>OX439426.1:0-10000000 GCA_949319885.1 Mecyna flavalis
AGAGATCGTCAGGACGATCTACACGGCGGCGGTGGAACCGATTGTCACCTACGGAGCAGCAGCTTGGGTACAGGCAGTAGGGAAGTTAGGAGTTCAAAAGCGCCTCAACACCGTGCAGCGAGGATTCGCACAGAAGCTGTGCAAGGCCTACCGCACAGTCTCTCTTAACTCGGCGCTGGTGCTTGCGGGGATACTGCCTCTCGACCTCAAAGTACGAGAAGCAGCTGCGCTGTACGAGGCCAGGAGAGGGTCGTCCCCGGAAGTGCTAGGAGATAGAGAGACCGAGACTGTAGTGGGCTTTGCTGAGGCTCCTCATCCCGCAGAGCATATGAAACTGGAGTTCGTGTGCTTGGTAGACCAAAACCTTGTAGACAGGCACAATGTGCAGGAGGTGCGTATATTCACCGACGGCAGTAAGATCGAGGGGAAAGTCGGAGCCGCACTTTCCATTTGGAATCGTGAGGCCGAGATTCAGACCCTCAAACTCTCACTGTCCGCGTACTGCACAGTCTACCAGGCTGAACTTCTGGCCATATGCAAAGCGACTAGCGTAATCCTCAAAAGGGCGGAGACGAGCTTTGGTGTTTATAGCGATTCGAGGGCAGCGCTGGAGACGATCGTAAACCATAGCTCTCTCCATCCACTTGCAGTGGAAGCTCGTGAAAGCTTGCGGAAAGCCTCGGCCAGGGGCAAAGATGTGTCTTTGTTCTGGGTCAAGGCCCACGCGGGACTTCCGGGTAACGAGCGCGCTGATGAACTCGCGAGGGGGGCGGCGTTAGCTTCCAAAAGGAAGCCCGATTATGACAAATGTCCAATATCGTTTGTCAAGAGGACTCTACGTAATCAATCTATAGAGGTCTGGAACGAACGGTATCGGACAGGTGCAACAGCGTCGACCACCAAAATTTTCTTCCCAGACGTAGGCAAGGCATACAGCCTTATCCGCAAAATAAGGCCGGAGGGACACATAACACAAATCCTCACAGGACATGGTGGATTCTCCCAGTACTTGAATCGCTTCAAGCGCAGGGAGAGTCCATCATGCCCCTGCGATTCCACCACAGAGGAAACAGTCCCACACCTCCTCCTTGATTGCCCCATATACGGTGCTGATAGGTACAACCTTGAAACCAAGATAGGAACCAAATTGACACTAGACACACTAAATGAATTGATAGCTGGCAAGGACACTATGGACAACTTCCTAAACTATTGCGCAAAAATATGCAGAAGTGCCAACCATAGGAACAAAGATGCATAAGCAGTTGCTTAAATTATAATTTGGATATTATATGTATAAGGAACGATGAAGCTAACAGATGTATAATTAAAATAGATATTGTAATAGTTCATAAAATAGTTAATAGTGTTAAACTGTTAATTAGAATATAAGCTAAAAGTTGTAGTAGTAAATAGTATAGAAAATAAGATAAGGTATTATAAAAGGTTAACTCTCTTAAAATTTGCTCAAATGTAACAGTAGATATATAGATATAAACATAATAGAGATAAGAAAAGCATGTAATAGAATAAGAAAGACAAGAAAGAACTGTAATAGCATAAGACTAGGTAATAAAGAAATAAAAAGTGGCTAGAAATATAGAATAGGCAATAAAGAAAGTAGTCAGGTTAGCTATGAAAGTCGGAGGTTTAGATCACATAGATTAGAGAAATACAATATTAAAAACAGAAGGCAATAAACCCCAAGATTTAAAATATCCCTTGAATAAGAATATCAGGGAACAGAGCCGCTGCGAAAAAAAAAAAAAAAAAAAAAAACCTAACCTAACCTAACCTAACCTAACCTAACCTAACCTAACCTAACCTAACCTAACCTAACCTAACCTAACCTAACCTAACCTAACCTAACCCAGTCCCGCGCCCGCCGGACCCGCGGACGGCACGAAAACAGCAAGCTCCGTGCCGAAAAATTCGGAAAAGTGGGTTTTTTGTGCAAAAGTGACAAGTGTGATACATTTTTGGAGTCGCGCTGACACCAGCTATACGGGCGTGCAAAAATTTTGTAATTCGGACCATTTTTGGCGAAAAAGTGAGAAAAATAACCTCAAATTTGAGGTTATTCGAACACAAAAGTGACAATATCTCGAAAACGAGATCTACAACCCACAGTTTTTCAACTGTGGCAAGGAGTGCAGTGAGGAGACCCACCCGGAGACACCATTCCCGGATTTTTCCGGGAAAAGTTGCGGGAGCTACAGGACTTTTTCCGCTTAACCACGTGTAACGTGGTTCCGGAAATACGCGGAAATCCGGAAAGCAGACTACGCAGCAGCCGGGAGCCCGCAGGGACCAGCCGGGAGCACTTTTCAGCCTGACAAAAAGTTAAGTGTGGACAAAGTTATTGACACTTAAAAAGTGAAAAAATTTGTGACAGCCCTAGATCTGAAATACGATCTTTGACAAGGACTTTTTGTGAGCCTTAAAATTAAGTCAGGGCATACTTAACCCTTCCTGAAAATTTCAGATTTTTCTGCTCGATAGTTTCCGAGCAATAAAATCTTGAAAATCAAGAAAAATTTGCAAAGGGGTGAAAAACACCCCCCAAAAATCCCCAAAAATTAGGGAGGGTTGAGTACACTAGCCTAAGTATTTTAGCATTTAAGCACTAATTTTAAGACTTTATTTTTAAATTTTATTTGTATTTTTGTGTGTTGACGCCCCGTAATTCGCCCTTATACAGCGTATTATTAATAGAAGGGGTTGTGCTATAGGTTAGATACTTGGACTGTAAGACGCAGAAATTAGTGTAGTTTAAACCTGCATTTGCAAAATCCACGCGCCATACAAACCGCAATAGCCATAAACAAATATATAGGCAAAGGTAAAAATTTAGGTAAAACTTTTTGTTGGGTTTTTTGCAATTAAAAGGGGGACTATAGTTGTAAAAAATTTTGGAAAAATATTAAATAGGTTGTAGTTAGTGCCACGCAATTTTTTGCAATTTCAGCTGCAAAAAGTTTACGTACCAAAAACTTTTTCAGCCAAATTTCAGCTAAAAACCTGGTTTTCCCATAAATATTAACAAAAAGGGGGAAAAAATTGTTTTAAAGGTTAAAAACATTTAGCTTGCACCCCCCCGCGCAATATATTTAGGTTTTTAGATTTTTAGAATTAATAGGTTTTTATATTTTTCGTTTTTAAAAGTGAAAAATTCAAAATTTTAAACGGTCGTAAAATCCGTAATAAGGGGGCTATCGAAAAGGTCTCACCGCTAAAAGTGGTTTTTGGGCAAGATCTACAAGGGTTCAAAATTTCAAAAAATTAGCTTCAAAATTGGGGAAGTCGATTTTCAAGTTACGTAAATATTTTGGCAAATTTAGGAAAATTTTCAAAAATCTATATCTCCGCCACTATTAGGTCTAGAGCTTTGGGGTTTTCGGCATTTTGCGTAGCTTGCGGAGAGCTACAGATCTTGTCCCAAACTTTTCGCTCTACATAGAGCAGGAACAAAAGTAGAGTTCCGCGCTGAGTTCCAGGAGAACCACGAGGAGCCTTAAAGGGGCACTAGGGAGTCAGGCTCTAGAGTAGGAGCTGACTCTAGGTAGAGAACGGCGACTCGATTAGGGCTCTACCATAATTGGCAGAGCATACAGCTAGATAGAGCAAAACAAGCCGGTTCCAACGAGCCCTCGCACGCCCCTCTACGACCAGGAAGTCCGGAGATATCAGCAGTCAAAGTTACGGCCGCCATCTTGTATCCCCACTCTTTTTTGACAAAACCGGCCGTAACTTTTGATACAGACATCGTAGAGGAACGGGACTTTTTTAGACAGCTATCCCCCGGTCCCCTCTACAGTATCCACGTACGTAGAGCCAAAAAGGAGAGCAGCTCTACATCGCAAAAAACTGCATTGGTGGAGAGAGAGACCTCGCAGAGACAAGCTCTTAGCAAAAAACCACGCGTCGCTGCGATTGAAATTGACGGCTGTAGGAATTTCCAAAGTTTTCAAGGTCATCACAGCCGCCATCTTGAAAATTTTAAAAGTGGAATATCTCCTGAACCACTCACCGTAGAGAGTCGAGACTGGTGACCAGTAAAAGGGCTCGGACAGCCCTTTACGATTAGTGTTAAGACGCGGCTCTACATAGAGCCATTATAGAGTTAGGAAATTTTTCTTAGGATTTTAAGCTTTTTTTTTTTTTTTTGATAAATTTACAACTTTTACAAACTTTTTAGGATTAGATCAACTTAGTCGCTCTATTAGCGACTATTGCACAAAGCTCTATTGAGCCCATTTTATACACGGACGAGCAGCGGTTTGACCCGAAAATGTTTCTTTCGCGTACCCCCGCTAAGAGGACGATGAAGAAAGTCAGCCCCCAGACCTCACCGATTGATGTAGAGAAGGCTGGCTCTTCAGCATCAAACAATATGACCACGAATGTGAGGCGCAGCATTGGGGAAATAGAGGGAAGGTTGGAACAGGTGCCGTGCACATCAAAGGTGCACCCGCACTCACCGCCGAAGCCCGTTGCAATGACGCCGACACCTAGAGCACCCCAGAAGATTCGGGCGAGGACGGTGGGACCCGCAGAGGCGAGAGGTACCCCACGGAGACTCTCGACTGAATCAATGGGGCTCTCACCATCACCTGCACGCCAGCAGGAGCCGGTGACAGCCGGTGACCGTGTGACCCAGGCTAGGACATGGCTCCAGAGGGCCAAGTTCTACCTCAGAGAGTCCAGGAATCTCAAGACTGACCTGAAAGCCGGGATCACGCACGCGGTGGAGAACCTGTACCTGTTGGTAAAGGACGCGACGGCAGCAGCTGCAGCGGGACCACCTGAAACAGAAAAAGAAAACGAAATTAGTATGGGTAAAAATGTAGAGACACAGGGGGGGAAAAGAGGACAGGAACAGGATAAGGAACTGTTCGGAATGATAGAGGGGAAAGAAATGATGGACATGATCAGGGAACAGGGGGAGAAAATAGAGCGAACATGTCGAGAGATGGAGAAGCTCAGGGAGACCCTGGACAGTCATCAGACCATGTCCTCCACGTACGCCAGCGTAACAGCAGCACCTCCGAGACAGGCAAACAAGGACAAGACAAGCTTGCACTCCATCGTTATCGGCTCTACAGTCGACACAGAAACTGGAGATGAAGTGCTAGAGCAGGTTAGGAAAGCTGTAAACGCTAAAGATGGATGGGTGACAGTGGAAAGGGTCAGGAAGGTAAAGGATCGCAAAATCATAGTGGGTTGTAGAACTCAGGAGGCTAGAGACAAAGTGAAAGAGCGACTTAAAAGCGCGGGGAGCCACCTTAAAGTAGAGGACGTGCAGAACCAGGATCCACTAGTGGTCGTCAAGGACGTGCTTCGGCACCATACCAATGAGGAGATACTGACGGCACTGAGGAATCAAAATCGCGAGATCTTTAGGGACATACCGAAACTTGAAGATAGGGTTGAAGTTAGGTATAGACGTAAAGCAAGAAATCCACACAACAATCATGTGGTCCTAAAGGTCTCGCCAAACCTGTATAACAAGCTGGTTCATCGGGGATACCTCCACATTGACTTACAGAAAGTACGGGTAGAAGATCAGTCCCCACTTGTCCAATGCTCAATGTGCCTCGGCTATGGGCATGGACGGAGATTCTGTAAGGAAAGTGAGCCTAAATGTAGCCACTGTGGAGGACCCCATATGAAAGAAAAATGCACGGAATGGCTGGCAGGAGAAGCACCGGAATGCTGTAACTGCGTAGCAGCCAAGAATGAGAACGTAGGCCATAGCGCATTTAGCACAGAATGCCAGGTGCGACGTCGGTGGGAGGCACTGGCGCGCGCAAAAATAGCCTATTGCTAAGGTGGTTCCAAGTCGCTCACGGGTAGGCAACCCCATCAGAGGATATACAGTGGCCCAGGCGAACCTCCAGAGAAAACAGTTGGCAACGACCGAACTCATGGTGGAGGCCAGCGAACGCAAATGGGCGTTCGCGCTGGTCCAGGAGCCGTATGTGGGAGGGGTGCGAAGGATGAAGGATTACCGTGGAGCGAGAGTCTTCCAGAGCGCAGAAGTAGGAGATGGGACAGTAAAGGCGGCGATAGTTGTCTTTGACAATGACCTCGACGTCATGCTGTGCCCGAAACTCACAACCAACAATATTGTTGCTGTGAGGATCCGAACCAGCGCCTGGGAAATCGCCGCGGTGTCTTTCTACTTCGAGCCAGACCAACCACTCGGGCCATACCTGGACCGGCTGAGGGAGGTCATCGAGGAACTGGGCCCGCGTAGACTGTTGATAGGTGGCGACAGTAACGCAAAGAGTACCTGGTGGGGCAGCACTGTAGAAGACCACAGGGGCGTTGAGATGTCCGGGACCCTGGAAGAGTCTGGCATGCAGGTATTAAACATAGGAGATACTCCCACGTTTGATACCATGAGAGGTAACAGGGAGTATAGAAGTTATGTCGATATAACGGCTAGTACCGACGACCTGTTAGGGCTTATCGAAAACTGGAGGGTAGACCGGGACGTGATAAGCTCTGACCATAACACCATCCTCTTCGATGTGAAAGTAGAGAAAAGCAAAGGAATGAGAGTCCAAAGAACCACCCGACTGTACAATACCAAAAAAGCCAACTGGGACCTCTTCCGACAAACATTGGTGCAAAAGAAAATAGAAAGTGAGATGACCATAGAGGCGATACGTGGGATAGAGACGAAAGACCATCTGGAACAAACGGTGTTACAACTGACCGAGCACATCACAGCGGCCTGTAGAGAGGCGATCCCACAGAAAAAGGGTACGGAGACTCTCCAAGTCCCTTGGTGGAGTGATGAGCTGAGGAGACTAAAGAAAACGATGGTAACGTATCGCCGTAGAATAAAAAATGCCGCGCCACATCGAAGAGATAAGGTCGTCGAAGAATACCTGCAAAAGAAAGAAGACTACGAGTGCCAAGCCAAGAATGCCCGTATAGCTAGCTGGAAAGAGTTCTGTGAGAGGCAGGACAGAGAAGGGGTATGGGAGGGTATTTATAGAGTCATCAATAGGACCGCCAGGAGAGAAGAAGATTTGGCCCTTATAACCAATGATGGACAACAACTGAACCCGAAAGAATCAGCAGACCTACTCGCCGAGACATTCTACCCCAGGGACTCGGAAAGCGCAGACAGCACCCTGCATCGCTGCATCAGAGAAGCAGCAAAGCAGGTGAACGAAAGGCAGGATGGTGAACATCATGACCCGACGTTCACCTTGCTGGAGCTAAAGACCGCGATCAAGAGTTTTAACGCCAAGAAGGCGCCAGGAGCGGATGGCTTCACGGCCGACATCTGCAGCAGAGCCTTGAGCACAGACCTAGAGGAGTCCCTTGCCCTATTTAACAAGTGCCTGGAGATAGGCCACTTCCCGGACATCTGGAAGGAGGCCACAGTAGTGGTCCTCAGAAAGCCGGGCAAGGACTCGTACACAACACCCAAGGCATACAGACCCATCGGTTTGTTGCCGGTACTAGGCAAGGTTCTTGAGAAGCTTCTGGTAGCAAGGATTAAATACCATCTCGTGCCGCGGATTAGTACTCGCCAGTACGGTTTCATGCCCCAAAGAAGCACCGAAGGAGCCCTCTACAATCTGATACACCGAATCCAGGGTAAGATGGAGCTGAAAAAGCTGGTAACCCTAGTGTCATTAGATATAGAGGGAGCCTTCGATGGCGCGTGGTGGCCTGCCATAACAGTTAGACTGGCTGAGGAAAAGTGCCCGGTAAACATCAGGAGGCTACTGGACAGCTATCTCAGCTGCAGAACTGTCAGAGTAAGGTATGCTGGGGAAGAGAGCACGCGAAGCACCAATCAAGGATGCGTGCAAGGGTCAATCGGCGGTCCAATTCTCTGGAACCTGCTTCTCGACCCACTTTTGCGGGGGTTGGGAGAGAGGGGAGATTGGGCGCAGGCGTTTGCGGATGACGTCGTGCTAGTCTTCGACGGAGACACGGCGCTAGAGGTGGAGACGAAGGCGAATGCGGCGCTCGCCTATGTACAGGAGTGGGGCGCGCGGAACAAACTTCGGTTTGCCCCGCATAAGACGTGCGCGGTAGTTTTCACGCGAAAACTAAAATTTGACAACCCGCGACTGAACATGGGAGGGGTGGACATTGGCTTGTCGAAGGAAGTTAAGATCCTGGGGTTGATCATCGATGAGAAGCTAACCTTCAATCACCATGTAGACGCGCAGTGTAGAAAGGCAATAGCCATCTACAAACAGATCGCTAAAGCGGCTAAGGTTAGCTGGGGCCTCTCCCCAGAGATCATACGCACGATTTACGTGGCGGCAGTGGAACCAATAGTCACGTACGCAGCAGCAGCGTGGGCAGCAGCAGCAAAGAAGATTGGGGTTCAGAAGCGCCTAAACACGGTCCAAAGGGGATTCGCCCAGAAACTCTGCAAGTCGTATCGCACAGTCTCTCTGAACTCGGCACTGGTACTTTCGGGGATACTTCCTCTCGACCTCAAAATACAGGAGGCAGCCGCCCTGTTTGAAGCGAAGAGAGGGTCGTCACCGGAAGTACTGGGAGATCGGGAGATCGATAGGGTGGTAGACTTTGCGGAGGTTCCACATCCCGCGGAACATATGGATCTGGGGTTCGTGTGCCTGGTGGACCAAAGCCTTGTGGACAGGTACAACGTGCAGTCGGTGCGAATCTTCACCGACGGCAGCAAGATTGAGGGAAAGGTCGGAGCCGCACTCTCCATTTGGAAAGATGAGGCCGAGATCCAGACCCTCAAACTGTGTCTGTCCGCGTACTGCACGGTGTACCAGGCTGAACTCCTGGCCATATGCAAGGCGACGGATGTAATCCTCAAGAGGGCGGAGACGAGCTTTGGTGTCTATAGCGACTCGAGGGCAGCGCTGGAAACAGTCGTAAACCATGGCTCCCTTCACCCTCTGGCCGTGGAAGCACGGAAGAACCTGCGGAGGGCCTTCACGCACAATAAAGACGTATCTTTATTCTGGGTCAAGGCCCACGCTGGCCTTTCTGGCAATGAGCGCGCCGATGAACTCGCCAGAGCTGCTGCCTTAGCTTCCAAGCGGAAGCCGGACTTTGACAAGTGTCCAATATCGTTTGTCAAGAGGACTCTACGTAACCAATCTTTAGAGGTCTGGAACGAACGGTATCGGACGGGTGAGACAGCTTCGACCACCAGACTGTTCTTCCCTGACGCCACGAAATCGTACGCCACCGTCCGCAGGATCCGGCCGGCCGGACTCATCACGCAAATTCTCACGGGACATGGCGGATTCTCCCACTACTTGAACCGCTTCAAGTGTAGGGAGAGTCCGGCATGCGCCTGTGATGACACGGTAGATGAAACGGTCCCACATCTTCTAATAGAGTGCCCAATTTATGGAAAAATCAGGTACGAAATTGAGCAAAAGTTAGGAATAAAAATAGAGATAGGATCGCTTCACGAGCTGATTAGCAGCAAGGATACTTCTGCTGCGTTTATTGGCTATTGCGAAGAAGTATGCCGTGGTGCAAATAATAGGAATAAAGATACATAAGCAATTACTTTTAGTGTAACTGATGTTATATATAATAAGTAATGATAGAGCTATAAGATATGTAATTAGAATAAGAAATAGTATAATAAGCAATAGTTAATAATGAAAAGTGAAGAACAATTGTTAAGTGTAGGTAATTAAGAAAGTGAAAAGACAATATAAATGGACACTAAAATAGAAATAAGAAATCTCCAAACTCTCCATGTACTTAGTTCGTAGATAGATTGTATAAGCTTGTTGTAATAGATATTGTATTTTGTATTAGATATAAAATGTAAAACTGAAAAAGTATGTAACTAGAATAAGATAGACATTAAGAAAATTGTAATAGTAGACATTAAGAGATAGGAAATAAAAAATACCGCAGCAAATTTAGAATAGGAAATAAAGACTGTAGTTAGGCTAGCTACAAAAGTCGGAGGTTTTAGACGTTTTAGTATAGAGAAATACAATAATAAGAACGAAAGTAAATACCCCATTGTCCGATAAGAACCCTTGAATATTAATATCAGGGAACAGAGCCGCTGCGACAAAAAAAAACAAAAAAAAAACCTAACCTAACCTAACCTAACCTAACCTAACCTAACCTAACCTAACCTCGCAAAAGCGGCGGCCCAGGCTTCCAAACGGAAGCCCGACTACGACAGGTGCCCGATATCCTTCGTTAAAAGGACTCTCCGGAGTCGGTCCTTGGAGATCTGGAACGAGAGATATCGGACAGCTGAAACGGCTGCTACCACCAAGCTGTTCCTCCCCGACGCCACAAAAGCGTACAAAATAGTCCGGAGATTGCGTCCAACGGGACTGGTAACCCAAGTCCTCACAGGACATGGCGGATTCTCCCAATACTTGAACCGCTTCAAGTGCAAGGAGAGTCCGGCATGCGCCTGTGATGACACCGTTGAGGAAACAGTTCCTCACCTCCTCTTAGAGTGTCCCGTTTACGGAAAGACCAGGTTCGATTTTGAACAAAAGTTGGGCATAAAACTAGAGTTAGATAAATTACAAGATTTGATTGCAAATAAAGACACTGTAGAGTCTTTTATTAGCTACTGCGAGATGATATGCCGTGGTGCAATAGATAGAAATAAGACCTAGGTATTTAAGCAATTGTTTTTAAGTATAGCTGAGACTATACCAGATAAAGCAATGATAGAGCTGTCAGTTATATAATAATGTAATAGTAGAAAATAGTAGTAGTTAATAAGTATAGACTAAGAAATTGTAAGAAAGTGAAAAGAAGGTGAAAAAGTGAAAGGACTAAATAAAAGACAATAAGTAGTATTAAGATAGAATGTACGCTCTCTACAAATATGTAATAGAAGTAAGACTAGAAATGTATAAGAACGATAGATATAAACAGAATATGTAATAGATATAAGATAAAAGCCGATGTAATAGACATAAGATGAAACCATACTTTTAAGACATAGCTATAAGAAACTGTAAACAACTAAAACTAGCATAAAAATAGAGTAGGCAATAAAGAAAGTAGTCAGGTTAGCTATGAAAGTCGGAGGTTTAGATCACATAGATTAGAGAAATACAATATTAAAGACAGAAGGCAATAAACCCCTAGATTTAAAATATCCCTTGAAAAATAGTATCAGGGAACAGAGCCGCTATAAAAAAAAAAAAAAAAAAAACCTAACCTAACCTAACCTAACCTAACCTAACCTAACCTAACCTAACCTAACCTAACCTAACCTAACCTAACCTAACCTAACCTAACCTAACCTAACCTAACCTAACCTAACCTAACCTAACCTAACCTAACCTAACCTAACCTAACCTAACCTAACCTAACCTAACCTAACCTAACCTAACCTAACCTAACCTAACCTAACCTAACCTAACCTAACCTAACCTAACCTAACCTAACCTAACCTAACCTAACCTAACCTAACCTAACCTAACCTAACCTAACCTAACCTAACCTAACCTAACCTAACCTAACCTAACCTAACCAGTCCCGCGCCCGCCGGACCCGCGGACGCCACGAAACGGCGAAGCTCCGCGCAAAAAATTCGCGGCGGTGGCATTTTTTGAGCTACCAACCTGTGCAATACGTCCCCGTGATCGCGCTGACGAGACCTTTCCGGGAGTGAAAAAATTTTTCAAATCGGTGCAACTTTTAGTGAAAAGTGCAAAAGATAACCTCAATTTAGAGGTTATTTTTACCTTTGAGTGACGATAACTCGTGAAATAGATCTACGACCCACAAATTTGAAACTGTGCAATTGTGCGCCTTGTCGAGATCTACAGTTTGAAACCTCTCCCGGATTTTTTCGGGAAGAGCTGCGGGAGATACGGGACTTTTTCGCCGAAACCACGTGGCACGTGATACCGGAAATCCGGCTTTTTCCGGAAACCTGAGGACGTGGCAGCCGGGAGGACTTCAGGAGCAGCCGGGAGCAACTTCCAGCACCCCCATAAGTTAAGTGTGACCTGAGATATAGACTCTTAAAAATCAAGAAAACTTTGAGGAACCCTAAGTCTAGATATAGATCTATGACCTAGGTCTTTCTGGACACTAAAAAATTGTGCTGGACTCCCTTAACCCCTCCCAAAAATTTCGGATTTTTCTTATAGATAACCTCGGAGTTATCTAATTTCGAAATTCTGACAAAAATTCAAAAGGGGTGAAAAACACCCCCTAAAAATCCGGAAAAATTTGAGAGGGCTCGGGACAATAGATTTAATTGTTTTAGTTTTTAAAAATAATTTTAAGTGTTTATTTTAGGTTTTTATTTATATAATTGTGTTTGCGTCACCCCTATTTCCGCCCTTCAACTGTGAAAAATTAATACAAGGGGTGGCCCTATAATTAAGTGTGTTAGCTATAAGATAGGCAATTTTGTGTAGATTAAGACACAAGCGTCAAAACCCACGCGCATTAAAACCCGTAAAAGCTAAAAATCAGAGACTAAAGGGGGGTGAAAAATATTGGAAAACTTTTTGTTGGGTTTTTATGGAATAACGCAGGAAATAAAATAGCTAAAAATAGGGTTAAATAGAAAATAGATAGAGGAAGCTGGCAGAATATTTTTTGCAAGTTTGTTTGGCTAAAAAGTATAAAGGGGTAGTTTTTACAGCGTTTTCTGTGTAAAATCTGACTTTTCCGTTATTGGCAAAAAAATAGGCAAAAAATTGAGCAAAAAATCTTTTAAAAGATTTTTTCCGAAAAATTAGACGCTTAGGAAGACACTGACGCGAACACTAGATTTTTAGGTATAATAGATTTAGAGATAAGGACTTTCTAAAATCGCAACCCCTAAATTAGTTACGATATTTTAAAGGGTTGTAAAATAGAAACCAGGGGTCGAATCAGACAGCTCTTGCCGCAGAAACTATTTTTTCGAGTAGATCTTTAAGTGTTAAAAATTTCAAAAAATTATCTCAAAAATTCAGGGGGGTCGTTTTCGGTTTGAAATTACGAAAATCAAAAAGTCGGAAAATTTTATAAAATCAATATCTCCGAAAGTATTTGGCGGATTTCGGTGGGGTTTTTGACATTCTGAGTAGCTATCGGAGAGCTACAGATCTTGTAGGAACTTTTTCGCTCTATATAGAGCAGGAGAGAAAATAGAGTTTTGCGGTCGTGATCTCTGGAGCGGGACAACGGGCGACAGGGGCGCTAGAGGACCGGACTATAGACGATTGACCGACTCTACATATAGAGTCTCAGCCGGATCCGTGCTCTACCAAATTTGGCAGAGCACACAGGTAGATAGGGCGCAGCGAGCCCATTTTGACGAGCCCTCGCACGTCTCCCTGAGAGCAGTAGGTCCGAAGTTATCGGCAATCAAAGTTGCGACCCCCACTCCTTTCCGCCATCTTGTTTTAGGAAAAACGGTCGTAACTCTCGACACAGTCGACGTAGAAAGCCCGGGTTTTCAGTGGCGTTGTTCCCCCTACGTCCTCCATCCAACTGAAGGGACTCAGAGCGTTTTAGAGAGTCGCTCTACATTTGTAGAGTCGTCTCGGTGGAACGATAGTGTATCGGACGGGAACTGGTACAAAGAAAACCGCGTGGAGATAGGACGAAAGTTGACGGAGAAACCGAATTTCCAAATTCTTAGCGGCCATACTGGAAGTTATTGGAAATAATTGGAACTTGGATAGCTCAGCTTCTATTGCTCGTAGAACATAGAACTTGGTGTCTAAGTGAAAGGCTTGAACAGCCCTACACAACAGGACTACGAGGAAAGCTCTACATAGAGCCAAACCGGAGATACGAACTCTACATAGAGTTTAGTAAAAAAATAGATAACAGGCCCTGTTTAGGACCTCAAGTAGGACACAAGGAAGGTATAAGACCTTCCCTTACTCTACAAAACAAGAACAAGGGTATACTTACCTTGCAAAACCGGACCTTGTAGCTGGCTGCAGACCGTTGACCGAAGACCTCGGGCACCGGAACGCGGACCTGAAACAGAAGAATAGATTAAGACATAGTATAAGATTATATACAACTTCTACAAATTTTGACTTTTATTATATTATATTTAATTTTAATTCATTTACAACCTGTCGTCCTATTGACGACAAGCACACAAGTTCTATTGAACGCACAATACACCGTACCGCGAGAATGTATCTCTCCAGAACTCCCGCCAAAAAGGCGGCAGTGGTTAGGAGCCCTCAGACCTCTCCAATTGACGTCGAGAAGGCAGGACCTTCGACGCCCAAGAAGACCGCCAACGTCAGGCGAAGCATTGACGAGATAGAGGACAGGATAGAGCAGAGGCCCTGTTCATCCAAGACGCATCCTCACTCACCGACACAGACAAAGACCAGCGTCGCTTCCTCGGCACCTAGAGCGCCCCAGAAGCCCAGGGTGAGAACGGCTACTTACGTAGAGCCTCGAAGAGTCTCTATGGAAGTGGCAGGTTGTTCCCCAGGGTCGAAGTCCGCCGACAGAATTGCCCGAGCGAGGACATGGCTCATAAAAGCAAAGTCCTGCCTGGCAGAGTCGCGGAATATGAGAGCGGACCTAAAGGGCAGCATCGCCCACGCCGTCGAAAACCTTTACTCACTAGTGAAGGAGGCGACGGCAGAGGCAGTATATGCGGCAGCGGCAGCAGCAGCCCCAGAAACACCAGCAGCAGCAGCAGCATCACCAACAGCAGCAGCACCAGCAGCAGCAGCAGCAGCACCAACAGCAGCAGCACCAGCAGCAGCAGCACCAACAGCAGCAGCACCGGCAGCAGCAGCAGCAGGATCTGGAACAAAAAAGCAAAGTGTGAGTGAGGAAGCAGGAAAACAGGACAAGGAAGACTTGGAAAGAGAGCTGTTAGAAAGACTAACAGAGCATAGCAGACAAATTGAGAGGAACAGGCTAGAAATGGAAAGTCTGAGGGAAGAAATGGAGAGGACGCGGGTTGAGGCGAGGGCTCAGGCGACCTACGCGAGTGTGGCGGCCGCCGCACCACCCAGAAGACAGCTTCCGAGTTATGCGGCGGCAGCGATACACTCAGTAGTTATCACCTCAGCCAACACTAAGGACACGGGTGACCAAGTCATGGAAAAGGTGAGACAGGTGGTCGATGCAAAAGAGGAGGGCTTTCAGATAGAAAGGGTAAGGAAAGCAAGAGACCGCAAAGTAATCCTGGGTTGTAAGACAAAGACAGAGGTTGACAGAATAAAGGAGAAAATCACAAGAGGAGGAACAAACTTAACAGTTGAAGAAATGAAAAACAAAGACCCTCTTGTGATTATCAAAAATGTCAACAAGTACAACTCAGAAGAAGATATACTGGGGGCGCTCCGTACGCAAAATAAAAACCTATGGAAGGAAGTAAAGGATGAGGCGTACAGAGCAGCAATACGCTATAAAAAGAAAGCGCGCAACCCTCATCAAATGCACGTTGTGCTTAGTGTGTCTCCACAAGTTTGGAGCCAACTAATAGCGGCAAAATGTGTCCATATCGACATACAGCGACTCAGGGCAGAAGACCAGTCTCCACTGGTCCAATGCTCTCGCTGTCTGGGATATGGCCACAGCAAGAAAACCTGCAGAGAGGCGGAAGACTCCTGCGCGCACTGTGGAGGCCCACACCTCCGAACACAGTGCGCCGACTGGATCGCAGCAGAGGCGCCGAACTGCAGGAACTGCCAGAGAGCCAAACTCGAGGACACTGAGCACAACGCCTTCAGTGCAGAATGCCCAGTAAGGAAGAAGTGGGAAAGCCTGGCCAGATCGGCAGTTGCGTACTGCTAAGGTTGTCCCAGGCGGAAATACTAGCGGCAGGGAAAATAACTCTAGCAACCACGATGGGCACCAGTATCGCGCCCTGCAGGCAAACCTGCAAAGGTGCAGCCAAGCCACGGAAGAGCTGATGATGGAGGCTGCGAGAAGGAAGATACACTTCGCAATGGTGCAGGAGCCATACACCGGGGCCGCCAAGAAAATGAGATCCTATCACGGCACCAGAACAGTGCAATGTGAAACCAGCTCGGAAAAAACAACAAAAGCAGCAATTGTACTGTTCGACGACAAAATTAACATCACACAGTTCCCGACTCTGTCCACGGAGACGATGGCAGTAGCACTGCTAAGGACAGAGGCTTGGGAGCTGATGGTGGTCTCAGTGTACCTGGAGGGCAACGCACCGATCGAAGAAGACATCAGCCACATACAGAAGATAGTGGACAAGGCGGAGCAAAGACGCGTGATACTGGGAGGAGATGTAAATGCGTGGAACATATGGTGGGGTAGCAGAGAGACGAACAGGAGAGGTGAAGAACTAGCAGGAGCACTCGCAGACATGAATCTGCACATTCTCAACACTGGCCTCGAACCCACGTTCGACTATTACAGGGGGGGTAGAAGACTCACGAGCTGCGTAGACATCACGGTCTGCTCCGAAGACCTGATTGATAAAGTCGTAAACTGGAGGTTGGAAAAAGATCTAACGATCTCTGACCACAGTGCAATCCTGTTTGAGTTACAATTAGAAAAATCAAGGGGTTTAGATATTGAAAGAACGACAAGAATTTACAATACAAAAAAAGCGAATTGGGTAGAGTTTAAATCAGAATTATCACAGCAATGGGGGGAAAGAAACATGAACAAAGAATACGTAGAGCAAATACAAACAGTAGAAGAATTAGAAAATAAAGTAGAAGAATATACAAACATAATTAAAATTACTAGTGAAAAACATATACCAAAAATAGTTAGGAAAAACAGAACAGGATTGCATTGGTGGACAGAGGATCTTACAAAAAAGAAGAAAGAGGTAAAGAGACTCAGGAGAAGAATCGGAAACGCGGCACCTGACAGAAGAGACATACCTCTACAAGAATACCTGCAGGCTAAGGAGGACTACAAGCAGCTCGTGAGTGACACCAAGACGGCCAGCTGGAAGGAGTTTTGCGGGAAGCAGGAGCGAGAGACAATGTGGGAAGGGATCTACAGGGTGATAGCCAGAACCACAAAAAGGCAGGAGGATGTTCCGCTAGTCCACAACGGCAGAGCTCTAGAAGGCAAGGAGTCGGCGAGAGCCCTGGCGGAGGCCTTCTATCCCGAGGACGAAGCTCGAAATGACACCGCAGCCCATGCAGAAGTAAGAGAAAAGGCAGAGAGAGTAAATGAAGAAGAGGGTGATGACTCACCTGACCCCCCATTTACGCAGGAAGAACTCTTATGGGCTGCGAAAAGCTTCAATCCGAAAAAAGCGCCAGGAAAGGATGGATTGACAGCGGACATCTGTAGAGTAGCCATCACCCAAAATCCCGAGTTGTTTCTCGCACTCCTGAACAAGTGCTTGAGTCTCTCATGCTTCCCAACCATGTGGAAGGAGGCAGTGGTGGTCATACTCCGAAAACCAGGTAAAGAGGACTACACCACACCCAAATCGTACCGACCGATTGGGCTTTTGCCGGTACTTGGAAAGGTCTGGGAAAAGATGGTGGTACGGCGTATCAGATGGCACACGACAGGGGCAATGAGTAAACGGCAGTATGGGTTTACACCACAACGCAGCACCGAGGACTCCCTCTATGACCTAATGAGACACGTAAAGTCGCAACTTAGAAATAAGAAGCTGACAGTCGTCGTCTCGTTGGACATAGAGGGGGCCTTTGACGGTGCATGGTGGCCCGCGATAAAATGCAGACTGGCGGAGACTCGATGCCCCAAGAACATCAGAAGGGTAATCGACAGTTATTTTAAAAACAGGCAGGTGACGGTCAGGTACGCCGGCAGCGAACAAAAGAGGAGTACAACAAAAGGCTGCGTCCAGGGTTCGATCGGGGGACCAACATTTTGGAACCTGCTGTTGGATCCACTTTTGAAAAGTCTCGAGGAGAGAGGAGACTACTGCCAGGCCTTCGCCGATGACGTGGTGCTGGTATTCTCCGGGGAGACAGCACTCGAAGTGCAGGCTCAAGCAAACGCTGCTCTCCAACATGTTTGGGAGTGGGGTGTTGCGAACAAGCTCAAGTTTGCTCCGCAGAAAACAAAAGCGATGTTAATTACCAATAAGCTGAAGCACGACACGCCACGCCTGAACATGGGAGGGGAGCCGATAGAAATGTCGAGGGAGATAAAGATATTGGGCCTTACGATAGACGACAAGCTGACATTTAACCAACATGTCTCGAACGTCTGTCGTAAAGCGCTCAATATCTACAAGCAGCTCGAAAAAGCGGCTCGAGTAGAGTGGGGGGTCTCGCCGGGGATTATCAGGACTATCTACACGGCGGTGATAGAGCCAATCATACTTTACGCAGCCAGCGCGTGGTCGCCAGCAGCGGAGAAAATAGGCACTAAGAAGCATCTTAATGCAGTACAGCGCGGTTTTGTTCAGAAGATCGTCAAGGCGTACAGGACGACGTCCCTCAACTCGGCGCTAATACTCTCCGGGCTGCTTCCGCTTGATCTCAGGATCAAAGAGGCAGCCTCTCTTTATGAAATAAAGAAGGGGTTCTCCCGGAGGGTAGTAGGGGACCGAGAGGTAGAGACGCCAACAGAATACGTGCTCACGCCACATCCGGCAGCTCAAACTGGCCTCACCTTTACGGAGATCGCAAGCAGGGCAGAGTTGCTCCAAGGAGAGGAGAACGGCCCCAAGATTTTTACTGACGGAAGTAAAATCGAGGGGAAGGTCGGCGCTGCATTATCCCTGTGGGATAATGGAGCGGAGACAAAAACCAAGAAACTCAAGCTGGAGCAATTCTGCACTGTTTACCAGGCCGAGCTGCTAGCGCTGAAGGAGGCAGTAAAGATAGCAGGAACACGTAGATCCGGGGAAGTCGTCAACATCTACTGCGACTCTAGATCCGCTCTAGAGACCGTAACGGGCGGTCATTCCCTCCATCCTTTAGCAGTACACATAAGGCAGAACATCCAGCAGCTGCAACAAAAGGGCCAGTCAATAAGACTGTACTGGATAAAAGCCCATGCGGGGATGGAGGGAAATGAGAGAGCCGACGAACTGGCCAAAGAGGCAGCTTTGAGGCTGAAGACAAAACCGGACTACGGAGAGTGCCCAGTGTCTTACGTCAAGCGGCAAATCAGGCAAGACACAATCGCAGCATGGGATCAACGATACAGAAATGAACAAACCGCCGCAACCACCAAGATGTTCTTTCCGAATGCTATTGAGGCATACGGTATAGTGACCAAAATAGGCATTGATCCGCTGCTGGTGCAGATCCTTACGGGGCACGGCGGATTCTCCGAGTACTTGAACCGGTTCAAGTGCAAGGAGAGTCCGGCGTGTGCCTGCGACCCCGAGAAATCGGAAAGTGTTAGGCATATACTGGTAGAGTGTCCGATCTTCGGGAAAGTCAGATTAGATCTCGAAATAGAAATTGATATAGAAATCAAAGAGCAGAATATAGCCGAAATAATGAAAAGTAAAGAAATTAGAATGAAGTTCATAAAATACTGTAGATATATAGCAGAAAGGGTGGTGAAGAAAAACAAAACAAGGCAGTAGAAGGTATAACTACAATTATATATTGAATATATAAAACTAGTTAACAAAAGAAAAATGTAATAAATAGATAAATAAAATAGCAAGTAAGATAAACAGTATTATATAATGTAGAGTAAGTATTAATAAGAAAGTAGATATAAGAGATAGAGCAACATTGTTGCAAAGAAAATGGAAGAGAAAATAGTATGTAAGATGTAGAGCAAAATAAATTGCAAAGAAAATGTATTAAAAGTAGGTAAGCAGAAATTTAGATTGTAGAGATAGAAATAAGAGCACGAAATGAAGTGCAAGAAAAATGTATGATAGAGCAGGAAGTAAAGTAGAATAGAAATTGTAAGAAAAGATAGCATAAGGTAGGGCACAACAAGGTGCAATGAAAATGTAGAGATAGTAGTACGTAGAGCGACCCAGTGTCCAGGCCCAAAAATGGGAACCTATGTAAGCCGAAAGGCCAAATAGAGATATAAGTTAGATAAAATCATTGGTCACTCCACGCCAGTGAACCCGAGAAAAAAAAAAAAAAAAAAAAAAAAAAAAAAAAAAAAAAAAAAAAAAAAAAAAACCTAACCTAACCTAACCTAACCTAACCTAACCTAACCTAACCTAACCTAACCTAACCTAACCTAACCTAACCTAACCTAACCTAACCTAACCTAACCTAACCTAACCTAACCTAACCTAACCTAACCTAACCTAACCTAACCTAACCTAACCTAACCTAACCTAACCTAACCTAACCTAACCTAACCTAACCTAACCTAACCTAACCTAACCTAACCTAACCTAACCTAACCTAACCTAACCTAACCTAACCTAACCTAACCTAACCTAACCTAACCTAACCTAACCTAACCTAACCTAACCTAACCTAACCTAACCTAACCTAACCTAACCTAACCTAACCTAACCCGCAAAGAGTACCTGGTGGGGCAGCACTGTAGAAGACCACAGGGGCGTTGAGATGTCCGGGACCCTGGAAGAGTCTGGCATGCAGGTATTAAACATAGGAGATACTCCCACGTTTGATACCATGAGAGGTAACAGGGAGTATAGAAGTTATGTCGATATAACGGCTAGTACCGACGACCTGTTAGGGCTTATCGAAAACTGGAGGGTAGACCGGGACATGATAAGCTCTGACCATAACACCATCCTCTTCGATGTGAAAGTAGAGAAAAGCAAAGGAATGAGAGTCCAAAGAACCACCCGACTGTACAATACCAAAAAAGCCAACTGGGACCTCTTCCGACAAACATTGGTGCAAAAGAAAAGAGAAAGTATGATGACCATAGAGGCGATACGCGGAATAGAGACGAAAGACCATCTGGAACAAATGGTGTTACAACTGACCGAGCACATCACAGCGGCCTGCAGAGAGGCGATACCACAGAAAAAGGGTACGGAGACTCTCCAAGTCCCTTGGTGGAGTGATGAGCTGAGGAGACTCAAGAAAACGATGGTAACGTATCGCCGCAGAATAAAAAATGCCGCGCCACATCGAAGAGATAAGGTCGTCGAAGAATACCTGCAAAAGAAAGAAGACTACGAGTGCCAAGCCAAGAATGCCCGTATAGCTAGCTGGAAAGAGTTCTGTGAGAAGCAGGACAGAGAAGGGGTATGGGAGGGGATTTATAGAGTCATCAACAGGACCGCCAGGAGAGAAGAAGACTTGGCCCTTATAACCAATGATGGAAAACAACTGAACCCAAAAGAGTCAGCAGACCTACTTGCCGAGACATTCTACCCCAGGGACTCGGAAAGCGCAGACAGCACCCTGCATCGCTGCATCAGAGAAGCAGCAAAGCAGGTGAACGAAAGGCAGGATGGTGAACATCATGACCCGACGTTCACCTTGCTGGAGCTAAAGACCGCGATCAAGAGTTTTAACGCCAAGAAGGCGCCAGGAGCGGATGGCTTCACGGCCGACATCTGCAGCAGAGCCTTGAGCACAGACCTAGAGGAGTCCCTTGCCCTATTTAACAAGTGCCTGGAGATAGGCCACTTCCCGGACATCTGGAAGGAGGCCACAGTAGTGGTCCTCAGAAAGCCGGGCAAGGACTCGTACACAACACCCAAGGCATACAGACCCATCGGTTTGTTGCCGGTACTAGGCAAGGTTCTTGAGAAGCTTCTGGTAACAAGGATTAAATACCATCTCGTGCCGCGGATTAGTACTCGCCAGTACGGATTCATGCCCCAAAGAAGCACCGAAGGAGCCCTCTACAATCTGATACACCGAATCCAGGGTAAGATGGAGCTGAAAAAGCTGGTAACCCTAGTGTCATTGGATATAGAGGGAGCCTTCGATGGCGCATGGTGGCCTGCTATAACTGTTAGACTGGCTGAGGAAAAGTGCCCGGTAAACATCAGGAGGCTACTGGACAGCTATCTCAGCTGCAGAACTGTCAAAGTAAGGTATGCTGGGGAAGAGAGCACGCGAAGCACCAACCAAGGATGCGTGCAAGGGTCAATCGGCGGTCCAATTCTCTGGAACCTGCTTCTCGACCCACTTTTGCGGGGGTTGGGAGAGAGGGGAGATTGGGCACAGGCGTTTGCTGATGACGTCGTGTTAGTCTTCGACGGAGACACGGCGCTAGAAGTGGAGACGAAGGCGAATGCGGCACTCGCCTATGTACAGGAGTGGGGCGCGCGGAACAAACTTCGGTTTGCCCCGCATAAGACGTGCGCGGTAGTTTTCACGCGGAAACTAAAATATGACAACCCGCGACTGAGCATGGGAGGGGTGGACATTGGCCTGTCAAACGAAGTTAAGATCCTGGGGTTATTAATTGACAGCAAGCTGACCTTCAACAATCACGTCGACGCGCAGTGCAGGAAGGCAATTGCCATCTATAAGCAGATCGCAAAAGCGGCAAAGGTTAGCTGGGGCCTCTCCCCAGAGATTATACGTACGATTTACGTGGCGGCAGTGGAGCCCATAGTCACGTACGCAGCAGCGGCGTGGGCGCCCGCAACAAATAAGATAGGGGTTCAGAAGCGCCTAAACTCGGTACAAAGGGGATTCGCCCAGAAGCTTTGTAAGGCATACCGCACAGTTTCCCTGAACTCGGCACTAGTACTTTCGGGGATACTTCCTCTCGACCTCAAGATACAGGAGGCAGCCGCCCTGTTTGAAGCGAAGAGAGGGTCGTCACCGGAAGTGCTGGGAGATCGGGAGCCCGATAGTGTGGTCGCCTTTACGGAAGCTCCACATCCAGCGGAGCATATGGACCTGGGGTTCGTGTGCCTGGTGGACCAAAGCCTTGTGGACAGGTACAACGTGCAGTCGGTGCGAATCTTCACCGACGGCAGCAAGATTGAGGGGAAGGTCGGAGCCGCACTTTCCATTTGGAAAGATGAGGCCGAGATTCAGACCCTCAAGCTGTGTCTGTCCGCGTACTGCACGGTGTACCAGGCTGAACTCCTGGCCATATGTAGAGCAACGGATGTAATCCTCAGGAGGGCGGAGACGAGCTTTGGTGTGTACAGCGATTCGAGGGCAGCGCTGGAGACGATCGCAAACCACAGCTCCCTCCACCCTCTGGCCGTGGAAGCACGGAAGAACCTGCGGAGGGCCTTTATGCAGAATAAAGACGTGTCTTTATTCTGGGTCAAGGCCCACGCCGGGCTTCCAGGCAATGAGCGCGCTGATGACCTGGCAAAAGCGGCCGCTTTGGCTTCCAAACGGAAGCCTGATTATGACAGGTGTCCGATATCTTTCGTTAAAAGGACTCTTCGCAGTCGGTCCTTGGAAGTTTGGAACGAAAGATATCGGACGGGTCATACCGCGGCCGTCACGAAGCTATTCCTGCCCGACGTTGAGAAGGCGTATCGCGTAGTCCGCAACCTGCGCCCAGCGGGGCTTCTTACACAAGTCCTCACGGGACATGGCAGATTCTCCTACTACTTGAACCGCTTCAAGTGCAAGGAGAGTCCGGCATGCGCTTGTGACGACACCGCGGAAGAAACGGTCCCCCACCTCCTATTAGAATGTCCAATTTACGAAAAAGTCAGATTTGAACTAGAACAGCGATTAGGAATCAAACTAGAAGTAGATCGTTTTCCTGAACTACTTGCAAGCAAAGACACAGTCAAAGCGTTTGTTGACTACTGCGAGGTAGTATGCCGTGGTGCAATCAATAGAAATAAAGTAGATAGATAAGCAATTGTTTTAAGGTATAATTGATGTTATACACAAAAAGCAATGGAGAAGCAAAAGATAGATAATTATGTAAAATAGATGTAAGCAATAGTCAATAAGTTAAATATAAGAAAGTGTTGGACAATATTAGTTAAGTTTAAAGTGGAAAAGACAATAATAAAGACAATAAGTTTTAAAAATAGTTTAAATAAGACCTTCACTCGCTCTCCATAGCACCATATATGTATTAGATTTAAGAAACATGTACTCAGTATTATATATAAAATGTAATAGACATAAGACAATGTTGTAACAATACAGCATAAAGCTGTATTAAATGCAATAGATTTTAAGACCTAGCATAAGAAATTTTTGTAAACAATAAAAGAATAGTATAAGAATTAGAATAGGCAATAAAGAGTAGAATAGGCTAGCTATAAAAGTCGGAGGAATAGAATAGGCAGAATAGAGAAATACAATATAAAGATAGAAAGCAATGTACCCCTTGAAATATCAATAATCCTTGATCAATAATATCAGGGGACAGAGCAGCGTCAAAAAAAAAAAAAAAAAAAAAAAAAAACCTAACCTAACCTAACCTAACCTAACCTAACCTAACCCGCAAAGAGTACCTGGTGGGGCAGCACTGTAGAAGACCACAGGGGCGTTGAGATGTCCGGGACCCTGGAAGAGTCTGGCATGCAGGTATTAAACATAGGAGATACTCCCACGTTTGATACCATGAGAGGTAACAGGGAGTATAGAAGTTATGTCGATATAACGGCTAGTACCGACGACCTGTTAGGGCTTATCGAAAACTGGAGGGTAGACCGGGACATGATAAGCTCTGACCATAACACCATCCTCTTCGATGTGAAAGTAGAGAAAAGCAAAGGAATGAGAGTCCAAAGAACCACCCGACTGTACAATACCAAAAAAGCCAACTGGGACCTCTTCCGACAAACATTGGTGCAAAAGAAAAGAGAAAGTATGATGACCATAGAGGCGATACGCGGAATAGAGACGAAAGACCATCTGGAACAAATGGTGTTACAACTGACCGAGCACATCACAGCGGCCTGCAGAGAGGCGATACCACAGAAAAAGGGTACGGAGACTCTCCAAGTCCCTTGGTGGAGTGATGAGCTGAGGAGACTCAAGAAAACGATGGTAACGTATCGCCGCAGAATAATAATTAGGACGATTTACGTCGCGGCGGTCGAACCAGTAGTGACGTACGCGGCGGCAGCTTGGGCGCCCGCAACAAAGAAGATAGGGGTTCAGAAGCGCCTAAACTCGGTACAAAGGGGATTCGCCCAGAAGCTCTGTAAGTCATACCGCACAGTCTCCCTGAACTCGGCACTGGTACTTTCGGGGATACTTCCTCTCGACCTCAGGATACAGGAGGCAGCCGCCCTGTTTGAAGCGAAGAGAGGGTCGTCTCCGGAAGTGCTGGGAGATCGGGAGCCCGATATTGTGGTCGACTTTGCGGAAGCTCCACATCCAGCGGAGCATATGGATCTGGGGTTCGTGTGCCTGGTGGACCAAAGCCTTGTGGACAGGTACAACGTGCAGTCGGTGCGAATCTTCACCGACGGCAGCAAGATTGAGGGGAAGGTCGGGGCCGCACTTTCCATTTGGAAAGATGAGGCCGAGATCCAGACCCTCAAACTGTGTCTGTCCGCGTACTGCACGGTGTACCAGGCTGAACTCCTGGCCATATGCAAGGCGACGGATGTAATCCTCAGGAGGGCGGAGACGAGCTTTGGTGTGTATAGCGATTCGAGGGCAGCGCTGGAGACGATCGCAAACCATGGCTCCCTCCACCCTCTGGCCGTGGAAGCACGGAAGAACCTGCGGAGGGCCTTCACGCAGAAAAAAGACGTGTCTTTATTCTGGGTCAAGGCCCACGCCGGGCTTCCAGGCAATGAGCGCGCTGATGACCTGGCAAAAGCGGCCGCTTTGGCTTCCAAACGGAAGCCTGATTATGACAGGTGTCCGATATCTTTCGTTAAAAGGACTCTTCGCAGTCGGTCCTTGGAAGTTTGGAACGAAAGATATCGGACGGGTCATACCGCGGCCGTCACGAAGCTATTCCTGCCCGACGTCGAGAAGGCGTATCGCGTAGTCCGCAATCTGCGCCCAGAGGGGCTTCTTACACAAGTCCTCACAGGACATGGCGGATTCTCCCACTACTTGAACCGCTTCAAGTGCAGGGAGAGTCCGGCATGCGCCTGTGACGACAATACGGAAGAAACGGTCCCCCACCTCTTACTAGAATGTCCAATTTATGAAAAAGCCCGATTTGAATTAGAACAGCGTTTAGGAATTAAACTTGAAATTGACCGATTTCCCGAATTGTTAGCAAGCAAAGACACAGTCAAAGCGTTTGTTGACTACTGCGTGGTAATATGCCGTGGTGCAATCAATAGAAATAAGGTAGATAGATAAGCAATTGTTTTAAGGTATAACTGATGTTATACACAAAAAAGCAATGGATGAGCAAATAGATATATAACAATGTAAAATAGATGTAAGCAATAGTCAATAAGTTAGAAATAAGAAAGTGCAGAACAATATTAGTTAAGTTTAAAGTGGAAAAGACAATAATAAAGACAATAAGTTTTAGAAATAGTTTAAATAAGACCTTCACTCGCTCTCCATAGCACCATATATGTATTAGATTTAAGAAATATGTACTCAGTATTATATATAAAATGTAATAGACATAAGTCAATGTTGTAACAATACAGCATAAAGCTGTATTAAATGATGCAATAGATTTTAAGACCTAGCATAAGAAATTTTGTAAACAATAAAAGAATAGCATAAGAATTAGATTAGGCAATAAAGAGTAGAATAGGATAGCTATAAAAGTCGGAGGAATAGAATAGGCAGAATAGAGAAATACAACATAAAAATAGAAAACAATGCACCCCTTGAGCATGAAACGATCCTTGATCAATAATATCAGGGGACAGAGCAGCGTCATAAAAAAAAAAAAAAAAAAAAAAAAAACCTAACCTAACCTAACCTAACCTAACCTAACCTAACCTAACCTAACCTAACCTAACCTAACCTAACCTAACCTTTTTTTTTTTTTTTTTTTTTTTTTTTTTCTCGATGGGAAATGCGTTACGCACATCCTCAGCCGCGGGGGCAGCTGAGGGGGGTGTGGGACTCCTGCTTAGTGCAATGCAGTATACCCACTAAAACCCACCGGGTCCCTCTGGGTCGTTGTACAGGACGCTACAGGGTTCCGCGCTCTGCGCTCCCTGCAACGCCCCAAACGACAGCCGCATCCGGCCACACTCTCAGGGCCATTAGCCCACCCTCGAGAGGCGCGCGGGGACTCCGCGCGCACCCCTCGGACTCTTATGAGGAACCAGACGCCCCCGCGTCTGGCCCTCGAGTCGGAGCCCCCTTGCGAGAGGGAGGTTTGACGGACGAGCTGGTCCCCGCTTCGCCGGGCTGAGTGCCCTGCTCAGCGGGGGCCACCACGTCCATCCTGGCAGCCTCCTCCTCGCGCCACTGGCGAAAGCCTATGGCGGACATCATCGCCGGCCGGGGACAGTCCTTCGTCCCCAGCAGATGCGCGGCAGGCCTGTTTGCCGCCTGGCACAAAACACAGTGCGGGGCAGGTGCCGAGCATCCCGCAGCCTTGTGCCCCTCTTGGCCGCATCTGAAGCAGACGCCGGACCTATCGATCTGGGCACGACACTTCGCGGCCACATGGCCGTCTCCGAGGCAACGGAAACACCTCTTGGCCCTCGGTTTGAGCATGACCACTCGCACAGAGGACCAGCCGATAAGTAGCCGGCGTACGCCCACCAGCTCCTTAGCGGCCTTTACGGGGACCGATGCCACGGTCGACCGCTCTTGCGACCGCCCGAACGGGGCGATCTTGCCCACGGAAATGACGTCGCGAGCGCAACCCCCTTTTACTGCCAAAATGGCCCTGACATCCTCCACAGTCACGGTGTCATCCAGACCCGTGATGCGGAGGTCTGTCCTTGTTTGGGGCCGGGTAATAGAGATCCTATTGGGCCCCATTCCCGGCAGAGCGCGAAGCGCCTCGGCCAACCTATCGGCCTTCTCATCCGCGTTAGGGCCCGGCACCTCCAGGAGCCTGGCCCCCGTCTGGGAGACTCTAAACGAGAGGCCCTCCGTGATGCCCAACGACGCCAGATTAATCTCGCCGGCGGCCATCGTGAAGAAGCCGACGTACGAGGCTCCGAGCCGAAGGGCATCGTCCTTGTACCGGATCATTACTGCCGCGGTACTTGGAACCCTAAGTTTATGGGGTTTGGCTTCTGAACGGCCAGGCCCCGTCAGTCGCTGGGAGGACGCTTTCTTAGGCGCCTTTTTTGGCCTCTTGGGAAGGCCCCTCTTAGCTACCTCCGCAAACGGCGCACTCATGGACGCCGGCGGAGGAGGAAGGGGGCGAGGCTCGCGGGGAGTGGGGACAGGAGTGAGCTCCCTAGGAGGCTGCTTCTTTCCCCTTCTCTTTTTCTGGCCCTTTGTGGCCGGAGCTTGCGACGCCGGACCTGGGACCGTAGACACTACAGGATCCTCCATTGCAGGAGGCCGACTTCGACCGATCCTCGCAGCCCTTTGTGGGCGCGGAACAACGGGGAGAGGGGGAGGGACCTCTTCAACGGTCTCCCTCCACGAATCTGCCCGGAGTGGTGGACGGTACGATCTCGCCGGTAGGAGCCGGCCGTCTCTCTCCAGCGACTCAAACCGGGCATCGAGCATGGCCCCAATTTGGGACACAATGCCCGACAGCCCAGGAGCCGCCTCGACGGGGGCACTCTCCTCTAACGTGGCAGGCTGGCTTGAAGCAGCCTGAGGTTGAGAGCGCGCAAGCTCTCTGAGAGCACCGACCTCTCGGCGCAGCTCTTCAACCTCCCGCTTGAGGTCCTCGTTGGCCACATTCAATTTGCGGACCTCAATGTCCGCAGTGCGGCCCCGGAGCTCCTCTACTGTGCCAGTGATCAGGCTGACAGCCTCGGTGATCGCCTTAACTACTGTCCCCTTAAGATTGCGGCTTTTATTGGCGCAACCCACAATCGTGTTCGTCGCCGTTTTGATGGCGTCCGCCAGTTCGTTGGACGTCATCTTGCCCGCTTCGGTTTGGGCACGCTCCTGAGCCGCGGCCATCTTTTTAGTCAGGACGACCGCAGTCCGCTCCAATTCGGCGTCCTTTTGCTCGGCAGCCTCTTTATCTATCCAGGCCTTGAGCTCCTTCCTGGCTTGGAGCGCGCCAACGTACTCTCCCGTTGTGGGAGGACGTCCGCGCCCCCTCCTGGCTTTCCCCAACTTGGGGACCTTGGGCTCAGGCCTGTCACACTCAGTCGACTCCTCCTCCTCGGTGGGATTCAGGAAGTACTCCAGTGAACTCAGAGTATTATATCCCCCTCTGGTCCGGCTCAAGCTCTCCGACTGAGAGCGGGAGCTTGGGATCGGAGATCGGCTCTCAGGCCGCTTCCGACTCCTTGTCACTCTGGTTGTTGTGGGCGTATCCGCGGAGGTAGACGCCCCCGCGTTTACGTCCATGTCTCTCTTCTTAGCCAGCTGTGAAATGTGGCTGACTCTTTCCGTTGTCACCCCTGTCTTGTTCGGGGAGCGGGATTTGCTTCTCTGTGGTGGAGAGGTTTTCTGCTTCTCCTTCTCCTTCCTTCTCTCTTTTCTTTTGCGACCCCGAGGCGCCGTCATGATCAAGTCAAGAAGCTCCGTGGTCTGTTTCGCTGCCCCTAGGGGACTGAACCCCTGCGATTCAAAATCGCGGCGAATCGCATAAAAGAAATCCCGCTCTGCGTTACGATAGGTGTCGGAGT
Organism: Mecyna flavalis; assembly: GCA_949319885.1. Taxonomy (NCBI): domain Eukaryota; kingdom Metazoa; phylum Arthropoda; class Insecta; order Lepidoptera; family Crambidae; genus Mecyna; species Mecyna flavalis. The sequence continues at coordinate 29,465 of OX439426.1, forward strand.
CACTATCGTGCTGTGCGTATATCTTCGTCACATTCACACACAGGCGGCTCTTCGTCGCTTCGCTGAGCGCACCATCTTCGCTATCTCTCGCGTATGCATCACAAAGTGCCCTCGCAGAACTCCTGCGGACGGAGGGGTATTGGCTTCCCTCGCTCGTGAGCGGCGTGCAGTCCCAGGCCCCCACATTACGAGTGCCCGGGGTGCCTGCGGCGGTTTTACCCGCGGCAGGGGGGATTCCCCGCCGAGAGGCGGGTACCCCGTGGGGAGGTTTATTCCTGTGCGCCATTTTCACATTTTTTTTTATCCTGTAATACTCCCGAGGGGACAGGCTTGAGCCCCGGGAGAGCCCCTCGCTGGTTGGTGACCGCCTCCGTCACCACCCTTCCAAAGGAAAGGCCCGGGCCGCCGAGGACTACAGCGGCTCAGATTTAGAGATTTGTTTCGGGGTAGATAGGGTTCAGGATTGAAGGAGCACAGTACGGGTTAGAGGAGAAGGCTGTTAAGGGAACTGTAGTAGTGTCGAGTAGGGAGGGACAAAACCTCCAAAACTGCCCGACACCAAGACAGCCCCGCGCTAACCAACTCCCCTCTCCCGCACTCCGCCACCACAAAACCCGACTCCCATCACCCTTCTGGGGTTTACTCCCCGCAGCCCTGCCGTGACAGGACCCCCGGCCCGCTCTAAAAAGAGCGGGTAACGGTATGAAGCGTTTTATATAGAGGTCGCCTCCTCGCGCGCTGGATGAACCAGTGCCCCGGTCCTCATAAAGAGGATTACGGTATGGGAGTTTTTATAGAGGTTTTCTCCTCGCGACTCTGACAGAACAGAGACCCCGGTCCTCAGAATGAGGATTACGGTATGCCCCCCGGCCACTCTCCTGCACCGTCGCAAAACGCGACGGGTCAGGAGAGCAGCCCCCTATGGAGTGTCGGCCGTCGGGTAGCAATGCCCGAAGAGATGACTACCCGCCGTTGCCTAGGGTGGACCAGGACAGGACACTACCCTTCCGACCGAACGAATCCGATCGCAAGAATAAGGCCCCGCCGCACGAAGAGGCCACTCCATCCCCACCCCAACCTAACCTAACCTAACCTAACCTAACCTAACCTAACCAACTCGGTTTTCAACCACTAAAAAGAAAGATAGGCTGCTGAAATTCGTAACCAACCTGCGTCTCATTTAGGTCAATAACATACTTTTTGCCCGAAGGGTCTATCTCCAATAGTTTTTCAGAAATAAATTTTTTAGTGTTTTCAACTTAGAAAAATTTCGAGTTCATTTCTCCATACTAAATTTGCAATTTCCTGTCGTCAAATAAAATTCAATATAAAATCCAAATTTCTTCTTAGCGTAATTCTTGTTAGTTTCAGCTTTAGTCTATTAGTTTCCGCGTCTTTTGACACCCCTCACGTGTGTCTCCCATCTCTCCAAGTTACTTATTTTTCACTTTGAAAATTTGGCAAATTTTCTCCATACAAAAATAAACGGAGCTTAGGTAGACTTTTTGGCCGTTATTTCTGCTAGGTCGTCTATATAGATGCATACCATCTGAACAAAAATATTTAATTGCAGTTTCAGTATTATAATTTCAGGGTCGGTTCAAGGGCAACTTTGGACCTCCCCTCCCCCCCCAAATTTTACACCCCCCCCCCCAAATTTTGAAAATAGTTTCTGAGTTCACTTGTATATATATCGAACATGTTCGGTATCCGCACACCCCCCCGAGGGAAATCCCCCTCCCCCCTCTCATCAAAGACCGTAACGAAGGTAGCCAAGCCTGCTGCAGCCTCTGGAAAGGCGCCAATCGCATCCACATCCGGGAAAGCCTCCTCCAAAGTGGCGACAGCCACAGCGGCAGTGGCCCCCTCGGCCCCCTCGGCCCCTTCGGCCCCCTCGGCCCCGTCGGCATCGGCGAAGCTCACCTCCGCCTCCAAAGAGGCTGCAGTGACATCATCTCAGCCCACGGACTCCGCACATCAATCGCAATCGGTCACTGTCACGGACCTGACACAGGACGAGATGATCGCAGATGCTGCTTTTGACACTGTGATCGCAGAGACGGCGGCGGCGTTTGATACCGTCGTGTTTAAGGACCGTGTTCAGGAGGCCAAAAATTGCCTCCAAAAGGCCAAAATGCAACTGAAGAACTCGCGCAACACCAAGACAGAGATCAAGAACGAGGTGTGCAGCGCTGTGGAGCGATTGTACCAGTTGGTAAAAGAGGCAGAGGAGGAGAAAAATAAGATAAAGGAAGGACAGTACTGTTGCAATAAGGATAAAGACAGAGTAGGAAGGGGACTGCTAACACAGTCGCAAGAAAATAGAACTACAAGTCTTGACACTACAAAGCTAGAGAAGATGATTAAGGAACATAGTCTCTTAATCAAGAACAGTAATGAGAAGATAGAGTCTCTGAAGCAAAAGTTAGATAGGACAGAGGAAATAGTCACCACACGCATGTCCTACGCCAACGTCGTGGCCGGACCATCAGGCAACAAGGCACCAGAAAGATCAGCCTTACACTCGGTGGTCATCACGTCCCGCACCGAGTCCGACACCGGCGAGGAGGTTCTTAATAAAGTGCGTGAAGCCGTCAAGGCATCCGACGGCTGGGTGACTGTAGACCGTGTAAGGAAGGCGAAGGATCGCAAAGTGATCCTTAGCTGTAGATCCAAAACGGACTCTCAGAAAGTGCAGCAAAGATTAAAGGAAAAGGGAAGCAACCTAGCTGTGGAAGAAATCAAGAACAGGGACCCGCTATTGGTCCTTAAAGGTGTTATGTCCGTCGTCAGCGACGAGGACGTACTAAGCGCGATCAGAAACCAGAACGGAGACCTGTTCTCGAGCCTTCCGAAAGAAGAAGATAGAGTCGAAATCCGTTATAGGAAAAAGACAAGGAACCCCCATACGTGCCATATCGTAATCAGAGCCTCCCCCACTCTCTACAACCGCATCCTCAACAAAGGAGAGCTGCATATCGACATCCAGAGGGTAAAGGTCGACGACCAGTCCCCTCTGGTGCAATGCTCCATGTGCCTTGGCTACGGCCACGGAAAACGTTTCTGTAAAGAAACCCAAGTCAAGTGCAGCTATTGCGCCGGTGAACATACCAGCTCCCAGTGCAAGGATCGCATGGCCGGTGCATCCCCGAAGTGCTGTAACTGTGTTGAAGCCAAATACGAGGCAACAGAGCACAGCGCCTTTAGCACCGACTGCGCAGTGCGCAGGAAGTGGGATGCATTGGCCAGGGCAAAAATAGCGTACTGCTAAGGGCCTGGCACGGGAAAATTCGGCACGCACACCAAGCAATAGGCCTGCATATACCGTGGCCCAAGCCAACCTCCAACGGAAGGAACTCGCGACTACAGAGTTAATCCTGGAGGCTAGCAAGAGGAAGTTCGCCTTCTCCCTGCTCCAGGAACCGTATGTTGGGAGCATTCGTAGAGTGAAATCATATCAGGGGACGAGAGTTTACCAGTGCGCCGATCCGGGAGAGGGTACTGTTAAGGCTGCAATCGTGGTTCACGACGCAGACTTCGATGTAATTCAATACCCGGAACTCACCACGAATAACATCGTTGTGGTGGGGCTTCGGACGAGCGCCTGGGAACTCGCAGCCATCTCATTCTACTTTGAGCCCGACAAACCTATCGAGCCGTACCTGGAACAGGTGAAGAAAATACGCGAAACTCTTGGCCACAAAATGGCAATTTTTGGCGGTGACTCAAACGCAAAAAGCACGTGGTGGGGCAGCGAGCATATCGACCACAGAGGCGATGAGCTCTCTGGAACTCTGGAAGACCTGGACCTGCACGTGCTCAATGTGGGAGACACACCGACCTTTGACACCATCAGAGGAGGAAGAGAGTACTCGAGTTTCGTCGATTTAACATTCTGCACAGTGGACACTCTCGATTACATCGATAACTGGCACGTCGAAAAAGGACTGACGAGTTCTGACCACAATGGCATTATCTTCGATCTGGGATTAACAAAAAGTACAGGGTTAGACATAAAGAGGACAACAAGAATATATAACACTAGAAAAGCAGATTGGGAAGCATTTACTAGTAAACTAAATACACTAAATAATGAAAGTAACATAGATAAAATAACAATAGATACAATCAGTGATAAAGAAGAACTTGAAAAATTAACTAATACATACATAAATAATATTACACTGGCATGCCAAGAAAGCATGCCTACAAATAAAAATAATACAAAAATAAACTTACCCTGGTGGAATGAGGATCTCGAACGTCTGAAGAAGGAAGTCGCCACGAGGAAACGCCGCATCCGCTGTGCCGCTCCGGTCCGCCGTGATGCCGTCGTCGCCGAGTACCTAAAACATAAAGAGGATTATGAAATGAAAGTTAAAGCCGCCCAAACCTCTAGCTGGAAAGAGTTTTGCCAAAGGCAGGATAAAGAAGGGGTTTGGGACGGAATATATCGGATAATAGGAAGGGTGAAGAGGAGGGAGGAGGATCTTCCCCTACAAAAGGAAGGCAAAACACTTACCTCTATAGAATCTGCAGAATACCTGGTAAAGACTTTCTATCCACCCGACAAAAATGATGACGACAACGAAGAACACAAATTGATACGGGAAGCTGCAAATAAAGCTAACGAACAATCGCAAGAAGAACAACACGACCCTCCATTTACTATGATCGAACTTAAAACGGCTCTTAACAGCTTTGATCCGAAAAAAGCCCCCGGAAATGACGGACTCACCGCTGACATTTGCAAATGCGCCGTGAGCCAAGATCCGGAAACCTTCCTCGCATTGGCCAACAAATGTTTGGAGTTGTCGCATTTCCCGGTCCCCTGGAAAGAAGCTACTGTAATAGTACTTCGTAAGCCAGGGAAAGAAAGCTATGCGGTTCCAAAATCATATAGGCCGATAGGCCTTCTACCGGTTCTCGGCAAAGTCCTCGAAAAGTTGCTTGTAGGAAGACTTAAGTGGCATTTAGTACCTAGACTAAGCCCACGTCAATACGGCTTTATGCCCCAGCGTTGTACAGAAGATGCCCTCTATAATCTCGTGCAATTTATAAATGCAAAACTGGATCAAAAGAAGATTATAACAGTAGTGTCACTTGATATAGAGGGCGCATTTGACAACGCTTGGTGGCCAGCGATAAGGCTGCGATTGGCGGAAGAAGGCTGCCCGGTCAACCTGCGCAGACTCCTTGATAGCTACTTTTCGGAAAGGAAGGTCAAACTGAGATATCTGGGAACGGAAGTTACAAAAGGCACTGACAAAGGATGTGTACAAGGGTCCATAGGAGGCCCCATATTATGGAATCTCCTATTGGACTCACTCCTAAGGACACTCGAGCGGGGGGGCCACTTCTGTCAGGCGTTTGCTGACGATGTGGTCCTCGCGTTCGAAGCCAACACGACAGAACAAATTGAGAGGCAGGCGAACTCAGCCCTTGCTCTTGTCCGGGAATGGGGCGTCAAACACAAACTCAAATTTGCGGCACATAAAACTTCTGCTATGACTATTACTAATAAGTTAAAGTTTGACGTCCCAAAACTGAGCATGGGTGGTGTTGATATCGCACATTCGAGCGAAATAAAGTTGTTAGGGCTGACAATAGATAATAAGCTAACGTTTAATAAGCATGTCGGAAACGTATGTCAGAAAGCCCTCAACATTTATAGGCAATTGGCTAAAGCTGCAAAGGCAAGCTGGGGATTAAACTCGGATATTATTCGCACAATTTATGTCGCCGCAGTTGAGCCAGTGGTCTTGTACGGCGCTAGTGTATGGTCACCTGCAACAGACAAACTGGGAGTCCGAAAACAACTGGACACTATCCAGAGAGGCTTCGCACAGAAATTGTGCAAATCCTACCGGACTGTCTCATTAAACGCAGCACTTGCAATCTCTGGCATCCTTCCTCTCGATTTACGAATAAAAGAAGCTTCTACACTCTATAAAGCTAAAAAAGGACTAGAAGAAGATGTTCTGAAAGATCGCGAAATTGAAAGGCCGGTGGGATTTGCAGAGCTTCCACACCCTGCAAAACACATAACCATAACATTTAAATGCTTAGAAAATAAGAAAGAAGTAGAAGAAAACAACCAACAGCAAGTTCGCATTTTTACAGATGGAAGTAAAATAGAAGAAAAAGTAGGGGCTGCACTGTCAATATGGGATAAAGAAAAAGAAACAAAAGCAATAAAATTAAGTCTCCCATCTTTCAGTACAGTCTACCAAGCTGAAATGCTGGCAATAAACCGTGCCATCAAAGAGGCACTCCGATCCAAAGCAAAGACGTTTGGTATATACAGTGACTCGAGATCTGCACTCGAGACACTGGCAAACCATAACGCCCCTCATCCGCTTGCTGTCGAATCCCGTGCAAGCCTAGCGGAGGCCATAGCCCAAGAAAAAGATATACTCTTCTTCTGGGTGAAAGCACACGCTGGACTGCAGGGAAACGAGCGAGCGGACGAGCTTGCAAAGGACGCAGCCCTTAAGTCGAAGAAGAAACCTGATTATGACCTATGCCCAGTTTCTTATGTCAAAAAGCGAATACGATCAGAGTCTGTTGACATATGGAACCGACGCTACACGGACGGAGACACAGCTGCTGTTACCAAATTGTTCCTGCCAAATGTATACGATGCTTTCCAACTAATTAAACAACTGCAGCCAACTTATCTGGTCACACAGTTAATGACAGGGCATGGGGGATTCTCCCAATACCTGCACAGATTCAAATGCAAAGAGAGTCCCTCATGCACCTGCGACCCTGATGCGGAAGAATCTATCCCACATCTGATCATCGACTGTCCCGTTTTTGCCACAGAAAGACTAAATATAGAACTCAAACTAGGTGTACAAATTAAACTTAACAACTTAAACGAAATGTTAATGAGCAAAGACACACAGAAGGAATTTCTAAAGTATTGCATTCAAATAGTCAACAAAGTTGTAGAAAGAAATAAAACCGAACAGTCGGCAGACAGATAAATGATCGAAACTGTATATATTGTAAATAAAATTATATCATAAGGTTGATAACTTAGAGGGAAAAAAAAAAAAAAAAAAAAAAAAAAAAAAAAAAAAAAAAAATTAGTTATAAAATGTAAAAGCTCCAAATAATCGAGTAAAATAATTATTGTAAATAAAGTTTGATTGTAAAACGCCATTTAATATGTAAAGCTTTTTCAATAAAGCACAAAATATTTCCTAAGCGAAATAACATAAAAAGATATATTCATACGCATAAAATAGCAAAACATATCATCATGCAAAACACTAAAAGACTTGTAAAAAACTCTTTACAAGTACACATGTTGTACTTTAATTAAATCTAAGGCAGACAAAACATCAAGTAAACAATATCTCGCAATAAAAAGATCTCTGATCATGTTAGAGGGCTCAGAAAACTCTCAAAAAAAAAAAAAAAAAAAAAAAAACCTAACCTAACCTAACCTAACCTAACCTAACCTAACCTAACCTAACCTAACCTAACCTAACCTAACCTAACCTAACCTAACCTAACCTAACCTAACCTAACCTAACCTAACCTAACCTTTTTTTTTTTTTTTTTTTTTTAGACTCGAGAAACACATTTACGTGTACCGCTAGCCGCGGGGGCAGCTAGACGGTTATGTGGGACTCCCGCAGAACTGCGTCCTACCCACTAAAACTCGAGTGGTCCCTCAAGGTCGCATTTGTGGCACCGCCCGGTACCAGGTCGAAGCTATTGACCGGACAGTGCCGCTGCGAATGGCCGCGACCGGCCTTCTCACTCAGGGCCTACGCCCACTCTCGAGAGGCGCGCGGGGACTCCGCACGCACCTCTCGGACTCATTGGGAACCGGTCCCCCCCGAGACCGGTCCCCGAGCCTTCGCCCGTCTTGGAGCTGGAGTCGTCTTTGCTGAGGACTGGGAGCTCGCCTCGGCAGCTTCGACCACGTCCATCTGCTCGGACCCCTGCTCCTCCCGCCTTGGTTTGGCGGGGGGCGCCTACTTTGGCTGGGGACAGTTCTTTGTCCCCAGCTTATGCCCAGCCGGCTTTCCTGCCGCCCCGCAAAGCAGGCAGTACGAAGCCGTGGCCTTGCAGGCCGCGGACTTGTGCCCCTTCTGACCGCATCGGAAACAGAATTCCGACCGGTCTTCAGAGGCACGGCAGTTAGCGGCCACATGGCCCTCGCCCATGCAGCGGTAGCACCGCTTGGTCCTCGGTTTCAGCGGGACGACCCGCACTGAGGACCAGCCGATCAGCAGCCGACGCAAGCCGGCCAACTGTTTGGCGGCCTTGGCGGGCACCGCTGCGACTGTCGAGCGCTCGTGTGTGCGCCCGAACTCGGCTATTTTGCCCACCAGGATGGAATCTGGTGGGCAGCCCCCTTTTTCAGCCAATACGGCCCTCACGTCGTTTGGCGTCGTGGCGTCGTCAAGGCCAGTAACGCGGATATCTGTGCGGATTTGCGGCCGGGTTATGGAGACAACCTCCGGCCGCATTCCCGGAATCGCCCGCAGCCTCTCGGCGAGGCGATCGGCCTTCGCGTCTGCGTCAGGCCCCGGGATCTCCATGATCTTGGCTCCAGATTGGGCCACTCGGAAGCCCATGCCCCCGCTGATGCCAACGTCCTTCAGGTCGATCTCCGCTATTGCAGTGGAGATGAACCCGGCGTACGTGGCACCATGCTTGAGGGCATCTTCGCTGTACCGCACCAAGATGGCTGCGGTCTGCGGTACTGGGATCCGTCGAGGCTTGGTCTCCGCCCGTCCGGGACCGGAGCGGGACGAAGCCTTGCCTTTGGGCGCTTTAGGCGCCTTGGCGGGCTTGTTCCGGCCGCGCTTCGCCACCTCCGCGAAAGATGTTGACATCGCTGCGGGTGGAGGGGGAAGCGGGCGGGACTCAGTCGCAGAAGTTGAGGCAGGGGTAGGCGCTTTAGTGCGCTTTCCCTTGCCTTTGCCCTTATTGGGCCCCGTGTCGGCGGGCGGCTTAGGTGCCGGGCCGGGGGCTGGCCGCCTTTCTGGGGCGGCTTCGGACGGCTGCACTGGTTGTGCAGCTTTTTTCGCGGCCTTGCGGCGCTGAGGCCGCGACACAAACGGGGTGTAGGGAGCGTCATCCTCCGACGTCATCCCTAGTCTGCCGCCCTGCAGAGGTGGGCGGTACGACACCGAGGGGAGCAAACGACCGTCCCTCTCAAGTGCCTCAAAGCGGGCGTCCAGCATGGTCCCGATCTGGGACACGATGCTGGACCGCTCCGCCGGCTCGACGGTGGATGTGCCCCCTTCCGCGGGCGTTGACCCAGGCGGAAACTCTGGGCGACAGGCCTTGAGGGCCTCGACCTCACGCCGCAGCTCCTCCATCTCTCGTTTGAGCTGCTGATTGGCAGCATTAAGACGGCGCACTTCGTCGTCCGCAGTCCGCACACGTAATTCCTCGACGGACGCCGCAATTAGAACGGCGGCGTCCTTAAGAGCCTTCACGACAGTGCCCTTGAGGTTCTTGGACCTCTCGGCGCACTGTACGATCGTGTTCGTAGCGATCTTGACGCTCTGAACTATTTCATGCGCAGGGAGCCTAGACTGCTCAACCTGCGCACTCTCCCTGGCCTTGTCCAGCTTCTCGCTGGAGTGTAGGATCATGCGATCCAGCTCCGCCTGGTTCTGCTCTTTGGCCTCCTTTTCGGCGAAGGCCTTAAGCGCCTGACGGGCTTTAAGCGCGCCAACGTACTCCCCAGTTGTGGGGGGACGCCCGCGCCCGCGCTTCGCCACTTGGCCCTTCTTCACCAATTTGGCAATCTTTGGCTGACGACCGATCTCGATGTCGTCGTCCCGATCCGTCAGGTCAATGTACGAGGACCCCGACATTACGGACTGGGACCTCGTAGAAGGCGAGCGACTTTGAGGACGCCTTCGTCTCTGTCCGACGGGGGAGGACGGAACTCCCCCAACCTTTTGGGCCAGCCTCGAGCTGGACCTTGACGGGGTCCGCTGGGCCCGGTCTTGAGTCTCGTCCGGGTGAGATGGAGAACGGGAACGGCTCCGGCTCCGACACCTCTGCGGGTGAGCAAGGGGAAGAGGCTTCACGCTCGACTTCCCCTTCTTGGCAGCCCTCGCCGCTCTGTGTAGCCGAAGGATCGTCTCGAAATAATCGCGTGTCTGAGACGCGGCTTCCTCCTGGCTGAAACCAGTGGCCTCGTAGTGACGCTGGAACTTGTTAAAGAACCCGTCTTCCTCTGTCTTATATAGTTCGTGGTCACTTCCATACTCCATGTATGTTTGCTGGAGCTTGGAGACAATCTGACCGATCTGCTCGTCGTCCAGCGCGCCACAGTCTTGAGGAAGGGGAGGAGACTTTTGGCTCAACTCCTCTTTCCTTTGAGCCCACTTCTCTTTATAGGGCGCAATTGCTCTTTCGAGTAGTGTGCGAGTGTAGTTTGCCGCACCCTCTTGGCTGAAGCCAGCCATCTCGTTGTGGCGGTTCATTTTCTGGGTGAATCCGCGCACCTCCCTCTGGTAGTTTTCGGAGTCACTACCGTACTCCTTATAGTTGCGCTGGACGCACTGGGTCATGTCCAGTAAACCTAACCTAACCTAACCTAACCTAACCTAACCTAACCTAACCTAACCTAACCTAACCTAACCTAACCTAACCTAACCTAACCTAACCTAACCTAACCTAACCTTTTTTTTTTTTTTTTTTTTTTTTTTTTTTTTTGCGATGGGGAATGCATTTACGCACATCCTCCGCCACGGGGGTGGCTGAGGGGGGTGTGGGACTCCCGCAGACAGAACTGCGTCCTACCCACTAAACCCCATCGGGTCCCTCATGGTCGCGTTGGCAGCGCCTCCCGGTTCCAAGCACTAAGCTTATTGACCGGGCAGCGCCCCTGCGAACCGCCGCAACCGGCGTCACTAAAGAGGCCTCCTCGGGCCCACTCGAGAGGCGCGCGGGGACTCCGCGCGCACCTCTCGGACTCTATTGGGAACCGGTCCCCCCCGAGACCGATCCCCGAGTCTTTGCCCGTGAGCGAGCAGGGGCCGTCCTTGAAGTGGAGGGGAGGTTCGCCTCAGCAACCTCACTCACCTCCATCTCCTCGGGCACCTCCTCAGGCCGCCGTTTGGAGACGGCGGCGGGCAGCATCTTGGGCTGGGGGCAGTTCTTGCTCCCCAGCATGTGGCTAGCTGGCCTGCCTGCTGACCCGCACAGCAGGCAGTACAGCGTTGTCGCCGCGCACTTCGCGGCCTTGTGCCCGCTCTGACCGCAACGGAAACAGAGTTCCGAGCGGTCCTCAGCGGCGCGACACTTCGAAGCCACGTGGCCCTCCCCCATACAGCGGTAGCACCGCTTGGCCCTCGGTTTCAGCGGAACAATCCGCACCGAAGACCAGCCTATGAGCAGCCGACGAAGACCCGTCAGCTGCTTCGCGGCTTTGGCGGGCACCGCTGCGACTGTCGACCGTTCTTGGGTCCGGCCGAATTCCGCTATTTTGCCCACCAGGATTGTGTCTGGTGGGCATCCTCCTTGCTCCGCGAGCGCCTGTCTCACCATCTCCGGCGTGGTGGCGTCATCGAGACCCACCACGCGGAGATCCGTGCGCAGCTGCGGCCGGGTGATCGAAATCACTTCCGGCCGCATGCCAGGGATCGCGCGGAGCTTCTCGGCCAGACGGTCGGCCTTAGCGTCCGCGTCTGGGCCCGGGACCTCCATAAGTTTCCCCCCGGACTGGGCACACTTGAAGCCCATGCCCCCGCTGATGCCAACGTCAGCCAGCCTGATCTCTGAGATGGCTATCTCAAAGAAGCCGGCATACGTGGCACCAGCCTTGAGGGCATCATCCGAGTACCGGACGTGGATGACCGCCGTCTGAGGTACCCGGATGCGCTTGGGCTTGGTCTCCGCCCGTCCTGGACCGGATCGGGCCGGAGCCTTGCCCTGGGGCTTTCGGCTCTTGGGCGCCTTGGGCGCCTTGTCCCGTCCGCGCTTCGCAACCTCCGCGAAGGAAAAGTCCATCGCGACGGGTGGAGGGGGAAGCGGGCGAGGCTCTCTGGGGGGGGCCGGAGGGGCAGGCGCTTTGGTGCGCTTCCCTTGGCCCTTGCCCTTTTTGGACCCCTTGTCGGTCGGCGGCTTGGGCGCCGGACCGGGGGTTGGCTGCCTTTCGGGGGCAGCGTCAGACTGCTGCGCCTTCGCAGCTCGGGCAGCGGCCCTCCTCTTGGGGGGATTGGCGACGAAAGTGGAGAACGTTCCTTCGTCCTCTGACGTCATCCCCAGTCTGCCGCGCTGTAAAGGTGGGCGGCGACTCGCTGGCGAGGGTGGCGGGAGGAGTCTCCCATCCCTCTCGAGGGCCTCGAACCGGGCGTCCAGCATGGCCCCGATCTGGGACACGATACTGGACACCGGGGGCACCTCGGACACCTCGACGTCCCTGGGCATATGCCCGGACGGAGCCTCTTGCCGGACGGCCTTGAGGGCCTCGACCTCACGGCGCAACTCCTGGAGCTCCCTCTGGAGCTTCTGGTTGGCCGCGTTCAACTTACGGACTTCGTCGTCTGTGGTGCGAAGCCGTAATTCCTCAACTGAGGCCGCAATAAGGACAGCAGAGTCCTTGATGGCCTTCACCACAGTGCCCTTGAGGTTCTTGGACCTCTCGGCGCACTGTATAATGGTGTTTGTCGCGACCGTGACATTTTTAACAATGTCATGCGCAGAGAGCCCAGCTTGCTCGCCCTGCGCCTTCTCTCTCGCCTTCTCCAGCTTCTCGCTAGCGTGGAGTATAAGGCGGTCCAGCTCCCGCCGCTCGCTCTCCTTGGCCTCTTGCGCTGCGAAGGCCTTCAGCTCCTGGCGGGCCTTGCGGGCACCAACGTACTCCCCCGTTGTTGGGGGACGCCCGCGTCCGCGCTTCGCCAATTGGCCCTTGGTCTTGGGGACCTTGGGCTGGCTCGGGAGCTCCTCCTCGTCATCAGAGACCTCCAGGTAGGAGGACTCCTCCGTCACCGACGTCACCGTCATGGCCGACTGGGATCTGGACTCAATCGCAGGGGGCGAGCGACTCTCCAGCCGCCTTCTGCGAGAGCCACTTCGGCTTCGGACCGCCACAGGGAGGGTAGGAACCGGAGCCTTTGCTGTTTCTACCGAAGCCTTGCGGGTTCGGGAGCCGCTCCGGCTTCGTGTCGTCGCCGGGGGAGGAGGAGGAGACTTCTGGCTCCCTTCCTTCCTCCGTTCTCTCTCAGCTCTGTGAGGCTTCAGAACTGCGAGGAGACTCTTGCGCGAACATTCTGCCGCCTCCTCAGGGCTGAGGCCCTCGAGCGCCATATGGTGGCAGGCCTTCGATATGTAGGTCTTAGCCTCCTCCCGGAACTCCTCCGAGTCGCTTCCGTACTCGACGTACGTTTTGCGAACTCCTTTTTTCATGCGAGCGATCTCCTCGTCGCTCAGCCATTCACTCGCAGGTGCACCCGAAGGTGCCTTCGCGGAACTCCCGCGGTTGTTAGAGGGATCTTGGTGTCGCACCTCACCCTCACTACCGACTGGCGACAAAGCCCAGGCCCCCATATTACGATTGCCCGGGTTACCTGGCTCAGCTTGCGCCTTGCCAGGGGGGATTCCCCGCCGTTGGGCAGGTACCCCATGAGGAGAAGATTTCTTTTCCGCCATTTTACCATTTTGTGTAGCTTGTGCTACTCCCAAGGGGGACAAGCTTGGCCCAGGGGAGAGCCCCTAACTGGTTGGTGACCGCCTCCGTCACCACCCTTCACATGGAAAGGCCCGGGCCGCCGAGGACTACAGCGGCTCAGATTTGGAGATTTGTTTCAGGGTAAGTAGGATTCTGGGTCGGGAAGGCAAGGTTTTCACCCCGCCAACCCTTCCCGAAACCCAATATTACCCTTCTGGGGTTTACTCCCCGCAGCCCTGCCACGACAGGACCCCCGGCCGCCCTGAAAAGGGCAGTAACGGTATGATGCGTTTTTATAGAGGTCGCTCTCCTCGCGAGCCGACTTGTGCCAGCTCCCCGGTCCTCTCAATGAGGATTACGGTATGGTAGTTTTTATAGAGGTTTTCTCCTCGCGACTCTGCCAGAACAGAGACCCCGGTCCTCTCAGTGAGGATTACGGTGTGATGCTGATTTTGGTCCGCGCCGGGTAAACCCGATACCGCACATATCTGTGCGGCGTTCCGTGATCCGCCACCTACGGACGCGCCTGGTAGGAGATTCAGCAACTCCCGCAGGAACCTAACCTAACCTTTTTTTTTTTTTTTTTTTTTTTTTTTTTTTTTTTTTTTTTTTTTTTGCGATGGGGAATGCATTTACGCACATCCTCCGCCACGGGGGTGGCTGAGGGGGGTGTGGGACTCCCGCAGACAGAACTGCGTCCTACCCACTAAACCCCATCGGGTCCCTCATGGTCGCGTTGGCAGCGCCTCCCGGTTCCAAGCACTAAGCTTATTGACCGGGCAGCGCCCCTGCGAACCGCCGCAACCGGCGTCACTAAAGAGGCCTCCTCGGGCCCACTCGAGAGGCGCGCGGGGACTCCGCGCGCACCTCTCGGACTCTATTGGGAACCGGTCCCCCCCGAGACCGATCCCCGAGTCTTTGCCCGTGAGCGAGCAGGGGCCGTCCTTGAAGTGGAGGGGAGGTTCGCCTCAGCAACCTCACTCACCTCCATCTCCTCGGGCACCTCCTCAGGCCGCCGTATGGAGACGGCGGCGGGCAGCATCTTGGGCTGGGGGCAGTTCTTGCTCCCCAGCATGTGGCTAGCTGGCCTGCCTGCTGACCCGCACAGCAGGCAGTACAGCGTTGTCGCCGCGCACTTCGCGGCCTTGTGCCCGCTCTGACCGCAACGGAAACAGAGTTCCGAGCGGTCCTCAGCGGCGCGACACTTCGAAGCCACGTGGCCCTCCCCCATACAGCGGTAGCACCGCTTGGCCCTCGGTTTCAGCGGGACTATCCGCACCGAGGACCAGCCTATGAGCAGCCGACGGAGGCCCGTGAGCTGCTTCGCGGCCTTGGCAGGCACCGCTGCCACTGTCGACCGTTCCTGAGTCCGGCCGAACTCTGCTATCTTGCCCACCAGGATTGTGTCCGGTGGGCAACCTCCCTGCTCCGCGAGCACCTTCTTCACCATCTCCGGCGTGGTGGCGTCATCAAGACCCACCACCCGAAGATCCGTGCGCAATTGCGGCCGGGTGATGGAAATCACTTCCGGCCGCATGCCAGGGATCGCGCGGAGCTTCTCGGCCAGACGATCGGCCTTGGCGTCCGCGTCTGGGCCCGGGACCTCCATCAACTTCCCGCCGGACTGGGCACACTTAAAGCCCATGCCCCCAGAAATGCCGACGTCCGCCAGCTTTATCTCCGAGATTGCAATCTCGAAGAAGCCGGCGTAGGTGGCTCCGTTCTTGAGGGCATCATCCGAGTACCTGACGTGGATGACCGCCGTCTGAGGCACCCGGATGCGCTTGGGCTTGGTCTCCGCCCGTCCTGGACCGGATCGGGCGGGAGCCTTGCCCTGGGGCTTGCTCTTCTTCTTCTTGGGCGCCCTGGGCGCCTTGTCGCGTCCACGCTTCGCCATCTCCGCGAAGGTAAGATCCATCGCGGCGGGTGGAGGGGGAAGCGGGCGAGGCTCTCTGGGGGGGGCCGGAGGAGGAGGCGCTTTGGTGCGCTTCCCTTGGCCCTTACCCTTTTTGGACCCCTTGTCGGTCGGCTTAGGTGCCGGACCGGGGGTTGGCTGCCTTTCAGGGGCAGCGTCAGACTGCTGCGTCTTCGCAGCCCGGGCAGCGGCCCTCCTCTTGGGGGGATTGGCGACGAAAGTGGAGAAAGTTCCCTCGTCCTCTGACGCCATTCCCAGCCTGCCGCGCTGCAAAGGTGGGCGGCGGCTCGCTAGAGGGGCTGGCGGGAGAAGTCGCCCATCCCTCTCGAGGGCCTCGAACCGGGCGTCCAGCATGGCCCCGATCTGGGACACGATACTGGACACCGGGGGCACCTCGGACACCTCGACGTCCCTGGGCATATGCCCGGACGGAGCCTCTTGCCGAACGGCCTTGAGGGCCTCGACCTCGCGGCGCAACTCCTGGAGCTCCCTCTGGAGCTTCTGGTTGGCCGCGTTCAACTTTCGGACCTCATCGTCCGTTGTACGCAGCCGTAACTCCTCCACAGAGGCCGCTATGAGGACAGCGGAGTCCTTTATTGCCTTCATTACAGTGCCCTTGAGGTTCTTAGACCTCTCGGCGCACTGTATGATGGTGTTCGTCGCCACCGTGACATTTCGCACAATGTCATGCGCAGGGAGCCCAGCTTGCTCGCCCTGCGCCTTCTCCCTCGCCTTCTCCAGCTTCTCGCTGGCGTGGAGTATGAGGCGGTCTAGCTCTCGCTGCTCGCTCTCCTTGGCCTCTTGCGCGGCGAAGGCCTTCAGCTCCTCGCGAGCCTTGCGCGCCCCGACGTATTCCCCAGTTGTGGGGGGACGCCCGCGCCCGCGCTTTGCCAATTGACCCTTGGTCTTGGGGACCTTGGGCTGGCTCGGGAGCTCCTCTTCATCGGAGATCTCCAGATAGGAGGAGTCCTCCGTCACTGACGTCACCGTCATGGCCGAGTGAGATCTGGACTCGGCCGCAGAAGGCGAGCGACTCTCCAGCTGCCTTCTGCGAGGGTTCTGTCCAGAGGACGAACCACCTGGCACTGCCTCTGCTTGCCTGGCGCTGGACCTGGTGGGAGCCTTTGCTCTCTCCGTCGAGGCCTTGCGGGTTCGGGAACCGCTACGACTCCGAACTGTCACTACCGGGGGAGGAGGGAGAGACTTCTGGCTCTCTGCCTTCCTCTGTTCTCTCTCAGCCTTGCAGGGCCGGAGAATCTCAACTAATTTGAGGCGTGAGTGGTGCACCGCTTGCTCCGGGGTGCAACCCGCGACCTCAAGAATGTGGCCAAACTCCTTCATCCACCTAGCCATCTCCTTCTTAAACTCCTCCGAGTCGCTACCGTACTCCATGTACGTATTGCGAGCCCCATCGATCAATCTGGCGAGCTCCTCATCACTGACCTGCTCCCTTGATTGCTGCAGCTCCTCTGCCGTGATCGCAGACGCACCCGAAGGTGCCTTCGCGGAACTCCCGCGGACGTTAGAGGGATCTTGGCATCGCGCCTCACCCTCACTACCGACTGGCATCGAAGTCCAGGCCCCCACACTACGAGTGCCCGGATTACCTGGCTTAGCTTGCGCCTTGCCAGGGGGGATTCCCCGCCGTTGGGCGGGTACCCCGTGGGGAGAGTCATTCTTTTCTGCCATATTTCCATTTTTGTAGCTTGTGCTACTCCCAAGGGGGACAAGCTTGGCCCAGGGGAGAGCCCCTAACTGGTTGGTGACCGCCTCCGTCACCACCCTTCACACGGAAAGGCCCGGGCCGCCGAGGACTACAGCGGCTCAGATTTGGAGATTTGTTTCAGGGTAAGTAGGATTCTGGGTCGGGAAGGCAAGGTTTTCACCCCGCCGACCCTTCCCGAAACCCAATATTACCCTTCTGGGGTTTACTCCCCGCAGCCCTGCCACGACAGGACCCCCGGCCGCCCTGAAAAGGGCAGTAACGGTATGATGCGTTTTTATAGAGGTCGCTCTCCTCGCGAGCCGACTTGTGCCAGCTCCCCGGTCCTCTCAGTGAGGATTACGGTATGGTAGTTTTTATAGAGGTTTTCTCCTCGCGACTCTGCCAGAACAGAGACCCCGGTCCTCTCAGTGAGGATTACGGTGTGATGCTGATTTTGGTCCGCGCCGGGTAAACCCGATACCGCACATATCTGTGCGGCGTTCCGTTATCCGCCACCTACGGACGCGCCTGGTAGGAGATTCAGCAACTCCCGCAGGAACCTAACCTAACCTTTTTTTTTTTTTTTTTTTTTTTTTTTTTTTTTTTTTTTTTGCGACGGGAAACACATTTACGTGTACCGCTAGTCGCGGGGGCGACTAGACGGTTATGTGGGGCTCCCGCAGACAGAACTGCGTCCTACCCACTAAAACCCGTCGGGTCCCTCAGGGTCGCATTGGTAGCGCCGCCCGGTACCAGACACTAAGCCTATTGACCGGGCAGCGCCCCTGCGAATGGCCGCAACCGGCTACACCATAGAGGCCTCCTCGGGCCCACCCTCGAAAGGCGCGCGGGGACTCCGCGCGCACCTCTCGGACTCAATGGGAACCGGTCTCCCCCGAGACCGGTCCCCGAGTCTTTGCCCGTGATGAGCGAGCAGGGGCCGTCATTACAGGGGAGGGGGGGTTCGCCTCAGCGACCCCGGCCACCTCCATCTGCTCGAGTTCCTGCTCAGGCCGCCGTTTTGTAACGGCGGCGGGCAGCTTCTTTGGCTGGGGGCAATTCTTGCTCCCCAGCTTATGTGCCGCAGGCCTGCCTGCTGACCCGCACAGCAGACAGTGCAGCGCAGCCGTGCACTTGGCGGCCTTGTGGCCGCTTTGGCCGCACCGGAAGCAATGCTCCGAGCGGTCCTCAGCGGCGCGACAATTGGACGCCACGTGTCCCTCTCCCATGCAGCGGTAGCACCGCTTGGCCCTCGGTCTCAGCGGAACGATCCGCACCGAAGACCAGCCGATCAACAGCCGACGAAGACCCGTCAGCTGCTTCGCGGCTTTGGCGGGCACCGCTGCGACGACTGAGCGCTCCTGGGTGCGCCCAAACTCGGCGATCCTGCCCACCAGAATAGAGTCCGGTGAGCATTCTCCCTTTTCCGCAAGCGCGGCCTTTACCTTGTCCGGGGTGGTGGCGTCATCCAGACCCACCACGCGGAGGTCCGTTCGAAGTTGCGGCCGGGTGATGGAAATCACCTCCGGCCGCATTCCCGGAATCGCGCGGAGTGCCTCGGCGAGGCGATCAGCCTTGGCGTCGGCGTCGGGGCCCGGGATCTCCATGAGTTTCCCCCCCGACTGCGCGCACTTGAAACCCATGCCCCCTGATATTCCGACGTCCGCCAGCTTAACCTCCGAGATAGCTATCTCGAAGAAGCCGGCGTACGTGGCTCCATTCTTGAGGGCGTCCTCGCTATATTTTACGTGGATTACCGCTGTTTGCGGCACCCGAATATTCTTGGGCTTGGTCTCCGCCCGTCCGGGACCGGACCGGGCCGGAGCCTTGCCCTTGCCCTTGGGCGCTTTGGGCGCCTTGTCGCGTCCACGCTTTGCCACCTCCGCGAAGGACGAACCCATCGTTGCGGGTGGAGGGGGAAGCGGGCAGGACTCACTCGCTGGAGTTGGGGCGGGGGTAGGCGCTTTGGTGCGCTTCCCCTTGCCCTTTCCCTTATTGGGCCCCTTGTCGGTCGGCTTGGGTGCCGGACCGGGGGTTGGCTGCCTTTCGGGGGCAGCGTCAGACTGCTGCGCCTTCGTAGCACGGGCAGTGGCCCTCTTCTTCCGGGGATTCGCCACGAACGTGGAAAACGTGCCCTCGTCCTCTGACGTCATCCCCAATCTGCCGCGCTGTAGAGGTGGGCGGCGACTCGCCGGCGGGGCTGGCGGGAGGAGTCTCCCGTCCTTCTCCAGGGCTGCAAAGCGGGCGTCCAGCATGGCCCCGATTTGGGACACAATGCTGGACCGCTCGACCTGTGCGACGGTCGGCGTGCCCTCGTCCATCGGCGTTGGTCCGGACGAACTCTCTAGACGCAGGACCTTCAGCGCCTCCACTTCTTTACGCAGCTCCTGCAACTCGCGCTGGAGCTTCTGGTTCGCCGCGTTGAGTTTTCTGACCTCATCGTCAACGGTCCGCGTCCTCAGCTCTTCAACGGACGCCGCGATCAGAACGACGGCGTCCTTAATTGCTTTAACCACCGTGCCCTTGAGGTTCTTGGACCTCTCGGCGCACTGCACGATGGTGTTGGTGGCGGCCGTGACATTCCGCACTAGTTCATGTGCAGGGAGCTCAGTTTGCTCACCCTGCACCATCTCCCTCGCCTTCTCCATCTTCTCACTCGCGTGGAAGATGAGGCGGTCTAGCTCCCGCTGCTGGCTTTCTTTGGCCTCTTGCGCTGCGAGGGCCTTGAGCTCCTCGCGAGCCTTGCGCGCGCCAACGTACTCCCCCGTTGTGGGGGGACGCCCGCGTCCGCGCTTCGCCAATTGGCCCTTGGTCTTGGGGACCTTGGGCTGGCTCGGGAGCTCCTCCTCGTCATCAGAGACCTCCAGGTAGGAGGACTCCTCCGTCACCGACGTCACCGTCATGGCCGACTGGGATCTGGACTCAATCGCAGGGGGCGAGCGACTCTCCAGCCGCCTTCTGCGAGAGCCACTTCGGCTTCGGACCGCCACAGGGAGGGTAGGAACCGGAGCCTTTGCTGTTTCTACCGAAGCCTTGCGGGTTCGGGAGCCGCTCCGGCTTCGTGTCGTCGCCGGGGGAGGAGGAGGAGACTTCTGGCTCCCTTCCTTCCTCCGTTCTCTCTCAACTTTGTGAGGCTTCAGAACTGCGAGGAGACTCTCGCGCGAACATTCTGCCGCCTCCTCAGGGCTGAGGCCCTCGAGCGCCATATGGTGGCAGGCCTTCGTTATGTAGGTCTTAGCCTCCTCCCGGAACTCCTCCGAGTCGCTTCCGTACTCGACGTACGTTTTGCGAACTCCTCTTTTCATGCGAGCGATCTCCTCGTCGCTCAGCCATTCACTCGCAGGTGCACCCGAAGGTGCCTTCGCGGAACTCCCGCGGACGTTAGAGGGATCTTGGCATCGCGCCTCACCCTCACTACCGACTGGCATCGAAGTCCAGGCCCCCACACTACGAGTGCCCGGATTACCTGGCTTAGCTTGCGCCTTGCCAGGGGGGATTCCCCGCCGTTGGGCGGGTACCCCGTGGGGAGAGTCATTCTTTTCTGCCATTTTATCCATGTTGGTAGCTTGTGCTACTCCCAAGGGGGACAAGCTTGGCCCAGGGGAGAGCCCCTAACTGGTTGGTGACCGCCTCCGTCACCACCCTTCACACGGAAAGGCCCGGGCCGCCGAGGACTACAGCGGCTCAGATTTGGAGATTTGTTTCAGGGTAAGTAGGATTCTGGGTCGGGAAGGCAAGGTTTTCACCCCGCCGACCCTTCCCGAAACCCAATATTACCCTTCTGGGGTTTACTCCCCGCAGCCCTGCCACGACAGGACCCCCGGCCGCCCTGAAAAGGGCAGTAACGGTATGATGCGTTTTTATAGAGGTCGCTCTCCTCGCGAGCCGACTTGCGCCAGCTCCCCGGTCCTCTCAATGAGGATTACGGTATGGTAGTTTTTATAGAGGTTTTCTCCTCGCGACTCTGCCAGAACAGAGACCCCGGTCCTCTCAATGAGGATTACGGTGTGATGCTGATTTTGGTCCGCGCCGGGTAAACCCGATACCGCACATATCTGTGCGGCGTTCCGTGATCCGCCACCTACGGACGCGCCTGGTAGGAGATTCAGCAACTCCCGCAGGAACCTAACCTAACCTTTTTTTTTTTTTTTTTTTTTTTTTTTTTTTTTTTTTTTTTTTTAGACTGGGGAAACACATTTACGTGTACCCTCGGGCGCGGGGGCGCACCGAGTGGTTATGTGGGGCTCCCGCAGAAAATGCGTCCTACCCACTAAAACCCCAGTGGTCCCTCAGGGTCGCATTGGTAGCGCCGCCCGGTACCAGGCACTAAGCCTATTGAACGGGCAGCGCCCCTGCGAACGGCCGCGACCGGCCTTCTCTTTCAGGGCCTACGCCCACTCTCGAGAGGCGCGCGGGGACTCCGCGCGCACCTCCCGGACTCATTGGGAACCGGTCCCCCCCGAGACCGGTCCCCGAGTCTTCGCCCTTCGTGGGGCTGGAGTCGTCGTTACGGAGGAGTGGGAGCTCGCCTCAGCAGCTTCAACCACGTCCATCCGCTCGGACCCCTGCTCCTCTCGCCTTGGATTGGCGGGGGGCGACTTCTTTGGCTGGGGACAGTTCTTTGTCCCCAGCTTATGCCCAGCCGGCTTTCCTGCCGCCCCGCAAAGCAGGCAGTACAAAGCCGTGGCCTTGCAGGCCGCGGACTTGTGCCCCTTCTGACCGCATCGGAAACAGAATTCCGACCGGTCTTCAGAGGCACGGCAGTTAGCGGCCACATGGCCCTCGCCCATGCAGCGGTAGCACCGCTTGGTCCTCGGTTTCAGCGGGACGACCCGCACCGAGGACCAGCCGATCAGCAGCCGACGCAAGCCGGCCAACTGTTTGGCGGCCTTGGCGGGCACCGCTGCGACTGTCGAGCGCTCGTGTGTGCGCCCAAACTCGGCTATTTTGCCCACCAGTATAGAATCTGGTGAGCAGCCCCCTTTTTCTGCCAGCACAGCCTTGACGTTCTCTGGTGTCGTCGCGTCATCCAGGCCGGTGACGCGGATGTCTGTCCGGATTTGCGGCCGGGTAATGGAGACAACTTCCGGCCGCATTCCCGGAATCGCCCGCAGCCTCTCGGCGAGGCGATCGGCCTTCGCGTCTGCGTCAGGCCCCGGGATCTCCATGATCTTGGCTCCTGATTGGGCCACTCGGAAGCCCATGCCCCCGCTGATGCCAACGTCCTTCAGGTCAATCTCCGCTATGGCAGTGGAGATGAACCCGGAGTACGTGGCACCATGTTTCAGGGCATCCTCGCTGTACCGCACCAGAATGGCTGCGGTCTGCGGTACGCGGATCCGCCGAGGCTTGGTCTCCGTCCGTCCGGGACCGGAGCGGGACGAAGCCTTGCCTTTGGGCGCTTTAGGCGCCTTGGCGGGCTTGTTCCGGCCACGCTTCGCCACCTCCGCGAATGATGTTGACATCGCTGCGGGTGGAGGGGGAAGCGGGCAGGACTCAATCGCAGGAGTCGGGGCAGGGGTAGGCGCTTTTGTGCGCTTCCCCTTGCCTTTGCCCTTGTTGTTGGGCCCCGTGTCGGCGGGCGGCTTAGGTGCCGGGCCGGGGGCTGGCCGCCTTTCTGGGGCGGTTTCGGACTGCTGCACCGACTGTGCAGCTCGCTGTTTCGCAGCCTTTCGTCGCTGCGATCGCGCCACGAACGTGGAGTAGGGGGCTTCGTCCTCTGAGCACATCCCTAATTTCCCGCGCTGTAGTGGTGGGCGGTGCGACTTCGACGGGAGAAGACGTCCATCCCGCTCGAGCCCCTCGAAGCGCGCGTCCAACATTGTCCCAATACGGGACACAATGTCCGATTGCTCCGGAAGAGCGACGACCGCGGCACCATCGTCCATGGGCGTTGACCCTGACGGGAACTCCGCCTGGACGGCCTTGAGGGCCTCAACCTCACGCCGAAGCTCCTCCATCTCCCTCTGGAGCTGCTGATTTGCAGCATTCAACTTGCGGACCTCGTCGTCCGCTGTCCTTGACCGCAGTTCTTCCACGGACGCCACGATCAGAACGGCGGCGTCCTTGAGGGCCTTCACCACAGTGCCCTTTAGGTTCTTGGACCTGTCGGCGCACTGTACAATGGTGTTGGTGGCGATCCTGACTCTCTTTACTATGTCATGCGCGGTGAGCTTTTCCTGCTCATCCCGCGCAATGTCCGTCGCCCTGTTGAGCCTCTCACTACTATGGAGGATCATGCGATCCAGCTCCGCCTGGTTCCTCTCTTTGGCCTCCTGCTCCACGAAGGCCTTTAGCGCCTGGCGAGCCTTGAGCGCGCCAACGTACTCCCCAGTTGTGGGGGGGCGCCCGCGCCCGCGCTTGGCGATCATTCGCGGAACCTTGGCGACCTTTTTTGGTCGCTCGACGTCCTCGTCCTGATCCGTGAGGTCCACGTACGAGGACCCCTCCGTCATCACGGATACGACGGATTGAGACCTCGTAGAGGGCGAGCGACTGTCCGGCCGCTTCCTTCTCTGTCCAATGGGAGAGGATGGAGCTCCCCCAGCCTGCTGGGCCAGCCTTGAGCTGGATCTGGAAGGGCCCGGCTTGGCCCGGTCTTCCGTTACGTCCGGGCGTGGTGGAGAACGGCTCCGGCTTCGACTCCTCTGCGGGTGAGCAAGGGGAGAAGGCTTGTGGCTCGACTTCCCCTTCTTGCCGGCTCTCGCCGCTTTGTGCAGCCGGAGGACCGCTTCGAAATAGTCGCGGGTCTGATGTGCGGCTCCCTCTTGGCTAAAGCCAATGGCTTCATAGTGACGCTGGAACTTGTTAAAGAACCCGTCCTCTTCCTTTTTGTACGTCTCATGGTCACTTCCATACTCCATATAGACGCGTTGGAGTGTTGACACCATGCGACTACCCTCGTCCTCGTCCAACAGGTCAGCGTCCTGTGACCGTGGTTGTGGAGTGTAAAGCTCCGGTTTGCCATCCACATAGATCGTGTACGGCTCCTGTGATGCTTGCATCTGCGACTTGGTGACGCTGCTCACAAACATCCCCTTCTTGATGCTGCTCTCAAAGCAGCTCCGTCCTGCATCCGAAGACGCCTTCGCGGACTTCCCGCGGTTGGAGGGGTCTTGGCTTCGCGCCTCACCCTTGCTCCTGACTGGCGTGCAATCCCGGGCCCCCACATTACGATTGCCCGAGGTGCCTGACGCGGTTTTACCCGCGACAGGGGGGATTCCCCGCCGAGAGGCAGGTACCCCGTGGGGAGTGAAATTCTTGTCCGCCATATTCATGTTTTGTCGCTTGTGCTACTCCCGGGGGGGACAAGCTTGGCCCCAGGGAGAGCCCCTCACTGGTTGGTGACCGCCTCCGTCACCACCCTTCCGAAGGAAAGGCCCGGGCCGCCGAGGACTACAGCGGCTCAGATTTAGAGATTTGTTTCAGGGTAAGTAGGATTCTGGGTCGGGAAGGCAAGGCTTTCACCCCGCCGACCTTTCCCGAAACCCAATATTACCCTTCTGGGGTTTACTCCCCGCAGCCCTGCCGTGACAGGACCCCCGGCTGCCCTGAAAAGGGCAGTAACGGTATGATGCGTTTTTATAGAGGTCGCTCTCCTCGCGAGCCGACTTGTGCCAGCTCCCCGGTCCTCCGAAGAGGATTACGGTATGGTAGTTTTTATAGAGGTTTCCTCCTCGCGACTCTGACAGAACAGAGACCCCGGTCCTCAGAATGAGGATTACGGTATGCCCCCCGGCCGCTCTTCTGCGCCGTCGCAAAACGCGACGGGTCAAGAGAGCAGCCCCCTATGGAGTGTCGGCCGTCGGGTAGCAATGCCCGAAGAGATGACTACCCGCCGTTGCCTAGGGTGGACCAGGACAGGACACTACCCTTCCGACCGAACGAATCCGATCGCAAGAATAAGGCCCCGCCGCACGAAGAGGCCACTCCATCCCCACCCCAACCTAACCTAACCTTTTTTTTTTTTTTTTAGACTGGGGAAACACATTTACGTGTACCCTCGGGCGCGGGGGCGCACCGAGTGGTTATGTGGGGCTCCCGCAGAACTGCGTCCTACCCACTAAAACCCCAGTGGTCCCTCAGGGTCGCATTGGTAGCGCCGCCCGGTTCCAGGCACTAAGCCTATTGACCGGGCAGCGCCCCTGCGAGCGGCCGCGACCGGCCTTCTCCAGTGGGGCCAACGCCCACTCTCGAGAGGCGCGCGGGGACTCCGCGCGCACCTCTCGGACTCAATGGGAACCGGTCTCCCCCGACACCGGTCCCCGAGTCTTTGCCCTTGATGAGCGAGCAGGAGCCGTCATTGCAGTGGAGAGAGAGTTCGCCTCAGCGACCTCAGCCACCTCCATCTGCTCGAGATCCTGCTCAGGCCGCCGTTTGGTAACAGCGGTGGGCAGCTTCTTTGGCTGGGGGCAGTTCTTGCTCCCCAGCTTGTGTGCCGCAGGCCTGCCTGCTGACCCGCACAGCAGGCAGTGCAGCGCAGCGGCCGTGCACTTGGCGGCCTTGTGGCCGCGTTGGCCGCACCGGAAGCAATTTTCCGAGCGGTCCTCCGCGGCGCGACAGTTGGACGCCACGTGTCCCTCTCCCATGCACCGATAACACCGCCTGGCCCTCGGTTTCAGCGGGACGATCCGCACCGAGGACCAACCGATCAGCAGCCGACGAAGACCCGTCAGCTGCTTCGCGGCCTTGGCGGGCACCGCTGCGATGACTGAGCGCTCCTGGGTGCGCCCAAACTCGGCGATTTTACCCACCAGAATAGAGTCCGGTGGGCATTCCCCCTTCTCCGCGAGCGCGGCCCTAACCATCTCCGGAGTGGTGGCGTCATCAAGACCCACCACGCGGAGGTCCGTACGGAGTTGCGGCCGGGTGATAGAGATCACCTCCGGCCGCATTCCCGGGATCGCTCGAAGTGCCTCGGCGAGGCGGTCAGCCTTGGCGTCGGCGTCGGGGCCCGGTATCTCCATGAGCTTACCCCCCGACTGCGCGCACTTGAAGCCCATGCCTCCTGTTATGCCGACGTCCGCCAGCTTAACCTCCGAGATAGCTATCTCGAAGAAGCCGGCGTACGTGGCTCCGTTCTTAAGGGCGTCATCCATGTATTTCACATGGATGACCGCCGTTTGGGGCACCCTTATGCGCCTTGGCTTGGTCTCTGCCCGTCCGGGACCGGACCGGGCCGGAGCCTTGCCCTTGCCCTTGGGCTTTTTGCCCTTGGGCGTTTTGGGCGCCTTGTCGCGTCCGCGTTTCGCCACCTCCGCGAAGGACGAAGCCATCGTTGCGGGTGGAGGGGGAAGCGGGCGGGACACACTCGCTGGAGTTTGGGCGGGGGTGGGCGCTCTAGTGCGTTTCCCCTTGCCTTTCCCTTTGTTGGGCCCCTTTTCGGCCTGCGGCTTAGGTGCCGGGCAGGGGGCTGGCCGCCTTTCTGGGGCGGCTTCTGACTGCTGCAAACTCTGTGCAGCCCGCTTGGCAGCCTTTTGTCGCTGCGACCGCGCCACGAAGGTGGAGTAAGGAGCCTCGTCCTCTGAGCACATACCCAGTCTGCCACGCTGCAGCGGTGGGCGGTGCGATTTCGCCGGGAGAAGGCGTCCGTCTCTCTCGAGCGACTCAAAACGCGCGTCCAACATGGTCCCAATGCGGGACACGATGTCGGACTGCTCCGGAGGAGGGACGACCACCACACTTTCGTCCATGGGCGTTGACCCAGACGGGAACTCTGCCTGTAAGGCCTTGAGGGCCTCGACCTCTTTCCGCAGCTCCTGCAGCTCACGCTTGAGCTGCTGGTTTGCTGCGTTCAGTTTTTGGACCTCTTCATCCGCTGTCCGAGTCCTGAGCTCTTCCACCGATGCCGCAATGAGAACCGCGGCGTCTTTGAGGGCCTTCACCACCGTGCCCTTTAGGTTCTTAGACCTTTCGGCACACTGTGCTATGGTGTTGGTGGCGATCCTGACACTCTTAACGATGTCATGCGCAGTGAGCTTGGCCTGCTCATCCTGCGCAATATCCGTTGCTCTGTTGAGCTTCTCGCTCGCATTAAGAATAATGCGATCCAGTTCCGCCTGGTTCCTTTCTTTTGCCTCCTGCTCTATGAAGGCCTTTAGCGCTTGGCGGGCTTTGAGTGCACCGACGTACTCCCCCGTTGTGGGGGGACGCCCGCGCCCGCGCTTCGCCATTTGGCCCTTGGTTTTGGGGACCTTGGGCTGGCTCGGGGGCTCCTCTTCGTCGTCGGTGACCTCCAGATAGGAGGACTCCTCCGTCACCGAAGTCACCGATGTCACTGTCATAGCCGATTGTGATCTCGACTCGGCCGCAGAAGGCGAGCGATTCTCCCGCTGTCTTCTGCGAGGACGAGAGGCTTCTGCCTTCTCCGTCGAAGCTGTCGCTGGGGGGAGGAGAGGAGGAGACTTCTGGCTCTCCGCTTTCCCGCTGTCATTGAGCGCCCTCTCCAAGTATTTGCGCGATTGTCTTGCAGCGCTCTCCTTGCTGAAGCCCGCGAGCTCATAATGGCGGCTGAGCTTCCTCAAATAGCGAGGTGACTCCATCATGTACTGCTCGGAGTCGCCTCCGTACGCTCGGAATATGCGCTGAACGCACTTGGTCATTCTGTCGACCTCGTCGTCGCTCAGCTGACCCTCGTCTCTCCGAATGCTCTCAAAAGAGCTTCCCTG
Source organism: Mecyna flavalis (assembly GCA_949319885.1). Taxonomy (NCBI): domain Eukaryota; kingdom Metazoa; phylum Arthropoda; class Insecta; order Lepidoptera; family Crambidae; genus Mecyna; species Mecyna flavalis. The sequence goes on from OX439426.1 coordinate 57,412, forward strand.
CTCTGCACCCGAAGGCGCCTTCGCGGAACTCCCGCGGACGTTAGAGGGATCTTGGCATCGCGCCTCACCCTCACTACCGACTGGCATCGAAGTCCAGGCCCCCACACTACGAGTGCCCGGATTACCTGGGGCGGCTTGCGCCGCGCCAGGGGGGATTCCCCGCCGTTGGGCGGGTACCCCGTGGGGAGAGTTATTCTTTTCTGCCATTATAACCATGTGTTTGTAGCTTGTGCTACTCCCAAGGGGGACAAGCTTGGCCCAGGGGAGAGCCCCTAACTGGTTGGTGACCGCCTCCGTCACCACCCTTCACACGGAAAGGCCCGGGCCGCCGAGGACTACAGCGGCTCAGATTTGGAGATTTGTTTCAGGGTAAGTAGGATTCTGGGTCGGGAAGGCAAGGTTTTCACCCCGCCGACCCTTCCCGAAACCCAATATTACCCTTCTGGGGTTTACTCCCCGCAGCCCTGCCACGACAGGACCCCCGGCCGCCCTGAAAAGGGCAGTAACGGTATGATGCGTTTTTATAGAGGTCGCTCTCCTCGCGAGCCGACTTGCGCCAGCTCCCCGGTCCTCTCAATGAGGATTACGGTATGGTAGTTTTTATAGAGGTTTTCTCCTCGCGACTCTGCCAGAACAGAGACCCCGGTCCTCAGAATGAGGATTACGGTATGCCCCCCGGCCGCTCTTCTGTGCCGTCGCAAAGCGCGACAGAACAAGAGAGCAGCCCCCTATGGAGTGTCGGCCGTCGGGTAGCAATGCCCGAAGAGATGACTACCCGCCGTTGCCTAGGGTGGACCAGGACAGGACACTACCCTTCCGACCGAACGAATCCGATCGCAAGAATAAGGCCCCGCCGCACGAAGAGGCCACTCCATCCCCACCCCAACCTTTTTTTTTTTTTTTTTTTTTTTTTAGACTCGAGAAACACATTTACGTGTACCGCTAGCCGCGGGGGCAGCTAGACGGTTATGTGGGACTCCCGCAGAACTGCGTCCTACCCACTAAAACTCGAGTGGTCCCTCAAGGTCGCATTTGTGGCACCGCCCGGTACCAGGTCGAAGCTATTGACCGGACAGTGCCGCTGCGAATGGCCGCGACCGGCCTTCTCACTCAGGGCCTACGCCCACTCTCGAGAGGCGCGCGGGGACTCCGCACGCACCTCTCGGACTCATTGGGAACCGGTCCCCCCCGAGACCGGTCCCCGAGCCTTCGCCCGTCTTGGAGCTGGAGTCGTCTTCGCTGAGGACTGGGAGCTCGCCTCGGCAGCTTCGACCACGTCCATCTGCTCGGACCCCTGCTCCTCCCGCCTTGGTTTGGCGGGGGGCGCCTTCTTTGGCTGGGGACAGTTCTTTGTCCCCAGCTTATGCCCAGCCGGCTTTCCTGCCGCCCCGCAAAGCAGGCAGTACAAAGCCGTGGCCTTGCAGGCCGCGGACTTGTGCCCCTTCTGACCGCATCGGAAACAGAATTCCGACCGGTCTTCAGAGGCACGGCAGTTAGCGGCCACATGGCCCTCACCCATGCAGCGGTAGCACCGCTTGGTCCTCGGTTTCAGCGGGACAACCCGCACCGAGGACCAGCCGATCAGCAGCCGACGCAAGCCGGCCAACTGTTTGGCGGCCTTGGCGGGCACCGCTGCGACTGTCGAGCGCTCGTGTGTGCGCCCGTACTCGGCTATTTTGCCCACCAGGATGGAATCTGGTGGGCAGCCCCCTTTTTCAGCCAATACGGCTCTCACGTCGTTTGGCGTCGTGGCGTCGTCAAGGCCAGTAACGCGGATATCTGTGCGGATTTGCGGCCGGGTTATGGAGACAACCTCCGGCCGCATTCCCGGAATCGCCCGCAGCCTCTCGGCGAGGCGATCGGCCTTCGCGTCTGCGTCAGGCCCCGGGATCTCCATGATCTTGGCTCCAGATTGGGCCACTCGGAAGCCCATGCCCCCGCTGATGCCAACGTCCTTCAGGTCGATCTCCGCTATTGCAGTGGAGATGAACCCGGCGTACGTGGCACCATGCTTGAGGGCATCTTCGCTGTACCGCACCAAGATGGCTGCGGTCTGCGGTACTCGGATCCGTCGAGGCTTGGTCTCCGCCCGTCCGGGACCGGAGCGGGACGAAGCCTTGCCTTTGGGCGCTTTAGGCGCCTTGGCGGGCTTGTTCCGGCCGCGCTTCGCCACCTCCGCGAAAGATGTTGACATCGCTGCGGATCCCCACCCCAACCTAACCTAACCTTTTTTTTTTTTTTTATCCTGGGGAAACACATTTACGTGTACCATCGGCCGCGGGGGCGGCCGAACGGTTATGTGGGGCTCCCGGCTACTCCGGACTACCCACTAAAACCCCAGTGGTCCCTCTAGGTCGCTGTACGGTGACGCATCAGGGAACCGCTTACAGCGCGCCCTGAATACGCCCCAAGCGATAGCCGCAACCGGCCTCACTGCCCAGGGCTTTCTGCCCTCACGCGAGAGGCGCGCGGGGACTCCGCGCGCGCCACTCGGACTCTATTGAGAATCGGCCCCCCCCGAGACCGATCCTCGAGTCTGTGTCCTGCGAGAAGGTGACCCGAGGGCCGCAGTGGTCTCCGCGTTGCCAGGCTCTGAGCCTTGCTCCGCGGGGGCCACCACGTCCATCTCGTTGGCCTCCTCTTCGCGCCTGAGACGAGCTTCTCTGGCGGACGTCATTCTTGGCTGGGGACACTTCTTTGACCCCAGCATGTGGGCAGTGGATCTGCCCGCTGTCTCACACAGCAGGCATCTCGGTGCTGCCGTACACGTCCTGGCTTTGTGGCCTTTAGTACCGCACCGGAAGCAGACGTCCGACCGGTCTATGGCTCCACGACACTTGTTGGCGATATGGCCCTCTCCCAAACAGCGAAAGCACCGCTTAGTCCTCGGTGCGAGCGGGATGATGCGCACGGAGGACCATCCAATGAGCAGCCGACGTAGTCCTGTCAGCTGCTTTGCGGCACGAACGGGCACCGCTGCCACTGTGGACCGCTCTTGGGTGCGTCCAAAAGCGGCAATTCGGCCCACCGATATGACGTCCGGTGAGCAGCCCCCCTTATCTGCCAAAATGGCTCTAACGTCCTCCACCGTCACGGCATCGTCTAGGCCCGTGATGCGGAGGTCCGTTCTTTGTTGCGGCCTGGTGATCGAGATGACGTCAGGCTGCATTCCTGGTAGCGCGCGTAACGCTTCTGCCAGCCGGTCCGCTTTAGCGTCTGCCTCGGGGCCCTGCACTTCTAGCAGCTTTGCCCCGGTCTGCGACTCCTTGAAGGTGACTCCTTCTGGGATGCCTAGCTTGGCCAAGTTGATGTCTCCTTGAGCGACGGAGAAGAAGCCAACATATGAGGCTCCACAACTTAGGGCTTCCTTGGTGTACCGGATCATGATAACCGCGGTGCTGGGAACTCTCAATTTGCGGGGCCTGGTTTCCTTTCTTCCAGGGCCTGCCTTCGACTTGGAGCGAGTCTTCGCCTGAGCCTTAGTCGTCTTCGCAGCCTTCTTCTTCAGGCCGCGGCTGGCCACCTCCGCAAATGGAGCATCCATAGACGCTGGCGGAGGGGGAAGTGGACGTGGCTCCCTCGGTGGAGCAGGTGTAGGCGCCTTCTGCACCTTCTTACTGCCCTTTTTCTTCTTAGAGCCCTTCGGAGCCGGGGCTTCAGGCGCCGGGCCGGGGGCTTCAACAGGTTGCGCAGACCATCGTCGTGGTGTGTCTCTGGGTGGCGATGGCGCCACAGCTGGTGGATCCATCGTCAGACTCGCCCTTAGTGCGGGGCGGTAACTCTTGGCCGGGAGTAGACGGCCATCCCTCTCCAGCGACTCAAATCTGGCATCCAACATTGCTCCGATCTGGGAGACAATGCTGGACTGCGTGAGGGACGTGTCGATGGGATGGACATCCATCGCTGTCGGGTTTTCTGCAGCCGGTGTGGGTCTTGCCAGCGTCTTTAAGGCCTCAACCTCGCGCCGCAGTTCCTGGACTTCCTTCTTTAGCTGCTCATTGCAGGCGTTGAGCTTGCGGACCTCGTCGTCGGCTGTGCGTGTCCGCAACTCCTCCACAGCACCCACAATGAGGCTAGCTGCCTCGTTGATCGTCTTCACGATCGTGCCCTTTAAGTTTTTGGACTTGTTCGCGCACTTCACTATTGTTTCAGCAGCCAGTCTCACTTTGCCGGCAATATCCTGTGCTGTCAGCTTCTCAGCCTCGCTCTGGACCACTTTTGTTGCTTTTGCCAGCCTCTCGCTGCAGCGCTCGGACAGTCGCTCCATCTGGGCTTCCTCTCGTTCCTTGGCATCCTTTTCGATCCAAGCCTTCAACTCTTGCCTGGCTTTCAGGGCACCGACGTATTCCCCTGTAGTTGGGGGACGTCCTCGTCCGCGCTTGCTCCGTGAAAGTTTAGCCACTTTGGGCTCAGGCCTCTCAAAATCTGTGTCCCCATCCTCTGTCAAGTCCAAGAATGAGGACATGTCTGTACTGTCGCCGGTACGCAGGCGGCTCGTACTGCCGGATTGTGAACGGGAGTCAACTGGGAACGGGGAGCAGCTGTCTGCTCTCTTTCGACTCCTCGTGCTTCGCATGCTAGCGGGCGCCTCCGCGGATGTTGACGCACCCGCGTTGACGTCCACGACCATCCTAGCCAGGGATCTGGTCGCAGCCTTCTTCATGGGCTCCTTCTTCTTCGGGGAGCGGGACCTGCTTGAAGGTGTAGATGCAGTCTTCTGCTTCTTCCCAGCCTCCTTCCTGTTACGCTCCTTATCTCTCTTCTCTTCGGTCTCCGTCTCAGACCCGATGATGTCCGGGGAGCGGGACCGGCTCCTAGTCTTGGGAGATGGTGGCTTCGCAGCCTCCTTCTTCTTCTCCTGTCTCTTTTTCTTCATGTCTTTCTCTTTATTCTGTTCTTTGACAGATCGGGGCAAGCGCATGCACATCTCAAACATATTTTTCGTTTTCTGCGCTGCCTCCTGAAACGCACATCCTTCCGCTATGTAGTGCCGGTAATGCCTCGTCTTGAACTCGTTCTCCGCATTCTTATATGTGTCGGAGTCCGAGTCATGCTCCAAGTATGCTTCTTTAAGTGCGAGGTACAGCAAGTCCATCTCCTCCGCATCGAGAATGTCGACGTTGTCCTCCACTTCGAAGTCCTCCTCATATCTGCGCTGCTGCGCCTTCGCAGAACTCCTGCGGTAGGAGGGGTCTTGGCTTCTCGCCTCACCCTCGCTGCTGACTGGCGTCCAATCCCGAGCCCCCACATTACGAACGCCCGAGATGCCAGGTGTCACTTTCGCAACGCCTGGGGGGATTCCCTGCCCTGAGGCAGGTACCCCGTGGGGAGTAACTTCTTTGTCCGCCATTTTCCATTTTGAAGCCTGCGCTACTCCCGGGGGGACAGGCTTGAGCCCTGGGAGAGCCCCTAACCGTTTGGTGACCGCCCCCGTCACCACCCTTCCAAAGGAAAGGCCCGGGCCGCCGAGGACTACAGCGGCTCAGTTTTAGGGTTTTGATTCGGGGTAGATGGGATTCGGGGTTGAAGGAGCACAGTACTGGTTGAGGGAGAAGGCTGCTAAGGGAACTGTGGTAGTGTCGAGTAGGAGGACAGAACTCCTACCCGGCACCAAAAACAGACCCGCACTAGCCGACTCCCCCCTCCCGCACTCCGCCGCAACAAACCCGACCCCCATCACCCTTCTGGGGTTTACTCCCCGCAGCCCTGCCGTAGCAGGACCCCCGGCCCGCTCTGAAAAGAGCAAGTAACGGTATGATGCGTTTTTATAGAGGTCGCTTTCCTCGCGAGCCGACTAGTGTCAGCTCCCCGGTCCCCACAACGAGGATTACGGTATAGTAGTTTTTATAGAGGTTTCCTCCTCGCGACTCTGACAAAACAGAGACCCCGGTCCTCAGAATGAGGATTACGGTATGCCCCCCGGCCGCTCTTCTGTGCCGTCGCAAAGCGCGACGGGACAAGAGAGCAGCCCCCTATGGAGTGTCGGCCGTCGGGTAGCAATGCCCGAAGAGATGACTACCCGCCGTTGCCTAGGGTGGACCAGGACAGGACACTACCCTTCCGACCGAACGAATCCGATCGCAAGAATAAGGCCCCGCCGCACGAAGAGGCCACTCCATCCCCACCCCAACCTAACCTAACCTTTTTTTTTTTTTTTTTTTTTTTTTTCGATGGGGAATGCGTTACGCACATCCTCAGCCGCGGGGGCAGCTGAGGGGGGTGTGGGACTCCTGCCATAGTGCAATGCAGTATACCCACTAAACCACCATCGGGTCCCGCTAGGTCGCTATACAGTGACGCCCTCAGGGTACCGCTTACAGCGCGCCCTGTGACGCCCCAAGCGACGGCCGCGACCGGCCTAGCTCTCCGGGCCCTTGGCCCACCCTCGAAAGGCGCGCGGGGACTCCGCGCGCACCCCTCGGACTCTTATGAGGAACCAGACGCCCCCGCGTCCGGCCCTCGAGTCGGTGCCCCCTTGCGAGAAGGAGGTTTGACGGACGAGCTGGTCCCCGCTTCGCCGGGCAAAGAGCCCTGCTCAGCGGCGGCCACCACGTCCATCCTAGTAGCCTCCTCCTCGCGCCGTTGACGAGCGTCGCCGGCGGACAACATCGCAGGCCGGGGACAGTTTTTCGTCCCCAGCAGATGCGCGGCTGGCCTGTTCGCAGTCTGACACAGAACGCAGAATGGAGCAGGCGCCGCACATTCCCCTGCCTTGTGCCCCTCTTGGCCGCATCTAAAACAGACGCCGGACCTATCGACACGAGCACGACACTTAGCGGCCACATGGCCGTCACCCAAACATCGGAAGCATCTCTTGGCCCTCGGTTTGAGCGCGATGACTCGCACTGAGGACCATCCGATGAGCAGCCGGCGTAGACCTGCCAGCTGAATGGCCGCCTTGGTGGGGACCGATGCAACGGTCGACCGCTCTTGGGATCGCCCGAACGGGGCGATCTTGCCCACGGAGATGACGTCACGCGAGCAACCTCCTTTATCAGCCAGTATGGCCCTGACATCCTCCACAGTCACGGCATCATCAAGACCCATGATGCGGAGGTCTGTCCTCAATTGGGGCCGGGTGATAGAAATCCTATCCGGCCCCATACCTGGCAGAGCGCGGAGCGCCTCGGCCAACTTGTCAGCTTTCTCATCGGCATTGGGGCCTCTAACTTCGAGGAGCTTGCCCCCCGTCTGGGACGTTTTAAACGTGATGCCCTCCGGGATGCCCAGCGAGGCAAGGCTGATCTCGCCTTCGGCCAACGTAAAGAAGCCGATGTACGAGGCACCCATCCGGAGGGCGTCTTCCTTGTACCGCACCAACACGGCAGCAGTACTTGGCACCCGGAATTTGTGGGGCTTGGCCGCTGAACGACCAGGACCCGCTAACGTCTGGGAAGGCGCTTTTTTCGCCGCCTTTTTAGGCCTCTTGGAGAGGCCCCTCTTGACTACCTCCGCGAACGGCGCACTCATGGACGCCGGCGGAGGAGGAATGGAGCGAGGCTCTCGGGGAGTGGGGATAGGAGTGGGCTCCCTAGGGCGCTGCTTCTTACCCCTTCTCTTTCTCTGGTCCTTTGTGGCCGGAGTTTGCGACGCCGGACCGGGGACCACAGACACATCAAGGTCCTCCGCAGCAAGAGGCCGGCTCCGTCCGACCCTCGCAGCCCTTTTTGGGCGCGGAACAACTGGTGGAGGGGGAGGGACCTCTTCAACGGCCTCCCTCCATGAATCTGCCCGTAGAGGCGGGCGATAAGATCTCGCCGGTAAAAGACGGCCGTCCCTCTCCAGCGACTCGAACCGGGCATCGAGCATGGCCCCGATTTGGGACACAATACTCGCTTGCCCGGGAGTCGCTTCAATTGGGACGCTATCGTCCATCGGGGTGGGCACCGCTTGAGAGGTGCGCCCGAGTTCCTTTAGAGCCTGCACCTCGCGGCGCAGCTCTTCCACCTGCTGTTTGAGGGCTTCGTTGGCCGCACTAAGTTTGCGGACCTCTATATCCGCAGTACGGACCCTTAGCTCCTCGACAGTGCCAACAATTAAGCTGGCAGCCTCCGTGATGGCCTTCACCACCGTGCCCTTTAAGTTGCGACTCTTGTTGGCGCAACCCACGATGGTGTCGGTCGCCGCCTTTACTGCATCCGCTAGCTCGTTGGCGGACATCTTCCCGGCTTCAGCCTGGGCACGCTCCTGGGCCTTGGCCATCTTCTTTGTGAGGATGACTGCGGTCCTTTCTAGCTCGGCGTCCTTGAGATCCGCTGCCTCCTTCTCCATCCAGGCCTTCAGCTCCTTCCGGGCTTGGAGCGCACCAACGTACTCTCCCGTAGTGGGAGGACGTCCGCGCCCCCTCCTGGCTTTCCCTATCTTGGGAACCTTGGGCTCAGGCCTGTCACACTCCGTCGACTCCTCCTCCTCGTCGGTGAACTCTAGGACGGAGGACCTATCTGTGCTTACTCCCGCTCCTCGCCGGGATAAACTCTCCGATTGAGAGCGGGAGTCGAGGACCGGGGAGCGGCTCTCGGCCCGCTTCCGGCTCCTCGTAATTCTCGTTTGGGACGTATGTGCTGAGGTGGAAGGCCCAGTGTTTATGTCCTTCGTCATTTTCTTGTCCGGTGATCGGGACCTCTGAGTTGGAGGCAGAGCTTTCATCTTCTCTTTTTCCTGCTCTTTCTCCTTCTCCTTCTGTTTCTCTTCCGCTTCCTTCTTGCGTCGCAGCTTGAAGCGTCGCATGTCGTCCAATTCAGCATCGCGTTTCTTGCGAGCCTCTTTAGCGGAATAATCCGGATCATGCCCTTTGTCCTGAAAGTATATCTGGAACCGGGTCATGAAGTTCCGTTCCGCCTCCCTAAATGTCTCCGAATCACTGTCGTGACACTCATATGCCATGCGCATCTCTTTCGCGAGACGGCAGCGTTCGTCCCAAGTGACGAAACTCGTCATCATCGTGCTCGATGAACTCGCAGAACTCCTGCGGACGGAGGGGTCTTGGCTTCTCGCCTCACCCTCTCTTCCAGTCGGCGTACAGTCTCGGGCCCCCACATTACGACTGCCCGAGGTGCCTGACGCGGTTTTACCCGCGGCAGGGGGGATTCCCCGCCGAGAGGCAGGTACCCCGTGGGGAGTTTTTTTCCTTTCCGCCATTATACCATTTTGAGGCCTGTTCTACTCCCGAGGGGACAGGTCTGGGCCCCGGGAGAGCCCCTCGCTGGTTGGTGACCGCCTCCGTCACCACCCTTCCAATGGAAAGGCCCGGGCCGCCGAGGACTACAGCGGCTCAGATTTAGAGATTTGTTTCGGGGTAGATGGGGTTCGGGATTGAAGAAGCACAGTACGGGTCAGAGGAGAAGGCTGTTAAGGGAACTGTAGTAGTGCCGAGTAGGGAGGGACAAAACCTCGAATCTACCCGACACCAAGACAGCCCCGCGCTAACCAACTCCCCTCCCCCGCACTCCGCCACCACAAAACCCGACTCCCATCACCCTTCTGGGGTTTACTCCCCGCAGCCCTGCCGCAACAGGACCCCCGGCCCGCTCTAAAAGAGCGGGTAACGGTATGATGCGTTTTATATAGAGGTCGCCTCCTCGCGAGCCGACTTGTGCCAGCTCCCCGGTCCTCTCAGTGAGGATTACGGTATGGTAGTTTTTATAGAGGTTTTCTCCTCGCGACTCTGCCAGAACAGAGACCCCGGTCCTCTCAGTGAGGATTACGGTGTGATGCTGATTTTGGTCCGCGCCGGGTAAACCCGATACCGCACATATCTGTGCGGCGTTCCGTTATCCGCCACCTACGGACGCGCCTGGTAGGAGATTCAGCAACTCCCGCAGGAACCTAACCTAACCTTTTTTTTTTTTTTTTATCCTGGGGAAACACATTTACGTGTACCATCGGCCGCGGGGGCGGCCGAACGGTTATGTGGGGCTCCCGGCTACTCCGGACTACCCACTAAAACCCCAGTGGTCCCTCTAGGTCGCTGTACGGTGACGCATCAGGGAACCGCTTACAGCGCGCCCTGAATACGCCCCAAGCGATAGCCGCAACCGGCCTCACTGCCCAGGGCTTTCTGCCCTCACGCGAGAGGCGCGCGGGGACTCCGCGCGCGCCACTCGGACTCTATTGAGAATCGGCCCCCCCCGAGACCGATCCTCGAGTCTGTGTCCTGCGAGAAGGTGACCCGAGGGCCGCAGTGGTCTCCGCGTTGCCAGGCTCTGAGCCTTGCTCCGCGGGGGCCACCACGTCCATCTCGTTGGCCTCCTCTTCGCGCCTGAGACGAGCTTCTCTGGCGGACGTCATTCTTGGCTGGGGACACTTCTTTGACCCCAGCATGTGGGCAGTGGATCTGCCCGCTGTCTCACACAGCAGGCATCTCGGTGCTGCCGTACACGTCCTGGCTTTGTGGCCTTTAGTACCGCACCGGAAGCAGACGTCCGACCGGTCTATGGCTCCACGACACTTGTTGGCGATATGGCCCTCTCCCAAACAGCGAAAGCACCGCTTAGTCCTCGGTGCGAGCGGGATGATGCGCACGGAGGACCATCCAATGAGCAGCCGACGTAGTCCTGTCAGCTGCTTTGCGGCACGAACGGGCACCGCTGCCACTGTGGACCGCTCTTGGGTGCGTCCAAAAGCGGCAATTCGGCCCACCGATATGACGTCCGGTGAGCAGCCCCCCTTATCTGCCAAAATGGCTCTAACGTCCTCCACCGTCACGGCATCGTCTAGGCCCGTGATGCGGAGGTCCGTTCTTTGTTGCGGCCTGGTGATCGATATGACGTCAGGCTTCATTCCTGGTAGCGCGCGTAGCGCTTCTGCCAACCGGTCCGCTTTAGCGTCTGCCTCGGGGCCCTGCACTTCTAGCAGCTTTGCCCCGGTCTGCGACTCCTTGAAGGTGACTCCTTCTGGGATGCCTAGCTTGGCCAAGTTGATGTCTCCTTGAGCGACGGAGAAGAAGCCAACATATGAGGCTCCACAACTTAGGGCTTCCTTGGTGTACCGGATCATGATAACCGCGGTGCTGGGAACTCTCAATTTGCGGGGCCTGGTTTCCTTTCTTCCAGGGCCTGCCTTCGACTTGGAGCGAGTCTTCGCCTGAGCCTTAGTCGTCTTCGCAGCCTTCTTCTTCAGGCCGCGGCTGGCCACCTCCGCAAAAGGAGCATCCATAGACGCTGGCGGAGGGGGAAGTGGACGTGGCTCCCTCGGTGGAGCAGGTGTAGGCGCCTTCTGCACCTTCTTACTGCCCTTTTTCTTCTTAGAGCCCTTCGGAGCCGGGGCTTCAGGCGCCGGGCCGGGGGCTTCAACAGGTTGCGCAGACCATCGTCGTGGTGTGTCCCTGGGTGGCGATGGCGCCACAGCTGGTGGATCCATCATTAGACTCGCCCTTAGTGCGGGGCGGTAACTCTTGGCCGGAAGTAGACGGCCATCCCTCTCCAGCGACTCAAATCTGGCATCCAGCATTGCCCCAATCTGGGAGACAATGCTGGACTGCGTGAGGGACGTGTCGATGGGATGGACATCCATCGCTGTCGGGTTTTCTGCAGCCGGTGTGGGTCTTGCCAGCGTCTTTAAGGCCTCAACCTCGCGCCGCAGTTCCTGGACTTCTTTCTTTAGCTGCTCATTGCAGGCGTTGAGCTTGCGGACCTCGTCGTCGGCTGTGCGTGTCCGCAACTCCTCCACAGCGCCCACAATGAGGCTAGCTGCCTCGTTGATCGTCTTCACGATCGTGCCCTTTAAGTTTTTGGACTTGTTGGCGCACTTCACTATCGTCTCAGCAGCCAGTCTCACTTTGCCGGCGATATCCTGTGCTGTCAGCTTCTCAGCCTCGCTCTGGACCACTTTTGTTGCTTTTGCCAGCCTCTCGCTGCAGCGCTCGGACAGTCGCTCCATCTGGGCTTCCTCTCGTTCCTTGGCATCCTTTTCGATCCAAGCCTTCAACTCTTGCCTGGCTTTCAAGGCACCGACGTATTCCCCTGTAGTTGGGGGACGTCCTCGTCCGCGCTTGCTCCGTGAAAGTTTAGCCACTTTGGGCTCAGGCCTCTCAAAGTCTGTGTCCCCATCCTCTGTCAAGTCCAGGAATGAGGACATGTCTGTACTGTCGCCGGTACGCAGGCGGCTCGTACTGCCGGATTGTGAACGGGAGTCAACTGGAAACGGGGAGCAGCTGTCTGCTCGCTTTCGACTCCTCGTGCTTCGCATGCTAGCGGGCGCCTCTGCGGATGTTGACGCACCCGCGTTGACGTCCACGACCATCCTAGCCAGGGATCTGGCCGCAGCCTTCTTCATGGGCTCCTTCTTCTTCGGGGAGCGGGACCTGCTTGAAGGTTTGGATGCAGCCTTCTGCTTCTTCTCAGCCTCCTGCCTGTTACGCTCCTTTTCTCTTTTCTCTTCGGTCTCCGTCTCAGACCCGATGATGTCCGGGGAGTGGGACCGGCTCCTAGTCTTGGGAGATGGTGGCTTCGCAGCCTCCTTCTTCTTCTCCTGTCTCTTTTTCTTCATATCTTTCTCTTTATTCTGTTCTTTGACAGATCGGGGCAAGCGCATGCACATCTCAAACATATTTTTCGTTTTCTGCGCTGCCTCCTGAAACGCACATCCTTCCGCTATGTAGTGCCGGTAATGTCTCGTCTTGAACTCGTTCTCCGCATTCTTATATGTGTCGGAGTCCGAGTCATGCTCCAAGTATGCTTCTTTCAGTGTGAGGTACAGCAGGTCCATCTCCTCCGCATCGAGAATGTCGACGTTGTCCTCCACTTCGAAGTCCTCCTCATATCTGCGCTGCTGCGCCTTCGCAGAACTCCTGCGGTAGGAGGGGTCTTGGCTTCTCGCCTCACCCTCGCTGCTGACTGGCGTCCAATCCCGGGCCCCCACATTACGAACGCCCGAGATGCCAGGTGTCACTTTCGCAACGCCTGGGGGGATTCCCTGCCCAGAGGCAGGTACCCCGTGGGGAGTAACTTCTTTGTCCGCCATTTTCCATTTTGAAGCCTGCGCTACTCCCGGGGGGACAGGCTTGAGCCCTGGGAGAGCCCCTAACCGTTTGGTGACCGCCCCCGTCACCACCCTTCCAAAGGAAAGGCCCGGGCCGCCGAGGACTACAGCGGCTCAGTTTTAGGGTTTTGTTTCGGGGTAGATGGGATTCGGGGTTGAAGGAGCACAGTACTGGTTGAGGGAGAAGGCTGCTAAGGGAACTGTGGTAGTGCCGAGTAGGAGGACAGAACTCCTACCCGGCACCAAAAACAGACCCGCACTAGCCGACTCCCCCCTCCCGCACTCCGCCGCAACAAACCCGACCCCCATCACCCTTCTGGGGTTTACTCCCCGCAGCCCTGCCGTAGCAGGACCCCCGGCCCGCTCTGAAAAGAGCAAGTAACGGTATGATGCGTTTTTATAGAGGTCGCCTTCCTCGCGAGCCGACTAGTGTCAGCTCCCCGGTCCCCACAACGAGGATTACGGTATAGTAGTTTTTATAGAGGTTTCCTCCTCGCGACTCTGACAAAACAGAGACCCCGGTCCTCAGAATGAGGATTACGGTATGCCCCCCAGCCACTCTTCTGTGCCGTCGCAAAGCGCGACGGGACAAGAGAGCAGCCCCCTATGGAGTGTCGGCCGTCGGGTAGCAATGCCCGAAGAGATGACTACCCGCCGTTGCCTAGGGTGGACCTGGACAGGACACTACCCTTCCGACGAACGAGTCCGAACGCAAGAATAATGCCCCGCCGCACGAAGAGGTCACTCCAACGCCCACCCCAACCTAACCTAACCTTTTTTTTTTTTTTATTTTTATCCTGGGGAAACACATTTACGTGTACCATCGGCCGCGGGGGCGGCCGAACGGTTATGTGGGGCTCCCGGCTACTCCGGACTACCCACTAAAACCCCAGTGGTCCCTCTAGGTCGCTGTACGGTGACGCATCAGGGAACCGCTTACAGCGCGCCCTGAATACGCCCCAAGCGATAGCCGCAACCGGCCTCACTGCCCAGGGCTTTCTGCCCTCACGCGAGAGGCGCGCGGGGACTCCGCGCGCGCCACTCGGACTCTATTGAGAATCGGCCCCCCCCGAGACCGATCCCCGAGTCTGTGTCCTGCGAGAAGGTGACCCGAGGGTCGCAGTGGTCTCCGCGTTGCCAGGCTCAGAGCCTTGCTCCGCGGGGGCCACCACGTCCATCTCGTTGGCCTCCTCTTCGCGCCTGAGACGAGCTTCTCTGGCGGACGTCATTCTTGGCTGGGGACACTTCTTTGACCCCAGCATGTGGGCAGTGGATCTGCCCGCTGTCTCACACAGCAGGCATCTCGGTGCTGCCGTACACGTCCTGGCTTTGTGGCCTTTAGTACCGCACCGGAAGCAGACGTCCGACCGGTCTATGGCTCCACGACACTTGTTGGCGATATGGCCCTCTCCCAAACAGCGAAAGCACCGCTTAGTCCTCGGTGCGAGCGGGATGATGCGCACGGAGGACCATCCAATGAGCAGCCGACGTAGTCCTGTCAGCTGCTTTGCGGCACGAACGGGCACCGCTGCCACTGTGGACCGCTCTTGGGTGCGTCCAAAAGCAGCAATTCGGCCCACCGATATGACGTCCGGTGAGCAGCCCCCCTTATCTGCCAGAATGGCTCTAACGTCCTCCACCGTCACGGCATCGTCTAGGCCCGTGATGCGGAGGTCCGTTCTTTGTTGCGGCCTGGTGATCGAGATGACGTCAGGCTTCATTCCTGGTAGCGCGCGTAACGCTTCTGCCAACCGGTCCGCTTTAGCGTCTGCCTCGGGGCCCTGCACTTCTAGCAGCTTTGCCCCGGTCTGCGACTCCTTGAAGGTGACTCCTTCTGGGATGCCTAGCTTGGCCAAGTTGATGTCTCCTTGAGCGACGGAGAAGAAGCCAACATATGAGGCTCCACAACTTAGGGCTTCCTTGGTGTACCGGATCATGATAACCGCGGTGCTGGGAACTCTCAGTTTGCGGGGTCTGGTTTCCTTTCTTCCAGGTCCTGCCTTCGACTTGGAACGAGTCTTCGCCTGAGCCTTAGACGTCTTCGCAGCCTTCTTCTTCAGGCCGCGGCTGGCCACCTCCGCAAAAGGAGCATCCATAGACGCTGGCGGAGGGGGAAGTGGACGTGGCTCCCTCGGTGGAGCAGGTGTAGGCGCCTTCTGCACCTTCTTACTGCCCTTTTTCTTCTTAGAGCCCTTCGGAGCCGGGGCCTCAGGCGCCGGGCCGGGGGCTTCAGCAGGTTGCGCAGACCATCGTCGTGGTGTGTCTCTGGGTGGCGATGGCGCCACAGCTGGTGGATCCATCGTTAGACTCGCCCTTAGTGCGGGGCGGTAACTCTTGGCCGGAAGTAGACGGCCATCCCTCTCCAGCGACTCAAATCTGGCGTCCAGCATTGCCCCAATCTGGGAGACAATGTTGGACTGCGTGAGGGACGTGTCGATGGGATGGACATCCATCGCTGTCGGGTTTTCTGCAGCCGGTGTGGGTCTTGCCAGCGTCTTTAAGGCCTCAACCTCGCGCCGCAGTTCCTGGACTTCTTTCTTTAGCTGCTCATTGCAGGCGTTGAGCTTGCGGACCTCGTCGTCGGCTGTGCGTGTCCGCAACTCCTCCACAGCACCCACAATGAGGCTAGCTGCCTCGTTGATCGTCTTCACGATCGTGCCCTTTAAGTTTTTGGACTTGTTGGCGCACTTCACTATCGTCTCAGCAGCCAGTCTCACTTTGCCGGCGATATCCTGTGCTGTCAGCTTCTCAGCCTCGCTCTGGACCACTTTTGTTGCTTTTGCCAGCCTCTCGCTGCAGCGCTCGGACAGTCGCTCCATCTGGGCTTCCTCTCGTTCCTTGGCATCCTTTTCGATCCAAGCCTTCAACTCTTGCCTGGCTTTCAGGGCACCGACGTATTCCCCTGTAGTTGGGGGACGTCCTCGTCCGCGCTTGCTCCGTGAAAGTTTAGCCACTTTGGGCTCAGGCCTCTCAAAATCTGTGTCCCCATCCTCTGTCAAGTCCAGGAATGAGGACATATCTGTACTGTCGCCGGTACGCAGGCGGCTCGTACTGCCGGATTGTGAACGGGAGTCAACTGGGAACGGGGAGCAGCTGTCTGCTCGCTTTCGACTCCTCGTGCTTCGCATGCTATCGGGCGCCTCCGCGGATGTTGACGCACCCGCGTTGACGTCCACGACCATCCTAGCCAGGGATCTGGTCGCAGCCTTCTTCATGGGCTCCTTCTTCTTCGGGGAGCGGGACCTGCTTGAAGGTGTAGATGCAGTCTTCTGCTTCTTCCCAGCCTCCTTCCTGTTACGCTCCTTATCTCTCTTCTCTTCGGTCTCCGTCTCAGACCCGATGATGTCCGGGGAGCGGGACCGGCTCCTAGTCTTGGGAGATGGTGGCTTCGCAGCCTCCTTCTTCTTCTCCTGTCTCTTTTTCTTCATGTCTTTCTCTTTATTCTGTTCTTTGACAGATCGGGGCAAGCGCATGCACATCTCAAACATGTTTTTCGTCTTCTGCGCTGCCTCCTGAAGCGCACATCCTTCCGCTATGTAGTGCCGGTAATGTCTCGTTTTGAACTCGTTCTCCGCATTCTTGTATGTGTCGGAGTCCGAGTCATGCTCCAAGTATGCTTCTTTCAGTGTGAGGTACAGCAGATCCATCTCCTCCGCATCGAGAATGTCGACGTTGTCCTCCACTTCGAAGTCCTCCTCATATCTGCGCTGCTGCGCCTTCGCAGAACTCCTGCGGTAGGAGGGGTCTTGGCTTCTCGCCTCACCCTCGCTGCTGACTGGCGTCCAATCCCGGGCCCCCACATTACGAACGCCCGAGATGCCAGGTGTCACTTTCGCAACGCCTGGGGGGATTCCCTGCCCAGAGGCAGGTACCCCGTGGGGAGTAACTTCTTTGTCCGCCATTTTCCATTTTGAAGCCTGCGCTACTCCCGGGGGGACAGGCTTGAGCCCTGGGAGAGCCCCTAACCGTTTCAATCAAAATCAATCAAAATATTCTTTATTCATGTAAACTTGTATCAAGTATTTATGAATCGTCAATTACAGAGTGACTCTACCACCGGTATCGGAATGCAGTCATCTGTCGAGAAGAACCGGCAAGAAACTCGACAGTTACTCTTTTTAATCGCCAAAGAAATTTATACAACAATGATAATAAATCTATCTATACTAAGCCATACAGTTTTTCGTGTGAATGTAGATATAATAATAATAATAAAGAAAAAAAAAATTACAACTGTAGGACGTAGTGTAGATATAACAACAACATGAACAACAATGACAACAGATTAAAATACAGTTTGCGCTGACAGGGAGCGAAGCATTCCTACTACCATTATCTACAGATCTCCATCATTAAGAAAATCTTCAATTTTATAGTAACCTTTTTTCATCAGACGTGTCTTGATCCACGACTTAAATTGATTTATGGGTAAGCTAACAACATCCATTGGCAATTTATTATACATTGTAATACTTAATCCTTTAAAAGAATTTCCAATCTTTTGTAGCCTAATATTTGGAATAGCAAGCCTATGTTTATTTCTTGTGTTAAATTGATGACAATCTGATTTCTTTGAAAAATTTTGTATGTTCTTTTGTACATACATAACACAATCCAGTATATATTGTGATGGCACAGTTAATATATTTATTTCCCGGAATAATTCTCTTAACGAGTCACGGGTTTTGAGGCCATAGATAGCGCGGATGGCTCTCTTTTGCAAAATAAATATATTGTTTATGTCAGCGGCAGATCCCCATAAGAGCAGCCCATATGACATAATACTGTGGAAGTAACTGAAATAAACTAGTCTCGCCGTTTCCACATCAGTCAGATTTCTTATTTTTCTGACAGCATATGCGGCTGAGCTAAGTCTTTTGGCAAGAGCAGTTACATGAGGCCCCCACTGCAATTTAGAGTCGAGGGTTATCCCCAGAAACACTGTTGAATTGACAATTTCAATGAGTTCTCCATTTACAGTGATCTCAGGAACCACTTGTCGCACATTCGGCATTGTGAATTTAACACATTTCGTTTTATTGGTGTTCAATAACAAATTGTTAACAGTAAACCAGTGTAAAGTTTGTGAGACAGCATTACTCACATCGTCAAATGATTGTTTTCGTCTGTCAACTTTAAATATAAGGGAGGTATCATCAGCGAATAACACTGTGTCACACAGGTTTTCTGTATAATATGGAAGATCATTAATATAAATTAAAAAGAACAAAGGTCCTAGTATTGAGCCTTGAGGGACCCCCAACAGTAAAGGGGCTCCTTTGGAATCAATACCATTCACGTTTACCTTCTGGATTCTGTCAGATAGGTACGACCTTATAAGACTTAACGCGTTGGCAGAGATGCCATAATGCCGCAACTTCATCAACAATGTCTCGTGATCAACACAGTCGAAAGCTTTAGACAGATCGCAGAATATACCTATAGCATCTTGCTTATTATCCCAGGCATCAAAAATATGTTTGAGGAGTGCTATACCTGCATCTGTAGTAGACTTGCCTCTAGTGAACCCAAACTGATTACTATGTAATAAATTATTTACTTTAAAATGAGAAAGCAATTGAGAATAAATAAGCTTTTCAAATATTTTACTTAATGTTGGGAGAATCGATATTGGTCTAAAATTGGATGGGTCACTTTTTTCGCCTGATTTGAATAATGGTATTATTTTACTGTGCTTCATTAAATCTGGAAATTCACCATCATCCACGCATTGATTAAAAATAATAGCTAAATGAGGTGCAATAGAATGGATTATATTTTTTAATATATCCATTGAGATTCCCCATAGATCTTCGGTTCTTTTCATGTTCAGTTCTTTGAAAGTTTTATAAATTACTTCAGGACTGACATGGGTAAATTTAAAGGATGTTACACACTCATCCACATGAGATTTGAGGAGGGAGTTGGCAAGATGTGGGCTAGAATTTAATTGACAAGTAGTTTTGACTGCAATGTTAGAGAAAAACGATTCAAATGCATTCGCCACATTAGCATTAGAATCATGAATAATACCGTCAATATTTAAAGAGATCTTGCTAGTTTGTGTTTTATTTTTACAAGTCTCTTTATTAATGATTTTCCACGTAGCTTTGCTTTTGTTAGTGGCTTTCGATATTTTATCTTTTAAGTAATTTGATTTTGCTACTGCACATACTTTTTTAAATAATTTAGAATATTTTCGTACATATTCTACAGTAGCAGGGTTATTTGACTGTGTTTTCATTTCATATAATTCAAATAACCTTCTTCTACTTTTGTAAATTCCCGTGGTAGCCCAGGCACTAAAGTTAGTCTTATTACTATCGATTTTAATAGTTTTTTTAGTAAATACAGATCTAAATTCTTTTTCTACAATATCAAATAATTTTTCATACTGTTTGTGTCCATCGGCACCACTAAGATCTGTCATGGACAATTTATTGTCTATACGCTCCTTAAATAGATTTCTGCGGTGTACTGTAATAGGCCTACAAACAATAGTCGACGGAGAACGAGCAAGAGGGCACTCAAACACTGCCAACTGTCCGCTGTGATCAGAATTTATAAAATTTATAATACTTTTTTTATTTACACTGTCATTGCAAAAAATATTATCCAAACACGTAGCTGAGGTAGCTGTTATTCGCGTAGGTTCATTAAAAAGTGGATATAAATCAAAAGATTGGAAAAGATTAAGAAATCTACTAGAGTTTTGTACATCTAAAATATTAACATTAAAATCACCACACACTATAACTTTTTTATTGGTGGTACATAACTTTCTTAAGACATCTTCCATAACAGACTCAAATTCATTATAATTAGCAGATGGAGGTCTATAAACACAGGCAATAATATGCCGCTCTAACTCTGCACACGCTATCTCAATAGTTCGCTCAACTGAGGCAGACACAATATCTTTACGTTCTTTAAATTCAATTGAGCTTTTTAGTAATATAAGTGACCCACCTCTAATGGCCGTGCCTCTGGTAAACGAACTAGCGAGTTTGTAATCATTTATACTTATAATTAACTCATGTTGCTTTAACCAGTGTTCAGTAACACAAAACACATGAATATTCCCATCATTTAAAAATAATTCAAGTTCCAGCTCTTTTCCAGAGACACCCTGTATATTCTGATGAATAACATTTAAATAAATTTGATTTTCCTTAATTACTAATTTGCAAGAGTTATCCTCTATTGTCTTGGACTTAAATTTAAATGATTAATTGGAATGGATTCCAATGTCTTATTAAAAATGTCCTTAATATTAAATGCTAACAAATTAGCTAATTCAATTTTTATTTTATAAGGCAAATAAAAACTTTTGCCAGTCACAATAAAATTAAAATTAATAAATTTGTTTGTGTCAAAAAACACAAATTTGTCACTATGACATGTACAATTGTATAAAGAAGTATTCAATATGTGAATACTGTTATTTTGATTATTTGTGTAACACCTGGAAAAGGGAAAACCACACAAAATAACTTTCTTTACATTAATTTTATCCAATACTGAAAGTGACTTTATAATCTCCCTTTTACAGGTGTTCAGTCCGTTACCCATCATTAATACAATGATGGAGTTCTCATTTAAATTACAATGTAATATCCTCTCAATTATTTGACTAAGAGGAGCACCTGGCAAACAATAGTTGATAACATTGCCATTTATTCTATACTTAAGAAGAGGCCCATAGCCAACCCCGAACCCATCAGAAAAAAGGTAAACATCCTCTTTTTTATCTGATGATGATACAATGGTATTGGATAAGTCACTTGTGTCAATTACATTTAAAGGTGACTGTGAGCTATCAGTGCTGTCACCCTGGTGCTGCTCAGTGGGACCTGCACTTATGTAGCTACACTGGCTTATTAGTTTATCTACTGTATTATTATGCTCACTGATTTGAGCCTGTGCAGCCACATATTTGCACGTCACACCCTCTAAGGATTTCTGCAGACTTTTAATCTCATCCTGAAGCTCCTGGGTTTCAATTTCATGCCGTGCCCTACTTTCGTCCAATTTTTTGCTAAATAGCTCCAAACTATCTAATAAATCTACACGTTGTTTTCTTAATACAATATTGTTAAAAAAACATTTTTGTTTCTTTATCAATTTGTTTGTTTTCGTTATAAATTTGTTTATTTTACAATATTTCTTAATTTTATTTTTACTTATAGGCTTAATAACTCTATTTTCTACTAACACTGAGCACTGGTTTTCAATGACACTATGTCCACTAGGCGACTGGAGCAGCTCCTCGTAGAGGCTGTGGGTGTGAAGTGTCGACTGACACAGCCTATCCTCTTCATATGATTGTAGTTTTTTATTTGCATCACGCAGGTCAACCTCGAGCTCATGGATCCGTGTCAGAGCCCGTTCATAGGTATCACTGCACTCGTCAAAGTTTTTCAATGTCCCGAGTAGCTGGTCCCGTTCACCAAGAGTGTCCATATGCAATGCATGAAGTTCAACCAATTGAGACTTCAGTGAGGAATTGTGATGTATTATTTTCAATGCTTCCTTTTCATTGTCAACATTTTCCTGTAGGAGTTGGCTATTTTCCCTCTTTAATTCAACAATTTCATGCAGTGCCCGTCTTAATTTTAATTCCAGGTCTTGGGATGTGGCCTTCCTGGTCATCATCTTAAAGGATGTACTGGTTTCTGGAAAAATAAATTATAAAGTGTACAACAACTGTATTGTACTAAGATTGTACCGGTTTGGGCTGCTTAATATATTTTTATTTACAGCTTAATTAATATAAATACTATAAATTTTGGTATTTTTAAATAAATTATGACTGAAAAAAGTTACTTATTTACCAAAAGAGGGTAGGACCAACAAAATATATAATGACCAAGTTTTTTTGGAAAAAGTAAATATGAAATAAATTTTGTCAGGTGTACAGTGTGTGTTTTTGGCCAAATGGTTGCTCAACATCCACAGAACTTCATGTGAAGTATTGGGAGTCACAACACAGGCACAGGTGTTCTAGAATTTGACAAATCTCTTGTTTAAGAGTCGCCAAATTCAAATATTTGTAATGTGTAGTGTTTCTGTAAAGACTTTCGAGTGTATTGAATGTGTGAAATTATTAACTTGTGTCTTAGGTCAGTGTAAAAAAGTTTAGAAGTTTTTTATAACCTATGATTTTGAAAATTTATATAACGGTACAATGATATTATACTACTAATAAACAGTTCTCCTTTCTAGTAATGAGTAAAAAGCGTAAAATATAAAAGCAATACTCCCCCGGTAAATCCGTTGTCGATTTGAAGTTGATATGTTGTACACTTTGACAGCCGGCCGGTGAAAACAAGTCGATTTACAATACTTGTTAATTCAATAGGTACTGAGCTGATAACACTTATCCTGGATATTTGTCCACTTATTTCACTAAATATACGTAACTAAATACATTTTAGCACTTATTTCCTATTAAAATACAATAAATTAATATCAGCTGACGGTTTGACGTCTGTCTTTTAGGGTGGCCATAGCCAAAAAAAAAAAAGAAAAAGTTTGGTGACCGCCCCCGTCACCACCCTTCCAAAGGAAAGGCCCGGGCCGCCGAGGACTACAGCGGCTCAGTTTTAGGGTTTTGATTCGGGGTAGATGGGGTCCGGGGTTGAAGGAGCACAGTACTGGTTGAGGGAGAAGGCTGTTAAGGGAACTGTGGTAGTGCCGAGTAGGAGGACAGAACTCCTACCCGGCACCAAAAACAGACCCGCACTAGCCGACTCCCCCCTCCCGCACTCCGCCGCAACAAACCCGACCCCCATCACCCTTCTGGGGTTTACTCCCCGCAGCCCTGCCGTAGCAGGACCCCCGGCCCGCTCTGAAAAGAGCAAGTAACGGTATGATGCGTTTTTATAGAGGTCGCTTTCCTCGCGAGCCGACTAGTGTCAGCTCCCCGGTCCCCACAACGAGGATTACGGTATAGTAGTTTTTATAGAGGTTTCCTCCTCGCGACTCTGACAAAACAGAGACCCCGGTCCTCAGAATGAGGATTACGGTATGCCCCCCGGCCACTCTTCTGTGCCGTCGCAAAAACGCGACGGGACAAGAGAGCAGCCCCCTATGGAGTGTCGGCCGTCGGGTAGCGATGCCCGAAGAGATGACTACCCGCCGTTGCCTAGGGTGGACCAGGACAGGACACTACCCTTCCGACCGAACGAATCCGATCGCAAGAATAAGGCCCCGCCGCACGAAGAGGCCACTCCATCCCCACCCCAACCTAACCGAACCTTTTTTTTTTTTTTTTTTTTTTTTTTTTTTTTTTTTTTCGATGGGGAATGCGTTACGCACATCCTCAGCCGCGGGGGCAGCTGAGGGGGGTGTGGGACTCCTGCCATAGTGCAATGCAGTATACCCACTAAACCACCATCGGGTCCCGCTAGGTCGCTATACAGTGACGCCCTCAGGGTACCGCTTACAGCGCGCCCTGTGACGCCCCAAGCGACGGCCGCGACCGGCCTAGCTCTCCGGGCCCTTGGCCCACCCTCGAAAGGCGCGCGGGGACTCCGCGCGCACCCCTCGGACTCTTATGAGGAACCAGACGCCCCCGCGTCCGGCCCTCGAGTCGGTGCCCCCTTGCGAGAAGGAGGTTTGACGGACGAGCTGGTCCCCGCTTCGCCGGGCAAGGAGCCCTGCTCAGCGGCGGCCACCACGTCCATCCTAGTAGCCTCCTCCTCACGCCGTTGACGAGCGTCGCCGGCGGACAACATCGCAGGCCGGGGACAGTTTTTCGTCCCCAGCAAATGCGCGGCTGGCCTGTTCGCAGTCTGGCACAAAACGCAGAATGGAGCAGGCGCCGCACATTCCCCTGCCTTGTGCCCCTCTTGGCCGCATCTAAAACAGACGCCGGACCTATCGACACGAGCACGACACTTAGCGGCCACATGGCCGTCACCCAAACATCGGAAGCATCTCTTGGCCCTCGGTTTGAGCGCGATGACTCGCACTGAGGACCATCCGATGAGCAGCCGGCGTAGACCTGCCAGCTGAATGGCCGCCTTGGTGGGGACCGATGCAACGGTCGACCGCTCTTGGGATCGCCCGAACGGGGCGATCTTGCCCACGGAGATGACGTCACGCGAGCAACCTCCTTTATCAGCCAGTATGGCCCTGACATCCTCCACAGTCACGGCATCATCAAGACCCATGATGCGGAGGTCTGTCCTCAATTGGGGCCGGGTGATAGAAATCCTATCCGGCCCCATACCTGGCAGAGCGCGGAGCGCCTCGGCCAACTTGTCAGCTTTCTCATCGGCATTGGGGCCTCTAACTTCGAGGAGCTTGCCCCCCGTCTGGGACGTTTTAAACGTGATGCCCTCCGGGATGCCCAGCGAGGCAAGGCTGATCTCGCCTTCGGCCAACGTAAAGAAGCCGATGTACGAGGCACCCATCCGGAGGGCGTCTTCCTTGTACCGCACCAACACGGCAGCAGTACTTGGCACCCGGAATTTGTGGGGCTTGGCCGCTGAACGACCAGGACCCGCTAACGTCTGGGAAGGCGCTTTTTTCGCCGCCTTTTTAGGCCTCTTGGAGAGGCCCCTCTTGACTACCTCCGCGAACGGCGCACTCATGGACGCCGGCGGAGGAGGAATGGAGCGAGGCTCTCGGGGAGTGGGGATAGGAGTGGGCTCCCTAGGGCGCTGCTTCTTACCCCTTCTCTTTCTCTGGTCCTTTGTGGCCGGAGTTTGCGACGCCGGACCGGGGACCACAGACACATCAAGGTCCTCCGCAGCAAGAGGCCGGCTCCGTCCGACCCTCGCAGCCCTTTTTGGGCGCGGAACAACTGGTGGAGGGGGAGGGACCTCTTCAACGGCCTCCCTCCATGAATCTGCCCGTAGAGGCGGGCGATAAGATCTCGCCGGTAAAAGACGGCCGTCCCTCTCCAGCGACTCGAACCGGGCATCGAGCATGGCCCCGATTTGGGACACAATACTCGCTTGCCCGGGAGTCGCTTCAATTGGGACGCTATCGTCCATCGGGGTGGGCACCGCCTGAGAGGTGCGCCCGAGTTCCTTTAGAGCCTGCACCTCGCGGCGCAGCTCTTCCACCTGCTGTTTGAGGGCTTCGTTGGCCGCACTAAGTTTGCGGACCTCTATATCCGCAGTTCGGACCCTTAGCTCCTCGACAGTGCCAACAATTAAGCTGGCAGCCTCCGTGATGGCCTTCACCACCGTGCCCTTTAAGTTGCGACTCTTGTTGGCGCAACCCACGATGGTGTCGGTCGCCGCCTTTACTGCATCCGCTAGCTCGTTGGCGGACATCTTCCCGGCTTCAGCCTGGGCACGCTCCTGGGCCTTGGCCATCTTCTTTGTGAGGATGACTGCGGTCCTTTCTAGCTCGGCGTCCTTGAGATCCGCTGCCTCCTTCTCCATCCAGGCCTTCAGCTCCTTCCGGGCTTGGAGCGCACCAACGTACTCTCCCGTAGTGGGAGGACGTCCGCGCCCCCTCCTGGCTTTCCCTATCTTGGGAACCTTGGGCTCAGGCCTGTCACACTCCGTCGACTCCTCCTCCTCGTCGGTGAACTCTAGGACGGAGGACCTATCTGTGCTTACTCCCGCTCCTCGCCGGGATAAACTCTCCGACTGAGAGCGGGAGTCGAGGACCGGGGAGCGGCTCTCGGCCCGCTTCCGGCTCCTCGTAATTCTCGTTTGGGACGTATGTGCTGAGGTGGAAGGCCCAGTGTTTACGTCCTTCGTCATTTTCTTGTCCGGTGATCGGGTCCTCTGAGTTGGAGGCAGAGCTTTCATCTTCTCTTTTTCCTGCTCTTTCTCCTTCTCCTTCTGTTTCTCTTCCGCTTCCTTCTTGCGTCGCAGCTTGAAGCGTCGCATGTCGTCCAATTCAGCATCGCGTTTCTTGCGAGCCTCCTTAGCGGAATAATCCGGATCATGCCCTTTGTCCTGAAAGTATATCTGGAACCGGGTCATGAAGTTCCGTTCCGCCTCCCTAAATGTCTCCGAATCACTGTCGTGACACTCATATGCCATGCGCATCTCTTTCGCGAGACGGCAGCGTTCGTCCCAAGTGACGAAACTCGTCATCATCGTGCTCGATGAACTCGCAGAACTCCTGCGGACGGAGGGGTCTTGGCTTCTCGCCTCACCCTCTCTTCCAGTCGGCGTACAGTCTCGGGCCCCCACATTACGACTGCCCGAGGTGCCTGACGCGGTTTTACCCGCGGCAGGGGGGATTCCCCGCCGAGAGGCAGGTACCCCGTGGGGAGTTTTTTTCCTTTCCGCCATTATACCATTTTGAGGCCTGTTCTACTCCCGAGGGGACAGGTCTGAGCCCCGGGAGAGCCCCTCGCTGGTTGGTGACCGCCTCCGTCACCACCCTTCCAATGGAAAGGCCCGGGCCGCCGAGGACTACAGCGGCTCAGATTTAGAGATTTGTTTCGGGGTAGATGGGGTTCGGGATTGAAGAAGCACAGTACGGGTCAGAGGAGAAGGCTGTTAAGGGAACTGTAGTAGTGTCGAGTAGGGAGGGACAAAACCTCGAATCTACCCGACACCAAGACAGCCCCGCGCTAACCAACTCCCCTCCCCCGCACTCCGCCACCACAAAACCCGACTCCCATCACCCTTCTGGGGTTTACTCCCCGCAGCCCTGCCGCAACAGGACCCCCGGCCCGCTCTAAAAGAGCGGGTAACGGTATGATGCGTTTTATATAGAGGTCGCCTCCTCGCGAGCCGACTTGTGCCAGCTCCCCGGTCCTCTCAGTGAGGATTACGGTATGGTAGTTTTTATAGAGGTTTTCTCCTCGCGACTCTGCCAGAACAGAGCCCCCGGTCCTCTCAGTGAGGATTACGGTGTGATGCTGATTTTGGTCCGCGCCGGGTAAACCCGATACCGCACATATCTGTGCGGCGTTCCGTGATCCGCCACCTACGGACGCGCCTGGTAGGAGATTCAGCAACTCCCGCAGGAACCTAACCTAACCTTTTTTTTTTTTTTTTTTTATCCTGGGGAAACACATTTACGTGTACCATCGGCCGCGGGGGCGGCCGAACGGTTATGTGGGGCTCCCGGCTACTCCGGACTACCCACTAAAACCCCAGTGGTCCCTCTAGGTCGCTGTACGGTGACGCATCAGGGAACCGCTTACAGCGCGCCCTGAATACGCCCCAAGCGATAGCCGCAACCGGCCTCACTGCCCAGGGCTTTCTGCCCTCACGCGAGAGGCGCGCGGGGACTCCGCGCGCGCCACTCGGACTCTATTGAGAATCGGCCCCCCCCGAGACCGATCCCCGAGTCTGTGTCCTGCGAGAAGGTGACCTGAGGGTCGCAGTGGTCTCCGCGATGCCAGGCTCAGAGCCTTGCTCCGCGGGGGCCACCACGTCCATCTCGTTGGCCTCCTCTTCGCGCCTGAGACGAGCTTCTCTGGCGGACGTCATTCTTGGCTGGGGACACTTCTTTGACCCCAGCATGTGGGCAGTGGATCTGCCCGCTGTCTCACACAGCAGGCATCTCGGTGCTGCCGTACACGTCCTGGCTTTGTGGCCTTTAGTACCGCACCGGAAGCAGACGTCCGACCGGTCTATGGCTCCACGACACTTGTTGGCGATATGGCCCTCTCCCAAACAGCGAAAGCACCGCTTAGTCCTCGGTGCGAGCGGGATGATGCGCACGGAGGACCATCCAATGAGCAGCCGACGTAGTCCTGTCAGCTGCTTTGCGGCACGAACGGGCACCGCTGCCACTGTGGACCGCTCTTGGGTGCGTCCAAAAGCGGCAATTCGGCCCACCGATATGACGTCCGGTGAGCAGCCCCCCTTATCTGCCAAAATGGCTCTAACGTCCTCCACCGTCACGGCATCGTCTAGGCCCGTGATGCGGAGGTCCGTTCTTTGTTGCGGCCTGGTGATCGATATGACGTCAGGCTTCATTCCTGGTAGCGCGCGTAACGCTTCTGCCAACCGGTCCGCTTTAGCGTCTGCCTCGGGGCCCTGCACTTCTAGCAGCTTTGCCCCGGTCTGCGACTCCTTGAAGGTGACTCCTTCTGGGATGCCTAGCTTGGCCAAGTTGATGTCTCCTTGAGCGACGGAGAAGAAGCCAACATATGAGGCTCCACAACTTAGGGCTTCCTTGGTGTACCGGATCATGATAACCGCGGTGCTGGGAACTCTCAATTTGCGGGGCCTGGTTTCCTTTCTTCCAGGTCCTGCCTTCGACTTGGAGCGAGTCTTCGTCTGAGCCTTAGACGTCTTCGCAGCCTTCTTCTTCAGGCCGCGGCTGGCCACCTCCGCAAAAGGAGCATCCATAGACGCTGGCGGAGGGGGAAGTGGACGTGACTCCCTTGGTGGAGCAGGTGTAGGCGCCTTCTGTACCTTCTTACTGCCCTTTTTCTTCTTAGAGCCCTTCGGAGCCGGGGCTTCAGGCGCCGGGCCGGGGGCTTCAGCAGGTTGCGCAGACCATCGTCGTGGTGTGTCTCTGGGTGGCGATGGCGCCACAGCTGGTGGATCCATCGTTAGACTCGCCCTTAGTGCGGGGCGGTAACTCTTGGCCGGAAGTAGACGGCCATCCCTCTCCAGCGACTCAAATCTGGCATCCAGCATTGCCCCAATCTGGGAGACAATGCTGGACTGCGTGAGGGACGTGTCGATGGGATGGACATCCATCGCTGTCGGGTTTTCTGCAGCCGGTGTGGGTCTTGCCAGCGTCTTTAAGGCCTCAACCTCGCGCCGCAGTTCTTGGACTTCTCTCTTCAGCTGTTCATTGCAGGCGTTGAGCTTGCGAACCTCGTCGTCGGCTGTGCGTGTCCGCAGCTCCTCCACAGCACCCACAATGAGACTGGCCGCTTCGTTGATCGTCTTCACGATCGTTCCCTTTAAGTTTTTGGACCTGCTGGCGCAATTCACAATTGTCTTAGCAGCCTCCTTCACTTTGTTGGCGATGTCCTGTGCAGTCAGCTTTTCCGCCTCGCTCTGGACCAACTTAGTCGCCCTAGCCAACTTCTCGCTGCAGCGCTCGGACAGTCGCTCCATCTGGGCTTCCTCTCGTTCCTTGGCATCCTTTTCGATCCAAGCCTTCAACTCTTGCCTGGCTTTCAGGGCTCCGACGTATTCCCCTGTAGTTGGGGGACGTCCTCGTCCACGCTTGCTCCTTGAAAGTTTAGCCACTTTGGGCTCAGGTCTCTCAAAATCTGTGTCCCCATCCTCTGTCAGGTCCAGGAATGAGGACATGTCTGTACTGTCGCCGGTACGCAGGCGGCTCGTACTGCCGGATTGTGAACGGGAGTCAACTGGGAACGGGGAGCAGCTGTCTGCTCGCTTTCGACTCCTCGTGCTTCGCATGCTAGCGGGCGCCTCCGCGGATGTTGACGCACCCGCGTTGACGTCCACGACCATCCTAGCCAGGGATCTGGTCGCAGCCTTCTTCATGGGCTCCTTCTTCTTCGGGGAGCGGGACCTGCTTGAAGGTTTTGATGCAGCCTTCTGCTTCTTCTCAGCCTCCTGCCTGTTAATCTCCTTTTCTCTCTTGTCTTCGGTCTCCGTCTCAGACCCGATGATGTCCGGGGAGCGGGACCGGCTCCTAGTCTTGGGAGATGGTTGCTTCGCAGCCTCCTTCGTCTTCTCCTGTCTCTTTTTCTTCATATCTTCCTCTTTCTTCTGTTCTTTGACAGATCGGGGCAAGCGCATGCACATCTCAAACATGTTTTTCGTCTTCTGCGCTGCCTCCTGAAACGCACATCCTTCCGCTATGTAGTGCCGGTAATGCCTCGTTTTGAACTCGTTCTCCGCATTCTTGTATGTGTCGGAGTCCGAGTCATGCTCCAAGTATGCTTCTTTCAGTGTGAGGTACAGCAGATCCATCTCCTCCGCATCGAGAATGTCGTCATTGTCCTCCACTTCGAAGTCCTCCTCATATCTGCGCTGCTGCGCCTTCGCAGAACTCCTGCGGTCGAAGGGGTCTTGGCTTCTCGCCTCACCCTCGCTGCTGACTGGCGTCCAATCCCGGGCCCCCACATTACGAACGCCCGAGATGCCAGGTGTCACTTTCGCAACGCCTGGGGGGATTCCCTGCCCAGAGGCAGGTACCCCGTGGGGAGTAACTTCTTTGTCCGCCATTTTCCATTTTGAAGCCTGCGCTACTCCCGGGGGGACAGGCTTGAGCCCTGGGAGAGCCCCTAACCGTTTGGTGACCGCCCCCGTCACCACCCTTCCAAAGGAAAGGCCCGGGCCGCCGAGGACTACAGCGGCTCAGTTTTAGGGTTTTGATTCAGGGTAGATGGGGTTCGGGGTTGAAGGAGCACAGTACTGGTTGAGGGAGAAGGCTGCTAAGGGAACTGTGGTAGTGCCGAGTAGGAGGACAGAACTCCTACCCGGCACCAAAAACAGACCCGCACTAGCCGACTCCCCCCTCCCGCACTCCGCCGCAACAAACCCGACCCCCATCACCCTTCTGGGGTTTACTCCCCGCAGCCCTGCCGTAGCAGGACCCCCGGCCCGCTCTTTGGCTGACGACCGATCTCGATGTCGTCGTCCCGATCCGTCAGGTCAATGTACGAGGACCCCGACATTACGGACTGGGACCTCGTAGAAGGCGAGCGACTTTGAGGACGCCTTCGTCTCTGTCCGACGGGGGAGGACGGAACTCCCCCAACCTTTTGGGCCAGCCTCGAGCTGGACCTTGACGGGGTCCGCTGGGCCCGGTCTTGAGTCTCGTCCGGGTGAGATGGAGAACGGGAACGGCTCCGGCTCCGACATCTCTGCGGGTGAGCTAGGGGAGGAGGCTTCACGCTCGACTTCCCCTTCTTGGCAGCCCTCGCCGCTCTGTGTAGCCGAAGGATCGTCTCGAAATAATCGCGTGTCTGAGACGCGGCTTCCTCCTGGCTGAAACCAGTGGCCTCGTAGTGACGCTGGAACTTGTTAAAGAACCCGTCTTCCTCTGTCTTATATAGTTCGTGGTCACTTCCATACTCCATGTATGTTTGCTGGAGCTTGGAGACAATCTGACCGATCTGCTCGTCGTCCAGCGCGCCACAGTCTTGAGGAAGGGGAGGAGACTTTTGGCTCAACTCCTCTTTCCTTTGAGCCCACTTCTCTTTATAGGGCGCAATTGCTCTTTCGAGTAGTGTGCGAGTGTAGTTTGCCGCACCCTCTTGGCTGAAGCCAGCCATCTCGTTGTGGCGGTTCATTTTCTGGGTGAATCCGCGCACCTCCCTCTGGTAGTTTTCGGAGTCACTACCGTACTCCTTATAGTTGCGCTGGACGCACTGGGTCATGTCCAGTATCTCGTCATTTCCGAGAATGCCCTCGCTGGAAGGCGGCGTGTACCAGAACTCCTTGCCGTCCTCCAGAGCAATGTATGACTCCGGAGTCGGCTTGGGGCCTAGTCCCGCTTTCGACTTGGCGGCCGGTTTGGCGGCCGATTTAGCAGCCTTGCTGCTGCTCGCTGCGAACATGCCGCGAAGATTCCCCTCGAAGAAAGAGGAGCGGCTCGCGCCCGAAGGCGCCTTCGCGGAACTCCCGCGGTTGGAGGGGTCTTGGCGTCGCACCTCACCCTCGCTACAAGCTGGCATCGAAGTCCGGACCCCCACACTACGAGTGTCCGGATTACCTGGGGCGGCTTGCGCCGCGCCAGGGGGGATTCCCCGCCGAGAGGCGGGTACCCCGTGGGGAGAGGAATTCTTTTCTGCCATATCCATAGGGTTTTTTCGCTTGTAGGACTCCCAAGGGGGACAAGCTTGGCCCAGGGGAGAGCCCCTCACTGGTTGGTGACCGCCTCCGTCACCACCCTTCCGAAGGAAAGGCCCGGGCCGCCGAGGACTACAGCGGCTCAGATTTGGAGATTTGTTTCAGGGTAAGTAGGATTCTGGGTCGGGAAGGCAAGGTTTTCACCCCGCCAACCCTTCCCGAAACCCAATATTACCCTTCTGGGGTTTACTCCCCGCAGCCCTGCCGTGACAGGACCCCCGGCCGCCCTGAAAAGGGCAGTAACGGTATGATGCGTTTTTATAGAGGTCGCTCTCCTCGCGAGCCGACTTGTGCCAGCTCCCCGGTCCTCCGAAGAGGATTACGGTATGGTAGTTTTTATAGAGGTTTCCTCCTCGCGACTCTGACAGAACAGAGACCCCGGTCCTCAGAATGAGGATTACGGTATGCCCCCCGGCCGCTCTTCTGTGCCGTCGCAAAGCGCGACGGAACAAGAGAGCAGCCCCCTATGGAGTGTCGGCCGTCGGGTAGCAATGCCCGAAGAGATGACTACCCGCCGTTGCCTAGGGTGGACCAGGACAGGACGCTACCCTTCCGACCGAACGAATCCGATCGCAAGAATAAGGCCCCGCCGCACGAAGAGGCCACTCCATCCCCACCCCAACCTAACCTAACCTTTTTTTTTTTTTTAGACTCGAGAA
The DNA here is from genome assembly GCA_949319885.1 of Mecyna flavalis. Classification (NCBI taxonomy): domain Eukaryota; kingdom Metazoa; phylum Arthropoda; class Insecta; order Lepidoptera; family Crambidae; genus Mecyna; species Mecyna flavalis. Next base: position 89,771 of record OX439426.1, read on the forward strand.
ACACATTTACGTGTACCGCTAGCCGCGGGGGCAGCTAGACGGTTATGTGGGACTCCCGCAGAACTGCGTCCTACCCACTAAAACTCGAGTGGTCCCTCAAGGTCGCATTTGTGGCACCGCCCGGTACCAGGTCGAAGCTATTGACCGGACAGTGCCGCTGCGAATGGCCGCGACCGGCCTTCTCACTCAGGGCCTACGCCCACTCTCGAGAGGCGCGCGGGGACTCCGCACGCACCTCTCGGACTCATTGGGAACCGGTCCCCCCCGAGACCGGTCCCCGAGCCTTCGCCCGTCTTGGAGCTGGAGTCGTCTTTGCGGAGGACTGGGAGCTCGCCTCGGCAGCTTCGACCACGTCCATCTGCTCGGACCCCTGCTCCTCCCGCCTTGGTTTGGCGGGGGGCGCCTTCTTTGGCTGGGGACAGTTCTTCGTCCCCAGCTTGTGCCCAGCGCACATAGGTAGATTTGACCGATTTAGGCGGCCAAAATTATTTTAGCGTCGAATTTTTTTTAAATTGGAGTTTATAATAAAAATACGTCGGATTTTATTGAAAATAATTATTATTTTCAAAAAAACACAAAAAAGAAAAAAAAAGAGAAAAACATAAAAAAATGTAACTAAAAAAATAACACAATGATTTTACTACAATAATAATTATATAAATAACATAATATGGTCATTTCACAAAAAAAATAACTTAAACTGACAAATACCTAATTATTAGTACTCAATAAGATAATTTTCTAAATAATTACATTTGACATTTATATTTGGTAAATTCTGTCTCATCATCTTCTGAAATAAATATTTGCGAGTCACTACTGTAACACCAGAGGCATTGGCAGACTCTGTAAAAAAAAGAAAAGGAATTACTAATAAGAAATATAATTAAATAAACGGTTTTTAGAGTTTTTACCCTGACAACTTCGATTTACTCTTATTTAGCGATAGGCGCTATTAGGCAGAAACTGTTATTGTTATTTTAATTTTGAATATATGCCAAAATTATTGTGATATAAAGAATACCGGGGAAGACCGGGGAAGTATTTCAAAATGTCTTTTGAAGAATAAAATTTACAAAAAATTGCTAAGAAAAAAGGTGTTACGTTGAAATGCTTGTTAGATACAGTAAACTGACTTAATTTTTCATATTTTTTTAATTAATCAATAGATTCTTACCTGAATTATAGGAATCCATTGCATTCACTACACAAAAGTACGCCGAATTTTTTTTGTTGCAATTTATAACACCACTTAAACTGAAGGCACCGAGAACCGATACGTACACTGCATGCGACGACCTAATTTCGATTATCTGTAGATTTGCACAGTCGTTAGCTAAAAGTTTAAAATTATCAGGGTAGGTGCCCTGGAATGCTAGGTACATAATGGTGTCAATTGTTTATTTGTGTGGTGATTTTCAATATTTCGACTTTTGGCCGCCTAAATCGGTCAAATCTACCTATGTGCAGCGGGCTTTGACCTAACCTAACCTAACCTAACCTTTTTTTTTTTTTTTTTTTTTTTTTTCGATGGGGAATGCGTTACGCACATCCTCAGCCGCGGGGGCAGCTGAGGGGGGTGTGGGACTCCTGCCATAGTGCAATGCAGTATACCCACTAAACCACCATCGGGTCCCGATGGGTCGCTACGGAACGTTCCAGGGTCCCGCTTTACAGCGCTCCCTGGAAAACGTCCCTCGCGACGGCCGCGACCGGCCACACTCTCAGGGCCTTAAGCCCACCCTCAAGAGGCGTGCGGGGACTCCGCGCGCACCCCTTGGACTCTTATGAGGAACCAGACGCCCCCGCGTCTGGCCCTCGAGTCGGTGCCCCCTTGCGAGAGGGAGGTTTGACGGACGAGCTAGTCCCCGCCTTGCTGGACGAAGTGCCCTGCTCGACGGTGGCCACCACGTCCATCCTTGTCGTCTCCTTCTCGCGCCACAGGCGGAAGCCCGTGGCGGACAGCAACGTAGGCTGGGGACAGTCTTTCGTCCCCAGCGGATGCTCGGCTGGCCTGCCCGCAGTCTGACAGAGCAGACAGATCGGGCCAGGCGCCGTGCATGCCCCAGCCTTGTGCCCCTCCTGGCCGCATCTAAAGCAGACGCCGGTCCTGTCGTGAGGGGCAGTGCACTTCGCTGCCACATGGTTTACGCCCAGGCAGCGGAAACATCTTTTGGCCCTCGGTTTGAGCAATGTGACTCGCACCGATGACCACCCGATAAGCAGGCGGCGCAACGCCGTCAGCTGCTTGGCCGCACCGACTGGCACAGAAGCCACGGTCGACCTTTCTTGGGCCCTCCCAAAAGCAGCGATCTTCCCGACGGAAATGACGTCGGGAGCGCAGCCCCCTTTAGATGCCAAAATGGCCCTAACATCCTCCGTAGTCACGGCGTCACCTAGCCCTGTGATACGGAGGTCTGACCTCATTTGGGGCCGGGTGATGGAAATCCTATCCGGCCCCATTCCCGGCAGAGCGCGAAGCGCCTCGGCCAACTTGTCCGCCTTTTCGTCGGCGTCTGGGCCCTGCACCTCAAGCAGTTTGGCCCCCGTCTGGGACGTCTTGAAAATGAGACCCTCCGTGATGCCCAGCGATGCCAGGCTGATCTCTCCCTCGGCCAACGCAAGAAAGCCAAGGTAGGAGGCTCCCGTCTGGAGGGCCTCATCTTTGTACCGCACCATCACGGCCGCGGTACGTGGCACTCGAATTTTGCGGGCCTTGCCCTCAGAACGGCCTGGACCCGCACGCACTTGGGAGGACTTGGGCGCCTTGGGCGCTTTAGGCCTCTTGGGTAAGCCCCGCTTGGCCACCTCCGCGAACGGCGCATCCATGGACGCCGGCGGAGGGGGAAGGGGGCGAGATTCGCGAGGAGTGGGGACTGGAGAATGCTCCCTAGGGGGCTGCTTCTTTCCCCTTCTCTTTTTCTGGCCCTTAGTGGCCGGGACTTTCGACGCTGGAGCCGGGACCACAGGCTGCGACGCAGGACCAGGGGCTGTCGACACATCAGTGTCCACCACAACAGTTGGCCGTCTTCTGGCGACCTTTGCTGCCCTTTGTGGGCGCGGAGCGGCTGGAGGAGGGCTGGGGTCGATATCAATCGGCTCCCGCCAAGAACTTGCCCTGAGAGGTGGGCGATAAGATTTCGCCGGGAGTAGCCGGCCATCCCGTTCAAGTGACTCGAACCGGGCATCGAGCATGGCCCCAATTTGGGACACCAAACCCGTCTGCCCGGCAGTCGCCTCGAGCGGGGCGTTCTCATCCGTCTGGGGGGGCTGCGCAGAGGCAGCCTGAGGTGGAGTGCCCGTGAGTTCTTTGAGAGCCTGCACCTCGCGGCGCAGCTCCTCCACCTCTCGCTTGAGGGCTTCGTTGGCCGCACTAAGTTTGCGGACCTCTATGTCTGCCGTGCGGAGCCGAAGCTCATCCACAGTGCCAACAATCAAGCTGGCAGCCTCTGTGATGGCCTTCACCACCGTGCCTTTTAGGTTGCGACTCTTGTTGGCGCAACCCAAGATGGTGTTGGTCGCTATTCTGACTGTGTCCGCCAGTTCGTTGGCGGTCATCCTGTCCGCTTCGGCCCGGGCGCGCTCTTGGGCCTTGGCCATCTTCTTTGTAAGGACGACTGCGGTCCTCTCCAACTCGGCGTCCCTGAGTTCCGCAGCCTCCTTCTCCATCCATGCCTTGAGCTCTTTACGGGCCTGGAGCGCTCCGACATACTCTCCCGTGGTGGGAGGACGTCCGCGCCCCCTTCTGGCTTTCCCCAACTTGGGGACCTTGGGCTCCGGCCTCTCGCATTCCGTAGAGTCCCCCTCCTCAGTGAAGTCCAAGAAGGAGGACGGGTCCGTGCTTTCTCCCCTGTGTCGGCTCAAACTTTCCGACTGCGAGCGGGAGTCGAAGATCGGAGAGCGGCTCTCGGCCCGCTTCCGACTCCTTGTCACTCTTTGATTTGAGGACGCGTCCGCAGAGGTTGACGCCCCCACGTTCATGTCCACCACCATTCTCGACAGTTTTACACTGCACACCTTGTCAGTTGCCATTTTCGACCCGGTCTTGTCCGGTGAATGGGACCTACTCCTGGGAGGTGGAGACGAAGCCTTTTTTGCTTCGTTTTCCCTTTTCTCCTTTTCTTCAGCCTCCTTCTTCTTCTTGCGTGCTTTAATGCACCGCGGAATTCGAAGGATGCTCTCACGTAGCTCATCCGTCTGCTGAGCTGCTCCTTGGGGACTGAATCCCTGGGACTGGAAGTCGTTCCGGATGGCGAAGAAAAAGTCCCTCTCCGCGTTCCGGTACGTGTCCGAGTCACTATCGTGCCCTATGTACGCATCCGTCAATGCCTCACACAGACGGCGACTCTCCCCTGGTTCGAGAGCTCCGTCCTCACTACATCTCGCCCACATAAATATGGGCGACCTCGCAGAACTCCTGCGGTCGGAGGGGTCTCGGCTTCTCGCCTCACCCTCGCTCCTAACTGGCGTGCAATCTCGGGCCCCCACATCACGATCGCCCGAGTAACCAGGCGTCGCTTTCGCGACACCTGGGGGGATTCCCCGCCGAGAGGCGGGTACCCCGTGAGGAGATACTTTCTTGTCCGCCATTTCCATGTTTTTTTGCACTGTGATACTCCCGGGGGGACAGGCTTGAGCCCCGAGAGAGCCCCTCGCTGGTTGGTGACCGCCTCCGTCACCACCCTTCCGAAGGAAAGGCCCGGGCCGCCGAGGACTACAGCGGCTCAGATTTGGAGATTTGTTTCGGGGTAAGTAGGATTCTGGGTCGGGAAGGCAAGGTTTTCACCCCGCCGACCTTTCCCGAAACCCAATATTACCCTTCTGGGGTTTACTCCCCGCAGCCCTGCCGTGACAGGACCCCCGGCCGCCCTGAAAAGGGCAGTAACGGTATGATGCGTTTTTATAGAGGTCGCTCTCCTCGCGAGCCGACTTGTGTCAGCGCCCCGGTCCTCCGAAGAGGATTACGGTATGGTAGTTTTTATAGAGGTTTCCTCCTCGCGACTCTGACAGAACAGAGACCCCGGTCCTCAGAATGAGGATTACGGTATGCCCCCCGGCCACTCTTCTGTGCTGTCGCAAAACGCGACAGGACAAGAGAGCAGCCCCCTATGGAGTGTCGGCCGTCGGGTAGCAATGCCCGAAGAGATGACTACCCGCCGTTGCCTAGGGTGGACCAGGACAGGACACTACCCTTCCGACCGAACGAATCCGATCGCAAGAATAAGGCCCCGCCGCACGAAGAGGCCACTCCATCCCCACCCCACCTAACCTAACCTTTTTTTTTTTTTTTTTTTTTTTTTTTTTGCGATGGGGAATGCGTTTACGCACATCCCTAGCCACGGGGGTGGCTGAGGGGGGGTGTGGGACTCCCGCAGAGTGCGGACTACCCACTAAACCCCATCGGGTCCCTCTTGGTCGCATTGGTAGCACTCCCCGGTACCATGCCTGAGGCTATTATTCCGGAGAGTGCCCCTGCGAGCGGCCGCGACCGGCCTCACTACTCAGGGCCTGAAGCCCACCCTCGAAAGGCGCGCGGGGACTCCGCGCGCACCTCTCGGACTCATTGGGAACCGGTCTCCCCCGAGACCGGTCCCCGAGTCTTCGCCCTTCTTGGGGCTGGAGCCGTCTTTGCGGAGGAGTGGGAGCTCGCCTCGGCAGCTACGACCACGTCCATCCGCTCGGACTCCTGCTCCTCCCGCCTTGGTTTGGCGGAGGGCAGCATCTTTGGCTGGGGGCAGTTTTTGCTCCCCAGCTTATGTGCAGCTGGCCTGCCTGCTGTCCCGCACAGCAGACAGTGCAGTGTTGTGGCCATGCACTTGGCGGCCTTGTGTCCACATTCACCGCACCGGAAGCATTGCTCCGAGCGGTCCACCGCGGCGCGACAATTCGACGCCACATGGCCCTCACCCATGCATCGGTAACACCGTTTGGTCCTCGGTTTCAGCGGGATTATCCGCACCGAGGACCAGCCTATTAGCAGCCGACGAAGACCCGTCAGCTGCTTCGCGGCTTTGACGGGCACCGCTGCGACCGTCGACCGCTCCCGCGTTCGACCGAACTCGGCAATCTTGCCAACCAAGATTGTGTCTGGTTGGCATTCTCCCAGTGCCGCGAGTGCGGACCTCACCATCTCCGGCGTTGTGGCATCGTCGAGACCTACAACGCGGAGGTCTGCGCGCATCTGCGGCCGGGTGATTGAAATCACCTCCGACCGCATGCCCGGGATCGCACGGAGCTTCTCCGCCAGGCGATCGGCCTTCGCGTCAGCGTCGGGGCCCGGGATCTCCATCAGTTTCCCTCCGGATTGGGCCACTTTAAATCCCATGCCCCCGCTGATACCGACATCGGCCAGGCTCACTTCGCGAATCGCGATTTCAAAGAACCCGGCGTATGTGGCACCAGACTTGAGGGCATCCTCCGTGTATTTCACGTGGATTACCGCCGTTTGTGGCACCCTAATGTTTTTGGGCTTGGTCTCCGCCCGTCCGGGACCGGACCGGGCCGGAGTCTTGCCCTTGCCCTTGGACTTTTTGCCCTTGGGCGCATTGGGCGCCTTGTCGCGACCGCGCTTCGCCACCTCCGCGAAGGACGAAGCCATCGTTGCGGGTGGAGGGGGAAGGGGGCGGGACTTATCCGCTGGAGTCGGGGCAGGGGTGGGCACTTTGGTGCGCTTCCCCTTGCCTTTGCCCTTCTTGGGCCCCTTTTCGGCCAGAGGCTTGGGAGCCGGACCGGGGGCTGGCCGCCTTTCAGGGGCGGCTTCGGACTGCTGCAAACTCTGTGCAGCCCGTTTGGCAGCCTTTCGTCGCTGCGACCGCGCCACGAACGTGGAGTAGGGAGCTTCGTCCTCCGAGCACATCCCTAACTTCCCGCGCTGTAGTGGTGGGCGGTGCGACACCGACGGAAGAAGGCGTCCGTCCCGCTCGAGCCCCTCAAGACGCGCGTCTAACATGGTCCCTATACGGGACACAATGTTCGACTGCTCCGGAGGAGCGACAACCGCGGCACCATCGTCCATAGGCGTAGGCCCGGACGGAAATTCCGCTTGGAAGGCTTTGAGGGCCTCGACCTCCCGCCGCAGCTCCTGCAGCTCATTCTTGAGCTGTTGGTTTGCTGCGTTAAGTTTGCGGACTTCGTCGTCCGCTGTCCTTGTCCGCAGTTCTTCAACGGACGCCGCGATCAGGACGGCGGCGTCCTTGAGGGCCTTCACCACAGTGCCCTTGAGGTTCTTGGACCTCTCGGCGCACTGTGCAATGGTGTTGGTGGCGATCCTCACCTTCTTGACGATGTCATGCGCAGTGAGCTCTGCCTGCTCATTCAGCGCAATGTCCGTTGCCCTGTTCAGCTTCTCATTTGCATGGAGGATCATGCGATCCAGTTCCGCCTGGTTCCTCTCTTTGGCCTCCTGTTCGACGAAGGCCTTTAGCGCTTGGCGGGCTTTGAGGGCGCCGACGTACTCCCCCGTTGTGGGGGGACGCCCACGCCCGCGCTTCACTGTCTTGCCCCTGCTCCGTGCCAGCTTCGGGACTTTGGGCTGCGTCCTGAAGTCCCCGTCGTCCTCGTCCTGGTCTGTGATGTCCAGGTACGAGGACCCCTCTGTCATCACAGACATGAGGGACTGGGACCTCGAGTCAGTCGCAGAGGGCGACTGGCTCTCAAGACGCCTTCTCCGTACTGGGCTTTGCCCGACGGGGGAGGACTGAACTCCCCCAACCTTTTGTGCCAGTCTTGAACTGGCCCTGGAAGTACCCGGTTTGGCCAGGTCTTCTGTCACGTCCTGTGGTGGAGAACGGCTCCGGCTACTGCACCTTTGCGGGTAAGCAAGGGGAGGAGGCTTTATGCTCGACTTCCCCTGCTTGCCAGCTCTCGCCGCTTTGTGCAGCCGGAGGACCGTCTCGAAATAGTCGCGGGTCTGGTGCGCGGCTCCCTCTTGACTGAAGCCAATGGCCTCATAATGGCGTTGGAACTTATTAAAGAACCCGTCCTCTTCCTTTTTGTAGGTCTCATGGTCACTCCCGTACTCCATGTACACTCGCTGGAGTTTGGACACCATGTGACCTCCTTCGTCTTCGTCCAGTAGGTCAGAATCCTGTGACCGTGGCTGTGGAGTGTAAAGCTCCGGTTTTCCGTCCACGTAAATCGTGTACGGCTCTCGCTCCTGCGATGCTTGCATCTGCGACTTCGTGACGCTGCTCACAAACATCCCCTTCTTGATGCTGCTCTCAAAGCAGCTCCGTCCTGCATCCGAAGACGCCTTCGCGGACTTCCCGCGGCTGTTTGAGGGGTCTTGGAGTCCCACCTCACCCTCACTACTGACTGGCGTGCAGTCCCGGGCCCCCACATTACGAATGCCTGGGATGCCTGCAGCGGTTTTACCCGCGGCAGGGGGGATTCCCCGCCGTTTGGCGGGTACCCCGTGGGGAGGTTTTTCCCTGTGCGCCATATTCATGTTTTGTCGCTTGTGACACTCCCAAGGGGGACAAGCTTGGCCCAAGGGAGAGCCCCTCACTGGTTGGTGACCGCCTCCGTCACCACCCTTCCGAAGGAAAGGCCCGGGCCGCCGAGGACTACAGCGGCTCAGATTTGGAGATTTGTTTCAGGGTAAGTAGGATTCTGGGTCGGGAAGGCAAGGTTTTCACCCCGCCGACCCTTCCCGAAACCCAATATTACCCTTCTGGGGTTTACTCCCCGCAGCCCTGCCGTGACAGGACCCCCGGCCGCCCTGAAAAGGGCAGTAACGGTATGATGCGTTTTTATAGAGGTCGCTCTCCTCGCGAGCCGACTTGTGCCAGCTCCCCGGTCCTCCGAAGAGGATTACGGTATGGTAGTTTTTATAGAGGTTTTCTCCTCGCGACTCTGACAGAACAGAGACCCCGGTCCTCAGAATGAGGATTACGGTATGCCCCCCGGCCGCTCTTCTGCGCCGTCGCAAAGCGCGACGGGTCAAGAGAGCAGCCCCCTATGGAGTGTCGGCCGTCGGGTAGCAATGCCCGAAGAGATGACTACCCGCCGTTGCCTAGGGTGGACCAGGACAGGACACTACCCTTCCGACCGAACGAATCCGATCGCAAGAATAAGGCCCCGCCGCACGAAGAGGCCACTCCATCCCCACCCCCACCTAACCTAACCTTTTTTTTTTTTTTTTTTTTTTTTTTTTTTTTTTTTTTTTTTTTTTTAGACTGGGGAAACACATTTACGTGTACCCTCGGGCGCGGGGGCGCACCGAGTGGTTATGTGGGGCTCCCGCAGAACTGCGTCCTACCCACTAAAACCCCAGTGGTCCCTCAGGGTCGCATTGGTAGCGCCGCCCGGTTCCAGGCACTAAGCCTATTGACCGGGCAGCGCCCCTGCGAGCGGCCGCGACCGGCCTTCTCCAGTGGGGCCAACGCCCACTCTCGAGAGGCGCGCGGGGACTCCGCGCGCACCTCTCGGACTCAATGGGAACCGGTCTCCCCCGAGACCGGTCCCCGAGTCTTTGCCCTTGATGAGCGAGCAGGAGCCGTCATTGCAGTGGAGAGAGAGTTCGCCTCAGCGACCTCAGCCACCTCCATCTGCTCGAGATCCTGCTCAGGCCGCCGTTTGGTAACAGCGGTGGGCAGCTTCTTTGGCTGGGGGCAGTTCTTGCTCCCCAGCTTGTGTGCCGCAGGCCTGCCTGCTGACCCGCACAGCAGGCAGTGCAGCGCAGCGGCCGTGCACTTGGCGGCCTTGTGGCCGCGTTGGCCGCACCGGAAACAATTTTCCGAGCGGTCCTCCGCGGCGCGACAGTTGGACGCCACGTGTCCCTCTCCCATGCACCGATAACACCGCCTGGCCCTCGGTTTCAGCGGGACGATCCGCACCGAGGACCAACCGATCAGCAGCCGACGAAGACCCGTCAGCTGCTTCGCGGCCTTGGCGGGCACCGCTGCGATGACTGAGCGCTCCTGGGTGCGCCCAAACTCGGCGATTTTACCCACCAGAATAGAGTCCGGTGGGCATTCCCCTTTCTCCGCGAGCGCGGCCCTAACCATCTCCGGAGTGGTGGCGTCATCAAGACCCACCACGCGGAGGTCCGTACGGAGTTGCGGCCGGGTGATAGAGATAACCTCCGGCCGCATTCCCGGGATCGCTCGAAGTGCCTCGGCGAGGCGGTCAGCCTTGGCGTCGGCGTCGGGGCCCGGTATCTCCATGAGCTTACCCCCCGACTGCGCGCACTTGAAGCCCATGCCTCCTGTTATGCCGACGTCCGCCAGCTTAACCTCCGAGATAGCTATCTCGAAGAAGCCGGCGTACGTGGCTCCGTTCTTAAGGGCGTCATCCATGTATTTCACATGGATGACCGCCGTTTGGGGCACCCTTATGCGCCTTGGCTTGGTCTCTGCCCGTCCGGGACCGGACCGGGCCGGAGCCTTGCCCTTGCCCTTGGGCTTTTTGCCCTTGGGCGTTTTGGGCGCCTTGTCGCGTCCGCGTTTCGCCACCTCCGCGAAGGACGAAGCCATCGTTGCGGGTGGAGGGGGAAGCGGGCGGGACACACTCGCTGGAGTTTGGGCGGGGGTGGGCGCTCTAGTGCGTTTCCCCTTGCCTTTCCCTTTGTTGGGCCCCTTTTCGGCCTGCGGCTTAGGTGCCGGGCCGGGGGCTGGCCGCCTTTCTGGGGCGGCTTCTGACTGCTGCAAACTCTGTGCAGCCCGCTTGGCAGCCTTTTGTCGCTGCGACCGCGCCACGAAGGTGGAGTAAGGAGCCTCGTCCTCTGAGCACATACCCAGTCTGCCACGCTGCAGCGGTGGGCGGTGCGATTTCGCCGGGAGAAGGCGTCCGTCTCTCTCGAGCGACTCAAAACGCGCGTCCAACATGGTCCCAATGCGGGACACGATGTCGGAGTGCTCCGGAGGAGGGACGACCACCACACTTTCGTCCATGGGCGTTGACCCAGACGGGAACTCTGCCTGTAAGGCCTTGAGGGCCTCGACCTCTTTCCGCAGCTCCTGCAGCTCACGCTTGAGCTGCTGGTTTGCTGCGTTCAGTTTTTGGACCTCTTCATCCGCTGTCCGAGTCCTGAGCTCTTCCACCGATGCCGCAATGAGAACCGCGGCGTCTTTGAGGGCCTTCACCACCGTGCCCTTTAGGTTCTTAGACCTTTCGGCACACTGTGCTATGGTGTTGGTGGCGATCCTGACACTCTTAACGATGTCATGCGCAGTGAGCTTGGCCTGCTCATCCTGCGCAATATCCGTTGCTCTGTTGAGCTTCTCGCTCGCATTAAGAATAATGCGATCCAGTTCCGCCTGGTTCCTTTCTTTTGCCTCCTGCTCTATGAAGGCCTTTAGCGCTTGGCGGGCTTTGAGTGCACCGACGTACTCCCCCGTTGTGGGGGGACGCCCGCGCCCGCGCTTCGCCATTTGGCCCTTGGTTTTGGGGACCTTGGGCTGGCTCGGGGGCTCCTCTTCGTCGTCGGTGACCTCCAGATAGGAGGACTCCTCCGTCACCGAAGTCACCGATGTCACTGTCATAGCCGATTGTGATCTCGACTCGGCCGCAGAAGGCGAGCGATTCTCCCGCTGTCTTCTGCGAGGACGAGAGGCTTCTGCCTTCTCCGTCGAAGCTGTCGCTGGGGGGAGGAGAGGAGGAGACTTCTGGCTCTCCGCTTTCCCGCTGTCATTGAGCGCCCTCTCCAAGTATTTGCGCGATTGTCTTGCAGCGCTCTCCTTGCTGAAGCCCGCGAGCTCATAATGGCGGCTGAGCTTCCTCAAATAGCGAGGTGACTCCATCATGTACTGCTCGGAGTCGCCTCCGTACGCTCGGAATATGCGCTGAACGCACTTGGTCATTCTGTCGACCTCGTCGTCGCTCAGCTGACCCTCGTCTCTCCGAATGCTCTCAAAAGAGCTTCCCTGCTCTGCACCCGAAGGCGCCTTCGCGGAACTCCCGCGGACGTTAGAGGGATCTTGGCATCGCGCCTCACCCTCACTACCGACTGGCATCGAAGTCCAGGCCCCCACACTACGAGTGCCCGGATTACCTGGGGCGGCTTGCGCCGCGCCAGGGGGGATTCCCCGCCGTTGGGCGGGTACCCCGTGGGGAGAGTTATTCTTTTCTGCCATTATAACCATGTGTTTGTAGCTTGTGCTACTCCCAAGGGGGACAAGCTTGGCCCAGGGGAGAGCCCCTAACTGGTTGGTGACCGCCTCCGTCACCACCCTTCACACGGAAAGGCCCGGGCCGCCGAGGACTACAGCGGCTCAGATTTGGAGATTTGTTTCAGGGTAAGTAGGATTCTGGGTCGGGAAGGCAAGGTTTTCACCCCGCCGACCCTTCCCGAAACCCAATATTACCCTTCTGGGGTTTACTCCCCGCAGCCCTGCCACGACAGGACCCCCGGCCGCCCTGAAAAGGGCAGTAACGGTATGATGCGTTTTTATAGAGGTCGCTCTCCTCGCGAGCCGACTTGCGCCAGCTCCCCGGTCCTCTCAATGAGGATTACGGTATGGTAGTTTTTATAGAGGTTTTCTCCTCGCGACTCTGCCAGAACAGAGACCCCGGTCCTCAGAATGAGGATTACGGTATGCCCCCCGGCCGCTCTTCTGTGCCGTCGCAAAGCGCGACAGAACAAGAGAGCAGCCCCCTATGGAGTGTCGGCCGTCGGGTAGCAATGCCCGAAGAGATGACTACCCGCCGTTGCCTAGGGTGGACCAGGACAGGACACTACCCTTCCGATCGAACGAATCCGATCGCAAGAATAAGGCCCCGCCGCACGAAGAGGCCACTCCATCCCCACCCCCACCTAACCTAACCTTTTTTTTTTTTTTTTTTTTTTATCCTGGGGAAACACATTTACGTGTACCATCGGCCGCGGGGGCGGCCGAACGGTTATGTGGGGCTCCCGGCTACTCCGGACTACCCACTAAAACCCCAGTGGTCCCTCTAGGTCGCTGTACGGTGACGCATCAGGGAACCGCTTACAGCGCGCCCTGAATACGCCCCAAGCGATAGCCGCAACCGGCCTCACTGCCCAGGGCTTTCTGCCCTCACGCGAGAGGCGCGCGGGGACTCCGCGCGCGCCACTCGGACTCTATTGAGAATCGGCCCCCCCCGAGACCGATCCCCGAGTCTGTGTCCTGCGAGAAGGTGACCTGAGGGTCGCAGTGGTCTCCGCGTTGCCAGGCTCAGAGCCTTGCTCCGCGGGGGCCACCACGTCCATCTCGTTGGCCTCCTCTTCGCGCCTGAGACGAGCTTCTCTGGCGGACGTCATTCTTGGCTGGGGACACTTCTTTGACCCCAGCATGTGGGCAGTGGATCTGCCCGCTGTCTCACACAGCAGGCATCTCGGTGCTGCCGTACACGTCCTGGCTTTGTGGCCTTTAGTACCGCACCGGAAGCAGACGTCCGACCGGTCTATGGCTCCACGACACTTGTTGGCGATATGGCCCTCTCCCAAACAGCGAAAGCACCGTTTAGTCCTCGGTGCGAGCGGGATGATGCGCACGGAGGACCATCCAATGAGCAGCCGACGTAGTCCTGTCAGCTGCTTTGCGGCACGAACGGGCACCGCTGCCACTGTGGACCGCTCTTGGGTGCGTCCAAAAGCGGCAATTCGGCCCACCGATATGACGTCCGGTGAGCAGCCCCCCTTATCTGCCAAAATGGCTCTAACGTCCTCCACCGTCACGGCATCGTCTAGGCCCGTGATGCGGAGGTCCGTTCTTTGTTGCGGCCTGGTGATCGAGATGACGTCAGGCTTCATTCCTGGTAGCGCGCGTAACGCTTCTGCCAACCGGTCCGCTTTAGCGTCTGCCTCGGGGCCCTGCACTTCTAGCAGCTTTGCCCCGGTCTGCGACTCCTTGAAGGTGACTCCTTCTGGGATGCCTAGCTTGGCCAAGTTGATGTCTCCTTGAGCGACGGAGAAGAAGCCAACATATGAGGCTCCACAACCTAACCTTTTTTTTTTTTTTTTTTATCCTGGGGAAACACATTTACGTGTACCATCGGCCGCGGGGGCGACCGAACGGTTATGTGGGGCTCCCGGCTACTCCGGACTACCCACTAAAACCCCAGTGGTCCCTCTAGGTCGCTATACAGTGACGCATCAGGGAACCGCTTACAGCGCGCCCTGAATACGCCCCAAGCGATAGCCGCAACCGGCCTCACTGCCCAGGGCTTTCTGCCCTCACGCGAGAGGCGCGCGGGGACTCCGCGCGCGCCACTCGGACTCTATTGAGAATCGGCCCCCCCCGAGACCGATCCCCGAGTCTGTGTCCTGCGAGAAGGTGACCTGAGGGTCGCAGTGGTCTCCGCGTTGCCAGGCTCAGAGCCTTGCTCCGCGGGGGCCACCACGTCCATCTCGTTGGCCTCCTCTTCGCGCCTGAGACGAGCTTCTCTGGCGGACGTCATTCTTGGCTGGGGACACTTCTTTGACCCCAGCATGTGGGCAGTGGATCTGCCCGCTGTCTCACACAGCAGGCATCTCGGTGCTGCCGTACACGTCCTGGCTTTGTGGCCTTTAGTACCGCACCGGAAGCAGACGTCCGACCGGTCTATGGCTCCACGACACTTGTTGGCGATATGGCCCTCTCCCAAACAGCGAAAGCACCGTTTAGTCCTTGGTGCGAGCGGGATGATGCGCACGGAGGACCATCCAATGAGCAGCCGACGTAGTCCTGTCAGCTGCTTTGCGGCACGAACGGGCACCGCTGCCACTGTGGACCGCTCTTGGGTGCGTCCAAAAGCGGCAATTCGGCCCACCGATATGACGTCCGGTGAGCAGCCCCCCTTATCTGCCAAAATGGCTCTAACGTCCTCCACCGTCACGGCATCGTCTAGGCCCGTGATGCGGAGGTCCGTTCTTTGTTGCGGCCTGGTGATCGAGATGACGTCAGGCTGCATTCCTGGTAGCGCGCGTAACGCTTCTGCCAGCCGGTCCGCTTTAGCGTCTGCCTCGGGGCCCTGCACTTCTAGCAGCTTTGCCCCGGTCTGCGACTCCTTGAAGGTGACTCCTTCTGGGATGCCTAGCTTGGCCAAGTTGATGTCTCCTTGAGCGACGGAGAAGAAGCCAACATATGAGGCTCCACAACCTAACCTTTTTTTTTTTTTTTTTTTTTTTTTTTTTTTTTTTTTTTTTTTTTTTTTTTTTTTTTCGATGGGGAATGCGTTACGCACATCCTCAGCCGCGGGGGCAGCTGAGGGGGGTGTGGGACTCCTGCCATAGTGCAATGCAGTATACCCACTAAACCACCATCGGGTCCCGCTAGGTCGCTATACAGTGACGCCCTCAGGGTACCGCTTACAGCGCGCCCTGTGACGCCCCAAGCGACGGCCGCGACCGGCCTAGCTCTCCGGGCCCTTGGCCCACCCTCGAAAGGCGCGCGGGGACTCCGCGCGCACCCCTCGGACTCTTAAGAGGAACCAGACGCCCCCGCGTCCGGCCCTCGAGTCGGTGCCCCCTTGCGAGAAGGAGGATTGATGGACGAGCTGGTCCCCGCTTCGCCGGGCAAAGAGCCCTGCTCAGCGGCGGCCACCACGTCCATCCTAGTAGCCTCCTCCTCGCGCCGTTGACGAGCGTCGCCGGCGGACAACATCGCAGGCCGGGGACAGTTTTTCGTCCCCAGCAGATGCGCGGCTGGCCTGTTCGCAGTCTGACACAAAATGCAGAGTGGAGCAGGCGCCGCACATTCCCCTGCCTTGTGCCCCTCTTGGCCGCATCTGAAACAGACGCTGGACCTATCGACACGAGCACGACACTTTGCGGCCACATGGCCGTCCCCCAAACATCGGAAGCATCTCTTGGCCCTCGGTTTGAGCGCGATGACTCGCACTGAGGACCATCCGATGAGCAGCCGGCGCAGACCCGCCAGCTGAATGGCCGCCTTGGTGGGGACCGATGCAACGGTCGACCGCTCTTGGGATCGCCCGAACGGGGCGATCTTGCCCACGGAGATGACGTCACGCGAGCAACCTCCTTTTTCAGCCAGTATGGCCCTGACATCCTCCACAGTCACGGCATCATCAAGACCCATGATGCGGAGGTCTGTCCTCAATTGGGGCCGGGTGATAGAAATCCTATCCGGCCCCATACCTGGCAGAGCGCGGAGCGCCTCGGCCAACTTGTCAGCTTTCTCATCGGCATTGGGGCCTCTAACTTCGAGGAGCTTGCCCCCCGTCTGGGACGTTTTAAACGTGATGCCCTCCGGGATGCCCAGCGAGGCAAGGCTGATCTCGCCTTCGGCCAATGTAAAGAAGCCGATGTACGAGGCACCCATCCGGAGGGCGTCTTCCTTGTACCGCACCAACACGGCAGCAGTACTTGGCACCCGGAATTTGTGGGGCTTGGCCGCTGAACGACCAGGACCCGCTAACGTCTGGGAAGGCGCTTTTTTCGCCGCCTTCTTAGGCCTCTTGGAGAGGCCCCTCTTGACTACCTCCGCGAACGGCGCACTCATGGACGCCGGCGGAGGAGGAATGGAGCGAGGCTCTCGGGGTGTGGGGATAGGAGTGGGCTCCCTAGGGCGCTGCTTCTTACCCCTTCTCTTTCTCTGGTCCTTTGTGGCCGGAGTTTGCGACGCCGGACCGGGGACCACAGACACATCAAGGTCCTCCGCAGCAAGAGGTCGGCTCCGACCGACCCTCGCAGCCCTTTTTGGGCGCGGAACAACTGGTGGAGGGGGAGGGACCTCTTCAACGGCCTCCCTCCATGAATCTGCCCGTAGAGGCGGGCGATAAGATCTCGCCGGTAAAAGACGGCCGTCCCTCTCCAGCGACTCGAACCGGGCATCGAGCATGGCCCCGATTTGGGACACAATACTCGCTTGCCCGGGAGTCGCTTCAATTGGGACGCTATCGTCCATCGGGGTGGGCACCGCCTGAGAGATGCGCCCGAGTTCCTTTAGAGCCTGCACCTCGCGGCGCAGCTCTTCCACCTGCTGTTTGAGGGCTTCGTTGGCCGCACTAAGTTTGCGGACCTCTATATCCGCAGTCCGGACCCTTAGCTCCTCGACAGTGCCAACAATTAAGCTGGCAGCCTCCGTGATGGCCTTCACCACCGTGCCCTTTAAGTTGCGACTCTTGTTGGCGCAACCCACGATGGTGTCGGTCGCCGCCTTTACTGCATCCGCTAGCTCGTTGGCGGACATCTTCCCGGCTTCAGCCTGGGCACGCTCCTGGGCCTTGGCCATCTTCTTTGTAAGGATGACTGCGGTCCTTTCTAGCTCGGCGTCCTTGAGATCCGCTGCCTCCTTCTCCATCCAGGCCTTCAGCTCCTTCCGGGCTTGGAGCGCACCAACGTACTCTCCCGTAGTGGGAGGACGTCCGCGCCCCCTCCTGGCTTTCCCTATCTTGGGGACCTTGGGCTCAGGCCTGTCACACTCCGTCGACTCCTCCTCCTCGTCGGTGAACTCTAGGACGGAGGACCTATCTGTGCTTACTCCCGCTCCTCGCCGGGATAAACTCTCCGACTGAGAGCGGGAGTCGAGGACCGGGGAGCGGCTCTCGGCCCGCTTCCGGCTCCTCGTAATTCTCGTTTGGGACGTATGTGCTGAGGTGGAAGGCCCAGTGTTTACGTCCTTCGTCATTTCCTTGTCCGGTGATCGGGTCCTCTGAGTTGGAGGCAGAGCTTTTATCTTCTCTTTTTCCTGCTCTTTCTCCTTCTCCTTCTGTTTCTCTTCCGCTTCCTTCTTGCGTCGCAGCTTGAAGCGTCGCAAACCGTCCAATTCAGCATCGCGTTTCTTGCGAGCCTCCATAGCGGAATTATCCGGATCATGCCCTTTGTCCTGAAAGTATATCTGGAACCGGGTCATGAAGTTCCGTTCCGCCTCCCTAAATGTCTCCGAATCACTGTCGTGACACTCATATGCCTTGCGCATCTCTTTCGCGAGACGGCAGCGTTCGTCCCAAGTGACGAAACTCGTCATCATCGTACTCGATGAACTCGCAGAACTCCTGCGGACGGAGGGGTCTTGGCTTCTCGCCTCACCCTCTCTTCCAGTCGGCGTACAGTCTCGGGCCCCCACATTACGACTGCCCGAGGTGCCTGACGCGGTTTTACCCGCGGCAGGGGGGATTCCCCGCCGAGAGGCAGGTACCCCGTGGGGAGTTTTTTTCCTTTCCGCCATTATACCATTTTGAGGCCTGTTCTACTCCCGAGGGGACAGGTCTGAGCCCCGGGAGAGCCCCTCGCTGGTTGGTGACCGCCTCCGTCACCACCCTTCCAATGGAAAGGCCCGGGCCGCCGAGGACTACAGCGGCTCAGATTTAGAGATTTGTTTCGGGGTAGATGGGGTTCGGGATTGAAGAAGCACAGTACGGGTCAGAGGAGAAGGCTGTTAAGGGAACTGTAGTAGTGTCGAGTAGGGAGGGACAAAACCTCGATCTACCCGACACCAAGACAGCCCCGCGCTAACCAACTCCCCTCCCCCGCACTCCGCCACCACAAAACCCGACTCCCATCACCCTTCTGGGGTTTACTCCCCGCAGCCCTGCCGCAACAGGACCCCCGGCCCGCTCTAAAAAGAGCGGGTAACGGTATGATGCGTTTTATATAGAGGTCGCCTCCTCGCGAGCCGACTAGTGCCAGCTCCCCGGTCCTCTCAGTGAGGATTACGGTATGGTAGTTTTTATAGAGGTTTTCTCCTCGCGACTCTGCCAGAACAGAGACCCCGGTCCTCTCAGTGAGGATTACGGTCCACAACCTAACCTTTTTTTTTTTTTTTTTTTTTTTTTTTTTTTTTTTTTTTTTTTTTAGACTGGGGAAACACATTTACGTGTACCCTCGGGCGCGGGGGCGCACCGAGTGGTTATGTGGGGCTCCCGCAGAACTGCGTCCTACCCACTAAAACCCCAGTGGTCCCTCAGGGTCGCATTGGTAGCGCCGCCCGGTACCAGGCACTAAGCCTATTGAACGGGCAGCGCCCCTGCGAACGGCCGCGACCGGCCTTCTCTTTCAGGGCCTACGCCCACTCTCGAGAGGCGCGCGGGGACTCCGCGCGCACCTCCCGGACTCATTGGGAACCGGTCCCCCCCGAGACCGGTCCCCGAGTCTTCGCCCTTCGTGGGGCTGGAGTCGTCGTTACGGAGGAGTGGGAGCTCGCCTCAGCAGCTTCAACCACGTCCATCCGCTCGGACCCCTGCTCCTCCCGCCTTGGATTGGCGGGGGGCGACTTCTTTGGCTGGGGACAGTTCTTTGTCCCCAGCTTATGCCCAGCCGGCTTTCCTGCCGCCCCGCAAAGCAGGCAGTACAAAGCCGTGGCCTTGCAGGCCGCGGACTTGTGCCCCTTCTGACCGCATCGGAAACAGAATTCCGACCGGTCTTCAGAGGCACGACAATTCGCAGCCACATGGCCCTCGCCCATGCAGCGGTAGCACCGCTTGGCCCTCGGTTTCAGCGGGACGACCCGCACCGAAGACCAGCCGATCAACAGCCGACGCAAGCCGGCCAGCTGCTTAGCGGCTTTGGCGGGTACCGCTGCGACAGTCGAGCGCTCTTTTGTGCGCCCGAATTCGGCTATTTTGCCCACCAGGATGGAATCTGGTGAGCAGCCCCCTTTTTCTGCTAAAATAGCCTTCACATCCTCCGATGATGTGGCATCATCGAGGCCGGTGATGCGCAAATCCGTCCGAATTTGCGGCCGGGTTATGGAGACAACCTCCGGCCGCATTCCCGGTATCGCCCGCAACTTCTCGGCAAGGCGATCGGCCTTCGCGTCTGCGTCAGGCCCCGGGATTTCCATTATTTTGGCACCGGATTGTGCCACACGAAAGCCCATGCCCCCGCTGATGCCGACGTCTTTCAGGTCGATCTCCGCTACTGCAGTGGAGATGAACCCGGCGTACGTGGCACCATGCTTGAGGGCATCTTCGCTGTACCGCACCAAGATGGCTGCGGTTTGCGGTACGCGAATCCGTCGAGGCTTGGTCTCCGCCCGTCCGGGACCGGAGCGGGACGAAGCCTTGCCTTTGGGCGCTTTGGGCGCCTTGGCGGGCTTGTTCCGGCCACGCTTCGCTACCTCCGCGAAAGATGTTGACGCAATCGCTGCGGGTGGAGGGGGAAGCGGGCGGGACTCAGTCGCAGGAGTTGTGACAGGGGTCGGCGCTTTAGTGCGCTTCCCCTTGCCCTTGCCCTTATTGGGCCCCGTGTCGGCGGGCGGCTTAGGTGCCGGGCCGGGGGCTGGCCGCCTTTCTGGGGCGGTTTCGGACTGCTGCACCGACTGTGCAGCTCGCTGTTTCGCAGCCTTTCGTCGCTGCGATCGCGCCACGAAGGTGGAGTAGGGGGCTTCGTCCTCTGAGCACATCCCTAATTTCCCGCGCTGTAGTGGTGGGCGGTGCGACTTCGACGGGAGAAGGCGTCCATCCCGCTCGAGCCCCTCGAAGCGCGCGTCCAACATTGTCCCAATACGGGACACAATGTCCGATTGCTCCGGAAGGGCGACGACCGCGGCACCATCGTCCATGGGCGTTGACCCGGACGGGAACTCCGCCTGGACGGCCTTGAGGGCCTCGACCTCACGCCGCAGCTCCTCCATCTCTCGTTTGAGCTGCTGATTGGCAGCATTAAGACGGCGCACTTCGTCGTCCGCAGTCCGCACACGTAATTCCTCGACGGACGCCGCAATCAGAACGGCGGCGTCCTTGAGAGCCTTCACGACAGTGCCCTTGAGGTTCTTGGACCTCTCGGCGCACTGTACGATCGTGTTCGTAGCGATCTTGACGCTCTGAACTATTTCATGCGCAGGAAGCCTAGACTGCTCAACCTGCGCACTCTCCCTGGCCTTGTCCAGCTTCTCGCTGGAGTGTAGGATCATGCGATCCAGCTCCGCCTGGTTCTGCTCTTTGGCCTCCTGCTCCACGAAGGCCTTTAGCGCCTGGCGGGCTTTGAGCGCGCCAACGTACTCCCCAGTTGTGGGGGGACGCCCGCGCCCGCGCTTCGCCACTTGGCCCTTCTTCACCAGTTTGGCAATCTTTGGCTGACGACCGATCTCGATGTCGTCGTCCCGATCCGTCAGGTCAATGTACGAGGACCCCGACATTACGGACTGGGACCTCGTAGAAGGCGAGCGACTTTGAGGACGCCTTCGTCTCTGTCCGACGGGGGAGGACGGAACTCCCCCAACCTTTTGGGCCAGCCTCGAGCTGGACCTTGACGGGGTCCGCTGGGCCCGGTCTTGAGTCTCGTCCGGGTGAGATGGAGAACGAGAACGGCTCCGGCTCCGACACCTCTGCGGGTGAGCAAGGGGAGGAGGCTTCACGCTCGACTTCCCCTTCTTGGCAGCCCTCGCCGCTCTGTGTAGCCGGAGGATCGTCTCGAAATAATCGCGTGTCTGAGACGCGGCTTCCTCCTGGCTGAAACCAGTGGCCTCGTAGTGACGCTGGAACTTGTCAAAGAACCCGTCTTCCTCTGTCTTATACAGCTCGTGGTCACTTCCATACTCCATATATGTTTGCTGGAGCTTGGAGACAATCTGACCGATCTGCTCGTCGTCCAGCGCTCCACAGTCTTGAGGAAGGGGAGGAGACTTTTGGCTCAACTCCTCCTTCCTTCGAGCCCACTTCTCTTTATAGGGTGCAATTGCCCTATCGAGTAGGGTGCGCGTATAATTCGCAGCACCCTCTTGGCTGAAGCCAGCCATCTCGTGGTGGCGGTTCATCTTTTGGGTGAAACCGCGCACCTCCCTCAGATAGTTTTCGGAGTCGGATCCGTACTCCTTATAATTGCGCTGGACGCACTGGGTCATGTCCAGTATCTCGTCATTTCCGAGAATGCCCTCGCTGGAAGGTGGCGTGTACCAGAACTCCTTACCATCCTCCAGAGCTATGTAAGACTCCGGAGTCGGCTTGGGGCCCAGTCCCGCACCCTTTTTAGCGGCCCGTTTACCGGCCGGTTTCGCAGCCTTGCTGCTACTCGCTGCGGACATGCCGCGAAGATTCCCCTCGAAAGAGGAGCGGCTCGCACCCGAAGGCGCCTTCGCGGAACTCCCGCGGTTGGAGGGGTCTTGGCTTCGCGCCTCACCCTCGCTCCTGACTGGCGTAGAGTCTCGGGCCCCCACATTACGATTGCCCGAGGTGCCTGACGCGGTTTTATCCGTGGCAGGGGGGATTCCCCGCCGAGAGGCAGGTACCCCGTGGGGAGTTGTATTCCTTTCCGCCATATTCATTTTGTTCGCTTGTGCTACTCCCGGGGGGGACAAGCTTGGCCCCAGGGAGAGCCCCTCACTGGTTGGTGACCGCCTCCGTCACCACCCTTCCGAAGGAAAGGCCCGGGCCGCCGAGGACTACAGCGGCTCAGATTTAGAGATTTGTTTCAGGGTAAGTAGGATTCTGGGTCGGGAAGGCAAGGCTTTCACCCCGCCGACCTTTCCCGAAACCCAATATTACCCTTCTGGGGTTTACTCCCCGCAGCCCTGCAGTGACAGGACCCCCGGCTGCCCTGAAAAGGGCAGTAACGGTATGATGCGTTTTTATAGAGGTCGCTCTCCTCGCGAGCCGACTTGTGCCAGCTCCCCGGTCCTCCGAAGAGGATTACGGTATGGTAGTTTTTATAGAGGTTTCCTCCTCGCGACTCTGACAGAACAGAGACCCCGGTCCTCAGAATGAGGATTACGGTATGCCCCCCGGCCGCTCTTCTGCGCCGTCGCAAAGTGCGACGGGACAAGAGAGCAGCCCCCTATGGAGTGTCGGCCGTCGGGTAGCAATGCCCGAAGAGATGACTACCCGCCGTTGCCTAGGGTGGACCAGGACAGGACACTACCCTTCCGACCGAATGAATCCGATCGCAAGAATAAGGCCCCGCCGCACGAAGAGGCCACTCCATCCCCACCCCTCCACAACCTAACCTTTTTTTTTTTTTTTTTTTTTTTCGATGGGGAATGCGTTACGCACATCCTCAGCCGCGGGGGCAGCTGAGGGGGGTGTGGGACTCCTGCCATAGTGCAATGCAGTATACCCACTAAACCACCATCGGGTCCCGATGGGTCGCTACGGAACGTTCCAGGGTCCCGCTTTACAGCGCTCCCTGGAAAACGTCCCTCGCGACGGCCGCGACCGGCCACACTCTCAGGGCCTTAAGCCCACCCTCAAGAGGCGCGCGGGGACTCCGCGCGCACCCCTTGGACTCTTATGAGGAACCAGACGCCCCCGCGTCTGGCCCTCGAGTCGGTGCCCCCTTGCGAGAGGGAGGTTTGACGGACGAGCTAGTCCCCGCCTTGCTGGACGAAGTGCCCTGCTCGACGGTGGCCACCACGTACCACAACCTAACCTAACCTAACCTAACCAACTCGGTTTTCAACCACTAAAATAGAAGATACGTTGTTCAAATTCGCACCTAATGTGGGTCTAATTAAGCCCTAAAACATACTTTTTGCTCGAAGGGTCTATCTCAATTAGTTTCGGAGAAATTAATTTTTATGTGATTTCAACTTAGCGATTTTCGACTTCAACTTTTCCATACTAAATTTGCAAATTTCTAGTCTCAGTTAAAATTCAATATAAAATCCAAATTTCTTCTTAGCGTAATTCTTGTTAGTATCAGCTTTAGTTTATTAGTTTCCGCGTCTTTTGACACCCCTCCCGTGTGTCTCGCATATCTCCAACCTACTTTTTTAGCACTTTGAAAATTTGCAAAAATTTCTCCATACAAATTTTTTCGGAGCTTAGGTAGACTTTTTGGCCGTTATTTTTACTAGGTCGTCCATATAGAAGCATACCATCTGAACAAAAATATTTAATTGTAGATTCAGTATAATAGTTACAGGGTCGGTTCAAGGGCAACTTTGGACCTCCCCTCCCCCCCCAAATTTTACACCCCCCCCCCCCAAATTTTAAGTTTTAGTTTTCTGTCCGCAACATAAAAAATGTTCGGAATCCGCACCCCACCGAGAGGGAAATCCCCTCCCCCCTCTACATCTAGGGCTTCGAAGCAGGCGGCCGCTGACAAAATCCTTCAGTCGGCCAGGGCAGCCTTAGAAATGGCATCGCTGACCACCAAGAGGGCCCCCCAGACTGCTAAGTCGGCAAGTCAGACCTCCTCCGGCATTTCACTGCCGGTGTCATTGCCTCCAAGCGGACTGGGCGCCCCCTCTTCTTCGCAGTCCCCTCCACTCAGCCCCTCATCGCGGGCCTTCGACGATGTCTTACATGCATCGCAGCCCTCTAGAGCCCCGTCCCCTGCACAACCCTCATCCTCCACAATCCGCACACCCCCCCGACAAAAGTCACCCTCCCCTCTTCCGTCTAAGACAGTAACAAAGGCAGCAAAGCCTGCCCCGGCCCCAGGGAAGGCTAAGGTCGCACCAGCGGCCAACAAAACTTCCCAAATAGCAACGGAACAACCAAAGCAGGCCCCTTCTGCTCCGAAGCCAAAAAGGCTTCCAGTCGGCACTGCTAGTGCCCCGGCGACGTCAACATCGTTGCAACCTACTTTGGTAGAGGATGAAATCGACGTCGCTGAGGCTACACAGGTACTGAAAGACCTTGAGGCTTCGCAGTCGCTGGGAGGAGCCGGGTCGCAAGCAATTATTGACCTCGCTAAGGACATTGCAGATCTGTCCAAGGACCCTCTGGAGTTCCGAGACCGCGTGCATGAGGCAAAGAGCTGCCTAATGAAGGCTAGACTTCAGCTAGCGCAGTCGAGGAACACTAAGAAGGAGATCGTAACTGAGGTCAGCAATGCTGTGAGTCGGCTCTACCAGTTGGTGAAAGAGTCTGAAGAGGAAAATAGGAAAATGAAAGGATCGAAAACGTTAGATGTAGGCAAAGAAAAGGAAAATGAAAAACAGATAGTGTCAGAGAGCTCCATCGGCGGAATCGATACAAAGGGCTTAGAAGAAATGATCAAGGAGCATGGAAAATTAATAAGGGAAAGCAACCAAAAGATAGAGTCGCTCAAGAAGTCTCTTGAAAGGACAGATGAAGTGGTGACGACACGTGCCTCCTATGCCAGCGTCGTATCAGGACAACCACGCGAACACCAACCTGAGCGCACATCTTTTCACTCGGTGGTGATCACGTCGAATAACGAGGCTGACACGGGAGAAAAGGTCCTTGAAAGGGTTAGGGACGTCGTAAAGGCAACTGATGGATGGATCACTGTTGACAAAGTAAGGAAGGCGAAAAACAGGAAGATCATCCTCAGCTGCCGATCAAAGTCGGACACACAAAAGGTGCAAGAGCGTCTTAGTAAGGCGGGCTCAAACCTGTCAGTCGAAGAGGTGCGCAATAAGGACCCGCTGTTGGTACTTAAGGGCGTCATGTCGTATGTTACCGACGAAGAGATCCTTAGGGCCTTAAGGAACCAAAACAAGGATGTGTTCCAGGAGTTGCACAAGGACGATGACAGGATTGAGATCCGCTATCGCAAAAAGACCCGAAACCCTCATTCTTGCCATGTTGTGCTGACAGCTTCGCCAGAACTGTACAACCGTATTCTGGACAGGACCGAGCTGCACATCGATATCCAGCGGGTAAAGGTGGAGGACCAATCCCCCCTTGTTCAGTGCTCGATGTGCCTCGGATACGGACACGGCAAGCGCTTCTGTAAGCAAACACAGCCGAAATGTAGTTATTGTGCCGAATCGCACCTGAGTTCCCAGTGCGAGAAGCGACTGGCTGGCGCACTCCCAACGTGCTGCAACTGTGTTGAGGCCAAGATCGATGCCACGCAGCACAATGCTTTCAGCTCGGAATGCGCAGTCCGCAGAAAGTGGGATGCGTTAGCCAGGGCAAAAGTAGCGTATTGCTAAGGTTCTCGCACGGGAAAATTCGGATAGCACAATAACAGAACACGCATACACCGTAGTACAAGCCAACCTTCAAAGGAAAGAATTGGCCACTACGGAGTTAATGCTCGAAGCGGGCAAGCGCAAGTTTGCCATTTCACTGCTCCAGGAACCGTATGTTGGCGGGATTCGAAAAATGAAAGATTATAGAGGAGCCAGGGTTTACCAGAGCCAGGACCAAGGAAACGGGGTTGTTAAGGCTGCTATTGTTGTACATGACGCAGACCTGGACGTGTTGCAACACCCGGAACTCACCACGAACAACATCGTCGTGGTGAGAATCCGTACAGAAGCCTGGGAGATAGCACTCGTATCTTTCTATTTTGAACCCGATCAGCCTATGGATACATACCTGGAGCAGATAAAACACATACGGGCGACTCTAGATAGTGTCAAAATCATTATTGGAGGTGATGCCAATGCAAAGAGCACCTGGTGGGGAAGCACACAACTCGACCATCGCGGGGATGAATTCTCCGGCATGCTATGGGAACTAGACTTCCAGGTGCTCAACATTGGTGACACCCCAACATTCGACACAGTGAGAGGAGGTCGGGAAATTTCAAGCCACGTAGATGTCACAGCGTGTTGTATTAACACTTTAGACATAGTGGAAGAATGGCATGTGGAAAAGGGATTGACGAGCTCAGACCACAACGCGATCGTGTTTAAAATTAAATTACTTAAAAGCAAAGGTATCAGCGTAAATAGAACAACAAGAATATTTAATACAAAGAAGGCAAAATGGGAAATATATATCGAAATACTAAAAGATCTAAATACACAAACAAATATAAATATAGATACAATAAATAATATAAATAGTCATACAGAATTAGAAAGCATAATAACACAATGGACTAATAATATAATACAAGCAAGCAAAGAAAGCATACCATTAATTAAACAAATAAATAAAGTACACATACCTTGGTGGAACGATGAGCTCACCGCCCTCAAGAAAGAGATGAAAACCCGGAGACGCCGTATACGATGTGCTGCCGCTGTCCGCAAGGAAGTGGTGGTCACGGAGTATCTGAAAAAGAAAGAGGAGTATGAGGAAAAGGCTAAACAGGCGCAGACTGCAAGCTGGAAGGACTTCTGTGAAAGGCAAGAAAAAGAGGGAGTCTGGGAAGGAATATACCGGGTAATTAATAGGACAAGGAAAAGGGAAGAGGATCTACCACTAAAAGATAAAGGGAAAACACTTACCTCTGTCGAATCTGCACACCTGCTCGCAGACACGTTCTATCCACCGGATCTGTCAAACGAAGACAACACTTACCATCATCAAATACGTGAAGCAGCCGAAAAAGTCAACGAATGGTCTCCCGATGACCACGAAGATCCTCCCTTCACCATGCTGGAATTGAAAACAGCGCTCAGCACTTTTAACCCAAAAAAGGCTCCTGGATCCGACGGTCTAACATCCGACATCTGCTCACGTGCCATATTCCTTGACCCCGAATGCTTCCTTGCCATTGCTAACAAAGCATTGCAAATTGCTTACTTTCCAGAAATATGGAAAGAAGCTACCGTCGTCATCTTGCGCAAACCTGGCAAGGAAGATTACCAAGTGCCCAAATCCCACAGGCCTATCGGTCTCTTACCTGTTCTGGGAAAAGTCCTGGAAAAGATGATTGTCGCTAGGCTCAAATGGCATCTAGTTCCCCGGATAAGTACTCGCCAATACGGGTTTATGCCACAGAGGAGTACTGAAGACGCCCTCTACAATCTACTCCAGTATATCAAAACCAACATTGATAACAAAAAGATAGTCACGCTGGTATCACTGGACATAGAGGGTGCCTTCGACAACGCCTGGTGGCCGGCGATTAGACTACGATTGGCTGAGGAACAGTGTCCGGGGAACATAAGGAGATTGATTGACAGCTACTTGTCTAATAGAACTGTCAAAATCAGATATGCAGGAGAGGAAGTTGTAAGAGAAACAACAAAGGGCTGCGTACAGGGATCCATAGGAGGCCCCATACTCTGGAACCTCCTACTGGATCCTCTGCTTAAAAAGCTAGAAGAAAGGGGCCACTATTGTCAGGCATTCGCCGACGATGTGGTCCTAGCCTTCCAAGCCGACACAGCGAAGGAAATAGAAGAGGAAGCCAATTCGGCCCTAGCCTTTGTCCGGGAATGGGGCGCATGCAACAAGTTAAGATTCGCACCTCATAAAACGCACGCAATGATATTGACTAAAAAACTTAAACATGGCGTCCCAAAACTGAATATGGGCGGGGTTGAAATAGCTTATTCGGAGGAAATAAAGCTACTGGGCCTCCTGATTGATAATAAGCTCACATTCAATCAGCATTCAGCTGCCGTATGCAGAAAGGCTCTGAATGTATACAAGCAGCTTGCAAAAGCAGCAAAGACTAGCTGGGGTCTACACTCAGATATTATCCGAATAATATATACGGCGACAGTAGAACCGATAATAACATATGCAGCAAGCGTATGGGCCCCAGCAACCACCAAGATCGGCATACGTAAGCAACTTGATGCAGTGCAAAGGGGCTTTGTCCAAAAGATATGCAAGTCGTACCGAACCGTTTCGCTCAATTCTGCGCTGACATTGTCTGGGATTCTACCACTCGATCTGCGCATACAGGAGTTTGCAACTCTGTACGAAACAAAAAGAGGATCATCCCGGACATTGTTGGGCGACCGCGATGTCGAATTACCGGTGCGATTTGTAGATCTCCCGCACCCAGCTAAAAGAGTAGCTATCGACTTCAAAAGTATAGAAAGCCAAAGCGAGATAGACAAGCACAATACACAGCAGCTTAGAATATTCACAGACGGCAGCAAAGTTGAAGATAAAGTCGGCGCAGCATTGTCCCTATGGGACAACGTAAGCGAGACTAAATCTATCAAACTTTGTCTGCCGTCATACTGCAGTGTCTATCAAGCCGAGTTGATGGCCATACGTCGTGCGATGAAAGAAGTTCTACGGGCAAAAGCCGTCACTGTTGGAATATACAGTGACTCCAAATCATCGCTTGAAACGATAGCCAATCCTGGCGCGCCCCATCCGCTAGCCGTTGAAATCCGAGAAGATCTGGCCCTAGCCTCCGCCCAGAATAAAGAAGTCTTCTTTTTCTGGGTGAAAGCACACACAGGCTTAATGGGCAATGAACGGGCAGACGAGCTGGCGAAGGAGGCTGCGCTTAAACTCAAAAAGAAGCCGGATTACGACTTGTGCCCTGTTTCATCCGTAAAACGAAAAATTCGAGAGCAATCACTAGAAGAATGGAACAGAAGATATGTTACAGGAGAAACAGCGGCAGTTACAAAACTCTTCCTTCCGAATATTCACGACGCGTACAAGATAGTACGGAAAATAAAACCCACGGATTTGACCACTCAACTTATGACAGGGCATGGGGGGTTCTCCCAATACCTGCATAGATTCAAATGCAAGGAAAGCCCCTCATGCATCTGTGACCCGGAAAAGGCTGAATCTGTCCCGCATATAATTGTAGAATGTCCGGTACACTCTGTGGAAAGATTAAACCTTGAGCAAAAACTTGGGATCGAAATTAAAACAGAAAACCTACACGAATTATTAAAATGTAAAGACACGCAGGAAAAATTCTTAGAATACTGTATAGATATAGTCCAAAAAGTTAGAAATAGAAACAAAACTGACAAAAATAACAGCGGGACAGATGTGTAAATATGTAAATAAATTGAAAATAGAATAAGTTTGTAGAATAGGAAATGATGATTGAAAACCGAAGTTGAAAGATAAAGTAATTATAGTATAGATTAAATAAAAGCAAGATATAGGATAAGATATAGGATAAGATGTAGGATAAGATGTAGGATAAGTCATAGGATAAGACATAGGATAAACGAAGCTCTAGCGCGAGCAAAAATGATTGTAAATACGAGTTGATTATCCAAACCTTTTTCTTCTCTAACCAAATATTTAATATATATATCTATAAAACTTCCTACAGCACCATCTTATATATCTCTCCAACGATCGCAATAGTTCTAAGTTTTTCAAAGCTTAGAAAATTTCAATTAAATCTAAGCAAAATAAAAAAACAATGCAAAACAAGATCTCTGACATTTATCAGAGGATCAAACACTTTAAAAAAAAAAAAAAAAAAAAACCTAACCTAACCTAACCTAACCTAACCTAACCTTTTTTTTTTTTTTTTTTTTTTTTGCTGGGGTAAAATGCTTTACGCACTATCCTCCGCTTGTGATGCCGGCATGCCGACATTACAAGCCGAGGGGAGTGTGGGACTCTCCTCCGCTCCCCGAAGCTGGGACACGGAGGCCTACCCACTAAACATCCCCAGGTGTACCCGCAAACCACCGTCAGCGGGCCATCAGGGTACCGCTTAACAGCGCGCCCTGATGTCCCGATGGCTGGCCGGTTTAACCCGGCCTCCCGCAAGTGCGATGGGAGCTCCCAGTACACATGGGAGCCCCCGCGGCAGGGGATTTAGGGAGGAAGGAGGAGGTGGGCATACCGCCTCCTCCGGACTCCTACTCGTCTGCGGCGGATCGGGACAGCTGAGGCACTCTCCTCTCGGACCCTTTCCGCGGCCTCCTTCTGCGACATGACTTTGTCGCAGAAGGTTGCCACCGCCTTCCACGACCTTTCGCTGCCGAGCATAGCCTTGACTACGCTCGGCAGGGAGAGGTCTGCCCCGATGACGGCCATGAGCTCATGGCGCTGAGGACCCCAGGCTGCGCACTCCTCTAGGGTGTGCTGCGCCGTGTCCTCATCCGCGCCGCACTCATGGCATTGTGGTGTGGGCTCCCTCTTTGGGATTTTGTACAGATACTTACCGAAGCTGCCGTGATCGGTAAGCATCTGCACCAAATGAAACGACAACGTCCCAAATTTACGGTTTACCCACTGGGGTAAGACGGGACGGATCGCCTCGATTGTCCTCACGCCGTATGTTGGCGATCGAAGGCCCTCCTCCCAGCGCTCTAAGACTTCGCGCTGGGCCCTACGGCGGATACGCATCACAGTCTCCAGGGTCGGGCGCTCTCCTGCAGCCGTCCTCGACGCACGGTATTTATATACCGTGGCGAGCACGTCTGCCTCCAGCTCCCACGGGGGGAGACCACCGAGAGCGCAAGCCGCCCCAAAGGACACCGTCCGGTAGCCCCGGACTACCCTCAATACAATGGTCCGCTGCGCTTGTCGCAGCAGGCTCTTATTGTGATCGCTGAGGGAGTCTACCCAGATCGGTGCCCCATACAGCGCAATGCTCCTCACTACTCCGGCATAGAGCTGCCGGCATGCAACCTCCGGTCCCCCCACATTGGGTAGAAGGCGCCCAAGCGCCGCCGCCGTCTTTACTAATTTCGGGGCCAGCTGGGAGAAATGGGCCCCAAAATCCCATCGTCCATCCAAGACGAGGCCCAGGTATTTCATACTGGGCCTCAATGGAATAACTGCGCCCTCGATGTTTAGTCGCGCTCCAGGAGGCGGACCCTGACGCGGCCCATGCAAAAGGAGAGCCTCCGTCTTGTGGAGCGCGACCTGTAAACCTAGCGATTGTATTCGCCCCACCACCTCTGATGTGGCTGCCTCAGCCCGCCTTGCCACTTCCGGAAAAGACCCACCGCGGGTCACGACTAAGGTGTCATCCGCGTAACAGAAGATGCGCACCCAAGGGTGGAATGCGCCGCGGAGCACCCAGTCGTAACCTATGATCCACAGGATTGGGCCCATGGCCGACCCCTGTGGAACGCCCCTTTTCACTTCATGTCGAATGACGTGTCCCTCATTGTTTGTGTAGAGGATTACTCTGTCACTGAGAAAATCCTCTACTATCCGGAGCAGGTAGGAGGGCACCCCGTGATATCGGAGTGCCTCACTTATGACGGCGAAGGGCAAGTTATTGAAGGCATTGGCGATGTCCAATGACACCGCCAACACCCTGTCCCCCTCGCCAACTGCCACCTGTGACCACGCCTTTAGTGCCGCGATCGCGTCCAGGGTTGACCGGCCCTCCCTGAAGCCGAACTGTGCGTCGGACAAATTCGGCCCCCTCTCCTCCAAATGCTGGATGATGCGGGAAGCTACAACCCTCTCAAGTAGCTTCCCTGCATCATCCAGCAGAACCACTGGCCTGTAAGCTGAAGGAGAGTCCGGAGGCCGACCCTCCTTCTGCAACAGACATAATCTGCCCTCTTTCCAGATCCTCGGGAACTGTCCAGACGTCAGACAGAGGTCGAACAGCTCCCGAATATCCGGTTCTAGGTGGTTGAGGGCCACCGAAAGCACACGTCCGGGCACACCATCTGGGCCCGGGGCCGTCCTTTTCCTCTTCAGGCGGTCCTTGGCCATCTCTATTTCCAGGTCCGACACTGGAGGGATGGCCTGATCCTCTGCGACCACGCCCGGAGGATGCATAACTGGCGGATCCGCCGTCCAGTCCTCAGGGAAGAGCTCCCTGATGACACGACAGAGGACATCCGGCTGGAGAGTCTCAGTGATGGGGAGCGTCTGCGGACGAAGTTTATTTCGTACCGCTTTGTACGGACGACCCCATGGGTCGTTGTTGAGACTCTCCAGCATCTCCTCTCTTGCCGTCTCCTTGGCCCGACTGATGGCCAGCTGCAGATTTTTATTGGTAGCCCTGTAAGCCTCGTACAGCTGGCCCTCCACTGCCAGGTCTCTCGTAGCCCGGCGGCGGGAACGTTGATAGAGCCGCCGTTTGATGGCACACTCTGCCCGAAGGTCCGCTATTTCGGAGGACCACCAATATAGTGCCCTCCTGGGACGCTGCCTGCCCACTCGGGGCATGGCCGCATCGCACACCGCAGTAGTTGCGGTGCGGAAACGAGCGGCCGCCTCGTCAACCCCGGCTTGAGGAGTGGAGGCTCGACACCAAGCCTGTACTATGGCCGCCTCTTCGGCCAGCTCCTTGTTGAAGCGGCTGATTGCCCATCGTGGGAAGGCCGCGGGGGAGCCCCGGCTCCGGCTCGGCCGCTGAGGGCCGAGGGGGGAGACTCCAATACTGATATAAAGGTGATCAGATAGAGTCTCCACCCCCTCCTCAACTTTCCACATATTCACGCGTGATGCGACGGACGGGGTGGCAAACGAAATGTCCACCACGGACCCCCCGTTATGCCGCACACACGTGAATGTTGAGCCCCGGTTCAGCAGAACCAGGCCAAGCTGCGCTGCCCAAGCCTCCACAGCCCTACCTTTAAGGTCCGTGAAGGGGCAGCCCCAATTGCGGGACTTGGCGTTTAGGTCCCCGAGCACGAGGACCATGCGCGAGGGCACCCTCATTATTGCCGGACCTAGTACGTTCAGATAGGAATCCAGGGCCGCCCGCGATTTGTTGGGGGAGAAATACACCCCGACTAGGGTGTATTCTCCCCAAGACACCACGACGTATCCAGATCCCCGCTCCATAGGGGAGATAGGGGGGTTAGCGGCATCGCGCCGGGCGATGACCGCAACCGACCTGTCCAAAGAACCAACCCAGTTGGGTTGCGGAGGTACATTATACGGCTCCGCAACAACCGCAACTCCAACCTCCCACTCCGCCATGGTCTGCAGGAGCAGATCCTGCGCCCTGGCGGAGTGGTTGAGGTTCGTCTGTACGATATTGGGATGTCGGACCGTATTATTCATTCCGACATCCCAGCCTCCTCGCGCACAGGTTGGCGCGCTCTCTCCGCAGCAGTCTGGGTCCTAACTGCTGAACCTCTTGTTTGGGGGGGGTTACATGAGCGTCCCCCCATTATATGGCCTGAAGGCTTCCCCATTTCGGCGCAGATGGCGCACCGCGGCTTCTCAGTGCACACTTCTTGCTTGTGGTCAGAACCTCCACATCGGAAGCAGAGGTTGCCGCGGTCCGTCACAGATGGGCACATTTGACGGGAGTGTCCCATCCCCATGCACTTAAAGCAGCGCATGGGGCGCGCCTCTAGAACCCTCACTTGGGCCGAGCTCCAGCCGACCAGGAAGGGCTTTTTATTGCACACTTCCTTTGCAGCGGCGATCGGACACGACAAGAACGCCACCGAGTTCCCACTTGGGCCCGGCCTAAGCGGGCCCGCCAGGATCTGTTCGATGGGACAACCGCCGATTTCGGCCACGCGAGCCACGACTTCGTCTTTTGTGACGGAGTCGTCGAGGCCCGCAATGCGCAGCGAGACCTTCTTAATGGGCCTGACGATTATGGCCACGTCATCAATGGTGTCACGGAGCCTCTCCGCCAGCAGGTCCGCCTTCTGAGCAGCCTGGGGTCCGGACACTTCAATCAACTTGGCCCCAGTTGCTGACTGCCGCATCTTGACCGAGTCGATTCCCATCTCACTGAGGGAGATGCCCTCTTTGGCCCTCTTAAGCGCCATCTTGTATGTGGCCCCTCTCTCGATGGCTTCGGGCTTCAGAGTAAGGACCACAGCCGAGTCACGTGGGGGGGTCAATTTAGGCGGCTTTGGTGTCCTCCCAGGCGCCGCAGGATTGACCCTCCGAGAAGCCGCCGGACCGGAAGTCGTTGCCCGGGTGGTGGGAGCCGTCGAGTTTGGACCCTTCTTGGGTCCAGATGCAGCGGGTATTGGAGTAGGAGGACTCGCAGGAGGCTTCTTCCCTCTCTTCTTCCTGTTAACCACCGCCACCCACTCCCCCTCCTGTTCAGGAGGGGAAGCCGATACCGGGACCACCGGAGGCCAGTCCCTTGAACAAGACGGGCGCGGTGAGTTTGCCGTCGGAGGCACCGGATTGAGGCCTGATGTAGCCTTCGGTGCGGGTTTTGAAGCCCCCTTCTTTTTGTCCCCTGCCAGGGGGGGACGGACCGGTGGCTGTGGAGGGAGGCGCTCGGCGAGAGGTGCGAGACGCGCATCCACAAGAGTGCCGACGGAGATGAGTATATCCCGTCGGAGATCCTCTTTGAACCCTTCAAATGTATCATTCAGGGCTGGGGTATGAGGTGGAGAGGGCCGCCTGACTTCATGAAAGTCTCTGCGTAAGGCCTTCATCTCGTCCTCACACACCTTAAGCTGATGAGACTTCGCTTGAAGCTCCGCGGTGAGCTTACGCATCTCGTCCGACTGGTTCCTCTCGATCAGGCTATCGATGATCGTCATGAAATACTTGGACAGCTGTTTCAGTTCTTTCTGAAACGTCCCCTTCAAGTTGCCGGACTTGGCGGCAATCTCCGCGACCCGGAGGCTGGCTTTATTTGCAGACTCACGCGTTGCTTCCAGGGTCAGGGAATCTATATTCTCCAGGATGATTGGCGTCTCGTCCAGGACCGGCTTCTTTCTAAATGCCCTCCTTTTAACGGTGAGAGCCTCCTCCAGCTCGTCGTCCACAAAATCACGTGAGGGCGGAGCCCTTGACGCACCTCTTGAGGAGCGGACCTTCCCTCTCTTGGCGGTGCCAGTTCTGGCTGCCACCCTTCCCTCAGTTTCAGTTTCGGAGCCGGAGCCCGAACCCGGTTGGAAAAACATGGGAGCCGGCCTTTTACGGCCAAAGCTTCCCACTGACAATACGTCATCGTCGGTATGAGCACCGATCTCTCTATCCGTACTCATTTCGATGTATGAGCAACCAAATCGCAAGCAAAAATCAATATCCTGAATCACGCCGAAGTCGAATTCAGGGAGACAATCAGTACCGAAAACAAAGCCAAGTCAGAAAAGAAAAAGAATATCCGTCAGAAGGGACTCTGACAAAACCCACACAGTCCTCAAAAGGACTCCAACCAAAAAGGAAGAGTGAGTGGGAAAGTCAGACGTCGGAAACCTCAAACAAAGCAGTGAATCGCACTTGCGCAACAGTCACAGTCAAGAGTCTCTCAGCCGCTGCCCTGCCACTCCGTTACGGTGGTCAGGGACAGCGTTGCCCGGGGCGTAGGAACGTGGACCTGGACTCTTGGGGCACGCCCCAACCTAACCTAACCTAACCTAACCTAACCTAACCTAACCTAACCTAACCTAACCCAGTCCCGCGCCCGCCGGACCCGCGGACGGCACGAAAACAGCAAGCTCCGTGCCGAAAAATTCGGAAAAGTGGGTTTTTTGTGCAAAAGTGACAAGTGTGATACATTTTTGGAGTCGCGCTGACACCAACTATACGGGCGTGCAAAAATTTTGTAAATCGGACCATTTTTGGCGAAAAAGTGAGAAAAATAACCTCAAATTTGAGGTTATTCGAACACAAAAGTGACAATATCTCGAAAAGGAGATCTACAACCCACAGTTTTTCAACTGTGGCAAGGAGTGCAGTGAGGAGACCCACCCGGAGACACCATTCCCGGATTTTTCCGGGAAAAGTTGCGGGAGCTACAGGACTTTTTCCGCTTAACCACGTGTAACGTGGTTCCGGAAATACGCGGAAATCCAGAAAGCAGACTACGCAGCAGCCGGGAGCCCGCAGGGACCAGCCGGGAGCACTTTTCAGCCTGACAAAAAGTTAAGTGTGGACAAAGTTATTGACACTTAAAAAGTGAAAAAATTTGTGACAGCCCTAGATCTGAAATACGATCTTTGACAAGGACTTTTTATGAGCCTTAAAATTAAGTCAGGGCATACTTAACCCCCCCTGAAAATTTCAGATTTTTCTGCTCGGTAGTTTCCGGGCAATAAAATCTTGAAAATCAAGACAAATTTGCAAAGGGGTGAAAAACACCCCCTAAAAATCCTCAAAAATTAGGGAGGGTTGAGTACACTAGCCTTAGTATTTTAGCATTTAAGCACTAATTTTAAGACTTTATTTTTATATTTTATTTGTATTTTTGTGTGTTGACGCCCCGTAATTCGCCCTTATACAGCGTATTATTAATAGAAGGGGTTGTGCTATAGGTTAGATACTTGGACTGTAAGACGCAGAAATTAGTGTAGTTTAAAACTGCATTTGCAAAATCCACGCGCCATACAAATCGCATTAGCCATAAACAAATATATAGGCAAGGGTAAAAATTTAGGTAAAACTTTTTGTTGGGTTTTTTGCAATTAAAAGGGGGACTATAATTGTAAAAATTTCGGAAAAATATTAAATAGGTTGTAGCTAGTGCCTTGTAATTTTTTGCAATTTCAGCTGCAAAAAATTTACATACCAAAAAATCTTTCAGCCAAATTTCGGCTAAAAACCTGGTTTTCCCATAAATATTAACAAAAAGGGGGAAAAAATTGTTTTAAAGGTTGAAAACATTTAGCTTGCACCCCCCCGCGCAATATATTTAGGATTTTAGATTTTTAGAATAAATAGGTTTTTATATTTTTCGGTTTTAAAATTGAAAAATTCAAAATTTGGAACGGTCGTAAAATCCGTAATAAGGGGGCTATCGAAAAGGTCTCACCGCTAAAAGTGGTTTTTGGGCAAGATCTACAAGGGTTCAAAATTTCAAAAAATTAGATTCAAAATTGGGGAAGCTCATTTTCAACTTACGTAAATATTTGGCAAATTTAGGAAAATTTTCAAAAATCTATATCTCCGCCACTATTAGGTCTAGAGCTTTGGGGTTTTCGGCATTTTGCGTAGCTTGCGGAGAGCTACAGATCTTGTCCCAAACTTTTCGCTCTACATAGAGCAGGAACAAAAGTAGAGTTTCGCGCTGAGTTCCAGGAGAACCACGAGGAGCCTTAAAGGGGCACTAGGGAGTCAGGCTCAAGAGTAGGAGCTGACTCTAGGTAGAGAACGGCGACTCGATTAGGGCTCTACCATAATTGGCAGAGCATACAGCTAGATAGAGCAGAACGAGCCGGTTCCAACGAGCCCTCGCACGCCCCTCCACGACCAGGAAGTCCGGAGATATCACCAGTCAAAGTTACGGCCGCCATCTTGTATCCCCACTCTTTTTTGACAAAACCGGCCGTAACTCTTGATACAGACATCGTAGAGGAACGGGACTTTTTTAGACAGCTATCCCCCGGTCCCCTCTACAGTATCCACGTACGTAGACCCAAAAAGGAGAACAGCTCTACATCGCAAAAAACTGCATTGGTGGAGAGAGAGACCTCGCAGAGACAAGCTCTTAGCAAAAAACCACGTGTCGCTGCGATTCAAATTGACGGCTGTAGGAATTTCCAAAGTTTTCAAGGTCATCACAGCCGCCATCTTGAAAATCTTAAAAGTGAGATATCTCCTCAACCACACGTCGCAGAGAGTCGAGACTGGTGACCAGTAAAAGGGCTCGGACAGCCCTTTACGACTAGTATTAGGACGTGGCTCTATATAGAGCCATTATAGAGTTAGTTAAATTTTTTTAGGATTTTAAGTTTTTTGAGTTGGGCTTTCTGTTCAGGACCCTTAGTACTAATAATAGCGACGGTAAAAACTGCACTAGCTCTACATAGAGTACGGGAAAAACAGACTCACCTGGATATCCGGAAGCAGCAGCTAGTCGTAGACCGCAAACTCGTTGACTCGCAGACACGTACACAGCACCTGCAACAGAAAACACAATATTAGTAAATAGTTAAGACAAATAAAATATTTATATTTTACAACTTATACAAATTTATTTAGAATTAGATCAACTTAGTCGCTATATTAGCGACTATTGCACAAAGCTCTATTGAGCCCATTTTACACACGGACGAGCAGCGGTCTGACCCGAAAATGTTTCTTTCGCGCACCCCCGCTAAGAGGACGATGAAGAAAGTCAGCCCCCAGACCTCACCGATTGATGTAGAGAAGGCTGGCTCTTCAGCATCAAATAATACGACCACGAATGTGAGGCGCAGCATTGGGGAAATAGAAGGAAGGCTGGAGCAGGTGCCGTGCACATCAAAGGTGCACCCGCACTCACCGCCGAAGCCCGTTGCAATGACGCCGACACCTAGAGCACCCCAGAAGATTCGAGCGAGGACGGTGGGACCCGCAGAGGCGAGAGGTACCCCACGGAGACTCTCGACTGAGTCACTGGGGCTCTCACCATCACCTGTACGCCAGCAGGAGCCGGTGACAGCCGGTGACCGTGTGACCCAGGCTAGGACATGGCTCCAGAGGGCTAAGTTCTACCTCAGAGAGTCCAGGAATCTCAAGACTGACCTGAAAGCCGGGATCACGCACGCGGTGGAGAACCTGTACCTGTTGGTGAAGGACGCGACGGCAGCAGCTGCAACGGGATCACCTGAAACAGAGAGAGACATTAGTGTAGGTAACAAGGTAGAGACACAGGGGGGGAAAAAGGGACAAGGACAGGACAAGGAACTGTTCGGAATGACAGAGGGGAAGGAAATGATGGACATGATTAGGGAACAGGGGGAGAAAATAGAGCGGACATGCAAAGAGATGGAACGGCTTAGGGAGACCCTGGACAGTCACCAGACCCACATGTCCACTTACGCTAGCGTGGCAGCAGCACCTCCGAAAGAAGCGAACAAGGATAAGACGGGCTTGCACTCCATCGTTATCGGCTCTACAGTCGACACAGCAACTGGAGATGAAGTGCTAGAGCAAGTTCGGAAAGCTGTTAACGCAAAGGATGGATGGGTGACTGTAGAAAGGGTAAGAAAAGTCAAGGATCGCAAAATTATAGTGGGATGCAGAACTCAGGAGGCTAGGAACAAAGTTAAAGAGCGACTCAAAAGCGCGGGGAGCCACCTTAAATTCGAAGACGTACAGAATCAAGATCCTTTAGTCGTCGTCAAGGATGTGCTCAAGCACCATACCGACGAAGATATACTGACGGCACTAAGGAACCAGAATCGCGAGGCATTTAGAGACTTACCGAAACCGGAAGATAGAGTCGAGGTACGGTATAGACGCAAAGCTAGAAACCCACACAACAACCATGTGGTCCTAAAGGTCTCGCCAACACTGTACAATAGGCTGGTTCATCGAGGATTCCTCCACATCGACTTGCAGAAGGTACGGGTAGAAGATCAATCCCCACTAGTCCAATGCTCAATTTGCCTAGGCTATGGGCATGGACGGAGATTCTGCAAGGAAAGTGAGCCTAAATGTAGCCACTGTGGAGGATCCCACATGAAAGATAAATGCGCGGACTGGCTGGCAGGAGAAGCACCACAGTGCTGTAACTGCATAGCAGCCAATAACGACCATGTAGGCCATAGCGCATTTAGCGCAGAATGCCAGGTGCGACGTCGGTGGGAGGCACTGGCGCGCGCAAAAATAGCCTATTGCTAAGGTGGTTCCAAGTCGCTCACGGGTAGGCAACCCCATCAGAGGATATAAAGTAGCCCAGGCGAACCTCCAGAGAAAACAGTTGGCAACGACCGAACTCATGGTGGAGGCCAGCGAACGCAAATGGGCGTTCGCGCTGGTCCAGGAGCCGTATGTGGGAGGGGTGCGAAGGATGAAGGATTACCGTGGAGCGAGAGTCTTCCAGAGCGCAGAAGTAGGAGATGGGACAGTAAAGGCGGCGATAGTTGTCTTTGACAATGACCTCGACGTCATGCTGTGCCCGAAACTCACAACCAACAATATTGTTGCTGTGAGGATCCGAACCAGCGCCTGGGAAATCGCCGCGGTGTCCTTCTACTTCGAGCCAGACCAACCACTCGGGCCATACCTGGACCGGCTGAGGGAGGTCATCGAGGAACTGGGCCCGCGTAGACTGTTGATAGGTGGCGACAGTAACGCAAAGAGTACCTGGTGGGGCAGCACTGTAGAAGACCACAGGGGCGTTGAGATGTCCGGGACCCTGGAAGAGTCTGGCATGCAGGTATTAAATAT
The DNA here is from genome assembly GCA_949319885.1 of Mecyna flavalis. Taxonomy (NCBI): domain Eukaryota; kingdom Metazoa; phylum Arthropoda; class Insecta; order Lepidoptera; family Crambidae; genus Mecyna; species Mecyna flavalis. Next base: position 130,160 of record OX439426.1, read on the forward strand.
AGGAGATACTCCCACGTTTGATACCATGAGAGGTAACAGGGAGTATAGAAGTTATGTCGACATAACGGCTAGTACCGACGACCTGTTAGGGCTTATCGAAAACTGGAGGGTAGACCGGGACGTGATAAGCTCTGACCATAACACCATCCTCTTCGATGTGAAAGTAGAGAAAAGCAAAGGAATGAGAGTCCAAAGAACCACCCGACTGTACAATACCAAAAAAGCCAACTGGGACCTCTTCCGACAAACATTGGTGCAAAAGAAAATAGAAAGTGAGATGACCATAGAGGCGATACGTGGGATAGAGACGAAAGACCATCTGGAACAAACGGTGTTACAACTGACCGAGCACATCACAGCGGCCTGCAGAGAGGCGATCCCACAGAAAAAGGGTACGGAGACTCTCCAAGTCCCTTGGTGGAGTGATGAGCTGAGGAGACTAAAGAAAACGATGGTAACGTATCGCCGTAGAATAAAAAATGCCGCGCCACATCGAAGAGATAAGGTCGTCGAAGAATACCTGCAAAAGAAAGAAGACTACGAGTGCCAAGCCAAGAATGCCCGTATAGCTAGCTGGAAAGAGTTCTGTGAGAAGCAGGACAGAGAAGGGGTATGGGAGGGTATTTATAGAGTCATCAATAGGACCGCCAGGAGAGAAGAAGATTTGGCCCTTATAACCAATGATGGAAAACAACTGAACCCGAAAGAATCAGCAGACCTACTCGCCGAGACATTCTACCCCAGGGACTCGGAAAGCGCAGACAGCACCCTGCATCGCTGCATCAGAGAAGCAGCAAAGCAGGTGAACGAAAGGCAGGATGGTGAACATCATGACCCGACGTTCACCTTGCTGGAGCTAAAGACCGCGATCAAGAGTTTTAACGCCAAGAAGGCGCCAGGAGCGGATGGCTTCACGGCCGACATCTGCAGCAGAGCCTTGAGCACAGACCTAGAGGAGTCCCTTGCCCTATTTAACAAGTGCCTGGAGATAGGCCACTTCCCGGACATCTGGAAGGAGGCCACAGTAGTGGTCCTCAGAAAGCCGGGCAAGGACTCGTACACAACACCCAAGGCATACAGACCCATCGGTTTGTTGCCGGTACTAGGCAAGGTTCTGGAGAAGCTTCTGGTAGCAAGGATTAAATACCATCTCGTGCCGCGGATTAGTACTCGCCAGTACGGATTCATGCCCCAAAGAGGCACCGAAGGAGCCCTCTACAATCTGATACACCGAATCCAGGGTAAGATGGAGCTGAAAAAGCTGGTAACCCTAGTGTCATTGGATATAGAGGGAGCCTTCGATGGCGCATGGTGGCCTGCTATAACTGTTAGACTGGCTGAGGAAAAGTGCCCGGTAAACATCAGGAGGCTACTGGACAGCTATCTCAGCTGCAGAACTGTCAGAGTAAGGTATGCTGGGGAAGAAAGCACGCGAAGCACCAACCAAGGATGCGTGCAAGGGTCAATCGGCGGTCCAATTCTCTGGAACCTGCTTCTCGACCCACTTTTGCGGGGGTTGGGAGATAGGGGAGATTGGGCGCAGGCGTTTGCGGATGACGTCGTGCTGGTCTTCGACGGAGACACGGCGCTAGAGGTGGAGACGCAGGCGAATGCGGCGCTTGCCTATGTTCAGGAGTGGGGCGCGCGGAACAAACTTCGGTTTGCCCCGCATAAGACGTGCGCAGTAGTCTTCACGCGGAAGCTCAAATTTGACAACCCGCGACTGAGCATGGGAGGGGTTGATATTGGCCTGTCAAATGAGGTAAAAATCCTGGGGCTACTGATCGATAGCAAGCTGACCTTCAACAACCACGTAGACGCGCAGTGTAGGAAGGCAATCGCCATCTACAAGCAGATTGCAAAAGCGGCTAAGGTCAGCTGGGGCCTCTCCCCAGAGATTATACGTACGATTTACGTGGCGGCAGTGGAACCCATAGTCACGTACGCAGCAGCGGCGTGGGCAGCAGCAGCAAAGAAGATTGGGGTTCAGAAGCGCCTAAACACGGTGCAAAGGGGATTCGCCCAGAAACTCTGCAAGTCGTATCGCACAGTCTCCCTGAACTCGGCACTGGTACTTTCGGGGATACTTCCTCTCGACCTCAAGATACAGGAGGCAGCCGCCCTGTTTGAAGCGAAGAGAGGGTCGTCACCGGAGGTACTGGGGGATCGGGAGATTGACAGTGTGGTAGACTTTGCGGAGGTTCCACATCCCGCGGAACATATGGATCTGGGGTTCGTGTGCCTGGTGGACCAAAGCCTTGTGGACAGGTACAACGTGCAGTCGGTGCGAATCTTCACCGACGGCAGCAAGATTGAGGGAAAGGTCGGAGCTGCACTTTCCATTTGGAAAGATGAGGCCGAGATCCAGACCCTCAAGCTTAGCCTGTCCGCGTACTGCACGGTGTACCAGGCTGAACTCCTGGCCATATGCAAGGCGACGGATGTAATCCTCAAGAGGGCGGAGACGAGCTTTGGTGTCTATAGCGACTCGAGGGCAGCGCTGGAAACAGTCGTAAACCATGGCTCCCTTCACCCTCTGGCCGTGGAAGCACGGAAGAACCTGCGGAGGGCCTTCACACAGAATAAAGACGTATCTTTATTCTGGGTCAAGGCCCACGCTGGCCTTTCTGGCAATGAGCGCGCCGATGAACTCGCCAGAGCTGCTGCCTTAGCTTCCAAGCGGAAGCCGGACTTTGACAAATGTCCAATATCGTTTGTCAAGAGGACTCTACGTAACCAATCTTTAGAGGTCTGGAACGAACGGTATCGGACGGGTGAGACAGCTTCGACCACCAGACTGTTCTTCCCTGACGCCACGAAATCGTACGCCACTGTCCGTAGGATCCGGCCAGCCGGACTCATCACGCAAATTCTCACGGGACATGGCGGATTCTCCCACTACTTGAACCGCTTCAAGTGCAGGGAGAGTCCGGCATGCGCCTGTGACGACACAACAGACGAGACGGTTCCACATCTTCTTGTAGAGTGCCCAATTTATGCGAAAGCCAGGTTTGAAATAGAGCAAAAGCTGAAAACGAAAATTGAATTGGGATCGCTTCACGAGCTGATTAGCAGCAAGGACACCTCTGCTGCGTTTATTGGCTATTGCGAAAAAGTATGCCGTGGTGCAAACAATAGAAATAAGGATAGTTAAGCAATTACTTTTAAGTATAACTGATGTTATATAGTATAAGTAATGTTAGAGCTGTAAGATGTATAATTAGTATAAGAATAGTAGATTAAGCAATAGTGAATAATGTAAAAGTGAAGAACAATTTGTAGTGTAAGAAATAAGAAATAAAAGTGAAAAGACAATTTAAATGGACACTAAAAATAGAAATAAGAAACCCCAATCTCTCCATGTACTTAGTAGTTAGATGCAGATGTAATAGATATAAGCTTTGATTAGAATTAGTAGATTGTATTAGATATAAAATGTAAAACTGAAAAAAGCATGTAACTAGAATAAGATAGACATTAAGAAATTTGTAATAGACATTAAGAGATAGGTAATAAAGAACAAAAGCAGCAAAATTTAGATTAGGCAATAAAGAATGTAGATAGGCTAGCTAAAAAAGTCGGAGGTTTTAGACGAATTAGTATAGAGAAATACAATAATAAGAATGAAAGTAAATACCCCATTGTCCGATAAGAACCCTTGAATATTAATATCAGGGAACAGAGCCGCTGCGACAAAAAAAAAAAAAAAAAAACCTAACCTAACCTAACCTAACCTAACCTAACCTAACCTAACCTAACCTAACCTAACCTAACCTAACCTAACCTAACCTAACCTAACCTAACCTAACCTAACCTAACCTAACCTAACCTAACCTAACCTAACCTAACCTAACCTAACCTAACCTAACCTTTTTTTTTTTTTTTTTTTTCGATGGGGAATGCTTTTACGCACATCCTCAGCCGCAGGGGGCAGCTGAGGGGGGTGTGGGACAACGACGACTTTTAGCAACGAATGCCAAGTGCGACGTAGGTGGGAGGCACTGGCGCGTGCTAAAATAGCATATTGCTAAGGTGGTTCCAAGTCGCTCACGGGTAGGCAACCTCACCAGAGGATATTTAGTAGCCCAAGCTAACCTCCAGAGGAAAGAGCTTGCAACGGCCGAACTCATGGTGGAGGCCAGCGAACGCAAATTGGCGTTCGCGCTGGTCCAGGAGCCGTATGTGGGAGGGGTGCGAAGGATGAAGGATTACCGTGGAGCGAGAGTCTTCCAGAGTGCAGAAGTAGGAGATGGGACAGTTAAGGCGGCGATAGTTGTGTTTGACAACGAACTCGACGCCATACTGTGCCCGAAACTCACGACCAACAATATTGTTGTAGTGAGGATCCGAACCAGCGCCTGGGAAATCGCCGCGGTGTCCTTCTACTTTGAACCAGACCAACCGCTCGGGCCATACCTGGAACAGCTGAGGGAGGTCATTGAGGAGTTTGGGCAGCGTATGTTGTTGATAGGTGGCGACAGCAACGCAAAGAGCACCTGGTGGGGCAGCACCGTAGAAGACCCCAGGGGTGTTGAGATGTCCGGGACCCTGGAAGAGTCGAACATGCAGGTATTGAACAGAGGAAGTACGCCCACTTTTGACACCGTAAGGGGTACGAGGGCGTACACAAGCCATGTTGACATAACAACATGTACCGACGACTTGTTAGGGCTTATCGATAATTGGAGGGTAGACCAAGGCATGATAAGCTCTGACCATAACACCATCCTCTTCGACGTGAAAATACAAAAAAGCAAAGGAATGAGAGTCCAAAGAACCACCCGACTGTACAATACTAAGAAAGCCAACTGGGACCTCTTCCGAGAAACATTGGTGCTTCAAAAAGCTGATAAAAACGTTAATACTGAGACGATACGTGAAACAACAACCAAATAAGGACTTGAACAACTGGTACTAAAACTGACAGAAAGCGTCACTGCAGCTTGTAGAGAAGCGATCCCACTCAAGAAGGGCACGGAAGTCCTTCGAGTTCCCTGGTGGAGTGAGGAGCTCGCTAAGCTGAAGAAAGTGATGATCACGTATCGTCGGAGAATAAAAAATGCCGCGCCACGTCGAAGAGATAAAGTCGTCGAAGAATACCTGCAAAAGAAAGAAATCTACGAGTGCCAAGCCAAGAAAGCCCGTACTGATAGTTGGAAAAAGTTCTGTGAGAAGCAGGACAGAGAGGGGGTATGGGAAGGGATATATAGAATAATCAGCAGGACCGCCAAGAGACAGGAAGACTTGACCCTAACAACCAAAGAAGGTAGACAACTAAACCCCAAAGAATCAGCAGACCTACTAGCCGAGACATTCTACCCTAGGGACCTAGAAAGCGCAGACAGCACCCTACACCGCCGCATCAGGGAAGCGGCTGAGCGGGTGAACGAAAGGAAGGATGGTGAACATCATGACCCGACGTTCACTCCGCTGGAGCTACAGACCGCGTTGAGGAGCTTCAATGCCAAGAAGGCGCCCGGAGCGGATGGCTTCACGGCAGACATCTGCATCAGAGCCTTAATGCAAGACCCAGAAGAATCACTTGCCCTATTCAACAAGTGCCTGGAGATAGGCCACTTCCCGGACATCTGGAAGGAGGCCACAGTGGTGGTTCTTAGAAAGCCGGGCAAGGATTCGTACACAACACCCAAGGCATACAGACCAATAGGTTTGTTGCCGGTAATAGGCAAGGTTCTGGAGAAGCTGCTAGTAGCAAGGATCAAATACCATCTAGTACCGCGGATTAGTACTCGCCAGTACGGTTTCATGCCCCAAAGAAGCACCGAAGAAGCCCTCTATAACCTAATACACCGAATCCAGGGTAAGATGGAGCTGAAGAAGCTGGTAACCCTAGTGTCGTTAGATATAGAGGGGGCCTTCGATTGCGCGTGGTGGCCTGTCGTAAGAATTAGACTGGCTGAGGAAAAGTGTCCGGTAAATATCAGGAGGCTACTAGACAGTTATCTCAGCTGCAGAACAGTCAAAGTTAGGTATGCTGGGGAGGAAAGCACGCGAAGCACCAACCAGGGATGCGTGCAAGGGTCAATAGGCGGTCCAATTCTCTGGAACCTGCTTCTCGACCCACTATTGCAAGGACTGGAGGAGAGGGGAGATTGGGCGCAAGCATTTGCGGACGATGTCGTCCTAGTGTTCGACGGGGATACAGCATTGGAGGTTGAAAGACAGGCCAATGCCGCTCTGTCCTATGTACAGCAGTGGGGAATGAGGAACAAACTCAGGTTTGCACCTCATAAAACTTGTGCGATGGTCCTTACGAGGAAACTCAAGTTCGACACCCCGAGGCTGTCCATGGGAGGGATCGACATTGCCATGTCTGACGATGTGAAGATCTTGGGGCTCACAATAGACGCGAAACTCACTTTTAATAAACATGTACAGAACCAATGCCTAAAAGCACTGGATATATACAAACAACTGTCGAAAGCGGCTAAAGTGAGCTGGGGCCTCAACCCCGATATAATTCGGACAATTTACGTAGCGGCAGTTGAACCAGTAGTGACGTACGCGGCGGCAGCATGGGCGCCCGCAACAAAGAAGATAGGGGTTCAGAAGCGCCTAAACTCGGTTCAAAGGGGATTCGCCCAGAAGCTCTGTAAGGCATACCGCACAGTCTCCCTGAACTCGGCACTAGTACTTTCGGGGATACTTCCTCTCGACCTCAAGATACAGGAGGCAGCCGCCCTGTTTGAAGCGAAGAGAGGGTCGTCACCGGAAGTGCTGGGAGATCGGGAGCCCGATAGTGTGGTCGCCTTTACGGAAGCTCCACATCCAGCGGAGCATATGGACCTGGGGTTCGTGTGCCTGGTGGACCAAAGCCTTGTGGACAGGTACAACGTGCAGTCGGTGCGAATCTTCACCGACGGCAGCAAGATTGAGGGGAAGGTCGGAGCCGCACTTTCCATTTGGAAAGATGAGACCGAGATTCAGACCCTCAAGCTGTGTCTGTCCGCGTACTGCACGGTGTACCAGGCTGAACTCCTGGCCATATGTAGAGCAACGGATGTAATCCTCAGGAGGGCGGAGACGAGCTTTGGTGTGTACAGCGATTCGAGGGCAGCGCTGGAGACGATCGCAAACCACAGCTCCCTCCACCCTCTGGCCGTGGAAGCACGGAAGAACCTGCGGAGGGCCTTTATGCAGAATAAAGACGTGTCTTTATTCTGGGTCAAGGCCCACGCCGGGCTTCCGGGCAATGAGCGCGCTGATGACCTGGCAAAAGCGGCCGCTTTGGCTTCCAAACGGAAGCCCGATTATGACAGGTGTCCGATATCTTTCGTTAAAAGGACTCTTCGCAGTCGGTCCCTGGAAGTTTGGAACGAAAGATATCGGACGGGTCATACCGCGTCCGTTACGAAGCTATTCCTGCCCGACGTCGAGAAGGCGTATCGCGTAGTCCGCAATCTGCGCCCAGCGGGGCTTCTTACACAAGTCCTCACGGGGCATGGCGGATTCTCCCACTACTTGAACCGCTTCAAGTGCAAGGAGAGTCCGGCATGCGCTTGTGACGACACCGCGGAAGAAACGGTCCCCCACCTCCTATTAGAATGTCCAATTTACGAAAAAGTCAGATATGAATTAGAACAGCGATTAGGAATCAAACTGGAAGTAGATCGTTTTCCCGAATTATTAGCAAGCAAAGATACAGTCAAAGCGTTTGTTGACTACTGCGAGGTAGTATGCCGTGGTGCAAATAATAGAAATAAGTCTGATGCATAAGCAATTGTTTTTAGGTATAATTGATGTTATACAGAAAAAGCAATGGTAGAGCCAATAGATATACAACAATGTAAAATAGAATATGTAAGCAATAGTCAATAAGTTAGAAATAAGAAAGTGCAAAACAATGTTAGTTAAGTGTAAGTGGAAAAGACAATAATAAAGACAATAAGTTAGTTTAAGTTAGACCTTTACTCGCTCTCCATTGTACCATTTGTACTAGTTTTAACATGTACTCAGTAAATATACAAAATGTACTAGCTATAAGACAATATTGTAACAATACAGCTCAAAGCTGTACAAAATGCAATAGATTTTAAGACCTAGCATAAGAAACTTTGTAAACAATTAAAGAATAGAATAAGAATTAGAATAGGCAATAAAGAATAGAATAGGCTAGCTACAAAAGTCGGAGGAATAGAATAGGCAGAATAGTGAAATACAACATAAAAATAGAAAACAATGCACCCCTTGAGCATGAAACGATCCTTGATCAATAATATCAGGGGACAGAGCAGCGTCAAATAAAAAAAAAAAAAAAAAAACCTAACCTAACCTAACCTAACCTAACCTTTTTTTTTTTTTTTTTTTTTTTTTTTTTTTAGACTGGGGAAACACATTTACGTGTACCCTCGGGCGCGGGGGCGCACCGAGTGGTTATGTGGGGCTCCCGCAGAACTGCGTCCTACCCACTAAAACCCCAGTGGTCCCTCAGGGTCGCATTGGTAGCGCCGCCCGGTACCAGGCACTAAGCCTATTGAACGGGCAGCGCCCCTGCGAACGGCCGCGACCGGCCTTCTCTTTCAGGGCCTACGCCCACTCTCGAGAGGCGCGCGGGGACTCCGCGCGCACCTCCCGGACTCATTGGGAACCGGTCCCCCCCGAGACCGGTCCCCGAGTCTTCGCCCTTCGTGGGGCTGGAGTCGTCGTTACGGAGGAGTGGGAGCTCGCCTCAGCAGCTTCAACCACGTCCATCCGCTCGGACCCCTGCTCCTCCCGCCTTGGATTGGCGGGGGGCGACTTCTTTGGCTGGGGACAGTTCTTTGTCCCCAGCTTATGCCCAGCCGGCTTTCCTGCCGCCCCGCAAAGCAGGCAGTACAAAGCCGTGGCCTTGCAGGCCGCGGACTTGTGCCCCTTCTGACCGCATCGGAAACAGAATTCCGACCGGTCTTCAGAGGCACGGCAGTTAGCGGCCACATGGCCCTCGCCCATGCAGCGGTAGCACCGCTTGGTCCTCGGTTTCAGCGGGACGACCCGCACCGAGGACCAACCGATCAGCAGCCGACGCAAGCCGGCCAACTGTTTGGCGGCCTTGGCGGGCACTGCTGCGACTGTCGACCGCTCGTGTGTGCGCCCGAACTCGGCTATTTTGCCCACCAGTATAGAATCTGGTGAGCAGCCCCCTTTTTCTGCCAGCACAGCCTTGACGTCCTCTGGTGTCGTCGCGTCATCCAGGCCGGTGACGCGGATGTCTGTCCGGATTTGCGGCCGGGTAATAGAGACAACTTCCGGCCGCATTCCCGGAATCGCCCTTAGCCTCTCGGCGAGGCGATCGGCCTTCGCGTCTGCGTCAGGCCCCGGGATCTCCATGATCTTGGCTCCTGATTGGGCCACTCGGAAGCCCATGCCCCCGCTGATGCCAACGTCCTTCAGGTCGATCTCCGCTATGGCAGTGGAGATGAACCCCGAGTACGTGGCACCATGTTTGAGGGCATCTTCGCTGTACCGCACCAGGATGGCTGCGGTCTGCGGTACGCGGATCCGCCGAGGCTTGGTCTCCGTCCGTCCGGGACCGGAGCGGGACGAAGCCTTGCCTTTGGGCGCTTTAGGCGCCTTGGCGGGCTTGTTCCGGCCACGCTTCGCCACCTCCGCGAATGATGTTGACATCGCTGCGGGTGGAGGGGGAAGCGGGCGGGACTCAATCGCAGGAGTCGGGGCAGGGGTAGGCGCTTTTGTGCGCTTCCCCTTGCCTTTGCCCTTGTTGTTGGGCCCCGTGTCGGCGGGCGGCTTAGGTGAACCTAACCTAACCTAACCTAACCTAACCTAACCTAACCTAACCTAACCTAACCTAACCTAACCTAACCTTTTTTTTTTTTTTTTTTTTGCGGAGGAGAACACTTTTACGTGCCTTAGCCGCAGGCTAGCGAAGCTTGCGGCCGTGTGTGGGGCTCGGGACTAAAGACGTTAGTCCCACTACCCACTAAACTCCTCCGGTTTCCCCTTTTCACCCGATGAGGACGAGCCGGTGCCAACCTTGTGGTTATTGACCAGCCCGTCCACGGGTACCCCGGCCTGATGCGTAGGCCGGGGTGGCGCCTAGGGAGGGCCACCCGAGAAACTAGGTGACCCCCAGACTTGGCTCGGGAGACCTGTGCAATGCGGGCGTTAGGGAGCTACCCTCGCCCGCAGGTCAACCCTCAGGCCGGAAGAGGGCGCACGTGAGCGCGCCCTCTCCGGCCCGGCCGTCTACGCCGGAGGGGAGCGGAAAGAGGATCATCCTCCCGCTCCCTCTCCTTTGCCTCCTTCTGCGAGATTACGGCCTCGCAGAAGGAGGCGGCCGCCTCCCACGCTCTCTTGCTGGTGACCATGGCTCGCACCATGGACGCCAGAGAGAGGTGTCCTCCGCCTAGCGCCGCGACGAGTTCGCGGCGCTCGTGTCGCCAGGCCGGGCACTCAACGAGTGTGTGCTCGGCCGTGTCGTCGGGAGCGTCGCAGTGATGACACTGCGGCGTCTCCTCCCGACAGGCGACACGGTGCAGATAGTGTCCGAAACACCCGTGGTCGGACAGAATCTGCGACAGGCGGTAGGTGAGGCAGCCGTGCCGGCGCTCCACCCACTCCCTCAACACCGGACTGATCGCTTCGATCGTCCGGTGGCCGGCACTCGGGGCCTCGAGAGCCTCCGCCCATTTGGCCAGGGCCTCCTCCCTGGCCTGGGCACGACCCAGCGCCACCTCCTCCATGCTAGGTCGCTCCCCCCGCAATCTCGCGTTGACCCGGACTCGATGCACCTGGGCCAGAACCAGAGCGTCGAGTTCCCACGGGATGGTGCCTGCAAGAACGCAGGCGGCCCCGTGGGAAACTGTGCGGTAAGCCCGCACAGCCCGGGTCGCGATGACCCTCTGCGGTTGGCGCAAGAGGGCCTTGAGCGGGGGGGAGAGACTCTCCGCCCACACAGGGGCTCCATATAGTGCCATCGACCTGATCACCATGTGATACAGGCGACGGCACTTTCCCCCGGGCCCTCCCACGTTGGGGAGGACCCGTCCGAGGGCTGCGGCGGCGGCGCACAGCCTGGGAGCGAGGAGCTTGAAGTGCTCCTCGAACTTCCACCGGGGATCCAAGGTCAGGCCGAGATACTTAAGGTGTTTCTCGACCGGGACCTGGACCCCCTCTACTCGGACATGGAGCCCCTGAGGGAGCCTGCGGCGTGGGGCGCGGAAATACATGGCCTTGGTTTTCTCCAAGGCCACCCGCAACCCCAGCATGCGGATGCGCCGGACGACCATAGTCGTGGCGACCGACGCGAGCTGAGCCGCATCGTCCCAGCTCTTCGCTCTCACTGCTACTAGGGTGTCGTCCGCGAAGCAGACGACATCCATTCGCTCGGAGAGCGACCCGCGCAGGACCCAGTCGTACCCCAGGTTCCACAGGAGAGGACCCAGTACGGAACCTTGGGGTACGCCCGCCGCCATCGGCCACGATTGGACGCGGCCCTCGGCGTCCTCGTACAGGACGACCCTGTTGAGCAGGTAGTCCCTGACGAGGGCGCGGAGATAGAGGGGCACTCGGTGGTATTTGAGTGCCTCCTCTATGCACTCGTAGGGGAGACTGTTAAAGGCGTTCGCGATGTCAAGCGACACCACGACAACAGCCTCCCCCCGCGCTGTGGCCGCCTCAGTCCACTCCTTGAGGCGGCTCACCGCGTCCATCGTGGACCGGCCGGCTCTGAAGCCATACTGGCAGTCGGCCAGATTGGGCCCCTCACTGCCGAGGTGCTCCTGGATGCGAGAGGCGAGGATCTTTTCAAAGAACTTCCCCGCCTCGTCCAGGAGCACGACCGGCCGGTAGCCAGCCGGGGAATCGGGTGGGCGGCCGTGCTTGCGCAGGAGGCAGAGCCGCCCCACCTTCCATCTCCTGGGGAAGCGGCGCGTTGCGATGCTGGTGTTCAGCACCGCACGAAACCGCTCCTCCAGGGGGCCTGTGGCAATGGCGAGCACCTTGGAGTGCACGCCATCCGGCCCCGGTGCCTTCTTTTTGGCCCGGAGCCGCGCCATGCCGGCCTCGAACTCCGTGTCCGAGACCGGCGGCCCATCCGACCACTCCTCAGTGGCCGGATCCTCGGCTGCCATCCTGGGAGGTTCGAAGGGTCCGGGACTCGGGAACAGAGTCTCCAGGACCCCCCGCAAGAGGCCAGGCTCCATCGAGGACGTGGGGGGAGCTCCGTCTATAAACTTCCCCCTCACCGCCCTGTATGGCCTCCCCCAGGGGTCGCGATCGAGGAGGGCAAGATACTCCTCCTCGGCGACACCCTTGGCCCTGCTAATTTCCGTTCGCAGGGCCCTCTGGGCCTCCCTGAACGTACGGCGGAGCCTATCCTCCTCCTCGGGTGCCCGTACAGCGCGCCGACGACAGCGCTGGTAGGCCTGTCTGGCGGTGAGTGTGGCGGCACGCAGTCGAGAGACTTCCTGCGTCCACCAGTACACCGCCTTTCGCCGGGTGACACCTCGGGACTTTGGCATGGCGGCGTTGCAGACGACTTTTAAGTCGTCCGCGAAGAAGTCCGCCATGCCATCCGCATCCCCGATGATTTCGGCCGGTGGCTCCGCCCATGACCTGAAGATGGCCGCCTCCTTGGCGACCTCAGGGCGGAGCTGTCCCAGGGACCAGCGCTGGAACGCCGATGGGGTCCCTGACTCGGGACCCAAACGCACCGGGGCCGCGGGGCCGCCTACGGAGATACCAAATCGGATATATTTATGATCCGATAAGGTCTCCGCGTCGGCCACCCGCCACTGGGTGACGCGGCCTGCCAAATGTGAGGTGGCCAGGGTGACGTCGACGATTGATTCACCCTGCCACCTCACACAGGTCGGCGTGCTCCCCCTGTTGAGGACCACTAGTCCCAGGCTGAGTGCCCAGGACATTAGGTCCTCGCCGAACGGATTGTTCGAGGGGGAGCCCCACGAGGTGTGCTTGGCGTTCAAGTCACCGCCAAGCAGAACCTGTTTGGGTGCCGACCTGTGCACCGCACCCTCAACCGCAGTCAGGAAGGATTCGAATTCCGCTCTGCTGCGGTTGGGCGAGAAGTAGGCGGCAATCAGGACGATGCCACCCCAGCCCACGGCCACGTAGCTCTGCCCCCTCTCCTGGAAGATTAGAGGGGGCCCCGAACTAGTGGTCCTCCTCACAACCGCCGCCAGCCCGTCCGCCGAACCGTACCACTGAGCCGAATCCGGCACGTGGTGAGGCTCCGCCACAAGCGCCACGTCAATTTGCCACTCCGCCATCGCTTGACTGAGTAAGTCCTGCGACCTGGCGGAGCGGTTCAGGTTGGCCTGAAGCATTTCCCCGATGGACCTTCTATTCATTTGAGGTTTCCATCGGGGTTCCTTCTTGTGTGGCGGCGGCGGCGGTATCGGAGACCGTCGACGCTGCTGCCGGATGTTTGGCGGGGACTGCGCGGCCCTTCACGGGCGGCGACTGGCACTTCGGCCCCGCCATTCGGTGTTCCGACGGGTTGCCCCTGTCGGCACACACGGCACACTTGAAGGGTGCCGTGCATGTTTTGGCAGTATGCCCCTCCTTGCCGCAGCGGTAGCATAGACCGCTGCGGTCTTTTTTGGAGGGACAGAGGATCGCCGTGTGCCCCTTCTCCAGGCACCTGTGGCAGCGCATTGGGCGCTGCTCGAGTGCCCGGACGGACGCGGAGCACCACCCGACCACTAGTCGGCCCTCCGCGATCTTCGCGACCGACTCCACGGGGCAGGAGACAACAACGGAACCCATTCTGATTGGCCCCGTTGCAATGGCCCCCACCCTAAACCGTTCCGGGCTACACCCGGCTTTGGTTGCCAGGGCCTCTTTGAGCTCGGCGGCTGAGACAGAGTCGTCGAGTCCTGAGACCCGTACGTCCGCCGTTTTGGTCGGACGCGTGACGACCGCCTCCTCGCCGAGCACCTCGCTCATCTTGACCGCCAGCTGGTCGGCCTGTGCGGCGGTGGCCTCCTTGGGAAGCTCCATGACGCAGGCCCCCGTCATGGACCTGCGGAACTTCCCAGCGCCGACGCCAATCTCTGCCAGATTGACGCCAGCCTTCGCCTTGAGAAGGGCCTGGCCATAAGTGGCCCCCTTTTCCACCGCCTCTGGCTTTAGTGTGACGACCACCGCCAGCGTCTTAGGCGGTTTAGGCAGCTTCGGTGCCTTCGTTTTAGGCGAAGTTTTGGCCGCCTTCTTCTTCTTCGCCTTTTTGTTGACGACGGTCCACTCTCCCTCGCCGTCAACCACCAAGGGCTGGACCTCTCGTGATGGCCCAGCCGTTTGTTCAGCCGCCCTTGTTTGACGGGGTGCCGCAGGCGCCTTTTTCCCCTTAGCCTTTTTCGGTAAATTTGCCGCCGGGGCCAGGGTGGTCGGGGCCGTCGCCGTCGGGGCCGGCGTCAGAGTCGCCGTCGGAACCGTCGTTGTCGGAGCTCTCGTCGTCTTCTTCCTTGTCACTGCCGCCCACGTGGAACAGGGGGCGGCCTGAGAGGGCGCCTTGGACGACGATACAGGTTGCGGGGAGGGCTTCGGCTTGGCCGGAGCAGAACCCACCCTGGTTGTTGCCCTAAGAGGAGGGCGCTCTCCAGCCTCCGGAGGCAGCGCACTTGAGTCCAATCTTGCGGCAATCATGTTGCCGCAAGATTCGAGCATCGACCGCCGAAAATCGTCGAGCATGACTCTGAATGAGCTCGCTTCAGAGACCGACTCCGCAGGAGGCTGGGGCGGAGGGGAGTCGTTCCGCTGGGAGAACTCCCTGCGGTACGACTGAAGCTCCTGCCTTAGGGCCTCAACCTCGTTTCGGAGGTTGCGGTTGGCAACCTCCAGGCGGCGGATCTTCTCCGGCTCCGTCCCAGTGAAGGCAGAGTCGATAGCGTCCCGCAACCAGGCCGCGCAATCCTTGAGGTCCTTTATGTAGGTTCCCTTAAGGTTGCCGGATGTAGTGGCGACCCTGAAGATCCGGGAGACCCTGTGTTGGGCAGCCATCTTGATTTCCTCCGAGGACAGCTCCTCGGGCCTCCGGGCGTCGAGCGGTGTGTCGTCCGCCGCCTTGGCCGCTGCGGCCTTTTTTGGCTTTCCCTTGGCCAGAGAGCGGTCCATTTCCGTCTCTTCATTGGCTGTCTCCATCTTTCGCAGCGTAGACGCCGCGCGAGTCCACCCCGGTTTGTGACCAGGGGCCAAAGTTTTGCCTCGCCTGGCCGTCGACACTTTGGCCGCTGACGCTTTGGCCTCGGCGTCCGACTCGTCCGCCGCATCCGATCTGGCGAAAAATTTGGAGGGCGGCCTCTTGCGAGTACCGCTCCCCAGAGTCGCGCAGCCCGTCGCGACTACGGGCGCCGGAGCAGGCACCGGAGCAACCTCCGGTGCATCCTCCCGCACCACCGCCGAAACGACCTGCCCAACTCTTCCAACAGCCGAGCGCGTGAGCACCACCGACGCCGGTCGGCAGACTGCTTCCAACTTGGAGCTGAGCTCCACCGCATCTGATGATGCTGCCCCACTGGGGCCCGAACACTTCGTCCCAAAGGACCCAACATCAATCTCTCCCATCTCCGTCAAAGTTTTATTTTTATTTGTAAATTCCATTGCGAATCCCACGAGTAGTGTGGAAATGAGGTCCACCCCGGCAGAGCCACGTGCCGGGGCAACCCTAATACGCCTGGGGGGCGGGAGGTACCCCAGGGTTGGTCGCTAGCTGGCCGACTCACTCAGCCGACCACCCGTTTCCGGGCGCCCCAATGTCACGCACCATAACATCGAGACTTTGAGGTTTTTTAGTGTGGTTTTCTCCACTCAGGCCAGCCAATTAAGGCAAGCCCACTACCCCAGTGGCCGATGCACGAGACATGACCGCACACCGGACTGATCACTAGAGCAGTATCGGCGACAGAGACGACCGCGCGGAAAACGCGGCCCACTCTGTGCCCCTGAAGGTTTTTTATAGAGGTTTTCTCCTCGCAACTCTGACTGAGCAGAGTCCCCGGTCCTCATAGTGAGGATTACGGTATGCCCCCCTGGCCACTCATCCGCGCCGTCGCATGATACGACGGGGCAAGAGAGCAGCCCCCTATGGAGTGTCGGCCGTCGGGTAGCAATGCCCGAAGAGATTACTACCCGCCGTTGCCTAGGGTGGACCAGGACAGGACACTACCCTTCCGACCGAACGAATCCGATCGCAAGAATAAGGCCCCGCCGCACGAAGAGGCCACTCCATCCCCACCCCAACCTAACCTAACCTAACCTAACCTAACCTAACCACTCTGGTTTCCCTTCAAAACGTATAAAAAAAAAACAAATGCAATGGTACTTACCAAAAAATTGAAATATGACACCCCTCAACTGAGGATGGGCGAAACGGACATTGCCATAGTAGACGAGATAAAACTGCTAGGACTTACTATCGACAGCAAAATTCTTGTTAATGATATGCAGTTTGTGCAGAATTTTTATTATTTGTTACAACAAGCAACAAGCAATTGACAGAGAAGTATCAAAACCGTAGCATAGCAACGGACATTAGGCAGCAGGCACACAGTACCTTAACACTTCCCCTCAAACGAATATCATCTGGTCATCTGACACACGTATTCCAGAAAAGCTAAATTAATACAATGCACTAGCACTCCTCTAAACTCATTCTTGCGTCATCAAACGTAAGCCCGAAACACATTTCTCAAAGTTAATACGCCCTAACGGCTTCGTCAAAACATCAGCTACATTATCCTCAGTACACACATACTGTAATGCAACCGTTGCATCCTCAACGCATTGCCGCACGTAGTGATATCTTATATCGATGTGCTTCGTCCGTCTATGTGCAATAGGATTCAGAGCTAACTTTATAGCACTCTGGTTATCCACGTATAGAGACACTGAACGCTCAGGCACTTGTAAAAGAGAATTCACAAAACCATGTAAATAAGTAGCTTCTTTACATGCTTCTGACAGCGCTATGTATTCTGCTTCTGTTGACGACAGAGCCACACAAGTTTGCTTCTTGCACTCCCACGACACAAGGTTTCCACCTACCTTAAAGGTGAACCCGGAGAATGACTTTCTGTCTTTTACATTTCCTCCCCAGTCGGCGTCAACGTAGCCGGTAATACTACCAATGGCAGCTGCAGCATCCGCCTTGAACTCTAGGCTATAACTGATTGTGCCTTTGAGATATCTTAGTACCCGCTTTGCAGCTTGCATGTGCACCTGGTAGCAACAAGAATTATATTGAGACAAAAAACTTACTGCGGCCGAGATATCAGGCCGAGTATTGCAGGCCAAGTAATTCAATGCTCCTATTAACGACTGATATCTAAGCCGGTTTGGTTGATCCAGTGCTACACCACCTTCCCCTTCAGCCAAAACCGAGTGAAGATTCACCTCTATAGGAGTTTTTACTGGTTTGCAATCATCAAGACCGAAATCTGCCAACAATTTCTTGATAAACTTACTTTGTGAAACTCGTAATGAACCACTGTCTCTGGTAAGTTCCATTCCTAGACATTGCCGTGCCTTTCCTAGATCCTTGATTTTAAATTTCTTTCTCAGATTTTCCAAGAGTTCATTTTTCTTTTGCGTATCATCAAAGAAAACTAAAAAATCGTCAACATACAAGGCGATATAAACATTGTCTCTAAAATATAAACATTTATCAAATTTTGAACGTCTAAATGACAATGACAGCAAAACTTCATTTACTTTTTCGTTCCATGAACGAGATGCTTGTTTAAGGCCATATATTGCCTTTCGCAATAAACAAACCTTTTTGCTATTTTTATCGCATCCGTCTGGCTGTTGCATGTAGACCTTTTCATGCAGTTCGCCATTCAGAAATGCGGTGTTCACATCAAAATGATCAATTTGAAGATTTTTGTGAACAGCCAACGAAAATAACAACCTGATAGTGGACCTCCGAACAACCGGTGAATAGGTCTCAAAGTAGTCAACTCCATATGACTGCGTGAACCCTTTCGCCACAAGTCGAGCTTTGTAGGATTTGCGTCCATCAGCGTCGAACTTGTATTTGAATATCCACTTGCAACCTACTACCTTTGCTCCAGGTGGTCTGTCCACAATCTCCCAAACTTCATTTTCGTACATAGAGTCCAACTCTTTCTGAATGGCTTCTCTCCAGTAAATCTCATCTTTACTCTTCAGAGCTTCTTGAAAAGTACGAGGTTCGTCGTCAGTGACAAGAAAGACCAAATCCTCTTGGTTTCGCAGTCTATTCCGTAAAGGATACCTAGGCTGTTCCACCACAGGTTCTGGTTCTTCACCATTTGGCACTGCTTCCTCAACTTCCAAGTTAGAAGATGATGAGATCTCTGGTTCCGAGATAGGTTCAGGTTCAGTCGACACGTCATTAGTGATTTCCCATGTGACGTCAGAGTCCTGTCCTCTTGACAGCTCTGCGGGAACATCAGACTTCTGAGTGTCGCTGTATCCACCTGTATCCTCTATGAACACAACGTCTCTTGCCTTTATGACGTTTCGTGGATTTTTCAAATCTGCTAAACGGTAACCTTTCGTTTCCGTGCAATATCCCACGAAGCGATATGCTTTGGCTTTCTTATCCCACTTCTTCCGAGTTTCCTTTGGTACATGCGCGTAAGCAATTGAACCAAATACTCTAAAGTGAGTGACAGTTTGAGCTTTATTGGTCCAAAGCTCCTCCGGAATCTTACCCCGGTTGCCTGAATGAGGTAGTCTATTTTTAATGTAAACCGCAGTATTACATGCTTCCGCCCAATACCGATTACTAAGACTTTCTCCCAGCATGGTCCGAGCCATCTCCACGATCGTTCGGTTAGCTCGTTCAGCAACGCCATTTTGTTCCGGGGTATAAGGGACTGTCAACTGGTGTTTTATTCCCTTACTGCGAATATATTGACTAAACTTCTGGTTAACAAATTCTGTTCCATTGTCAGTTCGTATAGCCTTCAGTTTTAAGCCAGTCTCGTTCTCCACATGTGTCACAAACTCTTTGAAGAATTTTAAAGTATCTGATTTTGACTTGAGAAAATATGCAAACATTTTCCGTGTCAAATCATCCACCAAGACAAACATGTAACGAGATCCATTAAACGAACTCTCTGACATTGGACCACAGATATCCATATGTACTAACCCTAATTTGTCACTTGCTCTGTCTGCTTCACCTGCTGGAAAAGGTAATCTGTGTGACTTCCCCTTAATGCAGTCAACACAAGGTTCCATTACGCTCTTTCCAAAATCGAAACCAGGTAGCTTACGTAAATCTCGCTCATTTACGTGTCCAAGCCGCCGATGCCACAATGTCAACGAGTTCCCAGCCTGAACTGTAGCCAGCGCCTCATCTACAACAGGATAACAATCATCAAGTTTATAGATGCCTGAGACCTTGCTTGCAGTAGCTACAAGCCTACTCGAAATGTGACCTACCGATTTGTGAAACATATTTTGTTAATGATATGCAGTTTGTGCAGAATTTTTATTATTTGTTACAACAAGCAACAAGCAATTGACAGAGAAGTATCAAAACCGTAGCATAGCAACGGACATTAGGCAGCAGGCACACAGTACCTTAACACCTGCAATACTCGGCCTGATATCTCGGCCGCAGTAAGTTTTTTGTCTCAATATAATTCTTGTTGCTACCAGGTGCACATGCAAGCTGCAAAGCGGGTACTAAGATATCTCAAAGGCACAATCAGTTATAGCCTAGAGTTCAAGGCGGATGCTGCTGCCATTGGTAGTATTACCGGCTACGTTGACGCCGACTGGGGAGGAAATGTAAAAGACAGAAAGTCATTCTCCGGGTTCACCTTTAAGGTAGGTGGAAACCTTGTGTCGTGGGAGTGCAAGAAGCAAACTTGTGTGGCTCTGTCGTCAACAGAAGCAGAATACATAGCGCTGTCAGAAGCATGTAAAGAAGCTACTTATTTACATGGTTTTGTGAATTCTCTTTTACAAGTGCCTGAGCGTTCAGTGTCTCTATACGTGGATAACCAGAGTGCTATAAAGTTAGCTCTGAATCCTATTGCACATAGACGGACGAAGCACATCGATATAAGATATCACTACGTGCGGCAATGCGTTGAGGATGCAACGGTTGCATTACAGTATGTGTGTACTGAGGATAATGTAGCTGATGTTTTGACGAAGCCGTTAGGGCGTATTAACTTTGAGAAATGTGTTTCGGGCTTACGTTTGATGACGCAAGAATGAGTTTAGAGGAGTGCTAGTGCATTGTATTAATTTAGCTTTTCTGGAATACGTGTGTCAGATGACCAGATGATATTCGTTTGAGGGGAAGTGTTAAGGTACTGTGTGCCTGCTGCCTAATGTCCGTTGCTATGCTACGGTTTTGATACTTGCCCTCTTGTTAATGATATGCATTGATTTTTATTATTTGTTACAAGTCACGTCGAAGCTCTTAACACTATCACAAACCTTAATGTCTCTAAACCAATGTTTTTGAAATGACATATGATTCGATGCACCGCTGTCGATATACCAGGATCCAGAATCGAATGTATCACGAACACTTAACGAAGTTAATAGTCCAGTGTCGCCACTCTTCTGACCTGTATGAAGCAGTTGACATTGATTCTTCCTATGCCCTTTTTCTCCACATTTAAAGCATTTGACAGGTTTGACAGACTGCTTTTTATGTCTGCTCCCTTTTGAAGCTAAAGCTGACTCACTCATAGTGTTGGATGTACTGCCTTTTGTCGAGTCTTCTTGAAGTAGTTTCTGTCGCACATTTTGCGAAGTGATCTTCATGCCAGAGTGTTCCATTGCCATTCTCATGGGTTTGTACTCGTCTGGTAGACCTCGCAACAGCACGACAGCGACAAGTTCGTCGTCGACACTATGGTCTATTTCTCTCAGTTTTTGAGTGTGACTCATGATGGCAGCTATGTATTCATGCATATTCGCATGTCTATCCAATCTCTCGTCTAAGAGTGCATTCAACAGACTTATTTTCCTGTTGAAACCTTTATCTTCGAATACAGCAGCTAATGCGTCCCATGCTTCCTTCGCCGTCCTCGCTTCTTGAACGTAGGGGTAGAGGTGCGGTTCTAGGTGCAAGCATATGGTCGCCAGTGCTTCTTCATCTTTTTGGATAGCAGAAAGATCATCAGGTTCCGGAGACTTCGCCGTGTAGGAAAAAAGCTTTTCACGTAGTAAAAGCATTTTCAATGCGAACTTCCATGTTGAGTAATCTTCTAAGCCGTTGAGCTTCGGGATGGAAAATTTCGTGATCTGGGCCATAACCTCTTGTTAATGATATGCAGTTTGTGCAGAATTTTTATTATTTGTTACAACAAGCAACAAGCAATTGACAGAGAAGTATCAAAACCGTAGCATAGCAACGGACATTAGGCAGCAGGCACACAGTACCTTAACAAAAATGACATTTAATAAGCATGTTGCCACAGTCTGCCGGAAAGCGATAAATGTTTATAAACAGTTGTCGATGGCAGCTAAAGCAAGCTGGGGCCTACATCCAGAGGTCATCAAAATTATTTACACTGCCACAGTAGAGCCCATCATTACCTACGCTGCTGGTGTGTGGGCTCCAGCCGCCAAAAAACTCGGAGTCAGAAAACAGCTGGACACGGTGCAAAGAGGCTTTGCGCAAAAATTGTGCAAGTCCTATCGCACTGTGTCGCTAAACTCCGCACTGGCGCTTTCAGGACTGATACCTCTCGATCTCCGAATACAAGAGGCAGCAACTCTCTATGAGACAAAAAGAGGTCACTCTGAAGAAGTGCTCGGAGATCGCGAATTAGAGTTGCCAGTGAGAGTCACAGAACTCCCACATCCAGCAAAACAAATGGCCATACAGTTCCAATGCCTGGAAAACCAGGAACAAATAGACAAGCAAAATCAACAGCTTAAAATCTATACAGACGGCAGCAGGATAGAGGACAAGGTCGGAGCTGCACTGTCTTTCTGGACAGATAGCAGTGAGACCAAATCCACTAAACTTTGCTTGCCGTCTTATTGTACGGTATATCAGGCGGAACTGTTGGCCATAAACAGAGCTGTCAAAGAAGCCTTAAAATCTAAAGCCACAGATATAGGAATCTACAGCGACTCACGCTCGGCACTAGAGACTCTGGCTAACCCCAACGCCCCTCATCCGCTAGCAGTAGAAGCTCGAAATGGTCTCGATATGGCGCTCACCCAAAATAAAAGAATATCCTTCTATTGGGTAAGAGCCCATATAGGACTTAAAGGCAATGAGCGAGCGGATGAGTTGGCGAAGGAAGCAGCACTCAATTTACGCAAAAAACACGATTACGACTGTTGCCCTGTATCATACGTCAAAAAGTGTCTTCGAGAAGGTTCAATCCAAGAGTGGAACGAAAGGTACACCTCCAGCACGACAGCTTCAGTGACCAAACTGTTCCTTCCTGACATAACAGAGGCCTATAAACTTGTGCGAAAGATAAAACCGGCAGGTATACTTACGCAGATAATGACGGGACACGGAGGGTTCTCACAGTACCTACACCGCTTTAAGTGTAAAGAGAACCCTTCGTGCATATGCGACCCGGAAACTGAAGAATCGGTGCTGCATATCCTAACAGAATGCCCGGTACACATAACTGCTCGTCAGTCATTGGAACAAAAACTGGGTGTCCAAATCACAGCTGACACATTAAAAGATCTATTAAAATATAAAGACACCCAAGAACACTTCATAAAATACTGCATTAATATCGCTGCGCAAGTAATAAACAGAAATAAAACTGACAAAACACCACCGGAATAGACTTGTAAAAATGTAAATATCAAAAAACAATTACATTTAATAAATAAAAAACTTATAAAAAACCAATAAAAAACAAAAAACAAATAAAAACATATAAAAAACAAAACACTATTATTTAAGTTGTAAATATTAATTTTCTAGATATAAGCGAAGCTCTAGTGCGAGCCAAAATTATTGTAAATATAAAAGTTGATTCTCGAACTTCTCTTTCTTCACTCTTCTCTTTTTCTTTTTCTTCCACTTCTTCAAAGTTAGATTCTAAAAGATAGTCTCTCAAATAACAGGCAGTTAAAGGTTGAATAAATAATACTCTGTAAATAAATTCAAATGTACACATAAAATAGGTATTTTAAAATAAAATGTACGTTTCACGTACATGCCATAAATATCTAGCAAATAAAACAAAGAGTTAGCAAATAAAACAAAGCAAATAAAAGCTCTGATTACGTCAGAGAACAAAATATCTATCAAAAAAAAAAAAAAAAAACCTAACCTAACCTAACCTAACCTTTTTTTTTTTTTTTTTTTTTAGACTGGGGAAACACATTTACGTGTACCCTCGGGCGCGGGGGCGCACCGAGTGGTTATGTGGGGCTCCCGCAGAAAATGCGTCCTACCCACTAAAACCCCAGTGGTCCCTCAAGGTCGCATTTGTGGCACCGCCCGGTACCAGGTCGAAGCTATTGACCGGACAGTGCCGCTGCGAATAGCCGCGACCGGCCTTCTCACTCAGGGTCTACGCCCACTCTCGAGAGGCGCGCGGGGACTCCGCACGCACCTCTCGGACTCATTGGGAACCGGTCCCCCCCGAGACCGGTCCCCGAGTCTTCGCCCTACGTGGGGCTGGAGTCGTCGTTACGGAGGAGTGGGAGCTCGCCTCAGCAGCTTCAACCACGTCCATCCGCTCGGACCCCTGCTCCTCCCGCCTAGGTTTGGCGGGGGGCGACTTCTTTGGCTGAGGACAGTTCTTCGTCCCCAGCTTATGCCCAGCCGGCTTTCCTGCCGCCCCGCAAAGCAGGCAGTACAGCGCCGTGGCCTTGCAGGCCGCGGACTTGTGCCCCTTCTGACCGCATCGGAAACAGAATTCCGACCGGTCTTCCAGGGCACGGCAGTTCGCCGCCACATGGCCCTCGCCCATGCAGCGGTAACACCGCTTGGCCCTCGGTTTCAGCGGAATGATCCGCACCGAGGACCAGCCGATCAGCAGCCGACGCAAGCCGGCTAACTGCTTAGCGGCTTTGGCGGGCACCGCTACGACTGTCGAACGCTCTTGAGAGCGCCCGAATTCAGCAATCTTGCCCACCAGGATGGAAGCTGGTGGGCAGCCCCCTTTTTCTGCCAGCACGGCCTTGACATCATCTGATGTCGTTGCGTCATCCAGGCCGGTGACTCTCATATCTGTCCGTATTTGCGGCCGGGTTATGGAGACAACCTCCGGCCGCATCCCTGGTATCGCTCGCATTCTCTCAGCGAGACGATCGGCCTTCTCGTCGGCGTCAGGCCCCGGGATTTCCATTATTTTGGCACCCGACTGTGCCACTCGGAAGCCCATGCCCCCACTGATGCCAACGTCCTTCAGGTCTATCTCCGCTATAGCAGCGGAGATAAACCCGGCATACGTGGCACCATGCTTGAGGGCATCTTCGCTGTACCGCACCATGATGGCTGCGGTCTGCGGTACGCGGATCCGTCGAGGCTTGGTCTCCGCCCGTCCGGGACCGGAGCGGGACGAAGCCTTGCCTTTGGGCGCTTTGGGCGCCTTGGCGGGCTTGTTCCGGCCACGCTTCGCCACCTCCGCGAAAGATGTTGACGCAATCGCTGCGGGTGGAGGGGGAAGCGGGCGGGACTCAGTCGCAGGAGTTGTGGCAGGGGTCGGCGCTTTAGTGCGCTTCCCCTTGCCTTTGCCCTTATTGGGCCCCGTATCGGCGGGCGGCTTAGGTGCCGGGCCGGGGGCTGGCCGCCTTTCTGGGGCGACTTCGGACGGCTGCACCGATTGGGCAGCTTTTTTGGCAGCCTTACGACGTTGAGGCCGCGACAAAAACGGCGCGTAGGGAGCGTCATCCTCCGACGTCATCCCTAATCTACCGCCTTCCTGCAGAGGTGGGCGGTATGACACCGAGGGGAGCAGACGACCGTCCCTCTCAAGTGCCTCAAAGCGGGCGTCCAGCATGGTCCCGATCTGGGACACGATGCTGGACCGCTCCGCCGGCTCGACGGCGGACGTGCCCCCTTCCGCGGGCGTTGACCCAGGCGGAAACTCTGGGCGACAGACCTTGAGGGCCTCGACCTCACGCCGCAGCTCCTCCATCTCTCGTTTGAGCTGCTGATTGGCAGCATTAAGACGGCGCACTTCGTCGTCCGCAGTCCGCACACGTAATTCCTCGACGGACGCCGCAATCAGAACGGCGGCGTCCTTGAGAGCCTTCACGACAGTGCCCTTGAGGTTCTTGGACCTCTCGGCGCACTGTACGATCGTGTTCGTAGCGATCTTGACGCTCTGAACTATTTCATGCGCAGGGAGCCTAGACTGCTCAACCTGCGCACTCTCCCTGGCCTTGTCCAGCTTCTCGCTGGAGTGTAGGATCATACGGTCTAGATCCTGCTGCTGCTTCTCTTTAGCCTCCTTTTCGGCGAAGGCCTTAAGCGCCTGACGGGCTTTAAGCGCGCCAACGTACTCCCCAGTTGTGGGGGGACGCCCGCGCCCGCGCTTCGCCACTTGGCCCTTCTTCACCAATTTGGCAATCTTTGGCTGACGACCGATCTCGATGTCGTCGTCCCGATCCGTCAGGTCAATGTACGAGGACCCCGACATTACGGACTGGGACCTCGTAGAAGGCGAGCGACTTTGAGGACGCCTTCGTCTCTGTCCGACGGGGGAGGACGGAACTCCCCCAACCTTTTGGGCCAGCCTCGAGCTGGACCTTGACGGGGTCCGCTGGGCCCGGTCTTGAGTCCCGTCCGGGTGAGATGGAGAACGGGAACGGCTCCGGCTCCGACACCTCTGCGGGTGAGCAAGGGGAGGAGGCTTCACGCTCGACTTCCCCTTCTTGGCAGCCCTCGCCGCTCTGTGTAGCCGAAGGATCGTCTCGAAATAATCGCGTGTCTGAGACGCGGCTTCCTCCTGGCTGAAACCAGTGGCCTCGTAGTGACGCTGGAACTTATTAAAGAACCCGTCTTCCTCTGTCTTATATAGTTCGTGGTCACTTCCATACTCCATGTATGTTTGCTGGAGCTTGGAGACAATCTGACCGATCTGCTCGTCGTCCAGCGCGCCACAGTCTTGAGGAAGGGGAGGAGACTTTTGGCTCAACTCCTCTTTCCTTTGAGCCCACTTCTCTTTATAGGGCGCAATTGCTCTTTCGAGTAGTGTGCGAGTGTAGTTTGCCGCACCCTCTTGGCTGAAGCCAGCCATCTCGTTGTGGCGGTTCATTTTCTGGGTGAATCCGCGCACCTCCCTCTGGTAGTTTTCGGAGTCACTACCGTACTCCTTATAGTTGCGCTGGACGCACTGGGTCATGTCCAGTATCTCGTCATTTCCGAGAATGCCCTCGCTGGAAGGCGGCGTGTACCAGAACTCCTTGCCGTCCTCCAGAGCAATGTATGACTCCGGAGTCGGCTTGGGGCCTAGTCCCGCTTTCGACTTGGCGGCCGGTTTGGCGGCCGATTTAGCAGCCTTGCTGCTGCTCGCTGCGAACATGCCGCGAAGATTCCCCTCGAAGAAAGAGGAGCGGCTCGCGCCCGAAGGCGCCTTCGCGGAACTCCCGCGGTTGGAGGGGTCTTGGCTTCGCACCTCACCCTCGCTCCTGACTGGCGTAGAGTCTCGGGCCCCCACATTACGATTGCCCGAGGTGCCTGACGCGGTTTTATCCGCGGCAGGGGGGATTCCCCGCCGAGAGGCAGGTACCCCGTGGGGAGTTGTATTCCTTTCCGCCATATTCATTTTGTTCGCTTGTGCTACTCCCGGGGGGGACAAGCTTGGCCCCAGGGAGAGCCCCTCACTGGTTGGTGACCGCCTCCGTCACCACCCTTCCGAAGGAAAGGCCCGGGCCGCCGAGGACTACAGCGGCTCAGATTTAGAGATTTGTTTCAGGGTAAGTAGGATTCTGGGTCGGGAAGGCAAGGCTTTCACCCCGCCGACCTTTCCCGAAACCCAATATTACCCTTCTGGGGTTTACTCCCCGCAGCCCTGCCGTGACAGGACCCCCGGCTGCCCTGAAAAGGGCAGTAACGGTATGATGCGTTTTTATAGAGGTCGCTCTCCTCGCGAGCCGACTTGTGCCAGCTCCCCGGTCCTCCGAAGAGGATTACGGTATGGTAGTTTTTATAGAGGTTTCCCCCTCGCGACTCTGACAGAACAGAGACCCCGGTCCTCAGAATGAGGATTACGGTATGCCCCCCGGCCGCTCTTCTGCGCCGTCGCAAAGCGCGACGGGTCAAGAGAGCAGCCCCCTATGGAGTGTCGGCCGTCGGGTAGCAATGCCCGAAGAGATGACTACCCGCCGTTGCCTAGGGTGGACCAGGACAGGACACTACCCTTCCGACCGAACGAATCCGATCGCAAGAATAAGGCCCCGCCGCACGAAGAGGCCACTCCATCCCCACCCCAACCTAACCTAACCTAACCTAACCTAACCTAACCTAACCTATCCTTCCGGAACCTATCCTTCCGGAACCTAACCTACCGGAACATAAACTTCCGGAACCTAACCTTACGGAACCTAACCTTCCGGAACATAAACTTCCACAACATTTTTGGTACCGGGGTTAGATTCCGGAAGGTTTCATTCCGGAAAGTTTGGTTCCGGTAGGTTAGGTTCCGTAAGGTTAGGTTCCGTAATGTTAGGTTCCGGAAGGTTAGGTTAGGTTAGGTTAGGTTAGGTTGGGGCGTGCCCCAAGAGTCCAGGTCCACGTTCCTACGCCCCGGGCAACGCTGTCCCTGACCACCGTAACGGAGTGGCAGGGCAGCGGCTGAGAGACTCTTGACTGTGACTGTTGCGCAAGTGCGATTCACTGCTTTGTTTGAGGTTTCCGACGTCTGACTTTCCCACTCACTCTTCCTTTTTGGTTGGAGTCCTTTTGAGGACTGTGTGGGTTTTGTCAGAGTCCCTTCTGACGGATATTCTTTTTGTTTTCTGTCCAGTCCAGTTGCGGAAAAATAGGTTTCGGAAAGTTAGGTTCCGGAAAGTAAGGTTTTGAAAGGTTAGGTAAAGGTTTCATTCCGGAAAGTTTGGTTCCGGAAGGTTAGGTTCCGGAAGTTTAAGTTCCGGGGTTAGGTTCCGGAAGGTTTCATTCCGGAAAGTTTGGTTCCGGTAGGTTAGGTTCCGTAATGTTAGGTTCCGGAAGTTTATGTTTCGAAAGGTTAGGTTCCGGAAGGTTAGGTTCCGGAAAGTAAAGTTCCGGAAAGTTAGGTTCCGAAAAAAATAGGTTCCGGAAAGTCGATTCCGGAAATTTTGGTTCCGGAATGTCCTGTTGCGGATAAATAGGTTTTTGAAAGTTAGTTAAGAAGGTAAGTTTCCGGAACAAGGTTCCGGGGTTATGTTCCGGAAGGTTAGGTTCAGGAATGTCCAGTTGCGGAAAAATAGGTTTCGGAAAGATAGGTTCCCGAAAGTTAGGTTTTGAAAGGTTAGGTAAAGGTTTTATTCCAGAAAGTTTGGTTCCGGAAGGTTAGGTTCCGGAAGTTTTGGTACCGGGGTTAGGTTCCGGAAGGTTAGGTTTCGGATTTTTCGGTTGCGGAAAAATAGGTTTTTGAAAGTTAGTTTGTTAAGAAGGTAAGTTTCCGGAACATAGGGTTCCGGGGTTAGGTTCCGGAAGGTTAGGTTCCGGAAGTTGATGTTGTGGAAGTTTATGTTCCGGAAGGTTAGGTTCCGGAAGGTTAGGTTCCAGAGGGTTAGGTTCCAGAAGGTTAGGTTCCGGAAGGTTAGGTTCCGTAATGTTACGTTCCGGAAGGTTAGGTTCCGGAATGTCCATTTGCGGAAAAATGGAAAAGGTTTCATTCCGGAAAGTTTGGTTCCGGAAGGTTAGGTTCCGGAAGTTTTGGTACCGGGGTTAGGTTCCGGAAGGTTTCATTCCGGAAAGTTTGGTTCCGGTAGGTTAGGTTCCGTAAGGTAAGGTTCCGTAATGTTAGGTTCCGAAAGGATAGGTTCCGGAAGGTTAGGTTCCGGTAGGTTATGTTCCGAAATTCCGGTTGCAGAAAAATAGGTTCTGGAAAGTTGAATCCGGAAATTTTGGTTCTGGAAGGTTAGATTCCGGAAAGTTAGGTCCTGGAAGGTTAGGTTCCGGAAGGTTAGGTTTCGGAAAGTAAAGTTCCGGAAAGTTAGGGTCCGGAAGAATAGGTTCTGGAAAGTTGAATCCGGAAATTTTGGTTCTGGAAGGTTAGATTCCGGAAGGTTAGGTTCCGAAACATAAGGTTCCGGAAAGTTTGTTTCCGGAAGGTTAGGTTCCGTAAGGTTGGGTTCCGGAAGTTTATGTTCCAAAAGGTTAGGTTCCGGAAGGTTAGGTTCCGGAATGTTAAGTTCCGAAAAGATAGGTTCCGCAGTATTGTTCCGGAAAGTAAGGTTCCGGAAAG
This sequence comes from Mecyna flavalis, assembly GCA_949319885.1. Taxonomy (NCBI): domain Eukaryota; kingdom Metazoa; phylum Arthropoda; class Insecta; order Lepidoptera; family Crambidae; genus Mecyna; species Mecyna flavalis. Next base: position 159,481 of record OX439426.1, read on the forward strand.
TTAGGTCCCGGAAGGTTAGGTTCCGGAAGGTTAGGTTCCGTAAGGTTAGGTTCCGGTAGGTTAGGTTCGGTAAAGTTAGGTTCCGGTAGGGTCGGTTCCTTAAAGTTAGGTTTAAGAAAGATTGGCTCTAGAAGGTCAGGTTATGATTGTTACAATTCGTTTCGTTTTACGAGAAGAAAACTTTATAAGAATTTATTTGCAACCCTACACAATCAAAAAATCCAAACGCCACCGCGATTTACATCGAGATAGCGCCATCTATTATTGAGCGGCGACAACTTGACGCCATCTATTGGTGGGCAGCCTAAACTATCATCAATACAAATTAGTCGTCCATTAGACAACAGTATATTATTTCCACTTCATCAATAGATGGCGCTACAAGAACATTGTAACACGCTATCTTTACGATTTTTCGATACTATAAGGTTCCCTTTATTTTCGGAACTTATTATAAATGGCGGCGGCGGCGTCGTCGTCGAGGATGGGTCAAGGAGGACAAGGCTGCTTCTGCCGGGTCCCTCCCGCGGTTTCGGCGCCCACATAATTATGTAAGTGTTCGGCGCCCTAATTCGCCTCCCCCTTACCGTAGGTGCAGCAGGCTAGCTGTTTCAGCCGCCGATGAACTCCTTTCGACTTTGTTTTTGTTTATTGTATTTGTATTAAACAACCCTATTTTCGCTTTTTAAAGCGATTTTTTGTATAGCAGGGGATGCGTTAATAATAAATTTAGTGCACACCACTGAAAGGGGCATTAAATGTTGATTTTAAATACTCAAGTAGATCCCATGCGCATCGAAACCCCCCAAAGCTATAATCAAAAGATTAAGGGAAGGTACCAAATTGGGACCAAACATTTTGTGTGAAAAAACTAAATAAAAATTGTATTATTTGCCTTGAAATTCAGGAAAGGTCAAAATCGTATTAAAAAGATCACTATCGGACATTCTTATTAACATTTGTGTTAGGGCTTTTTTGTATTGAACCTTCTTGATGTTAAAACCTTTGTGGTATGTCAAAGATGAAACCTTAAAATAAAATAGAAAAAGAAAGAAATGCTGTCATTCGTTTTAAGTCAAATCCAACAATGTAATTTTATTTTGCAATAAATACCTTTTTCAAGTTTTAAGATTTAAAAATAACGTCTTTTATTGCAAATATGAAGCAAGCATAATTATACAGTCCCAAGATACGTAAACATGGTCCTTTCGAAGCCGGACCTCACTGCTTTTAATTAATCTGCGCTTTGTGGTACTGGTGAGTAACCACCAGCAAATCTAGCTCATATTACATCCAAATCAAAGGTACAATTTGGAATTGATACTACGAAAAAAACGCACGGACAGATTGAAGGAGCATTACTCACGCAGTAGCTAAGCAGGAGGGCCTTTGTAAACATCAGCGACGAAGTGGGTACCTGGCGATGGCAGATAGCTAGCTGTTATTGTCAAGGAATAACTTTATTGTTTTAGTGAAAGTGAAGTTACGATGAAAACGTGAATTCATAATGTTTTATTTAAAAAAGATGAAAAATAATATTTAAATTAAATTTGCAAAGAACTGGTGGTGAAACAAAAATTCATCGGTTCTAGATATATAAGTTATTAAAGTTAATGTATTTGTATTTGGTTGTCCAATTCTATCGGCTGTAAATATTGTACATTTGTATTGAATTAGTAAAACGTAAGTCTAGATTTGTAATTAGTCATAATGGAAGTATTAGGCGAAATACAAGCTAATATTAATTGTAAAATTAATAAAAATAGACTTAAATTTATGGAAGTGTATAATGAAAACTTAAGTTCAGCTTATTTAGAGACAAGATTAGAAAATTTAGAAAGGCAGTGGATTATATTTAATGAAACACATAATAAAATAAAAGCTAATGTAAAGAGAGAAGAATATATGAAATCAGAATATTGTGTGAATGAAATATATGACAGGACAGAAGAAATGTATTTAGAGTTTAAAACGGAATTGAAAGAGAAGTTAAATGTTGCTAGTGCTAATATCTCTAATAATCAAACCTACAATGTTAAGTTGCCTAAAATTACAATTCCTGTATTTTCGGGAAAATACACAGAATGGATTACTTTTCAGGAGCTTTTTACGTCTTTAATTCACAATAATGATGCCTTAGATGACGTACAGAAGCTGCAGTATCTCAAAGGGTACTTGTTAGGAGAAGCAGAACAGCTCTTGAGGCATATGACAATAACAGCTGATAATTACATGATATGTTGGAATTTACTAAAGACGCGCTATAATAACAAACGATATTTAATAAATAATGTTTTAAATAGGTTATTTCAATGTGGAACTAATGTAACAGAATCGGCCGAACATATTAGAGAAGTATTAAATATGACAAATGAAAGCCTGAATGCTTTGGAAAATATAGGTGTAGATACAAGTACATGGGATGTCATTATAATATATTTAGTATGTCAAAAATTAGACCCAGAAACTAGAAAACAGTGGGAACTTAATATAGGAAATAATGTAAAGTCCGAGGATTTGCCCACTTTCAAGAAATTCGACGAATTCTTGACTTGCCGATATAGAGCTCTTGAATGTTTAAAGTCTGTATCACGCAACAAAAGAGAAACAAGTAACTCTATTGGCATACCGCAGTCTTTTCATGTTTTAAGTGTTAAAAACTCTGTTCCTAATTGTAAATTCTGTGTTGGAAATCACAAGTTAGCATTTTGTAATCAATTTTTGGCTAAAGATAATATCACCCGAATTGATTTTGTAAAAAGTAATGACCTTTGTATGAACTGCTTAGGTAGCAACCATGTTACAAAAAATTGTAAGAATCCCAATAGATGCCGAACTTGTAAGGGCCGTCATCACTCTCTACTTCATAAACAGAAAATTCCCATAAGAAAATCAAAAGATATTAATGAAGGATTGTTGGTCAATGTTGACGAGGAAAAGAGGAAAGAAGAAAAAGACTTAATAGTTTCACATTTCATATCTGAGAAAAGGAACAACGGCGTTCTCTTGCCAACCGCGTTGGTAGATATTGAGTCCAAGATAAGGAACTATCATGCAGTGAGAGCATTAGTCGACCAAGGTTCGCAAGCGACGTTTATAACCGAAAAAACTGTACTAGACTTAGGACTCAAGAAAAAACCAATAATGGGAGTTATCAAATGCATAGGAAACAACAAGGCTGTGGAATCGACGTCAACGGTTGAAATAAAGCTAAGATCAAGAATAAATAGAAATGAAACTATGGAAATTACAGCTTATGTTATAAAGAACATAACAAATCTTTTGCCGGTTCAAAATTGGATCAAAAGAAAATGGACAGATGTCTCCGAAGAGCAATTAGCAGATCCAGACTATAATAATCCGACCAATGTTAATGTTTTATTAGGGGCTGATGTATATGCCCAAGTAATATTAGACGGCGTTAAGAAAATAAATAGCAAGAGAGAATTACTTGCTGCTCAACTTACTACTCTGGGATGGATAATATCTGGATTTACGAGAGATGAAATATTGTGTGCTGATAGAACTGGAAAAAAGAATTATGCTAGTCGGATATTCTACAACAGCCGGAAAAAATATTTCGGAGTCGTCTCAAAGATTAGTAAAGACCTAAATCATAATTTGAAGTATGTTTAAAAAAAAGGATAAAATAATTTTAAAATAGGTAAAGTAATAAATAGTCTGCAAAGTTATTTTAGATATAAGTTTAAATAAGAATAATTATCTGAAAACATGTTTTTAAGAATTTGTATGCAAGGTAGATTAATTTTTATCAAATGCAAAGGTTTGTGTTATCTATTTTGTGAAGGACATGGCATCAATATGTCCTTGGCGGGCGGCATGTTAGGGCTTTTTTGTATTGAACCTTCTTGATGTTAAAACCTTTGTGGTATGTCAAAGATGAAACCTTAAAATAAAATAGAAAAAGAAAGAAATGCTGTCATTCGTTTTAAGTCAAATCCAACAATGTAATTTTATTTTGCAATAAATACCTTTTTCAAGTTTTAAGATTTAAAAATAACGTCTTTTATTGCAAATATGAAGCAAGCATAATTATACAGTCCCAAGATACGTAAACAATTTGTTTAAATAAAATATTTAAACGAGAAAGTGGTTTTGGCAAAATTTACAAAAATTTAGACTAAAAGCTAGATAATTATAATATAATTTAAGAACTAAGGAAAATATTACCTACAGCCTACAGAAAAATTACAGGACCCTATGTGTGATAATATAGGTATATTAAAGTTGAAACGCCTTGGAATTTTTTTAACTTTCGAGTGGCTGTAACTTTGAAAATAAGGTTGATAGCACCACCAGGACACCGCAGAAACTGGTTTCTAGGAGGAATCTTTTGATAATAAAAAATCCAAAATTCTAGGATCAAAATTGAGGGAGGCCATTTTCAACTTGACATCGTAATTATTAAATTTCGAAAAAAAATCAAAATTCTATATGTATCTCCGAAACTATTTGACTTTTCACGGGGTTTTCGGCTTTATATTATGAGATTTTTGGAGAGCCACATTTACGTTCTTCAAATCTAGAGAACGAGGGCTTAGGAAAACGGGGCCTTTTGGGATCGGAATCCTGTTAAGCTGTGTGCTCTACATAAAAAGTGATCGGATCTGGACTCTACCTAATTTGTTTGATAATATACTCCGATAGAGCAGGACGAGCTCTTTTAAACGAGCCCACGCACGCGGTTCTACGACCAATAGGACTAGAGCAATCAGTCTCTAAAGTTACTTCCCTACCATCTTGTATCCCCACTCTTTTTTCGCGGAAACGTAAACGGTCATAACTTTGGACAGAGACATATCACAGAGAAGCGAGATTTTCACTAAAAGTATTGGAATTAGAACATAAACCTAACAAACGAAACGCATCAATAATAATAATAATTTAATAATTTATTTATTTAATTGGACATAATGATCCATTTGTGTTAGTATGACATATAAGTAGGTTAGTAAAAATTAATAATAATTCACATAAAAAATAATTCACATAAAAATAATAATAAAATCGAACATACAAATAAAATAAAAACAACAACTTACACACTAAGGAAACACCTCTCACCAATAATTATATAGCACTGGTCGCCTCAGTACATTTACAAAGTGCCCAATAATGGGAGAGGCATATCTCTCAACTACGGTTTTCAGGATACTGTTGGGGCTAGACCGCACCCTATCTAACAACGAAGCAGTTTTTTTTGCGTATAACAGCGAAAAAGCCATCTGTGTGTGACTGAGCAAACATTTCCGATGCACTACAAAAGCGGGGCAGCCCCAACAATGCCCTGAATCTGTTGTTGTATTGGATACGTAGGACGTTCAGCGATCTCTTCGTGTAGCTGGTCCACAAATTGCTGGTGTATAAATTCTGGCAGTATGCTTTAAATAGTGTTATTTTCACTTGATCAGTGCAGCGCGCAAATCTGCGGGCCAGCATATTACACCTGACCGCCAACGCCCTACGGTCCCTCTCAATATCGACATGGTCCTTAAGGTCGTCTGTAACGTAGTGGCCGAGGTGAGGTATCAATGCATTGCTGCGTTTCGTTATTCTACGAGTGATCCGCGCGCCTCTAGTGTTCAAAAACTGTACTATCTATCTGTCGGCTGATGTCGCTATACACTTGTACCTTGTAACGTTTTTCCTATTATATCTGTTAATTACTTTAAATCTAGTTTTTCTTTACATTAGGTTATGGGCATATGACCCGTTAGTCATAAAAAGTAAAGTAAACTCCGTTGGTTTAAAGTACAGTAAAGTTCCGCGAGTGATTTCTGATTTTTAGGTAGCCACCGCTACAAAGCAATTTTCGAATAGTTCTTCATACAAACAAAATGATAATTATTGACACCCCCTAAAAGTTTATTTCCAACAAGATTTACGATTGTATTTTCTGCAAAACCCACTGACCAGAAATAACCCAATAAATAACAAGTAATACGTCAATTTTGCTTTAATCCGTCAACGCAAAGTCGATATTTATTTCTTGCCATGTTTCATTATAAATTTAACAAAGAAGGGACCCTTTAATTGCATTTACCATGAATTATTGAACGACTTTTTGATAGTTTAGAGTTTGTTTGCCTTGCCGTATTACAATACAGACATATTAGTTCGCCACGTCACCAATAGGTGGCGCTAGCACCACCTTTCTTGACGAGCCATTTGGTGTAATAGTCTAGAAGTCGGCTATTACACCACAGGTCGCGGGTTCGATCACCGCACGGTATAAACATTTGTGTGCATAAACATGTCAGTTTGTATCGGTCTGGGTGTTTCTATGTATATGTACCTATGTATTTACAAAAAATATATAAGTAAACTTTAACCGTTGTCTGGCACCCATAGCACAAGTTAATGCTTAGTTTGGAGCTAGATGGTGCTGTGTGAATAATGTTCAGCGATATTTATTATAGACCTCCGATCTAATACATACAGCAAAACAATTTAATGTAGGTATTGCTTCATTGATTTATTTAATTATGCTGACTATGGTGTGTAATTAAGAATAAACTAGTTTAGCAGATTTGAACCAATAGTGCTACTTGAAGACAGCTTAATTAATACGTCAATCGCGATATCACTGCACCCACTCATTACTTGTAGTACTGCCGGCGTCCGACAGTATAATTACTGGCTCAATCTGGACTTCGCGATGCAAAGACTAAGAAGTGTGGTAACAAATTTGGCAACATGATACTTTAAATTACTTAATTACTTGACAAGGGAATTGAGTGATACTACACATGAGACATTGTTGTATAAATCTCATATAAAATATCACGAGTCATTTTGTGCTTTGTGTGGAGCATTGATAAAAATGTCACGAACCATATAATATGATCTTAATTATAAACATTACGCATATGACAAGGATCAATTCTGTATATTGAATGTAACTAAATAATACTTACAATAAAAAGCAAAAGCTACAATGGATGGTTACTATTATAAAAAGCACTCTGTGCTAGAGTCTGACCGAACCGTCGGCCTCATATCGGTTTTTACCGAGGTTAGTTTCACCTTCGGCTTCGGCTAAAATCTTTTAAGGTGGCAGCCGCATTTGGTTTTTATTGTATATTATACTACTCATAAAATAAAATTTTCTGAATACTTGTTGACCACACGTTGAGAATTTTAGACATATTTGACCTAGTTGACAAATGGGAGTTTTTAGTGAATTCCTACCCAGTTTGCATTGTAATCACAATGATTTTTAAGTTCTTTCCCGGAATTTTATTGCAGTATAATCAGGGCTATAGCTACAATGGTCAATAGCTACATAGCTTGCACCGGCTCGTCCCAATCGTCGGGTGTGAAGGGGAACTTTATACTGAAACTTTGGTTTCGGCCAAAAACTCACCTTTAATAGGACACTAGTCGTTGCACAAAACTATATTCTCTTATATTTGTTCAGTGCTAGTTATATCAATACGAAATTATAAGCCGATAAATCCATAGCGCTAAAAAAATTGCTGATAAAATCTGTTCATAACAGCATTATTTGAACAACGAGCGCCGGGCGTGGCCGCCGAGCGCACCGCGCGTAGGCACCTCACAGTCGCTGCGGTGTGTCTCGTGTCTGGAATCATCGGCTTACCTATTCATAAGGCCGACAGGACCGTTTTGAAATTAATAATTAAACATAGCTAATGAGATTTCTTGACTTTCTTTGTTCAAATGAGGCATTATTATTTTTTTCTTTTTACCAAAACGTCTATCTACGATCTTGGACAAACATGTAAGTAAGTAATTCCTGCGTTGTAGTTAAAATCACATAATTATATTTTTTTAATTTAAAGTTAAATACTATTTTACGATTCTTTTACTATTTTAATTCATATTTAAAAAGTTTATATGTTTAGAGTTTCTTTTTAATAAGTAATATTATGTAGATTTCATACTAAGACTTAATATTTTATTAATAAAAAATCGTCTGGGGTTAGTTTACTACAGTAGATTGTTTCCGTAGCGCAGTAACTCATGCCGGATAAAAATTGTGATAAGGTTTAAAGATTGGTGACCATAGTTAAAATTGTTACTCGTATTTTTTGAAATACTGGGTAGACAGGCATGCGGCACACCTGATTACAAGAGACATTCTGACCATACATAGACATCTGCAACATGAGATGAATTACAATTAAATGTGCGCTATTTGCTAGATTTTTCTATGTGCCTGTTTACCACGCTCATCGGTGACAGAAAACATCGTGAGGAAACCGACACAGTACAATAGCTATGATCTAGTTCTAGTTCTCCTGTTAAAGGCTTACGAACCGTATGAAGCATGATGTGGGATCTCGATATTTCGAGATCTCGGAATAAAGAGCATGGATGCCCTACTCTTAGAGCCCGTTCGCTCATGGAGGTCAGATGGCAATCGCTTCAATGTTATAAATGGATTTGCCAGATCCTGGATCACGGTGTAAGCTAGATCGGGATAAGACGCTCGGAGAAAGAAGAAGTTATTATGATAAGATGGTGTAGGTCGCTGGCGGGCAGCAGCGTGGTGCCGCACCTGGCTCTGCTGCGGCGCGTGGGGTTCTGCCACCTCGCCGCCGCCCCCGGCTCCACTCCCGCCGACGCCCGCGCCGCCGCCACCGCCGTGCGCCCGCGCTCGCTGCGCCGCCGCGCGCACGCTTTCTACTGCCTCTTCGCACTCGCTGCTACCTCCTTTTACGTCTTGCAGCAAGGAATTTATGCTTATCAGGTATTTTTATGTCCCTTTAGTTGGCAGACAGAATTGCGGACCACCTGGTTGTAAGAGGCCACTGCGGTTGATTTCGTTGATAGGTCAAGTAAATGGAAGCAATGATCTACGTGCTACCATTCTGTCGGCTCCTCTGATATTCGAGTATTTTTCAAATTGTCTAGCTCTCATATAAAACATGCCTATTTAGGTAATATTTCCAATATTTGTCGTTTGATCTGGTGCATGCGCAGGAGAGGCGGGACATGGAGAAGCTGTCGCGCGTGCTGTTCGTGCTGCTGTGCCACTGCACGTGCGTGTCCAAGCAGCTCGTGTTCCACGTGGACGCGCGCAACATCGACCGCATCGTCACCGGCCTCGACCGTGAGATATCAACACAAGTTTCCTTGCAATAAAAATACTAGTGGTACACCATTGAATTGGTGTTTATTTTCTTAGGTGTTTTGACCAGAAATGAATAACTTAGCTGATAATCACAATAACCGAATATAAATTCGACTCGACTATAAGTGTGGGTATAGAGGGAATAGAACGGGGAGTTCGGGCCTCCGGCTCTCTTACTCACCAAACGGAGCGCAAAAGCAAAGCTATGACTCTTACGTTGATGTTCTGTGAGGGGGTGGTAGTGCTCCGGTCGAGTGATAGGTTGTGTATGTCTGCGGCAGAGTGGGTGTTCAACCAGACGGGCGCGGCGCGCGAGCGGCTGCAGCGGCGCACGGCGCGCGGCGCGGCGCGGCTGCTGCGCGCCTACTACGGCTGCGCCGTGGCCACCTGCGTGCTCTGGACCGCCTTCCCAGTCGTCTACCGCCTGCAGGGCCACGCTGTCGAGATGCCCTTCTGGACCTTCATCGACTACAACCAGCCTGCCATGTTAGTTTTTTCTTCTACATTAATATTGCCGGAAAACAGCCAGAGCTGATATGGCGGCAGTTTCACCTGTCATCGTCATTGCTTGTGTATCTCTTATCCAAAAAAGAAGTTTTCCTTTTTAATGAATTAGTAAAACATCTGTAATACATTAACCGACCAATTCTGCTCATTCTTAGCGTGTTGTCGGCTTGTAATTGATTTTTGATTACCACTATTTAGCAACGCGAATTGCATTCTGCGTGGCAAACATTGGCGTGGAATTGCTAGAAATGTCCATTATCTCGATGTTTGACTTACGGTAAAGTCTTTGTTCGGCAGGTTTGTCCTGGTGCTGAGTCACTCGTTCTATGTGACGAACCTGGTGGCGGTTGGCAACACCACTATGGATGCGTTCATAGCCACCGTGCTGGACCAGTGCAAGACACAGCTACGCATTCTTAGGTGCTGCAGCCTGGGGCATGAAAGACATAGTTAACTTTACGATAATCAGGGAATTTCAAATCCCTTTTAAACAGATTTTGAGTTAAATCACGTAAAATTTTAGATATCCTTCTTTTTAGAGTATTTAAAAATGGTTTATACTTTAACGTAGTGACTTACAGTTATTAAAAAAAAAAATTAGCCGACGTATTTTTAATTGTAAAAGGCAAAAGTTTATTCTGAATTCTGATGTATGTAAAAAACAACGGAGACTAACAAAGATTGTGTTCGTTCTCCTTTTCATAATATATCGCTTACGAGCTATTTAGATATCAGATAAATGGCATAATTATGAAAAAAAATGTGAAGTATATGATGTGTCATGCTCTTTTTGCAGGATGAACTTTGAAACGCTCCCTGAGAGGGCGCGGGAGATGGCGAAGGAGTCAGGAAGAAGTAAAGGGAATTACCAGTCGATTTCAAACCGATTACTGTTCGAGTGTATAGTGCATTTTCAGAAAATAGCAGAGTAAGTTTCCTTGTAAACTCCGGTGTTTTTACAACACTTTTCACCCGTCCCTTGACGATAAAAATGTTATTTGTATTATATTGGCAGCTACAAAACTTACAAGCTATTAATTAATGTAATGTTTATTAGGGCGTCTTTGAGCCGGTGGTTAGGATAAGTGGTGCTTATGTTTGGTCGGAACTGGACGGATTTGAAACAGTGGAGACAATGCGGCATAATATCCTGCGTACAGCCGGTTGGCGCTGCTCGGATCTGTGAATCCAGTGTTAGAGGACTATAGGCTCTTCACACCATGCGACGTTTCTGAAGCTCAAGCAGTACTTATTCGGAATTTCTGGGGTGGGTGGGTAAGGTATGGGATAAGCACAAAAATAACTCAGAGCTTAGAACCGGCTAAGATAAGATAAGGCTGGTTGATGGGAGGTGTGGCTGCGGTGTTGCAGCACCATGGAGCTGCTGCAGGCGGTGTTCGGGCTGGCGGTGCTGATGCAGTTCACGGTGGGCGGCTGGATCCTCTGCATGGCGGCCTACAAGATCGTCAGCGTGCGTGATCTTTCACCTTATCGAAACACATTTTTTTAGTAGAAAACACATCAACCCAAAAGAATGGAATGTACCTACTGATCAGAAGATATGCACTGCTAGCCACATTTTCTTCTGCCTTTCAAGCTGTAAACATAGAAATATTATGTACTGGCTGTAAAATCCTACTTCCTACTAATCCTACTATATAATATTATAAATGTGAAAGTCTGGATGTTTGGATGTTTAGATGTTTGGATGTTTGTTACTCAATCACGCCTAAACGGCTGAACGGATTTAGATGAAATTTGGCACACGTATTTTTAGTTTATAACTCGGATTAGAACATAGGCTATAAAATTCCTGCGGGAAACCTCTCATTCCCACGGGAATAACAATTTTGAAACTACTGAACCGATTTGAATAATTCTTTCACTGTTGGAAAGCTACACTATCCCCGGTGAACATAGGGTACTTTTGATCCCGGAAATGTGGGGGGAAGGGAGGGGATTTTTGAAAAAAGAGATTACGCGCGGGTGAAACCGCGGGCGGAAGGCTAGTATATTCATAAAGTGTGGCCATTATACAAACTATCTAAACAAATTCTTGTGTGATAAAACAAACATAAATTCATCCTGACAAACTTTTGCATTTATGGTATTAGTAGGATCCTTGAAGTATGTCACGAGTTCAATAGCTTAAATTAGCCGATTAGAAACTACACCACACAACTAGATATAATCTTATCTAAAATAGACAAAGCTTTCGTTACTGCATTCACAAATAAAGTAGGTGGGTGATATTGCGCGTCGTCCTCAGGTGGAGGTCCTCAGCTTCGAGTTCGCGTCCACGACGCTGTTCATCGTGTGCATCCTGACGGAGTTGTTCCTGTACTGCTACTACGGCAACGAGGTCACGGTCGAGGTGCTAACTATTGATCATTTATTGATTCAGAGATCCTTGTCAAAAACAGTCGCAGTTTAATGTGTCTGCAGCTAGACAACACAGTCATTATAATATGTTAAACTGGTCGAGTGTTGTCATTAACACCGTCTATGTTTTGGCAGAGCGACCGCGTAGTGGAGTCGATCTACTGCATGGAGTGGCTGCACGCGCCGCTGCGCTTCAAGCGCTCGCTGGTGCTGATGATGGAGCGCGCGCGCCGCCCGCTGCGGCCCGCCGCCGGCGGCGTCATCCCGCTCTCGCTCGACACCTTCGTCACCGTGAGTGCCTATCCGCGTCCTTGCCCTGTCCCACTCTGCTCAGACCGCAGAGACCGCAGATCCAACAATCAAGCCCACCAGACAAAAACAGACGATATATATAACGACGGATGAGGTCAACAGGGCAGAGGTTAACTGAATAACTATACAATACAAATTAAAAAATTTGCCCATATTTTGGCGAGAGATGACGTAACGCAGGTTTGATGCGAAGACGGAAATCTAGTTTAAGTACGGTACCTTATATCTTTGGCAAATTTTGTTGTAATAGAAATTCTAGAAAATTGTAACAATAATTAAATCTGATCACTATGTGTTATTTTGCATATTAAGTTTAATATACTCTTATTTCAGATCCTTAAGTCATCATACAGCTTTTACGCGGTCTTGAGGCAAACCAAATGATCGACCAACGACGAAGAACGAATTGGCCATGGGAAGTAGACCAATCAAATCAACAAGAGAAATTACGAGTGATGACTTTGTATTCTGCACCTCGGTAGCAAACGACAAACTGTAGAGACTTTTAATTTTTAAAGCACTTTCCATTTTTAAACTTTAAAGTAAATGTACTTAAACGTAGTTCTTTAATTAATTAAATTAAAAAAGCAAATACCAACTTAGACGTATGCATATAAGATGACATAAAAATAAGCTCTTTTATTTAAAAACAAACCTTTTACCAAATTGTCATCATTAAACAAGAAAATTGGTTTAAAACTTGTATAAATTACGTGTATGTTTGATAAAAGCGCCCTTTAGGTTAAGTACATAATATTAAGCTTACTGAGATTTCAGCAGGCGCTTTTACATCAAAGTAAGTTGCTTCGCCGCTAGAGGTCGTGATATACAATATTTGTACACTTTTCCTACCGATTTTTATATTTCTAACTTGATTGATAAGTAGAGTCTTAGCAAGGGCGAGTTTCACCAGTGTCAGATAAGTTTCTGTTAATATATCTGTCAGACATAATTGACGTAATACCTACGCTTTTTTTTAAAACTGACAAAAGAGTCACTTTATCATATTAATTATTATGAAAGAGATTATTCGTTATTTTACAGTGATAAAACTTTATTATTATGCTTTCCTATTAAAATGACCTGGTCTAAAAATACAGCTACAGGATAGTATTATATTGGGATCCCTTTTTTTCGACAAATTTTTTGTCGTGTCATCGAGATCGCTTTCAAAACCACAAGATAATATTATATTACTGAGGAAACCTTGACGGCTAATTAAGCATGTTTTCTTTTCATCCTTCCCCGTAATCTTTGATATAAAAGTCTTTCTGGCAGATTGATGTCATTTGTAACCACCCCGTAACCCGATATATTCGAAACCATGCGTTTATGACTGATGAACCCGCGGCGTGACGAAACAAGATGAGATGTATTCATCAATGTTATGAGATGCGAAAGCGGCAAGAAAGATACGACGAGTTAAGTAAGTCTTTGGGCGTTTCTTTAAATCCAAAAATTTATTTATGTATATCGCCCTTTAGGCAACGTAGTAAGTTAATGCAGGGCAAAAGTATTGGAAATTGAAAACAGTCACAACATTTGCGTCACAGACCAGACCTGTACAATTTAAAGCTCTTTTTAAAAGTATACCTACCTATGCTATGAGTAGTTAAGTTACACTTATTACAACAGGTTGGAACAAACTGTAGGTAAAATTGTCTTTTTATACTATAGCTGTCATCTTATATAGGAACTATTAAAGAATGTTCGACTTTACTTAGTGTCTTTAAAGATGCGTTTTATAGTCTACTGATTTTATAATTATGCAAAGGTTTTCTGTCATCGGGGATAACATTATTTTGGGATAACAGGAATTTTCATGTGTTCATGTAGGTATTTTAGCATGTAATTTAGAAAAATCTATTATTTCTTATGTATATTTGCAAAAATAACGGTCATTCCCATATTCAGAATTTTGCTATTATCAACATAACCCATTTGGGAACTCCATTAAATAAGGACACTCTTCTGACGAGTGTAAATAAAAACAATATACTTATCATTTACTTCTTATTGTTGGTATAGATATTGTAACTCATAATATTATATTGATTTAAATAAGAAGAGCGATAGATACCTAGGTTCCGTGCGTAGGCACCCAAAATTACACGTAAATAGGTACATGGTTTTACTTCTTTTTGGTTTTATGTGACTTCAGTAATTGGCAGACGGTGCACAGCCCACCTGATGATGAGCAGCCTATGCGGTCAATTCTGTTAAGGAACATTTAGCAAGGAAGCGTCGCTTATTGTGCTGCCACACTGTATGCTCTTTCGGTCTTAGAAACTATCATTTAATGAGAAGAACACACAAAAGACAGCTATTATGGCAAACGGGAACATAACCCATAGTACCCGTACATGCTTTGCCTTATTTAACGTATATTAATTTGTGTGCCCACAGAGCAAAATGCTCTACATATTATTTGTTTTGTGTATGAATTTTTAAATATTTGTATAACTAATATTGACTTTTGATAGCACAAGGGTTTTGTAAGTTCTATTACAGTTCCCTAAAAGACAGACAATAACTTTATTGTAGGTAACAATATTGAGTGAAACCGGGAATCGTTATCATCCAGGAAAAACCAGACGCGTTCATTACCCAAAATACTTTTATTACTATTATATCATCAATGAGAGAGTATGTTTATTCGTCCCGTAGCGATTGGATTCTTTAAAAAATGTCCCAAAAAAGGACCATTTCATGTTGGTAATTGTATAATTACGAGTATGTTACTGATTACAAGCATTTCATTGAGGCGTGTGATGCATTTTAGTGCTAAGTAAAGTGATTTAAATGTGGACCTTTGTACAAATAGTAAATAATATCTGTGTCTGGAGAACGTCTTTAAGAATTTGCTATAACCATTTCCTGTCATCTCGATCGCACGGGCAAACCCGTAGGTAAAAGTCTGTACAGCACGAGTACGACGACTGTTATCTTCTTGTATGAGTTATGCCTACTATTACAAAAGGTATAAAAGTCAGCATCCAAACGTTTCAAACATGTATTGTTCAGTGTTTATCCCAGTCGCACTACCATGCAGTTGCAACTGACCGTGCTGGCAGTAGCCGCGCTCGTGGCTGCCACCGTGAGCCACCGGCACATGGGGCACACGCATCACTTCGGCTGTCTGAAGAATATGCACAACAGGCTTCTCGAGTCGGTGGCGACTGACCTCAAGGCCGTGGACGACAGGGTGCAGAGTTCGTGCGGCAGGCATAGCAACCAGAACTCACGCGAGCTGGTGGAAGAAGGGCGGTACGTGGTGAC
Source organism: Mecyna flavalis (assembly GCA_949319885.1). Classification (NCBI taxonomy): domain Eukaryota; kingdom Metazoa; phylum Arthropoda; class Insecta; order Lepidoptera; family Crambidae; genus Mecyna; species Mecyna flavalis. The sequence continues at coordinate 175,082 of OX439426.1, forward strand.
GGCGCCGGTGGCTGGCTACTCCGAAAACGACTTTGACATCAAGATCCAGGGTCGAGCGATGTACATCAGCGCCCACAAGGAGTCTCCTCACGCGCATTATACCGAGGTAAACTATCTTTTTTTCCTCATAATGAAGTGGCTTGTATTTTGGCAGACCAGTTCTCGAACCAACTGAGAGGCAGCTAGCTTCCTTCAGTCAACATTTTAGTGGAATCAGTTTGCGATGGCTTCTCATAAAACTATGATAATATAAAAATTCCATCCATCATCCCAGCGTATTCCCGATTGCATCCAGTATGGAGCTCAGGGTCCGCTTCGACTGTATCCTAGATTTGACAAGCCTGGTTATTACAATGGAGCGATTGCCATCTGACCTCCGTAACCCTTACAAGGGAAACCAGACCTACCTGGAACATAGTCGGGACCAACTGCTTAACGTGCCTTCCGAAGCACGGAATCATCATTATTTTCAGACATTCAGGTGATTCAAGTCTGTAATGTCCTAACCAAACTGGAAACAATCACACAAAGTGATATTCCCCGTAGGATTCGAACCCACGACCTCCGGGTATTAGAGCCGGACGCTCTTACCACTGTACCACAAAGGCAGTTATAATATAAAAATTGTGTTTTCTAAAATTGGACTATGAATGTTCAAGTCAATAAATAAATATCCTTGAAGATTATTCACAGAGTGCCGTCCAGCACCAGACAAAGCATTGATTTTCTTATGGGTGTCAGAAACATTACTTATATAACACGGATAACGATTAGGTACTCTAGTATATTCTTTTCTTGTGAACAAGTATTATTGTATACATATAGAAACACTTATTGCTGGGCATCGTTAATCAAATAATTACGAGTAACTTCGTTAATCGCTAATCCGTTACAAAAAAAGTTAACTTCATTTACGTTAAAGCGCTACTTTTGGGAGTTTTGGGACGATTTAACGCAAGTTAACGTTAATCGTTAATCCGTTATGTTACACAAGGTAAATAATGCTTTTTTATATCACTGCGTATATAATTTTAAGGGGTTATTCACCAACTGGGCACACGAGACTGGACATAGGTGTATCCATTTAGTGAAATTAATTTTTTTATCATTTAGGTATTACTTCGTCATCTTGAAACGAAAAGATTTCCTTTGTTACCGTGTGACTCGTTGGGATAACATTGTAAAATGATTCCCTATTACAATTTCTTCTTAATTTCATTTCTGTGCCACGAGTGGTGGACGTGTTCAAAGGTGAACGTTGAGAATAATATAATATCTCTTTTCCACTGTTATTGTTTGGTAACAATAACAGTGGAAAAGAGATAATTTTATAACGTTTGGTACGTCCCATGCTGGTAGACGTTGTGATGGTGGTGGAGTTTGGGCATAATCCAAACGAAGTAAGGTCTTTATTCGGGCAATGAATTTCTTTCTCAAAGGCCGGCAACGTACTTGTGACTCCTCCGGTGTCGCAGGTATCAATGGGCGGCGGTGATTGCTTACCATCAGGTGACCCGCCTGCTCGTTGCCTACATACCTCCTACTAAAATCCGCAACTTTTGAGTTTTTTCGACAAAATGTCCGATACATTTAAAACCGTTACTGGAATTCTTTAACAGTTGCCGAGATCATGACTTCTATAGAGGGACGTTTAGTCAGACGATGCAAGCACTATTTGCGGGACACTTCAGCAGGAAGCGTCGCTCAATGTGCTGCCAGACTGTAGACTCATCTGATCTTCGAGCCTCTGATTTCAAGTGTACTGGCTCCCACATTAATAATGCCCATGACACTAAATCGGTAGTATGTTTTTCTTCCAGGTGAGAACTCTACCAACGTTCGTGAATGCAAATATGGCCGTGTACTCGTACGACGGGGACAAGCTCAATGTCATCTTCCCCATCAAGAACGACGCGAGCATCTGCAACCTCGGCCTCTCGCAAGGCATCACGACGGTGCCCAAGTTCCAACTGACTGGGATGAAGTTCCGCTTTGGTGAGGACGACACGACGACGCCAACTACACGGTAATTTGCGTCGTCAGGGGGCAGTAATAATTTTACGAATTAAATCTATCGTTACATAAATAGTATGATAATAATATATCTATAATCAAAATTAAAAATTGTATTGAATAAAATATTGTAATAAACCTATTATGTTTCTTTGAAAATACCCTAGATGTTTAAGAAGGACTTCATCATGTTTTTAAATGTTGTAGCCAGAGGTGGTAGTAGCCCTAACGATTAATTTCATTTGGCACTAGGTGTAAATACATTTGTAAACAGGCTTTGAACATAGAACGCTGTATGTTATTTTTAACATTATAAACGTAACTAAAAAAGTAAAGTAATGTTTTTATAGAATTTTAATTCCATTAAAATTTTGTAAGATTTATTAAAATATGTTTACTTGAACTTCATAAAATTAAAACTCAAGGTAAAAACGCCAAATCTAACCTGTTATAATTTCTGACTGCAATAGTATTTTATTACCTACTTCAATATTATGCACCAGTCTGCATGCATTAATAGTCTAGAATCTCCTTACAATACAGTTACTTCACTGAATTATTTCTGTACAAAGCATTGCTAAGATCGTGTCTTACATAGGGAAGGTGTACTTTAGCTGGCTTATCCGGCAAGCTATTTCGGTGACTTTGGTTCTCTGCCGAATCACCTCATTTCGGATGCGATCCCGCAGAGAAATGCCGGTCTGCTGAGCGACTTTAAACTTGTGGACTAGCCGTGCCGTAAGTGTCCACGTTTCGGCATGACGGATAGGACGCACTGATTGAAGACTTTCGTCTTGACTTTGCTATGAGTACTTAACTCTTATCACAACGGTTGGAACAAACTGTTATTAGGCGATTTATTTTAAGCCAGTAGGTAACATATACTATAGCTTTCATCTTGCTGACTAGGTATTAAAGAATGTTCGACGTTACTTATCGTCTTAATAGATGTCTTATATACTTAATAATTATAACTCTGCTGATGATTTATAGTTATGCAAAGGTCTTCTGCCATCAGGGCTAACATTACTTTGGGATAACAGGAATTTTATGTGTTGTATGTGAGTATGTGATTTGGGAATATCTATGATTTCTTTTGTATATTTGCAAAAATAACGGTCATTCTCACATTCAGAATTCCGCTATTATCAACATAACCCATTTGGGAACTCCATTGTAATTATAAGGACACTCTCCTGACGAGTGTAAATAAAAACAATATTTCTATACTTATCATTTACTTCTTATTTTTTGTTATAGATATTGTATCTTATAATAATATTATTTATTTAAATAAGAAAAGCGATAGGTTCCGTACGTAGGCACCCAACATTACACGTAAATAAGTACATGTTTTTACTTCTTTTTGGTTTTATTTGACTTCAGTAATTGGCAGACGGTGCACAGCCCACCTGATGATGAGCAGCCTATGCGGGCAATTCCATTAAGGAACATTTAGCAAGGAAGCGTCGCTTAATGTGCTGCCACACTGTATGCTCTTCCGGTCTTAGACCTTATAATTTAAAGGTTAAACACACAAAAAAAACTATTATAGCAATCTAACAGAACTCATAGTACAAGCTTTGCTTAGTAAACGGATTTTAATTTATGTGTGCCCACAGAGCCAAATGCACAACAAAATGCTTTAAGTAAGTAAGACGTCAGGGACCACATTAAAATTTGAGGGAATAGTAGTCTACGTTGCATAGACCAACTCTACATAGGTAATTATTATTTGCTTTGAGTGTGACTTTTTATATATTTGTATAGATTCGTATAACTTATATTATAATTGACTTTCGATAGCACAAGGGTTCTATAAGTTCTATTACAGGACCCTAAAAGACAGACAATAACTTATCAATAGTAGGTAACAATATTGAGTGAAACCGGGAATCGTTATCATCCTGGAAAAACCAGACACGTTCATTAGCCAAAATACTTATTACATATATCATCAATGAGAAAGTATGTTTATTCGTTCTGTAACAATTGCGTTCTTTGAAAAAGTCACCCTAAAGGATCATGTCACGTTTGTAAGTATAATTTTCAACCTGTTCCCAAGAAGGGGGATAGGTCCGACCCTACTAACTACCGGCCCATAGCCATAACCTCTGTACTCGGAAAGGTGTTTGAGCGGATAATCAACTCCCAACTTCTTCACTATAACATGACCGACAGTATGGTTTCAGACCAAAACGGTCCACGGGTGATCTTTTAGCGTACGTATTACTCTTTCCGCCTCCGGTTGTTTAAAAAAATGTTTGTTAATCTCACTAATAATATTAGTCGCTTAGTTATTATTTATTACACCTCATCAAACACATACTTAATTACAGAAAGCCTCTTTTTTCTTTTCCTAATGCAATATTGGAATTATATAGAACTCCTAGGAAATTTGTATATTTCCTAGGATATTTATGAATTAAAGAATTTTTAAAGCAATATTTAATACATTTCCTAAATAGCTTCGGAATTCTATACATTTCCTAGGAAATGTACACAATTCCTGGATTTCATACATTTCCGGTAACATATACAATAAACTAATAAATATACATAGATGTAATGCGCTTCTACACCGGTTCGGATTGCTGTCATCTAGCCGAGAAGTCACCAGCAAGAAACTCGGGTAGTTGCTCTTTTTCATCGCCATGTTTGTTTACAATTTGTTGGTTACAATTATTAATTAGTTTTAGAATACCAAGCCATACAGTATATAAAGTATAAGATTGAGACTATAATCGAGAAGAATCCGCGAGCCCTGGAAGAACAGTGCCCAAAGGTGGCACCTCCAGCACAAGTATGACGTATGTCCCAGCCATTGTTTCACTCGACCATATTAGAGGGAATGTAACAACCCGACAGAAACATGGTGAATCTATGGCAGTCAGCTTGGATATTGCCAAGGCTTTTGACCGTGTTTGGCATCGCTCGCTTCTTTCCAAGGTTTCGGCATAATATGGTCTGCCAACTCGCTTATGCGACTGAATTGCGGGAATTCTGAAGGGTCGCAGGGATCGTGTCCTCTGTGATGGACGCGCTTCTTGCTTACTCCCGATAAATTCCGGAGTGCTTCAAGGTTCCGTACTGTCGCCGACTTTGTTTCTTCTGCATATTAATGACAAGTTATCACTAGGTATCATTCATTGCTATTTTCCATTTAAATATATATTTAAATATATATTTAATTTCCTCAATTTCTATTTAATTTTTTTTCTATGCGGATGACAGCACTGTCCATGCACGTTATTTCGGAAGATCTGCGGCCAAACAGACCGAAACCGAGGAAAAGAGGAATCTTCTTCTCACCGAGCTTGACGAGGTCCTGGACCGCATTTCCAAATGGGTTGCGAGCAATCTCGTCGAGTTCAATGCCAAGAAAACACAGGTGTGTGTGTTTTCTGCAAAAGCTTCTCCTTTCCTTTCCCATCCCACTCTTCAGAGCACGCCCTTACCAATACAGGATAGCCTAAGCATCCTTGACATAGATGTTCGTAGCAACTTGAACTAACGGGAATATATCGAGAGCGTCATCAGAACAGCTTCCCGTAAACTCGGAATCCTGAACAGAGTGAGATGATTTTTCACTCCGGTACAGCTTTGTCTCTTATACAAGGCACAGGTTCGCCCGTGTGTGAAATATTGCTCTCATCTCTGGGAGGGTTCCGCAATGTACTTGTTGGAGGCCCTCGACAGGTTGCAGCGACGTGCTATCCGTATTGTCGGTGATCAAGAGGTGACTAAGACCCTAAGAACCTCTTCAGCTACGTAGAGACGTTGCCAGTCTTATTGTTCTCTACCGTCTCTATAATGGGGAATGCTCTGAAGAGTTATTCCAACTCATCCCGTCCTCTCCTTTCCACTTCCGAACAACAAGCACCGGACTACGTTGCCATCCGCATGACATCCAAACACTGATGGCCCGTACCAACAGGCATAGTTCCTCTTTTTTACCCCGTGCCATTAGGTCATAGAATGCCCTTCCGGCTCACGTGTTTCCTTCCTCCTATAATCCTGGGCTTTTCAGGCGGGGCGTGAAGCGGCATCTTAGCAGGCCTTCAGGGTGAGGGTGACTGGCTCAATGGGTACTATGTTCTATTAAGCCAGTCAACCTTATATTTGGACCTCACATCCGCTTACCATCAGGTGGAGTGAGGTCATCCTAATTGCTTCTTTATAAAAAAAATATGTCACTGATTACAAGGATTTCATTTAAGCGTGGGATGCATTTTAGTGCAAAGTAAAGTGATTTATATGGGGATCTTTGAACAAATCAACAAAATCAAAACTTCGAACAATATTTTTGGATAGATGAATGAATGTATGTTACGTACTCTTGCACGTAAAAACTACTGAATGAATTTTAATGAAACTTTACGGAAATAAATAGCTTATAGGCACATCAGAGTGACACATAGGCTATGATTATTATAACGTCCTATAGTTCATGCGGGCGAAGCCGCAGGCAGAAGGCTAGTAATAAATTATATGGAGAACGTCTTTCAAGATTTGCTATAAACATTTCATGTTATCTTAATCGCGCTGGCAAACCCGTAGGTAAAAGTCTGTACAGCTATATACGAGGTCTGTTATCTTCTTGTATACGTTATGCCTACTGTTACAAAAGGTATAAAAGTCAGCATCTAAACGTGCCAAACATGTATTGTTCCGTGTTCATCCCAGTATAACTACGATGCAGTTGCAACTAATCGTGCTGGCAGTAGCCGCGCTCGTCGCTCCCACCGTGAGTCACCGGCACTTGTTCACGCGTCACCTCATTTGCTCGAAGAATATGCACAACAGGCTCCTTGAGTCGGTGGCGACTGACCTCAAGGCCGTGGACGACAGGGTGCAGAGCTCGTGCGGTAAGCACAGCAACCAGAACTCGCGCGAACTGGTGGAGAATGAGCGCTACGTGGTGACGGCGCCGGTGGCTGGCTACTCCGAAGACGACTTTGACATTAAGATCCAGGGTCGAGCGATGTACATCAGCGCCCACAAGCAGTCTTCTAACGCGTATTATACCGAGGTAAACATGTGGCTTAGGAGTTTATAGTCTCAACCTTCCGGTTGAGACTATAAATCCTAAGTATTTTGTATTTTGGCAGACCAGTTCTTGAACCAACTGAGAGTCAGCTAGGTTCTTTCAGTCATCATTTTAGTGGAATCAGTTTGCGATGGCTTCTCTTAAAACTTTCAAAAATTAAACTACTTATGAATGTTCAAGTCAATAACTGAATATTCTTAAAGATTATTCACAGAGTGTCGTCCAGCACCAGGCAAAGCATTGATAAGCTGGTCAATAGCTAACGCTGGCACCGGCTCGTCCCAATCGGGTATGAAGGGGAACCGGGGGAGTTTAGTGGGTAGTGGACGCTTCAGTCTCGAGTCCCACACACGGCCGCAGGTTTAGCTAGCCTGCGGTTATGGTGCATAAATGCATTCTCCTCCGAAAAAAAAGGAAAAGCATTGATATTCTTATGGGTGTCAGAAATATTACATATGGATAACGATAAGGTACTCTTGTATATTCTTTTTTTTTTGGGAATAAGAATAAATTGTATATAGAAACACTCAGGCTGATACAAACACAAATGTTCAGGAACACAAATGTTGTGCCTGGTATGATAGTTGACTTCTCCCCGATGACACTAAATCTTCTTCTTCAATCTTCATTATATTCGCACGTCAGTGTATGTTTGTTTTTCTTCCAGGTGAGATCTCTACCAACGTTTGTGAATGCAAATAGGGCCGAATACTCGTACGATGGGGACAAGCTCAGAGTCATCTTCCCCATCAAGAACGACGCGAGCATCTGCAACCTCGGCTTCACGCAAGGCATCATGACGGTGCCCAAGTTCCAACTGACTGGGATAAATCTCCGTTTTGCTGAGGACGACACTATTGTTACATAAATTTTACATCAAAATTAAAATTGTATTGAATAAAATATTGTAATTAAACCTATTCTGTTTCTTTGCAAATACCCTAGGTGTATAGGAAGGAATTCATCATGTATTAAAATTTTACTATAATACAAATAGTTGTAGCCAGAGGTGGTAGTAGCCCTAATGATTAATTCCATTTTGGCGCTAGGTGAAAATATATTTGTAAACAGGCTTTGAACATAGAACGCTGTATGTTATTTTTAACATTATTTAAACGTAACTAAAAAAGTAAAGTAATGTTTTTATACCAATTATATTAAAAAAATTAAAGTCATTTAAAAAACTGAAGGTAAAAACGCCAAATCTAACCTGTTGTAATTTCTGACTGCAATAGTATATTTATTACCTACTTCATTATGATGCATCAGTTTGCATGCACTTATAGCCTAGAATCTCTGTACAATACAGTTACTTCACCGAATTATTTTCGTACAAAGCATTGCAAAGATCGTGTCTTACATAGGAAAGGTGTCCTAATAGCTGCTACATACTGTCGGAGTTATAATCCTCCAACAGTCGTCCTGCTATCGCGATATGGCACCCGCGCCATCAGCGGCTCAGACTGCGAGCAGAGCATTTGAAGTCGAAGACCCGGCGTTATCAACGCATGGTCCGCGCAACCCGCCCGCAAACACGTTATTATCGCAGCCTCTTCCAAACCCAGGGTTAACTCAGGATTAGATTAAGCTCTGTTTATGTCGGTGTTTGCAAACAAGATGACACTCAAAGCTTATAAACACAAGGGTAGATTTTGTGTGGACTCGCAGGACACGTTAGTCTTGAGAAGATACGAAGACACGAAACACAGGTACAGTGAAAGAGAAAAGCTACTTTTTTGTCAACGATTAGTCCAGTACAAAAAACTGAAAAGCAAAAAATAATTTTAATAAGACATTCATCAAATGCGCTTATTGTCTAAGCCTATTAATTAAATTGTATTTTACGTGCTAGGTAGGTACCTACTAATCTGTTTGAAGTCGGTGCCAAGCCAAATAGTAGGTACCCAGATTACGTACCTACGTCCGCGGATTAATAAGTAACCCTTTATAATACATAATATTATTATATATCATTTTTTATTACCTTTGGCTTGGCACCGACTTCAAACAGATTAGTAGGTACCTATCTAGCACGTAAAATACAATTTAATTAATAGGCTTAGACAATAAGCGCATTTGATGAATGTCTTATTAAAATTATTTTTTGCTTTTCAGTTTTTTAGGTAGTTTTTTTTGTTTCTTTTTTTTTTGAAGTCGGTTTAATTTTTTTTTAAAAAAGTTTGTTTATTTTTCTATTTTTAGTGTGAATAACACGTAGGTAGTGAGTAAAACTCTTTCATAATAATGATAGCGAAAATACGAGTAGAATTGTATTATTTGATAATAAATAATAATATTAGGTATTCATTAAGTGTTCAGCACCATGGGTAGGAGGAGAATGCGTTTATGCACCATAACCGCAGGCTAGCTAGACCCGCGGCCGTGTGTGGGACTCGAGACCGAAGCGTCCGCTACCCACTACACTCCCCCGGTTTCTCCTTCACACCCGATTAGGACGAGCCGGTGCTAACCTTATTGGCTAGTGACCAGCCCATCCCCGGGTAATCATCAGCTTAGCTGCAAAAGTACATGAAATACAACTAACGTTCCACATATTCCTACAACACTGAAAGAATTATCCCCTAACTCCTAACCGTTAAGGAGTTGTACTTTCCATCATCACCTTAGCTGCAAAAGTACATGAAATACAACTAACGGTCCACATATTCCTACAATACTGAAAGAATTATCCCCTAACTCCTAACCGTTAAGGAGTTGTACCTTCCATCATCAGCTCATCAACATAAAATGATGTCTATCGGACGCAAAAACTTGAATGGCTTCAGAAAAAACAAGTAACGCGTAGGCGCAGCCTATAAAATTTGAGGTTTTCCCTTGATTTTTCCGGGATCCCATCATCAGATCCTAACATGGTGACAATGGGACCACCTCGAAACTATGCACTTTCAAATAAAAAAAGAATTATTTAAATCGGTCCACAATTGACGGAGAAATCGACGGACATACATAAAAAAAAAAAAAAAAAATACATACAGTCGAACATATAACCTCTTCCTTTTTTGAAGTCGGTTAATAAGTAATTGCGTCATTAAACCTTTTCAATTATAATTTCCGAAATGAAAGCTAATGTAAAATTATACGTATCTGCAATAGGCATTGATTTTAATCTTCCTAAACTTCTTATTGAATTATTGAGTGTCAAAATAATAACTAAGAATGTGCGTGACGTTTATAAGTTTCTTTTCCCCGCTTTTCAATTAGCCAACTGGTGAGTCTGCCCAGATACTTTTCCTTCACCGCAGCTCGGCAACTTCCAATAGACCGTTCTTAGCTCAGAAGTAGTAAAAGTCAGATAGTATGTATGTCACATAATTTTCTTTAACACCATTTTTTTTAAATAACCTGTCTAGTTTTAAATACCCATCTGGCTTATTGTATCTGTGGTTGATAGTGTTCTACAATTACTTGTATATAATAACATTAATACCTATCTACCTAGAAATAGTGTTTATCTAGTGGAGTAGGTATATACATCAACTGTAGGTAAACCATGTTTACAGGCCGTCTGTACATAATATATGAATGAGAAATAAATGTAATTAACATATTATCATAATTTGATACATAATTTTAATGACAGTCAGTTAAGTCAATATTGTACATTTTAAAATTATGGAAGATAATAAAACCGTTTTGTTACTTTTAATTTGAATCCTCTTAGTACTTGCAATTCTGAATGAAAAGTAAGATGAAACGAAACTTATTTTTTTCTTACTTTTACTACAGTTATCTCAGCGAACTAAAAAGAAACAATCATTCCCGTGACAATCTCAGCGAAATAATATTATCTGACTTTTAACAGTGCGGTTCGCGGGAGAAATAAAACTGTAGTTTCTATTTAGAAGTCCGAGGTGTGGAAGTTATCCAGATTAAAACTGGAAATGCAGACCAACTGATTGCAGTTCGAGTTAAGTCGGAGAGATATAAGCTTTATTTTTCTTGAAAATGAGAAATATAGTTTTTCTACATCGTTTTATCCTATCGCCGGTGTGTGTAGTTTCTTCTTGTTCTTTCTCCCTATGTTTCTTACAGTATTATTTCAAAGTCAAGAACAGAGTGGTGGCCAAGGGGTGCATTACGATCGCAAGCAGACCACCAGCCCATTGGTCGGTTGATATCGTCAAGTTCGTCGTGAACTGGATGAATCTTGCACAGGACCGTAATAGCTGGCGTGACAGAGAGGAGGCCTATTATGTACAAAAGAGTGTGAATACGGACACCCGTGATTAGATAGATAGATTATTTCAAAAATTATGTCATGAGTGTAACATCATTCTTCCCTTAAAGAAAAAAAAATCTGTCTGTTCTTATTGGAAGTAGGTATAGGGAGCTGGCGAGTCTGGAGAGAAATAAATAAATAATAAATAAATAAATATATCTGGTCATTATTCACACAGCGCCATCTAGCCCCAAACTAAGCATTAGCTTGTGCTATGGGTGCTAGACAACGGATAAATATTACTTATATACTTCTTTTTTTGTAAATACATACATAATATACATAGAAACACCCAGACCGATACAAACAGACATGTTCATGCACACAAATGTTTGTACCGTGCGGAAATCGAACCCGCGACCTCTGGTGTAATAGCCGACTTCTCGACCATTACACCAAATGGCTCGTCGATGGCACCAAATGATTTGTTATAAAGAAGTGCAACGGTAGGTACATAATATATGTTACTGCTGAAGTACTTTTAATTGTTGCACCGATAAGAGCGTTGCTCTTAAATTGAGTTTTTTAGAATTCAAAATATAGTTATTCATTGAGACCAAAGTTTAGAGCCAGAACATATTACGCTTGTGGTTTATATTGTTAAATATTTATGTTTTCAGATATCTTTGTGTTGCTGTGTAAGCGAGAATAAATTGCAGTGTCCAGAAGAAATAACAAGAAGTGGCCCACATTTTAACGCATAGTCTCAGAGCCAGTGCGCACGATGTTGATTACTTTCAGAAATTAAACTAAATTATTTTGTATTTTGACTTGGTTGAATCACAGATAATATTATTCGAGCTGTGTACATGAGTATGATAACGCCAAAATTGTACAAAGTACCTACCTATATTTAAGCTTTTCCGTACGAAGAATGCAATTACAAAAATAGAATAAAATAGTTTTAAAGTAGCAAACTCATCTTTTATAATCTTAGGCGATTCGTATACCTGATCAGGTCTGGTATTTATTAAATAAAATATAAATAGTGGTAAATCGTCGTCAATCGAATTAAATATAATTTAAACACAACGATAGGTATTTAAATTCGTTGTTTAAACATGAAATCATACTCAATAATGTAATAATATATATATATATGTTACGGGCAACGTGATTAACTGGGCATTATTAATAAGGACCGGCCATTATTAATAATGCCCGAGAGCGACGGGCAAAGTGATTAATTTATCACTTTGACCGGCCCTTATTAATAATGCCCGACGGCCCGCGGTCCATGTAATAAATCAGTGTTTAAGATAGCTTGAATTTATCACTTGGACCGGGCAGTATGAATAATTCCCTACTTGTAGCCGGGCAATGTGATAAATTGGACCGCGGCCGTGCCTTACGTGCGGCGGAAAGCGACTCGGATGGATATAGGATAGAAAGGCTAAGGCGGGAGCGGAGCGTAGCGGAGCTCCTGCCTTAGCCTTCGTGGTTATTTTTTTTTAACACCTATTCCCCAAATTAACGACTTAACGACGAAACTAGTTTGGCCTAGGCTAAACTAATTTAAGTCAACATAGAATATATTATTACAGTAAAAACAAAAAAAGGTTTTTAGGGTTTAAAAAAAATAACCACGAAGGCTAAGGCGGGAGCTCCGCTTCGCTTCGCTACCGCCCTTAGCCTTCTAACCTATATCCATCCGAGTCGATTTGCCCCTTAGTAAGAACTAGTTTAGCCTAGGCCAAACTAGTTTGTCCTGAAATCGCCTTTGGCCGGTAATATATACATGCCGCTTATATTTTGGTAACTTTTCATGAAAAAATTGTAAGTTTTTTGTCTTTTAATAAACAAAAACACTACCGTTCACCTATTTTATTACTTGGCCCAAGATAGGGTGGGCATTATTCATAATGGCCGGGAAAAGTGATAAATCATGCTGTTTTAATCACATGGCCCAATTGAGTCGGGCATTATTAATACAGACCGGCCCTTATGAATAATGCCCGGACTTATCAAATGGCCCGTAACATATATATCAAACTCAAAGGTGACTGACTGACATAGATAGCTATCAACGCACTGCCCAAACTACTGGACGGATCGGGCTGAAATTTGGCATGCAGGTAGATGTTATGACGTAGGCATCCGCTAAGAAAGGATTTTGATTAATTCCCACGGGAACTGGAACCACGCGGGTGAAACCGCGGGCGGCCGCTAGAAGGACGACTATTTGTTAAGACTATAACATGCATTTACTAATCTTGTTTATTCTATTAAACATGCATTCGGTATGTATAATCGGGCGGTTGGATGTGCCGGGTGCGTTTGCACCCAGGAACAGAAAAAGTTTTCACGCTGTCCCCGCGAGGGCAGTAACAATATCCCCGGGCCGAAAAGGCCATTGTTGCCGCACAATAGCGCGGCCGCCCTGTCTCGGAACAATCTGGATCTATAAGAAGAACATTCACTACACTGCTTTTCCGCTAAGAAATATATAAAGAATAATAATTGTGCCGCGAAAATATTTCTTGGTTATTTTAATGAGTTTACTTTATGTTTTTCCTCATTTCGTACTCGTTTAAAGGACATAAATTGTAAAATAGATACAAATTACAACATACCACAAATCCACGTTAAATCCACGTTATCCTCAACTGAAATACGAAAATAAATTAATAACGCTCTTGATAACAAAAGCAATATTGCAATTATTTCAAAATTCTATTTTTAATGTTATCACGGGGTAACTCTAAATAGTTAGTTGTTAAAATAAAGAGATTATCCTGCGTGTAACATTAATTATTATTATAATAATAATTATATACCTATACTATTTTGTGGTAAAATTAACATTTACTTCAGATAGCGGCCAATCGGCCACAACACGATTGGCGTTGAGATGAGTGTGTTAGTGATATTGGTGCTGCTGTTAGGTGCGTCGGTTAGTAGCCGGGGACAGAACACCACGTCATGTTATAGTACGGCGTGCATCAGGAGATACCACGATAGACTGTTTGCGAGAGCTAGCAATGTCTTGATGAGGTTGGAAGACAGATTGCAACAGGCCTGCCTGACGCGGTCCAACGGACGGCTGCGCGAGGTGATCGAGACGGGCCGCTACAAGCTCACGACGACGTTGAAGGGCTACTCCGAAGACGACTTCAATATCAAGATCAGAGGACGCGTCTTATACCTCACAGTGGAGAACAACCGCGCGTTTAACGTCGATGTCGCAGTTCTGCCGAGATTCGTCAACGCCGCCAAAGTGTCCTACATGTACTATGGGAGTGTCTTGGATATTATCTTTCCCATTAACACTATGACGGGAGTGTGCGACCGCGGCTTTAGAGATGTTGTGAAGACTGTACCCCGGTTTGAAATGGTGTGGGGAAATAATATATTTACGCAAGGTTAATCGTCCGCAATACACGACATGCGATGAAGAGGATCTGTTCAACTGTTTCTCAGAAACCCAATTTGTATATTGACTTCTAAATAAGTAACTATTCGAACTGATTGTCAGTTTTATTAAGAATGCATCGTATCTTTTGTTTTGCTTGATTTATTTATCATGTTGGTTTTGTGACGTGATTGTTTATTATTTTCAATAACGCGGCGGTGTTCTGTTACGTTTTACCTTTACGGCATTCATATAATAGTTAAAAGGTAAACAAGTACAGTTCAAACAATGTAATTTAAAAAAGAAACTTAATAGTTAAATTAGAAATTATAATTTAAAAAGAGGAATTAAAATTACGTTAAAAAATTACTTTTGATAAATATGAGACATATTATTATGAGTCTCATAATTATCAAAAGTGACATGTAGAGCTAAACGTAATTATTATAATTGTCTGTCGTTATTTTCGGTAAACAAACTAATGAAGTGATTCAAATTGTTGTTAACAATAATTGTGTGATTATTGTATTACGCATGATTGTTTATGTAAGGCATCGTCAATTCATTACTGTCACCTTGGCCTTTCCAAGTAAGATAAATTGCACTGTATTTGTTGTCAATAAATCAGACTATCTTCATTCAGTCGAGTATCGTGTCTTTATTAAAAGTGACTCAAACTTGTGCGTTATTGTAAATATATACGTTGGTAGCCTCGTCGCATTCTGGGATTGTGTTTGAGGCCGAAAGTAAGGAAACAGCAAGCAGACACCAGCGACTGTTTAGAATTACTGTTTTGTTAACATTTTAGTTCAGTTCAGCCTCTCTGTGTATATTAGCACATTTCATCTATTACTATTATATTTTTTGTGAATAGTTATTGCTTACTTATGGTATTAGCTCGGAAAAACAACAACATGAAGATTACATTTCTCGTCTTTCTAATAGTCGTTATTTTGCCCTTCAATGAATGCTCATTGACAAACTATTTAAAAGAAATCCCAATAGTTAGTGCAGTTGTTAAAAAAACATCACAAGCCACTAGCTACATTTTAGACAAAGGACGGAACTTGAAAAACCAAATTACGGGTTATTTGGATACGGAAGACAAAGATGTAAGCGCAGCTCGGCACATGACGACGCCGGATCTGGTAGCGACCCACGGCTACACGGCCGAAACACATACTATCGTCACAGACGACGGGTACATTCTTTCAGTGCACAGAATACCGTATTCCAAACATTCCACCGGCAAAACCAGTCCTCATAAAACTGTCTTGCTCCATCATGGTGTATTGGGCAGTTCCGCTGATTGGATTATCGCAGGCCCTAGAAAAGGCTTAGCTTACATATTATCCGATTCCGGGTACGACGTCTGGATGGCAAACGTGAGAGGAAACACATATTCGAGAGCACATGTTTCGAGAAGTATCGACAGTTACGATTTTTGGAACTTCACATTCCACGAGGTAGGACAGCACGACTTGCCAGCTGTGATCGATCACATAACTGACGTCAAAGGTGGCGATACTAAAATTAACTACGTTGGGTATTCGATGGGCACAACGGTTCTATTCGTGTTGTTGTCAACAAGGCCGGAGTACAACAATATTTTGAATGCGGGCTTCGCGATGGCGCCGATTGCTTACATGAGCGACGTCCAGAGTCCACTCCGACGGTTGGCGAAATACAGAAACAACATGGAGTACTGGATGAAGATGTTTGGCGCAAATGAGTTTCTGCCGCAAAACGAAATTATAACGCGACTGTCCAAGAGTGCGTATAAACTTGAGACAAAATCTCACAAAGGCATGGTTACAAAGAACTTGTTCTTTGTATTGTGTGGCCACGATGAGAAGCAGTTCAATAAGAGTCTGGTTCCTGTAATACTGGATCATGTACCTGCCGGTACATCAACGAAGACTTTGATTCATTATTCGCAAGAAATATATAATAAAGGTGCATTTCAGCAATTTGACTATGGTTGTAAAGAAAATACCAAATATTATGGAACCGGAAAGCCTCCAGCATATCCTTTGGAAGAAATTACTTTGCCAGTAGCGTTGATAAGTGCTAAAAACGACTGGCTTTCCAGTGCTCAGGATGTGGCAAAACTGTACGTTAAATTACGGAATCCGATTGAACATTACGTTATACCTTACAAAGACTTCAACCACATTGACTACTTATGGGGCATTGACGCACCAACTTTAGTATACAAAAAGTTGTTGCAATTACTGGACGCATCTAACAGCGAGGTGAGCTGAATCAGCTGATGTACTACGTAACTGTTGTAGCGCTAGAGTAATACGTAATTTGAAACCAAAATACCTTATTTATTAATGTAGTAATTTATTAAAAGTGTGTTTTGTCTTCTAGATGTTTTAATTTTCACAATATTACTTCTGCATGAAAAAGGATGTGTCTGATAAAAACGAAACAACCTTTTGGTAACCTTATACTTTAATAATGAAGGTAACCGCATAAATAAAATATTGCTCCCTTTGAAATAAATGAATAATAGTTGTAACCAGTTTAGCAGAAGCGGAACGAGCTTCCAGCGTATCGTGTTCCGCCACTTTTCTCCGCGACTGCAGCAAACGGATTCAGTATCGCGCCGTGTTTAACAGCAGGGCGCGCTCACACGCACGCGCGGCAGCGATGATGCATACAGCGCATAAAATTCAATAAAATTGAAGAGCACCAATGTTGTTTACTGTTGCTATTTTTTTAAATACTGGAATTGATGAATAAGAAATACGTTTTTTATCAATCAAATGAGATTTTACTTCCCATTAATAGTGATAGATACCAAAGAAATGTCCAATTTTATTTACTTTTTCTGAGGTTGCATCTCCTCTCCGCGCACGCCTCTCACAGTGAACGCATCCTTATTACTGTTGTAGTCTAAGAAAAAAATCATAATTCTGCTAATCCTGCTTCTGTCCGCGGAAAAATTCGGGCTCGGAGCGTTCGTTAAAAATATTAAACATAAAAGAACTCAAAAAACTCGTAAAGTGCAGCCACGAGTGATCTGATGGTTCCGTATATCAACGTTAATTTAGGAATATTTATAAAGCTTTTTCTTTGAAATGTGGCGTAAACTATTTCAAAGTTGTGTCCTATTTTTAACCGACTTCAAAAAAGGAGGAGGTTCTATGTTCGACTGTATGTATTTTTTTTTTTTTTTTTTTTTTTTTTTTTTATGTATGTCCGTCGATTTCTCCGTCAATTGTGGACCGATTTAAATAATTCTTTTTTTATTTGAAAGTGCATAGTTCCGAGGTGGTCCCATTGTCACCATGTCAGGATCTGATGATGGGATCCCGGGAAAATCAAGGGCAAACCTCAAATTTTATAGGCGCACACTACGCGTTACTTGTTTTTTCTGAAGCCATTTAAGTTTTTGCGTCCTATAGACATCACTTTAGTTGATGAGCTGATGATGGAAGGTACAACTCCTTAACGGTTAGGAGTTAGGGGATAATTCTTTCAGTATTGTAAGAATATGTGGACCGTTATTTGTATTTCATGTACTTTTGCAGCTAAGCTGATGATGGAAGGTACAACTCCTTAACGGTTAGGAGTTAGGGGATAATTATTTCAGTGCTGTAGAAATATGTGGACCGTTAGTTGTATTTCATGTACTTTTGCAGCTAAGCTGATGATGGAAGGTACAACTCCTTAACGGTTAGGAGTTAGGGGATAATTATTTCAGTGTTGTAGGAATATGTGGACCGTTAGTTGTATTTCATGTACTTTTGGAGCTAAGCTGATGATGGAAGGTACAACTATGATGATGGAAGCTAAAGGGTACGACTTCTTAATTCTTATGTCCCTCTTGCGGGCTGCATCTTTAGTTGGTCTACTGAATAGTGCTGAACACTTAATGAATACCTAATATTGTCAAATAATACAATTCTACTATTTTACTCGTATTTTCGTTATCAATATTATGAGAGTTTTACTCACTCCTACGTATTATTCACACTAAAAATAGAAAAATAAACAAACTTTTTTAAAAAAAAATTAAACCGACTTCAAAAAAAAAAACAAAAAAAAAACTACCTAAAAACACTGAAAAGCAAAAAATAATTTTAATAAGACATTCATCAAATGCGCTTATTGTCTAAGCCTATTAATAACATTAAATTGTATTTACGTGCTAGGTAGGTACCTACTAATCTGTTTGAAGTCGGTGCCAAGCCAAAAGTAATGAAAAATGATACATACCTAATAATTTATGTATTATACAGGGTTATAAATAATCCGCGGACGTAGGTACGTAGTCTGGGTACCTACTATTTGGCTTGGCACCGACTTCAAACAGATTAGTAGGTACCTACCTAGCACGTAAATACAATTTAATGTTATTAATAGGCTTAGACAATAAGCGCATTTGATGAATGTCTTATTAAAATTATTTTTTGCTTTTCAGTGTTTTTAGGTAGTTTTTTTTTTGAATTTTATGATTAAGTTGCCTCTAAAGACCACACAAATGCTCGTCAAATAAAAATCATACACTTGGATCACAACCAATTAACTATTGTTATATTATTGTAAAAAAAGACATCCCGAAGCAAAATAATGCATAATATTGGAGTCGTATGCAACAGGAAGGAACCCTACAACCGGACTTACCTCATCCATCGAGGGCTTTCTTTTGTGCTGAATTTCATATCCGTGACCGTAAACATTTAGCGCTTATTAAGGATTAATGTAGATTGAACTTTTACTTTCCCTTTATTGTGTTTTTTAATTATATCTATTGACTACATAATAAACATATAACATTAAGCATTCTAGTCCACACGTTATGGTTTACTCCACATTGAGCATTTACTACATAATAATAAATAATAAATATAATAATACATACACACTACATAACAAACATACATAGCTACATGACTTGGTTTGATAGATACTTTATATTTTGTTACGATTTTTTTTCAATTCATCAACGTTATCAGCTGAATAGTATTTTGCAAAGAATAAACTAATTAAAATACCAACTGTAACCGTCTGACGCTGTGTGCAATCAGCTGCAGGTCGGCATTCGACCCGCGCCGCTGATACCAGGCGATAATGCTTGAATCACTTCGATGACTTCATGCATGTTTCCCTGTTATTGTTTCCAATATAAATCAGTAAAATAATATAATTGTGAATATTAAATAATTAATTACTAACGTCCGATTTGGTGTAATGGTTGAGAAGTCGGCTTATCGTGGGTTCTATCGCCGCACGGTACAAATATTTGTGTGCAATAAGCATGTCAATATTTATCGGTCTATGCATTATGTTATGCATGTATTTACAAAAAAAAATATTATAATTAATGTTTACCCGTTGTCTAACGCCCATAACACAAGCTATGTTTAAGGTTTTGGGTTAGACGGCGCTGTGTGAATTTATTATTATTGTATCTCTTTTACGGATATCACGGCCCAGAGGCCGCCCTCTGGAAGGCGTACGTGGGTATTTTTTTTTTGGATCTCTGGATCTCGACTCTACATAAAAAAGTAGATTACATTTTATATTTGTGCAACAACGGGGTTTAGTGCGTATTTACCTATTGTATTTTGTTCGTTAAGTGCACGAAAAGAAATATAATTTTTCTGATAGCACTGCGCATGATGTAATTAGTGTGGTACCCATGTCTAGGGATATTGAGGTCTGACGGCCGACCTAGAGCTGGTTTGTAATTGGATCGGGCGAATCCGTCGGAAAATAGTCTTGTCCTACTCTAAAATGATGATCCATTAAAGGATGGATAGTGCGCATATTACACTTTAGTGTCGGAGGCATCCTTAGGCTACGGTAACCGTACACCTAAAATATGACGTACCTATTGTTGGTTTTCCCGCTAACACAAACATTTAATATCTAGAATTTCGAGAAACCCCATATAAATTGTGAAGAGCAGTTCTTAATCATATATAGATAGGCACATAATTTATGATTATAGTTACTAGATTTTCATAATAATTTATATTTATTCCCCTTTCCACCTAAAAAAATTACGTCATTCATAGTAAAGTAAGTACGAGAAATCGAATACCAACAGCAGATACACTTAAAAGAATTGTTCCAAAGTTTTTACACACACTTAACAAAATCTTTTACTGTTCTTAAGCCATTCCAACACATTTGATTCTCTCTACTACGTATGAATAGGGTTTCCATTCTTACGAAAAAGTTGAATTAAGCTTGAATGTAGTCGTAATAATTTAAGCAAAAAATATTTTAATTGCTTTACCAATTTTTTTTTGTAAAGTGCATTATGTGTAATTATAATCACCAAGATAGAAAATCTTAGTATCGATGGTTATGACAAAATACTCTATTCAAATAAAGTAATAAGGTAGGTACTTAAATGTACCTCTCTAAAGCTCTTCTAATCTCTATGAAAGTTGGCTAAGTAAATTATTGCACCAAGATATCTTTAACGTAACGTAACGCAAATTCAATATGTGAAACGACGGTTGAAATCACTCGGCTGCCACAGCTCAGCAGGTTGAAAACACAGCGGGGAAAGTCTGTAGTGTCCCGGTATTAGCGATAACATGTGCACCGCACAAGTGGGAGAGGACGTGCGCTGAGTGCATCCCGCAGCTGCAGCGCCGGGGGCCCGCGGTCACGTGCGGAGCGCGACTTATTCCTTCACACGGGGGATTTTCCTCAAATTGATACTTAACTATTGACCAACCCGTTTTTGTGAAGTCACATCGAAGGTGCTACGTGCGGTCGTGACTTTTATAAAATCGGGATAGTAGTCAACTGTTATAAAAGTGAGAATATGTTGTAACTGTTTACTTCTTAATGTGGCAATGGGATCGTACATTTTTTTTGTACCACAAATTATACAGCTTACATGGATATTTTTAAAATATTTAGAATAGGAATTTACATTTTACATAATACGTATATTGTTGGTTATAAAATATGTTTATTTAAACATAAGAACTCGCAGTTTATTAATTAAAGGTAATGAGGTTTCTGATATTTATGGTAATTCTGATCACTCAGATGTTATGCGTCTAAGGATACTTGATTATTACATTCTAATGACACTCACCTTAATTTGGGTTAACAACATTAATATTAATCATTAAATTACTTTTTTACGTGAATACCTATATCAAGTAAAAAAGTAATTCGAAACATTTTATTATATAATGTACGGAATCGCACATTGTTTGACTCGCGCCTGGCGCAAGGTCCCGCAGAGCCGCGCTAACTTTTACCCGCCCGCACTTCGCCGGAAGCCGCAATACAATATCGGAAAAGATCAAGCTTCAGTTGCTTCTAAAAAGTACTACTCATGAGGGAACATCGACTACAATTAAAAGCCACGATAAAACAGGTACATATAAAGTACACAAAAGCTCGGTCATGAGCTAGGAATCACACAATAAAGAGCTTCGCTCGGTGGAGCTATCATAATTTTAGTCTGCACTCTGTCAGCAGGGCGAGAGTCCCTGCGCTTCTCATTACTTCTTCAACTTCCTTTAGTAATTCATTATAACGTTACATACAAGTCATGCAAAAAAAGCTATTCCATTTTACTCGTTCTTTCATTTTACTAGTTCATGAAATTAAGGTATAGTCGCATAAAATACTAAGTAATCTTACTTATATCTCAAGGCACCCTCAAATTATCTGAGAGAGGTCAAACCATTTTAGTTAAGTCAGACCATTAGCTACCAAAAATCCGCACCCTAAATGAAATACAATCACTTAAAGAAAACCCTGAGCAAATTGTTTTTTCTGCGTAGAATAACATCATTGCGCCCCGGCACGTCGCTCCTCGGGCGGTGTTTCGGCCGTTGTTTGCGACACCACAACACGCGCGTCCGGTTAATCTGAGCCCAACCCACAGTTGTCACGTGACAACTGTCAATAATGCAGATTCTTGTACAAAATTAGATTTAAACATGTAACATAATTTAGTTTAATGAGTATATTTTATTTTTCATTTGGGAACTACGTTAAGCATCAATAAAATATGTGATTCAACAAGCGTTTGCGAAAAAGCAACAAATTTTTGAATGTCAATAAGGTTGAAAATCGCTTGCACCTGTTTTTTACATCAAATCAATAAAAATGTTTTAACGACATTCATTTGATTTTCCGACATTCATTTGTTTTTCCGACATTCATTTGTTTTCCCTACATTCATTTGTTTTCCCGACATTCATTTGTTTTTCTGTCATTCATACATTTTCTAAATAAGTGGACTCGATAACGCTTATTACCCTCCGTCCTCTTGGATCCCATGAGTTAATATACCCAGGAGCCAAAAGGCGAAAAAATTTAGTTGTGGATCTCATGGGAGCGAAATATAATATTCTCGTTTATAGGAGCCAAAAGGCGAAAAAAACTCCTTTTAGATCCCATGGGAGCGAAATATAGTATTTTCATTGAATGTCATAATGATAGGATCCAAGAGGCGAAAAAAATTATTTTTGGATCCCATGGGATCCAAGCATGGGATCCAAAAGGAATTTATATTATCTGAGGATCCTATGGGATTCAAGAGGCGGAAAAAATTATTTTTGGATCCCATGGGAGCGAAGCATGGGAGCCAAGTGGACGGAGGCTCTACATTCAAGACTCTTCTTGAATTGTATTTTTGAAGCTTTCACGTACTTTTATGATGTTTAATTAATTAGAAAATGATTTTATGATTATCAATTTAGTCAAAGTCAAAGTCAAAAATATCTTTATTCATATAGACATTCTTAGAAGCACTTACGAATCGTCAAAAACTAAAATATGATTTATATCTTAGGTCCAGTATTACATAATACTACTAGTTTTTTTTATATTTAGACTGATTAACGAAATACATAATAATAAGTACCACGAAGGTAGGGAAGCGTATTTGACATAAAACATTAATATTAATATAAATAATGAAGAGAATTTAACAAAAGCCTTTATACTGAAAAAAATTCAAAAGCTTATAAATAATGTTAAACCGAATGCGTTGATTAACAAACCTCCGAGACAGCGCTGCATGCGCCTCGGCCGGTGAAAAATGAAGAGTAGTCATATTTTATTCTATTTCCGTAAAGCAGGCAGTGTAAATGGCTCCCTAGATAATATCCGGCGACAGTGACTAATGGACATTATCTCCGGGAGTTTATACGCTGGCGCGGAAATACCTGTGCCCGTTGCCTGTGCCGCGTATAGCACTGGTGCGACCGTGCCACTGACGCTGCCATACCACCACTCTGCACAACAGGACCCGCAATTCCACTTTCTTGTTACTAAACTGTCCCACTGGCAGATCTACGGGCGTATTTGTATTTTGGCAAGCAGAATATGACT
Organism: Mecyna flavalis; assembly: GCA_949319885.1. Lineage (NCBI taxonomy): Eukaryota > Metazoa > Arthropoda > Insecta > Lepidoptera > Crambidae > Mecyna > Mecyna flavalis. Next base: position 199,073 of record OX439426.1, read on the forward strand.
GGTTTCATGACGTATATGGTGTTGGCCTTAACCATCTTAACGCTGCATTTAAATAACGAAAGTTTTATGTAAAATACAAACAAAACATTTTTACAGACCTACAATGAGATTAGAGAGACAGGGCGGAAATAACATCACAGATATACGTCAGGGTTTGTGCAAAAATACGGTTTGCGTATCATTGTTACGCGAAACAAGCGGGATCTATTCCGGAGCTAGTGGGTAGGCTAGGCGCGGGGGCTCATCGACATGTTTGTTTTTCGTTTGGCACATAGGAAATACAACTATTTGAATTTATCCCGAAGGAGCGGCGTGGGTGGACAAACAACTCGTGTCTGTTTTCACAAGAGAATGAAATTAAAACTTTACTTCGGTGTCCATCCCTTTCCATTGTAATAATAATATTTATTTTATTGGGATGGGAAATAATATGGCTATAAAAAGATTTTTATAATGATACTGGAAATAATATTCTTGGATATTTGTACCCAGGAATACATTTTATTGATTATATTGTTATAGAAAGAGTTTAATACAAGTTTCTCTCGTGCCATTATAGCCAAACCTATCGCGTTGATGAAAACGTAATGTCTCGATGCGTTTGCTTGCTACTCGGATTTGCGCCGGTCTATCTCTCTCGAGTTATTTAGTTTTTTGGCACATATTGTGCGTACATGGTGCGATTTAAAATTAGGTACGCCATAAGACCTTCAGTTTCAGTTGCTTCCTTCAGTTCTTAATACATCAATATTTATCAGCGATCGCACGTGACGTGACTAAAACAATAAGTCGGGACAAAACGCTCGTTTCGGCGCATAATGTTCAAAACGCAGAATGTTAAGACCTCGTAAAATGGTAAAAGAGCAAAATGATAAAGGAGCAAAATGTTAAAAGCGCAAAATGTTAAAAGAGCAAAATGGTAAAAGCGCAGAAAAAATTGGTATGTAAAAATTTCAGTTGTATATAAACGAACGCTCTCCCGCGCCGCTCTGGTGCTGAAAGTTGATCTTGCTTGGTTTTTATACGAAATCTAGGTGCAGTGTCAGCAGGAAAATTGCTGATTGTGTCTGCTACATTACATGGGGTAGTATTACCACTGTATACCCACAATACAAGTGCTTTCTCTATTTCAGGGTCAGGTCAATGTATTTAAGGTTGTCCGATAATAACTTAAATAACTTTATTGGAACGGTTTAAATGCAGACACATCGAATAGTCAACATTCGTAGCCACAACCGCAGCCGCTATTTGCGCGGCTTCACTATAACTTAAAGCTATATTTTTGAAACTGATGGTCGTATTTTATTCATTCTTATAGAAAACACAAATGAGCAATATCCGGAAAATTTCATTGATAAATGAATGCCTTGAACGTCCGATCGTAGGATACAGGACAGGCAATCTATTTGATCTTCATAGAAAATTCATGATTCCCCGAGCACTTTATCTCAATTTAGTTGAGGTACGTCTGGGATTTAATTCTAAAAGTTTTAAAGAGAACAATCATTGTTCTCGTTGGTACATTATGTACCAACGATTTCTATTGGCTTAGGAGGCAACGCATTACGCATTACGCATTCCAAAATGTACTACTTTTTTGGTTTAGCAACTGAATAACTCTATTATAAAATAAAACGAGTCGAGTGGTGTCAGTAATACTACCACGACGAGGTAAATACCAGGCGCTTCGATTATCACACACCAGACGCCAGCTGGGAGTTTTAAAAATATGTAAGTTTGTATCAAGTTAGCGTCTTGTTAGATATCCCGCCTCCGAGCGATCCCTAGCTTCCGGAGCGACTGTTTGTTACACTTTATAACTTGGATCTATGAAACTTACATACGCTGAACCCCATTGGGGGCAATTTGAGGTTCTCTATGAATCATGTATCCTCCATGTAACTTGAGAAAAGATGCTATACTTATATTATGTTTCATATATTTTTAAAAACTTTATTAATGGTCCGGAAAGGGCATTGAAGATTTTGGCCTTCCGACTGGTCCGCCATTTTGATATTTTTTTAAAACAGCGATCACTTAAAATTCCTTCAAAAATGGGTATGTTACCGGCCAAACCCGATTTTATGACAAACTAGTTTGGCCTAGGCCAAACTGATTTAAGTCAACATAGAATATAAATTAAACTAGTTTGTCCTGAAATCAGGTTTGGCCGGTAACAGATAGGTACAAATATAAGTTATTAGACGAAAACCCGTAAAGTGTCACATTTCCAAGATATAAGCAACCAGTTTTACTTAGGTAGGTGGTGGTGGTAGGTAGGTGGCGCCACCGGCCACGGTAAACATCGGCTCCGTAGTAAAAAAATCTTTAATAAGAAATCTTTGCTATTTTTTACGATTTTCATATTTAATTATCATAATTAGTTGCATGAACGATTAGTCAAAATGTTATTGTGCAGATTGCGGCAGTATTTAGTGTAATATTACAACTGCAAGAAAGTGACATTTGAAGTTTACATAAAGTGAGTACAATTACTGATACAGACTTATTATTTATTTATTGTAGAACATTGTGGAAAAAATCGTTAATTTGAAACTGCTACAGATTGCAATCACAATTTGGTGAACAGGGCTATCTATTGGACACTGGTCGAACTAATTAGTGTTCCTACTCCCCGCTAGAGGTCGCTACACGTTTAGAATGTCTCCTACTAAAAAATATTATGGCTCCTGCGCAGCCTGCCTCCAAGTTATCCAAACAATCGAATTTTTAACGTGTTAAGTATGCCTACAAAAATATGATAATTATTATCTGCCTTAATATCTTATGATTGTACATAATGTTTGTATTGACACTAAGTATCCATTTTTGTAAGAATTTCAAGTAAACGCTGTTTTGAAAAAAAGTCATAATGGCGGGACTAGTAGGTAAGCCAGCCCCAATAGAAAAATCTTCATTCCCGTTTCATTTTACTCGTAACTATTTCACTCCAAACTTCATGGAGCCTAGAAGCAGCAATATTTCAAATAGAATGTGCGTGTTTCAAACACGTTGCCGAATTTAATGGTGCACTGAAGTTTAGGTTTGTGAATTCCTCCAGGAGGATGGTTCATGTGATGTTTTGTTTAGTTCCACATCTGAATGTTGCACAGTACGCAATATTTCGGCCCTTTTTTATCGACGGGGAAAACACCGAAATAATATTTCCAATGATCAAATCATGTTATGGAGGATCTTTCACTTATGTCGAAGTAATTTTGCTCCGCTCGCCAGTTGCTCGGGAAAGTCTGTTAGGGAAGGTGTTAACATGATGGATTCCGTTCTAAAAAACTAAAAGGTCACGTGTGTAAAGGAACACTGGGGGTGGGCGCATTGATAGATTGTAAAGATATCGATGTAGCCAGCCGCTTGGCTTTGAAATTGATCGTTTATCTTTATTTTAAAGGAAACTAAACGATATGCGTATATTGGCCTTACTAAGTACACCTAATCAGACATGAAAGCTGAAAAAGAATGCATCAATTCATTTTAAACTTTCCTTTGACTGTACTGTAAGGGTGAATCTTGTATGTTTTTCAAATCCACGCGTGCCGTATTATTGTTTACACCGATTAATAACAAAAGCTCTCCATGTGCGCTAAAGCATTAAATAATATAAACTGGGAGTGTAAGTCGTGACATCAAAAGAGACTAAACCAGATGTAGGTAGCTTAGTGCTCCTGCAATAATGGAATAAACTTAAACTACTGATTTCTTTCCTTTCTCTTTTTACACAAGTTACTGTACTGTACAGTATGCTATACTAACCGTAAGACATTTATAATCTCGTCAGGGATTACTTTTCGCAGTAAGCCAATGCCAAAAGCATGAAATCACATCACATAAAAATTCGAGTGTTTACCGATAGCTCAGCGGTGACAAAACATCGTGAAGGTACCTGTGGCAGGGATTTTGATACCATTGAAAATGAAATTTATTTGCATAAAACAGGTTACATAAGCTGGTCAAATACAGAATTAGGTGTCCTTGTTTAGCTATAAATATCACAGCATGCAAACATTGTCAGAAAATTAATTTGTCATTACAAAAGCATACGCTACTTACTATAGAGTCAGATCAGTATATTTGATGTTATTTAATATTATAAAAAGCTCAGAAGGGTTTTACTTCACTGTGTTTCCGCGTGCACTGTAGATACTAAACCCAAAGGGGAGTCTACCGGTATCTTATCACGAATTAGATATTTCTCCAAAACAAACAAGTCAGCCGAAGGCACGTGACGGCCATGCCAACTCGGCGCGAACTAGTTCGGAATCTATGAGGGTACAGTTTTACGGGTCTATTTTTTACCCGATTGCTAAGAACGAGGTAACTTTTATTGAATTCGAATGATCTTCACCACATGTACGGTGAACGCGTCGAGTTTTTTTAGTACGTCTACCTCGGTTTAATTTTTTATTGGATTAACTTTAGTTTTTAGCTAAATTAATGTTTATAGAATGTACGAATATATCTAATGTTTGAGAAAAGTAAAATAGCGGTCGAGTATTATTTTCTAAATCTTTGTAGGCACCATTCTTTAAGTTAAAACACCGTTTGTTGGAAATGCCAAACTAATAATACATAATATTTTTCACATTCCCTATTTAGAAAATTTTATGTGATTGAGATCCGTTTTGCCATAAAGAAATATCAATTTGATATTTGTAATTAAGAATTATTTTTGAGAGCTATGATAATTATAAAATGAATTAGACACTTAATTATACCCCTATTGCTCTAAGTCTTATTTTATTAACTGAATTTCTAAATAAAATGTTGTATTAGCGTTGATTTTATAATAAGCCTGTTCTCAGTCTCACGTTTATGCTACATGAATTATAAAAGATGGTACGGAAAGAGCTGTTTATAATGGTTGGTAAACGTAAATCGGGTATACAATGAAACTTTTAAGTATAGTTCTCTCATTACATTACACAAGTTACATAGTGCGTCAAAAAAAGAACTTAGAAATATTTTCCAAACGAAATTAAAATCTAAAAGTAATTGAAGCTTAATTGGTCTTAGGTCCTCTACGTAGCATCGAATGCGTTTATCAGCGTGAAGTTGGAATGTTATATCAACAGCCTGCGGCAGCCCTGGCGAGAACAAACGCCTCTGGGATTTGGGGAATGACGTCACGCTCGCCTACGTCATCAAAGGCCGAAACTCACAAACGTTGAGCCGAAATAGATTTAGCTGACGGCAATACTAATAGATATCGGGAACCTACTAATGAAATTACGCTGTTTTTGCCCGAAAGGTATGAGGGAGTTTCAAAAGATCGGTAATTGGATCTATTTGAGCCGTGGTTAGGTGTTCAGGGAAAGGTAACAGATGCTGGATTCTATTCTTCATTTCCTTAATTTGGAGAACGGTGGGGGGCTGGATTTAATCATGTTAGATATACATATTCCGAAAGCTAATACTACAATTAAAATTAGATGATGCGCCCTAAATACTACAGTCATAAATACGACTAACTGGATAGTCCATAACAACATGTATACCACTTAAATGTCTCTTCGTTTATAATAGCGGAAGGCGCAAATACCGAACCTCATTTCTAATTTCCTTAATACTATAATTTAATCAAATCAGAATATATATTTATATTTTTTATCTGGGAAAACGAATAGCAGCGAAAACAGAACAGCCAAAATACGGTCTGTGATTTTCAGATGGATTACCATTACATAGTATGTAAGAATTACGGACTTAATGGCCGTTGGGCATTCAACAAAACCGAAGAAGCCAGTAAATAACGAAGTAAAACCTTCAGTACAGGTTTTTATTTATAGTTTGAAAATGTACGAAATGAAAAATATGGTTTTATGGGATTATTGTTTTACTGCCTTACATCTACATTGCGTAGATGTAATACGTTACATAAATGTAGGTAATATGTCCAACGTTAACTGAGTACGAGTACACTCGGACTTTTCCAATTTATGACTACTTATTGTAATAACCTGCTCCAAGCAGCGGCAGGTAGTGGGCGATATCAAAATAATATCGGTTGTAACTAGTTTTGTTTCGCTCATAAATGTTTCATCTGCCCCGAGCCAATAGAGGCATGTTTATGCTTTGACGTGTTACGGACCGGTTGTTGGCTCACGCAGGGCGGGCGCGATCCCCTCACTGCTATCAGTCCTATACATCCCGGGATACCGGTACAAAGACAGGCTCATCTCAACTATTGCGCAGGCCATGGTTAATATAAAAAGGAATAATCTGGTATAAAAAGCTAATATTTTAAGCCGTTTTGGGACGAGACAGTTACTTGTAATCAGAATAACGAAATACAGGACATACCTACATTCGTAAAAAAAAAGCCGACTTGTTTAAGTATTATGTAAAAAACATTTCCAAAATAGTCCCTATGCGCCTGACCTGTTTTTATCTCGTATAGAATTAACACCTTAATGCACAATCGAAGTCCGGCTAATCCGGATAAGCGGTATCTTGTATCGGTCGGGCGAACCCTCCACATATGGGTGAAAACAAAATTTGTAATGTCACTGGAATATAGTCCTAAATACTTTTGACGTGGATAGTTTTTAGACCGACGCGACGTTTGTTGGAGGCTTTCAAAGGGCCGCCGTGAATCAATCGGCGCGTCACACGGACCAATGACCTGTATTTTGTTACACTTTGCCGCGGCACAAATATTGATGAAAGGTTTTTATATTTCGCCACCTAATACACACATATGCGTGATCTTCATTTAACGTAGAATATAATATATTTAAATATTATATTTTGTTGTTTCTTTATTTACTATAATACAATACACAACACTTTACAATCATAACTTATGCTTCATAGTAACATTATAAACAGTCGGAAATCAAATAGAAACCTAAAAAAGTGTGTTTATATAAGGATATACAAAATATATACTTATTCCTATGTGCTACTCTCTTACTGTCCATCTCTTTATCTTAAATAACTTAACATTTTGGATGATGTTATCACAAGGGATCGCATCATTTTGAACCATCTAATACTTGAAGCATTCCATTGACAATATAATTATTCCCCAGCACTCGCATGTAAGCATGTCAACTCATTAACAATGAATGTGTGTGCTAACAATAATCGTGAATTGTGTCATTAACTCGATTGCTGATTGCAACAGATTCGTCACACACGTTGTCATAAATGCGATAATAAATGATCGCCAGGCTTGATATCAATTGTTTCTGATCACACGTATTGATAAACACAACACAAGCCATCATCAGATCAAAAGGTAATTAGAGCTATTTAATTGACGTATTATTGTTAGAAAAGATGTAGGGTTTAGGATTGTATTCTAGGAAAACTTGACACTACAAGTAAATTACTGCTCATTGGTCCTACTCAGGGTTTTTACACTCTCGAGATACGAGTAAAAAACAACCATTTTCACAGATTTTTAGATCACAATCAGACAATAACAAGAGGAACAATAAAAACGCGTAATTTCAGTGAGCCGCATTCATCAAACAAAATGCTGATTAGCCCGAAGCCGTAACGTTGACGTGTTTTCAATAAAAGCCTTTGCCCTACAGTGGGACACGAATAGGCTGATAGTATTAAACGAGTACGTAAAGTTTGGACTAACTAGCTGAGCTCTTGCAGCGGGACACGTCACCTCGCGGAGGGAGCCTTGACCTTACGTGCGCGCAGCCAGCCCTGCCAATATTAAATAAGACCAACTTCTGTTTGAATCCGCCATAGCATTGAGTACCATGGGAGCCAATTAAGATAACTTAGTTGTTGTGTTGCCCCCGTTACCATAGTAATGGGAGTGACAGTTGTGTTGATGTGGATTCATAGTTGTGGAAACATATACTTAATGATATCAAATCTTCTATCGAATGTAGTTGGAATATCACCAACATTGTAATGACTTCATAAACTTGGATACGTTAAATGACACTTATAAAGAGAACATGACTAGTAAAGTAAGTGCGTATAGTATGTTCATTATGTTATAATTTGCGACGCGTCAAGTACCACGCTGATTACCTACATTTAATGATATTAAATCCGTAGTTAAGAGCGGCGCGGCGACTGAGCATCCACCAGCGTCGTAGGGTCACCAGAAGAAAAAATTAAGATTCGAGATAATCATAAACTATTCAATCGATCATAGGTATAAATGGAATAAAAGAACGCATTGTGTACACAGAGTTCAAAAATAAGGAACATACAAAATAAATATATCTGACTGCACACTAGGAGCAACTGGGGTCTGATTATAGGATTACTGCAGTAGTACAAGTGCCTAATATAGGCTTAGGTTTGACCTTATTTACGAGTGTCTTGTATTACAATAACCACAAATATATACATAAATAAAAATAACCATTATGACACAGAACAAACACTCTTTATCACATGAATGTCTGATCTGGTTGTGATTAGACTTTAGAGCCCGCGACCACTGATGCATTGGACCAATCAATGATTAGTTTCTGTCTTTCAGAATGCAGCAGCAGAACCTAATCGTTAATTTCAAAGTTTCAAGATTTCAGGATGAATTCTAACAATGGATAGGTATATGGTAACCCTAGTGAGGATCTAATATCGCGTCATTGTGGTCTTTCGCTCACTGCCCTCTTCACAATTAACTATCGCGCGGCAGCCGTGCGGGAGCAAGCTTGGCTGATTAGTACTGCGGCGACCTTAGTGTTTTCTATAAATATTGTTTTTTTTTTATCACTCTAGCAAATAAGTCTTGTCTCTTAGCAGAATGGGTATCAAAATATAAACTTTGTCTAAGCTCATCGAAACGTCATGACGAGAACATAAAGCGAGAAGGGTTAACTACTCCGTAAGTTGCATCAAATATCATAATGGTGCTTAGCATTGTTTGCCAGTGCGGTTTGGCTCCGAATTGAGCCAAGGCCAGAGCACTTTTGTACAGCTTATCTGTTGGCGGCACTATCTAATAGAAATAAGTCGAATATTTTTTTATGTTTGATATTGGCCAGGTTTACCGAATGTTTGTTTCTGGTGAGACTCGTGTTCAGCTCATCCGCGTTTGTTCTGCCAACCTAACAAACTAATAAACCACAACGAACCGTCGGTACAAGCGAAAACAGACTTTAAATAAGGACTTGCTTTCTAAAGGTTGCCCATCAAACGTCGGCCATCAAGGCGTTGCCTTTAGAAGGCAACTCATCAATTGAGGTGTTAAGATTCACATGCCATAGTTTTTTTAACTTGTCTCAGGGTATTGTACAATATTCCTAATATTATTCTAATTTAAAATAAACCTGCGTAGACGGCCACGTTTCACTAGCGCCGTTAACCTTCATTTGGAATATAGCTTCTCCACATTATTTTTATGTATAGCAGGTTTGGTCATACATGGGCTAGTCAATAGATACAAGGCTGGTACCAGCTCGTCGCAATCGGCTGTAAAGGGGAAACTGGGGGAGTTTAGTGCGTAGTGGGGTAAATTAGTCCCGAGTCCCACACATGGTCGCAGGTCTAGCTAGACTGCGGTTAAGGTGCATCAAAGCATTCTCCTCCGCAAAAAAAGTATTGATCATACATACATAGTTATATTCATACATCCATATGTGTATAACAGTGAGTGTCTTGAGCCGGGGCAATTATCTCGAAGCGCGGCGGCGGGCCGGAAGCGCCGCCTGGAGCTCACCGCGCGCGCGGGCTACGGTCGCATCACGCGTTAATAACTTTTCATTATTATACCTCGCACTACTCTCACATAGCAATAAACAATGAATTAAAATTTTCGATTATGTGAACAAGAAAGTATTACATTGATGATTTGCGATACTATCACTATCGCCTGAGTTAAGTATTTCAATTTCTACTGATAAAAACAAACTGTCAGTAGCATGGCTCTTGAAAAGATTTTATGAAGAAGTTGAGAAATCAACCAGGTACTGCACCAAAGTCTATCACAGTAAAATGTTTTTTTGTATATTAGTCGAACCGACCATCACATTCGAATAAAGTAACAGGATGGTCTGGATGATTCTTTGTATATTTTTTTTTATAATTTATGTTTAATAACAAAAGCAGTACGAGTATTTTATTTACCTGTTGTTTGATACTAGCATTTTTGAATAGCTTAGTTCAAGGATTTTTTTAGACACATAAGGAGTGCGGATTAATTTAATGCACAAAAAGGATTTAGGATATTTTATCCCAGATATTTCCCTGAGATAGTACAGTTGACTTAAACAGAAAAACGTCAAACATAATAAACAAACCAAAGTAAGCTTCTCACTTAATCTGCATACTTAATTTAACTAATTGAATATCTGAGTCAGAGCGTGGCTTTATCTTAAAGCCTCTCTTTGCTTCAATAAAAGATTTTTTGCCAATTTTTCCTTCTTTTAAATGTAGTAATTATAGAGCCGTCCATTCTGCTAATAAACTCGAAGGAGCCATGCCGAATGATCTCAAACAACCCTGCCCTAGGGCTGCCCCGACGCTTGCCTCGAAGGTGTAAAATATTGATAAAAATGTTTAGCGATAAATAACACAATAATATTTTTTGAAATAAAAGCGACACTTGTAACAAAGAAAAAAAATATATAAGGGGTAATTTGCAATTAATATTTCAATAAAGAACTTAATCATTTTATGTTACGCTAGACATAGAAATATTATGTACTGACGACGCTAGACGATTTCCATACATACAGGTAAATCTTATCTTTGCATATGACGTTTAAATTTTCATTGTAACTAATTATTAGTTATTGTCACTTCAATTTATTAGTTAAAGTAAAACAGTTTAACGATAACGATTAAAACCTTTAATAGTCAGTCAGACATGATGATGATGATAGACAGTCGGGAACAACTCAAATTAAAATGTTGTCCAACCCTGATTTAATAGGAGTTTGAAATATTGCCAGTTAATTTAAGTAATAAATCATAGTTTGTCAATACAGATCTCAAATATTTCCAGTTACTAAGATGTTGCCGAGAAAAACACTTTATAATAATGCTTGTTATAGTACATGTAACTATATTATGCTGATTTGTAAAAATTTCAAGCAACTAAAACCGCCTAAAAACATAATATGTTCGTATTGACCCAGATGTTCTTAACTGCCATTACATATAACATTGATTGAGTCGTATAATGTATATTAAACGATAAAAAAAACGTACAAAACATACAGAACAATGTCATCTTCGAATGTCGCGTGTATCCAAACGAGCGTCGCGTATAAAGGCCGCGGTCCCGGCCGAGCGTAATTCCCAATCAAATTTCCTTGGAGCCAGTTGATTAGGCCTGATCACAGGACCCACTCTGAATGCGTAACGACGGGTTCTAATCACGCGCGTATGTGCGCGCTACAAATTACATCAAAATATAACAATGGAAACGTTTTCACGGTTGCGATCTCAACAAAATTACTATGAGTTTTTTACTTAATTTGTAAACGAACAACATTTTGCAATTTACAACTGTTTATCATTTAGACATAAAACAACACAATTGCTCAGAGAGTTTCCACAAATAGTTATTTTGTCTAGACAGATAAATAAATTTTCTTTAATTGTGTCTAAAATACAATATAAACAGAATAGGATCCATTGTATGTATAAGTACTCTTATATGAATAATCTCTCAAGGCACAGCTTCAGTTATAAAGCAATTGTTTGCATTATTACGGTAGTTGCATAGTAACTTTGGACGGGGGCTAAACAACATGTAGCTCAAGACATAATATCATAATTAAAGTGATTTCTGGCATATTATGCAAGGAATTTTTTAGCACAATCTTACCTACCCTTAATTTTTTGGATTTTTTTGTAAGGAAATTCACTCTTACTTTTTTTCGGAGGCTGTAAGTTTTCCACAGTGACAAGGAAAACAGGCACGTGGGGAATATAGTAGCAAGGTTCTGAGAGCACTTTCTGAGTACGAGAGTAGGCATCGAAGGACGCTCAGCATTATTATTTCGTATTTTGTAAACGAAGCACTTCTTTTATCCTTGAATTTTCAATCATCAGCCTATAAACAATTAATCAGTCTTAAGTCTATTAATCTTCCATTACCTAATGTTTTTCCTTAATTAGTTTGACTTGCAAAATAAATAAAACAGAAAAATGCTAGCAAAAATTAGCTACATACTGGACACACATAATATTTTCACTTAGTATAGCGACAGACTGCGACAGAAAACAGACATTACGCAAGAGAAAAAGATGGATAATTGTAATAATAATTGATCAAATGTCATCGGGTAGTGCAAAATAAAATAGTATACCCGAGTTCCCCATAGTTAAACAATTAGTAAATTGATAGTTGTATCACAATTTGTAAAAGCAATGCGCCTACACTTTTCAGAGCATCTTTCGTAAATATTTGCTAGAAAACATTTTATTTTAGCACAAAGGGAAAATAAACCTTCCAAAGGCAAAGTAAATGAATTATAAAGGCGCAGAACAAACGTGATGTAACTGCCAACTGTTTTAGTGTTCCGTAACGAGTTCCTGCGAAACGGAACGTTTTAGTTGGAAAAACCGCCAGATTAGCAAAGTTGAGGCCAGGCTGGTACAATTGGGTACAATTGTATCCGCGCCCGCGGCGGCAAGAGCTTGTTTTGATAATGTTCATTCAGCGGCTGATTTGGCTTGGCCGCGTTCTTACCTTGCAGCGTCTCATCTCGAGTAGAGAAAAAAATATTGTGTTCATTATGATGACTATATGATCATAGTTAATGTTTCACGGTTACTTACTATCGAAACTTTTAGGAACCAATACTGCATAGTTTGGTATATGATACAGTAAGGATTAATAAATAGTTTTAGTAAGAAGAGACCTCCTCTAATATTTTAAAAGTAATTTATCAGCTAATTTATCTTCCTTTATTTCTTGAGAATTAACTAGTGTAATCGTGTACAAAAGTGTCCTAGCATTAAGTTTGTTATTTGTAAAGAAAGAAAAAGAACGTTTTGCTTTCACCGATTTGGTCTTACTGAGGAAGGGGATCTCCGGGGATATTTGCGAAATGTCACGGTCGTCGTGGTAAATTGACATTTCGGTCTAAGTGGCTCAAATGTTCAGGTATATTTTTATATAGAACTCGTAGCTTCGGTTTTGGTTGGAGGCTCCCGAAAATCTAGATAAAAGTGATTTTACCATTTTGACTCGGTAAATTGAATTAAAACAGACTTATTAAAATATACTACAGTCTGTTGACAATTAAACATATCGATTTATGTTAGATTACAGTATGAGTGGAACAACAAAACCCACCAATTTATGAATATTTTTGCTGAACTGCAATACCTATTGTATTCACGCAAATATTTTTTTATACCTGATGTTCATTAATGTTGCAAGCGTCGAAATATTTATATGTCGAGCAAAATTAATATTTACTAGGGATAAAGGCGTTTAATTAAAATACATGCCGCTGGTAAACAAAAATTAATTCAGAATTTTACACACTGCATTGAGGTCAGTATTTATTTTAGCTATAAAGAAATAAGGCGGTAGTGCATTTAAATTCCAATACCGTATAAATTACGATCAAATACAGTATTACCGTATATGAATATTATTTTACGATCGTGGAGTACTATTAATGCATTACTCGTAATTTAGGATAATTTCTTATAATCTTGGTAAAATTATCATTTAAACGGACCCCTGAAAAATTAAACCCATTAAGGTATTACAGAAGCTGGGTTTTAGAGAAATGTCTGAAGCTTTATTATCTACCTCAAAGGCAAATGACAAGCTGAAAGTTTCCTGATTTACCAAAAACAGACTGAAACGGCCAAGATGTCGTATCCACGCTTGCTATTTAACTAATATTAAGACTATAGAGTCTCAAAATAGTGTGTCACGACTGATCTAATTCTGACATTCCTTAGAAGTATTTTGCCTATGCTTAGGCACCTCCAATCTTTCAATATTCAAATATCCATAAGAAACACAAAACTCATCCAAGATAATTCGTTCATTTACTCTTTACTCTTTCCATGGTTAACAGGGTTTTCGGGAAATATTTTTTTAGCGTGAATAAGCTTGATTAATTTTATCAAAGGTTGTTTACTCAGAAAACGTTTGATTAAAATATTTAAAAAAAACCGCCTACGTATGTGGGCTGCGTTCCCGCCGAGTGCGCCGGGTCACTGCACACGAATGAAATTTGTTAAATGCAAATAAGGATAAATATTTCTGATCCGTGGTCGAGGACTTGGTCAGTCGTTTAAAGAGGCTCACGAGAATGTATCACGGCGGCTGTGAGCGGATCAAAGAGCCCATTAAAGGGCAATAAGGCTAACAATGACATGTGATGTCACACGTACAAGTATAGCATGAACAGAGTAGGTTACTATAAATTAGACTTTTTAAAGTAGGTGACTCGCTTGATGGTGCTGTGGGAATCGCCAAATAACAAAAAGTGATGAACATTTAGAAGCGTCCTGTTAATATATTTAGGTACCATTTTTGTGGTCATTTCCTACAAAATGAGTATATTTTCTTTTTTTCTGAGTCCCTATTTTCTAATAGCGTGTCCCTGTTTTCTTTGCTTGCAAAGCCCTATTTCCGTCTTTCAGGTCCCTTTTTCCCTACATACATGCGGGTCCCATTTTAAACTCTAACAGATATAGAAATTGTATTGATTTAACTTGCACCACACACCCAATTGCCAACCGTAGGCTGTTCATAAAATTGTCGCCGAAAGGAATACCGAAACGGAGCTAAAAATAAAATTAATATTGAAAATACAAACAGTCGTGCAACTGGCAATTTGTTCCGACACAGGATACTCCACGAGCGGCGGTAATATGGCGACGCACAATAACCCGAGGAAAGGTTCAACGGAGATCACGTATTGAATTGAAACGCACTATTCGGTCAAATTACTATCTATATTTGTTTGTCTATCGGCCGGAATAAACGTGTTATTGGAGATTACCATTCGGTTTCTTTAAATTGACTTTGTAGAGCTCGAAAATGAACTTGATTAAAATGAGGTAGGTACCTATACCTACCTCATTTTAATCAAGTTCATTTTAAAGCAAACATACTCTGTTGGTTGTACATTCACTCATATTATGTCTATATCATGCTTCACGTAACTCCTATTTTCTCCTTTCATGATAACTTACTGTATTAAGATCGGTTTAACTTCAAAAAAGTAAACTTCAACAATTTTACATTCAAACAAATATACGTCATATCATTATAATATATCAAATCAACAACTTGACTATAAATCAAATACACTAAGTGTATCCATATAGAAACACTTAGTTAAGAAGAATAAAGAAAATCAACTTAGCCTAACGCAGATGGAGTTTGCCTATTTTCGCACCGACGATTGCAACTTTAAGTGGCCGCTTACAAAAGTAAGAGAGCGAAACACATTACTCTCGTCTTATCCACTCAACCACCGCAGAACTACAATCAAAAATGCACCTTAAACGCTTTCGTTAAAAGACTATATTTCCATGATTTGTGATGTGTTGTGAGTCTTAAAGGCTGTCAGAGATTTGTGAGTGATCCCAAAAAATCTTGTTCTGCTCGAACGGTAGTGGTCATTAGGGGAAGGACACGGCTTTGCGCTTCGGCGAGCCCCTTACCTTGTAACTAGGTGTTTTCGAAGCCCCTTTGGCCTAAGTGAGGTGGCGCTGTAGCCTCGAGTATCATGGTATGCTACGTGAGGACGCAACTAAATGTTTGGGACGACATTTGGTAGGCTTCAAGACGGTGATTCAACAAAATCTCAGAGAATAATATTTTTCTTAGTTTCTAATAGAAAACGTCTATGAAAAAAAGACTGAAAGATGAAGGCAATAAAGCTTTGAATACAATTTTCTAAAATGCTCATTTATTCGAAGAAGGCATTATCTCTCGACAATTACGAGTATGCGATCGTTAATTGCGATGATTTGTTTTCAAAACAAAAAAATATTATTAACACCGACTAAAATATTTGGTATAAGACATGATCATTGATCATATTATTTTATTAATATAAAAATATTATACAGCACTGGGGTCCTGTCCAGCATATCCTTTCTTCTGACAGGGACTGTCTACCACACTACAACTCGTATGCAATGTTTGACACGAAGGTCACTAGGTGGAGTAATTAACTGGTGCGGCTTTGTGTCTGATAAGATTAGCTGCACATAGCGCCGGAGCAAAGCCGGCATGTGTTAATTAATCGAATAATTAATTATGGATACGTGACCGCGGCGCGTCATTACTAGTCAATTACGGCTTTGACCGGAAGCCGACATGTTCGCGAGTTAATGCACCCGCTTGAGTATTCTCAGAGATATCTAATTAGAAAAGACGCTTGAGATCACTATACGTAGTACGGTCGTGTTATTATGCTAGGATTCTTTTAAAATCATATTTATTCGACTTCACAATAACTTCATAATGTGGCACGAGTAAAGCCGAGTTCGTTGGCAGCGTGGCTCTTAAACAGATAATCAATTTAAATCATAAACATAGATAAAATCCACCCCGACAAACATACAACAGGCTTTCGATAGTAAAAACCGAAATCAGTTTATTTATTCGAAAGCTACGGTGCCACTTATTGCGGCGAGGGTTAAAAAAGGTGATTTTTCCATGAATTTTCCGGATACCGTAGAAATCGAAGATAATTCTCGAGACGGAAGTTGAAATCCAAAAACTTTATGCACCAGAGTAAAGAGCGAGCATATTTAAAGTAAATGGTTTGAAAATCATAGTTTAAAATGAGTTAGGTATGTTTGAACTTAATAAACGTTCTTTTTTGTAAGTATGCCAGCATATTTTCTAACCTCTTAATAGTGTAGGTCGAAGCTATATATTTTGTGATGTTACGTGGAATGTGTGGTTGTATGATATAAGAGACTGCCAGAAAATCAATCAAGATCATGAAAGTTATGAATCACCGTCAGATTTTCATTTTCTGAAGAAATTGTCACATTGAAAGTCCGGTCCGCGTATTCATACCGAGCTCGTGCCAAGTTCACAAAAATCTCTGATCTCATTCTGAAACGGTCCGATTGAATATTCTAATTGAATTGCAGATCCCGGGTGTAATTTATGGAGTGACTTCGAATGCACCGGGCCCGCGGTTCCATCGAATTTCCATGAATTACCGTGAGTTATGGCGGTTCGGCGCTTCGTAAAAAGCCGATCTTCTTGTTATGTAGGTTTTGTGGACGTCTAAGGGGATTCGAATGGTAATTGTGTCAAAATTTTGTAGAAGTGACAGGAGGGCTTAGGTGTCCAATATATTCTTGTGTAAATTGCTGCCGTGCACCGGGCACTTTTATGGAACGTAATGTATCAGGACTGAGTTGGCGACACCTTTCGCAATTTTATTTATTATCATAATGACATGTACTCACTACTCACTACTCTTGACTTGTAAAAGGTAGGGTCAATAAATGCGTTTTCCTTCCATTTACTCCTTTCAAGCCTCCTTTCCTTACCTTTAATAATAAATAATAATAAATATCTGTGGACATTATTCACACAGCGCCACCTAGCCCCAAACTAAGCATTAGCTTGTGCTATGGGTGCTAGACAACGAATAAACATTACTTATATACTTTTTTTTTGTAAATACATACATATTATACATAGAAACACCCAGACCGATACAAACAGACATGTTCATGCACACAAATGTTTGTACCGTGCGGGGATCGAACCCGCGACCTCTGGTGTAATAGCCGACTTCTCGACCATTACACCAAATGGCTCGTCAACCCTCAATGAATTAAAATTATAAATGCGAAACTAACTATATCTGTATGTTAAACCACTTAACTAATTTAAATTTGGCACAGACAAAGACTAGACCTAGGAAACCTGACCATTGTCCCAAGGTCAACCTGTAATCATACCTAGTACACGTAATATAATATCTGTGTCGCAATTTCTAAGTGAGGCATAATATTTCAGCGCTGCAGTGAAGCTCGCGTCGCGTGGTCCCTGGGCGATAACTCCCGGAGCCGCCTGCGTGTGTAATCACCGCGACTCGCTAGCGCGCTCCTCTCCATTGACTTACGGGAAATTACAGCTAACGGGAAATTACAGCAAATAGTAGAATAAATTGAACCACTGAAAGTAATATTAAAACACATGCCAACAAAAATCATATTTACGGTCACCATATCTATTATCTGATGGTAGATAGCAATAAATATTCGGGTTTTCAAATCCTCATTTGTCTAAACGTAAGACAGGGTGTTTCTAGTAAAAAGTACTAAATATGTATTACTTTTACTAATGTTGACAAGACACAACAAAACCTAAAACCTACACAGACATAATGTATAAATATAATATTTGATGTATTGACAATATTGAGGGTTTCGGGTTTCATAGTCTGGGGTTCACTGGTACGTTACTAAATATTTTAATTGACTATGAAATGAAATACACATAGAAAGTTACATAGGTTTTTTGGAAATTGTTGTAAAAGTAAAACGCAACCTTTTTTTTTTTTTTTTTTTTTTCGGAGGAGAATGCATTTATGCACCATAACCGCAGGGTAGCTAAACCTGCGGCCGTGTGTGGGACTCGAGACTAAAGCGTCCACTACCCACTAAACTCCCCCGGTTCCCCTTCACACCCGATTGGGACGAGCCGGTGCCAGCGTTAGCTATTGACCAGCCCATCCCCGGGTACCCCGACTTGAGAGGCCTCAAGTCGAGGTGGCGCCTAGGGAGGGCCACCCGAGAAACAAGGTGACCCTCAGACTTGGCTCGAGCGACCTGTGCAATGCGGACGTTGGGGAGCTACCCCCGCCCGCAGGTCAACCCTCAGGCCGGAGGAGGCGTGCTAAGTGAGCTCGCCTTCTCCGGCCTGGCCGTCTGCGCCGGAGGGGAGCAGCGAGGGGGTCGTCCTCGCGCTCCCGCTCCGCTGCCTCCTTCTGCGACATTACTTGCTCGCAGAAGGAGGCGGCCGCCTCCCACGCTCTCCTGTTGGCGACCATGGCACGAACCATGGTCGCCAACGAGAGGTGTGTAAAACGCAACCTGTTATTTTGAAAAAATGTTGTTCGATAATGTCTGCGATCCTACATGTTTTATTTCCATTGCGAAACACGGCGGTCGATGAAAACAGTCACCGAGCGCGCATCACACCCGGGGTGTCAGTTAGATACAATTAGTATTATGTATTTTGTCTCAACGTTCTTACGCTGTTACGTAGAGTTCTAATACGCCCATAATTACATCCACCTGCTGGAATCGTCTGGAGATAATCCAATTCTAATGTTCGTTATTCAGTACCTTAACATCTCTGGGAATTACTTTTGCCATTTCTAATTTTATTTTAAATGCATTAAATAAGTAAATACAATTGAAATGAATGCATATTTTTTTAAATCACTTTTGATAATGAATAACAAGTAAAATCAAAAAGTTAGTTAAAAGAAAAAGAAACACACGTTATAAAAATATTATTGGATTATGGAGCCGGTACCCGCCTTGTGTCAATTGACAGACGACAGAAGTTGATATTTTAATGTTCTCGCTCATCGCTTTTATCTATTCCTTAATACGAGTGCAAGTTATTGCTCCTTTTCAAGCCGTCATTGTGAATAAAATACCTTACAAGTGTGGGATGTTCATATTATGAATATTATCCAAAGGAAGTCATTCGTGTGACATAACCGTGTCCCCTCAAACTTTGCCGGAGCGAAGGCGCGTGAAATTACTTTCATTTCGAAGCTAACTTGTTGAAAAAGTCAACAACAACACGTGCCCCGAAAGTCCCCACTACTCCATATGAGATAACTTGTTGTTTACGTACGAGAAGGTGTTATCAACTTTGCTGGCCGGTGTACTTATGAAGGAAAAGGAAGGAAAGTAGAGTGGACTTCACGAATAGAAAAACTCGACGGACTTCGCGTCAACAGAATTTAATTAAAACGGTAAAAAAGTCTGAAATAAGAAAAAAGGCAAAAATAAAGCTAACAAACTGAAACGGCGGCACCAGACCTGCGATACTATTGGTACAGTATGGAATGAAGTAGTATCTAGCGTTTATAAAAGACTTCAGTGATGACTAACTACAATAAAAAAGAGGGTGAGTTGTTGAATATATTCTTGGACAAATTCTTAAAAATTGTAATGCCACTTGAGGTTTTAATCTTTTTAGATTCATATTTTGATAAAAATATGTATAAAAATTTTATTTTGCATAACCATATAAAATACATAAGTGTAATATCGCGTAATATAATACTGCGCACATTTAATAAATATAATATGTATCAAAGGCTCTCCCCGCATGTTACACAAGGAAGTTCTTTCATCCATTCTCGTTGCTATATTTAAACATTTGCCTTTGAGACGCCGAGACTCAAACGGGTGTCCCTTCCGCCTCGAGACGCGGTCAAGCTGAAACTTTTGGGGTTTTTTTGAGATCAGGAAGGACGTTTGGTATAAAAGCTCCTGGAATATAGGGCTTCCGGTTACAGTAAGGAACGTTATGTTTTACGGATAGAGGCAGCGAGGTTTAAGAGTGAATGGGGTATTTTACTGCTTTAATACATATTGTTCTCGTTAAATCAATACGTTGATCACCAGATCCAATTTGAAAATGTACGTAATAAGAGTGTTTTATTTTTATTTACTACTAGCGGCCGCCCGCGGTTTCACCCGCGTGGTTCCCGTTCCCGTGGGAATTGATCAAAATCCTTTCTTAGCGGATGCCTACGTCATGACATCTACCTGCATGCCAAATTTCAGCCCGATCCGTCCAGTGGTTTGGGCTGTGCGTTGATAGATATCAACGCACAGCCCAAACCACACCAAACCAACCTGACTGACATAGATAGATATCTATGTCAGTCAGTCACCTTTGAGTTTTAATATAGAAGAACAGCTGTAGTGCGGATAGAACGACATAAGATTATACATTTACATTAGTATACAAGTTTAAATATATACCTAAGTTTCGTATAACAGTATGTTATAAGTTTTGTTGACACAAGTACCGAACTGAGCCTGTCTTATCTGCAGTTAGGAGTGTACAGAGGATTAATTATGCTCCCTTATTGAAATTTGCTTGTTGGCGTCTAACCAGTTAAGTCTACTTGGATTTTCCATTTCACGTAACTCGAGCCTGGAGTTAGATCCCGAAGTCACGAACCTCAGGGCCGGGGGTTGGAATGTTTGCGAACTTGCTAATCTCTTGTCAATTCTCACGTATTAAACACGTATATCGTAAGTCGGGGCTAACCACGTCTGTTTCTTATCGGCTTCGCGCAGTGAAGAGGTTTACAGTGAACCTTGGCGAATTCACCGAAACGTCCAGACTTAGAGCGAATGTTTTTCCTGGCTACTGGATGTGTTAAAATATGTTGTAGAGTTAGTCCTGTCTGTTTGACGAAATGGGCTCGACTGGGGGAGTACCATCTATTACCTAAAGACCGCCGTATTAGTAAACTTCATAAAAAAGTTGTGTTATCTCATGTTCATAACAATTTGTATCCTGTTTAGCAGTTAGTATCAAGCGCTATGGCAGCAAGTCATATTAATCAAAACTGTCACGACAAGTGTACGTGAGTATTTATTATAATTAGCAAAAAATAGAGCAACTTCACTGATGTTAATTGAATCTGTCGGCGGAACGAGCAGTAAGCGCCTAAGTAAAACTTAATGCCTCTTGTCGCAACAAATGTTCCAAGCCAAAAAGCGTACAAGGCTTTAACTTAGTTAATATGCTTATAAACATACTAAGTTGCAGGTCTTCAGAACTGTAATCTTGAATTTCTGCGTAAAGACAGGGACGGAATTAGGAAATTTTAATTAAATTTAAATGAATTACAACAACTTTATTTTTTTCAGAAATGAATGAAGGAGGTTTTACTTTTCATCCTACTAATATTATAAATGCGAAAGTCTGGATGTTTGGATGTTTAGATGTTTGGATGTTTGTTTGTTCCTCAATCACGTCTATACGGCTGAACGGATTTAGATGAAATTTGGCACACGTATAGTTTATAACCTGGATTAGGACATAGGCTATAAAATTCCTACCGGAAACGTCTCATTCCCGCGGGAATAACAATTTTGAAACTACTGAAACGATTTGAATAATTCTTTCACTGTTGGAAAGCTACACTATCCCCGGAGAACATAGGGTACTTTTGATCCCGGAAATAAGAGGGACAGGGGGATATTTGAAAAAAAAGATTACGCGCGGGTGAAACCGCGGGCGGAAGGCTAGTATACAATATGAGTCAGAGTCAGAGAGTATTAGATTGAAATTAGACTATTCGTTTTTCTAAAAACAAAGATCCGTTAATGGTTTATAAAAACTAAGCTATATAAATATTCTTAGTGCCAGTATTATTATTACTCTGTATTTTTTAATCCTTGTAGTAAACTTCTTTTAAATGAATCTTTTTAAACTTATATAAAAAATATTTAGCTTTATAAGAAAATAATTATGTTTTTGCAAACTTAATATTGCCAGGATAAAAAATTACCTTATCATTATTCAAGGTAAAAGAATATAATGTTTTTTAAATAGGTACAACTGTATTCTTTGAGTACCTAAGGATGCAAAAGGAATTTACTGGCTTAATTATTTCACTTTTTACTTATGAAATTAGTAAACTATGTATCTTACTGTAAATAATAATAATTAATAAAATGTAAAACAGCAGCCACATTTATTTTATCTCTGCCCTAAGTTTGCACCCCCTCATAGTTTATACTCGTAGATCTTGAAGTTTGTTTATAATATATTTTCCTTCCATCATGAATGAAGTATTTTATTTCTCAGTAATACGAGAAGCTTTATGTTTTATTTAACGTATAAATAGTTTCTTTCCATTTAGTAGTTATTAAAGTAGTATATTTATGGACTTGAAAATATATCTGATATTTTTTTATTACATTTTACATAACACTGAGGATTAGCATTATCTTGTGTATTTACACAGGTAAGTATTACAGGTACACCTGTAATACTTACCTGTGATTTACAATAAATGAATAAATAAATTAACAAAATAAAATAAATAAATGTAGTATGTTTAAAATGTGTCAAACACAAATGAAATGAGCTTTTTAAATTATATTGTACTAATTAAAGTCCATCAAATCTAGAAGTACCATTTGACAGTTCATTTATGCGAAGAAAACAACATCAGTTATTTTTAATCAATTATTAATTTAGAGACTCTACTCCTGATGTTCATAAGTAGCACTTTTGCTTTGCTTATACGAACTGTCAAACGGTACCTCTTATATTTGATGGACAGTAGCTTCAACTAATGGCTACGTTTTATGCTGATATACAATCTATACTACTGTCAGTTGCATCCAAATCCGTTCGGTATGTTTTGAGTTACATACTAAACTTTCTCATTTAAATATTAGTAAGATTTACGAATTCCGAGTTGCAGGAGAAATGGTAGTTTAGCAGTTCTAACCCAAACTTTATTCAAACTTTTCAGTACCTCCGTACTCCGTACCTCCTTTTTCATTTTAGAGTCACAATTTGCTTGAAACAACACATATTGTAGTCGCTACCTCACAGAACAGCGAATCTCAACTTTGTGAAGCTATAAATTTTCTGTTCACTTGATGTTTGTCTGCCGAAACGCGACAGTTTAAAGTTCGAAGTGCATTCAGTGAACGACCCATAACAAGTGAATGTAGCAATCCCCCGTGCAGTACAGACTACCTGCCACATTGTCCAGGCGTCTCGAGCGACACAATGTACCGCGCAAGTGGTGCCCTCTTGACTTGCTCACCGTAAAACTGGCAATAAGCGTTTACGACACAACAAATTGCACTAAGTCGTCCAGTTTGCAGCTGTTAGGTACTATGTAGTGGCTCGCGGGGAGTTTTAAGAGAAAACGCGAGATTCGAGTGTACATAAGTGGTATTACATTTTGTTTGTTAACTGTTTCTGTCGGATGAATTCAAATACGATATTTAGCAGAAACAGTTATGGTTTAATTAGTAATATGATTGTATTTGTTTATTGGTGGATTAGACGGACTATGTTGTCGATACTAAGAACGATTGCAACTTATCCGGTATAGTACATGGATTAATTAAACAATGTAATTTAGCGCAATTTATAAAATGAATCTATCATAATAGAATATTATTTTATATTTATTTTTTTTACACAACAATCAATGTAATAAATATATTTTCAAAATTGGCCTTTTGAATCAATTCCGTAACTCTTCAAAATACTTTAAATAGATCTTGATTCATCCTGATGAATTTAACACGGGTTTATTATAAAAGAAATGATATAACACTAACCTTATAAACCACCTTATTGGCCACGTACGGGCAAGCGAAACAGAGGCCGGCCACCTACGAGATGGACAGACGACTTAGTGGGGATGGCAGGGACGCACTGGTTGCAGGTTGCGTCCGATCGGACATTGTGGAGGTCGTTGGGGGAGGCCTATGTTCAGCAGTGGACGTCTTGTGGCTGATGATGATAATGAACCTTATAAACATGTATTTGTCTCAGAAAAGCAGGAGCCACATAACTATACCACCAAGTCAACGCCACAGAAAACACAATTTACTTGTATGTAACAACCAACATCTAACACCAATTTCAAAGTAACGAATAACTTCAAAAAATTATAATTTCTGTTTCAAGCTAAATCAAAGTTGTCCGTAACGAAAACGACCTGTTACCAGTTCATCACTTATAAATCAAGTTAAAGTTTCTTTGAACAATTAATAAGTTACTTATGTTTGATAAATAAATACAATATATTGTCATTATCGTTAAAATAATGTGCGCTTTTAATCAGCGAAAACACCCTTGCGCGACGACTGGCTGTGCACTTTAGCGTAAGGTATTATCTTATTATCTCGCGGCGAGATAATTATACATATCTACCCACATACAAAAATAATTATTAATTTGTCAAACATCTTAAATTTTTATTCAGTTAGGTGTTGATTCCATGACGTAGAAATGTTTTAAGCTATTGTGTGTAGAAATCGTACTTAAGCTATCGTTTAAATTTTCCCAAAGGAATTCATTATAAGGCTTGTACAGAAAATGCGTAGTTCAAGTGGTGTGAACATTTTCATACTTACTTTTCATTTGTGTCTAATAAATATTTTTTTATTTTATAATAACTATGTAAAATCCAACGCAGTATTGAGTCAAACCGCTTGAATATTGTACATAGTATGGTCCAAGCATACGCCAATTAGTTTGTGACAAAGTAATCGGGATATTATAATGACTTGTAGAACATTCTAAGTTTCAGGTCACTTTAACAAATCCATTACGTAATCCAATTTCGACCTTAAATGTTCTTATTTTTGGCTTTTTAAATACTTGCGGCAAATCCCGGCTCGTGACCGCCGCGTTAATGCGACAGGGATCAGTCCCGCAGGAGCAATGGGGTATAATACCATTAAAAAGTTCGTAATGAGTCCCGTGTGTCGCCGGCCTATGGCTCCCCGCGGAACATTGATTACCAGAAATGTTTTATGGAGCTTTTTGTTCGGGTTAAATTATGAATTATGACCGATTAACATACTTTTAGAGGATTTTCCGTGTTTTCGGGACGAGGATTATTCTACTTTGAACTACGGACTGGTCTTTTATAATAAGGTTTGGGTTCTCTTTAGTAGACTGAAGTTTGTCTATATTTTAACAGATGTTAGTCTTAAAGGGCTGGTCAATAGCCATAAGGCTGGCACCGGCTCTGCTAAATCGGGTGTGAAGGGGAAACCGGGAAAGTTTAGTGGGTAGTGGACGCTTAAGTCTCGAGTCCCACACACGGCCGCAGGTCTAGCTAGCCTGCGGTTATGGTATGCACCATAACGCATTCTCCTCCGAAAAAAAAGATGTTAATCATAAAAATGATGTTTTTTTTTGTGTAAGTAAACTTTTTCTCCAATTTAAACATAATAATATGTTATAAACATTGTGTTGTTCATCCCTAGTCTAGTTTAACTCTGTAATAAACAATTTCAATACTTCTTTTTAAATAAACGAAAGGTTGAAAAATCAACGAAAAACATAAAATGATGCTAACTTAGTTAATAAAAATATTCTTGTATAATATTACCCTATGGGATTAATATAATAATAACTCGTTTGTTCCTTATTATGTGCTAATTGCAAAGTCAAATAGGAAAGATAATAAATTTTTAATGAGACCACCTCTTAACATTTATGTAATGTGGTCGATAGTAACTCTGAAATAACTATTTAACTAGTATGATAAAACTAAATTAAGCTTAAAGATATACTCGTATCATAATATATAATTTTCCGCTTTACCCAGTTGGGTTCGGGCCATAAAAGTTACACCGTAGTAACTACGATGAAACTATTGGAGACTATTAATAGCTGTAGAACTGTTCATTGATGTCGGGTTATAATCCACCGAAACGCATTTATATCATAAATTCAAATTATCTTCTTAAAATCGTTCTAACAGTCCATACAGAAATATAAAATAACAAACCAGAATTAAATTAACGAGTAAGCTAACGTAAACGTGACGTAACGTAACTTACGTAACGTAACGTAGCTATGGTAAACGTGGAGCTACACTCTATAAAAACAAGTTACAATCGTATCAAAAGAGTAATAAAGCATCGTCATTCATGCTCAAAGCCATACTAATTTATCGAATAAAGCTTGCCGCTGACTGCCTAACGGGTCTTCTTACAGCGTTACCGGCCACGCGACCTCGCTGTCTGCGTTCGCATCAACCCTGAACAACTCGCTTGGAACACACACGGCAGACGGTCACCCGCCTCCATTTAAATCAAAAGATATTCAATCAAATCAAAAGAGAGAGCATTAATCAGAAGAGACAACTATTTCTTTCATTCAGGGAACTCAATTTGTGACGGAAAGATGATATAACATAGCCTTGCTACATGAGGTGAAAGAACATCTCGGACAACACATAAATGACATTGCGCCCGGGTTGTGGGGTTCTACAAATTACTTTCGGGTCGGACCTTCTCATTTAAAGTTCTGAGTCTGGCAGTGGTGGTTAATATTGCCTCCGTGGCTTATGCTAAATCGGAAATCCGTGGTAGGAGAGTAAAGCTATGGAGAGTTCACCTGTGCACAGTTTATAAATCTTATAAAATAGTCTACTAAAACCTAATATTCATAATTATTTTTCGAGAATAAATGATTGGAGATAATAAGAATCGACTTATGGAGTCTTAAAAAATAGTTCTGTACCTCGGACAAAATTGGTAAAAATTCAACCAATGCTAAAATTCTGTACATATTCGTAACAGGGTGGTCGGCTAATTTGGGGTTAGAGCAGCCTCTGGCACGTGTGGCGGCGACTAATCTCGCGGATTACGCGGACAGCCCGGGCTTACGGCGCTCCGCCGACGCTTACTTTCACATTGTGCTCTTGATTTTCCTATTTTCGAGGCTTAGAATGCCCCAGAACTTTGCACTGGAATCAAAACACGCCTCTACCGTTCTCTTTTGATAGTGATCTAATGAGCGCCATTTGCGTTCCGGAATGTAGATTAGAATCTTGCTCTCGCAGAAACAGATTTTTGTCTTTATTACGATTATGCTCTTCAAATCAAAAACATATTTTTCCTAACCCAAAATAAAACCCTGAGCCCATGGCCTGGCTAGACCGCTAGAACCTAGTGGTTAACATAAAAGTCTGGCCTAACCTCGTGTAGACAATTGAGACGTTCTGAACAATGTAATTTTATTTGTGTAGAATTCTATGTAAATTAGTGTAATTAATATTGTTTATTTATCAAGCTTTGTTATAAAGTTTGCTTCTAGTTTACTACACATTCATACAAAAGTTCAGACAACGCATGAACAAATATCTTTTGAAACTGTCAGACTAGCATAATTAGACAGTCATGTTATAATACACATACTAATTAATGTTTATTATTATGCTTGGGTTGACCTTTTGACTAATGGGTTGAATTATTAATTTGATATGTCAAATGAGGTCGTCCATTACTCGCGTAGGCATGAGTGCCAAGCCTGCTAGCGCTTGAGTCTGCGCTTGTAGAGCGACCTCTTACAGTTGATATTTCCTGTGTTTTATTTCAAGCCTCCATGTAATAGCTCACCCGTTAAGGGCTCTTAGTGCCCCATATCTCCCGCCACTTCCCTCCAGAAATAAAGAAATAACATTAACTCTTATCACGGCATAGAGTTGTGACAGATGGCACCATCAGCGGGAAGGGACAATGCGACCTAGAAAAAGGCTATTAGTAATGATAGTGAGAGCCTCAGGTTTACGGCACTTTTGTTGTTTTTATGGTTCCGTTATTTGGAAGAAAAATATGAAACCCACTTAGTGGAGACGTAAGTATTATTTTGCGTTGAATAAGCTTTTTTGTTGTATGTTGTCCACTCGTAAGCAAGCATTGTTGATGGTGAGTAATAAAGTTGATTCATAATATCCACGATGCAGAGAATTCGTTGATGCGTTGTTCGCAATTAAGAAAATGGCTCTTTTCTTCAGTATAACATTCAAGCCAAAGCTTGGCTTCAGCCGTGATATCGAAAGCCAAGACGTTGTTTTGTATAATCACAAAAACTGAGCAGAACGAGTACTATAATTTGGCATCCAGCCAGGAGAATGGCAATAATATTTATATAATCCAAAAGAAAATCAGCATTCGATGCAATTTTATTAAATACCCTCTGTATTAATGACGATAAAAATATACTAGACAAAATTATTTTAGAATTGTAATACAGAACCCTGAGTATGGTTTCGGGAAAAACTGTTTTTTCTGTCAAATAGCTCCTGGCTTTGATACGAAGTGCTTGAAATGACTACCTGTCCATTACGTAGAATAATATCGTAAGATAAATAACACTAAGAGAAAGAACATTAATTAATGTTCTTGGATTTAGGAGCGGAAACATTGTACACATTATTGCGCCATTTTTGGAGGAATACATATTATGATTAATGTGTTATGATTTATGATTTCATCGCTGGCTGCGTCACGTGTGATGTCGTACTCTTGATATGGTAATGGGATAGTATAACAAGCGTATTTTGGACTGTCTGTAACCAATTTGCTAACGGCTTGTTATCACCTGATAGCCTTGGTGGGTGTTCCCGTACGTTTTACATGAAGAGGGCATTGTCCCTTAGTTAATATAAATACGTTCAGTCTCTTAAGACCAGTTAGGGAAATGTTCTATTGTTCTACTAGATTTATTATTATCTAACAACGTTATTTCTCCGATATTTTTTTTTTTTTTTTTATGTAATAGGGGGGCAAACGAGTAAGTGGGTCACCTGATGTTAAGTGATCACCGCCGCCCATAAGCACCCGAGACCCCCTTAGGGTCACAGGCGCGTTGCCCGCCTTTAAGGGTCGAATATGCTAAATATGTGTTTTGATAATATATTTATTATAATATATTTATTATCAAAACCGGATTTAAATAAAATTAAAACAGAATAAGATTAGGACGAAGTGTAATATATTGCGATTTAATTCTTCTTAGTTTTAAGTATTTTATTTCTGGAGCAGTAAATGTAATAACCATTATGTAATGGGATATCTTAAAGATTTAGATAAAATAAGTATCCACATGAAACTGAATATCAGCCTAATTCAGTGCGTTTCCAAGAAGCGAGTTAGTGAGCGAATGGTAAATACCTATCTTTAACAATAAACATAACAGCGCAGCGCAGATCTGCGCCGTTTAAACACGTCTTCTTAACAAGTTTTAAACTGGGATAAAATTTAACGACCGCTTTTGGGCTGAGGTTTTACAACGGACCCGCCAGGACAGCGAACAAGGCGCCTTTTCTAACAGCGCCACCAAACAACTCCAGTTTTTACCAAACAATAACACACTCGCCAAATCAAAACCATTTTATTTTTGTTTAAACACAACACACATGGAAAAACAAACCAGCAATCTGCTTGCTGGTTTGTTTCAAACTTTAAACTGAAATAAATTGTTGTCAAACTTCTATTCGGCACGACAGGCTGTAATATTATTTATATAAGAGACGTCAAGTAAGCAACAACAATAAACTTCTGCCACTGAAATAACATACAGTACTTATCACTAGATAAAGAGACGATATAAAATTAAAAGATGTTTTGTTTATATACCTCGGTAAATCCAAATTTTCTTATTGATTGCAAATATGCGGGACGTCGTACTGTTAGGAGGCGGCGGCGCTGTCAGTCTTTTTAAAAAAAACTACACGATTGTTCAACCAACACTATTTACTTGTAGATACGAATATTACAAATAAAATATAACACGCACAACTGACTTCCCGATTTACCCGGAGCGAGATTTAACCGCTATCCGCGATGAGGTCCAGAATCTAACTAATTGATTTCTGTATTGAATAATTAAAGTTAACTAATAACGCAAGCCAGCAATAAAAATGGAAAGTACAAAGATTAAGTAAAGTAAGTAAAACGCTGACGCTTGCTGTAAGCCCCTATTATACAGGGTTATAAGAGCCCCCCCCTTTTGACGGAGCTTTATCAAAATAAGATGAAGCGAAGTTTAAAAGAAATAGAAGATATAAGAAAACGAAACGAAATTAGGAAGTCAGTTTTACAAAAGATATAGAAATAAAGACACAGTAGAACAGAATATATAGAAATAGGAAATCGAAAATTGTATAAAAAGATAAAGTATGTAGTTAAAACTTGGTACAGATTTAAAAGAACAAAATAAAAATAGGCATAAAATAAGTATATAAGTAAAAGTAGAGTAGTAAGTACCGTATTTAACAATATGAGACTCAGATTGGATTTTATTTATTTGATTTTCTAAATCGTCCATCATATGAGATGCGTATTTAAGAGAGTCAAGATTTATTTGACTCAATGAAATTGGCGATAAATGTGGTAACGTTTTATTAAATATCTCCTTGTTACAGCAGTCATCTGCAGTAATATCGAAATGAATATCTAGTGGAGATTTCATTATAAATTAATAAGTATTACTAGGATTTAACTGAATAGTCTTAGAATAACCAGTACAATCTTCAGTTAACTTTAAAAAACCAGTACCGATAACAGAATGATCGGTGATATCTTCATCACACTTAATGGTTATTTTATTAACACTAGATTGGACATAAATCCATCTGTTATTTTTTAATTTGTGCCAAATATCAATTTCGCCAAATATTAACTTAGAGGTACATTGAGTAGGAAGAGATAACACAGCTTCCGTTAACAACTTAGATTCACAATTAGGGTTTACAATACAAGAATAAATAGATGGTTGTACACAAATAGAGTAATCAATGTTTACAATTTTACAGTTATCAAG
This sequence comes from Mecyna flavalis, assembly GCA_949319885.1. NCBI lineage: Eukaryota > Metazoa > Arthropoda > Insecta > Lepidoptera > Crambidae > Mecyna > Mecyna flavalis. The sequence goes on from OX439426.1 coordinate 230,352, forward strand.
ATTATCCAACATGGCATAATGCATTCGATCATCACTAAGTGCGATATACGCATTTGAAGGTTGAATCAGAGCGAATGTTTTGAAATTAGACTCGTTATGAGGAGTAGGTAATGGGATATTCTTATAAGCAACAAACTTGTCAGCTGTTATAAGTGGAATTTGCAAAATAAAAACAATCTTATTGTTATAGTAATAAGAATTAAGTTTCGAAACATCGATGATGGAATGAATGTTATTCAGAGTCAATTGAACTGGAAAATCTAATCTTTTATTAATCTGGCTACTATGTTGAGATAATTCTTTGTAAAGATTTAAGGGACTGATCACACTAGGATGTAGTATATTAACTTTAGAGAATAAGATAGCATTTAATGTAGTACCTATCTAGTAAATTAGAAATAGTGAGCAATGAGCTCTTAATAAGAAGAACAATAAAAAGAGTTAGGAAGTTGTAGCAGGTTTTTTCTCATTAGTATGATATTTAACGTGCTTGCGACCTATTTGTAAACTGACATTATGTTTATTATGAACTTTAACTATTTTATATGGGCCTTTCCATATCGGAGATAAGGCTTGCGCAGACGACGGTGATGTTTAAGGTAAACCATATCACCTGATTTATAAGTAATGTCTCGTGATTAAGCATCGTAATATTGTTTAGACCTTTATTTACTATTTATTATTTTGGTATAAGTTATCTTAGAAAAAGGATCAGAAAAATCTGGTAACGCGAGTTCAGAGGTATCTGGATAATGAGTTCAGATTTTATCTCGTAATTTCATCAATAAATTGTAGATATCTTTAAACTTAGTTTCTTCATAATGATGTATATTAGTAAATAAGAAGTAATATAATTTGTTTTTATTTTTACTATCGACTTCGCGTATAGTAAATGGTTCGCGTTCGGAGTTTAGCAATTCAGCGGAGCTCTCGAATTGCGATAATATTATTTCACAATGGGGCATAGATTAATCAAAGTCTAAAGAGACAGGACAAACGATTGATTTTATTTTACTTAAGTGTAGACTTTGACTACACTCTTCGATATTAGTATTAGAAATTGGTAAACTTTAAAGAAATTGATTTTTAAAATATTTTTCATAAGGTACATTGTTTTATTTATTTATATCGATAACATTGACGGGACAATTATTAGATTTAGTAGAATGACTCAGCTCTAAAGATTTAGTAAGATGAGACTGAGATGAATAATTCGAATTTGTATCTCGAGATATAGTAGAGTTAGCAATTTTATTATTATACGAATTAGAATAAGATTAAGTGTTACGTTTAGGATAACGTTGATTATAAGATTTAGTATTTTTTAATTGACTCAATTCATTTGATTGAGATGATTTAGAGAGACTCAGGTTCTTTGCCCGAGATAGTTTAATATGACTCAGGTTCTCTGCCTGAGATGAATTAGTAAGACTCAGCTCTTTCGACTGAGATGATTTAGAAAGACTCAGGTACTTTGCCCGAGATAGTTTAATATGACTCAGGTTCTCTGCCTGAGATGAATTAGTAAGACTCAGCTCTTTCGACTGAGATGATTTAGAAAGACTCAGGTTCCTTGCCCGAGATAGTTTAATATGACTCAGGTTCTCTGCCTGAGATGAATTAGTAAGACTCAGCTCTTTCGACTGAGATGATTTAGAAAGACTCAGGTACTTTGCCCGAGATAGTTTAATATGACTCAGGTTCTCTGCCTGAGATGAATTAGTAAGACTCAGCTCTTTCAACTGAGATGATTTAGAAAGATTCGGCTCGTTTGGCCGAAATGATGATTTAATATGAGAGTTTGTATAGGATCTAGTAGATTTAGGACTCAGATCGCTACTCTGAGATTGAATAATAAGACTCGGTTGCTCTTGGCTTTGCCGAGATGTAAGAGATTTAGAATGACTCATGCCTTGAGGCTGAGATATAAAAGAATTAATAAGATTCGGTTGCTCTTGGCATTGCCGAGATGGAAAATATTTAAGTATGATTCAAGTCTAGGCTTAATTGTTTTAAAGTTAGTATGAGCTTGCGTGTCGTTAGAGAGACTTGATTTTAGCAGACACGGAACCGAAATCATATTTAGTTTAAATGCTTCGCGCGGGAATCGAACCGCGAGTCGTTGGCTTCGCGCATGACTGTGCGCCGTGCCAGTGGAAGTGGCGCGCGGCCGGCGCTCACGTTGTGCCGAGTTAGCGTTTTCGCGGCGACCACTGTTATATTGTCGCTTTCGACACACATCAATTGTGTGGCCTAATTTTTTACAGTAATTACAAATTTTCCTTTTATCATTTGAATTAAAGTTTGAATAAGAATTAGAGTTATTATTAGAATTCGTGTTAGGATTTACATGATATGATTTTTGAAATTGATTATTATGAGATTTATTAATCGTATTACGAAAACATTGAAGTGAGCTGTGACCAGTCTTATGACATACGGAACACTGCTTCGGTGATTTAAAATGAGATGAACCCGACTTAAGATTTATTAGTTTTTCTTCAGCAATAGCATATTGTAAATTTATTCTCTCCGAGGGTTCTTTCTGTTTAAATTCCTCGGATAAAAACATTATGCAATATTAGATATTATTAAAATGATAAATTGAAGAATACCGTCACAAAATTAACGCATTAAATAAAATTAGGTAAACCGTATTTAGAGAAATAGCACTTTTAAAAAAAATAAAAAAAAATATAATTCACTGCACAAATAAATTACTCACAACACAATATTAGCACTTTAGCACTATAACTTTCATTTCCGGCGAGGGGTATAACACGTGTCTCGGGCGGGTGACGAGACAACGGTGACGATGACACGACGGACGTGACGTCACGCGGTAGCGACGCGTGGCGTGGCGTGGCGGTGCAGGAACGGTGGATGCAGCGGTAATAGAAATACGGATCACCGTATTTGATGATGGAGATGAGGATGATGGTGAGTTAGTCCGGACGCGGATGAGATGATGCGGGCTCACACTTCAGAGCGGAGGCTTACCGTCGACCAACGGGATGAGGGTTAGCCAGCTGTGGTGCGGTGCGGGCTCACGCTGTATAGCGGAGACTGACCGTCGACCTTGATGTGTGGTGATGCGCAGCTGATGCGGGCTTGTCCTTGGGGCAAGTCTTACCGTCGACCAGAGACTGTGGTGATGTGTAGCTGATGCGGGCTTGTCCTTGGGGCAAGTCTTACCGTCGACCAGAGACTATGACAGCAATAGGCCTCGAGCAGGATTCGGGTCTCTGAGTATCTACAGACACTGCTTACGAGATCCCACTTCTGACACCAATTTGTTAGGAGGCGGCGGCGCTGTCAGTCTTTTTAAAAAAAACTACACGATTGTTCAACCAACACTATTTACTTGTAGATACGAATATTACAAATAAAATATAACACGCACAACTGACTTCCCGATTTACCCGGAGCGAGATTTAACCGCTATCCGCGATGAGGTCCAGAATCTAACTAATTGATTTCTGTATTGAATAATTAAAGTTAACTAATAACGCAAGCCAGCAATAAAAATGGAAAGTACAAAGATTAAGTAAAGTAAGTAAAACGCTGACGCTTGCTGTAAGCCCCTATTATACAGGGTTATAACAGTACGGTGATAACATTATCCAGCAATGACGCGAGTGTTTGTTCATCACTAGGCGTTGGGCGCGATCACCGATCTGTTTGTGCTTGCGAGGCCACCGCGCCGTGATTGCAGACACAGCTTGCAAACGCGTAATGCTGATATGCGCTAATAAGTGCCACTCAAATATTAACGCGCAACAATGTTTACCTAATAACTGTACACGTAGCAATTTGCAGCTCACCAGGCCAGGCTACATTTAAAAGAGTAATTTTAATATCGAATGTTATTGGATAAATACAGTGCATGTTTATCATTACGTGATCAATTTGGCGCTACGACTAGTATTAAGTAGGTATATCGCTTGTGCTATTAAAATCTATTGTAATGAGCAGTTAATGCGTAAAGAAAATACTAGAGTAAAGTTACTTACTAAATTTCTTAATTAGATTCAATGTTTACCAACGCAGTTAAGAAAAAAACTCTAATTTATAATAAATTAAAAAGCAAATTATGATGGCTCCTTAAATAACCCACTCATTTTTTTTTCACTATTTATAAGACTGTATGTAACTATATTTGAAAGAAAAACAATTTTACTAAAGAAAGCTCTCAAGCGGCGCGACGCAGCGTCTCGAATATTTGAAATACTTTACTATTTACACCATTAGGACCTTCCCACATTTCTATAAAGCATACTTTACACAAAGTCGTTACCGAAGAATGGACGAAAGTGGAGTTGATCATTACGATATCGTAGACCGAAACATTCTTTAGAATCCGTCTCTGTACCGACTTTATATTAAAACCCTCTCAACGTTAGACACAGTAAAAGGGCGCCGTCTGAATACATCTAATGCCTAAGTAGTAAGATCACTTACATTACTTACTCTTCATTGTGATATGTTTGTAATATTTAAATGGAAATTATGTTATAACTCATAGCTAACTTTGATGGTTATTTATTTAGTGAAATTACTGGGTATATGAGACCTAATAACTGTCGTCTCAGTGTAGCGGGCGCAGGGCAGTGCCAGACAGTAATTACTTGTTAGTTACTGTTTGACACTGAACTGTCTAAGAGCAGACGTGGCGCTTACCATTAGGTTTACGATATGCTCGTATTGTTACACATTTCAAAAAAAAAATATAAGAGCGAGCTGCCCGTCCCAACCTCGCGTATGAAAAATTATATTATACGAAGACATGGCAATAATAAGCATGGTAACAACAGATATAAAAAATAATTATCTAATTTGGTTTAGAAGACTGCAATTATTACACCAGAGGTTGTGGGTTAGTTCCTATGAAGAATATGTATTTAATTAAAAAAATCGTGTAGCGTCTTAATAATGTTTGGCACCTATAATACAAACATTGCTTAGTTAGGGGCTAGATGGCGGCGCTGTGTGAATAATGTTCAAGGAGATTTTTTTATTAATATCCAGGAAAAAATAAGTTTTATGTTTTTTTATAGATTGAACCAAGGGAAAATTCGGTGTAAGTCCCGCATCATGGCTAGTTCTTGTACATAAGTAAAGTAAAGAACTTGCTCAAAGTTTTTGGCAAACGAGATCCTTTATCTACCTGGACATCTTTATATAAAAAATCAATCTTGAATCTGGAGCCTTCGGGAACGCGGCTTGATTGACAGCGAATGGCAAACTAAAATTATCAAGAAAGACTATTCAATTTTTAAAAGATTCACTACGACTGGAGGTAATTTTTCCCTACGCCAAAATGAATTTATTAGGCTCATTATTAAAAAGAGATAATAAAATGGTTATCTTTTCGGGTGAGGTAATTTTAAGCTTACTTTTATGCCTTTGAGTACTAAGTTTAATTAAACACTGTTCAGAATAGTGCAAAATCTGAAAGGTAATTACCACAAAATTACCTACTAAACAATATCACATATTATGTACATTGATCTGAACTCAAAGTAAATAGCGTAAAAGTACTTGTGTTATCGGTATCACAAATACAAGAATCACAAATGTTAATCACATTATATGTAATTATTTGTTCTGTCTAGGATTTAAGCTTACGTCTCTAGGTACATAGAGCAGGCCCACTACCAAATGCTACGAGTCACTCTTCAGCATAGGTGTATTCCAATTAAATCTAGATAATACGTTCGGAAAGAAAACGAAGAATTTAGCAGGAACCAGTTAGATATTGAATCGCTCGCGGTGAAGCCGCGGGCCGAATCTGCGCGTTTAGCGAGCCGTTCGTGAGGCCGCGTGAGGTCGCTCCCCGGAGAGCGCTAGGATTGCCGCTTCCGTCCACGCACGACCCGTGCGGGGCCCCACCGGTAGACTCTACGACCGTCCGAGTTATTTAATTATAAAAATATAGTTAGCTATTTGTAGTTTGCTACCATACGCCATCTCGCTGGTAAGTATGTAAGACCACGGTCAAAACTAAACAGTTTATATTGGTCTAAACCCAAATAAGGGGTTAGGGGGAAACGTAGGTTCCATGTGTAAAATAAGGAGCCCAAATCTGTTTCAATAAAACAAGTGCTTGAACTAACGACTTGTATTTATTTGGAAGGCGAACTTTTCATTATTTGTTTAAAATATACAAATATTTACATTTTACAATTTAAGTCAGCACTGAGAAAATTTTCGCTATTGCCGCCAAAATTATTTTTCTTCAAAACTTTTTTATTTTCTTTTTTTTTATTTGTTATAAAGCCATGGCACTGGCTGGCTACCTGAACACGAAGTAAATGTTTGACATTATTTAGAACTAATTTTCGATACATTAATTTTAAAACTTATAATTTTATTTTTGTCTCTCTCTTTTGGACATACCGCCCACCAAGGACATTTGTTTATGTCCTTAATAATAATGAAATTAAATAATAGTACCACCCACCATGAGGTCAAGGGGGTTTACAAGACAATTTTTAAAACAACTAAATGCTGATCGCCGCCCACCATGATGGTAGGTACATAAAACTAAAGTAATTAATTATCTATAACAAAATCATGTAATAATTAAAAACTATACAAACTAAAGTAATTATAAACTAATATTATAAAATCAACTTACTTAACTACTAATACATCATGTGTCAGACATTATGGGAAGAACGCATAATTTTGATGTGGGTCGTTTAATGACAGACCCATTGCATCGAAGAGATACGACTCGCACAACTCCGTCCAAACCTGGATGCTTTTCCACAACCTTGCCCAGCAACCAACGTGCTGGGGGGAGATTTTCTTCCTTGACCAAAACAATATCGCCTATTACTGGCTCTGGAGTGTGCTTTGTCCACTTATAACGTTGAAGTAAGTTAACAAGATATTCATTCGACCACCGCCGCCAGAAATCCTGCAACATACGCTGTGTAACTTGCCAGCGTCTCAAACTTCCTATATTTAAGTCGAGGTAATCCCTGTCCGGTACAGTGACAAGAGGCTCCCCAATCAAAAAATGGCCTGGAGTTAGTGGCAAGGGATCTTCAGGATCATTCGGCATTTGAGAGATTGGCCGAGAATTAAGGCAAGCCTCAATCTGGCTGAGAAGAGTGGTCATCTCTTCAAATGTGAGTGTCGAATCACCTATGACACGCTTCAAATGAAATTTTGTGGATTTCACTCCAGCCTCCCAAAGCCCACCAAAATTGGGGGCATGAGGAGGAATGAAATGCCAAGTGACACTATTGTCATTCAACCAACTTCTAATTTCAAGACATACGGACGATTTTTCACTGGTCACTAATGCATTAAGTTCCTTAGATGCTCCAACGAAATTAGTGCCATTGTCGCTCCATATCTCACTACAGTGTCCTCGTCTAGCCACAAACCTCTTAAACCCTGCAATAAAACCTTCAGAGGTTAAATCACTTATCATCTCCAAGTGAATGGCACGAGTAACCATGCATACGAAGATGCATATGTACCCTTTGTACGACTTATTGCCTCTCCCTTTAGACATCCTGATACTTATGGGTCCTGCGAAATCAACGCCACTTTTCAAAAATGCTCGCGCTGGTGTGACCCTACAAGAAGGTAATTGACCCATTAGTGGGGTTTTAGAAACTGCGGCATAACGTATGCAAGTGATACATTTGCGAACGTGAATCTTTGTAACATTCTTGCCAGATATTATCCAATATCTAGAACGTAAATAATTAAGCATCACTGTTGGACCACCATGCAGCGTTTTTTTATGTGCGTCATCGAAAAGCAGGGACGTAAAGTGACTGCTATGCGGAATGATGATAGGGTGTTTAACATCTTCATCCAATTGAGCATTCTTAATTCTTCCGCCGACGCGCAAAATGCCATCTGTATCTAATACTGGACATAGTGGTTTTAACTTGCTTTTATTCTTGACATGACCTGTTCTTTTAAGCTCTTTTATTTCTTGCATAAATTCCATTTGCTGGCACTGTTTTATACAAACTGTCAAAGCATCTGATATTTCTTGACTTGTTAGGTAAGGCTTAATTTCCGTTCCGTTATTTCGCATTCTCTTTATATTCAAGAACCTTTTACAGTATGCTATAACATGAACCAACTTGTGCAATGATGAGAACTTAGTCCAAACCTTGTCTGGGGAATTATCAGTAACTACATGTGATTTAATTGCTCTCGTTTCCATGTCAGTACTGATTGCCTTTGGACGTGTGTAGGTAATGGATTCTTCTTGAAGCCATGATGGACCAGAAAACCACAACACATTGTCATGAAGTTCTTGCGGACTCAATCCTCTTGAAGCAACATCAGCTGGATTCTGGGCTGACGTTACATGAGCCCAGTGCGTGTTGTCAAATAATGACAGAATCTGGGAAACCCTATTTCCCACAAATGTTGTCCAGCGGCTGGGATGGCCACTTAACCATGCAAGAACCACTGATGAGTCAGTCCAAGCATGTATGTTTAATGTTGGTATACTCATTACCTCCGCGACTTCAGTAATTAACTCTGACAACAATACCGCTCCCATGAGTTCAAGTCGTGGTACGGATTGCTGCTTCACTGGCGCAACCTTGGTTCGGGATGTGACCAAGCTTACTTTGACAATGCCTTGTGCGTTGATGACTCTGACGTAGACTACAGCCGCATACGCTACAATGGAGGCATCGCAAAACCCGTGCAACTCAACCAAAACGTCGTCATGCTTAGTCTGGACCCATCTTGGAATTTGGCATTTACTGATGTTTTCCAGATCGCTTCGATACGTTTCCCATTCTCTCAGTAAATCAGGCGACAACTCTTCGTCCCAATCAATTCCAGAAAGCCAAAGCTTTTGGATGAACGTCTTGGAGATGATGACACACGGTGAGACCCAACCTAGCGGATCGTACAAGCGAGATATATCTGAAATCACTCTTCTCTTGGTGATAGGATTTTGCTGAGGAGGAAGCTGAACTGAATACTTGAAAGTGTCTGTTTCTCTATCCCAAGAAAGCCCTAGTATCTTAATCACATCATCTACTTTTATATCCTTTTCTTTTTCAATATCTCTTCCTCTTTGATCTTCTGAAATCTGTTGATTTAATTTGTGGTTGCTACTCACCCACTTTTGTAATTGAAAACCACCCTTTTGAAGTAATTCTGTCATTTTGTCCTTTATTTCTAGTCCTTGCTCTATGGATTGACACCCCGTCATCAAATCGTCGACATAAAAGTCTCTTTTCACCATTTCACTTATCTCCGGGTAGTCTTTTCCTTCATCATCTGCCACTTGCTGCAATGTTTTTACTGCTAAGTAAGGAGCTGCTCCTGTACCAAATGTGACACGCAGCAGTCGGTATTCTTCTAGGTCAGACTCCGGATTATTTCGCCATACTATTCGCTGAAAATCACTATGCTCTTCTGAAACAGAGACCTGACGATACATTTTTATGATGTCTGCACAAATAGCTATAGGGTGCATCCGCCATCTCATAACAATGTGCCGAAGAGGTGGCTGTATTGTAGGACCAACTAAAAGGTCATCGTTTAGAGACACTCCGTTTAGGCCTTTCATCGATGCGTCAAATACTATTCTGACCTTTGTGGTAGACTTGTCTTCACGTATGACAGCGTGATGTGGCAAATAAACAGCTGTGGGTTTCTCAGAATCAACCACGTTGTCAATGCGTTGCATGTGGCCTAAATCCAAGTACTCTTGGATTACTTCTGCGTACCTCTCCTGGATCTGAGGTTGCTTCTTGAATTTATTTTCAAGATGTAGAAATCTTTTAATCGCAAGCTCTTTAGACTTTCCATATTGTGATTGTGGATCTTCATCACGAAAAGGGAGATTAACAACGTAACGGCCACTTGAATCTCTACTCGTGGTGGCTGCATAAATTTCCTCGCAACGTTGTTCGTCTTCGGTCAGAATCCTTTTGGGAACAATGGATTCTATCTCCCAAAACCTTTTGAGCAATTCATTGTCATCGACCTCATCACTGGAAACAGTGAAATGACAATGAACGCTATCCTGTTCAAGACCCGTGCGGCCGGATAAAATCCAACCTAGAGCAGTGTTTTGAGCGGTTAGTGCTCCTGAAGGCCCTTGCAATAAGCCTTCCCTCAAAACTTGACCATAAATTTCTGCGCCAAGCAACATGTCTATCTTGCTTGGAGTGTTGAACTCTGGATCAGCTAGCGTGATTGCCTGAAATTCTGGCCAGTTGCAATGATGTAACTTCTGTGTTGGTAGAACAGAAGTTATTGTTCCTAATACATAAGCTCTCACTTGAACACTGAAATTGGGATCTAAGCGGGATTGAATCGTCACCAGGACGACAAACTTGGACGCTAAGGAACTATGATCTCCGCCTATTCCTGAAATCACCGTTTTAACAGGTGTCTTTTTCAGTCCTAGCAACCGTACTGCTGATTCGGTTATGAAAGATGCCTGGGACCCCTGGTCCAATAACACCCTCAGCAGTTGATTATAACCACTACTTGTCTTTGCTTCGACGAGAGCAGTGGCTAATAAAACCTGGGTTGGAACAGACATAGTCTGCTTGGAAAAGTGACTGACCAAATTTGATGTTGATGTTCGCCTTCTGTCAGCTGTGCCCGAACTGAGGACACTGCTGCATTAACTTCCACTGCTGTATCTGATTTCTTAGTGTTTGCAGTGAAGTTTGAAACAGACTGGGGATGTAACAAAGAGTGATGTTTTCTGTTGCATATGCGACAGGTGGAATGCTGACGGCAGTATTTAATCGAATGGTTCCCTCCCAAACAATTAAAACAAAGCCTATTGTTTTGGACAAAGCTGTGACGTGAATCGTAACTCTCCTTTGCAAATTGCTTACAATTAGCAATTTTGTGATTTTCCTTACAGAATTGACAAGATAGTACCAACTTAGAATTATCATTATTATTAATTGCATGCATAACCTTAGGCTTATAATGAGTAGTGCTACTTTGTTTAACAGACTTAGGAACTTTTGTATCTAAGAATTCAAGGGCTCTAAATCTAGCCTCCAAAAACTCCTTGAATTCAGAAAACTTAGGCAAATCGTCATGTGAGCTTATTTTCGATTCCCATTGTTTACGTGACTCTGGGTCTAATTTTGAACTGACAATGTAAATAATAATGATGTCCCAGGAACTGACATCACCAGAAAGATTTTTTAAGCCATTTAAACACTCAACAGTTGTATCTAAAAGATTCTTTATAGCCGCTGACGATTCCACTACATTCGACTGACTCATGAGCCGTTTGAGTAAAGAATTTGACTGAAATCGCTTATTTTTATACCTACTGCTTAATTGAGACCAACATACCTTATAATTAGCAGCTGTGATTGAAATGTGTCTAACCAACTGTTCAGCTTCACCTGTCAAAAGACTCTTCAAGTAATGCATTTTTTGCACATCATCTAGGCTTGCATTTGTACCAATTAATGATAAAAACAGATCTTCGAAAGTAGCCCATTCTGAGTACAACCCGGAAAAACTTGGTATGGAAATAGGTGGTAATTTGACAGATGAACCTTCACATGGATTTACATTATTTGATGACGGCTGATTAACTTTAATTGATTGACTTGCCATCATTTGATCTAAAGCCTCCCTTAACTCAGATTTGTAAGTATAATATGACTCCTCTGTAGCCTCGTAAACATCCTTACTAAAGTAGTCATCATTGTCATGTTCACCAGTAGCTAATTGAACAATTTTATCATGAGTTGAGTTAAACTGATCCCAATGTTTTTCTAATGTTTCTAATCTTGTTGTTACATATGGAATTTTAATTCTTTCTTTGGCTGTTTTTTTGTAATTCTCTCTGGCTTTCTTAATACCTTCTAATTTATTAAACTGTAACTTATACAATCCTTCCATGATTGAAATAAGCACTATTCAAAATGTAAACAAACAATTTCTTTTAAATAACAAAGTGGTTAAAACAAATGTTTTAAACGCTAAAAATCAACACAAAATCTATTAATCAGTTAAATTATTCTAAGCTTTAATTAATTTAATCTAAAAGTAAAGTCCATAAACTACTCGAATTTTTCTAAGTCCGGTAAAATCTTCAACTTGCAAATTTTCTTGAGATGATTTTAAATAACAAATTCAAATGTACTCACAGTACACTGCACCTCACTCACTGATAAATTTCCTTTGGCTCGTTACGATTCACTTTGCTCCCACACTGCTCCAACTTAGCTCCTCCGGCACCCGGCACCTTGCACGAAAGCCCGCAGCAACATCAGCGCCTTAAGGCGGCTGTAACAGCTTCTCCGCCAATGCAAACTCGAAAGTTGCTTAGCTTGCACTTCAGTGGCGGGCCGCTACTGGTTTTTATGTAGCAGTCGTACACAAAAAAATCGCCGAAGACAGTGCAAATCACTCCTCTATATCCGACTCGAATTTGGACCATGTAAAATAAGGAGCCCAAATCTGTTTCAATAAAACAAGTGCTTGAACTAACGACTTGTATTTATTTGGAAGGCGAACTTTTCATTATTTGTTTAAAATATACAAATATTTACATTTTACAATTTAAGTCAGCACTGAGAAAATTTTCGCTATTGCCGCCAAAATTATTTTTCTTCAAAACTTTTTTATTTTCTTTTTTTTTATTTGTTATACAGCCATGGCACTGGCTGGCTACCTGAACACGAAGTAAATGTTTGACATTATTTAGAACTAATTTTCGATACATTAATTTTAAAACTTATAATTTTATTTTTGTCTCTCTCTTTTGGACACCATGGTTGTTTTCTTATAACCCTTATAATTATGTATAGTAGGCAGCACGTTTACCTACCATGATCTGATTCATCGTCTTAATTAAAATAGAAATCTATGGTTCAGAGAATTTAACACATAAGGGTTAGGTTGATGTGCAGTAGCATCTAGTAGATTACCTGTTATACATGCATAACTGATAAAACTTGACGTTTCTGTACATAAAGATATAAAAATATACAGAGAAAGGCACAATATCTCCTTTTAAACTAAGTAATAAACCTTATCTTATTGCGAAAACTAGAAAGGAGTTCAATTGATTTCACGGAACATCATTACTAGATTCCTTTGAGATTCCAGAAGTAATGAATTACTTACGCAATTGAACAAAGTTAATTAAAGCTCTTAAATGAAGGAATTCAAATTAACTCTAGCAGTTTTGTAGGACTAAGGCTGAAGTAGTGATTGGAAATTAAATTGTCAAAGTATCAAATATTTCATTGTCACCTTTTTCTTGCCCTTATCCCACTATTACTAGGAAGGGTAGGCGCTATTTATGTGAATATAAATTAGAGTTAAAATATACATTAGACATATTTACTATTTTGGATTAGTTCAAATGAATCGACGTCTTGTTCGTCTTGACAAATATGCGTGCTTCCGTGCTTCGGAAGGCACGTTAAGCCGTTGGTCCCGACTATGCTCCAAGCAGGTCTGGTTTCCCTTGTAAGGGTAACGGAGGTCAGATAGCAATCGCTCCATTGTAATAACCAGGCTTGTCAAATCTAGGATCATAGTGGAAGCGGACCCTGAGCTCCATACTGGATGCAATCGGGAATACGCTGGGATGATGATACTGATGTTCATGTTCAATCAAATGTTGGTACCGTGCGGGGATCGAACCCACGACCTCTTGGTGTAACAGACTACCCCGTCAAAACTATCGAATCAAATCGAATTTCCTGCCGGTTCTTCTCTAGAGTCATTATGTCCTACTCGTATCTTAGAGAAGCACTTTGCACTTTGCAGATTAGCAAAAAGATTAATGAATGATTTATATTATTTCCATTGCCCCGCTCTTCTCCTGGCCCGACGCGTAATGTCTGTATCCACCCAAAAAAGGCGTTCGGGTTTTATTTAGTGTGAAAACATATATTAGTCCGGGATCGTCTGCCGTAATGACCCACAGCTGGACACGCGATCCCGTGCCCGGCCCCGGGCTACGGGAAAGATGACAAAAACTCACTTTATTACATGTTAACATCTACAATATATCGCTCATTTGGTGCAACGTTGACGTCATGGTACATTTTTGTGTATGACAAGAATTCGTACAAACGCAACGAATTCGAAGAAGGGATATTCGTTCCTTAAGTCTTACAAGGTGTTTTGTTATTCTTCAATTCGAGTAGAAAAATAGGTTCAGTTCAAACGGGTGAAAATTAGTTTGCCACAAACAAAAACACATCACAAAGGATCTTCTTCTTTAAAACATAAGACTTAATGTTTTACCGTAGTAAACGTTGCCTAAAAGCTGAGCTAAAAGTCAAACTTTGAAGTGTTGTAGATTTTAAGTCGTTTGCTTTATTTTGCTTAGTATTCACGTATTTTCCCGCAGGAGTAGGCAGAGATCAAACCTTTTTGAATTAATCGTCCCTAAATAATAATAATGTGATACCACAATTAACCGTTCAAAGTCAGTAAACGTATCGCGGTGGTCTAGTTGTGGTCAGAAGTGCCCTCAATTTGTAGCAGTTAGAGAGAACCACTAATCAGGTGATTAATAGTATTGTGCTGCCGATGATAAATTGATTGGCACGGAATTATTCGAGTGGCGGATAATTTCTACACTCCCGAGAGCACTTAGAATCCAAATAGATTCTCAAGTGCTGTATTCATGTTATACAAACTACTTAAATCTGGAACTTATGCCAGAATTAATAAATACTAAACTTGTGATGTGACTCATGGCATCGCTTACATTTTTATCAGTTTTTTACAGTATGTTATATAAGACAAGAAGCGACTTAAAAAATGTTAACTACATAATAAACTTAATATTTAAAAGCAATAAGATAGCAATCGAATATTTTTGCATCTATAATTAGTTATAGGCTAGCATATTCATTTATGATTGAGTATATCCAATATATAACATCTCCAATCCTTATAGAGTGGTCAATCTGATACTTTGTCACACAGCACGCACCACACATTGTCGCTCGTCGGGACTATCAAGTGCTTCAGATCGAGTGACGTCATACGAGGCGCTATAACACCAGTCTCGACGCGCCGTAGTCGTGCTACGAGCTACATGACTATACGCGTGCTACGACTACACAACTCATAATCGTAGCTGCATTGACGAGAGCTACAGTAGCTCAATCTCGTAACTCTTTACAGAATGAACGATATTATTCATAACTAGTACTCTGACAGAAGCATAGAAGTAACCTGACCTAACAGGGTCATCGATAGTAAATAATCCTGTTTGGCCTCGGTACAAATGTTCGAGCTCATGACCTTTTAGTGTAATAGCTAGCTTCTCAACCAGTACGCCAAACCGTCGTCTGAATTATGTAAATTGTGTAATTGAAACTTGTTCCGCGTTTGCAAAAAAATCTCGTGCCTACCTTGTAAATTCCACCGGGCAGAGGTAGATAAAATATTTCTCTTTCTGCCGGCATTACAAGTAAAAAGTGCAATTTATAGTGGCAACTCTTTTGCCAGAAACTCGCAAAGACTTAATAAAACAATGTTCCGGCGGGACTTTACAAGCTAACAAACAAGTGGGCGTGCAAAGGCCGGGATCCGAAGCGGGTAAACACCGCGGGTAATACAGGGTTCCGGGGCAGACAAAGGCTGGATTTTTAACAAAAACACATGACACACAAGCAGTGCTATTCTAGTTGTGAATTTAAAAGAACTAATGTCTATTAACACATTCAAACGGATGAAAACTCGACGTGTTTTCATTACACTACACAACAATCGGGATCATGGGATGATAGAATGTTGAAGAAAATCTAATAAGCTAAAACTTTTATGATTGTTCATTTGTCATTATGTTGCTCAACACCATGAGGTCTCCTCAATTAAGAAGTAAAATATACAGTAGTTTACACAAAATAGTTAGACAAATCATAAAATAATAGAAAAAATGTAAAAACACATAAGTACACATATTATCAAAAAAAAAAAATGGAGTTTGAATTCAGCATTTAATTAAGTACGGCGTATTATAAATAAAAGCGGGATGACTAAGCCCAACAATGGGACACGCGACCGTAGCGGGACACTGCCTGCTCGATGCACTCAGCTCGTAAATCCCCCAATTCTGATTAATTCACCAAACACAATAAAATACGTGGACAATGGTCCCCGCTTTAATTAGATTGAAATTAATCGTGTAATTTTATGAATTTTCTTCTTAAGAAAAAATTACTTGGTAGTTTAAACAAATATGTTTCTTGTGTTGTCGTAATGCTTATTACTCGTGTATTGATTTAAACCCATCCCGCTAAATCTATAAAATTCACAGTGAACTCGGTACAGTTTTTAGGTATTATTACTTTAGCTACTAAAAAGTCAGTAACATTTTACTGGAGGTTCCTTTAAGTCTCATAAATAACAATTTCGCTGCAAAGTATGAAGGTTTGACTACATCGAAACGTCCAACTGAGCTCTCGTTATAACATATTAATAAGTGACTGGTAGGCGCCTTTGTGCGAGCTGCGTCGTCGGGACCCAGCGCGGCCGCCATTCTTGTAACATTCGTTTGCACTTTAAAACTTTTAATAGTTGTTGTAGCTGCGCGCCCGGCGCTCCTTGTCGCGTTAACACATAAGTGAGCCATTACGTCACTCTGAACGCAGGGAAATTACTAACAGTAATTTCCCCGCAGATCTGTGTTTGAATGGTCGTTTGTATATACCATGTAATTGTGCTACACGTAGGGCTATTTTACCACGGTAACAGTTGAGCTGCATAATTTGCTTTATACCTTACCAATCCTATTTTTATATGAATCATTACAATAAAAAACTGTACCAATTTTTAGCGATTGAAACTCCGGTAGAATATTTTAAACCGGCAGTGGAACTTCATGGCGTTAATATAAAAGCTTGTAGTGTATAACACATTTATATTAAATTATACTAGTTCTTCAGCTCACTAGATTTTCATAATTCATAAGTGGGTTGTGAATGCCAAGAGTTGCTATGTGTAATAGCGATTTTAGTTCGGACGGCAAAATACCACTATTTAGTACAGGAAAGGTAATCTTATCGGGCAAATCACGACAGAGCGAGACGTTCTTCGCCCCAAAGATTGCTTTGATCGCACCTTCGTAACAATCTTTGAAACATTTCTTTAAAGATATCAAAGGAAATTACAGGACCGGACCGAGCGAGGATGAAACGCGAGAACAGCCCTCTTTTATTGAGCAAATATTGATTTGTCAATAACTTCAAACCTTGAGCCAGCGAGAGAGGCGTGATTTCTAGAACACGTTCAAAGGCGACGTGTCACCTGCGCTCGTATTCATGTATTGAGTACTCGAGTGAATTGTATTTAAAAGTAAAGATTTTTCTTTTGAACAACGTCTAGGACACATAGTATACAAATTACTCTCGAATTTACACTAATAACGATAGTGAATAAACAAAAGACAACCACCATGGTGGACAGATCGACCCGCATAGTGATTATCACTGGATTGGTTATGTTGATTGTGTCTTAAAGTGTTTGAGGGTTTGATTCCCGGTTTAGTTATAGTCGTAGGACGGATTTTTTCAAAGAACTATTGGCTTGCTGAGTAAAATATTAAAGCAGCATAAATATTGCTGGATCTTGCAACTGGTTCAATGACACTTTGACGCTTTTTTATCACTCCGATACAAATCGGAGAACTAGAAACACAATACAAATTGTGTGAGCTCGTAATGAGGACGACGCCGTAATAGAGCAAAGTGAATCCTGAATAAAACAAACAATTCAAACGTTCCTCTACTGGAAGCAGATGAGTTGTGAGAGCCAAATGGTTTCAAAAGCTTATTCACTTACATGAGTTTGAATTCCTATGTGCGTATTTACCACCAGCTTGTCATTAAACGAAAACACCATCAAGAATCCTGCTAGACACTATTATCTAAATATTTGGTTCCTCCGTCTAGGAATACGAAACCTGATTTGAATTATAATTTAACCTTTTAAAACCTGATTTGAATTAAACAAAAACTAATTGTTATTATTTTTTGTATGGTTTGATAATATAAATAAAAAAGAAAAAATTTGATCGCAATCAGGACAAAGCATCGGAAATAATGACATCATTTTTTTTTAACTTAAGTGACGTCAACAGTTAAATTTTTAGAATGAGTGAAAAGTTACGTATCGGCCTATTTATTAGGTAAAGGGCTGATAGCTATACTGAGCTGTGATAGAAAAAAATCCGGTCGTCGGGAGTCGTTTCACTTTTAGTAAGTTTTTTTAAGAATTTAAGAATATTCTTGTATAGAGTAAGAATATATTATTTTAATTATGAAAATTAATGCACACAAGCAAAATTATTGAATTGCTGGCATATTAATTTGAACTTTATGCAGACTTTAACTCGTTTTGCGATTTCAAAAATCATTAATCAAAATGTTAATTTGAAACATGAATGAAAATACTTAATTAATCTTAAACAAATTAAGTGTTCGACGAATCAGAAACAGTTCCAATAATATAATGTAAAGCCGAGAACAGAAAAGAACTTATTTATATTACCAAGCCGTTTTAAAGCCAATGTCCAAAATTAAACTTGGTTTCCGATCACGTAAAATATTTATAACAGTATTTACATTTTGCTGGTCATAATATTAATTGCACCATGTATAAAATATAAAATAGTATTTGATGGTTACAAGAAGAGGGCCGTGGTATAGAATTTCCATGTTCGAAATGGATGAATTGTATAATTATGTTAATATGTTTACTTAAATATTATATATCTTTAAGGATAATTGTATTTAAAAAGATTCGTAATAGCCTAAAACACTACTAATAATACCTAAAACTTATACTTACTTAAAATATATATTTTTTATCAAAAAACCACCAACTAATTTTATATATCACGTGGCATAGTTCCCCTAGATCCCCAATTAAATCAAGCCCATGACAAAGCTTGCATTTTAAATGCCTCTTTGCATTAGCATCTGACGCTTTCCCAGCAGCTTAATATATCTCGCGAAACACATAGGAAAATTCACTCCAATTTGTAGGTAAGCGTAAAAGTTGCTTTCCATTTCGCAATAATATAAGAAGTAGTTTGTGTGTTCTAGCCCTAATTTACACTTTTGTAAGTAAAGGCATTTAATAGTCATTGGTGAGTGGCACCAAGAGTTATGTTTATTAATTCATGAGTTCTGGCACAAATTAATATTTGAAAGGTCGTATTTGACGTTATAATTATTTCTCATTACTTTAGGCAACTCATTTATAAATTGATTCAATACAAAATGGAAGGTTACGTCCTTTAATCTTGTTCTACCGTATGACTGAACACATGGTTAGTCTGGTGTTAGCGAGTAAAACAGTATCTACTCAACACATCACTGACTGCTCTTTAGGTTCGGTTTA
The DNA here is from genome assembly GCA_949319885.1 of Mecyna flavalis. NCBI lineage: Eukaryota > Metazoa > Arthropoda > Insecta > Lepidoptera > Crambidae > Mecyna > Mecyna flavalis. The sequence continues at coordinate 249,723 of OX439426.1, forward strand.
AGAAAATACCTACATTAATGATAAATAAAAAGTGTCAGCCTTTGAAAAAGTTAAGATAGTTAGATATTCAGAACTACAGGAGTCTGATACATATTAAATTGTTCTGTATGTGTGTTTGTCACCTAAATTCTTCAAAACAGCAGAGCTGATTCGGTTGAACCCATTCAAAACCCATTTCAATTCTATAGAGGCACAAATCCAGCTAGTATTATAATAAAACAGGCTTTTAATTTTATTAATATAAAGAAAATAAAGGAAAATACTTCACTAAAACATAACAATAAAAGGAAAATACGACCGCAAAGCACTCAGAATAAAACATCAAACTCCACTAAACGTCCCCGCGCAAGTTGAACGTCTTCCCAAAACAAAAACGGACATTTGACAAATCCTCGTTTTTATGGCGCCATAAATTCATTGTGAGGAAAATATTATACACGCCATTTTAAAGGACAACAAACGTCTTCAGTAAGTTTCGTAGAGTAAACGAAATTTCCGTACGAAAGCATTGGTTTATGTTCAATGGAAGTGTCTTCCGCAATGAACTGATATAGTAAAGAACTTTATCATAAGGATTATTTTATCTCATACTGAACGTTCAGTTGATATTAATATTATACATGGGCAAGTTACTCCGTTTGTCTATCTGTTACGCTTTTTAGGCCTATACTACTGAACCGATTTTGATGAACTTTGGTAAAAACATAGACCTTAGAATAATTATTTTATAGAAACCTAGTAAAAGAAAAAACACGCTGGACGGTTAACAAAGACACCGAAGGATAAATACTCGTATGAAATTCAGCTGATCTAGTAATTGCTTACGTCTGTGGGAAAAATTCCTTGAGGTCATCATGTTTGGCCTAAAAAATGTCTCCGCCCCGGTCTCTTATTTACCGCGGGTTAGATTACAGCCGCAGTGGCCGCGGATAAACATTTTACACCCGCTTTTGATACGCAGACCACTTTTAGAGAAACGATTTGAATGGGCGCACGAAGATTGTATTTCTGAAGCACTCCGGTAAGTACTGATGAATAAAATATTTGAGGCTTTTATATCTTAATAATAGAGGCAAACAAACAGATGGATCGCTTGATGTTGAGTGGTCACCGTAATCCATTGACATTTGGAATATCAAAGCATTACACGTTATCGGCCTTCAAGGAGGAAAAAGGCTCTTTTCTAAGTGTTACCGGAAATAGTAGTAAGCCATTCATTCAATACGTGGTAGGACGTTGCGAGATATTTGATTTCAGCGAATACCTCTATTGCGATATAGTATTGGCTATTGAATACTTGTGAAAGGCATAATTGAAGGTTGACAAGGCTAAATTTCCAAATATATAGTATATAGCCTTCCGCCCGCGATTTCACCCACGCGTAATTTATTTTTTCAAATATCCCCCCCCCCCTTTCCCCCACATTTTCGCGATCAAAAGTACCCTGTTCACCGAGGATAGTGTAGCTTTCCAACAGTGAAAGAATTATTCAAATTGGTTCAATAGTTCCGGCGCCTGTTCAATACAAACAAACAAACAAAAAATCAAATATATTTCCTCTATTTATATATGTATAATGTTTAACTATATTATGTTTGAATACTGATGGGGCGGGTAAACAGTCCTCATCAAATATGTTAAATGATAAATGCGCGAACTACCTAGCAAATATCGGAATTTGGTCGTGGAAATGTTAGATGGAAATGAAAATTAAAAAGCTCAGCTGGTTTTCCACTTGCAAATAATAATAAAAAACCCTTTCACTTACCTTTAAAAAAGGAACACCTTCCTACAGCCTTCTGTAGTACCAATTGAACGTTGATGTTCTTCCGTACAAAGTAAATGCACTATTTAAAAAAGTCTAGATATAACTGCACTTTGCAATTGATAATATGTAAAAACTATTGCGGCACAACTTATACAAAAATATTATTAAAATCGCGGTGACCATAAAAAGCGCACGTACGCCATTTTTAAACTAATCCATGTGTTATACGGCCAATCAGGGACAGGAAAACAAGTTCAGAAATCACGAAGCTAATCGCAAAGCGCGAACACCAAACTAATATTTTAATGTTGACATTATAAAAAAACATGCAAAAAGCATTTTTTTTTAATTACAAAATGTTTGTCACTGACTGAGTTGTTTTAAATAGTAACACCTTTATTAATAGAAACCTTTATTTATATCACAAAAACTTTTGATTGTTCTCTTATTGCAAATAGGTACAAATTGAAATTAAAGGACTAATCATTTCTTTTTACATAATAATTAACGTCAACTACTGTTAGGATACTGAGACTAAAAATTAAATTAAGAATTGCCTTTTCGTGACCGGTTACGAAAATGATATTTACTGTGTTTTAAAGTTGCTTTTACTGTGAAAGACACACAACTTAACTAACCATTATAATAATAAGTACATTTTAGGCATATTCTCAGAATAAAACGATATGGGTCTTGCGAGATCAAAGCAGGATTAACGCGGTAAGTCGCGTTGTTTGCGTGAAAAGCGCCAAGTTAAATTAAGTCAGCCTCGCCCTCGCGGACGCCCGGCCGTCAAAACTGTCGCGTGACGAGGATTAACAAACTCTCTCACATCACTGGACGCCGATTGCAAAAATATAGGGTAAACAACATATTTTTTTGTCCGCATAGTCCAATAATATTGGACTCTCCGATATTATGCTAATGGGAATAACAGAAGTTATAAATAAATATCAGACATTCGACTTTATAATTTCTCAGTAATTCTCGTCTTCCGCAGATGACAGGCAGGTACGCAGCTCTCCTGATAGTAACCGGCCACCAAGGCCTTTGCCATAAGAGAAATGCACCAGAAATAAACAAATATAAAAATTCATCATAGGGGCCGTCCATAAATTACGTCATCGATTTTTTCAGATTTTAGACCCCCCCCCCTACAATCATCCTATCGTCATTTCTTAATGACCCCCCCCCCTTCTCCCAAAATTGACGTCATTACCAGTTTGACAAAATTAGTTATTATTTAAGTATTGTGTTTATTATCAATACATAGCATAAAACAAATTAAGTCGCTTTTGCTGTCTGTCCCTATGTATGCTTAGATCTTTAAAACTACGCAACGGATTTTGATGCGGTTTTTTTTAATAGATAGAGTGATTCTTAAGGAAGGTTTATATGTATAATACATGTAAGTGCCACGGGCGAAGCCGGGGCGGGCAGCTAGTATTATATGTAATATTATTGTTAGAGTATTTTATCTGTAGTTATTACTGTATTTGTGTACATCTATGTTGCATTATGTATGTTTATTATCAGTTATTTTAGTACTGTACGCGCCTTAGCCGCCTCTCACATTTGCAGTCTCACTTACTAGGTGTGCTGGAAGAAATTTCTTTTTAGAAATAATCTTTTTGTACGTGAACAATAAACTATAAATAAATAAATAAGAATGACGTCAATTTTGAAACACCCCCCCCCCCCATCTATCATTTGCCGTCATCCGCAGACCAACCCCCCCCCCCTAATTTAGAATGACGTAATATATGGACGGCCCCATACGACATATTTTGTCCCAAGTAGATTCCAAGGCACAAATGGTGCATCAGACTATGTTACTACCAAATAAGGTATTAATTTAAATAGGTCTATACATTTTCCATCCATCCATTTCGAAATTGAGATCCATTTAGAAATTGGCGCTGTGTTCACATTGACATGATAAAACATGAATTTGTGCCATGTGCCAGAAGTAACAAAAAGGAACGTTACTAATTAATGTTATTTTTAAATAGTAACACTGTCTAATATTGCATATTAATGTAAACTGTAAATGAGCAAAAACGAGCGCAACGGAGCGCGAGGCTCTCCACTCTAATTTTAAAAATCGAATGTCAATGGTATTTTTTTCTTTTTGGGAGAATTATGTACTTGTAACTACCTACTTATTAAACTCTCTTAACCTGACGCTGTAATAAACTTGTTGGGTATTACGCAGTTTAGGTTATAGTTTTAATTACCGGTATTTTTTTAATAACGTTACTACTTACATTATATCTAATATAGACGCTATTATAACATAAGTTCTAAAAACCTAACATTACAATGTTCATCAAAGCGTAAACACAACCAAAATATATAGCAATGCGAGAGTTGCAAATTTCCGATATACCAACCAATTCATGGTTCGCAGCACCTATATCCACCTCCTCGTTGAGTAATCAAACTCGACGCCCCAACTTAACAATATCGCTGTTCATCAGAACTTGAGGGTTGCCGCTTAGTTCAAACATTATGGGGACCCGCGGAATTTTCGATACTACACCGATGTACAGTCATGTCCGAAGAGAATTCGCATAACTTGTATGCCAATGGAATAAAGTTCACTTTTGAATGATGTGTTAGATAATGTGAATGGCCCTATGGTTTTTGATGCTGAACTTTGGTGTAACTTTACGGGTAGATTTTAATTTTAGATGTCTTGTCTGGGATAATTATCATCTAAGTTTCATTCATGTAAAGTAATGGGTACCGATGGACCTAAATTTCACAATTCCAAGCAAGTGAAAATTTTAAATAATATTGTATACGCTATCTTGACCGTTCTTGCCTGATCATTATTGCGAGCTATTAAGTTTTGTGTACGAACAATGTTTTGAGATAATGAGAAATGCCTACTTAGAAACCATTGAACTACAATTACGTAATACTTGTAACTCAATGTTAGAAACTTTGTTTTAGAAATAATATAGAGCATGACCCAAAAAACTAATCCAGGGCCGCCAAATCGCTGCGTCCTCTTTAAAACCACCAAAACTACAACACAGTATAAGAAAATAATCTTTTCTATCAAAATTTATTGTGCAAATAACAATATCGTGGAGTATCGTACACGAACAAACCGCCGTATTTTTTAACTGAAAATCTTCATTGAGGTCACGTATCGCACATTATTACGGCGAGCCTGTTCGCCACAAAAATAGACCTTTGCCGAAAGGCAATATCCGACGACGAAACAGCCTGTTAAAGTAGGAACAGAATGGGGAACACACGAAAATTGGATTTGTTGTTGAGTAGAACAGCATTTATTTTTTTGCTACACGGGGTAAAATAATGAGCCAAATCAATACTAAACTCGATGCATTTAACAAAAAGAAAAAAAGAAAACGAAATCTCATTTTCTTTGTTAACCCCTTTTTCACCTGGCTGTATGTAGCGTTGTCTTTGCTCATTTAGAATAGAAAAAAAAATTGTGACTTTGTATTGAGGAGGCGTATTTAATTACTCTAAACACGTAGTTCTAAATGACCTATGAATCAAATGAAAGGTATTTTGTATTGTATTTTGTATTTATTTTTTACTAAAATACTGTTGAGCTCATATTGGTCACCATACAACGTAAGGCATACAGAGCTTCACCAAAATCACAGCTAAACATTTTGTTTCGAACTATGTACCTTCCCAAGAGTTTTATTGATGCAAAAGGTTGAAAAACGACATGAATCTAAAAATATACTGTATTTTGAGAAATTAATAAGAACGGATTACATTATAACTCTATTAATATTCCCGGGGCTTTGTGCTAAACTTTTTGGAAGAAGATGATAATTTAAGACAGTCCTTTGACTATTTAAACTTATTGAGAAGTTATTAAGACAGACCCATTGAATTTAAATTGGGACGGGTTAAGGCTCATTTAAATTTGTATGAAGTCTTGTCCGCTTCATTTGAGGATGGTAATTGACTGATTGATCAAATCGATTCAAATCTCTTGTCAGATTTTTTTCTGTTTCCTGACCGGTTTTAGCTATGGGTTTGGCAAAAAGAAAGTTTGAGTAAAAAACAGTTTTTAATCTAGGGCTATTATGAATCTGTATTATCTCTAGTAAATTTTTATCTTAATGTTTAGTAGATTTAAAACATTAACTGGTGTCTCAAACCAGTTAATGTTTTAAATCTCGGACGCCTCGATGGTCTAATGGTTTAAGTACCGGGCCGAGATCTCGGGGTCCTGGGTTCAATTCCCGGGTCGAGCTAACTTTGTGTCGGTTTTTTCGGACACAGCTCGGGTTTGTGATCACCAATCCGCATTTGGCAAGCGTGGTGACTAAGCCAATACCCATCATTGTAGTGATAACTTGATTTCAAGGATGGAGGCCTTTGCCCTGCAGTGGGACATTAATAGGCTGATACTTTACTTTTACTTTTATTACACAGGACCTTCTTGCTTAACAACACAGTCTTCTTTCGCACGAGCGCTACGTGCGATATTTCAGGAGGTAACAAAATTAATTCAAGCTTAATAGATTTCCATGGAGTTAACCACCTTTGTGCCCAACGAGTCGTGTGAGCACGCAACATCTCAAGCAAACTGAAGTGGCGGAGTAATACCCGAACAATGTTTGACGGCCTGCCTGCTGATGTGAACGAACCAACTGGTACGCAACGGCCGCAAGTTTGATTGAATCACGGAATAGTTCCCGATAATGGATGAAACAAGATGTATGTGGTACGGCGGTGTTCGTTGAACCTTTTACTTCTAATAATAGCACAATCGCTATGAAGCAAATAGTAATTATTTCACTTAAACTATTTGTTTTTATGTCAATGTTATTTGTTTCTGCAAAATGATGTGAAAAGACTTCTTGTAATAATATGTTACTGTGTTGTAGGTATATCCAAAATATGACAAACTATTATTTGACGAGCCATTTGGTGTAATGGTCGAGAAGTCGGCTATTACACCAGAGGTCGCGGGTTCGATCCCCGCACGGTACAAACATTTGTGTGCATGAACATGTCTGTTTGTATCGGTCTGGGTGTTTCTATGTATAATAAGTATGTATTTACAAAAAAAAAGTATATAAGTAATGTTTATCCGTTGTATGGCACCCATAGCACAAGCTAATGCTTAGTTTGGGGCTAGATGGCGCTGTGTGAATAATGTCCTGAGATATTTATTGTCCTGAGATATTTATTGTGGAATTTATTGTCTAATGAATCTGTTTGGATGTTTGTTTGTTCCTCAATCACGCCTAAACGGCTGAACGGATTTGGATGAAATTTGGCACACGTATAGTTTATAACCCGAAATAGGACATGCGCTATAAAATTCCTACGGAAAACGTCTCATTCCCACGGGAATTTCAATTTTGAAAACACTGAACCGATTTGAATAATTCTTTCACTGTTGGAAAGTACACTATCCTCGGTGAACATAGGGTACTTTTGATCCTGGAAATGTGGGAGAAGGGGGGATATTTGAAAAAAGAGATTACGCGCGGGTGAATGAAACCACGGGCGGAAGGCTAGTTGTATTATGAATGCCTGTGTATTATTTTTTGTTATGGTCAAACCACTGCGACTGATATTTTGTAAATTTATAAAATTGTTATTACGCCCCACTAGATGACACAATTTATTTTCTCTTGGAAAATAAATTACAGACTTTCTTCTATCTTTTAATTTAAAAATCTACGATTTGGAAAACAAGATAACCACCATGACGGCCGTCCTCCAGTTGTTATCGTGAATCTACTTTATGAGGGGAGATATGAAAAACTTCGGCCAGAACAACGGGCACCAACATAATAAGCTAAAGTTAAGAGTTACGAGTTGTAATATAAAAAAGGCTCCTAAACCATCTTGGTACCACTTGGAATTCAAAACACTTTTTTTGTCTCCCAAAGCGTGAGAGTGAAAATGTAAAATAATTTCCCACTTCAAAAAGTTCTTAGAAGTTAAATCCAGTTTAAGTTCGGCGCGACGGTGGCGCCGCCACGGACTTGCGGCAAAATTACGTATGAGTACTTTTTTTGTTACGCAGAAAGAGAAAACTTCAATTATTTAACTGGGTCCTGTTTTTAGCACTCTTTGTGAGGATTTCAACTCGGCCTGACAGACTGACACTGTCTACGTCTGTTACTTTTTACCAAGTTGAATTTTAAGCTTTTTTGCACATAGTGCAGATTGATGATATTTCTGCTGGTCCACTTTTAAAGTGTCGGAGGATTTCAAATGTCCTTAAATATATTTTGTAAATACATACATAATATACATAGAAATCCCAGATCGATACAAACAGACATACCTATTCATGCGCAGCGGGGATCGAACCCGCTACCTCTGGTTTAATAGCTGACTTCCCAACCGTTACACAAAATGGCTCGTCAAATGTTAAAAAAAAAAACTGTCACATTATAAATATTAATTTGTTCTAAATAAAATCTTTACGATTTGTCAGCCAGTCGAACATCAAGGTACCTCACAAAGCTCTGCACCGGGTTCTGTTACAACTTTAGCCCACTTAAAACAATAAGTCTAATCCAAATAACACTCGCACAATCAGGAAAACTAACATTTGAAATGATGGACGAAAAGTGTTAAGGGCAGATAATAACTAAATCATTTCATGACTTAATTTAGTTTGGGGCTACATGGCTCTATGTAGAAAACCTCTAATGTTTAATTTATCGCAAAAAGGTAGTGCAAGGGTCAAAGGCCCGCAGGTCTGTGGCGCTCCGTCTCGCGGTTAGCGCCCGAAAATTCGGTAACGATCCGTGAAGGAGTACTTTGAACGAGAAAAATTAAAATGCTTATTAGGTCATTATGAAAATTCCCAGCGCTTACATTATTTTTAAAATGCTTATTTCGAGATAAAATTGAGAATGTATCAGTTTTAAAAAGGTTGCAAACTTGCAATTTATCAACGTGATTTGTTGCAAGTCAATCACGCTGATATATTGCTTAATTAAGATACTTTTTTTTTAGAATAGTTTTTGCAACAAAACGAAATGTAGAGCCGTAACATTCTGCAGGACAAACGCTTTTCCACAATTGAAATTAAGATAAAACAATATTAATAATCCTGAGCTTATTCACCACGCTTGCGTGCAAGTTGATGATAAGAAAAATATGAAAGTTAAATGATTTAAATTGACGGCTAGGTATACTTACTCAAACCACTAAACAAAGAAACAATTTAATATGATTTAAATGACTATGAAAATTGCCACCAATCTAATCTACATAGGTATACATTTATGTTACCATAATATTATAGAAGGTTTCTCTAGCCTGCAAAAATGGTGTAAAACACGCATTCTCCGCCGCACAAAAAAAGTTCATCTATTGCATGTTACGACCCAAAATACCAGAACAGCATTCAATTATAGCTTTTGACGTCGAAAACTCTAATGGAATTGCGACTTACTGATGAAAAGGCACCGTGTGAATGGCCTGTCCAGACTCAACGAGCCAGGGACAGAGCTACCTTTATTGCCAAATTACAGGCAGTTCCGAAGAACGACTGATTGATGACAGCTAGGACCACTTGTTTTATGGAGCTCAACTTATTGGTGTCATTAATTAAAAGGGTTTAGATGGTTTTAGGTAACCGCTATAGCGAGTATATTTTTGTGTGTTCGTTTTTGTAGAAAAACGTTGGGGATTTATCAGGACGAGACACTCTACAAATACAAAGATCATTTCCCTAACAAGAACTATCTTGTCTGATCGCACCATACAATCCTCATTTACAAGTTTGCCGTCTTTCAGCCTTCGTTTCACTTCAATTGTATTCGTATCACGCTCAGTAAGAAATCGCATATTGCACAAATGAGAGCACACGTGTCTTCAAATTCGCTATTGACATTTGATGTAACAGTAAAGCTTTCTCCGACGTTACGACGTATTTCCCCCACTTATTGTACACATACGGCACCTACTTGATAAGCCAGGTAATTTCAACCCGAGATGTTTTTTAAAAGAAACGCCCCCAAGGCCGACAAAAGTCGTAAATATCCGATTGTCATCTTTACCGCGGCTTGTTACGATACATAAATATTTATGCCTCCAACTTAATACTTTTGCTTAGCGGGACAGGTTTATTCAGTACTGAACGATGTTATTTATCATGGGCAGGAAGGGGTACGCGATTTTGTATCCTTTTGCGTTGTGATAGGACTCCGAGGTTCTGACGTAAAAATAGCTGCGATACATCAAATTTCGTGAAACGACTTAAGTCAATAGAAAGCAAGTGAAATATTTCTCTGTGACGGCTTAGAATTGGAAATACAGCAGAATAATTGCATTTTTGATAGATTGGTGCTACTAACCTGTGCTAAAAAAGATATTTTGAAATTTTAATGTAGGAGGCATTTGTTGAATTATAACGTATTGTGATTGAACTAAAAAGCGCATTGTAAGTTAATAAGCGCAAAAAAAATACAAATGATCAAAAAATAAATAAATTTAATGCTGCATATAATAGGAATTTCTAAGGTTTCATACATAAAAAAATTCGGTTAAATAGATAATGATTCCTTCCTGCATGGGATCATCCACACTTACCTTTACAATATTACAAGTTGCCGAAGTGGAGAAGCCAGCATTGGCGCGTCTGCTTGGCGTAGGTCGGCAGCGGGGCGCAGTGGATCCGCTTTCACCACTCTTATAGGATAATCTGGGCGTGAAGAATATGAATTTTTGTTTCATCATACAACATAAACTGATATTAACTATACTAATTATAATTAGTATTTTATAATGTTGTAACTACCTGCTCTAAAAACAAACGCAAAACTGGATTGTTTTTGAAAAGCAAAAATGTACAACTTCATTTTGCACGTACGTAGGCAAATGAATGGATAGGACATAACTCAATTACAATCAATAGGTTTTTGAAGCCATTAAAATAGTTCTGAACTTCGTAAATAAACATTTGGAAAAAAATGGACATTGCAATCATTGATTTTTATTTTTTTTACTACTTGTACATTTGTGGAAGTAAGATTTAGTGCCTTTCTTAACTATGTAGTATTTCGGTCAGCGCTTTACTTACAGCGGGCAAATACACGACGTTATTCAAAGTGCTGCTCCCAATTGGAGTACAGTGTGTGGAAGTTCCTCCGAAGGTTCCTCGACCGCACTTGAGCTACTTTTAAAACGTCCTCAATGTAACACATAAAACTTTTCCAACCACTTAAATCTGACAACCGCGTTCAGGTAACCCAAAAAGGAAACATTTCACCTGTACCTATTATTGGTACTTTGACCCAGGATCCGTCCCAGTTTCCTCCCGTGTAGGTAAATAATCACTTAACCTACTTTCATATTGAATAATAAGGATGTTCTCTCGGCTGACGTTTGCTTTATTCATCATACATAATGCTTGTTCTGTGTTTTATCTCGTTACAAAAATAGGAAGCTTTCAGAATACAGATTTGGAATTATACTTCGGGTCTAAACCGAAGACGATTTTAATATTACTTAGCAACAGTACATGAGATGGTGCTATTTTTGTCACACGTTTGACGAGCCATTTGGTCACGGAGAAGTTTTTTTTTTTTATTATTGCCATGTGTAACAAGACGAGCAGATCGTACACCTGATAGAAAGCGCCACGTCTGCCCTTAGACAGTTCAGTGCCAAACAGTAACTAAGCATTTACTGTTTGGCACTGCCCTGCGCCCGCTACACCGAGACGACAGTTATTAGGTCTCATATATCCAAAAATTTCACTAGCTTCAGTGCCCTTTCCCCGAAACACAGAAGTGCTTGACACACTTCTATTAATATTGGACAACATGACATAGAACTTCAAAGTAAATAGTTTGCGCACTGGTGTTATGTGTATCAGAAACAAGGTCATTATCAAATGCACCCATGCACATAAATGTTTGTACAGTGCTGGGGGCGTCATCTAGTGCAGTAGCCAACTTGTCGAACATTACACCAAATCAGCCGTCAAATCAATCAATTACATCGCTGCATTTATACTAAGGCCTACTGTCCACGGCGGCATAGCTTCATAGACGCGTATTCGTCACTATACGCTTGGTGTATGCCTGCTTGCAGCTTACATACAAAATTATGTAACTCTGTCGACGGAGCATCAAAGCCAGCATGCAGCGACGCGAGCGTGACGTTGACGCTCCGTCGACAGAGTTACATAGTTTTGTATGTAAGCTGCAAGCAGGCGTACACCAGGGGAATCAATCTTCTAACTGGTGTTATGGTAATTCGTTCGATATAAGTATGCTAAATTTAAAAGATATAAAAATCTGTGAATGGCTTGAAATAAAGGTATGTATTTGATTTGGTCGTATAATACTATTACCCATGATTGTTTGAAACTCCTTCATAGATGGCAGTACTAAGCACCTTATTTCGTTCTAATATTATTAATATACAGTAGATGGCGCTATACATGCAAAATATTTATTTTTGGGTGGCCAGTTTAAGGTTATTATTAGTTTAATACATTTTATGAAACCATTGTCCTCTACAAAAATTGTTTTATTATTTGGTAATAGGTTATGAATAAATTTATTAATATTCGATAAGGTCAATCAAATCATAATGACGTTTCTAGTAAACTGGAAAACATTAATTATATTTTTTGATCAAGGAATTTTGGTACAATTTTTGTGTTAACTAGCAACACCACATGCAAAATTGCAAATGGCCGCTGGTGGGTGGTGATTTGTTGTGTTATTGTCTATCAGTGTTTTGCTTGTTTTTATTATTTAATCGTTTTATCTAGTGCCTATTCCGCCTAAGTGTGTGATGATGATGAAGATTTCGTGACGTAAACTTGAAGAACTCGAAGATAAAGTGTGTGTGACAAAGTGTATGAAGAGAAAGAAATAAAGATTTATTTGTGAAATTTGAAACAATGTTTTATTTTAAAGCTGAAGTGTTTTAGACAGAGCTTTATCTATTCACTATATTTTGTAGTGAAATATCTAAAGCTATGTCGAAAACAAATCTATTATACATAATAATATTTATGAAATGTAAAACCACCTCATGCTATCTATACATGTGTATACATCTATAGCTATAGTTGTGTGGGCTATAGGATATTCCTTTCTATCTATACCACATCTATACATATTCAATTATTGTTTCCAAAACTCGTACAGAGAGGCAGCACTGTCGCATTTCCACATACGAAGGCAGAGTTATATCTCTATTCCCATATAATACAAAGTACTCTGTGGCGTACACCAAGCGTATAATGACGAATACGCGTCTATGAAGCTATGCCGCCGTGGACAGTAACACTTAGTTGTACTGCATGATTTATTTATGTGTCTGCAGCTGACATGACATGTAACATGTCATTGAGACGACTTAGTTTCAATGATACACTCCATAATTAATTGGAGAACTAAAAATGCAATACAGGTACTAGTCCACATGGCTGTTTCGCAGCTATGTGGCTAATGTCGCACTGGCTGTAAGTTGGCTGGGCTTAGGGTTAGGGTGCTGGTTTAAATTCCCGGGTCGGGCCGAAATAGCACTTTATTGCAATGACGGAGGCCATTGAAATGAAATGAAAATATGATTTATTCAGCAATTAGATTAAAAAAAATTACTTTTGCATGTTATTTTTTTTCTACCAGCACTTCAACCTTCGACAACATTGATTAAATTTGATACGGCACTGTTACATGTAAAAAAAAAAAATATGTACAAGTACAAACTACAAAATAGTGTATGGAGCCAATTTACCGCGAACCTTCATCCAAGCATAATAAAGTTAAAATTACTAGTATCTATTGAGTTCTGTGCTGTACCCTTCCGAGGAGTCAGACTCCCAAGGCGTTTCTAAACATTAACGAAAGGCAGAATCTTTGCATTTTAAACAGTGCCCGCTGAATTATTAATAGGAAGATAGGCTAGGCCGGGAAATTGACTTTCACCTCTTAACGTGCCGGGAGACCCCTGGGTGGCTGTTTACGAAAGTAAGCAGTTGCTATTGCTACTTTACAAAGTTTTTGACATCGGAGGCAAAGTATTTTTAAGAAGATTTTGTCGTTAATTAAAAGAGGAAAGAAACGGGCCCGGAAATAATTAAATTCTATGTTTAACATTTTACGTTAATCGTGTCAGTCAGTATTATAATTAATATAACTAATATAAAATTTCGTAAGATACAAAATATTGCTTTTTATTAGGTAACATGATTTTAAAATGCAAAAATGTTGCATCATAATGGCAAAATATTATTTAGTGCTACTACTGCTACTTTTGTAATAAATAAGCCTTTATCATAATTATTTAACACATTACATGTTATATTATTATGAATTTATGATCAATTGGTCTAGTCAGCCTTTCTGTTAAGAGTCACTGAGTTGAGGTAGCCGTCGCTTCAATGTCAAAAGACTTGCCAAATATTTGATCATGGTTCAGGCGTACCTTGACGGGCTCAGACGCAAAATGTCCACTGGTAGCAAAATGTCCTTTTCGCAGAATGTTCTTATAGCAAAATGTCCTGTTCGCAGAATGGTCTTTTCGCATAATGTCCTGTTCGCAGTATATCCCTTTCGTAGAATGTCCACTTGCTAGTGCAAATGTATCATTAATGAGAAAAAAGGATTACACATACAAAATAAACTACATAATATAGCTATAAATAGTCCCTGGTGGGGTCCCCCGGGCGCTGTCAATCCGAACGAACACTCGCGGTGTTTCCGGGTCGGCGAGGCCCCCTCTTTGGTTTTAATTCGCGCTCCGCCGCGGAATCACTCGGTTAGCCTAATCTGTCGACAGAGGATTCTGATTTGCGATTCGGATGTCGTAAATTGACTTTTATTCTGCCCCGGGAATGACTGACCCGTCACAAGGGTAGGCCCTTGTTATCTTTTATGTTATTAGGTTTTTGTAGCCTGAGTAAACTTGCGTAGTCGATTCTGTGGAGCTAAAGCTAAGCTTTTTTATTATCCGCTAAAGGCATTGTCCAGGAAGGTTATTCGAACATTTGGTAATATCGAAGAAATCGTTTCTCTTAATATGTATTTGAGTAACTTTTTCATTGGAATCGCCTGCAATGTTCATAGAGGACGAAAAAAAGCGATATGTCATATTTTTAAACTCTACAATTAATTTTACAACAGACTTGGTATAAATAAATAATGGTTAATGCTTGAGAAGTTGGCTTGATGACACCAGCTGGTTCGATCCTCTTATGTTCATTATTTCTGTGTACATAATAGTTACTATATTAAATAAAGTATTAAAAAAAAATTATTCAAGTATGATCATCTATTAAATAAAACAATGATCTAAGGTTCTTTAGTATTGTACAAGCCTTGCTAAGTTTGACATAAGAGATCCATTATTATCTGAGCTTTATGACCGGACGAAATCTCAAAAAATCACAAAAAATATACCGACTCGGCATTTTCCAATCCGCTGATCCCAATTCTTTTATTTGTCAAAGCTTAGCGATCCGTATGCCTGCGACCAATAACCCTGGCCATTAGCAAGGAGCGTCCTGGCGCGGTCATAAACCACCGCCCAGTGGATTACAGCCAGGGGAAATACAGCCCAGGGGAAATTGATGCGTTATGTAACCAAATGAGGGAACGTAATCAAACGAGCGGCTTCCTCGTCACTAAATCCTGCGACGCGATTGTTGTCAAGACGAACGAATGGACGATTACTGCTTAACGGGCGGGATTGGGATATTAGCCGTTCTGAAAATATTAATGTGGGGTCTGAATTCTATATTATACTATAATAATCAGTACTACCCAGGTATCACCTACATAAAACTATTCCTATTTTCAAATTATTAGAATAAGAATACTTGTTTAAGGGTTTATTTTGAAGTTTACGCGATAGACTCCAACTAGTTTTTTTTTTGTGTTTGCCATATTTTTATCTGTATTTTTTTTAGGTAATTTCCAAAACTTCAGAATATAATCAGAACTTTCGATACTACATTGCTGCTTTTCGTAAGCCCTAATTTAACTTTAATCCTCCGCACAGCTTCTTATACAATAGAAGTCGGGTAGCGCTCCTAACAAATGAACATTCACTAGTTAATACCCACATACAGGTACACATTAATGTTGCCGAATGCAACCGCGGCTTTAGTCGAGGCGGAGACAAAGCTGCCGAACGAGATAATATTGTTGAGAGGAGACGAGCAGTTATCGGTACGCCGTGATCCACGTGAGGGCTGCCATAAGGAAATCTTCATTTAAATAAATAATAATCATTGTTCACATAACATAAAATTCGGACTGCTTTTGTGTACCTAACAAGGAATGCCGCTGCGGCAACAGCTGCTCGGGTCATCGTCATTATCCCAGTATTCCCGATTGCATCTAGTGATCCGCTTTGAAAATGATCCTGGATTTGACATGCCTGGTTATAACACGGAATTCGTGGCCTCGATTTCTACCTTGAGTCTGGTTGGTGGTAGGACTTTTCAGAATTCAACTACCTTGAAAATCTGCCACCATAACAGCTCTGACTGTGTGTAGGAAATTGTGGTTCGGTACTTCTGTTGTCAGTAAAAGGTTAGTACCATCGACAGCCCTGCCTGAGGTGTAGCGGCGGCGCTATCTGGCGGAACCATAATTATTAATTAAATCTCCGCCAGTTTTGTTCCGTGAATAGTAATGCGGAGGTTACGCCGACATCCGCGGGAGCGCCGCGTAATTTGCTACGATTTATTTAATATCCGCCGTTTGAATCTACTGAGATCGTACCACGCTTCCAAGACAATTATGTTAGACAAGATTGCTCCGGTTATCAAAATCAAAATCAAAATCAAAATATTCTTTATTCATGTAAACTTGTATCAAGTATTTATGAATCGTCAATTACAGAGTGACTCTACCACCGGTATCGGAATGCAGTCATCTGCCGAGAAGAACCGGCAAGAAACTCGACAGTTACTCTTTTTCATCGCCATGTTTGTTTACAATTTGTTTGTTACAATTACTGATTAGTTTTAGAATACCAAGCCATACAGTATAAAGTATAAGAATGAGACTATAATCTAGAAAAATCCGTGAGCCCTGGAAGACCAGTGCCCAAAGGTGGCACCTGCAGCACAAGTATGACGTATGTGCCAGCCATAATTTCACTCAACCATATTAGAGGGAATGTAACCACCCGACACATAACGCCACCACCCCAAGCACATTTTAGCGAGCATGACCGCCAAGGTTACAGACTCTTCAGGATTCTTTGAATGAAAAATAAATTTAATTTTACTGAATTATAACATTTAATGTGTTACTGTATAGCAAAGTTAACATTGTTGATACTATCGGGATTCTATACAATGCAAAGGCGCGAGTCCAAGCTTCCTTGTCGTTGAGGTATTCTTATTTAAAACGTCGCCGGTCCCTTTTTCTCTTGTGTCCCACCTTGTGTGTTTTCAGCTCCATGACGCGAACGGCACCTGTCGAAAAAGAAAAGCAAAGACAAAAAACAAAAGAAAAGTCGGTCGGAGATAGATCAGCAGTCAGATTGTTCTGAGGTGATTATCATCCAATGCAGAGGAGCAGCACTATCAGTTTGGGCTCAGATTTCTGTCCGCCAAAAAGTCGTTTATACTATAGTAACCCTTTTTTACTAATATATTTCTGACCTTTGTTTTAAAGTTTTGTATGGGCAACTCAGTGATACTCTTTGGTAGTTTATTAAAAAAATTTACACTTAAACCTACAAAAGAATTGCCAATCTTGTGAAGCCTAGTGTTAGGAATGGCAAGCTTGTGTCTGTTTCTGGTATTTAGATTGTGGCAATCAGATTTCCTTGAGAAGAGATCAATATTCTTACGAATATACATAACACACTCTAATATAAATTGAGAAGGTAATGTCAAGATGTTAATACTTTTAAATAGTTCTCTTAAGGAGTCTCGTGGCTTTAGGCCATATATGGCCCGTATTGCCCTTTTTTGCAATACAAATATCGTTTGAATGTCAGCAGCTGACCCCCATAAGAGTAAGCCATAAGACATCACACTATGGAAGAAGCTAAAATAAACTAGTCTTGCCGTATTAACATCAGTCAGACTCCTTATTTTCCTTACTGCATAGGCGGCTGAACTAAGTCTACCCGCCAAGGCTCTGATATGTGGTCCCCATTGCAATTTTGCATCTAAGGTGATTCCGAGAAACACCGTTGAAGTAACCACTTCGATGAGTTCATCATTTATCTTATATATTTCAATGGTTTATCTTCATATCCAAATAATTGGGTAGGTCAGAGAAGCAGGGGTGTTTTCTGTAACGATTATGTTCTTTTAGGCGATTTGAGACTATGGAGGGTAGTTATTACAATGAACCAACTACGCAGGATACATTATAGGCCTACAATTAAGAAAGTGCGCAAGCACAGGTTCACTCCCTTTTGCCTTACTCTTATATTATGGGACATAGTTTGGCGCGATCGATAAGAGATCACGTGCTGGACGAGCGGTTTTACTGCTTTGTAAGCTAAATGTCAACTGCCAGATTTTGGGATTGTAATATAAACTCGAGTATTATGTATATTTTGTTTAACCTGGAATTACCTAATTAATTTTTAAAGTCCGTTAATTTTTATTTATTTAAGGAAGCATGACCTCACTCCACCTGATGGTAAGCGGATGTAAGGCCCAAATATAAGGTTGACTTGCTCAATAGAACATATTACCCATTGAGCCAGTCACCCTCACCCTGAATGCCTGCCGAGATGCCGCTTCACGCCCCGCCTATAAAGCCCAGGATTATAAGAGGAAGGAAACACGTGAAATCTAAAAAAATCTTGCTGTGATGTGGTACTAAGCTGCAGTTAACTCAATCGGAATCGGACACCGGCATGCAAATCGCGCAGGAATGGTGCCCGCCACGAGCTACGCCAGAGTTCCTCGCAACGGACGCAACTAGCGGCGGTTACGTGCTAATACTGAAATTACGACATTTTATGATACCACTAGCACTGTTTCATATCTAAGTTTCCGTAGAGTGGCAAATCTTAACTATCAACTAATTATACAGCACTTTACCCTTACCCTCGAATCGCAGACAGCCATTTAGCATGACGGAATAATGGTTACACGTTACACATTTTCCAAAGCAACAGATGTTTCTTCTAAAATTTTTACACAAACAAACATTTTTCAGATTAGGACACAAAAGCTAAAGATCTACTGTTTTCATGTAAAAGTAGAATATCTTTTTATTGCAAACTATTTTTTGACATTTTCTACCACCAGCGGATTCCAAATGCAAAACTAAATTCCTTTTAAGTGAAACGAGTGCAAGTATTATCTGATGGCGGACGGTGCAGCCTCTCCCATTCGTTTAATATCCGGATTAAAGCTGATATCTCTTTCACTATCGCCAGGCCGTCAGGTTTCCTAGTGATATCAAAAGGTTTTATGATATTGTTTAGTGGACGTCACTGTCAGAGTTACAAATAGTTTACTCGTTATAGCTGTGCCAGTGGCTACGCTAGCGTGATATTTAGGAGTTAGGAGAAATTTTTGTTAAAAATTATCAAAAAGTACTAATTACTTGAACGCTGAATCAACAATCAAAGGCGTAAAAAAAAATCTAAATTTTTTTTCGTAAAGTTTGAATCGAATTTTCGATTTCTACTCGTATCAAACTTTTAATTGTTTAACCTTTCGATAAGTTAGTATGTCATCTGATGTAAATACATCAGACATGTATGTTATGTTGTATAATTATTAAATATATTCAGGCAAAATCATGACAATGTAAATAGAAAATTATTAAGTAAACAAGTAATTTAGAAACTCGCTGAAGACGTAAAAAAACTCGATCGTAACGGAAAATCGTCAAGAAAACTGTAACAAGCAAAAACTTTTGCTCCATTTGATAAATTAGCATCTAACATAATTACCGAGTGACGACATTCACCGTGTACTCATTAGGCGAGCAATTATAAGTCCGAAATGAGGAACTCGTTGGAGGTGAAGATAGGAGGGTGGAGGGGGGATAATAGGCGCAATTACATGGGGAGGCAAGAAATATTTTTAATTAATTATTAGATAGCGCACGGTCTGGAGCTGCTGTGGTGCGCAATCACGAGGTCTGTAAGTTGGAAGAGGTAGGCGGATTGATGGCCATGGGTGGTTGAGATCATGTACCACCCATGGCCATATTATGCCGGTCATTTCGGGCCTTCGGCACTCTGACACACTGAACGAAGCGCAATAGCAAATTAACTACTCTCACTTTTGTGAGAGGCGGGTGCTTCTCTCCCAGGTCGAAAACGGTCGGCTTAAATAATAAAAACAAATAAAAATTATTTATTCTTCACACAAACTTAAACAGATTACAGAGTTAGATACTTAGATTAAAGATTAAATAAAATATTGAATGTGTGAACTGGCGCCTGAACTAGGGCGACCCTGTCTTTCAGGCCTCCATGTTTAGTTCTGTGTTACTTATTTCTCTATCCTTTGTCTCTCTACGCATTCTACTCCTGCTGTGGCTGCACTGGCTAGCTTTGGGTAACTTAGAGAGCTTCCGTGTCGTATATGAATTCCTTTTTCGGGGTCACAAAACGGCAACTCAATTCCATTTAACGGCTCCTGGCAAATCCTGTCATAAATAGAACAGTACCACGAACGTCGTTCTTGTTCTCCTGTTGCTCGCCGCACTCACATCCTGTGTCGTCCTTAAGCTTTATATCCTGTGCTCACATCTGTGACGTATGAAGGTCACGTATCATGACGTCAACGAAAAGGGAAGATCTTCCTCCGAGCTTGGTGTCTTTGCTCGGGGACAGCGGCCCGATGTACCGTCTTGGTGTGTTGTATATTATGCTAGCCGCAATGACGTTCAATTAAAAAACTAGACTCCCAATCACGCTCAAATATTGTCCGAAGCAAAAGTCTGCCCACCCGACTAATGGGCAGAGTTTTCGTTTAGTTGTATACAATTGACATCAAACACTAACTGCCACGAGATAAGGTGTTAATTTGAACGAATGTGTTAATGTCATCTGTGTCAACGCCGCTCGGACGTTTTTTGAGGAATTTTTCTTAGAAATTGGGTGTCTAGTTGTATATTGAACGTCATTGGCTAGCCGAGAGAATAAATCTGCTAGCGCGACGCAGGATTGAATATCTAATTGGCTATCACAGTGACGTGCGAGTGACGAGACTCGAAGCCAATGTTTCCACGTGCACTTTTCGCTAACTTGCAATCTTGCGTTGTTGTCGTGAGTCTGTCATATGTAGCGCATTCCGATAGCCGCTACACATCCATTTACCATCAGTGAGTAAAGGCGTGCTTGCAGCTTGTCGCTCTCAACTCGCGACACACCGTGAAGCGTGAGGAGTAACGAGCCGAGCATCTCGCACTCAGATGGCTACTCTAAAATTTAATTAAACTATTTAATTAAACCCATACGCCCAAGTGACCTCTGTTGCCGTTTTTATGCACTTATGCGTTAATGACCCGGGATAAAACGGCGCTCCGTGTTTTAATTGAATGAGACTCGTTTTATTTCAACGGCGGTTTTTAACGCCGATAACATTTTATTGCGCGTTTTTTTTCTGCTTGAGGGAAGTATTAACACGTCTATGAGCGTGAGCGGTGATAGAGGTGAACGTCGATTTGGTCTTCATTATGGCTAATTAAGACCAATATGGTATTGTTTAACTCGAAAATCGAATAGGCTTCAAATAAGTAACCCTGACACCGACTTTGAAATTTTGTATCCTATTGAGAAGAACCGAGAAGAAAACCGAACCAAAAGATGCTTGTAACATCAGAGGTAGGTGTCACTTACACGTCACTGACCCTTTGACAAAACATGCATTGAAAAATTAACATTTGACAAAATATAATGCATCCTTTTAAATAATGTAAGGAATGCTGATTATATTTTTTATTTACTTGAACAACCGATTTCATTCAGGGACATGTTAGGAAGCATCGATCTTACAACGATATTATTTATATAGGTCCGTAATAAAATAAGGCATAACCAATATTGAATTATTCAAGCATCCGATCGCTTAGTTCGGACCATGAGCCAACAAAAACGGCTTTCTGCGTCCGAGAGCCAATAATTTATGCCATGTATTGGCCAGGCCATCGAAGAGAGTTGTTATGGCAAAAACAACTGGACGGGAATTCACTAAAAATAAACTTTAGTTCGTCTATACTTATTTTTTTAATATACATACATAGCTTGGTGGATTTTTCATGCTAGGTCAGACAGGCACGCAGCCCACCTGATGGTAAGTGGCCACTGCGGCCTATTCCATTGAGGGACACTTCATCAGGAAGCATCGCTCAATGTGCTGCCAGACTGTCGTCTCCTCTGATCTTCAAGCCTTTGATTCCAAGTGTACTGGCTTCTACATTCATATTGCCCTTTGGCTCCTAGCTCGGGAGATGAGAAATCAAACAGCCAGCGTGTCGGTCTATAGCTAAGAGCAATGTTTATTGATCTTTTACACCTTATATACTACTTATCGCTGATTACGGTCTACACACACTAACGTGATAATATGAGCGTCAACAGGTCTGACTGATCTGTGTGTGTGCTCCAGATACAAAGTCTAAGCTGACGCTACAGCCGGAACACAGCCGGGGCTGTTATGGTGCCAGATTTCACCTGTGTGATTCTATTAATTTTGGCAAATAATACAACACCCGCAAAAACACACTTAACTAGTTTATCTTAACTTATTGCAAAGTTCTGAAAACACAATTCAAGTTACGAAACCTCGTTGAATCCATTACGTACGCAACTACCCATCAAATATTACAAACAAACAGAAAGCTTACCCATTTCCTCATCCGACCGCCATGAATAAGTTCTCATTGTGCGACGGACAGACAAACCGTTATTTATGAGCACAATGGAGGCTAATGCGGCGGAAAATATGGCGACGGCCTAATTTTATATAGTGACCAGGCGCGGGGCTGCGAAATCTGGACTTGATGCTCTGAATTCAAGACGGGTTTCACTTGAACCTCGCATTTATTGCTTATTTTTTAACAATTTGATTATGATTTCTTGGACAAAGTTAATTTACGATACAAAGAAGCAGTAAATTTTTAGTCGACAATGTTGTCCTATTTATCTTAGCAGAGGTTTTCAGGTTAAAACTGATTGGTCCAAAAATGGGTGGATGGATTTTTCTGTTCTGTAAATACCAATTGCAGTCCGAAGTTTAGACGTCTACGGTGTCGTACACTCGCGATTAGAAAACCTTTGCCCTGGGCTGCGCCTGATCTCTCTTCGGTCGAGCCAGACTTGTGCAATAGTACCTGTGCACTCACTTGTGCATTAAAATGTGCCCTGCACAGCAGGTTGATCGTAAGGCTTGGAGTTATTATAGTTCTAATATAGCCTTTACAACAAAATCGTAGACGTAGCGCTTAACATCAGGTGTATGATCTGCTCATCTTGTTACACATTGCAATTTAAATTAAATATACATACATCAAAATCCCAAATGCTATAATTTATAAAGAGTTTGTGTCTTCTGTAAGCCGGGTATAGACGCGGACGAAAGCTAGTTTTATAAATTAATTTTAGTCGACATAATGTTTACGTGCCGTAGTGGTTAGAACATCGGCGGCTGGAGGCTCGCCTGTGCCTAGATCTTCAGTTGGAACGGGCCCAGGCGGCGAGAAAAACTAAGGCTAGCGCTGCCGGATCTTAACGGGAGACATCTGTGCCTGTTTTTCTCTAAAATCTATAAATTATACTTTTGTAAGCTTGAAAAACAAAAATTAAAGTCAATGCCAAGGTTATTAAACTAAGAATAACTCTAGCTGAGGTAGTTAAGGACGTCAATGGAAGCGCTTCAGGGTAATTTCTTTTTTGTAAGTATTTTATTTATCAGGTGTGCCGTAAGGCTTTTATCCACTATGTCCGCGAACATCTTGCGCTCCGCGATCTAGCAACCATTCCACATAGTGGATAAGTTCGCCATTTCCATGAAGATACATCTTTTGACTCGATTTTTTTTCATGGTAATTTGACAAATTAATACATCTCCAATAACCGCAAGGTTCACCTACATACTTTATTTGTGTTCAATTTACCTGCGTTAGAGCCAACATCACGTTGGGACCAAAAAACCCCTAAAGAATATTCAGGGGTCAACTGGTCCCAGCACCAGAATCAAGATGAGACCAGTTGACCACTATCAAATTAGAAAGGGTGGAACTGGTCCCCGGGCCCAGTTTTGGACTGGGACGAGTTGCCCCCTAACCCTTTTTTTCATCCAAACCCTTTTTGCCATTAGCTGTCCTACTAGCATATTTGAAACGGTTTTACAGAAATATTAGGAAGCGAATTCTGCTATCAGATCGGTTTGTACGTGCCCAATTGCTCATATACCAAGCTAACAACGGGTGTAGCCCGCGTCGTGGTGTATGCGGCGTGCGTCTCAAGGCGGGCTGAATGTTGTCACGCGCGAGCTCGTGCGGCTGACGCCGTAATGACATGCTGTAAGATCACTGCTAGTTGCGTCTTAAGATGTTTAGTGCATTATCTTAGTTTTGGAGGAAATTAAATGTTATACAGTAGTTATTTCAAGAATTATTTCTGTCTAAAATATCTTTGATAAAAACCTAGTTATTATAGATTTTTTAAATAAAAATATATATAAAAATATATTTTTTGTAGTAGAAGTCTAAACAAACTTCTACTACTAAAAAAAACAAAAAAACGTTACATTTTGTAAGGTCTCTACCATGTATAACCGATAATGATGATTAAGTATTAGTAAGATTGAATGCAGTCCAATTATAAACACAGCAGAAAATAAATCCCGATTTGCTAACTGAGAGAAATGCACGAGTGATTTTTCCGCCTTAATCTCTTTTGTTAAAGTCCCGTCACGTCTTCCCTGGCTGTGTGGTGTGCTCGTTGCATCGGGGATAGCAGCGATTCGTTCATGTCTAAGAATAGCCGGAACTATTTACCAAACATTTATTTATAATTTTTTTTTCACACCAAACAAGTGGAAAGAATTTCAATTAAAAATAGAAAATGTTGTTTACCATTTTATAGTTTAAAGAATGAAATTACTTTACCTTGTAAAATCTACGATGATTTCTGCGACAGGTGTCACAGTGACATTTCTTGTCATGTCATCGTATTTTAAACAATAGTCAAAATATATTCGATAATTGATTCTTCTACCGATTTACACTGCAAGATTACTTTTAAGAAATTGTACTTATTTTCGAATCGCATTCGTATTCAGATTTAATAATCCACGACGACTTACTTTTAATCGAATCGATTGATTTTTATTTAAAGAATTTTATGTTTAAATATGATACACCTTCACAATCGATTATTACGTGTAAGTGAAAGATTTCAGCAATGGACATCCCTAAGTGGGCGGGGCCAGCCGATCATGGACGTTATTTCTCTGCATACATTTGACAGTCAAAAATTGTGTAACTTTACACCTGTCAAACCGATGGCATATGTCGGACGAATCATGCTGGATTTTACAAGGTATTATACGAGAGACGAATAGGTGATGGAAATAAGTATCGTAGAGCCATGCTTTAGACAGCTTCTGTCAATCACTCGACATTAAATCGCACGCCTCCGTCCACTTGGCTCCCATGCTTCGCTCCCATGACAGACCGACGTGTGCGACGTACTTTGAATAGAAGTAGTAGGTTTGCTATTTCGCTTCGTGATTGAAAGTGCCGAAAGCACGAAACTATCCCCCTCTATTCTCTCCAAGATAATGACAAAAGAAAATTGCAGATCATCAAAACAAGGAAGTTATGGTTTACAAGAATCTATCATCTCCTTCATAAATGCTCGCAAATATTCGCTCGCGTATCTGATGGCACCGACAGTGAAAAGCAAAACTAATGTTACAGCCAGCATTATATAAACACGGGCATTGTTACACAATATTTTCGTTCAAAATGTTTACGTATGTACGACGTTACAAAGGCAGGTTTATGGAAATGAAAACATGTGAATTACGAGAATACTGCGCGCCGCGTGTTTACCCATTTGGACAAAACGAGAAGAAAGCGGTAAAATGTACTATTCAATTGTGTGCCTGCTGTGTCTCTAGCTTTCTTAAACAGTAACAAATATAAATGATTTATTATTTAAATAGATTTAGAGTAAACACTTTTAAATGTAAATCTTTTCACCTTAAGAAACTGTAATTAACCTAACTCGTCAAAAAATTCCAAGTTATGTTCAAATAATATACGTTGTAATAAGCCTGAAAGTAAAACAATCATCGCGCTGATAAAATCAACTAAACTAGATGATAAATTCTTTCATATTCCCAAAAGGTACACGAAACTTCTGATTACCCCTTAAAGGACGCAGCAGAGACCACTTAGTATTGGGTTGCGTGCCAGTCTGTCAACTGATAAAGAATAGAAAAAAGATCTCTAACCTTAACCAAGTGGAGCGAATAAGACACAATCATGTGAAGTAAAAATGACAAACGGCAACAAAACTATGTAACTTAAAGAGCGAGTCAGCTTCCTGAATCGCGAGATATAAATCAAAAAGTAGCCGCCATTACGGAGGTCACAAAAGTTTGTCGGTCGGACTTACGATCCCCCTGCGATATCTCCGCCATTGTACTCGGCAGTTACAAAGGTAACTCTATTCACTACAAATTCACGTTACTGCCTTATAAATCACCTGTATGCCGGGTTCCGCTCAATCCAGTCCAGTTTAGGGTTCCACCGGGATAATCGCAGAGCCCCTAAAAATGAACGATTGCGGTCCATACCGCCTTATCCAGGTAAGATGGCTAGCCAGCCGAGAGCTCTCTAAAACGTACTGTCCGGCGCAAAAGATGCAAACTCAAACTGTTTCCCGGGTCCAGTTGGACTGGTCACCCAGATTTGGTACGTTAAGGATATTCGGTGAAATCGCGGAGAAATTTATAGCTGTCGTTACGATGAAATGTGATATTTGAAGGCAGAACGCTAAAAGTCAATTGAAAATGACGAATTTTTATTATTACAACCTTTTATTTAACTTGCAATGTTTGTAAATCCGGAGTTAAACATTCGCTGCGCTGTTTGCGGTGCTATAAACTGAGAGCTTTAGGGGCAACATATTTTGTTGCACCATCCATCGAATCTTTGCCATATTTTCATGGTATTTATCAATGAGCAATCTAGGGAACCTAACATATTTTGTATTCATAGACTATTGGATTTTCTATTTTTTATTTTAATGGGTGTCCTATTTAAGTAATGTCAATCTGTCGTTGTCTAGCATCCATAGCACTTGTCATTTTTCGTTTGAGAATAGGTATTATTTTAGTTATAAGTAGGTAACATTAATATAGAGACTCGTTTTTAAGATGTTTTTGTACTAATCACAATCCATCAAAGATACTTAGTTCACGGTTTATCGTTTAGGTAACGTTATGAGACGTACTGGTAATAATGCTTAGTGAATTTATGGAAAAGTTTTGATATAGTTATATGTCTCGCAATAATATTCCTTTATATGCCCGATCTAATACCATTTTCGTAAATCACATCGCATTATACGCTAGAGTACAATCGGAGCTTGCGTGGAAACATGTTTCCATGGAAAATAAGTTGTTGTTTTTATTTCTTTTGTATTTATGTTATATGATACTTAATCAAGAAATCGTAGCGATATATTGTGTAATCAATGTCCCAAAAACAAAAACTAGAACTAAAAGATAATTGTATCTACGATTTATTTTATTGACAAGTCAAAGGATGAGTATTGTCGTAATGGCGAGAAAAAGTTATTGAATCAAAAAAATTAAAAAATATATTTCGCTGTATGGCCGTGAGTATAATTTACTATGAATTGGATTTAATGAATATGTTGAAACTGTTTAAAATCGATTTTACAAATGATTTAAGGAAAAAATCAATAAAATGGTGGGATTATCATGATAAGGAAGCTTGGGTTGGAGGATACGATCCCAAACGTTAGAAAGGTATTAAATTGCTGCGCATTTTAATGTATTGTATAACTGTGAAAAAAAAGTCACTACGCCGCGATAGCCAAAACTTGGCAAGTAAGACATAATAATATTCTTATAATGTATTTGATAATCAACTGAAAGATGAACAGGTGGATTAAAATATGACCTCTTAGGCTTCATCCATTTGAAATAAGATCATCCACATAATCTTTATTGAGATTTCGAATAACCAAACTGTATAAAATCTGAAGCGAACCGCGTGTTAATGGAAAATAAAAACATTACATAATATACTTTCTCATGTATTACATACATAAGTAGGGAAAACAGGCCTGGCTCGCTATAGTTACGACATTTACATAACTTACAATTGTCACACAAAATTTTCACATCCATTCCATTTCACATCCGTCTACATAATACTTTCTTTAAATTATTGCATGTACACTAAAATACTAGTCAAAATACTATTGCCAAGTTCATTGTAACCCAATTAGCACAGTTAGTTTTGCACTAGGTCTAAACGCAGTGTCAATATGGAAGCGCAGCGTAACTTTCCTTTTATTAACACTTGGTTCAGCAACTGCCCACACATAGTCCGCAATGGAGTGTATCTTCATATTTTAACAAACCTTTCGAAGAGAACAACATACGAATATAAATGAAATAAAAAATCAAAATACTAGCGACAAAATACGAGGAAAAAGGTGTATTCAAAATACTAGTGAGAAAATATAGGAAAATGGATCTAGTGAAAGGAGTGTTGTTGTGTCTGTTGCTGTTGGTTTGGTACGTGACGGCCTGTGAATGTTACGAGCAGAACGCGATAGAAGCCAGGGGGAAGAAAAAGAAGAAAATTGCTTTGTTTGGTGAGATACTTTTTGCTTTATCCGAAAAACACGAGAACAAAAATATCCAAGTGTAACTTTTTTGTTTTGTTTGTTGTATGTACTTTGTTTTAGGTGTTATTCTTGTGTGAGCAATTTAAGGACAGTATAGTATTATTTGTATAGCTACAAATTAAATCGCTCCTTTCAGTCACGCCCAATGGTTGACTGGTAGAGAATGCCCTATAATAATAATAATAATAATAGTCATTTATTTCAGGCAACAAACCCATATAAAATTACAAAATTTAAAATACACATAAAATATACAATATAATATACAATAGAGCTTCACACAAAATAAAAAATAAGATAAAAATACATAGCATAAAAATCATTAATACAAAGAAACACAATATTGAAAATGTGGACTCCAAGGCCAATCCCACGGGCAGGATGCAACTGCACTTAGCGATTATGCAATTGCATCCAGCGCGCGAACATGGGTGAGTCCCAGCGGTCTGCCATCACCTTTAGGATGCCGTTAGAACTGGTTCGCAGCCTATTTAATAAAGACGCGCACCGCTTACGGATGATGGCGTGAAATCCGTCTACATGCCTCTCTGCGAGCATAAAAGGGGCACTGCAATGTCGCGGCAGGCCGAACAGCACCCTAAAAGCGTTGTTATATTGGACGCGCAAAGCGCTGTACGCCCGCTGGGTATACTTCACCCACAGACTGCAGGTGTAAAAAGTTTGGCAGTAGGCCTTAAAAAGCGTCACCTTCACCTGGTCACTGCAACCTGCAAACCTGCGGGCGAGCATGTTACAGCGCACGGACAGCGCTCTGCGCTCCCGCTCTATATCCGCATTATCACTGAGATCCTCGGTAACCCAATGACCCAGGTACTTAAAACGATCTACTCTTTTAAGAGGGGTGCCGCACAGAAATAAAGAAGGTACACTCGCGTACGTTTTAGTACCAGCTTTAAACACCAGCACCTCGCTCTTTTTAGCGTTGTACCTTAGTCCTTGCGTTGCAACATACTGTTCACAGATATGGAGTAACCTCCTCAGGGCGCTAATCGATGGGCTCAGCAGCACCATGTCATCAGCGTAACTTAAGTTATTTAAGCACACCCCATCAACGTGACAGCCAATGCCTGCGCTACTGAGCTCACCGATCAACCGGTTCATGTATAAATTAAAAAGTCTGGGCGAGGACAACCCCCCCTGCCTCACTCCGACTTCCAACCTATAGGAATCGGAACACTCTCCTGCCCATTTAACCACATTATTTTGGTTACAATACCAATACTTAAATATTGACACAATATCAGGTGGAATGTCTGTTTCAGTTTCCATTTTATGCCACAAGACCTTATAATTAACCAGATCAAAGGCTTTGGATAAGTCTAAGAAACAGGCATATACTGGCGTATTTCTTGCAGTATAATATTGGACAGTCTCCTTGAGACACAGGATGGCACTCTCAGTTGAAAGTTCAGGTCTAAAACCAAATTGAGCATCCTTAAGGTCAATGTGCCTCTCCAGATGTTTATCAAGAAGCCTGTCCAATACCTTCGCAATAATAGTAGCCAATGATATCGGCCTGTAATTTGCCAAGTCAGAAACGTCACCAGTTTTATTTTTTACAATTGGCGATTTCCTATGGCGTTAAGTCCGCCATTTTGTACTATTTTTGTGCAATAAAGTTTAAATAAATAAATAAATTAAATAATCTTTCTAACTATTCATTTCCATTTTCTGCAAAATGGTATTTTTGTCGATTTTTTTAACCACTCTAAATTCTGAATAATTAAATATTACGAAATCAAGTATAAAAAGTATTTTGAAAAGTAATATTTATCCATCTTCTTGATATAATTATGAACAGTAAAATTAATGTAGTGGTGAATAATTTCTCTTAGACGCATATTCCTTTTTGTTGCGGTTATTTAACTCTTAACTCTTAAACTAACAAAAACTAAGTAGAATATAATTGTATACTTTTTTCGAACAATTTACCTCGTTTTGTTTTGAAAGAAAGGTCTAAAAAACGCAAATTTAATTTGCATAAATCTTTCCAGTATACTTCGCCGACCTGGTCTTGAAGAAGTTCTTCATCCTGAAGATAGTCTACGCCATTATCTTCTGGATCGTGGTGCACAAGGCAGGCTACTTCCTGGCCTGGTTCGTATCCTACCTGAAGGAGCAGAAGAAGCATGAGCACCACCACGAGTACCACCCGCACTACTACCAGGACAGCTATGATGCCTACGGACACGGGCCTTATAGGAGGAAGAATCAGGGTTACTGAGTAATCTACGGATGGGCTGGTTGATAACAAGGCTGGGACCAGCTCGTCCCGATCAGATGGAAAGAGGAAACCAAGTGAACCCAAACCAGGGTGTTTTAGTGGGGAGTGGGACGCTTCTCGTCTCGAGTCCCACGCACGGCTGCAGATGTACCTAGACTGTGCTTAAGGTGCCTTAAAATATGAAATAGTATAAAAAAAAATCATCATTACTATTTATTATTTTAGATACCTACTGTAACAGTAACTAATTTATTTAATACGCTTTAATAGTTTAAAGTTTAGGTTTAAGTATTTATTGTAGTTCGTAAGTCTGTAATTAAGTTTATATTTTTATTCTTTTTATGTTAATAAATGCAAAATTTAATTGTATTATTCTATTTAATTATATAAATTCACACAGCCGACCACAGATTAAAAACGAATTTTAAACATAAAAATACATGTTTTGGCCACAGCAATATTCGTAAACTTTTTTAAGTTCGCGATAGTTTAATCAGTGCGAGCGGGGCGCGCCAACTCTTATTATGAAGCCTGGCCTTTGCCAAATATGTGATAAGCGCGCGGCAATACCCGTGGCTAGTATTGCAGCGTTTCACTAATCGGGTCTCATGTTGTATCATAATGTATTCATAAATATAACGTTCTCTAAACCGAGTTCCGACCAAGGTGTACCTATCTCTACGATCACCAGACTCCCCTTATTATCACTTACAAGTAAGTGAGTAGGAACAAGTGCATTCTCTATTCCCTCACTCTCATTACATGATTGGACAGCAATCTTGACAGTGAACGGTGTTAAGCTGCTCGAGTCATAAATCATAATACATATGACCCGGAGGTCGTGGGTTCGTTCCCTTGGATCTGCCACTATAATAGCATTGCCTGTGATCTGGCACTATTATTGTGGGAGCCAGTACACTTGATATTATGATTAGGACATAGAGCGATGATTTCTGATAGAGTATCTCTCAATGTAATGGGCTGCAGTGGCTGCTTACTATATTTATAAGACACACTCACTTACCTATAAATTAATTCCCTAGGTAAAATAGTATGAAAGAAAGGAAAGACCAAAGTTACAGATAGCATTATAAGTAGCGGCTTATCTATTCAGAGACGGGCTAAGCCTTGCCAAATGTATATTATGTGAATGTGAATAAACGAACTGTGAATAACCGAACTGTGAATAAGCGCACCGTGAATAAGCCAAGTGTTCCTCCGCCAGAACCGGCGCTGCTACAGAAAGAGACAGACAATTTACTGTCCTGGGTAATAGAAAAAAAAATACTGGTCGTTACTTAACAAAATTCAAAGTGACTGAATGAAATTATAAATACTCGCTTAACTTTCAAAGGCATGTGAGTGTTTCTGAATGCATGCAAGCTTTCATTGCACTTGTTTGAAATATAACTACTGAAACCCCTGATTCGCACGTATGAAAATTATTACTTGATTACAAACCTTGGGCTTACATTAACATAGTGGAAACCGGATCGTATTCAGTTCTCGGGTTAGGTAGAATAGGTTTCCTTACATTGTTTCTGATTGCTTCATAGCATAAGTACGTGATAAATTATAGAAATAATTTTTTGTTTGAATCCAACATGGTATGATATTGTTTAATTGATTTACCTATATTTGAACTCAACAATTGAATCATTTTAACAGGTATCTTTTTCTTTTTTTTTGTACCAGGTCTAAAAACAATTTTGTAACCCTACATACATTTTTAAAAGAAACTGTAAAGTTGTAGTGTAATAATTTATATCCCCTGTGGCGGGCTACAAAAGCGGATCTCATAGGCATTCGCGGCAGAATGCGGGTATCCGGGATTATATTGCGCGGGCAGTTTTTACTTATTCAGAACACTATTTTCGGGTCGAATATTTAGGTCATATGGTAGAGTATTGGTTTGTGTTGTTATACAAATTTTGTGCCGTATTGCCTTGCGGGTGTGGTTGGTAAGTAGGTGCGTCGCACTTTAAACCTGTGGCTGGACCAATAATATAAATTATTATGTAAGTATAGGTAAAAAAAAAATTAAAAAAAATCAAAAATGTTTATTTCCATTCAAATATCTGGCCAGAGCCTTCTTTTAGCCAGAAGACTGCTCTTCATAGTAGTTTAACGAATGTAGTTAGCTGTTGGTTAGTTGTAGCTGTGAAGAAGGAAGAGTGTGAGTTTTGTGTGAGTAAGTATGTTTGGGTTGGTATGTTGTCAACAAGACACCTGCTTTAGCTTAAGCTGCGAGAAAATAGACTTATGCAGCGCTGATATTCTTGAAGACCCTACAAAAAGCCACACGTAAAAAATACAGCAAGCTATGTAACTACGTGTTATGTAGACTTCACATAATAACACATATGTCGCTTCCCTCTCCTACTCCTGTCTAATATGATATTCGTATGAAGATATACTTGTAGAAGCAAGTCGGATATGTTTCGATGCAATATTCACGACCGCGTGGCACAAAGCGGCTATTCTCATCGCACGGGAATGCCGGTACCCAGGGAATTATATTTTGCCGGGGACTTTTTTATTTATTCAAAGCCGTATCATCGGCCGGAATATTTGATTCATATTGTTCGGTTTCTAGGATTTGGATAAAGGAGTAGGCTTTTGAAAGTCCTGTGACGAATTACCTAAATCGAAGTTACTTTACGTTTACGAGTAGGTAATCGAAATAAACTCTCATTTGAATAAATTCCGGGTTCCTTTATTTATTTCATTTTAACAGCTTTATTGAATTTTTCCTTAAACTATGCAGATTTTAAATTCCATGTCAATTTATAACAGAAAATGCATAATAAACGATCTTATTTGAGTCGGACGTTTAAATCATGATAAATCTGTCATACCTAAGTGTTATGTATTAATGCGCACTCGAATAAATGCTCGTATTAAACCGTCAATTTGTTACTTATTACGGTAATGGGGGTTTATTACTGTTCGAATTGCATTGCAAATAAAGCCTTTTTTGCGGATGAGTAAGTATAAGTAGCCCTGTGGCCGTGTGTGTGATTGGGGACTTATAAAACTGCTTTCCACTAAACTCCCCCGGTTTTCCCTTTACGCCCGAAAGGGACGAGCTGGTGCCAGCCTAGTGGTCATTAAAAAGTATACCCGCAAGAGACTGGTTCTAAACATTATATTATAAGAATCAATGTTTTTTACAGAAACATTAGTCGATTGTTTAGAAAAAACCAATAATAAAACAGCCACAAACAAGGGGCCGAGCAAAGTCGCGGACAAAACTATTAATACTAAAAGTGCTATAAATATATTTAACACATTTCAATATACAGCATGTCATGTCAAATGTAATCGAGCCGTGAAGTGCTGACAGCACTCGCGGATCGCGTGGTAATGCTATTAACGGATTGCTGTAATCGGATCGCCGGAATTGATGCTGTTATGTCATTGTGAGAGAACGACTTTGTTGAATTTTAACCAGATTAAAAAATATGACCAGTCGCAGTTTCACTTAATTTTTCGGTAACTCTGTGTAAGTATATTTGTGCAGTACTTCAAGGCGAGTAATTGGCATCAACTGACATCGTGTTCGCGATGATGACTGACATGTTTCATGAAAAAGAAATGACGTTGATATTTTAGTTTGCAGTTTGGGCTGGTCAATAGCCAAAAGATAGTCCCTGCTCGGGTGGAAAAGGAAAACCAGGGGAGTTTATTAGGTAGTGGGATGAGCGTCTTTAGTCTCGAGCCTTACGCGCGGTTGCAGGCGACGCTCGTCGCTGTGCTGCGGTTATGGCGCAGAAATGCGTTCTAATCCGATTTAAAAAATACGTTAAATAGTTTTCGAAATATTTTAGGGTTGTTTCCAATGTTTTCCAATGGCCAAAATTCATCCTGACGACTACTGTAGATGGGGTAGGTAAACAATTTAAAAAGAAAGTTAGTAACATAATACCTACCTTTGCTTTAAGTGGATAATACAATATGAATACTCCAGCTGCTTAGGGAATGAGCTGAGGTATTATTTCAGAGTCAATCCAGTAATGGGTAGTGGCTAAAACTTCAATGTGACAATCTCAAGCACAGGCTAGGGACCGGGTCGATGCCTATGTAGAGATTCACATAAATACCCCCCGCAGCACATAATGCTACATATAAATATCACTACGAAGACAATATTCTTCCAATGAATTTCTATAAAAATTTGAAGTTTCCTTCCCTATTAAGCGCAGATTCATAAGCGCATTCCTTGTCTATTAGGGCGCAATCTTGTAGTCTCGTCCCGGCTCGGATTGCAGCGAGTCCTGTTTAATCCGGGCGCAGTCGCCATTACTGCAGATTGGCGGGTAATGGCGTCTTCAATCCAATGTTATTATGATAAAGTATTTACGCCGGCCGTGGGACTCTGCTCGGCACTGTAACTTTAGTCTTTGAGACTCTTGTCTACTAATATACGAGGTCTAGTTACAGATACTGGGAAGTATTCTACTGCGCTTCAACTTTTGGTTAAAAATGGTCTATGTTAGTGTTACGTTGTCACTAAAAGCAGTGAACACCATTTCGCACTGACAGAGTTTATTTATAAACTCAATAGTAAAGTCGTATGCTTTAATGGAATAGGCAGATGTGGCTAGCTTTGAGGATTTATATTAACCCTAGAAAGATAATCATATTGTGTAGTACGGAAAAGATAATCATGCGTAAAATTGACGCATGTTTTTTAGTTAGCCCTAATTCGAGGTACATTAATTTATTTCAATTAATTGTAGGTTAATTTATATTTACACGTATATTGGAATTAATTAATACTGCAAGTAATTAATTAATAATTATTTATTTATACAAAAAGAACAAAAACTTTTTTAACTTCTGCATAAAATTTAAAAAAAGTTAACACTTGTTGTTTCTAATTAAAACTCATATTTTGTACTTCAATAATTAGCTTTTTTAGTACAAAATCAACAATTAGAATATCTTATATCTGTATTAGGAACATAAAGTTATATAAAAAATAGTTAGAAACAACTTTGGCACACATCATTATTATGCTATATAATTCTATGAGAGGCTAATGGGGAGACTGGTTGTTCAGTACAGGTTTGCCCGTCTAGGATAATATTTCCACTTGACTTCGTCGCCTGTTCTTCTTGTGCCTCATCTAGAAAAGCTTCTGTGTCACTTTGCACGTCATCTTCAATTTCGTGGTCGTCTACTTCACTGGACGGTGTCTTGACAAGGAACCTCGCCGTTGCTTTGCATAAGAGCGGCCAGGATACGATCTTCGTCCAAGTTTCTACTTGCCATTGCTTTCTATATTTGCTTCAATATGTATAAAAACAAATTGATAATATATGTTTCGATATACAGTAATAATAAGCTAAAATAAAATCAATCTACCGTACAAGTCAATATCATAAAAGTCACGTAAAAGATAATCATGCGTAATTTTGACTCACGTAGTCGTCATTTTTTAAAATCGGTTAAACTTACCCTAATGATACATACGTCACATGGCAGCTCCCGGTGAAGAATGAAATGTCCTAAAGACACAGCTCTGGATCTGCGATATTTAGGGAGAGAGAGCTATATTTCGGAAACGCATGCGTCAATTTGACGCAGACTATCTTTCTAGGGTTAAGCAATTTCCAGCTGAAGTTGAGTAAAAGAGTTTGATTTAACTCTAGTGTTTAGTAAATTATTGGCTTCGCCGAAATGATATCAAATAACACTCAAGTTATTCTTCTATCGGGAAAAAGCAGCCTTCCCATTTTATTGGTAATCGGTTTAAAACATTTTCCGTGTAGGCGGCATATTGGTGGCTCATTTCGTATCAGTACATGTTCGAGCACATTGGCAACTGAAGGATTTTTGAAGTATTCGCTTCTCATCCATCAATTTACGAATACTGGTGTTATTTTTAGGATACAGTATTTTCGAAGACTTAAGGGTTAATATATGTCAAGAAAAGTTTTATATTCTGGACTGCCGCATACATTATCCCGCAGGAATGTGATAATTTTGCGGGATGAAAAGTAACCAATGTTCTTTTCTATGGTCCTGACTATGTCTGTACTAAATTTCATCAAAGGCCGTTCAGCGGTTTTCGCCTGAAATCATAAAAGACAGACAAACAGACCGATAGAGCTACTTTCTCATTTGTAGTGTAAGTATGATGGATGGTATCAAAGTTTTTGCTGTTGCCTAGGTTAATGTTCACAGACCAATGGTTTAATACAGTGTTTCATACATGATTATATGAATAAAAACAGCCATCTTCGGCTCACTCAAGGATCAGGATTCTTCAACAAGCGACCCTTACGACAATGAAAACGACCACGTCACCGTATTCCGGCTCATCTTGTGAATGGACCACGTGGGCGTTACAGTAACGCCCAGCGGTTACACGCGGGCCACAAAGCCGCAGCAATCATCGTTAAATTGACTTACCGTATAGATGGCTGAGCGCCGAGTGAAAGATGTGACAGCGCGCTTCGAACGGGATTACTGTCGAAGATGTGGGATTGACGGAGTAGAGTTTACTTTGAGGATTAAAGACCTGTATGTATAACCCTGCAGACGATTTTTATGACTTTTAGAATAACTAGAAAATAAAATTTCATTATGCCCGCTCACCGATTCCTTACCACCAGCTGTCTCACTTGCTCGTTTGCCTGCTTCTTTTATAAAAGAGATCTCTTTTATTTATATTATCCAAAACACCAGTTTATTAAACATTTCCTGCGTAATAATTAAATAAAGCTAACATAGACATATATTATTTTACTATGCACCGCTCTACCAACCCAAACGATGTAATACATCTTCAGTAGTTTCTTGAGAAGATTTTGAGTGTAACAGTGGCGCATAGTCGCTGATGATACGTGCGGAGTCACAAAGCCGCGGCGATCATCGTTAAATTCTCAAAAAAATATACTACATCTGTAGTTAAATCAAATCAAAAAAAAATTAAATCAATCGTATCAATGGCAAAGCACCGAGCGACAGATGCGACAGCGCGTCGAACGGGATTAAATTAAGTAGCGTCGAAGACGTAGGATTGACGGAGCGGAGCTTTAAGGAGCGGAGCGTCTACATTCACGATTTAATCTAAATGGTTAAACTAATCCCGTGTTTATGAAGGCGTGTTTTTGTATATAAACCTGACATCAGTGTTTTTTTGACAGCAGGATTCTCTGATTATCTGATATCCTTGTTTGCTAGATTACTTTCTAATAATGACGTGTCTCTCAAAAATCGAGTTGGCTGCGTGCCTGTAGTTACAAAGAAAAAGGATTTCCTCCAGCCAGTATAATATCAGATGATACTCCGTCACAATTCTACCATCGTACAGAGTCCCGTTCTGTACAAATCGCTAGTCTATGCCATAGGCATATCGCTTTATGGCACACGTAAACGGTTTATAATCGCGCAGGTTTACAGCAGCGCTTCTCGACGATGGCGCTCATTTCATTTATCTAAATCGTGGGCGTCATTTTGTTATGGGAAGAGGGTTTGAAGATTACGAAATGCGATGGTAGCAGACGTGTAACTGACTACCAACAGGCAGGTCGTTGGTTTGAACGTCAACCTCATAGTATATAAAAAAATATACTAGAATTATCTAAAAATCACATCCTCATTCCCAGGTGTAGATAAACGAAAAATAAAATTTTGAAACAACTTTAGATCTCCAATATTTCTAAACTAAGTCACGGTCAGACCATGAAATCTGTTTATGTTACGTCTAAGTTTAAGTACTTTGAGGCAAGATAGTCTGCTGCCTGAGAGTTGTACTTACGGCGAGATATGAAGGTAAGTGCAGCGCTTGCGCTCCGCTTTACACACTTGAGAAATCTTCTCAAAACGGGTTTACTGTTTTCCTACACGCCAGAATCTGTTCTGACCGAATATAACTTTACGACTAGATTTTTGTAATAAAATAGCAGTCAGACTAGACACCTGATTTTAAGTGACTACCGCCACCCATAGACATCTGCAACACCAGAGGAGTTACAAGTGTGCTGCCGGCTTTGAACGAAACAACGAACTCTTTTCTAGAAAATATACTTTATTTCAAAATAATCTTTATTCATGTAAGCTTCAGTTACAGAGTGACCACGTTCTCTACCACAATATAATTATTAACAAAACGGCAGTTTAGAGTGCTTTATACGTGCATTGTCTGTTATATTGTGAGCTGTGGCGCTTACTAATGCAGTACAACACCTCGCACAGTAAATACATTACGACTGCGCATAGTGTGCATGGCGAGCTAAAGTGCGGGTATTACACGTATATTAGTTGGTTTAACGCCGCAGTACATAAAGGCGGCACTGACACAAAACACTGACCTAAGACGTAGTATTACGCTCGGGATATAAACCTAGTTGCACCGGCAAATGTGTAAAGGCTTGTAGTCAATGGAAAGCGAAGCTAGAGATACCTATAAAGATAAATAGAATCGAAGTTTTTTTGTACTTGTAATGACAATCAGAAAATACCATACTCGTAACAGTAACTTATCAATCACATTTCATAGTAAAATGAGTAACAAACAACAACAACGAATCGCGTAATAACAAAATGTGCATGGTGGTGGTCGAGGATGATCACGCTACCGAGGCAACTGGGAAGCAATAGTCTATTTCGTCAACCGTGATAATTATTAAGATTTATCAATGATTTTCTATTATTTATGTTACGATGAATTGTAGATTGATAACCATAATATTATTAGGAATTTTATAGACATCCACAAATGCCTTGTACAAACTGCTCAATTTATGTACGGTTACAAATTAAATTTAAATCAATTACGAATTATAACCACCACTACCTACATTGTACGTCCGAAATGGGCAACTGTTGATTCTAAGATTATGATTTGTGCCATCATTTGTAACACAGTAATGACAATAAATGTTTATCTTATCTTATTTTATCTTATCTAAGAAGCTTTCCATATAGAAATTAATTAAATTCCGCATAAGAAGCATCAAAAGGAAAAAAAATTGGTTATGCGAGATAGCCAATTTTTACGATAAACAATTTTACAGTACAGTACACTGTTAATGTGCAAGTATAGATCTAGATGCCTGTTTTTATTTCCTAATCTCATAGTTAATTATTTTCTGAACTCAAAATGGACACACTCTAGAACCTAAGTGGCCGCGTACAGCACCGTTTAGAGAAACATTCTCACTCGTACGCTTAGACTGTAGAATGAAATTCCCGCCGAGGTCTCAAAATCCAATAAATTGCAAGTGTACTAGTCAGTTAATCAGGTATTTATTATCTTCTCATACCTTGGTGACGCAATATTTCTTTCCAGTAATTTAATAGGTTGAAAAAGCATCAACATCGCATTAAGTGTCAATTCAGCCCAATGTTACTGAGCTATCGTGAATTTTGTAACAGTGGCGCAGTCATCCCGGCCGTGCCGTTCCATGATACTTTTACTGCGGCTTGCCCGACGCCTCGCCTATCTCTAACGACGGCCATTTCTTCACTTCGACCGGAACATTTAATGTACCGTGTAGCTTACAACAGTCGATTTATTTATTGCCAATAATTTTGTATCTTCATTGTTTTTTATGTGTAGTCTCTTGTACACCTGGTACGTTTAGGTGTGATTTTTTTTCAGCGCCTTTTTACATTAAATGTACATAGTTACACTACATGAACAAATAATAAATAAATTAATAATTTAACTCAAAAATTGTAACAGAAAAATACAATACTTTTGGTTTGCCTCTGTTTATGTTGAGTAAAGATACGAATAAACACTAAAGTGAATATAATTTATAATCCAAAAAATCCCTTGTTGCACAGACCAAGCAAGTTATCTTGCTAGTGACCAAATCAGCCATTCGGCCAAACTTCTACATGAAACAACTTTACTCGTAATTACACGCCTAACTCTAAACACTTCATTTAATTACCTATAGAGGAAATCAAGTACCTGACCTGAATAGATTGGAAGAACCAAGGTTCAATGACATGGAATAACCGAAATGTTCTACAACAGACCAAAGAAGTACGAGTATATCCAAACTTTCCGAGCAATTTTCAAATCCCCTCTTATTTACTATCAATGCTTTGACAAGGAAAGCACATATGAAAGCTAAAACATAAAAGGACACATAGTATTTCGCATAAAAGTTCGGTATTTTTGAGAGAAGTATCAATATCAAAACGCTCGGTGTGTTTTTACAAAGTTTTGAATTTAATCCTTAACTTTTATATTTTAGTGCTGGCGTGTTTTTGCTCTCAGTGTGAAAGGAATTTTAAATAAAAAAGCTAGATAGTAAAAATTGTGCTTAGGTACAAAAAACGTGATGTCTAAAAAAGTGGGGTTGTAATGTGCTATATTAAGAGATGTAGATTATGGTGGATATCTTCCATTTAAATGAGCCACCACACGTCGGGGTCACCACTGTAGATCTAATGTTCATGAAATAGGAAGATCTTCCTCCGCGCTAGAGCGATTGTGCTCGGGGACCAAGTTCCAATGTATCTTTAGTGTGCCGTATAAATATGTTTGCAGGCGACAATTACTTTGCTTGTGCGATGCAGAATCCCATACTAATTAGTTATTGGTTAGTGTTTCTGTCATCATTTTATAGAACTGATTAAAACGAAAGAACTGTTCAAAGAATGGGTAAAACTTTCTTTGCTAGCAACGTTATATTTTTCCCTTTAAATTAAAGGGTGCGAGACGAGCGAGTGTTCCCTCTGGTGTTACAAGTACAATAGGCAACGGGAACTGCTTATGATCAGACATGCGTAAGCTTGAGTACCACCAATCAAAATCAAAAGATTTAAGAAATTATAAAGGTCAGAATATTATAAAGTAATTTGCAAAAAATGTCATCACGTTTTATTTTCCTTTGGTACTTCGTTTTCTATCTTTTACCGTCCTACTTAACTCCTGTTTAGCCACAGGAGTTACGAGTAAGTGATGGTACCCCCTCCAGCCCCGCTGTGTTCAAGAACGGGTCTATGGGATTCCATACAAAACATCCGCTCCCGCTGCCGCCCCGCTGCTCGCGAAATTTGGGCCGAGACCTAAATGTCTTGTTTCATTCAAATTCTAAACGTATTTGTTGTATTACCATTGTTGACGAAGATTGGCGTAAAGAATGGCTTGCGTATGCACTTCATCCAGATCAAAGATTGAACTGCCGCTCGCTAAATGTCTTTAAAGCTAAACGAAAAAGAGATGAGATCACTTGCTTTTGAGAGGCTTCTGAAAACGTGACGAAATTCCAAATTGTCTTTGAGTACTTCTAATGTGTTGTTTCTATTTAGCGTTTTCGGGTGTTTACAAATGTTGAACGTGAAAAAGCGACTCGACTGTTATAGATTCTCGGAGGTCATTGGTTCGATTTTATTTTTGGAACGGCTAAATTGTAGGACTTTTTTACGGTAAGGTAGCTTCTGCTAGTGGCTTTGCTGGTGTATAATTATTGTAATCTGTTTGTTGTTCTGGTATCATCATCATTCGAGCGTATTCTGGTTCCGGTTGCATCCAATATAAAGCTTAGGGTCCGCTTCGACTATGATCCTTGATTTGACAAGCCTGGTTATTACAATGGATCGATTGCCATCTGACCTCCGTAACCCTTACAAGGGAAACCAGACGTAAGGGGCGTGGAACGTAGTCGGGAACAACGGCCTGTGCTGTCTGTTTTTTCAGACATTCAGGTGATTCAAGCCTGCAAACT
This sequence comes from Mecyna flavalis, assembly GCA_949319885.1. NCBI lineage: Eukaryota > Metazoa > Arthropoda > Insecta > Lepidoptera > Crambidae > Mecyna > Mecyna flavalis. The sequence goes on from OX439426.1 coordinate 292,279, forward strand.
GGAAACAAAGTGATGCTCTCCGTGGGATTCAAACCCACGACCCCTGGGTTTTAGATCCAAATGCTCTAACGAGGCAGTATTGTTCTGGTATAGTTATGACCTATATTACCGTAAGGTTTTATCCATATTCGTTTAGTATTTTTTGCGTAACAAACATCCATTCATCTATCCTCAAAAACTTTTGCATTTTTTTGGTTTAAGTAGAATTTCGTTGCCGTAATTGCTGTTATAAAGTAATAAAATGGAATTACCTAATAAGAGTTCATTTATTGAAGTAAAAAGCATGTAGATCCAAATAGGTAAAGTATCCTTTCATTTTTAGTAGGATTTTATTTGCAAGAAAAGTGCTTCCATTGTTATTATTATTTATATAAAAACACATTTAATATCAGACAATGCAAGTAATAAAATTAACTAAACAGTTTTTTTAAAACAAAAACCATAGCAGTGCCTTTACCTTAACGCATAAAAATATTTTAATATACACTTCAGTCGATTACAGAATTTTCTCCACTCCTTACGATCCCACAACCTAATTGGATTTTAAACCGATTTCGTCCGAAATTACCTGCAAATCTCTCGGGACTCTTAAAATTCATGTGTATTTTAAACGAATTTGTTTATGACGATGACATTTTTTATGTGTTGGCGCAAATGGCTGGGTTATCAGAACCGAGGCTTACCCCCATATCAGATGCTTTTACGATCAGAGTTGCGCAATTATCGATAGTTTCGATATCGATAGTTTCGATATCGAAAGTTTCGATATCGAAAGTTGACTTTAAAATCTAGGAAAAAAATTCATAGTGACGTATTTATTATCACTAGTCGATAGATATTAGCGATGGTATCGGTATATTATCGAATATAATAGCGCGAATTAACCAATACTACTTATCGGCCGCAGAAAACTCGATGGTATCGATACTATTGAATTACGAGTTTAATACTATCGACCATTTTCTTTTGAGTAGGTATTCAAAACGAAATGTAAATGTAACTTTTGTTAATAACTTAGTAGTTACATCTTACGGAAAACTTAAAAAATACACACTTATTAATTAACATATTTAAGGTTTACAGGTAGTTCACTCAACACAAAAGGATCAACGGTCAAATGAGTCTACTGTGACGTGAAACGATCATTCAGTAACAAGAAAATGTTTTAAACTATGCTGTAAAAATAAATAAAAATGCAAGATGTAAAAGAACTGGTGTTTGAAAAAAAGCTTATTCCTTGCGTCTACCGGCGTAAGGGTCAAACTAAAATGACAAAAAAGATGTAACTTTTCGCGACACCCGACCTAACCGGATCACTTCTCGGGCGCAAAAGCAGCTAACCACCAAATAGCGTATAATTTATTCATAAAGGCGGCCGCACAGTGGCTCCATCCCGGATTACTAGTCAAGCGAACAAGTAGCTAAGAAGTAGGCACGGTATCGATACAGCGGATTGAAGCGCAGTGTAGCAACTCCGCTGGATTTTTATATATTTTATTTCGTTCATGATCGATTCGGTGAAATGTTTGGGATGTCCGTTATTGTGCCAAAGGTATCACAGCGGATTAAAATAAAGTTCAAGAACTCTACTGGACTTTCATTTTAAATATTTAATTAATACCCGTTTTAAATGGTTGAGAAGCTTGAAAGTTCGCTTGAAAGTTTAAACCTCGTAGTACAAACATTTACATTGTCTGTATCGGATATGGGTATAATATGTATGTAAAGTATACCTGTAAGTAAGTAATATTTATCCGTTATCTGACACCCTATACAAGCTATGCTTAATTTGGAGCTACATGGCGCTGTGAGAATCTTGCTCAGATGTATTTATTTATTGTTGCCTGAAGGTAACTAATTACATTTGCTCTGTAGCGCGTCGTTGGTCGCCGGAACGTTTTCCGCCTTTGATAAAAGTCTATATATTTTTTGTAAAAATCAGACCTTAAGGTAAAGAATAAAAAGGTCTATTAATTTGGTGCTGTATCACTGTCGTCGCAGGAGCTGTGCATCAAGGCAGGTACAATATCGGCGCGTCGCGTCGGGGCGGCGTACCATGAAACCAATTTTAAGGTAAACGACACGGCCGTGCCCTGTCGAACCCCGCTGCTAACTCTCTAAATTTGCAACTGGTCGGGATCTGTGTACATAGGAAATAAAGCTAAACTACCAATTAATTCCGCCAAAGCCGCAAGCGACGTCACAAACACCGTCGACTTAACGAGGTTTCAGCTCGAAGCCACTAGGCCAAGAATTGTTATTTGATAACTGTTATTCTGATTTAACAGTAAATATTGTAGTTGAACTAGTGTTTGAGTATCAATAGCTAGACTAGTTAATAATGGTTGTAAGTTATAAGGTAAATAGAATTTTAGATATTTTAGTTAACAATTTGATATGCTTATAATAAACGATTGGCTTACATCTTACAGTCTTTTATCTTCTTATAAACTAGAGTAGCATAAAATCAATTATAAAACTTCAAGTACCACAACAGACGGCGTTGAACAACATTTAAAATCCTGCACCGCGCAAGTAAAAGTGCATGCGACATACTAAAGATGTTAAATACACCGTACCTAAGTTCCTGATCACGGTAGACCAATCAAAGTCAAAGTATTTATCTTAGCAATTTAATTTACCATGATATTCTTTTGCACGATTGCAACGATTCAATGTTCAATGTAATTGGGAGGATAATTTTTCAGAACTTTTTATGAGACTTAAGAAATCCTGCGCACAAAGCAGAAAGCTCACAGGAGGAACATCCTTAACTGTAAGGACATCAGACCTTCTACGGCAAAGTTGACCCTTGATGATTTGGGACTGGGAGTGAAATGATCAGTATGACAAATAATGGAACGGTTTTGAATGTTTGGTTTTGTCCTAAAGACGAACAAAAGCTGGTGACAACAGGCTCGGGCGTATACAGTTTTATGTTTCGCGCGAACGAATTCCGGCTTTATTATGAGAAGGATTCCATCCCATGCTCACAGACACGCGTAAGGCTTGCCTGAGCACTGAAAGGTGGGCTATTTATTTATTTTCTATTTAAGAAGCGCAGGTTCTGTCACATAATAGTAATTAAGTGACGAAACACCTCTGTATACACTTATAGAATGTGAGCCATTGAAGCACAAACTTAGCTTAGCCTTGTGAGGTCGTGGCAAATAGTGCCCAGTGTCCACCATTATTTTGTACAATAAAGTTTTTTTTTCTTTGCTATAAAAAGATGCTTAAAAAGTCTAAGATGTTTTCTACTGACTCATCTTATACTAGTCTGGATCTTACTTGTGAAATGGTGATCGATAAAATTCTTTAATAAGCGCCTTAAGTATTAACTACTAACTCGTTTACTATACATTCGATCCGAGATGACCTACTCATATTGTCATATTGGCAAGGCAAAGCCTTTGTAAGACGTCAAACAACCTATGCGTTCTATTTCTGGACGCACCTTGTACTAAAATGTTCTTACGTTCAGGGCTCCCGATTATATTTGACTATTATCCGACTCAATTTCATCATCATGTCATTATTTTACCTGGTTATTGTTTGAGTTGATGATAAAGGTGAATAATGTAAGCAATTCATAAAGATGTTATAATCAGTTAGACCGGTGGCCTCGAGAACGGTTATTTTATGTAATGCAAACGATTTTTTTGCTCCACTGATTCATATTGATTTACTGAAACCAGCCAGCTTTTACAGACTACAGGTGGGTATTTTAGGTAATAAGAATATATTAAGAGTTCCTGTTTCATATAAAAACCGTTTAAGTCATTATTAAAATAGATGAGGCTCTCCTTGCTCGGGAATGAAAGAAAGTAGAACGGGGTCGAACGGGAAACGCACGCTGTAACTGATAAGTCCCAAAATATACTTCCGGCTTCATAATGTTGGTATCTTTCCCGAAGAACCGGGAAGAAATTTGATTACGGCCTATGCTTAGATTTAAGTAAGACATATTAGAATATTCCTAATTTTCCGCCTGTGGCTTTGACTGCGAAACCAATACGAGCAATATGTCCTTTCCCAATTTTTAGTCTATTTCTGTACCTTTCGTCAATCGGTTCTACTTTAGGCGTGAAGGCGTAAGAGACAGACAAAGTTACTTTACTGAAGTATATTACTGAATTCTTATTCCCTAGTGAGAAAAATAGGCATAATTTCCTTACGCGACGCCAGGCAATCGTCACGTGCGTGTAATACCTAGTGCTAAACATTTAGCACGTTACACCGGGGACGGGTAAACTGTAATTACGGTGTAATTACCGCGCCTTCGCGACGATAACTTGATAGCGTTTTGTTTGTTGATATCAAGAGCTTTAGAACACTTCACTATAATGAAGTGATATTACGTTTTATTTAATAACTGGCTGCGGTTGGGAGAAGGCTTGGAACAACTTCAATTTCTTATTAGATTACTAGCGATTTCAAAAACAAAGTCAAAGTCAAAATGTTCTTCATTTGAATAAGTTACAAAAAAAAACACATTAAATGGACATTTACTTTTTTACACTCTATTGCACAAAACAAGTACAATTGCTAATGCTAAAAGGCATTCTCTACCAGTCAACCTTTGGGCGTAGCAGTAATTGCGAAACAGGTGCGGTAATTGCTAAAAGAAAATGAAATAGACAAATAAACATTTATACTTATTGTACAGTTTTACTCGCTTGAAAATTAGTAATGATGGGGATGACGTATCTTTTATATTAAACTACCCTTACGCCCGCGGCTTCAGCTGCGTCGACCATGAGAAGTTATTTTGCTAGAGCGCGATATTTTCCGGGATAAAAGGTGGTCTAGTCTTACTCGTAGCTCTAAATTTTGTTTGTCTTTCTATTTTAACATTACATTGTTATTATATACTTTATAAATATTATATGAATAGATTTGATAATCGTGATAATTAGGCTAGAGTTTTTGTCATTGAAAAAAGTTAAAGGCATAAGCCCCAACTCTGGCCATTAATGAAATTTGCCAACTTTTCTGTAATTAGGTAATTAAATTACTTTGCAAAAGAGACGTTATATTTAAATTGCTTCTCGTATTAAAATGTATCCTATACGAGATGAATTAAGCGTGTTGCGAGCAGAACCACATATTGAACACAGTCATTAATTACTCTTTATGAACGTTCGTTCAACATTCAATTTGAAAAGTGTTTTTTCATTAAGTATCAATCAATTAATGTCCCGCTGCAGGGCAAACACCTTTATAATTAAAATCAATTTGGATACTGTCTAAATAACCAGGCTTAGCAGGTTGATAGCTTAATTTGGTTATTCCACTTTGTACCATCGACTTGCTCCATAAAAGGGGCATTATGAACTTTTCTTCCACAACGCCCCATTTATTACTAATAAAATAAAACAATGGGACGTTGTAAAAGAAAGTTTAGAACGTCCATTAGTTAAAAATATAACAATATTTCAGAGGGATCATCAGTCCTTTTGAATTTTAAACAGATCAATCAATCGAATAAAAATTAATATTTAAAAATCTTAATAGTGTATTAATTATAAAAAACAGGATTTTCATGGTTTTGAATTTAATAAGATTCCCTAAAAAGTAAACACGCCAAAAGCAATTTACGGATAATTTAGAACATTTAGATAACAGCTTTTTAGGGTTCCGTAGCCAAATGGCAAAAAACGGAACCCTTATGGATTCGTCATGTCTGTCTGTCTGTCTGTCTGTCTGTCTGTCCGTCCGTATGTCACAGCCACTTTTTACCGATACTATAAGAGCTATACTGTTAAAAATTAGTAAGTAGATGTATTCTGTGAACCGCATTAAGATTTTCATACAAAAATAGAAAAATAATAATAAATTTTGGGGGCTCTCCATACTTAGAACTGAAACTCAAAAAAAAATTTTTCATCCAATCCTTAGGTGTGGGGTATCTATGGATAGGTCTTTTAAAATGATAATAAGGTTTCTTATATCATTTTTTTCTAAACTGAATAGTTTGCGCGAGAGACACTTCCAAAGTGGTAAAATGTTGGTCCCCCCCCCTGTAACTTCTAAAATAAGAGAACGATAAATCTAAAAAAAATATATGATGTACATTATTATGCAAACTACCATTGAAAATTGGTTTGAACGAGATCAAGTAATTAGTTTATAAATTTTTGGGGCTTCCCATACTTAGAACTGAAACTCAAAAAAATTTTTTTCTTCAAACCCTTACGTGTGGGGTATCTATAGATAGGTCTTTAAAAATGATAATAAGGTTTCTTATATCATTTTTTTCTAAACGGAATAGTTTGCGCGAGAGACACTTCCAAAGTGGTAAAATGTTGGTCACCCCCCCTCTAACTTCTAAAATAAGAGAACGATAAAACTAAAAAATATATATGATGTACATTACCATGCAAACTTCCATTGAAAATTGGTTTGAACGAGATTAAGTAATTAGTTTTTTTTTAAAACGTCATAAATCGTAAACCGCAATTTTCCTCTCATTCAATCAACTCAAATATAAAAACGTCGATCAAACTTACAAAGAACTACAAGAACTTTTATATTATGATGATACTTGCTGCTACGGAACCCTTCATGGGCGAGTCCGACTCGCACTTGGCCGGTTTTTTTTTGTAAAATAACTCTCTAGAGAAAAAGAAACTCACCTTTTTAATCTCGATTCGAAATACGGTACCTAAAACATTAAAGGATTTCTTATAAGCACTGAAAGATAAACAGGTATTTATATATATATCTACAACTATACAAATATCCATTTAAATCTATTTAAAATATTCTCCTTATTTCTAATAAAAAGGCTCCTTTGAATTCACACTTTTTCTTAATCCATTAAGATGGGATCCTTTTGATGGGATTCATTCAAAAGTTCTAACGATCGAAATCTCAAAGGAACAGAACTTATTTTATGTTACCAAGCTATTGAGGATTACAAAATTTTTCAGAGGCACTTTATATTTTCCTTTTTTTGAATAAACGAATGCCAATGAACATTCTTATGCAAATAACTTTCTTTCGGGGACGGTGAAATTTGAAGCAGTAAAATTTTAAACAGAAATAATGTAAACACGTGAAACGGAACGCGTCAGGGGCACAAAGGACGCAATAATCGTTTCCCAACACGTATTAGTCACAGAAATGGAAAAAGCGGCACCAATTTGGTTAACTGCTGAAAACAAAGGACAACTTTCCTCTTTAAAACAAATTTACATGTGCGACGTCGAAAACGAGTTCTTATTTATTAACTTGAGCCCTGGCTGAACGGTTCGCGCCGGCGGGATTAGAAAAAGAAAAACTAAAAAAGAAAAAATACTCTGACAAGTGTCAAAAAAGCGGGAGTTCCGCGATTTTTGTTCTTTCAACGTTAGGTACATTTGGATTCCCGATTCGGAAAAGTTTCTGAAATAATGTTGAAGGCTGGATTAGTTGTTTTTTCGTTGTTCGCGTGTTGTTACTGTCTGGAAACCAACGAGTTGTTGGAAGATGGCCGGGCGAAAAAGAAGAAAAGTCCCGCTAGACTGTGGGGTGAGTGTTTAATTCCATTAATTAAATTTTAATTGAAGCTACTGAGAACCGTGTTGAGATCAAAACAATCATCGTATAACGTAGCGAGATGTTGGCTTACTTTTAATGCGGGCTTGTGAAAGGTATAAAATGTTTTACGGCGCGCTGTACCTTTGTTTATGAACAAAGTAAATAACGGCCGAGATTTTATTATGTCGCCTCCTTACCTATATTAAACTTTCTGGGGATGTTTTGGGTGGGTAAGTTTTTATATGTCACTGTGCACCAATAAAACTAAAGGCTTCCATTAGCACAAATCATATAATAAACACACCAGTCGGTTTTATTCCAAATTGGACGAAATGTTCAATTTGGAATAAAATGCTCTGCGCTGGTGGACAGGCACCCTTATGGTCATATCCTGCATGGTCTTTATTTGGAGGATAGAAACACAGAGAGACAGTAAACTAGGTGACCATGCCAAAATTGGCGAATTTGCCACCCGAGGTAGCTAAATGCTACCAAAATCAAACTTTAATTTATAACTTTGAGGATTTATCCAGATACGTTTATCTTGATATAACGATAAGTCCGCCTGAATTGTACAGCTTCATTTTGTAACATGTTTTCCTATGTTTTGTGCAATAAGGAGTATCTATCTATCTATATAAATCATTATGTCTGCCGTTTTTTTAAAAGTATTTATAGCTGTGTACTGTTGTACTAGAATAAACTATTTTATTATCAAGGTTGTCTGAAAGAAAATGATACAAAATATGGAAAAGTTTATGAGTCTGTATTATTAACTTAGCTTTCTTGGCTTTGTTTGGACTCGATGTTTGGGTGAATGATATTTATTTGTATTGCAAATCTATTGTACGACTTCGCAGTAATATGTTAGGATATTGCCAGCTAAACAGTAAATATGGAATCCGAAAATTAATGTCATAGTGTAAGGACTTTGTCATTGAAATCAAGACATAATAATAGGCTAAAATCATTTTCTTTTCAAAATGGGGTCTGCTTATAATACGGCTATGCAAGTTCGACTCCTAAACTTCAGACAATATCAAAAAAATATCATATCTTAATTATTAAATAACCAAAAAATCTATAGAGTATTATGTTTCGATATTCGCCCATGAGGATCTAGGAGCGAAAGAACCCCAAGGCAGTTGTAATCCTATTTCGTCCCTATTGTCATAGAAGCTTACTGTTTAGAGGCGTTCCGTACAAAAGTATTCAAGTGCTAAAAATTACAGAATTTTCAAAGAGGGTTCGCTAAAATTTCTAGGTTTTTTTATGAAAAAACTGATTTCCAAAATAAATAAAAGTTTAAAATTATTTTATTTTTGGAGTAGGTAGTTGTCGATTACGTCGTTAAGTTTTAGGTTTATTTCTCGATTTTAATTATGTAAATGGGTAGACCAATTGGGTGAGTTTACTAGTATGGGTAGTCTTATGTGTAATATAAGATTAAGAAACATCTATCGCTTCAGACAAACCTTGCCATTCAAGTAGATATAGATAAAAACAAAAAATATCTTATTTGTTTCAGCAATGCTCCTAATCCTCATATTGACCAAAGTGGCAGTGTTCAAAGCGGTCTCCTTCTTCCTGTTCCTCGGGTTCTTCCAGAAGCTGTTCTACTTCGCGGGCCTCGCGCTCAAGTTCTTTCTGAACAGGCCCAAGGCCTCCCCCACCCCAGGCCCGGTGTACGGCGCCCCCCAGGAGTACAACACTGTGGGCTACAGCTACGGACCGCCCGAGCACGAAGGCTTCGCAGACCATGACAACTTGCCCGCTATCACTGAGCTTGGGGGGTCGCTCAATTGGCTGTTCAACAAACCATGATGATAATTTGGCCACCAACGAAAATAAACTGTAATTTTAAGGATTGAGTTAAGTTATTTATTGGAATTAAATTATTATTTTATAGAAAGTTGATTTATTTTTTACATGAACAAATTTTTATTAGTGTTATTATAGTGGGAACTCAAATGTTTCAAATCCGCCGAATAATTTCAAATATGTATTGTCTGTGTATTGTTTTGTAGTTTCGGTCACAGAATTAAAGATTTAGGTTTGGGGTTTCGGGAATCTATTTTCCGTAACCTACATATTTTTACGCTTCTTTCACTTTATTGGCTAGATAAAGTCAAAATGATAGCATAGGCATGGGTGAGGTTAATTCACATATCAAATTCCAACCTACAATAAAATGTGGCGTACATAGGTTATACACGTACATTCACTATATCATGCATAATTTAAATAAACACGAAACTTCTCTCAAAAGTTGGCAAAAGGACTTATTCATAATGCCTTCCAAGAGCTTTTAATATACAAAGGCTTTTAAAATACTTTTATGCGACTTAGTCTAAAGTTTTACGTAAAAGCAAAATATGTGTTCCACTTAAAAATACTTTAGAAGATTTTTAAAACGAGGGTGAACTTTAAGATGTAGGAAATCTGATGGCGCACTAAAAGTGGACATCAATTTAACACTTCTACAAAAGAAGACATTGAATTTTTTAAGTTTTAAGATTAAGAATGAATATAACTTGAAAAAGTATATGAGTAATATTCAGGAGTTGTTCGTCATCTTTTTTCTACCCAGGGTGAGTACATACTTAAAAAGATGACAAATCGTCCTCCCCCGACGAAGGATGACGGGGGTGGTATGTATATGGGACACTAAAGTCCCAAGGTTTTTTTCGAGGCTGATAGTGGTTTCATGAATAACATGTTGTATGGCATCCATAGTACAAGCTAAACTCACTGAACAAGTATAAAAAATCTGCCAAGTTTTAGTTGTAGCTTAGTGAGTAAAGATAGAAAGATTTTACAATTTCCCGGCGAAAGCGCGGCATTATACAGAGCCGGAGCTGGCTCAAAGATGTGATGTTGCTCAACTAACCGTGTTGATATTACCATTTGTAAACCACATCTGGCACAGTGCAAATCCCTAACGGTAACTTGAATTGACTTAGCTGCTCGCTTCAGAATCAGGTACGTGTTTTTTTATGATTCAGATGGTTTGAAGCAGAGCGTAAGAGTAATTGAATGTGTAATAATTATGAATATTTAATTAATAACATGCGTCCACCGTTTCTTGCCGGTGCCTTCTAGGAAGAAGTAGCATTTTGAACCAGCGGTAGAGTCCTGTTAAATGTATTTACATAATATATTATTTATTACCAAACATCGATTGAAGTAAATATTGCTTCTTTTTGAAGATTCAGATTTTTTTTTGCATACCTACATGAATAAAGATATTTTCGATTGTATGAAACTATCGCACATTGTTTTCGTAAGTTACCGTCAGAATCACGAATACTGTGCCACAGTCCTCTAATTACGCAAACAGCAAGGTGTTCTCGCGGCGAGCCGGCTCATCTGCATACAAATGAGCTGTTGCTTATTTAACTAGCAGTTCTTCAGGTAGACAAATTGTAACTAGGTTTGCGGCTAAAAACTTGCCTGGGATCTCTTCCCCTTAAATCAGATTATTTTCTGCCTGAAAATCTGTGTACTTATTAAGATATTTTCTGCTTATAAAAAAGATTTTGGTATTAAGAATGTGCTTAAAAAATTAAAACGAGGTTCACCATTTAAAAATATAAGGAAACTCGATTATACTACCTTTTGTAAGCACATAAACTCGTTTATCTAAGTTGATATTGTGAAACTAAGTGAGACACAATTAATCACACCTACAGCCAGCGAGAAACTAAACTTTATAAATAATAAGAAGTTTAATTATTATCCTCGACATTTTAATTAGAACTCGTAGTTAGTTAGCCTATTAAAGTTTGCTAAGCGGAGGCAATCTGATGCCCCGTACGAGACCGCCCCAGTTCGCTTCATTTTTCATATAAAACACTTCACTATAAAGGCAAACAGTTTCTGAGCGGCAAATGAAAGAGACGGTAAGTGTTGACGAAGCCGGGAGCTGATTTCCGTACACTTTGTTAACATTAATTCTGTTTATAATTGGATCTCATCTTCCGTAGATGTTATAAAAATACATTAAAGTTTTCCGTGTCGTAAGGCCTCGCTGAAGATAGTTTCTGTCGGTCAAACAAAATGGACTGATTCGGGGAAGTACTATTTCTTAGAAAACCGATGTTTGAGCGGTAGCTTCTGTTAATGAGTGAGAATGCTAGAGACACTTTCCATTTCGCTCGCCCATTGTTGTTTTTTTTTTCAAAGGTGGGCAACGCATTTAAGGCCCTAGTTACAGGTCTCTCTGGGCGGTGGTGTAAGTGGTAGCAAAATAATTTTACTAAAATTAGTAAGTTCAGCATACGACTACAACGCTAATATCTGCGGACATCTTGAGTATAAACTAAGTAAGTATGAACTCACAACGAAATAACTGTTTACAGTAGGCGAGGCATTAATAGTCGAAGGAATTTTATTCCAACGTCTTGTCGTAGCACACTTGAAGATACCATCAGCCAATGGCGCTCAGATCACGCGATGACAACCTTTTTATGGAACAAATAGGGGTGACTTCATGTAAAGCACGACGCATTTGGTGTAATGTTCGAGAAGTCGGCTATTACACCAGAGGTCGGTCCCCGCACGGTACAAACATTTGTGTGCATGAACATGTCAGTTTGTACCGTTCTGGGTGTTTCTATGTATAATATGTATGTATTTACAAAAAAAAGTATATAAGTAATGTTTATCCGTTGTCTGGCACCCATAGCACAAGCTAATGCTTAGTTTAGGGCTGGATGGCGCTGTGTGAATAATGTCCAGAGATATTTAAAGTAAACCTTCGAGTCAGTTATAATGCTGTGTAAAAGTCTAAAATTTCCTGAATTTTGCCCTACAACAAAGAAGACACATAACCTACGGACTAGTACGGACCCCTGGCGCGGAGTCGGTGGCTTAAGAGCGGTTAATAAACGGAACTTGATCGCAGTCGGGCGCAGTTGCTGCAAGTCGACGGCTATGAATTAGCCCGACCGGCTATTTCGCCGGGCCGAGGTGAAAGAAACAAAGATGCTGGTTAAATGTAAAACATACGACCCTATGATTTGAGCGTCCACGCTGTGTTCCCCCTCTAGATATCGTTATAATCTCAGCAAATATTTTTGTTTAACTCAGCATTCATCATTCGATTAAGTCACTCAATTTTATTTCGCACTTCACTTCAAAGAGATAGGTTGGCTACCTGGTAATGAGCACTCACCACTGCCGATTCTATTAAGGGACACTTCATAGAAACAATACCTTCAATACCACAATACCTAACACTAACAATACCTTCTGCTGTCACTATGTATTTTCAAGTCTATTGACTCTCTTATTAACATTGTCGGAGAACAGAGCAAGAGCTATCATAGTAACAAAACTAATCTGTGGCAGTGAACCAGAACTTCTTCCGATGATCTTTGCGACTTAACCAAAACAGTTGAACCAATATTTTGCAGAGGTGACAGAACTCTAGGTTTCGAATATGTAACTATGTTATAAGTGCAATCCACCTAGCAGTTCCCCTTTCACAACTACAACAACAAATTACCCCACAGACTCTAGGCGCATAGGCAGTACTTATCTTTCCAAATCTCAATATGTTTTTTATTTTTATTTTTAATAAGCTAGCACTTGACCACAAAGTTGCCTGATGTTAAACAACTTTGCGGTCTACGATGGAGCGCGTTTGCTTAGCCCGTTAATTCTGGCCTTGAGGAGCCTCAAGTTATACCACAGATTACTAAATAAGTTACTACGTAAGTTATACTGTGTAGGAAGGACTGCTCCCTGCAGAGAGTTCCACTCGCGCGCAGTCCGTATGATTGATATTTTTTCAGTCGGGCTTCAGTTTACTCAACCAAAACATATTATAACCACATATGGCTTGCTTGATGATAAACTTCTATCACTGCCTTTTTCATTAAGAGACGCTTCACGAGGTCAGTTAGATAAAAAGTACAAACAACGCTTTGTGATGAGGTGACAGGAGAAAGGTAATCAAAAGGCCCTCGTGTGTTTTCAAGAACAGATTACACTTAATCTTCTCGTTTACTTCATTCTTAACTTAAGATAATGTATGGACCTATATATGTTGTTTGTAGTAAAGAAGATTTGATTTGATTTGATAAACTTAGTTATTGAGTTGGCGAGCGCCAAGTTTGGAATCGAAGTTTTTAAGGTAATTGTATGTTAGATCGCTCTTGACACTTTCCTTTACATGAACTTCTAAGAAGCGGGGTGCTTGTCAAGAAAACACGACAAACATATTATAAGAAATATATCAAAAGAAAATACTATGTAATCAGAAGTGAATTTTCTATTTCCCAATTACGTCTCTTGATCTAACGGAAACGAGGAAGTTACAAAACTCGAATTCATCATAATATAAGAAATATTATTTGGGAATAATTTACAAATAGCAAATTTTTTTTATGAAAATTCAGTGGAAATAGCTAGCACGTGCCCTATTCAATGAGGGCATCCGTTTTTGGTGAGTAAATATGACAAGGTAACTCATACCTTATGAAGGTGCCTCACCTCATGCCTTAAAATAAGAATAGCTTGTAACTATGGGTGACAGATAACGGATAAACATTACTCATATATCTTTTTTTTTGGTAAATGCATACATAATATTTAAAGAATATAAATATAAAATAATGCATACAATAGAAAAGCCAGAGTAAACAACAAGCTGCGCATATCTTGAAATTCAAATCTCCGAGTGGGGTGTAAATCGAGCGCGATCGAATGCAAAGCCTAGTCGTGCATAAACCTTCGAGGATAAACCAGGGTGGCATTATACGTGACGGTGCATTTGTAAAATGGGGCAGTTACAAAATACAAAATCCTCTAGACGAGTGAACTTTTTTTTTTGAAAACGATATAGTTTTTTGAAGTGAAAACTTCTTTAGCGGCGTTGTGCACTTTTTTTGTATGGGGAAAAAATGTTAAACTCGCGTCAGGATTTATGTGTCACGTGACCTGATCGAAAATCCATATAAAATTTGAAGTCCGGACACGTGTTTTCTGCAAACTTATCTGTTCCGGTGGCCAAAATTGGAACTACGTGAAATGCAATGCAAAAACGATATTTAATGACAGTTTTAAATAGACAGTAGCGACGCCGCCACCGGAACGACCGGAACAGATAGTTTGTCGGTATATAGACAATAATGGTTTTTTGTTCAATTTGACAGCTCATTTATGCAAAGAAAAGTGCTTCTTATGTACATCAGGAGTAGAGTAAATAATTGTATTAATAAGAACTGATGTTGTTTTATTGAGTTTTATTCCTTTAGCGTAAGGTATATTTTTCTTTGCATAAATAAACTGTCAATTAGTGTGACCTCTTCTACTATTATAGCCGCAGTGCGGTCGCTTCCTATATGCTTCCTATGCTACAAAGTGACCACAAAAAAGACCTTAATTTGATACCCTGCAAAATTCAAACTTTAATTGCCGTAATAAAACATTTAAAAAGTTTGGAATATCTTTATTCGCCGAAATTATATAACAGTATTTTGTGGAAATTAACACCACTTCTCCGCAGTCTTTGGATCCGCTATGCTGCGGAGCATGCATCAGGTCGTATAAAGTTGGAAATGCTGTCCGATTTCCTGCGACAAGAGGCTCGTTCTCACACACAGTTTGACTTGTTACCCCAAATTCCCAGTGAGCAACCTCGAAAGCGACATGTTGATTACTGTAACACCACTCGTGTTATTAACGATTCGGGAGTCTGCGGATTCTGTAAAGGGAATCATTTCTTGGCCGATTGCTCCAAATTCAAAAGTTTATCCGCAGATTCCAGTATGCAATTAGTTGTAAATTTCAAACTTTGTTTTCGTTGTTTAGAAAATAAATAGTTGTCAATCAAAAAAGTATGACATTGACGGTTGTCAATCATTTTATCATCGTTTATTACATGGCGTTTCAGTGTCACAGCAAGGAGTTTCTGATAAGTCTGAAAAAGTTTCTGATTACATTAATTCTGAGAGATAAACTTTTTAATGTAATATAAATTGTCATGTTTGTGTACGATAGCGCAACAAATAAATATTGTATTTTACCACATAAATGATAGTACTTTTATACCTCTACCAATCAATTGAATCCCTAACAATTCCAAAATACATATCAAAAATGCACAACGTTAATATTCAGGTTTTCACTTCTGCCGGCACTCCCGGAGTGCAACCCGTCGTTTTTTTATTGTAGAACCGTTGGCAGACAGGCACGCAGCCCACCTGATCGTAAGCGGTCACTGCGGCCTATTCCATTGAGGGACACTTCACAAGGAAGCGTCTCTCAATGTGCTGCCAGACTGTAGGCTCATCTGATCTTAGAGCCTTTGATTTCAAGTGTACTGGCTCACACAATTATACTGCCGGAACACAGCCAGGGCTGTTATGGCGGCTGATTTCACCTATGTGGGTGGTAGCTAATAGCCAGTCGGACTCTGAAAAAGCCCGACCACCAACCAGACCCAAGGCGGAAATCAGACCCACGACCTCGGTTTTGAGTTCAATACCCGAGCGGCTGAGCCACTGTTCCACGGAGGCAGTCAAAAAGATAAATTTTACAAAACGCGTGTTTTAATGGACTTCAAGAAGTCGGACGGTATCGTCTTACTTTGATGAAACCGTGGGTTTAGTCATTTAAAAACTTAGCCATAAATTCCCAGGGGCCCGATTTTGTTGTAGAGAGGAATAAAGAAAAACTTTCTCTAGTTGTATGAGGAGAAAAGTGTTTTTATGTTTATCCGTGGTCTGGCACCCGTAGACAAATTATATTGTTAGTTTAGGGTAAGATGACGCTACCGCATCAGGCCGGGTATCCGGGATAGGCTGGTCAATAGCTGCACCGGGCCGTCCCTATTGAGTGCGAAGGGGAAACTGCGGGAGTTTAATGGGTAGTGGAACGTGTGAATAGTCAGAGATTACTCAGTGACAAATATTCTGTAGACATTAGTAACACTTCCCGGTTTTCCACTCGTCTGCAACAGCCACACAACACAACAGCCTCGTACATCGGTGGAGGCGTATCGCCTGCGTTTTTCATAAAATGAATCCAATTATTAACATATATCCGTTCTCGTTCGCACATGTTACTCTGCGTCTTCGCTAATAGGAGGCGAAGTGGTAAAAAGGTTTTCAAACGAGGTTCCGCTAGGAATGTCTTGTTTTTTTTTCTTAGAAGAATCATTTTTGATTAGGATTTTACTGGTTGTTTTTCTGGATAGCTTCTTTAATTTGATAAAAATAAGAATAGAACTTTTATCCGAGAATACAGATCAAGCCCGCGCGGACTAAATTTTTTTTGGATGTAATTAAGCCTATTGTCTCTTTCGAGCTCCCAAACAAAGCAAGTGACCAACTTTAATGTCAGATGTTATCAATCCGAGAAATCCCCCTCTTCCCTCCCTTACACAGCCAGGTATTTTGTTGTACACAAAGGTATTTACTATGGAATGTGTTTGATGGGATCGGGCCTGCAGTCGACTTATCAGGCATAACATAATATAAGTAGAATGGTGAGATGGTTGGTTAGTCAGATGTCAAATAATCTATTGTAAACATAATGTACGTAACACATTTTGTCCAACGTGGAACCCAAGACAAAATCGGTATTATATTATCTATGCCGTACTTCACCTTAACACCGCCAAAGCGTGGAAGCCTATTTATTAGGATTATAGAATACATTTCGTTAGAAAAACATCGTTTATTAGAGGAATCTCCAAAACGGCTTGTCTCATTACGCTTGCTACCTAACAGGTACGAGTGATCTCCCTCGTTATTGGTATAAGGCTTATTTAGATTATTTGCTAATGGCCGAAAATATATTTTCTTTATTAAGTGGAAAAATTACAGGAATTTTTCTCTTGATTAGAGAAAATATAGAGAGATATTTATAAACAGCGGGCAATATCATGTAACAATTTTTAGTAATAACTCAGTTATTTTATGAAAATATTCATATTTCTTATTTCCCTGTATTGTTGTTGTAAACTTTAATATACTTATTCAATTTTTAATACTTCATGACGATTTGTAAGTGCTTCTTCGAATATATGAATAAAGATATTTTTTATTTTGATTTCGTTGTCGAATACTTAATTTTTATAACAGAGGTCTTTATCTTCTGTGACTCATAATAACTGTACATAACATATTCAACAATTTTTCATACAAATTCGTAAAAAAAAAACACAAAATTGTAACATTACTCTAGGGAAGTTGTTCAATCAAACTTATGTGGATTTAAATATGTTCCATTAATGAATATATTCTGCGGAGTCGGCACATTAGAAGATGCCTCTCATTGTCACGTGGCGTGAACTTCGATAGCGAGTGATGAATGCCTTCGCGGGACGAGGGAGTCATGCCCGGTTAATAAACCGATTCTACGCCTTGTCATGGTGAATTATTATTTTCCTATGCTAGCTAATATAAAAGCATTTTATGGTACATGGATAGATACAAACTTTGAAATCTTACGACCTCGCCTCGTCATAAGCCTACGTTAAGTCTGAATGTTGGATTGAATTACGCGCACTCTCGTCAACCGGGTGTTGGGATTAATTATGGATATTACAGAATTATTATAACATTAACCTCGGAATGTTACTAAAACTGTCAACTTTGTTACAAAAATATGTTCATGCTTACAAGCAACTCAGAATTTTTTCTCAGTAATAATAATAATAATGTCCTCCTAGCCGATTCGGCTATGGCGGCCAATCTTTTACGATCAGCCAACTACGCAGGATATATTATAGTGCACAAGTGAGTGCGCAAGCACAGGTGCACTCCCTATTCCCTCACTCTCATAGCACGGTGGGACAGCAGTCTGACACGACCGAAGAGAGATCAGGCGCAGGACCAACGGCTTAACGTGCCTTCCGAAGCACGGAATCATCATTCAACTGCCTTCGTGGTACAGTGTTGGGCTCTAATACCCGGAGGTCGTGGGTTCGAATCCCGCAGGGAGCATCACTTTGTGTGAATGTTTCCAGTTTGGTTAGGACATTGCAGGCTTGAATCACCTGAATGTCTGAAAAGAATGATGGTTTTCTCAGTAGTCAAAATCAGTTAAGAAATTAATTTAATCTCGTTTTATAAAATCATTATTCATGGAAACAATTGGCAAACCAAATAACTAGGAGGTCTAGTTAGAAAGTTCCATTATTGTTTCAAACATTTTAAAACAAAAGTCTACTCGTATTTGAATAAGATGGATGCAAGGATAATTCGATAGGCGCGGGATTCGATTTATCAGCGTGATTGGAATGTCAAAACCGGTGGCCCGCGACACCGCCTGTCACACGACGTTCGTGAAAGATGAAGGAATTGTATTAATTTGTTCAATTTCAACGGAATGCTTCCTGCTTCCTCCTGTTTTGGTTTTTATTTACCGTACCGTACTGTATATAGGATAAAATGCCTTGATTGTCTTGTAGCTTAAATACGTGATATCAAAGTACTGGGTTAAATTCTATATTCTGTTTCAATGCGACGAGCCATTTGGAGGAATGGTCGAGAAGTCGGCTATTACACCAGAGGTTGCGGGTTCGGTCCCCGCACGGTACAAACATTAGTGTGCATGAACATGTCTGTTTGTATCGGTCTGGGTGTCTCTGTGTATAATATGTATGTCTAAAAAAAGTATATAAGTAATGTTTATTCGTTGTCTGGCATCCGTAGCACAAGCTTGCATGCTTAGTTTGGGGCTAGGTGGCGCTGTGTGAATAATGTCCAGAGAGTTATATTTATTTATATTAATAAGGCTAGAGGACAATTACAGGCATGTTTTAATTATTTATTTATGGGTAAAACAAAAGTATTTTCCAAACGAAAGTAAAGACAACAGTTTCCCAGCAAAGAAACGATTTTGAAATAAGCCAAAGTAGGTTGAGTATATTAATCATGGCTTGGAAATTAATTTATAACGAGTCTTTAACGTTTGACGGCATGTGAAATTGAAAGAACGCTCGCAGTTCAGACGGGTGTGATTTCCGGCTAATAAATAAATAATATCCTTTTAATTTTCTTACACACGCTGTGGTAATTTTTGAAGTGTATTAATATTGATAAAATATTTATAAAAATGCAGCGGGTTTCGACAAAAAATATTTTTAGAAAAATTTTACGCTTTTCCTATAATGTTATGTGTAATAAAGATTATCTATCTAATGAAAGCATTCTCTGGAGAATAACTAAGAAATTATTCTTATAGTTGTTAAAGTTGATATCAAAATGTTTTGCAAAGTTCTAAAACTGTACAATGTCGTTACAAACCGACAGGCTAATATTAGGACAGCTGGATTAATTTTCTTAATCACGCTATCGGAACTAGTTCATCAGCCATCAAATGGAACAGACATAGTAAGGGGACATTGGTGATTATCGACGGGTCACAAAAACCGGTTAGAGAGATACAATTTGTTGGGTTCTTTGGTTTAATAAAAAATTGAAATTATGGCTGACACATACGTCATACTTGTGCTGCAGGTGCCACCTTTGGGCACTGGTCTTCCAGGGCTCACGGGTTTTTCTCGATTATAGTCTCATTCTTATACTTTATACTGTATGGCTTGGTATTCTCAAACTAATCAATAATTGTAACAAACAAATTGTAAACAAACATGGCGATGAAAAAGAGTAACTGTCGAGTTTCTTGCCGGTTCTTCTCGGCAGATGACTGCATTCCGAAGCCGGTGGTAGAGTCACTCTGTAATTGACGATTCATAAATACTTGATACAAGTTAACATGAATAAAGAATATTTTGATTTTGATTTAAATACAACATAAAACTGAAAACACGTTCAAAACTTTCTGAAATAAACCAAATGAAACTGAATTTTAAAATGTATAGGTTTACACGAGTTGTATTTGAGCTCAATAAATGTATACTTATACCTACACATTCCGAGTTGTTACGTTAAAACTGTGAATATTGAACCCAAGTAAATCCACATTCTAAAAGTCGGATTCGCCTGTTTTTGTTGTGAAACGCTTGAAATCTCCTATTGGTTTGGCTATTCAGTGCCATCTAGATAACAGTCGTAAAAATATGGGTCCTACAATGAGCCGTGATTAATAGCCATAAATTGAAATCGATTACCTATCGACATTCTTTTTTTTTTTTTTCATGTAAACTTGTATCAAGTATTTTATGAATTACAGAGTGACTCTACCACCGGCTTCGGAATGCAGTCATCTGCCGAGAAGAACCGGCAAGAAACTCGACAGTTACTCTTTTTCATCGCCATGTTTGTTTACAATTTGTTTGTTACAATTAGGTACTGATTAGTTTTAGAATACCAAGCCATACAGTATAAAGTATAAGATTCGATCGTCACATCACTATTAAAGCCGTATGGTGAGACTCGTAAACCCGAACTGCTCATTATTTCCAAATTTAACGATGATTGGCCGCACGTAGGCGCAATATTACTTGGCGAGCGTAACCGCGCCTGTTCAAAAATCACGAGCCATCTGTTGCAAATTCAATGCATGATTTGAAGAATCGTCTCTCGACAATATCGGAATTTCACCCCAAATGTTGAAATGCATAACGCGAAATAACTTTAAAGGTAGAACAAAAGAGCATTTGCCCGGAAATTCTAACACTGCGCTATATAAGTACGTAAGTTCAAAATGTTCTGAAACCTATGAACTTAACGGAGCTACTGTTTGTTCGGACACTTCTTAAACGCTAATGAATATTAAGAGGATTATTTTTACAAATGTTTTTGTGCGTAGAAACGAATTTTTTTAGGTGAATCGTGAACAAATCAAATTATAAAATTGTCTTTGAAAAATATTTGAGGCACTTGCCAAAATTCCATGGAAAAAAATAAGGAGTTCTTCTCGGTTAATTAGGCAAAGCATTTTGTGCTAATTTGTATATACTTATCAGGTATTTTTTTAAATTATTATTTCAGTTGGTAGACATGCATGCAGCCCATTTGATGGTAAACAGCTACTGCGGCCTGTTACATTGAGGGATAATTAACCAGAAAGCACCTCTCTATTGGCCCTCTTATTTGCTAGCCTTTGGTTCTGATGCGATATTTCCATAATTTGGTTTTATTGTAAGTTCAAACATGTTCTGACAAAGTTTTTAAATGTTAGAGGGTGCTATGATCAATTGTGCCACCTGAATGTAAGAAATCAGAGCTACCCATTTACACCAGACCTGTAGATGCGTTGCCCGTCTTTAAGGAGAGAACACACGTATTGGTTTGGAAACACCACTGACTAAAGTTGGTTCCACAGTCGAACATAACAAGTAGTATATGCCCCGGCAAACTTCTTGAATATCGGGTTGCGCAGAACACGAATTTTGACAGGCCTGCGCACTATTGGTAAGAAGCATACCTGTGACCAATAGCGCGCGCGGGCGTTCGGGAGATTTGCGCGCGGTATTGGTCACGCGCAAGTGCACATGCCTACGCGAACTTTTCTCCTCTCCGTCGACCGATGGTCAACAAGTTTAATACCGTACTTCTAATGATATAAAATATAAAAAGGGGTTAGTAGTCGATTCGCAAGTACTAAAACGCCATTCATATAGTAAATAAGATCATTTCATTTTAAGGGTACTGACATTTGATTGGAATGCTGGCGCCTTACTCTTATATTGAAACTCATTCAAAATATTTGAACAAGTTACAAATTGAATTTACATCCGCGGTCGGCGGAAGAGCTCTTCGTCGCGTGTCGCGTGAAATTCGACGATGTAACCATAGTAAAAAGAGTGGAAAGTACGTTACCCTCATACAGACGCATCGCGCTCCGCTTACATGCGTGTGCTTTAGTGTTTATGCGTCGCCGCACGCACACTCAAACAAAATCTTAACCCGTTTTTCAGTGCCTCAGTCGGGGTTAACACCGCACAAGGTTCGCATTCTCACTGGACGAGTTTGTGGCACCGTTAACGCAGCACTGAATTAAAATTTAGCTAAAAGTGACAACCATGAGACAGGCAAGATGGTAGGGCCGGAGGTAGCCTACTTTAAACTCTTTCTACTATGATGTAACAGTTTCTACAACACTGAACACTTTCGCGTGCTGTTTAGCACATGATTATCACTTCAGGAACACCCTTTTACATTACGACAATTCAATCATTACAAGTTTGGCTATAGCGCGGTAATCTTCTCTGTGAAAAAGCAACTAAAGCGATCCTAATAATTATTTTAAAAAAATACAGGAAGTTTTGTGCACGAATGTTAAAATACATAGTATTGAATAAACAAACATTTCCATGAAACTACAGATTACCATTTAAAACTCTTAAATTAAAACAGAAAAAGTGTAATAAAGTGATATTTGACTTTAAAACACAAGTGGCGTCATTCGATTCGATTACATTTAAAAAAAGTTCAATCAAAATACAAAGACATTATTGTTAACTGATGAGAAATACACAATAAAACTCAAAAAGAGAAGAAGAAAATTCACAATTCAAAAGTGGGTCCGGAGACGCAATCTTTTTATTTATTCTTTTTAATCCAACTGAGCCCCATCAAAGGAAGAAAATAAGGGAAAATGAACATTTTAATCTTATTTCTGGTGGTTGCATTATCTGTGTTCGCTGAAGCCGAGGATGGGCTATCGAGGAATATCGAGGCATTCGAAGCTAGAGGCAAAGGCAAATATGCGTTACTCAGTGAGTATTCTGATTTTTTATTATATTTTCCCCTCTCGTAAATCGCAATTGCTCTGTGCTTTCATATCTTCGCGGTGGTTGGAATATTTATCTTCATTTTCATTCGGATAGTCAGTCATATAATTTGGAATAACAATGCCAAGCTTATTATTCACTGTGGATTTATTCTGAATTTTGTTGAAGTATGGTTTGAAAACATTTAGTATTCCACGCGAGTGTTTTTATTTACATACGACTCGGGACGCAATTCAGAAGTCACAGGTATGTACTTATTTGGTGAAAAAAAAAGAATTTATACCCCTTTTTGGAAACTAATGTTTTCGGCCAGAGATCATAACGAACTTTAAAAAAACTTTTGAATGCGCACTGCTATATAACATTTGTACTACCTAGTGTTCGTATCTAGAGAAAATTTAATAAATTTAATACGGTTAACAGTGCAAAATTTGCTCTAAAAGAATATGATCTCAGTAATATTGCCTTAAATAATAAAAAAAATGCATGGAAGTGTTATTAAATTCCTTGCCTCAGGGAGTCCGGTGTTGCCTTACGGCTAGTTCGTTAATTCCGTCAGCTTTGACTAGGAGAAAATTGAAAAGCTGCAGTAGCTTATTTAAGATTTTTTCATCAGAGTCAAGTTTTATGGCTTCGATTGACTGTGAATGGGGGAATGGAAAACTCATTACAGCCTTTCGTATTGGATTTTAAATCCGAGATCACGACTGGATGGTCTAATTTGCCCGTGATCTCCGGGCAAAATCCCTGGGTTGAGCATAATTTGAGTCGAGTTTTAAAACATGGCTCGAGATGATGATTGAAACGCGATGATTAGGGCTGCATTCATCAAGACTCTCATTCATAATCAATTGTCCCTCTTTGGGCGTGATGAGGAAATTGGTGTTGTTTATTTAGTGGACAGTGGGACGCGTTAGTCTCGAGCCTGCTCACAACAGGGGGTCTCGGCAGCTTATGGGTGATAAACGCATTCTCCTCCGCAAAAATAAAGGCATATTGTATTCGGTTCTATTCTAAGTTTGTTGCTAAGTTCTGCAGATGCTTCTTATTGATATTGAGTTCAAAACTGTTTCTCAGAAAGTCAAGTCTGTTTCTTTGTTACAGCCAACCTGGCGATATTGTTGGCTGTAAAAGTGGCCCTATACAAAATATTCCTTGGCATCGGCTTTGTCGTCGCCGCTATGAAAACCCTGGTCGTTATGGCGTGGACCTTGGCCATTACTAAATACCTCCCTGATACTTGGGCCAAGTACAAAAATACATACGCTCTGAACTCACAATACCATCATTTTGTACATAATATTGAGCACGGGTCGGGATTTGGGCCAAATCCGGGCGTGGGCTGGTTTTTTGATGTATTTAGAAGACAGGGAAAATAGGTGTGTTAATATTATTCGTATCTCTAACTCGTGTAGGCTATTTTTACAACGGGCAGAGTTGAAATATAACCCTTATTTAAGATCATATTTTTAGTAATATTGTATTGTATGTGTGCACGACGAGAATCAGTTATGTAAATAGTGTTTGTGGATATTCAGTGTATATAAAGTTATCTGTGAAAATAAGACAATGTGCCGCAACTAGTGCTAGGTTAAGCGAGCGTTAGCGTGTAAGAATTGTGAATAGGTTTAAGATAGTTTTAGTTTTTATATTTTTATTTGTTATTTTATTAGATAGGTAGGTTAGATATAAGTTTATTAATAAAGAATACTTCCCTTTTGTGTACATTATTACCCGAGAAATTAGATTAGGACTGCGCGGCGCCCGGCTGAGTAGTAAGAGCGCGGGAGTCGCGCAGCTGAGTATTTATACTGCTGAGGCGGGGGGCGAGGTAGTATAAAATAGCTGGCGGGGAAAATGCGCCGCCACTCGCCCGTCGCCGGCCGTATGACGATGTCACATACGTATTAGGATAGGGGAAAGGTAGAATAATAAGAAAAACATGTATTAATAAACGTATATTATGTAAAACCTATGTAAAATGACGAAATAAAGATTTTGCCCCCCGCAAGGGGTGGGGTGAGGTGCGGGGAGGGAAGGGGAAGGAGGGGAGCCCGAAATTGTATAAAAAACGGGCCCCTAGCCCCCAGAATTCATTCGCTTCACTCGCCTTACCAGCTGAAACAATAAGAAGAACAAGATCCGCCGGAATACTCTCCTGCACCTACCTCAGCCTTGCCAGGGCATACTGAAGAAAGAGCACCTACCGTGTTTTATTCCTCCCGTAACGACCATCCACCTACTACAGTCCACCATCACCTACCTTCGGAGTCGTATGACCCACATTGCATGGTCATTCGGAGCCGGATCTACGAAGAATCAGCACGATGGTCGTTACGAGGAGTAATCACGGAAAGGACTCGGAAGAGACGTCAGGCAGTGGCAACACCACTGGCACCGGCGAGACCACTACTACCGCCGTCACTGGCGGGACTAGCACCACCGCTGGTACCGGTGAAACCGGCACCACGACGGCAACAGAGAACACAACGACTACGTCGGGCACAGGCCGGACCACGGCCACGTCGGCTACAGGCCGAACTACGGCCACGGCCCGCACGGCCACCACGTCGAAGAGTGTGGCCCCGCCCGATACCTCCGGTATCGCCGCCACGCCCGTCGCCGGTTCCATCGCCACGATCGTCGAGCGGCCACTGTCGGCCGCCCAGATGCCGCCGCCACAGCAAGCGCCAGCGCGGGTGCCTAGGCCCGCTCGGTCACGCCGATCTGGATCCTCCGCCAAGAGACTCCTCGCGGAGTTGGAGGCTAAGGAGAGGCTGGCCGAGCTGGAGCTGAGGCAGATCCGCGCCGAAGTAACGCTGGCACAAACCAGAAAGCAGAGGCAGCAATTAGAAGAGCTGTCCTCTGATTCAGGAGAGGATGAACTAGCACCACGACGGATCTCCGACTGGCTCGACCGCCGACCTACGCGGGCGAGTCAGATCTCGTACGAAGAGGAGTTAGCGCCCGTATTAGAGGCAGAAAAGGAAGCGATAGAGATACGTCCACTCACCGGGAACCAACGAGGTCAAGCCGCCCGCGCCACTGAAGATCGCGACCGGCGGGAGCCTGAAGATACTCCGCCTCGCCCCGTGGTCGACGTTACGTCGCTCACCGCCGCGCTAACAGAAGCCCTCACCGTGTCGAACAGAGCGGCAAGAAGACACATTCCCGACTTACCACCGTTCAGTGGTATGAGTCAGGAGTGGCTCTCGTTCAAGGCGGCATTCGTCGAGACAGAAGAATGCTTCACAGCGAGTGAAAACGTCTCAAGAATAAGAAGAAGTCTGAAGGGGGTCGCGCTGGAGGCCGTCAGCGCCCTCCTTATTAGTCAGCCGCGCCCTCAAGACATCGTCAGCGCTCTCGAAAGAAGATTCGGGAGACCCGACGCGCTACTTATCAATGAAGTAGAGAAAATGAAGAATCTCCCTCGGCTCACAGAAAACCCGCGCGATTTATGCGTATTCGCCAGCCGCATAGCCAACACCGTCGCTACCATCGAGCTACTGAGGCGCCCGCAGTACCTGCATAACCCTGAGGTACCGCGCCTTATCATCGAGAAACTTACGCCGATACTTCGCAACAAGTGGTACGACTACGCGGCCGCGAGCGACGACACGCCCGAATTAAAGAAAATCGCCGAGTTCCTTAACACCGAGGCAGACAAGTGCGCGCCCTACGCGCCGCTAGAAAACACAGGCGACTATAAAGAAGCAAGAACGCCAAGAAAGAAGATTGAACGAACATACGCCGCGGCAACAGAAACACAGAAGAGGCCCGCATTAGAAAAATCGTCGTGTCCATGCTGCCGCGGGGATCATCACTTACCCGCCTGTCACGAATTCGTAAAGGCGGACACAAATGACCGATGGGACATCGCTAAGAAAAATCAAGTTTGCTTCCGCTGCCTATCAAGTAAGCATCGCCGCATCGTCTGTCGAGCCAAGCCGTGTGGGGTCAGAGGCTGCACCATGCGCCACCACAGACTCCTGCACCACGAGAGACAGCCGCCCGCACACGGCGCGCCAGCACAGCCCGACCACACCGCACAACCGAAGCCAGAACAGTCAATCGCCCCGACAGTCGAACAAGTCGCCAGCCACACGTCGAGATCAAGCCGCGCATACCTCAAGATAGCACCAGTCACCCTGCGCGGCCCGCAAGCTGAAGTTAAAACATACGCGCTACTCGACGAGGGCAGCACGGTGACACTCATCGACGACGCGATGGCAAGAACACTCGGGCTCGACGGGCCGACCGACCCCATGTGGGTACAGGGCGTGGGCGGCACAGAGATGGCACACAAAGACAGCAAGAGAGTGAAAGTCAACATAAGAGGCCTGCATAGCGACAACGAGCTACACATCGAAAATGCCCGCACCGTCGCAAGTCTAAACTTCACTACTCAGTCGATCAGCGAGCGGGAAATAGAAAACTGCTTACATCTGGAAGAAATCAAGAGCGAGTTGCTATATCAAAACGCAACCCCGAAAATACTCATCGGTCAAGACAACTGGGAACTCATCGTGTCACGTGACATTAGAAAGGGACGGCGCGATCAGCTGGTTGCTTCGAGAACTCTCCTCGGCTGGGTGCTACACGGCTGCCGATCCTCCAAGGCGGCCCCCGTAGCATTCTGTTGTGCTCACCTCACTCAAGCAGAGCACACAGACCCGATGGAAAAAATGATGAAGGAATACTTCGAGTTAGAGTCGCTCTCTATAGAACCGAGAAGACAGCGGAGCGACCCAGAGGCCCAGGCGGTACGCCTGTTGGAAGAGAAAAGTCGACGCCTACCCGACGGCAGGTTCGAAACAGGCCTACTCTGGCGAACAGAAAACGAAGAAATCCCGAACAACCGCAGCGACGCGCTCAAGAGGCTACATACGCTCGAGAGGAAGCTCGACCGTGATCCCAATCTGAAAACCCAGTATGAAGAAAGAATCGACAATCTCATGAAGTCTGGCTACGCCGAACAAGCACCTGCCGCGCCCGCCGGGAAGACATGGTACCTGCCGCACTTCGCAGTCATCAATCCCGAGAAGAAGAAAATAAGGGTGGTACACGACGCGGCGGCTAGATCACACGGCCGCAGCCTGAACGACATGCTACTCCCCGGGCCCGACCTACTACAGTCATTACCGGGAGTGGTAATGAGATTTCGTCAGTATGGAGTCGCCGTCTCAGCGGACATAAAGGAAATGTTCATGCAGATAAAAATACGTGATGAAGACAGAGACGCACTGCGCTTCCTATGGCGCGGGAACCGACGGGAAGGAGAGCCGACAGAGTACCGCATGACATCTGTCATATTCGGCGCGTCGTCATCCCCGTGCACCGCGCTCTTCATTAAGAACAAGAACGCGAGAGAACACGCCGGCGAATTCCCCGAGGCAGCGAGAGCGATAGAGAAAAATCATTACATGGATGATTATCTGCAAAGCTTCCCATCGATAAGCGAAGCGAGAAAAATCACGCGAGACGTCGACTACGTGCATCGACAGGCCGGCTTCGAACTCCGCGGCTGGGCCGCGAACGACCAACAAGCCATCGGCGCAGTCACCGGGGGCGCAGAGCGAGAGGGCACGACGGTCCCCATCGGCGGGAGCGAGATAGAGAAAACGCTCGGTCTACTGTGGGACACAGGCGAGGACTGCATCAGCTTTCGTCTAAACACCAGGAGAACCCCGCCCGAGGTGCTCGCTGACCTCAGGCCACCCACGAAGAGAGAAGCACTCAGCATCATCATGTCCATCTTCGACCCACTAGGCCTCATCTCGCCTGTTACAACACCGGCGAAGAGAATTATGCAAGACTCGTGGCGATACAAGACGGACTGGGACGAGACGATACCGCCAGAACTACAAGGCAGGTGGAGCGAGTGGCTACGCCAGCTGCATAGCCTAGGTACCTACAACATACCTAGGTGCTACGACATGCAACCCGCGGCGCGCTACGAGTTACACACGTTCGTAGACGCAAGTGAAGAGGCCTACGCCGCCGCCGTGTACTGGAGGATGACAAGGCCAGATGGCAGTGTCGGGGTCGCCCTAGCGGCAGCCAAGAGCCGCGTGACACCGACAAGGCCTATATCAGTGCCTAGATTGGAGCTGCAAGCCGCATTACTAGGCGCCCGCCTAGCTAGAACCGTCGAGGAAGAGCACGATTTCGCAGTCGCCGCTCGTACATACTGGAGCGACTCCCGGACGGCGCTAGCCTGGATACGCGCCGAGCCCCGCACGTTCAAGACGTTCGTAGCACATCGCCTCGCTGAAATCGAAGATTTAACAAAGAAAAACGAGTGGAGATGGCTGCCGACGGCTGAAAACGTAGCGGACGACGCGACGCGAGCCACGCCCAGCGACTTCAGCACACAACATCGTTGGTTTATCGGCCCCAACTTCCTACGTCAACCCGAGTCGATGTGGCCCTCTGAGAAAAAGGTCGAAGTACCCGTGACCGGCGAAGAAAAAGAAAAAGAAAAATGCAATACCATACAAGTAAAGCCAGGCCACGCCCACCTACCGAACATCGAGCGCTTTTCAAGTTGGACACGCCTACTACGAACAACAGCGCGCGTGTTACAGTTCACAGAACAGTGTCGCCGAGGGAAAACAGAGAAAACGCAAGACACAAGTGAAACCGTAGCAGCTGCAAAACGGAAACGCACGCGCGCGAACAAGGAAAAGGACCCGACGTGGAACAAACCCGCACCACCGGCCCGCGACCCGTCGCGGTTAACCACCAAGCCTACAGAACGAAGAAAATTCATCGCGATCGAGGCCAGACACATGAAAACCGCCGAACAGCTGTGGATACGCGCCTCCCAGGAGGATAGCTACGGGCGAGAGAGAGAGAGAATATTGAACAACCGCACGCCAGAAAAGGACGACCGCGTAGCAGCCCTAAGTGTTTACCTAGACGAAAATAAGGTAATGCGGCTACGAAGCAGAATAACAGCGGCGGGCGACATCGAGGAAGAGTCAATGTTCCCGGCCGTACTACACGGGAAGCACGCCTACACTAGACTGTACATAGCCTATGTGCATGAGAGGCTACATCACGGCGGTACCGAGACAGTGGTCAACGAGCTACGTCAACGGGTGTACATTATGAAGATAAGGCCAGCGGTGAAGGAGGTCATCAGCCGCTGCGGTCCCTGTCGCCTGCGAAGAGCAAGACCCGCGAAGCCCTCCACCGGTGACCTGCCTGCGGCCCGCCTAGCCCACCACGTCCGCCCCTTCTCCTACACGGGGCTGGACTACTTTGGGCCCCTTGAGGTGACCGTAGGCCGCCATCGAGAGAAGAGATACGTCGCGCTCTTCACCTGCATGACGACCAGGGCGGTACACCTGGAAGTAGCCGCCTCCCTCAGCACCGACTCCGCCATCGCCGCCCTCCGCCGGTTCATAGCCAGGCGAGGGTGCCCCACCGAGCTGTGGAGTGACAACGCCACCGCCTTCAGAGGAGCCGACCGCGAGCTCGCCGAGGCCCTGAAAGAAGAAGCCGCCGCGCGCCACATCAGCTGGCGCTTCCTGCCCCCCTCCGCGCCCTTCATGGCGGGGGTATGGGAGCGCATGGTGCGCACTGTGAAGGAAGCCCTGCGTGTCACACTGAACGAGCGGTACCCGAGCGACGAGACCCTGCACACCCTACTGCTGGAAGTGGAAACGACGGTCAACTCCCGCCCCCTCACACATGTGGCGGTGACCCCAGATGACCCGCCGGCGCTGACCCCCAACATGATCCTCATCGGGCCTGACTGCCACGTTCCGGCCCCGGGTGCTTTCGACGAGAGTGACGAGAGCGCGCGCCAGCAATGGAAACGCGCCCAGCTGCTCGCCGACATCTTCTGGCGGCGCTGGGTACGAGAGTACATGCCGCTACTCCATCACCGGCGGGAGCCCCACAGCACCGGAGTCATCCCAGAGGTCGGCGACGTGGTCATCGTCTGCGACTCCAACCTGCCACGCAACACCTGGCCGCGTGGACGCGTCACGAAGACCTATCCGGGGAAGGACGGCGTGACCAGAGTCATCGACGTCACCACCAGCAAGGGGCACGTACTCAGAAGGCCTACAAAGAAGATCGTCGTGCTACCAGTGAGATCGCAAGGCGACGGCGGGAGAAATGTGCACGACGAGAATCAGTTATGTAAATAGTGTTTGTGGATATTCAGTGTATATAAAGTTATCTGTGAAAATAAGACAATGTGCCGCAACTAGTGCTAGGTTAAGCGAGCGTTAGCGTGTAAGAATTGTGAATAGGTTTAAGATAGTTTTAGTTTTTATATTTTTATTTGTTATTTTATTAGATAGGTAGGTTAGATATAAGTTTATTAATAAAGAATACTTCCCTTTTGTGTACATTATTACCCGAGAAATTAGATTAGGACTGCGCGGCGCCCGGCTGAGTAGTAAGAGCGCGGGAGTCGCGCAGCTGAGTATTTATACTGCTGAGGCGGGGGGCGAGGTAGTATAAAATAGCTGGCGGGGAAAATGCGCCGCCACTCGCCCGTCGCCGGCCGTATGACGATGTCACATACGTATTAGGATAGGGGAAAGGTAGAATAATAAGAAAAACATGTATTAATAAACGTATATTATGTAAAACCTATGTAAAATGACGAAATAAAGATTTTGCCCCCCGCAAGGGGTGGGGTGAGGTGCGGGGAGGGAAGGGGAAGGAGGGGAGCCCGAAATTGTATAAAAAACGGGCCCCTAGCCCCCAGAATTCATTCGCTTCACTCGCCTTACCAGCTGAAACAATAAGAAGAACAAGATCCGCCGGAATACTCTCCTGCACCTACCTCAGCCTTGCCAGGGCATACTGAAGAAAGAGCACCTACCGTGTTTTATTCCTCCCGTAACGACCATCCACCTACTACAGTCCACCATCACCTACCTTCGGAGTCGTATGACCCACAGTATGCCAATATTACCAGTAATAACAATTGAATTCCATTCAAAAATATATTGAGCACTTAATGTATTAATAACTGCTTGAATCTTTATATACAAAATATACCCACTCGTAAACATACAATTTCTAGTTAACAGTTCACATAACCTTAAATTAATTAAAAAAATGTTTATTTATTAGTACAACCTACAAGTTCCACACTAAATTAAATGATGATGATTTTTCAGTTTTTCTGTCTTATCTATTTTTTATTTAATATGAACTATTTTCTCTTTGTTCGCAGTTCATTTCTTCTATGTGGCAGCAACGAAACTCTTTATCTTGAAGATTGTCTACGGCATCATATTTTACGTAATGATAACTAAAGGCTGGCACTTCCTCCTCTGGTTTATACAGTACCTAAAGAAAGACGACCACCCAGTGTATGTTGACCATGATCATCACGGGCATCACGGTCATCACGACTATCCCGGTCATCAAGATTATCACGGACATTACGAACAGGACGACGCGCCTTATCACGGTTATGGCTCAACTCCGTATCAAGGTTATGGCTCAAGCCCTTATCAGGGTTATAGCTCAAACCCTTATCAGGGTTTTGACAAAGGTTCGGAAGATAATGAATACATTCCGATAAATAGCAATGGAGTTTATGACTCGGATGGGTCCTATTCTGTGCGTAACCCGGTTATAGCACAACGCGTGAAAACAAAATAGTTTATATATATTTGATAATTGCTAATTAGTCATTTTAATTGTTAAGGATAGACAAGTTATGGGTAGGTTTTCGCTTAGTAAAACCACACAACATAATAAGTCCATTTTGTCCACCAACCAACCAACTTTCATCAAAATATATTTACTGGCTTAGACATGAAAGCGTTACTTTTATTATGTAGCATAGTATGGATTATTATGTATAGAGAATAATAATTGACGACATACGATTTATCGCTATTAGAGGTGCATCACGTTCCAAACCCATCAATAGTTCGCAAGTGTACTTACTGCGGAGTGCAACAGTTACAAACCGAATCTCGAGTGCACTCTCGAAGAATCCATATTGCACTAGCGTTTTTAAATAACTCCAAACGTTTTAGCCGTGGCCATTGGTGAAAACCACGTGAGTTTTTGGACGAAAGTTCGGTTATAACAAAATTAACGCGAACATTTAAGTTTATGAAAAGTATCTATCGTGTTTCTTGCTTTAACGAAGCCAATCCAAGTAGGTATATTATACCTATATAACCAATCTGTAACACGATAGTTGTAAATTGATAAGCGCTTAGGGACCGTCCATAAATCTGGATGATGTATTTTTGTCATTATTTCACAGTGGGGTTGATTCATGGTGAGTTTTAAGACTAGCCCCTCCCCCCCCCCCTATATTATCACGTTTGTATTTTAGTATTTACTTACCTACAAAAAATACCTAATTTTGTTATAGAAAACTCTACACTACAAAGTGCTTTAAAGTGCGCGTTTGACGAAAAAAAAATACACGTGATTATTACTACAACCCCCTCCCCCCTTGTGATGTTTCGTGATTTATTATGGATCCCTCCCCCCCTCTTTTGAGCCTCGCGTGATTAATGGACGGCCCCTTATCTGTTGCCATTAATTTTTATTCTTTTCAAAGTAGAACGCTTCAAAGTCTGCTGGCTAGCGAGACCTAAAGACCTCGGGACTAAAGACGTTCGTCCGACTACCCACTAAACTCCCCCGGTTCCCCCATCACACCCAAAAAGGACGAGCAGGTACTTAACCCGTAGCAATCGACTGGCCTAGCTTAAAACCACCAATTAAAATATAATAGGTACTTTAATTGTAAACTAATATGATATTAACATGTAATGTAACGTCTGTTAATCAATCAATGAGCAATCTTATTTATTGACTAGTCCTTTAATACGTTGTATAATATTATATTTTTAGTTTAAATAATTTATTTACTTTACAGTAGGTATATTTTAGTACATCTAAGTTAATACTGGACATCATTTAAAGCTAAGCAAAGTTTACCAATGAGGTCTTAGACCCTGCGATGACATAGACACTTTATGTTAAATACATAGTACGTGCGGAATCCGATAATGTGCACAATAACTAGGTAATCTGCGGAATTCCGGATACAATCCGTTAAAGTGTAAAATTTTCATCAAAAAAGCTCATTCTTGCACTAAATCTAATTAGTCTGCACAGTAACCAATGTTAAATTGTTACGTTAGGGAATGGGTGTTAAAAAATAACCACGAAGGCAAAACTCCCGCCTTAGCCTTCTAACCTATTATTCATCCGAGTCGATTTCCACCTCCGATCGTTCTTGTATTCTTTTCTTTCATAATGAAACAAGAACCTGTTTTATAAAATTTACCGTATGCCTGTTCGTCAGTCAGTAGATTACCTGGGAAGTCTACAAACAATCTAGTTTTTGTATGAACCCAATCAACTTTTTCAACTTTAACTGATTCAGCCCGGTAATCTGCAGAATACCTAGGTAATCTGCACTCTACCGGATTTCAGCACATTAACGTTAACACATAGCAGTAAAATGATGTACTATGTCAGCAACAAAAAGTGGGCTACGGCTAAGCAGCAAGTCTACAAAGACTTAAAACAAATAATCGCAGGTGAAATGATAGCTACACGGTATATTGTCATTCGGCTCTCATGTCTTATAATTTAACGGTCTATTTTTTGTGATATTCGAAATACACGGTGCTGCTTTATTTACATCAAAAACTAGACATATTATTGTGTGTGAAATCGCGGTTGAATACGGTATGCTGTTTGGTCAATTGTAAACATAATTTGAAAGTGAAAAAGTTTGCTTATACTACATCTGACACTTTTTATGCTAGATAAAGGGCAGAAAAATCAAATATATAATATAGCACAGATACATTATGAAACATACCTACGTGTATGAAATCTGAGGTGGCCTCGTTTATGAACACTAAATAGTTATAATTTAGAATTTATTTTATTTATTTGTACAGGACACCGGATGTCATTAATCGAGTTAATAATTAGGCAAAATAAATATGTATAATAAAAATAAATCTTGATTGTTTGATTGTTCCACATAATATGGCCGTTATTAAGTTAAAGAGAATATCTGGATGGCTCGAGGCACTTTGTTTGTAAAGGAGGTGTTTATGCAATTTACTCTCAGACTAGTGTCATCTGCGGCCGTGTGAAGGACTGGGGATAAAAGGCGTTCATCCTACAACTCACTAAACTCCTCCGGTTCAAATCAATCAAATTAAATCAAATCTTTCCTCTTTATAATTTTATTATTATAGATTTCAAGACATAACTGCCCGACCCGAAAATTGAATATAGGACTCTGAGATCACAGCCCGGTATCACCCACAGAACCATAGACACTGAAGAAAAAGAATTTGCTATCAATTCCGGTGTGCGGGGCCCAATATTTACAACAAGCCATTTGACCCGGTTTGAAGCACAAAGGCACTCGCTGTATCGACCTTTACAGTTGAATGGAATTTCTTCCGAAGTTCTTCCTACTTGAAATTCAACGGTTTTCACTCGAGTAGGTACTTAGGTGCTCCTATGTTTTATTTAGTAGTCTAGGAATATAAATGGGTTCTCAAGTCAATATAGGCATTTAAAGGATAGAGGATAAGCTGCAGATCTGTGGGTATGATATCGTGTTCCGGATATAAAGAAAAGAAATCCAAACACCGGTAATAAAACAGTCGAAAATCATATTAAAATACAGTGAAAATATTCTTAACTTCTTTGAAGAGCCTTAAAAAAGTGGTTATAAAATATAATGCCGTAAACAGTACTTAGATAGTCAGATAGCCGTATGCTAAATTAAACTTAGGTTTACCATTCATTTTGGAGAGTTTCAAAACTCGAATGGGTGGATGGTTCGAATATTTTTTTTCGGAGGGAAATTCGATTAGCCACTATAACCGGCTAGCTAGACCTGTGCACCCCATGACTGCTTCAGAAAGTATAAGTTTCAGTTTAATAAACAAAAACAAATTTAAATTCTGATTACTATGTCTTTGATTGTCAGTTTTTAACAAAATTAAATTGTTATTAATTTAATAACAACATATAAATGTCTTTTATTTCACCTTTATAGTTTTAAAGTAACATATTATGTAATTTCAAACATTTTTCGCCACAATGTTTGTCGCTGCAGTGTCATTCGCCCTGGTGGAATTCGCTTCAATGACTTTTCGCTCCAGCGTACCGCGCTAAAAGTTTTTCGCTACAACGTTATTCGAAACTACGTACGGGACCCCAGACTACCCGCAAAACTCCGCCGGTTTCCCTTCTCCGCTCGATTATGAGGAGCTATGTACTTAGATTGGGAAAATTCAATCAGAGAAAAGATTTACATCTTTTCATTAATTTGCAACCACTGAACAATACACACAGTCATTAGTTTGGGAATATTTCTTGCAGCCGTCCCTTTACACCAGTTTTACAGCGGCGCCTTACAGTAACGACCCATCTGAGGAACTATTCCGATATAAACCAATGACGAGGAATAAACATTGTAATTTTATTGCAACTAAAACTAATTGTGACTATTAACTCGGCTATAAATGAGGATATGGGTTTGTTTGTTCTAGTTAATGTAATTTCTGGGTTGTTTTGTTGCGCTGGGTATGCATGGGTTTATTGTTATTTACTGGTTCTAACGCTTTATCTTCGGTTACTACACCGGAGTAAACAGCAAAATGTCTGTCTGTTGCGCGATTGATCGATTAATTTGAACTAACAATTGTTCAATTGAAAATTCAATTGAAAATTCAATTGAAAATTCAATTGAAAATTCAATTGAAAATCCAATTAAACATTAAATTGAAAATTCAATTGAACATTCAATAAATCATTCAATTAAACATTCAATTGAACATTCAATTGAAAATTATCGATCAATCAATCAATCGATAAATCGGTCAATCGATCAATCGATCATCCGATCAATCGATTAATCTAAATAAATCTAAAGGGACTTAATGTATGAAGTAAGAAAATGTTTACCAAACGAAACTTTTTAGTAGGTACAGTTTGATTTTTACCAAATGGGAAGTTTACCACATGGGAAGTAGCCCATGCGATTACATCGGTCTTCTTTTGCATTGCAACGGAGCAATGGATCGACATGATTTTGTTATAGAGATATTGATAGCGTTGAAGAGCGCTAAGGCTCATCCCAGAAAAATATCATATTTCTGTTTCACAACGGGCGAATCCGGGAGCGGAAGGCTAGTCACGAAAGTTATTTAATGCATATTAAGCCACCACAACATCATATGTTATTCAGTGGATGTGTGTAACTCCTGCAGTGCAAATAAGCTATAAACTATACTCGTAAAGATACTAAGTTTACGCTCCTATCTTACGTTGTAGACTACTTCATTCAAACAGACAACGCCTGTTCACATCTTAGTTGCAACTCGCTGTGCTACTAATTTGCACATTTAATTTGGTAAGTACTTATGAAAGTTTGTTTGACTACTAATATTAAAAATGCGAAAGTCTGGATGTTTAAATGTTTGTTACTCAATCACGCCTAAAAGGCTGAACGGATTTAGATGAAATTTGGCACACGTATAGTTTATAGCCTGGATTAGGACAAAGGCCATAAAATTCCTACGGGAAACGTCTCATTCTCGCGGGAAATTAAAAAAAAATACGCCCGAGTGAAACCGCGGGCGAAAAGCTAGTTTTTTATATCTCTTTTTTAGGCAGGCCCAAAAAGCGCGACATGACTTATCTTTTGTCAAACGAACTTACCTGTAAGTGATGATGGACTTATACAAAGTGATTCGCCCGAGAGATTACACTCAACACAACACGACAGATCAATTGTCATCTCGAAGGGCGAATCAGTGAAGTTTAATTTTGTTGCAGGAATCTTCATCACTAACTGAATGAGCCTTTCACTTATGTATTTGATGGGGGTGCAGGTATTTGCATTGCATTGCATTTAAAAAAGGCACTTGTGATTCAAAAGATTTTAAACACATTAAAAATATTATTAAATTTAAGTAACTCAAGAAAATGCTAGAATTGCAGCGCAAGTGGATGGACGTTGGCTGACCGCTCGCAACCGGATACCGAGTGGGAAATCCGAGTAGACGACTGTTAATAAATAAATATGTATAATGAGTTATTTTCGAATGCACCGCTGAATTTTGCGAGCATGTAAAGTGTAAAATTTTGGAGGCGTTATGTATGACTATTTAATTAAATGTCCAAAAGAAATATAATTGCAAGCGATGTAAAAGTGACAGACAGACACATACGGTGCTTTTAAACATGGAAATGAAAGAAAATGTAATTTAAAATAAGTTACTTCGTCTTTATACCTATTTGATTTTTTGATAAGGTGGTTTTTATTTGGTGTGTTCGTTACATTAAAATGACGTCAGAATTATACTAAAGGAAGATAGTCAATGCATCATCATGTCATCAGCCATGGGACGTTCACTCCTAACCATCGGCCTTCCCCAATGACTTCCCGAATGTGTGTTCGTACCTACTAGTATTAAGACATGATTTTTAATTAAAGAGGGCATCAATCATCATTTAATTTTGGCAACTATGAATAAAGGCTTATAGTGTTGGTTGATGTTTCGCTTATTGTACAATTAGCGACAC
This sequence comes from Mecyna flavalis, assembly GCA_949319885.1. Taxonomy (NCBI): domain Eukaryota; kingdom Metazoa; phylum Arthropoda; class Insecta; order Lepidoptera; family Crambidae; genus Mecyna; species Mecyna flavalis. The sequence goes on from OX439426.1 coordinate 331,037, forward strand.
CACAATAAATATTTTCCCATAACGAGATGTTTAAACTTTGGAACGGTCTAAATCAATGCTCTACATTGATTAAAGAAAGAAAGGCGGCACGCTCCGTGATTCTTGATTTTTATTTTTTTATACTAGGTCAGTTGGCAGACAGGCACGCAGCCCACCTGATGGTAAGCGGCCACTGCGGCCTATTTCATTGAGGGACACTTCACCTGGAAGCGACCCTCAATGTGCTGCCAGACTGTAGGCTCATCTGATATTAGAGCCTCTGATATCAAGTGTACTGGCTCCCACATTAATATTGCCGGAACACAGCCAGAGCTGTTATGGCGGCAGATTTCACTTGTGGGGGTGGTAACTAGCCAGTCGGACTCAGAAAAAGCCCTACCACCAACCAGACCCAAGGCGGGAATCGAACCCACGACCTCCATGATTTAATACCCGAGTGGCTTAGCCACTATTCCACGGAGGCGGTCAAATATGATGGAAATATGTCATATAATTTAAATGACATTTCCTTTCTAATTAAATTAGCTCCGAAACGATGCTCATTTAGTAATGAGACCCTAAATAAAGTGGACTGAGTGGGTAACTAAACTTGATCTCTCGTATCTGTCTGCCGACTCAAGTTGGATAAATACGAGTAATATCTATTGAAAAGTAATGGATCGCTAAGTAAACATGTAAAACATGAATGTTAAATCTTTTATTAAGGTTAAATAGGGATTGAAGAAGGGCACCCGAGCTACAAAAGAAAGGCAATGAATGAGATTTTCTATAAAAGGGATTCTTTGGATTTTAATTAACTGAAGAGATACTTTGCGATGTATGTGAATGTTATCTGAATGGAAGAAATGCGTGTAAAATCATTTTAATTGATCTTAAAAGAACTGAAAACTTTGAGTTCGATTGGACTTTTGTGAATGGTTGCTGAAGTAAATACTAAAAATTTACTCGTAAATAACTAACTTTGCATTGTAACCAATTTTTATATTTGAATTGCGAATTTCTTAGCTGAGAGCAGGGTAGAGATTGAGGAATAGTTGCAATGAAATGCGATTAATACAATTCATTTGTTTCGCGGCGAAACATCGGCCAAAAAGTTAAAAGAAATTAAGTGAAATGAAATAATTTAGTCCGTACATTGATCGATCCATTTAAAACATTTTGGCATGTCAATCTAATTACGCTAGGGAATGTATTTAAGCGTATTGCGCGATATCGGGAAACTGCCGTTTCCCACAAGCGTGGGAATATCAGAGTGTGGAACAAAACAATAGTTGCGCAGATTAAAATTTAGTGAAGTTATTGTGAGAATTGTATGACAGTAATAACATAATTAACGTAAATGAGGTAAATTAAATTAGTCTATTAGTCTACTAGTTAGTTCTCGTATATTCGTTCCGACCGAGCGGTTAACGATCTGAACATATTATTATACTCGTTGTTATACTAATATCATTGTATTCATTATAACAGTAATGAATTAATAATTTCGCGCGTAATTTCCTTTTTTAACTAACCCCCCCTTCCTCCATCCTATTCCCCTTCCCCCATTAAAGTATCCTATGTCCGTCTCCTGGTTCTAAGCTACCTCTCCACCAATTTTTAGCCAAATCGGTTTATCCGTTCTTGAGCTATAAATAGTGTAACTAACACCACTTTCTTTTATATAATTATGACTGTGTAAATTCAGAATTATTAAATTTTATTATTTATTATTATTTCTAGGTTTTTGATTCTGCGTATTCACGGAAAGTCATTACACGAGATTATCCATAGTTTGAAAAATTTAATTTTGTTGCTAATGATTCTGTTGATGTGCACTGATCATAATTTAATTGAAATCCATTAGTCTGTCTGTATATTATGAGGTCCACACACGAACTACTTATTCTTTTTGATGATCACTGTCTCGGATGCTAGGGATAGATAATATTAATTTTCAAGATGGCTTTTAGGACCCCACCAATTAGCAACCTAGAGAAATCTGCTTTCAACAAAATAAATAAATTATCAATTATTTATATTATTTTCGCTTCTGTATTCAAATATTTGTGTAATGCTCTATATAATTTAAATTGATTGTGTCGTAATAGTTATGTACGACTTAATTACGAACTGTTATTACGTACAGTACCTAATTAACTTCAATTTTCTTAACTAGACAATTTAGTCAGTATTTAAGTTATTTGTTTTCTTTAATTTTACTTGTATAGGTAAGATAATGGTTTAAAAAGAACATTCTTATAAAGTTCGTCAGAGGTACTTTATAGTCATTTTAGTAAGATATTTATGGCTTTCTTACAACTTTCGTTGAAGACTGATCTGTCGATCAGTTGGTCAGCCATGAGGAGGTTTAATCAATATTTTGTAAAACGTTTTTTTTTATTTGGTTATTATAACAAAGAGTTGTTCTGTTCTTTTCTGTCATAAATGAAGGTTAAGGGAAACGGAAATCTGTCAGAAACATTTATAGTATACTTTTTCTAAATACTTACATTCCCCATTATAGAGACGGTAGAGAACACTAAGATTGGCAACGTCTCTACGTAGCTGAAGAGGTTTTAGGGTCTTAGTCACCTCTTGAAACAGCTTTTAGACCAGAATGTTAGAAGTATTATTCTTACCAGTGGTACCTTGGCACCATTGAAACCTTTGATATTTCATTTCATTCATACTGAACAGACATGTCAGTGTACGCGGATCTAACCCGCGGCTGTGACTTCTCAACTATCACAAAAGTTCTTTTGTGAATAAAGGCATTTTAAGATTAAACTTACGGTTAACTCGTAGTAAAATCTAAAAGTTATCGTATTTTCTAATTGAAATCTTTTTAAAAGAATTTATTTTTGCTTGTTGTTATTTAATTTTTGTTAGTGTTGTTAAATAGCATGTTGCATTTTTCACGGTCAACTTTGGTTTGTTATTGAGGTATCAAAGTTATGGTAGCAAAACAAATTAATGCATAAACAAAACATTCAAGTTGCTATCTCAATACGGTTTTCAAGCACACATTCGTCGGTTCTCAGACTAATGATGTCTATGGAAATTTTAACGACAAAATTTAGTCCAAAATTATACATAACGATAAATAACCTCCACATCAGAAGCCTCGTATAAAGCCACATCATCATAAAAATTATAGTGCCATAAAGCGAATATTACCAGACATTACTCCAGGCATTATTCCTACTTCATTGCGAAATGAAACGAAAGAATATGACTTACAATAAATAACATCTTTATTCATAAAACAAACAACCTTAATAAATCTCACGGAACAACATACCGCTTGGCAACAGCTTCCAGCTTCAAGAATGGCTTATGTCACTCTAACATTAAAGCTTCGTTCAGTCTTTGCAACAACACTAGAGTCTTCGGTTCACTCGTCAGCCTCTATTAATGCGTAATCCAACCCGTTCCCTTCGCCGCCTTTCGTCACTTCGTTGTCTTTGACGACCTTCGTGGTGGTTTTCAATTCCTTCTTTCTGATTTTCCCGTGGACCGTCGTCGCCTCAGACTCCAGCTGTTCCAGCGGCGTCGCAGCGGTTGTCGCCGGCGGCAGTTCTTTCTTGTCCGTGGTCGGTTCCTCCCTAACAGGGTCGTCCTTCTTCTCCGTCGTCGTCTCCTCCTTCACCGGGCTCTCCGTCTTCTCCGGCAGCCGCACTTCGATCGGCACCTCGCGCTCCGGAGGCGGCGGTGGCAGCTTGTGTTTTGGCGCCGAAACAGTCAACACCCCGTTCTCGTTCAAAACCGCTGTCACTTCCTCCTGTTTACTTCCCAAAGGAAGCACGAAACGCTGGACGAAGTGATTAGCCAGGAACCTGTTGTCGTTGTTGGCTTCCTTGTGTTTCCCTTCGACTAAGATGTATCGGTTCTTCACTTTCACTCTCAGTTCGTCCGGCTTGAATCTCTTAACGCTCATGTTGATTCGGAAGGATTTCTCATCTGATACTATTTGTGGTTCTTCCAGGGTTTCTTCGGCGTCCATAGCTGCAGCGGCTTTGATGAGCTGGTCCCATGGCCAGAGGTAGTGGTAGGCCAGGGAATGTGTTATGTGCCGGTCTAGGGCTGCGAAGGGGTCTTCTATCCTGTGACGGCGGGCTTCGTCGCAGGACGCGGCGCTGAGCAGCGCGAGCACTAAGAAAGCGTATTTGAACATGTTTGTTTTGTCTGTGTTCGTTGTGGTTCTACGTATGGTTGGCGGTGAGCGGAGCCGGGTCTTATATAGTGTCGGTGCGGGCCGGCTGTTCGAGAATGTACTCCGGTTGGTTTCATTGATGATAACTGCAGCGGGGCAGGTGTGCTCAACGGTGGCGCGAAAGCGTTGACTCATGGCTGATTCACGTGTTTGTTTTGGATGCAAATGAAACTTTTACATAATGTAGGTGCAAGTTCGGAGAAATGGAAATCACTGAGAGCAGATTATAAAGTGACTAATAAATGTTTTCCTTATTTATCTAAGCACTTGTAAATGGAATTTTAAAATGAGAAGTACTTTTTGAACTTGAGAAAAATACATAACACAAGGTTTTTAGTTATTACAAACTTTTAAAATTGAATTAATGTATATGAAATTATAACGTTACTTCGTAAATCTACGTGTTTGATGTAAACTTTTAAAGACTACCATGTTTTACACATAATGTGATGTTGCACAAAGTTACGCTATAAAATGAAGTCGGCTAAAGCTAACTATAAATGAATGTCAAAACTTTGAGCGCAGCGGGAATAATTCGTTGACCAAACTTACGAGACTAGACAGTTTGCGCAGTTTAGTAAACTATTAAGTAGTACCTAAGCAGGAAAGACATAGTAATACTATCCAGGTTTTATGATAGTGATTTATGAAAGTGATAAATCAACTCAAACTTTAACCTGATTTTAAGGAATTGAGTAGAGTATCATTACTAGTAAAAAAATATCAAAATTAGTAAGCATGCATTATTGCAGTAAAAATAAGAAGTACATAACTAAAACTCAACATAAAACACATAATTATTCAATACAAACCTTCTTTTTTTTCATTAAATTGAGTCTCGATTATGGACGTTATAAATACATACTTGATTTCAAAATTAACGACTGAAAATCATAATCCTTTAAAAGTTTAAAACAACATGTTTCAGTTATGTTTGTTTATAATGTTCCACATGACATAACCTATCGAGTTGCCGACCTCTGCCGGCGCAGGCGGCAACGACCGCTGTGTGCGTGTACCGTTAGCAGCGCCACTGGGTCAGACTCTTAGTACTTTTGCTTTTGTTTGTACCTCGTCAAATGACTCGCCTTTCTTCGGTGGAAAGTTAAAAGGCAAATTAAGTTGTTAGTTGCCGTTGTGGTTTGTTAAAAAGTGTCCATTAAATAGCTGTCACTTGTTGCACTTGAAAAACTTAAATGCAAACACAAGATTAAAAAATCCTGAAAACATTCCACTGTATTGTACTCTGTTCTTCAAAATTCGTTTCGTAACCAGAAAGAGCTGCTTTCGCAGCTAGATATAGAGCTGCTAAAGCTATTAAGGCAATAGATTGCATTTTTATTGCTAGCAGGTTAGTGGCTAGCAAACCAGTTGGATTAACAAAATAAAAAGTCCTATCACTACCCAGAACCAGGACAGGAATCGAACACCAAACCTCCAACAAAAGGCTAAATAAGCAAGAAACTCTTAACTATGTAAACTCAAATGTAATAAGTCTTGGTTAACGCTTTCCATAAATGGTGAAAGGGTTATATGACTGGTATGTACTTTGTATGAAAGGCAAAACAAAGCCAAAGACATGTGAATGAACTTCTTAATTTAGACCGTTTATTTTACAGCTTGTCGCATGCTTTTAAGATTTTATAGAAAAATAAAAAGCTTTCACAATCTTATAATTAATGACTAACGGAAATCCATCTTCAGCAGCATTCTATTCCTTTTAAGGTAATTAGAAAGTCACCATAAATTATTATGTTTATTAATTAAGATACTAATTTAATTGCTAAGTAATAGCGTTGTGCGTAGCGTTAAATGGTATACCATTACACCTTATAATGGTACACCGTATAATGGTATACCATTTAACGCTTCATTTGATCGTTAAAAAGCAATAAAGAAATAATTTACTCTGCTGACTGTACCTAATATTACAAAAGATAAAGCACAAAGCCAAACGTCCATAATGATAACTAACGCAAAGTCAATCTCGACTTTATCTCTTTTATAATAAACATGAAAATTCTTTGTTTAAAACTACGACATACATCGAATAGTTCTAGATTATACAGATGTATGAATACGGTAGCGTATGAACGCGATATTGTATACTGAAACTCGCTCTTACTCTCAAAGGAATAAAGTTGAAATTAACTTGTGACGTCGCGTGCGCCTAATGCTGTTTTCTAGAACGTTCCACAGGTTTCGAAGGCAGTAAAACAGTAAACAAACGTACGCAACAGGTAGCCGGCGTGCGTATAGGGGACACTAATTTGTCAGGGGAGAGTGGGGTAACGTGACAAACAACCACTTGAAACAAATTGGCGTCAACTTGGTGCTCGTTGTGTTGTTGCTTTGTTCTTAGAGTGGGATTTGTATTATTTTTTGTGAAATATCGAATTCTGCATACACGTTTTTGTGTTGTATTACGATTGGTGATCATAATCTGTCCGTAATATCTGTTTGTACCGGCCTGTGTGTATATTAATGTTTTTACCAAAAAATACTATAATATTATTTGCTATAATATAATGCATATTGGGGTTAGATGACGCTGTACGGATATGTTAGATGATATATTTCTAAATTTATTCGTTTATTATATTTTGTAATTTACAAGATAAAAAAGTTGACACTAAAAGATATTATCATGACTGTTTCGGTAAATATCTAATTCTATATTTATAAAAATACATATTTTATTTCAGACTTCTTTAATTAATTTTGCTCTAACACTATAAATCAGAATATGTACCTTAGTTTTCAAATGTAGTTTTGAACTGCATAATAAATTATGCATGCTTTCCTAATTTAGAATAGAACTTGAGGGACAAATTTTTTTTTTTACAAGGTCGTGCTTTAAGATTATGCAACTAAGATTATAAGAGTATACAAATAAGAGTTTCTGCAGACATACCTAATAGGTATTTATGCACATAAATCAATGTTTGTAATTTGTATGTGCAAAGATCGGCTCCGCGACCTCTGGTGGGTGTAATTACGAACATCTCAACCATAGTTATATGGGCCTACTCGAAGTCTATTTTCAAATCCGCCATTACAGCTCTAGCAGCGTTCCGGCATGTGGGAGAGCCAGTACGCTTAAAATCAAAGGCTCGAAGATCAGATGAGCCTAGTGTGGCAGCACATTGAGCGACGCTTCTGCCTAAGAGTTCCTCAATGGAATCGGCCGCAGTGGGCACTTACCATGAGGTATAAAAAAAAACATATTTGAAACATTTGTTGTTAGTAGTTTGATAAGTACTAACATAGATAAATAATAGGTTATGTTACCTCATTTAAAGTATGCCTTCTTAGAGGATGACCTATTATATAGAGACATAGAGAAAGCGGTCACAACTCACAACGATCTATTTTATTAGGCTTTTCCTAAGTTAAGGGTTTGCTTACTTTGTCCAAGTTTAAAACATGTGCGAGAAGGCCTCTATTTATTCAAAGTTTGGACAGCTCTGCCTCTCTTAGCTAATTTAACAAGGTCAACGCTTTAAGGTCAGTGGCCAAAAGAAGGTTGATTAGTCTAAATTGCGTTTTTTAAAATTAGTAAGTCGCAAACGGAATGCACAAAGATTAAGTGAGAATATAAGAAAGTTAAGTTATTTATATTTCACTGCAGGACAAACGACATATTGTGAATTTACATTGGCCACCGATAGAGTGTAATAGCTGAAAAGTTAATTAAAAGTGTGCATAAACATGTCTATTTGTATTAGTATAGGCGTTTCCTATACAATATATAAAATATGGCTAACCGACCGATATATTTCTTGAAATAGCCGTTATTAAAGTTAAGACGTCAACAACAAACGTGCTGAATTGATAAATTGACCCCAGCGCCCCCTCGCGGTAAACGGGAAAGAATTGAATGATTGCAGATATTAACGAACCTGTATGTAGGTATATGTCGCCGCTCACTAGCAACATTTTCTTTCTAGAACAACTCTAGGTCTCTTGATATCTAGTCCGTCTAATAAAATAATTGCTCCTAGGCTTGTCATATGACGGTCACCAGTGACTGAATTCACGCAATAGTTGTGTTGGCAGTTCGATTTTCGTGTCGGCCATGTAAGCCTATGTTTACGAATAAATAAATAATTGATTGATTAATTAATTGGCCCTTAATTCAATGGGAATAAAATGGAATTAGTGGAGTACACTAAAGCCTATGGCCGATGAACTTACGGAGCTGTCATCATTAATATTTTCAGAAAAACAATGTGCCTGACCTGATACGACAAAAAAAAATATTTAGACAATAATATCAAGTGAGTAATCTGAGATTACTAATCTTAAAGATCCGTTTTGAAGCAGAGTGCTAATTCAATCCTCCGTTCAAGTAATAACTCGTTCAGTCCGGTCTTGTTTCGAACTGGAGAAACCAAAATAGTTTCGTCCTCTAAAATCGTCAGATACTCATTAAACAGTTGGGGCACTGCGCCGGCGGCGTCTTCGGCCGCTGCAACTGCAGTTTAATAGTTTGCGCGAGAAATAAAGAAGTATTGCTAGGTACTGTCAACGCCAGAAGTGATTCATTATGATTATATCCCTTTTAGGAAGTTAAACTACACAATTTTCAAGTTGTTTATAGTAAATTAGATTTAACACTTTGTGTTAAAAATTAGAATTTAAGAAGTGAACTGGGCTAACTTATTAGTTTGATGCAACTTTCCATGAATATGAGGAGCACGCTTCTTGTTTTTGAATGATTAGTTAAAAAGAACAGAACCACATAAGTTAACATCCAGTGCCATTTTACGAAACCATAAGCAGTAACGCCCCGATAGTCTAGTGGTTTAAGTACCGGGCCGAGATCTCGAGGTCGTGGGTTCAATTCCCGGGTCGAGCTAACTTTGGCTCGGTTTTTTCGGAAGCCGTAAGAAAGGTGAATAAGGACTCTTGTTAACGCTTTATCTAGTGCTAGTTCTTCCGTTCAAACAGTAGTTTGATCAGTTGGAGCAACTCGGTGATCAGAGAACGCTACATAAAGAATTCCCTAGTCAGTAGAGTTATTCAATTCGAGTGAAAAGGAATTTTTACGTCGTATTTTAAAGCATTAGTTTCACTTGGTAAGGAAAAACATGTGTACTATTTCTAAAGAGACGAAACTGCGCATTATTTTCGATGACATTGAAAATGTTTGCACAAATGTAATGAGTAATGTTATTTCAGTAGATCTGTTAAAGCGAAATGTTTTCATTGATTATAATTTCTACGTTTATAACTGTATTTATTTTAATAAGTAGAAATATATACCTTCAGTTTATGTGTAGATGGGCTATAATTATGGTGTTGTATTTAAATATATTTTATGTTATCTAACGGGAACTACGCATTTATCCTTTTATAAAAAAAGTTGCGTATGATTTACTTCAAGGTCTAGTCTACGTCAGTTCCAAATTTAATCATAATTTGACCGCCTCCAAGGAACAGTGGCTAAGCCGCTCGGGTATAAAAACACGAAGGCTGTGGGTACGAGTCCCGCCTTGGATCTGGTTGGTGGTAGCTAGTAGGACTTTTTTACAATCCGGCTGGCTAGCTACCACCCCCACAGGTGAAATCTGCCGCTATAACAGCTCTGGCTGTGTTCCGGCAGTATTAATGTGGGAGCCCAGTACACTTGAAATCAAAGGCTCGAAGATCAGATAATCCCACAGTCTGGCAGCTCATTGAGCGACGCTTCCTGGTGAAGTGTCCCTCAATGGAATAGGCCGCAGTGGCCGCTTACCATCAGGTAGGCTTCGTCAGCGTATCTGTCTGCCAACTACCACAGTATAAAAAAATTGGTTCAATGTTTCAGGCGTGAAAGTGTTACAAACAGATAAAGTTACTTTCTTTAGTAATATTGTTATATTACTAGATATTTTCACGAACAACTTTATAAAAACAATTTAATTAATACTAAATCATCTGATCAGTTAGTGAAATCGGAAACATTCTACTTCATCAAAAAGGTTTCGACTTTAATTCATTTGAACTTTTTGTAAAACCCTTCATTGTTATTGGAGAAGCTTTTAAATTGCTATAATAAAATCTCTTTTTCTTAGAATTTTAATAAGTATTTGATGAATAAGTAAAAGAAACCACTTCAGTGCTCGGTTGTCCATTTCGCCGTCGCGAATCACCGCTCGGAGAAAGTAAATATTGTGAAAGCAATCGTCCAGAGTTCGATTCTGAGTAGTGGTTGAGGAAAATAAGAAGGAATCTAGCCAGTATTACTTTGTAACTAGTAGAAATGGTGGTTTCATTATAGAAACAGATTCTCAGACTTTTCTCGGCGCATTTGAAAAATCATTGTTGCCGTGTTGCCATTGGGATGTTAATATAAATAAATGGTTGACAACATCACATGTTATATTGATGTGACCCTAAAACAATTAGCTTAATTACTTGTGTTATGGGTGTGTTTTTATACTACTTCAGTTGTCAGACAGACACACAGCCCACCTGCTGGTAAGCGGCCACCTGCGATGATGATGTGATTGCGTCATAAAAAATACGAAAATGATAATTTTAGACAGCAAAATATAATAGAATAAGATTCTATCGTCCTATGATCCTAGACAAGCGAAGCCGCAGGCTTAAATTAAACAAGATCTGTATTATACACAGCTGTTGTAACAATATTTATTTTAAGGTGACTTTGGCTACGAAGAATAACACTTTCTTGCAAAAAATAAAGAGTTCGGTTGCTATGACGAACATATCTAGCGGAAATTAGAAGGTTGTAAATGGACGTTACAAGCATTCGTAACCATAACAAAGATAAGCCGACTAGTAAATAGTAATCCAAGGTGACTAAAATACCAGCAATATTATCTAATCACAGAAAGTAATTTTCGTCTTAGTCATTATTGTAATACATGCGGTATAAGTATAACTACATACATATAACACAATGTATCAGCCTATTTAATGTTAATTTACAGGACAAATAATGCAGATAGTTGATCACAAGAGCACCCGAGCCACAGAACATTATACTAAAGTAGTACCCGAGCTGTGTTGGACACAAATTTTGTCTGGCTTGGGAAAAATGCCCAGAACTCTAAGATCATGGACCAATGACTCTTCTCAGCATAAATATGAAAGTATGTAGTAGTAAAAACAAAATCCGTAATTTACGTGTCCGAGAGTACATCGGAAGGCCTCAAGCCGATAGGCCGTGGTGGCTGCTTCCCGTCATGTAATCAGACCCTAAATGCTCTGGCACTTTACTGGCATCATCCAGACTGTGCCACAGTTACGGTACATTACGATATGTTTAAACAAACCGATCGCAACGGGTGATTGCATGGAGGCTCGGTGTTGCATTGCACGGTGTAATCACAGCTTTACGACTGCACGACGATTACCGTCGTGTGTGGATGTAATGTGACCACGTCAACGGTAACACAATTGTTTTCATTCGCCAGTTGACGTAGGTACTAGTAACTATTTAAAAATCTGTGCTAGGGTTTACTAGAGGACATTTGAATAGAGAACTAAATTGTACTATTACAGCCTGCGCGCGAGATCTGGGAAGACTTAAGGAATGTAGTAATGAGCTTATTGTAATAACCTAAATTTTGGTTGGTGGTAGGGCTTTTTCCGAGTCCAACTGGCTAGCTACCACACCCACAGGTGAAATCTGCCACCATAACAGCTCTGGCTGTGTTCCGAGGGAGCCAGTTTACTTGAAATCAGAGGCTTGAATATCAGATGAGCCTACAGCCTGGCATTACTGCACTATTTATAGGCGTTATCCAAAGTAATGTAAAAGTCTTTAAATATTGACCAGGAAACGTAGCTCAATTCATGTTTCCTTAAAAACTGCTACCTAATGGAATTTCCGATGAACCCCCAGGTAGGCTGCGTGTCCATGCCCGCCAAACGCACATAAATAAGCTTAAGAAATATTTGAAATAATACGTGTACCTTACCTTACATATTCGATTCATGTGTGGTAATCACCTTTCTGCAATCTGACTAGGCACTTACACTACTCATATTACACAACATTAGTTAATAACAACACAATCGCATAAAAACGCACAATCAAACAATAAATTATTTAGCTAATGCTGGCCATACACCATCATGCCTATCGTCAAGTCGATTGGATCAAGTCATTTGACATGCCAATCCGCGCCCACACACAGTCAATTTGGCTTGATCCAATCGATCGCTTCATGCCGATTTGACGATAGGCATGATGGTGTATGGCCAGCATAATGCTACGGACTGAACGCATTCAAAACATTCCGGCTTACTGAGCGCAGACGAGTATCGGAAAATACAAGACTACCCACTTAAATAACTACTATGTAAATATTCAAGCGGTTTGTGTAGAATTTAAATTGTATTATTTATACTTATTACCTTTACGGTACGATTCAGTGCAAGCCTAATAAAATAAGTCAGAATAACGTCGATTAGTTTCTCAATTGCGCCGCCAAAGAAAGACAAAAGCACTTCTGTACCTGTTATCCCGTGTAAATTGAGTTGAGCACTTTCCCGGGATAAAAACTTTTCCACAGTAAAGTACCAGTCTATTTATATTCTACTGCGTGGCAAAGGCTTGAATAAAATTAATTTTCATCTTTCAAATCAAATTACAAGCCGAATAATTCGAAACATAATAAATTCTCTAATATTAAAGGTAGGATATGTTGACCACGGGTCGGTATAAATACTTTAGTGATTTTGAAACTTTTTAATTAGTGAATTCAAATCAAGCCAAAAAGTTTTGATAAATTAAAAAGTTAAAATAACTCCGTAGTCATCGGAATGGGATTCATAACAGAAAAAATATTTAATTCGAAGTCCGTGCTGCGTCTATAAAAACCCTTTGGGGCCGCGATAATTGGAATGATTTGGCAATTTAACGCATTTCGCTAAAAGTTTTTTGTTATAAGTGTGTACCTATGTCATGAGAGATAGCGATAGCGGATAGAATATACCTTAAGAATATCAGATTTTCCGGGCAATCGCCACAGGGCGGGCATCGGCTCGATCCTTTCGCATGTAAAGAGGAAACCGAGGGAGTTTAGTGGGTAGTGGGAAGCTTTCGTCCCGAATCCCACACATGCCCACATGTCTTGCTAGCCTGCGTTAACACAGCATAAACTTTTTTATAGTATTCGAAAGCACCAAAACAGCCACTAGCACAAGTCCTATATCGAATAAGAAACATTTTGAGTCCATTTTTCACTACGAAATACATTCTTTGTAATAAACACAACGTAGGATTGTTTGAACTTTGCTTAATTAAGTACTAACATAGGTGATAAGATTTCGTTGTTACTAACATTCTCTGTTGGATCATTAGTTATCTGAAAAATAAACATTCTTTTTTTTTATATGCAATTTTATGATTCTTTATTCAATGAGTGTGCCAATCACAGAAATCTAAATATTTAGATTTCTGAAGCGCATCGATACAGAAGACAAAATAGCATGTTGATTTTAAGCATTGAGAGGCAACATTGTCGCAGAAACAGTTGATAAGTCCACGAGCCAGGTGGTTTATGATCTTGTTTTATCCCCAACTATAAAACAGAGTTTAGAATATCCGATACGAAAGCGGTTTCGCTGATATTGTGTTACAATAGGAGGTACGTGACTTAGTTTTTTATGTATGAGGTGATTTGACGTGGTTCACGTGGTGTATCAGAACGGCTTATAAATCATAAAAGATGCATGAGTTTTTTTTATACTAAGTCAGTTGGCAGATAGACACGCAGCCCACCTGATGGTAGGCGGCCACTGCGGCCTATTCCTTTGAGGGACACCAGGCTGCTGCAGCTCAATGTGCTGCCAGACTGTAGACTCATCTGATCTTCGAGCCTTTGATTTCAAGTGTACTGGCTCCCACATTAATACTGCCGGAACACAGCCAAAGCTATTAGGGCGGCAGATTTCACCAGTGGGGGTGGTGGTTAGCCAGTCGGACTCTGAAAAAGCCCTACCACCAACCAGACCCTAGGCGAGAATCGAACCCACCACCTCCGGAATTTATACCCGAGCGGCTTAGCCACTTTTTCACGGAGGCGGTCAAAACTTATATATCGGAAGACGCGGCCGTGGTAGGCCCCCTCACAAGGTGGATCCTTGTGGGCGACCTATGTCCAACAAATAACGTCTTTTTTATTTTATAGGAATATTTCGGTCTGATTTTTCAAACACATATTCACACCCAGGATTTGAGCTTCGAACCACGGATCATGCACGGCTCATCAAGCACGGATCATGGGTCGGTATTTAAACCATTGACCATCGATGCTTTTTCTTGTGTTTTGATTAAATGCTAGCGAGCGGCAATCACTTTACTTGCATGATGCAGAATTTAATATTTAATCATTCGTTTGTCTTCTGTCATCAGTTTGTAGAATAGTTTTTGGCGAGCGCGAACTACATGTTTTGAGGATTGCCTTAAAAATTTGTGGTTACTCATCAATTCTTATTAAAAATGTATAATGCGTCTTTTTCTTGAAGTTATTTAAAGACAAAATCATCTAATTTTTCCACGTGTTACCGGTAATATTATCTTTTAAGCATGACATTTTAACAGGTATTTACGGGAAACCCTTATAATACACGTGCCAGCAAAATTTATAAAAGATAATTATATATTTTGCTGGCACGTGTATTCAGAAGATTCGGAAAGCTCAGCTAGACATTCAACCAGATAACAATTGTTATCCTGGTTAACCCGGATGTTACTGACATATAATTTGTGTCCGAACTTGTAGATTTTTTAATATGTGGATAATAAAAAAATAAAAATTCTGGAAAAGTAAAAATAAAAATCTATTTCTAGTGGAAATTCGGAAAATTGGTGTTGTTTATAAACAACTCTAGTAAAATAAAATACAACTATCAAAAATACCCACAAATCTTTTTATATTTATTTATCTTGAGTGTTGTTTTAAAACGACGGTAGTAACAAGTGGACGTCTAGATGTAAGTCAGGTAGAGGTCAGAATTTTGACTAGTAAAGGAAGGGTAACTTGTCTTCCCATGTGTACAATTATTTAAAATAATTCTTTTGGTAAGATCGGCCAACCGAGACTGACTAACCTCCCAAGGTGAAATCTGCACCCTTACAGGTTTGGGGGCGTTTCGGCGCCATTAAAGCCAGAGAGCCAGTAACCTTGAAGATTTGAGAAGCCTATAATATTAAGCAATGTTTCTAAGTGAAAAATAGGCGTTAGCGGCTGATTAGCACCAGGTGTGCAGTATGCCTGTCTGCTATCTGGGAAAGCATAATAGAAATTTACAACGAAGTCAGCATGGTCGTAGCCATCCATGGGACCAGGGTGGGGCAGCCGTGGACCTAGGGTGGGGCAGCCATGGACCCAGGGTGGGGCAGCAGTATAAAATAATATGTAACTAGTAAACTATACTCGCGCTAGGGTGGGGCACTTGCCCCACTTTGTCCCACCGTGGCTACGCCCATGGAAGTCATTGAAATCGCCAGGAGCTTCTCGCTATACCCAAACCAAGACCGATAAGGGTTTGATTGATATTTGTGGGCAGCTGATAACATTTGTCAGCGGTTCAAAGCCCGCACACCCTGTATAATGCATGGCCGGCAACGGTCAACCCCGCCGGAACGGGGCAACCTATAATTAAACGCCCCTTATTTGTTTGATAAAGGGCAAGATAAAAGGACAATGGGAGGAATGTGCGGAATGAAACTTTGACGGGAGCGATATTTCACGAGATGTTACGATGGACACTATGGAGTTATGCTTTGTTGTTGGATTTAATTTGACTCATGTTGATATCAATTTCCTTTACTTTTTAATAGCTAATACACACTTCTAATTTCAAAAAAAATTGTGGTTAACGGTGTTGGTTGGTCTCACAGTTACATGTTTGTTTATACCCGCACTTTTCATATATTTTGATTGTGAAACTGTCTGTTGACCCAAATAAATGAAACAAAAATTAAGATAAACAAGAGACAAGTCGGTAAATTAAGGTAGAACACCTCTCGCTAAAAAATTGTGATATTCACCAAAATAATTATAAAAATGTTAACAAAGACTTTTGTTAACATTTTTATACACTTCTCATAAATTCAGGATAGGTATGTAACTATCACGAAAATTAAACATCGCATTAAATTGTAACTTTTATTTTATAATTATGTAAATCACACTTATTGCAATCGAATAATTTGTGTCTATTCTGTCGTTCTGTTGTTTTTTTAAACGTGTCGAGAAAGAGAGGGAGAGAGAATAACTTACATGCTCTCTAAGAGAGAAAACTTGGAAAGGAACTCTCTGGAACTGACTGACTGACTGAAAATGATCACAATCACAAACTTATCTGTCAGTGGTGAAAATGGCTCTTAGACTATCTGAATAAAAACGCCAACTGCATATTATCTTACAAAGAAACTGTCTAAAAGTATGCATTAACGAGACGCCTCCTTGCAGAATGCTTTTAATTAAAACGTATACAAAATCTCGTGTGCTCAGGGCGCCTGCATGCGCTAATGAGTGCAGTTTGCATTCTCCTGCACTTAGCGCTGTTCTGAATCTTGCAGCTTGTAAAATCAGGAAACAGTAACGAGTGACATTCTCTTAAGTGGGACTGTTTACCTTGGTACATGGGAATGTATCGGAATAAATATTAAAATGCTTGGGATACGGTGGGGCATCAATTTATTAAATAATTTTATAATATGCCTATTAATAGTCAGAAGGGATGCACCAGCTTGTTCTATTCGGGTGTTTTGTAGAACAAGTTGAAGAGATAATACAGATAACTGAGTTAATGATCTTTCAGAAGCCTATTTAAAACAAGGAGCCTACTCAATATTATTAAATTAGACGATCAACCCGAGCGATCCCAACTTACTCAGTGATTCAGCACTTCTAACACAAACAGTTTGACCTGAAACGAATAAACACGAATCATCGATAAATATTGGTCTTGCCGGCCCTAGGCGACTTTCGACGGACGAAATATTTACATAGCTTATTCAAATACTGCCGATCAACTTCTGATTAGCAAAAAACTTCGCTTTAGAAGCAAAATTATTTAGACTCGTATTTTTAATCGAAGTCAGTAATGAGTATAAATAAATGAATAAATCCGTGAAACTTGTTTACACCGCGCCGTCTAACTCCAAACTAAGTGTAGCTTGTACCACAGAATAACTTAAAGTACTTGTACTGTAGGTGCCGGACAACGTAAAATATAACTCACTAGCCTTCCGCCCGCGGTTTCACCCGCGCGTAATCTCTTTTTTCAAATATCCCCCCTTCCCCCCACATTTCCAGCATCAAAAGTACCCTATGTTCACCGGGGATAGTGTAGCTTTCCAACAGTGAAAGAATTATTCAAATCGGTTCAGTAGTTTCAAAATTGTTATTCCCGCGGGAATGAAACGTTTTCCGTAGGAATTTTATAGCCTATGTCCTAATCCGGGTTATAAACTATACGTGTGCCAAATTTCATCTAGATCCGTTCAGCCGATTAGGCGTGATTGAGGAACAAACATCCAAACATCCAGACTTTCGCATTTATAATATTAGTAGGAAGTAGGATAGTAGGATATACATTGATTTGGAATCACCCAGACCGGTATTTGTACCGTGGAGAAGTGATAAGTTGCTCGAGTACAAAACTCAGATGCCATTGAAGAGACGGAAATAAAATCTTTTGATATTTTCTGCGTGTTTCTAAAGTTTTTAAACCAAAAAACTCTTGTGTAAAAAAGCGCTTGTGGGTCAGCCTTTACAGCTAACATGCAAAATTTGCCCCTTATTTGCGTTTACAGGAAAACATACAAAAGTAATCGGAATGCATGCACCGCTGGCTAATATGGACGCAAATTGAAAAGCGATTTCCTGAAAGGAGCGATAGGGAATATAATTTACCGCACTTCCATTCGTTTTTTAAGCCAAATGCACAAGGAACCAGCTATTTTTAACATCACTGAGAATCGCTGAATAAAATAAAAGTCTAAAAAGTAAAGCTCGAAAACGGATTAAATTAAAAATAGTGAAGAGATTCCATCATCTTGATTCATATTTTGTTTTAACATGCAACGAAATATCCAAACAACATAGGTACGCGTTAAGATTCAAAATTATTCGGTTCTTTTGATTTATATGAATGTGAAGCGTTTTGATAAGCACGGCTGATATATCTCCACGGAATAAAAAACAAGGCTAGTTTATTCAACCTTTGCTCGATCTCCAAACAGATTCTAACCATACTTTTGCCGGAATGAGGTGATAATTAATTCGTCCGTAATTTAAGCATTCAGAAAGCTTTTAAGCGTTCAAAGGCGAGGTGTTTTATTGTTATTTACACGTCGATAGCCGCGCAAATAACTGTACATCAACGAAGGCTCGGTAACTCGCTGAGAGATCGCTACGGAAAGCCGTAAAACGTCCCACGTTAAAACGATTAGGCGGGATATCTCTGGAGGTGAGGCCACGCAATCCGCGGATATGAACTCATTTTATTAGAGTGTTATTTGATTGACTAGATAATTTACTATCCAGTCATTTTTTTATACTACTTCAGTTGGCAGACAGACAAGCAGCCCACCTGATGGTAAGCGGCTACTGCGGCCTATTCTGTTAAGGGACATTTCAACTAAAAGCGTCGCTCAATGTGCGCCAGACTGTAGACTCATCTGGTCTTCAAGCTCAAAAAAAAAGTCCTAAATAAGTCAATGTGAGTATACTAGCGGCACGCTATGATGGCCGTTTTGACATAATACAGTACATGGTGTTACAGTATAATAATGCCCAAAACAAAGGTTTAAGCAAAACGGCTCTTAAATTTAAAACAGCACATAAAATGCTGCAAAGCAGATAGTTTACGTGAAAAGTGCAAAAGCGTTATTAAAACCATTTATTTGTAAATATGTCAAAACAGCCATCATAGCGTGCCGCTAGTATATTAATTTTAAACGCAAGGCTACGGCTCCGCTGATGGTAAGCAGACCTTTTAATGCGCTTTTTGAAGAGAAGAGAATTATTTAATGAGAAAACCTCAAATGCGCCGCCTCAACGATTAACATACCCGCTGTTTGCATGGGCCACAGTAATCGAATCGCAGCTTCTAAAGCTATTTACTGTAACTATAGCCACGGAGCTATTTATGTTGAAATAAATAGGCACTAATGGAAACCGGTCTTATTACAGGTAATTTCGGCGGAGCCCTAGGTTCAGGGATTATTGACCAATTCCTCTGATTGCCTGCGGTACTGTTGTGATTGGGTGTCATTAATTGCTAATTGTTTGTATTTAACTACCAGGCTTTATTTCAAAGCATTTTGGTAAGCTAGTTTGATACCTTTTCGTATTATATTACGTATTTTTTATATTGTCATTACGGGAAACCATTAAATTGCATTAAACGTTTATTTTCATTTAATTAGTTTAATTATAAGAAAATATGTTACCAGTTCACCATATGATGTGAATTGAAAAATGTGATGTACCTAATAGAAGAACACAAAGATAGTCGCAAGGGATATTATTATTATATTACTAATTAATTTTGGCAACACGTGTTGCTACTCATAACATTTGCTTGAGAATACCACTAATATAAACATCAAACATGCGAGAAATGGTGATTTGTTCTGAGTAGTCTCTCTGCTTAGGTGCACCTTACTTACCTTTTGGGACCTCTATTTATAACCCGACAATATTGCTGTGATTACTATACAAAACACTATCGAAAATGACCAAGAGGGCAAATGACGGTGATTCATTAATATGTCCTGTATGATGACTGCAGAATCCAGTCTCCTAAATGAGGCATTAGCAAGTATAAGCCGAAGCAGAGCTGCATAACGACCTCAGTCCCTCATCAGGTTTGATTCATTTGGCAGGCATGACTGATCAAACCGCTTCAACACCTCTACTATTTGTCACTACTGACCACGAGTGAGTACGAGTAGAGAGTTAAGAGAGAGTTAAGCATCAGTCCAGCCGATTGGTGATCACCAACAGGATCTGACACTGTTTCGACTGAGTTTTAAATTTTCCGATTCGATTTGCCCGTAATTTATAGAAATGAGCATTATTATATATCCATAAAAGTTCCGCAAATCACAATTACATAATATGAACTCAAAATTACAGTTTAAGGTAGATACCTACTTAAAAAAAATGATAAAAAATTTGTGAACATGTAAATGTGTAGGTTTTCTGCACAACTAGCTGTTTATTTAATGTACTTGTGTTTTTTTATAAGCTTATAATATGGTAAAACATTTTTGTTATTTAAAAAAGACTATCTGTTAAGTTTCTTACAGCGCATCCTCTCAAGCATTCATGTCGAAACAGATAAAAAGGTGTGACGTGCTACTATCTATCTATCTGTAAACCAAGTTGCAAAATAAATATTTGGACTTAACTAATGAGTGTATGTGACGTAATAGAACGAATAGGAATGAACCCTCATTTCTCGAGTTTCAATTACCACTTTATGTGGTGCAAATGGTAGTGGTTTGTAGACTTGGGCGGCACTAGCACAACAGTGGTTATCGGGGCGGCCAGGCGCGCTAACAACGCAATGTGTCTATTAGCGGCTGCGACAAACACACCCGCTATCTCACGATTGTGTACTGAATTCAATATGTGCATGTATTTACTGCCTAGCATGACTATCAAATGAATAATTTGTTGTTATGGGCCAAGCCTTCTTTTGTTATTATGCATTTATTTGAGACTCTTGATAACTTTCGCATTTTTGATACGATTGTGGAAAACAGCAGTATTATCGTGGGAGCCAGTACACTTGAAATCAAAGGCTCGAAGATCAGATGAGCCTACAGTCTGGCAGTACATTGAGCGACGCTTCCTGGTGAAGTGTCCCTCAATGGAATAGGCCGCAGTGGCCGCTGACCATCAGGTGGGCTGCGTGCCTGTCTGCCAACAGACTTATAATAAAAAAAAATAAAAAAAATGGGAGAACACTTTCTATATTGTTTATTGATGTGCACAGTGATTGGGCGATATATCAGCAAGCGGTAAATGTGCAATTTGATCGTACACAGTTATCAATTCATAAAACATCCGCAATTTCGCAGGATATAAACATTTTCTGTTAGCTCTTTCAAACCCAGTTCGATTTTGTGATTACTGCTTACTAATCCGCATTATGGCAGCGTATTTATTTACTAAGTCAGATTGATGACTTATTTTCAATTATGGGGGCTTTTTCCAGTGGGGCATTAATAGGCTAATTTATTAGTGTTTATCTTTCATTAGAAAAGTCAACGGCAAAGCCGTTCATTTAGACCAAACCATGAAAGTCATAGAATGATGACGATTTTAGGTATATGAATGACAAACGTGAGTTGAACCAATTGTTATTAAAATAAGTCAAGAGACAAAATCTAAAGGAAATTATATTTAATATTCCATTCAGAGCAAGAAATAGATTCCATAATGCGGAGCCAAATTCAGACCCAATTTGCATAATAGACAATCGTAAATAATTTCTTAAAATTTTACCGTATTGAGGGAACAGGGCTTAGCAGCGAATATTATTATAATTTCTCGGGAAAGATGTAATTATGGGGAACTCTGCGTATTATAAATGAGAGAAACATTGACCGAAGAACGAATCCCTGTCACAGTTGGATGGAAATAGCAAGGTGCTGCCAGCTCATCAAATCAAATATCAGGGGGCCTAGACAAAGTAACATTTTGACAGCGATGGCGAAATTCGCTAACTTCAAATTGTATGGATTTGACAGGTGCCTTAGAAAAGTCACGTTGTCAGTAGATATTGAACGGGTTATATTCGTTATCGAAAATAATTGAGCTATAACGAACGTCATAAATAAAATAAAAAATACTTGCATAAAACTATTGTACTATTAAAGGTAAAGCGTTCTGCTGCGGGAAAACAACAATATTTTTTTAAGTAGATGCTATACAAAATGTTTCGGTCACCCAATATAACATTCCTGGAATATCACCTAACATTACAGAAATATTATACACTAAGTATCTTTGCATACTTCTACTCAACTCTCTTCTTTTTACGCTTAGAAAAATAGCTAGTAGTAAACCGCTTCCAAATAAACCACTAGCGAGCATCGCAGAGGCTAACTTAGCTTTGAGCTAACGTTCCGGAATTTTCGATGCGCCGTAAATCCTGACCGCTATTCCACTGTATCTCTCCCGAATCCTTTGTAGGGGGGAGATATATTTATCGAAAAATTTTAATTTAAATAATAGTAGAGTCAAACGTTACTTAGTTTATTATGCTTGAAAAAATCCTTTCTGAGTATATTTATTTTTAATTTATTTTCATTATGTCTACTATTTTATTGACAAGGCCACTTCAGTGTTTACATCTACTACCACTACTTAGGTACTTATACCTATCAATTAAGTTCTTAGATCACTTGTTTCGATGAAGGCAATTAATCCCGAATAATATCATTGCGTAAAAAGTAATCAGCTTCAAGTTAAAATTAATACAAATAAATAAAAAAAAGAAGATATCTTATCTGACAGCGGTGGAACCGCCCCTTAGTCTTATTTAACAAAAGACTTGGAAGGGGACCTTTTAAATATAATATACTTTTGTTTAGGCACCTATAAATACATATCAATCACTGAAGTTCGTCTCATTTATGCTGTCTTTATCTAACTAATGTTTGTCTGGTATCATAAAATGTGACCAATTTTCTTTTGTTAAAATCTTCTGTACGTTTATCGTATCAATTTGCCACAAAATGCCAGCCCGCAGTATCTAACCTTACATAATGACCGTCACCAGTAATAACTTTATTGTATCAATAGAGTTTGTCATATTTCATAAATAGAATGCATGCCTTTATTTTCATCAAAATAATAACAAGCCTTTCTAATTTTAACATAAAGTAAAACTATCGATAGCCAAATAAAGTGTACTATCGCAGCTCTAGTCGGATCGTGAACGCGTATCAGTATAGGGAGTGCAGGAGTCATTATATGGTCCGCTGGAGTAAAGAGGGTGCTGTTCATTTTGCACATGCGATCCACAGGCTGCGAATGGCTGCGGTTAACCTTTCGAACTACTGCTTAATTACGTTTTCGCCTAATGAAGGCCTTTAAAGGTGAAGTGTGTTAGCTCAATCTAGCCCTGAAGTATGGGCCTGACTGCTAAAGTGTTAAGGGATTTGTGGGAACTGTTCAGTTGGGTTAGCCAATTTATTCTTTAAAAATTTTTTACTAGTTTACGGCACGCGGCTTTGCCTTTTAAGATTATACGGCGTTATCCACTAGGACTGTGGAATTTTTCCACGTTGATAGGTAGTCTTTGTAGTGACAAAGGCAGTGCTCTAGCTGCCAAAATATCCATTTACCAAAATCCCTTATCTGTTGCATCGTTGCCACGTGAAAAAAAAGGCAAATAAAACAATACATCATTGAGATGAGTCTGGGAGTATCCTACCACAAAACAGATCTAATGCGGCAGTCCGATCCTACGATTTTTATTTTTTTTATATTCGGTCAGTTGTGTGCCTACACAGCCCATCTGATGGTAAGCGGTCACTGCAATCTGATCGTTGCGATTACGATTCCGGGTCTGATACCCAACCGGCTTAGATCCATGGCGGTGGTCTGAAAATACAAATTCATTTAATGTCCAAAGATATTTCATTAAGTACTACTATTTTATAAATGAAACATAAGTACGACGTTCCTAAGCAACAACCGTCGTGCTACCTAGCCACATATAGTACCGCGGTGGCCGCCCGCGTCAGGAATGTCAACGATGTTACTTTTTATGCAGTCGTTTCGGAGATCGCCGGACTCCTGCCCCCCTAACAATCAGTAGCGGTTTGGTAATGGGGTGACGGGGATGCACAATTAAGTAGATGAGGCAAAAAAATTATATAAAGGAAGAATCTGCAATTGTTGAGAAATCAGCTATTGCTAAACGTCGGGCTTAGGCGTTAGCGTACACACCCATACACAGAGATAGATATTTTTTGTGCATCCATACTAAAATTATAAATGCGAAAGTTACTATGTCTGTCTGTAACTGTTTAAGCCTAAACCGCTAAACCAATTATGATAAAATTTGGTACAGACATTATATCCGTAAAATGATCAGTACATGTACCCCCAGGATGACAGAAATAGTATAGTGTTTTTCTTAGTTTGTCCCTCTTTTACGTAGCACCAGAGCGCAGCGGTGCAATGTAATTGGTGGTATGGGAATAATTTAGGACCAGAAAAGCGACCTAGCCTATTTTTTATCCCGGAAACATCACTGTCATGCGGTATAACGTAGTTGATTCCACGCAGACAAAGCCACTGGCGGAAGACTAGTAGTACAAATCCTAGAAGACGTTACTTATAAGAGAAAACCACAAAAGATCTAAAATTTTGCACCATTCTGATAAGTCATGTTTGGTGACTAATAAAAGCCATTTCACAGCACACTAACGCTGGCAATTAAAAATAAATCAAAGCTGGTAAATAGAATCAGAAACGCAAAATGCATTTCAAGCTGTGATAATGTGAATCGGGAATTAATGGAGCAAATTTTGCATTTTGATTATAGAACCAAGGTTTGATACCAAGTTACACAGCTTGGAACATCGGCGTCAGGTCGCATGCCTTTCGGTCTTTTACCGGATTCACTTCGGAGAGTGTGCCATGGAATTGCACAACTTGATTCCTCCATCCCCTTTTTACCATAGGACAAGCAGACCAACTACACGACGCCATAAATATACAGTCGAGATCCCATTCATACGAACGGAGCGATTTGCGTCAACTTTCATCATGAGAACTGCAATGCTGTGGAACTCATTGCCCGACTCTGTGTTTCCTATTGAGTACAATATGACGGTCTTCAAGTCGCGAGTTAATAGGTACCTTCTAGGCAGGCATGTAACAGCTTAGGCCGCATCAACGCTTTCCATCAGGTGTGATCGTGGTCAAATGCAAGCCAATACATAAAAAAAAAAGAATCAAAAATGCAACTTACTGTATTACCAGTTACAATTTATTTTCAACTGTCAGCATTTGTACCTATTCAGTGTTTGTTTTCATACTATGAAGACGGCGCTCAAACTTTTAGTCTGAATTGCATCACTTCTACTAAATTAGAAACATCTACGAAAAATTAGACGCCTTCTATTTTATTGAGCCACTTGATGTAATGGTCGAGAAGTCGGCTGTTAAGTACACCAAAGGTCGCGGGTTCGATCCCCGCACGGTACAAACATTTGTGTGCATGAACATGTCTGTTTCTATGGTCTGGGTGTTTCTATGTATAATATGTATGTATTTACAAAAAAAAGTATAGAAGTAATTTAGTTTATCCGTTCTCTGGCACCCATAGCACAAGCTTATGCTTAGTTTCGGGCTAGATGGCGCTGTGTGAATCATTATTCACACAGCGCCATCTAGCCATTTCTATCTATCTATTTATGTCTATCTCTAGACATTTCTAGAGATATTTATTTATTTAATTTTAAATAATAAACCTTACAATATTTATTAGTTTTTACTTGGTACCCTAATATTGTGTAAGCATCATATTAAAGTTACTCTAATATTCTGTCTGTTAGGTGTAATAAAAGCAGACAGTATTTAATTTCGGCCTCCTACAACATTTTGTATACCTAAAGCTTAAGTTCATAATTAATTTCAACACGATTCTATTTAATCCTACCCAGTTTCTAGCCTAGCACCTCATTATTAGTTTACCATATTATTAAGTTTATTTCAGCAGGATTTTGATTGAATACTAATTTAATTTTTAATTTGCTATTTTCTGATCTTATTTAACACTCTTTGAAGACGTAAAATATAAAATTCTTCGGATTCTTCTACATTATAGTCTCAATCATATACTTCATACTGTAGGACTTGGTACTATAAAACTAATTATAGGTAATTGTAACTTATAAATTATAAACAACATGGCGATGAAAAGAGAAACTGCCGAGTTTTTTGCCGGTGCCTTCTCGGTTAGAAGCAGCATTCCGATCCGAACCGGTGGAACAGTCGCATTATATGTACTTATAATTATTTATTTATTAGTATATCTTATATTACCGAAATATATATTTACTTTTATGTAAACTACTATTATACTTGAATATTTTAGTTTTTGATGATTCGTAAGTGCTTCTGTGAATGCCTATAAGAATAAAGATATTACTGATTTGGATTTTGAAAGATAAAAACCCAATCTTCTCTTAAATATTTTAAGCGTAGATTGTGGCCCGACACTAGCTCCTCCACCTCAGATACATTTTAGTGAGCTTGACGGCAGATAAAATACGTTCCGGAAAAGTTGCCAAACTGTCACCTCCACCAAATCTAAGCTCCGGGACAGCACATCCGTCCCGCGATAACGTTGTTAGAGCGCGGCCTTTGCGGGACATTAGTCAGCTAAATTCGGTGCAGCCTTGGTCCACGTGACATTGAACTTAAATCTGGATGCTTAGGGGCGGTATATTTTTCCTTTATGATGTAAATGGGCATTTAACTACCTACATTGTAACAAAATTTTAAAGCAAGTTCTTGTTAACATATGTAATTTCTTTGGTTGAAGAATATATCGCTTTGGCTCCTAGCTTGGGAGAGGAAAAACCAAGCAGCCAGTGTGTCGATCTTAGCTTAGAGCATGTAGGTATGTTAATTATTTACAGCTTATAGTATCTATAAAAGCTTACTAAGCTAACTAATAACAAACACTAACGTGATTATGTTATATCAAAATAGACAGAAAAAATATCACAAACTTATTTGAGAACTGTGAAATCGGCACTTAATTCAATTTTGAACGGACTTGGCAGCACTTTGCGCTATGCCTTTTACAGTTAAGTGTGATAAATGGAATAGACTACAATGATAGTTTGAAATGGGCTGGGTGTCTTTATGCCGATTGAAATTACATAAAAAGGCACTGAAAAAAAACTGTGGGTCACTTATTATTCTTGTATTTTCTGCATTATAATCCACCAATCTGTTTAACAAAGCTCTAGTACAAGTCGCAGACACTTATTTGTCTCTTAATTAAGGCATTGATAAGATTAGTAGCTGCTATTGATTCCATTGGTCGGGCCTATTGTTTCGCGCGTTGGCGGTGGGCCCGATAACTGATATCATGGGACATTAGTTCTCCGATAGTCATCTTGCAAAATTGATTGGGGCAATTGTGTTAAATGATAACGTTTAGCACAATAATTGAATCACAAGATGCTAAATTTAACAGCTGCTTGCGTTGCTCAGCAGAACCATTATGTGGCAAAATTGTTTCTTCAATATGCTTATTTGTGTCCTTTAATTTATAAATATTAACATCGGAGAGACCAAAGCACATAGACTTCGAAGGCTCGGTCATATTGAGATAATGGCTTCAGATCGAAGTGTCAAGAAAGCATATCTCGGAAAACCTGTTGGTTGACGGGTCGGTCGCCCTCGCTACCGCTGCCGTGTCAGGCGAATTTCAGTTAACTTAAGATACATGAGTTACGCGTAACAAGTGTTTTTCGTGGTTTTTATGGGTCTTCTATCCCGTGTATAAAATATTATTTAATTATCTCTTACCGTTATCCCAAAAAATGCTCTAGAAGAAATTACGATTTACTACGATATTATGGTTAAGTACTGTATCTTAAGTTACAGACAACGCTTGACGAGTCGACAAGACGCGATTATGGCAAACTCAGTTAAGTGTCTACTAAAATACATGACTTAGCCACGATAGATACGTAGTTTACTTATATATTATACTGTTATGGGGTAATTACTAAGACTTATACAACTACATAATATTTAGACTGATTTAGTAGACCGGTAGGTAATGTTTTTGTTGATAAATGAAAAAGAAATACATTTTAGTTTATTTGAATACCATTTCCAGTTTTGTCATAATATACTTGTTATTTTTGTTGATTACACCTATGTTCCTAATTAAAATATGACTGATTAAAATTAAGATTCTTATTAAAACCTACTTTTATTCTACCTCTCTAAACAAAATAATGCAGAAATGCATGTATGGCTAAATAATTCTTACTCAAATTGTCACGGCTAAGTCATGTATCTTAAGATACGGCCCTTCGCGTAACAAGATTTGTATGAAATTCCTATCACGCCTATCTCCGTTTTTGGAAAAAAACAGAAAATAAAGATAAAACAAAAAAGATAATTACATCACAATAATATGTACATCTTTACAATTCTTATGATATGAAATAAGTTTGGAAAAATCTCTTGAAACATAGATATAATGGCAATAAATGCAAAAAAACTTTAGGAGTCGTTTACTCAAAACTAGGTTTTTTGAGATAACGGAGATAGGCCTGACACGGCAGACCGGTGGAGTGACGCTGTAGATGCAGACCCATAAGAGCTTGAATCGGGAGACTAGCGCGAAACCGCAGGGGACCGAGATAGGTGGTGTTATCTTGTATCGGAGGCCAACACACTTTGGGTCGCTGAGCCACAGGAGTAAGTAAGTAAATAATTTTTAAATGTTTTGATTGGCAAGCTAGATGGTGTTGTATGCCGCGCACCTATAGAATTTTCTATAATAATAATAAATATTCTTTATTGCACATAGAACAGACAAAAATACAATAAAAAATAACAAAAACGCACAATATAGGCGATCTTATCGCTATAAGCAAATTTCTATGTGCAAATTTACCTCAGCGGTGATAGAAAACATCGTGAGGTGTCCTTTACAGTCGAATATCAAGAAAAAAAATTGAAAATATGATATATCTACTTAGTTACTTTGATCGATTAGGAAGTTACATTGGCCGCATATGAACATCGTGTAGGTTCTCCGATTTTCAAGTCATGTCACGGAATCCAAGTAAAAATGTTCTCCGGTAATATTACTCCTCACAGCTTATCCTATTCGATATTTGGTTCAATAAATCACGTTAATGACACGTATTTGTTGCCTGTACATTGTGTATAGTGTAAGCGGAATATCGGGACGACAACAGCATCATAAATCATAATTCGCCAAGGACTGACGTGTTTTTATTTTCACTGCTCCCTTATAAAAAGATAACGAAATACTTTATCAGGGAAAGTTGGATGTTTAAATAATAAAAGAATCTGGATACTTAAGAGGTTTGTTTATACAAAGTTACGAGGAGAGATCTGTTTCTCGTGATAGATTTTTTTCTAAGATTTTTAGATTCAAATCTTTTAGATTTATTATATCTTTCGTAGTTTGATTTATCTTTTGTTTTCATTGCTGAGTAAAACTGTATCTTAAATTATGTTTTTTTGATTTTTGCAACAACGCCAGTAAGATTTCACCACAACTCAAGTCAATACAAATATATTAGAAAAAATTCAATTTGTCCAGGTATCAGGCGGGACTCGAACCCACGTCCCTCGCTGTCCGGGCGAGTGCACTACCAACTATGCTACCGAGACCTTAGTGGACCCGTTGAATTTCTTCTAGTATTGATTTACGCTACGGCAGCGCCATCTCTTCAACGTTGCAGTAATTACTACTTACAACATCCGAATGGAATACTTTTACAAGTATTTACCAATCTTTTGAGAAGAGATTATTTTTAAATTTTTTTTTTTTTTTTTTTTTTTTTTTTCGCCATTAAGCAGGCAATATGCTTTAAAAATTATACAAAAAAAAAAAAAAAAAAAAAAACTCAAGTCAAGATAAGCAGGCGCTCTATTTTTTGAGAGAATTTTTTGGGAGACATGCTGTATGTACCCCCGTTTTAGTTTATTAATTATAGGTGTGAATATCGTTTGTTAACATTGTCACTTGTTCTTAAACAAGAAATTAAAATGCACCTTAACGTAAGGTGGATTTTTGACAAATGTTAAGATATTTGGTGCTTTTAAACGCTCAGATCACTTTGACGCTGACTGTAGTACTACATACGGCATAAAAAACAATTTACTTGGCTATCCGGGGATTGGACTCAAAATACGTAAGTCTGACTTCACTTTGTTAAGCTTAAATTAAAAGAAGATGTTACTTTATTTTGAAAAAATACCAAAGCATAAGCTGCATTTTCTTATTAAGGGTTTTTAAGAAACTAAGCAATAACTTGCTTGACCTTGCCTGCTGGCTATCGAGAGAAACGATCTGCCATAGGAGTGATGGTGACGTCTTTAATACTGTCAGTTAATTTCATTGCTGCTGTGTAATTTTTTGCATTTAGCTCTGCCTTGAATCACGCGACCCTCCATTGCATTGGTTCTACCTAAGTATAGAAACTTTTATACAGCTTTTTTTTTCTCGGAGGAGAATGCGTTTATGCACAATAACCGCAGGCTAGCTAGACCCGCGGCCGTGTGTGGGACTCGAGGCTGAAGCGTCCACTACGCACTAAACTCCCCCGGTTTCTTCTTCACACCCGATTAGGACGAACCGGTGCCAGCCTTGTGGTTATTGACCAGCCCAACCTTATAAACTTTTATATACCTAAGTATGTAACCTATGTTTATAGTCTATCATCTAAACTCTCGCCATTAGTACTTGAATCTAAATGGGTGTGATATTTCACTTAGTATATATGTACGTCTTAGTAGCAACAACCTTCTTACGGACCTAAGTACGTTGCCTCATATTAATAATATAAAATGCCATAAAATTTAAAATCCGTTTTATCTCGGCATTATAATAAGACGGCTTACATTTGGCCTTTGGGAGACTTTAATAATCCTTTTATCGGCACCCTTCACGGCCTCGTCAAAACTCAATTTCGATTATCGTCTCGCTAAAGTTAAATTTACAAAATTTTATTGGACATTAAAACAACCGAGTTTAAAATCAGGCTTTTGATCGGCTCGAGTGTAATCTATTGCAAATTGATATTGGAGCTGGTTAAACGATTGCCGAACTTTGACAATATCCTGCATAGAATCCTCTAGAACAACAGGGCAAGTGCTGATAATATTCACGCACAAAGGGCACATTATTTTGGAGCTTTTAATTTGAATTTTTTGTACTCTAACACATAATTATATAATGGTAAGGGAAACAAGGGTGAAAGTTAACTTGTCTCAAAAGGACCTTGAAGCACACAAAAGAGCAATGATCAGTTATTCTGTCGTAACTCCATTAAGCTGGAACTGAGAGACCAGGTCGAGTGTCTGAGTTGACGGTTCCAATTAGCCGGCAAGACTCGGTAAAGCGGTGTTCGATTATAGCGCTTAAACAGCGGGTACAGCCCTCGAGGATTCAGGCGACTGGGACCAAATAAAACTGGGACCGCGGTCCCAGTTACCTGATAACATTTTTGAATCGGTCGACTGGGACCATATACCTAATTTCCTTTAATGTACAGTTAACAGAAAAATCAAGTTATAACTCAGGATTTTATTTTATTTAGTATTACGGTCAAGTATTTTTGAAGTGAAAACTTCTGACTACACTTTTTTTATAGGGAAAAAATGTTAAACTCGCGACAGATTAGTAAGATTGATTCGCCATGCTCGTCGAAGTTATGGCGCCCAGAAACACCAAAGAGAAGTCACACGGAATATCTAATGGCGGAGTAGAATTTCATGGAAATAAAAGCGAGTGATGCAAAACTTCTATTTGAAGTACCAGGCGCCCATTAGTACCGAAGAGTAATCACACGGAATATTTCATCCTAAAATGGCAGCGTGGCAAAATAAAAGCGAAGTGATGCAAAACTTCTATTTGAAGTACCAGGCGCCCATAAACACCAAAGAGTAGATCGAAAATTCGTAAGACGGATGGAGAGTAGACAGGCGGTGGGGCGTTGTGTCAGTATGGATTTGTCATAAAAGTGTCATTCGGTTGCTCAGTAACATTGTTATGAGGAGATGATTGTCATTGCAAATAAATATTACACCACGATATGTGCATCTTCTGACTTAATTATAAATATATAATAGGAGTAATGAGTACTTACTTTATGGTGTATAACTGATTAAGACTGATTTTTATATTATTGTTTTGAGGAGATTTCTGTTGAATGTTTACTTAGAATTACTAGTTAAGTAGGCATATGAGCCAACGTGATTTTTAAAACATAATTAAGACTGTTATACTGTTTAAGTAGGTAATACAAAAACTAACTTACCTTTGCAAAAATTAACTTTGTTTTATTTGTGACACCTTTTCTGCTAACTGTACTAAATCTTGTATTTCAACAATGGATTTGTGGTTAAAATTACGGGTGGTCCCACTCGCCTGACGAAATAAACAAATAAAAACTAATCAGGCAACTGGGACCGCGGTCCCAATCATATAGTGGTCCCAGTCGCCTGAATCCTCCAGCCCTCGCTTCCACTTTGTAGGACGGTACGGGGATAATACAGAGGCGGAATTTGCTTTTAGCAAACTTCATTACAACGAACAACAACATCGGTCCAGCAATGGACTGCAACAGGCTGATGATAATGGTAAAATTTATTATGCCTTATATGATTGCAATATGATGGGATAGTGAACCATATTTGCCAACTTTGGGTGCGACTGCAAAGCGGGCGCCCTATGCTAGTCGACAGCACATCAGACTACCCTAATCTGTCAAATTTCTACAACCAATTTTCAGTTTTAATCACTTCACTAAGAGTTCTCTTACTATATTTTTTTTTGACAGATTAGGGAAGGTTGATCTGCTGCCGTCCGCACATTTAATAAAACTGTAGACGAAGATTTTTCTATGCTTGATCATTTGACAGACACATGACCGCAGCCCACCTGATGGTAACTGGCCACTGCAGTGCTGCCTATACTATTAAGGGGTTTTAGCCAGACAGAGTCGTTCAATGTGCTGCCACTCTGTAGGCTTGTTTAATCTTTAAGCCTTTGATTTTAAGTGTACTATTTCCAACATTAATATTGCGGGAACACAGCCAGAGCTGTCATGGCGGCAGATTTTTCCCGTTGGGTTATCCTCACGTGAGAAATCATTAGCTATCATTAGCTAGCCTAGGTAAAGTAAGTATACTTTCTAGTGTTTTTAGTTAAAAAAAAGCAATATGTATAAATTTACAAAAACAAAAACGTTAAAAGTAATGTTTATTGGTGATCTAATCTAGCACTCATTATAGTAATGCTCTTTCTTTCCCAAATAAATAAATAAAATGTTGCATGTAAGGATTTCCCATTATGTGAATCCATTCCAAAGTTCGGTCTGTTTGGAGGCAAAACTTTTCAGTTACCAGCTGGTAATTATATTAATAATTACGAAACTTGGGTTCCACGCCGGATGTTGTGGCCGGAATTTTCGATTTGGGCGTGGAGTTTGGGATCACCATTACAGTGATGGCTTAATATACGAGTAGAAATAGAAATAGAAATCATTTATTCTGCAAATAGATTTAAAAAAAATACTTTTGCACGTCAATTTTTTTTCCCTACCAGCACTTCGACGTCAATGGCCTGTTGAGGAAAGAAGTGCCGCAAGAAACTCAACAGTTTTGCCTTTTTAAAAAAAAAATACAAATTCAAAAATTTTACATCACAAAATTAATTTATGTCACAGTAAATAATAATGTCAATACAAAGGATCATGTCAATACAAATAACAATACAAAGGCGCAGCCAGAGGAGCGGCAACAATAGTACTCACATCTTCAGACTTTTATCATTTAGATAGTCTTCCACTTTATAATAACTCTTCTTGATGAGTTGGCATTTGATATGTGACTTAAACTTGTGTATGGGTAAGTCAACAACATCTTGAGGTAATTTGTTAAATAGCGCAACACTTAATCCACGAACGAACGAATTACCAAGTACATTACATATTTTAATAAAAAGTCCTTATTTACCTCATACGCGTTAGATGTGTCTTTGATTGGCTCAGTCTAAGGAAGCTAAGCTGAGCTGACTGGGTAAGCATTTGGTAGTGACCACAGATATTCATCCCAAGTGGTGGGTGACAAAGCCAGTGGTTACGACTGGGAATAGACGTGTGGTAGTGACGCTACCCTGACCCTGCAGGGTCCATGGTTTCGAATCCTACCCAGGACAAACATGTGATGAACATTAATATATAGAGTAATGTACGTTTCGGTTTATCATAGAAAACGTGACTATTTTCCTTATGTGGATTTTCTAGCTTTGATGGCAAATATACTTGCTCCCAATTAATATTGCCATTCTATTAATTCATAATAATATTGCTTGTGGGGTTGGTCTAGCTACTAACACAAGAACGCGAAAAAAATTCTACCACAAACCAGCAAACTGTTTTATGAACCATGCGGCTTATGCAGTTAAAATTGCAGATAAATTGAAATAAAGAGTCTCATTACGAAATCCAATTAAATCAAATAGCTACAAGTATATTTAATTTGGCAAAGTTCTACTAATGGGAGCACAGTAGGTACAACGGCATTGAAAATCGCTAGCCTCAGTAATTCCCGAGCTCCGCCAGTCCTACGCAGAACCCTTTTCACTCATTCACTTTTGTAATAATTGACTTTTACCACTCGGAGCTGATGGAATGCCTGCTCTTGATTGGTTAGACATTAATTGATTTCCGATGAAAAAACACTTTTCGAGAGCGAGCGCTGATGGCTGTAATCGACGAAGATGTCCGCACTTTCAGAGTTGCCAGTTTGGATGTTGCATTTTTGTTACTAAAGGGGAAAAATGTCGAACTATTAAATGTCTTACAGCTTACAGCCAACAACATCATTGAAAATATAATAATGTTTCTAACTATACTTACTAAATTTAATTCTTTTGTTTCTTATAATAATGTTAACTCATAACATTATTTTAAAGTACGTGTTGCTTTACAAAAAAAAAATGCATTGCTAACTTAATAATATGTCATCGGTTATGTTATAATATCATTGTATTTAAATCAGAAAATAATTTGCGCTGTTCAATACTTTAAATCTGGCAACACATGCTACGCTGTGCATTACAGCACCGCTCCGCCTTCACGCTGAAGGATTTTGTTTCGTCGGATAAGCGGAAATCGCAGGAATTCTTCTAATCAAGAGCGGCCATTTAGAAACGGCTGGAATCTCAACTGGTTCTAACGCTCAAAAGAATTGTATTTTTTTTGTAGATAACACTGTGAAAAGAGGAGTAGTAAAGCGTTTTTTTTTTAAAGATAAAATAATTATAATATTGTGTAATAAAGTAATAATTCAAATATATATTGTATATTTATTTCTTAATATAGAATTCCTTGGAGCATGAATGTTTTAGCCGCTCGGGAGAGCAGCTGAAGTATAATTACTACACTCCCGATTTCGAGAGTTAGCCACGGAGTAGAAAGACTGACTAAAATACTAATGTAGCTAGGTGTCAATAATCTTTTTTTGCTCATCTCATAACTAACTGCTTAGCCGTATAGTTAGCACGCATCAGAGTGTCCGTCCGTACTGTCTTCCTTCCCCGTTTGGCAGGGAGGCAACACTGGTGACTTTCTCGCTTATGCATGGCTGATGCGTTTGGCATGTCCTTCGCAAAAACAACCTCAGCGTGCCCAGGGGGCTTTTACCTGACGCATTGTGTTAATATTTTTACGCAACAGATAAATGTAATGAACAAACACCCACCGGTGTGGGTGAAGCCAGTAGGTGATCGGGTCACGACTCGATTTATTGACTGTTACATTTTATAACAAAGCATATTTACTCAATTAAACAAATAACCCTGAATCCCCGCACAATCTATTACGGGCGATAACAATTTACTTTTCTAACAGTTAACAACTAGTTCGCCATATTCCATTTAACAATAAATAAAAATTGCAGATTCATCTAATCCCTATGAACTGGACTAGATAGTTGGACAATTTTTTAAAGTAGGTAAAATAATTTGTAAGGTATTTTCATTAATAATTTCAACTTTCTGATTAAATAACTTGCAATAATAAATATTTTATCGGTTTGACGAAGAAGATATCATTATTAGGTGAGTACTCGTAGTTATTTGTTATGACAGTAAATACCAACGACAGAGGAGAACCAATTCAAACACAATATTATATCTTACACCACTTTACTTAAACTTTTGGCGTTACAATTGAACAAGGATCGCTCAACAAAGGCCTTCCGAATAGTTGCAGGATTGTTACACTACTTCTTCAAGGGCCCATCTCCAATGTCCCTTTGTGGGATATACACCCTCTCAAATAGTTCTCCCATCCTTTCTTTATCGAGACAATATCCGGCTATCACGCTATCTTCACCCAAAGATTTATTACCCCCTATTAAATTGCCAACCTTATTACCGTTTAGCAAGGCTGATATTTCACTATCATAGCTCTGATTCATCGGATTCCTGTTTTGATTTTGCACAGTTTTCCCTGAAAATTGGCTGCGGTTCGTGTCTTGCGAACAATTTGTGTAGGTCTCGTTCCGGATGCCGCAAGCCGCGTGCAATATAGAGTCTATAGCCATCTGATCCTGAACTCTTCGTTGTATTGCAGTTGCTTGCATATTACCGACAATTTCTTTGTATTTGCTCTCTAGTTTATTCAGTGCTGTGCTTAATTCCGCTTGGTTTTCTTCAGCCACATCGCTAACAACCTGTGCGCTCTGTCGGACCAGTTGCAGCTGCAGAGAACACTCAGCCAAGTGCTTTTCTCGCTGCATATGCGCTAGCTTAGCCTCATAAACTCTGGCGCATTTTACTTTAGATTTCTCCATTTTATTTAAACGTCTCTCTAACTGCTCTGCTCGATGTCGATTCACGTCATTATTTGTATCTTCGCCTGGCTTTTCTAAAAACTTGTTGATCACTCCTTGTAAATGACTTTTCTGGTCGTCATTTAAGTTTTTCAATCGAATGATTTCATTATCTTTTGCGCTAATTATCTGTTCCTTCTCAGATATTACTCGGTCTTTAGCTAAAATAACTTCTTGTCTTTCAGAATTTAACCTAGACTGAATATTTTCAATCTTCATTTCATAGTATTGTTTTAATTCTTCAATTTTTTTCTCATACATTTCTGTTGTTTCTTCTCGTGTCGTTGTTTTGGCTCTTAATATTTCCATTTTATGGTTAGCCATTATTTCCTCTATTTCGTGTTTTTTTATTTCTTCGAAATTGTCCAACTTTCCTTGCAAGTGGTCAATAGTCTGAATGAAAATATTCCTTGAATCTTGTACCTCTTGGAGTTTTGTTTTCAATGCATTTACTGTTACAGTACTTTCCTCGGAATGACAACATCCACTAGTACAAGTATCAACCTTAATCACATTGTTATCTCCATCATCACCCGATTTCATTTTAATTTCTTTTTTTAATATATCTAGTTCCTTTTGCAATAGCATATTCTGAGTTTTGATTTCTCGTAGTTTTAGTACGAGATTGTTTGCCCTATATTTGTATTCTTCACACGAAATTTTATAGGGTTCATATCCTCGAGGCATGTCAGGGCAAGTGTAACAAATGATAGTCTGCTTTTGAGATGGATTATCTTTTCCTTGATTTTCCACATCTTCATTAATATCTCCGGAAGTTTTATTTCCTTCGCTGTCAATTTCGTTGTCCTGAGAATGGTAGTCTGTTTCCGAAGGTGGCAACTTGTTATTGTTAAACAGAACTTTAGTGTTATCCTCTTCAGAATTGATGACAATGTATTCAACTTCATTGGAAGAGATGTCACTATCAAAATCATCAGTAAGAGGAGATAGTTCTTTAGTGGATGGAAACTTTAGGAATGGTTCCTCCAAAATTCCTTTGGCCAATTGGTAGCATAAAGCAAAGACATACTTATTTCTGTAATTCTTTTCAGTTTCATTACAAGTTGAAAGTCTTTGGATCCAGGCTTTGCAGATCTCGATAACATCTTGATCCAGAAGTTGCTCTAAGTATGGCCTCATTATTTGCAAGTACCGTTTAAACTCGATGTCAAGACTAGCATTTTCATTTTCATCCATCTTTACGACAGTAAATATACTTTAATATTTATAGGTATTATAAAAATATTTGTAATTTTTAATTCCAAATTGCCAAATTGACAAAAATAAAATGTCAATAATGATTTTTTTTATTGTCAGTTAAAAAATTATACAATATTGGTAATAATTATCTGAAAAGAGGTTTTTATGTAAGTTGTAGATCCGAGTGCATGAAAAAATATTATAGGTATACATCTTTAATTTTTACATGTCGCAGTCTTTTACAAGTTTCTCTTGGTAATCCTCTTTCAGAAGTTTCATGGCTGATTCAAAAAGAACTGAAAGCTGTAACGTTCTTCTTCAACTTACAAACGCTGTAATAGATTTCCTGCTGACCTGAGCTAATGCGCTTACACCGCCGTTTGCCATAGTAGCCTTTAAGCCGATTTGAAAATGAAGCTTATTATAGCACGCCCTCTCATGCGTTCGTTCTATGGGAAGTGTTGAAGGCGGTAATTGAGTGCAATCTTATTACAGATTTCAACGCTTGTTATTTAGTAGGGGAACTAGATGACATCATTGTCATTTTGAATTCTGTTTTCTTCTCAATATTTTCAAATTCTCTTTATATGCTAGATCGGTAATTGACAGACGAGCAAGCAGATCAACAGATGGCAAGCGACCACTACAGCCATTTCCTTTGTGGGGCACTTAACCAGGAAGCGTAGCTCAATGTGCTACCACACTGTTGTCTTCAGACAAGCCTAGCATCCTACCGAGTGTCCTGGCATCTAAAGTAATATTGCCGGAACACAGCCAGAGCTGTTGTGGCGACAGATTTCACCTATGGTGGAAGCTAGCCAATCGGACTCCGAAAATGTCTTACCTATCACTAACTAGTGACTCAAGTTTGTCCCAAGATGGTGGTCATGTGGGCTGTATGCCGGACTACAAAAAAAGTAGTAAAGTCTGGTGGGTAAGTCAATCATTTTATCCAATTGTATCTGTTTCTGTTAAATCCTTGTGGCTAACCTAAACCATAAAACTTGGTAACTTTAACGAGATCCGAAAGCAGCCCCATGATGCATCTGTTTATCCCTGTTTGCAGTCGTAATGGCAGCAATGTAGATCTCAATGCGAATCAAGCAAGTTTAGATTTTATGTCCTGAACTGTAAAGTTGGTTTCGTACTGTACAAAAGACTATAAAGATAGGTCCAAGATTATTTTTATGAGAAGATTATGGGAGCGAGTAATTTTATCTTTATGGCTAAGTTGACGATCTAGTTCAGTGTTTCTCAAACTGCGGTTGCGCTGCCCTTCAAATAATGGGTCCGCTTAAAATACTCGTAGGTGCTGATAATTTAATAAAGTAGAATTATTAATTAAATCAAATAATGTGAAAAGACTCGACCTGTTCTGGTAACCAATCTACCTGTACTATCAGGAAGATCAGTAGATAGACGCTAAAATCATTGGTTTTAAATTGAAATTGCACTTTATAAATATTTCAAGCAAGTTTTATTCAAAAATGATTGTTTAAAGGTATACATAATTTACGGGGACAGCTAGTTAATATTATTTTTATGCCGAATGTTTCCTGTTATGTAACATCACACAGATATCATTTGTATTTGCTAAATGTTAAATATCCTTCGTTACGGCAATGCAAACAGTTTGGGAAGAAGTGATCTAGTTAAATCTGTTCTGTTACGGTTTGTGTGCAGTTCTTCAGTTGGAATAACGACGGGTTTATGCCTTGATGGCGTTCTGAATAGTGATAGAGAAAATTGTCTGCAACATTTTGAGAAGTTATTTAGTATTTAAGCCACTCAAATTACTCTCTGTCTCTCTCTGCAGCACAAGTTAAC
This sequence comes from Mecyna flavalis, assembly GCA_949319885.1. Lineage (NCBI taxonomy): Eukaryota > Metazoa > Arthropoda > Insecta > Lepidoptera > Crambidae > Mecyna > Mecyna flavalis. The sequence continues at coordinate 370,901 of OX439426.1, forward strand.
ACGCATGCTTTTGTGCTGTTCATATTTGCTGTATACAATTTATATATTTTGTTTGTGGTAAATAAATTTTTTTCTTACTTTTTAAAAGTGCAATATATTTTCCTTTCTCTGTTGTAAATTATGCTTCGTTTAACAGGGTACATGGAGTATGTAAATTATGATTTCTAAATGTTTATTCATAAATTCACAGTTCGAATACTAATATATTTTTTAAATATAAAAAGCCAAATATTCTATCAAAAACCACCCAGTATCCCTCTACTCTCCAGTTCAGAATCCCATACAAAAGTCCCCAACCCTAAACAGATAATGCGTCATAATTCAACCCGTCGTTTTTCATCCATAGAATAATCTCGGCCCGTTAAGCCGACCTTACACGGTACATTATGCAGCGAACATCATGTCCCGACATGAATGCTCGCAATTGCGTTTTAACGCGCCCATAACGCGGACGGATTTATTGCTCTCACTGTATCTAGTGGCAATGGTGCTGACTGTATGTATGAGTTAAGTTTGTAGATGAGTATTCGAGCTAGGTTAACAAGTTTGTATGTAAATTAAAATTTCGTCACTTTGTGCACCATAACCTGAGTAAAGAGAATGCGCGCCGTTTGTGTTAGATACTAGAAGCGTGGCAAATATTTTCGGTAGTTGGCTTTATTGTTTTATGGATGAAATTCCACAAATATTACATGAAAACTTTATTGAGGTATTATAAACTTAGGTATTTATTCCTAACAACAATAAATAATATTGTAAATAAATATTAAAATATAAATTTTGGAGCTGAAACTTTAAAAAAAAATTTAAATAGGCCGCATAAAGTGGATCAGCTTTTGAATAAAAAAAGTAAAGCAACATAGTATCCGGTCCCAGTACAGATTTGTCACCGTGTTACGAAGGCATTTGTTTTTGTTACTTCTCGTGGATGTACTGAGATGTGTCTCTAGGTTTCAAATGAAAGAACATCTACAAAATTGTATGTATTATTACTTATTCATTATTGCAATACACAGTTCGAAATAAGCGTCGCAAGCTTTATAGAGACTGCGTATTGAGTAACAAATAAAGGCGGCTCCACACAGAACATAATGTATTGCAGCACGGTGTCCGGTGTCATGTGTTGCACGCCGGAAACGATTTATTGCCTTGTTACGGACGCGCGCATTTGTCTCGGTAACCACGAGTACTTGGAGATGTACTGAGAAGTAGGTATTTGACATATTTGTGGATTTCTTACATCTAATAGTACCTATATAAATACTACGTGTCTGTATGTTAGTTACGCAAAGTACGAAGTTTTAAAATCATAAAAGCATCATGCATTGAATTGTTTTTTTTTCTAACTTTAAATTAGCTAAACGTTTTATTTATTTCATGTTTTACAAAATCTATCATGTCTTCATTAAAATAAAGCATTTTTCATTCGTTCTTTATTTTAATTTTTTCAAAAAAAAAAAACTTGTAACTATTCACACGACAGGAAGTTAAAGTTGAGATGAAGACAAGGGAGATTTCCTATATTTAAGTATCTTATTAATTCAATTTCCAGTTAAGGTAGTAACAAACGGCACATAAAGCCACGTGGCATGGGCTTTGTCATGAATCTCAGGTTGCCTTGCAATTGCACAGACCTAGCCGCCTGGAGAAAGACATTCTCAGTAATTGCCTGCACATACGAGTATAAGGCTGCCTGTCCACCGAAGCGGAGCGAGGCAGCAGAGCGGAGAAACTGAGAAATATTAACCAATAGGATTGCAACTGCCTGTCTGAGCGGAGATTTTGTGTAATCTTATTGGTTATTTTTCACCGTTCTCCGCTCCGCTGCCTCGCAACGCTTCAGTGGACAGGCAGCTTAACGTGGTATCGTAGAGGCCGTATTCTGAGATACACTGCTTAGACATGGGAAATGTGTAGATGATACTAAACACAAAATAAACTAATCTTCTATCGATTTATATAAATAAAAATGAATTGCTGTTCGTTAGTCGCGCTAAAACTCGAGAACCACTGAACCGATTCGACTAATTTTAGTCTTAAAATATTCTTGGAAGTCCAGGGAAGTTTTGAACGATGAGAAAATTATGGAAAAATTGCGTCGAACGTCAATTTTCTTTTCTACCCATACAAACTGTTCTTACGCGTCAAACGAAGTGATACGAAATTCACCGGATCAGCTAGTAAGTAATAGATTAACAGGATAGATTGTTTTTTTTAATGTGTTCGTAATAAATAAACTTAAAAAATACTGGACCAATTTTAAAAAACTCTTCTAAAGTAGAATGCTATGGATCAGCCGCTGCATTGTAGGTACTCATACGTCTGTCTGTGCTTCAACTAACAGGAACTGTCTGATGCATGCATAGACGTCATAAATATATTAATTCTATGGCTGCATAGCTCAATAAAATGTTGCCTTTATAATATTGCATAGAGGATCTGTCGGACAAACAAATGCAAAAAGGCTACTACAATCTAGATGATATTTAAAGGACAATAATGTATGGAGTTGAAATCTGTTCTGCCGCGCTACTTTATTTTATTTTATTGTTATTTTTTGTATTATCAATATTAAATTACATATATAAAGTAACATTAATTTGGCATACTTAATTGTAATTTGACACAATTATTAAAAAAGTCATATAATTATAACTGTTGAGTTTCTACGGCGCCTCTTCTCAACAGGCCATTCACGTCAGGGCACTAAACACACAGCGGAACACACATTACTGTCGCGCGCAAATGAGTGACAATAAATCGCCATCACCCGTGTCATCTGCAAACTAGTTCGCAATGGAATGTGTTTGGTGTTAGCGCTAGCATTCGCAATTTAGAAGCCTGTTTGAGGCCGTTTTAGGAGGCCTAGATTGTTTTTTATGCTAAAAATAGTCTAAAAATTTAACGTGCTAGTAACAAAAGTATAAAAGTTGAAAATTATTGGTGTTTTTTTATGTCTATCTTACTCTTCGGGTCTACACTATAGTCTTATCATATTTTTAGTGGAAAAATACGTTCATAACATTTTGAATGGGACCATAACAGATTGAACTAAATATCAAACTGTTAGTAAGCATGTTCTGTATTAATAAATAAATCAATCAATCAAAATTGGTTCATATCGGCTAGTTGACTGATACTTCAACCACTTGATGATCTTACCTACTGTGGTTACCTCAGTAAGTGAATTATAAGATTGTTACATAACAATACTACACGTGAGGAGGAATACGTGCTTTCAGAAAAATATTTATTTCATTAAAAAAATCTCGTTACTGCAAACCTAACGACGTCAAAAGTTCAGTTTTTCACATTCTCTAAAAAAGCGCTCGAAAAACCATAGCTGCATAGTCCGCAGATAATAATAAGTAATTCCATGAGTCCGCAGGACACGGCTACAGTTATTGTTTTATATGTCCCATTGACGACTCGCCATTGACGCTTTAAAACCTTATGTCAACTGAACAGAGTCCACATTGGCCCGGACACCAGATGCTCTGTAAAGGGAAGATAAATAATGGAAAATCCAATAGTCGGCTAAAACGCGAAAAAATATTATCGAAATCGTTCAGCGAGTGTAAGTTTTTTGAATCCGAGCGAAAAATATGGACTCGTCCGTCAGACGTGTAGTGAGCATTTCTTTCCTTGGAATCGCTGAAGCTTTACGTTGAATCCATGTCTTGTTATTTCTCTTTCATCGATTACACTATAGCACCATTCAAAATGTTATCAATAAAATAGTAAATTTCCATACTTCCGAATATGAAGGAGAGAGTAAGTGAGTAAGAGACATGCTACAAAAATACATTAACTACCTATTTAAAAATGTTCTAGCAAGTCGGAGTACCTACTTAGACAAAATCCGACTACCTACTGAATATTTAAATCAGCCCTTATAAAACCTTAGGTGTGAACCACTAATCGTTTACAAAGACTGTTGAAATTAATTTGTGAAAGTTTTCTCGCTCATGATTTATCGCTTAAAACTTGTCACACGTCAGTCTGCAATCAATAAAAAGAGCTGAAATAGTGAAAGCCATATTCATCATCTACTTACCAGGCTTACTACAACGCCGGGACGCGTCCCAGCGACCTCATCCCTCAAGTCATGAACTAATGTCCTGTCCTGTCATGTCTCTCATGACGCGTCAGAAATCCCGTGCATTCCCCGCGGCAGTTCTAATGACGGGGATTAAGGTGAATGATGCTGACGACGGTTTAGAGATGAGTTCTTCCGACGGTTCTTTTCTTAACGTTGGTGATAATTGTGGCCATAAAATCTCTAATATAATAGTAATCGGCCCTGGGATTTGGCTACAGGGCCTAATATTAAGGATTAGTTCACTAAGTAGGGCTTAATATAATGAAGAAGTGTTCGTAACAGCACAGCTGCCTTACCTTAATTATATAGTCCCGTGGGACTCCGCTTTATACTACTGAAGTGATAAGATAACAAACCAAGGCCAACGGGATTTTCATCTTAAGAAGATAATAATTCTGTCAATTTTTTGTACCTACATACATTCTTGTAACTAAATTAAATTAAAATCATTCGTCGATGATAAATGTTCCGTTCTTCTTAACCAACATAGAACTTCTCAAACGACAGAAATAGCTAAAATAGTAGAAGCCAAATTCATCATCAACTTACAAAGCGTAACATAACGTCGGGACTCCCAGCAACCCCATCCGTCATGAACTAATGTCCCGCCCGTCCCGTCATGTCTCTCATGACGTGTCATAAATCCCGTGCTTTCACGTTTCTAATGAGGGGGGTTAAGGTAAATGATGCTGACGGTTTAGGGATCAGAGATTCTTTTGTTGTCGTCCACGTAATAATTGTGGTCGTTACCAGTCTAATGTAATAATAATGGATCCGGGAGTTTCAGCCAGTGGCTAATGATACCGATTAGCTTGCAACTTAGGGAATACTATAGTGCACAAGTGAGCGTGCAATCAGAGCCGCATTACCTATTCCCTTAATCTTAAACATTTAAGTTTGGTGGGACAGTTATCTGAACAGAGGGTATTGTTTAGTACGAAAATACCAGAACACTTAGTCTAACACACTATACAAATTCGTTACTTACAATTTTAAGTATTTACGAGTATAAACAAAATTACTCCAGTTGGAAAATTATTCAGCTCAAACCAGAGATACGCAACCGTTGGTAGCAGTGCCATTTAACGATTACACGTGCACGATTACAACGTGGTCTATAGATACATTTTAAAGCATAGGTATCCTATTGATAACCCACTGCGGGTACAGTCTCTATTACTGAAACTAATGTACTTAAGTATTTATTCCTTTTGCTATATAGTTTTGGTCCATAATGTGTTATAGATCAAGAAAAAACCATGAACATTAAGTAATAAAAAAATAATTTACGGGAAGCGCAAGCAAAATGCACATCGATATAATTTATTTAAAAAACTGACAAAACATAAAAAGCGTTTGCCATCCCTGGCTTAACTTATCCCGGGTATTACATACTTCAAAACAAATACGGCGGCCGAACATAACCACAATTTTAAATTTTGTCAACCTAATCTAAGCTCTAAATCTTCGTTACACGTCTCAGATTTGAGTAAACTGCCGCCGATGGGATCAAGCTGTCAATAGCTATTCAGACGGAGTGATATTATTTAAGGGAGATTTAGAAGCAACATGTTTCGGGATATGGGATATCGTAATCTTGTTTGCTGGAGGCGTGGCGTTGATGAACGTCGTTCTACCCTCGGTTCAGTTTTGTGGGATTTGAGGCTCATAATTTCAACATGTAAGCCCCGGACCAGCCAAATGTATGGTAGTACATATGTACATTTGGCTGGTCCAGCTATTAGACTGGGAGATGTTAACATTAATGAAATACAAAGAAAATTAAGGAAAATGCATTTTTACAAATTATAAGACGCTTCCACAAATTAGATTACCCTTAATGGACTGTAAAGAATAGGCACTATAGTTTTTTCTGTGAAAAGTTACGGACCGTACCCTGACACCCTAAATGAATCATTGCAAAACGTTCGGAGTAAGGTCATCTTTCTGGGTGGAGTTAAAAAGTGCTACGGGGCAAATCATTAGGAAGCCCCACAGTTTATCGGACTATGCACATATGTCGTGTCACGTACACGCGGGTCTGTCGACGGTGGGTACACCCTACACGACAAATTGGGCCTGGACCCTTTTCCTGCAACGTAAACGACTTGTGCGGCGAATAAATATCAGCTTACCAATTGAACTGGCTCTTTCTGACAATGCAGTTTGTTTCTGCGTCACAATATTTTGCGTAGATACTTCAGCTGGCAGGTAGGCACGATGATAGGGGTATCATTTAGGGGGCTAGCTGGGTAATGGCACTACAGCCACTGAGGGTTTTCGACCATGAAGTTCAATGATCATCTTATGATCTTCGACCCATTAATTCAGGAGTGTATACTGGCTTCCATAGTAATATTGCTGGTAGACAGCTATAACTAAGTTAGTTCATAAGGTTGCAAGGTTATAATCAGCGGGTTTTATCATAATTTTATAATATCTAGATTGTTGGAGTCTGAAGTCCACACACACGTACCTACCAAACTAAGTAAATAACTAAAATAAACTTATAAACCAAAACAAAAAAAAGAACTTTAAGCTCTAATTAAGTAAGTCATATAATTTTTTTCCAGAATTCCTGAACAAAATTTGTTAAACGATAAAAAGTTTCGGGAAAAAATATTATTATAGGCAGTAAATTTTTGTCACAACTTGATAAACTTGGAAAGTAAAGATTCGTTAGTACAACTTTTTAAGTTCGTTTGTGAGTTGTACACTGTAAGAGCAGAATTATGTCAATTTCTTACATAATATTATGTACTTTGGGAAACACATTAGCCCTAAAGTGTGTATCGTGATTCTACATAGTACTCTTGACAAGGTATTCTTGTATTTCATTTCATTCTCCGCAAAAAACATCAATAAAGAGATGCTGATTAATGATGATGAGGAGATAAGATGATGATTTTTAATTTGTTGTGTAGATTATGTACAATAATAAACCTTTTTAAACATTTTATATTTCATAGTTATTCTGAAGTACAGTTACGAAAACAATTTATTCATACAACTTTAAATTTTCATTTGTTTACCGAAATAATGTTTTTTTAATCAATTGTTTGTTATTGACTTTTACAGGCTACCCATGCATATCATTTTGTAACGAGTTTTATTAAGAGGTTTTGAAGATGTTTTAATACGATTGAGCGACATTGTTATACATGTGCACCATGTGCACGAGCTCCAGATCATAGAATGAAAATAAAAAAAAAGTTTGTTATTTAAAAAAATATATGAGTAAGTACTTACCGTAAATCCGCGAATGACTTCCTGTAAAAGAGAAACAAGTAATGATAAGAAAAATAAATATTTAAAAATTCAAAATAACACAAACTTATCTCTATTTTGTTGGTTTGTTATAATGCTACTTTCTTTCAACAGGTTGCAGTACCTCCTATGGCAAATAAAATATGTATTTCTCTTTCTTTTCTTCTTTTCAGTAAAGTTTACACTTAATGGATGAGAAAAAATCAAACGAACATACAAACTTATACAGCATCTGCATCCGTATTATCAGAATCTGAAGAGATCATCTGTTGAACCCACTGGTTACTACAAAGAAGTGTTTCCATCGCATTGCTCGCAGAGGACCACAGGCGCTTTTCAATTACATAGTTACGTCATACAAACACGAGTTCTTCAGGAAGGGTGGAACTTGTGTATGAGGGTCCGAAAGTTGCCTCTACCTGGCCTCGAGGGTAACTTCTCCGAGGAGTTAGGTCACTGCAAACATCCACTAGCCGCCCAAGAAAGAGTTTCGTTATTAGTTATTTGTGCAAATATATTGGGGAGAATCGTTGAAATAAGTTTATCTGTTGGGTTACACTAAAACTTAATACTGGTTCTTAATGGTCTTATTTATATTATACTTATCCGTCAGTTTTCATTCATTCTGTCCTCATGTTTTGAAAACTGACAAAGGATACTCGTAATATCACAGTGGTTAAAATGGATTTAAATGTCATTTAGCTTTTACTATGCAATTCATTAGGTGAAAACTTCTGCTGTATCATTATAACAGGCGCTTACATTAGTGTTGCCGTAGTGTTTCTGAAAATTTTGTGGTATTTTTGGTGGTGAGACAATTTTTGTCAAAAAACATGCTGTGGACGATGTGGTCATAGTGTTTTCATTGAACCGTTTTATGAAGACATTACATTACATTACATTATGTCAATTGATTTTAAATAAATGTAACCAATCTCTAAGAGTTGGAGACGTCCGGTGACCTGTATTATGTCTATGCCTGCAACACAGGTACAATTTAATACCCACAACAGGCACCAGCGATCCACAACCAAATGTTGTAATTAATGTTCACTTAACGTATGTTGTACCTCCTGTACCTATTTTGGTTTGTGGTGAGAAATTAAAGCAATTTTATTATTATTTTTAATTAAATTGAGTCAAAGAGCGGGGGATAATAAATGGTATATTGCATAGCAAAATAACATTTTTCATTAAACAAAACATCGCCGCCTCTTCTTACAAATTGTTCAAATTGTTTTAAATCAATACAACTTCACGATCAGGGTCGAAAGTTATTAACGGAACAATAACCCTTTGGCTGGTCTATAGAGTCGATAATTGCTTAGTGTTTATTGTGTAAACGCCTTATCGTGGGTGGGCTTGTTTCAATTGCTCTCAAAGGATTCTACTTAATACTTATTCAAGAAATTAACTTATACAACACAATTAAAAATGGATAAGATTTGCTTTTAAATGTTAATAAGCTTTTTTTTAAAGGTATTAGTACCCATTAATTTAATGTCTTTAAGTAAGGGGTTACCTTTACTACCTGTTTGTTATCTTCGTAAGTAACCATGACTCAAATACTATATTCGCTGATCGTTCTTACAGAAAAAACTTTTAGCTTTTATAAAATGTCGAAGGTCTGGCCGTCGTGGGCTCTTAGGCTATGATTATAGTAGTAGTAGTGAAGAAGATAATGCACTTTAGCTGTCCTGTCTAGTGATAGCCAACAATAAAAACATTTGTAAAAAACAATTTATAAGAAAGTAAAAATTTGAATTCATTTGAGTTACTAATTCATTTGAGTTACTAACTCAAATGAATTCAAACATTTTGAACATTTTGAAGAACAAAGTTTAAAACAGAGTTTTTTTATTGAATTTTGATTTGAATAAATTAATTTGATAAATATGCTAAAGTAAAGTAAATGATTGTAAAGTTTTAACTTAAGTTTAGATACAATGATTTAGATTGGAGTTAGATATTTTTATTTCGATTTTGGCAGTCGCTCGAAACGTTTTAACTGGACATACCGAATCATGATGTAGATAAGGATACACCGGCTAGATTGAGATTAAACGCTTTTAATACAAGTACACACAAGATACACATTACACATAGAACAATAATAATTATTATCTCATAATCTATATATATATGATAAACGCGAAAGTTTGTAAGGACTGATGTATGGATGTTTGTTACTCGTTCACGTAAAACTATCTACTTAATGGATTTTTATGAAACTTTACAATAATTTATAGCTTAATACATCAAAATAACACATTGGCTGCAATTTATAAAGATATTCTCGCGAGATGACGTGTCGGTGAGTTCACGCGAGCGAAGCCGCGTGCCGAAGGCTAGTTAAACATAAAATAATAATGTCGTTTTATTTATTTTTGTAGACGTAATTAATTCAAAGTTAATTTTAATTACTGTAAAAGAACAGAACTCCACCGGCCCGTGAACTCGGCCGTGGTAAATAAACAGCTGTAATATCGAAATAATTACCCCGGATTAGGGACTTGTACTTCCATAACTTTGTTAGGGATGGCTCATTTTGTCAATTAAATAAAAATATATACCGGAATGTTCATATAGCGCCATCTAGCCCCAAACTAAGAAAAGGCAGATACCTACCTATTGCTGTCTGACAAATGGATGGATTTACACTACTCGTATTACACCATTATTTATTGTTCTATTAATATTTTACTTAGTGTTATTATACGTAGAAAATATTCAAGGAAGGCAACTTTACGAGCTTAACAAGACACGGAGGCATTTAATACCGCCTATTCCGGGCTAAGGCTGAGTATTTTTAAGGTCTTGTGTCATGATGGATGGATATCAAGAATAGCATTTAGCTATTAAATAAATAGGAAGATATACACAATTATACATTTAATAATAATAATGTCCTCCTAGCCAAGTTTTCGGCTACGGCGGCCAATCTTTTACGATCAGTCAACTACGCAGGATATATAGTGCACAAGTGAGTGCACAAGCACAGGTGCACTCATATTCCTTTACTCTCATAACACGGTGGGACAGCAGTCTGACACGACCGAAGAGAGATCAGGCGCAGGACCAACGGCTTAACGTGCCTTCCGAAGAACGGAGTTATCATTCTTTTCAGACATTCATGTGATTGAAGCATACAATGTCCTAACTAAACTGGAAACATTCACACAGAGCGATGCTCCCCGCGGAATTCGATCCCACGACCTCCGGGTATTAGAGCCCAACGCTCAAGACACTGTACCACGGAGGCAGTTACACATTGAGACACTAATAAACATAGATGCCCATAACACGAAGTCTGTCTTGGCTGGTATATGAACACACGACCAGCCACGACGAGCCAGTGAGATATTAATTTGCCTTTATCTTGCTTTTGCAAACCCTATCGCTGGCTATCAAGTGTCGCTGTGTCTCTATTTAATTAAATTAGCATAATATACGACATTATAAATCCAGAATAATGGAAAGTTACGCAGCTTTTGTTGGTAATTTAAATTTAACGTTTCTTTGAGTTTGGAGATAAGCTTATTTTGATACTGAGTTAATGACTTATACGGGCTGTGACCCAGAATGAGCACAATGTTGGTGACTGATTTTGGGTTGTATATAAAATATACGTTTTTTTTAAGTTAGGGAATGTTTAACCGTTATATAGTATAAAACACGGAGGTCGTGGGTTCGATTCCCGCCTTGAGTCTGGTTGGTGGTAGGGCTTTTTCAGAGTCCGACTGGCTAGTTACCACCCCCACTGGTGAAATCTTTGGCTGTTATGGCAACAGATGATAAATCATATTAGATATCGGAATATCTAATACGGATATTTGGATTTTCCAGTTTTTGATTTTAACAATGATTTTTAAGTATTACAGTCGGGAAAAACACAACAGTATTCGGCCATAAAAAGTAATAACTAATTTATTATAAAAGTATGAGTAGAGAACTCTGTCATTTTCATTCCCTCACATCCCCCTTTCCACCCTGTGTCACATAAAGCGTACTACATACAGGTTCTAGTGAACGCATTCACTGCACAGCCAAAGCAATATTATTATTAATACATATACGTATGAAATATTGAATATTCCGTATGTGTCGGCACAAACTGTTGGAACTTATTTATTGAAGATGTTAAATGTCTGGGAAGAAAAATGTTAAATGCCAGATTGATTAAATTTTTAATGGGAAAGGCAGCGGAACCTTATTCTTTAGCTTTCAACGTTATGCTTTCCCTTCAAATTATCGGCGACGCTCGAGTGATTTATTTATTTGTTTATTTAGTGTGTGTGAGTGATGTGTGACAAGTGATCATACTGAATGGAAGCCGACTAAGTGGGCCGCAAGCATGAAAGCCTGTGGTACAAAAAAACAAACATCAAATCAAACGTGGAAAAAACTTATAACTATTTAGAATTGACACCAAGGCTACACTGTCCTTTGGAAGACTTAAGAAAGCATGTCCTGACTTAAGTTATATTGTCTCTGTGTGTCTTATAAATGAAATGCATTGTATCATCTGCATCAAAATTGCGGTAATAAAGGAAGCGAGCTCATTGTTATCCGGAAACGAGGGAGACCTTAATTATAATTCGCTTCGGTCGTCTTCTTGCTTTCGTTACGGTCAGAGGGAATTATAAAAGCAACTGGTGATGACAATCATTATAGATGCAGTTCGAAACAACTTGCAAGTGGCATTCTAATTATCTTTTTCTATAATTTATTAATAAAAATGGATCTCAGACTTCAGAATGACTGCACGAAACATAATACCTGACGAAGCATCGAGCGGTGTCCACGTTTAATTTTTTTTTATTAAATTACATAACATAACATAACAGAACTAAACAACTCTCGGAAAATAAACACACACTGTTTTAATAATTTACAGACATAACCAAATAAAGCTAATTAGTATTGCTTATTCATTTGGATAAGAGCTAAGGGTTTGTGTAAAACACAGGCTATCGTCCAACAAGAAAGTTTCACCCGGCCATGCCAGTTACTACTCCATTCGGTGTAAACGTTATTTCTTATGAGTTATTCAATGATAAGAAAGTTCACAATTATTCCAAATAATGATAAAAATATAATAATTATTTTTAAATAACCACAGCCTCGCCGTCATGTTTAATATTACGCTTGCTGCGCCCGTCAATGTCAGGACTATGTCTGGCGGCAATTATTATACTATCAGCTAATTTTTGCGACGACCATGATGTCCCCATATTAAATACCTACTGACTATTTAGCCACTGCGCTATCAGAGCAGACAATATTATACCAATAGGTATTATTAGTACCCTAACAACATTTCAATTTGCGAAGCGCACGATCATCAGTTACGAGAAATACAAAAAAAACGTAGGTTACATTTCTCGAATGCAATAAAGGCTACTGTTTTCCTTGTTGTTTCAAACAATATGTTAGCGTTCATTACTAATATCCCCTCAGTATTGTTACTTTTCTGACTACTTCAAAATTAACTACTTAATTCAGTGCTGCCCTAATCATATTGTCATAGTGACGTGTCCCAATAAAGTATTATGTAAGTTTGCATCCAGAATGGAAGACCTTCGTGAGATTGATTATATCATGAAACCAAGATGTCAACAGTTAATGGTTTATGAACAAAAGCAACAACCTGATAACAAGATATTACTTTTCTTGTATTGTCAAACGTAAGTAACTTATTGTCAACGCAATCATTAATATTGAATTTTATTTTCATTTGAATGTACTCGTGCCTATTAATTTCCTTCCTACTCATGCCTATTAATTTGTGGTGTAAATATTTACGAAATCAACGGCATTGTTCATTATTATTGTTATTTTAGTGGCTAGGACCGACATTCGTAGAGTCCTACATACAGCCTCCAAACGTCATTGTAGAAATAGGTAGTTGTAATTTATTCTGCAAATAGATTTTTAAAATTTCCCCCCTTTGTAAACCGAAAAAGGGGTTTTCTTTCATTTAAGACTGCTATTCTATCGGAAAAAGCATTACTAGTTGGTTAATCGCAGTAATTTGCAATTTAGTTGATCTTTTACCATCGTAAAAGTAACAGCGCTCTAAAACTGATTTACTTTAACGATTCCATTTTGCAGCCAGGTTATTATATTCTCTTGCGTCAGACCTTTACCTAGGTATAATTAGCATTCATTAGGTTTTATAAATCATAACACCATCGTCATAAAGTTGGTATTCGATTGATTTTAGTACAAATGCAAGAAAAACCCAAACATCATTCACGACTATTTTGTTTGGAGCCGATGCTATTGGAACGCTTTGTTCTTCTCAAATGGTAAAGTGTTAATAAAGACTTGTAAGGAGGTCTAATTAGTCTAAGTGGTTTGGTAAAGTATGGTTGTATGATTGAGTAGCTTGTTATTTGTACTAACGTCAGGTTATATTCAACTTGCTGGTGAATATTTAACAAAAAAAAAAATTTATAGATGTGGGATCGGATTGTGGCCAGTAAAATGCAGTTTTTTCTTAAACAAAATATTTATTTGTCCTTTCGTTATTCTAAGTTGTCTTTCACGACGCACGTCCTTTCTCTCGTCTTCCGCCATACGTTCTCCTTCTCTTTCTCCCCTGTCACTCCCTCTCTACGCACTTCATAACATTCCTTGTTCACACGTCTATCATGCTTCAATCACTCAATCCTACATAGATAAATAAAATTACTTCGAAATTCAGTATTCAAAGTCAAAGTACCTCTTTATTTTGCAATTTGATTTACCAAGAAATTCTTTTTCTATTAAATCTGTGTGATGACACCCTGTTGCAGAAGGCTCCATTAAAGTTAATGCTTCATTAAATCTAATGCTGTCACTTTTCGTTGTCATGAAATAAAAAGTGACAGCAATAGCTTTAATGAAACATTAACTTTAATGGACGTTTCTGCAACTGAGTGAGAGCCATGCTACAAACAGTACTTGTTATCACCAAAATCGGTTAAAAAGTGGTGGGTTGTACCATTCTCTTATAGAAAATGGTCGTAGTACCTTTGTTATTGAAGTCCTAGAGCGCCGCTCCGCTGCGCAGGTGGCGCAGGTGAGTGAGAGTAAGAGAGGGACCCGAAATACTTTCTAGTTTTTCCTTTGATGTATCTATTGTTTTCCATTTTATATTAAAATTCCTAATTTACAACAAACATCTTTTAACACAATAAGTTACACATTCAAAACAACTCAAGCAATAAAACAAAAAGAACATACATTCAGCCCCTATTGTTAGTCTTGACCTAATGACCTAGGTCACAGCTAATAATTATGCGGGCCAAAATGTGTAGCTAAATACCTTATATTTTTAAAACCAACAATTTAATAATTTATGTTATTTTAATAAACTTAGAATATACAGATTGACATAGGTACATACAATACAGCGTCTGCTTTTCCGCCTACCATTCGTGTTAAAGATTTTAGCACAACCAAGGACAACAGATAAATATTCGTGACAAACAAATACTTAACTATCTAAGTAAAAACAAGTATCAGCAAGTCATCTTGAATCATTGAAATCACGGTCATCGTTGCAACGATGGCTTCTGGTTTAATCATTGGGGTTGTTAAATGCAGATAAGACATGCCAAACCGAAGAAATGATGAAATACAGACACTCGCTTTGCCAGAAAGTGATAAAAAAAACTGTCTCTATCCTCTAATGTGACCAAATAATCTTTTCTTGTCACTGAAAGTCCATTCCGCACAGAGACAGTTTTGAGATAGCTGCAAACATTAAAAGACATATCGATGTTTGATTGTGCTTTTTCCATTGCAGATCTTTGCATGAAACGCGCTTGCCATATTCTATTTCGTTTGTTTAATAATATAATTAATTCAACAAAGAGAAGTTGTCGTATTAAAGTTTTAAGACATTTCATCTCTAGTGGATATATTCTCTTTGGTGCTACGCAATGAGGCCTCTAGGCTCGCGGCAACCGAGTAACAATACTAATGCATATTTGCTTATCTAACTTTGGGATTGGCTCAGAGTTTCTGATTAACATTTCAGTATTACAATTATAAAGTTTGACCTCTGGGAAGCACAAGACAAGGCAAACAGTTCTAAGTTAAAATTAATACACGGACTACTTGAAATTCTGTTTGTCATGTCCCAACGTTACGGTCTTATTGATATTAACTATTTTAATAATGAAATAGAGCTATGATTATTTTATATCTGCTGAATAGGCAGGAAACGGCATATTAACAGTTCCTTGACTGGTCGGATGGCGCAATTGGTAGAGACCCTCTCCTTTGCACCGGGGTCGTGAGTTCAAATCCTTCCCAGGACAAACAATTATGATTGTGATAAAACAAGTGCTTAAACAACTTGTTAAGAATGAATGGGATCTTTCCAATATTCATTTATTTATCAAGGCGATATTATAGTTTTTTTTTTCTCATAAAAACACCGCACACACAATAGTTACAGATTAAAAAACTTATGAAAAAAATACAATTTTAGTTTTAACTGGAAATGTAAATGTCCTTCAGGCACTATACGTCCTATTACCGGAATGTAAAGTCGGTATTTTAGGTCTATTTACATTCGACGTCCACTGCCCTGAATTATTGTCTGAATTTGACGTATCTAACTTGAAAACAACAGAAACCCACACAGGCCTTTCAACTCGAAGGTTTTCGGGGATATCAGAATCAACGGAGGCACCACAAACACAAACTTAAATAGTTATTAATATAAAGGACGCAGAACAAACACAAATGTTCATCGGATGTTTGTCTGGGCGGGATCCGAAACAACTACTCTTGATGTTAGTACATAGGTACCTATAGTTTGTGCTCTATGAAACCACATTATTATTATGCCGTTGAGAATTGATTATATTACAGATACGCGGCCAATGCACTTAACAGCTTTTTAAATATCATTTCACGCTGAAGATGATATTTGACCAATAATTAAGAGTCAACTTTTTTTTTATTTCGTAATTTTTCGTATCCATCACCGACCTTGAAAGAGTCTTGAAAGCCTGTTACTAAGAAAAGAAATCATTCGGCTAAAATGATTATGAAAAATAGTAACTAACCGGTTGGGCGTAAAATTATCCTTTTCACATAAAGGTTGACTGAAATAGCACACAAACGCTTCTCGTAACGTGTTTTATAATGTAAACGTATTACGAGCTCCATAATTAAATTGAAATGTGGATATAATTAATAACTGCGAGGAGGCACCGTAGGCAGTGTACAACATTTATAAGGTAAAACGTATGCTGGGGCAAATTAAAATGAATTATCTACACGTTTGCGTTCAAAATTATGTAGGAAACGGGTTGCCTAGTGTAGACTCTTACAGCTGAATTCAAATATTGTGCCATAAATAGACTTGAACTTGAAAATATCCTTAGTCATCATCCAAATGGATCCATCCGAACTTAGCGCAGCGCAAAATATATTCCCGGAAAATATTAACAAAGCGAGACCCAAACTAAGCATTGAGCTTGTACTATAGCTGCTGCCAGACCGACTGTGATCCTCAGACAGTTACCGCATTGGACTGAGCAGCAAAGCTTAAAATACAATCAGTAATATCCGATTCAAATGTTATTAGGATAATACGTTTTGGAATTGAGAGACAAATGACGTCATCTGCGCCTGTCCGTAACGTTAGCAACGCATTATTTTGTCAGTGTGTGTGTCAGTTTTCACTTTCGCGTAATGCAACTCAAAAAGGTATTATCCTTATAGCATTTGAACCAGATAGTAGAAACTAATTCAATATGTAGAGCTATTTAAAACAACAAAATATATTTCAATTACGTTACGGAGGTAGCGCGGTGCTATCGTCTTCCTCGCACCATTAACTCACCGCAAAACAAATTACAAAGAAGTTTAGGTTAACAATTGCCCACTTCCTTTGCCTAGCCTTTCAAGGAACTGGTGTAGGTATTACGTGAGTCAGACTCACATTTCAACGCGTAGGTACTTCGTACGTGAGGATGTTTAGTTATATACAAGTCATGATTTCTCCTTCAGTTCTTGAAAACTCACGTATATACCTACGTCTTATTAATTTAGACTGGTTCAGTTTGTAGTTATTCTGCCGTAGGTATTTACATAAAATAAAATAACTGTTGAAGAATTAGATATTACATATTTGTCTGAAAATCATTCAACACAGATGCAGCCCATTTGATTGTAAGAAGCCTCTGTTGTCTTAGAGTAATAAAACTTTCTCTATGGGGATACTTAACCATGAAGCATCGCTGGATGTGCTGCCACACTGAAGGCTCATCTGATCTTTGTACTTGTTATTTTAAGTGCACTAAAACAAACCTAGGGCTGAAAATCGCTTTATGCCTGATAAGTGTATGCTTGAATGACCCATGATGATCGCCTGCGTGTCATAGTAGTTTTGGGTTTTGAGTTCTTCAATAAAATTGTTTAACGTGTTGAATATCAGATTTTTTTCGGCATGTACTCATAAGTATCAGCCTATTAATGAGAGCGAAAATGAATGTTAGACAACGGGTAAACATTACTTATTTACTTTTTTTGTCAATACCTATTATACATAGAAAATTAGAAACAATCAGGCATGTTCGTTAACACAAACAAATATTTGTAAAGTGCGGGTATCGCATCATTACACCAAATGGCTCGGTCACCACACCTTCTTACTTAAACCTAGAGATTCCGGACCGACATATGTACATACCACTAGACCAACAAGACGTCTAGATCTACGCTGTAGAAATATTAATATGGCAGCCAATACATTTAAATGAAAGGCTTGAATCAAGCTTGAATATCAAAGGAGCCAAGCACGGTAGCACTTTGAGATGGCGAAGTGTTCTTCAACGGAATAGGCACTAGTGCCAACCTACTGTTCATACTCGACTGTTTGCTAACTACTCAGCGGTATAACCGGTTAGTTTTGAAGATTACAGACAAACTTGTACGTGTGTAAACGATCTTTTTGTAATATTTCCTTTTCTTAAAAACTTTCATCATGGCGATGACCCTCAATGCTGGGTATCCGCCCTCCCCAAAAACGGGAGTTTTGCCATGATCGGCACGCTTGGCGGGCGGGTTGGTGATCGCAATGTGGCCATTAGATGGTCTCATCATCATCATCATCATCAGCATATTCTATACGTTCCCACTGCCTTATCTCAATTGTGAGATAGTGCATTAGACGGTACACACCACATAACAACAAAATGTAAGTAGTGGTTTATTTAATACTGTGAATAGGTTTTATTACAAAAGGAAGTGATATTTCTAGAACCTACATGTAATACTAGGCCCATGAGTAAGCGACACTATTAACTCATTTAAATAATAATGGCCAATAAAGACTAACATATTTTACAAGAATTTCTTAACAAAGAAACTGAATCACTACTCTGTCAATGTCAGTAAACATTGAAAATATGAATAATTTTGTTTCTGAATTTGGTTTTGTTGGACAAAAATAAAGAAGGTCCTCTTTGTTCCGTGCAACCTAATGTTATGCTTATTTATTGTTCACTTGAACTAGAGAGCTGGAATATCAATTTCCACTGATTATCCCATTAGTATTGACAGATGCATCCTGATGATGTTGCCAGTTAGCTAATGCAGGCATTTTTTTGGCGGAAAAGAATGCTTTTAAGAACCATAATCGCAGTTGAAGAGACCTTAGCCACAAGGCTGGCACCGGCTCGTCCCAAACTGGTGTGAAGGGGAAACCGGGGGAGTTTAGTGGGTAGTGGACGATTCAGTCTCGAGTCCCACATACGGCCGCGGGTCTAGCTAGCCTGCGGTTATGGTGCATGACCACATTCTGCTCAAAGAAAAAAAAAAGTAAAGGGACCCAGGGCTATGCGTGAGATACAAGATTAAAGACTTTCGTCCTACTACCCATTAAGCTTCTCCCATTTTCTTGCCCTTTTTGCTAAATTAGGCTGTGTATTTGCCTGTAAACAAAAGTTGATTATAATAATATTGGTTTTGTGTAGGTAGTCTAAGATTAACAAAAGATCTTTTGTCTTGTGCTAAATTATTTATATTGCTATTGTTTCAGGTAATCTATAGAATAGTCTAGTTTTATAATGAAAAACGTCTGACAAAACCTATGGTAGAATTACATAAATTCTTTGGTAAACAATAGTAAAATGTCAACTTTTTGTAATGAACGAGTATTTATGAGTCATAAAAACGTTGAATAACCAAACTATTTGTCATGGGACAAAGTCTACAAAATTAATTTATATTACTAGTATTTGGAAAATTACTGTGATTACAGGTCATACGTGAGTCAACTGCTGGTAGGTAAAGGTAACTCGTATAAGTTGAATCACCGTTTAATCACACAACACGGTAATCTTACGAGGCCAAGGTTATAAAAGGTAACGGTTTGGATCTTGGCGCGCTGGAGCTACTTCCGAAACAATTTAAAATGAGTATTCTTCCGCACCGTGACAGTTTATTACCCATGAACTCAATTGTAAACAGTCTTCTTTCATTGATTTATCTTAACCTTTATTCGTTCTTTGTACTTTTGTTTCAAAGTCGCGTTTTGACTTGACGTGTGACGTTTTTGACGGGTTTATTTTATAAATTATGTAATACTACCCGTCATCCCACGGTTTGACCCACGTGGAGGTTAGGGCCGGCACAGGAATGTTATGTTTTTCCGGGATAAAACTATAAAAGCTTGCGTACTTTCCCAAGGTCTAGTCTATGTTTTTAAACATCTAAATTTAGGATTGTAAGTGTAACAGATAGAGTTATTTTCGCAATTATAATACACTAGCCTTCTGCCCGCGGTTTCACCCGCACGTAATTTCTTTTTTCGAATATCCCCCTTTCCCCCACGTTTCTGGGATCAAAAGTCCTACGCGAGGATGGTGTAGCTTTCCAACAGTGAAAGTATTATTCAAATCGGTTTAGTAGTTTCGGAGCCTATTTAATACAAACAAACAAACAATCAAATCTTCCTCTTTATAATATTAGTAAGTACATTTAAATTAGTATGGAAAGCTACTGGTTTCTATAGACAAGTCAAGGGGGTATTTTCTTGGTAATGCGTTTGTATCTCTAGTTTGCCGGTGATGGAAAAATACTTGAGGAAATTAGTACCGCCAGATGTTTCTGGCTTGCCCACTTTGATCCAAGGTTTTCTTGTAAAGCTCCATTCAAACCAATTTGGTTCCATCGTAATAAGTTAATTTTACAAATCTAATGGCCTCTAAATAGACTTGACGACGAATATCTACATTATAGTAAATATCAGCTGGAACCATCAGCTTAACGTGCCTTCCGAAGCACGGAGCTCGAAATAAATGTCACTAAATGTGGTCAGAATGGTCAGCCATCCACATTGAACTACAATTACTAGTACTTGTAACTCAATGAGCCATCCATTAACCGACCGCCGCATTCTCGTTATCGAACCACTAACCGCTAACGAACCATCACAGCTGCTCCACGAGTGACTCCTCGAGTATGCATACATTATTTCAATCTGATCAAAGCGATCGGAGAAAGATGAGACTGAAAATGTTTGAGCAAGAAAGTCTTATATAAAGCATAAGAAAAAGACAAAAGCCTTCAATTATGCGCTCATTTGATTAGTCGATGCGGTAGTAGACAGCGTGTATTCAACAGCATTTCAGAGATGTGTACAAAAAGACGGACAAACATACGGACGGCTCTATTGTATTTGTCAAACATTAGCTGATTCGCGTCTGGTGTCACGGAGGAGTGATCGATTGTGGTTTAATCCACTGCATTCAATGCTTTTTTATGTTAACATTGGTAAATCTACTACCTCAAACTCTGGCGCACTAGGTCGGCCGATATACAGCGTGGAATTTTAGTCTTTGTTTTCTTTGTTTTTATCTTAGTAGTAAAATAAATTAATAAAGTTCTTTTTTTAGTCAAATCAAAAATTTTACGATTATGATAGACGAAACTCGAACCAATAGTACTAGCTGCGTCACGGACGGTCACCGGCCGGGGCCATTGCCCTTCGCGTTTATCAAAAAAATTATTATTTACTATTTACTCACATTTGGTTTCCACTTTCCCATTAAAATTTAAGAAAAAAATTCAAAAAAGTTTTAAAAAAAAATTCAAAAAAAAATTCAAAAAAAAAATACTTGCATAAATCGATAGTACTACTGAAGGTAAAGCGTTCTGCTGCGGGAAAACAACGACTAAAAAAACACGCAGTATAATAGAGACTCTGGTCTCTATGTTTCTGAATCAGTTTTCTTGCTCTATTAAGTCTTCTATTTAAATATCCTATGACTGAACTGATTTTAATTACATGGAAACATCAATTTACAGAAACCATAACTATCGAGAAAACCATAATTAACTATTTGATTGGTAAGTAATTGGAAATATAATATTGAGGAAGTAAATTATCTTAAATCATCGTGTAAATTTCGGGGATCGCACAATTGTTGTTAATTAATTTCGATATTTTTTTTAGGAAATATCTAATAACTTTTAATTAATTCTTAATAAAAAGATTTACATTACTCAATGATATTACTTATTAATACCTGCACATTAATTTTCATTATAAATTAATTCAAACTCATTAACTAATGGTACCTATTTGTATGCTGAGAAGTAGAGCATAATGAACTATTTGTCACCATTTTTAACACCTCTTCAAAATCTTGATTCTAGAAAAATATATAGACAAAAAAAAATTCAACTCAGATCAACAAATGTGACGTTCTATATAAATACTAAATTTTATTACACGAGAGAAGTCACGGGAGGCTACAGCGCTGATAAAAAATTCCTTACCTAAGCTAGTCACATTTGTTTTCACAAAACATCTGCTGGCTCAGCCGCAGATATCACGTAGAATAATACAGATCGTGAGGAAGAAAAATGAGCTAATTTAGCGATGTTTGAAGAGAACTCTAGAAGCCGGATTGAAGGTCGCGCCATGCTTTTCAAAGATTATCTTGTTATTGTTGAGTTTGCAGAAGGGACACGTCCTCTACAATGACTTTGATTATTGTTATGGAAATGCACTATACATAGTGAATTAAAACGAAATCCCAAATTGACACATACATACATTGCAATATGTAAAATCATCACTCATCAAGTTCTGAAAAGTATTCTTTTTATCGTGATGTAATGACCCTAAATATTGGAAAATACCCTTGGATACTTCTTGATTTTATAAAAAAACATGATTTCTAATACTCTCTCACCTTTCAAGTCTTACGTACCTATTCGAGCAATTATTATACTCGTATTCCTCTTTATTTTTTAGATATTGACGTACTCATCAAGGGATCAGAAATAATAAATAAGTAAACATGAAAGCGTACAAATAAGAAATACAAGGAAGTTATTTTGAGAACCAACCACCGACTTCATTTAACAACCAAATTTTGGTGAAAAATAATCTAAAATGGTAGATGGATGTTTTCTGCCTACACCGCCCTTCTGCACCGTTGATCTATAACCGGCCGGGTTCCGCGCGGGCATCGATGCGCTTACGCATGCCCCCTCTCTATATAGCCTTCGCCTCCCGCGCCGGCCGCAGTCCACGCCCCCGTCTCGCCGTGAACACACGTCCGTCCAACATGCTCTCGCCGCGCTTCCTGGCGCTCGCCGCCGCGCTCGTCACGCTCGCCACCGCCGCCTCGCTCCCCACAGACAACCCCGTGCCCAGGCCAGTCACCACCATTACAGACGTCGACGTCGACGACGCGCCCTGGTTCAGCTTCCCACTCTTCGGAAACCTCTTCGCTCCCCTCTGGCGGCTCTTCCCCACATTCGCGGACATCGGGCCCCGAATAATCGCCGATGACAAGAAATTCCAAGTTATCGTGAACGTCAAAGACTACAAGAAGGATGACCTCAAAGTCAAGATCAAGAAGGACCTGATCTTCGTCCAGGGCTCTCACGAGGCCAAGCAGGAGGACAGGGACGTCTACGCAAGCCAGTTCTTCCACACGTATTCGTTGCCGGTGAACTCGAGCTCGTCGGCGGTGACTGCTGAGCTGTCAAAGGACGGTTTCCTGATCATAACTGCTCCAATTGACGAATCCGTTGACAAGTCCAAAGACGCTGACAGGGACGTCCCGATTGTTGAGACCGGAGCTCCGTACCAGAAGGAGGAGCCGACGACAGTGGCAGCCGGGTCGACCACTGAAGACGACAAGAGGGAACCCACGACGACGCCGGCGGCCATCTCTGACGTCACAGGCCAGGACAAGAAGGACAACGAAAATGAAATCCCGCTCTAAAGTGATATAGATTTAAGTATTTAATTATAACGCAGTATTGTAATAAATATTTTTTTATTTAAAGCCAGTGTTTCGTTTCGCTTGGTAAGCGGTTTGCTCGGCGCTGAATGCGGCATGCAAGAGACGGGACGCGGGAACAATGGTCGCCCTCTTTATTGTTTACTCAATGGCAATGTTTTGCTTAGTTGAATACTCATGTTTAGGTTTGAAAAGCGTGAGCAGGTGAGTGTATGAAATTACAATTAATAGAAATTGACTTACTTTCCGTATCTGTAATAGTTGCTGCTATTTTCCAGACCAGACCTTTTGGAATAGATTTAATGTTTTTGTTTTTTTAACGTATTTTTTGATATCATATACACAAATTTAATAATATTCATAAATATTTTAAATGTCAAGATTGGGCAATGACTGAAAAGTTTCAACTGGAGAAGTCCTTGTGTCATTTATGAAACGTTGTTTGCGAGCCATGTTTGGAAAATCCAAATATTAACTGTAAAACAATTACCGTTGTCGTAATAACATTTGCATGATCTACGACCTCGCGATGTATTATCATAAATAGAAGCAGGAGCTACATTTTTGAACGTATTTTAATGCGATGGATAAATAATTAATTTAGCATTTACAATCCAATACAGCTATAGGCTCATGGGTGAGGGAAAAACATGATACCGATTCACGCCGATCTCATTTTTCTCAAATTCTCTTGTCAAATTGTTTTGTGAGTCTCATTCATTCGGCAGTCATTTAAACATAACTATACTTTTATGAGGATAAACGTGAGAATTCACCAGTGACAAACAGAAATTATGTTTTATCCCAGATACTACTATAATTTATACTAAACAGTGAAAACTGATACCACTTAGCTACGCACTTATGAATGTTTCTATGTGCGTATTTACCACTAACATCACAAGGAAAGGAAACCTGCACAGTGGAGACTATATACTTGCAGGTAGCTATGATCTCATTAATCTATGTAGTTCCTCTATTCAACTATCCGAAGGTCAGAAAAGGATAAGAATGCGTTTAGCTAGACCTGATGCCGTGTGTGGCTCTTTTTCTATTATACTAGGTCAGTTGGCAGACAGACACGCAGCCCACCTGATGGTAAGCGGCCACTGCGGCCTATTCCACTGAGGGACACTTCGCCTGTAGGCGTCGCTCCATGTGCTGCCAGACTGTAGGCTCATCTGATCTTCGAGCCTCTGGTTTCAAGTGTACTGGCTCCCACATTAATATTGCCGCAACACAGCCAGAGCTGTTATGGCGACCGACTCCAGGTTAAAGCGACCAACTACCCACTAAACTCTCCCAGTTTCCCCTTCACACCCTACCAAGTTATTGACCAGCCCAGTAGCATCGAAGCTTATTCAATACAAACAATCAAATAGATGTATTTATCTCGCTTACTAACGTAATCTACCGTTGCCATGAATACCTGATGCCTCATTAAGCAATAATAATTGAATGTTATTACCTACTGGATGATCTTTTGGCTTTTCCTGTACTACTGTTATGTAAGCATAACAGACGAATCCATAATATTATTCCGACGTTGATGTGGCAGTCTATGCGTAAGTTGTTTTCATTTCTTCCGCGTCTGAGATTGATTTGTAGCAAAGTCGAAAATTGACGTGAACAGAATTGTGTACGATGGAAAATCTATATGTGATGCTTGGGTGTTATGTGCAATATGTTTACGTATTTTCAAAACGAAAATAAGTTAATGTGTTATCGGTTTTCTTGTATCCGGTAGTAATAACATTCTCTTAATGTTTTATTATATATCGTAACGAAAATATAAAGTCACGTCCTAATCATTGCATTTTACTTAATAAAAACACGTTAGAATATTAAAAACAAATTTGGTTTGACCCAGGAATTGAACCTACTCGTAATATGCAAACAAAGCGTAACCCGTAGTTACTAGTAGATTTGCTTTGTAAGAAAAAAGATGGGGCTGTGTTATCAATGGCGAAGTAGGTACGCGACAAAAGTTGTTAAAAGTTTTCCAAACTTGATTAAACCATAAATAAAGTTTACAAGATAAAAATATTTGTATCTTTCATTCAATGATTTGAAAGCCTTGACGGTTAGAATCAATGATTATAATGGTAACGTCAATTTTAAGGTTTATTGCAATGTTATTTAATTGTATAATCTTGGAATGGCTTTCTATGCCTTTCCAATTTAACGCTTGTTATTTTACAGCTAGATATGAATAACAATCGTGTTATGAAGGGATTTGTTATTTGTATGAAGTTCAAAAGTTTTAGTTTCGAAATGCACACAGTAATGAATAAATTAAACCTTCAAAGTTTTGATTCGTATCATAAGAAAATATACTAGTAGTTAAATTTCAACATCGCCAACGACATAATAATATTAATTACACAGTTTTGTGTAATTAGTATCAGAATTTCATGTTGATAATGTCTTAAATAAATAGACGTTGTAATTTGTAGTTAACGTTGTTTCATAGACTTAATTAGATCATACAAATTATAAAGCCTGAAAATGAATTCAATATAAGACTGGTATCTACATTTAATCAGTCAATCAATAGTAGAAATTGTTCAACTCTTATTGGTACCCATATTCGACTTTTCTTACGTTAGAAAAGTTTTACTCCTTTGCTTTAAAATTGTATGCCACAGAATGATAAAAGTCATTTAATCATTAAAAGCGCTTATCAGCAGAGTTAAAGTGAAGTTGCAGGTGCTACTTTACGAATAAATTATCCAATTTGCGACCAGTTCCCACGAAAAGCGGGGAAATGTCAAGGCGAAAACAGGCGCGTCGCTATTATCATTTGGTCACACACATGCTGCGTCCGCGCCGCTCGTTCACTGGCCATGACGTACTGTACATAACAGTTAAGTTTAACAGTTAATTTTTTAATTGTAGGAATTCGAAGAATTATGTATAATTTTACATCATCCAGATTTAATAAATGATCGAGACTAAAATAAGTAAGATTTATTACTAACATTATTTTTTTTAAATCAATTAAAATGAGTTAAAATTATAAAAATATGAATTTATTAATTTGAAAGAAGAGTAGGTATAATCTTCAGCTGTGGTGGCTGGTAGACAGGAAATGCTTTATATCATTTTAAACTATGTATCCTTTTAATTAGTAAAGGAAAACAGTTTCCGAGGATAGGAACAAGGTGACTAACTAAAGATAATGAACTCTTTGAACGTGAAAACATTAAAAAAATATATGATAGTGAGAGAATAGGGAGTGCACCTGTACTTGCACTCACCTGTACTATTATAATTATAATAACAACCCTTCGTAGTTGATTGAGTTGCTCAAATATAATTATTGGAACCTTAAATTTGTATTTTTTAAATTAATTATAATACGCAAAGCTGGAAGTGTAAAATATTAAGAAGGTGAATTCAGCAGGTTTCGCGCAGTGAACTTTTAATACAATTTCTTTTTTGGTCAAAAACCTTGACAGGTTACGAAGAGCAACTCATCGAGGCTTTATTACAGACACATCAATAATTTAAGGAAGGCGTACGAACATACACAATTATGTGTTGATATGCAGCAGTAAATAAAGAAAATAAAATATTTTATATAATGTATGGCTGGAATTTTATTACACTTTACTTTTAACTGCTGCATGTAACTCCGTCTTTGTCTTTCTCTTCCCCATCTTCATAAATAAATATTATAATATTTAAGTAAAGTAAAACACCTACATTTATTAGTAAGTCTGCAATAAATATTAAGTTATGAAAACGAATTCCCCTCTATGATTTCTGTCAGAATGTCTGCTTAACCAACGCTAATACACAAAACGCCTACGCAACGATCTATATCCATAGCTAAAGACTCAAGCCAGACTTGTCTAAAAACAATCATGTCTACACTGCATTAGTATTCACAACAAGCTCTTGCTCAATTATAATTCCACGCGTCAAAATTATAGCGAAACTTAGTTTCTAACTCATAATTGCATTACGTTGAAAACAGTTAGGTTTCTGAGGTCCTGGAGCTAGTAAGATTTCGATCAGAATTTAAGTGGCACTTACAAGAGTAAGACAGACATTATAATGTTCTTATATTGCTCAGAAATTGTCTTGAGTGCATAGGCAAGAACATAAGGATTGACATTTAATCTTGGCCAAACTCTAAGTTGTTGTTGGCTGTTTCCCTAAATTGTCGGGAACACCATTGCTTTTGTTCTGGTTCAAAATGTGTTATAATATATCTGACCAATGACGCTGTAATCCATTTCCAATATTGACAAAAATGGCAACAACATTGACAACATTAGGAACTTTCCGTACTATGGGGAAACTGGCCCTTAAAATTCTTATAGCGGATGAAGGTTGCCAAATTTTTGGCATGCGGAAATGAAGATTGCCGACTTTCTCGGAACTGTTTGGATAACTTGTCAGACCTACATCATTCAAATCTGCAGCTTCCAAGGTCCCAACCAAAATGCTAAATATACATTTCCTCACAATATTGCTACTTTTTGACACGAAGAGTCCCATACAGTCATGCGTGCCGCGCGCGCCAATGTTTCATGGAAGTACTAATGCAGAATCAACTAGAAACATCTAGAATTGAAATAATGGCGGTAAACGTTAGGTAACCGCCCGTCCTACTTACCTACCTATGCATTGCGTAGTTCCACATCATATGACTCGATCGCGTTGCGATTCGCGCGCATATACATAATCACAACATTGACCGTGAATCGCATTAGAGAGCGATGAGCTTCTGTTATTCTCTGTAATAAAATCAATGCATTTAGGTATACTCTAAAAATAACAATTATAATTATAGTTAGGGTACTTTAGTATATATTCTGTGGTTAGGGTTAGTTACCATAATATCATTTTTCTATTACAGCGAATAACAGTAAATGTGACACCTGACGGTTAGTGAAACTTTTTTAGATGTGTCAAACCAGCTAGTTTGCCTCCCTCTTTTATAAACAGATGCTTGCATGGCCCGCTTTTAAGCAAATAATATGAAGAATATTATGGTTAAAGAGGTGGAGCGTAAGGAGGACTTAGGTCTACAGCACATTCACTCACTAAACATCTTCTGAGAGGGTGGACCTCGAATATTTAATCCAAGGCATATCTGCTTACGATGAATTACGAGTATAACGATAGCAATAGTTTACTATGTAATGTCCGACAGTGACCATTTCCTTTCAACCAGCGAATCGTTATCAATACCGCTTCCGGCTAAAGCAGGCGGGTTGAAAAACACCCGGTGCAATGTGCAACTGCAAAGCGCAACAATACGAGTAATAAATGCAGGTATATGTGGACAATTGTCACGTCTTCCTGTGCGCTTGCACATGAGACAGCTCTGTAGGTAAAATGTGTTGCTGATATAGGGGTATCGAAGAGGTACCACTGAGCAAATACTCTTACTAAGCAAAGTTGGACTATAAATCCCTAAAATCCCTGGACATTATCCACACAGCGCCATCTAGCCCCAAACTAAGCATGAGCTTGTGCTATGGGTGCTAGACAACGGATAAACATTACTTATATCCTTTTTTTTTTTGTAAATACATACATATTATACATAGAAACACCCAGACCGATACAAACAGACATGTTCATGCACACAAATGTTTGTACCGTGCGGGGATCGAACCCGCGACCTTTGGTGTAATAGCCGACTTCTCGACCACTACACCAAATGGCTTGTCAAAACTATGCAATGTATTTTTTTGTCATAGGCGGCAAACGAGTCAGCGGGTTGCCTGATGTTTTTTTTATTGCAATGTGTAACAAGACGAGCAGATCGTACACCTGATGGTAAGCGCCACGTCTGCCCTTAGGCAGTTCAGTGCCAAACAGTAACTAAGCAGTTACTGTCTGGCACCGCCTTGCGCCCGCTACACCGAGACGACAGTTATTAGGCTTCATATACCCAGTAATTTCACTAGCTACAGTGCCATTTCCCCGAAACACAGAAGTGCTTGACACACTTCTATTTAACGGGAAATACCTGGCACTGCGGTGGTACCCACCTAGACGGCCCAGTACAGGAACCTACCACCACCGATAAGCAATCACCCGCCGCCCATGGACATCTTCAACACCAGAGGGATCGCTAATGCGTTGCTGGATTGTTCTTTTTTGTAAAATGTAAGGGAAACATACTCGTACCAGTAATAGTTTTAAACATATTTATTTCATATTTTTAGAGGCAGGGTTTTTGTCAAGTATAGACATCGTTGGCGCACAGGGCCCGCAGGTTCTTGTCAAGTTGTCAAGTATAGATGACTTTGGCGTCCAAGAGGGTTCAACTACGTACTTTACGTACCTACAATCTACATTGTTGTTTATGATTATCTGATTCCCCGCAAAAAAGGTATGCCCGAAGTAAAAAATCCGCCATAAAAGTAAAGACTTTTCCTCATATGGGCTTGCGAAGTTAAACCTTTATACATGTAAAAAAGATGTTACATTTGATTACATCACCCGGGATTACCCGCGACCGGTTTATCGACATAAAATTGGAATACGAGCCGTTGCCCGCGCGTGCACATTGAATAAAGTCTGGATCACATAGCAAAATACAAAGAAGAGTTGGTCTGTGCAATGTTATGTAGTCTACAGTACGTCCAGTACATTATTATACCAGAATCATGAAATTGTCAACTTATACATTTAATATCAAGCATGAACATCGGATAAGTCTTTTTTCCAGTTTAATATTGTACTACGTTCCTGAATTTTTAATATATTAACTCTTAAAGCTACATAGATGATATATGACTAACAAAATAAGAGTATCATATTTTCAAAGGTCACTGGGCAACTTAGTATGGAAACTATACCCACGGCCTACAAAAACAAAATTGGTTTGGGTGTTTAGATAAACTTCCCTAGTTTACGAAGATATATGTCGCATCAATGTAGAGTATGGGAATCTGCCCAAAAATTAAAAATAAAATATAAGTAATATCCTCTAGTGATAAGACATTTTTAGATTATTTGCATTGAATGGGTGTCTTGATTACACGCTGGAGCAACTGAACTCGTAGTGTTCGTCTGCCCCCTCTAACAATACAAGTCTGTTGGGTTTTTATTCAACATGATCAATGTCAACAGGCACGATAGTGTCGTCCAAGAACCTTGCTGGCGCATCTATTTGTTTGTATTTGTTCTTGGTGTCTGGCCCATGACAAAAAGTACACAATGCTGGCTATATGTCTAACGTGCGAGTGAGACGGCTAATGCAAGCCCCTAGCCGTGCATAATTGGAACACGCAAACATTTATGTTATTTTAATTGATTACAATAATTTAATTGATACCTAATATTTCTAATCACATATAGTAGTTTATTTCTCCCGCGTTTAAAAAAGAAAAAAACTACATAAAATTAAATGTAGGCCAGCACTCATTAATTTACAAATAATTTGATATCTGTAGGAAATATTTCGAAGACCGGGTCAGATTATGCCCAATGACCTTTAAAAACGAATTTGCCCTGTCTTTACAAAATGATTCTCTGTATAGAACATGGCACGGCAACTCTACTTAATATTATCTCTGTGGTCTAAACATAATACTCGCATTCTTGGTATTTGTAGCGGTACGGGTCATATTAGCAGTTTTGTAGCGAATGCTGATCTTTATCGAGTGGGAGGTTATTCGCCGATGGACTACAAATATTTGAAAAAGCCTTTCATATCTTACTAGCTGTGCAGCAGCTTGGCTCGCGTGAACATTCATCGACTGATATTATACAAATAATGACAGGTGATATTAATCAATTTATACTAAAACTGACGGCCGATTTTTTCTAAAGGTTTTCGATTCGGTTTCCACCCACATTACACCCGAGGTGAACATGTCTGTTTGTATTGGTCTGGGTGTGTCTATGTACCATTTTGTTAGAAGTATTTACGAAAAAGTGTATAATTGGTAATTTGTGGCTTGACAGCGCTGTGTTGCATAAAATAATCCTTGAACTAGAGAGTTCAAGGATTGTGTTTACAATTTAAAATACAAACAATAACAAAATTCCTGGTATTTGATGAAATATTGTTTCTTTTGTCGCTTAGTTTGCACACAGGCAATTATTATCAAAGAACGAAAAAAGAGATATGAGCAGAACAAGTGTGACCTCACATAAAAATCGACAGTGTAAAGATTTACTCTTGATTTCACTGGTCGAGGTTTCAATAAACCACTCGAGTGCAAGTTTCGGAAAATAATAAATCAGGCACATACACTTGTACCCCAGTATAATAATTACACTTGGGAGCAAATAATTACGATAAAGGTTTTGAGTTTAATTTTCCTTTAATTTTAACGAGATAGGTAAGCCGCAAAGCTGGCAACTGCTCTGTCTCCTTCTTGGGTAAAAAGAGAAAACCGGGGGAGTTTAGTGGGTAGTGGTACGAACATAATTATGTTATATGTACCAACACAACACAAAGAATCTGGGCCACAATACACAAAGTTGGTTTGCGTGTATGTTTATTTCAAGTTAACATGTAAAAGTTATAAAAAGTAACGTAAAGTGTTTTTTTTTTGTAAAATAAGTGAAGCGGTTACTTATTACCTTTAATAATAATTGGTTCTAATTTCTTCACGGGCGAAACTGAAGGGAGAGCTAAGTACACACATAATAACAATGCAATCACTGTCTTTTTTTTTGTGGAGGGGAATGCATTTACGCACCATAACCCGCCTGGGGAAGGCGAGCCGTGTGTGGGACTCAGTGCAGCTCCATGCCCCAGTCTTAAGAAAGACTGTTGCACGGAGAATACCCACTAAACCCTCCCGCGCTCCTGCATCGCCGTCGGCAGCGTCATGATTACCAGGAACGCTGTCTTGTACCAGACTCAAACCCAAGATAACGATCCAGGAAGATTCGAATTCCACCCCCAAT
The DNA here is from genome assembly GCA_949319885.1 of Mecyna flavalis. Taxonomy (NCBI): domain Eukaryota; kingdom Metazoa; phylum Arthropoda; class Insecta; order Lepidoptera; family Crambidae; genus Mecyna; species Mecyna flavalis. Next base: position 403,436 of record OX439426.1, read on the forward strand.
GATTCCGCTTGTTCGAGCCCTCATAATTATTTTCGTTTGAATAGAAATTGAGCCATTAAAATTTTTCCGCAACAAGATTAAACAGTTAATGAAGGGTGAAGTAACATCTTCCAAGTTCGAGGAAGATCCGATAGAAGGGACATTATCATTTAAATTTTACGAAATTAAGGTAATTATCTTTTTACTGGAAATTGTAAGTAAGAAAAGAAAAATATGTTTTTTATATTTTGTGTATTACACGAATCTTACGTATATTGATGACTTGATAAAATTAATGATTGCATGCAAACAGGTTACATTACCTTGCACCAAAGTGTGTATTGTGGCTCGTTCAAGGATATGAAACGATGGCAATGACCTTCAGAGCCGGTTGTGTCGTCGAGAAGAATCGATGCCGTCGAATAAATAATTACGAATATAGGACGTACATTATAATAAACTGTTTGATTGCTTGTGGAAGAATTCATAATGGCATACCTACCAAAATTGGGGTTATTCCACAAATCCCCATCGGAAATCTTCTTCGGGCCGCGTTTGCTGCGGCCACTGCGCCCTATTCCATTGAGGGACGCTTCACATGGAAGCGTCGCTCAATGTGCTGCCAGACTGTAGGCTCACCTGATCTTCGAGCCTCTTATTTCAAGTGTACTGGCTCCGACATTCATTTTGCCGGAACACAGCCAGAGCTGTTATGGCGGCAGATTTCACCTGTGGGGTTGGTAGCTAGCCAGTCGGACTCTGAAAAAGCCCTACCACCAACCAGACCCAAGGTGGGAACCCACGACCTCCGTGTTTTTACCCGAGCGGCTTAGCCACTTTTCCACGGAGGTGGTCAAATATTTAGGGCATGCTTGCACCGTGGTCCAGGGTTTTTGGCTAATTCAGTTATAAAATTAGAGTGACATTTGACGATACCTACGTAAAAAAGATAGTTTTTGTAAAAAAAAATTGAAAAGATTCGCATCGGCAGCATTCGGCTATGCGATGGATAATGGTCTAGGGTAGCATTCTTAGTAAGGTCATTTTGGTAACCATTTAGGTCTGCCATTTGCTAACTGTAACTTGAACTAAAGCTTCCATAGTTCAGCAAGTTTTTCAATGATCACTTGCAAAGTTGCAAGCTTGGTCTACACTGTTGCGCCGAGCCGATGCATATCTGATTAGGCAGCACAGTTGCGATGGGCGTTAATTATAAAGCGGTGCGGGTGATTGGCGGCGCGCCAGGCCTGCGTTGTGCAGATGTGCAATTGTGTGGTTGTGCAGATGTGCACCACGGGCGTTGATGCTCGACGCTGAACTATTCCGCCCTGATTATGCGAATTTCTACAGGTGTAGAGTTTGTACACGTCATGTACTTGGTCAAACTTAGCCTACTTGTTTATTAATGTCCAATGTGTTTTATGTAGTCAGTTACTTTAGTAGGCGCATACAGGGCATAAGTATCAAATCAAGTGGCAACGTATAATGTAACAAGAAAAATAATCTAAAAACAATTTTTGTAATGGTCTGGAAGAATAGTATACTCGTATTTCTGAATCTGAATCTGGTCGTTTTAACTTTATTGAAGGAGTTTTGAAAGATGCAATAATTTTATGATTTAATAGTAGTTATATAGATGTTGCTAAGAAATATTGTCTTTCATACTGACTTAAAAGGGAAGAGAGAAAAAATATGCAAGGCTTTTAAAAAAAATATACTTTTTTTATATAATAAATAAAACTGGGTAGTAGTCATTTTTAGACTAGGTATTTATATAGGTAATTAATTTTTACCTACAGTTCTCGTAAAAATTCACAAACTAAAACATATTATAAATTACATATTATCTCTAGCATTTTGCTGACTCCAAAATATCTCTGTCAGATGTAAGTCCAATAACAGATTTTTCTCAGCAGCATTCCCGAATTAATTGCCGACTACAGCAAAAATATTGCCCGATTATAACCGTCATCTAAAGAAAAGTGTAGTATAAATTATGTCCATAAACTCTCGCAAACATTTCATTGTGCCCTGCAAATTAAAAGAGCCACATTGTCTGGAGCGGTGCCAAGCCGCGAAGGTTCCACATAGGTACGAGTACTCGCACTAAATTAGAAACCTGTTTAGCGGAAATGTGAACAATTCCCGTACATTTTGCGCGGGGTCGTGCATTGAGCTGGTAGTGTCGACGATGCTTTATAGGGTTTCTGAGTCCTCGTTTACATGCTTAGTAAAATGTCGTTGATGGTGTTGAACTTATCTTAGATCTAGTCACAAATGTCTTTGGGTAGAGATACCATCAAAGTCAAACGTTTATTTGCTAGAACACAGTTACAAAATGGTCTCAATCTTTTGTACACACACATAACAAGAATACATAATTACAAATCAATCATCATCTACAAAGCTCGATTATCCAATAAAATAAAATAAATTATGATTACATAGTAGACTAAATTAATTCGCATTAACACACAAAACTCCCTCTGGTATAAAATAAATTGAGTTATGTACCTATCTGTTTTGTGCATAAATTCACTTACGATTTATTGTTATACCTCTAAACGTGATCAGAATTCAATTTATTGCTTGCATGTCGTGTCTTGTTTGTTGAGATATTTAATAACCTGCCGAGCGAGCTCTTTTTCCTCCTACTACTGCCTCATTAAATTGATCATCACGACTCGGAGCATACACAAATCCTAATCGTTCACACGACAAACAAACATAAATACATATATGTAAATGTACTTATGTAAAAGATTTTCCATAAGTGCAAAATATCTTCTTACATTTTTACACAACGTCATTAAACCTACAAAAAAAGAACATACTTATATAAATAATTTCGATAAATAAATGTAAGTTATGATCCGTTATCAATAAATATTTTCTTGATCAGACGAAAAGTCTAAATAAAGGCGGTTATTATTGAAATCAATTTGTCGTCGCACACTGGCTTAATTATGAACGTGTAAAAAGCATACCACTCTGACACTAACATTGATTGTTTTCTCAAGAATGCCTGGCATTGTACGACCCACTTTCCGGAACGAATGATCGATCACACTTAAATCGAATACCAACGAGGTAAACAAACGCTCGCGACTAGATGATCGCAATAGAACAATAGATAATGGGTGAGTCAGGTGCTGGGTCGTCACTGCGAGTTGACGGTTCAAATAACAATCGACTGGGGTGTTGTTTTAGTTACGAGGAAGCATAACTCATTTTAAAACGAAACAATTTCCAACATACATGAGTAACATGACGCATAGTTCCCTACATTTAAGAAAGTCATTGTGCCTGTGATAAAATGTAATTGCAAAAGTCAATATCAAAATATATATTTTTTTGTGTAGACTTAAACCGGCAAAAATTCAACTAACTTTTCAGTTTTTTCAGCCATTTTTTCACAACACTGTTAATATCCTGCTCATTTGAATATTAACCAGTCATACAGGTTTGGAGTGTGTGGAGGTCTTAATCTTTATTCCTTCCGGCTCAACCTCCGGAGGGACTTCTGACAACAATCTGATACGACCAAAGAGAGTTGAGAAGAAGGCCAGCAGCCTTTTGTGTTACTTAAATATTTTGATAAGATCAGGCAACTTGACACATAAAAAAAACAACAAAACTTTTGAAAAAAAAAACAGATTAAAAGCAAAAAAAATAATAATATTACGTTAATTATTCCTTAATAGGCCGTAGTGCTCAGGCAAACTGCGTAATTCTCTTCCAACTAACATAACATGAAAAATATGTATTCGAAACCCCAGGCAATTTTTTATGCCCTTGCTATCTCTTGACATGTCCTATTTTTCTGGCCAATAGCAAACAACCGCCAAAATAAATAAAAATATAAAGGTATTGAAGCCTAAAACAGAGGAGAACAAAATTTCATAAAGTCATATTTATCCAATTTAGGCCAGACACCGAAAAAATATAAATAAAAAAGCCACAAATACTTGAAGTGCTTGACCCAACAATGACGATCCTCCGAACTATTTACATATAAAAGAAAACATGGAACCAGGCTTTACAATAACTGTACAGCGTGGCACCGCGACAAAAAGCATTTTTCATAAAATACAAATTAAGTGCTCGTACTATAATAACTTTTTACTATTACGACTGTACAGTCGTAAACGTAAATGAAAACCTAAACTAGTATTGTCTAGATGAAAAGACATTACACATGCGACGACAGACCGGCAGACTTTCACAAAACACTGTGTGCCCGCAACAGAACACGGTGTGACAGTAAAGAAACTCTGATTGGCTATAAAATTTAATATCCACGGAAGTAAAGCACAAAACTATTACCATAACATTTTTTTTAATTCAATCTCGCAAGTCACTTAAAACAAAATAAATACGAAAATAGTTTCAAAGCTTCGTCATGTTACACTCATTTTAAATTTTTCACTGTAGGTTTACGAGCCATGCATATTTTATGTGTCATGTAAGTAGTAAAAATAAAAATAATTAACTTCTTCTTATGGTGCCGTCTTCTTACGAAGGTTGGCGATCATGATGGCGATCTCAACTTTGGATACCGCCGCTCGGAACAGTGATCGGGTACTCCCCAACAAACACGCAAGCTGCTTAAATTGCTTCTGTACCACCTGAAGGTTGTATAACAGCCGTTCAAAGGGTTTACTATACTTCTTAAGTTGTACAGTAGCGTATTTAAAAGCGCTTTAACAGACGTGCGGTACAATGGTCGTAGAGCGGTAAAATAATCCCCAAAGGAGATACAAAGTCATATTATAGAGTTATTGTACAGGCATTAGATGTAAAGAGGAGGTATAAGTAACTTTTGTAGCGCTCTGAGATCTTGTAGAATGTTTTTGTAGTTAAAGGCGTTAGAACAGAGTTATTAACTTCTTTTGAAACGCCTTAAGTTGTATATTGTATACTTGTATAGGTTTAAGCTGTTGAGTACAGTTAATGGCATCCTTTGTAATGCTGTATATACAGCAGATACATAATACTCTATAGTAGCGCCTAAGTCGCTACAATAAAGAATTGTACAGCAACTTTATGGCAAATAGCTGGATAAGGCATGGCAAACACTCCTTATACAGGTAAAAGTGTATAAATTCCACTACTATGGCCATTAAAACGCCTGAAGCCGGACTAGAGAGGGGGACTAAATAAAACATTTAATATAATTAAAAGATGTTTCATATATTTTGCAGTTCTGAATTTGGTTCTGATTCTGTCGGCACTTGAGCTCCGGCGTTGTCTGAAAGTATTATATACGTAGGTTCAGATGCTTTCCCGTAGCCCATTGCAGCTGTTGAAATATTTCCACAGTTTTCTCGTAGGACCTGAAAAACACGAATTTGATGCAAAAGTCTTCAGATAATAAGTCAAGTGTAGAAGGGTTTTAAGATTCCGACCACGGACTCCTAAATAAAACGACCTCTATAATAGGGTATCAATTATCCATTGTACAGTCTTGGGTTCTTAAAAGAAGTATTAATTGCTGCTGTACACCTCATAACGTTTAATAGCACGTTAATACCACAATTGTAGAACCCAAAGGTCTAGAACGGCAAATACAAGCGCCATGAATCGGTAGAAGGGTTCTAGTAAACTCTGAAGGCTGTTGTAGCTGAGACGCCATTTAGCTTTTATAAAATTGATTTTCAGAATACTAATTTATAATTTTTAAATCATAAATATGTACAAAAAACCGAACTCACGTAACTTTTTTTCATCCATGACACTACAAAAACTACAAACAAAGCCTAAATATCTTTTACAAGCTAAATTCAGAATTCACAATCTATAATTAAATGTATTTTTTATCAAAAAACTGCATATATAGAAGGGCGCGTGAAAATATTAGCTAAAACATATGTATATATTTACAATAAACTGTAACTCGCACTTGTATTTCATACGAATAAAAGGAAAAAACAACACTTGACTTACCTGTTTATTATTTTTAATTTACTCACTGCAATTCACTGTCATATACTTTCCAAATGGCTAATCTTATTAAAATTATAGGTTATGTTTTATAAATTCCTCTGTATCGCCACTGTATATTCAATAAAGAACCGTAAACTTTAAATCGGAGATACAGACGCGGTATTATAAGGTGCGAGCGCTACAGTCGTGCTAAAAAAGGTGCGAGCGCTACAGTCGTGCTATTACAACTTATTTTAGATACTTAAGCGTATACTATCGCTCGCATACGCCACTATAGACCCTATAGCCGTACAAAATGGGCCCTTTTGGGGGTACAGCGGTGCTTTAAGCGCTTGTACATATACTGTAGATCTTAGTTATGGAACCCATGCCTTTATTAGTAACTTCTAACCGGCCAGTATACGGCTTGTTATAGAGCTTGTGTGCTAGTTGGGTCTTGTTGTACCATTGGCGTAAGTTCTTCAGCCATGATGTTCTACGTCTACCTCGTGGTCTATTACCCTGGATTTTACCCTGGATGATCAGTTGCAGAAGACTGTACTTTTCGTTCCGCATTATGTGTCCCAGGTACTGCAGTTTACGCGTCTTAACTGTGTCTAAGACCTCCACGTCCTTATTCATCCGTTCCAGTACGCATGTATTACGCACACGATGTACCCACGAAATTCTCAACATCCTTCTGTACACCCACATTTCGAAAGCTTGAAGTTTTTTGCTGGTAGTTTCTGTGAGTGTCCATGCTTCCACGCCATAGAGTAAGACGGAGAATACGTAGCATCTGACGATTCGTGTACGTAATGCCAGACTTAGTTTCCGGTCGCAGAGTATCTTGCTCATTTTTCGGAAGACAGCCCGTGCTTGCTCAATTCTGCATTTGACTTCCAGAGTATTATCACCCTTCTCGTCCACCATTGCCCCCAGATATTTATATTTATGTACCTGTTCCAAAGCTTTGCCATCAACCGTCAGTGGAGAACATAATCCTGGTGTTCGGCTTATAATCATATATTTGGTCTTTTTGGAGTTTATATTAATACCATACTTCTTACTTTTTTGATGGATAGCGGTGATTAATGACTGAAGGCCCATCTGACTATCAGCTAACAAAATGGTGTCGTCAGCATATCGGATATTATTGATAAGTACACCATTAACAGCTATTCCTTCCTTCGCATCCTGTAGAGCCTCACAAAATATTCTTTCGGCGTAAATATTGAATAACAGAGGCGAGAGGATGCAACCCTGTCGTACACCACGAGATATATCCACATAGACAGATGGTTGCCCTTCAATTTTTACATTCGCTTTCTGTTGCCAATATAGGTGTTTTATCAGTCGTATGTCTCTGAAATCCACGCCAACGTCTTTCAGGATTTCTATAAGTTTAACATGTTGCACCCTGTCGAACGCTTTTTCGTAGTCGATAAAACAGACATACAATTCACGGTTGACATCCCAACATCTCTGTACCAGCACTTGGTATGCAAACAGAGCGTCGCGGGTTCCCAGTCCCGACCTAAATCCGAATTGGCTGTTGGATATTACAGCTTCACATTTCCTGTATATGCGCCCGTGTATAATTTTAAGGAATATTTTTAGAACATGGCTCATGAGAGAAATTGTACGGTATTGATTACACTCCTTTGGATTATTAACTTTGGGCAGTGTTACGAATGTCGATTTAAGCCAATCCTCCGGTATAACGCCGGTCGAGTAAACCAGGTTAAAGAGGTTTACCAGGTAATCCAAATTGCACTCCTCAATTTCCTTGAGTAGTTCAACCGGTATCTCATCCGGCCCGACTGCTTTGCGTGATTTGGCATTTCTGATAGCAAATACTACCTCCGCTTTTGAGATTGTGGGTCCTGAATCATTATCGCCACAGATTGCAACATCATGTCTATCAACATCAGCGAATAGCTTACTTATGTAGTCTGTCCATATCTTGAGCTTTTCGTCCAAGGACGTTGCCATTTTCCCGTCGCTATCTATGAGTCCAGATTGCAGTTTTGTGCTATGTCGTTGCCCCAACAATTCCTTCAGATTTTTATGTAAGTGGAAATAGTCATGTTTTGCCTCTAGCTGTTCAATTTCATCGCATTTATCAGACATCCAGTTTTCCTTCGCGACCTGGACACTTCTCCTGATGGCATGTTGCAGTTCTTTATATTTCAGCTCATCTTTTCCCTTAAATTCACGTCGTCTATTTATAAGGTCGAGAATCTCTTTTGTCATCCAGTCATTTTTGCTTATAATTGGTTGCGGTTTGAGGTGTTGTTCGCCAATATTGACCAGTGTATTTTTAAAAATATCCCACTCGGCCTCAACATCGACATCCTGCTTATTTGGCCTTAACTTTGTAATTTCGTTGTTGGTGGCTGTATGTATTTTTGCACGGATGTCTTTGTCCTGTAACTGGGCCACATCCATTCGAGATCTCGCGGTTGGTTTTTTAACCTTTTTAAGTTTAACTGTAAAGGACGCTACTAAGGGATTATGGTCTGAGCCGGGGTAGGTTTTTACCGACTTTACACTGTTTCGGTGTCGTTTATTAATTAAAATAAAATCTATTTGGTTCCTAACTATCTTATCAGGTTTATCAGCTGGTGATTTCCATGTGTAAAGTCTTCGAGGCGGAAATTTAAAAAAGGTGTTTGTTACCACAAAATCATATTCTTGGCAGAACTGAATGAGTCTGTCCCCACGTTCGTTTCTCGATCCCAGCCCGTAATCTCCAACCACTCCTTCAGTTTTACCTCTGCCAATTTTTGCGTTAAAATCTCCCAGAATTATGGTTACCTCTTGTGGTTTAACAATTTCTAAGGCTTGTTCTATATGGGCGTAAAAAGATTCTAACTGGTCTTCGTCCTTGTCTGCAGTTGGTGCATATACCTGGATTAAATTGATGTTAAATGGGCGTGCGTTTAATTGCAGTATCATTACTCGATCTGATATCGGAACGAAGTTACGAACGCAGGCGTTGATTGCCTTAGTGACAGCTATTGCTACTCCATTGCGGTGGTGTCGGATATCTGTACTGCCGGAATAGTAAATTGTATGATCCATCGCACTGAGCTGTCCAGTACCAATCCATCTTAGCTCGCTTATACCCATGATGTCCAGGGCCAGCCTATTCATCTCCAACAACGCGTTATCCAACTTCACATCTTCGAATAAACTTCTAACGTTCCAAGTGGCTAATCTTATGACTGACCCGGGGATTCTTAGCACCCTCTGACCATTTAAGGTCTGCCGGGGACTGAGGGCCATACTGTTTTTGTGTCCAGCCATAATGATTTTCCTGGGAAAAATAGTGTGGTGGTTTTCCCTTTGCCTTCCACACCGGATCTTTTTGGGGATATTTAGTCCTCAGGGCTCTCCGTAGCCGCTTCTAGTCAAAATGACCAGGCGTATGGTTATACCGCCATTTACTCGGTCGTCATTGCCTCGTCCGTTGTCTAGCAGGGGGCACCGCGACAACTCTGTGAGAGATTCTCAGAATTGTCGTCACGTGCAGGTGAGGTTGACAATTGGGCCGGATAATCTGTTCGTTCCGTTCTCCCCTTACCCCCCACTTACTAAAATAATTAACAAGGGTAGGGTAAGAGGTACAATTATTGGCACTTTAAGGAATTTCGCAACTTTAAAGGCCTGTAGAAAATCAGCCAATTTAAATATCGACTTAAATTTGATTTCGTATGATTCTTTATTTATTTGAGAATAGATTTAAACGGGTTGATAGTTAAGAAATGGGTTAGAAATACGAAAATTTCCGCAAAATATGAAAAAACACCGAAAGTCACTATTGTTGGCACCCTAAAGTACAAATATTGGCATAGAAAAATGTACAATTGTTGGCAGTGCCAATAATTGTACACGTGACCGTGCCAATAACTAATCGGATCGCCTGATAGTGATGGGAAAAGTGAAATCTATATACTTACGAGTACCTATACAAATAATTTGCCGTTCGTTATAGGCGTTAAAACTAGAGAACGGCTGAACCGATTTGGCTAATTTTGGTTTTGAAATGTTCGTGAAAGTCCAGAAAATATTTAAAATTTGAGAAAATAGAGGAATTAGACGTAGGTCTTGCTTGGCGGTAATTGGAACGCCAAGCACACAACGTGGGGCTCCCCCTCGAACAATCCGTTCGACGAGGACCTAATGTCCTGGGCACTCAGCTTGGGACTAGTGATCCTCAACAGGGGGAGCACGCCGACTTGTGTGACTATCACCCTGGCCACCTCACATTTGGCGGGCCGCGTCACCCAGTGGCGGGTGGCCGACGCGGAGACCTTTTCGGATCATAAATATATCCAATTTGGTATCTCCGTAGGCGGCCGTGGTACTCAAGTCCAACCGAGGAAAACATCCCGAATGGACGTAGGTGGACAAACTCAACCCCCCAAGTACAGCGACATTGCTGGCTCTTATATAGTCGGTATTAGCTACTTGAAGCCGATGACCGAGGAGCAAATGCTGCTGATACAGGAGGCTATCAAGGCTTCAACAAGGTAGTAGATGCTAGCCTCAGGGGGGTACCGAAACTCTTGGGTTTTGCCTACAAGACAGGCTGGATATTGGCGACTGCACAAACTCTCTATTATACCAGAGAGCGAACTGCCCAAGCCAAAAGTTGGGACCGCATTCTGCCCCGGAGCAATTTATGCTATGGGTGCAGAATGAAGATCTCAACCCAAAAGTTTGGAGGGTTCTCCACACGAAGGAGGAAGCGACAGGATCTATTGTGACCTTTTCTCTCGATGACCAGTCTGTGGAAGCCCTCAAAAACAACCGTGGAGAGGACAAATTTGGTGTGAGGACAGTTGTCTTCAAAATCAAAGGAGGCCAGAAGACGGACCCCCAAAAGTGGCGAATCTACCACCCACCACCAGCAGCGTAAAGGAATCGAAGAGGAGAGCGTTGAAACCCTCGGGAGCCTCCAAAGGCTCCCAAGGCTTAAAGCCTCCCCCTCCGAAACCTAAGGCCGTCGCGGGACCCTCATCTGAGGGTACCCAAAGGGCCCAAACGCGACTGGGAGGGGGAATTTAGCGGGAGCGCCGAAGGTACCAAGGGTTTCCCATGATATATGTAGATAGGTAGCTCACTTTTTATTAGCTGAGTAAATATACAGTCGTTTTAAATCGCCGTGTAAAAATCTACCTATTAGTAGGACTTATAATGCTTTAATAAATAAATTTTACAAAACAGTGGCACATCACTATTAGAATTTCATAAAACCTGATACAATCATTGGCACCCTTTGAGGTACAATAATTGGCAGTGCCAATCGTAAAAAAAGTACAATTATTGGCACTGCTAAAATTTGAAACCACAGTAGATAAGAAGACAAGTAGGCATTTTATGAATAGAACTTTCGAGACTGGTTAAACACAATCATAACATTAACAGCGATTTTGCAAAACCGTATTTCAATAATTGGCAGGGGGTGTCAACGAACTAGTTCTCCATAGAAACAAAATTACAATTATTGACACCCCCTAAAAGTTTTTTTCCAACAAGATTTACGATTGTATTTGCTGCAAAACTCACTATTTAACATCTTATTTAACTAAAAAACTTTCACTGACCAGAAATTATCTACAAAATAAAAAGTAATAAGTCGTTAAACTTACCCTGCATTCACAAATTTTCTTAAGGAATCACGCACAAACTGGTTTCTCTCGGGACCATGACCGAAAAGAATTTTTTCTAGTGTTGTCAGTTGTAATTATTTAAAAACTACTATTTAGTGTTGTAAATGAATAATTGAACTTTTATTCTAAATCTTTAGTTTATGGATTTTTGCCGCGAAAAGCTTAATATTTAAGTTTAAAACCCAGAGTGCCAACAACTGGAGGGGGGCCAACATTAGTATAGTTTACCCTATGTGCTTTATGACCCTGTAATTCTTGTAATGGTGTTGCCTTAATTAAACGACATACATACTATTATGATAAAGGATTTTAAAAATGTAGCCCTGAACTAGGCATAGCGTTTTTTTTTTTGTAAATACATACTTAGTATACGTAGAAATATAATAAATATTATTTTAAACTACATTAATTTGGTTGTCTTCTTATAAATCTAGACCATATTTGGCAAACTTGTGAATGATTAATTTTATTTAAGTCTACCGTTACATACTATACAATATGTATACAAAAACATACACTATTAAATTCTTTATTTACCATGACGTGTTAAATATTTATACTAACAAGGTGTCAAGTTCACGAAAAAATATAAAACATAAAATAATTTTTTTACTTATATATTGTTATGTAGTCTTTTTAATAGGTACTGAGTTTTCCAATATGTGAGAATAATCCCGAATTTTTTAAATTTATTAACTTTGTCTTCACTGTTATTCCCTGCACTATGGCGCAACCGATCTCCACGCTATGTGGGTCGCATTGTGCTCTTCCATTGTGCAAGAATGTTTGTGCATTTGAACATGCAGTTTCCGTTAGGCTATTTGTTGACGTAGATTTTCTAAGTAATGAAAATGAGGTGTCTCTGAATAATTCATTGTTTTATATTTCAAAGAGAGTTTCAATTTGCAGCTTTGCCTGTTTGTGATGCAATAATCTACATTAATATTTGTGATGCAGTTTGTTGCAGACTTGTTTTCTTGCTTTAGTTAAATTATTATTTAATTCTTAGGTTATCTGTTTTCGCAGTAACGTATCATGTTATCCATAGGTTTGTCCTAGTAGAAAGTATAGGCGAAGTATCTTGCGAACACGTAGGGTACTGTACTGACCTTTAACTATTTTCGAACTGGCAGATACATCGAGATGACGTTTCCTGACTAAATCTTTTCGATCTATCTTTAAAGAAATATACATTATAATATGAATGTGGATTGTTGTTAAAAATATCGATATAACTTTGAAATTAGTCTATTATCACACTCTCCAACTCTCAAATAACATTACCGTGCCCAAACTATGTATTTGCATACAAAAAAAAACACTATGTAATGATCTGTTTCATCAATGTTGAAAGAAGGAAAAACAAAAACACCCCGTCAATTCTGTTATCCCCTAGGAATTGTACATTATCCTGAATTGAAAAGTGGCTTTTGTTTATACCAAGATCTAGTGTATATCCAAATTTCATCAAAATCGATTCATAACCTTACGCTTACAGAAACTTACAGACATTCAGAGTATTTTTTAAAATTAACGATTTCAGTAAGGATGTTAGATATATGCGTACAGTGTACGCGTAACTACTAACCACCAAAACATTTGGACCACATTTTTGCGGGTTCACTATTTCATTTCGAAAAACGTTTCGTTGATGCATCTTTAGTGACTCCATTATGGAAGTCGTCATTGTCCCAGTAAATCTCTTTACTATCTGCCAGGGTTCACTTATGCATTCCAGTGAGGGCTAAGAAAGCAACAGCTGACTTCCTGCGGCCGCTTGTCCCAAGATACTCCAGACCGCAAGGCCACTCTACTATTAGACGCAGTAACTTATATTTTACTCAATTTTGAAAACGAAGTAATGTGGTTACACTTTATATTAATGCATACGTGAACAAAGGTATGTACACGTGCCATCTTATATTCATTAGAACCCAGATCTCTGATGTGGCCTGATCCTGCACTTTCTTGTGCACTATAATACTCGTATTTCCTGTTCCTGTGTAAACTAACCAACTGGTTGGTCGGAATAATTATTATGAGTCCGCCGTACCCAAATAGTTATTTATGTGACTGCTGCATAATGAGGGTCATTAAAATACGAATGTGGTTTTATGAAACGAACGAAGTGAGTTTCATAAAAGAATCACATGAGTATTTTAATGACTAATTATGTACAGTCACATACATAACTTTATCTTCATTCATACGATAATATGTCTATTTTATATTCAGGATTGATGAGCAAACGCCCTAGTTACCAACTTAATCTGTATGTAAAAGTTAGTACTGACATAATGACTGACGTTTGTAGTTTTTAAAATCCATAAACAATCTAGACTCGAGTTGATTTCGATTCTCAAATCGATTGTTATAATTTCAGCATCGAATTAAATGTATAGGAATGGAACATAAAATTACTAATCGACTAATTCGATAATCGAAAAAACCTATTAATTTTTACTTTTAAAGAAGACGTTCGAAATTTGAACGAAATTAAGTATCGGTTACCGACACTAAAATGTAAACATTTCAATGCAGCCACAGATATGTACTTATATCTAAATGTAGGGCGTTTGCTCATCGCTCCTGAATATAAAATAGACATATTATGGTATGGATGTAGATAAAAACTTTTATTTATTTATGACGGTAGTTATTATTGATTTATTAAGTGATAGTCAGATTTTCGTTTTGGCTGTTATTACGATCATCATCTTTGTCCATAAGGCCTCGGCTTTTAATTTCGCAGCAGTGGGGCAGCAGCGGGAGCGGCGAGGCACGCAGGTCACCGCTTGACGTGCGCCGTCAAGGGAGCGGTTCGATGCTGTCAAGCGGTGAACCGCAGTGCGCCTGCGTGCGCCGCCGCTCCCGCTCCAGCCCCGCTGTGTTCGAGAACGGGTCTATGGGGTTCCATTCAAAATATCTGGAGCTTAGAAGCATTTGGGCGGATGTGCACATCGGGCAAATTTTTTTTATTGAATAACTAGGAAAAGCGCTTCTCTCTCTTTCGATACCACTGAGAGCTGTATTTCTATCTCTTTTCTGGGCCGAGATAATTTCGTGCATAATGTCGGTTCTAACAGCTTTTCTCAAATCATTAGAACCTTAAGGTTCTATTTTCACTTCCATCTCTCTGCGTCTACATTGCTGTATCTTTCTTTTGGTGGATTGTAAGTTTGGCCCTTATGCCTAAAAAAAATATTCGCACAAAGGCTACGTAAAAAGAGTTACGCCTTTTCGGTCCAAACAGTGATTTAAAATATTCATCATAACTAAACTTCCGACATTATGCTTCTAAGATTACTATAAGTAACATCAAAACGGTTGCAGATATACGGCTTTATGCCTTTTGCTTTAGTAACTTTGTAAATGCATTGGTGGGCCAATGTGAAAATAAACCGTTATGGATGTGAACTATTCTAAATATGGTGCCAAAAAATTAGCGACATCGGGCATTATCCATTGGTCACGACGGCGTGTCCAATGACTGACACTGAATCAGTTTAAGTGTAATGAGATACATTGTTGTTGGTCGTTGCGCGATCCTATGTCTGGCCGTCTGTCCCTTTGCTCCTTGCAAGCCTTGCGGCTTGCAAGCATTGTTTGTTTACATTTCGGTGTTTTTGTTTTACCTTTGGTCTGTTGGTGTTTTGTTAACTGATCATAGTGATTAAAAGTGGAGCTTTAGTTGTAATAAATCGATGGACGACAAACGTAAAGTAAGGAAAAGTCACCAGTCATGGACAGTATAAGGAAACATTTTTGGTTTTTTCTTTATAGTTGGTTCATTTTTCAATACACATTCTTTTGGACTTGAAGGTAAATGAAATGTTCTTTTCTCAGTCATTATTCAATGTTCAGTTTCAGTTGAATGTTCAGTAAAATAAAATATTATTAAAAAATAACACTACTACTCAGGCACCAATGATGGACGTAAATGATCCAATGCCGGACCTCCAATTAATGACATCAATTATCCAGCCATGCCTCGCGGTGGTTTGGTGGCTATAGTTAATTCGAATTTTCTTTCATGTTCGTTCAGGTTCTGAAGTTTGGGACATAGGTTGATCACTCCATGATAGTTGCGGCAACTGTCTTAGGTAGTTTCACGTGTCTTCACCCTTGGTTCACAAAAATGGAGTTTTGTCACCCCTACGTTTCACACATCACAGATGCTGGGTACCCTGTCATTTTGACTATGATTTTTTTCTTCAACCGTTAAAAATCTCATCTGTAAAAAGAATTCCTCCATGGTCACCGCGTGGCGTGTATCTGCAACAACTTCTTTGCTCTCGTAGTTCGTTTGAGACGAAAGGGTGCAGTCAACAGATGACCTGTCCTTTTTCGATAAGCCCAAGTATTCTTTTATAATACCAGATAATATCATATTCCTAGAGGAAATTTTCATTTTCCCAGCCATGATTTTCTGCTGACGGATTACTCAGACTCAAATACCCTTATACAAATTGGGACAGAACTTATGCTAAGACTAGATATTATAACGAAAGATCTTCAGACTTATTCCGGGCCAAAGAGAAAAAAGCCAACTTTAACGAAATCCGTTTCTTATTGTATCTGTTACCGGCCAAACCCGATTTCGGGACAAACTAGTTTGGCCTAGGCTAAACTAGCTTGTACTAAGGGGGAAATCGAATCGGATGGATATAGGTTAAAAGGCGCCAAGGGTGGAGCGAAGCGAAGTGGAGCTCCCGCTTCAGCCTTCGTGGTTTTTTTATACCCTGAAAACCTTTTTCGTTTTTACTGTAATAATAATTTAATTCTATGTTGCCTAGGCCAAACTGGTTTGTCCTGGAGTCGGGTTTGGCCGGTAACATATCTATGGAAATATTTCGTGAATCTGTCTTAAAGTTAGGAGCAAGCGGCTCTCTTTTCATTGCTCTATTTTGCAATTCTTTACTCGATTACTCTTACTTCTTCGATAGTCTTGGTCATTTGTTCTTGTGTGTACTTGGTTTGGACTTATTTATAGGATGAACCTAATATGTACACCTAGTCATTGACAGAATTTCCAATATGTCCATTATTTGATACAAAAATAATTTACTGCTGATTTATATTAGAAACAGTAAAATATACCTACTTAAGTAAGCAGACGTATGACGTATTAAAGAAAACAAAAACAATGAAATCCTCTTAATGGCCACTCTGTCCATGATTGGGTGTACGTGCTTAAATAATATCCAGTAACGGACACCGGTAAAATTTAGGTTTAGTATACCAATGCAATTTCGGTTATAACATAAAAGTAATGTATTACTACTATTTATAAATCATTAAATGTTGTGAAATCCAACAACGACGATACACCTAACACAAAATAAAACGTTAAGTGTACCTACTTATAGGGCTTCGCGATTCTTATAAGAAATTAAGATTCCCGACACTAAAGAGGTAATACCGCGTTACTAACAACCATAAAACATCGGCATGGAAATGACTATCGGCTGTCAAAAACAGTTGGTATGTGAGCTTAAATACTGGCACAACCGATTTATGTTATAATTTTAATTGTTAATTAAAAAACTGTCCATAGCTGGTCCACGTCCATCATAGGTGCCTTTAGTACATTCAAAATACTTTAGTATAAATAAGCAAACCTTTCTATTGATCTTTATAACCTTTATCTTGACGCGTACCTACTAATCAACCGTGTTAATTATCGGTATGGATGTAATAAGTAAAAAAACTATAAGTTTGTATGTGTTGTGTGTGGGTGTAAAACTAAGTGCGGGTAAAAAGTCTAGTTAATTAAAAGATGTCCGACTTTTTGCTAAAAGCACCACAGGTAATAAATGAACGCAATAAAGTCGCATTTGCAATTTAGTCTTGTTAAGTTTTAATAGATTTTGATTTATTATTTAGGCAAAACGTTATATTTGGACATACACCTCACATTTAATCACATTAAATTACATAAATTAAAAGCATAAAGCCATATGGGCACATACTAATCAGTTGAACAAAAACATTGAATAATTTTAGTGGCATAAAGGCGGATATCATGTTTTTTTTAAAATAAGTTTATTTTTCACTGTTTAAAAACATTGTTTTTAAATTTTAATTATAAAGCTAGGAAAGCTATATATTTAGCTAAATAAATGCAAAGAAATCATTTACGTGTTGTCTGTACTTATTAAAATATTTGCCGATAAAATTTAATTTCTATTTTGCTCTGTCCTGTAAAGTTGACAAAATCAACATCCGCCCTAATGCTTCTGAGCTCTAGATATCTCGCCACTGCCGCTGCAGCTGCTGCGAAAGAGGCCGAGGCCTTCCGTCGTTTAAGCAATTTTATGAAAAACATTTTTAGAGCGATTTGGTGTTTAGTTATTAAGGGACGTTCTGAGCTGTTAATTCCCGTCGCTCCAATGAACTAAACTTTTTTTTTCTCGGAGGAAAATGCGTATATTAAATGCACCATAACCGCAGGCTAGCTAGACCCGCGGCCGTGTGTGGGACTCGAGACAGTAGCGTCCACTACCCACTAAACTCCCCCGGTTTCTCCTTCACACCCGATTAGGACGAGCCGGTGCTAGCCTTATGTTATAACTGAACTTGCCAAATTCTGAATCGTAGTGCAAGCGTATACCCTGGCTAGCTCGGGACAAAAGGCTCAGAGAAACATATTATGCAGCTTATTTAATTCCCTCTTATATTTTTTAGCAAGCAGCTCTGTAGCAAGACGAGCAGATCGTACACCTAATGGTAAGCGCTACGTCTGCTTAGTTGTTACCCTGCACCCGCTACACCGAGACGACAGTTATATTATGGTTGAGGGAAACTATGGCTGACCCATGCAGGTTATACTAGTGATCAAGTGTCACCTTTGGGGAATGATCGGCTGGAACCCACTCTGGTTATAAGTAGATTTATTTTTTTTATTTCATTTATACAATAACAACTTTAAAAGCTTGTCGAGGAACAGGCGTACGCCGGAAATCTAATTAAGAAATGTAATTGTACTAAGGAGGAAAAGGTTTTGAACCTAACAAGATTTTTGTTAAATTGTAAAAGTGCGAAGAATTTTCAAAAACATACTTTCATACTATAGAATTGAGTAAGTACTGAATGAAAATGAAATTAAATGAAAATATGTTTATTGTGAATAACTGTAAAGCCATAAACTCAGTAGAATATAATTATATAGTTTGCCTTCTGTACCTACTACATAATGTATGTATATTATGAAGTACGGAAAACAAAGATTACATATGTATGTAGTTCGGGACTCCGTCACGGCATGGTAAGATTCTCCTGTATAAAATATGGTTTAAAATAATTATTCATTAATAACACCTCAGTCTAGATTTGGGGGAAGGGTTCATTATGTAATGTATCTTAATATTCAGGCGGGATTGAAGTTTTGTTTAATTACAACAAAACTTAAACTAAGGATAAAAATACAAAGCGAAGCAACTCAAAAACAAAAATTAAATGAAAAGTATATAACTAATAGGAAGAAATAGCAAGAATTAGTATGTATCACTTACACAGACACATGACTGTAAGATAAAATAAAGGTGTCCATTAAGCTACTGCGCCTTCTACTGTGGCGTAAACTGATTCCTCCATTATCCTTCCATTACCGCGCAAACGTGAGACGAATAACGTAACCAAATTATACAATAACGTGTTTCGCTTCTCTATGAATTACGTGTATTTTCATGCAGCAGTTACATGTGCCTGGAATGTTTTAAATTGAAAGCCTTTAAAATTCTGACCGCCTCCGTGGAACAGTGGCTAAGCCGCTCGGAGATAAAACACGGAGGTCGTGGGTTCCATTCCCGCCATGGATCTGGTTTGTAGTAGGGCATTTTTAGAGTCCGACAAGCTAGCTACCACCCCCACAGGTGAAATCTGCCACCATAACAGCTCTGGCTGTGTTTCGGCAATATTAATGTGGGAGCCAGTGCCCTTGAAATCGGAGGCTCGAAGATCAGATGAGTCTACAGTTTGGCGGCACAATGAGGGACGTTTCCAGGTGAAGTGTCCGTCAATGGAATGGATGGCCGCAGTGACCGCTTACCATCAGGTGGGCTGCGTGCCTGTCTGCCAACTGACTGACCTAGTATATAAAAAAAAACCTTTTTGATGGGTCATGTGACGCTTGCATACAAATTATGCGCAGACAAATAATACATTTGTCTGCGCGATCTTCAGGATCGACTCATTTATTAAGATTAAGAGTATTAATACGTGTTAAAGTGTTTTTCTAAAGTCAAAGTTCATTCGTTCATAACTTTCTTTTTTATATAGGCTACAAAAGAGAACTTATACAAGACAAGTTATAACAATGATGATTCTACCGCCGGATTCGGCATTCTGTTTGTATCGAAAAGAAATACATGCAAAATAACTCAATAGTTATGCTTTCTTCCACCTCGGTCTGAATCGTTGTATTACGAGAAATATGACATTTCATAATTTCAGCAGCGTTAGTATAAAGCAATAAAATGTGCGAGAAGAATACACCCGCATCCACAAGATGATAACACCAGCATGGAAACCTCCAATCGAATCCGCTGTCGCTGATGAAAATTGCTCGATACCTGCTATTGTTCGGCTGGCTCATTTCGTGTTTTTAAATTGGCCCTTTTAATCTTTTCTATTGTGATTTTATTCGATACATGGAGTAATTTCAGTATTTTTTATCGAGTGTACAAGTATTGGGTGAGCTAACATTTTAGCTACATCATTATGTACCTAAAGGTGGTAACTTCGTTTCCTTATACGGTCTAGCTAGGATCACCGCAACATGTTTTTTCTTTCCACTTATTCCTATCGGCCATTAATTTTGGTCCGTGCTCGTTAAAATTTAAATGGAGCATTCGAATATAAGTCACGAGGTAACACACACACAAAAAAAAAACATTCATTCGAATTGAGAATTTCCTCCCTTTTTAAGTCGGTTAAGAAGACCACTTAATACTCAAGTAAATAAATGTCTCAGTTAAAGACCGAAAGTCAATCCGAAACACTATAAAGATAAGATTTTATGTTTATAGCTTCATGTGTACGCTTAAGACTTTCCCTCTTGCATCTGAAATAAGACGTTTGAATTGCCTCATCAATATTCTATACTTCCATCGTGTGAACGTGTAACCACTTTATAAATACATAGTTAATCTGGTGCCAGTTTTTTTAACCTCTTATTAGATACCAGAACTAGGATACCTTGTGTATTAGGCAAAAAGCGGCTTGCAAATTAACTGATTGTAATCAAATCCTTATAAAATATTCGGTTTATATTTTTTTTTTATATTAGGTCAGTTGGCAGACATGCACGCAGCCCACTTGATGGTAAGCGGCCACTGCGGCCTATTCCATTGAGGAACGCTTCACGTGGAAGCGTCGCTCAATGTGCCAGACTGTAGGCTCATCTGATCTTTGAGCCTCTGATTTTAAGTTTACTGGCTCCCACATTAATTTTGCTGGAACATAGCCAGAGCTGTTATGGTGGCAGTTCACCTGTGGGGGTGCTATATGTTCGATAAAACGAATAAATTTGTTTATAAAAAGTTTTTAAATCCATAAAAAAGCACACAAAAAAAGATCTAAAAAAATAACATTTTTCAAAGTCAATTAAAACTGCGCATACAAAAAAAGTCGCATGTCGGAAACCAGTGCAGTTCCACCCGAAACGTTTCAATTCTAGCAGTTCCACAAACAGTTACTTTGTTGGACAACTGTTGTTCCATTGATTCGCTGCGTCAAAACAAACATGCGTGACCTACATGCGGTGCAGCGGCCTACAATGCTTCGCACGAATAGCGGCGGCTTTGAGATCAAAGGAGGAGGAGGTCCCATTGAAGTACCAAATGAATGTGGCAATTTTCCCCTAACATTTTTTTTGCTGGTTTTAGAAAAAGTTATTTCACTTACAATCGTTTTGAATTGCTGCATAGCCAGATTTAAATCTAACCATCATTTATGGTTTAGTGATGCTTACCAGAAGTGTTTAAATAGTTTTTTTTAATACACATTGGTACTACGATATGGCCACCTAATGGTTAGCGGTTACCGAAGCCTTTGGTCAGTGAAAATGGCTTGAACAGAAGGTTTTGACGCGGAACGTCTCTTTCGCAACAATATGTCAAACAGTAGCACCCTCTTACAGAAGACCAAGATAACTAGTTATTGCTATTTCCTTTTGATTAGTGAGAGTGCCTGAGGAAAAGAATCCACGACCCCTGCACTGCCAATTACGCCACTGGTCCTATCATAAGTATGTATTTATTAAAATCCATTTTTTTTTATTTATGGAAGCAGTCAGGATGACCTTACTCCACCTGATGGTAAGCGGATGTAAGGTAAATATAAGGTTGACTAGCTCGATATAAGAACATAGTATACCAATTTATTAATAATCACGTTGTTCTACAACCATTTGTTATGCGATTAGTGTTGTTAATACAAAGATCCCATAAATATACATGTTTATTCAAAGTATAATCACTTAAGAGACGCGTCTAATGACTTGAGTACAGGATAATGGATACATCGTGTCTTTTGCCATCAGATACACACGTCATATACATACTATACACATACACAAGCGAGAATGAACCTTACATTTTTGAAATAAGGCTGAATTACGTTGAAGTTAGTATTTTGGTAAAGTCTAAGTGTCTACAAGAGCTTAGTAAGTAAGCACGTCAGGCTGTAATTAATTCTGAAGTTACAAGTTTGAATACTAATTAGATCCGCTGAGACGTTCACAGGTTTGGGAGCATACTCTAAGCAAAGTAAGGTCGGACCTCTAGAGACATTATTTTATATGGATGGGTATTACAAATGAACATTTATAGGAGCCAGTACATTTGAATCAGGTTCGAAGATCAGATGAGCATACAGTCTGGCAGCACATTGAGCGACGCTTTCAGGTGAAGCGTCACTCAATGGAATAGGCCGCAATGGCTGCTTACCATCTGACCGATTATAAAAAAAAAAAAACATTTTCTTTCAGCTGTGCCTACAGGTTAGTAAATTAAAAAAAATCGTGTGAAGCTAGTAAGAAGGTTAGTGAGGACAGTAATGACAGTAACCAATTATTTAAAATAAAATAAAAATTGTGTAGGTATATTATTTCTGCTTTTTATCTATGAGCATTATTTTTTTATGCTATGCTTTGTTAAAAAAATGTAGCTTCATTATTAATGCATTAGGAATACTGTTTGAATAAAATCTTAAAAATAACGTCAAGACCACATTGAAAGAAAGAGAGCAACATACATTGAGTGAACGAAAAAGGACATTGCACAGAGCAACTCAGCTATGTGAATGCTTTGTGAATTTAAACGACCGTTAAATATTTTTTAATATATTTTATTTTCGATGTCAAATGACAACGTAATAACAATAATGATTATCATAATTTTCCACAATGCAAATTAACTTTCCTCAAAACAAAACTATTCAAAATAACTTTGATTGCTACAGAAATATGTATGAATGTAAATATGCATATAAACACTGATTATATTACTATTTGAATGACATTTCAAAAAGTAATTGCACTTATGAACGAATACAAAACATACCACAGCATAATTGGCCACTTGACTCATGTAGGTAACAATAGATCAGATCCACATAATCAAGGTTAGTCTATTCACGTGTTCCATCCCTTCCTGCCTGTTCCCGATTATCCCGGGTCCCAAAGGTCCTTCGAACAACCCTTATCGCTCATCCCGCTCGCATCCAAAATATAAAATAGCATAATGTTAATAATCAGGATTACACAACTTAGGTACTTACTTTTGTTAAAAATAATTATATTTTTTTATTTACTAAAACTTATATTATTATTATTTCCCGTGGAGTACAATGACTGAAACGCGGGAGGCAATATTTCAACGCTGTGTGACGTCAAAAAAAAAACGATGTTTGGTATTTTTAGTTCGCATCACATTGCAAATTCCTGACAACCAGCCAGCCAGCCGTTTTACCCTACATCAAGCATAGCTCGGTGCCAAAAAACTATACTATATAATAATGTACATAATCACAAACGTTTGTTTTTTTATGGGGGAATAAAACCCACTACTGTCGTAATACATACTCGTATTAAGTCGATTGCTGGCCAGTGTAACCTGGAGATTTTATATAGTCGTAGGTCTCGCTGGTCTACTGTTATAGTGCATTTGCGTATTCTCCTCAGAAAAAAAAAAACAAATCTTTGACTAAGTTTTTAGCCATGAAACACGACAGAGTCCCCCGATGCGTTAAAATGCTTTCGTGTAAAGCAAAACCGCAGCGCCGGCATTCTTCAGCCGGCGGGTGCGGAGCAACGCTTGTGACGCTCGCAACGCACGCGACGCACGCGCCGGGCGGATGCCAGCGCGCCGTGCCGTGAATGACGCCTCGACGTGTGGCTGAAGGTGTGAAGGTAGAATTGCTGTGATTTTACACAGTTGTTAGCCGGGAAAGGTAAATGTGGTGGACATTTTTGCTGGGAATATTGTGAGGAGGTTACTGCACAAGAAATTGTGGATTCAATACTGTGCACGACGAGAATCAGTTATGTAAATAGTGTTTGTGGATATTCAGTGTATATAAAGTTATCTGTGAAAATAAGACAATGTTCCGCAACTAGTGCTAGGTTAAGCGAGCGTTAGCGTGTAAGAATTGTGAATAGGTTTAAGATGTTTTAGGTTTATATTTTATTTTGTTGTTTTAATTATTAGATATAAGTTTATTAATAAAGAATACTTCCCTTTTGTGTACATTATTACCCGAGAAACTAGAATAGGACTGCGCGGCGCCCGGCTGAGTAGTGAGAGCGCGGGAGTCGCGCAGCTGAGTATTTATACTGCTGAGGCGGGGGGCGAGGTAGTATAAAATAGCTGGCGGGGAAAATGCGCCGCCACTCGCCCGCCGCCGGCCGTATGATGATGTCACATACGTATTAGGATAGGGAAAAGGTAGAATAATAAGAAAAACATATATTAATAAACGTATATTGTATTAAACCTATGTAAAATGACGAAATAAAGATTTTACCCCCCGCAAGGGGTGAGGTGAGGTGCGGGGACGGAAGGGGAAGGAGGGGGGCCCGAAACTGTATAAAAAACGGGCCCCTAGCCCCCAGATTTCATTCGCTTCACTCGCCTTACCAGCTGAATCACAAGAAGAACAAGATCCGCCGGAATACTCTCCTGCACCTACCTCAGCCTTGCCAGGGCATACTGAAGAAAGAGTACCTACCGTGTTTTATTCCTCCCGTAACGACCATCCACCTACTACAGTCCACCATCACCTACCTTCGGAGTCGTATGACCCACAAATACAATGCAAAGGTTTCTTTTGGTCTCAAGTCAGGTCGTTTTTTATTAAATGTTAACTGTATCTATATATGTATATAAAACTCCAAGGTGAGGTGACTAACTGACTGACTGACTGACTGCCTGACTGACTGACTGACTGACATAGAATAGCTATCAACGCACAGCCCAAACTACTGGACGGATCGGGCTGAAATTTGGCATGCAGGTAGATGTTATGACGTAGGCATCCGCTAAGAAAGGATTTTGATCAATTCCCACGGGAACTGGAACCACGCGGGTGAAACCGCGGGCGGCCGCTAGTAAAAAAAACACCAAAACCGTTTAGTTCACGGCGACTGTGGAAATCGACTTTAAATCATTTAAAAATAACCCAATGGCCGTTGAGCTCTTAAGTCAACTGAAGCTACAGTTTAAGCAAAACCACAACTACATTCCTTAGCCGCGTGGAGCAACGCTTGTAATGCTTGCAACGCTCGCGAAGCACGTGCTGGGCGGATGCCAGCGCCGTGCCGTTTATGACACCTCAACGTGGCTGTAAGTAATGTAACCGAGTGCGCTAAGTGTGCATTTGTATGTTGTGCTCTTGAATTTG
The DNA here is from genome assembly GCA_949319885.1 of Mecyna flavalis. Lineage (NCBI taxonomy): Eukaryota > Metazoa > Arthropoda > Insecta > Lepidoptera > Crambidae > Mecyna > Mecyna flavalis. The sequence goes on from OX439426.1 coordinate 428,923, forward strand.
ACTCATATTATGATAATCACGTCTTAGTGTAGCGTGGAAGTTGATTACGAAGAAGGAAGTCTTAACACGAGTCATGTCTACTTCACAAAAATAATCGTTAACATGTTTCCATAATGCAGGACATTTGGTTCTCGAAAAACTTGTTGTTAACTCTAAATTTTATGAATGAATCCTATGACGTTGTATTGTGTTAACTAATTGCGTCTTATTTCTATGACACGAGTAAGAAGACTTTTTTATTCATTTGTCTAATTAAAATCCATCTACACAGCCAACAGCGAATACAACTACATTTAACCTTATTTCTTACATTTATGGATGTGCTTTTATGATTTTAATTATTAAATAAGTAGGTATTTGTTTTCCGTGTTAGGCATGTAATTGGACGCAATCAAAGTGTAATTATAAGCAATAATCGCGTTGTTTGAATCGCAATATCCACATAGCTGCTCTTAATACAATCGGATGTGGTGAGAGCATGATTGTTTCTGAGCGATATTTCGATTCAAATCTCTGAAATTGCCGCGTCCGGACGTTTGTATACGTGAGCTGTGGAAGCAATGTACAGCTACGTGGATTATATGTGACGAGAGTTTATTTATTTACTATCATCATCATCAGCCCAGCGTATTCCCGATTGCATCCAGTACGGAGCTTAGGGTCCGCTTCGACTATGATCCTAGATTTGACAAGCCTGGTTATTACAATGGAGCGATTGCCATCTGACCTCCGTAACCCTACAAGGGAAACCAGACCTACTTGGAACATAGTCGGGACCAACGGCTAAACGAAGCACGGAATCATCACCAAACTGGAAACATTTACACAAAGTGATGCTCCCCGCGGGATTCGAACCCACGACACGACGACGATGCAGTTTATTTATTTGCTATCATTACTGAAAATAAACTGTTTTTTTTTTTATTGTAATTAATAAACAAATCTGCCCTATTCTTCTATTTCCGAGTGTTTTGGCCTGATCTAGTCAGGGTTTACTTGCATCGTGATTGAGGATATGGCAAGTCCAGTTATTACATTCGAGAGACTGTCGTCTGATCTCCGTAGCCCTTGACAGAGAAATAAGACCAATAAGATCATGACTACATAGACACAGCCCCTTGATTGCGCAGGATTTTTCACGATGTTTTCAGTCACCGCCAATCTAGTCAAAGTCAAAGTATTTATTTTGCAATTTGTTTTACCATGAAATTCTTTTGCATATCAAAACTTTTTTATCCTACCATACCTACATTCATAGTGGTCAAAACACATACAGAAAAATCTATAGGTGTGTACCGAGATTTCAGTGAAAGATGTAAATTAATAAACCGTCTGGTAATTGAAATGAATAATAAAACTGATAGCTCAGCTTGTTCACGTGAGACAAACCCTACTCGATAGTTTTTTAATCAATACAATAGCGTGACCGCGACGGCGAGGCAAAAACATCACGGTCGAGCGGAAATTGTATCAAATTGAGCGTTCAGCCTGCGTTTTTGAAGTTTAATATGCAGAACAGCAATGGAGGACAGCCCGAACCGACTGCGCCATGAAACTAATTGGTTGGCTCGTTTCTGGCCGGCATGGCATACGCGTATGCATTTAGATTTAGTTTTTGAGAGCGGTTCTTTGAAAAATGGTTTTGGGACGGACCCGTCCAAATGACTTGAATGTGTAATGTTTCCGTTCCGGCTGTACATTTTTACTGCGTTTTTGAAAATGATTTTTAAGTTTAGAACACTGTGTTGTATGTTGGCTCGTGTTTTGTCATTGACTAGATTTTATTCCAAGTTTGTATTTTTATGAAATAACTGGCAGACGAGCGTGCATTACACTTGATCATAAGTGTGTAACAGGGGTGTTACAAATACGCTGTCGGCAATGAGGAAGGGAGCATTATTATTCTTGAAAATTTGGAATCTACTGGTTCCTAATACCGCTATTGACTATTAATTTCATAAAAGTCGGATTTATGCATGCTAGAAACATTACGTTCTATTAAGTATACTGTGAGTAAATAAGTATTAAATATTAAATATTTGTTTTTATCAAGTTGTTTAATCAATCAACCAAAATATGAACGGAAAATACGGAAAAAAAATTTGTTCGGCGAATATTTATTACTTTACAGACACTGGTTAGGTAACGATTCCGTATTGACGGAAATATTAATAAATACACTTGAGTATTATTTACATACTACTTAGTGCTATCTATAATTGTAGCTTGTAATGATTCGTAATCGTTGGTAATTCGGTCTTGGTGTTTCTATAATAATAACCGATGCGAACAGTAATTTTCGCCTAAATATACAAATACTTAAAATAAATACTTTTACAGTGCAGTCGATCGAACACGCGACTTCTTATGTAATGTTGGTTGGTGGTAGGGCTTTTCAGAATCCGACTCGCTAGCTACCACCCACCCCCACTGGTGAAATCTCCCACCATAACAGATCTAGCTGTATACCAGTGTACTAATGTGGGAGCCAGTACACTTGAAATCAAAGGCTCTAAGATCAGATGAGCCTACAGTCTGGCAGCACATTGAGCGACGCTTCCTGGTGAAGTGTACCTCAGTGGAATAGGCAGCAGCGACCGTTTACCATCAGGTGGGCTGCGTGTTTGTCTGCCAACTGATAGATTATAAAAAAAAACTACCCGACTTTCATTCACACCATATCGATTCATATAGCTTACATACGCTTATGAAACGTCAAGTTACAAAGTGAGTGACTCATATATATCTCAATCATCAATGATACAGATTGATGATTGATGAGTCACTCACAGTGCATGCTATCCATCTATCACCAGCTTTGCTACCTATCGAAAAGAACAGGCAAGCAACACGATAGATAATACAATTCTTTTCATTACATCTATTCTTTTCTGTACAATTTCCATTTGAATGAATATAACTAAGTCATACCAGTAAGGAATAAAACAAAATATCCAGCGATTGTTTAAATAAATTTTGAAAAAGAAAAAAGGAAAGCAGCTTGTATTTTAATGAAAGGCTCAGAATGTTTGGTGTGAATCTGAAAGGCGATATCACAAAGCGGGCCTGATGTGGTTAGCCGCTGAATTTGCCCGCCAGACCCTTTTGCCTTTCACGATAAGCTAATCCTTTGTTTTCTTCGAAATATTTCAAATTTGCTTCGAAATATATTTTCCTAATTATATTATAAGGAAAGTAAGTTGCTGGTTTCCTAAAGGGAGATACTCCGAAAAATGTTTGGACCTAAGAGGACAGAGAATGGAAACTGGAGAATCCTGAAAAATGCTGAGCTAGAAGAACTGATGGCTGAGCCCAACATTAACGGAGAAACCAAAGCACACAAACTCCGATGGCAGGGTCATATTGAGAGAATGGCTTCAGATCGAAGTGTCAAGAAAGCATATCTCGGAAAACCTCAACGGCTCGGTTGGTCAACGGCCGGTCGGTCGCCCTCGCTACCGGTGGAGTGATGCTGTAGATGCAGACCTCCAAGAGCTTGAACCGGGAGACTGGCGCGAAACCGCAGGGGACCAAGAGAGATGGCGTTATCTTATATCGGAGGCCAAGACACACTTTGGGTGTCGCTGAGCCACAGGAGTAAGTAAGTAAGTACATTATAAGCTCATCAAAGAAAATTAACGATTCCAAAAACCACTGTTCGAACAGAGCTTTACTACTATTTCTAGCTGGATGCAAATGCTCCAGGGTTTCTGTGTTCGTATCTCAGTCAAATCAACATTTATTCCCTTCCCCTTTTTTCCCTGTTGCTGCCCCATCGCTTATTTCACTTTCCTCCATGTTCTTTTCTTAAAAGGTGGCCACTGCTTCTGTGACTTTAGTCGCATGATCGGGAGATTTTTTTATTCTAGTTTAATTGGCAGACAGGCACGCAGCCCACCTGATGGCAAGCGGCCACTGCGGTCTTTTCCATTGAAGGAAGCTTATCCAGGAAGCGTCGCTCAATATACTAACACAGTGATCGCATACGATCACAACACACTTTTTAAAGTAAAAAGTATTGGTATTTTTCTATACCACATCAGTTGGCAGACAGACACGCAGCCCACCTGCTGGTAAGCGACCACTGCGACCTATTCCATTGAGGGGCACTTCACCAGGAATCGTCGCTCAATGTGCTGCAAGACTGTAGGCTCATCTGATCTTTTCACCTGTGGGGGTAGCTAGCCAATCGGACTGTGAAAAACTACTACCAACTACTACCTACTACTACCAACCAGACCCAAGGCGCGAATCGAACCCATGACCTCCGGGTTTTTTTTATACCCGAGCGGCTTAGCCACTGTTCCACGGAGGCGGTCAAAAGAGACATCGGCAAGTCTAAAAATAACTAGAACCTCCTCATTACTGGCTAACTGCATGATATTCAATTCCAGACATTGTATCACATTGTTGTGAAGTGTACCATTATCTTTTATGTGTAATCATGATTACAAAACTCATAACGCCAGGACTGCGCCTGGCGTAATATTCTATTAACCAACTGTTCAATGACCTCTGGAACTTGACTAAAACTAATTTCAATATTTCGGTACCCAATTAGTTGTTATCTTAATTACAACGACAAATGTCCAGAGTTCCAGACACGTCAGCGAAGATATAACAGATTCCACTTCACTTGAGTTGACATTGTATTATATCATCTTTTGTATGTATTTATGTAAGAAGCCAGTTGAGTGGAATATAACACTTTTATGTAAAACTTAAAAATAGGAAATAATCATTTTCGTACATTTTTGGATTTACCAAAGTTAATTCTAATCATACGGATTTAATAAAACAAAATGTTGGTATTTACTCGGTCTTGTATCCATGTTTTTTTTGCACAAAATCCCCTATTAGATATTATGTCAGTTGCCAGACAGACACGCAGCCCACCTAAGGGTAAGCGGCCACTGCGGCCTATTCCATTGAGAGACACTTCACCAGGAAGCGTCGCTCAATGTGCTGCCAGACTGTAGGCTCATCTGATCTTCGAGCCTTTGATTTCATGTGTACTGGCTCCCACATAAATTCTGCCGGAACACAGCTAGAGCTGTTATGGCGGCAGATTTCACCTGTGCAGGTGGTAGCTAGCCAGTCGGACTCTGAATAGCACTAGCACAAAATCAATATTTTAATGCACGAACATTTATTTTGTTAAAGTTGCGAATACAAATTTCAATGCAAAGGCAGCGTTCGCTAGTTCAATTCTTCAGTGAGAGAATTCACCGCTCAAACACATGCGGCTGGGAGAAATATTGCAGTCCTTTGTGATACTGACCACAAAGAAAGCGGAAACTGCATTACTTTGTGCAGTTTAATGTTTCACGTCGAGTTTTCAATCACAATTTTCGTCAAGAATAATGTTGCCAACGTTAATCAAAACTAAATGTGAAAAAAATTCAATATCAAAACTTAATATCAAATCCTAACATGCTGCTCAGTTATCACCATGATTGCAACTATTTATTTTAAGGTAATACTATGGACATTTGAAAAAAGAAGAGTTAAAATAAGAATTTATTTATTTATTTAAACTTTACTGCACAATAAAGGTACATAAGGCGGACCTAATAGCATTCTCTGCCAGTCAACCTTTGGGCCAAGCAAAAAGAATTATGGAGAATGCTTTTTGCTTGGGATTTTCCACTAAATGATTCGATAATATCTTTATTGTTAATAATAAATATATATTCAGCTGATTAGGGATATTTTGTGCAAAGAATGAAAACCTCGATTTAATTCTATTTATGATAATGTTTCAACGTATTTTTTAATGTGAGCAACACCAGAAAACTGAAAAGAAATATTAAATCGTAAAGTTTCTTCCTAGTGAGTTGCCGTTCAAGACGAAACGAAAGTAACTCTTATTAGTTTTAGAAAACAATTTAACTTGTACTATAATTTCGAACGATGTAATAAGGATCCACTCAAAAATATACAGTCGTGGTCAACTAATTAGGGACGCTATATGACTAAAACACAAGATCGTCCCTCAAATCCGAAAAAGAAATCTCTATGAGGCTTTGAAGCTTAAAGTAATTCATAACAAGTAATTTGGTTAGTATTTCAAATATTTAAAGGCCAGGAAAGCTAATAGCTAGTTGAGATCAATATTATTGAAATAAATAAATCCTTGCCACTTACACATCATTGACTTTATGGATGGACAACTAATTAGGGACACGTAAAATTTTACCTGTAAATATAAATAAATGGCAATCATTGAAGTGTTTAGGACATAAAAAGTTTTCAATAATCAAAATAGAATACAAAACAAATCATTAAACGTATTTTTAATACCCAGTATGGTTGCTTTTGTTGGTTATAACCATTTGACATCAACGCAGTATCGATGCAATCAAATTATTTCAGGTTTCCAAAGAAATATTATTCCAAACACCTTGGAATGTCCCGTAAAGCTTATTTTTAGTGACAGTACGTTGAGCTGCACTTTCTTCTTTGCTTCATACCATAAGTGCTCTATCGGGCTTAGGTCTGTGCTGTTTGCGGGCCATTCTACTACCAACACTGACTGTTGCGCTGAGCACGATTTAACAGAGTGCGCGGTATGTTTTCGGTCGCTGTCGTGTTTAAACCGTCCAATAGACTGGTAAAACTTCTTCAGCATACTATAGCATCGTTTCCTTCAATATTCCTTTGTTTTGGAATTGATCAAGTTTACTTTCAATTATTTTTATAGGCCCCACTCCATGTCTAGAAAAACAGCCCCAAAATTGAATATTGTCGCCTCCATGTTTCACCTGCTTTTTCGTGTACTTTGGATTAATTTCGGACTTTATAAGTCATTGCACGTATTTTCTGTATCGTCAGCCATCGAATGAAATAAGATTTATACTGGTCTCGTCAGAAAACCGCGAATTTCTCCATTGAGCAACAGTCCAATGTCTATACTCTCTTGCAAACGCCAACGGGCTGTTTTTTTGGACATGGAGTAGGATGTATAAAATAATTGAAAGTAGACTTGGTCAATTCCAATGCAAAGGAATATTGAAGGAAACGATGCTATAGTATGCTGAAGAAGTCTTACCAGTCTAATGGACGGTTTAAACACGACAACGACCGAAAACATACCGCGCACTCTGTGAAATCGTGCCTAGCGCAACAGTCAGTGACGGTACTAGATTGGCCCGCAAGCAGCCCAGACCCAAATCCGATAGAGCACTTATGGGATAAAGCGAAGAAAACAGTTGCAGCTCAACATACTGCCAGTAAAAGTCAGCTTTACGGGACATTTCAAGGTGTTTGGAATAATATTTCTTCACACACCTGTAATAATTTGATTGCAATGCCGCGCCGATGTCCAATGGTTATAAAGACAACCACACTGATTATAAAATATACGTTTAATGATATGTTTTGTATTCTATTTTTATGAATGAAGACTTTTTATATAATAAATACTTAAATAATTACCAGCTTATTCATATTTACAGTTAAAGTTTTACGTGTCCCTAATTAGTTGTCCATCAATAAATTCAATTGTGTGAAAGTGGCAATGATTTTTTTATTTAAAAAAATTGATTGCCACCTGTTATTTTCTTTCTTGGCCCTAAAATATTTAGAATACTAGTCAAATTAATTGTTATCAATAGGTAGAAGCTTCAAAGCCTCGTAGATAAATTTTTTTTCGCACTGAAGGTACGATCTTATGTTTAAGTGATAGAGTGTCCCTAATTAGTTGACCACGACTGTATGTGAAGTTCTACCAAGAAAAGAAAAGGGGCGTTTTAGAAACTATTTGTTTATAAACCCCCCCTTTTTTCAGCAGTCTATGCGTAGACTAGAAACTGTACAGCAAGAAAGTTTTTACGCACACCCAATGCCTGGGGGCTAAAAAGTAATAATGACATATTCTCCTGGAAAGGCGCCTCCATGGCCTAGTCTAGATTACGAAGCCGAGATAAATTTATATGATCAGGTTAAAAATTATGAACGTCATTCCATTCGTTGCAGAAATTATTCTGGAGGGCACGTTATAAAATTGCTAATGCACATATTAAAGACTAGTTAGATTGTATAATATGTATCTTCACAAAAATGTTAGTTTAAAGTGAAAACAATAAAACGTCAATCACTCGTTAGATAAACACGTGACTTATCGTTGGGTCGGGTTTAATGGGACGTGAGAGACACTAATTAAACTAACGCTGCTTTTGTTTTTGACGATTATTCAATATAATTTATAATTGTGGTCTATGTAAAAAAGAGAATTTTGAGAAAAAAGAGATTTTAGAAAAAAATATTTGTTGCATATTTTTTCTTTTATCTACCCAGCAACTTATGGGGGGAGGGGTTGCTAAATATTCATATCTGTGCTTGAAGACCGTGTGTTGTGCTAGCGGAGACAAAAAATCCTCTTCTATCGTGAATCAGAATCAAATATGCGCTGTCTCACTGATTGTGCGCGTGACTAATCTCAAATCCTATGCATGTGCGCTTTACACTGACTTGTAATCGTGCGTTTGGTTTCGTCAGTGTTATGTTTATGAACAAGATTGTCTCTTTGTAATTGACTTTATAACAACTATGGTCTGGATGTCATCTAATCCAAATATGTTTTAGACAAAAAAAAGTATTTTAGTACCTATACCCGTTGTCCCAAATCCATAAAACTACTGTGTTGAAGACCCTGGATGTTAATTAATTTATTTTAAGAGATGTTTCTCCAGTCACAACTGGAGAAACAGTTCCAGTTGCTACAGCAAAAGAGGACACCTGTTGTTCATATCTTGTCAAGCAAGACCCTTTATAAAGCTTTGGTTGAAATTCTTATCAGAGAAACTTAATCCATTGTTTATGTTATTACACCTTGCTTTGTTAAACGCTTTATATCTTGCTGTGCGATTTTAATTACAACTTCATTCTTTTAAAATTAACATTTCTAAGATAAGCAACGAAAAAAGATTTTTTAAAGACAACTATTTGATAATGAGGTGTACGAGTATATGAGAACCAACCAAACACTAAGTAAAGATCTATATTTTTCCACGACAAAAACGATACGTGCACATATGTGGGCACGGAACAGAGAACTCTGTTCCGTGTGGGGAAAACCACTAAATAAAAAAGTATTACAGAAATATTACTTCCGCTATTTTCCGAAAATATTTCCCTAAAATAGTTTGACTGATTAAGATAAGTAGTGACTAAGAGAAGTTATGATAAATAGTTATTTATGTGACTGCTGCATAATGAGGGTCATTAAAATACGAATGTGGTTTTATGAAACGAACGAAGTGAGTTTCATAAAAGAATCACATGAGTATTTTAATGACTAATTATGTACAGTCACATACATAACTTTATCTTCATTCATACGATAATATGTCTATTTTATAGTCAGGATTGATGAGCAAACGCCCTAGTTACCAACATAATCTGTATGTAAAAGTTAGTACTGTCATAATGACTGACGTTTGTAGTTTTTAAAATCCATAAACAATCTAGACTCGAGTTGATTTCGATTCTCAAATCGATTGTTATAATTTCAGCATCGAATTAAATGTATAGGAATGGAACATAAAATTACTAATCGACTAATTCGATAATCGAAAAAACCTATTAATTTTTACTTTTAAAGAAGACGTTCGAAATTTGAACGTAATTTCGTATCGGTTACCGACACTAAAATGTAAACATTTCAATGCAGCCACAGATACTTATATCTAAATGTAGGGCGTTTGCTCATCGCTCCTGAATATAAAATAGACATATTATGGTACCTATGGATGTAGATAAATATCATTTAAATGTTTAATAGTGGTCACTACCACTGAACCACTGTTCAAACTCTTTGCAAGTTTTTTTTCCTGTATAAAATATGGCTTCGTCGTTAAAGTAGGTATGTACCTATTTAAAATGCAACTTAAAATTATGTTATGGTAAATTCAAAATATCTGCTAGAATCAACAAAAAATCATAATTCTTGCTTACTTTATGAAACCGTAAAGTATTTAAAATTAACCTTTTCCACGCCAATGTCTGATATATCAGACAAACCATTTTCGTGCCCACCACGCCAATGTCTGATATATCAGACAAAAAAACATGATCAAGAAACGTTGTATTTTTACTTGCCTGAATGAGTTGAGTATAACCTAATAATTTTTTGGTTTTTTTTTTTTAATGGTCGTGGCGTGTGGGGCACCATTTTCGGAAAAAAGCGTGGCGGGGAAAGGGTTAAGTACATATTTATCGTGCTGTGTTTAGTTATTTCTCCTTGACATTCGTCACATTTGACACAAAGCGACATAAATCTTCGCGATTTATTAACGAGTACGTCGAGCTACGTGTTTACCATGACAATTTGCAATGACGTCTCGTCCGTCTGTTGTTTTTAAGGTGTACATAAAACACTTTTCAGGACATTTTGAAATGGTAGGGTTACTATCCCGTCCCACATAGAGTTAGAAATACAAAAAAATATCATTTATTGAGATCAATAAGTAATGCAGTAGTCTGCATTACACTAAAAGGGAAAATTAAATTTATTTAAAATCGTTTACTAAAAGGGAAAAAACAATAAACATATAGCACCATTTATTTTTTGAGTTATTTGTGCTTAGTTTTTTTTTAATTTGAATACTACGAGTATGAGTATATTTTGTCACTGTGGTACATAGCACAGTAAGACAAAAATATTACACTGAATAAGATCACCAAACATAACATACAATAGAAATCAACATGCGTAGAATCCTGCCCTAAAAACCCTTCACACCATTCAAGTAGGTGTAAACATGACACTTTACTCAGAAGAGCATACAAGCCCCTCACTGCCATGTTACCCTGAATACTTTCTAACTTGGTAATAAAACAGATGTAAACGCATGTAGGGCACCTGCGCTTATCGATATCGAAATTGATTAACATCCTTGTTTCCTTCGCGTTTCGATTCGATACGGTAGGAAGGCCATCGTAATGTTTACGATGAATTTGTAGTAAAAAATGTAGGATCGAAAATTAAAAAATTCACTTTACTAATTTCTAGATGCAGAGCAATTATAATACAACTTCGGATATTCCGTTAGTTTCTAGAATTGGTAAAAAAAAATACTAATTTAGGATTGAAATATCAAAATAAGTGTTCCAACTTAGAACTCTTTTCAAATTCACAAAATTGTTATTTGTTTTTTTATTGCAGGGTTTATTTGAAAATTGTGTGTATACGAGTATATTATCCTGGATTGGATTAAAAATTGCGATTTAGTTTTCTTTATTTGGAACTTTCCTCCTAAATACAAGTGAAAATTCAAACACACGACCTTTAGCGCATTGGACAGGGTCACTACGAAATGCTCTAACGGACTAGGTACTGTAGTATATTCTGTGGTGTGTACTTTAGATAGGATGATTTGACCTTTTATAACAATAACTAGTTTATACTCAACCACAAAGGCGTGTCGTTGCCCTGGTGGCCTGAACTTGACTGAACTGTTTGCGGTTCAAATTTACGACGACTGTCGCCGGTCGTGACTCCTGATGGACGGACAAGTTTGTTTAAGTGTTAGGAAAATTATACGATACAGTTTGAATGCCAAGTTGGTTTTTGACTGTCAAAGAAAAAGAAATTAGATGTTTGTTTTTATGTATTATATTTGGACCTTACATCCGCTTACCATCAAGTGGAGTGAGGTCATCCTGATTGCTTTCATAATAAGTATATAAAAAATGTTTACATGAAAGGATTGTATGCAGTTAGCACTATGTATAGCCTTGTAGATACAAAATGCATAAAGCCGTAGGTTTAGATAATAAACCTGTTGACTAAATTTGTGAAACTGGTTATTTTTTTCACCTTAAGATCTTATTCTTGCAAAAAATATCGATTTAAATAAATATCGCCCTTTTTCAATTCCGATAATATTATTACATATATATTAAAATCGAAATGAAAGCAAAGATAACAATATAACATATCATGACACATGAAAAATATATTTCTAAACAATTTAAAATAGATAACTGTAGTTTTATAAATCTAAAACACCGTGGGAGTGAACACAAAATATTTTGCTAAAATGTATCTAAGGCAGAAGTTTTGTTTTTATTAGCTGTAGAGAAAATGGATGAAATCTGTGCATCTAACATGCAGAACACCTGTGTACACAAACCGCTTGTTTTTAAAGATTCACTTTACATATTCAATATAGAAAAGTTTTGATACAGAATCGGGTATGAAAAACTTGAAAGCTAATAAAAATTTGCAACGTTTTCACGAAACAATGAACATGAAAATATTGTGACTAAATGTTCTTTCATTTTATTTGTACATTAGCAGCAAATCTGTAAATACACTTAACGTGTCCATTACTCTAGTCACCTCGAGAGTGTCAATAGTGTAATGGCAACGCGGTAATTGCTTTGACAACAAAAGTTAAGCTACGTTTGGAGCGGTCTGTGCCTGTAAACGATTATCTAATTGGATACCAATTTTACTTGGTAAATACACAAGCATTTACTAGCCACGATCCTAAGTAATGGTCTTTCATCTATACTAATAATATAAAAAGGAAAAATTTGATTTATTGTTTATTGAATAGGCTCCGAAACTACTTAACTGATTAGAATAATTCTTTCACTGTTAAAAGGTCAACATAGGGTACTTTCGATCCCAGAAAGGTGGGGAAGGGGGGGAAATTTGCAATAAGAAATTACGCGCGGGTGAAACCGCGGTCGAAAGGCTATGTAATAATAAAGTACGTGAGCTTAAATCACGGAGATCACGTAAAAACAAGTCTCTGCTACGATATTATTAATGTTATTAAAGTGTATTTTGACCGCGTGGTATAGTAGCTAAATCGCTTTGGATTAGGTTACTAAGTAGAAATTTTGTATAGTCAGACCGGTTAGGTACCGATGGAATAAACCGCAGGGCTACTACGCTATCAGGTGTTATAGCCAACAAAAAAGAGTAAACTTAAATATTTAATAAGCAACAATAAGACTAGTACCGAAATTAAATTTGCATTTTGACATTAAATGAAGCAATACCGCAAACCAGAACTTACAGCCTGTATAATGAATGCTATCGTTTCTGTCTCCATAACTATGCTCGAGAGGTTCGTATTGTCTGCGGTGAGGTAATGTCCGCGGGGCACTGCATAAATCCTTGGTAATAGACATTACTGTCACTGATCAGTAGTAACGATACGCTATCAATGTGCCCAAATCATCCTGAGAGCTATCTATTGTATTACAATAAAATCAATCATAATATAAGTGCTTTTGTGATAATTTGCGGTATTTCATTTTTTCAGAGCATCTGATAATTTTTTTCTCGATTGTGGAAAACGATGAGGGCGGACGAAAACGGTACGAAACTAGAAAGAAGAAAAAATGAACTATTAAATATATATAAAGACAGTACCGAGATTGAACCCTGTACCCGGGATTATGACCAGACCATGCACTTACGAGTATTTTGATAATGAAGAAAAATATGGGTGAAATAACTTTGAAAACATCAGAAGATCTGGCAAACTTTCACGAGTGAGTAAACCATTGTTCAAACCGATTGTTCCAATCACCTACTAGATGGTTTGCGTGTGTTCCACCAGTTATCCAAATACGATACCCAAAGGCCCCCGGTCATGGCGTGTCGTCGTCAATTATAGGTGTCCATTGTATTAGTTGACAATGTGACCAATTAACATTCAGAGCGCGTTGCATGACGACGTGTCGTGAACGGCGCAGGTGTCAACATGACACAGACGCTTTTGAAACAAGATCGGACAGGGTAAACAATACCCATGCATATTTTGCGATTCATCTGAGGCGTTTGGTTACAATGGGCCTGCCATGCAGCTGTATTTCTGCTATGCTGCGTATGTTTTGGTACATATCTTAACTGTTTGTTTATACTGTGTGTTGCTGTTGTTTGTGGCCCTGTTTTCTCACGAATTTTAGATTTGACAAAACCTTTTTAGGAGTCATTCAAGGTGAAATATTATATCCCTTATTATTAGTAGTATTGAATTGATTTGTTTTGATAAATAATATTGACTACAAACGTACGATTTGTGATACGGATTATTACATATTGACTAGGCAGTTTGTATATGCTATAGACTAAGGATTTACTAGATTTTCATGCCAAATATTAGTATGCTAAACTAACATTAGCAACAGATGAATGTATTTATAGCGAGACTGTCACTTGGTCACTGGTCACAATAATTGTATCTCAATTATAATCAGTAATAATGGTATGTACAAAATGCATACCGGATGGATAATGATAGTCATTTAGCTAACAACATAATAGGATTATTATTTTCAATATTATAATCAAGCTTATAGGCATATATTCTAATACAAAAATCATAAAATATTATAACTTTAAAATAGTTGTTGTTTTAAAACAGACAATATTTATCGGTCTTTGGAATTATCATCATCGTTATCTCGGCGTATTCCCGATTACATCCAGTATAGAGCTTAGGGTCCGCTTCGACTATGATCCTAGGTTTGACAAATCTGGTTATTACAATAGCGCAATTATCTTTCATTAAAATGGAAAATTTACGACCCCTTGCACATAGGGCAGGGTTACTACCAAATGCGCCATCGTTATATATTATATAGCGTTATTGCGTTTTATGCGTTATATTAGTATTTGAATGTTTATTTCTGATACCGAGAACACAAATGCTCAAGTTACTTACTTTGGGATCAGATAATAACGTTGTCTGGTATTATCAATCTGAGCCTAAGCAAATCTTATTGAAAAAGTCAAATTCACTTTTCGAACTGTACCTTATACACGCGTATTTCCGAAATCATAGATCGCTTTGATGACAAAGGAACGGATTGGCTTCCCAATCACAGCTGTCAGGAGCACGCCGAAACGCCGAGTTAATTAACCAATGCTTATACTAATGATATTAATTTACGAAGATTAATTGGTCGTTTATGTGTGAGTTGTGCCAATGACGGATGTGTTATTTGTAGACTAAGTACTGCCAGCAAGTTTATTTGTGTAAGTAAAGGAATAAAATAATTATGTGCGTCAAGAAACAATTATTAACGATTTATGAATAAATCTAATAAATTAAAACAAGTAACTAATATTAGTAGGCATACTTAAAGATTTATAAATAATAAGTTGTTTATGAGAGAGTGGGGGCTGTCAAAATATATAAATTTTAAAAATCATCAAAGGAATTCCTGTCCAATTATTATTTTAGCTAATTAACTTGCGAGCTTTGTATGGACTGTCCCGGGTGTGTGTAGAAGCCGACTTCTGAACCATTACAGTAAATCGGTCACATAAAGTTTGAATTCTTATTATCCCTCCTATTATTATAAATGCGAACGTAACTTTATCTGCCTGTCTGCTACGCCTTTACGGTTAAACCATTGAACTGATATTGATGTAGTAACAATCCTGTACTAAACTTTGGGAAGGGACATAATTATGCTATTTTTTTATACAAAGAAAGTGCTTAATTGCCTTGGACTAGTCGAAAAAGAAGATCGCGTTTGCGAAATCGTTAACTACAAAACAAACCACTCAATATTCCCCTCTTCATTTCTCAGAAACGTTACGTGTCACAAAATAGCGAAAGGTATGTGTAATGAATTTACACGTATGTATAATTCAATGGGACAAGTCACTCAGCCGACTTGTTACCTTGGGCAATCACATCGCACGAATCATATCACATTTGAATAATTTTTCGATTCCAAACATTGGTGCTCTCGGCGACATTACACTATGTAGAATACCTTGTTCAATCTTTGAGACAGGATCGTATTTAAAAAAGGGGATTGAAGATTGACGTAATACACAACAAAATGATACTTTTTAACCGACTTCAAAAAGGAGGAGGTTATATGTTCGACTGTATGTATTTTTTTTTTTTTTTTTTTTATGTATGTCCGTCGATTTCTCCGTCAATTGTGGACCGATTTAAATAATTCTTTTTTTATTTGAAAGTGCATAGTTCCGAGGTGGTCCCATTGTCACCATGTCAGGATCTGATGATGGGATCCCGGAAAAATCAAGGGAAAACCTCAAATTTTATAGGCTGCGCCTACGCGTTACTTGTTTTTTCTGAAGCCATTCAAGTTTTTGCGTCCGATAGACATCATTTTATGTTGATGAGCTGATGATGGAAGGTACAACTCCTTAACGGTTAGGAGTTAGGGGATAATTCTTTCAGTATTGTAGGAATATGTGGACCGTTAGTTGTATTTCATGTACTTTTGCAGCTAAGGTGATGATGGAAAGTACAACTCCTTAACGGTTAGGAGTTAGGGGATAATTCTTTCAGTGTTGTAGGAATATGTGGAACGTTAGTTGTATTTCATGTACTTTTGCAGCTAAGCTGATGATTACCCGGGGATGGGCTGGTCACTAGCCAATAAGGTTAGCACCGGCTCGTCCTAATCGGGTGTGAAGGAGAAACCGGGGGAGTGTAGTGGGTAGCGGACGCTTCGGTCTCGAGTCCCACACACGGCCGCGGGTCTAGGTTAGGTTAGGTCTAGCCTGCGGTTATGGTGCATAAACGCATTCTCCTCCTACCCATGGTGCTGAACACTTAATGAATACCTAATATTATTATCAAATAATACAATTCTACTCGTATTTTCGCTATCATTATTATGAAAGAGTTTTACTCACCACTACCTACGTGTTATTCACACTAAAAATAGAAAAATAAACAAACTTTTTTAAAAAAAAATTAAACCGACTTCAAAAAAAAAAGAAACAAAAAAAACTACCTAAAAAACTGAAAAGCAAAAAATAATTTTAATAAGACATTCATCAAATGCGCTTATTGTCTAAGCCTATTAATTAAATTGTATTTTACGTGCTAGGTAGGTACCTACTAATCTGTTTGAAGTCGGTGCCAAGCCAAAGGTAATAAAAAATCATATATAATAATATTATGTATTATAAAGGGTTACTTACTAATCCGCGGACGTAGGTACGTAATCTGGGTACCTACTATTTGGCATGGCACCGACTTCAAACAGATTAGTAGGTACCTACCTAGCACGTAAAATACAATTTAATTAATAGGCTTAGACAATAAGCGCATTTGATGAATGTCTTATTAAAATTATTTTTTGCTTTTCAGTTTTTTAGGTAGTTTTTTTTGTTTCTTTTTTGCTGATGATATTACCATAATAGTTAATACAAAAAAAAATCAACTCTCAAAAAGCACCAAATTGACATTTCGAACGCACTAGAAAATATAAAGACATGGTTGGAAACAAATAATTTAACACTCGATTTAGATAAAACAAAATTTATAAATTTTAATAATTTCCAAAATCGAAAAATATAAATAATTTAGATGGACAAATTCTTAAAAACGGCTAATAACACAACATTTCTAGGCATTATTATTAACCCGAAACTAAATTGGATAGAGCAGATGGACAAAGTATGTACCAAAATAAATAGATTTGCTTTTGCACCAAACACAGAAACAGCCCTCACAGCTTATTTCGCCTATGTAGAGTCAGTCCTTTTTTTTGTAGAGTCAGTCCTGAGATATGGCCTGTTAATCCTGGGAAATGGCACTAATATTAGATCAGCCTTCGTTGCCCAAAAACGGTGCATAAGGCCTTCGCCACACTTGACGGAAATTCCGTCGCGGATCTTCGGCAACGGAACGCCGATACATGTAATTGCATATAATTTACAAATAGCGGGCACACTACGCGGAAGATCAGTCGCTCCGTCGCGGACAACATTTATATGAAATTACACGCATTGGCGTTCCGTCACGGACGATCCGCGACGGAATTTCCGCCAAGTGTGCCGAAGGCCTAAGGGCGATTTCTAATATTGCACCTGATGTTTCCTGTCATTAAATATATTAACCTTACCCTGTCTTTACATTCTTGAAGTTGCTCTATTCGTAAAACATAACAAAGCAAATTTCCTTCTAGCAAAAAACCATACACACAGGAACATCCGACACATGCACCATTTAACTGTAAATGTAGCATCTACCACAACCCGGTATTTAAAAAATAGCTACATGATGTGTATAAAATCTTTAAAAAAAATCCGGATTACATAAAAATATTACCCACACAACAATTCAAATCAGGGCTAAGAAATTGGCTACTTATAAACATGTTTTACTCAATTGAGGAAATTTTTTTATTACAAGGAACAATAAATTCATTGTCATTATCTACTTTTAAATACTGTTGACACAAAATGTAATAAATTATGTAAATATTTTATAAATTGATAATTTTTTTTATTGAAATGGTTCACAATACGTAATAAAATTAGATGTGGCATTTTAATTAAGTTACAGCATTTATTGTCTATATGCTTTGCAGCATGCTTTAATAAAAAGCTAAATAGGTTTAAGAACATTTAAATTTTTTATACCACCAATTGTTATCACCCTATGTAATGCAAATAAAAATGATTTTGATTTTGATTATGTACATAAATAGATAGAATTTTATTCTACATAGCCTTCCGCCCGCGGTTTCACCCGCGCTAATTTCTTTTTTTCAAATATCCCCCTTCCCTCCACATTCTCGGTATAAAAAGTACCCTATGTTCACCGGGGATAGTGTAGCTTTCCAACAGTAAAATAATTATTCAAATCGGTTCAGTAGTTTCGGAGCCTATTCAATACCAACAATCAAATCTTTCCTCTTTATAATATTAGTCTATATACAATGCAATGGCACCAATCAATACCTACATATTTTCCTTAAATTTTTAACGTCAAACTTGAGCGGAGTGGACACAATAATGCCACACTGTATCTTATTTACATACTAAAATTAACTGATACCCAAAGAATAATAACTTCACTTACCCTCAGTTCTCTTACGCCATTGCGAATCCTTCTTATCCTTCGTACAAATATTATTTTGAAACGGAAACTTTCACATATTATAAATCCACACATTGTCCAATTTGTCCATTTAATAGTACATTTTTTGAACTATAATATTATCTACATACATTCTACACTTATAAATCTAAAGAACAAATTTTATTATCACGAAACACATATTATTATTATATAGGCCAGTTTAACTCTAAATATTGTACCTACAATACATACATAAATTATTATGAAGAATTTTTTTTTTTTTTTTTTGTAGGGTTGTAAGAGGAAATAAAACTAATTCTGCCAATGAGATTATAGAGACAAATTGGTATCAACGAGACAACAAAATTATGGTGGATAAGGACAACTTCATCTATTTTCAATTTAAAGTTTTGATAAAAAAAAGGAGCAATATTAATTTTGTATAAATATTATTATTGATTAATTCTTATTTCTTTATAATGAGAATATAATAATATACGTTTTGGTAAATATTTCGGAAATGTCCCACATGTCCATTGCATAATAAAAAGCTCCTTAGAAGAACCTAATTGAAAAAATAACATAATTTATTTTAATTGCTGACTAAAAATAAACTTATATAACCACGCGTAATATTGATGTATTTTAATTCTTGTTAGCAAAGATAACTATGAGACCTATAATATAATCATTTACGGCCTGTTTACGAAAAGTAAAATGAAAAGTAGGTGGGAATGCTTTGTGTATTTCCCGATATTTTTGAATGCGTCAACTTACAATGTGAGTTGTAACGTGCGGCGTTTTAAGAACACTTGAATCACTAAAATGTACATGAAAATGGCAGCAGTAATCCTTATAAACAGGAATGTATTGCCAGGTACAATACAAGAAGAAGTAAAATGAACTAGAGATTCGAAATTTAAAAATTAATATGGAGAGATTTTTTTTTTTTACAGTTTATGGTATTTACAGTTTACGAAAAGTACCTAATCCCACCAAAAACATTCTGTAAAAAAACTAGCCAAGTCTCGATGGAGCTGCTTGTTTATCTCTAAAAAGTAATGAAATCTAGACATAGTCGTGCCAAGTCGAAGGTTCCTTACTGCGATTTCTTTATTATTATAGTTAATGTTGTGTGACTTGGCCGTTGAAGGGCCAGACGGCCAAACGGACCTGCAACTCAACTTCGAAGGGCCAAATCAGACACTAGCGTCCAATTACCAATACCAGTATGGGCTATTATCTCGCTTAACAAACATAGGTAGTTACAACAGATATAACATTACATGTAAACAATGACAGATTGGTGCAATGGAGTAATGGAGCACCTGGTTTTGTACCCTTGTGTACCCTTCAACGGCCAAGTCACACAACATTAACTATAATAATAAAGAAATCGCAGTAAGGAACCTTAGACTTGGCACGACTATGTCTAGATTTCATTACTTTTTAGAGATAAACAAGCAGCTCCATCGAGACTTGGCTAGTTTTTTTACAGAATGTTTTTGGTGGGATTTCACTTCTTTTTGTAGGAACGTGGGCATATTGATTTATTTTGTATCTATTTGGAATGAGACGTTTCCCGTGAGATTTTTTTAGCCTATGTCCTGTTCCACGTTATAAACTATACCTGTGCCAAATTTCATGTGGATTGGATTGATAATGTACTATCCCATCCCCCCACCTCCCCCTCCCATTAATATCCCCATCCCCCTCCCACCCCCCTCTCATCTCCTTTCCCCCCTCCCATCTCTCTTCCCCCTCCCATCGCCCCTCCCATCCCCCTTCCCCCTCCCATCTCCCCTACTCCCCCTCCCATATACTATCCCCACCCCCCCAGCTACCCCTCCCGTCCCCCCTTCCATCTCCCTTCACCCTCCCCTTCCCCCCTCCCCCTACCATCCCCCTTTCCCTCCCATCCCCCCACCACCACCAAATGAAGCGGCTCACTAAGTTGAGTATTTTTTGTAAAGGCGGTATATGTCGATCTCTAATAGTTTGGTTGGGCTCTTGTGTTTTCTAATCAGGGTCACCAGGTACTCCAGATCTTCGAATATACTAGTTTTATAATTTTCCCTTTATGTAGCCATTAAACCCTAACTCTGTACCAAATTTCAGCTCTCTGAGTTTATGGGAAGTACTAGTTCTATTTTGATGATCATCAGTGAGTCAGTGAGTGTCTGTCATAAATGCGAAACTTTGCTTTCGCTTAACTTCGGAACTAAATGACTTACAACCTTGAAATTTTGTACTCTAAGTATGAGATTATAGCTTACTAAATGACGAAAATTTCTGCGTTCTGGTCTTATCCAGAGGTTCTCAAATAGGGGCCTGAAAATGCGGCGAAATGGTTCCAGTAAAGGATGGTACGGCAGTGTTTGCTTCGCGCTCGACTTGGCGGGGGCACTGCCGTGCCCCCAGATGAGAAGGTTCGAAATTCAAAAATTGAAATGGAATGATGAGAGAAACCTTGTTTTTATTTCAAGTGTGTTTAAAATTTGTACTCGTACACAAAATCTGAAACGTATTGAAAAATAAAATATGGTTAATAAAAACAATTGATAAAACCGATAAACATGTTCAATTCAGTCTCAGTTCATTCATAATAATTGTCTGTATCGAGTGTTCCATTACCATCTCAATACGCGCTTGGGGTTTAAAGCAATATCTTATTGGTGAAAAATGCCGAAGAAATTGCCATGTTTCAATGGATTTCATTCAACAATGTTGCTAAAAATATCGGTAGCCAGACAATAGGAAAAATAAACAAACACTTATTAAATAAACAGTCACAATTAATGGTTTATGGCCGAGATGAAAAGTTAGGACAAAACAAACATTATACCCACGCAATAATTAAAGTAAATATAGTAGACAGTGTCCCAGCCACAAAATATTGAATATTAAGTTAAAAAAAATATTTGTTTTTATTGAAATTATGTTTCGTCGAAATACTAATCAACGTTAAATAAAGTGCGTAGTAGTACATATTTTAGACGAGTTCAATAAAAAAAAATCAAGATTAAATTCATCATCATCATCAGCCTGTGACAGTCCACTGCTGGACATAGGCCTCTACATATGCTCGCCACGCTGATCGATCCTCGGCCACTCGCATCCAGCTCCTGCCAGCCATCTTGCGCAGATCATCGCTCCACCTGGCCTGAGGGCGTCCTACACTACGTTTACCGAGACGCGGTCTCCACTCTAGAACCCGTTTACCCCAACGGTTATCGGTTCTACGGCTGATATGGCCAGCCCACTGCCACTTCAGCTGGCTAATCCGGCGAGCTATGTCGGTGACTTTGGTTCTCTGCCGAATCACATCATTTCGGATGCGATCCCGCAGAGAGACGCCGAGCATAGCTCTTTCCATAGCCCGCTGAGCGACTTTAAACTTGTGGACTAGCCGTGCCGTAAGTGTCCACGTTTCGGCTCCGTATGTCATGACGGGTAGGACGCACTGATTGAAGACTTTCGTCTTTAGGCATTGTGGAATCGGCGATGAGAAGACTCGACGTAGTTTTCCAAACGCTGCCCAACCCAACTGAATTCTTCTATTTACCTCGTCCTCAAAGTTGTTTCGACCCAACTGCAATGACTGCCCAAGGTACACATATTTTTGAACAACTTCGAGGACGGCGCCGTGAATCGCAATCGGTTCCGGTAGAACATGTTCATTGAACATGACCTTGGTTTTGTCCAAGTTCATCCGTAGGCCGATGCGTAAAGAAGAATCAGCCAGGTCATTCAGCATCTGTTGTAGGTCCTGCAGCGTCTCCGCCATTATGACGATGTCATCTGCAAATCGCAAGTGAGAGATGTATTCGCCATTTATGTTGATGCCACGTCCTTTCCAGTTCAGCGTCTTAAACATATCCTCCATTGCATTTGTGAACAATTTCGGGGAGATGACGTCCCCTTGTCTCACTCCTCGATGCAATGGTATAGGATTTGTCTGCTGATTTTGTACTTGGACGGACATGGTGGCTGCTTCGTACAGACATCTCATCACTTGGATATATCGCCAATCTACTTGGCAACGCTGCAGGGACTCCAGAACAGACCAGATTTCAACCGAGTCGAAGGCCTTCTCATAGTCCACGAATGCTAGACACAGGGGTTGATTATACTCTTCGGTCTTCTGTATAATCTGCCTCACAGTGTGAATGTGGTCTATGGTGCCGTATCCGCTCCGAAACCCAGCCTGTTCCGGTGGTTGAAACTCGTCGAGTCTTCGCGCAAGACGGTTCGTGATCACTCTTGAGAATAGCTTATAGACGTGGCTTAGAAGGGAAATGGGTCGATAGTTCTTCAACAGGCTTTTGTCACCCTTTTTGAAGAACAGGACGACCACACTCCTACTCCACGCCTTTGGAGTTCTCCCTTCGAACAGGACAGCGTTAAAAAGCTTTTGGAGCTCCCTCAGTACGGGTTTACCTCCAGCCTTTAACAGCTCTGTAGTAACGCCGTCCTCTCCAGGGGCTTTTCCATTTTTAAGCTGCCCAAGAGCAATCTCGATTTCGCCAACGCTGACTTCTGGCAGGTCTTCAGTGTAATGGCGAGTTAACGTGGCTCTAGAGTCCTCATTTCCGGGATCAGGTCGAGATGCATGCGAAGCGTATAACCGGCCATAGAAGTCTTCTACCTCCGAAAGAACTGCCGGCTTTGAGGCGACAACTTCTCCACTTGCTGTGGTCAGCTTCGTCAGGTGGCTTCTTCCGAGAGATTGTACGAACACCTTAGACCCCCGATTTTGCTCTATAGCTCTTTCGATTGAAAGAGTATTAAAGCACCGGAGGTCGTGACGCACACGTTTATTTATCTCCCGGTTAAGAGCTCTTTTTCCGGACGAAGTGGTGGGTGGGTCTTCACGTCGTTGCCTCATTAGCCCTAAAGTCCCTTCGGAAAGTTTCGACTTCCTGCCATTGCGCCGCATGTTACAAAAAATCTCTTACCTTCCTCCCTGAGGACTCGAACCACATTTTCTAGGTTTCGGTCAACGTCAATTGTGGTTTCCAAGGCAGCAAATTGGTTCTCCAGGTTTGACTGGAACGTTTCAGATCCTATCAAGGTTTGGAGCAGGGTTGGCCGGAGTCTGGACTTCACCAAACGGACTCGTTCGGCTCTAAAGTCGATATTCAGAGTGCCTCGGACAAGTCTGTGATCGCTGCCGGTATTAAACCTGTTGATCACGGAGACATCTCTGAATATGTGCCGCTTGTCCGCCAAGATGAAGTCGATCTCGTTTTTCGTCATAGTGTCGGGGCTCTGCCACGTCCACTTCCTTTGGGGCTGCTTCTTGAAGAAAGAGTTCATCAAGAAGAGCCCCTCCCGTTCGAGAAAATTGACGAGCATCTGCCCCCTATGATTCCTGGCTCCAAATCCATGGGATCCTACTACCGATTCGCTGCAATTTTGTACTCCCACTTTAGCGTTGAAGTCCCCCATGACAACACTGTAGTGGGTCTTGGTAGTGAGGTGGAGGGCCCTTGATATATCATCAAACATTTCCTCCACCTCATCGTCCGAGTGCGTCGAGGTCGGCGCGTACACTTGCACCACCTTGAGACTATATCTCTCAGTGAGCTTGACGATCAGGTACGCGACCCTGTTCGACACACTGGAGATCTCCACAATGTTGTCGGAGAGGGACTTATTGACCAGAAACCCGACGCCACCTTGGGAAAGTTGGTCACCTCCACGGAAGTACATTAGGTGGCCTGACTCAAGGGTTACGGTGTCCTCCCCCTCTCTTCGGACTTCGCATAAACCCAGAATGTGCCACCTAATCTTCCCAAGTTCCACCTCAAGTTGCGCCAGATGCGAGTCAAGCCGTAGCGTGCGCCCGTTATACGTCGCCAGGGTCAGTTTTTGATGGTGGCCTCCCGTAGCCCGGAGATTCTTAGCACCCCCCGCCCCGCCGTTACCATGGTCGCCACCATGACCAGGAATAGCGGGACTGCCGGGAACTGGGGGCCGTGGCCTATAGTTCCTGTCCATATGTAGGTTTTGCCCCTAATCGCCACGCTGGGCAGGCGTGTTGGCGATCGCAGGGTGCAGCTCTCGCACCGGTGACGCTGCTGCCCGTCACCGGCCTCTAATTTTAGCTGCACCATATACCAGATGTTCTGCTAAAGTAGACTTTCTTCTTTACACTTTTTGTAATAAAAAGTTCGGAGGGAAGTTGGTTGGCAGTAAAACTCCCCGATACCAAGAAAAGCACGTAAAGCCGCTTAATTTTCTCTTCATTCGCTATTATTTTTTCACTGAGGTCATCTTACAACGGCGCTGGCTGAACAGATAGTATCAAATACATGAGCCCCCTGGCGATGGCGGTGAATGCAGACACTACAGAGGCCTGTCAGGCTCAAACCGCAGACTGCGGCTCGCCAGTTAACGTCTCGTGCAGGCTGGAATGTGACAAATATTGCTTACGAGGAATTGCGTGTATCGATCGTTTGTTGCTAGGATGAGTTAAAAAAATACTCATAAATTGTCACAGTTTCATTTGATTATTGCCTATTTTTTCTCGTTCTATAATAATATTGTGGTATAACCATCCCGCAGACAATTTTAACCGACATCAAAAAGAAGGAGGGTCTAAATTCGACTTATTTTTTAAGAGAAAGAGTCGCTATCTTTCACCGCTGCCACTGTCAGAAGAACGCTGTAGCTCTTGAAAAGAGGCTTCAGTTATAAAGACGAATCTCAAAAACCGACACACTATTTTCATTTTAATTGATCATTTATCCAATTTTAATCAACACCAGTCAATTTGGAAAAAATCCTTCCCTAATTCTGACCGAATCCGTGATGCGCATTGGACGCACGTTCTAAACCACCAAGTCGATATTTCGTATAGATTGCATTATTTGGTACATACATGAAGAGCAGTATCTTTTACTGATAGAAGGTAAACATATTTAACTTGTTTTTTTCAGCCCGTACTCAAATTTCCACGTGTCATCTATCAACTAAGCCTAAATCATTATCAGAAGGGCTTAGATCGCCTGCTCTGCATAGCCTGACAAAATCTGGTAAGATACCTACTTCTATTTGTGTTCGTATTACATAGATTCTTATAGGCGTTGCGCAAACGTCATCTTCTTGTTGCCGAGACGGCACAAATTGTTATAGACGCAAAGAGTGTCTACGTGTCTGCGCATGGAGAGCTGATTTCATACTCACGGTCATATTCACATACGACACAAGACACAACATTGTCTTGGCCTGTGCACCGACTCCCGTCGTTTTTTTTTAGGACCGACCCCGGATCAAAAATTACATTGAGTACATTAAATACAATCATAATATAACTACATTTATATTATGTAATGTTAACAACTTATTTCACTTATAATATGATATGTTACAACGCCGCTAAAGAAGTTTTCACTTCAAAAAGTTACTCTCAGCTCCAGCATCTGTATGACTGAGTTTAATTTGACAGCCGATACTTAGAAACATTATATAGCGATATCTATGCAGAAATGCAGTTTCAGCCAAACCACTTGGACGAGTGGCGTTCAACTACCGTACGTTTCTGCAGACATTTTCTGCCGCGCACGACTGCTCTATGGAACCAGCTTCCCGCAGCGGTGTTTCCAAGCCAATACGACATAAATACCTTTAAAAAGCGAGCATATTCCACCCTTAAAGGCGGGCAACGCGCCTGTCACCATATAAGAGTACTCTGTGCCTGTGACCCTAAGGGGGTCCCGGGTGCTTATGGGCGGCGGTGATCACTTACCATCAGGTGACCCACTTGCTCGTTTG
Source organism: Mecyna flavalis (assembly GCA_949319885.1). NCBI lineage: Eukaryota > Metazoa > Arthropoda > Insecta > Lepidoptera > Crambidae > Mecyna > Mecyna flavalis. The sequence goes on from OX439426.1 coordinate 455,532, forward strand.
CCCCCCTATTACATAAAAAAAAATCTATGTGCATTTTATTAACACTCTTCTACGAATAGGTAAATAGCATAATTTCAATGTTAAATAGACTTTTGTTTTCTAAATAACACACATAATACCTATTTAACTGTTACGTACTACTGTTTGCTTTTATCGGTGCAGGATAAACAATAAAAACTGTGCTTTAGTATAAAACCGGTTTTAATGGAAAAAATATGTAAGTTAATTATAGTCGTACTAATGGCTGGATGACGTGTTCACTAAATTTTCCCGTGTTTACTGAAGCTACAAACTTTGTTGATAAAGATTTTGTATTTCACAGTCATCAAACTAATACCTTAACGAACTATTTTGTCCTTTATATTTAAACACATTTAATTTATTTTAATGAATCTACTTTGAGTTCGCACGGCATGATTTATGTGTTTCAGTTATGCAGTAAACATAAATAGCTTTAGACAGTGCTGTCGTGCATAGCTTGCACTATGACATGGCTGCTAGGCAATGGATAAACATTACTTATACACTTTTTTTGTAAATACATTAGAAACACCCAAACCGATCCAAACATAGGTACCTACATGTTCATGCCAGCAAATACTTGTGCGATGCGGAAATCGAACCCGCGACCTTTGGTACTATTTACTCGGTCGTCAAATGATGAGTGTAGAGTGTATTATTACTTTAATAGCAGCAAAATTAAATAAATATATAAATAAATATCTCTGGACATTATTCACACAGCGCCATCTAGCCCCAAACTAAGCATTAGCTTGTGCTATGGGTGCTAGACAACGGATAAACATTACTTATATACTTTTTTTTTTTGTAAATACATACTATTATACATAGGAACACCCAGACCGATACAAACAGACATGTTCATGCACACAAATGTTTGTACCGTGCGGGGATCGAACCCGCGACCTCTGGTGTAATAGCCGACTTCTCGACCATTACACCAAATGGCTCGTCCATTAAACATGTTTACTTTAAGTTAATCCTATTTCGGTACGTCCTACTCCATGACCCTAATTATGTATTATTGCACAATTGATAATTACACACAAATACAGGTATACAAAATTATTACATACTTAATATGCGGGTGCCTACTTGTCTGAACATTTACACTGAAGGTCAAGCAATATTTATTGTTTGTAGTTCCTGCAACTCTTTGGAAACTCGACCGGCTGGACGGAAAGATACACGAAAAAACAATAATATCTATATGAAACTGCATACAAAAACACAGCCAGATCCATTTAGTTCTTAGATACTCAGATAATCTAGACCACATCGTCAATTGGGCGTACTTAATCGTCCAAGTTTGCCGTCGTAACTGTGTTTATGGATGAAACAGTGTGGTGGCTGGGCAAATACTGATTTGATTGTTGGCTGTGGCGGGATTTGTTTGTGTATCGAGCAAATATTAAGAGCAACTAACTGCAACTGACAAATTGGTTAAATGGCCGTCTCGTCTCTGGGTGTTACGGAGGACAATAAATATTGTTGGACGTTGTTCATACAGAGCCATCTAGCCTAAACTAAGCTTGTATTCTGAGTGCCAGACAATGGATAACCTTCTTTAATAAATCGTGAGTTCTCACCGACAACAACATAGCACGACAGCTGTTATCTATAGTAATATAACTAGCGGGCGCCCGCGGTTTCACCCGCGTGGTTCCCGTTCCCGTGGGAATATCGAGATATCCTTTCTTAGCGGATGCCTACGTCATAACATCTACCTGCATGCCGAATTTCAGCCAGATTCGTCCAGTAGTTTGGGCTGTGCGTTGATAGCTATCTATGTCAGTCAGTCAGTCAGTCAGTCAGTCAGTTACCTTTGAATTTTATATATAGTAATATAATTAAGAGGAAGGAATTGTTTATTGAATAGGCACCAAAACTACTGAACTGATTTGGAAAGTTTTCTTTTCCAAATCGAACTTTAATTTTCTTACTTTCACTGTTGGAGAGCTATACTATCCCCGGGTGACATAGGGTACTTTGATCCGGGATATGTGGGTGGAAGGGGGGTAATTGACAAAATAAATTACGCGCGAAAAAAACTACGGAGACGGCCGCTAGTAAGTACTATAATGAGCAACTGAATACAAATTATTTTGTGATAATAATTATGTAAATGTTAATGTATGTGATGTTGTCCAATATTTATTTATTTATTTATTATTTAATATTTCCTCTCTGATAAACGAGTGCAAATAACGTTAATTGGCTCACATCCCGTGTTTGCGGAGAGGACCACCGAGTTAAATTTCTTCGTCATATACGTGTACAATCTTTGAAGTTGAAGCTTGCTTGTTAATAGCGCCTGCTAGGGGGTTTTTATGTCTCTTCACGTATTATGTTGCTGTAATTAACCTTACATCTAAACATTATAACACGAAAGGAAAAAAACTAATGTCTATTAAAGATAATATGTAATAAATATTCTTGGATACTATTCATAAAGCAGCGCCATGAATAGGTGCATATCATTCATACTTTTATTTTAAACCACTAAAATTATAAATGCGAAAGTTAGTGATGATAAATTGACTTGAAGGAATGGATTAAGATAAAAGTTTACAGTAATAAAGCTTATAAGCAACTAGATTTTCCCGCCGCCCGCGGTTTCACCCTCGCGTCATTTCTTTTTTCAAATATCCCGCGAGAATGAGGCGTTTCCCGTAGGAATTTTATAGCCTATGTCCTAATCCGGGTTATAAACTATACGTGTACCAAATTTCATCTAAATCCGTTTAGCCGTTTAGGCGTGATTAGGTAACAAACATCCAAACATTAATTAATATTAATTTAAGTATTGATTGATATACATCAGAATATCACATTTGATCGCGGGCGAAACCGGCGGTGGAAGCCAGTTAAAAAAATACCACTCTATTTCATTTAATCCCAAATACCGCGCAAACCAAAACTATCTGCACTACAAAGTAAACCTTCAAGCTGAAAATTTTAAACTTAATAACTACTTTCCAACTAAAATTTGTCAACTATAAACTTCAAAATTTTACCAAACTTAGTGTCAAAAGCGATAACATCATTCAAAAGTCATTGAGCAGTATACTTAACTATGTGCGTTCGCGATCCCATTATCCCTCGTGTCGCAGCTCGGTAACTTCGACAGCGAAGAACAAGTACCCGATGGAGGTAACAACAATTTAAAGTTCAGGTTACTAAATCTAAGTTGTTCGCACTTGAGTTTAACTGAATTATCGTAAGCCACGAGGGGCTAAACTGATTTTATTGGTCAAAATAACTGGGCGCACGCGTCCAGATCAATTGGCAGACAGGCACGCAGCCCACCTGATGGAAAGTGGTCACTGCGGCCTGTTCCATTGAGGGACACTTCACCAGAAAGCGTCGCTCAGTGAGCTACCAGACTGTAGACTCATCTGCTCTTCGAGCCTTTGTTTCAGAGTGCACTGGCTCCCACATTAATATTTCCGGAACACAGCCAAAGCTGTTATGGCGGCAGATTACACCTGTGGGGGTGGTAGCTAGCTAGTCGGGCTCTGAAAAAGCCCTTCCACCAGTCAGACCCAAAGCGGGAATCGAACCCGCAACCTCCGTGTTTTATACCCGAGTGGATTAGCCACCATTCCACGGAAGCGGTCAGATTCATAGCCAAACAAGGTCATAAGGTTTGCGCCAAATGCGCCAATCAATTAACTGTTATTCTTTCAATCTAAAATCACTTGATGGATCTACCGGATGTGGCTTGACACGTGTAGTTTACGACCTGGATTACCTGGAACACATCCCGATAAATGAACCAGCATCAACTCGTCTACGTAGACAAAGTCGCAGCGTAAGCTAGCTTTGTGTTCGCATCTGTAGGGCAAGCTTAATCACATCTACCAATCTGCATTAAGTAAATGTGGCAATTATGCCCTACAAAGGGAGTCAAACTTGAGTACTTTATTACTTCTTGTTCCTGTTTTAATGCCAGATACATGTACTCAACAAAATACGCCAAAATACTCAAAATTTATTACGAATACTTTGGCCCGCGCTAAAGACTTGAATATTACCCTTTTGGGAGCAATTTTGCTGTATAAAGGTGTACAATAACAACGGCCAATTTCATATCCTTTGAGACACTTAAAATATGGAACTTAACCTCATATTTCGTGGTAGATAAGATGATAATTTTTTATTCGATTCTCTTTTGTCATGGATATAATGTAGGTACAGAAAATTAACTTTTTGTTAGTCTAGTAGTAAAATGCCTAGTCGTAAAATCATGTAGGCATTTTTGCTTGTATTTGGTAAGTGTGGTTACTGAGCCAGTTTTTCATCATTGTAAAGATGACTTATTTTAAATGATGAGGTACACACGGGGACCTTGATTGTTCTTGGACACTGAATTTTTTATAAATTATAAACGCACTTATTTTTTTTGTTAATACATAGCCATACATTATTCACTTATATATAAACATAAATTTAAGAAGAAAATCGATTAAATCTCGATCATTTTGTGCAAATCAAAAAAGAGAGAGTTTTTCAGAGCCCGAGAGGCTACCAGAGGTAGTAGAGGACATTGAGGAAATCTGCCAGGTTAAGTATTTCTCAATAGAAAAGGCCTCAAGGTCGCTTACAATAAGACAAGACAAGTGCCTGTCTTCCAATTGAAATAACATGATATATATAAAAAAATATTTTTTTTGAAGTGAAAACTTCTTTAGCGGCGTTGTGCACTTTTTTTGTATGGGGAAAAAATTATGTGTCACGTGACCTGATCGAAAATCCATATAAAATTTGAAGTCCGGACACGTGTTTTCTACAAACTTATCTGTTCCGGTGGCCAAAATTGGAACTACGTGAAATGCAATGCAAAAACGATATTTAATGACAGTTTTAAATAGACAGTAGCGACGCCGCCACCGGAACAGATAATTTGTCGGTCTATAGACAATAATGGTTTTTTGTTCAATTTGACAGCTCATTTATTAAATGCAAAGAAAAGTGCTTCTTATGTACATCAGGAGTAGAGTAAATAATTGTATTAATAAGAACTGATGTTGTTTTCTTGAGTTTTATTCCTTTAGCGTAAGTTATATTTTTCTTTGCATGAATGAACTGTCAAGTGTGACCTCTTCTACTATTATAGCCGCAGTGCGGTCGCTTCCTATATGCTTCCTATGCTACAAAGTGACCACAAAGACCTTAATTTGATATCCTGCAAAATTCAAAATTTCATTGCCGTAATAAAACATTTCACCACTTCTCCGCAGTCTTTGGATCCGCTATGCTGCGGAGCATGCATCAGGTCGTATGAAGTTGGAAATGCTGTCCGATTTCCTGCGACAAGAGGCTCGTTCTCACACACATTTTGGCTTGTTACCCCAAATTCCCAGTGAACATCCTCGAAAGCGACATGTTGATTACTGTAACACCACTCGTGTTATTAACGATTCGGGAGTCTGCGGATTCTGTAAAGGGAATCATTTCTTGGCCGATTGCTCCAAATTCAAAAGTTTATCCGCAGATTCCAGTATGCAATTAGTTGTAAATTCCAAACTTTGTTTACGTTGTTTAGAAAATAAATAGTTGTCAATCAAAAAAGTATGACATTGACGGTTGTCAATCATTTTATCATCATTTATTACATGGCGTTTCAGTGTCACAGCAAGGAGTTTCTGATAAGTCTGAAAAAGTTTCTGATTTCATTAATTCTGAGAGATAAACTTTTTAATGTAATATAAATTGTCATGTTCGTGTACGATAGCGCAATAAATAAATATTGTATTTTACCATATAAATGATAGTACTTTTATACCTCTACCAATCAATTAAATCCCTAACCATTCCAAAATACATATCAAAAATGCACAACGTTAATATTCAGGTTTTCACTTCTGCCGGCACTCCCGGAGTGCAACCCGTCGTTTTTTTTATACACATTCCCTCATAACCTTCTAAGACCCTGCTGCGTATAAAACATGGTTTAAAATGTTACCGGGCTTAGTACTACACTTACGCCTAAGACTAAAGTAAACACTATTACAAAACGAAGTTTTACGTCATTTCGAGTACTATCAATGGTCTAAAGTTAGACCCACGTTATAATAAGAGGGCTAACACCATATTTGTGTCACAAGTAGTTCTCAGGCCTGTGGTAATATCGTTCATGTTGATGTTATATCACATTGTTTGCCAAACTGTCCAAACATAATTCGGCGACTTTTTTATGTTCATAGGTAGTAAAACGAGAGTGCACATAAATTACGTATGTTTGCTCCAAGTCTGGGAATATTCCATAGATTGTGTGTTTTGTTTTATGGAGGTAGCGGAATGTAGGCAATGGTTGTCTTGAATTGCATTGCTTTAATTACCCATTTGTACAAGTTGATTTTAAGTGGTTTAAACTCTATTTGAACTATAACAACAAAGTAAATCGTAAGTAGAGTTGTGAGTTGGTATGTAAAGTCGCTGATTTGCTTTAGATAAAAACTACATTTTTCTCTCGCTGTAACAAACAATAAATATAAATTTATTTTGTATTAATTCTATCCACTATTTCTTCATATTGTTAGAAAAGTTTCAAACAATTTATCCGTAACTAAAATCGAGAAAAAATAAATATTTATCTTTGTCCACTGACCAGAACAGTTTATCGCACAAAAACGGCAATACATCAAAGATTTATCCAGTTAGAGGATGACAGATAGTGAAAACTTTGCATGTTTTGTTTATGCTGTAACTTTCGCTGAGAATTAATCTCGTGGTAAGTTGCGCGAGATGTTTTCTTTCCGAACTCATATTGTTTGACAATAAATAGTGTGTAATACAAAACTTGTATAAAAGCAGTCAAATTTGAACCTTACCTTTATTGCATAAGGCCTCAGATAATGCCTGTAAGTGTACAGCAGCTGCGGTTGCAGTGAACTCGAGCGCCCAATACCAAACGTGCAATGCATTATGAATTGTTTCATGTCAGTTGTATGCACTGGCTTGAATTTATGTCATGTTTTACTTATCTGTATATCATACGGTAATTCAACACCATATTAAAGTTAAAGATAATTTTCAAATAATAACCAGTAATAACATTTAATATTACTAACTTACCTTAATGTGGCCTTGAATCATCATCATTAACTTAAGAGTTTTACTCTTGTCAGTGGAGCAAATTCCATTTTTCTCCGGATTCTGCCAGCACCATAAACTCCTCATACGTCATGACATTACTTTTTCTTTCAAATGCTGCACGTAACAGGTAGAACGAACAAAATACAAACTAAGACGAAGACTAAAAGCACCAGGAGATATCGGATTCGATGCTAGCACGATTCAAATAATATAAATTATTTGTATGCATGAACAATGAATATTTGTATCGGTCTAAGTATTTTACAAACAAATTAAGGTTTATAGGTAACTTTCAGCCCGCGGTTTCATCCGCGCGTAATTTCTCTTTTCAAATATCCCGCGGGAATGAGACGTTTCCCGTAGAAATTTTATAGCCTATGTCCTAATCCGGGTTATAAACTATGCGTGTGCCATTTCATCTAAATCCGTTCAGCCGTTTAAGCGAGATTGAGTAACAAACATCCAAACATCCAGACTTTCGCATTTATAATTTTAGTAGGATATTAATCTGTTGTCTGACACCCATAAAAATTATATTTACTTTGGGACCTGACAGCGCTTGTTAAATAGTGTCCAGGGATGTTCATTTATTTGTTTCATATTTTGACATTCAACTCAATATTATAGGCATAATAATACATTTTATTTTCCACATCCATACTTCTCTGTCATCATTATCCTGAGGCCTGTCGACTTTGCTATTCGAGAAGCTTATTATCTTTGACTGATTGATCTGTTTTAGGTGCTTTTGTAAATAGTATTAAGTCTGTACTAAGAATTCAAAAAAAGACACAACGGCTATAATACGTAAAGGATCTGGTATTTTTTGAAGTGAAAACTTCTTTAGCGGCGTTGTGCACTTTTTTTGTATGGGGAAAAAATGTTAAACTCGCGACAGGATTTATGTGTCACGTGACCTGATCGAAAATCCATATAAAATTTGAAGTCCGGACACGTGTTTTCTACAAACTTATCTGTTCCGGTGGCCAAAATTGGAACTACGTGAAATGCAATGCAAAAACGATATTTAATGACAGTTTTAAATAGACAGTAGCGACGCCGCCACCGGAACAGATAATTTGTCGGTCTATAGACAATAATGGTTTTTTGTTCAATTTGACAGCTCATTTATTAAATGCAAAGAAAAGTGCTTCTTATGTACATCAGGAGTAGAGTAAATAATTGTATTAATAAGAACTGATGTTGTTTTCTTGAGTTTTATTCCTTTAGCGTAAGGTATATTTTTCTTTGCATGAATGAACTGTCAAGTGTGACCTCTTCTACTATTATAGCCGCAGTGCGGTCGCTTCCTATATGCTTCCTATGCTACAAAGTGACCACAAAGACCTTAATTTGATATCCTGCAAAATTCAAAATTTCATTGCCGTAATAAAACATTTAAAAAGTTTGGAATATCTTTATTCGCCGGAATTATATAACAGTATTTTATGGAAATTAACACCACTTCTCCGCAGTCTTTGGATCCGCTATGCTGCGGAGCATGCATCAGGTCGTATGAAGTTGGAAATGCTGTCCGATTTCCTGCGACAAGAGGCTCGTTCTCACACACATTTTGGCTTGTTACCCCAAATTCCCAGTGAACATCCTCGAAAGCGACATGTTGATTACTGTAACACCACTCGTGTTATTAACGATTCGGGAGTCTGCGGATTCTGTAAAGGGAATCATTTCTTGGCCGATTGCTCCAAATTCAAAAGTTTATCCGCAGATTCCAGTATGCAATTAGTTGTAAATTCCAAACTTTGTTTTCGTTGTTTAGAAAATAAATAGTTGTCAATCAAAAAAGTATGACATTGACGGTTGTCAATCATTTTATCATCATTTATTACATGGCGTTTCAGTGTCACAGCAAGGAGTTTCTGATAAGTCTGAAAAAGTTTCTGATTTCATTAATTCTGAGAGATAAACTTTTTAATGTAATATAAATTGTCATGTTTGTGTACGATAGCGCAATAAATAAATATTGTATTTTACCATATAAATGATAGTACTTTTATACCTCTACCAATCAATTAAATCCCTAACCATTCCAAAATACATATCAAAAATGCACAACGTTAATATTCAGGTTTTCACTTCTGCCGGCACTCCCGGAGTGCAACCCGTCGTTTTTTTTTTAATTATAAAACATGTCTGAATTGTAGACCATTATTCGTTACTTATATAACTAAACATTTTTTCTAATTAATGAGCGTGTGTGAATGTACTAGCTAGAGTATGAAAGTATTGGAAAATAATCCGTATGCTGAACATCAATAATATTCAAATTAAGGCTTATCATGAATATGAATTATTTTATAGGAAAAATCATCTTAATAAATACAAGACTGAGGTTTACTGGAATTAGGTACAACATATTGATAATTTTTTACAAGAAAAGCCAATTCAGAAAGGTACTCTTGTCGGTAAATAAAACCTTTTAATGCTCTTCTACTGAATAATCTTCTTCATTTAAACTTCGTCGTTTATACAATTTTCCGCAAACAGGATTGCTATTTACGATTGTAAAATACAGTTTGGTCATCATGAACTCGATCTGCTTAAACGATTCGTCGACTCAGGGAGATATATTCGAATACTCAAATCACTAGACCAAAGCAATTTTAGTAGTTAATATTCCATTCGTTTAGTTGTTTTTTTTTTAGCTCTGGTGATGTATTTCCAGATAATTTTAAGATTGTGTATGTATATACTTTAAAAGATGCGTTTGTGTTTCTTTTTAATTTAATGTTAAGCCGTTCGCTATTTGATACGAACCGACTTTTGAAGAGATTTCATTCGTTTAGTAATGTATCGGCCCATTTAATGTTTCATTGCAAAGCTTAAGTCTTAATGAAATCAAATCTTATACATACAACCGACCCGGGAATGAATCCTATGTACCCAAATTCACGGCCCGCTTCTTATTTAATATTTTTATGAGCCGTTTGGTGTAATGGTTGAGAAGTCGGCTATTACACCAAGGGTCGCAGATTCGATCCCCGCACGGTACAAACATTTGTGTGCATGAACATGTTTCTTTGTATCGGTCTGGGTGTTTCTATGTATAATAATATGTATTTACAAAAAGTAATTAAAGTATATTATGTAATATTTATCCGTTGTCTGGCATCCATATTACAAGCTATGCTTAGTTTGGGGCTAGATGGCGCTGTGTGAATAATGTCCAGAGATATTTAATTAACTAAGACCATCGAGGCGTTGCTATTAGTACGGGAGTCGGGACGGATGTATCTCAATCTAATTTTTAATTTCGTTTACTTGAACTGTAAAAGTAATCGAATTATTATGTCCCTAGACGACGAAGCGTTTTAGGTTTCATTAAATTATGTTTTTGTAGATTGCGAATAAATATTTCTTTTTGAAGCCGCTCCCTTCCGTGAAATGATTAATTAGGGCGTCGTTGCTGACGGCTTATTTTTATTCGAGTCCTTTGAGGACCGGCCTTTCAGTATTAAGAGGGTTTATGAGGGTCCATTTAAACCGCGCTTGACTTTTAAATCTAGCTGTAAGACGAATTACATTCATTATGATAGTTGGAATGATATTTTTTTATATTTACTAAAGAGGGAGATAAACTCGGTCTCGGTAAACGTTGTGTAGGACGCCCTCAGGCCAGGTGCAGCGATAATTTGCGCAAGATGGCTGGCAGGAGCTGGATGCGAGTGACCGAGGATCGATCAGCATGGCGAGCATTCAGAAAGGCCTATGTCCAGCAGTGGACTATTACAGGCTAATGATGATGATGATGATGATAAAATAAGTGGAAAGTGGCTCGTGGGATCAATTGTCTTGGGCATGGTTGGTACAAGGAATTTTTTTAGGTCCGACTGGCTATCTACCACCCGCATATCTGCCGCCATAGAAGCTTTGGCTGTGTTTCGGCAAGGAATATGTGGAAGCCTATACGTTTTTATTCAAACAGTACAGTTCCAGACGTACATTGAGCGATGCTTCGTGATTTTGTATCTCTCTATAGAACAGGCTGCAGTATTTGCTTACCATCAAGTGGGCCGCATAAGAGGCTACTAACTGCTTAACCGAAAAAAGTATAGTATCACTACATAACATAGTATAAAGCAAAGTCGCTTCCCGCTGTCTGTCCCTATTTATGCTTCTAGATCTTTATAACTACGCAACGGATTTTGACTCGGTTTTTATTAATAGATAGAGTTATTCAAGGGAAAGGTTTATAATGTATAAAATACATGCATAATATAGTAGAGAAATACCATTGCATCCGTGCAAAACCGGGGTGGGTCCCTAGTAATAAAAAATAACACTTAGTGCCACTACGACCTTCACACCCTATACATACAAAAAGTCTTTGTTGCGGCTTAATTTATTAGTTCAGAAGACTCACGAACTCTCCGAGCGATAAATCAACATTTCCGAACTTCCTTCAAACTTACAATGATTATTTATCGAACATTGTTAACTTCCACCCCTTGTGGAATGATCTACGATGTGTTTCACTTAGGGCCGGTATTTCAATGTAACCTCATCTTATTGCTTAAGTTAAGTATAACATTTAAGATGAGTATTACTTTTGACAGGTAAAAGTGTATTACTTTAGGTGCCGCTTAACTTTAATCCTATAATGCAATACACTTAAGTCATACTTATTATCAATCCCGAATTAAGATCAAGATAAGTATATATTGAAATACCGGCCCTGAGTTACGCTTCAACCATTGTCAAGGCCAAAAATCATAATTACATTTATGTCCTAGCCGAATTTCGGCTATCGCAGCCAACATATGACCGCCTCCGTGGTGGAGGACAGAGGCTAAGCCACCGGGTAAAAAAACCCGGAGGTCGTGGGTTCGATTCCTGCCTTGGGTCTGGTTGGTGGTAGGACTTTTTCAGAGTCCGACTGGCTAGCACAGGTAAAATCTGCCGCCATAACAGCTCTGGCTGTGTTCCGGCAATATTAATGTGGGAGCCAGTACACGTAAAATCATAGGATCTTCGAGATCAGATGCGTCTACAGTCTGGCAGCACATTGAGGGACGTTGCCAGGTGTAGCATCTCTCAGTGGAATAGGCCGCATTGGCCGCTTACCATCAGGTGGGCTGCGTGCCTGTCTGCCAACTGACCTAGTATAAAAAAACTACTTGCCACGGAGACAGTTGTTTCTTTTTATACCAAGAAAGGAAAACATAATATATAAATATTATAATATACATAGCTTTTCCATGTTTTGCCTGGGCATTCACGTAAAAAAATTGCCGTCCAATGACCCGTTTCGTCCGGATGGTTCGTGACGAAAAAATATACCGACTATTTCCTGGTCGAGAAGGAACGCCGTAGTCTGAAATATTGTCATATACGTTCGTTCCGATGACATCGATGATTTATTATCCATCGCTGAGTAGTATCTGTTCGAGAGATGTTCCCGCCAAACGGGAACAGGGACAAAATTTATGACTGCTATGAAAATATTACATCTCGTGTTATTACATTTTTGACATTTGTGTATTTTAACTTACCTATTTTAGAAGTCGGTTAAAAGGATTGGATGAGGTTCTCAATTTTACGTTTCGATAATGACGTCTCGTTTCTTTAAATTTGCCACTAGAGAATACAGTACTGATTGCTATGAGTATCATTGCTGTGCTTACTGATTTGAAATCTTTGTTTACAGATGTCTTGACATCGATTTTTTTAATGATGTGCATGTACTTGATTACCTTATCAAAGTTAGAGGTAGCCAAAACATCGAGAAAAAAAAAGAAATGATTCGCCCGCGCTTACTAAAAAAAGCCTATGTCTCAAAGTCTAGGTTTATGCCTGTTTCATATTTAATCAAAATCGGATCAGTGACTTAGGCGCGAAAGCATAACGAACAGACAGTCAGACTGACAGAAAGAGTTATGTTCACATTTACAATTAAGTATTAGTACTGAGGGATTATTAAAGGTCACGTATTTCACATCACTAACAGCAGCAGAATACGACTATGGATTAAGTGGGTATATGAATGCGATGACAGATAGTCCGAGCTGACCGGACCGGCACTTTCGCGGGGTCGCACAAAGAGAAAAGATCTTTAAGCAACATGTGTCGGAATGAACGTATTTCAGAGCTGCGAGGCAACGCAATATTGCTTGCAATTTTCTAATTTTGTATATACTAAAATGTAATCTTTTAATAAAATAAAAATTATTACATTCCAAGACTAAAATAGTATTTTAGAATTTTGGGTGGGTCTGTCACCGGAAATCGAAGGGCATAGGCTTGTCTCTTTCGGATGAAGGGAAAACCGGGGGAATTTAGTAGGTTAGGTACACATCCGTGGCTCGCTAGCCTACGTTTACGGCGGTCTTCTAAAAAAAATATGTACGGAAAAATGGCATTTAACAGTTTGACTGCCCACAAATATAAGTGAATTTGGTCGGAGGCCCATTAACTGTTTCCCGTTTTTTAACTTGACATAATATGAATATGAATAATAATAAATATTAATAAAAGCCATGATATTTGTTGCAAATGTAATATGAGGGTTAAAAAAGGGAGGAAAAAAAATTACGCTTTTGGGCGTAACGTTCACCAAGGAAGGAATTTTCATCTCAGATGCCCATCACGCCGGAGAGCGACCGAACCGTTCCCGCTCTGAGGCGTGACGGGATTCCCCTCTTCGCCCCGCTTCACGCCCCGCGGCGGAATGGGCACCCAATTAGAGTTCACAATAATTAATGTATTTTATTAAGTAAAACGAGATATAGTAATATGATTATCTATTAAAAAGAATTTACAAGCGAATACAATAAGGCTAGCTGAACTTAGAATCGTCCGCTTACTACGATTATTATCTTAATATTGTTTTCATTTGGTTCATACTTTGAACCCAGGACGTTGCGTTTAATATTTTAGCTTTATTTTTGTTTGTCTGGTACTCAAATAAATATACGTTTTCCTAACTAAACATTCCAAGTTGGCGATACGGAAGGGTCATAATATCTATTTATAGAAAACCTTTTCAACTCTAAGCCAAATCAAATGTTATGTTTGCAAAGCTTTCTCTGCGGTTATATACTACTTGAAAATTTTCAACAGAAATGCTAAGATATTTCTTGCATGGAAAATACATTGATTTTTGTGTGATAGAGCGATTTGTATGTTTTTATTCTAAAGCCGAAGAATTGCGAGCCTTAAGTGGGCAGGACACATTGCAAGGAGGACTGACGGCCGTTGGGGCGGAAAGGTCCTCGAGTGGTGGCCACGTACCGGTAAACGCAGCCGTGGTAGGCCTCCCACAAGGTGGACCGATGATCTCATAAAGATCGCCGGAATCCACTGGATGCGTGTGGCGCAGGACCGATCGGTTTGGAGATCATTGGGGGAGGCCTATGTCCAGCAGTGGACGTCGTTTGGCTGAAATGATGATGATGATGATGATTCTAAAGCCTCAAATTTTATGTGAGGTAGGTTTTTTTTACGAGTACGAGTATATACCAGTCATAAATGGGTGATTAAAAGATTAATTCAAGTGAATGAAAAATGATTTTTTTATCGTAATCCTTTAAAAGTATTGATAAACGTACATTTGTATAGCTCCTACATTCTGAGCATTAATTAGTGTTAACTTAGGATGTTAAATATCGATCCACCTAAATACGTCATACACTAAAATAGTTCTTTTTAGTCGACCAAGGACAGGTAAATGAGTCAGGTTTCATTACGTGAGAAGTCGCATCACTTCATCAGGACATAAAAAACGAATGGAAATTAACCGAGCTAAAAATAAACCATTCACAATTATCGTCCGGACGCTCACACCGGGTTTACGACCTGCCTATAAAGAGGTAAAGGGTTAATTCTTTTTTTGCATTTTGCACGGAAAGTATGATTTTTGGGTAATTTTATACCTCCTTCATTTGTGTAACTGTAGACGTTTTCATCTTTAAGGAAATGTTTGCAATGGTGTTATTGGCCAAACGACGCATACCTAAAAAGTATGTGAGTATTGCTCCCAAAATAACAAAGCCTTTCGCGTTCATTGAGTTTCTTACTCCTGTATCAATTCTATTAGCAATGTTTTGTATCTGAGACATACATACAAGAGCTCATAAAGCCATTGGAGAGTGGCATTTTTCTCAGAATGTTTTTCCGGATCTAATGCGCCTTGCACCATTATCCAGAATCTGGCCAGTCCAATTTTTACATCGAAATGACTGCCATTCAATCTCCGTAACCTGTTATAAGGGAAACTAGACCAATTGGACCATGGTTACATAGGCATTCGACTATGCTTGTTTCCTCAGTGGTAAATACGCATATAGGTAGGAAAACTCAAAACAAAACAAACCTCAAGAGAGAGAGAGAGAGAACTTTTCGTGAAACTGCATTATACTAGAATAACGAGTAAAGCTTAAATCTTCCTGAGCAGTTAACTCTGGTTGTGTCGCGGCAACGTTAGTGTGGGCGCTACTAGTAGTTCTAATACACTTGAAATATTACTCTTGAATTTGGCATCGACGCCGTTTCTCCGTACTAGTTAACTATGTAGTCTATAAAGGTAGTTTTCATCATCAGCCTGTGACAGTCCACTGCTGGACATAGGCCTCTACATATGCTCGCCACGCTGATCGATCCTCGGCCACTCGCATCCAGCTCCTGCCAGCCATCTTGCGCAGATCATCGCTCCACCTGGCCTGAGGGCGTCCTACACTACGTTTACCGAGACGCGGTCTCCACTCTAGAACCCGTTTACCCCAACGGTTATCGGTTCTACGGCTGATATGGCCAGCCCACTGCCACTTCAGCTGGCTAATCCGGCGAGCTATGTCGGTGACTTTGGATCTCTGCCGAATCACAATATCATTTCGGATGCGATCCCGCAGAGAGACGCCGAGCATAGCTCTTTCCATAGCCCGCTGAGCGACTTTAAACTTGTGGACTAGCCGTGCCGTAAAGGTAGTTTTAATTGTTTAAAAGCCAATCTACGAGTTACAAATTGAAAAGGACTTTTAACAAACATTGGTCTGACCGCAAAGTGTAGAGAAGAAAAAGGGAATAAAATACATTTTGCACGTAGGTAATTTTTTCCAGACAGCATTTCGTCTTTAATGGCCTGTTGCCAAAAAGTGCCGAAAGGAAATCAAACATTAGCTTTTTTATAAGCAAATTTTATTGTATGTATTTATTTAACAAGTATACAAATAAAGCATACCAGGTAAGTGGCCGATGATGGATCAGTGTGGCGAGCAGTGGAATAGTGGACTGTATCAAATCAAATCAAATAATTTATTGCATATTATGGATTTACGAGATTTTTAATAGGATTATAGTTTAACCAAAACATTTTGATTTGCATTCAAAAAATATTGAAATTCAATTTATCTTAAAGGTATAAGACAGATCTTAATTATTAAAAACGGTTCTCCAAATTCTGCTTTTGTAGCCATATGCTAGACTGTAAAAGGCTGATGTTGTTGTTTATTGTTGAACATAAATAATATTGTAAATAAAAGTATCTGTCACTCATAACACTACCTAAAAATATTCTAAAGCGGACACTATCCATTAAAGTCGTATAATTACATTTTAATTCTAGTTTTTGATTAAAACTTTTTAACCGACTTCAAAAAAGGAGGAGGTTATATGTTCGACTGTATGTTTTTTTTTTTTTTTTTTTTTTTTTATGTATGTCCGTCGATTTCTCCGTCAATTGTGGACCGATTTAAATAATTCTTTTTTTATTTGAAAGTGCATAGTTCAGAGGTGGTCCCATTGTCACCATGTCAGGATCTGATGATGGGATCCCGGAAAAATCAAGGGAAAACCTCAAATTTTATAGGCTGCGCCTACGCGTTACTTGTTTTTTCTGAAGCCATTCAAGTTTTTGCGTCCGATAGACATCATTTTATGTTGATGAGCTGATGATGGAAGGTACAACTCCTTAAGGGTTAGGAGTTAGGGGATAATTCTTTCAGTATTGTAGGAATATGTGGAACGTTAGCTGTATTTCATGTACTTTTGCAGCTAAGCTGATGATTACCCGGGGATGGGCTGGTCACTAGCCAATAAGGTTAGCACCGGCTCGTCCTAATCGGGTGTGAAGGAGAAACCGGGGGAGTGTAGTGGGTAGCGGACGCTTCGGTCTCGACTCCCACACACGGCCGCGGGTCTAGCTAGCCTGCGGTTATGGTGCATAAACGCATTCTCCTCCTACCCATGGTGCTGAACACTTAATGAATACCTAATATTATTATCAAATAATACAATTCTACTCGTATTTTTGCTATCATTATTATGAAAGAGTTTTACTCACTACCTACGTGTTATTCACACTAAAAATAGAAAAATAAACAAACTTTTTAAAAAAAAAAATTAAACCGACTTCAAAAAAAAAGAAACAAAAAAATGCGTCCCCAGTAGGCAAACTGTTAGCTGCCGACTGAGTGAGCTGCAAATTTGTGACGAACTGAAATTTCAAATTCAGAACAATTTTCGCACAGATGTCATCGTATTGACAGAATTAATGTTTCACAATTTTTGACTGTCAAAATGTATGCAGAGAAATAGCGTTCATGATTGCCGGCGCCGCCAACTTAGAGATGTTCATTGATGTCATCTTTCGCTTTCAATTTTTATCGATTGTTACCGGGTAAAATTTCGAAAACATTGTTTCGTTTATTACTTTAAACGTATAATCATATTATAAAAAATTCATCAATTTGATTAAAAGTATAAAGCCTTGGATAAAAAATCTAAATGTGAATGCGATTCGAAAATAAGAATACTTTCTTAAAGTTACTTAATCTTGCAGTATAAATCGACGTCTCTAGAAATGTTACTGTAACACATGTTGCAGGTATCATCCTAGATTTTACAAACTATAGAATCATATTTGATTGACAATAGGAAAAAAACAATTTTTACGATCCAAAATCGGTGTTCGTATAATCGCGATTCGACTGCACCTCATCACTAGTGACAGCTGTCATACGTATAGACCAACAAACTTATCTGTTCCGGTGGCCAAAATTGGAACTACGTGAAATGTCAGTTTTTGCAATGCAAAAACGATACTTAATGACAATACTAAAACGACAGTAGCGACGCCGCCACCGGAACAGATAAGTTAGTCGGTCTATATCGAGCTATGGTTTTGAAGGGAGTCAGTCGCTTACTGAGATAGTCGGCGCGCGTAACACTACAAACTGCGTACAGTGAGCGCAAAACTAGCAAACTATGGACACTTCATTTGTAATATATGGAAAGGCGTACTAAATCGATAAGCCGCAAACTGTCAAACTGTTAGTTTGCCGCTCACAGTTTGCCTACTGGGGACGTAGCCTAAAAAACTGAAAAGCAAAAAATAATTTTAATAAGACATTCATCAAATGCGCTTATTGTCTAAGCCTATTAATTAAATTGTATTTTACGTGCTAGGTAGGTACCTACTAATCTGTTTGAAGTCGGTGCCAAGCCAAAGGTAATCAAAAATGATATATAATAATAATGTATTATAAAGGGTTACTTATTACGTAGGTACGTAATCTGGGTACCTACTATTTGGCTTGGCACCGACTTCAAACGGATTAGTAGGTACCTACCTAGCACGTAAAATACAATTTAATTAATAGGCTTAGACAATAAGCGCATTTGATGAATGTCTTATTAAAATTATTTTTTGCTTTTCAGTTTTTTAGGTAGTTTTTAATATAATATATCTGTTCTAAACACCGAAGGTTGGCAAAGCGCAATATTCTAGAACGGGTTCGCTGACGTTGCCCTCCCGCTTAGTAAAATTCTCGATACAAAATCATTTCGTACTTAAGCGACTGCTGAAGCGATAGGGGCAGGCTTTAGTGCTGGGGAAATATGCAAGGAATATTTATGTGTAATTTTTTAGGGTTCCGTAGCCAAATGGCAAAAAACGGAACCCTTATGGATTCGTCATGTCTGTCTGTCTGTCTGTCTGTCTGTCTGTCTGTCTGTCTGTCCGTCCGTATGTCACAGCCACTTTTTACCGAAACTATAAGAGCTATACTGTTGAAAATTAGTAAGTAGATGTATTCTGTGAACCGCATTAAGATTTTCATACAAAAATAGAAAAATAATAATAAATTTTGGGGGCTCTCCATACTTATAACTGAAACTCAAAAAAAAAATTTTCATCCAATCCTTACGTGTGGGGTATCTATGGATAGGTCTTTTAAAATGATAATAAGGTTTCTTATATCATTTTTTTCTAAACTGAATAGTTTGCGCGAGAGACACTTCCAAAGTGGTAAAATGTTGGTGCCCCCCCCCCTGTAACTTCTGAAATAAGAGAACGATAAATCTAAAAAAAATATATGTTGTACATTATTACGCAAACTTCCATTGAAAATTGGTTTGAACGAGATCAAGTAATTAGTTTATAAATTTTGGGGCTTCCCATACTTAGAAATGAAACTCAAAAAAAAATTTTTCTTCAAACCCTTACGTGTGGGGTATCTATAGATAGGTCTTTAAAAATGATAATAAGGTTTCTTATATCATTTTTTTCTAAACGGAATAAATTGCGCGAGAGACACTTCCAAAGTGGTAAAATGTTGGTCACCCCCCCTCTAACTTCTAAAATAAGAGAACGATAAAACTAAAAAATATATAAGATGTACATTACCATGCAAACTTCCATTGAAAATTGGTTTGAACGAGATCAAGTAATTAGTTTTTTTTTAAAACGTCATAAATGGTAAACCGCAATTTTCCTCTCATTCAATCAACTCAAATATAAAAACGTCGATCAAACTTACAAAGAACTAAAAGAACTTTTATATTATGATGATACTTGCTGCTACGGAACCCTTCATGGGCGAGTCCGACTCGCACTTGGCCGGTTTTATTATTTATGTTAGAGGGAGGCAAAGAGCAAGCTGATCACCTAATGGTAAGCAATCACCGAGGTCCATAGATACCCGCAACACCAGGGGAGTCACAAGTACGTTGATTATTAATTGATTCGGTTTAATCTGGCTGATATTATTGTTTATATCAGTTGGCAGAGATGCATATTATGATGCCTACTGTAGGTGAATAAACTTCTACATAAATATTCCCGGTACACTGGCAAAGTTATGATGGCGTTATATACTCGTATATACTTTGAGGGTTTTAGCTATCACAGTTGAGCTCTAGAAAAGTCTTACTACCAAACAGACCCAGGACGGAAACCTAACACATTTACCACAACCAAGGGTCAAATCCGTGTCTTTATGGTTTTAGTGGTATGCGGACCGGCAATACGGATCACTCCGCGTAGAGTCAAGCTTCTAGGAGCGTTTTAGAGTAATGCGGACGGGTCGGACGATCGTCCGCGCAGACAGCTCCGCAGCTGCCGTCCGGTACGGAACGCTCTACGCGGAGTGATCTGTACTGACTGACGGTCCGCATAACACTAAAACCAGCCTAAGAGCTACGGCTGTATTTCAGTGGGTGTCAATACATTTAAAATCAAAGTTCGAAGATAATAGGAGTCTACAGTGTGGTAGCACATTGAGAGATGCTTCTTGGCTGAATGGCATAGTGATCGTTTGCCATCAGGTATTTCGTGCCTGCTGCAAGCTAGCTTAAAATAAATAAATATAATTAAAATAAATTCGCTATTTTCAACACAAGCTCCTCTACCTTAGAAACAAAGTGGTAGTGAAATCTCGCAGTATTCTGCAGGTGTTACTCCCCGCCAATGTTGGAGATTTTCCCTACATTTTAAAATTGGATTCGCTAAAACTTATCAATGACTCGACTGCAGTTCCGAGGGCGTTTAAAAAAAACGAATATCGTGAAGTTTATAATGAGTCTAGAAACGTGGGCAATGTGAGCTGACTCCGTTGGGTCGGGATAGTGGTTCGAACTCGATTTTTGTTCAAAAGTCGAACTTTATCAAATATATCGGTCTGCGATTGTTTTTTTTTAATCATGCAGTAGGATCATGCTAGTTTTCCGAACGGGATATTTATTATTTACGATGTTAGTTTGTTTTTGTAACTTAGTATCTGTGAGTTATAATGGCCCAGCTCGACTAGGGAGGTCCTTCTCTCTCACAGAAGAGCGATGTGTGAGTAGTAGCTTCGCTATTGCGCTTTGTTTGGAAGAAATCAAGAAAAAAAAACCTATTCTTATCAACAGAACCATCCATGTCCATTCGGTCGTTTTCAATAATTTTATAATTTTTTTTTATATTATAGGGGGGCAAACGAGCAAGTGGGTCACCTAATGATAAGTGATCACCGCCGCCCATAAGCACCCGAGACCCCTATGGGGTCGCAGGCGCGTTGCCCGCCTTAAGAGACGACAGTTATTAGGTCTCATATACCCAGTAATTTCACTAGGTTCAGTGCCCTTTCCCCGAAACACAGACGTGCTTGACACACTTCTATTTCACAAATAACAAATGGTACTACTCGTAGGTTAATCAAATGCTGTGGACAAAATAGAAGAGAAAGCGAAAAAGCATCCTGGCGAGTAAACTAAAGGTTTATGGCGCAGCAGGGTCGGACCCTAAAAAGCCAGTGGCTTTGCACCAGCCAGATGCAAAGCAGACATTTGAATGCAAATTGTCCAGCGATACTACTAACTAGTTTTTTTCACATGGCTCCGTTTGTTTTTATCGAACGTGAAATTGTCTACTTAGTTAAATTAATATGTGGCTTCGACATTATCTGCCTAATTCGTACTAGACTTTAATCGAATTCTGTCTTGAAAACAATGATAGATATACTCTTTATTGCACAAAATTATAAAAGAAAAATATGTTACAAAGTCTAAATTAATTTTTAAAAAGTAGGCAGAATGATGTTAAGAATTAGGTAGCCAGACGAAAAGTGGTGTAAAGCAGAGATTTGTGATAAACGAGAAGCTTTAGAATGAGATCTCAACGCCCAAGTTATTCTGGAAAATATACAGGGCATACATTAGCAATGACACTTTAACAACAACTAAAAATGAATCTTATTCGCCGCACGCTTTCTTTCAATCAAGACGTGTGCTTTTGAGCTAGGAACAAAGGCATAAGGTATACATTAGTTAAAAATATTTCTGAACGTATTAATAACGGTTATCTAACTAGGCGCGCTTTTCAATAATATTTAAGTTCGCCTATTGATATACACAATGTACAAAAGCTATGCACCAATCTATTATGTGCGTTGCGAAAGCCATTGACATAATACCAATATGCCAATATAACTAAGATTATTTTGATGAAGGTATTCGTTAAAACGTAGGCAATCAAGCATTTAGCTTTAGATTTGTAGGCTTTACCGATAGGTGATCAGGCAATAGTTCAGCCTATTCAGACGCGTCGCCTAGCCATTTGCATATAAATGCCCTTACTTTCAACCCATCCGTTTGTTCGGCTTATTCCACAAATAACAAAGCCGTTTGTTCGATCCTACTGTAAAGTAAAGGTTTTGTAGAGATTTACAACGGTACGAAATTTGTCTGTAATTTGTTAACGAAAGCATTTTAACTAATGATTACTCGTTTAAGAAGACTCAACATGATTAAAATATCTATATGAAAGTAAAAACAATGAAAACGTTTACTTTTTTTAACCCGATTACTTCAATTTGAGTAGTTTTCCTTATTATAAAGAAAGAAATGGTTTATCCATTGACGGGTATTCATTCGGGATTTTACTAAAGAATCTTACACAATACCGCCAAGCTCCAAGCCCAAGTTGACGGCGCGAGTGATAGCGGTTACCTGCCGTTGTACAGTTGACGCTTGCAACATCAAAGGCGACACTAGCGTCCCCAACCCTAAAAACCCCTTCTTGATACCTGCTCCATAGTCCCTACCCATCTATATCTATACTTCTTTACTAATATTATAAAGAGGATTTTTTTTATTATTTGTTTGTTTGAATTGAATAGGCTCCGAAACTACTGAACCGATTTGAATAATTCTTTCACTGTCGGATACCTACACAATCCCCGGTGAACATAGGGTACTTTTGATCCCGGAAATGTAGGGGGAAGGGGTGGATATTTGAAAAAAGAAATTACTCGCGGTTGAAACCGCGTGCGGAAGGCTAGATATTATAATTATAATTAATACGAAACGAATAATTGGCATGCTCGCGATATTAATTCAGAAAATTTTAGTTTAAGGTTGATTTCTCAGGCAGCAATGTGCTCTCTTGACGTGCAAAAGTATTTCATATAAATCCAATTGCAGAAATAAATAATTTTATTTCAGCAGAGAAACGCAAATCGCGTTCGCGTAGTGATGGCTTCATTTCATCCAATAGCATTTTCCTTTGTAGAGTTTATTACTATATTATAACTGTACACAGAGTACGGAAAGTTTTAGTTGAACAAAAGAGCGGAATTAGGTCTCCCTGGCGTAAAGCCAACACACTAATTGACTTTATTTAGAGCAGTGCTGCTAATCCATATAATGGGTAATCTAAGTATTTTTTTCAGCTAGGAAAGCATAGGAATGTCCGAGTTCTTTCGATGGAAGCTGTTGAAATTACAAGTGTTGGTTCGATGCGGCTTGTGTTAAGTTAAACAAATTAGTTTTAGCTAATTTTAAATTTAGTTTGTACAGTGTGTAAAAGGAACATGCCTAACTTCAGCATAATATTAAGGAATCGTATAGTTGCTAAGTGGTGACTGAACGTTGATTCTGCACCCCATCTCCCATTCCCATTCCCTGTTATCATAGCCCTTTATATTCCCTCTGTTACTATAATTATATCAAAGATGGGCAAAGCTAGACAGACTCAGTCGCAGAGCGGTAGTGGTAGTGTATTATCAGTTCGCACAGATTGCCTTTCATCTTTTTTTTATAGGGAAGCAGTCAGGATGACCTCACTCCACCTGATGGTAAGCGGATGTGAGGTCCAATATAAGGTTGACTGGCTCAAAAGAACATAGTCCCCATTGAGCCAGTCACCCTCACCCTGAAGGCCTGCTGAGATGCCGCTTCACGCATTCTTCATTAAAAATAAACAATAGAAGCAGGTATTCTCTTCCACAGCGGAATATATGAGGAAACACAGACAAATCAGACAGATAGATAGAAGATAAATCAGACAACCGACTCACGTACTTTAAACATGGGCTCTAAGGAAAAGGGGGCCAGTGATATATTATGACAGCTCTTTTTTTTTTAAATTGTGGTTGGTTCACAATGCAAAGGCACTCAATTCATACAGCCACTTTATTTATTCGCAGGGTAAAAAAAAAAAGGGTATATTATATTCCCTTATGATTTGAAATAAAAGGGAATTCATAATTCATACATGAATTCCCTTTTATTTCAAATTTGAGCCAAAAAAGATCATTTTAAGAAGACTATTTAGGTGAAAAACAAAATAAAACAAGTTAATTACATAGAATTGATTTATTTTTTAATTTCTTTTTGTAATAATTAATCCTTCTGTTGCATATTATTTGGTAATTTTCTCCTTTGTAAACACATCATTCCCTTTCAAAATGTTATTAATAGTATTCCTGTTGCATAAATCCATTTCTCACGAGTTTTATCATCAGTCGGAAATCTGGAAACAACAAATCGCTTGAAATTCCCTGAAATATGGGGTAATTTTGGGGAAATTTTTCCTTTCATTAGGCATCCGGAAATCGAATTATGAATCTACTAATATTAATAAAATTTCAGTACATAGACATCTATGATAATTATTATGCTGGCTTCTGATGTAAATTTGTAATAATATGCAATTATTTTACCGGTTTGCATGTCAGATGTTTCAGAGGTTATATTTAGAAATAATTTTTAGATATTTCCCGTTTATCAAGTTTTTGATGATAAAACTAATGATTTAGCTCAGAAACTTGGTTCCTGTGAGATTTGAGAAAGAAATACGTGATCAAAATTTATAAAACAGTGTACTTACGTATGAAATGTAACACCCGCTTTTTCTCTTTGATTGTTGCTTTTGAAGCCAAATATTGAACACTCTACCATTTTGTATGCTAGACACAAACGTTCCACATTCGATTAAATCATAATAATTTAGGTAGTAATCCACAAAACCTTTAATTTCTTTGGCACTTTAATGATTTTTTTGTTCAGTTTGATTCAGTTTGATTTGAAGTTTGAACTCTTCTCTATTCTATTTCCTCATATAGGAATCTCAATAAGACTATCTCACTCTGTCAAAGCATGTCAGCAGACCCTTAAGCGAGATGGCGGGGGAGAGGGGTTACGACCACAGATTACGAAATGTCATCTGAGGTTGGCTCCCTGTACCACAGATAAAACAAACGCACCAATTTTATTACTTTGAGTCAAACGGCAGTGTGAGGAAAGTCATTTCAATATTTACCTAATGAAGATATTAGTTGCCGAGTTCGTATTCAAAATGCTGATTGCCGGCAGATGGCATGGCGGCGTTTCTATGCAAACTTGTACAATATCGCCGGCCGTTGGGGCTGCAATTTCCTGACTCGGTTCGAACTGGTCCGGCGTATTGAGAAATGGAAATTTGTATCTAAAGAGTGAATGTCCCTCATGGAGAACAAAACTTATTATCCTACTAATATTATTAATGCGAAAGTCTGGATGTTCGGATGTTTAGATGTTTGGATGTTTGTTACTCAATCACGCCTAAACGGCTGAACGGATTTAGATAAAATTTGGCACACGTATAGTTTATAACCCGGAATAGGATATAGGCTATAAAATTCCTACGGGAAACGTCTCATTCCCGTGGGAATAACAATTTTGAAACTACTGAACTGATTTGAATAATTCTTTCACTGTTGGAAAGCTACACTATCCCCGGTGAACATAGGGTACTTTTGATCCTGGAAATGTGGGGGGAAGGGGGGATATTTGAAAAAAGAGATTACGCTGTATAATGATTAAAATTATCGCAATGTCAGAACATAATAAATAAAAAACTTTACTTTATGCACATAAATTATCTAAAAATTCCAAGAGGCGTAGAAATGGAGTAGTGAGCCCGCATAGAACAAGGAGGTTAAAATTAATATAGACTTTAATACTTCCCCTCGAAAAAACAATGAACACAAAAATATTCACAACTTAGCTGTTACCCAGCGATATTAGCATATTAAAAACAGCGAACTCGAGGCGACCGCTTCTAATTACTACATAAGAAGCGTTCAGAGCGGACATAAAAGAGAATAGACCTAATTAAGCCGCGAAAATTAAGTGTCAAAGGCATTAAGGCAGCCGGCCGGCGAGATCACGAGATCTGCTAGGCCTCCTCACTGATACTACTGATAGCGATGCTGCGCAACGTGGTACTTAATTATTTACTGTAGCCTTTGTCTTGTTTTGCTCGGCTCACTACGCAAATGCTACAGTCCATCTAATTTAGGCCACTTTCGATTTAAGCTGTTTGTGTTTTACTAAGAGGTACATGACACGCTTTATGTTTCTTAAATAAATGTAGATGCTCGGAAAATTTAATTAATTATAACTAAACCATTATGATATTTATCTTTTCTTTGCGTTAAAGTACCAACACTGCAGACTTACTGGTTTTTCCTTTATGCCTGCGACAATTATCCATCTATCCATCTCCGTTTCGCCCGATCTGTTGCAATGAAAGAGAGTTGCATTGAGAAACTAGGCAATCCCCAGATACAGCATGAGAATTATAATAAATTCTAACATTGTCATAATTGTAGTTAGTAATATTATTTTTTAGGCTACGGTGACCACTTACCATCAGGCGGGCCTTAGTCATAAGCGCCACACTTTAATATAAAAAAAAGTAAGCACTCTTTAATCTGGGTGACTTTTATACCTATGTAGATTAAAACAATGAGATTAGCTCGTATATAAATAAATTATAATTGTACATACAGCACCTATTAAATACTTTTTTTACTAAATTGGGAGTAATCAAAATATAAAAGTATTCTGAACCTAGAAAAATCAAAGGTACGAACTCTTTCCAGAGTTCTCGGTAGGTCTGGGATAGAGTTGCCCAACGATAGTCCACTATCGATAGTCTATCGATAGTCTATCGATAGTTGACGTCATATCAATAGTATCGATAGTCTATCGATACTATCGATAGCCCAAATCCAGGCAATACTATCGATAGTATCGATACTATCGAGCGACAATACTATCGATAGTATCGATAGTTTTTTAACTATCGATACTATCGAAAGTATCGATACTATCGATAGTATCGATCAACAATACTATCGATAGTATCGGTAGTATTGCTTACCCGCAATAGTATTGCCTGGATTGGGCTATCGATAGTATCGATACTATCGATAGCACTATCGATATTGTTACTATTTTTCAAGGTCAACTATCGATAGCGAAACTATCGATAGTTGGGCAACTCTGGTCTGGGAAGTTTCCAACTACCATTTAGAGAGTTTTGTAAAGAAATGGAAAGTTGAATCGCTTTCATCCTTGCTTATCACTGGGAACTAAGGGTGATTCTTTGCTTTGAAAACAATGGTTCAACAAAAAAAGGGGAATAATTGGAACCAAAAGTTTCGAGACAGTCGTCATTTTCCGAGCACTTTGTCCCGCTGTGGAGGTACATTTGAATCATTTCCACCAGGATTTGGGAAGTACATTTATTTAATGTGTACATTCAATCAGACGTCCATATGTGTACCTTCAAGTATTAATTGACGTAAAATATTCTAGTTATTAAAAATAATCTTTCCCAAATATTATTCGGAACGTTCATATCATCAGGTAATCCAAAGTAGACAAAAACCAGGTTCAGGGTAAAACAATATTTTCTTAAACCGTTCCAACCGATAGAATAATATTTTATCACGTTAAATTATTAAAATATGGAATAGATATGGAAATAAAATAAAAAATATGTACAGTTTGTAATTTTATTTATTAACTGATGGGACATAGTAATTCCTTTATAAAAATGCCCAATATACTCGTATTTATTTGTTATAACTAATACAAGTTTGCTTGTAGTCACTGAAACACACAGGCTTTCAAAACTAATTTTTTCTTAATTTGATTGAGAACGTCTCAGTATACAAAAACACGTTTTAATAGGTTAATTTCCTATTTCGGTTGGCAGGCACGCGGTTCACCTGATGGTATATCATTGAGGTATATTACATCAGGAAGTGCCAATCAATTTGCTGCCATCCAAGTAGGCTCACTGATCTTCGAGCCTTTGATTTCAAGTAGGTACATTGGCTCCTACATTTATATTGCCGGAACACAGACATTCTAGCAGGGCGTTGTGGCGGCAGATTTCACCTGTGGAGACAGGGGGTGGTTGATGGTCAGTCTGACTCTGAAACTATATTTGTTAAGTGTGCATTGCGTATGGCTTCCGTATGATACCTCAGATGTCCATATTGTCCATGTCAAGTTGCCGCAGCTCACGCATAACATCGAAGAAACGACGGAGAGGGCATTCCTCGACGATATGGTATAATACACGTCAACTTAATTGCCTAAACATCGTGCGAGAACCTGCGCAGAACACAAAAATGTAGTGTCAGAGGGACGCAGCCGCACCTGCGTAAATGACGCTCGCAGCTAACTTCAGACAAGCCAAATTAAGTGACGCGGACTTTATAGTTTGGTTTGGTTTCGGCATTACTTATGATAAGGAGATGCGTTATTATGAATCACTTTTAAAAGTAGTAATGCACTGGTAATTAGGTTTAGTAAACTTCCATAGTAGAAATAGGGGTTATTTGTAACTGCAGCTGATTAGTCACGAACCAGGAAAATAATGGACTTAGTCAGACCTGAGTCACAATATGATAGCAATTTCCAGGTACACTCTTTGTAAAATCAATACACTTCAGGACAAAAATTTTGCTGCTACTATAATATTTTTATGTTATTTTACGATTGTCTTTTAATTTACTCCAAAGAAACGCGTTTTTATTAATACAATAATAATTATGTTAATTTAAAATAGGCAATCATCAACACACACGCGACTATAACATTTCATCCTTAAATAAGTATTAAAAACCAATAAAATTAAGAAAACACAATAACATAAAGAGGTTTTGTTGAAAAATTACTACATCCTTTTGCGACTTCTATTTTTTATATTTATGTACATCTTCTTAAGTGGTATTGGTCAGTTTCTGTGAATAACTGTTATTTAATTTAGTGAAAAAGGAGCCCACTTTAATTTATGTGGCACGTATACCAGACAGCTTACCGTGGTATCTTCTTCAATTGGTATATTTACCGTTTGGCGCATTTATCTTTATTTATTTAACCCGCATAATCCATGCCAAGAAAAACATTTCCTTCATTGTCTGCAGTGATATTTTGATGAAGTTCTATTTAGCACATTGCGTGTCGTCCCTACAGTCACTACATCACCGACTTTTGTATACAAATGTTTTAAATGCTAATGCGTTGCAAACAAACGCGCTATTTTTTGTGGCCCCCACTACATCCTAATTGAATGCAAAGATATTCAGCCAGAACTGTTTTTGTAACATTGTCTTTTGACGAGTATTCGTAATTGCGTCGTTATTTTAAACGTTACAAATTTATGTGAATTGTGTTTAAGTGGGAAGGTAGTTTAGTGGGCTTACAGTGAAAAACAATTTGGACTTTGTGTTCATGTTAAATATTATTGGTCGTTAAATGTAAACTATTTAGTTATTCAAATGATATCGGATCAAGTAATTCTGTTTACCAAGTGTTTTGTCTTGATATATTTTTTCATAGTTTTTTGTACTTGACCATCAATTTTACAAATTCAATTTTAGCTTAATAATAAAAAGTAGTTTATGAAACGCATATTGTTAAAACAGTGTATACGACAATATAAAATGTAATAATCATAATTTTACAAATAAAATTAACGACATGTAAATGTTAATTGATTAGCGTATTATGCAGTCAAAACAATTGTATTGAGAAATTTTTCCCTATTAAAATCGACTTAAAAAAAACAGTTTTCTGAATCTGAAAAAAAAAACGATTGCGCACCTCTTTTTCTGTCGGTAGGTTAGGATTAGGTATATACTCGATACGATACAGTATTCCTGATCTTTCATTCTTCCGTACAGACTCGTTAACAAAACATTTTAACTCCATACCGATATTGAAACATCCACACCGATGAAAAACAAATGAAAAATACTTTTTCATTTCCTGGTCAGTTAAAAGCAAGCAAAACGGGATTGCAGATTTGATTTCATTGAATAAATATAACGTTGCCTTCACGGTTCGTTTAAACTTTTGATATGATTGCTCTCGTCATGGGTTATTATTTGGCTAAAGTTAATATATTTCAGATAAAAGGCCTAATTATATTTTATGATAAAAATAATAATTTTATTACTTCCAAAAAATACAATACGACAATAACAATATTGTTTCCATTAGTAAGTGATTGTGTTACAGCCATGAAAAACCTTTCATAATTAAATTTTTCTTCCAATTACCCCTGAAGGCTGAAGAACTTTTAGATTTTACCTTTTCATCTTAATTTATTAGTCAATATAAATATGGAATATTTGATGATTTTGTATTTTCTTTTATTTTTTTCTGTGATGATGTGAAGCATCCGTCACGACCCATTCTTTTAAAAGCTTTTTATTTGAAATGTCGCTAAACGTATTGCCGTACTGTAGGTATTCTGGTACCGACAGGCAAAAGCTCTTCATCCCAAATGTCCCAAATAGTCCAAGTTTGTTCACAGTCAAACTTAGCCTCTAGTGGCCTGTAAACCCGGAGTATAGGAATTAAGCGAGACCCTGCAACTCCGCAGGTGACGGTCTGGGCGGTGTGCCAAGTTAAACTGGTGCAGCTATCTCTGCGTTAACCGTACGGACTTGGCCGTAAGTAAGCTTAAACAATACTGCTTATAATTTATCATTATTGTGTGGTTTGGGCATAGCATGGCAGTGGAAGTGTTCATCAATGTAGCATGAAAGTGGAAGTGTCCATCAATGGCATAGGCCGCAGTGACCGTCAGGTGGACTGCGTGTCTGTCTACAAACTTCTTCTTCTTAGCGTGTCGATGGCAATAAAACTAAATTTTCGATTCCCAATATTCTTCTTAGCGAGTCGATGGCTAAATTTTACCAGACCAGTACTCCGCCACCCGAACAGCATTACTGTTAGCGCGCAGCAAGTCTTCCTGAACACATGTGTCAGGGCACGCGGGACAAGAAAGCAGATGGGCCATGCTTTGCGGGGAGGCACCACAGTCACACGTGTTTTCGGCTGGATCTATGTATCCCCAGTTCGTCAGGTTTTCCTTGCAACGGCCGACTTGAGTCCTTAATCTGTTGAGGGTCTTCCACGTTTGCCACGGCAGGTCATGGCCGGGTGCTAAGCCTTCACGAGGAGGGTATAGAGAAAGGGGATGTTCCTCCTTCCACTTTTCTCTCCTAACTAGGCCTGGGTCGTCGGTGAAAATAGGGACAACTTTCTTGTGGAAGGACCTTCGACTCTTAAGTCGCTGACGGACAGGCACATAGCCGTGCATAGGGTGACGGGGATCCCGTTCTCCCTTGGCTCTTTCGATAGAGCTAGCGACTTCCCTTCGAACCCTTGGCGGGGCAATACCGGCCAGGGAATATAGCATTTTTACCGGGGTCGGCTTAAGGCAGCCCGTAATTACGCGGCAAGTTTGGTTAAGAGCTATATCCACCTGACTAGCATGCACGGAACGACTCCACACAGGGCATGCAAACTCGCCAGCCGAATAGCAGAGCGCCAGACCGGTAGTTCGCAGAACATGCGGTGAGGCTCCCCATCTTACTGATATGAGTCGCTGAAGAAGGCTGTTACGTGCGGTGACTTTCTTTCTCACGTTCTCACAGTTAGCCTTGTAAGTCAGCGTTCTGTCCAAGATAACACCCAGGTATCTGGGATATGGAGCATGACCGATAGGGACCCCTTGCCACAAGATGTTAAGAGTGCGGTTGGCTTCTTTATTGCGCAGGTGAAAGGCGCAACTTTGGGTTTTTGAAGGGTTAGGTCTTAACGCATTATCTGCATAGTACTATCCCAATATTGAGCAACACGGATTGCACTCTCCGTGGCAGACATAAGCTCCTCCTAGTAAGAGTACAGGTGACCGGAGAGTTTGGGCAAGATGTTAAGTGACCCATGGTCTGAGGGGTAAAACCACACTCGCAAGCCACACCCAAACTGATGTGGTATAAAAAAAAGTATTCAAAAAATATGTATTTGCCTGCGAATAACCAGTAAATATTATACGAGTATGTTACAGACTAGATACCAGACGATCATTGCTCTTGTCGGTGGAGCAATTTCCATTTGAATACATATAAACAACAAAAATGTTTTTAAAATATAAAAACACGCGACTTGTACGTGATTTAAAAGCGCAGGTGAGCGCTAGTAGGTAAATGGCCGCGCGCCAGCCTGTGGCGAACAGTTGTCCCATACAACCACTCGCTTGACTCTGACCGATGGCGGGAGTTAACCCTCAGCCGGTCCTGCAGAGCGATTGGTCACTAATCACACTACGACACGACTTATTACCGACTTATTTGTCCCGTCGGTCAGGGTACGCTTGAAACTCGATACGGGATTTGGCATGTCTTGTTATTTCCATTGCAGCATACAATGCGTGTGAATTGTCTAATATGTACTCTAAAAAAGGTCAATTCTGTACATTTAATATAAACAGAAAATTATTTTAAGGGTACAAAACACACACACCATACGCTCTAGGTACATATTATTAAACTTGCCCACACACGTTCCCCAAATCCCACTAGAGTTTTTTTTTAAATATGTGTGCAAAGTTAAACAAAACCTAGTTGTTAAAACGCAGCGGGCCAAAATTCGGTGTAACGCAGCTGCCCAGCGCGCGCAGCACGAGTTAACCCGTCATCGGCGCTGGGCGGAGTTTGCAACAATGCGCGGGTCATGTGGGAACTAACTATCAACTATTGCGGACTTTGCTGCAATACTTTTGTTTGGCCGACAGTTTTTGTACAAATTAGCTGTGCAGTTTTTTTGCCGGGAATTGCACCCACATATCGGGTAAAATTTGTGCCAGATATTTGTAAATAGTTCAGGTTTGTGATAACTAATCTGCATTTGCTGTATTTGGGAAGTGCAGTAACCAGCTTTGTGATGATGACTGGGTTTGCATTTGCCCTGCAGTGGGAAATTAAATAGGCTGATACATTTAGATTTTTGGTTCCTTATGATTAAGTTACCTGATTAAATCTTTTGCCAAAATTGTTTACAACATCAATTATAACACATGGAATACGACGAAGACCAACATGGTCATTCTTATCTTGTAAAAGAAATATTCTTGTAATCTAATACGCGTAAGGACAAAAAAATGTTGTTCACAGATTTCAAAACACTCTGGCTCAGTTAACGTTGTCTGATTATCAAAAGTTCCTAAAAAAATATTTTACGTTAAGCTACACACCTAGGCCCAAAACCCTACAACTAATTCAAATAGCCTCTAAACAATAACGGTTATGATGAATAACGATATTAAGCGACACAATAAACCATCTCGCGTAGGTTCATTTGTCTCCGCGTTTAATACCGTTTTGCATTTAAAATTTATAAGTGATTTATTTCCGGCCCGCAGTCGACGGGCTGGTATATTAAAGGATTTGTTCCAGTGTGCTCAGCGATATGCAGTTTCAGCAGAAATTATTTACTAACTTATAAATTGCGGAATTAAGTGCTAACGTAAATGCGGGGATTTTTTTTAATACATATGAAAATTGTATTACTCCATTCCCTTTTATACAAAAGTAGTGTTGTCACAAACGCAGTTGTAGCGTTGCAGTATCTTTTCAATTACATTTTTAAAAATCATTTTACTGGGTTGTTCCGCATTCATTTATTGATAATTTCTGTGCAGTTTGTGATTAAAAAATAGGTTAATGTTAAAATATAAGCTTTCAAACTTTGTATATCTTACGCTCACCAACTGTCTTACGTTTAGGCAAAATGAAGTAGCGCAAATTTTGTATGTAGGTAAGTGTTCTCAATGAGTCCAAAATTATGAAATACCCAATAAAGAAAGTAAGTAACAAGTTGTTTATACACCGGCTGTGTGTAACATTAATGTTTGAAGATTCATACTTCTTTGAAGATGTAGACTTCAAATATATAATTTTTAATTTGATACCATGTCGTGTAGCAGACGTTGATAAAAGCGGTGACAATAACTTATTATCAGCATACGTGTATTCAATGAATATAATTATCTTAAAATGGTAATATAGCGTATCATATCAGAGGAGGGGGGCCTATCGGAAATTGATTTCTTCGAGCGGAGCGGCCATTGTTTCTGGCGGGCCGAGCGGATATTGCCCGCTTGATACATGCTCCGCTCACGAGGAATGACTCGTACCACTCGACTCTTTTTTTTCTATTAGCAAATTAATCATGGCTGGAGTTTTCCAGCCATGATCGATTTGCTGAAATTAAGTTTTCCACTCGCTCAATGAGAGTGTGAAAAGGATTTTTTCGCGCAAGCTTACGGTTTAAAGATGATTTATTCTCATAAGAAACAAAATAAAATCATTTCACTTACATGAGAACATAAGTTAAACAATATTAACATTACAAATTTTAACGCGCGAGCGAACAATATAAACTCGTTAAATTAAAATCCTAGAGTATTGTATCATTCATAACAAGACGAACACTGCAGTCAGTTATTGTGCGCGTGAAGCAACCGGGCTCGCGATAGAAAGAAACTGGTTTCGGCCGAAACACGGATAAGCACAACTAGATGTGGCACGCAGAGCTAAGTGCGAACAGCATAATTATTTTACTTGCATGTAAGACAATCACAGGGAGGTTATTAGTAGGAGGATAGTTTTATATAAGAGATTGCCTTACCTGACGGATGCTAAAGGAAATGTCCTTCTAGCCAAATATCGTGGGATAGACCGATACAATGTGCCCTATCGCCTTTAGCTCCGCTGCTACTGAACGATCGGGCTGACGTGGTCCGAGGCGAAGCGAACTGCCCAAGAAAGAACGCGATGGCGAAGCACTGTAGAAGCCCTCTGCCCCACCTGGGGGCCATAGGACATTAAGTCAAGATACAATGTGTGTTAAATAAATTAAAATATCCTAAAGTTTCTTGAAACAAACATGTAAACACGTTGCTACACTAACAACTTTAATATCAAAAATATTAATAACAAGTTGAACGAACGCCCGTAGAGGTATTATTACATCTGTAATATTCATAAAGTAAGGCAAAGTATCTCAAAGAGCCATATCGGCGTAAACTTCCGGAAGGATCCAGGTCGAGTGCGGCAATAAACCGACGAGCCCTCAACACGTGTATGGGATTTCACGATGGAACTTACACATTTAACGTTACATCATTGTTTGTCAAAGTGTAGAACTGTACACTAAGTTTTATTATTTAGAGGAGCGTTTTTAAGTACCATAACTGCAGGCTAGCGAGACCTTAGTCGAATAAAGTTTGTCCCACTACCCACAAAACTCTCCCCGTATCCTCTTATGGTTTTTTTTATACTACGTCAGTTGGCAGACGGACACGCAGCCCCCCTGATGGTAAGAGGCCACTGCGGCCTATTCCATTGAGGGACACTTCACCAGAAAGCGTCGCTTAATGTACTGCTAGACTGTAAACTCATCTGTAGACTATACTACCGGAACACAGCCAGAGCTATTATGGCAGCAGATTTTACCTGTGGGGATGCCACTATCTAGCCAGTCGGACTCTGAAAAAGCCCTACCACCAACCAGACCCTAGGCGGGAATCGAACCCACGACCTCCGGGTTTTATACCCGAGCAGCTTAGCCACTGTTCCACGGAGGCGGTCAAGATTAATACCAATATAAATTCCCTAAGATTATATTGTGGTATTCAATTGTACAGAGCGCTCGTAACTCACTGCAGACGCCCTTGGCCGGCTTTCGGTCTGGCGGACACCGATCAAAATACAGACACGGAATGCTCTTAAATAATATTGTGTCTGGGCATTAGGCCCGGTGGCCACTAGCGAGAATAGATGTCTTTCACGACATTCATTCCACCTTCGACATCGCATTTGGTTTAGTTATTTATTTGGGCAGTAGGACGAGCGGACTCTTTGAAAGGAATGCTTCTTTTTCCGATTTATCTTCTTACTATATTTTTCATCCGTTGTCCTAGTGACTTCTTATTGTATTTGTGTGCTGCGTTAATCTGAGTTAATAAAAAATACAAAACTTTCAAGAAGCGAATATGTTATTTCTTAAAAGGCGGGCAACGTATTTATGATACAGGTGTCCATAGGCTGCGGAGACGTATAAATAGTACCTACTAAAATTCTGCTATTGATAATGAGTACCTAGAGTTACGAAGAACATAAACGATAGGTACATAATACTATCACAGAGTATAAAACAAAATACGCTGCATAAATACAAGAAGATCGTTACGTACATAAATAAATAAAAAAGTTCGAGTAATTTGTTTCACTTGTAGCAATTTGTATTTATTCTTACGTTTTATTTGCTTCCAAACAAATCAAGAGTTGAAAACAAATATCTCAAAAACAATTAAACTTGTTAAATACATAACTAGTTTATCACGGGTCTTTGTGAGTAATTCGGGCAAAGAAATTGAGTAGAACAATGCTTTGTATTCAGCGTTTAGTTTTGTTCTGAATTATAGAAGTTGTTAAAAGCGTTTTTCGCCGAACCGAATAATCTTTGCCCGAGTTAAAATCCATTTATCTTGGATCCTCGGACTTTCGCGGTTGACGTTGGGAGAATACGGGTGAAGATTCGACTTTTATTATTTCAATGTCGTTTCGTGTAGGTACTAGTTTTTTGTTGTTTAAATAATGTCCACTTAGTCCAAAATCTGAGCTACGGCACTCAATACGTCGCACAAGTGAGAAAGCACACCTGTGCCTGTTTGGGAATAAAATCATTTTTATTCCCTCATTCATTAAAGCAAGGTGCGACAGCAGTATGATACAAACGAAAAGAGACCAGGCGCCAGATCACGGCTTTAGGGTTCTAACAGAAGAGCGACCCCTCGTTCGCGACCCTCCGCGCCTGTCGCCGACGGTCGCAGACGGTCGTAGGCGCGCCGAGCGACTGTCGCGGAAGGTCGCGCGCGACCCGCACACCACAGTCGTCGAGGGTCGCGAACGATGGGTCGCTCGTCTGTTAGAACCCTTATTAAATGCTTTTCGTGGCACAAGGATATTTCGCACCGCCGACTTTCAGATTTCAGACGATGACTGAGTACTAGTGGCAGATCACAGATCACCCCCGATCTGTGTGGCAGATAAACCGATAATAAGTGTTCGGTCCAACCCGAGATTTTCACGATACTAATAAATGAAAAACACAAACACAAGAGAGAATTTTGGTCAAGCTATTTTTATTTGTTAAGTTTCAAAGATATTAAGTGTTGTCCACCGTTTTTTTTTTAAATGAGAAATTGATTTATTAATTATAACAGTTTACAATATTCACTTTTTACAACATTAAAAATATATACAAAAAAGAACTAAACATAATTATAAATAAAAAATTTGGCCGAGGTCTCCGTCCATGGGAAAAGTACCCAGGACACTAGCAACGTTTACATTTTATTCCAAAATGCGCCGATTTATTAGAATTTTCATTTCATAAAAGAAAACAATGTAAAGCATGTATTTGACTCTAACTTTATGAATATTTAAGTACCGTACCTTATAAAAGTCTGCGGGAATTAATAAGGAAAAATACTAAACTTATTTTCGGTCTCAACTTCTTCCCGTATATCCCCATAGCTAAAACCGCAGCATCCAGTGTCTTCCTTCCGCCCTTTTAACGGGATCACGCATCTCGAGTGGAAGAAAGTAGAAAGATGATGAGCCTTGTCTCTACCGTGCCGTACGCGCAGTAATTGCAGTTACGTGCTTATAGTTGAAATTGGCATAGCAGATAAATAAATAAATATATTATAGGTACCTACGTCATGTTAATAGTATATGAATAGTTTCTCTGTCTGTCTGTCTCTCGGTTACGCTTTCAAGCAAGACAATGATGACAAAACAGGATCAAATATATCTGGCAGATAGTGAAATTGGCCCTTAGTTTAGTAGAAGACATCTCAACAATTACGATAAATTGGTCCTGAAAAGTTACCTACTTTTATTCGGGATTTAGGCTCGTGTGGCAATGACAAGATTATGTTGAAGTTTTTACCTAAGTTCTCTATCTGGATAGGACAAAAGAATTCGTGACATGGGTAGGATGGGTTTGTTCACGATAACGTTGGTGCTTTTACTGAGTAGATTAGCTGATAATATTGTTAGAGATTAAAGATTTCTTGTTTTTCTATTGTAAGGTTGGGAGTTAAGATGAAATGATACAACTGAATGCTGAACAAAGACTAACTTTATTTGAGGTAAAACATGATTATATATTGGGCGAATGCTACTACATCTCATCACCATCCTTTATAGAAAATAAAATAAGTTTACATTATTTTATTTTTAAACCACAGTTACATAAATCTTACATAATAAGTATAAACCTTTTTATAAGGTATATGTAAATGATTGATTACATAATATTAATTTTATATCCGTGTAACATTCGGCACACTTTATTTTTATTCTTTAATAGATATAATAATTAAGCTCAAGTATACAATAGAGCTAGAATAAATTTCAGTGTTAAATATTTTAACTATACGCTTGGAATATATAGCTTAGTTCTATTCTTATGTACTAGACAAACTTTGTTATCTTTGATTATCTCAACATTGGGTGCACAATCTCTTATGACCTTATATGGACCTAAGAATATACTTTGGAACTTATTACCAGTTTCATTTTTCAATAAAATCAGATCGTTAGGTTTATAACTTACTGGGTTCATATTACGATCATACTTTATTTTCCGTTTGACCTTGCTAGCTATCAAATTATTTCTTGCTTCATTTTGTGTCATTTGAAGCCTGTATTTTAATTCTAACGGGTAATTATCAAAGTTATACAAGGGGTCTATTTGACCTGAATTTAAATTAGAAGGTAAAACGCAGTTTTTGCCAAAAACTAATTCGTAGGGGGTAAACCTTGTTTCTGTATGTACCGACGTGTTGTATGAGAAGCACCAGTAAGGAAGCCACGTGCTCCAGGCCTCCGGGTGGTTATCAGTTTGAATGCGCAAGTAGTTACCCAGATGCTTGTGTGAGTTTTCCAACGCGCCGATACTTTGGTGATGGTATGCTGTTGACTGTAATTGAGTTATGTGCAAAAGTTTACATACCTCCTGCATTGTTGATGACAAAAACTCGGTACCCCTGTCGGTAGCGATTTCTTTTGGAATGCCATATCTGAGA
The DNA here is from genome assembly GCA_949319885.1 of Mecyna flavalis. Classification (NCBI taxonomy): domain Eukaryota; kingdom Metazoa; phylum Arthropoda; class Insecta; order Lepidoptera; family Crambidae; genus Mecyna; species Mecyna flavalis. The sequence goes on from OX439426.1 coordinate 494,944, forward strand.
ACAAAATTATTAACAAAGTTCCTAGCTACTTCATCCGTTTTTTTAGAATATAATGGATAAGCTTCTACGTATTTACTAAGTTCGCATTGTATTGTTAATATGTACACATAGTTATTTATATCTCTATCTAAAGGGCCTACTACATCTAAAAATATTTTCTCAAATGCCGAGTTGGCTGTAGTGGTAATACGCATGGGCTCTTTAGTTAAATGCGATGAGTGTTTTTGCTTTTGACATTTGTCACATTTTCTAACAAACTCTGTTACATCGACTTCAAGACCTGACCAGAAGTAATATTTTTTAATATTGTTGATCATTCGCCTTATGCCCGCGTGGCCACTAGTGGGCAAAAGGTGAAAATCATTTAATATTACTTTTTGGTCATCTTTATTATCTATTCTCTTTACATCGTTTAAAATACATATCCTTGGTCCGGACCATTTCTTATTATTTTGTATTTCAGATAACAACTTTTTGAAAAAAAATATTATTATTATTATTCTTTATAAAGTATACCTCTTTTATATCGATTTGATTACAAAACGTACTTAGTTCCCTCGCAAATTCGGCTGGCGATAGTTGCGATCGGGAAGCTAAGTTAATAAAGATTGTATTATTAGAAGGTACAAAACATAAACATTTACTCTCGTGTTTAATTTCGTTACGATATCGATATCTGTCTAAATCATTAGCGCTAATGAAACGTAATTCCGTGAAATATTTCGGTTTGCTATGTATTTCCACAACTTTTGGGTGATCAAGCCAATCGTTATTGGAAACAATAGCATCCCGAGCTTGTTTAGCCGCCTGACCTCGCGTCATTACATTGAAACTGCACTGACTCATCTCCTTTAATTCGCCCGACGTCATAGTCATACGCGAAAGAGTATCCGCGGCGGAATTATTTTTACCTTTTATGTACTCTAATATAAAATCATACTCTTCAATAATTAAACGAAACTTTAATAACCTACTCGACGGGTCTTTCATGCCAAATAAAAATATTAATGGCTTGTGGTCTGTTTGTATTTTGAACCTTCGTCCGTACAAGTATGGTCTAAAGTGTTTCACAGACCAAACAATCGCAAGCAGCTCTTTCTCAATTGTGGGATAGCTTTTCTCTGCTTTATTTAAACTACGACTAGCATACGCCACGGGTCTGCCGTCGCCATTACATAACACTGCTCCGAGACCATAACCAGATGCATCGGTTTGCAAAATGAATTCATTACTTTGTGAAAAATCGGGGTATTGTAGTACGGGATGTGAAATGACATTTTGTTTTAATGTTTCAAATGATTTTTGACATTCGTCGTCCCAATTAAACTTAATATTTTTTCTACATAGAAAATTTAAGGGATATGCTTTAGTGGCAAAATTTGGTATAAATTTCCTATAGTAATTGACGAAAGCAACGAAACGCTTGACGTCGTCCGTTTTCGTTGGAACGGGATAATTTTTAACTACTTCTATTTTGTTTGGATCTGGCACTACACCATCTGAAGAGACTACATGGCCCAAATAAAGAAGTTCCTTATGCAAAAAATTACATTTCTGTGGATTTAATTTTAAGTTAACTTTTCGCAATCGTTCAAAAATTGCTTGTAAGTTTTTTATATGGCTAGGTAAATCCCGACTAAAACAGACCAGATCGTCTTGGTAAACCAGACATTTGTCGTACGTTAACCCAGTCATGGCCATCGTCATCATTCGCGAGAATGAACTCGGGCTAGTCTTAAGACCCATGGGCATCCTAGTCATTTGAAACTGTCCTGAACAAAAAGCTGTGTACTTGCGACTGTTTGGATCCAAGGTCACATTGTAGTAACCTTGGTGTAAATCAAGATGTGAAAAATACATGCAACCAGATAAGGAATCTAGGATTTCGGTTATGTTTGGAAGTGGAAATTTGTCATCATGAATCACATTATTTAATTTTCTGTAATCTATAACCAAACGCCATTTCTTATTACCATTATTATCTTGCTTTTTTGGTACTAATAATATGGGGCTTGACCACTCGCTTTGACATGGCTCAATGATCCCTTCTGATAATAAATTATCTATTTGATTTTTAATTTCATTTTTTAAAGAATGCGGCAACCTGTATGGCTTAGAATAAATTGGTTGCGTGTTTGGTTTTAATTCAATTTTATGACTGTATATGTCCGTGGTTGACAACTTGTCACCCTCAATGTAAAAAATATCTGAGTATTTAGCACATAAATTTTGTATATTTATTTGTTCCTCTTTATTTAAATGGCTTAAATTTAATTTTGAAAACAATTGTTTGGCACGCAATGCATTTTTCACATTTGTATCAAAAATACAAATATTGTATTCTTTAGAACTCTGTATGTCAAGATTTATTTCTGATAACGTTATATCCTTTGTATTTGTGTTCAAAATACGTACGGGTATTTTACCATTATGTGGTGTCACTAAAGTACTAGCAACAAAAACACCTTCACATATTTCTTTTGTACATACGACACATTCTTCCGTTAAATTAGTATCTACGTAATGAATCGATTCCGACCTAGCGGGTAAAGTCATTAAAAATTGTTTTGAATTAATTAACTTTAAGCATATTTCAGATAAGTTATTATGACGCAACAGCAATGTTTCATCTTCAAAGTTAATAATTGATCTATGTTTGCTTAAAAAGTCTTGACCTAAAATTCCATTAGCCTTACAAGGCAAGGAGTCAAATACATAAAACTTGTGTTCGATAATCTGCCTGTGCACTGATAATTCTAGAATCACGTATCCGATTGCCTGGACTTTGCCTCCGATGCCATTTATGATGATCCTATCTCTATGTATTGGAATGCGTAACTCGAGTACATGACTATATTTTAAGGCTGAAATCGAAGCGCCTGTGTCTAAAAGGAAAGTCAACGGGTAGTTGTTGTTATACCAAAGTTTAACAAAATAACTACTGTCACATGCCAAAATATGATAACTATTAGACTCGAAAAAACTGGTTTTCTTGTTCAAGATTATGAGATGCACTGGGCTGTGGCTGAGAAACCTGAGAATTCTGTGATTCGTTAGTTACAGTTCGAATGTGGCCCCTAAATTGCCTACTATTTCCCCTGTAATTATTATAAAAGTTATTACCTCGATTGTTGTAACTTCTACCTCCGCGATGTGTAGGGTTTTGGTATCCATATGACTGTGTCTGAGGCGGCTGGCCCCACTGCCTAGCGCCCCTTGATACCTGTGCGTATGAAGCACGCCCGGGGCCTCGACCACGCCCGCGCTGTTGTCCACGGCCGGCTCCTCCGTATCCTCTGTTACTAAATTGCTGTTTCGATCTAAAATTGTTATTATACCTCATCGCCATGATTTCGGGAGACGACGATGCCGTGACATCCTCATCGATTGCCGCTTGTATCGCGTCCTTCAGTGACTCGAACCTCTGAGCTGAAACAATCGTGCTTATCCTACGGTTTCGCAATCCGTCGCTAAATTGCCTGATGGCTTGTTTTTCATTAATATCTTTCAACACATTATATTTTTGAACATCACCGTTGGATTGGGAAATCGTAAGATCGACGAACATTTCGGAAAGCTTTTTCCCAAACTCATCAATCGATAAATCATTTTGCCGTAGTTGCATTAATTGTTTTTGTAAAGAACTTGCAGATTTCTGCGGCAATAAAATGCGTTTCATATCACATAAAAGGTCTGAAACTGTGTCATAATTATTTTTTAACTTTAACTTGGCACCTTGCGAAAGTCTACTCTTTAATACAAAATTAACTAATTTCTTTTGAGACTCCTCGTTAAGGATCGAGCTATAGTAATCTATGCCATCAATTAATTGTTTCGTTACTAAAATGTCTTCGGACATAACTGGCAATAAGTTCAAAGCAACCCTCAAATCAAAATTATCCATGTTGGTCAAATTATCTAATGTCTCAACTTGTTTACACAATTCACAAATTTCCTTATACAATTCAGTAAAACTATCACAATATTTATTTATTAATGTTTGCTCTTCTATGTTTAATCTCTCAACTTTACTAATATTATGCAAATAATTATTATACTGCTCAACAATTACTTTGGCCTCACTTAATTTTGTATTTAAAATATTACCTTTTCTTCTTGATGGCCCAATTTTTATTAAATATGTTCTTAATTTTAATAATTCTTCGTACAACTCTTTAACAAACTTTGCCATAAAATATTAAAATCTTGTAAACATAATACCTATTTAAAAATAAAAGACTACCAACCTTGCAAAATTACCATGATAAATGTTGTATACTTAATACGGTCTAAAACTTAATGTTCATTATGTTGATGGATATCGCCGGCGCACTATACTTAAAATATAAAACACTGATTGTCCGATGTACACGATATATCACTTCATACTTTTAGTAAAACACTCACTTCACACTTTGCTCTCGTCGACCGGGGGCTGGTGAACATGAAGATACCGACGCCTGAAGAACGAGCCCCTGCTATCGTTGTGTTGGAATTCTTGCCGTATCCATCTAAGGTGACATTTTCGGTAAATCCGAAACACGAAGTATATGACAATAAGAGCCACACAAAGCACGATGATGATCATTAATATGTTGCTGGTTGTCAAATGGTTCTGCAATTGTCGTATGTGGGCGTCATTAGAGCCGCCTGCTGCGTTTTGTGCAATTATGACCTCTTCTTTTGATTGAGTTTTCCCCATTGTTGTTTTTGCAATTCACGTGTGCTCGCACCAAAGTCTTTAATGTATTTGTACATGGTGGATTAATTTAATTAACACAGCAATAGCGACGACCACCCGCGTGGATCCATATAAGGCACGGCGCCGGTGTTAGATGCACTCGCGCAAGACGACACCCTCTGGCAGGGTCGCCATGTAAGGTTGGGAGTTAAGATGAAATGATACAACTGAATGCTGAACAAAGACTAACTTTATTTGAGGTAAAACATGATTATATATTGGGCGAATGCTACTACATCTCACTATACCGGATAAACCAGTAGCTAATCGGTTTGATTCCCGATTATGAACTGGTTATCAGTTCTCTTTGTTAGATAGGTCTAAGAGAGTTTCAGTATCTGCTTATTAATGCCCCACAGCAAGCACAGGCCTCTGATTTTAATGAACAATCAAATCATCGTTACAATGAATGGTACGGATTAGTCACCTATCTTGCCAAGTGCGGATTGGTGATAACAAACCTCAAATGAGTGCGTGTCAACTAAAAGCAATTTTGCGAAGGCAAAGCTACTCATTCGAACAACCTTGCTATTAACTTGTCAAGGCGTTTAGGAATTAGTAGGTACCCTTAAATTTTGAAAAAGATTGAGGAAACTTAGACAAGTGTGTACCTGATGGCAAGTAAACGATACCGCTCAAGGACATCTGGATGAAGAGAGCGAGCAGAGCAGGGGCTGTTATTGTGTGTTGGGATAGAAAAAACGAAGGAAAATTAGGGTTTAGGACATAATTTTAAATTTTTTGCTAAGTTATATAATATATTTAACAAATAATTTTCGCTACTTAATTTCAAAGGATTTTACTTCTGCGCTCACCTAATTATAAATAAATATCAGAAGTTTATCATTCTATTTCTAAAATATTTTTGCGCTGAATTTAAACCCTTGTAGCCACAAAAGACCGGCAGAAATTGCATTAGTTTCCCATATTGGCTCGAGTAAATTAATTATGCAAGAGTCGACGCGAGCTGCGGCTATCTGGAACTTAGCCATAAATCTAGCCGCTCGGTCTAGACCAGCCATGGGGCTCTTAGCACCCCCGCGAGACTTATTAGTACTCCACCTCATTATTAATGGTAGACCCAGCTTTGGTTGGCGCTTTATTTTATTTCGTTTCTAAGTGTAATATTTTGGAGATTTTTTTTTGTTATTTTGTGTACTACCACAAATCCTACGTTTGTTAAAATCGTCGAAATCAATTCTGATATAATGTAAAACGAAGACGTAGATAGCTCTCATGAATATTACAAAAAGGGTAAAGTAAATTACTCACTGAGCATCTATCGATTTATAATTTTGACGATTTATACATAAGTAAGAAAATTGTTATATAAATTTTTTTAATGCCTACAAGAATAAGAAAATTTATGATTTGGAAACTTAGACATGAGATAAGGCAAGTTACCAACCAAATATAAAAAAAAAAATACTCAAAGTCAAAGTATTTATTTTGCAATTTGATTTACCAAGAAATTCTTTTGCACGTCATAAACTTTTTTTCCTACCTATAGACATCTGGATTTTATGGAATTATGCATGCATTTCCGAGCATATTTAATGCATTCCCCGCAATGACGTTCAATAAAAAAACTAGACTCCTAATCACGCTCAAATATTGTCCGAAGCAAAAGTCTGCCCACCCGACTATTGGGCACAGTTTTCGTTTAGTTGTATACAATTGACATTAAACACTAACTGCCACGAGATAAGGTGTTAATTTGAACGAATGTGTTAATGTCATCTGTGTCAACGCCGCTCGGACGTTTTTTGAGAAATTTTTCTTAGAGATTAGTTGTATATTGAACGTCATTGATTCCCCGAGACGGAGACTAGGCAAATGCTATCCGAAAACCCTCTGATTTCACAGTAACTTACACTTTTGTATTGTTTGAGTGATTGATTGTTAAAAATAACACCTCGACCCCAGACCATTTAAAGCCATTAACAGCTCTAATTCCACAATCGCGTAAGCCATAAACGCGTTCTGATTCCAGCAAACAATGAGGAATGCCGTTACTCCTTTTCATATTTTACTTTATGGTCTGAAAGCGTTTGCCTAACGCGGCGCGAGTTAAATATTACAGCGTGCGCGCGAAGTCTTCCCAGATTGCTTATGAAAAATTTGGTTCATTCCCGTTCGTCCCACCAAGCTTCGTCCCACCAGTGGGACGAACGGGAATTGAATAAAATACATTTTAATTTTTATTCCCGTTCGTCCCACCAGCCAGTTCAGTGGGACGAACGGGAAGTGAAAATAAGCATTCCAGTTCGTCCCACTGGTGGGACAAACTTGGTGGGACGAACGGGAATGAACCAAAAATTTCGGTGAACTGTTTGTTATTTCCAGTCGAAGTTCGCGGAAGCAATCACAGGTTAGGTAGGCAAGGTTTATGAACTGTGATGAAAATGTTTTCTGCAACTTTAAGAAATAAGTCTAGAATAAATAAATAATAATAAATACACTTGATATTTATTTACACAGCGCCGTCAGTACTAACTTAAAAACGGCTTGAACTATGGCGTTCCGGCGCGGGTACCAGACAAACGAAAAACATTACTTTTTTTAAAGCAAAACACCCCAAAAATTAGTAGAAACTAAAGTGTATTCATTGATGCATACGGGATCTATGTAGTTGCATGCATTATAGTGTTTATTTACGCCCAAACATTATCAAACGATATTACGCGATTCACGATTGAATGAATCCCATTTCCGTCATTCAGCAATGGCTGCGTATCCGCTATCGGAAAAATTTAATACCATGAGTGGGGATGACAACGGCAAACAATTCTGTGCACTCGATCCCTGGCGTAATCAGCGGCGAATTGTTGAAACGTCGGGATTAGCTGTGTATTAACTTCGTTCGCGAAACCGCACCGTGGACGCTAGGTTCACCAACATCTGATGGCGCGTAAAATCAACGTTTGACTGCCTCCTAGTGAATGAGTGGCTACCTACTAGTCTACCTGTAATGAATCTGGCGTGCTAAGTTACTTTTGTTTTTAGGTATTTTGTTCGAAAATACTTGGTCACAACAGTCCGTAGTCTGATAGTTTGTAAGCGATGTAACTATGCCTCTGTGACCCGGAACACCGTTTCGTACGTTTGATATTTCATCATCATAATGACAGATTGCATTTGCACCTATGAGAATGAAAGCGTAGTGAGTGCAATTGTGTTTGCGCACTCCCTTGCGCATCATTATTAATGTATATCCTGCATGTTAGTCGTAGTTTAACCATAAGTTAGTCGTAGCCAAAATTTAACTAGAGCACATTAATAAACGCATCGTCATTAATTCTCAAAAGCATTACATCAAATGTGACGTAGTCTCAAGACCTTTGTCTCAATCTAATCAAAGTAATAAGATTATGACCTTAGATTTCTCAAATCCAATTACTTATTACATTTAAGTGAGAACCGTTCTCCTTAACCTTTGTGAGAACTAAATCAATACAGTTATTCAACCTGACCCATCTAATTGTCTTGATCTAATCCAGGAAATCTTGGACCAGAAACTAAGATGTAGCAAGTTTAGTTGGTCATCGAAGCGATGCTAACTTTAACATTTATTCATTTTTAATATCAACATAAACGTTATTCTTGGGCACATCACGATAGTCAGTGAGTCTCATTCTAATCATTGAATAACAGGTACTACGTCTAATAATTGTAGTTTAATGATTCTAAAAAGTAAATTCCACTTATTAAAGTTTATTAGCCCGAGTTCTGTTTTACAAAACATTTCATTGTTGTCTCCCTACTTATTAGCTATTTATTACTTAACCGTGCTGTGGAACTCATTAACCACTGCATAATGCATAGATGTACTTTAATGCAGTCTGCTGGCACTATACAGATTATTTTAAAATTAATAACATGCGGTTTGCGGTAATAATGTCACAAGAGAGTTCTCATTTTAATTTATGAAACTGGTTATTACTCTCACGGCCAGTTACACTACAGCCAGTTACACTGCAGCCAGATAAGTTCTGTCAGATATAATTATAACTTTTTGCGTAATGTGGTTACAATAAGTCTTAACTCACATTAAAACTGCAAGTCTTCTCCTTTTAAGAATTGACAAAAATACGACATCGTCAATAATAGCTCAAAAGTAATTTACGAGAAATACCAGGCATCAAAAGAGTTGTTACGATAACTTAATAATAATTATTAATCCAATGATAGAATACAAATTAGGTTTTTAGTAAGTAGTAAGACAAAATCCACAACAAGTGTGTCAGGAGGCCAATCTTGTTCAAACGGATTTATCTCAGCTGAAATATAAGATGAATTAAGTCTTAAATCTGTTTCATAAAATCGCAGATTTACTCTAAAACGTAGGAACCACATAAATTTCTAATCGCATTAACTGAATCGCCAAAATTGTCCAGAAAGCTTTTAAGACTGCCGATTTACGCATTTCGACTACGGCCATTTTCTAATTTTCCACATTTCAAATGATTTACAGGATTAAATGATTAAATGGAATCGCAGAGCGAGAGTTTTGGAATGAATTTGCCTGTTCGGTCGAATAACTTGACTAAAAGATTTCATTATGTCATTTCAGATTTAATAATAATATGAACTATGAATACAAAAATGGGAGATATAAAGACAATCCTACTAATGCTACTTCTATACTAATATTATAAAGAGGAAAGATTTGAATGTTTGTTTGTTTGAATTGAATAGGCTCCGAAACTACTGAACCGATTTGAATAATTCTTTCACTGTTGGATGATGATGATGGAGCTACACTATCACCGGTGAACATTGGGTACTTTTGATCCCGAAAATGTGGGTGGAAGGGGGGGATATTTAAAAAAAGAAATGACGCGCGGGTGTAACCGCGGAAGGCTAGTATATTTATAAATGCAAAAGTTTGGATGTTTGGGTATTTGGATGTTTGTTACTCAATCACGCCTAAACGGCTGAACGGATTTAAATGAAATTTGGCACACGTATAGTTTATAACGTATAGGGAACTGAAGGTGCTGGCAGGGTCTAGAGAAGTGGAAGTTGCTCTACCGACAAGAGCGATGCTCTTAAATTAGATTAGATTAGATAGTTTATAACCCGGATTACGACATAGGCTATAAAATTCCTACGAAAAACGTCTCATTCCCGCGGGATATTTGAAAAAGAAGATATTTGAGAAAGCGCGGGTGAAACCGCGGGCGGAAAGCTAGTCCTTCCATAAATTCGTGTGTAGCTCAGGTCCGACTTATTTATAAGAAACTATTTTTCTTTGATTTAATTTAGTGTAGTTAAACTTGCCCATGTACTTTCAATTGCCGCCCAAAGGCAGACATTACTTTTCTTTTCCGCATCTAAAATATTGTATACTAGCTTTCCGCCCGCTGTTTCAACCGCGCTTAATTTTTTAAATATCCCGCAGGAATGAGACCTTTCCCGTAGGAATTTAATAGCCTATGTCCTAATCCGGGTTATAAACTATACGTGTGCCAAATTTCATCTAAATCCGTTCAGCCGTTTAGACGTGATTGAGTAACAAACATCCAAACATCTAAACATCCAAACATCCAGACATTCGCATTTATAATATTAGTAGGAAGTAGGATTAGTAGGATGACAGACAGTCAAATAGTTACTTCAAGCGTAGCGTTTCCTATAGAGAGTTATGCACATTTTTACGTCTTTCTTTTTATACAATAACAATTCTTGCGGCTGACAGGGCGATTAAACTCTCTGGTCGTAAGAACTTCTACCATAATGATGATGACTATACCAGTAAGAGAAATTTGTGTGGTTTTATCTTCTTTTTAATAATTTTAATGTTATTTCATACTAAGTGGAAACAATTTCCAAATAATATACGGATTAGTGAACAGGATTTCCAACAGTAAATAAATGAGAAGACCATTACAACTATCGTATCTTGCTAGCATATTTGTCAAACGTACTAGTCAACGTCTTGCTGAAATTTATGCCGTCATATCCTTAAAAAGACAGGGACTATCAAAAGTTTTCCTCACGCTTTTCGCTACACTTGTCCCGCGGGAATATAGCACAAACATAAACACTGTGACCTCAACACCCACAGATATGCTGATGCTAAAATATTTAAAACGACGCCGGGGTCTGTCCCTAGTGAAGAACTGGTCAGTATGTTGAAATAAATCATTCGATCTAAATAAATTCTTGATGCCATTCCCTAAGCGAAAGGGATCGAAGAATAAAATGACAAAAATCCGACGGTAAGATCGAGAAGGGTTATAGATTGGTCCAGAGGAAGAACTTTTGATGTAACTCTTGGGAATACGTGATCCTTTTGTCTTATATTTATTAGAAATAGAAATAGTTTATTTGCCTGTGGCGTACTTAAAATATAGAGTCCACAAGTGAGTACTCAAAATAACGGGTTCAAATTCCTAATTTCCAAACGTTTTACTAAATGTATTTTTATGTCGTATACTTGCTTCATAGATTGGTAAGGCCTTGCCATAATTTCGGGACACACGGTTCTTTTACCAGGCTATTGAAATCTTTTGACTCCTGCAGTGCTGAGAAAACACCTTCAACTGATCTTATATTCGTTTGCGGAACTAATAATCCAGGTATAACGTACACGTGCATAAAAATGTAAACAGATAAAAGTCTTCCTCGTGCATCTCAATAAAACCCCAAGGATTAACTTGTCAGACAACAGTCTCAGGAAAAAGCATCCAGTTGGCGGTTCACATGATAAATTATATGTTTTATGCCCATTTATGGAATCTCTACCATATAATACCTACTTTATGCTCTGTGCATTTACTCCGAGTGACATGGTTATGGATGAAGTTACAAAAAAATGTAGAAAATACAAAACCGAAGTTATGACCATTTTTAAGAGTTTTATTGGTAGGATTGTTTTTGATCACAAAACAAGTGCTTAAGCTACTTACTTTGAAATTAGGTCAATGTGTGTGATATTATTTAAATAAAAATCTACGTTCAAAAACATGCAATAAATATTTATTCAAGAAAACACTCTTCTTATGCACACCTAAATATTTTTCTGTGAAATAGAAGTGTGTCAAGCACTTCTGTGTTTCGGGGAAAGGGCACTGAAGCTAGTGAAATTACTGGGTATGAGACCTAATAACTGTTGTCTCGGTGTAGCGGGCGCAGCGCAGTGACAGACAGTTAATGCTTAGTTACTGTTAGCGGAGCGGAGCGTAAATAGGCACCACCTTGGTAAATGTCAACTCATGAAGACCTGAGTGGCATAACCTCTATTTCACGAAGGCAGTCAAAACTTAAATATGTAAATCATAATATGATTGACATTACATACCATACTCCAGTAGGATTGTATATACAATGCTAATAGAATATGGCCCAGATTATCTTACAATTAAGGTAATAAATAATAAATATATCTGGACATTAATCACACAGCGCCTTCTAACCCCAAACTAAGGATACGGCCTGTGTCAGCAGTGGGTACGTATACAATGATGATGATGATGATGATATAAACTAGTCGGTATCTGGCTCTGCTGAATGCATTCATCCCGTGAAGGTCCCGCAGCAGCGAAATGGAATCAAGATTAACACTAAGTAATAAGTTTGATTTAGTTCCGCTGCCGCTCATAATTTATGCTATGGATTAGAACAGTAAATCATGTCCGCGACCGTTCTATCTGTTGCTGCGTTCATGGCTCGTAAATGTTTTTATTATTCGCCTTAGTATCAGTCTCTGAACTTGAGTTAGGTTGCTCTGAGAAAAATAAAATTGCTGATAAAAATAAATGTAGGACCGCCTGAGAGTAAGTTTACGTGCCCGATGAATTTAATGTATTATTCCAATTTCAATGCTAAAAAAAAGGAGGCAGTAAATTAGAGCGAAAAGAGAAATAATTTAGGAGCGTTTTTTATATTGTAGTACTAAGTATATGGCACGCCTGAGGAGAGAGAGACCATTCAGAACAATCCGCCATTTCTGTGGCCCTCCGCCGCCCTCAATGGAATACTTAGGCCGCAGTGGTCGCTTACCATCAGGTGGGCTGCGTGCCTGTCTGCCAACTAACTTAGTGTAAAAAAAGGGTACAAGATTTTAATGTTTCATGGAAGCTTTTTTTAAAGAGTTTTTGAAAAATAATTTCAATTTGAACATACCCAACCAGCAAAAAGTGGTTTTTAAGCTATCCCAGGAGGATGAATCTTTAGGACTATATGAGAATTATATCCGAATTTAAGTCCGGGAAAAGGCCCACTTTTTAAGTGTACTTTTGATTATAACACATTTAAATTAGACCGCTAAAATGCTTGTTACGCCTATATAACTCCTGTAATAGAATTACGAAAATGCAGTTACTCCTGCAAATCAATAATATAATCAATATAAGTAAGTTATAGTCCTAAGTAAGACTAATGCGTTCCTTGCAATGCTGATTTAAGCTCATTTTGGTGAACGAATGAACGAACGAACAGTTTAATGTGTTGCGCTGTGTTGTGCTCTGTCATGATTTTTTTAACAGCTTGAATATGGAAGTGGTATTTATCTTTATCAGAATTTATTATTGTCAGCCATAGTAGAAAAACAACATTTTATTGTTGTTAGTTAGTCTTATTAATATTCGTAGGGGAATGTGAATTTTCTGTGAAATTAGTCATGGTTTTAAACAAAATTTTAGAGCGCCTCTTCACTTGACTTTATTTACATTTGAGTAATTATTTATTTATCAAAAAAATACTACGAAGGGCTGCCATTTTTTTGGTAAGCATTTTCAAGTGTGACATAGTGCCATCATAAGTTTATTTGGTTCTATATTGGCAAGTGTCAAAACTGCAGAAGATTCGCCATTTTGTATACCAATTTTAAGATAACGTTGACAATAACACTTCTGTGGAATGCCAATATAAATATGTCTAGACTTGTAACGGCTTAAGACAAATCTATATAGGGAACATTTTATCCTACTAAATGCTGTTATAATCTTAGTGTTTTAATATTTTTGAAATGCTGATATTAAATTCGCTTAAACCTTAATTTCAAGCTTATGTAAAACAAAAACAAGAAATATAAATGCTATTCAGTTGTTTAACTGGAAGTTACTTATATTAGCCATACAATTTTAGCTTATAGGGTAAGAGGTACAATTATTGGCACTTTAAGGAATTTCACAACTTTAAAGGCCTGTAGAAAATCAGCCAATTTAAATATCGACTTAAATTTGATTTCGTATGATTCTTTATTTATTTGAGAATAGATTTAAACGGGTTGATAGTTAAGAAATGTGTTAGAAATACGAAAATTTCCGCAAAATATGAAAAAACACCGAAAGTCACTATTGTTGGCACCCTAAAGTACAAATATTGGCATAGAAAAATGTACAATTGTTGGCAGTGCCAATAATTGTACACGTGACCGTGCCAACAACTAATCGGATCGCCTGATAGTGATGGGAAAAGTGAAATCTATATACTTACGAGTACCTATACAAATAATTTGCCGTTCGTTATAGGCGTTAAAACTAGAGAACGGCTGAACCGATTTGGCTAATTTTGGTTTTAAAATGTTCGTGAAAGTCCAGAAAATATTTAAAAATGTGAGAAAATAGAGGAATTAGACGTAGGTCTTGCTTGGCGGTAATTGGAACGCCAAGCACACCACGTGGGGCTTCCCCTCGAACAATCCGTTCGGCGAGGACCTAATGTCCTGGACACTCAGCTTGGGACTAGTGATCCTCAACAGGGGGAGCACGCCGACCTGTGTGAGGTCGTCGACATCACCCTGGCCACCTCACATTTGGCGGGCCGCGTCACCCAGTGGCGGGTGGCCGACGCGGAGACCTTTTCGGATCATAAATAATTATATCCAATTTGGTATCTCCGTAGGCGGCCGTGGTACTCAAGTTCAACCGAGGAAAACATCCCGAATGGACGTAGGTGGACAAACTCAACCCCCCAAGTACAGCGACATTGCTGGCTCTTATATAGTCGGTATTAGCCACTTGAAGCCGATGACCGAGGAGCAAATGCGGCTGATACAGGAGGCTATTAAGGCTTCAACAAGGTGGTAGATGCTAGCCTCAGGGGGGTACCGAAACTCTTGGGTTTTGCCTACAAGACAGGCTGGATATTGGCGACTGCACAAACCAGGGAACCAAGGACTGGCTTGAGGGTTTAATCCGAGAAACGGAACCATGGCCCGGTGCAAAGCTCTCTATTATACCAGAGAGCGAACTGCCCAAGCCAAAAGTTGGGACCGCATTCTGCCCCGGAGCAATTTATGCTATGGGTGCAGAATGAAGATCTCAACACAAAAGTTTGGAGGGTTCTCCACACGAAGGAGGAAGCGACAGGATCTATTGTGACCTTCTCTCTCGATGACCAGTCTGTGGAAGCCCTCAAAAACAACCGTGGAGTGGCCAAATTTGGTGTGAGGACAGTTGTCTTCAAATCAAAGGAGGCCAGGAGACGGAACCCCCAAAAGTGGCGAATCTACCGCCCACCACCAGCCTAAGCCTCCCCAAAGCCTCCCCCTCCGAAACCTAAGGCCGTCGCGGGACCCTCATCTGAGGGTACCCAAAGGGCCCAAACGCGACTGGGAGGGGGAATTTAGCGGGAGCGCCGAAGGTACCAAGGGTTTCCCATGACATATGTAGATAGGTAGCTCACTTTTTATTAGCTGAGTAAATATACAGTCGTTTTAAATCGCCGTGTAAAAATCTACCTATTAGTAGGACTTATAATGCTTTAATAAATAAATTTTACAAAACAGTGGCACATCACTATTAGAATTTCATAAAAGCTGATACAATCATTGGCACCCTTCGAGGTACAATAATTGGCAGTGCCAATCGTAAAAAAAGTACAATTATTGGCACTGCTAAAATTTGAAACCACAATAGATAAGAAGACAAGTAGGCATTTTATGAATAGAACTTTCGAGACTGGTTAAAACACAATCATAACATTAACAGCGATTTTGCAAAACCGTATTTCAATAATTGGCAGGGGGTGTCAACGAACTAGTTCTCCATACAAACAAAATTACAATTATTGACACCCCCTAAAAGTTTTTTTCCAACAAGATTTACGATCGTATTTGCTGCAAAACCCACTATTTAACATCTTATTTAACTAAAAAACATTCACTGACCAGAAATTATCTACAAAATAAAAAGTAATAAGTCGTTAAACTTACCCTGCATTCACAAATTTTCTTAAGGAATCACGCACAAACTGGTTTCTCTCGGGACCATGACCGAAAAGAATTTTTTCTAGTGTTGTCAGTTGTAATTATTTAAAAACTACTATTTAGTGTTGTAAATGAATAATTGAACTTTTATTCTAAATCTTTAGTTTATGGATTTTTGCCGCGAAAAGCTTAATATTTAAGTTTAAAACCCAGAGTGCCAACAACTGGAGGGGGGCCAACATTAGTATAGTTTACCCTATCACATTATAAGTAAAAGTAGGGTAAGAGGTACAATTATTGGCACTTTAAGGAATTTCGCAACTTTAAAGGCCTGTAGAAAATCAGCTAATTTAAATATCGACTTAAATTTGATTTCGTATGTTTCTTTATTTATTTGAGAATAGATTTAAACGGGTTGATAGTTAAGAAATGTGTTAGAAATACGAAAATTTCCGCAAAATATGAAAAAACACCGAAAGTCACTATTGTTGGCACCCTAAAGTACAAATATTGGCATAGAAAAATTTACAATTGTTGGCAGTGCCAATAATTGTACACGTGACCGTGCCAATAACTAATCGGATCGCCTGATAGTGATGGGAAAAGTGAAATCTATATACTTACGAGTACATATACAAATACAAATAATTTACAAACAATTTAATTTAATTTAATTTTTATTTAGAGTACAAATAATTTGCCGTTCGTTATAGGCGTTAAAACTAGAGAACGGCTGAACCGATTTGGCTAATTTTGGTTTTGAAATGTTCGTGAAAGTCCAGAAAATATTTAAAAATGTGAGAAAATAGAGGAATTAGACGTAGGTCTTGCTTGGCGGTAATTGGAACGCCAAGCACACCACGTGGGGCTTCCCCTCGAACAATCCGTTCGGCGAGGACCTAATGTCCTGGACACTCAGCTTGGGACTATTGATCCTCAACAGGGGGAGCACGCCGACCTGTGTGAGGTCGTCGACATCACCCTGGCCACCTCACATTTGGCGGGCCACGTCACCCAGTGGCGGGTGGCCGACGCGGAGACCTTTTCGGATCATAAATATATCCAATTTGGTATCTCCGTAGGCGGTACTCAAGTCCAACCGAGGAAAACATCCCGATTGGACGTAGGTGGACAAACTCAACCCCCCAAGTACAGCGACATTGCTGGCTCTTATATCCGCTTGAAAGGCCCATGTCAAAGCTCACTTGACATCACATAAAAAATTAACGTATCCTAAATTGCCCGTGTCAACTGTCGGTTGACATGCGATGATGCGTCGCGCTTGGCGGGAAACTGAGCTAAATATACTTAACTTGCTCGCTCGGGCGTATTCCCTATATTTTTGTCTCATTCTCCCTTAAAATAGCTAGGCAGTGAGACGGTAAAATAACATAGGCTCAGTAGAAGAAAAAATAAAAAATAAATGTCAAAGTTGGCCGGTCGTCTGCGCCAGTCAGTTGTTTTTTTACGCGCGGGCAGAGCTCGTTCATGAATTATTTGTGGTGGTTTTGTGAGTGTTTTGTGTAGGTTTTGTGAGTTATTTCGCTGGATTTACGAGGTAAGTGAACAAATTACATGTATTTTCACCATAAAACACAACATTTGACTGTTTTTGGAGATAGGAACTGAGATAGGAACTGAGATAGGATCTGGTTGCACTAATTTTCATATTTCTAGTTATTGGTTGATGCTATTGTCAATATATTTGTTTACTTTGTAAGAATATTAGACTAGTTATATTGTATAACTTTAAATTAAGACCTCGAAGTGGTATTTTTTAGAAAAGAATTTTTTCTAGTGTTGTCAGTTGTAATTATTTAAAAACTACTATTTAGTGTTGTAAATGAATAATTGAACTTTTATTCTAAATCTTTAGTTTATGGATTTTTGCCGCGAAAAGCTTAATATTTAAGTTTAAAACCCAGAGTGCCAACAACTGGAGGGGGGCCAACATTAGTATAGTTTACCCTAAATAGTGTGATTGCTCCTCAGTGTATCCTATCCTGGTAGATGCTTCTAGAGGAGGCCTAAGATTTAAATGCCTCTAAGATGTTATCTTATAGGCACATATAAGTCTTCGTTACCGGAGTAATTACACCTGAGAGTAATTACTCTTATTTAATGCCTTTATAGGAGTCCTAGACTATAATAGCCACGATATTTGATCCTATATACTATAATATAAGACCAAATTATAGAATAAGACATACTCAAGTAAAAATAGCACCATCTTATGCAGTTAAAAGCGTAGTAGCAAATACCAAAACCATCATCGGAGCTTTATAAGTCCATATAGCATTAACAATTGACCATTTTGCTAGTTGGGTAAAGGTTATTTATTCATTTAATATTGTGCGTTTATGCACTAAAGACATCAACTTTAACAAAAACTGAAAACCTTATTTTTTTTTATATCTATGAGTATTTGTGGATGGAATAACGGTTAACATTTCTTCAATTAATTAATTAACTAGGTATCTTGATGAATGAGGTGTTCTCAATCCATCAAGTTTGAAACAATTGAATAGGCAAATCTATTGAGCCGCACCGACCCATTTGACTAGTGCACTTGTATGCCTTCAACTGAGGGTTGGTGATTAATGAGCGGATCTTAATTACCCCCAGCTACCCGCAACCCTGCCACTAATGGGGTGAATCCATTTAGTAGTTTGGTTATCGTTAAGCTAACATGACTGGCTTTTATATTTTGGGACTCTGAGCAATTAGTCTCTTGTTGAGGAATTAAAATTAAATGAAGGTCAAGTGCTATCCCTTTCTGACTATTGTCATTCATGCAGAATAGTATTATATTCTCAATATAATTACCAACTGTAAGTATGCTGTCCTGGGACCAAATCCATTCATAAAATGTTTTTTATTCTACCTCAACATATAAAACTGTGTGAAGTGAATCTTTGAGAAAACATTCAAGAATAAATACAAAAAAGAAAACAAAAGAGCAGATGACGTCCGAAATTTTGCATTCGATGATAAGTTGTATGGATGTAATGCAAGTCACTTACTTTTAGGGTATTTTGTAAAATACTGCAGGCTAGTTGGGACTGAGACCGTATGTGCTTATAAAATCACACTATTAATACAGATGTATTAATAGTGTAATTTTTAGTTTTTTTATTTTTGATGATACATAGTAGCCTGTTGAATTTTATCCGAATTTGTCTAGTAATATTTGTTTTAGATTTTTAAGATTAGGTAAGAAAAGAATAATTAATAAGAATAAGCGAGTGTATGGAGACTTTTCGTGTCGCCACTGCAAATAAATTTTACTTCTTACACTAATTGATCTGTTCACAAAATCCCAGGGGACCGTAATTTTCCGGGACCTGGGTGCCGTCGGCTTTATCATGGGGTAATAAGGTCGATGGCACTCTACGGAGCCCCTGTTTGGGCGGAGAGCCTCTCCCCCTCGCTAAAGGCCCTTTTGCGGAGACCGCAGAGGGTCATCGCGACTCGGGCTGTGCGGGCTTACCGCACAGTTTCCCATGGGGCTGCCTGCGTCTTAGCAGGCACAACCCCGTGGGAATTCGATGCCCTGGTTCTGGCCCAGGTGCATCGAATCCGTGTCGTGGCAAGGATGCGGGGGGAGCGACCCAGCTTGGAGAAGGTGGCGCTGGTTCGTGTCCAGGCCAGGGAAGAGGCCCTGACCAAATGGACGGAGGCTCTCCAAGCCCCAAGTGCCGGCCACTGGACGATTGAGGCCATTCGTCCGGTGTTGAGGGAGTGGGTGGAGCGCCGGCACGGCTGCCTCACCTACCGCCTGTCGCAGGTTTTGTCCGCACATGGATGTTTCGGACACTACCAGTAGTAAATGAATTGGGAAGTCTAGCTCAAAACGCTGTATTTCAACCGCTCGCAAGCTCGCTGACGGCGCGGTCTGCCGCGCCTTTGAAATACATCGTCTTGATCTAACCTCCCCAATTCATGAAACAATCAGACATACCTGTTCACAGCAACCGATGAACGATGCAAATTTAACACCATTATAACAAACACTATCACCGTTATTGTTTGATTATACTTATAAACTTATAAAATCGAACTGAACTTTTTTTCTTTTTAATTCGTTAAGCGTAAATATTTAATTTTAATTACTTTGCAATTTAATAAATTTAGGAATTGATTTCGCTACAGTTTACAGCCGTACCGAAAACGGGCACTTCTTTCTGGCTGTATCCCCAACCAGCAGGGCATACACTTTGGCAATATTCTAATTTAATAATATATGAATTGATTTTGCTTAAGTTTACAGCCGTACCAAAAACGGGTACTTCTTTCTGGCTGTATCCCCGACCAGCAGGGCATACACTTTAGCATTGTAATTTGCAATTAAATAACTTATGAATTGTTAATGTTAAACATTGATTTCGTAGGTATTGTTCAAATGCTTTAGTTTACAGCCGTACCGAAAACGGGTACTTCTTTCTGGCTGTATCCCCAACCAGCAGGGCATACACTTTAGCATTATAACAATACTTTTTACGAATTTTATATAATTACAGTTTTATTATGGGAACATTTTAAATGATTTGTTTACAACCATACCGTAACGGGTATTTCTTTCTGGTTGTATCCCGGGCTTGCAGGGTACACACAAAACATAAGAAACATAGCCATAATAAAAAAGTAAGAATATAATTACGTAAAAGTTATTTTAATCAACCTACTATAAAATCATTACTTACTAAATTATGAACCGCTACATACTGGAAAAAAAAACTATTCAGTTCGCGTAATTGTTTCACTATTAGGTTATTCTTTTTTCGTAAAACTTATAAATAATCAATAACAATAACTGGTAGTTTGATCAAAATTAAATAGGAAAGATGTTATGCACACGGGATTATTGCTTCAATTAAAAGGTAGCTAAGGTCAGCATGAAGCGCATGTATGTTAAAGGGAAGTGCATACTGCTTGCACTTATGAATAATGAATAATGAGTATGAGTAAAATAATGAAATAATCTTGTTTCTAATTTATTCTCAACCACAAACTAGGTGTCGTGAGTTCGAATCCGTCAGGGCAAATGTTTGTGTAGTGAGCATCGGTTTGAACCTTTGCCTATCGTCGCCAACGTCGAATTTAAATATCGTTAATCGCCGCATAAAAAATATTCTTTACGAGTGCTGTTTTTAAATACACATTTTTTATCATCTTAGCTGATTAGTATTATTTATAGCACTATATTCTAATGCAACAGCTTTTAGAAATTAATAATTCAAAAAACACATTTAAAAATCAAGAAAGGAATAGATAAGAGACAAGTAGGTATTTGCCTATGAATAAAATAACAGGGATTTTTTTCCACAATTCATGATTTCTTCCTTACATTATTCTCTGGTTGTGTATATAACGCTTTATATTCAGCGTATCACTTACTTAGCTTACTAAGTACTCGAAGTGTGTAAACCTAAATCTGCTTACATGACGTATCTTGTTACACATTACACTTGCGAGCAACGAATTGGGAGCTAGCAATCCTTAAAAATATTATGGTGTATGACTTTGTTAATGATAGCTTGAATAAATTGGCCTTAATAATTTCGTTCGGACATTTTTGAGCTGAATTTATTTGAATGGTTTGGTATTACTCTGATTTAATACATATTTACATATTATGCAAACGATTGAAGGAATATCGTTGATTGTTAAAAAAAAAACTGGTGATTATTTTTATATGATTAATATTAAAAATTTTATGTCTTATTCATAGTTAATAGATATTTGTGCTTTTAATATTGCAACGTTAAGTTGGTGACTCCGATAATTTTGCCATCAACTGTAAAAGATGTCAAGTGTGATCGACAAAGGATTTCATGGTATTATTTAATCATTTATGTTTATTTATTCGACAAATTAAAAACCTCCTTTTTTTGTAGTCGGTTGAAATGATTTTTTACTCAATAACGTTTATTGAATGGATTATAGGTAAACTTGATTTTTCATCATATAACATTGTTATTTTAGTAGGTAGGTACTTTCCGACTTCTTAATTTCAACGCCTTGCGACTGGTTAATGATGATGACACTTGGATATAAAATAAATATGCTAGACAAGTCATCATCATCCCAGCGTATTCCCGATTGCATCCAGTTTGGAGCTCAGGGTCCGCTTCGACTATGATCCTAGATTTGACAAGCCTGGTTATTACAATGGAGCGATTGCCATCTGACCTCCGTAACCCTCACAAGGGAAACCAGACCTACTTGGAACATAGTCGGGACCAACGGCTTAACGTGCCTTCCGAAGCACGGAATCATCATTCTTTTCAGACATTCAGGTGATTCAAGCCTGCAATGTCCTAACCAAACTGGAAACAATCACACAAAGTGCTGTTCCCCGCGGGATTCGAACCCACGACCTCCGGGTTTTAGAGCCCAATGCCCTAACCACTGTACCACGGAGGCAGTTTATGCTAGAAAAGTATTAATCAAAAAAACTCATTAACGATACATAAGGTTATTAATATTTTTACAAGATCAATTTGTTAAACTAATGGTTAAATCCTACTACAAGTCAATCCATAATTTTATGAAAATTTATATTAATAATCTAGTGCGAGTCATGCCGTGGGCAGTTACTAGTACTTGAAATAACAAATATTGCAAGTTGACGATTTCGTAAATAGGTCATTTTTATAAGTAATTTGATCAACTTGTTTTGTTCGTTTTCAATCAATAGCTGATCGGCATTATTTTCCTCGTGTGTATAATTTAGTAATTTTTACTTTATTAGTGTGAGTGTAAATTTGGTATAAAATGATCGGTAAGTAAATCAATTGCTATTACTGTCCGTGGTCACCTCCCGATCATCTTCCTACTGAAAACTTCGGGGTAACGCTGCTCTTCATTCTCTTGGAAAATGTTCGTGAGTTTATTTTTATTTTATTTTATTTTATTGAGCTCTCAATGGCTAGACAGTGAAACTATGTTTGTTTTGTGTCTGAATTAATGAGTCAAGGTCTAAAATTTATTGCTTCGCTGCGGTGATGCGGTGAGGTTTTGTATTTTCATCGTCTATTTTAGAGTAGAGTTAAACGAGTTAATTTGTTTGAGAATAGGATATTGTATTGATTTTTTTAGAGGATATTGTATTGACAAATCTCATTTATTTTGTATAATTCATATTTTCAGGTCGGAATCAGACTACAAAAACCGTAGCGCCGCCGCTGCTTGCTTTGACTCAGAGTCAGAGTCGTGGTCGGATCCGGAAGAATATCCAAGGTAAATATAGATTACTACTTAGATTATGAGTTAGCATTAAGTGACGAAAAACTCTAAATTCATTTTAATCTTAACCAAACTTAAAAATCATCCTATTGTTACAGCCCACCTAAGAAAACTAACAACGCCAGCAAGGCTAAAGTGGTGAAGAAGGAGAAATCCACCAAAAAGTCTGGGTACGTATTCTAACTCTGTTTATTGTGCCTATATCATGTCATTTAAAAGTGTTTTTTTGTAAACTTATTTTTATTTGTTTTATAATATTGTAGGACCGATTCATCTCGCAGAAAACGCAACACCGTTGCAGATTTGGGTGCGGAGTCTGAATCGGAGTCTTCTTCAGGCGAAGAAGATCGAAGGTACAGAGTTGTATACCCTTTGACCTCACTCCTCTATTTTTTCTTTTAATTGTGTTTTGTTACTAAATACAAGTTTCTATTTCTCCATATATACAGTCTTCATTAAAATTATTTTATAGTACTTAGATATTTTACTTATAAACTATTTATTTTGTTACAGATCTTATAAGAAAGCTAAAGTCTGCAATAGCAAGGCTAAAGGGACGAAGAAGGATAAACCTCGAAATAAGTCTGGGTACGTTAATTTTATTATAAGTAACGCATTTACCGTTTGTTATTTGCTATACTCGTAGGTACTGATCATTATTTCTTTGTTGGAGCAGTAAAACCGGAGCCATCGTCTGTGAAGACCTGTTTGGAGGCGCGGCTGAGCCTGCTCCAAAGCAACAACCACTGTGGTCGTCGCTATCGAGGCGCGTCGCGGGCGGGATCAGCCGTCAAGGCACTCTGCAGGCTGACGGCGACGTCTACATCGACCTGCGAGTCTTCAACGTCGCCGAAATCATCAATGTGGACCCCCGGGAACGCTTTGACAAGTGGAGCGGCTGCTTGAGGATTCGGCTCAACCACAGCGATCCCTTGTGGGATAGCGTTAAGAAAATTTATAAAGATAGTAATAAGGTATTTAATAATATAGAGCCGACGTTTTACGCGGAGAAGAAAAAGTAAGGTAGCCATAGTTTTTTTTTTTTTTTTTTGTTTAGTAAATTTTACTTATAGTATGTTATTTACATAATAATAAATCAAAGGGAGTATTGTAATATTTGTTTCACATTTTTAATTAAATTTACTATTGCCTACCATAACTTCCAATCTATTCTAATCATGCATAGCTCAAAAACTATTTTTTGTTCAGTATGTAATAAATCCATACTTAGGAAAGTTTTTCCTGGGCACTTGCGCAGTACTATTCACAAAGATAATACCGCATTAAGCTATGACCAAGGGATTGAGACGGTTAATTCAGCTTTTAGAGGTCGCATCGTGTCGTATCGCATCAGTGCCGATCGCGAACAGGCTCCTGATGGTCAGAAGTTGCCAATTACTTCACCACAGCACTTCATGCATTCCATTTCGTCTAGGCTGCGTAAAGTGCTCGATTCTGCCATAGCATCTCACACTAATATAAAAGTTAACTTTGCATTATTTGCCAACATGATTTTACCTAAAGATGATACAGTGGAAATCAAATCATTTGCAACAGAAAATATTCCAATCTTTCATAATTATTCGTTTGATGATTTGTTGAACAATGTTTCTCAGGTTATTTGTAAAAAGATAGATGATTTCCAAGAAAAGGGAAGTGGTTGGTCCCTTATGGACATTCTTTATCTCGAAACTAACATTAATAAATATTCACCATTAGGTGGTTCTAGTTATATAGATTTACCAAAAAATATTAAAGCAAAAAAAGCGTGCAATAATATAAGAAATAGTGATGAATACTGTTTTGCTTGGACAGTAATGAGCGCTTTATATCCTGATGTAAAAAACGCTAATCGAGTCTCATCATATCCACACTTCTCTGAAGTTTTAAATACCGATAATATGCATTTTCCAGTATCATTTAAAGATATTAAAATGTTTGAGAATAATAATAAAGAGATTAGCGTCAACGTATATGGGATTGACAAGAAACAAAATATTGTTGGACCGTTATATAAAACATTGTCTCGAAAAAAAAACCATGTTAACATGCTTTTGTTAGAAAAAAACACAAAATCTCATTATTGTCTTATTAAGGATTTGACAAAATTAGTTCGCAATCAAATTACAAAGCATCATGGGAAATTACATTTCTGTGAAGAATGTTTGTTATTTTTTAAATCAGATCGAGATTATGATGAGCACGTTTGTGGGGGAGTGGTCACGGTACTACCCAATAGTGGCACTATAATGCAATTTAAAAACTATCATTGCATGCAGAACGTGCCTTTCGTTATCTACGCTGACTTCGAGACGATATTAGAGCCTTGCTCCGAGAGCAGTGGCTCCTATACGGCAAAAGTACAAAAACATTTGCCTGCAGCGTTTGCTTATTACATTGTTTGTAATTACGATAATTCGTATAATCGCTTAGTGACATATCGCGGAATCGACTGTGCTACTGTATTTGTTAAGCGGTTGCAAAGAGACATAAAACAGATTTACAAACTAATTCAATCTGCGTCTGAAACTCCAGTTCCTATAATTTATCGAGAAGAAGACAAATTGAATTTTGAAAATGCTGAACGTTGTTATTTGTGTTCTAATTTACTGATTGGTGATAAAGTACGGGACCATTGTCACTTCACCGGTGAATATCGAGGTGCCGCTCATTCCAGTTGTAATCTTAAATTTAGAATACCAAAATTTATCCCGGTGTTCTTTCATAACTTATCAGGTTATGACTGCCATTTGTTTATTCGTGAACTAAGTAGAATTCCTGGCGAAATAAAAGTAATTCCTAAAAACAATGAGAACTACATTTCGTTTACAAAATTTATTCAGTTTTCAACTAACGATTTTATTGCGGTTCGATTTGTAGACTCATTTAAGTTTTTGGGAACTAGTTTAGAACAATTAGCCAATAATCTACAGCGAAATGATTTTATAAATTTGAGTGCATATTGTGAAAATGAAAATCAATTAACATTGCTTAGTCGAAAAGGTGTATACCCATACAATTATATGTCAAACTGGAATGTTTATAAAGAAAAGAACTTACCGCCAAAAGAAGACTTTTTTAACAATCTAACCGATGAAGCCATAAGTAACTCTGACTATGATCATGCAAAAAATGTTTGGGATAGTTTTAATATAAAAAATCTTGGTGAATATACTGATTTATATGTAAAAAGCGATGTTTTGATACTAAGCGACATTTTTGAAAAGTTTCGTAAAACGTGTAAGATCAACTATGATTTAGATCCTGCATTTTATCTCACAGCACCAAGTCTCAGCTTTGACGCCATGTTGCTTAAGACAAAAGTAAAATTAGAGTTGCTTTCAGATTTAGAAATGATACGAATGATACAAAAGGGAATTCGCGGCGGTATTTGCTTATGCTCAAAAAGGTATGCTAAATCAAATAATCAATATCAGTCTGATTATGATAACTCCCAACCAAGCAAATATTTAATGTACGTGGACTGTAATAATTTATATGGCTTCGCTATGTGCAGTTATCTGCCTTACGCGGATTTTAAATTCCTCGATAAACAGGAATGTAATGAACTCGACATTACAAACATTCCTAACGACAATGACTATGGTTATATCCTCGAAGTTGATTTGGAATACCCTGAGAGGTTGCATGACTTACATAACGATCTTCCATTTTGTGCGGAAAACTTTACTCCTCCAGGTGCTAAAAATGTTAAACTTATACCAAATTTATATAATAAATATAACTATGTTATCCACTACGTCCACTTAAAGACATGCTTACAACATGGATTACGACTTAAAAAAATTCACAAAGGAATATCATTCAAACAAAGCTCATATTTAAAGGAATATATCGACTTAAACACCCATTTGAGACAAAATACTAACTCACCATTTGAACAAGACTTTTTTAAATTGCTCAATAACAGTATTTTTGGAAAAACCTTAGAAGATACTGAACGTAGAGTAGATGTTAAACTAGTAAGTACGTGGCGAGATGAGAGAAATAAGACCAAGAAATATTACTCAGCTGAACAGCTGATATCTCGTCCAAATTTTCATAGTGCAACAATATTTGATGAAAATTTCGTAGCTATACAATTAAAACGCGAAAAAGTTATCCTTGACAAACCCATATACATTGGATTTACAGTACTAGAGCTGTCTAAAAATCATATGTACAATTTTCATTACTCAGTAATGAAAAATTACTACCATGATAAAATATCATTGTGCTACACTGATACTGATAGTCTCTTGTACTCCATAGAGACAAATAATTTTTATTCTGACTTGAAAGAACACTTTTTGTCTTATTTTGATACAAGCAATTACGATCTGGAAAATTGTTTTGATATTATACCTAAAAACAAAAAAGTCCCAGGGTTGTTCAAAGATGAATTAGGAGGTAAAATATTATTAGAGTTTGTTGGGCTGCGATCTAAACTGTACAGTATTAAAACAGACAATGTTGAAATCAAAAAAGCAAAAGGTGTCAAAAAGAATGTTACAAAAAAATTAAAGTTTTCTGACTATACCAATGTCCTATCAACTGGTAACGAATTAAGAGGTAAAAATGTACATTTTAAAACAATAAAACATCAAATCTTTACTACAGAGCAAAATAAAGTGGCTTTGTCTAGAAAAGATGATAAACGCTTTATTACAAAAGATAATGTCAACACTTTGTCTTGGGGACATTATTATATTACTGTATAATTTTTTGTAAATAAAAGGATGGATGTAAGATAATTATCATTATGTTAAGCAGCTAAACCAGTGTATTATAGTATAAGTACTATATTTTATTGTTTATTATACATTGATTAGTTTTAATATATGTAACGTATTTTTAATAAATTTGCTAAACAAAGTTAGTGTTTTATTTACGTCTTAGGAGACCCAATATGTTTATAGCATCGGATTAATCAAGTTGCAACTTGTTGTAAGTATAAAGCTGATCACAGTAAAAATAAACCTGACACCTAAATGGTATGTTGCTAATTTGACGGTTTTGCAATAGTGTTATTTTACTTGTGCGTATAAATCATATATGCAACAAACAAGTCGTAACAAGTAAAAATGCTGATATGTAGATTACGGTTGACTGTGAAAGAGCCAATTCAACAATTTTTTAAAATCGATTCTACTAAAACCGCTTAAACCTGACACCTATATGGAATGTTGCTAATTTGACGGTTTTGCAATGGTGTTATTTTACTTGTGCGCATACATCATATATGCAACAAACAAGTCGCAACAAGTAAAAATGCTGATATGTAGATTACGGTTGACTGTAAAAGAGCCAATTCATCAATTTTTTTAAATCGATTCTATTAAAACCGCTTATTTATAAGTCATTATAAATCATTCTTCATTCAGCAGCGTTGAGATTAGCAGCGAGCCAATTCGTGAATTTATGTAAGTAATGCATTTTTTTTTTTTTGTAATAAACTTTATTTTGATTGTCTTTGCGAAATAGTATTTGTATAAAACTAATATATATTTTTGATTGTTACAGAAAATGGAAGATTCAACCGACATAATGTTCAGCCAATATGCTCAGGATCCGTTAGAAAATTTTACCCAGCAATACCAGGAACTAATGAGGAATCAGCCGACAAATTATGAGAAAAAACGAAGACAAAAACGAGAAATCAATAAGAAGAAGACGAACGCCTCTAAGTCTTTTGTTATAAGAAAGGAAAGCCGAGGAATTAAACTAGTCCAAATCAAAATATTGGATCTACAAAAAGAATCAGCGGTGGCGAGTTCATGTGAAGAGAAAGAAAATGTGGTGGTCAACGCGCAGTATGTGGTGCAGGATTCCGTAGATGAAATTGCAGATCTTACCGAGGTTTTAGTAAGAAAGATTTCTAAAAAGCTCTGTGGTGATTTGTTATGATTATTTTGTAAGGTTTAATAGTAGTGTTTATAATATACATTAAATTATATTTAGTTAAAATTGTATCTTACTTATGGAATGAATAAACTTTATAAGTAACTAAAAAATGCATTTTAATTCCATTCTTTTAGCTTTTAAAATCAAGTTTAAAAATAGTTATTAGTTATAGACTATAGAGGTATCGTAAATAAAACAGTATATTTTTTTAACATTATTTATTGTTTGCTAAACACCATTTTTTTATACACAAAACATTTCTCAATGCACAAATATTCTTATGATTAACACAATGAGTTATAAAAACATCGTTTCTGTAAATTTCAGATAATTTCTTAAGATTGGGAATACCTTCATCATTAATATCTAAAACATTTTGATGACCACATAACTCTTGTAGCCATTTCACCTTTTCTGCTCCTTTAACAATAATTATTCGATCTTTAAAGTATGGTTTCATTATTCTTAGAAATTCTTTGTAGTCAATATATCCATCGCTCCAGGAATATCCCCTATTCCTTTCTAACCACCGAACACGCCTTTTTTCTTCTTCAGTAAGTTTAGAGAATGAATGTGGCGGTTTTATCAAAAAAATATCAGTATATTGCAAAGTAGCTATAGCCAATTCTTTGACTATGAACTCATTGTGTAGATTTTTAAATCCTTGCACATCCACTATTACCGTATTGTTATTCATGTTAACTTTTTGACGATATTACTCAGCGGTTTGTATTCGAATATACAGTCGTTTAAAATCAAACAATATGCTGCTGTGTGATCAGGTATATCTTGGTCTGCTTCAATTTCAACTCTAACGTCGATCGACCCCTTTAGGGTCTCGTGTTGTCGCGAACAGTCGATAACAAACAGAGGAGCTATGTCTCTAAATTCTTTTAAACTCAACAACGGTTCTGAACGACGTCCGTGATATGACTGTTGAAATCTTGTGTATTGTTCGTATAATAAAGTAAATTTGTCATCTGAAAAACTGACATTCAATCCCTCATATGGATAATATGACGAATTTAAATAGACTCTCACATCACGTACATGACAATGATCAAACTCAGCCATTGACAATTTACTATTTTGTTTCCGATTGGTTTGTAAGGCAATCACAACAAATCGCGGTTTCTCTGTTTGGGAAGACGTTTTGATAGACCAAGTATGCTTACGTGTTTTGGGCAGTAACGGGTATTCATACAGATCCCAATTACGAAAAGCTAATGGAATAGCTCGATCTTTCTCTAAATGCTTTAATAAATTTATTCTTTCACGATCAGATACTTTAATGTGTGGTACTCTCCAAATTATCTTACTTATTGTAACATCACTAATAACTTCTCCTGATTTTAACTTAACCGCATTAAGATTTGAGTTGCTTCTTAGTAAAACTAACTCGTGTTTGCAGTTCATTATAATTTTTTCATAATCTTCTGCAAATCCCAATATTTTGTTTAACGGGATTGATACGGAAAATGCTCCACCAGTGACATTATTTGTTCCTTCCGGCGACCAGCCCCAAACTCGTGCATATTTTGATTCATTTTCATTTAAAGATAGATAAGATTTTATAGTAGTAGTAACACCAGCGTTTTTAATTTTATCAATTTCTACTCCATTTAATTCATATCTCACGTCTTGAAATAAAAACAGTACTGAATTATTAACAAAATGTACATTTGAAACTCCTGCTTTAGAAGTGTTGTCGTACACATTTACTTTTCCTTCGATGTATAGGCTACTAAGTGAAGGCAACACGTACAAGTCTTGCTGGTTGATAGGAATTCTTATTTCATCATTCGTGTTAAAACTTGAGACGTATGGTTTGTAAGAATGGTACTCAAAACTTTCAATGGTATTGTCATATGACGTTTGTTGAGATATATTTAAAATATTCATTTTATTAACCCAATTAGCTTAAGGAAATCTTTGTTAGCTTTGGTAAGCTTCTTTTTAAGTTGAAGCGATGTGCCTTTGTGAGATGATCTTTGAAGACTGCCTTGAAAAGTCTTTGTGCTGGGGCTTTTATTGAAATTTATCATTTTTTCTTAAAATGTAAATATAGTTGCACTTCTTCACCCCGTAAATTTATCTCTTTATTGTCCGCGTCCAACAGCCTAATGTTGATAGCACTTATAGAATTTTGATTTACAGGAAAATAAATCAAATTTTTAGGTATTTCAATTATCCGGTATCCAGGTGGCACGTTAGGTACAAATTCATAAATTATATGGCTTGCTTTTCCATTAACAAATGAACCACTAACTACGTCGCATTCAATCCGCACGATGGTTGTTGATAGAATGCTAACGGGATATTGCGATTCAGTACTTATATTTGCTTTTATTGTTTCCATTCCAAATCCTAATATTTTACCCAATGATTCTTTTTTATTAAAATGGATCTCTTTGGAACAAAATATATTCGTTTTCAATGTATTGTTATTGCAGGTCAATTTTAACACACTGTTTTTAATGTTACTTTTTAAATAATCACATATATCTTGAAGCTCATAAGATCCCTCAGGAATTTGTATAATTTCATTTTCACCATAATAAAACTTATTGTTTCTTTCATCTATATTAGGAATAGAATTGAACGTTGAAAAATACACAAGACCACATTCGTAGTCTCCTTGGAGTTCCAAAGTTGGGGAATAGTTTGTAGACAAAGAGGCTCCGCTCCCTGTTATAGACACAGTGAAAGACATTTTTATAATGACATTTTTTATTTCAATCACTTATTTATAAATATTTTTTCCAATAGTTTCTTAAAAATTTAAGACATAGGTGACCACAGTTCACAGTGCCAAAAGATTGATGTCTTGTATAATTGTAGTTTATAGGCAAGTTATTCATATACTTTATAAATTCTAAAGGTGGTTTTAAATCACCGAAACTATCATAATATTGAACGTAATTGTTTTTCTTTACAAAGGCTACCCAATGCGTACCAGGATTAGAGTTGCTATCTAAATTCAGTATTCCACATTCAATTTTTCTAGGTTTCAAGGGCAATGTATCTCTCATGTAAACGCCACGAAAGTGTGGAATATCACTGGAATGTTCTAATATATCTAGGTTAGTAAGTGCACGTCTGGGTAACCGCTTTATTAGTTTTTTGAAGGGTTTAGGTATAAACCCGCTCCTTTTTTATGAGGTTTAATGTATAATCCTTTTCCGAGAGCTAGCGCTTCCATGGTTCTGTTATGTCTTTCAGATTCTTGAAGACTCTTTTGCGCAGCTTTAGAATCATTCACAGCTTTTGCTATACCAGCAGCCCCTCCAGCAAGTGAACCTAATGCTGACAATCCCGCAAATATAGGGATAAGTGGTAAAAGGCCTCCTGATTTTGGAAGTGGAATACAACGGGGCAAGCGTATTCCTTTGTTCTTACTAAATAGTTTTTTTGCAGCGGCATAAGCATATTTTATTGCAGAATGGTGGTCCTTGTATTTACTTTTTTTCAATTGAGACTGAATTGCTTTAACACCTTTTTTGAAACATTTTATACCACTGCCTGCCCTTATTTTGGCTTTCATAGCATTTTTTACAATCCAAGAGGCAATTTTTTCTCCTTTACCAGCGTCATTCGATTTCAACCTCTTCTTTGCCATATCCAAAAGTTTTAAATCGGCTATACGTCGAGCGCTCGAGTCTTTGTTAATGTATGCAATATCGTGGTACATGCAGGCTTCATCTAATTTGTTCACTCCTCGTTGACCTTTACTTATCCGTTTTTGAAGTTTAGTTCCAGGACCACAAAATTGATAGCCAGGTAAATGAACTTCAAACGGTAAATGATCTATCCAGCTATTAATTATATTACTACCTCCCTTCATTGATAGGCATAGACTGAGTTTAAGAAGTATTAGAGTTGTTTATATACCTATTTGACTAATTCACTTTTGTTAACCCAACTATTTTCTTCATCACTTAACCCTAACCACTTTACAAACAGTCTGTTTCCTTTTCTTTTAATAACCTTTTCGATAAGATAAACGTCTGGGAATTTAGTTTTTTGTAGTTCATAGCCGTAAAAAGAACCTAGGATATACTGATTGTGTTTGTCTTCTAATTGATACGTCTGGGGATTTGTTTGATTTATTTTTGCAATACGAAATATTTCCGTAGACCAATTAGGAGTATAACCTTTATAGAAATCACCTTTGTATTTACTTATACGAACAAAGTCTCCAATTTGAAAGGTAGGTCCTTGTCGTATTTTTAGCTGATGAGTTTTATTAATGTTAGATTTTACTTTACTCTCATTCGATTGATTAACGTCATTCGGCTTAAATTTTGTAATGCGATGCACAGTATTATTGTAGTGTTGCACAACTGAATCTAAATTATTCTGAACCCAATGATATTTACCACACAGACTAAACGATTTGTAAAGGTGTGATTTTAAAGTTCTAATCACACGCTCTACAATGGAAGCTTTCTTAACAGAGTATGTGGAATAATGATTTATATTATATCTTTTCATTAACTGATTAAATAAATCGTTGTAGAATTCTTTACCTAGGTCTGTTTGTAAATTTTTTGGTTTTCTTTTAGAAACGGATAATACACTATTCATTGCATTTGTAACACACTGCTTGGATTTTGACTTCAACGGTCTCACCCACACGTATTTTGATAAAGCATCAATTACGACAAGAACATATTTAAATCCTTTATTAAATGAGGCGAATTTTTCAAAATCCATTAGGTCAGCTTGCCATAGATCGTCTAATCCCCTAATGATTGTACATCGACGAACGAAATTTCTTCTTACAGCTTTATGAAGCTCATTTACTACTTCTTGTTTACTCATTCTTAGCAGGTTTCGGTGCAACTATGTCATCAATTTCTTTTTTTGTGTAATACAGTTTACTCAAATTGACAGAAGTCAATTTTTCAAGATTATTAAGGTATTTTTTAATATCACTTTGAATTTTTTTCATTTCGTTTCTTAGGTCTTGAACACAATTATCTACGTATTTTTTGTTAACAGCCTCATCATCTTTCTCGGGAATTTGTAGTCCTGTTAATCTTGATAATTTTAAATCAAAATCACCTTTGTCTGTTCTTATCAATGTTTCGGAAATAATGTCAGTGAATTCGGTTTGTCGAAGACGTTTATGAACGTGGTGACCGAACTTATCAATATTCATTGTCGTCCAGTCCGCTTCTTTGGCGCGATGATACTGCCTAATCCTCCAGATGGAAGCTTTATATATTTCACTTGTTTTATAAGACCAGCTTCGTGTAGTTCTGATATTATTGAATATATTTCATTATGTACTCCAGTATTACCAGCAGCCCATGAAGCTAGTAATAATTTTAACCGTTCCACTAACTCATTGGGATCATCCCAATAAACTAAATCAGTATCTTTTTTAACTTCTTTTAAAATTTCGATACCTTCCCCTTGAGGGAGACTTTCTACACTGCTTGTATAAGGTCTAGAAAATTTAAACAATGGTTTGATCACGTTCATATATTTAAATCCTTTGTTGCTGTTTATTGGATTCTTCGGATTGTAGCCTCGTCTGTGCACATTAGTATCCGTAAGTATTATTTTATAATTTTGCAAGTCTTCTACTGAAACAACTTTCAAATTTGGTTTCTTATTATATAATAGTTCTTTTAAGCCTAGAGTTTTTTTGAAACTTCGCTTCCCAATTTTTAGAATGCGATCATCATCATGAACACGAGTTTTACCAAGCATAAGTTTTCCATTAACAACTCTTACACCATAAGGTATATTTGAATCTTGTATTGCTTCAGATGTCACCGACCATGATAAAGAATCTCTGTCAACACTTGGTAATGACTGAAGTGATTTGAATGAGCTATCAGTGTCATCGTGCTCTTCGGCGGGCGATGAAGTGAGAGTTTTAGGCGTTCTACTAACATCATCATCATCATCCGAGATTTCTTCATTATGAACAACCTTGTTGAAGTAATCGAAATCCTTGTCCAAATTATTTGACGACTCACTGTCGGTATTTTTCGTTCTTTTTATTACTTGGTTTTGTTCAATTTTTTCATCTGTGTGACGTTTGTTATCAGTTTTATTTGTTAACAGCTTGAGTGGGCTAACAATAGGTTTAAATATTGTTTCGAGAGCCATATCATTTGTATTTTTTGAATCTTTTATCATTTCTACTTTTCTTTTTACAGCTGCTGCAGATTTTACAATTTGCTCCTTAAGACTTCGTTCCATTGCAGAAGATTCCACTCTGTTTGACTTCTTATATGAAACTGATTGATTAATAACTTAGCAGCTATTTAAAGCGTTCAATCCACTACTATAAATGTATCGAACTTCATTCTGTAACAACCTTTATTTCGTTCACAATCTTTGTTAATTACAACGTAATTGAAAGGTTTACTCCAAACAGTTGAACACATTTCCCGAAACTGAGACCATGTCATGTCAGATCCCACATGCTCATCATAAACGTGTTTCAGGTTGATATCGTCTTGCTTAAATAATATAATGAGGTTAGAATTGTCTCTTACTAGTTGTTTTGGTATTTTTGTGTATGTTTGATTTATATAGAAACTGTCAATATTTTTATGACGACCCATAGCGAAGTAGTCTCGTATATTGTTTTGATTTTCACAAGCAACATCGTCGAATATAATTATCGAATTCGGTAATGCCTCGTGTGGACTTAAAATTTCACTGTTATGATTATATTTGTAATAGGACGTATTTGCTACATTTTCCAATACCTTCTCCAAAAATACGTATTTAGGTTGATACAAAGATTTTGAATAAACATATAGGTTACGAAATCGAGGTCCATTCTTGTGTAACAACAAACTGATTACTAAGTTGGTCTTTCCACAGTTTGATGGACCACAAACAATACTGCGAATAGAATTTGGTAGTAAATTTCCATGACGTTTAACCTCACTCGTTGGAGCAGGACAGATACATTCCAATTTAAGAGATTCTTTTTGTTTAAGAAATTTCATTATTTATACGCGACCGTTTAGATCCATGGGTTTCAACAAAATAATTTAACATATTATTGTTAAACCCTTTTTACTCATGAATTGGGGAGGCTAGATCAAGACGATGTATTTCAAAGGCGCGGCAGACCGCGCCGTCAGCGAGCTTGCGAGCGGTTGAAATACAGCGTTTTGAGCTAGACTTCCCAATTCATTTACTACTACTACCTGTACCGTGTCCCTCGTCGGGAGGTGTCGCCGCGGTGTCATCACTGCGACGCTCCTGACGACACGGCCGAGCACACTCTCCTTGAGTGCTCGGCCTGGCGACACGAGCGCCGCGAACTAATCGCGGCGCTAGGCGGAGGACGCCTCTCGTTGGCGACCATGGTTCGTGCCATGGTCGCCAACAGGAGTGCGTGGGAGGCGGCCGCCTCCTTCTGCGAACAAGTAATGTCGCAGAAGGAGGCAGCGGAGCGAGAGCGCGAGGAGGACCCCCTTGCTGCTCCCCTCCGGCGTAGACGGCCAGGCCGGAGAAGGCGAGCTCACTTAGCACGCCTTCTCCGGCCTGAGGGTTGACCTGCGGGCGGGGGTAGCCCCCCAACGCCCGCATTGCACAGGTCGCTCGAGCCATGTCTGAGGTTCACCTAGTTTCTCGGGTGGCCCTCCCTAGGCGCCACCCTGACTTGAGGCCTCTCAAGTCAGGGTACCCAGGGATGGGCTGGTCAATAGCCACAAGGCTGGCACCGGCTCGACCCAATCGGGGGTGAAGGGGAAACCGGGGGAGTTTAGTGGGTAGTGGACGCTTAAGTCTCGAGTCCCACACACGGCCGCGGGTCTAGCTAGCCTGCGGTTATGGTGCATAAACGCATTCTCCTCCGAAAAAAAAAAAAAAAAAAAAAAAAAAAAAAGGGGACCGTAATTTGAAAATTTTAGCTGATCTTACAAAGAATGTGGTCGGAGAGCACCAAAGTAGCCATACATTCCTTTTCTCATTGCAAGTGAGCGTAAATGGTGATAAATGAAAAGAGACGATGCTTCATTTGCAAAAATTTTACCATTAGTCTGGAGTGAAGGACATTATGAGAAATCCAAGTTTTCTCGTGTAGTTTTACGACACTGAAATGCAAAGCACCTTTAGTTTAACTGCTATCGTGATTAAGTTATTCCGTGATAGCTATGACATTTGAATAACAAGTAGTTGACAATAATTTGGAATGAGAATAATGGTTTGTACGTTTTTTTTAAGTTCACCCACGACCGATTAATGAAATCAAGGGTTGATTACGAAACATTTCACGTACCAGTACCTTCATAGATATATCCATACCTGAATAAATAAATATCATTATATTTTGTATCAATCGCACAAAACCGCATCAAACATTTTTTGGACTCAAGACTTCCGGATGTTTAGCCGGAACTGGCTCGACTACTGCCTAATGTAATGTAATGTACCTAATGTCCTCCTAGCCGAGTTTTCGGCTACGGCGGCCAATCTTTTACTTTTTAATTTTATAGTGCACAAGTGAGTGCGCAAGCACAGGTGCACTTCCTATTCCCTCACTCTCATAACACGGTGGGACAGCATTCTGACACGAACGAAGAGAGATCAAGCGCAGGACGGCTAAGCGTGGCTTCCGAAGCACGAAATCATCGTTCTTTTTCAGACATTCAGGTGATTCAAGCCTGCAAAATCCTAACCAAACTGGAAAAATTCATACAAATACATGCTCCTCGCGGGATTCGAACCCACTACCTCCGGGTTCAACGCCCTAACCACTGTACCACGGAGGCAGTTAACTGCCTAATAACATGTCACTAAATCCAAGTTAAACGCTTAGCTCGCTAAGACGCGTTGATAAATACCATGGGCGGCAGATCTGGGATGATATCGCAGATTAGTCACCGGAGCCCTTTAGCCCGGGATCAATCTTAGAGACAGCTCGCTTCGGTCCGTGGAGTGACACGCGCGTACGATGCCCTTACTGACTTAAAAGGATATTTACGAGTTTTTATTTATTTATTCAGAATGGGCTTCCTTAAAAGGAGGTGTTTTAGTGTATTATTGTGCTTGGGTATATCACCTGAATATTTTTAGTAGGTTTTAACGTTAGTAGATTTTAATGTTTTTTTTTGGCTGGTATATCTTCTGATCTATCTGGCTACGTTTTCAAATAAAATCTTATATAATCAAGTTGATTTTATGCTATTTGGTTAAAATATGACACTTGTGATAGTTGTGATTCCATTTTTGTCAGTAAATAAACGTAAAATAATATGTAGTTAACATTGAACAATGCTTGAGTAATTTCTTTCTTCAAGCACTTTGTCTTAATCTGGGCAGCTTGCAATGATCCGGGATTTAGCAAGTTGGTGGCGCCGGCAATTATTAACGCTATTTCTCTGCATATATTGTGACAGTCAAAAATTGTGAAATATTAATGCTGTCAATCCGATGACATCTGTCGTAGGGATCATGGTATTTTGAGATGATGCCTTTTGGCTAAGATCAAAGTGTGATAATACGCTAGCAATACATTATTATCTTAAACTCTTTTTAAGATGAGTGAACCCGAAATGCAGTGTAAAAAACACACTGAAAGGTGAACCTGAAAATTAATCCGTGCCTCGCCATTCATTTTGTTCCGCGGCCATTTCGGAACGTTCACAGCTGCAGGTATCGACTGCCCGCACTTCCCGGTGTTCCAAATCGCCAAAAAGGAACAAAGCCTCCGACCGGCCTCTGCAAACACTTATGAAATATCACCGGTGAGAACAAAACGGCTTTCCATAGTGTTGGCGATTGACACAAAAAATAAAACATTATTCCGGTTCAGATTTTTCTTTGTAGGCGAATGATTTCAAACGTCAATGAGTGAAGTCGATGGTTCGAATTTTGGCGTGTATCTATAAATGACCGCCTCCGTGAAACAGTGGCTAAGCCGCTGGGGTATAAAAAGACGGAGGTCGTGGGTTCGATCGGTGGTAGGGTTTCAGAGCTGCTATGGGGGCAGATTTCACCTGTGGTAGCTAGCCAGCCGGACTCTGAAAAAGCCCTACCACCGATCGAACCCACGACGCCAGTAGGTACACTTGAAATTAGAAGCTCGAAGATCAGATAAGCCTACAATCTGGCAGCACATTGAGCGACGCTTTCATGCAAAGTGTCCCTCAGTGGAATAGGCTGCAGTTCCCGCTTACCATCAGGTGGGCTGCGTGTCTGTCTACCAACTTACACAGTATAAAAAAAAAGAATTATTCTCTGTGGGTATTTACGACTTGATTGGCGGTGACGGAAAACTTTATGAGGAAATCTACACAGTAAAATGCTGTGTAGCCTTAATCCAATAAGACTAGTTCCACTGTGAAGGAGGTCAGATGGCAGTCGCTACTATAATTATATTAACGTGACCTTAATAATATGCATAACAATTTTATTAAATTTTATAAGAGGTAGAGCATCGTGAATTTATACTGTAGTACATCATTCAACATACAGAAGACCACAGTGCTATGTATTTGTCGGTGATTAAATCCTCTAAAGCTAAAAGGGGAACCTGTTTTTTGCTACCAGCGTCGTATTTTTTTTCAAATCAGGGTCGGAACGTGCGAGTAATGCCTTTAGTGTTACAAGGGTCGCAAGAAATTCTTTAGAAAATCTTCTTTATATAGGTACCTCAAAAACGACTGGATTACTGGCCTTGACAATATTGTCTAGATAATCTCCGGTACAACACTAGTGAATGGCGCAAGTTCTTGTGCTATGTGTCAAGTTTATTTTAAACTGCCTTTAATATTTATTTAAGTCTTGCCTCATTTTATGATTTTAGCAATGATTTATTTTATCGAGAAAGAAAATAAAACATTATGTTTGATAGAGGAATAAAAATATGATAATTTAATATTACAATAATATTAGTCATAATATCTCAGTACGCAGATGGCGTTATACGGTTTCAATTGAAAAATAATGAAAGTTCACATTTTTATTTATTTTTGTGAACATTATTAAAATTAAAGTTTATGAATAAAATTAATATTTTTTTATGTAATTGCTGTTGGATAAATATCATTGCAGCAAGCAATTTATCAGATCGAGAATAATTACTTATGTACATACCATGAAGAGACTTTTACCCAATTGAACACTTTTTTTAAGAATTTTACATATTTTTATAATTATCTATGTAATATTCGTAACGAAAACTCATTTTGCTAACTCTAGATGGCTTTAACTCACTAATGTATAGACAACATAAATATTGTTACCCGTCTGGCAAAAACAAGTTTATTGTCATATTGCACAAAGCAGCTCTGAACATAGAAAAGCACTTAAGCGCCTCCTGGCGACGCTCAAGGTATCAATCGCTGGTGCTTCGGTCCTCCAGGACGAAATGAAGGATGGCTGTCCCGGAGGACGATGCCGAAATGTTTTGAAGGAAATTCACGGGAGCTGGGTTTGCGCGTCTCCGTAAAGTATTTTTGCAGAAACAGGCAGTCTGTAAAAAGGGTCCACTTTTTGGATTTTAACAAAAATTCTTTGGGCAGTTTTTGTATTTTGATAAAAAATGCTGTTGAGATACCAGACAATAAATAAATCAGTAGACATTTTCAAATAAATCGAAAATAATTAAATTAAGATAAATGTTATTTATAATACTATTTACTAAGGGTATTTAATGCATAAAACCCAAATTATGTACAGTGCTTAACTTTATCTTCTCTCTGTTACATTTCTTGATAGATAGAAAATTTAAACTGGTATAAGCGGGAAAAGTTACAATACCTTCTTGATCACACAAATTCTGATATTGAAGATAACTTTGTAAAATGCTTAAGCAACTGGACAAAAGAAAACGTTAGATATAAGGCGAAATTCAAGACGTATGTTTACACCTTTGTTCCCACTTTTCATAAAAGACTAGATGATTGGCAAAAGAATTCAGATTTTCCATTGTATCTATATCTTTTTAGGCCTCTATTGAAAAGCAACAGC
The DNA here is from genome assembly GCA_949319885.1 of Mecyna flavalis. Classification (NCBI taxonomy): domain Eukaryota; kingdom Metazoa; phylum Arthropoda; class Insecta; order Lepidoptera; family Crambidae; genus Mecyna; species Mecyna flavalis. The sequence continues at coordinate 535,950 of OX439426.1, forward strand.
TATAATTTTACAAGCTATTGTTATCATTGAGTTTATGTATAAATTTAAGGAGAAAACATTCCTATAGAAATTTCAAATAATGAGGGATAAAATAACTGTTCATCCCAAAAGTATGAATTAATGTTAATATCTATATATATAAAAGAAAGTCGTGTTTGTTACAATCAAATCAAATCAAATCAAAATATTCTTTATTCATGTAAACTTGTAACAAGTATTTATGAATCGTCAATTACAGAGTGACTCTACCACCGGTATCGGAATGCAGTCATCTGCCGAGAAGAACCGGCAAGAAACTCGACAGTTACTCTTTTTCATCGCCATGTTTGTTTACAATTTGTTTGTTACAATTACTGATTAGTTTTAGAATACCAAGCCATACAGTATAAAGTATAAGAATGAGACTATAATCGAGAAAAATCCGTGAGCCCTGGAAGACCAGTGCCCAAAGGTGGCACCTGCAGCACAAGTATGACGTATGTGCCAGCCATAATTTCACTCAACCATATTAGAGGGAATGTAACCACCCGACACATAACGCCACCACCCCAAGCACATTTTAGCGAGCATGACCGCCAAGGTTACAAACTCTTCAGGATTCTTTGAATGAAAATTAAATTTAATTTTATTGAATTATAACATTTAATGTGTTACTGTATAGCAAAGTTAACATTGTTGATACTATCCGGATTCTATACAATGCAAAGGCGCGAGTCCAAGCTTCCTTGTCGTTGAGGTATTCTTATTAATACAATACAAAATAAATTTACAACACTTATAACTCGAGAACGGCTGGACCGATTGCCATGGTTTTTGATTTGTTGGATTTGTTTCCGTCCCGAATAGCAGAATACATCTTAAAAAAGAAAGGATTTTGATCAATTCCCACGGGAACGGGAACCACGCGGGTGAAACCGCGGGCGGCCGCTAGTTATACATAATAGAGATAGGCTGTCACATTTCTTCTAGTGACTTCTTATAGCAACCCAGCTTTGGAAAAGACTTTGGAAGAGAATACGACCTACCTCTGGTGTTTCCAATGTCCATGGGTAACAGTGTTTACTAACAATTAAATTGGATGATGTTAAAAAAAGAAAACATGTAGTACCTACATATTTTTTTTACAAAATACTAACACAAGATATCTTGTTTGTAAATATAAAAACATAAAAATAAAATAAAAAATACAGAAACGTGCTTCAACCACGGACCTAAATTAGGTCCGTGGCTTCAACGCTAATCGAAATTAATCTCTTAAACGAATTAGTACAAGCTAAACTTGTAAGAAGTCCAAGCATTTCGCTAGACTATCTACAGTACACGCTCCAGTTGTTAAAATTATCGTCCCGAGTCCTTCAGATAAAATAGAAGCGCAAACATTTAAAGAAAAAAAAGTCTGCAAAGAAATATTTTAATAAAGATAAAACTTGTTCGCCAACTGTCAAAGTTTGGCCATAAACATCAAACAGGCTGGTTTTTGAAGCGAGCTAATATTTTAACCGCGAATTTAATTATGAGAGCAAGTGGAAGCTTTGATCTACCGCTCGGATGCGAGTGAGTTTGCGCTGAAAAGGTTAATTTGTCTAAATTAAAACCTACGGAACGACATCACACCCAGTCTAATGAATTGACGTAGCTCGAAAAGATGATTTTAGAACGTTGTAAGCACTTAACTTTTACAATATTTTATATTTATTGCAAGTGGTTACAAAACGCATAATGTTTTTGACAGAGAGTCATGATTGTATTACGCAAAATATTTTTATCAAAAAGGCTCACTTACCTACTTATTAAAATTTACATTTTTGAGCAAGCAAAAATAAAATCTGACACTGCCTTTGATGCCTTTGATAATCCTATAGTGTAATTTTATCACAGTCAATATACTATATTCCCTGAATTTTATTTACATCTCAGACTAAAAAATTCTATTTTGTAATAAAACCTGAATGAAATCTGAGCTTTGTGCAGTAAGCAACAAATCTACCCACCCGAATCACACAGCCGATTTTCAGCTTAATATCTATTGCATAAATTCGTATTTCAATCGTGCCCTTTACTGTTCATAAGCAAGCAATGATTTTAAAAATAACTAAATATCTTTCATGCGTAGTCAGACAATAAAGAATTTAATTTTTAATTTGAACTTTCTTTATAATGGGTAATTAAGACGATTTTTCTAAAACGATTAGATGCTGAAACAATCTAAATTTCTTTCTGCGAATGAACAATTTTCTTGATGAATTAATTTTCTACTAAAAGGTTCTGATTGGTGTGACTCTTTAACTTTGAATATATTTTAATGTTGATTTAATGCAATTTGCTTTCATCATTATCGTAATGGATCCATACTTATAAATTCGAAACGAACTCTGTCTATCTTTGGTTAATTTCTCTAACGGTCTGTCTGTTACAATTAAACACTTTACGATACAATTTAGTACATATAGACCTTAGGAAAGGCTTACTTATATCCCTAGATAATGTTCCCATAGGATACCAGAAATAGAAGTGTCAACAAATGCATATTCTACTGCCCAGACAATCTTAAACATTATTATAGTGACAAACTTCAGTGAAGAGAATTTACCAAGTCAAAACTAAGAATCTACGGTTAAATACTACATTGTCGATTCCGCACCAATTCTCATACAAAGACACGTTATGAATTTTGTGAATTACCGTGAAAACGTCGAGCTAACGTGTAAAGACAACTCTGAGCTATCTAGACACAGTATAGTTACAAGCAGTAGGTTTTCCTTCAGACTCATTAGCGCATTTGGTAGTGATTGTGACCTGTGTGCCAAGGTCATCATCACCATCGTCAACCTGTTAGAATTCACTGCTGAATATAGGTCAGGAACTATAAGTTTAAAGCATCGTTCAAACCCAACGATCGTCTGCTGCCAACTGTAACAACTGTTACTCGTAGCATGCCCCTTATTTTGAACGGTTTGGTGTGAACGAGAAGTTGAATAAAATGCAACAAAGAAAGTAACTTGTAAATATGTACATATGTTGTGAGCGGCGTCTGAATTCACAGGATAACGAGACATAATAAGCTTTGTATTACCATAAGTCTACTTTTATCCACTTGTTTTATTCGGTGACAAGATTTTATACTTTTTATTTATGTGGGACTTTGTGGAAATCAAATACCGTTATCCATTTCTGCTCAAAAAAACTAGTGTTATTATGGTGAATTGCCAATAACATCAAGTATTTTTATTTTCTTTAATATTATTTAAAAGAAATAATTTTGAATAGCATGATATAAAAAATTGTAATCACATGCAGATAATATTTAAAACTACAATAAAGTTAAGGATAGACGGTCCAGTGGCCCAAGTACCAGTTTACGGTCTTAAGATCCTGAGTTCAATCGTAAGTTGGTTTTATATTCACCAATTCGTACTTGGCAAGTTTACTCCATTCCAGCTTTACTTTTAATACCAGTATGGTTTGAACGTGAAACACCGTTTCTATTTGTGCACTGTGTCCAGGTCTGCAGCGAACAATCGGATCTTTCTCTGAATTTGCATAGTTTCATAACCGGGGCCGCCGTTTGTTTGAACTCGCACCTCGCAGTTGGCGCCGCTCCGGAATTAACACTCACCCGGAACCCGCTCCATGAGGGGAAGTTTCTAATGAAAAGAAAAAACTTTGATCTTGCCGACATCGGAGAACTGCAAGATGGCACTGCCTTATTGCATATTGCCTCAATCTAATACTAGGTGAGGTAATCTGAGATAACAGTACTACTTTGTAAAATTCAACGTTACACCTTCAAGACGTAAGGAAGATAAAATTAAAAGATATTTTAACTTATTTATCTATCTATATAAAATAGAAATGAATTGTTGTTCGTTAGTCTCGCTAAAACTCGAGAACGACTGAACTGATTTGACTAATTTTAGTCTTGAAATATTCATGGAAGTCTAGGGAACGTTTAGACGACGACGAAATATGGAAAAATTGCGAGGAAAATTCTAAAAACGCCAATTTTATTTTCTCATACAAACTGTTCCTACCAGTCAAACGTTTGATAGTGACACGAAGTTCGCCGGGTCAGCTTTTCAAATATATTTTATTTTTTAATCGAGCAAAACTCGATTCAATAGTAAAAGGTAAATCACCATTTAAGACGTATTCGTAAGTCGACGTAATTCAACACAAAAGCTCGAACAAATTATTTAGTAAAATTAAAGTTAAATAAAATATAAGATGTTGAATGATCAAACGAAACTTACAAACAATGTAAATGGTCGCACACCAACAAAAAATCTGACAAGTGCGATCAAAATAGGCCAAAGCGGGTTCTGAACCAAATTATAGATAGATGTAAATAAGAGTGCACCTATTGTGGACGGCTTCCACTTATTCTATAGAACCTAAAAAAATAATTACGATTGTCAAGTAAAAATCTCGAATTGACAAATTGTGTATAATCAAAATCAAAAAATCAAAATCAAAATATTCTTTATTCATGTAAACTTGTATCAAGTATTTATGAATCGTCAATTACAGAGTGACTCTACCACCGGTATCGGAATGCAGTCATCTGCCGAGAAGAACCGGCAAGAAACTCGACAGTTACTCTTTTTCATCGCCATGTTTGTTTACAATTTGTTTGTTACAATCTTTGAAACGTTTAATTTTGTTTTCAAACTAATAATTAGTTATACACTTTTTCTCTACAGATTATTTTGTAAGTTTAGACTCGAACGTATATTCCACTCGAATCATTAATTTTTTTTAAGTTGATAGCTCCAAACACTTTTTTTCACTATTGTACATACAAATATTTCAAATAATACAATTTTACAGTCATCTTCTTTAAAGCGGAATGAGTTGACCAAAGACTCATCAAAAGATAGTATTACATTAAAACAAAAACACATTAATCTGTAGATGTTTAAATTTAACGCCGTCTGCTGAACGGAACCCTAAACATAAGTTAAAAGTGTTTGCGGCATGTTCAAAGTTAGATTACCATTTTTCTATTCATTCCCGCGTAGGTCAGACTGTAATGAAGTTTAATCACCCGCTTGAACTTTAACGAAATTCATCTCGGAAAGTTCGGCAGCTCGGCGGGAGGCCGTGACGTCACGCCTGCGTTCAACGAGATCGCGGTGTAACCCCGCGGGCTGAGGTCAGAACCTTATCTTAAGGTACATGTTTCCTGCAGATTTTGAGATGTTTTTAGAATTAATATAAATAATATTATTTCAATGAAATTGCGACTTATGACTCATTTTTTCGGAGGAGAATGTATTTAGAAATTAATGTTTCATGGTAGGATAGAAAACCATTTAAAGTCATCGTTGCTTTAGGGAACTTAATTTATCATAATGCCTGCCAATGAGGGTTAATTAGTTTAAAATTAATTTTAGAATTGCTTGATCGGTTGGATACGTCTAAGTTTGCACAGACAAAGAGATTTGAGGCATCAGTGAGTCTCCGGAATTTCGTTTTAGGTTGACGGCGTCTCTTCAAAACCGTCTTTAAGTCATGCATTCTTAGCGCAACAGCAGCGTCAAACACAGATCTCCCTCAAATCCTAAATTCCCTCACAGGTGTCAAGCTATCATGGAAGGTACGAAAAAGTAATTAATATCACATCACGGTGATGGTGTAAACTCGCTTCGGGTAAAATGAAGCTCTTCGGAAAATTAATTATTTCCTACTCGAATTTCAGTGTGGGCCAAAATCAGAATGTTTCGGATAAATAACTGGCTACACGCTTTCCGTAAGATTATGCCTTTGCGTTTATCGTGAAGCCATTCTATTATTTATTGTGCCAAATTGCTTGCAAAGGAGCACGGAAGGCTGTAATTTGTAGCCTTAAGGTTGTTACTGTTTACTATGTATTTTGCTGGGGAACACGGGTGATAAATAATAGCAGCAGTCTGTAGTCTGAAGTTTTGGTCAACGTAATTTATAACAACTCAGAAGCGACCGATAACATAGTTAAATAGGGGTGAATTTACACTGTAATAAAAATAAATTTTAATCTTTGTTAGTAAGTTGTAGATCATGAATACCACGATAATTTAGTATAGATTGAATTTAAGCCTAATAGTAAAAAGCCGAACATATAGATTCGGTGGTTATCACAATTATTAAGAAGAGTAAAAGCTACTTCTCTCAGTTTAAATGCTCAAGGAGGTGCATAGGATACCTATTGTAGCACAATGGGTGATGTTTTCTTGTTTAATACCCGTCATTGGAATCATTTTAGATAGATAAGATTAACTTTCTTGGTTTCGTATCCTTCTGCTAGCTGAGTTATTATAAGCAAGAGGTTAAACAAACATTATAGCTTCTATTAGAAAAAAAGACGACTATTAGTCATGAGGAAATGTCCTCTAAAGACCTATGTACAAAAGAAATGCACTACACTTGGTTCCTTGTTATCAACTTCTAAACTACCTTGGCCCTCAGTCCGTGCCCTGGGCTCGAGTGTTCTCCAAACACTTAGAGCGAGGACGATCCAACAACATCTTACAAAAAGTCAAGAGTTGTAACGAATCTAACGTGTATATTATAGGTATATATATATATATAAAAAAAAAAAACATAAAAAAAAAAGGAAAATAATAATAAAAATATAAATAAATATGTAAATAAGATTCATAATAAGAAAATCAAAATTACTTGATTTCAATTAACAATGACAAAACATTTGAGGCAGGATGTAAGGCTTCATCAAGTTCTTGATCTTGTTATGTACAGTAGGTATATTATTACTGCCAAGTAGGTACCTGGATATGTACGTTCTCTCCCAATCGTTAAATGTATACCAGGTCCAACATTGTTCTTTGCGGCATTTCATTCCGTGCATTTCCAAAATACTGTAAAATGTGTGAAACGAAATGGTTAGATAATGTGGTAAGACAATGGTTAAAAGAATCTATCAGAATCACATCGCATACAAGTTATCTTAACAAAATAAATGCTCACCGAATTATTTTAGTTTATCAATGACCGGCCTTTCATTTTAAGTAGGTATGTTAAGAATGTTATTTCATTAGAGTAGGTTATCAGATTAGTAATTCGATCGTAGTAAACAAAGTTCTTCTCATGTATATAAAAATAAAACTTAACACATCATAATATGTGAAATAATATTAAATTTGCTTGTGAGAAGAGAATGAAAAACGCAACAAACAACCACAGATGATTGACAGTTGACAGATCTTTTTTTTTTATGTTCACGTTGTAAGGCCACTGATTATTTATGGTAAATTTTTTTAGTACTTCGTCAGATAAAGTTATTATCAATGTGCGTGTGTAATAATAGGAGTAAAAAACATAATAGGCCGGACTCGCCAAATAAATAATATTCAATTATAATATCAACATTCGATTACGTTTTATAATCGATTATGGTGTAATAAAATATCGATTAAACTGGCTGTTAGTCATCTTAAACTTAAAATCGTATAAACAAAAAGATTAAACAATATAAGAACAAGAAAGCGATCTTAAATAATTTATTAATATAGATTTATTTACCACCTTTTCTAGACTCCAAAACGACGTTTAAAGTTTATAAAATTGTTATCATAGTGACAGGTGTCACATGATGTTACTGAACCTATATACCTATGTTTTTCTAGTTGGCATTATACCACTTAGATCCATCATCTCTTATCTCTTATTACCATAATTTTTTTTAAGCAAAGGAAATATTATCATACTGCCAATGCTGTATGAATGTTAGATATTGCAATAGGGCCTAGTAATGGCAAACGATTAGTGTCGCGTTATGTTAATTCTTCCTCGATCTTAGTAGACTTCGATGATCATAAACTTTAGCGTTGATTTGTGTTAATGTTCCTTGGATTTAAGAATACAGACCGGGACGACCGTAATGACAATAGGACACACACAACGGATTGTGTAGGCGTGCGTGTGTGGTTTGAATATTAACGTTGATTTCGTTATGTAATTACGCCTGTTATTCTAGGATTTTGCCATATTTCGTTCCCACGAATTAGCTTGGATATAGAGAGGCAATTATAACAAGTGGTGTAAAAACGCGCCGTGATTTATTGCATATCATGCGATTTGTAGGAATGTCTCGAAGTCTTTAGTTTTTTAGTAGAAGTAAAAACATACCAACTACTTGACGTTCTTACAATGTCAAATTTTAAAATGAACGACTTTCTAAGGATCATTCCACTCAATGTGTCACCGGACCGATAAGAAAACCAGACGGGTAAATTTAATAGTTGTTATTTACGATCCTGCGATAAAGTATGTGGCGATCTTTTTCTTTAAATCGATTGTAAAGGTACTTCTTAAGTTAGTATGATTTTGGTTCCCAACCGACGCGCGCGACGGAACTAGTTGTGTTACTTATGTTGTGAAAGAAGAAAACAGAACAGGAAGTCTGCCTTGATCCTGACTAAATTGCATAGGAGATTCACCCCGGGCGTCTAAAGGTCAGTGTCTTCTTGTGTTCAATGCAGAGATGACATAAAATAATTATGTGTAACTACTCTGACACCTTCCTTGGATCTTGAATGAGGTTTAGAAATTACTAAACTGATTCGGGTGCTTTAGTATGTACTTTCAATTATACCGGTTGCGTTTGGTTTCGGCTGTTGATACAGTTCAGAAATGGCCTACACATATCAAATTTTATCTGAATTATGCATATAGTTAGTTGATAATAATCTAGAATTAACAATAGCGCAAATAACTAAATCCAATTGGTTATGTCTGGCTCGGAGGGAAGGTTATGAATATATCCATTCATTTGCTTTTCTTTTTTTTTTTTTTTAACTTGATAAAATTGACTTACATTATTTTTATTCATAGCTAGATGAAATTAATGTTGGTTTGTTCTATATGCAAAATCCAGACTCGCTCCGTAGACTCATCCACTGAATTGTATTAACCTATCTACAAATAAGTATACCACTACAGTATGTAGTGGTTTACAGTTATACATAGTACATTATTTTATAAATGAATAAAAGCACTCGAATGAGAAATAAATAGGTACAAGCTTTATAATAAATTAATTTTGTTTTATGTCATCTGTGGTTGGATTTGAATGTGCCTTATAGTGTTTTTTTTTCTCTCCTATGTATTTGACTTTTATTAATCGGGAAAATAATCATTGTTTCGAGATTGCGAAAATGATAGATTGCGGATCATTAGGTTAGACTTGAAAGTTGGTTGTTATGTAATTAATGTTTTCGGATTGTTAGAAACCGGCATAAAGTTTGATAACAATTTATGCAAAGATTAAATTACGTGGCCAAAGAATAGGTATTATTATAGGGTTTTAGTGGATTTAAATAAAAAACTATCTTACGAAAAACTTTGTTGTTGTGTAACAAAGGGAGTGGGAATTTAGGGTTGTCTATAAACAAAGTAAAAGAGTAGTAATTAATACAGATAGGAAATCATAATATATTGAACATCACCTCATGTGAGCATTGGGTAACTACCGACACAACGTAGCTATATTAAGGAATCATTGAAAAATTATAGAAAAATATTTTGTAGGTTAATTGAATTTAGTGATTTCAGATTATAACTTATAGGTTTAGACAATGTTAGAATGTTACAGAGTCATCGAAAAATGCAAGTGTCCTTCCAAAACCCGCCGTTTCTTGTTTTTATTTTTACATTTCTGAATTTTTCCCTCAAAAGCCAGAGAGCGTTTGAGTACATTAATTAATGTGTGTAGATTTTTTGTGTCGAAATACGTTTCAACTCGGAATTGAATTGAGGTTGAGTAATTGTGTCGCTGTGAAAAAGAAGATTTTTATTTTCATCGCTCGTATTTGTTTTGTTTTTGTTTCTATTTTAGGAGAGTGTGGTGATTAAAAAAGTGCCAATGAAAAAGGTCACAAACGGGTGAGTTTAACGCCTCGTCAATTTATTTGTGAGTCCGTTCACCTATTGGATTTAGAAGCAGCTGTCTTTTGTACATTAAAAAAGAAATACAGCGTCATTATTATGTAAGTTACGTATATAAATGAAATGGATTGAAATTCTCAAGGCTTCAAAACTATTAAAAACAGTAAAATTCACCTTAAATTTTTTGTCTAATGACTACAATTTATGAAACTTTAAACGAATTCATCTTAAACAATACAGTGATTTCACCCCAATAAATTGGTTCACTACAAGACTCGTTTTCATAACTTCAATTCAATATAACAAAAATAAAAGAAATAATTTTTCTTTTTTATACGCAACTAGATTAATTAATGGTCTCTAGTTGTTTCAACACATTCAATTTGTTGAAAAAAGGACCGGTTAATTGGCGAGGACCTCGGGGAAATCTCTCGGAGGCAGTAATAAAAGCCCTACTACACCATGCTTGGGTAGATAACGACGTGACGTCATCACCGGATAGTAATAAACCTTTCCTTTCTATTATCCGAAGATAGCAAAATTGAGGAAGAATTATTTGTACTCTACGGGTTTTATGTGAGCTGATCCCAAAATTACTTAAACACTAAATATATCGGATACATTGTCCCATCTTTAAAATCTAACTTAATGCTAGCACTGAACACGTTAAATAACGTGAAAATTTAGAAAAAGTTTAAATTGGCAATATCTTGAAATCCGAGCAACTTTGACTGAGGTCATGTTAGGCTTGTTCGATGCCTCTTGTGCTGGCCTACCTCCAGTGTCACTGTGACGTGTAATTTTTGGGACATACTGTATATGTTAAAAAATAAATGCGCAAAGAATTTATTTTAATACAGATTCATTTTTGAATACAAATATTTGTTCTACGCCGAGATAAAGGATTTATCAATCATGGGCACTTAAAATCCGTGTCTGCGGCTTATGAGTATTTTTTCGCAATCATTCCGTGATAAGTATTTGTAATTCTATATTTCCTTCGTATTTTTAAATGAACGTAGGACGTGCTAGGCAGGATAAGATAGGAAGGGAGGTCTGGAAGAAATTCCCGAGCACGTCATTTCCGCTTTTCCAAATCGCGTACACTTCCGCCTACGTGTTCGTTCGCCGCTCCTGCATTTGCATTTACAAATATACGTCAAAAAATATTATACGTAACCTGGATGATATTTTGGATTTGCTTGGCATGTGTATTATGATTATAGCTTAGCACAGATACCTTTGTTTTTGAGATATAATGGTTTACATTGGACTACGCTTGCCAAATGCGGATTGGTGATCACTAACCCGAGCTGTGTCTGAAAAAACCGACACAAAGTTAGCTCGACCCGGGAATTGAACCCAAGACCCCAAGATCTCGGCCCGGTACCTAAACCACTAGACCATAGAGGCGTTTTCATTTATCAAAATAATTTTATACCGTTAATTTTTACGCGTGCGAAAGCACGGTGGGCAGGCATGTTGTAAGAAATAATGATATGACAAAAAAGGATAGATTAGAGGGATTATTTGACGACTTCAGTGGGGTTATTTTCCGTAAAATTAGTTATCATCAAAGTTCAGAGCCGGAGCGATCCCAGTATTTAGAGGGCCAGGCCGTAATCTCGAAGCGGTGGGTCTAATTCAATTTTTGGCCCACCCCTTTCTGTGGGCCACTGAGAAAATTGTTTCATTAATTAAATTTTCGCGAGTTAAATTCGTGTACGACGGCTTTGTCTATTCGTTGGTATAAAAAGACTTTGTTCAACTTGAAGCTATGCTTTTGACGAGTATCTGTCAGAATAAAGTAGCTTAAATATTCTGTTTTAAATTTTACCTTTTATTTTAGTTCTTACGGCGAGTTCAGCCATTGGCAGATAAGTTTGCCAGGTAGCAAACATGCTGTTTTTATACACTTTCATAAAAACAGCATGTTTGCTACCTGGCAGATAAATCATCAGTAACTCGTCAGTGAAGAAACTGTCTCTTTAACTTTTTAAATTAGCAAATAAAAAAGTATTAATGTTGCTTGATGTGTCTATTTTTAAACCATCTAAATTGCGTAAGATTATCTCCATACGGGGCATATACATGTTAAGAGAGCAAAAGATTAAAGAGATCATAATATACGTGCGAAAACATAAGCGAATTCATTATAGAAGGCAAACCCTGATAAAAATATAAAATTAGACTTAGAAAAGTTAAAATACGTTTTTCCAGTAATATCTGTAATAATAATATTGTAACAAAACCTGTAGTATTGTTATAGAATATTAAAAATACTACGTTTCGGTAAATCGTATTGATTGACCACCGTGACCGAAACTCATATAGGATCGATGAAATTTATCTGTAATTTATTTATAATTGCGTCCCAATCCCTTAAGACCACTCCAGAAATCCATTACACATAAAAAAGTACTCAACGTGAGAGATTAGGACCATTATTAACTATATGAAATGTATGCCTATTCAAATTCGTGAAACGAAATTCTAATATCTTTCAAACACTGTAAGCCAAGAGAATAAACATCGTTAAAATATAAAGCATTGAAAATGCAAGTCAACCAAGAAAATGTTCGCTGTAAGGGCCAGCAAGGGTGACGAATGGTCCAAGCATGAGCTTAAGCGTCATGCATAAAGAAATTCTAGAGGAAAAAGTAAAAGTGCCAGCCTATTTATTATTCTGCTGCAGGGAAATCAATAAATTTTCAAATTATTGGCTGCTGCCTCAGTCACCACGCTTGCCGAATGCAGATTCATAATCACTAACCTGATCTAAAATTTTGCCCTACCCGGGATTTAAACTAAAGACCTAGAGATCATAGTCCGGTACTTAAAACCAGTAAACCATGTGGTCGAATTATTAAAACTTTATGCATCTTAATAGCCTATATAATAAAGTATGCTGAAATTTTTATTTAGTTTTCGTAGGAGGATGTTTTAAAATGTAAAACGTATACTACACATTTTTTGTTACTAAGATTTATTATTTTCGTTTCATAACTTCCAATTATAACTGGGTGTAGTCCACCTTGGTCCTAAAATAAAAAAATCGCTTTCCGATAATGTCACCTTTTAAAGTAATGTGGACGCCGCCGCCTCTGCGCCGGGCGTAATGAGGACCCTTCGGAGCTGGTGATTCAGGGATTTCTCCTCCCAATAATGGGAGATAGCCTTAATCACGTCTCGGGCGCCTGCCGGTAGCGTTTTTCTACCTCGTTTGTAGCTCCCACTTTGTTTTCGGAGCTGTGGACACAGTGAAAATGACAATGATCTTTCGGGTGACTGCTTCGATATAATATACGATTTAGCAGTGGGCCTTTATTTTGTTTTAGCGAAGGAGAACGCATTTACGTGCCAAAGTCGTAGGATAGCGACGCCTGCGACAGTGTGTAGGCTTGGGACTAAAGACCTTTGTCCCACGACCCACTAAACTCCCCTGGTATGCTATTTCTACCCGATTGGGACGAGCTGATTCCAGCCTTATAGCTTTTTACCAGACTGGTCTAACGTGATCAATGCTTAAGCGAAGTTAAGAGTTCTGAAAAGATACTGAAATAGATTTGTGCCTGGTTTCACTATTTTAGATACCAGTATTTATCTTACCAGCCTTATGTAATGTTACTTATTTTTATTTATATTATATATAAGTATAAGTAACCCATCTGGCTTTATCATAATATAAGGAAATCTTTTCATTCTTAGAACCAATAATTTCTCCACTTACTGTTAATTTACTTATACTGTGACGGAGAACTCGAAGTAAAATGTAGGTACTGCCGGGATGCTGTTGAGGGCGTTAGCATTTTTAGTTAGGTTTTTTCCTGTCGTTTTGTCATTATTAAAACTAAGGACGTTCTTGGAGACTAGTTAAAGTTAACTTCACATTAGGGTTATTGTGTTGTTTTACACAAAGACGGAACGCAACCAAATTCGTTCTCTTTTATTACTACTGGATAATAATATACAATATAGGTATACGCCTAAGACTTTATAAGGATGCTCATAAGTAATTACTGTTGTTTATGATTTGCCTAAATGTATAGATTACCAGGCACTGCAGATGTAGTCTATACGAGTATTAGCCCCCCAGAATACTTGCGTTAGTCTTTAGGAGTAACTAAAGAGATATTATCTGATTCTGCCAAGCCTATATTTCATTAATCGAAAGTAGCGATATGTCGAACACTCGTCATCGACTTAAATTAAATGATTTAGTCATTATCCCGCCAATGACGGACATCAATTGACTGCTGCTATTTAAATGTAATCTCAATCAATGTCTGACCGATTATTCCATTAATCTCATGTTTAATTATACGAATACCACATAATTTGTTTTTGCGGCACGAGGTACAAATGTTATATTGTTTGTTTAATTAAATACTTCCTAGGACATTATTCACACAGCACCGTTTGGCATTTAGCCCCAAACCAAGCATTGCTTGTAATAAGGATGCATAAACGGATAATAATTATTATTTATTTTCGTTTTGAGAACTTCCAGACGAATACAGAGTCAGAGAGATAGATGTGCATGCACATAATATAATATTATAATAAATAATTTGCTCTTTCCAGCGGCTTCGCCCATGTGGAATTGTTATTCCTGCGGGAATGAGACGTTTCCCGTAGGAATTTTATAGCCTATGTCCTAATTCAGGTTAAAAGCTATACGTGTGCCAAATTTCATCTAAATCCGTTTAGCCGTTTAGGCGTGATTGAGTATAAAACATCCAAACATCCAGACTTTCGCATTTATAATATGAGTAGGATATTTGAACTGTCAGATAAACAAACCAGTCGGACAAAACTCTGGGTGGAATTCGAACCCACGTTTACGATATCTTTGCTGCATACTGAAGTTTAAAGTTTATTGAAAGTCTAAGTTAAATTCGTTACTGAACTCGACGACATCCCATCCAAGCAAAAAGTCACAAGATTTACAGAGCCACAAATCAAAGGACATAAACTATCGCCGAGATCCCGCCGATAAAATTAAAACGGCTAACTTCAAAAATGGCGCCTCTGATTCGAGATTATTTATTGGCTGAAATCGTCCTGGGCCGAAATTAAGTTTACTCTCGTAACTTTCCTTTGATTCTTAAATTAAATTTTTGGGAATTGATCCAAGTTTATTGTTGTGTTGGGTGGGGCAACGGACCCGTTCTAAAATCGGTTGAAGGAATAATTATAGTATTTAAGGAAATCGCGGAAGCCTTATCAACATTATAATTCAGGAGGAAATAAAGTTCATTTAAGTAGTTTTATTTTTATCTTGGGTCTCTCTTTAGTAATCTCCAAACTGATGTTGGTATAACATCCAACAACAACATCTCCACAGAAACATTTTGTTGCAGTTAATTATCCCGTTCTGAAGCGTACTCAAAGAAAGATGCATGCAAAAGTATCTTTTCATGTCATCACTAAGTCTCTCTAATGGATGTTGAATTAATTTTTTCTCTCATCCTTTACAATGTAGGAAAGCCTGCGGCCATACAAACGATTTATGGACACAATTGTAACTAACATTAAGTTTTAATTGTCCCCTTTATAAAAGCTGACCTTAATGAACCGAGAAGTAATAATTTCGCTAGTCTCGGTCGGAGGAGACCATCGGTCCGGAATGTTGGGGAATAATAAGACTTTTGGTTACAAAATTAAAACTGTATTAATAACCTAATCGATTGTATATCCATAAAATATTATAACAACGGTACCTATTTACAACAAAATTTGATATGTTCGTGAAAATAATATTATGAACGAACTACTAATATTATAAAATGCTTTGACATGATTGTTTATTTACTTTTAATTGAAAAAAATACTGCACTATTTTAGAAATTGTATGATAAAAATTTAAGTTTGTGCTCAAATAATTCTTTAACTAATAACAAAATATGGTCGTAACAAGCCCAGAAAATATTCCGTGTAACTTTTTAATTAACCTTTGTATTATGAATACATAAAGACAGATGTTATTTTTATATTCTTTTGGTGTCCAGGAAATAAGCTCGCTCACGTCAAAAACTTTTAACAACTTTCCGAAGACAATAAAGTTTAGTAATGCTCCTCTGAATTCTAAAAATATTCGACTCTAAGAAGAAATAATTAATTTCTTCTTTGTTGTCAAAACATCTTAAGATACAGGTCGAGAGTTCTTACCGCGTAATTCGAGAGGACTTCTTTTGTTTACACTTGGGGCACAAAATTCCTGTTATGTTGGCCTTAAGATATATTATTCAAATGAAATGATACTTGGTTCATCAGGATTACATTAATGGAGTTTTTTATTTTATCTATACTAATATTATAAAGAGGAAAGATTTGATTGTCTGTTTGTTTGTACTGAATAGGCTACGAAACTATTGAACCGATTTGAATAATTCCTTCACTGTTGGAAAGCTACACTATCCCCGGTGAACATAGGGTACTTTTGATCCCGGAAATGTGGGGGGTAGGCGGGATATTTGAAAAAATAAATTACGCGCAGGTGAAACCGCGGGCGGAGGGCTAGTTGGTTAATAAAGCTAGGCATTCGTAAGTTTATGGTCACACGATTTACCCACTTACAAAAATAAAGCAAAAATAACTCTGTCTTTCTTTTACGTACGCTTTTACGCATTAATCACTGAACTGATTCCAGTTGTTTGATAGTCGCTTTTCAAAGACTCATGGTCACCTCTAAATAAAGAAAGCACAGCTGTATTAAAGCCATAAAAGTCCATCGCTAGAGCAGATTAGAGCCATTCCGCTGTACCGTCGGTCTCAAGTTTTCAGCCGTTAAGCGCTAATTGTGTCAAATATCAAGAAACAGAAACAAGAAATTCCGTGAAATATACTTTTGTTCACGATTACAGTATATTAAATAAGTTTTGATTATTTACTAGTTTTTTCCGTGGCTTTGCTTGTGTTTAGTGCGGATCTAGCTAGGGTACTTTCAAACCATGATACTGAAAGTACTGTTATTACATAGAAGCAACCATCTGACCTCAATAACCCTTAACAGGGGAACCGGACCGATTGGATGTCACTACCGAGCTATTTGTAATACTACTGCTATTTTAACTGAATCCGTGGTACAGTGGTTAGAGCGTTGGGCTCTAATACCCGGGGGTCGTGGGTTCGAATCCCACGGGGAGCATCACTTTGTGTGAATGTTTCCAGTTTGATAAGGACATTGCAGGCTTGAATCACCTGAATGTCTAAAAAGAATGATGATTCCGTGCCTCGGAAGGCACGTTAAACCGTTGGTCCTTCGCCTGATCTCTCTTCGGTAGTGTCAGACTGCTGTCCCACCGTGTTACGGGAGTGAGGGAATAGGGAGTGCACCTGTGCTTGGCGCACTCACTTGTGCACTATAATATATCCTGCGTAGTTGGCTGATCGTAAAGATTGGCCGCCGTAGCTGAAAACTCAGCTTTGTAATACACTTAAAGAGAAATCCATGATTCGCGCCGAGACTCGAACCAAAACGTTTGTGAAGCTACGTTTAAAACTACAAGGCTACCACAACAACAGACAGAATCTCCTAAATAGGTATACCAAATTATTTCGAAGATAAAAAGTATACTCATTTTGAATAGGTATTGTTACAATCTTCGCCGATTTATCATGAATTGTTTTGTGTCCCAGATACAAAGCCTAAGCTGACGCTACACTAGTATTATTTATCTGTGCTAAAAGCTGCAGCTAGCTAAGAGAAAACATATTGTATTTGTGCTTGCGACCACAATTCAGTTTATCTTATTCCTCTATTAAGACTCGTGATGGTTTGGTAGCTCCAAACTTATAACTGGACTTATAATTCTCCTCAATAAAACTAGCATTTCAAGTTTTCAATCATTCACAATTATTCTGTAACTAAAACTTAACTCTACATGATATTCAACTGCATTAAACTGAATGAAAAATGACGAAAAACACTTTTGTACAGAAAATATTATGCGAATTTATTAACTTTTAGTATTTTTCGATGATTTCTACAATGTTAATATTTCCAATACATTCCCTTCATCTTTCCTCGCTGCGAAATATCGCGTCCTAAATGCCATGTGACGAAAACACGAATTTCAATCAATGTCTGCAACCTACATTCTGAGATTAAGCTAGTACGTGTTCTAAAGCTTTGGAAGCTTTTGATTTATTTGTGTGCTTTTTGTTATTTAGAGATATAACGTTTACTGTTCGAAAATATGTTGTGTAATAATCATAACATTCTTGGTGTATTTACTCGTATTTGTACAAGTTCTTTTAAAGTCAAATTCAAATGCATTTTCATGTGTTTTAGTAAATAGTTTGTAAATAATGCTTAATTCCCATAGGATAACTGAAATATAAATGTTTAAGTTTTTCCATCTGTCATTTTGCAACAAAGCATCGGATGGACGAAATTTTTGATATAGAAATAGTTTGAGAGGGATATTAGACAATTTTTTCTCCCGAAACCGCGTTCGGGGCTAGTTTACAGTGATATTTTATTTAATAAAATTTAGCACTTTATTTTAAATAGATTCTGTTCTCAAATTCTAAACTATTTGGTTAACATCGAAAATTGGTTATTCAATACCCATGTTGAAAGGCCACAGTGAGGGATGAGAGAAGGGTTGAAGGGTAGACATTCGTTATCCCGCAGGACCATCGAGCTAAAATAAACGAAACAGATGACTGAAATAGTTAAGTGAACGTGGAGCTTCAAATAATTGTTTAACTTTAATGAAAGATTCTGTTTGTTGCCTTTTCAGTTACGTTCTAATGTATGTTTAACTATTAATACTTGATATTTTACTGGTTAAAAGGTTGGAAAGTAGGATATTTCATCAAGAGGTCGAGATTTCGATCCCCGCACGGTACATACATTGTGCTTGTATCGGTCTGGGTGTGAAAAATGCCTCCGGACATAATATTTTTAATACAACTTGTTAACGCATCGTTGGTCTAGTGGCTTATAACTACCGGGCCGTGATCTCTGGGTGGTTCAATTTCTGGTCGAGAAAATAGTTGTGTTGGTTTTTGACATTATCATGTTTTTTACATTTACACGTTTTTTTTGACATTCACATGACAATAAACCATTTAATTACAATCCGGTGGAGACAAGTGGAAAAAAGGTGAACATGTCTATACCGACAACAATTGGTGGGGACAAGTGGACAAAAAAGTTGACTTGTCTCTACTAGTGGAGACACTGGTAGAGACAAGAAGACAAACCGGCCTATTCGCACTTGGAAAGCGTGGTGATTAAGCTAAAATGTCGTTTATTGTAACGACGATTTGATCTCAATGATCCCCTTGATCTCAATGATTTGATCTCCTTTGCCCTGCAGTCTGACATTAAATAGGCTAGTACTATATTGTAAAGTTGGCTACACATAAACAGATGATCGGCGTCCTCTGGCCGAGGGGCGAGGCGTGCCCAAGTCGCGGCCGGAGGAGCCCCGCTCGAGTCGAGGTCGAGGGCGCCTCGGGCGCGAAGCCCGCTGATATCGATGACCCCGATATGCGGATATAGCTCATACGAGTACTTGTAAAATTGATTAATTAATTATTTATTTTATTTTATTTTCTTAATTTACAGGTCAAGTACCTATCCGCTTATTACTGTTCTACAGGACAAAATCATATTGAACAACATCACATACATCGTTTGAGAAATTAAATACCAATAGTTCTTGTGTTATGGTCATCATTAACAACGGAAGTTCCATATATGAGATGACAGGACCAACACACTATAAAATGTGTATGTTCTTGGGTGGGATTCAAAGTCATTACCCCGAGCTATGCATATTGGGCTAGTCAAATAAACTCACTGATTTATCAAGTGCGTCACCGACCCTGTATTTTAAAGAGAAAACGTTAGCAGCAAAAACATAAACGCTTCCGTGCTTGTTTGGTGTTAACAGCCCACCAGTTATCCAAAAAAATTGCCAGTTATGAAGTTCCACTTTACTGCAGTGTTTTATCATCATCCCTACCGAAAGACATCCACTGCTAAATTACAGGCCTACCACTAGCACTGCTGTAGTTGTAAATAATAGTAAATATTATATTATTATTATAATGTGATGCCCTCCCCCGAGTGCTGCTATAGTTGCGAATATTATGATCGTGTTTACTGCATGCTGTGTTAGCTGACACAATACAAACAAAACCTCATCAATAATCAGGCTGACGCGTCATTGGACACGCGGCTGAACTAACAGCGGATTTACTCGTGAATTTAGCTGATACGCCGCCTGATTGGAGCATGTACTTCAGATTATTATGCGTGAGAGAGTGGGCTATACAGGGTGTCCCAAAAATGACACGTCACTGTGACACTGGGGGTAGGCCAGCACAAGGGCATCGAACAAGCCTAACATGAAGTCAGTAAAAGTTGCTCGGTTATCAAGATATTGCCAATTTAAACTTTTTTCTAAATATTAACACGGCAGGTATGATGCTAGCTCAGCTCTTACTCTGTGCCCGGCTCGAAACTGACTGTGGTAGAAAATTATCTTTGTTTTAGGGCTTGGAGTCTTCTCCTATGTGGTAACGCCAGCCCTGAACCTCTCACCTCCGACCGTACTCACAAAAACAACTCAATCGAAGGAAAAATCGAATTGGAGACGTTGTATTCGCACACCAATCTAATTTGGGATGTTCTTTCCGCCCTGGGCCGATGTTTATTGGATTGGAAACGTATTGAAACTATGTTTTAGAAGATTACTTACGGATCAAGGTTATTGGCGGGATATAATCTTGTTTAGACGAATCGTTTACTGGCAGGAATGTCTGGGTGCGATAGGCAAGAGTTATCGAGATGTATGTTTCTTCACTAAAAATGTAACTACATTTTTACTTCTCATTGTGTGCTTCTTCTTCTTTAACTGTCTAATAACAGTTTAATACAATTAGTTAGCGTAGAACTTGACTGTTTTTTATGGTATAGCGGGAATACGAGCATGCGGCAAACCTGATGTATAGTAACTACCGCCGCTTATATACATCTGCAAAACAGGTAGAATCACAAAGGCGCTGCCGGCTTTAAATGTGTACTAAAACATAATTTGCCTACCTTGAAATTCAAAATCAGGACACAAATATCCAGTGATTCCGTCACTTCGCCTCCTCCTTACAGCCGTCGGTAATCCACACCTCGCTTCTAGTTTGAGTAGCTAGCAATTACCCCTTCCGGGGAAATCTGCCACAATTATAACCGTTGCTGTTTTCCGGGAATATTAATTACAGAGTACAACAAGTATACAATACTGTGCAGTTGAATTGAAAGGCTTGAAAATCGAAAGAAGAATAGGATAAAATCCTACCAATCCTACTTAATATTATAAATGCGAAAGTCTGGATGTTTGGATGTTTAGATGTTTGGATGTTTGTTACTCAATCACGCCTAAATGGCTGAACGGATTTAGATGAAAGGCACACGTATAGTTTATAACCCGGAATAGGACATAGGCTATAAAATTCCTACGGGAAACGTCTCATTCCCGCGGGAATAATAATTTTGAAACTACTGAACCGATTTGAATAATTCTTTCACTGTTGGAATGCTACACTATCTCCGGTGAACATAGGGTACTTTTGATGCTGGAAATGTGGGGGGAAGGGGGGATATTGGAAAAAAGAGATTACGCGCGGGTGAAACCGCGGGCGGAAGGCTAGTATTATAATAAAATATTGCAGCGCAATAAAATATTAAATTTAAAAATTAAATCTTTTAAATTTTAAAGAAGTATCTCTGGCCCCGAGATGGTGCAAGTTTACCTACTAAAACCCTTTACGACTATTGTGTTGTAGTGTTGAGGATAATGAAAACCATGGATTAAAACTACACCACTATGTGTAAATAAATGCCTGCCACGTGCATGCTCGCCAAACAACAGATTAAACTATAAATAAATATCTCTGGACATTATTCACACAGCGCCATCTAGCCCCAAACTAAGCATTAGCTTGTGCTATGGGTGCTAGACAACGGATAAACATTACTTATATTTTTTTTTGTAAATACATACATATTATACATAGAAACACCCAGATCGATACAAACAGACATGTTCATGCACACAAATGTTTGTACCGTGCGGGGATCGAACCCGCGACCTCCGGTGTAATAGCCGACTCCTCGACCATTACACCAAATGGCTCGTCAACTAAAATTAAATAAAATATACAACCGCGAAGCCACACAAAGTGAAACAGAGTTACAGTTAATAAAGCTGGTTATTGCTGCAATTAAACATTATAATTTGTGTCGAACTGCATTGTTGCTCTGACTTGCCTGTCGCGCGGTTAGTTGTCACTGGTAAAAAGTTTGTTGACTCTAATAATAATGTGTGGTTTCTTTTGTGATAACTGTTCTAATTTACTTGTTTTGTGTGCAATAGAGTACAATTATGTTATGTTATTTAAACATGACTTTTACCTAAATACTACTATAATTTTTTCACTAGTCATGCTCACTTAAATATTTCTGGCAGGAGCTATGTGGTGGGTCTTTTTTCAGGAAAAAATTACATATATCTAAAAAAGATAAGTGTTATGGCGGTGTTCTTTTGGCGGAAAGCCAACATTAAACACACTATAAGGTTTTGCGTTAAAATCGCCCCATATAACCACAGGACATCCTACACACACACTACGCTTGAATACCTACTCTGCACTTAAGAACTGGTTTTGCCTAAAAGTTTCTTCGTTTTTGACCAGGATTGGAATAAATCTTGCCAGCCTTGAAACTCCAAGCTTATAAGGTTGTGTACAGTGACGTACAAGGAGTCTTTGGCAACTTGCGAAAGCAAACGTCACTTATATACTCATAATACATATTATATCTGTGGGCTTCCGATCATCGATCTCCGTTTGCTCCAAGTGTGCTAGTCCCACACACTTTCAGCTGTAAATTTAACTTAAATAAATAAACTTAATGGTGTTGTTATTTATGGACTTTTTAGTAGGATCAGGTGACCCACTTTCTCGTTTGCCCCCCCCCCCCCTATAATAATATAAAAAATAAATTAAAAAATTGAACTTTTAAAAAACACAAGCCACATCCAAAAGATATCGACGGGTGATCCCTTGATCTCGAGACACGGAACCAATGTTCAGCGGTAGCAGTGATTTATTTATCAATCAGAATATTTTACAACACAACTCGTAAAGTAAGTTCGTATAATATGATTAGCTGAATGTTTATTGCTGGCATTTCTTTTAATAAACATTAAAGAAAGCGTTTCGCTAACGGCTATGCCGACAACTGGAAGCATTTGATCAAAGGAGACTCGTGAACTGGACGAATTCTTTTATTGGAATACATAATCCAATGTTCAGGTAATTTAATAAAAAGAGTCGTACAAATCGAGTCATTCTTAGATTTTTTTTTTTGTTTTCAACTTTTGCTTGTTATGCAGTGAAAGATTTTAAATATAAAAATACTAGCGTTCCGCATGCGGTTTCACCCGCGCGTAATTTATTTTTCAAATACCCCCCCTTTTCTCCACATTTTCGGGATCAAAAGTACCTACCCTCTGTTCACCGGGGATAGTGTAAGCTACACTATCCCCGGTGAACAGAGGGTAGAATCAGTTATCATTAACAGGGGGTAGAAGGTAGAATCCAACAGTGAAAGAATTATTCAAATCGGTTCAGTAGTTTTGGAGCCTATTCAATACATACAAAAAACTCATACTTTGAATATTAGTCATTATTCAATATAGTAATGTTTAATAATAAAAAAAATAACTTATTTTATTAAATTATTATTAAAATGGTATCTAAAAGTAAGTTCATGATTGTCATTTTCTTACCATTGTCAGTGTTTTTAATAACTGCTGTTTTATTTTCCATAAAATCATTAAATTCCTTTATTATACGACTATCAATGGTGATTGCGCCGAAATAGCTTAATTACTTGTACGTTACATCTTACAAAAAAGTACACTTAAAAATATTAACAATTGTTCTTTAACTTTCAAACTGTCACCAAAAGCATCAAACTTTTTCAAAAACCTCCAGCATTGTCTCAAAAGAGTTCCATAATTTTTAAAAGTAAAAGACCCAGCAAAGAGTTTCTTACAAACATTTTTTACAACCAAAAGCGGACAAAGTGGGCATAATGAGAGTTATTTTATGGGCTGTAAAAGTAAAAATTGTGTCGGGTCGCGGGTTAGAGATAACGGGGGCGCAGTTAAGCCTGAGGCGACTCGCGTATTGGTGAATTTGAGCTTTATCAGATATGGCTGTAAAAGATCCTGGCCACTTATTTTATGGAAGAACGAAATCCTACTCCTACTAATATTATGCGAAAGTCTGGATGTTTGGATGTTTGCTTGTTACTTAATCACGCCTAAACGAATAAACGGATTTAGATGAAATTTGGCACACGTACAGTTTATAACCCGGATTAGGACATAGGCTATAAAATTCCTACGGGAAACGTCTCATTCCCGCGGGAATAACAATTTTGAAACTACTGAACCGATTTGAATAATTCTTTAACTATTGGAATGCTACAATATCCCCGGTGAAAATAGGGTACTTTTGTGGGGGAGAGGGGGGGATTATTGAAAAAAGAGATTACGTGCGGGTGAAACCGAGGGCGGCAGGCTAGTATTTTTATAAAATCGATTCAACCATTAAATTATGCACAATGGCACTGCTGGTTTTCGCTTGACTTCTTCGAGTAAATACGATTTTTGAGTGTGTTTGTTTAAATTAATATTATGTACTCATCAATTCTCATCAACGCCTCGACGGTCTAGTGGTTTAAGTACCGGGCCGAGATCTCGGGGTCCTGGGTTCCCGGGTCGAGCTAACTTTGTGTCGGTTTTTTCGGACACAGCTTGGGTTTGTGATCACCAATCCGCATTTGGCAAGCGTGGTGATTAAGCCAATACCCATCATTGTAGCGATAACTTGATTTCAAGGATGGAGGCCTTTGCCCTGCAGTGGGACTTAATAGGCTGATACTTTTTTTTTAATTTTTTACTCATCAATAAATGTTTTCTGAATATAAATGAATAAAATTTAAGTTTGTTTATTTCTTGTCTAGTGGCCACTGGGCACTGTTTATTTGGGGTTTGAGTGTGTTTAATCTATATATATAAACTCAAAGGTGACTGACTGACTGACATAGATAGCTATCAACGCACAGCCCAAACTACTGGACGGATCGGGCTGAAATTTGGCATGCAGGTAGATGTTATGACGTAGGCATTATTGATCATTTCCTACGGGAACTGGAACCACGCGGGTGAAACCGCGGGCGGCCGCTAGTATTTATATATTACTATAGTATTAGCAGTTATTTATTACAGACTTCCAAAAGTCTAACCTAGTGTATCCATCAAACAGATCTAACCCAATTGTGAAGCCGTTTTAGACACGTCTGTACTATATTTGTATTCATATTGGCTCAGCATATCCTGCACACAGTTGCAATCCGTTGTTGCAAGCGGAAATGTATGCTAATATTGGATTTATTTTGGCAGAAAGGTATGCCGGTGAGACATAAATTTGTTCCTGAATTTAAAATCGAGTGGAATATGTTTCGCATTTCTCTGGCTGAAGGCTTTATCCACTCAAACGTCCGCGCGCGTTTCGCAAGGTTGTCAGGACAGTCCGCGAGTCACGTAATACGCGCAAAATAAAATCGATAGGAGACGTACGCTAAAAAAATGCTTATTACTCAGTAAATAACTCAAATATCGCAAAATGAAAAATATTAATGAAAGGCTTATTAGTTGACGATTTTTAGGCAATAGTTATGTTTGATTTTAACATTATATTCTATTAATGATCTTACAGTGAACTTTAAGAAATGCTAATTTTGCCCTAGTTTTCAATTTAAATATTTTTTTTATTAGATATTTTTGACGTTTACAATATTAAAACAATTTTGGGTTTTAGGTAATTTAATGGCCTTTCATTTGGAACCAAAATCCCATTATAAATCATCTTAAAATATTACAAATAAAATAAAAACTAAAGCTACATGATCTGTGAAATCGAAGTTCACGTATGGTAAATTGTCTAATCCAGAATGAAATATGGAATATTTCAAGAAAGTATGGTAATAACCAGGCTATAATATTAATAAGTTTTCATATTAAAACATTTAATTACGATATAATATAAGAACTTTTTTAGATCTTCCAATTATTCACTAATAAAAACACATAGTCACCGACCTATTTTTAATCCAAATTTTTACTTAAAAACTGACTGGAATCGCACATAATGTTATAAAATATGAAAATATGTAAGATTATAAATATTTTGATATACAAAACAATAATATTTTATTACTTACGGCATGATTTCTCGAATAAAATAGCTGGAGTCACTCGCGCACTGATCCACAAAAACAACAAGCAACTTGACAATTTATTTTTTTTGTAGCCATGAGCCGAAGTTATGTTCCACTTGAAATAAGGTGTGGTACATATCATAGAGCGTTAAAAACCAGCAACACTACAGACTATAAACATCCACAGCGATAAGAAAAAGAAAAAAACAATCGGCGGGCGCGAATTCTTAAAAATGTAACTGTAGTTACACGGACTGTCCTGAGGTATATGGTCTCTGTAACTGTGGTTACAGTGGACGTATGAGTGGTTATGGGCGCTGGATTGCGCGGACAAATGTGAGGCTTAGGCGGGTCGATATTTTATTATTATGGTTTTGCGATTTTTTAAAATGCTCGTTATAATCAGTTTTGCCTCGTGAAAATTAATGTTTTTAGTATCGGCTACTTTTCAGTGACAATTCTGTCTAAAATATTTTTAAAAATTGTTTTATGATATAATGCCTCGGTGTTCCAGTAGCAGCTGGATGAGCTTAGGGTGTTAGATTAAAAATCCGGGTAGAGCATTTTTAGTATTATTTTATACGAACACAGCTCAAGTTTGTAATGACCAGTCCGCATTAAGAAAGCATGGTGATTAAGTCAATACCCATTGTTGAAATGATGACGATATTTTTTTTATTCTAGGTCAGTTGGCAAACTAGCACGCAGCCCACCCGATGGTAAGGGACGTTTCACCTGGAAGCGTCGCTCAATGTGCTGCCAGACTGTAGGCTTATCTGATCTTCGAGCTTCTGATTTCAAGTGTACTAAAAGTATAAAGTGCACTATAAAGTGTATAAAAATCTAATACTTTGTTTACTTTATTAAGAAATCAGCACACGATTTCATTCATACCTATTTATTAGACTAATTAGGTAAATTTTAATTAGTAAAGAGTAAATAAATACTGTCAGTTGACTATCATCATTCCAACTTATGTTTACAAGAAAAATAATTGACCACAAGAAACAGAAGCGAAGACCAACTATAACTAAATACAAACGTTATAATTTAATCTTCTACACAGAATAATTTGTGTTTGTCAAAGTAAACAAACAAAATGCTAAAGCCAAAGGAGTATATAACACGCTGAATTATTAAAAGTTTTGCGTACGGGCCAGGGCCGCGCAAACCGACTTAGGACAAGATTAATTTAAATACCTAATTGCATTTGAATAAAAAAGGGTTGAGCATAAAATTAATGTGTAGAGTTTCAGGAACCCTAGTAAGAGATAAGTAGGGACGGAAAGTTGTCACGTCATTTTAATTTCAATTTGAGAATTACGACTGATTTAGTTTATTGTGGATTAATAAATAACATCTAGCTATGTTTGAAATTGCACTTGGTTTTTGCTGCTCAAAAAAAAAGTTTGATTTCTAGTATTTAAAAAAAAACTGACCGTAGGCACACAAAATATGTTCATCATACTTATAAATTAATGTATATCACTGTAATGGAGTCATTTTAATAGGTAACCTTTGACAGTTCATTTATGCAAAGCAAAGTGCTACTTATGGACATCAAGAAAAGAGTCTAATTTGCTAAATAAATAATTGTGTTAAAAAAACTGATGTTGTTTTCTTGAGTTTTATTCCTTTAGCGTAAGGTTAATTTTTCTTTGCATAAATGAACTTTCAAATGTTACCTATTAAAATGACTCCACTTATAACAAAGCACCGTCGAGCCAGCCAATAGAAAACTAACAAGTAAGCAATATCGTTTAAGACGATATTTGTAATACTCGAACAAAACTATTTGTTTCAAGACATTTGATGCGCGCCACTGAACTTAGTTTTATTTATTGGTATCGGATTTCTCTTGATATTATAACTTTCGGTATTCGACGACATGAATGAATAAAGTTTGCCTCTTAGGTTCGCATCAGACTTGGATTATTGGCGACTAACTCCTTTAAGCACAAATTAGTTTAGGCTCAATCTGTTTCAACACTTAAAGTTATGATAGACCGGGCGAATACGAACATAAAAAAGTACAATGACCTCCCTCAGTCGAATGGATGCTTGAAACCGGGTACTAATTATCCACACATACTCCATAATCATCATCATTAACCTATACAGCGTGTTAGGTAACCCGAGGGACATATTTAAGGAGAGTGTTCAGAATCCGATTTAGAGTCCAATTCGCTATAAAAATATATCCTTAATTTTTTAAATAATTATCCTAATAATTTATGTATGCATGAACTACCTAAAAATCCCGTGTGCTGAGCGGCTGGTTACGCCCCAAATTAAAATTGTACGCGAGTACAATAATTTTGTAGTTAATTGAGTAATGAACGAGTGCACGAAATAGGTACTGTGAAGGGAAGAGTGCCCGCACGTTACGCGGATTTTCAGGTTTCGACTAAGGTTATTGACAGATATTTACCAGAGTTTTTATTGATGTATACTTATTTTGTTATATGGAAGCATGAACTATTTGGGGTTTAAATATGTCCCTCGCATTTCCTGTCATACTGTATACGTTCTCACTACTGGGACACAGGCCTTATCTCACGCATAATTATATGCTAGTAAACCTTCACTCTAATAGTATTAATCGGACTTTAGAGATTGGAAAGCTTAATTTATAATAGACTAGCTTTCCGCCCGCGGTTTTACCCGCGCGTAATTTCTTTTTTTCAAATATCTTGTGGGAATGAGACGTTTCACATAGGAATGTTATAGCCTAGGTCCTAATCCGGGTTATAAACTATACGCGTGCCAAATTTCATTTAAGTTTGTTCAACCGTTTAGGCGTGATTGAGTAACAAACATCCAAACATCCAGACTTTCGCATTTATAATATTAGTAGAAAATATTAGTAGGATATTAGGATTTTGTCAAGCTGTTAAGCTTCAAGCACAAGTTTTAATTTATAAGCAATTTCAATCAGCTCTTGTTGTCAGTTACTTTTGTCCTTTGAAGATTTTAATTTGCATACGAACCAATTTATCAAACGAAGTTTGTTTGACGGCAGTTATCAACTTTTATTCCTTAATCGACGTCTTAGTTTGTAAGTCAAAACGACGTTGCTTCAAGTCCTGTCTCGAGCAAATCTATTCTTAATTGATAATCATAAACCTTTAATTATTTCTGCCAGCTTCCTCAATATTAAACCCTACCCCTTGGCGTTAAAGTTTACTTTTAAATGTCGAATTCAACATCAAATAACCCTATTAACCCCTTTATCTCTTCAAAATTATACGTAAACAGTGAAATAAGGATAAATTTCTCGTTTCGAAGATAAGATAAGGGAACAATACGTGCTTGAAACTTTCCGAGCAGTCGCGATTTAGGGGAGATCCAGGGAAGTTTTATGGTGTGCTGTGTATTGTTTTAAAACGATCACCCCTAGCCAAGTTTGGATGAAATAAGTTTAAGTTTGCTTTATCTGCCATTGCCATTTTACATGTTGTGGTGTAATTTGCTGGTTTAAAATGACGGCCGTGCCAGGGGTCTGGGTCCGAATGCCTAGTTGGACCGCCAATTCGTTGACCGAGGTATTCTGTTTGGAAAAAGTTCAGTCACAGGTAGGAATCGTTTTACTTTGTTGTGCAGCATTTAATAAAACCAATACAATTCAATTTCAATGTCAAACAGAACCGAACTGTGAAATTTCGTCAAAATTATTAAAGTGGAGTCATTTTAATAGGTCACATTTGACAGATCATTTATGCAAATATAAATAATACCTTACGTTAGAGGAATAAAACTCAAGAAAAGAACATCAGTTTTTTTTCAATACAGTTATTCTAGAAAATTAGAGTACTCCTGATGTACCTACAAAAGTAGCACTTTGCTTTGCATAAATGAACTGTCAAATGTTACCTATTAAAATGATTCCACTTTAGTGGACCTTTGATTTTGGGCATTCGGTAATTTTTATTATTGGGACGAATAATAATGGAATGTGCAATATTGTTAAATATAAGGGACAATCGTATTTGTTAATCACTTAACGACTTAACAAGCAGTTGAATGGTCGCCTGTTGTTTCGACAACCGTATTCAGCGGGCGCAGGTCTAAACGGATTGGGTAATATTGACCTAGTGTAGGTACACTTCCTTAATTGTTTATTCTTCGAATCAGAGACCGCTTGGCGGACATTGATCCACGCTACTTCAATAAGTCATTCGTAGGGTTGCTAGATGTCAATTAATAAAAATACTCAGAACAGATCATTCAGTTATTTCTGAAACTAAAACATTAAGTAAATGTTTTTAATTTCTGTTAATATAACTGGTTACAGATAAAAAAAAAGATGTAATAAAATATGTAGTAAAAAAATTAAATCCTGATGTTGAATTCTGCAAGATAAACTATGAAAGTTCCGTGTTTTATATTTAGTTTCATGCATAGGTATGTAATCTGGGGGCACGGCAGTGCCCCCGCCAAGTGGAGCGCAAAGCAAACACTGCCGTACCATCCTATACTGGAACCATTTCGCCGCATTTTCAGGCCCATATTTGAGAACCTCTGGATAAGACCAGAACGCAGAACTTTTCGTCATTTAGTAAGCTATAATCACATACTTAAAATCCAAAATTTCAAGGCTGTAACTAAGTCATTTAGTTCCGAAGTTAAGCGAAAGCAAAGTTTCGCATTTATGACAGACACTCACTCACTGATGATCATCATAATAGAACTAGTACTTCCCTTAAACTCAGAGAGCTGAAATTTGGTAGAGAGTTAGGGTTTAATGGCCACATAAGGGGAAAACTATAAAAACTAGTATATTCGACATAATACGCCTTTACAAAAAATACTCAACTTGGTGAGCCGCTTCATTTGGTGGTGGTGGGGGGATGAGAGGGGGAAGGGAGAATGGGAGGGGGTGTGGGATGGGGGGAAGAAGATGGTAGGGGGAGGGGGAGGGGGGGAAGGGGATGGGAGGGTAGGGGGATGGGAAGGGGGATGGGAGTGTAAAGGGAGATTGGAGGGTGGACGGGAGTTTCCACCCACCACTTAGTGCTTGATAGATACGCAGTGATTTAATTAATATTACATATAAAAATTATAGAACCTTACCTACCCTGGAGATGGACAGTAAAATAATGGGCTGATACCTTTTTTATCACGTTCTAGAAAAGCCGAGTTAGCCCTATTCGCATCTGGAAGCTCTCAGCCGTACGTATGCCGGGCAAAGTCAATCAATCTAATTAAGATTTCTATAGGGAAAGATTACAATACCGTTTCCGAGGGAGAGGTGAAATTAACCTCGACTGCTGGCAATTACCTCAGACCATTGACTTTCCTGATGTCGTGGGAATGTTTGCTCATGAAATTACAAATGTCTTTCTATTATACGTTGAGGCGAAATTGATAGCTTTTCATTTTGTTGCGGCCCAAACTTAGTTCAAAGTTTTTACCTACGCACTTGGGTCTTATGTAGGTAATCTTATACTGTCTAACGATTCAAATGATAATCGTGCTAAGCCGCCAAGATGCTTTGTCTCAACTCGGTCAGTCTGTACAAATTACCGGCCTCAGTGTTATCCACGACCCACAAGTTTAGTCTCTATCAAGGGATACCTCGGTGTACCCTGGGTTGGTTGGTTCATAGCCAAAAGGCTGAAACCAGCTCGTCCAATCTGGTGGAAAGGTAGTATTAGGACGCGGTCGGTTGTATTCTATAAAGTATTCCAAACTTTAAAGAAGCCAGCCATGTTCCAACGGCCTGATTCTCCTCTAACCTAGCATCATTCAAAGTTTCTACTTACTTTAAATATAATAAATAGAATCACGCACGTTTCATTCATTAGTAAATTAAACAGCATTGATTCCACGTGTATAGTATTAAAGTTCAAATTCGCAAACAACTTAAGCCTATATAACAAAGCTTTGTTTGAAGTATCCTAATTGACAGCGGGCGGGAAGAAATATAATTTTTATTTTGTAACATGCGTTATTTTCGGAGTTTTGGCCAGTTGTGAAATATTCACGGCTGAATATAGCTTTCAGTTATTTTGAGGGTTGGGATGGAAAAGGATATATTTACGTATTTAGTAGATATGAACGTACGGAAAAAAACCGGGATTTAAAGTATTCTTTGACATTGATATAAATGTTCCATAAAGTTGGGGTTCGGTTGTTGAGTCTGAGAATCGCCATCTAACGCCTTTCCTGGATTTTGGATGGCTCTCCAGTGCAATGAGTGTCATGTACAAATTATGACAGGCCACTCCTCCTTCCACTTTTTAGGGAAACTGAGGTTACTGAGGGTACACAGATAGTCCAGATCATCTTGACGTGTTCTATTTATTTAGGCATTCCACCGCTACAGTATTTATTTACCTTTACAGAACTTAGTCTTATGCGATAGTGTATCTAATCTAATATAAAATATTATATTTTGGCCTTAATTAATTTGTCTTTTTTCTAATGTAAAATAATGCTACCCTTGCGAATTCACTCAGAGAACACGAAATTTTTATCAAGTTGCTCTGCCATAACGTTTTTTTGTAATTGATCTAATTGGTTTGGTTCCCCTGTTTTGAGTTACGAGAGTGGCTGCAATATAATAACTGAAATTGCCAAATACTGAATTGAGCTGTAGTGTACCCTGATGTGGTCGGGACAAAACGCTTAGAGAGAGAGAGAGAGAGAGAGTTAAAACATCAAAACCATTGTAAACTATTGAGACAAAATGTGGAGGATTACGAAAAAATCAAACATGGTTTAAGTACTGTTCGAAGCTAGAATACCAGTTTGCTAACGCTCGCATTTCTCTCCACGCCACACTCAGTTCTGCATTCGAATGCAAATTGCATTTCTACGAAGTTCGTGAGATCGCTAAAATGAAGAGTAATACTTTTCAGTTTAACAATGCGCTTTTAAGGTTCGACGACGACTGCGATCGGGGACTGCAATCCTGAATAGATTAATAGGTTTTGTATTTTTTTATAGTGCCGATGGGAATCTGAGTTCTGTTTCACGAGTTACTGAGTTTATCTTACTTCTTTTTTTTTTTTTAAATCGCAAGTTTTTTTTAAATCTTTAGAGTAATATAGTTACAATACAATATAATATAAAAATGGCTTCAGTTTGTCAGTCTGCTATTTGTCTGCTGTGCTCCTAATACAGGTCTTGCAATATATTTGGGCTTTTTGATTAGCGTATATAAACAAACCGTAACCGTAACACATATCGATACCAGAAATATGAATTAACGTAAGGGACATTTTGGCGAAAATGAGTTATATATATCATTGGATTCAGAATTTTCTGCTCTATCGATTGGTGTTATTAAAAAAGTTCTATCGTTAAAAAAATGTCCCTTACAGTAAGATTTTTTGGCCTGCGTAAAACGTTTTATGCCAAGAAAAAATGATGTAACAGACGTTTACATTTTTTTTCTCTGAAAAATAAAGTAAGTCAATAGTGTTAAATAATTTACACCCTTACCTTGTCCCTTACTTTAATTCGTGATTAGAGTTTTTTAAGAATTTAATTTAACCCCAGTTAAAGATACCCGAAATGACACATAGATAAAATACTAAATAGAAAAAGTTACATATTCTAACCACTTCAATTTCACCATTAAAAAAGTTTAATTTACCAATAGTTATATTATCATCATAATCTGTCTGCCCATTCCTAATTATTTAATCTTGCAATCTATGTATATAAAAGAAAGTGGTCTTAGTTACACTATTTATAACTCAAGAACGGATGAACCGATTTGGCTGAAAATTGGTGAAGAGGTAGCTTCGAACCAGGATACGGACATATGATCCTTTGATGGGGGAAAGGGGGGGATAATTGAAAAAAAAATACGCGCGGGTGAAACCGCGAGGGCGACCCTAGTAATATATATTTCTAATAATAATATGAATATCACTTAATTTTTTTTAATTCATTCATATTTCAGACAAAAATATTTTTTCATCT
Source organism: Mecyna flavalis (assembly GCA_949319885.1). Classification (NCBI taxonomy): domain Eukaryota; kingdom Metazoa; phylum Arthropoda; class Insecta; order Lepidoptera; family Crambidae; genus Mecyna; species Mecyna flavalis. The sequence continues at coordinate 570,076 of OX439426.1, forward strand.
GTCTTTAGTTTTCAGTACATTTATTCAGTTACTTAATAAAAAGACTGTTTGATTAGGTCTGCGATTTTTTTAAATTTTATTTCTGGTTTTAAAGCCAATGATACGTAATTATTAAAACTACAGAGTTTGTCATAGGACTCTTAATTAAAAGAGATCATAAAGTCAAATTATTATTTTTAATTGATAAGTAAAAGGTGTCTAAGACTGCTAATAATTTAGGACATTTATTTAAACATTGTTAATTTTAGGACATTTATTTAAACTCAACAAAAAGGTTCATAGACTGATTAGTGTGTTGAATTTATAATAATTACGCAGACATAAAAGTCGAACATAAAAAAAAATATTAATAATAAATCGTTTTATTTTTGTCTCCCTAAATTTCATTTAAATCTGCGATAGTTAGGCTGACACTAACATTTAATCATGCAAATAACCTATTTGCATGGTATTAAAATACTCTAAATTTAGTATATTATAATCTATAGTTACATCAAATTGCAACACTGTAAAAGTCCTTTACAATAGAATTTCGTATAATTTTCTATTTCTCTTGCTGCTTACGTTATGCTTGACGGTTTACAAATAAAATATTAGCGACGTAAGGTACAACAAAACGTATTTTTTTAATGTAAGGGACATGCTATTTTTTTAACCACTGGGTATTTCTAAATTATTCGTTCATAGCATGAAAGAAGAGGAAATTCTAAGAAACTTTTCCCTAGACACAATTAAAATTGAAGCAGACAGTAAAAAGTTATAGAGAGATTTAATTTTTTTTTATCGTTTTTTGGCTCTCCTGAAAAACAGTGTTTTGTCCCTTACGTTAATTCATATTTCTGGTATCGATATGCTACATTAACTTTTTAATCTTTTTAAAAATTATTTAAAACTTGCTTTCCGCCCGCGGTTTCACCCGCTCGTTATTTCTTTTTTCAAATACCCCACGGGAATGAGACGTTTCCTGTAGGAGTTTTATAGCCTATGTCCTAATCCGGGCTATAACTACATCTAAATCCGTTAAGTCGTTTAGGCGTGATTGAGTAACAAACATCCAAACATCCAGGCTTTCGCATTTATAATAATATTGTCTCATACTTTCTAAGATATTATAAATCATGCACGTTTACACAATAAAGCTAGAACGGTTATTACCAGGTGCAAATCTTTGCACCCTATAAATGCAAATGCAACCGCGCGATTCATCTTTACTGCGGACATTATTATCTCGAGCAAAATATTACCCGCGCTCCATAGCCGTAACCTACGACCGTAACACACACAGGAACTTACAAACTATCGCTAACTCAGAAAAAAGGATCGCGCTCCCTCTCTCCTTAGTTCAGATCGAAAGTTGCTATTTTTGTTGATCGCCCGAGACTTTTGTTTGAGTTCCCGATTCAGTGGTAGCGCCTCATCGATGGAACAAAACAATTTTACTTATCCTTTTCCTAAACTACCAATTTACGAACGTGCACCCTAAACGCACTGCACCAAGTTTTATTTTCGCGTGCCAGTCAAATTTCGATCCTAAATTGTCTTGGTAAGACCAATATTCGATTCCATTGGACTAGTGGAGAATGAAGTTTTCATCTGTACACTTTTCGTTCAGAAAAAGGCTGCATTGTGAATATTTGAATAGAAATGAGAGCTCGATTTGAACACTCGCTAACTTTATTACAAGAGATCAACCGTTGTGTAAAGGTAGTCTTTTGTTGTGACGTAATGAAGTTTATCAAGATAGACGTCACTGCCTGTCAGTTCTAACCAATAGGAGATGCCTCAATTGAATTTGGAGATTTTCTCAAGGGCAGGTGCTACATTTTCAATCTAGAAGTAACTAAATTCGTTAGAATATTTTGTAGAAAATATCGCACATACATTTTGGGACCTCCTCAAATGAGAAGTTATGTAGGATAAAATCTTTGATTTAAGAATAAAAAATTTATTAACTCGAATACATAAACATATTTTTATACCCTCCACTTACGTTCATAAAACTAATACGACCTAAAGTAAGATTAAGTTGGACTTTTCCAACTAAAAGTTACAATTTCCTGGGACTAAAATGACTTCCTAAGAACGAAATAATAAATTATGTAGTGATAGAACAGTTGAAACAGAAATTGCTTTTGTTTTGGAAATAACATTATCAATGCTTGTTCTTCATTTAAATACCTGCAAGAAAAACAGTATGCACAAGTAAAGCCAAACGTGGAGTTTTAAACTAATTGCGAAAAACGTGCTCAAAGAATTTAAAGCTTTAAACAGGAAAATAAACAACATAACCGCTTCCAATTCAGCAAAAATCCCATTACGTATGTGAAATGTGTATGTAGATACGCAAGCGAGCCGCAGGTTTCATTTCATGCATCATTCATTCTCGCTCGGTATCCTTAGATTCCTTTTATTCCAACCTATCCTTCCCTTCCCGTATGTACCCGTTCAATAAAGAAATTTCTATTGCGTTGCGTGCATAATTGCTTTTAAACTTTAATTACACCTTACTAATTTAAAAAGTGGTAAAAGTTGTATTTAAGAGCGCTAACGTCTCGTATGTTTTGAACCTCAAGTTAACTATTAATAGGTTTACGTTATTCTATACTAACACCTCTTCCTCAAATGAACTGATCCAATTATTATTACCTTGTTTTTATGAAACTAGACATACAATTATTGGCAATTATACAAGCCAAAGTAAGCATATTACAGCAAATTGAAATCAAACACAAAATGTATAATTAGAAATAGGAAATATGGATAATCATTAACAATTCGGTACTGAGTGGCAAAAAGCAGGATTATTCACTTTACACAAGGAAAGAACATCTTTTCTAGTGAACCGAAACCACGGGGTGGCAAGCGCTGTCAATGGTGATAATGTTGGCCGTTTCCGTTTACTTTGCGCGTAGAATTTACGACTTTGCCCACTACGTTTGAACTAGGGCTGCGAAATAAGACAAAAAATATCTTCGGAGGGCATGGGTCGATATGAACAGGTACTTGGAGCAGTAGACAGTAGACACCTTCTATAAAGAAAGTAGCCAGTAAAATGCAAGCAAAGCATTTTCAACAAACATAGATTTTGATGACATTTGGTAAATTTGGTAAATAGTAAATTGTGTAGGCTTTTCATCCTGAGGTAATTCTCAGCGTCGTTGACAACAAACCAAAGCACCAATAGAAATAAAGGGGCTTTGGTTTGTTCTTCTTTCATGTCACAAAGGAGCAGATAAGGACTTTATTTTAAAAAGTATGGGGACAGAATAAGGAGCAAAAAAGAGATAAAAGCTACTTTTTATCCCAATCGAATTCCACATTCTTGCGGGTGAAGATGCTTTAAAAAGGTTCTGTCTACTTATCACTAGCAGCCCTGCATGACTCAAATCAGTCGGGAGTCCAAGGAAATCTAATTCATGAACCAGCTTGTTGCTTACGCGGTGTTCAGGACATTTTAAAATCAACTAGAAAGGCGAGTGGCCTCCACTTCACAACAAAATTGTACCTTACATCCTTCGAGTTTACGGTCCAATTTAGATTGACATAACATAGTCAGAGGGAATCACTAGGACAAATTTAATATTTTCGATATAAAGAATACGTGTTGAAAAATTTTGCTGCAAACATCGGAGAGTATATTGGAGTATTTTCAATTTTGGTACACGATATCCTTCTTGAGTTGACAATTTATATCCAATCGTGTGAACTTTGCTCGTACAAGTGAATCTGTATTTATGATATTCGACTGAGTGTTTGAGTCGTCTGACTTGCTTATTATGGCGGGTCAATGACACTTACCCATGTAGTTGTATATTGGAAATTGTTATTGATGTTGAAGGTGGCGGGCTTCAAGACGACATGAAGTGCTGTGTTACTTTTATTATTTTTCAAACATATTCATTCCAATGCAACCTGTTTTTTATGTAATTTATTTGGCATTTTGACACGCACCATTGCGACATATAACATCATTTTTCATCATCATCATCATCAGCCTATATACGTGCCCACTGCTGGGACACAGGCCTTACATCATTTAAGGACACTTAATCAGAAGGAATCGCACGGTTATTCTTCTAGTCTTGAAGCTTTTAATTTCAATTGTCCAACTGCCAACCAGACCCATAATAGCGCTATCTAGCCGCTAAGCATGGCTTCTGTGGAGGCAAAACAGTGCATAAACATTTTTCATTGACTTTTTTTGAAAGAACTTAGGCTGGTTTTAGAGTCACGCTGACGCGCGCGCGTAGCGTTATACACTGCCGGTTTTCATTGCAGTTAAAATCGTCGCTATCTTACAAGAACAGCGATACTTGCTGATACGCGCGCTGACCGCTTGCTTGTCAGCGTGACTTTAAAACCAGCCTTCAGTTTACTTACATTGAACTCCCAGATATTTTTACGCTGAGGAAATCAGACCACCGTGCAGCGATCTCTTTTTGCCAACTTATCAATCATTAACAAGTTTCAAGATATTCTTGTCTACAGTTTCTGCCAGGAATCCTGAGCAAATCATCACTCCACCTCCAATAATCCTATAATCTAAATGTCACAGAAATTTACTTCTCAACAAGGTCACCAAAACTTGTTTATAAAAACAGCAAGGTTTGTAAACACTGGCTTGCATTTTCGCTGCGGTAATTTACAACTATTAAACGTTTATTCGTATAAAAACTAACCGGTTGCCTGTAGTTCAAAGTCAATAATTATGTGCTAGCTATCGAGATCGTTTTCACAACAACGCGAGTTCGCGTGCCGGCGCGACCGTGGAGGCATGAGCACAAACGTAGATTAATAAATCCTACTTCCTACTAATATTATAAATGCAAAAGTCTGGATGTTTGGGTGTTTATATGTTTGTTTGTTCCTCAAACACGCCTTAACGGCTGAACGGATTTAGATAAAATTTGGCACACGGATAGTTTATAACCTGGATTAGGACATAGACTATATTCCTACGGGAAACGTCTCATTACCGCGGGATAAAAATTTTGAAACTACTGAACCGATTTGAATAATTCTTTCACTGTTGGAATGCTACACTATCCCCGGTGAACATAGGGTACTTTTGATCTCGGAAATGTGGGGGGAAGGGGGGGATATTTAACGAGAGATTACGCGGGCGGAAGGCTAGTATGTATATAATCTTTCGAGCCCCGGATCACCAGACACAATAGAAAATCTATTGTTACGCGGCACCCGAGTGCCGGTTCGGGATTGAGTGGTTAAGCAAGTTAATTATTAGTTATATATGGTGAGTAAAGTATTAGAATATTAATGACCCATTCAATAAAAAAGCTTTTAACCGATGAACTCGCGATAAATTTCAACATTTTAAATTAAACCCGACGTTTCGACCACTTTTCAGCAGTGATCACGGAATGAATCAGGTGCTTTGCGTCAAAAAGTTATTAAAATAAAATTAAAAAAAAGAAATTTTAAAATATGTCGCCAGTTAATCTGTTAAAAATTGTTTTATTTAATGAGTAATAATCGCATAAATATTAGAAAAGTCAAAGTCAAAGTATTTATTTTGCAATTTGATTAACCAAGAAATTCTTTTGCACGTCATAAACTTTTTTTCCTACCAGCACTTCGACGTGAATGAATGGCCTGCTGTTGAGAAGAAGTGCCGCAAGAAACTCAAAAGTTACATATGATAGCCTTTTTTAAATCATTTTGTGTTGTACAATAATAACTTAATAATAATATAATGTCAAATTAATAACAATATAATGTCAACTTAATAATAATATATGTAATAAGTACAATAAATAAGCATAAGAGTAGATGTGCAGAGAAACAAATGTGGAAATATTAGAAACCATTATACATATTAACTAGGTATCGCTGGAGCCATGACGTGGCCGCTGATCTCCGAAGGCGCGCGAGCACACAGGATCGGGAAGGATGGCGAGATCTCGTATAGGAGGCCAAGACACATTTCGGGTCGCTGAGCCATCGAAGTAAGTAAGTAAGTAATAGCCACAAGGCTGACACCGGCTTGTCCCAATCGGGTGTGAAGGGGAAACCAGAGGAGTTTAGTGGGTAGTGGACACTTTAGTCTCAAGTCCCACACACGGCCGCAGGTCTAGCTAGCCTGCGGTTATGGTGCATAAAAGGATTCTCTTTCATTCAAAAAAAGGTCAACTCAAGTATACAACATACAGCTTAGCTATAATCTATATCAATAAAAGTAAATCACTGAAATGTACGAGAATAACTTTAGTTGTCAGGACAAAGTTTGTTTTCCCTTTTTTACACTACCCTTGCGAAGCCAGGGCCGGCTATTTACTACTAAAGTTATTATTAAAATTTTGTAACGCAAAGTTGTTTACACATAACAGTTCTGAGTCTCGATCCTGGGACTTATGGCGTAGAAGCTAATTTGAAATTACACTAAATTGAACAACCAATTTTCGACAACACGTGCTACTTTTTTTAATTCTGAGTAATTATTGTTTTTTAGTATTTTATCAAAATACGTTTAATTGTTTTTACTACGGTTTGTATATTTACTTGAATGTGTATTTAGGATTAACCAGTAAGATAGCCGGATTCACAACAATCCTACAAAAACATAACTAGTTAGGAGTTTGAAATACAAAACAAGGTTCTCAGCTAATTAAAATTGTTATACAAAGGTAATAAACGTAAGCTGTGGTGAAAGGGGAGGTTATTATTCTCATTATTTAAGCTGTGTTTGTTGCTCAACGAGATTGTAGAATTATTTGTACTTCGAATTATACGTCACAATTATTGTTTGAATAAACAGTAAAATTTCCTTTTAAAATAAACTACAGTAGGCGCGCGAGTTCATGGCCATCCTGAAGAGTGCGTTAGTGCTGTTTTTTTTTAACCTAATTATACTAATATCGATTTCGATAGGTATTAAAAAATAATTAAAAATAAAATAATTTATTCTGCAAATAGATTTTTTTTAAATACTTTTGCACGTCACTTTACTTCCCTACCAGGTATTATTACCTATTAGGTCAACCATATCTATCCCATATTTTATGCAACTTTTTAGTAAGTCAACTATTCGTTTCATAAACCCTTTTCTTATTCAGTCCCCGATGGCCAAAACTCGCGCGCCTCCTATAACTGATATCGGGTAGGTACATAATTACTTTTGTTATATATTTTATTTAATTCGAAAATATGTATACTAATGTATACTTTTATTATAAAGATAGATTTGATTGTTTGTATGTATTAATACTCTGAAACTACTGAACCGATTCGAATAATTTTTTCACTTTTAGAAAGATGGATACTTAATCAGGAAGCGTCAAACGTCGCCTTACAGTAGGATATTCTGATCTTCAAACCTTTCATTACAAGTTTAATTCGATTATTCCCGACTGCCCCTACCAAATCTGCCCCCAGTAGGGGCAGTCGAAACTTCTTAGTCGCATCTGCCCCTACTGGGGGCAGACGGAACTAGTTTAGGTTCCGTCTGTCCCCACTAGGAGCAGACAGAATGGCTTCCTCATTAATTAGTCTCTACTACCACGTTTGTGTTTACGTAACTCTATTATAAATGTAGTGGAAATAATATTATTGCTGCTTTTACGTCAATATCGATGAAATCGTAACGTTTGATCAGTAAGGTCTTGTATATACAAAAGTATACAATATACAAACGGTCCCAAGAGAATTCGCCCGGCTTTAAGATCTTTTGTTAAATGTTCCAAGATTAAAAGTTAAGACTCTCAAAGAGGAATATTCCATTGTAAGTGGCGTGTAATCAAAACTTATAGAGTGCTTCCGATTGTTCAAGTTCCAGTGATAATCGTATTTGCTCTTCTGCCATGGTAAAGATTAGGCCAACGATTACTCTTCATGATTAAATAGTACCTGCATCTAGCTGAATTCACCTACAATAGTTGATGCGGCACTCAGTAGCAATTGTTTTACTTATATCATATTATTTTTTTGACCGCCTCCGTGGAACTGTGACTAAACCGGTAGAGTATAAAAAACGCGGAGTTCGTGGGTTCGATTCCCGCCTTGGGTCTTGTTGGGCTTTTTTAGAGTCCGACTGGCTAGCTACCAACTCCACAGGTGAAATTTGCCGCCATAACAGCTCTGGCTGGGTTCCGGCAATATTACTTAATGTGGGAGCAAGTACACTTGAAATCAGAGACAGCACATTGACGAACGCTTCACTTAGAAGGGTCTGTCAATGTGCTGCCAGACTGTAGGCTTATCTGATCTTCGAGCCTTTGATTTCAAGTGTACTGTAAATAAACTCAAATATTAATTTCAAACCAAAAGAATGTTCACCGCTTAGTAGTTCGACGTCAAAATACGTGTCGTAAAACACGAACCAATTAGTGCCATGAAAAGCCGCCCGTTTCATGTTCCGGCTGGTATTATAAAGGCTTATTGGATGACCTAGGCCTATCCGAGGCCTTTGTTACTTGCACTTTTATATTAGTTCCCAATTACTTTTACCGCCTACGTAGGAGTTGTCAAGTGTGTAGAAACCTAGAGATCATAGGTTCAATTTCCGCTTTGTATCAGGTTGGTAGAAAAACTTTTGTCTAGTTTCAACTGGGTTTAAATTGAACATATTATTTACAGATTTGATGTCTATTTCTCCACTAGCTTCAATAAAAAAATTGAAATAAAATTGGTATACATTAATTCATTTAATTTTTTCATGTTTAACCAAGTAATTGACCTACCAATAACATTAGTCAAATGTTTGGTACATAAGTGTAAAGCGAAAATGTTAGATTTGCTTTGTTTTTGCTGGCATACGAATAATATTATTTTCTGTTGTAGGTATATTCTTTTTCTGTGTATGTTGCCAACAAGTGTTATTTTACTTTGTTCTAAAAATACGAAGTTTTTTTTTGTAAACGTTAATAATTAAATAAATACAGGACGGGCGAATGAATAAAAAACTTACGTAGCCTGCTACGAGCGTCTCGTAGCAGTGAACCGTAGCGCTACGGCGCGGCGTAGTAAGTACTACGAGCTTATTAGAACCTGCTTGTGAGCCAATCGGCATTGGATTATTTTCCTTTAATAGGTTTCAATTTATTTTCACGGCTTCGATATTGTGTGTAGTTATTTTGAGGTTTGCGATGTTTTGTTGAAATATATTAGTTTTATCAAAGCTTAGTCCTTACTCTGTGATTTCCCTCCTAAAAATAAAAACCTAAACCGCTCGGGTATAAAAACACGGAGGTCGTGGGTTCGATTCCCGTCAGGTGAAATCTGCCGCCATACAGCTCTGGCTGTGTTTCGGCATAATTAACGTGGGAGCCAGTACACTTGAAATCAGAAGCTCGAAGATCAGATGAGTCTACAGTCTGGCAGCAAATTTTGGGACGTTTCCAGGTAAAGCGAATGGAATAGACCGCAGTGACCGCTTACCATCAGGTGGACTGCGTGCCTGTCTGTTAACTGACCTAGTATATAAAAAAGATAAAAATATTTTGTAAATAAAGATTCCTTCGCAAAAATCATTAAAGGTAACATTAAGGTTGTAGAGAGACTCTTTCCCCGGATTCATGATATAATTTACCACCTTTGATGTAACACTTTAATGGGCTTTAAAATGTTCTGTAACAGAGCCAAGCTAGTGACGAAATAAAGTACGTCTCCATCGTAAATTGTACTAACTCACTATGGATTTCACTCACAATTTCACTTTTGTTCTCAGAATATCTATGATTTTTCAACTTTATTATTTGGCAAGGCTTTCGACAATCGGAAAGAACACACGATTTCCTTAAGGAAAAATATTTTATGAAGTGTATACACGACTAAATCAATATAGAATGATGTCAGGATTCAGCATACAAGATAGAAAATACATATTTCATGTGGCTTCTAAGAAAATATGGAAAATGAAAAGGAAATTTTATCGGTAGCCATATCGATAATCAAGTCGCAGAAAATTGCTTCGTTATTACCATAGTTGCAAAAAAGTTAACTAATTTTTAATATCACAGTTTCAAGATAAACTAAAAATCAATCTTAAATTGTTAGTGAAAAAAAAAATTAAGTTAAAACAAACAGTTACACTATTTCCAAAACGACAACTCTATAATTCTAGGAATATCATTCAAGAACATCAGCGGAATCCGCTCGCGAACAACTTTGGTTCCAATACTTGGCGTTAGCACTTCCTTATCAAAACGTTCCGCATCACCGCTAAACTATCCATCCCAAACCCGTCCTCAGCAAACAATACAACAAACAAATGATAAGCAAAACCAATCGAACGTCCAATCAAACCGGCATATCTCAAAACAAAACCTAAGTTGCGAAGTAATACTTGCCAGTACGTATCGCGCGCTCGGGGCGGGCGGTCGTCATGCCGCGATGAGGACGCTCCTGCTGATATACTTCGCGACGTTAGTGCAGTGCGAATGCAAGGGTGATTTTGTGAAGCACGTGAGGCACGGTGGGCGCGCGCTGATAAGACATGGAAGGTCGCGCGTGCACTTCACGCGGTTGCACGCGCGCGCGCGGGACCTCGTCGCGCAAGTTATCGAGGCTGAGAGGAGTAGCGAGCTAGGTGAGTCAGCTTGAGGATCTGACTGCTACCCCATCAGGATCAACGGCAGGATTTTTGTCTTCTTTTTAAAAGTTTTTGTATTTTTCAAACTTTTCAAAACTCATTGAAATTGCAAAAATATGTTTAAATTGATTAGGAAGCCTTCTTAATATTTCCAATAACTCATAAATATTAAGGAAAAAACTTTTCCATGAAAATGTTTAATTCGTCTGGAAGTTTTCAAGAATAGAAATTTTACAGAAGTCATTATTAAAAGGTAGATTAGATCATTCTTTATAAGTAGAAAATTCTTCAGTCGTTCGTAATTTCAAATGTTGAAGAAAGTATTTCAGCGATTATGTCAGAGAGAAGTCTCAGATTAAGATTTAGGTAAAAAGAAGACAAGGTCTTTCGGTGATTTTTGATTGATGACATCTTTTGAAGAGTAATCATAATCGTCTTTAAGTAAATCAGAATGAAAGACTGATTATCTTAATACTTAGTTTTTGTAGATGTATTTCTATTTATTGAATGATTCTTAATTCTGTCGATCACAAGAAATTAGGTCAGTTTTAAGAAGGGTTGTGGTGGATAGGCTAATCAATAAATAATGAACCGATGTATTCGTACGTAGCAACTTAGGAAATGTCTTAAACATTTGAGTCTTTAATTAATTTAACATGTTTTTATTATGTGAAATAGTAAGTTTGGAGACAAATATTAACATCTAAACCTTAACATTTCTTGTAAATGACGATATTAACCGTTTCTCTATGGCTTATTATAAAGTTGGTCTGTAATTTTTATAATTATACTCAACCAACCATTCTCTTTATTCATTCATTAACCATTTAAACGAGGATTTAGTTTAATCGATACAAAAGTTTTATCTATTGTTTAACTTATAAAATTAATAAGTTTTTTCATTCATATAAATAGTTTAGTTTGCCAAAAAAGAATATGAAGATTCATGATTCATCGTAATAAAGTACAACATTAACTTTTTTGTTAACTTCTTGTGATTTTTATTAACTCAATAAATCACGATCTTACTTCTTGAACTTACGTAAGAAAGATTCTTAATAAGTTATAAACTACGAGATACTTCAATATTGAATTAAGATACTTACAGGAATTTTGTTTTTAAAGTTATCGTCATTAATGTTCTAAGTGAAAATAACCTATGAAACCAATATCGACGTCGTGACAAACAAAATGTCCATTCGATATTGATGCTTTTGAGTAGTTACAAAGGTTTTCTTGTAACATAATTTCTTACAAATTCATTGTAGTATAAAAAATTAAACAAGCTCTACGTCTTCATTGTCATCATTAACGTAACATGTTTCTGTGATCGCCAAACTATTATGCCAAGTTTGGTAACTAATAGCAGCACTCATCCTAATATGATTTTAATAATTGAGCGTCTTTGCCTAAATGTAGGCCTTGAAAAAGTATGATACTGACTGTTTGACTTGTTATACAACTTACATAGTTTAACACATCCGCTATTATTTTATTAACCTCACAGCGAAAAATACATATGTACGAGCATAACATGTTAGCTTTTCCGAAAAGTAAATAAAGACTTACATTTAGCAGTCCTTCTAGTTCCTAATTAATAATGTTGTGTAAACATCATTGTGTTGTGTAAGACGACAGATCGGATGTAAAGTTTAAAATGTCACTTAAATAACAAGGTATTATTCTAATTATATACATAATTGTAATTTCATCACGACTCGGTAGTAAGATAACACATTTAGAGGAAAATACTAGTCCAGTTGACTATTTAACCATGATTCTATCGGTCTGGGTCCCCTGTCATGAGTTATGGAGGTTTGGCGGCAGTCGTTTCAACGAAACAGAGCGCTCGAGAATTTCAATGAATTCTCTTTTGCATGAATCTTAAAGAAAAGAAGTTTAGGCAATAGGTCAGAAATAGGTTCCTGACAACTTTTGTAATATTTGAAGGAAATGCTTATTTAAACTGACCAGATAATTAATTTACTAAATAATTTTAAAATGGATTTATAAACATTAAAATTTCCTAGGAATTGTTTTTTATATCTAGCAAACGACAATTAAGGGAAACAAGCCAACAAATCCCTTAAATTTGTGAGTTACCAAAATAAAGTAGTAATATAGCAGTTTAAAGACATTGTAAAACATTTGATTCCAAAGAGTTTCTATCGAGTTTCTTGCTGTACTCGTAAGTATTCATCTTAAAACAGTATTCCAATGCCAGAATCATAATAATTACTACTTGACTTTATAATGAATAACTGAGAGGAAGAAAAGTAATTTAACTTCATAAAATTTAATACAATTAACAGCTAATTTCAACATCTCTAAAAGTATGTAACCGTAAGAAAATCACATTATTTTAATTTATTATAATCATATATTATTATCCTAATCTATTTACTTTCAGATCACACATGTAATAAAAAAAGGTAAACTATACTAATGTTGGCCCCCCTCCAGTTGTTGGCACTCTGGGTTTTAAACTTAAATATTAAGCTTTTCGCGGCAAAAATCCATAAACTAAAGATTTAGAATAAAAGTTCAATTATTCATTTACAACACTAAATAGTAGTTTTTAAATAATTACATCTGACAACACTAGAAAAAATTATTTTCGGTCATGGTCCCGAGAGAAACCAGTTTGTGCGTGATTCCTTAAGAAAATTTGTGAATGCAGGGTAAGTTTAACGACTTATTACTTTTTATTTTGTAGATAATTTCTGGTCAGTGAATGTTTTTTAGTTAAATAAGATGTTAAATAGTGGGTTTTGCAGCAAATACAATCGTAAATCTTGTTGGAAAAAAACTTTTAGGGGGTGTCAATAATTGTAATTTTGTTTGTATGGAGAACTAGTTCGTTGACACCCCCTGCCAATTATTGAAATACGGTTTTGCAAAATCGCTGTTAATGTTATGATTGTGGTTGAACCAGTCTCGAAAGTTCTATTCATAAAATGCCTACTTGTCTTCTTATCTATTGTGGTTTCAAATTTTAGCAGTGCCAATAATTGTACTTTTTTTACGATTGGCACTGCCAATTATTGTACCTCGAAGGGTGCCAATGATTGTATCAGCTTTTATGAAATTCTAATAGTGATGTGCCACTGTTATGTAAAATTTATTTATTAAAGCATTATAAGTCCTACTAATAGGTAGATTTTTACACGGCGATTTAAAACGACTGTATATTTACTCAGCTAATAAAAAGTGAGCTACCTATCTACATATATCATGGGAAACCCTTGGTACCTTCGGCGCTCCCGCTAAATTCCCCCTCCCAGTCGCGTTTGGGCCCTTTGGGTACCCTCAGATGAGGGTCCCGCGACGGCCTTAGGTTTCGGAGGGGGAGGCTTTAAGCCTTGGGAGCCTTTGGAGGCTCCCGAGGGTTTCAACGCTCTCTTCTTCGATTCCTTTACGCTGCTGGTGGTGGGCGGTAGATTCGCCACTTTTGGGGGTTCCGTCTCCTGGCCTCCTTTGATTTTGAAGACAACTGTCCTCACACCAAATTTGGCCCCTCCACGGTTGTTTTTGAGGGCTTCCACAGATTGATCATCGAGAGAGAAGGTCACAATAGATCCTGTCGCTTCCTCCTTCGTGTGGAGAACCCTCCAAACTTTTGGGTTGAGATCTTCATTCTGCTGCACCCATAGCATAAATTGCTCCGGAGCAGAATGCGGTCCCAACTTTTGGCTTGGGCAGTTCGCTCTCTGGTATAATCGATATATGTATATGGATATATATCTCGAGAGCTTTGCACCGGGCCATGGTTCCGTTTCTCGGATTAAGCCCTCAAGCCAGTCCTTGGTTCCCTGGTTTGTGCAGTCGCCAATATCCAGCCTGTCTTGTAGGCAAAACCCAAGAGTTTCGGTACCCCCCTGAGGCTAGCATCTACCACCTTGTTAAAGCCTTGATAGCCTCCTGTATCAGCCGCATTTGCTCCTCAGTCATCGGCTTCAAGTGGCTAATACCGACTATATAAGAGCCAGTAATGTCGCTGTACTTGGGGGGTTGAGTTTGTCCACCTACGTCCATTCGGGATGTTTTCCTCGGTTGGACTTGAGTACCACGGCCGCCTACGGAGATACCAAATTGGATATATTTATGATCCGAAAAGGTCTCCGCGTCGGCCACCCGCCACTGGGTGACGCGGCCCGCCAAATGTGAGGTAGCCAGGGTGATGTCGACGACCTCACACAGGTCGGCGTGCTCCCCCTGTTGAGGATCACTAGTCCCAAGCTGAGTGCCCAGGAAATTAGGTCCTCGCCGAACGGATTGTTCGAGGGGGAGCCCCACGTGGTGTGCTTGGCGTTCCAATTACCGCCAAGCAAGACCTACGTCTAATTCCTCTATTTTCTCACATTTTTAAATATTTTCTGGACTTTCACGAACATTTCAAAACCAAAATTAGCCAAACCGGTTCAGCCGTTCTCTAGTTTTAACGCCTATAACGAACGGCAAATTATTTGTATAGGTACTCGTAAGTATATAGATTTCACTTTTCCCATCACTATCAGGCGATCCGATTAGTTATTGGCACGGTCACGTGTACAATTATTGGCACTGCCAACAATTGTACATTTTTCTATGCCAATATTTGTACTTTAGGGTGCCAACAATAGTGACTTTCGGTGTTTTTTCATATTTTGCGGAAATTTTCGTATTTCTAACACATTTCTTAACTATCAACCCGTTTAAATGTATTCTCAAATAAATAAAGAATCATACGTAATCAAATTTAAGTCGATATTTAAATTGGCTGATTTTCTATAGGCCATTAAAGTTGCGAAATTCCTTAAAGTGCCAATAATTGTACCTCTTACCCTAATCATGAAGTAACCCATTTGTTTGTAACTTTTCACTTTAATCTTCTTTAATCTTGTATTATTTAGTTATTACATTTCAGGACGATGTTACATTTCAGATGTTACATTACATTTCAGGACCTCCCCATATTTATCCTTTTTAGCGGAATAGGCAGAATTTCTAAATAAAAAATATATGCACAGCATGTTTATACTGTCACGCCTCTTCCCCTTAAGG
The DNA here is from genome assembly GCA_949319885.1 of Mecyna flavalis. Classification (NCBI taxonomy): domain Eukaryota; kingdom Metazoa; phylum Arthropoda; class Insecta; order Lepidoptera; family Crambidae; genus Mecyna; species Mecyna flavalis. The sequence continues at coordinate 585,665 of OX439426.1, forward strand.
CCTGTATTCACTTTGATTAGTGCGAGTGCGAGTGATTAGTGCAAGTGATTAGTGATTAGTAGAAAATAACTGTGGACAGCGACTGATTAGTGCGAGTGATTAGTTGGCTGCGTAGTGAAGTGTTTAGAAGCGTGTTCTATTTTTCTGCGAGTGGACTGCGAGTAGCCACGTCCCGCGCGCCCGCCCATCCCCCTCTCTCGCGGCGTGCCTGCCACACACACACACACCCTCAACTACTAATCACTCGCACTCGCCAACAATTGGACACTACTTGCACTACGCACCTGCACTAATCACCCTCAGCTACTAATCACTCGCACTCGCACTAATCAAAGTGAATACAGGCCTTTAGGGGGAGAAAGGACTACATCTTTCCATTAGCGACGATCATGACTTATACAATTTCGCTTCCTCTACGTCAATTAAATCCAAAAGTGCCTTCGTGGTGCAGCGGTTAAGCGTGTAAAGTCATGTCAGGGGTCCTAGGTCCAAATCTGATCTGGTGGAAACAAATTATAAGTTTTTTTTTTTTCTGTTCTAAAAAATACTAGACTTAAGTTGGCGATATAAAAGCCTCTCTCTCTTCGGTCGTGTCAGACTGCTGTCCCATCGATTTGATAATATACATAAAATACGCTTTGTTTGTCTACTGTTTTGAGACATCATTCGTGGATCATTACTAGTATTGAATTTTACAAACATCTTCATCATCAGCTTATAGCAGTTCACTACTATACAGGCCTCGCCAGAATTATGATCTCAAATGTTTGGCGGGTGAGAAGGCTTGCGCCTGTCATTACATGTTTAATTATGTATAACATTTGATATATGCTTTGCAATTGCATATTTATACTTAATTTTTTATAAGATGTCCTTACTATACTAAAAAAAACTTAATAAACTCGTAAAACGACCACTGCGCCATCTAGTTTGTCATAAACGTACTACTCCACTAACCGAGCAGCGTTTACAACCTCTAAAACAACTCCTAACGACTGTTCCAACGTCTTATTAGAATTTTATTGACTTCCAAATGTTTTATAGGCGATATAAATGCTGGATCTACATCCAGCTTAAACCTGGACGTAAGAACAGGTGTTGAAACTATAAGGGCAGTTAATGACGGCAATAAAAAAATGCTAACGAGTCTGCCTTTCAGAACGTTAAGGTGCTAATTTATGTCAGTGAGTAGTACTCGTAGTAAGATTTTCGCCATTTGCCTGTTAAAAAGAGCTTAGAAACGCTATAAGAGTGATCGACGATACCAAGTTCACGTGAACTTGCTGGTGGAACGAACGGAAAGTGAAAATAAGAATTCCCGTTCGTCCCACTGGTGGGACAAACTTGGTGGGACGAACGGGAATGAACGACAAGACTCGAAATAATTTTAATTACTTCATTCAATGTAACCGGTAATTACCTTTTTAATTATTTTACATTTGTCTGTGAAATCTCTAACCTGAACAGTGTGTTTCGTTAATACACACGTTTAACATGTCACAAGCAAATCAATACGAAACAAAAATAGTTTGTTTTAAATTATACAGTTACTGTCGAATAAACTTCGGACAGTCCTTGACAAAATATAGACAGACATTACTGTCGAAACTTTTAAGTATTTAATTTTTACCCGTCGTATTTAATATTTATGTTACAATTTTAAATTTGGTCATATATTTAAACAGTAGCAAATAGGACATTAACCCTTATAGGTTGGTAGTGTACTAATATACAGGTTTTTGAAGTGAAAACTTCTTTAGCGGCGTTGTGCACTTTTTTTTGTATGGGGAAAAAATGTTAAACTCGCGTCAGGATTTATGTGTCACGTGACCTGATCGAAAATCCATATAAAATTTGAAGTCCGGACACGTGTTTTCTACAAACTTATCTGTTCCGGTGGCCAAAATTGGAACTACGTGAAATGCAATGCAAAAACGATATTTAATGACAGTTTTAAATAGACAGTAGCGACGCCGCCACCGGAACAGATAAGTTGTCGGTCTATAGACAATAATGGTTTTTTGTTCAATTTGACAGCTCATTTATGCAAAGAAAAGTGCTTCTTATGTACATCAGGAGTAGAGTAAATAATTGTATTAATAAGAACTGATGTTGTTTTCTTGAGTTTTATTCCTTTAGCGTAAGGTATATTTTTCTTTGCATAAATGAACTGTCAAGTGTGACCTCTTCTACTATTATAGCCGCAGTGCGGTCGCTTCCTATATGCTTCCTATGCTACAAAGTGACCACAAAGACCTTAATTTGATATCCTGCAAAATTCAAAATTTAATTGCCGTAATAAAACATTTAAATAGTTTGGAATATCTTTATTCAGCTTTGGTCTGGCGATCGTAACGCACAACGCTGCGGCTTGCGGCTCAACGCAGCGTCATGACGCAGCGTTTACCGTCTCTGCGGAGAAGTGGTCAGTTGATTTTGCCGCAGCTACAAAAGTAGACGTGTCAACACTGTCAACATGAACAATATTATTAAAGTTTGTGCTTTGCTGGAGGAGGAGGAGGAGGAAGAAGAATTTCTACTGCTTTTGAAAAGACAAAGAAGCAGTCCGAGAAACATGTTTTTACAACGGAGAGATGAATTTTCTCTAATTTTTAAACTTTTATGTTTTTTGTCTTTATTATTATACAAAGAAGGATTTTTGCGAATTAATTCGATTAAATTATCTTCAAACGGATCCATTTTAACTCGCGGCGAGTCCGCGACGCACACCGCTGCGTTTGACGAGAACGACGCGGCGCTGTGCGGCGTACCCGCTCCCCACTTCACCGCGCTTGCCCTTCGCCGCTGACGCATACTGCGACGGAACAAGAGACCATTCTTGACGTTTTTCATACGATTAAGTGTCCGGTACCGCATGCCGCAAGCCGCAGCGTTGTGCGTTACGATCGCCAGACCAAAGCTTTCGCCGGAATTATATAACAGTATTTTGTGGAAATTAACACCACTTCTCCGCAGTCTTTGGATCCGCTATGCTGCGGAGCATGCATCAGGTCATATGAAGTTGGAAATGCTGTCCGATTTCCTGCGACAAGAGGCTCGTTCTCGTTCTCACACACAGTTTGGCTTGTTACCCCAAATTCCCAGTGAACATCCTCGAAAGCGACATGTTGATTACTGTAACACCACTCGTGTTATTAACGATTCGGGAGTCTGCGGATTCTGTAAAGGGAATCATTTCTTGGCCGATTGCTCCAAATTCAAAAGTTTATCCGCAGATTCCAGTATGCAATTAGTTGTAAATTCCAAACTTTGTTTTCGTTGTTTAGAAAATAAATAGTTGTCAATCAAAAAAGTATGTATGACATTGACGGTTGTCAATCATTTTATCATCGTTTATTACATGGCGTTTCAGTGTCACAGCAAGGAGTTTCTGATAAGGCTGAAAAAGTTTCTGATTACATTAATTCTGAGAGATATGTAAACTTTTTAATGTAATATAAATTGTCATGTTTGTGTACGATAGCGCAATAAATAAATATTGTATTTTACCACATAAATGATAGTACTTTTATACCTCTACCAATCAATTAAATCCCTAACCATTCCAAAATACAAAAATGCACAACGTTAATATTCAGGTTTTCACTTCTGCCGGCACTCCCGGAGTGCAACCCGTCGTTTTTTTTTCTTCTTTCTTTCAAGCAAAGTCGTAACACAGTCGAACAATAACCTTTTTATCTACATCCATACTGTTGATGTTAGTTGCCACTAGGTTGTGGTGGCTTAATCAAACTATATGAAAACTTACGAGATTAATAAATAAAAGATGGTACACAGGGAACGTGTTGTGTTTATTCGTGGCGCGGAACGACTGCCGCTAAAAGTACAATCACACACTACTTAAGCTACAGGAAACTGACCCTTGTTATTCCCTACATCATTCCTCCCCTATGAGGAAAAAATTTTATTGTACATTTTTAAAGTAATACATTAACAAGTACAAATAAAAATAGGATAAAATACATACAATTATACTTGACTACCCGATGAACAAGTCACTCTAATTGCTAATAGTAACGTCTTTGTTATACTGTGGTAAACGTAAGTAGTCATCAGAATTTGAAACCGCACAGCTGCGTGCGCTAAGTACAAACTTCTACTGTCGTCACAGTTTAACAATAGGGTTTTTTGTAATACAGTGCTGTCGTGAAGCGATATATTAAATTACACCTTATCATTATCAAATGCTTTAGATACATACTTTAAACATTTTAAACTTTGTTTACTTAAATTATCATAACTATTACAAAAAACTTTATTTCTTAAAATTTTAAAGGTTACTTGAATACAGAGAAAATGTTTTTAAATCACATAATGACCTATGATAGATTATTTTGCGAAATATTTCTAAACTTAGTACTAGATACATATTAACAAAGGTAATAACTAATAGGTAGTCTCATCGTTGCCAACAACAAAGCTAAACTAAAGTACAAATCGCCAATTGCATCGTGTCATTATAGTTATTTATAAGGCGTTATGTTAAGATTTAAAATTACTTGCTTATGTTACACTTAACTAATTTGGCTACTTTTTCTTTGATTTTATGTTAAAACCATATTTATATTATTATTCAGTCTATGAATAATTACCTAATTATATCTATGTATCACGATGTCAACCTATAGCTTAGTTATTTTTACCTAAAGCGTACTGGTGGTTTGATCACGCGGCCATAACGTGTTAAAAGGTTCCTCGCATGAGAATCGCTAGGGCTGTCACTCACGCTACGGTTACATTGGTCTTGTACTTGCATAGGAGATGAATTGTTTACGTTTTGGTAACTATTATGTGCGTTTACTTGTTCATTTAACACGAAAGCTGGCTTCAACCTATCAATTGAAATACGAACTTGACGGTTAGGTAATTGAACTAAAAATACTTTAGAATCACGTTCCAAAACTTTGAATGGACCATCGTACGGTGGTTTTAATGATCTATGTACCGAATCATCTCTAATAAAAACGTAATCACAAGTGTCTAGATTAGGATGAACGAAGAATTTTCGTAAATTACGTGAATTCTGATTAATTGGAGCATAGTTACTAATGGTTTCGCGGATTTTGTCAACTAAATTTAGTGGGTTACTGGGATCGCGTTCTTGTGTGACATCGTAAAATTCGCCTGGCAAACGAAGCGTTCGCCCGAAAGTCAATTCTGCGGCGCTCACTCCGCTATCGCTACGACAAGCGGCGCGCAACCCTAGCAACGCGGTAGACAATTCATCAACCCATGACTTATTTTCCAATCGTGCCATCAATGATGCTTTAAGCGACCGATGCCACCGTTCGATTGCGCCGTTACTTTGGGGGTGATATGGCGTTGTACGAATTTTATCTACCCCTAATAATTTCATTAAATTAGAAAACAGGCTACTTTCGAACTGGCGCCCCTGGTCACTAGTAAGCTTCACTGGCACGCCATAGCGCGAAATCCATTCGTCATAAATTGTTTTAGCCACAACATCAGCAGAAATTTCTTTTAAAGGAAATGCTTCCGGCCACCGCGTGCATCTATCTATGATAGTAAGGCAATATCTATATCCTTGTGGAGAAGTCGGTAGCGGTCCGACTATATCTACGTGGATGTGTTCGAAACGGTTAACTGGCGGAAATTGACCAAGTTGCGAAATTGTATGTCTGCTGATTTTGGACCTCTGACATTGCATACACGCCTTAGCCCATTGTCCTATGTCCTTGTTCATTCCTGGCCAAAAGAACTTTTTACATAATAATTTTCGTGTGACACGTACTCCAGGATGACTTAAATTGTGTACACTGTAAAATGCAAGCTTTCGAAATTCCTCCGTGAGATAAGGTCTTATTTCGTCAGTTGACACTTCACAGTAAATCGACTTATGTCCCGTGGGAACGAACAGGCTCTTTAAGCGTACACGGCCGTTGTTATGGTTCTCCGACTGCGTTAAGTACTCATCTTTCGCTTGCGCGTCCGCAAGTTGATCGTAATTGAGTACAGTCGGGCAGTAAACTGTTTCTACGCGCGATAACGTATCGGCTACGATGTTAGCTGAACCGCTAATATGCCGTATGTCGGTCGTAAATTCGCTGATGAAAAGCAACTGTCGTGTACGTCTAGGAGTCTCCTTGTCGTCCTTACCGGATTTTGTAAATGCGTGACATAATGGCTTGTGATCTGTATACACTGTCAGAGGTTGGCCTTCGAATAACTTACGAAAGTGTTTTATAGACATGTAAATGGCTAATAACTCACGATCGTAAGTACTGTACTTCTGTTGTGCCTGAGACAATTTTTTCGAAAAATACCCTAGCGGTTGCCATGAGTTACCTGATTTTTGCTGTAGGACAGCGCCTACGCAATTATTGGATGCGTCCGTCATCAAAGCCAAGGTCGATTCAGATTGCGGGTGAGATAGTGTAGCAGCGTTTTGCAGCGCTGTCTTACACTGCTCGAATGCATGGTCAGCTTTTTCATCCCATATGATTACAGTTTTATCTTTCTTTTTTGTGTTTATTAAATATTTATTAAGTTCTGCTTGATAGTACATAGTGTTAGGCAAATGAGAGCGATAAAAGTTGACTATGCCCAGAAAGCGTCGTAATTCTTGCACTGTTTTAGGTTTAGGAAAATTAACAATGGCCTCAACTTTGTCTTGCAGGGGTTTGATACCCTTTGCACTGACTTCGTGCCCTAAGAATTCGACTACACTTTGCCCAAAAGAGCACTTAGAAAGATTAATGGTTAAGCCAAACTTTTTGAAACGTTGAAATACCAATTCTAAGTGGGTTTCATGTTGAGTCTCATTGTCACTGGCTATGATGACGTCATCACAATAACAATAAACCATGTCTAGCCCTTGTAACACGTTATTCATGAAACGTTGGAATGTTTGTGCCGCATTACGTAAACCGAACGTCATTCTAGGAAACTCAAATAAGCCAAACGGCGTTATTATGGCTGTTTTTGCGATGTCCTCTGGTGCCACAGGTATACAATGGTAAGCTCTATTTATATCGATTTTTGAAAAGACTTGTTTACCCGCCAAAATATATGTAAAATCGTGCAAACGCGGTATTGGGTATCTATCCGGCTTAGTGATGGAATTTAGTTTCCGATAGTCTCCACATGGCCTAATATCGCCGTTTTTCTTCGGAACGATATGGAGTGGACTTGCCCACGCGCTATTAGAAGGTCGGCATATACCAGCATCTTGCATAATGCGGAACTCTTCTTTTGCTCTTTTGTATCTATCGGGCGGCAAAGGGCGCGCCCGAGCGTGCACCGGAGGGCCTGTTGTTTCTATATAATGCAAAACGTTATGCGGTGAAGTTTCCTGGAATGACATTGGTTTCGTAATCTCCTTATACTTATTTAATAACTTACCATAAGGATGTGCGTCACTAATTGTTTTGATACTCGGATCTTTGACACTTATTATCGAACCTATAATATTTAAATCCGTTACTTGGTCTCTAAGTTTACGCGCACTAAGGTCTACAATTAACTTATGGTAGGCGAGAAAGTCTGCACCTAAGATCGGCTGCTTAACGTCGGCTATCACGAAGTCCCAACGATATGGCCTACGTAGTTTTAGGTTTAACTCTAGCGTCTTTACACCATAAGTCTTAATTTCCGTACCATTTGCGGCGTATAGCTTGTACTCATCACACTGTACACGACACTTTTTTCGAGTAACTGGCAGCACCGAAATATTTGCCCCAGTATCGACGAGAAAACTAAGACCACTATTAATGTCTGTGACACTAAGGCGACTACAAGGCGAGATGGCACAGACTTCCGCCGGCAGCTGTGCCTCGCTCTTTAGTTTTCCGACTGCTGCGACGACTTCCAAGAGCACGGCTGCAGACATTTGTATGCGTTGTCCTGGAATTTGCGGTGATAGAAACACACCTCGCCAGCGCTGGGGTCGCGCTGCGAACGCTGTGTGGACATGCTCCTGTGCGAGTTCGCCGAGCGTGAACGTTGACGACCATGACGACTCCAGTTTCTACGCCTCGGTCTGGCACGTTCTAAGTTCATCATGCGGACACTTAGCTTCGCGATCTCTGCCATGATGAGAGCTGTGTCGTTCGAAGTACTTGGACGAGAGACTTCAGCCACCTGTCCGGGACGGGCTACCTCTGCTACATTATCCACAATCGCTGCTAAACGGTCTAAGTCGGTCGTGTCGGTGACGGCGAGATCCGGAGACATTTTTCTTCACAATTGTCAAATACGAATAAACAAAAAATCGCACAAAAGTTTTTATAATTTATAACCACTGTTCAATGTTCAAAACAAACGTTCGGGATCACCAATGTTGATGTCAGTTGCCACTAGGTTGTGGTGGCTTAATCAAACTATATGAAAACTTACGAGATTAATAAATAAAAGATGGTACACAGGGAACGTGTTGTGTTTATTCGTGGCGCGGAACGACTGCCGCTAAAAGTACAATCACACACTACTTAAGCTACAGGAAACTGACCCTTGTTATTCCCTACACATACCATAATATGTCTATTTTATATTCAGGAGCGATGAGCAAACACCCTACATTTAGATATAAGTATCTGTGGCTGCATTGAAATGTTTACATTTTAGTGTCGGTAACCGATACTTTAATTACGTTCAAATTTCGAACGTCTTCTTTAAAAGTAAAAATTAATAGGTTTTTTCGATTATCGAATTAGTCGATTAGTAATTTTATGTTCCATTCCTATACATTTAATTCGATGCTGAAATTATAACAATCGATTTGAGAATCGAAATCAACTCGAGTCTAGATTGTTTATGGATTTTAAAAACTACAAACGTCAGTCATTATGACAGTACTAACTTTTACATACAGATTAAGTTGGTAACTAGGGCGTTTGTTCATCGATCCTGACTATAAAATAGACATATTATCGTATGAATGAAGATAAAGTTATGTATGTGACTGTACATAATTAGTCATTAAAATACTCATGTGATTCTTTTATGAAACTCACTTCGTTCGTTTCATAAAACCACATTCGTATTTTAATAACCCTCATTATGCAGCAGTCACATAAATAACTATTGTATCATTATACTTAGAACTAAAACAAAACTGTTATTTCTAATACTATAGGAAACTTTACAGACTTATAAATGAGAAGATACTGTTCTTCGTAAGATGAATTAATAAATCATATTTGGTATTAATACTTCGTCCTAGTCTCGCATTCGTGTAGTATAACTTTTGGCCAAAGTTCTCTCGATCTCTTGCCAACACCACGCGGGAAATCACATGATCCACTGGTTAATCTGTTTCTGTGTTAGTGATAAAAATAACTTACAAATAAAATATAAATGTCACAACAGGTTAAACTTTGGTTTCATATATAAAATCGCAATTCCTGTTATAAATTTGCAGAAGAGTAAGGGATAATTTAATTTTCTTTCATTGGATTAAGCTTATATAAGATTGATTTTACTTATTTATTTTAAAAATAGTTATATTATAAACTATATACCGTCACTATTCTTCTTCATTAGCGTCGTCTTTTGAACAAATTTAAAGGGATATTAACAATATCATTTTGGACGTTTTTCTGTCTCTTAGGACGGGTCACGGCCAGGTACTAAACCACTACCCCAACGAGTTCTTTAAAGACAAGCATACGTGTTCTTTGTACGAGCAAGGCCCAAGGTTATATTACCGATACACAACACTTTATTAAAGATGAAACAACAAGCAAAGTTTGAAGCTGCGAGGCGCTGTGAAAAGTATCCAAGTATATTAATAATAACTAGCTCCTCAACCCGGCTTCCCACACAAGGTGAACCTGATGTAACAACAAAATAATACACCATGTTCTGTAGTCGTTCTAAAAAACCAAATTAAAATATCTTTATATAAGTCGGTATACAAAATAGTACTTATAAATTGTTAAAAAATTACACTGATAGTATATTTATAATTTTGTTTCTGCCGAGAAGGCACCGGCAAGAAATGGTCTTTACACTTTTTATCGCAAAGCTTGTACAATATTTAGTATTAAATACTGAAGTAATTTAAATTACTCTTTAGGAATAAGTTTTACTTACATAGAGTTTCGAGCTTAATTATTTATACCAGACACATAAACTAACAGAAAACATACGAGAGTCAATCTAACCAAACTTAAAGCCTGGATAGCCCGAACCGGATCACACAACTTGCGCATCGGTTCCCCAACAAACTCTGCAGTCAGATGAACTTCCGATAATGACAGATCGAAACTTGTTTGCAGTAAATGCAGACAGAGTGCCCCTGTAAATGGTCGCAAGCTCTGAAACGATTTGCGTTCGGAGTCACGGGAGCGAATGCTTAAATTTTAAAGCCACCTCGATGCAGATTTCTAAAATAGAAATGTATTTTCCCGTTGAGGTTGGATCTAGAAAGTACAGTATAAGGACAATAAGTAACAGTAAGCAAGTTCTGGAATCTTCAAATACTGCGTGATGGTTTGTGAATTTTTATATAATGTTTGCATAAGTTACCGCCTCGATGGTCTGGAGATCTCGGGGTCCTGGGTTCAATTCCCGGGTCGAGCTTTCTTTGTGTCGGTTTTTTCGATCACTGCTCTGGTTTGTGATCACCAATCCGCATGTGGCAAGAGTGGTGATTAAGCCAGTACCCATCGTTGTAGTAATAATTTGATTTCAAGGATGGAGGCCTTTGCCCTGTAGGACACTAATAGGCTGATACTCTAAGCTAGTTCTTGAATCTTCAAGAGCCGTGAATCTTTTTTCCTACCAGCACTTCGACGTGAATGGCCTGTTGAGAAGAAGTGCCGCAAGAAACTCAACAGATAAGATAGCCTTTTTATGACATAATATTAATAAATTTTATCCCTGCTGATTTTTCACTAAATCAAGAACTGGCTTAATAGCTACTTTTGCCAAATTTTAATGTAGATCGGTAATCACAAACCCGGAACATATATTATCCAAATAATATGAGGTATATATTTTCAATCCGGGAATTGATCCTGTGACATCACGACCACTAGACCAACTAGGGTAGAATTCGACAAATTATACGGTGAGCCCATTCATCGACAACACAATTCATTAGTTTGGCAATTTGTGTAATTGCGTTTTATGTGTTTTGCTTTAGCGTTTCGGGCTACAGTGAAATTGAGGTAAATATTTCAATAATGAAAGTAACAATTTCACTATCGCTCGTGTACCACATATTAATCACGCCAGCAAAACTATTTAGATGATGTTAGAAGCAGTTATTAAATTCCAGTGTTAAATTGGAATAATTGTTTGATATTAACTACTCGATGACTGATAAACTTGATATTTATAATTACATCAATTGACTATTTTCAGTTTCGAATAGTAATTTCCCTAAACAATAGGTTGTAAATACAAACTATCATGGGAGTTCGTATTAGAGTCTAAATATTAAACATAACTCAATTGATTGTACAATATTTGATAAACATTTTAGACTCAACTTGTTTTTACACTAGTAGCTTTGTTTTAAAACTTGTTTCTTGTAGAGTTACTTCTGCGCTTCATTTAGTGAGTGACAATGGAAGCTCCTTACATGTAAGAAAGTTTATGTGGGACTGGTTCTGATGATCTGATAATTTCAGTTTCACTGGCAGATCACCTTGCTCAGATAATTTTTGGGATAGTTTGCGGCTAACCACCAGGTTGGCTGCTTGCTGCTCTGCTAACTGATATAACATCATAATAGTATTAATATTCATGCATTTGCATTAATATTTTTTGCCTAAGACTTTAAGCTGTGATTTTAGAAAATCTTTTCAACAGTCTGGAAATTATAGGTTCAGCTCTTTTCTTGTTAATAAAGTATGGGAGCAATTTTTACAGGTGTGATCATAACTTTTGCCAACTTGGGAGATATATTAAACGTACGTAAAGGGCCAAATACATTACTTTTTTCTTCTGAGAGTTCATAATATGAACTCTTTAGATTATAAAGCTAAATATTTTATGTAACGCTTAAGAAAATAGTAGTTATTAAATGCGAGTAGTATACTTATTGAATAAAGTAGTGTGAAGTCACTAATCTCAAGAATGTGTCAATAAAGTCCAAAATATTCAAAAATTGCGGTAAAATTTTATAACGATAACATAAAGCGCTTTTAACTTACTATTTATTTAAGAAGGTTTTTGTTTTTTCCTTTGATCTTAAGAAAAGTAAGTAGTAAGATAACACTCGCTCTACAAAACGGAATAAAAACTTTCAGTTTAATATAAATAAAGTCTAAAATAGCTCGAAGTTGAAGCATGTTTCAATTTCATTAGGACAAGGCGCGTGCAAGCGACGTCGCGTTGAATTACGCACGAGCGTGCTTTATGCGAGCGGTATCGAGGTTCCCGGAAAACATGAATTATTGAATAGTCCGACACCTATGTATACCGTTCTCTTTAAAACACAGGGCTTCCTTATTTTTTTATTTTTAAATGTAAATTGACATACATTATTGGCAACGGTTTCACACGTCTCTATTTTTTTAAATATTGTGCCGTTTAACGTTAATCAAAATCACATAGCTAATTAAGTTTTTTTTTAAAGTTACTTAATTATGTTTTATTGAATATCTGGGCTCCCCTACCATTATTTCTTAGCATTCCCTGTCCTAAAATGCAAACTGCACAGCTCCTCCTTTTTACAAAAAAAAAAAACATTTACACAATATGTGCACAGGATATTTACCGGTTAGCTCCTGTAACATCACTGATAAAATAACGTCTTTCACTCTCCCACAATAATTTTATAACCCTGTTCGTTTTAATCCTACTCAAAGTTAACGGGGCAAAGCTCATAATCAGGCGAAATTCAAATATTATTTTTCCTTCCCTCTTTGCGTTTTTAATACAGCGCCGACGTCCTGTGATTAACATAATTGTTATTATCTCTTACTCTCCCTTTGTTTACCCATACCTTTATACAGAATATGTATCATTGTTTGTCAGGAATTACGCTGATTTTAGGAAATGTTTTAACGCAATTACTTATTACGTTACAGTTACCGCCTCTGTTGAGCCACTCTTTTCTTTTACTCTGGCCATTTTCTGTATGGGCTTACTTTGGAGTCCAACTCGCATGCTAAGAGTCGCATCATCGCATTAAATAATAAGAATAAATAATAATATTAATAAATATGTTTATTGCACACGAGAAATACAAACACATTAAAAATAAACAGTTCAATATAGTTGTGCTTATTTGAAACAGGGGTTCCCAAACTATATATGCTATGCCTGTATCGTGGTTTACCAACGAGTTACACTTAAAGTATATCATAATTCTACAATCACCGTGACACTATTCAAAATATTGCCTAAACCCATATGACACCAGAGCATCAATTCATCAAGTAATAAATACTAATAAATGTTGAAGAGCTGTGGCCGCAGAGTGATTTTAATAGTCGCGTAAGGTTGGTGGTTTGAATCCCGGCACGCACCTATAGATTTTCTATGTGTGTACTACTAGCTTGGTGGTGAAAGACGATATCATTGATTCACAAGCGTTGCAGAATTAAGATAGCAGTCGCTCAAATGTTATATCTGCATTTGCCAAATCATTTAAAATCATCGTATCGTTATGTAATAATAAATATTGGGTACATTGATTTCACCCCAAAGTAAGCACTTGTGTTTAAGTATAGCACTTCCATCGTTGATACCCATAACACGAGAGCTTAAGTTATCGAAGTATTGGTAGAGCCATGCTGTTTTACGGTACGAATGAGCCGGCTCGTCCGGCGAATTACCACCCCCTCAAATAACACCAGCGTGAAATAATAGTGACTACTATTGTATATCGTCTGGTTTGTGAGAATACCGGAGGCCCACATGACACCCCCCATACCCCCATACGCATCAGTGATCCCTCTGGTGTTGCAGATCCATGGGCGGCGGTGGTTGCTTACCATCAGTCGACCCGCTGACTCGTTTGCCAGGTTCATTCGCCTCTGACAAAAAAAATCTTTTGGGGCCAGATAATTGAATGTGATATCTGAAATGTTTATTTATGAAGTCGCCGGTTCACCTAATGAAAACCGTAAATAGAATATACCTACTTAGCAAAATGGCGTCTGCAAAAACTGAAAGAACAATTACTTTAATTACATTACGCTGCAGCAAATGAGCGCCCGGCTATTTGGTTGGCATCATAATATTACCATAAACCTTGCTCTAAGTTGAGTACGACAGAATCGATTTTCCTTGTAAAGGAGAAAGCAATCATATTTTATGTTATTATTATAACACTTTGACTGCATTTTCTCGTTATCCTTGGCTGTGTGAATTTGTTTCTTGAACAAATATTGTTACTGTTAATGTAAGCTCTGTTTTAAATTATTATTTATTACATTTGAACTTGATTTTCAAGTGAAACCTGTCCTTTAGATGCACTGCGCCTAACCTTTTGATAATAAAATATAAAAGAGTTTGACGTCAAGTTCACTGTCCGTTGACTTATTCAGTTATTCCCGGCTACAATCCCGCGGTATTATATTTACTCATCTTTTTATACACTTTCCTTTCAAAGACCTCCGCTGTCGTATAAATCAAATTAGTTGAAAACACTGGGGGCGCCGGATTCAATCCATTCGGTTCAGAAACGAATATAAATGTTGTTTATTTGTGCTTATTTTTCTCCTCTGTTTAAATTTGAGCAATTAGAAATAATTTAGAAAGATTATTTCCACGAAATGTATTTTTAAGTGTATTTTATTAATTGAGCGAAAGTGTTTTGGACAATAAATAATTAATTTAATTCCTTCTAAGAAAGTTCTTTACAAATATAATAATAGACCTTAGAAAAAAAAACTATATTTTATCCAACGATAAATCTTATTTTCAGGTTGTTTTATTTTTGTCCTTCTTTTATGTTGCAATGGAGCAATGAGTCGGGATGATTTTAAGTACCTATTAGTTTATGAACTGGCGAGTGACGGGATAGCTTCGTAAAGTTTAATTGGGCGAAGTCATGGTTGGAAACCTGGTAGATATAAATACTATCGAAGCATTTTTAGTTCGAAAAATGTATATTTGTCTTATAAGTGAAGGCGAGAAAATATTTTTTTATATATAGACTATATCGCCCCCTGCATAAGTTGCAGCGATTAATAAATCGTTTCTTCCCCACTGCTCAACTAGATTGCTCAACTGGTTGAGCAGTTGAGCATTAGGACATAGTTTGTATTAACAACAGAACTGTAGTTGTAGATAGTAAATGGAATTATACCATTGTTACTTTATTTATAAAAGTACTAAACTAGTAAATAAATGAAACTCATTTTGTTATGACAATGTGATCAACGTCACAAGTTTTTCACCGGGGTAAATATTTCCCTTGCTGACCCATCTCATCGGGTCATCGGTTAGAGTGTGCTGTTTGCAGGGACATGTTTGCGGTTCAAAGCTTCGAGGAGTTAAGTGGTTCAGAGAGAGCGTTGCGTAAAGTCTCTCAGTACTTCCTTGGTGCTTTCAATAGTTTTAGATACTTTGTAATATGCGCTAAATTGTGCACTTAATCTTATTATCTAGATTTCTTCTTCTTCTTATGGTGCCTTCTTCTTACGAAGGATGGCAAGCATGATAGACTAGATTTACTTATAACTAGCTGTGCCCGCGACTTCGTCCGCGTGGAATAGTGACTTTTCGGGCAGCATATTTTAAATAACAAATACCGTCCTTTGGGTAGCTAAAAATTTTACTTTACAGTATGCTTCTCTGTAGGTATACGATATGTGACGTATGGCCATCGGGGATGAAAGAATACAGGCTCCTAGGATTGCTAACCCGTGTCAGAGCTACATACAACTGAAAGTGCGAGAAACAGCTGATACTTAGATCTACACCCACAACTTTCATCGTCTGACCTTGGGCTTTATTAATTGTACTCGCAAAACATAGGCTGACTGCAAAAAGTGTTAAGATGTGTAAACTAAACGTACAAATTTTCTGAAACAAAAGAATTGCTAGAAAAATTAATTAATAACCTGAGCTTATAAACTTGTACTTAAATAAAGAAAATCAAGAAAAGAATTGCCTAACCTATACCAAATACTTATAAATTATTCATATTTATACAAACCCTAAATAAAAAATTAAGATAAGTACCTATACCAAAAATCAAGGAAAGAAATGCCTAACCTATAACAAATGCTTACAATTTTATTTACAAATTTTTAAAGAAAATTAAGAAAGACAACCTAACCTACAAACCCTTAAATATAAATAAATGAAATATCCAAACTGTCAGTATTCAAGTAAATCGCAATAATCGAATGCAACTACCTATTCGCCATACTCTCAGCGCGCTCTATATACGGACGCGCAGCTCAGGCGCGAGGCGTGTACCTTTATATTGACATAACTTTTTTATTTATGAACCGATTGACATGAAATAAACACCAAAATATTAAGTGAAGCTTACCACAATATATTAGTGAAAACCGCATCTCAATCGAATAAGCCGTTTCTGATATTAGCGTGCACAAACACACAGACAAACAGACAAACAGACAAAAAAAAATTTAATTACAATTTCGGGTTCGGTATCGATATAATACAAACCCCTGCTACTTTTTTTTAATATATTTCCATTGTACAGACACCACTTTTCTACAAATTTATTAAATGTATAGATAAGGTAAATAAAATTTGACTTATTCTGTAAGTGCCAACTTACAACTTTTCGTTAGCTTAGTAAAAACCACTGAATAGATTCGAACTCAGGGCCCTAAGCTTATTAATGACGTTAAAAAAATCAAACAAATATCATTTATCGTTGTTGAGAATTAAAACCTAACCTAAATATTCTGCCAATATTGATGTTTGTAATTTTTGGAAGATTATTATTTCATAACGATCTTAAAGATTTGTTACTTTAATGGCCTAGAGCTCTTTTTTATTAAATTAGGGCGCCATTAGGTGCATGAAAACAATTTAAACATCAAATATTAAATAGAAAATATTAATTTATAGTGGTTGAAAGTAAAACTCTAGAGAAAGTTGCGATGTATGCGAAAAAAGTATTTAAAATCTACATAATTCAAAGTTACTGGAGAGTCGTAATTTTGTTCTTTGCCCGCGTAATGGTGGTGACCTACAAACTATTTGCAGTAAGAAACTTGGCGTGGATGGCGAAAACGAGATGTTTGTACTTATTTTAATAAGACAGACAGAGGTGCCTGGTGTATAATATATAAAACTCAAAGGTGACTGACTGACTGACTGACTGACATAGATAGATATCAACGCACAGCCCAAACCACTGGACGGATCGGGCTGAAATTTGGCATGCAGGTAGATGTTATGACGTAGGCATCCGCTAAGAAAGGATTTTGATCAATTCCTAAGGGAACGGGAACCACGCGGGTGAAACCGCGGGCGGCCGCTAGTCCTACTATGTAAACTAAAGAACTGTTATTCTACGTGATGTCAAGTGGTCACTCGAGCCAATGCCTTGGAACCCAGGAAGCTTCTAAGGCTCATTCTGGTCTTCTTAACTTTCTAGTTCAAGTGTACTGGCTTCCATATGAAAATATTGAGAGCACTTGCTGATTTCTTATGGCAGCTAAGGGCATTGAAGACTTTGGCCCTCCTACTGGTCCGCCATTTTTTTTTCAAAACAGCGTTCACTTAAAATTCTTTCAAAAATGGATACTTAGTATTAATACAAACTTAAGATGTGATTAGACGAAAACCCGTTAAGTGTCATAATTATTTCCAAGATATTAGCAACTAAAGTTTTACTTTATTTTGTTTTTCTTTAATATCTTTAAAACGTGACCCTGTACGGGATTTCGTCAAAATGGCGGGACTAGTAGTAAGCCAGCCTTCATACAAAAATCTTCATACCCCTTTACCTACACATACATGCTAATGCCAGGTAAAATCTGGTATTCTAGCTACTGCTAGCCTTTCTAAGTTTAAAATATACTACCATCAATCTGGCCCAGACCAGGGTTATGAGACCCGAGTGGTTTAACCACTGTTCCACTGAGACTGTCAATGGTACGTTCAATATCCATGGTTTGATAACATATGTACAAGGTGGGCCAAAAGAAGTCATCCGATGTTGTTTGGTTCTCATTTTTTTTCTAATTGAAAAACTTGGATTCTGTTTTTTGATTATGTTTATTTGAACCTTTAGAATTTTATTGGTCACGTCGAGGATATGATATCGGTCAAATGGGCGCCGTCAGAATTGATTGCCATACGGGCTCTTTTTATGGCATTCTCATCACTTCGGCGAGAAATTCGGGCGACAGATTCTCGCACTCGTGTCGAATGTTTTCCTTGAGGGCTTCCAGGGTCTTGGGCTTGTTCACGTAAACACGGGACTTCAAAAAACCCCACAAAAAAAAGTCAGGAACGGTTAAATCGAGCGATCTTGCAGGCCAGTGCAAATCGCCAAAACGAGAGATGAGGCGACCCGGGAACGCCACCTTCAGAATATCGGTTGTGGCTCGCGCAGTGTGTGCCGTTGCTTGTCCTGTTGGAACCACATGTCCACTAGTCCTAATTCGTCCAATTGCGGCAGAAAAAACTCGGTTAACATGGCCCTATAGCGCGCACCGTCCACTGTTGTCGTTTCCGGTGACAGCTCGACATCCTCAGCAACAGCGGCGATATTCTCGGCAGAACGGGCGCTCCGGGGCCGGCCACTCCTGGCAACGTCTCGTGTGGTCCCATACAATTTAAGGTTGGTGGCCAAACGGCGCAGTGTTTGCGCAGTCGGTGTCGGACGGCCGGGGAATCGGCGACGAAATTCGCGCTGCGCCAACACCACAGATGAATTGGTTACGCAAAAAAATAGACACAATTATTCCGCGATCTTGGGGAGTGTATCGCTCCATGGCTTGTTCACTTATATTCTACATCGGTCTAGTCCACAAATGTCAAAAAATAATTGATATTGGCGGCCATTTACAAAAATAAGAGCATCTTCCAATAGGGTGATTACTTTTGGCCCACCTTGTATATGTTCAAACCAGATCGTAATTAATTAGTATGTAGTATCGTCGATGTTCGGTTTCGCGTACGTGAGCGTTGACGTTATTGGCCTACATATTGATTAATAAACAGATTCAAATGCGAAGTTTACTCAGTTCAAGTTAGAAATTAATTTAATACATTTAACTGGCAGAAGATACTACACTTGAAATACAATTATTTTAATAGCATTGTGAAAGTACGATAGTGTGAACAATATTAGCCAGAGACGCCGAGCGCAGAAAGCTAATTTGTGGAACCACGTACTCATTATGATTAATGTTCCATTCCTTTTCCTTCCCGAGTGAAAAATAAATTAATCTTGACTTTCGAGTGGAAGGAACCCTCAATTAAATTACGTGTACACAGTATCCAGTTAGCTAGACCCAACGCGTAATTTCTCAATGATAGATTTCGACAGAGACTGATCAAGTTACGCGGCTTCGAACGGTGTCTTTCGAGGAAATACCACGACTATCCCTACTGATGTATCTAGTTTGCATCTGCTAAAAGGGTTTTGCTTTTTTTATGCCATAAAGTTGGCAATCAAGCATACGGCTCACCTAATGGTAAGCGGTTACCGTAGCCAATGAACGCCTGCAATACCAGGGGTATCACGTGCGCTTTGCCGACCTGATAAAAACCTTTTCACGCCCTTCTTGAAGGACCCCATACTGTAGTCACGTGGGAACATCTCGCCGGGGAGCTCATTCCACAACCTGCGTATGCGGCAGGAAGTTTCTCTTAAAACGTACAGTACGCAACCATTTTGGTTATAGTGTGTGTGGATGAATACATCATAACATCTACCTGCATGCCAAATTCAGCCCGATCCGTCCAGTGGTTTGGGCTGTGCGTTGATAGATATCTATGTCAGTCAGTCAGTCACCTTTGAGTTTTATATATACGAGTAGATTTAGATTGACTGTGATTTTAAACCGTCGTAGTCATATTTTTTTTTAATTTCACCAAAATCAGGGGTAAAAATTGCGTTGTTGCAATATTCTCTTGACCCACATCACAGTGAAGTTCCAGTTTGGCCCATGGAAGGGTTTTATAATGGTGAAATTTAAAGAGACCTGGTTAACTGTACGGTTAGCAGTAAATTACAAACTTTTAATTAGCTCGGGGGTTCAGAAGTCTTCTTGAAAATTAAGTAAATTCTGGAGAAACAACTAAAGTGCAAAAGTACACTTAAATGTTAACCTTCTAGATTAAACAAAAAAAGATTTTTTTTTATAAAATTTCCAAGGATAATCTTAAAATAATAATGTTAAGTAGTGGTAAAATTATAAGCTTATTTAAATATATTTTTAACGCTTCGCCCCAAGTTGTTTTAAGCCGACAAGAAAAAGAATAGGGAGTGCACCTGTCACTATAACTTTTGTTCTAGATAGTTTATTATGTGCCACGCAGTGCGACAGACTGATAAATATAAATATAAATAAATATATAGAAAAATTCACACAGCGCCATCTAGCCCCAAACTAAGCATAAGCTTGTGCTATGGGTGCCAGACAATGGATAAACATTACTTACATACTTTTTTTTGTAAATACATAAATATTATACATAGAAACACCCAGACCGATACAAACAGACATGTTCATGCACACAAATGTTTGTACCGTGCGGGGATCGAACCCGCGGCCTCTGGTGTATAGCCGACTTCTCGACCAAATGGCTCGTCATGATGATGATGTGGTTGGTTGGTTAATCCTTGATTTTGCCACTGCTGACAAAATATTAATTGAAATATTCGACTTTGTGAGGCATCTTAAAAGAGCTTTACCGATAACAACTCTATTTAGCAGATTTTTATTATTAACGGCCTTCCTTGGTGAATAGTTTGGTTTCTGTTTGTAGCAACGGGATCATTGAAAGTACGAAGCAGTACAATTAATAATAGATTTAGTTTTGGGTTACAGATTGTCTAAGTTTTGAAGAGAGCTTCTCTTACTTTGATTTGTCTTACTATTAATGTTTAATTTTATTTGAGACTAGCCTTCCGCCGGCGGTTTAACCCGCGCGTAATTTCTTTTTATTAAATATTTCCCCTTCTCCCCACATTTCCGTCATCAAAGGTACCCTATGTTACCCGGGGATAGTGTAGCTTTAAAACAGTGAAAGAAATATTCAAATCGGTTCAATAGTTTCGGAGCCTATTCAATACAAACAAACTGCAAACAATCAAATCTTTCCTCTTTATAATATTAGTATAGATAGGTATAGATATAGATGAAGAGATACCTGCCTGGATTCTTATTACGAGTATGTAATTTATTTTTGTCTCTATTGCTAGTGATCGATAGTGATCAAAGGTGACTTAGAGTTATGTAGATAATATACTCGTAGAGCACAAAATTTCTGGAAAAATATTATGCTAATGTTATTATATTGCTAGCAAAAACTAAAATTTATCCCATGATAAGTGAGATTTAAATTGTTAGTAGGTACTGGTATACCGTATTAACATTTGGAATTATCGAGTTTTATGCCGATCCCAAGCCAATATTTATGAGTTAAGCCCATTTTGATGTTGAATACAGTAACCAACCGTCAAGAACCGTAGGCAAACTCGTTCACAATCATACTCGGGAACCCGGGACGTGCCTGTAATTTCGTCCTGCGAGGAAAATAATTCTTGGAGGGATACTTGGATTGTATCCAATTGAAATTATCTTGCTTTTAGGGTGTGCTGGTAAAGCAGATATAATGTAAGGGTCGCAATACCAATAAATAGAGAGCCGATTACTGAATAGGTAAAATTAAGGCTTCCACACTTTGGAAACTTAATCAAAAACTTAAAGGAGAGGGGAAATTTGATTTTTCATTAACTAGTGTCAAACGTCGCTTCATATGGGTGAAGTCTTTAGGTTAAATATCGGCGCGCTTTTATTTATTTTTTATGCGCGTATTTACAATTAGTAGGTGTTGACGAACATAACCGTGAGGAACTTTTTTTGCATCATTAATCTTCTTATAGGAATGACTATAAAACCATTTTTTCTTCCTACCTGTTTTTTTTTAACCTGAATCAGTCCTCAAACAAGAATTATGGTATTATTTTCTATACATCCATTCTGATACATCTATACACTACTAGTCTATACTAATATTATACTAATATTATAAAGAGGAAAGATTTGATTGTTTGTTTGTTTGTATTAAATAGGTTTCGAAACTACCGAACCGATTTGAATAATTCCTTCACTGTTGGGAAGCTACACTATCCCCGGGTGACATAGAGTATTTGGAAATGGAAATGTAGGGAAAAGGGGGGGATATTTGAAAAAAGAAAATAACGCGCAGGTGAAACCGCGGGCAAGACTTAATTATTTTATTTCATTTTTTTTTTCTCTCTCTTTAGCCCGTTAGCACTACCCACCATTTTTTTTTTCTGCTTGGCCCAAAGGTTGACTGGCAGAGAATGCCATTAGGCATTAGGTCCGCCTTATGTACTCTTGATTGTGCATTAAAGTTTGAATAAATAAATAAATAAATAAATAAAAGGCAATCTTTATATGTGAGTAATTTCATTACTTAACAACAAGTATGACAAAACAACAAACGATTTCCAAGGCCTTATATTTTCTTCGCTTTCTTTTTTTCAAAAATGTGACCAAACCTTATACCATTATGTAATACTACGTCACCCTAAGTAGTTGCGGGTTAAGCGTTAAAATTTTTGTTACGAGACACATTCAACATTACTCAGAAAATGTTTACCCTTTATTCTGCACTCGCCAGGGTAAAATATACCCTACTCCTTTGGCGGAGAGTTTACAATCTGATTCGAGGGTATTTTAGAAAAACTTAGTTGGCTTGCGAGACGAAGTTTAACCCTTGAAGACGTTTGTCACAGAGGCCGTTTCGTACGGCCATACTGTGCCAGAAACTATTATAATCCGGGTCTATTTTACCGAAGTCCGAACTTACGTAAGCATTTTGTAAAGCTGCTATTTAAGGAAGCTAGGCTAATAAATACTTTCATGGTGGAATAAGTTATACTTTGGGTATTTGGTGTTTGGTTTTATGATCAGGTTGAATTTTAAAAATTTTAAAGATTAGGTCATCCTTAAAATCAGCTACTGCAGTCAGAATTTGGTTGGGCATATAATTATTTCTTTTTTGACTTATCCTAGTGAAGAAAAACTATTTTAACTGCCCATTGCGTTTTTCGAGATAGTGGTAAAAGATTGTTGTTGTAGTTCGAAATAAAATATGGTCAGTGCCATTATCTGAATGAAATATATCAATACAATTGTATTGTTAAAGAAGATGTTCAATGTTAAGTTTTGTACACAGCGGCCTACCCAAGCCCAATACAATATAACGCTGATTCAATCAGAATAAAAATTGCATCGGCCAATTTTACTGTTTAACAATGCAACACGAAGGGAAAATATTGCGGGTGAAATTTTCAAATTATTCGAGTTATGTAAATAGAACAATTTCCGTCGCTGCTCCAGATTTTGACTCCAATTCCGTGCTTTTACACAAACCTTACTAAATGCATGCTCCTAATGGAAGATGTGAAATATTAACGACAATAATATTTTATGAGCATCAACATGAGATTGAAGTATGCCTGTTTTTAAAAAATGTTTGATCTATAATAAATTAACATTATTTATTGCTGAAGGAGCATATTACATTTATAAGATAAGCATTCCATAGTCATCAATGACAAGTATTCAGTTTATATCTATCTATGAATCCATGGATGTAATTGAAAAAAAAAATGAATTGAATATTAATTGTGAAATGTAATTTGTGGTTTTAACGATCCATTTAGTTTAACTTAAATAATATGATACGTTAAGAAGATTTTCTTTAGAGTAAGATCTTCTCTTTGATTTGTGCATTGGCTATTCATTGCTTCCCAAAGATTGTATCTGTATTGGAAACGAAATACCTTCAACTGAATCATCCGATTTCGCGGGTCCTACTTCATTGAAGCGACAGTCCAAGATAAATCTATATCGCCCGTTGCCTGAGGTCTCGCTGCGAGATTACACCTAATAGAAGCTAAATTGGGAACGCCTTCACTGCATTCTGATCTGCTAAGCCCATCTTTGATCTGCCTGTTTCCGCGTCGCTTATTTTCTATCCACTTATTTCCGTCCCATTCCAATAGATTATGATTGCGGAAATTGACCGATCCGACCCGAGTCCGGCTTGGAATAAACATAGACGGATACAATACATCGCTGATTCAAACTACATGAAAATTGCAGCGGCCAATCACATCGTTTCTAGATTAATAATGCAACATGAACGGAAAATATTGTGGAGGAAATTTTAAAATCATTCCCCTTATTATGCAAATGTGCTAATTCCGTAGCTGGTCTGGATTTCGATGTGAAAGTACTTTCACACAGACGATTACAGCGCGGCCTCAATACGGAATATTGAGGTTTCACACGCGCCGTGAAATCGATTTATCTGATCCTGTTATTTTGTAACAGGGTGTGATTTTAAACTTGTGCAATTTAATGCTATTGTAGTCAGTTGGAATCAACGGGAAAATAATATGATGTCATAATACGAACAAACACATTGTGACAGGATTACTTTTGGATCACAATGCAAATTTTTACTATGAGTGCTGAGTATAAGCATCATTATTTTATGTTTCTTCAATCTGTCAAACAAATTGGAACGAGATGTCAGGGCTTCAATGAACGAAAATAAACTTTATTTTATAATGGTCTTAGAAATTGGTCATTTACTAAGTATTAAGTTATATAACGGCCTGTTTTAGGAATATTTCAGCTAAATAGATCTTTTAATAATTTTCTTATTTTTTGATAAAAAATGTCAAACACAATAAATAATGAAAAAATAGAGCCCAACGTATTACAACGCCATGACATGTTATAATCAATTTTTTTTTGCTGAAAAGCTTATTTCTAGATAAATGGGAGGACCTAAATAGGTTTTGACGTACGCACCTGAGAAAATTGCCTGCGTTACAGGGTGTTGCGTAGGAAGAAAATTTTAATCAACTTGTTTGTCCTTGGATTTATTTCTTTCTCTATTTATTATTTGGAGACGTCAAGTCTCTTGGGCCGTCGGGTCAGACCGGCCATTTAAATCTACTGCAAAATTACTTGGGTCATGAAGGATTAGGTTCCTATCGTCCAAAATTAGATTCGACCTTCACTTAGGAAAAAAATTGTATTGAAAAGAAAACTTTTTTAATGCCGCGAAGAATACATATAATATAAGTTCAGGTCAGGTAATAATTAATATTGCTGGCACCGGCTCGTCCCAATCGGGTGTAAAGGGGAAACCGGGGGAGTTTAGTGGGTAGTGGACGCTTTTTTTAGTCTCGAGTCCCACACACGGCCCTGGGTCTAGCTAGCCTGCGGTTATGGTGCATAAACGCATTCTCCTCCGAAAAAAAAAAAAAAAAAAAAAAGGTAATAATTATTATTAATAAATAGGTGATGTCAATTTAATTTACTATATCTTTTTATAATTATAAATTGTCAACTGGGAGTTTTTGTCAAGCATATTAAACTGATTGATCTTTAAGATTTGTTAATTATTATATGAAATAAATCTTCCAAACAAAAAATCATTTTGGCATCAGGAATTGTATCGCTACGGCGTAACGGACTTCGTAGCAGTCGTAGCAGCGTAGTCGTTACGTAGCAACTGGCTGTGACAAAGCGGTCACGTGGCCTGGCATAAGGCAGTATTAATATTTTAATTAATTTTGCTTAGGAAATCAATAAAAAAGTGCTGATAGTTTAATATAACAAAATATTTATAAAATAACTTATTTGGTCGTCTAATACCTATTTATAGCACAAGCTTTACTAAGTTTAAAATCAAACCTCTTGAGAAAAATGTGTGAAGATAATTGGAGAAGACAAATATATTAATTTAATTACCCTTGGGCCTTTGTCACTCCCAGACTAAAACCTTAATTTTAATTAACCTAACCACGAGTTCAACTGCAAATATTTATCTTTTAAATTTATGGATATTTGAGCAAACAAGTGCTTGTTAATTAATTAAAATTTATTTACTTTAAGAAATTATTTTCACATTCAGTGTATGAAGATGATTATGATAGCTTCAAAGATTCTGTTAGATGATTATCACACTGCACCGCGCACACGGACCTCAGGGTAAGACTTTTTCAGTGTGTGGTGCAGGTGTATAAAAAAAAAAGGTGTATTTTATATACACTACTATTATATACTAAAAAAATATGTGTGGCACTCGGAGACTGCCGCGGTAAAGCTATTGCATAGCATTTTTTATCAACTTAAGCGCGGCATTGTCTACAAACGGCTGAGATAAACTTCCATGTATACTTAAAGTAGAGTTGCTAAGAGATCAGGTTACCAACAAGTTCCGGACTGTGGTATATCGTCTTTTTCTTTATATGTTTATGTTCGTTCGAAGCAGCCCGTCTCGATCCGTGCGAGCTTCGTACAGTCTACACGCATACGTCTAGTCGCTCGCACACAAACACCGTGCCGGAGTAAGCCGAACTGAAACGACGCGTTAGACGAGTGTCAGGTTTTCCATAGGTTTTTTTGTTGTTACGGAATTTCTTGGTTCGGTCGCCGCGCTCAAAGCCTGCGATAAAAGCTATGCAATAGCTTAAAAAAGTACAAATTGAGGTATTCGCATACAATTTCATAGCCTGCGGCTTTGCTAAACGTGACGGAGCGCGGTGCAGTGTGTTAATCGCTTTACTGGTAAAAGGCTGGTCTTTGCCAAAGTTAAGTCCCATACGAGGACAAAGTAGTAACTCTGTTCAAACATCGCCGCCCACTCCCCGAGGCAAGGTTAACTGAAGTTTACCTAACGACGGCTTGTTTGACTTGATCACTACTTTTAGGATAGATCATTACGAAACTTCCATGCGGGCACTTTTTTGGTTCCCAAAATCAAATATTAATTATCAAACAAACATATTGAACTTAATTTAAAAACAAATAGGTCTCCGCCCGCGGTTTCACCCGCGCATAATTTTTTTTTTCAAATACCCCCCTTCACCCCACATTTCCGGGAACAAAAGTACCCTATGTTCAATGGGTGTAGTGTAGCTTTCCAACAGTAAAAGAATTATTCAAATCGTTCCAGTAATTTCGGAGCCTATTCATTACAAACAAACAATCAAATCTATCCTCTTTATAATATAAGTACCTATAGATTATGATTAAGCAATAAATAATATTTTGAACTGATAAAATGCATAAAAAAATTATTTGTGTACTTGGCTTCAATTATTTATTTCTGAATTATCAATTATCAATGCTATTAATGACTTTACTGTAGAAACTTAAGTAATACTCGTGGCGTATAGAAATAATAATCATTTAATCTAACACAAAACTTGATTGTGAAATCCTCTCTATTGAGATAACTAAGAGAGTCGTTGTATTTCTTTCCTATGTAAATCACGATATTCAGCTATGTGGAATTAGATTGAGTAGAAAATGTTGTTATCCTACTCACATATCAGACGCGTGAACTCAAAATGAATACTTAATGAGTTACCTACTTCGTAATAAATTTACTAATTTTCAAATAAACATAAGCGTTGAAGCCTAAATTAATTTCAAGTTTAACGATCTCTTGACTTTGCTCATCTGAATAATTGCAAACGTCCCCAGAATTAATGATAGCCTTATAATTATAAAATGATGGTGAAAACTTTACCCGTATAAATAATGTGTAATTAATATTCTTCTGTAATTTATTACAAAAAACGCGTGGGATCTATGTCAATCCAGTTGCTGTCGTTGTTTATTAAGATGTGAGTTTTTGAGAGTAAATAAATAACAAAACTACCAAAAGAAAAAGGTTTTGTTATTTATTTACTCTCTTTGATGGCGCGGTGACCCAAAATACCTAAATAATTAAAATATCTCTGGACATTATTCACACAGCGCCATCTAGCCCCAAATTAAGCATTAGCTTGTGATATGGGTGCTACACAACGGATAAATATTACTTATATGCTTTTTTTATAAACACATATTTACACATAGAAACACCCAGACCGATCCAAACAGACATGTTCATGCACACAATTGGATGTAATTTTAGTCTACATAATATAAGTCGTTATTATTTAATAAGTTTTTAAAAGTAAAAAAAATCCCATATTCAACCATCATATTGAAAGGCGTTGTAAATATTCTAATATGTCCGCAAGTCCTCTTGAAACCTCCAATTTTGCAACGTCCCCTAAATGATAAGATTTTGCGCAAATTTTCCGTCTACCCTCCACAGCGGTGTATTTTATAGGCCCTTCAGTCAATTTTTCTAGTCTCAAAATATAAGTATACTCCAATTTTACGAGGAAAACACTTCACACGTATTTGGGTACTTTTAATAAAGAGTACCAAACGCTTTTTCTATCTTTTTTAGATTGGAAGACCCGTATCACCAAAGCAATAAGGCTGTTAATGGCTTGCCTTCAATTGACGCTAATATTTTGCTGTAAATATAACCTGAAATTGTCTGCTCCAATCTGAGGGCAAAGTACCCAATATAATATGAAAATGTTGCGAATTTGAAATGCTTTTTATAGGACTCTGATGAAAGTCTATTAGATGTTAGGAAACGGTTGGGTGATTGGGTCCAATGAGTATCTGAATTGAATTAGTCGGAAATTGGAAATACCTAATTTACTTTACTTGAAATCCCACATGAGATATGTCGGTTTATGTATGTTCACAAGCAATATTAACTTTGTGTCAGCACACCCAGACCACCACACAAGCCACACAAGTAAACCAGCGTCTTTTGTGTAAGCCATTGAATTGGTTTTTTTTGGTACCTTAGCTGTCAGATAGGTACACAGCCTACCTGATGGTAAGCAGCCACTTCTGTCTATTCCACGAAGGGAGACACGAAAGGAGAAAAGAAAGGAGATGATCTGTCCAAACCACGTCATGATGTGGCCAATAGACAGTCGATAATTTCATGAAATGCAACCATTTTGTGAAATACTCAACCATTTTGATGAAATTATCAAATCTACGACATGGATACTGCATAGTTCGCTAACAAGCCTCATGTTTTTTCGGAAACTTCTTTCTTTAGAATTTTTGTGATGGACCCAATGACGTTCAATATACAACTAGACTCCCATTCACACTCAAATATTGTCCGAAGCAAAAGTCTGCCCACGCAACTATTGGGCAGAGTTTCCGTTTAGTTGTATACAATTGACATTAAACACTAACTGCTACGAGATAAGGTGTTAATTTGAACGAATGTGTTATTGTCATCTGTGTCAACGCCGCTCGGACGTTTTTTGATGATTTTTTCTTAGAGATTGGGTGTCTAGTTGTATATTGAACGTCATTGGATGGACCCAATTTCATTTCAGAAAAACATTTTTAGTAAAAATATATTTACCAATTTGTAAAGAAAAAATAAATCCACAAGTAAAATCTTACCAAGTTTTGTGTATTTTATTCAAGAAACTGAAGTAAATGTTTGCTTTAAGTTTTACGAGCTTTTAACTCAAACAAGCGGCACTGATTTCTCGCAAACTTTTACTGGGACGTCCAAGATTTATTAATATATTATGCTTCTTGGCTGTGTAAAGTACGGAATAGTAAATTCTATTTCCGATCTAATAAAAAAACTTTGAAATAAACGCAAGTAGATTTTTTATATTATTTACATCAAACTAGCTTTCCGCCTGCAGTTCGATGTCATAATGATAGGATCCAAAAGGCGAAAAAAATTATTTTTGGACCCCATGGGATCCAAGCATGGGAGCCAAGTGGACGGAGGCGATACGCATTGCACATGTCACTTTTCGACTATCAAACAACACGTCGTTCCTCTCCGTTGCGACATGAAATAAGGACAACCCAAAACACTTCTACTCCCGTTATCACATCTTTCTTTCCTTCCTTCTTTTTATGTTTCGTCTAATTTGAGTGCCAGAGCCCCCCCCCCCCACATGCCGGCAACGCATCTCGTGATGCAGATATTACCAGGCGTCACGCTGACTCGTTTGCCGCCTATGACATTTAAAAAAAAACCTGGAATAGATATTATCCTAGCCATTGTCCTTTGCTAAGGTCTAGTCAGTCTGTAATTTAGTTTTTCACAATTGGTTGGTTAGTTGAGTCGTGAAACTGAAACAAACAGAGAGACATAACTACTTTCGCATTTATAGTACTGTAAATGCGGATTACTTTGGCTATGGACGACAACATAAGCTTATATTAAAAAAAAAACAGTTAACACTCGCCAAGTATTTTAAATATTTTAATATTGTAATTTTATCTAATGCTACTAGACCTTTTGGTTAGAATACGAAACTACTACGTCATGTTAAGAGTTTGTACAGCGACGATACGACAGAATAATCAGCTGTACCACCTTTATTTATTTGGTTACTATATTTACTCAGAGAGATTTAGTAGTTCATTTAAACAACGATAATTGCTGACATTTTTGGAAGACAAAAATTTCCACGTCATACTGATATAGAATTCTGCTTTCGGTGCAATATGGCGAGTACTTGCATTTTGTTTTTTTCATTTGAGCCCAACATTGCCTTCTGGAGCTAAAGTAACCCGCAGTTACAGCAAAATTATGATTTTTCATTCAATAAGGGCACCACTTAACAGCTATAAGGTCCCTAAAAACCCTCCTGAAATCGGAAACAGTTCTATCCTGTTATCCGGCACAGCAGCAACAGCCGCTAAGTGATTGGACGTCCCACAAATTAATCGTGCGGAACTAATGGGTAATAATTTATTCAATTCGCCGTTATTGCACCGCTTTGTCCTCGTCAAAGCGATTTATTGTTAGAATCAGATGCGGAAATTAAGCGAGTGCTGTTAATAGATGGGATTTTTATTGGTTGTGATACCTTTTATTACAAAAAACCAAGCTATACATGCGTAGTGTTTTTTTCTAGCCGTTTTGATCCCACTGCTGAGCAAATGCCTCCCCTTCTGTCTGCTAATTTTCCCTGCATTGTGCTACTTGCTGCCACTCAGGCATTCCGCCATCTTCGCCTTGGCCGGCCACGTGGTACCCAATCAGTGGCTATTTTCGCCCATCTGTTTGGATCCATGCGGCAGATTTGGCCAGCCCATTTCTCAGAACTCATGGCGCGATTAAAAACTGCACCATGAATTCTTAGCCTTAGTACATTTTGCCATGAGATCACCGTAACCCTTAAGCCTAAACCGATTGGATCATGGTTACACAGACATTCGACTGATCAAATCGTTGTAAAGTTATACGTACATATATTTTTCTTACATTAATATAATGTCCTTCTAGCCGAGTTTTCGGCTATGGCGGCCAATCTTTTGCGATCAGCCAACTACGCAGGATAAATATTATTATAGTGCACAAGTGAGTGCGCAAGCACAGGTGCACTCCCTATTCCCTCACTCTCATAACACGGTGGGACAGCAGTCTGACACGACCGAAGAGAGATCAGGCGCAGGACCAACGGCTTAACGTGCCTTCCGACGCACGGAATCATCATTCTTTTCAGACATTCAGGTGATTCAAGCCTGCAATGTCCTAACCAAACTAGAAACATTCACACAAAGTGATGCTCCCCGCGGGATTCGAACCCACGACCTCCGGGTATTAGAGACCAGCGCTCTAACCACTGTACCGGCTTCGTCAGAGGAAACATATACTTTAAAAAAAAAACACTGTACCACGGAGGCAGTTCATATTTACATTAATATAAAAGGATAGTTGCATAATATCTAGATGAACTCAGAACAGGGAGCATATTTAAATATAATCAAAAATAACGCAATATTCCAAGTTAAACTTTGCTTTCTTCTTACGTTTATGTTTCTGATTGTATCTTAAATTAATCCTTTACAGCATGTTTGCTTCTCAATCCACACCTACAGCGTAATCGAATCTTCACCACACTAATCTTACATAAATTCAATTACGAGTATTAATGTTTCATCAAGTCAAAATCCCAGCGTTGTGTAGCTAATGTGTACAACAATTTGGCTAAACATTTCCGTATTTACGTACGTGTCCCAGTTTGTTAGTTATTAGTTTATTAAACGCATACAAATGCCGTCGTAATAATATGTTTTATCATAATATTATGCTGTTGAATTAATTTGTGCTGAATCACATGGATGAGTACCGAGTTGATTTAGGATATTATTTCTAATCTGAATGAACTACTGTTGGTAATTTAATTAGAAACGTGTAATCAGAGTTATCCTAAACAATTAGTTTGGCTTGTTTAAAACTATGTAGTCCATAATATTGTTTTAAAGTTTTAATTTTTAGGAAACTTCTCCCTTTAATTGTTTGTTTATTTGTATGTATTATTATATTAAGTATAATATTTTTTCTTTTGTTTGCAGGTAAAAAAACTGGATTAATCTTTCAAGCCCCGGATCACCAGACACAATAGAAAATCTATTGTTACGCGGCACCCGAGTGCCGGTTCGGGATTGAGTGGTTAATACTTCATGCTTAACAAAAGATAAGTTCTTTTTTATAGGCTGGAATATGAGAGGTAATATTGAAGATATAATTTTCTTAACGACACAATCAATAAAATTTTCTGTCAATACGATACTTTAGGTAATAAGTAAACCAAATAAGACAGTAAGAATTGAAATGCTCGTAGAACGCGGGCCCGGCCCAACCCAATATCGTAGGCCGCGAGACGAATAATGATCGCCTGCTGCCGACAATTGAAACCGCTGAATCAGACCTCCAGACGTGAGGATTTAGACTAAGAATACAGCTGCCGAAAATATCCTTCTGGACTCCCCGTATTTTTCTTTTTTCGGAAGAGAATACTTTTAAGCTCCGTAACTGCAGGCTAAGGAGCTCGTGGCGCAGCTATGATAGTGGTTCGTCAGAGATAACAACAGTCAAGCTACCTACGCTGCAGTCGGTTAATGGATGGCTGACCATTCTGACCACATTTAGTGACATTTATTTCGAGCGTTTCCGTGCTTCGGAAGGCACGCTAAGCTGTTGGTCCCGGCTGATATTTCCTATATGTAGATATTAGTCGTCAAGCCAAGTCAGAGGTCATTTGGTAGCTTGATAACATCTGACATTAAGGTTGGTCACTTGCCTTACGCACCAACCTGCACTAGGCCAGCGTGGTGGAGTATGGCCCACACTATCTCACAATTGAGATAAGGCCTGTGTCCCAGCAGTGGAAACGTATATAGACTGATGATGAAATGCAGGCTAGCGAGACCTGCAGCCGTGTGTGGGGCTAATAACGTTCATCCCACGCCCACTGAATTCCCCCAATTACACCTTCGCACATAAAAGGGGATGAGTAGGTGCAAACCGTTTGGCAACTGACCGGCCAAAAAAATCTTACTTTCGTACATCTTTGTAGGATAATAACGGTCACCTCCGCGGTTTCACCCGCTCGCACTTTTTTGGCGATTATCGCCCCCTTCCCCCTACAAAAATATGGAGCTTTCCTACAGCGAAAGAATTTTTTAAATAGGTTTAGTACTTTCGGAGCCTATTCATTACAAGCAAACAAACGATCAAATGTTTCCTCTTTATAATATTAGTATAGATTTTCAGTGGTATTGTATACCACAAATTATAAACAAGTACATCTATAGTTATATCTTCATTAGAGAAATACGATCCAATAATCAGCGCAAACGTTAATAAAGATAATATCTGGCATTATCGTGCGGGATCGACTAACACATGAACTAATTTAACAGATTTCACGGAACAGCCGCGGATTTACTACGGTTCACGCATCCGCTTCCCGAGGTGGGATACAGATCGCATTTCAGAGAATTGAAAATCAATTATCCCGTGCTCCGGATTTCATAATTACGAGACAATTACGTATTTATCCTTGTAGAGCTATGCTGTAGGCAGTCACTGTATGTCAGTTGAAATGGCCCGACAGTACCACCTTTTTAAAGAAAACCGATGGATTAGTAAAAGTATTGCCAATACCCTTCATTTGGAGAGAAAGTGTTGGAAACCAAAACCCGTCTTCATCTCCCTTCTCTTCATTTGTGTCCTGTATGGTCCTTCCCAATCTCTCCACTCATTTTTCTTAAAGGTAGGCAAAGCAAGGTACGTCACAATTGTCCATGTGTAGTCGAGATAATTTTAACATCAGTTAAGTCATTTGCAAGCTTACCTTTTGCGTTAATGGAAAAAAAATAGTAAACGACTGTTTAAAAGAAATATTTTACACTGCCTTCACCCGCTAATTTATCCGCTTCGTGTAATGGTAATATCCTATTTATTATCCTAATGAATATGCTATGTTATTGTTTACAGTTTAATTACGAGCTGTAGGTAAACCTACCCACACGGTACAAATATTTATGTTCGTCAAAATGTTTGTTTGTATTGATTTGGGTTCAATCTAGTTTCCTATGTTAGTTTACATGTATGTTATTACAAAAATACAAAACATTTATATTCTAATGATTTATTTGTAGTCTGGCTCGGCTCATATTAAAAGCTAATTTTAGTTTGTGTAAATAAAGTCGGAATATATTTATTTATTTAATAAGTACAGCCACATGATACATATTAATAAATTACAGT
The DNA here is from genome assembly GCA_949319885.1 of Mecyna flavalis. Taxonomy (NCBI): domain Eukaryota; kingdom Metazoa; phylum Arthropoda; class Insecta; order Lepidoptera; family Crambidae; genus Mecyna; species Mecyna flavalis. Next base: position 620,243 of record OX439426.1, read on the forward strand.
TAAAAGTTACAATAAGAAACAGTTCTGTTATGCATCAAAACACCGGCGTACATAGCACTCATCAATAAAAAGGGTACAATTATTCAGCAAATTAATTAATCTGAGAGTACCCATCAGGCTATTTGCCTGATAGATACTCCGAGTCAAATGACTTAAATTTTTTAAATTATTTAATTATTTATTCCAAGAGAAAGGAACAAGCCATCGTCTATCCCTATCACTCAAATCCCCTTTACAATCGAGCTGTGTGTCTATGTGTCATTAAAAAATGATGGTCGCGTTAACCTAAATCGTTGGTACGAAGTGACCAGAGCAGCTGCGGTGGTTCATACGGACCCAATTACTCACCGGATAAATCAAATCATTCTATTGAACTAATTCGTTTTAGATCAAGGGGCGACAGATATGCATGTCTAAAATAAAGATAAAATGAGTTTCTTTTCTACTACACAAAGTCCGTTCCAGGAACTTAAACTAAGTACTAGACACATTTCGTTAACCTACCATTACTTTGAAATGAACGGCTGCTGAGAAGAAACACCGTAAGAAACTTAACAGATAGTATTTTATTAATACATAATTATTTATAAACAAATAAATTCAATGTCAATTACAAAACCCTTATTTACCAAGCGAAGGAAAACAGCAAACTGCCTAATCCAACATACGTCTTAACCCATACGTCGATCGTTTGTGAGATATGTCAGATAAAATGTTATTGCTGCAAATTATTGTGTTTATTGCCAAAAATATTCCCCCAGTCACAACATTGAGAGCATCAGCAACTAATTTAAAAGTGGACAAGCGTAAATCGTCGTCAAAACATCGCAACTTTGTCGATATCGTTCGCACTCGAACGGGGATGTCCCGGCAATATCCCAGTCGCAAATATTTTGCTGCTTCCCTAATCATGATATTCGCCCCTCGTAACTCCGTCGCGCGGAAAAAACTTATTTACTGCCAATAATACTTAGTGAATGTAATACACCGACTTTCCGGCGTAATCAGGCAATATTAGTTTAGAAAGTCGTACGTCGCGACAAAGTTTGCCTAGGAACTTTTCAGCTCCATAGTTCGACGTATATTATTATTGTCAAGGAAAATGTACTCGTATCGCGCGATCAATATTAATCAGTATCAAATTAAAGTACTAACACTGGTTGTTGTAACTTCGGGGAGTGTTGATAACAACCGATCTGTTCTGTCTAGTGGTATTGTCTTCCTTTATTATTAGGCACATTGATCGCCAACAACTCACGAAGTTTATAATTACAAGAACCCGTAAAACAGTATTATTATTATATACAATCCTACCTCATTCGGTAGAGTAACGTGTCTCTGTTATTGACGATTCAAAAATACTTTATACAAGTACATGAATAAAGTAGATGTTGATTTCATTTCCGCCTGCGGCTTCGCAGGAATTGAGATTTTGCTGTAAATTACATTATATACATAAAACGAAATACATTTTTCTTACTTTAAGTGCATATTAATCACAGAATTCGTACATCAAAATAACATATTATACCGCTTTTTATCAAAGATATTATAATGTAAATATAAAAGAAAAATAAGGTTTACAGGCGCCGTTCATAATTCGCGATGTCACTTGAAGTAATAACAAATATTTCGCCGCACGCCAGCGATTCATTTACCTCGAAAACCAAAAGGTTACAAATAAGGGAACGACTTTCATTTTACGCTCCGCAAACACATAAAACATACTCTTGAGATGTAATTGCTTTACCTTAATATTACATCAGGATACTTATAGCGTCATGTAGACTTAATGGATAGCTCTTATTGCCTGGGACATAGCGGTGACATTGAAATGACAACTTGACATTGGTGCGGTTCATTATTAATGTAATAACGAAAGTAGTAATTATTCGCGACTGTTTTAATTTTCATCGTCGCGCTGTGGATAAAAACGACTATGCTTGTAGACATAAGGTTAAAGTTTATACAGCAAACACCTCTAGTTCTTAGAAACCAAATTAAGTTAACAGTATTATATTATAATGACTTGTAAGATGCTGTGTAATGTTAGTTGGAGTGTCTGGTTCTTTTGTGAGCAGGATTTCAATATTGGTCTTACAAATAAAATGATCTTATTACTGAAATTATTTAATATCATTTATTTTTTAGTGTGTATATTGTTAGTCCTTAATGTTATTAACAAAATTATGTGATAATAAATTACTAAGACATCTAGATAGACTAAAAGTTTAAGGCTACGATATCGGGGTCCTAGGTTTGAATACTGGATCTAAATAAAATCGTGTCGAAATTTTCAACACAGCTTGCTTATCACCTATTGGTTGGCGTGCTTAGTTGGCGTGGTGACTAAACTAGTACTCATCATCGTGAAGATAACTTCCTTCATTTCAATGATAAAGGCCAGTTAATAACATTTTTATGCTTGTTATTATCGACTGGCCTTTTCATGATTCTGCTAGTAATGCTGCTTTATTCGATAATGTTTTAAATATAAATTCCACAATTTTATTTTTCTGTGTGCCTACAAATTGTTTATTTTATTTGTTTAAGCTTCATTGCACAAATCAAGTACGGTCAACAGCACATCACGGTAAACACTTGCAGTTCGATAATAGCACTTATGCTCCCGACATAAGAGCGGTACAAAGTCTAAAGTGTTACGTCTGACGTGCTTTTCACTGTGTAAAAGGCGGACTTAAGGCCTCATGGCATCTCTCCCAGTCAACCTTTAGGCCAAGCAGAAAGAAACAGTAGAAATTAGTAATTTGTTATAATAAGGTATACATAAAGGTAGGTATATTGTAACAAATTAATGTGCTGCTACATTAGGCTCATCCAATATATTTGAAGTATTAGCCAACAGAGTATGCGTTAACTGGTTCTCAAACTGTTTTCCCTGTCGCCCGCTTTTAAGTAAGAATTTTAGACTCCTCTTGGAACACTTATAGAAAGAGTATATATATAATATGACGCAGGGATATGATAAAAACAGGGATTTGGTAAATTCCCTAAGGGATTTGATCAAACCACGGAGGATGTTAAAATAACAACACGATTTTATCATTTTCCTGAACAAATCTAGTGATTTTAACAAATCCCGAAATTAGGTCAGTGAAAAGACAAAATTAAATTGAAAACAAAAAAGTTTTCAGGGTTTAAAAAAAATAACCACGAAGGCTAAGGCGGGAGTTTCACTTTGCTAAACTCCCGCCTCACTTAACTCCCGCCTTAGTCTTCTCGCTAAGCTCCCGCTTCGCTGAACCCTCGCCTTAGCCTTCTAACCTATATCCATCCGAGTAGATTTTAGGATTTGTTTAAATCACTAGATTTGTTTAGGGAAATGATAATATCGTGTTGTTATTTTAACATCCTCCGTGGTTTGATCAACCCTCTTAGGGAATTATGATATTTTAAAACCCAATGCTTAAATCGTATAAAGTATCATATGGTAAGGAGTATTTAGTAGAAACATATTTAATGATGAAATAGATTTATACAAGCACAAGTTAATTTTAGTATATTTTGGAACTATTGAACCCTCCAGATTATGCTTATATAATATGATACATATTAATTAATCTAACAACTAGCTGCCGCATGAACCTTCACCCGGGTATTGATAAAAAGTAGCCTATGTTTTAGTCTGAGCTATTTTTACACCAGCTTCTCCGCGGTCGTAAAATTCACTTCTGCATAGATCTACATTTACAACCACGAGCGCAGCTGCAGGACTAAACCATAAAATGCTGATGCCATTTAAATCATCTCGTATACATGAAAAGTTCTTATAATATTATATTAATGTAAAGTTTAATCTAAATCCGTTTAGTAGTTTTTGCATGAAGGAGTTATAATCATTCATCCATCTATGCTCACGAACTTTTGCATTTATAATATTAGTAAAATTGGTGTAGTTATTATATTAAAATCGAGCCGCCGTGTATTGTCCTCAAAGTTCCCAGAGCCCCCTGGGGGCGTAAGCCCGAAGTTTGAGAAAGACGCGAACCGATTGATTTTCTCAAACCAATCTCCGGCAATCCCCCGTGTGCGTGTTGTACTTTCGCTCTTAGAACGAACTTTGCGCGCTAAATCCTAATTTTAACTAATCTTTCAACAAGAAAGCGAGTTTGTTTCAAAGAAAATGTTCAAAGTTATACCGCAATGAATAAGGAATTTAGCCAGATTTGATACATATTCATCGCTTCATTTTGATGTATTTAACAAGAAACTAGAAAAGAACATTTTTTGATGACGTTCTTACATATTTACAAGTATTTAAAAAATAACAATCTGCCGCTACAGCAGCTCAAAGTGTGTTTCAGCAATATTAATATCGGAGTACTTACACTTAAAATTAAGGGCTCGAAGATCAGAGGAGGTCACAGTATGGCAGCACATTAAAAATCAAAATAAAAATATTCTTTTTTCACTTTGACTTTAAAGATATATTATATAATAGTAACGAATGCTGCATCAAGCCAATCCTTTTAGTTAATTGTTTCTCAATAAAATAGACCGAAGTGAACTTTTATCAGAACGGCTAATAAATTAATCAACATAAAAAGTCACCCATCTAAGAACTAACTAAACAGAAAGATGCTTAGCTTTTGAAATTGAAGTAGCATCGTGCCAGACGTGCCAGTCAGCATGGCGACTGCTAACAGCATGGACGCCTCCATGTAGTTACCGTTGCCATGGCAACGTGTTATCCTATTTTGCGTACGATTCAGGACAAGCGGTAACAGGTTTAAAAACCTTTTCCTCAACTTTTCACTATTAACAGTGAGTTAGAATTTTATAGCTACTATCCACTTAACGCTAATTGGACGAGGAAGGCCTGGAATGGAATGTCATTTGATAAATCGGAGAACTTTCCTGGCTCAATTGAACAGCTGATTAAACTGGCTAACTGAACAAAATCAGAATCTGCTTTCTTCGAGCAATTACACGAGAAGAATAAAGTCGCTGTTTCAATGGGACAAGACTAAATGGGTTAGTAGTCGATTCGCCCGAAATTAATTCGCACAAAAGTGCGAATCGTCCACTTTCAAAAATAATATTAGACTAAATACGCTGTTAAGGCTTTCTCTTTTTTTTTATTTTTAATTGATTTTAGATTAAATGTATGGGTATTTAACTTATTCTATGTAGAGTTGAATGCGACAACCTAATGTATGTTAGCTCCAATTATTTAATTTTAATCCAATCGAAAGCTTGTTTCTCTTTCTCCCTCTCTTAGGCCAAAAGTTTCCGTTTAAGGGAAAAGGATATAAGTGAAACTTTACAATAAATACCTTTAGCTTGTACGTGAAAATAACGAAGGTACGAAAGCGAAGCCACATAAAGAAGCTAGTGTTTAATATGAAAAATATTTTGCCAAATATGACCCACTTTATTTTGAGTGCTATATTACAACTGATTTATGATATTTGAAGTCATTAAAGTACCTATTAACCTAGAATACATTTTCTTTATTACTTCTTTGCACTTAGGTATCAAATGAAAAAAGTTTGTCTGATATTTGGTGTGTGCCGTGTGCGCCGAAAATAACAAAAAGCTGGATTCTATTCTCTGAGAGATTTATTTAGGTAATAAACTTCAGAAAACAAAGCTTTTTGCAACATTGGATTAAAGCTTAAGAAATTTCTGAGAAAAGTGTTGCTCTCGTGTTCTTTCCCCGGCTCAACGCGATTTATTAGAGTAAACTTTTGGCTAGGAATTTTTAATTTGGGAGCAAACCTGAACAAAATTATAAATTTACAACAATAAGATGCCGATTAACGACTGCCAACTCGAACTGAAGCCATTAACGATTAATTTATAATTCTGTTCATTAAGAAGCATTTAAAATGTGGGCGTTGTGACTGCTAAGCGTCTAGACTGAAGAATAAAATCTGAAACCTAGTTTGCTTTGGACTTTAACATAAAACAAGCTCCCGCAACGGGCTTCGTCCGCGTATAAATTGTAGCTTATTTGCTATTCTGATGTACCTATTTTACCTTAGTTTTGCTTAAATCCCTTTAAAGGTATTAGCGTAAAAGGGTTACGAGCATCCATCCATTATCACACTTTTCGCAATTTATAATTTTAGAAGGATATTAATATTTGTAAGATTATCTGTGTGTGAATGAAGTGGGGGTAAAAATGGCTACTACATATAAGTCGGTTTTTGATGAGGAGATTGAATTCTCCGGTCCGGTCCATTTGACTAAGAAAGGCCTCGGCTGCTGCCGCTACCGCCCCGCTGCCCGCGAAATTCGCGGCCGAGGCCTAACAGACAAAAACTGTAAGCTGCAAATTCATTTGTTTTCTATTACAGAGCATACATGTTTTAGGTAAGTTTTCCCTGACTTTTAAGGACATAATAATGCCTGCCTGGTCGTTATCTTTGAATCCTAGAATCCTAAATACAAGCCCCACGTTTGGGTAAAATATGTTTCATGTTTTCGAATATAATTCAAAGTGATCATCACACATAATCGTTCGGGTTTTTATATAAATCGTTTAACCACTGTTTGCTTTTGTGGTAGTCTTCAGAGTTCAACTTGAAATAGAAACTTTGAAGTACTTATTCACTTCATTAAATGGATAAGTTTCTTATTAAAAGGGCTATGAAATGGTAATCATTATTTGAATATAACAATTTCCGTTTAAAATATTTCCTTAAACGGCTAAGTATAATGTGGGTTCTCACGTAGCTATTACTGCGAGGTAATCAAGTATAATACTTATTCTTGAGCCATAAATCTTAGGTGGCCCCTAAGCCGTGCTTAAGGTGTAATCAAGGGGCGCCCGTGGAGTGAGGGCAATAAATATTAATTTATATACTATTGGCCTCCTAATTGACGTCGATCCTCGTACAGGACAATCGCTAAGATTCAGGAGTTGTGTTGAAGGCAGTAGTGATTTACGTGTTTTTTTTATAACAAGTGTGTACGAGTTTAAGTGTATAGGTAAGTATATAAAGTTTCAGTTCGTGCAAGGACATCAGAATTTATATACAAGTTATATGCTAACATAATGCTTGTATGAAATGTGTGAGGACATGGTGTTGGCAGCGAAAAGAAGTTTTGTTTTTGGTGCTAATTTTATGTTTTACTAGAGTTACAGAAAAGGCGACGCGCCAGTGATGCCTCTAGCATTACGAGAGCGTCCATAGGCGGTAACCGCTTGCCTTAGGCTTGAAAGCCACGCTCGCAGTATAAAAAAAAATAAAAATAGAATATAAATCTAGACTACATACGTATTTCCAGTTAGAATCGTTTCTTTTTATGACATTGCCTGAGCAATATCCATGATCCTACGTTTTCCTTGAAACTAGTCAAATGAAATACAGTCTACTGAAAATCTACTTCTGTTTCTCGTAGATGAAGATAATTATATATCTTATCGGAACATACTTGTCATGTTTAAAAACACGCACTCACCCGCCCGCTCGGATTCAAACGAGGCACAAAACCATTGGCTCAGGCGACGACACGAATTTATGTAATTGCCGCGCGGAAAGCGAGAAATTAATGAGTTCGGAGTGCTCGCCCGCCGCGTGTAGGCGCGTATCTGACTTTTCCGTAATTCCGTTGATTGTGCGAACAGGCGATGGCGTTTCGACGTTCCCTGTTTATGGACTAGAGACGTGGCTGCTTTGTAAGCGGTGACATATTGTAACAAGTCTCTCGTCATGGTTTTTTATACAACGTTTTCTATCATGAATTTTATTATGCAAAAGCTTGTGACGATTAATGTTTTTTACTCTTTCTTAAAAAACTACAGAATAGGTTTTGATTAAACTTGAATTACTGAAGCTTATGAATGAGAATTACACGTAGACTATGAAATATACACGGACTCAGCTACTTCTGGAAATATTTTGTAGTCAGTATTCATTCTTGTATTTAATTGAATAAGCAAGCTTCTCTCATTCATGCAACTGTTTATATTGATTCGAATATTATCTGGATCTTCATGTAATTATTTGTATTTTAGGGTTGTATTTTATCTAATTTTCGGAAGTATACTACAAAATTAGTAAAATAATAACTATTAATGTATTCTGTGTACAGTCAAAAGCACGTCAGACGTAACACTTTGGACTTTGTACCGCTCTTATGTCGGGGGCATAAGTGCTATTATCGAACTGCAAGTGTTTACCGAGATGTGCTGTTGACCGTACATCCTGCTTTACGACTTAAAAATCAGTCATATAGCTACATTATTTTCTTGTTGAATCGATCTAAAAACGGAGAGTTTCGCATTGTAAAACAAATGTAAGCATTTATACATAAATATCTCAATGGTTCGCATGCTATACGCAACATTTTATCAAACGAATGAAACTAGGAAGAAAACTAGGACAAGTCGAAAATAAAGCTTTGCTCCCATTTAGATGTCATTGGACTATCATAGGACGAAATAGATGTTTTCTTGTTGTCACAGCGCAAATGGGCAAGGTTATATGCATCTACCCGAAGCTGCCATCATCGAGCTCGTATCGCAGTTACGACGTTTTTCCACCGGACCGCTCTTTGGGTCGAGTTTCTTATGGCACGCCCGAGATATGAGACGATTCCAGATAGCAGAATGTATTTACGTTTGTAGTGCGTTTATTGTTTTTGTTGCTACATTTTATGTGGGTCGATGTATTCATTGGATTTTTTGCTAGTGTTTTTGGAAGGGTTGGCTGTAAAAGAGTAATAAACTTCGTAGATATTCTCTTTGGACGTGAATTAAAGATGTTTCGGTATGATTTGGACCGGGAAAATAAATACTCGGGAGCATTGTGTATTGGTTTTGTTAAAATAGTACGTGATATATTTTTACGACTGATATTGTAGTGGATGATAAAAATGTGTTTTTTTTTATGGACACACTCTCTATTAGTTTTTTTTGCCCTGGGATCGTGCGTATGAATTTAACACAAGACGAGAGTAGAAAGTAGTTCTAACATTAGAGCAATTTGAAAGGTTAGCTTCACTACCTACTTAATCAATTTAGCTATGGCTACATCAAGATGAGAGTTAATTTTCGAACTGTGTATTTATTTATTATGATTTTATTATTCAAACTATATGAGATTCGAAATTTCACTGATGTGATTTCTTAATTGTGTCATACTCGAAGCTTGCATTTGTTCTGCATTTGTGACCATTTGATCACGGTTGTTGCACCTAACTGAAACGTTAATCGGCCAGCACTGCATAATGAAATTCGCGTTTAGTCCCAGTAGTTATGTCCAGTAATTAACTACGAAATCACAGCAAAACCAGCGAATTAACTATATGCAAGTTCAACATTAACGATGTTAATTATGACAGATTTAATAATTATTAAGACAGTTGACGTAATAAGTAGCTTATAGATTTTCAAACGAGTAAAAACAATATCAGTGGAATTTGGACATAATATGTAAATGTTGACCCCGGCATCGAACCTAGGTCAAGAGATCACGGCCCGGTACTTAAACAACTAGACCATCAAGGTGTGTTTTGGAAAATAGTAAATATTTAATTTAAATCGCTACTAAAACCACAACATTTTTTTTTTAATGTTAGAGGTAGGCAACGAGCAGGCGGGTTACCTGATGTTAAGCAATCACCGCCGCCCATGAATACCCGCAACACCAGAGGAGTAACAAGTACGTTGCCGGCCTTTAAGAAAGTGATATGCTCGTCTCTTGAAAATTACCATGTCATAGCGGTCCGGAAATACCGCTGCAGGGAGCTGGTTCCATAGTTTGGTCGTACGTGGTATGAAGTTTCGAGTGAAACGTATGGTAGTAGATTGCCACTCGTCAAGGTGATGAGAGTGAAACTTCAGTTTGTGACGAGTTGTACGGTAATAAAACCCTGCAGCAGGTATAAGTCCGAACAATATTATTTACCCAAATAACTTCAGTTGGCAGAAAGGCAAGCCGCTTGATGGAAGCTACTTCGAGTAAAGCCTTTCCTTTGAGGGATTCCTCGCTAAAGCGTCGCGGTATAATCTACCACTTTATTAGCTGCTTTTATCTTCAAACCTTTTAAGCTTACTGGCTTAGAAGGTCTGAAGAAAGCCAAAGGACAAACCAAATGTTCACATTTATACTAAGTGTACCATTTTACTCGTGTGGAATTTCTGATGGCCTGACATGAAAATGAAGTTTATTTTTGAAAAATAACAATAAAATTTAAATTTATCGTTTAACATTTACAATAATTATTATGTCCTACCAGTAAAAGCTATGTCGGTGTATTGCCGTTGTCCCAATAATAAGGACAAGTAATCATCAAAATAAAAGTCAAATAATAATATTATGACCAAAATTGAGAGTGTCACAAGTGGGTCACTCATAGCGAGCCCAAGTTAGTTCTGTGCCAAAATGGAGTCGCAAGTTCGAACGCGAAGGATCTATTTGAGTTGGCTCGCGACCCATCATTGCATTGCCTTCGCGACTGTGCAACGGAAGATGTCTACAATAAACACATTAAATGACAAGGTCGCCAGTTGAGATCTGTTTCAATGCACATCAACAATATATCGTTTTAAAATCCACTACTGGATAGTACAACTGAATTATTTCGGACATACTTAGAACATCGGCAAATATATTGATCTGATAGGATGCAGTGGCGATCTTTTCCTGGCCTCGTACCATCAGTTAGTTAGCTTTTGATAAGCATCATAACCGAAGATTAGCACGACCTGCGGCCGTGTGTGGGAGACACTAATAATTATGTGTCCTTTTGGTAAAATCAAAATTATAATCACTTGTTATTAAATATTATCATCAAAAGATATAGGTAAAACTGAAACAAATCCACATAGTAAAACTGAACTCACTTTTTCGTTTTTGCAAACGAGCGAGTTTGTGCCCGAAAACCCTCTAATCATACAGAATTCACATCTTCAAACTTAAGGCGCAGCTTAAAGTTAAACCAATAACAAGAGAAAATAAAGCGTAAACAAATGTTGGGATACTCAAGTGAAGGATATTTAACGTCCGTTTTGAGATCAAATTAGAATCAAGACGTTAACAAACAAGTCAGAATACGTTTGAGTCGCTCCATCAATGCTTATTAAATCGTTTCCACGAACTACTTTTGATACAGTTTTTCTTGTGTTTATATAGAATAAGTAATAGGGAAATACTGTGTATTCATAATAAATAAAAGGTTGTTTACGCAAACCGTTTTATACTATTGATGATTCAGAGTGTATTTTGGCTTTCAAGTTATTTTAAGCTTATTGGATCCATTTCCACTGACTAGTAAAATTAGTTTTGCACAAAAATTATGTTCTTCTTCTTCTCGTGTCGATGACAAATACAAATAAACAAATCAAACAAAATTGGCCCAGTACTCGGCGACCCGTATCGCATCTTGCGAATCACTCATCAAATCACCCTGTGTACAGTTGACAGGGCACAGTGGGCAGGAAATCAAGTGCAGCATAGACTGAGGCGAGAAACCACATTCGCAAGCGAGGTCCATCTTTTCGGTAAACCCCCACCTAGACCTGTTTTCTTTGCTTCGGCCAACCTGGGTTGTAAAAATTATGTCACATTTTAATTAATGCTTAATTATTTAGGTATTTTTGTTGGACTTCAGTTATCATAAATGCACATAGCCTACATGATGGGAAACGGCCACTATGGCCTTAATGTGCTGCCAAACCGCAGGCTATGATTTTTCGAGCCATCGATTCCAAGTGTATTGGCTCATAAATTAATTATGCCGGCTGGAAGTAAGACGGGGTAATATGAAGTTAGTCGGACTTAGAAAAATTACCAACCACACACATGGTCGTTTCTGGGTTTTCCACAAAAGTAGTCAAATTAACTTTTATTTTTAAGATTCTGTAAATTGAACTTCAAACAAAATAGGATGACCTTATATGAACAAACTAACCTTCCGCCCACGGTTTCACCCGTGCGTAATTTTTTCCCCCTTCCCCCCACATTTCCGGAATTAAAAGTATCCTATGTTCACCGGGGATAGTGTAGCTTTCCAACAGTTAAGGAATTATTCAAATCGGTTCAGTAGTTTCGGAGCATATTCAATACAAACAGACAATCAAATCTTTCCTCTTTATAATATTAGTGAAGTGATGATGATAGTGAAGTGATGATGATAGTGAAGTGATGATAAAAAAAAGGGTCAAATGTATGCTTTTTATTATGTTGAGTTTTTAGCAACGACACAAATCGATTGTTTTTGCTTATCCATTCAATTAAATAAATATCTCTGGACATTCACATTCACACAGCGCCATCTAGCCCCAAACTAAGCATTAGCTTGTGCTATGGGTGCTAGACAACGGATAAACATTACTTATACACTTTTTTTTTGTAAATACATACATATTATACATAGAAACACCCAGACCGATACAAACAGACATGTTCATGCACACAAATGTTTGTACCGTGCGGGGATCGAACCCGCGACCTCTGGTATAATAGCCGACTTCTCGACCATTGCACCAAATGGCTCGTTAATTAAAAACTGCATAAAGTAGCTTCGCACTAGTTATCCTGCCAGCCACCTCGTTGTCTACGCTCCTAATAGGTATCATTACTGGATAAACTTTGCAACAGCTGGGATAGTCCGTTATGCAAATATAGCTTTGATGAGAGCACACACCGTGTATGTTTAGCCGTCCAAAGTATACCGTTTCCTTTTACGACGGGAAACTATATGAAACCGCTCGCCTCGTTCTAAACTATTGTTAGCTGTTATTTTAATCGAATTATAAAAAACAATACTTACGAAGTGTACCGATTTAGAAATGTTTTTTTATTTTTTATTTGGTATTTAGAACCAAATCTGCCAAGTAGTTAAAAAAGGAAATGGCTCACAAATTTTCATGCTAAAATTATGCTTCAAAATTATTTTGTTTGTGTTGTGTTTGTTTGTTATCATTAAAATAGTATTATTCCTACATCTAATTTTCAGCTAATGACAACGGCATAGACTTTAATTTCTGTTAAGACATTTTGACAGATTAGGTTAGCTTGATCTAAGTAAGAAAGAAAAAAGGACAGTAGACGACTTTTTATTTATTTATTTTTATACCACATCGGTTGGCAGACAGACACACAGCCCACCTGATGGTAAGCGGTCACTGCGGTCTATTCCATTGAGGGCCACTTCACCAGGAAGCGTCGCTTAATGTGCTGCCAGACTGTAGGCTCATCTGATCTTCGAGCCTTTTATTTCAAGTGTATTGGCTCCCACATTAATATTGCCGAAACACAGCCACTTTTACGATACTTGGCACTATTTTACAGGCCAAAACCTTCCGTACAAACCCAACAAATTGATGTAACTCTCCATAGTAAATAAATTGACCCTGAGATGCTGTAATCATATAAATTGCCACGTTACATTACGTTACCGCCACGGGCCATTAGGATTTCCCTCACGCCGTAACATGGCGATTTTTATGGTATTTATTGCCAAGCCAAGCCTCCGTGTGTTACCTACGCCATGCTGAAATATGGGCGACGATGGGCACACGCGTTTCATTGGTTATTTAGGGCGCTTTAGTGGCTACATGGAATGGACACGATTGCATCAATCGTATAGTCCATAAACGTTATGACGTCAGCATTTTATCGACTCGGATTTTATGTCTGTGATTCTTCCACTGGCTATGCGGTGATGGGAAATTTATACCAATATTATAAATGTGAAAGTCTCTTTGTTTTTTTGTTAGTGTTTCATTTCAAATGGATGAACTATGCCACAGTAGCTGTTTTTCATACTCATTCAGTTGGCAGACAGGCACGCAGTTCACCTGATGGTAAGCGGTTACTGCGACCTATTCCATTGAGGGGCACTTTACCTGGAAGTGTCCCTCAATGTGCTCCCAGACTGTAGGCTCATCTAATCTTCGAGCCTTTGATTTCGAGTGTACTGGCTCCCAATTTTATATTGCCGGAATACAAAAAGAGCTGTTATGGCGACAGATTTCACCTGTGGGGGTGGTAGCTAGCCAGTCGGACTCAGAAAATACCCTACCACCAACCAGACCCAAGGCGGGAATCGAACCCACGACCTCGGTGTTTTATACACGAGCGGCTAAGCCACTGTTCCACGTAGGCGGTCAAAACCAGGTTTACCAGATATATCTTAAATTCTTTACGTACGTATTGCACAAGTCACCCATGACATAACTAGGATCAGACTAGCTAGACCTCGGGCTGTATGTGGACTCAGGACCAAACATTATGTGTGTTCTTCCTACTATTCACTAAATTACCTTAGTTTACCCTTTCAGATAAAAAAGGAAATTAACTGGTGATTGACTGGCCCCTAGATAAAGTGACCAACAACTGACTTATTTTTTTATGAAAAAACCTGTCAGAGATTATTGTATATTAACAGATAAAAAATAAAACCATGCATCCTTTAATAATAAATGTTCAAAATTATCAATAAAAAGATTTTAAAAATAAAAAGACTTGTTTTCGCCGTACAAGCACGCCTGAACAAGCTTTATAGTTCATGTCGCGAACGTTTATTATCTTAATTAAAAACGCGGAGACCGCGCCGTTTGCTTTGAAATTAATATGTGAGGACGCACCGTGAATAATACTTTTTATCTTTATGAAAAACGGCCAGGAAGCGTGAACAAAATAAATATGCTTTTGTGATTTTAACAAATAACATCATATACTCGTATTTTACCCTTAATTCAAGGGGAACAAATGCATACAATCATAATACTCAATTACATGTTATAATCCATTTTTCCGTTACACTTCACATGATGGATTGAGGATTGACGTGACTTTACATGATACATAATAATGGAAACGCCCAGGCTAATACAAACAGACATGTTCTGCACACAAAATTTTTGTACGAGTACCAAGCAGGGATAGAATTCGCTATTTCATATTACTCTATCACCATTGTTATACCGTAGTGGATCCTAAACTCACCAAAAAATTTAAGTAAAGTATCAACCTATTAACTGCAGGGCAAAAATACTTAAAATCAAATTATTTTTACAACCAATAAGATATGATATGAAAATCCACTACGTGTTTTTAGAGAAATGAAACAACAAGCGTAACATTAAATCTCTCCCAACAACCTCCTCACATAATTCACCAACTGTAAATAAAATATCTTCTACACGACGCCAAATAAATACACCAACGTAAAAAATCTTGACAAGAACACAAAGCGGCACAAAAGATTACAGTCAATAACTAATGTGCTTAGTCACTATTACGTCTCCGTAAGGTCCAAAATGGATGTGTGCTTGAAAGAGCCGAATCACGATATTCACGACTTTTCATTTTCCGCGCGGAAACAGAAGAGCCGCGTAAAACCGGGCCTGGCGATCTTCTAAGAGCTCGTTAAGTAATGGCCCCGGATTTTCCTCCTAGAGGTATTTTTAATGAGGTTGAGATATATCGCCGGGCTTTCTAGGTTCCGTAGAATTATACGGCGGTTAAATTAAATTAGCAATATTACGTTAATTTCTGGCAGCTTGTTCATTCGGTCTTTTAATTTAAAGTGTTTCTAGCCCGTTTTATCAGAATATTGTGAGAGCAAAACTAAGCAGGAAATTACAGATACTGTACTACCTTCTGCTTTACCATAATCAAATCCTTCAACAAATACTACAGGACAAAGGCTTTCATCATTGAAATTAAGTGCGTTTGACTGGTAATCACAGACCCGGCTGTGCAAAAAAAAAGCCGACACAAAGTTAGCACAACCCGAGGATCGAACGGACTTCGAGATCATCGAAGCGTTTCTCCCCCCCTTCTTCTGCCATCAATTCGCCCCTTCCCCAATCAAAGTATCCTATGTCCCTGGTTCTAAGCTATCTCTCTGTAGCGTCAGCCGCATATTTTGACTAAGGTGTAGAGTTTGTAAAGTTAGGCCTTGTAGAGTTAGGGCGTGTAGAGTTAGAAGCTTGGCTCTACATGAGATCTGATAACTTTTTGACATTGCGAGTCTTGGCAACATTTTACATGAAAATGTTTTTTGTGTAGCTTTTACTGGGTGCCAGACAATGGGTTATCATTACTATGTACTTTTTTTCAAACGAACGGGACCCACCACTTCTGGTAAATAGCCGACTTTTAAACAATTAAACCTAATTTATGGCATGAGGTAACCGACAGACTCTTAGATTCATTAATCTCAGTATAGACCTTTCAATAACATTATAAATTAAATTAGTCATGGAAATTAAGAGACATTTAACGCTTCGCTGGGTTCAGGTAGCGCTAAACAGATAATGTCTTTGACAAAGCCACAGTCTGATAGCTCGGTGCGCCTTAAAGTGCTGCCTTCGCGAACATTTCACACCGAACGAGCATTACAGAGCAGACTGCCTGCCACAACAGATATTCGGCCTATTGTGTTACATGCCGGTAATTGAAAACCTTTATATATAAATGTGTGTGTGGCTGTGTTCTGGCAATATAAATGTGAAAGCCAGTATACTTGAAATCAATTACAGGCTCGAAGATCAGATGAGCCTACAGTCCGGCAGCACATTAAACGACGCTTCCGGACGAAGTGTACCTCAGTGGAATACAGTGTCCGCTTACCATCAGGTGGGCTGCGTGTCTGTCTGCCAACTGACCTAGTATAAAAAAAATACTTAGAAAATAACACAGAAATAAGTTTTTGGAGGTCATAGAGCTAATAAATCGATAAATATTTCCGGAAACTTTATATGCAGCGCCGTCCAAATTATTATTAAGCATAAACTTTTAGTATAAGTGCCAGAGCGATAAACACTACTAAATCCACCAGATAATTGCTTAAGTATCCATTAGAGAGAAAGGGGAAATGTCAGATGGTTTGTTCGAAAATAATTCCTACCAAATTGGCAGTGGTTTCCGTTTTCCTTAAGGGCTTTCAAAACATCTTGCTAGGAACGGGAAAGCACAAAATATAAAACTATGGATGGATGAATCTTGGTTTACTATTGGGTTCACTGATTGGTGGAATCCAGAGCCAAAGATAAAATACAAATAGTATAGCCCGACCAATAAAACAAAAAACCTCGCCGTATTGCGGAAAAATATTGGAACTTTCTTAAAGTGGCAACAGTCAAATAAAAAAAACAATAAGTATGTCATTCATTCATTATTATTTTGTCAAAGTGTGATGTCAATTATTGTCAACCGTGCCTTGTTACTATTGGATATTGTGAGTTATTAATTTATGAGTATAACCATAGCAACAAAGTGTTGCTATAACTATAGCTAATGTGGCGCCTCCAAAAAAGGTTTTTTTTATTTTCCTGGTCGGGCTATAATTTAGAAGACTAGAGCTAGTTTCAACGCTAACATTCTTCTGATAATTATTTTTCTGAGTGATGTCTAACATATAATAATATAAACACAGAACGCAAAATCTAATAAATATTATTTGCCTAGTTAAATCAAATATTAAGTAGGTTAAACTTAGCCTTATACAAATATTCGTATGTAGCTTGAAAATACAAATTGAAATTTCTAGTAACAATGTCAGAACTATAATCACGAGTACGTGAATTTCCAAGCGAATAATTTTCTAGTCGAGGGAAAATTTCACGACACGTGTTATACGTCTTACGACTCGCTAAGACATATAGGTATTTATCTTTACTTCTTTTTGTCTGCTTTATTATTTTATCCACGACAACTGAGAGAAAGTGATCACTGCCGCTCATACGGCCTCAGACGCATTGTCCATTTTTGAGAATTTGATAAAAAGCGGACAAAGTCCGCTAACTTAACACTTAGTTACAAACAGTAACAAAGAAAGTATTAAGTCCGCTAACTGAACACTTTGTTCCTCAGGAGGGTTTAATTCATTTGGTTCTACAATAACTTCAACCTTAACTTCAGTGGTGTAACCTTGATTGCTTCCTAGTTTAAATGGCTAAACACTAACTCCACCAACTAAAGAAAAGGATTCTTCTTCCTCTACTAATTCGGCTTATTTTTTCCGTTCCTCTAATTTCCTGAGTGTAGCAACAAGAAAAAGCACTTAGTAGCATGGCATTGTCATGTATCCCGGAGTCGAACACAATTGGCCCACTCAGCATAAGCTTCGGCAGGCTCCAGCGCTGCCTTTCAATAGGTAATTGAGAACAAGATCTGCGCACTGAAAAAATATACAACATTTAGCATATTGTTTGCTTAGAACTTTTCGAGTTGCTCATTTTATCAGTAAAATCATTGGCGAGCTTTCTTCAGTGGTGCCTTATTTTAATAAAAAATCGTTTCACCGATGTATAGAGTGAAAGATACGATAGATCCCCTATGAAGGCTATAAAGGCTGTTATTTTGTTATTTATATCATTTTGAAAATTGATAAATGTCATAATCAGTATAGTTATAATTGATGTATTTTCGAGTTTAAAAATATTGATGATAAATCAAAGGAAAATGGTTACCAATATTAAAATTAAATCCATCTAGATGCAAATAAAATACTAATCCTTTTTATACGTCGTGGTCAACTAATTAGGGACGCTATATGACTAAAACACAAGATCGTCCCTCAAGTCCGAAAAAGAAATCTCTATGTGGCTTTGAAGCTTATAGTAATTCATAACAAGTAATTTGGTTAGTATTCCAAATATTTAAAGGCCAGGAGAGCTAATAGCTAGTTGAGATCAATATTATTTAAATAAATAAATCCTTGCCACTTACACATTATTGACTTTATGGATGGACAACTAATTAGGGACACGTAAAATTTTAACTGTAAATATAAATAAATGCCAATTTATTGAAGTGTTTAGGACATAAAAAGTTTTCAATAATCAAAATAGAATACAAAACAAATCATTAAACGTATTTTTTATACCCAGTATGGTTGTTTTTGTTGGTTATAACCATTTAAAATCAACGCAGTATCGATGCAATGAAATTATTACAAGTTTCCAAAGAAATATTATTCCAAACACCTTGAAATGTCCCGTAAAGCTTATTTTTAGTGACAGTACGTTGAGCTGCACTTTCTTCTTCGCTTCATACCATAAGTGCTCTATCGGGTTTAGGTCTGTGCTGTTTGCGGGCCATTCTACTACCAACACTGACTGTTGCGCTAGGCACGATTTAACAGAGTGCGCGGTATGTTTTCGGTCGTTGTCGTGTTTAAACCGTCCATTAGACTGCTAAGACTTCTTCAGCATACTATAACATCGTTTCCTTCAATATTCCTTTGTATTGGAATTGGTCAAGTTTACTTTCAATTATTTTTATAGGCCCCACTCCATGTCTAGAAAAACAGCCCCAAAATTGAATATTGTCGCCTCCATGTTTCACCTGCTTTTTCGTGTACTTTGGATTAATTTCGGACTTTATAAGTAATTGCACGTATTTTCTGTATTGTCAGCCATCGAATGAAATAAGATTTATACTGGTCTTGTCAGAAAACCGCGAATTTCTCCATTGAGCAACAGTCCAATGTCCATACTTTCTTGCAAACGCCAACGGGCTGGTTTTTTGGACATGGAGTAGGATCTATAAAATAATTGAAAGTAAACTTGATCAATTCCAATGCAAAGGAATATTGAAGAAAACGATGCTATCGTATGCTGAAGAAGTCTAACCAGTCTAATGGACGGTTTATACACTACAACGACCGAAAACCTACCGCGCACTCTGTGAAATCGTGACGGTCAGTGACGGTACTAGATTGGCCCGCAAGCAGCCCAGACCCAAACCCGATAGAGCACTTATAGTATAAAGCGAAGAAAACAGTTGCTGCTCAACATACTGCCAGTAAAAGTCAGCTTTACGGAAAATTTCAAGGTGTTTGGAATAATATTTCTTTAGACACCTGTAATAATTTGATTGCATGGATGCCGCGCCGATGTCAAATGGTTATAGCTAATAAAGACAACCATACTGATTATAAAAAATACGTTTAATGATATGTTTTGTATTCTATTTTTAAAAATGAAGACTTTTTATGTAATAAATATTTAAATAATTAACAGCTTATTCATATTTACAGTTAAAGTTTTACGTGTCCCTAATTAGTTGTCCATCAATAATTCAATTGTGTGAAAGTGGCAATGTTTTTTTTATTAAAAAAAATTGATTGCCACCTGCTATTTTCTTTCCTGGCCCTAAAATATTTAGAATACTAGTCAAATTAATTGTTATCAATAGGTACAAGCTTCAAAGCCTCGTAGAATTTTTTTTTTCGCACTGAATGTACGATCTTATGTTTAAGTGATAGAGTGTCCCTAATTAGTTGACCACGACTGTATATACCAAAAGAACTGTCGAGCCTGTCAAATATTTCCCTGTTCTATAAAATGAATCAATCTCAATTAGGTTAATTGACATCTTATTTTATAAACTTAAACCCACTTGATTTAAGCAAGTTACGTACTTTTTAACTTGTCTGCAAAAAAAGATACTGACGATGGAAAACCTATAAAACCCTTTTTAGCGCGAACATTTCTATAGCACTTACGTATTCAAACAAGAAAATCTTATTCCGTTTGAAGATTAGGTATTATAAAACTGCTAAGTCAATATAATAACTTGATGAAACCAAGCTGACCCGAATCCTATTGTATAGTAAATAGGTTGGTCTAGCTTTTCCTTTTAATCCTTATTTGTATAAGCAGCGTAGGAATGGCAATATAAGAGTCTTAGGTTTTTTTTCTTGTTAAGTATGTTTTTTTTCAGTCGTTAATTAGATTAACGCCTGAAATCCCCTCGACGGTCTAGTGGTTTAAGTACCGGGCCAAAATCTCGGGGTTCTGGGTTCAATTCCCGGGTCGAGCTAACTTTGTGACGGTATTTTCGGACACAGCTCGGGTTTGTGATCACCAATCCGCATTTGGCAAGCGTGGTGATTAAGCCAATACCCATCATTGTAGCGATAACTTGATTTCAAGGATGGAGGCCTTTGCCCTGCAGTGGAGCAATAATAGGCTGATACTTTACTAATAAGAATAATTTATTAATTTACTTTACCACGAAACTTCTTTTGTATCATAAAACCTGACAACCCAGTAAACTTATTAAAAATAAAAACGGCAGTAAAACGTTTGCACAAATGCGCTTTCACGGCGCAAAGTAACCGGGATTATAGGTAGAAGAAAATACGTGTGCTTATTCATAAACCCAAGTTTATTTTATTCCGACCATTTCATGCGTTTATATGAAGCCTGCGGCTGAGGCAGGTTCCGCTGCTATTAATCTGCGAGGGTCGGGAATGCATTATTTATAAAACCTGCGTAGTCTGAGACCCTCGTCTTGAATCATTGTGTAACGGCTTCTGTCTACGTGTGAATATTTTATTTTGGATAAAGATATTGCTTCTTGCCTCACAATAAAACATGTGAGAAAAAGCTTAATTTAAATTATTATATTAACTTATCTTCTGAAGGGTTCTTCGCGAAAAATGGCATAAACTGAAGGAGGCCTACACCCTAGCGGTAGAAAAAGGCTGAAGAAGAAGAAGAAGAAGATTAACTTATCTTCAAGTCAATCAACACGAGGCTGGCACCCGCTCGTCCCAATCGGGTATGAAAAAGAAACCGGGGGAGTTTAGTGAAAGCTATTTAAACAACACAGCACAGTAAAAATTATTTATTTCTAATTTAAGCATAGTCCATGCATTCTTGCAGACCAGTAATCTCGTGTGGGATTTGAAACATACGTCCCACTAGCCAATATACTCTCTCAGCTTTGCTTAAGACCCGAAAAGGAACACCTTGTGCCCATTAACCAGCTTTCCATCTCATACACTATATAGATCCCAAAGAACAAAGTTGTTTAGGACTTAATTTAAGATTATAAATAAATAAAATAAATTATTGAACAATTAAGATTAAATAATAATATGAAATGATATGATTCAAATCCATGCCTATGCTGAGGATCAGTTTTTTACAAAACTTGGGCTCAAGAAATTAAAATGTAGGTATCATAATCTATATACATAAAAAAAAGTCGTGTTTGTTACAACACTTATAACTCGAGAACGGCTAGACCGATTGCCATGGTTTTTGATTTGTTGGATTTGTTTCCGTCCCGAATAGCAGAATACATCTTAAAAAAGAAAGGATTTTGATCAATTCCCACGGGAACGGAAACCACGCGGGTGAAACCGCGGGCGGCCGCTAGTAATAATATAAATGACACCCTCACTTAGCACACGCCTGGATATGAGTGTGCAAAGTATAAAATCAAAGCTCAAATCAGTACTGCGCAAGTAAAATCAAAACCTGATATCTTTCCACCGAGTTAATTCCTTGAGTGGTGTAATTGATGTATAAGATATACATCGTTGTTGTATAAAATTTCGAGACAAACGCCAGCTGCCAACATCTATTCTTAACCAGTAACGAGGCTGAACAAAGGTACCCTCGAGACATCGCGTGCCTGTAGTACCCTTGTCAGGCTTATTACATAATTGATCATATTTCCTTAGATTACGCCCGGGAAGCCTGCTGACGTTTTGGCCGAGGTGAAACAATTTTGTTTCAATGTTATTCCATACAGAGTAATTAAACTAATTTTCTGAATTTGAACTATGCTTTTGTTGCTAACATTTTCTAAATAGACAAATATCACTAGTAACGCCTATTACCACACCGAGAGTCAGGATATAAAATATGGGTTATCTATAAAAAAAAATACGATATTTTTAACAGAAAACTACTTTAGAAGTCTACTATTTCATAACTAAGCTAAATCGTCATTAGGTTAAGAATTTAGCCATATTCTACAGCTTCAAGATTACATTCTGTGATGTCCTTCTTAGGATTTTAAAATACGCCCATAAATTTTAAAAATTGTAAAAACGGAATAAACTTTTAAAAACACACACTTTAATATTTATAGGATCAGTATAAACTGAAGGCATGTACAATTTAGAAGTTACACCAATAAACCTATTTCCACATGACAAACCCTAAAAGAACCATTAGGAATAGAAACAAAATCCGCCCCAGAGGATATTCATTCACCCAGTACTCTATTTCCTCTACGCTAATCAAAACCAAACAGACCACGAGCCGATCCACACATTACCGGCGCAATTATTCAGGACCACGTCGAATGTGCCTCAACCTCATTGACAGCGGCCCTTTGGCCCATCGCGTTAGTTTCTGATCCGGCGGGCCCAGGTGTCGCGTTTGATGTTACAACTTGCTTTGATGTTTCGGTTACATCTTCTTGTCTGCTTATATTTCTCAAAGGTAAAAATTTTAACTGAAGGTGTGCTTAAAGTTATTTAACGGTTTTATATGTCATTACTAGAGATCCTTAAAATAAATAAATAAATATCTCCAGGCATTATTCACACAGCGCCGTCTAGCCCAAAACTAAGCATTAGCTTGTGCTATGCTGGTGCTAGACAACGGATAAACATTACTTATATACTTTTTTTTTAAATACATACATATTATACATAGAAACACCCAGACCTATACAAACAGACATGTTCATGCACACAAATGTTTGTACCGTGCGGGGATCGAACCTGCGACCTCTGGTGTAATTACCGACTTCTCGACCATTACACCACATGGCTCGTCAAAAAGAAGCGGCCAAAACTATAGGTCTCAAAATCATCAGGTATTTGAATAACTGGCTTAATCACCACGCTTACCAAAATGCGGATTGACAATCACAAAATTGACTTTTGTTAAACAAATTCCAAACATATTCTGTTCATCTTCGACATCGAGCCCAAATCTTCTAGAACATGCAGGTACAAAAACCACTTGGGCTGGTCAATAGCCTTAAGGCTGGCACCGGCTCGTCCCAATCGGGTGTGAAGGGGAACCGGTGGAGATTAGTGAGTAGTGGACGCTTAAGTCCCGAGTCCCACACACGGCCGCAGGTCTAGCTAGCCTGCGGTTATGGTGTTTAAAGGCATTCCCCTCCGAAAAAAAGAGGTACAAAAACCACGTGACTCAAAATGCGTTGCATGAAATTCAATGATTTATTAAAGACGCACGCGGGCCCGCATCTGCCTAGGGTATTGGCTATGTTGTTTTCGCTCCTTGTTAGCCATTCTCACTTGCCTCATGACTTTATGAAGTCCTTTGTCGTGCCCATACTGAAAAACAGAACAGGTGATGTTGCCGATAAGGGCAATTACAGACCAATCTCATTGGCTACCATAGTATCCAAAGTCCTGGACCGGATTCTTGACAAACACCTTACCCAACACCTACAATTTCATGATGGGCAGTTCGGGTTCCGTCCAGGGTTGTCTACGGAGAGTGCAATATTGAGCTTTAAACAGACAGTCCGATATTATGTTGATAGACAAACACCGGTGTATGCTTGCTTTTTGGATCTGTCGCGAGCTTTTGATACAATCTCTTATGATATACTGTGGCAAAAGCTTCGCGACACTACCTTGCCCAAGGAAATAGTGTCTGTTTTTCAGTATTGGTATGCGAACCAGATAAATCATGTTAAGTGGGCCGGGAAGCTCTCCGACGCGTATGGTTTGGGGTGTGGTGTGAGACAGGGGGGGCTTCTCCCCACCTTTTTAACTACTACGTAAATGAGCTGATAGAGGGTCTCAGCAGCAAGCCTATTGGGTGCTATATTGATGGGACACCCATTAATAACATTAGCTACGCTGATGATATGGTGTTGCTGGCACCCTCTGTCAGGGCATTGAGGGAGCTTATGGAGATGTGTGAGAAGTTTGCCGCAGACCATGGCTTGCAATATAATGTTAAGAAAAGTGAAGTAATGGTCTTTTCACCAAAGGGCAAAAAAATCGAGAATTTACCTCCAATTATGCTGAATGGAGTGCCACTGAATCGTGTTAATCACTTCAAGTACCTGGGTCACATTGTTACTGACACTCTAAATGATGAGTTAGACCTGGAGAGGGAGCGGAGAGCATTGACGGTGAGAGCTAATATGTTGATTCGCAGGTTTGCCCGTAGTTCACAGAGTGTTAAAATAACACTGTTTAAATCTTACTGTCAGACATTCTACACGGGGAGCCTGTGGACGACGTATACGCAAAAATCGATCAATGCTCTCCGCGTTCAGTACAATAACGCTTTTTAGGATGCTATTGGGGCTCCCGCGCTATTGTAGTGCCTCCGGCATGTTCGCCGAAGCGCGCACCGACGGGTTCCACGCGTGCATGCGCAAGAAGGCTGCGTCGCTATTATGGAGACTGCGAGCGAGCACCAATGGCATCCTGAAGACGCTGGCTGGCAAACTGGACAGCCCCTTTTTAAAGCACTGCGTGCGGGTGATGATGGCATAGGAGCAACTGTGCCTTCTTTTTCTCGAGCGTAGTGTATATTATTGTTATTTAATGCCTATCAATTTTTTAAATTTACTAACACAACTATAAGTTGTCTGAAATAAAGAATTTATTATTATTATTATTAAGCGACTTATTTCCTCGTGGGTTAAGCATTAGGCAGGTACAAAGCAAAGTAAATTTCCCGGCCGACATTATCAAGTTGTTGAAATTCTAAACTCCCCGCGCTTTGTTTGCGAGAGAAAAACCGCAGAATGAGTGAAGGGTTAATGTTTTGTTTACGTCGGCCGCATTCGGGTTGCGTGTGATATTACACCCCGACTAAATACGTGAATTTTCAACTTAGTTTTGAGAGTGAGGCCACGTATTAGTTGTCTAAATATAATAAGTAGACTATTATCCTTGGAGATGTACGCTTATACGGGTTGATAACTCAAGCGTGATGATTAAACCTCATCATTATTTGTGAGGATGACTTAATTTTTTCCTGTTTTTTTTTTTTATTGCAATGTGTAACAAGACGAGCAGATCTCTCCTTAGACAGTTCAGTGCCAAACAGTACTAAGCATTTACTGTCAGGCACTGCCCTGCGCCCGCTACACCGAGACGACAGTTATTAGGTCTCATATACCCAGTAATTTCACTATCCCGACGCTGCCGACAGCGATGCAGAAGCGCGGGGGTGGTTTAGTGCATACGAGTATTCTCCGTGCACAAGTCTTTCTTAAGACTGGGGCATGGAGCTGCACTGAGTCCCACACACGGTTCGCTTACCCCAGGCGGGTTATGGTGCTTAAATGCATTCCCCTCCACAAAAAAGGCTGACTTAATTTTCAAATGTCTTAGACAATGGGATATTAATAGCCATTCTTAACCCAAGAGACTAAGTTCTGACGCTTTAATATCAAATATAGTTAACTATCAATTTGAAGCATAAATACGCAGCAGCAACAGCAATATAGGAGTCCTCATAATTTTAACTTTTCACCGCTTGCACTTATATTTTACTAAGCAAAACTTCCATTTCATATTTATATTACTTTTATGCTTCCATAATAAGAGATACGACCACTGCCACAATTTTTCTAAATGTTTTCATTTTTAAACAATCGAGTTTTATAATCTTCCTTTCTGTCCAAATAGTATAAGTTTAATTTTCCCCGCATTGCGTTTGAGATAAACTCGACCATTTATCCCAAGGCACAAACTAAGCCGCGGTCGCAATGACATGGCTCTAAAATGAAAAATGGTCCGAAGTCGGCGGCCCTCGACAACTGGCACTGACGTTTCAAAGGCCACTCAATTTACACGTTTCTAAAGAAAAATAAGTTAACTTATTTTAGACCAGTCACATTTTGGTGATTAAGACTTTTCTTTCAATAATTTTTTTTTTAATTTTTGACTAGCGGTCGCCCTCGCGGTTTCACCAGCGTGTAATTTCCTTTTTCAACTATCCCCCCCTTCCCCCATCCCATCCCTCCTTCACCCATAAAAGTATTCTATGTCCGTCTCCGGATTCTAAGCTACCTCTCCACCAATTTTCAGCCAAATCGGTATACCCGTTCTTGCGTTTTAAATAGTGTTAACTAACACAACTTTCTTTTAAAATACCTTTTGTATACAGATAGATAAATAAATAAAAATAAATAAATATATAGATTTACAAAGTGCGTTGGTCCCCTATGAAAGAATAGGGGACTACTATCACATTTTATTTCTTGGGTCGCATGATATATTTATTTTGTTCATTATATTTTGATTGCCTTTTAAAATACGCCACTAAATTTTTGTTTTATTTTTAATTACGAAATTGAAACAAACGTGATTCGAGCCCGACGCTGCGCTTTAACCGTCGAGGTCGTCAAACGAAACGCCCATTTAACCGTCTCAGGGACACGCGGTGTCCCCAATAGCTATAAAAGTGTTGAAATCTTCTTTATTATTTGGTACTTTTGGTCCAGTGATTTTGTGAACAAATTTGGAAAATGGAATAATTAAATTAATCGACCCGTGCAAGGAAATTGCTTCGATGTTATTGACTAATGAACGAATAAATGAAAGATTACTTCCTTAATAGCCGGAAACGCATATGCGATGCCTTTGTGGTGCTGCAAATCTCCATGGGCCATGGTAATCACTTACCAACAGGTGATCCATTTTCGCGTGTGTAAACTTTATAATTGAAAAAGATAAAAGACCATGTCATCACATACATATATTAATATATGACAGGGCACGCGGCTTGTTTTAACTAATTACAAATACATACTTAAATTACAGAGGTTGACTATTTAACGCACTTTTTAAAGAACAAAGGAAAATGAGCGGCATCTAAATTTTGTTTGCGTATTTTGCTTTCATTTCAAAGAATGCACGAACTACCTATCAACTAGAATTGTATTTTTTTTTACTCAACACAGCTTTTCATTTAGGTCCTGAAAACGGCCATTATTCAAAGCGCCACGCACGGGACATAAGTCAAACGCGACTTAAATGCGCAGCTGAGCGTAGCCGGTCAGTTCCGCGGAGGTTCCAAACGGGTGTGATTTGGCCGAGGTACGAGTAAGATGGATTGCGTTCGCTAATGACTGAGTAGTAAAACTCGGCAGAAACAAAATATTAAAAAAAAAGTCTGATACAATTTATACTTCTAATTACTTCTAGCTTGTGAATAAGGCAAAAAAAAACGACGGGTTGCACTCCGGGAGTGCCGGCAGAAGTGAAAACCTGAATATTAACGTTGTGCATTTTTGATATGTATTTTGGAATGGTTAGGGATTTAATTGATTGGTAGAGGTATAAAAGTACTATCATTTATTTATTGCGCTATCGTACACAAACATGACAATTTATATTACATTAAAAAGTTTTTCTCTCAGAATTAATGTAATCAGAAACTTTTTCAGACTTATCAGAAACTCCTTGCTGTGACACTGAAACGCCATGTAATAAACGATGATAAAATGATTGACAACCGTCAATGTCATACTTTTTTGATTGACAACTATTTATTTTCTAAACAACGAAAACAAAGTTTGGAATTTACAACTAATTGCATACTGGAATCTGCGGATAAACTTTTGAATTTGGAGCAATCGGCCAAGAAATGATTCCCTTTACAGAATTCGCAGACTCCCGAATCGTTAATAACACGAGTGGTGTTACAGTAATCAACATGTCGCTTTCGAGGATGTTCACTGGGAATTTGGGGTAACAAGCCAAACTGTGTGTGAGAACGAGCCTCTTGTCGCAGGAAATCGGACAGCATTTCCAACTTCATACGACCTGATGCATGCTCCGCAGCATAGCGGATCCAAAGACTGCGGAGAAGTGGTGTTAATTTCCACAAAATACTGTTATATACGTTATATAATTCCGGCGAATAAAGATATTCCAAACTTTTTAAATGTTTTATTACGGCAATTAAATTTTGAATTTTGCAGGATATCAAATTAAGGTCTTTGTGGTCACTTTGTAGCATAGGAAGCATATAGGAAGCGACCGCACTGCGGCCAAAGATTTAAATCTTTGACTGCGGCTATAATAGTAGGAAGAGGTCATACTTGACAGTTCATTTATGCAAAGAAAAATATACCTTACGCTAAAGGAATAAAACTCAAGAAAACAACATCAGTTCTTATTATTACAATTATTTACTCTACTCCTGATGTACATAAGAAGCACTTTTCTTTGCATAAATGAGCTGTCAAATTGAACAAAAAACCATTAAAATATTGTCTATAGACCGACAAACTTATCTGTTCCGGTGGCGGCGTCGCTACTGTCTATTTAAAACTGTCATTAAATATCGTTTTTGCATTGCATTTCACGTAGTTCCAATTTTGGCCACCGGAACAGATAAGTTTGTAGAAAACACGTGTCCGGACTTCAAATTTTATATGGATTTTCGATCAGGTCACGTGACACATAAATCCTGACGCGAGTTTAACATTTTTTCCCCATACAAAAAAAGTGCACAACGCCGCTAAAGAAGTTTTCACTTCAAAAACAGGGATCGGAAATAATCCTATTATAGTGATATTTGTGCAAGCGCGGGATGGGGCGGCTCTTCGCGGAAATTTGCGGCGCGGCGGCTGATCCGATCAGCGCGCGGTATAGGGTTAGTTTGAATGCCATTTGCCGCTGCGATTTTAGAGCAACAAGGAATTTTTAAACCCATTGATATAGAAAAACTAGTGTTGCCCAAATGCAAGAACAAGACGAGACTTAGCCAGTCTTGGTCTTGGTCTTGCGCCAATACACCTGGTCTTGGTCTTGGTCTTGGTCTTGCGCTCCCAGTCTTGGTCTTGGTCTTGCAGCAAGAGTCTTGCAAGTCTTGCAATTACCTATTAGTCTATTACTATTTATTAAAGTTTACTTTAAATCTTAGAAAAACGTATTAGAATTGGAACATTGTGAGCTTGAATTAACATAGCCATAGTAAAGATCAAGCAGATTAATAAATAACTGAAGATTTGATAAGAAATTCGAAAAATCAACTGACCTATAATATGTCGTTTTCCATGGAAGTAACTGTTTCTTAATAAACATTTATGATTTATAAGCTTACATTTGCTAAAACATGTAAAAAAACAAATTAATTACAATAACTTGACTGTATTTTAAAGAACAATACTTATCTGTCTAGAAATAGATTGAACCCTCAACTTATAAGAAATTTAATAAAAGAGTTTTACGATTTATCATTTATTTGAATAAAAAATAAAATACAACACAAATCAACAGCTTTATCATTTAGGTTATGATACTTTATATCAATTTTTTTGACCAAGAATTAATACAAAGTAACCATCTGGCTGACTCATCACTTAACCTATTTCTATGTTTTCTAATTACTAATGATGCTTTAGAAAATAACCTCTCAGCAGGTACTGAAGTTGCAGGTATTGAGCAAATATCTTTGAGAAGTAAGTACAAAACCTTTGATGCCGCATTATCAAAGTGCATAAAACATAACTATGCATGCACTCAGTTTGATTTTAATAGATATTTTTTTATTCGCTATGTTTATGGTATTAGTCGTAATGCGCATAGGTCCAATTTTTTTATATTCTTTGATACAGTTTTTTGCGTCTCATAGAATTCCTAAGCGTACCTACCTTATACACCGAACTGTTACACCTAACTACTCAGTGAAATAGCGCTAAGTCCTAGCTGCAAGACGCAAGAGTCTTGCAGGCTATGTCTTGTTCTTGCTCAAGTCTTGCACGGTCAGTCTTGGTCTTGGTCTTGCTAAAAATACGCGGTCTTGTTCTTGGTCTTGGTCTTGCAAAAACGCAAGAACAAGACCAAGACTGCAAGACCAAGACTGAATTTGGGCAACACTAAGAAAAACTGTTCTAAATTATTAAGTCCTTTGAAATCAAAAAGTTATGAAAAACAAGTAATTAACTGAAGTATTGGTTTTTATTTATGGTACCTTTTTGCCACTTTGTCAGAAATTAATTTTTGCAACTTGAAAAAAACTAGTATTTGGAATCTTATAGAAGCATCATTGACCATTTCATCAAAATCAATAAATATGACATGACTGCGGGATAACGTCATGCGGGAGGACGTAACGACGTCTAATAAAATAATTTATAAAAATACTACATACAATATGACTTCACAAACGTCATCAAACTAAACCTTGTGAACAAAAATGCATACCTACTTACTACGCTGGCTCAGCGATCCGAAATGGGTCTTGGCCTCCGACGTCAAAGCTCGCCATTTCTTCCGGTCCTGTGCCAATTCCGCCCAATCATGCACGTTTAGTGTCTTGAGGTCCTTGGCGACTTCGTCCCTCCAGCGATATCTCGGAGGACCCACAGGACGGCGTCCTGTTGGTCGTCCCAGATAAGCTCTTTTGGCAGCTCGATCCTCTCCCATTCACTCCACGTGTCTGAGCCAGCGCAGTCGGGATGTTGAACAAAAATGCAGGGATCGTAAATAATCCTAATATCGTTTGTAGTTAGTGTAGTTATCTTTGTGCAAGCGTGGGACGGGGTGGCTGTTTGCGGAAATTTGCGGCGGCGGCGGCTGATCCGATCGGCGCGCGGTTTAGGGTTAGCTTGAATATGATTTCCCGCTGCGATTTTGAACAGCAATGTTTTTTTTTAAACCTTTGATCTGGAAAAACGGTCCCAATTAAGTCCTCACCTTTGAAATTTTCATTTTATATTAAATAAATAATCAAAGTTATAAAAATAATTTAATAAAATTACTAAATTATTGGCATTTTTGATTACACACTTCTTACCATTTAAACAGAAATATATTTATGCTACTAGAAAAATCTTGTCCTTGGGATTTTATAGAAGACTTTTAACCGTTTCAGCGAATTGCCTTATTTATTTATTTTTTATGAAAGGGGAAGGCTAGACACATGCGACGAGGTCTCAGATGCTTTGCCCGCCTTTAAAATAATATTGTATGTAGAAGGTGTGAGGAGGTTAAAGGGGAGGAATTAACTCTTGCCTTCTGCGAAAACTGAAATTTTTGTGGGCATATTCAAGTCACCGGTTGTTGAACTAAGCCAAATTTTTTCTTCCCTAACACGAGTGGCAATTGTTTCTGCAAACGCAATATGCTAGCAAATCAAAGCCATGATAACAAGGATACAAGCGAATACTGCAGCGAACGGAATCAGCCAATGCCGATGTATCGAGAAGCGTTCACGCGCTGCGTTTCTCGGCATTATTCAAATGGGGCAAAAGCGAAGCGGAAGCAATTCTGTTTGGAATGTGTGAAATATCGCGCGTTATGCGCTGGTTAATGGCGTGTCATCTATACGCGGGAAACGGGCGCTTGGTGGTTGAGAGGTGATCGTGTGTGTGGTGTGATTAGTATTGCTGGGTTTCCTGATTCAGGCGGACTGGGGTTAGCTAGCTATTCATCTTGTTGCATTGGTTTTTTTTTACTTTTTAAACATTATTCCGGGACTCTTTTAAACATTATTCCGGGACGTTATATATTATAGCGTATGTCCTTTCTCGAGGTCTAGTCCATGTTACTATAAATTAGGTTTAGTAACGTGAAAATGTAACAGACATCCAAATGGACAGATAGAATTACTTTCGCATTATTTATAATACTTAGTATGCAGAACATCTTGGTATGTATATCTCTCAATTATTTTTTATACCTTTAACTTTTATTTTCATTCACAGACAGTGTTATCATAGGGGTGAACAAGAGTAAAGAGCCAAGAGTACGATTTTTTCCAAATGAACATGAAAGTTATTCTGTACAATTCTTATACTTATATATTTTATATCAGGAAAAATATTTCCTCGACTTTCAGCGTCAGTTGACATATGGGTTAGCCAATTGGCACAGAAATTTTCATCAAAAAACCTAGTGAATTTTTGCGACAACGCTATTTTCGGGACGAGTACATTTGACATGTACGAACTCTGTTAAAACCATGGCCAGCGCCGGCAAAAGCGAATATTTTAAAAACCTGTATGTTGGACACAAAACGGGAAACACAAAGTGTTCAGTGAGATGTGTAGTTTTACCAATACACTTTACAAGCCATTAGATACATAAAGTAAGATAAAGTTTCTTGAACAAAATATGAAATATTTTTTTCTGCAAACAATACTTTTTTTATGTTAATCTTTCTTTCCAGCCAGTAGTTTGACGTCAATGGCTTGTAAAAATGAAGATTTTAAATATTATACTTATTTTATTTAACAAATACTTTTACATGCATACACAGATCACAATAAGTTATTTAATGACGATATTGTTATGAAGCTTGACGTTTAGATCCTACTAAAATACTTAGGGGTTTTTTTCTACCTAAAATGAAAAAACCTATCGCCACTCTATTCAGCAGAAGAGAGCGCTATCAAATTCAAAATACATTTACACCAATAGTTGTCCGTTTTGCGACATAATGTAGTATGCGAATATCGGGTATCCTCCCAACTCCCACTATTACAAAAGTTAAGATTGACATATAGACGGACGGACCGACGGCTAATAAAACGATCCTTACAAGGGTTTATTTTCCTTCTGAACGCTAAAAACAAGTCAGTTTCAGTGAATTTCAAAAACAAAATTATCAACTAAAGAACTTGACCCAAATTCTCGAACCGTTTAAATCCGCTTGAACTCAAACATAGGTGCCAATTAAATAACGAACGTTTCAGTTTAATTAATTAATTTAGTTTAAAGACCTTTGTAATTTAATAAGGTATTATAGAAAATGTTTTGGGGGAAATTTAGGGAAAACATCCTCGCTCCGATGCCACGATCCTGTTTCGAGAGAGCTCTTGTCTGTGTATATATTTTTGTGTACAAGTAAACACTTCTGTTTGGATCAAATTAACTTGGGATGGTTTAACTAGAAACGCATCAGGAATTCTCTGGAATGAGCCTCTGCGGTATAATTGAATTGGTGTCGGGTGAAAGGTGCTTATCAACGTTGCGTTTCTACTGTTACTAAAATAGTGTTAAAAGAATTATTCTTATTCGAAAAGATTTGTCAGTTGTCTGTTTTGAATTTTTACGTTAATTATGTCGCGTTGGAGAAATATTTTGTGTACGTGCTGCTTATGGTTAAGACTTTTGATAAATATTGATGAATTTGGATACGAAAACATGATTATTTAGCACATTTTGGAAATTAATTCGACAGACAGAGAGAGAGAGTGGTAGACAGAATATCCTTAAGTATATAACCTTCGTCATTTGTCAAGTGTTAAACGAAATGCTTTAGATCATGGTCTAGTCGTAAATGTAATATGATTGAACTAGTAACAAAGTGTTCATACATGTTCATGTTCTTAAAATATTAGATTAAAACGAATTTTAGTCTAATCGGACCTTAGTATCTTTTTTATAATAGCGAAAACCTTTTTCCTTTTAGATTTTCTTTGATCGCAACTCTGAATCTGCGAGAATATAACACTTTGGCAAGTACAAATGATAGGCATCTACTCGTTGCTCCCTAGAGGGAAATTGGGTCTTCACAATAATCCAAAAGTGGGTAGTAGAATTCCTCTATTTAAAATAAGTGAACCGTATCCTTGTAATCGTAGTTATTCACTATAGATTTTTTCTCTGATTTTATCTCTGTAGAGTCAACTTTCTAATTGGACACAAATTTGGCTATACCCGGAAATTGAACACAGTGCCTCGTGTTCAAGGCCAAGTACTAAAAATACTAGACACACGGCTTAAAACTTAAAAAAAGCTATTTCAGTTTTTTTTTACACCTGATTAATCAATTTAATATTTTTTACTAAGTACGGAAGCAAAAATACGAGCAGTATGCAAGAAGTAGGCAAGTTATTCTTACGCATAAAATTCTCGTTGAACAGTTTACTTCTTAGTTCGAACTCTGCATTGTTTCCCCTCTTGCAAAAAGTAACTTTCACCAGGATCTACCCTTTCTCGAAAGTTTTGAAACAATCCACTTTTTGTCCGGTCTAAGATAAGAGTTTTTTTTTACCGTCGAAGTACATTATGTCTACAAAACGGTTCGTTGTTCTAGTTATTTATGAATGTTTTAATGTTGGGCTGTGAATTATACATTTAAGTTCTGAATGGATGGTTGCGCTACGATATAAATATAAATATCTCTGGACATTATTCACACAACGCCAAAGCATTAGCTTGTGCTATGGGTGCCAGACAACGAATAAACATTAATTATATACTTTTTTTTGTAAATACATACATATTATACATAGAAACACCCAGAACGATACAAACCGACAATACATGTTCATGCACACAAATGTTTGAACCGTGCGAAGATCGAACCCGCGACCTGTGGTGTAATAGCCGACTTCTCGACCATTACACCAAATGGCTCGTCAATACTATTATTATTTAAGAAAAGACTCTTTTAATGACCACTTTTCAATGACGCAAAACTAATAGATTGGCACTTAACCGCCTCTCACTCAATTTAACAAAGGCTGTACTTCTCAACTGTCACTTTACTTTTTATTGGTAAGATTGCGAAACGTTTAATATTGTATCAAATCTATTTCTTCGCTAATGGAGGAGGCTGTTTGTCAACGACAGCTTGAGATTAATAGTTTCTCTAATCTGATCCGTATCGATTGCGAAGCGTAGACTGAGGATTCAATACTTGTATAATATTTACGGTACAATAAGACTTTAAAACTGGGAATAGAAATAATTTACGACCTATACCCAGCAGTGGAATGGGCTATAAATCAAATATCCGAAAGTAAAAAATGTCAGGACGTGAATGGTTTTACTGGATCGTATGACAATAGCAATTATAAATAGGAACAAAAAAGGATTAGGGTATGAATCTGGGCTTACGCATTCGCTTGTATTACTATATTTCGGTGCAGCTGTTGGTTATTCGTTTAGATTGAAATATAGAGTTAAAGTTCGGGTCATCAAAGTTATATTTAGCATAAAAAATAAGGGTATCAAACTCGCAGTTTTTAGTGTAATGGCCGACATTATAAACAATTTCAAAAAAATTAGGAGGTTATTAACCATTACAACAAAGTGGTTGTGTATACTAATTTTTTTCGATAAATTATTTTCCTACTAATTTTTGTAATAATTTTCTGTTTCTTGCCAAGCAAAGGGGTAACTAGGTTAACTTCACTTCCTGCTAAGCGCATAACGCTTGGCACCAACTCCAGACCGCAGCAATGCGTCCTCGATACTCAACAGGAAGCATCGCTTAAAAGCCATTAAGGGTATCCGCCAAAATTGCCCCAGTCCCGGCGCAAAAGAATTGTATGTCAGATTTTAGATAATCATTAGTAGAAACAATAACAGGTGTCGCTATTTCCTGATTCGGTGGCTAACATGTTTTTTTTGCCCAGAGAAGTTTCATAGGCGCTACATGTAAACATGTCACTTTTTAGGAAAAACTTTATTTTACTGTACTAATTGACATTGAATTGGCAAAGAATGAATAAAACACATGATTTAAACACATTATCACATCTGTAATATAATGTACCTAATACCTATACATATGCCATTCTTTTTTTTTAAACTTTATTTTTCCGTATTAATTCACTCATTAACAACACAAACGTGTGGGTAATTGCAAAAAATGAATATAATACGTACATATGCATTTGAATATTTACATTCGACATAAACATGTCTGTCCCTCAAACAACATAACAACAATAAACCCAATAACAACATTATGTACTAGGGTATATGTGTGTGTTTTATTCATTTTTTGCCAATTCAATGTTAATTAGTACAATAACATGAAGTTTTCCCTAAAAAGTGTCATGTTTGCAAATAGCGCCTATGAATCTTCTCTGGGCAAAATAACCATGTTAGCCACCGAATCAGAAAATAGTGACACTTGATATTGTTTCTACTAATGATTATCTAAAATCTGAGATACAATTCTTTTGCGCCGGGACTGGGGTTTTTTTCTATGGGATTTGGCGGAAACCCTTTCACGTCGAGACTGCACTAACTCCTTTGATATAATCGAAACTTCTAGTAGCATATTTTGCCTGCAAGATTATACTCGTTGCTAAAATTATAATTTAAAACAACACTAGACTTAAGCTGAAAATCTATCCTAGTCCTGATATTTAGTTCCGAACCTAATTGATGCAATCGTGTAGTACGTAAAGCCATTTTTATACTATGTCTGTTGGCAGACAGACACGCAGCCCACCTGATGATAAGCGGTCACTGCGGCCTATTCCATTGAGGAACGGTTCACCTGGAAGATTCCCTCAATGTGCTGCCAGACTGTAAACTCATCTGATCTTCGAGCCTATGATTCCAAGTATACTGGCTCCCACATTATTATTGCCGGAACAAAGCCAGTGCTATTATGGCGATAGATTTCACCTGTGTGTGGTACCTAGCCAGTCGGACTCTGAAAAAGCCGTACTACCAACCAGACCCAAAGCGGGAATCGAACCCACGACCTCCGTGTTTTTATACCCGAGCGGCTTAGCCACTGTGCCATGAAGGCGGCCATGCTGTAGATAGTCCCCGTCTGTCTTTCGAAATGTGCGGCTCGACCGGGGAATTACCACACTCTCAAGAAAAAAGAACAAATGGCAAGTAGCTTCACTATAGTGCTTTGTTTGCTGAGTATGTGACAGAAACCGCCCCCTCCCACCCGACACTCCCCCTCCAAACATTACAGACGACATTCTGTATATTCAAAAAAAAGTCATGACGCCTAAATAGATTGGAGAGCAAGTGAAGTATTGACACAGATTGGATGTGGCACGAGAAGTGAATGGCAAATGAGACGACAGGCTTGAAAATGAACACGGATGATCCGATGTTTGTCGTCGAATATGAGACGCCGACCAAGCCTGAGCTCAATTTCCGGACTAAATAAATAAACATTTCCAATTGGACATGGGATCGTGTGTTTTGAGGAATGGTCGATAAATATGAGAACATAGCTGTATCTTGAATGGGTTTCATTATCTATTTTTTATAACATAAAACGAATTGCACTCTCTATTTCCTTACTCCTTAACATAGCAGTCTGACTCAACGGTAACCGAGGAGAGAACAGCTGTGGCTTAACGTACTTTCAGAGGTACTTCTAGACTTCGCACTATGACTGAGTACTTGCTTAATTTTGTCTAATCCGGGATTTGAACCCAGGTTCCCCTATCACGGCCGTCGCTTCAAAGTTTGACCTTAATATGAAATATGAAAATAGGTAGCGCCAAAGCCAGAGCTGTACCTATAATCCATTATCCCGGTCGTAGCGTCTAAACTTTACCTCTAGGCTTAAATCATGTCAGATCTTTCCTTTGTGCTTTTTTCTATACTAGTATTATAAAGAGGAGAGATTTGATTGTTTGTTTGTATTCAAGGCTCTGAAACTACTGAACCGATTTGAATAATTCTTTCACTGTTGTAAAGACATAGAATAGAATAGAATAAAACTTTATTTGGTACCAATAAAACTTAAACTAAACAGTACTGACACAGTAAAATTAATAAAAAACAAAAGAGAAATCACATAGAGTACTTTTGATCCCGGAAATATGGGAGGAAGGGGGAATATTTGAAAAAAAGAAATACCGCGTGGGTGAGACCGCGGGCGGAAGGCTAGTCGTTTATAAAACATGAACTTATTATATTCGCCTCGATGGTCTAGTAGTTTAAGAACCGGACCGAGATCTGGGGCCCTGGGTTCAATTCCCGGGTCAAGCTAACTTTGTGTCGGTTTTTCGGACACAGCTCGAGTGTGTGATCACCAATCCGCATTCGGCAAGCGTGGTGATTAAGCCAGTACCCATCGTTGTAACGATAACTTGATTTCATGGATGGCGGCCTTTGCCCCGCAGTGGGACATTAATAGGCTGATACTTTTTTTATTTTATTTTATTATCAGGGTATTTGGGCTAGTTACTCGGTACCTGGGATCCGTAAAACTTCCCTTTGTCAGTAATTTTCCCTTGGAAAGTGAAGATTACCAACTTTTTGTGCGAGCTTTAATGAGCTTAATTTCAACTAGATTTTGTTACAATGTTTTACTTATTTTGGGTAATATTGAGTTATATAATTATATTTTATATTATTGTATGTCGATATCTTTTCATGTCTGAGCATTTTGTTCTGAATTACATAATTGTGTTTGCAAACTACGGGCCAAGTTCTTTCCGAAGCCGACAGGTGCAATATTTACAAAGCAATTTATCTTTCATAGCGTTTTCGTGATCTTAATGACTGTATCGAGCTTCTATCGAATGACATGTAAACAGCTCAATTTCGAGGCATGTTTATAGATAGAAAAAAAACAAGAATAGAAGTAGCAAAAATTTTTTTTACACAACATCAGTTGACAGACTGGCATGCAGCACACCTGATGGTAAGCGGTTACTGCGGCCTATTCCATTGAGAGACACTTTACCAGGAAGCGTCGCTCAATGTGCTGCCAGACTGTAGGCTCATCTTGATCTTCGAGCCTTAGATTTCAAGTGTACTGGTTTCCACGTTATTATTGCCGGAACACAGGCAAAGCTGTTATGGCGGCAGATTTCACTTGTGGGGTTGGTAGCTAGCCAGTTAGACTCTGAAAAAACCCTACCATCAACCAAATTATTATAATTTACTAACTTTCCGGTCAAGATCTTTGCGG
The DNA here is from genome assembly GCA_949319885.1 of Mecyna flavalis. Lineage (NCBI taxonomy): Eukaryota > Metazoa > Arthropoda > Insecta > Lepidoptera > Crambidae > Mecyna > Mecyna flavalis. The sequence goes on from OX439426.1 coordinate 659,580, forward strand.
AAGATTTTTTTTTATATTATAGGGGGGCAAACGAGTAAGTGGGTCACCTGGTGATAAGTCATCACCGCCGCCCGAGACCACCTTGGGGTCGCAGGCGCGTTGCCCGCCTTAGATCAACTATACTTCGGCACCATGATCTTCAGTGTGTCGCCTGCTAGCATGAGCAGGCAACGATCACTTTGCTTGCGCGATGCAGGATTAATACTTATTCGACATCGTAAGTCAGCGTCTTCTGTCATCAGTTGGCAGAGCTCTTTGTGGAAAGCGGATACTTGATGCTCGTTGATCAAGTTAGCTCGCCTCAATTACGTTTGAATTCGATTGAGTCAAATCAGTCGAATAAGTATTGATTCATTAAACACAGTTATTTGTGTATGATATCTTAATTGTTTTTTTTTTATACTAGGTCAGTTGGCAGACAGGCACGCAGCCCACCTTATGGTAAGCAGCCACTGCGGCCTATTCCATTGAGGGACGCTTCACCTGGAAACGTCCCTCAATGTGCTGCCAGACTGTAGACTCATCTGATCTTCGAGCCACTGATTTCAAGTGTACTGGCTCCCTACTCGTAACATTTTATTTTAAAAATAAGTTTGGCCTGTAGCATTTTGCAGGCGGCACGGTTGAGAGCCTGTTAATTACCTCTTATCGTATAATTAACCCTGTGTTAATGTTGGTGCTGCGTGGAAGTTTTTCAGGCGAATCAGGCTTCTGTGATGAATTTTACATACATTTTCTTGTTTTAAATTTCTGTAATTACTTTCTTAGTAAAATATAACAATCAGTACATGTTTTGTTGCCCAACTAGAAAATTATGCAGCACTTATTCAGTAGTATTTGCAACTGTTATAAAGAACTAATTACTTAGATTTTTTATTTCAAAAACAGTTCTATAAACAATATTGTTTTTAGAGTATATAATAATTATCATAATTGCTCAGGAGCTAAACATTTACGGAAATACATTGGTTTAATCATATTCCATGGTGAAATATCCTTTAACCATTGTATGGCCCACGTACCTACATAATAATCTATCTGCCAGCTGAAATTAGAACAAAAAAGCTTACACCCGCTCATAACAACCATAACGTTATTCCGACAAACAAAACCCACAAAGCTGTGTATTGTCAGCAGTAGAAAATTATCTCAATTGAGTCGAGAACAGACCCATTGTATCGGGAATGTGAGGCATATTGCCGCGTGCGAACATTCAGTTGTCTGAGCAGTGTAAGTTTGCAGTTTGCTCTAGTGATTCCCGCCACTTCTGGCTCTCGAGTCACGTCCGAATCACAGCTCTCGTGTGTTTGCGAACAGTTATCACTAGTATTACAACGTTACGTGACCGCACGATAAAATTTAGCCACGAGTACACACGACCACTCCGACGTAATATAATTATGGAACAGACAGTGATATCTGCTTCGGCGATTCGAGGTATCGTGTCTTGGGAATTTTTCGTGTGAAAAGATAATAGAAAGGAAACATGAATTGTGCTGGATAGGATTGAGAATTTTATTCGTCGGTGTCACGCGAAGTTTGCGATGCACATTATTAGGCGTTCGGCTTAAAACAGAGCTGTAGCATGCAAGGGCGGGAATGTTAAAATGGATGTAGTTTATAAAACACATTCTTATATCTTTTATTGCTGTGAAACTATTTTTCCTGTGTAGTTGTATTTTATTGTATCACTATTTTCATTCCATATTCTCTATATCGACGACAAATAAAACCCGTTCTGTTTATTTGGCGATAGCCGGCGTTTATTTAAACAAATTGGAAAATACTAGAATCCGATCTTCCAGAATCTTCGGTCGTTCTGGGCTCGATGGACTTTCCAGAATCTTCCAGTATCCGATCTTCCAGAATCTTCGTTCGTTCTGGGCTCGATGGATTATCCTTCCAGAATCTTCGATCGTTCTGGGCTTGATGGAATAACGTTCCAGAATCTTCGGTCGTTCTGGGCTCGAAGATACTGACAGAAATTTCCACGATCCGAAATCCCTGTACGTTCCCAGTAGCTTCCTGTTATGTGGGAAAATTAGGGGTTATTAACTCTCCAAAGCAAAGTTATTCAGTGATATTTTACATAATTTTATCACACATCATATTATTCACATACCCCAAATTTTGTAAACTTTCATCTAAAATTATTTGGTACATTTAGCGTAAAATTTTGATGTTATTATACATGCAACCTTCCACCCATTTATGCTCAAAAAGTTCCACACTTATAATCTTTTTTTTGAATAATTAATTATTGTAAATAAACATTTTCGTATTACGTTTGATATATTTCATCCCACTTCCTAAGAGTAAACATCGTAAGTCACGCATTGAAGCTGGTAATGATGATAAATGTTGGGTCATCAATAACAACTCAAAATCAACCACATCCTAGCAAGCCCCACAAAGGGCTCGCAGAAACACGCAACAAAGGCGTATGTTACAATAACAATGCTCTGAGAGCCACATAAATCTCAGACTAACATTATGAGGAATGTGTCATTGCAATCCAATAATCCGAAAAAGCCGCAAAACCCATAAAGCTAGAAATAAATCAAACACAGACGAATAAAACTCGGCCTTTTTATTTACCAATAAAATGTTATGTTGCACTTGGTCACATATCTTAATTTGTTCATTAGATTGGGTTAAGTAGATTACTTCATTATATTTCAAACATTTTTATTACGAACATACTTTTATGGAAATAAAAAATCAGTTTTATTTTTTAATTCTACTTAAATGCTGGCAAGTTTGTTGTTAGATCTGATCTGCCCATATCAGTGGGGCATTGAGGCCCACTTGAGGCCCGTATCTTACAGTACAATATACCTCCATTTTGTGTGGTAGAGCCATTTGTGTCAATTAGTTTACTGTTTTTTTTATGTAAGAGGGAGGCATCGAGCAAGCGGGCCACCTGATGGTACGCAATCACCGCCACCTATAAATACCCGCAACACCGTGCGATTTGCATTAGTTCTTTACTTGGATTATACAATTATATCCACAAATAGATCATCATTTCTTTAAGTCGCATAAATTGTACCACATTCAGTGAGAAGCAAACCTGCGATTTACGTCTTCAGGACGATTACATCTATAGTATGGCAGCACATTGAGCGACCCTACCTGGTTAAGAGGTCCTCAACTGTTACTTGATAATCATTATTAAAGAACTTACTTATATACCATTTGATTATTTAATACTCTCTCTCTGTCCTGACCAAGTAAAATGGGTAGGATTCGGTTCTGGCACTCGCCTCAAATTACCCTCCCTTCTATTGCCCGAGAGATATGCACCTGTACAGATTCCTAGAATATTGCGATTGCATACTGAATTCAAAAGCCAATTATAGCCCGGCCGAGAAGGCTTGGCAGCAAGCCAAAGGTTCCGCATAATTCTTGCCCTGAAATATAGGCCTTAATCTTAAGTATTCTTGAGCCAACGGAATAAATATTCACTGGTCGGTCTCGTCATAGCTGCAGTAGTTTTGGCGCCAAAGTGCCACTGTTATTATCAGTGCACTAAGTTGATACTAAGTTGTAAGTCTATGCAATGGTATCTTTCAACAAATATTAGCCTGTCGCGTCACTCTGGAGAGTTTTTAACACTTAGTATTTCAGTGATATTAAGGTTCTATGGCTGAAAAAATGATGTATGTATATCTACAGAAGAAAAAGTCCCTCCTCTTGTAACTTCAAAGTAATATATATATTATTATATTATTGACAGTGGCTTAACGCTCCCTGCTTTTCTTGTAATTGTTTCTGAATGTTACTAGGCATGAAAAATGCACTTAGTATTTGCTACGTGGTTCCGTGCTGCAACTATGAATATATTACATACCTACGAGTAGCAGCAATCTTTAAGACTTGAGTTGTCTGATTATAATGTATTATGTTAACAACGACGAGATTCTTGCAAACTTTACAAAAAGACCATTAGCCTAATACAACTAGCCTTTACAAGTTTAAGTATTACTAAACCAAATTAGCATGTCCGGATTTTCTTCAACAAAGGCATCACATACCAGGTGCAACATAATTTAAACAAGAATAGAGCAACAAACAAAATAAATGAGTCTAAATTTAGTGTGACTTAAATGTGTGTACTGTGTATACTTATATACACATGACGTTATCATGAATCGTAAGCCGGGATGTCCTCAGTGAACAAGCGGGCTTCGGCTGAGCCTACACGCGCTAAGACAAGTGTTTGCAAATCTTACACATCTCCTCGAAATGTTGTTACAGGACTCGGATATGAGAGGATGTCGCTGTGATTTTTTCTATGTTACGTTGTACCTACTACTAACTACTTAATATAACATGAGTTGTTAAGGAACTATTGATTATCCCGCGTTGATTTTTAGTTACTTTGAATATCAAATTTAAAGTGTGCTAAATGATCTTCAGCCTGTTTAAATACTCTTTGTAATAAAACCAAATAAAGTTTTCAGCTTAAGTAGATTTTATGCAATAAATTAGTGAAAAAAAAGAAGGGTGATTTCATAGTAAAAAAAAAAAACATCTTAAATTCCTATTCTACATTAATTGGGCATCCGATTTAATGACTAAACTTGCCAAATCTGAACCACGATCCGTTAGGTTTAAATCTAAAATCTACTTATTTATCATTTTGTTTAGGAACAGACTCGCGAAACAATATGAAAAATCACCAGTTTGCGGGCTCAGTTGTTAAACTGATGTACTATAAAATACAAAAGTAACATAAACAAAAAAGAAAAGTAAACATTCCTTGTGTAATATGTACAAAGGACACCTAACAGCACTTTATTTGCTTAAAATCTGCATTTATGACTCACGAAAGTCTTCCATGCTCTACTTCAACTCACAATAACAAATCCAACAAACTTTCGCATACAAAATTGGGATAAACATTACATTCAGAAGATAATGGAAAAATACAATGGAATGTTTTATTTATAAGACAGAACAGCACAATATCACCTTTCATAAAAATACTAGAGTGCTTCAGTTGTATTGCGCGAGCCTTTTAAGATAATGACATGAAGGAAAGTGCATGTTTCCCACGTTGGAACGCGTTTAAGTGCACACACATTATATTTAAAAATAAATCGTTATCTGTTTCACTTTCGTTAACGTTTTTTTTTTATTGTTATTTCTTTCGGCTTTGTAGGGGCTTTAACATAGCATTATTTTCGCTTTTTAATGTAAAATGAAACGAGTACGGAGTTTATTTGAAGTTTAAACATTTTTTACGCTAGACAACTAGAATGTTATTACTGCAACGTGTTTTAATAACTGTTATGGAATCATTTTCATCACCTTTACTAAATATTAAAATAAGAATCAGTTAAACTTTTGAAACGCACGATTCAGTTAAACAGCAAAATCTCTTGCGTTGACAATCATTTAGTTAATCCCATTATTGAACCTAGTCGTAGTACTAATGACTCTCAATTATAGGTTATAATTGACGACCTATTTTACCTAATAATTGAAAAGTTGGCTATCACTGAGGTTGCGGGTTACATAACCGCAACATACAAATACATGAACATTTGTCTATTTTTATACTTTTTCTTATAGAATAATAATATTTTTGGTAAACGTTTAGTAAAGACAGAAAAGGGGTGTTAGGGGTCCCAAACAACATCCTACGGGACCCAAGCCAACCTCACCTTCACGTGGTACACCCTGTTGTTTAACAGACGAGGCTCTGGCGGTCCCCCACCAATCCGCACTGGGCCAGCGTGGTGGGTGTAGGCCCAAATCCCCCCCTATGGAAAAGAGATCCTTGGGGGAGGCTTATGTCCAGCAGTGGACGTCTTTCGGCTGAAATGATGATGATGATGTAAAGAACGCAATTAATGTTTATCCGTTACCTGGCACTCATACATAATAATAATAATATTATGTCATTTCATTTATTTCCTCTTAACAATAGGAACTTAAATATAATTTGTACGTCAAGTACAAGGTTGAGTCTAAATGGCACTGGGTAACTGGGTAATGTCCAGGTAAAAAATAAATAATATTTAACCTTATCCTAGTTTATTTATAACTAGCCTTCCGCCCGCGGTTTCACCCGCGCGTTATTTCTTTTTTCAAATATCCCCCCTTCCCCCCACATTTCCGGATCAAAAGTACCCTATGTTCACCAGGGATAGGGTAGCTTTCCAACAGTGAAAGAATATACAAATCGGTTCAGTAGTTTTAGAGCCATACAAACAAACAAACAATCAAATCTTTCCTCTTTATAATATTAGTAGGTATATAGATTAACACAAAAAAAAAAACATAATTTGAGCCAGTCGTTCTAAAATTAGAATTAGAATTATAAATTAAAGATAGATTTATAAACCTAGCCTGATTTTTCAAATTAATAAATCTGTAACACTATTTACACATACTCGCAGTTGTATTCCCACGTGTACCTATTGACGAAACAGCGATAGTTCTCAGCAGAATATGCTAATAAGATCCAATAATTGTGTTCTGGGATCTATCAGGGCGCAAATTGCCTGTCTGAGCCAGGCAGCTAGTTAGCGCTGACTCGAAAGAGCTACCGAATGTGTTTCCACGTGTCTTGTGTCTAATGTCACACGTAACACCTATTGCTGTCCGATAGAACTTTGCCCTCTGAATGTTCCGGCCACAAATCAAAGTTCCGGCAATATCAATATTGGAACCAGTACTCATAAAATGGCGTCTCTGTCTGTCTACTGATTTAACATAAAAAAATACTAGTAGCATAGCTATGCGCTCTTTATGAACTCTTTTATTCGTAAAATACTTTGAAAGTTTTCAAATAACATTTTTAGGTATCGTCGAACACGACTTATAATATTTACGACTGCCATCTTAAAAAAGAAATCCAGACCAACAGTTTACTTGTTAAAAGGAAAAGTCATTGTCAAAATAACTTATTTTCTTAATAAATATTGATGATAAACGTTCCTATAAATCCCTGAGGCGTAATAAGATCACGCACAAAGCACAGTCAGCAGCTAACTAACTTAAGCTAACGCCTCACTCATCAGTACAAGCTTACAAGCGCGCCCCACTCGAGGGAAATCAATGTCTAAAGAAAAAGCGCGCCCGAGGTCCAAGCCACGCGTTGTTTCGGCATTCGCTCTCTGACATAATTGGGTAACCTGACAAACACTGTTAAATTGTGTTATGGCCGAATTTTGAAACAAATTTGGGCCGGAACAGCGGAAACGAAGGTGAACAGGATGTACGCGCGCTGGCGAAATGTTAACGTAATTTGAATTTTAAAATGAGAATGTTTTGTTGCGTGGAATGTTTGAACAATTTATTAAAATAATAAAGTCCACAACATAGATGAAGTGCCTATATATCACTGATGTTGAAACGGCAAGATTGGTTTATTTTAGTTATTTTCATAGTGTCATGTCATATGGTCTACTGTTGTGGGGCTCTGCTGCTGACATCGAGTCTATATTTATATTACAGAAAAGAGCTATTCGTGCAATCTACAACCTTAGACCTCGTGACTCGCTCAGAGATCTATTTACACAAATTAACATTTTAACCGTTCCTTCACAATACATTTTTGATTGTTTAATGTATGTTCGGAAGAATTACAATAATTTTCTAAAAAAATCCGACTGTCACAAATTTAACACAAGGAATAAGCACAGACTTGCCGTTCCTAATGTCAGGCTTCATAAAACAGGAAAGTCATTTGTTGGACTGAGCATTAAACTATTTAACAAAGTACCACAACGTCTTGTAGAATTACCTTTAAATAAATTTAAAGTCGTAATTAAAGATTACCTTATGAGGAAAGGTTACTATAAAGTAGATGATTACTTAAATGACAAGACTCTGTGGACATGAAACACATTTGCTTCTCTGCACATCTACTCTTATGCTTATTTATTGTACTTATTACATATATTATTATTAAGTTGACATTATATTGTTATTAATTTGACATTATATTATTATTAAGTTATTATTGTACAACACAAAATGATTTAAAAAAGGCTATCATATGTAACTGTTGAGTTTCTTGCGGCACTTCTTCTCAACAGCAGGCCATTCATTCACGTCGAAGTGCTGGTAGGAAAAAAAGTTTATGACGTGCAAAAGAATTTCTTGGTAAATCAAATTGCAAAATAAATACTTTGACTTTGACTTTTGACTTTGATAATATATTATTATAGAGAGGGAATTTCATATAATTTGTTTAAAAATAAGCAGCAGTAGCTGCCGCATTTCTTTAGGTCTTTCTAATGAAAAAAGATTTAGTCATGAAAAGGAAATCACAAAGTTTATTTAATTAAAAGTATACTATTTGAGTGGGTGTTATGAAATGTGTAAGGGGATATTTATTTATAACATAATGTTCTTCAGAAAAAACGAAAATGCCATGAATAAATACAAATAAACATCCAGACACAATAAAATAGGGTATAAAACCCGGAAGTCGTGGGTTCGATTCCCGCCTTGGGTCTGGTCGGTGGTAGGGATTTTTCGGAATCTGCCGCCATAACAGCTCTGGCTGTGTTCCGGCAATATAAATAATAATAAATATCTCTGGACATTATTCACACAGCGCCATCTAGCCCCAAACTAAGCATTAGCTTGTGCTATGGGTGCCAGACAACGGATAAACATTACTTATATACTTTTTTTGTAAATACATACATATTATACATAGAAACACCCAGACCGATACAAACAGACATGTTCATGCACACAAATGTTTGTACCCTGCGGGGATCGAACCCGCGACCTTTGGTGTAATAGCCGACTTCTCGACCATTACACCAAATGGCTCGTCAAATATTAATGTAGGAGCCAATATACACTTGAAATGTAAGGCTCGAAAATCAGATGAGCCTACAGTCTGGCAGCACATTGAGCGACGCTTCCTGGTGAAGTGTCCCTCAATGGAATAGGCCGCAGTGACCGCTTACCATCATTTGGGCTGCGTGCCTGTCTGCCAACTGATGTGGTAAAAAAAAGCGCAGGGTCAATACCAAATGTGCGATCGGGATAGTCAAATAATAATCATAAATGTACAATACATTCCCGTGTTGTGTTTCTTGAATCGTGTTTACGTGTAGGTGATAATTAGTTGAAAGCAATCAGCATTACTCGCGACTACACCTCTCGCGCGGCGGCTGTGCGCAAATTAAGTTTACATCCTATATGAATAGGTGCGCCTCATCGCGATGACTTCGCTCAAGCGAGGTCTTTGCCTCGTAGCGAGACGTTGAATTACTTATTTATCTTTAATTTAGTTTAAGTTATGGTTAAACTAGTGAACTCTTTGAATTATTAACATATATTATGAAATAGTTTTAAAGATTATTTTTATTATTTGGTTGTTGTTCGGCAATCTTACTAAGTAAGGGGCTAAGTTTGGGGCTAGATGGCGCTGTGTGAAAAATGTCCACAGATATTTATTTATTTATTTAATTTATCACTAAGGCAAATCGTTCCAAATTCATATTCATTATATTTTTTATCTACATCCATACCATAATATGTCTATTTTATAGTCAGGAGCGATGAGCAAACGCCCTACATTTAGATATAAGTATCTGTGGCTGCATCGTAATGTTTACATTTTAGTATCGGTAACCGATACTTTAATTACGTTCAAATTTCGAACGTCTTCTTAAAAAGTAAAAATTAATGGATTTGAAGCTAACATATGTAAGCAAAACATCTTGATGTATTTTCAAAGGTACCAGGAGAGCATAACCGCAGCGTAACTATTCATTAAATCAAAGAGTTTGAAAGACGCGAGCTAGCCTAGCTTCTTGTTCTTCTCTGCTCTCCTGGTACTACGGATTATATTCCACGCGGTTTCACATCGATCCTGACTTTAAAATAGACATTTATCGTATGAATGAAGATAAAGTTATGTATGTAACTGTACATAATTAGGCATTAAAATACTCATGTGATCCTTTTATGAAACTCACTTCGTTCGTTTCATAAAACCACATTCGTATTTTAATGACCCTCATTATGCAACAGTCACATAAATAACTATTATTTGACTGGCTCGATGGCGCTTAGTAGTGACCCTGCCCCATGCGCCAGGGGTCGTGGGTTCGATTACCACCCAGGACAAACACCTATGTGATGAACATTTGTGTTTGTTCTGTGTCTGGATTTATAATTTTATTTAAGTATATATTTTAGTACCTTTGTTGTAACTGATACACAGACAACTTTGGGGTCAGATCAATGTATCTGATGTTGGCCAATATTTATTTATTTTATTGTTATTTTAGCATCAGCCTGCGATGTTTTCATCAATCTTTTGAACTTACAATATTTTTGAATGTAGGATAATTGCAACCCAGTGTACAATAAACAAAAGTAAAATTAAGTCTTCAAATACGGACAATGAAAATGTTAACAAAAAAGTCATGAGTCCAAAAGAAAACCTACAACTGTTTAACGTAAACAAAACACAAGTAACAAAAAACACGCCAAACTATTCGCGCCCAACCAGCCGATAAAACAAAACGGCACTGCCGTGTTGAACAAAATTACATCCGATAAATAATCCGAGCCATCAATTCCGGCGCGCCATAATGAAACTCACGATTTGTTGTCCTCATAAACAAAATCCTTCTTTATAGGGGCGAAAGCGGACTTTACAAGCTGTTCCGATGAATCCCCTTTACTGGAACGTCTTTGCATACATCCCCGGCTGTTTCGCGTTTTAATAAAAGTCTAAATTTGTATTATGTTCTCGGATTTAGGGATTACCTGGATGGATGGATGTCTTTATGGCGATGGAATTGGACGGTTTAAGTGCTCCAGTTTGTAGTGAACGCTTCCTTATTTCTGTCAACATCTAATCTACATCTCAAAACTGTAGCTCTTTCTCGTGATACATCAAAAACATCGTGAGGGTATCTCATCTCATGTATATTACACAACGTGTAACCATGATTTAATTCACCTTTGTATTAAATCATGATTACCCTATCAATGTAATAACTTTTTACTATGTGATTTTGTTTTTAGTTGATACGATAAGAAATTATAGAGAGAAGAGATATTATATTTATATTTATATTTATATTTCATCATTAGGTTATACTAATAGCTTGAAATAGATTTAAAGGTGAGATTTCCTAATAACCCAGTTGTTATGCCGTGACAAAAGGTTATTTATAAAAACAGCCCATTTTATTTTTCTACAAAACGTGAACGTTTATTAACTGTTATGAAAAATGTAACAGGAGTCAGGACTAAATGTCAAGTTTTCATGCCTCGGCGCGATAACGCGGTCCAAATTAGTTTATTAGTGTATTTGTTTATCTAGATTTAAATCATGAAAACCCTAAAATTTTACTCAGTCAACATGGTTAATTGTACTAAATAGCGTGCTGACTGTATGAGTAACAGATGTTTTCTTTGTTACAGAAAGCATCGACAAATCTGGAGAAGATCCAGTGGTGTCAGCCTTGCGGCCGTACGGCGCGCCAGACGACGACGATGGGTCGTCCAAAGACAACATAGATATATTTCAAAAATTCTTCGGAAACATCACAAAAATCAGCCATCCAGTTTCCGAACTCACAACAGATGATGTATCTCTAATCGATCACTTTTTAAACGTAGAACATAGTTATAATAATGATACTCAAAGGATGACGATGGAGGATGTTGTAAATAGTGACGGGGTTACGAACGAAACGTTGAGTGAGAATGAGAATGTGACAGTGTCGAGACCAAGTGTTCACGAAGACGTAGTTACTAAGTTCCTAAGGTTGATAGAAACACAGCATCTGTTAGGTGAAAATTGTACAGCCGGTACTCATCTTAATTTAGGCGAAGGCGTTGTCGATAGATACGCACAAGAAAGGTTTAGAATAGAAGCAGATGTCGCCGTGAACCGAGCGAATATGTTAACCCGTTTGTGGAAATACGCGGGGCCGTCTGTTATGCATAACGAGTATTTGTTGCATGCGAGCGTTTTCTCGATGGTGGAGTTCGACGACGATATATTCGCAGCAGGGAATTGCTACGACCAATATCAGTATAAGGATTACCAGCTGTTTTGTCCGTTCGCGTACCGGCTGCCCGAGGGGCCGATACTCGCGAAGGACTTGGCGGTGGAGTACAAGTACCTGAGCAACACGTCCGAGTGGTTCTACATCGCGCGCAAGAACGCCGAGAGGGTCATTCGCAACCACAACCAGTTCAGGAGAGGTGAGTGACGACAGCCTTGCCTCCACTTTGTAACAAATGTTTAGACATTTTAAATACATAGGTTCTAACGTTAATTCATTAATTCTAGTGCAATATACCTAGTTATTTTGACAAATAAGTCATCTGTTTAAGAAAAACAAGGGAATCATTTCTTATCGTCATCGTCTTTAAATTCCCGTAAGGGCGCAACTTGCTATTGTTGTTTTTTTGTTGTTTGTCTTTATAAGTTAACAACTTATTCGAGCGATTCGTTTAAGTGAAGTGTTCTATTTATATTAGAAAACAAACTCCAAGTAGGTACCTACCCCAATCACCAGTCTAAAACTTGTCCAACAAAGTCGTAATAAATACCTATCCGCAAAAATTTTAAATTAAGGAAATTCACTTCAATTATTCAGTCACAAATGAGCTTATTCTTTTGAAAGAAAGAAAGAAAGAAAAAAGTTTTGAAAGTATAAATGTGTTTTGACATCAAGTTTCACAGTTCGGTAAAGTTATTTCGGCTAAGTGAGTCTGGTTCATAAAACACTTCGTTTGGGAAGCGCGGGAGAAGCGCCGGCGACGATTATTGGGTTAGCTCAGCGCACAGCTCATTAGAGACGAGAAATTAGATGCTCGGAGAAATGACTCGGTCGAATCGGACGGCCCGAATGATGTTGCTTCATACGGACTTAATCTAGTTCAGGTGAAACTTGCTTACTTCTGATAGGACTAAACAGGTATTGTTTCATCTTTACGGGAATATATATGTAGGTCTGCAGAGGTTCGCTTTAAAATAGTTAGTCCATAAAATAAAATATGTTGTGTAATAACGGCCATCTCAATTTTTAAGAAGTCTGGCACCCATAGTACAGTCAACGTCAGAAATATCTGAACACTTTAGAACTATGTCACACCGGCTATAGCGCATGACATGTATTGTTAGACGTGCCTTAATGTAAGAAAGCAATATATGGTGTGACATGGTACTAAAGTGTTCAGATATTTCTGACGCCGACTGTAAAAAATTTGCTTAGTTTGGACTTGGACGGCTCTGTGTTAATAGTGTTTAAGGATTTCTAAATTATCCTACTCCTAGTGCAAACATGCAAGGGCTAATTCCTATGTCATAACTAGTGCGCCTTATCACCCTCCACAAGAGCAAAGATTATATAACTGGTGTAAGAAGGCTCGCCATATTAACGATTTACCCGCCAGTCGTGAGGGTAATGTTCCGCCAATTACATAATGTTCTAGAACGCTTCCGCACTCGCCGCGTGGAGACGATACGCGATCAATTTGCCCTCACTCGCGCAATTGACTGGCGAATCGCGGAGGACATTTATAACTAATGGCGTCTATTAACTTCGCTTATCTGGCTGCTGCCTTATGAACTTAACGTCGGTTTCCTTCCTTTTAAATTTTGTGATCGACCGGGTAAGGAAGTAAGTAACTTTATTGTATAAAACTGTGTACATTGGATGTTACAAATAATAATAAAATAGTATCAACAGTGTGCCTATTTTGGGCGTACAATATAATTATACAGGGTATAATCACTTAAATAAATATTGTATAATTATAATAAAATCAAGCCAGTCAATGGTAAATAAAGAAACTAGAAAAATTTTACAATTTTTAAATTCCTTAAAATTGTAGCTGTAAGTCACTTCTAGGCTATAAAAGCATTTGGTTAAAAGCCAGGACTTAAGTTTGCTTTTGAAAGAGGGATTATTTAAAGCCTTTATCTCTACCGGTAATTTATTAAAACTTTGACTCCATTCACATAGGTGCTCTTACCATACATATAACTAAAACTTTTGATTTTGGGTGAATTTGCTGGTGAATTTCTTTATTTCTTCGCCTATTCTCTATAGGGATTCTTACTCAATTTGTCGCTCAATTTGCTGCTTACTTTGAGCTAAATAATAGAAGTTTGAGAGTGTGCTGGTAAAGAAAAATGCAAAAAAATTCTATACTTCTCCCATGAATTAATTATCACAGTATATCACGCTTTGATCTCAAGTCCTACACATACACAGCAATTAGAATTATGATCAAGCAAAGAAAAAAAATGAAAAAGGAAAAAGAATGGGGGAAGATCGAGCTGTCAAAAGAGCTTATCTGGGACGACCAACAGGACGCCGTCCTGTGGGTCGTCCAAGATATCGCTGGAGGGACGAAGTCGCCAAGGACCTCAAGGCACTAAACGTGCATGATTGGGCGGAATTGGCACAGGACCGAAGAAAATGGCGAGCTTTGACGTCGGAGGCCAAGACCCATTTCGGATCGCTGAGCCAGCATAGTAAGTAAGTAAAGAAAAAAAAGAAAATTGTAACCTTTTAAAATGAGCAAAACTAATAACTTTACTACCTCGTATTACATACACAGCAATTAGAATGATGGTAACGCAAAGAAAAAGAATGAAAAAAAAAAGGAAAACCGTAACCTTTACGTAAACAAAGAACTTTACTACCTCGTATTATTCGGCAAATTCAGCAAACAGTATAGAGCGAGACAAGACCGTTAACCCACTTCTCATTAAGGAATTAAACCGTTGATTAGAAACGAGTCGAGCGGTGGCGCCCCTGCGTGTGGTCACGGGTAATCAAACTTAAGCGACGTGGTTGCCGTCAGCGACAGGGGATTGACATAATAGGACAGGATCCCATTGCTCAATTCTGCAGGTATCCGTTTTTTTGATACAATTAATTTTAAATGAATGCTAGGGAAGTATGCAATTAGGGATAGGTTGCCTATAAAAAATTAGCCGCAATCACCTGTAAATAATTAATTCGCTAATATAACTTGCAACTCTGCCGGGATCTGTCTTTCCTACACAATACAACTTGGGGCTCTGCAAGGCCAGAATTAACGGGCTTTTCCTAAGCAAGCGCGCTCCATCGTAGACCGCATCAACTTTGTGGTCAAGTGCTGGCTTAGTCCAAACATAAAAAAAAAACTGTATGTTTTTTAATGAATTTTACGACATTTGAAAGATAATAATATCACAAATTGAAAAAAAAAATGGTTGTCAGCTCTCAGTCAGCTGCAGCGTTAGGTTTGCCAGCTATAAACAGGTATATCAGTGTTAATTGTTTACACGCACCTGCATTTTTTTGGTTTAATGGTTGGCAGTTAGAAAATGGCCGCAAACAGAGGTTGCCATGATTTCAATGAACGAGTCTCAGGTATCGGGTAATTGCGGCTAATTTTCTATAGGCAACCTATCTATCAACCTACTATTATCTAATCCATTGCATACTTCCTTAACATTCATTTAAAATTCTTTGTATCAAAAAAACAGATATCTGCAGAATCGAGCAGTGGGATCTTAGACTATAAAATACAGAATGGACGGGACTGGTGGAGCCATGGTGTTGTAGTGCGAAGTGATTCGTAGAGCTTTACAAGTTTCGACGCAGTTGCTTATAGTACCAGAACAATCAATTTTTGGATCGAGTAGAATATGTTTGTACTTATCATCAGTCATCTCTGGTGCAATAGCCGACTTCTCGACCATTACACCAAATGGCTCGTCATATTTCGTCAGATGTCTTTATTCAAAATCAAAATCAAAATCAAAATATTCTTTATTCATGTAAACTTGTATCAAGTATTTATGAATCGTCAATATTGTCCAAGGTTTCTTATAAATAAGATATTTTAATTTTATAAACGTGGCACGTTTATTACCACGTTTTTGCTGAATTAATGATTTACTTCAGAATGTCATTCAGTGAAAAGTTAAATGAATAATTCCAAACATTAATATTGTACTACTTTCCTATGAGCTATTAATGAGGGGTTGCTTGTAATCACATAAGGTAAGGTAGACCCTGAAAGTTGTGAGTCAAGGATGGTATATAATTTTCTTCGAAATAATTCGGTTAAATTTTGATTGGGATACTGTTCCTCGCCAATAGTCCATGAAATCTAAACAGCCATTTACTGTCTCAACAGTACGAGTATATGAAGTTTCCTGTAAACCTCCATTTTACTAATATGAGAAGAGAACATTTACAAAGAAAATAAGGAAAATCTCAGACAAAAGCTTTTAATCAGGCTTTTAAACTAAACGATAAAAAATTAAACAAGACACCAATATTAAATTCGGTATTTGAGTTCTAAATGGGTTTCTAAGGCAGACAATCCAAAGCCGAGTGAATCACGTTATAAAACGCTCGCTCCCGCCCCGCCTTAGGCAGTTGTCCCACCGGCAACGATGAACGAGTAGCGAGTTGAGCTAGAATGTAGAAACGAGTTGGCGAGCCGCGAGTGTAGCTCGGCTAAAAAAAAGTGTATTCCTCGGTTCTGATCGAGTATCGCTGAGCGAGCGTTATCTGTCATAGCTCTTGTCAAACTATAAAGCGAGTCCTCGTCGGCAGTGTGAACAGTCAGCGATCAACTATTTATATTTGCATTTTTTTTGTTTACACGGAATGTATATCTTTTGTACGTTTCTTGAGCGAGAAAATAGCCGATAGTTGTCGTTCTCTCGCCGCGGCGGTGAGACAACTGCCTTAGGCGCCAGCTGGCGGGCGCAATAACAGAAAGGCCGAGCGATCGACGTAGGCCGCCAGCCCGGAACACGCACTTCATCCCGAACAGGTGCGAATGAGCCGGGTTGTATCATAAGGGATGATGTCTAATGTCCGGGTAGGTATATTCTTTTCATTCTTTCAAACTTGTAGATTATTGTGAACAATATGAAGGAGGTTTTAGGAATGTTGCGTTGTATATCATGAGATAATTATAGGTAGTCAAGTAGTTTTAAGCGTCGCTTCACTTGCATGAGGTCAATGGGTCAGACCTCGGCTCGCACCTATGGATTTTTCTATATGCGTAGGTATTTACCTGTTTTACGGCGACAGAAAACATCGTGCGGAAACGTTCACAGTCCACTATCTGTATGATCCAATAAATCTAGTTCCCCTGTTAACCCTAGGCGCCTAGGACTTGAGGCCTTTCAAGTCTGGTTACACAGGGATGGGCTGGTCAATAGTCACAAGGCTGGCACCGGCTCGTCCCAATCTGGTGTGAAGGGGAAACCGGTAGAGTTTAGTGGGTAGTGGTTGCTTTAGTCTCGAGTCCCACACACGGCCGGCCACTATCCTGCGGTAATAGTAAAAAAAGAATTTTCCTCCGAAAAAAAAAGTTCTCCTATTAAGGGTAATGGAGGTTAGGATGGCATTCGCTACAATGTTATAACTGGACTTGTCAAATACTGGATTTTGGTGCAAACGTACCCTGATTGTGAAAGATCTTCATGTTGGAAGTAAAGTCTTCAGAGGGGTGGCCAAGTTCATGTACCTAGCATGTAACAAGTGCAAAGTGGCAAACCATAGAAAACCAACAAACAAGTAATAGACCACAACAGTCTTTAAAATAGGCAGAAATAATACCATGGGGCAGACAGCAAACATAAACAGTTTTTTTAATTTATTTTCAATAATAAATTTTAGGAGCTGAAAAGCTCGAAGAGGCAATTAGTTACCTACGCGCTTGGAGCTTAGATATTCATGTGATGAACATTGTATTTACTTTGTCCACAATTCAATTCGACATTCGTTATTGTCCGTAATTGTCATTGTAAGCAATTGCCGTAATAAAGTTTATTAAAATTATAGTTGTAGTGACGTTGTTTCTAAACCCACAAACTACTTTGTAGTTTTAATAAAAGTATTATGCTGTCGCTTAATATGAATAAGTTTACATAAACTGTAATTTAATAAAAGCAGATGTCAGCGACAACCTCATCAAGTTTAATCGTTATTTCAAAGTTCTTTAACTTCACAAACTCGTGAATAAAGACAGACACGTTGTCACAGCAATCTAACACGATGCAGGTTCAAAAGAACACGAGCTAAAGTGTTGATGTGAACTAATGACAGTTTCGTTAACTCGGCTATTTCGTCGCGTGTCAACACTTAGTTAAAATAGTGACGACGAAGTAACAGCGCTGTTGTAAAAACAAAAAAAATCTTAAGTTTGATATCGTGTAAATTACATTTGAATTTAATGTCTTTGAAAAGGAAATTGCATTGTTTATTTTAAGCTATTGTATAGCTTTTATCGCGGGCTTTGAGCGCGGCAACTGAACCAAGAAATTTCGTAACGAAAATCTTTGTGAGGAAAAAATCTAACACTCGTCTAACGTCGTTTCAGTTCGGCAGTCTTCGGCACGGTGTTTGTGTGCACGCACACAAACAATTTTAAATATAATAATAATAATAAATATTTATTTAATCAGGCAAATTACACCCATACATTACAATTGACGAGCCATTTTGTGTAATGGTCGAGAAGTCGGCTATTACACTAGAGGTCGCGGGTTCGATCCCCGCACGGTACAAACATTTGTGTGCATGAACATGTCTGTTTGTATCGGTCTGGGTGTTTCTATGTATAATATTTATTTTTTATATATTTATAATAGGTACGCAAACAGATCACAGTCAATTTTACAGCCATAAAATTAATACAATATTAAGTTTGACTAGACAGTAATCTATAAATAGCATACACAGCATGATCCATATATTTTTATAAGCTACTACACTAAGTTTATACAAACAAAAAAAAAGGGGATTTGTGCATTTACTTCTGTGGTGTCGATGACACCTCAGCCTTGATCAAATCGGTAACGGCTCTCTTGAACCGGGAAAATATGTATGTATTTACAAAAGAAAAGTATATAAGTAATGTTTATCCGTTGTCTGGCATCCTTAACACAAGCTAATGCTTAGTTTGGGGCTAGATGGCGCTGTGTGAATAATGTCCAAGAAATATTTATTTATTTATTTATTATACAAATTCAAATTACACTTGGTTATAAAATACAAATAAATAATAATAATAACAATAGTGGTAGTTCAAGATAACAATAATTTTAAAACAAAACATAACAATACTATAGGCAATAAATGCAATTAAGTTGAATCCAAATTAATACTTTAAATACATAAATGTCACAAAAATATGATCAGGTATTTTCAGCCAAGGTCCTATACACTTCTTTAGAACTTCCTTCTTTTATTCACGATCCGTAACAAACCTGGGCAAAAATGCAGGCGTAGTTAGTACGCCATTCGCACACGATACAGCGTTATTAATAGCCGATGGTCAGAAAGGCTTTCTGTCATTTCCCTTATCATGAGACGCAGTTGTGAGAATTAATAAATGAGTATGTCGGGAGCACAGGTGTAGCTAATAATGAGAGCCTGCGGTCGATCCGAGGATGGATGTTGCGCAATACACTTTATTGAGCAATTGTGATGTAATTATAGATAGACAATGCGGTAGGTTCTTTTATTACGGACGCAGGTGCTCGGGAGACTTATTGATTGGTGCTGGAGTTATTTGGTTTATTATCTTAGTATAATTACGTGGTAATTGCGAAGATAAATATGAAAGAAGCCTTTTTACTTGTAGCTTCAGATGGCTACTGGCGTATAAAAGGTATAATAACTGTTGATGTTGTATTTACATTTAGTCTTCACAAGTATTGTATTTAAGGATATTTATCCCTTCTAGCTAGAATAATAATATATTCTGAGACCATAATCGGATTACCACCCCTTTGAACTCTGGAGTTTGTAGCTTTAGTTCCCATGTTAGGACTGATTACAAGTAAAAAAGCTTTTTAAGAATTCAAACTCCCGCTGGCGTAGTATTTCGGACAAATTTTTAATAATATAAATAATATCAAAGCAGAAATTCGATATTTTAATTAGAGGGCCCCACAATTAAAGCAGGAGTTATGTAATTAAATGTTCCAAACGTTTACCATAATTCATATTTGGTTGGTGGTAGGACTTTTTCAGAATCCGACAGGCTAGCTACCACCCACACAGGTGAAATCTGTCGCTATTACAGCTCTGGCTGTGTTCCGGCAGTATTAATGTGGGAACCAGTACACTTGAAATTAAAGGCTCAAAGATCAAATGAGCCTACAGTCTGGCAGCACATTGAGCGAGTGACTTGAAATAGAACTCTTCGCAATGCAAATTAAGCTGAAAATTGGTTGCAGGGATTTGACAAACTTGCAAAAGTTGATCACAGGCTCAGTGTACATATCATCTTTCCCGCAGGCTACCACACGTACACGTACAACGACACGGCGCACACGGCGCGCGAGTTCGACGAGATCCTGTCGGTGTCGTACGAGGACGGCAAGTGGTCGAAGCCGTACTACGACTGCGGCGGCGGCAACATCTGGATGCTCACCTACACCGTGCCCTTCTTCGGGTACAACAACGGGACTTATTTCTTCAAGTGAGTTTTCTTTCCTTTTTACAGTACCGTCACGAATATTTGTATACCGGGTGTCCCAAAAATTACACGTTACAGTGACACTGGAGGTAGGCCAACACAAAAGGCATCGAACAAGCCTGACATGACCAGTAAAAGTTACTCGGTTATCAAGATATTGCAAATTGAAACTTTTTCTAAATTTTCACGTTTTAACGTGTTCAGTGCTAGCATTAAGTTAGGTAGCCTAAGCACCATAATTATCTCGTTCTACTAGCACGTCTGCAAAAATAGAACGTCGATAGATAGGAAAGTGAACTAAATATTGATGGAGCCTCGATGTACGAATTGTGGTTGTGCGATCTGATTTGAGTGAAATAAAAACGCGTCATTTGGCACCGGGTGGCACATTTAGTCGACGCGACGGCCTCAATGCTCGCTTACGACCTATACTATAAAACTGCTGAAACGACATAGCAACTAAACGACTATGTCTGCCACATTATTCATATATTCCAGCTTCCCTAAGGGTGTTAACATAAAGATACAGGTTCCGGGACAGACGGGACGGTAAGGTCATTGTTGCGATGTCAGTGAAAAGGAAAGATCTTACTACGAAATTTCTCTTTCGGATTATAAAGAACATTTTGGGAAGCGATGTAGTCGTTCACGTTTTTTTGATTGTTGAAACTTAGTCACACGGTGTAGTAGTGACTAGCCTTCTGCCCGCGGCTTCGCCCACGCTATCTTCATGACATGTGATATTATTTCAATAAAATAGTAGTCTAAGTCACTTTCTAACTTGCAAAATATCCCTTTAACAAATTTTGATCTGTATACATAGGTGAAAACAGGACAAACACTCCTATTTCTATTATTATCCCATGAAAACGAACAATATACCGGACGTCACCTATGTACACAATAGAAACGATAACTAGAATGCTACCTCTGCTACATTAAGGGGGGGTGGGAGTACATAAAAGAGGTAAAGACCGACAAACTTATCTGTTCCGGTGGCGGCGTCGCTACTGTCTATTTAGAACTGTCATTAAATATCGTTTTTGCATTGTATTTCACGTAGTTCCAATTTTGGCCACCGGAACAGATAAGTTTGTAGGTCTGTATTATGCGACGTCCAAATATGGCGCCGCGCTCGCACATTTCGTAGTTTTTTAAACATAGTAAACGAGACACTAATTTTATTAAGTCAAACTCTGCGAATTTATCTGTAAATATTTAGTGGCTAAATTGAGTGAAAATTCAAATGTTAATTGGCAGGAGCTTAGACATAAAATGCGAAAATCGTTAAAAAAAGGGGTCACTTTGGGATTTTTTTCTATCGAGTGAAGTTTATAAAAACATGTAATTAAATGCGATTTTAACTAGATCAGATCCTTAACTGATACATATATTTTTTTTAGAATTGAAAACACTGATTTATACGTCTCAGGTGGCTTTTAAAAACCATACGCGCGGCATCTGCGGAACTACACAGCCTTAAATAGGCCGACACACTACATAAATACAGGTAAATGAATAAGATTGCGTAGACACAAAAGGGCATTTAGTAATAACGTCTTGTTCAGATTGGAAATCACAGGCCGAATCCACACGAAGCACAGATTAGACTCGGCCCCGCTCCGTGCTTCGGCTGCGAACTAATATCAGCTGCGGCCATTGCGGCTGATTCATTCTGTCTCCACGATATTGCTGCTTCGAATACCAATACCTACCTCCATCTGCAGACCAAAAGCTGGGGTTTGTAGCCTTAGTGAATTGTATCCGATTGCTTTATTAGTCTGCAAGTGTTCCGATTGAATCCAGTTAGAAAAAATCAACTTAAATATGTATTTGTACGTGACATTTTTCTTAATAAGCTGTGGTATCAGAGTAGTCAACTGTGGCTTAAATATGCATAGGGAGGATATTGTTAATCTCAGCGTGCATATATTTATTTTGTCTATGCGCGTCTAAACTACTTGGTTATGAATATTTTTAGTAGACTTGCCAAGCCAAGTTGAATCATGGTTCAAGCGTATCTAGATAAAAATAATTATAATATTTCTAGAACTGATGAGGAATAGTGCTCAGAATTATGTGACATTAATTTCAATGATTAACTAAATTCCCTAGGTTTCATATTCACACCTAAAAAGGAAATGCCCAAATATACAATATTATAAGTATATAAAAATAATTATAATATTTCTCGTTTAAAGATAAATAGTGAATACAGGAAATGTAAACAATAAACAATATCAGGCGTTGATGTCATAACGGTATGGTGCCAGAATGTAATATAAGATAGTCCTTTAAGCCTAAGCGAATAACGTTACAGAAGGAAATCACATTGAATCGTTTAATGCAGACTTTTGAAGCCAGTATATTTTGAAACATAATATAAGACGAATATAAATAGGAAGAATAATGATCTTTTATTTAATAACAATTGGATAACCGCCTCCGTGGAACAGTGGCTAAGCCGCTCGGGTATAAAAACACGGAGGTCGTGGGTTCAATTCCCGCCTTGGGTCTGGTTGGTGGTAGGGCTTTTTCAGAGTCCGACTGGCTAGCTACCACCCCCACAGGTGAAATCTGCCGCCATAACAGCTCTGGCTGTGTTCCGGCAATATTAATGTGAGAGCCAGTACACTTGAAATCAGAGGCTCGAAGATCAGATGAGTCTACAGTCTGGCAGCACATTGAGAGACGTTTCCAGGTGAAGCGTCCCTCAATGGAATAGGCCGCAGTGGCCGCTTATCATCAGGTGGGCTGCGTGTCTGTATGCCAACTGACATAGGTAGTATAAAAAAAATTTACATGACATGTTATCAAGGACAAGCACAAATGTTTGTGACATAAATGTTTGTCCTGGGTGAAATTTGAACCCACGACCCCTGGCAAATAGGGCAAGATCAGTACCAAATGCGCTTTCGAGCCAGTCAATAATCTATAATATTATTGTAACAATGTAATTTTGCTCACGTAGCCCAAAATAATTAAATACAATGCACGTACAACAAAAGTTACTTGCCAAGATAAATATTGGTATTTACTAAACCATATTTTAGTAGGAATCCAGATGTCCAAACTAGTACGATTAATGTCCTCGAGGCGTGCCGTGGGAATGAAACACTCGATACAAAATTGAACTAATCGTTCATATAGGTACCACGTAGCTTCTGATCGCGTAGTAATAATTACGAAGCCTAATAGGTACGAGTATTGACATAGTGTCCAACTAGACATCAGTGGTTTTTTCACACTGGTGAAAGAAGTGAGATGTTTTTTTTTTCGAAATACTGGACTCTTTTGACACAGCGCCGTCCAGCTCAAATTAAGCATTTTAACACAATCATATTATTTATTACAATATTGTAAACAAACCATGTAATATCGAAAAGATGATAAAACCTTTGGCTATTGACAACAGTTTCTTACGGAATAGAAACAGCATTCAGAAGTCGAAAGTAGAATAATAATATCATTTTTATTACTTGACTATTTATTAAGTTCTCTTTTGTTGCTTCTTAACTATCATACTAAAGCGTTTTAAAAATTATGCCTCTCCGTTGCATACCAAACTACACGTCAAAAAGATACTAGAGGGTCAGACGCATCATTTCTCACATTAGCGGCTGTATTTTCCGCGGGCTATCGCTTCCTTTCCCTGCGCGTAAACTACGCGAAGGCTGAGCCTTAGCTTGTTTATGTTTATGCAGATTGGGGATCTCGGACGCGTGGGCTAATTTATATCCGCCGAGTCAAGGTGCTTGCTTGAAAGCATTTTTTTATGATATCACGTTGGCAGACACGCACGCAGACTGCCTAAAGGCAAAAAACCACTGCGGAATTTTCTATTGAAGGACATTTCACCAGGAAGAGTCACTTAATCTATATACCTAATATTATAAATGCGAAAGTCTGGATGTTTAGATGTTTAGATGTTTGGATGTTTGTTACTCAATCACGCCTAAACGGCTGAACGGATTTCGATGAAATTTGGCACACGTATAGTTTATAACCCGGAATAGGATATAGGTTATAAAATTCCTTCAGGAAACGTCTCATTCCCGCGGGAATAACAATTTTGAAACTGCTGAACCGATTGGAATAATTCTTTCACTGTTGCAATTCTACACTATCCCCGGTAAACATAGGGTACTTTTGATCCTGGAAATGTGGGGGGAGGGGGGGGATATTTGAAAAAGTAGTTTTCTGATAAACTCTTGGCTGCTGTAATGTTTGAGCCTCTGATTTCAAATACACCGCCATCCACCATGATTATTTTCATAACACTGCCTAAGCTTGCATGGAAGCAGATTGCACCTGGTCGGATTCTGAAAAAGTCCTACCACCGAACAGAGCTAAAATAGAAATTGAGACGTTCGATCAACCTTTACCCAAATGACCTTTAACACCAAGGTTTAATACCCGAGCGGCTCAACCACAATGTTTTGGTAGGCTCTACTTGAAAATATTTATACTATCTAATGATTCGTGAAGCTAATATTTGTATTCCGGCTAATAATAACAGCCCAAGTAAGCATTCGTGGTTTCTTTGATGATTCTGTCTCGCAACACAGAGGTTGTTAAACTTCTTACTTTAGACTCTGGCATAGAAATATTATGCACTGACGTACTAGTAGCTCAATGGACTCTGATCGATGTTTGTAATTATGTTATAAATAATATCAGTCATAGATTGTTAGTAGCATTAAGCGGACTTTTGAATGTAAGAAAAATGGTTTAGATCTTTTTTATAAGCAATAACCATATCCATAATTATGACTTAACTAGTCTTCTGTACACGGCTTTGCCTGCGTGGACTATACGATGTTAACCAGCAGGAACGTGATATTTTTCTGAAATAAAATGCATGTACCATTTCCCAGTCCATTTATTTTCATGTTATTAATAATATAGGTAATTATAAGTTAAAGAACTAAGTTGCTCCTTAAAAGGCCTATAAGACTAAAGGAATAAAACGACTCGCGCCTTCACGCCTCGTGAGCCGCGAGTCTCACAAATTTGAATAGGTTAATATAATATTTTTACAATGATCACAACAAAATGATTTGCACAATAAAAAATCATCAATACTTTCTTTTTAGGGTTTTAATAGGGAAATGGTATCAACAACTCTTGAATATCAAATAGAGCCTTATCATCTACATCAAACGATTCGCTAATAAACTTTCCGATGGTAAATTACTTTCAAAACTCCCCGGGACAAAGCAAACAGCGTTTATTGAAAAGCTCGTAAAATGTAAAGTGTAATGAAGAAATTCGCCATTTCCCCACACAACCGACTTAAAAGAAGACAGTACCCATGCAAACAAAAAGTTGTCTCCCTAAAATTTGTCTGAATACAAAAATTTACCTTCTCTTAAAAGTTTCGAGGGAAATTCGCAAAGTACGAGTAAACGTTTTTCTCGTTCCCTCGAGTTCAACAATTTGTGTGACGCCTCTTATCAAAATAGTTAAATATTTTTATCCCCGCGAAAGATGAGGTCGGAAATTATTTATTAGTCTGTTATAGGTATTGCAAAGTCTACCTGTTTTACAAAATATACTTACTTAGTGTCGTATTATGTAGTAATTTTACACGGTTGTCACCTAAATTAGACACCAGACTACCAATCGTTTTATTCTTTAATAAACATTGTTGTTGTTACATTGTTTCCCTATCTTTATCATATGTTTTTTATTCCATGAGATTATGATTATTACGTGATTATGATTAGTGAATAATTAGTAAATAATTGTGTAAAATAAATTCATTTATTTTACACAATTATTTAACACAATAATCATAAATTTTTAAATTGCCTCCATAACTTTGATACCGAAGAAATACATATGTAGTTTATTGTGAAAAAATTACAGGCACTTTAATAACGAATAAGCTAGGTGAAATTCTCACAAAAATACAGCCGTTTTGTGCTGTGATTCGCTCGCTTGCAATATTTGCTCGAGAATTAAATGCGAATCCGCTGAACCAGAACAGAAAATGTAGGTATACCTTACTCAAATGTTTTTAATTAGCAACGTGTGTTCGCGTTTTTCATTTAACGCCTTGGAAAGGTATTTTGTTAAAACAATTTTCTGTCTAAAATAAATCTAAAAGTGTATTTCAATAGACGTACTCGTAGACGACGTGTAACAATAGTAGCTACTTAAGGTCAATATCAAAGGTCGTTGTTTAATTGCCACTTATTGTGTGTGCTTCAACTGTTTGTTACCAGGCTTAGATATTAATGAATACTTGGCATCAGGTATTGTGTTGCAAATAAATGTAAATTATTTTTAAATTACACCATTGTTCTGTTGAAGAATTTAAACTAAAACGAAGCGTGAAGAAGCACTTGATAGGCAAGCACAACAATGCCAAAGACAAAGTCACCTCTTTTGCTTACGATCAGACTAAATAGAGCGACCGTATTTATCTCATTTGGAAATATTTGAATATTTGGAAATATGGCCACCGCAGTGCCAGATATTTTTCCGTGAAATAGAAATGTGTCAAGCACCTCTGTGTTTTGGGGAAAGGGCACTGAAGCTAGTGAAATTGCTGGGTATATGAGACCTAATAACTGTCGTCTCGGTGTAGCGGGAGCAGGGGGCGGTGCCATACTGTAACTGCTTAGTTACTGTTTGGCACTGAGCTGTCTAAGGGCAGACGTGGCGCTTACCATCAGGTGTACGATCTGCTCGTCTTGTTACACATTGCTATAAAAAAAAATGGTCTATAATTATCAGTCAGCACATCAATCTTGTCAACATGATAGGTAAAGTGTAAAGTACTCATGCATAAATGACAACCGATAGCTTACACAAACACTCAAATAGTGACACGATCGCGGATGAGTACGTGCTGTGATCTCTATAACGCGATGAGTAAATTGTATTGGCATCGCAATTAGTTTGGGCGATAACTAGCGATGAGCTATCTGTTGTTGGAGCCAGTGCAAATCCTGCTGTAAACGAATTTATTTGTGCGGAATAAATTGCATCGTGTCATAATATTGGCCTATATTTTCCGCGATTACGTATCTCATCTAGGTAATGGATTTTCGATTTCGAGAATATCGTTATTTACATTAGTCGGGCACGCTGACGCAGCGCACCTTATGTAAAACGACGGCACTAGATGATACCTAATCAGAAAAAATAAACGCATAATTTGCTTCACGGCTACACACTCGTCTGAACATGAGTCATCAGAGTCGGTGGCAAGTACGAGTAAGTTTGTGATAGTCATATTACATACTCGTACTTGCCACCGACCAGATGCAAAACGGGGACCGAACCGACGACCTTTGGGGTTTGTTTTTACGCGAGTAGTTAAGAAACCAATAATTCATGGTGATGCTCAAGTTTTATTTTTGAGCTCTGGCGATTGCCGCCCAGAGTACGGCAGGATTTGTTTTTTTTTTTTTTTTGAAGATGCGTTTTGTGTTTTTTTAAGATTAATTTGGGAGAATTGACTTAACGACATAAAACTTACTAAAGCAAGGATAAATATGGATTAGGTTGAAATAGAAAATTAGCAAACAATGTAAATTAATCAAACAATTAGAAATTTTAGCTAAATTATCTAATGAAGAGATCTAATTTCCAGGCTACTGTTTCATTTTGAATAAGTAATATTTCATCTCAAATTTCTGCTCGAAGACAAACGATATGCTCTGAATGGAAGAAAAATAAAAATGAGTAGAAAGTAGAGTTCGCTTTTATTCATTAATATCTATTGTCCTGGTGTAATCGGTCGATCTTGCTTGACTCTCTTTGTTATTGGTTGCTCCGCAGTCAACCGTTTTCAATCGACCTCCGTATTGGAGTATATAAGAAAGTTACGAAATACTTGTGTACAGGACAGTAACATTTAGAGAAAGCAGTGAAAATTAAATATAAAAAGATTAATTACATTTTATAAAACTTAAGACTATATCCATTGGTGTTTTTTCTTATACTAGGTCAGTTGACAGACAGGGACGCAGCCCACCTGTAAGCGTTGCACTGCAGCCTATTCCATTGAGGGATGCTTCATCTAGAAGCGTCGCTCAATATGCTGCCAGACTTTAGACCCATCTGATATTCGAGCCTCTGAGTCTGATTTCAAGTGTACTGGCTCCCACATAAGTTTTGCCGGAACACAGCCAGAGCTGTAGGTCGCCCAACCCATAACTTCTGGGCCAGAGGTTCGGCTAATTCAACTGGAACACCCACTATGCCTCTATCTCTCTTTTACAATGGTAAAATAATAAATATTTTGCTGAAAAATGGCTAACCACTCGACCAACGAAAATTGACTGGTTTTAATTAATTGTTTTCAAAACAAAAATCCATTTAACGCATTCCGTACGTTTCAAATGTAATTTAAAAATGAACGTGGAACGCTTAAAACCGAATTGTGTGGTTTGTTGGTGACATTGAATGGCATTCAGAATATTTTTTGTTTAATACAACAACATTTTAGATAGATTTACAATCTAAAATACGGCAAAATATTTTTTAGATATTCTTCATTCATATTAATAACAATAAATCGACGAAATGTACACTATGTATATAATATACTACGACTGACCTGAATTACGAGTATATTATATACGAGCGGGCGCCCGCGGTTTCACCCGCGTGGTTCCCGTTCCCGTGGGAATTGATCAAAATCCTTTCTTAGCGGATGCCTACGTCATAACATCTACCTGCATTCCAAATTTCAGCCCGATTCGTCCAATGGTTTGGGCTGTGCGTTGATAGATATCTATTAATCAGTCAGCCAGTCAGTCAGTCACCTTTGAGTTTTATATTTATATAGTTTTTTTGTGTTTGTTATTATTATTGACATAGACTAGTACTTTGGAAACGACATAGATTACGTCCTATTCTAAGATAATTCTCATGAATGATTTTAAAAGCGGCCATCTGTCGAGTTTGTTGCGGCACTTCTTCTCGATCATTCACATCGTAATGCTGGTAGGTAAAAAAAGACTTTACGTGCAAAAGGATTTTTTATAAATCCAATTGCAGTTACTTCCTTATTGAGAAATCCTGATGTGCGTCATATTACTATGCTAAATGGCCGATTTTAACATTTGTAACCGCTAGAATGAAACCAAACTACTATAAGCTCGTTTGACTTCAAACCGCTACCACGTCTGTTCGTACTATGGTTCAAGCCGCAAACCACAGCATTGCCAAGCTCTCGTGTTTGTGGATGTGAGAGAGACTTTAGTGTACCTTGCATTTTATCGAGTGAAATTGTTAATAACGTGGATAAATACGGACACTAAAGGCTACTTTCTTCAATTGGTCTGTTGGACAACTTAGATGCTGTCCAACTTAAATTTCCATCTGACAAATAAATCTCCCGCATGCCGTCCGCTGTGTTCGAAAACGGGTCTGTGCGATTCCATACAAAATATCTTGCCGCCGCCGCTGCCGCTCCCGCCCCACTGCCGCCAAATTCCAAGCCGAGACCTATCTGCGTCAAAATATGATTAACTCTATATTTTGGTGACGTTCGTTATAAATTTAAATTATGTGTTAATATTCGGACTGTGACAGCAGAACGGAAAGCACGTCACTATTGATACAATACACAGCGTTCATAAATTGTAACAGAATTCAATTAATTTTCATTTGTTTTATTATAAGTTTGTACAGCTTTTATTCATGAAAAGAACTCCATCAACCTTTATATATTTGGTTAAACATTTCTGTTTAAAAAAAGTATTATCATTTCCTGCCTTCACTCACTTCTGTCACTTAATTCACATTTCTGCGTCTATATAATATGTACATATTCATCAATAAATATCGCTTTAATTGGTAATGTTGTAAATTATTAATTTTATTTTATTATAATTTTGCATGCTTAAATTCACCCACGTACCTATTATGAAATCAATTGTAAGTTTCTTACTATCAAATCGGTGGGGATTTTGAGGATTCAGGCGACTGGGACCACGATCCCAGTTGTTTATTTCGTCAGGCGAGTGACCGCGGTCCCAGTTTCATATGGTCCCAGTCGCCTGAATCCTCGGGATTTTAATGTTTCTAGTAAAATACCAACCTTAATCTCACTCAATGCACAGCAGCCGTACCCAGTCGTACCTCACGCAACCGTCCTTGTTATCGAGTTAGAATGTAAAGCGTCAAGCGCGCGCGCCCCCGCCAATTCGCCCTGCATTTACAACATTCTTTCCGAATTAATTCAGTTGACACCCACCGAATTGTCAGTGACAGATTTTTACAATGAAGTAACTAGAGTTACGTTAGTACTATTATTCTGTGCTAGAGTAACTTTTCATCCGTTACTTTATTCTAAGAAAGTGGCAAACACCCTGTTGCAGAAAGCTCCATTAAAATGCTGTCACTTTTCGTTGTCATGAAATAAAAAGTGACAGCAAAAGCTTTAATGAAACATTAACTTTAATGGACGTTTCTGCAACAGAGTGAAAATCCAGTAGCGTAGCTAAACTAAAAGGATGAAACAAAATAAAATAATTTATTCGGTAAGCACATACGTAAAAAAATATTTCCTACCAGCACTGTAACGTCAATGGCCTGTTGCGGCAAAAATGATTTGATGTTTATATTAATAATATTGTCACTGGCAGCAGAGCGATAACAAAACTACTCAGTACCTACTCACTTCTATTGACTGTTAATGTTGAAATTGTTTCAACTTTAAAACAACAATAAATAAGCAAGCTCACAAAATAAAAACAACCTAACTCTTTGAGTCTTTCCTTAATTTTTCAGACTGTTTATGTCCTGAATTTCAGGTATAATTGAATTTAAGAGAACAAAACTAACTCCCCCATCCGTCATGCTAGCGCTTTCATAAAGTCAAAACAGTAAAAAACAAACCGTCCTTTTTAAAAATCGTTCTGAAGCGTTTTTAAAATCCCTTCACGCGTGCGCTCACAAAACATTTGCTTGCTCTGGATTTATCTTTTTTATTTACCTAACGCAATATTTTCCTACTGATTTATGGCAGAGTTCAGAGCACATTGAATAAGGCTTCGGTTGTTTTCCACGGCGGCCACGTGCAAAAATATACCGTATGTGAATTGTGGGGTCGACCGTTAATTAAAAAGCCTTAGAAAAAACATGTGTTAATTTCTCACCATAAACTCATCAACAAATCAAACAGTGAAGTGAGCATTTAGCTACGCTTCCTAAATAAATTGGACTTTGGGAAGCTCCGTTACCATTTGGGAAAACAAAAATAGAAGGGTTTTTGTATGGCCCTCTTTCACTTTCTAAAGTAGTATCAAATTGACCTGATTTTAAAATTGAATAATCAAAGAATCCTATGTTGAACGCAACATAAGAAACGTCTCACTCATTATATTAGTACAAGGACTAGTAAAAACAGAACTCATACTGTTTTATATTCGATAAAATTAACATAAAGCATCACTAACAGTTATTTTAAGTACTTTCGAAAACCAAATAAAACATTTTAAGTGTTGTTGTTTTTTTTTTATACTACATCAGTTGGCAGACAGACACGCAGCCCACCTGATGGTAAGCAGCTACTGCGGCCTCTTCCATTGAGGGACACTTCGCCTGGAAGCGTCGCTCAATGTGCTGCCAGACTGTAGGCTCATCTGATCTCCGAGCCTTTAATTTCAAATGTACTGGTTCTCAAATTAATATTGCCGGAACACAGTCGGAGCTGGTATGGCGGCAGATTTCACCTGTGGGGGTGGTAGCTAGCCAGTCGGACTCTGAAAAAGTCCTACCACCAACCAGACCCATGGCGGGAATTGACCGGGCTCGTTTCCAGCTCCTGCCAGCCATCTTGCCCAAATAGTCACTTCACCTAGCTTGATAAATGTATTTATTTACTTTAATTTTTTTTTTCTTTGAGTGCGCCTCTAATCAGCTTTGTGCGCTTCAAATAAATACAAAAGTCACTGAAAATATCGTCTCATCATAAACAGTGTCACTAAACACAGAGCTCGGTGTCTTCCTCATAATCAGCAAACGTTGTGACTATCGTAATTAGCGCTGTGTTAACATTAAGCAAGCAAGCACAATTAAACGAGAGAGCATAATTGGGGTGCGGGTGAAATTTAACGGAGTCCTCGGAGGCCGAGAGCGGTATCCATTGTGGTCGAGATATTTGCATAATCTGCCGGCGACCTCTTGCGTATATCTCCGGAGACACAGTTTCGAAGTAACACGACCAGGGTAGGGCTTATTCCGGTTTGTCGATGAATTGGTTTATTATGTAATGGCTGCTAATATTCCGTTGATGTAAAATTTGGCTGTCTGATAAAAAATAGTTTAGTTTTATTTGTTCTTTGTATTAATTTATAGCTACGTTTTTAGCATATTAAAATCATGACCTTTTTTGTTAATTTTTTTTGGTGGAGAATGCTTTTTGGCACCATAACCGCAAGTTAGCTAGACCTTCGGCAGTGAGTTGGATTTGGGACTAAAGGGTCCCACTAAGAGTGGAAAGAAGAAACCGGGGGAGATGACTGGGGTGATTTTTAAAGGCGGGCAACGCGCCTGCGACCCCACGGGGGTTTCGGGTGCTTATGTGCGGCGGTGATCACTTACCGTCAGGTGACCTACTTGCTCGTTTGCTCCCCTATAATATAAAAAAAAAACTGATTGGAAGGAGCTGGTTCCAGCCAGAACTAGGTAGATTCAGATTCAGATTCTTTATTGCATGTCATAGGAAAATTTGGTTTTACATTAATATAAGTGCCTATGTGACGCCCTGCAAGGGCATAGCAACTTTAAATACATTGTATAGTGTTGTCAAATATAAGTTTGATAATATCGACATGGAACTCCTCTAGTTGGAACTGCCTACCGTCGATTTACTTGCGTAAGCACAAGTCGTTTCATCGATCTTAAGCGTGGCTAATAAACGCAGACAGGGCTTCTGATGTGCGCTGAATCCGATCGCTGAATTTGTGTAACGATTTCAGATATAGGTTCTTTGTGCCTCCTTAAATTGCTACACAGTTTCAATGCCACCATTAGTATAGTTATTAGGAATCCAATTTTGATTTCGACTATCGAAACAAGAGCTATGCCGCCAGAGTTACGACGCGAGTTTAGTCATTCACATTGATCGGAAACGATAATTGTTTTACGTTTGTAAAATTATTCAAGGTAGTTACGAGTTAATAGACAAAGGGAGTTGTTATGCTAAAACAGGAGAATAACTCGTGTTTTATGGTATTGCAAACTTGAGTATTGAGATCTTAATTGCCCAGCTACGGTGTTAAATAAATAGCTACTATATTATTGCAGTAACGGGCAATATTCTCGGCGTTCCGAGGAACGCTCTAACGTTTAAGGGGCAAATTTTTACGCGTAACAGTAAAATTGTTATGTTTACGGGTAACATTTTCATTTATACATAAATGGTGGTTAGTGGCTCTACTTCCTAAGATTCGTTTAATGTTTCTGCAAATATATTATTATACCTACACTTTAGTTTGTCGACTAGGGAAGCGGCGGAATGCTAGCGGTTAGGAGTACTTATTTCTAATTCTAACTTACTGCCCGCTTCGATTTCACACGATTGTATACAAGCTTGTCCTGGTAAAAAGTTGTTGAATTGATGCTTGATATCTATTTTTTTTTTTGTTACAGGGGCACCAGTGGAATCGACATAGATCTTCGAAGAGTGGACATTGACCAGTGTCCTCTGAAACCTGGCTCCACTCAGCTCAACATCTTTGCCGGCACCGACAAATGCAAAAAGAAAACCACTGAGGTATGAGCAATAGTTTTTGTTCAGTAGGTTAAGTTTCATCAGGGCTGTTATAGTGGAGGGTTCCAACCATTCCTGGAAAGAGACAGCAAGCTTGAATGAGCTTTACATGAAGGATGAAATCGCTTAGGCAGTTGGCTCTCGGACGGGCTCTTGAAGGGCATGGTGACATGGCGGAAGTAAGCATCTGTGAACCATCAGGAACTTCGGTAAGGCATCTTTATCGACAGTTATGGCGGGTTGTTTAGTTGATATGACTTGGTGAACTTTTTCTTGCGAGTTCGATATTGGTGGGATGGTATAGGGAACTGCATCACGAAAACATGAGTTATGATACGTGATAAAAACAACGTCTTTTGGCCAATGATGATTATGGATCTATTGATCTGGGTATTTTCTATATACCTCTAGACTATTCTAGACAGATATTATTACATGTACCCAAATTTTCGCATTAAGCCGAAATCGAACCTGCAAAATATGTAATTACATAAATTAACTTGTTCTAGGATTAAGCAATTATTTTAAAGGTTCGTGAATTCCAACAAGTGGTTTATTTCAATTACTGGCATTCGCTAGTATCAGCAGCCATTCATCCATTCTAGTTAACTGTCACCTTTATATCAAACTTACATATTAGTAGAATTAATATAAAATAACGAAATTAGTGACCACAAAAATCAAGCTCACTTCCCGATTCTTCTTGGCCGAGTGGGATAGCAATCTGACACGATCGTGTAGAATTCAGGCGCCTTACGTGATTTCTGTTAACACCGCCAATTTCCTGACTTCCGAATTTTGTAACCGAGACTTTTCAGTTTCTGTCAAAAATCCAAATGGATATTTTCGACATTTTGCCACCGAGGTGGTCATTTGGCTTTATATGGACGTAGTTTACTCGTATAAGTATACAGGAATAGTTGAAGTATTGTTTCAGCAAATTTCTTCCAACATATTTAATGACACTTTTAAATATTTTCCAATATCTTATAAACATTCGAATCTTTCTACACTTTATTTTAATGTTGGGATGATAATATAGTTTATCTATCATTTTTATATATGTAGTAACATAGCTGCAGTTACCTGTTGTCAGCCAGGAAGCTAGCTTAATTTATAGCGGAACAAAGTGAACCACCAATCTGATAGAGTTCTTGGGTGTCCACTGGATAAATAAATAAATAAATAAAATAATTTATTCTGCAAATAGATTTTTAAAAAATACTTTCGCACGTCAATCTTTTTTTTTCCCTACCAGCACTTTGACGTCAATAGCCTGTTGAGGAAAGAAGTGCGGAATCGGATGCGGGTGCGCAGGACTGATCCGTTTGGAGATCCTTAGGGGAGGCCTATGTCCAATGTTGACGTCTTTCGGCTAAGAGGACGATCATGAATAAATAAGCTATTTATTAGCAGACTAGCCTTCCGCCCGCGGTTTCATCTGCGCGTAATTTCTAAGTATAGTTTGTGCTACAAACACAATTTGTGTCAAACAAAAGATAAACAATTTTTATCGTAAAACATAATTATACAAGACACCAAGCCTATTAAACTGACTTTAGAGTAATCAATTTTCTAAAGAACAGACATATTTTTGTAGACCACACCTTTTTTTATCACTGATTACAATTGTTTTAGTCTAGCACAAATTACTTTTGAAACAATATCGAAACGACTGACGTCGATTGTGTCAGTCTGTGTTAAAACATGATATCCCAATATCCCCGAGCTATTGTCCCATCTGCATTGTCCGCCATGATTTGTAGTGGGACACCAGCGTCCGCGGAAATGACGACGGACAAAGCGTGGTGACGTTGATAAATAGTTTGCCACCGCGGCCAGCCACTGTATTGGAACATTGGAACACTATTGGTTAAACAAACAACCAACTTCAAACAATATTTCATCATTCATGCATTTATTAAACTACATAGATAATATATTAAATTTTTTTAGTTGTTTACTAAAGGTAGGTAAGTGCTTCTTTGAATGCCTATATAAATAAAGTTTTTTTTTGAAGTGAAAACTTCTTTAGCGGCGTTGTGCACTTTTTTTGTATGGGGAAAAAATGTTAAACTCGCGTCAGGATTTATGTGTCACGTGACCTGATCGAAAATCCATATAAAATTTGAAGTCCGGACACGTGTTTTCTACAAACTTATCTGTTCCGGTGGTCAAAATTGGAACTACGTGAAATGCAATGCAAAAACGATATTTAATGACAGTTTTAAATAGACAGTAGCGACGCCGCCACCGGAACAGATAGTTTGTCGGTTTATAGACAATAATGGTTTTTTGTTCAATTTGACAGCTCATTTATGCAAAGAAAAGTGCTTCTTATGTACATCAGGAGTAGAGTAAATAATTGTATTAATAAGAACTGATGTTGTTTTCTTGAGTTTTATTCCTTTAGCGTAAGGTATATTTTTCTTTGCATAAATGAACTGTCAAGTGTGACCTCTTCTACTATTATAGCCGCAGTGCGGTCGCTTCCTAGCTTCCTATGCTACAAAGTGACCACAAAGACCTTAATTTGATATCCTGCAAAATTCAAAATTTAATTGCCGTAATAAAACATTTAAAAAGTTTGGAATATCTTTATTCGCCGGAATTATATAACAGTATTTTGTGGAAATTAACACCACTTTTCCGCAGTCTTTGGATCCGCTATGCTGCGGAGCATGCATCAGATCGTATGAAGTTGGGAATGCTGTCCGATTTCCTGCGACAAGAGGCTCGTTCTCACACACAGTTTGGCTTGTTACTCCAAATTCCCAGTGAACATCCTCGAAAGCGACATGTTGATTACTGTAACACCACTCGTGTTATTAACGATTCGGGAGTCTGCGGATTCTGTAAAGGGAATCATTTCTTGGCCGATTGCTCCAAATTCAAAAGTTTATCCGCAGATTCCAGTATGCAATTAGTTGTAAATTCCAAACTTTGTTTTCGTTGTTTAGAAAATAAATAGTTGTCAATCAAAAAAGTATGACATTGACGGTTCCGTTGTCAATCATTTTATCATCGTTTATTACATGGCGTTTCAGTGTCACAGCAAGGAGTTTCTGATAAGTCTGAAAAAGTTTCTGATTACATTTGAGAGATAAACTTTTTAATGTAATATAAATTGTCATGTTTGTGTACGATAGCGCAATAAATAAATATTGTATTTTACCACATAAATGATAGTACTTTTATACCTCTACCAATCAATTAAATCCCTAACCATTCCAAAATACATATCAAAAATGCACAACGTTAATATTCAGGTTTTCACTTCTGCCGGCACTCCCGGAGTGCAACCCGTCGTTTTTTTATTTGGCTTTAATTTAATAAAAATGCCAAATTGGTTGGTAGACAAACAAGCTGCCCGCCTGATGGTAAGGCGACATTGTTTTTTTTTTTTGACGGCAGTTTCTAATTTTTAATTGTTATAGAACCTGTAGTTGGATAACGAATTGTGTAAAGACCTGCTTAATTCGTTTCTCATAAATAAGTCATTCCTTCCACGTATTAAGTAATATATGAGAACATCATCATCGTTGAATAAAAACTTAATGACATTAAGAATTTATAAATCCAAAACTGCTTTTTTTGATCTTGTTTATATTAAGATTCGACCACATAACATGGAAAAACTTTTTTTTTAATTTTACAAAAGAGATCATGATTTATATCTTACAAATAAATAACAACGAACGTATTTAAAACCGGCGAAACTGGCCGTAATAGAAATTATGATAACACACATAAAAATAATACACGACCTAGAACAGACCCTTGTTGTACGCCCGGAAATATACCACTTCAAATGATAGACGTAAAAATAACAAAATAGACGCAAGTTATTTATCAAAGAATATTCATATTTAAGATTATTTTCAAGAAAGTCTCACTGGGCCCTTTGTTATAATATCCAAGTTTATATTAAAAAATGTTTTTCAGTATGTACTCTAAAAAAATCAAATGATGTAGCCACGATGAACTTCAAATAAGTTGAAGGTGAATCTCCGTGGATTCATCTTAATTTAGCCAATTGCCGTCCATTACTAAAAGTAATGCCAATCATTTTGTACAGATAGTTAAATATCCTGTTTGAAGTCAGGGGATTTTTATGTCAGTCAAAAATGAAGTAGGTATGCAAATAGCAAAAGGAAATTAAATGAATAGAAAAATCCTAAAATGTGTTTTTGCGTGCCAAGCGAAGTAAACAAGAGGCTGTTAATCAAGAGATGACGCGATAAAAATAAATAAATGTAAAATATGACGCCTCCGAAATAACTGCATGACAGATACAAATTGCTTTCACATCCGACCGTGAGTAAATGTCATCTACAATAATTGTGTCACAATTCATGAGTAAGCAGGGTTTTTCTTATTCTTTGGAATCGGTAAGATTAATAGGATTCGATCAAATATAGAAAAAAAAAACGACGGGCTGCACTCCGGGAGTGCCGGCAGAAGTGAAAACCTGAATATTAACGTTGTGCATTTTTGATATGTATTTTGGAATGGTTAGGGATTTAATTGATTGGTAGAGGTATAAAAGTACTATCATTTATGTGGTAAAATACAATATTTATTTATTGCGCTATCGTACACAAACATGACAATTTATATTACAATAAAAAGTTTATCTCTCAGAATTAATGTGATCAGAAACTTTTTCAGACTTATCAGAAACTCCTTGCTGTGACACTGAAACGCCATGTAATAAACGATGATAAAATGATTGACAACCGTCAATGTCATACTTTTTTGATTGACAACTATTTATTTTCTAAACAACGAAAACAAAGTTTGGAATTTACAACTAATTGCATACTGGAATCTGCGGATAAACTTTTGAATTTGGAGCAATCGGCCAAGAAATGATTCCCTTTACAGAATCCGCAGACTCCCGAATCGTTAATAACACGAGTGGTGTTACAGTAATCAACATGTCGCTTTCGAGGATGTTCACTGGGAATTTGGGGTAACAAGCCAAACTGTGTGTGAGAACGAGCCTCTTGTCGCAGGAAATCGGACAGCATTTCCAACTTCATACGACCTGATGCATGCTCCGCAGCATAGCGGATCCAAAGACTGCGGAGAAGTGGTGTTAATTTCCACAAAATACTGTTATATAATTCCGGCGAATAAAGATATTCCAAACTTTTTAAATGTTTTATTACGGCAATTAAATTTTGAATTTTGCAGGATATCAAATTAAGGTCTTTGTGGTCACTTTGTAGCATAGGAAGCGTAAAGGAAGCGACCGCACTGCGGCTATAATAGTAGAAGAGGTCACACTTGACAGTTCATTTATGCAAAGAAAAATATTCCTTACGCTAAAGGAATAAAACTCAAGAAAACAACATCAGTTCTTATTAATACAATTATTTACTCTACTCCTGATGTACATAAGAAGCACTTTTCTTTGCATAAATGAGCTGTCAAATTGAACAAAAAAAAAAAATACTAAATCTATGTTGTCTATAGACCGACAAACTTATCTGTTCCGGTGGCGGCGTCGCTACTGTCTATTTAAAACTGTCATTAAATATCGTTTTTGCATTGCATTTCACGTAGTTCCAATTTTGGCCACCGGAACAGATAGTTTGTAGAAAACACGTGTCCGGACTTCAAATTTTATATGGATTTTCGATCAGGTCACGTGACACATAAATCCTGACGCGAGTTTAACATTTTTTCCCCATACAAAAAAAGTGCACAACGCCGCTAAAGAAGTTTTCACTTCAAAAATAATTGAGACTCCAAAAAACTTAAAACAGTAACAAATGAACGAATTAAAACAGAGTCAGCTTGAAGAGGGTGGACGATAATAAAAAGAAAATGATAAATTATTAAAAAAAATTACCAGCTAAAACTGAAACAGTGGCTAAGCCGCTCAAGTCTAAATCACGCATGCTAATCCATTTTCCAGCAAACAATATATTTTAAAAAATGAGGAATGAAGAATACACGTCGTCTGCCTATAAAACACCACGCCCTGCAAAGGTTCCATAGAAACCAGTATCATCAATTGCAAAGACCTAAACACAATTGGTATTGCTTTTCTCAACACTGGGTCTGTTCCACCGCACAGGTGACGGCAGGTGACATGGAGAAATTGTCGGCCAGTGGCAATCGCCGTCGGTTCCTGCCGATATGTCGGTGCCGATATATCGGTGCCGCTACCCTGTCGTTTGTCTCCAAGCTTAATCGATTATGTGGAATTTGCAAACTTCCCGGAATCGGAAGCACTGACGATGCATATTTGTGTTAAAGTGCTTCAAGGGCGGGCTTGTTTCAGGATTTGTAAATAGAAAAAAAATACATCCTTTTGGGCTGTCAAATAATTATATTATAGCAGATTACAATCATATTTTTTATTTGCTAAAACTAAATAAAATCATTTAAAAACATGTAAAATTATGCTGTGCACCTATATATTATTAAAAATAACTAAAGCACCGCTTGAAATACGATATAGATAGGTAATTAATATACACGTAATTTTGTTTTTGTTTAATCGACGCGAGATTTTTCGGTGACCATTTAGCCAGTATTGTGCAATTAATCCTTAAAATCAAAAGGGATGGGTTTGTGACACTTTTAAGAACACCAACTTAACCACCAACTTGAACACGTACCTTATTTATTTGGTTTTAGAAATAACACAAACATAGAGTGAAATCGTCGTCTCAGGCGTCAGTGCCGCGACACATCGATGAAGCACATCGTTTGTCGTGTGTCCTCCATTACTCCGGCTCCACCGCTCGCCGGCTGAAAGCTTGTCGATGCTAAGATGTCTTTTGCTTAGATAATATTTCACTGGGATCCTTATGTTGTATATTTTCGTTCTCATAGTTTTTTATTCAACATTCCTGAATATGTCTTTACAGAAACTCGCTTTATTTTGATATTATGCCAACAATTCAGCAATAAAAAAGTCGTTGGGAATCCTCAATCAAATAAAACAACAATTATCCGTCCATCCAAACAAACGCTCGCACTTAAATAATAGTAATAGGATCGGCTGAAGATATTTTATCAGTGATTAGAGCACAACCAGCACTACCAACCCTGTCAATAAAATTCGACGTAAAAAGTCAATAAAAGTTCTAGACCGTAAAAGTAAATAAAGCCTTTAATCAATGTTTTTAATTATACATGGGGCAAACACATTACTAGTTATCAGTGAAATTGGGGACAAATAATTCGTAAAACATCCAAAATGGGAGTCATGAGGTATGCATGAGAAGTTTTAGCTTGGCTCGTCATAACAGAGTATTAATTTGTCACGCGACAGGCGGCTTCGAGTACAGTCAATGGAACTGAAGTAAACTAACTCAAAACAAAGACCATACAGTGGAGATATGGTAGTTAATGTTGTCCTTAGTCATTTTAGACGTCTGACGAAAAATATTGCGTATTTTGAGCTTGATTTATTCGTACTATAATTTGTAGTTGTTTAACAGTACTGAAGTGGTGTATAATATCTTCAAAATTTTATTACATTGTAAATATATTTAGCTTAATCAAATCATATCGCATTAATCAAAATATCAAAATCATAAGTATCTAAGTTACAAAATCGTAACTTATGGGCCCAAACTTTTGGAGGAATTGGTCAATAATAGTATAGCGAAATGTCTTCTCAATCGCATGAATCGAATGATTGAAGAAATCTATTTTCTATAGTTTTCCCGCTAAGTTGTAAACCCTATGCCTAATTCGTGTAAGTACATATTATTGAAACTTTGTAACGATGATTTAATTTATAAAGGCAATTGATCTTTACTATAAAATACTACAAAGCTGGTATTTTGCCAGGGCCTTTGTGTAATATCATATTTCATTTTGAATACCATTAGGGTGTACTGTTGCGATATCTACTGTGGTGTCAGATATCAGTAGCTAATTATTAACGAGGTGTCACGTGGTAAATCATCCGGCGGCCGCAAATTGGCGTCATTATGCGACGCGAATGGGCAATATTATGTGTTCCACGATTTATAAGCCTGAAATATGCTTTGCCAGTGTTTTTCATTTTCACGCGGAGTATTCTTTTTGTGCTCGTATTTCACCATTAACTCACCTGAGGCTGTACCGAATGGTCGTAGGCTTCATATTTAGGAGATG
Organism: Mecyna flavalis; assembly: GCA_949319885.1. Lineage (NCBI taxonomy): Eukaryota > Metazoa > Arthropoda > Insecta > Lepidoptera > Crambidae > Mecyna > Mecyna flavalis. The sequence continues at coordinate 701,911 of OX439426.1, forward strand.
GATATTTCAGGCGCGTAGTTACTCAAAATAATATTATTTTGCACAAGTGGGTTTGGAAATCAAATCAAATTCTTCAAAGGAAAATTTGGTGTTACATTAATATTAGTGCCTATGTGACGCCCTGCAAGGGCATAGCAACTTTTTTGCGAGTGTGCATGCAAACACAGATTACCTATTCCGTCACTTTAATAGCTTGATAAGAAAGCAATCTGATATGAACTATGAAATATCAGGCGCGAACTAAGGACGTATTCTGTGAACAAAAAACCTAATAACAAAGTTTTGGTCTGACACAGGATTTTAAATACGAAGCCTTAGCACGACAGAAGCTTTAAGTTGAGTTGCGCCGGCCGCAGTCAAAATAATAATATGTGGTACCAATACATTTAACTGCGTCTAGGTCAACTCAGATTAGATTTGGACAAAGCGCTTGGTTTATGAATTATGATGACGAGCAAGCCAGGCTAAATTGTATGGAATTTGGCGATAAGTCTCATTTTGATCTAATGGACTGTACCTAAATGGTTACCACAATGTTTGAAAAGGTAGTGCATTCTCATGCGGAGTATGATAACATTAAAGGCTAAATCTTTCGTACGCTTATACTTTTAGTGGAATCTCGACTATGCATCCGAGACAGAATGCAAATTATGTTCTGGTTTAGTTGTTACAGTTCTCTACAAATAAAATTCTAGACCTGGCAAACTTTTCTAATATTTAAGTAGAAAAATTACTAAAGACTTCTCAATCGCTACAAAGGGGGCGCTGGCTCTTCGCTTTTGAGTTTATAAGATAATCGAGGGAGTTTAGTGGTTATTAGGACAAACTGTGCTTAAAAGCATTTACAACCGCAAAAACAAAAGTGGAAAATCCTCTTCTGTTAACTAAAGAAAATTACTGTAGATATACTTAAGTTTGTTTCTAAGCCTCTGTTACTTTTAGTGACTATTCAATTTTCTCTCTTAAGTAAGCTAATTAAGAAAGTAGGAGGCATTAAAATGACTACGCATAATTCCAAGTACGAAAAGCCGTGAGCGTCAGAACCGCGGGACCACCTCAAAATTCGTCGTAATTATGAATATTGGACCACTCAAGAAATTAGTACTCAATTAGTACTATTTGGTACTTTCATATTAGAATTAGTACTTATATAGTTTTTTATTTATCGAAGTTTTAAAGTGGTCCGCCATCCTGACGTCAGGATGGCGGGACCAATTATGGTTTTACCATTTGCCTAAAACGCTAACGACAATTTGAATATGTAAATATTTAGTACTAAATTAGTACTCCAACATATATTAGTTACAAGTTTATACAATTTATAAATTTTAAGTTATTAAGAATTTTAAAACATAACGCCTGAAACTTTTATCCGAGCAATATCTAGGAAAGCTAACTTGTTTGTTGTACTCTAGGCGCTCCGTAATAATGATATTTATTTAATTCTTTTAATTGCTCATTAAAAATTAATGTTCGAATTCTGATTTAATGTAGCATTAGGGATATTATATTGAAGCTACCGGGCTGTGCTTGTAAATATTCTGCTAAAATCGTGCGTGACTGACATTTAAAATTGTCACAGTAAAACAAAGCTGTCAGTGAGATTACTCCGGTACATTACACTTACTTACATCGGGGTTTGTTTGTAATTTTGTAAACTTTGCTGATCCCGTTTACGTGCTATTTGCCTGATTCGCGATTGATCGACTGGCTATAAATTACAACTGCACAAATGGTGTCATTGAATGCGCAGTACAAAAACATGCTACTTGGTGCAAAACAATTACAAGTTATTTGTTCGCAGTCGCCGATCACATTGGCCGACTGTTCTTTACTCGTCAGCCGGAAGGTTAGAATTAGAATAAATAATAAGGCATTTTTTAATTTATACAATCTGTATTTAACATTGTTGACCGTATATGATACAATGGGGTATAATTATTATATTACTTTTGACCACTCTGGTTGCAAGGTCGTCGTAGCACTTCCAATTTGATCTTCTATAACAGTGTGCCCGGTAATGTCCCATTCCATCTGATTGACTCGGCGGCACAAACTCTATGACTGATATAACAGTGTATTTCGGACATTTTTAAAAGTATTTAGGTATAATTTCGACGGCACGGGCGCCGAACGCTAGCGGACTGAGTAAGCCAGATGAGCGTGTTGTGCGATGACGTCACACCGTCACCGGCGGCGGCAGACCGCGCGTGCGGTTACAACTTGTTTTACTTCTAAATCGGAAACTAATTGACGTGTGTATCGAAGTAATCCTTTCACTAGTATTTTTTATTTTTTACAAAGAATATGGAATGCTAATAATCAAAATTAGTTAACATTCTTCTTGTACCGTAGAAAAGTCCATACTTTGGATTTATGTTACTGTTCATTTTTTTACCGACTTCAAAAAAGGAGGAGGTTCTATGTTCGCCTGTATGTAATGTACCCGAGTAATCGCACTGACAGCTTTGTTTTACTGTGACAATTTTAAATGTCAGTCACGCACGATTTTAGCAGAATATTTACAAGCACAGCCCGGTAGCTTCAATATAATATCCCTAATGCTACATTAAATCACAATTCGAACATTAATTTTTAATGAGCAATTAAAAGAATTAAAGCCGCGCCTAGAGTACAACAAACAAGTTAGCTTTCCTAGATATTGCTCGGATAAAAGTTTCAGGCGTTATGTTTTAAAATTCTTAATAACTTAAAATTTATAAATTGTATAAACTTGTAACTAATATATGTTGGAGTACTAATTTAGTACTAAATATTTACATATTCAAATTGTCGTTAGCGTTTTAGGCAAATGGTAAAACCATAATTGGTCCCGCCATCCTGACGTCAGGATGGCGGACCACTTTAAAACTTCGATAAATAAAAAACTATATAAGTACTAATTCTAATAAGAAAGTACCAAATAGTACTAATTGAGTACTAATTTCTTGAGTGGTCCAATATTCATAATTACGACGAATTTTGAGGTGGTCCCGCGGTTCTGACGCTCACGAAAAGCCACGTAAAGTTAAAGTTACGCCGCTTCCAATTACGCAAAAGACATTAGAAGCAGAAGCAATTTCCATGCACCATTTTTCTACCCTTTGTAACGGTCTGAACAGTAGCAAAGTCCAAAATCCTATACGGGTAAGCGCAGATCAGCAACGGCTTGTAATAAAAGGCTGAGCGAAAACAGATGAATTTGTGAGGCCATCACGCGCGCTCGGGAAAACATCCAGCCGGCTGGATTGGAGCCTTGAAGTTAGCGGTAAGACAGAATTGAAGATGAAATCTAAAAAAGCATTCCTTTTTAGATCCAATCTGTTTAAACGCTACTCCGTATGCATAAGGTTGTAGCTTGTATGAAATCTGCTTATTCATCTTGGCAAACCATATTAAAATGGGTATGAATGGGAAAAGCGAAAAACTATTAACTCATTGGTCATTGGTAATACATTGTCTCATTGCGAAATGGAGTGTATAGTGACAAGTCATAAACTCGTTCCGTAGATTATCTCTCTTCTTCTCTATGGCCCAACATAACACCTACAACTAAGTAAATATATTTTAAAATTGCCTTCGATAAAACTATTTGCGCTCTCCAAATTGATTCTGTCCCAATTGTAAATCATAACGAAGCGAAAGATAGGCGAAACGGATTCAAAATAAACGGACAATGTAAACCACTTGTAACCGTGAGTATCGGTAATATCGGCCGGTTAAACCAATATTTGTTCTGCTATCGGACCGCTGTCTCGTCAGCTCTCTGGGTTGAGTTTGTTAATTTTAAATAATAAATTCGCTTCGGAATATTGGTGACCTGTTACTAATATAATATCGATGCTGTGCTAGCAAATAACGGCAATTCTCGCATTAAATATTATATTCTCGATCGATGGAAAATTTTTAGGTGTAATATTAAGCGGTACAGGATGGTAAAGAATGTACTCTTTTTTTGATAAAGTAAAACTGCGGAAATACTGCTGAAGGTAATTAATTCCAAAGCTTGGTCATGCGTGACAAATATCACGAAGAGCTGTTCAATGATTTGTTGTTCTTTGTAACCGCTACTAGAATTTCTTCGGCTTCACCCGCTTATACTTGTAACCTGTATATTACTGTCAACATTCACTCTCACACATCGTCACAAACTTTTGCATTTGTAATATTAGTATAATTGGCACGATAACTAAGTTTGAATTTTAGGCACTGGATTTGTTTCTAGTTGTTGTAGTTTTTGTGATAAACATGCTCAAGGACCGTAATCCAAGGTGCTATCTTTGTTGCATTGTATATGATGCTAGCGGGCCACAGTGTCTTTTCTTGCGCGATGCGTCATTCATACTAAGTCTGACTCGTTTTTGAGTGCCATATCACATCTCATTGCGAGACTAAAAAAGTGCGAGTATAAAATTTCATCTCAAATGTTGTATACTTGTGTTGTGCACATCGTTAATGTAAAAGCATTTGAACGCAGACGGCGGTTGCGTCTCTGTTTACCGCAAGCATTATCCAGACGCTGAATATTCCCGCCTGATTATGTCGGGTATTGTGTCGCGTTAGCAAATAAGTTGTTGATTGATTGAGTTGAGCGAATGTGGAGCGAGTGCATGACTTGTTTATCATGTATATCTATACTTCTATACTAATCTATACTAATATTATTAAGAGGAAAGATTTGATTGTATGAAGCATTGATAGTGTATTTAAAAAAGAGGTAGATATGCCATCCTTTGACGCACGGCGATTAGAATTTGATCCGTCGAGATATACTAAATCTATGTGCTTCACCAACCGTTGTGTCAATTAACACAATATGAGCGGAGCATTTTTCGAGCGCTAGTGCCGTATCTACCTCTTTTTAAATACACTATCAATGGTAGGTATGAAGTGAATTTGAAGATTTGACGATTTGAATAATTCTTTCACTATATATCGTAATTTAGATGCGTCTGATAATCTGATTTACTATAAACATCAGAATTGTTTCAATTAAATGTAGCATATAGCCAAAAAGGGAAGGCACGTTTTGTGTTGAATTGAATATACAGGGGCTCAAACTTCAAAATATAATATCGGCAATATCTTGTATGATTATAGTGTAAAACTACTACGCTTTGCCAAATTATTTATCAAAATAATATATCGACAAAATAATTGTGATCATTCAAGATATTTTAAATGATTTCTCGATCCACATAGTAAAACACTTTTAATGGTTGGAAGAAATAAAATACCAGCCTATTTATTACTACTGGGCATGAAAACATTTAATTATAATCAGTCATGGTTTAAATATTTTCAAGTATTTTTTAAAAGTCCAGTTAAAACTACAAACTAGACTAACGAACGATCCGTAACAAAAAGAATGCATACTAGATTAATAAAAACGTATTTAAATTTTGCAAAATGTCTACGACTAAAAACTGAAAGAATAGACCTATATACTCGTATTTGCGTTGAACCAGAAATAACGGGACTCATACGCTATCAACGAAAAACATGTTTTATAACATACTCGAGACAAAGGTTATTTTTACCACGTAAACATATTGTTTACGTAAAAATTCCTACTTTCGAGGCCCCACAACAAAGGCCGCTTCCACCCGCCTCATACAAATCCGCTAAGAAAATCGGACGTCTGCGTAAGGCTCAAAATCGCTGTTTGTTCGTCCGAGCTCCAGCGATAATTCTAAGGAATAAGATAAGAGTTAATTTCACATTTTCTTACCGCGCTTACCTAAGCGTGGAACTTGTATAGGTTTGAAAATTTTTGAAAAAAATTGAGAAGATTACTTATAATAATACTCATATAAATTGTGTTATAAACAGGACAAACACGGCTTATTAAAATAATGTCTGTCTTGGACGGTATCCCAGTCTACGACTACCTATTGGGGCATGTCAGGCTTGAAAGAATAACGAATAAAACGAATTTTATTAAAAAAAAAAGGAAGTACAATGTAAATAACATGTTTCTTTTTATTTTTTAAAATGGATGAAATTGATGATTGTTCCTGATGTATTTAATAGCATTGCTAATTTCTTATATAGGTAAAAAGTTGGGGTTGTAAAAAATGACTTAAAAAATAGCCGGCATATCTCCACCATTTGTAAAAGTCGGTTGCGCCATCACTCGCAGAAACCAATAAGAATAAAAGCTCTGTTACTGTTCGTATGGAAATACCGACTCGCCGGGAAATATCTATTTTGCTTTTATTAACTATAACGGGACAGTCAACGTTTGTTTATTGGTTTATTGTCAGTCGCAAATGTTTGTTTCAGTCCGGAATTCGCTGAAATCCTGACTAAGCTGTGTTTAAATTATGTTGGCAAAGTACATGGTTGTGTCAACTGATGTGAATCAATTGACCAGAAAAAAAGTCAAAAGAATTTAATTAATGCAAAAACAACATTACATTAATAAAAGGTAACTTAAAATCGCCTAATCTAACAAATAGGTATCTGTCATATTTATTTTTAATACATATTTATCGCAAAAGACATTATTACTATTTCAGAATTAATTTGGGTGGGCACAACCATTTTCGTTGTTCTGTGGGCACAACAATATTATGTTTCCAATTACATACATTTTTTAGCTATAAATACATCAATTTTTATGTATTGTTATATTTTAGTTAAGTATTGTTATAAAAAAGTGATAAGTGTAGGTAACTCTGAGTTTTTTAATTTAAAATCAATCATACTTTGTTCATTTTACTTTTTAATTTTAATTGTTGTTCATTGTTATATAAAAATTGACACACTTAATTTATTTTAATTTTGATTTTACTTTTTAATTTTAATTTTAAGGTTGACATTATACGTACTAGAATCTATACTTTTGACTTCCAAAATGACTGACTACTTTTTATTTATATAATCTGAATTCAATTAAATGTGAATTATTATTGTAAATGTTAAAATTTAATTGTATCTAATGATTTTGTTAAGTGACCTGATAATGTAAATTAATCGCATGACGTCAAAATGTTTGCTTATCGTTAATCGGTAAAACATGCATGCCCAAACTCGTATTTTATAAGATCTTAAAATGTACCATGTTTTATGCAAATAAAGAAATCTATCTATCTATCTATCTATCTTCATGCATGTTTCGGGAAAAGTTACTCTAAAGAATTAAATATTGTTTTACAAACGAGTCTGGTAGCCGAGTGATTTCAAAGGTGTCCCATTTGTAAGGTCGATGGTTCTGACCTCAGCGGGCACTTGTTCGTCATAAGTAATCATGCACAGTCCAATATTCTGTGTAGTCACAATTCAATTATATCAATTTTTCCCCTGTCAAGGCAGTCGCCCAAATATAATGACCAGCTTGAAATATCGGCGTCAGCTCGCATGCCTTTCGGTCTTTTACCGGATTCACTTCGGAGAGTGTGCCATGGAATTGCATAACTTAATTCCCCCATCCCCTTTTCACCATAGGACAAGCAGACAAACTACACGACGCCTATATACAGTCGAGACTCCATTCATACGAACGAAGCGATTTGCGTCAACCTTCATCATGAGAACTGCAAAGCTGTGGAACTCATTGCCCGATTCCGTGTTTCCTTGACTTACTTGACTTAATATCCTATGACCCCGAGGTGGGGCAGAGGGCGTCCACAGTAGTTCTCCATCTCGTTCTGTCTTGAGCTTCGCGTTTGACTTGAAATCAAAGGCTCGAAGATCAGATGAGTCTACAGTCTTGCAGCACATTGAGCAATGCTTCCTAGTGAAGTGTCCCTCAATGGAATAGGCCGCAGTGGCCACTTACCATCAGGTGGGCTGCGTGTCTTTCTGCCAACTGACTTAGAATAAAAAAAAAAAACTTCGCTCCACGTCTTGCCGATTTTCTTGGCCTCGTCTGTTACAGTGCGCCGCCAGGTTTGCTTAGGGCGGCCACACTTTCGTTTTCCTTGAGGATTCCAGTCCAGAGCCTGCTTGGGGATATGATCAGAATCCTTTCGGAGAGTGTGGCCAATCCTACTACCTATAACCGTGTTTCCTACTGAGTACGATATTTCGGTCTTCAAGTCGCTTAGGTGCTTTCTTGGCAAGGCAAGCATGTAACAGCTTAGGCCGCATCAACGCTATCCATCAGGTGTGATCGTGATGCAAGCCTATAATTTTTTTTTAAAGCCAGCTCTACCAAATCTTGGTTTATGACCACGACCAGGGTGACTAGTTCGGGACGGAACGTTCGGAGAAAGAATAGACTTGATGACAAAACAACAATCCAATAAAACCGGCCTAATAAAGAGTGTTTTGGTAGTCACGAGTGCCTCGCAGTAATTTTACGAGTGAGAAGCAATCTCAATGGCCGTCCATATATTCCTCGTGTAAAGTTTCCCGCCAAGGACGGGCCTGCTGTGTATGTTGCGATACAACTCATAAAACTTCGCTCACACACAGCCAACGTACACAGAAAAATAAAGGCTCACGTTATAGAACTTTTTAAATATATGCATGATTACGTTTATTCTTTTTACTATTATGGCACTTTGACATAAGTACAATTCCTCGCTTGACCTGCAAGACCAAAAATAATGTGATAAATTACGTTCTCAGTTACAGTCTAAAGTTTTGAACAGCATCGACATCGTCGTGACAAAATCTCTCAGAACCTACCGTTTCGCGTCTGTACTCTCAACCTCTTTGTTGGTAGCCCGTGGAGATTTTAATTTTCATTTCATTTCATTTATTCATTAACAACATATTTGTATTTGAATATTACACAAGAGAAACATAAAAAACAGTTATTGAAGATTAGACCAAGACTTGGCTAAGAACCATTAATATTTAAAAAAATTACCTTCTCACTGGTACTGTTTGTATTTAACATTCTCGGAATACATATTTCTTGATTTTGGTTAAACAAAACATGTGAACTTACTCTGTAACCAACAATATGTAAAAAAACGGATTTGTTTGTTATGTTATACAAAAAAGTGTTCTGATGGAGAATTTTCCGTTGTAATATATTTTTGAGAAGAAGGATTAGGCAAGGTGGAGCACGTCGAGACGCGAGGCTTAGGGTGGGTGAAAGAAGATTAATCGCTATATTTATGACAAAATCCATGTTCGCGTTGAAGCTATACTCGTTTCTTAAGCGCTGATGCTTAAACATAGAATAGTGATTGTTGATTGTTCAAGATTTTGGGGCCTTATTTGCAACAAGGATTGATGTCAACCAAAACTTGGTTAACATAAGGTATTTCGTAATGCTATCGATTTTAAGTACATACGAACATTTAAGCCTGGGTTAAGTTCCGGGGACGGGCTAAATTTCTTTTAGATTTTTTTAACTGTTCAGGTGGTAGCTAGCAAGTAACAATGCTAGGAAAATACATATTCACTGATTGCCCTAGAAGCTTGTGCTGAGGAAAATATAGAAACTTCAAGAAATTACTTTCCAATAAAGGTATTATCATGAGTTGGAAAGCAATTTCCTATCAGATCTGGAGACTATTAATAATTAAAATTAAATGCTAAACTTTGAGTCGTCAATCAAAAAATATCCCGATGGCCAAAGCGGCGCGGCGGCGATCGCTCAGAACTTTGTTTTGATATTTTTCCTCGCGGTATCACGTGCCGTTTTGTTTCGTCAGTCAGCACTTCGGCGACGTTCATTAATCTTCCGCGCTCGGGCCCATGTCAATTAGCTTTATCTTATCTGTGGCAGTCGCTCGAGCCGGCTCGTCCCCTGAGATATTACTCAGCAAACGACACAGTGGATGCGCCAGTGAGACATATGTCATATCATAATGTTATGTGTGGGAGAGACATGCTGCAGACGGTTCTTGTCTGTTAGTCGAAACTGGGGAAGCACCACTTTCCTAAGGAAGACTGAAGTATAAGGAGCTTTGCTACCCCTATCTTCTCCGTATTCTTATCTTCCGAAGTTTGTTCACGTCCTTTTTAGCTTCATATTATTTTTACAAAGACGGGCAAAGCATCTTAGGCCTAAGTCGCAAGGGTCCATGAGTGGTAATAATCTCGTACCATCAGGTGTCAGAGACTAGCTCGTTTACTTCCATCGTTCAAAAAAAGACATAAAATCAATTGGAATAAGTCTTCGAATCAAATCCCAATTGTAAAGACGGTAAAGATACTAACGGAGCGTTGCATTTAGTTAACTCGATTTGCTTCAATAAGCATTCAGCTCGATTCGAACTAAGCTCAAACTCTCTTTACTGCTATCTATGCACTGTGTTGGAAATGCCGAAGCAGATAATATGATGCTACGCTTTGCTGAGGGCAGGGACAATGGAATGCATTTAATTAAATATCCCGAAATGTTTACAGATTTCGAATGGGAAAGATAGAATGAACGAAAACATGTTTGATATTGGAATCCTATCGTTTGATCATTAATTGGATTTTGACACTCAACAATTTCAAATTTAGCATCAAGATTGTACATTCTCAAACTTTATAAATGAAAAAATCGTTTCCCAAAGGTCAAAAATCAAAGTGATTTATTTCATTTAGATAAGTCCCATAGCCTTTTCCTTATCTGTTATAAGTAAATAAAAATTAATGTTTAATTATTTTAAGGTAGTTTTCAAATCGGTTCAGTTAGTTTCGGAGCCTATTCAATACAAACCTACAAACAAACAAATCTTTCCTCTATAATATTTGTCATTATGTTTACGGTAGAAAAAATGGTTTACTCTTAAAACAATCACAATAAAGTTGTTTCCTGGATGTCACATCCATTTAAAGAAAATGCACAAGTCGTCCTCTAACCTACTTCGGCGATCGTAACTTTGTAATCGGAATTCGGGGCTTGTTTATAAAGACCATATCGGTAGCACATAATTCTTTTCCGGATAATCGGATCTCAGATCGGAAACATTATGACTCGTATAAATCAAGATTACCTCCGTTATTAACTTAGAATCTACATTACACGTCCGTTCGTATTATTACTTCCGAGTATATTCTCTTTTCCTCGTCCCGCAGAGATATTGTCTCTCGACGATCAAACGGATATTAATTATTACCACTCGCTGAGTTTTCCCACGAGACCGGCGGTTTGATTTCGATACCTTAGTTCACGAAAAGTTAATTCCACGTACTTTTACAGGATAAATGGATAACTCCAAAAACCGCAGTAGTAATGAAAAGGTTTAAAAGAGAATACTATCGAATTGTCGTTTATAATACTATTATTATGAGTAGAGGTTACAAAGCAAATACTTTATCGCATCATCAGCGCATTTACCTACCTCTTTCATGAAAAACTTCCATCAGATCAAGTGTTTTTCCTCATTTGACCGTCTCCGTAAATAGTGGCTAAGCCGCTGACTAACTACCACCTACCACCCCCACAAGTGAAATCTGCCGCCATAATAGCTCTGGCTGTGTTCCGGCAGTATTAATGTCGGAGCCAGTACACTTGAAATCAAAGGCTCGAAAATCAGATGAGCCTACAGTCTGGCAGCACATTGACCGACGACGCTTCCTGGCGAAGTCTCCCTCAATGAAATAGGCCACAGTGGGCGCTTACCATCAGGTGGGCTGCGTGTCTGTCTGCCAACTGATGTGGTATAAAAAAGAAAAGTCATTAAATATTGAAGAATATAAAACATCGCCAAGGTAAATATCCCTGTCAATTTTAATACATCAAAAACTTTAATACACACGAAATAACGCCAGTGTCCTTCATTTCCCGTTATAAACTAGTTATTGGGCTCTAACCCGGCAGTAAAACTAGCCGTCCATGCTTAATGGGCTCTCGCAGTCGCAATGAATAATTCTTCCCGGCCGGGCCTGACTTAGCTCACGCGCTAATAATTAATTACTGTGTGATTGGGGCATAATCATTAATTGGTGAAAAAGGCTCAAGTTGAGAACTTTTTTTATACCACATCAGTTGGCAGACAGACTCGCAGCCCACCTGACGGTAAGCAGCCACTGCGGCCTATTCAATTGAGGAACACTTTATCAGGAAGCGTCGCTCAATATGCTGCCAGATTGTAAACTCCTCTGATCTTCAAGCCTTCAATTTCAAGTGCACTGGCTCCCATATTAATATTGCCGGAACACAGCCAAAGCTGTTATGGCGGCAGATTTCACCTGTGGGGGTGGTAGCTAGCCAGGCGGACTCTGAAAAAGTCCTACCACCAACCAGACCCAAGTCGGGAATCGAACCCACGACCTCCGGGTTTTTATACCCGAGCGACTTAGCCACTATTCCATGGAGGCGGTCTAAATAATAACTAATTTAGAGTAGCTTTGATAACACGTAAAATATTTGTGGGACTAAACGACATCTATTATGTAGCACAACTCCTTATTGGTCTATAGTGGTCTGAGTACCATGCCATGATCTTGGTCCTGGGTTCACAATAGACAACATTCAACAGTCATGGCTTTAAGCTGCTTAGCTACACATAAATGCTTGATATTAAATACATTATAAATAAACATCACGACGCAAAAGAAATAATCTAATCAAGAACTGGGCTACTACATCAGACGTTATTTGTGTAATATGATTCGCTTTGTTCAGTCATAATCATGTTTGTAGGATAATAATTATATATATGAAGATGTTTAATATGTCATCAGCGCATCGTGCTTCTACCAGATGATGAAAGCCTGAGACTTTTTGCCCTTATACAGCGTGTTAGGTAACCCGAGGGACATATTTAAGGGGAGTGTTCAGAATCCGATTAGGAGTTGAATTCGCTATAAAAAATATATCCTTAATTTTTTGCATTTTTATCCAAATATGCATGAACTACCTAAAAATCCCGTGTGCCGGCCGGCCGGTTATGCCCCAAACTCATATTTTACGCAAGTACAATAGATCTACCCCTGAGCGAGTGCACGAAATACTGTGAGAGTAAGAGCCCGTACGTTACGCGTATTTTCAGGAAAATTTCGACTAAGGTTATTGACAGATATTTACCAGAGTTTTTATTGGTTTATACTTATTTCGTTATATGAAAGCATGTAATGCATGCAAGCACTATTTGGGGTTTAAATATGTCCCTCGCATTTCCTGTCATACTGTATAATAAACGACTCTTCAAGGAAAATAATAAAGAAGCTCTTTTATGAATATAACTTTTCGATTCAGTCTTCTCACGTAATTTATGATTTGTATGTTAATATAGTGTGTGATCATATACTTCAATAAAGAGGTAGATAAAGAAATCTTACACATCTAAAGACACGTGTATCTAAGGAAGCTATCAACTCAGCTAATAAAAGTAATTGGAAATACTCTAGAGACGATATAAAGGAAACACGTAGTCGACAAATGACGAATAGGCAACTGAGACCCTCAACCTATTGATTCAGTTCCTCAAAGTAGTCAACTAAGTTAAGCTATTAATATTTAACTGCTGTGCCTGCGATGTTGTCCCAGTGGAATCCAAATTTTACGAGATATAAATTTATGTCCATCCTAAAATTATATTTTATTCTAGATATTGAACTGAAGACTGGGGCGATGGCGCATTTGGTAGTGACCCTGCCTTATGCGCCAGGGGTCGTGGGTTCGAATCCCACCCAGGACAAACACTTACGTGATGAACATTTGTGTTTGTTCTATGTCTGGATGTTTATTTGTATTTAAGTATATATTTGTGGTACCCTCGTTGTTTCTGACAACCATAACATAAGTGCTTACGCTAGTTTGGGGTCAGATCAATGTATGTTATGTTGTCCAATATTTATTTATAGGGGAAATATTTAAGTGTTCATCAAAAAAATACTGAAATGTACATCAAAATAATTGATTACACACTAAAGGTTAGGTTAGGTTAGCAATTCAGTATTTTTTTGATGCACAATCCGTATTTTTTGATAATATGCAGTTAAATACAACCCTTTTTTTAATAGCAGTTAAGCTATAAGAGCGTTTGTCCACCGCCGCCGTCACCGAGAACCGAGTTTATTTCTGACCAATCTCAAGATGATGGCGCTCGAGTGACGGGCGTGCGGTGGACAAACGACTGTAGTAAATGTATGTACCGCTACCTCGGCGCGCTCATCTCGATCTCAGTGTCGGCCCGGTGATGGTGGCGGTGGACAAACGCTCTAACACTAACTTTATTTCCAGTGTGTGCCAATGCCGGGGCTGGGGTTTCGGCGCGGCTCCTACCGGTGCCTGTGCAAGAGAGGCTTCTTCTTCCCCAACACCACCGCCGACAACCGGTACTACAACGGATCCGACATCGAGGAGGAGTATGAAAAACATCTGTTGGTTAGTACTTGGCATAATCTTGATAAAAAAGTAAAGTAAAGTATCAGCCTATGTCCCACTGCAGGGCAAAGGCTCCCATCTTTAAAATCAAGTTATCGCTACGATGATGGGTACTGGCTTAATCACCACTCTTGCCAAATGCGGATTGGTGATCACAAACCCGAGCTGTGTCCGAAAAAACCGACACAAAGTTAGCTCGACCCGGGAATCGCACCCAGGACCCCGAGATCTTGACCCGGTACTTTTTCTATTTATGTTAACCTTTTTATTCGGAAGAGAATGCGATTATGCTCCATAACCGCAGGCTAGCTAAACCTGCGGCCGTGTGTGGGACTCGATACTAAGCGCCCACTACCCACTAAACTCCCCCGGTTTCGCCTTCACACCCGATTGGGACGAGCCGGTGGCAATTGACCAGCCCCTCCTTGGGTACCCCGACTTGAGAAGCCACAAGTAGGCCTATTTATGTTAACCTAATGCGCCATCTTGACAATAACAATTAATTATCACCAAAAGTATCACAATTTGTCTCCTTTGATATGAAGTTATGCGCATACATAAATGTTTCGGCAAATTGTTATAACATGCGATCAAGATGAGTTAATATACAATAGACAGTTACATCATCCAAATTACTTCGGTAAAGTCAACAAAGTACATTTTGAGCGTTGAAATGTTTAGAACGTATCTAAATTGAGACAATATTGTAAGCAACATCAAACATATTAATTCAAGTTAGTTTCGAAATCAGTTCAATTAATGCCATTCTGTTCCCACAATTTAGCGCGAGCAAGTAATTACATACTCCCATTATTGTCCTGTTTCGCTGAACGCCGGCAGGAGCTTGTGCATTTAATTAATTGAATGATATCGGTAGTGCTGACAGCTTGCCGACTCCCTTGCTACGAGCGAAGTGCGTTCGTAGCAATATCTTGGAATTAATGCAAGTGCTACGACGTAGACTACATCGAAGCATGAAGCGTAGCAATATTTTGTAATAAGTTGTGTTTGCTATTCACTTACTGATATAGTATGATTCGTAGGAATATTTATGTTATGTTATGTTACATCTTACAATAAACAACTATTTCATCGAACAATTTATTCAAGCTGTTTACGCATAAACGCGGCTAATTTTAGTATACGAGTAGTTAGCGTTCAAAGTTATCACTGAATGATCAATATACAATTATTTACCAAGATTTGTGTTTTTTCTGTTGTCCACAATCGTATCATAACTCATAAGTTATCATGAGCATTAGCTCTTGGCAACTCCTTTACTGAGCTTGGTAATATTAAGATAAATTATTATTTTATATAAATGGTCCTTTGAGCCGGATAGGATTCATTGTCCTATAATATGAAAATTTTGCAATTCCTATTTAATAATTTTGTGATTTTGTAGAATCGGATCTCTAGCGGGAAGCTATTCTAAACTCAGCTCTCTCTTCCAGCTCCAGCGAAGCCTGTACTCTCTCTCGGACGCGTTCGAGTGCCTCCCGTGCGCGGAGGGCTGCGAGGCGTGCGTGGACGGGTCGCCGTGCGTGGCCGCGCTCAACTGGGTCGTGCGCTCTACCATCTTCGCGCTGGCCTGCTTCGTCATCTCCTGCCTGCCCTTCATCGTCTACTTCACAATCAAGTATGGACATGTCCGGGTAAGTTACCCCGAGGTTGTACCATTTGTTACGTAGGTTTGAGTTAGATCGTTTGGGGTTTTGGGTAATGAGAAGCTGGTTTAAACGTCCTTGTTTAAATTATTTAATTGTAAATAAGAACCAGCTTCTCACTTTTCTTTTAATTCTCAAATCATATAAATAAAACAAGAATGTCGCCGTGTAATGGCTTGTCAGATTCGATAATCGTCACTCTATTAAAAACACTGTGTGGTGTGTGGTTATTGCGAGAGGTTAATTATACTCTCCTGCCACAAACAGCTGCACTCTAAAGGATCTTCAATTTCACTTGGACTAGACTTATGGGAGCCAAGTGGACGGAGGCACTTGGACAAGCTTCTGGTTTTTTTTGTTATACTAGGTCAGACACGCAGCCCTGATACTCGTAGTAAGCGGCCCCTGCGGCCTATTACATTGAGGGATGCTTTACCTAGAAGCGTCCGTCAATGTGTTGCCAAACTGTAGACTCATTTGATCTTCGAGTCTGTGATTTCAAGTATACTGGCTCCCACATTAATACTGCCAGAACACAGCCAGAGCTACTATGGCGACCGATTTCACCTGTAGGGGTGGTAGCTAGCCAAGCGGACTCTGAAAAAGCCCTACCACCAACTAGATCCAAGGCGAGAATCGAACCCACGACCTCCGTGCTTTTTACCCTAGCGTCTCAGCCACTGTTTTACGGAGGCGGTCAAAATTATCGCTGATCATATGTTTAATTCTTTCGATGTTGTTCAGGTGGTCCGCGCAGCAAGTCCAGCGCTGCTCCGAGTGATAGTGCTGGGCGCGCTGCTGATCTACTGCACCACGCTGGTGATGTACGGCCGGCCCAGCGTGCTGACGTGCACCGCGCGCGTCTGGCTGCGCGAGGTCGGCTTCTGCCTCACCTACGGCGCGCTCATGCTCAAGACCTGGAGGTGAGCCTTGTCATCCTTGCATGCTCTACAGGTGGTCCGCGCAAGTCTAGCGCTGCTCCGGCTATCGTTGAAAAGACCTTGACAAATGTAGCAATCCCAAACCAAACTCTTCTAGTCTTACGCCCAATCTAACACAAACTCTTCTAGTAATACTAACAAAACTCTGCTGGCCAGGTTTTTTCTTTTAAACGACATCAGCTGGCAGACGAGACACGCAGCCCATATAATATGGTAATCGGTCACTGCGACCTATTCCATTGAGGTACACTTCATCGGGAAGAGTCGCTCAATGTGTTGCCAGACTGTAGGCTCATCTGATCTTCGAGCCTTTAATTTTAAGTGTACTGGCTCCCACATATATATTGCCAGAACACAGCCAGAGCTGTTATGGCGGCAGATTTCAACTGCGGAGGTGGTAGCTAGCCAGTCGGACTCTGAAAAAGTCCTACCATCAACCAGACCCAAGGCGGGAATCAAAACCACGACCTCTGGGTTTTTATACCCGAGCGGCTTAGCCACTGTTCCACGGAGGCGGTTTAGGTTTTCTGTGCACCCTGATATTTAAGCCCAAATTCGGTTTCTTCATAAAATAAGAGCTCGCCCATCCGATCCAGACCTAAGTTGCGTGGAGTCACCGTCACCGGATTCGGTGCAAAAAACCATCATCAATCTCATGCTGCAAACAGTTCCTAACAGTCAAATGAATGAAAAATTAAACGGTTGGAAAAATGATTGAAAAGTCTTGCGACATATAAAATCTAATTATCATTATATCATTTTATTATCAATCCTAGTTTGTAATAGATACAATCGATTTTCAATGACGATGAGTGATTAATAATAATGTCAGTCAACATTTATCACTTTAGTCTGGTGATATTAACGAAACTAAGGCCTATATTTGGGTAAATTGTTCTGTGCCTCATACGCATCGCTGAATAATTCCACGCACTCTTCCTTATTTTCTATTAACATAGCTAAGTCTCATGGGTTTTCACTAGGGTTGTTAAATACATACAGTTAATAGTAATAATTGTGTACTCTGCGAAGTTTAGGGATCGATGTTGTGATTTATTTAACAGTTATTCTTAAGAAGGAGTTTAATGGCCTGCCGGCGACTTCTTAAACATTACCATCGTAGAAGTTTTTTTTGCATATAAATATTTTTGGATGATATTATTATGTTACGGCTTTGTTCACAATAACCACAATATACTGGATGACTTTTTTACCGTCAGGATAATTTATGTTGAGATATGCATATGTATAAGATATGCATTTTTTAAATTAATTAGTAATTAATAATTACCCATTCTCATTAACTATAATGTAATTAGCACTAAGGCAAGAGCGAGGCACTCCAACACAAGTATAATTTTATAACTTTCTGGAGCTGTCTCACCACAAAATGTTAAAGTTATATTGAGTAATAAAACAATTTTTAATTTTAATTTTTTTTTTTAATTAACCATCTAATTCAAAGTTAATTTCGATCAACCTAACATTTAAAAAAATTGTAAAAATAATATTAAAAAACGTGAAACTGACCAAAAATAAATGAATTTATCATCAATGAATTCGCCCGAGTTTTACGCGGGCGCGTTTATTCGTTCGCAAAAATATTGTTTTTTAGTGTTGTGTGGTGATAGTGTTCATAGCCTCTGGCGTATTAATCAAATTTTCAATTAATGCGTGTACATTTTGATAAAAGAAAAACAAGTAATTTTTTTCGGTATTCTGGTAGAGACATGAAAGTTATAGTGTTATCGCGATTATGTTCTAATAATTTAACTACGGGGCCATGATTTCAGTTTTCACTTTAGTATCTCACTAAAGATCTGTCGTACTCGGTAAGGATTTGTAATCACCAATCTCTTCAATCCATCTTGCGAGGTGTTTAAGCCAGTACCAACAACTCTGACATTGACTTGATTTCAATAATTTAGCCCTTTGTTTGTGAACAGTGACATCCCTAGTTATCCTAATCCGGCGTATTTGCAAACGAATGCCCTTAACTTTTCCATTAGAGTCCCTATCTCTTATCGATGCGGTGAGGCACCGGCGCAGAATACGAAAACACGCCTAACTTCCGCCCGCGCGTGGCCGTCTGTTCCCGACCTCCGCCAGACCTCACCTGTATGTAGGCCTCAACTTTCACGACGAATTTATGTGATTTAGACGATAAAGAATACCCAGAAAAGAAAGCCTGCCTACATCTGTTTTTAGTTTAGTTTTCTAGCTTAGGTCCGTTTATTCTAGACACGTGGTAGTATCGTAAGTGCTATCATAGTAAAAAAGTACACAGTACGCTATTGTATCTATTCGTTACTGCAAACAAAGAGATTTTGTTTGAGGCAACGCATCAATACAACGGTGCACACCTGTGGTGCACACTGACATACAAGCTGCGCGCAGTGCGTTTGTATGAATATAACGTAATTTTTTTTATACTAATTTAGTTGGCAGATAGACACGCAGCCCATTTGATGGTAAGCGGCCACTGCGGCCTATTCCATTGAGGGACACTTTATCAGGAAGCGTCGCTCGATGTGCTGCCAGACTGTAGACTGATCTGATCTTCGAGCCTTTGATTTCAAATGCACTGGCTCCCACATTGTTTGGCTTGTGGCTAAGGCTGTTCCACGGAGGTGGTCAAAACTGTGTACCCTTTCTACTATCATATGGTGCTATTGAAACTGATCTTCCGGGATGTCAGTAACCAACTAAAAATTTATTCTAATCTGAATATTCATTTTTAAAGGTTCCTATTTTTATGTTTAGAAATACTGCATACAAATCTATTTACGTAAAAGGGGACATGTTATTATGCTTACACAAAGCAAATATTTAATACATGAATATTAATTTGTTCCTATTGAACCCACGCTGACAGCGTACACGACATAGCGTAAACATAAATATTCCTTTGCAATTTCAGTAAACAATACCAAACTCTGCCTCTTTATGAATATGACGTCAATATAAATAAATATACGTATTTACACATTCATACAGCGCCATTCTGCCCCAAATGTACCTCAGCTACTGTGAATTCGAAAAAACGGATAATTATAATATTATGTAGGTATATTAGTTAAATACATTTTTGTCAATATATACCACGTGTTTTTTTAGTCGTTGTTTTCCCTCAGCAGATCGCTTCACCTAGTACTATCAGTAACTATTTAGATTTATTTTTTAATTTTTAGTTTTTTTTTTTATTTATTTTTTCAAATTTGAAGGAAAAAGAGAAATTAAATGTTAATATAAACTAACTAGTTATTATAAATCGACTGGGGCGACTAAGAAATTAACGGGCGTCTAAATATTTTATAGTATGGAATTATAGATGAGGTGTAATAAATATAACTTAGCGACTAATATTATTAGTGAGGTAATAAACATTGTATAAACGGCCGGAGGCGGAAATCGACTCGGATGGACATAGGTTAGAAGGCTAAGGCGGGAGCGGAGCGTAGCGGAGCTCCCGCCTTAGCCTTCGTGGTTATTTTTTTTTTACACCTATTCCCTAAATTAATGAAAGAAATGGTTTTTAAAATTACGTATTCGGACTGACACGTTTTATTAATAAAAAGTATTGTAATGTAACTAATTGTAGGTTACAAAAAGTTGATTATAACAAAAATAAAGACCATTAAATCGTTTTATTTAATTGTTTAGTAGATTTATAGCTGTGTAACTGGATTGGTTTGGTCGGATGGCCGTGTTGCTGGATTGTGGCCGTGCGGTGGTTGTGGATCGCTTCCTTGTAGCCGTCTTGCGTTGTATGGTTGTAACCCTTGGCATGTAACTGTAGTTCGGCTCTAACTATGATACTGCGACATCTACACTACGTCCTACAGTTATAATTTTTTTTTCTTTATTATTATTATTATATCTACATTCACACGAAAAACTGTATGGCTTAGTATAGATAGATTTATTATCATTGTTGTATAAATTTCTTTGGCGATTAAAAAGGGTAACTGTCGAGTTTCTTGCCGGTTCTTCTCGACAGATGACTGCATTCCGATACCGGTGGTAGAGTCACTCTGTAATTGACGATTCATAAATACTTGATACAAGTTTACATGAATAAAGAATATTTTGATTTTGATTTTGATTTTGAATAAATAGTGAATTATCTTTTTGATACGCGCGAAGGGAAATGATCTCGGCCAGTGACCGTCCCCGACGCAGCTAGTACTATTGATTTGAGTTTCGTCTATGTCAATCGTAAAACTTTTGATTTGACAAAAAAAACCTATTTAATTTATTGTACTACTATGATAGAATCATGTTACTGCGGGAAAACAACGACTAAAAAGTCACGCAGTATATACATCTTTAAAAAACTAAGTGATCGCTGAATTATACTTTTTTTTTATTTGCTCTTAAACGCGTTATTAACACAAATTTAACAGTGTGGTGGTGCAACCTTAGAGCATTAAAATTTAATTCTTAAAGGTGCAACCTATATAGAATGAGTTCGAAATTGTCCACTGTGAAGTTAGCGCCACAAGTAAAGTCACGCGTTCTACGTCCGGCCGATCAGCGTAATTGGATTGCAGTCTTCTCGACCATTCTGCTTGGTCAGCCATGATTATAGGGTTGCCAACTTTTTTACAATAATTAAAGTATATTTAGGCCTGAGAAAAAAAATAAACAGTATTTTACAAAAATGGACAGTATTTCATTTTTAAATTTTTAAAGACATAATTTTTTTTTGCTCTTCTGTTGCAACATATCACTTTAAAATCATTTTTAAAGTTTATGCCTCATCACAATTAGAACTGTATTCTCCAATCAAATAAAAACTGATACTTACTGAAAACAGTATTTTGTAAAGGTACTTTATTTTTGTTTGACAGTAAACGGTATAATGTGGTAAAAAACAGTATTATAATACTGTTTTTAACAGTATGGTTGGCAACCCTAGGCGTGAAAGGAAACGGGAAAATGCCATGCCCGCCAGTAAAAATGTTGAAATCTAAAACCATTTTTCGTATGAAAAAAGAATACGAAAATAATTCGATTCAAACTTTTTCGAAAATTAGAAAACTTGTTTGGAATGAAAATGTTAAAGGTTGACCAACGATATTTTGAAGAAGCGCACTTTACACTATAGGTAATTATTTTACGAACAAAACAATATACATATGTACATTGCTATAACACAACCAGTTGCGATAATATCAGTTTACGTAATGTCAACACTACATCAGAAAACCATAAATTATCTTGTATTAATATTTAGAATTTTACTGTTACAACAAAGTTAATAAACAAATTAAATAAATATGACGCACGGAATTAGCATTTAAATGAAACCTATATTTAGTTACTAAATAAGTTTTCTTTCATGTAACTTAAAGGCTATTTCTTTTGTTATTTGTCGAAAAAAACACCTTCATTGTTATCTAACAAAATATGTTATTAGAAACTTTTTACGCATTGCTAAAACCGATCTTTATTATCTTGATTATTTTGTGATACTCACTAATTTTAAAATAACCGAAACTAGTTTTAGGATTAAGATTACAGTAATCCACTAGTTTGTTTATGTTTGCCATATTTACCGCAGCTTAATGAAATTTACTTGGAAATAGGAATAACTGGCAACTTCTTGCAAAACAGTTGTTAAAATAACTCAGCCAATAACGTATTGGAAAACAGCCGATATCCTCCCCTAGCTCGCGTACATCAGGTGTGCAAACACTCCCACGTGGTGTCAACATATATCTCTCATCTAAACATTACAGGAAAACCTGATTTATTTATATTCGAACGTCTGACTGTTATTGACATATTTTTATGTGAGCCTTTGAAAACATATCCAGTCTGACAACGATTTCTGAAGTTGAAATGAACATGCTTTAAATGAGAACAAATATTAAAAGTTTATATTTCATAATTTACGCCACTGTTCATTTAAGTAACTGGCGGTGAGCTAGCCTGGGTTCGATTCCCGGATCGGGATAAAATTTAGTCAGATATTTCGAACACAGCTCGATTTTGTGATCAACCTGCATTTGGTAAGCGTTGTGAGTATTGCAGTTCCCATTACTGTAACGATGACAAGTCTTTGCCCTGCAGTGTGCCGAAATATGGCTGATACCGTTTTAATAGAACACTTTTGTCGTAGACTGAGGCATGAAAGGATGATATTTAACTATTACTAGCTTTCCGCCCCCGGTTTCACCCGCACGTAATTATTTTTCTTTTTTCAATATCCCGCGGGATTGAGACGTTTTCTTTTTATATTCGGATTAGGACATAGGCTATAAGAATTTTATAGCCTATGTCCTAATCCGGGTTATAAACTATACGTGTGCCAAATTTCATCTAAATCCGTTCAGCCGTTTAGGCGTGAGAGAACAAACATCCAAACATCGAAACATCCAGACTTTCGCATTTATAATGTTAGTAGGATAATCCTTAATCGTGCAATCGTATTGCAGGATATCGGTGATATTCCAAGTCCGTTCGGCGAAGGCGGTGAAGATATCGGACATGTACCTGCTCCGGCGCATCGGCGTGATCGTGGGCGTGGCTTGTGTCCTGCTCGCGATCCGCACGCTGGTGGCGCCGCCCGCCGTCATCGTCGGCCGGACCAAGGACGACCTCAAGGCCTATCTCTGCAACACCGACTGGTGGGACCATTCATTTACCACGTGTGAGTATGTTTAAGTTATATAGCATTTCATGACATCCGATTTCTAGTGAGAGTCCCTCCCGCCCCCCTCAGGTAACTGTTTACTTAGTAGTTATATTTCACTGGCGGCTCTTGCCGACAACAGTTGCCTTCCCTTGGTCCCTATATTCCATCCCTGTCTCCCTCCCCCCCCCCCTATCAGATCACGCGTTAAGTCGTCCCCTGTCTTGCTGGTAAGCTCGCTGGGCCTCCCGCAAGGGTCTCACCTGGTGTGCCCATCCGCACAGCAGCGTTATAGGGAGGGGACAAGATCGGCCTCGTTATGGGGCCGGACACACCTCCACCGGGCACCGCAGGGTGCCTGAGAAGCAGCGCAGGTAATGTGCTAAGCTCGAGACCCGCAGATGCCCCTCATAAGGGCGAATAACCACAGTCCAAGTCCGTTCGGCGAAGGCGGTGAAGATATCGGACATGTACCTGCTCCTCGCGATCCGCACGCTGGTGGCGCCGCCCGCCGTCATCGTCGGCCGGACCAAGGACGACCTCAAGGCCTCAATGAGCTGCCAGACTGTAGGCTCATCTGATCTTAGAGCCTTCTGATTTCAATTGTACTGGCTCCCACATTAATATTGCCGGAACACAGCTAGAGCTGTTATGGCGGCAGATTTCACCTGTGGGGGTGGTAGCTAGCCAGTCAAACTCTGAAAAAGCCCTACCATCAACCAGACCCAAGGTAAGAATCGAACCCACGACCTCCGTGTTTTTATACCCAAACGGCTTAGCCACTGTTCCACGAAGGCGGCATATAAAATGTATATACAAAAAATAATTATATTTAGTAGCATATAGTATACAACCGGACGAAACCAACATTGTACATTAATGTACATGCTTGAAGTTTACATTATAATTACCTATAGTTAAATGACACAATTTTGAAAGTGCTGTTATTACTACGCTCTTTAAATTGCTTTATTATTCACTTTATGAGGACGTATATTCCATCCATCAAGTTTAAAACGGATTGCACCTGACAGCACCATTGAACAAAACACGGAATTTATTCCGGAAATTGCTTAATGCCTCGGAAACGGGAACGGCAATGAAGGTATTAATTTAAATGAGATTGATTTAGAACGTTAATACTAACACAAAGTTATTCGTTTTATGGAATGAATGGACACAATGAATTTTATTAGTTTTGAATCATTGAGCGTTGACGGTTTTTTTTAGTAGAAATGTAATATTTATTTATATTATGTATTATGTATTATAAAGAGAAAAGATTTGATTCTTTCTTGGTTTGTATTGAATAGGCTCCGAAACTCACAGAACAAGAAAATTTTCTTTCTTTTCTATGCCGAAACTACTGAAACGATTGGAATAATCCCCGAGTGACATAGGGTACATTTGATCCCGGAAATGTGGGAGGAAGGGGGGATTTGAAAAAAGAAATTATGCGCGTATGAAACCGCGGGCAGAATTACTCAGTCAGTCCGTTACGCTCTGACTGAACTGATTGTGATGAATTTGGTTATAGACGTATACTGGTCCTTGGGAATAGACATGGGCTACTTTTTATCTCCCGGTTATCACAATCACTCCCCGGACGGAAGGCAAGTGATTAATATTGACGATAAGAAACATGTAACCTGACTCAAAACAGATACTAATATTTCGACAATATTTCGAATCTAATATTTGTCTGTAGTATCTGGTCTTGTGACCCCTGAATCATATAGCTTTGACCACCGCATCCACAAAAGACATGCTTAACAATGACAATTATAAATTGAACAGATTAACAAGTTAGTTCAAGAGAGTGCTGTTAGTGTTAATGCAAGTTGTCAACTATTCTGAGACTTGATTGGCTTGCCAAGCTTATTCTGATTGCGGTCGCAAGTTTATAAGCAAGTGCACTTGCCTGGGACACAGTGAATTCAATAACAGGACGACCACAATTGTATTTGCTTTGTGAGGACGACATAATCTAGTGTCAGTCAGTGCACGTGGTATTTTAATTATTAACCCAGATATTACTGAAACTATTTTTCATGTCGGATTTTCATAATTTTTATATATGTTGTATAATTGTAAAGAAAAATCATAGGAAAAATATTTAAAAAAATATTGATGGTCTGGAAAAGCCGGAAAATGAGTGGCGTTATAACACCCGGTAGTAATATCGGCTACCAAAAGGTTTTGTTTGTAGATATTTTAAAATCAAGTAAAACATGGACATATCGAGCCTAATTGATTTAATTATCTAAAAACTCTATTTTATTTATTCAAATATAATATTGCTTGTCCTTTATATATCTAGTTTTTCCTATACATATAAGACATTTAACAGTTTAGGGTGAAGATATAGGACATTTTCGGCACATGAGCTTGTTTTTTTGCAAATAGTACAACGACTTTGGGTATCTATACATTGGATCAGATAGTCAATGCGATCATATATCGAAGTTTGACCATAGTTTCTGGATAAACAACCAGGTCCTCGTTTTAATTGGAGTAACAGTAGGATTCAGCAAAGAACTGCTTACAAAAATTATTTGAGGTAAAAGTTGTTGGGGTGAAGGTATAAGTTGATGGAGTGAAAGTAACAGTTTTTTGAAGATTCACATTATCTGGCAATTATCAGCAGTAGGTACATATTGTTTAGCTAAATACTGACAATAATAAATCATCTTCAGAATCCTCATTATATAAAAATGTATCATTATAAACAACCTCTGCTAGAGCTCTTAGCTAGGAACCTAAAAGCAATAAAACATTCTAATACATTGTAATAAGTTGGTAGTCACCAGCACATAATCATCATCGTCATCATCATCGGCCTGTTTCAGTCCACAGCTGGACCTTGTACGATTTTTGACAACTAGC
Organism: Mecyna flavalis; assembly: GCA_949319885.1. Classification (NCBI taxonomy): domain Eukaryota; kingdom Metazoa; phylum Arthropoda; class Insecta; order Lepidoptera; family Crambidae; genus Mecyna; species Mecyna flavalis. The sequence goes on from OX439426.1 coordinate 728,275, forward strand.
ATTCAGCTCCTGCCAGCCATCCTGCGCAAATCGTCACTCCAGCTGGCCTTAGGGCGACCAGCACATCAAGTCACCTTATTTATTGTTTTATATTGAGGACCATGACAATCGTGCGTCAATAGGTAGATTAATGTAAAGAATAAATTACGTAAAAATAATCCTAAGGAGGAGATTAGTGACAAATTCTTCAAAATTAAAATATTCTTCCATTACTTTATTTGGATTTTCCGGTGGAAAATGCTTATTTTAGTTAACAGAGCTTCATATAAATCTATATTGTGTTATTCATCAACTATTTAAATGAAATTCAAAGCAAATTTTGTTAATAGTGTAAACATAATAGAAATAATATGTAGACGTCCATTTTACTACCGGGTGTTATAACGCCAACCATTTTCAGATACGATAATCATCATGAAAAACCAAGAAATTACAACTTATTTTTATCTTACATTATATAACAGTACCAATACTTTATGGAATCCGACGTTTTAGTGTTCATTAATAGGTTTATGTACTTTAAAAAAGTTGCTTTTTGAAGACAAGTCGTAAACCAATCTCACTGTTATATTTAAAACACATATGAATTTCAGGAAACCGCACACACGGTTACAAATAGTAGGTGCACACTAAGGCAAGACCTTCCAGATTGCGATAATGTTAGGTGATCTTTATTTTTTTAACAAAAAACACATATATTTGGCCGGTGAATCAAACTCTAATTTCGTGGCGTTTTAAAGGTCGGTAGTAACAAGTGGGTTAAGTTGGTTATTGAGTGTTGTAATGAGAGAAGCCTCAGCATAGGCAATAAAATAAATATTCAATTACATGTTTTTATTTGCATGACAAACAAAAGGTTAACTAACGTTAGGAAATGATTAACTAAGTTTATAGTTATAAAATTTCCAGGTTGAGCAGGCAAATATAATAATATAGGCATGTGTAATTATGGAAATACTAATGAAAAACTTGAAACATCTAATGATATTATCGTGTCTCCCTTTGGAGTGCACCAGCAACTTTCACGACGTATTATAACTTATAACAATGTAAAGGAAGTAAACATATCCTTTTTCATATGTCATAAAGCGGTGATAGCCAATGGCAACCTAAAATGCAACGATCAAATCCGGAAAAAAAGACGTCGGATTCCCTACTGTTCTCTCTACACTATGTCCCGTCTGTTCCTGCCCTAAGCGCTTGCCTGAGCCAAATATAATTAGCCGCTTTCAGCATTCAGCATTCAGAGCCAGTACGTCGCGTTGTTGACAAATCGCCCGCTGCTCCTGTCTGCTGGGAAATGTTCCTAATGGATATTGTTGACAATTAGTGTGGGTTCACAAAAACAGAATAAGCTTTTTGCCTAATTAAAAACGGACGACAGAGGTAGTGGATTGCTATTATTGTAAGTCAGCGATGCTCTTGTTATTTTTGTTCGTAGGATTATTAAGAAATGAAATATTCTGTGAACAGTAAAGCAACAAGTATTCTCCGGTTTGTTTTGGTTTAGAGTTCTTGTAAATATCAGCGTTAAAGTGCACTTCATTTTTGTGGTTTACACTTTTACAGGCCCTCCGTCCACTTTGATCCCATGCTTCACTCCCATTGGATCCACAGATTTTTTTTGCCTCTTGAATTGAATAGGTTTCTTAGATAATATAAATTACTTTTGGATCTCATGGTTCGCTTCCATGGGATCCACATATTTTTTTTTCGCCTCTTGATCTTTGGATCCCATGGGAGCGAAGCATGGGATCCAAGTTGACGGAGCGTTTGCAGGCACCTCTATCTTTCTTTATTGTTAACTTATCAGAATGGCTCGTACTTCTACATATCTCCTCCTGTATATTGTCCATTTAATAAAAAAAACCTCGGCCACTTCCAATAGTAAAGAGTGTGCGTAAATGCATTCTTCATTAACATAAATGATGTACTCGTATACTGACTGCTATTCAGACAACATTTATCTTAAACGTCTAGCAGATCAGCAAGGATAGGCAGATACGTAGCCTAACATGTAAATCCAGGCAACTAGTAACACAAACCTAAACTCATACCTAAGCGAAGATTCGCAGCTAACGACACGGTGCTTACATCGCACCAAACAAACTTGTTAGCGAATTCAAACATCATAAGTTATAAACTCGTCATGGAAGCGTCTCCGTGCCTCTTGCGCAAACAACCCAGCACTTGCCGCAATTAACAACTTGCGATGCTGTAGAAGATATCGCGTTGCACCGATCTGGATATTTAAACTATAGCCCGGCCATTAAAATGAAAAACCTCGCCATATTGTGAAAAAATATTAGAAGGAAGTGTGTGATGTGTGTGTGTGTGTGGCAACAATCAAATAAAAACAACAATAAGATGTCTTTCCTTATTGCTGTCTGTAAAAGTGTGATGTCAATTGTGAACTTTGCCTTGTTACTATTGGATATTGTGAGTTATTTGTGAGTATAACTATAGCAACCAAGTGTTGCTATAACCATAGGCGCGCTATTACTTTTTTCAAATAAAAAATGCCGCAATCTAGCCAAAATTATAAGGCGACAAAAAAGATTTTAACTGGGTTTAGAAAAGTTCTGTCAACCAGATCTAACTCCGACATTTTATACCTTTGGAGTTTAACCACTTTGCCAAAAATTGGAATTAAAATCCTAAATATATTGGTTGTGACTAGTGACTCGTTATAGCCGTAATTGCATTTAATAACACTATGTTTCGGAAAATAATATAATAATACAAATTGATAGGTTATGTGGAGGTCCGAATTTATCACTACTATCATTAAACATAACATGGCATTATTGCCTCTAATTACACACCATAACTAACGTCACGCAGAAATTATCATAGAAATTAGTTTCGGTGATGTATTGGTTGCTAATTTGCTGATAATGCAGTCCGATGTTTGATGGGTCGTGGCCATTACGTGTCCGGGTAACAATTAGAGGCATTGTGTTTCACGTTAATAGTAAACACGTTACTTTAGGCTAATAAAAAAATTGATAATAATTATTATCATTTCACGAGCGCCTTGTAATGTGTCGATTCTATTATATTACATGGAAACAATAGTTGTATAAAATTAGTAAATTAGATTAAGTGATAAGATAATGCAAGTACCTACTAATTGTGTAGGAAAGACAGATCCCGGCTGAGAATTCCACTCCCGCGCAGTCCGTATCAAGAAAGATGAAGCAGGAGATAAGTAGTAGTAGCTAGCAAGTCGTGTAACTGTTTAAAATAGGTCGTTTAATGAAACTTAGTGAACTTGAATTAATCCGAAAAGGAAATTCAGTTGAAATTCGCTATTGATGTTTGTAACTCTGTTGTTTGGTTACGCGGAATCCCGAATGTGTATCCGACTGCACTGTATTTACAATGGAATTGAGGTTGGCGGCTAACATTTGTTATTATCACAGATAATACTTATTATAGATGTGATTTACTTTTACATTTTAAAGTGTATGATGGAAACAATCTTCATTGTGGTTTCATGTTAGCCTAATTTTGCCAGCACATTGATTTTGATGTAGGCAATCTCCGAAAAAGTAATATAACACAACTACATTATTGTTAGCCTTAATATAACGTATTAAAGCGATACATTCTATGGAGGAAAACACTATTATACTGTTAGCCTTCAGGCGTGAATTGAGATCGAAACGATATAAATTGAAACACTCAGAATCGAATACAAATGAATGTAACTTATTGTGCATAATTTAAAAACAACACAGACGATGTGAATATTAGCAACAAGCCTTTATTTAAAGTACTAACCCAACATTTTGTCTCTGCGCGGAGCAACATGTAACTAAACACTAACCCAACATTTCAACCCAACAAAAGCACGGACCTAAGAGTCTGTGGCAAAGCTATTTTATATAAAAAATAACTAATTTATGGCTTCGCGCAAACTTTCGCGACTAGTTTCCGATTCCTAATTTGCTTGCACCCAAGGATTAGCTGAAACGTGACGTAGACATAACGACTTCGGAGTGAAATTCGTAAGTCAATTTCTGCAAATTACGAAGACGAATCAAGCGTAGATAATTAAAAGATGATTCGCAAAGTTCTGGATTTTGATTTATTCACATCAATTTGTGTGAAATTTCAAAGCTGTATTTTTGATAAATAATTCTGCGAGGAGTTGTCAAAAGTATTTATGTTAAGATTGACGACCCCTCGTCGGTGGAGGAGAAGGAAAGTTAATTTCAAAGAGCTCTTTGCGATTGATATAAGCAGCATGGATCTCATCCATCACTCGTCATGAGAGGACATGAGCTGATAGCATCGCGACATTTACAAAAAATACTTTCACCGCTATCAGCGTGACAGCATTAGAGAGTAAATATTGCAGCAATTTTTCTCTTGTTACAAGCACGCTTGCCTTCACTCTAGACTAGGCTCGAAAAGTTTTATTGATATTTCTTAGATATTGTTTATTCTTGTAAGAAATCTGAGGCCTTAGACAAGAGGTACTTATGACGTTCGTTATCGCTTAATTTGGGATAGCGAATGTTAAAATAAAACCCGTAGGTACTTTCAATATCGATTGACTACGTAAATTTTTTTACGTCACCTGTCAAATCCATACAATTTGAAGTAAGCGAATTGCGCTACCGCTGTCAAAATGTTATTTTGTCCAGGCCCCCAGATTTACTTACTTATGAATGGCCATTAGACTAAATTGATTATTATATCTTTTTAGCTGATTTGTATTGTCATATTTAACTTTTGTACCAACTTCTGTACCAATTAGTGTCTTCTTTTTTCTGAATACCTACTATTAAGGTAAATACCTTAATATATATATTATGCTAAAAGCTTTCATCGATAAGCTAGAATCGGGAAAACCCGATTCTACGTTTTAATAAATCCTCTCTCCCCCCACTTAAAATATTCATTGCTCAGTATTATGATCATAGAACAATATAGATAAATTTAAGTCACAAGTTAGAGTTACTCTCATAACTTGCCCCTACAATATATTCGGCTGTGAACGCCGTTTGAGAAAAATGGAGATGTCAGTCCGAAATGTAAGGTGGTATAATTTAAATAAACGACAGGGTATTTTCTCTTGTAGCCGGATATTAATAGGATTACTCTTGAGTGTTTCACTTACTTTTGAGCGAAATGATTTTATTTCTTTGACAAAGATTATATTTGTAACCGCTCACTCTTGAGATGTAAGAGAAAATTATCATACAATTACAAACCTGTTATGTATACATAACGAACCTTACAATATTTTTATGGTTGCGACGGTACTTGTATTATTATCAATACTAGCCTTCCGCTACCTTCTACGCGGTTTGCCCCCATATTTTCGGGAACAAAATTAACCTTTGTTCACCAGGGAGAGTGTAGCTTCTCAACAGTGAAAGAATTATTTAAATCGGTTTAGTAGGTACTACTTATACTAGGTACTACTACTACAATAAATGCATAATATTGCGTTCCCTGCAGTGGAGGTGATCTTCCTGATGTGGGGCATCCGGCTGTGCATCATGGTGCGGAAGGCGCCGTCCGAGTTCAACGAGAGCCGCTTCATCTCCATGGCCATCTACAACGAATTCCTGCTCTCTGTCTTCCTCAATATTTCTATGTGAGTATCTTTTTTACAGTAAAAACCATTTTGACGAGCCATTTGGTGTAATAAATATCTCTGGACATTATTTACACAGCGCCATCAAGCCCCAAACTAAGCATTAGCTTGCGTTATGGGAGCCAGACAACGGATAAACATTACTTATATACTTTTTTTTGTAAATACCATACATACCCTGCACGGTACAAACATTTGTGTGCATGAACATTTCTGGTTGTATCGGTTTGGGTGTTTCTATACATAGGAAACGTGACGTAGACATAAAAACTTCGGAGTGAAATTCGTAATTCAATATATGCAAATTACGAAGACGATTTAAGCGGAGATGATTCCGGATTTTAATTTGGAAATATTTTTTTTTATAAATACAATTAATTTTTTTCAAAAAAAAAAGTATTTAAGTAATGTTTATCCGTTGTCTGGCACCCATAGCACAAGCTAATGCTTAGTTTGGGGCTGGATGGCGCTGTGTGAATAAGATCTTGAGATATTTAATTAAATTGACGATCGATTTGATTTTTGTATTGGTTGAAAAATCGGCTATCACACCAAAAATGGTCACGTGTATGATTGCTGCACGTATTTTTTTATCGATATAATTATAATTATGGTTAAAAATATCCAGGATGCGTGCTCGTATTATATTATAATAGATAACAAGCGCCCAATGGCGAGTTCGTTCAGTATAAATGCGTTTATACGGAACTCCGTCCACGATACCTAATGCTGGCCATACACCATCCTTCCTATCGTCAAATCGGCAAGAAACGATCGAGCATTAAGTCAACATAAAATAATGAGACGAATAAACTTCACAAAACCCCCTTGCACCCAAACTATCGATTGCAATTAGTTATCTCGTCAAAACGAACAAGAAAAAGCAGTTAATTTCGTCCCTCGGCCCCGAAGGCCGCGAACTTCAGGCCACGGGACCAATTTCAATTTGCTTAATAGGATAACCTCGGATTAGAGATTGCCTGGAGATTGATATAATTACGCTTGGACTTTGTTTTGATGTTATAAACAAAATGGATTTATGCGTGGCCAAGGGTCAAGATAAAAGGACTTTTCTATGCGAATCTAAACGTCAGGGTGACCATTAGCGGCAGAATTTGCCATTTTGGCGGATTTAGAAAAGTCGCAGATGTTAACCCTTTCCCCGCCACGCTTTTTTCCGAAAATGGTGCCCCACACGCCACGACCATTAAAAAAAAAATTCCGAAAAATTATTAGGTTATACTCAACTCATTCAGGCAAGTAAAAATACAACGTTTCTTGATCATGTTTTTTTGTCTGATATATCAGACATTGGCGTGGTGAGCACGAAAATGGTTTGTCTGATATATCAGACATTGGCGTGGAAAAGGTTAAAGATTCTAAGAGAAGTCATTAGAATTGTGTAGTCCTCATGTAAAAGCGGTCCTCATGATAATGCTCCTCAGTTGTGGCAACAGGCATTCACGAGACAATTTTTTCCTTTAATATAAATAAAAAAGACGATCTCATTTTTTGTTTCGGGTCCTCAGCTAAGACCAAGTTACCGGTTTTTTTATTCATAAATTATATTTTTTATTTATTTTGCTTTTCTGGGTGGAAGATTTGGTACATTTTTTGTACTGTGAGGATGATCTCACATTTTTAAGATGGTCACCCTGCTAAACATGTATGAAGGTTTCGGAGGTTTGTTCGCAAAATTGTTCGGTGGAAACAACTTATCGGATTATGTCGGCGAGAGCTTTATGTATTTGTTCGCGTGAGGATGACGTTCTTTGAGATTCGCCCTAATGAGGATTAGAGCGATTGTCCCAAAGAGATTACAACCGAAATCACAGGGCCAGTTTTATAATTATATCATACCCCCGTGTATGACATAAATTGGCTTCGTAATTTCTGAAAGTGAATATGACAAAACCTTCCAAAATAAAATATGATAATATTGTGTGAAATTAGCTCATGATAAAGGTTAAGTAAACGTTTAAGGGCCATTTTGTACAATGTCATATTTTTTCATTAACCATGTCTTCTATTTTTTATTTAAACTGACCAAACAGATTGCTCTTGAGATTTCTGACAGAAATTATTATCAGGAGTTTATATGACAGCCAATGACGTTCAAGTTCTATATTGAACGTCATTGATGACAGCGGTAAAACTCCTCTATACACAAGCATTGACAAGGATCGTAATCTAGCACATCATATTTTGTTTACATAATACTTGGTCATGACTAAATATTCGACCCGGTTTTTTCCCATTTTGGTAAAATATCGGGTTGAATGCCCATCTGTTATAATTATGTGATCGAAGATAAATGAGCTAAAAAGATGTGATTTATTTACATTTGGTTCGACACACTAAAAATATACTTATTGTTAAAAAACTGACAGTACAAAACAGAACACACTAAATGATATTATTAAAGAAACATTTCTAAATCCAAACAGTAGAAAGTATGTATAAATTATAAAAAGGATTTATTTACACTAGGTGAGACGCCACATCACCTATAGAGCCCATCTATATTACTATACTATTCAACACGATATTTTCCCAAAATGGAAAAAATCCGGGTTGAATGCCCATCTCTAGTCATTACACTCCTTTGATCTGCAAACCTCTGTTTCACACACCACTTCACATACAATAGAATCGACGGTTGAAATCTCGGTGCACCTGGGATATCATTACTTACCGCATGATCAAAGCCATGAAACCTACACAGTCAGTTAGCTTTGACTGTGCCCATTGGTCTCGTTTTAGTCTGGGTAAATCTGGCGTAAGCATGTAGCGGCTATCGGAATGCGCTACATACGACAGACTGACGACAACAACGCAAGATTGCAAGTCAGCGAAAAGTGCACGTGTAAACATTGGCTTCGAGACTCGTCATTCGGCGCACGTCACTGAGACAGCCAATCAGATATTCTGCGTCGCGCTAGCAGAGTTATTCTCTCGGCTAGCATATACACATACAAGTAAGACGGTACATTGGGCCGCGGTCCCCGAGCACAGACACTTAGCTCGGAGGAAGATCTTCCCTTTTCTTTGACGTCATTATACGTGACCTTCATACGTCACAAGCACTAAGGCTTCAGAAGTCTTTTTCAGGGTCGACTTGACTGAACACATAAAATTAATAATTTGAAGTTCGTCCATAAATTAATATTTATCCGTTTTTTGGCACCCCTTACCCTTAGTTAGTTAGCTTTATTTAGTTTGAAGCTAGGAAAGTAGGCACGTCAAGAGTTTTCAAATGTAATAGTGATAAATATAAATATTGAGAAAAGTTCTGTAAACTATTCTATTCAAAACAATATCTATATATCAAACCATTCCAATCTAAACACTTCACCCCATTGTAAAACTAACAAAACCAATAACAAAAATGTGAAACAGATAAACTTACTTTCTGAGTGAACCATTAATCTTCCGAGTCCACTCTTCCACACACTTCGGGGGTGAAATATTTCAATTGCACCATATCTCTTCGCAACACATAAATCAAAGCGGCCACTAAACTTGCCCGGAGTTGTGATTTAGTGCCGGCGCGGGGCAGGCCGGGTGGCGCTGCAATTAGCCTCGCCGCAAACAGCGCGGTTGCGTCGCGTTGCATCGCTTCGACGAGACCTGTGACAGCTTGCCGGTCATCGTGCCACGAGCGCTTTGTCGGTGTCTGCTTGGTGTGCCTTGTTGGGTTCGAAATGAGGTCAAACTTTCACTGTTGTCTGTTATACAAATGATGATGGTCCTATCTCTATGGTGGTAGTAATATCAGGTCACACTTGCTCATCTGCATTTCTATTATTCAGCATCTAAGATTGACAGATAAATTATGACTGGCCTGTTATGACAAATTAATGATGACAATATACTTAGCGCTTTTATTACAATCTAAGTACTTTAGATGTTTTATAAAATCGCACCTCAACGTAAACTTAAGTACATTTTCAATTACCGTGCTTCCGAGCATGTAATTCTAGCTACGTTCCAACTGGACTTGTCATGTGTCTATTCCACAGAGCAAATATAGTCTCCCTTCCTTCAATATGGTCCCGATGTCATTTCAGATAATAATTATTTTATAGTATTTTCGGTGCATTAATTGTAAAAGCTACATGACAGAAATAATGTCATCGACATTTGTCTTTGTTGAAATAGTTGGCAGTGCCACTGCCAACTACTTACTTACTTAGTTACTTGTAACTATTTAGTAATATGTGGTAGGGCCCCGCGCTGTCCATTCCGCTGGCTCCACCTGACTCTCTTTATGTAGAATATTACGGCTACTCATCGGCTACTCTACTTTGTATTTTCTCTGTGGTATGTTCCTTTCGCGTGTGAATGAAAGTACTCTGTGCAGTATGCATGCAACCGAAGTTTGCTTCCGCCTGTACGCACGCTCCGCCATATGGTCTGCCGCAAATTAGTCCGGCAAGCAATGTTAGGAGGCACAGTGACGAAGAACCGACGCTCACGTGCAAGCCTAGCGTTGGTGTGCAATAATTCTTCTTTAAATTTTAAGCTACTTGATAACCGTATTTTAGCGACTAAGTCAAACTAAGGCCAATCTAATTTTGTAACATTTTTTTTTTCTTTTATAATTTTGTGCAATAAAGAGTATATCTATCTATCTATCTAAGGCTCCTTACATTTTCACATAACAAGAATAACAATATAATTAATATTATATATTATTATAGACTTTATTACGATATCTTTTTCTTGGATCGCACAAAAGCGATAAATATTCAGAATTCGATCATTGTGTTCGTCAAAAACAGACACCAAAAATGGCTTCCATAAAAATTAATTTAAAAAGAAACCTTATTGCACCAGCACGACACCGTACGCAATCTGTTGCTCATGTAATTTTTTTGATGAATTACTTCTTATGTTAAAAGATTTATCTATCACACAATCTTTGAACATGTTATTTTGGCCACAATTTTCTAATTGGAGCGGTCTATTCCCCTTTGCACACTGCACCAGCATGCGACCGAAGTTTGCATTTACCTGACCTGTACGCACGCCGCGCGCCGCTTCGCAATTAGGTCTGCCGCAAATTAGGCCGATAGCACGGCCACACTCACTATCGAACCTAGGTTTAAACCTAGGTATTAGGAAATTATTTATCTTTCAATTCTGCAGCGGTTTATTCGCGAAGATTGTAGGTATGTGTGTAAAATATAATTTTTATTTGTAATTTAATTGTTATGACGATCCACTGCCTAAAGGTACCTAATGTGTGTAGCCCTTGACCACAAAGTTGCTTGATGTTAAACAACTATGCTGTCTACGATGGAGCGCGCTTGCTTAGGAACAGCCAACCGGCTGTTCCAGAATTCCAGAAGAAAAAAGGCCAGATTTAACGCTAGGTGTAGGTACTACGGATATCAGGAACGGAATTAACGAATTCTGGCCTTGAAGAGCCCCAAGTTATATTGTGTAGGAAAGACTGATTCCGGCAGAGAGATAAACCTTACAACATCACAACTACCCTTTCGCAATAGTCTAATTTCCTCTTAGAGTTATGCAAATGCATTTAGATAGCATAAATAGTCCCAAAGTTATGCCATTAAAGCTGGTTTGTGCAAAAAGCAACTGTTCGCGAAGTGCCCCGCGCGGCAGTCGGCGGACTCGACGCGGCTTAGAATAATTTGAATATATTACCGCTTAGCTGCCTCTGTTAGACAATGAGTTGGTAATTGTTAAACTGACTATTTGAGAGTCGCATGTGCACCCGAAATATATTTCCTACGAACTCGTTTTGTTGAATAAATTAGTGTGCAGAGCTAAAAACGCTTTAGAAATAGCTTTGTCCAGCAAATGGTTTTTAGATAATCATCTTTACTTTACTTTATTTTTACATGCAACAGCATCGGTTTAATACAGGCGATAAACCTTATAATGATTATAAAAGATAATAAATAAATCTATAAATATGGCACTCAGACCCACCTAGCCCTAAATAAAGAATATTATGTTTTATCAGACCGTGATGCTCCATACTTTAGTATTATTATTCTGTTTTAAACTAAGTTCTATTTTTCATTTAAAATATTTACCTACTTGGAAAACACAAATGATGCGAAAAATGGTGACGCGTAAGAATTTATCTTTTTAGTAGACTACTCAACCATTTCACCGAATCGCTCATCAAATACAGTTTTCATATTTTTTTACCTTTTCAAACGTTGACTTAATTGATCTTGAAAATGAAAAAACAAAACTTAAAAATCTTCAAAGACGAAGCCACTTTGGCATTTCCTACGGGAAGTTTAATTTGATATTATTACAAATTGTTTCGAAGGGAGAATTCGTTGTTACCTATATTTCAGCTTGCGCCCGACCTTTGGGCCGTTTCATGTTTGACATGAAAGTAGAAGTTTCACAGGCTGTTTCGTTTCGAATTACCTGAGCAAAGTTCACCTGAACTATGCCGGGCGTTGAAGACATACTTTATGAAATATTTGCCTTTACATTATGCATAGTGGCAACTAGGAGTTTTAACTAGAAGTTTAGTCATTACGAGCCAGAACGTGGCACCTCGTTTTATTTTCAGAAACTCGATACGGTTTCGTCTGGAAATAACCAGCAGTAAGATAGACGGTGTTTCGTTTTGTATATGATTAAAACTTAGATTGCTATATAAATCAGCTTTAATTAAATACTACCCTTCCACCCGCGGTTTCACCCGCGCGTAATTTCTTTTTTCAAATATCTCCCCTTCCCCTTACATTTCTGAAATCAAAAGTACCGGAGATAGTGTAGCTTTTCAACAGTGAAAGAATAATTCTAATCGGTTCAGTAGTTTCGGAGCCTATTCAATACAAACAAACAATCAAATCTTTTTTCTTTGTATAGATAAAATAATGGTTTTTTACAAAAAAAAAATCGAAAGCAAAACAAAAAAAAAGTAGTATCCGGGTATATAAAATGTATTTTTTATTTTGATTACTTTCCCTGTTTATTATTGTTTACGTAACCGAATATTCTGAGTGGCAGGACAATCATTTCCGATCCACCGACGCCGGCAAAAAACTGATCTAACGCCCTTGACGTTTACAAACGACGCCTGTAATATTTATGGGATGCCACGTTGACATTTTGATTTATTTTGATGCAAGTATTTTGTAGAAAAATGCTTCCGGTGTTGTTTTATTTTTGTAATTCTGATTGTTGATTGCTGGTTCGGCTTATTCCACAAATCCCCTTAGAAGATCCCCTTCGCAGGGGATTTGTAGACTTTTTGTCCAGAAATCCCCTTCGTATTGGTCTAAGGGGATTTCGAGACTAAAAGTCTACAAATCCCCTTAAACAATATTGAAACTTAGTTTTTTTTAAATTAAATACAGTTTGTTTATATTGCCTCCCAAAGTCCAGACGACAACAAAAGTAAACAGTTCAGGCGTTATATGTTAGTGCAATGGCTAAAAACCGATTTTATTAATGGATGGTGCGCATTCCTTCAAGAACACCGTACTAATAATTTGGCTGAAGCCTGGCATGGAAAAATCAAGAAAAGAATAGGGAAGAAGAATCCCAGCCTAATACGACTTCTTACTGCGTTATCGGAAGATGCATCATTTTATAATGTACCTACGTGCGATGCAATTTCACGATTTTCAGGATGGCATATCAGAGCGATCACAACAGAGCATTGACCGTGATAATTTTATACAGGAAGTGCAAATGGAATTCATTAACGGAGAAATTACGATTGGGCATTGTTTGGAAAAACTTCGTTGAACTTCGTTGGAGGCCGCGGTCTAAAACTCTGACACCAGGATTGGTCACTAACCTATAAGAAGAAATAGTATCTATGTAAGTCTTAGTAAGCAAATAGTTTGCAACTCAAGTTTAGTTAAAAATATTTATCATTATTGTAACAATAAATCTGTGAAGAATTAAAGTAAAAATAATTTAAATTATTCTTAGACTTAGTTCATTATTGTAATATACATTTTGTGATGCCATTAATAGCCTATCTATAGTATTTTCAAAGTAATTAATATAGCTAGGTTTATATTTTCATTGTGCAAAAAGTGATTCATACGAAAATGTGATTATCTGTGATGTTTTAATTATTGTAAGTATTAAGAAAGTATATTATTATTGTACAAACAATCTGTGATTCATGCGGAAATGTGATTATCTGTGATGTTTTAATTATTGTAAGTATTATGAAGGTATATTATTATTGTACAAACAATCTGTGATTAATGTGAAAATATGATTATCTGTGATGTTTTAATTATTGCAAGTATTGAGGAGCTAGGTATATCATTATTGTACAAACATTCTGTGATTAATGTGAAAATATGATTATCTGTGTCATGCTTTAATTATTGCAAGTAGGAATATTATTATAAGAAATTTAAGTTATATGAAACTTCTTAATAATGATGAAAATTATTGAAGGTGTTTATTCTGTTTTGATTTATTACTCGTACATTATGTTCCAAAATAATAAAGAATATGATTATGAAACAAACTGTATTTAATTTAAAAAAAAACTAATTTTCAATATTGTTTAAGGGGATTTGTAGACTTTTAGTCTCGAAATCCCCTTAGACCAATACGAAGGGGATTTCTGGACAAAAAGTCTACAAATCCCCTGCGAAGGGGATCTTCTAAGGGGATTTGTGGAATAAGCCGCTGGTTCATGAGTGGAATAAAGAGACTCAAAGGCGTGTTGTTTTGTTTTGATACCAGCACCCTTTGTCGAATAAAAATAAGAGATTTTTTTTATACAACGTCAGTTCGCAGACTGGCACGCGGCCCACCTGATGGTAAGCCGTCACTGCGGCCTATTTTATCGAGGGACACTTTACCAGAAAGCGTCGCTCCATGTGCTGCCAGACTGTAGGCTCATCTGATCTTTGAACCTTAGATTTCAAGTGTACTGGCTGACTCCCACATAATTATTACCGGAACTCATGCAAAGCTGTTATGGCGGCAGATTTCACCTGTGGGTGTGGTAGCCAGTCGGACTCTGAAAAAGCCCTACCACCATCCAGACCCAAGGCGGGAATTGAACCCATGACCTCCAGGTTTTTATACCCGAGCGGCTTAGCCACTGTTCCACGGAGGCGAAGAATAAGAAATAAGATCTTTTAATTTTGTCTTAGTTTTTACACTTATTTATTTACTTATATCGGACCTTTATGAAATCAATTGAGATACAATTACGTGTAAAGCCCTAAGTAAAATTAATATCAAATATTATCTAAGGTCTTTGCAGCCCAGTTCGTGATAGGGCGTAATCCCTCGAGATATAAAATTCATCTGTCTAAGTCAACATGATTAAAGATACGGCCATGAAACATAAAAATTGATATATTTTTCAACAAATTGGTATGTAAAAACGTTTTTACGCGAAAATATTTTTAACATATCTCGAGCTTGTGATCTAAAGTCGTAAATTAGAAGGGCGTTTAATAAAAAATTGTTAGTACAACCTATTTAATGGCCACTCAAGGCAAAGGCCTTAATAATTATTAATTAAATCAACTCATTCACTCAATGGGGTAGCTACTTACTTAATCGCCACGCTTGGCAAATGCAGATCCCATACCCACTGTTCGGAAAATTCAGACACAAGCCGACCCTAGAATTAACCCCACGACCCCGGGATCACGGCCTGCTACTTAAACCACACATCTATCTATGTGTTACAATAATCGTAATGTTTTGTTTTTTACTTAAAATATTGTGAGGAGGTGTGTGTGTGGTAGGGAATTCATAAAATTCCTACTGACTAGTTACCACCTTTTAGGTAAAATCTGTATTGGCTACTACCACCCCCACAGGTGAAATCTGCCGCCATAACAGCTCCGGCTATGTTCCGGCAATATTAAAGTGGGAGCCAGCCAGTACACTTGAAATCTAATGCTCGAAGATCAGATGAGCCTACAGTCTGGCAGCACATTAAGCGACGCTTCCTGGTGAAGTGTCCCTCAAAGGAATAGGCCGCAGTGACTACTTATCAGGGTTGGACTGGATAATTATCGTGATAATTATCAAGATAATTATCGTTGATAATTATCAAGATAATTACGTTTGATAATTATCGTTGATAATAACGAGTGACAGTTATTTTACAAACAAAACAAAATAATTGAAATCCAAATCCAAACGCATGTTTTTTCGTCACAATATTAAACATGCATCCAAACGAACGCCAAATGTCATTCATCTACAGGGGAATTCCCCTCTCACTGTTATTTTTTTCGTGAACTAAAGTTTGTGCGCTGCGAAATTAAAAAATAAAAACATTATGTATGCCCAGAAAACTTAATCCAATAGGGTCATAGTTTGACTGCATTAAAACTAAAAATAGTGGTAAAAAAACAAAAATACCTTTAATTTATATAATTTTATTAGATAATAATATGTGAGTTGGATAATTATCAGATAATTATCGGATAATTATCGGATAATTACCAGATAATTATCAGAGAAAATAATTATCTTGATAATAGCCAACCCTGCTACTTATCATCAGGGGGACCGCGTGCCTGTCTGCCAACTGACGATCACAAATTAAATTTGTCTGGATTATTTTAAATTTCAATAGTAGGGGCCGTAAGATATAGTCTTAATATTTTAAGCTGCATGAGTTTAAATAAACTTTAAAATTCCAGAGACAAACTCGTAAGCAGTTCCGTATCTGAGCGACTAAAAATGCACCAAGTATTCTTGAATTAAGCTTTTGTTTTATGTAGATTCTTTTGAAGTATGCTCCTCTTTTGAACGGAAGCGAAGCGACATAGTTCGTGCGAACTATTTGTCGCATGCAGGCAGCCGCGCGATAAAACGTTATTGAGACCTGCATTTTCATCTGCTATCTGCCTAGGGCTATGAATACATTATCGCTGTTGGAAATTTAATGTGGAATAATACGAACATTTATTATCCTTTAAGAGCTAAAGCTAAAGGCTCGGATGGCTTTAGTTAAAGACCATAGATAAAGTTTATAACAGGCGATATGGCGCATTCTCTTTAATATGGTTTATACATATAAACATGCACCACAGAAAACGTAGTGTTTTCGGATATTTACCGATTTACGACAATGTTAACTTACTTTCAATATACCACCAGTTCATCCTGTTAAACTTGTTTTGTTGCCGAAAACATTATACCTATTCGCTGCATTTTTGTGAAAAATCTTTTGATTCTTATGAAACAGAGAAAAAAAATGAACAAAATTGATAATAAATGCAACTACCACCCTTTGACTGCTGCGACTAGAGTCTCAGATGCTTTGATTGCATTTGAGAAAAGAATAATGGAGAAAGGGCTATGAGTATGGGGGGTGAGGATGTGAAAAAAAGAAAAGAAGGGGGTTCGGGCCTCCAACACTCTAAAGGTGAGTATAGACTACAACATTTACTTGAGCGTTTCTGTGTAATGTAACAATATTCTTACGAATGGTACAATACAGGCAAAGGCTCAGTTAGCCTAAGCATTTCCATGTAATGTAACGTTCCTGCAAATGCTCGGTGTTGTGTTACGGGTAAATGCTTACAGCGAGTGTGCATTTACCCGTAACATTTCGTTGTACCTGCGTTCATTCTTCTGTGAAATGTTGGACCTACAAGTTGCGTGTGCTGCGTTTATCGTACTCGCGCAAAGGCTCGACGAAATGTTACACCAATATGCTCGTTGGTTATTTAAAAGGCAAAGACAAAACATCGAGCGTTGTGTTCGAAGAGCGGTTCAAGTAAATTTAAAAACCGGCCAAGTGCGAGTCGGACTCGCCCATGAAGGGTTCCGTAGCAGCAAGTATCATCATAATATAAAAGTTCTTGTAGTTCTTTGTAAGTTTGATCGACGTTTTTATATTTGAGTTGATTGAATGAGAGGAAAATTGCGGTTTACGATTCATGACGTTTTAAAAAAAACTAATTACTTGATCTCGTTCAAACCAATTTTCAATGGAAGTTTGCATGGTAATGTACATCATATATATTTTTTAGTTTTATCGTTCTCTTATTTTAGAAGTTAGAGGGGGGGTGACCAACATTTTACCACTTTGGAAGTGTCTCTCGCGCAAACTATTCCGTTTAGAAAAAAATTATATAAGAAACCTTATTATCATTTTTAAAGACCTATCTATAGATACCCCACACGTAAGGGTTTGAAGAAAAATTTTTTTTTTGAGTTTCAGTTCTAAGTATGGGAAGCCCCAAAAATTTATAAACTAATTACTTGATCTCGTTCAAACCAATTTTTAATGGAAGTTTGCATAATAATTTACATCATATATTTTTTTTAGATTTATCGTTCTCTTATTTTAGAAGTTACAGGGGGGGGGACCAACATTTTACCACTTTGGAAGTGTCTCTCACGCAAACTATTCAGTTTAGAAAAAAATGATATAAGAAACCTTATTATCATTTTAAAAGACCTATCCATAGATACCCCACACGTAAGGGTTGGATGAAAAAAATTTTTTTGAGTTTCAGTTCTAAGTATGGAGAGCCCCCAAAATTTATTATTATTTTTCTATTTTTGTATGAAAATCTTAATGCGGTTCACAGAATACATCTACTTACTAATTTTCATTAGTATAGCTTTTATAGTTTCGGTAAAAAGTGGCTGTGACATACGGACGGACAGACAGACAGACAGACAGACAGACATGACGAATCCATAAGGGTTCCGTTTTTTGCCATTTGGCTACGGAACCCTAAAAATGGCGAATGCTCGATGTTCTAATACAAATAAATGTTGTATTCTATACTCATCTTAAGAAATAAAAACAAAAAAGTTGTGTCTCATCTTGTTCCTTCATTGCAGAAATGTAAACGGAGATGTTTGTCCCCAGGCTATTCCTGCAGTCGCCGGCGAACCCGGACCTGCTGTACATCATCTTCTTCTGCCACACGCAGCTCACCGTCACGCTGCTGCTGCTCTTCATCTTCGGCAGTAAGGTAGGCACGGTAAGATACAGGCGACTGGCAACGCGATACAATTGAGAGTAAAGAATAGTAAGAGGTTGATGCGCTATACAAATTTATTTGAGACCTGTTATAATACTCAAATTGACAGGTAAAGAAAAGTTACGTGGTTGTAATGTGGGACGACGGGAGACGTATGTAAACAAGTTTTCGTGTGCCGTGTAGGAATAAT
This sequence comes from Mecyna flavalis, assembly GCA_949319885.1. Classification (NCBI taxonomy): domain Eukaryota; kingdom Metazoa; phylum Arthropoda; class Insecta; order Lepidoptera; family Crambidae; genus Mecyna; species Mecyna flavalis. The sequence goes on from OX439426.1 coordinate 747,032, forward strand.
AAGAGGGTTACTAACTTAATATCCTAAGCAACAAATAAAAGCCACTAAAGAACGGTTGTTAAAATTACGTAAAAGCATCCGTGACATAAAGTACTTTAGGCGCCATCTATTAGTGATGTACAACATTTAATGCTCCCAATCAAACTTGCATCGCCTGAGGGCAGACAAGCCCACAGAAGATAAGGAAAATTTTGCTTGTACATATTTATTTGATCAATGATCTAAGGTAAAGTATTTATTTATTTATTTATTTATTTATTTTAGGAAGACCAGGATTTACAAAATTTATGTATGTTAAAAAAATGGCAGTTATAGAAATCACTAATAGGTCCTCACAGATGGAACCAGAATAAACATGAAAAAACATTATCCGACAAATAGATCCACATTAGGTACTTAACGATGCAAGATAACACTGTTACTATTACAATCATATAAGTTAATTATACATCTGTTTACATATCCTACCTATGAGTAAGTTACATATTAGGTTCGAAGAAGCGCCTACCTAGTAGCCGTTTCACCGCCGGTATGCTCGTATAGAAAAGATCTAAATCGAGTTCTTTGGTAAGCTTGTTATACCTATTGCATACTCGCCAGAGATAACTATCTGTATCTGGGGTACTAATAGGTTTTGCTAAGTGTGCAATTCGGTGACTGAACTAAACAAATAGAAGATACTTTATTTCGTTAAATTACTCAGTTTTAAAGTCCCTAGAGATTTCGTGCGGCAAAAATATGTGTTAACAGATTAGTAGAAATATGAGACTTTCGGCTAATTTAGATGATTTGCAGCATCGTTACACACAAACTTTTGGTTAACTAGCGACTAAATCAGGGACAAGCACTATCATTGTGCTCTAAAGCTAAACTAGCTAGTTCTGGTCGCGAACAATTACTTTTGTTTTATAGTTTCATATCTGCATTTGAGCGTCATACTTACCATGTTATTTATAATTAAGGCCAGTGGAAGTCATAACGAATTGGCTTTTAAATGGGTACCAGACAACGGATAAACATTCTTAAGTTCTTATTGTTTTAAATATATACAAACTTTACATATAAATAAATTGACTGATACAAACCAATATGTTTAAGCACACAAATGTTTGTATCGTGCGAGAATCGAACCCTTGAATTTTAGCTGTAAAAGCCGCCTACCCACCTTTAGATTTAGTCTTCGACCTTGGTAAATAACTATATATAGGTAGGTCAGTATTTTTCTTATTGCTTTCATAAGAGCTTGAAGATGTTTATCTGGATAGCTATTGCAGGAAAGTGTTCGTAACAATAGGCTTGAGACCAGACAATGCTAGTCCAGACTTACTTACTTGTTATACACACGATAAAAGAAGAAATAGTTATATATTTGCTTTAGCTAGAATTTGTGTATTTTTATTAATTTTATTCGGGAGAAAAATCACAAAACGCCGAAACAGCTGTTGCTTTTTTAACAAATAATAAAATCTAACAAACTTTCAAAAGGGAAAAGGAAACACTCTTTCTTTTATAACATCTTAACAACTTGGCAATTTCTTGTATAGATTTGTAAATTCAATTGAATAACAACAGGCAAAACTTTCATGCAAAAAACCTTTCAACCTTATTGTACATTTCACGGGGGGAATTGTCGGAAAAAGAGCGAAAAAAAGAACATAATGGCGCGAAGGGGAAGTAAAGTTTGAGACGAGGACGCGGCTAAGGCCGATATCTGGATTAAGTGTAGTCAGAGTGATATTTACTTGACGTCACACCACCGCTTAATATGTCAACTTGTTCTTTTGGGGTGAGAAATACATTAGGAAAATACTTTGTAAGACTTTAAGTGGGTATAATCTTTAGTCGATTCCATTCTCTAAACTTCTCATAAATAAATAAAAATACATATTAAATAAAATACTTTACATACTTATGTTTAGTAATATCGTTAGTACTTCTCTAAATATTTTATCACGAAACTTTGCTCATTTCATTTTATTATTTAAGTTTCTGGCCAAAAGAGGAAGCACTTTAATTATTGATTTAAAATAAAGTTCATCTTTAGATTTCTAGAAACTCCAAATCTATAAAAGTCTTCGAAAAACATGTAGGTGTACAAATAAGATATGGAAAAATATTCATTATGAGTCTTTCATATAACGTGTATTTTTACAGATAGGGAGAAGCCAAAAAAAAAATAACTTTCCAACAAAGGCAAAGAAACAAGAGCATCATTTTCTTTTGATGGACTCTGTAATTCAATTAAACCTTTAAAAATGGGCCTTCCTTACATTTTTGCCATTTAATATAAAACATTTGACCTTTTAAAAAAATATTTTCAGGAAAATAAAAATATTTTACGATGAAATTAAAAGAGGCTGTAATAAAATTAATATTACAGATATTATTTATTGAGAATATTTTGTAGATTTACGTTTGCGTAGAGTGCCTGCTAACTTGATCTAATTTTAAAAAATGTATATATTTAGGGGAACTTTCAACTACTATTATGATTATTTGACATCTGCTACGAATGTAAAAAGAAAAATAAAATAAACATGGGTAAAAAAAAAGAAAAATGTGTCACTATTAAAAATTGTGTCACGAATTGGCTTATTTCCATATTACGCAAGAAGCAGGAATTGATTGAAATTTCCGCCCTACTGCCCTCCCTCCTTCTGCCATGCCTTTCAAACAAGAGTGGCATCTCGCACTCGTGACACTTGTGTTAAAAGGAATATTGAATCCCATTCATATCGCCTGTCAAAAGCGGAAAATAGATTTATAATGAATTCCGATTTTGTGTCATGTGCGCTACATAAAACTTGACAGACTATTATGTCGAACCATGCAGTCTCTACATGTATAATTGTAGATATTGCGTTAAATACACACACTTCGTTGGTTTCGCTCTAGGCAAATCTTATGCAATCGAGGGAATTCCTAAACTATATATTAGCATCGATATAACTATTATTCGAAACCTTTGGCTGAGCAGGTGTTTGGGACTTCTGAGTCCCAAATCTGAGTTCTGCAGAAAGTTCATGCCACATTGGTCTTATGAAGTACAAGCTTCATACGGATTTGGAGCAGGTTCTAGGAAATTTATATTCAGGCATGCTCTTTAGTTTTTTTTTTTTCTGGGGAATACAAAGAAGTAGCTGCTCTGTGCTAGCTGTTACTTCACATGCACGGATTTTTTATATGCGGGTTGCGGATGTCGGTTGACACTCGTTTTTCAACTGGACTAGGTAAATCTGGGTTCATGGTACAAGCGTTACCTGACTAGATAGGCACAAAAACTTCCATAGAAATAAAATACTAAAAAGTAGCTCATAATATAGTACCTATTCAAAATTACTTTATCAGTAACATGAACCTAACAAACAATCTGAAATTCTATGGCAAACTTGATTATGCGCTTTTAAGAGCTTTACATCAATCTTTCGTACGACTGAGTAGTAACCAGTTGTCTATTTCTAAATGTTCATCCACTGTTTATTGCCCGCTACTGTACAATTATGGGAACGTAAATAAGATAAAAGGCCGACACTCGTCGGTGTTATCTCATATTAAAAACTTAAAACATAATTTCGGAGATGTTTCTTCTCGTGTACACATTCGAGCACGCCCACACGAGCGGTGTTCATGATAACCATAAACCGGGTAAGTTAGTGCGCTCGTAAAAATGTTAAAGTTTATACTGGCGCGGTATTGGGCGGCTATCAAGTCCGGATGAAGACTGCTGCTTTAACTGCCTCGGCAAAAAGCGCTTTTTCATCATCGCTGCCAGCGCTTCCGTCGATACTGCTTCATGGCGTTTTATAAAACGATGAGATGCAATGTGAGATTAGTTGAGAGCTCAATTTCAAGAGAAAAATTTAAGATCTTTCAAATAATACTATCTCTCGCCCTCGCGGTTTCACCCGCGCGTAATTTCCTTTTTCAACTATCCCCCCTTCCCCCTTATTTCCGGGATAAAAAGTATCCTATGTCCGTCTCCTGGTTCTAAGCTACCTCTCGACCAATTTTCAGCCAAATATACAAGATAAAGTAAAATAATCTAAGCCTTGGCCTCTATAATTGTAATTAATTCATCGATAATGTAATTTAAAAACATTTTGACCGTGTATCACGAAACGAAACATAAATATTATCAAAAAATATACATGTAATTAAAAAAAGGGTCTTCGGAAAAAACGTTTCCAAAGGCGTTTATTGAAAATCTCATAGAATCAAGAATCAAATTCATTTATTTAGTTTTGGCTCGTATATAGCACATATGAACGTCAAAAAAATTGTACATGTCACAAATTATAATAAATTAAATATATAACATAATAATGCATATAATATCATGCAAGGGTCTCGCAGCCCACGTCGATCGTGCAATATCGGTCGGTTAGTTTGCTATGTGTAACGTGAACTTAGGAGCCATGTTTGTTCACCCGCTACCTCCATTAAAACGATGACTTTATTTCAAATAAGTGGAACTGCGCAATTTAAACCCTTTTGTACCACCTTTTGTATCTATTAAGACATTTACCTATGTATGGTAGAAATAATAAGTAATTTAATTAATTACTTACTTATTTTAATCAGGCAATGTTGACGATGTCGCCATTGAAAGTTTCACATTTAATAGATACTGTTTTCTAAAATAAATAAATTATAGCAAAAAAACTGTATCTAAAAGGTGGTAAAATGATTGTCTGTATGTACGTACGTATGTATAAAGGTGCAAAATATAGTTTCATACTTTTTATTCGGACCTGTAACGTCAACGATACACTACAGGTTAAAAAAAAAATCAGCTCAACCTACATTTTCCATGTGGGCTCACCTTTTGGCACCGACATATCAGCGGCGGAAAATCTTTTTGTAGGCATCCCTCTGCATGATTTTCGCATCCTCTGCAGGGTAGGCAAGTCCATTGGCACGCATATCCTCTTACAACATCAAAGCGGTATTTTTTTGGACGGCTGCTTACTATTTTAAGCCCTGATATATGTATAGCTTTTCTCTTTGATTTAATTAAAAAGTATCATTTATAAACGGGGCTTCTCTACAACAAAGGATTTAATTACAAAGAGTTAAATGATTAAACTGCCCATGTTTCTATTTTTACCTTGAATGTCGTATTCGGGCTGATAGAAACGGTGAAAACCAATATCCTGCGAAACGTTGTCACTGTTGTTACCAGACATTCGCGGTGCCAAAGAATTTCAGGAAAAGGGAAAAACTTGTTCTGTGAAGTTAGCAAGAAAATGAGTTGAAATGATTGGCTAGACCAGTTGCAACTTTTTTAAAGTCTTTTATTTCACTTGCATTGTTATTTTTCTTGTGTAACATTATGCAACAGACTTGTCAATCAAAATGATGATCAGTGAAGATAAGCCCAAAATTTTAAATAGTTAAAGATCTTACTGCAATAAATATAAAAGAAATGACAGGTTTTTCTTATAATGCATTAATAAGTTAATAATTAAATAAAGTTTTTTACTTATCTTTAGATGTATATGAAAACCAAAAGTTTAAATTAATATTAACCTTCTTCAAAATTTATCTTACAATGGGGTTTGAGAGACATGTATATTCATAAATTCTTTTTAAAATTGAATTAGGAGCCTAGAGTGCCCAGACACTAAATTCATTATGTACCTAAATGAAGGTCTAAAAGTCTAAAAAACATTTCTATTAACAAAATAAACGGCGGTGAAGTGCGCGCGTATTTAATGTACAGTCAACAGCACGTCAGACGTAACACTTTGGACTTTGTACCGCTCTTATGTCGGGGGCATAAGCGCTATTATCGAACTGCAAGTGTAAACCGTGATGTGCTGTTGACTGTACCTACCAGATTTATAATATTTTCTCATTCCTGCGAAAAGTCGTCAGTACCCAATTTAGTCGGCGGAAAATTTCGTTACTTAATTTCCCCTCTAAAATTAAGTGATCGTCTACGCAAACATACAGGATGTCCCAAAAAATTGTCGTTTCGTTTTTATCGACAAAATAATACTTCTATTATGTTAACCAACTATTCGCAACAAGAGTACAAAAAAGTCCAAACATGAGGGCTATCTAACTGAATTCTAGCACTGAACACGTTAAAAACGTGAAAAGAAAAAGTTTAATTGGCAATATCTGGCTGCTTAAATTGGCTCTTGTGCTGGCCTACTCCCAGTGTCACTATGACGTGTCATTTTTGGGACACCCTGTATAAAGTGGGGTTAATGGTGCCAAGCCAAGCTACTTGCATAAATCATGTTAGACGAACAAATGAAATGCAAGTACAGGTGCAGCCCCGTGGAACACCACTCAAGCGCAGAATCAACAGTTTGTCTTGCTTTGTGCTGTTGACTTAGAAACCACGACAAACTGTATCGCCATTGCATTTAATTAATTCATTTAATTAATGACGTCATATTCAAAATAGGGTAAAAGTCTGACGTTAAAAATTACTTAACACTAACATAAATACAAGTACAATATATTTAGCTTCATAGTAACTGTCTATATCATAACTTAATAATAACAATACTTTTTCAGTGACCATAAAAAACGCACCGAATTGCATTTATTTGTAAACGTACCTCTATCTTTTTCGATGACTGAACCCTTTTTTTTCTTTAATATTCTGTTTTTATGAATAGTAATAAATAATGTATAAATAGAAAACTTATTTTCATACGAAAAAGGACATAGAACTTTTGTTTAAGGAGAATTTTTCGTTTATCTACCTCGGGAATTCAAAACCAAACCTAAACGCAACCCTCTCGTTATGCGATCTTTGAGTCAGTGTACCACCGAGGCAGTAAAGTGGGGTAAGCCGGTCGCAGACGTCAAGAGGACTGTTTACGCCGCTGCAGTTGGCCGTCGTGCCACTGCCAGCCAGATTGCCACTACCGACATCGGGGGCTTGTTAGCTCTCAGACCTCTTACTGCAGTTGTTACGGACGGGAAGAGTCAGTACTTTCGTTGATTAATGAAAATTGTAGCAAATCAGTAAACGTTGCCTTAGTGTTTCATATCTGGGTAAATACCTCGTTCATTAAAAGCAACTCATCAATACGATGATGAAAATGTATTGATGTTAAATTTTTTTTATACTAAGTCATTTGGCAGACAGATACGCAGTTCACCTGATGTAAAGCGGCCACAGCGGCCTATTTCATTGAGGGATACTTCACCAGAAAGCGTCGCTCAATGTGCTGCCAGACTGTAATCTTATCTGATCTTCGAGCCTTTGATTTCAAGTGTACTGACTCCCACATTAATACTGCCGGAACACAGTCAGAGCTATTATGGCGGCAGATTTCACCTGTAGGGGTGGTAGCTAGCCAGTCAGACTCTGAAAAAGCCCTACCTTAATATAGGTAAATAAAACCACTTAAGCAACTTAGTCACAACAACAAATTGAAAATCATCTTTTTATATTATGCACTTGCTCACTCATCCCTCTTCGAGTTTATTGGGGAAACCGGGGGAGTTAAGGGGGTAAGGGTGAGGGGTACGTTTAATCCACGTTGTGTTATGGTGCCCGAATGCAAAAAAATATTTAAGAGACAAATTGGAAGATGTTTTCATGCATATAAAGTGGGTATCTGTGGTTTATCTGTTGCCATAAAATAGTACTACACCAGAGGAATGTATTACGCGCGGAGGCATGTTTACGCGGTCTCATTTGGCCGGCGCCCAGTGGAACGGCTAATGTGGTATCATGGGCCACATTGGCCGGCCCGAACACGCGGTACTTCCACATCTCAATCGAGTAAGGGTTGCTTTTGATCACGTTTCAATGTTGCATGCATAATTAAAAACTATTAATTATTTAAGAGGCACAAAAGTTTTATTTGTGACGACAAAGTGACGAAAATATAATTATCTCGGCGATTTAAGACAGCCACAGAGATTCTTATTTTGGACATAATATCACCAGAGGATTTGGTACATTTCTCACAACATATCCATCCTCTTAATAGCGTATGATTATAATTGTGTCATAACTAAAAATTAAATGATACAGTGTAATTGCAGTTATTTATGAAATATTTTTTTTTAATTTAAAATAAAGAATAGGTACTCAACACGAAATAGTCACAAAGATTCACTTTAAACACAATAACAAAATCCGGCACGGCGATTCCACCTCGTTCTCGTAATAAGGCTGGAAGTAGTGGAAGTGGCGGAGCGCGGTGCATTTGGCGCGTCCCGCCGACTCCCGGCGCGTCGCGGCTCTCCCCGTTTAAACTGATAGTCGGGATTGCTTTCATGCTATCAAGTTTAAGTTCCCCAAGCAAAACGATTAGCTTTCGTCTTTTGCATCCTATTAGACACTTAGTTTTAAACTTTTCTCTAGGAAGATTTTGCAAATTTGCCAACCACTTTATCACATTATAGCGTAGCCTAGAAGCATCTTAAACCATTGGTATTGTTTGCTATCTTAGAATTTATCTTTTAATATATCGAGTCAGGCGGGAAAACACGTGTTTTTTAAAAATACTATTTAAGTTAACAGATTAGGAAGCAGCTCATCTGATGCTAATCGCCGTACCTGTGCCCCTGAGAGTCATTTTACTGACAAGAAATCCTTAATACGATGTCACACTGTAGACTCCTCTGATATCAAGTGCCCCGACTTCCGACATTAACATCTCCGGAACACAGCCAGAGCTCTTGTCATATATTTTTATTACTTAAATCGAGATAGTTTTGTACAGAACGTTGTCATCCCTAGTCACGAGTAGGAAGCGACTGTCTACTGTAATGTATATCTGCGTACAATAGTCGTAACTGCTGGAGGAAATGGCCTGGTCTTTGAGTGGCAAGCTGGGAATTCGGCCATGTCTCCAAGTGCCGTGATTAAGTCGTGAGCGTTTGTACGTTACTGCCGAGTCGTTTGCTCCTCTCTCGGGAATGTTAAGTGAAATGGCCGAGGCCGTTGTATCAAAGTTTAAACTTGGATCATGAATGCCTTCGCAGATAGTTGTGTGGTTATCAAGCTTGTTTTCTGTGTAAACAAGATTCGCTATTTATACTGTCGTCAATACTAAAATTATAAATTTCGTATATTCAGTACTTGTAAAACTTGGAAAAACAATGAAAATTATTTATCAAATCAAAATCGTGTAAAAATACTTTCCTTGAAATGTATAAAAACGAAATTAACGCGTATTAGCGTAGTACAAAATAAGACTTTTATTTTAATTAACATCAAAAAAAAAAAACAACCACTGCTTTACTGGTATCACCCTTACTACTTACGCTGAGGTTTCTTTCATAGTCCTCCAAAGAGTAGGAAAACCCCTGGTCATCAATCATTTCAGACGGGAACCGCACTATGCGCCCGCGTGGAGTAATTTTATGTTTGCAGCATTTGTCCTTAGCACCTAATTTGTATTTACATTATGGTGGAACATAACGCCGATAGCGCATCAAGTAGATAAACGTCACTACGAAATAGATGGTAGTGGTCGCTTACTGTGTAGGCGGCATGTGTGTTTACCAACTGATGTAGCATTAAAAAACGCGTTCACCATGCCGAAAATTCTTAGTATGCCAAAACGTGTGATGTGATAATATAAATGATTGTAGTTTGTATTGTACAGGCTTATATGGTGTACAAGGGGCACGGCAAGGACGAGCGCGAGAAGACGGGCAAGTTCCGCTCGCGGCCCGCCGACTCCACCTACACCATGACCACCAACCGCAGCACGCGCTTCTGCGACAACATGACCGAGAGGGACCTGGAGGTGAGACTTATAGTCGGTAGTTTCCACTTAGACTATTTTTTTTTTCAGCGAAAAGGGTAACCATTTGATCACAATCTCACCTGATGGTAAGTGTGATGCGGCCTAGGGTGGTACATGCTTACCCAAATGTAGCCTATTCACTCTGGACTTAAAGATTTCCAAGTCAAAGTGCCACTATGACTTATAGTGGTCTGGAAATACCTCCGCAGGCAAGGAGTTCCATTCCTTAGCCATCTGCATTAAAAAGGCTACTGGCATAGCGTTTCGTGCGGCTGGGTGGTAGATCCACTATGTAAGGGTGGTAGCCCTACCTGCGTCTGGTATCCCGATGGAGTTTCCCCGTGCCGGGCGGTGTTGAGGAAGTTTAGACTCAGTTGGACCCTCACGACATTTCGGACGATCCAGGGCTTAGTGGGTAAATCATGCCACTCTTTTCAAGGCGGCGGGAGTCCCACACACCACCCTCCGCCCCCGACGAAGGAACTTAACCTAACGCATTCCTCGGGTAATAAAAACACTTTCTTCCCAGTGAGACTTCAGAAGGTCATGGTGTCATCAATGGCTTTCATTTCCCCGAAAAAAAGTTGGAATGTTAAAAAACTTACCAAAATTTCGTTTAGTTATAATAAACGAAACTGCGCAAAAATGTTACCCAAAGGCTTTCAATGTGTTTTTTCGTAACAAATACACGCTTACCGAAAACTTTTAAAAAGGCAGTTGTGAACTGCAGAAAAATTTCCAATAACACAAAATCACCCAAGTTTTATATGAATTTGTGAAAGTTGAAGAAACTTTTTCAAGAAAATGCGAAATAGGAATTTCTCCACTTAGCTAACGCAAAGTAAAACTTTCATAGTAAGTAGGTCGGGAGGCAAGAACCACTGAAATAATACAATTGTGACTTTAAAAAACCAAGTTGAAATGGCACAATGGAAAAGCCAAGTTTATATCCACACAATAAAATAAGTGTTCCTAAGAGAAAAATGGTCGGAAGCTGAAACATTATTTCTTAGAGAGGAACTGAACAAATCACACCAACAGAACTCCTCTCCTGTTCAGATCTTGTCGCCAATAGGATTTGAAATCTACTTTACTTCCAGATCTTAATAACGATGTTTGAACAACAAAGTGCAAGAACGAGTTTGCTTTTTAGAATCCCCAAGTATTAAGTTGCAAGTTCATTTTACCATGGTCTCTCTATGCTCCAGAGATTGCTGGTAGCAAAATGAATAAGTTAACTTTGTTGAGTTAAGCTAGACTAAAAAAGTGCAATTTTACCTCCAAGTTCAGATGACGTAATAAAAATACTAATTTTCTAACAAAGTTATAACTTGTTTCTGCTGAAACGCTTGTAAATCTCCTTTTTATGTTGTCTTTGATGTTATTAGAGATCTCGGCTCGGTATAGGGAGGAGTTCATAACATTTGTCATCTATAATTTGACAGCCCGCATGGGTCTGCCTTTAATTCTATTTCATTATATTATATTTCGTAGGTATACCTACATTTATATATTCTGTTCGTAAATCTTTTGGTCTTATTGTTATTTCTAACAAAAATCGTTTAGCCATCAATATTGCAAACAAAGTATAATTGAAGCAATCTAGTTAGGCAAATTTTAAAAAAAGGTATTAATGCCCGATTTGGGCATTGAATTATTTTAAGGTGTTAACCCGGGTGCAACGAAACGAAACAAAACAAATTCCATCGCTGTTTTGAAAAATTAAATTAATATTTTGGGTTTAATTTATCCTCTGTCTCACTCTTTTACGAATGTAAATACAAGACAAAGCATAGTTATTAAGTTGTTTTGTAAGAAAAAGTAACTTAACGTTTAAGACACCTTAGTTTGCAATCTTTCTCTCTAATAACACATTTTCAGACATAAAATTACTCTTATATTTTCATCATAGGAGGAGTTCAGGAAGATTTGCAACCAGCTGGAGAAGCTGCGCGAGCGCTGCGGCGGCGGCGCGGCGGTGGGCCGGCGCATCGCCGCCATGCAGGACGCGGCGCGCGAGCGCAAGCCGCCGCCCGCCGACTCCGCGCCGCTCAAGCTCAACACCGTGTTCAGCGCCGTCGCCGACCGCCTCATGTGCACCGTCACGCCCGCCGAGGAGTCGAGCAGCAGCGGCCGCGACCTGCCCTTCGAGGCGCCGCCCGCCTACCGGCACAAGACCTTCAGCCCCACCAAGAGCGTCGAGGCCAGCAACACCGAGCAGAGTCAGACCGACGTCACCACGGACTCGCCGAAGAAGCGGCCCGAGCCGGCCGAGGAAGCGAAGGATAGCAATGATAAGCAAAACGGTGTGTTCAAAATAAGCGGGGAGGCGAACTGTAGTGATATAAGACCACCGGAGGTGGCCAGCCGGAACGGGTTCAACGGCACTGGAGCGGCAGCGGGCAAGGGGGAGAAGGCTAGTGAGCTGAAGGCGAGCCCGGGCAGCGCGGAGGCGGCGCGCGGCGTGCGCTCGGGCCACGCGCGCACGCACGCCATCGTCATCAACCTCGACGACAAGAGCCGCTTCACCGAGGAGGTCACCGTCTAACTGTATATGTATTTCAAAGACTGTACTTACGTTCTTGTTAGATTTCGTCCCTTGTACCGCTCTCTTGGGTGGCGTATTTTGCATCGGTGTCGCATGTCCAGGCAGGGTAGTTGTTAAAATTGTAATATAAAATTTAAACTCCCTATTTATTAGTCTTCCATCAAAGTTTTCAGTGAAAGATTTTGCTAACGTTTCGGTCATGACGTGATATCGCGTTCGAGATTGATGGTGCGCGGAAAAATAATTTTAAATCAAAAATGCGATTCTGGTGATCAAATGTAAAAATTGATAACGCGTCATTAAACGTGCGAGGATCGCTAGGAGCAAAGTCTATGCAAAATATGCCATTCACGAGATTTTTCAAAGAATCTTATACATAGTTTTGTATAATATAAATGCTAGTCTTTACTGTGATTCATAGTGTAATAATGAGTGTATAAAATTGAAATAAATTTTCATAGTTACAAAAATGCATATCAAATGTAACTTCCTTCGTATAAATTCGTAGTAAGTGCGAAAGTTCTGAATTTTGTTCGAAAATTGAGAATACTTGAACGGAATTTGATTTTTAGCTCGCTAGACTGTGATGAAACTTGAGCAGTTCCCCGGAATCGCTTAACAACTTTCATTAGTGCACTGTACAAACTCATGCACCAAAACGAAGTTTTGTTTTTCATAGATAGACGCTCAGAAGTTACGTTAAGACGGATATTATTAAAAATGTTGTGAGATCGACGTGTTGCTTTTATTTCGGAATAGCTTACTTCCTCGCCGGCAAACTTTGTAATGAAATTGTTTCTTGCAGGTTTTTTATTATTTTTAATCTTGCACATCGGTTTTTAATAACAATGTTTAATCTCAAAATAAGTTCTTGTTGCTTGTAAATTAATTGTTATTCTTTCCGAGAACTTGTTGTTGCTTTTATGATAACAATCACTTAGGTCTCTAAAGTTGTTTGTAGACCTATAAATAAAAACCATTTTCTAATTAATAAAATTAATTAATTGCTTTTCTCTCGGCAGGGATTAAAAGATCAATGAAAGTAAGTCGAGCAAGCTTATTTCAGATCTGACACAATATATTATATGCATTAATATAAATGGAATAGAAAATTAGAGAAAATTACAACAAAGTGACGACCCGACACTTTAAATATAAAGGCTTTTGACATTATCGTCAACTACGGACACTCGACTTACTTGCATCAAAACAAATTCTTCTAAATGAAAGAAAGCAATATCATATATTTTCGTTTGTTATTATTTTACTAAAATACCTAAGTATATTTTTAATTATGTTCTCAGCCCTAAGCTAAGTAAAGCTTTGTCTTTAAAGACATTTACATACAATATCAAGACAACATGTTTGTGAACACAATAATTATTGTACCATACAGGGATCGAACCCGTGGGTTCTAGTGTACCTAATAAACGACATCTTAACCATTACACAAAATTCCTAATATTCCAATTATTTGATAATACATTTCAATGCCATTTTATATTATCAAGTAACGAATAATTGGTTTTTAGAATCAGAGCAAAGGTTTCCTCATTAAGAATTTCATTTCATTTTCATTCTTTTAAGCCCATTCCAGTAACGAATTAAAATAAGTTTGTCAAATATTGAGGAAACATTCCCTGTTCCCGGTGCATTCTCTCAGTTTTATTATCCAAGAGGCAGATCTGAGCTCTCCAGCTTAATTGAAAAGGGGAGATAATCTGCGCTAAGACGTTTGAATAAACGGTTTTATACAGAAGCGCTGGAACCATCTTTATACGTTAGAGTTCGTATACCTGCGTATATCTATTTGATCTGTTAGGTAACATCTTAACTATGTGAGCAATATTAGTAATGTTTGGTATTCCATTTTCATTCATTTATTATGAACACGTAAATAATAATAATAACACAGGTGTCCTTTACATTCCGAAATATATTAGGGCTGTAGAGGTCCTACTTTAATAGAAATAATCATGACTCATCTTAATAAATTTTATTTTCCTCGGTCCTAGTTACACATTTTAATTTTATGATAAGAAAGTTATATATTCTTTTTAAAATGTATGTTTGAAGCAAAAATGGTATATTTGGCGTCACGTCGCATCGGAATTTTAAAATGTGGATTTAGTGTAAATGATTTGTAGTGAGGGTTGGTAAGTGCACATCTTGCTATTAAATAGTATTTCTCCATATCATATGTATTTTAACATTATAAAATACAGCAAGTATTAAATTAAAGATAGCTTCCCAAATTATATCCGTGAAAAATGTTTAAGTCGAATATAACTAAAAAAAATACACACGGAAAAAATAATTATACGTATAAAATTCATTAGAATTCAAATCTTACATTAAACATTTGAATACCTAAGACTTTTCCATAATCAATATGTAGACAGATAAAATATCAACAATAATAATTACAAAATAATTGTATACAGATATATCTAAAATATCACGGACAATATAAAACACAAAACCAAATTCACTATGTTTTTAATCGCCAACAATATAAATAATTCCTTAGTAATGCGCATACAAGTAGCATCATATAGTAATGAGTTTTTGTATAATTTTAATTCCGATATGTCGGTAGTTTGAAATCTAGTCTTCAAAGAGTACCGCAAACTTCATTACGCGCAGTAGTTAGCCGTCCGTTTTGTACGCGTCCGGTCGATCGGTAGTGAATTGTATTCCTCAAAAATATGTATTTAGGTTTCGTGACGTTTGTGTTTAGACTTATGTTCAGGATATTTTTACATTAATGTGCAGTGTATAAAACAAATACGTGGACATGTGACATACGAGAGCGTCTCATCCGGAGTTTTCGCGGAACGTTGGTCTTCATAATCAAAGGTACCCATATTTATGAAATAACTTTTAACTACTCGTATTTTTTTCATTATAAGTTATTTTAGTATAATATCGATCGAGGATTATATTTTTGTCTAGTCTAGATCATTTTCGAAGTATTAAAACTATTTTTTCGTTCGTTCCCCGCAGACCGACATAACAGAGCATGTACTAAATACGTCTTTCAATATACGATAACAAAATATTTTCGAAAATTTAATTCGAATTGAATTACTTAGAAGCATTAAAAAAATACGAGATATGCACTTACCATACGCTTCTAAATGTATGCCAAAACGATTGTAGTATGGGGCGACCCGCCGTGTAAATAATTTTACTAGATGTAAATTCCAGCCACGATGAAAGACAACTAGTGATTATATTTTTGTAAATAGTAATGAACTATCGTAATTACATTATAATATAACGCTAATGTGATTGTAAATACGCTAGACGATAGAATATGGTCACAAGTCCCTATTTCACCATAGTTTTTACCGATCATTCACGTTATGTCAGGCCAGGGCTATATTAATCATTTCCTTTTTTGCGTTTGTTAGGTATTAGCTTACTCAGAGCATTAAAAAGTTGATTTCAATGTTAAAATTGGTACACTTTTTAATATTTCTACATAAGTTCATGAAAATCAATGATTTACACACAAAAAGGCAATTTCTGAGCCAAAGATCATATTTATTTATAATGTTTATTGGTTACTAGCTGCAAGTGAGTGGTGAATTTGTGACAAAAGCTCGCTGTCATCTGATCAGATCGTATTGTAATACAATGCTTCAACTCGTTAAATAAATATTGCATTGTATAATATTATTATGTAGTGGTATTAATTAAGGCATAATATGTAATATTAATCACCTGGGAGACCCTCAAAACTAAACTTAAACCAATCTTTTAAATATTTAACTAGTTCTATTCTATTAACAGTTTTACTCGAAACGATTCGAAATAAAGTCGGTAAAAAATTATTTACATAATTGTTTTCCATTTTACACTTACTAGTTTTAGTAAAATGTATTGCGGTACAATTTGGCTTATGCAAGCCTATACGTGTTACTGTTTCCTAATTATATAAGTATTTACTGACTATGTGTCTTTTTCGTTTAATGCACTAATTTAATTATGTTATTATGAAGTTAACGTTAACTTTATGATAAAATGGAAAGGTGCTAATTTGAAGGTTTTGTTTCTATTGTTGAACCAAATGGGTTTAAAACAACTTATCAATTTTATAAAGTTACTAATATAATTGCTATAAACTTTATTTAAAACTAACTTCCTTGTATAAAGAATATTTATTTATTCAAATAACTAAATCAGCCCGCGTAGATTTTAATAAAAATGATCGTACGCTTACCTACAATATGTACTCATTGTTAAACAAGTATTAAGATGGTTATATCAAAAAGTGCGTAAGTTATGCCAAAGATTGATATTTATGTTATAAATAACATAGTTTAATATTTATCAACTTTGTACATCAGTAGGTACCTGGCTGACTTTACTAAGAATGTAACATTTAATTTAATAAAACAACTTTAAACCGGTAACCTCGCTATGAATTTCTACATTTTAAAAACATCGGGTTTTAATTTAAAATGTAGAAATATATCGCGACTCGAGCTTATCCGTTTAGAGTTGTTTTATTTAATGTGTAGTAATCGCGTAAATATAAAAAAAAAACACAGTGTAACATTTCTCAGTATTTTCAATCAGTTTCTAACTCTAAGGTACAACGACATTGTATGAAAGATTATGATAAGTGATGTAATCACGTGTTTTAAGACAAGAAATATTAATTTCCTTTATAAAAAAATATCTATCATAAACATTGCATTCTTATTAGACGAAGATAAGATGAGATTGTATGCAATAAGGCACGAGTTGTGTTTTTCAAAGGAACTGTTATAGTCTAAGATCCGAACTAAGGTCGATCTTCACCGAGTTGATAAAGAATGAAACTTATTTTATTATGAATTTAGCATATTAGAAAACATATTAAAAATGGGTTGCCTAAAAATGGGTATTTTTGGTTTCCTTTACAATGAATTAAAAACATTAAAGACGATGTGGCTAATGGTATGTAACTAAAGTTAAAAAGATAGCACTCCAGCCCCCCTAGACAAGCGGCATTTATGACGTTCGTTAGAGCTCAATTTGCGATAGCGAATGTCAAATCCCATACTTTCAACACGTGACTTTTCTATGGCATCTGTCAAATCCATGTAATTTAAAGTAAGCGAATTTCGCTATCGCTGTAGCCTAGACAAAGCAACATTTTACTTTGTCTAGGCCCCCTGGTCTTATTGATTCTTTACTAAAGTTTGTAAATTACGCGTTTTCCATCTCCATTAATTCCATACATACAGGCTCTCAAACAACCTCTTAGATGATTGAATGCATTCGCAAACACCACGTCAAGTCGACTCAAACTTAGCGTAAATAAATTGCAGTCGCGAACTATTCCCATACGAGTTTTCAACTCCGCCTCTTAAGTTTCCGCCGCAAGTGATATTTATATGTCACGGCAAGTTTTTGAACTGGAGTATAAATCATTATACCGCCTCATAGTTTCGGCACGGTCGGAAGCCTCGTTTAGACGCGGTCTTAAGCCTGTCGCGCTAAGTAGTGATGTAACGAATGTCATATTTCAGACATTCTTGAATACGAATGCGAATATTTGCTGCCAACATTCGTGAATAGGAATGCGAATAGTCAGTTTTTTGTATTTGGTGCCACTGGGGCTTGGTGACCTTGGAAGCAGTCCCGTTTGAACGAAGTGCGTTCCGATTTTTTTTCGAGAGTTATATAAAGGTACTTTGTAAACTCGGGACGTCGATTTATCTAAAACAAGTGGTAAAAAACATACATTTTACAAACTTTATTACGAACGCATCCAATTTTAAAGTGTCACAAATAAAACAAATCAATTTTGGGGTCAAAAAAATAGGAACTTTACGTCAATTTTTTTTTTGTCATATTCGCAAAACATTCGCAGTATTTCGCAAATGATTCGCATTCGCGAATATGTAAAAAATGTGCGAATAATGCGAATACGAATATTTGTTACATCACTACAACGATATGCATCACTAGCGCAAAGCCTCCAGCGCCAAATATTTCACGCGGTGAGCTAAACTGTATTGTTATGTGACCCGCTTCCTCTACAATGGATACAAAGAGAAGTGATTCTGTTACAAATGTGTTTTGACTTATTGTAACTATTTGGGGCTTAAGAGAACAATGTTATCTTTTGTTGAAGGCTCTATGTGATTTTACCGATACACATTTTTAAATTGGACATGTCTATGCGAATGACGTATCCCATTATCCCTGTTTGTCAGGGAAGTATGGGTTGGTAGTTTTCATAATCTCAGTATGTTTTAAATTTTCTGTTGTTATATTTCTTGTGATGGAATAATAATAATTTGAATATATTGAAATTATTGAAAACATACTTCTAGACGAAAGCATTCAATTGGTTTTGAAAAGGTTTCATCTAAAACGAGTCCCTAATAAAATCACGATTCATTAATACAACTAATTGCTATTTTTCCAATCAAAATAATAATATATTATATTATGTACAAAATATTATGTTTCCTTTTCTAATTACCGTGAAAGCTCTAGACAAGGTACAGCATCAATACGTTGTCGGATCAATATCTAATCATATTACTGAAATCTTCTGAATTGGCCGCTTTATTTGATTAGTCTCTCTTTTATTAATATAATCATATTGTTCTTATCCAATATTTGGTTTGCAATAAAGAAAATTAAAGTAACATTAATATTCTTTATAATACTACATAGTAACATATGTTAATGTTACTGCTTAGGTAGTATGATCAGAAGCTGTGTGTTTGCAAGACTTCTATAACTTCGTAAATTATTTTGTTCGATTGGTTCTTAATTTGTTTAAAGTGGATCTGCGAGTGACGCCTGATAAATAAAACGATGTAAATAAAACTTGTTGACATTAAATATTAGGCATAAGATATTTATTGTAAAGTACAGATTTGTATGTATATGAGATATTGCTTCAAGTCGGGATAAATAAGTTGCAATAATACTATAATTAGAATAAGGCGTTGTGGTTGGTCACGTGCGTTGATGATGTAATGCCGTCAGTGTGAAACGATGTTTACTATCTCATTAAACAAGTTAACTAAACCTCATGTTTTTCATTTGATTACTTTGAAACCAAACTTTAAATAAAATATATTAAGTACCTAACTGACGAGCATTTGGTGTAGTGGTCGAGAAGTCGGCTTATAATATACACCAAAGGTCGCGGGTTCGATCCCCGCACGGTACAAACATTTGTGTGCATGAACATGTCTGTTTGTATCGGTCTGGCTGTATCTATGTATTATATGTATGTATTTACAAAAAAAAAAGTATATAAGTAATGTTTATCCGTTGTCTAGCACCCATAGCACAAGCTCATGCTTAGTTTGGGGCTAGATGGCGCTGTGTGAATAATGTCCAGGGATTATTATTTATTTATTATTTATATGGTTAACCAGATATATACAATCCACTAACTTTGAGGCACAATTTTTTTAACCAGATAAAAACGAAGAAACGTTCAATATTGCCAGGTACCTTAAAGCTATGTCTAAATTTCAGTTTAAGTCTTAAAACGATTTGTATTTACGAAACTGTATTGTTTGCTTTTCCGTTGTTTTATCCCATTTATCAAACCCAATGCACCCAAAACAAAGAATCAACTTGACTAATGAATTCGAGTCAACGTCAACTGAAAAGCTACAAATCACTTCGTAGTCATTAAGTCCACAACAAGTTCCATTGCTCGATGCCCACAGATCTCCAGACGTCAGTCTCCTTAATTTGCTCTTTTTAATTTCCGCCTCGCGAGAACGTTGACTCAATAAAGGAAATAATTTGTTGACGTCAACAAAGAACTTTGCAAGCGAGACTAAACTTTATGCCGTTGGTAATAGTGCTACGGATTAGATCGTGGTATCTCAGCTTTTTCAGCGGAGTTACTTATCCCCGTTGCGGCTTCTTTGTAAAATAGACTTAGGGTAAATAACCGTTTGGATTAAAAAGTATTTAATCAACTGAACTAATACTGTAAAAAGTTGTTAAGTTGAATTGTAGTACAAAAATGGCTCTAGAAAAGTGGACCAAAATTGTCATATTAGCTGCATAATAGTAGGAGGCAGGGCAAGAAAGAGATAGCGTGACAATTTGGACTAGGACCAATGACCAACCATCGGTGATGGTAAGGAAATGCCCTGTGTGCTTAGCAGTAAAATCACATAGATTAAAATTGCATGCATTACATGTGTATATACTCGTATGTATGTTATGCGGGAAATCGTCCGTGACTTAACACTCTGTGACTATCTTCCTACTAATCCTACTAATATTATAAATGCGAAAGTCTGGATTTTTGGATGTTTGTTACTCAATAACGCCTAAACGGCTCAACAGATCTAGATGAAATTTGGCACACGTATAGTTTTTAACCCGGATTAGGACATAGGCTATAAAATTCCTACAGGAAACGTCTCATTCCTGCGGGATATTTGAAAATGAATATACGCGCGGGTGACACCGCGGGCGGAAGGCTAGTAGTCTATAAATTCCACTCGAGCCAAGTAACTAAAGATAACAAATAATAAAAAAATACCTTGTATTCATTTAAACAAAATCGGCCCGTCAAATATTCATGGATCAATTCGCAAACAGATCCTGACCGCGAACGCTAGTAAATAACCAAGCCCGGGCCTACCCGAAATTAATGAGCTATCAGATACAAAAAGAGAAACAAATTACAAGTTTCCTTTGCATCTTGTCCTTTAAGGATCGCGTAAATTAATTCCAAGTCCTCGTTCGAATCGAGCAGCCGTGGGTTCCGCCGGTGACAGGGACGGCCTCTCGTGTAATCCATAAATAATTCATTTATTTTCTCTCAAAGGTCTCTTTAGTATGCCAATACTTAAAACGGAGGCACTTTAACTCCATCATTTCTACTTACAAGAGATTTAACGATAAGTTGAGATAAGATGTCCAATGTTCTTATTAATAATAATAATTTTATAAAAGCGAAAGTTGGTGGAGATGGATAGATGATTGTCACTCTTTCATGAAAAAAAACACTGAACGGATCTTAATAAAACTTTATGCACAACCCTTATACATACATCATTATGTAGCTTTTACATAAGAATAACACAATGGAACTTTTACTTTTGACCGCCTCCGTGGAACAGTGGCTAATTCGCTCGGGTATAAAAACACAGAGGTCGTGGATTCGATTCCCGCCTTGGGTCTGGTTGGTGGTAGGGCTTTTTCGGAGTCCGACTGGCTAGCTACCACCCCCACAGGTGAAATCTGCCGCCATAACAGCTCTGGCTGTATTCCGGCAATATTAATGTAGGAGCCAGTACACTTGAAATCAAAGGCTCGGGACGCTTCTAGGTGAAGCGTCCCTCAGTGGAATAGGCCGCAGTGGCCGTTTACCATCAGGTGGGCTGCATGCGTGTCTGCCAACTGAACTAATATAAAAAAAACTTCTATACATAAAATAACACAATAAATCAAGTAACCGTACACGAATGGTTTCCTCTTCCACAGCACGGGACCCTAATAGCGATTTCGACTGGGCGTCAGTTTTTCAGCGTTTTATAAAATAAATCGAGGAAAAGCACAGACCTGATTAATGGAGGCCTGGAAAAACAAGCATTAATAAAAGTGAGACGCTCTCCGCGGATTACAAAGAAATGCCATTTGATATAAGAGACAGTTCTCCTCGGCGGCTCCGTCATTATTGCTAAATACTTATCTACGCTTCTTTAGTTACAACAAGTAATAGAAAATAAAGTTAAAAATATTGAACTTAGACCTACGCTTGTTATAAATTGCCGATTTAATCAATTGATTACCTACATTTAAGTAGGTATGCTGGACATCGAAAAAGAAGGATAAAACATAGGTACTACATGCAAGTGAGATGCGCGCGATGCGTTTAAGATGAATGTGTAGTGTAGTACTTAGTAAAAAATATATTACTTGAATTAGGTACCTTGGATCCAGAATGATCATAACATTACTTATAATTTCATGTGTGGACTACATAACATGAATAAAGTCCTATTTACGCAAAGCAGTAAAACATTCAAACACCAGTGGTTACAATTGGAATTAATCAACATCCAGTCGGCACATCCAGAATAAAATCACCAAGAAAATGTTTGTTCCCTCTCACATAAAATACTCTGGGAGATTTATTAGCGCTCTTTAAGATAAAATTGATGAAACTAACGCTAAGAGCTGGCGCGCCCTTCAAAGGTCCGCTCGGCCTTCACGCCCGCTGTCTAGTGTCTATATTGGGAGACGATATCGTTTTATCTCATAAGCGTATTACATTCCGTCGACCCCTGTGTGGCGCGGGTTGCATGCAACCCGGTGGAATCAATTAAAAAATACGGTTTAAATGCTTTACAAAGTGACTACCATGATCCTTGGGCTTATTACATTTAAAATGAGACAATTATTTATGCTTTATTTATAGTCGTAGTCTCTGGACGGTTCGATATTTATGTCGATCTGAAAATGAACTTGGGTTGTTCAAGTTGCGATTAAAAAGATTACTGTCGAGGTTCTTCTCGACAGATAATTCCGAATCCGGTGGTAGAGTCACTCTGTAATTGACGATTCATATTCAATCATACTTTTTATAAGTTTACTTTTGCGTTTAAATTATTAATATTTGGTCAGTTTCAAGTTTTTTATAATCTTTTTAAAAAAAAAATTTAAATGTTATTTTGATCAAAATTAACTTAGAATTAGATGGTTAATGATGATGGGTAATTAATTAAAAATATATTATTGATATTCGTTACATCGCACTAACAAATCATCGATGTAATAAAACATCGTACTACTGAATTATCGACACAGCGTGTTCGATATAATGAAAATCGAACTATCAACTTTCGCACTCATTTATAGGGGACCCATTTTTAAGTAATCAAGCTATCGTCACCTATATCATCTACCTATCTTACACGCAAATTTTCCTGACGGTAAAAAAGTCATCCAGTATTATTCAACGATTTGGATGAAGAATATATACATGAACTAGCGGCCGCCCGCGGTTTCACCCGTGTGGTTCCCGTTCCCGTGGGAATTGAATAAAATCCTTTCTTAGCGGATGCCTACGTCATAACATCTACCTGCATGCCAAATTTCAGCCCAATCCATCCAGTGGTTTGGGCTGTGCGTTGATAGATTATTATGTCAGTCAGTCAGTCACCTTTGAGTTTTATATATTTAGAAGATTAGTCAATGATTACATGAAATTATGATACACAGCACAATATTATGGCAACTGTTACATTACATAATATTAAATAACCGTTTTTTTATCCCCTCCTATTCGGTTCTTCATTCTTCCTATAACCCAGTGTTGTCAAGCAGGAGACATTAAAACAGGCGTAAATTGCTCCGTTGAAAGGCGCTTCAAGTGCTCCCAATATTTCCCTATTCGCCCTCATTTTTTCGGCTTCAAAACCAGAATCTCGTCGTTATAACAATGGGTCGTTTTATTAATTTTAGTACAAGGCTTCGGTTTTCTAGGAGCGCGGTGGAAAATACCACAAAGGCCAACAAAGGCCATTGTTTCTGTTTCCAGCTCTGTGTATAAAAATAATGTTTTTCATCGTGACTTTCACTTGCTTATTGGACCTGTTATTTTTTACAAAGTGTAATTTTAAAGTAATAGGTACAAATATTGGAATATGTGGGAATATGCTTATATTGTATTTAAATCTAGCCAATTAATACCTTATATGTAGTAAAAAATACATAGCTAACTACTATAAATAATATTAGACAAATGGGCGGGGCGTGAAGCGGCATCAGAGTGAGGATGACTGGCTCAATGGGTATGGGTACTATGTTCTATTGAGCCAGTCAACCTTATATTTGGACCTCACATCCGCTTACATCAGGTGGAGTGGGGTCATCCTGAATTCCTGACTGCTTCCTTATAAAAAAAAATGGAAATTGATATTGTTGTAAAACTTTGGCGATTAAAAAGAGTTACTATCGAGATTCTTGTCAGGTATTTTTGTTATGTCTTTGTAACATTCCGGTAACACTGAGACTTTGTTTTATTGATACGTGCTTTGCTACTTTAATTTCAGTTCACTTTAAAGACAATTTCGTTAAACTGTGCCTATAGTTTAGCCTCAGACTTGTTCCTGTACAGAATATTGAATAATTGGAACCCAAGAAAAGGCACGCTTAAATATATCTATACTATCTATCTATACTAATATTATAAAGAGGAAAGATTTGATCATTTGTTTGTTTGTTTGTATTAAATAGGCTCTAAAACCACTGAACCGATTTGAATAATTCTTTCACTGTTGGAAAGCTACACCATCCCCGGTGAATTTGGGTACTTTTGATCCCGGAAATGTGGGGGAAAGGGGGGATATTTGAAAAAAGAAATTACGCGCGGGTGAAACCGCGGACGGAAGGCTAGTTTATAATATAATACATAAATCTTATATTTTTGAATAAAACAATAAATAAATAGTCATTACTTGTTATTTATAAATAAATTAATAAACGTGTTTCGCTCAGAAAAATTCGTAACAGGATCATTGTATAATATTAATGTAACATAATTGTGAACTAGCTCAAAATGTCCACTCGACATCCATTATCGTTTATCGGCAACATCTCAGCAACATGAAGGGAACAGAAGAGGCCCTAGAGACGCGACCTTGATGATGCTACGCTCTCATGCTGACCCCAGGGCCGGACTAGGGTCGGTAGAGGTCACCCCACATAGTTTAAGTGATGTTGTTTCTATGATACATTAATCACATTTGCCTTTATATGTATATCTTACCTCCACTGGCTTCAACAATGCAGTTACTAGATTTGTCTTTAAGAACATTGTTAAACCTACTTTTACATGATCGGGACTAAAGTAAGAAATGTAAGTTTTAACACAAAATAACCTAAAGTAGTTTAGACGTTATGCTTGCGCATAACAAAAGGGATATTTTAGTTACATCCCATATCCATTTTTTTCCTTCCACATTTTCGAATTACCAAATCCTGTAGCATCAATTTTGTTGATAAGTGAACCTGATGAATGAAAGCAAAAATCATACTGCGCCGATCTCAAATAAATTAAGACTGTAGAAGAAAGAATAAGAAAGACAAAATAAAATTCTGTACCTATTTGAATACCAAAGTCTTATACGCGACCGCCCTTTTTGTCAAGAGCTGAGTCCGCCCCTGCCTGCCCTTGGGCTGTAGGGTGCTCTACCTGGGCAGCGTTATAATTCGCCGTTCAAGGCGGATTATCCGATATATCCTGAAGGCTACTCGAGAAATTTCGCTGTGATGTTGATAATTCGCTACTTAATCCTCGGATGGATCACTTGACATTCATTTATAACGGAAAAATTGGGATTTCGTCATTTGAAACCAGCCGTTATTAATTTTCTACCTTCTTTATTTAATATTGTCCTTATAATCTATTCCGTGGTACAGTGGTTAGAGCCTTGGGCTCTAAAACCCGGAGGTTGTGGGTTCGAATCCCATGGGGAACATTACTTTGTGTCATTGTTTCCAGTTTGGAGGACATTGCAGGCTTGAATCGCCAAGAATGTTTGAAGAGAATAATGATCCCGTGCTTCGGAAGGCACGTTAAGCCGTTGGTCTAAACTATGTTCCAAGTAGGTCAGGTTTCCCTTGTATGGGTTACGGATGTCAGATGGCAATCGCTCCATTGTAATAACCAGGCTTGTCAAATCTAGGATCAAAGTCGAAGCAGACCCTGAGCTCCGTATTGGATGTAATCAGGAATGCGCTGAGATGATGAATATTTAAATTTCCATATTTTTTTTTATTTGGGATCAGGCCTCCATCTGGCGAAGTATTACATATTTAGACTTTACGACTAATTTTCACTAGATAAATAAGATCACCTTGATAAGTAATTCGTAAATTAATTCCATCTGCTCTGAGTAAGTTATATCCGTAACACATTTGATCAGAACAACTACTTCGAAAGATGTTTTGGAATGCCACCGAAGTTATTGGTCCAGGCAGCAAAAGATCTTGTAAAGTTTAAACACGACGATGAACTAATGTTTGACTAAGTTCATAACACTGTTTAACCTTTTAACCTGCGTAATTCGGCGAATTTCAGATGAGTGTGGATTTTAGTTGCGGGTAGACGCAAATATTTTGAAATGGTTTGACTTTGAAGGCGCAAAGTGCTCATCGGCCCGTAGGTTTTTTATATATGCTGAGGCTGTTGAAATTAACAGGTTTATTTTCGTAATCAGCCCTTTGATGCATTAAGTGCGGCTCCATATAGAAGAAAAGGGACGCGGGTTCGATTTATAGACACACCGTAATTATTTCTCAAACCTCTTCAGTTGAAACAAATAGGTATTTGGTTTAAAGCTACATTTCTTTTATTTTGTCTATTTTTGATACTGTTGTCAAAATTATTTATACTGTTAAAGTTGCGTCATATTTACGTTATTTAATTGTATTCAATTAAATGTGTCTTATTTTGAGCTTCAACCACCCATAAAATAATGCAAGTAATACGAAGTGTCAATTAGTTTGATATTTGTTCATGAGCGTCCTTTCATTACGTATATATTATAAATAACGAAACAATTTTATGTAATTATCATGTAAACATAATTACAATTAATTGATTATCTCTAGCGCTGCTTTTTACACTAAGTCTACTTAAAGTTAAAATATAATATTGGTTTTGTAATGAAGTTAAGTAGATAGTATATAAAAAGTTAATATAAAATAAATCGTATAGATTTAGCTTGACGAGCACCTTATCTACTTAACATTAAAGTAATTTTAGATCAATACTGCTAATACATATTAGCTGATATTTGCTGATATTTACTATAATGTAAATATTAGTCGTCAAGCTCAGAGGCCATTTGGCAGCTTGATATCTGACATTTAAGGTTGGTCACTTGCCTTACGCACCCCCTTTTTTTTTCGCGGGGAATGCGTTCCGCACCTTAACCCCGTCCTGGGGGAGGCGCAATGCAGGCTAGGGTGCCCCCGCAGCCTTATGCACCCCTCCACCAACCCGCACTAGGCTAGCGTGGTGGAGTATGGCCCACACTATCTCACAATTGAGATAAGGCCTGTGTCCCAGCAGTGGGAACGTATATAGGCTGATGATGATGAATACATATTAACAAAATAAGGCCAACAAAATTATTCGCTTTCCTTCTAAATAATATGTAATGCGGTATGCTTTTAAAATTTGAAGTAGCGAACAGTGCCATAAACATAGACTTACTCGTAAGCGCTTGATTTTATCCAAGATCATAATTATAACCGCAATCAGAGAAATAAGTAATTAACCGTAACTGATTGCGAGATTTACCCCAACATATAAATTCAATCAACGAGTATTTGTTAACTCAATAAACGCTTTGCGAACTAACCTTCACGACACGAGCGATCATTCAACAGGTTTACTTATCGCATTCGTTCCACTAATCTCATTAACTCGCCGAGCCGACTCAATGCAGTAGGAAATTAATTTAGTCAAGATTGTTTATACAAGTATTGGTTGGGGCGAAGATTTATGCCGATTGGTGCAGAGCAGACGGGTACAAGACCACGCTAAGGGTCTGGCCCCCGGGGCTATCGATCGGGGACGATACTACAGGCTTTATGACCGGGAACAAGTGACTATACCAAGCGATTTTCAAACTTCTAACTGGCTTCGGATTGTGGAATGTGTGACAAGGACCGCCTTGGGTCTGGTTGGTGGTAGAGCTTTTTCACAGTTCGACTGGTTAGCTACAACCCTTTCAGGTGAAACCTGCCGCCAGAACAGCTCTGGCTGTGTTCCGGCAATATTAATGAGGGAGCCAGTAGGTACATTTGAAATCAGAGGCTCGAAGATCAGATGAGTCTACAGTCGAGTGCATCCCATCCGGCCCGGTGACCTGGCCGGGCACCGGGCCAGATGGGAAAAATGTTTTATCCGGCCCGGTGATATGTTTACCGGGCCAGGTAACACAAACCAAGTGCCATCGTCCCCGGTAAGGGGAAAAAAGAGGATCTGGCAGCACATTGGGGGGTATTTAGGCCCGAAAGACTTAACAATAACCGGTATTATCACGGCCATTACTATGATGTTAAGTTCTTGTTCTTGCATACGAACGCTACCGAATTCGCTTGCTCTTACAACAAAGGCCCAGCCGCAAGCCCAATAAGCCCTTTATAATGAGCCGCGAGGGAGCCACAGCGGGAGTCATGTTGAAAATAACGCTTATTGCTCTCGGGAAAATAATACACTTGTTTGCCGGGACAATCGCCATGTTCGCGATAGTGCAAAAGCTTCTTCTTTAATTTCAGCTTTTTACGGTCTTTCAGACACAGTTAATTATATTAATTGATAATGTAATGAGAAGGTAATGTCTTGGATCTCTGGTAGCCGAGTTATTTCAGACGCAAGTGCGTCGTTCCGAATTCTCGTGTACTTACCACTAGCTCGGCGGTGACGGCAAATATCTTAAGGAAACCTGCACAGTCTGATAATGGCTGTGTAGCTATGATCCACTTGGTCGGGTTTCCTATAAGGGAAACCGAGCTCTAAATTACTCAAAAGATTTTAATATTTAAACCGCAGTCAGTTTTGTAGTGGTAGAGCCATGTTTTTTACAGAACGAATAGGCTGGCACGTCCGGAAAGAACCATGCACCCTCTCAAATAACACCAGCGTAAAATAATAGTGACTACTATTATGTTTCGTCTGGTTTGTGAGAGTGCCGGAGGCCCCTCTTATGTCTATGGGCGGTGATTGCTTACCATCAGGCGACCCGCTGGCCCGTTTGCCGCCTATGACATAAAAATATAATTTCTCCCTTAAAATTAATTGATATGTCCTGATTTTGCTAAAACTTAAAGCCAAACATTTTTACTTTGCCGAAAATGTTGCGTACAATTTAGTTAATACGGATAAGTTACTTTTTCTTTACTTACAATCAGATTAAGGTGAAATAACGTGTGTTTTGATTATAGTTTATTTTTATCTTTTTGCTCATCTATTAATATATCGATATAGAAAACGGTATTATGGTTGAATGGCATCTAATCTCCCTTTATACTCCAAACATTTTTGATAATAAAGGAGAGAAATTCTATTTCATTTTCCTTTCACGCAAAATTGCTTCATAATATTTTGTGCCTAAGAAGATTATGGCTTTTAACGAAATCTTTGCCAGATTTTTCCTTGTTTGTATGGGCGCTAAGACTAATTACTTATGCATAGATGTTGTGAGCTGAAACGCTCCGTAGAGCATAAGACGTGATTTTAACTCTTAAGTCAAAAGGGAATGGAAACGGCTATTACGCGCCCTAATGTAAAGCGTTTGTAATTCAAAATACTCTGAATTTGTAATCGTTGAAAACATTTTTAGTTATCATAACAATACCTTGTCAGCTTTATCTTAACACGTCTTAGAGTTAAATAAAAAAAGTTTTATATCAACGGTGTTGTTGAAAATAAATAAAATTTAAAACTTTTATCAACCTTCCGATAATTTTGTCACTGATGTCGAATTAGTCGGGTTTGGATATTTATGAATACACTCACTGAGTACAAACCACACGCGGAACCTCTGTTCGATTTGAGGTCCCCAAACTCTTGCCATTTTGTGTAATGGTCGAGAAGTCGGCTATTCACCAGAGGTCTCTGGTACAAACAAATTTGTGTGCATGAACATGTCTGTTTGTATCGGTCTGGGTGTTTCTATGTATATCTATACAAAAAAAATGTTTATCCGTTGTCTAGCACCCATAGTACAATCTAATGCTTAGTTTGGGGCTGGATGGCGCTGTGTGAATAATGTCCAGAGAAAATTTATTTATTATTTCCCTGTGAGCTTTCTTATTCTCGATGTTAAGTAGAAAACATCCCCACTTCATAAATTAATAAGTCTTTAAGCAACCATCTCAACATACACGTCGGAACAAATCCTAATTACTTATTGCAAAATAAAATGATTCTCAGAAAACATCCTTTGAAGACGCCGTGTTTACATTGTTCAAACAGACTTGAATTTGTGAAGTGTAATCTTGCTTCTAGAGTGTTTTTAATATCTCCCAAAGTAAATACCTACAAGGAATCATAAGCGGATTTACACAAAGCGATTTTGTGTTCACTTTAGTACACGGGAAAAGTAGAAAAGATTTGTTACAAGTTGCACCCGCGTCTTGGCATGCTAATAAATTAGATTTATCTAAATATAGTTCCATTGGCATATATAGTAGAGTTGTTTTTGGCGTGACAAAATAGCAACTATCCGTAAAATCATTGCCATAAACTTTTACAATTAAAATATTATTGTTATTGCTACGAAGCGAGCGAAGCGCCACGAAGTACTCTATGTAAAATTGTGATGTAACTTATGCTTCCTTTCAATTTACATTTAGCTTTAGACTTTATGGGAAGTTAAATATAGAACTAGCTTACACCCGCGGCTTCATCCGCTTTTCTGTTGTCTCAAAACAACTGAGCACCGTGTTAAAAAATTGTCCGAGGTATAATTTGTCTTTGAAAAATCGTTGAGTGTTCTTTTATTTCTTGTTAAGTACGAACATGGCAATAACCTCAATTTTTAAGAGCGCTCATCGGAGAATTCTTACGCAGACATACTCCTTTTTTTCCAAACGGTTAACCCTACTTACTCTGAAAGTAGGTGGTATCCGATATGAGCCGACACAAGGAAACCTTTTTAACATATGCGTGCAACTATATTAGAGTTCTTTGGGGTAAGATTAGGATGTAAAGGCTCGGGGAGAAAGGAATATCTTCATTTGGCATGACATGCAAAGTCTTAAAGGATTGAAGGCTCGAACTTACCACTTAGTGTTTACGCATTCCGCTAGTTAAGATTAGAAACTTTGCTAGAATTGTGGTTTTCAATTTTATATCATTAACAGGGTGAGGTAACTAACTTGCTATTATTTTCAAAAATGTTTATAAACATTTTCTGCAAACTTATTTTTCTGAAATGTGTCTCAAACGAATAAATATAAATTACTTAACTTTAAATAAAAAATATCTGCAAATTCCACACTGCTACATAAAAGCCTCAAACTTAGCAATGCTGCTATGACTGCCCTACAAACCAATAAATAATGTTGTCTTTAAATATTATT
Organism: Mecyna flavalis; assembly: GCA_949319885.1. Lineage (NCBI taxonomy): Eukaryota > Metazoa > Arthropoda > Insecta > Lepidoptera > Crambidae > Mecyna > Mecyna flavalis. The sequence goes on from OX439426.1 coordinate 778,415, forward strand.
TCTATAATAATATCTAATATTATTAAGAGGAAAGATTTGATTTTTTATAATCAAGCAAGTTGTTACTAAAGCATTATAATATTGCAGAAAGTTACGACGACAATAAGAAATAAACAACATTCGTGGTTTATTCCACAGAGACAAATAACACTTAAATGCGTAAGGGAAATACGAGGTTTGTTCTTGCGATCGTTACTAATATTCAATCAAGCGATAAAACAGATATATTGATACGCAGAATCACTCAATTGTGGGCGATTCATACAGTTATGTAACGCTCGCTTCGAAGACACAGGCCACACGACGCCCCCAAAGCAGAGTCTACACGCAATGATGTCGTATTAAAAAAAAAACTGTTTTCGTAGAATAGTGGTCTCGGTTTTAGCTAGTTGATTGAATATTTGCATGATTAGTAATATTAAATATTATGTCCGTGTTCCGTGTATAAATGTAGAATTATTCACTTATTTTAATAAGCAAGTAACATGTTATAATTATATAATATTTTTTTGTTAAATCTCTTAATTTGTACTTACAATCAGTATTCATATTAACGGCCAAAACTTTACCTTATTTTTAGAATCGTTGAAACAGCGGTTTATAAATTAGTATCACAATAAAGATAAGGGATAAGTGGCTCTACATCACCGATATAATAATATGTATTTTTTTAAAGAAGCCAGCTTCTTTTTATTTGTCAAATAAATTGTCAAGAAATTAGTTATACTTAAGTTAATGTGGCCCTAAAAGTGAGTATCAATCAATAAGGGTGAGATTATTGATTACATTTACATAGTTTGTCAACAAAACATGAAGCATTAGGAATCATTCGTGTGTCCTTTTTTTTCGGAGGAGAATGCGTTTATGCACCATAACCGCAGGCTAGCTACACCTGCGGCCGTGTGTGGGACTCGAGACTAAAGCGTCCACTACCCATTAAACTCCCCCGGTTTCCCCTTCACACCCGATTGGGGCGAGCCGGTGCCAGCCTTGTGGCTATTGACCAGCCCATCCCCAGGTACCATTCGTGTGTCCCTGGCGTTAGCTAAGCCGAAGCCTCGCAGCATAACTCTGAATATGCCGAGCTTCATTTGGGTTAAGTGCCGGCTACATGTCCGTGCCTGTGTAATGCTGTAATCGATACAATCTTAAGATTTATCGGTTGGTTACAACGGCCGATGATCTTCAATCTGAGACAATACGGAACTAAATTGGGTTAAAGAAACTGGAATACAATAATATCTATTGTCAAATCCATATTGATATAATTAATTCAAAATCCAAATCCTTTTATATTTTGACCGCCTCCGTGGAACAGTGGCTAAGCCGCTCGGGTATAAAACCCGAAGGTCGTGAATTCAATTCCCGCCTTGGGTCTGGTTGGTAGTTACAGTAGGACTTTTTCAGAGTCCGACTGGCAAGCTACCTTGGTAGGTAGGTTTGGGGGTGGTCCCCCACAGGTGAAATCTACCGCAATAACACCTCTGGCTGTGTTCCGGCAGTATAAATTTGGGAGCCAGTACACTTGAAATCAGAGGCACGAAGATCAGACGAGCCTACAGTCTGGCAGCACATTGAGCGACGCTTCCTGGTGAAGTGTCCCTCAATGAAATAGACCGCAGTAACCGCTTACCATCAGGTGGGCTGCGTGTAGCTGTCTGCCAACTAAGTAATGTGGTATAAAAAAGGGGGTGTTTATTACGTAAATGAATGTACTTAGTGGGGACCTTTTTCTAAGGAATGGGACCAGGTATAATGTAAAATTGATGAACTATTTCTTTTATACATATGTAGAAGCCTTTTAAGTTATTCAGGCTTCAAAGAAATAGCCACATATTTTGATAACCTTAATAGCATGTAGACTGCGTCATATGTTTTCACACGGGAAAGGTCATTCATCAAAACTACCAAATAAATATTTTATTTTATTAGTGTAAAGGTTAAGCTTTCTAAGAATCTAGAAACATGAAAGCTAAGTTATTTAAAGTTGATTTTAATTTAAGTTGGCTCGTATTTCTCTTTCCCATCAGTTATTCTTACTGTCAGTACTACGTACATAATATTATATTTTTTTATATAGGTACTAGGTCAGTTGGCAGACAGGCACGCAGCTCACCTGATGGTATGTCTATATGCTGCCAGACTTTAGGCTCATCTGATCTTCGAGACTCTGATTTCAAGTCTACATTCATATTGCCGGAACATAGCCAAAGCTGTTACGGCGGCAGATTTCCCCTGAAGGGATGGTAGCTAGCCAGTCGAACTGAAAAAGCCCTACCACCAACCTAAGGAGGGAATCGAACCCACGAACTCTGTGTTTTTATACCCGAGCGGCTTAGCCACTGTTCCACGGAGGCGGTCATGTTTCCTGTCTTTCCCATAAGCTGTCAGTAATATAATAATGTTATGTTATTATATTCCAATCAAAGCTCGTTGGGTAAACAAAGCGGTCGCCGGCGGTTATTGAATCCATCCCGGCCATTTTATCTGTGATGTAATTGGTATCAATAGTTGCGAACCAATTACTCGTGCGTGGCGTCTCGTTCAAACAGCGATGTAATCAGGGATATTACGAAACGTCTAAATATTACGCGTCACCGTTTTATTTTTAGCGAGTCGTTGACAAATGTTTTTCGACTGCCTCCCGTGGAATAGGCCGCCGTAGCCGCTTACCATCAGGTGGGCGGGCTGGGTATCTGTCACATTGTCGTGAAAAAAAGTACAATTAAAAAAAGACATAAGAGACAAATTAAAATACGTTAATCTGTCTACAAGTATAGACACGCAGAGACTTTTCTTGGCAAAAACAAAGCTCCATCAAGGCTTTTACATGCCAATGACCCAAAAAAAGTGGCAGTTGCAAAATGAACCGTCATTCCAAAGACTGCCAGCACTCGAGAGCGTAGACACGTCAAGATAGCTTTTCTCCGTAGAATTACAATCCTGTTCTTTGAAATAGCGGGATAAATTATTCAGGATCCGGACCTGCCCTTGAAAAGGGCTCGTAGCGTGCTTATATTTGGAATACGCTCGTGTTTATGGCTCTCGGGATCTGCACGCGTTGCTAATAAGCAAATCATGTCTTTTGTAATCTAAAGCTTACGACACAATAGCTGGAATACCGCATATACAATGCACTGCACCGGTTATTGTTAGTTATAACGGCCGTTGCCTATGGGATTGTTTGCGTAGTAAATTATTGTAGAGATGTGTGTGGGTTTAGTAAATTATGGTTCATGTTTTCGCAAATGTAAAAAAAAACAACAAAATTTTATGATGATTTGTAAAGAAGTCTATCGAAGCAATAAAATAAAACCGAAACCTTTCCTCCATAAAAAATGACGGACCTCTTAAGCAACTGTGATTGTCTGTGATCAACTATTTAGGTCTATTCCACTTTGATCACCTGGGTGATATCACCCAGGTGACCATTGGAAACAGTTTGAGTATCCTCTGGTCACCTGGAAAAATGATCACCTAGGTGATCATAGGCGACTCCAATTAAAACTATTATTTCGGTATCCGTAAATCACCTAAACATTTTAGACGTTTTTAAACAAATGCATTTCGGGAAAACAAATGAATATCGGGAAAACAAATGAATGTCGGGAAAACAAATGAATGTCGGGAAAACAAATGAATGTCGGGAAAACAAATGAATGTCGGGAAAACATTGTTTATTGATCTGAAGTAAAAACATTTTAAATGTCCATAAGGTCTAAAATCGCATGCACCTGTTTTTTTTACTTCAGATCAATAAACAATGTTTTCCCGACATTCATTTGTTTTCCCGACATTCATTTGTTTTCCCGACATTCATTTGTTTTCCCGACATTCATTTGTTTTCCCGACATTCATTTGTTTTCCTGATATTCATTTGTTTTCCCGAAATGCATTTGTTTAAAAACGACTAAAATGTTTAGGTGATTTACGGATACCGAAATAATAGTTTTAATTGGAGTCGCCTAGGTGATTAAAAAAAACTAAAATGTTTAGGTGATTTACGGATACTGAAATAATAATTTTAATTGGAGTCGCCTATGATCACCTAGGTGATCATTTTCCCAGGTGACCAGAGGATACTCAAACTGTTTCCAATGGTCACCTGGGTGATATCACCCAGGTGATCAAAGTGGAAAAGACCACTATTTAGACTCAGAATACGAAAATCAGGAAATATTTCCTTATTGGATGTTTGCATTACTGAAGGACCCAACTGGTTTTCATTGCACGGCGATCAAAAATAAACCAAACTATAGTTTGGTTTATTTTTGTCTGAAAGTTTAATTTCAGAAAATAATTTTCAGGTTTTTGAAAATGTTAATAACTTTGACTTTTACTACTGAGTCTGACTTATGGCTTGAGTTGCTTTTCATAGCAATCAATCTTGAGCTTCACACTTCCCGTTCACGTTTAAATAGACTCGCCTCTAAAACAACTTTTTTTTTTGAGAATTGCCAAAATAAAATAAATAAATATATAAATATCTCTGGACATTATTCACACAGCGCCATCTAGCCCCAAACTAAGCATGAGCTTGTGCTATGAGTGCTAGACAACGGATAAACATTACTTATATACTTTTTTTTTGTAAATACATACATATTATACATAGAAACACCCAGACCGATACAAACACACATGTTCAAAATATGAGCATCTAAATTATCTGATTAATAAGTTTTCACGAATTTTTTAGCGGTGTTTAATAATTTAATTGGAAACCATGTGTACTGATTAATATTTTTAGTATTTTCTACATATTAAAGAGATACACAAGCATTAATAGTATAAGTTTATATTGTGGTGTAATCCGACGCTTAAAATCAGAAAAGATTTCTTTACCCAGTGCTGGTAAAATTGTAATTACGAGATGGGTTTCGCTAAATCGTGTTGGAGGCAAAAAAGCGTAGAAACTGTATAAGAAGAGGCTAAGCTAGAAACCAGATTGCGATTATAATACGAGTAAATATCCCGCGACCTCTGGTGTAATAGCCGACTTCTCGACTATTACACCAAATGGCTCGTCAAATTAGTTGGATTGGTGTTATAACAAGATAAGTTTAAGTTACAAAACAACAAAAAGCAACGACTTCAGCTGAGAAACTTTGTCGACTTCGCTAAAACATCTTTGATGTGGCATTCACGTCCCACTTTAAGTAGAAAAAGCGTGTCATGATATATTCTCTCTGAGAGATGCTTTTAATAATAGCAAAGATAAAGTGATGTTTAATGTTAAATATTTTGTGCCTTTTGTGAATGGCTCAAGACGAAACAATTGACTTGACTCCACCCAAATTTCAATAGCATGACTGACGGGACGAGTGAGGCATACAGATTAGGACAGATGAGGATTTTTTTGTGTGGGACAAGACTCTGTAGGGCGAGCGAGGCACAAGTCAAATTGTCTACCAAGTAAGTACGATAATAGCTGTTCACTTGTGAGCAGTAAGTGTGGACTGTATATCAAATAGGGATTTTAGCTAACCAGATGAATAATTACAAGTTTGGTATCAATCTGCTTGAAAAACAAATTACCGCCAACAGAAAAATCGGAGTACGACTCACCTTTCCTCTGCAGCAGCCAGGTTCCCGTAGATCTGGCCATACACCAATAGATATCCAGGATCCTGATAAGTCCTTCACAACACACGGTGTTTTCACGAACTTATAATTAGTTTTTTGCAATTATTAAATTAGATTTTCTTGACACGCACGGCGTTGTTCGGAGAGCGCGCGGTTAGCTTACACAGTTCGTTTTTTTTTTTTTTTATGGTAATGGACGTGCATCAAGTCCATTCAGCCAGCTGTAGATGGCGCGGGCGGCGCACTTGGGAATTACCGACTGTGCACCAGTCCAGTGAGCGCAACCGACATTCCATCGTTAGTAACTGCTTCCTCACAGACTAGATACCAAACACACCCCCTACCGAAACCATAATGATGGTTTCCACGGAAATCAATAGTATAAATAATAAGGGAGAAAACTCCAGAAATATATAGATATTTCTATATACCTAGATACGAAAATTTAAAAACTATTTGTTAAAACCTAACCTAAGAAATGTTACTTTAACATGAATTAAATTAGTTACTATAGGGTAATGGACTGAGTTTGTGAACAGGTCTCTGCAATACACTTTTCTCAGTGCGGAGTGTCACGCAGCGTACTACTCCATCAGAGCCCGGATGTAACTTTTCTATTTTACCTAAAGGCCATTTACAAGACGGCACATTGTCTGTCTTTATTAATACCAAATCACCAACCTTAATATTGGCTGAAGTAGTAAACCATTTTGCACGTTGCTGCAAGGTATTTAAATATTCGCGATTCCAACGTTTCCAAAACAACTGAGAGCACCTTTGAATATATTGCCAACGTGATAGTCTATTTATTTCTATATCTTGAACGTCAAACTCCGGCAACGCAACTAAACTTTTGCCAATCAAAAAATGTCCAGCCGTTAATACGTTGAAGTCGTTGGGATTATCGGAAGCGGGTAACGGACACAACGGTCGCGAGTTTAAAATGGCCTCTGCCTTACAAAAAACAGTAGAAAGTTCTTCAAATGTTAAAGACTTTTCTCCTACACATCTTACTAAAAGATATTTCGCTGACTTAATGCCAGCTTCCCAGAGTCCACCCATATGTGGAGCACTAGGAACATTAAATTTCCACACAAACTGCCGTTCAGAACACCCATTAGTAATTATTTCCTCATTATCCCGCAAAAATCTCTGTACTTCGGTGAGATGCTTGCTAGAAGCTATAAAATTTGTACCGCAGTCCGAGTACAGTACGGAACAGAGACCTCGGCGAGCTACAAACCTATCTAAACAGGCAAGAAAGCAATCTGCTGACAGGGATGATAACACCTCTAAGTGCACGGCTTTTGTGGAGAAACAAACAAATAATGCTAAGTAAGCCTTAAAGATTTTAGCATTGCGCTTTAAACTCTCTTTAATGAGAAATGGACCACCGAGGTCCACTCCTACGTGAGTGAATACCTTATTGGGCATCACTCTTGTTACTGGCAGTGGAGCCATCTCAGGTTGTAATAAACACGGTTTATGTTTAAAACATGTTTTACATTTCGATAAAATGGATCGAATAGTACTACGAGCAGATGTAATCCAATAGTTCTCATTGATTATACTTTGCAAAGTACGCGGACCAACATGTAAATATTTTTTATGTAAATATTCTATAAATAATTTAGTAAATCGACTATCTTTTGGTAAAAGTCGTGGATGTTTTGTATTATACGGAAGTTCAGATTTTTGAATGCGACCCCCTACCCTGAGGAATCCCTGGGAGTCAACAAAAGGAGATAACTTTCTCAAAGAAGGAACAAATTTTTTATTATTAAGTAATTTAATCTCTGCTTCATAATATGCATCCTGTACCAATTTTATAAGAGTATTCAAAGCAACATTTAGTTCATCAGTGGTCAAGAACTTAGAACTAAGTACAGGATCGTTTCTAAGACGTTTTAGTCTAAGTAACCAAGCGAAAGCTCGTTGTAGTTTTATGAACGATGAGAATCGTGAGAATATCCTCTCACAAAATTCTCTTTTGGTTTCTACGTTTAAAGTAGAACAATCATTGTTTACCAGTAAATTTACTGAAGTTTTTAATTCAGGGACATCAATATTATTTTCCTTTTCGATAGTCGAAATAGGCCAGCGATTAAAATCTTGGTACATCCAGTCTGCTCCCATCAACCACTGGTGGCAGTCGTTGACCAATTGCGAGGGATACGCTCCCCGTGAACATACATCTGCTAAGTTCAATTCACTAGGAACATGACGCCAGTAATGTGGAGGTAAAACTTCTGTTATTTGGGTCACACGGTGACTCACAAATGTTTTTAGTTTATAAGGTTCCGTATTAAGCCATGCCAATACTATTCTTGCGTCGGATAACGCTGTTATTTTTGTAATGTGAACGCGGTTCAAAGTATCGCAAACTGATCGAATCAATTTACTCAATATAACAGCACTCATCAATTCTAAGCGAGGGATGGTTACCGGTTTTACTGGCGCGACCTTGGATTTCGAAGTTACGAGGCGAACCTTGGTTTGATCCTTATCGCGACTTATAACATACACACAGGCTGCGTAGCCACGAGATGAAGCGTCACAAAACCCGACTAATTCGCAATCAGTCTGGCCCGGTAATAACATATGACGTTCAATCCGTATATTATGTAAAAGCGGTAGTTCGGAAATATAATTTTGCCAAGCTAACCTGACATCCTCAGGTAGCTGGTCGTCCCAACCAATACCTAATTTCCACAAATCTTGCATAATGGACTTGGCCAAAAATGTGCAAGGAGCGATAAAACCCACGGGATCATAAATAGATGCTAATAATTTAAGTACAGAGCGTTTCGTCGATACGCTATCAGTTTTGTTAACTGTAAATATAAAGTGATCCGATGTCGGTATCCATTTTAAACCCAAAACCTTAATGGTGGAATCAGGATCACCATCTTGTGAAAATATAACAGAGTTTTCCCTGTTCTCGGTCGGTACTCTTAACAGTAGTTCCTCTGAGTTACTCATCCACTTTTTTAAAGTAAAATTGGCACATTTAAATATACCAATTAATTCATCCTGTGTGTTACAGGCCTCCTCAAATGATAAACAGGAATGCAGTATGTCATCCATGTATATCCCCTGGCGTAGGACTTCAGCAGCGAGCGGAAAACGTTTCCCCTCGTCATTCGCCAATTGTAACAAGGTCCGAATCGCCAAAAAAGGAGAACAACTAAGTCCGTACGTTACGGTTTTTAATTCGTATATCTTTATCGGTTCATCAGGAGAGTCCCGATATAGAATGTGTTGAAAACAACGATCTTCCTTGTTTACCCCGATGGCGCGATACATTTTGCATACATCACTGACTAAACAGTATTCGAAAAGACGAAAATTTAAAAGAATTGAAGTTATGTCAGAGTACAGTTTTGGACCAGTTAATAAAATATCATTTAACGCGACGTTGTTACTTGTATTTGCCGAAGCATCGAATACAACACGCAACGGAGTTGTACTACTGCTCGGTCTGAGTATACTGTGGTGAGGAATAATATATTTACTAGGTGTGTCACCCTGGTAGACTTCCATGTGATCGAGTTCCTCATATTCACGCATAAACTCTTTGTACATATTTTGCAATACCGGTGTGCGTGCAAGCTTACGCTCCGTGTATAACAAGCGGCGTTCGGCTATTGCGCGCGAGTCACCTAGTGGCGCGTGGTCGGGCGCGAACGGTAAAGGTACGACGTATTGCCCGTTCGATTCACGCGTATGCTTTTCGGTGAATATTTTCTCGGCTAACTCGTCTAATGGATTTAATGGGGGAGTGCATGGCACCTCCTCAACTATCCAAAAATTACGTAATGTTTTTTCCAACGCTTGATCGTTGTTACAAGAAACTGTTAAATGAAAATTGTGTGATTTATTGTCGTTACATTGCGGATATAATTTTCCACTAACGACGTATCCAAAGACTGTCTCAATTACACTAGGAATCTGACTGTTAATCAAAACCGGTTTGTCCAAAATAAGATCTTGAACAATATCGTTGCCTAATAAAATATCTATGCGCGAACGTTTAAAAAAGAAAGGATCCGCTAATGGAAAGGAATGATATTCTTCTGATATGTTTTTCGGAAGCGTAACATTTGGCATATCCGCGGATACCTTAGAAACCACAACTAAATCAATATGAAATTTAGGGCCGTCGGCCGATCGAGGTTTTAATGTGCAAGTAACCATACCTTGGTTTTTTATAAATTCACCGCCTAAACCGTTAACAGTAAACGGGCACTTTTTGCGCGGCAAACCTAATTTCTGTGCGCATTCGGTTGTAATAAATGAGCTCTGAGCTCCAGAGTCAATAACTGCACGGCAGCTATGATAATGTCCATCATTATCAATGACATGAATGAGTGTGGTGCCTAACACCACCCCATAATCACGTTTGTTTTCGCAGTCCATTAATGCCTGCTGGCTGGACAACGACTCACTCACGGAGTGAGAATGAGAGGTAAATAGCGCCTGGTGCGCCTGGGAAGGAGAACGCTGTACTTGCGAGCCGCTCGCGCTCGGCACGGCCGACGGAGTGGTCGCTGCGCTTTCCGCGTTTTTATCTTTGTGTAGTAAATAATGATGCGGCAAAGAGCAGACACCACAAGTCATACTACTTTTACAACTATTATAACTATGATCCGGTTTCAAACAATTCATGCATAATCTTAAGGAATGAACACGGTCCTTCCTATCGTCAACGTTCAATTTACGAAATTGATCGCAACGATAAATCGAATGATTTTGTTTGCAAAACGCACAGTTAATAGTATTGTGAGAATTCTTATAAGTATTATTATTATGAGACACTGGAGTCTGTGTTGCCGACAGAACCGTTTTTGAGGAAGACATTTTAAAATTATTACTACTATTCTTGTAAGCACTATTGTTATTCTTGTAAGAATAATTATTTGTAGGTTTTGCTGTAGTCGGTACATTCGATGATGTTGGCATAGTGTGTTCCAAAACCTTGACCTGTTTACTAACAAAACTAATTAACTCAGAAAAAGTAGGTATTGTATTCTGATCTCGACCTTCCTCAAATAATTTTCTCGTATAAGGATCTAACCTACGCAATGCCAAATGACAGAACAATAAGTCGTCCAACCTTTTAATATTTAGAGATTGAATTGCCTTTAGCGAATGATCAAATGTTTCTATAAACAGCGTAAGACTTGAAACGGTATCCTTGGTTAACGGCGCAAAGTTTAACATTTTATCCAAGTACCTACATGCAAGCGTTCTGTTATCTTGATATTTATCAATCAAACTTTGCCAAATCAAAGGATAATTAGCAGAGGTAATAGGTAATTTTTTCGCTATATTTAACGCTGAACCTTTTAGACAAGAAAGTAAATAATGGAATTTGTCTATATCCGAAAAATTCCTATTATGTACTAAAGAAACAAAAGTGTCATAAAATGTCACCCAGTTCTCGATATTTCCATCGAATTCAAACAGCGATAATTTTGGCAAAGCGGGTACTGACACCGCGACATCTTTATTACCGGAATCAGCAGATTTCGAATATTTATTCGCAATTAAACGACACGCATTGTACATTTCGTCAAAGGCGTCAAGATCGCTAGTACTTAACTTTGCGTTCGATTTTAATTGTAATTCACATTCATACAAATCAAATATGGCCGCTTCAAATTTAGCTCGCACATTTTCAATCTCCGATAATTGTAATAAAAACGTTGGCAATTTACCCAAATCACGATCAATTGTACCGGAAACATCGTATAACTTTTGTAATTTAGCAAATATGTATTCTTTTTTTACGATCAAAGATTTTCTTTTAATTTGTAGTTCTTCCGCCATATTGCTTAATTTACGAAACAAGCAAAATGGTTTAGAAAAATATGAAATTCGGCTCAAGAAAAGGGCCAAAATCCGGCTCGAAGGACCAAAAATGTGAGCAGTAAGTGTGGACTGTATATCAAATAGGGATTTTAGCTAACCAGATGAATAATTACAAGTTTGGTATCAATCTGCTTGAAAAACAAATTACCGCCAACAGAAAAATCGGAGTACGACTCACCTTTCCTCTGCAGCAGCCAGGTTCCCGTAGATCTGGCCATACACCAATAGATATCCAGGATCCTGATAAGTCCTTCACAACACACGGTGTTTTCACGAACTTATAATTAGTTTTTTGCAATTATTAAATTAGATTTTCTTGACACGCACGGCGTTGTTCGGAGAGCGCGCGGTTAGCTTACACAGTTCGTTTTTTTTTTTTTTATGGTAATGGACGTGCATCAAGTCCATTCAGCCAGCTGTAGATGGCGCGGGCGGCGCACTTGGGAATTACCGACTGTGCACCAGTCCAGTGAGCGCAACCGACATTCCATCGTTAGTAACTGCTTCCTCACAGACTAGATACCAAACAACTTGTTCTGCAAACATGAGCTGTTTACAAACGTTATAACGTAAACTAGATTACTGAAATGGTCGCACTATTGACGTTGGAAAACTATATTGTATTCTTATAGACCAGAAGAGGAAGTCCTTTTTTTAAAAAAAAAATGACGGTACTACCATTTAAATTACAAACAACTACTTATTAAATAACAGAGAACTTATTTAACATGAACTTCATTAGGTACTTTTCATTACTGAAATCGGTAATTAGACTTTATCACAATCCTTAAGTCGAGAGAGAACGTCCGTCGCCGCCGAGCGCTCGAGCCAAAGTGAGTAACGGCGCACGCGGTCGCTCTGTCGTAGCCATCCCCTTCCATCCCCACGTGACGCGTCGCGCCATGTGACGTTTTTGTGACGTAACGGGTGGTATTTCTAAGACGGCCGTTCCTGACGGTGCGGCGTCCTCGACCGCCAGCTCGTCCTCGTGGTACAAGCCGTTAGATCGGCCATCTTCCGCAAGGCCATTTCAGTCCTGCTACAGATTGGTCATCACAACCCTGGCCTGCTTGTGTCTGCTCGGAGTCCCTGGTTAGAGAAGATCGATACTCTTCATGTTGATCTATACTTTCATCATCATCTGAAACACGAGTGGTATATATAAATCTGACAAAACCTACTATCGGTATAAAAGCTGGTTTTGAAATCGATTATGAGAAACAGAAAATACAACCGTTCGGCTCCTCCTGACACAATCACATGCGTGCACTCATGTGACTGCAAACAAGAGGCAAGCCAATTCGGATGCAAAGTTTACGTTTTAGTTATTTAAAGCAAAAAAATATTTAAATAAGTGTCTACTACAATATGATGTCAGTAAATGGTCAGAGTAAATAATACGTTCTATGAATGTCAGCTCCAGAATACTAACACTCAAAGAATATTAAATTATTAAAGTCTAGAACATAGCTACAAAATGACAGAGGCCGTATTTGCATGTCATGTAAAAGCGACAGAGGCCGTATTTGCATGTCAGTTAAAAGCGACAGAGGCCGTATTTGCATGTCATGTAGAAGCGACAGAGGCCGTATTTGCATGTCATGTAGAAGCGACAGAGGCCGTATTTGCATGTCATGTAGAAGCGACAGAGGCCGTATTTGCATGTCATGTAGAAGCGACAGAGGCCGTATTTGCATGTCATGTAGAAGCGACAGAGGCCGTATTTGCATGTCATGTAGAAGCGACAGAGGCCGTATTTGCATGTCATGTAGAAGCGACAGAGGCCGTATTTGCATGTCATGTAGAAGCGACAGAGGCCGTATTTGCATGTCGGAGCAGGACTCACTACCCTGGAAAAGGCGTCGCAGGTCTCCGGACACCACTCTCCACGCCAGGGCCCCACTCTCCACGCCAGGGCACCACTCTCCACGCCAGGGCGCCAAGGACTGCACTCCAGCATATGACACCTTGTCATATGAGCCAGCCACCAGCCGTAACTCGTACCGCCCGTGAGGCAGGACACGAACCACTCGGTAGGGCCCACGCATGCCATCATGGTCAAGCTTGCCCTTGCGTCTGGCTCCGCTTAGTTCTGCGACAGCCGCTCGGTCGTCCTGTCGGACCACTTTCCAACATGCTTCTCGGTTAGGTGGCGAACAGTCATCTGAAATATCTCATAAGAGGGCACGGGGTAATAGCCTAACCTAACCTGAACCTAACCTGAACATAACCTGAACATAACCTGAACATAACCTGAACATAACCTGAACATAACCTGAACATAACCTGAACATAACCTGAACATAACCTGAACATAACCTGAACATAACCTGAACATAACCTGAACATAACCTGAACATAACCTGAACATAACCTGAACCTTCTTCTGCGAGTTATCAACAGGTTCTGGAACTTCTGGATTATTAGGACAACCCGCTTGTCTATGTCCTACTTCACCGCACAAAAACATTTAATAGGAACGCTCGGTCATCTTAAACCTGACGCTTCTGTTCCATCGTTACGAAACATTAGTTGATAAAAATCCAACCACACCGTTGGGTCCCAATTTGGCATTAGTAGCCGATGCTTTTATATTATGCTGGTCCCTAATTCCTACGAAATGTTGTCTACATCAACTTTCTTGGCACACAGAGGCCTGAGGTCACTTTTAAAAATGGCCATGAGCGTTTATTCGAAACCCACTCATTAAGTCATACTTAACATCTCCTTTCAGACATTTTCATATGCGAGCCAAGCACTTATAATCATTCCATCAATTGGCCTTGTCTACTTCGTTAAACCATGCCTCCACATCATGAAGGTTAGGATCAAAATAAAAGATAAAAAAATTATGAGCACTGACTGACCTTAACGAATGTACTTATAGCCTTAACGATCTGCTCTGTGGCTCGCCCCGTGGATTACTCAGACGGCACGCCACGTCCAGTCGAGCCGCAGCAGCACTCAATGACTCAAGGCGACTCCCTGTGAGGGACGGGTCGCACACACTGCGAGACCCAAGGTCGCGGCCGCAAGGCAGCCCGCACCCACGCGCTCGCCGTTCGGAGGATCGCCACCTCGAACGACACCGACTGCGACAACGCAAGCGAATCGCACTTCATCGAATGAGCGTTGTCGCGAACGACTCCGCTCACCACGTCCACGCCTGCTTTACGTTACGACTGTGTTTCTACAATCGTGGTAGTCTGCTCGGGCGGATTTTTACACTCACTACAATACACTACACTGCGGCACACTACACTACGACACACTACTCTGCGCAGACTACACTGCGATGCACAACACTACACTGTAATTGTAATTAAAATGCCAATGAATTTCAACCAATCCAAAATTAAGTAGTGGGAGTGAGACTATCCCACTTCTGATCTTATAGACCAGAAGAGGAAGTCCTTTTTTTAAAAAAAAATGACGGTACTACCATTTAAATTACAAACAACTACTTATTAAATAACAGAGAACTTATTTAACATGAACTTCATTAGGTACTTTTCATTACTGAAATCGGTAATTAGACTTTATCACAATCCTTAAGTCGAGAGAGAACGTCCGTCGCCGCCGAGCGCTCGAGCCAAAGTGAGTAACGGCGCACGCGGTCGCTCTGTCGTAGCCATCCCCTTCCATCCCCACGTGACGCGTCGCGCCATGTGACGTTTTTGTGACGTAACGGGTGGTATTATTTTCTAAGAGTATATTATTTTCTGGGCGTCTGTTTAAGTTTTTGCACCAGACGTCCACCATATTCATATTGTGCACCAATAATATGAATTCCCGCTATCATCCTAAGTAAAAAGACGGAAATTGATGTCAAAATCTGGCTCTACTAAAAAATGAGGGTTAGACAGAGTAAAACGACATTTCTCCAGCGCGTCTAAGATTTTCATTTTCTTAACACGCCACGAAATTCCCGAGTCACCTGTTTACAATGATGAGTTGACACTGCCTGTAACTCAAGGTCGGACAGAGAGCGGGTTAAATAATTCATTTCGGCTATTACGCGCTCGAGACCGTCCCGCGCTCACGCCGGTTTGCAATTCCCGCTACTTTGCAAGAAAACACGCGTGGATATAACTAAATTATGCAACGCTCATAAACCAAAATGAAAGTAAGACAGGACTACGCACTAGTGCAATTTATAAGCTGATAGATGTTTCATGAGTACACGTGGTTATGCGCGCCTTACCTTAGCGAGGGGGCAATGGGAATAGCTGGGAACACCGGGACATTTCATTAAGAAGAGTGACAAAAATTTGGTATCCCTTCATTTGGCCAAATTACTTTTCGTCAAATTTCACTTCGCAAAAAACTTATCGCATATGTTTCATTTCGCAAATGGACCTTTGGCAACTGTATATTTCGCACATACTTCATTTGGTCAAATTATCTTTTGGCAAACTTTCACTTAGTCAAGTTTTATTTGGTCAAATGTTAATATAGCAAATGATTCATTTTGCAAATTTTCATATTCCAAAAAAATATTTGGTCAAATTTTTGTCAATCCGGATCGTCAATATTATGTAGTAGCTAATTAAAATAAACCGGTATTTCATCTTCAGGCAAATAGCTGAGTGCTAACAAACACTTTGCTTGTTTATTAAAAGTCATGTCTGATGCGTATTTTTTTGCACAACCCTGGGCTTGAATTTTCCTAAAGTATAATATATCAGTTACTGGGTTAGGTTAGGTTAGAACACTGACCATCAACGCGCGAAGGCGAGCGAGCGAAGCGAGCGTGCCGTGGCAGCGGCCGCCAAGCGCTTGTTCAAATCTATTGTTAACGAATCATTTAGAAATTTTGATAAAAAGTATTAAACATGAAAATTAATATAAACTAAGAAATTATTACCTGTAAATTATTTGTCCAAGGTGAAACAAACATCCATGCAGCATTACATTTTCAAAGTTGGAGCGTAATCTAGTTATACAGTTTGTATTTTATGCACCACTCACACTGTTTAGTAAATCATATGCATTGCAATATTTTGGGAAGAGTAAGTTTTGCCAAATAAAACATTTGATCAAATGATATTTGGCTAAATGAAACATTGCCAAACAATAATTTGCGAAAAAAAGATATGCCAAAGAAGAGATTTGCTAAATAAAGAATTTGCTATACGTTGTTTTGCCAAACGTTTTTTTGCCAAATGAAAATTTGCGAAAAATAGTTTGCGATATGATATTTTGGGAAACAATTTTTGGCCAAACAAGGGTAAACCCAAAAATTTGTACAAGCCAACTAAGCTTCCCTCGTTTCATCTGTTCCGTGAAGCTTCCCACCGCGACAAAGTTATGAATAGCCCAACGGGGGTAATATAGCAGCATATGTTATGTGATTCTAAAGGACGTGTAACTTTCTGAATTAATAATAAAGTAGCATAAAAATCTATGATAAAAATAACTCAAAGATCAATCAATATTAAGGGCTAGTTATTTGATTTAACTAAATCTTTAAATTGTTCAAAATGTAAAAAAGAGTCTTATCTAATATATTCATATTTATATCGCCATTAAGCAGGCAAAATGCTTTAAAAATTATAAAAATAAGTCTTTTCTAATTTACCAACACGAATTCTTGCAAACTTTTACACTACAACTGACCACGTAAACCATGCTAGCTTCAATAAATGTAAACTTTTGTATGTAGGTATACTTTTTCGCATTATTAGGTCTTTTTATACACACATTGTTTGCTTACAACTATTACTTTAAATGACTGTTTGATGCAAAAATAATAAAAAAAAAGTAACAAGCCGCGTAAGCAGAGCATAGCAATTTTCTCTGTCCACTTAATACTCGTATACAGACTGGTCAATATGTCGATCCTAAGCTCTCCAGAAGTCCGCACAACTCTTAAGTGGAACTTACCTGTATAAGTTCCTACTTCCGCGTTCACATTAACTGTGTATGTGGTCCAAGGTTCTTCAGCAGATGCCAAGTTGTATATCGTCGACGAAGTGACTATACCTCATGCAGTAGACTTCAAATTCAATTTCGCGCGTAATATTTTTTCTTCTATAGCTTTTTATCAAATAATAAAGTAATCCTGTTAACGAGAACATTACATTAAAAGTTATTTACATGAAAGTCCTCTAATCAAAACCTAAAAAGTTAATAATCGTTTTTTTCTTCTCATGTAAAATAAGCATACCTACAGTTACAGTTAGGAGGTATTGTCACTTCATCGACGATATTCAACGGGTTCAACAATAATATACTAGAAGAATATACTGATTCCGAATTCTGATTGAGACATTAAACAATGTTTTACGCAATGACTGCTTATTGAAATGAAATAATTGAAAATAAGCTTGTATTTTATTAATATTCGTATCAGTGAGCACATCCGTTTAAATTGGTTTTATTTCAACCAATAATCAATAACCGATTAACTGTAACGATGGTTTTATTTAAGTATTCATTTGTATCAATCATGATTATTTTTATATAGTGTAAAAATTTGATTGTTTGTTTGTTCGTATTGAATAGGCTCCGAAACTACTGAACCGATTTGAATAATTCTTTCTCTGTTGGAAAGCTACACTATCCTCGGGTGACATAGGATACTTTTCATCCTGGAAATGTGAAATGTGAAAGAAATTAAGCGCGGGTGGAACCGCGGGCGGAAGACTAATTGATTAATAATTTTAAAGTTTTGGCGATTCAAACAAATAACTATCGAATTTCTTGCCGATTCGTCTAGATTGATATCAATATTTTTCGTCGTTGCAGTCATTATGTCACATTGATAAATAAATTGACGATTCATAAGTGCATCTTCCAAGTCTAGACGTAAATAACTAATAATATAAATGTGATCTCTCTTCGGTCGTGTCAGACTGCTGTCCCACCGTGTTGTGAGAGTGAGGGAATAGGGAGTGCACCTGTGCTTGCGCACTCACTTGTGCACTATAAATATCCTGCGTGGTTGGCTGATCGTAAAAGATAGGCCGCCGTAGCCGAAAACTCGGCTAGGAGGACATTATCTATATATATGTCGCAGTAAGATAGATAAAGCTGTAATATAGTTATATGCCAGGGTTATAACTATGTAACGTACGATAGTTATAAGGAGCGATTTATAACTATCGTACGGTCACAATCTAGTAATATGGTTATCTGACTAAACTAATCTAGTTCTATAGTTATAAATCGACTGGGGCGACTAAGAAATTAACGGGCGTCTAAATACTTTATAGTATGGAATTATAGATGAGGTGTAATAAATATAACTTGGCGACTAATATTATTAGTGAGGTAATAAACATTGTATAAACGGCCGGAGGCGGAAATCGACTCGGATGGACATAGGTTAGAAGGCTCCCGCCTTAGCCTTCGTGGTTATTTTTTTTTAACACCTATTCCCTAAATTAATGAAAGAAATGGTTTTTAAAATTACGTATTCGGACTGACACGTTTTATTAATAAATAGTATTGTAATGTAACTATGTGTAGGTTACAAAAAGTTGCTTATAACAAAAATAAAGACCATTAAATCGTTTTATTGATTTGTTTAGTAGATTTATAGCTATGTAACTAGATTAGTTTAGTCAGATAACCATATTACTAGATTGTGGCCGTACGATAGTTATAAATCGCTTCCTTATAACCATCTTACGTTATATAATTATAACCCTTGGCATATAACTATAATTCGGCTCTAACTATGATACTGCGACATATATAAAACTCAAAGGTGACTGACTGACTGACATAGATAGCTATCAACGCACAGCCCAAACTACTGGACAGATCGGGCTGAAATTTGGCATGCAGGTAGATGTTATGACGTAGGCATCCGCTAAGAAAGGATTTTGATCAATTCCCACGGGAACGGGAACCACGCGGGTGAAACCGCGGGCGCCCGCCTGTTATTAATATAATTGTTTTATCTTGCCTCTCCCGACTTGCACCACCGTCGGAAGGCACGGTGGCAGTCAGACTGTTATATGGAAGTTACAGCTTGTGTTATTAGCTTTTTCTGTTTGCGTCGGGAGGGGAGATTTATGCCATTGCGTTTATTATGTAGCCGAGTGCGGGCGGCCGTCATCTTTGTGCGATGTTTATCCCCACCGGTAACTGGGTTGTTTGCTCTGGTCAGTTACGGCAATTATTATCGTGGGCAATTATAATTCTCAAGATTGACGATAGTCACAAATTCACAATACAGGTTTTAATATATTATATTAGAAAAAGTTCAATTAGACCAGGTATCAGGCGGGACTCGAACCCACGTCTCTCGCTGTCCGGGCGCGAGTGCAATACTAACTATGCTACCGAGACCCGTAGAATTTCTTCTATTGTATTGATTTTACACCACGTCAGCGTTAGATTAAGCCTATCAGAAATTGCATTCTTGATTCCTCGAATAGTTATTTCGATTTAAATTAATTAAAGCATAAGACTACTGTACAATCAGAGCAATTACCTAAACCGCTAAACTGTGTAGAATAGTTGGGGCCCGAACCTCTGGCCAACTAGACCTGCTTCGAAGTTTCCCGAATGCCTGAACAAGTTTATACCTACACACTGCATCTCAAACTTAGCCCACGACCCACGAACATTCTTCATTTACTCGCGGCTTTCTAGTGACCGCAATGTTCTCTTCCAGTTTATGTTATTATTAAAAATATCTGACCGCCTCCGTGGAACAGTGACTAAGCCGCTCGGGAATAAAACCCGGAGGACGTGGGTTCGATTCCCGCCTAGGGTCTGGTTGGTGGTAGGGCTTTTTCAGAATCCGACTGACTAGCTACCACCCCAGGTAAAATCTGCCGCCATAATAGCTGTGGCTGTGTTCCGGCAGTATTAATGTAGGAGTCAGTACACTTGAAATCAAAGGCTCGAAGATCATGAGTCTACAGTCTGGCAGCACATTGAGCGACGCTTCCTGGTGAAGTGTCCCTCAATGGAATAGGCCGCAGTAGCCGCTTACTATCAGGTGGGCTGTGTGTCTGTACTATCTGTCTGCCAACTGACTCAGTATAAAAAAAAAAGTTTTGCACGTAGATGCGCTTGCAATTGGGGTTTAAAATTAAGAGTCTTAATAATTAAATCCGGTTTATGAAAATATCAATCGAAATTGGCCCAGTCTTCCAGAAGATTAGCAGCAATAAGGAAACTGATGTTACATATTTCATTTCGAACGATCTTTATGTCTCTTAATTTATTTATAAAGCGATTCATTCATAACACAATAAAAACGGCGTTTCAAAAATGTCGGCGCTGAAATATTCAGTTACGAGGAGCTCCACGCAATTTGCGTCCACATTTCTTTATTTATTACGGCACTAAAAACAGTTTAGTGAAATATGCAGACAAACGGAAGGATTTGTGTAAGCGGGGTACATCAGGAGTGAGTATCATCTGAATTTATGTTGGTACGAATGCTCGTGGAGAACCACGACGCACACTGACGTGAAAAAACATGGACAGGGCCGACAACATTTACTCGTAAGCATAATGTGTGGTTTCCGACCCTGTGGATAAATATTTCAAAAATAAATGTAAATGATAGTATCTGACACCGCTAGCCAAATGTCAATATCTTTACAAGATGTTCGTATTTGACTTGCGGTGCTATTTTTTATCCCTAGATAATATTTAGTTCCATAAGTTAACATTCAGCTTAACACTCCCATAACTATGCGCGATACCTACTCCTCATAAACTATTACAAATCTGTAGTCTTGTTCCGCGTGGCCTAAAATATCCGAAGGCGAAATTCTTGATTGAATTAAAAATATAGTCTTTAACTCGCTAAGAAAAAGCTCACTGTGCGCCGCTTCTTTTGTTACAATGTAAAAAACTTAAAAATATTTGGCTAGGTAAAACCAGCCTGAGGAAAAGTTCTCACTTTTGTAATAAGCGGAAATCTTGAGATATCAAAATATTGGTGAAGATTGAATCAAAATTCAAGAGTAATAAAAGAGGCTCTTGTAGGTATCCGATACATTTTAGGAATCGTTCTCTAGCCGTATTAGTGCTTTGCGTTACGTTGCGTATGACTGGCTTGCATAAGCCATGCCAATTAAGTGAAATGGAATAAATACAAACGTAGCAATATAATTATTGCATTTATTAGTTCATTACTAACTACTCTAAACGTGGTTATTTATATATTCAACCCTCCCCCTGCCCCTTCAGATAAATGTCTATTTTTTTTTTTATGTCATAAGCGGCAAACGAGCCAGCGGGTCGCCTGATGGTAAGCAATCACCGCCGCCCATGGAAATCAGCAACACCAGAGGGATCGCTAATGCGTTATCGGCCTTTCAAAGTGGGAGCTCTCACAAACCAGACGAAACACAATAGTAGTCACTATTATTTCACGCTGATGAGAGGGTGGTAAATCGCCCGACGAGCCGGCCCATTCGTGCTGTAAAACAGCATGGCTCTACCACTTCTTATCTGTTATGTTATCATATTAAAAAAAATAGTGTGAATTAATCGAATCCCCACAGTGATTTGCACGCCTGATAATTTATAGAAGATGAACGGGATTCAGGAGTTGGGATAGTTGCGGCGGAGTTCGCGTTCAACTATTCAAGACAGTTTAGCGGTAGCTTAGCGAGTGCTGCGTAGTTTAAGTCTCTGCTGGTTGAATGAATCCTTGCATTTAATCACTTTGGAACGATATTACAGCGGTTCTCAAACCTCTTTGAACGGTGAACCCTTTGATTACGATTTCTAGTTTCATAGTACTCATATACCACTGCTATTCAGCTTTGCTAATGCATTCAATATTTAGCATGGATTATCTTTGTTGAGCTTAATAAATTGAGTTAATTTAATATTATAAAATAATAATATTGTTAATGTAAACTGTTTTGAAAGATTCAAATAATGCTCATAGACACTTAATAAACTACTTCGATATACCGACATAAATTGCCTTAACAAGTAGATACGATAATATCGTATTATGTTAAATAATATTAATAGAAATAATTTAGAAAAGAACCCTAATGTCTAGACTAACTATTAAGTACAATAAACCACTTACAATCGCAAACAGAACGCTAGAACAAAATCAAACTCGCCAAATATGTACGGAACAGATGGATTGCTCTTTAGAACTCAGAACATGTTTATGAGGACAATAAGTATTGGCAAGCAAATACAGACGTGTGTCTAATTGATAATTCCTTCATTCTACACACAATATGTTTGCAGCAATAGCCCTAGTCACTTTAGTAAGATAATATAAAATATTAAAGTTACTAGCATTCGCCCTCGCGGTTTCACCCGTCGTGCGTAATTTCCTTTTTCAACTATCTCCCCCTTCATATATACAGATAAACAAATTTTATCTGGGGTACTCAAATCCATCATATTAACCTTGTTCATTTCAGTAGTTCTTAAAATAATTTGATAAGTTCGGAACAGAATAGAAAAATAAAGATTTGAAATACTCTAGGCTGACCTAAATGGAGGTTTTTACAAAGAAGTGTATTGACCCATGTTTTTGCTAAACGTTGGAAACATCGAAACAGCTTTTAATTAAACCGTTACACCAATAAAACACTCAACATAGGCGCGATTACCTCCTGCCCGGGAGCTGGGATCCATTCATAGATATACAAATGTATAGTATGTTTTGTTCTGTTTTTAAGGCTTTAGCGGTGGTGAAAGAACAGAAAATTATTTGCCACCGTTAGACGTTTTATCTCTCGAATGCGGGTATGCTTTACCTGTAGTTGTAAGACAAATAGAACGTACTGATAGCAATGAAGCAACGCACACGTCCTATTAGTGTGCCTTGAGTAGCGGATTGGTCGAGACTGCTGAGCGCTTTCGAGGCAACGCACACTTAACAAATGTGCTTTGTGCGGTAAATACAATTCCATATTTCTCAGACTTTCTGTTAACATTATCTGGTAATTTTAGACCATGCCTTGCGAAATAAGAATACTTACGTATACGCTACGCTTACGCTACGCTTTTATGTATATACGCTATTAATTTTCCAAACGCCAGAAAGTATAGCATATAACTTTTCTTGCGATGTTTCCCTTTCAATGACGAACTATTCTTTACCCATATATAAAAAATGAGCATTACGAAAAGAATGGCGACTATTTGCGGATGACATCTCATCTTTTTCTTTTTTTATCTGGAAAAAAGACTACCGTGATAAGTTACGGGCGGGCTAAGCGAACAGGCGGCGTAGTGTTCCATAAGAAATACTTTGGACAGTTAATCTTCCTCCAGTTCAGGTAAACAGATGTCGCACAATAGAGCACTTTCTCCCGCAAACAGACGCAAATGTTGACACACATTTACGGGCTTTTAGCGAGCGATCAACTGGATAATAAGCAAAACGTACGGGCACGAGCAACTTGGACTTTTATTATTTCGATGCATCGAGCCTTAAACTGTGTGAGCAAAAATTACATTGTAGAATGTCGTGGTTAAATACTGTAAAATCATAAATGTAGATCACAATAGCAGTAGAAACTGTAGAAACGTATTTGTGCAAGTATTACAACTATGTTATTTGGTCCCAGTCGCCTGAATCCTCTAGGAGACATGATAGTTACTTCGGGATCACGACTAAAACTGTACATTTTGGTAATTGGCTAACATTATTTATTTCTTAAAACATTTAAATATATTTTTATTTATAGCGTATAATTTATCAAGATTTTCATATTGCACAAAAGCAAGCT
Organism: Mecyna flavalis; assembly: GCA_949319885.1. Lineage (NCBI taxonomy): Eukaryota > Metazoa > Arthropoda > Insecta > Lepidoptera > Crambidae > Mecyna > Mecyna flavalis. Next base: position 802,564 of record OX439426.1, read on the forward strand.
TTAACTAATGAATATATTAAGTGGTTTACGATTATTTCACTAGGTCTCACAAATATTCCATTAAGATTATTAAATTTAATTATGAAACTAAGGAAAATGAGGTAAACCAGCGTAGAGCTAACGACCGCGCTACCTGTTCACAATTATTATTAAGACGTATTAAATTGATGACTTTGGAGCAAGGCCGGAGACACACCTCGACACATTTTATTGCGTAAAAGTTTTAGTATTGCGAATATGAATGTATCGTTAAAATGGTAATGTACCATATAAGAAAAGCTAATTTTTTTTTTACAAAGCCTTATGTTTTTTCTGCTCTTTGTAAACTGATATATTTATCTTTTCTAGCTGGATATCATTAAATTATTGTCTATACAGTTGAAATAAGAAAAAAATATATTTATTATTATATTTTCGAGGACAAGCATGACTCATCGCAAGCTGTATTAAGGGCCGGTATTTCAATATATACTTATCTTGATCTTAATCCGGGATTGATAATAAGTATGACTTAAGTGTATTTCATTATAAGGATTAAAATTAAGCGGCACTAAAGTCATACACTTTTACCTGTCAAAAGTAATACTTATCTTAAATTTTATACTTAACTTAAGCAATAAGATAAGGTTACATTGAAATACCGGCCCTAAAACTTGCAATCAGCTTCGAAAGTAACCATAAATGTAACATGAAAAATAAGTAATTTTCCTCAATTGAGTAAAAAGATCAAGGGAATTGTTTCAATAAACAAGCTATAACGACAGGCAATGAAGAAGGTTTCACGAGTTAATCGCTCCGGGGCATTATGCAGATGCACAGTGCACCTATCAGCCGCCTAACGACTCCGCCGAGGACGCGGTGCAAGCCGGCACTGCGCTTTTTGTATGCACTCAGAAACGGCTTTTATATAACTTCAGTTAGCTAACAGATGTTCGTTTTGCTGCTTACTATAAATAACCAAAACATTTGCTTACTTATTGTGTAAATTCTTGGACCAAAACAAGGGGAACTGCTAAACTGGAAAGAAGAAAAACTTCGCGAACAATGTCATAAACACTTCTTGAGCTACATTAGTTCCATTATTAATGACGATGAAAAAACTTTTAACAACGATTATGAAACTTATTAATTTGGTATTAATGAGTCTCATTTGCTACTAATTTGGCTTATATTGAAATATTCAAATGTATTTCTTGTGTATCAAATGTTATAAGTAAAAAAAACAAGATTGCATTTGAGAAATAAAATTAAGTGTGCGTTCTCATAACTAAACTATAAAAGCTTGTGTGGTGTGATTTCAATAACTGACCTAATATTTTTGTCTATCTTTGAGAAACTCTAGCTCTTATTTCATTTAATTTCAATTCATTTCATTAAATTTTCCTCCATTTAAATGTCCATGTTATACTGTGATTGGTTTGATTGCATAACTGGTTCATTCGCATTCCTATATAGTAAGCAATAAAATTGTTACGGAAAAACAATACAGTTATAGTAGTTAAAAATACCAATACTTTGAAGAGTTCAACTTTTTTGCTCTTTTTATAATATTTATTCGTAACACAAGCAAAAACGGAACCCCATCTAGAAGCTTCGGCGTCATTAATACGTAGTTGGGGATTATGCAGATATATGGTAATTTTGGTCTACAACTCAGCACTAACCCGCGCCTAACTAATCGTATGGCCCACGAGATGATGACCATGGTTTCTGGTTTCGGCATCTGACTTGGGTAACCGGGGATGGGCCAGTCAATGGCCATAAGACGGGCATTATTTCATGATAACTTTGATAAAGTTATCTTTTTTCATTATTATACCACCCGTGCAAGCTAAAATGGGTGGCTTGTAAAAAAAATATCAATAAATATCAAAACAAAAAAAAAATTTGCCGCCCACCTCCTTGAATTTGTAAAACGAAAAGAAATGTTTTAAACTCGGCATTACAAAGTTCCAGCTTTCTTCACCGCAACTTGATAATTCCGTCCCGGTCTTACCTCTGGAAACAGATAAGGTCTCAATTGTTACATAAAAAGCTTTGTAATGCTTCCTAATCCATACAACTTGGCGGAATTATGACGGGTACAAATACATTGGTAATGGGAGCTCAGTAAGGGGACCGGGAGACCGCCCGCGCGCCCCTGTGACGATTCCCCTTTAAACCTAGAGTTTTCTGGGAACATGATAAATTATAATCTTTAATCAAATAAATTACAGGATGGAGCAATAGAACGTGTATATTTAAAAATACTTAAAAAATTAAGTTACGCATGGATAAAATAAAACCAGAGTAAAACTACATCGTTGTATAAAAATAGCTCTTTCTATCGCGGAACTTGTTTAAAGGGAAGCAGCTTTTAATATCATTATAATTATATTATTATTTAATGGTCGAGAAGTCGGCTATTACACCAGAGGTCGCGGGTTCGATCCCCGCACGGTACAAACATTTGTGTGCATGAACATGTCTGTTTGTATCGGTCTGGGTGTTTCTATGTATAATATGTATGTATTTACAAAAAAAAAAGTATATAAGTAATGTTTATCCGTTGTCTAGCACCCATTGCACAAGCTAATGCTTAGTTTGGGGCTAGATGGCGCTGTGTGAATAATGTCCAGAAATATCCAGAAAATATTATATTATTATACCGTAGAGCATATTGTAAGTTTTATACTAAAGACGACATATTTTGCAAAGATATTACATAATATAAGATCTTTACACATTTGACTTATTATTAAATATAAACACCTTATTTCATTGCTTGATGGGTCGTAGTTTTTGCTCTACCCATTAGTAAAAGATGGCCAAAGATAATTATATATATATTTTAAAAGATCTTAAAGCTCGGCACGGATTCTGAGACCTTCAAATGGTCGTGATCAAAACATATCAGCTGTTGTTTAAAACGACATTGAATTTCACTATGAGTGTAAATATCTGAAACAAGCTAGGCGGCATTATGGCGTTAGAAATAATCTATAACTGCCGTATCTCGTTTATTTTATATTCGCGTAGCATCCCAGAGGCTTTGACGTCTTACAGTGGATGTTTGTTCGTCAAAGGACGTTTATTCGAGTAATAGTCACAACGCTACAGCCTTTGTATCTGCCTCCTCTGTCTCGCGAACTTCCTTAGGGCTTATATTTGTTAGATATAATCACAATAACTCCTCACTTTAGATATCATTCGTATTGTATTATTGGAGTTGCTTTGGAGATGTGATTTCCTGTATCTTTGTATGTTCTGTGAGCTTGTGTCGTTTGCTACTAATCTCTTCCCTTGATAATTAACTTTATAGTTAATAAAGGCGAATTGCTGTCTCAAAAACCCGAGTTCCTGACTATTTTGAAACAGTAATTAATTTTAGCTTTCTTTCTATATTAGTTTCTTAGACTTTTGATTTCGTAGACTTTTGACTAGCTCACAGAGAACATCCAATAGTTCTAGCTTTTACGAAGATGGTGTATACGATCTTAGAGGTCACCCAATTACAAAATGCAAAACGCAAAATGTCGCGTTGTTACACTGCTGCACTGAATAAGAGTAATGATACATCTATGTATGTTTGGACTACAAAAATGCTACATCTTTTAGGAATTTCACATCTTAGAACATTAAACCTTTAACTCCTTTAGATTAAACCTAAGACGAATGTCAATCAAACCTGCTCGTTTTGTCAATCCATAGATCCATACTCAGGATCCATAGCCTCTTGATTGATGTAGATGTCAAACAAACTTCAAAATTTTACCAGTATACAAATTAATTAATTAAACAAACAGGAAATATCGCAATTCTTATGAATTGTTATTTAATGTGATCGGTAATCGTGTGTTGTGAATCAATACGTTTATTGCTGAAAATGGATTTAGCCTCGATTTTACAAAGACATGTCAATGCCTGTTATTGGTGAGTATATTTTTCTTTTATCTTGGCTTTTGTTTGTATATAATATCATTGTATCTTGGCTAAACAGTGGCTAAGTCGCTTGAATATAAAAACCTGGAGGTCGTTCGATTCCCGCCTTGGGTCTGGTTGGTGGTAGGGCTTTTTCACAGTCCAACTGGCTAGCTACCACCCCCACAGGTGAAATCTGCCGCCATAACAGCTCTGGCTGTGTTTCGGCAGTATTAATGTGGGAGCCAGTACACTTGAAATCAAAGGCTCGAAGATCAGATGAGCCTACAGTCTGGCAGCACATTGGGCGACGCTTCCTGGTGAAGTGTCCCTCAATTGAATAGGTCGCAGTAACCGCTTGCCATCAGGTGGGCTGCGTGTCTATCTGCCAACTGACTGGTATAAAAAAAAAACTTGGGAGTGCTGGATTGGAATACTCGTTGCATCACACACCTTGCAAGGTTAGATGTTTATTTATGTATTGACATATCAACATATTCATCGCGCCTATGTTAAAAAGTGCTTACGCTGCTCGAATCTTGAAACTCAGAGTCACAGTCCGATTGGACTACAGTTGAAATCTACCACCCTAATGACTTTGGCTGTACCTTGAATGGCCTTGAACTCACTTGAAGATCAACGGAATTTACGGTATGGCAGCATGTGACCAGGTGATAGGTTCCAGTACTGGGCCGTCTAGGTGGGTACCACCGCAGTGACCGATATTTTCCCGTGAAATGGAAGTGTGTCAAGCACTTCTGTGTTTCGGGGAAAGGGCACTGAAGCTAGTCAAATGACTGGGTATATGAGATCTAATAACTGTCGTCTTGGTGTAGCGGGCGCAGGGCGGTGCCATACAGTAACTGCTAGTTACTGTTTGGCACTGAACTGTCTAAGGGCAGACGTGGCGCTTACCATCAGGTGTACGATCTGCTCGTCTTGTTTTAACTCCTCTAGCCCCGGATTACTAGACACAATAGAAAATCTATTGTTATGCGGCACCCGAGTGCCGGTTCGGCGTTGAGTGGTTAAGTACATTGCAATAAAAAAAAATGTTCAGCAATGCTTCCTGATTAAGTGTCCAATGAAATAGGGCTGCTGTGCCCGTTTACTATCTAGTGGGATGTGTGCCTCTCTGTCATAAACCATATTGCTTAATAAATAATAATAATAAAATAATAATAATAAATATTTCTAGACAAATATTCACACAGCGCCATTTAGCCCCAAATCTAAGCATGAGCTTGTGCTATGGGTGCCAGACAACGGATAAACATTACTTATATACTTTTTTTTTGTAAATACATACATATTATACATACAAACACCCAGACCGATACAAACAGACATGTTCATGCACACAAATGTTGTACCTGAATAATAATAATATATAATAAAACCTGAATAATATAATGAATTTGTTTTCAGATAATCGTAAAAGAAGAAAATTGTATACGCTGTTAGCGCATGCGACGCAGTTGGTAGATGAATTTGCAGATAACATGTCGGACCAGTATCAATGGCAGAAAACTATACTTGGACATAATGTAAGTATTTTTGTAACGCACGTTAAGCCGTTGGTCCAGCGCCTGATCTCTCTTCGGTCGTGTCAGACTGCTGTCCTACCGTGTTATGAGAGTGAGGGAATACTTAGGGAGTGCACCTGTGCTTGCGCACTCACTTGTGCACTATAGGTAATATATCCTGCGTAGTTGGCTGATCGTAAAAGATTGGCCGCCGTAGCCGAATCGGCTAGGAGGACATTATTATTTTTGTAACATGTTGCTGCAAAGTGTTATCTCAAATGTGTTGTGTAAACTCTCAATTCAAGATTTTCTAGTTTGCGGATGCCTCGTATTTATAATTTCAAAGACGGATGGAAATGCTCGGGCTTACAAATTTCAGCTATGCTGTTTCCTGTTGCAATATTTTACAGTAAGAAATATGTAGTAATAAGACAAACTTTATTATGATTTACGTGGCGTCCACGCGCTTGTTTATTGCTTGAATTAATTACCGCCGCTAAATGGACCCTAGCTGCACGGAACCCGGCGACATTTTCCTCCATCATCGATCTTCCCGCGAGGTGGGCTGTGGTCCATTAATTCACTAATGTAATTACATATGTCGTCGCGTTGTCGGACCTGTCTTAGTTTGTCAATCGCTAGCGGGAAACGATTTCCTTTAGCGAAAGCGATTGACATAACATCTACAAGATTGAGTCGAGACGGTATGAAAAAATAAGATTTTAATAAGTAAAGTAGGGTTTTTCTGAGTCCGACTGGCTACCCCCACAGGTGAAATCTGGCGCCATAACAGCTCTGGCTGTGTTTTGGCAGTATTAATGTGGGAGCCTACACTTGAAATCAGAGGCTCGAAGATTAGATGAGTCTACAGTCTGGCAGCACATTGAGGGACGCTTCGAGGTGAAGTGTCGCTCAATGGAATAGGCCGCAGTAACCGCTTACCATCAGATGGGTGGGCTGCGTGTCTGTCTGCCAACTGACCTAGTATAAAAAACCGCGTTAGTTAGTGCCTTTAAAGGGCTGGACGGCAATGTCAGTTAAACCACGATGTTTCTCACTAGTTATTTTTACATGTGTGATTGGTTGAATAGTTATTTTTTGTTTTAGTTCAGTGTGTCCCGTATGACGTGTCCTGGGAACAGGGAAGGCTGTTCCAGCGTGATGAACAGTTTCAGGATGTGGTTGTACGCACATGAAGATGCTCAGGTAAATTATTTTAACCAGTCCCGATGGCTGATCCAGTATACCCGGCCCTGATTCGAATTCCATCCAGCGCAACACTTTATGTGATAAACATTTTGTTTTTGTTCTGAGTCTGGATAAACATCCAGATTTAGAACAAAACCATTTGTATTGAAATATAATATTTGTGGTATCTTTCTTGTTTCTGATACTCATAAGACAAGAACTTAAGGTAGGTACTTACTTTGGGGTCAGATCAATGAATGTGATTTGTAAAATATAATGCCAATGGCTATGTTCTGACAATATTAATAATATGGGAGCCACTTGTAATTAAATCCTTAGCGGTGCTTTCCGATGGAGTGACAATGGAATGTTTCATATTGGCCGTATTCCAGCAAATCTTCCCACTTTGTCTCACTAAGCCGCCGTATTGGCGGGACAAAGTGGATTGCCTTGTAATTTGCAGTGGAATTTACCCTACTAAAATGATTAATGGGGCAGTATCCACTAAATTACGATTTACCAATGTCTGTCTACTATGTATTTAAAATACTTAATGAAGAAATAGAAGGGGTCGTTGGTTGTGCCAGAACAGGCATATTAACATACCGCCTTCGTGAAACAGTGGATCTGGTTAAAGGAGAGTTTATAAGTCAATAATAATGTATAGTGTAAACGACGCTTAAAGGGCTGCGCAAATGTAGACATTTTTTATTACGGACACACGGCAAGTGTGTCTAAGTCTGCACAGTGCCTTATTATTACTCAATGTGCACTAATATCCTGCGTAGTTGGCTGATCGTAAAATATTGGACGCCGTAGCCGAAAACTCGGCCCTGGAGAACGAAATAACTTAATGGAATCGGCCGCAATGACCGCTCATCATCAGGTAGGCTGCATGCTAAATGTAGTAACATGAAAATAAAAAACTAGGGAACTTTATTAGTGGGTCTTCTGTAGGTGATGCTCGCCAGCGTGTTGGTGGTGATCGGCCTGTGGTGGCTGGTGCGCGCTGTGCTCACGCTGCTCATCAACCTCGTCTGTCCCCTGCTGGTCGTCCTGTTGGCTGTGGTTAGTAAGACTACTTGAAACCTTTCAAATATAACCTTTGGGAAATTAAATATTATTAATAAATATTATTTATAATGTACTTGTAATACCGGCAAAAGGATATTCGTTTATAAGTTGATTATTTTACCGCATTTAAGGAGCGATAGGTTTATGTGACATTAAAAACTCACATAATGTATCTATTTGCCCAATAAAGTTATACACATATAAATGCATCAGCAAGCGTGGTAATTAAGAATCCATCATTGGGATGCTGTCTTGATGTCAATGACGCAGGTCTTTTTACCGTAGGGTATCCCATTGTAGAGTGGGAAATAAAATAGGCTTATATTTTGTAATAAGCTAATACTTTAGCCGAGAATCGATCTAAGTGGTGAGCATTAGGGCAACGTCCAGCAGACGGGTTGATGATGATAATAATACTTTACAATGCTCGCAGGTCTGCGTTCCTCAATTACGAACTCCGTTGTTGGGACAGAACTACCCCGCGCTGGCGAACCTGCTGCGGAACATACTCTTGAAGATGGCGGAAAACGTCAAACCGCAATGAGGAGTGGACGGCGTATATGACCAAGTGGAGAATTTGTAGAGTACTTCAAATCAAGTTGAAAGTGGATAAAATTGATGTATCTATTGAATTGGCGAATAATGGGCAAAACAATGTGCCCTAAGTTAAAAACAGAAAAATATAATTTCAATAACACTTATATTATCAAAATTAATGGAGTATTAAAGGGTTTGTGATTCATAATTTTTTTTTACTTATTTATTATGTATACACAACTTTTGTTGGAAGACGTCGTACCCTAATCGTACCTTAACCGTATCTAGTTTAAGTTATTGATAATGACAATTATTGAAATAGGAGTAAACTAGAAACATGCTTTTGTTGTCTGGTCATGGCCAGATTGCAGTTCGCCTCGGGACAAATCGCAACAAAAGTTGAGGGCTAAATAATTCCAGATTATTATTCATCAATGGATATGTTACGGGCCATTTGATAAGTCCGGGCATTATTCATAATGGCCGGTCTGTATTAATAATGCCCGACCCAATTGGGCCATGTGATTAAAACAGCATGATTTATCACTTTTCCCGGCCATTATGAATAATGCCCACCCTATCTTGGGCCAAGTAATAAAATAGGTGAACAGTAGTGTTTTGTTTATTAAAAAACAAAAAACTTACAATTTTTTCATGAAAAGTTACCAAAAAATAAGCGTCATGTATATATTACCGGCCAAAGCCGATTCCAGGACAAACTAGTTTGGTCTAGGCTAAACTAGTTCTTACTAAGGGGGAAATCGACTCGGATGGATATAGGTTAGAAGGCTAAGGGCGGGAGCGAAGCGAAGCGGAGCTCCCGCCTTAGCCTTCGTGGTTATTTTTTTTTAAACCCTGAAAACCTTTTTTGTTTTTACTATAATAATATTATATTCTATGTTGACTTAAATTAGTTTAGCCTAGGCCAAACTAGTTTCGTCGTTAAGTCGTTAAATCGTTAATTTGGGGAATAGGTATTTAAAAAAAATAACCACGAAGGCTAAGGCAGGAGCTCCGTTACGCTCCGCTCCCGCCTTAGCCTTCTAACCTATATCCATCCGAGTTGATTTCCGCCGCACGTAAGGCACGGCCGCGGTCCAATTTATCACATTGCCCGGCTACAAGTAGGGAATTATTCATACTGCCCGGTCCAAGTGATAAATTCAAGCTATCTTAAACACTGATTTATTACATGGACCACGGACCGTCGGGCATTATTAATAAGGGCCGGTCAAAGTGATAAATTAATCACTTTGCCCGTCGCTCTCGGGCATTATTAATAATGGCCGGTCCTTATTAATAATGCCCAGTTAATCACGTTGCCCGTAACAGATATACGCAACGGATAAACCAGGATTCACCCCAGGCGTCCTGTAGGACGCTCCTCTCTTATACAGTGAGATTGCGTATTTTTAAATCTCGTCTCCCCGAAACGCCGGCTCTCAAATCATTGTTTACGGCGTCGTGAATAAAGAAAATTTCAATGAAACGGCGGAGCGTCCATTTCGCTCGGATGACGGCGCGGTAATGAGCGGGCGGCGATGGGCTCGTAAACCCGCGGTACGCTGTACGTTCGGCGCTGTGGGCTTCTTTCTCTGGAATGTGTCGCGGATAAATCGAATTGAAGCTTCAGATTTTTTCGAACGTAAGGTTTTGCAATACTACTCAAAGTTCTTCTTTAGTAGTGTTATCAGACATCCTCACCATCACTGCGCTAGTGCTCCAACATACCATCACGTTTTGCATTTGCGGGTTTGCCTCCTTTAGTATAGGTATGCATAAGAAGAAGAACTCGTTTTAACCTTCATGCCAAAATGCCGACAGAAGTTCTTTTGAAAAAAGTTGCAAAACATTAAGTTTTGTTATAAATGATTGAAACTGACTCTGCCTCAAAGATTTTTTGATCTTTTCTCTTAGAGCAAAAATCAAAAAATCTTTGAGGCAGAGTTCATGGATTGTGAGTTAAGATGTCTACGACGCCGGGATTGTGTTTAATGATTGCAGAGATGAAATAGAGTGCATTGATACAAATCACTTGCATTGCATCACTCACTCATGCCCTTACCTACACATAGCCGTTCTCGTGAATTTATACGACTTGAATCCTTACGGCATGGACATAAGTGCAATGTGCATCGTTACACTGACCTAGTCTGCGCCGGTAATGCAGCCCTGGAGTACCATTCAACACCCGGCGTCCATTTCACTCGTCCTTATCTGTATTACCAACAGCCATTATTAAATTTTACGATGTGGTAGATACCTACTCGTCCATTAGCATGGGCGTACCCAGGGGGGGCAGGGGGGGGCAGCTGCCCCCCCCTGGAAATCTCGCGGAACATGTATGAAGTCGCCTAATAACTACTAATCAAAGTGTAAACGGGGCCTTATGCTCCAACTTTCAACGTATTTCGCGTTTTGACATATTTTCTTACAAAAATGATTTTTCACTCTATCTGATATGTAGTGTAATTTGTTTTTTTTTTATGTGTATTATTTTGTGACTTTTGAGGGCTGAATTCAGCATGTCTTATGGAACAATTTCGTACGATTTTTTATTTTAACTTCAAATTGGGACAATCCGCTGCAGACAGCTCGCCCTATAAAATTAAACCTAGTGTGGGTGGGGCGATAATAGTGTTGAAGAAAGCATCGTTCAACAATGAAATTTCGTTCCGGATGTATCAGCGTTGAAAATGCACTTCGTAGTGGTCGACCTAGTGATACTCCAGGACGACGAATTGAGGACCCTGATGGAAGCTGACCCATCGCAAACGGCTCGAGGTATGGCACAAGTACTATGAGACAGTCACTATGCGGTCTTAAATGGTTTAAAACGCATTGGAATGGTGAAAAACCTCAAAATGTAGATGCTCTACGGTTTGAACAATCGACATAAATTATCACGTTTTGAGGTGTGTTCTTCTTTGATTCTGTGAAATCAAAACGACCTTTTTTGGATTTTTTGGATCGAATCATGATGTTCGATGAAAAATGGATTATGTACGATAACCGGAAACGTTCATGACAGTAGTTAAACGCCGACGAGCCTCCCATACATTTTCCAAAGGCAAAAACCCACCAAAAACGACTTTGGTCAGACAATCACCGTAACTTGCATCAAAGCAGCCGGCACTGGTCAACAGAAGAGATCCGATCCCCATCATCATTATCAGCTCGTAACAGTCCGCTGCTGGCCACTCCCATCCAGCTCCTGCCAGCCATCTTGCGCAGATCATCGTTCCACCTGGCCTGAGGGCGTCCTACACTACGTTTACCGAGACGCGGACTCTAGAACCCGTTTGCCCCAACGGTTATCGGTTCTACATTGCCACTTCAGCAGGCTAATCCGGCGAGCTATGTCGGTGACTTTGGTTCTCTGCCGAATCACATCATTTCGGATGCGATCCCGCAGAGAGACGCCGAGCATAGCTCTTTCCATAGCCCGCTGAGTGACTTTAAACTTGTGGACTAGCCGTGCCGTAAGTGTCCACGTTTCGGCTCCGTATGTCATGACGGGTAGGACGCACTGATTGAAGACTTTCGTCTTTAGGCATTGTGGAATCGGCGATGAGAAGACTCGACGTAGTTTTCCAAACGCTGCCCAACCCAACTGAATTCTGATCCTGCTCACCCACCATACCTAGTCTTCAGACCTTTTGTCAACCGCCTGCCACCTTTTCAAGCACTTCGATATCTTTTTCACTGGTAGAATCTTCGTTAATTGCACATTTTTTCTGGTGCTGGTAAAAAGGCCGCGGACGACGCGCTCCCCCCTCCCCCCCGTCAAGGGTACTTGCCCCCCCCCTAGGCCAGAAGCTGGGTACGCCCATGTCCATTAGCTATTCAACATAATACCTATTATTTGAATTAACACTTTATATCATAATCAAAAATGTTTTTTCTTTGGTTTTTCGTGGTACTAATACTTAGTGTGGTTTTATTCTTAATAATTTAGGTTACCTATAACAAAATGTAGGTACTTACTTCTGATGGTTAATGGAATTTTATCCTCTATTCGTGATCACGTTTAGTAGATTTAATTCTAAGCCTTTTATCTAGATAAAGAAGTATCTATCAACAGTGGAAATAAACAATAGTTATCATTTAATAAGTGCAGCAGTGAAATTTAACAGTCATGCGTCTAACGGCTTTCGCATTCTACATTTTTACAAATTTTTTGGTACAGCGGTAAATTTTCAACTAATTTTTACATTTAGATATTAAATTTTTTGACCGCCTCCGTGGAACAGTGGCTAAGCCACTCGGGTGTAAAAACACGGAGGTCTGGTTGGTGGTAGGGCTTTTTGAGAGTCCGACTGGCTAGCTACCACCCCCACCGGTGAAATCTGGCTATGTTCCGGTAAAATTAATGTACACTTGAAATCAGAGGCTCGAAGATCAGATGAGTCTACAGTCTGGCAGCAGATTGAGCGACGCTTCCAGGTGAACCGTCCCTCAATGGAATAGGCCGCAGTGGCCGCTTACCATCAGGTGGGCTGCGTGCCGGTCTGCCAAATGACCTACAATAAAAAAAATTGCAATCTGACACAACCGAATGGTCAAGAGACATGATCAGGCGCACGACCAAGAGACAGTCATACATCATTAGGATATTACACGAAACCGCGACGAAGCGCCACTGTTGGCGCTAGGTATAAACGCGTCCACACTCGCTGTAAAGCGACATTGTCTCGTATTTAACTCGTAAAGGCTGAGTGCGTGCAGAATTTAATCCGCGTGTTCAGCCGCGCGAGACACCTCCACTGTTGCCCGCTTCGCTCGTAAAACGCGCTCTGTAGGGCTGCCGCGTCATCGAACCGGCTGGAAGGACCAACATTTCATAACCATGCTAGTTACCAAGAGAACTATGGGCTTGACAGCTTGTTAGGTCAATACCTAAATCTAGTATGTTTGAAAATGAAGCGTTTAGTTTTTCTTTCAAGCCCTAATAAAGTAATAAACTCACATCACAAAGCTTTACAAATTTATGTGATTTGAGAATATGTTACATTTTGTTGCATTTTTTAATTGTTAGCTATTCATCGATTTATTACTACACTCATTTAAACTTGTTCCCACTAATTCAGCCTGTCCTCTACTCGTCATCTTCTACTCCTGTAATTACGTCCGCTGGTGGACGCTAATCGCCCACCGGCCACCATGTATCTAGCCTTTAGAGGAAACTTCCCAAATTGAGGTCTCTTAATTACAGCATTTATGACATTTCTAATTTGATGACAGGGTGGACGACCCCCGAGCAATTAATACGACTTTAAAAGATTTTATTGTAGGGCCCCGTCTTTGTAGTTATATTGAATAGGAATTTTCTAAGAAATATCTCTTTAATCTCATCTTATCGTGTCTATGTACCGACTGTAATCAAAGTAATGCTTCTCTTCTTCTCAAGAAAAAAGGGATACGGAAAATCATGATTAAAGGGAAAAGTAAAAACACACTATTTAGAATTTATTTATTTATTTTTAGAAATATAAATTTTCACACCAAAATAATGGTCAGATAATTTTAACAAGTTTTAAAAATCCCACTGACTTTATGTGCTCCTTGACGCATTTAAAAATTATAATAATTATATTTGAAAATCCATATTAAATTAATTTGAGTTATACCTTTGACATTCTTTAACGACCGTTTGGAAGTCGCCATGATTGCAAATGTTGTTAAATAAAACTAGATAACTTTATTAGTAGTAAGTATACTTACTTACACATACATATTACACAGATGTATAATATCACAGACTACTTGTAATAAGCGGTAAGTTTACCTAGAACTACAATGTTTGTTGAAGGGAACCAACCCTAGCAAGTAATATCAGGAGCCGCGAGATGTTGACAGATGGCCCAAATATAACATGAGATCTCTTTTTGATTGCCGTTTCCGCCGCCACCTCGGCCGAAAAGGGACGTTTCTTCTTTAAACTGTTATTACGCCCGAGATTGGGGTAAGTTTTCCGTAAAAAAAAACTTTTGAAAATGTACAGAAAATGTGGTAATGATGAATTTAGCCCTCAGAGGAACGCTCATTAAGATTCATTGTCTAACCAGCACATTCACGGGTAACCTAATAACATTACGTTTAGATAGAAGTAATTAATCCGATGTAAGCAATACCTACTTGTTTTTTGTGCGTTTTAGGAATTAGGTGCGCTATTTATAGGAATTCGTTAATTCGTTAGTGACAGAAAATGGCTATCATAAACCTAAAACTAATCAGACTTTTTGATGTGTGTGAAAAAGCCAGAATAATATTTGATACAGCAGTGAGTAGTGACACATAGGACATCTTACATATTGACCACTAGCTTGGAGGTAAGGAAATTATTGTAAGTGGTAGAGCCATGCTGTTTTACAGTACGAAAGGGCCGGCTCGTCCGGGAAGTACCACCCTCTCACATAACACCAGCGTGAAATAATAGTGACTACTATTGTGTTTCGTCTGGTTTGTGAGAGTGCCGGAGGAACACGCCCACCCCCGCTCCCCCTTAAGCTTAAAAATCGCAGAGTCACGACTCACGCTGGCTTGTATCCATTACCCAATTGGTTCCCCTGTCAAAGGCCACGTCCTTTGACGGCAGCCGCTCTAATCTAATGTTATATCTGGATTTGTCATATCTAGTAATACGGTTAATTCTTGTTTGTCTCAGAAACAGAATTGAATAAAAAAAAAGGTTTACCACTGTCAGATAAATTCCTGATTATGTATCTCCTCTTCCTGATACTGTATTTTTCTCAATTTTCCAAAGAGATATCATCTTAGTTAGCTGACAGGATATTAACATCTGACAGCAGTGGAATTGATCCTGAAAGTGGTCCAGTAAAATTTATGTAGTAGGAATAAACAGTTATAGGTTCTAAATATCGTAATATACTTAGGTTAAGATATTTTTTTTATACTAGGTCAGTTGCCACTGTTGCCAGACAGGCACGCAGCCCAGCTGATGGTAAGCGGTCACTGCGGCCTTTTTCATTGAGGGACACTTCACTACTGTCGCTCAATGTGCTGCCAGACTGTAGACTCATCTGATCTTCGAGCCTCAGATTTCAAGTGTACTGGCTCCAAACTGGCTCTCACATTAATATTGCCGGAACACAGCCAGAGCTGTTATGGTGGCAGATTTCACCTGTGTGGGTTACCACCCAGTAGTAGCTAGCCAGTCGTACTCAGAAAAAGCCCTTTCACCAACCAAACAATATTCTTCATCTAGCATGTTGAAATGGCGGAAGTGATTTAAATCGGAAAAAAGCTTTCCCAGTTACCAATCGGAAGAGGCTTAGACGTAAAATGCACTTTAACGCAATCCAACTACCGCCTTCGCCTATATTTCTTCGGCGCGCGTCTGTCAAAGCGAGCTATGCATAGCTAATCACTGTAAGTAACCAACATTACGCGGCTGCGGCGGGCCGCGTTAGTTTCGATAGATCGAGATTAAATCGAAATCGTTTGCGTTCAAGTGCCTATTAGAATAGTGAGATTAATCTCAAAGAGTAATTTTCTGAAGGGAAATGGAAGCCGTTTCTTGGTCGCGTCGGCATGAAATGCTGGGAATGCTGTTCTCGTTTGTGATTCCTTTGGTTAGCTCAAGCGGCTGTTTAAGATTTGTTGTGGCACTTACGTGACCAAAATAAGTCCGTATGCTTGGGGTTCAAACAAATATCTGTAGATGCGATTTTTTTCATTATTTTAGTTCCGACAAATGCCGGCAAATTATTCTAATGCCTTGTAAATCATTTACCTAAATAAAAATAAAAAGTTTTATTTAAAGACGAGATTTTTGATCACTATTAAAAAGTTTAAACCAGCTAATTAAAAAGAAGCCAAGAACAACTTAAACGAGGTGCCGTTGCAGTCAAATAACTTTCCGGGCCGTCCACTGCGTTTGTTCATCACTGCTAGGGTAGCCACACTAGCCACTCACCTAGTGCGTCGCTCTGGAACAGGTTTAGGCTGCCCGCCCACGTCCGATAATCGGTACCGACTTTTGTAGGTGACAAATAGAAAGTACTGATAGCAATGGAGCAACGCACACGTCCTACAAAAAGTCGATCAGAAATCACAGACATAAAATCTGTCACCGATTAACCGAAAAGTCTGTCGTGGTTGGCTGCCTAAATAGGTTTTGTCAGCAAGCTAGCAACTATAAAAAAGCAGAACGCAATTCAATTCTAAATCAAGATTGCATTTGACCGCTCTTGCTTTAGTGATTTTATATCGTACTTATCTTTAATTAATGTGCTTTAAATTTTCTCACTTTTTAACGAATTGCGAATGTGCGTAAAACGCATGGGCGTGAAATAATTCTATTGTTTAAAATAATACTCGTATTTTGTTTTTTCTGGATAATACGTACAGAGTGCAGACGTACCTCGAACTTGCATAGCTTATGACTGTATAAATACTGTATATGGTTAGCATTTCTAAAAATATTAAAGCATTTTTTTTAAATTAAAACATTAGGTAAGCCATGTTAGAGTAAATAATGTTTCTTACCTAAATAAGGACCTGGTTTTAACGATAAGAGGGTAGTCGAATTTGAATTTGTTTAGTCTCACCACAAACAATTATTGAAATTATCAGTATACCTACCTACGTACATAAACGTATTGTAGTTTTCACTTCATCATTAAATAAGTAAGATAATTTCAAAATAAATAAAATACTATTATAATTAAATCAACCATTTACATATTTTTACAAGGTATTCAGAAGAATGAGACTGTCCTAAGACGGTTGCAAGTATGGGGACTCTCCTCCAGCCAAAGTTGGCGGCAAAACTTGCAAGACAAATATAAATCTCCAGCGGGAATTAAGCCGAGAATTGGTCGCAGACACTCTGGAAACTTTTTCAACGCTGCGCGGCAGTTTATTATTACCGGTGTCAATTTCTTTCGCTAATTTTAGTTCTATTAGCTAAGTTTAAAGATTTTTTTTTACTTGATTTAGTTTGTTTTTACTTGATCGTTGAGTTACTTATCTGCAACGATGAAAATACCCTTCTGTTATTTTGATGTATGAACTGTTTTAAATTAGTTTTGATCTAAAACGTTGGTCGTACCGTAACAGAACCATAAAAATAACGGGTAGGTACCTACTATGAATAAATCAAATTAATTTATTGGCTTCTTTAATCAAATTCAGCAAATTGCTGTCCACTGCTAAACTTTGGTTACTTACGAGTACTTTAATTTAATTTCTACAATTAACGGAATGCTCACAGTTTGGTCATAAGCGCTCGTTGGACAGGATGCCTAATCCATATGTGAGGTAGATATGCCATCCTTTGACGCACGGCGATTAGAATTTGATCCGTCGAGATATACTAAATCTATGTGCTTCACCAACCGTTGACATTATGCGTCTAAAATGATTTGTGTCAATTAACACAATATGAGCGGAGCATTTTTCGAGCGCTAGTGCCGTATCTACCTCTTTTTTAAATACACTATCAATGCATATGTGTATATTTTATTAAAACGCAATTTAAAACAAACAGCTTTGTTTCACGTTGGGATACCCGTTCCGTACCAACCAAAGCTCGTTAAATTTCAGGGGTCAGTTCACTCGCAGCCGTGTCCAAAAATAGGCCAAAACAAAAATGCCATGGTGAAACTTTGCTCAGATAAACATTGAAAATCAACAATATGAATATTATTTTACATGATAACTAACATTTAAATAAATTTGAGATCTAGATCATAATTTATTTAATAAAAGGATCAGAGGAGCCAAAGCGATGTTTTTTGGTAAAGATTCCTTAAATAGGATGTTGTGTGCTTGAAACATCTAGCGCATAAATATTAAAATTTCAGCAAATACGATACATAATAACCTTTGGGGTGTTGTTCCTATCCTGTCGGACTTATTACTTGCATTTTGTCTTGACCACCTATGTTCATAGCTTACGCCCTACCTCCTAAGTTGAAAGTGGAGGTCAGGCGGCTGCAATTCTACTGAGTATACGGGACCCACAAACCACGCAACCTAAGTCACTGTCGGCCATTTTCACACGTTTCCGCGAAAACAAAGTGGACCAGTTATTTTATTGTTTTCAAATGCAATATATTATGTTCATAAAAAGGAAAAAAAGCAATTTGTCGTTTACAAGGCAGTTTTTGTCTTGTCTGGTGGGGTAGTGAGGAGTATTAGTGTCTTTGTTACTCAGCCCACGAGTGCTCTTATTATGGAGCCGGAATTTCGCCTATCGTAGCCTCAGGTCAGGGTTGCTGCTAGTTTGAAAATTAGCAGTATATTCGTATTTAAAAGAAAACCCTTATTCGTTAGTTTATTTTTTTTAAATATTAATGAGTTTACTTACCTAAATTTCGTGCATGTAGAAATATCTATTTTCACAAAATATGTCTTAACATCCCGACTTCCTGTGCAAGTCGGCTAGAGACACCAGGTAGCGTTACATAGGCCTACATAATACGATTATAACTAATGAGTAGTCAGTAGAGCAAAATAATACGACATACGAGTATCACGCAAAATATAGGTAAAGCTAAAGACGTCTTTAATTTTAATTATTAGTCTAATAAGAAGGACAGATCATAAATTAGGTATAAGAAGTTTGTCTTTGGAAAAGCGGTTACATGTACCGGCAAACTTGTTGGACATCATTCGACGGAGAGGGGGAAAGTTCGCGCACGTGCACTTGCGCGTGACCATAGCGCGCACGAATCTTCCGAACGCCGCCGCGCGTTATTGGTCAGCTATGCTTCTGGCATGTCAAAATTCGTGTTCTGCGAAACCCCCACCCGATATTCAAGTTTGCCGGTAGCTACCTATACTCAATTGATATTATGTATTTTCAAGTTCCACAATAATGAAATGTAGTTCCATAATAATGAATCTACATAACTAACATCTTATTATTATTATCTTTTGTCGTCTGTGTGAGGCAGCCCTGCCTCAGGTCAAGGTGTTAAAGCGCCATTTCGTGCACTCGGGACGTATCATTCTCACGCGGAAGAGACGGATAATTGGTTTTACTGAATAAAACGTGGAATTGCGCGTAAATAAATTCGAAGTAAATTTTACCTTTGTCATATAACACGTACCTAACTTACTTTAATATAAAAAAGGTATTCCAATTCATTTTATACGTTTGTATAGGTGTCGTAGGGGGTCCCCTATTTGAAAGTTACTAATTCGTTTTTTATTATATCGAACACCCTGTGTCGATAATTCAGTTGTACGATGTTTTATTTCATCGATGTTTTGTTAGTGCGATGTAATGTTTGTGCGAAAAAATCTTGTTGCTAAAAACCCTACAGCGCAGCGATGCTCATTAGTTCGATACGGTTCGATCGACGGGTCCTAACCCGTCGTAGGATTAGGTTTGGAGGTAAACTGGGAAACTGAACAGCGAAACATTGCCCGTCGTCTTCGTCCCCGTGAAGCCGGCCAGTTGGCACTGCACTGGTACTCCTGTACCACGCATTGCCGTTCTGCTCTGCTGCCACTTTAGCGACCCTTGAAAGAACAGAATCAATACTAGGTACTCATGCGCCATAGTTTATTTAGGCTTAAAGTGTTAGGTATTTCCAGCAGCACACTAAGAATAAAATAAGAATCATCTCACCCCCCATTTATAAACTTGAATAAAAATCCCACTTTTTCCTGCTCCCTCCCCCCTCCCACTCCCCTGTTACCTGGAATGCTTGAGCATTTCTGATGCAGTAGAATAAAAAAGACAAAATAGCATAATACGAGTATAAACTTGCTTATAATGGTATGTTGAAAATAATAATTTACTATTTATGAAATTCATCTTCAATTATCAACTGATTTTATGTGCAACCTAATTTGGAAAGTAGCTAGGTTAGTAAGTACAACTTGCGCCCAAAACCCATTCCATTAAATTCAAACATTTGCGTTAAATATTTGTTTAAGGCCTAACTCCGCAGATCAAGTTATAAAAGTTAATCCCAGCCGATATCCGGCGATACCTATCTTTCCTACCTATTAATCGCGGCACATCTCGACCAAGTCAGATAATTAGTTCACTCACCGCCGGCTGATTTGGCAGCCAATGGCGCGAGAATTAACAATTACTGATCGGGAAGACATTTCGATCCGATTCATTTGTTTCTCTATATAGACCCCGGGTTGTTTACCGAATGGCTTTGTTGCCTTTTGAAATTAGACGAGGAAAATATATTTGAATTTAGAATTTCACTTTTGCAAATTGTTTTATTCTTTGCGTGTCATTGTTTTTTATTTATCTTTGGCAATAGGTGTCCGTTCATATGACAAAAAACGAATGACAAATTTTCATTTGAAAAACAACGTTTGACAAAATTATACTTGATAAATTTATTATTTTACAAACTTTTGTTTGATAAACTACGCATTAGACAATATATTTAAAAGAAAAAAACTTATTATGCAAAAACATTAATTTACAAATTGATTATTTTTTAAACATGTTACTTGGAAAAACAACGTAAGGCATAAAAACATTTGACAAAATGCATTGCTATATAAAAATAACATATTTAAGTACACGTTATGTCGAATATTTTACTTTAAGCACGGAATCATATTATATATGTGTAGGGTCAACTGAAAAAATGGCATAGGTTAGGTTAGAACTGCGACCACAACGCACGAGCCGAGCGAGCGAAGCGAGCGTGCCGCGGCAGCGGCCGGCGAGTGCCAGAACCGAATTCTACTTATTTTCCTTAATTCAGGCAGTGTGTATTTTTTAAAGACTTAAGTTTCTATGGAATTAGTATTAGTCGTAATACAAAATTATTACTTGCCTATATGTCCAAGATGAAAATTGCAACCATGCAATTTAGTATTTTCAAAATTTGATCGCAGGTAAGTATTGGTTATAAAATAGTAACTTTTAAAAACTAATAATTTATCTTGTTGCTTTTTGTACAATCATCAATTTGGCAAACGAATTATTTAGTCATGTGATAATTTTTTATATGAAATTTTAACATTTGAATAATTTTCTAAGTAAAACATTTGCGAAACCTGTATTTTGTCAAATGATTGTTTTTAAAGTAATATGTTTGCGAAATGAAAGTTTGTCAAATGATTAGTTTTTCAAACGTTGTTTGTCAAATGATCGTTTGTCATACGTTTTTTGTCAAACAATAGTAAACCTTGGCAATAATCTCTTTTTTGATAAATATTACTCCGAATAACTTCTGTTACGTTAGGTACGTCCATCATTTTGATGCTTTAGGTACCTACTTTTTTCGAAGAAGAATGCGTTGATGCACCTATGCCGTAGGCTACTGAAACCTGAAGATACAATACAAAAGAAAACAAAATACAATAAAACAAAGACAGGAGGAATTATCTGCAAATTGCCGCAAACCCTTACAACCCCGCCTGTGTTTACATTTATACTTAAACAAAATAATTTATCCATTAACATTATGCGTGGGCTTGGCTCTTGTTATAAATTACAAGGAAATGCCTTTCAGCTGCTAATAAATTAGACAATTTAAAGGCGCGAACTCGAGGCTTACCTGGTTTAATGGCGGCTCTCAACGGCTATTTTATTTGCGCGAGTTTTGCCCATTTCACCGAGCGAGCCTTTAATGTGGGACATGGCGAATGGGTATCCTATTCTACATAATAAGGTACCGTTTTAACTATTATCAACGGCGAGGTGCGTATGAGGGACCCGATCTCAGTATTATAATTCGTAGAATGTAACAATTTTATACGATATTTTTTCTTTTTTTTTTATTCTATAGCGGGCATGCGGCATACCTACCTGATGAATTATTCTGCAGGAATGTGGTATTTTTTTGGGATAAAAAGTGGGCTATGCTACAGTCTAGCTCATAAACTTTCCCTTTACCAAAACTCACGTCAACCCGTTACTTGATTGCGCGTAACTATTTCTGTTATTCCATGAGTAGGTACTAGCCTATTATCCCTACATAAAAAGTAGCCTATGTCATTTGCCTAAATCTACTTCTGTGCCAAAATTCAACAAAATCTAGCACCTATACAGATTACCACACCTCCATAATCATCATCTAACGATTTTTTATGAATGCGATCTGTATTAAAAAAAACACAACCTTTTTCAAATAGTATTTATTTTCTCCGTTCTTATCAACAATTCACTTAAAAAATTAATCTATAATTCATAATCACGAAGCACAATATTAGTTCATAATCCAACGTGCAACTGACTGGCATGGCCTCCGCAGTACATTTTATATTCAGCCAACTGCGGGACGGCAGACGGCGTGGCAGTGATTCCGAAAGCATTGGACCTACAGTCTACATCTCATAGTACAAATATTTTTAGTTTTTGTGCGCATAGTAAGTAAAATAAAAAAAAAACATAAAAAATTTCTGGTCTAAAGTTTGGCAACATCTGCTAATTTCAGCGATACTCTACTGTGCACAAGCACAGGATTTCTTCTGTCCTACACAACCTTGATTGTTTTTGTGAGAAAATATAAATATTTCTGCCCGTTAAATTGCTTTTCATGCACTTTCTATTAAATTATCTATGGTAAAGTAAATATAGTTTCATTGCATTTTCAGAAATAAAATGCTCACAAACTAAAAAGATGTTAAAAAATGTAGGATTGTTTTAAATTATACAACGGGAATTTCCTTTTACTGAACAGGGGATTAAATGCAGCACTATTATATTATGTTCATTAGTTGAGCAATAATAGCGAGACTTGGACGACTAATTTATGAACACCTTAACTTAAGCCTCAATAGATGTTTTTATATTATTAAAATGTGTAACGGCGCATGATGTAAATTTTGTACATAATCATATACCTACCACTGGGTCAGGTATCTACATACTTGATTATTTGCAACAATATTAAAATTAATCCATCCCACAGTTGGTTCACTAAAGCCTGCAGTGTAAATTTTACCGTGTTAACAAATACATATTGTAATTCGTACATCCTAAATTGCCAAGACTATTATAAACAAAGAACTACTTGCATATCGCGGCCAGGCGAAGTTATAAGTAAATTGGTGTCAATCTAAGTAATCTAACTCAGTCAATGATATTTTAGGACATACGAAACATAAATTCATGATGTATAAGTAAACGATCTTTCCATCGATAACAATCTATGGTATTATTTCTATTTTCTCATTTCATAAATTACACTAATGAGGTCATCGTCGTTTTAGATTGTGTTAACTAAGAACTAAAACAATAAAAAATTATAATAATTTTATGTAAAAAAGAAAACTCTTTGTCGCGAACTAAACACGGTGTTTTATGTTGTAAGGTGAGGTTTACGTCCGCATCCATTCAAAACTTAGGCAATCATTAGTTTTCATACATTTTGGTTAACTTCTGAAAGATTGAGTCTTTGCAGCTTATCGTCTCTTCAGGCACGGATGCTTCACCTTTACCTTTATTATCAAAACACCGTAATTAGTTTGCAATCTGACATTAATTTATTGTGATTTTATCAACCTCAGAAGAATAACTATTTGGCGTATAAATTAGAGAGTCATTATTTCTAAAAAAATCCATGCAAAACATAAGACGAAAGACAGTAATATTGAAATTGAAAATCAATACAAACATGCAACGTATTGACTTCCTTCCACAGCAAAATCAAATTTATTAAAAAGGCAGTTATGTCAATGTTCCTTTAAAATAGCAATGTTGCTTGTCTGTGCTCTCAACATGATTAGATTCCCCAAAATAAATAATAAACATTCCGGTTAACGATTACGAAAAGTAACAAATCAAATCAAAACCTTCAATATTTAATTAAACGAACGACCATCAAATGACTTAATCCCATCGTTAAAACACTCCGCGTAGATTTATTACTGTTATAATAGAATCGACCACTTGTGAGAGGTCTCGACGGTCTAATTGCCATGAAGTTATTCGAACGGGATTGTTAAAACCACACAATAAAGATAAGGGTATTTGAGCACACAATAGTAAGAGCACCCTGTCACGAAAATAAAACATGGACGCCGAGCGGCACTCGACTGTCCACTTAATACTACAATAAATGGGAAAACTGACTTGTTTTGTCGCTGGTTCGCTCTTGAACAATGTCGTGAATATAATAATGGTTATAGTATGCTTATGGGAAAGTAGGTGCCACGTGTATAAAGAAATGTTTTTCATTGCAACACTTCAATATACCTACTAGCGCAATGGGCGAGGATATGCTTCAAAATGAGCAATGTAGATAGAAAGGTACCTAATGAACTTATTTAAAGCCGCTGTTTTAAAAGCGGCAATCCACGCTAGATTGACTGTGCTTGGGAACCAAAATCCAATGTACCATCTTGTACATGCTAGCGGGCGAATGCAAGATTCCATACTAATTCGTCAACAGTATTCACAACCAGTGGCGTAGCGTGAATGTCAGCCACCGGGGCGGAAGACAATTCTGCCGCCCTTTTTTTTGCTCCTCCAGTTGGCAAAGCAGCCCACGGAGCGGAAGACGATTCTGCCGCCCTTTTTTACAATTCTGTCGCCCCTTTTTTTCTTTTTTTTTTGCTCCTCCAGGAAATTTTGCCGCCCCCTAAAAAGTGCCGCCCGGGGCGGATCTTAAGATGAAGTAATGTCCCTTCTCTTTGATCCCCTGTGTTTCTTCTTACAAGTACATCCTCATTCTACGACAGTAGGTCGTAGACCTAATACAAGGGGTACAAGGCGAAATCGATTGAGACTGATTTTACCCTGCGGTTGTTACAGTCAATCTTATACCGCCACTAATTATTAAAAAATAAATTATAAACAAATAATACACCTACTTTCCCATATGTATACTATGTTTAATTCTGACTCCGCCTTCAATTTCACAAACTATTTATGCAATTCATTAACTTATGGTATCTTAAGAAAATTTAAAAGTATTTTATCATACATATGAAACTTAAATTAATATACTCGGGGTTACACAATTACATTGACAGAAGATAAATGTCAACTGACACCGGCCGTAGGGAGGAGAAACAAGTTTGCGGACTGAAGTGGCTAATCCCACAACGCAAAATTATAAATATATAAGATAACTTGTCCAATAATAAGACAACAATGTCCATACAATCTTTTCTTAACAGGCCATTGACGTCGAAGAGCTGATAGAGAAAAAAAAACTGACGTGCAAAAGTATTTAAAAAAAAAAAACTATTTGCAGAATAAATTATTTCATTTCATTTCATTAAGGAATAACTCTTATTTTATCGTTTCTCCATTTTGCAAAAGGCAATGTCTTTAAATTTTAAATACTAATTTAATTTCATGATTCATCTTGATGAGAGTGACTAGTTTTATATTTGAACAAAAAATGACAAACACAATTTTGATAAAATAATAAAAATAAAATAATTATGACTATTTAATATCGCTTGGTAAAATTTTTGGTTGTTTTATATCCAATTTTCTTATAAATTTTGACATGACTTTTAACTGCTTTTTTTTTTGGATCCAAAATCAGCAAACATTCCATTACAGCGTTAAATATAATGTTATCTTTCTTTACGCGGGAATAAAGCACCGTCTTCCGAAGACAGCGACTAATCCCTACGGCCACACCCCTTAGGGCGAAAACTGTGTGAAGCGGGACCCGCGCGCGGATTGTAAGACATTGCCGGCTTAGTACGAGTACAGGACGCGCGCGAACGCGACGCAATGTTTTAAATGCCAGCAATGGATAACTAACCGCGCGCGGGTCCCGCTTCACACAGTTTCAGCCCTTATAGTTACAGCTATAATTCAAAGCGAAGTCCAAAGCGGCGCGTGCGCACCGCCGGTCTATTTACAAGTGTGCGTATCCGCTGGACGTTATGTACTTGACTCCACCTAAGCTTGGCGACGATCTCTTCACACTTACACAAATTTTTAGTATCTTAACTTTACTTTTTTGAGAATTGCAGGTTGTTTCAAAAAGCTGTCACCAACTATTGCAAAATACCAGGAGTCAGCAAACTGCGGGTCTTGAAGCTGCAGCTCTTTATTCAAAACAATGTAATTATGCAGGTACTATGCATTGTTGGCAAGAAAAAAAATGTGGCTTCTTTTATAAATTTAATTTTTTTATGAATTGTAATTTTTATCTCTTCCGTTTTTGAAGGTTACCTACCCCTGGTATATACAGAGTGTCACACGATATTTTTTCACTCCCACAATTCTCACAGCTTTTTGACACGATATACACTCTTGTGATAAATAACTGACATATTATAATATATGTTATTTATACAATCTTCTAATTATGACAGTTCATATTAGTTTGTCCAAAACCAAGCGTCCAAAAGCACATTGACTATATAATTATTACATCGCTAAGCTCGGCAGCATACCGACGTTCCTTAGTTCTGGTAATCTGTTGTTTATATTTAGTGTGTACTCATTTTATAACAGTTCATGAAATATGTGCTAGAAGCCTAAATCTGGCCCAATCCTTTTTTTAATGACATAAAAAAATATTGAATCGCACATTTTACGATTAAAACATACAACATGATCCATACGTTAAAACAAGTTGACCCATGACGGGTATCGCCATTTTGGGAGGGGCCTGGACGCGAAGAGGATGAGGTTTCCATAGCACGGGGTATATTCGTGCCATCTTGGGAGGAGGGGCAGGAGTAAGGGGGTGGGATGATCCAAAGAAGCAGGAGGCCGCAGGGTAACAAGACAAGCGGACGAGGTGTCGCCAGCCTAGTACTTGGTACGCGACGCAATCGTGGGAATATTCCCACGATTGCGTCGCCGAGATCTACGATATCGTCGCCGTCTTGGGAGGAGTAAATTAGCGTTGTGATCAGAAGGGGCGGTACGCAGTAGGGTAGCGGGCAGGGAGTGCGGCACGAGTCAGACGGGCGAGGTGCCCCCAGCCCAGCTCCTGGTAGATCTCGACGAGGCGGTCGTCGACGTCGCGCGAGGGCCGCTCCTCCTGGATCTTGCTGAGCAGCTTGATGGCGCGGCCCCAGTGCTTCAGCGTGAAGCAGTGCCACACGCCGTAGTGGATGGCCTGAGGTGTGGTTACACGTTACTCGACTTGTTTGAGAATCAGTTTGAGCATAACTTCCGCTAATTTGTAATTGAAATACATAAATAATACGGTACATTGAAAAGAGTGTGTTATGAACTTTGATATCAAAAATTTTATCGACTCTGCTCCGCCAATTTTAAATGGTCGAAGATTATAGAAGTCCACGGTGTGGCAACATAACAAATAATTCTCCCTTGTGAAGTATGAATTATTAAATATTTACTATTTCTATTAAAAATCTACTCGTAAATGTCTAATTACATAACTTTTAAACAAAATTATTTTTTATATATTTTCAGGTCGTAAATTATAAATTGACAGTCAACCCATTCGTGGCGACACTGGATCAAGTGACCTGGCGCTGACTTCAGCTAAATTGAGAACGAGGGGAGGACAAAGAAGATGGACAGTCAAACCATCTGTAATGTTTAAATGAAACTTCCTATATAATATCATTTACTTTCTTAGTGGATTTTCTCGCGACATATTCAGCTAGCTACGTTCACAGCCTCGATGGTCTAGTGGTTTAAGTACCGGGCCGAGATCTCGGGGCCCTGGGTTCAATTCCCGGGTCAAGCTAACTTTGTGGCGGATTTTTGGACACAGCTCGGGTTTGTTATCACCAATCCGCATTTGGCAAGCGTGGTGATTAAGCCAATACCCATAATTGTAGCGATAACTTGATTTCAAGGATGGAGGCCTTTGCCCTGCAATGGGACATTAATAGGCTGATACTTTACTTTATTTTTTTACGTGCACAGACAGATGGCGTACCTTGGCGTCGCTGAGGTCGGTGAACTTGAGCAGGTCGGCGAGGTTCGTAGCGAGCGCGTCGGCGATCTTCTCTCTGGCCGCCGCGCTGTGCGCCAGCGCGTGCAGCCGCGCCAGCGCCGTGCATAGCAGCTAGCTACGTGCACAGACAGATGGCGTACCTTGGCGTCGCTGAGGTCGGTGAACTTGAGCAGGTCGGCGAGGTTCGTAGCGAGCGCGTCGGCGATCTTCTCTCTGGCCGCCGCGCTGTGCGCCAGCGCGTGCAGCCGCGCCAGCGCCGTGCATAGCAGCTAGCTACGTGCACAGACAGATGGCGTACCTTGGCGTCGCTGAGGTCGGTGAACTTGAGCAGGTCGGCGAGGTTCGTAGCGAGCGCGTCGGCGATCTTCTCTCTGGCCGCCGCGCTGTGCGCCAGCGCGTGCAGCCGCGCCAGCGCCGTGCATAGCAGCTAGCTACGTGCACAGACAGATGGCGTACCTTGGCGTCGCTGAGGTCGGTGAACTTGAGCAGGTCGGCGAGGTTCGTAGCGAGCGCGTCGGCGATCTTCTCTCTGGCCGCCGCGCTGTGCGCCAGCGCGTGCAGCCGCGCCAGCGCCGTGCATAGCAGCTAGCTACGTGCACAGACAGATGGCGTACCTTGGCGTCGCTGAGGTCGGTGAACTTGAGCAGGTCGGCGAGGTTCGTAGCGAGCGCGTCGGCGATCTTCTCTCTGGCCGCCGCGCTGTGCGCCAGCGCGTGCAGCCGCGCCAGCGCCGTGCATAGCAGCTAGCTACGTGCACAGACAGATGGCGTACCTTGGCGTCGCTGAGGTCGGTGAACTTGAGCAGGTCGGCGAGGTTCGTAGCGAGCGCGTCGGCGATCTTCTCTCTGGCCGCCGCGCTGTGCGCCAGCGCGTGCAGCCGCGCCAGCGCCGTGCATAGCAGCTAGCTACGTGCACAGACAGATGGCGTACCTTGGCGTCGCTGAGGTCGGTGAACTTGAGCAGGTCGGCGAGGTTCGTAGCGAGCGCGTCGGCGATCTTCTCTCTGGCCGCCGCGCTGTGCGCCAGCGCGTGCAGCCGCGCCAGCGCCGTGCATAGCAGCTAGCTACGTGCACAGACAGATGGCGTACCTTGGCGTCGCTGAGGTCGGTGAACTTGAGCAGGTCGGCGAGGTTCGTAGCGAGCGCGTCGGCGATCTTCTCTCTGGCCGCCGCGCTGTGCGCCAGCGCGTGCAGCCGCGCCAGCGCCGTGCATAGCAGCTAGCTACGTGCACAGACAGATGGCGTACCTTGGCGTCGCTGAGGTCGGTGAACTTGAGCAGGTCGGCGAGGTTCGTAGCGAGCGCGTCGGCGATCTTCTCTCTGGCCGCCGCGCTGTGCGCCAGCGCGTGCAGCCGCGCCAGCGCCGTGCATAGCAGCTAGCTACGTGCACAGACAGATGGCGTACCTTGGCGTCGCTGAGGTCGGTGAACTTGAGCAGGTCGGCGAGGTTCGTAGCGAGCGCGTCGGCGATCTTCTCTCTGGCCGCCGCGCTGTGCGCCAGCGCGTGCAGCCGCGCCAGCGCCGTGCATAGCAGCTAGCTACGTGCACAGACAGATGGCGTACCTTGGCGTCGCTGAGGTCGGTGAACTTGAGCAGGTCGGCGAGGTTCGTAGCGAGCGCGTCGGCGATCTTCTCTCTGGCCGCCGCGCTGTGCGCCAGCGCGTGCAGCCGCGCCAGCGCCGTGCATAGCAGCTAGCTACGTGCACAGACAGATGGCGTACCTTGGCGTCGCTGAGGTCGGTGAACTTGAGCAGGTCGGCGAGGTTCGTAGCGAGCGCGTCGGCGATCTTCTCTCTGGCCGCCGCGCTGTGCGCCAGCGCGTGCAGCCGCGCCAGCGCCGTGCATAGCAGCTAGCTACGTGCACAGACAGATGGCGTACCTTGGCGTCGCTGAGGTCGGTGAACTTGAGCAGGTCGGCGAGGTTCGTAGCGAGCGCGTCGGCGATCTTCTCTCTGGCCGCCGCGCTGTGCGCCAGCGCGTGCAGCCGCGCCAGCGCCGTGCATAGCAGCTAGCTACGTGCACAGACAGATGGCGTACCTTGGCGTCGCTGAGGTCGGTGAACTTGAGCAGGTCGGCGAGGTTCGTAGCGAGCGCGTCGGCGATCTTCTCTCTGGCCGCCGCGCTGTGCGCCAGCGCGTGCAGCCGCGCCAGCGCCGTGCATAGCAGCTAGCTACGTGCACAGACAGATGGCGTACCTTGGCGTCGCTGAGGTCGGTGAACTTGAGCAGGTCGGCGAGGTTCGTAGCGAGCGCGTCGGCGATCTTCTCTCTGGCCGCCGCGCTGTGCGCCAGCGCGTGCAGCCGCGCCAGCGCCGTGCATAGCAGCTAGCTACGTGCACAGACAGATGGCGTACCTTGGCGTCGCTGAGGTCGGTGAACTTGAGCAGGTCGGCGAGGTTCGTAGCGAGCGCGTCGGCGATCTTCTCTCTGGCCGCCGCGCTGTGCGCCAGCGCGTGCAGCCGCGCCAGCGCCGTGCATAGCAGCTAGCTACGTGCACAGACAGATGGCGTACCTTGGCGTCGCTGAGGTCGGTGAACTTGAGCAGGTCGGCGAGGTTCGTAGCGAGCGCGTCGGCGATCTTCTCTCTGGCCGCCGCGCTGTGCGCCAGCGCGTGCAGCCGCGCCAGCGCCGTGCATAGCAGCTAGCTACGTGCACAGACAGATGGCGTACCTTGGCGTCGCTGAGGTCGGTGAACTTGAGCAGGTCGGCGAGGTTCGTAGCGAGCGCGTCGGCGATCTTCTCTCTGGCCGCCGCGCTGTGCGCCAGCGCGTGCAGCCGCGCCAGCGCCGTGCATAGCAGCTAGCTACGTGCACAGACAGATGGCGTACCTTGGCGTCGCTGAGGTCGGTGAACTTGAGCAGGTCGGCGAGGTTCGTAGCGAGCGCGTCGGCGATCTTCTCTCTGGCCGCCGCGCTGTGCGCCAGCGCGTGCAGCCGCGCCAGCGCCGTGCATAGCAGCTAGCTACGTGCACAGACAGATGGCGTACCTTGGCGTCGCTGAGGTCGGTGAACTTGAGCAGGTCGGCGAGGTTCGTAGCGAGCGCGTCGGCGATCTTCTCTCTGGCCGCCGCGCTGTGCGCCAGCGCGTGCAGCCGCGCCAGCGCCGTGCATAGCAGCTAGCTACGTGCACAGACAGATGGCGTACCTTGGCGTCGCTGAGGTCGGTGAACTTGAGCAGGTCGGCGAGGTTCGTAGCGAGCGCGTCGGCGATCTTCTCTCTGGCCGCCGCGCTGTGCGCCAGCGCGTGCAGCCGCGCCAGCGCCGTGCATAGCAGCTAGCTACGTGCACAGACAGATGGCGTACCTTGGCGTCGCTGAGGTCGGTGAACTTGAGCAGGTCGGCGAGGTTCGTAGCGAGCGCGTCGGCGATCTTCTCTCTGGCCGCCGCGCTGTGCGCCAGCGCGTGCAGCCGCGCCAGCGCCGTGCATAGCAGCTAGCTACGTGCACAGACAGATGGCGTACCTTGGCGTCGCTGAGGTCGGTGAACTTGAGCAGGTCGGCGAGGTTCGTAGCGAGCGCGTCGGCGATCTTCTCTCTGGCCGCCGCGCTGTGCGCCAGCGCGTGCAGCCGCGCCAGCGCCGTGCATAGCAGCTAGCTACGTGCACAGACAGATGGCGTACCTTGGCGTCGCTGAGGTCGGTGAACTTGAGCAGGTCGGCGAGGTTCGTAGCGAGCGCGTCGGCGATCTTCTCTCTGGCCGCCGCGCTGTGCGCCAGCGCGTGCAGCCGCGCCAGCGCCGTGCATAGCAGCTAGCTACGTGCACAGACAGATGGCGTACCTTGGCGTCGCTGAGGTCGGTGAACTTGAGCAGGTCGGCGAGGTTCGTAGCGAGCGCGTCGGCGATCTTCTCTCTGGCCGCCGCGCTGTGCGCCAGCGCGTGCAGCCGCGCCAGCGCCGTGCATAGCAGCTAGCTACGTGCACAGACAGATGGCGTACCTTGGCGTCGCTGAGGTCGGTGAACTTGAGCAGGTCGGCGAGGTTCGTAGCGAGCGCGTCGGCGATCTTCTCTCTGGCCGCCGCGCTGTGCGCCAGCGCGTGCAGCCGCGCCAGCGCCGTGCATAGCAGCTAGCTACGTGCACAGACAGATGGCGTACCTTGGCGTCGCTGAGGTCGGTGAACTTGAGCAGGTCGGCGAGGTTCGTAGCGAGCGCGTCGGCGATCTTCTCTCTGGCCGCCGCGCTGTGCGCCAGCGCGTGCAGCCGCGCCAGCGCCGTGCATAGCAGCTAGCTACGTGCACAGACAGATGGCGTACCTTGGCGTCGCTGAGGTCGGTGAACTTGAGCAGGTCGGCGAGGTTCGTAGCGAGCGCGTCGGCGATCTTCTCTCTGGCCGCCGCGCTGTGCGCCAGCGCGTGCAGCCGCGCCAGCGCCGTGCATAGCAGCTAGCTACGTGCACAGACAGATGGCGTACCTTGGCGTCGCTGAGGTCGGTGAACTTGAGCAGGTCGGCGAGGTTCGTAGCGAGCGCGTCGGCGATCTTCTCTCTGGCCGCCGCGCTGTGCGCCAGCGCGTGCAGCCGCGCCAGCGCCGTGCATAGCAGCTAGCTACGTGCACAGACAGATGGCGTACCTTGGCGTCGCTGAGGTCGGTGAACTTGAGCAGGTCGGCGAGGTTCGTAGCGAGCGCGTCGGCGATCTTCTCTCTGGCCGCCGCGCTGTGCGCCAGCGCGTGCAGCCGCGCCAGCGCCGTGCATAGCAGCTAGCTACGTGCACAGACAGATGGCGTACCTTGGCGTCGCTGAGGTCGGTGAACTTGAGCAGGTCGGCGAGGTTCGTAGCGAGCGCGTCGGCGATCTTCTCTCTGGCCGCCGCGCTGTGCGCCAGCGCGTGCAGCCGCGCCAGCGCCGTGCATAGCAGCTAGCTACGTGCACAGACAGATGGCGTACCTTGGCGTCGCTGAGGTCGGTGAACTTGAGCAGGTCGGCGAGGTTCGTAGCGAGCGCGTCGGCGATCTTCTCTCTGGCCGCCGCGCTGTGCGCCAGCGCGTGCAGCCGCGCCAGCGCCGTGCATAGCAGCTAGCTACGTGCACAGACAGATGGCGTACCTTGGCGTCGCTGAGGTCGGTGAACTTGAGCAGGTCGGCGAGGTTCGTAGCGAGCGCGTCGGCGATCTTCTCTCTGGCCGCCGCGCTGTGCGCCAGCGCGTGCAGCCGCGCCAGCGCCGTGCATAGCAGCTAGCTACGTGCACAGACAGATGGCGTACCTTGGCGTCGCTGAGGTCGGTGAACTTGAGCAGGTCGGCGAGGTTCGTAGCGAGCGCGTCGGCGATCTTCTCTCTGGCCGCCGCGCTGTGCGCCAGCGCGTGCAGCCGCGCCAGCGCCGTGCATAGCAGCTAGCTACGTGCACAGACAGATGGCGTACCTTGGCGTCGCTGAGGTCGGTGAACTTGAGCAGGTCGGCGAGGTTCGTAGCGAGCGCGTCGGCGATCTTCTCTCTGGCCGCCGCGCTGTGCGCCAGCGCGTGCAGCCGCGCCAGCGCCGTGCATAGCAGCTAGCTACGTGCACAGACAGATGGCGTACCTTGGCGTCGCTGAGGTCGGTGAACTTGAGCAGGTCGGCGAGGTTCGTAGCGAGCGCGTCGGCGATCTTCTCTCTGGCCGCCGCGCTGTGCGCCAGCGCGTGCAGCCGCGCCAGCGCCGTGCATAGCAGCTAGCTACGTGCACAGACAGATGGCGTACCTTGGCGTCGCTGAGGTCGGTGAACTTGAGCAGGTCGGCGAGGTTCGTAGCGAGCGCGTCGGCGATCTTCTCTCTGGCCGCCGCGCTGTGCGCCAGCGCGTGCAGCCGCGCCAGCGCCGTGCATAGCAGCTAGCTACGTGCACAGACAGATGGCGTACCTTGGCGTCGCTGAGGTCGGTGAACTTGAGCAGGTCGGCGAGGTTCGTAGCGAGCGCGTCGGCGATCTTCTCTCTGGCCGCCGCGCTGTGCGCCAGCGCGTGCAGCCGCGCCAGCGCCGTGCATAGCAGCTAGCTACGTGCACAGACAGATGGCGTACCTTGGCGTCGCTGAGGTCGGTGAACTTGAGCAGGTCGGCGAGGTTCGTAGCGAGCGCGTCGGCGATCTTCTCTCTGGCCGCCGCGCTGTGCGCCAGCGCGTGCAGCCGCGCCAGCGCCGTGCATAGCAGCTAGCTACGTGCACAGACAGATGGCGTACCTTGGCGTCGCTGAGGTCGGTGAACTTGAGCAGGTCGGCGAGGTTCGTAGCGAGCGCGTCGGCGATCTTCTCTCTGGCCGCCGCGCTGTGCGCCAGCGCGTGCAGCCGCGCCAGCGCCGTGCATAGCAGCTAGCTACGTGCACAGACAGATGGCGTACCTTGGCGTCGCTGAGGTCGGTGAACTTGAGCAGGTCGGCGAGGTTCGTAGCGAGCGCGTCGGCGATCTTCTCTCTGGCCGCCGCGCTGTGCGCCAGCGCGTGCAGCCGCGCCAGCGCCGTGCATAGCAGCTAGCTACGTGCACAGACAGATGGCGTACCTTGGCGTCGCTGAGGTCGGTGAACTTGAGCAGGTCGGCGAGGTTCGTAGCGAGCGCGTCGGCGATCTTCTCTCTGGCCGCCGCGCTGTGCGCCAGCGCGTGCAGCCGCGCCAGCGCCGTGCATAGCAGCTAGCTACGTGCACAGACAGATGGCGTACCTTGGCGTCGCTGAGGTCGGTGAACTTGAGCAGGTCGGCGAGGTTCGTAGCGAGCGCGTCGGCGATCTTCTCTCTGGCCGCCGCGCTGTGCGCCAGCGCGTGCAGCCGCGCCAGCGCCGTGCATAGCAGCTAGCTACGTGCACAGACAGATGGCGTACCTTGGCGTCGCTGAGGTCGGTGAACTTGAGCAGGTCGGCGAGGTTCGTAGCGAGCGCGTCGGCGATCTTCTCTCTGGCCGCCGCGCTGTGCGCCAGCGCGTGCAGCCGCGCCAGCGCCGTGCATAGCAGCTAGCTACGTGCACAGACAGATGGCGTACCTTGGCGTCGCTGAGGTCGGTGAACTTGAGCAGGTCGGCGAGGTTCGTAGCGAGCGCGTCGGCGATCTTCTCTCTGGCCGCCGCGCTGTGCGCCAGCGCGTGCAGCCGCGCCAGCGCCGTGCATAGCAGCTAGCTACGTGCACAGACAGATGGCGTACCTTGGCGTCGCTGAGGTCGGTGAACTTGAGCAGGTCGGCGAGGTTCGTAGCGAGCGCGTCGGCGATCTTCTCTCTGGCCGCCGCGCTGTGCGCCAGCGCGTGCAGCCGCGCCAGCGCCGTGCCCTTGCGCGCCAGGGCCTCGATCAGGTAGCCCTTCTGCTTCTCCTGCTCCCTACGAAACAAAACATCCTTCATGTTAAACTGGAAAGAGACAAGGTTCACTATTGGTGCAATTTAATTTTAAACTGCACTTTGTTT
Organism: Mecyna flavalis; assembly: GCA_949319885.1. Lineage (NCBI taxonomy): Eukaryota > Metazoa > Arthropoda > Insecta > Lepidoptera > Crambidae > Mecyna > Mecyna flavalis. The sequence goes on from OX439426.1 coordinate 837,950, forward strand.
CTTAATATAAAAATATCACGGTTCATATGACAAGCTAAGAATATAATGCCCGCCCAATAAAATAAAAAACCTCGCCATATTGCGGAAAAATATTGGAACTAATTTCTTCAAGTGGCAACAATCAAATAAAAAATAATATAATGTCATTTATTGTTATTCTGTCAAGGTGTGATGTCAATTGTCAACTTGTTATTATTAGATAATATTGTGAGTTATTTGTGAGTATAGCCACAGCAACCAAGTGTTGCTATAACCATAACTAATGTGGCGCCTCCAGAGCAGGTTTTAAATTTTTCTGGTCAGGCTATACAACATAACACTACACACTTACTGTTTAATTTTATTAGCATCATTTCGCGTGTCATTCTTCATTCCTAAATATGCCAATAACTTTTCTTGATCTATCGCCTTAATAACCTGTAAAGAAATTTTTACGTAATTAAAAAAAATAAGAAATGGCCGAAAATATTAACATACAATAAAGACTCGACAAAGCAAATCAATTAAATTACATAAATGCTTCATCATTTTTTATTCCATACCTTTTCTGACGTAGTAATAAGCTGTTCACACCACGCTGTCGTCACATCAGGATCCTCATTGACATGTGGTAATCTATAGAAATGTAGTACAATTAATAATTATGTTAATTCTATCTTTAAATTAAAAAAAAAACTGTTCATGGCTTGGTAATGTATATTCAAATTAAAAATGTTTTTGGTTTTGGACTATTTCCGTTAAAACATCTTTCCAAAAACACTTTTTAATCACTTTGTGTAAGGTCGTTTTCTCACTACGCGAAACCAACACAACATCGACACAACATAATGTTGTGACAACTCCAACCGCCATACTAAGTTGGTGTTGTGTTGTCCTCGTGTGTGAGAAAACGGCGCATACGTATGGCGGTTGGAGTTGTCACAACATTATGTTGTGTTGGTGTTGTGCTGGTTTCGCGTAGTGAGAAAACGGCCTAATGGTAATAATAATAAATGTTGTTTACTTCTTCGGGTCGGTGGGCGAGTCGACGCCGTGCAGGTAGGCCACGTGCGCGCCGAGGAAGCCGGGGAACTTCTCCACCAGCTCCTCGTACACCTGCTCCAGCTTGTCGCCCTCTGCAGGGGACGATCACACGTTAGTTAATTTTTCTGCGTTAACATATTTTGTTTAAAATTAATAAGATTGATTCGTCCCTGACAAGGCATTGATTCAGCAAAGATTTCGAGTACCTAGTTGGCTTAGAACATAGATGTGCTTATTTTGTCTAGTATGATGGGATGTTTTGGAGATGATCCTTTACTGTAAGGTATTGCCAGATGAAAAAATATTTTGGAAGTTTTTAGTAGATTTTGACTTATGCCCCAAAAGTCCCAATAATAGTAAATAATCGATTTTTTTTAAAACGTTAACATTTTATATTGTAAAAAAAACGAATAAAATTCAAGGTTTATACTATATTTCAACAAAAAAAAATGATGTTTCGAATGCTTTACCACAATCGTGATCACTGAATGAATGAAATGAATAAATTAGTTCGCAATCGGTTTTTGTTACAATATGGTAATGAACAACGAATTAAATCCGTTTCAAAGAGTCATGGTCAAAATGGGCGTAAGACCAACAGCTTTAAAATATATTTTATGTGAAAGCTAATGACCATTTCTTAATTTTATACTATGACGGCAATCACCTAAACAACCGGTGAACAGAGATATTCATGTTCAAACGTATACGTTTCTCGTTATAATTGTTACTTATTTATTTGTTATAGTATTCAAAACAATCGCAAATAAAAGAGATAACACGACACGATGTTGTGCAGGGCTATAAAGCCAAAGAAACCAATCCATTGGTAACCTAAAGCTCAAAACACAGAGGACGGCGCGCGGGTCTGGCGCGGGTCGGGAGTACAGCACACATACCGCGCCCGACCTGCGTCTTTCGTTGCACCCGTAGAACATTTATTAGATGTTATAGTTGATGAATACCATTGGTATTTGAATAAAAAGTATTAATAAATAGTCGTTTTAACTAATATGTGTGTTTTATTTAACCAATCTTTGGTATTTTTTTGCAGTAATACCCGGTATATTTTGAGGTTAAAAAGTATTTAGGGGGTATTTAGAAGTACAATGAAGTAAATTACAACACATTTTATTTCTGTTGGTTTTACGCCCAGCTCCCATACAAAAATGCCCCTGATCCTTTATTTAATAAGTAGTCTTGTGTAAATTTCAGAAACTAAAAAAATATTCCACAAATCTCACCGAGCTTAGCCAACCAATTGACGGTGAGGTCCTTGTAGGCGTCCTGGTAGTCGTCGAACGGCTTAGGCTTGTCCTTGGGCGGCGTGGGTCGCTTGGGCGGCTCGCAGGCCACGTACTGCAGCGCGCAGGCGTCCACCTTGCGGCCCAGCTCGTCCTTCGCGAACGTCACCGTGCCGGTCAGCGTGTGGCCCACGGTTAGGTTCGACCGGCTTATCCTGGGGACGATGTTATAATACGTAACTTAATTAGCTTGTCTGAACAACGTACGAGAACCTGCGCAGAACACAAATGTAGATGTCAGAGGGACGCAGCCGCACCTGCGCAAACAACACTCGCATCTAACTTCAGACAAGCCAATTAAGTTTAATCGGAAACTGTTACTATCGAGAATGCTTGTGCTATCTTTAGGCATATTTCATACGTTCTAAAAACTGCCTCGTAGGACGCCATTGTCAACGTCGCCGGCTACTGTAGCCAAAAGTAGTAATTATTGAAATGTGTACTTAACTCACTTGGCGGTTTGGCAACGTCACCAATTTTGACATTTCTATACTATATGCGAAAATACGACAGCCAGCGAAGTTGCCATGGCGTCCATGGCTTTTTTGTAAAAAAAGGTATAGGTAATTTTACGTTCCGTTACAAGACTACAGCCCCCTCATTGAAATAAAATTATTAGTTTTTTTTAAAAAAAACCTCCTAAATCAATGCTAAACTTTAAACAATGCTACGAACTATACTAGCGGCACGCTATGAAGGCCGTTTTGACGTATTACAATACATGGTTTTTATAACGCTTTCGCACTTCTTATATTAACTATCTGCTGTGCAGCAGTTTATGTGTTTTTAATTTTAGAGCCGTTTTTAAACCGTTGTTTTGGGCTTGTATAATTATATAAATATTATAGTGCCGCTTGTATAATTCATTGAACACGCTTTTTATTTGTTAGAAGACTAAAATAGTCTTCAACTGAAATTGAATTATTTTGGCATCTACTTACTTATCCGAAGGGATAGTTGTGAAGTACAGCGGCATCACGCTGCCGCTAGAAAGAGACGCTGAGCTAAATTTTTTGCCACCTATCAATGCCTGAAAAGAAATGGAAAATAAACGTATATTTCACTATCGTAAAGTTCGAAATTCTTCGAGAGTTACGCCTAAAAGAGCAGTTTGAGAACCGGAGTATATTGCCTTTAAGCAGCTTAAGGCTACGTCCCCCGTAGGCAAACTGTTAGCAGACTAACAGTTTGACAGTCTGCGGCTTATCGATTTAGTACGCCATTCCATATATGTATATCAAATGAAGTGTCCACAGTTTGTTACTTTTGCGCTCACTGTACGCAGTTTGCAGCGCTGCGCGCGCCGACTATCTCAGTGATCGGCCGACTCCCAGCAAAACCCTTTGCGACGTTCAAAAATTAAATTTCAGTTCGCCACTTTGCGGCTCACTCAGTTTGCCGCTAACAGTTTGCCTACTGGGGACGCAGCCTATCCTCTGCATCGAATTTCGCGAAAGCGCTCGCGGGGCGCACGCAGGCGCACGGCGGGCACCGCGTGACGCGGAGCTGCCGCGAGCTGGCGCGAGCGGTGCGCTCTGGCCGTCGAGCGGCGCCCGCCCGCCCAGTGCCGCCTCCGCTCCCGCGAAATACGATGCAGACGCCTAAACAGCAAGCCAGACGTGCGCGACTCGGGAAAATGTCCCACTACACAGTTGTCTGTCACGAAGGAAAGTGAACGTGTTCTTGTGAAGGTAGTTTCTCTGATCTGATCTTCTTCCCGCTCCACTTTCTCTCTCTCTCCCCCTCCCCCCTCTCCCCCCCCATCTCTCTATCTCCCCTCTCTCTCTCTCTATCTCCCCCCTCTCTCTGTGTGTCTGTCTCTCTCTCCCCTCTCTGTCACTCTCTCTCTACCTGGTGCTGCGAGCAGTACACGTCGAGCGCGATGGGCTGCGGCAGGCGCTGCTGGATGAGCACGGGCAGCTCCTGCAGCTTCTCCAGCAGCGCGCGGCTCTCGTGCCGCACGTTCAGCCGCAGGACGTACTCGCCCTTCTCCAGCTTCACCGAGTACTGGACACAGAAATACACAAATAAGACAACATAAACATCGAAGCAAAGCAGTTATTTAACCACTCAATCCCGAACCGGCACTCGGGTGCCGCGTAACAATAGATTTTCTATTGTGTCTGGTGATCCGGGGCTCGAAAGATTAAAGAAACGGCACAAATTAATTCACCCTACCAAAGACCGAGCGGAAAGGCTCACTTATCCCCGGGACTATTAAAAGCATGGCGCAGTGTATTCCGACACATATTGCTCGCTAGCGCTCAAGCCTCCCTCTTAAGCCTCCTCGCGAAAGCGGAAGCGAGAGCGGAAGCGGGGCGGGTCACCGCTTGATAAAAGCGCACCGCTCGTACGGCAGCCCGCGCCGTACGGCAGCCCGCGCCGTACGGTGCCCGCCTGCGTGCGGGTGTCGCTAAACTCAAGGCAGAGGCCGAAGGGGGTCACCCGCTGGGATGACCGACTCCCGGGGGCAGAAACCCCAGGAGATAAAGCCCAGGCAAGTAGCTTTGGCTCGACCCCGAACCGCCCCCTGCGAGGGGTAAAGACACCTACTGTTCCGACACACTTTGATACCGGTAATAACAAAGTGTCTCGTTACTTAAATATACGTGGGACCTAAGAGACCTGTAAAAGAAATGTTGGAACTACGAGATAGTTACCTTAGAGGGGTAAGCGTCTCCAACAGCCATGAGCTGCTTACAGCTGTTATACAGCATCCACATCTGTGACTCGAACTCCGATTCGTACAGCATGTCACACAGCAGCGACACTATTGGCGATACCTGACAATAAATCACAGTTACACAATTATATATGAGTAATTCGCTTTTTTTTATTTTATTTTTTAATGTAATGTGTAACAAGACGAGCAGTGCGTACAACTGAGGGTTGGCGCCACGTCTGCCCTTAGAGAGTTCAGTGCCAAACAGTAACTAAGCAGTTACTGTCTGGCTGCCCTGCGCTACACCGAGACGACAGTTATTAGGTCTCTTAAATAATAATTTCACTAGCTTCAGTGCATATTATATTAAAATTTGATATTTCTATCGTATTGATATTATGATTAGAGCAGTTCAAAATTTTTTTTTTTTTTTATATGTATAAAAGACCTGTGTAAGTGTAGTGTTATTAATATACATTTTAAAACATTTACCTCTGTGGCTTTTGCTATGTGGAAATTGTACGTATTGACTAGCTGGTAGATCTGTCTGCTTGGCGGGATCACGTCGCGGGCTGTCAATGGTGTTATCTTCGATTCTGAAGGCCTAAAAAACATAAAATAGCATGTTTTATTGACTTATCTACCAAGCCATTTTATAGAAATTTATACGCTAAACGATTTACGAACCATTATTGTAAATGGAAACCATTCTTGTAAATGGAATGATTTGTGAGTCGTTTCGCGTTGTAATTAGGGAAAAGTGTTTTGTACTTTTCCGTTCACTAAATTGCGAACGAGGAACAAGCTAGTCTGTTCAGGTGGCGCGCCAATAAGAACGAGCGCGGACGAGTCCGAACAGGAACGTGCGAATGCGGCTAGTGCAGACGAGTGCGGGCGAGTGTAGTCGAGTGCAGTCGAGTGGGGACGAGTGCGGGCGAGTGTAGTCGAGTGCAGTCGAGTACGGTCGAGTGCGGTCGAGTGCAGTCAAGTGCAGTCGAGTGCAGTCGAGTGCGGTCGAGTGCGGTCGAGTGCAGTCTAGTGCGGATGAATGCGGACGAGTGCAGACGAGTGCGGTCGGACACGTACCGGGCGACAGGCTCGGCGTGCTTGAGCAGCGCGTGCGGCTGCACGTCGAGCTGGCGCAGCGCGGTGAGCGCCACGGCGCGCAGCCCCTCCGCCGCCGCCAGCGTCAGCCGCGGCCCGCAGTCCGGCTTCAGCCCGTGGAGCTACGTACCGGGCGACAGGTTCGGCGTGCTTGAGCAGCGCGTGCGGCTGCACGTCGAGCTGGCGCAGCGCGGTGAGCGCCACGGCGCGCAGCCCCTCCGCCGCCGCCAGCGTCAGCCGCGGCCCGCAGTCCGGCTTCAGCCCGTGGAGCTACGTACCGGGCGACAGGCTCGGCGTGCTTGAGCAGCGCGTGCGGCTGCACGTCGAGCTGGCGCAGCGCGGTGAGCGCCACGGCGCGCAGCCCCTCCGCCGCCGCCAGCGTCAGCCGCGGCCCGCAGTCCGGCTTCAGCCCGTGGAGCTACGTACCGGGCGACAGGCTCGGCGTGCTTGAGCAGCGCGTGCGGCTGCACGTCGAGCTGGCGCAGCGCGGTGAGCGCCACGGCGCGCAGCCCCTCCGCCGCCGCCAGCGTCAGCCGCGGCCCGCAGTCCGGCTTCAGCCCGTGGAGCTACGTACCGGGCGACAGGCTCGGCGTGCTTGAGCAGCGCGTGCGGCTGCACGTCGAGCTGGCGCAGCGCGGTGAGCGCCACGGCGCGCAGCCCCTCCGCCGCCGCCAGCGTCAGCCGCGGCCCGCAGTCCGGCTTCAGCCCGTGGAGCTACGTACCGGGCGACAGGCTCGGCGTGCTTGAGCAGCGCGTGCGGCTGCACGTCGAGCTGGCGCAGCGCGGTGAGCGCCACGGCGCGCAGCCCCTCCGCCGCCGCCAGCGTCAGCCGCGGCCCGCAGTCCGGCTTCAGCCCGTGGAGCTACGTACCGGGCGACAGGCTCGGCGTGCTTGAGCAGCGCGTGCGGCTGCACGTCGAGCTGGCGCAGCGCGGTGAGCGCCACGGCGCGCAGCCCCTCCGCCGCCGCCAGCGTCAGCCGCGGCCCGCAGTCCGGCTTCAGCCCGTGGAGCTACGTACCGGGCGACAGGCTCGGCGTGCTTGAGCAGCGCGTGCGGCTGCACGTCGAGCTGGCGCAGCGCGGTGAGCGCCACGGCGCGCAGCCCCTCCGCCGCCGCCAGCGTCAGCCGCGGCCCGCAGTCCGGCTTCAGCCCGTGGAGCTACGTACCGGGCGACAGGCTCGGCGTGCTTGAGCAGCGCGTGCGGCTGCACGTCGAGCTGGCGCAGCGCGGTGAGCGCCACGGCGCGCAGCCCCTCCGCCGCCGCCAGCGTCAGCCGCGGCCCGCAGTCCGGCTTCAGCCCGTGGAGCTACGTACCGGGCGACAGGCTCGGCGTGCTTGAGCAGCGCGTGCGGCTGCACGTCGAGCTGGCGCAGCGCGGTGAGCGCCACGGCGCGCAGCCCCTCCGCCGCCGCCAGCGTCAGCCGCGGCCCGCAGTCCGGCTTCAGCCCGTGGAACTCCACCGAGTAGCTCACGGTCAGGTCGCCGATGTTCGCCCAGTACTTCGCTATTGCTATCTCTAGCGTTACTCCGCCCTGCCAATAGACACAATTAGGTAATAGGCCGTCGGAAATAGACAAAATAAGGGGCTAAATTCGAAAAGAGTGATGTAGTTCTGCATTTTTGGTATGTTGTATGGGTCCGTTAGAGTAATGTGATTTCAAATTTGCAACTTCGAAAAACTTGTGGAAACTGAGAAAATCGAGAAAATCTTCGAAATTTTGGGACTTTTTTATCTATTTGCTCTCCAGGGCCAAAACTATGCATTTTTTGTGAACAATGTTCTCTACACTCATAAACTGTATTAAAGTACCTACAACTGGAGGCCAATCACAGCTCTATTGGCTTCAAAGGAGTCAAGCTATGGCACTTCGAAGATGACCAATATTTCTCGAAAATAGAAAATTTCAGGTTTTACTTACTTATTTCTCGAATAATTGGCAAAACCACTAGCTTCACGAAGAAAGGTCACTGAAAATATTTTGTAGTACATTTATTTAACTTTTATTAACGCCCAAAACGAAATCTGTGAGACTAGTAGTTCACTCAAAAAATCTAATAGAAGGTAAAATGGGTTAGAGACAAAATAGGCCGTCGTATAAAGACTTTAAATTCGCAAAGCGTGATGTAGTTCTGCATTTTTGGTATGTTGTAAGGGTCCAGTAGGGTAGTATGAATTCCAATTTGCAACTTCGGAAAACCTGTGGAAACTGAGAAAATCGAGAAAATCTTCGAAATTTTGGGACTTTTTTTACTATTTGCTCTCCAGGGCCAAAACTATGCTTTTATTGCGAATGATGTTTTTACACTTATAAACTGTATCTAATTACTTGTAAATTGAGCCTAATAACAGCGCTATTGTCTCTTTAGGAGCCAAGCTATGGCACTTTGAAGATGACCAATATTTGTCGAAATAAGAAAATTTTCAGGATACTCCCACTTATTTCGTGAAATATTGGCAAAACCACTTGGCCTATGAAGAAAGGTCACTGAAAATATTTTGTAGTACATTTATTTAACTTTTATTTGAGCCTAAAAGCACCGCTATTGACTTCATAGGAGCCAAGCTATGGCACTTTGAAGATGACCAATATTTGTCGAAATAAGAAATTTTCAAGATACTCCCACTTATTTCGTGAAATATTGGCAAACCTACTTGGCCTATGAAGAAAGGTCACTGAAAATATTTTGTAGTACATTTATTTAACTTTTATTAGAGCACAAAATGAAGTCTGTGAGACTAGCTGTTCCCTCACAATCTCAAAAAAACGAAAAGAAGGTAAAATGGGTTATAGAAACAAAAGACTATTATATTGGGTAATTGGAAATTAGACAGGAATGTTATAAATAGTAATGGATGAAGGTCATTTGCGATCGTTTAGGCTCGCTTGAAGTTTCATTTGGAAGCTAATTTCTAGGAAAAACATAAAATCAATGATGATTAACCGAAAAAACTGCGACTGTCTAAAAATGAAACCCTGCAAATGCAAAAAGGAATGTAGAGGGGCATGCAGTCAGATCGCAAATGACCTCCACCCACTACTATGTATAAAATTCCTGTCTAATTTCCAATTACCCAATATAATAGTCTTTTGTTTCTATAACCCATTTACCTTCTTTTCGTTTTTTTGAGAATGTGAGGGAACAGCTAGTCCCACAGACTTCGTTTTGTGCTTTAATAAAAGTTAAATAAATGTACTACAAAATATTTTCAGTGACCTTTCTTCAAAGGCCAAGTGGTTTTGCCAATATTTCACGAAATAAGTGGGAGTATCCTGAAAATTTCTTATTTCGACAAATATTGGTCATCTTAAAAGTGCCACAGCTTGGCTGCTATGGAGTCAATAGCGTTGCTATTAAGCTTAAATTGCAAGTAATTTAATACAGTTTATAAGTGTAGAAAACATCATTCGCAATAAAAGCATAGTTTTGGCCCTGGCGAGCAAATAGTAAAAAAAGTCCCAAAATTTCGAAGATTTTCTCGATTTTCTCGGTTTCCACAGGTTTTCCGAAGTTGCAAATTGGAATTCACACTACCCTAATAGACCCATACAACATATAAAAAATGCAGAACTACATCACACTTTTCGAATTAAATGTCTATTTCCGACGGCCTATAAACCATCAATACAAAAACATAGTACAGAGCCCGTCAAAGATCTTGAAATCGGGTGAAGATTACGCAGAACGCGAATTTTTTTATACGTCTACATATTTTTGATATATTCTGAAAATTAGGTATGGGGCGACAGGAAATGCGTGCGCAGTAATGGAAATGCGCAAGTGCAATATGTTTGCCGGACTCTGTAACGATTAACTGTAATAAGATGTATGAAAATAAACGATTTTTGGCATGTGTTGCATGTTACTCACCATGACCTGGAAGGGCAGCAGCGCGGGCGCGTCGTGGGCGACGTTGACCATCTTCTGCGTCTCGTGGCAGCGGCAGGAGCGGCGCGGCAGCAGCTGCATGGCGTGCACCAGGAAGCGCCCGCCGCGCGGCTCGCCCGTGCGCACGCATGTGTTGCATGTTACTCACCATGACCTGGAAGGGCAGCAGCGCGGGCGCGTCGTGGGCGACGTTGACCATCTTCTGCGTCTCGTGGCAGCGGCAGGAGCGGCGCGGCAGCAGCTGCATGGCGTGCACCAGGAAGCGCCCGCCGCGCGGCTCGCCCGTGCGCACGCATGTGTTGCATGTTACTCACCATGACCTGGAAGGGCAGCAGCGCGGGCGCGTCGTGGGCGACGTTGACCATCTTCTGCGTCTCGTGGCAGCGGCAGGAGCGGCGCGGCAGCAGCTGCATGGCGTGCACCAGGAAGCGCCCGCCGCGCGGCTCGCCCGTGCGCACGCATGTGTTGCATGTTACTCACCATGACCTGGAAGGGCAGCAGCGCGGGCGCGTCGTGGGCGACGTTGACCATCTTCTGCGTCTCGTGGCAGCGGCAGGAGCGGCGCGGCAGCAGCTGCATGGCGTGCACCAGGAAGCGCCCGCCGCGCGGCTCGCCCGTGCGCACGCATGTGTTGCATGTTACTCACCATGACCTGGAAGGGCAGCAGCGCGGGCGCGTCGTGGGCGACGTTGACCATCTTCTGCGTCTCGTGGCAGCGGCAGGAGCGGCGCGGCAGCAGCTGCATGGCGTGCACCAGGAAGCGCCCGCCGCGCGGCTCGCCCGTGCGCACGCATGTGTTGCATGTTACTCACCATGACCTGGAAGGGCAGCAGCGCGGGCGCGTCGTGGGCGACGTTGACCATCTTCTGCGTCTCGTGGCAGCGGCAGGAGCGGCGCGGCAGCAGCTGCATGGCGTGCACCAGGAAGCGCCCGCCGCGCGGCTCGCCCGTGCGCACGCATGTGTTGCATGTTACTCACCATGACCTGGAAGGGCAGCAGCGCGGGCGCGTCGTGGGCGACGTTGACCATCTTCTGCGTCTCGTGGCAGCGGCAGGAGCGGCGCGGCAGCAGCTGCATGGCGTGCACCAGGAAGCGCCCGCCGCGCGGCTCGCCCGTGCGCACGCGCAGCACGCCCCACGTCGCATCCGCCGGGGCTAACGCCTGACATGGTTACTTCTCACGCTAATACACAACCCACCACGATTACATAGATACAGTACGCGCGCGAGTTCATGTCCATCGGGAACTGAGCAGGCGCGCGGGGGCAGCGCGCCTCGCCCTCACCCGCCGACCCGCATTTGTCCGCAGTTGAGTGATGTCCTTGACGACAATGACGCGCGCGCCTCGATATTTTATTATTGTGTTGTTATTAGTCTGACTGATAGTGAAAGTGACTAATTAAATGTTGCATTTTATAATTATTATTTTCATTTTTGTAATAAATAATTGACAAGTATTGTGTTTATTATTTTCATGAGTTGCAAACAGATAGAAACATTTTTATCACACACGTAATAATAAAAATATACAGATCAAGTAAACTTAATACATGACAACCATGCATAGGCGATCTTGTCGCTTGAAGCGATCGTTTCGACGCAACCCCATACGTAGGAAAACCGTTTCAGAAACGAATAGTTTACTCACTAAAAAGTTTCAAAAAATATGGGATAGATATGGTTGACCTAATAGGTAATCCCTATCGATATCGATATTAGTATAATAAGGTTAAGTAACAGCACTACCCCATTCTTGAGGATGGACATGAACTCGCACGCGTACTGTAGACGTGGTGGAAATATTTTAGGATAGCCTTATCTTAACCTGTCAGATTCTAACGAAGGATTTCGTTAGGGAAGTTTTTGATGACGCTTGTACGGGGCTCGGGACTAAAGACGTTCGTACATATCATTACCCCTGGTTTAGGGGTTTCCCCTGATTTTATCTTTCTTTTTATTTAAAGGCCACATAATATGCTAGAGCAAAATAAATATCATTTTAATATGTAATTTTATTTTTTCAAAAAATTCAAGCCCACAAATGAGATAAAGCATTATTTAATAATTAATCTATCATCTAAGAAGAACTTAACAAGTATTAAAGAGACTTCCACACGTAAATTAAGTATGTGATAAATTACATAAAAAATGCTAGGTACAGGATTTTTTTTATAGTGCAGGTTGTGAACTAAAGATTAAACCAAATATTAAGAGCATTAAGTTTCTTAATTTAAGATGTGACTTTTTCGGTAAAAAGTTATACTTGAGAACTCTTTACCTAATGAGACGGAAGAACGGAAGTATATTGGTCGTTACTTTTGCCATTAAAAGGGGGTATTTTGTAGTTATCTCATGTGACATTGTACTATTGATCACTAGCAACACCAGTCTTAAATAAGAGGTGCATACTCACCAATAACAAAGTGCCGCTTGATAGTAGCGGGCTTGAACAGCTCGTTCTCGACGGTGAGGTGCGGGCCGGACGCGGCGGCGGCCAGCGCGGCGGGCTGCAGCACCGTCACCGGCACGCGGAACACCGGGCCCTTGCCCACGCACGACGCGTCGTACGCGTTTATACTGAGGGGGTACGATTCAAAGTGTGTAAATTACTGACGCATAATAGTGTAGTATTTTTTAAGTAAATGTCTTACAGCTAGTCTGTCATAAATATACAATATAAAACATATTTGTTAACAACACAACAACATAATCAATAAAATAATATATCAAAAATAACTGAAAAACAATTTATCTGACCTCTTCCAAATACTGCGTGGCATTTTAGTCGTTGTTTTCCCGCATTAAAATGATACTATCTTAGTAGTGAAATAGATTAATAAAGTTCTTTTTAGTCAAATTAAAAGTTTTACGATTATGATAGACGAAAATCTCGAACCAATAGTAGGTACTAGCGGCGTCGCGAACGGTCACCGGCCGGAGTCATTGCCTTTCGCGTATATAAAAAAATTAAAATTTACTATTAACAAACAGTTAGTTTCCATTTTCCCATCAAACGTTAAAAAAACCTAAAATTTAAAAAAAAAACTTATGTACTTGCATAAATTAATAGTCCTACTGAAGGTGAGTTCTGCTGCGGGAAAACAACGACCAAAAAAACACGTAGTATAAGAGTGACACCACGCAGGCCAGCTTTCGAATAAAATAAAAAGAAAAGCATTTCACCAAATCAGTCGTCGAAATAACAAATCATCTGCACGAAACTCAGCAAATTCGCACAATAGTCCTACTTTGAGGCCGTAAATTTTTAAATAACCTCAAATCTAAAAATAAATTAACTACGCTACCCATAGGGGTCAGCAACAACACCAAAAACGTAATTTCAAAGTTTTAGAGTTTTTTTTTTCTCGCCAATATGAAAAGTGCTTGTATAAATAAAGAGTTTTAATAACTAGCCGCAGGTTTCCTACTCCTGTACTAAGACAACAACACGTCACCTGGCATAGTGCGCTCCATGCGGCAAGCCGGAGGTGTCCACCCGCACGGCAATGGGCCGGGACGCGTTGCTCATGTCGAGGAAGGACGGCAGCGACACCCAGGGCGCGTCGCACGCCAGCACCAGGCGGATGCCGAACGAGATCTGCCGCGGAATTATCGACTGGTCTGCAACACGCGACACGCTACATAGGTTTTGTTGTATCTGTTTTGTACAGGTGCGGAACTGTTCAATATAATATTAACTATAAATAAAAAACTTGATTAAAAATCGTGATGTTTGTGTATCAAAGTACCCCTGTAATCGTTGAAATATTGACGACACTTTCTTTTTTTTCGTTAGTTAACAGTCATATGGCACCAATATTAAACAAAATAAAATTCAAGACATGACGGACAATGAACTGGATCATTATTAAAATATGAAAGCTAAACGAAGACATAACTTCGTAACTAATCTTCGCTCGTGTTCTTAAAACCTGCCAGATGTCCTAAGATGAAATTTTATCGAAGGTTAATAATAATATTTAGTATGATTGATATGTATATCAATAATTAACTAACTACTTAGTAACTTATAATGATCGGTGAAGAACTTCGTTATTAAAAAGATCACAACTTTTACTTAGTTACAGTAATAATGAGATGGAAATGAAAATAATGGAATTTATATTTTCTATATACATAAGTCTATTAAGGTAGAAGGATACGTTTTTACATCTTTCTACGTTATACTGCTGTAGTAAACAAAATAGAATTGAACATACCCTCACAATATGAGCAAGGTGTTTTTATTGTAATATTTGGAACGCCTCTTGATTTAGCAAGCGTGCCTAGAATCGAAAAAAGATATGTACAAGTATATGCTCTACGTGTATGTTTAATTTTTAATTGTTTTTTTTTTCCTTGTTTCAATTAGTAAAAGTTGCATAGCCAGCCGGCATTGACATGCGCTCTCGACTAACGCCTCAGAGAGCAGGGAGAGGTTGAAAACCAGCGGGGCCCGGGGGCAGCTGCACCTGCGGCAGCAATTGCTGAACCTCTGCCTTTTGCCTTTACTTCACTATGTTTTTAACATCATTATTATTAAAAAGTTGGTTAAAAAGGCAATAAACTATTTTTCTTTCTTTCTTTCTTTCTTTAGAATGTTGCCAGAGGTATTAAACCTACAACTAAAAATGAGAAGTAGTAGCATTTAAATAATCTTTACAACATGACACGATTTCGCAGTCTGCAAATAACTATTATAATAATGATTGAGAAACAAGTGCAATTTTAGTTGCGTACAATAGGGTATTATAGCCTCATTAAAAAAGTAATTTAAATTAATCCTTTAGTGATAAAATAGCATGAAAAAATAGAAATATATTTTTTATGTACCTAATAATTAATAAAAACGAGTTTTCATTTTTCAATTTAAAAATTAGCGCGAAAACGCCTCAAATCCTAGGCCGCCATGCTGTGACGTCACTCGCAGTGTAAACATGACACTTTACTGAGGGAATAAAGTTATTTTCGCCAATAAATAAAGAATTATAGTCCATATCATTGGGGTCTTGTGTCTAAATGTAAGAATACAAGTGTTAAAACGCCGGGAAAGTTATAAATACAAGTGCCAACAGAATTAAAAATGAGAAATACGATGTTGAAAGTAGCATGAAGAGATCCGAAGTCATTGTCCACAAAAAAAGACTAAATACTATTTCTGTAAATATCATTATGATGTAAGTATGCAATATAATAGACCTTTTAAACATGCAAAATTATATTCATAACATTACAAAACTAATATTTCATAGGTTATGTTTTAAAGTGTTTGAAATTTATGTGTAGCTAGAGATGGGTAAATAGCCGGATGGTTTGGATTATTAGCGATTATTATCAATTAGTAGCCATTAATAGCCATGCAATGGCTAATAACCCTGCTATTAATGTATTTGAAAGAAATAAATGTTATTTTTTTGTTTTATTCTTATTTTGACATTACTAACCACATGAGTGAAAAGAGCGGGTGTTCTTTATATATCATTCAGGAATTTGAGCTTATAATATGGCGCGTTGACTATAGTAAAACCTACAAAAATTCAAACCGATAAGTAAAAGTGTATTATGTAAATAGTTATTAGCATATTATTATGTAATTATAAAGTTCAATTAAGGGAAATACCCAAGCACTACTCGTGCATGCCTGGGTGATTCCAGAATTTTATTAATTTTTGAAGTGAAAACTTCTTAAGCGGCCTTGTACACTTCTTTTATATGGGCAAAAAATGTTAAACTCGCGTCAGGATCACGTGACCGTCAGGATCAAAAATTCGTAAGACGGACACTTTTTTTTTGTTCAAGCGCCAATTTGCGAAATTTTAGTTTTCACTTCTGCCGGCAATCCCGGAGTGCAACCCGTCGTTTTTTTAATTCGCCGAAGTCGTAGGAATCTATACGGCATTAGATAATTTCGCAAATATTATGAACATGCACTCCATGTCGTAATCTTGATGTGCCATGCAATAAATATAATATATCATATAATTTAATAATAAAAATTTCGCATCGAACATCATTATATACCATTCGCATATTTTTGTTGGACACCGAAATATTCGTTTAATTATTTCACGTAATTTGAATGTATACCCGTGTTTGGTTATTTAGTATTGTATTAGACATTTACAAATTAATGTTACGAAGTCATTCAATTTCTGAAATAAACACAAACGTTTTTTCGGAGGAGATCGCATTTATGCGCCATAACCGCAGGCTAGCGACGCCTGCGGTCGTGTGTGGGGCTACCCACTAAACTCCCCCGGTTTCCCCTTAACACCCGATTGGGACGAGCCGGTTCTAGCCTTGTGGCTATTGACCAGCCCATTCCCGGGTACCCCAACCTGAGAGGATTCAAGTCGGGGTGGGGCGCCTAGGGAGGGCCACCCGAAAAACAAGGTGACCCTCAAACTTGGCTCGGGCGACCTGTGCAATGCGGGCGTTGGGGAACTACTACCTTCGCCCGCAGGTCAACCCTCAGGCCGAAGAAGGCGTGCTAAGTGATCTCGCCTTCTCCGGCCCGGCCGTCTACGCCGGAGGGGAGCAGCGAGGGGGTCCTCCTCGCGCTCCCGCTCCGCTGCCTCCTTCTGCGACAAAACTTTCTCGCAGAAGGAGGCGGCCGCCTCCCACGCACACCTGTTGGCAACCATGGCACGAACCATGGTCGCCAACGAGAGGCGTCCTCCGCCTAGTGCTGCGATAAGTTCGCGGCGCTTGTGTCGCCAGGCCGAGCACTCAAGGAGAGTGTGTTCGGCCGTGTCGTCGGGAGCGTCGCAGCGATGACACTGCGGCGTCTCCTTCGGACGGGGGACACGGTACAGGTTGTGTCCGAAACATCCATGTGCGGGCGAAACCTGCGACAGGCGGTAGGTGAGGCAGCCGTGCCGGCGCTCGACGCACACTCCTTTAACACCGGACGAATGGCCTCAATCGTCCAGTGGCCAGCACTTTGGGCTTGGAGAGTTTCCGTCCATTTGGCCAGGGCCTCTTCCCTAGCCTGGTAATGACCTAGCGCCAACTCCTCCAAGCATGGTCGCTCCCCCCGCATCCTTGCCGCGACCGGAATTCGATGCCACTGGGCCAGAACCAGGGCATCGAATTCCCAAGGCGTTGTCATCATCATTCGCGTCATTAGTGTTTATTTCCATGGAATCGTAATGGTGTTTTGTAAATGGTAATGACGTATGCGTGCTTATTTAATAGTATTTTAATAATTTATACACATTTTTCCAGTGATATTTTGATAATTACTTATGTCATGGTAGAAACAATGTCTGTGTAGTGTACAATATTGATGTGTGTGAGCGAAGTATGATACCCACGTTAGCAGAAATAAAATACGTAGAAGCCCATAAACCATACTGATACAATTACAATACAATAAATTTAAAAAAAACATAAATTTCTCTAAGATACATTAATAGCAGGGTTATCATCCAAAATCGGCTATTAATGGCTATTAACTGCTTTTAATCGATTATTATCCATGATGTTATTAACCGGATTATTAGCATTACCCATCACTATGTGTAGCTGGAAAACGACATGGAGAATTATATTATATTAAACAAAAATTGGCAATATATCACTACTTACATAGACGTTTTAACATTTCTCAATTCCGCAGAACAGAAATCGGGATTGCAAGCGAAAAATTTCGCCACCATCCATGTATCTATCCGTGGAAGATTAGTGCTTTCTGCTTTTACAAAACCGTCTTTCATGATGTAATTATATTTTAGTGCCGGAATATCGAGAAACGTGATAATAATATAACTAAGAAACTTCGAAATAACAATAGTAAATGCAGTAAACACAGTACTTACAAAAACTGAGGTTATTTGTTTACAAGTCGAGTGACGTCACATCGGTAGCCAACATGGCGTACAGCGTTTTCGTCAAATGAAGGACAGATTAAAAAACATTAATTTTAAAATTGAAATATTAAATTTATTTTTCACTTTTATGAATGGAATTTGTTTTTATTTGTTTACTTTTTCATGAATCTATCATAGAATCATAATTTTAGTTTTTTTTATTCATGGTGTATAATACCCTATTTGTCGCTCGAACTATTAAATCATAAGCAGCAGTTGCTCTTACGAACTGAACTGACATCTATTTTATCACTTTATGGGTAATATATAAACGAGAATATTAAAAAAAATATTTATGGAAATACTATGCCATTCATCAAAAACATAACTCGCTCGGAATTTCATACATCAATCGACACATCATCCGAATTTGTCTATAAATTCTGGTCTTCTGGCGAAAATTCGTTTCGTTCGATTTCTTCGGTGCGTTCGAATGTGCGTTCACCTAAGGTAGGCTTCACATCGAACGGATGCGACCGGAAGCGAATACGACCTTAAGAACTGATAATAAAATACAATTTCCTCTGCGGCTTTGTAAATGCGCTCCGATGCGCTCCGACGCGCGCCGTTCAATGTGAATCCTACCTAAGTCGTCATTTTCTAACGTACCTGCCCCGATCACTACCTATCCGCCAGCTGATTTATATTATCTTATTATATAAAAATCCAACACTGCAATACTCACTCTCCTCATCGTTATGGTCTTGCAAGAACTGTGGCTCGACGGTGATGCCGATATCACGCGGTGGGTCGTCCAGCCGCGGTCGCAACAGTATGCCCTTAGCGTTGTTCGTCCCGCACTGCACGTTGAACGTCACGTCGCGCTCCGGCTGGTCGTGGTATGTCGTTAGGAGATCGTACGCCTGGTGGTGAAAAAAATATTAAGATTAGATATTAGAATATTTTTCAGATTCTGTTACCAGAATTGTCAAGAGAGCTATTTACATTAGATTCATGAAGATTGTTTTCCAATAGTGTAACATAAAACCAATAGTGTAACATAAAACAACAAAAATTGTTACATATTATGTATTTAAGTGGATATAAACTCGTACAGCGCCCGGCGCAATTCTTGAAATCAGATGGGGATTTTGCAGAACGCGAATGTTGAGATGTGGGTGCGCTATTGGTCAGAGGTATGCGGTAGACAGGAATTCCGCGCGCGCTATTGGTCATGCGCAAGTGTATACGAGCGAACTTTACCCTACTCCGTCGAACGAGCGACAAGATGTTTGCCGTACTCTGAACACGTGAATAAGGCTGCCTGTCCACAGAAGCAGAGCGAGGCAGCGGAGCGGAGAAATGGTGAAATATTAACCAATGAGATGACACAAAATCTCCGCTCAGACATAAAGTTGCAATCGTATTGGTTAATATTTCTCCGCTTCTCCGCCCCGCTGCCTCGCTCCGCTTTAGTGGAGCGGCTGCCTAGTATTACCTTCTCGATGTTGACGAGGCCGCAGCCCTGCGCCCAGGGCTCCACGTGGTCGAGGTAGGTGGCGGAGTTCTCCAGCGCGCGCTTCAGCGAGTACGGCGAGTACGGCAGCTGCTGCGCCTTCAGCCCCGACACCAGGGCCGCTACAAATATTACATATTTTTGTTAATTCATATCTTTGGATCAAGGTCCTAGACAAAGAATAGCTTGTATTAGGTGCAAAACGAAGAATAAACATAACTTATATAAATATAACACCAATTCCGACGTACATTAAATGTAAGATACATAACAAACATAACCTTTTTGAGGGTATCTGATTAACTAAGGACCACAATACAACAAAATGAACATTTGAACTAACGTTATTAATTAATATCAATGTCTTGAGTGTAATTTAGTGTAAAAAAAATACAACAATAACGCTTACCAACTACACCGGCCACATGAGGTGCCGCCATTGAGGTGCCGTTCATGAGTTGTGAATTTCTTAACGTGAATCTGAAATTTCAATAATAATATTAAAACAACTTTTATGAATTAATTGACCGGGCAATTTATTATCATAAATCCGCCGTGCAGCCGCGTGCGCATCGAGTACGCCGCCGCCATCATCTCCGGCGACACGTACGTACTGTCGGGTCAGTGGTACCTGGCGACGGACGCGATGGCGCCGCCGGGCGCGCAGACGCTGACGCCGCGCGCGCCGTCGGCGGCCGGCCCGCGCGAGCTCCAGCTGAACGCGCCGCCGTGCAGCCGCGTGCGCATCGAGTACGCCGCCGCCATCATCTCCGGCGACACGTACGCGCCTACGCCTGGCGCACGGACAAAACGGTTTAAAGTAACCCATACTAGAGTTCCAGCGTTTTCAACGTCGGCGTAAATATAATATAGTTACCGATGAGTATGGGCTGCGCGATGTCGGGCGGCGCGCCGACGGTGCAGAGCGCGGGCCCGTGGTTGCCGGCCGACACCACCCACGCCGCGCCGTACCGGTTCACCACCGAGCAGATTATGTCGCCCACGCGCCTGGCCACACAAATACGCACACATTACACGTAGGCACGACACACGATTGTGAGTGAACACAAAGTGTCTACGTCTTTGCAGCGCCTAATACACTTGCAATAACCAGATATCACAAATCACAAAAAGAAAGTATGTAACTAATACTATCATAATTATTATTGTGTGAGTTTCGGATAAATTATTCTTATCAGTTTTTGAGAGCAGACTTTAATTATTTAAGAGTATTTAAACTTAAAAATCATTATTATAGATAGACACAACATGTAAATCGATCGATAGACACGATCAGAAATCTCATCATTGTGCATCCATAAAAAAATCCGTTAATCAAGCACTTTTTTAAATCTGCTTAAAAATAATGTTTAAACTACTCTATATCAACTCACCCGGCATTGGACCAGTGCGCGTGCTCCCCGTAGCTCATGTTGATGACGTCGATCTTCATGGTCTTGGACAGCTCCATGACCTTGATGCACGCCCGGACCAGCGCCGCGCCCGTCTCCATGGAGCCGAGGCGGGAGTCGCCGATGGTCAGCGACACTATCTTAGCGCCCGGGGCCACGCCGTTCAGCTCGGGCGCGTCGGGGAAGTAGCCCGCGGCGATCGCTGCCACGTGCGTGCCATGCGTGGCTACAGTAGGACGATTATCAATGTTTGAACATTTTTTTTTATTGCAATGTGTAACAAGACGAGCAGAGAAGGAACGAGAAAGTGTAGGAACACCTGATGTTAAGCGCCACGTCTGCCCTTAGTTCAGTGCCAAACAGTAACTAAGCAGTTACTGTAAGGCACTGCCCTGCGCCTGCTATACCGAGACGACTGTTATTAGGTCTCAAACCCAGTAATTTCACTACATAATTCACTCAGTGCTATCTAGCCCCCAAACTAAGCGATATGTGGTTTTTTTGTTTTGTTTTTCATTTCCTGGAAATAGGCATTTGTAGACATAATATAACATATCTAAAAAAGAAAGATTTATCTGTACATAACTAAGAAAACTAAATGGCTAGTTTAAGGCGTCTCCCAGACCAAAAGTCTTGTTTTTAACAGCTCTCAACTCCTTATTTAATGCATATACAACAGTTTAAAAAATACGTAAATAATCTTTGTAGTTTTATCTTAAAATTCCACGTTTAAAGTTTGTGTTTATCTTTATTTATCACTACCAAAACTGACTTTGAAAATAAGTCTAAAATAATATTATTTCATGCACTCCTCCTAATTTAAACGTGTTTTTTAAATTTGGCTTGCGCCAATCGATAGACAATCAAAAAAACTATAAATTGGCTGCTAAAAATTTGGAAATCATCCTTTTCTTGATTTTTACGGATTATTATTCATAATTTCGGACGGCCATTTCTCTCACGCGCCCACAACGGGTAGCGGGCGGCAGTCGGTCGCTAGCTGTGCTACGGGGAACCCGTGTCGCTCGCTCACACACGTGACAGATCGGTGAGACAGCGACACCTAACG
This sequence comes from Mecyna flavalis, assembly GCA_949319885.1. Lineage (NCBI taxonomy): Eukaryota > Metazoa > Arthropoda > Insecta > Lepidoptera > Crambidae > Mecyna > Mecyna flavalis. Next base: position 859,738 of record OX439426.1, read on the forward strand.
ACACAAACAAGCACTGACGTTTGCTTGCTTTGTTTACGCAAGGACGATTTATATCGTGAGGCTGAGGTGTGTCTTGTATTAAATGCGAAAGGACGATTTAATTATCTTGTTTAATAATAGTAGTGTAGTAAAACTATATCAATGGCGAATGCTACACGCTCGATTTAATATAAATAAATATAAATATCTATGGACATTATTCACACAGCACCATCTAGCCCCAAACTAAGCATTAGCTTGTGCAGCACTAAGCATTAGTTGTGTAGACAACGGATAAACATTACTAATATACTTTTTTTTGTAAATACATACATTATTATAAATAGAAAAACCCAGACCGATACAAACAAACATGTTCATGCACACAAATGTTTGTACCGTGCGGGGATCGAACCCGCGACCTCTGGTGTAATAGCCGACTTCTCGACCATTACACCAAATGGCTCGCCAAAATCGCGATAACTTTCCAAAAGTGAATGAATTTTACAAATCGATCAGTAGGTACCTACGACGGTAAATTTCACTGACTACACTAGGCCGCCTCCTCGGTTTCACTTCACCCGCGCGTAATTTCTTTTGTCAATAATTATCCTATAATCCTGTCGTATGTCACCCGGGCCGGGAATAGTACCCGGGTGACTTTCCAAAAGTGAATGAATTTTCCAAATCGGTTCAGTAGTTTCGCAGCCTATTCAATACAAACCAAGACTGAGTCATGAGTCTTGAGTTGGTGTATTACATTATCCAATGTAATACACCAACGAATGATATTTAAAAAAATTGAATAATAAAAAAAGAAGAACTAAACAATCTCAAACCAAAAAAAATGTTAAAAAAGTTTTTTTGGACTACTTGGGATTTGAACTAATGTTCACTTATTACGTCAGCGTATTTGCACTCGGCCACCGAGCGTTGTATAGATCGTACGAAATAAGCAATGAAGTATGGCGCGCACCAACAGACGTGAATAGGGTCCAAAGATCAGTATTGTTTGCTCGCAGAGGTCCGTTGGAACATGAGTCACTTTACAATATTATTTACATGCTTTATCCAATACTAGCCTTCCGCCCGCGGCTTCGCCCGCGTGAACTATAGGACGTTATCCCGCGGGAATATCTTGTAAATTGTAGCCTATGTGTTATCCTTATGTATAGGCTTTATTATTGTAAAGTTTTATTAAAATCAATTCAGTAATTTTTACGTGAAAGAATAACAAAAGTTCATCCATCCGCTCCCCGGCCGGTAACCGCCGCAACCGCTATGTCCCTGCATTTTAAATCTGTAATATCTTCGAAACTATTCATTTAAATTACATGATGTAAAGGGCCATATTGATCTATATTACATGCACAATTTATTTATGGTACTTTATTGGATAAGGATTAATACTGTATTGCTTAAAATCACTTTTTCGTAAATAAGCCATTATTTTATCGTAATAAGTAAAGGAAAATGGTTATTGTGGGTTATCCCTAAGAGATAGACATATACCATCGCGGACTTTTTTGTAAAACTTTTAAAGGTGTACAATAGTGTAGTACATTATTTTGATCTATCTCGTAGGGTTCAGCCAGCGTTTGCAATGTAAGCGCAAAAAAATGCGATTATTTACGACCTTAAATTAAAAACCTCTAAAATTATCAGTGTTTCTCTACTATATTATGCATGTATTATACATATAAACCTTCCTCTTGAATCAGTCTATCTAATGAAAAAAACCGCATCAAAATCCGTTGCGTAGTTTTAAAGATTTAAGCGTACAAAGGGACATAGGGACAGAAAAGCGACTTTGTTTTATACTATGTAGTGATTGCACTCGTAACCGTCACAGTTGGTTTAATTTTGTTAAAAAACATCCAAAATGTCAACTAAACGATTTAAAATTTACACCACAGGATGCGCTATTTCTTGCCGCACATTTTTATACAACATTTACTAAAAACTGTTTACTTTTTACACTTATTAGAATAATATTTAAACGGAGCAATTTTAATACGTGTACTTTGATGAAACGTTGCGGACCCTCCCAATCGCTAGTGTATTCATCAGGGGGTGTTCTCCGGGTAGTATCATCAAGCGGCTTTGAGCTATCACCAACATCGGCCAGAGCGGCGCGGTGTGGCTCGCTTCAGCCTCTTTGCTTGCTGGCGGCCGATGTTGTTGAGCGCGTTGAGGTTGTAGCGCAGCGTGGTGAGGCGGGAGGAGAACAGTCACTCCTTTCCTCAAGATACTCCCACTTAGGACCCAAGGGTATTCCCAGGTAGAAAAATCAATAGGTGTTCTCCGCGTAGTATTACCAGGGGGTGTTTTCAGGGTATTAACATCATGGGTGTTCTCCAGGAAGCATCATCAAAGGGGTGTTCACCGGGTTGTTGCATCGGGGGTTGTTTTCAGGGTAGTCACATCAGGAGGTGTTCTCCGGGTAGTATTACCAGGGTGTTTTCAGGGTATTAACATCATAGGTGTTCTCCGGGAAGTATCATCAAAGGGTGTTCACCGGGTTGTTGCATCAGAGGGGTGTTTTCAGGGTAGTCACATCAGGGGGTGTTCTCCGGGTACTATTACCAGTGGGGTGTTTTCAGGGTATTATCATCATTCAACGTGCAACGTGGTCAGTCACGACCCTGAGGATTGGGATACGGTAACTGCGTGCTATTTCTCTCGTAAAATATCTACTCCAGTCAACGAAATTCTAACTTTGCCATTTTAGTTGTAAAGCTGAAACTGACGCTAAAAGGACAATGCTCAAAAAGAAGCTAGGTTGGAATCAAATTATTGGTAATATTATGTAATTAAATATTCCATAGGGAGCATCATCGAAATCAATGGTGGTACGTGTGAAATTGCTATTTAGATTTTTGAAATGATTATCTTTTTTGTAGACAAAGTAATTCTCTACAGCTTTTGTCTAAAACTTTTTCTCTTAATTCTGTTAGTTTTTGAGATTATCGGGAAAAAGTAATTTTTCACCCTCTTCCATTTTTTCGAATGACCCCGGTGACACCACCCCGCCCCGCATTTTTAGTATGTTATCATTATCACGGGGTCATTAACGAAAAGGACAATGCTCATCTAGTATGAAAAACAACCCAGGCTGGAATCAAATTAAAAGTATCTCTAATTATTGGTAATAATATGTAATTAAATATTCCATAGGGTCATCATCGAAATCAATGGCGGTATGTGTGAAATTGCTATTCAGATTTTTCTGGGGTCACATAAAGTATCAGTTACATAGTTACTGAATAATAAACGCACTTGTTGACCCAAATCTATAAAAAATAGAAGGAAATCTCTTAGGGTGTGTCGGAGGATGCATAAAAATCATTCCAATTGGAAAATATGAAAAAACCCCGTTTTAAATAGCGAAAAACATTGTTCGTGCTAATTTTCGCACATTGTACGCGATTTCCTAGCAAACGGGGCGCGATACGCGTAAAATGATTATAACCTTTTTTGTAGACAAGGTAATTCTCTACAGCTTTTGTCTAAAACTTTTTCTCTTAATTCTGTTAGTTTTTGAGATTATCGGGAAAAAGTAATTTTTCACCCTCTTCCATTTTTTCGAATGACCCCGGTGACACCACCCCGCCCCGCATTTTTAGTATGTTATCATTATCACGGGGTCATTAACGAAAAGGACAATGCTCATCTAGTATGAAAAACAACCCAGGCTGGAATCAAATGAAAAGTATCTCTAATTATTGGTAATAATATGTAATTAAATATTCCATAGGGGGCATCATCGAAATCAGTGGCGGTATGTGTGAAATTGCTATTCAGATTTTTCAGGGGTCACATAAAGTATCAGTTACCTACATAGTTACTGAATAATAAAAAATATTTTTATAATTTTTTATAAAAATATATTTTTTAGCACCTATTCAGTAAAGTTGTAGCTTCTCATTGGTGCAAGAATTTTTAGAATCGGTCTTGTAGTTCCTGAGATTAGCGCGTTTACAAAGACAAACAAACTGTTACGCTTTATTATATTAAATAATAATAATTATATAAAATTATATAATATAATTATATTAGATATAGCCATTTTATACACTTTTAAACCGCAACTGTATCTGTTTACTCCTTTAATTGATACTTTATGTGACCCCTAAAAATCTGAAAAGCAATTTCACACATACCGCCATTGATTTCGATGATGCCCCCTATGGAATATTTAATTACATATTATTACCAATAATTTTACAGATACTTTTCATTTGATTCCAACCTGGGTTTTTTTTGAGCATTGTCCTTTGATTCATCTTTTCAGCTAAAATGGCAAAGTTAGAGCTTCGTTGACTGGAGTAGATATTCTACGAGAGAAATAGCACGCAGTTTCCGTATCCCAATCCTCAGGGTCGTGACCACGTTGCACGTTGAATGATGTTAATACCCTGAAAACACCCCACTGGTAATAGTACCCGGAGAACACCCCCGGATGTGACTACCCTGAAAACACCCCTCTGATGCAACAACCCGGTGAACACCCTTTGATGATACTTCCTGGAGAACACCTATGATGTTAATACCCTGAAAACACACCCTGGTAATACTACCCGGAGAACACCTCCTGATGTACTATACCTGCTGTAATTTTTACTCGTAAAACTTCTGATAATCCTCTAAGAGTTTTTTTTCAATCTAGATATCCGTTGAAAATATCGAAAAAACCGTTTGAATCGAATTCTTCTTTTGTATTGAAAATCTTTCATGTTCAAAGTATTTTCAAATAGAGAACAAAAAAATTAAAATTAATCTTGTTGTATTTTATCGTACTGAAAAACATTTCGATTCTACTTTTATGATGTGTGTATCTACAAGATACTTTTTTTTCTATGACAATTAATATTCAGTCTGCTAATAGTGGCTTTATAATGTTAGTAATAGTTTGGCGCTAGCTAACTAGATGGCGCTCATATTATTACCGATGGTTACGAAGTATGGGTTGAGGTGAGGTGGGGGTAAGTGAAGGTGAAATGCTCAAAGTCATTTGCTCTGGGTAAGGCCTTAAAACTTGAAAACAGCAACAAGAGCCAAAAAAAGAAACTATTTAAAATATTATTTTTAGCTTAATACACTCAAAACTATATCTTCTATATACTCACAGCACATTCCAACCACTTCAAGGGTCTGCCCTTCATCATGCACATTGATGCTGATAGTCATCTCATCCAACGGCGTGAGGTGCGCATGCTCGTGCGTCGCCGAGTATTCTCCGAGCAGGGGACCGGTCGACAGCTCGCCATTCTCTGAAGTGTCTATGCATGCTCTAGAAAATATAAAATAAATCAGTCATTATTCACTAGCATGGACTTAATTTGAACAACATGAATTTGTGTTATTTACGGTGGGTATCAATTTTCAAATCAGTAAGTCACATAGGCATCTTTTTGGTCTTGCCTAGGATGATCATTTAAGATTTAGTTTTTTGCATTACAAATTAAATCTTAATAATGCTACTCTTAAACTTTAACCACTAGATCAAGGTTTTCTATAACTATAGAAATATTAGAAGTTGTATCTACTCATCAATTTCAATAATGATCTTACCTCCACACTGTTCCATCATGGAACAAAACACAGTCATAAGTAGGCCCAAGATCATTGTATTTCTTCTCAATAGACTGTAAAACTTCCACCCTTGCTTCCAGTTCTTCTTTGAGCAATTTATCATCATGAGTTAAATTTGAACCTTTGGATGCTGGAAAAATACAAAATATACAAATTTAACTAAGGCCATTCACAACGGCAATGAGTTCTTGTACAACTGCAATTGAGAAAAAAGATACAGTACTATTTCATAAATGCCTTGTTCATCCATATCTTATAAGCACACAATGAGACAAGTTTCATTTTAAGAGATAATAATATAATAGCTACAATGTCTCAATCATTATTTAATTTTCAATCATAACATTATTTGATTTCTGGGTTTTGTAAATAGAAGTTAATATCTTAATAAAGTGAAGTGAATAAAATGATTAATTCCACTCCAATTCAGTTACCAAGAAATTTTCCGCAATTGCCTCAATCTGGGCCAGTGTGTGAACGAGTTCAAGGATTATATTTCAAATGCGGTGCTTATACATATAAGGATGATAATTATGACAAGATTTTACTTATTTTCAACATCAACTTTATTTACTAGTGCTATTAATAAAATGATGAACAAAACTCACATATTTCACTCTCAAAATCTTGAAGATTCTTATTAGCTTCAGCAAATGCCGGTTTGTGGCCAACATCAAATATGTGCTCCTTGCGGTGTTCCTGCACACGCTCGCGGAGCTTCGTCGGGTATAAACTAAATGGGTGAAGGACACCCACTCGCCATGCTCCCGAGGGGTTTTTCCATGTCTCTGGTATCTAAATAAATAAATAAATAAAGACAAAAATGTTTAGTGTGAGGTAATTAAAATACAGTTTTAGGTATGCAATCAGAATAAATGCTTTTTATCTATACTAATATTATAAAGAGGAAAGATTTGATTGTTTATTTGTTTGAATTGAATAGGCTCCGAAACTACTGAACCGATTTGGATAATTCTTTCACTGTTGGATAGCTACACTATCCCCGGTGAACATAGGGTACTTTTGATCCCGGAAATGTGGGGGGAAGCGGGGATATTTGAAAAAGGAAAAAACGCGCAGGTGAAATTGGAAGCGGCGGAAGGCTATGCACCATACCCGCAGGCTAACTAATGTACAACAACCACAGAAATCTAAATATATTATTTAGATTTCTGTGACAACAACCCAACTAAACCTACTGCGGCCGTGTGTGGGCCTTGAGACTAAAGCGCTCTCTACCCACTAAACTCCCCCGGTTTCTCCTTCACAACCGATTGGGACGAGCCGGTGCCAGCCTGGTGGCTATTGACCAGCCCATGGTTGATAGATGTGGCCTTGCTTTTTGCGCCGGGGATCGTGATGTCATATTTGTGATAACTTTTCTTGCATCAAGAAAATTAAATGCTGTTAGACACAGGCCCGGCGTTTCTGACAAAACAGACGCCGGACCCCCCCATGCTAAAGCCGGGGGTCACTCAGGGACGGAGGTTTGTCCCGAGGGTGTGTCGGACTCGCACTTCGGCCCTACCGACTAAAACCTGACGATAAACCTCTCAGCGCAGTGAGGGGGAATTCTTTCACTTTTGGATAGGTACCTACACTATCCCCGGTGAACATAGGGTACTTTTGATCCTGGAAATGTGGGGGGAAGGAAGGGAAAAAAGTAATAACGCGCGGGTGAAACCGCGGGCGGAAGCCTATAATATTATAAACGCGAAAGTTTGTAAATATGGATGGATGAGCGTTTGTTACTCTTTCACGTAAAATTACTGAATTGATTTCAATGAAAGTTTACAGTAATATAGCATATACATCAGAACAACCATACGCTACAATTTATAAAGATATTCCTGCGGGATAACGTCCTATAGTTCACGCGGGCGAAGCCGCGGGCGGAAGGCTAGTTACTCAAATAAGTCTTAGATATGGCAAGTAGCTTACATTATTTGTTATAGGGAATATAATTGATAAGGTCAGCAAGTGATTGATGAGTTATATGAATTATTATTTAAAAAGAGTAATAATAACATACTTTAAAAAAAAGACTGATTCTGGTGAAATGTTGATGACACAAAACAGCTGACACTGCTGAACACATGACAGTTCAAGAGTCAATGACCTTATTGATCCCACCAGCTGACGCAGGAACCACAAAAAACTGAATCGACGTCAACAAGTTAACAAGAAACAATTACGGTTCTTATGAAACACGAAATAAAAAATACGAATTTCACAAAGAATACCTTCAATTTTCGCCCGGTTAGGCCGGTAATGCATCCGTCAACAACCTTCTTTATAACCGTGCTGGTGTCCACATCTCCGCAACCGCTACAATCATATCGCTCTACCACCTTGGTCTCACCACTAGGTGTCACCTAAAAGCAAAAATATTTTGGATAACAATCGCCAAGACAACAAAAGTTGCAGAAGAAATAATCGTGACAAGACAATTTTTTTACCTTGAGACCAGCGGCTGCAGGGTCCACGCCGGAGTCAAAAATTGCGATAACAGTGTCTCTTCCATCACAGTGTGGGTTTTTATTCAAAAACGAGACGACCCCTGTCTCTTTTTTCGGCAATAATCCCCAAACAGGGAAGTCACAGTCGAGAGGGCCGTCTGCCATTTTTGATGATTCGATATTTTGTGTTGCTATAATATGAATTATTAAGATTTCAAATGTCACATACACATTGCTAGCATAAAAAAACAAAATCAAATATTTTTTTGAATTATGTATCTTTTTAAAATATATTGTTTTGCGTATGTAGACATAATTAAGACCTTAAAATAGAGCAATAATTAAAGCCCTAAGCCAAAGATATTCTTAATAAAAATAACGTCATAAATTAATGACATAATTTTTTTTTCTCCATTTTCTTTGAATGAGTGTTACTTATGACAAGGTTGGCCGGTAATAAAATGTAATGATATCGTAATGATGAATAAATTGTAAAAATATGACAACTCTTGCTTGACTTGTTTAATTTGGTTGGCATAAAAATCTTTAGAGTTTCCTTTCATAACGCTTAAGATTTACTAGAATTTATTATGTGGTTTAACATATTGCCCGCATTTTCAATAGTGTGTTTAAGTATAGCAGGACCTGGATATGCATTGTGGGGGTTGCATCAGTGGTTCTTAGGCAATGTAAGTTAGTAAAACTATTATTAACCAATTTTAAAACTAGGTAATTACCAATTATTTAAATAGGTCATCATCACTGTAGTTAAATCCTTTCGTATGAGGCAGAGCAGAGGCACACAACAAACCTGCCTCCTTATCCAGTATGGATGGCTGCATCCTGCTTTGTCGGGATGCACCGGATGCATATGACGCACACAATGGTACGGTCAACAGCACATCAAGGTTAACACTTGCAGTTCGATAATAGCACTTATGCCCCCCGACATAAGAGCGGTACAAAGTCCAAAGTGTTACGTCTGACGTGCTTTTGACGCCCGCCCACATCAGACTTTTTGTAGGGCCGATAAATCGGTGAGTTCGGTGACCGATTTTATTTCTATGGTATTTTTGACCGACATTTTGTAGGACGTGTGCGTTGCTCCATCTATCACAAGTACAGTCAAAAGCACGTCAGACGTAACACTTTGGACTTTGTACCGCTCTTATGTCGGGGGCATAAGTGCTATTATCGAACTGCAAGTGTTTACTGTGATGTGCTGTTGACAGTACCTACGTGCTATTTGTCACCTTCAAAAAGACGGTCAGTCACCGAATATCGGACGTGGCCTGGGCGGATTATTCCCGACTGCCCCTACCAAATCTGCCCCCAGTAGGGGCAGATGCGACTTTTTAGTCGCATTTGCCCCTACTGGGGGCAGACGGAACTAGTTTTAGTCGCATCTGCCCCCACTAGGGGCAGATGCGACTAAATAAGTTTCGACTGCCCCTACTGCTTATTTAGATGTAGGTAGGTAGCTACCCCAGTAGATGCCTATAGTACCGTACGAATGCGGACTTGTTTTTGGGAGTTTTTTTGCGCGACAAGACGCGACGACGCGACGATTTGAAGAGTAGCTGTCCAGTTACCATTAAATGCAAATATCTGAAGAGCTATGTATTTAATTAACATTTGTTTCCCGACATTCATTTGTTTTCCCGACATTCATTTGTTTTCCGAAATTTTCATATTTTTTTTACTACAAATGTTAATTAAATACATAGCTCTTCAGATATTTGCATTTAATGGTAACTGGACAGCTACTCTTCAAATCGTCGCGTCGTCGCGTCTTGTCGCGCAAAAAAACTCCCAAAAACAAGTCCGCATTCGTACAGTATAGCCATAGGCATCTACTGGGGTAGCTACCTATCTAAATAAGCAGTAGGGGCAGTCGAAACTTATTTAGTCGTATCTACCCCTAGTGGGGGCAGATGCGACTAAAACTAGTTCCGTCTGCCCCCAGTAGGGGCAGATGTGACTAAAAAGTCGCATCTGCCCCTACTGGGGGCAGATTTGGTAGGGGCAGTCGGGAATAATCCACCTGGGCGGGCGGGCCTTATGTTATGTAGTTCTCCTCTCTCGCGTGTTCTTGAAATAAAAGCATCATACGCCTACGGTGTGAATTGTGTGAACTTGGTGGGTGAGTGACTGTGTGAAGCCAAACGGAAGTAATATTTTTTCCGTAAAAATTTAGAATTTAGAGCTATTACAATTATTTTATTTTATTGCGAAATAAATCATCATCATCATTTTATCCAAAAACACGTCCACTGCCTGCTGCCAAATATTCCAAATAAATCCTAAGGAAGAAAGAATATTATTGAACATCACTATAATATTCACTCAATCACTTTCACTCCATAATATATTTACTTAAATGCTTTGCTTTCTGCTTAGCCCTACCTAGGGTTGACTGGTAGAGAATACCTGTATAGATAATGTGGTATTAATTAAGAATAAATAAATAATAAACAAAAAATACAAACCTTTATGTTGTTGACCACACTGTTGGTAGGAATTGCAATTTTTCACTGGTAATATACAGTTAGCTGTCATTCGGATTTCGGTGCAATAATAAATTACTCCCTGAAACTTTGGTTCGATCTAAGGGTTCGATCTTTTGATAATATGTGGTACGAAATCCTACCGAGTTTCTTCATTGTGACGGCTGGGTTGGGCTTGCCTGGCTGGGGTCTATATCACATTCACAATTTGGTCATTGGAAATGTAAGTAAATAATTAAAATAACCTCACTGTTAGGTAACCACTTCGAAAATCTCTAAAAATGTTAAAGTTAATATTACCAGAGTTAAAAAATCTTGTTGACCTTGTCCAACAACAATAGGTTGATCTATTCTCATTACCCATTTTCAACTATTTGTAAACATTAATCTAACTAAATTATAATGCCACTCAGTCTTTTCACCTAGAATAATTGCAGATAGAACTCAGCGTTCATAAAAGCATTTGTTCATGTTTGGGACAGCTACATGATGAATAAAAAATCCTTTACTGTATACATTTAAGGTAGAATAATAATTTAATTAAGTAATAATAACAATGATACATTTTAACCCTTTCCACGCCAATGTCTGATATATCAGACAAACCATTTTCGTGCCCACCACGCCAACGTCTGATATATCAGACAAAAAAAACAGGATCAAGAAACGTTGTATTTTTACTTGCCTGAATGAGTTTAATACTTTTTTTGTGAATATTTTCAAACGTTTAATGTGTACAGAATAAAATTAAGTTAAAATTGCAGAATATTCTCACGTCTTTTTACCCTAAAAACCCTTACAAAACAAACCTTTTTTTGGCCAACATCTTAGAGACATTTAACGTAATAGCCCAGCGCCAAAGTCTGATATATGCGACAGATAGTGACGTACCCAATACTATAATATATATACAAAATGTTACAGTATTTACTTCAAATCGTAATTATTTTCAATTAATGTGATACATAAGCATAACCTTATTACGAGATTATTTTAAGATGGCCAATATTTCATGTAAAATCGTACAAAACCAGCTCACTTTTTATATTATATTACACTAATCGACAGTTGTATTACCCAACACTATCGTAATGAATCTTTTCATTATCACCGTACGCCAAAGTCTGATATATAAGACAGGATGTGACGTCAGAGACGATGGATGTTTCTAGAACAATTAATTTAGTGATGTGACTTAAAGGTATTCTGAATTTATGTTTTTAAAATGTGACACATTCGTTGCAATTAATATTTTGTGTCAGTTGTGTTATTCGTATCGTAACCACAATATAATTTTATTATAATTACTAGCTGTGCCCGCGACTTCGTCCGCGTGGAATAGTGACTTTTCGGGCAGCATATTTTAAATAACAAATACCGTCCTTTGGGTAGGTATACGATATGTGACGTATGGCCATCGGGAATGAAAGCATACAGGCTCCTAGGATTGCTAACCCGTGTCAGAGCCACATACAACTGACCGTGCGAGAAACAGCTGATACTTAGATCTACACCGTGGTCCACAACTTTCATCATCTAACCTTGGGCTTTATTAATTGTCATCGCAAAACAGGCTGACTGCAAAAAGTGTTAAGATGTGTAAACTAAACGTACTTACAAATTTTATGAAACAAAAGAATTGCTAGAAAAATTAATTAATAACCTGAGCTTATAAACTTGTACTTAAATAAAGAAAATCAAGAAAAGAATTGTCTAACCTATACCAAATACTTATAAATTATTCATATATACAAACCCTTAAATATAAATAAATGAAATATCAAAACTGTCAGTATAAAATGCAACTACCTATTCGCCATACTCTTAGCGCGCTTTATATATGGACGCGCAGCTCAGGCGCGAGGCGTGTACCTTTATATTGACATAACTTTTTTATTTATGAACCGATTGACATGAAATAAACACTAAATGTTAAGTGAAGCTTACCACAATATATTAGTGAAAACCGCATCTCAATCGAATAAGCCGTTTCTGATGTTAGCGTGCACAAACACACAGACAAACAGACAAACAGACAAACAGACAAACAGACAAACAGACAAAAAATTTTTTAATAACAATTTCGGGTTCGGTATCGATATAATAACAACCCCTGCTACTTTTTTTTAATATATTTCCATTGTACAGACACCACTTTTCTACAAATTTATTATATGTATAGATGTAATAATGTTGTTTAATGAAACAACAATCCTATAGTTGTTGCTGTGTAAAGAGAAATTTATTTTCATGAAACATAACATTGTTAAGTACCTTTAAAATAAAAAAAAAATAAAAAAATCGTTTATTTCGGACAATAAAATTGGTATGGATCCATATTTTGTTAGTAATAATTTTCAGTATACTGCGTGTTTTTTAGTCGTTGTTTTCCCGCAGCAGAACGCTTCACCTTCAGTAGTACTATCGATTTTTGCAAGATTTAAAAAAAAACCTATACTTTTTTTTTGAAAATTTTTTTTTGAAAAAAAAAATTCAAAAAAAAGTAGTACTACTGAAGGTTTTTGCAAGATTTAAAAAAAAAAATTTTTTTTTTTGGTAATTTATTTTTACTTTTTTTTTGAAATTTTTTTTTGAAAAAAAAATTCAAAAAAAAGTAGTACTACTGATATAGTACTACTGAAGGTTTTTGCAAGATTTAAAAAAAAAAAATTTTTTTTGGTACCTAATTTATTTTTTTTTTTTTTTTGAATTTTTTTTTTCAAAATTTTTTTTTGAGTTTGGTAGGATATTGGAAACTAAATGTTAGTAAATAGTAAATTATCATTTTTGGATAAACGCGAAGTGCAATGACCCCTGCCGGTGACCCTCCGCAACGCAGCTAGTACTATTGGTTCGAGTTTCGTCTATCATTATAGTAAAACTTTTGGTTTAACTAAAAAAAATTAATCTATTTTACTACTAAGATAGAATCATTTTACTGCGGGAAAACAACGACTAAAATTCCACGCTGTATATAAGAGTACTCTGTGGTAATAATTACGTTAAGTAAAAATGACAGTTATAAGCTAAGTTAGTAGTTTTTAATAAATAATTTTTTTTTTTTTTTTTTTGCTGCTTGCTGCGTACTGCCGAGCGGTTCGCGACCAGCCGAACTACCTACCGCCAATTCCTGGCAATTACACCCGCCTTACATACAATTTAAAAAATGTGGCGCTCTTTCTAAAGCCCATATAAAACATAACAACAACTTATGCACTAATTACGTTTACTGCAGCCGGAGGATCGAAAAAAAAACCAATTTATGATAAAGATTTATTAAAATAAAGTTACAATAATTATATTCTAAAAATAGATGAATCCTAATCGAAGTAAGATTATGGAATGACAAATTAATGTTTAACAAATAACTAGCGGAAATCGAATTGACGTCATTGAACTGCACTCTGTACTGTTGCACCAAATGTAGAGCAGCGGTGTCAGCAGTCTTCATACGGGACGGCTACGTAATTCCTCCCCCTTGGGAACGACAACTATTTTAGCACGTTGAGTGAAAATGTTGTCGGGATGGTTTCATGATCTTCCAGGTTTTCAGATGGTGGTAGCTGTTCGTCTTCCTTGATTTTACTGCATTTCCAGATGTTATATCGGTGACGTAAGATGTAGATGATGAGTGCACCTGCACTTAATATTACGATGTACAATGGTAAAGTTGTATGGTATATCGGGTCAACTTGAGCCTTTTCAATTTCAACTGGTGCTTGCATCATTACTTTATCTCGGATGCTGTGTAACTTTTGCATATCAATTGAGTTCAAGTGAATGTGAGATGATATCTTGATTTGCTCCTTTACGTCGAATGGAACTTTGGTAAGCTTAAGGGGTTGCCCTTTTACTTCATCGTTTTCATTCGTGATGGTGAATTCTGTAGTCTTCAGACGACAGCCGGCAGGAACGGTGGCAAGGTAGCTTCCTTGAAGAGTTGTAAAATCCTGTCTTCCACAGATTAGCTGGACCTTGGTGGCATGCGGGAAAGATAACGCATAGTGTTGATCATCGAGCCTTTCCATTGCTTCCTTCTTCAACGTGACAGTAGAGAATTCGCAGCTGTCCTTCAGGATCTGATTGACGATTAACTCCTGGATGCAGTCATTTTTGGTAGCTGGTTGATTGTTTGCAGGTTTTTCACAGAGGAACCAGTTAGTTAACTTCGGACATTCTGCCTCTATGTACATGAACGAAATCTCGTTTGTTGCTACGAAAGGATAGGATGGGATAAGAGCCTGTGAATTCTTGTTGGGTATCATAGATAAATGATATAAATCATATAAATCTCTAGAAATTATGGGAAATCGAAATATGAATACTAATTGATTATTGCTAAAATATGAGCCTGGTTTAATGATCTCATAATATTGCCTTAACTCTAGATTAACTATTTGATCTTCCCCGTAAATATTCTTAAGTTTAACTACCATTAAATTTAAAGTATTAACATCTATCATGGAGTGGTGCATACTGGATGCACGAGTAAAGGCTAAACTATTTTCTAATCTTATTATCTCTTGGGAAAGATCTTCTATGTTCTCCCCTATTATTACTAATAATTGGGCAAACCTGGCGTATTTAATAAGGTTTGTTTCTTTGTAGGCATCGCTATTTAATATAAGTTCAAGAGTTGTATTAATTTTGTTCTGGTTATTTAATAATTGTTCTAAAATGTTAGTGTGCTGGGATATCCATTCCTTACTAATACTAATATGGCTGTTTAATTCAGATGCTATCTTATCTTGATTAGTTTTTATAATACTTATTGCATTATTGAAATTTATT
The DNA here is from genome assembly GCA_949319885.1 of Mecyna flavalis. NCBI lineage: Eukaryota > Metazoa > Arthropoda > Insecta > Lepidoptera > Crambidae > Mecyna > Mecyna flavalis. The sequence continues at coordinate 875,069 of OX439426.1, forward strand.
GCATCAGTGTAATCCAGATTACCAGTTATGCTCTTTATAACGGAACCCAGGCTATCTACAATGCCTCTTTTGGCTCTATTGGGTTCTAATGATTTTAATTGATTCATAACCTTGCCAAGCTTGTCAATTAAATAGTCAATTTGAGTCTCGTAAAGTAGATAAGTGTCATTAGTCAGTCGATTTCTGAAACCTAGTAACTGAGTTTGTAGAGAGTCGATTTTATCCTCAATGTCGTTCAGTTGCACATACTGGATAAATGTGTGGTGATGGGTTATCAGTCTCATAGATCCAATTTTGTGCGGTAGCAGTCCTGGTCCGTCGGCTAAGCTTTCAAGTTTTATCTCTTGAGGATGAGTTATCCCGAGGATCGTTATTAGCAGTATCCTGTAACAAATTAACTGCTTTAGGGACTCGTTTTAAGCGTGATTTAGCAACGGGACCACGTTTCTTGGATGTGTATATATGGACTGGGAGATCTGCTAGAACTGTGTCGTGTGTATAGCGAGGCGCTGTTTTCTGACGAGAGGCCATGGGGTTTTTAATGAAAATCTGTTGATCAGGTGCATATTGAATTTCAGGTTCCCTACCCTTATTCCTATTTTCTATAATATTCGACCGGTTATGGAGTGATGTGCTATTTACTATATCATAAACTTTTTGCATTTGCTCTTTATGAATTTGTAGGTAATTCTGTAACAAGTGCTGGGTAATATCTATGTCTGAACAATCTCTTGGATCAAAATGTCCTGTTAATAAATCAAATGGTCTGCATCTCGTGAAACTATGGATCGAACTATTGTACGCTATAAGGGCATAAGGCATTAGGTTCACTATCGGTTCCTCCTTATGTTGCAATTTTAGAAGTCTAAGGTGTTCAAGAAGAGTGAGGTGAAATCTCTCAATATTCCCGTTATCATTGGGAGAATGCGCTAGAATCCTATGATGATTAATTTTGTGCAATCTAGTGAATTCTAAGAATAACTGATTGGTGAACTCAGTTCCATTGTCAGTTATAATCGTCATAGGTACGCCATGGTGCGTACAGTATCTTAACAGAGCTTGTAGAATGCTAAGTGCTGTACCATCACGCAGGTGGTATGCCTGACCGTACTTTGTGAACACATCAATGAATGTTACATACTTCTCGCCTTGTGCTGTAAATAGATCCATGTGGACTATCTCAAAAGGTTTGGTGGCTGGAGGAACGACGTTAAATTGAGGTCTTACAGGGTTCCTATCGTATTTGCCTTGACCACAAATAGTACATTCATTAATAAATTTTGTGATCTGTTCCTTCATTTTCGGCCAATAGTATTTCTGAGAAAGGGCAAGATGGCACTCATTGATGCCCCGATGGTTTGTTTTGCCATCATGGTAGTGACGAATAATCTCTTGTTGTCTGAGATATTCCTTCACGTTTTCTATCTCAATTTTGGTTAATACTAAGTTCATGGATGAGCCCTTGAACTTGTCTTGCAATATAGGGATGACAGAATACATTGCGAGTTGGGGATTAATAAGGAGAGCAGTCTTAACTTTGGGGTTAACATACTCCTTTACTGCGTTTACGATATCTTCCTCTAGATTTGATTCTGAAATTTGGACGCTTATGCGTGTATGAGTATCAAATGGTTTGGTTATAATGGGTTTCCGTTTAATGTCGTTAACGAGGGTTAAACATAATTGCCTGTGAAATTTGTTAAGTGGCTCATCAGTTATAGGGACTTCTAGTATTGGGTGTTCATTACTAGTGTGTACTGTTTCCGTTGAAGAATTCGGTTTAGTATGTAAAGTCTCAGTAGGATTGCCTAGTAGGGAGTTCAATTCATCTATCTCCTCCATTAAGGATGTAGTGTCGTTAACGTGTATTTCTATACGTGAAAGGGCGTCGGCGTTAGTATTAGTCTTCCCTTTCTTATAATGAACAGTAAAGTCATACTCACTAAGTCTTAGTCGCCATCGAGTAAGGCGTGAATTTGGTTCTTTCAAATTCATCATCCACTCGAGGGGTTTATGGTCAGTCAGTACCCTAAACTTTCTTCCAAATAGATAAGGCCTAAAGTATTTCGTGGCCCACACTATGGCAAGGAGCTCTTTTTCAATAGTGCTATAATTAATCTCACTTTCATTTAGAGTTCGGGAAGCATAGCACACAGGCTTATCTGATCCTATTGGGCCTTGGGATAATATGGCTCCAATAGCCACATTTGAAGCATCTGTTGTGAGATTAAATTCCTTAGTAAAATCTGGATACTGCAGTATAGGGTCGTTGGTGAGAAGAGTTTTACAGTTTTCAAAGCAACTGACGTATTCAGGGTCTAATGTGATTTTCCTACCCTTTTTTAAACACTGCGTTAGAGGTTTGGTGGTGCGTGCGAAATCCGGGATAAATTTTCGGTAATAACCGAGAAGGCCTAGGAATTGTTTAATTTCCTTAGGGGTTTTTGGAATGGGATATTTCTGGATTGCGGAAATCTTATCTGGGTTTGGTTTAATACCATCCCTACTGATAATATGTCCGAGATAGGCAGTTTCGAGCTTCAAGAACTCAGACTTATCCATCTGAATTTTGAAGTTCGATTCTCGAAGTCTTTGGAAGACTTTTTCAAGGTTCACCATGTGCTCCTGGAGCGACGTGCTGAACACTATGATGTCATCTAAATAGACCAGGCATATGTCATTTTGGAGGCCCCTGAGAACATTGTCCATCACTCGTTGGAAAGTGGATGGAGAATTTTTTAGTCCCATGGGCATTCTAAGAAATTCGAAGTGCCCGTGCTCGACATTGAAGGCTGTCTTGGGAATATCCTGGGGGTCCATTTCTACCTGGTAGAACCCACTTGCCAAATCGAGGGTCGTGAAATACTGGCACTTCCCTAACTTGTCAAGTACGTCACTGATGTTCGGTATCGGGTATTTGTCGTCAAGTGTTTTCTCGTTGAGTTTACGAAAATCTACCACGAGGCGCCATTTTTGTTTACCGGAGGCGTCAATCTTCTTGGGAACAACCCAGATGGGCGAACACCAAGCGGAGTCGGAGGGTCTAATAATACCTTGTTCTAACATTTTTTCTATTTGAGCGCTTACTTCCTGCCGGTGTATAAAAGGGTAGCGGTAGCTCTTAGCGTGTACTGGTACTTCATCCGTGGTCCTAATCCTATGTTTGACTCTATTAGTAAATGATAGTGCTTCGCCTTCTATATAAAAAACATCCGAATATCGAGAGCACAAAGTTATTAAGTTAGCCTTTTCTTCTGGGTTTAAATGTTCTGTACGCAGGCGCGAGGTGACGTCGTGGGCACGCGATGTTGATTGTTGAGTGCGCGTGCACTCAGTATTAAATAAATCCGCATGTGCCGGTCTATCAAATGAAATGATGATATCATTTGGCGTTGGGTTTTCTATTTCAATGTAACCACGACTGTTACTGACTGTTGTTAGGCATTCGTGAACAATGCAATTACAAATTAATTGTTCCCTAATAAAAGCGTCACCATCACTCACATCAATAGGGACTCGAATAACTTTCGAGGAGAACGCGGGTATAATGTCTTCGTATAAGTTTACATTACGCGAATTATACATTTTTATTTTATTCGAAGCTGAGCGAGTAATTAATTGACCTGTTTTCAAATCAATGCGCGCTTCCCACTTACTCAACAAATCTAATCCTATAAGGCCGTCAAAATAATTATGAAATCTATATATAAATAATTTTATATTGTCCTGATCGTTCAATTCTGAAAAGCAAGGTATCGTTATTGAATAATCATTTCGGCTTGTTGCATGTATGTTCGTAATTTCGAAGGGATCAAAATTAAGAGGATGGTTCGAGTAAAATTGTTCTACAGCTTCCGGGCTGATAAATGACTGGTTTGCACCCGTATCTATTAGTAATTTTAAGGGTGGATTTGCTATCTGTATGTATGGTAATTGTCTCTGCGTTTGAAGATTTAATTCTATTTTTGCTTTTTTAATGTTAAAACATCCTGAAAATCCTGCTCATCATGGCTAGAACTTGGCTGCGGTTGATTTTGCTCAGTAACCGGGGATACATCATGATAAATAAATTCGGAGGCAAAGTCGGGTGTGCACTCACTAGTATAGTTATTATAGTCGTCCACATAGTAATTGGACGCCGTCTCATAATAAGTGTCATAGGTATTGTAATACGAATACGAGTCATCGTACGGCATACACTCATTCATGTTAGCTTCCCGGCTTTTAAAATAATTAGTCGGAGGCGGGTTACCCGATCTATTCCAATCGTGTCCCGTTAACATTTGGGTGTGCGGGAGAGTTCTAGGGGTAAACCTCTGAACACCACTCATAGGTTGAGGTTGTGGGGGACCATTTCTATACGGAACCCTAAATACGTTACTGCGGGGGTTATAATTAGGTGGGGGTGCACCGAACATTCTCTGAGTATTAGTAGGAGGGCGCATACCCTGATGATTTGGGTAAGGAATTTTGAATGGTTGAGGAGGAGGCCTCATGGGCTGTTGTCCTATAGGAACCGGCCAGTTAGGCACAGGTGCCGGGATATTATTAATTCGTGGCGGTGCCTGTGGGACAAATGACGGTTGAGATGGTAACATAGCCTTGGGGTTAGCGTGAGCCCTAGTGGGTTCATTACGCTGCTGAAGGTACATGATGTTAAGCTCCTCCTGGACGTATTCAAGTGCCTTTTCTATTGTATCGGGACGCATGCAACGGATGCGAGATCCTAAGGGTTCCTTTAACCCGCGTACGTATGCCTGCATTGTAACTTTCTTATACAGATCCCGTTTTGCTTGTACAGTCGTTGGTAGCGTTTCGTGTAATGTCACATACGTCATCATAGTACTGAATAAAGTTTGGCAATGGTCATAAAATTCCTGCGGGGTCTTATTACCTTGCGAAGCCAGTGAAAGGTCATTGTATAAAGCCGTTTCGTCTCGTTGATCGGAAAAATTATTGATAAGGGAAGTTCGAATTCCCAACCAGCTTTCGGGTATCCCGTTGGCGTTAATAGTACATGCGGCGCTTCCTGTTATCTTATTAAGTATTCCGTTAATCAAGCATAAATTAGATAATTCACTACCTGGAGCCTGGCTCAGATATTGTTTGGCCAGCTGATCACAGATATGAATAAATCTTGTAAGAATATTAGGGTTCCCGTCGAATTCCGGGACAAGGCGTAGGGCCTTGAAGATCACTTCCGGGTCGTGAGGCATATTTTCGGAGAATTTATTTAAATCTAAATCTAATTCACTAACTATATCTCTATTACTATCTGTCTGATTTCGGCGAGCCTGTTTCGATTCAGACTCCCGTGAACTATTAGCTCTAGGATGATAAATCTTGATGGTTAAGATAAGATACTAGGATAAAAGGAAGCAACACGAGATATCAATTCAAGTGTACTTACATAAATTTCATATCTGGTCCTTTCGTGAATCGAAGGCTGGATTCTCCTCTTGGTCTGCAGCAGGTCCGTAGATATCGGATACTCGAAGATGGGGCTGGATAGCCACCCGGGTGACTCGCGTCGCGATTGGTAACGAAGCCTAGCTACCTATTATTCCCGATCTCGCGAACCGACCCGCGAGTATCCTACCGACTGCGCCAATTACGTTTACTGCAGCCGGAGGATCGAAAAAAAAACCAATTTATGATAAAGATTTATTAAAATAAAGTTACAATAATTATATTCTAAAAATAGATGAATCCTAATCGAAGTAAGATTATGGAATGACAAATTAATGTTTAACAAATAACTAGCGGAAATCGAATTGACGTCATTGAACTGCACTCTGTACTGTTGCACCAAATGTAGAGCAGCGGTGTCAGCAGTCTTCATACGGGACGGCTACGTAATTACATAAACTGAGCCTGATGTGTCAATAAATATTACAATCATGTCAAAAGTTTTATATAAGCATTATTTCGCTTGCAAAACAATGTACTAAGAATCTTGTCACTTCTAGGATTATTATTTACACTAGAAATGTACTACCTGTAATACTCATATTTTAAATAAAGATATTGAAAAACAACAAACAAACAAAATAAATAATTTATTAACATTGTCATTTAAATTCAGATTGAAAATTAAATTTAAATTCACTTGAAATAATATTTTTATTATGGCATTCAATATTATTATCAATATTTTCAATATTATTATTATGGACGAGCCATTTAGTGTAATGGTCGAGAAGTCGGTTACTACACCAGAGGTCGCGGGTTCGATCCCCGCAGGGTACAAACATTTGTGTGCAAGAACATGTCTGTTTGTATCGGTCTGGGTGTTTCTATGTATAATATGTATGTATTTACAAAAAAAGTATATAAGTAATGTTTATCCGTTATCTGGCACCCATAGCACAAGCTAATGCTTAGTTTGGGGCTAGATGGCGCTGTGTGAATAATGTCCAGAGATATTTATTATTATTATTTCTTATTATTTTTTATTATTTATTGTGAAATTTTGCCGCCCCCTAAAAAGTGCCGCCCGGGGCGGACCGCCCCCCCCCCCCCCTCCCGGCCATTGCTACACCACTGACAACCTGCCCTAACAACTTTTTATTTTGGAATGACTTAGATTTATTTAAAGGGTGCGGGCGAGGTGCGGTGCGAGAATGGGTTAGCAGTATAGCAATTATCGTTATTAATAACATTTATTTACAAACTTATCGATATTAAGATACCTAAACCGGAAGTAGTCACATCACTAAAACTAGATAAAGCCTGTATGCCTTCTGCTGCGCTTCATCTGGTACGCCAAAGTCTTATATATCAGACAAATAGTGATGCGAAAGGGAATTCCTCTAAGATATATTTTTGCGCTTTATATAAAAAAATATCCTGCTGAATTATTTCAAAATTGTTTTATTCTTTCTATATTTGAACAATAGGGTGATTTTAATTCAAACATTAGTTTAAAATCATTACAATATAAGCATTTTTAATCAACCTCGATAACATAGTGTCTCCGCACTACTATAAATGCGTCTCAAAACGGTCGTGGCGTGTGGGGCGCCATTTTCGGAAAAAAGCGTGGCGTGGAAAAGGTTAATGAGAAACTTCTTATTCACTCTTATGTACCTACTTACATTACTTTTCATTAAAATATCCTAAAAGGTAACGAGAATGTTTCATTAGCTGTTATGATTCAGTTTGTTATTTTAATCAATTTTATTTCATCAGCACTACCGGCGAACTCTGCTGGAGCGATGGGACCGCGCCAGCTACCAGCGTGACCTGCGGCTCACAGGCAACCCATACAAAGTCAATGTAAGTTAACTTCAGCTTGAGAGATTTTGCAAAATTCATTTTATTTTTGTAATTGAGTGCTGGCATTATTTTGATTTATCAAAACTGAAAAAGGGTATCCTTACTTAGCGGATCCTTGTAAAAATGGTTTCCAAGGTCTCTCAAGCAAATTGATCCCCTCCAAATTTTATTGCGATATAATAATAATAATAATAATATAATAACCACTCCTTGTAGCAGGAGGGAGAATAGTAAAGAGAAAAAAAATCTAATAATAATATTACATTAATAGATAAAAGTAATAACTCAGTTTATCTTATAGACATTGCAGTACCAAACACACATAATTTGCATAAAACAATAACTGAGAAAATACATAAATACACCGAATTAAAAGAAGAGATAATTAAGATGTGGAACATGAACAAAGTGTACATTGTGCCGTTGGTGCTCTCAAGCACTGGGGTGATCCCCAAACATTTATTAGCCTCCTTACGCAATCTAGACTTACCGGAAAATACTTATTATGACTATGCAAAAAGCCGCGATCCTCAACACCTGTCGTATCGTACGAAAGTTCCTGCAGGACGATACAACCACAACAGTCGAAGCTGCGACTCACTTGGCTTAAAGCCCGTGAGCTCGTACTATTTACCGAGATAAAAAATCTCGAGAGAAAAAAAATACATAAAAAAACATAATAATAAAGCCCTTTATTCCGTATTGTTACATACATCTTTGTTAATTAACCGATTCAGTTATAATATGTCTCTTAATTCGGTGTGCCTCTTGGCATAGGCTATCTTTTCTTCTAGTGTCCTCCCTTGGGTACCATAAAGTCACCTGTTTGCTCCATTTGTTAGTTTTGCAACGTAGCATGTGTCCTGTCCAGCCCCACTTTAAATGATCCATACGTGTAATTATATCTGTAACTTTAGTTTTTCTTCTTATTTCGGAGTTTCTGATTTTATCACTAAGTCTGATTCCCAACATGCTCCTTTCCATTGCCCTTTGTGTACTAGCCAGTCTTTCCCTTTGCTTGTCTGTTAACGCCCATGACTCACATCCGTAAGTCATGCACGGGAGGATGCAGGTATTGAAAGTCTTTTTCTTAATATGCATGCTTAAGTCTTTGTTCTTCATTATTTCTCTTAGGGACCAGTATTTATTATTGCGATATACAATTTGAAAACTTTACTACATTTTGTATTAAATTCACAAAATATTTTTAAATAATGTTTTTGTTTCAAGTTTAAATGGTTTCCATCTAAAAGTCAATGAGAAGCATGGTTTGACAATAGGGTATTACATGATACATAAATGAATATTTTATTTGTACACATTGCGATTTATTGCAATAATACAACATGCAATAATAAATTTGTCCTGTTACAGGGGCTGGAGGCCATTCCAGACAAATGAAATGGAACATTCGAATGTGTAGGGGCAAACACGATTAGTTAATTTATTGTTAAATAAAATTCATATTATGTAAACTGTATTTCATTTATTATTAACTTTTGTCAACCTTGCTTGTTTGCGCTTTTTAACCAGGCAAGTATGAGGATTAAGTTACTGATTCTTTTGTTTGTCGTACACAGCCGGCCTGAGAAGTAGATGATCAATAAGACGATCAAAATGCCTTGTCTTGTGCCTTGCTTGCATGATCGCGGATAATGTGCAGCTACTTTTGCTGCCGACTGTACAATGTAGGATTGGCAGCGACCAGCCAACGAATTAATTTCGTTGCGACCAGCACAAACCGTGCAGACTGCAGAGCCAAAAAAAGAAAAAAAAAACACCCTTAATGCCTTTTTCCTCAGAACAAGAACTAAGTTCTTCTTCTGAGCCTTTTTCGTTTTATTTCAAAAAGTTTGTAATAATTTAACCTTGAGCAAAACTAGCGCTGCCAGGCGTCCGGATAAAGCTGGGACATACGGACGGCAGCAGATCAACCTATTCTAATCTGTCAAAAAATCTAAATTGAAAGAGAACTCTATGTGATGTGAATAAAGCTGAAAATTGGTTGTAGAAATTTGACAGATTGGGGTAGTCTGATGTGCTGGCGACTGTACATAGCACGACAGCCAGCGTCCAATCTCCATAGGGCGTAGGCTCGGAAACTACTGATTCGATTTGAATAATGAAATTCTTTCTCCTGTTAGAAAGCTACTAAGCTACATCTATCCCCGGGTGACAGGGTATATCCCGGGAATGGGGGGAAGGGAGGGATATTTGAAAAAAAAGAAACGCGCGGTTGAAACCGCTATTCCCGTATTTTATTTTTAAAAAATATTTTAGTTGTAGTCTGGCAGTATGTATAAGTTCTTGATCTTAGCCGGTTGCGCATGACTAATGAAAAAAATGTCACTGTCAAAAAATTTAACTGTCAAGTCAACGTCATGCGTGAAAATGTCACCCTCGAATTTTCAAAACAAAACAAAAACATTAATTTTAACTGCAATGAACTCTGAAAACTGAGTTTTATTTACAATGTAAAAAAATAACTATGGACCCATGCTTTCAAGACATTTTTGTGGAGTTCTTAGCTGTTGCATTTCACTGTATATTGTATTACTCTTCAGTATATCCAGAAACCGTGTTTGAAACCAGAAAAAAGTACAACACCACTGTCCATAGCTGTATTCACCCAGAAATAAACCAATACATCGATTCATGCCTTAAAGCGGCGAAGGAATGTCTTAAAAATGGTCAATTAGATAAAATAGTTTTTGTGGTAACCGATGCAGAGTTTAAACCGATTTTAAGATTTGTATTTGATATACTAAAGAACGAAGACTACAACGAAACTACAGATGCTTATTTGATCCAGGTAGAACAGAACTTACGAGCATTCTGTTTGAGTTTATCCACTAGTAATAGTTTTAAGAACTTGCCCAATGACACCAGTTTTACAATACACATTCACACAAATGAGTCTTCAGCAGTGTCAATGGCAGTCAATCCTGAATTTGAACAGTTTCCTCTTGTAGAAATGTGTGGGAAGAGTAAAGAGATGGATAATATTGTGCCTTTAAGAAGTTTTCCCATAAGAAGTTATAGATTAGATGCATACATTGAGTTGTAGTGCAAGTTTAGCTGTGTATTGGAATTCTTATTGAAGGTATTTTTTTATGAAAGAGGGAGGCAAACAAGCATGAGTGACTGACACCTGCAACCAGGGTCTCAAATGGTTGAGACAAGAATATGAATGTATTGCATAGGGGTAGAGTTCTTGGAAATGTGCCGAAGAGATAGAGGAAGAGGTGGGGTGAAGGGTGGGTGCAGTTGTGATATTTTTATTGATTTGTAATGTATGTATTTGTATTGTGTGCATTAGCACTTTTGTAATTGGAATGAAATTGCAATAATATATCTGGAAAATGTTTAATATTGTTTTTATTTTCCCAAACTACATGCACCAAAAGGCTACATAGTATTTTGTTTACTATATTTTTAAGGACAAATCTGATAAAGAAGTAATCAAAAACCAATATTTGCTCTACACAAGTGTTATGAAAAATGTTTTAAACTTAATACTAAATACCATCTTCATTCTTCAACTTTACTGTTAAACAGCGCAGCCGCGAGTATATCTCGTCCCAGTCAATGTACGCTCCAAGAAGTTTCCTTACGTTATTTCCTGAATCCTTGTACGAATTACGGCCGTGGAGCAATCTTATATTATCAAACACCAGGATATCACCAGCCTTGGTCTTGAAATTCGCCGCAAAACGCTGGTTTAGCTCTAGAAACAACCTATGAGCTTCATACCACGGAACTACTTTCTCTATAGGTCCAGGAAAATGGGTGCCTCTTTGCGGTATAGAGAAGTTTATTCTGAATATCTCGCCATGCTTATCGAGGCAGATGACAGGTGCTCGATACAGTTTGAAGAACTCATTCCCGTTTTCGACGCCAACATCAGACCACTCCACCTCCGTTTCCGTCAGAATCTTGTACTGATCCGGATGATGTTCCTTCATGTACTTAGCAACGTAATGGCAATCTGAGAGCAGGTTATCACCACCAACACTCTGCGTCTGGACCAGACAGTGTAATAGATTTACTCCAGGGCAGTATTCGTAGTATGGAAGATCGGTATGCATTGGCAGATTGGTGGATAAGTATGCAACGTTGCTGGTATTGGGTACATTCTTTACTGTAAAATTGACGCCATAGTGCGTTTGTTTGGTGAAGCCAATCTTTTTCGCGATTGCGTCGATAGCTGATTCAGAATCTGGGGTGTTCTGAATTAGTGCGACACCGTACACAGATAAGTTGAATAACCAGTCGTACAGAGCTTTGTCTGATGATACGATTTCGTTGTAGTCGTGTTTTGTGAAGGCTTCACTAAAGTTTTCATTATTCCAAGTGATTTTCGCGGGCCTGTATATCGTGTCGCTGTATCTTCGCTGGTTTTCTTGTGTGAAACTTCTGAATTTTAACCAACTCAACTTGTATTCCGATGTGTGGCCGTCGGTCCAAGTTATTCTTACTGAATTTTCGCCTGTAACGACGTTTTCGGGCTTGATGTTCAAGTCGAATTTTGACCAGTCCAATATCCTGCTTTTGGCTGTCGTATGAAAGCACTCTTCACACTGGCAGTTGTCTCGTAGCCACACGTAAGGAAACTTCAGATTTGTACCATGCACTTCTAAATTTAAGTAATCTTGAACTGGTTTTTGCATTATATTTTGATATCGAGTTATTGGTTCACTTTTTAAAATTTGTTTAAAAAACTGTTTAGTGGTATACATCTTTTGGTTGCGAAATGTTAACTGGTAACCGGTTAGATAAATAAAGCTTTTGTTGACGATAGATAAAACCTGTTGGCATTTTATACCTAAGTTATTTTGTGATAATAAAATAGGCATAATTTACAATACTCGTCTTTTTGATAACTTGTCCTGTCTTTTTAGTTTTATTATAGTTCATTGAACCGAATAAGGTTTCGTATGATGTTGATGTTGCTTCCGCGGGTTTTATAAATTAAATAAATAACCGAGTGTAAAATTAGATTTAATTAAGTATAATAACATTGTCAGAAGTTTTGTTAAGTACCCACCTACGGCACACAACTCACAAGTTTAGTGTTCTTTATAACATTCAGTTCATAGAATGCTTATTCTATGATTCAGATTTAAATTATTTGATGAATTTAAGTATTTGACACGATTTCATTTTGCGATCTCGAACGAATTACCGCCAGTTGTCGTACGACGAGAAGACAACGCTCAAAGATTAAAATAACACTTATTGCAATTTTAATTATTGTAAAGCTCCAAACTGTTTTAATAAAAACTACCTGTGGCTCTATTTGTTTGGTTGTTAAATTCATTGTAATATACAAGAGCGTTTCTATTACGACTTTAATATGGAACTTCGCGCAAAATTTTCTTTTGTACAAATCTTGTGATAAATTAAGGAATTTATTGAAAACTTACATTAAAAATTAAATACTTAAATCAAGAAGAAATATGGAATCGAAATCAAACTTTGAAGTAAATGTTTCTTTGTATTTTTTAGACCACAAGAATAACATGTATTAGTTTTTTGTGTTTATTTGATTTAGTATCATGGGGGAGCGTATAAATATAACTTACTCCATTGTCCATTACGGGCCGTATAATGCATGTCTTTCAAAAAAATAAACGTTTGTCTAAAAGGTAACTGCTTTAAAATGCACCTTAAGAATTCGCAAATATTTTATATACCTAACTTTTATAAAACGGATGAGAAGGAAAAAAAAAACAATAATGATAGCATAATTTTTTTATTTAGATAAATCGGTGTTGCTTTATTATTTTACCTATACTTTGGCTAAACTTAAATAAACGATAACCTCTGTACTTAAAGATATGATAATTTTGTATCTACTATGTAAGAGTATTATTTATTCATAAAGTATTATATAAGTCCTCATGTTAAAACTTAACAAATTCGTTTATTTGATAAAACAAAATCACAATAGGTGGAATTTTAAAAGCATACTAATATTTCCCTGCTCATACTCCACATATTATAATATATATCTATAATAGTAATAAGCGGGCTTACCTCAAGTATAATAAACAAAGAATTCTGGAAGACTTATTGAGCACTCTTTGTCTGGCTTTCGTAAGGAATACGTCTTCTGTCGCAATTAGATTGTTTAATACTACGTGCCCGCTTGGTAGGTTTTTAAAAAGTAGCCTTTGGGATACTCTTATGTATTAACTACATAATTGAAAAATCTGATCTAAATCTATTCGTTTATTTGTTTTGACGGAAACAATAGCAAACATCCATCCATCTTCACAAACTATCGCACTTACAAAAGATATTATATAATTTACTTACATACATATTCAATGCTGCCCTTGTAATTCAAAATCCCACTTTCCATGAACAACTGTTATACGTTAATGTACTTTGCCTCTAGATGACCTACAGTTAAACATTTTTTTTTTTTTGAGAAAGTGACTAGTCTTATCAATTCATGAGTACAAATTTAGTATACGAGATTTTAAAAAACTTAAGGATTATCAACTCATGACTTACAGAAAAAATCAAAATAGGTACGAGATGTTAAGAAACTTGAAGATTGTACTTATTTGGACGTCGTCCATCGCTCGGTATGTTCGTGCGTGTTCTTGTGCGTGCCCGTGCCGTGCGGCGATGTACGTTGCTAGCGGGCCAGGCGCACGGTGAGGCGGTGGTAGGCGTTGGCGAGGATGCCGCGGATGTTCCAGATGTCCTCGAAGCGCTCCGGCTGCGTGTTGAAGTTGCTGTCCGTCGCCTTCACCCACACCTCCACCTTAGCACCAGATGGATTGTTCTTACTAACTATTATACAGCATTAGACTATTGATGTCCCACTACAAAGCAAAGGCCTCCATATTCAAAATCAAGTTATCGTTACAATTATGGGTACTGGCTTAATCATTACGCTTGCCGAATGCGGTGGTGATCAGAAATCCGAGATGTGTTTGGAAAAATCGACACAAAGTAAGCTCATCCCGGGAATTGAACCCAAGACCACCTCACAAGTTCAACGTATTAGTCATAGCTTTGCTACTGCGCTCCGTTAAATAAGCTCGAGGGCTAGAGGCTTGAAGTTCCCATTTCTCTTCCCTCTTCCATTCCCCAGTCTTTATTTTCCGCTCCTTATTATATTCCTTTGAAGGCGCGCAACGCCCCTAAGACTTAGTCGTAGACGTCTATGGTCGGTACGGTACGCGGTAGATCACTACCATCAGCACTTTGTCGTTTGCCCGTTCTTGCATTTAATTATTTTATCTACATCCATACCATAATATGTCTATTTTATATTCAGGAGCGATGAGCAAACGCCCTACATTTAGATATAAGTATCTGTGGCTGCATTGAAATGTTTACATTTTAGGGCCGGTAACCGGTACTTAATTTCGTTCAAATTTCGAACGTCTTCTTTAAAAGTAAAAATTAATAGGTTTTTTCGATTATCGAATTAGTCGATTAGTAAATTTATGTTCCATTCCTATACATTTAATTCGATGCTGAAATTATAACAATCGATTTGAGAATCAAAATCAACTCGAGTCTAGATTGTTTATGGATTTTAAAAACTACAAACGTCAGTCATTATGTCAGTACTAACTTTTACATACAGATTAAGTTGGTAACTAGGGCGTTTGCTCATCAATCCTGACTATATTATCGTATGAATGAAGATAAAGTTATGTATGTGACTGTACATAATTAGTCATTAAAATACTCATGTGATTCTTTTATAAAACTCACTTCGTTCGTTTCATAAAACCACATTCGTATTTTAATGACCCTCATTATGCAGCAGTCACATAAATAACTATATTAGTCTAACCTCTTTGGCTCCCGGCGGCACAGGCACTCTTGCGCTCCACAGCAGCCACGAGTAGTGTTGCCGCGGCGGCGCGGCGTCCTCGGCGGTGGGCGCGGCCTCCGTCCACGACGCGCCGCCGTCCGCCGACACGTCCACGCGCAGGACCTTCGCCCCGCCGCCCGAGTACGCGTAACCTGACCATACGACACTTTAATAACATCCCTCTTGCTCTATGTGAGATTGTGGGATGGTTTGGGTTCTAAAGGACAATGCAAAATATTGGGCCCAAAAAAAATGTTGTGCATATTTGGGACATAAGACTACGAAGTAGATCCAATAAACACCCTTAACTTTTATTATGACGTCGACAAAATTGGTCCTAGTAAAAAAATAATTATGTTTTTATTATGTTAATTTATTTATGTTTAACATAATAAAAACATAATTTTTTTTTTTTTATTATGTTAATTTATTTAGGTTTAAAACTGCCTCCGTGGTACAGTGGTTAGAGCGTTGGGCTCTAAAACCCGGAGGTCGTGGGTTCGAATCCCGCGGGGAACATCACTTTGTGTGATTGTTTCCAGTTTGGTTAGGACATTGCAGGCTTGAATCACCTGAATGTCTGAAAAGAGTGATGATTCCGTGCTTCGGAAGGCACGTTAAGCCGTTGGTCCCGACTATGTTCCAAGTATGTCTGGTTTCCCTTGTAGGGTTACGGAGGTCAGATGGCAATCGCTCCATTGTAATAACCAGGCTTGTCAAATCTAGGATCATAGTTGAAGCGGACCCTGAGCATCCATACTGGATGCAATCGGGAATACGCTGGGATGATGAATTTATTTATGTTTAAAAAATAACAAATTATTATGGACGATAAATTTTTCCCCCTGGGACCGATTATGGTTTCATCATAATAAAAGTTGATGGCGTGTGTGTAGTCTTTCACGTAGATTACATCTCATCTCTGTACATTAACTTAAATATTTTGGGCCCAAGACACACAAACACTAGATTTGTTTAGGGAAATGATAAAACCGTGTTGTTATTTTAACATCCTTCGTGACTTGACCAAATCCCTGTTTTTATCATATCATATCCCTGCGACATATACATGACATATTGCGTGTCCACGTACCCTTGACCTGTATGCAGCCGTCGGTGACGGTCACGGTGTCCCCGTGCTGCGGGTGGCAGGCGGCCGAGGTGACGGGCAGGCTGTACACGGGCGGCGCGCGGCCGAAGTCCGCCGTCTCCCACGTCTGCGACGGGTTGAACGACCGGTAGTCGTTCTGGTGCCAGTGCGACGGGCTCTCCTCCGACGATATTGTTATTGATTCTGGAATAAGTAAACTAACTTAACTAAAGACAGTTTTCACCGCCACTTTTAAATGATATGCGGGACGCAAGTACGTTATGTGCAGCGGGATGGACGTGACCCCAGTACGTTTTGTGCAGCGGGATGGACGTGACCCCAGTACGTTTTGTGCAGCGGGATGGACGTGACCCCAGTACGTTTTGTGCAGCGGGATGGACGTGACCCCAGTACGTTTTGTGCAGCGGGATGGACGTGACCCCAGTACGTTTTGTGCAGCGGGATGGACGTGACCCCAGTACGTTTTGTGCAGCGGGATGGACGTGACCCCAGTACGTTATGTGCAGCGGGATGGACGTGACCCCAGTACGTTATGTGCAGCGGGATGGACGTGACCCCAGTACGTTATGTGCAGCGGGATGGACGTGACCCCAGTACGTTATGTGCAGCGGGATGGACGTGACCCCAGTACGTTATGTGCAGCGGGATGGACGTGACCCCAGTACGTTATGTGCAGCGGGATGGACGTGACCCCAGTACGTTTTGTGCAGCGGGATGGACGTGACCCCAGTACGTTATGTGCAGCGGGATGGACGTGACCCCAGTACGTTATGTGCAGCGGGATGGACGTGACCCCAGTACGTTTTGTGCAGCGGGATGGACGTGACCCCAGAACGTTATGTGCAGTGGGATGGACGTGACCCCAGTACGTTTTGTGCAGCGGGATGAACGTGAAACCAGTACGTTATGTGCAGCGGGATGGACGTGACCCCAGTACGTTTTGTGACGGTACGGTACGGTTGACCCTGGGACATACGGTTGCTTGCGTGTTTAGTGTCACTCACCAAGCCACTTGACGCTGCGAACGGCGGGTGCGCCGGGTACGATCACCCGCAGCGGGTACCCGTGGTCGGGGGGGAGGGGGGAGCCGTTCATGCGCGTGGCTAGCAGGATCCCGCTGGCGGGGTCCGCTGCCATGTGTAGCGGGATGGACGTGCTGAAGTTGACCCCTGTCGCGTCCACGTCTGACCCTGTGAACTGACCGACAACACGATTTAGAACCACGTGTCACTTAAGTTAGTGATATTCTATGTTTAACTGCCCGGGCCACCACCCAAATAAGTACGAATTATTGAATCGGTAAAATAGTAATGGCCCCACAATTTTTAACGCCGCAAAGTAAGGTGACACTTGATTCTAGTTTTTTTTTAATTTCTATGTTAATTGGCACTACCCACTATTTCTTTCTGCTTAGCCTAAAGGTTGACTGGGAGATAATGCCAATAGGCATTAAGTCCGCCGTTTGTACTCGATTTGTGCAATGAAACTAAAATAAATAAATAAAAAATGAATTCTACTGATTTTCACGCGATGTAACCCTGCGCCAAATCGCCTGGGGGCATGCAGTTATGTGCAGACACAGTGAAGTCATTCCCTGGGTAAAAAAAAATTCGAGATGGGCGTAGTAGATCCCCTAGATAGTTAGGCTATTCATAATAAAATACAGACTCACAATGATATGCTTCCCGTCAGTGTTGTGTAGGTCGACGCCGCAGCGCACCAACACGTCGTACAAGCGCACGCCCTCCCACACCGCGTTGCTGATGGCGCCGCCCGACCAGCTGATGCCCTTCACCGGCTTCACGCGCTGACCAAAACGATAACAATTTAATAAAAAAGCCAATATTGTGCGACAAACTTATCTGTTCCGGTGGTCAAAATTGGAACTACGTGACATTGTCAATTTTAAAAATAGCGACAGTATATAAAATGTTGCCAGTTGTTGTTGTTACAAATAAGCCTTATATTTGGTTAATCCAAAATGAATTGTAAATGTGTTTTAATTATTATTCTACATTTTTGTCTACTGAAACAGTTATTTTAATATCAAATGAACATTTTGAAAACTTTTTGCACACTTGGACAATAAAATTATTTTTACTGTCAGAAATGATATTTAATGGCAATACCAAAACGACAATAACCGCACCGGAACAGATACGTTTGTCGCACTGTAAGTTTTACAATATCAATTGAATATCATTGGATAATCACCGCTTGACGTGGCCCGAGACGAACTATCATGACTGTGTGATCCTGTCAAGCGGTGACCGGCAGAAGCCTTACGCGCGAAATAATTAATAACAATCCTCAATTGTTTACGCATGGAAGACACGCAGAACAGGAGACGTCACAGCAAGCGATGGTGCGACGATCGGTAGCGCTTACTTCCCCTTGCAAGAACTTCAGTTGGACTTTCCAACCATGAACGAAACCCTAACCTAAACCACCTCTTCGTTAGTCCGAGTCTAATCATATGAACGGCAATAACCAAGTCTTAACACAGTCTTCAATCTTCAAGACTACTGCTTAAGTAAATACAAATGATGTGTGGTGTGGGACTCCCCTACCCTTATAAAGGGCGGAGTTTATCTCTATACCACGGGGTGTACCTTCTAGCCTGTTTGTGGTGCCACTAGAAACGAGAGTAATGGCACCAACCTTATCCATTTCACTGCGCCTGTTCCCAGCGCACATAAGCGCGGCTCGTAGTGACACTCGCGGGAACTGGTCCAGGTCTCGCAGCGAGAAGGCCAGTGACCTCGTCCCGGCGTCCTTGACCACCACCGTCAGCCTGTGCTGGCTCGCGTCCAGCTCTGGAACAGGCATGTGTTGACGGACGTAAAATAATTCACTGCAAACAAAAACGGTGAGTGAGCCCACGATGTCAATAGTAAGTAGCGTAACTTGTGGTATAGGTATCGGAAATACGGTCCCTCCATTGTTTTTGATACCCACCCATACCAGTTAAAAATATAAACTTTAAAAAAATATAACTGAATAGTTATTTATTTCTTTATTCAATCTTTATGTACAACAAAGAATGGTAAAAAGGTCTGACTTAATGTCACATGGCAATCGAATAGGCCGGCCCGACCAGAGAAGTGCCACGTAATGAATTTTTGTAAGTGTCTGCGTTTGCGCAGCGTAAGGCTAAGCGGTTTCGGGCCGACGCCCGCGCGAAACACGAAATGTGCTCTTACTTTTTTCATATAAATCAACATTCTACAGAAGCTGCAACCGCTCCGTGAGTTCTTAGCCTAAGTGGAGTACATACTTGGGCGTGTCGAAGTGCGCGATCTGGTGTTCCGGCGGTATCTCTGCGTTGAACGGTCTCGCCGTCCGCACCAGCAGCCGCGGGTCGCGCACTGGCTCCCGCGCCCACAGCTCCTCGTCCGAGTGGTCCACCACGTCGTCATCGTGTAGGTTACCTGGGAAGGTATAAGGTTTGGTTGGAGATCAAGGATTTTCTAAAGATTAGAAATCGATCAGAACTCTACCTCGAGGTAGTCCATCAGTATCTTTAATATGTGATTCTTTTATTTTCATTAAGTTTGGAGCCTACAAGATAGTCCATTTCGACTGACAGACAGGAAGTCTATTAGATAAGCTAGTGGCTAAACCAGTAGCTACTTTTTTAGTGCTAGCCAGTTGGTGCCGCTGGCAAGTAAGGTCTTAAAGGTTACCTACTCCTATTTGCTTGAACTTTCTATAAACTGTAAACCTTGTTCTACACTTAAAAAAAGACGACCTGCAAGACCAGATCTTTTTTAAAACAGATCGCACATTTCGTTGTAAAGTAACTACTAACCTATCCTGTAGCTCTCCAGCAATTTGTAAATATCCTGCGTCTTGTGCATTCCATAGACGTTCCAGAACGGCTCGATGCTGAGGCCCGCGGCGTTCAGGATCTGCTCCCCTCCGGGGTGCGACGGCAGGAACTTGGTTATGTCGTACACGCCGTGCTTGTACGTCACCCAGAAACTAGACCTAGAATTATGGCAAAGGATATAATAAGGGTGCCAAGATACAAAAATGATGCATATTTATTTATTGTTTGTTACCAGCTAAATTCTATTATAAGTTACTGTACTATAATAATTATAGGGTTCAGGCCACTGATCTAAGCCCAACAGATAGGTTCAACTCATTTGTAGATCTTATGTTATAGATGATGGTACTTCCTTGGTTGAGCCATCCCATTTTGGGACCGGCAAGAACAGTCTGCAGCATGGCTCTACCACACATAATCATTGTATGTTCAATGTTAGGTTGATTTGTAACAATAGTCCAATATTAAATTATGTAATTTTGATCTAGTCCTAATACACTTATTACATAATTGCATACTTGGTGTCATGCTTGCTCACTTCCTCAGCCCTGTAGGTCGGCAGATCTGGCCTCTTTTCACCTGCTTCTATGGAAGCAGACTCAACCTTCCCTTTCTTGTTCTTTTTCACCTTATAAGTGTTGTCTAACTGATCTGAAATAAGACAATTTTTAGGTCGAGAATTGTTAGAGCTAAATCAAATCAAATTAAATCATTATTAATTTTTGAATACGGGTGGAAAGTTTCAATAGGGCAGCCAAGGGAGGTACCTTAACCGTTGCAGCTACAAGAAATTGGTCTTAGGAGACTATCCATAATTTTTCAAAAAAATTACATTCCCATTCACAGATTTTTAAAAAAATGTACTGTTTGCAAGAAAATTACCATTTTTCACAAAAAAACTTTTTGATGATAATCGGTCCAATTTTGTACGCTGATCAAAATCTTCTATGGGACCAACTGAGGTTTCAGTACTAGAAAAGTCACAAATCAAAAAAAACTTTTCCCATACATTTTATAGTACTTAGATTTTTTGTGAGGCCATAAAAAGAGGTAACTTTTTGTTGTAGCTACAAAAAAATCATTATGAAGATGCATATGCAATCAAACAATAAAATTATTTAAAAAATAATAATTATTTTTATTAAGTAATTTTACTTTATGATATAAGGTGCTCAAAATGTTCTCCGTTTTGATTAATGCATAAATGTATTCGTTTTTAGGGTTCCGTAGCCAAATGGCAAAAAACGGAACCCTTATGGATTCGTCATGTCTGTCTGTCTGTCTGTCTGTCTGTCTGTCTGTCTGTCTGTCCGTCCGTATGTCACAGCCACTTTTTACCGAAACTATAAGAGCTATACTGTTGAAAATTAGTAAGTAGATGTATTCTGTGAACCGCATTAAGATTTTTATACAAAAATTGAAAAATAATAATAAATTTTGGGGGCTCTCCATACTTAGAACTGAAAATCAAAAAAAATTTTTTCATCCAACCCTTACGTGTGGGGTATCTATGGATAGGTAGGTCTTTAAAAATGATACTAAGGTTTCTTATATAATTTTTTTCTAAACTGAATAGTTTGCGCGAGAGACACTTCCAAAGTGGTAAAATGTTGGTCCCCCCCCCTGTAACTTCTAAAATAAGAGAACGATAAATCTAAAAAAATTATATGATGTACATTATTATGCAAACTTCCATTGAAAATTGGTTTGAACGAGATCAAGTAATTAGTTTATAAATTTTTGGGGCTTCCCATACTTAGAACTGAAACTCAAAAAAAAAAATTTCTTCAAACCCTTACATGTGGGGTATCTATAGATAGGTCTTTAAAAATGATAATAAGGTTTCTTATATCATTTTTTTCTAAACGGAATAGTTTGCGCGAGAGACACTTCCAAAGTGGTAAAATGTTGGTCCCCCCCCCCTCTAACTTCTAAAATAAGAGAACAATAAAACTGAAAAAAATATATGATGTACACTACCATGCAAACTTCAATTGAAAATTGGTTTGAACGAGATCAAGTAAATAGTTTTTTTTTAAACGTCATAAATTGTAAACCGCAATTTTCCTCTCATTCAATCAACTCAAATATAAAAACGTCGATCAAACTTACAAAGAACTACAAGAACTTTTATATTATGATGATACTTGCTGCTACGGAACCCTTCATGGGCGAGTCCGACTCGCACTTGGCCGGTTTTGTACTGACCGCGTGGCGGCCAATAATTATATTTGGATGAATCCCATATAAAATTGTACAGAGCGAGTTTTTTAATTCTTCGACACTGTCATATTTCTTTTCATAAATTTCATTTTTTAAATAGCCCCACAGAAAGAAATCAAGCTCATTTTTGCAAAAAAAAGAATAACTAAAAGCATCTACTTGCAAAAGCACACCACAAGCAATCAGATTTTGATATAAGCAGCAAAAGAAGTACCTACGCTACGCATTATAAAAAGAAAACAAAGTTCGAAATTTAAATCTTATTTGAATTTGAACTAGGTAGGTAACTAAATCTTTTTTCAGAAAACTATCGAGGTTACGTAAATTCCAATTGAAACAAAATTAATTGACTGATGTATGGGAAAAGTTTTTTTTGATTTGTGACTTTTCTAGTACTGAAACCTCAGTTGGTCCCGTACAAGATTTTGATCAGCGTACAAAATTGGACCGATTAGCATCAAAAAGTTTTTTTGTGAAAAATGGTAATTTTCTTGCTAACCGTACATTTTTTTTAAAATCTGTGAATGGGAATGTAATTTTTTTGAAAAATTATGGATAGTCTCCTAAGACCAATTTCTTGTAGCTGCAACGGTTAAGGTACCTCCCTTGGCTGCCCCATTGAAACTTTCCACCCTGTATATGTAAAAATTATACCTCAATAACAATGACGTTCAATTAAAAAACTAGACTCACAATCACGCTCAAATATTGTCCGAAGCAAAAGTCTGCCCACCCGACTATTGGGCAGAGTTTTCGTTTAGTTGTATACAATTGACGTTAAACATTAAATGCCACGAGATAAGGTGTTAATTTGAACGAATGTGTTAATGTCATCAGTGTCAAAGCCACTCGGACGTTTTTTGAGGAATTTTTCATAGAGATTGGGTGTCTAGTTTTATATTGAACGTCATTGCTCAATAAACAACCAATGAAGAAAAATGAGATATAATAGTATAAAAAAATTAAATTGTCATCCAGACCTAAAATAATTTAGTCGTGTACAATATAAAAAAAAAAAATTGTTTTCCAAATTACTTTGTTTTTTTTTTTTTTTAAGATTTTTGTCAATTAATTTAAAATGAAAGGAATCTTATCTCCTTATATTGGCTGTGTTATGATATGTCCATGTTTAATAACTTACCTGATAATGCTGTTCCAACAAGCACTGAGCCCAGTAAGGCAGCAACAGCCACCTTCTCTCGTCTTCCCCAATCACCACCATCATTACTTGATTTTCCTCCATTGATCTTCTTTATAGTGACTGGTGTGAAGTTTATGAGCCTTCGTTTTACCACATTTCTGGAATTTATAAATTTAAACAACAGTGTGACAATGTAAACCAAACTGTAATATTTATAATTCCTAGTTATACAGAATCTCATGCAGTAAAAAGATTATGATGTATTGAAAACTTAGGTATATTTTATAATTTCATAAAGTGAGTAGGTATATTAATTAGGGAAGGTTTCTATAATTGACATGGATATTCCCAATTCTCAACTGAAGGTAAGTTAGTGAACACAAAAAATAACTTTAATTTTAAAAGAAATTATGGAATGTAGCATGATAAAATATATTATTTACAATGGCAGGTACCTATTACAATAAAGTATTTTGCCTTATGGTAAAGAAATAAAATGTTCTCCTTATAGCTCTTGAACTTTTAACCACTCAAAGCCGAACCGGCACTCGCGTGCCGCTTAACAATAGATTTTCTATTGTGTCTGGTTTTCCGGGGCTAGAAGGATTAAATAAGTTTACACAAACAAGATTGAATAACCAGATAGAGTAAAATAGCAGTTTCTAAGTATGTGTATTTTAATTAACTGTGACAATAGAAACAGTAGATAGTATTCAAAGGTAGTATGTATACTCTTACAGTTCCTCTATACATACTTATCTAAAACCACTGTTTTATCACTGCCAGCCAAGATGCAGTCTCTTTTGTTAATTGTATTGTGTAGATAAATAATTAGGGAAGTTATTCATATCTCCGTCTAGCCCAAAAAGCATAGCTCGTAATATAAGTGCTAGACATTACTCAGGTTTCTTTTTGTAACATGTAGGTATCCACCTATTAAATGTTCTGTTTATGTTTACAAAATAATGTTTGTGCCGTAACTATTCCACTAAATTGACCGTCAGTACTTGTACGTTACTGTTATTGTCTGATTATGAATTTAGAACCAAGGAACTTCAAGGAAGTTGGTTTAAAAAAGAGTGAAATTGTCCTAAGCTTACCGTAGTTGCAACACACTTTTTAGCGACATTATTACTCAAAGATCGTCAAAAGACAAACATGGCATGATTCAATATTAAGTATTGATTGTTAAACACTGTGTTATCTTTTATTTTGACCCGACCTTGTTGCTTGTTTTTAAATTAATCAAACACAGACTAGATAGAAGATAAATTAATCAAATGGGGCCTTACTATGAGTTCTTAAAGCAGGAAGGACTTAAATTGAACTGCTCTGCTTTATTGTACCATGACAACCTTAAAGCAGGCCTGTGGCAGGTCAGTCGCAGGAAAAAATATACTAAATCTATGGTCGCAGGGCAATTTACTTTGACGTTTTGACAACCGTTCACCTTTTTTTTTGTATGGACGTTTCGTACCATGAGCGGCTTTAAATGTCAAGCAAAGCGTCTTTTGAACGTCCGAAACGTCAAATAAACCGATCCTTAAAAAGCTACTCTGGAGTAGCTTTAACAGAATTGTTTTGTGATTGTGTGAGTGAATCTCATATTGTCGTCGAATTCTGTTCCGTACCTTTTCGTGCTTATGTTCATGAGTCTCTTGTCTCCATATATTCAATATACTCTCTGGTCTCTTGTGCCCCGGTTAGGAGTCAGTATTTTTGTCAAACGTAAGTATCTTTTGATAAGAAGTGGATTATTGAAAGTAAAATTAGCGTTTAAATAAAAAGTAACCTATTTTAAAACATTTACACCTAATTTACACCTATTTTTGTAGAAGTGTGACGAATTCTTTAAGTATTTGGAAACAGAATTCCAATAAGATGGGAGAAATAAGCTGCGTCGCCTTCGCAAAATAAGTGACCCGTTCGAAATGGAATGTTTATGATACAAGCATGTCTATTTAATTTGTTTATGTCTATTTAATTTGTTTACAAAGCCTGAATGTCCAGTTGGTAAGCAAATAAAGAAGTGAACTAAAAATATATGGTCACAGCGAAGGTTGCAAAAAAAATGATTTTATTAAAATATATTTAATTATAAAAGTTACAATTTAGTATTTAATTCTACGAACTAACAAAGTTATGAGACTCGACCGAGGTTAGGTACAAGAATGCCATGTAGAAATGTTGCGAAATAACACGATGAGGTGATGGACGTCATCGGCGGCGCGTTCTGCAGTGTCAGCGGCACGTGTAACCGAATGTTGTTTCCAATAAATGGAGCACCGCGATGTCTGCAATTTACCTATACTAGGCTTGCGTAACACCTCCACCCGTAGAACAGCGAGTATTGAAGACTCTGGTCGTAAATTGAGCTGGGAGATGATCTTCATCACGTCTTGATGTTCCGGGAGTAGCGTAAATGCCCTGGAGTTCTTGGTCTTGCTTTTGATGGTTATTAGCCTTTATTTTCAGGCAAGTGTAGTACTTGCGACACGCTATTCCAATACTCAGTGCAAATGCACTCGATAGTAATAGGTACACTGGAATAGTAGTGTGATATATGACGTAATCTTGATCTTGTAGCGGTGCTATTGGTGTTTGGAGAGAAATCTTAGCGTTCGCTTCATGTAAATGATCCAGATGGATGGAGTTCAGCTTGTAGGAGGGTCCTAATGATGTCTGCGTGGTAGTCCCTGGAGGTAAGTCCATGATCTTAATCGCCTGGCCTTTTAGACGATCTCCGGCATTAGATATTAGAAATTCAGAGGTTTCTAGGTAGCATGTTTGTGGGACTATGATGAGGTAACTGCCCTGAAGAGTTTCATGTAAGTCCTGGCTGCATGAGAGGTGAACCTTTGTAGGACGCGGGAAGCTGACAGCGTAGTGTTTGTCGTCTAGTTCTTCAAAAGCTGGATTCTGGAGCTTGATTTTTATTGGTTTGCATATTTCAGTTCTTCGCTGTGTGGTGATGAGCTGGTGGATGCAGTCTTGTGGGGTCTGGCCATGCAGGTTCTTAGTTTCTTCACATAGATATCCTTTGCTTGTCTTCGGGCATTCAGCCTCTATGTATTTGAAATCTTTCAAATGGATGGCAAGGAAAGGAGTTATGGAAGTTAGGATTTCCTGGTTACTATTGGGAATCATGGATAGCTTATATAAATCATATGTTTGTGCTAATATAATGGGGAATTTATAAACTATCATTATACTATTACCTATGTAAAAAGAACCTAATTTAATTACGTCATAGTATTCCCTAGTGTCTAGATTAATTACGCGTTCTTTTCCATATATATCCTGTAATTTTAGAACTAAACTTTTTAATAGAGCTGGACTTATGATTGAATGATGTACTGATGAAGTTTTTATAAACGCTAATATATTTTGAAGCTTAGTTATCTCTAAGGAAACAGAATCTATATTATCACCTATAATTAAGAAGATCTGCGCCAGATGGGCGTATTTTATTAAATAATCATCGTGAGTGGCTACGCTTTGCCTAATCTTATCTATAATAGTATCTATCTTGCCTTGGTTACTTATTATACTGTCAATGATTTTTGTATAGCGAGATGACCATTCCTTAGTTAAACTAACGTGAGAGTTGAACTCGACTATTAACTCGTTATCTTTATCTTGAAGAGATTTTATAACGCTGTTATAATGGACTGCGTCAGTGTAATCGAGATTACCCGTAATGCTCTTTACTACCGATCCAAGACCATCTATGAGTCCTCTTTTTACACGACTCGTCTCAAACGTTTGCAATTGTTCTAATAGACTATTTATTTTATCATTTAAGTAATTAATGTGAGGTTCGAATAAAGATAAAGTTTTGTTATTAAGATCAGGGGAGATGCTGTTAAGTTGATGCGATATTGAGATAATTTTATCTTGTATATCCTGAAGGTTTACTGGCTGTAGGAATGAGTGATATCCAGAAACAATGTTAGCGCGGCCTAAACGAAATGGTAATACACCGGGTCCACAGACTAGATAGAAGATAAATCAGACAACCGACTCACGTACTGTAAACATGGGCTTTACGGAAAAGGGGGCCAGTGATATATGACAGCTCTTTTTTTTTTAAATTGTGGTGGTGTCAAATGCAAAGGCATTCTATTCAAACAGCCACTTTATTTATTTTGGTGTATTATTTGCAGGATTACCCTATTTGAAATAAAAGGGAATTCATAATTTCATATACCCGATACATGAATTCCCTTTTATTTCAAATTTGAGCCAAAAAAGATCATTTTAAGAAGACTATTTAGGTGAAAAACAAAATAAAACAAGTTAATTACTTATTAATTGATTTATTTTTCAATTTCTTTTTGTAATAATTAATCCTTCTGTTGCATATTATTTGGTAATTTTCTCCTTTGTAAACACGTCAGTCCCTTTCAAAATGTTATTAATAGTATTCCTGTTGCATAAATCCATTTCTCACGAGTTTTATCATCAGTCGGAAATCTGGAAACAACAAATTGCTTGAAATTCCCTGAAATATGGGGTAATTTTGGGGAAATTTTTCCTTTCATTAGGCATCCGGAAATCGAATTATGAATCTACTAATTATTAATAAAATTTCAGTACATAGACATCTATGATAATTATTATGCTGGCTTCTGATGTAAATTTGTAATAATAAGCAATTATTTTACCGGTTTGCATGTCAGATGTTTTAGAGGTTATATTTAGAAATAATTTTTAGATATTTCCCATTTATCAAGTTTTTGATGATATAACCAATGATTTAGCGCAGAAACTTGGTTCCTGTGAGATTTGAGAAAGAAATACGTGATCAAAATTTATAAAACAGTGTACTTACGTATGAAATGTAACACCCGCTTTTTCTCTTTGATTGTTGCTTTTGAAGCCAAATATTGAACACTCTACCATTTTGTATGCTAGACACAAACGTTCCACATTCGATTAAATCATATTAATTTAGGTAGTAATCCACAAAACCTTTAATTTCTTTGGCACTTTAATGATTTTTTTGCTCAGTTTGATTCAGTTTGATTTGAAGTTTGAACTCTTCTCTATTCTATTTCCTCTTACAGGAATCTCAATAAGACTATCTCACTCTGTCAAAGCATGTCAGCAGACCCTTAAGCGAGCTGGCGGGGGAGAGGGGTTACGACCACAGATTACGAAATGTCATCTGAGGTTGGCCCCCTGTACCACAGATATAACAAACGCACCAATTTTATTACTTTGAGTCAAACGGCCGTGACCGGGTCCATTGTCCAGGCTTTCAAGTTTTATCTCCTGCGTTACGGCTGGTTGCAGGAGAAGATGGAGTACCAGAAGAGTCCTGCAACAATTGAGCGCTTTTAGGTACCCTCTTCAGACGGGATTTAGCTATGGGACCGCGTTTCCTTCGGGTGTATATATGGATGGGGAGGTCCGCCATCACTACATCTTGGGTGTATCGGGGAGCAAGTTTCTGTCGAGATGCGATGGGATTTTTAACATAAATCCGCTGTTCAGGTGAATACTCAGCTTCTGGTTCCCTACTTTGGTTGCGGTTATTAGTTAGATCTTGGCGTAAGTAAGAACAAGATTCATGTATTAAGTTATAGACTTGACTCATCTTAGTTTTATGATCTGTAATATATTGCTGTAACAAATGAGCTGAGAGGTCTACATCAAAAGGGTCGCGGGGGTCAAAGTGGCCTGTTATCAATTCTATAGGCTTACATTTGGTAAAACTATGGATGGAATGGTTATAGGCCAATAGGGCATATGGCATTAGATTGATAACGGATTCACTTCTTTTTTCTATTCTTAAGATGCGAAGATGCTCTAAGATCGTAGAGTGAAATCTTTCAACGATTCCATTCTCGTTGGGAGTGTGAGGGGCAATTTTGTGGTGTTGTATCTTATGTAACCTAACAAATTCGGCAAACAATTGATTACTAAATTCGGGACCGTTATCTGTTACTAAAGTTATGGGTAGTCCATGGTGAGTGCAATATTTTAATAACGCTTGAACTACACTCAGTGCGGTGCCATCTCTAAGGTAATAAGCTTGGGAATATTTAGAAAACGAATCGACTATAGTTAGAAATTTTTCGCTTTGTATGGTCAGTAAGTCTAAATGGATTAGTTCAAAGGGCTTGCTAGCAGGTGGAACGATTCTAAATGCCTGTTTTATTGGGTTGCGGTCATACTTAGCTTGGCCGCAAACTATGCATTCATTTATAAATTTTGAGATGTGTTCCCGCATCTTGGGCCAATAATATTTAATGGATAACGCTAGATAACATTCATTTATACCGCGGTGGTTTGTCTTACCATCGTGGTACTTGTTAATGATATCTTGTTGTTTTAAATATTCCCTAACATTTTCTAACTCCCTTTTTGTTAGCATGAGATGCATAGCCGAATTTTTAAACGTGTTCTGGATGATTGGTATTATTTTATACATAGCTTCAGGGGGATTGATGAGGATACCGGTCTTAATTTTTGGGTGAACATATTCCTTAATGGCTTTAATAGTATCTTCCTCCAGATTGGATTCAGATAATTGGATGCTGATTCGCGTATGCGTATCAAAAGGTTTTGTGACAATTGGTCTGCCTTTAATATCTCCTACAACGTTTAATACTAACTGTTTAGTGAACTTATTCAATGGGTCATCTGTTATCGGTATTTCTAATATTGGATTTTCTTCTTCTGTATGGACTGTGATGGTTCTAGAGTCATCTGCATCCTCTGTGGCTGTAATGGTTCTAGAATCATCGAGGGCAGGGCCCTTTTCAGACGCGTTAACTATAATAGAGCTAATTTCGTCGTTGTTTAATTCAATACGGGACAAGGCATCTGCGTTCGTATTGCATTTGCCCTGTTTGTAAAGTACCGAAAAATCGTATTCACTGAGCTTTAAGCGCCACCTTGTAAGTCGCGAATTCGGCTCTTTCAAATTCATTATCCACTGTAGTGGCTTATGGTCAGTTATGATAGTGAATTTGCGACCGAATAAGTATGGCCTAAAGTACTTGGTGGCCCATACTATGGCTAGGAGCTTCTTCTCGATGGTGCTATAATTGAGCTCGCTAGAATTAAGAGTCCGGGACGCATAGGCAATAGGTTTATCTGAACCTATGGACCCTTGCGATAACACGGCGCCTATTGCGACATTTGAGGCATCGGTGGTTAAAAGAAATTCACGAGAGAAGTCGGGATATTGCAGTATTGGGTCGTTCAGTAATAGCGTTTTGCAATGCTCGAAACAGTCGACATAATTTTGATCAAGGGTTATTTTAACACCTTTCTTCAAACATTGTGTCAAAGGTTTCGTGAGCTTAGCAAAGTTGGGTATAAACTTTCGATAGTACCCTAGTAAGCCGAGAAAACGTTTGATTTCCGTAGCTGTTTTAGGTAACGGGTAATTTTGAATAGCGGTAATTTTATTAGGGTTAGGCTTAACTCCTTCTTTACAAATAACATGTCCTAGAAACTCAGTCTCCAACTTTAAAAATTCTGATTTATCCATCTGAATTTTAAAGTTGGATTCTCGCAATCTTTTGAACACTTTTTCTAAATTCAGGATGTGCTCCTGCAAGGACGTACTGAACACAACGATATCATCTAAATAAACCAGACAAACTTCGTTCTGTAGGCCTCTTAAGACATTATCCATCACCCTTTGAAAAGTTGATGGAGAATTCTTAAGTCCCATGGGCATTCGCAAAAACTCATAATGTCCGTTCTCGACATTGAATGCGGTTTTGTGAATGTCTGCAGGGTCCATTTCTACCTGGTAGAAGCCGCTGGCCAGGTCCAGGGTCGTGAAGTACTGGCACTTACCAAGCTTGTCTAGTACATCAGTGATATTTGGTATTGGGTACTTGTCGTCAATCGTTTTCTCGTTTACTTTTCGGAAGTCCACCACAAGTCGCCATTTAACTTTCCCTGAAGCATCTGCCTTTTTGGGTACCACCCAGATAGGAGAGCTCCATGCGGAGTCCGAGGGTCTTATAATGTTTTGTTGTAACATTTTATCAATTTGATCGCGGACTTCTTGACGGTGGACGTAAGGGTATCTATAACTTTTAGTATGTACCGGGGCTTCATCAGTCGTTCTGATCCTATGTTTTATCTTGTTGGTGAAGGTTAAGGGTTCTCCCTCAAGATAAAACACATCCGCGTAGTTAGCACATAGGTTTTCTAAGTTAGCAAGCTCTTCCGCGTTTAGATGTTCCGTTCTGAGTTTAGATAAAACTTGTTGCGCGCGATCTGATAAAATCTCGGTACGTTTAACCTCTGTATTAAATAATTCAGCCATTACTGGACGGTCCATGGAGAAGATAACATCACTGGATGAGGTGTTGGTGATTTCCACCCAACCACGGTTATTAATTACCTCAGTTAAGCATTCAGAAATTTCGCAATTACATATTATTTGGCTATCGATATATACATCTCCGTCTTTACTATTTATCGGCAATCGAACTAATTTAGAGCTTTGAGCCGGGATAATTTCCTCGTATAGGTTCGCATTACGAGAATCGTACATTTCGATGGGAACCTTTGCGTTACGCGTTATTAATAATTTGTGTTTTAAATCGATATTAGAGTCCCATGAGTCCAATAAATCGAAACTTAAAAGTCCATCGAAATAATTATGAAAGTCGTACACGAATAATTTTATATCACCAGCTTCCTCAAATTCGTTAAAACAAGGTAAAGTGATTGAATAGTCATTCCTACTTGTGGTGTGCACATTAGTCACCTGGAAAGGCTCGTAGTTCAAGGGTATATGATTGAAATATTTTGCTACGGCCTGGGGGCTTATGAAGGATTGGTTGGCGCCCGTATCCAGTAATAATTTTAAAGGCGGGTTATTAATTTGAATATAACCAAGCTGTCTTTGTATGTGAAAATTAACTTCTATTTTTGCTTGTTTAATTTGGGGACCTTCGGAAAATTTTCATTCTCAGACGGCCCAGGGGTCTGATCAACTTCCTCTACTGTGGGAGACTCAGGAGCCTGAGCCTGAGTATCATCGTAATACCCGTAGTAACTATCTGGGTATTGAACATAATTATCATAGTCTTGGTAATATTCAAACTGGTTGTAATCGTATTCATAGTATGGATTATAATCATATTCAAAGTCATTAAAGTTAACCTCACGCGATTTAAAGTAATTACTGGGTGGTGGATTGCCAAATTTACGCCAATCGTGTCCCGTAGGGGGTAAAGGTCTGGGGACAAAGTGGCTCACGCCGCTCATTGGACGTGGAGCACTGAAATTAGGGGACTGATGTGGCTGAGGTCTATTTGGCATTTTAAAAGCGTTAGATTGGGGGTTATAATTTGGTGGGGGAGCCCTAAAGATTTGTTGAGTCCTTGTGGGACCACGAGGGAACTGCATCTGGGGCGGATTTAGCCTCCAGCCCTGCATGGCTTGTGGTGGTATGGGATGTTGTCTGGATGTACCAGGGGGACTGAACAGTTGCATTCTAGGGGCCGTGGGAATATTAGACGTAGCCATCCTATGGGCAAAATTATTTAGGGGTAAGTTGAAATTGGCGTTGGGACCTGGTGGGGCCCATTCCTTACGGGAAGGACCGTCATTGCGATGTTGTAAGTAAAGAGTGTTTAGCTCTTCCTGCACAAACTCGAGGGCCTTTTCCATGGAATCGGGTCTCATGC
Organism: Mecyna flavalis; assembly: GCA_949319885.1. NCBI lineage: Eukaryota > Metazoa > Arthropoda > Insecta > Lepidoptera > Crambidae > Mecyna > Mecyna flavalis. The sequence goes on from OX439426.1 coordinate 908,171, forward strand.
ACCGAATCCTGGATCCTAGGGGATCTTTCAAACCTCGTAAGTAAGCCTGAAGGGTAAGTTTTTTATAGAGGGTGCGTTTAGCTTCAACGGTTGTGGCTACCGATTCATTCAAAGAAATATACGTCATGATGGTACTATACAGGTTCTGGCAACGTTCATAAAATTCCTGCGGGGTGCTGGACCCCTGGGTTTGCATAGACAGATCAGAGTATAAAGTGGTCTCATCACGATGGTCTGCGAAATTATTTTTTAGAGCATTCCTAATACCATTCCATGTATCGGGTATACCGCCGGAGTTTATTAATCTAGCCGCGGGGCCCGTTATTTTGTTAAGGATGCCATTTATAAGGGCTAGGTTTGCTAACTCATACCCTTGTGCCGGTACCTTAAAATATGTAGACACTAATTGATCGCACAAGCTAATAAAACGAGTTAACACGTGAGGGTTGCCATCGAACTCTGGCAAAACCCTAAGGGACTTGTAAATAGCGTCGATATGTTCTTGAACCATGATAAATTTTATATTCCTACTCTCGTCTATAGCAGTACCTCTACCAGTCAAACTACTCCTACAACTACTACGCCCGTTAGAATTCTTCGGATGAAAAATCTTGGCGGTTAAAGTTTACACAAATTACACATAAAACACACAGAAATTAATAAGAAAAAAAAATAAAGGAAATAGCACAATGGGAAAAATATATAAGATTAGGTATATCAGGATCTTGAAAGATACAAGGACTGACGGGAAACTTATGTATAGGAAAATTACTAGGATAATAGGATAGCAAGGACTTGAAAGATTCAAAGTACTTACAGCATCACGTTCTCTGCGGAATCTATGTCTTGATTCTCCTCGCTGCGGCCACTTGTAGGTTCGTGATAGTCGCGGTAAATTAATCGATGTTAGATAATTTACTCTTTAACTATCCTACCGACTGCGCCAAAAATATATGGTCACAGCGAAGGTTGCAAAAAAAATGATTTTATTAAAATATATTTAATTATAAAAGTTACAATTTAGTATTTAATTCTACGAACTAACAAAGTTATGAGACTCGACCGAGGTTAGGTACAAGAATGCCATGTAGAAATGTTGCGAAATAACACGATGAGGTGATGGACGTCATCGGCGGCGCGTTCTGCAGTGTCAGCGGCACGTGTAACCGAATGTTGTTTCCAATAAATGGAGCACCGCGATGTCTGCAATTTACCTATACTAGGCTTGCGTAACAAACTGTGATTTTAGTATTTAGAACTTCAATCATTACAACTTGTGGTAAAATAATAATAATCTAAACATTATATTTCCAGATTTGCAATGCTAAGAAGCTAATATGCAAAAATTAGAAGTGTAGATGCAAGCAATCCCAGTGCTAATCAAGATTCTTTCATTTGGTCAAACCATGCTCTTTGCCCACACTTGGAAAGCTGAGCACTAATAAGGCTTTATGGTTTTTAGGTAATATTTATTATTGTATTTTCATCCTAAACCTACTAAGTGACGAGCTATTTGATGTAATTGGTCGAGAAGTCGGCTATTACACCAGAGGGCGGGTTCAATCCCCACAGGGTACAAACATTTGCGTGTATGAATTATATTATTTTTTATCTTTATTTATAAAAAACAAAACCATTATACTTTTTCAAAATAATTTTATAATTATTTACATTTTTTAATAAACTTAAACAAAAGAACACAATGGGCTTATAAATAATAAGATTAGCATAATTACATTAATTTAATAGACTTACAAAACACCTTAAAAACAGTAGACAACAACGGAAGTATCCTTCCTTCAAATGTATCTAACAAGAACACAGGCACACACAGTACAAACTGAAACTTAAATAATATTTTATTTTAGGTTATTCTGGATATCCACTCTGCAAAAGGGTGATGTCACCAACTTGGGATGCTGAACCAGACACTCACGAAGCTGTAGGCAGAAGGTGGCAATGGCTCAATAGGTGCTGAAGTAACCTGTGCCATTGTTGGCAGTTAGGTACTGAATGTGCTTCTGTCAAATATTCTTGATTAAGTTGAACTCTGTAATAAAAACATGAATGATTTTAAGTTTGTCACATACTATAGTATGATAGAAGCAAATATAAGTGCAGACAGAAGATAATCACTTATTAATTAGTTTGCTCTTTGCCGCATTCAAGCATTTTGTTTTTCCTAAAGGTTGACTGGTAGAGAATGCTTTTAGTGTTAAGTCCGCCTTTTGTAGCCAATTTGTGTGGTCAATAAAGTTTTTATAAATAAATAAATTACATTGTTACTTGTTTACATATCATTTCCGTAAGCTCATCAACACAAGGTCCTTCTATAAGCATCATTGATGATTATTATTTTGTTCAATCTTGGCCTTCAGGTCTACCCAGCACTGGAATTATAATAACAAATTATTTTACAGTCACTTCATGTTATCTATACTAATATTATAAAGAGGAAAGATTTGATTGTTTGTTTGTTTGTATTGAATAGGCTCTGAAACTACTGAGCCGATTTGAATAATTCTTTCACAGTTGGAAAGCTACACTATCCCCTCTGGTGAACGTAGAGTACTTTTGATCCCAGAAATGGGGGGAAGGGGGGGATATTCTATCATTCATGTACTTAGTCTTAATAATTAACAATATTAACTGAAGAGTTGAGCCTTTGTGCTGCTGCATTCCACATAATCTTCGGATGCTCCAGAAATTATCCTTAGAATATTTCAGTCAAAGTTCGAAAGTATAAACGAACATGGAAGTGTTCAATGGGGATAAATGATAATGAAAGATAACATCTAAAGTGGTTCGTCAAAGAATTCAACAAAAAATCGTAGTATTCTCAAATTGATAACCATGTTCTCAATCAATGTATATAATCACTGTGTTATACTCAATGAAGAACATGCATTTCAATGACCAAATCGTATTAAATCACGGAAAAAGTTAATTTTTTTGCCTTTTTCAGAATTACAGAATAAAATGCATTTGACACTTGACATTTGTATTATTTTGGTGTCAGAAACGTTTAAAAATTTAAGTAGGTTAAAAGGAATAATCGGCACGCGCGGCTCTTTCATAGTTATTGCTTCACTTATTGAAAACTACTGTAAATCAAGAAAATTATACTGATAAAGTAATCTAAACCCATAAAAACGCGGTTTTACTTGAGCATTCGTATTATAAAACATAATTTAAAAACCGGTAAAACGAAAATAAAATCTTCAATGGATTTTCGAACGAATTCGATTGAACGGTAAAAAGACCAGAGACAAAAGAAACCGTTCACCTTCATGTCAAACAGTGCAATAGTCGTTCACTTTTTAAGGGGTCATAGTATGATTTTAAGCAGGCCTGATTCTGCCCTGCTCGAAAACTGCACTGCGATTGGATGGTTTTCATAAATGCTCATGGTAAGGCCCCTGATTTGGACATTTGGACGGACGGACGGACGACTCTGAAAAGTGCTGAAAAGTGTAGTCAGTCTGACAACTACTGACAAGTTTGATTGAATATGAATTTTATTATTTTGCCGGCTGTCAAGTCAAAGTGTCAAACTCGTATGTCATTCACATGAGCCGAAAAGCCGAAAGCCGAAACTTTGTTCCACTTTGATCGAGAAACGCTCAAATCCGTAGACAGAGAAAACTCAAATCCATGTGTTCTGTGCTCAAATCTGAGAAAAAAGAGTATTAATATCTTTTAAAAATTTATTAAATTCGAAAAAGAATATTGTACTGCGTTGTTTCATTAGAAAATCAATTTTGTTTTATGGTGTCGAGCTGATTCAAGTTTAGTCCGACTCCGCATCCACTCTACTTTTTGTTGAGCAACAGAATACATCAGGTAACAATCATGCATGAATCGCTCCATAATGCCAGTAATAAAAACTAGCAGCCAGTAACAATAAATAGGTACCTAGAGTAATTGACTGTGAGGTGAGGACGTGTAGGGAAAGTAACGTCGGCTAACAATAAAGGTGCTAACACGGGAACATTTAAAACAATAAATATTTGGTGTGGATGCACTGAAAGAGTGTCTCTACCACCGGCTTCGGAATGTTACCTATCTATCGAGAAGAATCAGCAAGCACTTTTGACTGCCTCCGTGGAACAGTGGCTAAGCCGCTCGGGTATAAAAACACGGAGGTCGTAGGTTCGATTCCCGCCTTGGATCTGGTTTGTGGTAGGGCTTTTTCGGAGTCCGACTGGCTAGCAACCACCCCCACAGGTGAAATCTGCCGCCATAACAGCTCTGGCTGTGTTCCGGCAATATAAATGTGGGAGCCAGTAGGTAGACTTGAAATCAGAGGCTCAAAGATCAGATGAGCCTACAGTCTGGCAGCACATTGAGCGACGCTTCCAGACGAAGTGTCTCTTAATGGAATAGACCGCAGTAGCCGCTGACCATCAGGTGGGCTGCGTGTCTGTCTGCCAACTGATGTAGTATAAAAAAAAGCAACTCAATAGTTACTCTTTTCAATCGCCAAACATTTTTACAACATTGGTAATGAATGCCATATCTGTTAAAAAACTATTTTACAACTGGCACAGTCGGATGTAAGCATGTTGAGAAGTTTGAGAACCTATGTCTTTTCGCAAACAGAATATACGCGTCTCGTCAACAAGCGCTCGCACGGGACTGGTAATTATTTATTTTATTTATTTATTTATTTAGGTTCACCAGCGTAATTTACACTAACAAAAACATAAATTTTACAAATAAGGGAACTTAACTAAGTGCAACTACTTTTAAAGGTAAACACCACATGTAATCCGTATAATAGGTCTGTAATTTTTTTGGGTGAAATGAAATTACTTTGGAAGATTAGACAATATAGGCATCTTTCTGTGTAGAGTGTGTTTCTGTGCCACGGAGCCTTGCGTTTGATGTCGTTAGCTGTACCGATGTCTAATGAGTTTTTAAAGACTTTCTGCATTACTACGATGCATCTAGTTTTTACGGCCAATAGTATTCATTCCTAATGATGTTTTCCATCTTATATTTATATACGGGACAATAATGTTGGCCTGAAATCTAATAACGAGGGCTTATTAAGTAATGATGGGGTTAATAAAGTTCAAATCAACATTATATAAACATTTATTGAGAGACGTAAACCAGTATAAGTATGTAGATTTAGTGTGGTTTAGTGTAAATAGATGGTAGGAGGGAAATAGTCTTTTGAGAAAACAGAGGAGTATAATTATTGTCAGTCTTTTAAAAACATTATGACTTTGAAAGTCATAAAATAATAGTTATTTATGTGGCTGTTGCATAATGAGGATCATTAAAATACGAATGTGGTTTTATGAAACGAACGAAGTGAGTTTCATAAAAGGATTACATGAGTATTTTAATGCCTAATTATGTACAGTCACATACATAACTGGGTCAAAATTCAGAAATGATTCTTCGGGTCACTTTAGTGGCGAATTTTTTTTGTCCGTTTTTGGCATTGTTTTATATCGGAGAATAATAAAGAGATCAACAGAAGTTTAACTACAAAAAAATAGCCAAATCTAACCACAGGTTTCACCGGAATTATTTTTTGAAAATTTTGACGCCACTAAACGTGACATGTTGCGCCACTCAAGTGACCAGTTAAATATTATGAGAGAAAGTAATCAAAAAGAGTATTAAAATCGTAGTAAGGTTGGTAATTTTACACAATTACCAACAACACATTAAAATTAACAAAAAAACAAAAGTATAATATAAAAATCTTTAATTTAGATTCGGGTAAACACAATCAGAAATACCTACTGTAAGACAAAAATCAAAAATCTTCAAATTGTAGCGCGTATAACAATTTTTTGTTTACTTAACAATCTAAAATTAAATGGCAAATTCCCTTTAGTGTATCATAATTATTGTCCCCTAATTAACAAAATACTAACAAAGACATTAACAAAATAAGGCCCGTGGTTGGCTATGCAAAATAAAAATCTTATACGAAGTGCAATGAATAATTTAACAAAAATAAAATAAAAATCTTCTCAGGGCATTATCATAATGGTAACCCTGATGGGTTAAGCAGATAAACAAAGGTAAGTCCGCCACGATTGACAAGTTTGGAGGGTTATTTCAGATAGATCTATATTATGGCTGTAGTGACAAGTTATTGGCCCATCGCCTGATTAAATTGTATTAGACTAAACCTTTCAAACCTACCGCTTGCCGAATGCTGGAAACATGTCAAATCGTGCTTTGCTCATAAAAGCATTATAAGCAGTTGGAGAGTCTTAAAAAGGCTCGTCTGGCTGTGCATACAGTGCTGGAGCCAACAATTATGTACGGTAGTGAAAGTTGGGTGCGGCAGAGGAAGCACGAGAGTACAATAAATGGAGTAGAAATGAGAGGGCTAAAGTTTGTTTGGAGCAAAGTTGAGTGACAGGATAAGAAATAGTGTTATAAGGGAAAGGTGTGAAAGAAGATGTAGTGCCTAAGATCGGGAAAAAATGTTAAGATGGTTTGGACATGTACAGAAGATGAATGGGAAGAGACTAACAAAAGTGATAAACAAGGTATGAGTGGAATATTGAAAAGTGAAGGCCTAAGCGAACATACCTAGATCCAATTCAGGATGTTCTTAATAAAGGCTATGTAAAAAGTACCCTAAACCGACGAGCGGAGCGTGTATGAAAGATACTTTTACCTAAAGTTGAGGAAGCAAGGGAAGTATGTAAATCGTATCGAGTGGAATGACGTGGTCTCTGCCTCTCTCCGGATCGTGAGCCGAACGCTATAAGCACTACACCACGGAAGCGGTAAAGTATCGTTACTGATCTGTTTGAAATACAAAACCAATTACCAGATCAGTTTTGATAATTAAATCAAGAATTAATATACTTTTAGACTAGCTTATCACTATACGCTTCATAAATATTGTTTTATATGAATTATTTAACATTAATTAGGCTTTTTTCTAATGAATTTTGTTTATGTAATAAGACAAGTCACTTGAGTGGCGCAAAATGTCACTTCAGTGGACAAAATGCCACTCAAGTGACGCCACTAAAGTGACCGAAAATAGGACATTTTTACAATTTCTGGCTAAACTGTGCAATAAATTCTTTTTCTTTATTATAATCTAAAATCTCGATTATATTTACGACATAATAATAGTTATTACTGATTGATAATGTTATCCTAATATACATTTCATATGCCCACCTGAGTGACCTGGGATGATAGAAAAATATATGACTCAAAAATTAAGCACTTCTAGTTTATTCCTCGAACGACGATGAGTTGCCCGCAACGAATTAATATCGTTGGTTGCCCGTCCTCTCTCTTCACTTGCAACGGCACAACTGGCGAGTGGGCGGTAAGTTTGCAAGGTCATAGGTAGCTTTGTTGCGGCGTGTGAGTCGTTTTTAACCGCGCGCTCAAAAATTGCAAAATCGTGTGACCAAGACAAAATGCTTATTTCGTAAATGTTTTTGTTTAAATATTTGTGTAGTTTAGTATTTAATATTAAACAATGGTTTATCAGGCTCATTTTCGTAGGTAAAAAGTACGACATTGTCCAGGTAAATAAAATGCTACAAGCTTTTGAATTATGGAAGAGCAGAGTGTGACCACGCGAAGAACGCTATTTTGACCCCGATTTTAGGTTTCGATTGAAAGTTTTGTTTAACGTTTTCTGAAATATTATAGTAAAATTATGAATTCTAGGTAGCTAATTTAACAAACAATCATATAAAAAAGATTTCTAGGCTGTGCGTTCTATATCATCGGAATGTAAGGCGTGTGACCGCAAATTTGGACCTCGTAAATTTTGACCCAACTTTATCTTCATTCATACGATAATATGTCTATTCTATAGTCAGGATCGATGAGCAAAGTTAGTACTTAGTACAAAATCATGTCATAATTTGTAGGTCAATTTGAATAAAATACATTTTAAGAAGACGTTCGAAATTTGAACGTAATTAAGGTATCGGTATATTACCGATATTAAAATGTAAACATTAAGATTCAGCCACAGATACTCATATCTAAATATAGGGCGTTTGCTCATCGATCCTGACTATAAAACGTTCGAAATTTGAACGTAATTAAGGTATTGGTTACCGATACTAAAATGTAAACATTAAGATGCAGCCACAGATACCCATATCTATATGTAGGGCGTTTGCTCATCGATCCTGACTATAAAATAGACATATTAGGGTATGGATGTAGATAAAATTATTTAATCATTACCAAGTACTGTCTTACATAACAATAGAGGTGTAGTAGAATTACATGTCATACTTTCAAGCACAGTATTGAATGTTATAACTTCCTCCATACACTTAGTTCAAAGAATTTGTAATTTGACTCAATTAGCTGAATGACTACTCAGTGTTCCATTGTTCCATTACATACAAAAGGTTTTCCAGCAAGAACTGCCAATATTTTTGATGTAATGTAGTTAGGAATATTTCTGCCATAAATGAAGTCCAAGTGGCCGAAACTTTTGTCTGCTAGGATACACGTCGTAACATCACCTAGTTTCGGCTCTATTGCTTTTATGTCTCTCACGTCACCGACGTAGTCATTTTCGCTGGCTATGAAGTACCACGGCATAATGACTGAACTCAGGTCGATAGCCGGTGCTGAGAATCTACCGTATTTCAAAAGGTTCTTCACAGGCCCGTAATCCTCGTTTATAAAACCATGTTCTCTCATCTGGCCCCATCGCGCGAAGTTCTTAAACGAAGTTCCCGCAGGCACGTGGCCAGTTAGCGTGCGGAGAGTGTCATCTGGTATCTCGAACTGATTGTATCCCAGTGCAGCGAATATAAGGAATGAGCAGAAGGGATACTGCAGTGGGCTCAGGCCGCAGAGCAGCTCCCCAGTCGACTGCACGAACTTCCCATTGGCTAAAATCTCAAAGTTACTTAAACTCAAAGGTGTGGTGCCTGCAACGAGTGCTTGAATCGGTATCACCAAAAACCTTGAGTGCTTCAATGAGGCGGTTACTGAAAGTCCGAATCCGGCATGGATTTTGTCGTTATACTCTGGTTTTTTCGCGCACAAGAGCAAGCAGATGCCGACGCCCTGGCTGTGGGCTACGTACGACAGCTGCGTTTTGCCGGTGTGCTCCAGAACGTAGTCGATGAATGCTGGTAAGTCAATCAGAGCCATTTCGTCCATCGCAAAGTCCCAGAATTCACTGTCCTTGTCGGGGTTAAGTTTAACGTGCTTGCGGCTGTATCTGTTTCCCCTGACGTTTGGGACCCATACGTCGTAGCAGGCGTCGGCGTAGATGTAGCAGTGAGCATTTCCCGGGCCGGGTATGATGCAGTCATCGCCGCTGAGGTACAGGCCGTGCATGAACATTAGCGGAAGTCTGTCTGGGTCGTCCGGACAGGAAGAATTGCGAGGAATGCGGTATAGGCTTAGGATGTAGCCGTCTGAGGTGGTTACGGTGTGGTTTTCGTAATTGTACCCATCGTATACCACTAGTTCATGGAATGGCAGGTCACGACGAGGCGAGAATCCGAATAGATTTCTAGGATCTATAGTTGTGTCATTCTCAGCAGCAAATACGGTTTGTAAAATACAAACTGCTAAAATTGCAAGAGCGAATTTCCATGTGCCCGCCATTCTTTATTCACCTGTAATGAAAAATGTATTTAGACAAATTGTGATGGAGAGGAGCACGAAATGTGTACAAATGGCTCAACTGGACATTATCATCACACAAAATAAATGAGTTTGTCCGTTGTGCGAAAGTGGTCGACAAATTATGGATTGAATTAGAATGACGGGTTTGCTTTGTGTTTTAATTAATACAGAAACAGTTCGTGCCGATACTTTCTGGCATAAGAGCTTCCGGTGTGCGGTGGAAATGTTTGAAGTGGCAATGTGAGAAAATTGAGATCCCTGATTATTTGTCTGTCAAATATTTTAGAGCTGTCTCTTTTGTAATTACTTAGATAATGTACTTAGGTTCTACTTAATATAATTTAGTAATTAATAATAAATTATACATATCTCCAAATCCAATATACCTCGAAAATTATGAAGTTATTATTAGGCTTGTTGCTCTTTCACCCTAAATCTATTAAATTGATATAGATGTACCTACCTACATCGCTTTTAGATTTTAGATTCAGGAGATGGCGTTTGTTGCTCGAGGTCATTAAAACGCTGTAAAGAAGCTCAACTTGGAACCAAAGGTCATTTTTAAATACCCTTTGAATATTAAATCGAATATATAATCAATCTTTTCACATAATACTAGTTTCGTAGCAACTATTAAATCCACTCAAATAAATAGGTAAACTAAAAAAATATATAATTATATTACATTTTAATAAAAATTCAGTACTCACCGCATATGTCCAGGTGGTAGGTGAGAGACGATGGTTCTGATTATTATCAATTATCATATACAAGTATACTAGATATGGGTACTTGCCTAATAAATAGATTAAATTCGGTTGTTTGCATTTATGTTTCAAATTAACGTGTAGAGTTCCTTAGTTTATTTCGCGTGTTCTGTATCTACAGATGTTAAATATGTTCGAGACAACACGTTTTGGTTCTTAATAATAAGACTAGCTTTTACTTGCAACTTCGCCCGGTATACGAAAATATCCCGCAGGAGCGTGATATTTTCGGATATACTCGTATTACTCGTAGATATTAGTTTGCAAGGTACAAACAAAGGGCCGGCAAATAATGCCTCATGGCATTCTCTACTGAAATATTCAAACTGAATATTTCCTAAGGTTATTTTTAAGCTATTGCATAGCTTTTATCGTGGGCTTTGGGTGCGGCGACCCGAACCAAGAAATTCCGTAACGAAAATCTTTGTGAGAAAAAACCTGACACTCGTCTTTAAGTTGTTTCAGTTCAAAAAAAAAAAAAAAAAAAAAGACTTCGGCACGGTGTTTGTGTGCGTGCGCACTGAGCTGTATTATGCTACACGATAACACGACTGCTATTAGGTATTTAGGAGTCTACAAGACGGGGAGCCTAGAGGATTAGCGTTTACTAGGGATTTTCCGCTCGTAGATTCTATAGTAGGCTACTATGCGTGAACACTTGTGCTTACGGTCATTCAAACCATTTGAGACTTTATAATGTGGGAGAAATTGCACTTTATTGTGACCCATTAGGATTTCGAAAAAATATCACATTGCTGCAGCGGAATAACGATAGTCAAATGGGCGAAGCTGCGCGCAGAAGGTAAGATGTTAAAACTCTACTATACCTACAAATAAATTAACGATAGTTAATTATCTTCTCTAAGACATGTTAACGTAGTACCTAAATAAGAAATTTTTAAATTGCAAATGTAGGTAATTTGCAAAAATGCAAACGAAAATACCATACATTTCTATGCGTCTATTTAAAACATACATACAATTATCTATCGGTAACACGCACCGAAGGGAAGCCTTTTTAATAAATTATTACGTATGTACTACCAGTAGGTACTTACGCTAAAGATGGGAATTGGTGAACGAGTAAAAGATAACCGTAGTATATAGGTATTTATTTTCTCTCTGTAGTATATAGGTATTTTATTTTAAATAGTGCAATCTGTTTCTATCAGTGAACATTCAGCACCAGGTCAAGGATTTAAAAATTTGACGTGGAGAGCAGTCAGTCCAGCGACGTGTGCCCTTTATGTAGAAATTTATACTGGGAACTTTCTTTTTAGCCTTTTGATTGTCGTGTCAGTTTTCATCAAGAGCATAGCCAGTACGTTTGGATGGTTATCCAGTCTATTCCTGTAGGATGTGGGATGATCCAGTCTCCTTATTTTTTTTTTCAATTAATGGTGTCTGATCTGTGATTCAAAAAACAATTTTTTTTTCTGACAACATTTATAGTGTCATTTAACACACTACTATATACCGCATCTAATTCTACTTGCTAAAGTAACAACAAAACTTCAATAGACGAATATTACAATTTATGTAAACCCACCTACATTCTAAAGTGCCAACCCTAGTGGGGCAGATTACACCTAATTTTAAAGCAGTGAAATCTGCGGTGCCCCACTAAATCGATTTAGTGGGGCATATTCCACTGCAAGTTTTTGGTGGGGCAAAGTGGAATAATCCAATTATTCAGACATGAAGGCACTTCCATAATTATTACGTATCCTTAATTAATTTATGACGTTTTGCGCTACATTATAAAATTTTTTATTATTAGGGTCATATTTAAGGCTCTCAGCCTCCATTTTCACGGAGAGAAACTCGTCTGCACCCTGATCAAATAATGGACCTGCACCCTAGACTATTATACCTCGTATCTTTTATTCACCTTTTTTTTTATCAACACTACTCAACTACGATTTCAATATTTTAAGTCAGCAGCTGATCTCCAACGAAACTTAGTTACACCATCATTAAACTGAAGGATTTGAAATCGAAGTCCAGTTTATTACCAACTCTCTTTTGCTGCATCCATTCGTCAGCTAACGTACCTACCTACTAATAATACTTTCCAAATGAATGCTTTAGCACGGTAATGTTATTTAGTGGAATTTCAAACTTCCCGAGAACACGCCACCTGGTGTCCATTTACGGACATATTTGAGATCATCCATTTTTTTTCAAATCGTTCTACAAAAGATACTCGTGATTGAACACGTGTATTGTGTTTTATGGACGTATAGTAGGTACATAACTGCTGCAAATAAAAAGTGGTCGTAAAAGTATAATGCCTATCTTAATAATAAAAGGATAATGCCTTTTGATGTTATACAATGAAAGTGACTGCAGTTCAGATATATCGTATCGTATTATTATCTCAGTTATCTATGTTAATGTTAACATTTATCTAACAAAGTTGTGACGATTACGCCATAATCAATGTATTTGCGAACGAATCACACATTGTTGTATCCTTTTTAAAGCGTGATTGAGGTTTTTGTTTATGGTAGGGCTTTTTCACAGTCCGACTGGCTAGCTTTCTACCACCACTGGAAAATCTGGCGCCATCACAGCTCTGGCTGTGTTCCGGTAATATTAATGTGGGAGCCAGTACACTTGAAATTAATGCCTCGAAGATCAGATGTGCCTACAGTCTGGCAGCACATTAAGCGACGCTTTTAGGCGAATTGTGGAATAGGCCGCAGTGGTCGCTTACCATCAGGTGGGCAGTGTGCCTGTCTGCTAACTGACCTAGTATAAAAAATAGCAAATAAGATTTATATGCGTGGGATCTTTATTCTAATAAAATGTAGTTCATATTAGAATGAGTTTGTACTACAAAATATTGCATACAAATATAAACCCTAAAGTAAATTAATATTACACAAACATAAAGAAATATTTAATTAGGTCGTATCTTCGCACACCTCTTCCAATTCGACGCAGATACAAGTAGGATAAACATAACACAAAGACAAAAGTATATAATGTAAACCAGGTGGCCAATTGGATCCGCCGCTGCGTCATCGGTTCTGATGACGTAATAAGACTGGTATTCTGGCGGAACCAGTGACTACCTAAATATAAAAAAAAGTAACAGTTGTATAATGAAATAAAAGTATTTTTCTTATTTCTAGTGTCAATACTTTTGACTAAAAATAACTCAAATAAAAAAACATTGACTTAAAAGAGACATACCTCGTACAAGGTATATTAGGCTAAATATCGTAATATTCGTAATAATAATGTCCTGCTAGCCAAATTTTGTGGGGGTGGAAAATGAACTAAGTTTTCATTGATATTGGCCATCCCTTTGAGAGGCTCATGTGGCCACTATCGACCATTGGGCTCCCCGGCCGGCACTCCCGCGGCGTCCGACGCGGTTAATTTAGCCAATATCGGCGGCGCTTTCATTTCCAGCATTCCCGCCATTCTATCGATTTCAATTTCGTTTCGGATGGACGAAGGAACATGGAGAAGATGACCGTAAAAATTAAAAGTCAATGTCGTTTGTCAACACGAACGAAACTCACGACAGTAGCTTAAACTGTCTACAAACCACGATCAAACGATCAGTCGACGACATTTGTAACGAAATGTGTTTTTAAGGGTTGTATTTAACTGTACATCAAAAAAATACTGATTGTGCATCAAAAAATACTGATTGTGCATCAAAAAATACTGATTGTACATCAAAAAATACTGATTGTGCATAAAAAAATACTGATTGTGCATAAAAAATACTGATTTGCTAACCTTACCTAACCTTTGGTGTGCAATCAGTTATTTTGATGTAACTACATTTAGATTTCAGTTTTTTTTTGACCACCAGCCCGATGGTCCGATGACATAGTTAAGATCGCCGGGGTCAACTGGGTGAACGTTGCACAGGACCGGAACAGCTGGCGTGAAAGAGAGGAGGTCTATACCCAACAGTGGGTGGACACGGGCTGAATAGATAGATTTTTTTCTCCCGTTTAAAAATTGTGGTCTCACCAGTTCGAGCCATTGAATTTTATTTCGAAAGGTGATATTTTTTTTTATACCAACATCATGAGCCCGTTGATTGGTCTAGTTCCTTTGTTAAGTGTTATGGTGGTAATGTGGTTATCGAATGTCTGCCATATGTGCGACATTATAACTGGACTTGAAAAATCCTGGATCTTGGATGACGAGACAAAAATGTTTAGAGAAAGATCATTATTTGCTACTATCCTTCCGCCCGCGGTTTTACCTGTGCGTAATTTCTTTCTTCAAATATCCCCACATTCCCCCCACATTTCCGGGATCAAAAGTACCCTATGTTCACCGGGGATAGTGTAGCTTACCAACAGTGAAATAATTTTTCAAATCGGTTTAGTAGTTGCGGAGCCTATTCAATACAAGCAAACAATCAAATTTTTCCTCTTTTTAATATTAGTTTAGATTCTGAAACTGTAAACTCGACAATAGGTTGCCGCATCCGCTTTGTTTTCGAACTGGCAAGTATATTGTTGCGCATTCCTTGTTTGGCGTGCACTACACGAGCCTCGGGCCGAATGCTGCCGATATTGCTAAGCGCCGTATAACTCGCCCCGGGCTATGCTAACTTGCTCGTTTGCTGGCGACAATAAGTGATTTATCGATGCTAGATGACTATCAAGCATGTATAAAACACACCATACAAATATACGTTCTCCTATGTTTATAGGCTCAAACAAAGGTGCGCTCCCGATTATTTAACTCTCATAACTAGGTGAGCTGAGTATAGCTTGGGTGACCGAAGAGAGATCGGCACCAACGGTTTTACGTACTTTCCATTGGACAAGGGTAAGTATCAACAACTTCCCGATTCTAGACTATTTATGGATACAGCCTTTTGCGAACTTTTTTCGTTCTCTCATAATCCTCTTTCATCCAAAGCGGTCCCGCCACAAACGCAATATCATTTGACCAGTGTGTAATCTGCTGGCTGGCTTTCGTCTACTGTCCATCTTCTCTTCTAGTTAACTCGGTGTCCTCTCCAACTCCACTTTAATCATAACCCGGAATTTGAATGCAGTATCCCTAGCCGTCAATTGTAAAGTGTGACCTACTATCCACCGCCCCGCGAGCTCTCATAGATATTAACTGGCCTGTAAACAAAGCATCGAATCAAATGGCCAGAGCCAGTGGAGTGTGCGAGACAAATGGCCGGCAATGAGGCGGACGACTAGCCGCATTCCTGACCCTGGACTCGGTAAACACAACTGATGTACGATAACTAGTGGTGGCGGCAAGCATGGAAATAGAAAAAGAAAGAAATATTTCTTGTTCTTTGGCGGCAAGGTTACATTATGAATAAATATCCCTGAATATCGAAAGTTTTCACAATAACAGAAAAACCGGCCAAGTGCGAGTCGGACTCGCCCATGAAGGGTTCCGTAGCAGCAAGTATCATCATAATATAAAAGTTCTTGTAGTTCTTTGTAAGTTTGATCGACGTTTTTATATTTGAGTTGATTGAATGAGAGGAAAATTGCGGTTTACGATTTATGACGTTTAAAAAAAAACTAATTACTTGATCTCGTTCAAACCAATTTTCAATGGAAGTTTGCATGGTAATGTACATCATATATATTTTTTAGTTTTATCGTTCTCTTATTTTAGAAGTTAGAGGGGGGGTGACCAACATTTTACCACTTTGGAAGTGTCTCTCGCGCAAACTATTCCGTTTAGAAAAAAATGATATAAGAAACCTTATTATCATTTTTAAAGACCTATCTATAGATACCCCACACGTAAGGGTTTGAACAAAAAAATTTTTTTGAGTTTCAGTTCTAAGTATGGGAAGCCCCAAAAATTTATAAACTAATTACTTGATCTCGTTCAAACCAATTTTCAATGGAAGTTTGCATAATAATGTACATCATATATTTTTTTTAGATTTATCGTTCTCTTATTTTAGAAGTTACAGGGGGGGGACCAACATTTTACCACTTTGGAAGTGTCTCTCGCGCAAACTATTCAGTTTAGAAAAAAATGATATAAGAAACCTTATTATCATTTTAAAAGACCTATCTATAGATACCCCACACGTAAGGATTGAATGAAAAAAAATATTTTGAGTTTCAGTTCTAAGTATGGAGAGCCCCCAAAACTTATTATTATTTTTCTATTTTTGTATGAAAATCTTAATGCGGTTCACAGAATACATCTACTTACTAATTTTCAACAGTATAGCTCTTATAGTTTCGGTAAAAAGTGGCTGTGACGTACGGACGGACAGACAGACAGACAGACAGACATGACGAATCCATAAGGGTTCCGTTTTTTGCCATTTGGCTACGGAACCCTAAAAATCGTAAAAGGATCACTTTGTTAACACTTTCGAAGATATAAGAATTTTAAAAACACACTTGTGATCTTAGGCCAGTAAGTAAGTTTGAGTACCTATTAAATGGAGATGTTTTTGAAAATTCGGTATGATTGGTGGTTAAAGAGAGTACCTACCTATATATTGTTTTATTCAATAAATAGAGTTGAAATCAAAGGCTCAAAGATCCGATGAGTCTATAGTCTGTGAAGTTTTCCTTAATGGAATAGGCCGCAGTGACCGCGTACCATCAGGTGAGCTGCGCGCCTGTCTGCCAACTGACCTAGTATAAAAAAAGAGTAAGTAACTATACGTTTCTTGCCGATTATTCTCGATAGAGCTAAGCTAAGCTTAAGATGCATCTTTCTATTTCTTATATTATTTTCAGTCAACTTCTATGGTAGTCAGTCGTGAAGATTCTCTAAAGGCTGTAAGAGGCCGCGCGTTGTTTACCGCGAAAGATGGATCAGCGACAGCCGATCGATTCCTCCAATCAGCAGGCGAACGCAATTTATTTTATCTGCTCGTTCCGGCTCTGGCGCATTATTCATTTTACAGACACCATTTGTATTTATCTAATTTATAATTTCTGAAAAATATGATTTGACAAACACGAACATTCCTAAACGTTATGGTAGCGAGAATATCTGTGGTAGCTGCCACTCACGGCTTTGTCCGTAATAATAAGAAAAGAAGCCTATGCAACTTATATTATACTAAGCTACCTATATTAAAAATAAGCAAACCTTTTTTGCTGCTAACGTTTTGTTTTCCCCTTAAATTGAAGGTCGGCGACGCGTGAGTGATGCCTGTGGTTGGTGTTACAAGCGTCCTTAAGCTATGGTACAGGTCTCGGCAAACTTGTTGAACATCGGTCGACGGAGAGGGGGAAAGTTCGCGCATGTGCACTTGCGCGTAACCAATAGCGCGCGCGAATCTCCCACCCAAACGCCCGCGCGCGCTCTATTTAGTCAGAGGTATGCCTCTGATCAATAGCGCGCAAGAGTGTCAAAATTCGTGTTCTGCGCAATTCCCACCCGATATTAAGGAAGTTTTCTGGGGCCTGTAACCGCTTAGGTACCATGGATAGGCGCCATGGACTACCTATAAAGAGTGCCATCCTCGTGGTCGTGGTATAAGAACTACGTATTTGAGTTACACATTTCGTTTTTTTCATTTCCATTGTTCTTTGTTTCAGAGTACTTTTGTATAGCCCATTTTGTAAAACATTCCTTATTTGGGGATTATAAAATTTATATTTTCTACTTTCGATTTCGATTACCCAAAACAATGACATCTAGTACTCATAATTATACTATGTCTATACTTACTCATATTATAAAGAGGAAAGATTTGATTGATTGTTTGTTTGTTACAGACAATGGGCTCCGAAACTACTGAACCGATTTGAATAATTCTTTAACTGTTGGAAAGCTACACTATCCCCGGTGAACAAAGGGTACTTTTGATCCCGGAAAAATGGGGGGAAGGGGGGGGGGGTATATTTGAAAAAAGAAATTACGCGCGGGTGAAACCGGGGGCGGAAGGCAAACTAAGTATTATTATAAATTGTATTATATTTTTATTTTAAACAGATGGTGATCATTTTCGCCGCTCTTTACACGCTTGTGGAATTACCAAAGATGTTTAATTATTTACATATTATTTCCACAGCCAAAGTTTAGTCAGAGCCATGATGTCATCAATCATTGTTTTTCAATAAAATTGATACTTATTTAATAACATAATATGAAAATAATCTTTTTAAATGTCTTATTCCATAATATCGATACTTGTAATCTCAATTGACGTAAGGCCTTAGCATTACGTCAATTGCCTTACCCACCTAAGTACATGTGCCTTACGTCAATTGAGATTACAAGTATCGATTTATGGTACTTCCATCTACCATAAATGTTATGTAGCTGTATACATTTTTAAATATTGATCCAGACGTTATGGCCAGGTGCAAAGTCAAGGTTATTAACACCATTAAATGAATGAATTTATTTAAAATTAAAATATAATTTCGCACTAGCAATTTATGTGTCACAATAAAATTGTTAGTTGTAATAGGCATGCTGCAGACAGCTACTGTCTGTACTGTGATTTACCATCGGGGAACCTACCCTAATCTGTCAAAGATTCTCAATTGAAAAAGAACTCTATGTAAAGGTGATTAAAGCTGAAAATGGGTTGTAGAAATCTGACAGATAGGGTAGTCTGATGTGCTGTCGACTGTACAATATGTATGTATGTGTACAATATATATAGTAGTCTATACGCGTCCGATATTTGGCTGTATTTTTCAGTGCTTAGTTACTAAAATTGAATTAAACAAACAAAAATTCGAAAACTCCCTATCTAGTTTAATAAAAAACGCTGCAGCGTACGGTCGAGCTGACAAAACTCCTGCTTTAGAACCACAAAAACCACCAACGCAATTAACACTTCAGGCAAATAAAACGGCCGGTAAATCAAAAGTGACGTCATAGCTCCCTCTCTCGCCTTCACAGCTTTTTTAATTTATACTTGCGACCATCGCGCGTTTATGGGCTCTTAGCGTTTTCATGACAACATTCAAATGTTTTTGAATTAAAGATGGCGGATGTAGATTTTTCGGTCTCGTGGTTCGAGCGATCGGACAAGATGAACTTTTAAAATGTCGTTAGTCCGATAGTAGGACTACAAGGACTAGAAAAATCCTGATGGTCCGATAAATCGAACCAGCAGGAAATAAAAAACATAGCGGTCCGATTGATCGGACAAGCCGATCGGACCACGCGGCCTAAGGGGTTAATTCGTAGCAACGCGCAACGTCATGTTTAAGAGAGTCTTGTTTACTATGCATTACTTACATTTTGTCACGCCATTTACCCGTACGGCTTTATCTTTAGAAATGTTGATACGCAGAATGTACAACAACATCCTTATAAGAGAGAGGTACAGTACAGTGAATTGACGACCTATTTGGTGTAATGGTTAAGAAGTCGGTTGTTACAACAGAAGTCTCCGGTTCGACTTCCGCAGTGTACCTAAATACATTTGTGTGCATGAAAATGTTTGTTACATTACTTCATAAATCCACATCCACCCGGGGTAAGGTCCTCCAATTCTCGTGTATACAAGTAATAAAGTGTGGTCTGATAATAGCTATAAGAAGTGAGCCAAAGTGACTGGCATTAGTGACTTCCAGGTATCGCTTATGATAATCGACTAAAGTCACCACGGCGGAAAATTATTGTCAGTCTTGGAGCGAGCGCGTCACCACCGTGTCATCCATCTTTCCGACTCATCCCTCGCTTCCCGGCTAATAACTAACTATAGCAGTTTTAAATATCTCTAGAAATTATTATATTTTCCCGTGAAATAGAAGTGTGTCAAGCACTTCTGTGTTTCGGGTAAGGGCACTGAAGCTAGTAAAATTATGAGACCTAATAACTGTCGTCTCGGATACAATATGTATGTCATACAAACGATCTCAAACACTATTTTCCACCGAACACGAACATGGGACAGCCCCCCCACTGATGAAGGGGCCTTTTTGCCCCCAGGAGAACTTCTTGCCGCGTCCAGGGACATTAAAAGGGACAACCAGTTAGGGAGCAGACCCACTGATGTTGAGATTGGAAGTGTTTCGGGAAAAACTATATAAATAGGCTTAGGTTCGACAAATCCTATCTAAAATGTTCTCCTATTTATCTTCCTGCTGACCAATTATATAAATTACAAAAATTAACCTTTCAATTTGGGCCGTATTCAGCTCTTAAATTCAAAACACAAAAACGTACGCGACGAACATGGACAAAACCCTTCATTATGTTTTTATAAAAAATACAAGTCTGTTAGATTCTCTTTTCAAATACCATGAATGAATTCCTTCATTTGTATTTAAAAAGACAATAGGCATGTTTGTTGGATTCTCTTTTCAAAAACCATGGTAGGGTAGGACGAATTCTTTCATTGTGACTCTCTTTTCAAAATCGTCAGTAATGTTTGAATTAAATTCTGTGAAGCAATGTTGGCAATACAATTTAAATTATGAAATAAAAGATGTCCGGGTAGTTAACGATTAACATGCCTGCCCGAGCAGACCTCCAGTCGGCTTGAGATCAATCGAAGCGAAAGTAATAAATATTGCGTGTTATTTTTTTCATTTTGGTCTTTAGTGTGTTATTGTTATTATAGTTTTTATTCTGTGTGAGTGATAAAGTAACACTGAATTGAAGCGGAGGACCTGATGATTCCCAAATAGTTATTTATGTGACTGCTGCATAATGAGGGTCATTAAAATACTCATGTGATTCTTTTATGAATTCGTATTTTAATGACTAATTATGTACAGTCACATACATAACTTTATCTTCATTCATACGATAATATGTCTATTTTATAGTCAGGATTGATGAGCAAACGCCCTAGTTACCAACTTAATCTGTATGTAAAAGTTAGTACTGACATAATGACTGACGTTTGTAGTTTTTAAAATCCATAAACAATCTAGACTCGAGTTGATTTCGATTCTCAAATCGATTGTTATAATTTCAGCATCGAATTAAATGTATAGGAATGGAACATAAAATTACTAATCGACTAATTCGATAATCGAAAAAACCTATTAATTTTTACTTTTAAAGAAGACGTTCGAAATTTGAACGAAATTAAGTATCGGTTACCGACACTAAAATGTAAACATTTCAATGCAGCCACAGATACTTATAATCTAAATGTAGGGCGTTTGCTCATCGCTCCTGAATATAAAATAGACATATTATGGTATGGATGTAGATAAAATGTTTTCCTACAGTGAAGAAACCGGTAAGATAATATTATGTAATATTATCGTTCTGAAGTTTTGCACATACATAAACTTTTTTATTCGTCTAATGCGTTTACTCCCTTATGTAAGCATCATGAATGTGTCATTTCACACCGGTTGCTTTTCTTCAATAGCTGATATTGTCCCTTAATGTTTTACACAACGCGCCCTAGGTGATGTTATTATAAGCCAAAATGTTAAGGTCGCGGTCACTTGCGACACAATAGCCGGGAATGTTATGAGATGGACCTATAAAATCCGCTATACTATGTTACATGTTGATGCGAGTTAAAAGAAGGAGCCACGGACCTGTGAAAAAATATGTTGTTAAGTACAGAACTCAAAAACGGCTTCACCAGGAGACTAGAGCAGAGGTTCGAATCCCAACCACGAAAAAAATTATGTGATAAACATTAATTGACGACTCATCATCATCAGCCTATATACGTTCCCACTGCTGGAACAAAAGCCTTATCTCAATTGTGAGATAGTGTGGGCCATACTCCACCACGTGGCCCAGTGCGGGTTAGTGAAGACAAGTGACCTTACATCACCTTAATGTCAGATGCACAGAAATCTAAATAATAAGACAATAGATTTCTGTGGTCAGATGTTATCAAGCCGCCAAATAGCCTCTGACTAGGCTTGACGACTAATTTCTACATTTAGTAAATATCAGCCAGGACCAACGAAGCATGGAGACGCTCGAAGCGGATTCGTTCACGATCAAGGCATCCATTTATTATATTTGAGGAGCTGTACCATTCGGATCATAGACACAGATATTCGAATGTACAGGTTACCTCCATAGAAATATTATTACTGACGTAGTAATAGTAGCTCAATGGTTACCTCACAACGTTTTCCACTGCCGCGAAGCTAGTGGCAAATACGCACTAAGAAAAATCCACAGGTCAACCTGCTTGACGATCATGTCAACTTTGAAACCACTCGGCGTGGTTGCGAATGTCTCCATTATCATAATATCTATTGTTCAAAAGATCATTGCTGTGTATAGAATTGACATTTGACCGCCGTCGGAATGTAGCGATTGATGACGGGCTGACGGTGAGCCGATGTTTGTCTCGGTACTACGACATCAATCTGAAGGAATGAAGCAGGCACGCCGAGCTGAATCTGCGACTAATGGAACAGACCTTTTGATGCGGCCACGAAACACGCGGCTTGAGTGGAATAAAATTAAACCATTTAAAGGGAAAAAAAAGGTTGAAATATAAATCGTATTGGTGTTTTCTGTTCCGTAAATATTGTTAGTACCATTATGAGTAAACCAACCATATCCTAATAAAACATGCTTAAATGTGCGGTATATAAATACCTACAGTTGAAATCTGCCGCCAGAAAAGCTATGGCTGTGTTCCGGCAGTTTTAATGTGGGAGTCAATACATTTGAAATCAAAGGCTCGAAGATCAGATGAGCCTACAGTCTTGCAGCACATTGAGCGACACTTCCTGGTGAAGTGTCTCTCGATGGAATAGGCCGCAGTGGCAGCTTACCATCAGGTGGGCTGCGTGTCTCTGCCAACTGATGTGGTCTACAAAAACCCTAAATATGGGAGTACTCGTAAATCACATACGTATGTAGTTTACAAATAGTATACAAAGGTAGTGTTCCCACTTGTGTTATTAGCATCAGACTTAAGGAGATCTTCCACACAGGTGGATTAATACAATGTGACATTGAATTTTTAGCTCATCGCTTTGAAATGAAATCAAAATATGATTTCTGCAATAGGGAACATGCACTATTTTTATTTTTGTCTTCATTTTAAAGAATTCCATGTAGAATAAACCACAGTTAAATTTAAAAATTAATACATTGTAATTTATCGGAAAAAATGCGGTTTTAAATTGACCGTTTTAATTTTCGCGCGAAACCGGACCTGTGGTTCCGATGACATGAATGACGTCACTCAAGTCTTGTCACTGCCTCACTAGTCGAGTGGTCGTACTTCACTGTACTTGTTCGTCGCTGGCTTTCATACTTTTGCATATTTTTTCGAGTTTTGAAATATTTTCTTGTAAAAAATTTAAAATGGACTATCTATCAACATCAGGTGATCATAACAATACCACTAATATTCCGAAAAAAACCGTGTTTTATGCCAATGTGGACTTTGGTATAAAACACGAGTCAACACGGTCAACACACATCTATTTCAACAAAGTTTCCAAATTAATTGTTTTTGACAGGACCTTCTGACCCAAAACTGAGAAAAAAGTGGTTTCAAGCTGCGAAAATACAAAGTTTAACAACTATGATTTATACATACCGTAGTAATTTAGTCCCTTTCATTTCTACCCTTGAAAACTCTGCACTTTCGACAAATAAAGTTAGAACCATGTCAACACTAACTCTTGGTAAATTCCTGGAGTCTGCTTTGATGAACCCAACTTCCATATTTATTACAAAAACGCAATTAATATTCCGATGAAATAATATTTACTTTTTCAACCATATAGACCGACAAACTTATGTGTTCCGGTGGCCAAAATTGGAACTACGTGAAATGCAATGCAAAAGCGATATTTATTGACAGTTCTATACTGACAATAGCGACGCCGCCATCAGAACAAATAAGTTTGTCGGTCTAACGTCAAATAAGTTGATTGCTGTTTTAAAATACGTTTCGTTTCAGTTATTTTTAATTCCTAATTACAGTTAAAAAACAACATTATGTAAAATAAAAATGTTGCAGTGACCTTTCTTTTATATTATTTTAACATTTTTGTCATAAAATTTTCATAATTATTATATATGCATCTTCCCTATTGGATTTAAAAAAAAATTGCACGTCAAGTCTGTTTTAACCTACCAGGGCTCTCATTTGAGTCATCTTTTACAGGTTTCAAGTAGGTACTTGAGCTGTTCAATGGCCACACAAGGCTGGCACCGGCTCGTTCCAAACGGGTGTGAAGGGGAAAGCGGGGGAGTTTAGTGGGTAGTGGACGCTTTAGTCTCAAGTCCCACACACGGCCGCAGGTCTAGCTAGCCTGCGGTTATGGTGCATAAAAGCATTCTCCTCCCAAAAACAAGGCTTCAAGTAGTTGATCAGTCGCTGTTGTCGTGGCCCGACCGGTCCGGGCGAGCCGGCAGCTGGATTCGCGTCACGTCTGTGCGGCCGCGCTCATATTTATATTGACCGCTGGCTCCTGGAAAACAGCCCACTTTTAATGCTCCTGCCGAAATAAATATAAATTACTCTGAGCGATTTGCCTTGTCCGCCGTTACGGACGTGCCGTCTTAATGGAAAGTTCTCGAATGTTAATGATTCGAAAGTTAAAGTTTTTGTACTCAAGGTTAAATTGCGCGGCAAGGTTTTTGTAGCTCTCCAGTCTTATAAACCAAGGGTTTTTAGACAAAAGTTGTCAGTCATTGCAAACACTTAAGCAAACACTGCATAAGTAACTCTTAACTTAACGAAGTCGAGATGAGAGATAAGAGAATACGTTTATGCTGACCCTCGAAATAAAAATCTATAAATTCTTTATTGATATAGGCTTTAAAGATGCACTCACGAATCATCAACATCAATGTGACTCTACTACCGGATTCAAAAAGTTGCCATCTTTAGAGAAGAATTCGAAAGTTCTTGTTGCTATGTATGTTATCCTATGACCGAGTAAAAAGTAAACCAAAACCAGAGCTAAAAATGTACTGCAGCAGGAAAAATCTAAATCTGAAGGCAGATATACGCTATGCGGTCCCCTGGAGCGTCGTCCGTCAGCATAATTGGGCGCGAGCTCCTCCATATCTCATCATTTGCTCCGACGCCGCGCGGGAAATGAAAAAAGTTTCACTTTCCTCCACCGCTGTCCTTTGAGACAAGGATTCACATTTCTTTTTGAAGCACTGCTTTTTAAAATCGGTTTGCGTTCGAGTTTTCTTCCAATTAGTAGTTTCAGTAGCTTACTTCTTTTATCAATTTATCATGTCTGGGAAAATATCGTTAAACTTCTTCTTTGAGATCTTTCTGTATGTGATGTTATGGTCCAATCAGTGAGTCTGTAGTTATGGTAGTTCGAAGGTAGTTTCTTTTAAATTATAATAAACTAACTCGTATTTGCTAAATCACTGCGTACCCCGGTTACCTAAATTTAATCGGGACCAGCACTCGGGTGACGCCACGGAAATTAGGTACTCTCTAAAATGTAAATTTTGGACTCATAAAGGAGTAATATGCTAAATAGCGCCATCTGGCCCCAAACTAAGCATAGCCTTTTTAATATTAGATAATTTGTTGTAAATATTTATATATTGTACATATAATCATAGACCGATACAGACATGTTTGTACCGTACGGGAATCGAACCCGCAACCATTTTGGGTGAATTTCAACAACAGAAATTTTTTTATCATTTCCGCGGACTTTTTTTGTTTCAATGCTATCTTCTTATTTTTAGTGACAAATAAAACTTTAGCCTATTTTTAACATTGTGCGTGAGTGGTCATCCAATATCATCAATACTTATATAAATATTTAAGGATGAATTTTTAAGAGTCCACTGAAATGATAAGTGTCCACCGATATGATATAAATAACCACTGAAATGATAGAAATGAAATAAATCCACCGAAATGATACAGCTAAGAACAACCGTGCCGAGCAGCCAGGGTTCTGTACTTTGTTAGGTTTGATTTCCACAAATTTTAGATAAATACTGAGACAGGACAGTACACAGTTATTTTAAATTATAGTTAGATATTACATTTAGCATACTTTCAGGTTACAATAACCTCAAAAAATTATATAAATCTTAATATATAAAACTCAAAGGTGACTGACTGACATAGATAGATATCAACGCACAGCCCAAACCACTGGACGGATCGGGCTGAAATTTGGCATGCAGGTAGATGTTATGACGTAGGCATCCGCTAAGAAAGGATTTTGATCAATTCCCACGGGAACAGGAACCACGTGGGTGAAACCGCGGGCGCCCGCTAGTGTAA
Source organism: Mecyna flavalis (assembly GCA_949319885.1). Lineage (NCBI taxonomy): Eukaryota > Metazoa > Arthropoda > Insecta > Lepidoptera > Crambidae > Mecyna > Mecyna flavalis. The sequence continues at coordinate 934,688 of OX439426.1, forward strand.
TATAATGTTTATTATGATATGAATGAATTGTTATTTTACTTATTTTGCCTAAGGTAGAGTTTGTGAAGTTAGGCCTTGTAGAATTAGGGCGCGTAGAGTAAGAAGCTTGGCTCTTCATGAGATCTGTTAACTTTTTGAGAGTGCGAGTCATATTATGGTCTTTTCTTGCCAACATTTTATTGAAAATGTTTTTGGTGGTAATATCTACCTATTGTACTAAGAGAACAATGCTAGGTATAATTTAGTTCAGGTGCATCGAATCCGGGTCGCGGCAATGAGGAGGGGGGGGGGGGAACGACCCAGCTTGCAGAAGGTAGCACTGGGTCGTGTCCAGGCCAGGGAAGAGGCTCTGGCCAAATGGGCGGAAGCTCTCCAAGCCCCAAGTGCCGGCCACTGGACGATTGAGGCCATTGGTCCAGTGTAGAGGGAGTGGGTGGAACGCCGGCACGGCTGCCTCACCTACCGCCTGTCGCAGGTTTTGTCCGCACACGGAAGTTTCGGACACTACCTGTACGCACCCGACGCACCCGACACGGCCGAGCACACACTCGTCGAGCGCCCGGCCTGGCAACACGAGCGCCGCGAACTCGTCGCGGCGCTAGGCAGTGGACGCCTCCCGTTGGCGACCATGGTTCGTGCCATGGTCGCCAACAGGAGTGCGTGGGAGGCGGCCGCCTCCTTCTGCGAGAAAGTTTTATAGCGCGAGGAGGAACCCCCTCGTTCACTTAGCACGCCTCCTCTGGTCTGAGGGTTGACCTGCGGGGGTAGCTCCCCAACGTCCACATTGCACAGGTCGCCCGAGCCAAGTCTGGAGGTCACCTTGTTTCTCGGGTGGCCCTCCCTAGGTGCTATCCCGACTTGAGACCTCTCAAGTCGGGGTCTAGCTAGACCTGCGGCCGTGTGTGGGACTCGAGAATAAAGCGTCCACTACCCACTTAACTTCCCCGGTTTCTTAACTTATTGAATACCATTACGAAATAAATAAGAAATATCTCTGAACATTATTCACACAGCGTCCTCTAGCCATAACTAAACATATTATTAGCTTTTAAACATCCATCCATACTTACAAACTTTCGCGTTTATAATATAAGTAGGATATGCTTTTTTTTTGTTAATACATATTGTATAATAGAAACACCCGGACCGATACAAGCAGACATGTTCATGTACACAAAATGTTTGTACCGTGCGGGGATCGAACCCGCGACCTCTGGTGTAATAGCCGACTTCTCTGCCATTACATCAAATTCGTAAAACATTCGCAGGATTTTGCGAATGATTCGCATTCGCGATAATTTGACGAGCCATTTGGTGTAATGGTCGAGAAGTCGGCTATTACACCAGAGGTCGCGGGTTCGATCCCCGCACGGTACAAACATTTGTGTGCATGAACATGTCTGTTTGTATCGGTCTGGGTGTTTCTATGTATAATATGTATGTATTTACAAAAAAAAAGTATATAAGTAATATTTATCGGTTGTCTGGTACCCATAGCACAAGCTAATGCTTAGTTTGGGGCTAGATGGCGCTGTGTGAATAATGTCCAGAGATATTTATTTATTTATAATGCAAAAATTTGCGATAATATGCCAATGCGAATACGAATATTCGTAACATTACTAGTACTAACACATACATACATAGATATAATTATGTATATTATATCTTAATGTGATAATTGTTACACAACAAATACACCCGAATAATCACTCTAGGTAAAATTACAAAGTACATTGAAAAACCATTACTTTATATTTGACCCAAGGAACTCTAAAACTTTACGGTTTTATCATTTCGGTGATAAATATCATTTCAGTGGACTGTAATTGGTATAACTGTCCACCGAATCCACCGAAATGATAACACCGAGATGATAAAATAGAGGTTATTTCTACATTAAACTCCGAAATAAAATTATTTAAAAATATTAACACTACTCAAACAAAGCAGTACTTACGGCGAAATGAATACATAATTTTGAAACAAATCAAACGAATCTAGCACGAGTTATAACAATCACCGAAATGATAATATTTTTGTCCCCATAACACTGAAATGATAAACTTACTTTTTTTGGCGGGAAACCGCAAGACGCTGGGACCCGTGCGATCGCACCAACAGCTTGAGCCGGGCTGACCCGAACTCCGAAGTGAGGAAAGGTGAGAGGGGCGTAATAACGCAGTGGTGTCGTTGCTATTCTACTAAAACTTACTGTCCTCTGAAATGATAACTTTTTTCGGGACAAAAGTTGACTGCCTGTCAAATCCATGAGATAGAAGTTAAACAAACAAAAATAGTTTTATTTGATCGAACATTTTATAATGTAATGATAACTAAATCGATTTATATCCTTAATACGAATGTATTTGCAGGGGAAGGTATTTTATAAGCGGAATGGGGTTGGGGACAAGGCACCGTGATGATAAAATGACCCTTTGTATTTCTTTTTTTTGTTGTATTAGAGGGTATAAATCAATGATTTTTTTTGCCAAAGTAGAGAAGTACTTACTTTGTTGAAAAAAAATATATAAAATTAAAAATCAGCACATTGCACTACCGTTCTCAGCTGAGCCGTGTATTTTTTTGCTTGGGCAATTCACCCTATTGAGTTATCGTGAATAACCAACTTAGATGTTGCGGTTGTTCCCTTTTTTTAACTATATTATTAAATATTTGTTCATTGTAGCGTAATATTGTTACATAAGTTGGTGCGATGTAGTAGTAAAAAGAATTAATGGACTAGTTAAATACACAATACAATGGTAGATGAAACAAAGCTCACAGAAGAAGGAAAGCATTTGTTTCCAAGAGCAGACCCCTTTAACAAATCGTGCCACTAAATAATCGGGCTTAGCTATACATCCGTAGAACTTTGGAAGCGATCTGAATCTATCTTCCCGTCACTAGTCTCTTCAGGGATGACAAACTAACAGCATTTGAGCTCTAAAATAAAGTATCAACCTGTTGTTTGCTTTTAAAATGTCTTTATTTTTAAAAGTAAATACGCTGTGTTACATAACAACCAGAAGTCACAAACAACATAAGAAGTTATTTTATTTTACCAACATGTATTATTGAAACCATACACGTTATTATGGTCACTGGCTTGGGTTAGTTCGGTTTTGCCCAATGTAGCATACCTTTATTATAGTATAAGTATATGCCTCCATTATTATATTAAAGTCTTCGTCACTAAGATTGGTACTGGCTTAATCACTAAGTAAGCCAAATTTCACTAGAGTTTGGCTTACATGGTGATCACAAACCCAAGCAGTGTTCAAAACCGACACATTGGACGAGATATCCCCTAACCCACATTTTTTACTTGACTCGGGAATTGAACCCAGTACCAGTACTTAAACCGCTAGATCAACAATGTTAGACCAATGAGTTTTAATTAGTACATGTCACAAAAAGGTTCGACAACCCTGCCCATCCTCGGAAAACTTCCCGATAATTCTTTGCATTTTAATCAAGTCAACAAAATTGAGCGACGCGGGATCAGTCGCTTTGATTTGTTTGTGTTGGGAATCGACGTGATTAGAATGGAGCCCTTTGGAGGGCCAGCTGGGGCTTCCCACGGTTTAGTGTTTGCGTTGCGATGCGGGAAATTTTGGAATTTATATCAAATAAATTCGGATACGACGCATTTTGAAGGCTCATATAATTTATTCAAGCCATTAATTTCAAGTTTCAGTCCAAAAATGCAGTGCTCAACTTTTGCGTACATTAAATCAGTTAGGCACTACATTTTTTGGTTTTCCCAAATGGCGCATTTGGTAGACCGTGCGCCAGGGTTAGAATCCCACCCAGGATAAAAAAAAATATGAATATTAATGGTTTAAGTGGTTACGAAAGACAGCTATGAAAGTGGACAAACTTTTCTTAATTAATAACCAGGTTTGAAAATAGAAAAAAAAGTCTCCTTTTGTAGCTAGTTACGAAACTTGGTTACGAAAACGACAATTTATTTCTGTTTTCTGGTTATGAAAGCAAGTAAAAAAATCCGTGTTCGTAGCTGGTTACGAAAGATCAGTTACAAACGTGGACCAAAGGGTTGTTTTGTGTCTGGATGTGTTAGTTTTGAAGTATATTTGTGTTACCTTAATTATTTCTGACACCCATAACATAAGTACTTACACTTCTTTCTTTGAAGTAAGATCGTAGATCAATGTATGTGGCGTTGTCAGAAAATTATTTATTTGTTATCATATTGCTTTGTATCTATCTGGAACTAATTAATATATGTTGGGGTCAAGACTTTTTGTTGTTTCTACTTTGAGGTAAGTGTTTAGACATTGTTTTGCTTTTTTCAATTAATTATTATTGCAGTCGGTCGTCTGCTATGATGATTGGACGTCTGCTCGTCAGAGGAACGTCTTCGAGGCAGAGGATTACCGTCCCGAGGTAGGGGAACATCGTTTGCAGATGTTATGGGATTAAATGTTCATTATGATTTTCTATTTTTTTAATGTCGGATGCGGCAAACGAGCCAGCTGGTCGCATGATGGTAAGCAATCACCGCCACCCATGGACATCTGCAACACCAGAGGGATCGCTGATGCGTTGCACTCTCACAAACCAGACGAAACACAATAGTAAGTAGTCACTATAATTTCACGCTGGTGCTATGTAAAAGGGGTCCTACTTCCCCGGACGTGGCCCATTCGTACTGTAAAACAGTATGGCTCTACCTACTAAATACTCTCAGTTTTTGCATCTAGTCGGGAGAAAATATTATGTTCAACATTTTAGGAGTTAAGCCGAATGGTTTTCATCTGGTTTCTGACGAAACAACTTCGTAAGGAAACCTGCACTATGAATTGGTTATGTAGGTACCCATGATCCAATTGGTAAATAGGCAAAACATCGCCAAAACTTAAAAAAACTTAGCCACTCTGTTACTGATAACTGGTCACCCTACCATTTAGAGACTTCTACATTATTTACGTCTGGGCGCTGAATTATGTGAAGTCTCACGACTGACTGCGACGCCACAATTTATGTGTAGAAAAGTCGCAGATCTGATAACTCTGTCGCGTTGTCAGCTTATATCTTGCCTTCGCGGAACGAGCGGCCAAGCTGGTGTTGGACTTTTGTAATGTGGTTCCGTATAGTTTTTTTGCTTTTTTTTTATATAAGTACCGCGAACGCTCGACAGCAAGACGTCAACGTACAAACGTACTGTTGCCGCACCGCGTGTTTTGTAAGGCGGCCCGTACACAGTCAATTTAGATCGCGATCCAGATTGATTATGTACGAAGTTAATTGACGGATTGAGACGTAGGATCACAAAATATCTAGATATTTTGAAATCTTGATCGCGATCCGTGATCACGATCGAAATTGAACGTGTACGCGCAGGATCGTGTCCAGGCGTCAGCAGCGTTGCCAGAAGGTTAATTTTGTAGGTGATTTTTGACTCCTTAAGGTTACTAACCTTTTAGGTGATTTTTGACTCCTTAAGGTTACTTTTAGGTTACACGACATAAAATGTTACTTTTTGGTGTTTTTTTGGAGTTAGCGTGCGGAAAGCATTTTTCTCGCCTGCCCGGTCAATCGTATTCGTTCGTATCTTGTCGACCTTTTTTTTTGCTCACCAAAAAAATTGTGAAAGGTTACTTTTCCTACAAAAAGGTTACTTTTTTGTACATCTCAGGTGACTTTTGGCAAGACCCCGCTGGCAACACTGGTCTTGTGTCTCTGTCATCATCTCATAACACGGACTGACGAAATCAAGATTGAACGTGTAATGTCGTAGCGTAATCCATCAATCTGTGATCGTGGATTTTGATCGCGGACCGCGATCTAAATTGACTGTGTACGGGTCGCCTAAGAAAACTAACGACTGTCCGTACGTGGTGCGGCAAACGCTACCGTACCGCAGCCGTCCGACACAAAACGTCTAATTTGAAAGAGCCCTTAGATCGTATGTTCCGAGCCGTCCTAACCGAAGCCTAGGCCGAGCTTATTTGCCGCCTGTCTGCCTCGACAGCGTGATATATTCCTGCTCTTCGCGCGTGTCTAGCATTCGTTTGCTTAACTAAGTGCCTTCTTGAGAATAAACGAAAGCGCCGATAGTATTGTCGGTCGACTATGGACCGGTTTGAATAAAATATCAGCCTATAAGTACAGTAAGTAGCATAATAGCAAGGCTTTCATCTATAAAAATTTCTGCGAAGTCGATGGTTGATGGTGTCTTTTGAAAGTACTTAATGTTCTACTGGAAGTCCGATTGTCGTTGGTTCTGCGTCTGATCGCTCTTCGGTCGTGTCAGACAGGTGTATTGATTGTTAATGTCCTTCTGGAATTTCGACTACCAAAATGCATAAATTAATTAGTGTTCAGTGTGTAGTGACTAGTGAGACTAAGTACAGGTGCACTCCTTTTTTCCTTAGACTATTTTATTCATTAGACAGCCACGAGAAACAGGGACGAGTAGCTAGTTCATAATACACATACTAGCTCGTGCTTATAAGGTTATCTTATTAATTAAGTCACAATCTAGACTATGAGGCGTGAGCCTTGTTTGTGCGTGTGCTAATTAGTTGTACCGTCTAATTTGTCTATGGTTCATCAACTATACCTGCATATACATCACTAATAAACTGAAAGTACCTTGATATATGAGGTATTCAAGAACCTAGGAGTAAGTGAATGTTAATATCATGATTGGAATATTTGTCTTGCCTTATTAAACTATTATAGTCAAGTCATTTTAATAGGACACATTTGACAGTTCATTTATGCAAAGAAAAATAAACCTTACGCTAAAGGAACAAAACTTAAGAAAACAACATTAGTTTTTATTAATACAATTATTTATTTAGAAAATTAAACTCTACTTCTGATGTACATAAGTATCACTTTGTCGTTCATTTATGTACAAATGTGACCTATTAAAATGACTCGACTATATAAGATGTACTTATGCCTATTGACACATGTGTCATCTATTTACTTTGTAATAAAATAATGTATGTGATGTTACCAAGATGTTACAGATGTTTTTTCGCTACCAATATTTGAGAATAATTTCAATTACCTAATGAAATGAAAATAAGGAAATGTTTTCCTTATACCAACATTAACGTTTAAATTAACCTAAGGTCAAATAAAAATTTGTCAGGAATCTTATATACTGTCCCTTTTGTTTTTTTTTTGTAAAAACGAAGACTTCATATTAGTTTTTTGATAAATGTGAATATTATGTTTTGTTTAATGGTAAGACTTCTTCAGTCAGTTCGATTTGTTGATTTGAATCCGAGGTTCTGTAGCAATGGGTTCAATTCTCGGTTCGAAAAAAATAAGTTAATCTATATAAAACTCAAAGGTGACTGACTGACTGACTGACATAGATATCTATTAATCAACGCACAGCCCAAACCACTAGACGGATCGGGCATGCAAGTAGATGTTTTATGACGTAGGCATCCGCTAAGAAAGATCTTTGATCAATTCCCACGGGAACGGGAACCACGCGGGTGAAACCGCGGGCGGCCGCTAGTAATGTTTATAATTTTGTAAACATTTTTCGAGTTTGATTATCAAGTGGCAGCTTAAGTCTAGCCTGGTTACGTATATTGTAACATGTGGGAGCACTCTGCCTTGCAGTCAATACTTTACTTACTACTGGCTTTGATTGCCAGTAAAGTTCGAAGTATGTCCGCTAGTGCGAGAACCGCGAGATGGCGCCATAAACGCGTCGTATGGCGCAACACGGTCGTTTAATCAAAAAAGGTTGATCGGACGCGCGCGGCGACCCTCGTTATGTCCAGACCATCCGCTCTTCTCGCGGATTCTGGATTCGGGTCGGGTGCCAGTCGTAGCGGTTTCATACAATATCTATGGACATTATTCACACAGCGCCATCTAGCCCCAAACTAAGTATCAGTTTGTGCTTTAGGTGCCATTATACAACGAATAAAAATTACTTATTTTTTTTTGTAAATACATGTATACATATTATACATCGAAATACCAGACCGATACAAACAGGCATGTTCATGCACGCAAATGTTTGTACCGTGCGGGGATCGAACCCGCGACCTTTGGTGTAGTAGCCAACTTCTCGACCATTACACCAAATAGCTCGACAAACAATGTTAATTGTTAGTGGAGCCGCACAGGAGTCACACGCCATAGCTACAAACTTACCGGAAAAGACAAACCTGTAGCGTGTGGTGACCCATGGCATCAACAATTTTGCGGCAAATCAGGTGAATCGAAAACTATAGGAAATTGCGTTCCAAGTTGTGCCCGTGTGCGGTAGGTGACGCTTAGCATTCCACACCAATGTCTCGTATGTTGAGACCTTGTTTTATTTATTCATATGACGGTGGAACAAAATATTTATAGCCGGCATTTAACCTGACCACGGGTTCGTTCTCGATTGAGAAAAAGGGATAAAAAGAAACTACATTGTGTGAAAATCGCTGTCACTGACGCCACAGCGTTAAAATAACAAAGTCGCTGTCATACATTGTATGCCGAAGAATTTATATGTCTGAAAAACAGTTTGCTCCTCAATAAAGGGGCTGAATTTAAACATGAGTTTATTCTCGTACCTACCTACAGCTTTACGTGCCAATTTCATCTACTACTTCGCACAGCTTTTGTCTTTTTTGTATATGATAAAATATAATCTTACATTGAAATCTTATTTCTGAGAAGAAATACTTAATAATAAGTTTGTATATATTATGGTTGGCAGTTTGGCATTCAATAATAATAAAAAAGACATTCTTTAGAAAGTGCTGACTGTATTTTGTATTATTGCTTGACTGAGGCTTGATAGCCAAAGGTAAATACCACTTAAAACATCTGTTTTATATCTATCTATCTATCTAGATAGATAGATATACTCTTTATTGCACAAAATTATAAAAGTAAAATATGTTACAAAATTGGATGATACAATGTAGGCGGACTTATTGCTAATAGCAATCTCTTCCAGTCAACCCTATGGTAGAGGAAAAGTTTGGTGAAAAAAACAGGTGAAGTTTTATTTTGATGACCACGCTCTCACTTTACTTTTACACAGCGCCATCTAGTCCCAAACTAAGCATTAGCTTATGCTATGGATACTATAAAACAGATAAACATTACTTAAATACTTTTTTTATTAACACATACATAATTATAATACATAGAAAATAAAAATACCCAGACTTAGGTATACAAACAGACATGTTCATGCACATAATTATTGTGCCATGAAGGAATCTACCTCTGGTGTTGTAACCGACTTTTCAACCAATACACTTTTTTTTTCGGAGGAGAATACGTTAATTTATCAAATTCATAACCGCAGGCTAGCTAGACCGTGGCCGTGTGTGCTGTGTGGGACTCGAGACAAAAGCGTCCACTACCCACTAAACTCCCCCGGTTTTTCCTTCACACCCAATTGTGACGAGCCGGTGCCAGCCTTGTGGCTATTGACCAGCCCATCCCCGTCAACCATTACACCAAATCCATCGTCCATCGACAACCATCGTCAAATGGGCAGGCGCATTGTACACTTCAAAACATCGCATTTGATGTTTGTTATTCAATTCCAGGAGCAGATTGTATCCAGCACGTGTGACGAAGCCCTGTGTAAATTACTGCAAACTTCGGACACGTGCACCAAGTTCCAGTCCGGTAAGTGCATTCATTCCGCTTAATCACACTGCAGCGGAGTTCTAATCCCTTTGAATATCGAAGTAGTTGGACATCTTTGAGATTACACTGTGTCTATAGTAGTTGCGAGTTCATCATGTGAGGGGATTAGGTGTGAGTTGTGTGCTCTGAGTTGTCAAACAAATCTTGGTACACCCGGGTGAACTATGAAGGTGGACCATGGGCGGATACTGAACTGTGCGTGTCAATGAACTTATTTTTTGCGCAGGACGCCTAAAGTACAATAACTGGACTTGCCAAATCTCTTTGAATAGATCAGGACCAATCGCAAAGTTAATACATTGCAGCAACTGTCATCTGCCCTCCAGAAGAACCTGACCAATTTCGCCACGTACAAAGCAGCTATTGAACAAGTCCAATGTCTATAGCGCAGTAGCACTAACGGTCATTTATGTAGTTCCCTGTGAGGGTAAACAAATCAACCGCAACACGAGGCATATTTCAATTACCGTCGGCAAAAAGCAGCTCTTTTTACAAGCGGTTTGTTCCGATCTAGTTAGAGAGATTCAGCGAGTTCAGTTATTACATTGCAGCGAGTGCCTAGACCTAGAACTACACCAATTCCGGCACGTACAAAGCTGCCAGCTATTGAACAATTCCAATGTCTATAGCGCAGTAGAACCGAGGCTCATTTATGTAGTTCTCTCTGAGGGTAAACAAATCAACCGCATCGGAATGCGATTGGAGGCGAGCGTTACACGAGCCGCATTATCGCGAGGGTATACGCAGTTACGCGCCATTGGAATGTTTTGTTTCCCGATGTTTGTTCGGAATTCTTGCCGGTTAACATATGTGGGTCTGTGGGTAGATAAAGGGTTCAAATATTAACATGAGAATTCCGCGAAGTAGTTACTTGGTATCTTTTAGACGGATAGTAACGGATTTAGATAAAATTATACTGAATAACACATAAGCAATTTTTTATCAACCTAACATTACGAGAGAACCCCAGGAGCTAACATATTTGGTCAAAAGAATAAGGGCGGCTTTTAATTTAGACGTTTTGTGTCCTAAGAGGTATAAGAGAATTATCACAAGTCAGAATTGTAAAAGATAAATGATGATCTGAGCATAATCGCAAAATTCACTCATCGGTATAATTGTCAGTGCATTTAAACTTTCTGGAATTTATAAGGTTTATTGACACAATCAGGTACACGATTCTAAGTAAAATACAAGGATCATTTGAGATCTAAAGGATTTCTCGCGACGCTTTTCTCTAAGTGTCATGATTTAGCATCAATAGATCTTTTATTTGCCGTCGTGGCAGATTTAGTGTAAAGAGATTGTCTGGGCTTTCAAGTTCGTTCAAATGGCAATGACTCCAAAAATTCAAGATTTGCATGTAATAAAATGTGTATGGTTTTGTTTTTCTCTTTTTATAAGTTCGTGATTTAAAATGATACCTACTTGGAAACTTCTACGAATGACACAAGACTTATAACGAATGTTTTGGTGTAACGAAGTCTACTACGAGGACAACAAAGGTTGGGCGTTTGATCTCAACAACAATGTTGATAAATCATTGACCACCAAAAATTTGTGCATCAATTCTAATACGAGTGTGTATGTCTGTATTGGCCGGTGTTTTTCATGCGTATAATATTTATGTGTTTATAATAAGTTAAGTATTTATGCGTCGGCTGGCACCATTAATAGCCTTGGATTTTTTCCATTTAGCACGGCAAATCTATAGATATAGAGATCAAAGGGAAAAATATGAACAATGTATTCTGAAAAGACCCATTCACACGAGCGAAGCCAGTGCACAGCTAGTATCCTTAAAATTGGACATTCTTTTTAATGGCTCGGGCAGAAAAACGTTTTATATCGTCGTAAGACAAGATAGCTGTAACGGCGCAACAGACTGCTGCTATTGCCCGAATGGTAATTTTAAACCGCTCAACCCTTCCGAGTTCGAGGTAAACATTTGTTTGGCTGAATCTGAATAAGTCTCTAATCAGGGTATCTTTTGAGTGCGATCGTTTCTCTGTAGATTGTATATTTGCTTCAGGATACTGATTTCGAAACGTCACTTTGGGCTTGATTATGTTAAAAAATAGGGACGCAATCAAAAAAATATGATATCTAAAATTGTAATAAAAAATCATGAAGTTTATCAATACCTACACATAATATTTTATATTTATTTTCTTGTCTGAACATTTCTGTTTAAATTAGTTTGGTCTTAAATTTAATTACCTTGTAAGTATACGATGGGCTTAGTCCTAATGGCTTTAATAACGTTGCGACAAATCAAATCAAAATTATTACATGTTATTCACGTTAAAGCAAAATTGAAGGGATGGCACGACAACGTGTATGTATTGGGTGTGTGTACTCGTAATGTTGTTTTACGAAATTACGTAGAATATTAGCTCTGTTATTATATCAAAACTCACATGCTGTTAGCAAGCATTACCCCGAACCGAGTGAACGGTTGAAGTAAAAAACTCAAATATGTACGCAGGATGTTGCCAGAGCAACAGCTGTGGCTAATTCCCGTGTAATGAATGGCTGCTATCGCGACGCGCACTTTTGACGGACCACCAGCAAATTGCACTTAGCTAGCTTGCGAAATATAAGTGTTGAAAGAATTTAATTTTCTCGGGTACGAAAAAAATTGTATCGGATTTTTTTAACACAGCTCGGGATTGCGATCACCAAACCGCAATTAGCAAGCGCGGTGATTAAGGCAATGGCGATGACTCGATTTCAATAACGGAGGCAAACCCTGCAGTGTGATTTTGATTGAGCTTTATATACTATTCTTCTACTATTATGTTATAATTTAGCATTCTAGTGATGAACGTTTTGAAATCTGTCCAGTATTTTTATAATTTCTAAAGTATTTTGCCTGCTTAATGGCGATAAAAATATGAATATATTAGAAAAAAAACAATTTGTCTAGGTATCAGGCGGGACACGAACTAACGTCTCTCGCTGTCCGGGCGAGTGTACTACCAACTATGCTACCGAGACCCTAGCCAGTAGTTTAGTATCTGTCCAGTAGTTTAGCGTAATCAAAGGATTAGCGTTTCTTGTGAACTGTTTTACCAATCTTTTTTCCCTTTTCTACTTCTGGTCACACCGTTTTATTTCCACATTTACACAATTTTGTGCAAAAATCTAACGGGACAGCTCCGGGGCGTTTGACGGACGTCTTATTTCCTCCTAATATTCCTGATTCCCTTGCTTATTATTCGCTAGAAGTTTCGGGTACATTTCCCTCTGACGATACTTTGTTCTAAAGAAACGTACCTATTATGAAAAAAGTTCCCTTTCATGACGAGAATTTGGTTTCTTTTATTGCGTTTGGATTTTATTAATTTTGTTATGTTAAACAATTTTGTGTTTGTACATCTTCTTTTGGAGATTATGTTGTTGGAGTATTACAATAAAAAGTATCTTAAAGTCCTCCTAGCCGAGTTTTCTGTTATGGCGGCCAATCTTAACTATTATATTAACTAACTACGCAGGGTATTGTATAGCCAGACCATAGAAATATTATGTACTGACGAGCCAGACCAGGAAAATAAAAAATCTGCTCTGGAGGCGCGCCACATTAGCTATGGTTTAGCAACACTTGGTTGCTATGGTTACACTCACAAATAACTCACAATATCCAATGGCAACAAAGCACGTTTGACAATTGATCACACTTTGACAGAATAATAATGAATGCCATCTTATTATTATTTTATTTGATTGTTGCCACTTGAAAAAATTAGTTCCAATATTTTTCTGCAATATGGCGAGGTTTTATAATTTATTGGTCGGGCTCAATCTATGGTCGGGCTAATACCAGTACCGACCGTTACACCAAATTGGTTGCCAAATAATAAGTAGATCTACAGGTAATGTTTCATGCGATAGTAGGCAACAACTTATATTCCTGTAGAATGTCCGACTGAAAACTTTATAAAGCAAGTACCTAAACCAAGAAAACAAGTTTTAATCGTCGAGTTTGTTTGTTGCGACTGTTGATTGAGTCGGGCGATCGTTCCCACAGGCCGTACCCAACCGCCCTAACTAATCGAAGTTGTATTTGTTTACATTAGCAAAGGGCGTTCCATCGATTTGACGAGCCATTTGGTGTAATGGTCGAGAAGTCGGCTATTACACCAGAGGTCGCGGGTTCGATCCCTGCACGGTACAAACATTTGTGTGCATGAACATGTCTGTTTGTATCGGTCTGGGTGTTTCTATGTATAATATGTATGTATTTACGAAAAAAAAGTATATAAGTAATGTTTATCCGTTGTCTAGCACCCATAGCACAAGCTAACGCTTAGTTTGGGGCTGGATGGCGCTGTGTGAATAATGTCAAGAGATATCTATTTATTTATTTATATAACTGATTTGAAGGGTCTTTCCTTGAAGGACATGCTTATCTGTTAAAGGTTTTTTGATTGGTTCCGCAGTTGAGGTGTGCTCTGTGACAATCAATTAGAAGGACAAACAGTGTTCTGGTCAACATTTTAGCGATTTTGAGGAGAAATTCTTTTTAAAACGTTATAGACAAAACATCCTTGGCCAGTTCGTTCCTTTAAGCGGCTCAGCCTTGGCCCACACCTGACGGAGAAATTGACGAGTTAAGTGGCTCAGAGCGGCTTACACCAATTAGTACGAGGACTGAGGGTCAAATAACAGAAGCACAGAAGGGACGTGTCGTATTTGCAGGATTTTTTCAATATATTTAGCTCATACAACAGTTATAATTATATTTTTAACGTATATTTTAATTGCATAATAAATACTTAAAATTATGGTAGAGCCATGCTGCAGACGATTTTGGTCTAGTCTGTCAAAAGAGGCTTACAGAAGATCGACGTATGAATAGTAGGTAGCTTTTCTATTGCGCATCGTTCGGTAAATGTGCCAGAGGCCAAAACCCTCCCTTGCCCACCGCATTCCCATCTCCCATAACCCTTTACTAACCTCTCCTTGAAAGAGTTATGACGTGCAAAAGAATTTCTTGGTAAATCAAATTGCAAAATAAATTCTTTGACTTTGAGAGTTTTTTTTCTCCACCGTAGGCAACGCACGTTTGAGACCGTAATAGTCCCTCAATGGAATAGGCCGCAGTGGCATCTTAACATCAGGTGGGCTGTGTACCTGCCTGCCAACTGACCTAATACATAAAATAAAAGTCACAGGCGTCTAAAGGCGATGGTGATAATTTCCATCAGGTGTCATTATTGCTCATTTAACCACTCAATCCCGAACCGGCACTCGCGTGCCGCTTAACAATAGATTTTCTATTGTGTCTGGTGATCCGGGGCTAGAAGGATTAAGTACTTCCCTCTTTCAAAAATCAAAAGAGTTCTGTAAAATGTTTCATTTTCTTCAACCTTTCTTTAATTGCGTGTCAATAACTAAAAATAAATCATAAAATTTACTAACGCATGGTGTATTTGATCACGGTAATCGAAGCGTGTGGCGCTGAAAAATGTAGAATTAAAAAAACTGAGATGTCTTCAGTTAAAGCTTCTTTTATTAAGTCCACGAACTGCGACGGCATTTACGGCAAAGAAAACATTCTGAGAAATTTTAAACGAAAAATAAATTGTCATTGCTATCCCAGACAATCTTTGAACTGGGCAAATTAATGAAATATGAGCGTTATTGGTGAATTGGAAAATACTAATACGTCAACATTATAAACACGATTTAATACGCTCATAAAAGTAAAACTTAGGCTGATTGAATTATAATTTAAAGTATATTCCCATCTCTACAAATGCTTACAGCAGGATCACTTCAAGTTCTAAGCCAACGAGCTAGATTGCGATTGTAACCGTACAAGAAGAAACCAACCTTCTGTGTTATTATCTATGACCAGGTGGAGTGTTGAACCTCCAAAGGAAACATCGAGGCCGATAACAATATTAACTCAAGTACTTAGTACGCAACTGAGCTTCTGATCTTATTAATCATCATCAAGGCAAACATTCTATTTCTCCTCCGTTCATTTCAAATTTTATAAAAACACATATATAGGTCATATCCTTCGGTGGAAATACATACCTACGAGTATTAATAATTATGTATTTCCACTCAACGTATTATCGAGGTCACCCGCGCGTGATCACCCTTAAGGCTAAAATCCTGTGCAGTATTTTCACGTTTACAAGCGCCGCTCCTAAGAAGTCACGATGCGCGTGCACAGTATATTTTTCCAAAAGTGATCACGCGCGGGAGACCTCGATCGTACAAACTCAACGTAAAAGTCAATAATATGATACTATATTATAGACTTTTACGTTGAGGAACTATGAAGGATCACTTAAATTGCTTGATATATTTATTGATGGAAATATTTAACCGCCTTCAAAAAAGGAACTTATTCATTGAATTGTATTTAATCGAATTCGAATCGAATTCAAATTTCGCTTCCGCTGCCGCCCCGCTGCCCGCGAAATTCGAGGCCGAGGCCTGACAGTTAAGTTTCGGTGTAAACAGACCGAAAAAGTTACTTTCTTAGTAATGTATGGTTAAAAAGCTACGTTTCATCACTTAAATCCAGAATGTGTATTTTTACCAAAAAATACAACGTGCAGATCCGTCCCTAAAAGCATCCAGAATGGTTGGTTTTTTACCAGCAGACTAAGGGCCGGTATTTCAATGTAACCTTATCTTATTGCATGACATTTAAGATAAGTATTACTTTTGACAGTAGACCGACAAACTTATCTGTTCCGGTGGCCAAAATTGGAACTACGTGAAATTCAATGCAAAAACGATATTAAATGACAGTTCTAAATAGACAGTAGCGACGCCACCACCGGAACAGATAAGTTTGTCGGTCTGTACTTTAGGTGCCGCTTAACTTTAATCCTTTAATTAAATATACTTAAGTCATACTTATTATCAATCCCGGATTAAGATCAAGATAAGTATATATTGAAATACCGGCCCTAAATCACTTAATTAAGTACACTCGAACTCAAGTTGGGCACAAGAAGCACTGTCGACTGTTTGTGTTGCCAACTCGTTGATTAGTTAGACAAGACAAACTTATTTTAGTGATCACAATTAGTTTCGGCAGTAAATACAGCTTAATATTTGTTGAAGTTTGAACATAATGCGTTGTACAATGCAAAATTCATATCGAGGCATGTCGAAAACCCTGATCAATAATATTGGAATCGAAATACTTCAGACTTCACTGATTTAATCGTGGAACATTTGACTAACACTCAGTTGCAGAAACGTCCATTAAAGTTAATGTTTCATTAAAGCTATTGCTGTCACTTTTTATTTCATGACAACGAAAAGTGACAGCATTAGATTAAATGAAGCATTAACTTTAATGGAGCTTTCTGCAACAGGGTGTAAGCCGCTCGTATAAAGCATCATCATCATCCCAGCGTATTCCCGATTGCATCCAGTATGGAGCTCAGGGTCCGCTTCGACTATGATCCTAGATTTGACAAGCCTGGTTATTACAATGGAGCGATTGTCATCTGACCTCCGTAACCCTTACAAGGGAAACCAGACCTACTTGGAACATGGTCGGGACCAACTGCTTAACGTGCCTTCCGAAGCACGGAATCATCATTATTTTCAGACATTCAGGTGATTCAAGCCTGCAATGTCCTAACCAAACTGGAAACAATCACACAAAGTGATGTTCCCCGTGGGATTCGAACCCACGACCTCCGGGTATTAGAGCCGAACGCTCTAACCACTGTACCACGGAGGCAGTGCCAGTGCCGCTCGTATAAAGCATACCATATATATAAATCATACCTATAAAGCGAGCGAACGTGGGTTCGATTCCCGCCTTCGAGCGTTTGTATTTGAAATCAAACGCTCGAAGATCATAGCAGGATACAGTAGTAGTAGTGGCAGCACACTTAGATACGTTACCTTAAAAAAAACCCTTTTGCTAATTAAAGTTGCTATGAAGTTGAGTTTTTGCCTTTCTATTAAGTGGTTTTTAAAAAAATATGCTCATTTTCAATTCCCACAACCCTGTTTGTTCAGTGGTACAGTTTTAGACCCACCGTACCACTGGGGGTATGGGCGGTGGTACGGTGGAGAAGTCACGCATCAAACGCGTATGAAGTACGAAAGACGGACGCTTCGACTCAGCCCGGGCATCGCCGGCGAGCTCGCTACAGCCTTGTTAGTTAATTGACGGTCTGTCTGTCTGTCTGCGGAACGAAGGCCCGCCAGAGACTAAGAAACCTTAGATGTGCCTTTTTCGTTGTTGAAAGACGATGATCCCATTTGTTATAATAATAAAAAAACTGACAGTACCTATACCTGACAAACTGTGTCAACAGTTTTGCGGGACATTTTTCTAAAAGTTGATATTAAATAATAATAATAATAGTCCTCAGAAATGAGAGAAAAATAAAATAAAAGTAAATAATAATAGATAGTATTTGGTCATCGTCTTGCAAAAACCATATATTATGTTAATTATAATAATACAATAAATAATAATAATATTAATCTAATCATTTATGTATTCTCAATCCATTAAACTTACTTTTAATACACACTTATATTTTAATTAATGAGAAAGTAGCTCTGTCTGTCTATGAATTTTTCACGGATAAACCACGGAACCAAGTTTGATAATAATTGATAATTATGTTTTTTACACTCCCGTTTTTTGCGGATCAGGTTAGCGCGACCTGTTGCTGAAGGATAGGTAGCTATTAAGTATGTTGATACTCTTTCAATGTCGATGTCTTGCCAAGGCTAGATTATGATCATCATAGCATCTTATCATTGTAGCGGTAGAGCCATGCAGTACGAATGGGCTGGTTCCTCCGGGGAAGCACCACCCTCTCACATAACACCAGCGTGAAATAATAGTGACTACTTTTGTGTTTCGTCTGGTTTGTGGGAGTGCGGAGGCCCACCCCCCCTTAAAAGGCCGGCAACGCATCAGCGATTCCTCTGGTGTTGCAGATGTCTAAGGGCGGCGGTGATTGCTTACCTCAGGCTACCTGCTGGCTCGTTTGCCGCCTCTGACATAAAAAAATCTTTAAAAAAATATACCAAGGATAGCATTACTGTTATCTTTATATCCATGTTCGAAGTCCGACTAATCGCTGTATTAACATGCCGGATCATTGCTGCCTAATACTTATTACTTACTCACTTCTAATTACTATAAGCTCACAGACACGAGGCCCCAATCCGCTCTAAAACGGATTTAATTTTGCCGACCCTTCGATAAGTTAGGATATTATATTCTCCGCTTGTAGAAATTCCAAATAATCCGAGCAGACGGCTGTCAGAGTGTTCCAGGAAATTCGAGAATATCGATAATGGACTACAAAATTATTTCTTCTTGTTCTTGAATAAGGCTCTCTCTTTTATTTAAAACATACCTACTTGTGTTATGCAATAAATGTTTATTAAAAATGTATTCATTTTAAATTGTGTCATCAGATGTTGTAAGGACTACTAACCAATTTTTAGTCCTTATTCTACATATTTTTGAAAATTGTTTATAATTGAAAAATCGTTGAAAGTATTTCCATCTAAAATTTTAGCATCAATAAAGCACTAAACACAACTAAACATAAGGACTTAGGTACATAATAAGTTGTGACTAGTAGGAATATTACATTGGTTATAACATAATATAACATATTAAGTATTATAACCAATATAATATTCCTACTAGTCACAACTTATCATGTACCTAAGTCCTTATGTTTAGTGCTTTATTGATGCTAAAATTGTAGACACGGAAATACTTTCAACGATTGTATAAGCTATTAGAATAAATAAAACATATAAGCCATTAGAATGAAGTAAAAATTATATGTTGTGGTCCGCCATCTTTTACTATGGATTACAAAATAATGTTTAATTCAAGAATTGAGTACAACCCTGAACATTTCATTACTTGTGACGAAAAGTTATCCAATAAAAATATTATTACAGGTTGCACCTAAAGGGCGGCATTGGTCGCGAGTTATTACACCTGAGCACAATATGCTCGAAAACAGTGAACTGTCTACGTAACCCGTTGTCCTAGTTGAACGACAAACGCGGCAACGCGACGCGACGCGACGCGACGCGTAAATGTCAAATGGTCGTTGTGTATGATAGTGGCCTACGTTGTCGCGTTAGTCAGTGCGCGACGACACGCGACGTAATGCGGACTTGTTTTTTGCGCGACAAGACGCGACGACGCGCGACGGCTTGACATTTGCAAAGGAATTTTTGAATTGAAGGAAGGAGTATGAATACACTTTTGACAGATTGAAACTCTCCAAATTTATTTCGCTCTAATTACATAATATTTGTTGACTTTCTTCTATGTTTACGAAGTTTCTGTAGGGCTAAGTATTTAAAATATGAATTTCCTAGTAATAAAGCAGTATATTTGCCCATGGTTAAAAACACTACTGCCGCGTTTGCGCGCACGGACATAGGACACACGTCGCGTGAAGTATTGGTCGCATTACGTCGCTTTGCGTCGCGTCGCGTCGCTTCGCCCACCTAGGACAACGGGTAAGAACAGTTTTATTTTATTTTAAAATAGACTTTGACTATGTTAATTTTTTAAATAATTATTATTAAAAAAAAATAAAAAAGTTAATTATTAACAAAAATGATTTCATATAGGTAACAGAAAATCGCAAAGAAAATCTTCGCTTGCATGAAGGCTTCCCAAGATATGTCCATAAGTAGGAAGTTTATATGCTAGTGTATATTGAATTATTTAAGAAAGCACACTTTTGGACTCTTCCACGAAGACTGTATACAATTAGCAAAGCTACTACATATTCCCAGTCGAGCTGGCCCATTTGACAGACAAACAGGAACTATTTGCAGCATGGCTCTACCATTTTTTTCTTTGACACAGGGGAAATGCTGCCTAAAGCATACCCGCCGCCGGGGGGCGGACAGGTTATGTGTGGCTCTCCGTCTGGGATGCACAGAATAAGCTACCCAGAACGGCCTACCCACTAAAACCCCTGCGACGCTCCCTCATCGTTTATAGTGGGGAGGAGTCACGGCGACTGGCACAAAGCCTATTTAGCGATCCTCCCCTGACGGAGCCTGCCTGCACGGCGACGACGGCAAGACGCTATCCCCCCTGGCTAAGGGGGGGCGGGGGAGATAGGGACAGTCGAGAGCGTCGAACCGTCCCTAACAGGCAGTAAAGGAGACCGGTGCAATGCCGGCGTTGGTACCCCCGTACCATTCAACGGCTAGTCTAGCATGACTCTACCATACGCAACCGTTCTTTTTACTTTACTGATTATTTTCTATACAGTATGCTCTCTGGAAATTCCAAAGTTGATTTAATTAAAGTCGCCCCCCGTCGCCGGGTATTTGCAAATCTTACCAGATGTCAGCGTAATTACAAAAAACTTGACAAATGTTGTTTTCGGATTTATTTTGACTTCATATTTTCTTTCATTTTTTATCTAAAGACATTATCCAGCCTGAAAGGCTCTGCGATTAGATTCGCTGGAAGTTCAAAGAGGTCGATTTGGCCAAATTTTATTTTATTTTACTACCTAAAAACTTAAACATTACAAAAACCAACTTTGAAGATGTAATAAGGCTTGGTATTATGATGTTTAGACAAAATCCTGCTTATTTATGTGTTTGTTTTAAATAAAGATTTGATGAATATGAGTATAGGAGCGACGATGTCAAAATTCATCAAGTGCATTACCGAGGCAGCGTCGGTAAATAAAAATAAAAAAGTTTTACATCATTAATATATATGTTACAGCCAAAGTGATCAATCTGGATATTATATATAATGACTAGCCATTATATATAATATCTACTCAATTCGGTCAAAGTGATAAATAACACAGAATTGATCACTTTAACCAGCCATTATATATAATATCTTCATAGACTTGGTCAATGTAATAAAACAATGCCTGACTGGTAATTTTTTAAAGAAATAATATTATTAATTTAAAGGAATGGATAGATTTGTGTTAGGTTAGGTTAGAACTGCGACCCCAAATGCACGAGCCGAGCGAGCGAAGCGAGCGTGCCGCGGGAGCGGCCGGCGAGTGCCAGAACCGAATTCTACCCATGTTACTTCGTCAGGGCAGAGAGATAGTATTTTGTTTATTTACTATTAATCATCAAATGGTCTATATGTTACGCTCAAAGATCGAAAACGCTCATTGAGCGGAAAAATAGCTCACAAGGCGTTGTGGTCACAAAAGTTTTTTTCAGGTTTAAAAAAAAATAACCACGAAGGCCAAGGCGGGAGCTCCGCTTCGCTCCGCTCCCGCCTTAGCCTTCTAACCTATATCCATTAGAGTCGATTTTCGCCTCCGAAGTTGTTTTTGTTCAAAAGATAGTCTCCTCTGTGTGTCAGTTACGTTGGATGTTTTACTGTGACCGCAATGCGTTGTAAGCTATTTTTCCGCTCAATGAGCGTTTTTGATCTTTGAGCGTAACATATACATAGTTTGTACAACTATTTATACACTTTATATGTCAGGAACGTACGTATTGATCACTTTGGCTAACTAGGACCAGCTATTATAAATAATAGCTGGATAAAGTGATCAATTTATCACATTGTCTAGTCAATTTGGTTATTATATATAATGACCAGTCATTATATATAATAGCTAATTGATCACTTTGACTGTAACATATACATATTTTATATTATAGGGGGGCAAACGACCAAGTGGGTCACCTGATGATAAGTGATCACCGCCGCCCATAAGCACCCGAGACCCCCGTGGGGTCGCAGGCGGGGAATTTAAATCCTTAAAATAAAATCCTTCAAATTAAACCGAAATCAAAAATTGTAAGTAATATGATGTAATAAAATAAATGTCCCTATTTGACGTCATTAGCGAGAGGCTTACGTTACGAGCGGCGCGCACAAAGCGACCGCGACGCACAGAAATTATACATTTACACACTGTACGGGGGAATTCGGCGTGTATACTTTTACGAGATTTTAGGGGTCCTTCGTGTTTATAATAAAAACACTCCGCCCGCGGTTTCACCTGCGCATTATTCCTTTTCTCAAATTTCTTCACCCGCGCATTATACCTTTTTTCAAAAATCCCCCTTCCCTCCACATTTCCAGGATCAAAAGTACCCTATGTCACCCGGGGATAGTGTAGCTTTCCAAATGTGAAAGAATTATTCAAATCGGTTCAGTAGTTTCGAAGCCTATTCAATACAAAGAAACAAACAATCAAATCTTTCCTCTTTATAATATTAGTATAGATTGGACCTTATCCACACAGAAAAACTAAGCAGGCAGCAGCTAAAAAGTGACAAGGCTACTTTTTATTTTCAAAAAATATTCTTTACCTGTAGGGTGGTAGCTAGCTCTGCCCGGCCAATAGGCTTAGTGCCTGGTACCGGGCGGCGCTACCAATGCGACCATGTGGGACCCGACGGGTTTTAGTGGGTAGGACGCAGTTCTGTCTGCGGGAGCCCCACATAACCGTCTAGCCGCCCCCGCGGCTAGGGGTACGCGTAAATGCGTTTACTGTCGCAAAAAAAAAAGGGTGGTAGCTAGCCAGTCGGACTGAAAAGGCCCTGCCACCAGCCAAACCAACCAGTTTACATTATTGTGACGATATTAATGATGGATGCCTTTGCCCTGCGGTGGGTTATAATTAGGCTGATATTTTTTTACTTAGTGTAATTCGTGATTTTCATAAAGAGATGACGTAATTTAACAATCCTCCAAAATGAGATTGCCACTGCGTTTCTGTGGTATCTTGCCAATATGAAAGGAAGCGCGTAGAATGTGGCTGAATATTTTCTATTCGGCAATAAAAATACGTGTGGCACTCGAGGACTGGGCGCGGCGCGGTAAAGCTATTGCATAGCATTTTTATCAACTTATGCGGCAGAAGACTCCGCCACAGTGTTTGTGTGCGTGCGACTGGAGTATTGGTGTGGTGAAGAGACTGTACGAAGCTCGCACGGATCGAGACGAGCCAACGTCTAGTCGCACGCACACAAACACCGTGCCGGAGTCAGCCGTGGCCGAACTGAAACGACGTTAGAGTTAGACGAGTCTCAGGTTTTTTTCTTAGCCACTCAAACGTCCGCGCGCGTTTCGCTAGGTTGTCAGGACAGTCCGCGAGTCACGTGATACGCGCAAAATAAAATCGATAGGAGACGTATGCTAAATAAATGCTTATTACTCAGTAAATAACTCAAATATCGCAAAATGATAAATACTAATGAAAGGCTCATTAGTTGACGATTTTTAGGCAATAGTTATGTTTGATTTTAACATTATATTCTATTAATGATCTTACATTGAACTTTAAGAAATGCTAATTTTGTCCTAGTTTTCAATTTAAATATTTTTTTGTATTAGATATTTTTGACGTTTACAATATTAAAACAATTTTGGGTTTTAGGTAATTAATTGGCCTTTCATTTGGAACCAAAATCCCATTATAAATCATTTTAAAAATATTACAAATAAAATAAAAACTAAAGCTACATGATCTGTGAAATCGAAGTTCACGTATGGTAAATTGTCTAATCCAGAATGAAATATGGAATATTTCAAGAGAGTATGGTAATAACCAGGCTATAATATTAATAAGTTTTCATATTATAACATTTAATTATGATATAATATAAGAACTTTTTTAGATCTTCCAATAATTCACTATTAAAAACACAGAGTCACCGACCTATTTTTAATCCAAATTTTTACTTAAAAACTGACTGGAATCGCACATAATGTTATAAAATATGAAAATATGTAAGATTATAAATATTTTGATATACAAAACAATAATATTTTATTACTTACGGCATGATTTCTCGAATAAAATAGCTGGAGTCACTCGCGCACTGATCCACAAAAACAACAAGCAACTTGACAATTTATTTTTTTTGTAGCCATGAGCCGAAGTTATGTTCCACTTGAAATAAGGTGTGGTACATATCATAGAGCGTCAAAAACCAGCAACACTACAGACTATAAACATCCACAGCGATAAGAAAAAGAAAAAAACAATCGGCGGGCGCGAATTCTTAAAAATGTAACTGTAGTTACACGGACTGTCCGAGGTATATGGTCTCTGTAACTGTGGTTACAGTGGACGTATGAGTGGTTAGGTTTTTTTTCGTGACGGAATTTCTTGATTCGGTCGCCGCGCTCAAAGCCCGCGATAAAAGCCGCGATTGAACGGGGACCATATTGGGCCCCGTTAAAAATCTCGCTGAGGTGGACGACACTAATCAGTGCTATCCACCCTGTTGACGTAACGGGGCAGTTCGGGATCGATGAAACAATTTTATCCCAACGGCACCGTTAACGGGGCGGGGCACCGGGTCCGGCCGTTATGCCCCCATTCCGGGTTGCCCCCGGCTGGTATTTTTAACGGCCCACGGTTTAACGGCAAACTGGAACAATTTTTTTTAAATGTGGGGGCATACCGGCCGGGGGCAACCCGGAATGGGGGCATAATGGCCGGACCCGGGGCACCGGGGTGGTTGGGACCGACTTTTGATAAACTATGTAAAAAATTTAGCGATAAAAAGAGCCATTATTGAGTTTCTTGCAGGTTCTTGCTCGGTAGATAGCAACATTCTATAGCCAATGATATTGTTGCCTTGTAACTTGACTTCATAATTCATAAGTGTATCTTTAGTCTTCATAAAAAACGCATTTTTTTAATTGAACCACGATTTTAATTTGTTTTATTTAATGTATTGTAATCACGTTAATAACAGAAACCATCACAGTTATTATAAATTTTCCCAAAAAGGGTTAAAAACAAAGCATGGTATTAGACGGAACCCTGTTCAAAAGTACTCATCAAACTTGTTCAGTTTTAAGCTTATTACAAAGTTATTCCGTTGGAAACGTTTTGAAAGAGAATCCCCACTCCTATTAATTTGCTAACAATGTGCGTATTTTGGAAGTAAACCCACTATTGATGTAGATATGTTTTCATTTTAAAATATGAAAATGTTATAACTATTCGTACTAGTCGTCAGAACTGGTATACACTTAGAACATCATCTGATTTGTAAAGTTCAGTTATTAGTAAAATCAAAAATCAGAAAAGTCAATTATCTATTTTACTATATTACACGATATAAGTAAACGATTAATTAAAAAAACTCAACAAATCGACGCTAACTTGAGTATTGTATACGGATGAAAACTGGCGAACTTACCCTAGGTGTTCAAAGCCGCTAGTTTTTCTCAAACTTGTCATCATATTCTGTACTTGTGCCTCGTCACTGGAATAACTTTTGAATCTTTTTGATACAAGAAAGAAAGAAAAATATTTACAAAAAAAAAAGTAAAACAATTACAGCTTCTTTATAGCGATAACGCTCTCTCTTTCCAAGCCCACAGGTTTGAGGCTGCCCATGACCCAGTAAACCACTTGTCTAACGATCTTAAGATGACACTAGCTTCGATACATTGAAGGAGCCAAATATGCTTATAATCTATTATAATTATACCTATTTAAAATGTAAAAACATATTTTTGTTTTTAACTTCTGATAATAGTATTGGTGAAATTTTGGTTGCTGACATCTAGAGTGAGAAGCTGATATACTCGTAAAGACACATTTCATTCGGCAGTACACCCTTAGGCACCATGTCTCCACACGTCTTTACCGCGCGAACACGGGCTCTTTCTTTACAAATCTAACATTGGTGAAATTTTGGTTGCTGACATCTAGAGTGAGAAGCTGATATACTCGTAAAGACACATTTCATTCGGCAGTACACCCTTAGGCACCATGTCTCCACACGTCTTTACCGCGCGAACACGGGCTCTTTCTTTACAAATCTAACATTGGTGAAATTTTGGTTGCTGACATCTAGAGTGAGAAGCTGATATACTCGTAAAGACACATTTCATTCGGCAGTACACCCTTAGGCACCATGTCCCCATACGTCTTTACCGCGCGAACACGGGCTCTTTCTTTACAAATCTAACTAGGTTTGTGCTGAGCGAGACACACTGCCACAGTGAACAGAATAACAGTGGGATTTATTCTAAACTAGCCTTCCGCCCGCGGCTTCGCCTGCGTGAACTATAGTATTATAAATTGTAGTAGTATCTTATTCTTATTATATTATAATTATGAAAACTTTTGTAGAGGTAGAGCCATGTTGTTTTACAGTACGAATGGGCCGGCTCGTCCGGGGAAGTACCACCCTCTCACATAACACCAGCGTGAAATGATAGTGACTAACTATTGTGATTCGTCTGATTTGTGTGAGTATCGGAGGCCCACACCCACCTTTAGAAGGCCGGCAACGCATTAGCGATCCTTCTGGTGTTGCAGATGTCCATGTCCGGCGGTCATTGCTTACCATTAGGTGACCCGCTGGATCGTTTCCGCCTCTGACATAAAAAAAATCTATTAAGATATGCTTTACGGTTGTTCATTTTAAAACTGTACATTCTATCTAGGTAAGACCTTGCTGCTGAGTGCAGCGAAGACGTTTTGCGAGCTCGAGCGAAAGAATGGAATTTAAAAACATACTTCTGTTGAGACAGATCGATGTTTCAACTAAGTAATACGAAAGCTGGAGCTGTACAAGTAATAATCTGTATTTATGAAATTCGGCACGTGTATTTATTTTATTGTGTAAATATCCGTGAAGAGATTATTTATAAGAGTTTATATTTTCTGAGCGGAGTATACACTTTTACGGAGTTTAAAAGTACATTATAAAGCTGTGTCCCCATTAACGGATAGTAAGCAACTGACTGTTCTATCTAAGCGGCGTATAGTTTGATAAGTTTACCAAACCAATATCAAATTTAACTGTTAATAACAAAATAACAATAACTCGTAAACACAATACAAATTGCAAAATGATCTATTATTTCCCTATAAAAAGCAAAGTATTTTTGTAACATTGTCATCACACCTCTCTTGATCTCCGCACAGAAAGATGTCACGTAATCGTACCTACATTAAAATACTTATTATTTTTTTATTTATTTATTTAAGGTTTAATGCACAATCAAGAGTACATAAGGCGGACCTTATGCCTAATGGCATTCTCTGCCAGTCAACCTTTGGGCCAAGCAGAAAAAATAATAGTAGGTAGTGCTAATGCAAGAGAGAAAAAAAAACCGAAAAAAACGGGGGCTTCGTCGTTTGACCCCGGTCCCGAATACACCGCGGTGTCAAACGCACAAGGACTCTTTTTGAATAATTGGCCGTTTGACACCGTTAATAATATCGCGGTGTCAAGCGGTGAATAACGTTTTTCGACTTCGTCATTTGACACCGCCAATAAAAATCTTATTTTTGATTTTTGTACAGTTGAGTACACTAGTAAGTTGTAGATTGGAAGGATCCTTTAGTGAGTAGATACTTATTAATAAGGTAGCGCGAGTGATTTTTATGATGTCACGTCTATATGCTACAGTAACTCCTTACAATCTGGTAAAGCAAATTTTTGTTCGCCAGCTTTCATTATAAAATAAATCTGATGAAACAAACAGAATGTTAATAAAAATATTTATTTTGATAATTAAAAAAAAAAAAGATCATACTATTACAAATCGCAGATTGATTAGAGTTAAGAGTTGTACAAGCACAGTTTGATTTGGCTTGTTATTTTAAATCTTAGTTTAATCATATGCATTAATAAATTCCAAACAAGAATTACATCACAGATTGATTTGGTTTGTTATTTTAAATCGAGTTCCACGTCTTATAATAAATAATAATATTGTACTAAGTCATTTAAAATGGTTATTTGTATTTTTATGGAATGCCATAATAATATTGAAACTAGTGCCAAGTCTGTTGATTGGTGGGGTGGGTGGTTGGGGATGTGTACTTGTCGCTTTGTGTATTTACGAAAATTTAACTATCTATATTATGTATAAATAGCTAATAATACAATATAAAAGCATAAAAAGCATTAATCGGTGGTGTGTGCGGCCACACGCGAAGCGGCTGCCTTGAATGCACTTTTTGTGTTGGGCCGCACAGTCGTATGGATATTTTTGGGCTCGCGTCGAACGTGTAATGCCGCACTGGAGTTGCAATTTTAAAAACACAAGGGTGTGTGTTTGCCGCAGTCAACGTGTTTACAAGCTTAAATGAAGCTAGATGAAGTGACCATATCCGCAAAGTAGCTGATAGTGGTTGGAAGTGAAGAGCTGAGATACGAGCGTTCTATTGGTGCGGCCTATGGGACAAAGTTGTCATGACACTCATGACATAAAACGGATACTTATATTGGGATATTTATTACGATGCAATTTTGTCTTTAACTGTACATGAATAATAACAGCGGTGTCAAGTGACGAAGTCGAAAAAAGTTGTTCACCGCTTGACACCGCGGTGTCAAACGGCCAATTCAAAAAGAGTCCTTGTGCGTTTGACACCGCGGTGTATTCGGGACCGGGGTCAAACGACGAAGTCCCCAAAAAAACTAACCTACTGGTCTAACAAAAAAATCTTGTTGTCGAAGCGATTTAAAAACAAAACCTCTCTAAACATTCGGTTCACTTGGTAGCACTTGGACGTACGGTGAAAATGAACACATATTGCGTATCCATTAAGTTAATGGCCCCGCTCTGGAAGCGACGTCGCGATGTAACCTGTCATGTTCGCTTTCGAAGTGCCTGATGCTGAGAACCCAGCTGGTCTCTGAAAGCTTTTAATATCACTTCAATAGCTTGTCTCAACATGTCTCTAACTGTCAATCATGAAGACCACCCTTAAATTAGACCCTTAATTACTTTCTATCTCTCTCTCAAGTAGGTACCCTTTCTTGATAGGTAGTGCCTATACTAGTGCCCACGGATTATTATAGAACGAGTTTGACTGTTAGATGAATAAGTGTTATGTATGTATCTTGAAATACCTTGATATTTATAATCATGGTTACAGCTCATTTGACATCATCATCATCAGCTTATACATGTTCCCACTGCTGGGACACCCGTCTTTTCTCAATTGTGAGATAGTGTGAGCCATACTCCACCACGCGGGCTCAGTGCGTGTTGGTGGAGGCGTAAGGCAAGTGACCAACCTTAATGTCAGTCAGATGTTATCAAGCCGCCTAAATGGCTTCTCACTAGGCTTGACGACTGATATTTGCATAATAGTAAACATCAGCCATTTGAAATCGCTTTTATTATTATGCTTCCGTAGATATCGCTGTTACTTGAGACAGTATATTTTAATGGTCGTACTCTTAGTAATTGGTATTTAAATGTATTCAATTAGTCTCACACTCCGATTTCAATGTTAAATGCATTTACCAAATCCTGGATCGTGGAAGAAGCGAACCCTGGCTAGATATCGGGACAAAACTTTCAGAGTAAGAAGAATGAGTTTTACACTTATATTGTTAAGTTTTTTTTTCATTCAGGCATCAATCAGATTTATTTCGTTATACAGGATTCTTGTTCTATATTATTGCTCTCTTACTCGTATTTTAATGCTGTCGTAAAAATTACAGAGTAACGACATAAAAAAATGTCCTTTCCTTTATTAAATATTGAAATCTAATATCTCTTTTAGCTGAAGGGACGAATTCTCTAGCTGTCGAAGTCCGCTAGCAAACTTGAGTTTAATAACCAGCTTAGTATAAGCGCGGGTGTAGTGGCGAGGTCACGTCGCACAGCTTGGACGCCACGAGGCGAAATTATACTGAAGAATCTCCATTTATTGAGCGGTTGTTAACCGACTTCAAAGGGAGAACCCTTCTCAATTTTAAACGATTCGTAATAAAAATAGGTACCTATGCACTAAAAAAAATCGCCTTTTTTCCGGTAGAGAACGCACTTAGGCATCATAACCGCAGGCTAGCTAGACCTGTGGCCGTGTGTGGGACTCGAGACACAGAATATTAATAGTGCTCGAGATTAAAGCGTCCCACTACCCACTAAACTACCCCAGATTCCCCTTTCCACCCCATGGGGAAGGGCTGGTTCCAGCTTGGTGGCTATTAATATATAACTTTCTTTTGGAGTTGGCCAGCGATGTAACCGACACCAGAAGAATACAGAACTACTGTTACACCCCTTTCTCTATCCTGGGGGTCGAACAGAGCCTGGCTCAGGCTCTTCCAGCGCCCTGAAAATAGGTTTCAAGGGTTTACAGAAATGCCTTATCGCACTGGCAGGCGGCTACGAGCATCGGGAAAAGCCCTTGCTCCGCAAGTCGTTCCGTTTGACCACATGGCTCAACCTTGGAGGCACTTTAATGACTATGCCAACGTTACACATAAGCACACATTAATAATTCTAGAATATGTAACCGTATTTATTATTTATAATTATTATATTGTTTCCTAGAAGGAAATATAATTATGTGGGTACACAAGTATGTAATAACATAAATATTATCAAGAATTCTTAGAGTCTCCATTTCGTCCTTTCATTTTCTTGAAGTATTCATAATCTTCTTATTTTATTTACCATCTTCCCTATCGTATATTCATTGGAATACACAGATTTCACATAAAATGCTAGAAGGGTACCACCAAATTTCTTTTCCTATATTTGCTTAGTTTACTGAAGTACCGCAGGGAGCTCTCGTAAGGCCAATATTATATTTTATTATTGGTTCTTCAATAAGTGAAGCGGCTTTATATTATTTGAGTAGCAATTTTCTGTTTTTCTTTAATGTAAACGTTTATAAAGGAAGGAGCAAGGGATCTGGAAATTACCGTAGGCGACAAAAGTACACTCAAAAAAGATAAAGTTTACAACAACAACAAAAAGTTTACTTAGTTATCATTTTATCTCACATTTTATGGATAATGCTTCAAGAGATGCTTCAAGAGGAATCTTCAAGTCCAGAGTGAATAGGCTGTATTTGGGTAAACATGTACCACCTTAGGCCGCATCACACTTTCCATCAGGTGAGATTGTGGCCAAATGGTTACCCTTTTCGCATAAAAAAAAAGAGAAACAGATTTGACCATTCCCTTTACCGTTCCCTTCTATGTATCGGGATACTGACAGAAGTTAGTTCAAAGATAAAAAAATACTCACTTTATGATTAGCTATCAGTGGAATAACTGTTACCAATGTAAGTCTACACGAACTTAAAAAGTACAATTATTTGTCTATGTGATCTGATATTCCATACTTGCGGAGCCGGGGGCCAAAGACAATGCGTCTCTAACATTATAAGGACATAACATACCTATTTTATTAAATATAGTTAATTGGTGGGCACAGCTACAATATTACTCGTAGAAGTAGGCCGAACACGTGTGAGACTTTTAGAGTAAATTAATATATATTACTACTACATAGCATAGTAAATACGCTGTACGAGTAATATATAGTATTATTGAGTTATGTGTTAAGGTGTTTTTCCATAAAGCACATTGCCATTATATAGAACCTTTCAAATGAAATATTCGAGTTGGTACAAGGAAACTTATAATCTCAAGTTTCCATAGAAACGACATAGAAGGCAAATGCTCAAGTAAACATTGAAATATTGTCTTTGCGAGAGAAATGTTTTGGAAATCATTTTTTAAGTAATATTTTAAGCAATAGATAAAATGTTACATCCGTAGTAATACTCGTAATGAACGTTAATTAGTTCCAAATACGAATTGATGATCATAACTCGAGCCGTGTTCGAAAAATGTCACATAATTATATTTTTCCCGTCCGGTACTAAGCCACCAACAACCGAAAACGACAATTGAGGCGCTGCTGTTCTGTTGTACGTTTTTAAGCTATTGCATAGCTACAACAAGCTAGCTCGTGGGCTTTGAGGGCGGCAACCGAATCAAGAAATTCCGAGGATTCAGGCGACTGGGACCACTACATAGCTTCCGTAACGAAAATCTTTGTGACGAAAAAACCTAACACTTGTCTAACTCTCTGCTCCGAACGAACAGCTCGTCTCGATCCGTGCGAGTTTTACAATCTACATGCATACGTCTAGTCGCACGCACACAAACACCGTGCCGAAGTCTGCCGAACTGAAATACGTAAGCGGCTGTTTGTGAGAAAGTAGTTTTAAAGGTGTATGCTTTCTCACAAACAGCTGCTTACGTATTGATGAATACGTTGTGATGTGATGATGAGGTATAAATTGCATACGTTGATAAAAAATGCTATGCAATAGCTTTACCGCGGCAGTCCCCGAGCGCCACACGTATTTTCCCTCAAATGTAAATACATAGGAACTCGTAGGAAGTAAACGGGTCGATTTTGCCTTGTAACCAGCAATGGGCCTATGTACGGTGGGATTGGACACGCGACCTATGCTGTAGTATCCGGCCGCTCAATTATTACACCAAATTCGGTCGACTACGGTGTCAATCGACCGCGATTTCATCAGTTTATTTTATTCTGTTTTTTTTTTGCTTTAAATAATCCTATCAATATTATTAATGTGAAAGTTTGCGAGGATAGATCGATATTTGTTTCACTTTTATACAAAAGTACTTAACGGATTTAGTTGAATTTCACAGTCATACATTATAAGTATATATCAGAATTACACATAGGCTACAATTTATGTGTTCGCTCACGTTGCTGACGGAAGCTTGTAAATAAGTACGAGTATAAGATTTTTGGACATGATTTACACAGCGCCATGCCCAAAACAAGCATAGCTTGCTATGGGTGTCAGATAGCGTATAAAATTACTTGTATAATTTTTAAATCCTTAAATCATACACAGAAAACATTCAGACCAATATAATCATCTACATAATTATATTCATGGACACAAAAAGTACTATGCCGGGGTTAGGCCCGCGACCGTTGGTGTTATAGTAATTTGTAGCCTATATTAAAGTAATAAGATGGTCGTGGAAGTGACCGCGTTTGTAACTCAGGGCCGGAGCTGCATCCATTAGAGGCCGTCACCCGTGGCTTATGCCGCCCGAGATGGACGCGCCATTACTGACGACACTTTAAGTATGCATGTCATATTGTTCAATGCTTGAACGTTAGGACCCTAGCTCGTGGTGAATATTGTAAAGACAGTGAACTGTACGCATATACATGTCTCTTGGTGTCGTACGGGTATTTATACGTGTGTTTTATGTATATTTATGTATTTACAAAATAAAAGTATGTATATGTATAAGTAGGTAAGTAATGTTTATTAGCTGTCTGGCGCCTAGTCAAAACATTGTTAGCTGGGGTACACTATTCCATTTCGAAAAACGCTGGGGGCTAGATGACGCTGTATAAATAATGCCCAATAGTTTCTTTTTCTTCCGTTGTTACTAATAGTACATGCTAAGCTTAGTTTGCGGCTATACTCAGTGTGTCTTATTTGGCGCATAAGAACTTTAGCCTCACCACAAAATACGAAGTACGATAAAAAAAATCTGTAATTTCCATAGAGAAATAATTAGTCTGTGGTAATTTCAAAGGGCACCATGTTGTAATTTAAAGAACCTGTTCAAAACCGGCTCATAGTAGCTTGCGTAACAAGCTGAAGAATAGAAGAATAAGGACAATAAAAAATATTGAGAAAATAAGTTCGATATTGCGCCCTCGGTCAAAGACTAGTTTTTAATATTTTCCACAAACCATGAGATGAAGCGGCAAATTAATTGCTCATAATGTTCGAGATAAGATGCAATGTGAAGTTAAGTAGGCTAGCATCCACTAGCGGTTTCACTCCCTTGTTTCCTAAAAATGTGGCAGAAAAAAAATTACTGCATTAATTTTGGCGACGATACCGGTTTTCTGCAGTATATTAAGAAATCGTAGGACCCTGCCATCTTAAGCCGGTGAATCGCTACAAGGCAAGCTCCGTCCCTTTCGTGTATGAAAGGGTGACCGGGGTATTTTAGCGTGTAGTGTGTATTTAGTCCCGAGTTCCACGTTTGGCAGGTCTCGCCTTTATTAGGCATTCTCCTTCACAAAAAAAACATGTCCACCTGTAGTTAAAATTATTGGACAACATCACAAACATTGATCTGACCTCAAAATAAGTAGCGTAAGCACTTGTGTTATGGGTGTCAGAATCAACGAAGTTACCACAAATAATATAAACATCCAGACACAGAACAAACACAATTTTTTTATTTAGTTTAGTTTGTCCTGGGTGGGATTCGAACTCACGACCCCGGTCACTACCAAATGCGCCATCGATCGGGCCAGTGAATAGTTACTCTTCTATTACATATCCGCAAGATCTTGTGGCTCATACCACAACCTCGAGCCAATTTGTAACGGTTTCCCGTAGCCAAGCCACCCTTCAGGCTGGCATTGAGAAGTGCGCTCTCGAATTCAAATAGAGCTCATGTAACGAGTGCGACTGTCCCCGCAAGTCTGCAGTCGCGTGCAAGATGCAACTGCACTGCACCTGAGGAATATGTTAGCGCTCTTTTTTGTACAAAATCTTTTGCAATTGCAACCTTTGTGGGCTGTGAATTATGTGATGACAAAAAAAAAATGTTGTCATTCGGTTTAGGATGAATTCATAAACGTAATATAACTAACTAGACTGTGCTCTCGTGGCTAAAAAACGAGCCGAGCGAAACAGTCGGACGGGGCAGCTTGTCCCTTTCTAAAAGGGTGACAATAAGTTTCGGATAAGTGAGACAAATTCAAACATGCAATCTGCGGATCTGCCTAATAATAGTATTTTTAATTCATGTTAAAATATTTCAACAGTCGGTTGTGTCGGCAGCAAAACTTCATATTCAACCGTTGATATAAGTTTATAGAGCGCTGTGTTGTTTAAGACGATGTTATAAAATGATGTAGACAGTGCAAAAAATGTGATAGAAAGGCTCCTGGTCTTATTCATCACATAATGCTTTACGGGGTAACTACCTTAAGAAATAAAAAAAAGACAATTTATAACATTTACGCTTTTTCAAATTTAAGAATACATTGAACGAAAAATAAGTAAATATACAATTGTACATTAATACATTGTAAAAATAACATTAAAATACAAGCGTTAAATAAAGTTTTTGGTCAGGCAAAATTGTTGCCCAAAAACATTTCTTATACTGACAATAATGAAAGAACGAGAATCGAGACCGTCCTTGCCATAGACCTAGTATTCATGGTCACTCTAACTATGAATGAACTGTCATTGCGTGCTGGCAATGTGAAAGAACGAGACAAGCTACTCCCGTCTTGATATCTTTCTCGTCTCGGATTTGCCTCGCGTCAGGCGCAAGCAAATATAAACTTTAATGCGTTGGGGATAGTGTTCATTTTCAAAAATGCAATTTTTTTAAGATATCATTCCGGTTACATAGACAATATTATTTCCATGGATGAATTTAAAAATGACATTATTTTATAAAAAAAATTAAGGTTTAGGGGCAAATCATGTTTTTTATTGCAAATGTCAAGTGAAAATATAATAATAATAATGTCCTCCTAGCCGATTCGGCTACGGCGGCTAATCTTTTACGATCAGCCAACTGCGCAGGATATATTATAGTGCACAAGTGAGTGCGCAAGCACAGGTGCACTCCCTATTCCCTCACTCTCAATAACTCTCATAGAAAATATATATCTTGTTTGAATATCCGTCTACAGGAACTAATGAATAATTTCATTCGCTATTGGCATCGTCAAACTAAGGCTATTTCAAAAAGTTAATTTTGCATAAATTAAAGCTAACGGTTAAAGAATTATATATTATAATCAATTTGTCTGTGTGCATATGTGCCAACTGATCTAGCATTAAAAAAATCTAATACTTCGAATTACATATGTGCATCCTCACTTACTTACAAAAATGTCCCCACCAATGATATTATATAAAAACAAAAGCATCATTGGTCCCCACCCTTTGAGCACAATCGCAAAGGTTCCACTCGAGTCTCGACCATTCACGACTTCAGAATGCCTCCAAAGAGTGCTTGAGGGCCCTAAGCACTGACCACGGCCAGCCAATGGCCACTTGTGCAACAATGCCCTAGGAGGAAAACAGCTTTTACTCCCCCAAAACAATACTTACTATTAAAATATTTCTGTAAGTGTCGTCAATGTAGGAAGCGTGCCAATTCTTTAATTTCGGGTAGACTAGTGTTTAGTTTGAACATTGTATGTTACATGATAAACATGTTTTATTTTTTATTCTGAAAGAATGTGTTTAAATTTTCCACTGCTCTCAGATGTTTCTCGTAATATAAATTATTTGCATGCCGAAAAGCTAAGTAAGGACGAGTGAATCACTTATCTGCAAAATATTAAAGAAACGGAATCTTTTTTCAAGTTCCTCTTTTTTCAAGTTCGAATTTTTAATACAAAAGGTATTATGAATGCTCAACTCGGATATGAAATCCGGTGGTTGTGGGTTCGTTTCTACATTAAGGGACCTTTCCTGGTTGTATCTGACTGGTATTTGGTAGTGACGCTGCCCTATGCGCCAGGGGTCGTGGGTTCGAATCCCACCCAGACACAAACACTTATGTGGTGAACATTTGTGTTTGTCCTGTGTCTGGATGTTTATTTGTATTTAAGTATATACTTATTTGTGGTACCTTCGTTGTTTCTGATACCCATAACACAAGTGCTTACGCTACTTTGGGGTCAGATCAATGTATGTGATGTTGTCCAATATTTATATGGCGCAATGGCCGCTTATCATCATGCAGGCTGCATGCCTGTCTGCCAACTGAAATAGCATAAAAAATAGGAAAGATTTGATTGTTTGTTTGTTTGTATTTTATAGGCTCCGAAACTACTGAACCGATTTGGAAAATCTAATATCCCCGGGTGACATAGAATACTTTTGATCCCGGAAATGTGGGGGGAAGAGGGTGATAATCGGCAAAAGAATACGCACGGGACCAGGTGAAACCGCGTTGACAGCCGCTACCAACAAAATCTTACCTACACAGCTAGTCACAAAATCATGACGATAAAACCATTTAAAAGAAATCGAAAATACGATAAAAGCTGCGGATGATGGAAATGTAGGTTATCAATTTGTTTATCAGAAAATAAAATAAAATTGCGTTTGGCATTTACGAAAAGAACATTGAGACGACCTTCTCATTTCTAGTGATATACTCGTATACAACACGCGAAAAATGTCCTTATTACACGTGTGGAATATAATCCTCTGCGTAGGCTCAGATGTTAATAAAGGCAGAAAAGGAAAATAAAGCTCCAAAAATCTTACGAAAATGACATTAGGAGGCTTAGTGAAAGTGCTTTGTACCACTCGTAATGTGTATCTAGGTGGGCTTGTAAATATTTTTCGAAGGTTTTATTTCATAAAAAATAAACGTTTATAGATTCTATTAAGATCCATAATTTGTTGATTTTATATTTTTCCTCTGTGAAACAGTGGCTTAGCTGCTCGGGTATATTATCGGGTAAACACGGAGGTCGTGGGTTCGATTCCCGTCTTGGGTGTGGTTGGTGGTAGGGCTTTTTCAGAGTCCGACTGGCTAGCTACCACCCACCCCCACAGGTGAAATTTGCCGCCAAAACAGCTCTGGCTGTTAATGTGGGAGTCAGTGCTGTGCACTTGCAATCAGAGGCTCGAAGATCAAATGTGTCTACATTTTGGCAGCACATTTAGGGACGTTGCCAGGTGAATCTGGGGGCACGGCAGTGCCCCCGCCAAGTCGAGCGCGAAGCAAACACTGCCGTACCATCCTTTACTGGAACCATTTCGCCGCATTTTCAGGCCCCTATTTGAGAACCTCTGGATAAGACCAGAACGCAGAAATTTTCGTCATCCAGTAAGCTATAATCACATACTTAAAATCCAAAATTTCAAGGCTGTAAGTCATTTAGTTCCGAAGTTAAGCGAAAGCAAAGTTTCGCATTTATGACAGACACTCACTGACTCATTCACTCACTCACTGATGATCATCATAATAGAACTAGTACTTCCCATAAACTCAGAGAGCTGAAATTTGGTACAGAGTTAGGGTTTAATGGCCACATAAAGGGAAAACTATAAAAACTAGTATATTCGAAGATCTGGAGTACCTGGTGACCCTGATTAGAAAACACAAGAGCCCAACCAAACTATTAGAGATCGACATATACCGCCTTTACAAAAAATACTCAACTTGGTGAGCCGCTTCATTTGGTGGTGGTGGGGGGATGGGAGGGAAAAGGGGGATGGTTGTGGGAGGGGGAGGAGGGATGGGGGGAAAGGTGATGAGAGGGGTTGGGGGATGGGGGGAAGGGCAGGGGAGAGGGATGGGGGGCAGGGGATGGGAGGGAAGGGGGATGGGAGGTCGAAGGAAGATGGGAGGGGGGCGGGAGGGGGAAGGGGAAGGGGATGGGAGGGGGAGGTGGGGGGTGATGGAAGGGGGAAAGGGTATCGGAGGGGGACGGTATGTGGGAGGGGGGATAGGAGGGGGAAAGGAGATGAGAGGGGGGATGGGAGGGGGCATGGGAGGGCGGGTGGGAATGGGTGTGGGGATGGGGATAGTATTGGGAGGGGGAGGTGGGGGGATGGGGATAGTAGTACCTTATCAATCCTATCCACATGAAAGGCACAGGTATAGTTTATAACTTAGAACAGGATATAGGCTAAAAAAATTTCACGGGAAACGTCTCATTCCCGCGGGAATAACCATTTCGAAACGGCTGAACGGATTCAAATGAAATTTGGCACATGTATAGTTTATAACCTGGAATAGGGCATTGGCTTTTAAATTCTTACGGGAATAGTCTCATTCCAAATAGATACAAAATAAATCAATATGCCCACGTTCCTACAAAAAGAAGTGAAATCCCACCAAAAACATTCTGTAAAAAACTAGCCAAGTCTCGATGGAGCTGCTTGTTTATCTCTAAAAAGTAATGAAATCTAGACATAGTCGTGCCAAGTCTAAGGTTCCTTACTGCGATTTCTTTATTATTATAGTTAATGTTGTGTGACTTGGCCGTTGAAGGGTACACAAGGGTACAAAACCAGGTGCTCCATTACTCCATTGCACCAATCTGTCATTGTTTGTAATGTAATGTAATGTTATATCTGTTGTAACTACCTATGTTTGTTAAGCGAGATAATAGCCCATACTGGTATTGGTAATTGGACGCTAGTGTCTCATTTGGCCCTTCGAAGTTGAGTTGCAGGTCCGTTTGGACGTCTGGCCCTTCAACGGCCAAGTCACACAACATTAACTATAATAATAAAGAAATCGCAGTAAGGAACCTTAGACTTGGCACGACTATGTCTAGATTTCATTACTTTTTAGAGATAAACAAGCAGCTCCATCGAGACTTGGCTAGTTTTTTACAGAATGTTTTTGGTGGGATTATATATACAGGGTGGAATTTTGTAATGCCACCTGAAAGGGAAGTACTCTTAATACTGTAGATAGAAAATTTTACTTAAAGAAAACATTCCTTCATTTTTTAAAAGAAAGAAAACTGCATTCAAAGATTTTTAAAAATTCGCTTGCTGCACCCGGTAATCGAACCGACTAAAATCTGTAAAAGTTGCACCCTGTACTTTTATTGCATCGATCATTAGGGTCAATAATAAGAATGAAATCTCTCTAACAAACTTCATAAATTAAATGAAAGGAAAACAATGAAATCCTAAATTATTGATTCACAACAATGAAAAAGGTGCTTTAACTTGACCCATTGAATCAATAATTTAGGATTTCATTGTTTTCCTTTCATTTAATTTATGAACTTTCTTGGAGAGATTTTATACTTATAATTGTCCCTAACGATCGATGCAATAAAAGTACAAGGTGCAACTTTTACAGATTTTAGTCGGTTCGATTACCGGGAGCGGCAAGCGAATTTTTTAAAATCTTTGAATGCAGTTATCTTTCTTTTCAAAAACAAAGGAGTGTTTTCTTTGAGTAAAATTTTCTATCTACAGTATTAAGAGTACTTCCCCTTGAGGTGGTATTACAAAGTTGCGGCAAGCAAATTTTTAAAAATCTTTGAATGCAGTTTTTTTTCTTTTCAAAAATAAAGGAATGTTTTCTTTGAGTAAAACTTTCTATCTTCAGTATTAAGAGTACTTCCCCTTCAGGTGGCATTACAAAATTCCACCCTGTATAGTATTATATTTAGTATAATGTCCTCTAAACATAAACTAAAGAGGTCCGAAATGCAAGCAGGCGCAGTCCATGTCTTAGTAATGAATAGTTTGCTTACCAAACTTTTACATCGAATTAATCATTTTATTTATAAGAGACCGACTTGCATAGCCTTAACAAAAGTGAAATCTATTATGAAGTACCGGGTTTAATTCCATTCTCAATGGAATTGAAACTTGGATCGCACGTGAAACTTGGCCCATTGTGAGTTCCGTCGAGAATGGTCTCTTTTTGCATTCAGCCGACAAATACCTACGGGAGTTCCGGAATTCTAGAATCATCGGCTGTACCGTTATAATGCAGTTAAGGAAGGCGTCTTTACACACAACGATCAATGAAATTCAAATCTAAGCTTTGTGTCGATATTTTCGCGTTTACGATGGCTCGACAGGCGGTTGGTATGCTCGGTTGCCTGCTTTACGTATATAAAAAAAATGATTATTTGACTTTTAATAAACTTCTTTTTATTCAAACCAAATCATCAATCAATCATCATGAAAGGCACAGAATCAGAATTCGAAAGGTTGTAGATGTGTGCCATGCAGCCAGAAGATTTCAAATTGGTTAGTCTGTCGTTTCAATTCCGGAGGCCGATTCAATTTGCTAAATCATCATGAATGATCATGTTATAGAAAAATATTGTTTCAGCTCATTTGGGAAGATCGAGAATCTCGTATCGGATCGGAGGCCAAGACACTTCGGGTCGCTGAGCCATCGGAGTAAGAAAGTAAGTCATTTGGGAAGACTTGAAAATTAGAGAAGCCGAAATCTTTTTTATACCATGAGATTGGCGTTCAAACCGTCATTATACGTGTTTGTATGTAGTTTTTTTTATTAATATTGTCAACATTTTCTGATGAAAAGTGGAATAGGCCTAGTGGAGTTTGCTATCAGGCGAATAAAGTGAATGTCTGCAAACGGATACTGCTTCAGTAAAGAAAACTATGTATTTTATTTATCGGTCGTGAGATATAAAGAGGGCGAGATCCATTCGGTGTATTGGCGCGCGGCGGATTAAGTTTTAATCGGTCGCAGTCGCTGCCGTAGCGCCGGCACTGCACGCGCTGCGATTAAAGGCATTACTGCCTGAGGAACGGTAGGCTCTAGTCCACGTAATGGATACGCTTTTCCTTAACCACTGCTCTTGTGGGACAGTTGGTCTAGAAGTAAACAAAATAGGTACAACTTCAAAGTCCGATTCAATTCTGACCGATATTAGAAAGCGCTGGGTGATATTTCCGGTCCAATGTTTGGCTCTAAATACTAATTAATAGACATAAAATGTAAGCATCGGAAATACTGTCATATCATCATCATTTCAGCCGAAAGACGTCCACTGCTGGACATAGGCCTCCCCCAAGGATCTCCAAGCCGATCGGTCCTGCGCCACCCGCATCCAGTGGATTCCGGCGACCTTTACAAGATCATCGGTCCATCTTGTAGGAGGCCTACCACGGCTGCGTTTCCCAATACGTGGCCACCACTCGAGGACCTTTCCTGTATATCATGTAAAGTATCAACCTAGTAACAGTAATACGTGGTAACGAGCACGGCAAGGCAAAGGCCTGCATCATTGAAATCATCGCCACTATGTTGGAATTATTCCGATCTGTCACCCTGCTTTGTCCCCCTGGGCTGACAGATCGGACAAAAAAGTTCTGTCTGTCCCCCTATTGACGACGAGGGGACAGATCGAACTGTATTCACCTCCTCAAAGTTTTATCTGTCCCCCTATCGGTATTAGAGGGACAGATCAAACTTTTTAATTCCTGTTTGTCCCTCATGGTATTAAAATTTTGGACACAGGCTTATGACCATGCTTGCTAATTGCGAATCCGACATATTTTTGCTCGACACGGGGTCGAATTAGGGACCACAAAATCACTTAAAGCACTAAACCATTGACGTGTCGGTATTCATTAAAGTTAGTTTTATAAAATGCCTTCTATACCGGCGGCATCCGGGGAGTTAATTAATCTCTCACAAAACAATACGAAGTCGGAACGCAGTAAAAGGTTTTTGCATTGAATTGCCGCGCTATCCGCGGGCTGAAATATCGCCGGAGCACTAACAGAGTCACCGCGAACCTTCCTTTGTGTTGCACTTGTTTAATTGTGCCATTTAGCAGACTGTCTCATTCATTTGTAGCTTTATCTCTTGAGTCTGCAGCCCGGTGGGTTTAAACGACAGCTGTGTCAAGTTGATCTGCTAGCATATTATTTTGTTTGTTATTATCAGTTAAAATTTATTGAGGCTAAAAAAGCACTTGAACGTAATAATTATGATTCTAAAGCTAGCTTCAGAATGATCTTTGTTTCCGTCGGGAAGAATCCGACAAGATACTCAACTTTTCAAATCGACATCGTACAGTCAAAAGCACGTCAGACTACAACACACTTTGGACTTTGTACCACTCTTATGTCAGGGGCATAAGTACTATTATCGAACTGCAAGTGTTTACCGTGATGTGCCGTAGACCGTACAATGTTTACTTATTACTTTACTTTTTTTGCGCAAGAAAGTGGTACAATGTCTAATTACTGAACTTTTTTTTTGCGCAAGAAGGTCATTTATGCCATACTACTGCACACCAGTGATATAGCGAATACATCAATAAAATATTAATACGGGTAGCTATTCTCAAAACACTAGAAGCTTTTTAGTACATCTAAATATAGTGGTTTCAAATTAATAGTATTTTTCCTTTGTTAGATAGTCGATAGGAAATCCAATTACCTACCTTTTTAAATGAAATGCCTTTTACTTTAAAAAGTACTTTGTTTTCCCTCGGTTCAGTTACGAAAAGATTCCATTATTTACTTAGCTTATCTACTACGATATGATTTATATTTAGGGTACCGTAGTATTAAAGGAAGCATTGCGAATAAATTTCTATGATTCAGCCTTTATACATTAGACGACGGATCGTAATCACCAAAAAATTACCAATGACGATAAGGTAGGCCAGCACAAGAGGTATCGAACAAGCCTAACATGACCTCAGTAAAAATTGCTCGGTTTTCAAGATATTGCCAATTTAAACTTTTTCTAAATTTTCACTTCACAATATTTTGAAAACCGAGCAATTTTACTGAGGTCATGTTAGGCTTGTTCGATGCCTCTTGTGCTGGCCTACCCCCAGTGTCACTGTGACGTGTAATTTTTGGGACACCCTGTATTAGTCCTAAAGTAACGAGTTTTTTTTTGTTATTGTCTTTCGTTTTATTTTTTTATGTACATACATAAATACTACACATATAGTCTGATTAGATGCGGAACCTCAGTAACACTTAACCCTCACACTTGCTCGTCTTTATATCGACTTACGCGGAAAATGTCACAATCCAACAGGTACGATACCAAATCCACACAATATTCTTCAGGATAAGATAGATCCCCTGTCGTAGTCTTTGTGACAATGGAACAGCACGCCACGCCAATATCGACTCTATTCCACCGTATTACGTTGTTTGTACACGCAACAATTTCACTGTATTCTATTATGAGACTAAAATCAAAATTGAGTTGTATGTTTAGTTGAGTAAGGTTGACTTTCTTGTGAAGTTGCAAGCCACGTGTCGTCAAGCTATTGTACGGGATATTTATTACACGCTCATGCTGTTCGAATAAAAAGCTAGGGACACACGTTCCTGCGGATAAGCGGGCGATGAAAAGTATAGCCTCAACCTTAGCTGATACACTATTCTCTATGGATTTACTTTGAAAGGAGATTTTCTATTATTAAGATAAAGTTTTTGGGTAGAGGATAAAAATGGCAATAGATGAAGCAGAAGGTAAACCTAATTGAAGTTTGTTTTTAAACCATCAGAAGCAAAGAAAGAAATGAATAATTGAAACATTAAGATTATTGAAATTACAATTTAGTTACTGACACGGGCCAGTCAATGGTTACGAGGCGGGCACTGTCTCTTCCCTTTCGGGTGT
This sequence comes from Mecyna flavalis, assembly GCA_949319885.1. NCBI lineage: Eukaryota > Metazoa > Arthropoda > Insecta > Lepidoptera > Crambidae > Mecyna > Mecyna flavalis. The sequence goes on from OX439426.1 coordinate 979,286, forward strand.
CTAAAGGAAACCAGGGGAGTTTAGTGGGTAGTGGAGACGAACGTTTTTAGTCCTGAGCTAACAGGCCTCAGGTTTCACTAGCTTAAGGCTATGGTGCATAAAAGCATTCTCCTCTGATAAAAAGCTGACAGGACACGTCCACTTGATGTTAAACGACCACGACATTTTCAATCAATTCAATCATTTGAAGGACACTTCAATAGCCCCACTCAATGTACTCTAGCACATCACTCCTAAAAGAGTCCTAATCTGTCTAAAAGTCTCAATTGAGATAGATATCTATGCGATGGACACAGGGACAGGGACCACGGGGAATAAAGGGAAAATTGGTTGTGGAAATACAGATTAAAGTACTCGTAGTTTGATGTGTTACTAACTGTCAAAGTAAAATGCTTCTCTCATTTTTGAAACTTTCGACGGATATATCATCATCATCATCATCATCAGCCCGTAACAGTCCACTGCTGGACATAGACAAATGCTCGCCACGCTGACTGCTCCTCGGCCACTCGCATCCAGCTCCTGCCAGCCATCTTGCGCAGATCATCGCTCCACCTGGCCTGAGGGCGTCCTACACTACGTTTACCGAGACGCGGTCTCCACTCTAGAACCCGTTTACCCCTACGGTTATCGGTTCTACGGCTGATATGGCCAGCCCACTGGCGATGGAAATATGTATCTTGAGTTCAATATATCATTAAATCCTGGATTCGATTTGATTAATCAGGGAAATGTAATTTTTCAAATGCTAGAACAGGGTGTTTTGGGATATTAAAAGTAGTGAAAAAAGTAAGGTCTTTGGTTTTTGATGGATTTGATTTTTAAAAAATTGGAATGTTAGGTAAGTACTGTATAGATATATATATTCCAAGTGAAGACGTTTGGACGGATGTTTTGTGCCAACAATCTTTTCCGTTAGGGTTGACATTATTTATAGAAATAAGAATTTAAAGAAGAAATATGTTATTATTCATCGGCCTTTTTAATTTAAAAACACGATGTTGAAATGCTGGCCTGCAACATAATTTTATTTATTTATTTCGTTTCTTATCATGTCAGATAAATGTTTCTACGCGGTATCCGTCGTCCGAGGTGTAAAAGTGGATATACCTACTAAAAAGTTGGCGACGGCTAGTTAGTACGCTCGAAGGAGATCCGGTATAGTTATTTAAACCCAGAAGTGTTGCCAGCCCTAACATATGAGAGCTAGTGGCTACTCAACAATGCGTGTCCAAAGATAGCGGTGACAGGGTGGCACCTTTGTGTAGACGCTGAAAAATACACAGAATGCCAGTATTAGGAAATCAGTTAGGTCAACAACAACCACATTTTCCATGAATTGCAGTGAGGCGTTTGGTTTACTTTATACCATTTTGAACGTTAAATCTCAATTTAAACCTTATGATTCTTGTGGCACGATATCTATTCTTAAAGTTTTGCCAATGAGACTTTGACAGCTGGTAGTGGATTTATTTCTGAGTTTTATAACAGCCTACATCTTATATTTAGCACGTGTGCCGACTGATCAATGAACTGATATGAACACTTAGGGCATAAGACATATCCATAAAGCCCCTGCGTGGCAGGAAAGGCCGTCGCTCTAAAGGCAGGCCTACTTGCTACTGTACCCTAAAGGCAGTCAGGCAACACTATGATAAGGAAATATCAGAAATATAAGCGTAATCAAAGCATTCGTTTCCAGTTAAACTTTCCAGCCTTTGATCTGGTGATTTGAAAAGTTTTCTAAATTAAAAAGATTAAGGAAAAACTCAGTTATTTCACAGAATCCCGCGAAGTCCTGAACATCCATTAAGATCAAGTCTCGATAGCATCCTAATGGATTGAACGCGTTCGATTCCGTCCTTTGTGGCGAACTTTGGTTAAATCCACATCCGTAAAGACGGTCCAAGATGTCCGGTGGACGTCGTTTGTTGGCACAAAAGGCATCAACAGTGTACATAAGAAGCTTATTTATTGAGCTCTTCCCTTTTGTAAAGTCAACAAAAAATCCTAAATATGTGCGATATCAGCGGTAAACGATGACGGTATCGTTGAAATGGGGTTTCGGTTATCTTACTCGCCAAACGCAGTGCACTAGTTAACTCATACATTAATTTTATGTGAGAGGGTGTACTTCCCTTGTCAAACCGGTGCATTTTGACTGGCAGACAGGAATATGCATAATTTTTAAAACAACACAGACGATGTGTATGAATATTAGCAATAAGCTTTTACTTTTAAGTACTAACCCAACATTTTGTCTCTGCGCGGAGTAACATGTAACTAATACTAACCCAACATTTCCAAACAAAAACCCAACAAAGGCACTGACCCAAGAGTCTGTAGCAAAAACTGTGTTATATGAAAAAAATACCCATAAGCATATAACAATAAAAACCGTCTTTGTATTTAAATCAACGTGTGATGTCTGACGTTACAAAAAGCCAGTTGTCAAAAACCTTGTAAATACTCCGTAATTATACGACAAAAGCGACAATCGTGCGCGCTCAAGCTCGGCGCTCGTGCAAACAGACAATTTTTACCCCATTTGCAGAAGCCAATTAAGCAGAATTACGAGATTTGAGACTTGGAATCGCTCGGGAACAGTCTTCGCTTAACGTTTCTTTAATAAGGAAACTCCGGCAGTTCGGTTTCTCTCGACGTTTTTAATTCCTCGGCTTGTTGTGGAACTTAAAATTTTAATTAGATGGAAGAGAATTCGCGTGGTTGAAAGTTTTTAACGCGAGGCTGATTTCAACTTTAGCTCTGTTTGTCTTTTTGAGGAAGTGTTTGTTATTCCAAGGCATAAACAGACGTTTTCTTTAGTTGAGTAGTACATATTTACTCATCCATTTTCCGAGCGTTTTGTCTTAAACTTAATATTATGACCACCTCTGTAGACCAATGGTTAAGTCAATTCCCGCTGTAGGTCTAGTTGATGGTAGACTTTTCCAGACTTCGACTGGCTTATATTCGTCCCACCGTCATAGATGAAAGCCGCCGCAATAGCTTTGGCTGTGTTCCAACAATATTAGTGTGGAAGCCTATAGTCTAGCAGCACATTGAGCGATGCTTCCAGGCTAACTTGTATATCCTTTGACGGCCTCCGTGGAACAGTGGCTAAGCCGCTTGGGTATAAAACGCGGAGGTCGTGGGTTCGATTTTCACCTTGGGTCTGGTTGTTGGTAGGACTTTTTCAGACTCCAACTGGCTAGCTACCACCACAGGTGAAATCTGCCGCCAAAACAGCTTTGGCTGTGTTCCGGCAGTATTAAAGTGGGGATTAAAGTGATTTAAAACCGGTGGTCATTTGAAGTAAACCATTGCAGTAATTGTATTAAATGCACGACCGTGCAACCAATCCCTCTTAATATTAATTCAATAATGGAGAGATATTACCGAGCCCGGGCACAATCGCCGCCCGATCTAAATGGACTGTCGTCAGGGCAGCTCAACCTTTTCAACGAGTGGTTTACGCTGGAAAGGATTCGTGTCAGATTCATTAATTTATCACTGTTAATTTAATTTTATTCTTAATACGTGTTTCGATAAGTGCTTGATAAATATCAAGTCTACATGTATGTCTAGTTCAGACAAGTTGTAACTTTTTATTGAAAGAACTGCTAGAATCAGATTGATTCTTTTTAATACATTTTATCTCGTATATTTCATAAAGGATATTTCATAATCATCCAGTTACTCCAACAATCCAACATCATCCACCAATCCGCATCCAGCGAGCTGGGTGATTGAGTCATTGTGACAATGACTGTATTTCAATGATGGGATGATGGGACGATGGGAAATTGAATATGCTGGGCTTAACTGCCCACTGAAGGTTTCAGTTTATTTATCATTTTATTGTGAAAATAATGTTAAGCGTTTTATAATAGTTACTACTAGTCAAATTACTGGGTATATGAGACCTAATAACTTGCGTCTCGGTGTAGCGGGCGCAGGGCAGTGCTTTTTTTTTTTTTATAAAGAGGCAGTCAGGATGACCTCACTCCACCTGATGGTAAGCGGAAGTGAGGTCCAAATATAAGGTTGACTGGCTCAATAGATCATAGTACCCATTGAGCCAGTCACCCTCACCCTGAAGGCCTGCATAGATGCCGCTTCACGCCCCGCCTGAAAAGCCCAGGATTATAGGAGGAAGGAAACACGTGAGCCGGAAGGGCATTCCATGCCCTAATGGCACGGGGCAAAAAAGAGGAACTATACCTCTTGGTACGGGCCACCAGTGTCTGGATGGTATGAGGATGGCAACGTAGTCCGGCGCGTGTTGTTCGGGAGTGGAAAGGGGAGGACGGGATGAGTTGGAATAACTCTTCAGAGCATTCCCCATTATAGAGACGGTAGAGAACACTAAGACTGGCAACGTCTCTACGTAACTGAAGAGGTTCTAGGGTCTTAGTCACCTCTTGATCACCGACAATACGGATAGCACGTCGCTGCAACCTGTCGAGAGCCTCCAATAGGTACTTTGCGGAACCATCCCAGAGATGAGAGCAATATTCCACACACGGGCGAACCTGTGCCTTGTATAAGAGACAAAGCTGCACCGGAGTAAAAAATCGTCTCACTCTGTTCAGGATTCCGAGTTTACGGGAAGCTGTTCTGATGACGCTCTCGATATATTCCCGTTGGTTCAAGTTGCTACGAACATCGATGCCAAGGATGCTAAGGCTATCCTGTATTGGTAAGGGCGTGCTCTGAAGAGTGGGAGGAAAGGAGAAGTTTTCGCAGAAAACACACACACCAGTGTTTTCTTGGCATTAAACTCGACGAGATTGCTGGCACCCCATTTGGCAATGCAGTCCAGGACCTCGTCAAGCTCGGCGACAAGAAGATTCCTCTTTTCCTCGGTTTCGGTCTGTTTAGCCGCAGGTCTTCCGAAATAACGTGCGTGGACAGTGCTGTCGTCCGCATAGCAATGAATATTACCAAGTGATAACATGTCATTGATATGCAGAAGAAACAAAGACAGTAAATGCTTAGTTACTGTTTGGCACTGAACTGTCTTAGGGTAGACGTGGCGCTTACCATCAGGTATACGATCGACGAAGACGTGCTCGTCTTGTTTCAAATTGCAATAAAAAAATATTAGAAGGTTTACGACCCCTGGACAAGGGCTACGTCGTTCTTGATGGCGCTCCGTTTTAAAGCGTTTGTCAATTCTCAGCCGAGGTGCCATTTGATTGAATCGAATTGCTTCTTTAATCGATCTCAGTCTATCCGATTTTAATGGTTACTTTTTTAATGGCAGTAAGTTTTTGTATAGAATCTATTGTGTTGTGTTGGGTTAATGTTGGATTTGATTTTTACGTTTAAGAGATTGGTTTTTAGATGTTCAAACATAATTATGTAGTTCTGTAGTTAATAAAGTAGTTCTGACTTCTGAGCCCCGGCTTCACCCGCATAAATGCAAAAAAATAAACAGATCATTGCATTATTTAAGCTAGAGCAAGTCTTTCTTAAGTTATTCTCTCATTTCAGTAAATTCATTTTCTTAACAACGGCTGAAGAAAACATTATAACAATCAAACTTTCCGAGTATCTGTAGAATAGAGCGCTGTATTTTGGATCGATACCATTGATACCACTCAATCATCTTCCTTAGTTCCACGCACGTCCTGTCGAAGTAGAAATAAATCTTAGATAGGTACAATCACATAGATGGCAACAGCGGCAAGTATTCACATGCGGTTTTAAGCGAACGTGATAAGGTTCATATTCGAGTGCGTTGGTAATGTTGCTCGTCAGAGTTCGTAAGTTGGCCGCGGACGCCGGGATCGGCTACTTCAGTAAACCCGTCCGTGTGATGAATATTGTCAGACAATTGTGCGAATATTGAGGGTTAAGGTGCTGCTTCACTTGACTCTTTTTTATACTAAGTCAGTTGTCAGACAGACACACAGCTCACGTGATGGTAAGCGGCCACTGCGGCCTATTCCATTGAGGGATACTTCACCAGGAAGCGTCGCTCAATGTGCTGCGAGACTGTAGACTCATCTGATCTTCGAGCCTTTGATTTCAAGTGTACTGGCTCCCACATTAATACTGCCGAAACACAGCCAGAGCTATTATGGCGGCAGATTTCACCTATGGGGGTGGTAGGTAGCTAGCCAGTCGCAATAAATTTTTTAACCAAATCGCCACGAATCTTGGAAGACGCGAAATCTATTCTTAGTAATATGCTACATAAATAAATTGTGTGTGGATTCCTGCCTTTGGTTTTGTTGGTAGGGAGATTTTTTCAGAGACTGAAACACATTATTCTTACAGGGCAGTAACCCATAGGAGAATGTGTCGCTATAACAACAGCAGCTGTGGCTAATGTACTGGCAAATGTAAAAAAAGAGGCAGTATATTTGAAATTTATTGCTGAGGAGTTCATTATTTAGCGATGAATCATGGTGTGACGATTTATTGATTAAAATTATTATGTCGGTCTGTTACGACGTGATCGGCGTCGTAGTGTAGTTGGGACAAGTTATGGCAGCACATGGAGCCGTGATGTTCGAATACCATAATGTCTCTCTGCCACTGAAAATATTAAACTGAACTCAGCACATAGTGTGGCCTCACCTCACGCGTGTAAGTAGCCCTTCGACAATCATACAGCGCTTGTCGCGCGGAGCCGCGAGTGCCCACGTGACCGGGGCTCTAACGCGGCGCCATCGTTTTTGTCGACCATAAAATTAATAGTTTTATGTTTTTTATTTATTAGATAGTAAAAAGCATTATAAATAGCAAATCAATGAATACAATCATAATAAATCGTAGAAAAGATGATAAAAACGTACTACATACTGCAACTAAGAGCTGAAGTTTTGCAAAAAAAAAAACAAAAAATTACATAAGGTTAGTAAGTTTTTGACTAAAATTACTAATATTGTTTTCATAAAACAAAGAATGTGAAACCATAATTATTAGCTACATGCTTTGATTTGGAGAATGAACCGTAGTGGCATGCTAAAGAGACCAGCAACTTTGCTTTGGACTCGGGAGTAAGACGTTTGTTCCACTACCCGAACTCACCCGGTTTCTCTTTTACACGTGGCGTATCCGCCTTGTGGCGATATTAGAGGGGCAAAAAAAACGGGTCGGTCCCGAGCAAAACAAGATGTCTGGTCACATTAGTTATGGCAGAGTCATAGTCGAGCAGGTTCTGTTTTACGACAATATGGCGCGTGTACAATATTACCTTCACTCTTTAGCCTCATGGTTATGGAAATAAGTCCAATAACCATAAGGATGCTACGTTCAGCGTATGGAAGTAGTCGCCTTGTTCGAAATGCTGCGTTTTCAGCTTTTGCTTCTTCTCGGAAATCCGCTTGTTAAATGCCATGTACTATCCATAGTAATATTACAAAATGCGAAAGTAACTCTGTATATCTATCTATTGCGTTTTCACGTCTGTAACTAAATATTTTTCATGAAATTTTATACACACATACAGACAAAAGCTACTTTTTACTACGGGATGCTCAGTTTCAGTTCCTTCTGGAAAAAAGAAATAGAAACGTACCTTTTTCGTTCTCTAACTTTAAAATGTTTGATTCAATCTTTTAGTTACGTTTAAAAACTGCCTTCAAAAACTAAAAAGAAAAAATAACTTACTTGTAAGGACATCATACTTAAAAACTTTTCCTTTGCAGAACCACTATGTACCCTCAATGTGCTACGTACTGATGGGATGGATGGAAGTCGTTGCCAAGCCAAATTAAATGGCTCGTCATATAATAGTAAATACACGCCGCGCGTGACCTTCAACGGGGTGGTTTCGTCTAGAACTATACAACCCAAGCAGGCTCACTCTTTGCGTATCTACGCTACGAGTACCTACTATTTGGTTTGACACAGATTTCAAACCTATAAAAAATCCTCTAAGGCAGTATTCAAAGCAATCGAAGTGTAGCTATACCTCCTTTAGGAATGTGCATCGTTTTGTCTAAGGGCTACGCGTCTGTTCGGGGCGGGATATAGATTAGCCAGACGCCGTACGCCGGCGCCGCGCCGCCACGCGGTGCGTGGGCGAGCTCGTACTACGGCTGACGTAACGCTCAGCTGATGCTTGCCTGTTTGTAAGGATTTCATTGCTGCCAGAATGCTTTAATCATCATCTATGCGAACACCCACAAGACGACCACACTTGATGGTAATTGATAACTGTCGTATAAAGACGTGTGCGCTTAGGCCTAATATGGGTTGCACGCCTTTAAAAAATGTGGCAGAAAGGAAAAAAGTGATAGGCAATGGGGAATGAAGGAGAGAAAGGGTGGGATTCGGGCCTTTTATAAGATCATTTAAATATGTCATACACATAAATTGATTAAGAATAATTAAAAAGGTCAGTATCAGCTAATCTTTGGCTAAGGTCTTTACCCTAATTTGACCGATCGCGATGTTATAGAGTATCGAGCGATGGCCGCGTTACCGCCACGCGATGCGTGGGCGAGCTCTTACAACTGACGACACTGACGTAACGCTCGACTCAGCTGATACCCGACTGTTTGCATAAAACTTCTGCGGAAACTTACGATCACCTTCAAAGCTTATGTGTGTATCCAACTAACTCTGAGGTTAAGTATGACAACTTATGGTAAGCGATTACATTAATATCGACCACTTGTAACTGGGTCTAAGTTTAACGTTGCCGGGGAAGGTAAAGGATTATGGGGAATGAAGAAGGGGAGGGAAAATGTTCGGCCTGATGAAGGATCCTTTGATAAAATATGTCGTTTACATATTGATGTAAACACCATACATCAAGCTATACAAATCTGTAAATAGTCTCAATTTGTCCCTTGCCATTAGTTCATGGAATGCCTTTCCGGCACACGTGTTTCCTTCCTCCTATAATCCTGGGCTTTTTAGGCGGGACGTGAAGCGGCATCTAAGCAGGCCTTCAGGGTAGGGGTGACTGGCTCAATGGGTACTATGATCTATTGAGCCGGTCAACCTTATATTTGGACCTCACTTTCGCTTTCCATCAGGTGGAGTGAGGTCATCCTGAATGCTTCATTATAAAAAAAAAATTGGAATAAAACTTTAGGAATTTGGCAGGTTTGTAAAGCTTGATGTATACAATAAATATTAATTGTGTATTAAATACAAAAGAATTCAGTGTTATCTCAGTCCTGGCTAAAGTCTTTTCGCTCGCTGATGTAATAGAGCATCGAACGATGCGGCACCGCGCGCCGCGCCACGCGGTGCGTGGGCGAGCTCGTACTACGCCAGACGTAGCTCAGCTGATGTTTGTTTTGATTCCACTAGTGGAAAGCTGCGATCGCCTTCTAAACCAACGTGGACCAAGTTAGTTACGACGCTTAAACAGAAAACGGGACCCTTTTTTGGATATGGTAAGGATGCAGGTGGCACAGGAAAAGGCCTATGTCCAGCAGTGGACATGAATCAAATAATTTCTGTTACCAAATTCATTATTATCACTACATAGTATAAAGCATAGTCGCTTCCCGCTGTCTGTCCCTATGTATGCTTAGATTTTTAAAACTACGCAACGGATTTTAGAGTGATATAGAGTGATTCAAGAGGAATGTTTATATGTATAATACATTCATAATATAGTAGAGAAACACCATTGCATCCGTGCGAAGTATTGAGTTACAAGTGCTAGTAATTGTAGTTCAATGGTGCGAAGCCGGGGCGGGTCGCTAGTAAGCGTAATAAAATTGATCACGCTTCTTTGGAATCAGACCAATGTATGTGATATTATACAATTTCCTAACAAAGAACCGGACACACATTTGTATTGAACAAAAGCGTTGTAATGTTCTGTATTGATTAGATGTTATTCAGCACGTATAGTTACTCGTTGTACCGACTGATCGTGAGCATTCGTCGTCGGCCTGTGAGAGATAAATCGTTTGCCTTTCATTCCGCTGCCTCTCTCTCAATGCAACTGAATGGTATACATGCGATAAACTGTGTACAGACCGACAAACTTATCTGTTCCGGTGGCCAAAATTGGAACTACGTGAAATGCAATGCAAAAACGATATTTAATGACAGTTCTAAATCGACGGTAGCGACGCCGCCACCGGAACAGATAAGTTTGTCGGTCTATAGTTGCTGTTTGTGTTCGTTTATATTTCAAGTCTTTTGGGTCAAGTGGGTCGCCGGGATGGTAACATTCTTGACACATTTTTTTCACATGCTGTTTTGGAAATTATTAACACTTGGGACTAAAGCGTCCCACTACCCACTAAACTCCCCCGGTTTTCCCTTCTCACCCAAAAAGTACGACCGGCCCATCCTAGGGTACAATAGCGCCATCTAGCCCCAAACTAAGAATGATTTGAACTAATGGTATCAGATAATGATCATAAATTACAAATCTGGGGACTTTACTCAACGATAGAAACATGTCAGTAATAAAGTGCAAGTAGCAACAGTTATGAAGTGCTACTTTTGTAATCTTCTATGGAAGTATTTCTCCAGACGCGCGGCTTATTTTTTAATTTTTTTTATATGAAAGCAATCAGGATGACATCACTCCACTCCTCCGCGGACGTAAGGTCCAAGTATAAGGTTGACTAGTTCAACAGAACAAAGTACCCATTGAGCCAGTCACCCTCACCCTGAAGGCCTGCTGAGATACCGCTCCACGCCTCGCCTAAAATGCCCAGGATTGTAAGAGGAAGGAATCACGTGAGCCGGAATAGCATTCCATGCATAGAGAAAGTACCCCTCTATGATTAAATGGCTATTCGAGTAGAACATCCATTATGCTCTACTTCTCATAAAAATATACTGACTAGTATTTTTCCGCGCAAACATCACGGCCTTGTCACGAGAATAACAGCTAAGATTTTCCATTTTTTTTTTCATTTTATAGGTATCTTTACAGTGGCCTTTAACGTAGGTCACAGCTTAGCACATTTATATATCACGGTCCACTTGTTTATTGTATGTTGTTTTCATTATTTTCTTTATCACGTAAATAAATATGAACGAGAAAAAAAATTGTACAGCCAATATGTCAACACATTGAGTGAGGGGAAAAGACCTCCAATAGACAATGTTTGTGATGGTCAATTTTAACAATAAAAACCAAATTTTTGTACCCATTTTTGCTTCACAGCTTAGAGTGAACCAAAGTATAATAAAAATATAAAAAAAGTTGTGTTTTTTATCCGACTACTGCTTCTCGAATAATAAAATTGTGTTAATCAACAGAGAATGCTCGTAGCACCACTACGCACCACTACGGAATGCTACGAAGTAGCCTCGCCACTTTGCTACGGAGCAGCAAAGCGGCTAGATTTGGATTCTAAAAGCTTGTCTTTTTTTTTTGAAGTGAAAACTTCTTTAGCGGCGTTGTGCACTTTTTTTGTATGGGGAAAAAATGTTAAACTCGCGTCAGGATTTATGTGTCACGTGACCTGATCGAAAATCCATATAAAATTTGAAGTCCGGACACGTGTTTTCTACAAACTTATCTGTTCCGGTGGCCAAAATTGGAACTACGTGAAATGCAATGCAAAAACGATATTTAATGACAGTTTTAAATAGACAGTAGCGACGCCGCCACCGGAACAGATAGTTTGTCGGTCTATAGACAATAATGGTTTTTTGTTCAATTTGACAGCTCATTTATGCAAAGAAAAGTGCTTCTTATGTACATCAGGAGTAGAGTAAATAATTGTATTAATAAGAACTGATGTTGTTTTCTTGAGTTTTATTCCTTTAGCGTAAGGTATATTTTTCTTTGCATAAATGAACTGTCAAGTGTGACCTCTTCTACTATTATAGCCGCAGTGCGGTCGCTTCCTATATGCTTCCTATGCTACAAAGTGACCACAAAGACCTTAATTTGATATCCTGCAAAATTCAAAATTTAATTGCCGTAATAAAACATTTAAAAAGTTTGGAATATCTTTATTCGCCGGAATTATATAACAGTATTTTGTGGAAATTAACACCACTTCTCCGCAGTCTTTGGATCCGCTATGCTGCGGAGCATGCATCAGGTCGTATGAAGTTGGAAATGCTGTCCGATTTCCTGCGACAAGAGGCTCGTTCTCACACACAGTTTGGCTTGTTACCCCAAATTCCCAGTGAACATCCTCGAATGCGACATGTTGATTACTGTAACACCACTCGTGTTATTAACGATTCGGGAGTCTGCGGATTCTGTAAAGGTAATCATTTCTTGGCCGATTGCTCCAAATTCAAAAGTTTATCCGCAGATTCCAGTATGCAATTAGTTGTAAATTCCAAACTTTGTTTTCGTTGTTTAGAAAATAAATAGTTGTCAATCAAAAAAGTATGACATTGACGGTTGTCAATCATTTTATCATCGTTTATTACATGGCGTTTCAGTGTCACAGCAAGGAGTTTCTGATAAGTCTGAAAAAGTTTCTGATTACATTTGAGAGATAAACTTTTTAATGTACTATAAATTGTCATGTTTGTGTACGATAGCGCAATAAATAAATATTGTATTTTACCACATAAATGATAGTACTTTTATACCTCTACCAATCAATTAAATCCCTAACCATTCCAAAATACATATCAAAAATGCACAACGTTAATATTCAGGTTTTCACTTCTGCCGGCACTCCCGGAGTGCAACCCGTCGTTTTTTTTATTAAATATTACAATTTGATGATTATGACGACAGCAACATTTAAATAAATGTATGGTAATGTATGAAAATTTAAAGTGCTCGTGCTTGCATCAAAATATGTTTTTTCTGATGGTCTACATGAAAGGCCCAAAAATCGGAGAAGCCTACAGTGTGGCGACACATTGAGCCATGCTTCCTAATCAGGTATCTCTTAAGGGGGGGTGGGAGTACATAAAAGAGGTATAGACCGACAAACTTATCTGTTCCGGTGGCGGCGTCGCTACTGTCTATTTAGAACTGTCATTAAATATCGTTTTTGCATTGTATTTCACGTAGTTCCAATTTTGGCCACCGGAACAGATAAGTTTGTAGGTCTGTATTATGCGACGTCCAAATATGGCGCCGCGCTCGCACATTTCGTAGTTTTTTAAACATAGTAAACGAGACACTAATTTTATCAAGTCAAACTCTGCGAATTTATCTGTAAATATTTAGTGGCTATAATTGAGTGAAAATTCAAATGTTAATTGGCAGGAGCTTAGACATAAAATACGAAAATCGTTAAAAAAAGGGGTAACTTTGGGATTTTTTTCTATCGAGTGAAGTTTATAAAAACATGTAGTTGAATGCGATTTTAACTAGATCAGATCCTTAACTGATACATATATTTTTTTTAGAATTGAAAACACTGATTTGTATGTCTCAGGTGGCTTTTAAAAACCATACGCGCGGCATCTGCGGAACTACACAGCCTTAATAGAATAGGCCGCAATGACCTGCGTGCTTGTCTGTCCAATATCTAACTAGCCCTTTAAATCTTGCATTTGTAACTTAACAGAAATCTTTACACTATTTATAACTTAAGAACGGATGAACCGATTTGGCTGAAAATTTATGGAGAGGTAGCTTAGAACCAGGAGACGGACAAAGGATACTTTGATGGGGGAAGGGGGAATAGGATGGGGGAAGGGGGGATAGGATGGGGGAAGGGGGGGTAATGTGGGGGAAGGGGGAATAGTTGAAAAAGGAAATTACGCAAGAGTGAAACCGCGAGGGCGACCGCTAGCAATAAATACAAAGATATAGGTGTCTGTCCTTTAGAAGTGCATATTTGAAGTCTACATGAATGAAGAATATTTAGATTCTGCTGTATACAGCCCTAATGGGCTGGATATAATTATCCAGTGTATACGAACCTTTTGAACCTTATATTTATTCCTGCCCGAACGTTAACCCCTAGAATTCACGCGTTCCCCAATCAACATTATTATTATTTGCGATATCCGCATGCCAATTAGTACTTAAGAAATTCATTGTAGGTTTGTCTTTATTTTGATGACTAATTTTGTGTATTGTTTGGGAAGACGGCTAGTAAACAAGAGGTCGCTGGTTTGTTCTACGCACATTACAATTGTTTGTGTACCTGACCTGAACAATGTCTGTTAGTGTGGGTATTTTCTATGTATTATTATTTTATGTATTATTAAAAAATTATATATACCTTTCCTTAGTTGGGCCCTAAGCTGGCTAGTTAAAAATTGCAAGCTTAGCAGAGCATGTTTAAGGAGAGTGGAGCAACTTATAAAAAAAGCTTACATACATTTCTTTGCATTTTTTAGGTATCTACTTTTCATACATCTCATTATTTTGACTATAAAAAACCAATCAACCAAATTCTAGACAAGTGAAGCAATGTTAAGTAAATTTGTGAGAAAATTTTAATTACATATTTTTTTTTTTTTTTTTGTTTTTGGTAATTTGCTGGGTAAAGTGGAAAGATCGTCAGAAAATATAACAGTAGGTAATATACAAACCGCAGACAAACCCAGAATAAGATAATGAAAATAAGCAACCGACTAGGAATAGTGGCTTAAACAAAGTTATCAGATCATCTCTTCGTTCCCAAAATTGTTTCAACGTTGGACGCGTTTAGTCATAACCGGGCAAAAAGCGTCCAAAAAGCCCTGTTTACGCGGCGTCATGGGCGTTATGAAATCCTTTAGAGTTTTTCCAAGGTGTCCGCCGCTGGTGGGGGGCGCACCCCCCCTCGCGGCGGCCGCGCGCCAGATGCCCGCCTACGCGGCCCTGCGCGCACGTGTCTACCGTCGCGCCACCCGCAAACGCTGGCCGCCGGGCCGAGCGCCCGCCCGCACACGCGGTTTTCGCGAAAATACTTATATTTATTTTTTCAATAGTTTTCTAGAACACGCACGTCGTTTGTTTTTATATTATTTTTCCGTGTGCAGTCAAGCTGGCGCGGTGGACTGATGGGTGAGTGTCTTGGATTACGCTGTCGATGTTTTGTCTTGGAATGTGTTCGGCAGTTTTTGAAGATGTTCCATTTTCAAAATGTGCCTTATGTTAATTTTTTTTCGAATTATGTTTGCATGATTCTTGTTTGCTTTAATTTTTAGGGTTCCGTAGCCAAATGGCAAAAAACGGAACCCTTATAGATTCGTCATGTCTGTCTGTCTGTCTGTCTGTTTGTCTGTCTGTCTGTCTGTCTGTCTGTCCGTCCGTATGTCACAGCCACTTTTTACCGAAACTATAAAAGCTATACTGTTGAAAATTAGTAAGTAGATGTATTCTGTGAACCGCATTAAGATTTTCATACAAAAATAGAAAAATAATAATAAATTTTGGGGGCTCTCCATACTTAGAACTGAAACTAAAAATAATTTTTTTCATCCAATCCTTACGTGTGGGGTATCTATGGATAGGTCTTTTAAAATGATAATAAGGTTTCTTATATCATTTTTTTCTAAACTGAATAGTTTGCGCGAGAGACACTTCCAAAGTGGTAAAATGTTGGTCCCCCCCCCTGTAACTTCTAAAATAAGAGAACGATAAATCTAAAAAAAATATATGATGTACATTATTATGCAAACTTTCATTGAAAATTGGTTTGAACGAGATCAAGTAATTAGTTTATAAATTTTTGGGGCTTCCCATACTTAGAACTGAAACTCAAAAAATTTTTTTTCTTCAAACCCTTACGTGTGCGGTATCTATAGATAGGTCTTTAAAAATGATAATAAGGTTTCTAATATCATTTTTTTCTAAACGGAATAGTTTGCGCGAGAGACACTTCCAAAGTGGTAAAATGTTGGTCACCCCCCCTCTAACTTCTAAAATAAGAGAACGACAAAACTAAAAAATATATATGATGTACATTTCCATGCAAACTTCCATTGAAAATTGGTTTGAACGAGATCAAGTAATTAGTTTTTTTTTTAAACGTCATAAATCGTAAACCGCAATTTTCCTCTCATTCAATCAACTCAAATATAAAAACGTCGATCAAACTTACGAACTACAAGAACTTTTATATTATGATGATACTTGCTGCTACGGAACCCTTCATGGGCGAGTCCGACACGCACTTGGCCGGTTTTGCTCATTTCTTCAGTATTTTTTTTAGATCATTCTATTTCATTTAAGTGCTTAAAACTGATCCGTGTCATGTTTTCATTTTCATGAGCTTAAAATTTATTTGCTATTTAACAAGCATTTATTTACTTAAATTATGTACTGCAATTTCAATACATATTATGTATAACTTACATAATTATATGATACAATAAAAACTCTTGTACAAGAATATAACTTAATTTTATCTTAGCTTTTGACATTTTAGGTATAACTTTTTCAATTATAATTTATAACCATACAAACGTTAGGCCCAATCCGGTCTTTATGCCTATTATTTCTGCCAGACGCCTCAGTTACTTTACTAGGCATACGCATGTATATTTTGTGTAATATGAAATGATTTATTTGACAAAATAGTGATTTCATATCGCAAGAAATATCAATAACCAATCCATTTTGTATCAATATTTTTTAATATTTTTCTAATAAAGGATTCTAATGAGATTGTATAAAAAATGAAAAGTGGGCGATAAAAAAAAAAAAAAATTTTTACCTTAAAATATTTAACTAAATGAAAATGAACAGGTAATTAAGATACTGGAGTATAATGTCCTAAATTATGGGAATTTAGAACATGTATAATTTTACTAAATGTATGTACATGAGCTTATTAAAACCGAGAGCAATACAATTAAATCGCTACATAAACAAAATAATATGAATTTCCGAAATGTATACGCATAACATCCAAACGACTACATCTTGTTAATTATTTTCTGTTGTGCTTTTTTTAATTATGAATGTATAAAAAATATACTTTTTCGTTACATAATTACACCTAGTGTTGAAAATCATGACGGGCAGCATAATAAAAAAAACATTCAATATTTCTTAATTATCGTCCTAAGTGTGTCATAAGGGGCCTATGGCACAGTAGTTACTTCACTTGGGTCTGAAATACCGGCGGTCGTGGGTTCGATTCCGCCTTGGGTTTATTTAGTACGTAATAGAATAGAATAGAATAACTTTTTAAGGGTCCAGTTAGCTTGGTGCTAATCAACTGATATTTATTTAAGTCTAGCTGTGCTCCGGCAATATTTATGTGGGCCAGTACACTTGAAATAAAATGCTTGAAAATATAAATAAATATATTACTATCCTATTTGTTGTAAGCTTTTTTACAATAACCACCAGATGAATTTAATTATAATTATGTAGTTTAAAAGTACTTGTTTACTTGTCTTTCGATAGAATTAGCTGCGTACCTGTCTGCTAACTAAAGAAACAAAGAAAAAAAACCTTTTAATGTTTCATTAAACATTAAAAGGTTTTTTTTTCTTTGTGTTTAGTTAGTAATTTAAGCCATTAACTTGGCTTGAGCCATTGCTCAAGCGCTTTTTTATGACAAATAAGAAACATAAACATTTTAAAAGGAGATTGAGAAGATGGCTGGAGCGGTTATTCAATTTTTTTTTTGTTTGTAATAGACGTAAAATTCCAAAAAATCAATTCGCGGTGCCCCGACAACAGGCATCCTTAGATACTGTAAATATTGAAGCAATGGCGCCCGCTAGTTGCTGAGGCTTCCACCCGAGATTCAGTGTAAGGAGGAATTAAGTTTCATTGAAAAGGCAAAAAATCTCTCGCAATCTGAATACAAAGTAAATTTCAATTATATTATACATGTTTTCAACGCGAAAAGTTTCAATAAATTCTTAGGTAAATTGAAGAGCTCAAAGCTTTTAGACAAATGTCGGGTAGAAAAGAATCAATCACGTTTTTCAAATAAAAGTTCAAAGAAAATGGAAAAAGTTAAGATGATGGAAAGATGTATATAGATGTATAGATGTATATTGTAATAAAAGTACAAGTAGTTTTTGACTTATCTCTGATAAAGACCTTGACTTCTAGTAGATGATATTAACAAATGTCTCATGAGTTTCACGTTTAATGGGTGTTGGCTTAAATATCAAGCTTGCCAAACGTGGATTGGTAATCACAAACCCTAGCAGTGTTCGATAAATCAAAAACAAAGGCAGCATTTTAACCTAAGATTATCTAAAGAAACATACTTACTTACTATACTGGCGCAGCGACCCGAAGTGAGTCTTGGCCTCCGATAATAAACGTTTCCATCTTGGTCTATCCTGCACTGCCTCCTGCCAGTCGTCTACACCACCGGTAGGTCGCCCCAGGTACCGCTGGAAGGATGAGGTCCTCAAAGACTTGCGCGAGCTCCGTGTAGACGACTAAAGAAACATAATGCGTTACATTTTTATCAATAATAATATTACAGTCCCGCAAGATATAACATATTTATAAGTTTGCAATAACGATGAATTATAAAGTGGTAATGTCTAAAAATTTAAACGTTTGCGATTTCACGATGAAATAAGAAGCGGCCATATTAACAAAGAATAACACAAACAACAAGACAAAAGCTAAATCTAATCGCACGACATTTCAATCACAAGCAAGCATTACCTATGGATACCTAAACAGATAAAAGGAAATGACATTTCTGATTAGTGTACTGTATACCGATCAGAGCAATATCTATTACACGATCGTATCTGTCCGCCATTACTGCGGCTGGCATAACTCGCTGAGCAGAGCCGTTGTGAGACAATACAGGCTTTGGTAAACAGATAATAATATTGTGTTGGAAACTATTAGTGTGCGAAGTCCGGATTATTGTGCTGATTATGCTATAAGTTGAATTAGTAGCTGTGGTAGCCATACCTAGTATGAAATGTCGCTACACTTTCGTGAGGTCGATGGTATGAATGAGATTCATACCATCGATCTCATCAGCATCTATGGATTTTACGGTGATGAAAGACGGATGAACCTTTGCATCCATACTACCACCGACAAGCGCAAAGACGCCCCTTACAAATCCGCTCTTTGCGGGAGGCTTAGAAAATGGCTGGAAGCACCGGACCATTTTCATCCAACAGGAAACTATGACAGGCAATTCATGCAGTGCACGTCGTAGCAATTCGGCACCACTAGTATAATAAAAGGACCTTTGCAATAAAA
This sequence comes from Mecyna flavalis, assembly GCA_949319885.1. Taxonomy (NCBI): domain Eukaryota; kingdom Metazoa; phylum Arthropoda; class Insecta; order Lepidoptera; family Crambidae; genus Mecyna; species Mecyna flavalis. The sequence goes on from OX439426.1 coordinate 998,301, forward strand.
AATAACCCTTCGAAATCCCATCAAAAATAATGTAGTTTCGAATTTATAAGCATCAAAAGTACACCGAAATTGAAAACCTTTTCCTTTTTTCGTAGTCGATTTGAAAGTCGAGTGAGGCTAGAAGGTACAGGTAAAACTGCTAAAAACGGCCGGGTAAGGGTTATTGCACCACGTGCAAATGCCGCACTTACCGCCGAGAGCTGATGGGTTCCATTACAGCCATTCCGTCAGATAATCTGGTCAATACTGAATAATGAAAACATCGAACCCTCTGACATGACTTTGAACTTTTTTGAAGTCATAAAACTAAAGCTATTTTGCTCTTTTGACATCAATTTGACCAATTTTGAAAAATTTGATCCAATCAAGTTTCACATTTTGGACAATTGTACTGTTCTTATGGTACTGGCAAAGAACCTTTCTTTTTTCATGAGACAGCTACAATTCAAAATTCCAAAAAAGTTTGCAAAAATAAATCTAGTTAAGTTAATAGAAATGTTTTCACGCGCTAGTGCATCTTTGAACTTTAATTTCTCAAAGAAACCATGATAGATCATCTTAATCATCATGCTTTTGAAGGTTCGTTTTACCGACTGAAAAATGGTTGTGAAACTTTCCAAAAATCTACCCCAATTTGTCATGCCTGTTGAAGTTTGCTCAACTCACATAAAAAGTCTTAAACTTGCTCTGTAATGTTTTATGATGCTGAATAACTGGTAACGCTGGGTCTACTTCAGGGAAAGTTTAATATTCTAGAATGAGTGCAGTAAATAAGCAATTTGAAAAAAAATACCGGAGGTTGTTATTTTGTTTCGTTTGCAATCCTGACTCTGTTTATTTGCGAAATGGGATTCGGCGAGTTTGAAAACTCAAACATACTCAGACCGAGCTTACTGCTTCGTTTAACCATTACGAAATAAACGTACAAAATGAATATTTTATCTAAATTACTTCAATTAAAATTAGACTATTGTCTTTCTAAACAACATTGAGGTATTTACTTGAGGATTCATTTGTTTTCCCGTTAAATTTAATAATTTGTGAGTGGTATTACAATAATGAACACTCGTTGGTATTTGGTATGAAGTAAACTGAAATTGTTTATTCAACAATAAGATTTTGAACATAATTTTATCAATTTTGTTTTAACGACTTCATGAACCAATCCAATCTCTAGAAATCTAGTTCAAACTGCCTTCATGGTGACTGGTGCAGTGGCTAGTAGATCCCACTTTAAAGCGTCATCAGCTGCACCAGTGGTACTGGATTCACATCCCGTGCTGACCAATGTATGATTAGCTTTTCTGTTAAATAATGTGTATTAAAATTCAACTTCATTCTAAACTTTTTGCGAAAATGAGGAGAATTTCTATAGTATTAGCAGCTTAAATTAAACATAGCATATTGACTTTCTACACGTTTTTCAATTAACGGCCTGTAGAACATAATAGCCTCAATAAATCTCACGTTCTGTCCTCCATCTTAAGACAGCATATTGCATTAATTAGCTCGAAAGAAGTGAACTTAACCATGCGAAACTGTAACGTATCCCCACTCTATTCCATCGTGACAAGGTCGATAATGCAACTACAGCCTTCCATAAGACTAGTCATCAACATTGTACTCATCGCTTACAACCGACCTTTCCCTTACTCCCTTACTTCGGGGGTTACGTCTTGCGATATCCGTTGTCTCATTCTGACCTGTTGTATTAGAGAGGGACAGGCTATCGAGTTCGAGTCTCGGAGCTGATCTGGGTCAAGTTCAGATGGCATCTGGGGTTGAATTTAATGTTGTGCAGAACTTTAGATATAAATACATAGTAGGATTAAATTATTTGGCAGCGGGCTTCGAGCGATCTATTGTATTTGAGGCAGAACGGTAACAAAAGGCCTGTAATTTATACGAGGTTTGCGAATTTTAGGATACATTAATTAGTAATTGTTATTATAATCAATTTTCTTTGTGTTCGGTGTCGGTCGGAAACTGCCTACTGTTTTCTTTGGACAAATACTTATCTCTTTCTGCTTGAATATATTATCGTGAGCATTTACAATAACAATCGGCTTTAATTGTTTTGTTATAACGCCTCGCTGCTCTAGTGTTGTGGTGATCACAAACGTGAGCGGCGTCCGAAAAACGGTAAATTTTTTCGCGACGCGTTCGTTATCGCTCAATTTTCGATAGCGAATGTCAAAACCCGTACTCTCAATATCAATTGACCACATGAATTTTCTAAGGCACCTGTCAAATCCATACAATTTGAAGTGCGAATTTCGATATCGCTGTAAAAATGTTACTTTGTTTAGGCCCCCATACCCCGAAATCACGGCTAGGTTCATAAACCGCTATACCAAAAGACGTATTTAGGGGGTAAATATTAATGCTGAGGACGAATATACAATTTTATTTTTGAATGTAGTTTTTCCTTATTAAAGCAGTACCGACTGTTTTCATTAGAGTCCTCAGAGGAAACCTAAAAGGAAGTCTAAAAGTAGTGCTTAATCAAACGTGATACCAGTTCAAACGAGCCTTTGCTTGCACTGGTTAGGTTGCCTTATCCCTACCCTTAGAACAGAACTCCGATTAAAGCTGCAAATAGCGCTGCCTGAAATAAAAATTGAATACACCAGGAGGCTGTTATGTTTTTAAACGATTTCAAAAACAAGAGGAGCTCATTTCACTTGTTATTTTGTTTTTTGTCTGTGCAGTCTGTATCTCGTTACTGGGTTAACTGATTTTGAAGATTATTTTTTATTCATAAGCTGATATTATTTTAGTTACATTTTAGTTAGTGAATGGAATCCTTTATAAGCAGCGCATTTAATAGGTCTACCCATATTCACATCCCTATAGGCCAAAAGGGTAAAGCCAACATTGTAACTAACAAAACCTTTTTGTTAAATGTTGTTTAAACACAATTAAGTTAACGGGAAAATGATCCAGCCTTTCCCGTAATATTCTACTTGAGACAATGGGTGTTTATTGGTCTGAAAACTACGAGTAGCGACAAGTGCTGATACTGCAGAGACTTTGAAGCTGTTGAGTTGCTTATCTTTTTATTGTGCTTGGGAAATAGTGTTTTCTTTTTCCTTCTCCGTCTTATCTGTTTCTATAATTTCTCTCATTCTAATAATAAATTTTGATACGCTTAAAATAATTGAAATGCAACATATATTATTTTTATTGAAAAAGGATTTTATATATAATTTCGCAAAAAAATTACGTTTATCTCTTTTTTACTGTTAGGCATCAATATCTTGTCTTTATGAGCACGCACCATACTTTACTTAGAAATTTTCACGTACGTTGCAAGATTCTATAGTGATTTCAATCCAAATGCCCCAACAAAAAGTTGAGACTCCCCAACTCGGGCTAGAGGTGCGTTAATCGAATCTCCAATCACATTAAGGAGATGAGGAACGGCGCAGCCGACAAATTGCGGCATGCTCCAACTAACTTTTATTGCTTTCGCCGTGGAAACAGTTTCCTCGAGAAATTAACTTGGCGAAAGATATCAATTTTGCTATAAGCGGACAATAAGTATTTGTGGTGACAGTCGTTATTTTTTTTCTAAATGAAATTGTCTCCACCATTGCACCAACTTGATGCACGATTTGATTGGAAAGTCGGTTACAACGCCCGAAGTCCTAGGTTTGATCCTCTAACAATATAATTATTCGTGAGCACGGACATGTCTGCTTGTGTCGGTCTGGGTGTTTCTATGGATGTCTTGAATAAAAAAAGAATCAATACTGCCAGAGTTCGGCTTGGAAGCATTAGTTTAGTTACATTAATTTGATCGATTTTTGTTATTTGCATATTAGGTATCAATGATTTTTAACTTAATGGATACAGGCCTTTTGAGAATTAAACGTAATTGTTCTTGAATCATCTTCAAGCAATTGGTTTGGGACAATGTACTCGAAAAAATAACGATGAATATATTTGCTTATCCTTTCACATGCTTTTCACTTTACGATTTTCCAATATGTATTGAAGATTTTAATTTATTCTACGATGTTCAAGATTGGATCGACTTTCAAAGACGGTAAAAAAAATAACAATATCGGCTTATACAGCATGAATCTTTCTTAAGCAGCTCCTTTGTCGAGCAGCGGAATAACGAAGGGTAATTTCGAGAATTTGTGGGTAGAATAATTCTTTTTTTTTTCGTTTCTTCAAACTTTCCTTGAAAACTTTTTATTCGAAGGTACGGAGTTATAAGATGAGATTACTTATTTTCATCCCAACCCTGGTTGTTTGGGAAACTTCTATACGTGATGCCAATGCGAGGAGATGTGTCGTGTCCTTTGTCGGGGTTCATTTGAATATTGTGGGTTTCTTCAACGTTTTTTGTGTACCATCGCTTTTGCGTAATAGTTAAGGATTCGGGTTAATATCAGAAGTTGTAGAAGTACATGATATTTTGTATTGGCTAACATTTTTTCTCGCAAACTACGTAATGTGATTCTATTCATTCAATTAATTCGCAATTTTTTTCTAAAGCAGTATTATATTTTGTACTACAAAGATTGGTTTACTTTAGTTCCTTTTATAATATAATTTTATATGGTCTACCTACTATTGTGGGGCTGTTTCTGACCTTTAAATTATTGAAAAGAGCTATACGTTCAATATAGTCTTTTAATTTTTACCATGAGATAGTTTGGGGGCCGTAGTATGGAGGAGAGATGCAACTTTTTATCCCGTAATAATATCACATTTCTGATAACATCGAAATTCGGAAACCTCATGGGGAATGGTATTTATGTGTAGATGAATACTTCCCTATGCAAGCACAAGATAGGTATGTTTTGTCAGGTAAAATAACGTAAAAACGGAGTAATGAATTGGTTGAACCCAGTGCAGGTGTGCGGCGCGGGCAGATAATGGACAGTTTGATTTATGCGGACATCGTAAACAATCGACGCACGGACCTCTGCGAGAGAATATCGACAATGCCCTGTAACAATGCGATTATCATTCCAATAAAAAACCGACTGCAAAAACAATTTACCTTGTTTTGAACTTTGAAAACGCTTCATCGTCTTATCTCGTTCAATTATAAACAGGAACACATCACATGGACCAACCTTCAAACAAACATAATTATCTGGTTTTCACATCACTTGTTAAAGTTAAATGGTGCTTTATAATAAAAAGATGAAACACTCTATTTCATGTTAGACTTTTTACACATAAAAGATGAAGAATAAGTACTAGTAGTGTATAATGTACCATTGCACGGTAATAATTTAAATCAAGTTATATCGCCACATTACTACGGTGGCCAAATGCGGATTGGTGATCACAGACCTAAGCTGTGTTCAAAAAATCCAACACAAATCGGTAGCTTAATATTTGGAAGTGGACTCACCGAAAAGCAAGGGTCGTGAATTTGACCACCCGTCCGCGTCCGCCTGATACCTGGTCAAGTTTGCTATTTTCTCTGTATTTATAAAATAAATTACACTGTATTATAAAATAATTCCCATCTCTATTCAATCTAAAGAGCTTCTTCTGATTACTTAGAAGGTATTTAACGTTTAATTAATTAAATTTTTAATAAAGTGGAAACCCGAAAAGATCGTGTCCCAAGTTAATTAATTACCCTCAAGATATTTCAAGCGAACGCTCCTTGACATCTGAAATGTGCCAAAATTGTTCTACCCCCACTAGGAAGAATAGGGTTGCCATTATATATAACCGACGAAGGACCAAGCCTTTATTTTATTACTAGCTTTCCGCCTGCCGCTTCGCCCACTTGGACTATTCCCGCAAGTTTTTTTTTTGTGTGGGATAAAAAGTAGCCTATGTGACGCTTATATCCTTATACCACCCTCCGTCCACTTGGATCCCATGCTTTGCTCTTATGTGGTCCATCTGAATTTTTTTCTATTCTAATCTATACTACATAATAATATTATAAAGAGGAAAGATTTGATTGTTTGTTTGTATGTTTGTTTGTTTGAATTGAATAGGCTCCGAAACTACTAAACCGATTTGAATAATTATTTCACTGTTGGATAGCTACACTATCCCTGGTGAACATAGGGTACTTTTGACCCCGGAAATGTGGGGGGAAGGGGGATATTTGAAAATAGAAATAACGCGCGGGTGAAACCGCGGGCGGAAGGCTAGTTCTCTAATAATTCATCATAAAAATATAATCAAATCATTAGAACACTCAAAATCTTGTTATTAGAATGTTAATTACATAACTCTACAAATTTAACGTCTTCAATGACGATATGTATCAAACTGCAAACAGCAACACCACTATCAACTTTAACTTCCTCAGTCTAGCCGGCCCAGTCCAACTGATAGACAGTACCTGTCTGATGTGCTTAACCCAAAATATGCAGCGTTCGTGTAGAAATTAGAAACAAATTTTTTTGGTAATTAAATAAAAGAATATTTACCTGTTTCTCTGGAATATATATATATTTTTGCTTTAGCAGTTCAAACCTAGAGAAAATCCTAGAAAATTCTTTTATCTAGGTACCCTACACGTGGGGGTATTTTTGGATGAGAGAACGAACCGACAGTGGAAATGGAATTGTTGGGATTGTGAAACTGTCTATTGTTTTGATGGAAGTTATTGCGCTGTCTACAAGATACGATAACATTGAAATGATAAGTAAATTGCTTTATATTATTAGGTATGAAAAAGAGCTGCGGTTGGGTTTAAAGGCCGTTTTAAGTAGTATTGTGTGTGTGTGTTAGTTAAGTAGTGGTAGAGCCATGCTGTTTTACAGTACGAATGGGCTTGCTCTTCCCGGAAAGTACCACCCTCTCACAAATTAACACCAGCTTGAAATAATAGTGACCACCATTGTGTTTCGTCTGGTTTGTGAGAGTGCCGGAGGCCCACACCCCCCATAGGCCGCCAACGCATCAGTGATCTATATATCTGTCAGATAACTCACATAAGAAATGTGGATTAAGTTAATTTAATCTATAATTGTAAGTATCAAAATATATAAATGCATCCCAGTAAAAAAAAGGTCGATGTATATTTATGTTACGAATATCGCTATAAAACCATACGATAGAGATACCTACCTACGTAATTTATTTTGTACAATATTGGCGCTAGCGTGCGCCGTCTGCGCCCTGGCCATCAAATTTAATGATGCGAATTTTCACATTAGCCGATGGACAGACGTCAGTTAACACACAGGATATAGTTTTATCCGGAACGCCACAGTACAATGAAACACAGTAAAATAATTATAAAGACTATGTCATAAATTTTTACTTTAAAGTAAATACATATCAAACCGTTTGGTGCGAGGCTGTGCCCCCGTCCCTATTTCAAACTCTTTAAGCTCTTTATTGAATGCAAGAGTAAAATAGAAATTGTATACTCAGCCAAAGTCTGGTAGAATTGTCTATTGCAAAAATATTTTCGTTCAACTTTGCTTTGCAAATGCAATAACAAAATGATTTCATTGATTTGAGTCATTATTACTTTGTTTTATTTATTTTAATAACTTACTTTGTTCCTTGTTATCTGCATACAGATTATCATCTGAAACTACAATTCACTCGCCTTATTCTAAGTTTACACACTCGTGATTCCTACTTTTTAACCGACTTCAAAAAAGGAGGAGGTTCTATGTTCGACTGTATGTATTTTTTTTTTTTTTTTTTATGTATGTCCGTCGATTTCTCCGTCAATTGTGGACCGATTTAAATAATTCTTTTTTTATTTGATAGTGCATAGTTCCGAGGTGGTCCCATTGTCACTATGTCAGGATCTGATGATGGGATCCCGGGAAAATCAAGGGCAAACCTCAAATTTTATAGGCGCACACTACGCGTTACTTGTTTTTTCTGAAGCCATTTAAATTTTTGCGTCCTATAGACATCACTTTATGTTGATGAGCTGATGATGGAAGGTACAACTCCTTAACGGTTAGGAGTTAGGGGATAATTCTTTCAGTATTGTAAGAATATGTGGACCGTTATTTGTATTTCATGTACTTTTGCAGCTAAGCTGATGATGGAAGGTACAACTCCTTAACGGTTAGGAGTTAGGGGATAATTATTTCAGTGCTGTAGAAATATGTGGACCGTTAGTTGTATTTCATGTACTTTTGCAGCTAAGCTGATGATGGAAGGTACAACTCCTTAACGGTTAGGAGTTAGGGGATAATTATTTCAGTGTTGTAGGAATATGTGGACCGTTAGTTGTATTTCATGTACTTTTGGAGCTAAGCTGATGATGGAAGGTACAACTATGATGATGGAAGCTAAAGGGTACGACTTCTTAATTCTTATGTCCCTCTTGCGGGCTGCATCTTTAGTTGGTCTACTGAATGGTGCTGAACACTTAATGAATACCTAATATTGTCAAATAATACAATTCTACTATTTTACTCGTATTTTCGTTATCAATATTATGAGAGAGTTTTACTCACTCCTACGTATTATTCACACTAAAAATAGAAAAATAAACAAACTTTTTAAAAAAAAAATTAAACCGTCTTCAAAAAAAAAACAAAAAAAAAACTACCTAAAAACACTGAAAAGCAAAAAATAATTTTAATAAGACATTCATCAAATGCGCTTATTGTCTAAGCCTATTAATAACATTAAATTGTATTTACGTGCTAGGTAGGTACCTACTAATCTGTTTGAAGTCGGTGCCAAGCCAAAAGTAATGAAAAATGATACATACCTAATAATTTATGTATTATACAGGGTTACAAATAATCCGCGGACGTAGGTACGTAGTCTGGGTACCTACTATTTGGCTTGGCACCGACTTCAAACAGATTAGTAGGTACCTACCTAGCACGTAAATACAATTTAATGTTATTAATAGGCTTAGACAATAAGCGCATTTGATGAATGTCTTATTAAAATTATTTTTTGCTTTTCAGTGTTTTTAGGTAGTTTTTTTTTTGTTTTTTTTTTTGAAGTCGGTTTAATTTTTTTTAAAAAAGTTTTAAATAACTGAAATGAATGTTGAAATTTGTTCAAAGATTAATTACTGTAGTATATTTACTGTGACAGCTATGAGATGACGGTAACGGTAACTGCCAGCTGGCGTATTGGATAGCTTTGATGCAATATCGGCCGGTCGTATTCGTTCGCCTATGTCCCATTTGATACAATTATGAATTCGTACTGTGTAGTAGCATGTTTCATCTAGGATAACACGTCATATTCAGAAAGGGATGTTGTTGACAATTTTTAGCAATTAAAAAGAGTATTTTGACTGGTTTTTTGCCGGTTCTTCTCGATAGATAACAGCAGTGGTCACAAATCATCAGGTGGTTTGCGTGGCTGCCTGCCATTTTGCTAAAGGAAGATACTGATTTTTAAATCTATAAATCGGGCGTTGCAATATATTTTTGCTTCCAATTATCATGGGCAGTCGTCAACGAAATGTCGAGTTCTTACGTAATCCATTTTTTTTTATATAAGAGGGGTTTAGATGCATAAGAGGTGCACCAGATGGTAAATTATCAAGGACACTTGTGCGACTAGGGCCCTAAAGAAAATAAAATGGGTAAGGGGCGAGAGTCACTGTTTCTTTGGTAAGTTCACGGGGGGGGGGGGGGGGGCATTATTACCTCATTGGTCTTCAAAAGCTTTACATTGTAAAACTTTGGCATTTCAAAAGAGTAACAAGCAAGTTTCTTGCCGGTTCTTCTCGTTAGATAACAACATTCCGAATCCGGTGGTAGAGTCACTATGTTACCTTGATAATTGACGATTCATCTTGTGCGTCACTTAGACCTACATGAATAAAGAATATTATGATTTCTATTAAAACTGGTAGTTTACGTACATTATAACTCTAGTTTTGCAACCAAACCCTCACAACACCCTTCTCCCCGCAGGTGAACGCGAGTGAGTGGCGAGCAGCTATTACCCCGACACACGCGCCGATCTGATGAGAACAGAGGACGCGCCGCCACCACACCAACATGGCCTCTTTCAAAGGTAAGAGTAACCTCTTTGCCTCATTCAAATTTAGCTGAACCCTGAACCTCAATAGAAGCTTGGCGTGCCATCTATATAACGTGTGACAAAATTGGGCATGAAACTTGAAGTTAAAGGCTTGAAAACCAGATCTGATTACAGTATAGTACGAGTAGCACTTCGATCAATATTTTTTTGGAAAGTGTTCCTCAATGGAAATAGGGATCGGGGATTCGCATACCATCAAATGGACCACGTTTTGAAGATGTAAGGACTATCGATTTATGCAAGTTTTTTTTTAAATTTATTTATTATTATTTTTTTTTTTTTTTTGGAATTTGAAAATGTAAACCAAATGTTAGTAAATAGTAAATTATAATTTTTTTGATAAACGCGAAGGGCAATGTCCCTTCTCGGTGACCGTCCGCGACGCAGTAAGTACTATTGGTTCGAGTTTCGATAATCGTAAAAGTTTTTATTTGACTAAAAAAAAACTTTTTTAATCTATTTTAATACTAAGATAGAATCATTTTACTGCGGGAAAACAACGACTAAAATTCCACGCAGTATACATACAGCGTCCTTTGATAACACTTGACTATCACAACTACAGATCTGTGATCACAGCTATATCCTTTTGGAGGTCTTCGTGTATAGATTAAAGCAGATGCGACCTTAACGACGCACAACCAAGAAACAATGCCTGCGTACAACTGCCCATCCATAGTTAATACACATGACAGGGAAATTCCATTATACGTCCGTTCCCTTAAATTTTAAATTGAAAACGTTCAAAGGTGAGGGCGTGTCTGAGGGACGCATAAAGATTAATGACCCTCAGTGATGACGGCAGTGGCGCCGTTGTTTTGTTTATCCGAGGATCGAGGCAACTCAATCGTTCGGCTTTTCTGTTAGCTTAGCGGGTTTTGGTAATTAGGAAAGGTATCGGTGCTTTGTAGCGCTTGTACACTAGCGCAATTTCTGTATTACAGGTAGTACAGAAATTGCGCTAGTTATCCTAATAGCATTTGAAGTTTTGAACCAGGGTTCAAAACTTCAAATGCTATTAGGATAACCTTTTGGAGTCGCGTTAACCGACAGTGAAAACTGACACATGGGTCGACTTAAATATGTCACTTTTTCCTCTTGGTATTCTGGCCCACGTATTCGGCCGACTTTACCACTATTGTTTCTACTCTGTGTTAACTTGGCCGCGGACCAGGGACCAGTTGCCTCCTAACCCAAAATCATGCGTTGCTAACGTTACGGACAGGCGCAGTTGACGTCATTTGTCGCTCAATTCCAAAAGGTATTATCATCCTAATAGCATTTGAATCGGATAGTATGGAAAATTATTATATGCATTGATCAGATCCATAAATACAAATAAATCCAGACACAGAAATAACACATTTCAATGTTTGTCCTGGGATTTGAACCTACGACTTTTGTCGCATAGGGCAGGGGTAAGGGAATAAGACTACACCTACACACTAGTGTACTATAAATTCTTCGTCTCCGACTTCAAGTTTATTTTCAGAAGCATCACTGAAATCGAAGCAAAGACTAGTAGAAAAAATATCTGCCTCATCATACAAAATTACTAAGCGGATTAGGCTGTATCTTTTCGCTTATGCTAGAATATCAATTGGTTCTTGTAACATATCGCTGCTTATAAACTAGAGGGTCGAAATCAAATAGTTCAGGATCACTTTTTCATATTAAATGTGGCCACCCATGTTTTTATATATTACGAAGTTTTTGCATCATTTTCTTTGACGCATCACGCATCCATGCCATGGCTACACAGCTCTCCTGACTATTGCATAGATTAGTGTAGATTATATGTACGGCCCATTCGTTTAAAAGCTACGATATAATAATGGTTGATATTACAATAACAGATAGTATAATGAAACATTATCCGGCATGTACAACACATTATTGAACAGCGCCCCCATGTTATCTTGTTATCGTTATTGACAACATAATAACAGAAGCTATTTACACTGTTGTTCGTTGCTACATTATGATTATTGGTGTTTTGTTTGCGAATCAGTTGTCTGTTGTTCATTTAAATCTTAAATTATTAATTATCCGAATTAATGTAAATCGGGACTACATCGCGTAGATATTCGTAGATACGAGTAGGTATATTTTATTGCACAAAACATTACACAGAAAACATGTAACATAATATAGCTGTGCAATAAGGGTGGATTTATCGCTAATAGCGATGAATACCACCGTTTAGAGGAAAGTATGAAAATAACTTAAACGGGATTAAGAGCACTGCAAAATTAAAAAAACAAAAACTACACAGATGGAAGCAAGCTTTGTTTTCGGAGGAGAATGCGTTTATGCACCAGCCACGGCAAAAGGCTGCGGCCGTGTGTGGCACTCGAGACTAAAGCGTCCACTACCCACTAAACTCCCCCGGTTCCCCTGCACATCCGATTAGGACGAGCCGGTGCCAGCCTTGTGGCTATTGACCAGCCTATCCCCGGGTAGATGGAGGTCGGTGCAGCAATCGTCATAATTATACACACCACAGAAACCATCACTTACGCTGGAACTAAACTACACGACTGCTGCACCGTACCAAGCTGAGCTGGCCACTGAGAGGGCGGGCGGTCAGTTGGATCTAAAAAAGGATTCTCAATTCGACTGTCTTATAACCTCCTAGTAATTTTAATAATTATTAAAATTACTAGGAGGTTATAAGACAGTCGAATTGAGAACCTCTTCCTTTTTTCGAAGTCAGTTAAAATACAAACCAGGATGAATTGCAAGCTGAGTATAGGAACCTATTCTCCGTATGAGTGCGTGGGCGCCTACCGTGCACCGGTGACAACTCAATGGAGTTGATTTGCGGCGTGCGGAAGGTCAGTGCTGCTACGTGACACACATAACACCTCGCGGCGTGTGAAATGTGAACTACTGCTAGTCTTTTATTGGCCACTAGCTTATACTACTTGTGTGGCAATACATAGTACACGCAGAATTTGAGGCCCCTATTTTATCCTTTAGCAATTAATATAATAAGTTTTGAGTTTAGTATACAGCTACATACCGCATTTCAAGTTTGTAAATTATGACGGACCCCCTTCTTCGTTGGGGGGTATTAAAGATATAGATCTTTAATAGGACAGTACAGTTTCCTCTTTATGATATTAAGTTTAGTATAGACCTAATATCATAAAGAGGAAAGATTTGACTGTTTGTTTATTTGTATTGAATAGGCTCCGAAACTACAGAACCGATTTGAAAAATTCATTTACTGTTGGAAAGCTACACAATCCCCGTGTAATTTTTATCCAGGAAATGTGGGGGAAGGGGGAGATATTTGAAAAAAAAATTAAGCGCGGTTGGAATAACTTATTGTATAACATAAATTGTCTCCTTTCCCTTTTTTTACAAATAATTCTAAACTCAAATAGTAATAAAATCTAAAAAAAGATTTTTATTAATCAGTTGAACCCATATCTTTATAAACCATTCCAAACCCAAACGAAACACAGTAATTTGGTCACGTTTCGACCACAGATAAATCTTGATGTATTGGTTTGCTTCGGCCCTTTGTGGGCAGAATGAAAAGATGTCACTCGTTCCCATTAATCCAGTGGGAACGGGTATGGCTGCCGGGACGTTAGCTAATCTGTGATAAGCCCGTATCTTTTGTATTGCCGTTTGATGGATTCTTTTTAATGTTCAATAAATCAGCGTTCGGCAGTTTATCATTAACTAGCCTTCCGCCGTAATTTCTTTTTTCTAATAACCCCACCCCCACATACACATTTCCGGGATTAAAAGTATACTATGTCACCTGGGGTTAGTGAAGCTTTCCAACAATGAAAGAATTTTCAAATCAGAATTTTGGGTAAACGCTATCCCACCAAAAACATTCTGTAAAAAACTAGCCAAGTCTCGATGGAGCTGCTTGTTTATCTCTAAAAAGTAATGAAATCTAGACAAAGTCGTGCCAAGTCTAAGGTTCCTTACTGCGATTTCTTAATTATTATAGTTAATGTAGTGTGACTTGGCCGTTGAGGGCCAGACGGCCAAACGGACCTGCAACTCAACTCCGAAGGGCCAAATGAGACACTAGCGTCCAATTACCAATACCTTGGTGCAATGGAGTAATGGAGCACCTGGTTTTGTACCCTTGTGTATCCTTCAACGGCCAAGTCACACAACATTAACTATAATAATAAAGAAATCGCAGTAAGGAACCTTAGACTTGGCACGACTTTGTCTAGATTTCATTACTTTTTAGAGATAAACAAGCAGCTCCATCGAGACTTGGCTAGTTTTTTACAGAATGTTTTTGGTGGGATTTCACTTCTTTTTGTAGGAACGTGGGCATATTGATTTATTTTGTATCTATTTGGAATGAGACGTTTCCCGTAACAATTTAAAAGCCAATGCCCTATTCCAGATTATAAATAAGGAGGGGAAGGGGGATAGGATTGATAAGGTACTACTATCCTCCTCACATCCCCATTCCCTCTCCCATCCCCCTTCCCCCCATACCCCCTCCCATCCCCCCACCACCACCAAATGAAGCGACTTACCAAGTTGAGTATTTTTTGTAAAGGCGGTATATGTCGATCTCTAATAGTTTGGTTGGGCTCTTGTGTCTTCTAATCAGGGTCACCAGGTACTCCAGATCTTCGAATATACTAGTTTTTATAGTTTTCCCTTTATGTGGCCATTAAACCCTAACTCTGTACCAAATTTCAGCTCTCTGAGTTTATGGGAAGTACTAGTTCTATTATGATGATCATCAGTGAGTGAGTGAGTGTCTGTCATAAATGCGAAACTTTGCTTTCGCTTAACTTCGGAACTAAATGACTTACAGACTTGAAATTTTGGATTTTAAGTATGTGATTATAGCTTACTAAATGACGAAAATTTCTTCGTTCTGGTCTTATCCAGAGGTTCTCAAATAGGGGCCTGAAAATGCGGTGAAATGGTTCCAGTAAAGGATGGTACGGCAGTGTTTGCTTCGCGCTCGACTTGGCGGGGGCACTGCCGTGCCCCCAGATTTTGAAAAAAAAAAGAAATGTGGCACTTTACGGGTTTTCGTCTTATGATATTTTATGTTAACTATCGATCTCCACAGTGCACCACTCGCCTCCTTAAAGCCAGCTGTGACTAAATGATAAATGCTAATTTATGTAATTGATCCTTATCTAATTATCATAGCATCAGTTGGTACAAGATTGTAACTATTTCGAACAGCAAAATAACATCTATCGTATTTCTATTCAGCGCTAGGCAATTGAAGAAATAGCGACAAAGCGATTTGATTAAATTGAAATGATTTCCATCTCCCACTCGTCATTATAAATATTATTCAAAGTTGAATCGCTGAACGTAAACAGTGCGTAATCTGTTCATAACAGTGGATAATGGCTTGGGGTTTTGCTCGTTTATCGGAGATAGAATCGCTAAGAATATTAAACTAAATAATCATTATGCTATTGCTTAAATGTTTATTTATTAACTGCTACACCAACGAATTATGCGCTGAGACATTTGATGGGTTATAATACTACATTTAAATCTAAAGCAAATTATATTAGTAATTGTAATAGTCAAGACTTAAATTTTTTCTTATTTGTCACTAAGATAACAAAGTGTGGTTCATTGTTAATTAAAACAACAATAATTAGATTATCAATATAAAAAATCTAGATTTTTACTTACCTATAATATGATATTAACTAAAACCAATAATAGTGTAAACAACAGTTTTTCAATGTAGTAAGATTACGTATAGTAATTTATCTTAATAATTTCTGATATTAACGAAATTTTTGTTAGAGTTAACAAGTTTGACCCGTGTAACATTTTACTTAGTAAAACCACGAGTCGAGGATAAAATATAATTAATTAATTAGTAAAAGTTCCTCGTAAGCCTATTCCATATTGAAGTTATTTTGCTCGGGAATTCCGAAAATTATAATTTATAACACACGACCCCGCCCATAGGCTTTGGGGAGTTTTAATGAAAGGTTGATCGACGGTTGTTTTACCCAGACGTGAGTGGCAACCAGGGAATTTAATAATACTTTAAATATGTACTAGGATTATGAAAACAGGGATTTTAGATATTTAATTTTTACTTTCATACATACTAATATTACAAATCTGAATGTACCTATACCTCTTTGTCATTCTGTTACGTTTTTCATCATTATCATTAGCCTACGTTCCCACTGCTAGGACACAGAACTTGTATCAATTGGGAGATAGTTTGGGTCATAATCCACTACGCGGGCTCAGTGCGGGTTGGTGGAGGGGTGAGGTGGATTTAGACTAAAAGAACATAGAGCTAGAGCTAGAACTAGAGCATTCTTTCGTTAATATCTAGTGTAAACTAAAACTTGACGTATCTATTTACATCAAACGAACACCGAACTAGAACTAGAACAAGAATGTTCTTTCTTAATCTTTTGGTGTAAACAAGAGCTAGATCGAATGTTCTTTGCTCATTCGAGTCAATTCTTTGGTTGGTATTGGTAGTGCTTTGCTATGTCTGATTCTGACAGTGAAATCATTATTGCAAGTGCTGCATTTATTATTTTGAAGAAAAAACTCAAAAATAAAAGAATTGTATTTTTATAATGTTCATAAATGTCGGATCCCATAGACATCTGTCATTTTGGTTGGCTTCTATCATTAATAAACATTTTTCTTGAGACAAATCCATAATTTAATAGATACGATACGTAAGTAAACAATCGCTAGAACACAAGAACACTTTGATGAGACCGCTCAGTGGAGCGAGCGCGTCCGAACACGCTAGAATGTTCTAAGCAACTGTTCACGCGCTCTTGCGCCGTTTACATCGAGCGAGCGAGCATTCTTAGAATATTCTATAGAATATTTGCGAACGCACTAAGAACAACGAAAGAATGCTCTACGCCTGTTTACACTAGAAGAATTTGACGTAGTGGGGATAGAATGAGCATTCGCTCGTTTGAGACAAGTGACCAACCTTAATGTCAAATGTTATCAACAAGCCGCTAAATGACCTCTGACTAGGCTTGGCGACTAATATCTACATTATAGTAAATGTCAGCCGGGACCGTGCCTTCCGAAGCACGGAGACGCTCGAAATAAATGCCACTGATTTGATCAGAATGGTCACCCATCCATTAACCGACCGCGGCGCGGGTAGCTTGACTTTCGTTTTCGTTAATGAACCACTGTCACAGCTGCGCCACGAGCGAGTTTTTACGCCTAAGCTATTTAACCTACCTGAATGAAGGTACAGACATGGATTAGACCTTTGGAAAGCACATAGGCTACTTTTTATCATAGGATAATGCGCAGTGCCCATGGGATGAAAAAAATATAAATATTTTTGTTTTCTCTCTTTCAACAGTTAATAAAAACTAAGTTAGCTGTTATCTAGAGAACAATAAACTAAGTTCCCGATCTTAACTGACGGGCTGAAATACCATCGACCCTAAGTTCATTTGCTCTCGGAAAACACTCAGATAAGATTTAAAAAGCACTTAAGCAACTGTTAAAAGGGTTGTTTATCCGACGCGGAATGTGTTTCCTTTTGTTTTCAACTCGTTGGGATGTAAAGCTTTTCTTTTAGCGTGAGAAGCGTTTTATAAATCATTGTTTTTTTTTCATTTTGACCCACTGTCCACCTAATGATAAGCGGCCACTGCAATCTGTAGCTAATGCAGTACTTCTTCGGAACCTTTGGGGAGAGTGGGTAAGAGGAGTCATACCCAAAAGTGACTCTCCTGTGTGCTATCCATAAAGGGTAACTCACCCCAAACTGAGACTTTACAGTGCCTGATGTTATTTTTGTAACACTATCACAAGAATGTAACTTTACTAAGCGAGTACGTGCGTCTTTGCTCAACAGTTTCAACAAATAGTGCCTTTGTTTACCCGATCGGGATTTTACCTTCGCAAACACATTTCTATCTCTTAGCGAGAACGGGAAAGCAGATACGCGACACTTGAGGTGCGAAAGCGATGGCGCATTCAGGACATGTTGAAGTACTTAAAGGGTTGTACGTGATCGTACGTTTTACTTCGAGACTATGTGTACAGTTGGTAAAACAGTCTATTCAAAATAGATTGATTTCTTTTGGAATAAATATCCAGTATCCAGTTTTTGTAAGTATACCTTTGTTGCTTTATCATCAGCATCGACATCGTTTACATATTCCCAGGATAGTTTTGGTAAAAAAATATGAGATAAGACATCAAATTTTGGTTCGACCGGGATTTGCACCCAGGAGGGTGGTCAAAAATCATTGAGCTATTATTACGTCAGTACATAATATTTCTATGTCAAAAATAAGTCAATAACAGAAAACACTATTCATATCTCTATGTACTCGTTGCCTCTACAAAGTTTATATTTTTTAGAACTGATGGTTTTAGAAGAAAAAAGGAGAAACATAGGATGAAGAAAATTCAGCAAAGTACAGTCAACAGCACATTGTCATCAGCCTAGCTATAATCTGTTAAATTCCCACAACCAATTTTCAGCTAAATGTCTATCCCATAGAGTTGTATTTCCATTGAGACTTTTTGACAGATTGAGGTAGGCTGATCTGCTGCTAATTGTACATATGTAGGATTGCGAATTTGACAAAAGAAACACAATTCAAAAGTGGCTGCACCGCTAGTTTCTTTAACAAGTCAATTCAAAGCGAGTTCTATTATATTTTTCTGCGCACCATACCCGTAGTTGGGTTAAGAATGTGTTTGCTATGTAGTTTTGCATCTTAGCACACATGTGCCATTATCCCCACTGTTCGTTTCGATGTACATAATGTTAACAAGATTCTGAGATTCTTTGATTATGAGATCTTAGACAGTGTATTGTATTTAGATTGACGGCAAAACATTTTTTCTTGTCACTAGCCTCCTTATTACTGCTCAGATTTTGAAGGCAGTCTGATACTTTGATTGTTTTTTACTGGAATATGAAATTCATTGCATCAATTGAAATGGAGACTTTTGTCAAAGGAAGACAAGAAAATTCAATAGCTGCTTTGAAGGATCTTTCAATAGAATTTTACCTTTTAAGTGCCAGTTTGGCTACAAACAGATAATTGTGTTCGTGATAGATAACTTAGACACTGACTCTACTTTCAAATTAAAAAAGGTACATTTGCCAGAAATTTGACCGCCTCCGTGGAATAGTGGCTAAGCCGAGCGGCTGCTTAGCCACTGCTATTCTGGCTATTCCGGGTATAAAAACCCGGAGGTCGTGGAATCGATTACTGCCTTGGGTCCAGACCCAACCCAGCAAACATTTTAAGTGTTTTGGTCCAAGACTAAAGAATATATTACCAATTTAAGTAAAAATAACGTCTCACGCAACATTTTTTTTCACTTAATACACACTTCAACTGCTACGTCGAAATATATAGTAATTAAAACGTTATTTTCACTGAATTTGGTAGAGAACTTAAAAGTCGAAAGTAAGTCGAAAAAAATGGTAGAATTGACGGTTGAAAGCTTGACCAATAAGTCATAAATACTTGTAAGTGATTGCTTGGTATTTGCGATGTAATTATTTCTTATTCAGTGACCATTAAGGTCATCGATTCTAAGTTGAATATGACACCAAATGTAAAGTAAATCTCACCAATAGTAAATACCTAAGTACGACAATCAAGTGAGAGATACTTGTAATGTATTTGCAACACCGTTAGGTTATGTTCTGATGACTTTAACGTTAGATTTACTCAGTAATTTAACTTATAAGTCTTAGTGATGTTGGCGACTTGACGTTTATCGTGGTTTCGTTAAAAGTAAGTCAGTCTTTGGCAAACTACGACGTATTACATGTAACCTATCTTTTATCATTAAAGTTTTACTTACTGTCCAATGGGCAAAGATAAAAAAACTGTACAGATATTCCACTTCCTACTATACTGCCCTACTAACTTCGATCACTAATAAAGAACCTACTAAGGACAAAAGCGGTACCTCAGTGAAAGCAAGTTTAGAGATAATTAATGTTTTGTAAAATTAGGTTTTTTGTTCATTTAGCGATTGTTATTTTTAGTTATTAAATGTAGTGAATGCATGTATATTTTTTTTTTATGTTATAAAACCACATTTCAATACTGTTCGTGAACTTTGAGGTACCGGGGCAAAAACGCCCGATGGTCTTTATTAGCATCCGATGCTCATCCATCGGCTTCCACACCATCTTTTCATGAAAATTCATCTTCAAGTCAGTTTATAAAATCAAACTGATGATGACAATGTACAGAAAAATAATAATGAAGAATCAGAAAAGGAAAATTTTGAAATGAAAGACTCAGGAAATAGGTAGGTACTTTTCTGTCCTTGTTGTTCTATGTCGGTGCACGACACAAACAAAAAAAGTGGTTGGAATTATTGACTTAATTAGGTAACCTGATACCATTTAGTCGCAAATATTATGTCACATTGACCTAAAATAATTACCAGATACTTATAGGTCAAAATTTAGGTTAAAATAACGTTTTGGTAAAACCGCCATTTTATTTTAGTAATACGAAGAAGTGATAATTCATAACGCATATTTTTTGTTGTTATTTCTGGGATAATACCGTTAAACGTCACATCTACTCGCTTATATTCTGGTAATTAGTTGGGTTTATTTAACTAAATACTGCTAAGGCAAGATAATGACCACTATTATTAAATAAAATATTCATCTTGACATTAAAAAATAATAATTCTTCACTATATTTGAAGCCCATTAGTAGATTTTAACGTTAAATCAATAAATGCACGAAGAAATTTTCATCGCACAAGATTTGGTCGTAATATGGCGTTGTAATCAAGCGCGATAATTTGGAAACTTAGCAAGCCGTCATTATTATATCAATGTTAAAGAGGTTAGCTTTTTGGTTAGACATTTTGTTTGTGTAAAGGTAATATATTTTTGTCTCTTTTACTCTCCATCGCTACCGATATAAACTTCACCTAAATATGTAATTAAATAGTAAAAAATACGTTGGATCCACGTTTAAAAGAGGTAAATGATTACCAAAATAGTAATTGCAACTACAAGGCACGTCGTGGTAACGTCGAGTTTACGTCGAAAATATGACCTATCCGTTGACCTGTCGGTTGCAATTACTAGAGTTACGTGGAATCCACGTAGCCCGCACGTGCCTTTTTTCCCCAAATAGGTGGATTCCACGTGGATTCCACGTCGATTCGAGGTGCTTCATTTTGGTCTCCGTAAAAATTGCCACTTAATATTGGTATTTTTATTGTTATTTTGACCTAAAATGTTTGCTGGGAAGGAATAGGGATTAGGGATAGGGCTTTTTTAGAGTCCGATTGGCTAGCTACCTAGGTATTGGCTAGTCCACAGCAGAAATCTGCCGCCATAACAGCTCTGGCTGTATTACGGCAGTATTGATGTGGAAGTTAGTACACTTGAAATTAAAGGCTCGAAGATCAGATGAGCCTACAGTCTGGCAGCACATTGAGCGACGCTTCCTGATGAAGTGTTCCTCAATGGAATAGGCCGCAGTGACCGCTTACCATCAGGTGCCATGTCTGTCTGTTAACTGATGTGGTATAAAAAAATATCGGTAACTTTATCTGTTAAATAGTTCAAATGCTTACAATTTTATCTACTCAAAAAAAAGACAGTTACAATTTTATCTGACAGATACATTATCATGAACTTATCTGTTGGTGGTAAACGTATCCTTAGTCTTATCAATCTTGCAAAACATTAAGATCGGGTAAAGAAACTGGTCGATATAAATGACCGACCGCTTTTAAACAAATCGGCCTCTGCATTCATACGACTCGCCGCGAAACGATGGGTCAAAGGGTCATTTGAAAAATACCGACCCTCTAAATGGACTGACCACGGTAGAATGACAGATGGGAATCCGCCTCGAAACGTTGATGTAAGCTCTCTCAATTCGATCATTGCTAGTAAGAGATTGAAGGTCTTCCTTCAATGTTTTTATACAGTTTTGTAGTGGTAGAGCAATGCTGTTTTACAGTACTAATGGGCGGGCTCGTCCGGGGAAGTATCATTCTCTCACATGACACCAGCGTGAAATAATAGTGAGTAATATTATGTTTCGTCTGGTTTGTGAGAGTGCCGGAGGCCCACACCCCCATAGGCCGGCAACGCATCAGCGATCCCTCCGGTGTTGCAGATGTCCATGGGAGGCGGTGATTGCTTACCATCAGGCGACCCGCTGGCTCGTTTGCCGCCTCTGACATAAAAAAGACGTCTGTCGCATTTTCCACTAAATTCCCCCGGAGTTCACTCCCGGGATAGATGAGCCGCTACCTCCTTGCCTCGTGGCGATTGACCGGCCCATCCCCGGGGCTTCATACTCCTGACCTCTGGGCAGATTCACTGGCAAATATTATCGAGTCAATATCTTAGGAATTTAATTTAAAAAAATCCGCTCCTTTATGCCTGCTTTATTGAAATGTTTACTCTTGTAATAACTTTATAGCGATATGACGTTATTTTCATTCAGGTAAAGCAATATGTTTTGATATAAAAAATAAAGATCTATTTATTAAATCGTTTTTTCACGTTAAATATATAATTTTAATACTTAACAAGATATTTTTTTAGACAAAAATTGCGAATATTAAATTGTTCAAAATCATACTTACTACTTACTAAGATGGCGCATTGACCCAAAATGAGTCTTGGCCTCCAGCAATAAGGATCTAAATCATAATACTATTTATTCACGTAGGCTTCAAAGATTCACTTATTACCATCAATGTTAGAGTGACTCTACCACCTGTCCTTGAAATGTTTTTATCTGTCTAGGAAATTCGGCATGAAATTGGATAATCTTACAATCCCTAATGTTTGAAATCAGTCAGCTCTTTTAATAATATAAATAAAAGCTTTGTATATTATAGATAAATCAAAAAGATCTCTGGAGATTATTCCAACTACTAAATCATACAATTATGTAATAAAATAAATCCATAAGATTCCACGTTCAAAATTCAGTACCCAATTTCACAGTATTCACTCGCGGAAACTTCGCCGGGACTCTGCAATTTCCACATTTTATAGGACTGTCCTTCGGCGACTTGCGGACTTCCAATAAGTTTTTCACTGAGGAACCTACTTCGGAATTCAATTGGAGTTTGTGAAGGCGACCTAGCTCATTACTACTATAAAAAAACTATACTAGGAGGCGGGGGTGTAGGGTGACCGTGGGTTTACTGCGGGATAGAACAGACAGTTTTTTTTTCTTTATTAATTTCGTTATGATCATTTTTGAGAAATAAATCTTAAAAGGTATACTAATTTCAACAGTTTTATGATGAACGTTTAATCACGTTGATAATAATAATTTGCGGTGTCTTTTATTTACTTTGGTTGTTAGCAGGGAAATTTACTCGTACATATAGTAAGCCGCAATAAATTTTTAGCTTAATACTTATTTATTTATTTTTACCTTTATACGTTCGCATTTCCTTACCTCACCTCGTTGATGTAGTTGTCTGTGTTGTCGTAAACTCAGGTTCCAAGTTTATCTCCCAGATCAAACAAAATTTATGTTGGCTTTTTTTAGGCACAGCTTCAATTTTTGATTACTACCCCGCAATTGACAGGTGTGGTGATAAAGCCCTAAATATTATTGTAGTTTTGACTTCAGTTAAATTTTTGAGGCCTTTTCTCTGAACTGAGGCATTAAATACTACTCCCATTTCTTTTTTGCCTTACTCCCATTTCTATCTTTACAACTTGCTCTACTCTTGCACTGTAGGCAGATTCTTGTAGTATACATATCTCATAAAGTCACAACACGTAGTCATCCTAGCCGCTCCCTGCAGGAGAATGATAAAATGTAAGCCAGTTATCGTGCCCTCGCAAGCTAGACGGTAGGTATTTTTCTTGTAATTATGCTACATCTTAACTGGAGTGAGCGGGGTGTTTCCTCCATATTTATGGAGACGTAAATGTTAATTAGACGTGGCTTACGTTACGAGTTTCGCCAAAATATTTTGCTTTGAAATATAAAATTAAAGAGCTAGAGATAGTGAAACTTTTAGGCGAATGAGCCGCTTGTCTGGGAAAATATCGCCACCATACAGAAGGCTACATTAAAGTGGCACTTTGTAGCTGTTGTGCATGTTTCTATCGGCAGAAGACTATATTAAAGTAGCACGTAAATATTGTGCATGTTTCCATCGGCGAGTAAGGTCTCCAGGGTACATTTATTGGGAAGGGCATGGTGTTATCAGAAAGAAATTTCTTTATTTTTTGCTGTCAACGTTATAATAGTAATAATAATATAATGTTTATTTCGAGCAACACAATTAAAAGTAATTACTGGCTCATATCATAAATAACTTACAGACTAACATACATACAAAGAATATAAAAACAAAATTATGATATAATAGTCTTGAGGCGCGCGGTGTCAGTTGGTAGCCGTCCTCGAAATCTTCGGTAGACGACACCGGTTATGTTTTTCCAAAATAACCGGCCATAGGCAACTGTAATCCCTTACCAATCGATCCTCCCTAACATAAGCCATAGTACATATAAAAAAATCGTCTGTTACGTAAGACCGAAGCAAGGAATTCGTGATTTTTAGATGCAGATGATTTGGGAGCTGAAGAGTGACGAAGGCTACTTTCATTCCCTAAAATTGTAATGAAGCCGAGGGCGCAAACCTATTGGCCAAAAAAATACTCATAGGAAAAACATCCAGCTGGTAAGTATCAAGTAAAATTTAAGTCGATGATTATAGACATATTTTGAAGAAGTCGAACCTCAAACCACTCGAGATCGATAGAATAATTATATAAAAACATTTAAATTAAAACTAAATGAGCCAATACTTCTTACTTATTTGCGTGAGATAAAATCACAGATACTTAAAGCGTCAAGAACTTAACTTAATTTCCTTCGAGTCGCTCGTAGGCTCTAGCCACAATCTCATTGGAAACAAAATAATTAAATTCTCTTAGATTCTGTAAATATTTTCAAATGAAACCGCAGCATTAACTATTTATCTTCATTAAGGTTTGATTTTCCTCCAAGGTTGCGGCCATGAAAAGGGCGTATTGGAAGACTTTAGTTTAGTTTTTACCATTTAGTTGAGTGGCAGTGTGGTATAAGATGTTTTTCTTGACACTTATCGCCATTTTACTTCATACGTGGTGATGGGCGGCGGTGATTGCTTACTATCAGGCGATAGGCTCGCTGCTGGCTTGTTTGCCGCCTCTGGTATTAAAAAAAAAACATAGGTAGCACGGTGGTGGACTTCTTAGAAGACCAAAGAGCTCACATAAGACTACTCGTCAAGAGTCCTGCGTTCAGATCTCGCACTTTTCCCTTTTATAATCTTTCGTTGCTGTCGTCGTCAGTCTGTCTTTTATAGCGATTTCTAATAACAGCTACAACTTGAATATTTACAATGTAATTTGTTTCGTGGCCCGCCTTGGACGCTCGACATCAAAACACTGCCTCCGTAAAGTTATTTATTCATCAGGAAATGAAATTCCTCGAAAAAGAAACAAATCCCTTTGATCTCATTAAGTCGGTATCGTCTAGAGCGGTCGAATTAATACGGCTTGTTAACATGAACTTCGAATTAATTATCTTGTACTGTACAGGCTTCATAATAAAGTACATAAGATGTAACGTTGGATTTTTTTTTGGTTTTAGCGGAGGAAGCCTCTGCCCTGCAGTGAGATTTATAATAGGCTGATACTTAAATCTTTAAAGTGTATATATGTTACCGGCCCAACCCGATTTCAGGATAAGGGGGAAATCGACTCGGATGGATAGGTTAGAAGGTTACGGCGGGAGCGAAGAAATATGAACGTCAAATTGTACAGGTGTGCCGAAAGTTTGTCTGCGTGCTATTTTATTAAAAATACCTCTCAAACATACTTGAGTGCCTCGGGCCCATTGCGTCAGTGCCTAAAAGCACTATGATATTGAAGGAAATCTTTTCTTACAACCTGACAACAATAAACATTTAGCAAGCATCCTACGATTTACTTTAAAAACCCACTTTAAATTCAAAACACGTCACATTCTCCATAATTACCACGAAAATGATGCCTATATTTGTGTAAGTTGGATCTCATAAAGAGGTTCTTGTGTGTAGAGCTCTCCTCTAATTGATGTTAATCCTTGGTATGTGGCGACATTCGCTTGTGCGGCACAATTCCTTTCTGCGCATTTAATGATATGGTTTTGTAAATTAGTGCTTGTCACGTTTTGTTTACGTAAGAATCGCATCGTTGTTACCACGGGGTAATTTGGTAAAAGTATGTAACTTTCTACAAGAAGTGTTTCATTGTAAAATAGGTTGTACAAAATATGAGCCTTGCCCGCGGTTTTACCCCCGCGTAATTTCTTTTTTCAAATATTCCCCCCTTCCCCCTTCACATTTCTAGGATCAAAGTAGCTCAATTTGGGAGAGTATGATGTTATGTTTCAAAAGCATATGTGAAAAAAATAACGATTAGATTCATCTATACCAATAATATAAAGAAGAAAGAAATGATTGTTTGTTTGTATTGAATATGCTCCGAAACTACTGAATGGATTTGAAATTCACTGTTCGAAAACTACACTATCATTCTAAAATGTAATTGTTGCTATATTCACCTGCTCGGCGAAACAAGCCTCTTGCCTGGAATGTTAATTACAATTAACTAATACTCGTATCATTAACATCACCATCTAATTATATTATACAAGACGCCTCTACTACACCTCCCTCTCATGCTTGGAACACACCGGAGCTAAGTACGCGAAAGATACCGCAAAATAACTGTCATATCTTCAGAAGGAATTAATAAGAGCTTGGAATAAGAATTTTAGTTTGTCTACGTATGCGGAGATAAAAATCACAGATGTATAATAATGTTAAGTTGGCAAGGAAGTTCGCTTGTCTTCCGGCCAGAATAGTTGTCTCCAAAAATAATGTCCATATTGCTCAAACGCATCCTCCACAGGGAAACTTGTGGAGAATGCGTTTAAGCAACATAACCGTAAGATAGCGAGACCGTGTTTGGGGCTTGGGACTTAAATCGTTCATTCCACTACCCACAAAACTCCCTCAGTTTTTTCTTTGCACCCGAAGAGATGAGCCGTTGACCGGTCCAGATATCCTGAAAAGCAAACAAACATTTCAAACACATTGTTACACAGAGCAGATACAACGGGTTCTTTTGCTTATATTCTTCGAATCATATCCTATATTATCTTTGTATTCATTTAAATAAAATGATTTTTATTCAATGTGGGCGCCACTTTCACTACACCAATCACCTTAAATGAGCTGTAAACTCTAAAAAGCTCCAGATGTGCTCCGGGAGTTGTCAGTTTGTCGCAAACTACCGCGGCATTAGTCAGCGTAACGACTGTTGTTGGAGGTGCGGTTTGATGGAGTGGCGCAAGTTTGCTCTGGCATCTTGCCGCACGTGGAGCTGCTAAGTGGCCCATTTGATAACACTTTATATGATGTGAATCAATAACAAGTAATTATATTTATCGATGCACGATGTGACGACTTCTGTAGTGTAAGAATCCGGGTCCACAGCCCAGAAGGTCCTGTTTTATCATAGTACTAGCCTTCCGCCCGCGGTTACACCCGCGCGTAATTTCTTTTTTCAAATATGCCCCCCTTCCCTCCACATTTCCGGGATCTAAAGTACCCATTGTTCACCGGGGATAGTGTAGCTATTCAACAGTGAAAGAATTATTCAAATCGGTTCAGTAGTTTCGGAGCCTATTCAATTCAAACAAACAAACATACGAACAAACAATCAAATCTTTCCTCTTTATAACATTAGTATAGATATATTATGTAGATACAAATGAAGGGAGTAGAAATACAATTCTACCTATGGTGTAGGCTAGCGAGACCTACGGCTAAAGTACTCTTGTTTCCCCCTTTTGCCCGTAAAGGGACCATCCAGTACCCAGTTTGTGGTAATTGACCATACCATTAAGAAATGTCACTGCTAAATGTGCCATTGTGAAAGAATATAATCCGTTTTTTCCTGATGTTTTGGTGACCTCTTTTGGTCTGAGTTACTATCTCCACACTAATGACTCTGGCCATTTTGGTTGTTTTAATTTCACTTAGAACTACTCAGAAAATAGGTACAATTTTGATAATGAAGCACAATAATTCATGACAACTAAGTATTTTTGCTGTCATGTATTACTATGTTTGCAAATTGTTTCGTGGTAATTCTGATGTTGTTTAAGTATTAGTACTGTGCTACGCCCACTTGCGTTTTGTGTTACATATTCTAACTTAGCACTCGCCGGGTCAACTTACATTGGGACCAGGAATTGGGATAGATGCTGTTGTCTGCATCAAACCGTAACCGAGTTTGAGCCAACTCGAACTACTCCTTAAACAGGGTGTAACAATCCTCGAACATAGTACTCGGCATAGTTGGCTGTTTCGTATGTGACGAATATGTGGGTAGGAAGGGGGGGGGGCATTAGTCAGCCTTAATTACTCTTGTCGCGCTCGAACTCAAACAAGAGCTGTGGTCGGAGTTGCGACTGAGACGCCGCGGGATCTTTAGCGTTAGTTTAATGTGTTTGTAATTTTGTGAACACTTCTGCCCTCTTTATCGTGTCACATGTTTGTTCTGAGGCTTGTATATATTTGTTTGCGGCTTAAGAGTTATTTTATCGGGTTCCGTATTTATACGGGGTTGGTGAAATCGTAATACTAATTTATTTGAGTCGGGAGGCTTTTGGGACCGGGACCGCGGTCCCAAAAGACCACCTTGATTATAGTATTTTTGATGCGGCATTCGGGACCGGGGCCAGTGGTCCCGAAAGACCACTTTGATTATAGTATTATTTTTGATGCTCCATTCGGATCCGGGGCCGGTGATCCCGAACGCCACCTTAGAATAGCGATTCGAATGGTCGAGAGCATCTAGATAAAATCTTTAATACAATAAGTCGATTAAAATTCACCTTGTGCGAGGCTTCGTTACACCATTAACCTCTCGGAATATTAGATGAACAGGGACGAGCGTGACCTTGCGATGGGGTCACTGGCCTTCATCCAAGGGCACTCACACCGGGATACACCTAAAACATTATTTTGACCTCTTCTGCTTGCGTTAAGCGTAGCATTAGTTGTAGACAGCTGCTATTCTCAGTACATACGAACTAATTTCTAAATCTCGAAAAAAATATGTTTGGTAAAGATAGGTCAA
This sequence comes from Mecyna flavalis, assembly GCA_949319885.1. Lineage (NCBI taxonomy): Eukaryota > Metazoa > Arthropoda > Insecta > Lepidoptera > Crambidae > Mecyna > Mecyna flavalis. The sequence goes on from OX439426.1 coordinate 1,027,467, forward strand.
ATCTCGACGCGCACCTCTATGCATAAAAAAAATTATACTAGGTCAGTTGGCAGACAGACACGCAGCCCACCTGATGGTAAGCGGCCACTGCTGCCTATTCCACTGAGGTACACCTCGCCTGGAAGCGTCGCTCAATGTGCTGCCAGACTGATCTTCGAGCCTCTGATTTCAAGTGTACTGGCTTCCACATTAATATTGCCGGAACACAGCCAGAGTGGTTATGGCGGCAGATTTCACCTGTGGGGTGGCAGCTAGCCAGTCGGACTCTGAACAAGCCCTACCACCAACCAGACCCAAGGTGGGAATCGAGCCCACAACCTCCGTGTTTTTATACCTGAGCGACTTAGCCACTGTTTCACGGATGCGGTCAATACCGGTTTTACCGGTGGACGAAACCTGCATAGTCGAATGTTTGTGTAGCAAATATTAAATTTTATAGTTTAATTGTTAAGCGTTACTGAGACTGAGGTCTGATGGCAGCTGTCGCTCCGATGTAATAACTAGGCCAGCAGAATTTGACAAGCGGTCGGATTCAGAAGAATCAGAAAAAATGTTATTTTAGTTATATCTTCTAATAACGCATCTGAGTGTAAGAGGTACTAAGCGCTTCAAGTTTGATAGATTCGCTATTTACTGGAGTAATTTGTGTGAAATGTCTGTGAAATTCCAGATGTTATTTTACTGCTGCCAAGTTATTGTAGAAAATGCTCTTGCTTATCCCCTCGTGTTTCCAGTCGGCTGAAAAAAGTGGTAGCCAGTCGGACTCTGAAATAGTCCTACTACCAACCAGACCCAAGGCGGGAATCGAACCCACGACCTCCAAATTTTATACCCGAGAGGCTTAGCCACTGTTTCACGGAGGCGGTCAACGGATCAGCGGATTTTGATTGAGCTTGCGTACTCTTTCAACTATGTTGTCGATGTACGTAGACAAGGATATTCATAATTTTAAAGCCTCTTCCCTTCAATAAGAAGTGAAGTAGCAACTTCAACTTTCTCCATGGAACATAAAGGGGGATTAGTTAGCGCGTTCGTGCAATAATTAAAGCCTCGTTAGAAGTTAGGAAGACTTATGAGAGCTGCACCGAGGCGGCTGCGTGAGGCCTCACCGCATTATGTCCCAGAGTTACAACTTTCGCAGTTTGGCGAAACACATCTTTTGTCTGTTAGCAACTTGTGTTAGACGGAATGTAATGACTAAAGGCACCCATTTAGTAAAAGGAGAGTTGATAAGAGGCATTATTCGCTCAAAAAATGTGTCGTGTATGTATATTCAGTTAGAGATATTTCCTAAATAAATAATACAGGAAGTCAAAGAAAATATTCCTGAAACAAAGTGTTTTGTCTTTGTCCATTTTTTATTTGTTTTAGTAACCCTCAACAATTCGATCACAAGGACCTACAAGCAGACTACTGCTACTGAACGAAACAAAGCAATAAAGGTTCAATCCTTCATGATTTATTTTATTACATAAAATAAGAAATATAACCAGATCACCAAAAGTACGTGATTTTTACTTATCTATCACAAGGTCTCGATTATTCTGTTGAGATCGATGCATTGTTCAATATTAATCTGGGTCCTTATTTCACATTGGGTCTAACATGTAACACCAAAGCTCTATAACATCTTCATGTTTTAATAAAACCTCCCTCCAAGAAAACGAAATAGGAAGTGCGTCTTAAAACCCGCCTAAAATCTTGATCTAGCTCGGAAAGGTCTGGAATGGCGGCGTCCAAATGGTTGGTGTATTAATCAGGGGCCCAATAAAGCATCTTCCATTAGCATCTTAGACCCGGCCTTTCTCTCGCCGGCTGAATATTGAACAGAATGCGCCTTGATCTACCGGCTCTCGTAGTTATGCGACCCAGTATAACGGGTTACAGTAAAGTCAAAACGTTACGAAGAACGATGTATTCGCAGGTTTTAAGTGAGAGACAGCTATTTATGAGATATTTCGTGTTTTATCTTTTTGTCTTATACCCATAACATAAATGTTTCGGCTACTTTGGGGTTAGATCAACGTATGTGATTTTGTCCATTATACATAAGCTACTTTAGCGTTTGTGTTTTATTCTTATAATAAATACAAATTGTATTTAATAAAATATGAAGTGTATAAAAAAAAAGTGAAGTATCAGCCTATTAATGTCCCACTGCAGGGCAAAGACCTCCATCCTTGAAATCAAGTTATCGCTACAATGATGGGTATTGGCATGAAGTGTATAAAGTGTGAAAAATATTTTTCACTTCATATAAGTACGTAAAAAGTATTTCGCTATACAATCTTTTAATATTTTTACATATCCAAATTTCGCTCCAAACTACCTCTTAGTTTGGAGCGAAATTTGGAATTTTATTAAACATTATTAGTTACAATACCTTTGTTGATTTTATGACACGAGTCACTTCTTTACTGCCATCCAGTATACTGTACGCTTAGTTTACGATTGATCTGTTTCAATCCAATAACGCTAGTCCACGGGTAATAAATCCCAGGAGCCAGCGCCCTTGCCATGGTAATTAAACCAAGGGTTCAATTCTACTCCCTTTGTACCTATTGAAGTCAGTTGAAGAACCTGAGGTACACGCTCCCTTTGTCTAGATGGGTCATCACGTCCCGGAGAATGGGGCCTTGTTTATTTTATTTTTTATACTAGGTCAGTTGGCAGACAGACACGCAGCCCACCTGATGGTAAGCGGCCACTGCGGCCTATTCCACTGAGGGACAATTCGCCTGGAAGCGTCGCTTAATGTGCTGCCAGACTGTAGGCTCATCTGATCTTCGAGCCTCTGATTTTAAGTGTACCTACTGGCTCTCACATTAATATTGATGCTATGCCAGTACCTACACTGACTGTTACTAAGGCCTCTGTGGAGCAGGAGTTTTGTGGGTGTACCTACCTTCTTGCGATAAGTTCCACCTGGCCATGGGTTATGTTTACATTTTGCTAGCTTTTATGCATTCTTCATCCATTATGAGGCAACCTGTAAAAAACAAAAATGTCACACATCCAATATCTAACTTATAAGTAATTTACAATCGGTGTAACCCCAACCTTTGTAACTTCCCTGATATTACAACCGACCGTGCAATAGTTTTGGCCCGGAGCCCCAGACCAGGGGTTATCTTTGCGGCGTTCCGGGACACTGTGTGGCTCTAATAATGGGTTAAAGGAGTTTGAGGAACGTTTGCGGGAATGCGAACAGTTGTTTTGAATTCGGAAATTAATTTTGTGGATGTAAAGAGACCATTTGAACATTGCTTTCATTCTTAGACTAAGGTTGTAAGCGTAAAGTTATTTTCTAAATAAGTTTGTCTTTCATTTTGATATACATAAGCAAACAAACATACTGATAAAATTCAATAAGTACTAAATACCTAGCTGGTAAATATTTGAAAAATAACACAAAAGATAATGTGATGTAAAGATATGTGTAAATATGTAGGTGCCCAATGTTCTCCCTTAGTGAACTCAAATTCAGAATCCTTACTAAGCAAGGCCTAACTACAACATTCTAATGCGATTGTGAAGATAGGACTTACCCTTTAAAACCTAACAAAGGAAATTGAGCCCTAACGCCCGAAACCATTACGTAATTACCATAAATCTCGCTTGCGAAGATTCGATTAGAGCAAGATCGACCAGGATATAAGGTGGTCACATTACGGTCATGTATTCCATTTCTGCTGGGTCATTTACAGACATTACAGAATATTAGATAAGGGATGATTAATAGAACTGGCATGTTCAATTCAATTTACGATTTCTCCTGATCCTATCAGGGCACGCTACGCCTGTGCTCGGGGTACTGATTTTGATTTGCGGTCCGGGTCTCAACACTTGGCTGGTTTCAGAGTAATGCTGGCGGCACGCGCCGTCGGCCAGCGCATCTCAACAGCGCGCTCATGAACGCGGACCGCTGTGAAAAGATCGCGCGTTTCCTTGCGATGTTCTTGTACAGTCATGAAGACAAACAGACTAAGAGGATAAGCCATTTATTTGTTATGGAAAAGAGCGCAACAGCGACGTAGAAGATTGCAAATTAATATTAACATTGTAACATTTTTTTCCGATTTCGCTTTGCCGGCGCCGGCCGACGGCGCGCGTCAAGAACGGCGCGTTTGAACGGCGTGTCTATGAAACGCGAGTACTATCTTGTAATTGTACGCGCGCGCGTGTGGCCGGCGCCGCGGTCAAACGCTTGACTCTGAAATCAGCCTTATACGTTTCTGTTAGAAAATTATTATTCAGTTCGGAATTTGAATTCTGCAAGTCACCTGGGGATAGTGTGTAGCTTTCTAATATTGAAAGAATTATTCAAATCGGTTCAGTAGTTTCGGAGCCTATTCAATACAAACAAACAAAACTTTCCTCTTTATAATATTAGTAAAGATTACTACCAAAACCTGGGGCATGGTGCAAGCGGCACCTTTATTTTTAGCTTAGGAGATTTAGTCTTAATAACCACAGGCGTTTGTGGGACTCAAGACTCTTCTAGTTTGCTAAATTTGAGTCGAATCTGCAATTGGCAAGCGTGGTGATTTCTCTACCTCAATAATGAAGGTGTTCTCAGTGGGCTGCAGCATTTAAAAATGGTAACTGTACATTGTTGTGGCTCAGTTAACTTAGCCTAAAATCAGTACATTGTTGGCCACAAAAAACTGATTGAAAAGCCATTTGGTTATTGTACCATATAATAATACTTAGACAATAGGGAATGGAAATATACAAAATATTTTTTCAAATCAACTGTCGACCTAAGTAAATACGAATACGGTATTGTTTGGATTTCGCTTTCACATTTCGATATTACTGTTTGTTGTTGATACAATATCTGGGATGTATTTGAGAATAATACGTCAATTTTTACTTTTGTTGCAAAAAGTTATGTAACGTAAAAATAAGAGTTTTTGGCTTCGGCGACCAACCTTTAACAATAAACCAGAATATTATAATAATATTATTATAAGTGATTAATATTCTATTGAAATAATTTATTCTATGTTATTAATATTCTATTCATTAATGTATGGACTAGTATTTAAATTGTTTTGAAATACAAACTAAATTCTTGAATAAATATGAAAAAAGCGTCGCTTTTAAAAAAATAACCTATTAAGAGCGTCTAAAAATAATTTTGTATAAATGCTAATCATTTTCCTTTGAAAAATTGTCTACGTTAGATGTTGGATTTTTGTAAGCGGATCTTAAAAATACTATAATAAATACTCATCTTTTTATAATATCACTTCTTATTTTTTTTTGTACAGTCAGCGCCAAAGCCTCAAGCTACCATAAATAGGCCTCAGTGACCGCTTACCATCAGGTAGGCTGCGTGCCTGCCTGCCAAATGAACTAGTATCAAAAAAAATATTTATGGGATCATTTTGAACGCTCGGGAATTTACAAATTACAGGCAGGCATTCCAAATAGTTCACAAGCTCACATCTATATTTATTGTGAAGAGAATTTTTCAAACTATCGGAGGTATTTTTATTAGAAGTTAAACGTATTTTGTTTTCACAATACTAAAAATATTTAACACGGATATTTTGCCGACGCATTGTTTATATTGCTTATGTTAGAAAAAAAAATATTTATTATGGAAATGTTGTAAATAACAAAATAATGTTATTTCTTCGTAATCGTAATGTCGTAGTGATACTGAAACAAGATTACAGTCTAACTCTAAGGTCTATCTATTTCTCTCGTTGATACGTTGCGCCATTGCAATGTCAAAGAAGGACAAAATAGTTTTCTGCTTCAGTTTTTCCATGGGATCTGAGCATTGTCAATTACCCATTATAAAGTAGTATAACCCTTTCCCAAGTTTAAGTTTATGTCTGTACCAAATTCATCAGGCATGGTTTAATAGATTAAGTGTAACATATAGACAAAGTCACATTCGCATTTATATTATTAGTAAGTATCCAGATCTGCTACTAGGTATTAGGTAAATCTGTATTATGCATATAAGGTTGGGTGGCGGGAAAAATCGCCTTACCCTCTTCAAATTCGATTCGTTTTGTATGACGTGCTATTCATGAGAGACCATTCATAACAATGGTAGCTACGTGAGGGATCTACAATAAGCAGGGCTCTGCGAAATTTTACCGACAGATAAAGACCACTTTTTAAAACCCACCGAGTATATCTCCAAAAATACCGGTACGATTCCCTCCTTGGGTTTGGTTGGTGATAGAACTTTCATAGTCCGAAAAAAACATTTTAAAAAGTAAGTGGATGAAATGAATTTTTTCACCCACGACGTAAGCCGTCGTGGGTTCAAATCTTACCTAGGATAAACATTCATCTTTTTTTTATGAACTTTATTTTGTGTGGGACTTGTATCTGTAATAAGTATTTATGTATTTATATCACGTCGGCCTAGTTACATTTGATTCACAGTAGCACTCGTATCTTGCATAGAATATTAAAATACCTACCAGCACTTGGCTCAAAAGGCTCGAGTCAAGTGGCACTGTATTAAAATTAAATCAGAATAATTCCCAACACAGAGAGCGCGTGTGTTCATAAAATACCACCGATTCGGGACAATAAGTGCTCCCGGTTTCTTCGTAGGGTTGTAGGTATTGTTCAACAAAAGAGGGAGGTAGTTTTATCATTGTGTAACTTGTGTAACAATTGTATTCAAACAGGCGAGATGTTATCAGACATTAATATTACAAGGGATATAGGATAAACTTGTATGGGTTATAATTTTTGATTTTGGATTGAAGGTTCAAATGTCTGCTATTCCACTAGGTAGATGTCGCATTCTCGCGCAATACAGAAATGTGTACACAGTCATGAAAATATTGACTTTGGTCTGTGCGTTTCATAAAACCTTTTTTAGTCGAATGATTTTAGTCCCGAGTCCTACATACGGAGGTCCGGAGGTCTCGCTAGCTATCTCATTTGCTTGTTAACCTTCTTCTTTCATAATAAAGCGCAGCGTTATCAGCTATTACTTTGTTATAATACTAGCCTTCCGCTCGCGGTTTTACCCGCGCGTAATCATGAAATATCTCCCCCTTCCCGCCACATTTCCGGGATCAAAAGTACCTTTGTCACCGGGGGAAAGAATAGTGAAACAACAGTGAAGGAATTATTCTAATCGGTTCAGTATATAGTTTTGGAGCCTATTCAATACAAACAAACAATCAAATCTATCCTTTTTATAATATTAGTATAGATTTATTAACCTTAGAGCAGAAAATTCCTTCTTATTTACTTATATTATATAGACAACCCTACCATACTCTTGAACTGGGAAGGGTAAATTTAATTAGTCCAAAGGTATCCTATTAAAAATAAGGTCACAGCTGACGTCACCGATCCCTATCAACAATCCTTTATCCTTTGTAAGAACGTGCTCAATTAAAACATATTACTAACTAGGCTTTATATGGATATAATTAAGTTAAATAATAAGTTAGTTAATAAGAAAAGCACCCAACCATATTCCTAGGAAAGCCCTGGATTGGACACCTCAAGGGAAAAGGAAACGCGGGCGTCCTAAACACACGTAGAGACGTTCAGTAGCAGCGGAGCTAAAGGCGATCGGGCTGACGTGGTCCGAGGCGAAGCGAACTGCCCAAGACAGAACGCGATGGCGAAGCAATGTAGAAGCCCTCTGCCGCTCCTTGGGGCCATGGGACATAAAGCAAGCAAGCAATTTAGTTAAATGAAGGAAATGAGACCTTTTATGAGAAACGTAGGTGTATATGAATACATAATACCTTATTATTATTTTTTTACTTGCACCATGGTCCAGTATTTGTCAAGTGATTAACTTGAATTCACTGCCATCTGATATCAGAAACCCTTAACACGGGTACTGTACCAAATGAATCATGGTTACACAACCATGAGCTATAATAAGCACAAATATCCAGACAAAGAATAAACACAAATGTTCATCACATCAATGTTTGTATGGGACATTAGGACAGGGTCACAACCAAATTTTGATGTGTCATTGAGCCATTCGCCTAAGTTGAACTCTATTGTAGTGTACTACGGTTTATATTCGCTTTCGTTTCTTATTATGATTGGAAGCCTGTGGTTTTGTTAAGTCAGGAGGGACGAAGTGACGCAAGTGTTGTAATAATTCACAATTCGACACAAAGATGTCGGGAACATTCGTCTTTGCGAAGTCGTGCCAAGATTTATTGTGTTTGAATGTCTGGTTTTTAGATTGTTTACATTGATTATATGTATTATACTCGTAGTTGTAATAGAACCAATTTTACGAGCTAGTGGTAGTCTTACTATATTTAATATAATATCTTTTTTCAAATATCCCCTTATCCCCCCTTTCCCCCACATTTCCGGGATCAAAAGGCCCTTTTCTGATGGACATCCTTATGTCAAATTAAAACTAAAGCCGTTGCTCAAATTCATATTATTATAAACATGAGACATAGGAGAGTCTTATTGGCTCTCACATATATACCATATGCTTATTAGCATACAAATCATATCTGACTCGGTCGGGGATTACCGGCTGCCCACATGCTAACTAACCGATACTGGCAGTAACCAAATAACTGCGGCGGACAAGATTACAACATCATCTTAATAATATCTTTATTATAACGTTGGAATGCTTCTAATATTTGATCATCTACGACTTAGGATATTTTAAACGAGATAGGTATGTTAAGTCCATTATGATTTGTGTTAAAATCTGTGCTGAGCTTTAACTTACATTATGACATGTTTCCGAAAGAAACTCGACAGCTGCTCTTTTCAATGCCAAACGTTATAACTATGTTCGTAGGGGTATTTCACAGTTAACTGTAAACAAATTTGTTTACTATCTTTCAAATCTACAAACAACAAACTTAATGCCAACTAAATAAAGCTTTATTTACTGTATTTTACTAACATGTCATACTCACCGTGTAGCCCTTAAAAAAATATTTAGAATTTTATATTCGTTCTTATTCCAACCATAGGCTTTAGGTTACCATTTTCACATCAATATAATAATCTCAGTTATGTTTCTTTACTTATGTAACTAATAAAAACCAATAAACATTATTTCCATATCATATTACTCGTATCATCGAGGCACGCAAATTTAAGAAGTCCTCTAACGTTTAATAGAACGAATTCTATTCCTTGGGGAAATCCTCAAAGGGTCTGTAACCTTTGGATAGTATCACTGAGGCGCAGCGGGCAATGAGGGGCGGGTAGCATATTCGAACGTGAGTGGATGCTTGGAAAGCCTTTGATTTCGTAATTCCCCCATCCCCTTTCACCATAGAACAAGCAGACAAACTACACGACGCCATAAATATTCAGTCGAGATTCCATTCATACGGACAAAGCGATTTGCGCCAACCTTCATCTTGAGAACTGCAAAGCTGTGGAAGTCATTGCCCGATTCTGTGTTTCCTATTGAGTACATTATACAGTTATACAATATATTACGGTCTTCAACTAGGCAAGCATGTAACAGCTTAGGCCGCATCAACCCTTTTTATTAGGTGTGATCGTGGTCAAATGCAAGCTTATAAAATTATAAAAAAAGACAGTTAGTAGTCGTTCTTATAATTAATGGCTTTTCATAAAACGAATTATATGGGTTCAATTTTTGGCTCGAGCTTATTTTTTAACCGACTTCAGAAAAGGAGGAGGTTCTATGTTCGACTGTATGTATTTTTTTTTTTTTTTTTTATGTATGTCCGTCGATTTCTCCGTCAATTGTGGACCGATTTAAATAATTCTTTTTTTATTTGAAAGAGCATAGTTTCGAGGTGGTCCCATTGTCACCATGTCAGGATCTGATGATGGGATCCCGGGAAAATCAAGGGCAAACCTCAAATTTTATAGGCGCACACTACGCGTTACTTGTTTTTTCTGAAGCCATTTAAGTTTTTGCGTCTTATAGACATCACTTTATGTTGATGAGCTGATGATGGAAGGTACAACTCCTTAACGGTTAGGAGTTAGGGGATAATTCTTTCAGTATTGTAAGAATATGTGGACCGTTATTTGTATTTCATGTACTTTTGCAGCTAAGCTGATGATGGAAGGTACAACTCCTTAACGGTTAGGAGTTAGGGGATAATTATTTCAGTGTTGTAGGAATATGTGGACCGTTAGTTGTATTTCATGTACTTTTGCAGCTAAGCTGATGATGGAAGGTACAACTATTATGATGGAAGCTAAAGGGTACGACTTCTTAATTCTTATGTCCCTCTTGCGGGCTGCATCTTTAGTTGGTCTACTGAAGGGTGCTGAACACTTAATGAATACCTAATATTGTCAAATAATACAATTCTACTATTTTACTCGTATTTTCGTTATCAATATTATGAGAGAGTTTTACTCACTCCTACGTATTATTCACACTAAAAATAGAAAAATAAACAAACTTTTTAAAAAAAAAATTAAACCGACTTCAAAAAAAAAACAAAAAAAAAACTACCTAAAAACACTGAAAAGCAAAAAATAATTTTAATAAGCCATTCATCAAATGCGCTTATTGTCTAAGCCTATTAATAACATTAAATTGTATTTACGTGCTAGGTAGGTACCTACTAATCTGTTTGAAGTCGGTGCCAAGCCAAAGGTAATGAAAAATGATACATACCTAATAATTTATGTATTATACAGGGTTACAAATAATCCGCGGACGTAGGTACGTAGTCTGGGTACCTACTATTTGGCTTGGCACCGACTTCAAACAGATTAGTAGGTACCTACCTAGCACGTAAATACAATTTAATGTTATTAATAGGCTTAGACAATAAGCGCATTTGATGAATGGCTTATTAAAATTATTTTTTGCTTTTCAGTGTTTTTAGGTAGTTTTTTTTTTGTTTTTTTTTTGAAGTCGGTTTAATTTTTTTTTTATTGTTGTGACTACTAATCCGCATTTGGCGCATATTCCACCCGCAAGCGTGGTGATGACTTGACTCGCCTTTGCCCATGCAGAGAGATATTACACCAAGTGGTCACGGGTTCGATTCCGATTCAAACAGACATGTTCATATTACATTTGTGTACATGAACATGTCTGTTTGAATCGGTCTGGTTTTAAAAGTATAAGGATGTTTATCCGTTGTCTGGCACCCATAGTACCAGCTTATGCTTGGTTTGGGGCTAGACGGCGCTGTGTAAATAGTGTCCAAGGCTGTTTATTGTAGTCGTTATAATATTATCTGTGCTATTATGAATACGCTGATAGTTAAATTTCTTTGTTGTTGTTGCAGACTGGCTGTCAGTGACGTGGGCGCAAGGCGGCATGCAGCTGCAGCCCGACGCGGCGGGCGACGACATCGACTCCGTCAAAGGCCGGTCAGTTTACAAACACTATTTTTTTATTGCAATGTGTAACAAGACGAGCAGATCGTACGCCTGATGGTAAGCGCCACGTCTTCCCTTAGACAGTTCAGTGCCAAACAGCAACTACTCGTAAGCAGTTACTGTCTGGCACTGCCCAGTAATTTCACTAGCTTCAGTGCCCTTTCCCCGAAACACAGAAGTGCTTGACACCCTGCGGTGGTACCCACCTAGACGGCCCAGTACAGGGAACCTACCATCTGTTGACTAAATACACTATAACTATATCTATTCTATAACATTAACCTACTTTTGAATAATTGAATCGATTTGAAAAATTCTTTCACTGCTACACTATCCCCGGTTACATATGGAAATGTGGGGGGAACAATGTGGGGGGAAGGGGTGAATAGTTGAAAAAAGAAATTACGCGCGGGGCTGTCATCATCTTAAACAGGAAAATTTACGACATTTTATACAAACTTTCAACCCCTATCTAACCACTTGGGAACTTAAATTTTATTAAGAGCTGAGAATTTGTATCTTACACTAAACTAAAAAGCTACATATCAAAGACAGATTTCAACACTTATTAAGGACTCTCCAGAAACCAGGATGGCTGTCTCAAAAAGGGGTAAAAATTTCCTTTTGAGCCACCCAAGGGGAGAAAAATCTGCCAAATCTAACCAACCAAAACAGGCAAAATTGTGCCTAAATGATTCTATATGGAAACAAAATACTCGAATGTGTCTCGGTAGGTTAATGGGCTGGCTTTAAGTGTTTTTAGCCAGCTAAGGACGTGCAAAAAAAAGGGTCTCAAGAGTGCCACAACTCAGAAGCGTAAAAAGGCCTAATGGCGGTTATATCGTATGTTATAGGTATAATTGTTCGCACAGACCCAATGTGGGAATTGAACCTATGACCTCTAACTTTGAACTCGATTGGCCGAACCACCAATCTACTGTTAGACGAATAATTGGTTCACTCGATTAACACATCACTATGGTCACCGCGTACGGTGCCCCGCACTAGTCCGGGAGATTGACAGATACCTAGATTTACCGCGCTTGCAATGTATAATGCCGAATATTGTAAAAGCTTATTAAATTGTAAGTATCAAAAGAAATTGAAAGAGGTCGCGGGTTCGATCCCCGCACGGTACAAACATTTGTGTGCATGAACATGTCTGTTTGTATCGGTCTGGGTGTTTCTATGTATAATATGTATGTATTTACAAAAAAAAGTATATAAGTAATGTTTATCCGTTGTCTAGCACCCATAGCACAAGCGTATGCTTAGTTTAGGGCTAGATGGCGCTGTGTGAATAATGTCCAGAGATATTTATTTGTCCAGAGAGATATTTATTTAAATGTATTTATGTCCAACACTACGTAGCTGAAGCTCGCCAAACATCCACGTTATCGCCAATAAAAAAATATATTAAGAATTTCATAGTACAAATAGTTAAACTGTTCATAAACTCTTCCAACTAGAAAATATTTGATATGAAAAGTTTCAAATCAAATTAGTTCGAGAGTTTTCTGAACGCAGACGGGAACTAACACGTCATAAAACTAGATCGCAAATTATTTAATTGCTTCGCGGGAAACTTCGGATTCTATAAACGAAACTTGTTTAATACTCTTGGAATGTTCAACTACTTAGTTTGGAGGAAATGCCGTTACATTTTTGAAGATATCTAAGCATTATGGTTTCTGATACTTATGCAACTTATCAAATATTTTAAAACTAAAAAAATAAAGTTTGTGTGTTTTTTTTTAAATTCCGCAGTTTTTATTGCTGATCACAGAATGACAAAAATGTTTTGCGTTGAATTGATAGTAAAATCATCTTTACATATACCTACCGTCACTTATATTTCTCTGAGTTTATGCAATACTTACCAAAAACATATCATTATGATTACTTGGCATCTTTTTGTTATTCTGACTAATATAAAAAGCCTATTTTGGCAACTGAATAAAAAAACATTTCTCTGCTTTTATTTATGCAACTTATATCACGAATAAATCGTCCTTAATTCCCGCACTCGCGTCGTGAGGTGTAAACATTCCCGCGCCCACTCGCACGGAAACATCCAATTGTCGCATGCAGACATTTCATCTTAACCGAGTCTTATGAAGTGTAGGTTTATCTGAGTGGATATGTGTTCATCTATTTGTTGTTTGTATCTGCTACTTTAGCTTTATCAACAGCTACTTAATCTACTATCCAGTAACTAGGTTGATTTAACGTGCATGGGTTGGTGTGTATAAAATATTTGTTTGTATTGACGATATTCATTTGTTCTCAGCTTTTTTAATGTCCCGCTGCAGGACTAAGGATCCTTGAAAACAATGCTTTCTTTTAATTAATTACAATACAATACAAATATTTCATTGAAATAAATTATTTGTTACATCTTGCATACAAATTGCATCTTATAGATAAATGTGGTTAATACAATTTGTCAAAACAACACAAATGTGGAACGTTTTCGCGTACTACCGTCGGCACCGATCACCGATGCTACCCGTGTTTCCAAACAGTGACATGGATAGCGCGGTAGCAAATTAATTTTGGTAAATGCGGATTGGTGAACACAAAGCAAGACTTTGTCCGAAAAATCCGGCACAAATATAATCGACCCGTGAATTACACCCAAACAGTACAACAGTCTTAGACTTTTTTAGTTTACTAAGGTTTTTTATTTTATTTCGTAGGTAATTCGCCTAACCTATCGCTCTATTGCCCTATCTTAGTTTGTTGTGTTACGGGGCAGCCCACCCAGTAGATAAACAGCAAAAAATCTTTGTTACGTCTCTATCACGCCTCGTGTTCGTCACGTGTTGTGCAAATATCCGCGAATCGTCCGCACGGAAACAACCGACTGTCGCTAGCAGATATTCCTGGTTTATTACCTACTACGTTTTAACTGAGATTTTTTCTTTTATATAACTGGCATGAACATTGCCCATACGAGAATACAATGTCGACGTTGGTGATTTTTTGTGGAGGGAAACTTCACTATCGTACTACAGACTGAAATATCTGTAACATCTGGATGGACCAGTAGGCAAACTGTTAGCGGCAGACTAACAGTTTGACAGTCTGCGGCTTATCGATTTAGTACGCCTTTCCATAAATAACAAATGAAGTGTCCACAGTTTGCTAGTTTCGCGCTCACTGTACGCAGTTTGCAGCGCTACGCGCGCCGACTATCTCAGTGAGCGGCCGACTCCCAGCAACACTGGTTGCGACGTTTTAAATTTAAATTTCAGTTCGCCACTTTGCGGCTCACTCAGTCTGCCGCTAACAGTTTGCCTACTGGAGACGCAGCCTAAGTGGCGGTCTAGCATCGTGTGTTTTCCAAACATTTCTTGCCACGCACGGCTATACTTTGGAATCAGTTACCGACAGCCGTGTTTCCAAACTAATACGATATGTTGAGATCCTTCAAAATGTGACTATTGGGGGCAATGCAACTAAAATGCAGGTCCCCATGGGCAGCGGTGATCCACTTACTTCAAAATAAATTACAGCCTATTTCTTGCCGAGGACTATCTATATTTTTTATTGAAATCCACTCAGTAGCATTATGAAAATGGCAAGCTACATAAATTCAGAGAAAATTTAGGCTTCTGTTAGAAGATCATTAGAAGTATTTTTTAGTTTACAATGTACACAATTGGCCACTCTTTACAGTTTTAATTAAAATTAATATTGATTTTCTGTGCAGTGTTTTTTTATTAAAATTCTTCATGAATCAGTAAACATTTTTTAAACAAACGCTTGAACAGGGCAGGGGTAGTGAAAAAACAATTCCGAACAGTACATTAAACAAACTCAGGCGAACAAAGGGCGAACTGAAAGCCGCACATTACAAGTACATTAAAGTGTCGCCACCTGGCGGCCGATGGGACAGATAAGGGTCAACTACTAATGGATGCGTTAGAGATGGGCGGAGTGTTGCGGTTTTTATTTGAATAAAATCACCATTCAATCAAGTTCAAAACTGTAGAATTAAATAAGTATGTACGTAAAATTGAAAAAACCGACGGTCCCATGGAATTTAGACTAATAGAATGTAAATGGGAAAGTAACTCTGTCTGAATGTCTAAAAGCGTAACTTTCACGCCTAAATCAGTAAACCGATTTTGACGATATTTGGTACAGGCAAAGACCTATACCTTGGAAAAGTACTTGCTACTTTTGTGTAATTTTTGATATTCAGAAAGTTTGTGAACTGAAGAGTGGCATAATATGCTATTTTTATCTTGAAATTCCTGCGGGATATTATTCTTGCATGCGAAGCCACGTGTGGAAGTCTAGTACAATCATATTGAAACTATAGAAACTATTTGCTAATACGAAACAAAGTCACCAACTTCTCATTCGGCCGCTTAAAAGTTGCCAGTATTTCACAATACGCCCCAACACTACGGTACCTCGGAATAAATATAAACTGAAGGGATTTCACATGGATTTCACGCTTGAAAAACCCGACGGGCCAGTGAAATTACAAACTAATATTATAAATGCAAACATAACTATGTCTGTCTGTCTGTTACGCTTTCACAATTAACTACTTAACTGATTTTAATGAAATTTTGTAGATACGCTAGATCTTGAGAAAGGCCATTAGCTACTTTTTATTGCCGAACAATGCATAACTATGTGAGATAACAGAAATAAAAGGGTTTTTGTTTGGTAGATACTTCTCGCACGTCGCAACAGAGCAACGGGTCAACTTGCTTTTGATGTAGGGAAAGTTTTAATGCTCAAGAATGACATATGCTTATTTATTACTCGACTAGCCTTCCGCCCGCGGTTTCACCCCGCGTATTTTTTTTTAAATATTCCCCCCTTCTCCCCACATTACTGGGATAATAAGTACCCTATGGCACTCGGGGATATTGTAGCTTTCCAACAGTGAAAGAAGTTGTCAATCAGTAGTTTCGGAGCCCATTCAATACAAACAAACAATCAAATCTTTCCTCTTTATAATTTGATTTGACGAGCCATTTGGTGTAATGGTCGAGAAGTCGGCTATTACCACAGAGGTCGCGGGTTCGATCCCCGCACGGTACAAACATTTGTGTGCATGAACATGTCTGTTTGTATCGGTCTGGGTGTTTCTATATATAATATGTATGTATTTACAAAAAAAAAGTATATAAGTAATGTTTATCCGTTGTCTAGCACCCATAGCACAAGCTAATGCTTAGTTTGGGGCTAGATGGCGCTGTGTGAATAATGTCCAGAGATATATTTATATTTATAATATTAGTATAGAAAAAAAAATATTTCTTCGATATAAACGCCTGAAGGATTCTATTATTATATTTCATATTGAAACTATAGACTTCAGGCAAACCATTTAGCTTAAACAAAGTCACCAACTTGTCATTTCACAATACGTCCCATCGCTATGGGTACCTCGGAATAAATATGAACTGAAGAGATTTCACGCATGAAAAAACCGAGCCCGTGAAATCGCCGAGATAGGTTGGAAGTTCCCACTTTCTAAATATGTTGCTCCGATATTGTACACTTACGTATAATTTTATGGCGAATATATTCTGGAGTGGGACGCATAGTTTTTACATTTTTTATACTGCGTATAGTCTCAGCGTAGGGCAAGGAACTTTAAGTAGAGATATATTTGACTAGAGCGGTTGCCTACGCGGTTTCACCCGCGCGTTATTTCATTTCACACAACCAAAAGTGAAACACTTTCTTAAATAAACAGGCATTAAAGAAAAAATACGTATAATATTGTAGCATTCACAGGTCTTGTTCAGACAACTTTTTGGTAAAAGACAGCTGAGATATTTATTTTATTAAAAAATATACATTTAAAGTTGTATCAAAAATAAATAAAAAATTGCTCTTCCTTAAAATAGTGTCATTACAACCAAGGTTCATAATTTTCCAATCCAACCAAACTTATATTATGTTCCAAATCGATTCCACATTGTTTCGATCCATTAAACTTTGCTACAGCCGCGGTCACCGCTATGAAATAACTTACTACATATTGCTGCTACGAAAAACTCGTAGCACGAGTGCTACGTAACTCGTAGCGGCGTAGTAAACTGTAGCACTCGAAAAAGGTCATGTAAAAAAGTTTTGCGGGAGTAAAATTTTAAGTTAAAACATTTTGGGAATATAAAATTAACGTGTCGTATAATCCGAACGTAACGTAAATCCGAACGTATTTTTAAGTGATTTACACAAAATTGTTTGGCTGGCTCGATAGCGCTTGGTAACACCGTGTATGACGGTAACGCAGGTCGTGGCTTCGAATCGTACCAGGGCAAACATTTATAATGATAAACACTTTTTGTTTTTCTTTTTCTCTGAAAACTTGTTGAGCCCGCTAGCATACATACAATACCAGACATTACTTTGTTTAGAGTAGAGTGATTAAGCTCGAATCAGATCTCCCTCTGTAAACATTTATCGCATTGATTTCCACTTAGCAAATATCAAAACCCTTTCTAATCGAAGGCTCGCTAATTTTAAATTGTAAAAATATTAATTTCCCTTTAAATTTGGAAAGGCAAACTTTTAGGCTGAAAGATATTTTAAATACGAACAGAATTTTATTTATTTCAGATAATGGCGGCTGTATCCGTATTTTCTCGTTGCCGTATGACGTCACGTTCGTATCTCTATAAAGCCGTCGGAAATCTCTCGAGCAATCTGTTTAAAAGATAAATCTCGGTGTATTTTCGGCGCTGTCTCGAATCCAGCCTTCTTCATTTGGCACATCAGTAAGGAGTACAACGAAAGACGTCATGGTTATTTGATATTTTTACCTACTATCCGATTCAGATGCTATTAGGATACCTTTTGGAATTGAGCGAAAAATTACGTCAACTGTACATATTATTTGTACAAAGCCGAGTCGCGCCGAGTGCCGTAACCGCAAGTTTAATGGCCTCTGTTGTGAGTCAGTGGTGCGCGTGCGGCGTCGCGTGATGAACGGCATGAACGCGTCGCGGCTAAAACCACCGGCCGCCGACAGCGCCGGCACACGTGTCACACACCACGTGAATATGTCGACGTACAGCGTAATATGGAATGGACACAGAGTACTGTGAACATAGAGTTTCGTATTCTGTGGTTACTTACAACTCTCACTCAATTTTCAAGTCATCCGTGCCATCTGAGTAACCACAGTGACACATTAGACACAAATGCACTATACATTAGACTCAAATCACATTGCAGCATTACTCAAGCTATTTCTATGTACACAAATGCAATTTTTAGACATTTACAATAGTTATTTGTTGGTTAAGATACTCAAGAGTTGTAACCACTTGCCAGGGTCACAGAAGTATAGGCTATAGCATTTAAGGGTCGCTGTTGGGATTAGTGGGGAATTCCCACGTATCCCTTAGCATCCACCAGCAAACGGTTACAAAACACAAAAATAAGTAACGTGCGACCAGAGTAAAAAAGACTTTATAGAACGACTAAGAACGAACCAAATAACTGAGTCTCCTAACAAAAGTTTGACGACAAAAATGCAAACGTCCATCGCATGAATATTCCAGAGAGCGCCACTTTAGTGGCCCGGACTGTCACGTACGAGTATCTATTCATTACGCCGGCTGTTAATCACGGCTTTTGCCGGGACATCGCGGAGCTGAGAACCAACTCTGCACTGTATTTGTATCTATACCATTTTTTTTATAACAGAGGAAAGCAAACACCACTTCTGATCACTTCTGCCCATGAAAACCTGCAACTAGAGCCTCAATTACGTGGCTTGCGTTTGAGGAATGTAGAATATAAAGGGAGGGAAGAGTGGGGTTTTGGGCTTCCGACGTTCTCACTCACTTAGAAAAATAACTAAACAACTATTACGACTATTTAAGACTGACAAACAGGATCTGTCTACAGCATGGCTCTGCCACAAAAAATATACTAGATAGACGACCGTTTGTATTTAATGAAGCATTTAATTCTACTTACTTACTTACTTACTCCTATGGCTCAGCGACCCGAAGTGTGTCTTGGCCTCCAGAATGAGAGCACGCCACCTTTCCCGATCTTTAGCAGTTTGGCGCCAATCCCCAGCCCGAAGTTCACGGAGATCTGACTCGACTCCGTCTATCCAACGGTATCTGGGGCGGCCAACCGGACGTCGGCCTTGTGGTTTGGCAAGGTATGCTCTGTACACACCACGATCTTCACCCATTCTCTCTAGGTGACCCAGCTATCGGAGCCTGTGCCCTTTCGTCTCTCCAATAATATCTGGGTCAGCCAGAAGTTGTTGTAATTCGGCGTTTTTCCTTACTCTCCAGCTTCCATCAGAGGATCTCATGGGACCGAACATCTTGCGCAGTATCTTTCTTTCCGCTACCAAGAGTTTTTGTTCTTCCTTAAGTGTTAGTGTCCAAGCTTCGCATCCGTACATTAGAATAGGTCTAATCACTGTCTTGTAGATGTTGATCTTAGTTTTCCTGCTCAGAAGCTTGGACACCAACACCTTATGTAAGGCAGCGCTACAACGCAGAGCATTTTGGATGCGGATGTCGATTTCCTCCTCACGTGTGTTTGTATCGGTGATCGTGCAACCCAGGTATTTGAACTTTGCGGTTCCCTTGTAGGTAATATCTCCAACATGTAGATCCTGACGCTGGGTACGCATTTAATTCATCAAATATAATTTCACTATCCATTTGATGCATAACATCTTATTCATTCCGTGATGATGATTGCTGTTGAGGACTCAAAATGTCGGGTTTTGAAAAAAATAATTAATCGTCTAGCGGCCCGCCTTCGCGGTTTCACCCGCGCGTAATTTTTTTTTTCAAATTTTTTTCCCCCCTCTTTCCTCCATATTTTCGGAATAAAAAGTTCCCTATGTCACCCGGTGATAGTATATACTCGTAGCTTTCCAACAGTAAAAGAATCATTCAAATTGGTTCAGTTGTTTCGGAGCCTATTCAATACAAACAAACAAACAAATTTTTCATCTTTATAATTTATGTAATTGTGTAAATATCAGACACCACTATGATAGTAGATATTTTAGTATCAAAAACATTAGGCAGGCATAGGCAGCATAATATAACAGGGTTGACGCGCGCGCCGCAAGTCATGATTAACAGTCGCGTAATGAATAGAGACCGGCGAAGCCACTAAGCCCGCGTGTACTCAGCAGGTTTAATTAATGAAAATCGATTTTCTAAACGAAATAACTTGCCAATATTATATGCTAGAAACGGTAGAAGTCTTCAACCTGCGTGATAGCGGAGATCGGCCGCTGATCAGGTAACCGTGATCCAGCAACGGTGCACATCTCTCGGCACACTTTGTACAAAAGCTGTAGGAAGGAGGCAAGTATCACGACTGACAGAAAACTTCGTGATCATTTATCGGTCAGCTAACAATGATGAAAATTAAAAAAACCAACTTAAAACGGATAAAACTCGCGATATATTTCTACATTTTAAATTTAAACCCGACGTTTCGACCACTTTTCAGCAGTCGTGGTCACAGAATGACTTTTGTTTTGCGTCAAAAAGTTATTTAAACACGCAGTAGAATCGGATGTTGTCCTGAAGCTGCACAGTGTTGTGATGTCCATTGGATCCCATTAGATGTAATACTGGGTCCCAAGTAGGTGGAACATTCCACAGAACAAGAAAAAATTATGGTACATTCAAACCATCCATTTTAATTTCAATGGCCTCGCGTAGCATCCTCGGTATACAACGATTCTTTCTGCCAAGTCCTGAGGTTTATCAAAGCGAATGTAATGGTTGCGCTTATCCAGTATATG
The DNA here is from genome assembly GCA_949319885.1 of Mecyna flavalis. Taxonomy (NCBI): domain Eukaryota; kingdom Metazoa; phylum Arthropoda; class Insecta; order Lepidoptera; family Crambidae; genus Mecyna; species Mecyna flavalis. The sequence goes on from OX439426.1 coordinate 1,048,576, forward strand.
TTCAAACACTGCTGACTTCATTGACCTCCGGTGTTTCATAAACGCGATATGTTCTTTTTTTCGCGTACTGATACTCCTTTTGGTTTCTCCAATGTAAGAGAGCCCACAGTCATGATGAAAGTTACTATCAGAGGCTAAGTTGTCTGTCAGATAAGTTATCATGAACTTATCGGTCAGTTCAGAAACTGCCCCATTAAGTCTAGTCACAGATTACTAAATAGTTACTAACGTAAGTCTAGTTAGTAACAAGAGTATGGCCAATTCACAATGGCTCTTCACAAAACAATAGTACAATGACAACACTCCACGAAATCTAATATACCATAATTGCACTCTGATGAAATATAATTCTATTTAATTAGCAATAAAGGTAGAGGTACACTCCAAATCATATTGTTAATGAGAACAAAGCGGTCAATCTCGTCAAACTGAGAGAACAAAACGGCGGTAAAGGAAAACATTCGCAAACTCGCCGACAGATTAATGTAATTATTGCTTATTTCTCCCATCGTGTAATATTATTAATCCATTATTAGATAGACGAATACAGAACAAATTGCTTGATATCTGTCGGAGCTAATATACGAATAGCAATCGTTTCGTTTTTCGCCGACACATTATCTAAGTAAGTATTTAATAAAAACGCATGTTACTTGCGGTTGTTTGTTTCTACGTCCATAATATTCGTATCATAAATCTATACTAATATTATAAAGAGGAAAGATTTGATTGTTTGTTTTTGTTTTGAATAGGTTCCGAAACTACTGAACCGATTTGAATAATACTTTCACTGTTGGAAAGCTACAGTATCCCCGGTGAACAAAGGGTACTTTTGATCCCGGATATGTGGAGGGAAGGAGGGGATATTTGAAAAAAGAAATTACGCTCGGGTGAAACCGCGGCCGGGCTAGTGTGTCATAAAGAAAAAAAAACAGTGTTGATTGACGTTACATAAATTAAACAAACTGATTTGTTTTGTTTTTGCGATTTTCAGTAATAGAGAAAAAAATACAAAATGTTAGCTGGCACACTTTATTTTCTAATAATATTCGAATAATTTGATAAAAACAAACATGCTCGTCCTCAAGCAAGGATTTCTTCATCGTAGTTGTTCAGAAATCCTTTTCTACATTCCGACTTAATGAAGTTCTATACTATAGGTTATTTATCTTTAAAATCGACAAAAGAGGTAGCTACTCAAATATCTGGCAGATAGATTATTAGCAAGAACTTGCCTGACAGTAATGAAAATTGTCTTTAGTCTAAGACAAGGTCAAACGTACGTTCAAATCAAAAGGTGTGTCGTTACCCTATTCGTCCCTTGTGACAGTTATTAATCTGCGTGACGTCACAAGATGTCATAACTTCAATGATAACCGAACGCGGCCGCTGTCACCTTACCGTGGGACAGACATCTCGGTCCAACAGAGATCAGGTGCAACCAACGGCTTTACGCGCTTATATAGGTGGGTGGCCGTTTGTCAACGCCAACTTTCAAACTCTACTTGGGTTGTAACCAATGACGTTCAATTAAAAAAAGAGACTCACAATCACGCTCAAATATTGTCCGAAGAAAAAGTCTGCCCACCCGACTATTGGGCAGAGTTTTCGTTTAGTTGTATACAATTGACATGAAACACTTAATGCCACGAGATAAGGTGACGTTTTTTGAGGAATTTTTCTTAGAGATTGGGTGTCTAGTTGTATATTGAACGTCATTGGTTGTAACTTAGAATTTCTGAAAAAAACCTGTGTACGTAAATTCGGTCCGACTCGAGGAACCTTGTGGTAAATAAATAAGGCCTTCTACAATTTACTCGTAAATGAATATTTTGTTTCCTAAACTTTATATCTATTTATTTTTTGTGCCTATGTACATTATTTATAAGCTTAAGTATTGTATACCCGACATGGGTAAACTGTAAAACCTACAAAATTTGTTACACAGTTATTATACAATAAATCTTACTTACTTACTTAAATCTTATTTACTTACTTACCTTGAAGTTGCAGGTACTTTACTTATCAGCTACTGCTCCCCTGATGAAATATTTTATGCGTAAAATGATCGCACAGTTAAAAGTTTTACATAATTGTAAAGCAAATGCTTCGTGTTTCATACAAGGGCTAAACTGACTTTTCAATTGAAAGTAAGAGTGACAGTTTATTAATCTGTGAAGTCACGAGTGATCGTAAATAATACATACACAATTTATACATAGAAACACCCAGACGGCTACAAAAAAAAACATGCTCAACCAAGGACACAAAATAATGTTTGCACCGTGCGGGGATCGAACTCGCGGCCTATGACTACTCAACTACTACACTACACGCCAAGAACACACTATAAATTATTGTAAATCAAATTGCCTGCGAGATGAGAGCAAATTGACATTCCAATGGAAAGGTAGTCGTTGCCCCACTTCGTTCCTCTGACAGTTATTAATCTGCGTGACGTCACGAGCTGTCACAACCTCAGCCCGGGCCATCCGACACCTAGCGAGAGCTTACTTAGGCCTGACTGACACCCAGAGCGACCCACTTCTAAATGAACAGATTCAATCTTTCAAACACAATATTTTAATGGTTAAGTTTTTGTAAAACTATATCTTTCTGTGTCCTATGGTTGTCTATGGATGTCTCGGACACAAGGGCAAGATTAAGACGCGTGACGCGGCGAGTTTGATTGGAAATGGACTTAACTAGCTGCTAGCTGGCGTGCAAACAAGTCAATATTATAAACAGTCTAAGAAACAATTCTGTGACTTTTAACGTATTATACGTCACGAGACATGGCGTTAGCGAAAAGGGAAGATCTTACTCCGTACTCGTTGCCTATGCTCAGTGACCGCGGTCTGATGTACCGTCTTGTATATAACTATTATGTATAGCAGAAACAATTACTGACTCAGTGACATGCGCGAGTCTTTATGCCAATGTTCAGATCGAAACAGAGGATTGATAAGAGATGATTTTTGAAATATGAAGAGGTTGTGAGATTCTATCATCCAAAAATATCGTCGTATTCAATTTATATACCTACCGTTTACGACCAATAATTGTTTAATGTTAGTTGGAATTGCTGTCTCAAACTTGCAAAAATACACAGCTGTCAGTTGTAACTTAATGGATACTTAAAATTTAATGTAACGATTCATTTCAGCAAACAAATACAAAAAAAAAATACTTTTGCACGTCATATTTTGTGTACTACAACCCTAATTACTGAAATGTTTTGATGATGCTACCTTTAATTACCTTAAATATGAATATTATTTATTATAATGAAGAAATGTGGAGAAATACTAAGAAGTGTTGTTAGGCAAAATATTCAAGATAAGTTCCAATTAAATGGAGTTCCAAGGAAAAAGTCAAAGATATTTTTTATGCTTTGTGTAAGGTTGCTATAAAGAGACTGTCGACTAGTCTGTCATGTTTTCTAAGCGTATTGCAAAAGGTACCTGCCTTTGAGATAGACCTTTTGTTGTTTCCTTCTTTTATCTTACCTTTTTAATATATATTTCTACGTGTTAAACAATTTATCTTTTGTGTCTTTCTGTGAACAGTCTATCAATTCATGTTTCTTATTTTTATTACTCAGTTGGCAAGCAAGCACTTGATGTTAAGCATGAATTTCTTTTTTCAAATATCCCGCGGGAATGAGACGTTTTTCGTAGGAATTTTATAACATATGTCCTAATCCGGGTTATAAGCTATACGTGTGCCAAATTTCATCCAAGTTCGTTCAGCCGTTTAGGCGTGATTTAGTAACAAACATCCAAACATCCCGACTTTCGCATTTATAGTACCTATTATAGTAGGATTCGTGGAGGTGATTACAAACTTTTAAGCTTTGAGTTACTAACTAGAAACAGTCTTCAGTTAGTCAACTGAGATAATGAGTCCATCATCATACACATACACACAGACATAGGACTTTCCTAATGCTCGCCACTTTGCTCAACCCTCTCGGCTACTCGCACCCTGCTCCTGCCAGCCACTCTGCGTAAATCGTCACTCCAGGCCTGATGGCGTCCCACACTACTTTTATCGAGACGCGGTCTCCATTCCAGAATCCCTTAACAGTTGTTGGTTCAACATTAGCCGTAGCTGATATGACCAAATACTGCCTTTAGCCTTTGACTTAATAAAGTTTTTATTCCAGTTGCGGTCGCGCCGGCAGCCTCGCAGCGACGCCGGGTGAGAAGCTGATGGAGCTGCTGCGGCCGAGCGCGGGCACGCCGCGGCGGCACTCCACCGCTGCGTGCGCGCCGCAGCCGCCGCGGCCCTCCGGCTTCGTCTACTGCCCCTCCGACGCGCTGCCCTACTGCCCGCCCTCGCGGATCCCGCCGCCGCAGCGACCCATCCTAAAGGTATACCTTTTTTTTATAAGGAAGCAGTCAGGATGACCTCACTCCATCTGATGGTAAGCGGATGTGAGGTCCAAATATAAGGTTGACTGTCTTAACAGAACATAGTACCCATTGAGCCAGTCACCCTCACCCAGGCCTGTTGAAATGCTTCACGCCCCGCCTAAAAAGCCCAGAATTATAAGAGGAAGGAAACACGTAAGCCGGAAGGGCATTCCATGACCTAATGGCACCTTCACTGCAATGTACAAATAGCCCCTTTGATGTCCGTTCACTGATTTGGTTCACTGCTAATTTCTTAAAAAAAAAAGAAACAATAAGAACGTTTCTTCTTCTTCTTCTAGTGCCTCTTCAATAACTGAAGGTTGGTAACAAGTTCTGAGACTTTGTCTTTCCTTTGCGATGCGAAACAGTTGAATATCGTCTACTTTGTTGCAGTTACAACCACCACCTCAACAAATTCAGCAACCGCCAGTACAGCCTCAACCGCCTCCGGTCCCCCAGCGCACCGCACCAGTGACCCCGGCCCCGCTCCCGGTGCCCCCGCCTGCGCCGCCGCGCCGCTCCTCGCCCCAGCCGCCGCGGCGCGTCCCCCCGCCCACACCGCCGCGCCCGCCCGCCACGAGCCCCGCCACAGACCCCAACGGGAACCGACGAACGATGCCGCCCACGCAGCCACCGCGCCTCGACTGCAACAGAAACCCACAGCCACCCGTGCCACGAAGACCCCCACAGAAAATGCCAGACACGCCGTACACGCCCCCACCGAACAACGCCATTAAGAGATCCCCAAGCTCTGGGTCGAATATTAGCGTCAGACAAGACTCGAACGTGTCGTCCGACTCGTTCAGCCAGACGTCGTCTCCGTCGTACACGACGAAGACCATGGATGCTCCTCTGCTGCCGCACCAGCACGTAAACAAGAGCCTCAACGCGAAGATCGCCCGCGGGCTGCTTCTGAAGGAGCAGCAGGAGAAGGAGGCTGGCAACTCCTCGATCACTAAGAGCATGTCCACGCCAGCTTCGCTGCAGACTATTGTCAGGTTCCAGAATGGCAGCAACATGTCTCTGCATCATAGGGTAAGTCCATACTCCATACTAAATAATTTTAATATAATTTGCAACCAAGTAAAACGGCGACACGTAATTTATTGTTCTTTTAATCACAGTAAAGTCTTCTTCTCTCTTCTAACAAGCCTTTTCGCCCTCTCTATCGGCATATGCCATACATCCCCATTTCTTTTTACACCTGTCCTTGTCTCTCATCTATATTCGTGTATAACATAAACTCTTACCATTCTTTTTTACATTTTATCTATCATCCTTTAAACACACCAATAATTCTATATATACGAGTAGTATCTTACGATCATTATTATCCGAGCATTTATACTTGGACCATAGCTCGATTCGTTATTTGACCTCCATTTCTATAAATGCGGGAACGAGACTAATCCGATTACGGCTATACACAGAAAGTTTTTTCTATCTGTAATTATATTAATGGTTTCCCTCGATTTTACCACGGCCTCTAAATCCTACATAAAAATATATTGTTGTCAAGGTTTAAAGAGAAATTGTACGAAATTCGCAGAACTGACGTTGGCTTGTGAAGCCGTGTTCGAGTCCTACCACAGCTTACAAGGGATATTCTCAGTAAGCCCTGAGCAGACTATCCAATAATAGTGATTGTGCGGAGTTGGTAGTCGCCTGTTTCCTGAATTTTTGGTATACATTTTGGCTGCTGTTACTGATACGTACTGTTAGACGAATAATTGGTAGAATCGAATAACGCATCACTATGGTCACCGCGTACGGTGCTCCGCACTAGCCGGGGGATGACAGATAGATTTTTACCGCGCTTGCAATGTTTAACGCTGATTACTTTTGCCTAATAATGTAAATGTATATTAAATTGTAATGAACAAGAGAAATGCATTTATATCTAAAAGTATGAACATTAAGTGTTAGGCATAACTTGAACATGTGTATTCTGTAAAAAATATCATCAAGGATTGCTTTTATTATAGGTTCCAGAAAGCGGATAAACATTACTTTTATTCTTTTTTTATTCAAACCCAATCACAAACTGGTCGTTTTGAAAAATAAACTATACAGATTCTGCACAGAATATAGGAATAATTATGTTGGGTTTTGCTATGGCGTAAGGCAAGGAAGTATTTTAACTCTCATTTTTTTCAAATAATGCTTTTTTTGTTGAAATCAATTAAAAAGTTTTCACTGTTTTGTACGAACTAACGAGATCCCATTTAAAAAGAGATTAAACAAAAACAATGAATGGAAATAACAAGTAGATTGTTTCGAATGAATCGTTTTCAATAACCGAAAAAACAATGTGTAAAAATTAAACGTCCGGTAAGCGTGATGGCGGCGCGTGCCACACTGATAGGATTCAGGGTTCTGCATGGAAACAGTCGAGGCTTTTTTCTTTTTTCCGTTGGCAACCCATTTTTTCTACTGTGAAATAATGCCGCCATTTTAAGTTAGCATCTGAGACTTAAATTGCTTTTATTTCGAATGTTTGAAAGATTTGCTTTTGGATTTGCAGTTGACTAGTTTTGTAGATTTTGTTATCAGGTTTGGTTTTAGTTAGATAGACTTTAGTTTAGTTAAAATAGGTTGTGCATTGTGTCTACTCATTATGATACTTTTTGTGTGCCACTTTACACACTTGTAAAAATTAACCTGGACATAATAATAATATATTAAAGAGCACAAGTAAGTGCGCGCAAGCACAGATGTATTATTCCCTGTCCTCTCACTCTCATAACATGGTGGGTCAGCAGTATGACACGACGAAAGATAGATTAGGCATAGTACCAACAACGGCTTAACACGTCCAACTTCCAAGATCAGTGGTGCGGCCATCGCTTTAAAGTGTGATCTACTGGCCATTGCACCACGGAAACAGGCTGAAAAAAAACAATAATTAAATAAATAATTAATAATTATTCTCTGGACATTATTCACACAACGCCATCCAGCCCCAAACCACAGATTATTAAATAGTTACTAACGTAACCCAAACTAAGCATTAGCTTGTGCTATGGGTGCCAGACAACGGATAAACATTACTTATATACTTTTTTTTTGTAAATACATACATATTATACATAGAAATACCCAGATTGATACAAACAGACATGTCCATGCACATAAATGCTTGTACCGTGCGGGGATCGAACCCGCGCTGTAAGAGCTGACTTCTCGACCATTGAACCAAATGGCTCGTCTGAATTATAATTTTAAATGTTTAAATGCAAAATGCAAAAAATGCAAAATTATATAATTATCTTACCAATACGATAGTCTCAAGTTAGTAGTCTTAGTAGAAATAGAAGGAACCCACCGTACGATTTACGAACCGACCTTATCCAGACTTTTATTTGCATTCCCGATCGAGTGAATCGGTCGCCGTCAGAAGCGTTCTGCGAGTGAAATATCCAGGAGCGATTCACGTTTTACGCTTGCAGCAGAATACCGAGCTGTGTGCTTCAATTGCATTCCTAAAACAAATATCAGGTGTGACGTAAAAATAACAACTGCTGATGCCTTTACAAACAGACATGTTCATGCGCACAAATGTTTGTAACGTGCGGGGATCGAACCCGCGACCTCTGATGTAATAGCTGACTTCTCGACCATTACACCAAATGGCTCGTCTTTATACCTAGTAGCTCCACTTAGCCTGTTGGTAAAAGGAAAACCCTAATCTATATATATAAAAGAAAGTCGTGTTTGTTACAACACTTATAACTCGAGAACGGATGAACGGATTTAGATGAAATTTGGCACACGCATAGTTTATAACCGGGATTAAAACATAGGATACTTTTTATCCCGTTTGTATAAAAAAAAAACGTCAAAAAAAATACAATTATATTAAAATACAAAGTCTACATATACCTCTAAGGCGGAAAAGAGTTCGCCGGGTCGGCTAGTTAAATATAGCGTAAACATGAAATAATTGCGGCTAGCCAATTTAATTCAGTATTATCTCGGTGGGGCCACACGAGGCCACAGCTGGCTTGACCGCTCCTCTGAATATTGCACTATATTTTAATTGCACGCTGCACTCTCTGCCGCATGATAAATATTATTCCACGCGTTCGTTTGCAGCTAAGCGGTGCCCGTGTTAGCATATATTTTCATGGCATAAATTCCACGTTAATTCTCTTTCATATAAAGAACTTATTTCAACTTATTTCCGTTAGAAAAAGTAGAAACTTAATATCATAGATGGAGAAACATACGTCCAATGAGGCAAGTGACATAAAGGACCAAAATTGTGATCACTGATTTGATCAATCAAATGATTGCGTAACTCTAGCTGAATTTGCTTTAAACGCCAAACACTACGTAACTCCTCCGACCTTAGTAAAACAAGACTTTTTTTTTTTTTTTCGGAGGAGAATGAGTTTATGCACCATAACCGCAGGCTAGCTAGACCCACGGCCGTGTGTGGGACTCGAGACTAAAAAAGCGTCCACTACCCACTAAACTCCCCCGGTTTCCCCTTCACACCCGATTGGGACGAGCCGGTGCCAGCTTTGCTATTGACCGGCCCATTAGTAAAACAAGACTAAAAACTTCATACATTTACATGAAACTGTCACGCAACAAAAGACCAAATAATATTTTTCCGGCCGTCCGTTTGCCGGCATCCACGTTTGGGCCGTATTTTCGTAACGGTCAGTAATTTCACGTGACATGAAACTCGGATTTACCATGAAAGCCGCGCGTTATTTAGTTGCGAGGAATTTACTGAGTAGGCATATAGGAAAATGTATGTTGCGAATATATTTGCTTTAGTCCTTTAGTCTCGAGCGGATGAATACCTACCAGAGTTGGAGATCTTAAAAATGGCTATATAATATCCAATTGGTCTGATTCCCGTGTCAAGTGTTACGGAGGTCAAATGGCAGTGCAAGCGTACCCTGATCGGGAAAAAACGCTTGAAGAAAAAAAATAAGCTTCTTACCCTGTGTGGACTAACGCAGTTCTCCCTCAGTAATGTGATATTTTTCTCGGTTAAAAAATATCACCAGATAAAAAAAACCCTTCGTCCGTTAGCATGAGAAGACCTGTCTGCACGTGTACCTCCTTTTTATATAAAAAAAAATTACTCACTTAACACATTGTGTGCATAAAACTCGTATCTGCCCATTCCATATATCGCACACGTCCCGGAAAAACTGATAGTTATTCCATTCAGTTCGCTGACCGAGCCTGTAACACCGATGGAATGGATAAATCTGTTTAATGGAATGATTAAATTATTGTGCTTACTGGAATTCAGCCCAGTTTGTGTTCCATGGAATTTTCGTTAACGTGTTGTTGTTTTGTAAACCAGTGATGGGTAATTGAGTGAGTCCATGTTCTAATTGATTTAATGCTGAGTGAATGAACTGTGAATTGGTTCAAAATGATTCGTTAAAATGTTTTAAGGCGAAAGGGCTGCCATTCAATTATTTTTCCAATATTCGTAACTGAATTTTAATTATTGTTTCGGTGTTTAAAATATTGTTCCAATTGAGAAATCAAATACTTTAGATAGAAACAAAAATTATATCAATTCCCGGATTCTGTTTGCTATAATCAATTTATAGCTATTTATGTCGAGAAGTGTAAAAAATCGGATCTTACAACAAAGGAAGGTTGTTAATCTTTCAAGCCCCGGATCACCAGACACAATAGAAAATCTATTGTTACGCGGCACCCGAGTGCCGGTTCGGGATTGAGTGGTTAAATTAAATTAATTTTTTTTATCTACACACTAAGCGAAATCGCAATTTGTTGCTACACATGGCTTAATCTTCGGACAAAAAAAGGTACACATTTATGAATATTGGAGAAGTTTTTACAAATTACCTATGACCCTTTCCTTTTTGAAGTCGCTTCAACAGTCGTACAAGTACAACTTAGATTAATAATAGAGCGGACTAGGAATATAAATCTTTGTCAATATACTACCGATCTTTTCAGAAGAGATCAGCGTAGGATTGTAGATATTATTAAGATTGTTTACACACTGCATAAGGCTTTTAGGTTTATGTCATAACAAAACCGATATTTTGTGTAGTGTATGAGAAAACTATATTGATCAGATCGCCATTTTCCTGATGCCAACCCTCGGTAGGTATTTGGGAAGATTAGAAATTTCCATATTGATATTGAAAGCGGAACAAGGAACGCGGTACCAGCCTCAATAGAGTCTCAGAATCCCTATATATTTGTATCGATTTTAATAAATTCGTATCTTCTCCGGTATACTGTTTAAACAAAGCATTTTCAACATTATAATTAAATGCTTCGGAGGTTTTGCGGTTAATATGTTAAATACCGAAGGTTAAAGGCAGTAGTTGGGAAGTTGGGTGAGTTGCGAGTTCGAATCTAACACAATAGAAAAATTTAATTTTGTAGTATCTGTAAATACTGAAAGAAGACCGGCGAAATTGGGCCTGATTTTAGGTGTTCGTTACACAATTCAAAATATAATTAATATTCGTCACAAATTTTTAACTAGTTAAATGCAATTTTATTATATTTTTTTACCAAGGGATAAAAAAATTATCTAATTAATGAAAATACTATTGTTTTTGTAGTGCATCCGGTGTGTTGTGTGCATAGTGCATAATATGCCCGGTAGAATATCGTAGAATATTAATAATGTTGCTAGTTAAGATACTTAAATACTGATTTTCCGATCTGATCCCATACAAATGACAGCTAGAATAGAGGCACGATAATTTTTCTGAAAACATTATGGCAAATTGGCAACAGATATGTAAAAAAATCAAATGTCAAACAATGTCTGTCAATCATTCGTTTCTGTTTGTTTTGAATAACTTATGTGAATCCTATTTCTTTGGTGTTATTGTTCGAATGCTTGGTTTATATTTGACGTCTTTCGCTACATTTAAAGAACGGTTTCAGCTAAAACAAACGAGCTAAGCTTTTCTCACACACAACGGACCCAGAGAACTCGACAATATGAGGTTATTTTGTAGAAATCAAAATCATCCTATAACTATATTTTCCCATGGAGGGGGATCTATAAATTGTAGTGTATTTGAAATATACTTTATTATCTACATTATAAGAGTAAATATGTAAGTGTAATCCATAAAAAATCTAGGCCCAACTTTCTATGGAATTTCGCCCGTCTTCTTTCTAATTTAAATATAACTTCGACTCCAAAAAAACTATTGCTTTTTGGATTTTAATAAAATATACTATTACATTTTCTGACAGCGCGATCTGTACTGTTAAGAAACAGTACTAATTACTGGCATATTTAATTAAAATGTATGTTACTTAAGTTGCCAGCCTGATGAAGAGCGACTGCAGTCTCTTCCATTGAGGGATACTTGACCCAGAAGCGTCACGTAATGTGCTGACTCTTTAGATTCCTCTGATCTTCGAGCCTTTTAAGTATGTTGCCTCATGTACCAAATTCAATTCCTTCAATACCAAATCAAATCCGTAGTGCTAAAACAACCCGTAGTACTCAAATATTACGAAGAAAAACCTGAACATTTTTATTCGTACAGTTTTCCCGTTAAAACAAAAGAATTACGGTTAATGAATGCCAAGATGACGGCCCAAGGGCGCGCGGATTTATGCCAAGAGGTTATGTTTCGAGAGGGTTCCTCGCTACCGGTGTAGCTAATTGGGGGACACTTCAACAAAAGTGGGATGTACTTTCGTCACAACATCGAGGCCACGTCCGTCAAAACTGAAGTGGTTAATCTTAAGTATTAAGACACTTGTTTTGTTCTTTTTATGTTAGGGCAAAGTTTAGCATCAGGTGCTTAACTTGCCCAAACGGGTAAGGGGCTGATGGTAGTGACACTGCTGCCCATGGACACCTGCATTACGGTTGTTTTGCCGACCTACATCGTGATAATGATATCTTAATGATCGCGGGAATCCATAGGATGCAGGTGGCGCAAGATCTAACGGTTTTGAGAACCTTCGCGGAGGCCTGTGTCCAGTAGAGGACGACTGGACGTCTCCTGGCTGAAATTATGACGATGATGACATTTTTAAAAAATGATAAAAAATTTGTATCATCTTCAAAAACTTAGACTAATAAGATTTCTTTTTCAAATCGCAGACTGTCCTTCTTAAAAACTTTGTGGAAGCTGTTGCAAGTTTAAATGAACTAAGAGGATAACTTCTCTCAATTTGTTTTTATGTCTGTAATAATAAGGCTTCTAATCGTTCGACAAGTTTGCTTTCTTGTTGCATTAGGAGGTGTTTTATTTCTATTTAATCTTCTTACAACAGTTGTTTGAAAGCTATCGATTTCAGTCTGGAAGTTTTGACATCTCTTTGTCCTCAGATTTTGAATTATCTTAAAGATAAAAGTAAATGAATATTCTTCTGAAAACTGTACACAACTGTTAGGAAAGTCCCACTTTATCCCATATATAAAAGAAACCAGCAACCATGCAAAATATTAATGATAACGTGATAAATATGAATCCATACAAAATATTTTTTTTAAAACCCCGTGTGTTTTGACAATGAAGCAATTAGGGAGCGCACATGTGTTTGCGTATTTATTTGTGCTTTGTAAAAATACTGTCCTACTACCAATACAATCGACCCTACCTACGTAGTTGGTTTGTAGCAGATATCGGAATGCGCTACATACCATAGACTGACGACAACAACGCAAGATTGAGTCAGCGAAAGTTGCACGTAAACATTGGCTTCGAGACTCGTCACTCACATGTCACCTGATTCGCGTCTAGCAAAGTTATTCTTCCGGCTAACATACAACACACCAAGACGGTACCTACATTGGGCCGCTGTCCCCGACCACAGACACCTAGCTCGGAGGAAGATGTTCCATTTTCGTTGACGTCACGATACGTGACTTTCATACGTTATAGGTTGATTGTAAAGATTAGCCGCCATAGCTGAAACTCGGCTAGACAGTATTACGATAACTATGTAAGTAAAAAAAAGTCTTGTAAACTAGTTTAATCACTGCTGTAGCTAGAACACAGCTATGAAGCATTATTACCACTCGTGCGGTGTAAGCCACTTCAGTCCAACAGGCAGCTCGTTACCGCCGCGCCGCCTCACGCCCGCAACCGCACTCTGGATTCAGCTCTCAACGATATTCAGAGGACATCGCTGTGCGAATACTACCGACACTGAATATGTAGAGGTACCTCAAAATATGAAGAGGACTGATTTGATTCTTGTGAAACACACATTGAGAAATATGGTCCGATTTATAAATGGACTTATACATAAATATTCTTGTACTCTAATGTACAAGAATATTTATGTTACCTCTAGGTGCACTCACGTAAATTATTTTTAAGTTTAACTTTTTATTTTCACATTAATTCTCCCCTGTCAATATTATTCAAGTGCTAAAAGCTAAGATCCTTGTTGTAACGCATGAGCAAAGAAATGATACAGATACAAAGCTTCATACAAAAGACGCTGTCGTGCGTTCATTATGTGAAGCAAGCTAACACCGGTTTACACGAGCTCGGCTAGTATGTAGTACGAAATCCATGTTTTTTTTTGTAGACTTCCTGATTATTAGTTACTTTCTGTTTTATTTGATTTATTATTTCATTTATAAGGTAATGGGGATTTGTGAACTTCATCAACATATTTTTTCCGCAGATCCCCATCATGAGGCATTAATGGGGATTATTGGACTAAAAGTTCACAAATCCCTATTGATGGGGATTTCCGATGGGGATTTGTGGAATAACCCATTTTTTGTGCGGTGGAGCCTCTTCTATTCTTTCTGGAAAGTACCATCCACAGAAGACAAACGTATAAATGAGAGTACAGGAAAACTTCTCCTCTCCTTCTAATTTCCATTTCCCACTGTAGCCCTTTCCTTTACCATTACATTTGATCAACGGTCGAGAGCCACTTCAGTCCCCAAGCGGCTATCGCACAGCCCCGCTCGTTATTCTGCAAGCTGCGTCACGTCCGCAAACCGCATTCCGGATTCAGCTCTCAGCGGCATTCCGGGAACATTGCTGCGACTTGCTTTGGATATTTACCTAGACTGAAACTGTAGACTCATGTCTACAAAACCAGTATTAAAATCTTGTTGGTCTAATAGCTAGGAGTATAGTTGTTTTTTTTTAATACTAACTCAGTTGGCAGACAGGCTCGCAGCCCACCTGATGGTAAGCGGCCACTGCGGCCTATTCCATTGAGGGACGCTTCACCTTGAAGCGTCGCTCAATGTGCTGCCAGACTGTAGACCTATCTGATCTTCGAGCCTCTGATTTCAAGTGTACTGGCTCCCACATTAATTTTGCCGGAACACAGCCAGAGCTGTTATGGCGGCAGATTTCACCTGTGGGGGTGGTAGCTAGCCAGTCGGACTCTGAAAAAGCCCTACCACCAACCAAACCAAGGTTTTAGGATTATGCAGTGTGTTAATTAAATATACATACACACACATAAGCGCGCTTAGAATTTTAAAAAATGCTAATCTTATAAATACAGTTCTATTGTACATATCGTATTCTTTTTCTCTTCCGTCACCATGAAGTGGATGGTGTATATAGCATTGTACGTTGAGCGACGCTTTCTAGTAAGATTTTTTTCGACACGTTAGGTCATAATGACTGCCTGTCAAATCGTTCAGATATCTGAAAAGGTCATAAAGTCTTCTTCTTTACCCCCACATTTAACGTCACATTTTGCAACGAAAGGCAGTCGTATTCTATTTTAATAGAAAACGTTGTATTAACTAATTAGCAACAACAATACAAGCGGCGCACTCGGCTGTCGCCGCGAGCTACTGCGTTGCATTGCAGCTCGTTTCCTGCGCCATCTACTTAAGGCTGTGTAGTTCCGCAGATGCCGCGCGTATGGTTTTTAAAAGCCACCTGAGACATACAAATCAGTGTTTTCAATTCTAAAAAAAATATATGTATCAGTTAAGGATCTGATCTAGTTAAAATCGCATTCAATTACATGTTTTTATAAACTTCACTCGATAGAAAAAAATCCCAAAGTTACCCCTTTTTTTAACGATTTTCGTATTTTATGTCTAAGCTCCTGCCAATTAACATTTGAATTTTCACTCAATTATAGCCACTAAATATTTACAGATAAATTCGCAGAGTTTGACTTGATAAAATTAGTGTCTCGTTTACTATGTTTAAAAAACTACGAAATGTGCGAGCGCGGCGTCGGATTTGGACGTCGCATCATACAGACCTACAAACTTATCTGTTCCGGTGGCCAAAATTGGAACTACGTGAAATACAATGCAAAAACGATATTTAATGACAGTTCTAAATAGACAGTAGCGACGCCGCCACAGGAACAGATAAGTTTGTCGGTCTATGCCTCTTTTATGTACTCCCACCCCCCCTTAACTGGTTTCCTAATGGCAACAGTGTGATAGAATACCGTGAAGCATTTGTTTTAGTACACATGAGATCGTCAAATAAAATGTTATCAGAACTTCGATAACAGCTGCTAATCTTCTCTTACTATTTAATAATCTGTGTTCTCGATCAGTGCAGATATAATCATGATGCAGATGTAAATGCGCAACACAGGTGCATTACCTTTCGGTTAATATATTTAATTGTATAAAAAAAAACACATCAGTAGTATAATATTGGGCAAGCTATCCCACCCTTCGTTCGTCGACGGCGAACGAAGGTTCTTATAGTAACCTATATTGTGAACTTAGCTCATGACCATATTGCTTTTAGTTTCTTTCGCAGACATTAACGACTATCGAATCTGTGTATAATATTGGGCAAGATATCCACCCGAAGTGAGGAGAGGCGAACGTAGTTCGCCGTCGACGAACGAAGGGTGGGATAGCTTGCCCAATATTATACTACTGACATCAAAATAACTGAACCGACCTGACTAACTGACCTAACCTAACGGTTAGATTAGCAATTAAATTTTTTGATGATTATTTCTTTATTTTTTAATACAACCCTTACCTTTCTTGTACGTGATGGCTACAGCCCGTATGATGGTAAACGGTTACCAGACGTCGTAACACCAGAGAGATTGCTTGCTAGTTATTGACCAGATAACCCGTTTATAAGGTCTTCTGTAAGGAAGTACTTCTTCAGACAAGCGGCTCATTCGTGAGAAAGATGTCTCTTCCATTTAATTTTGATTAGGAAACTTTAGACATACCATTATTAAAATCTACAAGGCTTACTGAAAATCCTGTAACTGTGCCATACGAATAATATAACAGTAGTCAGCTCAACTGAACGTTTGACCGAGATTCATATAAGCGGAGGAAATTAAAAAATTGTAAACAGTTATTCGGCCGTGAATGCAATTTCCTGAATTGCGATTTCAACTACCCAATTTGACATACATGCATTATGCCACTGGCACTCTCACTCACTTATAGCGCAATAGCAAAGTCAAATCATACATAATATGTACGTCTATCTTCTTTCAGAGGGTGGTACTCCTCGGGTCGAATAGGCTCATTTAGACCAACGGACAGCATGACTCCCCCCCCACATACCTAATTTACACATTTGTGTCTCATTAGATTTTCTTTTGGATTCAAGAATGCATTTAGGTATTAAAATTTCAAACTCATATTAATATTCAGCATTAATCACAGCAAAGTTAGCGGTAAGCCGTCCAGGTGATTAAGTAGCGCCACGAACTCGCGGGTGCTGCAAGCTTCCACCCGTTGTCCTAGGTGAACGATAAACGCGACAACGCGAAAATATCAAATAGTCATTGTGCATAATAGTGTCCTGCGCTGTCGCGTTAGTGAGTTTACGACGAATGCGGACTTGTTTTTTGCGCGACACGACGCGACGACTTGAAGAGTTTCTATCTAATTACCAATGAAATGCAAATATCTGTAGTGCTAAGTATTAAAAATTTGGATTTTTCTAGTAAAAACACAGTAAACAGTACAAAACTGAAATAGGAGCGAATCCGATGCACTTGCCGCGTTTGTCTCTCTCACGGGCCTCGGATGACATAGGACACAAGTCGCGTGTAGTATTGGTCGCTATTGTCGCGTCCTGTCGCTCACCTAGGACAACGGGCTCTAGCGTCAGATTACCGGCAGTTAGCGCCGCTGGCGGGACTTTGCGCCACTTAACCGAGTCGCGGAAACAAAGCCCGCTCATAGTTAATTTCACCGGTTGTGGGTACTTTTTGATAGTGTGCCTTAATTTACAGGCGATGGTTCGTGGCAAAGGCGATGTGGTGGCGGTACTTAAGAAGTTATACAATGAATTAACCAGCTGCTAGGGAAGATGTTGAAGCCGATTCGTTTTAAACGTCCCTTCACATCGACGGTTCGAATCTAGGCGTGCATGGATATAGTCGGTGTTTGTCTTGCCCCTAAGGTCTATTTTTGATGTATCTTTTTTGTTGACTTTAAATGTTCTATAACCGTTATAAATGGTTGATAACCAAATCGTAACTGGTTTCAATTATGATTGCATAGCCTTAAATGATGTCTTTCGATTTTTTGTTCATTGGTTTTTATTGTGATTAACAAAGTTTCCCTTGTAACTTGGGCCATGTTCCGTCAAGCGGAATTATCTGCGAGTGCAGTGGGGACGCAGGACGACAACAAGAGAGCGCTCGCGCTGAGCTGTTGATGACCAGCGGGAATGCACTGAGCTTATGTTCTTATGTCTTTTCTCATAACTTGCAAGAAACGTTATTTCTTAATCGAAGAGTTCTTTTTTACTTGGGCGCGCGCCCCACGTTGGTCGCCAGTGTAAAGGATTAAGGGGCAGCCAAAACAGGAGATTTGTCTGGATAATGTTTTAATCAGTTTTCCTTCAACGACATTACAATTTCTTACAAACGTCATCTCTCTCTCTCTCGCGTCGGATCGCTGCAGAGCGCTGCTACACGTACACAACGCACGAAATGTTCTACACGTACCTACCTCTGAAACTTGCGACGAGTTAAGTTCACAGTTACACATTGTGCACCTTATTTGGTACACGTATCCTACACGTTACGTTGAATCTACAAGTATTACATGCAGGTACAATACGACTAAAAATGTTCTATTCGTACACGTGTATCTGGAAGTGTTGTCGAGATTGGCTCACAGCGCTGCAATGTTTCATTTCCGCGGCCTGCTGCGAGTAGCCTGCATTCCCTGCAAACACTGTTGGCGACGGATAAATGCACAGTCTACAAAACACCAGTTATATGACTCCGTGATGCACTCTTCTTTGTAAACGTGCATTTTTTGTTAGCATACCCTGCCCAGATAGCCTAATAAACATAAAAACATTCAAAATATCTTATGGCGGTTGATTTCATCTATGAGAATCCAGCCAGCCAGATGAACTCTGTAAAAATCATACCAAAACGAGACCCGATGCGAGATTCGGACTCACTACCTCCGGGTTCTCCGCAAGACTACAAAAATAAATAATATTTCGTTTTAAATATTTGGCATTTAATATCTAAACGACAAAATCATCAACAATGATATCAAATAGAAGATCCAGTTTTACCAAGAAACTTTATTTGTAAACACTATTGTATGGCATTTACATATTTTTTCATAAAATAGCTGAGAGTATCCAAATACTCTCAGCTATTTTATCCCCAAGGATGGATGGCATGGTGTTGGTAACGACAAAAACGTTATATCTTCTTTACAAGTTACAAATGAAGCAACCGCTTACCATCAGGCAGGCGCCACACTCGTGGTATAGAATATAAACGTTTCACTGCCATTATTTTGGCTGTACATCGTACAACAGGAAACTAGTTACCAGAGTATCTGAGGCATTCGCTGCGAGTCTACACGGGCACGAGCCACAATCTTGCATGTGTTTGTGTTGCGACTGTCTGAGAATACGCCTTATCTTGCTTTGAATCTTAGGGAATCATCGAACTAGAACTAACATCCAATTGGAATGGATTCTAAATGTCTTGATTGATCAAATAAATGATTATTCTCGATATTTGATTATACTTACTTACTTACTAAGATAGCGCAGCGACCCAAAATGAGTCTTGGCCTCTAGCAATAAGGATCTCCACTCCGATCTGTTTTGCGCCGCCTCTCGCCAATTCTCGACGTTGAGCTCGCGCAGGTCCTTCTCCACCTCGTCTCCCCAGCGCGGTACCTGGGGCGACCGACAGGTCGTCGATCAATCGGTCGTCCCATGTTAGCTCTCTTCACCGCCCGATCCTCACCCATTCTTTCCAGGTGGCAGAGCCAGCGAAGTCTGTGAGCTTTAACTTCGCTGATGATATTTGGCTCGACCACGAGATCTTCCAATTCTAAATTACATTCTTCTCCTCAAGTTGCCATCCTCTTGCAGGCCCAAGAATAACATACAGCATGCAAAAGAAAAAGATAGGTGGAGTTTTAATGATTGGTTAAATTCCATTTTTAATCGACTCACAGTCCTTTTTCTATTCGAAAACTAGTCCATTTGCCAATAACATAAAATTCATTGTCCTTGTAACACAACTCGTACTCGCCCTCGCTTAGACAATAAACTATTGTTTTTTAAAAAAGTACCAGTGAAGCAGCGTCAAAATTCTATTATCCGCCTGATTTGCCGTACAGTTTAAATTGCGGCAGCAGACGGCCAGCCGTCAGCTGAGCTCGTTAACAGGGCAGCCCCCAGCTCGCGTCATCCGGAAAACCACCGGATTTGCCTTTCAGAATATCATTAAGCTACGAGCTGCATTGTTATTTTGTTAAATACCACGTTTTATCACTGTCATCGCTATTTTGTATTTGTGATACTCATGAGATATTGTGATACAAGTGTTTAAGCTACCATAGGATATCTAGTCTTTAATATTTGTCTTTTAGATACTTTTACCAGCAACATTAGAGCATGCGCATACAAGATGCGGGTGGCGAAAGATCATTGCGGGAGTCTTATCTCCACAGATTTTTTTTTTATAGCTATCAAGCAATTGTGACACCTAAATGGTGGGTGGTCTTAGGTCTGCTGCATTTAAGGATATGTGGAAGGAAAGAAAAGACTAAGAGAAATGGGGATATGGAAGAGAAGGGGTAGGGTCAGTGGGCGTTATTCAGTGATCTGAGTATCCTGGATTCAACCCACGGGTCGGGGCTGATTCAATTACCTATATAGGCTGATAGTATATTCGAGCATATTGTATAGTCCATTGATATCCACAGATGCTCCGCGACATGCGCGGCGCCAGCAACGAGGGCTCGCCGCACAAGTTCCGCGCGCTGCAGCTGGCGCTCAACGCCGTGGCGCTGGTCGCCATCACCGGCGCGCTCTTCGCCTACTTCCGAGCCAACCCTGCTGTCCAGGTACCACCAGTTCTCAATATAAGATAAAGCTATTTGCTGGCTAGGTATACCTGCAGCCGTGTTTACGACTCGTCACTTAAATTACCCACTAAAATGGAGAGTTTTTAGACACCATAACCACAGGCTAGCCAGACCTGCAGCATTGAGTTATAGTACTTATAATTAAATGACCTGCAGCCGTGTGTGGGCCTCGTCACTAAAGCTACCCACTAAACTCCCCGGTTTTTCCTCTCCACTCCATTGAAACTAGCTATTTCCAGCCTTGTTACTATTAACCAGCCCATGATATAAGGCTTAGAAAAGTCCTAATGACTAGAAACCACGCCCATAAGTGAAATGCGCTGCCATCTGAAATCCGACTAACTATTAACCTCACAGGTATTTTTTATGCTAGATTCCTGATGCCTGACGATCACGTAGAGCTGCATGCTTGTCTTTAATTCCTGATTATTTTTATCCAACCGGACAAAGATGACATTCAACCCTCAAAGTATTCGGCTTCTGAAAGGACCTTTATATTTCTTCTAACAATTGTAAACAACTTCCAACAAAAAGGGAAACCTTGCAAAAACTAAACTGCCGGCCGTTACAATTTCCATATTGTCCTCAGTACAAGGCACATAAAAAGGGAAAACAAAACATAATGTGCACAAACGTGCGAAGAACAACGGGACGGCGCGAGTGTTTCCTTCGGACATGAAAAACACAAAGAAGGTGAAAGTTCTAGGGTTACCACGTTGCTCATTGTCTCGGAAACTTTTCGAGGTCTGTTTTAAATACATACATACGTACACACACGAAGTGCGTGTGTTTAAAATAGTGCATAAGGAAAATTCACACTTTTATGATTGACATTTTCGTAAAAATAACACAACATAAAAATAACTGCTAAATTATTTCTTGCAACAATATTAGGAAACTTTTCCTCAAGCAAAGGTCATTGTGAACTTTTTCTTCCTTTTGTTTCGAGGTCAGTTTTAAATACATACAGTGAACACACGCCGTGCGTGCGTTTAAAAATAATGCTTAAGGAAAAGTTACACTTTTATGATTTACCTTTTCGTGAAAATAACACACAACATAAAAATAATTACATGCTAAATTATTCGTTACAACAAAATTAAGTAAGTTTTCCTCAAGCAATGGGTCATTGTGGACTTTTCTTCCTCAAATACCCATTCAGTGAAATGAGCGATAAGTTAATGGTATTATACGGCAAAGTAGAATAGCCAAATCTATTCGGAAAACCGTTATCCTATAACATTAAGAGACATTAAGGTCAACGTAGTCAAAGTTGTCTAGAGAAATGAAGAATAATGGGAAACCCAGTGGTCAAATTTGTCCACACAAACGAAGAATAATGGGAAACCTAGTGAGCTGAGAAGTCGCCGGATTCGCCGAGTGGAGTGTTTCGCGACGGCATAATTGCGACGCAGCTTTGTCGCGCGAATTAAAAGCAACAAACAAACAGTCAAATGGCTTTGCCGGAGGAAAACACTTCTTTGAACGCTTTCTTTGGATTTCTTTGAGATGTTTCTTTTAATTACCTTATTTAATATAATAATGACCGCGTGCAGCCGGGTGTTAGGAGACGTTGGTTAAGCTTTACAAATTTTACAATCAGTCATCTATGCTGGAATAATAAGTTGCACGTGAGAGCGTAAACACAGATGCACGTACTTACTTTCATAGCATATTGGGACAGCAGTCTGATACGACCTATGAGAGGAACCTAAGATATCAGGAACAGAAATGTTTTTCTAGAAACTTTTGTCTTTTCGGTCTAACCCGAGATTTGAATCACGATCCTGAGATCATAGCCAGGTACGTACTTACACTACTAGGCCAACGAGGCTTTTTTTTATAAAATGTCTGCTATTTTAATAGCACATTGTAAAAAACGCCAATCGCTACGGTATGTGTGATACCATTAAAAATCATTATTTCACAACATTTGTTTACCTCCATCATGGGAAAAATTATAGCACCTAATACACCCATTTGTCGTATAAGTGGCCGCAAAAGAGAGTACATTCATCCCTCACGATAACAGAAAAGTCCAAACCACTCAAAAATTTAAGAGAAACACTTCTCAGCATTTCTGCTAATGTTCAAACGCTTCAGGGTAACTCTTAAGACCTCTATAGTAACAGTTCTCGGTTTAAAGTGGAACCCTCCCCTTTCCCACTAAATAAGCGAATATTCTACGTTTAAAATAAATAAAAGCTCAACCTTACAACCTGGGAGTGCCGAATTAACTTACCGGAGACGGAATTCCGCCCTGCATAATGCCATACACAGGGCTGATACGTCCTACTGAAATGCTTCTTGTTTATCAGCTTGCTTCTCGATTATCAGGAAAGCAAAATGACAGATTAGCAAATTGTCAGGAACGCATAACGCAAGGTTTCGCAAAATGACAGATTCGCGTATGGACAGATTCGCGTAATGACAGATGCGCGTAGTGACAGATTCGCAGAATGTCGAATAAAATAAAAAACACCATGTAAGTTGTAACGATTATCTTTACTTGTCAGTATGAATCAACAATTTTTTTATCGCAACTAATTTAAACCAATAGAAGTTATACAGCCTAATCTTTGTAGAATCCAAAATATTATCGGAAAATACCTCGTTGTTTTAGTCGTTAATATTTCCGGTCAAGATCTCAGGGTACTGGGTTAAGTTACCGGGGCGAGGAAAATATTTAAGTCGGTTTTTCAAACACAGCTCAGTTTCGTGATCACCAATCCACAATGCACAAGCGTGGTAGTTAAACCAGTACCCAATGTCGTAATGATGACTTGTGAAGACAGCATTTGTCATGAATTAGCTGATACTTTACTTACACTACAGGTTCATTACGATTTCAACATTTTTATTCTTAGAAACGCTTTAGGACATTTGAACTAACATTTAATGATTCATCTAACCCCTTATAATATATGGCACATGGTAAAAAATAAATAGAGTTGATAAACTAGTCGTCATCCACCACTCTTATTAATTACACTCGTGGTTACTCTCTATAGTAGTTCAAATCCGGCAACCAACGAGGTGGTGACAGCCAGGTACGTCTCAAGCACCGTCAAAATATTCCCGTAATTAAACTAAGAATGCTTTACTTTTGAAAACATGCTGGCGATTTTAAGTGAGCGCTGCGTTAGCGGTATCCACTTTTAGAGTTGCTTTAAATTCTACGCAATTCATATTCATATTTAAGTTGAAAATGTCTTGTTTTTTATGATTTATTTTAAAACGTGCTTGAAATGCAATTAGGAATTTAAAATCTGCTGTCCACGGACCTGTTCAGGTCCGTGCTGCTGTCATACTAAATGCTTCTCTGATCCTTTAGTTGAGATTTCTTACTCGTACGTACTAATTATGACAGCTAGACGATGAAAATATTTTACCAACAACCAAACCGAATCTCTTTCATTATATATTTGTCCCAATCTAATCCGGGTAAGCTTGATTTGTCAAGTCCAGTTATAACATTGGAGTGAGTGCCGTCTGATTTCTTTAATCTTTAACAGGGGAATAAGACCTTTTCAATCGTACAGACATTTTGGACCGTGCAGGCTACACGAAGCATGTTTTCCGTCAGCGCCACGCGAGTAATGAATTCGCACATACTTATTGTAATTTTGGTTGGTGGTAGGACTTTTTCAGAGTCCGACTGGCTAGCTACCACCCCCACAGGTGAAATCTGCCGCCTTAATAGCTCTGGCTGTGTTCCGGCAGTAATAATGTGGGAGCCAGTAAACTTGAAATCAAAGGCTCGAAGATCAGATGAGTCTTCAGTCTGGCAGTACATTGAGCGACGCTTTCTGGCGAAGTGCCCCTTAATGGTATATGCCGCAGTGACCGCTTACCATCAGGTGGGCTGCGTGTCTGTCTGCCAACTGACGTGGTATAAAAAAGTAATAATCATAAAGTGCACGCTGACATTTAATCCTTCGACCTCACGCATACGAAACGGTGCTGAAAACCACTCAGCTTCAGCTCTTTTACCAGTCAAACAAAATCTGATACTTAATGTTTGTAGTGGCGTTTAAAACAAACAAGTTTTAAAAACTCACTGCGGAACGAACTCCCGGCAATGTTTACCTCCGCTAACTAGACGTCGCAGATGTGCCGTGCAATAAATACGGCTAATTATGAAAGTTGCTGCCCCTTGCCGCTTTCTAGCTTTGACTCTATCGATTGCCGATACATTTAACTGCTTTGTTGCCTACGAGTTAATCTTTAGCGAGTATTGTAAATATTTTGTCGAGATGAGATTCAGTTACTACTTACTAGGAAAATGCAGTACAGCTTTGGCTATGCTTCGAAACTATTAGGGTAAGAGTCAGCATATTTGAACTTAAAAGTCTCAAAAATTAGAGCAGCCTACGGTACGGCAGCACATTGAGTCATGGTGAAAGGTCTCTCAATGGAATATCTACAAACTGAAATAATACCTACTTTTTTACACAACTTTGGTGAGTAGGTATTTATGCGATGCGAAAAATTTTAAACGACGGTAGTATCCTTTTGGATCTTGAAATAGTCTAAAACTTTCAGTCATGTTATTGTGTTGTTGTGCCTGCAACAACACAATTTCAGTAGGTATTGCAGTATCCTGTTCAGTTTTTTACGGAGTCCCAGACACGGCCTCAGGTTTCGCTGCTGCGGTTATGGTGCTTTAAAGCATTCTCCTAACAATTTGGTTAATCTTCCCACGAAACTTTAATAATTTCTATGTCCTTACAAGCTCATCATTCCACAGTACGTATCGCAGTACGTGAACCGGTCGACGGTAGCGCCGCCGCCCGCGCCGACGGACGCGCCCGGCGGCCGCAACCCCGCGCCCGGCGTGTGCCTGCCCGTCATCGTCAGCTTCTGCCAGCAGCACCGCGTCACATACAACTTCACTGTGTTCCCCAACTACATTGGACACTTCGGCCAGAGAGACGCTCAGCAGGTCAGTGTGATCACCACCTGTTTACTTAGTACCAGTGGCCTCCGCAGATACCAGTGGTGGCACTGTGCTGACGCGGCAGTATGCGGAGCGAAGACACAGAATATATACTAAAGTAGCGAAGAACAATTTTGGTCGAAATTTCTACTGTTCGATTCTGCAGGTATCTGTTTCATTTTATGCAAAAAAATATTGCATAATATGATTGCGGAAATTTTTTACTTCTTAATTTTCCCACTAAGAGAATCTAATTTATTTTCAACTTTGGTAGACCAAAATATTACAATTTGTTTATAAACATTTTTTTTTCTTTTATATAGGTACCTAACTGGGAGAATTTCACACATAATACATAGATTTTGACTCATAAAAACTACCTATTTATCACGAATGAGGTAGGTGTTATGGTTGAAGCCAATGCTATCAATGGCTGTATGAGCAATGAGCAAATGAGCAAAAAAAGAAAATTAAAAATGTGATTTGGCGGTAATTGGATAAAAACAGTTTTATGATTGTAAAAGTGTTTTATCGAGTGAAATAAAGGTACGCATCTAATTTTAATTGAAGAAAGGCATTATTTATAAGAAAATCTACTTATCTTACGAGATGACGATCTGCGTAACCAGCAAGTTTTGCACGGATTGTGAATCGGTTTTAATAAGTTTGTTTCATCCGTTGGTATTGATAAGACGTAAGATACGAGAAATCGCGCAGTACTCAGATCAGACAGACTTATACACACAAAGTACGCATTGGTAACGCAATTACTATATTTTCTTTTAATAGAAACAAAACACAGGAGTTTACACGACTCATAATTCAGTTCGGTTTTTAAGAAATGTGAGCCCTTTGTCATGAAGAAAGGAAACTGAATGTCGCCACAAACGCAGTTATCTTTTTAAATATCAAAAGGTATCATCACTTCGTATTAAACAGAAATATTACTCAAGTGAAGCCGCTAGCACAGTTAGTTCATGCGTAGAAACATGTAATACCTCAATCCTTACCGCAATAGTGCTCGTTAATTAAATTTCCAGTGTTTCAAATTGTCTATCCGAGCCCTTGGCAACAAAGCCCGGTCAAGGCGAATCGTCCACTAATCTATACAGGAGCTCGTTAAAATGCTATTAATGGGATCAGTGGACGCTCCACTGGATTCCTGTCTCGTTGATTAGCAGTTTTTAATTCTATTGCTATGCGCAGTGAAGGGGAAATATTTTTGACGTCGAATCAACTGGCTGGAGCTGTTAATTGAGTTTCATATAGACGATCGATTCATATTATTTTATTTATTAGAAAAGAGAAGTCTAGTATAATTGTTTATCAAATAAATTAATGATTTCTAATTTCTGAATTTTTGATTTTAACAAATAACAAATTCAATCTTTTCCACTGGTTTCTTAATATAAATATTTTTACGTATCACGCTGAATCCGTAAAAATGGAATAGCCTTCCCATGTTGCAACATTCCTCAGTGGCAACCACTTAGAGGAATCTCTCGTAGGTGCCTGTACGTTAAACCCCTCTCCTCGTAGGGAACCACGTAGGGAACCACGATGGTCCCATTCTTACGCCTCCGACCACAGGCTGAACTCTATAGTAAGCGCGCGAGTTCATGGCCATCGGGGACTGAATAAGAAAAGCGTTTATGAAACGAATAGTTGACTAACTAAAAAGTTGCATAAAATATGGGATAGATATATGTAATTGACCTAATAGGTAATAATACCTATCGAAATCGATATTAGTATAATTAGGTTAAGAAAAAAGCACTAACGCATTCTTCAGGATGGCCATGAACTCACGCGCCTACTGTAGATCTTCACGGCATTCTTTAAGATTCATCGGATCTCAAGCGCTGGTTTTCTATTAAATACAAATCAAGGTGACAATTCATATATCTTATTATATTTTTTTTATTGCAATGTGGAACAAGACGAGCAGATGCCTAACCGATTCCTTTAAACAAGATTCCAGTAAACAATGAAGGCATCAAGTCCAACAAATATATAAATACTGTGGAATTTTCCTCTACCGGAAATTTTAACAGAAAAATTCCCTAATTGACTTAGTATGTTTTTGCCAACATCATCATAGCTAGATTCGTAATAATGAAGATGGAAAAGTCTGGAAGGGTTCGGGCACATCAATAACATCTAAACTGCGTCGTTATGGCAAAAGATAAGAATATCATAGAAATTGTCGCCGAAATATCATTTCGGCGACAATATGTAGGCGAAAACATACTAAGTCAATTAGGGAATTATTCTGTTAAAATTTCCGGTAGAGGAAAATTCCACAGTATTTATATATTTGTTGGACTTGATGCCTTCATTGTTTACTGGAATCTTGTTTAAAGGAATCGGTTAAGTCTTTCGAGAGTAGGATACGTATGAAATGAAATAAATCGTAATTGATGATTTTCTTTATAGCTTTCTTCAGCAAATGATGAAATAGCAACATGGTGAAAATTTGAAATTTATTGTGAATCTCATTTTTTTTTTAAAAAGCATGGTTGTAAAATTACTTCCATGGTTTTAGCATTCCATGTTTACAATATATTATTAATTTTTTGTTAATGAGTAATGTTTTTTCGAATGTTGTGAATATAGGTACTCCCAAAAACGATATAGCTGGAGGCGTTGAACCTTTAATTTCGCCATATGCGTCTGTCCATTCATCTGTCGAAATTTTATAGGGTGACGCTTTTAGTCGAGAAGGGAAGCCAAAGATAAATTATACCATGATGCTTCACAAAAGGGGAAACTTTTCCTATACGAAAGTCGCGTCAAGAGATGCAGATGCCCTTAGACAGTTCAGCAGTACTGTCTGGCACCGCCCTGCGCCCGCTACACCGAGACGACAGTTATTAGGTCTCATATACCCAGTAGTTTCACTAGCTTCAGTGTACTTTACCCGAAACACAGAAGTGCTTGACACACTTCTATTTCACGGGAAAGTATCTAATTATAATAATATCCCCACTAGTTATAGATCTAGGCGCGTGCCGTGTCCCTCGCGGTAGAGATTACCGGCTCAGTACATAAGTTAATAGAAAGAGCCCGATCGGTCCCTCAATCACTTCGCTGCGTTTCAAACGTTTTCGGGGCTTAATTTGAGCCAGTAATTTGCCTTCCTATGAATATTTAAAGGTAGATTTTAACATTATCTTTCGTCAACAAAAAATACTTTACGAGTATTTGAAGTGGAATTATTTTTACGGACAGTTACTTAAAAAGGAAGGTGTATTTTTTTTCTAATAGCTATCGATCTTAAGAAGGTTTGACATCAGTTTACGAGCATTGTCGCACAGTGTGGAATCCATGGAATAAAATATATTATCGGAATCAAAGAGATCCCATTGGGTTTTTTTTAAATTGCAGAGCTATCTTTACATTTTTTTAGTCATTGTAAATGATCAGTTTCTTTTTTTCAAATCTGAACTTAAATAAATTGTCACTTGTATACAGGGTGGAATTTTGTAATGCCACCTGAAGGGGAAGTACTCTTAATACTGAAGATAGAAAGTTTTACTCAAAGAAAACATTCCTTTATTTTTGAAAAGAAAAATACCTGCATTCAAAGATTTTTAAAAATTTGCATGCCGCAACTTTGTAATACCACCTGGAGGGGAAGTACTCTTAATACTGTAGATAGAAAATTTTACTCAAAGAAAACATTCCTTTGTTTTTGAAAAGAAAGATAACTGCATTCAAAGATTTTTAAAAATTCGCTTGCCACTCCCGGTAATCGAACCGACTAAAATCTGGAAAAGTTGCACCTTGTACTTTTATTGCATCGATCGTTAGGGACACTTATAAGGATAAAATCTCTCCAACAAAGTTCAAAAATGAAATGAAAGAAAAACAATGAAAAAAGTGTTTTAACTTGACCAATTGAATCAACAATTTAGGATTTCATTGTTTTCCTTTCATTTAATTTATAAAGTTTGTTAGAGAGATTTCATCCTTATTATTAACCCTAACGATCGATGCAATAAAAGTACAGGGTGCAACTTTTACAGATTTTAGTCGGTTCGATTACCGGGTGACGCAAGCGAATTTTTAAAAATCTTTGAATGCAGTTTTCTTTCTTTTAAAAAATAAAGGAATGTTTTCTTTAAGTAAAATTTTCTATCTACAGTATTAAGAGTACTTCCCTTTCAGGTGGCATTACAAAATTCCACCCTGTATAAGGATTTATTTAACTAACAAGACATCTTTAGACAATCATTCAACTAAAGCTTTGAAGAAAGTTATTTCTATCATGCGATTCAATGATGCATGAAAGCTGCCGATATCCCTACCAAAGGACTTTAGAAAACCCAACAAAGACCAGAAAAAAGCATATTTATAATTTCTGTACATATTTTTTTAAACATTTCTATCTGCATCTAAACACTGATTGAAAGCCAACAGAGTGGTAATGCGGGCGGCAATAATAACACAACCATCAATTCATTATCCGCGCATTGTCTCGCTGAGGCGTCGCGGGCAGCCATTGTTCGCGAACACGGCTTTGTTTAATACATAATAACTCATTTAATAGTAGGAAATGCTTCACAACTGATTACCGTTTACGAGACAGCTGTAGCATAAGACATATTGTTGTCCCATATAACAAGGCACATCCCATATACATCATTAGCCTATAACCAATCTTAAATATTACTAGATAGAGAACGATAAAATGGAATAATAAATTCGCATGGCACTTAATCTTGGGCACATTGTTGAATTAGTAAACGTAACATGGCGTTGATATAAGGAAGGAACAGTTTTGGGGATAGCACACCTCCCTGAAGAACACTAGTGTAGTATCTCAATATAACTCACTTTGATAACCCTAATAATCCAAATACTTAGGTCACATCTAACTTGACAACTTGACACTATAGGATTTCAAAGTTAGTCACTATTATGTTACATATGAGTAACAAACCACCTTTGAAATTAGGTCATTGTTGTAATACTGAATTAGGTTTACCATAGTATGCGGGCTAGTGAACACAAAATCCAACTGTGTTGGACAGATTTACGCTAATCTTTGCTGTATACTGTGTATAGCTGCAGCTAGTGTATGATTGTTAACCATTATCATCCCAGAACTGGGTGTAGGCCCCCTTTTTTCGCTATTCACCACAATCCTGCGCTAATTTAGTCCAGATTTTACCCACGACTTGGATTATCTCGTCCTCCCATCTTGCAGCTGGACGACTGATACTTCGCTTGCCTTCTTTGGGCCACCAGTTTAGCTGCCTTACTCCTCGTTCCATCACTTCACATAGCCAGTTTTTAGAATGTTTGTTAATAACTGGTATTTATCGCAGGATTTGGAAATCTACGACGCAGTAGTGGATGTAAGATGTTACGAGCTGACTGCACTGTTCCTGTGTTCCCTCTTCGTGCCCAAGTGTGGCCCGCTAGGCCACATGGTGCGGCCTTGCAGGAGCCTTTGCCAAGGTATGGTGTATTTATCATAATAATGATTTATGCGACGGTAATAATGTTTCCTAATTGAATAAAAGGATTGTCTCAGTAAATGACTTTGATAACTCACTCTGCTAATCCATTAACTAGGATACGAATGAATACACAAAATCTTCCATAATTCTTGTAAGAAACAAAATGTTTCGTAATCGTGTAATTATTTAAAAAATCGACATGACAAAATCGTGCCACAATTCTGATTTATCAAATTGTACAAGTATAGCCTCTCCGGGTGGTGTAGAAACCACGAAAATTGAATAACACATTATCGTCGGTTTCTTTTCCAATCACCTGAATTAATAGCATTGAACTTAAGCAACTGAAAGGTAATATCCCGTCATACAGAAACGATGCGGCGGTGCGGGTTCTTCCTAGAAGTGTTCGGTCTGTCTATGCCCGACTACCTGCAGTGCGAGATCTTCCCGGAGTCCACCGACACCGACGTCTGCCTTGGCAACCGCGAGGTCAAGGAGGCCAGGTTTCGAGCTGCCAAACCAGGTAAACATCTAAAAAATGTTTATATATGTCGACGGGGTGGGTATTTCTTCGTCGTTATTATTGGCCATATTTAGGAAGCAATGTGGGCGTTCTAGTGGGAAATGTTGGTTCAAATCATAAACACTAACGTTGATCACTGATTTTTTTTTGAACTGAGAATAACTTCACTCACACACTACACAGTAAGCAAATAACAACTTCAAATAAGCAAAAGCATAGTAACGGTACGCGACAGTTTCTAGACGTGTTCACTGCTTGGCGGTCCGGAGCGAAGTGAGCGTTGCGCCGCGCCCCGCCACGTCGTAGACTCTGTCAACGCCACTGGGTGGGGCGCTGGCGTCCCGCTACTATACGCGTTGCCTATAATCGCCGCTTGGTGGCGCTGTCGTCGCGAGTATTGCGACACGGCCATCCTGCTTGCACACGTCCTCGTGTGCGTTACCCTGTCAAAAGAAAACTCAACGACAATACTTGTTCCACTCGGTCAATCCTGACTACACTATTATAAGGCTTTGAAATTAAAGTACTTTGATTCTCAAGGTTCTATCTACTATCTTTAACAATCTCTCAAACGCTAAAGTCTGATAGTTTTAATAACGTCGCTTTAAATCTTGATCTACCGAACACAAAATTAGACTTCAAGTTTTATCTTCCTAGGTCTAGGAAGTTAAAAACAGACAAAATAAAAAAATCAGTAACCAGAGTCATGTACCATTCGCTCTTTAAACTAATCGTCATTAGTAAAATCAATTGTTTACTCTAAGAAAACTTCGGGTTTCGAGTGACTACATCTAACGCCACGGCCCACTGCCGTACACAACACAACTTTAATAACTCTCTCACGAGTCTCACGCGCATCACCAGCGCACTATAATGAGATACCTATCACCGTCTAAAACTTCAGCTATTTGAAAAGTCCTTAGCCTTGGCCTATCCTGAATAACTTTCAGCTAGACTAAAATTTAAACAAAAATCTTTCAAAACAATACCAAGTTTACTTGGTAAATTAATTTTTTAATCGTTTTCTCTTAAACCCTAATCAAGGAACACCAATATTCAAGTTAAAATAATTTAAACCATTAACCTGTATTCGCCCATTTACCAGTATTCACGCACTACATAATCATCACTTAGTTATCATAAATCGAAATCAATTTGCTATGAACAGATCGCATATTGCCTTAAATCAACCTTGAAGGATATCTGAAGTTCCAACTTTGAATCAGTTCTTAATAACGCTCATCAATACACAACTGAACACATATCGCGATTCTAAATAGTGCCAACTAACACTCCAATCATAATGCCTCCATCGAGCATTATGATAACAGTTCCTCCATCGAGCACTGACAACAATGCCTCCATCGAGCATTTTGTCCCTATGAGTACCTCCATCAAGCACTCAAGCTACCAATGCCTCCATTGAGATTCTAAATAGTGCCAACTAACACTCCAATCATAATGCCTCCATCGAGCATTATGATAACAGTGCCTCCATCGAGCACTGACAACAATGCCTCCATCGAGCATTTTGTCCCTATGAGTACCTCCATCGAGTACTCAAGCTACCAGTGCCAACTAGCACTCCAATCATAATGCCTCCATCGAGCATTCTGATAACAGTGCCTCCATCGAGCACTGACACCAATGCCTCCATCGAGCATTGTGTCCCTATGAGTACCTCCATCGAGCACTCAACCTACCAATGCCAACTAGCACTCCAATCAAATGCCTCCATCGAGCATTATGATAACAGTGCCTCTATCGAGCACTGACACCAATGCCTCCATCGAGCATTGTGTCCCTATGAGTACCTCCATCAAGTACTCAAGCCACCAATGCCTCCATCGAGCATTGCTACTGAACTTAATCACGCGATGTGCCAGGAACTTCATGATAACTTTGATTATTTAACGCTTCTACAACCAACTGACCTTCAGAAATCCTTCTCAGTCTATCATGGGCATACTAAGCAGTTAGAAGAGTACGAGGGAAGGAAGAGTAGGAGGGACTCTGTCTCTGACTCTGTTTAGGTTAGGTTAAGCATAGGTTCAGGTTAGGTCAGGTTAGGTTCAGGTTCAGCCCTCGGACGGGTCCTCCCCAACGAGGGAGGGCCCGGGGGAAAGTGCCGTCGCCTGTATCACATGGTGATCAGGTCGATGGCGCTATATGGAGCCCCTGTGTGGGCGGAGAGTCTCTCCCCCCCGCTCAAGGCCCTCTTGCGCCAACCGCAGAGGGTCATCGCGACCCGGGCTGTGCGGGCTTACCGCACAGTTTCCCACGAGGCCGCCTGCGTTCTTGCAGGCACCATCCCGTGGGAACTCGACGCCCTGGTTCTGGCCCAGGTGCATCGAGTCCGGGTCAACGCGAGATTGCGGGGGGAGCGACCTAGCATGGAGGAGGTGGCGCTGGGTCGTGCCCAGGCCAGGGAGGAGGCCCTGGCCAAATGGGCGGAGGCTCTCGAGGCCCCGAGTGCCGGCCACCGGACTATCGAAGCGATCAGTCCGGTGTTGAGGGAGTGGGTGGAGCGCCGGCACGGCTGCCTCACCTACCGCCTGTCGCAGATTCTGTCCGACCACGGGTGTTTCGGACACTATCTGCACCGTGTCGCCTGTCGGGAGGAGACGCCGCAGTGTCATCACTGCGACGCTCCCGACGACACGGCCGAGCACACACTCGTTGAGTGCCCGGCCTGGCGACACGAGCGCCGCGAACTCGTCGCGGCGCTAGGCGGAGGACACCTCTCTCTGGCGTCCATGGTGCGAGCCATGGTCACCAGCAAGAGAGCGTGGGAGGCGGCCGCCTCCTTCTGCGAGATTACGGCCTCAAAGGCAAAGGAGAGGGAGCGGGAGGATGATCCTCTTTCCGCTCCCCTCCGGCGTAGACGGCCGGGCCGGAGAGGGCGCGCTCACGTGCGCCCTCTTCCGGCATGAGGGTTGACCTGCGGGCGAGGGTAGCTCCCTAACGCCCGCATTGCACAGGTCTCCCGAGCCAAGTCTGGGGGTCACCTAGTTTCTCGGGTGGCCCTCCCTAGGCGCCACCCCGGCCTACGCATCAGGCCGGGGTACCCGTGGACGGGCTGGTCAATAACCACAAGGTTGGCACCGGCTCGTCCTCATCGGGTGAAAAGGGGAAACCGGAGGAGTTTAGTGGGTAGTGGGACTAACGTCTGTAGTCCCGAGCCCCACACACGGCCGCAGGCTTCGCTAGCCTGCGGCTAAGGCACGTAAAAGTGTTCTCCTCCGCAAAAAAAAAAAAAAGGTTAGGTTCAGGTTAAGTTAAGGTTAGGTCAAGGTTAGGTTCAGGTAGGGGATTCGGAAACCTATTCGGTACCGTATTGGCATTAAGATCGCGGTAATCAATACACTTCCGGAATGAACCATCACGCTTCTGTACTAAGAGAGCAGGACTCGCAAAGGGGGAACAACTGGGCCTAATAATATTTGCCTGTAACAACTCTTGAACACGCTCACGAATTATCCTACGCTCATCTGCAGACATCCATAGTGTCGTCGCTGCACTGTACGGTTTGGGTCGATTAATCGAATTTTCAACTTACTCGCGTAGTAGGCATGCCGCTAATAAAGTAACCAGAAAACTGATCTAAACCAAAAGAATTTCCGAAAAGATATTCGCGGTAGGTATGCCGCTAATAAAATAACCAGAAAGCTGATCTAAAATTTCCAAAAGTCTAGACTTGTCTGAACCTGTCAAATCCGTATCAATTACTCGAATCTAAGTACTACACAAAATTTACTTCAAGAATTTAGTTTAACGAAAACTCGTTTGCAGTCATGTTAACAGAAAATCCTAGGCTTAAAATCTAGGTTGTGAGATGTTAAGCCAGTTTGCAAATAACTATCGGGCAAAACGTGTAATAAAATCTCTAAAGGATGATCGCTAATTGTTACGCAACATAAAATCTGTTCTGTGCTGAGTACACGTGTCTGACCAATGCCAGTCATTGCAACTACATTATCAAAACGTTTTCCACAAAAGGCAGCTAAACTTTCTTTAGTTAACCTGCACTCAGCGCCAGAATCATACGAAAAACAATATTGCTCACCCTTATGAAGTGGAACACCCGACGGTGGTTGCACGACGCAGAAGTTCACGCGCCGCTCGATCCTTGCTGCGCCCGCGCCGCCGCCGCCGCCGCCGTCTGCTTGTCCAGTGCTTGTGCACCGAACGGCGATGTGTCCGGGCTTCCCACACTTGAAGCAGACAAAAGGCTTCGCCGCCGGCTGCTGGACTGCTTGACTCGACGTAGTAGGTCTTGCTTGAATTCACTCCACGTCACGATAAGTTGACCGCCACGTAATGGATTTTTTGGCGAAACATAAGTCGACTGTCGCACACCACGATCTTGCATCCATATTCGGCTTGTCAGGGTCGAACTCGGGCAATGAGATGTTTAGGGTACTTGCCGGTGTCTTAATTGCTTCAATAAGTGTGCACAGGTTACGAGTTTGCGACTCCAAAATAGCTTGTAGGAAGTTCTTATCAAATCCGGAACGTACTTCACTGGAACGTATTTGGGTAATCCCGCTTCTGATGTCGACGGGGTGGGTATTTCTTCGTCGTTATTATTGGCCATATTTAGGAAGCAATGTGGGCGTTCTAGTGGGAATTAATGTTGGTTCAAATCATAAACACTAACGTTGATCACTGATTTTTATTTTGAACTAAAAATAACTTCACTTACACACTACACACACTTCACAGTAAGCAAATAAGAACTTCAAATAAGCAAAAGCATAGTAACGGTACGCGACAGTTTCTAGACGTGTTCACTGCTTGGCGGTCCGGAGCGAAGTGAGCGTTGCGCCGCGCCCCGCCACGTCGTAGACTCTGTCAACGCCACTGGGTGGGGCGCTGGCGTCCCGCTACTATACGCGTTGCCTATAATCGCCGCTTGGTGGCGCTGTCGTCGCGAGTATTGCGACATATATAATATACCTCTTCCTGTACTGCTGTACCAATACCAACCTAATTTATATCCCATTGCAGGGCAAATGCCTCTATCATTAACTCACATCATCGTCACAATGGCTTAATCACCACGCCACCCAAATGCGGATTTGTGATCACAAACACGAGTTGTGTTCGAAAAATCAGAATACTGTTTAATTAGACCTCCATTCGGTTGCAACTTCAGGCCTCTTGTCAGATTGAAATCTTACGCGATTAAGACCTTGGTTGTGTTTCAGCAATATTATTTTAGAGTCAATATGGATACCATTATGACTTTACTCAAAGTTGCCCCAGATAAATTAAAAATAATAGTAAATGTTTTGGTCTCCGACGTCTTCACTCCCTTCCATTCCGCGTCGCCTCACGCTAATTCTCGACTAGGAGTTACCTAGCCAGCCCGCGGTACATATGGCGGCCGATCGCTCATCGACCACTTGGTCGTCCAATGTAAGCTGTCTTCTCACTTTTAGTCCTAGTACTTATAAACAGTGGCACTAGTTTAAAACTACCTATCTCGTCCAGTATGCCCCACCGGGTTCCAATGCGACGTCAAACGGTGCATCCCGCACGACTGGCGCTGCGACGGCCACGTGGACTGCGCCGACCGCTCGGACGAGCTCAACTGCCGCGTGTGCAAGCGCAGCGGCGACGTGCACTGCGGCAACCAGCGGTGCATCTCGCAGGCGCACATGTGCGACGGGCGGCAGGACTGCCCGTGGGGGCAGGATGAACGGAACTGCTGTGAGTACTGCTGTTCCATCAATGGTGTTTCCATGGATCCAATTTGAGGGTCTTCAAAAAGATAATTTAAAATTATTCACAAACGGGCTATGCACTAATGAATGTGACTGGTTTTGCAGAAGTGCAACTATTTTTTATACTCGCTTACCTTATTAAACTAGTATGCCCCTTGCTTTAAAGGATCACCATGCGTTGAATCATCTGAAAGAAGTTGGTTTAAAACAGAGTTATAAACCTTCGTGGCGATCGAGTTTAAAACCTACAGCCTTATTCTTCTACTAACGGAAGTGTCCTAGTCACCATGCTGCTAAAGTCATCTGCTCATAAACTTCTACGACGCCAAGCATTGTTATAATAAACCGCCCTAACCGCTTTCGTATCACAATAACAATGCATGAACGAGTCTTCAAAAGCCATTGCTCGTCCTCAACCAAACATCTCTGCCACAGTGAGGCTAAGCGAGGCGAACGGCGACGTGGGCCGCGGCGAGCTGCAGGTGTACCGCGCCGTCAACCAGTCCTGGTACCCCGCCTGCCTCAGCGCGCTGGACGACAACACCGCGCTCAAGCTCTGCTCCATGCTCGGATACTCGTGAGTATATTTGTCAGATTGGGGAGTGGTGTGTGGGGCTAACGCTCCCGAACCAGTAAATGATGGCGATCCTATAAAAGTTGTCTGCAGAGATTAACTAAATAAACTCATGACATCCTTCTCGTCTCGGCGCCGCCGTGAGAAAGATTGGTACCTTAAATTTTCATATTTGTGAAAATTCATTTATGATAGGTACATGCAGCTGAAGGATATCATGTAAGTATCAATTTCTGTGGAAATCGTAGAGACCATAAATCCCAAACCCCATTCATCTTATTTTTTGTAGAAGAACATATCTAAAAGTCGTTATTTCGGTGCCAAGGACGGATGAAGTAATGAAGGGTAGCTGTAGAATTAATCTGTGAAGCTCTTTGAAAAATGGTGGGCTAAAAATTTGGGTCCGGCCGTTATGCCCCCATTCCGGTTTGCCCCCGGCCGGTATGCCCCCACAATTTTAAGTAAATTTGTTCCAGTTTGCCGTTAAACCGTGGGGGCACAGCGGCCGGGGGCAAACCGGAATGGGGGCATAACGGCCGGACCCAAAAGTTTACTTAACAAGTTCGCGGCTGGATGGTTTCATCCAGTACTTAAAAGCCTATTTCTCCTCAAATCCCCAATGTCCCGCAGCTGGGTGAACCGCAGCACGGTGGTGGGCGGCGTGCAGGCGGGCGCGCGCGCCGGCCGCGCGCAGCTGCAGGGCGCCGCGCAGTCCTACCGCGCCTTCCTGCGCAGCGAGGGCGGCCTGCTGAGAGAACTGAAGGAGTGCCGCCACGACACCTCCAAGGTGCACCTCGTCTGCAACAACTACGGTGAGTTTCATGTCTGCATGTGTCATTGTGAATTGAGTGTCTTGGCCTTCTATTGGCAGACAGACACGCTCACCTCACCTGATGGTTAACGGTTTCTGCAATTCATTCCATGAGCTGGTTTTCTTCTTGTCTTGTCCCCATCCGATTTTCATTGGAATTTATCTGTTCTTTTCACAATATTACTTAAAGATAAAATTAAATAGAAGGATATGGTCTCTGCGTACCCCTGCGGAAAAAAGTTGACTGAATATCCAAGGCAAATGTCGCTGACCTCGTTCTTACCCAAGCTATTCACAAATTAGTAAAACTGGCCAAAACGCCATTTAACTGCAGGTTTCCTTACGATGTCTTCCTTTGTCGCCAATCAAATGGTAAATCACAGACCAGAGATTAAAATAGACCCCGCAAGTACGTCAATTTGTATGAGAACCGACCGTGCCATATTTTTTGTACCTACTGTGACGTAACGAGCGCGATTTAGTGATGAGAAGTAGGGACACGCCCACTTCGTCTCGATTCTCGATTCGATTATAAAAATCACTACATAATATAAAACACAAAGTCGCTTCCTGTCTGTCTGTCCCTATGTATGCTTAGATCTTTAAAACTACGCTACGGATTTTGATGCGGTTTTTTTAAATGGATAGAGTGATTCAAGAGGAAAGTTTATATGTATAAAACATGCATAATATAGTAGAGAAACACTGATGATTTTAGAGGTTTTTAATTTAAGGTCGTAAATAATCGCATTTTTTTGCGCTTACATTGCAAACGCTGGCTGAACCCTACGAGATAGATCAAAATAATGTACTACACTATTGTACACCTTAAAAAGTTTTACAAAAAAGTCCGCGATGGTATATGTCTATCTCTTAGGGATAACCCACAATAACCATTTTCCTTTACTTATTACGATAAAATAATGGCTTATTTACGAAAAAGTGATTTTAAGCAATACAGTATTAATCCTTATCCAATAAAGTACCATAAATAAATTGTGCATGTAATATAGATCAATATGGTCCTTTACATCATGTAATTTAAATAAATAGTTTCGAAGATATTACAGATTTAAAATGCAGGGACATAGCGATTGCGGCGGTACTGGCCGGGGAGCGGATGGATGAACTTTTGTTATTCTTTCACGTAAAAACTACTAATTGATTTTAATGAAACTTTACAATAATATAGCTTATACATAAGGATAACACATAGGCTACAATTTACAAGATATTCCCGCGGGATAACGTCCTATACACTACTACTGTTCACGCGGGCGAAGCCGCGGGCGGAAGGCTAGTTTATAAATAAATAAATAATTATTTTTAACTAATGTTAATAAATATCCATTTTTAAACTCTTCTTAATTTGTACGCCGGTTGACAGTACCTAATGTAACCTAATGGTCACTTTATGCTTGATTTTATTTTTCACATTGTCAAATAGCCTATTATCATTCCTGCTTCCAAAATCGACTAGGTACCTTTAATCGATTTTAATACATTATGTGTATGTTGCATAGAACGAACATCACTAAACACTGTATTTGACTAAAAACGCCTGTGCCACGAAACTTAAACGATATGCGAAAGTACCGCCTTGTTTGATATTCATTGCTTATAAAGCACGCAATACAATTGGAAGGCCAGTATAAAATACGCAATGTATTACGAAATTGCGATTCACGCGGCTTAAGCATTATTTACATAATTGTTTTCTCAAAATTGATAAATAATTCATTTTAAAATAAATTACGCGTATTCAGATAACAAAATGACTTACCGATGAAAGGAAACATCTTTGTTTTGTGGAGTAATCTTTTTGGTATTGTTTTTGCAGCTTAAAATAGCACAAATCGTCATTTTTTGCTATTTCGTCTGACGTCTAACAAGGGGAACAGTCGCGCGGGACTAAAGCTAAGAATCGGCACATTCAGTACGATGGACTGAAGCTGGGCACGCGAAGTAGCTACACTGGCGGGCTCTAGTCCAATACATCTCTGTGTGGTAAATACACACAAAGTGAAATCTTGAACCACCTCGGCTTTCACAGCAACTTATAAATAAGAACAACTGGCCACTTTTTATTAACATCGAAGCCGCACGCTTAAGAGGAAATAGTAAGGGCAAGAGAATTGAAAAATAGGTATTTGTAAAATCTATTGCTGTCGCGCAGTGTCCGAACATCCCACGCAGAGCGCGATAGAGACAACTGCAGCTTGGAGCGAAAATACTGTTGCGGGTACGGGGTACGTCAATTCAAATTAAATGCCGGTTACGAAAAGACAATTATTTATTAAAACCACTAAACTGAGATACACCACTTTAACACAATTACACTTCACACTTTACGTAGACAATTCAAAACAAACACTGGTAAACGCTGTTCACTTCAAACGTCGCAGGATAGTTCGCACTGATCGCTTTCCGAAGAATGAATACTGCTCGCAGCGTCGCTCACTCTCTATTTATACCCGGCGCGGGCCCTCTAGTAATTTCTTCGAACAGACGAGAAGCCTCGCGTGCCCACGCGGTCTAACAGGATTATTCTTTACATGTAAACGCGCGCGCAGGTAAACAAGCAGCCCCGGGCGCGCAGGTAAACGAGCAGACGGGCGCGCGCGAGAATGAACCTTATTGCGTAGAAGAGTGAGGTCCGTTTTCGCGTGCAAGCTCCGTTGCCGGGCATCGTCGTAACATTACCCCCCTCTTAGTCATGCTCGTCCCGAGCATTATTTGATCCGTAGCGTGCCAACCGATCAATGTGCACAATCTTAGGTTTGCCCCTTGTTCCTTGCCTGATCCGATAGGTGAGGTCATTCAGCCTTGTGATGATCTGGTAGGGTCTTTTACACTCATTAGGGGAGAATCTAACTGGTACTAAAGTTTCAGATCTCTGCGGTAATGTTGTATTTTTTCAGGCGGTAGACTGCACACGATGATCCTTCCTTCAGGAATACTTCTTGCTCCGGAAAACTTAGTACTCCCTTAGGGACGTCTACTACACATTTGTGGTTTCTCAAAAAGTCCAATCCGATGATGCATTCATCCGTAATATTTGCTATTAGCACCCTGTGGTCGAAAGTCTGGTCTCCAATAGTTATCTTCACCACTGTCTCACCGAGGACGGTTACTGGCTGGCCTGTTGCTGTTCGCAGCTGGATGGATAGCGGTCTGCGTCCCCACATGATAGTTCTCTTCAGGAACTCCGGGCGCACTATGGTTCTTGAAGCACCGGTGTCTATTGTGAAGATACATGTTTTGCTGTTCAGCTGTCCTTCCACTGTTAGGTTATTTCCGTTTTCCATCTGTGATACAGTGATAGTAGGAGCTTGATGTCGACCAACCAGCGCCTGCCCCACCGCCCTGGCTCCATTTAACGACAGCTCTTCAGCGTCCACTTGGGTTGAGGACGCTACTGTCGTTCTGCGCGGCAATCTTCTTTTGGGACAACTAATCCGGATGTGGCCCCTCTCTCCGCAGCCATAGCACATTGGACCCAAGGATGGTTTTCCCCTTACCACCATTTCCCGTAGCTTATGCGTTCTAAGGTCCTGGCGTACAGCTTCTACCTCCAAGGCATGGGCCAAAGCTTCTTGCAAGGTCTGATGATGTCCCAGCCTAACTGCTGCTCTGATCTCCGAGTCCTCGATTCCATCGATGAACGCTTGCAGGATGGTTCCTTCTACCAACGTTGGACATGATGCATAAGCACGACGAACTAATCTTTCGATTTCTGTGGCCCATTGTTGCAGACTTTCACTAGATTTCTGCACGCGGTTGCGGAGCTGTGCTCTGTACACGTGTTCTAGATGTTTCTCGCTGTACCTGCTCTCTAGTGCCTTATGAAGAGCATCCAAGGTCCTACTATCCGGAGGCAGGTTTTCTAACGTCAGCAGGGCATCTCCACGAAGAGCTAGAGTAAGCGCAATCATTGATTCTTCGTCGCTCCAGCCCTTTCCTTTGGCCACCGTCTCGAACTGGTACCAAAATCCTGCCCATGATGTTGTTCCGTCAAAGTGGGGTACTTCAATCTTAGGAGACCCAATATGTGCTGGAAGTACGGCACCGCTTTGCGATTCAACCTTCAGAATTTTATTGCGCAGTTGCTGCAACATCACATCGTGTTTCTCTAGCGTTGCATCAACCTGGGTCAATCGCTCTTCGTGTTGGGTTTGTATTGTCTTCATCTGAAGTACGTCCTCCTTGATGTGCTTTACCACGTCCGCTAAAGCAGCAATTTGTTTTTCCAAAGCTGCCTGCTTTTTCTCAATAGCCCCCAACAAAGTCTTCGCTAACTCATCCTGACCACGGGCCTGGTCCTCTCGTAGTTGAGCTAGCTGCGCCTCTTGACGGCGAGCTTGTTCTTCCTGTCCACGGGCCTGGTCCTCTCGTAGTTGAGCTAGCTGCGCCTCTTGACGGCGAGCTTGTTCTTCCTGTCCACGGGCCTGGTCCTCTCGTAGTTGAGCTAGCTGCGCCTCTTGACGGCGAGCTTGTTCTTTCATCAAAATAACCAGGGTGTTAAAGTCCAAAGCCGGTGGTTGTGCTGCTACTGAACCCGTTGACGAAGTACTTGCGGCTTCATCTCCCTGCGTAGTCGCAGCTGTCGCAGTTTGGCTCCTCGTCACACGTCCCTCGCTGTCTTCTCGTGGCATCTTGAATTCCGCTTCTGACACCAATGTTGCGGGTACGGGGTACGTCAATTCAAATTAAATGCCGGTTACGAAAAGACAATTATTTATTAAAACCACTAAACTGAGATACACCACTTTAACACAATTACACTTCACACTTTACGTAGACAATTCAAAACAAACACTGGTAAACGCTGTTCACTTCAAACGTCGCAGGATAGTTCGCACTGATCGCTTTCCGAAGAATGAATACTGCTCGCAGCGTCGCTCACTCTCTATTTATACCCGGCGCGGGCCCTCTAGTAATTTCTTCGAACAGACGAGAAGCCTCGCGTGCCCACGCGGTCTAACAGGATTATTCTTTACATGTAAACGCGCGCGCAGGTAAACAAGCAGCCCCGGGCGCGCAGGTAAACGAGCAGACGGGCGCGCGCGAGAATGAACCTTATTGCGTAGAAGAGTGAGGTCCGTTTTCGCGTGCAAGCTCCGTTGCCGGGCATCGTCGTAACAATACCTTTAAAATCAACGTTTCGTAGTCCCCTGATTTCTTTTTCAAAACTTGACTGATTTAACTACTTTTTTGTATCAAAAATTAAAGAAAGGCTTTGGCCGTGTTCCTATGTTTTCTTTTTTTTATTTAATCTAGTTAAATTTGTTTTCTGGATGTTTGAACACAGCGGAAAATCTGGTCAAAATTTATGAAAAAAAGGAAAACATAGGGACATGCAAATAGTGGTCATAGATTTTTGGGAAAAAAACTATTTCTCTACTGGCATTATCCAGGGAGGAAACAGGGGAATACGTTTGTATAGAAAAACGGCCCTACTCTTTCCTCTTAAAATATGTACTCGTATATAGGTACGTAACGTTCTGTTCCAATAAAGCAAGCAGAACTGCTACAAGCCCACTAAATGTAGCAAAAGAATTCAGTGTCGCGGAACCGGGAAGACTAAAGCGCTGGAATATCTCGCAGGACGCGTTAGCCGTTTTATTAAAATCCACGGCCCGCGACCCACAAGAATGCTTTATCTCGTTTTGTTTTAATACCCACCCTGTACAGCGGTTGTACGTTCGTGTCATTCCTCGTGTAATATATTTTTGAACGGTTTACGGAAGAAGTGGGCTGCGTTTTTTTACACACTAGACAAAAATGTTGTAA
Source organism: Mecyna flavalis (assembly GCA_949319885.1). Taxonomy (NCBI): domain Eukaryota; kingdom Metazoa; phylum Arthropoda; class Insecta; order Lepidoptera; family Crambidae; genus Mecyna; species Mecyna flavalis. The sequence continues at coordinate 1,093,131 of OX439426.1, forward strand.
CTAGAATTGTGTTCTGTTTACACTTTTTTATATATACTACATCTGTTGGCATACAGACACGCAGCTCACCTGATGGTAAGCGGCTACTGCGGCCTATTCCACTGAGGGACACTTCGCCTGGAAACGTCGCTCAATGTGCTACCAGACAGTAGGATTTCGCCTGTGGTAGCTAGCAGTCGGACTCTGAAAAAGCCCTACCACCAACCAGACCCAAGGCGGGAATCGAACCCACGACCTCCGTGTTTTTATACCCGAGCTGCTTAGCCACTGTTCCACGGAGGCGGTCTCTTTTCTCTAATGTTTTATCAATCGCTACAAGGCCGTTCCTTTTTGAGAAAACGAAGTCCCCCGTCTTACTACCGCCTTTCCCTGAAAGGGCTCTTATAATGCTTTTTAATTGTCATAAAATACATAATAAAACGTGCCACGCAAACATACCCGCATGATTTAATATCCAATATTAACGTAGGCAAACCAAATATACCACCAAATCCTCGACAACTAGTCATATCAGTCTACACGGCAATAAACACATACGGGTGGAAAACGACATAACAATCGGGAAGGGTTCGCTTATCTATTAGCGAATCAGCGACCGAGCGCCCCGCGCCCAAACACGTGTAACGAGTCCACCTGATCACAGTCCGATGCATATCAGAGTAGTAACTACTTAATTGAACATTTTGAACATGCCATGAGGGTGGCGCTCAAAGTGGCTCAAACTTACGGCTCACCTGGTAGCGGTAGCCGCCTATGAACGCTCGTCACACCAGAGGCATCACGCACTTCACCCACCCTGATATTTAACCACATAACATTAACAACAAAACAAAAGAGTATAAGACATAATTGCACCATTCCATTAATATAATAAAGGTGGCTGATTTCACCAGTGAGGCTGGTAGCTAGCCCATCGGGCGAAAGTCCGTACCAGAGCCACGGCGGGAATCAATCTTACGATATCCGTGTTTAGACCCGTGGAGAGTAACCAATACAATCTAATAAGGAGTATATAATAATATTCATTCAGTGTGTTTTAAAATGTCGAACATTTGACTTCTATGGATAGTCTTCTCAAGCACGACATCAAAAAAGCTATTTTTATAACGTTCATGTATTTCCATTTCTTTACTGCGTCTCATCCGTTGCACTGTGGACTGGTCGCTTGGATTTTTACCACATAATTTGATAAAGTGCATTGTACGTTTACACGTGGAGCCAGCCACAAAGCACTCGAGGACGCTGGAGCCTTGATCGGCCTGTATGATTAGAGCCGCTGGACTTGACTTTAGTGCACAATTACAGCTAGTATTATTGCTTCCGAGATTGAATTTTGCTGTATGAAACAATAAAACTGGAACCGCGTTTTGTACTCGTTATTTGGAGTTGAGATTGTGCGGACTTTTTTTTAGTGAAGATGCAATATTTACTTACGTATTTTGAGTTCTTTCTGACACAGATTTTAGAACTAGTGCTTTTGTTTGACGACCAATTTGGTGTAATGAATGTAAAAGTCGGCTTCTACAAGAGAGGTCATGAGTTCCCATGTTGTCTGTCAACTTGTCTGTTCGTATTGATGTGGGCGGTTCCCGCGCTAAACGTGTATTTGTATTTACAAAAAAAAAAAACGATTACATAGCTAAGGCATTTTAATAATATCAGGAATGAAGCACTTTTTCAAACGGCCTTCTGTGTCGCAAGACGTCAATAAAATTGTTTTAGTATAATTTCCCCACCATTGTAGCCGCTTAAAACGTATCAGGTGGGCGACTCATCTCTTTGATAACTGAACTTGAATAAAAAAAAATATTTACCATTCTGGTCGTCAAATAAAAAATAAAGAAAAGACGCTTAAACGAATCAAATGGATGGATAACGAGTGGGCGGATAGAAGCCAGCCAATTTTTTTTAATAAAAAGACGAAAATTTAATTCTTCGGAAACTTATTAGGAATTTCCTGCCTGCTTGCATGGATAGAAATTGTATTTATTTCATTTTACGAGATAGTGATATAAAATGTATACCTAAACTAGTAAAATAATGATATAATATAAATTGGTAAAATAATGATGATGATAAAGACAAAGAAATGAATGATAACGGTGCAAGCGCCTTCTCTGACTAGTTCGGAACAAAAACGCTCAAAGAAAGAAGATTGTGAGGATATTAAGGGTTTTGTGAGTCTCCCTATCCCAGAGGGCAAGTAAACCCACTAAACATTATAAGCTTTTGTGACACAGCTGACGAAGCCATCACGTCCGCTTTGCGGGAGGGGTGGAAACTGCAAAAAACAGGCTGTTAAAAAACCCATTTGTGCCCTCCCTTCCGAAATTGGACGCTTCAACTCGCGACGCGCCGGCGCGTACGCTAGAGTTTTAGTAAGTTGTTCACGGAGCCTTTGTGGGCGCTATGACTGTGCCCGGGGTGAACCGCGCTCAATGCAACTAGTTAGGAAATGGACGGATCCAAACTTTTCACTGCACCTGCATTGGAATATTTCAATTATTTTTAACTTCCCGTGGTATATATTTACTATTTGAACTCTGGACCCCTAGCGGTGTCGCTTTAACGTACTACGACATAAACGCCACTGCACCAAGTAGACATTCCTCCTTTTTGGGGTCATATAGATCTCTGTGGGGTCATGTCTGTCTGTCTGTCCGTCCGTCCGTCCGTATGTCACACTTTTTACCGAAACTATAAGAACTATAGGTTCCCCTTCATGGTCGAGTCCGACTCGCACTTGGCCGCTTTTTTATAACAAGAAGCCAAAGTCGTATTCCTTACCTTTTTCATCATTCACATAAAAGTGTTTAAGTAGTCAAAAGAAAACAGTACTTACAGAAACCATAAAATCTCTCTATCCTCAAACTTAGTAAGGCACAATCGCCCATTAACTCCAGAAAAAATAACTCGGACCCTTTTCTATCCTCTTAAAGTAGGTAACTCTTGAAGGTAACAAAAATAAAGGTCGCAGAACGAATCGACCCGAAACGGATTGCCGGTCAAACACTGTGTACCTATTTAGGTATTTCATACTAGCTTCAGCCAGCGCCTTCGTCTGCTCGAAATTCTATGAATAAAGATAATGTTAGATTACTCTGACCGATCCTGATACTAAGGTAGAATATGGTGAGTTAAAAAAATCAATTATAGAAAAATTGCGAAAAAACATTCTTTCCAATTAATTAATTTTATTTATTTGGATTGCCAGTTAGTCCTTCTTTCGCAACTGGTCGTGATACTGTGAGGGAGATACGAAAAAAGAAAAATCTATCGTCTTTGGCAACTGATTGAGGAAGTTTAGTTATTCTTTGGCAATTGAATCTCATTTGCCAATGGAGCCAAAGCGGCTTAGCGTCCACCTATCGCAAAGAAGTAAAAAACTTCAAACAATTCTAATTACGGCATACTCCATCAATAATACGTTACAAGACTGACACGCTGTGTCAAAAATGTCCCAGCAACATCCGCAATAAGTCGAGTTGGAGCAACTTGGCCGGCATTAGGGAGGCGTCAGAAGTAATTTACTTTACATAATTGGAATGAAATGTTTAATTAATTCCCTCAGAGCGAGTGCGCGTTTGTCTATATTGTGTGTTGATGAATGGGCGCGAGACTTGTACGCGCCTAATTAAGGATGGGTAACCTCGACTTGTGCTGTTCAGACAATAACAAAATTGCTCCTTAGCTAAATCTGTATAATTATAAAGAATTTGATATAAATTTAATAATGGAAATTAAACCCAGAACCGCTAGAGCGACCGGGCCGCTTATACCTAGAAAGACCAGCAGGTAATATAATTCGTTAGAAATGATATTTTTCTGATTTTTATAAATCTTGTGCCCCATACACGGCCGCAGGACAATATGTTAACCTAGTGAGTGAATCGTGAATGAAAGTGAAAATTAAGAAAATTGAGCGCGTGAATGAGTTTACAACCAGTGGTACTTGGCATATAGATTGATATGGCGCGATTACAAAACCGGGGAACAATTTAAAGCTACAACCAAACCAGGCTACAACACAAGCGCCCCGCGACAAGATGACGGCCCATCGGGAAGGGCAGAAGTGACGACTCCCTCAAGTCTTTGAAATTCATTGGTCTTAAGGCTGTGTAGTTCCGCAGATGCCGCGCGTATGGTTTTTAAAAGCCACCTGAGACATACAAATCAGTGTTTTCAATTCTAAAAAAAAATATATGTATCAGTTAAGGATCTGATCTAGTTAAAATCGCATTCAATTACATGTTTTTATAAACTTCACTCGATAGAAAAAAATCCCAAAGTTACCCCTTTTTTTAACGATTTTCGTATTTTATGTCTAAGCTCCTGCCAATTAACATTTGAATTTTCACTCAATTATAGCCACTAAATATTTACAGATAAATTCGCAGAGTTTGACTTGATAAAATTAGTGTCTCGTTTACTATGTTTAAAAAACTACGAAATGTGCGAGCGCGGCGCCATATTTGGACGTCGCATAATACAGACCTACAAACTTATCTGTTCCGGTGGCCAAAATTGGAACTACGTGAAATACAATGCAAAAACGATATTTAATGACAGTTCTAAATAGACAGTAGCGACGCCGCCACCGGAACAGATAAGTTTGTCGGTCTATACCTCTTTTATGTACTCCCACCCCCCCTTAAGTCAAAACGACACGAAATTAGGGACTAAAAAACCCATATTTTACAACACTAGTTGCAAGCTCAGGAGCCGGGAAAGGCAGATTATTATAACGGTCCGATGTGGGAGACTGGCTCTTGTGTTTAGCTCTTTAATCCTCTTACGCTGACGTAGGCTGACTTTAGACTTTCAGATTTTGCAAGGGCTTCGGGGAATCTGCTTCAACAGAAATAATTTCAGCGAATTTGTTAATTATTAATAACGATGATGTTTTTCTTGTAATATTTAGACATTTATAATAGGTGTAAAATACATACATTCATTAATTTACCATGTAAAAGTGCAAACTTAGGTGCGTAAAAACTTCGTTTTAGGTTATTTTTGTCTATGTGGATCTTTCAGACTAGAAACTGTAAAACAGGACAGGTACTTATTGAATCACAAAATACCCTAAAAGCCATCGTTAAGGTACATACGTACTAACAACTGCACCATAAAGGCATTGTAATCGAGATCGATGAACTTAAGTACTTTATTTCGTTTATTTCTGTTATTTTTTAAGTTTTATGTTAATTGGCTACCCACTATTTCTTTCTGCATGGCCTAAAGGTTGACTGGGAGAGAATGCCATGAGGCATTAAGTCCGCCTTTTGTACTTGATTTGTGCAATGAAGCTTAAATAAATAAATAAGTACCTCTGAACAATTATATCTGTAGTCTGTTATGTCTAGCTCCTAAAAATCTTTTCCAATTATACTTAGAAAAACACCCCACCATTTAATTTTAACATCGCGTAAAACGGTACTTAATTAGAAAGAAAACTAAATGAACTAATAAAAAGTCCACGTCAGTATTTCTTAAGCACTCATAAATACTTCAACAAGGCTGCAGACAGAGGAAAATGTTCTTTTACCAGGTTTGTTAAGGTTTATTTTTCCCTGCGCGTTTCTGCACAGTGATTTCCGCACCTGAAATGACTGGCCATAAGTTTCGCCGATTTAATTCTATCGTCCCATAGCTCATACGGGCCCCGCAGTATTTTTTACGAGAGGAATAAAAAAAGCAACAAAATGGCGCGGGATAACGCAGTTAAATGATGCCATGGTGGTTTGCGATGTGTTCTTGTTGCTAACGGCCTCTTGTTTTGAGACAAGTCAATTTATGTTCTATCTATTTACCAGACCAGACCAGAGAAAAAATGCAAAAAAATAATAAAACATTTTAATAATAAAGCATTGCACAAGATTGTCCAAGTACCTAAGACATGAGTAGTCTGAGGGTACCCGGGTATGGGCCAGTCAATCACCACGAGGCGGGCACCGTGTTCGGAGAAGGCAAAATCGGGAAGTTTAGTAGAGACGAACATCATTAGTCCCAACTCCCAAGTCCCACAAATGTCCGCAGGTCTATTAGCTTGAGTTATGGTGTTTAAGGGCATCCTCCTTTGAAAATAAAGAAACAGTGAATCCTTCAAAAATAAAGAAATTGTGAGATTCCAAATCGTGATTTGTACTTTCAATCTGGTACTCTACTTATCTACTAAGTAAAAAATTAAATAATAAGCTCCCGAACCCCAAACTAGAAAAAACATACTATATCCCAAAAACAATATGTAGTATGACAATCGCCGAATCGGCAACGGTCAGAACCCTAACGTATCACAAACTGCTTGATAAAGAGGGGTCACTGACTTAATTCAACTTCATTTGGCACGACGGGACAACCCAACTTCGTATTATCAACAAACCGTAGCCGCAACTGCGCCAATAAACCTACACGAACTCGCCGGATAAAGTTCATAGCTGATAGAATTTCATTAGATATACTCGACGATTCATTACACTTTGAAAACTTTAACAAAGTAAAAATGAGCTTGAAACTATTTCAGTTAGCATAAATCGTATTCTAAAAATATTAAAGTTTTGCGTACCTAAGTTTTGCGTACCTATTTGCATGCAGCAGAGTTTTCGCCTACAGTAGCCAATGTTAATGATCAACCAACTACTCAGGATATATTATAGTGTACATGTGAATGCGCAAGCACAGGTACACTTTCCAAATATTGGAAAAGGAAACTCCAAAACATTGTTGTAGGTACTTCCAGCGTAGGGGTCAACAAGGTGTAGCCAATCTTTTAAAAATGTCTTTCATACTGGTATACCAAGGTAGCTCACCACGTGACAGCCATGTATCACGAAGACCGTTAATCTGTCAGTACCGGTCTAGCAAACGCGATCGGCCGATTGTTGGAGATAAATGTGGGAGTTTTATTAAATTCCCAGGGACAAAGGTTTTGACAGCGCACACATTATTCGAGGTCGGCGGGAATTTGACGGACGCATTATGTTACGCGGTCGTAAGTACCGGGTAAACTTGTGTGTCCAGATTTGTGAGAATCTGGCAAAAGAGTTTAGTTGTGTTCATCTAGTTAGGGTAATTCTTGGGATGCTGAATAATAAAGTTTATATATACTCAATTGTCTATTTAATTCCGTTACACACAATACACCGATTAAATACAAATCTATTCACGTCCACAGCCGGACGGTACACGGGTGGTGGGATGTGACGAGCGACTGGCGAGCCTCGGCGCCCCTCGCGCCTTGTGGACCGAAATTGCTGACTTAACATTAGCGATAAAGGGATCGCTACATCACACCCCCCCTTTTTAAAAAAAATACCTATCAGTACCTTGTGTAATACCTATCAGGTACCTACATTTGCTTTTTTTCTCGTGGATTCTTATTTCTTAAAGAGACAGCAAAAAGTGTTATCTGACAGAATCAGCAGGAACTTGTTTGACAGTAGTGGAATTTTCCGTTGGTGAACGCCTAGAGGTTCAAGTACCGGACCAAACATTGTGTAAACATTTTAGAACACAGCTCGGGTTTGTGATCACTAATCCACATTTGGGAAGCGTGTTGATGAATTAAGCTAGTACCCATCATAGAACAGACAACTTAATTTTAAAGATTTTCCCGGTAGTGGGACATGAATAGGTAGGCTATTAACATGACCAACGCCGCTGTACCGCTGTGCCGCGTACCTAAGGCGCGGTACAGCGGTTTTGGTTAAGCTATAAAAAGACTCAAAATATTATATTTTTTTCAACCGTGCCACAAATTTTCCTTTAAATCTCAACACAACATGTAGTTACGACAAAAGCGACGAGGCATTAAAAACACCCGGTGCTGTGTGGACGGGGCAGGGCGCGGGAAACCTCGGACAGGCGACCGCCCGTGTAATCTGTTCTCTTAATTGTCGCGGAGACGATTACGGTCAGTTTAATTATGTTTTTGTGAAGGGCCGACAATGCCAGGTGGGCTGCGTGGTTGAAGCTACGGCCGGTTAGCGGATAAGTCAATTATTGGGAGCTATTAACTGATTCACAAATCGAATCGAGCTGAATTTTGTAGACTGGATTTGGATAGATATTTGTTATTTACTCGTTCCTATAAGTTGTGATAACTTCGTGAATAGCTCATACAATAGGTACGTCATACTTTTGAACAGGTACCACTTTAGCGACTGTTCGTCTGGGACCCAGTATTCTAGCTTTTTTTTTAATAATTTTAAATTATACCCTTAACGAGAACGGTAAGATTTAGTAGTAACTTGCCGGTCCTTCTCGAATTCTCGATAGATAAAAACATTCTAAAGCAGGTGTTAGAGTCATTCCGCAACATTAATATCATGTCAATTCAAATGTGCATCTCTGAAGCCTACATAAATAACGAATATTTGATTTTTACATTGTTTCGTGAAACTTGGGACACAGAAAAAACTGTTTACCGCAGTCCTGAAAGGGGTTTGCTTAAATTTCAATTTAGACCCGTTGGTCTCGTCTCGGACGTCAAGGCAACTTGAATAAGAACTCTTTCACTCTGCCGAGATTAATTTCGTTTTTCTAATTCTCTGTAATCAGTATTAAAGTTAGAGAAAATTTTCTTTAGACTTTGATTAATTTTATTCTTGCTTATAGCGAAATAATAACAGTTCGAATATAAATGGTTCTCAGAAGTTCTTTATACAACTGCGAGATAAGTTAATTACAATAAGCTCGCCCGTGAGAGATAGTGAGTCGGTATTTTCTGATTTGCAGTTAACGCAATTTGTTTTTGTCGTTATCTCTCTCAACTTTGCGGTAAGTCAGATTAATGGAGGTGTTTTATTTAATTTTTTACTTGAACACTTAAGTTATTAAAGCAACTAAATTAAAATATGCATTTGATATTTAAATACTTTTTATAGTATTTTACGCTTGAATGTACATACCTACCTACCAAAAAAAATTGGATAAAGGTATCTTTTATATTGTCTACGTACCTTTTACCCATTTCCTATCGTTTTGTTCCGATCTGGCCAGAAGACACTTGCACTATGATCCAAAATTTGGCAAGTCCAATTATTACTGACAACGCGCAAAATCTGAAAATATCTGAATGACGAGCACAATCGTTTGTTCCCAACGAGTCACACTGTAATTAACACTGTAACTCGTTGGGAGTAAAACAATTCCCAACCAGTCACACTGTGACACCGTAGGGGGAAATCTACTTGGATGGATATAGGTTAGGCCTACGTGGTTTTTTTTAAACCCTGAAAACCTTTTTTATTTCCACTATAATTAATATAATATAAAGTAGGTTGGCCCAACGGTTCAGTGTTACTGGCTGGGAATTGGTTTGCAAAGTTTTCCTAACGAGTCACAGTGTTACTGGTTACAGTGTGACTCGTTGGGAACAAACGAGCACAATCGATTAAACCACTTTTTGATATATGTAGGTCACATTTTTCAATTGTTATTAGGTCACGCCGTCACTCTCTTCCTTAAACATAACCATTATTGCAGAATGCGGCAGGCGTCGCACAGCCGGCGGCGCGTCCAAGCGCATAGTGGGCGGCGTGGAGGCGTCTCCGGGCGACTGGCCGTTCCTGGCGGCCATCCTCGGCGGGCCCGAGGAGGTGTTCTACTGCGCAGGAGTGCTCATCGCCGACCAGTGGGTGCTGACCGCTTCGCACTGCGTCGGGAAGTAAGTGGGACCTTTTGTGGTGGCACCCATTACAAACCCAAATAGACCCAATTTGGGCTTGTAATAGGTGCCTTGGTGGTGTAATGGATTATTGAGTACTAGGCCGTAATCTTAAAATCCTGGGTTCAATTCCCTGGTTAAACTATTTTTTCAAACACAGCACATCCTTGTACATATCCAAAAAATCAATTTAACTCAAAACCCGAAAGTCTATTTACCTAGTCTTCGCGGTGTTGGCGCCTTAACCTGAAGTTACCAGGGGAGTAGTGGGGGAAGTGAGAAATAAAGCTCTGGGCTGGCTGGATTCTTTCACTACGAATGTTGAACCGTGCGGACGTGCTGAAACTGTTACAGTAAATTAAAATTATTACAGTAAAAGAAATTATTACAGTAAAATTCTGTGGGTAGTCGGAAAAATCGAAGTCATGGCACCGCGGTGAATCCTCCCGAAAGCCGACGCGGTAAAGGTAGTATCTGAAGCACCCATGTCCGGAAGGTCTACTAGCTAGTTTGCGGTCTAAGTGCCTAAAGAAATTCTCCTTCGAATAAAAAGTTCAATGTATGTGATGTCCGATATTCATATGCCATTCCTTGGTGCCAGCCACTCGGACGTGAACGGGTGGACGATCCAGCTGGGCATCACGCGGCGTCGCTCGCACGCGTACTACGGACAGAAGGTGAAGGTGCGCCGCGTGGTGCCGCACCCGCTCTACAACATCGGCGTCGCGCACGACAACGACATCGCGCTGTTCCAGGTGAGACTGCTATGTGACACGCCTTGGTGCCAGCCACTCGGATCCAGCTGGGCATCACGCGGCGTCGCTCGCACGCGTACTACGGACAGAAGGTGAAGGTGCGCCGCGTGGTGCCGCACCCGCTCTACAACATCGGCGTCGCGCACGACAACGACATCGCGCTGTTCCAGGTGAGACTGCTATGTGACACGCCTTGGTTTCTGTGCCTTGGTGCCAGCCACTCGGATCCAGCTGGGCATCACGCAGCGTCGCTCAGACGCGTGAGATAAAACGTCTATAGTAGATTTAGTCAAAAGTCGACCGCAAAAATATGTTGTCTATAAAGTCCATGATAATGGCATTGAACAGTGCACCTAGTTGACCGTGGTGATTGGCCGACGTATTTGCATTGAGCGATGCTTTTTTAAAAAGTGGCAAAGGCCGCAGTGGCCGCTTACCATCAGATGGGCTGAATGCTCGTCCGTCAACATAAAAAAATCGCGGCCATCGATTGAATCTCAAAAATATGTGACGCCTGTATCCTAAATACCTACTTAGGAAATCTCTTTAACATTTTTAACTCCCTTAGCTGGCTGTTCGAGTGCGGTACCACGAGCAACTGTCCCCAGTGTGCCTACCACCGGCAGGACGGGCATTAGCCCCAGGCACTCTCTGCACCGTCATTGGCTGGGGGAAACGAGACGATAAAGACAGTGAGTACCTACATACTGTGGTAATATTCTGGTAATTCCATTTTACTCGTATTTTATGGAGGCTTAGGGGAGATGTGCCCAAAGCGGGCACCTTAAGGGAAAGTTGAAGAAAAACTGGTTTAAAACTTAGCTACATTCTTTTTTTTCTCCCAAAAGGTACATTATTTAACGCTTTTCAATAGAATATGGTTTGATTTAACAAAAACTTAAAGTTAGATAACTTATAAGCAAATTACGGAACCTCTCCGAATGCCCGCTTTGCCCGAGGGGGGAGCCTAAAGCGGGCACTCGTTTAGGGCAAAACGGGCATAAGTATTTTTTGTATATTAAAAAAATATTAGCAAAGGGAAAACCTGACAGGAAACAACCAACCTTGATCAAGTTTTATATTTCACTTTTTACTTAAAAAGAACAAAATATCTAGTTTTCAAATAAACTCAAATTTTTATCTCCAATAAATCTTTAATTTTTAAACAAATTAAGTACAGAATAAATTATAGTAAATTATAGTAACGACAATATTAATTGTTCATTTTAACTACTTAATCAATAACTGTTTTTATCCTAATCAGACCTTCCAGTTACAAAATGAGTTTTTTTCGGTGTTTTCCAAACTACCTACTTAACAAAAAATATAATTAAAAATATTTTTAGTCTTCTTTAACATAATATTATCACAAACAAATCGTCCTAGTTTTACTTCACAGGACCCAGACTTAAGATGTCTCTGCAGCGTTGTATCCCAAATTTTGTTGCAACGTTTTTAACAGGTTTTCCTAATTCTCGAACTTCTTGCAGCACATGCCGCATGGTTGAAGAGGTCCATGAAGCTTGTGAAGTTTTTCTCATAAAATAATTTACCATCTAAAAAGAAAAATAAAAACAACTGTAACAATCTTTATATTTAAATAATGGGCGGGCAAAGCGGTCACGAGCCCGCTTTGCCCTGCCCGCTTTGCCTTTTTCCCCACTTGAAATATTGAAACAAAATTTAACCTTAAAAATATTTAAGCACGTGGCATTCAATTCAACCTGCTTACAGCCAAATAACCACTTATTAACTAAAAAGTATTGATTATAGCATTGTAAACACTTAAACAAAGAGAACACATGATACATACCTTGCAATATTTTTCAAAAACCCACTTAAAACATTTTTTTATCGGAGCTCGTAACGGCGTGCTCGCAAGTGAACTCAACGAATGACGCGAGGTGTGCGGGCGGCGGGGATTACTGTCAAGCGTTTAGACCGCGCTTTTTTTAAAAATGGTAATATTATTGAGAGTGCCCTTTTTAGGCACGGTGCCCGCTTTAGGCACATCTCCCCTACTCTAAGTAAACCAGCTTTCCTCCCGCGGCCTCACCACGTGGACTATAAGACGAAAACCCGTACCTACCGTGGGAAAGGGACATTCAGTTGCTCCGTTGCGACGTGGAAGATGAACAAACGAATTTTTAGAAATTCTTTCCTGTTCGGGATATACCTATCTCGAAATAGAAGTCTGCGTGGGCGTCGCCGCTACGAGTTAGCTTAGCATAATATAATCATACAACGTGAATTGGCATATTTATGGTTTTTATGGAAAAAAGAAAATTACAAATGCCAATCACATTCTTAAAGCAAGATGTTCGATAACAGGAAAGGTTCACTTAAAAATCTTTGTCAAAACATGACATTTCTCATCTAGTGTCGGAATACGAGCCCGCAGTGAACGAGGTAGAGGTCCCAGTGTTGAACCGGGACCTGTGCAACCAGTGGCTGGAGCACCGCGACCTCAACGTCACCGAGGGCATGATCTGCGCCGGCTACCCGGAAGGAGGGAAGGATGCTTGCCAGGTATGGATTTTATTATACGCATGATGGCAAGCAGTGTTGGGCGTAATTAATTACTTTTTGTAATTTTATTCATAATTAAACGAAAAGTAATTTAATTACTTTAATGAAACATGTAATTGAAACATGTAATTAAATTAATTACTGTAATTGAATTGACAATTACAATTTGTAATTACAATCACAATTTGTAATAGTAATTTCATAATTAATTGGCTTTCATGAAATAACAACTAATTGCAATTACTTAATTACAATTATTACTAAATGTAATTGTAATTTGTAATTAATTACATTTTGCCCAACACTGATGGCAACGTGTATCTTCGCTTATGAACGCTTGTTACACACACTATCCAGTGTTTTGAAGGGAAAAAATAATACTCTTTCTTTCTCTCTTTCTCTAACTAAACTCGTCGCCATTTATAATAGTTTAATCTTAATTAGGGGTTAACATACGCTAGAAGATCCACACCATGAAATCAAGATTTAAAGTGAGAAATAGTATTGCACAATCTTCTGTTTGAAAGAAAAAAAAACACCCATGGATGGAAGACAATTGTTTATTATTTTTAAGTTGACATAATATTATCTTGAAAACGAGCCATTATCGTAATGTAAAAAGCTCAGACTTTGTAGCAGTCTTTTCGATGAAACATCATAATTTAGAGTAGGCTATAAAAAAAAAGGAAATTAATTTTCCATGAAATACTATTACAATTAAAATACAGCCGTAATTTTTCGATTATCCGACGTCTAAAGACAGAATGGAGGCATAACAAAACATCAAATACAAAGACTCGCGAACAAAGGCGGCTTCTGTCCTCCATTACGTAAATATATTCTCGTTAATCGTCAAATCGCATCTCGATCGAGCCATGCCGGTGATTAAGCGAGTGTCTGCTTATCTGCGTTTTATTTGAAAAGTTGCGTTTTGTTATCCGAGTTTTGTTTACAACGATTATAGTGGTTTTTGATATTACTACCCATTAAGAAAAAACTTGATCACGGAATACCATCAATTACCTATATATGATAGTCAAACCACCGGTTTTTAAATATTTAAAGTATATAGTAGGCCGCGATTTTAGTCCGTTGAAGTTGTTTTATCGAAAATTTAAGCTAAGCTTCACAGCTTAGCTTAAATTTGCGAGGACACTTCTTATTCTCTTAGCTCGATGGGATAGCAATCTGACCGAAAAGAGATTACACGAAGGAATAACAGCTTTACAGTTCTGAGGCACATGTTTTATTCCGCCAATTTATGTGGTATAAATCACTTTACAATAAATAAAGCTTGTCAATAATTGCAATGTTAAACTTGAACCAGATTACTACGCATACAAACCTTTTGTTTAATATATTGACGACATTAGTTTTCCGATAGATAGATTGATGTGTTTAAGGAAATTCAGAAGACGCAAAAATATCGCTTACACGACATTAACCACGGTACAATGATAAAAAATATACGAGTATAAACATTTTTATTGCAGCTACAAAAAGGTCGCGTTCCAATATTTTGTATGTAAAAATTTTTGTGGTTCCTTGAATCGATGGTATCGTTTAATAACATTTTTGTTGTACAGACCATTAAACTTTTAGAAAACTTTCCAGTCTTACACATAACAGATAAAATTCAAATAATATTCGCAAAAAAATTCGACAGTCGCTCTCAAACTTTTGTCCAATCTAGACGGAGTGCGCTTGCACCATTTTTATTTATGTTTTTGATGCGCTGTGGAAATGCCGCCTTCACCAGTTGTTCCTGATGAAGACGCGTACCGGTCTCACCGCTAGTTGCACGGTACCGTCAATGGGGGATACTTGAGAGTTTGGACTTCAGTATTAGGTACTTAGGATATCGAAAAATATAAACGTTTAGTACCCTGTTCAAACTTTATCTCTTCCGTGATGTTGGCAGCAACTTCTATACTCCAGCACTATGTAAATCGTCGCATGAATGCTTATTTGTTCAACCGACCATTTTAACGAATTTCACTTTTAAATGCAGTTACAATAAGGTTGAATTTCCTGATCGATTGGTATAGGATACTTGCTTTTTGGACCTTAAATACGTATACAGTAACAATTTTAGTTTTTTTAAAACATAATAATAATAATAAAATAATGATTTATTTTTCTCTCCACAATAATAAGTAGGTCTATTACAAAGTGACTTAAAGCTAGTTTAATGTAAACATACAATGACCTACATCGTTGTGAGAGACTGGTGCCTGGAGGAGGTTTGAAAAAACCTGTAGTACAGGTCACCAGGGCCCTCCCGCGGATAATAGACATTAGACAGTTTAGGATCTTTGTCTTTACTTCAGCACTTATTATAGGAGTAAATAAACTGATGAAAATGAAATATTAAGAAAGTAAGCTACTGCTTGAGTGCTTTCTTATATCCTAGGGTATGTTGTGAATTGCGAGTGTGAGTGAGTATGTGTGTGATAAGTGTGTGTGAGTATGTGTGTGGGTGTGTCTGTAGTCTCTTTGTGTGTGTGTGTGTGTTTATTTATGTGTGTGCGAGTTTGCGTGTGTAAAAAAACCAACACTAGTAAATATAAACTTCATGCTTATTTGTTCAAAGTCCGTGGAGATTCACCAAACGTGTATCCGAACAATAAATTCGTGCTTAAGTGTTCAATCTCCTCACGAGTAACCAATCACGGCAGCGTATTTTGATGATGCAATACGCCGCCATATTAAATTCTTTCGCGTCCAAGCGAGTTGTTAGCACGCATTTGTGTTAATTTAAGTTATATTATTTATTAGAAGTGTTTAAAGCATCGGAAAAGGTGTAAAAAATGTCCGTAACACATCATAAAGCGAACAACATAATTACAACTATAGAAAGAGATCGGTAAGTTGTATTTTTTTGTTTCATTACATCGTAGGTCGTCACTGCGTATCGCCAACTTGTTGCACAGGATGTTTAAAATCTCATTGTTATGATTTCAGATTAAATTCTACATCTAAATGAAATAGCCGCGCATCCTTATAAGATAAATCATTGTGTTGAAACTGTAAGGTTGTAAAATATTAAATTAAACATAAAATATTTTGTGGTGTGACTGGGTTCCATTAATACGGAATGTTTGATATATAAAATATTACTACTCTATGCTTTAATAATACTCGCATGTTTGCTAATTGTTTTATTTTATGGGTAAATTAATTAACTTAATAATAAGTTTTATACTGGTGACTTTTTTTACCGTCAGGAAAAAAGGAATGTATTTTGTACCTAATACGATTTCTATACGTGAGTGTGTAATATCCTATGTCTCGCTCCCTCTAAATATGCGACGGAGCGCGGACTATGATGGTGCGAGACGGCAACAGACTGGCTGGCATACCGTAGAAGGAGAGCCGAGTTATCTATTTATTTATAATTTATAAAATTAAATACCAAAAAATGTCTTTAAACTGTGAAGACATTAAACAGACAAATTATACAAACAAGAAAACATAACGGAGACTATAAACTATAAATATCAAAAACAATGAACTATTCTAAGATATGTCTTAACTCTAAATAAAACTTCAGTTGTGCCTACCTTTATTTTACCGTACTACCTATACTACTTGCTATAGCCAAAACGTTTATTCCCAACATCCTGTATATGCTCTTAAGACACTTAAGTACTGAGTATTTTCGATTGCAAAATGTTCAATCTCCATTGTAGTAATGTTCAATCTCCAAATACAAAATTACTTATGTGGTTTTTTGTCCAACCTCCATAAAAAAGGTTGATTTTAAACGTAAGCTTTAAAGGGTATCCGCCAAAATTGCCCCAGTCCCGGCGCAAAAGAATTGTATCTCAGATTTTAGATAATTATTAGTTGAAACAATATCAGGTGTCGCTATTTCCTGATTCGGTGGCTAACATGTTTTTTTTGCCCAGAGAAGTTACATAGGCGCTACATGCAAACATGACACTTTTTAGGAAAAACTTCATTTTACTGTACTATTTGACATGGAATTGGCAAAAAATAAATAAAACACATCATATAAACACATTATCATATAAGTAATATAATGTACCTACACATATTATGCCATTTTTTTGAAAAACTTCATTTTACTGTATTAATTCACTCATTAACAACACAAACGTGTGGGTAATTGCAAAAAATGAATATAATAGGTACACACTGATATGTATAGCCTGTATCATAATTATATACATTAAAATACTTGAAAAAATGATAGTGGTTTTATTTTATCTCTCTTGGAACACCATTAGGACCTATATACCTTACACAATTACATAAGAAGATGATAAACTAGCAGGATTTATTATTTTCTGTATTTTTATATACATTACATTCAATATAACATGTTGACAGAAACACAACATAACATCAATAAACTCAATAACAACATTATGTACGAGGGTATGTGTGCGTGTTTTTGCCAATTCAATGTCAATTAGTACCTTAACATAAAGTTTTTCCTAAAAAGTGTCATGTTTGCATGAAGCGCCTTTGAAACTTCTCTGTGCAAAATAACCATGATAGCCACCGAATCAGGAAATAGTGACACTTGATATGGTTTCTACTAATAATTATCTAAAATCTGAGATACAATTCTTTTGCGCCGGGACTGGGGTTTTTTTCTATGGGATTTGGCGGAAACCCTTTTTAATGTTTATTTGTGGAATATACTTTTTTTACTATAACAGCCATTTATTTAATACGACAGTTGTAAGAAATATAATTAAATACTCTAAATAATCAATAAAATGTCTCTAGTGTAAAATGGTACAAATGGAGATTGAACAAATAAGAATTCATGCGACGAAATGTTGCCCTAATGATTAGTCAAACATTATCATACGACAATGTCCTAAGTAATACTGAAGTCTCATAGTATCCCCCATTGACTGTACCCTAAAGCACACCTTCCGACGGGGGTTCGGAAGGCAGTGTTAGGTTGGCGTATACCAGGATTTGACAAGTCCAGTCATTTCCTTGGAGTGTATCATCTGATCTCCGTTATCCTTATCACAGGAACTAGACCAACTGCATCACGGCTACACAGTCGTTTGACTGTGCAGGTTTTCTCACGAACGCAAAATACACAAATAAAAAATGCGCGCCGAGATTTGCCGTACTGTGGTTCCAGTTATTCCACCTTATTTCACTGCATCCCTGTAATCCTGTCCATGACTATTAGTTCGTAAGAACTCAATAACTCGGCAAGACGGTCCCGGCCAGTGTTTGAGTAGCGCGGTCAAACAACTCGCCGCGACTAATAACTCGACGACGGCAAACAACCCGCTGGATTCCGCCGCCAGATCCAATATACGCAGGGCTGGCCGGAGTTTTGAGCCCAACTGATGCGTATTTGCTTTGGGTTCAAATCGATTTATAGGTTTATCTATAATTGTGTTGTTATTAAAATTGCGGTACAGTAAAAACCGTGGCCGTAAGATATATTGCCTCATGATTAGGAAATATCAACATTTGTACAAATAATGAACGTAGAGTAAACCCTGTGATTAAACAAAAACAACTAAAAACTAGTGGTTTATGATATTTACGCGACATTTCTACATTTTAAATTAAACCCGACGTTTCGACCACTTTTCAGCAGTCGACGTCGTTATTCCGTGATCACTAAAAAAAGTATTACCTAATACACGAATAAAATAAAATTAAATAGTCTTATTCGGTTAAGTAGTTCTAAAGTTATGCAGGCACGAGAACCTATGTAAAAAAATAAAAACAATTTCAAAGGTCGGTTTCAACATTATCAGATTAGTTTCCTATAATTTCAAATCTGTCAGACATCTTAGATAGACTGCTATTTTTATCAGTTTTCAAAATAAGGAAATGCACTAATTTTTAAGGATCGAGTGATCTTACAAATGTAAGTAAATTACGTGTTTTTACCACAAATTGTATTTGCTTTGTGGTTTTTACCCATACAGATTTTAACACGACCGTTTAAGAAAATCGTTTTGTTAAATAAGTAAGACAATGAAAACATTATTGGATTGCAATTTGCAACCCTAACTCGAGAGGCTGGGCGGTGGAGTGGGGGTGAGGGGATCCAGGTGATTACAGCGCGGCATTTGGAGCACGTACCAATTCCTCTTACAATCTTCAGGTGTGAAAATCATTTGAGAAAAGTATTCGCTTACTTATACCGTGTGTTTCGTGTCACAATAATTATTATGAAAGACTTGAAGCGGCAAATTTGCACCTTGTATCCAAGAAAGAGTGTAGGTATAAGTTCGACTCGTTATTTTTAGACGCGTTGCAAGGTCGTGTGTTCGATTTCCGCCCTGGGTTAGTTGGTAACAGCCCCCCTAGACAAGCGGGATTTATGACGTTCGTTATAGCTCAATTTGCGATAGCGAATGTCAAATCCCATACTTTCAACACGTGACTTTTTTAGGGCACCTGTCAAATCCATACAAATTGGACTTAGTGAAATTCACCAGCTATGAAGCGATGGCATCTTGTCTAAGCCCCGACTTTTTCAGAGTCTGACTGTGAAGTGATAGGCCCTCTAAAAATTGTCTATCGTAGCCGAATACTCGGCTAGAAGGACATTATTTATCTGTAGTATTATCTCTGTGCGAGTTTGTTTGTCCCGAGTTATTAGTGGGCGAGCTTTGACAAACAGTCGCGTCTTCATTCGCGTGCCGCTGTTTGTCGATAGAATTGAATTTCAATTTGTTTCGAGCGCCGGTTTATTTGTTTCGGTTAATGTTTATGAATAGATCTATCTACTGAAATCGTTTGAACTGATAGTTAAGCATTTATAGCTATACTTTTCAAAATAATTACGGTATGTTTCTAAAAATTTACTTTGCTTATCAAACCCTTTTTGTTGGTATCTAAACAATATCCTTTGACAGTAAAAACTTCTTTACAAAGGTTTATTATGTATTGTCATTTGTGCGGCAATTATGTTCAACTCATCAGATTCATTTTAACATGTAAAATTTTGACAGTTCATTTATGCAAAGCAAAGTGCTACATAAGTAGTCTAATTTTCTAAATAAGTAATTGTATTAAAAAAACTGAGTTTTATTCCTTTCTTCTTCTTAGCCGTATCGCTCTTGACAGAGCGGTCGTGATCGTCATGTAGTTGCGTTATTATTGGGGGCAGTTATGATGCGCCTCACAACCTCCCGCCATTTCTCCCTGTTGGCAGTCAACCTGGTGCACTCGTGCAGAGATCCACCCACTGCTATTTTTATTTGATCTGTCCAGCGCGTGGGTGACCTTCCGCGCGGTCTAGTGCCTTCCACCTTTCCTTGGACGACGAGGCGTTCTATGGACTGGTTATCTTTTCTCAAAACGTGGCCGAAAAAAGTCAGAATGCGAGACTGTACTATAGAAAATAGACGCTGCTTGATGCCGAGTTCTCTGAGTATCGACACGTTTGTTCGAAACTCGGTCCACGATATACAGAGCATTCTTCTCCAGCACCACATCTCCAGAGCATCTATTTTCTTCCTTTCCACATCTCGTAGCGTCCACGTCTCTGCAGCGTATAGAAATATAGGGAAGATTAGGGTTCGGACTAGCCGAGTCTTTGTAGCTTTGGTTAGGTCTCTGTTCCTCCATATTTTCTTCATCTTGTCCATTGCCGATCTTGTAATAGCCATACGTCTTTTTATTTCATCGATGCATCCGCCACTGTTTGAGATTAAAGCTCCAAGGTATACGTAGGATTGGACCACGTCACAGCCCGCGATCTGGGTAGTTTCCGGCGAGTTACTGTTTACGCGGTCAATTATCATCACCTTTGTCTTATTTCGGTTAATCTTTAATCCAAACTCGTTGCTTACTCGCTCCATCCTATACAGCAGCTGCTCCAAATGTTGCGCACTGGTTGCAAATAAGGTCGTGTCATCTGCATAGCGAAGGTTAGAAATTTTGTAGCCACCGATAGCAACACCGTCTGTCCAGTCTTCCAAGGTAATGCGCATTATAAGCTCGGTATAGATATTGAACAGAAGCGGCGATATAATACAGCCTTGGCGTACTCCAGCACTCGGATGAAAATTGTTTGATAAGACGCCATCTGTCCGTACGGAAGCTGTTCCTTGCTCGTATAAACGTCTTAACAGGTGTATAAGATGCTCTGGAGTACCCATATCTAGTAAGGTCTTCCACAGAACAGGCCATTTCACGGAGTCAAAAGCTTTGGAAAAATCAACAAAGCATATGTATGTAGGCTTATTGAACTCTCGTGTTTTCTCTATTATTTGGCGGACGATGAGGATTTGTTCACGGGTCCCCTTCCCCTTTACAAAGCCGGCTTGTTCCGGAGCGACTTCCTTTGATAAATATGACTTCAGTCGCTCATTAAGAATGTGCAACATAATTTTGCTAGCGTGTGAAATTAGAGCAATAAGACGGTAATTGTTGCATTTCTTAGTAGAGCCTTTTTTATGTAGAGGAACGAATATAGTATGTGTCCAATCCAAGGGCCAGACACCTGTTTGCCATACTTTGTTGCAGATGTTATGAAACATGTGGATACCTTTTTCACCTAAAGCTTTTATAGTTTCTATAGGAATCGCATCTCCACCAGTTGCTTTCTCATTCTTGAGGTGTTTTATGGCGGCTCTGACTTCGGACAGAAGGATGTTTGGTTCTAAATCCTCGCTATTTGGTTCTGTATTTGGGAAGTCTTGTGACTGCGGATCTTGAAACAGTGACTGACAGTAGCCCTTCCATCTCTCCAAGATATCCTCCAACTCTTCTCTCTCTCCTTATTCCTTTAGCGTAAGGTATATTTTTCTTTGCATAAACTGTCAAATGTTACTATTAAAATGACTCCACTTTAGGTCGCTTTCAGTGGATAATGTTAATTGATTATGATTATCTTTAAAAATCTGCAAAACCGAATTTTAGTTCTTGTTTAAAACAATACAGCAAACTCCGAGTCCGCACCCATTTAGTTTGGGGTTTGCTGTGTTAATAATGTCCAAGGAAATTAGGTTGTTAGTTAGACGGTTGACGTCTTGCTGTCGAGCGTTCGCCGTAGGTACTGTTGACGCACCGCGTATTTTGTATGAAAACTAACGACCGTCCGTACGCGGTGCGACAAACGCGCAGCTAGGTACCTACCGTACCGCAGCCGTCCGACACAAAACGTCTAATTCGAAAGGGCCCTAACTGAAGTCGTCATTTTCCAGGGCGACTCCGGCGGCCCCCTCCTGTGCAAGGACCCGGACGAGCCGTCGCGCTGGTACGTGGGCGGCATCGTGTCGTGGGGCATCAAGTGCGCGCACCCGCGCCTGCCCGGCGTGTACGCCTACGTGCCGCGCTACATGCCCTGGATCCACGACCAGATGCAGCTCTACACCGACGACGACGCGCGCTCCGGCGACTGAGAGCAGCGGCTGCACATCGCACGCGTCTCGCACACCCACAGCGGGAATGATGTTTAGGTGTTCTCCAGAAAAGCGAAAGAATATTCGTCGCGAATCTTTACGCGCGAACACATAACTGGTATACGTGCCGGCAAACTTCTGGATCATCGGTCGACGGAATGGGAAAAAGTTCGCGCAAGACTAATTGGCTAACTAATGAAAACACGCCAGTTCAGTACCAGAGACTATTTTTTTTTAATTGTACATAGACACAGACACAGGTAAATCTAATCAATTAAATTATTGTTTATGATAATTACAACATTATATTTTGATACAATATATATTTTAACGCTAGCGCTATTGGTCAGGGGTAGAAGTATGCTTCTGACAAATAGCGCGCAGGCATGTCAAAATTCGTGTTTTACGCAATCCCCATCCGATAGTCAAGAAGTTTGCTAGAGCCTGTACTAGGGCTCAATACTATGGTGTCTACGAGCATAGCGTGCTTAGCGGCGAAATCGGCCTGATTCGCGCGTTCAATCGCCTTTCTGGATAAGGCCTAGTAAGGTGGCGCAGGTGGGAAAGGAAAGGATTCAAGTTAAGGTGTTCCTGGCAATGTGTGACCTAGCCATGGCTATGAATGAGGGCTGTTTTAACATCGGAATTCATTAAATGACAGCTGTTTTAACATTGAAATTAATTAAATGACAGCTGTTTTAAGACGTTCGTTAAATAACAGCTGTGTCGTTATTGGCATTCATTAAATGACAGCTGTTTCATTTTTGACATTCATTAAATGTCAGCTGTTTCATTATTGACATTTGTTCAATGACAGCTATCTCGTTATTGGCATTCATTAATTGACAGCTGTTTTTTGGTGACTGTTTTTATCACCTGAACAGATTTCTATGGTGCGCGTTTCTATACTGGTTTTCTATAAAAATGTTCAAAACTATATTAAAAAAATTGGCTTAAGCCATTGCTAGCGTCACGGTTGGAAGAAGAAAGAAAAATAAAAAAGGGATTTTAAAAAGACAGTGTGTTCGTGGTGCGATTAATGCAGCATCGAATAATACTTGAAAATCAATTTTTGTAATTAATATACAAGTATCGGATACGTCTTTATCATCTTCCTTAAAATTTAAACGTCCTTTTCATGGCGTTTAGAGGCAGTAATGATACGAATCATTACTATGAATAAATACTTGATTTGACAATAAATTAAAACAATGACAATAAATTAGCTGCTAAGTTAATGATTATTATCATTAACTTATCATAGCGGTGTTAAATCATTAATAAATACAAGTGTTAATGACATTTATCATTAACAAGGTCAATGTAAACTTTGACAATAAAATTCGACTTATGACAATAAATGGCTAAATGTTTTTACATATCACTCGTCTATCGTGTGAAGTAAAGAAGCTGTGATACTATGAAATTCTTCGTTCGATTGTATTGTATAAAAGTTTACCCAATGTCGCGTCAGTTTGAATATACAACTTTGCCGTTTATTTCAATGAATTTGTCATATTCATGGTTATACAAAAACTCTTTGATATGTACATTTAAGCATTTTAATTAAGTGGTGTAGGGTTTTAAAGCTTTAGCCTGATCTTTTAGGAGATTTTTATAATGTTCCTTGATTTTTTCATTTCTATTACGTGTTGTATGTTTAGTGTCATATAGAACTTAAGTGTATATTTGTTTGATGTTTGGTGTTGGTAGTATTAGGGGAAAGTGCTTTTATAGATTAATGTCGTGTTTTCGTTTGGATGCAGGATAACTTACCCTCGTCCAAAGGAGAATTAATATGACGTATTTAGACAAAATGTAATCTCCTGACGACAATAAAATACATTTCTTAAGGTAGCTTTAATGCTTATACAATAACTTACTTGTCTTTAAACATGTTACCAATAAGGCACTCAATCCTGACAATAATATTTATTAACTGTTTAGTATGATCGGTGTAAACTCTACGACTTATAAGAACTTGTACATATGACAATAACATATTGAAGCTCTAAATATTAACTACATTCCTAGTAACAAAAGACAATAAGTATTTAATTTTTTGACAATATTTATACGGGAATATAATATGTAGCATAAGCTTTGTTATTGTGACTATACACTGATAAAGACATTAGTTCAGAAGGTACATTCTCCAATCGTAGATAGGTAATAACATTTTTAAATCTTGAAATTATTATTGATGACTTAAATGGAAGTTAGTAAAATAGCTTTAATAGAATATAAGAAAATAATAGTATTACCTAGACACATGACAATATTATACTTAGCTGTAGATTTTTATTCAGGTTCCTATTGAATTGTTTTTTGTGACTCACTTTTTTCCTTTTATGTATTTTATGTTTGTATTATGTATATGAATCTTCATTGATATTATTGTGATAATAGAGAAAGCTTTTTGTAGGATTCTTACAAAACAGATCATGATCTCAGAACGTTATATTTTAGCAAGTTTGTAAATGGTAGTCATATTATTTTGCAAAAAAAAACATACATTCTATGCTCTACCACTGGAAGTTATATAATATAGGTAAGTACACGAAAGTATGGTTGTTGACTTCTTATGAGTCTCCTTCTTAACTCGAGCTTTCTAATAGTATTCATAGTTGAAATTTTATATGAAACCTTAGTTAATTTAACAATATGAATTTGAATGTATATCAGAGAACCCTTTAATTTAAAATAAAACAATATATAAAAGGGTAGACCCCAAACTTAACGAATTCCTGAATATATTTAATTCATTTCTATAATGGTGTTAAACACTATGTCCTGTTATATATTATATTTTCAAATGTATTTAATAAATTTTATAAAATGTTTCACGAAAATCCTCCCGAGTAGTGCAACTAGTGACTGAGGTACTTATGTAATTGTTTAAAATGATGTTATTACGAAAAATGAGAATATCAGCCTTTTATGTCTTAACGAGACATATTTGACATTTAACTTTTATTTATTTACTAAATATTTTATGATAAATACGTAGAATGTATATAACATTAGAATGAATGAGCGTCTGGTTTATTCCCAACAATATCTTGTCATTTGTGAATAGTTATTGACAATTAAAATAAATACACATTCAATTATTAACAAATAAATATGATAATTATTTATCAATACTAATTTGGTATAGTACAAAAATAGCAAGCTTTCACCAAAGTATAAACCTTCATAATTAAGAGGATAAAAAGGCTCTATTCTCATTTTCTTAAAAATATAGATCAAGTAGATAGATTTTAAGCTATGGACGATAGGATAAACTTATGATAACTTAGACAATAGATGTACGCTTTAGCGTTCTATGACTTATGACGTTTGTGATGACCCTCTTCCGATGTTTCTTTGATACTCTATATTTTACTTTTAACACATAATTATTTGATCACAGATAAACCAAATAACTCCACATAGTAACAAGTAGTATAGTCCGCGTCAAATTATTTGGCTCGTCTGACGTTAGCTGGTCGCGTCGTTTGCGCAGGCGCGGGGCGTGGCTGCGTCCCTCTGACACCTGCATTTGTGTTCAGACAAGCCAATTAAGTTGACGCATACTATACTTAAAGTACTCTAGGAACAATCATGATCTTAAGCCAAGTAGAGATAATGTAAAGTGTCAGATCTTATTATTTCATAACAGACGATACCAAGACAACGATTTTAATAAGACCGAAATATTTAAGGCCTGTTATCGTGCAGTAAGCCTGCGATTATTAATGTAAAAAGATGCAATTTGCGAAAATATGTAGGTTCAAAAGAACGGCATTTGCTAGGTACTTAAATTCATAAAAATTGTGAACTTGCGACAATTTGTGACATCACGTCTCATATTTAATAATTTTATACAATAATTAACTAGTCGTGATGATGGAATATAATTTAGATACCAATTTAAGTGTTTGGCAAAAATAGCTAAGCACAGGGGAGTTATCAGTTAAGTTTATACAGTGTAAAAAAAAGTTGACAAATTGACAATTATTTTTTATTATACCTATACTTTTGGTGGAATTATTTGGTTATCATGTACTTTGAAACAACAAAGTGTTTCTTTTACTGCAAACCAGTCTGCAGATTGTATTATATTTGAAATATTTTAACGTAGGTAGGAAGTCCAAAGGCTGATATTAAAAGGAAGGAAGATCATAATATTCTTGTCCAATTTGAGAGAGTGGATTTGATACGTTTCCATTGGATGATGGAAAGGTTTTGACGTTTGTATTACGACCTACTGTTTGCTTATAAAATTAAGTTGCCGTGCAAACACTTAGTAAATAGATAAATTGGTTTGAAGAGTGAGTGTGCTAAGATATAATTGTTAGGTCTCAATTGTTTTATTCCTACTCCACCACGATTGTTTTTCCTCTAATGTTGTGTTAAATTTCAGTAGTAGCTTGCGTCGGTTTCTAGAAGCAGTTTAGCTCTGTTATACGTTACGACGATACCTAAAGATTTATAAATAACATAAAGAAATGCATTGGTATTTGGCTTTATATAGAACATGTGTAGTGAGTCTATACATGTTCATTCTTAATGTTTATATGTACATAGTAGATGTACATGTTACTATGTATTACTCGGAAACATGTGTAACGATGGTGTATCACATAATATATCGTATACCGTATTTGTAGATATATACTAAATGCTGTTTGAGATAAACTCTTATCAAGTAGTTTCGTGTTCAGAGCATATCTTCTTCGAGTCAGCGGGTTTGACTCTTGCTCATAGGATAGGAAAGAATATCATAGATTATGTATTTGTAAAGAAGAAATCATACGTCTAGTTATTACTGTAATTAGCGACAATAAATATTTTGATAATGTGAAATGAGATAATTCTATAATCTTTATACATTGTCTACGTGAAGCTTGACTATTAATTGTATTTTTGTTTCGCTACTATTTCTTTGAATTGTTTTTAATATAAAGAAACAGTTGATTTTTATGGTCTAACGAATCCATTCATGATACGTTACAGGCAAAAATAATGGTTGTGTAATAATTAAATGTATAGACTACTAAATGTAGAAAGGATTCATTGCTTAGTGCTCGCATTGATGTCTGGACCTTAGTCGATGTTAATTGTTGTAGAAGAAACGCGTATTTATTACATAGACTTAGAAAGTGATTTTCTTTTCCACATTTCTACACTTTGTCTCAGACTTTGCAAGAAACCCTAATTAGTTCTTATTAAAAATTCTGGTATAATGTAAAATGAATGCAAAAAACAATTATTTTTAAAAACATAATATAAATAAAAATCTATATTTTCAAACTTTATAACAACAACTTAAATGATGTTAGATGAAGTGTGGTCAATTTTTCAGTCAACGACAATGAAATACATGTCAAAGTTGCAATTATTCTTCCCAATTATATGTAATGTAGCAAAATATTGTATGTTCTAGTACTTGACGTTTTTGTCATCATGACTGTCCGTATTGTTATATTATAATGTTTACGTTTTGTGTTTTGAATGAAACCGTTAAAAATTTTAAAACACTTTAAAGATGAAAATTATTTAGAGTTACTATCAAAATTTAATAAATTAATGACAGAAAAGTAAACGAGTACAATAAATCATTAAATGAGACAATAAACTTAAAAAATATATATGAATCTTTCGACAATAATCTACATTTGAAAGAAGATAAACGTTATTAGATAAATATAAGTTAGCAACAAGTCACAGTTTAGGCATACCCAGAATATGGGATACCTCTTATAAAAATGTCCTTGGACATAAAGTATGATCAAACTTGCGAAGTACCTACGTTGAATTTATTGAAAATTTGTATTTTTCCAACATGTAGGCTTACGGTGATCTTCGTAGATTAGCATATTGTCATTAAGAGTTCTGATTAAAGTAATAAACGAGCGGTAATAGAAAATGTTAAATAACTGTCGATCGATAACAGATATGACATTCTGCAACTTTTACTGACGGGCAAAAATATCGAATCACCTTATTTCCAGAATAGAATTGACTAAGAAAAAAACTGATATCAATATCATTATAAAAATCTTAGAGACTATTAAAATAATACACTATTTATTTAATGAAATTGGTTCTAAATTGGCTCTTCAAATTGTAAATCAGGTGGAATGTAATTATTAAAATTTAAAATGTGGTCAAAAAATTAAAAAATAAAATCTCGTTTATTACAGTAATCTACAGTAAAATGTATTGTAGACACGTAATAGATACGCACAAAGTATTCTGTACTCACTACGCCACTTTAGGGGTTTACGTTCATATACAATAAAGATTGCTGTGGAATATATTTGTATGTCGGTGTTTTACATTAGGTAAAATATGTTGCTTTACGTCTATTTGTACCTTTGCGCGATATATTTAAGTGGTATTAAAGAGATTTTTATGGGACTTGGAATGTGAGTGCTACTTTGGGATATTAAATTTATTAATTTCGGGTGATTATTCCACGCTCGAATTCACTCATATGCATATTATGTACATGCCTATGTGTAAAATATAACCTTGTCTCAAAGATAGTAGATATGGAGCATAATAATTATAAAGGAGCATATTAAAAATGTTAAAAGACATGTTCCGACTTTACACGTAAACTCTTGTTCCAAAATGTAACAGGCAAAAATTAAATCAAATTCCTAAGGCGGCCAAAATGTACAATGTGTGTTAAATCTGTTATCTACATTTATAATTATAGATATCTGTTATCTATTAAAATGTGAAGTTTCATACTATAACTTATAAGGTAAAATTATACTTTATAGTAATATCCATCTTAATGTCAAATCCCAAAGTGGTACTCACGCCATTATAATTATAATAGACAAAAATTAATTTTAATGATATTGTAAAAAATCATATTTTTCTATCGACATTTTCAGATTACTATGTGATTTCGCCGCGAACTGTTGTGATTTTAGTTCAATATATTTTTGTGTGAAAACGAACTTCATTTCACTGGTTTAAACAATTATCTACTCTAAACTATATTTTGTATTATGGCGTTCAAGACTTATATCAAAGGAGTTACTTTATTATTCAATTTTGAGAAAGATATCGCTCAAGAAAGTGATATACAGTATTTTGTAAAGAATGCACTTTAAGTTATCATATCCTAAATGTTATTTACTTTAAAATGTCTTTCATTTTGTAACATAATAATATGCCATTGAGTGTACTAACGTTTTATTGTGAAACATAACGGTTTGCGGCGTTGTATTTATTTCCCATACCGGTAAATGTTTTGGTGTTAGTTTCGTGCCGACCTGAGCGGTGTGTGTCGCTTGTCCTTCTATTGTGTAGCATTTCGTTCCTCAAGCTTGGAAATAAACGATACGATGACGTTTGACTTTCATTATCCAAATAATCCCTGTCTGCCACCGATATAAACACTAAAAAAACACAAGGAAATAGGTAAAATCGTTCATATAGATAATAAAAAAAGGAAGGGAATGTGTTAAAAGTGTTCACCGTTAACCATACTAATTCTATAGTTAAAAGAAAACCAGTTAATTTATTGTATTAATATTATACTAATGGATACAGTAGTTACATTAATCAACAATAGGTATAAATAACTAGGCGTTAGCCGCTAACTAGTACAAGAGGTGGTTACAATACTGTCCATGCAAGTTTCACGTTTACGGGCCGAAATGTATGATAAAATTTTCATTTAATCAAACAGTCATTAGTTACTTCAAAACTTAATCATTAATTATCATTTAATTAAATATCACTAGGTACTCACAACAAAACTAATAAATTGGTAAGTATGTATGCTATGTTAGAAAAGAATTTCAAGTTTCAATTAAATAAAACCAACTACCACTACTTCATTAGTAACCATTAATTAACCACCACCATTTTCAGTTATACGACGTATGGAGGAGGGACCCTTCGCCAGAAAACAACGCTCGGTTATATTTTATACTTGCATGACGCGAAAGAGCTAATTTTAATTGAAATGTTGGCGTATTTGTTCGTTGTTTTTGATACTCATAACATGGTGGTTGGTGGTTGGGATATGTAGTAATTTGAGCTAGTGGTAAATATGAACACAAACTCACACGTACGGGCCGAAATTCGAACCATCGACCTCAACATGTGAAGCGAGATGTTTAAAAACCACGCAGCTACCAAAATATAATTATTTGAAGTAAAGTTAAAAAAATTATATAAGAAAATAAACAATCATGAAAACGATAATAAGGTACAAGTAAACGATGCGTAATGATATAATTTATCATAACATTTCGATCCAATCTTCGCGTTACAATATTTAGATCGCTTTTTTTAAATGTAAATTTTCCTAATGGACTTTAATCGAGATTACCTAATTCTGGAATGGAAACCAATCGATTACCAGACCTTGATCCATGATACTTTTGAGTATTTCAATGAATTTCTAACGACAACGCACATTCAACAATTGGCAGATTTTAAAGGAATTTCCAAACACTTGAACTTTCAATTTGTTGTTGTGCTAATGGTGTCATAGGAGAATGGAATCATTAGAAATACTCAAAAAACCAAAACAAAACGTCCTCTACCAGAATAATAAACCATATATTTAACTATTATTATTTATTTTTATTATTATTTAACAGAGTATTTAACTTAAGAAGAAGATTCATAATAGTTATTGCCTATGATGGAAGCAAAATATTTCATGGGGCCTGTTCAATTTTATTAAAGCCCCTTACGGCCAGTACTATGGTGCCAAATGATTAAAATCGATGTTGCGTCCATTGTCATGGTAATTTGGGCTCCCTTTTGCTTACCATCAGACTAAGTAGAGCTAATGTACAGCTAATGCACGTCAGACGTAACACTTTGCACTTTGTACCACTCTTATGTCGGGGGCATATAAGTGCTATTATCGAACTGAAAGTGTTAACCGTGATGTGCTGTTGACCGTACTCTGATCTACTATAAAAAATAAAATAAATGAAAAGTAACAATTTTATGTCTGCCGGACGTTTTGTTTTAGTGCCTAGTAATGTGCAATGGGAGGACGCGATCGCGCCATGTAAGCCGTGAGTTTGTCAGATCGTACACAACATCCACATTCAGTCTTGAGTATTTTCGCTAAATTGACTAAATCGATTAACCAGCTTCCTTTAATTAAGTTTAATTTCTCTAATGAGTTGCCATTACTCGATATTGGGAGAAAATTATTTTAATTTAAAATATTATGGTATTTACTTAAAGCGATAATTATATTAAATATTTAATTTAAAAAATATGAGAATACAACCTCACTACAACTTATACCAAAAGGGTACCGCTATTACAAACGCTAACAACCTAACAGTATACTTTTTAGGATCTTATTAAAAAACTAAATAATTATCAAATAAAGACATCAAGTAGTCCTTCATTGACAGAACTAATTTATCTTCAAACTATAAACACAAACGATTACGAACATACAACACAATAAATTTAATATTTACTTTAATTGTAGAACATTTAAATTAACACCATTAAAAAGTTACATATACCGGTAATTTTAATTATGTATTGTACGGGTATTCGTTGCGTCGTTTGTTTTTTTTTCTCCCAATATCGATGTTTGTCAAACATTTTTACGAATATGTTTATCTAACATTTATAAATATGTTCAACATAAACATATTGATATACCATAAACATCTAAGGGGATTTCCGTGGTCGTTTTAGGGATTCGTTAATATTATTATTTAATTGATATAATGCAACTATGTATACAGGTAACGTGCAAAGTAAAATTATGTTTATTAAAATTAAAATTATTTTAACCTTTTAAAAACACGTCCACATTTATTCATTCAACTTTATCATATAAGAAGAGAGTTATTAGAAACATTTATTTTAACTTAAACTCATGTAAAGTGTTTTAAAAATATATTTTTAAAATTCTACAAATTATAATATAATAGTCAATCAACTACATGTAATATAATTAGATGTCTACATCATTTCAGATACAAATTGACGGTGCTCAAGGCAAATACTAACTGTTGTGTGATGCACAGCAATAGAATTGGAACAGCTATTTTTATTTTAATAATTTGTATGTACCATCGAGGACACCCGCGCGTGATCACTTTTGGAAAAATATACCGTGCACGCGCTTCGTGACTTGTTAGGAGCGGCGCTTGTAAACGTGAAAATACTGCACAGGAAACGCGCGGGTGATCGCGATAGTACGCAATAGGTTACTGGTGTGATGACGATTTCGATGACCCTGCCGTACGCGTACGGGTCGTAGGTTCGTATCTCATCAAGAAGAAACATGTGTATGATGGAATGTTCTGTGTCTGGCCGTTGATTTTAATTTTCGGAATTGAACCCATGACAAAACTTTCAAATCGGGTTAAAATCAATAATTCAAGGATAAATCGATTATTTTGAATTGAGTATAAAAAGAACACTATAACGTCTATTACACTCAGGTGTGTACTAAACATTATTATTATTTAGTAGTACTGTCAATCACTGATATGATTTCTAATACATCGTCGTTCAGAATTGAAACAATAAATCACCATTTTTGTATATTTTAAGACACTCAACGACATTTAAACAATCGACCGCACCTCCTGCTTACCAGTTTTCTATTTATAATCAACATTAAAATCTTAAACCAAAGTTATAACATTGAAATGCTTATTTAGCCCCAATAATCTATCGCTCACACGCAAAAGTTACATTAGATGTATAATTTCACTTTTGCATTGAATTCTATTGCTATGCACATGAAAATTGAAACCGGTACCGTCGATATGTATCGGCTAAATATCAACAATTACTTCACAAGTAAACTCTTAAAACGTTTCGACTATATTCCACAATTTCACTCCTTGAAAAACCTTAGCAGATGAATTCCTCGAAACACACTAAACCTGTGCACTAAACTAACAACTAAAGTATACAACTTGTAACAACGTCGAGCTATAAATACTTAACTTACTTGAAATCTCAAATAATGTGGATGGCTAACATAACTTTTTCGCAATCAACCTGGACACACTATTTACAGAAATTCAAAGAAACAAAAATTAAATAATTTTTATTTGCATAATAATATAATATATTAAACGCTGTTTTTATTGAAATGAAAACACACTCAGATTTTTGTTTTTATATGAACTACGTAAAGAACTAAAACATTCTAATTAAGACTTGTTTCTTAAAATACTGTATTTTGAGTAAAGGTATGTACACCAAATTATGTAGCCATATCTGCACTAATATCTTAGATTAAGAATTTAATTAAATATAAGTAATATTATACATAGAAAGCTCTCAGGCCCACGAGGACCAGGCTTTCTTGATTATTATTTTTATTATGATTAACTTATCCATCTGTATTCCCTTAGTGTTTTATTGCACGACTTTGTTACACATTGTATATCTACGTAATACAATTTTAATGATAATATAATAGTCACATATCTACACAATATATTCAAGCCATTTTTTATCGGGCAGATGGTTCGAGATAAAATATGAAATGTGTTTCAACGAACAAATATATAAAACAATATTTTAGCAATATTTTTTACTTAAAGTTAATGATATGACGCAAGCGCGAAGATTTTTATACATATATAATAATATATATTCATATATAACGACAAAAATAACATTGCACATATTTATCATTTTTAAATATATTAGCCTCTTTTGGAAAATAAATGATACTTTACGATTAGGCGTTTACAGTACGACATACATTGGAAGATACGAGTATTATATAGAAAGTTCGACGACGCTTCATTTATTTACTATAGCAAAAGTAAGAAACATTTGTTTTACAGTCACACTAAGTCTTTTAAAATTACATTGATTCTGCTTAGATGTGTCGCACTTATGAATCTTTGGTTATTTGGTTTAAGACACGATTTATTAAATTATAATAAATAAGAAACATCGCTGAACTCTCGGCGTACATTTTGTCCGAACGATTAACGAATGAAATTTCTTAGCCGAAGGCGGCTACCGCTTATGTCTAACGCAACTGCGGCCAGAATGTATTAGATTGCACAGACCTCGGAAAAATCCTTTATTTAATTATAATTATATTAGTACCCGTTTCGCATTTCTATTAAATTAACGCATACAGACATAAAATTCACAGCTTTGAAAAGCGAAATAAACATGGAATAATAACATTCCCAATAAGCAGTATTATGTCTTAATATTACACAACATAAAAAACTAATCAACCCTAGATTAAAACTAAAACAGGAAAGACACGGCAGTTTTAGTTATTTTATCAATTGAGTATTAAAATCT
Source organism: Mecyna flavalis (assembly GCA_949319885.1). Lineage (NCBI taxonomy): Eukaryota > Metazoa > Arthropoda > Insecta > Lepidoptera > Crambidae > Mecyna > Mecyna flavalis. Next base: position 1,127,747 of record OX439426.1, read on the forward strand.
TCTTACTTGTGTTGATTTATTTGTGTATAGGTAAAATCAAATAATTTCTGATGGTACAAGTAATTCTTAAAATAATATTGTTTTATTGCTATCTACAAACTTGTTGAACATCGGTTGACGGAGAGAGGAAAAGTTCGCGCATGTGCAATCGCGCGTGACCAATAGCACGCGCGAATCTCAGCAGAGGTATGCTTCTGACCAATAGCACGCAGGCGTGTCATTTTAAACTTGTGTTCTGCGCAATTCCCCCCGATATTCAAGAAGTTTGCCTAGGCCTATATTAAGCATTATATGTATTCGAGCGTGTTTAATTTTTTGGTGATTCAAAATAAACTGTGTAATACCACAAATATTTTTTTCTATTTGGTAAAAATTTAACTTTTTTATTTAAAAAAAAAGTTAGTGGACAAACAAAACGATCCCTATAGTGCGATGATAGGCCGTTTCCCCTCGTTTCGTTTACATCTAGGAACTACGCAAAAAGTGAGCTTCTTAACTTGCGAACATCGCAAAACTAATTCTCATTCATATGCAAAAGACAACCGTCAACTCCATTTTCCCTCAACCTATACCATAGCAACCATATCTACGTGAAAAGAATACTTTTCCTAATCACAATAATTAATTATATTATTTGTCTGACATTTTGTAACACCTCAAACACACGCAACAATTGATGGTAGAGATTTCGAGAGTATTATAGATTTAAAATTCAAAATACAAGCAAACTTTAAAGAAGATCTTAAGTAGAGGGAATGTACAAGGAAGACGAAGGGTCAAAAAGAGAGAAATGTGTCCAAAATGACCCTACAACAATTCGAATGCAGCGCGGCTTGAACTTAGAAGTTCCTTACTATTGCGGTTATTTTCACGATTTACTAGAGATTAATACATTTCTCTTCATAATTCTTATTTAAATACACTTTTTCAAGAGTTCGACATTGCACATCGAAAGCGCGGTAATTCCGTCTCGTTTCATCTGTCAAAATCCTTCCCGGCTAGTGAGGGGTACGCCAGATAGTGTTGTATAAATCGATTGAACTATTTATTCGTCTAACATTACTTATAAGGAGAAAAAAATCCTTCCTTGCCAGTTAGGCACAATATAATGTTAAATAACCATTGAGGTGCTTATGCTTGGGAGTAGCCCCAGCAGTGAGGCATTTTAATCATGATTTCCAGTTCTTGAGTTACAACGTCTCGTTTTATAATTAGTGAAAACACATGAGTAATGTACGTAAATACGTCTTTCCCACTTTTATGTTAATTCATTTTCGTTATTCAATTGTTACTATTGAATATTCCCTGTTACTTCTATTTTCAAGCCGCGATTATTAAGATTCAAAAATAGATCTGTAGAAGGAACATTGGATAGCCGAGCTAAAATCTAAAAGTCTTTCAACATTCGCTGTTTTGTTTTCAAATAATTTAGGCCTTAAAAAATGTTTAATAGTCGCCGTTTATTTTCTTTTTTTCTATTTAAAAAAATTTTAGAAAACAATCGAAAGACCGACGACCCAAAAATTTAAAAACTAGATAATACAATGCATGCATAAATGATAAATTAGTATATTAGACCTCTAGAATGTTACCAATTGACCTCTAGAACGTTACCAATTGACATCTAGAACGTTACCAATTGACATCTAGAACGTTACCAATTGACTTGTAACCGGTTACGTGATAATGGACCTTATGTTACCGTGTTAGGGCTCAGTTGGACTGCTGGATCGACGCGAGGAAGGCGGGGTCCACGGAGGCCACCTTCGCGGTGAGGAACGCGTGCATGCAGAACAGTAGACTTTGGAGTATTTGACATTCTAGTTCCTGGGAGAAAGAAGATATTCAGATGTTAGTGTAAGGCCAAATTTTTTTACAACTTCAGTTATGATGCCGATCTTTAAATACAATATTTTTTTTTAAATCAATGAGGCATTTGCCGAAATGTTTTACAACATCTGCTATACGCTGATCTTGAAATACAATATTTTTTTAAAACCAATGATCAAATGACCTGCCAAAATTTATACGACTTCAGTTCTAACGCAGGTATTTAAATAAATTAATAACAATAACACCAAGCTTTAATAAATGAATCTCATATATAGTAAAACAAAATAAGACAAAAAATACTTCTCACCTTAGTCTCGATAAGTTTAGTCTCAGCGTCTTGGAAGTGTAATTTCAATTTTGATTTTCCGTCATCGCTTGAGCCTCTTAGTTGTGAGAATCTGAAATGAAACAGGTTTTATCATTGAAACTGATTTTATACCCGAAAGGCTTAGCCACTGTACCATGAAAATGGTAAAAATATAAAGAACGTTGCAATCTTCTGAACATCTTAATGTGTCGTATAAGGATAACATTGTAAAACACACACATACTTAATGAAGTTTATATCAACGAGTTTCTTATGGAAATTCTTCGCAATATGATAAAAAACGTTTGACGTGCAATAAAATAATTAACAAAATTAATACTTTGACTAAAAGGTGTTACCTGTAAGACCAGACGGGGGGCGCGCCGGGCGTGCCTTCGCTGAGCGAGAAGCCGCCGGCCCAGTCCAGCGTGAGCCCTGCGGCGCGCCCTAGGTGGACCACGGTGAACGTTTTCTTCTGAAACAAGTATAAGTGGAACATTTAGTCACGGCCCAAGGCATTCTCGGAGTCCAGGGTTGTGGATTTTCTGAACGTAACTTGGGTGTTATCGCCAACCTATATTTGCCAAGCGTAGTGATTAACTCGGTACCTTTCATCGTATGAGTTAATTTAAGTGGCGGAAGCCTGCCCTAGAAACTTTGAATTTCCCTCGCTTTTTTTCCTTAACTTTATGATTAAATTTTACTGTCAGTCACAACACATCACATAGCTACAATTACTTTAAATCACAAATATTATTCTAAAAGGTAGTTAGTTGTTTTATTTTTAATAAAATAAATTTTGAAAACATAAACTTCTACTTATCCACTCAAACGTCCGTGCGCGTTTCGCTAGGTTGTCAGGACAGTCCGCGAGTCACGTGATACGCGCAAAATAAAATCGATAGGAGACGTATGCTAAATAAATGCTTATTACTCAGTAAATAACTCAAATATCGCAAAATGAAAAATACTAATGAAAGGCTCATTAGTTGACGATTTTTAGGCAATAGTTATGTTTGATTTTAACATTATATTCTATTAATGATCTTACAGTGAACTTTAAGAAATGCTAATTTAGTCCTAGTTTTCAATTAAAAAAAATTTTTTATTAGATATTTTTGACGTTTACAATATTAAAACAATTTTGGGTTTTAGGTAATATAATGGCCTTTCATTTGAAACCAAAATCCCATTATAAATCATCTTAAAAATATTACAAATAAAATAAAAACTAAAGCTACATGATCTGTGAAATCGAAGTTCACGTATGGTAAATTGTCTAATCCAGAATGAAATATGGAATATTTCAAGAAAGTATGGTAATAACCAGGCTATAATATTAATAAGTTTTCATATTAAAACATTTAATTACGATATAATATAAGAACTTTTTTAGATCTTCCAATTATTCACTAATAAAAACACAGAGTCACCGACCTATTTTTAATCCAAATTTTTACTTAAAAACTGACTGGAATCGCACATAATGTTATAAAATATGAAAATATGTAAGATTATAAATATTTTGATATACAAAACAATAATATTTTATTACTTACGGCATGATTTCTCGAATAAAATAGCTGGAGTCACTCGCGCACTGATCCACAAAAACAACAAGCAACTTGACAATTTATTTTTTTTGTAGCCAAGAGCCGAAGTTATGTTCCACTTGAAATAAGGTGTGGTACATATCATAGAGCGTCAAAAACCAGTAACACTACAGACTATAAACATCCACAGCGATAAGAAAAAGAAAAAAACAATCGGCGGGCGCGAATTCTTAAAAATGTAACTGTAGTTACACGGACTGTCCTGAGGTATATAGTCTCTGTAACTGTGGTTACAGTGGACGTATGAGTGGTTATATTAACTTTACGAAAAAAGAAAACGCACAAAACTTTTTAGTTCAGACCGAAACTTCTTAAAACTAATAATAACGTTATGTCAAAATAAATAGGTATGACAGATATTGTCAAATTCCGACGGAAAAAATATCAGCAATTAGCATAGATTTAGAATAAATAACGAGTCACTGAGCTTACTACGTAACGAGTTTTGGTATTTAAATCATGCCAGCTTGCAGCTTAAACGAGGAAGAAAAACATGTATGCATGCTTCCCCAAGAACCAAAGTACTACGATCTGCCCCCTACTGCGGGTTGCTTTCGCCATTTGCTATGCAAGGTAAAGTTCATAGTTTTATCCAACAAGAGAATGAAATCTATCACATTTTTAGGAGGAGATTACTTTTAACCGTCATAATCACAGGCTATAGAGACCTGCGGCCATGTGTGGGACTCACGTCTAAAGACATTAGCCCCTCTACCCAATAGATTTCCTCGATTACGAAATGGACGAGGATTTAAGGATTTTTAAGGATTACGAAACCCACTTTGTGGCAACTGACCAGCTCTTGTACCGGCTGCAATATTCATAATAGCCTTGGCATTGTGCCTTCTGTTTACGTCTATTAGGAAGTGTGGTATCCCGCTACCACAACCGAAGCAAAAAACATAATAAATAAAACCAGGATAAGGTTGGTTCAATACTCGATGTAAGCAATGTGCGTTCTGCGATGTTGCGTTAACACTATTGTGTGACTCTTCCCACTACGATTTAATCACTTATGTACGGATGGATGCAGTCAACAATTTTTGTTCGATTAAATTATTTCATAAATTAGCTCTATACAACAACATTCAAAAAGAAATCATCAAAGTAATGGCCGCCGCGAAAAGTCTTCTGATCGTCGACCAATGGCGAGGGGGCGCGGCAACGCGCTGCCGTAGGCTCTCGCGCTTACGCGCTGGGATTGGCGAACGCGGGGCGGTACGAGCGCAGCAAGGCTGCGATTGGTTCAGTGGTCGCAAAAAGGAATAGAAAAAGGAAAAAAACGCTCCGAAATACAATTTATAGTTTCGTTCGTGCGTTACACTTGTATGTATGAATACAATATCACAGGAAGTAGTGGCGTCAGTGCGATGTACCGATCGCATCTTATTCAAAATCAAAAGATGTTATCTTTTTAGATGCGGGAACAGAACTTAGCTTGCGCCTGGCACGTGGGCACGCTGCTCTTCTTCCGCAGCCAGCGGCGGCTGAAGGTGGAAAGGGACCGGCAGGTGGAGCTCGGCAACTGGTTCATCTGGCACCCCTACAGCCCCGTCAAATACTATTGGGACTGCACTTTATTTACCATGATGTACGCCGCCTTCATTTATATGCCGATACAGGTGTTTTTTGACTGTGAGTATTCCCAATAGATAATTAGAGCATAGTAATTGATCACTCACACGAATGAGCCGCTTGTCTGAGAAAGTATCTTCCTTCACCTTAAAGAAAACAACAGAGAAGTAGCACTTCTTTTTGTGCTGTTTCTGTCGCTGAGTAGGGACTTCAGAGCTCGATTGGAAAGGGCATAGTGTTGGCAGCTTATTTACAATATAACCTTTGTCAGAAACAACACAAATGAATAAAAAAGTAATGCCGACGTTAGGTGGTTACCACACTGCACCGCGCTCCGCCGCGGTACGCGGGACAACAGATTTAATCATTGTACTCGTATGCAAGTACCTCAGTTTGTATAGAATAGAAACGCGCGGCACAACACACTGAAAACGCGCCCGCGTGCGGAATTTTTACTATACAGCCCCGCGCTCCGCTACGGAGCGCGGCTCAGTGTGATAACCGCCTTACTCTTAGAAAACAACTTGAATAATTCGAAATGTTCTTTCCAGGTCCGGACCCTTACGACCCTTTCATACTATTTTGCGATGTTTTCGCCTTTCTCAACATATGCACCAACTTCATCACAGGCCAAGAAAACAAGGAAACTAGCAAGATTACCCTCGACCCGAAAGCAATCGCCAAGCAATATCTGACCGGAATGTTTATCTTCGACGTTATATCCGCTCTGCCCCTCCAATGCATCCAGTTCCCTGGAAACTGCAAGTACCCAACGCACACAGTATGGTTCGTGATGAAACTGTTCAGACTGGTGTCTCTACGGAGCCAGTGGTACAACCTCTCGAGGCAAATGGGCCTGTCGTACGTCGCATCCAGCGTTATCACCGTCTGCGGGCGCTCCATCCTCTTCTACCATTGGGTCACGTACATATACTACCAAGTAGCAACAATCTGTATCCAGTACTATAGCGCGGATAACTTAAAAGCACAGGATTGGTTTAAGCGGCTACTCGTGAAATCTGACGACACGTTTATAACGAAGTACTCGGAGAACTTGTACTACGTATGCGGATTGTGCAATGGTATCGGTAATTTTATACCACTACACGGGGTGTTGTTACCGGAATTGATTATGAACACTGTGTTTGGCATCATAGGGTTGTTTTACATGACTTACACTTTTACAATATTACTCAGATTGGCCACGTACTCTCGTTTCGATGTCTTCCTTTACAATGGAAGACTGAAAGAGATAACAGAATACATGCTCTTCAAAGGCCTGCCGAAGACGTTGCAGCAAAAGATTCAGCTGTTTCTAAACTATAAGTTCTACGAGCATTATTTCAACGAGAAGGCGATTATGAACACTATCAATGAGCAGATCAAACAAGACATCAACATGCACTGCTGCAAGAAACTGGTGATGAGTGTGCCCTTGTTTCAAGACATGCCGGTCGCTCTCATCAATACTATCATATTTAGTCTCAACAGAGTACTTTTTATGCCAGGAGAGGTAAATATAATGTGGAAATAGAATCATAATTATATTTATTCTGTCCGTTTTAGTCCGTTTGTCACATAAGTTAAAAGAAATTTAAATAAGTTTTGATTTGTAGGTGGTGGTAAAATGCGATCAACCTGGTGAATCAATATACTTGATATCTTCGGGGACAGTCGCCGTTATCAACTCGACTGGAAGGGAGGTGAGCATCCAAATAATAATGGTGATCAATTGCGACTAAGGACATCTAACTTCCCCCTCTTCTTTCTACTTTTTTATATAACTCAATTACCAGACGGGCAATACGCTTTAATAATGATATTTTTTATTAATGTTGCGGGTACGGGGTACGTCAATTCAAATTAAATGCCGATTACAAAAAGACAATTATTTATTTCAAACCTCTAAACTGAGATGCACAACTTCAACACAACTTTACACTTCACAATCCACGTAGACAATTCAAAACAAACACTGGTAAACGCTGTTCACTTCAAACGTCGCAGGATAGTTCGCACTGATCGCTTTCCGAAGAATGAATACTACTCGCAGCGTCGCTCACTCTCTATTTATACCCGGCGCGGGCCCTCTAGTAATTTCTTCGAACATACGAGAAGCCTCGCGAGGGGACGCGGTCTTACAGGATTGTTCTTTACATGTAAACGCGCGCGCAGGTAAACAAGCAGGCGTGCGCGCGCAGGTAAACGAGCAGGCGGGCGCGCGCGAGAATGAACCTTATTGCGTAGAGGAGTGAGGTCCGTTTTCGCGTGCAAGCTCCGTTGCCGGGAATCTTCGTAACATTAATAAGGTTTTGATCTCCAAGTTTTGTGCTTTTAGTGTTCTGGCTCACATTGTTATTACTGAGGGCCAATGGGAGAAGGTAGGCCCTCTGATAGTGCAATAACAGTCTACTATCTATATTTAATCTCGAAAATTTGTTTACAGATAGCCCATCTTCGTGACGGTGCGTATTTCGGAGAATCTGCTTTGCTCAACCCGGGGGTGCCGCGTTCTGCTACGATCATCGCTTTAGAGATTACCGAAATGTACAAGTAAGTAAAGTAATAAGTACAAGTAAGCACAACACTTTTACTTTAGTACCTTGCTATGAGTAAAAAGGTTTCGTAAAGAATACATTTTAAAATAATTTTTTTATGATATGCGAGCAAGAATTCCGAACAAGATAAAATTATTGTCTCTAACATTTATAAGACGTAAAAAGGTATTTTTCCATACATCAGGTATATGGCTGAATAGTATACCAGTTTTTATAGCTTACAAGCGCGTCAACGCTCTTACGAGTTGCGCGTGTTGCAAAAGGCGCGCTTATACGCGTCTACACGCGCTTCCAAAAACGAGCCTATACACGCGTATAAATTACAAATCTGATAAAACCGCCCTTAGGGTTGGCTGCTGGTTCTATCGTATTCTGTGCCTTTATCTGACGGAAGAATTATCAGACCGCATCTGGAAGTATTGTATTGAAACTAGCCATTCTTCCGACCCAGGCTGAGCAGCAGCGGGTTCGCTGCGTGCGTGGCGCCCTACCCGCACCTCAAGCGGCGGCTGGACGACGCGGCCGCGCGCCGCCCGCCGCGCCGCCATACCCTACACCGCCTCTAACATAGCTAAACGTATGTAAAGAACATTTCTTACTCTTACGTTATGATAGCAGACTAGGTAGCTTCGACGTACACTCACCAAACAAAGCACAATCTCTAGAGCTACTAGCTTAAATGTGGAATTGTTCAGAGTCCGGCAATCATGAAGTGTGGAATTGTTCAGAATACGGCAATGATGTTGACACTCCTTCAGCGGAGTAGGGGAAAATTCGCGCATGTATACTTGCGCGTGACCAATAATAGCGCGCGCGCATCTCCTGTAGCGGCTATCGAAATGCGCTACATACGACAGACTGACGACAACAACGCAAGATTGCAAGTCAGCGAAAAGTGCACGTCGTGTAAACATTGGCTTCGAGGCTCGTCACTCGCACGTGACTGAGACAGCCAATCAGATATTCGATCCTACGTCGCGCTAGCAGTTATTCTCTCAGCTAGTATATACAGGGTGGAATTTTGTAATGCCACCTGAAGGGGAGGTACTCTTAATACTGAAGATAGAAAGTTTTACTCAAAGAAAACATTCCCTTATTTTTGAAAAGAAAAAAACCTACACTCAAAGATTTTTAAAAATTTGCTTGCCGCAACTTTGTAATACCACCTGAAGGGGAAGTACCTACTCTTAATACTGTAGATAGAAAATTTTACTCAAAGAAAACATTCCTTTGTTTTTGAAAAGAAAGATAACTGCATTCAAAGATTTTTAAAAATTCGCTTTAGCTCCCGTTAATCGAACCGACTAAAATCTGTAAAAGTTGCACCTTGTACTTTTATTGCATCGATCGTTAGGGACAATTATAAGGATAAAATCTCTCCAACAATGTTCATAAATTAAATGAAAGGAAAACAATGAAAAAAGTGCTTCAACTTGACCCATTGAATCAATAATTTAGGATTTCATTGTTTTCCTTTCATTTAATTTATGAAGTTTGTTAGAGAGATTTCATCCTTATTATCGACCCTAACGATCGATGCAATAAAAGTACAGGGTGCAACTTTTACAGATTTTAGTCGGTTCGATTACCGGGTGCAGCAAGCGAATTTTTAAAAATCTTTGAATGCAGTTTTCTTTCTTTAAAAAAATAAAGGAATGTTTTCTTTAAGTAAAATTTTCTATCTACAGTATTAAGGGTACTTCCCTTTCAGGTGGCATTACAAAATTCCACCCTGTATACAACACACCAAGACGGTACATTGGGCCGCGGTCCCCGAGCACAGACACCTAGCTCGGAGGAAGATCTTTCCTTTTCGTTGACGTCAACGTGACCTATTTATTTATTTATTTTATTTTTATACTAAGTCGGTTGGTTGGCAGACAGACACGCAGTCCACCTGATGGTAAGCGGCCAATGCGGCCTATTCCATTGAGGGACACTTCACCAGGAAGCGTCGTTTATGTGCTGCCAGACTGTGTGTGTGTGCTGACCTTCATACGTCACACTCGCATACCTCCGGCATACCCAAAATTCGCGTTCTGCGCAATCCCCACCCGTTTTCAAGAAGTTTGCCGGGCACTGTATAAGAATCACTCACCCCCAGGCGTATAACGGATTAATCGATAACCGGTCCAGGCAGCCTCTGGGCACACTCGCCATCGCAACCTCCCGAGCCTAGATATAGACTACAACATTTCCTTGAGCGTTTCGGTGTAATATAACGTTCCTGCGAATGCTCGGCGTTAAGTTACGGGTAAATGCTTACAGCGAGTGTGCATTTACCCGTAGCATTTCGTTGTACCTGCGTTCATTCTTCTTTGAATGTCGGGCCTACAAGTTGTGTGTGCTGCGTTTATTGCACTCGTGCAAAGGTTCGACGAAATGTTACACCAATATGCTCGTTGGTTTTTAAAAAGGTTGTAACAAAACACCGAGCGTCATGTTCGAAAAGCGGGTCTTTAATAAATAAATAAATATACTCACCTTAAAGTATGGAAAAGTATAAAAACACTCACCCCCAGACGTATGACGGAGTTGACGATATTCGCAGTCCAAGCGGCCTCGACCCGCAGCAAGTCCTGCCGGGTCTCTGCGCTGAAGTAGCGCGGGCCGGATGCCAGCGGCCCGCAGCCGCCGCCGCCGCTCTGCACCAGGAAGCAGTGCTGCCGCCAGTCCACCGTCTCGCTCTCCTTCACCGTGCGGAACATCGTCTGGTACACCTTGAGGACTTCTGGGCACTTCGCCAGCTCTGTTAGGTTCATCTGGAAGGAGAAATAGTTATTATAACCCACGGAGTAGAGTATCTTTTCATTTGGAGGTAGACAAAGCATTTAGCTTCTGATTTGAATTTCGAGGAAGCGGGAGCGGGAGCGTGAGCGGAAGCGAGGCGGACGGCTCCCACGTCCAAGAAATTTGAGGCACTAGACTTACGCTCAACAGTGACGTTTGCGAACGTGTGAGGCTTGGGTCTGAAGACTTTGTCCCACTACCTAATACCTTCAAGAAGCGAGCATATTCCACCCTTAAAGGCGGGCAACGCGCCTGTGACCCTAAGGGGGTCTCGGGTGCTTATGGGCGGTGGTGATCACTTAACATCAGGTGACCCACTTGCTCGTTTGCCCCCCTATTACATAAAAAAAAACTACCCCGGTTTCCCCTTTCCGCCGAGAACGGGGACGAGCCCACGAGTGACAAAGTGAAAAAAGCAGACACCATATTCATTGGTCATAACAAAGGTAGACATAGTTAAAAACTGGAAGCAACACCAATGACGTTCAATTAAAAAACTAGACTCACAATCACGCTCAAATATTGTCCGAAGCAAAAGTCTGCCCACCCGACTATTGGGCAGAGTTTTCGTTTAGTTGTATACAATTGACATTAAACACTAAATGCCACGAGATAAGGTGTTAATTTGAACGAATGTGTTAATGTCATCAGTGTCAAAGCCACTCGGACGTTTTTTGAGGAATTTTTCTTAGAGATTGGGTGTCTAGTTTTATATTGAACGTCATTGAGCAACACCTAAAAATTGACGAGTTTGATGTTCGACGTGTAGCTTCTGGTTAACTTTAAGTTGCTACCGGCACCGGTACCGGTTGAATACATACCGGCGGGATGTCGAAGAGCATGACGTCGGTGCCCTTGAGCACGAGGAACTTGGGCCGGTACGTCTGCCACGGCTGCGCGGCCGACACCACGCCCTCGTGCACCCAGCCCATGTACTCGATGCGCTCGCCGCCTGGCAGCGCGCGGTTGAACAGCTTCATCTGAGAACAACACGCGTCAGTGGTCATTCCACTCCATACCCATAACAGGCCTATTTGACTTCCAAGTGACGCAAGATTCTGTTTTTTTTTTCAGGGAGGCAAATGAGCAAGTGGGTCACCTGATGATAAGCGATCACCGCCGCCCATAAGCACCCGAGACCCCCTTGAGGTCGCAGGCGCGTTGCCCGCCTTAAGACACGACAGTTATTAGGTCTAATATACCCAGTAATTTCACTAGCTTCAGTGCCCTTTCCCCGAAACACAGAAATTCTTGACACACTTCTATTTCACTGGAAAATATATGGCAGTCTGTTTCTGTTGTTGTCGTGATTTTCGCGGAATCGGAGCGGTAACAGATCCCCGGCGTAACACAGCAGCGATTTTAGCTCATAATAACGCCATAACAATTTCAAAGTTCCTCATTATCAAGTAATTTGCCACAGTCCAAGTATAGTGCCCGGCAAACATATTGAAATCGGGTGGGGATTGCGCAGAACGCGAATTTTGAAATGCGTGCGCGCTATTGGTCAGAAGCAAACTTCTGACCAATAGCGCGCGCGAGCGACGGAAGATTCTCGCACACTATTGGTCATGCGCAAGTGCACATGCGCGAACTTTACCCCACCCCGTCGACCGAGCGTCAAGCAGTTTGCTAGCACCTATACAGCTATTTTACTTCCCAATAATGTTGCTCCCTGTTCTGTTACCTGCAGGTTGGTGAGGCCGACGATGTTGTCAGAGATGCTCTTGAGCCAGTGGGACAGCGCGGCGGGGTCCTCAGCATGGATGACGCCTGTCGTCTGCTGCGGTCGCGCGCCTCGCACCTGACGAACATACAAGCTGCTATCACACGTGGGGCATTAGATAAGCGTTAATACAGCGCTTCAAGCCGACTTCTTTTAAGTTAAGTTTTAAATAATAAACCGTAAGTGTAATAGATAGGAAATAAACAAATATTTAATTGAACCCGATATTTTATTTTATACTCACTTCAAAAGCTCCGGGCCTTAATTTGTCAGTTCCGAAAACGTATCTCGTCACGTATCCCATCATTAGGGGCACTGGAACAAAGTGAAAAAAAAAACATATAACTAATGAAGTTCAGTAACTTTCAATCTGAAGTTTTAAAATAGAAAGTTCTATCATATTATATTTTTTAAAGTGGGACAAACTTGGTGGGACAACCGGGAATGAACCTTGGATTACACCCCCTTAAGCTTAAGACCCCCGACTTTCATGGATGGCTACTTTGAGGAGGGACCTACTACAGACCCAATTCCCATCAGAGACCACCCATCATAGAGGATCGAGAATCCTGACGAAGACTTAACTAGAAGAGCCGTCCCCAAATAATGGGACAAGGAGAAAGAGAGAGACTTGGCTGAACTTTTCGTATTTCACAGCAAAAGGGGGGAAAGGGGAATGTGACCTGACACCTGTCGCTGACCCTAGGGCACTGCATGACCGGCTGAGTTAGCTGTATACAAGGCCTTATTATTCTTAGGGTCCATATTTGAGAAGAGCATCATTAAACTTACCGGAGACAACGTCGACCCACTCCTTGAGCGCTGGGGGCGGTTTATCAGAGGCCACAGACGGAGGTCGACTGCCCCTCGCTGACCCCAGGGCACTGCCGGGGCGGCTGCCGTCGTCATCAGGCCACGCGCCCCAGCCGTTGGGGTTGGGTTCGGCGCTGCGTTCGGAGTTGCAGTTGGCGTCCACCGGCTTGTTGTGAAGGGATGGGTGGTCGTCGCCTGTGCTGCTGTCTGTGTCTGACGCGCCGTCGGCTACACGCGAAAAGATATGGAAATGATTACAAAATTCAAATAAAAAAAATAAAATTGCATCGTCGTCAGGAATAGATTTGATCGTAATGGAAAATCAGTGTTCGTTCAAAGAATATTTTGACAAAGAACGAGACTTCACTCGTTTCATTGCCACTTTTCCATCTATCTGCTGAAAATAATCTTTGTTTTAGGCTACGTCCCCAGTAGGCAAACTGTGAGCGGCAAACTAACAGTTGACAGTTTGCGGCTTATCGATTTAGTACGCCTTTCCATATATTACAAATGGAGTGTCCACAGTTTGCTAGTTTTGCGCTCACTGTAGAGCGGCCGACTCCCTTCAAAATGACAGCTGTCACTAGTGATGAGGTGCAGTAGGGTGCAGTCGATTTGCGATTATACGAACATCGATTTTGGATCGTAAAAATTGTTTTTTCCTATTGTCTATCAAATATGATTCTATAGTTTGTAAAATCTAGGATGATACCTGCAACATGTGTTACAGTAACATTTCTAGAGACGTCGATTTATACTGCAAGATTGTTGTTATTTTGGAATCGCATTCACATTTAAATTTTTTATCCAAGGCTTTACTACTTTTAATTTAATTGATTGATTTTTTATAATATGATTTTACGTTTAAAGTATATAAACGAAATAATGTTTTCGAAATTTCACTCGGTTACAATCGATAATAATTGTAAGCGACAGATGACAGCAATGAACATCTCTAAGTTGGCGGCGCCGGCAATAATGAACGCCATTTCTCTGCATACATTTTGACATACAAAAATTGTGAAACATCAATGCTGTCAATACGATGACATCTGTGCGTAAATTGTTCTGAATTTGAAATTTCAGTTCGGCAGCTAACAGTTTGCCTACTGGGGACGCAGAAAATACCACATTTAAAAATGTTTCTGTACAAATGTTTCCACAAATTAGATGATAAAAAAATGGCACTGGTTGTCTCCAGTGTAGCTAATATTGAAAGAATAAGGCCAACAATAGACATGTCATTTTGAGCGTATAGCGACTTGGTCACCTCGTCTCGTTCGCGATGGGCATAAAATTGTCTTGCTATCCCAATGATATATTTTATTTGAACCAACCTTGTTTCTGTAGGAAGGGCGTAGCAGCGCGGTAGTGCTTGACGGTTAACACGACGATGTCGCCCGCATTCCGCAGGATATTGACCGCGTCATCGTGCTTGCACGCGGTTATGTATTCGCCGTTCACTGAAACACAAGTTATAGTCTTAAGAGCTCAGTAAATGAAGAAAACGAAAATGTAAAAATAATGACGATGATTAACGAATTTAAATTGGAGTTTGCCTTTCTATCGTTCTCTACGAGTGATATGCGTACGGGGGTAGGCCCCCTAAAGTTGGTATTGCACAGATCATCCAAGCCTAATGTTGGGATCACATAGTTTCCTAACGCGCAAACACTGGTTTACAGCATCCCTTTGGGTGTGAAAGGGAAACCGGGACAGTTTCATGTGTCTGCCTGCAATTTAGATAAATTAGATCATCCTTAGAAAAAAAGCGAATCGTGCATATTATAGGTTACCTTAGCTAACTTTTAGGTAACTTTTAGGTAGCAAACCTACGATCATAATATTTCAGAATAAATCCAGCTCGAAATGCTATTCAAACATTCGAACAATACGAGTACTACAATTTACTTAAGTGACCAATTAGGCGCCGGTCAACAAAGACTATACTCCTCGGGGTCATCACCCTCTGATTAGTTGTTTGACAATTTGCATCGCAACTAGCCGCCTGATTGTCCCGGATATCGCCAGCGCAATTAGTCCAGCCGCGGGATTTACATACATTGGAATGTGTTGCAATGAAAAATAGCATTCATTTCTAAAGAACACGTAAAATATTTTACTTTTTTTATGCAACGAGTAAGGCTGGCGCTTGGTAAGCGTCCACAGGTCCGCATCGCACGCATCGGACGGATCGCATTAAACGGATTAATTTTACAGACTGCGTCCACTGTAAGGCAGTGATCGGATTGCCGATGCGAGTATCAGCAATCCACTGATCGGCATGGTAGGCATTGCCGATGACGTCATACGGAATGCCGATCAGTGGCCGCTGTTTTATGAGTTTTTATACAAGACAAACTAAAACCCGTTGCGTGCGATGCGTCCGATGCGGACCTGTGGACGCTTACATTAAGTCAACAGCCTCCAGCTCGCCGATGGTAAGCGGTCACCGTCGCATAGGGACGCTTGTAAAACAAGAGTGAAGAGAGTCGCGAGTCGCCAAAATATAATGTAGACAGCAAAAAAAGTTTCTTCCAGCTGATAACACCATGCCCTCCTCGATTGATCTTTGAAGACCTTAACTTACCGACAGAAACATATCACGACAATTAAGACGCTAGTTCGCTTCGCCATCTAGTCGAGATCTCTCCTCTCTGATCGAGAGGAAAAAACAACTTTAAACGATTAAGATTTGCGGTTTACTCTATATTTAAACTAAAAATCCGACGTTTCGAATGCTTTACAGTTATGCGTCGGATTGATATTTAAATTGTTACATCTACCGTCACATTTATCATTTTTTGAGTCAGCAACCGTCGTCTTCACTATTATTTGATACGTTTCTTTCCTATCCACGCAGTAGGAGCTAAGGTGTCATCACAGAAATCTAAATAAGGTGTCATATTCGCGATTGTGTTCTTTAATTTGCTTAACGATACTCATTTTTATTCATCACACAGCAGGTAAGATACCTAATGTTATTTTATCCGTTTTAAGTTATTTTATGAAATAATTAATTTCATGATTTATTTAAAAATTAAAATACGGGACGTTATCTTCGTGCGTATTTGCAATAACGTTTAAATAACTCACACAATAAAACACTGACGGACGGAGCAGACAAGAAAAACTTAAAAGCCTGCTTAAATATTTAAACATAAGCCCGGTCCAAAATCTCTCTGAGAATGGCCTGCCAGCCTTAGAGTTCATCTAAGATAAATTATGTATAGAGTAAGCTCCGCTCCGCTTGCGGGGTCATCGCTCGCCGTGATTAGCCAAGTTAGACAATTTGCATTGCAACGAGGCGTCTGACTGTCGGATATCGTCTGTGCAATTAGTAGCATTTCGGACGGTTGCAATTATTGAATTAGAGTGGTACAACTTGATTTTTATTTGAGACTGCCCACCTCGGCTCGGCACGGATCGTGAAAGATGCCTTTACCCAACAAACACGCAAGCTGCTTAAATTGCTTCTGTACCACCTGAAGGTTGTATAACAGCCGTTCAAAGGGTTTATTATACTTCTTAAGTTGTACAGTAGCGTATTTAAAAGCGCTTTAACAGACGTGCGGTACCACAGACTAAATAATTTCTCTATGTGCGGTACAATGGTCGTAGAGCGGTAAAATAATCCCCAAAGGAGATACAAAGTCATATTATAGAGTTATTGTACAGGCATTAGATGTAAAGAGGAGGTATAAGTAACTTTTGTAGCGCTCTGAGATCTTGTAGAATGTTTTTGTAGTTAAAGGCGTTAGAACAGAGTTATTAACTTCTTTTGAAACGCCTTAAGTTGTATATTGTATACTTGTATAGGCTTAAGCTGTTGAGTACAGTTAATGACATCCTTTGTAATGCTGTATCTACAGCAGATACATAATACTCTATAGTAGCGCCTAAGTCGCTACAATTAAGAATTGTACAGCAACTTTATGGCAAATAGCTGGATAAGGCATGGCAAACACTCCTTATACAGGTAAAAGTGTATAAATTTCACTACTATGGCCATTAAAACGGCTGAAGCCGGACTAGAGAGGGGGACTAAATAAAACATTTAATATAATTAAAAGATGTTTCATATATTTTGCAGTTCTGAATTTGGTTCCGATTCTGTCGGCACTTGAGCTCCGGCGTTGTCTGAAAGTATTATATACGTAGGTTCAGATGCTTTCCCGTAGTCCATTGCAGCTGTTGAAATATTTCCACAGTTTTCTTGTAGGACCTGAAAAACACGAATTTGATGCAAAAGTCTCCAGATAATAAGTCAAGTGTAGAAGGGTTTTAAGATTCTGACCACGGACTCCTAAATAAAACGACCTCTATAATAGGGTATCAATTATCCATTGTACAGTCTTGGGTTCTTAAAAGAAGTATTAATTGCTGCTGTACACCTCATAACGTTTAATAGCACGTTAATACCACAATTGTAGAACCCAAAGGTCTAGAACGGCAAATACAAGCGCCATGAATCGGTAGAAAGGTTCTAGTAAACTCTGAAGGCTGTTGTAGCTGAGACGCCATTTAGCTTTTATGAAATTGATTTTCAGAATACTAATTTATAATTTTTAAATCATAAATATGTACAAAAAACCGAACTCACGTAACTATTTTTCATCCATGACACTACAAAAACTACAAACAAAGCCTAAATATCTTTTACAAGCTAAATTCAGAATTCACAATCTATAATTAAATGTATTTTTTATCAAAAAACTGCATATATAGAAGGGCGCGTGAAAATATTAGCTAAAACATATGTATATATTTACAATAAACTGTTACTCGCACTTGTATTTCATACGAATAAAAGGAAAAAACAACACTTGACTTACCTGTTTATTATTTTTAATTTACTTACTGCAATTCACTGTCATATACTTTCCAAATGGCTAATCTTATTAAAATTATAGGTTATGTTTTATAAATTCCTCTGTATCGCCACTGTATATTCAATAAAGAACCGTAAACATTAAATCGGAGATACAGACGCGGTATAATAAGGTGCGAGCGCTACAGTCGTGCTATAATAAGGTGCGAGCGCTACAGTCGTGCTATTACAACTTATTTTAGATACTTAAGCGTATACTATCGCTCGCATACGCCACTGTAGACCCTATAGCCGTACAAAATGGGCCCTTTTGGGGGTACAGCGGTGCTTTAAGCGCTTGTACATATACTGTAGATCTTACTTAAGGAACCCATGCCTTTATTAGTAACTTCTAACCGACCAGTATACGGCTTGTTATAGAGCTTGTGTGCTAGTTGGGTACCCTCGACCGTCACTTCTGTCTCGCCAACATGGTATTAGTATTGATATTTATTTGATCGCAATAAGTTGAAAATAGAAGTGATTTTTAATACTTTTTTTATTGTTTTACTATTGGGTCCGGTGCTTTTTGGCCCATATTTTATCTTGAATTCGAGCGAAAGCCTTGAGATGATTGCGAAAATCCCCGTATCTCCTTTTTATATGACCAAATATCACGTCATTTAGTCGGCAAATGGTCAACGAACTAAATAATTAGTATAAATCACGAATTCATCGCATCGGTGATTATAATAAACGGATTATAGGTATTTTTTTTACTGACGGGTAACTACTAACTACGTTATAATTTATGTGTCACATAAAAGTGATCTTACGTAGATATTTGTCAGTGGTGAAATAGGGATTATCTCACTAGTTCCCGTCAAAAACGTTCCGGCGGAACTAGTGATACTTTTTATTCTCATTAGTTCCTTGTCACTTTGACACTTAGACCCGGCGGAACTAGTGATACTTTTAATTCTCATTAGTCCCTTGTCAATTTTGACACTTAGTCCCGCGGAACTAGTGATACTTTTTATCCTCATTAGTTCCTCTTCAATTTTGAATGGAGTCCCAGCGGAACAAGTGATACTTTTTATTCTCATTAGTTCCTTGTCAATTTTGAATGGAGTCCCGGCGGAAGTTACGTAGATAGACGAGGTAAATTAACCTACCTTTGATAACAGCGTCACCGACGAACAGCTGTCCCGTCTGATCCGCAGCTTGGTCCTTGTATATCTTGGAGATGAGGATGGGCAGCTTGTGCTCCGCGCCGCCCTTGATGCTGAGACCCAGGCCTCCCACCTTCTGCCGCGTGATCTGAACCATGCGCTCCTGGAAATGTATAGAATATGTCTAATTTGAGTCGTAATTGAAGATTCATACAGGGCGCGAATTCTAAGTAGAGTTGTCATACACCACCGTTGTGTTACACCAGAGGTCGCGGGTTCGATCCCCGCACGGTACAAACATTTGTGTGCATGAACATGTATGTTTGTATCGGTCTGGGTGTTTCTATGTATAATATGTATGTATTTACAAAAAAAAAAGTATATATGTAATGTTTATCCGTTGTCTGGCACCCATAGCACAAGCTATGCTTAGTTTGGGGCTAGATGGCGCTGTGTGAATAATGTCCAGGGATATTTATTTATTTATTTATATCGTGTTTTCTATAGAGAAACCTGTGAAGCCAGTTAGCGGAGTTAATACGCAATGCCACAGACAATTTCATGCCAATGAAATATGTTATATTTTTTCTGTCTACGCCCTATTAAGCAGCAACTACAACCTATACGAATAAGTGATTCTTTAGGCCTCTAGGACTCTGATTAGACAAGTTTTTTTATTGTTAGTTATCTCGTGATCCAGCAACATTAATTATGAGATTGATATTACCCAAATGCAAGATCTATTGAAGGCATTATTCAATATGACCTAGTTTCAAAAAGTTACTCCTTGAAAATCACACGCCATATTATCGCAACAACCTAATTATCTTTGGTTTATTCTAGCCTCGGAACCTCACTCCAACCAAACACTGAAAAGCTGTTCACCTGTTTTATTGAACCTAGACACGCCATGGAACAAACATGTACTAAACATTGGTATGATGTGAATTCGGCTAGACAGACCATTGCGTGCGACACGCTTTCTCTGCGGTTCGAGTGACATAGGTAGGACATGGGTGCATTTTTTTATGTAATTGCAGTTGGCAGACAAGCAGTTCACCTGATTGTAAAAGGCCACTACGGCCTATTCCGTGGAGGGAAACTTAAACAAGAACTTAAACATTTACTAACCTGCCCACTCTCTACCAGATTGTGATTTGGATATTGCGTGCTTATGAGTGAACCTGATGAGTATACCAGCCTGTCAATATTTCACACACAGATGTGGAGCTATATCTGTGACACGCACGCTTGAGCGCGTCGTCAGCTGACACCTTGTCCATTGTCTGCTCCCTTACGCTCGCGTCAGACAACTCCTGAACTACAGTGGCGATGGATACTGACCCGGGCGTGCGGCACGCTCTTGTCGCCACGTCCATCCTGACGAGACGACGCTTTGGCGCTGACACCTAGCCCATTGCCTGCTCTCTTACACGCGCGTCAGACAGCTGCTAAGATACAGCGGCGATGGATACTAACCCGGGCGTGCGGCACACTCTTGTCGCGCGGCGGCTGGTGCTGCACCGGCACCTCGCGCTGGACGGTCACCGCCTCCATCGTAAGCACGAGCCGCGCCGGCCGCGGGCGCGACTTCCCGTCCGACACCTGCACCATGCCTGTGCGGATCTACCCACAAATGAAAATTAACTAAATAAATTTCAAAGTATTTATTTTGCAATTTGATTTATACCATGAAATTCTTTTGCATGTCAAAACTTTTTAAAGGTAGGTAGGGTAGGTATAAATTTTTAATTAAAAACAATTAAAAACCTAAATAAAATAAATGATTGATCATACATGACATAGGCCTCTCTTAATGCACCCTTTGCTCTATCCAAAAAATAATACCTATTTAAAACATTAATGAAAACTCACACAGTAAATGTAAAGTAAGGAAAAAATACATCAGCCACTTGTATGTCACCGGAGGGCAACAACCACAAACTTGAGCTATGTTCAGAGGACCGATACAAAATTTGTATGATGCAAGAGTTGAAAATTCAGGAAAGTTTTTTTAACTCTCGAGTCATTTATTAGCTTTTGAGTCATTTAATTTCCAAAATATTCAATAAACGCTTGTTGAAACCAGTTAATGCTTGGAGAAGTTGAACTAAAACATAAATAATAAACACCATTCATATTATTGTCAGAAGAAATTATGTTACTAAATGTTTTAATTCTATAAAAAAGTAGGTACCTACTATTATTAACCACTCAAAGCCGAACCGGCACTCGCGTGCCGCTTAACAATAGATTTTCTATTGTGTCTGGTTTTCCGGGGCTAGAAGGATTAATAAACATCTTTGATAAAAAAGCTTTTTCATTGTAGAAGAAATGCATTTAATCACCATAAACTTACAGGGAAATTAGTGGAGTTTAGTGGGACCTAGTGGGACAAACTATTATTGTAACCATTTTTGGCAATAAAAGATTTTAACTGCAATGAGATTGATCAATAAAAGATGTGTTAATTCTTTGATTAATTCTACAAACTAAACTATTTTGCACACTGAAAATATTTAACTTAATAGTCTACAAGCAGAATACTGTATTTGGATGTGATTACTATATTGTGTAGTCTTTTTCCATGTATTCTGGTAAATAAATAGTTGGATTGAATAATATGGGCTCTTCAAGGCCAGATAAACGGACTTTTCCTAAGCAAGCACGCTCCATCCTAAACCACATTGTTGTTTAACATCAGGCAACTTTGTGGCCAAGTGCTAACTTAGTTCAAGTATAATAAAATGGTTAAATGTTACCATACAATAGTGTCTTAATATTAATATCTATTTAAAATATTCAAAGAAAAAAATGCCAAAGAAGCATCGCCCATCATTGACCACGTTAGCAGCGAAAATGTTGAAAACCCATCATTGTACTGATAGCTTGATTTCAAGGATGGAGGCCTTTGCCCTGCAGTGGGATATTAAAAGGCTGCTAGGTACTTTAAGTCTAAACATAGTTGCAGTAACTCTTGTTTTCCATACCCATAACACAAAATTGGTAGCACACTATACTTAGTTTTTAGATCAACCAGAGGCGGATTATCCTAAAGGCAAAGTAGGCATGTGCCTAGGGGCGGGACGGTACAAAGGGGCGCGCGGGCAGAAAAAATATACAATATAGCATAAAATTAGGGGCGCCGATGAGATGCTTGCCTACGGCGCTCTCAACGTTTAATGCGCCTCTGAGATCAACAAAGGTATGATGTTGTTTCATCTTACTTTAAAACTATGCCTAGGATGCATAGTCCAGATACTAGACTTTTAAAATAGTTTTAATATAAATCAAGCATAAACAACTGGTTTGGTACTAAAGTCCCTAATATTAGCGGACCGAATAAGAACAAGTATTCTAAGCATAACTATTTCCAATGCAATGCTCAGTGTTCTATAAATATACACAAGTTCTCAAAATAGCTTACTGACTTAACTTATAGCTTGTGGCTTCAAATAAATAGGAACAATACAGGATAATTTTTTTAATTGAAAATTTGCAATTTATTTTATGAATTGATTATTTCCTTACCTTTTCATCTTTCTTCTCCTCAATAGGCGTCATCATTTTGAAATTCACACACCATAACGATAACAATTTCTACAGGTTTTTATAAAACCAAACAGAACAATCTTTTTGATCTCATGTTTAACACAAACATTTTTACAGCACACTTTAACCGAAGTCTTAGTTATTCATCTCGAGTGATTTCTACGCTTTCATCTAATGAATTTATTAATTATTTACGAGTTACACATTACAAATACGAAATACAGGTCACTGGCATAAGATAAATCAATATAGGTGAATGGCATCAAAACAATGCTCAAAAAGCTATTTTTCTACACATAAGACTTCAAATTTTCACTTCACACTTCACACAAAGCTCGTATCAGTCACTGAAATATGTTTAATTGCTGAATTATACTTTGAAATAGTAAAATTTTGTATAAATTATGCTGTAAGAACACAAGCAAATCTCACCCTGGGAGAAAATATGTCTAGTGATGTGAACCAGTCAGTTTTAGTCTAGTTTCATAAAATGTGAGGTTGTCAAATCTTTCGATTTAAATTAAGTTCATCCAGACGCACGGCCGGCTACCACCCGTTCTTGGTTGATATACCTTTAATACGCACTAAGCGCTTCTCATCATCTTTTATAATGCGCACAGCCAAAGAGTGGAATTCCCTGCCTGCGTCTGTATTTCCGAGTGCATATAATTTGACTCTCTTTAAGTCTAGAGTAAATAGGCATCTTCTGGGCAAGCTCGCTTCATCGTAGATCCCATCTCTGCTCTAGAGCAAGATTGGGGTCAAGAGCAAGCCCATTCAGAATAAAAAAAAAAAAAAAAAAAAAAAAAAGTTTTATTTTCTTAATAACAAAAATATTAAAATCAATACATAATATTTGACAATATTTTTAAAATGACAATTTTTTTAAGATTTATTATAATTATTAAAAGCCATCTGATTTGAATTTAACCCTATTTCTGTAATCTATTTCAGAACGAACCGGTGAGCTTTGAAAGTTTGAACTTGCAACATTATTTAAATTAGAAAAGACTCATAAAGACCTACAAACTTATTTGTTCCGGTGGCCAAAATTGGAATTAACGGACGGCAGCAGATCAACCTACCCTAATCTGTCAAAAAATCTCAATTGAAAGAGAACTCTATGAGAAGTGAATAAAGCTCAAAATTGGTTGTAGAAATTTGACCGATTGGGGTAGTCTGATGTGCTGGCGACGTACCAAATGATTGGACCTGGTGTTGGTTGGGTAGATTTAGTCATTAAATTTATCGCTTTGGATTTTTTTAGCATTTTATATTTTTAATAAAAATGTTCGACGTATTTATTCGTAACGCAGCAACTTTACCTACTTATATAGTATTGCTAATTTGCTATGCCATATTCTTTTGTTTTATACTACAAAAGAATATACCGTTCCCTTTATCTACTAATACTTACGATATATACAAAGCATTATCTTCATTTATAATTGATAATAATATTAAAATATGATTTATTACAATTATTGTATTATGATATTATAATTATCCATAATATTCTCCTTTCCTGATCCTGATCCGGCATTTAGTTTATTAAGCCGGCCGGCCGGCAACGTCACCATGGCGTTTTTATGAGTAGAATGCCACTTAGTAGAGCAATTAGGGCCGGTTAGTAGGCACTGGGCGGGCAATAATCTTCCCCACTACTTGGTCTGTGTTCGTTCTTCTCTGGGTGTGACTAGGTGGGGAAAGTTGGTGGACAGTCATGGATTGAACACATTCTGTCCCTAGTAACTTTGGTACTCTAAAGCACACTCCTCCGAAAAAAATAAAAAAAATGGTAAAGCAAATAGCGGGATTGATTTATTGGTATTCTAAAGTCAAACTTCATACCACAACACACATCTTTATTTCTTTCTTCACCCTAATTAATAATTTCATTATTACACAACATGTATAATATAGAAAGATTTTTATACAATAGTGTATAATTAATGGCTAATTAACTATATTAATCAACAATACAGTAAAAAGAATTATGAATCACTTAAATATTAAATTGGCAGTCTATTTTAATGATATGTATCCTTTGCAGTTTGGAACAGCCGTTAACTTATCTATTTATTGTTAATATTTAAATTTATCAATACATCCACAGAATAATTTGATGTGCATCTTATTTATTCTTTTTGTTCAAAGCTTATTTTATTTGACCATTAATATTAAATTAGTTTAACAAGATGCGCACCAAGTTTATTTGTAGATAATAAAAGAGCTTGCTGGGAGATTATTTGACGTAAATATTCAAATTATTATTAAATACATTATAACATCATAAAATGGAAATTCCACAATTTATTTTAATATTAAAATGCTCTTATGAGCCAATTTATCTACAAAAATTAGACTTCCTCCTTTAGTGCCATTTGATGACGCTTGGTAAACATTGACAGTAGTGCCTAGAATTCAACAATCTCGCAGCAAGCTACAGGCTATTCAAGCTTATTTTTGCTATTATTTACATTTGCATTATTCCTTTAAAAATCTAAACTGTCACAGATTAACAGTTAAATAAATAGCGTTATTTATTTTTTAAATAATTTACATAACAATAATTTGTAACATTAATGGGGAGTCACGATTACGTTGTGACACGATCACAAAACGGCATAAGCCTTTTTACAACATAGTATTTCATTCAAACAATGCGATCAAACTTGAACTTGGAATATTTCGATCAGTAATATAAAAAGTTAAGGAGTCAAAACAGGGCAGTCAGGTATTAAAATAACTCTGAGAAAATTTTGAATTACATTGTGGTTTACCTAAACTAATAATGGACCATGGAATGCTAGACATGTATCGTACATTCCCGACGTTCTTGCTCTTTTCTTTGTTGATACCTGTAGGAAACAAAAATCAAATATTATTGAAAGCTAAAGTATTACATTTAAACAAGACGTAGGATATTGCCATTAACAACAGGATACAATAATTTTTTACAGAAAAATTATATTTTCATAATTATATTCGGCTTCTTTGAGAATAATATTTACGATAAAATTATTATTAAAAGTCGGTGGATTTCCAATTTTCTTTACATTAGTAGTAACTTACTTGTCTATTAAAGATGATATATCCGCGGTAACGGGTGCAAAGCTCCCTGAGAGCCCGTCACTCCCGTTTTGACCTCCACTGTCAGAAACAAATGACTAATCAGTAGGCACTATAACTGCTTTTAACAAAACTATTGTGTTAAATAAGCGAAGCGTTAGCTAGCGTGGTTTATTTTCAATAAGCCTTTTATTGGATTTGCAATTAATCTATTAGTATTAAAAATGTACCTCCTGCCTGCTGTTATACGTCTATTTCGGTCTACTAAAATCCATCAATACAATTCTCTGTAAACTAAATCAAAGTAGTAAAATTTAAAATACTTAAATAAAATACGTTACAATACAAAAAAAAACTGTTATTAATTGAAACAGGAAAGTCCAGTACATTTTAAGTGATAGGCAGTAGAAAAATCTTCAATACAAAAAAAAACTGATATTGTAATAGGTAGGGTCCCTTTAGTAAATGAAAAATCTGAACTTAAAAAAAAAACAATTAAAATAAATACAAGCGTGTATGAAACAATATAATTAAAGAATAATTAAACATACAGTTAAGCTTATGTTCTGACTTTTCCCATTTCTGTTTGAGGTACCTAAGATACAAACAAACTACTAGCAGTCATATAGGCAGCTAGCGCAAACAACGTTAGTGTGGGCTTGTGCCGCGGAGGTGCGTGGAGGCGGAGTGAGCGGGGTAGGTACCTGAGTTCTACCTGCTGGTGGTGCGCGCGCTACGCCGCCCGCTGCCGTATGTGCTGCCACATGGGGACCCGCCTGAGCCTTAGAAAATAATGGGCATCAGAAATTATTCTTAAAATTAATTTATTAAAAAAATTGTAAAATAATTAAGATTAAACCAACCTTTTTGAATTCACATGTATTTTTTTAAATAACAGAAACAAACAACAAATTTATTTAAAATAACTACATAATTAATTTTAATTAAAACAAAGTAACAAAACAAAATACAAGGAATCAATAAAAAATACGATTATCGATTATTAAAAATATTGGTTACATCACTAGCCACAAATGTCAAAAGTTTTCATTCTCGACTGTCATTATTTTGGCGGCTAATTTTGACAAATTCAAAAAAGTTTGTAAATGTTTCTTGCATAATTTTTTTCACCGATTAATAAATTAATTGATTTTGGCCTTTTGGCTAAAACCAGTTTTATTTTTAACAGATTTACAGTGTTTTAGTTAGTGAAGTATACCTTTAGTGGTAGTATTGGCGGCGCTGTCGCTGTTGTCGTCGGAGTCGGTGTGCGTGTCGCGCCAGCCGGGCCCGGCGGGCGCGGGCGTGCCCCCCGCCCCCGCCCCCGCGCCCGCGCACGCCGCGCGCAGCCGGTGCCGCGCCTCCACTGTCGAGCATTGAGACAGGCTCGATTCGTCTGCGAGGGATAACGGCTCCATCGGAACTAGGTTGGTTTAGTGAGGGCTTGCCAATTCGGTTCAGGGGTAATTTTGATAAGTGCTATTGGTCTACAAAAAGGTTGGTGCTATTTGCAAAGGGATGCGTGTAATATCTTAGCCGAGTTTTGGCTACATAGCCATGGGCCAATATCTACCCTTATCTAACCAATCAAGTACACAGTCCGGCAAACATCTTGACGCTCGTTCGACGGAGTAGGGTAAATTTCACGCATTTGCACATCCGCATGAAACTCCCGCCCCGCATACCCAAAATTTGCGTTCTGCGCAATTTTATTCCCATCCGATTTCAAGATGTTTGCAGGGTAGGTAAGGAAACCTATGTAAATTCTCTTTTTGCTTGTTCATCAGACGATTCCTCATAAGTGGTTTTACAAAACTTAAAACTAAACTATCGACCACAGATCGGACTACAGATGAGACGATACTGACTTGACGTTTGTGTGTGTTACAATTATTACAACCATAGGTTTTAATGCCGTTTCTTCCCCACTGCTCAACTAGATTGCTCAACTCCATAAAGTTGAGCAGTGGGTATTACCCACTGCTCAACTGGTCATTGCTCAACTTCGACAGTTGAGCAGAGGGTCATACCCACTGCTCAACTAAAATTGCTCAACTAAGTACGTGGGTTTATTCCCGGTCGTCCCCACTCTGTCCCCCCCCCCCCTCTGGGTACGAGTGGAAAAAAAACGTTTCGTTCGTCCCCAGTGGTGACGATTGGAACTTTTTATTTCCCACTCGTTCCGCTTTAAACCGAGAGTCAAATAATAGGTTCTTTGACACTAGTACCATGATGGAACTCAAATTCTGAAAAACAAATGAATGTCGGGGAAACAAATGAATGTCGGGAAAACAAATGAATGTCGGGAAAACAAATGAATGTCGGGAAAACAAATGAATGTCGGGGAAACAAATGAACATCGGGGAAACAAGTGAAGGTAAGAAAGCATTGTCTATTGATCGGAAGTAAAAAAATAGGTGCAAGCCATTTTCGACATTATCGTCATGTACCAAGATAACGGATTTTAATGAAACAGCTATGTTAGTAATGTAAGCGTTAGGAAAAAGCAACAAAATTTTAAAGGTCAATGAGGACGAAAATCGCTTGCACCTGTTTTTTTACCTACCGATCAATAGACAATGCTTTCCTACCTTCACTTGTTTTCCCGACGTTCATTTGTTTCCCCGACATTCATTTGTTTCCCCGACATTCATTTGTTTCTCCCACATTCGTTTGTTTTTCTGACATTCATTTGTTTTTACCGATGTTCAATTGTTTTTTATTTTTGTCCAAATTTTAGAAAAAACAGTTCTCTTGGTCACGTGTTCAATTTGATTTGGTTGGGTTTTACAGGCAAGGGTACAGCAGTTAAAAAATTATTTTCCACTGTATCATCAAGGGAACAGTTAAGGGTACACAGGAAAACAAGCGGTTTTAACAAAAGTAATAACAAGAGTTGAGCGGTAGGTCATATGTTTAATTAAACAACAAATATGTCCCACAGATCAACTGAGTTGAGCAATAAATAGTTGAGCTATAGAGCATAAAATATTCGGTAATACAAACTATGTCCTAATGCTCAACTGCTCAACCAGTTGAGCAATCTAGTTGAGCAGTGGGGAAGAAACGTTTAATCCTTCTAGCCCCGGAAAACCAGACACAATAGAAAATCTATTGTTAAGCGGCACGCGAGTGCCGGTTCGGCTTTGAGTGGTTAAGAGAGGTAGAGCATAGCGAATTCTCGCTCAAATTGGAGCCGTTCTCCCGGGGTTGTGTTTCTGCCGATGAGTAAGGTTGCCGGAGCTTCAGAGGTGGGTGTTGCAACTGCAGCGGGGGGGGGGGGGGGGGGACTCTGCTGCTGCAAGTCTAGCGGACGCTTCACGTCAGTGCGCGGCGGTCAGGGAGATCTGGTGAAACGGCTAACCATGTTTATGTGTGTCTGTGTGTTAGAGTGGTGTCACAAGAGCGTTGTCAGTGCGTTGCGTTAGCACTGCGTAGACGATCGGTGACGTTCCGTCGTTCTACATAATAAATCTAAACGACACGACATGCCACACTATGTGTTGAAATGACGGACGGCGACGCAACACGCGCAACGCAAAGAAGAGGAGAGAGACGAGGTGGGGAAGGGAGCTGTGTTTAGGGTTGCCATCTCTAAAATTTGGAAAACAGGACAAGACGCGTGAAAACCCCGGATTTTAGAGTCCGAAAGCCGGACATGTCAACAAGATCTTCTAAACATATTCAATGTAATAAAAAATATCGTGGTGTGCGGGCATAGTGCGTGTCTCGCGGGCGGCCCAAATTTTTTTTATTTATTAAATTTTTAAACTCGGTCTACAAATGAAACCTTCCCCGGACGCTCCCCGGATGCCCTCGAAACTAGGACAAATCCGGGGAAACCCGGACTGATGGCAACCCTAGCTGTGTTGAATGACGGAGCGGCAGCGCAGTAGGTATTAAATAGCTGCGTTGACGCAGCGCCGACGTAGCGTTTAAGTGGCACCACTGTTACCGTAGCGGTAGTGGTCGCAGGCGCGGTGGCGGCGGCGGTGCGGCGGCGCGGCGTCCAGGTCGCGGCGCGCCAGCGTGCGGAACTGCAGCGCGTGCGCCGCCGACGCGCCGAACGTCGCGTAAGGGCTGATCTCGTACAGCTCCGCTGACAGCACAAATACACACTTTCAAATACTTAAATACAGTATTTATCATCTAGTTTACTAATGTCAAAAGTGTTGATGAGAACCTCAACGCAGCACAGTGAACAAACACAGGTGCACTCAATATTCCCTCTACGTCTAAGCTCAGCAGATCAGCAATTTTCACCACTTTAGTAGGCATAAGGGTAGTGTTGGCTTACACCGAGAATTCTAAATGTAGGTTAGGTTAGGTGTGAAGATTTTCCAAAGAATAATACTCATTCACAAAACTACAGCAGGACTTCGGGGTCTAGGTGCAGCAACTTCAAAGTGTTATTCTAATTTTTGTTATCTAAAATCTTACGACAAAGTCCTTTTACCTGATGAATCATCGTTCGACTTCTCGTTGCCGTTTATCGAAGATGACGAATATAGTTTTTGTCCTTCTCTAAGCTTCTCCCTCTCGGCTTCGTTACTCTCACTCAGCTTCCTGTCGTCCCTCATGTAGTGGTCGCTGGAAATGCAGAAGAATCTGTAAATTAATATCAATTATTTTAAGGCTATTTTACTTTAAGGATCCATATGCGTAGAAGCTTTGCTAATGTGCTCTATCTGGTAAGTGAGGGTGCCGGAGGCACTAGTCCCGCCCCCCCCCACTTATCCCATCATCTACCCCATCTTCTAGTCTCGTAGCCCTTCACCTTCCCCCTACTTTCATATTATGCTTTCAAAGGCGAAATTATCTTAGATCGTCGTGGGTATCCATTGGCGGTAGTGATTCATTCACCAATTCAGGATTCATAGAATAATATGCTTGCAGGAGCTGGATGCGAGTAGCCAATAATCGAACTAAGTGGCTAGCATTGGGAGAGGCCTATGTCCAGCAGTGGACTGAGACAGGCTAATGATGATGACGAGTATTGAGTAATATGCAATTTGCCTCCTTCTTTCAAAATAAAAACAATATACAGAACGAGCTTTGAGTCTTGTCAAAGGTAACTTCATTAGTGGCGTAGTGTGGGTGTCAGCCGCCCGGGGCGGAAGACAATTCTGCCGCCCTTTTTTTTTGCTCCTCCAGTTGGCAAAGCAGCTAAGCAGCCAACCGAGGACGATTCTGCCGCCCTTTTTTATTTTTTTTTGCTCCTCCAGGAAATTTTGCCGCCCTCTAAAAAGTGACGCCCGGGGCGGACCGCCCCCCCATCACTAAGCCACTAAACTTCATACTATGAACTTACTTCCTCTTGCCATGCAGCAGGCACAGGGCCAGCGCGAGCGTGGCGAGCAGCGCCAGCGCGGCGGCCGCGCCCGCCAGCACCACCGTGCGCATGGACGCGCGCGCTCCTCCGGACAGAGGAGACGACGGCTTCAGGGGAGGTATCCGACCTGTGGTGGGTTAAGATGGTCACTTGAACACACTTGGGTTACGGTTTTTTAACTGTGTGTTCTTGGAATTTTTATATGCGGGTATGTGACTAACCACGTACGTGCAAAGTGTTACCCCGGCCCTGTGGCTGATAGTACGTTCACAAACACATTGCAGTGGCGCCAATTTTCTCAACGTTCATGATGATAAAAGATCGAAAATAAGTTGAAAAAATTGGCGCCATTAGATAACGTTGACGGTAACCTATCTTATTTTCGAAACTTTAATGTTCGAATTTTAAAAAATCGAAAATTCTATAACACAGATTTGAATCGCAGATATATTTTTTGACTTAATATTGTATGTAATAAATTTATTTTACATATGTTTCATTTTCCAGAAACTAATAGCCGACTTTCAAAACCCCTTTTTTCTTTTAACAGTTGTATTGCTTACAATATTTTTTTATTCTAGATGTATTAAAATATCGAAGTATCTGTAAAAAAAGATTTTATTTAAAGTTTAAGTCATTGGGTTACTTATTGGTTTGGAGCTTAATTTTGTGCTACAAAATGTATTGACAGAAGCGAAACGCTGCAAAACCGACTCCACGTAGTCTTGTCTGCCCTACCCCTAGAGTGTAATTCAAGCCCGCGTAGGCGCTGAGAGGCGAGGCGGCCCGCGAGCTGAGGAGCAGGTGGTTTTGACGGCCACCGCCGCGGCTGAGGCTGGCCGGCCGAGCCGGCCAGCAAGCCGAACTTTTTAGTGGGTGAGGCAAAAAGATTTATCTCCGTTTTTCTTTTGGGTATGAGTGTCTTTTCACATTGCACAATTTGGTTCCACAATTAACTACTTTCTTAAAACAGTTTACTTTTTTACTCCAATAAACTGCACTAGTCAGTAAATACCACACCATACAAAACAGACTCACTTCCAGCCAGCGTGTACGTGTCGGCGAGCAGCGTGACGCGCTCAGCGCCCGCGTCGCTGTACGCCTCCACCGACAGCTCGTACCACGTGGCCGGCAGGAGGTCGCCGATCACGTGGCTCGCCGAGTTCAACTCGTCGCCTACCTGGTTGCACACGCAAGTTGTTACACTTCATTAGAATGTGGGGCAAATTTTGGTGGGGTGCGTTAGTTGGATGAGACTGTCATTTGTCTTGCACGGTCCCGTTCACCCAGGAGCATGTTAGTTACACTTTCTTGGCTATCTTCCTGCTCCTTTGAGGCCCAAAACCAGGTGGGTCAATATGGTTAAATAGGCTGAATGGCAACTTGTGCCTTATCTGGTGTGGGTGAGCGGAATTACTGGGAGGTCAGTTCCTTGTTCCCCTGCTGTTTTTCCATCAAACCTGAGGGCTGGATGGGGCAGCGGAAGTAGTTACTTCATTATCCCACTCCAATCACGAAGAGATTTTTATATAAAAAGCTACTGCGTTGCCTGTTGTGACCTTGTCTGCGGTGCAGTCTTCAAAAGAATAGTAATGTTTAAATGCTTACTTACCTTAATCCAATGCTCAGTTCCAGCTCGTCGATAGGAAACTCTGAAGCCCAGTATGGGGCAGCCACCATCTCTCCAAGCGTAGAAGTTTATCTTTATGGCCGTTGAATTCATGTGCACGTGGTCTTCTGGTTTGGGAGGCTTTGGTCCTAGAATAATTAGATAAGTTTTATTTATAATCAAGTTCAGTCAGCCTTTTCAGGATGCAAATCATGATAGTGTGGTAAAAGAATTTGGCATCAGAAATCAATTATTTTACCATCCGAGTGTTTTTTCCGTATTCGGATCAGAGAAATGCAGTCGTGAAAGCCCCCCATAAGGTATAGATTAGGGAAATCCACACGATGCAAGTGGGCGGGACTGATCAGTCAGAGATTTTTCCGGGAGTCCTATGTCCAGCAGTGGACATCTTTGATGATGATTATTTCACAACCTTATGGCAGGGATAATCTAGGGAGTTAATACCATAGCGATAGGTAACTATAAAACAAAGGACGCTATAACAACTCACGCCCTCCCCTCGTCGTAGCCGTGAGAACTTCGCTGGGAGGTCCTATCGATATCTTGTTCTTGGCCTGTATCTTGGCGTTGTACGTGGAGCCACACTTGAGCATGTCCATCGTGTATGACGTCACTTCGGGCGACAGCTCCACGGTGTGCCAGTCCGTTTCTGATGCTTGCTTGAACTGGAGGAGGTAGCCTGGAATAAGTTAGATAACAGATTAATACCAACTTGTGAATTTTTGTATGATTCGATAGGTAACTTTAATGGAAAAGGCTGCTTTTTTAATATGCGTGTATGTACGGTCTGATTGTTTAAAGTTCAATGTAGTTTCAAAGAGAGAAAAAATAAATTCAAACAAAAATCTTTTTCAGGTCTAAAAAGGAAACCAGGAATTTAGTGGGAAGTCGGACGAACGTATTTAGTTTTGAGTCACTCACACGACCGAAGGTCTCGCTAGTCTATGGTAATGTAGCAATAATTCTCCGCCACGAAAAAAACTGCTAGCGGTAATAAAGGTAAGGAATGCAAGAAGGGCGAAGGCAGGGCGGGTGGCATCACTGCCACCAAGTACATGGTGAAGTCTTCCTCAAGAGTTGCTGGTCCACTTTAAGCTGCCTGATGATAACTAATGGCATATTTACCAAGTATCGGATCCGTGGAGTCAGCGCCCCTCTGCCAGTGTAACTTGACACTCGACGCAGTAGTGTATTGAAGGGAGAGCGAAGGCGGGGCGGGGGGCATCACTGCCATCACGGAATATACTATGGAGTCTTCACCGATTGAGTTGCTGGCTGTGCACGTGAAGTTGCCTGATGACTGCTCGTTTACTTCTGTTGAAACATAACAAGTGCAGTTAGCAATAAAGTTGTTATTTAGTTATTTTTATTATATTACTATCTAATATTTTCAATCCTTTGGTATTGTTTTAAATTTTTGTGATCGCTTGTGTCAAAGTTTTCAAGGGCATCATTGTAGTTCATCGAATACTTAGGTAAGCCCCAATCTGATTTGTAAGAGCAAATTGGGTTCCAATTTTTTCTCTTTTAAAAAACCGGCCAAGTGCGAGTCGGACTCGCCCATGAAGGGTTCCGTAGCAGCAAGTATCATCATAATATAAAAGTTCTTGTAGTTCTTTGTAAGTTTGATCGACGTTTTTATATTTGAGTTGATTGAATGAGAGGAAAATTGCGGTTTACGATTCATGACGTTATAAAAAAAAACTAATTACGTGATCTCGTTCAAACAAATTTTCAATGGAAGTTTGCATGGTAATGTACATCATATATATTTTTTAGTTTTATCGTTCTCTTATTTTAGAAGTTAGAGGGGGGGTGACCAACATTTTACCACTTTGGAAGTGACTCTCGCGCAAACTATTCCGTTTAGAAAAAAATGATATAAGAAACCTTATTATAATTTTTAAAGACCTATCTATAGATACCCCACACGTAAGGGTTTGAAGAAAAAAATTTTTTTGAGTTTCAGTTCTAAGTATGGAGAGCCCCCAAAATTTATTATTATTTTTCTATTTTTGTATGAAAATCTTAATGCGGTTCACAGAATACATTTACTTACTAATTTTCAACAGTATAGCTCTTATAGTTTCGGTAAAAAGTGGCTGTGACATACGGACGGACAGACAGACAGACAGACAGACATGACGAATCCATAAGGGTTCCGTTTTTTGCCATTTGGCTACGGAACCCTAAAAATGAATTTAAAGTTGTCAAAAATGTATTCTGGGTGGTACTTGCTCCATCCAATATTCCACGCACGACCACGTGCACAATGTCCGTACCTCGTATATGCAGGTGTCCGCTGTGCGTGACCTGGTAGTAGGCGTGGTGCGTGACGGGCGCGCGCGCGTGCGCCCAGCGCGAGCGCGGCGGCGGCGCGCCCACGCACGTGCACGCCAGCAGCGCCACGCCGCCCAGGCCCACCGCCACGCGCCGCCCGAACGACGCTATGCGCGCTGGGACTGGAAACGACCACCACTTTACTCATACTATTCCTAAATGGAATGTTTGCTGGACTGAATTATTGCGTATGGAGGAGCCATGCTGCTAGCAATTTCCGACTGTCGTCAGTCGAAACGGGCCGGCTCGACAGGCGAATCGAGACCGAATAACCACCCTCTCCCAGAGGATCGAGGATTTATCGTATGAGTAAAATAGGCTTGTTGTTAAACATAAGGCCCACTAGCAAAAGAAAGAGAACTAACACGAATACTAAGAGAACACTAGGAGAAAGAGGAACGAGGGAACTCGGGGCTCCAGCACTCTTACTTAGGCCCCTTGCCCACGGCGACTTTTTGTAGCGTACTAACGCGTGTTAGTCGCATTTGCAACGCGCTACTGGATTGCGACTGTACCTATCGATGCAAACGTCCTCCGTTCTTCCCCCGATGCCGTCCGACACGGTCCTGCCGTGTCGGACGACATCGGGGGAAGAACGGAGGGAGGCGCCCGTGCCCGCTGAGCCCGTGGACTGTATATCGATCCGTACGCGCGACATAATCGCTACTGCATCGCTACAAAAAGTCGCCGTGGGCGAGCGGCCTAAGTACCTAAGAGTGCTGGAACCCCGAGTTCCCCCGTTCCTCTTTCTCCTCCACATATTCTAACTATATCATATTCCTCACAGAAAATCAATGTATAAGTAGAAGCTTTGCTATTGCGCTTCGATTAGTAAATGGGAGTCTCGGAGGCCCTTCTGATAAGTCATATGCTATCCAATTCCTTGGAACTGTTTTTACAAAAACTTGATATAAAAGTGATTGAAATAAAAAAGCCTCCATATCTATCGATCTTATTTATCAAATGGTCGAAAACTTATTTTCCAATAATATTTTACCCAATAAATATAATACGATAATTTTTGTTTTACGATAATGTGTCTGTAATAGAGGACCCAGATACTCGTACATGTTCTTCAATTCTATTATATAAAATACATTGTTAGAAGTTGAATGAATGCGTTCTGTTGTCATTACTTACTCCTAGAACTCGGTCCCTGCCCTACCACCAAGGTGGACTCTCCTTCCCCCGACCCGGTGGTGGCGGACACCCAGAACTCGTACAGTTGGTTTTCCATTAGGTTTCGCACTTTAAACATCAGCTCCATGTCTGGCTTCTTATCCGCTGACACAGTGAAGCTAGAGTGTTTACCTAACCTGTAGGAAGAAGTTTTAGATCATTACGTCTACATATTTTCAATATAGTTCAGACCAGCTATAATTTATGTGTGTTTTCTGTTACTATGACTTTCAAAATTGTCTATGAATAAAGATTTTTTCTTTTTTCTTTCAACTCAGATTGTCCTTGTACCTGATTATGGTTACATATTACATATATAAAATCACTATTAACCAAAACACTGCTAATTTCCTAATCAACCAGTTATGTATAAAGTTTAAAGAGCATGGGAGATATAAGCCTCCCTTGTATGACGCTTTAACTTATCTACAGTGAATTGTATTTTGCCGACCAAGGATTACACAAAATTTATTTGAAGTAACTAGTATTCTTGTTAAAGAATGAAGACCCTGTCGTAAGACTTCAGTTATACATATAATGATGTAAGAATCTCACCGTCCGGCTTCCCTGTAATAGACGGTGTAGTGTGAAATGATTCCGTTCGGGTAGAGTGGAGGCAGCCAGCTGACCAGAACTGTGTCGCTGGAGTATGCTAGCGCCTTGATCTTCTCAGGGGCTGATGGCACTGTAAAATTAAATAATGACGTGTTGAGGGTAGCGTCCTTCAACCCAACTTTTCAGCCAAACCTTTTTGATATTTTATGTTTTAGACTACCATTAACATTATTAATCTATCAAGAACTTTTGTATCCGAGAGCATTTTTATTATATTGGCTTAGAATAATAGCTCCTCCCAGGTAAAAGAGAAGACTACGTTGCCATGACAACCGATGTGAAGCCCATACTTGCATGGGTCTTATTCGTTGGGTCATTATCTAACCTGTAAAATGATTCTTTATGCCGCACTCTAAAGCAGAATTTCTTTGAAATATTACATAAAGAGGAAAATGTAACAAATAATAACAGTTACCGTCTTCTTCAGTCATGCAGTATACCGGCGGACTCCTCTTGCCGTCCCCAGCGTTGGTGAAGGCCAGCACTTGTATGGAGTAGTTGGTGTACTTCCGAAGCGTGTGGAGGTACGTGTCTGTTGTCGTCACTCGTTTGATTTCACCAATATCCGCTTTAATGACAGAAAATATAACTTTTAAAAATCCTGCCGTATAAACCTTTGTCCAGGAAGAATCAATCGAATAGCTTGGAGATTCCGACAACTACATTAAGAAATCAGTAATTATGATGTGCAGAAAACAAAACTCAAAAATACTTATTTATTAAAATAAATTAAGATTATTCATACTTTTAAAAAAGAAATACAGTAAAATAAAGCATTTAAAAATTAGCGTCATAGGCTGTGACTTGTTGCGAAGTTAACATTAGAACAGAAAATTTTAGCATTCATTAAATAATATTTGTTTAGCAGCACGTGATATCATTCAAGATGTCATTACACTTTGGACCGATTTTTACGACCTAGGGATTGAACTTACATTTATTTTGTAATTGCGTCAATTAGGCAAACAACTTACCATGATCAGTGGTAAGTGGAGAGTAGATGACCTTATATCCCTGTATCAATCCACCATGCTGGCCTACTGGAGGTGGATTCCACGACACTTTCATGCTGGACGATGAGAGAGGAGAACATGTCACTCTCATTGGATGGGATTCTGGAACTGGAAATAAACAATATTTTAATGAACTGTGCTTATGGTGTTTATTTCAGATATTAATCTATAAAGTGTAGCAACGATGTTAAACAATCGATTGTTTAACATCGTTGCTACACTTCTGCTTCGAATTAAAAAAAAAATCTAAGCCTATTTGTCCCACTTCGGGGCTGATTGCTGAAGCTTTTAACTCAGGCCAGTTTTTATATTAGGTAATAGATCTGAGGCCCTAGACAAGCGGCACTTATGACGTTCGTTATCGCTTAGCTTAATTTTCTAAGGCACCTGTCAAATCCATACAATTTGTAGTTAGCGAATTTTTTCAATCGCTGTCAAAATGTTACTTTCTCTAGGCCCCCAGCTCTTAGGCCGTCGTATATCTTTCTCAATGTTGCGGATAACGCACTGTGGATGTTTCTATTTGTATTCAAAAATAAAAAGTATTTAAGTAATGTTAATTCGTTGTGTAAGTATACCCATAGTACAAGCTGTGCTTAGTTTGGGGCTAGATGGCGCTGTGTGAATAATGTAATGGTATTTTTTTGACGAAGTAAGAGTGTTGTGGTGACTCACAAAACACATTTGTTATGAAGATATTAACTTACCCCCCTCGAGCGTGGTGGCGGTGACGGGCTGCGAGGCGGGCCCGGCGGCCACGCCGTTGAAGGCGCGCACGCGCACCTCGTAGCGCGTGAACTTGCGCAGCGCCGATATGCTCACCTCCGTCGCCGACCATCCGTTCACCGTCAGCGTCCTGACGCACCAATTACATCATAGTTGTCATTTTCACATTTAAAAAATAATATGTTATAGTAACAGTTTGGCTCGTTCGTAGAGAGATCAGGCATAAGACCAACGACTTCACCACATCAAATTCTAAACTACGAATATGGGACTAAGGACTCTACGAACAGAAAAATCCAGCCACTAAATTTCGATCTGATTCGGGATTTAAATCCAGCATCTTGGTCGTCGCTTTAAAGTGCGATCTGCTAGCCACAAAAAGCTAGTCAGTGCATCATGTTTTATTTTCTAATTGCTCTATAAGCCTTCAATTTTGCATTCTCTTTTTCATGACCTAAGTGCTTTAGTGCTATAAGGTATAAACAAGAGTCCATACCTCGTGGTGTTGGGCAGGGGCACCCCGGCCGGGCCCGTCTCGGCGCAGGCCACGGAGTAGCCCAGCAGCTCGCCGTGCCACGCGTCGCGCGCCGGCGGCCGCCACGACACGTGCAGCTCCCCCGCCCCGCCCGCCACCACTTGCACTGACGTCGGGGCTTCTGACGGGGCTGTGAATTAACAACAAGTATGGGTGAACATTTTGTAAGCAACGATCTCCGATATTCACTTGTGACATCTCACTTATAAATAAAAAGTAAATATTGACGAGCCATTTGGTGTAATGGTCGAGAAGTCGGCTATTACACCTGAGGTCGCGGGTTCGATCCCCGCACGGTACAAACATTTGTGTGCATGAACATGTCTGTTTGTATCGGTCTGGGTGTTTCTATGTATAATATGTATGTATTTACAAAACCCGCACTAGGCCAGCGTGGTGGAGTATGGCCCACACTATCTCACAATTGAGATAAGGCCTGTGTCCCAGCAGTGGGAACGTATATAGGCTGATGATGATGATTTACAAAAAAAGTATATACCTAAGTAATGTTTATCCGTTGTCTGGCACCCATAGCACACATTGAGTTACAAGTATTGTAGTTCAATGATAGCACAAGCTAATGCTTAGTTTGGGGCTAGATGGCGCTGTGTGAATAATGTCCAGAAATATTTATTTATTTATTTAATATTGAACAACCCGATTTTTTTAAATGTAGGTCAATTGGCAGACTCGAAGTGCTGCCCCATTACAGGCTCCTCTGATCTTGCATTATATTACATTAATTTTGCCCGAATACAACTGTTATGGCGGCAGATTACACTTGTGATAGCTAGTCAGTTGGACTTTGAACAAGTTCTCGAACCCACGACTTTCGTGTTATATACCCTTAGTCACTGTTCCAAGCAGGAAAATGTTCTTAGTATGAGCCAGTCAATCGCGACAAGGGGAAACTGGGGGAATTTAGAGGGACGATCGTATTTCGTCCTGATCCCACCTGGCCCAAGTCTCGCTAGCGGTTATGGTGTATTAACACACCCCAAAAATTCCAGGTGCATCATCTAAAAAAACGGTGGCAAATGTTAACATAGTTTCCTTGAGTGAGACCAGGCTTACTCAACATTACCTTCTTCCTGCGTCTTGACGACGACGGGCTCGGTGTAGCCGCTGCGGTCGATCTGGTTGACGGCGGCCACGCGCATCATGTAGGCCGTGTGCGGCCGCAGCCCGCTCAGGAACGCTCCTGAACGTCCGTCACCTTCCTCTAGTCCAGAGGAGACCAGGCTTACACAACATTACCTTCTTCCTGCGTCTTGACGACGACGGGCTCGGTGTAGCCGCTGCGGTCGATCTGGTTGACGGCGGCCACGCGGATCATGTAGGCCGTGTGCGGCCGCAGCCCGCTCAGGAACGCTCCTGAACGTCCGTCACCTTCCTCTAGTCCAGAGGAGACCATGCTTACTCAACATTACCTTCTTCCTGCGTCTTGACGACGACAGGCTCGGTGTAGCCGCTGCGGTCGATCTGGTTGACGGCGGCCACGCGCATCATGTAGGCCGTGTGTGGTCGCAGCCCGCTCAGGAACGCTCCTGAACGTCCGTCACCTTCCTCTAGTCCAGAGGAGACCAGGCTGGCTCAACATTACCTTCTTCCTGCGTCTTGACGACAACAGGCTCGGTGTAGCCGCTGCGGTCGATCTGGTTGACGGCGGCCACGCGCATCATGTAAGCCATGTGTGGTCGCAGCCCGCTCAGGAACGCTCCTGAACGTCCGTCACCTTCCTCTAGACCAGAGGAGACCAGCTTGTTCAACATTACCTTCTTCCTGCGTCTTGACGACGACGGGCTCGGTGTAGCCGCTGCGGTCGATCTGGTTGACGGCGGCCACGCGGATCATGTAGGCCGTGTGCGGCCGCAGCCCGCTCAGGAACGCTCCTGAACGTCCGTCACCTTCCTCTAGACCAGAGGAGACCAGCTTGTTCAACATTACCTTCTTCCTGCGTCTTGACGACGACGGGCTCGGTGTAGCCGCTGCGGTCGATCTGGTTGACGGCGGCCAC
Source organism: Mecyna flavalis (assembly GCA_949319885.1). Lineage (NCBI taxonomy): Eukaryota > Metazoa > Arthropoda > Insecta > Lepidoptera > Crambidae > Mecyna > Mecyna flavalis. The sequence goes on from OX439426.1 coordinate 1,168,955, forward strand.
GCGGATCATGTAGGCCGTGTGCGGCCGCAGCCCGCTCAGGAACGCTCCTGAACGTCCGTCACCTTCCTCTAGACCAGAGGAGACCAGCTTGTTCAACATTACCTTCTTCCTGCGTCTTGACGACGACGGGCTCGGTGTAGCCGCTGCGGTCGATCTGGTTGACGGCGGCCACGCGGATCATGTAGGCCGTGTGCGGCCGCAGCCCGCTCAGGAACGCTTCTTAGCGTCCTTCCCCTTCCTCTAGACCAGAGGAGACCAGGCTTGTTCAACATTACCTTCTTCCTGCGTCTTGACGACGACGGGCTCGGTGTAGCCGCTGCGGTCGATCTGGTTGACGGCGGCCACGCGGATCATGTAGGCCGTGTGCGGCCGCAGCCCGCTCAGGAACGCTCCTGAACGTCCGTCACCTTCCTCTAGACCAGAGGAGACCAGCTTGTTCAACATTACCTTCTTCCTGCGTCTTGACGACGACGGGCTCGGTGTAGCCGCTGCGGTCGATCTGGTTGACGGCGGCCACGCGGATCATGTAGGCCGTGTGTGGTCGCAGCCCGCTCAGGAACGCTCCTGAGCGTCCCTCACCTTCCTCTAGACCGGGAGGAGACCAGGCTGGTTCAACATTACCTTCTTCCTGCGTCTTGACGACGACAGGCTCCGTGTAGCCGCTGCGGTCGATCTGGTTGACGGCGGCCACGCGGATCATGTAGGCCGTGTGCGGCCGCAGCCCGCTTAGGAACGCTTCATAGTGGACGTCGCCTTTCTTTGTTAACCTGGAATGAGAAAATTGTCGTTTGGATATTCTATCTGAACGGATATGACGAACTTTACCAGTAACTATCAAAGGTGCTTAAGTAGTGGGAACAGATTAGATTAGTAGTTTTAAAGATCCGTACTTATGTTAATTATTTTTTTTACCACAAAGGTGGCGATGGACTTAATTCAGTCACTAAATTTAAAGCCTGCTTGATGGTAAGCGGTTGCATATGGACGCTTGTAACACCAAAGCCGTAACTCTCGAATCGCCGACTTTTTAGAAATCTTCTCACACCCTTCTTGGAGAACGCCATGCATCTTGAGAAAACCTCGTGGTGGTAATGGAAGTTGGTACTCACGAGATGTGAGGTAACGGCACTGTCCCACTGGTTGATGCGGATGGCGCCCTGCGCGGACAGCGGGCAGTGCTGCAGCGAGTAGCCGTTGAAGCCCTGGCTCCAGGACAGACGCCCCGTCCGTGGAACCACTGGTACTCACGTGATGTGAGGCTGAACGCCGGCGTGGACGGACACGTTGACGGTGACGGCGGAGTCCCACTGGTTGATGCGGATGGCGCCCTGCGCGGACAGCGGGCAGTGCTGCAGCGAGTAGCCGTTGAAGCCCTGGCTCCAGGACAGACGCCCCGTCCGTGGAACCACTGGTACTCACGTGATGTGAGGCTGAACGCCGGCGTGGACGGACACGTTGACGGTGACGGCGGAGTCCCACTGGTTGATGCGAATGGCGCCCTGCGCGGACAGCGGGCAATGCTGCAGCGAGTAGCCCAGCAGCGGCGAGTTGCCGTCGAAGCCCTGGCTCCAGGACAGCCGCACCGCTCGGCTCAGGATCTCCGTCACGGAGAGGGAGTGAGGCATATCTGGTTTCTCTGTTGCGGTGGTAAATGTCAGGTCAATATTTTGTTTATTTAGGGTCAATTTTACCACAGCCAGATAAGTTCCTGATAATGACTAAGATGCTGTCTTTTTGTCAAAGTTCAACATAAGAATAATGATCCTGTCCTTAAAGGTCCTGTGTCTTTCGACAATTTTCAAAACAAGAAGTCAGCATGATTGATGTCTCTCAGACAGTTATCAGGATTTTACTCGGACAGCGGCAAACCTGGCTATTGGTGTCTAAATTACATGTTCTTATTGCGTTTTAGGCATACGAGTGGGTGTGGCAACTGGCTGTCTGAGGTGTGTTGCCCTCTTTGAGGAAAAATATGGAGTAAAGAAAGGGGTAGGGCAGTCGGTATGAGAAGAAGGGAGGGAAAGGGGTTTTTGGCCTCCGACACTTTCACTACCACGACCAAAGTAAGCCCAGCAAAGCTACCATTTATTTATTTCACTCTATAAGTTTATAAGTATGTATATATAGATACTAGTTCTCACCTTGGACGGACAGATATATATAATGGTCGCTGTGACCGTACGCGTTGACGGCTTGGCACTTGTAGACGCCGGAGTCCTGGCGATCAGCTCGGCTGATGTACAGTTGGGACCTTAAACCACTATCAGTCTTTGCTTCTGAGATACTTAGCCTGGAACACAAAAATATAACCTTGAAAACAAAATGTAAGGTGCATTTGCAGGTACTTTTTTTTATCACAGATGCACTTATGAATCGTCCAATACACCTAACAATCACGAGCTGTTCCTGCCTGGAGGCGATTGACCGGAAATACAATTCAAACCTCTGGCTGTGTTCCGGCAACATTAATGGGGGAGCAATTACACTTGAAATAAGAGGGTCGAAGATCAGATCAGCCTACAGTCTGGCAGCACATTGAGGGACGCTTCAAGGTGAATCGCCCCTCAATGGAATAGGCTGCAGGGACCGCCTACCGTCAGGTGGGATGCGTGTCTGTCTGCCAACTATAAAAAAAAACTTATTTTGTGTCCTTGATCCCCTATGAGGATGAAGTCTAGCCCAGCTCACCTATAAGTATTAAGATCTAGATGGTTCATGTTGTGGGCCCAGGTGACCCGGATGGGGCTGTCGCCGCGCACGTCGCACACGAGCGTCGCGGGCGCATCGCGCCGCGCGGTCATGTTGTGGGAGGTCAGCTCGAACCGGGCTGGCTCTGAAATATGTATAGAAATATGTCCTTGTGTGCTTCTCTTAGATGTGTGGTAGTTTCAAATACGGCTACCTTGAGAACTCTAACTTAGCGCTAACGGTTGTGACAAATGGCAATGGTCTAATAGCGGCTCAAGGTAAGATTAAATTATTCCGGAGGAGTGATTAACAGCTGCTTCAACGGTAATAATTCAATATGAAGACTGTCAAAACTTCTGTGTCTAGATTCGGAGGAAACGCAAGGTTCGTAAGTTACTATAATATAATAATAGGACTTAATTACTAGGGCCACTGCTTTCTACTCTAAGAAGTTCAGTAGATTTATTAGACAAAAATATCTTCTAATTAGCGGCCGTCGCGGTTGCAACGCAACTGATTTGCAATGCGTTTCAAACCAGTTTAAAAACCGTCTGTTCTCGAAGTACTTGTAACTCAATGTCTGTTCTGGGCCTTAAGTCTTGGATGCGATGTGCCCAGCCGTGCCCGCATTTGAAAGAATGTGGAAGGACGAAAAGGTGTAAATATTTTTTTATGGTTTTCTTACCATTAACAGCGACGGTGATAGTCTTAGTGAGGGGGGAGCCAACGCCATTATCGGACTTGCACAAGTAGTGCCCCTCGTCGTAGGGCAGCGCTGACTCGATCAACAGCGTCCCGTTCGACAGGAACTGGAACCGCCCGCCCAGGTTCACCAGCGGGATGAAGTCTGATGATGATGCACCTGGAATTGAGAGGGTTAGCGTTAAACAGTAAACTATGAAGTAGAAAATCAAACAGGTCTGTGAAAAATAAAAGTATGATTTGTTGTGCAGTCGGCTCCAATAATATTGAATTACCTACGCAAAGAAGCCAAAATATCTTGACCTTAAAAAATACTCTATTTACGTTATTATATTACTATGGCACTATCAAAGATTTAGTCAGCATAATATATCTAGTTAAAATGTAATAACATGGTAGTTGTAATGTTTATTTTTCTCTGGTTGTCAAGATATGAGGGCTACTTTGAGCGATGACATATTATTGGAGCCGATTGTACCTTGGTTGAATCTGATGTCCGCACACAAGTGGTTAAGCTATTTACTTTGTGTTCAAATCAATGTGTGATTGTAATTTCCAATGTCATTAATTTATTTAAAATGTTTACCCGTCATCTGGCGTACATAGTACAAGCTATATTTAGTTTGGGTCTAGATGGCACTATATACCTACTAGATGTGAATATCCAAGAATATACATATTTTACTGTCAAAGGAAACTGCCAAATCAGTTGTTAAACTTTTAACAATACATTATGTCAAACTAGCTGCGACTTTACCTCGTTGCTTCAACCACGTGACTTGAGGCGATGGGGACCCAGTTGTCTGGCAGTGCAGCGCCAGGGGCTCGCCAGCCAACACCGCTTCGTCCTTTGGCTCCGTCACCCATTTGGGCGACACTGCAGCATGAAACGAAAGCCGCACGCTTAAAAATGGTACATGGTTTATTATCAACTCATTACTAGAGGAAACTCAAACTTTACTAAATAGTATCTTTCATTGACATTAAAATAGAGATCCATCTGGTAAGAGGTTTAAATTCAAGGAGATTAAGTACCCTTACCCTACCGGGTTTGCTGGTTGCTATAAAAAAAAGAATCAATAACTAAAGTGATAGTAACTAGTTTTATTATTTTATTAAGTGTTGCCCTGAGAAACTTGATCATTAAATATTTCTAAGCTTTAATAATAATAAGAGGCTTTATTTAATAAATAGGATCTCAGATTGAACTGTCACGTATGGTTACTAAATTGTTGTTGTACTATTCAGTAATTTTAATTTTGTCTCGTTTGCGCTCTTGTTGTAACGTATGTAAAAAAGTAAAACGAAATGTATAAGTATATTAGGGATGACTGAATCAACCATCACTACTTTCGATATATGTATATACGTGTCCCTTTATTTAAAAAAATAAAATATACAAGTTACTACATAAAATACACTGGTGAGCTAAAAAATATACGAAATAAACTATACGACTAGTACAATATGATCATTCAATCAGAAATATTAAAGAAAAAACAAAACCAGTCCAGTAGGCACATTTTATTGCTCACCACTGTGAATGTTTTCAAAAATTTAATACCTTTACCTCTCCCAGCTGCTCCTTATAAACATTTATTAGTAAAGGAAAAACATCTATAGACTTAATTCAACGGAGTGAAATAAAAATGCTTCTTTGAGATGAATGACAACATAATCCGTACTTGATGTTAAAGCTGTTTATGAAAAATTCTCTTCAACTTTTTACACGTAAAATATTTATGTTTGTAGGCTAATATATTTTCTTAGTGTAAAAAATAACTTAGCCACTGCTTTAATGGAAGTTTGAGGTCACTTTCATCACCTTAAGATAAGTTCCTAATAACTTGTCGATAAGATATCAATGAATGTCTTCTTTTTTAAATCCTGACGAAAGAGATATCATTTAAGGTATCCAGTCAAACTCCAGGCAGTCAAATTAATAAGAATTTAACTGACAGCGGAAAATAGCCACATGGAATCAAATAGTTTCTAGGTTTCTAGATCCAACTAAAATACAGGATGGTCTGACGTTTATGCTGATACTTTGACAAGTTGGAAGAAAGAGCTACTAATAATGTGATAGTTTAAACTGTTGCTAACGTACTAACGTGATCACATATTTCGTTTATATTTTAGGTTCCACGACTCTTTTTCACCGACACGATGATGGGCAATATCGCTTACAAAAAATCAAGTTGATTCCATTCCACCATCGCGAGGGGGGACAAAACGGTAATGATTTGACCACAACCTTTCATTAAAATACTAATCAAAGACCACAGCTAATAAAGTAAAAGATGTCTGTGATAGACTGACCAACTAATTTTCTTAACTCTATTTATAAATACCGTCGCTTTTGGATCTAGAAATTATTCCAGAGAAAACAAAGTTCCAGTAGTATACCTATAAAGTTGAAGACTTGTTTCACCCGGAATAAATAAAAAAATGACCTATGTTATAATTTAAAAATAAGTAAATACTTCGGATATTTATGTAACCTTAATATTGGGATATTCATTACACCCCTCATACCACAGACAGTTTTCTCTATGAGTACCGACCGATGGAATAAGGTATCACTCCATTTCATATTTTAGCAAAATCAGCGAAAATTAGAGTAATGATGTCTCAAGAAATGTGTAAACATTTACCATTTTCACAAGCCATCTGTAATCCAACGCTGAGCAAAACAAAAATAAGACATTGAAATAGTGTAATGAGAAGCATTCCTGAAATATAATTATTAAATAATAAGGTGTTATGTACAAAAGGGAATTACAATCTATGAGTACGTAGACATTGTGCACTTAATTAAAATATCCAAAGCTTATTAACATTATAACAGGGATCACATAGAAATGTAGGTGACAGTTAAAAAGTAACAAAAATATAAAAATTTATTTAATCGAGACTTCTCAAAAAATATTAGAAAAAGGGTTGTTGTTTTTTTTATTGTTATTGCACCTACAATCATATGTGAATGTCCGCCAACACAACATAAAAAATGGGGAATAAAGTGATAGCAATGACCACGTATAACATGTAAACGAGCTTTTCATCTTTAAAAAATATTATGTGACCTCTTGGGTGGCATTCGGATTTTTTTAAATCGCTGTACTTCTCGTTTTGACATTTGGAGTACGACTAAGAGGCAGCAATTTCCAACAACAATCGCCTATTGACTGTATACACATCCATCAACTTTCCTAAACAACATCGCATCAATTCGACGACTAGCAAAACAACCAGGACTGGAGTCTCATACAAATTCTGTGCAAGCATGATCTGTGCTGGGCTCGGTGCTACATTTGTGCTGTGCTCGGGTGGTTAACTGTGCTGTGCTGAGTGATTATGCTCGGTGCTCGAGTGGTATATGCTTGTCAAGTACCTTTGACCACCAGTTCGGCGGTATAGTTAACTTTGGCGGCCGAGTTTGACGCCACGCATGTATAGAGGCCGCTGTGGTGAGCGGACACTTCTTTGAATACGAGGTTGCTGAAAAAGTCAGCTCCTCGCTCTTCCACCTATCAACCATGAGGGTATTTGTAGTAGGTTGATTTAAAAATCTATTTAATAGGTTACATTCAAAGAACATAAGGGAAGAGTTGATTGAATAATACCCATTAAAAAAAAAACAACTTTAAACGGATGAAAACTCGCGTATAATTATTCTACATTTTAAATTTAAACCCGACGTTTCGACTAATTTTTAGTAGCCGTGATCACGGTTCACGGTCCGTTTAAAGTTGTTTTATTTAATGAGTAGTAACCGTGTAAATTTTAGAAATCATTTTGAATAATACCCAGTTTCACCACTGACAGAGAAGTCCGTGAAAATTTTAATTTGTCAGAAAACAAAAAGCTGTCTTCTGTTTTTGAAAAGTAACATAGCTTCTACTATCTTTTGTTGATTTTCATAAAGAAGACGGTCTAATTTTTATCTGACCGATAAATTAACACGAGTTTATTTTTATGAAATGATTTGGAAATTCAATGAAATTGCACCTTCTTTTTCTTATTCCAGTTCTGTACCGAAACCGACTGATTTTATTTAGAAATAGTCACCATATACAATACCTGTAACGTGGATGGAATGGGTGCATTATCCTTCAGCCATGTGAAATGCACCGGCATGTCTCCTGAAGTGACGCTGCAGCTCACTTGTGCTCTTTTCCCTTCTTGGAGGTTGGCGGAAAAGGAAAATGGCTCGATTTCGGGAGGATCTGGAAGAGAAACGTATGACTTGGAGTAATGTGGATTTCAATGTGTCAGCTGCCTTGAATAAAAAAAAAATAGGTACTAATAGGATCGCAAATATCTTTAAACGGTGGTAATCAATGTGGTAATCACTTACTGACGGGCTTGTTTGCAAAATAGAAAAAATATATAGGTTCTTACTATACTTATTATTAAGTACAAAATGTGATAACTTTACAAGAAACAAAAACAAAAAAGTAGTTTTTTTTTCTATTTTCAAATTGCATTCTCAGGCGATTGGCAATAATGACTATTTTTTCCAGTATTTATATAAAAAAGTGTACAGTCTGTTCCACATAAGAAGTCCTTTAGCCGCTTTATTGGTAGTATTGTTTTTCAATACATTCAATCTGTTTTTTGACAGATTTACAAAGCGTAGGCAATGCTGCCAATATAGCGGCTAAAGGACAACTTATGTGGAACTGACTGTAGTAATTGCCAAATTGGGAGGTATTGGTACTTCACCGTTGTTCTGACTTAGTACTCACTGCTTACAACAAGCTGAAGATCTCTCCTGGCTATTTCCCCATGGGAACCCATGACGGCGCAACTGTACGAGCCGGCATGGGACGGGTCCACCCTCGTTACCCTCAGAGCACCGTCGATGCTGTTGTCCCACTCTACGGGGCTGCCGTCTCGTTCCCACTTGACAGACCTGAGAAAGTTGTCAAGTTAAGTATACTTTTTGGTTTCCGATGAAGGAGGTGTTTAGGCCATAATAATAAACTTTAACAATTATTAAATAAAGTAGAGAATGAGGAGAAAAACTCGGAGTTTCTGCCTTTTAATGGTTAAAGTAATGCATTAAAAATTACATAACAATTTTAAAGTCTGAAAAACATTTCATTTTACGGTACGTGAGTAGGTATATTGAAATATATTTGTAATGTTATATTTTGTTTAATCCATTTGATTGACGTTCACAATTAATTTGTTTATTTTTTCATTTCAATCGAAAAATAAATTTATAACATTGTGTGAAACTTACGTAATGGGGTAGCCAGAGTAAGGGCAGTAGAGAATCAGTTCACGACCAGCTACCGCCCTTATTGGTCCAATAGATCTTACATACGGAGGACCTGAGGCAAAAAAATTCGATAAGCACAAAAAAACTTAATAAATTAAAGTTTTTGATTTAAGATGTAGGTACCATCTTTCAAGTAGGCATACATCCTTAATGAATGTCACATTGCGAGGCAAACAACTTTCCACCATTGAAATCAAGTCGTTGATTACAATTACGATGGGTATAAAATTATAATTTTACTTGACCCGGGCATTGAACCCAGGACCCCCAGCGTCTAGATAAGGAAACCTGCACAATTGAATGGCTGTGTAGCCATGATTCAATTATAAGTTTAGTGTTAGGGTAACGGAGGTAGTCACTACAATGTAATAACTGAACTTGCTAAATCCTGATGGTGCAAGCGTACCCTCACTAGATCGTTAGTACTAATATTCTGTGTCGAGACTTCAAACACTTGGAGAAACGAGAGGTGACACACAAGACAAAGTGACTCACCATAGATATTGAGCCGTGACGTATGCGACACCTCTCCGAGGGAGTTAGCCGCTCGGCATGTGTACAGTCCTCCGTCCTCCGACCTCACTGCTGTGATGTTGAGGTAGCTCACAACATCGTTGTTCTTCGTGGCGAACTGTTCTACACTGTACCTGCGAAGAATTGTGTTTAAGGAATAACAAGGTATTTAATATTTAAAGGGGGCACTAATTGTAGCAGATAATATTAAGGTTTTTTTTTAATTTACCATTTTAAATACCCAAATCCTGGGCAAAGATATTAAGATACTTTTTTTGGACTCTCTTTAAAGCTAGACACTGCTAATCTTAGCAAAGTTTGTTCTCACACTTTTTTTAAGATAGGTATTTTTATTTTTTTTAGTTTAGACTTTAAGGTTTCCACAATCATTGCAACTAATCTGATATTTATGAAAACCAATTAAATTACCCTCTTCAAATTCTTTTTGTTACTTGATCTGTTGGGAAGCCTTCCCGCTCTTTAGTTTCTGTTGGTTTTAGTATATACTTTCCTAGAATTGAGCTGCGTTTGTGCATTTGGCTAGCAGTCTGTTATAAGCAGAGGTGCTTCGTCACTTGAGTGACAGAATCTGTATTGATTCGCCTCGAACAGGTACATGAACGACAAGTGTTTGCTTAGACAACAATGTCCTGTAATGGTTCTGACCATGTAGTACACTAAGTAGTAGTATAGTAAGGGATAGGTACACCTATCCCTTACTCAGTCCTAGGATTTGTTTAAAAAGTTTCTGTATAGGTAAAAGATACTTTAGTTTTACAAAAAAATATTGCAGTAGGTATACTATGCCATATTAAACTAAGCAAACTAGTTACTTTGTTTTACATACTATTATTAATAATAATAAGCAAAAGCTATAGCTTCCTCGCAGGAGGCGTCTGCCTCCCACGCACTCCTGTTCCTCCTCCCAGGTAACCCTGGCACCATGGATGGCCGCCAACGAGAGGAGTCCTTCGCCTTGCGCCGTTATAAGTTTGCGAACACTTTTCAACACTAGAAATACCTCCACTTAATCTGGGAGAAGTTACTTACCTATGTCCCCTGGCGATGGTGTTCAGCGGCTGGCCGTCGAGCAGCCAGGAGAAGTGGGGCGGCGGTGACCCGGCGGCGGAGCACTTGAGGGTCACCACCTGCCCTGGCCGCAGCACTTGCTCGATGAACGTGTACTGCAGCTCAGGTGCCGTGTCTGGGGAAGTACATTTTGCGATGATATCTTGCCCCTGTGGCTGGTAACTTGTATATCGCTCAGACAGACTTGAGAGCTTATATTGTGTTCATAAATTATTACTAAGAATCGTAAATCTGCTAAAAACATTTTTTTTTGTCACAAATTATTTAGGAAATTACCATATCGACATCGAGCATTTTACCTATCACGCTTTTAGGGCTAATGCCGAAGATTCCGTCACTGTTCTTGCAATTTAGCAATTATTTAAATCATAAAATCACAATAGTAGCTAATCTACATTTACTACGTTACGTCTGGTACTCACCTCCCAACCGCAACTCAGCGCTAGCCTGAGCAGAGTCCCGTTCATTCCTCGCCATGCACTGGTACACTCCCTTATCCGCTCTATGCACGGCCGAGATGACCAGCTGCTCCCCGCTGCTGAGCACCCTCACGCGCCCCCCCGCGACCCCCGCGCCGAGGGGCACGCCGTTGTGCAGCCACTCCAGCCGGGGGGCTGGCCAGCCGCCCCACGTGCAGTTGATCGTGGCTGTCCCACCACTATTTACCACCTGTAGAAAGATAGAAGAGGTTGTTGTTAGATTGGAACAAGGGGTGATTAAATATTACATAAGTGTTAAAAAGAGTCTGTGAAATAGAGAAGAGAGTCTGTGAGATTAAGATGTCGTGGGTTCAATTTCCGCCTTCGCAGCTTCGGTCTGTTTGGTACTAGTCATGTTCTTGCTTAGGTTTGCTGGCTGCTAAAGCTTTTTTTAGGAGTCAGTAAGACGTAAAATCTAGCTGCACCTGTGCATCGGTAATTATTCAAGGAGACTGAAAAGTGGAACCTTTGATAATCAGGGGAGATGGCGATGGCGCTGTGTGAATAATGTCTAAGGGTTTTTACAAAAAATGAAAAGTACCTAATCTTCTTCTAATGTACCTAATGTACGAATATATAACATGAACTGAATACTGCAGTAAGAATAAATTGATTCTTAGCCTTTCAAAATGCACCTATATTAGCTTCACGAAAAATAAAAATATAATTAATTATGACTACACCTTAGATAAAATAACGCTCAAAAGAGTCACGTCAATTAGAGACCTAGGAGTAACCCTTGATTCTAAACTGCACTTTGACGTACATGTAGATAAAATAGTTAACAAGGCATTTAAAATCATAAGGTGTGCACATATGTTCCGGAAACCCAAAACATTTCTATCTCTGTACAGTTGCCTAATTAGATCACAATTGGAGTATGCTGTCCCAATCTGGAACCCATATTTTAAAAAGTATAGTTCAATTATTGAAAGAGTACAATATAAGTTTCTGCGTAAAGTAAAGTACAGTTGTTGCCGCTCGCGTCTGCACTATGATCAGCTCTTATCAAAATTTAAGCTGTTGAGCCTTGACTCAAGACGTCTTCTGCTTTCTGTAATGTATCTGTATAGCATACTTAATAACAAAATAGATTGTATAGATATCTTGAGTCAACTCAACTTCTTAGTTCCTAGAAACTACACGCATAGGCGTATCCTTAACACATTCTCCATCGAGAAATGTAGGACATGCGCCGGTGAACGTGCCCCTTTAAATAGATTACCCTTTATATTTAATAACTATTTTAATCATTTAGATTTAACTTTAAGCCCCGGATTGTTTAAACAACTAGCTATGGATGCTCTTAAGCCATAATATCTTTTTTAAAGAACTTATTTGTTATTTTATTATAATAATAAGTTAACATATTAATATTATTTAATACTTAAGTCATAGGTAACACTACACTGCATGTTTATAATTAATATGTGGATAACGTTGTTGGTTATACATTTAAGTTAGTTGTAATTATCATATACCTTTTTTAAGCTTGTAATGTATAACTGTTTGTTATTCCATACAAATAAATAAATAAATGAAAACTAAACTGTTTTAAACTCAAAATAAAAATTACCTGCAAAAGTATCAATAAACACAAATTTTGAAGTTCTCAATGTTCGGCAATGAACACGTTTACGAAATTAACAGAAATTACAAAATTAAATTAACTTCTAAGATCTGCGGTCAGACAGAACAGTTACGTAATGCAGGAGTTGGGACTCATTCTGCTAAAAGGCAGGAGAAATTCAGAGGTATATTTCACCTTTTGTGGAGTGTTTACGCGGTGTCTGTGGGCGGACACATTAACATAACAAAGTGCATACGACATCGCCGGCCCGCAGGTTACCGCAACCTCATATTTTGCCAAATACATTATCAAGGTCTGCGTGATTCCTGTTTTGCATTGAAATGACAGAATAAAACTTTGTGGAGCTGAATCTCAGTATGCGTCTCATGAATTTTAAAAGGTGATTTTTTCGACTTTTATTTATTTATCTTTCATTGCACAAATGAATGTACGACTGGTAGACTTAATGTCATATATTTTTAATAATAATTATATCTCACGTTATGATTCATTTATTTATGTTTTGTCTCTATGAAAACAGGTTGCCATTTATAAATAATGCAATGTAAGATTTTTTTATATAAAACTAAATGTAAGCGCATTATTTTCCAATGTGGTCAGTAATATATTAAAGTTAGGTACGTTATTACATAGTAATGCATTACATCGCTAGTACCTATATAGTGCATTTACGCGTATGGACGGCACATTAACATCGCAGTGCATGCGAGCCATATGAGCTTGACCCTATATTGCGTTTGCCTAATGTATGTAGTGATGTAGCTGATTAGCAGAGATATATGCTGGTTATAATATATGTATTCTACAGTAATTAGAATCTCTGAATGCCGTAGTTAATAAGCTAAACCTATGTAAGACTCTAGCCTTCCGCTCGCGGCTTCGCCCCTGTTTACTGTACGATGTTATTCTAAATTAATGTGAAATTTTACAACTGTGGAATAATGAAAACAAACAAAAACACTTTTAAAATCAGAATCAAAAATATCTTTATTCATATAAGCATTCACAGAAGCATTTGCGAATCGTCAAAAACTAAAATATTCAAGTATAATAATGTAATAGTTTACATATAATATGATATCAATAAATGATACGATACTTTAATTTCCGCTATCCCATGGGAAGTAAGCATTATGTTGGGATTAAAATAGAGACAGAAGTATTTTCGTATTCTTAGGTTTGCAGTTTTAAAGTATCATTTTAAATTGTTAACAAAGTTCTGGAGATCGACGCCGACAAGTTCAACAATAATAAAATTAATACATTATCAATACAGACAAAGATACAGACGCAGGAGCGTCAACATACTACGGTGAATAGTTTGCGAATTTAACAATTTGCGAATTTGACAATTTGCGAATTTGACCGTTTGGGCCCGCTTGACAATAAGCGACTAAACGGTAACACCGTGTCACGAATATGAAATCAAATGGTTCAAACCTTTGCGACCTGAATACATAACGCAAACAATACAGTACATTCACGTCATATGTATTAAAAATATCAAATTTCCATATAAATGGAACTTTAAATTTTTTCCCAGTTGGATATCTGTATTCTCACGGAAGAGTTTGTGCACACGTTATTTATCTCGTATCGAACATTTAATTAAACTGTAGAGCAAATAAATCCGACAATAACTCAGCGCAGGCCGGCTGCGCCCAAGTATTTATGAGAATAACAGTTTAAAAACAATACCTTGGAATTGGGTCAGGTCCATTAATATTTTCCATAGAGATGTGCAACGTACAATGTGCATGAGGAAATATATCAATTAGGGTAACCTCATTGTCCCAATGAAATTTTTTTTTCGACAGGCTCAATACCGCTTTTCATGCTTGTTGTGTTTTTTGGCCTGACGAAGGCAAGTACCACCCGTAGTTGGCTTACAGATTAAAGCAGACGTAGAGAGAATTTGGCTCGCAACAATTGTTATACGTTTGTGCCATCCATGATTTGGCAAGGCCGTATACATTAGGATAGTTACCGTCAGACTTCCTGATAAGGACATTGGATCAGCTAAATTTCCAACACCGACCTGGTTTGCTTGTAATGATCTATGGACCTTGTGGTTAAATCCAGTGTTAGGAGGCGTCATCGTTTAAACCATCGACTTTATCAGATGTAGCAAAATAACAGCTTTTGTTTGGTTGGTATATTCTGAATGAATCCAACATTACAGAGTAGATAGCGGATAACTATTCAACACGCATCGAACATCGAAACGTTGAAGCAAAGAGTAAATAAATCGAGAGATAATTCAACACGCGACCGGCCAACTGGGCCTCCATGTTTACGCGAATAACTGTTTAAAAACAAAAGATCGGAACTGGGTCAGTTCCCTGCCAGAGAAATAAATACACACTCTGTATCAACGTCACAGGACACCACTATGCAGTGATGCAGCGGAAATGTACAGCGTATTTCAAAGATCAAATATCCTTTGTTGGTTTATGGTGGGACGTTTTTAGGTTTCTAAAAACTCTAGTTGCCGGACTGGCTCTAAATCGCTATTGGCACCGGCTCATCCCCGTTCTCGGTTGAAAAGGTGAAACAGGGCGAGTTGTCACTGCCACAAACACTTTTTAACCCTTTCCCCGCCAAGCTTTTTTCCGAAAATATTTTGATGTATATAAATGATATTATGTCTATTTCAATTCCTAATAGTGAAATTATATGTTACGCTGATGATACAGCTATTGTTTTTCATGGTCAAACGTGGCAGGAGGCCTTTTCGACGGCTGTTCTCGGTTTAGGCAAAATTAAAACATGGTTAAATAATAATGTTCTTACTTTAAATACTACCAAGACTAACTTTATCTGTTTTCACAAAACAGCTGCCTCCAAGCCTCCCTCCCACATTCCTATCCAATTACCAATACATAGTCATAACTGCCCTTTATCACTCAATCAGGATACCACTAGTTGTAATTGTAGCCACATAAAAAGAGTTAGTTCTCTAAAATACCTAGGAGTTGTAATAGACGAAAAACTTACCTTTAAAAATCACATTGCTATAACAGCCAGCAGAGTTCGAAAGTTGATTCACACAATGAGACTACTGCGAGAAGTCACTAGTGGTATAATTTTGAAAACTGTATATCTGGCTTTGTGCCAATCTATAATAAATTATTGTATTTTGGTTTGGGGTGGAGTAGCATCCTCTACGCTTATAAATCTAGAAAGAGCACAACGAGCAGTATTGAAGGTGGGTTTGGGCAGACCTAGAAGGTATCCAACAACAAAAGTTTTTGAAGAAACTCAAGTCCTGAGCGTCCGTAGATTGTTCATTTTAAGAGTAACAATGTTAATGCATAAAGAAGCCCTTAATTTGCCTACATATAAATCGATGCTCCGTAAACGCATATTCAAACTTCCTGTTACAGAAGTAAGAACGTCATTTGCTCAACGTTTTAAAGCTTTTCTCTTTCCACGCATATATAACAAAATATTAAAAATGTGTGACATTAAAGCATGTACACTTCCTCAAGCCAAAGCATTAATTACTAGGTTGCTTATTTCTATGGACTATGATCAATCTGAAAAAATCATTAGGATAATCGCATAAACAGCAGCTGAAGCTGTTGCTGTCATTTACAGCAGTAAATGACAGCAACAGTTTTAGCTTGCTGTCGTTTAATCTTAGGAATTGCACTGATAGGCTGCCCCGCTGACTTTTGAGAAAAACAATCTTTCTTAGCACACTTTTTCACTCAAAAACTTACACACAACCGTACAACACAAACGCACGCACGATTACTAAATTATAGCACACATACACAGACACACACACGCATACACACACAAATGCACAAACACACACAACACACACATTCACACACCACAATGTAAGCACATTGGTAAAATAATAAGAATTTTGAGTTTTGTTTTAATGTATAATTATTTTGTTAAATGTATTTTCTCATAGCCGCAATACTTGGTAATTTTTTACTGAATTGACCCTCACGAAACAGGCCTGCCTAGTGTGAGAGTCACTGTCTTTTTTGTAATTGTATGTTATCGTATGTTGGTAAATAAATATTTTCATTTTCATTTTCAAAATGGTGCCCCACACGCCACGACCATAAAAAACAAAAATTCCAAAAAACTATTAAGGTTTACTCAACTCATTCAGGCAAGTAAAAATACAACGTTTCTTGATCCTGTTTTGACATTGGCGTGGTGGGCACGAAAATGGTTTGTCTGATATATCAGACATTGGCGTTGAAAGGGTTAAAACGTGGTTAGCCCCGTATCCCGACATTAGACTTTTGTTACTTAAATGAATGTTTTTCATTATTGACACCAACACTTGTTTTGCACTAATCCATGTTTTGGTCAGATAGAAATGTCTTTCCACCCCCACCTTTGCGACGCCAAGGGAAGGTCTTTTAAACGCATAAGAACTTTAGTTCTAAGATATGTATTCACCACCGGAAATTGACTTTTTGATGCATAGCAGGCAACATTTGGTATTCCATGTTAAAAACGGAATATTTATTTTATCCGAACGTTATTTATTCCGGAGCATCGAACATTTAATTAAACCGTGCACAGAGCAAATACATCCGATGATAATAATTCAACGCCCGTGTTTGAGATTACAGTGTTGTAAAAACAATAGCCCTGATTTAGGTCGGGTTCCGGATGTCACAATGCATTGTTTTTCCAGCGACATTTCCTCTTTCTTTATTTTTCTTTGGGAGAAAAGGCATCCGTTTGCTACAGCTCTGACGTCAAGTACAGAATAATGGTATTAAGTGACCTACACTTGAATCACAGCGCCTTAGGTAAGACTTTTTTTAATCCAGCAGACTATTTGGCACAAAAATCTTCATGATTTCAGGCCGAAAGGCATCTTCTGTGGGACATACGATATGTCTCCCACAAGAATTCAAAGCGATCGGTCCTGCGCCTCCCGAATCCAGTAGATTCCCACGATGTTTATATTATGATCACCGGTTAGTATATTATTTCCATCACTCCTCGAAACGGAATTAATGCATTAAAAAAATGCCAAACACACGAAATTGCTGTTAAACTAGTTTTAGTTTTTATATGACATGACATTCAATAGTAATAACATGATTAAAATCTCAATTATTCACTAAACCCAGCAAACTTGTTTGCGAGTATTGTTATAACAATGTCGCTTAGTTTCCTGCGGTTCGCTGAAATGTTTGACGCAACATTCATTTTTAACGTCTGCCATACAGCCTGAAATATGACCGCTTTTCCACTCCTCAATAGTTTTGGAGTGAAATGGGATTATTTCGGTATTCGAAACAACAGAATGAGGTTTAAATTAATTTCTCGTATAGCATTGTTGTAGCTTAGCAACTATTATTTTGTTTCGTACAATGTTTAAAGCAGTAATTTGTGTCAAAGTATGTTCCGAGCCGAGAGAAGGATGAGAATTCACAATCACCCATATCCATAGAGTGGTGGTGGAGTTACAGTAAGTAAATAAGTAATCACCAAACTAAGTACAAAGTCACATGCCATTATTGAGAGAGTTGTACTTTTCCGGTTCAGCTGGCTCATTTCGACTGACAGATAGGAACTCTCTGCAGTATGACTCTACCACACAAAAGTTACCCTTTCACAAAAAAACTGTTGAACCGCTAAACATTATTATATATACAACATTAGAATAGTACATAGGCTACATTTTACCAATATACCACGCGGTCGAAACCACGTGGCGAAACTAAATAAAAAATTTTTTTTTTTTTTTTTTTTTTTTTTTTTATGTAATAGGGGGGCAAACGAGCAAGTGGGTCACCTGATGTTAAGTGATCACCGCCGCCCATAAGCACCCGAGACCCCCTTAGGGTCACAGGCGCGTTGCCCGCCTTTAAGGGTGGAATATGCTCGCTTCTTGAAGGTATTTATGTCGTATTGGCTTGGAAACACCGCTGCGGGAAGCTGGTTCCATAGAGTAGTCGTGCGCGGCAGAAAATGTCTGCAGAAACGTACGGTAGTTGATCGCCACTCGTCCAAGTGGTTTGGATGAAACTGCATTTTGTGGCGGGTTGTACGGTGGTGGAATTTAGCAGCAGGAATCAAACCAAATAATTCCTCGGAACACTCCCCATGATATAGGCGGTAGAAGATGCACAGGGACGCAATGTCTCTACGCAATGCCAGAGGATCTAAGCAACCGGCAAGACTCTCGGCACCGACAATCCGGATTGCTCGACGTTGGATACGGTCAAAAGGAAGAAGTTGGTACTGTGGTGCTCCGGCCCAGAGATGACAGCAGTACTCCATGTGAGGCCGAACTTGGGCTTTATAGAGTTGGAGGCGATGAGTTGGAGTAAAATACCACCTTGCTTTACCTAGGACACCTAATTTTTTTGAGGCAAGCTTAGCTTTTTCTTCCAGATGACCGCGAAATTGAACGTCGCTCGAGATATCGACGCCGAGAATCCCAATGCTCGGTTGTTTATCAAGAGGAGTGCTCTCAAAATCGAGGGAAACGACAAATTCGGTTTTTTTTGCGGTAAACGCACAGACTTGTGTCTTTTTCGGGTTAAATTGGACCAAGTTAAGACGTCCCCAAGAGGAGACATCTTTTAGGAAGGTCACCATCTGAGACACAAGTCCGTTCCGACTTTCTATCACATGTGCGCTGGAAACATTTGCACGGCCGGTGTAAGAAGTATCACCCGTACTGTCATCCGCATAACAATGAATGTTACTGGTTTGTAACAGGTCATTGATATGCAGGAGAAACAGTGTTGGGGATAGCACACAGCCTTGCGGGACACCAGCATTCACCGGTTTTAAGTCAGAGCAGAAGCCATCAACTACAACCTTGATGCTACGCTCCGCTAGGAAGCTGGCGACCCATTTGCATAGTTTCAGTGGCAGACCATATGAGGGAAGCTTCGACAACAATGCCTTATGCCACACCCGATCAAAAGCCTTCGCTATGTCCAAACTGACCGCCAGCGCTTCACCTTTGCTTTCAATTGCTTCTGCCCATCGGTGGGTCAGGTAGACAAGGAGGTCACCAGCTGACCGTCCACGTCGGAATCCGTACTGACGGTCACTGATCAGCTGGTTTTCCTCCAGATATCCTAGGAGCTGCCGGTTTATGATGGTCTCCATAACTTTTGAAAGCAGGGAGGTGATCGCTATAGGTCTGTAATTGGCGGGATCAGAGCGGTCACCTTTTTTTGGGATCGGATGTACTAAGGCCGTCTTCCATGCGGTCGGCACAACCCCCAGTGAATATGAGAGTCGGAAAAGACGCGTTAGAACTGGTGCCAGCTCGGGAGCACAGGTCTTAAGCACGATAGGAGGAATGCCATCGGGCCCACTTGACTTGTTTATGTCCAAGGAGAATAGTGCTTTTCGGACATGTTTTTGTGTGAACATAATGTCATTGAGGGAGCTATTGCACCGCGGGATAGTAGGCGGTGGGTTTCCCCCGTCATCTAAGGTGGAATTAGATGCAAAAAGAGAGCCCAGAAGATCTGCTTTCTCTCTTGCATCGTGGACCAATTCGTCACCCTCCTTACGTAGCGGCGGGAAAGATGGCTTGCTGAAGTTCCCTTCGACAGCTTTGGCGAGAGACCAGAATGCACGAGTTCCTGACGGAAGGTGAGCCAGTCTCTCCCCAATTCTGCCGATGTGTTCAGCCTTAGCCTTGGCCACAACCTTTTTTAGGGACCTGGAGGCAAAGTTGTATTCCCTCTTGTGTGCGCAAGCATTTGGATCCTTCCGTGCAACCGCTTCGGCCCAGGCTTGGTACTTCTCCTGCTTAAGACAGTGAGCCTGTTTGCAGGGAAGGACAAACCAGGGCTGGGACTTACCGCTTATTGGCACCATTGAGCTTGGAATAAATAATTCCATGCCCTGAAGCACCACATCAGCTATAGCGTCAGCAATTGCACTCGGATCCTCATGCGAGAAGCAAATTTGCCCCCATGGATAGGAAGAAAAGAAGGCCCGCATCCCATCCCAATCTGCTGACTTAAAGTGCCACACACGGCGGTAGCCCGCTGAGCGAGGCCGCAGTTGGCGCGTGAGTGGCACCTCGCTCCGAATCAGGCAGTGGTCCGATGACCCGAGTGGGGCATCAACGGTAACCACGTAGCCATCCGGATGGGAAGTCAGCAGAAGGTCCAGTAGAGAGGGCGCATGACTCTCTACATCTGGTATACGGGTAGGGGATGTGACCATCTGTTCCAGGTCATAGGCCATGGCGAAGGCATACACAGACCTGCCCGCGTGGTCAGTTTTTTGTGACCTTAACCATTCTTGGTGATGGGCGTTAAAGTCCCCTATAATGGTCACAATCGCAGACGGGACCTGTTGAAGCAGGGAATCAGTTGCCGATTCCAAGTGCTCGAGAAGCCGGTCAGTTTCCGCTTCACCGGAGTGAGACCTATAAAGGCACGAGTAGAAGCGCGGGTGGTCGTCGCAATCTACTCGCAACCAGATGGTGGATAGGTCTCTACCTTCAAGGTTGCCCAAACGGCGGACGCAGATATCGTCCCTAACGTACACGCATACACCGGCGTGAGGCACAAATCTGTGCTCAATTTTGTACCCGGGGTAATTGAGGTATGACGTGTCCGCAGGTGACGATATCTGAGTCTCCGTTAGGAAGAGCAAGGCGGGCTTTTCCGTCTCCAGGTGATGATGGACGGAGTTTAAGTTGGAGTGAATTCCCCTAATATTAGAAAAATTCACTTTGAGCGTAGGTGGTGGTGCTGTAGGAGTATTGCTCTTCCCTCGTTGGACAACACGCGGAATTTTGCCCTCCCCAGAGTACGTAGGGCAGCCTGAGTAGATCTCAGGGAGGGATTCTCCGGCACAGGTTGCGCCGGTACCCTCCTGGGGTACTGTACTATTGAATGCCGCTTCCATGTTGTGGGGGAGGGGGGGGGGGGTTTGGGCCTCCGGCTATCTCACTCACCAGACGAAACACAATAGCTAGGCTATTATTATAACGCCAGACTTCTGTGAGACTGTGGTACTTCCCCGGTCGAGCCGGCCCATTCATGTTGCAGGCAAACTGTCTGCAACGTGGCTCTACCACACCTTAAAATATTTGCAGCGTTGAAAATCCTTACACTTAATCTAAAACAAGTTTCAAATGGAAATAGATCTCAGCATTAGGATCGCTACGTTTTTACTCTACACAGCGCGGCTTTACACTTTGTGAGCTCGCATTCAACGCGCCCTCAGAGAGTTGTATTTATAAAATCCCGACAGACTGAGGAACGTTCGCAAAGAAATACCACATCTGCGAATCTAGACCTCTTATTTGAGTATATCCTGCGACAAGGAGATAAAATAAACGTCTCAAGTTGAACGTAGGGATGAAAGAAGTAAGCATTTATTTCATGTACTTTTTTTTTTTGGAGCAGAATGCGTATTGGCACCTTAACTGCAGGCTAGCTAGACCTGCGGCCGTGTGTGGGACTCGAGACTAAAGCGTCCACTACCCACTAAACTCCCCCGGTTTCCCCTTCGAATCGAAAGGGCACGTTGCCATGGAGGCCCTTGCCATGCAGCGCGACTTTAATAGTTTGATGCTGTACTTTTAACCATACAAGTAGCAATACCTACGAGTATGTCATAACCTGAGTAAAATGAGACGAAGGACCAACGGTACAGTCTAAAAAAAGATTCAAATATTTTGTCTTTGTACGTAAGTAAGGGTCGAATGAAACATGATGAAACGCACCCCTCAGAGAGTTATTTTCATAAAAACGCCTACTATCTGGGGAACTTTTGTGAAGAAATATCACTTTATGTAATCTGAGCTGAGATCTAGATCTCTTTATTTGTGCATATACCGTGATAAGGCGGTGAAATGCGCCTCAGATTCTGTGTTGAAATGGAAAAAGAATTTCATCTTGCCTCTTTTTGAACGTTTCCTGAGAAATTCAAATAAGATATTTTTCTTTGAAAAATGCTCGTTGGTAGTTTAAAGCACAGTACTTATCTTGATGTTTGCATCTCGAAGGATGTATCTTTTGTTGTTTATGCGGTCTTTTATTTTTATTTCCTTACTTTATCACATATTTTAATATTTTTTTAGTGGGTTTTGTACAGAAGAAATTTTGAAAAGCAACCAATTTATCAATGTTGATGTTAATTTTTTAAAATTTTATTATTTTAGTTATAATCGTATAAGTAAATAAATAATTAATATTTGCTACTAATATATTGTTTAGAAATATTAAAATTACTCTTTGAAACTATTATAAGGGCATAATGGATACCCCAACTATTTCTAAACGTAATGTCACAGCGGTTAAGACGCGAAAGGATTACCTATATTATGCGAGAGCGTAATCCAGGTTTTCGTCTTTATCTCATAAACATGAGAAACATTGAGAGCCTTGATTCCCTCACGAATGTCATAATGGAATGCTAGTTGAGTAGCCGGCTTACTGAGGATTTTACATTGAGCTCAGTGATTTCTAGTCGTAGCCGTGTCGAGCTTGTAAGGCAAATGTCATTTACGAGTACAATGCGCAAAGCTTGCACTAAATTGAAGTAGTAAAATGGTTTGTAAATATTTCTAAGCATATTATTCATACTAATGTTATTTTATAAAAACTGTGTGTCTATTTGTTTGTGCTTCTTTTACTGGACGTGATATTTTGTATGAGGATTGTTTATATTTATTTGGGTATTCTAGCAAACTGCTAGTATAAAAATAGCAACGAAAATATTATATTCATGAGAAAAAATATCATATTACCGGGACTCTGGGTGGAAACCTTTACATTGGTTTATCGACAAAATTAAATAACTATATTTTAATACAAATAATGTCTCCTATAAAATGTGTTAATAACATTAAGTTTATAAAGAGGATTTACTTTTCCCATTTAAAAAAGAAAACGCAATAAACTTTTCAAGCGTTTTACATTACAACATTATTAAGCTAGTCTTAGCCTGTAGCGTCATTAGATTGGGTGATCGTAAGTCATCAATCGTCGTCAGTAATTCTAAGGAAATATTTTACGCAGGATAAAAGGCCGCTTCATGTAAGAGGTAAATAAAAGTTCCACTTACGTAAATAAGTCGTTGAAAACTTCCACATCGCGCATACTTGATGAGTTTCCGCGGCTGAACTTGGTACTTATGTTATAACACTACAACGAGGCTTCTTATCCCAAGCAAAATTATTGAATGTGTGCTTAGGAAATTAAATAATTATTCATTTATTCTACACTAGCTGAAGCCGCGACTTCGTCTGCGTATATTGTGTTACCTGTATTTACAGGATAATTCAAATGTCCCTAAGTGTATTCGCATAACCATTTTTTAATAATATTCATACGAAGAAATAATACCATTTTATGAATTTTCTATAGAATAGAATTATAGAATAGAATTTATTATTTTGCTTAAAACATGGTACATCAGTAGAAATAATTATAAAATGTGCACAAGTTAAAATTAATTAAATATCCTAAGTAACATTCATTCTGCCAATTTCAATAAATTTATATAAAAACTAACATTAACCAAAGTGTTTCCAGATGATTGGTTCTAAAAGTTTGCCCTCAGTCATGAGGTACTTGGGGTTATAAGTGACTTTTTATATCAATTAATATATTATACTATCTAACATAATATATATTGTACCTATGTGTTGAGAGGATACTGCAAAGGGGTGCCATATAGCCACTCTTATCATTAGCTACACGTAGGCATATTCTATCTTCGTCAAGAATTTAAACTTAACGAACTGTTAAAAGCAAAGTGAGCGCGTAACAACGGTAAATACTTATCAGCAGAAAGGCTTATGAGGCGAGTGTGTGTTGACGTAGGGCAGGTAGGCAGCAAACAACGAGGTCTTGCTTCACTGTGCTAAGTAAATGTTCGTGTTCTTCGCGAACTTTAATTATGAAAATCGACTGTCCTTGAGTAAAGGGAAATATTTATGTGTATATCAAAAAATTCCTGAAATGTACATCAAAATAACTGATGCACACCAAAGGTTAGGTTAGTAAATTTTTTTGATGACCAATTTATTATTTTTTGATGTGCAGTTAAATACAACCCTTGAGTAAATATGAAATTTAGACTAAAATAGACTGACATGTACGAATTGACATAGATAATAGGCAACCCAGATGCTTATTACAGTATTATTATATACAGTATATTAGTGACAGTCGCACAGGACTCCTTTAAATTCTACCATAAAACAACATAACTTATCCACCAGTTAACTCTCAAAAACTATGTATTAGTATAACTATTTATTTTTCGATACAAACCAACAATTTAGTTTTATTTATTTGTGCAGCTTACTATTTACGTTGGTGCTGCTATTAAAAACGGCTCTATTTACATGACAGTTATATTTTTAGCTGCATTCGTAATAAAATATGGTGTAATATGAATAGTCAAATGGGCAACTTTTTATAGCCTACCTGTCAGGACGCCAAATACTTATGTGATATTTTATTTTGTAACTTTACCTCTCAATAAATATAAATAAATATAAGTATTGGACAACATCACAAGTTTTATACGACGAGATTTCACCTGTGGGGGTCGAAGTCTGAAAAAGCCCTACCACCAACCAGACCCAAGGCGGGAATCGAACCCACGATCTTTGTGTTTTATACCCGAGCGGCTTAGCCACTGTTCCACGGAGGCGGTCAAGTTTTATCAAGGTTTAAGCCTGGTTTAAGCATGAAAGCGTTACAGATGGACAGAGTTACTTCAAAAATCTTAGTTTCAAAGTAAGGATTTTTTTATTATAAATTTTACACCTGAGTACAGCCATAATCCATTATAATCTAACAATGCGAATGAGGTTTATTGACTTTGACGTCACAGTACGTTAGTACTATTATATATTCTGTGCTCACAGGGTGCCATACTTTATAATGGGCTCGTACAGTCACGAGCATTTACAAATGTGTACATACCCATTCAAATATGAACCTTATCGCACTCGCATAAGTCCTCATGACACATGCAATAAAATTTATACACAATGTGACTGTACAGCTGACACGATTGAATTTGTACACACGACCGGCTTATTTTTGTGTCTGCATAATTTAATATGCCCGCTGACATTTGACAATACATCGTTTGGACAGTACTGTGAATAGTTATTGTATTTTGGCAGCGCCAGTATCAAGTTCATTGACATATTAAACGTTTAATTTAAATTAAATTATTATATTTTGAACATCTAGTTACAAACTCAAGTTATGCTATAGCTAGACAACACACAAAAACAATTTTTAATAGCAGACCTAAACGCAATATACTCCTTATATGATTTTATGACCGACTAGCGGCCGCCCGCGGTTTCACCCGCGTGGTTCCCGTTCCCGTGGGAATTGATCAAAATCCTTTCTTAGCGGATGCCTACGTCATAACATCTACCTGCATGCCAAATTTCAGCCCGATCCGTACAGTGGTTTGGGCTGTGCGTTGATATCTATCTATGTCAGTCAGTCACTCACCTTTGAGTTTTATATATATATGTAGATTTACATTGGCTCCTCTTAACCTGATTTAAATAAAGCAAATGCCTAACACACGCAATACCCTCTGATATACATAGTATTGCGATTACTAACCACTGCTTTAAACTTCGATTTCCGTCAATCATGTACGAGTACCTATAGCTGCTCAATACTAACCAGAAAAAGAAAAAACGCAAAAGAAGTCGCATGAACATTGTTGACCACACGCATAACCCATGCATTACCGATCTCTGTAAAAACCCTTTCTCGCCACACTTGAAGGACGCCATACTGTAGTCCCAAGGGACAACCTCGGCGGAGAACTCATTCCACAGCCTAAGTGTACGCGACATAAGTTTCTTTCTAAACGCACAGTACGACCGTTTGTTTCTTGTGTTTATTGATGTGTTTTTTAATTTCACGTTTTTAATTGTCTGTACCTTTATTGTTTTTACTGACGTAATCCTTGTATAGGTAAATACTAATAGTGTACCCGTCGATAAATATGGATTCATAAATGAATAACTAAATACTTATTGGACAACATCACGGACATTGATCTGACCCAAAGTTTGTGTTATGAGTATCAGAAACAACGAAGGTACCACAAATATATACTCAAATGCAAATAAACATCCAGATACAGAACAAACACAAATGTTCATCATATGGCAGCTTTGTATACCGTACCTTTAATGTAACTATCAATGAATAAATTTATTTTTGATTTTAAATATTACAAACAACGATATTTAATATCGTTGATTACAAAACATTCATTTACATCTGAAGATTACGAAAATCTGACGGCATCCACTCATCCACTCCAACATAATCATCAGACTTAACAAATCTCAGATCGTTTGAATAACAATATTAAACACTTGTAAAAGCTTTTAAAGCCTTAAATAAAGAAACATCTTGACTAGGTATTATATTGAATCACGTTGAAATTGGTAAGCTTAAAACAAAAGTACCTACCTATTTCGAAATAGAAAAGTCGTATTTTAAAGATGAAAATCTTTAATCTTAATCATATTAATTTATTCTCTTTGTCATAAAATATTTAACTGAAATTATTACAAAAATAATAAGTCTTATTAGAGGGACTACTTTTAATTAAAAAATATTTTTTTTTGTAATCAACTATTTTTAGTCATTTAGGTATTCACTGTTTATTATTCCGATTCATAATTCATGCTGTGTATACATGTTTTAGAATACCATCTAGTCCATAAGATTTATAAAATGTTATTTAGATGCTATTTGATGTTATTCTGTTTTGTAAACCTAAATAAATAAATAAATAAAAATAAAACTATTGTTGTTCTTTTATGTTATTTTAGTTAGCAGACCGGCACGCATTAACACTGTAAGTTCCTCTGATCCTCACGCCTGATTTTTAGATACTGGCTCCCGCACTAATATTGCCGGAACATTGTCAGAGTTGTAACGGCGGCAGATTTCTAACCAACACGACCTTTGGGTTTTACTCGTATACCCGCGGCTAAGCCGTTATTCCTCAGAGGCGCGGGTCAAATTTCATTGTATTTATTATTATAATACCTTTTAATTTTTACCAGACCCTTTGTTTCGACTTGTCTTTGTTTAAATCTAAATCGTTTTGTTTCAACGCTCCCTTTCTGTATATAATTAAAGTTGTTGTTTAAAGTACTTTTTTATATGAATGCGTATTATAATGTATTGTTTTATTTGAATGCCATTGAATTTTTTTTTGGTTTGAAACTGTGTTAAACAATATCATGTTATTTATGAAACAAAAAATCTTCCATTCTTTTCACAACAATAGTGCGCGATGAAAAACTCTAGATAAAGGATACAAATCAATGACAATAAACAGGGTTTGTACGAGTACATTTACAGTGAAATACATAAGTATACTATATCTTTATGTAGGTATTCCACTGTACAAATGCGCCTATCGTAAATTTCAATCAAAACCATTATATTTTTCGTGATCAAATAAATCACAACTCAATCCAAAGAATACAATTAACAAAACGTGTACAAGAATCATTTTTATAAATCGTGCTTTTAATTCCACGGAATGTCTTCTTTAAAGCTCAATAGAGGGCTGAATGCTAATATTATGGAAAGAAGCTTTCCTTCAAATTACAGTCAGCGACCCGCGAGTTACCTCTGGTGTTACAAGTGTCCGATGACGGTAGGACCTCTGCCTCGAATTTCGCGGAAGCGGGGCGGGAGCGGAAGCGGCGCAGAAGCGGCGAGATATGGAAGCCCAATTGAACCGATCGAGGCAGAGGCCTTACTGCTAGAGGGCCGTTGTTAACTTGAGCTCAAACATCGTGGTATACCTAACCAAAAATGAGTGCTGGTCTAGTGTTAGATACAAGTAGATGCCGTACCTGCGTGTGCGGCTGCGCGTGCACGGTGAGATGCGCGCGCACGGCTAGGTGGAGGCGCAGGGTGACGTGCCCGTGCGCGTTGGCGGCGCGGCACGCCCAGCGCCCGCCGTCACCCACCTCCGCGCGCCGCACGCCCAGCGCGTCGTGCGCGCGGCTGTACCGCCCGCCGCCCTCGCCGTCGCGGATCTCACGGAGGACTCCGTTCCCGCTCTCTCGGTACCATCTGAAAAGAGAGGCACCTGTTACTACACTAGTCGTCATCATCATAGATAGAGAGAGGTTTACAGACGGGTGTCAACGAACCGATTTGGAATATACCTGGAGCTTGGGTCTAAAAACTGCTCCTAGTTTCTATTTTCCCCTTGGGTCGATTGGCTTGTTGCCAAACTTCTTCCTACACTTCTGCTGAGTATAGGTCTCCTCCATTTTGCGTCATTTACTTTGATGTTGGCTAGCTACTATTCTCGTAGGTTAACCCTGCTGTCATAATATCTCTGGCTATTTTCCGGCCATAATAACGTGGGGAATAAGTTAACAGGCAGCTCATCTTCAGCCTACTGTATAGATGTACATTATATTTATATATTTCGAGTTACAAAAGTCACAGTACCACATTTTCTTTACGAAGTCAACTCAAAATGTCACCGGCGTTTCGAGAAAATTCGTCATTTTTCGCATGCATCGGCGGTTTTGTGTTATAAATGAAAAAAATCTAACCCTAAACTAACCGGGGCCGTTGCTAGGACACGGCACGCGCAGTCATTAAGGACACAAATGAAGGACAAAGAGCCCTCGGCGTCCGGCGAACACTAGGGGACGAATGCGTCACGGAAATGATATTTCTATCTATATTAAAGGAGGGTTAAGTTAGACATTTGAAAAAGCTGGTGATATGAAACAATGGTAAGCGTCCCTTGCGTGAATTTTTTTGATGACCACACATTTATACAACGAATTTGGTTCGAGCGTAGGTAATTGTGTTTCTTTCTTTGTGTATTTGAAAACCACTAGCTTAGCGGTGATGGAAAATATTATAAGGAAGTTAAAGAGTAGACTTGTTAAAGGATATCACACTTAAATCGCCTCGTGTGTCTATTAGTTAAAGTAACCGTGTATAATCTCTGGGTTCGAATCACGAATCGAGCTAATATTTTTTGGTTTTTTTGAACATGGATCGGGCCCAGATTAAATAGTTACTAACGTGATCGGGTTTGTGATTACCAAACCCTGTCAATCCATGTCATCGGAAACCATCTTCATGTTCGTCACACTCCCTATTTCATCCATCTATCTCTTCTCAACATCTTTTACGTCCCCTGCACATACCGGCAAGTCTTTATTAATTAAAAAAAATCTTGTAAAATTTAACCGTTTCTTTGAGAGGGTGAACAAAGAGTACCTCTGAAGGGTCCGCTTTGTACGGAGGGCGACAGTTCCGGCGTCCGCGGGAACCTTTTGTTTGTAATTTGAGAACGGTTTGAGAGCGATCAACGGTTTTTGTTCTTACGAGTGAGGTCTTGTAGTTCAAGAGGCAGTCAGTTCTTTTTTAAGGTGCGATTTCTAGAATTAAGAAGCATTCTGAAGACATGCTTTGTAATACTAATGAACTCGTTTGAGCTCAATGATACTTTAATATGTTACATTAAAAGCAATTTGTGTTGAAATCAAGAATCGGAAAAGTGTGAAACATTTACTGATAAGTAGATCAAAACATACGATACATTGACGATATTTCAGAAAGAGAAAGATATAGCTTCTATAATATTATTATGTTGTATAAATTTTTGGCGATTAAAAAGAGTAACTGTCGAGTTTCTTGCCGGTTCTTCTCGACAGATAACGACATTCCAAATCCGGTGGTAGAGTCACTCTGTAATTGACGATTCATAAATACTTTAAACAAGTTTACATGAATGAAGAATATTTTGATTTTGAATAGTTTAATAATAACCCAAATATCATTGCAAAACCTATTACGGCTGCTTTTAGAGTTTCATAATAGACGATTTGAAGACTCATTTGGGTTGTTTTCAAATTAATTGTACCATAACTCACATGTAACGTCACTCACATGTAACATAAAGGTAAATTCTCACAAGATAATATTCTCCCATCGTATTAAAACTAGTGGCTGCCCGCGACTTCGTCTGCGTGGACCGTAGAGAACCATGGACAAGGGTAAAAAAAGTCA
Organism: Mecyna flavalis; assembly: GCA_949319885.1. Classification (NCBI taxonomy): domain Eukaryota; kingdom Metazoa; phylum Arthropoda; class Insecta; order Lepidoptera; family Crambidae; genus Mecyna; species Mecyna flavalis. Next base: position 1,199,357 of record OX439426.1, read on the forward strand.
TAAGCTTAGTGCCAAACATCCAAAACCGTTTAGGCGTACCTAAATTTTACGGTTTTATCCCTGTAAATGACGATTTCAAACAAACTTTCATCCCCTATTTCCACCCCTTCCATTGCTCCCCTTTTTCCGGGATTGAAATGAGACGACACGGCAGGCACTAGCTTTCAAATAAAAAAAGAATCATCGAAATTGGTCCACCCAGTAAAAAGTTATGAGGTAACAAACAGAAAAAAAAATACAGTCGAATTGAAAACCTCCTCCTTTTTTTTTTGAAGTTGATTAAAAACGAACATTGTGAGTAACGAAATTGTGAATAACGAACCCCAATGTGGACGAGTCTTTACCATGTAACGTTATTCACATGTAAGTAAATATTGATGTTTTACTACATCTCAGTAAACATAACATCATAACCACAAAGCCTGCAAACAATGTAATTGCCATTTTACAATCACAACAATTAGTTCTTTCGAATACACTTATATTAATATACAACTTCACTTACCTTACATATTATAATCCTGTCGTTTTTCACAGGTTTTCGATGTTAATTTTACGACCTCATTTACATAACCTCATGTAACTCTGGCAAAGACAGGCGTTTTGTTTATTTTTTAACACCAAATGGAAGTCCGGGAATGCCAGAACCGAAAAAAACATTTCAACGGTAGTTATTGCAATTTTAAAGTCCCAAATACCGTTACTCACGCATTGTTACTCACATGTTACAAAACCTTGGACATCTCTTTAAATCAATGTAAAAAAACAAACAATAAGCTGAATACGACCTCAACGCAAGTCACGGTTAGTCTGTCCTTTAATCTAAAGATCAAAGTTCATAATTTGCCTGTACGTGTATTTACGAAAGAGTTGTTCACATTTTTCTAGACAAAGGTAGCAAATGGACATCCTTATTTTGTATGAGATGAAAAAATAATAGTTTGTTTTCTTAGCTCATATTCCATAACTATTTGATTAAATAACAAAATTATAAGCTTAAGTTATAATAAGTAAACCAAGCTGCTGGAAAAATATTCATAAAACAGTTCAGAATTGAAATCTTTCTCACAATTACGCAATGAAGGTGTTGGACAAAAATTTTGACTCTAGGTACAATTATTTTGATTTTTACCCATTTATCATCGTCTTCTTAGCAACTCCTTTATAATATGATTATTATTGTTCGGATATGAAATATTTTAGCTCGTTACACGTGGCACAGTTGTAATCCTTGTTGTCAGTTCAAGTACTTATTTACCCACTCCGTGTGTGTTTAAGACAGATTTCAGTTAGGTTCCACAAAGCACGTCAGAACGTTAGTCCGGTGGGTATACTTCTCGTCTTTTATTTATTGAATGGTCCAGCGGACGAAATAAATAGGGCTTGTGTATACGCGTTATTTTGAATAGTCAACGCCAGAATTCAACGAGGATCTCTACATTATAATTATGCGAATAATAATAAAGTATAAGTTTATTTTATGTCCTACACACAGACATAGGCCTATCAAGAAATCAAGTCGTTGTCGGAAAATCATAGTCAGTCAACCAATGATAAGTATTAGGTATAAATTGTCTTAACACGCTCGCTGCGGGACCGAACCTGGCGTTTTTTTGTATGGTGCGTTATAAGGCCGATTGACCTGTTACTTAAACTCTCCACCACTGCGTTGTAAGGTTGATAGGCCCGGTAAGGTATTGTCGGAAATAAATGACTGTAACTATGCGAAAGCTTTAAATTTAGGATATCTACCTATCAATATCGCTAGTAGACGAGTTGATTGTCTTAGTGTTGGCCTCGCCCCGGGTTCCTTCTATTTACTTAAGAGGTATATGTAAAAATAAGTGTAAGGTCTTACAACCCGATGCCGCACTGAATAACAGGTTCAATTGGAGAATTATTAGTGATGTGCAATCAGTTATCGAGACATTATATTTTGTAATATCGTTTATTGAAAAATTACGTATGGGCTTCATAGAAATCATTACTTTTTTTTCGTTTTTTACAAAAACTTTTATGCACTTCGGCTTTTCTACATCAGAATGTACACTTTCACTTTTTTGTTTTTCTTGTTGAAACGATAATTTCAGCATTTTTTGACATCGCCTATTTGGTCGAGGCATAATTAAAGGTTTTAAACCACACAAAAACGCACACAGACACTCTAAAGTCTTAAATTATGCACTACCGTATTATGCGTCCGTTCTCGATAATTATGTAACAACACTAATCGGAAGAAACACCTACAACAGTGCGGGAGGGGGTGAAATAACCTTATAACCTATGACGGGCTTTTTGACCCGGTATCCGCAAGGAATCGAAAAAAATATCAACCAGTGCGTTATCGGGCCGAAAAACCTTATGCACAAGTTTAAGCTTAATTGAGTTGCCCATATGGTCCTAAACTCAAATGTATACTTATCTCTTTTGTACATGCAGAAATCTCATAGTACCAGCCCCCGCACCAGGGAGAAATTCACGTTTTTCACCTCCGCACAGAGTGGTAGCACATGCATCGGGTCTTTCGGCCTTATATCGCAGCGAACGTGTTAAACCACCGACTTCTCGTCCTTCATTTCCTCGTTAGAGGTAAACACGTGAAACGTTCCTATCCTTGGCTCTAGATGTTAACCTAATTTAGGTTTCGTATTGGGTTTCAAAGGAAACTTTAGCTCACTGAACCTGGTAAGTTGTCGTTAGTCGGTTATTTTATACTAGTTGAGGCAGCTCGCGGTGTCAAACAAAGTTTTGTGCAAGTACCAAAATAGCTTGTTTCATTCCTACACTGAGTATTTTTTGCTAGTGTCATTTCAACTAAAATAATTGCTTGGTAAAAATAGTTGTTATGTTTGTTGGCTTGCAAAGAGTATCTGCGAGCAGATTTTAAGAAGAAAGAAAGAAATATTTTCTGCATTTAGAGCTTGAGCTATGGGTGCCAGACAACGGATAAACATTACTTATAATATACTTTTTTTTGTAAATACATACATATTATACATAGAAAGATCCAGACCGATACAAACAGACATATATGTTCATGCACACAAATGTTTGTACCGTGCGGGGATAGAATCCGCGACCTCTGGTGTAATAGCCGACTTCTCGACCATTACACCATGGCTCGTCTAAACTGTATAAAAGATAGCACCGAGTTAAAATATAGCGAGGGTAGCACAGTCTTAGTGTGGTGCCCGTGTAGCTATGATCCACTTAATTTCAATTCTTCGTTAAGAGATATAGGGTTTTGACGGTCGCTCCTACAAATAACAGGACTCTCCATGACTACCCAAATGGAATCAGAAATAGAATCAGATCAAATAAAAATTATATTTGTATGTTCGCCCATGTATATTAACTTCAAACATGATAAATCATTGATGTGCGTAAGTCTTATACATACGAGTATAGTCAATAATTACGGTCAAATCAAATGTATCGGTGCATGTTCTGTGATCGCTGGCACATGACAAGCTGTGTGTGTGTGTGTCCATACTGAGTGAAACCAAGCATGGACAACAAGGGACGCTGTAATACGATTATAGGGGAAATTACTGTTTAATGTTGTTGTTTGATGTTCAATATATAATTTACTGGCCTTCCGCATGTACAGTCACGAGCATTTACATGTATACAGACTGATTCTAATATGAACCTTATGTCTTCACATATTGTCTCAAATTGTGCACAAAATGAACCTTGGATCAAGGCCAGGTATTTAGGCCACTAGACCATCGATAGCATAATTAATAATATCCCATAATCCACAGTTGGTTTAGATTGGTTCCCGGATCCCGTTCGCGTCCCGAAATGAGTTCGTGGCAATAAACTCCAGCGACTTGAAGACAGCTGTGGTTCGGAACATAATTCAGTCAAAGCAATGGAGCTACCGATTTCCTAAAACAATCGTATTTTCGTTTCTTATATGCGAAGTTATCTTGTAGGTATTGTTGATATTTTGTCGCGAATAAAAAGTAGCCTATGCCCTAGCCTCTTATTAAATAAATAATAGTAAAACAAATTTTCCAAGATCTAGTGTGTCTGTAACTAAATATAATAAAAACGGTTTTTTTTTCAGGCGTGACTTGTGTAGGTATGTAGTAACTTTCACATTTATAACATAAGTATGCATTTTACCTTTACAAACCACAATAAAATTAGTGCCAATACACCAAAGTGTACTGGCACTTTGTTGTTCACATAAAAGTTAAGAGCTAAATTCATTAGAACTCTACCGCTTGACCCTAGCTCCCAAGGTCAAGAAGACACAGTATAACAACAAAACCTCAGACGGTTGAAGCCACTGGCGCAGTTAATAAGATAAATCAGTAGTTGCGTCACTCCCTCGGCGCCCACTTGTTTATTAACCAACTTCCGAACCACGCAGCCTTCGTAGACTCATAACTGCGGCAAGGAAATACGAGTACATGGCTTTCTGCTTTTAGCAATTGCCTGATAGGTGGCAATAGTCCTATCCATACCCAAATCATTACTATTTTTAAAATGTCATTATAACTTGGTCCTCAGCAAGGCTAGTTTAACATCACGCAACTTTGTGGTCAAAGGCTGGCTTAGTTTTAATATAAAAAAGTATTTAAAAATAACCTATATTGTTTATCCGTGGTCTAGCACCCATAGTGGCCATAGTACAAGCTTAGGTACTCGGTTTGGGGTTGGACGGCGCTGTTTAAATAGTGCCCAGACAGAGACAGAGATTATAATTACAAAAGTAACTCGATCTGTCTTTTTGTGATTGTAATGTAAACACAAAGATAAACTAGACCTTGGAAAAGGTTAGCTACGTTGATTCCAGGATAATACTCTGGTAACATGGGACAAAAGAAAATAAAGCATTAAAAGCTTTGTTATTTTTTTATTGTCCTGCTTTCCCGTCACAAATATAAAGTAAAAAGACTGATACGTATCTTAAATTAACCTACCTACAAGTTTATGAAGTACTCTAGTAGAGGAAGAAACGTGCATAACTCGTTTTACAATTTGCTGACTATAATAATGCGATAAACTTCCTGAAGCGAAATGCGTAGCTACGATTCGTAGTATTTGCTACGTCGTAGTCGCTGCAATGCTACGAGTGCATACTCTCGTAGTCAAAGGTAGTATTGTGACAGAATAGATGTTACCATGTGATACATATTAAGTGTATTATGTTATACATATTATGAAGATTATATTAAGAGTGTCTGTTAGCCAATGAACTAGGTAAGTTTTAGCAATACGACTCGTTTTTTGTAGCTCCTTCATATTCGGTGAAACTCCTCTGATCTGAATTATTTTTCATATACTCCTGCATGTACATAATGCTTGTTGTTTGGCAGGTTAAATGGTAATACATGGCGTTGCGTAGCACTGTGTACATGTAAAATATTAGGTAACAATTTCAAATAATAAAACAGTTTTAAGAAGTTGTTAGCGTAAATTGTTTATCGTTGCTGGTTTGATTTGTTTGTCCTACTTATATTATAAATGCAAAAGTTTAAAGAATCGGCTGATAAATATCTGTTAATCTTTTACATACAAACGAAAAGACAACCTCATACTGTACATAGATACTGTATAGATACATAGGTACTGGAACTTACTGACTGTGCGCCAAACATTCATCCTTCGGACAGTAATCAAAATGCACTCCCAGATACCCTACGTTCCGGACCTAATGAAGGACAAGCGTAGAAAAAATAAAATTTGTGTCATACCAATGGTAAATACCACAACTGCTCAAAACTTCTTTTCCTTTCTAGGTCCCCATATTTACAACAAGATAAACGAAAAACTCCACATTTATCCTCTCACAAAAGCAGGTTGCACATACGTTGTCTCAAAATTTCTGAAAACACAGAACTAATGAGACAACTGAAAAATTCATACGTCCCTTAAAATAGATTCATAATATTATACCCAGTCAAAACCTGCGCCCATCTTCCCAAGCAAATGCCACGTACAAGCATTTACACTCATTACACACTCACTCATTAAACACTCACTCATTACACACTCACTCATTACACACTCACTCATTAACATTCCCACAAACTCACACACCACTAATAACCTCTGTAGATCCTTATAAAATAATTTATTCTTAGATCCTTTTATTTTTTAGCTGTATGTTTTTGTCCCCTAGGCGATCCTTAGTAGGTACATCTCAAACCATGTAACCCCACCACTATTACATATCATATGGCGCGGTCTGAGGGTGTGGCCTGGTGACCTGTAGCACAGGTTTCGCTTTGAAACCTATTTCAGGCACCAGCCCTCACTATTTAGGCTACAACATTTGTACATTGTGTTAAGTTACTATAAGTTTACCTGAATTGTGAAGGACAATAAACGTTTTTATTATTATTATTATGTAGGTACATTTTAAGATCTCGGGCCCATGGGGACCCGGTCCTTTGAAGCATTATTATTATTTATTTTCAGAGATGAACTCTTTCTCCAACCGTTTATAACGGCGGGTATCGCACTATGAAGCGGACCTCAGTCAAGCGTCATAGTGTTTACTGTCGTGGACCCGGTTGTTAGGAATTTGCGAGTAATACGGCATGTGTTCAGGATGGTAGCTTTTTGCAGTAGATATGTGATTTTAGTGGGTATATTGAGCATATCAAGACTATTTTTTAGGCTAAGTGGGACTATTCCTGTTGATGATAAAACTATTGGGATAATGTGAACTGTTTGTGCTCGCCACTGAATTTTGAGCTGTATAGCCAAGTCATGGTACTTAGATATTTTTTCGGAGATAGTTGTTTGGACATTGTGTGTATTGGGGATTGCTATATCGATCAAATATATGGTTTTATTATTTTTGTCGTGAAGTGTGATGTCGGGCCTATTAAAATGTACTGTTCTATCGGTAATTAGTGTTCGGTCCCAATATAATTTAATCTGATGATTCTCGAGTATAGTATTTGGTGTATATTTGTAGTAAGGAACTTTTTCTGAAACTAATTTGTGTGCATGTGCAAGATACTGATGGATTATGGAAGCAACTTGATCATGTCGGTGTTTGTAGTCTGATTGAACTAAGGTCTTGCATGCTCCTGTGATATGCTGTATAGTTTCAGGTGCTGAATTACAGTGGCGACATAAATCTGTTTGTAGTTCCTTTGTAATGTGTTTCCTAAAGTTTCGGGTGGGTATGACCTGGTCTTGGATAGCCATCATGAACGCCTCCGTCTCGGGGAAAAGCTCGCCTCGTTTTAGCCATTCGTTCGACGCTTCAAAATCGACAAAAGTTTGGCCCAAGTCTGCTTTGTGCCTGCCGTGGAGAGACTTCTGGCTCCATTCAGTAGTTTTTGTAATGTCTTCACAAATGTTTTCATTTTCCTGTGTGTTAAGGTCATGTAAGTTAAGTGGCGTGAGTTTATTGTCAGATTCTATGGCACATTTATGTAAAGAAGAAGTTTCGGCTTTTTTGTGAAAATAATTTCTTAAGGTTGTGATCTGTTTGTTGTGTAAATTAGCAATATCTATTAGCCCGCGTCCGCCTTGACTTCGTGGTAAGGTAAGTCGCTGGGTGCATGATTTGGGATGGTGTTTGCGGTGCTGTGTCATGTGTGTATTTATAATTCGTTGGAGACAATGTAAATCTGTCTGTGACCATGATATAATACCAAATGAATAAGTAAGTATGGGTATAGCGTACGTGTTAATAGCTTTTACAGTGTTTTTAGCGTTTAGTTGTGTTTTTAAAATTTGGTTTAGCCTATATTTGAATTTTGATTTAATTTCTGCTTTAGTTTCTTTATGAGGTATATGTCTAGCTTGCTGAAAACCCAGGTACTTGTAAGAAGAGTGTTCATCCATAGGTGTGATAACTTCTCCAGTCTGAAGTATGTAACTATTATTCTGTAATTTACCTTTTCTGAAAGAATTAATTTTACACTTGTCTATGCCAAATTCCATGCAGATGTCCTGTGAAAATGTTTGAGTAATATCCGCTAACTTGAACAGATTTTCTTTATTAGATGCGTAAAGTTTTATGTCATCCATATACAACAAATGGGATGACATATTATTGATGATGGGAAATGGCCTGAATAATAGTAAAAAAGATATTATTAATAGTTTCTCAGTCCTATTAGAGTTAAATGTCAAAAGAGTGATACTGTGTGCTTTTCCCTATAGTAATCATTATACATCTGCTCAAAATAACCGTATTCATATGCTGAATACCACTATTTATAACTTGACACATAGTCACAGCGACAAATTTTTATTTTTTGACATGAATATATTTATTCATCAAAAGTTTACTTTGTCTGGCAAAGCATTTTGTTTGCCTACTAAAATTAGAAATGAATTGGCTACTTTGGTAGCATTTAATATTAATAATATTTTAAAAGAAAGTTTGGATTTTTCTCCAAATAATTTAAATTATATTATAAGACAATAGAGGAAAAATACTCTAGCTGCTTAGAGACAAAGGAAAAACCCAGTATATTTAATATTATACACCAAAATATACAGGGTTTTTCTGGCAAAGAATTAGAATTAGAACTATTTCTAAATGAAAGGAATGTGCATGTATTGTGTGTGACAGAACATTGGTTAAAACAACATGAGCTTATTATTAATATAGAAAATTATAAAATTAGCAGTTCCTTTACAAGAGACAAGGCTATTAGAGGCGGTTCTCTTATTTTAATTAAAAATCATATTAGATCTAAGGATCGCAAAGATATAGTGTCGCTCTCATTAGAACGTACCATTGAGATTGCATGTACAGAGTTAGAGCAGCATATTGTTATTTGTGTGTATAGACCTCCTTCTGCAAGCTACACTGAATTTGAGTCTTCCATGGAAGAAGTGCTACGGAAAGTATGCACCTCAAATAAGAAAATTGTTATATGTGGAGACTTTAATATTAACATCTTAGATAATTCACAAGTTTCTACAAGGTTCTTAAACATTTTTCAATCTTTTAATTTACACAAACTTTTTGAGGAACCAACTCGAGTTACACCCACTACAGCAACCTGCATAGATAATATTTTTTGTAATTGTGTAGTTCTTGAAAAATCCATTATTAATTTTATTAACTCTGATCATAGTGGACAGTTAGCTGTACTGGAGCATTATCATGCCCCCACTACATCAAGCTTTGTTTGCAGGCCAATAACTAAAAATAGGGTTGAGAGATTTAAGGAAAATATAAATGACAAGCTGTCCAGGATGCCTTTGGATGCAAGTAATGCTAATGATTTATATCAAAGTCTTTTCAATATTATAGAAAGGGAGTTTAATAGAGTTTTTACAAAAAAAACTATCAACTCTAACAGCTCTAAGACTAAATTTAGTGACTGGGCAACTGATGGTATTTTCAAGAGTAGAAGGAAGCTATATGAATTATATTCTTTAAAAGCTTCCTCAAATGACCCGGAATTCATAGAATATGTTCGAACCTATTCCAAATTATTCAAAAAAGTGTGTGCAATAGCGAAATCTAATTATTTAAAGAAAAAAATTATACAGGCCACTAATAAAAGTAAAGCTGTATGGAATATTATCAATAAAGAAACTTGTAAAAATACAAAACAAGACCACAAGTTCTCGCTTAATATAAATGGGTCTAGAATTGAATCTGAAGTTGGGGTAGCAAATGGATTTGAATCATTCTTCGCTAATATTCCAGTCACTATCACAAGCAGTATAAACTCAAATGAGGGTCTCGCCTGCTCACTCCTAAAGTCGAATGTTGGCAAATGTAATTGTATTTTTAAATTTACTCATGTTAGTTCTGACACCATCATTAAAACTTTTAAAGATCTAAACATGAAAAAAACTGAAGATCTATGGGGTATTTCAACAGATATTATCAAAAACATCATTGTACCTATTGCGCCTTACTTAGCAATAATATTTAATAAATGTGTTGATGATGGTGATTTCCCGAATTTAATGAAATATAGTAAAGTAATTCCACTATTTAAATCCGGCGATAAAAGTGACCCCACGAACTTTCGGCCGATTTCGATACTTCCAGCACTTAGTAAAATTTTTGAGAAGCTTATATTCACTCAGCTTTTATCTCATTTTAAAATAAACGATTTATTTCATAATAAGCAATATGGATTCACAAAAGGTAAATCTACAACTGATGCCGGAGCCTCATTGCTAAAACATATTTTCGATGCATGGGAGAGCAAGCGGGATGCTCTAGGCATCTTTTGCGACTTATCTAAAGCATTTGATTGCATTAGTCACCAGTTACTGCTAATGAAGCTGCAGCACTATGGTATATCGGGGAATTCTTTGAGTTTGTTGCAATCCTTTCTATCCGACAGAGTACAAAAAGTTCATATAAATGGCACAACTTCTTCTGGGGCTCCTTTGTTCATGGGAGTGCCCCAGGGTTCGATATTGGGTCCATTGCTCTTTTTGATATATATAAATGATCTTCCCTATTTTATGCAAAATCTATGTGAGGTAGTTTTATTCGCAGATGACACATCATTAATTTTTAAAATTGATAGAAAGATAAATAATTTTGACTTCGTGAATAATGCCCTCTCGCAAGCACTACATTGGTTCACAGTAAATAATTTACTATTGAATACCAAAAAAACTAAATGTGTTAAGTTCACGATGCCAAATGTAGGACGGAAGATCTGTAGTGTCAAGATAAATGATGAACTCATCGAAGTGGTTACTTCAACGGTGTTTCTCGGAATCACCTTAGATGCAAAATTGCAATGGGGACCACATATCAGAGCCTTGGCGGGTAGACTTAGTTCAGCCGCCTATGCAGTAAGGAAAATAAGGAGTCTGACTGATGTTAATACGGCAAGACTAGTTTATTTTAGCTTCTTCCATAGTGTGATGTCTTATGGCTTACTCTTATGGGGGTCAGCTGCTGACATTCAAACGATATTTGTATTGCAAAAAAGGGCAATACGGGCCATATATGGCCTAAAGCCACGAGACTCCTTAAGAGAACTATTTAAAAGTATTAACATCTTGACATTACCTTCTCAATTTATATTAGAGTGTGTTATGTATATTCGTAAGAATATTGATCTCTTCTCAAAGAAATCTGATTGCCACAATCTAAATACCAGAAACAGACACAAGCTTGCCATTCCTAACACTAGGCTTCACAAGATTGGCAATTCTTTTGTAGGTTTAAGTGTAAATTTTTTTAATAAACTACCAAAGAGTATCACTGAGTTGCCCATACAAAACTTTAAAACAAAGGTCAGAAATATATTAGTAAAAAAGGGTTACTACAGTATAAACGACTTTTTGGCGGACAGAAATCTGAGCCCAAACTGATAGTGCTGCTCCTCTGCATTGGATGATAATCACCTCAGAACAATCTGACTGCTGATCTATCTCCGACCGACTTTTCTTTTGTTTTTTGTCTTTGCTTTTTGTTTGTTGTCGTTGTCTTTGCTTTTCTTTTTCGACAGGTGCCGTTCGCGTCATGGAGCTGAAAACACACAAGGTGGGACACAAGAGAAAAAGGGACCGGCGACGTTTTAATAAGAATACCTCAACGACAAGGAAGCTTGGACTTGCGCCTTTGCATTGTATAGAATCCCGATAGTATCAACAATGTTAACTTTGCTATACAGTAACACATTAAATGTTATAATTCAGTAAAATTAAATTTATTTTTTCATTCAAAGAATCCTGAAGAGTCTGTAACCTTGGCGGTCATGCTCGCTAAAATGTGCTTGGGGTGGTGGCGTTATGTGTCGGGTGGTTACATTCCCTCTAATATGGTTGAGTGAAATTATGGCTGGCACATACGTCATACTTGTGCTGCAGGTGCCACCTTTGGGCACTGGTCTTCCAGGGCTCACGGATTTTTCTAGATTATAGTCTCATTCTTATACTTTATACTGTATGGCTTGGTATTCTAAAACTAATCAGTAATTGTAACAAACAAATTGTAAACAAACATGGCGATGAAAAAGAGTAACTGTCGAGTTTCTTGCCGGTTCTTCTCGGCAGATGACTGCATTCCGATACCGGTGGTAGAGTCACTCTGTAATTGACGATTCATAAATACTTGATACAAGTTTACATGAATAAAGAATATTTTGATTTTGATTTTGAGTGCATGAGGGTTGTTACCATTAGTGTTAAGTGTGTAACCTGCTTGCGCTTTGTTTAACAGTTGGGATAGTGGGTTAAGGGCTAGGCAAAACCATAGTGGGCTCAGTGCGTCGCCTTGAAATATACCGCGTCTAATACGAATCGGATCAGTAGTAAGAGATGTTTCTTTACTTTGCTTTATTTTTAACACAGTTTCCCAATTTTGCATTGCAGATTCAAGAAATGAAATTATTGTAGGATGTATTTTATTTATCTCTAATACCTGTAGAAGCCAACTGTGAGGTACCGAATCGAAAGCTTTTTTGTAATCTATGTACATTGTGTGAATATTTTTCCTTTTCCTAAATGATTCCTTCATGGCTATTGCGTCTAGTGTTAATTGTTCTTTGCAACCTTGGCTATGTTTACGGCAACCTTTCTGTTCTTCTGATAATAAATTATTTTCAGATAAATGGCTATATATTTCTTGTGACACACATGCAGTTAGAATTTTGTAAAAAGTTTGCAAGCAGGTTATTGGTCGGTATTTAGCTGGATTTTTCGTGTCGCGGTCTTTTGGTATCATGTATGTAATACCTTGTGTTATGTATTTTGGCATTGTGTCTGGTTTCTGAATAAAGTGATTAATATGATTGTGAATGTATGGGTAAGTGCATGTTAGTTTTTTATACCAAAAGTTGTGTATATTGTCAGTCCCGGGAGACTTCCAATTATGTGTCCGTTTAACAGTGTCTATAAAGTTTTCTGCTGATATGTGTTCAAAAGCCATTTCTGGTGTATTATTTACTGTATCTCCTAACAACCAGTCTGCATTACGGTTATGTTCTACGGGGTTTTGCCAAATATTTGCCCAAAATTGGTGCAAACTCTCAGTAGTAGGAAGTTCACATTCTGTTTGAGTGGTAGCAGACAAGTTGTTAGTTGACAGGTTCCTGTAGAATATTTTTTCATTACTATAAAAGTTTGCATTTTGTGTTTTTCTGTTGGTGCATGTTAAATATCGTTTGAGTCGGTTAGCTGTGGTATTTAATTTTTGTTTCAGCGTATCCAAGTAATGGCCTAATTCAGTATTTTCTGCTTCGTGAGTAGCATGAATCTTATATTGTTTTTTTATGATCTGTACTGTTTTCTCTATTTTACGGTTTCTGTGTCCTTTAATATAATGTGTTAAATGAGCAATATAAAGTCGCAATGTTGCTATCTTTCTCTCCAAACGTCTTTGCCAATTTGGCTTCCTATTTTTGTTATTGCTCCTCGAGGTATTGCTGTTCGGGTCATGAATTTTAGTTCCATTACAGATTGCAGAAGTATATGCAGCTGAATAAATTATTGTCTGAAGTGTTGTAAAGTCTTGGTTCACATCTAAATTTTTGGGCAAAATGGTTTTATTTAGGTACTCAACAATAAAAGCCAATTTACGCGATGTTTTTTGCTTTGGTATATACGGTCTGGATGTGGGGTCTGTATTCATGAATTTACTAAGTGCTTCATCAAATTGTTTTTCGATAAAATCAGTTTCAGGGTAAAGTTTGTCTTTGTTAGGTTTATTATGACGTGATATTTGTGTATTTGTACGTGTGTTATTGAGTGGTTGTCGGTTTGATGCATTCTCTATTTGTGTTGTTGTGTTTGCTGTATCATGTAATATGCTATTTTTTAAGTTTTCCTGCGTATTTTGACCATCTTGTAGAAGGGACTGCTCCACCTCTTTTCTAATCATCTCTATTCTTTCTCTTGGTAGTAATTTGTTTCGTATTATAACTCTTTGTTGGTCAGATATGCGTTGTTCTGAAAAGTGTGAAAGGTTAGGCAGTTTTTCATTAAATTTATCATGCAGTTTTTTCCTCCAGGCCGTCATATTGTTTTCAACTTCTGTAACCTCATAATAACATCGCATAACCATCTCATTCATGGCATCTGTCCATCTCATTCTGCTTGAACTTGTGTTTTGTGTGGATGTTGAATTTGTAGTTTGCGTATTGGATGCTGTTGTGAATTGTAGTGCTAATGGTAATCTGTCCGTTGATTGTAGTTGTTCAGAAACTTCTTTCTTAATTTCATTCAAAATATTTTGTGGCAATAATTTATTATTAATAATAGCTCTACGTTGGTCTCCTATCCGCTGCCTTGATGCCTCCATATCAGGGAAGGCTTCAGTAAATTGTTGGTGTAGTGGTCCTAAGTACCCTCGCAAATTCTCTTGTTCTAGGTTCGTGAGTTGTAAATATGTGCGCCAAATGAATTTGTTCATATCAATACTCCATTTCTTTCGCGCACGTTTGGGGCCAGCAGTGGATACAGGCTTAGCAGTAATTGCTTCCTGTACAACATCTACTGACATAGGGGATACTGTGGATGAGCGGCATTCAAAGTCCCTGTCAAATGGGTGAGGGGATGAACTTGGTGATGTAAAAAGGCTATGGGTTGAAGATACTGTATCAGGCGTCATCCTTTCGGGATCTTGCCCGGCGAGGGCCCGCCAATTTAGCTCCTCGCCACCGACGGCTTGCATGCTGGAACACCCAGCGCCGGCTCCAGGTGTGCCCCGGCGATCGCCCCCGGGAAGCGGCAAAGTACAAATCTTTTTACTACGTAGCTCCATTACGATGGGTTTGCCCTTGCCAGATTAGTCATCCGTATAGTTAGTGCATTTCGGATGTCCGCCCCCCACGTAGCTTTGGATGGTCAAGCGTGGACATTCGGTTGGACTTTGGGGGGCTTATTATTATTATTATTATAGATGTAGGTAACAGAACATCCTACAAATATTAAATGCGAAAGTCTGGATGTTTGGATGTTTGTTACTCAATCAATAAACGGGGAACGGATTTAGATGAAATTTTGAACATGTATAGTTTATAACCCGGATAAGGGCATAGGCTATAAAATTCCTACGGGGAACGTCTCATTCCTGCGGGATATTTGAAAAAAGAAATTACGCGTAAAACCGCGGGCGGAAAGCTAGTTAAACATAATAGCGTACTGTTTATTCCAGCTCTACAGCCAAGAGTCTGAAAAGCTAGTATCAAATAATATTACCTATCAAATAAAATCACGAAAATGATTAATTCATGCTAAATTATCTTCAGCAAAATTAACAACGCATCATGCGTACGTGAACGGACTCGTATCCATAACATCACTCCATCAAATCAGATCAAATGCACAATGGCCGGTGTGGAGATAAATTTGAAACATTTCCCATCAATATCCAGTCCAATTTGCCTAACGGGCCACTTAATTTGGAATCAATGTCATGGAATTTGAACACGGGTGCGCTGACTTCTCGTGTGATTAGGATAATGCACGTTTAAGGCAGGGTTGGAAGTGACAGTTTTTATTTGGATTTTTTAAAAAATTATATGCCAGTCATTTTAATTGATGATATAGTGGTATTTTACCTGCCTTTTACCTGCAATGGGACAATAAATAGAGTCCGGCTGACTAGCTAGCACCCCCACTAGTGAAATCTGCCGCCATAACAGCTCAGTTTGCGTTCCGACAATATTATTGCAGAAACCAGTACACTTGAATTCAAAGGCACGAAGATCAAAGGAACTTTCAATGTGGCAATACCAATGTATTCACTCAATGAGTGACGCTTCATGGCTAAGTTTCCATCAGTGTAATTACTATCTGGTTCAAATGCTATTAGGATACGACCTTTTGGAGTTGCGTGGCGCGACAGTGATGACTTACACATCATCATCATCAGCCTATAGGTATACGTTCCCATTGCTGGGACACAGGCCTTATCTCAATTGTGAGATAGTGTGGGCCATACTCCACCACGCTGGCCTAGTGCGGGTTGGTGGAGGGCGAGGGGTGCGTAAGGCAAGTGACCAACCTTAATGTCAGATGTTATCAAGCCGCCAAATGGCCTCTGACTAGGCTTGACGACTAATATTTACATTATAGTAAATATCAGCCGGGACCAACAGCTTAACGTGCCTTCCGAAGCACGGAGACGCTCGAAATTAATGTCACTAAATATGGTCAGAATGGTCACCCATCCATTAACCGACCGCGGCGTAGGTAGCTTGACTTTCGTTATCGCTAACGAACCACTGTCACAGCTGCGCCACGAGCGCCTCACGCATAAATAATTCGTGGCTATTGGTTGCTAACGTTACGTAAAGGCGCAGTTGACGTAATTTTTTGCTCAATTGTAAAAGGTATTATCCTTATAGCATTTGAAACGGATAATAATAGACCATAGTGGTCGTTTGACATCAGGTGCGCTGCCTGCCAACTGATATAGAATAAAAAAATTTAAGAAAAGCCTAAATCTAGCGCTAACCCTGCCCACACGCTGACATCACCTCTCAGGTGTATTTACAAAGAGCAAACATTACTTAGGACGGCGTCACGTGATCCGAATGCCAATTTGAGAGGCGAAAGTATTCAGTTTCACCGAACGCACGTTCTCATAAAGGTCTTTGGCGATGGCTCGGCCGCTTATGTGGTTTTCGACGGGGAATCGTTTGATGTTGAAAAAATGCTGTTGTAATATTAAAATGGTTCTGAATAGAGTAATCCTGGATTTACTGAGTTAATACTTTCTTGGTAACCTTTTTATAGATTTTTTTGCTCAAGGACAGCCTTTTTGTATGTTATATCAGTTTGTAGAAAACCACGCAGCCCAGTAAGTCACCGAGTGATATTTAACCAGAAAGCGTCGATAAAAATGCTGCCACACTTAAGGGTTCTCTGGTCAAACGCTTTGATTTCAAGTGCAACGGCTCCCACATTTATATTACCGGCTCCCACGTTTATATGGAACATAGTCATAGCTACTATGGCGGCTTCACTCGTGAAGGATATAGCTAGCTAGTATGGCTCTAAAAAAGTTCTACCACTAACTAAACCAAAAGAAAAATCAAACCTGTGAACCTCTAGGTATTATACTATTAAACAAGCAATATATAATAAGGACTGACGACCGTTGGAGCGGAAAGGTCCTCTAGTGGTGGCCACGAATGGGAAACGCAGCCGTGGTAGGCCACGCACAACGTGGACCTATGATCTTATAAAGGTCACCGGAATCCACTGGATGCGTGTGGTGCTGGACAGATCGGTTTGGAGGTCCTTGGAGCCTATGTCCAGAAGTGGACGTCTTTCTGCTGAAATGAATGATCATGATATAAATTAATACAGTTTACGGTTTTATAAAACTCCCTAAAGATATTAAATATGCGATGACCATAATACAAAGTGAATACCGCTCAACCAATTTTGGTTAGGTAAGTGTTGGTTAGTTAACCACGTTCAATTAAACAAAATTATGTAATATCATAACACCATCATACAAAACTCGGTATAGCCCTTTTCCCTACGGAATGCAGTACTCGGTAACAAATTATCCCCTCGCATGTCCCAGAAACTATTAGCAGAGTACAGAAATATGAAGGAGCAATAAATCTTTGTCCGGTGATAAGTAAGTGGCTATTTACTCGATGTGACTGTTCCGATAACGCAACACGACTTTACAACTGAGTATTTTTGTACCGGTTTTGTGGTGGATTTATTATTGTGGGGTTCTTTGAGAAATGCGAAAAGAATCGTGCTCATTTTTTATTTTTGTCAGCCCAATAACACGGTCAAAACATACAACTGACTTCTACATTAATATTGCCAGAACACAACCCGACCTACAAGGCAACCATTTAAAAAAGTTTATGCACAAACTAAAAAGTTCAGGTGCGATAAACATTTTAACATAACTATAAACGACCAGAAGAATAGAGAGCGAATGGTTTATGTGTGAAATTTGCGTATAAGGCCTATTAACAAATGTGTATGTTTTTTCCACGCGCTCGGGGTCAACCCGCATAATTAAGTTTGGCTTTGGGTGACCAAGCGGCACGTGCGTAAGTGTTGAACGAGTGCTTTTTAAAAAGAAACCCTCGGTTATTTTCCTCTGACAAAAAGTGAAAGACTATGTTAATCTTTTTTTTATCCTCGTATTTCTTTTTTTAAATAGAAAACCTTATTCTTTAAAAAGCTAACCATAAACAAAATAAAACTATTTAAGAGAGGTAGAGCACAGTGAATTTCTCACACGAATGAGCCGCTCGTCTGGGAAAGTATCAGCGGCAAAATTATCTGAGCGTTCAAAAGCACCAAGAAAACAAATGACAACATAGTACGATATTTACACCTAAAAGTATTGTGCTAAGAGTGATTATTGTCAAATGTTCAGATATTTTTGGTAAGTTTGAACGCTCCGATCAAAATAAAACCATTTAAGAGGGGTAGAGCACACTGAATTTGCCACACGAATGAGCCGCTCGTCTGGGAAAGAACCTCCACCTGACAGAAAACCACTAGCACTATCAATAGTCACTATAAGGCCTCGGCCACGAATTTCGCGGCAGCGGAAGCGGCGGCGCAAGTAGGCGCACTGCCGTCACCGCTCGACGCGGGCCGTCAAGAACGGTATAATACGCGTCAACTTAATTGGATTGTCTGAACATCGTGCAAGAACTTGCGCAGAACACAAATGTAGGCGTCAGAGGGACGCAGCCGCGCCCCGCACCTGCGCAAACGACTGGCAAACGACGCTCGCAGCTAACTTCAGACAAGCCAATTAAGTTGACGTGGACTATACGATGCTGTCAAGCGGTAAACCGCAGTGCGAGCAGTGTTCGAGAACGGGTCTATGGGATTCCATACAAAACATCTCGCCGCTGCCGCTGCAGCTGCCGCTCCCACTCCCGCCACGCTGGCGGGAAGTTCGAGGCCGATGCCTTAGTAGCACAATAGTTGAGCTGTTTCTCTCTTTTTTAAGAAGAACCGTTATTTTGCTGCCTAAGAAATATTTTTCTTCAAAAATACAGGATATTCGATGCGCGATTGATGCCTCTATAGGTGAAAAACGTAAAAGGAACCGCTTATCATCGAGAGAGCCGTAGGATTAAGTGCCACCCACGCGTTATAAAAAAAACTCTATTTATTCATTTACACGTAAACCAATTAACCAGGTCAGAGCAGCAAAATTGTCAAATTCCACCCAACTTGTTTTGATCCATCGACGCCTACACGAGTTTATTCCCACACATTTGTCGAAGAAATTAATCCCAAGGGTCAAATTTAATTCAACGTAAATAGCAATCGCCACAGTTAGTTACGCACTTTCGTCATACGTATCCCGAACCCTCGCTAATAAAATTCCGTGAGCAAAGGCCGGGTAATCCCTGTTTGTACAAGAAATAAAGTACCTTCGCAATATACCTGCGATATCTCATTTGAAGCTAGGAATACGGTTTTAGAATGTTTGCTAAAGTATTTTCTGGAGGTCGAAGGGATTTGTGACGATATTTTGAGTGAGTAAAGTACACTATTTGGAAGTACTGGAATAAAAATCGGTAGTGTGGTAGGTACTTAATGCGCTGTCACAGCTTGCAGGGCTTTGTGATTTCAAGGACACTGGCTAATTATTATTCCCGGAATGTAAGTAAAGTTATTATGGTTGCAGATTTTGTATAAAGGGATGGTAGCTAGCCTGTCGGTCTCTGAAAAAGTCCTACCACCAATCATACCCGAGGTTGGAATCGAAACCACAACCTCTTTGTCTGATTTACTTAAAAATAAAGTATAGAGCTAAGAGCTAGATAAGAGCTGTAAAACATTTAACCACGATCACAAATTGGAAAAGTAAGATAGTGTCATAGTATTTTTCGCAAACCGTTGATGAGCTGGTCAGTTCCACAAAAGGTTTCAAGTTGTCGCCCGCTTACATTTCAAACATTTCTCGTATCATTTCAATGGTTTCCTCTCCGCTACACAACTACAGTAACCGAAGACTACTGGGAATTGTGTTGTGTAACTGACTGAACTCTGGGGATTCGAACTGGAGAGACACATCCGTGGCATTTTGCGAAAGGACTACTCTGGGAATTTGTACTAGAGAGACGACTCATTTTGCCAAAAGGACAAGTTTATAACGGTTCGATGAACTATGTTGAGAGTAGTATGTATAATTCTTAAAATTGTCAAGTCGTCAAACCACAATGTAAAAATGATTTTTACATTGTGGTTTGACGAATTGACGATTTCTAAAGACTTGATCACCCCAATTTTTAATCCTTGCTATGTATTCTACTCTCTGCCACGTAAGGTTTCTAATGCTTTGGGCAAGTTTCTAACTATTATCGGTTTTTTATACTACCAAGGTAGCGTTTAAGCTCGCCTGATGGAAAGCAGTTACCGAAGCCTTTGGTAGCTTGCTCCGGTGACCCTAGTCTTACTACGGATTTTATTATGTTTGATACTTATAACTACATTTTGACGAATTACTAAAATTATAGCTATCTCTTCCTCTTACGTGATTTCTTGTATCTTTCGCTATATTCATCAGCTCTTTAGGTAAAAGTATCAACGTGTACAGCTTGTAACCAATTTCGAGATAAATTTACTCATATAGTAAATATGAGTAACATCTT
This sequence comes from Mecyna flavalis, assembly GCA_949319885.1. Taxonomy (NCBI): domain Eukaryota; kingdom Metazoa; phylum Arthropoda; class Insecta; order Lepidoptera; family Crambidae; genus Mecyna; species Mecyna flavalis. The sequence continues at coordinate 1,219,882 of OX439426.1, forward strand.
TTGTTTCAAATATAATTATTACCATCATATTAGAACACCTTCTTATTTAAAGGCAATAAATCAATTACACTGGTCTACATCAAATTTGCCATTACATGAAAATGTACTATATTGATTGTATTTCACTCACTGAATATAAATATATAAGTAAAAATTCATAGTTAGCTCTTATTGTGCAACTGTGCCATATAAAATATAATAGCGGGTAGCGCGATAGTTTTACCACATTAATTATGATAATTCAAAATATTTAGAGATTACCTGCGGAAATTTTATTTTTTCATATTTGTTTGTTACTCCTAACGCTGACTGTGTTTTGTTCAACAGTTAAAACGTAAAATTGTTATCGTTTTTTGACATTTTTTGTGAAAAATCTACATTTTCCATTATGTCTCCCAAATGTGTTAATACTGCAGACAATTTTTGCTACAATATGTGGTAAGGTGACCCATATTAACCAAAGATGCTCCATTACTCAACGTTTAGAAACTGCTTACTTCCATTATTTTAGAATTAAAATTAAAAACCCAAGACAAATCGTACCACATTTTATTTGCACAGCTTGCTCCACAAATTTTATTAAGTGGCTAAACAAAAATAAACTTTCATTGCCTTTTGGTGTGCCAGTGATGAGGAGGGAACCTACCAATCATGCGAATGACTGTTACTTTTGCTTGACTCCATCCATCCAGTATGGTATATCAAGAAAAAAGACACGAAACGTGGTATACCCTTATGTAGCCTCTGTGTCGCGACCTGTACCACACGGAATCGATTTACCTGTTCCACGACATCCCGAAGAGTACCAGCAAGATTCTGAAGAAGAGATAATTTCAATGGAAGTTGACTACAATGAGCCTAGAACCTCACAATCGTCACAGTTTGTGGGTCTCTAAAAATTCATTTTCTTCATTCTCATCTTGATTTTTTTCCTTATAACTGCGGTGATGTAAGTGACGAACATGGCGAATCAAGATATCTTGACAATGGAAAACATATACCAGGGCCGATGGAATGCGTCAATGTTAGCGGACTACTGCTGGAATTTGAGAAGAGATACCCCTAACAGCGATTACAAATGATTAACGCAAAAGAAGCGAAAATCTTAATTAAACACGTTTAAATATTATGTTAATATTTCAATATTCCCAATTTTATATAAAAAGTAAAAAATAATAATAAATAAATATAGGTAGTTTTTTTTTTAGAAATTGTTTTGTACTTTAACATGTTACTAAAAGTCAAATTTTGTATAATAGGTATATTTCCAAAATAAGAGCTAATTAAAAAAAATTATCTGTGTTTTCGTATTCAGTTACCTCAAAGCAGTATAAAAATATAGTATTCAATTGATGGGCACACAAAAAGTAAAATTTTGTAGACCAGTGTTATTTAATAGTCTAGTGCGCAAACGACATGGTTTGTTGAGCTAGTAACAAAGAAAAAAACAATTTAATTAGTACACGAATATAAAATTCATCGAGAATTCCAGTAACTGGTTCTAATTGCACAGTTATTAAACTTTATTACTATTCCAAACATTACACGATTCGTTATGCTCTGTAATTTGTAGTACGATATATAAGAAAAACCGCTTGAATATGTAAACGACATAACGACATTGTATTAAATTCAACAAAAAATTAATGTTTTGTGATTGAAGCAATTTTTTTTGTTACTTTAGTTGGCCGATGCACGCAGGCCATTTGATTGCAAGCGGCTGTTATGGCCTATTCCATTTAGGGATATTTAACCCGAAAGCGTCGCTCAATGTGCCACCACAGACGAACATTAATTTTATCTCTACAATAGAAGCTAGTATTACCAGAACACAGCCAAAGCTATTATGGCGGCAAAATATTTCAACTTGATTGATGATAGATGAGTCATCATCATCACCATGAGGCCTGATGTTTCAGAAGACTGTAAAACAAATAAAAAATTGTATTAACATGAAAACGTGGTTTATTTCCTAGGGACCTTCCCGATGCACAGGGATTCTAATCAAATTTCTGGTTTTTCATAACTGTTGACAGGTTTCCCTTTTATTTTAGGAATGTTTGTTTTCAAATTGATATCATGGAAGGTGATCACTAAGTTGTCATCAGATGATTCGTTTGCAATTTTGCTTTCTTTTGTAGACTCCTCGATTTTGTTTGTTGTATGCTTATTCATTTTCTGCACAACATGGATTGAACCACAACGTCATGTTAAGTTAAAAAAAACCTTCTTTCCGAAGCCAGCGGTTAAAACTTGCGAAGAATGCATTATTTACTTGTTTATTTTCTTCATCTTTGACCCCATTATAGCTAGTGCGAGAGTCGGTAGTAATTACTTTTAAATTCTCCCCTCAAGCAGAATTTCCTCTCGGAAACATTTCTACGGTCTATCGCGTAACTTTCCCCTTTGCAACGAAAGATATTTTAACCCCACGACCGACGATTTATTCCGCTAACATCCATTATCAATTAGTGGAAACTTTGAACGTCTATATTTAGATCTTTTATTTGAGGTTCGCTTTTAAAGCCCAATTTGTCGTGAAGTGGCGGCCCGATTGAATAAAACGTAGCGGCCTGATTGATTGTTGTTTTAAAAAGGTAGAGTAATTTTACGTTATCCAAAACTTTATTATACTATAAATATTTTATTTCTATCGTATAGTTTAAAAGTAAATCGAATACATTTTAAGTCCTGTTTAGTCAATGTTCGAATATTCGTATCTTTGCACTCTTTAAAACAATCAAGCCAAATAAGAATTAATTAAGGACAACCAAATAGTAATATTCTTACAACTACATTCTAAGCTAGTGCTAACTCCTTTACAAGCTGCCACGACATGCTTCTTTTTTACGATAGGTTTCTTTAATCTCTTTTAATATGCTTTAACACGATTTATTAGAGGAGGGCGCTAAAAACGCCTCAAATGATGTTCATACCGGAATACAATATAGACTGATTTTTTTGTATTATCTGAAGTATTCGGTATTTTTGGCAGGTTACATAGTCCACTGATTGCTTTAGTATGGAAAATTATAACAACGTAGTAATACGTAGTAATAACATGAATGCAAAAATAAATATGTTTATTTGACTAAAAAGTTTACGTCGAAATAAAGTAATGGATCAAAATAAGAATTTTGTATGAGCCAAAATCTTGTTAGCTTAGTTTGAAGCAAGACCGCAGTATGAGATATGAGTGAAGGAAATAAATAAGACCTATTAAAATCAGACATACAAAAAGTACACGCAGTAAAGTAAATACTGTAAAACCAAGACAAACAGTATGTATCCAAGTAAACTGTAGGCGAAATGATGCGGAACGCCGGGAGTATGCATCACCGAGTCCGACAATCACGGAGCTCTAGAGACCGCGCTCGTCGGATGGATACAGCTCGCCTGGGGCCACAATATGCTGCGGTGTGGCGCACGTCACAAGCGACGAGCGATGACATGACAACGCCGGGGGTATGCATCAGTAAGTCCGACAGTCACGCAGCTCCGGAGACCGTGTGGCGGATGGATGCAGCTCGCCTGGGGCCACAATATGCTGTGTGTGGCGCACGTCACAAGCGACGAGCGATGACATGACGACGCCGGGGGTATGCATCAGTGAGTCCGACAGTCACGCAGCTCCGGAGACCGTGTGGCGGATGGATGCAGCTCGCCTGGGGCCACAATATGCTGTGTGTGGCGCACGTCACAAGCGACGAGCGATGACATGACGACGCCGGGAGTATGCATCAGTGAGTCCGACAGTCACGCAGCTCCGGAGACCGTGCGGCGGATGGATACAGCTCGCCTGGGGCCACAATATGCTGTGTGTGGTGCACGTCATAAGAGACTAGCGATGACATGACGACGCCGGGAGTATGCATCAGTGAGTCCGACAGTCACGCAGCTCCGGAGACCGTGCGGCGGATGGATACAGCTCGCCTGGGGCCACAATATGCTGCGTGTGGCGCACGTCACAAGCGACGAGCGATGACATGACGACGCCGGGAGTATGCATCAGTGAGTCCGACAATCACGCAGCCCCGGAGACCGCACGGCGGATGGATACAGCTCGCCTGGGGCCACGATATGCTGTGTGTGGTGCTCGTCATAAGAGACGAGCGATGACATGAAGCTACCCACGGGAGTATGCATAAATCGTCTCTGTGAACCCGGGCCTATGAACCAGGTTATACAAACAAACTAGAACGTCAAGGAGTCCGAAAAATAAGGTGTGTTGATTTTTTCGTTTTTATGACTCAAAAAAACTACATCACTGTTTTGAGTCAATTAAATCGAGTCTCAAAGCAAAGTAACTGAAACTGCATGTATAATTAACTAATTCAATAACAATCATCGACATTAGTATTAAATAACAGATAAACCCATTATTTTGTACCATACATGCAGGTGGGGGTCGATTGTAATAATAGCGAGGAGATATCACAAAACCGTGGAGCAGACTGATTGAAATAGGAGAACGCATTCCAAAGTTCAAAGCAAGCTCCAAGCGTTCTGAGAGGCGATGTTGTACAACGGCGGTAGCGTCCTTCTGCGAAAACGTCATGTCGCAGAAGGAAGCAGCGGAACGTGAGCGGGAGGAAGATCCCCTCGCACCAGCGATCCGCAGGCGGAGGACCGGGCGGAGGAGGCGGGCGTTCGACCGTTTCTTACCGCCCCTCCAAGGTGGAGGCTAGCAGGTTACGGGTGCGGGGGCACCCTGATCTGCCTTGCACGGCCTCACCGCCGACGGGCGGAAGTGTCCTAGTACTCAAGGACACTTCCGCAAACCCCCTACCAATAGGGGGTACGAAGAGTCCACTTGATGGACTGTCGCCGGATGGCTCGCGGAGCAAGGGCTTTGCCGATACCCGTGGCCATCCATTAGGGTGATGAGGGAGTACCGCGGGGTTTAGTGGGTAAACCTAAAACTGGGAGTCCCACACACGGCTCTGTTTCGCCCCCAAGACAGAGTGACAGGTGCGTAACGCATTCCCCGCGTTAAAAAAAAAAAAAAAAAAAAGGCGATGTTGTACAAACCAACTGAATACCTGTACTTGCAATGTTTACACATTATTTGAACCTGCAAACAAGCATAATATTGATTTTAAATGTTATTTTATTCAAACAAATTGATTTTGAGTGTAAATATTATGAATTATCATAATCAGGCATTCATGGAATCAATAGTCACAGAGTGGACAATAAGCCCTCAAAATTAAGTGGGCAAGTTCAAGACAGTTAGAATTAAATTAATTAAAAACCGTTTATAAAACCAATGTTGTTATGAAATGAATAATAGAAATCGGTCACTACGGCATATTTAATTAAGAGATAGTTAAACAGAAACATCGCTCAATGTGCTACATTACATACATATAATGTGGGCTTTCCTGGTCTAAGATACATTGTAAAACACAAACGCATTATTATTTAAAAAAGGCTATCTTATCTGTTGAGTTTCTTGCGGCACTTCTTCTCAACAGGCCATTAACGTCATATTGCTGGTAGGATAAAAAGTTTTGACGAAGAATTTCTTGGTAAATCAAATTGCAAAATAAATACTTTTGACTTTGGACTAAGTATTCAAATGGTCTTGACTACTACATAGACATTGACGGAACGCAGCAAAAAGAAATGTTCTACTGAGACTGACCGTTTTTGATAAGACCTAGTTGTCTTTGCCTTATGGCTGGTAGCAGAAATTTAGCTTTAAAACTTTTCGTTCTATGAATCAAGTGTCAATTTATTCAGTTGCATATTTGAGAGACACATTCCCTTAGGATACTGTTTGATTAGGGTGGTGCAGATTACAGTGTTATTCCTGGACACATGTTTGCATGTCTCTAAGTAAATTAACAGGAACGTAGCTTAACGGTGAGAATTAGACCTCTAAGCCTGTGGGATCTTAGCGTAAATACACTATTAGATTGCATGTAATTTCATGGAAGATACTAGTTATTAAAGTTGGTTGTTGTTTACACGGTAAAGTCAAGCCACTAACAATCGATAAGATTAAAAAATAAAATTGCAAAAGCTAACTTTTTAAAAACTTAAGCAAAGCGTTCATTTACAAGACAAAAATAAAATGAGTTTTTTTTTGTTAAATTTTAAATCTTTGCTACGATACATATTATTGTTATTTTCGGTACTTTAATGTACTCACAATAAACTTAATCTTCTTTTCTGGCTCGTGTAAAATGTACATTATACAAATACATATCATTATCAACATGTGTGTGAGTACCGCCTGTACTACCAGAAGGCAGACAACACATAATCATAACTGTATACTTTGTTCTGGAAACAGCAGCACACCTATATTTTAAACGTAGTAATCGAACCCGGAACCACTGTAATAGCCGATTTCAACCACAAAAATCAGTCGTCAACGTTGATACGGTGTAAATAATACCCCAGGTCAAAAAAACTTGTACCCGTATAAAAGAAAATCATAATACAAATGTGTCATGCATTCCAGTTGACAGTTAATGCCTTGTCCCAAACGACAGCTACATTATTTATATCATCGCTCCTTCCCTCGGGGCATGACTTACGTTGCGCGTTGATGTTCCTGCGACATCACACAAGTAAACATATTTTTCACCATCTGAAACGTTCGGGCCACATTTATCAGAATCTATCAAGACCGGGATAAGTTATATTGTCTGCGATTCAACAGCAGGCGTTCGCTCATCGATGTTTGTTTTACAAGTTGCGTCAAGTGTTTCGAACGCTTCCTGTTTAAGCGTGTACATGTTGACTGGAATGGAAATTATGCTAAGATACACAATAACTTTAACTACGACACGTGTATTCTATTAACCATGATTGCCTAATATTCGTAATCCTCCATCCAAAAGTTTTGAACCCTTGTAGTCATAGTACACTTGCACCATGGTCCAGGATTAGGGCAGTCCAGTTATTGGAAGTTGTATGGGCTCTGTCCCCACCCACCAACAGACTTGGCACTAGTTTCAATATTATTATGACATTCCCTATAAAGACAAATAACCATTTTTAATCCAAAAAATTACGGGGTATTTAAAAACAATAAAACCGTGCTTATGCCGTACGCCTAAGATTCAGAATTGCGCTGTGTCTAGCTTCAAGAAGACTGGACTGTAAAATATTTTTTAAGATTATATTTTGATTGAACACTTTTATTTAGGCCAGGGGGGTTACTCTTGATCGCCTGCACATTATTTTCACAATTAACTGTGTCAAAAAAATACTTGAAAAATACAACATTCAAATTCGATTTGCGTGAAATCCCCATTCCTACGGCGAATGTCGTCATACAAAAAAAGGATCAGTATGGCAAGAGGTATAAATAGAGATAAGTTTGAAATCTGTTGGTGGGTGGGGACGCTCCTTTGCATGGTCCTTTGACCTTTGTAACCTTTGAAAAACCCTGTTCCAATTATTGGTTCCCTTAACTAGACCAGTTAGATCAGGTTTTTCCTCACCGACTTCCTAGTGGCAGATACGCATCGGTATGCGAATTCCATCAATTTCATGATGCCTAAGCGTGTGATTCAAACTTGAAGCCTTACTATCTAAATAAGCGAAGGAAAAAGTCATGTCATGACACTTTCTGCTAACAACTATACCTATAACATTTCATCCTGTACGCAAGACGTTTAGAAACTACTCGGCAAGTAAACCGAGGTGTCGTAACAACATCGTAGGGAGCAAAGTTTTCTCATTTGGATATTCTTTCCGAGGTTCTCACTACTTTAGGGACCGAAAGGCATCAAAGGCTACGAACAAAGCTATTAGGGTAAATCAATCTTTTAGTTACGACGTAACGCGGAACTTTTCATCTCTTGTAAGTCTGAAACTGAGTGTGCCAGTTTTATATAATGGTCTTGTTTTTTTCCATTACCTAACAGCAATTTTTCTGGCGTATTCAAAGTCTTGCTTGACTTACAAAGTAAAATATTTTTGAAGCAACGTTTTGATGACTTGTACTGACTCTGGTCGTAGGTCTTTTTCAGATGGCTTCCTTCTTTACAGGTAGAATCTATCGGCATAACAGCCCTGGCGGCTATTTCACGGGATATATTTTTGAAGTGAAAACTTCTTTAGCGGCGTTGTGCACTTTTTTTGTATGGGGAAAAAATGTTAAACTCGCGTCAGGATTTATGTGTCACGTGACCTGATCGAAAATCCATATAAAATTTGAAGTCCGGACACGTGTTTTCTACAAACTTATCTGTTCCGGTGGCCAAAATTGGAACTACGTGAAATGCAATGCAAAAACGATATTTAATGACAGTTTTAAATAGACAGTAGCGACGCCGCCACCGGAACAGATAGTTTGTCGGTCTATAGACAATAATGGTTTTTTGTTCAATTTGACAGCTCATTTATGCAAAGAAAAGTGCTTCTTATGTACATCAGGAGTAAAGTAAATAATTGTATTAATAAGAACTGATGTTGTTTTCTTGAGTTTTATTCCTTTAGCGTAAGATATATTTTTCTTTGCATAAATGAACTGTTAAGTGTGACCTCTTCTACTATTATAGCCGCAGTGCGGTCGCTTCCTATATGCTTCCTATGCTACAAAGTGACCACAAAGACCTTAATTTGATATCCTGCAAAATTCAAAATTTAATTGCCGTAATAAAACATTTAAAAAGTTTGGAATATCTTTATTTGCCGGAATTATATAACAGCATTGATAGTGTATTTAAAAAAGAGGTACACCGAGACGACAGTTATCAGGTCTCATATACCCAATAATTCCACTAGCTACAGTGCCCTTTCCCTGAAACACGTAGATACGGTCTATTCCCAGTCATCACCACTGGCTTTGTCACCACTGGGGACAAATGGGAAAAATATTCCCGATTGTTGCCAGTGGTGACGTATAACACTTACTTTCCCAGCGCTCGAAAAATGCTCCTCTCATATTGTGTTAATTGACACAAATCATTTTAGACGCATAATGTCAACGGTTGGTTTAAGCACATAGATTTAGTATATCTCGACGAATCAAATTCTAATCGCCGTGCGTCAAAGGATGGCAACTACCTCTTTTTTAAATACACTATCAATGTATAACAGTATTTTGTGGAAATTAACACCACTTCTCCGCAGTCTTTGGATCCGCTATGCTGCGGAGCATGCATCAGGTCGTATGAAGTTGGAAATGCTGTCCGATTTCCTGCGACAAGAGGCTCGTTCTCACACACAGTTTGGCTTGTTACCCCAAATTCCCAGTGAACATCCTCGAAAGCGACATGTTGATTACTGTAACACCACTCGTGTTATTAACGATTCGGGAGTCTGCGGATTCTGTAAAGGGAATCATTTCTTGGCCGATTGCTCCAAATTCAAAAGTTTATCCGCAGATTCCAGTATGCAATTAGTTGTAAATTCCAAACTTTGTTTTCGTTGTTTAGAAAATAAATAGTTGTCAATCAAAAAAGTATGACATTGACGGTTGTCAATCATTTTATTATCGTTTATTACATGGCGTTTCAGTGTCACAGCAAGGAGTTTCTGATAAGTCTGAAAAAGTTTCTGATTACATTTGAGAGATAAACTTTTTAATGTAATATAAATTGTCATGTTTGTGTACGATAGCGAAATAAATAAATATTGTATTTTACCACATAAATGATAGTACTTTTATACCTCTACCAATCAATTAAATCCCTAACCATTCCAAAATACATATCAAAAATGCACAACGTTAATATTCAGGTTTTCACTTCTGCCGGCACTCCCGGAGTGCAACCCGTCGTTTTTTTTTTATATATTTTTTTGCTATTGAAGTTTGTAATCTTCTTGTGTTTGTTTCCATTTAGGATTTTACGAAACAGAGCCTACGTTATAGATCACATCGCTTCCTTATTGCCACATTTATATTTATCTATTATTCTTATAAATCGAAATTTCATCAAAGCAGAGGCGGTAATATCTTTTCACTTCAGGCGTAGATTTTCGCAGCTTTCAACGGCTTTAGAGGTAGATGCTTCCAGTGTGGGGTTATCTCAACAGATAATGCGGATAGTCCCCGGGGAAACGTAAGCACGGCTCGGTTCCCTGGGAGCTCTTGGCCAAGACTGTTGCAGCGATTTAAAGGTAAACTAATAGAGCAATTATTAATTATAAGGTTTGGCTCGACTGGGGACGTACCATCCTACAGAATACTGACGTAGTTAGTAGTAGCTTTGTTATTGTACAGTCAGCGCCAAAATGTTCTAAACGTTCAAACCTACAAAAATATCTGAACATTTGACAAAAATCACTCTTAGCACAATACTTTTAGGTGTAAATATGTTTGTTGTCATTTGTTCTTAAACAACAAATGAAAATGCACCTTTACGTCTTGAGGTAAGGTTTGATTTTTGTCAAATGTTCAGATATTTTTGGTGGTTTTGAACGCTCAGATCATTTTGACGCTGACTGTACTTGCCTGGGTAAATGAAAATGCCGGAGGGATAGCGTTGCCTAGCTTCTAACTATGAATAAACAACCTCGATACTTGGTTGTCTACAACTGCACGCTTGTCATAACATTTCTATCACGCTTTGAAATGAATCTTTAGCACTGTTTTCGATAAGATACAACCTAGTGATCTTCAAGAAAAGAGCGTATTTTTTGAAGGCCGGCAACGCGAATTCGATGCTTCTAGTGTTACAAATGTCCATGAGTGATAATAACTTATTTTCTTTATTTGATCAACAAAACTAAACGTATATTTTTCAAGTTTGGATCCATCCGCGTGTTTTCATAATCCAGTTATTCGATCGCGATATTCCTCTTGGGCATCGTTCAGGGTTCCATGACACATATCTCACTGAAATGGGACATAAAAAAACTTCAACAAAAAAGTTATTGGACAAAAAAACTGAAGTTTTGTGTGTTGTTCTAATTTCTTTCGCTTTTATGATGATAGCACGGGCCAGCTGTATTTTATTTAAGAGCAAGAAGTGAGATTTTAACAGCTAAAAGTTTTAAAGAATATTAACTGCAAGGAAATTCTTAAAGTTTTTCCACTAAAACAATTACCTAAGACTGCAGAATGATTATAATTATAATTAAGTTGTTTAAACTTCTAAGGTATCAATATTTAGGTATTTAGTGTAATAGTCGCGTTCTCAATCATTTCACCAAATTAGTCATAACAACAAAATACATTAACCAGGTTTAATCCATAAAATCAAAATCAATATATTCTCAATTCATGTAAACTTGTATAAAGTATTTATGATTCGTCAATTAGACAGAGTGACTCTACTACTGGATTTGAAATGTCGTTTCTGTCGAGAAGAACCGGCAAGAAACTCGACAGTTACTCTTTTTAATCGTCAAAAATTTATACAACAACTTCCTACTCAGAAGTTAAGCAATAATTATTATCACTGTATGGTGTTTACAACCGCACCGTATTTACACAACCTAAAGCCTTTTAACAGTTTGAACAACTTTGACAATTAAAGCTATAGCCAAATAGAGTAGGCCATTAGGGAACGTAATTGGATAATGACCGAAATGGCTAGTATAATAGAGGATAACGCTAAGTACCGTTCTGGCTAATTAACCTCTCTCCGCAGATTTTCTTTTATGGTTCATTTGCTTTATAAACAACCAGATTCCTGCCACTGTCATTAAAACATTCAAAAATTGTACTTCCTGTAAAGGAAGTTTTTTTTGCAAGAGTCTTTTGGGTGTGAGGTATTTTTGCGAGTCTTTAAGATAAGGACACAAAGTCATCATCATCATCCCAGCGTATTCCCGATTGCATCCAGAATGTAGCTTAGGGTCCGCTTCGACTGTGATCCTAGATTTGACAAGCCTGGTTATGAGGGACACAAAGTATAGTTGCAATTAAAATAACTACCTACGTTTTTAATGATTTATAACAACACCAAAACACTGTTGTACGGACTTACGAAGGTAATCTAAATTTAATCTAAAATAATAAGAAGAAATATTATATTATCCATCAATAAGACATAAAAAGTTAAAAATAGCAGACGTAAAAAAAACAATGCAAATGATGTTATTTTTGTATGGTATGGTGAATTAAAGACGTATAAATTAGATTTACAATACGTACCTTAGTTCAATTTAGTCTCTTTGTACGTGATTAGGAACCGAATATAGAACCTTGTGTTTAGGCCGAATAGTTAGTGCCAGTACCACTTTTCATTTGAAATTCAATAGCCATTCAAAATTCAATTGTTCATTTACATAGTTCATTTCTACGAATTCACCCAAACCAATTTATCAAATGGATTATTCTATGAATACAGTGTAGGCCTAGGTAATATTTATAGTACCTTCGTACCGTGATACCGTGTAGGCAAACAATATTTAGGTCTAAATACGTTTTTGTCTGTTGTTGACTGGTTTGATAACGCATTTCAAAACCAATCAAAATAGTCCTAAACTTTCTTGTAGACTTCAAGGATACGTTTATAAGATACGCTTATAAATGGTTAATTAAAATAGTGACTTTACAACCGGTTTCGGAATGAAATAACTTATCGAGAAGAATCGGCAAGGAATCCGCTAGTTACACTTTTCAATCGCCAAAATTTTTACTACATTGGTAATAATATCATTTCCATTAATAAAGGTAAGTCATACAGTTTCTGCGTAACGGTTGAAATTAAAAAAAATAATTTCAGCATATAGGTATTGGTTCCACGCCGATTCGATGGTATATTGTAATAACCTAATTTAGAGCCATAAAATTATAAATACTATTTTGATATAGTAACAAAGTTCAGTACCATACTCCAAAAAGTTTGTACCTCTAATTTATCTTGGTAGTGAAACGGATTTCTCATAGAATAAGTAAATAGATTTCTCTATCCAGACGGGTTTTCCCAGCGGAACAACGCAGGTTTCATAAGAAGTGATAAAAGGAGGGAATCTTAGCTATTCCTCTAAAAGTGTTTTAGACTTAAAGAGAATCGTCTAGATATCTTTGATTTTTATTACGAAGTGTCGTTTTTAGTGTGAAAAAGGCAGTTTGTATACATAGAATATTGATAGAAGGTTTTTTTGTTTTTTTTTTTGTACAGAAGGCATTATAGTATATTTTTTTCATGAACAGATTTTTTTTTTATGTTAGAGGGAGGCAACGAGCAGGTACCTGATGGTAAGCAATCACCGCCGCCCATAAATACCCGCAAAACCAGAGGAGTCACAAGTACGTTGCCGGCCTTTAAGAAAGTGATATGCCCGTCTCTTGAAAATTAGCATGTCATAGCGGTCCGGAAATACCGCTGCAGGGAGCTGGTTCCATAGTTTGGTCGTACGTGGAATGAAGTTTCGAGTGAAACGTATGGTAGTAGATTGCCACTCGTCAAGGTGATGAGTGAAACTTCAGTTTGTGACAGATGAAAAATTTCAAACCTTAATTGTAATATTGCTTGAAAATCGTTTATTACATTATGAAAAATAGCCGCTTTGTTTTGCGTTAGCGTTTATTTTTAATTATTTATTTTTACCTATAAATCTTTACCTGTAAATAATTTTTTAAATCATATTAATTTTTGTACATAATGTGATCAATAAATTGCCTTTCTTGCTTTTTAGTGCAAAAGTAGGGCTGGCTATTCCTTAGGGCTATTTTTTTTGCATGATCAGGATAAATATTAAGTTACCAAGGAAAATAGCACTACATTTTTCTTGTTTACACCCGTAATTATCGAATATCGCAGCGGGATACAGCCAAATAGCAATGTCATCGGTAACAATAACAAATTGTCGCTGTGACGCCCCCCCCACCCCCCACTGTTCCCTGAGCCCGGAAGATGGATGACTGCCGGCGGCTAGAGATCCTCCAGATATCCACGACTCCACTACATTACTGAGCCGTGATTGGCAGGGCACGGCCTCAGCTTATTTGAATATTATCTGATGGCGTCGTTCGTTCACTGGCGTTGTAAAAACAGCCAGTGATAAGAATTTTTCTAATACGGAAATTCGGTTGAGATGACTCATTCAACTTTGAAAGAAGAACGGCAGAATTGGGCCTAATCTTTAATGTTCGTTCCACAATTGAGAATATATTTAATATTTTTTACATGTTTTTAAATAGTTAAAAATATGATTTGATTTCATTTTTTTACCCGGGGGATAAAAAAAATCTAATAGATGAAAATACTATTGGTTTTGTAGTGCATCCGGTGTGTTATGTGCATAGTGCATAGTATGTCCGGTAGAATATCGTAGAATTATAAAAATGTTGCTAGTTAAGATAAATAAATACAGATTTTTCGATCAATCCAATGTCAATCCCATACAAATGACAGCTTATCATAGAGGCATATTATTAATTCCATGACGATAACACGCTAACTGAAAACATTATAGCAACAAAAAAGTCAAAAAAAATCAAATGTCAAACAACGTCTGTCAATAATTCGTTTCTGTTTGTTTTGAAATGGTTTTGAATAACATATGTGAATACATGATATTCTCCCGTCTACAATCCCCCGCCCCATTAACTTTACTTTTCTGTTGACCCTATCTTCTTCCAAATATATAAAATATTTATGTAAGTATATAACTATTTATAATATTAAATTATAATAATTATTTATGTATTGTTTATTTTTTTTTTTGTGTAAGTTTTACCCTAAAATGAAAATTTTCTTTTATTTTTAGAATCAATTTTAAGTTTATACGTGTCTCTTTAAACACTCGACACTGGCGGATTCACTGCGCAGCAAACAAGCGCGGGATAGAGTCCATAATATAAAAAAAAAATAAGTGAATACTTTTGCTTTGGTGTTATTGTTCGAATGCTTGGTTTATATTTGACGAGTTTCACTTCGTTTAAATGACGGTTTCAGCTAAAACAAACGACCTAAGCTTTTCTCACAGCGGACCCAGTAAACTCGACAATTGGGGTTATTTTTGTAGAAATCAAAATCATCCTATAACTATTTTTCCCCTAGGAGGGGATTTATAAATTGTAGTGTAATTGGAATATTACTTCATTTTCTACATATTAAGAGTAAATCTGTAAGTGGAATTCATAAAAAATCAAGGCCCAAAGTTCTATGGATGTTCGCCCGCCTCCTTTCATGACCGATTTTGTGTAAAGGCTCTACCTTTACACAAAATCGGTCATGAAAGGAGATATTCGTTAATACGCAAAATGTTGCAAGTTTGATACTCGTACGGAACAAACATTTCGAGTGCATGAAATAATGTTAATCCGTTGCCTGGTACCCATAGTACAAAATAGTTGTCCGCTTACACAGTGCTGTGTGAATAATATCCAAAGATATTTATAAATCATTGAAACTTTAATTGAAAGTTACTACGTTTTTTAATTTCTAAGGATAAAAGCACAATCTTTATCAAGCTTGGTATAGATAGGTTCCTTTTCCAGCTTTAGTTTTCAAGCTTATATCCCGCTTGAAGGTGAGCAAATTCTACAATCTAATCCAAATTAACGTTGATCGAATGGAAAAAACAGATCTTCTGGACTTTGACGTTGAAATGGGACCTTAGTTTCTATATGATTAAATTAATGTGTAATCAGTTAGTATTCTTGAAAATTAAGACTCAAAGATCAATAGCATAGGTCGTGAAGACCTATTATCATTTAGTCGAAGCTTAGGTATTTTTTTTTTCTTATCAAGACAACTTTTAAATGGAGTATAATTATTTTGGTTAACAACAGGCTCAATGTATCTGGTCCCGCAGCCATTATATTTTGATAGTTGACAAAATTGCCAACAGAATATTCCATTAAACATGTTCGCGGTTGCCGCTTTGATTGCCATCCTTTTATTTTGCGTGACCGAAATAATTGCTGCGTTGTCATTCTTTCAAACTGCAATTTGTTTCAGAGTATCATCATAACTTGTTTCGTTTTTGTAGTTAATGGGACACCTTAAACGAACCAAAGCATTATGAAAGATTAATTCAACATAATTTTAAACGACTTTTAGTCAGTTTCTTTGTTTGACGACCAATTTGCTGTATTAACATTCAAAATATTATATTTATTCATGAAGGCTTTATAAAGTCACTTTTTAAATTAATAATGTTATAGAATGCTTTTACTACCGACTTCGGAATACTGTTATCTGTCGAGGAGAACTTGTAAGAAATTCATAGGCACCTATTTGTGGCATTTCAACATTCATATTATACCTAATCGTAAATGCGATGTTTTTGCTTTGATGATTTCTACTAATTAAGTTAACATTTACAAGTTTAATTTTGTTATAACGGCATGTTAAAGTTTAGGCCCTTTTCATAGCCCATTTTTCATCATTACGTGATATCCTAGCAACAAAGTTTGTACAAAAAGTTGTTATCTCATCCAAGTTACTTTAAACATAGCAACAGACATAAACAACGATTAGATACTTCCATTAGTTTTTTTATTCCACATTAACTCTGACAGTGGCCTTAAACTTTATGTATCTTTGACTTAAGATAGATCTAGGTCAGATATTTTGTTAGGCAAATTACAGATTGATTTTGTAGGCTTTAGTAGATACTCAAAGGGAGCATCAGTATATCAGTAGCTTAAATGGGTGTCAGGTAACGAATAATTTTTTTTAAATACATTTTTAGAATATATGCACAGGTACTACCTAGAAAAATCCATAACGAAACAAATATGAGTACTCCATGCACACAAATGTTTGTAATATGCAGGAACCTAACTAACGACCTCTACCTAAAACAATCTAAAACTTATACGTACTTGGTCTTCTATCTATATAACTAACAGTTGAAATAATTTTAAACGTGCTCACAATATCACTGTGATTTCAAATGAAGTGTGATTCTTTCTTTTTCCCTATTTTTACGAAGAGTAAGAAAACTAACCAGTATGTTTTCTGTATTCATAAAGCAAATAAATATGTGAGTATCTCAAAGTCAATACAAAGTAACGGTACAATTCTTGTGTAGACGCGACCGAGAAATCGAAACCGTCGGGAGATGTGCGGAAGCGTTACCGAGTTTGCGGAGATTTATTCATTGCGAGCACTGAGTTATGGACGGAAGAATGCTAATCCTGTTTTTGTTGACTGTTAGACTACTTTTTGTTGTTAATTCTATTATGTTTTGTACGAAACAGCTAGTATTTTTACCTGCAGTAACCTGGAATGGATTTAACATTTAACAACATTGCATTGAAGGCAGTAAGAATATTCGCCAAATGCATTCAAATATGTTTAGATTGACTCGATAACACAATCCATCCCTGGAAAAAAGGGTGCAACTTATCTGATCACAATTTATTTTATGATCACCATCTAGCATTTTGGCAAGCGTGGTGATATATAAGGTAGTTTAGCCATCATTATTATTGATGGTAGTTTTATTTCATCGATAGAAACGTTTGCCTTATTTGACACATTTCTTCCTTTTGCTGCGTATAAAAAAGTGGCATTCTCGTCTATATTTTCTATATTTATTCGTAAATGATTGATATGCGTGTATCTTGACGTCAAAAGTATAGTAACAATAGAGTTAAATGCTATAAAGATACGTCCCGACTAATCGGAACCGTCGGGAGATGTGCGGAAGTGTTACCGAGTTTGCGGAGATTTATTCATTGCGAGCACTGAGTTATGGACGGAAGATGCTAATCCTGTTTTTGCTGACTGTAGTATGACTACTTTTTGTGGTTAATTCTATAATGCTGTACGCAGACACATCATAACATCCGTTTATTTATTTTCAAATATTGATACTCACTTCATGCCTTATTTATTCGGTGATAAACCTTACCCGTTGGTACTGTACCGATAGCTGTGGCAGCCAAGTGGTTTCAAGAGCCGAAAATAACGTGAGAAAATCTTGAAATTCGAATGGCTGTGCAGCCAGAATCCTAGTTGTTTCGGAGTTTGTATAATAACAAGTTATTGTCAAGTCAAGACTTGCAATGTCTTGAAACATAGTGCAAGCGTAGCTGGTACTAAATCGGAACAAAACCTTGACAAGATTTTGCAGAAGCGCTAAAATTCTGGCAGAACTTAGATTTATAAATGTATACCGAGCTGTGGGACGCTATTACGCAATATCGCAAATGGTTATGGTTGCAGGTAACAAAATACAGCCACAAATTTACGGAGGAGACGTTTCTGTGCATCGCAAATTTCCTACCGACGCTAATAATTCAAGCCAAACGTATGTTGCATTAGAAGTTGCACTGAAAGACGAAATAAAAGTTATGCACCGTACGAATTTGGCCTAGGCGTAGCCTCGGCGCAATTTATTGTAGTAAAAGTTCTGCTCGAACGTAACTGGTTCACGTGTCGTGATACGAGTAACTTATGGGCGGAGGCGATTTGCCGTATAACTTAGTTCGATTTTGATTTCCAATTTTGGAACATGTGGTATGGTACAATGTTGTTCCGAATAGAGTTTTAGTCTAGCTCATCTAGTTACGCAAATAACAGCTGAAATAACTAAAGTGGCAAATATACTGCGTGTGTATATAAATATGTCTTATATATGTCTTATATTGTATTGTTTGTATTACATTACTTATATTGTATTGTACATATTTACTTTGGTCTGCATAAAAGATCTAATTTTCTTTAACAATATAATAAAAACAGGAAGCACCAAGTAACAGAAAATTTAAATAAAGGAAATATTAAGGGAAAATTTGAACAATACATTCTATTTTGATTCCATGAGAACTAGATAAGTGTATTTTACTTATTTATCATAGGACGCTTTTGAATTAGGCCATACACGCAAAGTTAGAACTCAATAGGACAATACTACAGTCATAGTTCAAGAAGTCCCAAGTTTATAATAAAGTGCACGCCCGCCATGTTCACGTACTCGAGAGAATTTATGCCACCAGGTAATGGAGTTAACAGCAGATAGGGTTGACTACCACCAGTTTTAAATAGTGTAAATAAATATCTATTCTCTGGACATTATTCATACAGCGCCATCTAGCTCTAAGCATGAGCTTGTGCTATGGATGTCAGACAACGGATAGGCTGTCCCTCAACGGAATAGGCCGAAGTGGCCGCTTACCATACAGGTGGGCTGCGTGCATGGCTGTCAACTGAACTAGTTTAAAAAAATGATAGAGAGGACCACTCGAGAAACAAACGAACAAACTTAAAAAAAAAACGCTCGCTTGCTTGTTGGTAACATGCAAAACCTTGTGCTGCCACGTCATTGTTATTACAAAATTAAGCCATACAGGCGTTACAAAGTTTAAAGTGATTAATTTGATATAGCATTTTTAAATATATACACACATGTATTAAAAAGTATTAACACTGCAATATTCTGACAAAGGATTGCTTCGAGCCTTCAATCAAAATACTAATTCGCGTGTAACAATTGAAAAGCATTTGGCAATGAATTGATTTTCGGTGTTGTAGCTACGAATGCCGATAATCTGAGCGTGTTATTGGATATTATCAAGAATTCAATACAAATAGCTTGAAACGCTAACGATGTTTCATCGAACTATGAAGAACAGTAGTAATCTGATGAATTGGGGTTTTTCTGTTGAAAATCATTTATGAGTCTGAAAATTATCTATGTCATATAATATGTGTTGTAATATTTAAATTTGGCGCCTTTTAGTTGTATTAATATGTCAAGTCTATTTTCTCGTTTGTTTTTTTTTTTCTCAACTCTATACTCTGTGAACATCACTAGTAGCCGATGTATTGTTCTCTCAATTAAATAAAGTTAAAGTTAATTTTACTTGCAAAACCAACTTGTTTCCATTAAACCTCAACAGGTTATGGGCCCAGATTGTCCGATAAGTAAAAATCAATAACTAAATTCAGTGTTAAATACGTCTTCAAAAACACATAACCTCAACCGCAACGTGCTCAGTTTCAAGAAAAGTTTTCCGATAAACTAATAAGATGTCATCGTCAAATAACTCATTGGCATTAATAGAAAAATTAACCGGCCGTGATAACTACGCAACTTGGCGATTTGCAGTAAAAACTTACTTGGAACATGAAGAGTTATGGGACTGCGTCGAACCTTCTAATCCATCGAAAGAAATCGATAAAAAGCGTGATACCAAGGCCAGATCAAAGATAATTCTTCTTGTGGATCCCGTGAATTATATTCATATTCAAGAATCAAGCACTGCAAAGGAGGTTTGGAATAACTTATCTCGTGCGTTTGATGACTCAGGACTAACACGCCGGGTTGGTCTTCTACGAGACTTATGCAATACTACACTAGCAGGATGTTCAAATGTGGAAGAGTATGTCAGCAAGATAATGACAACAGCTCACAAATTAAGAAATATTGGCTTTCATGTAGACGACGAGTGGCTTGGCACACTTCTATTGTCCGGCCTTCCAGAGAGTTACAAGCCAATGATAATAGCCATTGAAAGTTCAGGTATGAAGATTAGCTCTGACTCAATAAAATCTAAAATTCTACAAGATGTCAAACAAACAGAATCTGATTCAACTGCTTTTGCTTCGAGTCAGAAGTTTCATAATAAAAATAAAAGTTTTTCAAAAGGACCTCGCTGTTATACTTGCAACAAATATGGTCATAAAAGCCCTGATTGCAAATCAAAACCTAATAAGTATCAGAAGAATAAGGAAAGTAAACAGAACCAATCATCCTATGCAGCTGTATTTATTGCCTCTTCTGGTTACTCCGATGACTGGTATATTGATTCTGGTGCCTCGGTTCACATGACCAAACACAAGAATTTGTTTATAGAAGAAACAAAACCAGATATAAAAACTATTAAAGTTGCAAATAATAAATCATTACCTGTTCAAAGCTCAGGAAAAATAAGCTTAT
Source organism: Mecyna flavalis (assembly GCA_949319885.1). Taxonomy (NCBI): domain Eukaryota; kingdom Metazoa; phylum Arthropoda; class Insecta; order Lepidoptera; family Crambidae; genus Mecyna; species Mecyna flavalis. Next base: position 1,240,642 of record OX439426.1, read on the forward strand.
GTGTTGATAATGAGAGAGGTCAACCAAATGAAATACTGTTTACAAATGTGCTATATGTGCCTGAACTAGCTACAAACCTGCTGTCAGTGAGTCAAATAATAAAGAATGGTGGCCAAGTAAAGTTCAATAAGGACGGCTGTACTATACTTAACATAAACAATGTTGTAGTAGCAACAGCAAGCTTGATAAATAATATGTACCGTTTGAACATGTCTGCAGCTCATGCTTGCATATCAGATGTTATCGAGCAAGATACTTAATTGTGGCACCAAAGGATGGGTCATCTAAATTTTCAAAGCTTAAATAAGTTGACTGAAAATACTGCAGATTTAAAACTTGGTTTACAAACAAGTAATGTGAAGTGTATAACGTGTCAGGAAGGAAAACAAACACGTTTACCGTTCAAAAGTCAAGGGTCTCAGACTAAAGACCTGCTTGAATTAATTCACTCCGACATTTGTGGACCAATGGAAACTCAGTCATTCGGCAAAGCTAGATATTTTGTGACATTTTTAGATGATTACTCAAAGAAGATATTTGTATATGTACTGCATAACAAATCAGATGTTCTGGAAAAATTTATTGAATTCAAGAAATTAGTTGAGAATCAGTTAAGCCGTACAATTAAAATTCTCAGAACTGATAATGGGCTTGAATATGTAAATAGAAATTTTTCAAACTTTCTCAAAGATGCTGGGATAATACATCAGACAACCACACCTTACACTCCAGAACAAAATGGCACAGCTGAACGGATGAATAGAACCTTGATAGAAAGAGCAAAATGTATGATGTTGAATGCCAAACTACCTAAAGACTATTGGGCTGAAGCAATTCACACGGCTGCTTACATTATTAACCGCTCTCCGACTAAGTCTCTGTGCTATAAAACTCCAGAAGAGATGTGGACTGGACAAAAACCCAATGTCAGCCATATGAGGACATTTGGATGTGAGGCGATGGTTCATTTGCCAAAAGAGAAAAGAAAGAAATTGGACTCAAAATCTCAAAAACTGATCTTTATAGGATACTGTGAAAACACCAAAGGGTACCGATTTTTATTACCTAATTCAAGAAAAGCTATAAAGAGTAGAGATGCAATATTTTTAGAGTCTACTGTCAAGAGAGACTATGTGCCCATTGAATTAACTACAAATGAATGTAGTATTCAAAATAAGGATTGTGAAGAACTTTCAAGTGATGACTCATTTGATACTGTAACTGAAAATAAATCTCAGTCAGACAGTGAGTACTGCCCCGATGAAAGCATAGAATTTTCACCAGAAAGGAATGTTACAGTTAGAACACGAAGACAATATAAATTAGCTTCTCAGGAACAAGAAGAAAGCTCGTACCTGTGTTTTAATGAAAAATTATTGAATAATGAAGTTCCTGAGAACTATGAAGAAGCAATGAAGTCTGTTGATGCTTCAAAATGGATAACGTCAATAAAGGAAGAGCTTGATGCTCATCAACAAAATAAAACATGGACATTAGTTGATAAAACTCCTGATATGCGAATAATTGGATGTAAATGGGTATTTCGCATCAAAGAAGAATCTTCTGGACTACGATACAAGTCTCGGCTTTGTGCGAAAGGGTACTCACAAACCAAGGGTATTGACTATCAGGAAACATTTGCACCCACGGTCAGGTATGATTCAATCCGATTATTACTCGCAGAAGCAGCCCAACATAACCTACAAATAATACAATTAGACATAAAAACAGCTTTTCTGTATGGAGAGCTTGAAGAGGACATATACATGGCTGTACCTGAAGGCTTAACCTGCAAGACTAATAAGGTATGTAAGCTCAATAAATCATTATATGGCTTGAAGCAGTCTCCGAGATGCTGGAACTCTAAATTTGATTCAGTTTTAAAGAAGTTTGGGCTAGTTAATAGCAAAGCAGATCAGTGTGTGTATGTAGGCACTATTAATGGAGAGAATTGTTATCTGTGTCTGTATGTTGACGATGGACTCATATTTTCTAAAGATAGATCAACTATAAAGGAGTTAATTAATGATTTACAGTCAATATTTGAAGTAAAAACTTTTCCAGTCAGAAATTTTGTTGGTATGGAAATAATAAAGTCAGACAATTATATCTTCATCCATCAATCAAGCTATATTGAGAAATTATTAAATAAAGGAGGCGGGTATTTCTGGGCCCAGCAGTTAACTAGATGAAATGTATATCAAAAAATCGGTTATATTTTTCTAAAGGAAATCCCAAAATATAGTAACATGTTTCTATCTAGAAAGCAAGAAAAGTCCAAAAAACTAAATACATGCCCGAACTGAAGTCGATATAAAATAAATCGGTTAAATGTCAGAATATATGTATGAAAGCGAATTGAACTCCTTTAATAATTTTTCTTCAGTGTGCAAATGTTTACCGATTGACATTTGACAGGCAGATGAAAAACACCGTCACTCGTTCGTTTCTTTCGTTCTGAGTGCGCTCGTATTTCCCAATTATTATTACTTTTGCTTACAACATCGGCTTTGCATAATATTAAGGACTTTTTGACGGATCTGGCTTTTTGAATTACCTGGCTCTCTATTTTGGACAATTGATTACGCTTATCGATCGGATATTGACGACATGGAACGCTGTGTAAATTGCAAATTCGTATAACCCGATTCCTGGAAAGCCAAATTTCACCAAATTTTCACCAAGGCCTTGTTAATATATCCTCTTACAAATAAAACTAGTTTCATTGAGTTAACACCTGGGCCCAGGGTACTATGGAGTCTTACCCTCCTCCTTTATGTTAAATAATTGTAAACCTAACAGCATTCCAGCTGATCCACATACAATATTGGAAAAAGGAGAGGGTGAAACAGAAAAGAACATTCCATATCGGGAAGCTGTTGGATTATTGATGCACCTTGCTACAGTAAGCAGACCAGATATCTCTTTTGCTGTCAGCCTGGTGAGTAGATTTTTAAATTCATACAATGAAACTCATTGGAATGCTGTGAAGAAAATTTTCAAATATTTAAAGGAAACAAAAGTGTATGGTCTGTACTACACAAGATCAACTGAGCCTAATGTTGTAATTGGGTATAGTGATGCAGATTTTGCCAATGACCCTAACACAAGACGTTCCGTCACTGGATACGTGTTTATTAAAAATGGAGGAGCAGTAACATGGGCCTGTCAGAGACAACAGACAATTGCCCTATCAACGACTGAAGCAGAATTTATGGCAGCCTGTGCTGCTACAAAAGAAGTCATGTGGATTAAACAATTACTATCTGATATTGGTACATTCAATCAAAAGTCTGTGTGTTTAAATTTAGACAATCAAAGTGCTATCAGTGTAATCAAAAATACTAATTTTCACAAACGATGTAAACATATAGACATTAAGTTTCATTTTATTAAAGAAAAATACTATGATAAAATTATCGAATTAAACTATGTGTGCAGTGATGAACAATATGCAGATATTTGTACCAAACCTCTATGTAAAATTAAGTTCTGTTATTTAAGAGATAAAATTGGAGTTAAATCTGTTGATGTAATTTCTAGCAGTTAGTTATCGTTTAAAGTTTTGTTTTGTCAATGTTTAAAGCTTATGTTTTTTTTTATGAAGGCTCAAATTTAGGAAGAGTGTTGTAATATTTAAATTTGGCGCCTTTTAGTTGTATTAATATGTCAAGTCTATTTTCTCGTTTGTTTTTTTTTTTCTCAACTCTATACTCTGTGAACATCACTAGTAGCCGATGTATTGTTCTCTCAATTAAATAAAGTTAAAGTTAATTTTACTTGCAAAACCAACTTGTTTCCATTAAACCTCAACAATATGCTTCTTGCCTTGGAAATAACTGAGCTATTGGCCCTTTTTTGCGGAGGAGAATGCGTTGAAGCAACATAAACGCAAGTTAGCAAAACTTATTTGTCCCACTACTTCTAAGATCTTAAAACGAGCTAGTTGCCTTTGATTGGTGAATCAGTCTTGGCGTGTTGTTTGTATGTACGCTTGATAATTATGTAATAGAAGAGCAGTGTCTCCTGACACAAGTTAATTGTAGCTTAAAAGGCGACACTGTAAAATACTAACCTAAGTTTTTGTAACATTATTTTAATAATTTTTTAAAGCATTTTGCCTGCTCAATGACGATAATAATAAAAATATATTAGAAAAAATTCAATTCGTTTAATGTTGCAGTAATTACTATTAGCGAGGGACGTGGGTTCGAGTCTGCCTGATACCTGGACAAATTGAGTTTTTCTAATATAATAATATTTATATTAAGTTTTTGTACCGTGTATTTTTTTCAATTTAAATCGTCATTACTTTAACTACTAGACCAAAAAAAGGTCTGGTCTTTGTGTAAATACGAGTATACTCGTACTCCAGCTGTGTTCCGGCAATATCAATGTGGGAGCCAGTCTGCAAACTGATATGGCATAAATAAATACTCCGTGAAAAATCAAGGGAATGCCGTTGTCAGCCCTAGGTAATAAAAACAAACAACAAATAACGCAGCTTACGTGATGTAAACCTGCATATAATATGTGAAAGTTTCGCAATTTATGCACAAAAAGCCTACCGATACAAGTTTAGTTGAACGTTTAACGTGGCGTGACAATTGTACGTTTATTAACTTTTCATTATTTATTACTTCCTCGAACCACGTTGCAATAACGTTGCGTATTATTATACTCCCTCAATTGGAAATCCAGTACGTAGTCACCTTTATAAAGTTCTTTGTTTTCTTTGAATTTGATACTCGTCTCGTATGTTTTGCTCTCCTTATTAGGGTATTTTTTTCTCCCTATCTCCCTTCCTCCTTCCCTTCCCTTCCTCCCTTTGTCCCGATCTTGTCAGAGTATGCTTGCGCCATGGATCCAGGATTGTTAGGTTATTACATTGCAACGGCCTCCATAACCCTTAAAAGGGAAATCGGACCAAAAGGATAATGTTTACACGGCTACTGTGCTGCCACCTCATCAGTTTTCCGTCACCGCCGAGATAAGAGTAATCGTAGTTGCAAAAATGTGGACGCTGAGATTTACGCATTTCACGCATGTAAAGTGGCGTTTGAAACCATTTGGCTAACACTGTTCATTCAACCTTATGTAGTTTAACGATGGGGAAAATGTGATGTTGTTTAACGATGGGGAAAGGTTTTGAGACAGATATAATTTTTTGTGATACATAATATTTGTATTTATTGCCTCCGTGGTACAGTGGTAAGAGCGTTGGGCTCTTATACCCGGAGGTGGTGGGTTAGAATCCCGCGGGGAGCATCACTTTGTGTGAATGTTTCCACTTTGGTTAGGACATTACAGGCTTGAATCACCTGAATGTCTGAAAAAAATGATGATTCCTTGCTTTGGAAGGCACGTTAAGCCGTTAATCCTGCGCCTGATCTCTCTTCGGTCGTTTTAGACTGCTTTCCCACCGTGTACTGGGAGTGAGGGAATAGTGAGTGCACCTGTGCTTGCTCACTCACTTGTGCATTATAATATATCCAGCATAGTTGGCTGATCTTAAAGGTTGGCCGCCGTACATTATTATTTACCTATTGTTTAAAATTTATAAATTCTACGTAACCTAAACTTATTTCTATTACGAGAATACCCCAGTAGTATAGAGGACAACTCTCGTTATAAAGTTCACGATCGATGAGGGACTAACTTCTAAGTTGGGAGTTTTAACTTTTAACTACACACGTTGTTTGTAGTTCCCAGATCGAAGAAAAAAACAGCACTTCCCAAGATGCATGGGCACTTTAGTACCTATTCATCATATTTTTTTTTATGTGTTTTTGAGGTCGAAAAATACAAAATTTCTATGTGTATTTGAGGTCGAAAAATACTTTTGCCAACGTGACAGAATGTTCCTTTTAAGTTGAGTGATGTCTCATACTGTGGCAGTGTAGTGTCTCATACAGACATGTTCATTCGCACAAATGTTTGTATCGTGCGGGGATCGAACCCGCGACCTCTGGTGTGATAGCCGACTTCTGACTATTACGCTCGTCAAACTCACTCTCGTATAAAATAAGAAAGAAGGAAAAAGATAGTAATTTTATAATTTGATAAACCTCAGCATAATTTTATTCTGACATGTCATCGGTTGCAAGGTGGAAATACCGCAAAAAGAGATAAAATTACTGTTACAAGTAGCGGAAATACTATTATCTTTTATGTATTTAAAAAACACACACCCTTCACGATATAATAAACCAAAAATCAAAATCAAAATCAAAATATTCTTTATTCATGTAAACTTGTATCAAGTATTTATGAATCGTCAATTACAGAGTGACTCTACCACCGGTATCGGAATGCAGTCATCTGCCGAGAAGAACCTACAATATCTTGCGTAAAACATAACCTTTTGTAAACCACAACAACTACGAAATTTTAACACAAAGAAATCCATTAGGAATTTCATTCCGCACGACTGCGAAAGACTCCAAAACTTGCATGCCAACTGAACATCATAGCGCAACATCCAAGTTAATTTATGTAATTCAAAAACAAACAACTTTTGAGGAATCACAAGTAATAAATGAGCCGTTAATTCCCGGATAAGTTCGGACTTAGCAATTAAAACGTGGGTCGAGTCCCAATGGATACGCCTGGAGTTCGTTTAAGTACCGCGGGAAGAACATGGGAGTCGTATATCATCAAATAATTGATGAGCTAATGTTCTTCGAGTCTTCGTTTTAACTTTCGGTGCGGATATAACTTTTGGTTTTGTGAGTAAGCTAAAGTACAATTTGCTAAGAGTCCGCTGCAGAATCTTTATAACGCGTTAGCAAAAGAACGATCAGGTTTTGCGAACTTTTACTAAGAGAGCCAGTTTGTGTTCACACCCTGCAACTGACATACGTGGTAAAGCTATCTTTCATAGCAACAATGACTTGATTAAAATGTTGCATATCTTTAGCCTAATTCTGTTGTAAACGAGATGGAAGTATAGTACAGTCAAGTGTTGGCTGCAAAATATGGTTTTTTGCACGGTTGCACGCTAGTAACTAATAAATAGGTAGGTGGGCTGATGAAGACGGCTTGATCATTGTTTAGGTGACTACCACTAACGCACAGACTAAAAGTTCACATTTGAAGCTATCATAATTATAACAAGACAAAATTTTGTAAATTTTAAACAGAGAGACTGTTCAAAATACACACTCATATATTTTTGCTATGAATGAAGTTTGTATGTACGAGTAGAAGCTTTCCTCCTACGGTTACGGAACAAGTCAAGTTACCGTGAAACGTGACGCCATCAGCATCGGTCGGTCTCGGGCCGCCTCGATTGGATAAGTTTCCACCGAGGGAGCCGAGACTGGACGTACGTATATTGGCAACATGATGCTGCATGTTTATAGTAGACATCTAACATCTAATGCATCACAATGTGTAGCTGGCGTTAAACAAAAAAGTTAACGCATTCCGTTCGTTGTTAAACTTTCCCGTCCCAGTTAGGTTTGTACTTCTCCTTCTTGGTTGGTTATCACCTATTCCTCACAGTAATCGGTAGAGTGGTATTGAAATAGACTTAGTTTAGTTACATATTATGTAGATAATAACTGGTTTAATCTTCACACTTACCTAATTAGGGTTGGTGATGAGAAACATGAGCAATGTTTAAAAACATGAAAACTCTTTTTTCTAACTGTTATTAATGAACAAATATTTATTGAATTAGGGCAGTTAGGGCTTAGTGCTGTTTCTCGAAGAGGACAAAATAGTAGCTTATTTGGATAACGAGGCATCCTAAAGGAAAATTTTGCTAAAACTTTTGTACACAATTTGGGTAATTATTCATAATTTTATTAAAATGAAATAGGTATCTTGGTAACTGTCTCAAATGGAAAAAATTAATTTTAAGGGCTTCAAGTATTTAATGTTGGATGCTGCACTAAAGCAGCAGAGCTCAGCTGGTGGGGGGCAATTGTGTGAATCTCTGCATAGAGCTACTCGGCCCCCCAGCCTGTACTTGAGAAGGCCACAGTGGAGTTTTAGTCAGTACCCCCAACATAGGGCAACTCTGACATAACCTCAGCTGCTCCCCCAAGCGGCTGGGGTATCTATAAAGGATTTCTCTACTATATAAAAAAAAAAAAGGTTTTAATGTTGGACAATATTACCGAGCAGAGACAGAAGAAAATGCTCGTCATAAAAATTATGTTTTGAGTGGGATTTGATTTTTGATATGAGATTATGAGCATGCATATTATTCTCCTTTGATAGCTATCCCACAGCCAATTTCTAGCAGTACTATTACTACAAGTTCTATTGTTATATTGATTCATTGTGATATCCCCCGGCGAGGTGTTCCCACGAGACTAAAGTATGGGGTCCTTCAAGAAGGGCGTGAAAAAGTTTTTGACAGGTTGGCAATGCGCACGTGATACCCCTGGTGTTTCAGGTGTTCATAGGCTACGGTAACCGCTTACCATCAGGTGGGCCGTAAGCTTGATTGCCAACTTCATGGCATAAAAAAAATGCGGAAAACCACACATAAATTGGTAAGCGCAAAAGTCATGTTTACGATTTGGTACAGATAAGATATCAAAACATGTTTATTCAACGCCTATTATTAAAAATCATTACAATAATTTCGTTAACGTGGTGCGTAGTGTCATTTTCATGTTAAAATAAGCGATGATTTTTATTATTTAAGTTCTGAAAACCGTTTCAAATTGAAAATATTGTAATTTCCATAGCACGATCGTTCAAAACGTCCGCTCTCCGGAACCCTAGAATCCATTAGGGTCATAATTCGTCCTATCACTATCGCGACAGGTGACAAATGGCCTTAGGTTTAGGTCCGGGCGGTCGCTGACGAATAATAAAAATGGACGACCTTTGTTGTGTTGTCTAGAGGCATTTGGTACTTGCGCGTGATCGATAAACACTGAGCTGAAAGTTGTGTAAGGAGATAAACTTTGTTAATACTATTTGCTGCTTGTAGACTCTTTGGTAGGTCTAGGACGAGATTATCAATTGTTTCTTTAACTTAAGTAAGCACTAGAAATTATTCATTACACTTATCATTACAATTTCGCACTTACTGTTACGACCAATAGTTGACTGGTAGAGAATGCCTTTCGGCAATTGTACTTTTTTTTTGTACAATAAAGTGCAAATGAATTAAATAAAATTATGTAAAACTTAGGCCTAATAGGTTATAGGTTTTAATAGGTAGTCACTAAAAAATAAACAGGATTTAGAAATACCTTTTTTTGGCTATATTGTCATCTAGCCCCCGAACTACACTTCAGAATGGAACAAGCTTTTATAGTATCAACACACCATCTCATTTGAGAGTACCTTTGATGGATCTAGAAAAACAACAAATTCTCTCACTAGTTCGAAGGTCGAACAAATGAGAAAAATAATTCTCACTAGTTCGACGATTGAACTAATGAGAAAAATAATTCTCACTAGTTCGACTATCGAAATAATGCGTCGAAGTTAGTTAGAATAAACCAAAAAAAAATTCCACCAACAAGATATATGATGGGAGTATACGCCACAATCCTCGGACTTTTAAGTTCGGCGGGCCTTTTAAAACTGAAGCAGCGAAATAACAAGGCAAAAAGCCTATTTATATTTTATGTTACAAAAACATCACATTTTTATAACCTAATTTTGGATGTTTCTCCCTAAACCTTTTAATTTAGCAGCTTTTAAGTAATTTTTACCCTTTTTAAAGCAAACAAACGTAATTTTCTAAACAGGGAAAATTGAATAAGGAAATAGACACGTTAATAAGGGGCGCGGTAAAACAGTTGTAAAACTGCGGTTACAGAGGACGGTCCTTCGTAAAGGTTAACGAGGGACCGTCATACCGACCCTAACTATGTTGGTTGGAGCTACAATGCACTGCTCTAGTACAGAGGAAACACAGAAACTTGGCTATTTAAAGAACTGCCTTTCGTCTGTGATTCCGCCTGATGAATATGTTATTAAAGTATCAGCCTATTAATGTCCCACTGCAGGGCAAAGGCCTCCATCCTTGAAATCAAGTTATCGCTACAATGATGGGTATTGGCTTAATCACCACGCTTGCCAAATGCGGATTGGTGATCACAAACACAAGCTGTGCCTGAAAAAAACCGACACAAAGTTAGCTCGACCCGGGAATTGAACCCAGGACCCCGAGATCTTGGCCCGGTACTTAAACCACTAGACCATCGAGGCGTTATGGCGAATATGTTATTGTAATGTTTAAATTTTCTTTGCTTATTAGCACTTTCTACTTTCTCTTTATGCTTAGCCTTAGGGTTTATTGGTAGAGAATGTCATGTGGCATTAAGTCCGCCATATGTAGCATTGGGTTGTTCATTAAAGAATAAATAAAAAAGCCACTGTAATGTGCCATTCAAAATTAGATAGTTATGCGTGAAAGAGAAACAAACATAAATGAATCCTCACAACTTTTGCATTGTTAATAATAATAATAAATTCGTTTAATTCAAGTAACCAAGACTCATTTTGGTTAGTAGTTGCACTTATCCTATGTTAGTACATATTATAAATTCTGTCATTACAAATATAAATTTAAAACTCGAAAATTTAGAAGGTAATAGGTATTAGTAGCTGCCTGAGCCTGGATCAGAAATCTGTTTTTTACACTATGCTTAACCTTTGCTAAATACAAATGCGATTCATTTTTATTTATTTAAATGTATTTTAGGTGTGCCTAAACTTTTTTATTTAGGCATTTAACTACATTGCTTAAAATAAGCAAGTTACTGACTGACTGTCTTATGTTGTGGTAACACTCAAGTGTTGACAACAAGAGGTACGAGGCGCAAAAACATAATCCTACATGCTTATTTACTGGAGCCATCTGGCGTAGGGTGTGTGCAAACTGTTTTGTTACTTTTTGTCTTGCCTTTGCTGTACTGTGGCTAATGAGTCATTGTTAGTTCATGGAAAAAAGTAATGACAGTATTTTTAATAAATGCCGTTTATTAAAGATATCCCCATAGGCCATACCACTTAAATCCGTTGCTCTATTACGACGTCAAAGATGCACAAATAAAATCCCATGAAAAAAGTCGCAAAATTAAATGGTGTTTATCAAAATCTTGTCTTTGTCTGTACCGAATTTTCACAACAGTTATCAATACAATCTCTGTACTGAATACTATTACTAAGTCTTTATAGTACACTTGCTTTTCCAACAAGAATATTCCTGAAACTCATAATTCATAATACCTACATCAGTCAACTAAATATTATATTCTACGAATCAGACCACTCTAATTCACGGAATATTATATTGACGTAAAACATATTGTATTCACAAACACAATTAGACACAGTAAAACTCACATACTTTAAAGGTGCTCCCTCGCCGGGGTGCATTCGCAAGTAATGTAACGTTACAGACTCGAGCATTATATAGGTAACTGATGGAGAAAACCAAGCTTTACAGCCTGTAAAGATATTAAACGAGTATTACATCAGTGAAGGAGGAGATATTACATTAAAATTAGTACCGTAATAATGTATTGCTCAAAGTCGAAAATATAATAAATGCTCCCAGTGAGGAAGTTAAAATGTACCCTAAAAGTTTAAACTGTAAATTATTTCCAAATATTTCACATTTTACAAACATGTCACTGTATACAAAGCTTTACGCCACTCAAATTAAGACCGGTGCGTCCCACAACATATAATTGGCTCGCAACAAGCCTTCATTTGTCACTGCTCTCGAGTCGCGCTCGTCGAGCTATGCGTGAAGTTTTACCATAATTCACATGACACCGAAGTTGGCCGCATTAACAATGCATTGTAGAAGTGGGAATCAATGATATTTGTCGTGTTTTTAAGTACGTAAGTACGTAAAGCTGTCGGTCGAGCGTTTGGTCTCTATCGGTCGTGTTAGATTCTATGAAAGTTGTCGAATAGGGCGGCTATTGTCGCGTTGTTAACTATAGTATTAATCTGCATAATTGGTTATCATAAAGATTGGGAGACTTTTTTTATAATAATAGTTACAAAAGACATTGTATACTTACAGCAGTTTTTTAAAATAACAACAACGAAAACAGTTGTTTACTTTTAAAAACATTTTAAAATACAATACCTTGCCGTTTAGATGAAAACAAAAATCTGCGATAAGATTATTATAAAACTATTTTTGCTTATCCGTCAATTATCTTATCGGTGCGTTTTCACACCAATGATCTGTTGAGAAGCAAAGCCGCGAGAAGCTCGACACAAAAACATCCTCTCGATTTCGTTTTAGCTCAGTTCCTTTGCCGTGGCTAATTACAAGTGTTGCGCAATACACCCATTCCATCAAACAGAGTGATATTTATTCCTTAACCAAGAAATAGGGCTGTTAGTATAATTAACAGAAGAAACTTGGTAGTTTTTCCGCCTACGGCCCCCGCGGGGCGCGTTACGCCCTAATGTCCCTGCATTAGCCGAGCCATCGTCCAGGCCCAAGGGACGGACCTTCGACACTAGTGATTTAGTGCTTTTAACTAAAAAAGCGACATACGTAGCCGAAACGTGGTCACTTACGGTTAGTCGACAAGTTGCAAGTCGCTCAGCGGACTAAGGAAAGAGCTATACTCGGCGTTTCTCTGCGGGATCAAATCCGAAACGAGGTGATCCGGCAGAGAACAAAGACCATCGACATTACCCACCGGATTAGCAAGCTGAAGTGGCAGTGGGCTGGCTATAGAACCGATAACCGTTGGGATAAACGTGTTCTGGAGTGGAAACCGTGTCTCAGCAAACGTAGTGTAGGACGCCCTCAGGCCAGGTGGAGTGACGATTTGCGCCGGATGGCTGGCAAAAGCTGGGTGAGTAGCCAATAATCGAACTAAATAGCGAGCATTGGGAGAAGCCTGTGTCCAGCAGTGGACTGACAGGCTGATGATAATGATTGTTGTTCTGATGATAACTGACAAGTATACAAAGGCAACTTATCTTGATCTTAGGATCCATAATCTTCATCATTTCAGCCAAAAGACGTCCACTGCTGGACATAGGAATTCCCCAAGGATCTCCAAACTGACCTGCGCCACATTTTAGATTTACTCGTATTATAAAATGCCTTTTAGTACCTACGCGTTCAAATATTCACCTCTGGCCAAAGTGTGTCAATTATATCGTGAATTTTTACGAAGACAGTCATTTAGAGATACATAAAAACTTAAGACGGGCTGTATATTTTATACGACCATACGTGGATGGCATGAGAAGACGGCACAAGATTCAACAGTCATAATTTATTAATTTTATACATGTTGTTCCCGTGACTTTGTCTGAGCCTTTGGATTATTCCATTTCGTCAGTAAAAACGAACACAATAATGAGTAATGGCCCATTTTACTCCACATACCTAAAAGGCAAATCTCTCTGCTACTAAATCGACCTAATGCGTAATACTCATATACTTATACATTACACGACGAACGCTTCAGGTTAATGAGCACCTTAAAATGTCTTTCTTTAGAATAAATAACACGAATATCTTAATAAATAAGATTATGAAATTAATAAATTACATTAACTTGTATTATTCAAAAGACACATAGACATTCCCGCATCGCCAGCAGGGCAAAAACTGTCACAAGAACGTGACACGTGACTAACGTTAGCACTCATTACCGCGAACTAACCGTAATGTCCCCCGTCCAATGCTCGGTTAAGCCCGTCAGTAAAACACCTTAGAGTGCAAAGCCGGCGATATTCACCGTGCGCACTTAACCTGCCGTAGCGAGGTCAGAATTATCTTGCACCCTAGTCTTAGGGAATGAGATGGTACAGAGCGGTCTGTGTTATATTGTATTTGATGTCAGATGAGAGCAACGAACTCTGTTGCAAGATTATTTAATACCGGGTTACATAGCTGTATATGAATTAGTAGTAAAGGTTACAACATATTTGAAATTATTAAAAAAGTCTTGCGTGCCTGCTTCATGTCAATAAAACAATAAAAACTTCGGCAGAAAATGTTTTAAAAATGTCATTTGGCGACAACACAAAAGTTCCTGAAAAATCTTGAAGTCATAATATCACATTAATTTGCTTTGTTCTCATGGTTATGTTGTAGTTGTTAAGATTCTTAAAATAAAGAAAGCGCATGTTTGTGTTAGTAATGAAACAATAGGGATACTTAAATCGTGATTTATAGTCTATTAGGTCTCAATAAGGGTGCGAGAAAAGGTAGTTGAAACCAGAGAAAATTTTCTTGTTCTGTGGTTGAAACATACCGGTAGTGACTAGTGACGCTTTTTGATAATTTCAATAAAGCAAATGCCAACTACATATTCAAAAACATGCCTAACAATAAGCTACGGGACAAAAACCGTCCGTCAGTACCCTGGCGCAGTCTGGTCGTAAACGTGAGCAGTAAAACGTAACGTAATTACGCACGTTATATGACGCGCTGCGTAACGTGTTAGCCGGTGATGGGCTCGTTGAAAAACTGATGGCTGTTTTGTGATCGAGACCGCCTGTAAATACGTGCGTGGGTGGGGCGAAGGAGTGTTTAAGCATGTCCTCACATTTTGAACAGTTGCTTGTAGGATTTTGGAAGATAACTTTATGTAACTAGATTTGTTTAATAAATAAAATATTGAACATGGGGTTTGCATTTATTTCAGCATTTTGTATGGTATCCCCGATATTGGTTTACTTTATGTTTGCCTCCTGGCAACTTGTTTCTCTCCCCTTTTTCCTTTGTACCTACCTATAGTACAGGATCCGTATATAGAACGACCTTCACCGATCGAGTAACCGGACGAAATGTACTTTTTATGAATTAAAATATGTTAACGAATGTAACGGTGATGGGTTGCCTAAAAAAATCCAGTCAAGTATATTTTTTTTAATTATATAAAAGGTTTTTTTTTCAATACCTTCACCGATCTACTCGACCGGTGAAGGTTGGATCGGTGAATCCGTCTATCGCGCTAGATGGAATAGAGACTCTCTTTCTCGCTCATTTCCAACCGTCTAAAATTTTCAACTTCAACGCTTGGCAACCCTAATTTCTGACTAGTTTTTCATAGGCAACCGTATACCATCGTATTCGTAAAAAAATATCTTCATTTTCATATATAATTTAGTTGGTTACTCGATCGGTGAAGGTATTGAAAAAAGAAAAAACCTTTTATTTATTTAATTAAAATATCCTTGACTGGATTTTATTAGGCAACCCATCACCGTTACATTCGTTAACATATTTTAATTCATAAAAAATACATTTCGTCCGGTTACTCGATCGGTGAAGGTCAGGTTATATTACGTATCTTAGACTACTATACACAAGCTATTTTTGTAACTAAATTGCTTGGAATCCTACTTCCTACTAATATAATAAATGCGAAAGTCTGGATGTTATGATGTTTGGATGTTTGTTCCTCAATCACGCCTAAACGGCTAAACGGATTTAGATGAAATTTGGCACACGTATAGTTTATAACCCGGAATACGACATAGGCTATAAAATTCCTACGGGAAACGTCTCATTCCCGCGGGAATATCAATTTTGAAACTACTGAACCGATTTGAATAATTCTTTCACTGTTGGAAAGCTACACTATCCCCGGTGAACAAAGGGTACTTTTGATTGGGGGGATATTTGAAAAAAGAGATTACGCGCGGGTGAAACCGCGGGCGGAAGGCTAGTCAATTATAATTTGGAAATACAGTATAATCCAGTGTATTTTATTAAACAAGTTTTACTTCACTACTCACTTAAGCTTCGAAGACAAACGGTCTATTAAGCTAGCACATTAAATAATACAAACAAAATGGCCGCTCGACCCCCTTAACTCATAAAATTAAGTAACGGAACAAAACAAAACATTGCAACTTTTTACATTACCGCCGGCACGTAACTAAGCACTATTCATATACGGTAACGACCATCTCAAATAGTTTTAATTACGCGTCGTTGCCATCGGCCATAAAGGCACGTTATAACAATTTATTAGCATCTCGGATGGCAGACAATGTAGCGGAGGGCCATTCAGTGACTCCTAAAGGTGCAGCTCTGGAGATGCACAATTTAATTACTTGCCTTGTTCTAGATTGATATTATGTGTTGCATGGAATAGCCGACAGCTTCTTTATTAGTTTTTTAATTAATATTCATAAAAATATTTAAAAGTCTTGTGTCATGGAAGAAATCTCTGAAAGAAATTATTTTGCTAAAGAAACAGAGAGGATTGGAAACGACATTTGGCATCTGTTTCTTTCGTATTATTTTTATCTTTCAAAACAGCTAAATTTTCAGTGTCTTCATCTATTGTATTTAAACCTAAAATTTAATCAAAAAAGTCTCTTTATGTATGAAAAGTATAAATTGGATCTCTGTGCAGGTTTTTATTCCTTTTATCCAGTTGTTTTGGCGATGCACGTATCTTCGGGCAGTCGGTTAAATTACACCAAGTAGGAGGCAAAACCCAACATTAATTTAATCTTTTAACATGTTTATTCAAGAAATAATCACTCTACCTTTTCAATTCGATAAGGAATACCGCAAACAGCAGTTCTAAAGAAACTCGATAGCGTTTGATACTCTAACAGTAACAGAATTACGTACAAGGACGGCTCTAATTTGTTTACATCAACTTGTTTTGACATCCCGGAATAATCTCATGGACTTAAGCGGAATATCTTTGAGCTTTCCGGGTGTTTGTTTACTGAGAGTCTCATTAAATGAGGGGCTTCTACAAGGGTCGTTACTGTCACCAACAATATTCAATCTCAATATTTCTAATGCTAATATAGAATACTAAAGTAGCGAGTTATTTAATACATGTATTATTATTTTTATATTTTGAATTATTATAACAAGCAAGAACAAAACAGTATTTCCAACACTTACGATATTAATGCTCATTTAATGAAACTGAACTCAGTTGTTCCGTGATTGTAAATTAATTAAATGAATCGAAAGATGTGTTTAAAATGTTAATTTTGATAAAGTCCGAGTAAATCTGATTTTGGCTGCTTTATTTAACAAAAAGGTTTTTATTTTTTCATTGGGGTTTAAAGCGTATTTCATAACATACATATAAGTCAATTAACGGAATACTAATCAAGTGAATTAAGTAGAGCAACATTAAACATCTTAATAAAATAACCGGTATTAAATGTTCTGCTCGCTTGTTTTTTTTCTTTTTTGCAAATAAAGACAGACAGGCCGATATTTATAGATAGTCAAGCGATTAATTATGCTGCAATATTTCAGAGTATCAAAATTCTCTGTTATTTCTTTCGTTAATCATTATTTATTTAATACTTAACCAATATCTACAGCCAGAGTAAACATCTCTTATTCCTTTGCCCCTTAATGATGACGGGCAGTTGACGCTACTTTTATATTAATTTAGCTTCCTTCTCTGTTTACGACTTTGCTTTCGGAAAGTTTTCTTTTAATAGTTATGTTTTGAAATGCTTACAACCACTTACAACATTACAAATATAATATCTTTAATTAAAATATCATTTCGGTCTTTCTGAAGTCAGGTATCGCGATAATCCTTTTAAGAGTTGACTTAAACAAAAGAAAGTTTCTTCGTTTTATAGTCAACTTCTTAGAGCTATTAAAGGTTATGCCTTAATTTCTTAGAAATAGGCGGAAGAGGGTAACTTAGTCTTTCTGGGGAAGTTAAATCTTAACTCCTGTTTTGACTCAGTTAATGTAGATTGGAGATGGGACATCGAAGTCGTTGTTTGAAATAAAGTATGAGATCATTGAACTTATCAATATAAGTTTTGTTAGTGCCTTGCAGTAGAATATTTTTAGGTTGATAATTAACATTCTAGTGTTTTTTCCATTAATTAGATAGACAATGATAATCGTTTGTTTTACAACAAAAAATATCAAATATGATTCATGGCTTTTAATTGCTATGATAAATATAAATATATTCACTACTGTCTTCAGTATTAAAATATCTAACTGTGAGACTCTTAATATTGTCATTTTGAGCTTCACAAATGCTGGATGCACACAAAAATGCTTTAATACGAGACAGTATCAAAATATGAAAATTAAATTAGCAGGCGGACAAAAGCCTTGATAACGCTTATATAGAAATCCAGTTGGCACATCCACGAAGCGGGTCAGAATGAAATTAACTTCATAAATATGAAAATGTATGGAAAATTCATCATGGCTTCTCTTTTACGAAAATTTTTGTTTGGATTTCGTGAAACGTTATATTAGGTCCTTACCTATGAAATTGGCGTTTACCGTACTGACAACTTTAATCCCAAATATCTCCTCTTTGGTTAGGAATTACAAATTCAAATTTATACAGCTATTCACACATGTATTTGTGTTTCGATAACCGACATTCATTTGTTTTTTTTTTTATTTTTTTTTCTGTTTGCATCACTTTGTTTACAAAATGGGAAACTTGAAATATCACGTTATTTACGAGAACGAGTTCCACCGTGGCACCAGTGCTGCCGATATGGTTCGAAGGGGTTATTAAGGGTAAGGCGGGGGTGTCGCAAAAGAAAACAGGGTGCATTTTTGGTTGCAACGTTTTCGTTCTGGAAATTTTGACTTGTAGAACAAGCTCCGTGGACGGCCGGAGACCCAAGCTAATAATGAAGAATTGAAGGCTATTGTGGAAGCGGATCTATCGAAAACCACGCGTATGTTAGCTGCAGGCTGCGGTGTTAGTGATAAAACTGTTTTAATCCACTTGAAGCAAATAGGGAAGCTTAAAAAGCTTGAAAGGTGGGTACCTCACGAATTGTGTTAAGCAAACCGGCAAATGCGCGTCGACTGCTGCGTTACATTACGGCTACCAAATTAGGAAAGCTTCAATTGGAATGTCTAAGACATCCACCGTACTCCCGGGATCTTCCTCCAATAGATTACCACTTTTTTTCTAATTTTGAATAACTTTTTGTAAGTGAAAAAATTCAACTCCAATGGGCCGTCAAAACCGCCTTCAAAGATTTCATTGACTCCCGTCCAAAGGGTTTTTTTTTGTATAAGGATCAATTAACAACCCATGAGATGACCAAAGTGCATAGATTACAATGGTTCATACTTTAAATAAATAAATATTTTATAATAAAAAATATTTGACTTTTTGTTGCTCCCATACCAAACGCCAATTTCATATGTAAGGACCTAATATATGCCTCTACTTTATCTTTGTTTCTTTGTATGCTTACTTTACATATTGTGAAATTTATATGTAAAATTTGTGAAACGAAACGGTTTAGGTCTACACATTTTGTGTTAAAATTCAAAGCACTTAGCTAGTCGGAATTTTTAATAAGCATGTTCGTTTAGTTTTGACTTTTAAGTTAGGAGAAAAAAAAACCAAAAAAAGATTATACATATTTGATGTATGTGGTTTGATGTTAAAAATTCATTCAGGTTTACAGTGGACATTTGAAGATTATGCAGACTAATCATTTCAATATCGAAACCAGCTTGTCCCATAAAGGAGCCTACTAAACTCTCCCGGTTTACCTTTTCTTCCAAGTTCCACGCATAGCTGCAAGTCTCGTATAGACGTTTGAAGATAACGTAAACATACATCGTCAAATCCATTCGTCTTTTATGCTTTGTAATGCAAGTAAAAGACAAGCATTAAACGCACTTATTAACAAATTGTAAAGTATACAAAACAAAAAGAATTATAGAATTCACCTTTTTTCATTGGCCAGTTGTATCCGGAGTTTAACTCTTGATTAGAAGATAATTATTTATCCTTAAGGAGTGCATGAGTTTTGTCAGTCACTATGGGATACGACGTAAAAAAGAATCACAATTCACCTGTCTTTAACATTTACTTATAATAAAACTACACAACAGTCTTAAGTCTACTACTTACGTGATGGCAGCAGGCGGGTTGGCATGGACCAGGCAAGGGAGCACCACGTCCCCCCCACGGCGGACCGTGGCCTCCCACTGGTTGTGGGAGATGGCCCGAGGAGCTGACGGCACACTCATGGCTAGAAAAATAACGACCATATTAGATAGAATAATCTGTACCTAAGACGTTTGTGACACCGCGTCGGTATCTTTCCGCGTCTACAATCCTACTAATCCTACTCCTACTAATATTATAAATGCGAAAGTCTGGATGTTTGGATGTTTAGATGTTTGGATGTTTGTTACTCATCACGCCTAAACAGCTGAACGGATTTAGATGAAATTTGGCACACGTATAGTTTATAACCCGGAATAGGACATAGGCTATAAAATTCCTGCGGGAAACGTCTCATTCCCGCGGGAATAAGAATTTTGAAACTACTGAACCGATTTGAATAATTCTTTCACTGGCGAAAGCTACACTATCCCCGGTAAACATAGGCTACGTTTGATCTCGGAAATGTACGGGGAAGGGGGGGATATTTGAAACAAGAGATTACGCGCGGATGAAACCGCGGGCGGAAGGCTAGTAATGAAATAAATGGTTGCATTAAAGACAATTTATATTGCGTCGAAAACAACTGCACTAAGTACCATTTTGTGAAACAATGATAAGCAAAATCTGGTACATTATTGCAACTGTTATTTTATTGCTGCATTTATATAAAAATTAATTGCCAACAGGATAATACCTTGACATTAATGCCTAATAAATTACATCGTTAATTTGTTATTATTTATGGCTGTTATTGTAAATTCAGATAATAATATTCCCTGAGGTAGTTGTATTGACAGGGGAGCCATTCTACGACCGTGCAACACAACTACCGACCGACAAACTCATCTGTTCCGGTGGCCAAAATTGGAACTACGTGAAATGCAATGCAAAAATGATATTTAATGACAGTTCTAAATAGACAGTAGCGACGCCGCCACCGGAACAGATATGTTTGTCGGTCTGTACACATGCAATTAATGACTTGAAATCAGTGGAGCCTACAGTGTGACAGCCTTTGAGCGATTCTTTTTGATTAAGTATTCGTCAATGGAGTAAGGCCGCAGTGCTCTCTTACCATAAGGAAGGCTGCGTGCCTTAAATAACATAAAAACTGCTTTTATTAAATTAATGATGTCCGTCATTCTTATATGGAGAACGAAATGTTTTTTAATTGCTTATGTTTTTATTGTTATTATCATTTTAGTGTTTAAGTAACGACACTCTCAAACAAAAGTACTGTCGAAATCGGTATCTCCATTAAAAGTACCTATAGTAGAATTAATTATATTTTGCCAAAATCGTCACTTGCACTATGTCTAGGGATATTTATTTTGTTTATTTATTTCTCTCTCTCTGGTATAGAATACTTACGTGCAACGTCGATGGTAGCCGGTGTGCTCCTCCGCCTCTCCCCAGTTAGAGAGTCCAGCACTGAGCAGGAATACTGAGCTCTGGAGTCATCTGCACTCACAGACCGGACTACCAGCCGCCACCCTTCGTCTACTAGAAGGGTTCCACCCGCTGTGAATGAAAAAAAAAGAGTTACCATTTTTACAGAAAATAAATGCAAGACTGAAATATTGCTTAACAAAGGTAATATCGTATTCATTTTTATAGTAAGAATACAATTTTCTATATTTTGTCATTTCTGATAAAAATTTAATAGATGATCGAAGTCCATCAGTGAAAATTATATAAGTAGAAAAGCAAAATAATATTTGTTTTAAGAATCGCCGAGAGATGGCGCTAGGTGTTTTTTAAAACACGCGAATGATGTATGTATTTTTTGATGGACTTGACCTGTTTTTGAATCACTAGCGATCAGCAAATGGACGTAATACGTTTGAGTTATTTAAGTTAATGAAACCTTTTTTTTATTACGGAGTTCGTGTAAGTATGCTTTGCCTAAGAAGCCAAACCAGTACATAAAGAAAGCTATTAATGAAGTGTTCGACTGGATAACATGTGTTTTAGAATGTATTAGTGTTAAGCTAAGTTACTAGTTATATAAAATGCGTACTAGCACTCTCACAAGTGACTATGCCCTTGCAGGGCGTCACATAGGCACTAATATGTATTAATGTAACACCAAATTTTCCTGTGACATGCAATAAAAATTTGATTTGATTTGATTTGATCGAAAAGAATGATGAGATCTAATCGGAGGTCAAGACCCACTATAGGTCGTTTAGCCATCGGAGTCAGTAAGTTTAAGCTACTTACATAGATGGTCAGCAGCCGGCAGCACAGCATCATCCCGGTACCAGGCGGCAACGGACGCGTGCTCCCGCAAGCTTGGCGGTGCGACGCACGTCAGCAGAGCCGGCCCGCCCGCCTCCGCACCCGTCGCCGTCACTCGCGCCTGCCAGTCTTGCCATACCACTGGAGACAATGAAATATAGTATTGATTAGTGAAGATGTTTTTGTGAGCTAGCACGTGTTGTCGCGCGGTAGTCACCTCCTGTGGTAAATGCAGTTTGCGCTGTGTGGGACCGGCGAGGTAAACGACAATCGACTGCCGCCAGTCCGCCGTCAGAAGGGTACAACGTAACGTGTACCTTTACTTAAAATTTTATGAAAAACGGAGGTAATCATCTAAGAGTGACATCTTATCGTGGTCAGAACTCCATTCATGTCCATGGACTTTTTAAACTATCTAGGGTATAGGGAAAGAGCTTTCTTCTTTTGCGTGCGTTTTGTCCTAATTTAGTTAGGGCAGTGCAGTCAGTTTAAGCAAAGGCTTTAAATATGTTAAAATAAACAATTACAATTCTATATTTTACCCGGTTAGTGAACCAACAAATATCAAACAATACAATTCATAGATTTCCTCGACCGATGAGTTAAGTCCCGAGTCCCCGCAAGCGGCCATTAATAACCGGCCTGGATTCCCGAACCCGCAACTCTCCCGGATCCGGCCCGGAGCGGCGGAGTGGCATGTCTGATTTGATTGAGGGCTAGTTTGACTCCTAGAATTTCTGCTAACGGTGATTACACCGTATATATCGAGAGGTATTAACCTCTCGATATTAGCAGGGCTGCGTCTAGTGGATCTGATAATAAGGAGTATCGTTTAGAGGTTGTACTCGGAATTGGAGGTGAGTTTTGCTTTGTTCAGATGTCTATACTAATATTATAAAGAGAAAAGATTTTTGATCGTTCGTTTGTTTGAGCCTTCAGCTCTGAAACTAATAAACCGATTTGAGCATTTTTTTCATTGTTGAACATAGTGAACATAGGGTACTTTTAATCTCGGAAACTCTCCTCCAAAAAACCAGTCGACTTATTTAGCTTGAATCTTATCATTTGGTACTCTTTTCTAATTTTTTAAATATAATAATAGTATTTTACTATTCATTACACTAAGAAAAAAGCGTTTGATGCCCTTTGATGTCAAAGATCTATTGAGTGCTAAGTTAGATAAGTATTACTACAAAAAACGCTTTGAGCTAGTCTTTTTCCAGCTTTCTAGTGATACTTGTTAAGAAAAATAACATCTTTTAGAAAGAAACTCAAGGACAGATCTTCAATATTCCGTCTTTGTAAGTTATACAAAATATGTCATGTTGAAAATATTTGAGTCAGAGTCTGCAAAATAATAAATATTTGAGCGTTCAAAAAGTGGCACTGTGAGATAAATAGGGAGCTCTAGAAAAAAAGTCTTAGATAACCTTAGGCCCTGAAGAAATACACAACATCTTTGTTACAACAGCAGCTACAATTGATCCATACTAAGTGGCTACATTTCACTGGAGAGAGCCAATTGTTACATCACTAATTCCCATTGCCCATTCCCAGATTTCAGAAACAGGAGCACTGGACCGTGGGCCAGCTGATTTGATTGACGGCTCGTTTGCCCGACGACCACAGAAACCGCATTTCAATTGACTGTGGCTTGTACAGCTCTTACACACGTAACTGTAGTTTTAATATGGTCAGTATTACGACAACCCGACTATTCAATGAAGGTACATTATGGGAAAGATATTAATAAGTTCTAATATCAGTGTAAAGTGTAAATTTCATTCCTTCCTTAAATGCTAGCAGTGCATTTGTGACTCCACCTGATTTGCAGATGTCTATGGGCGGCGGTAGTCACTTTCCATCAGGTATGCCGCATGCTCGTCTGCCCGCTATACTATAATAACAATGTATACATGTACTGAAAATGCTTATTGAATATCCTAACCGTTGATTTTGGTTACTCATCAGTATTTTTAATTATTTTCTAATCGTCTGTTATACTACTCCTGATTTTTGTCAACGTCATCCCCTTGATACAATATTTTTTTGTGTATCGTTTTGATCACGCTGCTGTGTATTTTTTTAATAATCTGTATTTCATACATTTTATCTTTTTCATTCGCATTTGCTCACGAAAGAGAAGTTCCTATTCCCTCACCCCTATCGTCACCGCCTTCTGATAATATTTATCAGCAACATCTTGGACCAAACTTATTTACTAGTGACGTTAAATAAAGCAACATCTTATCTCCATATTTCAAGCAAATAATCACAACAACCATTCCACCGTAAGCCAGTTCAATCGAAGATGTGAAATTAAGCATATCAGATCGGATTCCCAATATTTGTGAAGCAGTAATAATGCACAGCTGTGATTTCCAAATCAGCTTAGAATTCAAGCGTGTTTGCTTAAGAATAATTTGCTCTAGCATAAGAGCAGAGGGTAATATTTGCTAAGCCACGTCTGCTGATTTCGAGCGAATAATTTCTGATTCGCGCGTAATGTATTCAAAATAAATTGCCGTGGAGTCTTCACCTGCGGATTTGCATCTGACGGGAATAAACTGTCTACAGCATTCGTTTGATAGATTGTATCTCCGTTTAAGTCGGTTTCTAAAAAATGCGAAACGAATTAATAGCTAAAAGGCGAGTTTTCGGCTACGGCTGCAAATCTTTTACGACCAGCCAACTACGCAGGATATATTATAGTGCAAAAGTGAGTGCGCAAGCACAGGTGCACTCCCTATTCCCAAACTCTCATAACACGGTGGGACAGCAGTCTGATACGACCGAAGAGAGATCAGGCGCAGAACCAACGGCTTAACGTGCCTTTCGAAGCACGGAATCATCATTCTTTTCAGACATTCAGATGATTCAAGCCTGCAATGTCCTAACCAAACTGGAAACATTCACTCAAAGTGATGCTCCCCGCGGGATTCGAACCCACGACCTTAGGTATTAGAGCCCAACGCTCTAACCACTGTCCCACGGATGCTGTTTTAATAAGAAAGATGCAAACGGAAGAAAGAAAGAAAAAAGACAAAACTGCTAAATCGGAATTATTAAATCTCGTCGACTTTCTCAGTAGTCTCTTAAAGATAACTAATATCATATCAATCAAAACTGTCCTTGACAAAAACAATAGAAGTATCGAACATTCGAGAACCATTTCCAATATTCTGAAAGTACGTCGAGTTTTCTGGATTGTTTCAAGGGAGTTTCTGAAAATATCTACTTTCACTCTGCTCCAAGATTTCAGCCGCAACAATATATTATTAACTAACTACAATAATAATATGGCATTGAAAATATCGAGTACCTACAAGGATTTGTTATCTCTTCAAAGAATTAAATGTTTCCATAACAATACTCACATTTCACTTATTTTATTTAACGACTTAAAGCACTTCTGTATTTCGGGGAAAGGGCACTGAAGCTAGTGAAATTACTGGGTATAAGAGTACTAATAACTGTCGTCTCGGTGTAGCGGGCGCAGGGCGGTGCCAGACAGTAAATGCTTAGTTACTGTTTGGCACTGAACTGTCTAAGGGCAGACGTAGCTCTTACCATCAGGTGTACGATCGGCTCGTCTTGTTACACGTTGCAAAAAAAAGAGACAAAAAAAATACAATTCTGTGAGATGTCGGTCATTTATGTTCAAGCCTCATTTAGCTAAGTGTAATTTAATTGGCAAGCGTGGTGATTATGACATCATCACTTTAACTTATCATTAACGGATTCACTCATGGTGGTTTACTTTTCTAAAACTCAATGGAGTTACATAAGGGTAAAACAGTTCTGTTTGAAGTGTCGTAGTTTTTGCCGCAACAGATGGATTATTCGCAGTCACTGGGATTGCTAGTCTTTAAAACTCGTATATAGAGGAAAGATTTGATTGTTTGTTTTTATTGAATAGGCTCCGAAACTACTGAATCGATTTCAACAATTCTTTCACTGTTGGAAAGCTACCCTAACCCCGGTGAACATAGGGTACTTTTTATCCCGGAAATGTGGGGGAAGGGGGGGATATTTAAAAAAAGAAATTACGCGCGGGTGAAACCGCGGACGGAAGGCTAGTACTCGTATAAAATACGCACACAGCTGTGTGGAAAATCCTCTGTCTTATTGTATAACGCCTGCGAAGCCACTCTACCGCTTGAGGCGATCGAACCGTTTTCCCTTTTATAACAGTGCTGTCGTAACGGCATCGATAATCCAGGCTTCTTTACAAATCACGACTCGTACTTGAACCGATAGACTTCCTGGTGGTCCTACTAGTAGGACAAATTAGTAGGACCACGAGGAAACAGTAGATAATACAGGTGGTATAAATAATTAATTACTTTTTTGTTGTCACATAGTAGGACAGACAGAAATAGGTCTCCCTCGTGGTCCTACTAGTAGGACAAATTAGTAGGACCACGAAAAAACGCCCACCGTAAACCGTAATAATATAACCTAATTCATTCTTACAACTAAATGTTTAGCCCAATGTCTATTGTATGTTATACTATTGAAAATAATGTTTAGCTTAAAGTCTAACCATAATGAGACTTTTTGAAAAAATAATTTTGGTGTATGTGCTGCCTTTGTGTAAAAGGTTCGCTTAGTTTGGGGCTAGGTAGCTAAAATGAAAGATCATTGTATAAATATTTTAGGCGCATGAACATCTGTTGGTATCAATCTAGAACTTTCAATATTATGTCATATGTATTTATACATAAAAAGTATGTATTGTGTGTCCGGTTTCTGCCTTCCACAGTACATACATACAGTCACGTGCACTAAAATGTATAAACATGAGATCTTAAGCAAATGCGATATGGTTCATATTTGAATATTGAATAAGTCTGTATATTCAACATGTAGGTACATGTAAATGTTCGTAGAATATTCCCAACAGAGAAGCAGTCGGTTTTTAGGTAATATAGATCGGAGTATGCGGTGTCTCTTGAATTTAGCTGTGCCGATAACCCCTTCCGAGTAATAGGAGTGCAGTAATATCCCGTCCAATTATTGAGAAATGCAACGTACTCGGAATGTCGAGCAACTTGAAGACTTGCAACAAAACGTTTTAGTTGTAGCAAAGTTATTTAAGGAACGTCGCACAGTAGTCGGCAAGCGGAAAAAAGTCGAAAATTGGAAGGTTCTAATTCATTAAAATTATCATAGTAGCCTTATTGTAGTATATTTATGGGATCATAATCAGAAAAAATAATTATCAATTTAATGTTGGTTAAAAGGAAATATGCCTCGTAAGATGATCAAACACGAGTATATTATTTAGGCGTAGTTTCTATGCTTGGATGTCTACGAATATATTTCTTGAGATATTGATGATATTGACATAATTTCTTTTTAATTGTCTTTTATGAAGCTTTGTGTATTTACATAAACTATATTATAGCGAAAAAATGCTGTCGTCATTTCCTACTTGACCTTTATAAAAGACACGCATTTATATTCGAAATTACTGTTTTTCTTGGATCGTAACTTTTTTGCCTTCGCGATCCCACTGCAGATTTATGTTTCAAAAGATTCCTTAGTCTTTCTAGTAATTAGTCTATTATATATTAGCTGCTAATATCTGCTACCCTTGACATACAATTCATTTCTCTAATGAGGGTTAGTGTTCGGATATGAATTGAAATTATTGATAAATGACTTAAACTAGGGTACTTTGATAAAAACAATTTTGTTGTTAATTCGAAATAGCTCACTTATCGTATTGGAATCATCAGTTTGCTTTTTTGCGTCCCTTGTCACTAAATTTTAACATCCCTGTTTTTAAAATATAATATAGTGATCTAGTCGAGATTGTGTTATTTAGTGACCGTGAAGTACACAAGTGTGTCAAGAAACTTGATTACGCTGAAAAATTTAATTATTTCCGCACTCCCATACAAAGCCGACCACTGTGCGTCGCTTTATTAAAATTTTAGGATCTTGTGTGAAACGGAGACGGAGTATGTTACTTGTATGGATGTAGAAAACAATATGAATTTGTATCATTAACGTTACTTACTATTCTTTTTTTATTAACAATTAAAATACTCTTTTGTTAGTGTTTTTGCGCAATTTGTTTTGGATTTTTTAATCAATCAATCAAATCATTTATTTCGAACACAGCGCGCGCTTGTGAACATTAATCCGTATGTGGAAAACGTGCTGATTAAGTTTGCATCCACTGTAATGATGATTAGTGATTTTGCTTCGCAGTGAGACTTATTAGGCTGATACTCTTTCACTTAAGACCTGCCACCAACCAGACCTGAGATAGAAATTTAGAAACTGTAGAGGCGGAGCGAAACTCCGTGAATCACGGAGGCAATTAAAAAGGCGATCACTGAACGACATTACTTTCACACGTTTCTTTAAATCGTCTTTTTTTTTTCACAATAGAGTATTTTACCATTATAATCGACAGTATCGATAGCAGGTTTGGATAAAATACAAGCAATCAAACGTAATTTAAATCTAGCTGATAATTCGAAAAATTGTTAAGATTTATAAAGGTAATTGTCTTCTGAGCTAAGGTGATTATAATCGATAATTGTCTCTTACATCTTGTGAGTATTAAGACCGCCAAACGTTGACGTTACTGAATTTCTTTATAGAATTTATATTACTCGTACTCTGAAATAACAGACCGACAAAGTACATAAAAAATGTTATTTCAGCAACCCTTCTCTGTCTCTGCTATGCCATTAGTATATTAAAACTGTCCATAAAATCGCCTGATACCATTCCACTGACGGGATTCGAGAAAAATGAAAGAAATTTGTGATTTTTAAGACCGTATCCCAAGTACCTATAAAAAGTTGTCGGGTGTGCAGTCATCTCGTATAAAATTGCATGTATTTTTTATGACTCTTCTAGATTTTGCCAGCCTTTATTGATATCGTGTGTATGAACTTGGTGCAATGTCGAATCAGTGAACAGATACGGGATTTTTAAACCAATTCCTTTAAAATCTATATAGTTTTTAATGAAATATTGACTTCGATTGATGGCTGATAATCAATAAAATTTATTTTATTTAATGTAAGAAAATGACGAAGGTACCTAATATCACGGTATTATTTATTTTAAAGTAACAGTCATAAAAAATGAATTCATCAAATATTTCTTTACTTCTATTTTTAGTGAAGTCGATTATGAATTATAAAGTTTTGACAGAACTTCATGAATGAACAGAACTCATATCGAATGATTTACAAACTATACCTACAACAGTTACCTCGGCAAGCTTATTTACAAAGAAACAGTTACCACCCAACAAAATACGTGAAATAATATCCCAACGAACTGTAATAAGCATTTTCTAAGTAAACATGCGCAAATATTCGCCTAGAAAAGCCGTATTATTCTTCGAAGGGGCAAGAGTGAAGTGTTTAAGGAAAATGTTGGCAGGCAGAGTGCCTTCTTAGCTTCGCATTATGAAAAAATTAGCATAACGCTTTGTGCGAATGGCAGAAATCGGGTAAAAGGATAGGGGTGAAGGCTTTGTATTCTTTTATTGTAAGTCAGAATACTGAATGCATTTTTTCCTTAATACAAAACCAGAGATCTGCCTCGAGGTTATTCTCTTAATACAAAAACTTATCAGCACTCATCCAGTTTATTTGAGTTAAGATTTAAAAATAAATCATCAGTGTCGTACTGTCGTGAAAATGTTTTATAGATAATCTCTGGTGCTTGACTTGTCCATTTCTGTCTATATCACCAAATTGGTTTATGTTAAATACTCGCTAAAAATATAACTTAATTACATATTTATGGGATGATCTTGCCATGTAAAAGTCTTCACTTCATTCTCAGATCAACGTATCGCGTTGCTTTGATAACGGAGGAAATTGCTGACAGCCGAATTTTTCCAGTCTTTTATCTAATTTATTCATCTTCAAAATATAAAAAAACTCTCTTAATAAAATGTGTCTTCATTCGGATACGTTTCAGCGCCTACACGATCATCTTGTCTTTGAAGGTACAGATACAAATTTTTTCCATAAAATATAATTAGATTTTGAAAATGTCCATCAAAAAACTTCTAAAGATTAAAATTTAATGCTGCTATTATCGTTTTTTGTTAAATAGACGAAAGAGACAGCATCTAAGTTATCTGACAGATAACTTATCTGTTGGCAGTGAAACCGACTACAGTGTTTGTATATCTAAACTTTTGACCGCCTCCGTGGAACAGTGGCAAGCCGCTAAGGTATAAAATAGACACGGAGGTCGTGGGTTCGATTCTCACCTTGGGTCTGGTTGGTGGTAGGATTTTTTCAGAGTCCGACTGCCTAGCTACCACCCCCACAGGTGAAATCTGCCGCCATAACAGCTCTGGCTGTGTTCCGGCAATATTAATGTGGGAGCCAGAACACTTGAAATCAGAGGCTCGAAGATCAGATAAGCCTACAGTCTGGCACACGTGTAGCGATGCTTCCAGGTGAAGCGTCCCTCAATGGAATAGGCCGCAGTGGCCGCTAACCATCAGGTGGGCTGCGTGTCTGTCTGCCAACTATCTAGTAAAAAAAAACTTTTCTGTTTATGGACGTCTTAGGTTGTCTCGGACACACGGGAAAGATAATGGTGGTCGATTGCGAATTGATCTTTACTTGTTGATAAGCAAACGATCCAATAAATAAGCATCCAAGTGTCCTATCATTGGATAACCACTACACCAGCACTAAGCATCATTAACGCAGGTATCGGACCAATAATACAAGCATTAATAGTTAGTTTAAGTACGAAACGGGATATGATTCGGAAATCGGGATAAACTGTCATTTACTAAATAAGCGAAGACCATGCGAAGACTCATCTCGGGACTTT
Source organism: Mecyna flavalis (assembly GCA_949319885.1). NCBI lineage: Eukaryota > Metazoa > Arthropoda > Insecta > Lepidoptera > Crambidae > Mecyna > Mecyna flavalis. The sequence goes on from OX439426.1 coordinate 1,271,592, forward strand.
CGAGTTCTGACTGTTGTAAAACAAGCCCAGACCGCCCAGAGCACGGTTATTGAGGGCGGCCAAAGGGTGAAGTAGGTATAATATAATTTTTACTAACGTCAATAATGATATTTCTTAGTAAAGTATAATTTTGTCTGTGCCCGAGAAAGACTAGATCTGCTACTTAAGTTGAATTTTTGGCTACTTCCCATCTGGTAAACCTCAAACTGTTACCTACTAAAAAGTTGCGTTTGGTAAACATTTTATTTACTTCATACATTTAGTCCCATTTCGAAAACTAACATAGTTTACCATATGGGACTAAATGTATGAAGTAAATAAAAAAATTCCGAAACGCAACTTTTTAGGAGGTACAGTTTGAGGTTTACCACATGGAAAGTAGCCGAATTTTTGAGGCCGTAGTTTAGGTTAGTAACTATTTAATAATCTGTGCCGTAGTGTTGATTCACGCTCAGGTTTTGGTTAACACTAATTATAACTCTTTGACAGCCGGCATTTATACTATAAAAGTACTAAAGTACCCGTACCCAGTACGTGATCGGCTGTCAAAGTGATAAGCCTTATTTCAATAAGTATCAACATAGGCCCCAAAGGTACTAAGGCCCCAAAAGCAACAAGAGAATGGCCCATCTATGGAAACCAGTCACTAGCATTTCCAAATAAGTCGTTCAACATAATAAAGAAATTAAATCATTATTCATTTTATTTTTCCTCTAAATAATGAAGCCGATTTACCTCAGCACTGCTAAAAAGCTTTTTCTAATATTGGAGACTGATGATGAAAAAATATTCTATGAAAATTAAAATAATTCAGTTTTTTGAGGTAACCTCGTGGAAGATTAAATTTAATAATAGACAGTTTTCGCGTATTCCCTCGGGAACACCAGCCCTTAAGAAACTCAGAGTAAAAATTATTCCCTTAAAAGGTTAAGTTATGTATATTCACGATGTTTATTTGTTAAGTGGATGTTAGTGTTAAAATGTTTACAAAACGAAACGATTGTCTACGAATAACGAAATTAGGACTTTGATTTTGACTATCATTGATTTACTTTGTATTCTAAAATCTACCGTAGAATTATTTTTAGGGCACCACTCTGTACCAATTCACACAGCTGTCATGTCCCATCAAGTTGTCCTTTTATTGACAGATATCAGTTTACCTTCAGTAGAGCACTCAGCTTGCTATTGTCAACTGATCAACTGCGGTGTCCTTTTCCATAATTGTATTAGCATATTGTAGATTTTCGTTTAGTGGTTTTTTAACGATAAGTAATTTTCGAGCTTGTAATGTAATGCAATGCTAGTAGTGGAAGAGCCATGCTGTTTTACAGTACGAATGGACCGGTTCGTCCAGGGAAGTACCACCCACTCACATAACACCAGTGTAAAATAATAGTGACCACTATTGTGTTTCGTCTGGTTTGTGAGAGTGCCGAAGGCCGGCAACGCATCAGCGAAACCTTTGGTGTTGCAGATGTCCATGGGCGGCGGTGATTGCTTAAATCTTAATGTAAATTTTACTTTTTGTGCCCTTCCCTCTATTTAAACGTTCACTAAAACTATACATGCACAAAGTTGCGGGCACCAGCTACGAGTATTATGACATAACTTCGTTGGGTATAAATGAACCTTCGAAGTTTTAGGAAGAGTTTAGGGTAATATCTCGTTAGGAAAACCCTTGTTACCGAGTCCGACGCCTCCAGGTGACGTCACAGCAATCTGATTACAGCAAAGGTAAGCAATTAGTGGGTAACATGTCCGTTTATTGCTTCATTAGTGGATAATTTGATACTTGATAATAATTCCATGTCTAGAAATATTTATCTATATAAATAACTGACCTTCCGCCCGCGGTTTCACATGCGCATAATTTTTTTTTGCAAATATCCCCCTTCCCCTCACATTTCCGTGATCAAAAGTTCCCTATGTCACCGGAGATAGTGTAGCTTTCCAGCAGTGAAAGAATTATTCAGTTTCGGAGCCTATTTAATACAATAAACAAACAAACAATCAAATCATTCCTCTTATAATATTAGTGGAGATTAGTATATTAGTATTAGTATGTTTAAGAATATTTAGTTTTTTATTTATTATCACGGTTCCTCAATCGCAGTTTTGCGATTTTGAGTTAATTTATACTTATTCCAAAAAAAAACATATTTGTGTTTGAAAAGTCTGACAATTACCTGGATTTAAAAAAATGAACTAGAACATCCGAACATTTTCCATTCCATAGGCCTATCGTCTACAAAGCGCCATAACTCTTTAAAATATTCAAAGGTCTTTTTGAGCGCGCATTTTGATTGAATCTAACGAACATCGCAGCCCTCTGGTCCAACAAGGGGAGGTGAGGTCATTTCATTTATTCAAAACTGGAACTGGAAATTAATTTCGGTCCGCGGGGACTCACGAAGGTTATTTCGGACGAGCGCGCTCTTGACAAGTTTAGACAACGTTTGCTGGAGAATAGAATAGAATAGAATTAGAATTTTTTATTTTGCTTAAAACATGGTACATGAGTAATGTTAAAAGTTGTGTGTTAGATCGCATGTTTAAGCCGTCGCAGCGGCATGCAAAAGTTAAGATTAATTAAATATAATATGTAACATTCATTCTGCCAATTTCAATAAATTAGAGATGCGGTTAATTGACGGTTTTTCTTTAAGGCAATTATTAGTTTCTCTCAAATGGGCTTTTTACCGAGTTCTAGCATAAATTGCTCCCCGGTGAATCAAAAGTGGCCAAATTGACAGACTGTCAGTACAAACTACAATCCCCACATGGTGGCCACCGCTTGTCTTTTCCACTTTTAATAGACTTGACCAATTTTTTTCCCTTTCCTCGTTAGCAGCAAGATGTTTCGCCTTTGGAAAGGCACAAAGAAATGCAACTGCAACTGCCATATTGTTGATATTTTTTTTTAAATAAATTCTATGACTTTTTCTTCCTAGTTAATAAACTACGTGAGTATTGCACATCAAGGCACACTATCATTTGTACGATCTCATTGATCCCATACTAAAAAAAGGACAAATCATAATAAGTTTGAAAATTATTTCGAGCGAAATTGTGATTAATTGAATCAGCGTTTAAATGCAAAATTTTCTCCGGTACATTTTCATTCTCTCACTAGCATTTTAACAAGTTTGTATTAATTTTGCGAGTATTTGCGAAAACTTCGCCGAATGAAATTATAACAGCGATTGTGATGGAAAATTATCATTAACGAGAAAAGGTGAGTGAATTTATAACTATGTTGGTATACAGTTTTGAAGATTTAACTAATTGAAAAGGGTGCGTCTATAGAGAGGTATTTGTTTCGGATCTAAAATATGTATGTTAAAATCATATTTTTGCAAAAAAGTATGAATATCCTGGACAAATAAGGTAAAAATACTTTCTGAAGAACATCTATACTAAAATAATAATAAAAAGAGGAAAAATTTCATTGTTTGTTTGTATAGAATAGGCTCCAAAACTACTGTTAAAAAGCTACATTATTCCCGGGTGACATTGGGTGCTCTTAATCCCGGAAATGTGGGGGGAAGGGGGGATAATTGTCAGAACAAATTGCACGCAGGTGAAACCGCGGAGGGGACCGCTAGTATATTATATAAAAGAAATCCAGACCAATCAAAAATAAATGGACATGTTTACTAAAACTATCAGCACATCTTCCCAGGCTAGGCCTTAAGCTAAAAGCCGCCAAGATCATCGTTAAAGATAAACATCGTCAGTTTTGTCGCTGTGTCACGAACATCAAAACTTTAACCTGTACACAAATTTAGATTACATCAACTAAAAAAAATGCGTGAAAGAACTATAATTCATTGCCATCGTTCTTTATCATTAACGCTAATTCATTCTAACCTCAGACTTGATTTACACGTTGCTAATTTGTCTTCACTTTAGAAAGTTCCATCATTATTCAGTGCACGCGCACTAAACAGGAATAAATGAAAGACAACACGGAACATCAATTAACTACTTCGCTTGCATTTGGTTCATTTAGAGGTTCGTTTAGCCCGAAATAGTCTGCAGTATCGATTATACCAATCTTCTAAATTAAGCCTTGTATAGTTGCGGTTTTATGATAACAATGTATCACGTAGCTTGGAAGTTATAGACCCAAATTTTATTTAACAAACCATATTATGTTCTGCTTTTAATTCACTGTTTTTATGATAAAAACAGTAATTTATAAATTACCACGAACAACACAAGTTGCTTGCCCAGATTCGTTGTCTGTGTAGAATACTGTCATGCTTTTATGTCATGTTTGCATTTTCTTACCCACCGGGTAGTAAGCATTTCTGGTCTTTGTCGAAATCAGTCGAATCTAACTTCTGCCGTCCTACACTACCTCCAATGCAGAAGCCGGATGGGTCACTTGCCCACACCGCAACAGAGAAAGCAAATTTATTTGCCGATCTGTTTGCGAGCAATTCACGTCTTGACGCTGGCTTGAAACAACCACCCACCTTGCCTCGTTGTGATTCTTTGATGCCAGAGATCACAGTGCACAACAAAGAAGTCCGTAGATCCCTTCTTGGTCTAGACGTGAACAAGGCCAGTGGTCCTGATGGAATACCAGCAAGAGTGCTGAGGTATTGTGCGCCTGAGTTGTCTCCCGTACTGACGCGACTGTACCGCCTCTCTCTCACGACAAAAATCGTACCTAAATCTTGGAAGCTTGCCAATGTGCAACCAGTGCCCAAGAAGGGTAGCCGTACCGACCCTGGTAACTATAGACCGATCGCCATCACTTCCGTACTCTGTAAGGTTATGGAAAGGGTTCTAAATCGCAAACTGCTTTCATACCTAGAAGACAATGATCTTCTCAGTGACCGTCAATATGGCTTCCGCCGGGGACGTTCAACTGGGGATCTTCTAGTGTATGTAACGCATTGCTGGGGCGAAGCTATCGAAAACCATGGCGAGGCAATCGCAGTGTCGCTGGATATTTCGAAGGCTTTCGACAGGGTTTGGCATGCTAGTCTGCTGAACAAGCTTCCGGCGTACGGCATCCCCGCTGGCTTCTGTAGCTGGGTGACTGACTTCCTGAGTGAACGGTCAATCCGAGTAGTCATTGACGGCTGCTCCTCTGACCTCAGGATTATTGACGCCGGAGTTCCTCAGGGGTCTGTGCTCTCCGCGACTCTTTTCCTGCTGCACATCAATGACCTGCTATCTTCAGGTATTGTTGGGTACGCAGACGACAGTACTGTCACGGAGAAATATCTGTCTAGTGCAGGAGCCGGTGGATTTGAGATCCAAAGACTGAGAGAGGCCATGGTTGATCGTACGAACCTGACGCTAAGTAAAGTCTCCCAGTGGGGCGATGACAATCTCGTCAGCTTCAATGCCTCTAAGACGCAGGCGTGTCTTTTCTCCGCAAAAAGGAGTGCTTTCACCCTTTCTCCTACTTTCCGAGGTACATCTGTTCCAGTGACCGACACTCTACAACTTCTTGGCATGGAGTTGTCCTCTGACCTCAACTTCGGCACCACCATCGAGTCCATGGCTCAAATTGCGGCTCGAAAGTTGGGCGTCCTGAACAAGGTCAAGCGGTACTTTACGCCTGGACAGCGTTTTACTCTTTATAAAGCTCAAGTCCGATCTTGCATGGAGTACTGCTGCCACCTTTGGGACGGCTCGGCGAAATACCAACTTGCTGCACTGGACTCGGTGGAACGCAGAGCCAAGAGAATAATAGGCGACAAAAAACTGGTGGCGACCAAGGTGCACAGCCTGGCTCACCGCCGTAAGGTTGCTTGCCTGTCAATCTTCTATAGATTGTACTTCGGAGAGTGTGCTCAAGAGCTGCATGAGCTCATACCACCGTCGCCTTTCTTCCATCGGACATCCAGACGCACGGCCGGCTACCACCCGTTCTTGGTTGATATACCTTTAATACGCACTAAGCGCTTCTCATCATCTTTTATAATGCGCACAGCCAAAGAGTGGAATTCCCTGCCTGCGTCTGTATTTCCGAGTGCATATAATTTGACTCTCTTTAAGTCTAGAGTAAATAGGCATCTTCTGGGCAAGCTCGCTTCATCGTAGATCCCATCTCTGCTCTAGAGCAAGATTGGGGTCAAGAGCAAGCCCACTCAGAATAAAAAAAAAAAAAAAAAAAATAGTTACCTTGTTTTATTTAACTGTATTTGTTTTGTCTAGATTTTATAAATAAGGCAAATCAGGTTTCATTTATATTGAGAAAAAATACCTCTACTTTTATTGGCATTTTCCAGAATCCCGAGTAATGGAAGAAAAGTCAAAGTATTTATTTTGCAACTTAATTTATAATGAAATTCTTTTGCACATCGCAACTTTTAGTCCTACTAGCACTTTTTCAAGGCTCAGCAACAAATGCAGATAATTATGAGTTGCATATAAACATACACATAATTTTCTCGTTTCTCAATTTCATTAAGAAACTCTAACCACGCCATTATCACAGCGCAGAGCCGCTTACGCCAAAGCCGACTTTAATATTCCTTATAAACCCAGCCCTTATGACCAAGTAAATACGGACTAATATTCCTTGTAAAGAGCTCTCCGCATGACGCCGCTAATGCGCTAATCTCGCCCTTATGGGCTAGTTAATAAGGATCCCGCGGCCCTGTGGTAATGATACTCGTACTTAGCCGGCGTTACACAGAATGTATGATAACTGAATCTGTTAGTTAAATAAATTATCAGCTAGTCGTCTGGATTACTACTTCTGAGTTCTAAGTAAGTAACTTGTATAAATAAAGATAATAGAAACATAATTTAATCAGAAATGAAATAAAAACAATAAATAAATATTGGACAATATCACTTAAACCGTTGTGACCTCAAAGTAAATAACTTGAGCACCTATGTTATAGGTATTGAAAGCAACTGTATCACAAATAAAGACTTCAATACAAAGTATATCCTTCTTAGTCCAAACGTATATTTTGACATCTGGTTAAACTATCCAAACACTTAACAAACGCAAATGTTTATCCATATGTATATCTACTACAAATACAAATATTTGTCTATACATAATTCTTATCCAACAATGTTATACATTATTATTTCTACGAGTATGCAGGATATTTGTCAAGCTAAGCAGACAAATTTTTTTGCCAAACAATTAATAAATTATATTCTAGAAATTGCAATGATACTAAAGTATTATATGACTTAGTACACAGAACAATTTACATTTGTAATACTGCGCAGTTAATAAATGCTAACTACGAACTTATGAATTCAGGTCATTAAGTCCCTTTTTGGTGCAAAGAGCGACAGTCCTTTAAGTCAGACTGCATCCGGGGCATGTAAATGGATGCACAAGCAGCCTGAGTTATTATTGGCGGTAGGAAATGCTTGGGTAATGAAGCTCAAACTTTAGGGGACACATAATGACCGTATTCCGGCAATGTGCAAGTTTCGGAATGCTTGAAGATCAGTGGAGCTTAGAGTTTGGCGGTAAATTGAGCGATACTTCCCAGTGGTATCTTTATTTACATAACTTGTAGTCCAATACTCTTTAGGGAAAAGATGCTTTTTTCCTACTACCTACTTAATAAATATTCTGTCAAAATTTCTACACCGCCATCCAATATCAATCTAAGCAAGGCGTTTAGTATGGGTGACAGACGACGAATATACACACTAATAAATACTTTTTATATACTTCCATTTGTATACAGAGGACGGACACTCATGCTAATGTTTGTGCTGTAAGAGGATTGAACCTTCTACCCGCTGCTACTACCTGCTGCTGGTATGTACTACTAGTTACTAGTGTACTTTTGTACCATTGCATCGATCGCTAATATGATCGATGCAGTTCACCGAGCCGCTAGTATGGCAACAAATTGAATGCTGCTTACATTAATTGTGTGAATGTGAATAATGGAATTGGATTGTGGAAGATATTGTATTCTACATTTTAACTAATGGGGATCTTTCAGTTTTCCGAGCCACGCTTTCTCAATAATATGCTGTATCACTTAATGTAATGGATTGTAGCACTTGTAGTCGCCGTAGCAGCCGTAGCTGTTATGACTCACTGACTGAGCTATGTGTTAGTTTTGCTATTAACAAAATTTTATTTATGATGAATTATTTTATGATGTTTTATTGGTATTTCATGATATTTACATTGTCGGTGTTTGTGTCCATATAAAATCCAACTTTTAAGTGTGGTAGAGCGTTGCTACACTTCCTGTCAGTCGAAATGAGCGGGCTCGATATTGATAAGTGAGTAATACCGACTAAACCAACTATCTTAACTTAGGTTTCCAGGTTTGACTTGGGTCACATATCGCACAGAAATATGTTCCCAGCTATGTATTATAATGTAGATTACTATTATTTTTTTTTGCCTCTTCCTAACACCCAGGGACTTCTTTACACCGAAAACTAACCCTATACTTAGCCATTTATATTGTTATGATTTTCTTTGGATATTACACAACCGCAATATTTCTTCAAACTTCAATACCAAAAATGTTGACTTTGTATGTCCAGATTAAGTACATAAGGTAGCCTGTTTTGGGGAACGACCTGCATTAAGTCTGGTGCATCCCCTGCATTTAAATGGACGCTTAATGCAGCTGTCCCGTTGAGTTATCGGCGGACTCAAGCCTGTGGCGAGTCCACTCATTAACTGGTTTAACTCTCAAACTGTGCCATTTGACTTCTGTTCTTAATCGCTATCATTTCCTGAGAAGTTTATGAAATGAATGTAGATGAAGTCAAATGTAATATAATTTTTTCGCCCTGTATGGAATGACTTTAAAGGGTATTGACCCTTTATGGATACTATAAAATAAGAAAGAGATAAATTACAATAACCGATTTCGACACCGTTCAAATATACGATGTTTTGCCTCACACACCTATCAATGCTTCTTCATAAACACCAAATAAAACTAAAGCCAATGCTTCAGGTTTTATCAGGACAGATTGGGTGAATGCTTAAAATATTCTGGAATATAAAAAGCACCCACAAATGGTACGATTCCTAAAAGGCGAAACAAGTCTTTGATTACGTCCTAGTGATAAAGTTATTGGAGCGACCGCGTGCCTGATCCACGAGAGGCGTTTACACCAAAAGATGTTTTGAATTGAAAGTTGTTTTTTTCATAATACAGTAGTATTTTTTTCATCATCATTTAGCAGATAGGCATTGACGGTAAGCGGACAATGCGGCCTATTCCATTGAGAGACTCTTAACCAAACAGAGTCACTTAATGTGCTGCTACACTGTTAGCTCCTCTCGAGCCAGTTCAATTGATTTCAAGTGAACTGGCTAATATGGCGTCAGATTTCATCTGTAAGGTTGATAGCTAGCCAGCTATTACTTTACTCATGACACTAAAACATTACAGCTAAACTTTTCACCACAGTTTTGAGTCGGTTGGTAGAGAGCATGATAGATAATTCCCATCTCATGAACCACTACGCATAGTAAAAATAACAAATCTACTTGTTCCTGTATAAGAGCAATAAATGATTATGATTATGATAAGCATCTACTTTACAATATTATATTCAACCCAAAGCTTTCTTCTTCAACACTACGACTACTACGAGTACATATCTAGAGCGTTTAGTGGGTAGTGGACGCTCTAGTCTCGAGTCCCACACACGGCCGCAGTTTTAGCTACCCTGCGGTTGTAGCGCATAAACGCATCCTCCTCCGGAAAAAAAAGAGCGTTTAATTTTATCTTTTTTCAGTTCTAGCAACACCCGTCACCCATGTCTTCTATAAGAATAGAATTTGGCAATCCCAGTTATTATTACAGCCAATCGACCTCCATAATTAAAAAAGGAAATTAGTCATAACACAATATAGATCATCAAAATAGACGACTATTCACAAACAATGGTTAATCCTATGGTGTAAACGCCACTCAGCTGTTATAAATCAGCTGGTATCGCGGCAGCCATTAGCCAGGCCGATAACTCAGGCGGGAGCAGTGCATTCCGCTTAGATCATTGCTTTCACTTAAGACGCCAAAAGAGGACTTAAGGACTGTGCCAAAACGGCTTTACAGCTTTTAAAATTGTGATGACGTTAAATACCTAGTTTATGTGGCGCTGAATGCTACTTATCTAAAGCACAGTTGAAGTAATTAAACAATTTTCAAACTATACGTAGTTGTTGACCAATACTAATTTGATAAAATTATTAGTGTTGTACTCTTTTATCAGAAAACATAAATAAATCGCCGTGCGGTTTGCGCTCATGAAACATAATGTCTTCTAAGAGCATTTAAAACTAAATGTTACTCAAATATATTGTAAAAACTAGCTGACCCGATGAACTTCGTATCACTTACCTCTTAACATTAACCATATTAATTTAGATCTCATCGTTTAAACCTTCCCTGGACTTTCACGAAAATTTCAAGACTAAAATGAGTCAAATCGGTTCAGTTGCTCTAGAGTTTTAGCGAGATAAATGCTGGTCGTTAAGCAATTTATTTTTATTTATAACTATACGAGTAGATTATGTTTTTGATCGTCCACCACTAATATAATTTGTTTAGGTAAAGATCGTTTATTTTTATTTTACAAACCTTTACTGTGCTAATAGGAAAAAAATTCAATACATCCAATTAATAGCAAGAAAAGAAACAAAAGGCCGCCTTGTTTCTTTTTGATACGAACTTGAATTGAAATCACGAGGAGTTTATCCTCAAATGTTGCCCAATTAGCAACATTACTGTTTGTGGTTCTTTTTGAATCGCTTTGTATTATATTACCGTTAATTAAAATGTTTTTCTGATGGTTCATATTTCCTTTGATCAGTTTGGGACAAGAAATAGCGGGCGGGTTTACTCATCCTTTAAGATTTATCTTTTGCGTCGCAATAAAAAACAATTTTTGCGGGACAAGATATGATATTTATTTTGATATGAGTTTTTATTCCTAACAGTGTCTACGCATCACATCCTTCTAAAATACCATATTTTAGGCATGTAATCCTGGGCTTTTTAGGCGGGGCGTGAAGTGGCATCTCAGCAGGCCTTCAGGGTGAGGGTGACTGGCTCAATGGGTACTTTGTTCCATTGAGCAGGTCAACCTTATATTTGGACCTTACATCTGCTTACCATTAGGTGGAGTGAGGTCATCCTGATTGCTTTCATATCAAAAAAAATATGTAAATCTTAAAGAATTTTGATGAAACTTAATAATAAGCAAGTAATGATTTTATTTTTAATGCGAGGCCAGGCTTTATTAAAACATTCAGGTGCCAGTGTCCCCGTTTGCCAGGTAGGTTAGTGAGTGGCTTGATATACTGTCTTCTTTTGAAAATGCCCAAAAATTACATTTAAAGTCTAAGTTAAGGCAGTTATATTATTACGAACTTATGTAACAGGGGTGAAAGCTCTAATTAGACTGACTGCGAGGATTACCATTACTTTTTACTTTAGACATTGCTGTAGAAGACAAAAATTAAATTTTCATAAGTTACAAAGTAACCACTGCCGAATGTCCGGGTTTAAAGCTCTCTCCGGGTTATCCCCGGGTCGAATCATCGTGATCCCTGTCTCTGCCCGGCACAATATTGAAACAGCTCTTAATCTAATAACTGACTGATCAATTAGACGGCATAACTCCCCTGACCTGGTTCTTGTTGAACAAATTGATTTACCGTTGTTCTATATTGAAAATTATGGACGTCCCAGAACTTGGCTGGTTGTTTACTACCAGTAAATCTTGGACGGAGGGAGAGAGACTATTTTTATCAATTAGTGTTGTAAGTAATTTAGGGTCACCTAAATTAGGGTCACCTAAATTTATGAGTTGTAAGTAATTTAGGGTCACCTAAATTATGAGTTCTTTTCTATACATACTCGTATAATTAAAATATGAAGAAGGAAAATCTGTTTAACGAATGTTGAAAAACATACTTTACAAGAAACAGAAGTTAAAATATGTTTTTGTTTATTATTTTTGTCGTCTGTTATTTTTGTTCACGTTTTACACAAATACGATAAAGATTTAAATGACTGTATTTGTTATAAAGACACTGTCCTTAGCAACATTAAGGCTATAAAAAAAATTTGGTCAACACGATAAGCACTTTCTGTTTGAATAAATAAAAGAAAGGTCTGGATTAAAACCTTCACTGCTAAACCTTAAGAAATATGGAAAGAGATCTAATGTTATACCTGATTTTATAAATCAGGTGGGTTGTAGGTGTGAGCGCCATACTTGTGAATCTTGTGATATATATAAAAAAGTTTTATACAGCTCAGACCTTATGACCTTTGCTTTGTTAATAAGGCTTACAGCAGAAGAAGTATACTGAAATCTATATCGCTTTACCATATCGGTTAAATAAACAACACCACAAAGTAAATAAATTATACTAGTTAATTTTCGTCGAAACAACGAAGCTGTAACAACAGGTAATGAAAATGGCTGCAAGCATTATAATTAATTACTGCTGATTAAAATTCTGTTTACTTATGCGAAGGCAATTAATTATTCGATCAAATAAACTGGAACCGAGATATGTGTGAAATGATAAAGTTCAAGTCTGCCTCCATGAATCAGTGGTTAAGTAGCCCGGAGTCATGAGTTCGATTCCTCGATTCCTATATTGGGTCTTGTTAGTAGTAAAAATTGTGACGTTGATATGTCACCATTTTGAATAAATTAAAATTTAGTTTTTAAAGTTTTAAAGTAACCAACATCTGCCTATATCAAAACTAATATAACTACGCCAAAAAATATTTAAAATAAAATATACTGAAGTTTAACAAGGATAAGCAACAGTGTTGTATCCCACAAGTTTTGTTTGTGTAATTTATCACGTAAATTCGGACGTTTCGTGTAATGGCGCGCTTAAATTGTGCCGGCAAAAAGTTGCCGCGAGTAAATGAAGCGAGCGACGCTCATCACTTACGGGGCTGGGACACTTCGGGGTATTTGTATGGAAATTTGTTTTAAAATACACAACTTCTCAGCTAGGTACCTGCGTTAAATACTCCTTTATACGTGGTAGGAGTATTGACTCGAAAGTCAGAGAAGCCTACATTACATTGAGCAACTCTTCTTGGTTCAGAGTCCCTCAGTGGAGTCGCCGCTAACCATCAGGTGGACTGTGTGTTTGTCTGCCAACTCATCCAGCATAAAGAAAAATTTATTTTTCATATAATATGGAAAGTAGTAGTATATGACAGTAGTAGTATTTCATCGGTGCCCTAGACATTCTGAAATGGTTAGGTGCGTACCAAAATATCCGTAGGATACCAAAGCAAGTTGAACCCCATTTGCAAAATATTGAACACAAGAAACTACGAAATGTATATGTGAGTGGTTGACCAAAAAGGGACCTCAAGGGAAAATAATTGATTTCGAGTAAATCGCGTTTGAATTTTCGTCTTTTGTTAGAGGATGTATTACGCCGCCGCTAGCAAAAAAATTCATAAAAAAAAACTACGGTGCCTAAAAATATTCTGGTTAAACCAAAACAAAGCTAAAAGACCACAGATTCAAAAATTGAAAAAAAAAACATCCATACACACTCACCAACTTTATTAATATTTATATTAAAAGCAAGATAATAAGTAAGAGTAAGTTTATTCTCATCCGTGTCCCACCGTGTCGTGTAATGGCGCGCCTAAATTGCTCGGCAAAAAGTTGCGAGTGTAATATGAAGCGAAGCGAGGCTCATCACTCATGGAGCTAAGACTGCTCGGATGTTTGTACGAAAACTTTAAGTAATTTTTTGTAAAAATAATGCGTCAACATTTTTATAACCGTAATAAAAAGTAAGTAATGTCACACAAGGGTCATCATGATTGGAATTAAGTCGTCGCTATGATAATTGTAATGTGTAATGTTCAAATTTCGCTTGACCCGTGATTTGAACCCTTCATCACAGCCAGGTTCTTAAACCAGTAGACCAACGAGATACCTAAATATCTCTTATCTCTGGACAATATTCACACAGCGCCATCTAGCCCCAAAATAAGCATTAGCTTGTACTATGGGTACCAGACAACTGATAAACATTACTTAAATACTTTTTTTTGTAAATACATACATATTATACATAGAAACACCCAGACCGATACAAACAGACATGTTCATGCACCCAAATGTTTGTACCGTGCGGGGATCAAACCCGCTACCTCTGGTGTAATAGCCAACGTCTCGACCATTACACCAAATGGCTCGTCAACTATATTAGCCATATACAACTTAGCAACTGACTATGAAGATGATAGCTTTAACACACTATGATATCCATGTCTAAGATGTAACCAAACAGTAACAAGTCGTGCTCAGCCAACGTGAATGCAAGTTACAATGGCTTACAGAGTTATATTCAGAGACCCGTATCGCAAGCACTCTGGTACTGACAGCTTGCATCGTCGTAAATGCTGACACGGTGAATGTCAGTGAAGCACTTTTGCTCTAACTGACATTAAGGGTAATCTAACTAATATTTTTAAGGAAAAGTTTGTGAAGATGTATTGATGTTTGACTAAAAATAAACAAAAGGTTTCAAGATGTTGAATTTCTTATAAGAACTTACAAATATTGAACATTGCAATTCTCTTTCTTAAATAAATTAAAACTAATTCATTTCGGAAACATAAAAGAAAAAATACTACTTCTAATAGCAAAACATAATATTAATGACTTGCAATTATAATAATAAAGTATAACGTGACACGTAATTTGGTATGCGTTAATGATGGGGAAACGAAGTAACGTTTATGGTTGGTCTAGTTTATTCAAGCATAATAAAGTTTACAATACTCACAAATCATAGCATTTTTGTAATGTTATATTTATAACAAGTATCTACGTCCTCTAAGTCTAGGGCCACTTTCACAGCTGTCAAACATATTAGAAAAAAATATTCTGTCTTTTTTATTTGATAACTAGTTGTTCCGTCCGTGGTTTCAGCCGCGCGTAATTAATTTGTTTTGTCAATTATCCCCCCTTCCCCCCACTTTTCCGGGATCAAAAGTACTCTATGTCACCCGGGGATAGTGTAGCTTTTCAACAGTTAAAGAATTTTCCAAATCGGTTCAGTAGTTTCGGAGCCTATTCAAAACAAACAAAAAAATCATTGCTCTTATAATATTAGTATAGAGTGAATAAAAGAGACAGAATCGAAGTTAAATCTAATCTAATCGATGTTATATTAAACAGCTGATAATTTATCACGCACTTGTATGTCATGATAATAGTCCTTTAACCTACTGAGATATTCTTCATTGTGCCAGGATCTTATAATCTTAATGTCAAGTAATACACAAAGCCTCCCCCACAAATACGATTCCATTCAACTCGATAAACGGTCGATCAACAAAGGCGGTTTACATTCAGCTGAAATTACTCCTTTGATCGAGAAATCTGTTAAGAGGTAAGTTTCACGTGTTAGAATAGACATAATTAATTAAACACTAGGTCCCGCCTACGCGTCTAATTCAATCCCGTGTTCTAATTATCGAGTGTGGTAGCATAGTGGTATCAAATTACGCTTTACATAAGGTCGACGGGTTGAGTTTCAATGCGCACATATGGATTTTCAATGTGTGTACATAAGCAAGTGGATAAGCTTCATCATCATCATCATATCAGCCAAACGACGTCCACTTCTGGACATAGGCCTCCCCCAAGGATCTCCAAACCGATCGGTCCTGCGCCACCCGCATCCAGTGGATTCTGGCGATCTTTATGAGATAGGTCCACCTTGTGGGAGGCCTACCACGGCTGCGTTTCCCGGTACGTGGCCATCACTCGAGGACCTTTCCGCCCCAACGGCCGTCAGTCCTCCTTGCAATGTGTCCTGCCCACTGCCACGATAAGCTTGGTGGTGACAAACAGTTGACATTGGTTAAGTCACCATCATACAATTGGTCTGATTCCCGTTGTAAGACTTACGAAATTCTGAAGACTTTTATGATACACAGACAAAATATTACTGTGCACAAAATTAGAGAAAATATAGTTGTCAAACATGATCGAAGTGATTGAAACGAATTGTAATTGGTTTTTTAACTGTCTTTACAATTCTGTTCATATTAGCAGTCAGAAGATCGAACATTTAGTTAAATTATGCTTAACCATTCAACAAAATATTGCAAAACCATTATGAGAAACCTTCCCGAAATTCTAACAGCTGATAATAATTTAGAGAGAAAGCGGCATTACCAAAGTAAACGAAAAAAAGAATTGCACGAGCAAAAGAAACGCGCAACAGCGAAAAAAGGCAATTGTGGGTTAATAAATTGGCGCTCGCCTCGGCTCTAGGCGTTCGTTAAGGGTTAAAGGAATGATTCCAGTGAAAACTAAGATAATATATCTTTAGGTGTTTGGCGTCATCGTTAAAAGTCGGTAAAAAACTACAATAAAAACTAAGATATATTTTTATATTACGACTGATTTAGTGAAAAGTCGGCTATGATACCAAAGGTCGCGGGTTCGTTTGTCTGTATGTATGTTTTATGTATTTACATACGAAAAGTACGAGTATAGAGCTAGATTTATCCGTTGTCTGGCACGAATTACTATGGGTGCCAGCTGTACACAGTTTGGGGACTTCTTTCAAACCTTATTCAAGTAAATAGGATTATTATCGACAGAATACAACCAAAGCTATAATAACCAGTACCGCTTTATCTCAAGACTTTTAAACGCGATCATAGTTAAAAATGCATTAAAATACAGGTTGTACAAACAGTCCTATTTTCAAGCTTAATACTCAAAACGAATATCCAATTTCTATAACTTTCTAAAAAAAATATTTAACCGTTTTGTTGCCGCTTTGCCCCTATTTACACAGTTCTTACACTGCTGTCAAAATTATGTTCGGTACGCAGTTTGATACATGCTTAGCCTTCTGACCATTGATAAAAGGCTAAACATGGCTTATAATGCTTTGCATATTTGACACCGATCAAAACCGCAGCTAATACAATTACGCTTCAATGGTAGCGTATCCCGTGGCGTGCGCAGGCCTAATTTGAAGCAGCCATTTGCTAAATATAACACCATCGAATTAGTTCATTACGCCTTCGTGTACTGCCTTTTAACTTATTTTGGAACACTGTGTAGCCATTAATATGAAGTGTTTTCGTGTGGAAATTCGTGTTCACTAAATTAGTGTAACAAGAGATATCTTAATAGCTTAAGTTTCGGTATTTGGTTGTGTGGGTAATAATAATGAGTCTTGGTTTAAGAGAACTTATACGTACGAGTTTGTTGGGGCACTTCTTCTCGGCAGGCCCTTCACGTCAAAGTGCTGGTAGGTTAAAAAAGACTTGACGTGCAAAAGTATTTTTTAGAAATCCATTTGCAGAAATAAATCATTTCATTTTATTTAATTTCATTTCAGAAAATATTTGAGTTGAGTGGTTAATAAAGGTATGCATTTTTTAAGATAGAAGAAAGTAACTACGACCCGATTGTAGTTACTTGACAGGGTTGGACTGCAATTATGTTTTCTGTTAGAATGTTGCCAGTTACATTCCGAAGACTAGACAAAGTTGGCGGTGTTAGCGCCATCTTGTCGTGGAATATACTTAAAACAGTCATGCGACCTATATAGGATTCGGGATTAAAGGCGATCGTACCACTATCTACAAAACTATCCAGTTTGTCTTTTTCTCAGAGAAAGGGACGAGCTGATTGTCTTTTTTTATATTTGGACTACTTGACCACAAAGTTGCCGGATGTTAAACAACTATGCGGTCTACGATGGAGCGCGCTTGCTTAGAAAAAGCCCGTTAATTCTGGCCTTGAAGAGCCCCAATTTGTTTTGTGTAGGAAAGATAGATCCCGGCAAAGAATTCCACTCCCGTATCAAGAAAGATGAAGCAAATCGCTTCGCTTTTTGTCTTGCAGCGATTGACAAGCCTATCTCCCAAAAACTCCCACCACGCTACAACCTGCAATATTTCCTAGCTTGGATCGCCGATGCGCAGGGGGAAGGGCAACGTAACAACCCTTTAATAGTTAAGGCATCGTTTAACATTCAAGAGCCGTCTATCTTATTTAGATAAAGTCGAGGTAAATCTATACAATAGAAGATTTTATAGGGCAAAAGGAAGTCAACTTCTCTATTATAGAAACCCACAATAAATTACCAACAGGAACAACCCGTGCTTGAATAGTTGAATAATTATTTATAACTTCGTAAATATTGATGGCGTCTATTTATCTTTCTATTGAATTTATCTTGACCTCTTTACCCACTTACTATTGTATAACCGATAGATGAATGAATTTTTAATTGTTTGTTGAGAACTAACTTTTACCGGCGATTTCTCTCTCGTATAAATTGTGGCTTATTTATTTCAGTGAAACAAACATAGTAACAGAGTAACAATTCATTCATTCTCACAAATTTGCGCATTTATAATATTTTTTAGACGGAAGGATGGGAAGAAAACTTCAAGTAAAGTTTATAATTAAGGTTCTGGCACTGAGATTCAACTCCAAAGGTTTCGGGTTGATTCCGAACTGTATCTTAGTTGGTTTCGGAGTTTTTACTACAAACTTTTTAGCTTCTATGAAAGCATTTTAACAATAGTTAAATAAAGAAAAAAAATTAAATTAGAAGCTTGTATAATTCTAGTGTAGGTTTTGCTTACCTACGGTGTGTAAACGCATTCGCTTTCGAGAAAAAGTTTGGTTTACCCTTTATACACGTATCTGTTTATTAAGTGTTCATAGGAGAACGTTCAAGAAGTGAACATCAGTAGGTCACAAGCCTGATAAGGACGCCCTTTATTTAGTATTCAAAGGGACGCGTTTAAAAATAGATTTCCCTTCGTCACTTTTTCGATGTCACGCTATCTAATTTGACACATTTTCGATAACAACGTGTCTTTATTTACTTGTTTACAAACATAGTCAAATAGGCCTTTTGATACCAAGTTTACACAATAAACTTGATCAGGGTACAGTCAACAGCAAAAGTAGATGATCAAAGTCAGAAGTTCAATATAGAAATGTGTGGTGTCAAGTTGATTTTAAAGTAAGTGATTTTATATTATACCTACCAAACATTAACTTTGCTTGATCAAATGTTGGCTCCAAAAGTTGTATAATTTAGAATAATTTAAAATTTTATGTTTGATATAATATCCAATCACTTAGATACTTAAATAAATTATCTGACACCATACAGTTCTGACGCGAACTATGTTCATTAATATTGAAATTCTGACTTTGATCATCTACTTTTGCTGTTGACTGTACAGTGTACAAAGTGAGGGTCTAAATTATAGTTGGTAATGTTACGCAGCATACCATTATCAATATTCAATGCCATTTAAATATAATATTATCATGATAGGCCCATGGAAATAATATTGTCTATGTGATAGGCCGGGCCAAAATATGTCAATATGAGCAGTTTGACAAGCAATTTTATAACCATATTATCAAAAAGAAATGGTAACTTTGTATACAGGTAATATTTTCCGTGACTCTCGTCACGCAAGACCCCTCAAAGGAATTGATATTTATGTAACATTATACATTATTCGAGAGCATAACTTGAGTTTTTTATGTATAATGATGTAAGCGCGTGTCTTTGACGTCCCAAATGTGAACGTTACACTTATTGAAGTAAACAAATATCAGTAACGAGCTTTTCTTGTTTACTTTTAAATATTTCGACGAGCCATTTGGTCGGCTATTACGCCAGAGGTCGCGTATATGTCGCAGGGATATGATAAAAACAGAGATTTGATCAATTCTCTAAGGGATTTGATCAAATCACGAATTAGCCTTCGGGGTTATTTTTTTTTTAAACCCTGAAAACCTTTTTTGTTTTAACTATAATTTTGTCATTTCACTGAACCAATTTAGGGATCTTTTCAAATCACTAGATTTGTTTAGGGAAATGATGAAATCGTGTTGTTATTTTAACATCCTCCGTGATTTGATCAAATCCCTTAGGGAATTGACCAAATTCCCGTTTATCATATCCCTGCGACATATACAGTCCTGAACATTTGTGTGCATGAACATGTCTGATTGTATCGGTCAGGGTGTTTTTATGAAAAATATGTATGTATTTACAAAAAAAAAACCACCCAGCCAGGCACCCAGAGCACAAGTTAATTCTTAGCCCCCAAACTAAGCCCCAACTAGATGGCGCTGTGTGAATAATGTCCAGAGAGATATTTTGTGTAAAGTAGGTAATGTCAATAGCAAATGAGATTTTGATGTTAAAAAAATGCTTTGCTTAGTAAGAAATTAACGTTTAAGTTTACTGACATTCTCTAGTAATATCAAGGAAGCCTTAGTTTTGACTAGCAACAAATGTAGCAAAAATGAACTCCTAGAAAACAGAAAAATATTCAACTTGCAAAGCATTTGAACCATCGCCAATTCATAATTATAATCCATAATTGTCCCCATATCCCTAACTTTCCCCAACGGTGGGCAACGCATCACACGATTTCATCACAGGCGTTTATAGGCGGTAATGATCACTAACCGTCAGGTGCCGCACTTCCTCATTTGCACTCCTTTTTAATAAGAAAAAATGCAGTCGCTATTTTAGTGAGTCAGGTACCAGGATACCTGATGGTGGACGGGCTGGTCAATAGTCGGGTCAATCAATATCGGGTGTGAAGGGAAACCGGGGGAGGTTAGTGGGTAGCGGACACTTTAGTATCGAGTCCCACACACGGCCACAGGTCTAGCTAGCCTGCAGTCATGGAGCATAAACGCATTTACCTCAGAAAAAAAAGGATACCTGATGGTAGACTAAGTAGAGTCCTTGTACGAAGGTATTATTAAAAAAGGTTTTTTTTCGGCGGCGAAAGGGTCCTTCTGTAAGTCTGCAACGTTGATGATGATGATGATGATGATCACTCACCGGCTTGCGTGCGCATGTCTCTGGAGACGATGGCGCCGTGTGCGTTGTGCGCGCGACACCGGTACACGCTGGCGTGGATGTCCTGCCGGTACTGTACCGCCGCGAATGGCAGGAACACTAGCGTCCCGTTGTCCAACACTTGTCTGAAACAATATACATTGCAATATTATTAGTTTTCATAGAGGAAGGCAAACAAGCTAATAAGTTATCACTTCCACCTATTGAAACCTGCCGCTATGGTCAGGAATACGTTGCCCGAATTTGAGATAAAAATAATGTTGGTAGGCGGACGGGGGTCCCGAACGTAGTTTCGAATGACGTTGTAGCGAATGGTATCTTCAGTACATAATATAAGTGAGACGATATTTTAATATATTGATGCAGACTTTTGCCCATCAGTGGGACCACAGAGTGGGACTGACACTCTGTTTTATAAACAAGTGAATGTGTGAAGTTCATAACACCATTACTTTGTATGGAAGCACTAAAATTCACTAAATGTCGCGGGAGACCTAATAAAATATAAAAACTCTTTTTTCTTCAAATATACATCTAATCCCTTAACTTGTTTTCCCAACGAAACGTGCAAAAGAATTTCTTGGTAAATCAAATTGCAAAATAAATACTTTGACTTTGACTTTTGACTTTGAAACACATTAAATTCAAAAACATTTACGTATGTACATGGACTAAGTTTTCGCATTCGTTCATCCACAATAACCTCCGAGGCAATGTATAATTCATTGTAATAAGTTATTCTTTTCAATCGCGCGGCTGTCTGCCCGCGTTACACTGGATATAAAACAGCCACTGCCCCACTTTAATTCGTTTTCTTTGAGAAAAAACGCTGAATTAGAAGAACATTGTAGGGCTGCTGGCGGGCGTGTATTAACCGTTTTTACTTTAGTACTCGTAGATTGACATTATTTCATTTGCACATCAATTAATTATAATGTTCTTCTAGACGAGTTGTATCTACGCGGCGGCGGTTCATATTTACGGTTAACCATTGACGCAGGATAATATGCCCAAGTGAGCGCGCAAACACAGAATGCACTCTTTTTCCCCACAATCTCATGACACTGTGGGATATTAGCTTAAAACGACCGATAAGGCGTTGGACCAATGGCGATGGCGTTACAATTTTTCCAAGGTATAGAAGCGATATTTTGCGCCAACTTCAAATACTTTTGAACGTGACTATACTAGCGGCACGTTATGATGGCCGTTTTGACATATTACAATACCTACATGGTTTTTATAACGCTTTCGCACTTTATATATTAACTATCTGCTGTGCAGCAGTTTATGTGCTGTTTTAATTTTAGAGCTGTTTTTTAAACCATTGTTTTGGGCTTTAATAAACTGTAAAACCATGTATTGTAATATGTCAAAACGGCCATCATAGCGTGCCACGTGCCACTAGTATAGTATTTTTTTCGAATGAAAATATTTTTTGGTCTGACCTGGAATTTGAAAATGACTGCAATTGTGGCCACAAACCAAAAGCAAACGTGGTGTTTGCAGTACATAAAACACAAATTATCATTGCCAGTCTTCAACCCTAGCATCCTTTTTACCGTCGGAGAGAAAAAACAGTGAAACCTAATTGGCGCTGTGGGCTGGGTCCCCGGGGGACTGCCCGGACCGGTTAAGGTCCGTGCATATTTGAGGCGACCCGATTGGCCCGGATACACTGCTCTGACGTCAGCGTGTGACGTCACAGATAATTTATAGTTTATCGTTGCAGATGTTGTAAAGTCTGCTTCGCTAGTTTGTACGTCAGTATCGATTTTGCTTTATATGGCTTTGTTGGTGAATCGTAAATTGTGTGGAAATGGTTCCGAATGTAATTTTGGTAAATAAATTCAAAGATTTTTAATAAGCACGTCCTATCATTTGAATTTTATTAATATGATCAATATGTATCAATACAAATGTAAGCTTTATTATGACATTATAATCAAATATAAATCAATTGTTTATAAAATTAAATGTACCTGTAGAAGAATATACGTGTATTTTTTTTTTGATAATTCTATTGGTAGTTTGACTTCATGGGTGTGTTTTATTTTTTTAAAGTACTTCATAATAAGAAAAAGTTATAAGCAATAGCCAAAAATGTTGCATATTTATCAACCATAAGAGGTACTAGCACAGGATTGAAGGTTAAACAGATGTCATGGGCAGAAGTGTTACCAGCTTATGGTTCGGAAGTCGTGTCACGTGCACACTTTTGGTGCTGACGTGTGGAATTTTTCCTTTTAATCTTTTTCTACAGAGACGCTCGCAATTCTTACATAACGCCTCGTAGATGTATGATTTAAGTACCTGGCAGTGATTTCTGAGTTTTGGATTTACATAATAATATTATCAGGTCGGGCGAAATGGTTTTGGATTTTCTTCGAAAAAGGAAGGAGGTTCTCAGTTTGATTTTGTATATTGTAACATAATAGTGTTGTACTGGGTAAACTGATTTTGTTCATTCTTTTTTCATAAGAAAGCTGGTCCATTTGTTTGTGTGGTGTGAGGTCGTGGTCCTATTTAAGTTTGATCAGACAAATAGTTTCCGAGTTTTCCCTTACTAAGCATATTTCATTGACTTTTATGTTAAGTCTCTAAGCGAGAAATTCCTTAACCACACTTTAAGGAATTTCGCATCTTATATTATTTTAACTTCAAACAAAAAAAAAGGGGAAAGTGATTCTATAAGGGATCCGTTTTGTCCTTTAGAGGTATGGAACCCTAAAAATGGTATCATAAAAACATACACTGTGATTCCAAAAATGATATCCATACAGTTTTCTAAATGCAGCATCAGATCTCACTAAGCATTTTAATTAAATTCCCAAGAGCGTTGTATTCTGACGGGAGAGCGAGGTGGAAACATTAAAACGGGAAATAATTCCACATGTCAGCGCCGAAAATGGAAACGTGACGTGACTCCAGAGAGCATGGACGTTGCGATCACATGAGCCTGTCACACCTGTAGGCTGACGCGCATATTTGGTCATGGAAACAAAAATGTCCCACACTTGTCACTTATGTGACTGTGATGTAGCTTTGTTAGAGAAAGGCGAACGAGCAAATTTCTGATGGTAAAAGTGTAATTTGCAAGTTCTTCAATTGTAAAATGTGTTATAGGCTGTTTCTGCCATGCTGGATCATTTCCGCCACCGCCAAGCTAGTGGTAAATCTGGTATACCCTGAAAATCTAAGACTCGAAGATCAGATGAGCCTACAGTCTGGCAGTACATTGAGCGACGCTTCCTGGTGAAGTGTCCCTTAGTGGAATAGGTCGCTGTGACCGCTTACCATCAGGTTGGCGGCGTGCCTGTCTGCCAACTGAAGTGGTAGAATAAAATACCTACCTAGAAAAATGGGGGTTTCGTCGTTTGACTCCGGTCCCTGAATACACCGCGGTGTCATAGTCCTTAATTCAACCGCATAAAGACTATGACAGCGCGGTGTATTCAGGGACCGGGGTCAAACGACGAAACCCCCAGAAAAATCTATTGATGACCGATTTGCTGCAATGGTTGAGAAGATGACTATAACACTACAATTCGCGGAATAATGATCAAGTATTATATTTTATTTTTGTAGGTGTACGCCAAGATTTGACTCTTCATACTTGAGAAGTGGCATTTTAAACCACTCGTCTACTAAGGCCACGGCAGCGGGGTGGCAGCGGGAGCAACGGCGGCAGGGGGGCTGTAGCGGTGCCGCAGCGGGCCGGCGGCGGGAGCGTCGCCACATGCAGGCGCACTGCGGTCACCGCTTGACGCGGCCCGTCAAGAGCGGTACGATGCTGTCAAGCGGTGAACCGCGCTGCTGCTCGACTGCCGCCTCACTGTGTTCGAGGATGGGTACAAAACATCTCGCTGTTGCCGATGCCCGCTCCCGCCCCGATGCCGCGAAATTCGAAGCCGAAGCCTAAAGCTTACATCTACCAAAGTAACATAAAATACCGGTACTGATTGCTTATATAGGTATAAATAGGTTTGCTGATTGCAAAGATTGATCTGACTGATTTGTATCGCCAATACGAGTACCCAAACTAAAACTAGGAAATTGTCCCTGTCACCAAGGTCTTTCCCAACAAGAACTAACAACTAACTTAACAATCCTCTTAATTACGTCATAACAGCTTGCTACCCGCACCAACACTTCTAAAGATAATTAGAGCCCTCGGTCAAAAGCTTCCATTACCAAGATAAAATCTCTTTAGAACAAGTCACTTAGAACACTGTTAAACGAGCCGAATTCTTGTCAATTGTAAAGTTAGCAACAACCCTAGAACTAATCTGAGGCCACGCCAAAGGTGAACTCAGCGCAAGGGGCCAAAGAGCTCTGAAACTCGTTTGAAATGATTTTGGTTGTTTTTGTGCAATTTATGTATTTTATAACTTCTTAAGTAGCAAAGAGGCCAGTGACGCTGAGGTCCTATATACATTTAAATGAAAGTTGGTTAAACGCATAAACCTCTGAAAAGAAAGAAGTACTCAAATATGTGGAAGGCAGCAGAGAGGAGTTCTTGCTGCTCCCCTCTGGCGTAGATTTTGATGAAAGGGCACTTTGCACCGATGATACAACATCAGGATAGTTCAGTGTTTGGGATAGAGGTTTTTTTCTAGACCTGCGACCATGTGTGGGACTAGAGACAAAATAAATAAATAAATATCTCTGGACATTATGCACACAGCGCCATCTAGCCCGCTTTGACTTTTTTTGATACTTTTTTTTTGTAAATACATACATTTATACATAGAAACACCCAGACCGATACAAACAGACATGTTCATGCACACAAATGTTTGTACCGTGCGGGGATCGAACCCGCGACCTCTGGTGTAATAGCCGACTTCTCGATCATTACACAAAATGGCTCGTCAAAATTAAAGCATCCCACTACCCACTAAACTCTGGATTGATAAATTAGGTGAGTAAAATTTTACGTCCTTAGTGGTTTACAACCTTTATTTTGTCTTTTATAGCAGATTGCCCTCACGCAAGTCAACTCCATTTCGCCTATCTAATCCGACAACAAATTCGGTTAATAAATAACAAAGGTTATAATTTTACCCGACAAAAAATATAAAAATATACAAAGTCCCAGCTTAAAATTCATACAGAGGTAGCGAAACAACAGGCCGGTGTTGTTCTTTATTTATCCTGGCAATTGTAGGGGGTGCGTAATTCGCCGCCATGAATTAAATTCCGGAGCCCTGAAGGGTGGGGATGAGGTGGGCTGCAAATTGCAATGGTAAAAGTGTATTTGCTATTGCAGGTTTTGGGAGGGTTGTTTTAAGAGTCAAAAAATTCAGGGAATAAGCCTTTTTGCCGCAAAGGATATGTGGTTGGTAGATAAGATTAGTGCGTAGCCAAAGTGACAAACAACAATAGCATAATGGTGATTAGCTACCGCTATCTTTCCATTACGATAAAGAAGCATCACTCAATTTTGCTATTATACAGCAAATTCTTTTACCCTTAATATAAAATACCATAAAAACTTTAAATTCCTAATTTACCCTCGCTGTCTACATAAAGAGCTTAACCGTAACTTCACAAATGCCTAAATATTTTTTAATCATGACTTCTTATACCTACCAGGATAAAAGTAACTGAAATACTTTGTAGGACAAAAATCGTTATATATAAAACTCAAAAGTGTCTGACTGACTGACTGACTGACATAGATATCTATCAACACACAGCCCAAACCACTGGACGGATCGGGCTGAAATTTGGCATGCAGGTAGATGTTATGACGTAGGCATCCGCTAAGAAAGGATTTTGATCAATTCCCACGGGAACCACGCTGGTGAAACCGCGGGCGGCCGCTAGTGTTTCATAAATTAAAAATTAAAGTAATGAAATTCCATCTTCACAAACTTTTGTAACTTTGCGCAACTCTTAATTTTTCTTGTATTTTGTCATAATTATTATTAATGAATTATCTAACTTTAACTTAAATAAATATTACCGACAGCTGTTCAGTTATGAAAAAGGATAAAGAAATATTTTAAAACTTTTCTTAGATGACGGATGTTTAGTATAGTTCATTATCTAGGAGAAAATGAGAAAAACGCTACTTTTATCCATCAGACAAGTTCCCTTCCACCGGTAACAACGCTACGGTGACCAAGTGCCTTCATTTCCTAGCAATCTTAGCTGAGTCTAGGTTTCTGTTTTATCTCTAGCATGGCAGTATTTTAGCGAGTGGGTTATTATGGCATTTAAAAATAGCTTCACTTCAATCCTACTAATATTATAAATGCGAAAGTCTGGATGTTTGTTACTCAATCACGCCTAAACGGCTGAACGGATTTAGATGAAATTTGGCACACATATAGTTTATAACCCGGATAAGAACATAGGCTATAAAATTCTTACGGGAAACGTTTCATTCCCGCGGGATATAAGAATAAAGACATTACGCGCGGGTGAAACCGCGGGCGGAAAGCTAGGTATTTTTAAGTGGTTTAATATCTTCATATGTGTAAAATTTATACTTTTTTTATGTTACTAACTTGGAAGACTGGCACGCAGCGTGCCTGATGTTAAGCGACATCATAATGTATTATGTATGTATGTAAATAAAAATATTTATATAGTGGTTTCTTATATTTACGCAATTACTACTCATTAAATTAAATAAATTTAAGCGGATAAACTCGCGATATATTCCTACATTTTAAACTAAATCCGACGTGTCGACTATTAGATATTGTTGATGTAGAAACAAATTAAGCCTCAAATCATGTTTTTCTCAAAAAAATACTAGATCCTGCCAAGACCCACGATGATTTTTGTGACGATGACTAGTTTTTCATGGTGAAGGCTTTTGCCTTGCAGTGAGTCATCCTACAGGCCGTGTAGTATACAAAATTAATGACATTGAAGTTGTTAACTTGAACTTTTATGATTTCCTGAACAGAACAGTTCCACATTTTGAAGTTCATTGTTTAGTTACACTAAAAGTTAATTAAACTATAAACAACTAACAAACGCAAATGAGAAGACTCATTGTATGTACTTATATTAAAATATATAGTTTTTGATTAAAATTAAAACGCGGTGTACCGCAACTTATTTCAACTGGCAAAAATTGTTTAATTACAAGCAGAAAACACTAACATATTTAAATTTTGTGCGTAAAAATGTGCCAAGAGCGAGTGGTGGCTAGTATGGGGGTTCATGAGGGGATTTATTTTTTACATGAAATTGCATCTTCTTTATAATATTTGAGGAGCAACTATTGTTTTCGCACTTCTGATGTCATATGACTGCCAGATTGACCAAGAAGATTTAAAAGGTTTTTTATGCTTTTCATTCACATTGAAAATTTAATGAGCAGAGCGTCAACCATTGAGGGCACAGAACACATTACTTCTAGCGGAGCGGAGATTGAGAGCCTAAGCCATATTCCTGAAATGTGGTGTAGTAAAATGGATGTTGGATGGGCATGATGTACTGTATCAATGATATGTCATTCCAGCAACAACATTTTCATAAGTAAGTTCCTCCGGCTGGATTTATTTTTATTTGTCACGATCCTAATTTACACTTTTTGCTATTTTATCAATTATCTCACTTTAGCGCAAGTTCGTCGGCTTGTAATACATTAGTAAGTACAGTAAAAAAAAGCATTTCATCATAAAATTACCCAAGGATCCCCAAACTGGATAAGCCTTCTACAAGAGGGGGTGAAACTAGTAGCCACGACCTGGCCACCCCACTACAATGTTTGTTTATTAATTGAGGTAAAACTCGTTTCGTGTTTTAATTAACAAGTAATTTGTTTTCGCTAAGAGCGCCGCGGACTGAAGATCGCCGAGAAGGTTTAAAAGATTAAACTAATTAGTTTGCAAATGGACTTTAGTTGCGAATTTTATATTTTTCCTTTGTTGCCTACGCAAAATGGGATTCCAAGTCAATGATTTGAAAAACCTCAGTCATACTTCGTAAACAATAATTTCCCCTAATATCAAATATGTTTCGCCTGTGAGGTGATGTCAATTCGGCGAACCTTGAAAAATAAAACCACTTAATTCTAACTAACCAGACCTTAAACCAAAACGACCTAAAAATAAATCTAACTGAATTCTAGATAGATGAAATACCTTGAAGAATATTCAAATGAATAATATTAATAAATATAAAAAGGCACAAATCACACGACGAAGCCTTCAACTTAAAAAAAAAAATACTATGGGTCTCAGACAAAAGATAAACATTACTTGTATCACTTGGCCGTTGGTCCACGTCCAGATCCGAAAAATGATACTGTAAGCGAGGCCAACATTATCTAAATCTATGATATTATATATTTGATTTGTGATAATAATTTTATTGTCGTTATGAGCAGCCTTACTACAGTATGACTACTCACCCATCCCTTCCCTCACTTCTCTGTATACAAACAAAGCGAAAAAAAAAACTTAACTAGTCAAGGATAAAAAAATGACCTGTTGTAACCATATCCGTCTTTCGTCACATCCGAATTCGTTTCTTTACATTGAGTGGCGATACATTATCTCCGCAGGGAAATCTACCATGCCGTGCCTTCCCCGATGTTATTAGTGAGCCAATTTCGGGGGATATTGTTTGCCACTATAGCGATTTCTTTTGAGGAATTTGGAGGTTATTGATTACTTTGTCGTTAAAGCTAGAGGTAACCTGTTTTTTTCTGTGCCACTGCAACTTAGGTTGTTGAGGCACTGTGGGTATTCCTACCCTCAGGTGGGATAGTCCCACTGAATCCATTTAATTTTGTTTATCTACATCCATACCATAATATGTCTATTTTATATTCAGGAGCGATGAGCAAACGCCCTACATTTAGATATAAGTATCTGTGGCTGCATTAAAATGTTTACATTTTAGTGTCGGTAACTGATACGAAATTACGTTCAAATTTCGAACGTCTTCTTTAAAAGTAAAAATTAATAGGTTTTTTCGATTATCGAATTAGTCGATTAGTAATTTTATGTTCCATTCCTATACATTTAATTCGATGCTGAAATTATAACAATCGATTTGAGAATCGAAATCAACTCGAGTCTAGATTTTTTATGGATTTTAAAAACTACAAACGTCAGTCATTAATTATGACAGTACTAAACTAACTTTTACATACAGATTATGTTGGTAACTAGGGCGTTTGCTCATCAATCCTGACTATAAAATAGACATATTATCGTATGAATGAAGATAAAGTTATGTATGTGACTGTACATAATTAGTCATTAAAATACTCATGTGATTCTTTTATGAAACTCACTTCGTTCGTTTCATAAAACCACATTCGTATTTTAATGACCCTCATTATGCAGCAGTCACATAAATAACTATTTGAGCTTAGTTAGCGCACGCAGGCGCACTGCGGTCACCGCTTGACGCATGCCGTCAAGACCGGTATGATGCTGTCAAGCGGTGATCCGCAGTGCACCTGCGTGCACTGCCGCTCCCGCTCTCGCTCCGCTATATTCGAGAACAGGTCTATGGGATTCCATACAAAACATCTCTCCGCTGCCGTTGCCCGCGAAATTCGAGGCCGAGACCTTAAGCCTATTATGAATAAAGAATATTTTTACTTTAATAATGTCAGCATCTTTTTTTCATAAAAAGTAGTAAAAGCTAACGGATCAACTGATCACCAGCGCCCATGAACATTTGCAACACCAGAAGCATCGCAAATGCGTTTCAAATTAAGCTTTGTTGACATGAAATACAGAAAAGAAATTATAAGATTGCTTAAAACTCCACTTTTGCTAACCTGAGGAAAATTCTAAATTTTGATACGTACTTTTCATAAAACAACTGTATCAAAACGATGAAACAAATTATCATTATCACATTATAAACTGCTGTAAGTTATGTTGATACAGCTTTGAATTTGAAATCGCTCGTGTGATTATGGTCCTAATTGTATTCAGGACGAGATAATCTAATATGCATAAACCGTCTTACGATATATTTGCTGGTGTGTACTAAAATTAGTTTATAATACTTGGACAAGAGATCAAAGTGTGGAATAATAAATTATTTATTTTATAATAAAAAAAGGAGAGCATGAGACAACCGGCGGTTAAATAGAAAAGAAAAACTTTGTGACCGCTGTTTACAAACAGTTCGTTTTTGGAAACGTTTAAAATTAACGTAACTATAAATCAGTTTTAGACGCCAAAGTCTATACTTGACAAGCACCTGCGGGCTCTGTGC
This sequence comes from Mecyna flavalis, assembly GCA_949319885.1. NCBI lineage: Eukaryota > Metazoa > Arthropoda > Insecta > Lepidoptera > Crambidae > Mecyna > Mecyna flavalis. The sequence continues at coordinate 1,302,688 of OX439426.1, forward strand.
ACCAATGACGCCTACTTTACAAAAACCCTGCCTCTAAAAATAGTATTTTTTCCTTACATTTGACAATAAACAATAACCCAGCTAGCGTACAGGACACGACAGTGCGTTCGTAGCTTGGCGTTCAAAAAGTTAAGATCTTATCTGTCAGGGATAAAACGTGATAAACAGAAACAAGTAACAAAATTCCAACGCGGGCAACCAATAACACTGCATAATCAAAACTCGTAAAGGACTTTAATAAACGCACAAATCCTGTTAAGCGTTCAGTTTGGCCAAAACAAAAGTCGTCCCTTCTAAGCCTCTTTAACTTTTGACATAAATTTTTGTCAGTTATCACCTCATTATGGCGTGTAATTCTGTGAGGATAAAGGGCTTATAACGGGGGTGGGGTGTCACCTGTTTTGTGAGGAAATTAATAAAGGTAGGAGCTAAGTCGGATTGACCTATATTTGTTTTGAGGATGTGTCTTCAAGTCTGTTTCTTGTGAGGGTTGGATAAATAATTATGTATAAGTGGAGGTTAATTTATGAACCCGGGAATGGGCCGGTGAATCGCCATAAGGCGGGTACGGCTGGTCCCGCTAGCCAAATGTTATGGTGCTTCAACGCATTTTCCTCAACGAAAATTGTTTTATTTATGAAGATGTAGGTACGGTTAGTTAATTTTAGCTGTGTTTTTTTTTTTGGGTGACCTTTGGTACTTAAAGTTTGACGACAGGCTCAATGTTAAAATTATTTGAGAAATCTCGAGATAAACATTTATTAATTGTTTTTGTTTTTTTTTTGGATATCATTAAATTAATATAATTAATTGTGATACTATCCTTGCTTCTGATATTCGAATATTTTAATAATAGGTATTGTGTGGTCAATTCTATGATTGATCAATGTGCATAATAGATATTTATATTTAATTTCAGAATTTCTCATAAAACTTAAAACCAAGACAAGTTGCATTATTAAAAATATTTTAAACCCCTGTTCTAGCGAAAACTAATTACATAAGACGACAAACTGGCAAGATCGTCCATCTTTCGCAAATTCAGTCTCTCAGTTTCCCCTGAAAAATTCTAAGCCCGCGGTGAGTTCCATTAATTTACATAATTCGCGTCCCGGGCTCACTTCCCAACGACCGGTCACCCAACCCTCGTGTTTGAAGCCTTTTACGTAATGAAATAAACGTCAGGTATCTATATGATGAAAAGGTTCAGATGTTATAAGCTGTCTATATATTATATTTCACCATTAAGCAGGCAAAATGCTTTAAAAATTATAAAAATAATGCTTAAAGTATGAAATTGTGATACCTGCTTTTGAAACACCAGTGTTTCAACTTTCATTGTGGTAAATTTTTTGTTTGATCGATAAGGTTTGTACCAAGGAGGAAATTTACTCGGATGGGTATAGGTTAGGTATTTTTTTTATAATAAGTAAAGAATTTTTTGTGAAATATATTTATTTCACAAAAAATTCGTCACTTAAGTAAAGATGCATTATAAAAAAGATTTCAAACCCCTGTTTTATGGGGAACTAATAACATAAGAAGACAAACTGGCAAGATTGTCCATCTTTCCCGTAATCAGAACCTTAGTTTTTTCTGAAAAATTCGAAGCTTGATTTCGAAGCTTATTGAGTTCCAATAATTTTGGGACATTTCGGGGTTCACTTTCTAACGCGTGTGACCCGTCACCTTCACTGCCCGTATTTGAAGCCCTTTACGTAATGAAATAAACGCCAGGTACCTGGTAATGTGATGAAAAGGTTCGGTTGTTTTAAGCGGAGTCCACCCTAGTAATAAATTGGTGTACAAACATAAAAAAATACATACATAATCTTATCCTTTATGAAATCAGTTTCAACAGTTTTTTGTGGGATATAATATTATAAGAAAACACAATTAACACATTGATTGGTATTGGTTTAAGGCTACATTTTCCAAATAGTTAAAATTAGAAGAGATTTAGCTACAAAAAGGGTTTACTTAAAAAGTCACTAACCCGAGCTCCATAAAATCCAAAAATCTGACAAAAGAAAAACGAAGCATTGTCAAGGAAGACACTATAGTTATAAAGAAAGTTATAAAAGCCTTTCCAAGTAAAAACTAATTACATAAGTGCAAAAACCCAACAGGTATCACGTTTATCTTCTCCTCAACCAATTTCACAGTTTTCTCTGAAAAATTGTAAGCCCGCGGTGAGGTCCATTAATTTACATAATTTGAGTCCCGGTCGCGCTGGTTTGACCGGTCACCGAGTGTCGCCGTGTTTGCAGCCCTTCTAGAAGGTGACTCTCCCTTACACCATGTAAGGCAGAGAAAAAAGAAAAGTATAAAATCATGTGGGTGCATGATAAAACGGTCATAAATCCATTTTGGCTCATTGGGTGCGGCAAAAGTCAGCTATGATGCTGTTTTTTTCACTCTTCAGCTGGCAAAAGGCAGACACGGGTCTTCTACCATCTTTGCCACTCAATCATCGAATTTGTTACCATGAAGATAAATAATTATGGCACAGTTATGGCGTTTTAGTTTGATTTTAAACCAGCTCCTTTTTGGGAGATTTGGCAGACTTAACTTCATAAGTAGCAGATTTCCCACTTGATCACCCTGGCTCTTTACGTAATGAAATAAATTTCGCCACGTTCCTGATAATGTGATGAAAAGGTACAGTTGATAGAATGTTCCGAATGTTTTTCGACGTTCATAAATCTTATTAGGGTCGCTTTTTTACGACAGGATTTTGACGTATCCGAATGAATAGCGGTCGGATTTGTTTGGAATAATTCGGTTTATTTTGTAATTTTGAATGCGTTAAGTAAAGCTATTAAGGTTTTTTGTATAAAAAAAGGACGAGCAAACGGGGATTACGCGATGGAGATTTGCCACACCAGAGGCATTGAACATGCGTTGCCGGCCCTTATAGAAGGATAAACCTCTTTTATTGAAGGTCGCTAGATCGTATCTTCTCGGAAACAGTGCTGAAGTTAACTTATTCCAATACTTAATTTTGCGTGGCAAGGTATGTCAATTAATTTTGAGAGAGGCGCAGAATAGACATATCAAGGATTTTTAAACTTATAGATATAATCTATGTAACATCTATAATTATTTGTAACGAAAACTGCGTGTACATTGACTTCTTTCAGCGACGAAAAGAGAAAGATACAACACACAAAAGGAAGCGATATAATTAGAATGATTTTGCAAAAGATTTCTTCTTTTTCCACGGGTTTTTTTGTCCGATTTGGTCACTTGCACCATAATCCAAGATTTACGGGCAAAAAACTAGTCACTACGAATTGAATAAAATGAGTTCGCTTATATCTGGGACAAGTATAAAATTTCAACGTAGGTACTTAAAACGGAGATCTACAAGTCGTCTCATTACAATATTTAACCGAACCGAAATACATGGTGTTTTTAACAAGCGCAGCAGACACATGCTTCAAAACGTTCCGGGAACTCTTAGACAGCTCGCAAAGGGAAACATGCTCCTAATGATCCCGCCCTTTGAGCGCTGGCCCGAGGAAATTCACGAAGGTAAGTCTTGTGGTCCCCACTAATCCCTCCGTGAGGGCATTTAGTTGGCAAGAAGTTCCAATCCAGATATGGAGATTGCGGCGTGGGTAATTGGATTGATTGGAGATTAGAATTGAATTATTCAATATGTATCGGGCAGAATACATAATATCAGTAAGTAAATGTATTACGAAGTTTCGACCGCCTCCGCAGGACAGTGACTAAGCCGCTCGGGTACAAAACCCGGAGGTCATGGATCGATTCCCGCCATGGGTGGTAGGACTTTTTCAGAGTCCGACTGGCTAGCTACCACAGGTGAAATCTGCCGCCATAACAGCTCTGGCTGTGTTCCGGCAGTATTAATGTGGGAGCAAATACACTTGAAAAGGGCTCGAACTGCTCGAAGATCAGATGAGCCTACAGTCTGGCAGCACATTGAGCGAAGCTTCCTGATGAAGTGTTCCTCAATGGACTAGGCCGCAGTGACCGCTTACCTTACCTTATCAGATGGGCTGCGTTTTTGTCTGCCAACTGATGTGGTACAAAAAAAAAATCTTGTTTTTTTATGCTCCATCAGCTGACAGTTACACGCTTAGTTCTGAAGATTTTTTGAACAAGTAGTCTTCGTAACTTCTCTGTCTCTCCGTCGATTAATAAGGTTTCCTGATCTCAATTTTTATATATTAATTAAGGTGAGGATGTTGTTGGCGACGGGAAAAACTTTTTTTGCTGCCAATGTTATGTTTTTACTCTTTAAATCACAGGGTAGTGACGCGTGATTGTTGCCTCTGGTGTTACCAGCGTCTACATCAGACGGATGCATGCTTAAGCGCCACAGTCGTGGTTTAATTACAGTCATGGCTTATTTCTTTTTGCCATCGCAAAAAGCAGCACAAAAGCATTTCAAAGAACGAACTGTAATCGCTACAAAAAATTCCAGACAGCCAAGTCAGTTCTAAAATATTAGATCCTCTGATACTTATAAATATTAGAAGCAATATACCACCAAACTTATAGCACATCGATTATGAAAATTTGAGCGATCGATCGCTAATGAACTATCGAGAGCGGTAAGGTTTAGACGCGGATGCTGCCATTAAAGACCTGCCAGGAAATTTAGCATCCGAACAATTAATTGCGATGGGAATTAAATGTGATTTGGGAATTTCCTTTTTTGACAAACAGTCAAGGACAAACAAAATACAATTCTCTTTCTGTTTTCTCACGGAACTGAGCATTATTTCGAGATAAAGAACCTTTGTCGTGTTCTAAGTTCTTGATTATTTTACGTTGGAAAACGTTACAGACAGACAAAAGTTACTGTCGCACTTAAAAAAGTGCCTTAATCTCCATCAACACATTGCAAGACCAAAGGTATCAGAAGAGAGGCTTAAACGAGAAATCCGTTGCACTTTGCTCAATAAATCCAGTGATAGATCGCTAATGAACTACCAATGCTCGATTTCCAGTTCGCGAGCCGATCCATTAGACGCAATGTCTTTCGTGAACTAATGAACTATTAGAGATCTTTAAGGTCCATTTTCTCTACTGTCATTTGACCGTGAAACTCATCTAAGTTTATGATAATTTATCTTTTAGGTAACAATATCTCGGGCTGTCTTTATCAAGTCAGCATCATTGATATCCGCTGGATAAATTATGAGAAACCTTCTTTACAGTGGTTAACTGGCTTTTAGCATCCCATTTTATGGGGACATACAATTTTGTAGAGAGTTGTCCTGGCACTACGCTCTGCTGATTTCAAGGTTGGTAAGAACATGTTTATTCTGGACATGTTGTCTGTGCTTACACAAGGGTTGGTCTTTTCTTATAGTGGAATGGCTTGCCCTTTTTGTAACCAAAGGGATGGTTTCAAGTACGGTAAGAAGAAGTATTGAGTGTCTATTGTCACCAAAACCGATTTTAAGTCATTAATACTCATAGATAATTTTTAACAAGATTTTTTTTTACAAGATGCTGCAAGTAAGACAAACATACAGCAAGACTATAAGGGTCTGGTTTATACGTAAAGCTCGGCGAACTCCGCTCAATAAATCCAGTGATGGATCGCTAATGAACTATCAAGCTCGCGGCGTCGAGTTCGCGAGCCCGATCTATCAGACGTGTCTCTCGTGAACTAATGAACTGTTCGAGAACTTTTAGCATTCGATAATTTGATGGAGACACGTGTCAAATTTTGAAGGACGTACGACGTACTGATGTTTTGCTTTCAATCAGTTTTCAATTTAATAAAGAAGTAAATATGTGTGAAAGAAGAGACTGGGGAAAATGTTATTAAGAAAGTAAACGTAATAATTAAGGATAACTGTAACATTTTGTCCTGGGCGGGATTTGAACTCATGACCTCTGGCGCATAGAACAGGGCGAGGCTCTATCATATTGTAAATTTGGTAATTAAAATGCGCCTTCGGACCAATCAAAAGAAGTAATATGCTTGCTAAGACAAGGATCAATAACTGACATGTCCAAACTCCGATCTGCAACTTAACTAGTGAAATTATGGGTACATGAGACCTAATAACTCGGTGTAGCGGGCGCAGGGCAGTGCCAGACATTACTGCTTACCCAGCAAACATTTTAGGTCAAAATAACAATAAAAATACCAATATTAAGTGGCAATTTTTACGGAGACCAAAATGAGGCACCTCGAATCGACGTGGAATCCACGTGGAATCCACCTATTTGGGGAAAAAAGGCACGTGCGGGCTACGTGGATTCCACGTAACTCTAGTAATTGCAACCGACAGGTCAACGGATAGGTCATATTTTCGACGTAAACTCGACGTTACCACGACGTGCCTTGTAGTTGCAATTACTATTTTGGTAATCATTTACCTCTTTTAAACGTGGATCCAACGTATTTTTTACTATTTAATTACATATTTAGGTGAAGTTTATATCGGTAGCGATGGAGAGTAAAAGAGACAAAAATATATATCCTTTACACAAACAAAATGTCTAACCAAAAAGCTAACCTCTTTAACATTGATATAATAATGGCGGCTTGCTAAGTTTCCAAATTATCGCGCTTGATTACAACGCCATATTACGACAAAATCTTGTGCGATGAAAATTTCTTCGTGCATTTATTGATTTAACGTTGAAATCTACTAATGGGCTTCAAATATAGTGAAGAATTATTATTTTTTAATGTCAAGATGAATATTTTATTTAATAATAGTGGTCATTATCTTGCCTTAGAAGTATTTAGTTAAATAAACCCAACTAATTACCAGAATATAAGCGAGTAGATGTGACGTTTAACGGTATTATCCCAGAAATAACAACAAAAAACATGCGTTATGAATTATCACTTCTTCGGATTACTAAAATAAAATGGCGGTTTTACCAAAACGTTATTTTAACCTAAATATTGACCTATAAGTATCTGGTAATTATTTTAGGTCAATGTGACTTAATATTTGCGACTAAATGGTATCAGGTTACCTAATTAAGTCAATAATTCCAACCACTTTTTTTGTTTGTGTCGTGCACCGACATAGAACAACAAGGACAGAAAAGTACCTACCTATTTCCTAAGTCTTTCATTTCAAAATTTTCCTTTTCTGATTCTTCATTATTATTTTTCTTTACATTGTCATCATCAGTTTGATTTTATAAACTGACTTGAAGCTGAATTTTCATGAAAAGATGGTGTGGAAGCCGATGGATGAGCAATGAGCATCGGATGCTAATAAAGACCATCGGGCGTTTTTGCCCCGGTACCTCAAAGTTCACGAACAGTATTGAAATGTGGTTTGATTTAAAGGCTTAGGGTAACTATTTTACGGAACGTTTTTCTTTTAATCCTAGTGTATGGAAGAAGAAAGTTATAAGCAAAACAGTTTTGCCAATTATTGATTTTCAATAATATAATAAATATTATATTAAACTGTGATACGCTCTCTGGCGCAATCCTTTCAACATTGCAACACACAGTACTACATATGTATACATGTTACAGTCAAAATCTAAAACCAGTCAATATCGATATTGACCTTGGATTCGGTTCTGGCACTCGCCGGCCCGCTACGGCGGCACGCTCGCTTCGCTCGCTCTGTTTCTACAGTTTAAATTTTTTACAGTTTACCGTTTGTAATATCTAAGTGGTGTAGCAGTAACTCACGGTTATTGCATTTCCATGTATATTTTACATATTTTAACTATTGTGATAGAAAATATACCTAATATTATACATGCTTAAACTACATTTAATAACTAAAAATAACAATCGCTAAATGAACAAAAAACCTAATTTTACAAAACATCAATTATCTCTAAACTTGCTTTCACTGAGGTACCGCTTTTGTCCTTAGTAGGTTCTTTATTAGTGATCGAAGTTAGTAGGGCAGTATAGTAGGAAGTGAAATATCTGTACAGTTTTTTATCTTTGCCCATTGGACAGTAAGTAAAACTTTAATGATAAAAGATAGGTTACATGTAATACGTCGTAGTTTGCCAAAGACTGACTTACTTTTAACTAAACCACGATAAACGTCAAGTCGCTAACATCACTAAGACTTATAAGTTAAATTACTGAGTAAATCTAACGTTAAAGTTATCAGAACATAACCTAACGGTGTTGCAAATACATTACAAGTATATCTCACTTGATTGTCGTACTTAGGTATTTACTATTGGTGAGATTTACTTCACATTTGGTGTCATATTCAACTTAGAATCGATGACCTTAATGGTCACTGAATAAGAAATAATTACATCGCAAATACCAAGCAATCACTTACAAGTATTTATGACTTATTGGTCAAGCTTTCAACCGTCAATTCTACCATTTTTTCGACTTACTTTCGACTTTTAAGTTCTCTACCAAATTCAGTGAAAATAACGTTTTAATTACTAAATATTTCGACGTAGCAGTTAAAGTGTGTATTAAGTGAAAAAAAAATGTTGCGTGGGACGTTATTTTTACTTAAATTGGTAATATATTCTTTAGTCTTGGACCAAAACACTTAAAATGTTTGCTGGGTAGTAACTGTTTGGCACTAACCTGTCTAAGGGCAGACGTGGCACTTATCATCAGGTGTACGATCTGCTCGTCTTTTTTACACATTGCAATAAAAAAACATTTCTAAATTAAAAAAAATATTTTTGACCGGTAACCCATTAACAAATAAACCCTTCCCATTGCCCTAGCGAGGTTGTAAACTCGATACGCATTCATTTTTAATTTTAACCAACAGATTGCTTCAATTTCAGTTTCATGTGAATACGGAACCGAATATTTCACGTTTGAACGTAGATTTAGCGAGATATGAGCTTCCCATTTTGCCTAATACTGCCCACGGCGTGTGGACACCGTTATCTAAAATTTTGCCCATCTCTTTCACACATACAGGCTACGTTTAGTAGGCGAAAAGGAGGGATGCATTAAATTTATGGGTCTCAGTTCTGTTTGTGAGATCTTTTGCTGTTAGATTTTCGAGTTTCTTTTTGTGATTGTTCCTAAAAGCATTTCCATGTAAATGACATATTCACTTAATAAAAGGACACTCTTAGTTAGTAAAATGTTTAGATGCTTATAACGCTTTGCTTAGTAAGAAATGTACTTTTATTTATATCTAGGTCAGTGTAAGAAACTTCCCGGGCCCGGGTAACATATTTAGGTATGTTGTAACATTGTCAGCCTTTAGTCTTTACTCGAGATTATCACCTCATGTGACATGAGTACTTTAAAACTTTGCAAGGGAACCTGCACATTCAGGTTACTTAGGGCTTACATTACTTCTATTTCATTTTATCGGATTTCTATTATCAATTTAGAAAGCGACATGTATTGACAAAGAAGCTATAATAACCATTGTGCTTTAATTCATTTGCTACGTTGCAGTGGACACAATAAATCTGTCGGAAACAGCAGACGTTTTTTACTAGACTTCCGAAACTTATTGGCTGTTAGCCAGTCATTTTCATCCGCCAGAGATTGCCACAAAAACAAGCCATAAATTAACCATTCGCCTTGGAACCAATTCAGCAATTTTCCCTTAGATTTATTTGTCAGATAAAGCATTAAAAGGACAGTAAAAGTCAATTGTTGTCGCCATTTGGAAGTATTCTTTCATAGAAATTGGTAAGGAAATGGTCCTTAGTATTAGTACACTTAAAGTTATTATACTTCGGGTCTCAACCGAAGACGATTTAATATTACTTGCAGCAGCACAGGAGTTGGTGCTATCTTTGTCACACGTTTAGATTTATAACACTTAAAAAGATCTTCTGTATCACTCACTCCCCCCAACAACCTGGCAACCCGCGGCGCCTACGCGCCTGACCTCATTACGTGTTTTTGTGTTGTCTGAGTTACACGCGCGTTTTCCTTTCTAAAAATTTAAAAAAGGAAAACGCTAACGGTCGGAATCTTCAGATAGTAATAGTACTCAAAGTTTGATAGTTTCCTACTCAAAGGCCAAAAATAGTGAAAGTGTTACCTTTCCTACGGAAAATCTAAAAGTATTAACCAGTGAATATGATTTCAATACAGGAATCAACATGACCAATGGAAGTTTTCAGGTACCCTACTTTTATTTATTTTTTGCAATTACATTTTGTAACAATTTACTCCCAGCAGTGGGAACGTGTATGGGCTAATGATGATGATGATGACATTTTGTAACTTTATTATGTGAGTACATACTTACTACCATAATGTATATTCATATTTCGAATCAAATTAAACTGTTTTGCAAAAATACAGTAATAATAAATAATGTCCTCCTAGCCGATTCGGCTATGGCGGCCAATCTTTTACGATCAGCTAACTACGCAGGATATATTATAGTGCACAAGTGAGTGCGCAAGCACAGGTGCACTCCCTATTCCCTCACTCTCATAGCACGGTGGGACAGCAGTCTGACACGACCGAAGAGAGATCAGGCGCAGGACCAACGGCTTAACGTGCCTTCCGAAGCACGGAATCATCATTCTTTTCAGACATTCAGGTGATTCAAGCCTGCAATGTCCTAACCAAACTGGAAACATTCACACAAAGTGATGCTCCCCGCGGGATTCGAACCCACGACCTCCGGGTATTAGAGCCCAACGCTCTAACCACTGAACCACGGAGGCAGTTAGTTAAAATACAGTAAACAAAGGTCTTGTCAAGATTATAATGCGTGTATTCAACCTGCATGCAGGTGTGCAAATCTACTTACATAAATTGGAAACAAAAATATATTATTATACATATTACATAGGTAAATTATCGTTAATTATTAAATGTCAAACTGTTATTGCTATGAGTAATATATTCAGTAACATTTATAAATGAGGTCTGGGCGAGATCAGCCCGTGGTTTAAATAATAATCTATAGCCTACACGGCTAAATAAGTAACCATTACGCTATAAAAGCGCTACAAGTTACAGTACTAAAAGTGTTGAGGGATTTTGATACCACAAATTTGTGAGGACCTACTTTATTTTTATAACGGTAGGGTACTCTTGGACTCAAGTGTTGAAGTTCCCTTTAAAACTACCTACTTAATCCACGCAAAGCGTGATGACAATATTGCACCAAGAGGTTCTTTGACTCCACGCAAGACGTGTAGAGCATATTTCTCCACTGTAAAAGTGTCGAGGTTAACCCAACGCTAGTCGTGAAGTGGTTTTTTAACTCCACGCATGTCGTGTAGAGGATATTTCTCCACTGTAAAAGTGTCGAGGCCCCGCGCTAGTCGTGAAGTGGTTTTTTTTAACTCCACGCAAGTCGTGTAGAGGATATTTCTCCACTGCTAAAGTGTCGAGGTTAACCCAACGCTAGTCGTGAAGTGGTTTTTTAACTCCACGCATGTCGTGTAGAGGATATTTCTCCACTGTAAAAGTGTCGAGGCCCCGCGCTAGTCGTGAAGTGGTTTTTTTTAACTCCACGCAAGTCGTGTAGAGGATATTTCTCCACTGCTAAAGTGTCGAGGTTAACCCCACGCTAGTCGTGAAGTGGTTTTTAACACCACGCAAGTCATGTAGAGGATATTTCTCCACTGTAAAAGTGTCGAGGTTAACCCCACGCTAGCCGTGAAGTGGTTTTTTAACTCCACGCAAGTCGTGTAGAGGATATTTCTCCACTGTTATAGTGTCGAGGTTAACCCCACGCCAGTCGTGAAGTGGTTTTTTAACTCCACGCAAGTCGTGTAGAGGATATATTTTCTCCACTGTAAAAGTGTCGAGGTTAACTCCACGCTAGTCGTGTAGAGGACATTGCTCCACTCTAGAAGTGTCGAGCTATAATGGAGGCCCAGAGTGGACACCACAGGCAGACCACCGCCTGTGGTGGACGACTTACGACGACGCGCAGGCTGGGACTGGATGAATCGGGCACAGGATCGTCGCAAGTGGAAAAGAAGATAAGAGGCCTCTATCCAGATATGGATCATTATGAGATCATGAGGGCGAGCAGTTTTTCTACCTTCAAGCACAGTGTTGTGGTATTGATCCAAAAAATGGTTTACTTTACGTAAATCTAGTACTTATATCATATATTGAAGGTTAAGTAAAGTTTATATGATGATATCTGCCACTACTCCTTGACAAAACAGAACCGGTCGCAGGCACGTTTAACCGCACCGGCCTAGCTTGTCTGATTTCATCGGATATCCAAGAAAAACTTATTTTATTTGGATCCGGAATTATTACAATAACTCAGAAAGATCCAGGATATAAAAATAATAATAATAACGCACGCTTCAAAGGATCGGGTCCCCATGGGCTTGCTTGACTAAATGCCCGGAACTGAAATCATTACTAGTGTAAAAACTGAGACAGACAAACATATTATGTCTAGTAATAAAAAAAGTTTCTGGACAAAGATAATCGCTTTCATATGGATACAATAATCGGCAAAATTATGCATAATAATTATGATTGATATTCAATTATAAGAAAATAAAGATATTATTATTATTATTAAGATAAATATCTACATACAGTTATAAACAACAAACAGATCTTGTGTTCGCACATCTTCAGATCTGTTATTTCCGAGATTCGTCGAAATCTATCGTTTTCGAAATTTATATCGGAAAGAAAAGTTCTGATTATCATCAGAACGAAAAGATACGATAGGGCCCCGTTTGGAATGCAAACTTGAGGCGCTTTAAACTCCAGGGGGGTGCCGCCGCGCGGAGCATCAGCGGTTGAGCCACCAAGGGTGCAGCTAGTGACGCCGAGAGGCCACCACTCCGCCTGCGCGACATCACAAATATCTGTCATATGTGCGCACTGACTTATCTGACGATTGTGCAGTTCTATAATTAGATGCATGCATATAAAGAAGAATTTTCAGAAGTATCTTAAGTTCAAGATTATTACTGTTACGCAGAAACTTATGTCACAATAAAGGACAAATTTCATTATGTACAATAATTATTACATTTATTAAAGTGGCACATTTTACAATTCTTTACAAAATGGAAGCTTATGGCACAGTCCATACGCTGATTATTAATTTTATGATAATATATTTTCATAATTTACTAAAAATTTAATATGTTACTCGTATCTCTATTGCTCAATCGCTGCTCTGATGCGAATTATATTTATTATAAATTGTCTATTCTCAATTACAAAAACCTTCTTTGTAATTTAGTGTGTAGTTTGGATCATCTACTGAACTCAGGACTACTGGAAGTTTATTTATTTATTTAGAAAAACTTTATTGATCTGAAAATCCGGGTACAAAGGCGGACTTGACAGTAGAAGCATTCTCTACTAGTCAACGTTTGGGAAAAACGAAATGCTTTTATGCGGCAAAAATTTGTGTCTTTTAATCATCACTTTAATGAATTTAACAAATGATCCTTTTTCTAAGATAGTTATGTGAACCACATATTATGGTTATGTCTAACTACAATATAATTATTATTATTATATTTTTAGAAATATAATAAGACATTAAGCATGGATTTATTTTTCTATATTTACTACAAAAATCGAATAATCGATAACATAAGCTTGTAAAGAAAAATGAAAATAATAACTAATATGTAATATGTCACTACTTGAACTAGAACTAAACAGTGTTGTGAAAATTAATAATACCGCATAAACGTTCCGTTTAAAAATAACTACGGTTTACAAATTCTGTTTATTTGTAATAAACACAAGAAATATGTTACCTAAATATACCGAACACTGTTGTCAAATATTGCGAATAATTGTGACAGGTATATTGATTATGTTGTTTTTTGATGATTATAGGCAAATTTACACTTAGGTATTTTGCTGAATGTATTGGTTTTTGTCCTCTGCATTTCCAGTCGTTTATTCGTTAATTACATGACATAACGTTGTTTTTTAATAAGAAAAATTCGTAGTCATTTCAACATTTTTCGAAAATGAAAATTATGAAATTGGCAAGTAATCATCCAAAAAAAAAAAAAAAAAAAAAGCAGACAGATATCCCCAGACTGGGCATGGCTTGTGCTATGGTTGCCAAGCTTGACAAATAGCGGATGAACGTTCCTTACATAATTTGTTATTTTTGATTTATTATTTTTAAAATGTATACCTACATTTATTATACATATAAAACATTCAGGCCGATAAAGGCATATGTTCATGCACACGACACGAGTGGTCGTACCGTGCGGATTTCGATCCCGCGATCTCTGATGTAGTGGTCGACTCCTCAAACTTTACAATGAATCTATATATACCTATGTACGCAATTTAGATCAAATCAAGCTATATACATATTAGATAGATAATCTTTACTGGTGAATGCAAATCACAAAATTTTTCCTAATTTGTATCACAATATTTTTGTGATTGTATTGCATTGTATTGTATGTATTGACATACACTAAAATATACAATAAAATTTAACGTATCATCATTCCTTGTCTGATGATTGTATAAATCGCTTTGCTATTAAAGGTTTAAATAGACTGGCTTACACCAAATTAACACCAAAAAAAAAAAAAAAAACAATTGCTGAATATTAAAAACTACGTATGTATACAGAACTTGTGGTTCATGGAAGGACACTATTTTTATTGGAGTCAAAAAAAAAAAAAACGATTGAAAAATTATTTATTTTATATACATACATGATATTGCCATCAATTGAAATATACATTATGCGTATTCATATCTCACAGTCGTCTGTCAGCTTCTGCATCCACCTTTTACCGGTGTTGGTTGGAGCGATCTCTCGATTGTTTTCTTCTTCTTTATAATAAAAATGTCCTAGTATCGTCCTGTACATAAATAATGGTGATTTCGCTAAAGCCATATTCGGTATATGATTAATTTAAAAGACATATTATTTGACTACGCCTTATTAATTTACATCTTTTATTTTTAATTGTTTACCTTAATATTATAATGATGCTCTAAACATCTGCAAGTAATATTAAATCGTCTTCGGTTGAGACCCGAAGTATAATTAAGAATCAAACGAACTTACCTAGTGTAGTTTGATTCCAATTATGCGAGGGTCTCAACCGAAGACGATTATATCGTCCCATCCCGCCCAACCCGACAAACAATTAATAAAAATAAAAGCTAATCCATTTTCGGAAACACAAAAAATTTACTTTGAAATAATGAGGTCAGGCGCGTAGGCGCCGCGGGTTGCCAGGTTGTTGGGGGGAGTGAGTGATACAGAAGATCTTTTTAAGTGTTATAAATCTAAACGTGTGACAAAGATAGCACCAACTCCTGTGCTGCTGCAAGTAATATTAAATCGTCTTCGGTTGAGACCCTCGCATAATTGGAATCAAACTACACTAGGTAAGTTCGTTTGATTCTTAATTATTTAGTATAATCAATGCTTAAGTATTATGAATGCGATAGTAACTCTGTTTGTTGCGCTTTGACTATTAAACCAGTAATCCGATTTTAATTATATCTGGAACAAATAATCTTCTAGACCTTGGAAAACTCAAAGACTACAATTTACCCTGCTATTGTCTCTCGCTTATCTCGGTTCCCACGGGGAAGGCTATGTCCATTAGTGTTTTTGGCCGATGATGAATTTTGACGGTAATAATGTCTGTCTTTTTTTTAAACACAAAATCCAGTTTTTAAATTCGTCGTCAGCAGCCAAACTTTTTCACTAACAAATCAAAGAGACATCCGGCGACTGGGACCACATTTAACTCGGACCGTGGTCCCAGTTGCCGGATTGATTTATCTATACTTCTATACTAATATTATAAAGAGGAAAGATTTGATTGTTTGTTTGTTTGAATTGAATAGGCTCCGAAACTACTGAACCGATTTTAATAATTCTTTCACTGTTGGATAGCTACACTATCCCTGGTGAACATAGGGTACTTTTGATCCCGGAAATGTGGGGGGAAGGGGGGGATATTTGAAAAAAGAAATAACGCGCGGGTGAAACCGCGGGCGGAAGGCTAGTTTCTAATATTTTTCTTCCGGCGACTGGGACCAAAACTAGTAAAATCCAAAACTAGTACAGTCAAACAAATAAATCGATGGTCCCTACGTACAAAAAGACATGTCAAAAGCCACAATGGCTATATTCATTTACATATGTTAAGATTAATACATACTTACCTTTGTTGTTTACATTTATATAAATCGAACGAAGGAGCGGGCTTCTCCTAACACAGGTATTTATAAACTTAAAAGGAGATGCCCAACACTTGTAACGATGTACCATTAAGCAATAATAGTTATTTATGTGACTGTTGCATAATGAGGGTCATTAAAATACGAATGTGGTTTTATGAAACGAACGAAGTGAGTTTCATAAAAGGATCACATGAGTATTTTAATGCCTAATTATGTACAGTCACATACATAACTTTATCTTCATTCATACGATAAATGTCTATTTTAAAGTCAGGATCGATGTGAAACCGCGTGGAATATAATCCGTAGTACCAGGAGAGCAGAGAAGAACAAGAAGCTAGGCTAGCTCGCGTCTTTCAAACTCTTTGATTTAATGAATAGTTACGCTGCGGTTATGCTCTCCTGGTACCTTTGAAAATACATCAAGATGTTTTGCTTACATATTATGTTAGCTTCAAATCCATTAATTTTTACTTTTTAAGAAGACGTTCGAAATTTGAACGTAATCAAAGTATCGGTTACCGATACTAAAATGTAAACATTACGATGCAGCCACAGATACTTATATCTAAATGTAGGGCGTTTGCTCATCGCTCCTGACTATAAAATAGACATATTATGGTATGGATGTAGATAAAGAACATTTTGATTTTGATTTCATTTAAAAAGAACGCAAACAAATGCAAAATTTTGCCATCTCCAAATTGCATTATTTCAGTACCTACATTTGGATAGAGGATATTTCATCTTCACTCCCCCATTACGTCACAGCATCCGTCTAGACAGCCAGACAAGTCAGATAAAGATATATCTAGGGGGAATGGGGGGGCTTTAGCTCGGACCGGGGCTCTCGTACAAAATGCTTTTAGTTTTTTACTGAACTCTTGTTCACAAAGGCACCTAGACGGTTTAATTTAAATGTAATCGCCTTAGTAAAAGCTACATTTCACTATGATATTCTTTATAAAGCCTAAGTAGGCTTTCTTGAGGATTTATTTTAAGGACTAACCGAAGTTTATTTGTTTGAAGCTCCGTACCGCAAAAGAAATATTTTTTTACAATCGTAAAATATGTTCGCACAGTCGTATCGGTTTTTAAGTTTTTTTTATAAAATTATGTTGTCAGAACATTTGATATTCTCAAAACCTGCTCAAGTGTTAGATTTAACCTGTGAAATTTTCAGTTAGCCAGTTGGCCCCTGAAAAGCTTTGGTAGCTAAGTCATTTTAAATGCCGCTTCACAGGGTCAATGGTACGAATCTTGGCCCAAACGTTCGAATTTTTTTTGAGCGAGGTCTAGCACGATAATGCTGAAATCATTGAGACGAAACTTGCAGCCAAATGCAAGTACGAAGAACAGAGTGCATCGCTTTAATGTTAAAACTAAACTTTCCAAAAAAAAAACTGAAAAAAAAACAGCAAACCTAACCAAACTGAAATCGAATTATCGTATCACATTGTGAGATTAATTTTGTTGCTTTGATCAAATCAATTAACCTTGTGTGTTATTTCAAAGTCAAAGTATTTATTTTGCAATTTGATTTACCAAGAAATTCTTTTGCACATCATAAACTTTTTTTCCTACCAGCACTTCGACGTGAATGAATGGCCTGTTGAGAATAAGTGCTGCAAGAAACTCAACAGATATGATAGCCTTTTTAAATCATTTTGTGTTTTACAATATTAACTTAAAAATAATATTAAAATGTCAACTTAATAACAATAAAATGTCAACTTAATAATAATATAAAAAGTACAATAAATAAGCATATGAGTAGATTTCTCATTTGTTATACCTAACTATGGTTTGTAAAACTGTGACCTAACATACATCTCTACCACAAATTGTATAAATACGCGTAAAATCCTCCAATAGCGTGCAATAAATGTTACCTCAGCATTCTGTTGTATTTCACACGCTATTAAACTTGCAGACTCGCGAAGTTTGCACTCCATAATGTAATTCCGTACTTTGTTTGCGTTTTCAAGACTCAAGTTCAGTTTGAAAATATTTTCCACGGCGCTCCTTGGGGCTTCTTTGTTTTCTTAATATTTGTGATCGTAAGTGACATTTTCCAGGAGAGTGAATTGTTTGTATCAAAAGTTTGAACTCAGTCGAAAAACACTTATGTCACGGGTAGTACAATTTTATAGTTGTTGGGATCAAATAGACTCGTTTTGGCGGGTGAGGTTTGGTAGAATTCTTAACATATTAAATATGTGACAGTGTAGTGTAAAAGCGAGTTGTAAGATCTCCGTTTTAATTATTTTTATATACATATACCTACTAGCGGCCCGCCCGCGGCTTCGCCCGCGTGAACTATAGGACGTTATCCCGCGGGAATTGAACTATAGGACGTTATCCCATGGGAGTATCTTGTAAATTGTAGCCTATGTGTTATCCTTATGTATAAGCTATATTATTGTAAAGTTTCATTAAAATCAATTCAGTAGTTTTTACGTGAAAGAATAACAAAAGTTCATCCATCCGCTCCCCGGCGGGGGCTTCGTCGTTTGACCCCGGTCCCGAATACACCGCGGTGTCAAACGCACAAGGACTCTTTTTGAATTGGCCGTTTGACACCGTTAATAATATCGCGGTTCCAAGCGGGAATAACTTTTTTCGACTTCGTCATTTGACACCGCCAATAAAAATCTTATTTTTGATTTTTGTACAGTTAAGTACACAAGTAAGTTGTAGATTTGAAGGATCCTTTAGTAAGTAGGTTATATTTTTTTCTGAAAAGTTACTTGTTTTTAGAAAGCATTAACGTGTCATGTATTGGTTTTTGCATGGAACACGTGTGCGATATCGGAATCGTTAGAAGTTTGTATCTTTTGCAAAATAAGTAATAAACGAGTAGCTATTACAATTATTAGCCTAATCGCCAAAAGGGTAAGATGGTTTAATTAGTAAGGTCACTTGTTCCTGAAAGCATTGCCTTGTCGGTATTTTTTTGTTTGTAATAAAATAGAAAATAACGACATAAGACGCTTATTTTTGGTCTGAATTAAATTTTATGTGTATAATAATATGAACGAATTTAATGTTTCAATAAATGAATTACTCGTCCCTTTGTGTATTAACGAAAATTTAACTATCTATAATATGTATAAATAGCTAATAATACAATATAAAAGCATCAAATTCATTAAGTACTGGTGGTGTGTGCGGCCACACGCGAAGTGGCTGCCTTGATCAAACGTTTTGTGTTGGGCCGCACAGTCGTGTGGACATTTTTGCGCTAGCGTCAAACGTGTAATGCCGCACTGGAGTTGCAAATTTAAAAACACAGGGGTGTGTCTTTGCCGCAGTCAACGTGTTAACAAGCTGAAATAAAGCTAGATGAAGTGACCATATCCCAAAAAGTGGCTGATAGTGGTTGGAAGTAAAGAGCTGAAATACGAGCGTTCTATTGGTGCGGCCTATGGGACAAAGTTGTCATTACAAAAAACGGATACTTATATTGGGATATTTTTTTCGATGCAATTTTGTCTTTAACTGTACATAAATAATAACAGCGGTGTCAAGTGACGAAGTCGAAAAAAGTTGTTCACCACTTGACACCGCGGTGTCAAACGGCCAATTCAAAAAGCGTCCTTGTGCGTTTGACACCGCGGTGTATTCGGGACCGGGGTCAAACGACGAAGCCCCCCCCCCGGCCGGTACCGCCGCAACCGCTATGTCCCTGCATTTTAAATCTGTAATATCTTCGAAACTATTCATTTAAATTACATGATGTAAAGGGCCATATTGATCTATATTACATGCACAATTTATTTATGGTACTTTATTGGATAAGGATTAATACTGTATTGCTTAAAATCACTTTTTCGTAAATAAGCCATTATTTTATCGTAATAAGTAAAGGAAAATTGTTATTGTGGGTTATCCCTAAGAGATAGACATATACCATCGCGGACTTTTTTGTAAAACTTTTTAAGGTGTACAATAGTGTAGTACATTATTTTGATCTATCTCGTAGGGTTCAGCCAGCGTTTGCAATGTAAGCGCAAAAAAATGCGATTATTTACGACCTTAAATTAAAAACCTCTAAAGTTATCAGTGTTTCTCTACTATATTATGCATGTATTATACATATAAACCTTCCTCTTGAATCAGTCTATCTAATGAAAAAAACCGCATCAAAATCCGTTGCGTAGTTTCAAAGATTTAAGCATACAAAGGGACATAGGGACAGAAAAAGCTACTTTGTTTTATACTATGTAGTGATAACGATAAAATATATAATAATATGGTTAGACTGCCAGCAATATCTAACTGAGCAGTGTTTTGTTACAAAAATTTCCTGTTAGTAAAATCAAACATAAAAATCCATAGATGTTCACCAACTTTTGAACCTTGAAACCAAACAATAAATAAGCAAAAAATAATCCTTGCAATAACAGCATATGCAACCTGTTATTAGTTTAATATATGCCACAGAGTACATTATTGTCTGCAAAATTATTATGCTTCGCACCCTGACCCCTGGCCGCCATTTTTCTCGCCATTACCGTGTCTCCTGTGTTACCGAGGCCATAACCACATTGTTGCTAATACATTTTTTGTCAGCAAAGGCTGTGGTCATGCATATTCATAACGGTAGCCCAAGACATGGGACCAGTGTGGCTTTAGAGGGACATACGTGCTGATATTGTGGGTGGGTATGGCGCGGTCAGATTGGTTAAATGGGACGAAATTTCATTATGTGAACTAAGGAACGAGGCATGTTTTTTGAGAATTAACCGAGATTTTCTAAAATTTCAGACAACTTATCACTGATTAATTCACTGATAAATTCGACATTAATAGAAGGTACAAAAGGGCGTTTTTAATTTTTTGAGTTAAAATATTAGTTTTTTAAGTAAAAGCTTGTACATTCAATAAATTTTCATAATTTTATTATAGTCTAGTGAAGGGTCCCAAGAAGGATTTAGTTAAATAATTTTATTAGAACGCTAAAGAAACACTTCAATGAATTCTACTGGTATTTAATTAGGCTTAAAGTTTAACTCTAGGTACAAACAATATTTTTCCTTTTTTTCTAAAATGTCTTCCTATTTAAATACGAAAGTCTTCAAGTACACCTAGTTTCAAATGAACAAATAATGTTCTTCTTAGATAACTTTACATAATTATTAAACGCAGGATACATTTTAATATGTAGTAGTCTGACATCGGCCTGTAGTTCTTTCGGTTTCTTGCCGGTTCTTCTCGACAGATGACTGCATTCCGAAGCCGGTTGTAGAGTCACTCTGTAATTGACGATTCATAAATACAAGTTTACATGAATAAAGAATATTTTGATTTTGACATAGAAATATTATGTACTGAGTAATAATAGCTCAATGGATTTTGATTTTGATTTTGAGTATTTTTATAAACAGAAAAAGCTAATCATAAAGTTTCGGTTCAACTCAGTATTAAAGGCCATGGATAGGTAAGAAACTATAGGTAATATCATTGATAGTGTAGGGCGATTAGAATTTGATCCGTCGAGTTAAACTAAATCTATGTGCTTCACCAACCGTTGACATTATGCGTCTAAAATGATTTGTGTCAATTAACACAATATGAGCGGAGCATTTTTCGAGCGCTAGTGCGGTATCTACCTCTTTTTTAAATACACTATCAATGGGTAATATTACATATTCACATACATCCCAGCCTCTTAACAGTTTAGATATCGGACTTGAGATAAATCCGACGATAAATATTCATAGGGGACAACAATACATCAGAGCGATCCTTTGCAAAGCCGCCGGACTCACTACCTGTCCTTTAAGACCCTGGGTATGACCTCATCTGAATGAAAACATACGGGGTTATATGTACTTCAAGCGGCAGCGTTGAGTCTTAATACGAAAAATAAACGTTATTATTTAGAAAGTAAATGAATAATTGTTTGCAAGCACAAAATGTTGATTATAATTATTGATGCATCAAGTATTAAAGACAACATTTCTTTTTTCACATTAAGCCCAACATGTAAAATAAGTAAGGTCCTTTTTCATTCTTATTTTTACCATCTAAACAATGTAGAAAGATTTTAAAAATATTGCCTGATTTCTTTTATTAATAAAGGGAGGCAATCGCGCAAGAGCGAAACCTTATCATTTCGATCAGATGTCCAACAAATAAAACATGAGATTCTTCAGATAGCGGGTGTATTTTTTCTAACAAATTCTGCAATGCAACTGTGATACTCCTGTATCACTGGTGTCTTTGAGCAACGGTGATTACTAGCCATCAGGTGGCCCACGTGCTCATTTACCTCGAATGTAGAAAAGATGTGAATTTTTACTTAACGGTTCTGGGCACAATGCAAGATCGTGAGTAAACTTTTTCTGCAGGATACACGGTCATGATTTGGAATGCCGCATAAAAGGGGATTGTCATAATTCAGCGTAATAAATATATGCAACGGGCTTTGTGCGTTTTCCCGACGGTAGTGTTGCTTTCGTATGTAATGTGTTTACGTTGTATGAGAAGCGATTATAATTTCCCATGAGAATATAACTAAAGGGAGTTTCTGAGCGCCCGGACAGCGAGGGACGTGGGTTCGAGTCCCGCCTGATACCTGGACAAATTGGTTTTTTTTTCTAATATATTTGTATTAGTTTCTGAGCTATTAATATAAAGGTTATTATTTTGCTGGCGATCGTTTCGTTTTGAATAAGTACAAGTTATTTTGTTGAGACTTATTTTATTAAACAAAAATAATAATTAATATGCATGGGCATGGGCATTGTACACAGCGTCTTCTAGTCCGAAACTAAGCAACACTGATGCCAACAAAAAAGGATACCACACACAAATATCAAACCAGCTTGCATTAAATCGTGTGTACTTCTGGGCTAGAAAATTGCTACAAGTCTGAAACCAAAAGCGAAATATACCTAACAAAAACAACAACATAATTTCATTTAAAACATAACTCAAGGTCGAGTAACATAATCATTTACTGTCACCTCCACCGTCTAATAACACGTAACGTCGTCATATTACGTACTCGTTAGGTAAAAAATACTTACACGCCAATTCCTGAAGTTCACATGGTAATTAACATCAGGGTAAATTATATTTCCCCGCTCATTACCCCGGGGTAAACCAATTAACGCTAATGAGAGCGCTCCAGCGCTTCCTTTCCACTATTTTTCCCGTGTGTTTTTAATTTGTAGCTTATAAGGGTGATGACCTGCGCAGGGATAGGAAAATGTAAAAAAAAAACCGACAGAAAAGTGCAGTTCTTGTAATTTTATCTTTAAGGATTTTCAAAAGAACCGTAATTGTTCCGGCAGGATAATATTTTTTACTTGGGCTGGCAAAGAGAAGATATCTAAATATTATTTAGTTTGTATAAGTAGTTTCTGTTCGCGGCTTTGCCTGGAAGGACATCTATTCTGTTATCTCATGGAACTGCGCTTTGTCCTAAGATAAAAAGTGACCTTTCACAAGGTCTAGTTTATGTCTGTACCTATTTCCATGAAAGTTTAATTTTATTGTGACAGCATAACAGGCAGACAAACCAAACCAGGTTTGGGTGTGGCTTGCGAGTGTGGTTTTACCCCTCAGACCATGGGTCACCTAACATCTTGCCCAAACTGCCCGGTCACCTGTACTCAGGAGGAGCTTATGTCTGCCACGGAGAGTGCAATCCGTGTTGCTCAGTAGTGGGAGTCGAAAATGTAGTTTAATTGCCATCGACACGCTAAGAAGAAGAACAGGCAGACAGATAGATTAACTTTCGCATTTATAATATTAGTACTGGTTTTGTTTTTCAGCTATATCTACCTCATTAGGTAGGTGTAGGTGGTCCATTGACCATGCAAAATAAGTTAATGCTCTCTTTATAGTTTTTCAGTAGGCAGACAAGAGGGTCAGTTTATTAGGGAGACTGAATATAAGATGTAGTTTACGGCTCACACTCTTGTAAAAGTTCATTCTGAAGAAGACCCTACCACCGAACCAAACACAAAGAAATTGAACTTATGACCTCCAGCATAAATAAATGAGGCTCGTGTGACGGAACCAGTTTCAAAGGAATACGAGTAAAATAAATTGCATATGAAAATGACGAGTGTTGCCTCCACGTAAAACCCTCATGTTAACATATTAAACGAGTTTCGGCAAGCTACATTTATAATGTATGTATTTATCGGCCTATGATGTTTGCTTTTCCGTTTCGTTTAAATAATATCAGAGTTGAAACCTTCATTAGCCAAGTGCGTTCAAGACTCGCTTTATATGGATGCGATCGATGGTGTGATTCAAGCCACAAGGCTAGCACCGGCTCGTCCCAATCGGGTGTGAAGGGGAAACCGGGGGAGTTAAGTGGGTAGTGGACGCTTTAGTCTCAAGTCCCACACATGGCCGCAGGTCTAGCTATTAAGTTTTGGTGCATAAACGCATGCTCCTCCGAAAAAAAAATATGGCTTGATTCTTGGTGCGCACCTACGAATTTTAAATGTACATACTTGTACGTTTTACCAAATTCAACTTCAAACTTTATTCACATCGCAACGGACCAACGTATCGAAGTAAGATGTGGTATATGGATAGTTTAAGAGCTACTAAAAGTAATGTAAGCTATTACTTTTATCCCAGAAAAATATCACATTCTTACAGGATAACGTCGTACCTTTATTTCATGCGAGCGAAGCCGCGGGCAGCATTTTATAGAGGAAAGATTTGATTGTTTGTTTGTTTGTATTGAATAGGTTCTGAAACTACTGAACCGATTTGGATGATTCTTTCACTGTTGGAAACACTATCCCCTGGTGACATAGGGTAATTTTTATCTCGAAAATGTGGGGAAATATTTTAAAAAAGAAATTACGCGCAGGTGAAACTGCGGAGGCGGCCGCTAGTATTTCGTATATTGGTAATTAGTTGTAAGCTTTTCGATTCATAAAGTAGGCTCCTTAAATGTACTTACAAATCGACAACTATCATTATTACAGAATAAATCTACCGCGCGCCGGCTTCAGAATTTTGATATGAGAAGAACTGGCAAGAAATTCAATAATATCTTTTGTATATTAAATCACCAATAAGGTATTAGGCGTGGACTAAAATTAAGACCATAGGTTTTAAGAACGGTTCGCTGAATCATTTTGATGGCAGTCATTTAAACAAACGGATCCTTGAAGCTTTCTTAATGCTAAAAAATAATGTTTTATTCTACACAAAAAATAATTTAAATTATGTCGTAGCGTCTCCACATTTTCCCAGAATTTTTCCATTTCTTTTCTACATAATCGTTTTATTCATTCGACGTGATACAGATTTAATTTTCAATTCTTTTCCCTACACCATTTTCTTTTTCGTTTTCTGGAACAATTTATGTATGTAGTATCCGGGTTATATTAACTTTCCCTTTTATTTTATTGTCGTTTCGGGAGTTATAGTAAGTACGAGGCTAAATGTTATGATATTTGGTACGTAATAAAATTCCCAATATGTGGCTTTTCCTTGTTTATACGACATCGTACGCTAACTTAAGTTGGTTATATTTAACAATGTTCACGGTTTTTTCGTGCATTGGTCGTCGGTTCTCACAAGATATTTTTATATTTATCCGAATGGTATTTTAGGAGACTGAAGATAACTGACTTCCATAATAATGAAATGGGTTGTATTTAACTGCACATCAAAAAATATTGATTGTGCATCAAAAAAATACTGAATTGCTAACCTAACCTAACCTTTGGTGTGCAATCAGTTATTTTGATGTACATTTCAGTTTTATTTTTGATGTACACCTAAAAATATCCCATAAAAAAATGAGAATTTGAAAGGCCAAACGTTACATAGTTTGAGGCGAATTTAGTTGTAACTTTGCTTTTACGCTAGGAATCTTGGGTCTGTCTCCCACTTAGGACCAACAGTCATGTGGGAAACGTTTTATAAAATTGTATTTCAGTTATCATGGTTAAAATAGTGCTTTATATTGACGTGTTGCTAGTCTTGACTGAAGTTTGCAAGATAGTTGCCAGTTTCAGTACTAAAAATAACGTCAATATGTGCGTGCGAGAAATAGTGGTTTTTGCTCTGTAATCTCCTTATGTGTGATTGAATACTAACTTAAAAAAAACAAAAAGTTGTCGAATCTAATATTGTTTGAAAATACGACTTCAAAATATTATCATAAAAACACTAACCTTAGTGGTATATCGGTCGGTGAACTTTTGAAATGTAATTTCACACTGTCACGCAGTCCAACGCTCTCTCCCAAGGGAGCGCTGGCTCGCGGCGTTCGATGGTGCAGCAATGTGTTCGGAACTTTTAAACACATCCCAATTGATAACCAACAGTTCCCAACTGTACGTAAATTTAACCAGTCACATGGAAGTTCAGTCTATGTGACCGCATCGGTAGTGTAGAATACACAATGTACCCGTTTCGATTAATTAACGAGTCTGAGGCAAAAAATTGTATTTGGTTGATTACTAAGTCATTGCAACAGTCCCATCAGAAGTCTGTAATATAATCTAGTGTTTTTACCTCTATTAAGATGTCAGAAAGCTATTATTTATATAACCGTAATATGGTTATTTACTTAGTAGTAGTATTTTATGTGTCAAAAACAGATTTCAAAACATTTTATGAATAAATTGGGTCCAAGTCGACCAGTTCTCAAAGGTGGCACCTGTTTACAAATGTTTCACAGTCATGAAAGCACGAGGCTTGCACCACCAAAGCAGTCAAAGCTATTATTATACCCCTACACATCATCATTATCATCAACCTGGCTTATCAATAAGCCCTCTCTTACAAAAACGCTGCATGACCTTAAACACCGTCGCCGAGTTGCCGGTCTTTCAGTATTTTAAAGGATACACTTCGGAGAGTGTGCAAGCGAATTGCACGAGCTTAACCCACCTGCCCCGTTCCACCATCGGAATACCAGACGCAGATTAGGCTACCACCCTTACATAGTGGATATACCACCCAGCCGCACGAAACGCTATGCCTGTAGCTTTTTGAGGCGGATGGCTAAGGAATGGAACTCCTTGCCTGCGGAGGTGTTTCCTGACCACTACGACTTGGGAATCTTCAAGTCCAGAGTGAATAGGCTGTATTTGGGTAAGCATGTACCACCTTAGGCCGCATCACACTTTCCATCAGGTGAGATTGTGGCTAAATGGTTACCCTTTTCGCATAAAAAAAACCTGTTCCAGTCCACTGCTGGACATAGTCATCTCCCAATGCTCACCACTTTGTTGGATCCTCAGTTACTCGCATCCATCTTCTGCCAGCCATCCTGCAAAAATCGTCACTGCACTTGGCCTGATACTGCTAGACGCAGTAAATCACTATGTTCCAAGTAGGTCTGGTTTCCCTTGTAAGGGTTATGAAGGTCAGATGGCAATTGTTCCTTTGTAATAACCAGGCTTGTCGAATCTAGGATCATAGTCGAAGCGGACCCTGAGCTCCATGCTGGATGCAATCAGAAAAAACGCTGGGATGATGATGAATGATGCAGTAAATCACTATAAAATAATTTCTGAAAAGCGATACAGGCTTTCATGACTATTACGCGTTATCGAAACCAGGAAGCAATCGCAATCACGAGTTCCAACGAACCTATCGGATTTTAATAAAAAGCAAAAGGTTTCACTGATAATTTCTCAGATAGCCAGTTTGACGTGAGTTTAATTCCTTTATTACGGTAATGAAATTGTTTGAGATATAAGTTCAGTTTACCGTTATCATGTCCCGGCTTCAAGGAATGATAAAAGTTTTCTTGGTTGTAATTACTATGAAGTAATTGCATAAAAAGAAGATAGGGGTATCCATAAAGTCTTTTATCACTTGAAATGGGTAAAATATGGTTACTACAGAAAAAGATTCTTAAATCAGTAATTTTATTTTCATGAACTTAGTGTTTTGGTTGCACCAAAAAGTCAATGTAAGGAAAAAAATTTTTTATTCTGTAGACGACACTAAGATAATATTTTCTTTTTTCGAAATAATCTAATATAATACTATGGTAAGAGTGTTATATATTACTATGGTTCTAATATAATACTATGGTTAAGTGAAAATATTCTCTTGTCATTGCGAAGGTTAAAAGGGCAATGAAACCCCGCGTGGCAAAAATCGTTGAAAAATGTCTGTTCAGTGTAGGAGTGGCAAAGCTAAATTGGAAAGAAGAAACCTTTTGAAAGCCAGTTATAGATTTAATTCACCTTAACTTAGAACCGTTTATAACCTGAACGCAAGTGTTAGTCACCTTCTGAGGTATGAACGCGGTGGGGCGGGGGAGGTAAGCAATGGACAAATTACCTAGAATCCCGAAATGTAGGTACTTGGCCAAGTACTTAAAATACCGGATCAATGAGGCTTTCAACACAATGGAGCCAGTATACCTGAAATCAAAGCCTCAAAGATCACATGAGCCTTTAGTGTAGCAGCACGTCGAGACACAATTCTTGATGAAGGACGTCGCAGTGCCGGTTTATCATCAGGTGGGCTGCCTGCCTGTCAACTGATTTAGCAAAAATAAAAAAAAATTGCAAAAACATTTCCGAAAAACTAAGCCTCAATTTAACTTCTAAGTTTAGGCTTGGGGGTTTTAAATTATTTCTGTAAAGTTGATTTCCACTCCGTACGTCTCGGGAGGGCAATCGTAGTAAAGAGTAGAACTTCCATCGAGAACTCTTTCCAGGCTTAACGGAATATTAAATCGTTAGCTTCGAGCACAGTCCAAAGTTTGAAGACTTTCGAGTTTGAGCCGAGTGTACTTTCAACTAAATTGTTGTTGTGTACCAGCGCATTTTGTAAAATGAAATATTTATCGTCTCGAACTGATGCTGTGAATAATGAAACATTTGTACTTTATTTTACATAATATAATATTTCTAAAATAAAATTAAATTGCCTTTTCTTTCGTTGAGCGTTATTGTTCTGATCTAGTCAGCGTAACATGCTTACTTGATCGTCGCGCGCGTCTGCCATCTGACTTCTGTACCCGTTAACTGGGGAACTTGACCAGATGGATTGTAGACACAGTCGAATGCATGTAGGTTTCCTCTCGTTAATTGAAAAATATTTTGTGTTTGTAAATGCTCCATTATAGCAGAAAGCATCACCTTACGTACCTACTGTATGCTTTTGTGATATTTATTATTTATTTTTACAGAATCTAAGTACTAATGTAACTTTTTTTTTGCAATGAAGCGTTAATGAAAAACTTATTCATATTTCAACGACGTCGATCAGGCTTAAGAGCTAATAACGTTGCAGCTACTTAATTATTCTGTTTACTCTCTGCAGTCTTTGTCCCAGCCCAGTGATTCCGGGACGTCGGACGGGAATGCTAACGGGATGCTAGTGGCTCTGTTTAGAGCATTCACGTGAATAGAGCAATAGTGCTCAGTTGTCTCTTTAGCGTAAACGCAATCGGCGTAAATGGACTCATGAGTCTGACGTCACATAATGAAGAGGAATAGAATCAAACGTTATTCTTTATTGAAGTTTAAGGTATTTGCCCATATTTGATGATCAATAATTATAACGAAAACTTCATTCTAATGGTGATTTTTTTTACCCTGTAGCTGAGACAAGATTGTGTCGAATTTTTCGAACTCATCTCAGGTTAGCGATCACCAATCTGCGTTTGGCTAATAAGGTGATTAGGTACTGACCTATCATTGCAGAAAGCCTTTGCCCTGTATTTATATTTACTAGTTGCCAGTTTATTTCTATACTAGCTGCCGCCTCTGCAGCTTCACCCTTCTCCCACATTTCCGGGATCAAACGTATTTCATGTCACTCGGGATAGTGTAGCTTTCCAACTGTAAAGGAATTTTTCAAATCGGTTCAGTAGTTTGGGAGCCTATTCAATACAAACAAACAAATCTTTCCTTTTTACAATATTAGTATAGAAAAGTAAAGAGAAGAGGAAAGTTGTTAATTGAGTAACGTTCTGAAGTCCAACTCGTGTGTCCATTAAGCTGATTATGTTTACGCCTGCAAAGAGACTGTGACACTAATGCTTGTTTAGCAAAAATATTCCGGCTTTGAGTCCACATTAACAACATGTACCTACTTGTGATTCGTATACTTAGTGTAATATGTATTAAAATTTGCTTGCTATAGATATGTTGAAAAAATGATTTTTATTGGTAGGTAAATAATGTACCTTTTTATATTATATAGGGGGGCAAACGAGCAAGTGGGTCACCTGATGATAAGTGATCACCGCCGCCCATAACCCGTTGTCCTAGGTGAACGACAAACGCGACAACGCGACGCGAAGCGACGCGACGCGTAAATGTCAAATAGTCGTGGTGTATGATAGTGGGCTACGTTGTCGCGTTAGTCAGTGCGCGACGACACGCGACGAAATGCGGACCTGTTTTTTGCGCGACAAGACGCGACGACGCGCGACGACGCGCGACGACTTGACAATTGCAAAGGGGTTTTTGGGAAGAAGTATGAATACACTTTTGAAAATTGGATAAAGATAGTTAATAGTAGGTTCAATAGCTGCAACAATAAAATGGAAAATGCTTGGTGAAAACAATATAATTGACAATACTCTTTAAACAAACGTGGATTATTTCTTAGTTTCGGATATAGTTAAATGATGAAATTCTCCAAATTTATTTCGCTCTAAATATATAATATTTGTTGTCTTTCTTTTATGTTTACGAAGTTTCTGTAGGGCTAAGTATTTAAAATATGAATTTTCTAGTAATAACGCAGTATATTTGCCCATGGTTAAAACACTACTGCCGCGTTTGTCGCGCACGGACATAGGACACACGTCGCGTGAAGTATTGGTCGCATTACGGCGCATTGCGTCGCGTCGCGTCGCGTCGCGTCGCCCACCTAGGACAATGGGTAAGCACCCGAGACCCCCTTGGGGTCGCAGGCGCGTTGCCCGCCTTAAGAGACGACAGTTATTAGGTCTCATATACCCAATAATTTCACGAGCTTCAGTGCCCTTTCCCCGAAACACAGAAGTACATACTGTACTGCAGATATTCTTTATTTATTAAATTGGTAATAAATTGCCCTTGTTATTTTTTTTTATTAAAGAGGGGAATGTGACACTTGATGGTAAATAAAATCATGAACACCTGCGACCAGCTTTCGCGTTGCCCGCCTTTTAGAAAAGAATAATAAATGGAGTGGGATGGGGGAGGAATATAAGAGACGGGACAATATAAGGGGAAGTGGGAGGGGAGTTCTCCAAATAAAGCGTAATAGCTACTACTTATTCCATTGGTTTTCTGTGATAGGCTGGTACTTCTCCGGTCAAGCCAACCCATTTCGATTCACAAACGGGAAATGTTATGTATGGCTCTACTACATCCAATTGTGACTTTCATTAGACTTTTTGTTGAAGCTGGTTAACTTTATAATTTCATAAAACTTATTAACATAATCTATTTAATAGATATACAGGGTGTTCGGAAGAACGTTGAACATACGATAATGGGGGGTAGTTGGGGTGGTCTGTTAACTAACTAGCTCAAAAGATTTCACCTAGGTCTCAAGTTTTTTTTTAAATTTTTTTTTTATAAATTTCTATAATTTTTCGGTTTTGTACCTTTAAACCCGTCTAACTTTTTTTTTAATGACCAGATCCAAGTATTTTTTTCAATATTGGAATCTTAGTGATTGGTAGGTCCCTTTAAATAAACAGTTCTAAATTGCACATTGCTAGAAACAAAGTTATGGGCCCTCAAACATAAAATAAGAGTTGAAACAAATTTTGAATCTCAACTTCGCGTAGCATTTAAAAAATAAATAAAAGGGATGAATGACTTCTGATTTGTTAAAAACATCTCCAAAGTGTGAGCTTTCTAACGATATGTCGTTTCTTTTGATATCTTTTTTGTAACCAAAATTATTCGATGTTTTCTACCCAGGCGGACCATTTCGACGAAAATTAACATACGTGAAAACTTAAATGTTTTGCGAAATTTGTCAATGCAAAGGTCAAAATAACAAATTAGTGGGATAGTGACATAAAGAATGTAGATTTTTTCTCACTCTTGCACACATAAAGGCTATCTTTTCTCTCTTTCACTCTGTGTGGAATGCGCGGCGAGTGACGCTTCCCAAAAAGGTGATCCAAAAGAGCCAAAAGAGGGTAATAATAATAATGTTTCACTCTAGTACACTTACATCGTATCTTCCCTCTCTTTCGCTTTCGGAACAGGCGACTCAGTGTAAGTGTCAGAACTCTTAGTCCGACTAAAAGTTCTGACACTTACACTGAGTCGCCTAAGTTAGTCGAGACTTAACTGTCTCTGCGACCATACGTGCCCTTTGTGCCTACTCTTGTTACAGTTATCTTCGTTCTTGATAAATTCTACGCGCTTCACGCGCATTGGAGTTAGCTCTTCCATATGCCATTAAAAGGTCCGCATATTCTGTCCTCTTTGGTTCTGTCACTTACACTGAGTCGCCTGTTCCTAAAGCGAAAGAGAGGGAAGATACGATGTAAGTGTACTAGAGTGAAACATTATTATTATTACCCTCTTTTGGATCACCTTCTTGGGAAGCGTCACTCGCCGCGCATTCCACACAGAGTGAAAGAGAGAAAAGATAGCCTTTATGTGTGCAAGAGTGAGAAAAAATCTACATTCTTTATGTCACTATCCCACTAATTTGTTATTTTGATCTTTGCATTGACAAATTTCGCAAAATATTTAAGTTTTCACGTATGTTAATTTTCGTCGAAATGGTCCGCCTGGGTAGAAAACATCGAATAATTTTGGTTACAAAAAAGATATCAAAACAAACGACATATCGTTAGAAAGCTCACACTTTGGAGATGTTTTTAACAAATCAGAAGTCATTCATCCCTTTTATTTATTTTTTAAATGCTACGCGAAGTTGAGATTCAAAATTTGTTTCAACTCTTATTTTATGTTTGAGGGCCCATAACTTTGTTTCTAGCAATGTGCCATTTAGAACTGTTTATTTAAAGGGACCTACCAATCACTAAGATTCCAATAATGAAAAAATTATTTGGATCTGGTCATTAAGAAAAAAGTTAGACGGGTTTAAAGGTACAAAACCGAAAAATTATAGTAATTTATAAAAAAAATAATTAAAAAAAATTTTGAGACCTAGGTGAAATCTTTTGAGCTAGTTAGTTAACAGACCACCCAAACTACCCCCCATTATCGTATGTTCAACGTTCTTCCGAACACCCTGTATAGCTCAAGTTGTACGTCTTTGTGCGGTAAATTAGAGTACCACGGTCATCACACAGAGAGTTTAACAATTTTTTTTATGAAAAAAGTTTTATTAACTCATTCACCTAACAGCTTTATAGTTTAAAGTGTTTAGTAGAAAGACTCCGTTCTTTTTTGCTTAGTTACTTACAAATGTACTAACTTAGCTTTTTAACTTAAGTATAATAGAAATCCATTATCTTTTACCAGGGCCCGAGGAAATTAATTAATTAATTTACTTTATTTGACAAACGATTTATATAGTGTAATAATTAAAAAGTCGTGTACTACGTCGATGGGCGCGGGTTATATTTTAAATTTTCTCCCCGACTTCAATTTCTCTGTTAAAATTAAAAGCAAAGAATCATGGCCCGTTGCGGCTTACATTTCCGCGGCAACGGCGACACGTGCAATAAACAACCTCTATTTCCTGAACAACAAGGGCTATAATTCAAGATCAAGCCGCTCGTTGTGCTAAGCCGGGTATATCCCGCGTATAAGCGCAGTTTCGTACGGACGATCAGAAGCGCAAGAGAACGTAGTACATGTAAAATGTATACAGTATAGAAACACTCAGACCAACAAAATCATGTACAAACGTTTGTGCCTTGCGTGTAATGAACCCTCTGTGTAATATCAGACTTCACAACCTTTACACTAAATTGTGATCATAAAATGAAGGTATTTTTTTTTGCCATAACATTTTTTGTGTAATTTTGCCCTATGCATCAGTGGACGTAACTAAGTTTAAATTCGAAATCACTCAAGGCAAAGATTAATTTGATGATAATGTATATTTTGTCCTTTATCAAAATTTTTATAATTACGTATTTTAAGAACAGACATATTATTATCTGTTACAACTTCGTTGAATCTGATGAAAGATTTGATATTTGCCCACTCCTGCAGAAATAAGCTCGACTCTATGTATGTATTTTGTTACCATAACACGAGTACTTACTCTGTTTAGTTTGTGTCTTTAGATAAGGGATTTGGTCTAATATTATTTACTTGTACGGGAGCATCACATTTAACCTCTCAAACGGACCAAATATTCCAACACACGGCCAAATAAGACTAACTACCTACCAGCAAAACAGCTGCCTGGAAGCGAAACATGATTTCCGTTGCGCGGCTCAGGTAGTTTATGGCTCAGTTTTTACCCTGCGCTGAGTAATGAGGTTTGAGCCGGCTAATAAGATGCGCGAGGATGGCGGAACTCAATTTGCTTTCGGCATAACAAGTCATTTTGTGTAGGTTTATTATTTTGTTTTGTTAATTGTTTCTGGATATTTAGAACAAAAGAGTTGGAATTTCTC
The DNA here is from genome assembly GCA_949319885.1 of Mecyna flavalis. Taxonomy (NCBI): domain Eukaryota; kingdom Metazoa; phylum Arthropoda; class Insecta; order Lepidoptera; family Crambidae; genus Mecyna; species Mecyna flavalis. The sequence goes on from OX439426.1 coordinate 1,337,301, forward strand.
ATTTTTAAAACGAAAATCCCATTTTCCTAGTTATCAATTCCTCAATAACAAGCCAATATGTGGTCATAATACACTCCTCTGATTTGATCTTTTGGATTCAAGTCTACTGGATTAACGAAACATTCCATAATCCTTGAGTAAACAAAGTACGACGCAAGCTCTTTAACTTTTAAGATAAATAACGAGTTGCTAATTTATGAGTATTGCAATAGAATAATGAATTAAGATGCTAAATATCCATAATATAACAAACTGTCCAATTTAATATGACTTATGACTGAAAACTGCCTTCATGAAAGCGAAACATGATTTCTGTGGCGTGGCTCAGTTTGTTTATCGCTCAGTTTTTAGCCCGGAGTAATGAGGTTTGAGCCAGCTAATACGACGCGCGGGGATGGCGGAACTCAATTTACGTTTAGCATAACAAGTCACATTATTTTCTGTATATCGGAATTTCTTTTTCAATTTCTGTCAGAGCAATTTGAATGTGTGGCGCTGGCGTTATATAGACAGGAGTCTTGAATAACTTACTTAACATAAGTCGAAAGTCGTTGTATATTTATTATTCATTGCTGACGGAAACAAGGTAACATTAGAGTTGAATTTTTCTAGCTTTTAAGTTGGTGAATCAGGATATTTATACCTAAATTAACTATTGCATTGTGCTGTAACTTTAGCAGTGAAAACAGATTTTTTCTATATAAATCCTTGTTAAATGGTTCTAATAATAAATAAAAAAAATATAAATTGATTAAATTGATAACGAGCGTAATAATTTATTGGTTATGTTCTGAATTAATGGTTCGATATCCGCACAGTAGAACTACTTGAATACATTTTTCGGTTCATTAAATTGGTCGCACAAAACACCCAGACTTTCATAGTAAAACTTCATGTTTAAACATAAAAAGTAAATGTAATCCGTGGCTCAAAATAGGTTTATTTTTAGATGAATCCTCGGTGGATATTAGACAAAAGGTAAATGTTCACTACTTAAAAAAACAAATCATCCAATCTTAATAATAATGGCATGCCAGCAGACCTGCTGAAGCTCAATGTAGTGCCGAAATAATTTCAATGTGACAGTTATACGAGTAGTTATATGTTATACAATACGATTAAAGGTGAAATGAAAGCAAGCATTTAAATTAAACTTCCTTTCAGCAGCTAAAGCGCTTTTGTTGGATTGATGGATGGAAGCCTGATAGACTAATCGGATTGCTGGAAGATGGAGTGCTGTGTTTCCAACTAAAATGGACGGTTTAAAACATGATTTCAATTTTAAACACACTAAAGTGCCAGTGAAAGTGCCTCGCTGATTGAAAACTGTGATTTCTAGAACCTGGTTCAAAATATAGTGACTTTATTTTTGAGTAGCAGACTAAAGTTTTTAAAAAAATTATACATTTTAACATATAAAGTATAAAAACTTTACAGAAGTGATTATTACCAAATGATAATGTCTCAAAATTATTAAATTTATTGAAAGATTAAACACCAAATAATTTTTGTTTTTATAGAGAATTTATTCAGACAGCGCCATCTAGCATAAATATTTGTTGATGTAGGAGTTAAATTAAGCCTTGATCATATCATACCATATGATTTTATTTATCTAAGAGATAGATTTTTCGGAGTTTTGCAAGGAATATAATAAGTATAACAAATAATGTCAAAAAGCTTTGTCAATGAACGAGCTACAATCAAATTTTATATACTTGATAAAATTATATTGTAGTTCGTTCATTGATGAAGTTGAAGAAATAAAAATTTTCTATATGTAGCATTCCCCCTAAAATGGGCCGTAAAGGAAAAAATATCGGTCTTGGCATCAACTGCCAAACTATTTCAAAAACTTTTATCTAAGATCTCTGTCTGCAAACTAGCTTCAATTCCCACAAACGTCACTTGTACAGAAGTTATATCCATAAAACGTAACCTGGCGACGAGCCAAATACGAAAGGACGCGTCTGCCCCGGCGTTTAATCTTTGATCACTATTTTCTTTTGCTTTCCCACAATTCATGATTTTCCGTGCAGTAACGTTGACTAATTCAATAACATTCAAAATATATTTCCATATCAGTGATCAGCCGGGTCGGGTTGCTAGTTAAGTGTTCTGAAATAGAACAACGTTCGATAATATTTTTATGTTAAGTATTGATGACGTAAAATTTGATATGCCAAAAAAATATATTTTGCTTATTTCGCAGATAATACGGAAGTTTTTCTTTAATATTCGTTGTTCAGACTTGGCAACAGACCTTAGGGTCAACCGTGCGTTTTTCAACGTACTGAAGCCAACTTCCAGGAGTCATGTTTCTAAACCAATACCACATGAGATCCTTCAAAAAGCGAGTTGTTTTTAAAAAACCGGCAATCTGTAATGCAAATGGCCTTGGGCAACTGTGATTGCTTACCATTAGGTGGCCCGTTTGCTCTCTCTAACATAAAAAAGACGAGTTTATAAATCGAAAAAGCAAAAACATACATTAAAGAATTAACAAAGTGTATTCAATATTTTCGTTTCACAAACAACTTAGCATCACTTACTATCTTTATTTGTCGACGCGTGATCTATCTCCTACTCGGAGTTCAGCAGACCGTCAACAACAACTGGTAATGTTGTCAATACATCTCTCGAAGGAAAAAGCCTCATCTTTACTGTGCCGGAACAAAAGTCTATTGTTCCGAAACGATTGACGCGGCCCCACTATTGTTGTATTTGCGTGATTAATGGGAACGCAAAGCATTAGTTTGGAAGTAGGAGTGACCACACCCAAATGTTCTTTTGGAAATAGCCATGGGAAAAATATGTAAGCTTTTCTTTTTTTCTAAACAAATAAAAAATATGGATGAGGGTCGACATACAGGTTGTCCCAGATGCATCGAATAAGCCTAACATGTCGGCTATTACACCACAGGTCGCGGGTTCGATCCCCGCACGATACAAGCATTCGTGTGCATGTTTGTATCAGTCTTGTTGTTTCTATGTATAATATGTGTATTTACAAAAAAAAAGTATATAAGTACTTAATGTTTATACGTTGTCTGGCACCCATAGCACAAGCTAATGCTTAAGTTTGGGGCTAGATGGCGCTGTGTGAATAGTGTCCAAAGGTATTTAGTTTATATTTATTTATGAATATTTTAAGGTTATTTACTTTAAAGACTAGCTAACTTTCTAAGCTATTTCTATCGCCACTACAATAAACCTGAACTTTAGAAGGTAATATCTTAATTGAAACTGGCTACTAGAATTCCCTGAATCTCCTCTACGTAAATTCAGATTGAGTCCTTTTCCCTTTAAGGTAACTAAGTTAAAATAGTCTACTAATTCTATTACTTCGATGACAAATCAAAATACTTAGCTTTCGGCGCTTTGAAAAGGTAATTTCTTAATCAAATAGTTCAAAATGGCTCTAGGAGTCCCTCGCAAACCCGACCTACGCAAAATAAACAAATCCGATTTGGATGTCAAATAATGTAATTGAATAAATTTTGTGTACTTTGAGCTACCGTAGCTGTGTGATTTCAAACTCTGGTTCACATGTATGTGGTTGGCTATTCAAATCTTGGCGCGTATCTATAGACTTACATAAGTGGAACCACAAGCTTGATGTTGACAGAAAACGGAAGACAGGTGCCTATAGACCATGTCGAAATTATTAAGTTTCACAAGTAATAATGAATCTATACTAATATTATAAAAAGGAAAGATTCTAACATGTCTGTTTGTATCGGTCTGGGTGTTTCTATGTATAATGTATGTATTTACAAAAAAAAAGTATTTAAGTAATGTTTATCCGTTGTCTGGCACCCATAGCACAAGCTAATGCTTAGTTTGGGGCTAGATGGCGCTGTGTGAATAATGTCCAGAGATATTTATTTATTTATGTATTTATTTATATCCGACACGAATTTTGTCCGACCCGAGAAATGGAAAACTAGTTCAGAAAGTAAAATATATTTTCAAAATTGAATAAACCGATTAACTCTAAAGTATTATGGATCGATTTTGTTACACGTGTTATAATTATTTTTGTTACAATTAGGTCAAGGATAAAGTACTTTTGCTATGTAAATCATGCTATAACTACATAATTACTCGTATATTACTATTGTAGAATTATTTGATAATTACACTCTGCCCGCCCCGTCTTCGGATTTGGAAATTCATTTCATTTGGTTATTTGTGACAGTTTCTGCTAGTCGAATTATTCGAAATTATTCGGACTTGCGATCAGAAAATAATATGTTCATCACATAAAATAAATGTTTATTTAGATAGGATTCGAACCCACGAACCCTGATGCGTAGAGTAACTCCTAAATACGCCATCGGGTCCGTCAATATATTATAATTAACATCAAGTACACAACATAAACACAAATGTATATCTATACTTATATTATAGAGGAAAGATTTGATTGTTTGTATTTAATAGGCTGCGAAACTACTGAACCGATTTGATTAATTCTTTCACTATATTCGAAAGCTACACTATCCCCGGTCAACATAGGGTACTTTTGATCCCAGAAATGTGGGGGGAAGGGGGGTAATATTTGAAAAAGAAATTACACGCGGGAGAAACCGCGGGCGGAAGGTTAGTAGCAAATAAAAATCAGGTACTCTTTGTTTAACCACAGAGTAAAATAACAACTCTTTTCGTTACTACGGTTTTCTATTTAACACCGAGAGCAACTTAGATGTTTTGGTATAAACTAGAAACTTAATAAGCTTCAATTCCCACAAATGTCTCTTGTACAGAACTTATATCCATAAAGAGCTCTGTGGCGAGAAGCCAAATGCGAAAAAGAGCATTTTTGCCGTCTGCGTCGTTTATTCTTTGACCTATTGTAATGAATGTTAAACAATTTCATGCTTAGAAATGGGATACTGAAATTAAATAAATTATTATCTTTGGACATCAACAGTGTCATCTGGTGCCAAAGTACACAAAGATTATATTATGGGTATGTACTAGACATATTTAAAACATGGCGCATTTATTAGTTATTGTTAGTGTGATTGCCCTGTGCGCCAGGAGTTGTGGGTTTGAGTCCTACCTTTTAAAACATTTATATGATAAACATTAATTTTGTTTGTTTTGTGTTTGGATGTTTATTTTATTCTAAGCGGGCGCCCGCGGTTTCACCCGCGTGATTCCGGTTCCCGTGGAAATCGATCAAAATCCTTTCTTAGCGGATGCCTACGTCATAACATCTACCTGCATGAGAAATTTCAGCCCGATCCATTCAGTGGTTTGGGGTGTGTGTTGATAAATATCTATGTCAGTCAATCACCTTTGAGTTTTATATACATATTTAGATTTATTGGAAATATAGTTACTAATACTAGTGCTTATGTAACTTACTTTGGGGCTAATAGTAGGTATCCAGAGATATTTGAGTACTCGTAACTGCATTGCTAGAGCAAATACGTGTCCAAACACTGCTTCGGAATGGACACAGAGCCAAACTAAAGAGACATTTAATACAGATGCACGAATAAGTTGGCAAAGCATACAGGATGCTTATCAAAAATGAACGACGTACGTCTGAAACGCAAGGTTGTGCATTAATTTATGAGAAATAACGGAATACCGGTATAATCAGCTTTATTTTTTATGAATGCTAACTGATATTTGGTTGGAAACGATGTTTTCCGACATAGACAATAAATATGTATGTATGGAAAGTACCACCCGTTTACAGAAAACTCACGAATTCGCTTTGATACTGCGCTTCGTTTGGTGAGAGTACCGGCACGAACTTTCCTTATTCCTCTTTAATCCCCATCTCCTTCCCCATAGTCATAGGTAGTAAAAATATTACACAACGCACCGCGCGCGGCTTGTCCTACTCGTATGTGTGCGCCATTAGTGTCTATGGACTATGCGTCAACACCATGGTTAGAACCATGACAGGACACTATTGTCTTAACAAGCACATGACTGTAATGGGTCTAGCGAGTCGAGGAAATGCAGATTCTGTCACACTAGTGACGAAACACCTATACTCACAGACTGCGAGCCATTGGTGCCCAAACGTAGCCTTATTTTGAGGAAGCATATTCTACAACCAGACGAGGCTAAAGATATCCTCCCCAAGTTTTCGCCGCCCATGGACATCTGCAACACTAGACAGATCGCTGATGCGTTGCCGGCCTATGGGGGGGGGGGGGGGGGGAGGGCCTCCGGCACTCTCACAAACCAGACGCACAATAGTAGCCACTATTATTTCACGGGAAATCTCTGCTGGGATCTGTCTTTCATACACAATACAATTTAGGGCTCTTCAAGGCCAGAATTAACAGACTTTTCCCAAGCAAGCGCGCTCCATGGTAGACCACATAGTTTTTTAACATCAGGTAACTTTGTGGTCAAGTGCTAGCTTAGTCCAAATATAAAAAACACTGGTATTATGTGAGAGGGTGGTACTTCACCGGGCGAGCCGGCCTATTCGTTCTGTAAAACAGCATTGCTCTAATTGCTTTACCACAACAAAACAAACATTTCAATAATAATTACTTGGATACGGTTGCCGGCGACGTCGCCATGGCGTCCTAAATGTGGCAGGGCTATGACTGTTATAGCTGGAATCCATATACTCAACTTTCCGTGCATGCTCTACCGAGCCAGATCTGTTCAGTTATTCTCAGAATAAATCGATAGGAAGCTTTTATTCGGACGCACGTAGTCCGAAACGAAACTAGTTTGATTAAAATCGAAAATGAACACACGTTCGGATAAAAAGATCGGTCAAGATTTTTCCCTTTGTATGGACAAACACAAAGAAGCTTTGTTCAGTGGAGTAATCGGATTTGTGAAGCGAAGTTTACAATTGGTCAAACTTGGAATGAACGGGGAATATACTTTGAAAGGGTTGAATTTGAGAAAACGCTATATTATACAACAGGATCATTCAAATGCTCACACCATAGAAGTAAATAATACAACAGATTAAATAAATGATTCAATATTCTTGTTGCATCATAAGTAACATACATTATCTATTATAAATATGCGTGAAAAAACTAGATATGTAGATCACAAACCCGAATTATGTTCGGAAAATGTTGCCCAACCCGTGTATTGATCCTAGGACCCAAGATCATAGCCCGGTGCTGAAATCATTAACCCATCGAGGTGTTACATAGTTGAATGATATTACCTACAGACTGGCAGCTCTGCTTTACAAGAGAAAACGTTAGTAACAGGTGAAAATATTCCGATCACTGAACTTCAAACAAATTGGACTAAGTCCACTTTAAACAATTCTCTTCTTATTTAACTCAGAAAACGCTCGAACAATTTATTTTTAGGCGAGCCTATTTAAGACGTCGAAAAAGTTAGTAAATTCATGTCCGTCCAGATGAAACGAGATAAACCCACAAAGGAAGTCTTTACACATCAAAGCCTCGGCTTAGCAAGGGGAGGGTAAACCGAAAACCTTCTGATAAAAATTAAGGAAATTTTGACAACTTTAGAGTTTCTTTTCTAGAGCATAAATTATGGTTCGGCCGCACAGATGATTAGTCGATTTAAGAAGAAAGTTTTATGTGTAAACTAATATGCGCTCTATTTTATTAGCAACATAGATCCATAAAAATTGCCTTCTTTATACGCGACTTACTTATAACCACACTATACAATGACATCCTGTATAAATATTATTTCTACAGCTTTCAAACTAAATCTATGAATGGTAATGTGTACAAGACATTACTTAAATAACCGTTTTTATCTATTCTTTACTTTTCTTACGTTTCGTTATCGTTTATAAACCTTATTATAAATTAATGAGCTGTTAAAAGTAACAGTATAATAATTCCTGTATTCTTTTGACAGTACTTACTTCATTCAAAAACATCGTTAACAATATAAAAATGAGTCATATCTTACGCAATTAATTCCTATGACCCGTCTAAAGATACGAATGTCTATTTGAGTTATTTGAGACTAGAGTGTCTGTTTTTTCCAGTTTTATTGTTAGAATTTTCTAGAAAATGTATATCGTCTAAAAGACGTCTCATATCGTCACTAAAAGCGCAATCTAAAACTCCGTTATCAAAATGTGTAAAATCGAAAGCTTTTATCTCGCTCATTGTCCCCGGAATTGGATACTCAAGAACTCCCCAGACTTGAAACTTTTATAGACAATGCAAACGGGGTTATCTTTAAAATTACCCGGCCTTTGGCAAAGCAAAGATTCGCGGGGAGGCGCATGAAATATGTATCAGGTGTTTTGAATAGCCCACTGAGCGGAAAGCCGGGGTTGCACCGGGAGCGAATAGCAAATTAACTCGATGACGTGAACTCTGAACTTTGCACGGATTACGCAAAGGCGTCTTGAAGTTTAGCTCAGGTTCGTGGACGGACTGAGAGTGCAGCATGTGAATTTGGTTAGAGATATGTGTAGTTTGTTGTTAGGAAGAAAATAAATGAAAAAAGCAATCATTTTTCTAAACTAATTCATCCATAGCGTTTCGAAACGGCTGCTAATCTTTACGATCAACTTTAATAAGTTAAAGATATACGAAAGATATAACGCAAGATATACGAATATGATAGTACCCAAATAAGTGCGTAAGTACAGGTTCTTGCAATTCCTTTTCTCAAATACACAGTGTAACAGCAGTCTGAAAAAACTGAAGTATTTATTTTTATTTAAAAAAACACTATATATTTACTTTGTTCGAAAATTAATTGCGCTTTATACTAAATCTCCAATGATAGCTATCCATTCATCTAGAAATAATTGTATAAAATATACTTATTAAATACCTAATGTTTTGAATATCTGTGGAAAGCTGAGTTTGCACCAGGAGTAAATAGAAAATTTAATACGATGACAGATTACGCAACCTGTGCAAAGTTGACATGAAGTTAGTATAGTAGACGAACTAAGAGGTGCAGCGGGTGAATTACACAGATAAGAGATAGTGCAGTTTGCTGTTGCGAGTGTGAAAGATGATTTAGCTTAAATATAAGTTATAAAATTATTTCATAAAGTATAAAGAAAACATTGCCCATTTGATTCAAAATCAAAACAAAATATCTTAAAAGCATTGTTTATTTAATGTTGATCTGAAAAATAACAATATTTTCTTTTACTGTAAAAAAAATTCTATGCACTTTATGTAATAATTGTTATTATTGTTCCCCTTAATGTTTTTTTTTCTGTCTAAATTTAAATGTATTCCTTCCAAAATATTTACAGAACTAAAGATTTAAGGAATAGTTTAAATACAACTATACCGGTTTAGATGATTTTGTGTTTGCAATTTGCAAAACAACACTATAAAGTATGTAAAAAAATGTTGTAAATTTATTATGATACCGGCCAAACCCGATTTCAGGAAAAACTAGTTTGCCTAACTGATTTAATTCAACATAGAGTATATTATGATATAGTAAAAACAAAAAAAGTTTTCCGGGTTTAAAAAACAGGTTTGGCTGACAATTCAATAAATAAATTATGTCCAATATGGCCGCGTTCTATAGGCTGCGTCTCTGCCAACTGACAAAGCATAAATACTGTAAATAATGCGTACAGGAAAAGTATTACTCATTTTTAATAACATAGATGAAAGATTATATAGCTACAATACATCCATAAAACATTATGAACTCCCGATATTTTGGCACCGTTGCAAGCCATAGTGATACGTCAATTCGATAGTATCATTGGCATCCTCGTAAGCCGATGAGTACTATTTTATATGACATTACGAGGATCTCACTCAAATTGTGCGAATGTGAGACTAAAGGTGCAATATTTTAGGATGACTATCGTATATCACGTTTCCGTGTGTCTGGAACGCGGCTTAGTACACTGTCATGGTCATGTTGCCTATATGAGGCTCAAATATAAGACTATTAATAGCCGTGATATGCCTGCGTAGAGTTGGAAAATAAGGAAGCTCACTATTTATCTTTTTAGCTATTTTGTATATTAGTCTGGGAAAGACAGATAGATGGAAGAGAGGTATAAAAAATAGAATGGGTAAAATTTTCTATCAATTAGGTACCTAACCTATAAGTTTATTCAGAAGTATGGAAACTTTAGTCGCAAATGAACAGATGATTTTATTCATATTCCAATTTTGTCTACTCCAAGTCTACTTTATCAGTAAAATAAATAAGTAGAGTGAAGAGACGAGCAAATTGAGCGAAAATATAACATAAAATGTTACACATAAGGTTTACTATCGTACACGTATATCAAGATTCCATCCGTATGGTAGTCGGCTTAGTACACTGGCTCGTGTTCCTAGTGATGAATTTATGATGTAAAAACTATGCTCGCGGCTTTATCCGCGTAGGATTTGGAACTACCAGGCAGGAAGGTGCTGAATATTATTTTTCAACAAATATCGAGTATCTTAGTTGTGTATCATCAAGTCACTTCAGCTCGTTTGAGTTTGTTCAAACACATTTATGTTTTGTAATTATATATATATATATAGTCCTCCTTGTCGTGTCCGACAACGGCGACCTCAGACTCTTCTATCGTGAGCACGAATGTGGCTGGCGAAGCCTAATTTTGTTTTGAACACCCGGTCACATTGGGGGCAGAATAGCTGTCCATCCGCATTAAAGGTGTAGCTGGGTTTAGGACGATTCTTGCGTGCTTGGCGCTTTTCGTCGAGTTCCTTCAGACGACACTCTTCAAAGTTGGCTACACCCTTTTTCACAGAATGACGCCACTCGGGTCTGAGAACCGCAAGCTCCTCCCAGCGTTCATTGGAGATGCCGCAAGCGGCCAGGTTACGTTTAAAAACGTCCTTGTATCGCAGATACTGCCCCCCGCGTTTGCGCTTTCCACTCGCTAATTCCGAGTAGAAAACGGACTTTGTAATTATAAGCTTATATTATAGCACCACATAAGGTGATGTTTCTAGATAAAACGTATGGGCGTTTAACAATTTATACACGAGTATTGTATAAGTATTAATTTCATAAGTATCTGATAAATCTGATAATATATAGGTTTTTTAAGTGAGGGATGCCAGCTAATGCTTTGCTATTTATGTATTCCGTGGCAACCTGTAATTGAGGTCGCACTATATGTACATCATTGATTTTGTCATCTAGCTTTTAAGGCATATGATCTTGTTGGTTGTCTAAATAAATAAATAAATACCTGAGTCCCGGCACGTCGTCCAGCTGGGTCCCGTCGAGCTGCTGCCACGCGAGCTGGGGGGCGGGGAAGCCGTGCGCGGCGCAGGACACGCGCGCGCCCGTCCCGTTGGAGAACACCAGCCGCGACGGGGGCTCCATCAGGAACACTGGCCCGTGTTCCTGGCCCTCACCACCTGGAGACAAAAGAGAATTATGTATGGATGTATGCAGACACCTTTTTTGAGACCCATCGGTGGTAGCTCCCCAACGTCCGCATTGCACAGGTCGCCCGAGCCAAGTCTGAGGGTTACCTAATTCCTCTGGTGGCCCTCCATACGAGGCCTCTCAACTCGGGGTACCCAGGGATGGCCAGGTCAATAGCCACGAGGCTGTCACCGGCTCGTCCCAATCGGGTATGAAGGGAAGCGGGAGAATTTTGTGGGTAGTGGACGCTTTACTCTCGAGTCCCACACACGGACACAGGTCTAGCTAGCCTGCGGTTATGGTGCATAAACGCTTTCTCCTCCGAAAAAAAAGGCTAACGAGACGCATGGCCGTGTATTAGACTTAAAACTAAAGGCATTAAAATTTACCTACTAAAGTGTTCCGGTTGCCCGGGCTTACTAACCTTGCTATACCTTGTAGCATTTGATGCTCTTCCGCTCATGACATGGATACATGGTCTGAGACGACTTAGAAAACAAGATTGGAAACTGATTCCAAAAATAATATTGTCCATTATTACATTGTACGGACGGCAGCACATTAACCTACCCTAATCTGTCAAAAAATCTTGATTGAAAGATAACTCTATGTGAAGTGAATAAAGCTCAAAATTGGTTGGAGAAATTTGACAGATTAGGGTAGTCTGATGTGCTGGCCACTGTACATATGTACATATTATACTCATAAGTAGTTTTGTATTTATTTCTATCCAGCATTTCTTTCAGGCATTCAATTACAAAGGACCAAAAATATTTGATTTGTACCTATTCCGATGTTTATAAACAAGTCTCACATCCTATAATATTGTTACGTCCCGAATAAAATAAATAGGTGTCCTCTATCCTGACCTTAGGGCACTAAAATACCCGCCCTTTGCTATATTTACCAGAGTTTGTGACAGAAAGAAAATATTTCGCATATTTTGTTACTTCAGTTGTTATGTATGTGCATATCAGACATGTCCGGGCGCTGAACAAATTCATCCGTTTTATTTTAACAATTCCAGTGCCCGGAGCGATGAGACCACAGGTGCACCGACTAACAGTGACGTATATCTAACCTTCTTCTGTAGTGTAACTATAACTTGACTTATTTTAACAACTAATTAACTACGCAAACCGATTATTGTGTAAAAATACATCACAGGTATCATCTTTATGCTTTGCAGTGCGATAATTGTTTCACTCAACCGGAAAAATGTCAAGTGCAGAACCAACGGCTACACTATGCATACATGCTTTCAGGTTAGGGGCATTAGTATCACCAGCCAATATAAACTTGTGTCTAATAGTCATGGTGACACCAAGCCTATCTAGGGCTATCTATCGTCCGTAACTTATAACTGTATTAACTGTTTATAATTTTTTTTATTCTAGATCTGATGGCAGACAGGCACGCAGCCCACTTGATGGTAAGCGGTCACTGCGACCTATTTCATTCAAATTTTTAATTGACCCAAAGCGGTAATCGAATCCACGACCTCCTAGTTTTATACCCGAGCGGCTAACCCACTGTTCCACGGAGGCACTGTACTTAATTTCGGTTTACTAACCCATATGAAGGTATAACTTCACTGAGGTTATGAAATGCACTGTGAGAAGTACCAGTCTTATCTTTACTACAACGTTTTCATTGTGACTCAGAGGACGTCTAACACAGGCAGTTGACCCGTGCCCCAGGGAGATGACCAGTTCTACAAAGAGTGACCTCTTTCAGAGAAAGTTGACACAAAACAAGGACCATCTTTGCATTTCTTGTTTGCTACAAATCAAGCATTTTGAATGTTTACAGTTACAGTTTGATAAAAAATATATAACTTTATGTAACTTTTGCTTAGTTTGGGGCTAGATGGCGCTCTGTGAATAATGTCCAGAGATATTTTCAATAAAAACACTAGTATTTTTGTTGCCAATAAAAGCCAAGCAGTTTATTTACTCAACTTTCACGGATAAACATTCTGGTTATACAATTTTAAAGTTCTATTTATCAAGCAAAACTCCTCAAACCTCGTTTCCATAACCGTTCTTCCAAACAACGTTATTCAGTGAAATTTCTCCGCGAAAACGAATATCAGCGAACATATCTGATAATTATTTTCGACGAAAATGCGTGGGTATATATGGAAACAGGTAAGACTTCCATGAGGAAATTGATATTCGCTCGAATTCAGCCTAAAATTGGATGTGTTAAGTATAACCCTTCGCCGAAGGCAACACGCATTTATCTTCTGTGAAAATTTTTAATGGTCTCTATAACAAAAGTAAAATATCAGCCTGTTCATGTACTGCAAGGGGTACATTAACATCTTGATTTATAAAACTCAAAGGTGACTGACTGACTGACTGACATAGATAGATTTCAACGCACAGCCCAAACCACTGGATGGATCGGGCTGAAATTTGGCATGCAGGTAGATGTTATGACGTAGGCATCCGCTAAGAAAGGATTTTGATCAATTCCTACGGGAACGGGAACCACGCGGGTGAAACCGCAAGCGCCCGCTAGTTTATATTATGTTACTTTGAGGACAAACTATGTCCTAGTAATTTATTGTGGCCATGTGGCTGTAATTAAACATTATTTTGCATTCAAAAAATTGATAGCGGTACCTTCGTTGTTTCTGATACCGAAAACAGAAGTTCTAACTACATAACAAGTAGGTGGTGTCCAATTTATCTATTTTATTTTTTCATTTCATAAATTAAAAGCCTAAATGTATTTTTTAACGAATTTTGTGATCGGGCTACAAAGCCTTTGAGCCGCTTTTAACTGCACGTCATTTAATCAATTTCGCGCGTCACTCTATAGTGCGTGATATTGACACGGCTAAAATAGTAGCTAGAGTAAGCATTTTTTTTGAAACTTTTAGAAAAGGCTTTGTAACGACTCACTTCAAATATCTTAACTGCTTACGTTTTTGAAGATACTTAATATTGATAAAACAATTTAGAAGGATTACATCGCGGTGTAATGTTGTAGCAAAATGTATTTTGAAAATTGTATAAATAAAAATAAATACTGAAATATATGTACGCCTCAAATATTCAGAGCACCAAAAAGATGAATACTAATAAAAACAAACACACACACAGCCACACAGTCATCAAAAAAATTACATTTTTTTTTTCTTGCCCTGCAAGGCTGCTATCAACTCATGTTCCTAGTCTTCTCTCCAGCCAGCATCGAGGTAATGTCTCTCATAAAAACCTTCTGCAGTAAACCCAACACTTCCTTGTCAGTTCTGTTGCCAGTCTGTTGGCACTCGTCCAGCACACGGAACTCAGGACGGCTGGCATTGGTGCGGTCTCGTAATACTCGTTTGAAAACCTTTGATTTGGCAACGTGGTCGTGTTCACGTAACGTTTTAGGTAATCAATCGAATATTATAATAATGTCCTAGCTGCCGACGGCGGAAAGTATTTACAATCTAACGTAGGTTAAATAGAGCGCATGTGAGTGCATTTCCCATTTTCTTACTCTCATGGCAAGGTGGAAAATAAATCTGTGAAAAAATCAGGCGCAGGACAGTCACGGAGATATTTTACAGCGCCAACTTATTATTATTATTACTTGTTATTATTATGGGCGGGTCACTTGGCAAGACGGCAGGACCAAAGGTGGACAAAGGCAACAACAGAGTAGTGGCCAAGGGGTGCATTACGATCGCGAGGCAGACCACCAGCTCGTTGGTCGGATGATATAGTCAGGTTTGTCGGTGTCAACTGGATGAATCTTGTACAGGACCGGAATGCTTGGCGTGACAAAGAGGAGGCCTATACACAACAGTGGGTGGATACGGGCTGAATAGATAGATAGATAGATTATTTTCAGTTTGTACCAGTGTTGATCAATAGTATGGGTAATAATGACGCGTCAATAACAGTCGACAGGATCTTTGGTATTCGATTATATCCCTTCTAACGCAAAGATGCTTTCTATTTTGACGAGATTTGCTGGAACGGAAGAGCCCCTTTACAGATGTTAACCTTGTATTATGTTGCGGGTGCGATGCTTTGATGTAAACAGTTTCGTGGAATTTATCACATTCAAGGACTTTGCTTTTGCGTCTGATCTGTTTTCGGTCATTTCTAATTGCGGGCCTATTGAGTCGTGTAGGTATGTACCTTCCTTATGGATCGTCAAACAAAATATCAAACCGCTAGATCAATGAATCGGCTATTTAGGTCACGGGTGCGTTTTCCGCACAGAACAATTTGTGGGCATGAACTTGTAATTCTACATTAATCACCTCACCCATACACAGACATGACATGTTACAGACATACGTATATATTTTTTCAAAAAAGAAAGCTATCATGTGTGTTTCCAAAATGTCGTTTTCGAGCGCTAGTTACTCAATCTAGAGTTTGCTTTGACTATGATCCAGTTTAACTAGTGCATTCCAATTGAAGAGACGAGAGCAGAAGTCCATTTCGTTTGTCATTAAGAGGTCTGAATATATTGTCCGACAATTACCAAGTTTATGTACCCATGCGACTTCTAAATTTTAATCATGTCATATTATACAGATAGCTAGAACTAGTATCTTGATGTAAACAGTGTTCTAGTAAAGGCCAGTTGAATCGAGTTGTGCCAAAATGCAGTTGCAAATCCAAACGGCGAATTACAGCGCAAACCGGCGCACTAACCGCGCGCCGCTAACTCGTGACTAATTTGACAAATCTCGGGTGAACGCGAGCTTACCGCTGGCTTAGTCTGTTGTTTGTGTCAGCATAGTTGGATAACACGCTTATGCGATGTAAGAAGTAAATACGTATAGGGGAAATTAATTTGCAGCAGCAGACAATAATTTTGGACTTATAACACACAGCACAATAAATAAATAAATAAATATCTCTGGACATTATTCACACAGCGCCATCTAGCCCCAAACTAAGCATTAGCTTGTGCTATGGGTGCCAGACAACGGATAAATATTACTATAAACTTTTTTTTTGTAAATACATAATTACATTTTACCCGTTACTACCCGTTGATGTATCCCACTTTATTTATCCTGGGTATGGTGGGATACAATGAGCTGTCAGTTCGGAGGGACCTCGCTCTGTTGAGCTATATTTTCCGCGTCATAAGGGGCAAGGTCTGTAACTCGGAGTTGCTGGGCAACATTTACTTTAATGTGCCAGACCGGTACGCCGGGCGCAGGAGGCGGCCGCGCTTGCTGGCGGAGCCGCGCTCGCGCACCCAGCTGCTGCAGCACGCGCCGCTCACGCGCGCGACTAAATACATCAATCAGTTGGCAACCGATATCGATTTATTTACTTGCTCTCTGATTGAATTCACAAGGATTTCATTGTTCATAATTTGTTATAAATAATTTAAGATAACTGTGTTTAAGCTGTCGCATTAGGTTTAACCTGTAATGATAGTTTTAAATTTGTAAAATAAATCTATTTAATATAAAAATGAATCGCAAAATGTGTTGGTAAGCGCATAACTCAACAACGTCTGGACCAATTCGGCCAAATTTTTTTTTAAATGTTCGTTGGAGTTCCAGGATGGTTTTAACGGCGAGAAAAATTGAATTGATTGATTGATCAATTCCCACGGGAACGGGAACCACGCGGGTGAAACCGCGGGCGCCCGCTAGTAAATAAATAAAAATAAAATTTATACATGGAAACACCCATACTATCGGTCTGGTCAAACAGACATGTTCATGCACACAGATGTATGTACCGTGCGGGGATCGGGGACAATGTATTGTGCTGTCGACATCTACACGGTATTTAAAGAGTATTTTTGACCCCGGACACAGTAAGATCACAACCAGGACAACGCTAGGATGATGATGAAGGTACATGGATTAGCATTTGGTGACAAGAAAACTTATTTTACTAATAACCTAATTAAATAACTTTTGACGCACAGCGAGGAACTCTCTTAAAAAACGCTGCTATTTGAGATAAATCTTTCCGTTCTTTAGTTTATGAAACACTTGTAAGAAAAAAAACTAACAAAACATTTTTACAAACAAAAAGATCAACTTCAGGTTTAAAGACACCTGCATGACGGGATCCCTTTTTTTCGCATAAGTTTTTTTGTCATAATTTAATGTGGCATAACGTGTTTGGCATATATTTTTTTGTCATAATAATATTTTGTCATAATTGTCCTTTCGCATACTGTTTCATTAAACATAAATATCGTTTAGACTAATGTTTTTTTGCCCTAATTTCGATTCGCATAATTTTTTTAGACATATTGTTTTTTTGTCTACAAGTTATTATTGTGTAACAGTAGGTTAAGGTGCGGCGGGGGTGGCCCTTGGGCCACCCCTAAGCCGCCAACATGTTTATTTACATAGGAAAAGTATTTCGAAAAGTTATGGCTTTAGAATATTATGCTTAAAAATTATTATGCTTAAAGAAGGTATGCCTAAAAAAATTATGCCTATAAAGTTATGCATAAAGAATATTATGCGTAACTATTATTAGGATAAATAAAAGTATGCCATGTTAAATTATGACAAAGATCTTATGCGTAAAAATAGGGAACCCTGCATGACACCTCCGTCTAATGTTTAGTGAGAGAATGTCCAACAGTATCCCAGTTGGATCTAGTTTGCGCCGAAACACAGTTTGAAATGCAAATGGCGTATCACAGGACAGCGCGCGGCCGCTAACTCGCGGCTGATCCCGGGTTAACAGTGTTAGTCTATTGTTTGTTTCAACTTTTTGGGTTATACTGGATTTTTGTGTATATCGGAAATAATTTTTTTTCCATGGGTTTCTTTTCGATAAGTTTGATGGCACATTTGGTTAGGCGCTAGAGTTTATGTGTGCGGAAAGACAAATATTTTATGTGGAATTCCATATTTGCTCCATATTTATGGTCGTGTTGTTATTTAGATAAGTTGCGTAAATCTATACTAATATTATAAAGAGGAAAGATTTGATTGTTTGTATGTTTGTTTGTTTGAATTGAATAGGCTCCGAAACTACTGAACCGATTTGAATAATTCTTTCACTGTTGGATAGCTACACTATCCCTGGTAAACATAGGGTACTTTTGATCCCGGAAATGTGGGGGGAAGGGGGGGATATTTGAAAAAAGAAATAACGCGCGGGTGAAACCGCGGGCGGACGGCTATATTAAAATACACTCTGTATTTTGATATTTTAAATACCAAACAAAGTGAAAACATTCTTAATCTACTTGAAATCCTTGTTTTTCTCTCTGATACAATGTAAAATAGTAAATCTTCGAGCCTGTGACACCAATTTGCATGCTAATTGACAGAACAGCGATGAAAAATCTCGCTTGCCTTTGTGGCCGGCAATGTATGGGCATAAATTTAACCCAGCTCAGATTACTTGCAAAGGAGAATATCATGTATCGGTCAGTTATTAAGGTCATTATAGTCCGTGACGGAATAGAGTTTTAAAATGAATATCATTAAAAAGATTGCAAGTGGAAAGACTATACAAAAATGAAAAGAGATGGTCTTTCTAAAACGTTATATTAGTAAAAAAAAGAATTCGAATGCTCGAAAATATTCATTACTAGCTTTCGCCCGCAGTTTCACCCGCGCTAAATTTCCTTTTTTTAAATATCCCCTCTTACCCCATATTTCCGGGATCAAAAGTACCCTATGTCACCCGAGTTAGTGTAGCTTTCCAACAGTGAAAGAATTATTCAAATCGGTTCTTTAGTTTTGGAGCCTTTTCAATACAAACAAACAAACCATCAAATCTTTCCACTTTATAATATAAGTATAGATTCAGTTATTTATATTCATATTCTTCTCTTTTATTCTAACGAAATAAAACAAGTGACTATTGTTCCTTAATCTATCACGCATAATGTCAAAAGATGATTCCTCAATAACCTTACCGATCAGTTAAATTTTATTACTTCTCAACCTAAGTATTTACCTTATAAAAGAAAGTAGTAATTACATTGTTCATTTAAAACTATCAAAATTAAAAAAGCATAGACGAAATAATATATTTTTCGTACCCAACATATTAGAATCTGGCCATATTACACAAACTTTCGGAATTCCTGACTGCCCTGAGTTAGGCATAAAGTGTTTGCAAAATGCATACTACATAAGCATAAGTCCTCAACAGCCCGTCTGCTTGACAGGCTTTAAAATATGTTTAAAAACAAGAATATGTCATCTGATAGAAGCCATTTATCTATACAACACATGCCTACATGTCCATAATTCTTGCAAAAAACATAACATTATGTTTTCAGTGTCCTTCATAAATCCACGTTTTCAACGAGAAGAGCACATAACCACACCATAAAGCTTAATATTTAAGCAAAGAAAATAACCTGTTTATCATAGCCCACCCCACACATTTGTTACCTTCACTCTAACATAATCTATGCCCCTCGTGAAAAAAACAAAAAGTAATAAAAGAAATCCCCTTCAAATAATTCCAAGAGACTCTTTATACCATTCCTCATTTTCATTCTTCTTACTGCAACGAGAAATGGGCTTTAAAGTTTCAGAGTTAAGGTCGACTTTGTAAAACAGGCTGTGCCGTTGAGATCGCACGCAAAAAGCATTAGCATATAAACAAGAAGAGAAGACAACAACTTTGTGTCTTTTACATCGTCTTCGAGCTAATGAAACCTGTTTGGAAGCTCATTACGTTTTAATAAACTGTCTCGCGAGCGTCGGGCATAACATCTAATACGAGTAATTTAGCATCCATTAATTCTTCAGCGGTTGTAATTAACACGGTAGAGGCTTTGTTTGATGCCTGGGGAATGTTAATTAAGTTTGGAATGGGGACTGGTGCAATGTCAACGGACGTAGGTATTAGGTGCAATAGTGTACGTTACTAGTGGCAAGGGAGCCTAAGCGGGGATTTCGGGATTTACAAAATCTGACGCGCTGGAAACAGTTTTTCTTCTTCATTTTTAACCCTTAGGTACGTATGACTACCCTTACTCCCACTATGAAAACAATCATCATTAACATTTTTAAAAATATGAAGGACATCGATGATTTTAATATCTGAAGCGCTCGAGTCTGTCCTTGTAATAGTATTTCTTTTTATATTTTTGAAAACCTATAGTCGCTCCTCTCACCTTTGAAAAGGTATACATTTATATTACATGACATTTTTTTTCTTTTTGTCATCTAAGCTTCGCAATCCAACAGGTCTCTATGACGCTCGAGTAAGTATAGATTTAGCATCGTGGGCTCCTCTACTATAGTGGACATAGGACATAATTATTTTCATTTGTAGCCTACAGTAACTCTGCTAGGAATATTGCTTGCGGTATCTGCTGAAAGCTTTTATTGGTCTTACGCAAAGGGTGTATTGAGCTATTCTAAGGTTGTTCTGGTCAAAGCATCTGGCCAGTCGAAGACGTCGTCTATTCAGTCGATTAATTAATAGTAGGATTCGCATTCGCATACAACATGCTATCATGTTGAAACTCCTCTTAGTGATGGATTAGTCAATAGGAGGTCATCGGTCAGTGGACCGGTAACAAGAAACGCAGCTGTTAGCGATGGTTTTAGTTAGTCTATTATTGGTTGTCAATTCTTTGCTTGAACTGTCTATCACATGTCTATCATGATTAAATAATTTCTTGAACTTATTTCGCGTTTCAGTCTATATAACCAGCAAATAAGCTATCGAAGTTAAGATATCATTTAATTATGATAGACAGTTCAAGCAAAGAAAAATGACAACCAATAATAGACTAACTAAAACCATCGCTAACAGCAGCCATGGTAGGCCTCCCACAAGATGTTGTGGGAGGCCTACTATGGCTGCGTTTCTTGTTACGTGCTCACCATTTAATTTGACGAGCCATTTGGTTTAATGGTCGAAAAGTCGGCTATTACACCGGGTTCGATTCCCGCACGGTACAAACATTTGCGTGCATGAACATGCCTGTTTGTATCCGTCCGGGTGTTTCTATGTATAATGTGTATTTACTAAGAAAAAGTATATAAGTAATGTTTATCCGTTGTCTGGCACCCATAGCACAAGCTTATGCTTAGTTTAGGGCTGGATGGCGCTGTGTGAATAATGTCCAGAGATATTTATTTATTATTATTATTTATTTAAGCACTTAGGACCTTTCCATCTCAACCCAAAGTTTAATAAGACCAGATGAGCCTACAGTCAGGCAGCACATAGAGCGACGCTTCTAGGTGAAGTGTCCCTCAATGGAATAGGGCGCAGTGACCGCTTACCATCTGGTGGGCTGCGTGTCTGTCTGCCAACTGAAGTAGAATAAATAAAAAATTGCAGCCAAATAAAAATACACTCTTTCGTAGACTCCACTAAAGAACCATTATCTTATTTTTTGCATCGTCCTGAATCAATAGTTAGCTATAGTAGCAGTCGGCCCCAATTAGAGAAGTATCATTAATTAATCCTTCTAGCCCCGGATTACTAGACACAATAGAAAATCTATTGTTATGCGGCACCCGAGTGCCGGTTCGGCGTTGAGTGGTTAAAACTGACTGAGCGTTCATTTCACAGAAACAAAATAAATTGTGAAACAAAATAGGAACAGAATACCTATAACGGTAGTGTTGCTAACGACTCGAGTCTCGTCTCGAGTTGATGAAATTATACAACTAGAGTTAAGTTTTATAAATACATTATGAAAAGGATTCAGATTATACTTAATAAAACTGCGTCTAGTTTTAACTTTTGAAGTGAAAACTTCTTTAGCGGCGTTGTGCACTTTTTTTGTATGGGGAAAAAATTTTAAACTCGCGTCAGGATTTATGTGTCACGTGACCTGATCGAAAATCCATATAAAATTTGAAGTCCGGACACGTGTTTTCTACAAACTTATCTGTTCCGGTGGCCAAAATTGGAACTACGTGAAATGCAATGCAAAAACCGCAAAAACGATATTTAATGACAGTTTTAAATAGACAGTAGCGACGCCGCCACCGGAACAGATAATTTGTCGGTCTATAGACAATAATGGTTTTTTGTTCAATTTGACAGCTCATTTATGCAAAGAAAAGTGCATCTTATGTACATCAGGAGTAGAGTAAATAATTGTATTAATAAGAACTGATGTTGTTTTCTTGAGTTTTATTCCTTTAGCGTAAGGTATATTTTTGTTTGCATAAATGAACTGTCAAGTGTGACCTCTTCTACTATTATAGCCGCAGTGCGGTCGCTTCCTATATGCTTCCTATGCTACAAAGTGACCACAAAGACCTTAATTTGATATCCTGCAAAATTCAAAATTTAATTGCCGTAATAAAACATTTAAAAAGTTTGGAATATCTTTATTCGCCGGAATTATATAACAGTATTTTGTGGAAATTAACACCACTTCTCCGCAGTCTTTGGATCCGCTATGCTGCGGAGCATGCATCAGGTCGTATGAAGTTGGAAATGCTGTCCGATTTCCTGCGACAAGAGGCTCGTTCTCACACACAGTTTGGCTTGTTACCCCAAATTCCCAGTGAACATCCTCGAAAGCGACATGTTTATTACTGTAACACACCTCGTGTTATTAACGATTCGGGAGTCTGCGGATTCTGTATAGGGAATCATTTCTTGGCCGATTGCTCCAAATTCAAAACTTTATCCGCAGATTCCAGTATGCAATTAGTTGTAAATTCCAAACTTTGTTTTCGTTGTTTAGAAAATAAATAGTTGTCAATCAAAAAAGTATGACATTGACGGTTGTCAATCATTTTATCATCATTTATTACATGGCGTTTCAGTGTCACAGCAAGGAGTTTCTGATAAGTCTGAAAAAGTTTCTGATAACATTAATTCTGAGAGATAAACTTTTTAATGTAATATAAATTGTCATATTTGTATACGATAGCGCAATAAATAAATATTGTATTTTACCACATAAATGATAGTACTTTTATACCTCTACCAATCAATTAAATCCCTAACCATTCCAAAATATATATCAAAAATGCACAACGTTAATATTCAGGTTTTCACTTCTGCCGGCACTCCCGGAGTGCAACCCGTCGTTTTTAATGGTTTAACTTTTACATTTATTAAACTCTTAATAATATTTAAATGATCATCTTTTACGCCTAAACATCTGACATCTTTTAATAAAATATGGCACAGACATAAACTTGACCCAAAGGAAGGACACTTTTTTTATCCCAGTACCTACTATTAAGTATTCTGTGCTATTGCTCAATTCCTATTTTAATAAGTTAAAAACCGACTTCAAAAAAAAAACAAAATAAAAACTACCTAGAAACACTGAAAAGCAAAAAATAATTTTAATAAGACATTCATCAAATGCGCTTAATGTCTAAGCCTATTAATAACATTAAATTGTATTTACGTGCTAGGTAGGTACCTACTAATCTGTTTGAAGTCGGTGCCAAGCCAAAGGTAATAAAAAATGATACATACCTAATAATTTATGTATTATACAGGGTCACAAATAATCCGCGGACGTAGGTACGTAGTCTGGGTACCTACTATTTGGAACACTTGTTCAGCACCATTCAGTAGACCAACTAAAGATGCAGCCCGCAAGAGGGACATAAGAATTAAGAAGTCGTACCCTTTAGCTTTCATCATCATAGTTGTACCTTCCATCATCAGCTTAGCTGCAAAAGTACATGAAATACAACTAACGGTCCACATATTCCTACAACACTGAAATAATTATCCCCTAACTCCTAACCGTTAAGGAGTTGTACCTTCCATCATCAGCTTAGCTGCAAAAGTACATGAAATACAAATAACGGTCCACATATTCTTACAATACTGAAAGAATTATCCCCTAACTCCTAACCGTGTTGTACCTTCCATCATCAGCTCATCAACATAAAGTGATGTCTATAGGACGCAAAAACTTAAATGGCTTCAGAAAAAACAAGTAACGCGTAGTGTGCGCCTATAAAATTTAAGGTTTGCCCTTGATTTTCCCGGGATCCCATCATCAGATCCTGACATGGTGACAATGGGACCACCTCGGAACTATGCACTTTCAAATAAAAAAAGAATTATTTAAATCGGTACACAATTGACGGAGAAATCGACGGACATACATAAAAAAAAAATACATACAGTCGAACATAGAACCTCCTCCTTTTTTGAAGTCGGTTAAAAATAAAAGTTATTTTGTCAATCCTTCTTTCTCGTTGCAACAATGCAACGGATTGATATAATTTTTGTGTGGGAACAGTTGCTTGCTAGCTTAGGTTACTAGTATATTTATATCCTAATTATTAACCTTTCGAAAAGCAGCGGGAGTCTACAGAGAAGCCGCGGGTGGCAGGCTAGTAAGGAATAAGGTTATCAGCCTAACAAAGAGTTAGAAGAGAGTTAGAACCATGACTCGAAAACTCGAAAAATTACTACGCTGATCAAGAAGCGCCCTAGTTTGGCACGTGCAGTATTTATTGGCTCATATTTCATTGTTTATCTAACTCTCACGTTATATCAAACGTTTTTACGGAACACATCCGGCACTAATTGAGTATGTTTGTCAATTGGGTATTATTAATTATGTTTATTGGATACATTCCCTATTGGTTTTGAGTGTTCCAATAATACCGATATCGTTATTATTGGAACACTCAAAGCAATATCGATATCGTCTGAATCAATATAAATATTATTGCTGTACCAACTAAGGACTGATGATTGTGGTTTCTGGATTGAGACGTCCGTCATTGAGACCTGGTTCGATCCCCGCACCGTTCGAGTTTTGTGTGCGTGAACATTGTCTGTATCGGTCTGGGTGATTCTATGTATTTTGTATATTTAAACGTATTGACAAAATATGTAATGTTTATCAGTGATCTAGCACCTATAGTACAAGCTTAGCTAGATTCAAAATACGACTACATTTCAAACTATTTGTCTCCGTTTCAGTCAATATAATTTTCAAATTATAATGATTATGGAACATACATAACGCAATGGAATATTTTTCCTGGTGTATTTTGTTTCAACGCAACCGGAGCGCATTGTTATATAATTGTGTTATTCTGAATAATGTGCGGCGCTCTCTCATACTCGTGTATGTACATACATAAAGCGAAATACACTTCTGTCTGGCTGTGGTTTACTACCGCGAAATGAACATCTGTCTGCAGTGTGAAGACGTCTAGTATATCTAGGACTATATTACTTACTAGCTTTCCGCCCGCGGTTTCACCCGCACGTAATTTCTTTTTTCAAATATCCCGCGGGAATGAGACGTTTTCCGTAGGAATTTTATAGCCTTTGTGGGAATCAGGGTTTTAAACTATACGTGTGCCAAATTTCATCTAAATCCATTCAGCCGTTTAGGCGTGATTGAGTAACAAACGTCCAAATATCTAAACATCCAAACTTTCGCATTTATAATAAATTAGTAGGATATGTTAGAAATATAATAGCTAGTTCAAATTGTTTCACAACAATGTTAAAATCAAAATATGATTTAATAATGAAGGCTTCAGAAATGCAATCATCAATTTACAAAGTCACAGAATGACTGGAACAAGAAATTTTAAGTGTGGTATAACCAAACTACAGACGATTCAGTCTGGCAGTCAAAATGTTTCTGCTCGACCGGGGAAATACCACGCTCTCACAGGTGATAGACATATAAAGTCGTAATTTTGATAATTTTTACCCCCCCCCCCCCCCCCCCCGCCCGCAGGTCAAACGCATCTTGAACCTAGTTGCAGGTGTCTTTGGGCAATTGTGATCACATTACATCAGGTGACACATTTACCCGCTTAGCTCTCTCTTTCAAAAGAACCCCATAAATTAATAGAATGAAAATATTTCAATTTTGAATCTAAAATGATAAGACATCGATAACGCAATTTGCTCTTGTCATATTTGACTGTACCTACTATCCGCAGATACAGATATTAGATTTGAACGCTGAACAACTTGACGGGCGATAGTGAATTCACCTCACGGAACCACGACTGCCGGTGGAGAGGACGTTTTGATAGTTTTCGACTAGTTTCTATAATCATATCTATGTGATTCTACTACGTGCATCTTCTAAAGTCGTCGTGACAATTTTATTATGGCGTCGACAAAATTGGTCCCAGTGAAAAAAAATATGTTTATTATGTTAACTATTTATGTTCATATAAAAATAATAAATTATTAAGGACGATAACTTTCTCCTCTCCCTGGGACGGATTATGGTGTCATCATAATAAAAGTAGATAGTGTGTGTGTGGTCTTTCACGTAGAATCATCTCATCTCTGCACATTAACTTAATTTTTTTTGGGCCCAAGAACAATGGCAAGTTTTGCATTCTCCTTTGTAAGTAGTTTAAAGGGAATATGTCTTACTTAACTAACGTAGGCCTAGTAAGAGGAGGAGGCAAAAAAGACGACGATCTCCAAGGTATAAATAGGTCACAATATAATACAACCAGTATCTTATATTTTTTTTATATAAAAATTAAAGCACATCGAACATGCCATTTTTTATGCTATTTCAATTGGCAGACAGTCAGCCCACCTGATAGTGTGCGGTCGAGGCCTCTGCCGTTGAGGAATAAATTTGGAAGGATTATTTAATGTGCTTCCACTACAGTTACTCGTATAAGCTCCTCTGGTCATTGTGCCTTTCATTCCACGTGTACTGGTTCCCTCATGAATATCGCCGAAAGCAAGCCAGAACTGTCATAATGACAAATATTGTGATCGTATTTCATAATTATTTGTTTTCGATTTCAGTAATAAGCTGTGCTCTCAATCAAAAGCTGCTTAATCACTGTTCCATGAAAGTGGGCTAACATTAGGAGTATTTTGCAATACTACTTAGCATTCAAGAAAAAAAATACTTTTACACTTTCCTCGAAACTGACTCCACAATATTTAGCATAATTGCGTGACGCTTCCGCAAAACAACAACATTTTAATAAAACTCATTCCGTCCAAGCAAAGAAACCGCACAACTGCGAGCTCGAAGATATCAGCGGGAAACCAAATTGCACAGCACAAGTGCTGCGAACTCGCTAACTTATTCACGTCCCGACAGTTTTGTCCGCGAGTGCGCGTTTATATCCCCGCCATAGTACAAAAAAGAAAACTCAAATAAAATCTCTTTTTGTTGCACTGAGAAACGGATTATGAGTTTTGATCAGTTGGCGTCTGTCTAGACACGCAGCCCACCTGTTGGTAAGTGCCCACTGCGACCTATTTCATTGAGGGCCTCTTAGCCAGGAAAAGTGGGCTAAATGCGCTGCCACTCTTTAGACTCCTCTGATCTTCGAGCCTGTGATTTCAAGCATACTCCCACATTATTATTGCCGGAAAACAGACAAAGATGTTATGGCGGCAGATTTAACCTGTGGGGGAGGTAGATAGCCAGATGGACTCTAAATATACATGTACATTCTATTAGTGTGCGTAGCCTCGAGAGCGCTCGTCTCGATCAATCTGCTACTCATCTTTAGTTACGCACATTAGACCGCGCATTTGCATGCATTACAACTACAAGCATGGCCCACCCGCGCATAAGAGACTAGCCTTCCGTCCGCGGTTTCGACCGCGTATAATTTCTTTTATCAAATTCCCCTTTCCCCTCACATTTCCGAGACAAAAGTACCCTTTGTCACCCGGGGATAGTGCAGCTTTGCAACAGTAATAGAATTATTCAAATCGGTTCAGTAGTTTCGGAGCCCATTCAATACAAACAAACAAACAATCAAATCTTTCTTCTTTAAAATATTAGTATAGATAAACATCTATACAATGGAGCACAAATACAAGCGCGCAATGTGATATATTAAGAGAACGTACCGTGAACTCTTTCTACTATGTATGTCCCCGCCCTCGCTCCGCGGACAAATTCCACAGTGAGAAATTAAAATTTGAAATTTATTACTTAGAACGTATCGCGGTTAGGACGCATATCAGACGGACCAAGTTGGTTTTAAAATTATAGTGTGTTTAAAATGTAATGGCGAGAAGAGAATATGAAACTTCACGTTGTAAGAAATATTGCGTTGTATTTTTAAAGAAAGTTGTACTTACCAGCCATTGTGGTCATAAAACTTCGCGTATTCTAAATGATATTATTTAAAACGAGTTACGAATTATGCGAAAAGGTAGTATAATAGTAGCAGAGCCTTTAGAATCAAACAATCCGTCGAAAGACAATAGAATCAAAGTAAAAGCTTTTATACTTTTTCAACTTTATATGTTTAGTGATTTCCATCATGAACGAGCTAAGTAGCTGCTTAGAAGTTTAGTTTTGCTTTCATTAAGTAAATAAGCGCATGGAATCCTCCATCCGTGGTTAGTTCAAAGTAAAAGGTGAAGGATTTTGTGTCGGTTTTTTGGTTTATAGAGAAGCGAATCGTGAGAATAGCAACTCTAAAATGGTATGGTAGCAATTCTAAAATGACTAGTTTCTGACGTTGATATATGTACATACATAATTATTATATACGACCGTTATTTAAATTAATTGGAATTTAATGGCTCCCATTTAAAAACCTACAAAAGCCTACCTAAATTATTTAAACTACATATAATTTATCCTATTATTGATTTTTTAGATTGTATTGTTTTATTAAAGGAATAATTTACTCCTTAATAAAAAAAAAACAATTTTTTTTTACTTGTCAAATTTCAAGTTTTAAGACAAATCATCAAATCTTTATGTCACTTCATCAGAAGTTACAATCTATCAAGAAGCCCACAGTACATAAACGCGTTAGGGGCAATAAAAACGTTTGACGAGCGGACGAACATGAAAAAGGTATTGTCAAAGTGCCTTTACAAACACATAATTAAATCGAAAGTCCCTTGCATTGCATCTTTACAACCAACTAAATAGCCTGTTTTGCGAAAAAGAAAGAATAGAAGAGAGAGAGGAGCATTATTATATGAACACGTAAAACGTAGTGTCAAAGACTCTAAAACTATACTCCTTTTTCCAAGCGTTTTGCCCGAATCTGTCCAGGGTATGCTTGTAACACGATCCAGCAATGAGGAAGTCCAGATGATTTAAGCGACTGCCATCTGACATCCGCAATCCTAACAGCGAAACTAGACCAATCGAATCATGACTACACAGCCATTCTACTAGGCTTTCTTTACAATATTTTTCGTCACGATATCGATACGCAAATCTATAGAATGATGAATGGCCAATACTTGTAATGGTGGGATTCAGACCATCAACCTCACGTGAAGCGGAGCTAGAGACAACTGGGTTACCGCAACTCAAAGTCAAACTTTTTATCAGAATCGCGTCATCGCGTCTTTTCTACATATACTAATATTATAAAGCGGAAAGATTTTTTTGTTTGTTTGTATTAATAACATTAATACAATTGAATAAGCTCCGAAACTACTGTACCGATTTGAATAATTCTTTTCTGTTGGAAAGCTACACTATCCCCGGGTGACATAGGGTACTTCTGATCCCGAAAATGTGGGGTGAAAAGGGGGATTTTCGAAAACAGAAATTACGCGCGGGTGAAACCGCGAGCGGAATGCTAGTAATGCAATAAAGTTGCTTTGCCCTCTATGAACTAAATCATACAATATCTGGCTCGGCGCTCTGATTCCTCAAATCGAGTTAGCCGGAGTCTGCTTCCGCGGGGTCCCTGTAGTCTGCACTGTGTTACTGCTAGATATTAGATTATAATGCCACTGAATAATTTGACAATCCGCTTTGCGCATATTACGGGTTTAGCGAGGATTCTATGACACACCCTTGTGGTATCTTGGTGCTCTGTTAGATGTTTTATGCGCAGCTTATTAGATCTTTTTTATTAAAATTATCAAAAATCACTTCTGCAATGTAGGGTACATAAACATAAAGTCCTCTAACGTTTTGTAGGGACTTCGCGCTTGCTGGTGACTTAATTGATGCAAAGGGTCACTGTGATTGTGAAATTTATGTACGGTGAGATGACGTACTCATTGCACAGAATGTCCAGATCATATCTCGGAATAAATTAGTTCCTCAGGTGGTCTGATGAATGTAGAAAAACGAACTCTGTGTTGAACGGCCACATGACAGTGGCCGCTCAACACGAGGTAGACTACGTGCCTCTTGGCTAACTTAACTGACATATAAATAAAATAAAATGACTCTAGTTTTATGCAATTACATCCTTTTTCATCATAGTTATATTTGTAAATATCCTAAATTCTAAAACTCAAAATGCACAAAATGTTAATCCTATTACAAAAGAAGAAATTTTCTAATTAAAAAAAAAAATCAAGTTACAATCCACTTATAGTTTAGAAGTCAAAGTTAATTTAATCTTTTCATTGTTTAATGAATTCTGAATGGATTCGCTGCTGAAAGAGAAACAATGGAGAGGATTAACGCGAAAACAAGCGCTAAAGTTTTTCACAAGCGTTATTACAGACGCCACTTGTAAAATAAACAGTTTTTCTATAAATATTTAATGAAATAACTTTGAATTACTCAATGGCGCATTTGATAGTGTGCTTTTATATTGTCATTTTCTGCAAAGTTCTTATTCCAGCAAAGTTTTATGTTGTAAAATATATTATTTACAAAATAACAAAAAAAAATTTGGTCAACTAATCTCCCAATTGGGATTGGCCAGTTTTGTAATTTTATCATACATAATATCAGCCTATATTGGCTTTGGTATCTGTCCATCTTTAGTTTTCCTCTTTATTTGGGTCCAGCAAAGTCAGTAAAATCCATTGTGACATTACCGATATATTGAAGAGGCCTTTATTTTACGTGTCTGACCAAGGAAGTATAGTGGACGAACGTCTTTAGTTCAGAATTCCGCACACTGGTCTCGCTCGCCTCCAATTAAGGCGCTCAAAGTACCTCCTAAAAGAAGGTGGAACATATCAAACATTATTATATCAGATTTCTTTCGTAAACTTCGGACTATCCCTGCAGGCAACCAAGTCTTTGAACTCCATCTATGTACACAAAGGAAGACACTCGGTGCGATATTTTCGCTGAAATTCCACCGGACTGAACAAAGAGAGCCGGGACGAGATAAAAAGTATTAAAAGCTTGTAAAACTTGTTTTTTAACCGTCTATTGTGAGCTCGAGCGTTTTGTTGTTTCTGGAATTCATAGCAAATCTCGTAAAGGGTGTACTTTAACGTCAAATTATTGTTCAGGGTTGTTAGTGTAATAATTACAGTTATGAGAAGTAAGCAATTTACTTTGCCATCTAATTTATGTATGGGATAGTGTCCGATATTTAAAATTATCATTTATGTTATGTCAGTTTTATCAACCAATTTTAAACGTGTGCTCCCACAAAAGTTATGGATTTTCTTTATATTTTATTTTGTACTAGTGGTCGCCTTTACGGTTTCACCCGCGCGTATTTCTTTTTGTCAAGAGTCCCCCCTTCCTTCCACATTTCCGGGATCAAAAGTACCCTATTTCACCTGGGGATAGTGTAGCTTTCCAACAGAAAAAGAGATTTGAGATTTTTCATATCGGTTCTGTAGTTTCGGAGAATACAAAATAACGAATTTGGTTATCTAACAAAAAATAAAAAAATAATTCAATTGATTTTCTGTAAAGGCAAAAATAAATTACGAAACATTTTCTCTGCCCACAAAACAATAAGCACTCAAGGCATATTGAAAGACAATAAAAATAAAACTCGACTACATAACTCCTACGGCTTTTCAATTCAGTACCAAGTTTATTATTTTCTTGTTCCTGTTTATTTTTATTTTTCATTCGGTGTCATAAAAGCGTTTATGAGAACTCTCTTCCAGTCGTACTCCCTTTTGATAAAAATTGGTTCGTAAGATTTTAATACATAATTTATGTATATTGTATGAACTCGTATACTCACAATACGACTGTTCAAACTATTTATTTTAGTTACTGTATATTTTGTAAGAGTGGTCCTTCCTCGAAGCAACCCATTTCAACTGACAGACAGTAACTGTGTGCAACGAGGCTCTACCACACCATACGTTTATATCCTACAATATAACAACCAGCAAAGAAAAAAAAAAATGTCATCCGTAAAGACAACACCTTTTTCCGTTTGCTCCGTTTAAATTTATTCTTTTTTGTGGTAATAATCGCTTCCCCCTATAAAACTATACATTGTTGTGAAGTGTGAAAAACAAGGATTGCAGTGATATATAAAACTAAGAACAATTCGCCGTGGTTCGTGAGTAAATAGATGATTAAGTCCCAAAATTCATCGCTTGCTCACTCACGCACACATTCAAACGCCGTACGAGCCCACAGCAGCCGCTAGCGCTTAGCTGTCATTCCGCACGCACAACATCCGGCAAACGCTGCAGCGCTTTGAAGCGCTTTAATCTATTAGACGCTCAGCGCTTTTTAAGGATTGTTTCTGCCCATTTTCTGCTTATTTGTGCTGCACGCCCAAACTACACCTCGCAAAATGGCTCCTAATAATTATGGGAAATGCGCTGGTTGCCGCAATGTTATACAGAATAAGGAGTTCCTAGTATGTTATACATGTAAACTGAAATTTGATATAGAATGTGCTAACGTATCTCCTAGCCGCTTTCGCTCTCTTTACGCCTTAGATCAGGACAGGAAAAATAAATGGTTATGCCCAGAATGTGGCAGCAAAGTCCGAAAGACCGATAACACGAATACACCTGTAAATCGAGGGCGCTCTGAATCCGGAAAAGTGGCATCCTCGGACGATGAACATACCTCGTTTCAGTCTGAAAACGTCACTATTAGGTCATCTAAACCTTCGCGAACGTCAGCTTTCGAGTCGGCATCACCGCAGACACCATCTGAAGAAGGAATTATCACCGAAGATAGGCTTCGTGCTATTTTGAAAAAAGAACTAGTTGAGATGCAATTTACTATAAAGAATGCGATGACTGAACAAATAAATAATATTCTAACACAGTTTGGCGAACTCCGCGAGTCTATGTCATTTTTTAATAAACAATACGAAGACCTAAAATCAGATCTAGAGGCTAAAACTACTGTCATTGATAAGCTGCAAAGCGATAACGAAAACCTAAAATCAACAGTCCAGGACTTATCAAATAGATTGAACTCTGTAGAGCAAAATATGAGGTCGAGTAACATTGAACTGAATGGAATTTTGGAGAACAAGTCTGAGAACCTAAACAACACAATCAATCAACTTGTGAAAATAATAGAAGCACCTCTCGCTCCTGACGACATTCTCCAGGTAACCCGCGTGGCCAAGATCTCAAATGATAATGACCGGCCCCGCACGGTGATAGCCAAGCTGCGTTCACCAAAGCATCGTGACATCATTCTTGCAGCAGTGGCTAATTTTAATAAGAAAAACCCAGAAGACAAATTGAGCTCTAAACACCTGGGCCACGGTGGTCCCCGGAAGCCGATATTTGTGGCGGAACACCTATCGCCATCGAACAAGTCATTGCACGCGGCCGCTCGTCGCAAAGCCAAAGAGCAAAACTACAAATTTACCTGGGTGCGTAATGGACGCATTTTTGTTCGCAAGACGGAGTTCAGCGAGCCTATTCTAATTCGTAATATTGACAATCTATTATTAATAAAGTGAAAACCAGTCTTGAAACACTTAGCTGCAAGTGATGTGATATAGTTTGTTTCCATTTTCACTCTTTACTATCAGAACTGCCGTGGTATTAGAACAAAAACTGCAGACGTACTTAAAAATATCTTACTTAATGACTTTAAAATAATAGTATTTACTGAAACTTGGCTGAACTCTAGTGTATCTGATGGAGAATTTATTGATTCTCGTTATATTGTTTATCGACGAGATCGTCAATCTTCAAGTAGTTCTAAGATGGATGGCGGTGGTGTATTAATTGCTGTATCGCGTGATATAGATTCAACCCGTGTACTTAACTGGGAATCTGACTCTGAAGATCTTTGGGTAACTCTCAGAATTCCGTCAAATGGTTCAACAAAGACTATTGCAATTTGTGCAGTTTATTTGCCACCGCCAGCTAAATTAGAAACTCAACAAAAATTTCTTGATAATGTCGATTTAGTAATGAGTCATGTAGATAATGTTGTTGTAATGGGAGACTTTAACCTAAATTTTATTAATTGGGCTCCAAAAGATGATGATACATACACAATACCTTTAAATTATAGTAAAAGTCTTGGTTATTCGCTAATTGATTTTTTAACTCTGAATAATTTGTTTCAGTTTAATAATATTCTAAACTCTGATGGGAAAATGTTAGACCTTGTTTTGAGTAATATTAAGGGTGCCTTTGTAACGAAACCGGATAAATTGCTATGTAAACTGGATCCTTATCACCCTGGTTTATTACTAAATGTCCCTCTGACTAATCAGGAATACTTCAATAATCTTATACCGAATAATAATTCTAACAGCTTCAATTTTTATAAGGCAAATTATGAGGATATTTTGTGTGAGCTTCATCAGTGTGATTGGAGGGTAGTTTTTAAAGATTGTAATAACGTCAATCTGATGGTCTCAGCATTTTACAGTGTTCTTAATGATTTAATTATAAAATTTGTCCCTATGCGTAAAAAATATTGCAATAAATATCCTATATGGTTTACCAAAGAGTTAGTAAAACTTCTAAATGAAAAAAACAAGGCCCGTAAACGGTTTCAGAGGTATCAGAATCCACGCGATAAATTGGAATTTACTCTGCTCCGAGATCGATGTCACAAACTTTACGATATCTGTTACTCCAACTACTTGCAATCTATGGAAAAAAATATTTGTAAAAATCCTAAAATGTTCTGGCGGTATGTAAAAGACAAGAGACAGGGTCTATCTGGAATTCCATCTACTGTCAATAATGATAACTTAACTGCTAGCACCGGAAGTGAAATTGCAGATCTTTTTGCTAATCATTTCTCATCCATTTATACATCTGCTGTACGAAGTCCGTCAGTAGCATCCGATCCCAGTTTAAGTAGTCCTATTACCAATGAATATGGTCATCTGTCTCGAATAACCCTTAGTGAATTAGATATATCGAAGGCTATTAAAAAGATAAACGTTCTTAAGGGAGCGGGTCCTGACAATATTCCATCGGTATTTATTAAAAGAATCGGCCCCGCAATCACCTTACCACTGAGTCTCATATTTAATTGCTCTTTGCGGACTGGCGTGTTTCCCAGTGATTGGAAAAAAGCAAGAATTGTACCGATACATAAAAAGGGTGACAAAGCCGAAGTCAAAAACTATCGCCCTATCTCCATTTTATCTTGTATGTCTAAGTTATTTGAATCTTTGATCTACCCTGTACTATATAAACATATCAGCAATAGTTTATCCGATTTTCAGCACGGTTTCCGACGGGGGCGCTCAGTGGACTCTAATCTGGCATCATTTGTATCAGCTGTATCTGGTGAAGTAGACAAGAAACAACAGGTAGATACAATATATACCGACTTCAGCAATGCATTCGATAAGGTTGACCACAATATGCTACTTCTAAAACTTAAATTATATGGCATTGAAGGCAAGCTGCTAAACTGGTTCGAGTCCTATCTTTTTCAAAGGCCACAATCTGTGGTTATCAACGGTTTCGAGTCGGATACTTATATCGCTAGATCTGGTGTTCCGCAGGGTTCCCATTTGGGCCCTATTTTATTTCTAATTTTCATAAATGACATTGCTGATTATGTTAAAAATAGTAGTTTATCTCTTTTTGCTGATGACCTAAAGATATATAAAACTATAAATAGTTTGGCGGATGCAGATGCTTTACAGAGGGACCTAGATGGCGTTAGAAATTGGTGTACTCGTAATGGCATGAATCTGAATCCTAGTAAATGTTATTTTATAAGCTTTACCCGTAAAAAGAGCCGAATAAATCGTACCTACACGCTAGACAGCTGTGCTCTTGAGAGAGTGAACGAGATACGTGATTTGGGGGTTACTTTAAGTGCTGATCTTAAGTTCACCACTCATATTGGTATTAAGGTAAAAAAAGCTGCACAGATGCTTGGCTTCCTAAAACGCAGTGCAAGGGACTTTAGGTTGCCACAGACTAGGATAATTCTGTACAACAGTTTCGTTCGTAGTCATCTGGAGTACGCAAGTGTAGCCTGGAACCCCGTGTACAGTGCGCCGTCACAGAGAGTTGAAAGCATTCAACGCGCCTTTACAAGGTATCTGGCTTATACCTCAACTGGCATTTTTCATAAGCAGCCTTACACGGAAAGATTGGCTTTCTTTAAAATGATTTCACTGCGCAATCGACGCACGGTCTCAGATTTATTATTTTTGCATAAATTATTAAATAACAAGATAAACTGTCAACACTTGCTTTCACAGATAAATCTTTGTGTTCCTTGTCGATACCCTCGCCATCGAATGTCAAAAATCTTGAACATACCGCCATGCAAAACCAATCTAGGCTTGCATCATCCATTACCTAGAATATGTTCCAAATATAATGAAATAACGGGTAAAATATTAGACATTGATATATTCCACGATTCCCAGAATCAATTTAAAAGTAAACTGCTGACTCACATCAGAGAAGACACATTAATTGCTTTATAATAGATAAAAAAAAATATATATTTGGATTGTTATATTTTGTTATTGTAAAATTTAAATTTTAAGAATTCTTTGAAGAAAAATGTATGTTTTGTGTATTTAGGTATGTATTGTGTATTTAGGTATATTTAGATATAGTGTATACATATATATATTTAAAATATTTATTTGTAAATTTGTGTTTACGGATTATGGTCAATGCTGTGTACGCCTATTATAGGCATTCATACAAGCATAAATGTTTTTTATACATTTTTGTTACCACATTTTTTACTGTGTGCTTTGCTGTTGGTGTACCTTTAAAATAAATAAATAAATAAATAAATAAACCAGCATAGCCATGAGTCATTTGGTGTAATGGTCGAGAAGTCGGCTATTACACCAGAGGTCGCGGGTTCGATTCCCGCACGGTACAAACATTTGTGTGCATGAACATGTCTGTTTGTATCGGTCTGGGTGTTTCTATGTATAATATGTATTGTATTTACAAAAAAAAAGTATATAAGTAATGTTTATCCGTTGTCTGGCACCCATAGCACAAGCTAATGCTTCGTTTTGGGGCTGGATGGCGCTGTGTGAATAATGTCCAGAGATATTAATTTATAGACTAGTAACGGTCTGGAGTGAAGACATATTATGCTAGGTAGTGGTATGTGAATGTGAATTCCCCCACGACAACCATAGCAGTGAAAGCGTGTGCTCGAAAATGGGTGAAATTCAATAACTCCACACTTTCAATTCCTTTATTCCCCGTGGTCCCTGTCCCTGTCCCTGGAAGGGACCACGGGGAATGATATTGATCCTTATCACTTGGTGTTAGGGTCTACGTGGGGCGGAGATGACCTCGTCACTGTCTGCTCATCCTTATCACTTGGTGTTAGGGTCTACGTGGGGCGGAGATGACCTCGTCACTGTCTGCTCTGCGTCCTGGCTTCTAATCACAGGGCTGATACATAATTATGTTAAGTATTTTTTATGATATTTTAATGCGGAAGGTCCGCAAGTCAAAAGATCCGAATAACCGGCTACTACGGCCTAATCTGATAAGGGACACTACGCTAGAAAGCATCTTTCAATCTTATTTCATATTATAGCTTTTTAAAAAGTTCCGTAGATGTTAGATTGATCATTTTACTAGCAATAGCTTATTTACATTATACTCATACTAATAATAATCATTAAAACCAAAAACTCTGTTCGTTTGTGCGTCCCTTTGGTTGTCTGTCTGTTGAAAAGCACGTAAAATCCTTAGGACAATTGTGGTCCTTAATGACCACAATTTTTTTTTCTGCTTGGCCCAAAGGTTGACTGGCAGAGAATGCCATCTGGCATTAGGTCCGCCTTATGTACTCTTGATTGTGCATTTAAATTTAAATAAATAAATAAATGAAAGGACTACAAGACGCAAGACATCTATTTATTTTCTGTTGTGTTAGACTACTGTCCTATCTTACTTTAGGAGTGAGATTAGACCTGTGTTTGTGCTTTCACTAAATTTGGGCAGCAGAATATCTTGCGTTGTTGTTTTACCCTAAATATTGGCCGTCGTAGCCATATGTGTATCCATATAATTATGCTCCATGCACGTACAGAAAAATCCTTTGCGCTTGAAACACTTATCCACCAGATTTGACACTGATAAGATACGTCAGAACAGCAGGCAAAATATTGCAGTTCAGTTATTGAATCAATCAGCGTTGAAAGCCCTAGTCAGGCAATACGGGAGAGCTGAATTTGCAGCGCAAATTGGATCATTCTGCGACGCGGAGTTTTGAAATTGCGCGCGTGGTTGCGTCCGATGTCACAACTATGCAGTTATGGATTTCAACTAAGATTTGACTGACGCTTTTAGAACCGTTTCTTATTTCATAACTATGCAGCTTTGGATTACAACTAAGGTTTGAATGACGCTGCTGCTGTTTGAAGGTTTCTTTGATATAATTATGAACAACACAATGCCAGTGAAAGATAATTGAGAAATCACAAGCTTCGTGAGAATTATAAGTAATGATAATTAATTTTAAAGCCTGACAGTATTGAAGTTCATAATGTAAGAATTTCAATGTAGTATTTTAAAATGTGAATGGCTAGTAAAAGTATGTTAGTTTATTTTATTTCGGACACATAATTTGTTTCTAATACACAATAAAAAATGTTAGTGTTACTAGCTTTGGGGTCAAATCAATGTTAGTGAAAGTCTATGTCACTCTTAGTCTAATAGCCCCCAAATATAAATAGAAACAAGGAAAGCGTTCTTTGTTATCCCATGGGAACTGTGCATTGTCTCGATACAAAGTAGTCCTATTACCTTTCCTAAGGTTTAGTACCAAATGTCCTAAAAATTGTTCCTTAACTGAGACATGAAAGCACAACAAAAAGAGTAACCTTCACATTTATAAAAGAATCGAAAATCGAATTTTACATTTACACAATTATTATTATTTTGTGTGTATGCCAAATAATAATGATTGTGTAAATGTGCAAAACACCTAAGATAAAGTCTTGTTATATTGACTGCATATCCTAATTCAGTTAATTCTACTTAAACTCAATAGCATCAATCCCACGAAAGACGAAACAGGTCGAATGAAGAGCTAATTGATTTCTCTGACAGGCAACCTGATCTGTATTAATTTCGGAGGTATTGGAATTAATCTGACGCCCTGGATGTTGTGTTCGTAATTAATAGCCAAGGTGATTTGATGCCAGGTTTCCCTGTAACGCATAAGGGTGTGTCTTCATTTGAGTTAAATCATTGTGTAAACGGACGAGCAGATCGTACATCTGATGGTAAGCGCCACGTCTGCCCTTAGACAGTTCAGTGCCAAACAGTAACTAAGCAGTTACTGTCTGGCACTACCCTGCGCCCGCTACACCGAGACGACAGATTAGGTCTCATATACCCAGTAATTTCACTAGCTTCAGTGCCCTTTCCCCGAAACACAGAAGTGCTTGACACACTGCTATTTCACGGGAAAATATCTGGCACTGCGGTCTGTACTGGGCGGTCTAGGTGGGTACTACCTAGACAGCCTAGTACAGGAACCTACCACCTGGTAAAATATTTGAATAGCGAGTGGTCTATCTCCATTATGGAAGTGGGTTTGAACTAGACTTAAAAATCAAAATATTAATATAGGAGCCAGTAAACTCAAAATGAAAATACTCGAAGATCAAAAGAGCCTAGAGTGTTTTTCGGGTGGCCCTCCCTAGGCGCCACCCTGACTTGACATGAGGCCTCTCAAGTCGGGCTACCCGGGGATGGGCTGGTCAATAGCCACAAGGCTGGCACCGGCTCGTCCCAATCGGGTGTGAAGGGGAACCGGGGGAGCTTAGTGGGTATAGTGGCCGCTTTAGTCTCGAGTCCCACACACGGTCACAGGTCTAGCTAGCCTGCAGTTATGGTGCATAAACGCATTCTCCTCCAAAAAGAATGAGCCTAGAGTGTAGTAGTACATTGAGCGATCCTTCCTGTTAAAAAGGTGGAGGAGTGACAATAGCTACTTACCATCAATTGGGGTGCGTACCTGTTTGCCTTTCGAAATTGGGCTTATTCGCTATTATTATTAACTGAAGAAAGCACTTGGCTTCACTTGTTACATGTTTAGAACCTAAAGTGTAAACACGATATTCTGTTATATAATTTACATATATTTCATTTAATTTTCATATTATTAATTTCTCCTCTGCTTCCTTACAATTGGTGGAGACCCACCCTAACCCAGTATAATTGCACAGCTAGCTTTACTTAGGGATACCTGTTAAGCAAGTTATACAACAATGCTGGGATTTCTGATCGGTGCATACGAGTTATTATTACTCTTCATATGGTGCATATTTACATGCAACATGATCATAATATTATTGTGAGATGTACGTCCACACAAGTGAAGTCGGGGGCGAAACGTTACGTTTGATTAAAATATCACAAACTGTTCTAAAACAGTCTAAATAATTATGTGATTTTAGCCTTACAAGAAAAATTGACCATCTATTATACCTACCACAAGTTTGAAAGTAGACTATATTATATCAAACTCTTTTTAGAAGGCATAAATCAATTTCATTCATTCAAAATTATACCATGACTTCAATTCGTAACTCGTCAAGATAAACAAAACCTTTATTCACTATAGCATAATGAAAAGCAATGAAAATACTACTTAAAATATCTTCCTTTTCCTTTGTTCGTTTACTCAGTCCCTTTTAAAGTACACGACGCCTGTCAACGCGTCAGCCGCCGGACGAAGGGAGCACTGCCAGGGAAGCTTGTGACGTCACAACAAATGTCTTAGGGGATTTTAAAAGTCTAAGAAAATATCAACCGACGTTTTTATTCTGAGTTAAAATTATGTGACTGCCTTGTTTTGAGATGGGTCGGTCTGATGCAACCAAAGATCGGATTTCTGGGTTCATAATACGACGATTAAGCATATTACGCTAGATGTTGCAGGTTCGATCCCCGCATTGTACAAACATAAATGTGTTTCTTTTAGGTACCTATTAAAATGCATTTAATTACCTAAATAAACTGAATCGCAATTAATTTACTGACTGATTGCCTTGCTTTTAGTTCTTAGTTCCCCTTTTTATTTAGCTTACGCGCGTCTTGTGCGCAGTTCGCGGCGTTTCGCTTGCCTTGGCCAGAAAAGCAAACACATAACGCGCGTTGGAGAGGTACTGGGGCTCAATACATAATGTCCACTAGCATCGCAGAGTTGAATCGCGGCGAATTCGCTCCTTTCAGGACAAGTCCTTATTCTGTGAGCTTCGCAGTCGCAGCGACTGATGTTCGCTGTTAAGACCTTGATACTGAGAGGAGGGTGACCGATACGCCGTTCAAAGTAAGTCAGCAGAGAGTCAGCCGCTAGTGAAACAATGAGAGCGACTTACCCATGGCAAAGAGGATGATGAGGGCAGACACCACCCAGGAGCACATGATGACGTCACAAGCTTTGGGGCTCACATCGCCCCGTCACGTCACCGCTACCATTAATTCTGGAACAAAATGAACTCATAAATATTTATGCGAAGTTAAAACGGACGCCGGACATGTCCGTCGACTGCGTAATGATAAATGGTGTTGCTGTCCGAATTGCTAGATTATAAAGTTAGGAGTCCTTGTATATCCAAGGGCAAAAATAATTACCTACCTATGTGCCTATGTTGTTTTATATCACTGCAAGGTCTCAATTTATTGAAATCAAGTGCTATAAAGAGGAAAGATCCGATTGTTTGTTTGTTTGTATTGAATAGGCTCCGAAACTACTGAACCGATTTAAAAAAATTGTTTCACTGTTGGAAAGCTACATTATCCCCGGGTGACATAGGGTACTTTTGATCCCGAAAATGTGGGGGAAAGGGGGGATAGTTGAAAAAAAAAGAAGTGGATTCAGTCAAAACAGCCATTTTGTAAGCTTTGACTGCCTCTTCTGGGCCTCTAGGTACGGTCAACAGCACAATCATCACGGTAAACACTTGCAGTTCGATAATAGCACTTATGCCCCCGACATAAGAGCGGTACAAAGTCCAAAGTGTTACGTCTG
Organism: Mecyna flavalis; assembly: GCA_949319885.1. NCBI lineage: Eukaryota > Metazoa > Arthropoda > Insecta > Lepidoptera > Crambidae > Mecyna > Mecyna flavalis. The sequence continues at coordinate 1,379,625 of OX439426.1, forward strand.
ACGTGCTTTTGACTGTACATCTTAATTCTAGGGTAGGTAAAATAATTGTTGTGACTTTGGTTTGGGTTGTACTTAGATTGTATTATTGTATAATAGAAAATTAGCACATTTGACAAAATTCAAATAAAAATTATTGAGTCCAATATAATTAAAAATTCATTTATCAAAAAAACCCTTACTCATTACAGATAATCCGTAAAATAATTATAATCCCCTCCGAGATACAGTCAAGACGCAATAAATCTCACTGACGAGTTTTTAAAGTAACGTCGCGTTGATAAATGACTCGTAGACTCGTCCGGATAAGGGCACCTCTTAATTTTACTTCTAGCTTGTTTTACGACTTGAGAATTTATATGACAGAATAAGAAACCTTGTGATTAGGGTAATATATTATGAAAGATGTTAGAACACAAAATGTGTGTCTTGGATGCCAGGGTATAAATAACGGACCGCAGTCTCTGAATAGTGGCTAAGCCGCACGAGTATAAAATATGGGTTTGATTCCTGCCTTGGGTTTTGTTGGTGGTAGGACATTTTTCGACTGGCTAGCTAGGGGTAGTAACCCCACAACGTCAAATCTGAAGTCATAACAACTTTAGTTGTATTCCGGCAATATCTATGTGAAAGACAGTACATTTGAAATCGGAGGTTCGAAAATCAGAGGGCTTCACGGAATAGCAGCAGGTTAAGAAAAGCTTCGTGTTTTAAATGCCTCTGTGGAACAGTGGCTAAAGCGCTCGGCTATAAAAACAGCGAGGTCGTGGGTTCGATTTCCGACTTTGGTCGTAGGGCTTTTTCTAAGTCCGACTAGCTAGCTACAACAGTTGTATTTTGCCGCCATAACAGCTTTGGCTGTGTTCCGGGCATATTAAAATGGTAGTCAGTACACTTGAAATCAGAGGCTCGAAAATCAGACGAGTCTACAGTCTGGCAGCACATTGAGGGTCGCTTTCTTGTGAAGTGTTCTTCAATGCAAGGCCGTAGTGACCACTTACCATCAGGTGGGCTGAGTGCCTGTCTGTCAACTGACCTAGTATAAAAAAACCCTTGATGGGTTAGACCACATTAGTCTTTACCATCAAGTGAACTGCCGGCTTGACTGTCAACTGATTAAGCATAAAAACTTAATTTTATGATGAAGGTGACATAATTAAAGAGTAGTATTTGTAGAATAACTATACAAACAAGACCCTACTTGGAATTATAAGGGTTTCGATTGTCCCTTTAAAGGTACTTCAAACAGCCTCTCTTACCACTCAACGCTAATGTTCTTAGTGGAACTAAGACTGGATTCGGAACTTGTCGTGACCCGTCCGGGATTCGACCCCTGACCCGAATTAGTGGTCAGAATATTGCGAGGGTTTCAGTAATTAGTGGGTTCACCTGCCATCTTGAATTCACTGTTTGAAGCTAAAATCAAATCAAAATAATTATACTTTATTTTCGTAGGCTTCAAAGAAGCACTTATAAATCGTCGTACGAGTACATTAATGTAACAGAATGACTCCACCACTGGATTCGGAATGTAGTTGTCTGTCGAAAAGAAGTTCCGTCAGATAGTTTAAGATGCTTTTGTCAATTTTCAAATAGAAGATGATTTCACTCTTATATGACAAAAAAATATCAGGAACATATCGAAATAGGTATATCTGGTAGAAGTAGGCCCAATAGCTTTTTTTTGTTTTCTATACTAATATTATAAAGACGAAAACTTTGATTGTTTGTTTCTATTGAATAGGCTCCGAAACTACTGAACCCATTTGAATAATTCTTTCACTGTTGGAAAGCTACACTATCCTCGGGTGACATAGGGTACTTTTGATCCCGGAAATGTGGGGGGAAGGGGATATTTGAAAAAAGAAATTACGCGCGGGCGAAACCGCGTGTAGAAGGCTAGTCTTTTAGTAAAGTACAAGTATTTATTAATATTTTTTTTTTTTTTTATAGTAGCTCAGTACATTGGCTCCACTTAGCCTGATGGTAAGCAAAAGGGGAACCCAAATTACCACGACAACGGACGCAACACCGTGGTGTTCTATCCGTTGGCATCGCAGTACTGGCTCACAAGGTGCTTCTTCACGCTTCGTTTAAAGGAACTCATGTCGTAGGAAGGGGGAAATACATGAGCCGGCAGAGAGTTCCACTTCTTTATGGTTCGACAAAGAAAGGAATCATCGAACTTTTTTGTACGCGATGGAATACTTTCCACGGTAAAGCGATGACAAGAAATATTTGCCATGGCAAAGGTCTCAATCGTAAAATTACTGAAATGCTACAATAATAGATACAGACGTATACATGTTACAGCCAAAGTGATCAATCTGGATATTATATATAATAACTAGCCATTATAAATATAATATCTACTCAATTTGGTCAAAGTGATAAATGACACAGAATTGATCACATTAACCAGCCATTATATATAATATCTTCATAGACTTGGATAATGTAATAAAACAATGCCTGACTGGTAAGTTTTTAAAGAAATAATATTATTAATTTAAAGGAATGGATAGATTTGTGTTAGGTTAGGTAAGAACTGCGACCCCAAATGCCAGAACCGAATTCTACCCATGTTACTTGGTCAGGGCAGAGAGATAGTATTTTGTTTATTTACTATTAATCATCAAATGGTATATTATGTTACGCTCAAAGATCGAAAACGCTCATTGAGCGGAAAAACAGCTCACAAGGCGATGTGGTCACAAAAGTTTTTTTGAGGTTTAAAAAAAAATAACCACGAAGGTCAAGCGGGAGCTCCGCTTCGCTCCGCTCCCGCCTTAGCCTTCTAACCTATATCCATCAGAGTCGATTTTCGCCTCCGACGTTGTTTTTGTTTTACTTAATATCTCTCAAAATATAGTCTCCTCTGTGTGTCAGTACGTTGGATGTTTTACTGTGACCGCAACGCGTTGTAAGCTATTTTTCCGCTCAATGAGCGTTTTTGATCTTTGAGCGTGACATTACATAGTTTGTACAACTATTTATACACTTTATATGTCAGTAACCTACGTATTGATTACTTTGGCTAATTTGGACCAGCTATTATAAAAATAATATCCGGATAAAGTGATCAATTTATCACATTGTCTAGTCAATTTGGTTATTATATATAATGACCAGTCATTATATATAATAGCTAATTGATCACTTTGACTGTAACATACACATTTAATAAAACAACTAAATAAATATTACTTGCAACAGTCTAAAAACATGGCCATGACTATCAACTTTGAACCGGTCTAGACAAGAGCCCTCAGCGAAGTCTGGCAAATATATTTTTTCTTTCCTATCTACGGATCGCTTGTTTCGTCCTCCTTTCACGCCAGTAACCTCAATTACTTTAGTGTTAAGGTCTATTTTACCTCAGTTTTTAAAGAGATAATATGAGCCGGCGGCCTCTCCAGAGCCTCAGGTATCAATTATGCAGGACTTAACAAGAGACGCTGTGTTAAATAATAAAACAGATCTATATATAGCTTTGGTTTGATAGTTAACGGCTCGGTGGTCCAATGGTTTTAACACCATATTCTGGGTCTGGGTACGGTTCCTTGGTCAGGCAAAATTTGTTGAGTTTTTAGCAAAACTCGAGTATGAGAATGTCAAACTGCATTAGGCAAGCTGGTGATTAAGCAAAAAACTATCATTAAATAAAATAAATAAATAAATATCTCTGGACATTATTCACACGGCACCATCTAGCTCCAAACTAAGCATAAGCTTATGCTATGGGTGCCAGACAACGGATAAACATTACATATATATATATTTTGTAAATACATACATAATATACATAGAAACTCCCAGACCGATACGAACAGACATGTTCACGCACACGAATGTTTGTAATGTGCGGGGATCGAACCCGCGACCTCTGGTGTAATAGCCGACTTCTCGACCATTACACCAAACGCTTCGTCAATTCATCATTCATTGCAATGTAGGTACTTCATCCACAAAGCGTTATGGCGAAAAAAAGAGAAAATACAAATAATAAGTCTCGTAAAGTAAAATAGTACATGTTTTTGGTATCAATTAAACTATAGTTTTATCTATATTTAAATACCAATCGTGCATACGTCCTTATAACTCAACGTACACACTGAATTGTAGTTTTTATTGGCGATTGGGTACTTCACCCCCTTTTTACCCACTCCCGTAGACCCAGGCTAATGTCCGGCCCACTACAAAAGCGGTCTGTGAATTGAATAAATATATTTGAGAAGGAAATGTGGGCAGTAAAGCGGCCGGACAATTGACCGCCGGAATGACCGTAATTCCGTATTCCATTGTACTGTGTTCTTTACAAAGGACCCGTGTGCTTACTGTACTAGGTCCGAGAGCACTTGGTTATTTAGCTTTTTAATAATTGCCAAATAAGCAAAAATTTGCAAGTTATATTAAATCTTTAAATAGGGATAATGGTGTACAGTATGTATGAAAATACGATTAGGTAGCTGACCATTTGACAAAATACCAAAGTGACTTATCCAGCAAGAAGCAAGAAGTTTGAAATTTTTGGAACTAGCGGGTTTTCCCAAAGCATAAACTAAACAAAAACTGACTAACTTTTTCCTTCACTGCGTCTGGAAGTCATTTGTGAGATTTTTTTATTAATGACTATTCTTGGCGCATTAACTGTAAAAGATATACAGATGACAGAAGTAATCTAAACTAACATAAATAAAACATAAAATTTCCACCTTTAACTTCTAAATTACTTTAAATAATTAGCAGCGGCATTTTGTAACGCGCCGCACTCGCCCTCTCTCTCCCCCTCTCGCTGGCTCTATTGAAAACACGAAATGGCAACTCTATTTAATGTTTGCTCTATGTTCTTTCTTCGCTACTTTATCCCACAATGCAAATAGTACATGCTACCTCAAATATAACATCGTAAGGTAGCGTTCCACACCTAAGCCTCGCATTATGAATGAGTTCACATATCGTTTGGTTCGGATAGGTGTAAGTACATCAATAATGTAAGGGTGGCAGGAAAATCTGCGTCGTAACACAAAAATGAAAGGAGGCTTATGGAGTAAGTTTATATATGTAAAGACATAAGCAAGGCCAACATTTGTTCTGTCTATTTTCTTAATGTCTCGACAACTTTTGGTTTTGTCATCGTATTTCATCAATCGTTAGATTTTTTCAATTTGTCAGTTTCCCTTTGCACTTGGTGGAGACTGGACACGCTTGGTCATTTGTTATTATTTATATAAATAAAAATGAATTGCTGTTCGTTAGTCTCGCTAAAACTCAAGAACGGCTGAACCGATTTGACTAATTTGCTTTGAAATATTAGTGAAAGTCCAGGGAAGGTTTATGTATGTAAAGGTATTTAGAAACAATTCATTCTTTCGTATTCATGGCACATTTCCAAAACCGCTATTTATTTAAATAAATTTGATGTCTTACCCGTGCAAATTTAAATGTTCATATTTTATACTATATTTTCTGTCCAGATCAAAATAAACAAATTAATTTGTGTACATATTCGAGGAACTGTAAATTTAATTCAGCATTCCAATAATGAGTTATTATTAAATAGATAAATTGCGGTATTTCGCAAATATTGCTTAAAGGTGTTTCAATATATATTATTATGCAAAATAACCCTTTTCGAGAGCACGTTCGTCCGTGGTTATCCCACGGTTCATTTGCCTTTCATAAGAGCTTACAAAGCCTAAATTGAATAAATGAATTTCAACTTTGACATGAGGCAATCTTTTTGATGAGGGATAGTGTAAATGTCTTCAGGACTATGACGAGAATGTTAGAATGAAAAAGTGCCTAGTTTGTGGACTAGGCTGCGTGTAAAATGACTGGCCCGATGGCGCATTTGGTAGTGACCCTGCCCTATGCGCCAGGACTCGTGGGTTCGAATCCCACCCAGGACAAACACTTATGTGATCAACATTTGTGTTTGTTCTGTGTCTGGATGTTTATATAATATATTTAATGTTCATTCGCTGCTACTGACACTCATAACACAAGTGGGCCAGATCAATGTATGTGATGTTGTCCAATATTTATTTATTTAAAATTAAGTCGAAGCTTTAGTAAGAAGCACACAACAAAACAGTTCAAACCAGCACACAGTTTTATCTTTGTGCCTACATGAATGTCTGGTATTATGAAAGTCAAATTGTGATAATTCCTGTAATTGGAAATATCTATCATGCTTTGCTAAATTTCTGTTAAACAGACATGTTGTTAGATTTCCTAAGAAAGAAAAATCTGCTTTCTGAACTGCAGCTTTTCCACCTACTGTCAAAACTACTAAAACTGTGCTAAAACATTAGATTCTTAAACAAAAATTAAAAGCAAAAGTTTTAAAATGACGAGACTAAAAGTATCGCTACGGCTGCTGCTACGGAATTATGCTACGTCGTAGTATAGTACTGCTACGGATTTCGTAGTCATTGAGTATTATTTTCTGTTAATGATTGTCCCAGAGAAAATTTTCTTGTTCTGTGATTGTCCCGCATTATTTCATTACTGACGCAGTGTAGTTTTTTCAAGAATCTCACGGTACATTTAATCTTAATTTATTTACTTGATTTAATAATAAATAGAATTGATAAAACATAAACACAAAATAAGTGATCTTTGGATATTCATAAAGAACCGTCAAGGTCCAAAATAAGCTGGTCCAGCTTTACTCATTATAATTTTTTACCCAAACCAGTACAAACAGACATGACAGCCGCAACGAACAAGGAATCGACGCTATTTTCGGTATGAAAGTAGTTTTGAGAGCTGGAGGGCTACTTTTTGCCCTGGAAAAAATATTATATTCTTTCGCCATACCTTTGGGTCACTGACAAACCGTGATATTTATAGATTTTAAAGTTTTAAGCGTTTATAAGCGTTCTTCTTTATCATCATCGTCCTTTCAGCCGAAAGATGTCCACTGCTGGACATAGGCGTAGCGTTCTTCTTTATGTTAATTAAAACAAAATAAATTTTGAAAATCTATAGAGTATTACTTCCCGCATAAGTAAAATTATCAAAATAGTCTGCTTCGCGTCGTACACAATTATGGTTTTTATTCTTCAGTAAACTCTAGAAACTTTCCAATGGCCACCGCAAATATTTTAGTGCTGCAGAGAAAACTTTTATTCCACACTACTGCTCCCCGTGTTTGTCTGACACATCAGAATGCTTTTACGTCACTTCTCGTGATGTTTTTAGCAACGAAGTTTTTTATTGCATTTCAGAGGGTAGGCTGGTTTTAGCGCGACGCTGACGCGCGCGCGTAGCGTTATACACTGACGGTTTTCTTTGCAGTCTAAATCGTCGCTATCTTACAAGAACAGCGATACTTGCTGATACGCGCGCTGACCGCTTGCTTGTCAGCGTGACTGTAAAACCAGCCTAATAATAATGGTTTTCAGCTTATTTCTGAATGATAATATTAATAAGCTACTTTCGCAGAATGTATTAATAGCATTGTTTGACTTGTTTCTGCCCACGATATAATTTTGGTATAGAAATGGCTTGGGAGCTGGAGAAATGACGTGACAAAGGCAAATATTTATCCCTGGAGAACATCACACTCCAACGAGATATCGTCATACAGTCCACGTGGGCAGTCCCATAGGAAAAAAAATACATTATAGATATTATACATAATTAAATTACTTATTCTATGTTATTATATTATGTGTGACGCCCCGATGATTAAGTTAAGATCAGGGGGTCCGGGTTCAATTCCCGGGTCAAGCTAACATTGTGTCGGTTTTTTCGGACACTGCACGGGTTTGTGATCACCTATCCGCATTTGGCAAGCGTGGTAATTAAGCCAGTACCCATCATTATCAGTAGCGATAACTTGATTTCAAGAAGGAGGGAGGCCTTTGCCCTGCAGTGGGACATTAATAGGCTGATACTTCATTTTTACATTATAGTTCCTCGCACGCTGATCTTCTATACTTCTATGTATCCATGTTTCGGGGTCCCGGTGCCCTAAAAAGAGCTGCTCCTACGGGTCCCCAGGGGTCTACCTATTAAACTCTGCGGTACTCCCTCGTCTTAATGGACGGCTACGGGCACCAGAAGGACCCTTGCTTGATTCATAGTTATGACCAGGGGGCCTAGACAAAGTAACATTTTGACAGCGATAGCGAAATTCGCTAACTTCTAATTGTATGGATTTGACAGGAGCCTTAGAAGAGTCACGTGGTCAATCGATATTGAAAGTACGGGTTTTGACATTCGCTATCGCAAATTGAGCGATAACGAACGTCATAATTGCCGCTTGTCTAGGGCCCCTGGTTTGGTTTCTTAAATCGATTGCGATTTAAACAAACCTTATTAACTAAGATTCCACACTGCCGTCAATCTAAATAAATATAAAACTCAAAGGTGACTGACTGACATAGACATCTATCAACGCACAGCCCAAACCACTGGACGTATCAGGCTGAAATTTGGCATGCATGTAGATGTTATGACGTAGGCATCCGCTAAGAAAGGAATTTGATCAATTCCCACGGGAACGGGAACCACGCTGGTGAAACCGCGGGCGCCCGCTAGTCCATTATAACAGTATGGCAGCACGTGCATCTTTGTTTTTAGGTTAATAACGCCTATACACAATTTACGAGGACGCTAATGGCCGAGTCGATTTAACGACTCTTTATGGGATATTCATGAAATTGGCTTCGAATGGGCTGTTCCACCGTAATATCGTTTGGTAGGCAAAGGAGGAGTATTGTTTTGTATAGGAAATTGGTCTGTTTATTCGATAAATACTGTTGTTAAACCAAAATATAGGCATTTACAGTTCTGTTCTTGGTAATGTTTTTTTTAATCAAAAGGTATTTCTTTATAAAATACTAGCCATCGCCACCGCGCGTAATTTCTTTTTTCAAATATCCCGCGGAAATGTGACGTTTCCCGTAGGAATTTTATTGCCTATGTCCTTATCCGGGTAATAAACTATACGTGTGCCCAATTTCATCCAAATCCGTTCAGCCGTTTAGGCGTTATCCTACTATAATTTATTATAAATGCGAAAGTCTGGATGTTTGTTACTCAATCACGCCTAAACGGCTGAACGAATTTACATGAAATTTGGGACACGTATAGTTTATAACCCGGATTAGGACATAGGTAGGTTATAAAATTACAACGGGAAATGTCTCACTCCGCGGGATATTTGACAAAAAGAAATTACGCGCGGGTGAAACCGCGGGCGGAAAGCTAGTTGAGTAATATACATCCAAACACCCAGACTTACGCATTTATAATATTAGTAGGAATTTATATGATTTTAATGGCATTTGAGTATTTACTGCTTGCGTGTACTATACACGACGTTATCTTGAAAGATTGTAATAGTTTTCGGAATGAAAGCCCATGTCAATGTTCAGCTTCCAAACTATCTCCTTATCCACTCATACGTCCACTGTAACCACAGTTACAGAGACCATATACCTCAGGACAGTCCGTGTAACTACAGTTACATTTTTAAGAATTCGCGCCCACCGATTGTTTTTTTCTTTTTCTTATCGCTGTGGATGTTTATAGTCTGTAGTGTTGCTGGTTTTTGACGCTCTATGATATGTACCACACCTTATTTCAAGTGGAACATAACTTCGGCTCATGGCTACAAAAAAAATAAATTGTCAAGTTGCTTGTTGTTTTTGTGGATCAGTGCGCGAGTGACTCCAGCTATTTTATTCGAGAAATCATGCCGTATGTAATAAAATATTATTGTTTTGTATATCAAAATATTTATAATCTTACATATTTTCATATTTTATAACATTATGTGCGATTCCAATCAGTTTTTAAGTAAAAATTTGGATTAAAAATAGGTCGGTGACTCTGTGTTTTTATTAGTGAATAATTGGAAGATCTAAAAAAGTTCTTATATTATATCGTAATTAAATGTTTTAATATGAAAACTTATTAATATTATAGCCTGGTTATTACCATACTTTCTTGAAATATTCCATATTTCATTCTGGATTAGACAAGTTACCATACGTGAACTTCGATTTCACAGATCATGTAGCTTTAGTTTTTATTTTATTTGTAATATTTTTAAGATGATTTATAATGGGATTTTGGTTTCAAATGAAAGGCCATTAAATTACCTAAAACCCAAAATTGTTTTAATATTGTAAACGTCAAAAACATCTAATAAAAAAAATATTTAAATTGAAAACTAGGACAAAATTAGCATTTCTTAAAGTTCACTGTAAGATCATTAATAGAATATAATGTTATAATCAAACATAACTATTGCCTAAAAATCGTCAACTAATGAGCCTTTCATTAGTATTTTTCATTTTGCGATATTTGAGTTATTTACTGAGTAATAAGCATTTATTTAGCATACGTCTCCTATCGATTTTGTTTTGCGCGTATCACGTGACTCGCGGACTGTCCTGACAACCTAGCGAAACGCGCACGGACGTTTGAGTGGCTAAGTAGGTAGGCACTTCTCATTTTGAAAATATTGTGAATTATTAAAAAAAGGACCTACAACGTTTGAATTTAGAACGTTGCTCTTGAGGTGATTGCTAAACACACAGGTGAAGTTAGTTTTAAAATTCGAATTCCGAATTCACAGAATAGGTATACCTTAGTCTACCTTTGTTTTTGGAATAGGAATCCTATATCCTACTTCCTACTAATTTATAAATGCGAAAGTTTGGATGTTTGGATGTTTGTTACTCAATCACGCCTAAACGGCTGAACGGATTTAGATGAAAATATTTAGCATACGTATAGTTTATACCCCAGATTAGGACATAGGCTATAAAATTCCTACGTGAAACGTCTCATTCACGCGGGATATTTGAAAGAAGAAATTACGCGCGGTGAAATCGCGGGCGGAGAGCTAGTTTTGTAAATAAAAAAATCAGAAAACACATTAAAAGCGTTCAATAAAAAAAGCAATAGCTTTAATAGACGTAATCTTTCAAGGAAAGTCCTTTGAAAATCAATTCCATACCAATTATTATTTATTACTAACAGATTATGATGACTACATAAAAATAAATGATTTAAGAACACAATTTACAACAAAAATGTTGGTCCTTGGTATACTTACAATTGAATCTACTTTTGTAATAGAAATGATGACAACCACGTGGACACCAAATAATTTATTAATGTAATGCTTAGTAATATAATACTTTTCATACTTACAGCAGTTTATCAAATCCTTGATTTCAAACTTGCCAATAATTAACACTGGAACAAAAAGAGAGCCATTCAGCATCCGACCTGACACGTTGTCAAACTTCCTACTGGCAAATTCACCGGTCAGTTAACCCTGCGGAGGGTCACTTAAACCATTCCTGCCATCAGCTGACGAGGCCTCCGAGACCCGAGACGCGACATAAACAACCCTCCAGCGCCGCAGAGGGGCATTAATCAACACAAAACTTGAGCAGACTTTAACCCTGCACGGGCTTAATTACGTACCTATTTTGCACGTTTCTTTCGCACGACGGATAGTTTGGGTTTGTGTGAGAGGGAGGGAAGATCGCGGACGCACGGTACACCCGCCGGCGGTGGCGGCGCGAGGCTGACTAAATCTGTGCCGCTCTCAAGCCAGGTCAGGTCAGATGTTGGGCCGGGTCCACACGCGCTATAAATTGTTTGAATGTTTTACGCGTCCGTATTTTTGGCGATTTGTCGGCGCTTCCATGCGGATTTGTTGACGCCATTCGACGTTGAATGGACCGATTTGTTTTTGGTGTAGAGGATGGAATAACTAGCGGTCTCACCGATTTTTATTGCGGGTCGCTGTCTTGTTCTTGGAAAAATGAATTTTTTATCAAAGGTCTTTTTATTTTGAAATGAAATTTTATTGTTAGGTGGGGGATTTATGTTTTAGAATTCAGATTGTATACAGGTTTCCACTGTTGTAGTATATTAATTATCAGAATAATTTTAAAAATCAAAAGGTAAATAAATTAATGATGAAAACATTTATTATATCCCTAAATGAAACTCCTTCTTTACCACTGTAAAGCAATTTTATGGTTACAGAGTTCTTAAAGCTAGATTTTTAATTCAATCACACGTCTTGAATAATTTGTAATTAAAGTTTAAACAATTATTATTTTCGATAACGACAAGAATAAGTGACAAAAATACCTGATTTTAATAATTGTTTTATTAAAACTTATTTTACCATACTTTATACTTATATAAAACAGTAAAACACATGAACTATGTTAGTTATCCTGTGGTTATCCTACATCAATTCGGTCCAAGAACCCACCGGGTCCCGGTTAGCGTTATTTGCTTATAAATCCAATTAAAACTAAAGTTGCAAATCCAATCTCTACCCTGCACCACAGCCTGCACCCAGCCTTACCCAGCATCCCGCACACAGCCCGACCGCACGCACTCACACACGCACCACATCTTCCGCGCGACAGTTGCGCCTGTGTGTACTCTCTATTTGTATTGGTTTCCCTGAAAATGGCCGCCGCGCCCACCGCGCATGCGCGAACTCACAACCGCCATTTTCCCTTCCAATTTCGAAATTTGAACCTACCGTCGTTGGAATACGGATACGTAAACGATAGTCCTTATTCTGAGCGTAAACGTTAAAGACAGGTTGAAGGTAGGTTTTTTTTTTCAAGAAACCGGCGGGCTTTTGAAGTTTGGGCTTGGGTAAGGTAAAGGACACTTGTGAGGGCGCGCGGTGAATTAGAATAAGCGACCGTACGCCTTTGCGAAGGTGTTGCGAAGCTGCTAGCGACGTTGTCGTATATTTAAGTTGATAACAAATTAAACTCGACTCAGTTTGGTCGGATGAACCTACTCCCGATGAAATAAATACGATTTTAACACTTCTGAGTTCATTTACAGCCAACTCCTGAATATTTTTAGGGAAGTCTGAAATTTAGTAAACATTTAGTCTGTCTAAATTGAGGAAAAGAATAACAAAAGAAAAAAAATCCTTTATGATGCCTTAAAACCATTTGGGTGCTACTGGTACTAAATGCCGCACCGTATAAGTTACAGTAAACTTGTTGAAGTAACATTGTCCGCGGCCGCCGCGAGCAGACTAATATCAACAAGATATATTATAACACAAACTTGCAAGTGGTTCCATGTTTTATGAGAACCACCTCTAAAGAGGAGGAATTTGGTTGGATTACTGGCTACGCAGGGCAGAAGGATTTTCTGTGATGACTTCTAACGATCAAAAATGTGGGCTTAACTAATAAGCTCACAGAAGGTTTTTAAAGTCATAGGCTAGGCCCACACTTGACGGAAATTCCGCCGCGGATCTTCCGCGCCGGAACGCTAACACATGTTATTGCATATAAATTACAAACAGCGGGCACACTACGCGGAAGATCGGTCGCTCCGTCGTGGACGGTTTTATATGAAATTATTTCCGTCGCGGACGATCCGCGGCGGAATTTCCGTCAAGTGTGGCAAAAGCCCTAGTCCGCAACTCCGCAGTATACATTTCGATGATGATTAGAGAGTCTTCGCACAGTACGTATACAATTTGGTTCTAGGTCTAATAATATTTCTAGTCCTATCTGTTTGCTACCTCCTCAAGCTATAAGAATGAAAGAACAAAGATCTCTATGTATCTATCAGTCACTTCTTCAATTATGTTCTGTGCAAAATATGCTGAAGCTAGCATTCATTCAGAAACCAATATTTATTAATACCTACTACTTTAATATTAATTATATGCGTTGATTTTGTGCAAGAACGTCTTGGTCGCAGTTATGCCGCACCGTATAAGTTACAGTAAACTTGTTGAAGCAATGTCCGCGGCGGCCGCGGGCAGACTAACATCAACAAGATACACAGCTCGCTGGCGAAATATGGAAATTTTGAATGAACTTGCAAGTTGTTTCGTGTTTATGAAAACCATCCGTCAAGGAGAGGGGGTATATTTAATTGGATTACTGCTTTAGCAGTGTAGAAGGATATCTGTGATCAAACTTACAATAAGTAAACATATTTGTGTCAGAAAGATACAGCTGGGAAATGTTGACCTTTGCAAGTTGTTTCTTGATAGTGAAAACTACGAGTAGGTATATCTTAAGAAGATCGTAAGAAAGCACGTAGATGGTAAGAATTTGGGTGTGGATAACTTTGACTCCCTCTGTAGTGAAGTAATGGTTGCACAATTGTTGCACTTCACGGCTCGTTTTCCTTTTCATGATCCCGCTTAAGTGCATGTAGGTGTTTCAATATAATAGGTACAAAATGGGCACCGGCTCGCCCTTTGCACCCTTTTGGGTGTGAAGGGTAAACCGGGCGCGTTTAGGTGAGGACCACACATTGCCGTAGGTTTCGCTAGTCTACGGTTTTAAGATTTAACGATTTTTACTCCACAACAAAAAGGAGTGCATGGTACTGAAAACAAGCATAAGATAATGGCCTGAATGAGAAAAAGACCTATGAGTTTAAGCTGGACAGCGAAACCGCATGTTGATTTATTATTTACGATGATATGTATTTCCAATAACTAGAAGTGTGAGTTATGGCCACATCAAACCATGTATTGTGTGTCACCCACCACAATATGACATGGCATCAAAGTTGTCTAATCAAATAAAATGTAATTTTGCAACTAGATAAACCACTTTAAGTTGTGTTGTTGGTTATATCCAAATTCAAATGAACTAGTATAAAAACGACGAAACGCGTAAAATAAAAAATAACAACAAAACTTTTACTAGTTCTTTTCGGTACAAATGGCTAAAGGCTTAGCATGACGCAAGACAGACATCCCGCGTCCATCGTAAACACAGGCATCAAACATGAACTCTGTTGGCGGTGGATTGTAAAATTTTACGCCCGACCCCGCCATTGCCTGAAACATTATCGTTCATAAGCCCTTACTATGAAAAAAAAGGATCTTTACTCAAGTCCGTGTAATAATAAGTTACCGTGCTCAAGTAAATACGGGTACAAAGGGAAAAGGTACCTATATTTTTTAAATTCTTGTCGAACAAAGGTTATTCTCAATGCTGTGAGAACAAATTTCACTGTACCATTGCGTGTGCAAATACCATACACAAAGACTATTCTGGTATTCTCAAAATGAATGGTACGAAAGTCAGATAGAACTGAAGAGAAATCAGATTAATGGCTGACAGCTTTTCTCTTTTAGCATTCAACTTCTGGTATAAAGAAGTATGCACATGATTATAATTCAGGCACTAAAATAGAATAGCGTTATTTATAAAATTATTATAAATAACCGCCGCCTCCGTGAAAAAGTGGCTAAGCCGCTCGGGTATAAAACCTGGAGGTCGTGGATTCGATTCCCGCCTAGGGTCTGGTTGGTGGTAGGGCTTTTTTTGGGGTCTGACTGGCTAGCTACCACCCCCACAGGTGAAATCTGCCGCCATAATAGCTCTGGTTGTGTTCCGATAGTATTAATGTGGGTACCAGTACACTTGAAATCATAGGCTCGAAGATCAGATGAGTCTACAGTCTGGCAGCACATTGAGCGACGCTTCCTGGTGAAGTGGCCCTCAATGGAATAGGTCGTAGTGGCCCCTTACCATCAGGTGGGCTGCGTGTCTGTCTGCAAACTGACTTAGTATACAAAAAAATAGATACAGAAGATAAAGTATAAAACTAACCAAACCATAGTAGGGGAAACAAACAGTTCTTCTAACGTAGCCGGCCATCGAGACGCCTTCAGATGTCCGAGTAATAAACATAATCGATTTGCATCGGCTGAATCGATGTCACAAGTTCGGACGCAAACAAGATAACGACCTTGTTGTTTAGCGCTAGAGCAACTTCTGGCTGGATGGCGGAGTTGTAACAGCCATTATCAGCCCATTGTCACTGAGAGCCTCAACTTAATGGGGGCTGTGATGATAGACGCGTGCGGGACGTAGGCGATCGTACAGCTATGGGGCTGTTTGTGTCCAGTACCTACTTTTAGAAGATTAGGAAAATTGGCTTTAGAGAATTAGGAAAATATTTATTTCAGCCGAAGAAACGGCCATCGAGACAACTCTCGTTGCCATTTTTAATAAACTAGCCTGTAATTGTAACAAAGTTTAATAGAATGCGATGCTAGAATAAACCAGTAATTTTAACTCCAGTATTCTTACAATACTCTTATTATAAGAGATTTTGTCGCAAAACTGAAACTTTATTTATTATTCCAAACATAATATGTATAAGGTACGATCGAGGACTTCCCCGCGTCACTTTTGGAAAAATATACCGTGCACGCGCATCGTGACTTCTTAGGAGCGGCGCTTGTAAACGTGAAAATACTGCACAGGATTCACGCGCGGGTGTCCTCGATCGTACATACTACCTTTCGATTTTTTAATCATGATGGCTTTTTTCCAGAAGTGAAACAGTTTAATAAGCTAATATTTATCAACTAAATCAGGGCATAATAATGTAAATTATGTAATTAAAAAAATATTTGTCAAATCAAAACCAATTTTCGTTATATTTCCTGACCCATGAAATAATTATGTAATTACGACAATTACTTCATTTATATCCGGATTTAAAATTCTTACTTTGTTTTTTTTACGTTGGAAGAACTTTCACTGAACATGAAGGGATAGTATTTCGTCTAAAGAAGATGGTTTTAGCAGCGTAATCACGCATGTGTGGTAAAGTTATATAGTCGTAAAACATGTTCCCAACTGACTCGTAAATCTGACGAAAGCTCTAAATTGGGACATATGAAATGAGAGGACAAGTTTATTTTATAGTTTTTAAACGAAATTTTTCAGGATATCCTAGGACAGGTTCATTAAGTTAATTAGATCTCAAGGTAGGTAATAGCTGCTAGTAGAGTTTTAAGAAGTTTATTTACGGGTTAATGATTTTAACGAATAAAACATTTCAAAAATATATAAGTTTTGAATACTGCGTGGATAGGAACGAAACAAATGATAGTAAAGACGACGGATTGCGTCAGTAAAATATTTGTAAAATTATAACGGTAGATGTAAAAAAATTTATATCCATTCGACGCAAAACAACTTAGTCATTCCGTGATCACAAATGCTGTAATTGTCCAATATTGGCGTCGCTTTTTTTGTTAAAAATATCTTTGTTTTAGAATAGTAATCAATATCAGAGATCATTGTGTAATTTACTGTATGTTATGTATTAAGAAGTTTAGCATGATGAATATGATTCTTTGACAAAGTGTAAAAGTGTTCTTGGACATTATCCACACGGCTCCATCTAACCCCAAATAAAGTCCAAAAGTGGTAGACGACGGGTAAGCATTATCTACGTTTGTACTTTCTCTTTATATTTTTATTATTAATTATAATAATAATAAATTTTCTTTATAACAACATACCATTATAAATAGAAAGCTTAGACCTGTATAACAGACATTTTAATTCACCCAAATGTGTGTACCCTGTTTAAAAGATCTTAATATATTTAAAACAATAACTTTTTAGTTCTATCGATTACACAGTACTCGTAAATTTAACTTTTTTTGTACCTATTTGTAAACGAAACTATTCCTTTACTTTCTAAAGTACCTTGTTTTGCATCTGTTCCAATTTTTAGTTCAGACGTGGTAGTAAATCTAGCCCAGGCCGGCACTAATTGGCCGACCACAGACAAATCGCAACCGCCGCCGCAGGCGCTCTGTGACGTCACGGGCAATGTCCTCCGATATGCAGCAGGGATGGACCAAGTTTGTAAGTTGATCCTAATTATTTAATTTATCAGTGTTTTTAAATATCAGTATTTAAATATTCAAACGTAATATTGCCTCGCTGACTCCGTAATTCTAAGGCACTCCTAAAATGTAAAGAAAAAATGTTGACATTTTTATTTGGTACACCTATAGCTCAATTTACAAATATAAGTTAATCTAGTGTAAAAGCAATTTAATAACTTACTTATAAGCGGAACTGAAACATACTCGTAAATCAGAGATCAATCACTCTTTGCGCAAAACTTGGGACAATAAAATATTCTCTTGATTTCTAAACAATTACAAATGTCTATGTTTGTGGAACATTTAATTAATACATTAGGTTTTCAACACAGTAGTTAATGTGTTCAGCCATGTACATTGTACAGCTATGAAGCATACAAAAAAAGTTAACAAAAGTAACACCCTTACGTTCAAAGTATTGAAGTAACAGCCCGTGTGCTTCGTTTTCCGAGTTCAGACTTGTTACTGTTTCTGTTAGCGATTGATTACTGTGAAATATTGAATACAAATGCAAAAAAAAGCAATTGCGCTTACATTGATAGAAAAATATTCCCAGTATATGTAAAGTACTCGAAACGTATTAGGGTTTAAATTTAAAATGTAGAATATATCGCGAGTTTTATCCGTTTAAGTTGTTTTTATTTAACTCCCAGTATATTATTTTATAAGTAGGTACGTAATACTTTATCAAACAGAGCCCATTTGTTACATGTTTATCTCGCGGGGTCACACAATTCAAAGGCTATTTGTGACGAATGGCTGTTGTCAGAAATGATGTATTTTGTATCCATTGTTCCAGTAATGTAGGTATATTTTCTCAGTTGTACGTAAAAAGTGTGACATGGGTTTTGATTATTTATACTTAATTTATCAAGCAATGTAAAATTTTATCTAACATCCACCACCAGGTATCTATTAGTTATTTCATGATCGTAATTTTTATAAGGTACTTAACACCGGGGTTTTGAGAATGTTAACTATAAAAACACACATTTATTCGTTCGTTTCTTATGATCTATTAACAAAAAATGGAATAATATTTGCTTACCTCATGAATGCACGTATTTCTTTTTGATGATTTATTGTAGTATAGCAGCAGACACACATTTCCATCAAGGAAGAAATCAGGAAGCATTGCTTAATGTACTTCTGTAGGCTTCTCTGATCTTCATGTCCATCAATTGTACTAGCTCCCACAGAACTCAAACTCAGAGTCAAATACAATTTAAACGTTATTTTTAGTCTACCTTCGATTTTCCTTTAGACTTTTGCTTTGACTTTTAAACTACAAAAGCCTCTATGATGCGGATATTGAATCCTTTATCTTTTGTTAGCGAGCTGAGGCCGGAAACCAACTGCAAGTCAAAGTATTGTTAGACTAAAATTGCACAAAATATTAAATAATTTCAACGAGTGTAAGTGCTAATGCATGTGTCCAATAACGAAGGTGCTACCTCATTAGTCAATTTCGTAAACATTACGCCAATGTCACTGTTATAATTATGTGACAGATAAATTATTACGAACTTATCTATAAGTGATAAAATTGGCTCTAAGTGTAGTTTAAGTGATCCGCATCGAGTGGATAACCCTTAAAATAAAATATTATAAGTGTACCTTTCTGGTAATCTGATTGTGATAATAAATGATGCATATTATTTTAAATGTAAAAGTGTGTTTGTTTGTCTCTCTTTCACCTCGCAACGTACCGACTTTATTTATAGACTTTGTAGGCTTTTTATCATTTCGGAAATATATCATAATACGCGAGCGAAGCCGCCAGCGAAATGCTAATTTGTAATAATTGATCAAAATTATTATTCAATTCGTGTATTTTACATTATATTTTATTATTCTGAAGTAAATAGTAAAAAGTTAAGTTCTGAAGTAATTAACAAATTTTTCATTAAAAATAATATCAAAATGATAGAATTTATGCGCACAGGACGTAGGGAATAAGTTGGAAATCGAAGTTGAGCACGTGATACATAGAAACCGTACATTATGTTAATGCATTAGTGGTATTGGCCGCTGGACCTCGGCCAGGAATCGAAGCTCAACAAAGCAAATCACGGCACCATGCCAAAGGCAACAAGACGGAATTTAATTTTCCTGCAGATTTAATATTTGCGAAGAATATAAATTTCAGCTATTCTGCCGTGTCAGGCGAATGTCAGTTAACTTAAGATACATGAGTTACGCGTAACAAGTGTTTTTCGTGGTTTTTATGGGTCTTCTATCCCGTGTATAAAATATTATTTAATTATCTCTTACCGTTATCCCAAAAAATGCTCTAGAAGAAATTACGATTGACTACGATATTATGGTTAAATACTGTATCTTAAGTTACAGACAACGCTTGACGAGTCGACAAGACGCGATTATGGCAAACTCAGTTAAGTGTCTACTAAAATACATGACTTAGCCACGATAGATACGTAGTTTACTTATATATTATACTGATATGGGGTAATTACTAAGACTTATGCAACTACATAATATTTAGACTGATTTAGTAGACCGGTAGGTAATGTTTTTGTTGATAAATGAAAAAGAAATACATTTAAGTTTATTTGAATACCATTTCTAGTTTTGTCATAATATACTTGTTATTTGATTACACCTATGTTCCTAATTAAAATATGACTGATTAAAATTAAGATTCTTATTAAAACCTACTTTTATTCTACCTCTCTAAACAAAATAATGCAGAAATGCATGTATGGCTAAATAATTCTTACTCAAATTGTCACGGCTAAGTCATGTATCTTAAGATACGGCCCTTCGCGTAACAAGATTTGTATGAAATTCCTATCACGCCTATCTCCGTTTTTGGAAAAAAACATAGAAAATAAAGATAAAACAAAAAAGATAATTACATCACAATAATATGTACATCTTTACAATTCTTATGATATGAAATAAGTTTGGAAAAATCTCTTGAAACATAGCTATAATGGCAATAAATGCAAAAAAAACTTTAGGAGTCGTTTACTCAAAACTAGGTTTTTTGAGATAACGGAGATAGGCCTGACACGGCAGTTAATTGACTTTATTATGTTACTTACCGATATTTACTGCTTAAGTTCTGATTTTGTGCATTATTACAGGGATTTAAAATAAATCATGGTGATTATTTCTTATTGCCCTCCATTTAGGCGGGGATGTTGGGATCTAACGGGGTCAATGGTTTCTCCCTAGCGTAATGATGCTAATGTTAACATTTAAATGTTGAAAACTAGTTTTAATATGATTATAATTTCACTAGTTCATCAGATTAAAACTCACAGTGGGAAATTCTGACTATCCAGATCTTAAAAGAGGTATAACGCAGTGGATCTTTTACTCAAATGAGCCGCTGTCTGAGTAAACAATTATAATGTTTCTGATTTGTCAACCCTATTTATTTGCCATCCAGTCCCACTGCACCTCCCGAGCTAACTTTGGGTCGGGGCAATACATTTTTGTAACCAGACTTGTTGTTTATTAAGTGCAGATAATTATTTATATAATGTAGTGAGTATTGTACCTACCTTTTTATTTGATGATAATGATTTGTTCTAATGTTACATTTACAGCGTCTTAGAGAAACTATCCATAGCTCTAAGAACAGCGTTGACGTCTGTTGAAAGTACAAAGGAAATTGGAGGATCAGCCTTTGGGTTGCTGTGTTATTTGCTTGCATTAGGACATCTCCTGCACCATTTTACGCCACTCAGGGACAAAAATGGACTAAAATTACATTATTGATACTTTTCCGATGTTGTTCAATATTAATAAATAAATAAATGAGTGCCATTACTGGAAATATTGTTGGAAATAAAAGGACAACATTTGTAATATTTCGTTTTTATTTTATCGTAATAAGTTACTATAATAATATTTACAAAATTTAGCAAACATGTAGGCAGTGATAGTCGTAGTAATTCAACAAAACATCATCATCTATTTTAACATTAGTTTCTTTAATTTTACAAAAGTCAGTACGTAATTTAAAAAGTGCATAAAATCCTTAATAATTTTTGAAACAAATTAATTTCAAATATAAAAATTTACAATATTTTTCTAAATTCAATCAAGGCAGTTCACAAAACATTATCAAATGCCACATTATTCGTATGAAACATTCTGAAAAATTAAAAAATAACTTGATTAAAATCATCAATTTAATCTTACATCCTATTTTACTTTTTACAGTATTGGATATGAATCGGTATTATTTTCAGGTAGGTCATTAACTGAGCGGAATCTATGATTTTATTTTGTAGGTAATTGAATTTTAATCTATTAATGGTCGAATATAAAAAGTCGATCAATAATTCCCAAAGAATGTTTGACCAAAATTAGCTTTACTGTATCTTTAGTTTACATAATATTAACATACAATATTTTATTTTGTTGTTTAATTGAGGCCTTTCTTTTTCTTAACTTGTGTAAAATCGTTGGGTTACCTTCCACACTTGTGTCTGTATGTCTTCATAAATCGATTTTTTATATTCGAGCTAATTCTCGTACCTATTGCTATGTTTAGTTTCATCTGTCAAAGTAAGTCAAGATGTTACAAAATAACTGTTACATTTTTGATAATTTTGTTACAAATATTGTTTTCTTACAAATAGGCCGCGTCACTTTTCCAAATGTACAAAACTCATAAAAATATTTACAAACATTTAAAAGGAGCGTATCGCCAACACGAGATATAATGACGACGTTAGAACCATAGTGATCCAAGTGAAATTTTTGTCAAAATTGATATTTTGTTATATAACATCCCAAAAAAAGTCATATTTTTCATGCCACACTGATTCAAGTGCTTGTTATAGCAATTTTCATATGTAAACTCATATCGGTCACTTTGGAATAGAACAATTTCAGGAACAAGTTTAAACGCATTTCCCTCATTTTCTCAAAAAGTTTAAAATATGACTTGGATCACTATTAGAGATGGGCCGACTATTCGCCGACTAGTCGGGAAAGCCGACTATTCGGCACCATTCGCCGACTATTCGGCAATGCCGACTAGTCGGCAAAATTTGCCGACTATTCGGCAAAATTTGTAGTATATTATAATATTATTCAGCACCTTCAATATTAACAAAGAATGTTCACACGCGCGATTTCTTCTATTTTTGGAATTTACCTCCCAGGGGTGTTTCATAGTGTTTTACAGGGTGTATCTAGTCTACGCGAGCAAAAGTCATCTAGTGTTGTATAGTTGTTTAGCGATTGAGAAGAGAAATGATTAAGTTTCTTGACGGTTCTTCTCAACTGTCTGTTGACGATTCATTTTTTTAAGTTTACATAAATAAACACCAAACAAATAAAAAAAATTAAACAAACACGTCAGGCCATGTTCAACGGCCGCCGTGCGGAGCAGAGTGATGACAAAAATCCCGAACACCAGTAGATCGCGTGACTTTTTTGTCGATGTTTATCCGCAGCAGAACGCTTCACCCTTAGTAGTACTATCAATTCATGCAAGTATTTTCTTAATTTGTTTTTTTTAAGTTTGAAGGGAAAATGGAAATCAAATGTTATTAATATTTAGTTAATCATCATCTTTTTGATAAGCGCGAAGGGCAATTATTCCGGGCCGGTGACTGTCCGCGACGCAGCTAGTACTATTGGTTCGAGTTTCGTCTATCACAATCGTAAAACTTTTGATTTGACTAAAAAAAAACTTCATTAATCTATTGTACTACTAAGATTGTACTACTAAGACTCATTTTACTGAGGGAAAACAACGACTAAAACTCACGCAGTAACAGTCAGCACTGCCGAATAGTCGGCCGACTATTCGGCAATTTGAAAACCGAATAGTCGGCTAGTCGAATAGTCGGCAAATACTATAGTCGGCCCATCACTAATCACTATGGTTCTAACGTCGCTAATTATATAGATTCATTAGTTCGCTGACCGATACACAGTTAGTACGAACGGCAGCAGATCAACCTACCCCAACCTGTCAAAAATTCTCAATTGAAAGAGAACTCTATGAAAAGTAAATAAAACTGAAAATTGGTTGGAGAAATTTGACAGATTAGGGTAGTCTGATGTGCTGTCGACTGTCCATCAACATAACCTAATCTATCAAATTCCCATAGAAAACTTTCAGCTTCATTGAATAGATTACCATTTCTATTGAGACGTGTTAAAAGTCGGTTGATGTGCTGTTTTCTGCACATTGAGTTTTTATTTAGTGGCTTTGCCACTACAGTTTAACAATATATCTATCCAGTCCCAATACTTGTGACGTCATAAAAACATTGCTTTAATATTCAGCTACTTAATTAATATTTATTTATCACGAGAATCTGTAAGGTTTTTTTTATATTTGGACTAAGCCAGCGCTTGACCACAAAGTTACAACTATGCGGTCTACAATGGAGCGCGCTTGCTTAGTTAATACTTATTTTTCAAGAGTATAATTTAATTTATGATCCATTCGATATTGTTACCTTCTGAAGTGCACGTAATTCGGATGATAGCTAAAGCTCATAAAATGTGAACGTATATTTTTTTTTGTCCCGATTAGATCAAGACAAACTGTATTATTTGTCTGATATTGATTATGATTCCTCGTGTAGCCGATACGCCACTTCACTCTTCGTAAAACGTTAATTTTATTAGATAACATTTGTAATAGTTCATTTTTTGCTTTTAGCAGTCTTTATTGTCATTGTTTTTATACGTGTATTGTGAAATCTCTTCTCTCCTGCTCTTGCCGTTGCTGATATCTGAAACAGGATAAAAGAAATTGATTTGAAATAATTCATGAGGAGGTAAATTCAAAAACGCTGCTACACTATCTCACCCGCAATCTGAATCGACCTTGGCTTTGATGACGGACGCATCCAATAATTGCGTAGGCGCTGTCCTACAGCAAAAATCAGGTAACTCATGGCAACCGCTAGGGTATTTTTCGAAAAAATTGTCTCAGGCACAACAGAAGTACAGTACTTACGATCGTGAGTTATTAGCCATTTACATGTCTATAAAACACTTTCGTAAGTTATTCGAAGGCCAACCTCTGACAGTGTATACAGATCACAAGCCATTATGTCACGCATTTACAAAATCCGGTAAGGACGACAAGGAGACTCCTAGACGTACACGACAGTTGCTTTTCATCAGCGAATTTACGACCGACATACGGCATATTAGCGGTTCAGCTAACATCGTAGCCGATACGTTATCGCGCGTAGAAACAGTTTACTGCCCGACTGTACTCAATTACGATCAACTTGCGGACGCGCAAGCGAAAGATGAGTACTTAACGCAGTCGGAGAACCATAACAACGGCCGTGTACGCCTAAAGAGCCTGTTCGTTCCCACGGGACATAAGTCGATTTACTGTGAAGTGTCAACTGACGAAATAAGACCTTATCTCACGGAGGAATTTCGAAAGCTTGCATTTTACAGTGTACACAATTTAAGTCATCCTGGAGTACGTGTCACACGAAAATTATTATGTAAAAAGTTCTTTTGGCCAGGAATGAACAAGGACATAGGACAATGGGCTAAGGCGTGTATGCAATGTCAGAGGTCCAAAATCAGCAGACATACAATTTCGCAACTTGGTCAATTTCCGCCAGTTAACCGTTTCGAACACATCCACGTAGATATAGTCGGACCGCTACCGACTTCTCCACAAGGATATAGATATTGCCTTACTATCATAGATAGATGTACGCGGTGGCCGGAAGCATTTCCTTTAAAAGAAATTTCTGCTGATGTTGTGGCTAAAACAATTTATGACGAATGGATTTCGCGCTATGGCGTGCCAGTGAAGCTTACTAGTGACCAGGGGCGCCAGTTCGAAAGTAGCCTGTTTACTAATTTAATGAAATTATTAGGGGTAGATAAAATTCGTACAACGCCATATCACCCCCAAAGTAACGGCGCAATCGAACGGTGGCATCGGTCGCTTAAAGCATCATTGATGGCACGATTGGAAAATAAGTCATGGGTTGATGAATTGTCTACCGCGTTGCTAGGGTTGCGCGCCGCTTGTCGTAGCGATAGCGGAGTGAGCGCCGCAGAATTGACTTTCGGGCGAACGCTTCGTTTGCCAGGCGAATTTTACGATGTCACACAAGAACGCGATCCCAGTAACCCACTAAATTTAGTTGACAAAATCCGCGAAACCATTAGTAACTATGCTCCAATTAATCAGAATTCACGTAATTTACGAAAATTCTTCGTTCATCCTAATCTAGACACTTGTGATTACGTTTTTATTAGAGATGATTCGGTACATAGATCATTAAAACCACCGTACGATGGTCCATTCAAAGTTTTGGAACGTGATTCTAAAGTATTTTTAGTTCAATTACCTAACCGTCAAGTTCGTATTTCAATTGATAGGTTGAAGCCAGCTTTCGTGTTAGATGAACAAGTAAACGCACATAATAGTTACCAAAACGTAAACAATTCATCTCCTATGCAAGTACAAGACCAATGTAACCGTAGCGTGAGTGAGAGCCCTAACGATTCTCATGCGAGGAACTTTGTAACACGTTATGGCCGCGTGATCAAACCACCAGTACGCTTTAGGTAAAAATAACTAAGCTATAGGTTGACATTGTGATACATACATATAATTAGGTAATTATTCATAGACTGAATAATAATATAAATATGGTTTTAACTTAAAATCAAAGAAAAAGTAGCCAAATTAGTTAAGTGTAACATAAGCAAGGAATTTTAAATCTTAACATAACGCCTTATAAATAACTATAATGACACGATGCAATTGGCGATATGTACTTTAGTTTAGCTTTGTTGTTGGCAACGATGAGACTACCTATTAGTTATTACCTTTGTTAATATGTATCTAGTACTAAGTTTAGAAATATTTCGCAAAATAATCTATCATAGGTCATTATGTGATTTAAAAACATTTTCTCTGTATTCAAGTAACCTTTAAAATTTTAAGAAATAAAGTTTTTTGTAATAGTTATGATAAATTAAGTAAACAAAGTTTAAAATGTTTAAAGTATGTATCTAAAGCATTTGATAATGATAAGGTGTAGTTTAATATATCGCTTCACGACAGCACTGTATTACAAAAAACCCTATTGTTAAACTGTGACGACAGTAGAAGTTTGTACTTAGCGCACGCAGCTGTGCGGTTTCAAATTCTGATGACTACTTACGTTTACCACAGTTTAACAAAGACGTTACTATTAGCAATTAGAGTGACTTGTTCATCGGGTAGTCAAGTATAATTGAATGTATTTTATCCTATTTTTATTTGTACTTGTTAATGTATTACTTTAAAAATGTACAATTAAATTTTTTCCTCATAGGGGAGGAATGATGTAGGGAATAACAAGGGTCAGTTTCCTGTAGCTTAAGTAGTGTGTGATTGTACTTTTAGCGGCAGTCGTTCCGCGCCACGAATAAACACAACACGTTCCCTGTGTACCATCTTTTATTTATTAATCTCGTAAGTTTTCATATAGTTTGATTAAGCCACCACAACCCAGTGGCAACTATCATCAACAGTGGTCATGAGTTTAATTTTAAGCTAATGGCAATATAGTTTATTATTTTATTAAATTAGTAGGATTATGTTGGTTTCGGTCTTATTAAAATGTTTTCTGTGTTCTTTACTTATCTGTTAACTACTTTTGTTAATTAATCATTTAATTTACTTTGGCTAAAATTGCATTATCAATGAAGGATTCATTCCATTTGTTTTCAACTAATAGCGTTTAGCGCCATCTATCTGAATCTGGTTGACTCAAATGGTTAGGTGTTCTCCCCGTAAAACGTACGGAAGGGGAAAAGAAGGTTTGTTTGAATTTACTTTACCCTGAGACAGATGGCACTAGTGGTATCAAATAAAATATCGTCATTTTATTATTTTTCTTTTGGGGACCTGGCTTCCATTCCTGGGTTGGGAAAAATTTATGTCAGATTTTGAGCACAGTTCGGTTTTGTGGTCACAAATTTACATTTGGTAAGCTGGTGTTTGAGCAAGTACCAAGTCCCGAACTTGATTTCAATGATAGAGGTTGTTGTCGTGCCGATGCAGACATTAAATCGACTATTAATATTGTTATTTAGTTCGGTTCGGTTAGCTGCCTCCATAGTGCAGTGACTACGAGTACTAAGTCGCTTTTCTTTACTACTCAGTCTCAATAATTCCCTTCGCTCCTTTCGCGAAATGACTGCCTCGGATAAGAAGGCAGCTCACTTCATCTTACATAGCACTTAACAGTTAGTTAATCGTATAAACGACAATGCAAAAGTCTGGGCCCAAAAAAAAAAGAAGTTGTGCAGATTTGGGACATAGCCTACGAAGTAGATCCAATTAACCCCTTCAACTTTTATTATGGCGTCGACAAAATTGGTCCTAGGAAAAAAAAATGTTTTGTTAATTATTTATGTTCTTAAAAAACTAATAAATTATTATGGACGATAACTTTTTCCCCCTGGGGCCGATTATGGTGTCATCATAATAAAAGTTGATGGTGTGTGTGTGGTTTTTCACATAGAATACAAATCTCATCTCTGCACATTACCTTAAATTTTTTGGGCCCATTGTTCTTAGCAAGTTTTGCATTGTCCTTTCCGTAGCAGAAGTTTGACCAGGAGAAAATTGTAGCCTATCAAATACGGTTATCACCTTGAGTTTGTAGGCGTGTGGTGGCGACGCGGGCGGCGACGCGCCTTGTCGTGCGCACGCGCCGACACGCAGCGCGCGTCGCCCGCCGACGCAGACGCCGACTCCGCGCTCGAGTCCGTCACTGCGCGGAACACTTCTTCTGCGATACGGACACGTGATTTTAAGATTTATTTAAATACTTCTTGCTTTTATTTTGTCTTGCATTCGCAAAAGCCAAGACTTTTAGGAGGTCAGGTAAGGAAAGTCCGGACCTGAGAGTAATCACGGCGTCCTTTTCTAATATAGGTAGTTACCAACTACTTTCTTACCCGCAGTGAATATAATTAAGAGCTCTGGTAACCAAAAGGTTATAAGCGTCAATTCCCGTGTTAAAGATTACGGAGGTCACATGGAGTAACTGGCCTTAATAAATTATAGCCGCTTTAAATTACAAAAAAACTCAAGTCTTGACTAAAGTCACAATAGTTATTTATGTGACTGCTGCATAATGAGGGTCATTAAAATACGAATGTGGTTTTATGAAACGAACGAAGTGAGTTTCATAAAAGAATCACATGAGTATTTTAATGACTAATTATGTACAGTCACATACATAACTTTATCTTCATTCATACGATAATATGTCTATTTTATAGTCAGGATTGATGAGCAAACGCCCTTGTTACCAACTTAATCTGTATGTAAAAGTTAGTACTGACATAAGGACTGACGTTTGTAGTTTTTAAAATCCATAAACAATCTAGACTCGAGTTGATTTCGATTCTCAAATCGATTGTTATAATTTCAGCATCGAATTAAATGTATAGGAATGGAACATAAAATTACTAATCGACTAATTCGATAATCGAAAAAACCTATTAATTTTTACTTTTAAAGAAGACGTTCGAAATTTGAACGAAATTAAGTATCGGTTACCGACACTAAAATGTAAACATTTCAATGCAGCCACAGATACTTATATCTAAATGTAGGGCGTTTGCTCATCGCTCCTGAATATAAAATAGACATATTATGGTATGGATGTAGATAAAATTTATTTTGTGTGCCCGTTACTTTTTAAATTCAACTCAGCAAATTTTTAACTACTAGGGATACTAGAGAGGGAATAAGTAAGTACCTTTTGAAGGCGCTATAGGCATCCTGTAGGACACGCTTGAGTTGCACTCGGCACAGGGTGAACCGCTGGAGTCCGAGTCAGACTCGGAACGCCGCACCATCAGCGTCATAGCTCGCGACAACGTGTACTCTTCTGTGAAACAAAATTGGTTGCTTGACTCTGTGTTAAAGACTACTAGAGTAATTATTACAAGACGCCATAAATACGTTACACTAATGTTTTTTTTTCTTCTGATTATGGAATAGCATGAGTTCCAGAAGTCATTCTCACTGAAATGTGTCTGGAGTTTTGGTGCTATATGACTTATTATTGCATTCCCTTTGGTATGCTTCAGTGAAATTATTTCTTTCTCTCTGGATTCTCTAGGTACTGATGATCGGTGACTTCCGATGATTATACGAAGCGTATATAGGTAATAGCTACTATGACGATTTCATGTAATTTTTTTCTGAGAGGAACACCTCTTCTGTAGATTTAGCCTCCTGCGCCTGATCTGTCTTCGGTCGTATTAGTCTGCTGTCCCACCGTGTTTTTGAAAGTGAGGGCATAGAGAGTGCACCTGTGCTTGAGCACTCACCTGTGTACATATCCTGTGTTGTTGGTTCATAGTGTGGTTCATAGGTAGTAAAGATTGGCGGCCGTTGCCAAACATTCGGTTATAGGGACATTAGATTCTTACCAGTGTTGATAGGCGAGCGATGCTTATGCGCGTGCGCAGGATGCGGCGGCGCGGCGGCGAGCGGCGCGGGCTCGGCGCGGCCGAACGTGCGCAGTGTGCCGCCGCCCACCGCGCCGCCCACGCCACCCACGCCGCCCACGCCCGACACTTCTGAGCTCAGCTCGGAACCCGGGCCGGTGGCGCCGCCTGACATGCTAAATGTGGCGTACGGACTGATCTCGTACATCTCTGTGAATAGGAATAGAGGCTGCATATCATGTTCAAGTATTAGTAATTAGGTAAGAGGAACACCGCCGTGAAACATTGGTCTAACCCTTTTAGTACAAATTATAAAAAAAATGATTTTCTTCCCGGTTCTCATTGATAGAAAAGCAACATTTCAAAGCCAGAAGTAACAATCCAATGAATAGGCCAGGGTTCCCTATTTTTACGCATAAGTTTTTTTGTCATAATTTAACATGGCATACTTTTATTTATCCTAATAATAGTTACGCATAATATTCTTTTGGCATAACTTTATGGGCATAATTTTTTTAGGCATACCTTCTTTAAGCATAATAATTGTTAAGCATAATATTCTAAAGCCATAACTTTTGGAAATACTTTTCCTATATAAATAAACATGTTGGCGGCTTCGGGGTGGCCCAAGGGCCACCCCCGCCGCACCTTAACCTACTGTTACACAATAATAACTTGTAGACAAATAAACAATATGTCTAAAAAAATTATGCGAATCAAAATAAGGACAAAAAACATTAGTCTAAACGATATTTATGCTTAATGAAACAGTATGCGAAAGGACAATTATGACAAAATATTATTATGACAAAAAATATTATGCCAAACTCGTTATGCCAAATTAAATTAGGACAAAAAAAGTTATGCGAAAAAAAGGGATCCCATAGGCCAGTCCTTCTAGCCACTAGAAATATAAAGCTCAAAGATGGTAATACTAAAACGACAGGTAAGTTTGTGGCACAATATTTACAGTGTTAAATAATTTTCATTTCTCATTAATCACAAATGAAAACAGACGGTAGTTTGTTTCGTATGAAAGTACCTTGCTGCTCCTTCTTGCTAATAGGATGTTTGATCGGCGACGAAGTGTAGACCTGTTGGCAGTTGCGCCGGTTGTCACGTTTCTCAACGGATTTGTCCTCCTCTTCCGATATGTCGCCTTGCTCGTAGCCTTTCCTCAGACAAGACGCCGATGGGCTGAAATAAAACGAAACATATCACTCCTCTACGTTCAATTTTTACTTCTCATTTGCAATTGCATCTAAACCTGACTACGAACCTGAAATCTCACAGTTTCGATAATAAGTGGCGATTACTAGTAAAGTGGTCCATAATTAAAATCGGGGAAGGTCTTGACTTTCGCTTTGAGGAGCGGAGCATCAGAGCGGCAGAGCACAGCAGGTAGGGAGTATTGTGTGAATCAGTAACTTGGGAAACCCGCTACCCAAGCCTGCGCTTAAGATGGCCACATTGAAGTTTTGTTCAGTACCCTCTAATATAATATCCTAGGAGCCACCTTGACTTGAGGCCTCTCGAGTCGGATAACCTAGAGATGGGCTGGTTTATGGCCACAAATATGGGACTAGCTCGTCCCAATCGGGTGGAAACGGCAAAACGCGGTGGGACGTTTTAGTCTCGAGTCCCGGCTGCAGTTCTAGCTAGCCTGCGGTTATGGTGTATTCATTTATGGATCCATAAAAGATTTCTCGTCTCAAAAAAAAAAAGAAGCACCAACCTCCTCCTATAAGCCAGTACAGCAAGTAGGAGCAAAGCTGCTAGCAAGGCAGCACCGGCAGTGGCTAGCAACGCTCTGGTTCCTCCAGTGGAACCTCCTGCCCCTCCGCGCGGCGGGAACTGCGCTGGCGCTGGTATTCGTTCTGTAGAGAAGAGTATGTTGTAGTAAAACCTTTTTCTAAGCAGGGATTTAAATATTTTGATTGCCTCATTTTTCCATAGCAAAAAAACTTGTTAAAATTTTTTATACAGGTGTAACGCAACGCTATCATTAAACAGCGTCTCAGATATTCCTATAGAAAACGGATATCTGAGGATTTATAAGCCTCAATTTTAAAAGATACTGGTTATAAGATTACAAGCTTAGCTCTTTTACAATCAACCATCAAAATTAATAATCAATACAAATGTTGCCGACATTGGCGTCTAGTTAACCAAGAAAAAAAATATTTGTCATTGTTTAAAAAAAAAATAGTTGTTTGAAATAAATGAGTAAGTGTTTGAATGTTGAGAAATACAGAAACGTCTCACCTCCATCCTCAGTCAGCGTAGAAAAATAATAGTTCCCCAGCGTAGTCCCAGCAGCACTAGTACCAAGCACCTTCAGATGGTACCAAGCAGCCGGGGCGAGCCCACAGATCTCAGCAGGTTGGGCTGCAGGCACTGTCTTCGTGGCCCATGATGACTCTTCGAACCCTCGCACGGAGACCGTGAAGGGTC
This sequence comes from Mecyna flavalis, assembly GCA_949319885.1. Taxonomy (NCBI): domain Eukaryota; kingdom Metazoa; phylum Arthropoda; class Insecta; order Lepidoptera; family Crambidae; genus Mecyna; species Mecyna flavalis. The sequence goes on from OX439426.1 coordinate 1,412,227, forward strand.
CTAGAGGACAGCCGTTGCTGTCCCATGTTAGCAGATTTAGGTGGACGCAGGTATTGTTCGTGCTTATCAGGACTTTTTCTGATGCTGCTCTTGACGCTGTGAAAAAAAGTGTAAAGGGATATTGTAAGTTTTTTAAAACCATCCCGGGGATGGGCTGGCCAATAGCCTCGTCTCAATCGGGTGTGAAGCAGAAACCGGGGGAGTTTCGTGGGTAGTGGACGCTTTAGTCTCACGTCCCACACACGGCCGTAGGTCTAGCTAGCCTGCGGTTATGGTGCATAATCGCATTCTCCTCCGATAAAAAGTCCATAAAACCATGAAGAGCTAGAAACCATAGAATACTATAGAACACTTAAGCAACCCCAAATCTCTCAAATGATACGTGCCAGAAAAATACAAATACCTCTGCCACCGACGGCCTTAAAAAACATAAATTTTAATCGCTGCTATTTCCATTACACACTACTTAATTACACAACCTAATACCATCTCATATAAAAGCCTCAATGATGCCTTAGTTTTTACGGCCGCTATAACTTCGTAGCGTTATAATAAAAGCAACGTCGATCAGGATGTAAACACGATTATGAGACAGGGTTTTTCCACGCAAGATAGGTACAAGTACATACACTTGTGTCATCAAACTAATGTAGTTCCATAATCTATGGTCAACACTCCGCATCCTTTGGTGAACATGTAGCGTCTATCGGAATGCGCTACATACGACAGACTGAGGACAACAACGCAAGATTGCAAGTCAGCCAAAAGTGCACGTGTAAACATTGGCTTCGAGACTCGTCACTCACACGTCACTGAGACAGCCGCACCAATCATTCGATCCTGCGTCGCGCTAGCAGAGTTATTCTCTCGGCTAGCATATATACAACACACCAAGACGGTACATTTGGCCGCGGTCCCCGAGCACAGACACCTAGCTCGGAGGAAGATCTTCCCTTTTCGTTGACGTCATGATACACAATGATCTACACTTACGGCCTCCCTTGGTGGACACGATGAGCTCGTCGCTAGGCGGCGACGCGCCGACAGCGTTGTGCGCGGTGAGGCGCACGCGGTACACGCTGCCGCACGCGAGCTGCTCCAGGGTGTGCGCGCGCGCATCCGCCGGTAACCGCGTCGATGACCACGCGGGAGTGTCCACGCGGGAATGTTCTAGGGTGTAACCTGAATGGAATGTACAAACATTTTATTAAAATCAAAATATTCTCTTTTCTGTCGGTAAGAAGTGAATTGAGGAGGTCATTTGCAAAATTTATTTTGGCAGCGCGTAAAACCTTGTTTTTGTTGCCAATGTTTTTTTTCCTTGAACAATTGTCTTTTAAAAAGGAGGCAAACGTGGAATCTTGATATCTGAGAATAAGTGATCACCTATTGAAGGCATATCGAAGGAGGGAAACGTGAAGGGCTATGGGTGATGGGGTTGGGACGAAGTTAGGACAGTAGGTGGTGTGGGGCCTCCTGAACTTTTACTTACGTAGCGCAATTGCAAAGCTACATTACTCTTACGTGGATCTTAAAACTAGGGAAGAATACTCACTGCTGACAGGCTGTCCAGTCGCAGGTGCGTCCCAGGTGAGATGCAGTCTTGCCGGTGCGCTCGCAACGAGCCTCAGGTGGGGGCGTGCTGGCGCGGCTAATGCGATCACTTCCCACGTGGCGCGGTCTGACCCAAATGGGTTGCGCACTGAGCACGTGTAGTTGTCTGATACGCTGCGGTCGAGACCTGAAGACAAATCGATGGTTAATCGGTATTTAAGATTTTATGATTATGTGTTATAATTTCCTAAGGCCCTATAATATTAAAATCTTAATATTTTTTTTATCCATGCAGGCTTCCTAGATGCACTTATAAATCTTGAAGTACTGGCGTGAGAAGGTTGGTATAATTGTTTTTTTAAATGCTAGTACTGTTGGCAGATAGGTACTACCAATCGTAACGGTCCTTGCGGCCTATTCCTTTGAGGGATACTCAACCAGAAAGCATCTATCAATCTGCTACCATGCGATAGACTCCTCTAACCTTTGAATCTTTGATTTCAAGTGTGTCTGCCAACTGAAATGACAAATAAAAAACGCACGTGCACAGGTCTCGCTAGCCTGTGGTAGTGGTGCTTAGGCACATTCTCCCGCTTGAAAAATCCTGAATTGTAGAACTCCGTCGGTTTGACTCACTCAGTATGACAAGGTAGTCTCCATCGACGAGGAACCTCGCGTCTGCGGTAAGAGGAGGGGCGGGGCGGCGACGCGTCCACACCCGCGCGGCTCCTGCTCCCGCCGCCCCGCAGCGCAAGCGCATCGGACCCGCCCCTGCGCGTAACCGACGCCCGAACGACCAGATCATTGCTGGCGCTGTGTAAGTTCAAAGTTACAATAAAATTTATTACGATAAAAAACTTGTATCGATTAACCACTGGCAGCAAGATTCACTTCTTTTGGTTTTTTTACGTGGTAATTTAAGTGACATTCAAAATCTGCCAAAGTACGGCTCGAAATTAGAATTTGCGGGAAATGATAATTTTAAATTTATGATACAATGGACGAATTATTTTATTTTGAAGCTAAAACATCTCTTCAGTTTTCGCGCAACCCCTACACAGTGGGCTACAACATTTTTATTTATTGCAGTCTAAATGTAAAATATAGCATACGAGTAAGTTACCTGTACGTTGTTCACAGTTTTGCTATCTAATCGAATTCTAATGACGTTCAAAACTGAACATATTTGGTACCAAAAGTATGAAGTCCTACCTCTCCCATTAGGCTTCCTCGCGACCACGGAGCTCATCTCCCCCTCCCCGGATGCCGTGGCGGCGGTCACCCAGAACTCGTACACCTGATGCTCCTGCAGGCCCCGGACCTCGGCGTGGTACTCCTCCTGGCCCGGCTTGTGCAGCACCATCAGCTGGGAGTGCTGACCTGTCCTGTCATATTTAGATATCAGCTAAAGTATTTAACTGCGTTAATATTGGCAAAAAGTGAAAGCTCCTTGAATATGATAATATCAGGCAACATCACTTTATCTGATTCGAAATTGAGAAACTAAAGTTTAGTTTTTGACAACAAGTCTGTTAGTCATGAAAATAAAGATAATTTCGAGGACCAAGGCCAGAACAAACAGAACTTGTGGTCGCATGAAGGTACTGGGCAAGAACAAAATGTTGAATCTACGACCGCTAGATAGAACTTCCTAATGTAAAATCAATTAGCTGGACTTTTTTTTGATAATATGTACGCATTTTTCCTTCATTCTACTGAGTAAAAGGTTGTCATGATTAAGGGCGATTAAACTATTGATTTCGTTATATGTCATAGAAACACAAAGTCAGCGCAAGTATCTAGTTTAGAATACAAAAAAAAAATATCGGAACAAAATTTCATCAAACAAACCTTTGAGGTCGATTGTATACGGTGTAGTGTTTGACTTTCCCGTTTTTCTGTGTCGGTGTCAACCAGCTTACGATCACAGTGTCTTCTGAATTCGCTAGTGCTTTGATGTCAGCCGGCGCACCAGGTACTGAAAAAAAGATAGTACAAGTACATCATGAAATATTTCTAACAGCTAGCCAAACTCATGATAGACAGCAAATAAGTAAAGTATGAGAGTCATGCATGTTCAATTCCAGTATTTAAGGAGTCCAAACAATACAATATATTTTATAACAGAATTTTTTTATACTCATGTCTGAATCTAAGCTGGGACATTCGGGTATTGTAGATAACGAGGTTTTAAAATAGGAAAGACCATCGGGTGAGCTCCGCCCTCACTAGGCAGGTGAGCGTACCACATGTCACCACTTGGAGGGTGACGGACGACTGTATGAAACGTAGTCTCGGGCAGAAAAAATGGCACTCGGTAACTTAAAATCCTCATGAGAGGTGCAGATATGTCTTCATAAGCAGGATCAGTGCCAGTAGCAGTTCTGGCGCGCACGGTGATGTCTTCATTGGGGAACTCAGTAACTTACTGTCCTCATGTGTGGTGCAGTAGATGGCTTCGGAAGCTGGACCAGCGCCGGCAGCGGTTCTAGCGCGTACAGCGATGGAATAGTTGGCAGCGCGCTGCAGCGCTTGTAGCACTGTCTCCATGCCACCAGCGCGCCGGGTATCCACTTGGCTGTCTATTTCACTCACCACCTGGTATAGTAGTATTATATATGAGCAAATAGTATAGATAGTATTAGAAGTTTATGATATATTATGATAAAAAAGGTATAGGCAAAGAAGATGAATTCTTACTTAGTTTATCACTAATTCGTTCCACTATCCATTACGATACAATGGACCGGTTAAAGTATCTATTTAACTAAATTGGCAGAACGTTAATCAATGTTCATTACAAAAATTAAAACCAACAGTATACCTCGTAAAGCAACTCGTATCCTAGCAGAACGCCCCCCCGGCTGGCAGGCGGAGGCGGCTCCCACCACACTCGTATGGACTGAGCTGACATTGGCTCGCAACGTACCCGCTCTGGCGGCGCTTCCGGAGCTGGCGACAATAAAATATTAAATCATCATCATTTTATAACACGAATCAGACATTTCTATATAGAGACTTAAAAAAAGTAACATCGCTTAACAGCAAACATCATCAGCCTATTACAGTCCACTGCTGGACAACCTCTCTTTTTCTTGGCCAGCCCAAGCTTTCAACATGCCATTGCTTACCATCAGGTGGGCTGCGGGCCTGTCTGTCAACTGATGTTGTACCTATAAAAAAACGATGATAAACGGCCACGTGTTTACGTTTCGTCACTACGTAGCCGTGGAGCTCGCCGTTCCATACCAGTTCGTCATTTATTAGACTCACTGCCACAATTTCTCTTATATGAGTACACTCACCTCCTTCAAGAGTAGTAGCAGTAAGCGGTGCGGCGGCTGGTCCAGCGCCGACCGCATTGAACGCACGAACGCGCACTTCATAGTGCCGGTGCGCGCGCAGCCCCGCCACCTGCGCCTGCGTGGCCCCCCAGCCCGCAGCTGTCAGCGCCTGCGTCGCGTTGTCGCCCTCACCCGCGCCCGCCTCGCGCCACGTCACTACGAAGCCGAGGAGCTCGCCGTTCCAGGACTCTTGAGGTGGAGCCTGGATATGAGGCAAATGAGCAAGTATTACACCTACGATTGAATATCTAAGAAAGAATCATTTATTTTTAAAATCTGACCTGCCATTTCACTAACAGTTCACCAGGAGCTGTTGCTTGTACTTGAACGTTGTGAGGTGGTTCAGAAGGTGCTGCAATAAAATAGTTCTTACTTACTAGTGTGTAAACCTAAAGTTACTTTTTGTTCAATATTGTGAAATTAATCGAAAACATTTAAACTGTTTCCAAGTTCTACTGATTGACGGCAATTTGTTCAAAACTTTCATAATTCAACTTTATTTTATGCGAAATTCTTTGACGCGTCTACATCAAAGGTTGAATATACATTCAAAGTTACCTTCTTCCAAAGTTTGAACGATGACTGAGTCTGAATAATCGCTGTCTCCAATGGCGTTGACTGCGGCTAGCCTCAGGGCGTAGGCCGTGGCTGGTCGAAGTCCCTCCACCCGGTATTCCAGTGTGATCTCCGAGTCAGGTTCTGATGACTCCTGTCTGCAACGGAAAAACTCTTTTGAGACGAAATGTAGAAGATGAGAAACTTTACTTTATAAATAGGTAGAAGATGCTCATGCTGCCCAAGCATTACTTTATAATGAGATGACTCCTAAGTTTTTGCGTTCAGCAATGATAGACAAAGGAATCAGGCTGGATGATTCGGAATTAATATGGAATCGTGTATGCAAAGTAACGCTTCGGTTAAATTGTCACATCAGCTAGGAACGGGTCGCAATCTCATTCATTGACCTATCATTTATGGTACTGCAAGCTGCCATCATACCTACAACACAAACACATACAAACAGGCACGTCCCGGGTAGGCGCGTAACTCCAGTCATCCCGGTCAGTACGCAGCGGATCGCGGTCCCGATCTCCCACCACTCGGTACTGCAGGTGGTAGTTATCATCATACCCAAACCACACACGTACCTCTCCAGCACTCTATCAACAGGCACGTCCCTAGTCGGCGCGTCAGTCCAGTCATCCCGGTCAGCGCGCAGTGGGTCGCGGTCTCGATCTCCCACCACTCTGTACTGCAGGCGGTAGGTGCGCACGCGCGCGTTGCCGTCGTACCCGCGCCGCCATGACACTACCGCGCCGCGCGCTGTTCGACGGACCACGTGGAGACCGCGCGGGGCTTCTGGAAACTCTGTAATGTAATCGCAATAGTGTTTGAAAGTTTAAGCAAATACTTGAATCATTTGTCCAGGGTGAAAAATGATTGTCAAATATAATGCTCGTCTTGCTCGTATGCGTATTCGGCGTAACATCTATGCCACAGAAATCTAAATAAATCTATGCACATCACATTCGTGCGTGACTTTCCAGGTAATTAGCTGCACTGGCACTAATATTCGTTTAAGATAATACTCACAGAAATCTAAATAATAGATTTCTGTGATAATACTACTGGCAACGGTTTAATATGAAGTTTAAATGCTACGTACCTAAGGACCCAAGTCTATGAGACAATCGCGCTCATACGCGTTTTTAATGCGAGCACTCGCCGGAGTTCAGAAACGTTTTTTGTCTTCGCTCGCTACTAGCATACACTTTGTAAGAATAAAGTTAAAAGACATCTTACCTTGTACAGCAAGGTATATGAGCAGTTCGTCCCTCCCATAAGCATTTTCCGCTCGACATCGATACACGCCAGAATCATGTCGTTCAGCGTGAGCGATGTTCAGCTGTGAGCTAACTCCGCTGTCTGAGCGCTTTTCTGACACGGATACTCTGGAATCAACAGTTAATTATCATGTAGGTAGTAGACCTAGTCTATGAATCTATGGATTGATGCTACACATAGGATGATTCACAATCTGACTATTTCAGGAATTTCATCTGTCTTCTTACCGATAAGTGGTAAGGTCAACTCTTTTCATATTGTGAGTCCACTGCAACTGTATCGGAGGATCGCCGCGCGCGTCGCATTGCAGAGTTGCTTGAGCCGTCCGCTTCACTGTCATGTTTCTTGATGAATACTCGAAATGTGCTGGTTCTGTAATCCAAACAGTTACATCTTTTTTAGTTAAAATATAAAAATATCTTCCATTCAAAAACATACATTGACCAGATTGACCTGATTACAAAGTAGCTAAGCACGGGTATAAAATTTAAGTATTTCATTACCCGTGCTCACGGTTGCCGCAGTGTAAAAACTAGAAACCTCTGATCTTTGATCTTTTTATTTCAAGTAATATGTCCCTAAATAGTTGTGAATTACTCAATACACTAAATGTGCCATGCAATTTATTTCATTTAGAAAGTGATATTTTATAACTTCATTTAGAAAAGCATTTTTTTAAGCCTCGAGGATAGCGCTGAAGCCTAACGGCCCGCCGTTAAGCGGCTACTATCGCCCATGGACCCTTGTAACACCGGAGACAACTTTATTTTTAAGAAGACAACAGAATTAAAATGTTCTACTTAACGAAAGTATGTAATCTCACCGTTGACAGATATGGTTATGACCTTCGAGAGGCCCCGGCCGATGCCGTTCTCCGCGCGGCACATGTACTGTCCCTCGTGGTGGTGGGCTGCGGGAGCGATGCTGAGTGACCCGTTTGACAGCACCGAGAACTGCAGGTCTAGGTTCGATACCGGTCTGAAGTCTACTCCTGAACCTGGAAATTAAAGGATTATGATCAGTACAAATTGTCAGTAATTTCTGTTTGGCTATTATTTTTTTCTACCGGTTATTGATAATTATCTTATTTATATAAGTGCTGCCTTCGTGGTACAGTGGTAAGAGCGTTCGGCTCTAATACCCGGAGGTCGTGGGTTCGAATCCCACGGGGAACATCACTTTGTGTAATTGTTTCCAGTTTGGTTAGGACATTACAGGCTTGAATCACCTGAATGTCTGAAAAGAATGATGATTCCGTGCTTCGGAAGGCACGTTAAGCAGTTGGTCCCGACTATGTTCCAAGTAGGTCTGGTTTCCCTTGTAAGGGTTACGGAGGTCAGATGGCAATCGCTCCATTGTAATAACCAGGCTTGTCAAATCTAGGACCAGAGTCGAAGCGGACCCTGAGCTCCATACTGGATGCAATCGGGAATACGCTGGGATGATGATCATCTTATTTATATAAGTCACGAATTTAAAGTCAGCAGTTAAAATAATTATAAAGGTACTATACAAGTAGGCTTGACTAAAAAATGACAATGATTTTACGATTCACAGTACAGGCAACGCCCTCTGTTTTGACATGGAAATTCTATCGCATGTAGTTATAACCTGTTGATTTTTATTCAAATATTTTTAAGAGAAATATTTCTTACCGTGTCCTTTCAGCCACGCTATTCTTGGTTCAGGATAGCCTTTAGTAGCGCAATTTGCTAATATTTGTGTCCCCAATAGAGCTGACACATCTTGAGGTTCAAACACCCAAGTTGGAGCCACTGAAACCCAACATTCAATCTAAAATACACCAGTAATGTATTTGCAATCTATGTTTCACTGTCAGGGTTTTCTCTAATATTAAAATCAAGCTATTGTTTTAAGCATGCGTTCGTACCTTTGACAGCTAACCTGGCTGTATGGTTGACTTCAGCCGCAGAGTTTGTCGCAACGCAAGTGTATTCGCCACTGTGTTTCGATGTTACGTGAGAAAAAATTAAAAAACTAAATTCGTCTAAAGATTTTTCTTGTACCTGAAATACAAATGAAAAGTTATTAAAAGTAGTTCGTACAATCTTTTAATGTATAATAATGCAATGTCTTTGGATCGTGCTGTTGAAATAATAGTGTATGATTTACACCTACAGTATTGTTCATCGTAATATTTTTAGTGACGCGGATAGAAGCATTTTACTAAAAGTATAAAAAGTAACTTTCACCTGCAGATTCGAAGGTATGTGCTGTCCATCTTTAAGCCAGGAGAAATAAACTGGTTTATCGCCTGATGTGATTCCACATAATACTTGCACTGAGCTTCCTTCTACCAAGTCAGTTGGGAATGAAAACCCCGCTATTTTAGGAGGATCTGAAAAAATAAATTGTAAATATAACGACGGGAAAATTTATATATTCTTTATAAAGAATGCATATCAATGGTAACGGCGAAGACCACTCTGGTGAATAAGAAAGAACCAGAATTTCAAATGCTTTACGTAGTGTGTCATCAATTTGACAAGCAAACGTGACTATGGTGTAGAAAATAAAAGGTGCTTACTTCTGACAAAAATCTGTATATCCTTCTGTGCATATTGTCCAGAAGGCGCAGTTACTCTACAAGAATATACTCCAGCATCACCGGTCTCCGCTGGCCAGAGCAGCAGCTCTCCCCCCAACCCTGAGAGGGCCCTACCCCCCGTAGAACTCAGGTCCAGACCTCCACGCTGCCAACGAATTTCACTAGAACCAAAGAAATAAAACTTTAGTATCCATTTTCTTCAAGCCTACGCACTAAAATTCATCTACTTTATGACACACATTTTGGAAGAAAGGGTAGTGGAAATATTGAAAACTAGATAGTTTGGAAATGCTATTTTATCTAGAAGGAGTTTTTACAGTTGACTACAAAATAAAAGAAAATGAAACTTATAATTTTACTAAGCAAATGCACCTCCATCAACCTGATTGGAAATCCGGAGTACGGGCAGTAGATGGTTGTGTTGACTCCAGCCACGACGCGGACTGGACCAATGTTTCTGATTGAGGGTGGACCTGAATGTTGAGAAAGAATCAATTAGTAATGATTCATCACGCATCACATTGTGGCATAATTAAATCATTGCATCATATTTCAACGTACAAAAAACACTTGAGCTCTGTGCTGAACACTGTAGCAAATAGTGACATAAATAACGCTGGAACAATAAGCTATTGCAATTGAAAAAAAAGTATTGTTACAAAACATTTTAAAAATAATCGTTGTTAGCTAACTATTCAATTGATCTTTAAAATCGTTCTATCCATAATAATGTATCAGGGCAAGACCACTGTTTCCTGCTTGTGTAGCTAAGGATCAATAGCTGGAAAAAAGTTGGTTCGCTTCGGATCAGGTTACCCGATAGTTCTAAGTAGCTTGTGCAGCCCTTCTTCAGAATTCCTGGTGTAGATGAGTAAGCCAAGGAGTACGTACAAATAACCCAGAAGTTGGACGTGCTTCAGTGCGCAACTCAGGCTAAGACAAGACCCCATTTTCTCCAACTTATTCAACCTATATCCAAGACAAGATCGAGAGGACTGGCATATTCTTATCGGAGACCAAGACACACTTTGGGTCGCTGAGCCATCGGAGTAAGTAAGTAAGTATTCAACCTATAGCGTGAAATAGCACTGACCGTACACGTTCAGCCGGGTGGAGTGTTCGACGGCGCCGCGCGAGTTGTGCGCGCGACACGTGTACCGGCCGCCATCTTCAGCGTGCACCGACGTCATGTTGAGGTAGCTCACCACGTCGCCGTTAGAGTTCATGAATTGGGTCACTGTCCTGTAAGAGCAAGTGATTTCGAAAACAGGTGACATACTTATGGACTCAGATAGAGGCACTTAAAACCTATTATAACATACTCTGAATCATTTTTCGTTATATTATTTATATTTTTGAAAGGCACGTTAGGAAACGAATGATGAATAATTATGAATGTTAGTGGATGGAGAGGAAGAGGACGTCCGAAAAAGAGGTGGATGTATTGCAGGAAAGATGACAGAGTGAAAAAGGAGTGGCTACCTCGTTGACAAGTGACAGGAATGAATGACCCCAAATAAATTGGAAACAGGGCAGGAGGAAGATATATATTTTTGTACCAAAGAGATAGGATAAGAATCAAGTTGACATTTGATGGCATTGATGCCAGATGATTAATCGCTACCGCCCATGGACACCTGCCACTTATTGCAGTCTTAAAGAACAGATTATAAAGGAAGGGAAAAGGAAAGGGCTATAGAGGATGGGGATGGGGAGTAAAGGTTCTGCAGCTACAGCATTATTATCACTATAATTTATTAAATATGCTAAAGCGATAGCAATAAATCGGTATTCTGCGGGAGGGTTGTACTTCGCCGCAATTCAAAACTACTTTATAATCTTCCTAAGTACCTCTGCGGAGTGTTATGTTCTTCAACAGGTTGGCTGTCTAGAAGCCAGGTGAATCTTGGAGGAGGAGATCCGGAAGCCGCGCAGTGGAGAGCCAGTGCAGGACCAGGATGCAGTGCTTGCTCGATGAACGTGTAGTGCAGCTCTGGGGCAGTGTCTGCAAGATCAAATGTTTTTATGTTATTCTCGTTTATATTTACTTGAAAACCGCGAGTGCTAATAACTGGATTTGCCGGCGAGATCTAATAGGTCAATTTTGATAAGTCTAAGTGAGAATTAAGTGTTCTGTTAGACGTAATCGCATCAGGGTAATAATTTGTAAGCTTTGTCAGTTGGCAAACGATGTTGATTACTCCAGTCTACCTGATATAAGCGGCTACTGCAGCCTATCCTTCTGATTTTCAATTCGTTTATAAGTTATTGCTTCATACAAACAAATAAACATCGTTTGATATTTAAAAATCGAATTTTTCGTGTAGTTTATAATAATAAGTTTTGCATTTTTCCTATAAAAACTTTGTCCAAAAAAAAAGCATCAAACAAGAAAAATCAATATGGCCCGTCAAGCATGTTTTCATATTATTTGTGTGATGGATGGGTCCCTAATGGAAAAATGCTGAAGCGGTCAACACAATGGTGAACGACACGCGCAGACAGAATTCAAACAATCCGAAGTCTTAGGAGTTGGTCCATATACCCTAATGAAACCTGCGACTTCGCGGCGAAAATCACTTGATCATGGAGGAGTTATTACGAAAAATTAAAATGGTATTAAAAATACATTATTACAAACTTTTGCATTTGTAATTTGCTTTTGCGTTGGTACTGAAAAATCAAACTGCAAATAAACACGCGAACAAAGCCTTTGATAAAATGCTCGTGAACAAATGTTACAAATCAACACTAAATTCATAAAACTGACACAAACTAATTAACTGCCAAAACAATGATACTATAAAACAAAAATTCAGTAACAACATCGGTCGTATATTAGTCTATAGCATGTTATGTTATGGGATCGTTTATCAGAGCCATAACGTCAAGGCTGCTCTTAACGCGCGATATACGACCATCCAGACAACATCGAATAATAAACAGGTTTAGCCTGATGGCTAGATTAATGAGGATTTGATTCCGAGCGCCAGCTAGAAACATGGGAATGAATAACTGGCCTGCTATTAATAAAGATAAATAAAAACAAAAATATTTTAACCGACTCACGTGGTACAGTGAATTACTTGGTTGTTAAACCCAGAGGTCGTGTTAGGTTACCATGGGGTGGACTTCGTACCTGTCTGTCAAGCAATTTATATTTTATCGACAGTGAAAAAGATATTTCACACTGAAATTCATAGCATGATTAAGATTTAAATACGTGAAAAGTAACAATTTCCCGCGTTCTAAATAATAATATGTATAGTCATAAATAACTTCAATTAGCAGATTATATTTTTGGGTCGCTTCAATGAAACAAAGCCCAATTTTCGGCAATAAAGAATTATATAAATGTAGGTATACAGTGTGGAATTGATTTTATGGAATCAGGGTAATGAAACGAATACACTGCAAATACAACTTTCGACAATCAAAGCCGGGTAACGTTTCATTAATTCTTCATGGCGCGTGGCGTGACCATTCCCACCGGTGGCCATTGCAATACAATGGGTCTATAGACCACGCTAAGCAGAGTTATGAGGAGCTAACTCGCGGCGTTCGGCCATCTTTATTGCATCCCGCGGTCCCGGACGCAGGGGCCGTCTGTTACGCGGTGGGACATGCCAGGAGGAATCGAATGTTTTAGATAGAAATTGATTTACTTGAGAATTGAGTGTTGAACAATTTACTGCCGGTGGACAGTTTCCCAAGTTTAGATCAAACGGCTATACGATATCTTTTGGACAAAATATACATAGTTTACTTACTTATGGCAATCACGTTAAAAATGATATTGAATCAAAAAAGCCATTAGCAAAAAATTCATGGTTTACAATGTGAATAAACATCATTAACAAGTTTGTAACTGTGTTTATAACAGTAGATTATATCTGCACTGCACCAATACATATTTTCCTTTAGCAACTCTAACTGCCGCACACAGAGACGTCATTTTACTTTAATGTCAAATAAAGCAAAACCTATGTTACTTAACATCATGAAAATGAAGATTACATGTCATCATGATTATTCAATGAAAAATTTAGTAAATCAGAGATTAGCATTAATTGGTGTCTCTGAGTGCGGCAGTAAGTTAATAATAATGATATGGCAGTAATAAAACATATTTTATTCATCGCTACCGCTCATTACTTAAGCAATGCTCGCATCCCCTGGCACTCTGCCCGTTTACAACGTTAACTCTTATGTAAACGATGCATCGTTTTGTGCGAATTTATACGAGATGCCCAGCGCTGATATTGGACTACTAATTGTGGGGCTAATTACTGACGGCCATTGTTTAAATGCTTTTGGGAGTTTAACCACGTTGGTTTCGAAATAATTTTGGTAATGAGTACAATTGCTGGCTTTGTAAATACTTAACTGAGAATACATAAATACTTAACAAGACGATTCTAGAATAGAACCTTGGGGAACCCTTGTTAATTTACAATTATCAATGTCTCGCTTTGCCTAAATGAATAATATTATTACAGTGGTTGACTTTAGTAAAAATAACTTAAAGACAGAATGTTTAATGAAACCAAAATGTATTTGAAAAAAGATTGTCAAAATTGCATCCATGGCGCTATTAAAACAATCTGACTTTGTGGTTAGTATGAATATTAAGTGCCGGTTTAATTAAGCTTTGCTATTTTGTTTAATTTACTTTGTAATTGAGCTAAAGAAATTATAGGAGAATGTAATAATTACAAAGTTTTGTCATTTCTACTACCGGTACCTACACGTAAGTATTATTACCCATATTGTTTTCTGTGCCGGTACCGCGAATAGTAAACTACAGCTTTTTCGAGATATAACTGATGCCAGGATATTAATAATAGAACTTATTTTCACACATCGAAGCTTTCAAAAAGTTGGCTTTTGTTACAATCTTGAAAAAGCGGGTCACCTAATGCTTTCCCAATCGTAATGGCGCCCACCGTGAGCCGTACATACGGGTCCGCTGCAGTAAACTTGGTAATAACTGATTACTCTGTTCGGTTTAGGTATTTCCTCTGTTGCTTATCCTTAGCCGTATGACATGTATGTACTGACTGGTTTAGACAACTTTTGTTCATACAGGACAAAGAATGTGTTAGATGCATGCATAATCTTCTGGGAAAAGAACATAGTATAATTAATTCTTCTCGTTTTTGAATATGGACAAATTTTGCATACTAAGATGATTCCTAACAATGAAAGCTGTATATTCTAATTTTTAAGCAGTTTAATATAAATGCATAATATAAATGAAGATGGATAAATTGGATACACGCATAAGAAGATGAATATGTCCTTATTATATTGATACTAAAATAAATTGAATAACTATTTTTTCGTACAAAATTTCTAAGCCCTTTTATTTCTTTTTGACATTACCAAAAACATCTTGTTATTTATGCGAATATGACCTTTGGATCTAATAGATGATAATATATGACACATAAGATTTAAAATTTTATTGATAGCTCTTGTTATAATCTTGACAAAGTTGGCCATCTAATGCTTTCCCAATCGTAATAGCTTCTACCTTATATGGGTCTTCGGCAGTAACCCCGGTAATATCGCGCGCCGTAAGTCAAACGTGCGGATGATCCGAACCGGCCTAATGGAATTATAGAGAGGATGTACGGTTAGCCTTGCATCCATTAACCTCAGTGATGGAGGAAGCGCGTAGGTAGGTACTTTGTAGACCATATACACAGATTTAAACGAAACTTGCTAATTCACTTGGTTATCACGGGGAATAAAGAATTTCTATGAGTACTAAGTAATTTTGCGGAACTGCACAGATAGTCATTTAGTCTGATCAAAAAGATGAGTAATAAAACACATTTTGTATGGGGGAGGAAAAGGCTAATGCTTCTTTAATCATACCGACGGTCCCTACGTATAAAGCGACATGTCAAAAATGGCGGTTTACAGTAGAGCGCAATAAAGATTTGAATTGATATATAAATTATGCTTTGAACAATTATGGGTATATTTTTGCTGCTATATGTCAATGATTTTGGAAAGTTTAAACTTGTATCAGTTATTTTTTATTTTTATTGTATTTTCTTAATAAAACGTACAGATGACTGTTTCTACATTGTCAACCCACAATACCACTTTCTCAGACAACTCTTAGGTGTCTGTTTATACGTGGGACAATATAAAACATTATTTTGAAATAATATTAATTGAAATGTTGTATGAAAACTTAGAATACTGTTTAAAATAAAACAACTTTAAACGGATGAAAACTCGCGTATATTCTACATTTTGAAATTTAAAACCCGACGTTTCGTTAAATTTCAAAATGTAGAATATACGCGAGTTTTCATCCGTTTAAAGTTGTTTTATTTTAATGAGTAGTAACCGTGTAAATATTAGAAATCATTAGAATACTGTTTTAATTTTCAATAAATTACTTTAAACATTCCAAGATAGCTATTCATTAAGTATTAAAATACATTAAACAACACATGTCCGTTTATACATGATTATTGTCACAGAATAGGTAGTATGGTGTTATTGTTTTATTTGTCTAATTTTGTGCTATAAAAACAAAGACATGTGTAATAAAAGTCATAGATGGATGTTTTAATAAAAGATATATTTATTACCTATATTCTTTAATCATGTTTATTTTTAAGTTAAACAATAACTTAAAAAAAACGTCTTGTCTGATTGAATAATGTTGTTGTATTTACAGTGCACATAACTTAAAAACACACTATTACACTGTTTTACAACACTTTTCTGGCGCGCGAACACGAATCAACACAATCGTTTAGGCGCAAATTGTCAAATTCGCAAATTGTCAAGCGGTCGCAATCGGTCAAATTCTCAAATTGTCAAGTTGGCAAAAGTCAGATTCGCAAATTTTTCAATTCGCAAAATGTAAAGTTTCAGAATGTCCAGTTGTTTAGGTTTAACATAACGGCCCTGTGGATGGGGGCCTTAGCGTAATCGATTTTTTCCTTCCGTTTTAAGCTCGTAAACGAAATAGTACTAGTTTGGTAATTTAGGTAAAAAATTGGAAGATGTAGCTGAGAATGCAGAGATTCGCACATTTGCCCCCCACCAGCTGCGCTCTGCAGCTTTAGCGCAGCGCTCCTCGGGGGCAACCATGGTCTTCCCCGTTTCCTCATGGCGATCGGCAATGTGAGGCCACCCCACACTGCCAACGTACTCAGGGATGCTTTAAAGGTACTAAGGTTCCCCACCTTTCGCATCAACATCCCTAAGGTCCCCATTTGGTAATTCTTACCCCACACCAGGGAGTACGGTGGTGGAAATCCACAGAGCCGTTATTTTTAAACCTAAACAACTGGACATTCCGAAAACTTGTTATTTTGTTAATTTGACATTTTGCGAATTTGAGAATTTGCGAACTTGACTATTTGAGAATTTGACCGATTGCGACCGCTTGACAATTTGCGAATTTTACAATTTGTTCCTAAACGGATACGTAAATGACGTTAAGTTTGACAAGACCTCGCACGCATCACTGTAGAAAAGGACATCTATTAGATATCCGCTTCTACGACACTAATTTCTTTTTTTTATGATACTTGTTCGCTTATACGATTTTAAAATATCCATTTCGGAGCATTATTTCAAAAAATCTCCTTCACAGGTATGAGCATATGGAGAATCTATAGCAATATATGGAATAAAAAACAATTGGTAATTTTGACATGTCGCTTTATACGTAGGGACCGTCGATACATAAGGCCCTGCACTTTACTACACTGCACTCAACGGTAGAAACTTTTGTGTCTTGGGTTTCGACACAAGACACAAAAGTTGGCTAGTATCCGTACTAGCCACCTGTTCCTTGTTGGAGCATTACGGGTCTTTCAATGAAAGCCAGGTTGAATTTTAAAATAAACCGTTATAATTTGAAAATATTACAATGTTCATCGTCACTGCCCCGCGCCCTGCGCCCGCGCTCGACTTCCGCGCGAACACCGTTCCTCGTTCAAATTTGGCATTAATTTCATCTGATTGGCTTTGGGCCGCAACACCACTAGTGTAACATATGAAATCAGCCCTCCCTGCACAGATACACACAGATACAAATAGTCATAGAAACTTATTGGGTCCTCTATACAATGGTGTGCTTTGTTGACAGAAAAAAGTTTTTACGTCTGCACAGTGCCTTAAGGTTTGGTAAGCCGAATATTCGGGTGCAGTAACCCCGGTAATATCGCGCGCCATAAGTCAAACACGCGGATGATCCGAACCTGCCTAATGGAATAATAGAGAGGATGTACGGCTAGCTCTCACCGCCATTAGCCGCGGTAATGGCGGAGGCATGTGTGCTCTGTAATAAACCGACCTAAAACAGATTTAAGTTAGTCGGAGGAAATTAACATACCTCCCTGTTTAAATATTGTATGAGCCTTATTATGTTTGCGGTGTAACAAATAGAGAGGTCAAGCGGTAAGGTCTATAGTATTTTGATAAAATAATTGTGTATTTTACTGCTGTCAGAAAAGATCCTTACTGTCAGTTGAAAATGCTGATGTCTTCTTTTAAATAATGACAAAAGAGACACGAAGTAACAGCCATGTGAAGGACTAAGCTTATTGTCACTACCACTCAACTCCAGTTTCCCTTCACATTAAAAGAAGAATGAGCATTTTCGGTTACCCTGTTGGTTTAAGGCCGGAGGTAACTCCGTACGCGTAGTAATTAGGCGTTAGCCTAACTACGCAGATAACCACCCTTAAAAAAGGTGAAATAGAACAAAATTTTTCTGTTTGCTTTAAGTGACGTGTAATTTGTACCGAGTTCAATTTGGACCTTTGAATCTTAAAAGAGTCTAAAAACCAATCTCCAGTTTTAGTTCAGTTTAGAGCCATACAACTCTATAACCCATCATATTTATAGTTATGACTATGCTCCTATCCTTTACGCCTGTCGTAACGTGCATGTTTGTGAAATGCCCAAACGCTTACGATATAACGCAAACTATAGGCTTTAAGCGTCAGTTACGTAAAACAAAATGGAGGCTGTGTGGCGCGGATGGAACGCTGCGAATGTGACGAGCCGCCCATTTGGCGCAGCTTTGAATTGATTACAGTGGACATGGGCCTGATGTATCAAGATCTAGGTCATGAGCGGTAGCGGATTACTATTTCATCAGATCTTTAGAAAGTGATTACACACAAAATTTTAATATTCCTCATCTATAGTATGTAGGCTTCAAAGAAGTTCTTTTGAATAGTACTGGTTTTCTGCAAACTGTATTATATTTTCTTTTCAATCGCTAAAACACAGCTAGTTGTCCTGTGTTAAAATAGAAATTCAAAAATTAATACTAAATGCTTAGAATGTGATTACCGACTATTAAAGTACATGCAATGCATCTTTTTGGAAAACGAGGCGCAAACAGAAAGCGAATAAAATAATATGACGAAATTAAGACACTTTGATGAGTTAGTGAATTATTTTTGTATATATTTTGGTTAAATCTAAATTGTAGGTACACGTTTCTAAATCTTAGAGCTACCACTTAATTTAGCAGTTGTACATAGGAGAGGACTTTGATTGTAAAAGTGTGTCAAGTAATACTATATAGTCAAAAATATAACGACTCACGGCAAATAGCTGTTATAAAATAATGAGTAAACAAAATAAAAATATTCCCTCTCGTCGTTTATCACTTAGACCGCATCTTCTGTCCCAGCCACGAGTGACGCACGGCCTGTCCGGTTACTGCAGCTGGCGTTAATCAATACGGTCATCGTATCCGGATATCCGGGTCATAGCATGCTCCGAGTTATTCCATCTTTGTCAAATATTCAACGCTTGAAAAATGTTCATTATCCCTGGTATTGTGTATGCGAAACTGTTTGCAATAAGTTACATGAATCGGTTACGAAATCTGTTTTGACCGTCCTCGTGGAACAGTGTCTTAAGCCTTAAAAAAGGCTATCTAATCTGTTGAGTTTTTTGAGGCACTTTTTCTCAACAGGCCATCACGTCGAAGTGCTGGTAGGATATAAAAGTTATGACGTACAAAAAAATTTCTTGGTAAATCAAATTGCAAAATAAACACTTTGACTTTGAACCACTCGGGTATGAAGCCCGAAGCTCGTGGGTTCGAACACAACAATAATTTTTTTTTTGAAGTTCGACTGACTATAACTAGCAACCCCCCCACAGTTATACACCTTAATCAAAGGCTCGAAGATCATGATCCTACAGCAGTTTGGCAGCACATTAATTGACATTTTCAGATGAAGTGTTCTGATGATGATTCTACTTACGAATACCTTAATTAGTTTGTAAAATTAATCTCATGTGAATATAAATTCTTTTGAGAAATAAAGTGCTTAAACCTTAAGTGTCTCTCAATGAAATAGGCTACGTGCCAATCATCATTCAAGTCAAGTCATTTTAATGCTTGCAAATAAAAACACACTTTTATCTCGGAATTATGAGTTTTTACCGGTGATATTATGTCGGATATAACAGATTTCAGATTTGGTTACTGAATTGTATTGTGAGTGAGTCTTAATATTAAACAATGGGAACCACGCAAGCAAACAGGATATAGTTTTCTCTCCCCCATTTCTTATTATCAGACAGAAGAAGGATGTAAGTCAAATGATAGCTTATCTGGCTACTTCTTGGAAAAGCATTTTCGGAGTGTCACAGACTCATATCTCCTATTAAAATAAATTATTACGATAAAAACTATAATTACAACGTTTCTTCATTTCATTAAGCATCAGGTCATTTAGATTTTTTTGATTAAAAACTACGATGACCTGAGTAATTCACCATCAACACTTCAAATCCGGTGAATTTTGCACGTTTTTTACGTGTCACACGAGCGCCGACTTCTGAACAATCGCACATATTTTTAAAACCACCCACGTTTTTAACCAGTTTTCTACACACATTTAAAATAGATAAATCAGTTTACATACTGAATTTTTTTTAAATTAATTGGAAGGAAACTTTTGATTTTATGGTCATAAGTATATATGTCACACGCTTAGCAAGATTTTCGCGGCGCGCCTTTCGAGGGGCACTGCTCAGGGCTGACCAGGCGTAGGCGAACCCTGATAGGTGTATTCGAATCGTCAGTTACCCCGCAGCTAGCAGGTGAGGTGGCCATGTCGCTGGTTCCCGCGCTTTGGATGCTGGAGTACGTTCTTCAATTTTAAAAATTTTGGTTCCCAGTTTTCCGGCATTCCCGTGTCACATTTTTTCAATGTAATTGTACTATTTTTGGTAAATGGGTTTTGAGGTAAAATACCTAGCTCCTCAATGTAGATGGACAGTAAAAAACTAGCTGGTTATATCTTTTCAATGAAAAGTTATTTCAAAATATATGTTTTTTCGTAATTTCCATGGTGTAATTTCCATGGATAAAACACCATGGAAATTACGTAAGACCCATGGAAATTACCTTCTTTCTTTTAAGTTCATCATCATCAGCCATACGACGCCCACTGCTGGGTATAGGCATCCCCCAGGGATCTCCACACTGATCGGTCCTTGCGCCACGCACATCCCGCGGTTTCCGGCGGCCTTGGCAAGGTCGTCAGTCCAGCTAGTAAAGGGCCTTCCCAAAGAAAGTCTTCCAGTGCACGGTCGCACTGAAAGACACCATTGCAGAACCTTTCCACCCCAACGGCCATCGGTTCTGCGGGATATGTGTCCCGCCCACTATCACTTAAACTGAGCAACTCTTTGAGCTATGTCGGTTACCTTCATTCTTTTGCGAATCTCCTAATTTTTGACTATCGCACAAAGAAACACCAAGCATAATTCTCTCCATTGCCCAATATGTGACCTTGAGGCTTCTTATGAGACCCATAGTGAATGAACACGTTTCGCTTCCATATGTTATCACTGGCAACACACGCTGTTCAAAGACTTTCGTCTTGAGGCACTGAGGTATGTTGGATGCAAATATGTTCCGTAGCTTCCCGAACGCTGCCCATCCGAGCTGGATTCGTCAAGAGATCTCTTTCTCGAAGTTGGACTTACTTAACTGAACTGCCTGTCCAGGTAAAGATATGCATAGGCATGGTCAACAACTTCAAGCGTAACGTTTCCAATGTTCGTTCGTTCGACGTTCGACATAATTTTCGTCGTGTCCATATTCATTTTAAGGCCAACTCTTATGGAAACGTTACTAAGATCTCCGAGAGAACTACATCGTCGGCAAAACGTAGCTGTGTAAGGTACTCGCCATTGATGTTAATACAAAATCCTTGCCAATCCAGAGGCTTGAAAATATCCTCCAGCACAGCAGTGAACAGTTTAGAAATTACGTCTCCTTGTCACCTCGCTCTAGTTGAATAGGATTTGAGCTGTGGTTTTGCAATCGAACCGATATGCAGCGTTTTGGTATAAGTACCTCAATACGTCGATATACATGGTAGTCCACTTGGCACCTTTTTAGAGACTGCAGCACTGCCTAGGTCTCGATTGAATCAAAGACTTTCTCATAGTTCAAGCTAAGCAACGCTTTTAAAGAATTTCAACAATTAAATACAATTATATAGAAGACTTAAACTGATTGATGAAAAGACTTATTTTATAAAAATTCAAATTGGTAATTTTTATGTTTACTATTATGTTTATCCATAAGTATAATGTTATGGAAACAATTTTAATGTATAAGAAAGTTAATTGATAACAGTTTTATCACTTTCATGTTCCTACTTTGAGTATCATAAGTAAGTTTTGAAATAAAGCTACTTTTATTGCTAAATATTGTTTTAATACAATGTAGATCTTTACACTACCCTAACTAACTAATATGACAGCTGAAATTCATATTTGACATGGTGTTTAGCTAAATTTAATCTGCTGGGTAATTTCCATGGCCTTTATTGTAATTTCCATGGGCCGCCAATTTTCTCAATTTTTTTTTAGCAAAAGTATAGATCCCGTACGTGGCGAATTTTGATATGTTGTTTAAATTTGCACAAGCTTTCGGAATATTTGTGCAATTCACCATAATTTAGCGATTTCAAAAATGCCGTGGAAATTACGCGGAGAGCACTTTTCTGAAGATCCACCCATCTGGTAATAAGTTGTTTCGGAGCTTCGCTCTAGCAGATTAGGCGGTTCAAATAGTTGTTTCGTTATTCGTTCTCTTATATTTTATACTAGGCTTTCGTAAACCATTGTTGTATATAGCTTAATAGGAAAGGGTCAATACCAAATGAGCCATGGGCCAGTCAAATAAAAATATAAAATAAACATAATATGAACTGAGTGCGTGATAGCTACAGTAGAGTATCTCGCAGTGGTCATGTTATCTCTCTGACGGACGCATCTGATATCACGTCGCGAGTGACGCATGGACACTGGACATTTATTGCAGTTGGGTGCAATCAATAACCTACACTCGAGTACATAACCGCTTAAACACAAATATTGGATTAAATTTGTTTACTATGGAGAAACAAGAACAAAATAAAATAAATTTTCTAGGTGGTTGGTACAATAAAATTGTGGTTAGTAGTAGGATTTCCTTCACATGTTCTGTATGATAATCTGCTGTATATGAAGGCAATAATAATATACCTGCTCAAAAATCAGGATTCCGTAGCGAAACGGGACATTGAGCGACACTGCACAGTTTATGTTGTTTATCGGAATCGATTGCAGTGTCTATTCGTACTTACAATTAAATGAGTGGCGTGCCTGTTTGCCAACTGAATGAAAATTAAAAATAGAAATTCATTATCCTTATATTGCCATCTTATTGTGAACATAGATACTATACTACTTGATGAAACTAGAGGTCGCCACAGAAAAATGAAAGTTTCTGTATAGTACATAACTCAGTGCGTGATAACTTCAGTACAGTATCCCTCAGTGTATTTATATGAACGGTTCTCTCCAAGCGGTTATCTCTCTGACGGACGTATCTGATATCACGTCGCGAGTGACGCATAGCCCCGGTCATTACTGCAGGCTGCAATCAATAACCTACTCGAGAACAGAACCGCTTTATGCACACATATTGGATTAATTTGTATACCGTATAAGCCGATTTCGGTGCAGTTACAGCTGAGTTTAATTGAATTTATGAGAGCCGATTTACTTCGAATATCATTTTGGGTTTAACACACTTAGTTAGACTTAGTCGTGATAACGTGGTAACACTGTAATGAATGGCTTGGCCGATTTGAAGATACATTTGGTAGAGACCCTAATTTGTGCAACAAGAGTCGTCGATTCGAAACCCTATTAGGACACGTATTCAATTGATTTAATTTGATAATATTTTACTTTTTTCAAGTGGTTTGAGTGTTAAATAAATAATTGTCATCATAGCTCTAGCTGCAAACAAAAAATAAACATTACTGTAGTTGCATTCGAAACACGAATAAACTTACGCTTTTTTGCTTGACTTGGCGGTGGCACTACTGTCCCCTAAGAATAAGGATGCTGGTAAACTTGAAATCTAAGATAGTCAGATTTATTTTTATTTAAATAGAGTAAAATTACTGGCTGTCTAAAGTTTGCTAAGAAAATCTGTTAATAGTGGCACGAAAAAGAAAAGCATTTTCTAATAACAATAACGTAACAGCTAATAAACGCTATGAGAACAAAATTGCGCAAGTAGCTAACAACATTAGTTCATTCCCGGATCCCGTTCCCGTAATCCCTCCTTTGTAGGAAGCGGAAGCAATAAACTGAAGGTGCACCGTCTTAAATATTCAAATGAGCTCTTTCTATTACCACTCTTTTAGAGATCCTTTGAGACTATTGAAGCAAATCTTGCAATAAATTTTGGTCTGTAGGGTCAGTTAAAAGTAGTACCCGATAAAAAAATGGTTTTTTTTTGTCCATGTTCTTTTTGATCAGCTTTTAAATAAGTGAAGTGGTCCTATTTGCTTTGGACTCCGCCTTCTCTTGGTATGAGAGTTGGTTATAAAAACAGGTTCTAAAACAGACAATGGATTTTCCGAACGGTTTGGGTACAAAGATTGTCGTATACATATGTATTATTTACAAAATTCGACACTTCACATTTTAATTCATTGATTGGAACGTTGGTAGAATCCGTGACAGCATCATCTATATAAATATACAGGGTGGAATTTTGTAATGCCACCTGAAGGGACTTCCCCTTAATACTGAAGATAGAAAGTTTTACTCAAAGAAAACATTCCTTTATTTTTGAAAAGAAAAAAACCTGCATTCAAAGATTTTTAAAAATTTGCTTGCCGCAGCTTTGTAATACCACCTGAAGGGGAAGTACTCCTAATACTGTAGATAGAAAATTTTACTCAAAGAAAACATTCATTTGTTTTTGAAAAGAAAGATAACTGCATTCAAAGATTTTTAAAAATTCGCTTGCCGCTCCCGTTAATCGAACTGACTAAAATCTGTAAAAGTTGCACCTTGTACTTTTATTGCATCGATCGTTAGGGACAATTATAAGGATAAAATCTCTCCAAAAAAGTTCATAAATTAAATGAAAGGAAAACAATGAAAAAAGTGCTTTAACTTGACCCATTGAATCAATAATTTAGGATTTCATTGTTTTCCTTTCATTTAATTTATGAAGTTTGTTAGAGAGATTTCATCCTTATTATTGACCCTAACGATCGATGCAATAAAAGTACAGGGTGCAACTTTTACAGATTTTAGTCGGTTCGATTACCGGGTGCAGCAAGCGAATTTTTAAAAAACTTTGAATGCAGTTTTCCTTCTTTTAAAAAATAAAGGAATGTTTTCTTTAAGTAAAATTTTCTATCTACAGTATTAAGAGTACTTCCCTTTCAGGTGGCATTACAAAATTCCACCCTGTATAAAACTCAAAGGTGGCTGACTGACTGACTGACTGACTAACTGACTGACATAGATATCTATCAACGCACAGCCCAAACCACTGGACGGATCGGGCTGAAATTTGGCAATAGATGTTATGATGTAGGCATCCGCTAAGAAAGGATATCTCGATATTCCCACGGAAACGGGAACCACGTGGGTGAAACAGCGGGCGCCCGCTAGTTCAATAATATAGATAGGATGCACTATGATATGTTTTATATGGAACCGTCAAACTCCGCATCCTCTCACACTCAAAACGTCCGGTCCGTACAAAAGATGTAGAAGCAAGTTGGGGATTACTTTTGACGGGTGACTGGCTGCGAGGTCGTTGGCCAGCGATGAGCTTACGCCTTAATGAGTGGACTCAAACTGCCGCCCATGTCACACTGAATACCGTTCCTTTTTTTACGTTTGGAGTAATGGATACCATGTATTTTATCTGCCTCGTTATTGTGTTATTTGCTTGTCCTCCTGTTCTTAATTACTTATTTTACTTAAATTTTAATTGAAGAAATATCTAATCGTATGATAATCATTTAATTATAATAATTAACAACAACAGAATAAATGTTTATCTTGTTAATGCCTGTAACATCTCTCACACTTAAAAACTAATCACCCTTGATTTATATTTATAAACGTTTTTTATCATGTTTTCATTACATTACCTTACTTTTTTTAAGGCCTTCATACCCTTCGGATAACATACATGGAAAACGCTTTAATCCCAAAAAATAAAACGCGCCCAAGGGATCCGCACTTAACTCGGTCCGAAACCCTCACAGGTAAAACTATGGAGAGACTTGCGGAATCGTATTTACGTCACGCCGTCATAAGAAAGTAGCTATTCTTCAGAAATTTTATGTTCCATGGCGGGAATACAGGCAAGATAACGAGGCGAAAGTCTTCCACCCAAACAAATTGAGACCTTCAAAGCGATAGTGGAAATGATACCTTGAGATGAGGAGCTAAGCGTCTCCTAACGAGCTCGTCATAAATGTACGAGCATGAATTTTCGGCCTTATGCAAGCCGAATATGGCACATATTTAGTGGCGAGATAGCGAGGTTATAGTCTTGATGCCATAGTTGAGATAGCATGCGCACGGAATGACATTAAGCCTTCCGTAGAAGCGTGTCTGATAGCGTTTAGTAGTTTTAGAACTCATCTTTTGAGAGTAAGACTTGTAATTTGCGAAATAGTGGATGGTATAAATGTGCAGATTAAGTCAAAATCGTAATTTAGTTTTTTAATTTATTTATCCTATAAACGTTTTCAATAACATCACCACAGGTTAACAATTACTTAATTAAATGCAGTCAGTCGAGGTAGCGTGTAAAAATGACCAAGATTATTAATGTATTCATCATCTTATGCAGCACATTGAGCGACCCTGTTGAAGTGTCCTTCAATGGAATAGGCCCCAGTGACCGCTTACCATCAGGTCGGCTGCGTGCCTGTCTGCCAACTGACGTGGTATAAAAAAAATGTAACCACATCTTTGATGCATATTTTACATTAAAAATTTAGTAATGTCCATCAGCCCTAAATGATTTTGTAACATGTAACTTTATTTTTTTATTATTTATATGGACTGGAAATACCTCACAAATATAATAATTTATGGTACTATACCACAAGGCAATTCCCGAGGTACTAATGTGGTATTGCTATTCACGCTGACCTATAAAGTTTCACAAGGTTCATCGTAAAAGTCGAGAAACATTTGCAGTTTGTTACATAGTCGTGCAATGTTGCAGTTATCTTCATATTTTTGCAAATAATATTAATCGGAAACCTTAAGTGTAGCTACCACAGGATTACTGGCAACTATTACCTTTGCAAACAGATTTACCAATTAGATTTATTATATATATTATATATATAGATATTATATATATATAGATTTATTTATTAGATTTTATGTCCCTCAAACGATAATAATAATATTTGACCTATTTATATCAGTTTCTTTTCGTTATGCGATATACTCCTATATTAATATAGGATTAGGAGTATAGTCTCTGAGAAAGCCTTGTTCTAAAGGTGGTGAGCAGTGGCAGCTCATGACGATATCATGGACAAAATTTACGTCAAAGGTACAAACTGCACTAGCCATTTATCATCAGGTGGACTGCGTGTCTTTCTGTAAAAAATATAGTAGGCAGTCACCACAGCCTATATAATTAATTATAGTAGGCCGCAAAATTAGCTGTACATTTGAAGCTCCATGCATTTTTACCAGGTGGTAGGTTCCTGTACTGGCCCGTCTAGGTAGGTACCACCGCAGTGCCAGATATTTTCCCGTGAAATAGAAGTGTGTCAAGCACTTCTGTGTTTCGGGGAAAGGGCACTGACTGAAGCTAGTGAAATTACTGGTATATGAGACCTAATAACTGCGTCACGGTGTAGCGGGCGCAGGGCGGTGCCGGTGCCAGACAGTAACTGCTTAACTGTCTAAGGGCAGACGTGGCGCTTTCCATCAGGTCTACGATCAGCCCCCTAGACAAGCGGCATTTATGACGTTCGTTATTGCTCAATTTGCGATAGCGAATGTCAAATCCCATACTTTCAACATGTGACTTTTCTATGGCATCTGTCAAATCCATACAATTTAAAGCTAGCGAATTTCGCTATCGCTGTCAAAATGTTACTTTGTCTAGACCCCCTGCTCATCTTGTTACACATTGTAATAAAAACAAAAAATTATGCTGCTGTAGTACAACCTCATTACCATGACGAAATGGTATTTATCTACATCCATACCATAATATGTCTATTTTATATTCAGGAGCGATGAGCAAACGCCCTACATTTAGATATAAGTATCTGTGGCTGCATTGAAATGTTTACATTTTAGTGTCGGTAACCGATACTTAATTTCGTTCAAATTTCGAACGTCTTCTTTAAAAGTAAAAATTAATAGGTTTTTTTCGATTATCGAATTATTCGATTAGTAATTTTATGTTCCATTCCTATACATTTAATTTGATGCTGAAATTATAACAATCGATTTGAGAATCGAAATCAACTCGAGTCTAGATTGTTTATGGATTATAAAAACTACAAACGTAAGTCATTATGTCAGTACTAACTTTTACATACAGATTAAGTTGGTAACTAGGGCGTTTGCTCATCAATCCTGACTATAAAATAGACATATTATCGTATGAATGAAGATAAAGTTATGTATGTGACTGTACATAATTAGTCATTAAAATACTCATGTGATTCTTTTATGAAACTCACTTCGTTCGTTTCATAAAACCACATTCGTATTTTAATGACCCTCATTATGCAGGAGTCACATAAATAACTATTTAATACCTTCAAAATTTACATCAACTACAACTTACCTCCAAGCCTCAACTCAGCAGCAGCCTGAGCGCTATCCAGATCCCTCTCAGCGAAGCACTGGTACATGCCCCTGTGTGCTCGCACCACGCCATGGATCCTCAGGATGCGCTCTCCTCCCCCCACTGGCACGCCGTCATGCAGCCAGCGGATTCTGGCATCGCCTCCTTCTACCGAGCAGTTGAAGGCCACGGAACTGCCCGAGTTTGCCACCTGTAGATTTAAATTTGTAAGATTAATGTAAATTAAATCCCTGAACACCGTATCCCCTAGACCTTAATAAATCCCTGAACACAAACATCATAACCATAGCAACCAAGCGTTGCTATAACCAACCATAGCTAATTTGGCGCCTCCAGAGCAGGCTTTTTATTTTCATGGCCAGGCTATACCGCCCATACTCGCAATCCTAGAAAATTCTGTTTCTAATCTATCCTTCCTTCATTCTGTAAAACACAGAACCAAGGTATTAAAACCAGAGTAAGATTTAATCCTCTTAGTACAAATCAGGTACGTCAAGAATTAGAGTATGAAGGTCACCCCTCGAGATTTCCCAGCCTCGTCACATCACGAAATTGTAATAACTTTTTGAAATACAACATTATTTTTTATGGTGGAAATAATGAATTACGTGCGAGAAAAAATATACAATAATAATAATGGATTTTACTTTGTATGAAATAAGAGTGTGACAAAACTAGATTAAAAATCTACTGCATTGAAAGGGTTTTTTTTTGTATAATTGTATTTTTTTTTAAAACATTGATCTGAATGATGTTTGATATAAATAGGTGATCCCAAAAAAAACAACTTGTCTCTGGTATCAGGCAGGAATTAATCCCACGAACCTTGTTGTTCGGGTGATTGCGGGTACGCTGTGTGATAACATCTAAGGGTATTTAAAAAAAACTAAATCCCTTATCGTAAGAAAGTTTATAGTGATAGTTGATTCCGGATACTATAATCTTGTAGAGAGACTTAAGAACTCCTGAAATAATACGAAAACCGACAATATTGTGGTTCAGAATTGTGCCGGAATTTCATTAGTTGGTATATTTGTACGGGCCGGTCAAGTTTACAAGTAAGCGGGCCAAAGTCCTAATGGTGTTAGCAAATTCCATTATGAAGATCTCCATTATTTGCTGATATTCCAGATTTTTACTTTTAGATAAGGAAGCTTTATTAAATTAGTGAAGTATACTAGAATGTAGGTCAAACATTATTATTTTAAGACTACCGATTTCATGGTATATTTGAGGAGTCTGCAATTAAATCAAATGTTGCGGTTTGATCTTCGAACTATGATACAAATATTTTTGTGTTTGTATCAGCATTTATATTAGTGATATGAATGCTTTCTATGTATAATAAGTTTGTAATAACAAAAAAAAAGTGTATGAGTAATGTTAATCAGTTATCGAACGCCCTCTTACCTTACCTCAATGGTGTAATAAGTCACCATTCGTTTTTCGCCTTAGGAAAAGAAACCTCGAACGAGCCACTTAACTACTGTAGAGGAGGTCAAAGACGGAAGAAAGAAAGTTTTACTTCTTAAAACCGACGCAAGAACAGCACTACTTTTAACGAGTTTAGTATCAACTCGCGACGAAGATGAGTCGAGTTCGGAACACTCGATCGTAATCGAGTTCCCGCGTGAATTATTCATAGGATCGGTGGGAATTGTCTTGGGCCCGCGCCCCGACGGTCACTCGACTTTTTGCTTCGGACAGTTGGGTGATTGAGTTAATTTGTTTGTTGCAGAACGAGTTAGATAAGTTTGTCCTTCGTCGAAGTGTCAGGAATTGTAACTGTTCAAAGTTTGTGTTGAGTCTTCAGAATGAAAGGTTTATGCTCATCATCGCAACTTGGTATTGTTTGAGATAGAGTTAATTTATTTTGTTATTGTTGTAAGTTTAAGTTGATTGACTTGTATGACTTGTGAGAATTTTAAAAAATAAGATTTTACGTTTTTGTGTGGCCTAGTTAGCTTCCTATTTAGTTATAGTCGCCCGGACGCGCGAGTGGATAACGTTTAGGCCAAAATATATTATGTTTGCACTACGTTGGAAAGAACTTGCCGAATTAAAAAAATATCTTGTTTATCTGGTTTTTAGCACCGATGGTATAAGTCAAAGCTTAATTTGGGTTTAGGTGCCACTATGTAAAATTATTGTCGTCAATTGCTAATTTTATTTAGAAAAAACGAACAGAAACGAAACCACACGGTTTTTAGGGGGTATTCCTGTGTCCATTGTGTTTTCGTATCTGTTAGTTTTGTTTTGAATAACTTCTAATTAAGCTCCTAAAAAGGATTTAACACTACGGAATTAATATTCTAGAAAGAAATGTTGAGGGTTAACAGACTATTTTCCCACGTAAAACCAACTCGCATAACCCCACAAAGCTTCCTGTTTGCAAATAGCGTACAAACTCAACCCTGCAACGACACGGCTCGTCAAAATTCCCCCGGCGAGCGCTAGAATCGCACGGCCCATGTCTTTGGGACGTTCTGTGAACTGAATACTTATTTTTCAATTTTTCCAACGCCGATGAGGGCTGTGACGCGAATTTAGTGATGTGCCGATGAGCGGGACGTGTCTCGTCTTGTGTTAACAACTTGAGGCGCTCGCTAGGAGCATGTTAATATGTTTGTTTTCATTTTGTTAAGTAGGTACAGTAAACGATACTCTCTTTTTGTGCTTGTGCTGTTGAAATACATTTTGTAAAAGACTCAGTTATATAATATTAAGTATATAAAATGCATATAAAGCCGCTAGCTAACCCGACAAACGGAATCACAAATGAAACAAATGCACTTTCTGACGACTTCGTAATGGTAGAGAAGTAAGGTTTTCCTCCTCAGTGGTACACTACACTCTTAACAGATTGGTCGTGATTGATCCAATGGCGTACGAGTATGATAGTGCATGGTCCGTTTTCACCGGTCTCTTCGACATTCCTGGCATTGTCTCTCCAGTTTCGATGGATGCATCGTGGGCAAGAGAGATAGGCCGTTGTTGTGACGTAACCAACTGAAGAAACCCATCTGAACTCCTTTGGATTCGGATACCGCCATCAATGGGTCACCAGCTGAGCCTCGTTCGCTATTTTGCAGGACTCACCGAGGGCAGGAGAGATTGGTTTAGAGCGAAATGATGATGATGGTTGACATCCTTACAACTCCAAGCTGACCGTTGTTTTGTCGTAACCAAGTAAACGGAACCCACCTGAAGCTGAGGTTGGACGGTGACCACTAGCCGCGAGCGCACGCGCAGCCGAGCGTCGCGTCTCTGCTCGCCGTACTGGTTGTGCGCGCGGCACGTCCACACGCCGCTGTCTGACAGCTGCGCGCGCCTGATGATAAGCACCTGCTCCGACACTGAGATCCTGATGCTGTTGGATACGGGGCTGAGGCGGCCGTTGTTGTGTCGAAACCAACTGGATGGAAAAAAAGATTAAATCATTACAGTTTGTTTAGTCCTCTGCAGCTTATCATTCACAAAGGGCGTTTCAGGTGTACGGGATGTCCTCTAGGTTTGGCATTGGGTGAGCCGCTGTTGCTGCAATAGCGACAGGCATTTAAAAAATATTTGAAATAATATTTTTTTTAATATTGTAATTGATGCCTAGAAGGCTGTAAAGATTCCATACAAAGTAAAATAAGTTTTTATACCTGTATGTAGGAGCTGGACTCCCAATGGCACAGCAGACGAGTCGAATGTCACCTCCTTGAGGAACGACCTCATCTTCTGAGATGGCCAGCATTCTTGGAGCCATGCTGCCCGTCGAATCTATGACAAATTATTAAGAAATAAACTGTTAAATGGTAACAGCATACACGTTGGTATTTTATGGCATTGCATTATTTATATTTGCATTATTTTTATTTGTATAATTATTTCAAAATTTGATTTGGTTTTTAATGGTTTTTTACTATCTTTTGGTCTTTTAACTAATAATTGCATCTGATACATCTGATGATTAATACCAGCACCAGCTACTGTAATTATTACGATTATTTGCGATTTTAGAAACATTCATCTTCCCCTTCATATTATTTTCGCATAGTCTCGCAACGCCCCTACGAGCTACAACACCGTACCCGCAGTTGTCCATAGGCAATAGTGATCACTTAACATCAAGCGTCAAACTTGCTCATTTACCTCCCTTACTAATATAAAGATAGGAGATACAAAAAAGAACTTACTTCATTTATATCAATTACTAGCGGTCGCCCTCGCGGTTTCACCCGCGCGTGATTTCCTTTTCAACTATCCCCCCCCCCTTCCCCCATCATAGTATCCTATGTCCGTCTCCTGGTTCTAAGCTACCTCTCCACCAATTTTCAGCCAAATCGGTTCATCCGTTCTTGAGTTATAAATAGTGTAACTAACACCACTTCCTTTTATATTCCTTTTATATATATAGATAACTTACGTGTAACAGACATCATAGCTGGCAAGCTCCTTCTCTTCTCCCCGGTGAGGGTGTGCTGAACCTCACAGGAGTACGAGCTCGTATCATCAGGTCTTGCGTCGCGCACCACGAGGACATCTCCTCGGCTTCCTCCGATGATGTACTGGCCACCTGTCAGAAAGGGAAATTACACTACATAAATTGTTTCTGTGACTGTACTGTATTAAAAAGGAAAGATCAGAAGGAAGAAGGAAGGAAGGAGAAAGAAAGGAGAGAGAAGAAAGAAAGGAATAGATCGTCACTAATAATCACATTGATAAATAATAATGTAGAATAGTATTGGTGCAAATTACGATATAAAAATTAATATGAATACTATGCTGCATTTGTCAAGTTAAGTGTTTAATGTACTTATGCAACCTACGCCTCGATGGTCTTGTGGTTTAGGTACCAGGCCATGATCTTGGGCCCTCGGTTCAATTTCCGGGTTGAGCAAATTTCGGACACAGCTCGGGTACTATTATATTATATTCTGTGGCTCGGGCACAGAATATAAATAGTACTAACGTAGCTCGGTGTGTGATACAAATCCGCAATTGGCAAATTATTGCAACTTGGAAACTGTAACGCGATGAATAAATCATAAATAAAGCCCGACCAGGAATATAAAAAACCTGCTCCGGAGGCGCCACATAAGATATGGTTATAGCAACATTGGGTCCCTATGGTTACTCTTACAAACAACTTACATTATAACCAATAGTAACAAGGCACCGTTGACAATTGACATCACACTTTGACAGATTAACAATGAATGACATCTTTTTTTTTCTATTAATTGATTTTTGCCACTTGAAGAAATTAGTTCCAATATTTTTCCGCAATATGGCGAGGTTTTTTATATTCCTGGTCAGGCTTTACATTCAATAAAGCCACGCTTAATAAATATATTAAGCGTTGTCCTATT
The DNA here is from genome assembly GCA_949319885.1 of Mecyna flavalis. Lineage (NCBI taxonomy): Eukaryota > Metazoa > Arthropoda > Insecta > Lepidoptera > Crambidae > Mecyna > Mecyna flavalis. The sequence continues at coordinate 1,446,094 of OX439426.1, forward strand.
TCTAATATTTCTACGTTTAAATAAAATGTCCACGAAAAGATCTGTCGCAATATCTTAGATCTCTCTCTATTTAGATAAAATAAGGATAAATCAATGTTTGTAGCAGGTATCTCAATATCCTAGGAAAATGGACAACGTTATGAAAAGGTCAAGAGGACTCAAGGTAAAGGTAGCGTAAACTCAAAGAAATAATAAACGATATGATAACAAAAAGATAAAATCATACACTTTGAGTCAATTCATTGCTGTAAGATAAGTTTGTGATAATTTATCTGTCAAAATAAATAATAAATAAAATAAAATAAAAATTTGTTTATTTATCTCACTTTCAGTTTTATACAACAGTTGTCGAAGCCTCTTTGTAAGCATTTCAATGCCCGTACCAGGAGACTCCGCTCTTTCTTAGGTTTTTTTTTCTACAAAAGTTTATTTTTTAGTGATAAACAAAATATTAAGTGCTAACAACGCCAGTGTCAATGCTAGTCAAATAGCAGTGATTCGGTTTTCTTCTTTTTAGGGTTCCGTAGCCAAATGGCAAAAAACGGAACCCTTATGGATTCGTCATGTCTGTCTGTCTGTCTGTCTGTCCGTCCGTATGTCACAGCCACTTTTTACCGAAACTATAAGAGCTATACCGTTGAAAATTAGTAAGTAGATGTATTCTGTGAACCGCATTAAGATTTTCATACAAAAATAGAAAAATAATAATAAATTTTGGGGGCTCTCCATACTTAGAACTGAAACTCAAAAATTTTTTTTTCATCTAATCCTTACGTGTGGGGTATTTATGGATAGGTCTTTTAAAATGATAATAAGGTTTCTTCTATCATTTTTTTCTAAACTGAATAGTTTGCGCGAGAGACACTTCCAAAGTGGTAAAATGTTGGTCCCCCCCCCTATAACTTCTAAAATAAGAGAACGATAAATCTAAAAAAAATATATGATGTACATTATTATGCAAACTTCCATTGAAAATTGGTTTAAACGAGATCAAGTAATTAGTTTATAAATTTTTGGGGCTTTCCATACTTAGAACTGAAACTCAAAAAAATTTTTTTCTTCAAACCCTTACGTGTTGGGTATCTATAGATAGGTCTTTAAAAATGATAATAAGGTTTCTTATATAATTTTTTTCTAAACGGAATAGTTTGCGCGAGAGACACTTCCAAAGTGGTAAAATGTTGGTCAGCCCCCTCTAACTTCTAAAATAAGAGAACGATAAAACTAAAAAATATATATGATGTACATTACCATGCAAACTTCCATTGAAAATTGGTTTGAACGAGATCAAGTAATTAGTTTTTTTTTAAAACGTCATGAATCGTCAACCGCAATTTTCCTCTCATTCAATCAACTCAAATATAAAAACGTCGATCAAACTTACAAAGAACTACAAGAACTTTTATATTATGATGATACTTGCTGCTACGGAACCCTTCATGGGCGAGTCCGACTCGCACTTGGCCGGTTTTTTTAATTGACAAAAAATTCAGTATCTTACTTATCTGGCAGATTAATTATTATGAAGTTATCGGTCCATGGTGAACTTAATAAGGACCTTATATAAATAATGTAGGTATACTTACTAATGACTTGTACTAAGATATCCTGGAACCAGTTCGATTGAACATAGTATAAGATTTTTATAAATTAGAAAAAAAAAGAAAGAAAACACATTTATTTGGTGCTTACAGAAAAAAAAGGAAAATCTTAAAAATACAAATTACACTAATTAGCCGGGCTAAAGTCGATAATTCCTTTTTCTTGTCAGGCCAATGTTTACAAAGATTAAGTTAGTTTCGTTTGGGCACCTTCTTATTCCGGCACCCATGAAATTATGAACTCTATAAATCTTAATTACGGTGGTACAGTCACTGACAAATAAGAACGAGTGCTGTTTTACCCGTGCAAAGCTTGAACGCGCAGTAGCAAAATATAAACTTTGACTTATGATATACGTAAATCTATTAAGAACTTCCCACGCTTACATCATTAAATAAACAGACAAGGTGGATTACTTTGCAAACAGCCAAATTTCCTGTAATTTAATACTGCGGTGTTTACTTTGATAGTGTAAATCCCTACATTTTCGCGAGTGGAGGCGAGATTACTAACAGTCTAAAATGGGATTTACACGGATCTACTTGTTACTGTCTGAAGTGGTGGAAGTTCAAACAGATTTTTATAGAAAAGGCTTAAGGCTAATTCCTTAACAGTAACCGTTTACTGTTATGAATTATTAAACTGTTGTTGCCTCGTGTGATGGATATCGCTCAGGAAAATGCTTATAATCTTTATTTTTAAGCTATTGCATAGCTTTTATCGCAAGCTTTGAGCGCGGCGACCGAACCAAGAAATTCCGTAACGAAAATCTTTGTGAGAAAAAAATCTGACACTCGTCTAACGTCGTTTCAGTTCGGCAGACGAGCTATTCGTTCGGAGCAGCTCGTTTCGATCCGTGCGAGCTTCGTACAATCTACACGCATATGTACGTCTAGTCGCACGCACACAAACACCGTGCCGGAGTCTGCCGAACTGAAATACGTAAGCAGCTGTTTGTGAGAAAGTAAATATATTATAGGTGTATAGGTATAATGGCATAAGTTGATAAAAAATGTTATGCAATAGCTTTACCGTGGCAGTCCCCGAGTGCCACACGTATTTTTTTATACTACATAGCACATAGGCTTAAACCTACGGCCCACCTGATCAGACTAAACAGAGTTTTTTTCATTTGTGTATCTTCTATTTAGTACATATCAATATCTATATTAGTAAATCGAACGCCTAAGGTAGTCATAGAAAGCCCATACAATACAGGTCACTCGGCTAATAATTGAAGCGCCCGTCCCCTGTAAATCCTAGTGAATATTCATACAAACACAACGTAAAGCAATCACAGGGATAATCCCGCGTGTCCCTCAGAACCTCTTCATTAAGACAAAGCCGGGATAGTCACGCTTCGTTACCCACTCCGGGATTATAGCAGGGATACATCTATCTATACGGTTTATCTTCATTAATCCGAATATTGATTTCGGATTATTTGGTAAGGTATCAGCGTGATAAATATTATACTTATAAGGTATTCAAGGACTGCAATTGACAATGTTTCAGTTAACATTTAAAAGAGATAGAAACTGAAACTTTTTTTTATGTAGGCGGTCACTGTGGCCTATTGAGGGACACTTCATCAGGAAGCACTGCTCAATGTACTGTAGGCTCATCTGATCTTCGAGCCTATAATTTCAAGTGTACTGGCTCCCACAATAATACTGCCGGAACTGGACTCTGAAAAAGCCCTACCACCAACCAGATCCAAGGCGGTAATCGAACCCCCCGGGTTGTATACCTGAGCGGCTTAGCCACTGTTCCACGGTGGCGAAGGCGGTGGTCGAATGTCAACCGCGTGGTATAAAAAAAATAGCTGCCCAACATTATTGGTATAAAACATTATGACTCTAACAAAACACTGCGTGAATTTCTTTCTCATCACGATCCACTTGAAACGCCCCACGTTCGAAGTCATCAAAGCTACAATACAAAGTGACCAAACAGCAGACAAGACGGAACTGTGTCTAGTCGGCGCAGCGCATTTAGAATTCATTGGAACGCGCCGGTTGAAAGTTATCTGATCGTAACCGGCGAGCGGTGAGTGGAAGTCTACAATGTGTGTGCACGTTCAAGCAAATGGTTTATTGCTTAAACTTTCATTCGGTAGCGATTGTTGTCTGTGTACTTTTCTCAAATCTCTTGCTCTTTCTATTTGCTGTGCAGTCAACAGCAAAAGTAGACGATCAAACGTAGTCCGCGTCAGAAATGTATGGTGTCAAGTTGATTTCAAAGTAAGTGATTTTATATCATACCAAACATTAACTTTTCCTGATCAAAATGTTGTCTCCAAAAATTGTGAACGAAATTCACATCAGAATTAAGAAGTCAAAGAATAATTATTTAGCATTTAATGTTTGATATAATATCCAATCACTTACTTTAAAATCATCTGACACCACACAGTTCTGACGCGAACTACGTTCATTAGGATTGAACTTCTGACTTTTATCATCTACTTTTGCTGTTGACTCTACCTAGAATCGTAATAACTTGAGTTCAGTTGTTACAGTATAACAAAAAATATACCTACGCTTAACACTTTACTGGGCCCAAGGCGAACATCAGCTCGTCCCTTCCAGGTATAACGGGTACACAGTAGGTGCATGGTAGATTATACGTCTTTAGTCCCAAATCCCACACACGACCGACGATCTCACTACCAGGGTATTAACTATAAATTTATAGAAATAAACATTACCATTATAAACGCTAGTAAAATCCTGATTTCCTTTATCTACAGGGTTATAAATTTTTATCTCTTAAAGAGCTTTATCCTGGTGAAATACCTACAATATCCAGCGATAACAGGTACCTATTGCTCAGTTATCAGTATGATAGACTAAGCCAAAGCTATTAAGGGTGATTTTATGACAGCAAAACAGCCTCTTGTGGATAAAACAATGGGTTATTCCCCGTGGTCCCTGTGATAGTCCCTGGAAGGGACCACGGGGAATTATTTTCCCCGTGGTCCCTGAATTAAGTATAAGCCAACAAATTTAAAAAGGTTTGTTCATATCCCCGGGCGACATAGGGTACTTTTTATCCCGGAAATGTGGGGGGAAGAAGGGGAAATTTGGAAAAAGAAATAACGCGCGGGTGAAACCGCTGATACTAATATTATAAAGAGTTTTTTGTTTGTTTGTTTGTATTGAATAGGCTTCGAAACTACTGAACAGATTTGTTTTTTTTTTCATTTTTGTGTTTCAACGGTTGATACAACCCGCCAAAAATTTTATTATAATTTTGTACATAAATTAAGTATTTTGTATTGTGCAGTTAGTTTCGTTTGTTTTTTATTAATAAATTTTATTCAATAAATAGTTTCTTACCATACTCTGGATTTATTTTAATAAATACATATTTTATGGACACCCTATTTATAGGATCTTTAAACGTGAATGACCAAATCGTTAAACGTAGACAATTTAATGAGATCTCCCCGTCGCACCCCTCCTCCAATTCAAATCACTAGATTTGTTTAGGGAAATGATAAAAGTTAGGGAATTGATCAAATCTCTGTTTTATCATATCCCTGTGACATAATATACATTACATGTTTGTCTATTAATTAGAAGTAAAAAAACAGGTGCAAGCGATTTTCGACCTTATCGACATTTACCAAAATAACGGATTTTAATGAACCAGCAAAGTTAGTCAACAAGCGTTTGCGAAAAAGCAACAAAATTTTAAATGTCAATGAGGTTGAAAATCGCTTGCACCTGTTTTTTTGTTTGTCTATTGGTTTGAAGTGAAAAAAATAGGCAGCGATTTTCAACTTTATGGACATTTAAAATTTTGTTGCTTTTTTGTAAACGCTTGTTAACTAACTTTGCTGGTTCATTAAAATCCGTTATTTTGGTAAATGTCGATAAGGTCGTATAATCGCTTGCACCTGTTTTTTTAACTTCAGATCAATAAACAATGTTTCCCCGACATTCATTTCTTTTCTCGACATTCACTTGTTTTCCCGACATTCATTTGTTTTACCGACATTCACTTGTTTTCCCGACATTCACTTGTTTTCCCGACATTCATTTGTTTTACCGACATTCACTTGTTTTCCCGACAATCACTTGTTTTCCCGACTTTCAATTAGTTTCCCGACATTCATTTGTTTTCCGAAATTTTCACACATTTTATTAAATGTTTTTTGCTTTTTTTTTAATACAAATACAAATTAAATACCATAGCTCTTCAGATATTTGCATTTCATGGTAATTGGACAGCTACTGTTCAATTCAAATCGTCGCGTCGTCGCGTCTTGTCGCGCAAAAAAAAACTCCCAAAAACAAGTCCGCATTCATCGCAGACTGACACAATTAATTCAGGGACCACGGGTAAAATAATTCCCCGTGGTACCTTTCGGGGACTACCACAGGGACCATGAACAAACCTTTTTAAATTTGTTGGCTTATACTTAATTCAGGGACCACGGGGAAAATAATTCCCCGTGGTCCCTTCCAGGGACAGGGACAGGGACCACGGGGAATAAAGGAAAACAATGCTCTTGGGTACATAACGTTAAGGTGTCACGTAGGTTTAAGAACTCTTAATAGTATTGGTTATCTTCTCACATTATACACCATATAATCTATACTAATATATATTATAAAGGGGAAAGATTTGATTGTTTGTTTGTTTGTATTAAATAGGCTCCGAAACTACTGAACAGATGTGGAAAATTCTTTCACTGTTGGAAAGCTACACTATCCCCGGGTGCCATAGTGTACTTTTGATCCCGAAAACGTCGGGGAAAGGGGGAGATGGAAGGCTAGTGTTGATAAATAAGGAAAACACACAATGCAAATATTTAGATAGTATATCCCCTGTCCATAGAGAAGGTAACCGATCTTCCTACAAGGGGATTTGCCAGCATTCTTAATTCTAATTGTAATAAATTCTTCTTCACTGCCATGATCGCTAACTTTGGCAAGCAAACTGCACCGAAAGAAGAATTAGAATTTCGTTCCTTTCTCATTGAAAATTATTTGCCCTGTTGGAAATTTCGTGGACTCTGCCCATTGCTATCTCAAATTACTAATCTGCTTTGATGTTTATTCACCATAAATTCAAACACGAATTCATAGAGCTCCAGGCTATAGAAAATACATTTCCAACAACTTCACTAGCCATCTTCAAAGTAGTACTTAAACAATTTATTCGATTTGAGCGCATCAAAGTGACAACGAGATAGGCATCTTGCGTCTTTAAAACCAAATTGAGATTCGCCTTAAACCCTATTAACTTTCATGATAGGCTATACAAAGCAGTTATGCCATTAATTTAAGCAGTTACTTCGAAGTCACAAGAGATTGTAATTTTCGTTTAGTTATTATAAAATGCGAATTTAAGCATACGTTTAACATGGCTCAGAAGAAATTTCATGTACTATCTGGTTCAAATGCTATTAGGTCACGACCATTTGGAGTTGCATGACGCGACAGTGATGACTTACACACACAGATTAATAATGCGTTGCGATTGGTTGCTAACGTTACGGACAAGTGCAGTTGAGGTTATCTTTCACTCAATTCAAAAATGTATTATCCTAATAGCATTTGAAACGGATAATAGTTGTATTGAGGCGCTCGTGGCGCAGCTGTGACAGTGGTTCGTTAGAGATAACGAAAGTCAAGCTACCCACGCCGCGGTCAGTTAATGGATGGGTGACCGTTGTGACCACATTTAGTGACTTTTATTTCGAGCGTCTCCGTGCTTCGGAAGGCACGTTAAGCTGTTGGTCCCGGCTGATATTTACTATATGTAGATAATAGTCGTCAAGCCTAGTCAGAGGCCATTTGGCGGCTTGATAACATCTGACATTAAGGTTGGTCACTTGCCTTACGCATCCCTCCACCAACCCGCACTAGGCCAGCGTGGTGGAGTATGGCCCACACTATCTCACAATTGAGATAAGGCCGGTGTCCCAGCAGTGGGAACGTATATAGGCTGATGATGAATAGTTGTATTTAGAGCTTTTATTCCCCGACATCTCAACCAAATTCATTATATCAATCATATTTAGACGACTTTTATTCACACGGTAACAATTGAGATCATTGTACCCCTGCTCCATAATCAGACCCTCCAAAGGTCCTCGACTTTTCCATTTTACTTTCAAGAAGCACTAGTGAATTCAATGCTGGACCGCTATTAGATCCCTCACATCGGCTTGGAGTGGGCATCGTAAAGTCCTCATGACTTGGAGATTAAGGGACCAGGCTTGGTTCACGCGGACATTTACAGGAAGTGTTACATGTAATGTATAAGATGAAGTAGGTGTTATATGTGAAAAAGTACGAAGATAAAACATAAAAATAAAATAAGTTCATTTGATTGTTTTCATTGATAAATGGTTTTCTTAGTTAAAAGTGACAACAAAGCAAAATGGTGTCCACTCAGCATAATCCTTAGCGTTCTACTAAGCAAGCTTTTACTATGCCTATCAGACAACGGATAAACATTATTCATTTTTTTTTAATATTATACATTTATACCGAATCCCACTGAAATCGAATCCATCGCCCTCTGGAGTGGTGGTTTCAACCTTTTCACTAAATTGGTCGTCGAAATGACAGCTAGGGTGATAAATAAATGTGGAGGCGCATGAACGACCCAAAGTGAATTACGACTTCTATATCCAATATAACTATCCCATACGGTAATACTTTAACTTCTTTAATATCCATTATAGGTAAACACATCCCGTCTTGTTTTATCGCCGCCTTATAAACTTATAAACGGCTCGTCATCAAATGCCTATAAAAGGAAATGTCGAAGCCGTAAATGTATATCGCCAGTCGTTAAAGGCACAGTACAGAGAAAAAATGTGGGGAGGTATAATATTATATTAATTGAAAAAAGTACATCGTGAATCTTCTTTAAATAGATATTATAAAAAAAAAATACAAATTTTTTATGCCAGAAGCGGCAAACGAGTCATCGGGTTGCCTGATGGTAAGCAATCACCGCCGCCCATGGACATCTGCAACACCCGAGGAATCGCTGATGCGTTGCCGGCCTTTTAAGGGAGTTATGGCCTCCGGCACTCTCACAAACCAGACGAATCACAAAAGTAGTCACTATTATTTCAAGCTGGTGTTATGTGAGAGGGTGGTACTTCCCCGGACGCATGCTCTACCACTACAAAACTTCTAATTTATTATCTACATTACTAGAATACTATTACAATGTTAGAAACATTAATTTACACAAATAAGTTTTCTTTGAAAGTGATGGAGAACTGCAACGATTTTCTTTGGTAAGCTAGTCTGTTGAATCAAGCCGGTCAACAAAACTACTATATACAAATTGGTAAGTGTGTGTGAATTCTGGGAGTTGATTAATCATACTGGTTGCGAACATAATTAATGTTATAGGTTCCTGACATAAATAAAGTTAATATGAGTTAAGGCTAATAGAATGTGAGTTAGTTTTTGGACCTCATAGGCCAGTGGTGCCAACTGGTGGTGCATCACTAGATCTCCTTTACACTGTGGCAAGACCGGGTCGCCTGATAGAGGTAAAAGTTGGAGCGCGGCGTCTGTTTTTTACAGATAACACGCAAACTGCCCCGCGCCGGACTATCACCGCTCTCGGTTTGATTGGCGTCGTCTCAGTCTTAGGGCGCTACAACCCATTACTGCCATCATAGATTTTCCCGCTTCAGCTTATTTTTCAGAAGCGTACCAATTTTAATTCATGTAGGTTACAATATGTTCAACTACCATCACTAAAAAATATTACAATATCATAGAATCAATTTCAAAATCAAAAATACAATTTTCTGTCCGACAGTCCATACGAAAATTAAAAATAGAGAGGGAGATGGGAGAATAGATTGGATCCCAGCCTAGCAATCATAAAACTAATGAATTAATTATAAGATACCTTTCTCTATCTACTTAAGTAGAATCATAAATATTAGGCTATTCGCCTTGAATAATTACAATTTTGTAATATTGATTTAAGAAAAAACCGGCCAAGTGCGAGTCGGACTCGCCCATGAAGGGTTCCGTAGCAGCAAGTATCATCATAATATAAAAGTTCTTGTAGTTCTTTGTAAGTTTGATCGACGTTTTTATATTTGAGTTGATTGAATGAGAGGAAAATTGCGGTTTACGATTTTTTTTTTTATATATTATAGGGGGGCAAACGAGCAAGTGGGTCACCTGATGATAAGTGATCACCGCCGCCCATAAGCACCCGGGACCCCCTTGGGGTCACAGGCGCGTTGCCCGCCTTAAGAGACGACAGTTATTAGGTCTCATATACCCAGTAATTTCACTAGCTTCAGTGCCCTTTCCCCGAAACACAGAAATGCTTGACACACTTCTATTTCACGGGAAAATATCTGGCACTGCGGTGGTACCCACCTAGACGGCCCAGTACAGGAACCTACCACCTGGTGAATGGTACGATTTATGACGTTTTAAAAAAACTAATTACTTGATCTCGTTCAAACCAATTTTCAATGGAAGTTTGCATGGTAATGTACATCATATATATTTTTTAGTTTTATCGTTCTTTTATTTTAGAAGTTAGAGGGGGGGTGACCAACATTTTACCACTTTGGAAGTGTCTCTCGCGCAAACTATTCCGTTTAGAAAAAAATGATATAAGAAACCTTATTATCATTTTTAAAGACCTATCTATAGATACCCCACACGTAAGGGTTTGAAGAAAAAAATTTTTTTGAGTTTCAGTTCTAAGTATGGGAAGCCCCAAAAATTTATAAACTAATTACTTGATCTCGTTCAAACCAATTTTCAATGGAAGTTTGCATGGTAATGTACATCATATATATTTTTTAGTTTTATCGTTCTCTTATTTTAGAAGTTACAGGGGGGGGGACCAACATTTTACCACTTTGGCAGTGTCTCTCGCGCAAACTATTCAGTTTAGAAAAAAATGATATAAGAAACCTTATTATCATTTTTAAAGACCTATCTATAGATACCCCACACGTAAGGGTTTGAAGAAAAAATTTTTTTTGAGTTTCAGTTCTAAGTATGGGAAGCCCCAAAAATTTATAAACTAATTACTTGATCTCGTTCAAACCAATTTTCAATGGAAGTTTGCATGGTAATGTACATCATATATATTTTTTAGTTTTATCGTTCTCTTATTTTAGAAGTTACAGGGGGGGGGACCAACATTTTACCACTTTGGCAGTGTCTCTCGCGCAAACTATTCAGTTTAGAAAAAAATGATATAAGAAACCTTATTATCATTTTAAAAGACCTATCCATAGATACCCCACACATAAGGATTGGATGAAAAAAAATTTTTTGAGTTTCAGTTCTAAGTATGGAGAGCCCCCAAAATTTATTATTATTTTTCTATTTTTGTATGAAAATCTTAATGCGGTTCACAGAATACATCTACTTACTAATTTTCAACAGTATAGCTCTTATAGTTTCGGTAAAAAGTGGCTGTGACATACGGACGGACAGACAGACAGACAGACAGACAGACAGACAGACAGACAGACAGACATGACGAATCCATAAGGGTTCCGTTTTTTGCCATTTGGCTACGGAACCCTAAAAAGCCATGGGTGCAAACCCATGGCCATACCGTCGACCTTACACGTTGAAGAAACGTTTGAAACCACTCGATTACCACAGCTTGTTTTAAAGACATAAGTACATTTTCTTAAGCATAACATCTTAGATTTCCATTGTGAAATTGCGATAGTATTTACTAATCGGCTATGCGAGCGCAGCAGAAGTTGTATAAGCAGCGGCGGCGGCTGTATTAAATCAAGCGTCGGTAATCTGCATAAACAGGGGCCGAGACGAGATGTACAGTCGCCATCTACCGACTGGATGTGACATTCTTCACGTTGGTTGATGGAGCATTTATATTTTATATACCTTGAACCATAATATTATAATTGCCGTATATAAGGCATCCTGTCAAACCTTCTTGACCAAATTTTCATGAGACCATTGGTACATCTTGTGAAGGCCTTTTACGGCTGCGTTTCCCGGCATGGGTCCACCAATCGACGGTCCTTCCGCCCCAATGGCTGTCAGTCCGCCTTGCAATGTGCCCTGCCCACTGCAATTTTTGAGCAAGATCAGCGATCCTGCTCCTTCGTTCAAAATATTATTTATTTATGTAGGCTTCAAAAATACACTCACAAATCGTCAATATCAATGTTACAGTGGCTCTACCACCTGATAACAAGGGAGCTGGACCAATTGGATAGTGGTAAAACGGCTTTTTTGGTTTGTTTGCCGTCCCCGCCAAACTACTTAGTGATAAATACGCGCATATAAAAATCCGATCGCACCGAGATTGCAACCATCGACTTCACGTTAGTTTAACGAAGATAACATTCGACCACTTTAGCTCTTCATTTGAGCATCCCGACCACCTTCATTTCAATTCACTTGTACGGACCAAAAAAGTTGAATAATCTGCAGAATATTTTCGTAAGATCAACAGACAGACGCATTCAAAAGATCATCCATTCTACGAAACGTTTATCACTCGCAGCATTCATCTTGCTCAGAGATTTATAGTCCCGCGTCGGCGGCGAGCTCGCAAATGTTTAAAAGTATGCGGCTCCCGAATTGATGATCATTTACCCTTTTATTGGATATAGCTTCATCCATTTGGGTATCATTTTATTCCATTTAAAATGAGTGAGCTTTGATATTTTCAAGGATTTAAAACTTGCCTTCCAAGCATAGCTGATGAATTACTAAAACTTAATAAATTGTAGTGTTACGGCATATAATTATCTAAATCCGTTTATTAGTTTTTCCATGTTAGATATGGATAAGGAATCAAAAACCATTTATCGTCACAACCACAGAAATCTAAATAATTTAGATTTCTGTGGTCACAACCTTTTGCATTTAGTACACGTTTAAACTGGCTGACTATCACTTGGTAAATCTTGTGTCAATTTTTAACGCAGTTTGGATTTGTGATCTCCAATCATCATTTATTGGCAAGCGTGGTGATTAAACCTGTTCAAATTATTGTGTCTATAACTTGGTTTTATTTGTTTTGCCCTGCATTGAGAAATGAAACTGGCCGAGATGTACAATGGAATAGACCACAGCGGTGCTTACCATCAGGCGGCATATGTAACTAGGCTGGTAATTAAAGAGCAGGAACCAGCTCATCCCAATTAGGCGGAAAGGGAAAAATTTGGGAATTTAGGAGTCCCATACATGGTCGCAGGCGCAGCTTTGGCGCATAACTGCGTTCTCCTCAAATAATAAATACACAAAAATGGCGGTCTACTCGTATGTGCCTGTGTGTTTGCCTACTAAAATTACCTACTTTTAGATATGAAGACCTTTCTCTTGATAATTACAATTTAATAAGCTTTTACATTGCAAGCGCGGTAAAATCTATCTCTCCGGCCAGTGCGGGGCACCGTACGCGGTGACGCCAGTGACCATAGTGATGTGTTAATCGAGTGAACCAATTATTCGCCTAACACTACTTAAAATAATAATACTTTTACGTCTCTTCTAGAAAAACCATATGCATCTGTTGCTTACGGTAATTTCTCGCAACTGCATCAACGGCGGACATTAAACTTGCATTAGCGCAGCTTAACTTTTATTGAAACTTTCAAATTTGAATCTTATTCTTGCCTGCGCAGTAGTCTGCGCTTTGTAACTCTGTCTTTATTTTTAACTAACAATAGCCATTCTTCTTATTTAAAAGTTCTGAACTTGTCTTTGTGTAGTTTCCGTTTTTCTTATTTCTTTATTTTGTTTTCTTGTGTGACACATATTTTTTTTCAGTGATTCGTAATGCCTTGTAAGGTCGTAAGTATAGTAGTGTAAGTAACTGACCTTAATCTTGGGGTGTTAGGTTCAATTCCCAGAGTGGGACCCCCTTTTAAGAGGTGGTCAGGTCGCCATGCAGTGTCCCTGGTAGTACGCTGAGGCCCAGGGACGCTGCTGACGGCGATGCAGGAGCGCAGGGGGGTTTAGTGGGTATTTTTACACACATCTCGTCTGCCTCAGGCGAGTTATTGTGAGTTTACTTTAGATATCACCTTTCTCACCGATACTTCTTAACAAATAACAACATTTCGAAGCCGGTAGTAGAGTCGTTCATTGATAATTGACTAAACATACATAATGCATCTTTGAATAATATTTTGATGTCGATTTTTCGGCAATAACATGCTGTATAAGTGTTTCGTTAGTAACAAGATATCGTAACTGAATGTATTTTTGCTACACAGCTAAATATAAGTCGTTATTAATATCGGGTCGCTAAGTGTCGTTAATAACAGCGCGACAGACATCAAGTGGGGTATCATCTGAGAGGCGACACAATGAAATAAATGGCAGTATGGTAAAATACACCTCAACGCGATCATTTTTAATTGATTCTGTCTAGACTAAACAGAATCAACTAAAAAAAGTGCTCCACTATCTTGTAATGTTTGTAGTAGGCCGGGGTAATGGATTTGATTTTTGGGATAAGCAAAATTTTCGGTGGATTTTGCGTAAGCATCGGATTTGTGTTTGCTAATCCGCATCTAGCAAACGTGCTGTCTAAGCAGGTACCAATCAGTATGACGATAATATGAATTTATGTGGCAGATAGCATCATGCTGATGTTTTTCTTTATAGTATATAAAATAAGTAATATTATAGTTGTGACGATAAATGGTTTTTGATTCCTTATCCATCTAAATAATTTAGATTTCTGTGGTCACAACCTTTTGCATTTAGTACACGTTTAAACTGGCTGACTATCACTTGGTAAATCTTGTGTCAATTTTTAACGCAGTTTGGATTTGTGATCTCCAATCATCATTTATTGGCAAGCGTGGTGATTAAACCTGTTCAAATTATTGTGTCTATAACTTGGTTTTATTTGTTTTGCCCTGCATTGAGAAATGAAACTGGCCGAGATGTACAATGGAATAGACCACAGCGGTGCTTACCATCAGGCGGCATATGTAACTAGGCTGGTAATTAAAGAGCAGGAACCAGCTCATCCCAATTAGGCGGAAAGGGAAAAATTTGGGAATTTAGGAGTCCCATACATGGTCGCAGGCGCAGCTTTGGCGCATAACTGCGTTCTCCTCAAATAATAAATACACAAAAATGGCGGTCTACTCGTATGTGCCTGTGTGTTTGCCTACTAAAATTACCTACTTTTAGATATAAAGACCTTTCTCTTGATAATTACAATTTAATAAGCTTTTACATTGCAAGCGCGGTAAAATCTATCTCTCCGGCCAGTGCGGGGCACCGTACGCGGTGACGCCAGTGACCATAGTGATGTGTTAATCGAGTGAACCAATTATTCGCCTAACACTACTTAAAATAATAATACTTTTACGTCTCTTCTAGAAAAACCATATGCATCTGTTGCTTACGGTAATTTCTCGCAACTGCATCAACGGCGGACATTAAACTTGCATTAGCGCAGCTTAACTTTTATTGAAACTTTCAAATTTGAATCTTATTCTTGCCTGCGCAGTAGTCTGCGCTTTGTAACTCTGTCTTTATTTTTAACTAACAATAGCCATTCTTCTTATTTAAAAGTTCTGAACTTGTCTTTGTGTAGTTTCCGTTTTTCTTATTTCTTTATTTTGCTTTCTTGTGTGACACATATTTTTTTTCAGTGATTCGTAATGCCTTGTAAGGTCGTAAGTATAGTAGTGTAAGTAACTGACCTTAATCTTGGGGTGTTAGGTTCAATTCCCAGAGTGGGACCCCCTTTTAAGAGGTGGTCAGGTCGCCATGCAGTGTCCCTGGTAGTACGCTGAGGCCCAGGGACGCTGCTGACGGCGATGCAGGAGCGCAGGGGGGTTTAGTGGGTATTTTTACACACATCTCGTCTGCCTCAGGCGAGTTATTGTGAGTTTACTTTAGATATCACCTTTCTCACCGATACTTCTTAACAAATAACAACATTTCGAAGCCGGTAGTAGAGTCGTTCATTGATAATTGACTAAACATACATAATGCATCTTTGAATAATATTTTGATGTCGATTTTTCGGCAATAACATGCTGTATAAGTGTTTCGTTAGTAACAAGATATCGTAACTGAATGTATTTTTGCTACACAGCTAAATATAAGTCGTTATTAATATCGGGTCGCTAAGTGTCGTTAATAACAGCGCGACAGACATCAAGTGGGGTATCATCTGAGAGGCGACACAATGAAATAAATGGCAGTATGGTAAAATACACCTCAACGCGATCATTTTTAATTGATTCTGTCTAGACTAAACAGAATCAACTAAAAAAAGTGCTCCACTATCTTGTAATGTTTGTAGTAGGCCGGGGTAATGGATTTGATTTTTGGGATAAGCAAAATTTTCGGTGGATTTTGCGTAAGCATCGGATTTGTGTTTGCTAATCCGCATCTAGCAAACGTGCTGTCTAAGCAGGTACCAATCAGTATGACGATAATATGAATTTATGTGGCAGATAGCATCATGCTGATGTTTTTCTTTATAGTATATAAAATAAGTAATATTATAGTTGTAACTTCTGTACAAACGAAAATATAATCCATACAAACATCAGCCCGTGACTTTTAGAATATTTATGGGTTTACTTATTTCTAATTATACTGTGAGTAAGTACTAACTCGGGCAGTGGGGTGATGAGATAACTATCGCCCCTCATCCCCTGTCAGAGAGCCGTATTATTAATTTAAGCGTTCACTGATTTAATATTGTCCGTATCTGTCATTATCTCGAGAAAACAAAGGAACGTAGATCCCCGAATACCTTTGAAATTAATGCCTCTGATTCCGAAACGTTTCATTAAAATTTCAATCAAGTTCAGCAGAACTAGATAAATGGAAACTGTTGAAAATTATTTATTTTCAGATAGGTTGAAATTTAACTTTATTAAAGAAAGATAAAGTTTATTTTGCCTTGCAAGTTTTTGTTTTAAATTACAGGGGTCATTGAGGTCAATCTGGAAGTACTCGTAGGTACAGCTTTTTCACGCGACTGTTGTTATATAATGTTATTCAGCTAGTACGAGTAAAAGTGAGGTGGTTTTTGATGCCACTGCACCGTGGCAAAGTGGTTATTTAAGTTGCACTTTAAAGCAATCAAAGCGGTCCTGGGTTTTTCCGAGTCTGACCGAAAAATGGGTACCTATTAGGTTTATGAGTTCAAAAAGTTTCATATGTTTTTTCGGCAAAGATAGATATTTTTTTTCGGAGGAGGAGAATGCGTTTATGCACCATAACCGCAGGCTAGCTAAACCTGCGGCCGTGTGTGGGACTCGAGCATCCACTACCCACTAAACTCCCCCGGTTCCCCTTCACACCCGATTGGGACGAGCCGGTGCCAGCGTTAGCTATTGACCAGCCCATCCCCGGGTACCCCGACTTGAGAGGCCTCAAGTCGGGGTGGCGCCTAGGGAGGGCCATCCGAGAAACAAGGTGAGCAAAGATCGAACCTGGTTATCCTTAACTATTTCATTTATTGTTCGTGAATATCTTTAATCCGATAATGATTATGCATGATTATGTATCATTTGACAAAAACATCTCATATTTTATTTTAATGAATGGCACTTATATGCTTGACATTAGAATAACAAAGTATTCCATAATTAAAAGCCACTTCTCAGTAGTACAGATTAAAGGAACACATTTTTGGAAGCAACATTTAAACGATGTTACTTTATTATTCACAAAAGCGTGCCTAATGATACTCGTACTTGAAATCAATGCTTAAAAAACTCATTAAAACTTTTGTCTCCAATAAAATCACGAAACAAAGTAGGGGACAATTCAGCCGAGTTCCGCCAACTTGACTTCCTCGTACAATAAACATCAAAAGATTTTGCGACAAAAAAAAACTTTGTAAATCAACGCGAAAAAAGCAATCCTGGTATCTGACAGGTCTCCGATCCTAATTACTAATTACGAAGCAATCGAGAAGAAATGGAAACTCGCCGGCTTAATCGAATTTTTCGACTAATCGAAAGTATTCGAAGTCGTAAAAAGGTTCCTTGCCGCTGTCACCGGCAGCTGCTATTGAACAAGGAAAAATCTTTATAAGTCCAACTAATTTAAAACTTTACACTTAAATTAACGGTTAGTTTTTTTTAAATCTAGATCTGTTTGCAGACAGGCCCGCAGCCCACCTGATGGTATTGGCGGCACATTTATCACCTGTGGAGGTGCCAGCTCGCCAGTCGGACTCTGAAAATACCCTACTAAGCCACCAACCAGACCCAAGGCGGGAATCGAACCCACGACCTTCGTATGCGGAGGCAGTCACGGTAGTTATCGTGATTTGTATTTTTAATATTTAAATTAATATGAATCAAACCGAATGTTTTCTGATATCTAAACAATTACTACTAAAAATCAAATAAAAACATAGATTGCAGTTTTGGTAAAACAACTTTATAGTCACAGTTTAAAACGAATTTGTAATATTGCTATTTTACTTCCACGTAATGGTTATATAAAAAAAATATTGTGTTATAAACAAAAAAGTATTAGGTATATCAATTTATAACAAAATCTGTATTTATCAAGAATAAATCTGCAATGCAAAAAACAAAAACAAAATATTTGTTCAACCCAGAAATTGAACCCAAGACCCGAAATGGTGGCCAGATACTTTTTTTTTGTACTAGGTCAGTTGGCAGCCCACCTGATCGTAAGCGGTGACTGCGGCCTATTCCATTGAGGGACGCTTTACCTAGTAGCGTCCTTCAATGTGCTGCCAGAGTGTAGACTTTTCTGATCTTTGTGCGTCTGATTTGAAGTATATTGGCTCCCACTTTAATACTGCCGGAACACAGCCAGAGCTGTTATGGCGGCAGATTTCCCCTGTGGGGGTGGTATCTAGCCTAGTTATCTAGCTCTGTAAAAGCTCTACGACCAACCAGATTCAAGGCGGGAATCGAACCCACGACCTCCGCATATACCCGATCGGCTTACCACTGTTCCACGGAGGCGGTTAAATTGCTAAACATATTAAAATGACATAAAAATAATATAGGCACAAAACAAAAAACAAATTTCCCTCCATGATACCTCGCGCTAAAGTAAAGCCAGACAACAACTGACAAATACGCCACATCCATCCAAATAGTCGTAATAAAAATAGATCTAGGAACTACTCCAAGACAAGACGTTTCAACTTAACAAACGTAATAACTCATCATAGCGAAGTAAACGGAAAGAAATAGAAACTCGTCGAGTTAATCGAATTTCCCGACTAATCGAGAGAATTAGAAGTCGTAAAGAAAGGCTCTTGTTGCTGCTCGAGACAGCCGCTTTGTCGAGGAGGGAAAAATCCTTAATCTCCCAACTGAGGCCAATAATCGGTCGTTCGTTGTCGGCTCTGAAATTAATTTCGATTCTATAAGTTCCCGCGGCGCTGGCAACTTTCCAGACCTGTATCTATGTTTGAGTTGGTCGGGAAAGTGGCGATGGATTGGGTCGCAATAAGCACGGGAAAAGTAGGGCTTCCTCTTCTGAAGTTTATTGTATTTTGTATTGTTTTTCGCGGTAGATGCGCTGTTGACCTGGTTTTAAGTTGTAATTTAGTTTTGTTTTTTAAACATGGATTTGCTCGATGTTTTTCAAACCGTGATCTGATAAACATCGAGCTGATATTTTTAATATATGGCTTTTAGTAAAGCTGAGATTGTTAGTAGAATAATTTAAATAATCAGACTCGGACTTTAAAACTTAAAATGGTTGTTTTAAGTGCGATTTGAAGTTAAAAACTGTAGTCGAAATAAACTTAAATTTTTCATGAGTTGTTTTCTCAGACCAATTATTGCAAAAGAGCACTTTTCACAATATTTCTTACCTACGATACATTGTTTGTAACCTTTAATGAAAGCTAGTAAAGAGATCACAAGTCTTATCGCAAAAAGATTTCAAAAATGCATGATTGTCATGACAACAAAGATCTCAAGTTAACTTAAATGCTTTGCAGCAAACTATTAACAAATGTTAGAGAAGAGGAAAAGCCTCCGTGGTACAGTGGTTAGAGCGTTCGGCTCTAATACCCGGAGGTCGTGGGTTCGAATCCCACGGGGAACATCACTTTGTGTGATTGTTTCCAGTTTGGTTAGGACATTGCAGGCTTGAATCACCTGAATGTCTGAAAAGAATGATGATTCCGTGCTTCGGAAGGCACGTTAAGCAGTTGGTCCCGACTATGTTCCAAGTAGGTCTGGTTTCCCTTGTAAGGGTTACGGAGGTCAGATGGCAATCGCTCATTGTAATAACCAGGCTTGTCAAATCTAGGATCATAGTCGACGCGGACCCTGAGCTCCATACTGGATGCAATCGGGAATACGCTGTGATGATGATGAGAGAAGAGGAAAAGCCAGCAGCAATAGAAATTCCGAAGAAAAGCATCAGGCATTTGCCTGTAAAATTTCAAACCAAAAACTGTTCGTATAGCAAAATACCAGCTCACATTTTCGTTGCATCAATCCCGCGCCATAGTTCTGCAAGTATTCGTGGCTGGGGAATTTTATTTGAATAAAACTAGAGGCAGGTGAAACAATGCCAAGCGCGGTGAAGGCGAGCCAATAATATGTTAGCCGCTCCTGAAAGCGCGGCGTCCGTTGGGATGCGCCGGGATTCAGGGAAGGCGTTTCAGGTATTTTATACAAATGCGGGGTGCAAAGGAAACAACGACTGCATAAGAAGTTTCGAATCATTGTTCAATTAGGTTTCTTTGTCTGTGCTGGTAAGACAATTAGCGTATTAGGTAGTTTTGCGCTTGCCATTTCACTTGTACAGCTAAGAAATAATATCATTATATTAAAAAAAAACTTGTTTATTACTTAACTTAACTTAGGATTTAGAGAGAGTATGCTATTATACTTTCCTTAAAAAATATATAATAAACACCTGCTGAAAGTTATGCAATTATTACCGCAACCATGTTTCTAACCAAATACGACAAGGTTCATAACCTTTAAAACGCGTGTATTTTTCCCTTAAGAGCCGGAAACGCAACTGTGTTGAAAGTGTTTTGGGGCAACAATGATTACTTGCTTGTTTGCCTTCCAGTTACGTTAATATAAGAATAATATTACAAAAATAATCTACTCACCAGCCTCTACAGCAATGGGAGCCAGCACTGCTCCGTCCTTGAACCACCGGGTGACAGTGACGTGATTTCTGACAGATGACGGGACAGAACACGTGAGGAGTGCTGAGCCTCCCGCAACGCTGTGACTTGGCTGTATCCTCGCATCCCACGGGACCTCCATCACTGCAACAAAAGAAAAATGATTTTACTACAATAATTATATTAATGACCAAAAGTTACAAAACGATTTCTATGCATGGGAACGCAAATGAAGTTGTCATGGATGCAAGATTGCAATAATAAACCAGATTTACCGAATCTATACTAAATTCACATTTTTTCGTAAAATGTGATCCTGTAACTTTAGAGAGCATTATAACCAAATCCTGAATGAGCGTATACAACACCATTTTCTCTTGGTTCAAGCTTATAGTTCAAAAATAGAATGTTTATGTAATGAGCATTATTCACTGAAGCTAATGCTAATAATGTATGCCTTGCAAACACGGGTACAATTGAACACTCGACGAGTGCGCGCGATTCCGCTAATTAATCACGCTACGAGTTATCACGTCGTTGTCAGGGGCTGACAACGTCACGCATCGCATTTCCGGCAAAGGACCCGCGGCAATCGCAATGCGACAACGAGGCTCCCACGATTTGTGAGTGGATAGTTTTAGATAATTGCAGTGCTTTAAATGCCTTTGTGCAAGAGTCCCAGCTCATAGCTATTTACTTTTGGCGTTGCAATACTTAAGGCAATGGTAAAACACAATGTCAATGTCAAAGAAGTTTTCGTTTTGTGAATTAACTAATGACAATTGTAATATTTTGAGCGTATCAAACATATTCGCCCTGTGTGCAAAAATGTATGTTTATCTAATGATGACCATTTACTGAAGCTAACGCTAATAACGTATGCTATGCAAACACGGATAATGCACTCGACGAATGCGAGCGATCCCGCTAATTAATCACGCAACGAGTCATCGCGTCGTTGTCAGCTGCTGACACTTTACGCATCACATCGCCGACAAAGGACTCGCAGCCATAGTAGCGCGTGACATCCAACGAGGCTCGCGCGGTATGTGAGTGCATAGTTCTGGATAATTGTACCGCGTGAAATGCCTTTGTGCAAAGGCCCCGAAAACTCTAGTTGTAATTTGACACAAATTATCCTTTACAGGGAATCCTATAAATACCAACTAAAGTTTCTTCCATTCATTATATGGTAAACTATTTCAATAAATAAACACAAAATGTAACAGGTCAATATTTTGCATTACGTAAGTTATGATTTAAACGAGAGTATGGGCTTTAATCAACGTACGAACTGGGAAGGGAATAATAACGAAAAAAGGTTTTATTTTCTTTGAAGTTACATCGCAAATAAACTTTTTTATAGTCGTTGAGTCTGTACTTGTGAGGACCTGAGTTTTGGATTTTAACGAAATTCTTAGCCATATAAGTAGTAGCTGCTTGATATTGCACTTCTTCCTGGCAAATCCACCTTTTCCCTCTTCATCCCAATACCTATCTCTCATCATAGCCCATCCTATTTGCCTTTCCTCTACTTTTTTTTCTCTAGGTGAGGCAACACATCTGAGACACCACTAGCAGATATTTATAAGCAGTAGTTCACCATTAGGTGTCACATTTTGCTGTAGGCTTCTCTCTTTCATAAAGAATAAAATATTCCGTCAATTGTATTATAAGTTATCGGCATAATCAATTGTAATGATGAACTTTTTACGGTAGAGAACACAGACGTAATAGTGGTGGTTTTATGCTTGCAAATTCATAGGTCGGTGGTAAACGAAACAAAACGGTCAAATCCAAAGTCAGCAATTTTGACAAACAAGAGCCTTAGATCGCTGACAACGTGATCCACGATTGCAACTGCACAATGAAAACAGGATGGACGAGCGGTGAATACAGTATGGACCTGCTAGGGACAATCGCAGGCTTTGCTCATTAAACGAGACTCTGTTTAGTAATCCCTTTGTGCGTAAACGTATGTCAGTGTCACACGAATAACGCTGTTTCTACAATCAACCTGCAATGCTTTGGAATGAAATGTTGCGCTATCTGTCGTACGAAGTTTAGTTCTATAAAATCAGGTTATTATTTATTAGATCACCAACAAGATAAATATCGTGAAAGAGAGACGTTTTGCGAGATTAATTCTAAATGAAATCTTACGCATAGGTGATAACAGTAGCAAAGATTGGCAACATTAACAATAGTGTGGAACAAGGCGAAAAAAGAGTAAACTAAAAAAAACACAAATTACTGTTTTTTTGTGTGAGATACATTTACATATTATTAACCTTACGTTTCAAAACAGCAAGTGCAGCAATAACACTAAAACAGTCTGTTTAATTGTAAGAACTGGAATAAATTGATAACATACTGTAAAAATATCATTTTCTCCTACAATATACCTGCAAAAAATATAAATAAAATAATTAACGTAGCATACAATAGAAAAATGAACAAAGATACTGTTTATACCACGTTTTCCTTCAAGCGGTGTATGATTAAAGGATGGCTTAAGGCTAATACAATTTAACGTTTAAAGACTTGTTAATTCGATTCAATTAGATTCAGTTAATTGGTTCTTTAAAACAATTTTTGTATTCTAATGGCATTTATTTGTTTTTAATATAAAATAAAATAGGTACATATAGTACGAGTTTATTACACCGAACTTCGGTGACCTTGATTAATGTTCCACTGGGTAAAAGCCTCATTAAAATTAAGCATCACAGAGACGGGGTTCAATCACCTCGCTTTCCAAAAGTTGATCATAAACCCGACCTGTGTTAAAAAAAACTCGCACAAAGTTATGGGATGAAATCGTTTGCTATTTTTCTTTTAAAATAAAACTTAGGTTTGCGGCCAGTGTGTTTTTTTGGAAGTATTAAAATTTTTAAAGAAGCATAAAGAGTAAAAGGGCAATATTATTTTACTGCTATTGTACGCATTTCGCCCCGGTGAAAGTCGCGGGTCGTTCCGCCCGCATCGGCGGCGAGGGAAATCACCGTCCGTTGCGTGTATTATGCACGGGCTCGTTACTGTCGCGTTCATCACCTTATTAGCTGGCGGTTTACTGCCGGCTGGTTTTGTTAGCGATCTCTATGGTAGCTTCATTATTGGATTGCTTATGTTGGTTTTCTACTAATCCTACTGTCGTCTACACAAGATCCTACTGGGCAGTAAGTGTTAGTAAGCAATCCCTGTGGTGTGACTTACGTGTGGGGTATTTATGGATAGGTCTTAAAAAATTATAAAAAGGTTTCTTATATAATTTTTTTCTAAACTGAATAGTTTGCGCGAGAGACACTTCCAAAGTGGTAAAATGTTGGTCCCCCCCCCCCCCCCCTGTAACTTCTAAAATAAGAGAACGATAAAACTAAAAAAAATATATGATGTACATTACCATGCAAACTTCCATTGAACGGACGAGATCAAGTAATTAGTTTTTTTTTTATACTTCATAAATCGTAAACCGCAATTCTCCTCTCATTCAATCAACTCAAATATAAAAACATCGATCAAACTTACAAAGAACTACAAGAACTTTTATATTATGATGATACTTGCTGCTACGGAACCCTTCATGGGCGAGTCCGACTCGCACTTGGCCGGTTTTTAATATTAACATACTGTACAGTCACGTCTTGTTGACTTGTTTTCTTGTGTGAAACATTGATGCTACTGAGCACTGCTACATAAAGACCCAGCTGATATAAATTAACAAATATTGGTCAACATCACACACATTGATCAGACTCAAAGCACAGAATATAATAGTACTTACGTAAAATAGCTTAAGCTATTGTGTTTTGGATATTAAATCCTTACATTCAAAAAAGGCTTTTTTTATGTAAAATTTTTTGTGACACAATATTTGTTGAACCGACCAGATAACGTCTATTCCCATTCATCACCACTGGCTTTGTCACCACTGGGGACAAATGGGAAAAATATTCAGCATCAGACCGTCAGGTTAAAAATGCAGATCCATTTTCTCTGCCACATAATCGGCTCATTGGACACGGCTTTTTCATACGAATGCCATCCCCAGACAGTACTCAGGACCAACGATATTGCGAATCAGTAATTCAAATGGAGAACTTCTCGGAATTGTTTCTTTATTCAAAAGGATTTTTATAAATATTTCAAGGCTGTCTTTTGGCTGAGACAGCCACTCGCCACGAGGCAGGCACTGGCTGGTCCCTTCCAGATGTAAAAGGGAAATCGGGGTGGTTTAGTGGATAGTCGAACTAATGTTCTTAAACCAGAGTTGCGCACGGCCTCAGGTTGCGCTTTCTTTCGGTCACGGTACAAATTATTAAAAACTAATTTGCCAGTCGTGAAACTGGCACTATTTATTTTAATAGGGATTTTACTAAATGTATAGGTGAAATTTTCTTTTAAAAAAGAAAAATAAACCGAAAGCAAAATCAACTTTTACTTTGCCATTTCAAAACTCAAAGAAAAACAGTTCGCCGAAAAAAAATGTCTCAAAAACATTATTTATTTATCCGATAACGTCCACTAAAAGAAATGAATAAACGGCAGCCTCGCTCCGTCGCGGCACGTGACCTGTGTGTTTATATTCAATCCACCGGCTAAAGGGACCGTCCTGTGACGGGAATTTCAAATCGACGACGTCCTTCGAAAAAAATCAGTCAAGTTATTGTCGCTAGGCGAGTGCGATAGGGTTCCCGCTCAAAAATCAAAAATATCTTTTTTCCTATAGGCATTCACAGAAGCACTTACGAATCGTCAAAAACTAAAATATATAATTGTTGTAGTAGTTTACATCAAATCCATATAATATTGTAATATATAAGATATACTAATAAATATACATAATGTAGATGTAAAGTGACTCTACCACCGGTTCGGAATGCTGTCATCTAACCGAGAAGTCACCGGCAAGAAATTCGGCAGTTGCTCTTTTTCATCGCCATGATTGTTTACAATTTGTTGTTTACAATAAATTATTAGTTTAAGAATACCAAGCCATACAGTATAAAGTGTACGATTCTGTCGTTGCCGAGTAACTAATAAACATAATCTAAGGTATGATCTTATTATTATTAATTTTAGAAAAAGGTACACTGATAGATTACAGTTTTAAATAAACTGTTGTGCTGTGTTATATAAATTCTCGACAACAATCTTAATGTATTTCGTGTAGTGCAAAAAACATGTTTAGTTAAAAAATATAAACAAATGCTCATTAACATCTATAAATTTTTCCTCAATAATAGGTGTAAAGAAGAATTTTATTCTCTTTTTGAAAAGAGGTTTGGCATTAACACGTTGGCTGCCATAGAAGAAACAACAAAAATTACATAAAAACGTTTTGGTGAAAAATTACGCGAAATGCTAAGATTTAAAAATGTATTTTAGTTTCAATTAAATAGGTTCAATAGTTTTCAAAATATTTTCAAAAAACGTGACGAGGTCACCGGTGACCTACGTGGCGCTGTGATTGAAAAACATTAAAAACCGTTACGAAGGCGCCGAAATGCCTTAGACTCCGGTCACCCACCCCCGCGCCCCCGCAGTTGTCCGCAAACGCTGGAGATGCGCGCACATTGCGCGTTTCATTTTCGTTTTGTCTTTTGAGTGATTAAAAAAGGAATAATTTTCCTGTCACTTGTCTTGTCAACTTTCACCTAGTTTATTAGTAGTATTTTCGAAAAAAATGTAGGGAGACCAAAACCACGCGGAAGAAGTAATCTACAGCGTCACTCCGGTCACCTCAGTTCAAAAAATGTAAAAGAAACACGTCCTCCGGCGTACAAATTCGTTCTGAAAATTGGTCTGCCACGAGGTCACCGGTGACCGTAGTGGCGCCGAGAAGTAAGCAAGGGTCCGGTCACCGGTGACCGGAGTGGCAGCCAACGTGTTAAAAATTGCAACTGTGATACAAAATCAGTCTCCCGATAAAAAATAATGAGGAATCAAGGTATTGTGATCAATCACTTTTTCTATGCAACTTACGACTATACGTCTTAATAGCCCATTAATTTTTTTTCTACCACTCGGAAACCTATTACCAAAACTAAACAAAACTCACCATAATTAACCACAAGGCTTATTACTATTGACAGCGGAACCCTAAAATTGAAATCGAGTGCATGTGCCACCCGCGCTGACAATTTGGGCGGCATTTGTAGTCATTACACGCGGCGGAGACTTTGAATTGGGAATACTAGGTATGTTTGTAGTTATGCCGCCTAAAGAAAACGTAGGTGGATTTTTTTTACGTTTAAAAAGTTCTGTGAAAAGGTGAAGAAGCAAAAAATATTCTTTTTTATCAATGGCACAGCGTTGATTGCGTGTGACGACCGTTAAGATATGCGTCTACACCCTACAGTGGTCTAGAAAATTTTCAAATCAAATCAAATAATTTATTTGTGAACGTAGGTAATACAAATTGATGTGGCATAGAAGTTGATTTTTAGGTCACATTATGAATATATAATATTTTGATGAATAAAATTGATAAAAAAAAAACAAACCTCTAACAGTTCAGCTGTCCGAGAGATAACCACTTTACAAAGGCGAACAATCATAAACCATCTCCCAAAAATAAGAAAACGTTCTCGCAATCTAGAAAGAAAAGAGGTATCGATCAAAACATCGTTTTAAGCCCGTGGGCGGCGGGTGAAAACTTGCTTAAGTGCTTATTGGTGCAAAAAGGTTCTAATGGAACGGCAGATTGCTCCTCGTCAAAACGGACGGCCGGTCAAAGAGTCGATATCGTGCAGAAAGGATTTGTAGAAAGAATTTAAGAATCGGCCCATTTCACACAGCAGATAGTAGGACTAAATGGATTATTTTCTTCGTTTATTCCTGCTAATAGAACTGAGCGGTAGAACTATACGGACAGAATTTAATTTTTGACTGGCTCAATAGCGTATGGTAGTGAGCCTGCCCTATTCGCCAAGTTCGTGGGTGTGAATATGAAATTTTCACTACCGTTTATTAGTATTTAATTATTATTTGTGATACTATCGTAGATTTTGCTACCTATAAGCTCAGATTAATGTAGGTATGTGATGATGAGGTTGTTAAATAAAATATTTATATCTTTTTATTTTATTTATAAATGCCTCTGTAGGGCAAAGGCATTCATTAATAAAATCAAGCCATTGCCAAGTGCGGATTTGTGATCAAAAACCCAAGCTGTATTCGAAAAATTCGACACAAATGTTGCCTGGAAATTGAACCCAGATCCCTGAGATCATGGCCAGATACTTCATCCATTAGACAGTTATTTATTTCTTTATTCTTAAACATTATTAACACAGCGCCACCTAGTCTAAAACAAAGCACAGCTTTTACTATGGAAAGTGACTACCAAACGATGGAATAAAATTTATTTTTGAGTAATAATAATTCTTTTTTTTGTGTAATAATAATCTTTGCTATTATTGTATGAACGTCAGCAGATTAATTGTTCTGTGTGTGATATATTAGAAGTTGTTGCTGCAGTAAGAGTAATAAAATGATTGATATGATGCACCCTCAGACATACCTTTTGTAAATGAAATCTATAGTACATAAAACATTTCCTCTACAACAGCCAAACCTGGTCCACTCTAACACGATTTCCCGGTCCAGTACCTCGTCAACATTACCAGAAAATCACTTACCCGCATCCAAGCGAAACTTGACTTTGCCGCCTCATTGCAGAGTCGATATTGGCTTATCACCGCTCTCCTTGACCTGGCATATTGACATTTTCGAAGTCGGGATCAATCTCTTCAGAGGTTGGAATGCAAATACGATTCTTTATAGAAGCGGTCGGCAGCAGTAAAGCGCCGAGATTGAACCTTCGGCAATATCCCGCTTTGTAGAGGCGCGAAAAAGGGCCTGTTAATGGAATCAGGTCGGAGTGCAAGCCATCCTCATTTAGCCGGCTATTCGTGGGGATTTCTTTTAGGCGATAGTACGCCGAGGTACAAATGGGCCCGTTCCGAACATTCAGATTCGCGATCAAATCGTTCCGCTTGATTGGAAATGTTTTTGGGTTTGGATCGGCGCGGACTGAAATAAGGCTTTTTATATTTCAAACTGTTTTACCTTAATATTTAGCGTTATCGTCCTAAAGTAGGTATTACTGTTATTTACGCGATCTTCACTTACTCATTAAATTAAAACATGTTTAAATAAATGTATTTAACAATATAAAATGTACACGGTTATTCCGCTAGTAATAATAACCACATTAACGTTTTAACTATCAATCATCTATCTATTGTGATTTGTATGATAAACTAAAAGTCTTAGTTCTTCTTTTAATATGGAAAATCGTTGGATTCTACCCCACGAGTCCAACGTGGAATATCGTTATTTATTAAAATATATAATAAATAATCATATTATGAAAACAGAATTATTAACATTACTTTTAACCTTTTAACGTAGATGTTGCGAAATAAAATATTTTTTGTCAATAATAATCAAAATTATGATACTTAACTGGCAGCCTGAAATGAATGCAATTAAAGTGTAAGCTATAAATAATTTAACTGTTTTTAAAATTTTATTGAAATAACTTAAAGTGGTTTTGAGTAAAAGGACAATTTTTGATGAGTCCTGGAATTTTTTTCGTTACTAATATGGATTAGTAGGATTTCAACAGCCCTATACGTGTGTACAAACAAGTCTTTTAGTCTCACTTCGCCCGTTTCTCGCCGGATCAGCGATTTGCCATTCGAGCGATATCTCGACGGCTCTCGACGGAACAATGGGCACAATGGCGGCGGAACACGACGATTCTTGTCTCTCTCGACATGTGCCGTGTTGCCAGTTATTCACCCAGATGGTTGACTGTTCGTTCGATTTGGAAACAATATAATTGTTTTAAAAGCTTGTAGAGAAAAGGTGATTCTTGCGGATAAAATGATAGTCATATTGTGAAAAATATCTGTTTAATATATTATGTCTGATTGCCAAGTTTTAGTTAAAGTTATTGTTGTTTCTATAACAAAATATTATTATATTATGTACTCAATAGTTTTTTAATATAAAAAAAAATCAGATTCAAAAAATAAATCAAAGGACTATGCCAAGGAGCGTCCCCACCCACCAACAGATTTCAAACGTATCTCTATTTATACCTCTTGCCATACTGATCTTTTTTTTGTATGACGACATCCGCCGTAGGAATGGGGATTTCACGCAAATCGAATTTGAATGTTGTATTTTTCAAGTATTTTTTTGACACAGTCAATTGTGAGAACAATGTGCAGGCGATCAAGACTAACCCCCCTGGCCTAAATAAAAGTGTGCAATCAAAATGTAATCTTAAAAAATATTTTACAGTCGAGTCTACTTGAAGCTAGACACTTACAGCGCAATTCTGAATCTTAGGCGTACGGCATATGCACGGTTTTATTGTTTTTGAATACCCCGTCATTTTTTGGATTAAAAATGGTTATTTGTCTTTATATGGAATGTCATAATAATATTGAAACTAGTGCCAAGTCTGTTGGTGGGTGGGGACAGGGCCCATACAACTTCTTGCGTTGTCCTTTCCGTGACGCAATAGATCGTCAAGCCTTATACAGGTAAAAACACGTTAAATATCATAAAATTTATTTTAAAACATAATTTACATTCTATAATTATTTAGCACAAGAAATCTATCCACTAGAGGACAAAAATAGGTAACTAAGTTAGATGAATAGAAAAGGACAAAAGTTTCTTTGAACCTTCCATTTCAATAAATAAGATTTCCAATAAAACACTTATGGCTCGGAAAGGGCAAAACTTGTGGACCCACATTAACAAGTTTTACGCACCTTTTGTGGGTTGCAAATTTTTATATGGAAATATGGAAATCTTGATAGTTTTGACTTTTTTATGTAGAACTATTGTATTCTCAAAATAGCTCAATACGTATGACAGCTGTCATGAAGAGTTCACTAGTGATGCGGTGCAGTCGATTCCCGATCGTCGATTTGAATCGTAAAAAATTTTTTTTTACCGATTGTCAATCAAATATTGAATAAATAGTTCGTAAAATCTACAATGATACCTGCGACATGTGTCACAGTGACATTTCTAGAGACGTCAATTTATCTGAAACTAATAGTTAAAAATCGATACATATATACGTCTTAACCCCCAGGCCATCAACTGAGGGGTTAATCGATTCTTCAATCGACCTATACTGCAAGATTGAGTACCTTTAAGAAAGTTTTATTATTTTCGAATCGAATTCACATCTTTTTTAAAGTTTTGAGTAGTGATTGCACCAATTGATTGGATATCGATACCGCAGAATAGTGATATCTTGTTGATTATATTTATGTTGTTTTTACGAATTCTGATACCCATAATACATCACAGCTTAATCACAAGTACCTACTTACGACACCACTACCTTTGGGATTTGATCAATGTCACATACATTATTCGATATATTTTTTATATTCCTGTCGCGGCTTCACCCGCGTAGAATTTTATTTCTGTTATCTCATGGGAAATAAATATCATAGTAATAGTAGCAGTAGTCTATAACCTTACTCTAAAGTTTGTACCTAATTTAAAAAAAAATCGTTTCAGTGTTTTTTTTTTTTTATAGTAGCTCAGTACATTGGCTCCACTTAGCCTGATGGTAAGCAAAAGGGGAACCCAAATTACCACGACAACGGACGCAACACCGTGGTGTTCTATCCGTTGGCATCGCAGTACTGGCTCACAAGGTGCTTCTTCACGCTTCGCTGTTGCTGTTGTGTTGTGCGTTGTGCTGTTTTATTCATATAAGCGTAACGCACAGACAAATAGAATTGATTTCGTATTTCTTTAATAGAAATTTTGGAAAACGTACCTGCTATCTATTAGGGTTAGTCTATTCATGTACAGCTTACTGCATTTCAACAATTCATCAATTGTAATCAGAAAGATTATTAATAAATTAAATTTAAATGTTGTAGCGACCCAGAACTCGTTTGTGTAGCCAAGCAAGTCATTAGATATTTAAATAAATCCGTTACCCTTTTTTGTTCACATTTAAAACTTTTTCAGTAAGCGGATTAAAAGACCAGTATAAATAACATATCTCATAATACGAATAGGTATGTTAAAATCCATACGATAGGAACCGAAATAATAGTCACAAATATCACGAGGAAAACCACTACGTATAAAATAACGGGAAAATATCTAAAAAAATTAAATAAAACAAATAGGTACTTAATCCTTAGTGTCCATGGGGGCGGTAGAAATCGGTACCAATATACACGCGCCGAACTGCGATGCCATCCTCATACCATCCAGACACTGGTGGCCCGTACCAAGAGGTATAGTTCTTCTTTTTTGCCCCGTGCCATTAGCGCATGGAATGCCCTTCCGGCTCACGTGCTTCCTTCCTCCTATAATCCTGGGCTTTTCAGGCGGGGCGTGAAGCGGCATCTATGCAGGCCTTCAGGGTGAGGGTGACTGGCTCAATGGGTACTATGATCTATTGAGCCAGTCAACCTTATATTTGGACCTCACTTCTGCTAACCATCAGGTGGAGTGAGGTCATCCTGACTGCCTCTTTATAAAAAAAAAATATTAACCAAGAATAGTAAACAATGCTAATGCAAGATGAAAATTATGTGGCATGTATAAATCATTATTATTATGTAACGTCGACAATCTCAAAGTGTTATTAATACATAACGTGTCAAGACATCGTTTGACCGACTCCGTGGATCAGTGGCTAAGCCGCTCGGGTATAAAACCCGGAGGTGCTGGGTTCGATTCCCGCCTTGGGTCTGGTTGGTGGAAGGACTTTTTCAGGGTCCGACTGGCTAGCTACAACCCCTACAGGTAAAATCTGCCGCCATAACAGCTCTGTCTGTGTTCCGGCAATATTAATGTGGGAGCCAGAACACTTGAACCCAAAGGCTCGAAGATCAGATGAGCCTACAGTCTGGCAGCACATTGAGCGACGCTTCCTGATGAAGTGTCCCTCAATGGAATAGGCCGCAGTGACCACTTACCATCAGGTGGGCTGCGTGTCTGTCTGCCAACTGATGTGGTATAAAAAAGAGTAAACTTCTTACAACATTCAAATGCATAATTAGCTTGACTGTGGCTTAAATTACTAATTTCAAGGGGACAAAAAGAATAATCTGAGTCATGAACCACACCGGCCATCCGAGCTCCTTCATCTGAATATCTCATTTCTGGAGTAAATTGGAATACGCCGAGGATTCACAGAGCCTGAAATAATAAATTATAATTCCTTTTTGAGAAAACCAAGTCAGTTTGTTGTCGTCACAAATTAAAAACGTGTCTCCACTGCCAATGGGAGGATTTGCCGCAACATGAAAGAAGATTCATTAATTCATTAAAATGCTGATAGAAAATTAAATGTTTCGAAATACGCCGGATTATTTTCAATCAATTGTTTTGAAACCAGTTCTTGTAATCGTTTGAAATAGCAAAGAAGGCTGAATATATTTAGAGAATTCATATTGGTATCAGATTCAGTTTCCTTTCGTAGGCTTTCGTTGACGTTTAAAGATTGATTATAATCTTAAAATTTTTTAAGTTGATAATGTATATTAGATTTTTAAAATTACAAATATTTGAACTAAATAGACAAAGATATTTGTTTCATAGGCGCTTAAAGATTCTAAAGTCCGCGGGTGACAACAACTTCCTTACTTCTATTTATTCCATCGCCATTTGCATCTCTTAGGAATTATATTATCACGAATCATATTCATGATTATTATTATACCTATTATCTGTGACATTTTTTCTTGACATATTATTACTTAATTTATTTTATTTTTGTGACATGTAAAATTGACGTTCATATGTGCTTTAATAAGAGCCAAAATTGAATAAATGAATTTGATTCTTGATTGATTCTTCTTGATTCTATGAGAACTTTTATCTTGCTTTTTGCTCTCAACTATGTATTTCCTCGATAAGCATGTCTGCCCATCCTAGTCACCTAGTTTTGAATTTTAAACTGATTTTCAGATTTGAATACAAAGTATGAAAAAAAGCTTAAATATTTTCATAAGCAATGTCGTTTTATAAGGTCGGGTTTAATAAAGCTGCGTTTTTTGCGTGCAGAGTTAATTACTCGGAAGGCGGCAGCTGCCGCTTACTGCCGGTGCCTTCACATCATGCAAATTGACTGGAATGATTTCACTTTTTACTGCTCCTGTTCGTGGTGAAAAATGTAAAGGTATTTTTTGTGAAATTTATGCTGTTTTGGCCTTGATATTTGTAAAAATAAAAGTAAAGTATTACGCCTAGTAATGTCCCACTGCATAGAAAAGGCCTCCATCTTAGAAGTCAAGTTATCGTTAGGAGTACTATGATATTTGTAATCGAATAAAATTAACCAAGTTAATTAATATACTGACTGCCAAACTAGCAATTAAAAGTTTAATGAATCTGATCTGAATCTGAAGTATCATAAATGGATCTCATTCTGAAATGTCCGACTTATTTATTCACTCAAACATCAAAATAAAAACATGTTTACTCTATAACACTAAGATCATTATGATTCTCTAAGCTATTACATCAACAGATATCATCATCATCATCATCAGCCTGTAGTAGTCCACTGCTGGACATAGGCCTCTCCAAATGCAACAGATATATTAGGTATATGTTATAGTCAAAAGCCAAAACCAGTCAATATTATAGACCTTTTGACCGGTCAAAATTAGTTGATTAAACCAACTAATTTTGACCGGTCAAAAGGTTTAGGGTGTCAGTTAAAGGCAACTTTTGACTTCAAAAATGGGTTCGAATCTCACGGGGAGCATCCCTTTGTGTCAGGTTAGGTTAGGTTAGAACTGCGACCACAAAACGAATCCTCAGTCAATATCGATATTGACCAATCAAAAGGTCTATTGTTCGGTCAAAAGGTCTATTGACTGGTTTTGGGTTTTGACTGTAACATATACACTACTCGTATTTAAAGTCGTTTGTTATTACTAAATATTTTCATTAGGTCGTGTTGTGAAACAGCTGTTAACTTTAAACTCCGGCTTGATGTAATTGCACTGATATTTTTATATATATACTCGTATAAACTCTCAGGTCGCTTGGTTCGCTCTTTTTCGTTTTGCATAGGACTACAAAGTTAATAAGAACGCGCGACAGCTGTTTGTTATTTAATTGCAGTAAGTATTGTTAGGCGAATAATTGGTTTACTCGATTAACACATCACTATGGTCACCGCGTACGGTGCCCCGCACTAGCCGGAGGGATTGACAGATAGATTTTACCGCGCTTGCAATGTTTAATGTCGAATATTGTAAAAGCTTATTAAATTGTAATTATCAAGAGAACGGTCTTTATATCTAAAAGTTCAGAAGTGAAATTATACCCACGTCCGTAAATAGTATTTGTTAGTACGGAATAAACAACACTGGGAAAAAAAAGTATGCTTAATTCGTTGCACTGGTTGTAATGGCGATGAAGACGCATAAAAAGTAATTTTCCGTGAGAATGGACAAGTAAACTATGCTTAAACCTGGTTACTAAGCTATAACAAGTAATGGGTGGATCTTCAGAAAAGTGCTCTCCGCGTAATTTCCACGGCATTTTTGAAATCGCTAAATTATGGTGAATTGCACAAATATTCCGAAAGCTTGTGCAAATTTAAACAACATATCAAAATTCGCCACGTACGGGATCTATACTTTTGCTAAAAAAAAAATGGAGAAAATTGGCGGCCCATGGAAATTACAATAAAGGCCATAGAAATTACCCAGCAGATTAAATTTAGCTAAAAACCATGTCAAATATGAAATTAAGCTGTCATATTAGTTAGTTAGGGTAGTATAAAGATCTACATTGTATTAAAACAATATTTAGCAAAAATAGTAGCTTTATTTCAAAACTTACTTATCATACTCAAAGTAGGAACATGAAAGTGATAAAACTGTTATCAATTAACTTTCTTATACATTAAAATTATTCCTATAACATGATACTTATAGATAAACATAATAGTAAACATAAAAAATAACAAATTGAATTTTTATAAAATAAGTCTTTTCATCAATCAGTTTAAGTCTTCAATTTAAGTGTTGAAATTCTTTAAAAGCGTTGCTTAGCTTGAACTATGAGAAAGTCTTTGATTCAATCGAGACATAGGCATTGCTGCAGTCTTTAAAAAGGTGCCAAGTGGACTACATGTATATCGATGTATTGAGGTACCTAAACCAAAACGCTGCATATCGGTTCGATTGCAAAACCAGAGCTCAAATCCTATCCAACTAGAGCGAGGTGACAAGAAGACGTAATTTTTAAACTGTTCACTGCTGTGCTAGATGATATTTTCATGCCTCTGGATTGGCAAGGATTCTGTATTAACATCAATGGCGAGTACCTTACACAGCTACGTTTTGCCGACGATGTAGTTCTCATGGGCGAGACCATGGTAGATCTGAACACAATGCTCGAAGATCTTAGTAACGATTCCATAAGAGTTGGTCTTAAAATGAATATGGACACGACGAAAATTATGTTGAACGTCCATGTTGCATCCGCTCCAGTTAACATTGAAATCGTTACGCTTGAAGTTGTTGACCATGACTATGCATATCTTTTCCTGGACAGGCAGTTAGTTAGGTAAGTCCAACTTCGAGAAAGAGATCTCTTGATGAATCCAGCTCGGATGGGCAGCGTTCGGGAAGCTACGGAACATATTCGCATCCAACATACCTCAATGCCTCAAGAAGAAAGTCTTTGAACAGTGTGTGTTGCCAGTGATAACATATGGAAGCGAAACGTGGTCATTCACTATGGGTCTCATAAGAAGCCTCAAGGTCACACATTGGGCAATGTAGAGAGTTATGCTTGGTGTTACTTTGTGCGATAGAGTCAAAAATTAGAAGATTTGCAGAAGAAAGAAGGTAACCGACATAGCTCAAAGAGTTGCTCAGTTAAAGTGATAGTGGGCGGGACACATATCCCGCAGAACCGATGGCCGTTGGGGTGAAAAGGTTCTGCAATGGTGTCTATCAGTGCGACCGCGCACTGGAAGACTTTCAGTGGGAAGGCCCTTTACTAGCTGGACTGACGACCTTGCCAAGAACGCCGGAAACCGCGGGATGTGCGTGGCGCAAGGACCGATCAGTGTGGAGATCCTTGGGGGATGCCTATACCCAGCAGTGATCGTCGTATGGCTCATGATGATGAATTTCAAAGAAACAAGGTAATTTCCATGGGTCTTACGTAATTTCCATGGTGTTTTATCCATGGAAATCACACCATGGAAATTACAAAAAAACATATATTTTGAAATAACTTTTCATTGAAAAGATATAACCAGCTAGTTTTTTACTGTCCATCTACATTAAGGAGCTAGGTATTTTACCTCAAAACCCATTTACCAAAAGTAGTACAATTACATTGAAAAAATGTGACACAGGAATGCCGGAAAACTGGGAACCAAAATTTTTAAAATTGAAGAACGTACTCCAGCATCCAAAGCGCGGGAACCAGCGACATGGCCACCTCACCTGCTAGCTGCGGGGTAATTGACGATTCGAATACACCTATCAGGGTTCGCCTACGCCTGGCCAGCCCTGAGCAGTGCCCCTCGAAAGGCGCGCCGCGAAAATCTTGCTAAGCGTGTGACATAAATACTTATGACCATAAAATCAAAAGTATCCTTCCAATTAATTTAAAATTTAACCAGTATGTAACTGATTTATCTATTTTAAATGTGTGTAGAAAACTGGTTAAAAACGTAGGTGGTTTTAAAAATATGTGCGATTGTTCAGAAGTCGGCGCTCGTGTGACACGTAAAAAACGTGCAAAATTCACCGGATTTGAGGTGTTGATGGTAAATTACTCAGAACTTCGTAGTTTTTAATCAAAAAAAATTATATGACCTGATGCTTAATGAAATGAAGAAACGTTGTAATAATAGTTTTTATCGTAATAATTTATTTTAATAGGAGATATGGGTCTGTGACACTCCGAAAATGCTTTTCCAAGAAGTAGCCTAATATGGATTACTTTTAATCAAGATTCGACGTGTATTATTCTAAATTGGAGATTTGGATTCTTGTGCAAAATTTACAAGTTACGACAAGTTTGGTTGGTTGATAATGTTCACATCTGCATTGAAGAGGCATGATAAATTGTGATGGCATTGCGAAATGATGCTGGTTTTATTGATGGAAGTTCAGCGTGATGGTTCAGCGTGATGCTAAGTGAAATCTTTGGTCTTGGTTGATGAGTCCCAAGGTCAGAGAAAGACTTGCACTTATATGTATTTCTATACCTTAGTATCCTTTTAAATAAGTTGCAGTTTTTGGTAAGCTGTATTATTCTATACATGTTAGAAATATCTGACTCCTAAGTGCAGTAAGAATTATAGAAATATTTACATGTAAATTATTAGTGTAAATAAATTAAAACAGACTATTGTTGTCATCAAAAGATTACATAAGCAAAGCAGTATAATATACCTCATGATGAATACTAATTATTATATTTAGTTTATTTAATTAATTATTTACCTGAGAATTGGGTCTTGTTCTAATTAAGCAATATTTTGGTGGTATGTATAATTATTCACTTAAAAAAAAATATAATAATTAAAACTAATGATTATTGATGTTTTGGAAAGTTTGATTACAGAATTGAGGAAGAAAAAGCCTTTGAGAAGATGGTTGTACCATATAAGAACCCTGTGTATCTCAAATACATTATGACTGGGTAAGCGTACACTGATATAAAACTGTACTATGAAGATTATTTGATATGCTAAGGGATGGCATGATGACATGATTAATAAGCATCATATGAGATCAGCTGAACAGAGTGGAAGGATAAACTAATTAGGCATTTCCATTTTCTATTAATTAATTATCACCGATTAAGGAATTAGTGAATTCTGTCAAATTGCCAAGCGAAGATCTCTAAGAGTTTTATTATAATAAATTGGGCATAGGAATGCCTTGTTAACTAAGTGATGAAGTAATTATTGGTACTCTTAGTACTGGTTCTCTTTTTCAGTAATTATTTTCAGATACTAACTTTGACAAAGGATGTATCAGCAGTGCACCTTATGATGTGTACTCAAATTATAATGTTTCTAATGTGGTAATATGAGCATTATGATCAGAAATTAATTAATTAAGGAAATAAACATTGCCATGTTAAAGCAGATTGTTTTAAGAAGATGAATTCAAATAAGCATTGTTTATTTTGTTATACATCAAATATGTGCAAGAGGCAATCTAAATCAGTGACACATTTTTAATGACTTAATGGTACTATAAAGTGAATGGATCATGATATTATATGAAATAATATTTTAGAGGACAAGATAACCTCAAGAGATGTTAAGTATTATTGAATAAGTAAAATAAGGATTAATATTGTGTTTTAAACAAAAGAGCTGAATATATTGCAAAGGTAGAATAAATTGAGGGAAACATGGGCTATATTACTAGTCTAGATGATATGACACACACACCACTAAGATGAATTTCTGGCAAAATATAATCACTGTTATCTGGTAAAGGATGATTGGAAAATGTACATTATGTGCTAAATTTGGACATGTTGAAACAACCTGCTACAAAAAGAAAATAAACACAAGTTTTGTTCTTTCTGAAAGTGTAAAGGGCGTGTCATTGAAGAGGAGAAAGAATCAGTAGAATTACATAAAGTAATCATTAGTGATTACATTTGAGACTTACTAAGCAACATGAAACAAGAGTATGGGTTGTAAGGTTTTGATATTCTGATTGGAAACCATATATGCAGAAGCTGATATTATTGTTGTAAAATTCTGATACAGACAGATATGGCTCTCTTGTGGTGACAGAGTGTGATTTGATAGAAGAGTGAGACTTACACTGCCTTAATTGGCCTACAGTGTACCTTGCCGTGAGGGGCTTATTATGTTACACTGCCGTGAGGGGCCTAAGGTGTACCTGCCGTGAGGGGCTTATTATGTTACACTGCCGTGCGGGGCCTAAGGTGTACCTGCCGTGAGGGGCTTATTATGTTACACTGCCGTGAGGGGCCTAAGGTGTACCTGCCGTGAGGG
The DNA here is from genome assembly GCA_949319885.1 of Mecyna flavalis. NCBI lineage: Eukaryota > Metazoa > Arthropoda > Insecta > Lepidoptera > Crambidae > Mecyna > Mecyna flavalis. Next base: position 1,485,839 of record OX439426.1, read on the forward strand.
GCTTATTATGTTACACTGCCGTGAGGGGCCTAAGGTGTACCTGCCGTGAGGGGCTTATTATGTTACACTGCCGTGAGGGGCTAAGGTGTACCTGCCGTGAGGGGCTTGTGCATGGCCGTGAGGGGCGCACACTGTATTGCCGACAGGGGCTTGTGCATGGCCGTGAGGGGCGCACACTGTATTGCCGACAGGGGCTTGTGCATGGCCGTGAGGGGCGCACACTGTATTGCCGTCAGGGGCTTGTGCATGGCCGTGAGGGGCGCACACTGTATTGCCGACAGGGGCTTGTGCATGGCCGTGAGGGGCGCACACTGTATTGCCGACAGGGGCTTGTGCATGGCCGTGAGGGGCGCACACTGTATTGCCGACAGGGGCTTGTGCATGGCCGTGAGGGGCGCACACTGTATTGCCGACAGGGGCTTGTGCATGGCCGTGAGGGGCGCACACTGTATTGCCGTCAGGGGCTTGTGCATGGCCGTGAGGGGCGCACACTGTATTGCCGACAGGGGCTTGTGCATGGCCGTGAGGGGCGCACACTGTATTGCCGACAGGGGCTTGTGCATGGCCGTGAGGGGCGCACACTGTATTGCCGTCAGGGGCTTGTGCATGGCCGTGAGGGGCGCACACTATTTCCGACAGGAGCTTGTGCATGGCCGTGAGGGGCGCACACTGTATTGCCGACAGGGGCTTGTGCATGGCCGTGAGGGGCGCACACTATATTGCCGTGAGGGGCTTAATGGTGCAAGGCCGTGAGGGGCGCACATTTTATTGCCGTGAGGGGCTTAATTGTGCAAGGCCGTGAGGGGCGCACACTGCATTGCCGTGAGGGGCTTATGATGCTACAATGCCTTGAGGGGCTCTTGGTATACTGCCGTTTGATGACGGTATCTTAATGTAGGTGGATTTTGAAGCCTGGAAGCCTGAAGGAATTTTGCAGAGAGTTGCAGTAAAGCTGTCCGGGAGGAACCTACCGCGGAAGAACTTGTACAACAGCATAGACATTTGGAGATTGGAGGATCCTTCGGGGACGAAGGACTTGCAGGATGGCCGACTGTTAGGCGAATAATTGGTTTACTCGATTAACACATCACTATGGTCACCGCGTACGGTGCCCCGCACTAGCCGGAGGGATTGACAGATAGATTTTACCGCGCTTGCAATGTTTAATGTCGAATATTGTAAAAGCTTATTAAATTGTAATTATCAAGAGAACGGTCTTTATATCTAAAAGTATATACATAGTAATTTTAATTGTAGTTATCTATACTAATATTAAAGAGGAAAGATTTGATAGTTTGTTTGTATTGATTAGGTTCCGAAACCGATTTGAATAATTCTTTCACTGTTTGAAAGCTACATTATTCTCGGGTGACATAGGGTACTTTTGATCCTGGAAAAGTGGGGGGAAGGGGGAATAACTAACAAAAGAAATTTCGCGCGGGAAAAACCGCGGACGGAAGGTTATATGATATATTCGAATGGTTGTATAACTCCAATCCATTTAGTCTATTTCCCATAACAAGGGTTAAAGAGGTCATGGTGGTCGCTCCAATGAGTGGGCTTGTTTATTTTGGATCTACTGATCCTAGATGAAGGAGGATAGGAAGATTTAGGGCGGGGCTAGCTATCCAACGTCCGAATCACATTGCTCTCCTGAGCCAAGTCTGAGGGTCACATAGTTTCTCGACTCCTCCGACTTGAGGCTTCTCAAGTTGGGTATACCGGGATGGGCTGGTCTGTTGACTAGCCCATCCCGGTATACCACAATCCCGGTGGCCACAAGCCAGTTCGTCCCGATCGGATGAAAAGAGTAAACCAAAGGAGTTTTGTAAGTAGTGGGACGCTTTAGTCTCAATCCCACATACGGCCGCAGGTTTAGCTAGCCTGCGATTATAGTGCCTAAACTAATTCTCCTCCGAAAAAAAGGAGGATTCCGATGTAGTCAGATCGGCACAAAGCTCTTAAAGATAGAGGAGTGGATTATTTTATATGCCACGCTTCAAAAGGCAGCGGAGAGGGCAAGAGGCGTTAAGCACTGGCTTTTGTTTTGACGCAAGAGTGAGCCGAGGCGATGCAGGCCACACCGAGTTGATGAAAGTGCATAATTGCCGCCTTTTACCTTCGTCGTTGACGTTAATATAAGCGAACGAAATATTTATTTTCAATCTTCAAAACGTGGTTGTATAAAATTAAAGCCTCGAAGGTTATGGCAGCACTTTTAGTTTATGCTTCCTCTTTGACTGATCCGGTGAGGCATTTGGCCTCCGGCTCTATCATTCATCAAAATATAAAACTCTAATTCGTCAATCTTCTAGGAGAGGGTGGATCTTCCCCGTCAAGTTTGCCCATTTAGACTGACAGATAGGAACTGCTTTAAAGAGGCATCTACTTTGTATTGGGCATATAATAATTGGAGAATATTCTGGTGAAATTCGGTTTATTGCGGTATAATCTGGAGCTAGGTTGCTGCGGTCAACCGCTACTGCGCGCATATCGTTATACTTGTCACTGTCGCATACATGTTGACCGCAGTAAAGGGTTTTGTATTTAAGTGCGCTTGTGAGTATTCGAAATTCTCAGATATAATTCAGATTTATTATCTTGCTATCTGAAAACCTTTTTTATGAAATATCGGGCAGACGACAACCTGTTGGTAAGGACTTCCGCCACTTATAGACATCTGCAACACCGGAGGAATCACAAAATGCACTGCCGGCCTTTGAAATCTTTTAAATTTTTATATTTATCTGGCTGGTGGTAATTCTAGTGAAATTACTGGGTATATGAGACCTAATAACTGTCGTCTCTTAAGGCGGGCAACGCGCCTGCGACTCCAAGGGGGTCTCGGGTGCTTATGGGCGGCGGTGATCACTTGCTCGTTTGCCCCCCCTCTAATATAAAAAAAAAATCTACTCAAATAGTCCGACATAATATATTATTATTTTTCCAATAACATGAAATTATGCTAATTTTGACCAAAAAAGAAGAGTCTAAATATAATACCAGAACAGTGAGTTGTACATAAATTAGTACAGAAATACTAATAAATCTTAAAATAATTTGATTACAACCGCAGCATCCAACTGGGTGGTCAACGATGTGACGCAATTTACGCGCCGCATGCAAATGCATTCAACCGCCTGTTTGCGATTTATTTGTTTGTCTCACTGTACAAATATTAGCTGATTAACATATCGATGCATCAATTAATGTATGTTTATGTTCCTTCATTAGCTGACAGTGTGCTGAATAGGTACAAGTAATACCTAGTGTGAAGGGTATTATACATAATTTATTCTAAAAAAAGAAATAGCCATGCAAACGCATACAAACGCCTGTTTCTGATTTATTATTTTTCCTCTTAGTACAAATACAGTCGGCACGATATATTCGCTTTAAATAACATATCAATTACTAACCTTTCATCTGCGTCGCTCGTGCGCTATCGCTACAATGTGATGTGTTTCCGGGATAAAAACCAGGACGATCTGTTGCTCCGTTGCAATGTACAAGAAGGATAAACAATTGACGAGCCATTTGGTGTAATGGTCGAGAAGTCGGCTATTACACCAAAGGTCGCGGGTTCGATCCCCGCACGGTACAAACATTTGTGTGCATGAACATGTCTGTTTGTATCGGTCTGGGTGTTTCTATGTATAATAGTATGTATTTACAAAAAAAAAGTATATTAGTAATGTTTATCCGTTGTCTGGCACCCATAGCACAAGCTAATGCTTAGTTTGGGGCCAGATGGCGCTGTGTGAATAATGTCCAGGGATTTATTCATTTATTCAATTACAAAATATATATTTCTGTTATCCAATAGGGAATAAGCGGTATTGTAAATTACGAAGTGACATAGTATCTTAATCATTTTAGGAATGTTTGTTATTTGGGATCCTGGAGAGAGCTATGCATGACTAGCATCGGACTTGCGTCGAACTAGCGAAGGACGTCGTTTTTTTGATGATTTTATTTACGTCCAACATGTGAAGTAATGTAGCTGAGAATAACGTTTTAACATCTTTTATTATTATTTGGGGGCAAGCGTTATGTTTTTCCTTCAAATTACGAGGTCGAAGACGCGATTGATGCCTCTGCTGTTGCAAGCTAATCGCCAGATGGGTCATAGCCTACACCACACTCGTAGCATAAGGCTGGTTTTAGCTGTATCAGCAAGTATCGCTGTTCTTGTAAGATAGCGACGATTGAACTGCAAAGAAAACCGGCAGTGTATAAAACTACGCGCGTGCCGCCAGCGTTACTCTGAAACCATCCTAAATTCAAACTTACCAGCTTCTAACCGCATGTCTCGGGATAGGATGGCACCCACGGTGCTTGCGGCTCGGCACCGGTACACCGCGGCGTGAACGTCGCTGCGATACTGCGCTGCTGAAAACGCTCCTAGCCAGAGCGTGCCGTTGGGCAGGGCTCCCCTGTGAACAAAGGAATACCCTTTTAAAAAAAATCACAATCTATATACAGTATGACAGGAATTGCGAGGGACATATTTAAACCCCAAATAGTTCATGCTTCCATATAGCAAAATAAGTATAAATCAATAAAAACTCTAGTAAACATTGATAGTGTATTTAAAAAAGAGGTAGATATGCCATCCTTTGACGCACGGCGATTAGAATTTGATCCGTCGAGATATACTATAAATCTATGTGCTTCACCAACCGTTGACATTATGCGTCTAAAATGATTTGTGTCAATTAACACAATATGAGCGGAGCATTTTTCGAGCGCTAGTGCGGTATCTACCTCTTTTTTAATACACTATCAATGCTAGTAAATATCTGTCAACAACCTTAGTCGAAACCTGAAAATCCGCGTAACGTGCGGGCACTCTTTCCTTCACAGTACTTATTTCGTGCACTCGTTCAAGTATTGAGAGAGATTAAAATTGTACTTGCGTACAATTTGATTTTGGGGCGTAACCGGCCGCTCAGCACACGGGATTTTTAGGTAGTTCATGCATACATAAAATATTAGGATAATTATGAAAAAATTAAGGATATATTTTTATAGCGAATTGGACTTTAAATCGGATTCTGAACACTCTCCTTAAATATGTCCCTCGGGTTACCTAACACGCTGTATATAAAACTCAAAGGTGACTGACTGACTGACTGACACACAGCCCAAACCACTGGACAGATCGGGCTGAAATTTGGCATGCAGGTAGATGTTATGACGTAGGCATCTGCTAAGAAAGTATTTTGATCAATTCCCACGGGAACGGGAACCACGCGGGTGAAACCGCGGGCGGCCGCTAGTCATGTCATATAAACAACACCTCTTTTGTATAGTGGTTTAGGTACCTGGTCGTGATATCGGGGCCTGGGTGTGATTCCTGGGTCGAGCAAATTTTGTGTCAGTTTTTTCGGATATGACTCGTGTTTGTGTTGTGGTCAGTGAATCCGCACACTAGTTCACATTTGGCAAGTGATTAAAGCCAGAACCTATAATTTTATCAATGACTAGATTTCAATGATAGGTCTTTGGATCAGGCCAGAAAATTATGCATTTGAAAAATATGAATCGGACCAGAAAAGAAAATTAATATTTTGGATTTTTATGGCACTGTGTGTAATATGTCAAAGCAAGCATTTTTTTCTTTGAAATAGGCAATCAAACTGTACTTATAATTATTTATATATTAATGAAAAAGCAACATTTTATTTAAACAGCTCTGCTAATGACGAAAATGCCTTATTCATCGTATTCCTTTGTAATTTCAAACGCTTTATACAAGCTCGAGTAAGCGATTATGCTCTTTCAAATATTTTTTTGACAGAAACAGTCACAAAAGACAGTGTTCGCGATTAATCAAAGCAAATCCGGATCGCTTTTATTTCTATTCAATTCGTGCCATTTTTGAATGCGAATTCGCTTAATAGAATCCCGTTTGTGAATAAGATTAATGATGAGCGATTTTTGGTTTGGGAACGGATAAAAAATGGTGGTTGGTGAAGAAAAACATCGGGCTGAATGGAAACTGGACTCGGGTCGGGAATTCATATCATTAATATCGGCCGATTTTACAATGATAGCGGGAGACGACTAATGGATTCTTGGATTTTTCTAGATTAGCGAAGAAATTACTAAGCTTCTCGAACTGTTACTTAAAAGAATATTAATTTGAAGGCCACTTCACTTGAAATTAAAAGGCTCGAAGATCAGATGAACCTACAGTGTGGTGGCATATTGAGCAAGTCTTCCTGGTGAAGTGTTCCTCAATGAATAAGGCCGTAGTGACCCTTTGTTGGAGGTAGAGGGTAGTGTGAGAGACCCCGACGCCCTAAAAAGGGTAGAATTTAACCACTAAACCCCAGAGCTCCTTTTGAACTGGTGTCGTGGAAAAACGGACAAGCCTTTAAGTCCATAATACCACCGGCAAAACGTGCAGACACGCCCTACAAGCTTTCCCTTACGAAGGGGTAACAGAAATGGCCAAAAGCACCGAGCCATTTTCATCAGTGTAGCATCCCAACAAACACGCAAGCTGCTTAAATTGCTTCTGTACCACCTGAAGGTTGTATGACAGCCGTTCAAAGGGTTTATTATACTTCTTAGGTTGTACAGTAGCGTATTTAAAAGCGCTTTAACAGACGTGCGGTACAATGGTCGTAGAGCGGTAAAATAATCCCCAAAGGAGATACAAAGTCATATTATAGAGTTATTGTACAGGCATTAGATGTAAAGAGGAGGTATAAGTAACTTTTGTAGCGCTCTGAGATCTTGTAGAAGGTTTTTGTAGTTAAAGGCGTTAGAACAGAGTTATTAACTTCTTTTGAAACGCCTTAAGTTGTATATTGTATACTTGTATAGGCTTAAGCTGTTGAGTACAGTTAATGACATCCTTTGTAATGCTATATCTACAGCAGATATATAATACTCTATAGTAGCGCCTAAGTCGCTACAATTAAGAATTGTACAGCAACTTTATGGCAAATAGCTGGATAAGGCATGGCAAACACTCCTTATACAGGTAAAAGTGTATAAATTCCACTACTATGGCCATTAACACGGCTGAAGCCGGACTAGAGAGGGGGACTAAATAAAACATTTAATATAATTAAAAGATGTTTCATATATTTTGCAGTTCTGAATTTGGTTCCGATTCTGTCGGCACTTGAGCTTCGGCGTTGTCTGAAAGTATTATATACGTAGGTTCAGATTGAGGTTCAGAAGCTTTCCCGTAGCCCATTGCAGCTGTTGAAATATTTCCACAGTTTTCTTGTAGGACCTGAAAAACACGAATTTGATGCAAAAGTCTCCAGATAATAAGTCAAGTGTAGAAGGGTTTTAAGATTCTGACCACGGACTCCTAAATAAAACGACCTCTATAATAGGGTATCAATTATCCATTGTACAGTTTTGGGTTCTTAAAAGAAGTATTAATTGCTGCTGTACACCTCATAACGTTTAATAGTACGTTAATACCACAATTGTAGAACCCAAAGGTCTAGAACGGCAAATACAAGCGCCATGAATCGGTAGAAAGGTTCTAGAAAACTCTGAAGGCTGTTGTAGCTGAGACGCCATTTAGCCTTGTATAAAATTGATTTTCAGAATACTAATTTATAATTTTTAAATCATAAATATGTACAAAAAACCGAACTCACGTAACTATTTTTCATCCATGACACTACAAAAACTACAAACAAAGCCTAAATATCTTTTACAAGCTAAATTCAAAATTCACAATCTATAATTAAATGTATTTTTTATCAAAAAACTGCATATATAGAAGGGCGCGTGAAAATATTAGCTAAAACATATGTATACATTTACAATAAACTGTTACTCGCACTTGTATTTCATACGAATAAAAGGAAAAAACAACACTTGACTTACCTGTTTATTATTTTTCATTTACTCACTGCAATTCACTGTCATATACTTTCCAAATGGCTAATCTTATTAAAATTATAGGTTATGTATATATACTTTATAAAATTTAAATTGCTGACCCTACCTTGCATATATACAGTGGTGGACATATAATTAAAGACACTGAGGAGATATTAAGTTGTCAGAGTTTACCTTACCCTTTATACTTTTATTATAATACATTATTATCTTGCAATATTACTTAAATCATTCTTAGGGTTATCCTAAAATGTTTGAAGTATAATAAAGATACAAAGATGTTCTATTAATTTTTTTTTGTTGGTTAAGTTTATTGCAATTAGTACGAACGAATACAAAGACTTGGCCAACTAATTAAAGACAGACTCATTAGGTAACTATAAAAAAATCAACTTAGGAAATTTTGAAACGAACTTGACTTTAACATTTTGGACGTATTATATAAACATAAAAACACGACATTAATATTTTGTCGCATGTGCTTTAGCAGCAATAAAAGTCCAACCCCGCCTAGGCATTGATGCCTTCAAATAATTATTGCAGGTTTCAATCGAAATCTGCAATAATTATTTGAACTTGCTTTGCTTTGTGTACTTTTGATGTTTTTTTTTCTTTGGAAGACACCTAACGTAAACTTTTCCATTAGAGTTAACCATAATAATGTAAGTTCTTTGGAAATAAACAATTTTTTCCTCAGAATTTTTGTCCAGATATGAATAGTTTTGGGCAAATCAAAATTTTGTTCCGATTTTTTTCTTCCTTCAAAAGAAGCACCTTAGGAAAAATCTTGCAAAAAAGACTGACTTTCATAATTTCCTTCTAATCGTTCTGTTAGATACTTATTTAGACCCCTCTTCACCAAATACTTTTAAACGCATGACTTTTGAGTTATTTGATGGGTCTTTTTTTAACCAAATGATGCTATTTTTGAGGGGGTTGTTTTCCTCGGTCTAGATTATCTGGGAATGTGAACTGTATAAAACTCTTAAAATGCCGCATATCGTCTATAACCATATTTTAGAGCATCGTAAGTGATCTTTTAATGTACTGTTCGACCAACCTTTGATATAAGAATTTTACAATTTTTTCCCTTTGCAAGGGAGAATCGCAACTTTTCCCCTTTCCCGTTACTAATTCATTTTTATCACAATTATACTTAAAGCAAGTTTAAAAATAAACTAGTTTCTGCTTGTCAAGAAAAATATCTGCAGAATAGAAAAAGTTAAAGTGGTCCTTTTATGGTTATGCTCACTTTAGAACATGAAATACCTACGCACTGTCTTTAATTAGCTGACCAGCGAAAAATGTATTGACAAAGTTTGTGTTACATTTGCAAAAAGGAAATAAGACTAAAATATTGCTTTTATAACTTTTTTGCTGTCCGCATTTTAAAAATACGACAACAGTGTACGTATGAAAACCAATAAATATAAAATTAATACTTATCTTGGATGTTTAATTTTCGTTTATTTTGTTGTACGTAGTCAACATCAAGAGTGTCTTTAATTATGTGACCACCACTGTATATATGAAATCGTAGTATTTGTTAAAAAGAATATAGACAATTTTAAAAAACTACAGAGCAAAAGACATAATAATAAAATATGTATGCCACCAAATAGGACTGCACTTTATAATAATAGTATTTTTTGCATGGCGCCTAGAATCTATAACCATTTACCTACGTCAATTTTAAACTCTGTAGATTTTAATGCATTTAAACGTTTGGTTAAAGCGCTTCTGTATGAGAAATGTTATTATAGTGTCAATGAATATTTATCTGATAAATTTTAATTCAATTGATTGTGTACCAAAAATGTATTTAATAAATTTAATATTGACCATTATAACTACTTTAATATAATATTGACATTTGCAATTAATTTAATATAAAAATAATATTGATGATGATATGGTTAATGATAATAACAATTTATATCCTATTGTAATGTAATTTGCATGCTGACTGGGCTTAATATGGAAGCACATCTTTTACTTATGTAACATCATTTACTTGTACCCATATTATGCAAATAAATATTTGAATTTGAATTTGAATTTGAATGTTTTATAAATTCCTCTGTATCGCCACTGTATATTCAATAAAGAACCGTAAACTTTAAATCGGAGATACAGACGCGGTTTAATAAGGTGCGAGCGCTACAGTCGTGCTATAATAAGGTGCGGGCGATACAGTCGTGCTATTACAACTTATTTTAGATACTTAAGCGTATACTATCGCTCGCATAGACCCACTGTAGACCCTATAGCCGTACAAAATGGGCCCTTTTGGGGGTACAGCGGTGGTTTAAGCGCTTGTACATATACTGTAGATCTTACTTATGGAACCCATGCCTTTATTAGTAACTTCTAACCGGCCAGTATACGGCTTGTTATAGAGCTTGTGTGCTAGTTGGGATGGCTATTTTGGCTCCTAGCTCGGGAGAGGTGAGAAATCAAACAGCCAGCGTAACGGTGTATAACTTCAATGCTTATTAAATATTTACAGCTTATAAACTACTTATTACTAATGCACACTAAGTGATTATGAGCGTCAGCAGGTGACCGATCGGTGTGTGTGCTCCAGACACAATGTCTAAGCTGACGCTTCACTATTTAATACCACACTTGTTCACTGACATAGCTAGACTGGGGCGACTGCGAGTGTCAACAGCGAAGTGACACTACCGCCACGTCATTAAGACGTCGCAATTAGGAGCAGTAATCAACTCATATTTACCTCCTCCGTTTGATTAATGTAATGAAAGCGCACACAGCGTACGGGCTTTTAATTACTCCGGTTTCGGCGAACGCTCGCAAGCGTGGCTTAGTCTCTGGGTGTGAATAACGTCTTTAGGTCTATGAGGTTTCTCTAAGGAGATATGGTGTGTTAAACAAAAATTTTAAAACAAAACAAGTCTCGCAACTCAGGGCTGAAGCTTCAAGAATGGAACCAGCTCGTTCCAATGGGGTTGAAAGAGGAAACCAGGGGAGTTTAGTGGGTAGAGGAAAGCTTCAGTCTTGAGTCCCACAGACGGCAGCAGGTTTACCTAGCCTTTGTTTTTTTTTTTTTTTCGGAGGAGAATGCGTTTATGCACCATAACCGCCGGCTAGCTGGACCCACGGCCGTGTGTGGGACTCGAGACTTAAAAAAAGCGTCCACTACCCACTAAACTCCCCCGGTTTCCCCTTCACTCCCGATTGGGACGAACCGGTGCCAGCTTTGCTATTGACCGGCCCAGATTTACCTAGCCTGCGGAATTGGAGCCTAAACACATTCTTGTCTATAAAAACATTAAAAAAGGCTTTCAACTCAGTTCTTTTACCGTAAAAAGTTGTGAGATTTCATGTAGTAACAAACGGTTACGAGTAATTTATTCAGTCTTACTTTACTTAATATCCTTTTATCACGTAATTAGCTAACCTAATAACATTATACTTAAAGTAATTGGCATGGCTATTGCACTAAACAATCTAATTTAAATGATAATGCGTATTACTTGTGATATACATACATACTTCCACCTAAGAAGGGGACTGACTGAAGGGGGAACTCTTATTACCTATCTCATTAATATTATAGCATCAATTCCATCATGTTATGGTGTTTTTCTGCCTTCTTTTTTATTCCATAAGAAATTTCATGAATACAACGTACATGTGTAACGGTAGCTGAAATGATGACAACATGGCAATTCACTCAATTACATTAGGTATCGAGTCCTGCGTCATCGATTCTTGAATAGGCGTACGATCTATGAATGAATTATTCATGAATGTTTGACTTCTGAGCGGAAACACTATTCAATTACTTTGAATTAGAGAAATCTGGCTTAGCAATTTTCCGTGTTATAGCGAGAGAAGTTGGTATTTTTATATCGTGTTATGGAAATCAGAACAAACAATAAAAGTGAATCAACAACAGAAACAACTTTATTACATAAAGTTGGAAAGTGCAGACCGTTTCTGTCTGTCAGTCGACATGAAGTCGATAATACCTATCACTCTCTTACTAAACCACCATCTTTATTAATTTTGTAGGTACTTTCATTTATCTTCCGCATGCAGGGCACTACTAAATGCGTCATTTGCCAATTGACAGATTGGTACACAAAAAACCTTATGAAAAATAAAATAGCATTTTGGTAATTTCAAAAGTTCAAATGCTTTTGTCTTCTACCGTATTAACATACACTTAAAGATAATATCCAGATATAAAACAACCCCTATTTTCAAACTTTTGTCCCCGATAAGATTTGCACCAACAGACTTTTAAAAGGTACACCAAAATAAATAATAATAATAAATATCTCTGAACATTATTCACACAGCGCAATCTAGCCCCAAACTAAGCTATAGCTGTTGTTATGGGTGCTAGACAAGGGATAAACATTTACTTAAATACTTTTTTTTTTGTAAATACATACATAAATGCTCCATCCATCCAGCCAACAAAAAGTAAAGAAACTAAAGGTAAGATTCGTCACAAAACATTCGTCGTACAAGTTCGCTGCCGTTAGCTCTATCAACATGTAACATTACCATGAGGGCAGTCCCTTCGCAATAATAAATAAGCATGGACAGAGGGTTGTAAAATAGTTTTTATGTGTTGGCCGCGACCCACACTCGCCAGAATTTTTACTGTCCAGCGTATTAACATGTAGGTCGCAATAAAATAGGAAACGAATCTGTTGAAGAACGGCGGATGTGTTTTGGCAGCGCTTTGAGTCAAAATATATAACTTTGTATAATACTATAGATAGATGACATTGTATAGGGCTGGTCAATCGCTGTAATGCGGGCATTAGCTCTTTGCTTCTGTTAAGGGGAAATCGGGGAAGTTTAGTGGTCAGTAGGGGGAGGGGGGGCACATTGATTCACGGGGCACATTGGTACAGTATCTATATCTCAAAACCTATAAACGCTACACAGTCCGGCACATCACTAGAATGCTCAAGGACATTCACAAGAAGGACATTTTGTGACACCGCTCGCCGCCCGTTTGCCGTTGGGCCTCAAACCGTTGAGGCCCAACGTTACTGACACTTCCAATACGTTAGTGACCGCACTAACGTATTGGAAGTGGCGTGCGCCGCTGCCTACAAAAAAAATACGTGAAATGTAATTGTGTCTCAGGAGGATACTCTTAGTTGTTTTTGGTATTATTTGTTACTAAAGGTAAGTAAATGTAGTAATTATTGTACTTTAAAATGTTTTTGATTGCAAGATTATTTTATATTTGATGAAATTAATTGTTTGTGGAAAAAGTCCTTTGGGGCACTTTGATACGGTAATGTGCGGGGTACAATGATACGTATCAATCTGCCCCTCTAGTGTATTAAAGTGTATTCATTTTACGTAGGTTTAACTCGATATAATATTCAGTAGATTGTTTTGTAATTTATATGAGTTTTATGATTAGTTTTGTTGAATTTTTGATGTTTGTTTAATTTTTTAAGAAAAACATTTTTCATTTTGATAGGAGGTTCTAATATTATATTTTCATTAACAATATTCAAAGTCTGATTACTTAGTAAGTATATAACTGATTATATAATTAAGAAAATAACAGAGAATTAGTCTTGTTCTATGATGACAATATTGTTTTTTTGTGAATATATTCCTAATACCTAATACACTCTTAATAAAAAGCATTTTGCGATCTCAATCAATAAAATTGTTTTATTTCTTAATTTTTAGTAATAATACAGTTTATATTAGGTTTTAAGTCAGTTTAAATTTGCATTTCATATGGATCTAAAATACGTATCAAACTGCCCCACCCCATGTATCAAAGTGCCCCACTAGTGGGGCAGAATGATACAAAAATGTTTTTTTCTTAAAATCAGTTTATCTCTATACGTCGCCAGTTATTGCGGTTTTTGCGTAGCCAAAATATAAGCTGACATATCAGCCAATGCACACATCAAAACAAATATTTAAATATAATGCTTTATGGTCCTCAGAAAAGAGATTGAATTTTTGTGTATCAAAGTGCCCCCCCTCCCCCTATGACAAAACGAGTTGGATGGACTTTCTCAGTTCCTTAGTGGCTTGTATTATCAGATCCCTACAGTATCATTCGTTGAAGACCAACGAGCAAAAAAACTGTAACGTTTGAGAACAACGTCGGTCGGCGCTTTTCTACTCCTGACATAAACAGTAACCAAATAAACGTTAGAATTCATATTCGCATTAATGCATCAAATACGGTCTGCTTCAACAGGGAGTGTCGTTAGACCGCAGTAATATTTCAATGCCCAGAACAGAGCTGTGTTCGGTGCAATGGTTAATAACAATGAGTCCGTGTGACAGTGGTCTGTGCGATTTTGCGGTCATTATAATCTGATTTACGCTTCGAAAACAGTCTGTGAATCGCAACCATAAATTAGACTGCACTCAACATAATGCCTAGAGTTTTTATACCGCAAAAGTCCTAGGAAGACTTCGAAATAAGTTCAAAGGTTAGGCATTTGACAAATGTCATTAACATCTGCCAAAAGAAAAAAAAAGTCGTTTGAGTTGGAAAACCGGCACGCAGCACAACTCATGGTCAGCGGCCACAGCGGCCTATTCAATTGAGGGACACTTGATCAGGAAGCATTGCTGAATGTGCTGCTATACTGTAACTGCTCCTCTAATATTCGAGCCTCATATTATTGTACATCTGTTTCCTACATAAAACATCTTCCTCCAAGCTTTGTAACACACAAGTGTTATGGGACTGCGACCTATAAAACCATCTAATCGTTCATTACAGTTCGGTGGCTTGCTATATTGTTTAGGCCTCGGCCTCAAATTTCGCGGCAGCAGGGCGGCAGCGGCAGCGGTGGCGCACGCAAGCGCACTGCGGTTTAACCGCTTGACGCGGGCCGTCAAGAGCGGTACGATGCTGTCAAGCAGTGATCCGCAGTGCGCCTCTGTGCGCTGCCGCTCCCGCTCCCGCTCCGCTATATTCGAGAATGGGTCTATAGGTTTCCATACAAAACATCTAGCCGCTACCGCTGCCGCCCCACTGCTCGCGAAATTCGAGGCCGAGGTCTTAGTGTCGACAGTCAGGCGCCTGAAATCTTCCACACAAAATGCTTCTGTTATTTTACCTATATAACCTACTGCTATAATACAGACATAGTATGGAAATCAATCTCCCGACCTCCAGGGCTTAATCTAAGTGGTAAAGCAACTATTTCATGGAGGCGATCAGCCAGTTTGCCAATGAATATGCAAAAAAAATATTCCATTTATTGAACCTAGCTTTTCCAATAATACATGCAACTAACAGAAACACGACTGTATTGTTTCATGAAACGGACGCAATAAAAATAATCAAATGTAGCTAGCAAGATTACACAAAGCTTTATAAATAATGGTACACAATAATATTTTTTCAATTCGATTTGTTTTATTAAACTTGAATTTTTGTGCAAAATCAAAATATTCTTTATTTATGAAAGGTCTACGAAGTTATTTCGCAGCTATGTGATATTTTTCTGAGACGACAGTCTTGGTTTCTTTAAAGCTCCTAAATTATACCTATACTAAAAATCACGTTGCTCCTTTGCTTTGCCGCGACGTGAAAGAAGGACAAACAAAACACGTCTATTTCTCTAATTTTTATTCCGATGATGATGATGATGAATCCTTACCAAATTTCATCAAAATCAATTAAATGGTTTAGAAGAGAAGGCGTTATTGTCAGGGAGATAGAGTTACTCTGGGATTTATAATTTTAGATGGGTAATATACTCGTTAAAAGCACAATATAACAACATCAAACTATCACTCAAATAAACATGAATTCAAAACCAATATTTAAATCACAGTCGCAACCGATGACTGTCGTTGTAGTCACCTACAAGTGACTACACCAACAGTCCGCCCGGCGCGGAATTGGCCCGGGCAAATATTTGCGGGCCAGAGTGCGGACTCGGCCATTGCGGGCCTCGTTGACCTCGCCTCTCGTGGGTGATGCGGACTGATGAATTTATGTAGTTCGAGAGCGAAGGGTTAAAGATAAACAGCTGCTTGTTTGCCTGCGAAAGGAAACTTAATTTAAATTCGTTATAATGGATATCGGACAGCTTGACATAAATTTATCGGGTCAAGGTTGATTTAGTTACCAAGAAATTAAGTTGAATAGATTATAACACATTAAAACAGAATCAATTAGACTTTTCGATTAGACATTTATAATAATATTACTAACGTAGCTGTGGTCCAGCATAATTAAGCCTGTATCCATTATTGTAGCGATACCTTCGTTTTAATTAAATAAGCATTTGTTCTGCTGTTGCACATAAATAAGCTGACACAAATACCTATAACAATAATATCACCTCAGAGTTTCGTCCTTAAACATGGCGACAAATTAGTGTTGAAATTTTGATACTCACTCGGTTATTGAAAATCCTTGAAAGTTGTAAGCGTAACCCAAGAAACGTAGTAAATATTGTGAGTACTACATGATAAGAAAGCAACCAGGCATCCACGGAGAAATTCTGAAGATTATTTGGTAGTAAACGAAAAGGTTTGGATTGCGGAGGTGTGATATTATTGAATCTTCATCAATAGTGACAGCGGTCGGGTATTAACCCGAACCAACACTTGCCGTGCTAAGAGCGAGATCAGCCACTTGGTATGTTGCTGACCCACCTGTATGTTGCGATTTGATGGATTTATGCAGTTTGAGCGGTGAAGGGTTAAAGCAAATAAGCGTTCGTGATATTTAAATTTAATCATTCAATAAATCATTTAAACTCTTTCATACAAATACAGGACTTATTGACCTGGAGGCCTAACATGAACTATGGTGTCAGAGTTTTACAACTATTGAAAAATAACTGAATTAAACCTACATGGTGTTTATAACAAAAGCTTCTTAAGAGCAAGTTGACTTAAGAATCAACGATGCAAAAAGAGTTGTTGATTGAAGAACTAAGAGAGTCTTGCTTTTCAAAACAATGGCAATTTTTTTTTCCAAATCTCCCATTTTTGATTCATGAGCGTCCCAGACCTTTAACTTTGGTGATCCTAGATTCTGTAAACCTGCCAAATGAGATCCAACTCCTGATGTCTTCCGTTACCATGCTTACAGGTACTCCTACCCGGTATTCAAGAAGTTTGCCGGTACCTGTACCCAAAAACATTCCATCACAGCAAATGCCAACAGGACGTCCCAATAATCGTTCCAGCATCTATTCCCCTAAGCCTTAGTGGTTACAGGCGTAATCCTTACAGTGGAATAAAACGGCGCTCTACATCGTAATCCAGTGTCGCGCATGAATAATTCATGAGGAGTATTGAATTATCTACCGCGAGTCGCGTGTCGCGGGCTAAGCGAGCGTCGACCGTTTACGTCAATGTATTTATTTATGTATCTAAAATTACATTTACCAGCCTTTGTAATATTATCTCTCTCTCTCTCTGGACAAATATCTTTCTCTGGACATTATTCACACAGCGCCATCTAGCCCCAAACTAAGCATTAGCTTGTGCTATGGGTGCCAGACAACGGATAAACATTACTTATAATATACTTTTTTTTGTAAATACATACAAATTATATGTACATAGAAACACCCAGACCGATAAAAACAGACATGTTTATGCACACAAATTTTTGTACCGTGCGGGATCGAACCCGCGACCTCTGGTGTTATAACCGACTTCTCCACCATTACACCAAATGGCTAGTCAAAATATTATTTAGATACCTAACTGTCCTTTTGTGGCAAATTACTAAGTGAAAGTTGCAATTCTTCAAGACAACAATAAGTCCGATGGTTTGGCTCCACCTAACAACTACATCTGTTCTCATGCAAACCAAATAGGACTCTCACAGACCAATAACTTTTCACAGAACAAAGTATGTCTGGATACTATACACTGTAGGGCAAAGACCTAGTATTGGAATCAAGTCATCGTCTCAATGATGGGCCTTATCAACACGCTTGGCAAATGCGGTTTGACCATCACAAACCAGTGCTGTGTTCGAAAACTGTTACACAAGTTTAGTCCGACTCAATAATTGAAACCAAGTATCTATATATAAAAAACTCAAAGGTGACTGACTGACTGACTGATATAGATAGCTATCAACGCACAGCCCAAACTACTGGACGGATCGGGCTGAAATTTGGTATGCAGGTAGATGTTATGACGTAGGCATCCGCTAAGAAAGGATTTTGATCAATTCCCACGGGAACGGGAACCACGCGGTTGAAACCGCGGGCGCCCGCTAGTTAAACATAATATTTAATCACGACCTATACTTAATATTATCAGACTTGCTTCTCTTCCCTTCAGTTATGAGAGTATATTTCAAAACAAATAATTTAATTATAAAGCCTGCATCAACGGTATAGTAAACTGGGATTATACGGCTCAAATACAGTCTCGGTTAATATAAAAAAGAAAATGAGAATACGCCTAACTAATGAAAATGAAAGCGATAGGCTTACCTCGGGCTTGCACAAAAATAAAAGGAATCTAAGAAGAAAAGAATTTGTTTAACAAGATGATTTTGAGCTAAACTTCTAGGCTTAAAATACCAAACACTGATCGCATTAATGTTTTCTAGTGTCATTTGTATCCACAGCTGATACATTGTTTATAACAAGCCACTTATAAAACGATGTCAAGTCAGGATTTCTACGATCATAATGTTATGAATAAAATAAGTCCACGAATTAAGTGACTGAAAATATTACTTCCGATTGTACAAAAGAGTAAAACAGTTCTCATAATATAACTATCACACGTTAAATACATAAACTGTTGAACGCAGAATAGAGAAAAAAAGTAGGTAAATTAGTTCTATTCGATAAGGACCTAACTTCTTCACAGATAAATTGATATCATCATTTGGACCCACCAACTGACGATATCAATTTATCTGTGAGAATTTATGTGAATATTTGTCACGCAGTAAAAGGGATGAAAATACCGATATCTATTCAAAGAGCAATAACTAATAACGGACCAACCAAAAAATTCGCAAATCCATTTAAGATTTACGAGCGCCCGAAATCGGGAAAATTCACTGAAATACCGCATGATATCCGTTGACGGTTTCACACAAAAACAGAGCACCGACAAAAGAGCTCGCACCTGTTACCGATACCGTAAGAAAAAACAATTTTCGAACCAGCATCCGGCTCGAAGGACCATAAACCGTTATAACAAACCCACCTTTGTCCAAACATCTACCGCGCAATTTTTGAAGGAACCCCGGAGAATAACCGCCCATTATGAACCGGATAACGGCAAGGCATATTTTAAACGTATCTAAGGAACCTTTTATAATGAAAACAAGATTTTTTTCAAGAAAGAACGAAAATTGAAAAGTTTAATGGAGTACGCCTTGATAGCATCAATTGATTAAAAATAATTAATAATAGAAGTTTAGTTGGCACACAGATTGCTTTTACAGAATATTTCGTGTGTTGTATAAGTTGTATTGTAAGCTGCGGTATATTTTATGCTAATAGTTTAAGTAGGTATCACTTTACTTCGGTTACAGTTTTTTTAGTAATGAAATGTCACCTGTATGGAATGATATTTAAAAGAATCTGTCGAATTTTCATAAAAAATCTCAGAATGTATGCATTGATAACAATTAACCCTTTTCTAATAATCGTAAATAGGACACAGAAAAAATGTCTGGCACCATAATTTTAACCAAATGCTAGGAAAATCAATGAAATTTCACTAGCTGTCCATCCCATCTTCGCTCGATTACATTGATTGATTGATTGTTTGTTTTTATCAGGGCTAGGTATAGACCTACGACTGCGGCCATTGAGGGACTTCTAATCCATTGTACTAACTTCACCAGAAAGCGTCGCTCAATGCCTGCCACACTGTAGGTTTACTGTTCAGTATCACTGGAGTTTTTATATAATTTTTAGACTTTATTTCGAAGCACGACGTCGTACTAATTTTTGCAGTGCATTGGGTCCATTTCTATTTTTTAAATAATATATCAGATTTTTTCCAGCGCAAAATCAAAAATATCAAAGCGTTAAGAAGCATTTACCACGGAGTGGTAATTGAAAAATAGACTGTGAAGGGATTAAACTTTTTCCATTTCGCAGAGCAGCCACTTGACTTGAAGTTTGCACAATGAAGTCCGCCCCTCCACTCCAGCCCCCACCACTGCCTTTGTCTCGGTCAATTTGCTAGATACGACTTCTCATTTACAATTCTCTGAAGCTGCTTTGCTCATGCTTTTTTCAGTGAACCCTTTGAACATTATGAAATTTCACGTCGAATTGAAATATATACAAGGTGGGCCAAAAGAAATCACCCTATTGGAAGATGCTCTTATTTTTGCAAATGACCGCCAATGTCAATTATGTTTTGACATTTGTGGACTAGACAGATGTAGAATACAAGTGAACAAGCCATGGAGCGATACACCCCCCAAGAACGCGGAATAATCGTGTCTATTTTTTTGCGTAACAATTCGTCTGTGTGGTGTTGGCGCATCGCGAATTCCGTCGCCGATTCCCCGGCCGTCCGACACCGACTGCGCAAACACTGCGCTGGTTTGGCCACCAACCTTTAAGAGTATGGGACCATACGAGACGTTGCCAGGAGTGGCCGGCACCGGAGCGCCCGTTCTGCCGAAAATATCGCTGCTGTTGCTGAGGATGTCGAGCTATGTCGCCGGAAGGGACAACAGTGGACGGTGCGCGCTATAGGGCCATGTTAACCGAGTTTTTTTCTACCGCAATTGGACGAATTAGGACTGGTGGACATGTGGCCTCAACGAGACGGAGCAACGGCACACACTGCGCGAGCCACAACCGATATTCTGAAGGTGGCGTTCCCGGGTCGCCTCATCTCTCGTTTAGGCGATTTGCACTGACCTGCAAGATCGCCCGATTTAACCGTTCCAGACTTTTTGAAGTCCCGTGTTTACGTAAACAAGCCCGAGACCCTGGAAGCCTTCAAGGACAACATTCGACACGACTGCGAGAATCTGTCGCCCGAAGTTCTCGCCGAAGTGATGAGAAATGCCATAAGATGAGCCCGTATGGCAATCAATTGTGACGGCGCCCATTTGACCGATATCATCTTCTCGACATAACCAAAAAATTCTAAAGGTTCAAATAAACATAATCAAAAAAGAGAATCGAAGTTTTTCATTTAGAAAAAAAATGATAGCCAAACAACATCGGATGACTTCTTTTGGCCCACCTTGTTTAAACCTTGTTTAGCTTTAAATGTTAGCTATTTTTATTAGCAAACATTTAATGAATAGGGGCTTAAATACTTTTAAATTGGTTATGTTGTAGGCAATATTTTAAGACTTTATTAAAAAATAAAAAAAAAAGCTTTCAATAAGTATACCTATAACTCTACATAAAAAAATTCAATTACATTTTAGTAAAAAAAACAAATTTTGATTCAGTAAAGGCGATTGGATAAAGAAGAAAACTATGACTAATTGACTACTAAACACATTTTATTGTATTTCAGTTTCAATTAATTATAACTTGGTAACATTGGTACTAACCAATACAAACAGACAGCATCATTTTAATCTCGTCCAATTTAGCTTGACGAAGGCAAACGCAACCGCCGTTA
The DNA here is from genome assembly GCA_949319885.1 of Mecyna flavalis. Classification (NCBI taxonomy): domain Eukaryota; kingdom Metazoa; phylum Arthropoda; class Insecta; order Lepidoptera; family Crambidae; genus Mecyna; species Mecyna flavalis. The sequence continues at coordinate 1,507,313 of OX439426.1, forward strand.
CATCATTACACCACCATTAATTCCCATTTACGACCATTTAGCGTATTCCCTTTGTCCTTTGCCAAGGGTACAGTCCACAAAAAAGATTCCATGCTCTCGCTAGTTGTCTGAAAGTAAATAACAAAGCAGCCCGCACCTATTTCATGCAAGAACAAATTTCGCAACTGAAATTAAGGCTCTAGAGACCGTACGAATAAAAGTTAAATTAAAGGACATGCACACATTGCCCGCCGCGGTCGCAACAATTCAGCCTTTTCTCCTGTTTTGTTGACGGTACTTCGTATGGAACACATTTGCATTCTCTTCTAGCAATTGTAATACCTGTTTTGAACTCAGAAATTTAAATAATAAATCGTTTATTAATTCGGTTTACAAATAACGTTTAATGACGTTACTATTATTATTATAACGTATACGTTAATATATTTTAATACAAGCATATGCCCAGTAGCGGCATGACGATAAGTCAAAATGCAGTGCGATTGACGCAAGGACCATAGATTGCGCCAACGGCATCTTTACTAATAATCCCGATAACATTTATATATTATATCCCTGGAAACTATTCACATAGCGCCTTCCAGCCTCAAACTAAGCATAGCCTGTACAGTACATACTATGGCTGACCCCACATTTGGCGGGCGCGGTCCTGGAGCGGGCTCCCGCCGCGTGCACGCTGGCCGCCCGCCGGCCGCCTGCCGCGATCTTTGAGCGGTCGAGGCGGCGGGTGAAGTGGTAGCCAGCGGACCGCGCCCGCCAAAATGTGGGGCCAGCCTATGGTTGCCAGACAGATAAACATTACACTTGTATATTTTTGAAAATTCATACCTCATCATCAGCCTATATACGTTCCCACTGCTGCGACACAGGCCTTATATCAGTTGTGAGATAGTGTGGGCCATATACATACATATTATATACATACACAATTACACACCCAGGCGAATACAAAAAAGACATGTTCACGCACACAAATGTACCTTGCAAATGTACCTTATCCGGACCGGAGGTGGTATTGCAATATATATTCGATCCCATATCCCTTTTTCTCTAGTCAATGTTTCTCCTCCTACATCTTCATCAGAAGTAGCACAGCATCTTTTTATTGAACTTACTCTTTCCCATTGTAAAATTCTTCTCGGTGTCTTTTACAGTCCTTCTCTAAGGGTAGATTACTTCCTTACTCTGGAGAAGTTGCTGGAGGACCTGACTCCCCTTTACGCTCATACTTTGCTAATGGGAGACTTTAATACGTGCCTTCTGAAAAATGACTCTCGTTCTTCTCGCTTCAAATCCATTATAGATGCTAGCAACCTCAATATTCTGCCTCTTGATGCTACACACTATTCTCCTAACTGCTCCCCTTCTCTGTTGGATTTGATCATTGTTTCATCTTGTCGCTAAGCATGGTCAATGTAATGCTGAGGCTTTTTCATATCATGATTTGCTTTACTTGTCCTACAAGGTCCGACCTCCCAAATTCAAGGCGAAAGTGGTTTTGCAACGCAATTTTGGTGGCATGAACATTGATGAGCTGCGGCGGGATGCAATCGACATGGATTGGACTACTATTACTAATGCGAGTTCTATTGATGAGAAGGTTGATATTTTTAATTCCTTAGTAATTCAACTTTACGACAAGCATGCACCCGTTCGGCCTGTTAGGATGAAGCATTTTCCTGCACCTTGGCTTACGGATGAATTAAAGGCACTGCGTGATAGAAAACATGCTGCAAAATCTCGGTTTAAAGTGGACCCGTCCGTTAGGAATCGCGAAAAGTATAAGTTGATTAGGAATCGCTGCAATAGGTTGTGTAGGGATGCCCAAAGACGCTACATTCACGAATCTGTAGAAAATGAAAATCCAGCCAAAATCTGGAAATTTCTTAAGTCGCTTGGAATTGGTAAGACATCTCACAATGCTTTTCCTAAAGATATCAATATTGACCAGTTAAATAAACATTTTACTTCCTCGTCTACCATTGATGGTACTTTAAAAACCAGAACACTAAATCATCTTTCATCTCTTCCAATTCCAGACTCCTCATCTTTTGTCTTTGATCAACTAACCGATTGTGATGTTAAGAAGAACATTTTAGCTATTGCCTCAAACGCTGTCGGTAGTGACAGCGTTAGCCGTAAGATGATCACTCCTCTCCTAGACATTTTGACTCCTATCTTTACCCATATCCTAAATTACTCCTTGTCCTCGAGCATCTTTCCAACTGCTTGGAAATATGCTCAAATCATTCCACTCCCTAAAAAGGCCAATCCTTCGTCCTTTTCCGACTACCGTCCTATATCTATACTGCCATTCCTATCCAAAGTGCTAGAGCGCGTTGTTCATCAACAGCTCAGCTCATTCCTATCCAGAAATAGCCTCCTGAACCCGTTTCAATCTGGTTTCCGTCGTGGTCATAGCACGGTAACGGCCTTAGTTAAGATCACTGACGACATCCGCCTTGCTATGGACAGTAGACGTCTTACGGTGTTGGCTTTACTGGACTTCAGTAATGCCTTCAACGTTGTAGACTTTGACATCCTGCTTGGCCTGTTACGCACTCTTAACATATCTCCAACGGTAGTTGACTGGTTTCATAGTTATTTGCATGGATGCCGGCAGCGTATTCGTGTTGATGACTCCTTTTCCTCTTGGAATGATATTGTTGCCGGGGTTCCTCAGGGTGGCGTCTTGTCTCCTCTACTTTTTTCAACTTTTATTAATAGTATCACTCATGATCTCTCTTCTTCCTACCACCTATATGCAGATGACCTGCAACTTTACTCTAGTGGCGATCTTAAAGAGCTTCCAGGTGTTATTGGGGTCCTGAATGCGGACTTGACAAGAATCGTAAACTGGAGCAACTCGTTTGGGCTCAGGGTGAACCCCCAAAAAACACAAGTCATAATACTTGGTGGGTCACGTCAAATCACAAGGTTTGATTGGGGTTCTTTACCACCAATTGTGCTTGACGGTGTCCAGATAGCCTTTAGCCGAGTGGTTAAAAACCTTGGGGTACATATGGATAGTACTTTGTCATGGGATATGCAAGTCAAGGAGGTTAGCAGGAGAATGTTTGCTTCAGCAAGTTCAATCAATAGACTTCGCAACTTTTTACCTATACCCACCAAAATTGTTCTAGTGCGGGCTCTTTTACTGCCTTTGCTCGATTACGCTGACTGTTGCTATATGGACCTTTGTGAAGCGTCTCTTAACAAGCTAGAGCGATTACAAAACTTTTGCATACGTATTATCTTCGGTCTACGTAAATACGATCACGTTTCTCAATATCGTGCTCAGCTTGGCTGGCTTCCGATACGACGTCGTCGTGATTTGCATGCTCTTAGCTTACTATTCTCCATTCTTTTTAACCCTCTATCTCCTCCCTATCTTAAAGAGCGGTTTAAATTCTTGCAATCCACCAAGGGTCCTGAACAGCGTTCATCTCGGAAGTTGCATCTAGTTTGTCCTCCACACTCCACTGAGTTCTACTCTCAATCTTTCACTATTCAATCTATTCGTCTTTGGAATTCTCTTCCCCTTTCTATTCGTGAATCTCGGACTCTTCCCATTTTCAAAGCTCGCGTTAAAACTTACTTCCTTTCCCTCCCCTAATCTTCTGCTTGAGTGATGTCATTTTCATGGTCTTTTTTGGTTAGTTGTTTCTTTTGCGTGATATCCATGAATCTGTTATATTAATATGTATTGTATTTATTTTAAATTATGTATGTGTATTAATGTGTTTATGTATATATATATATATATATAGTATTTATATTTATAGATAGTGTTAGTAGTATGTATATATTTTGTTTTTATTTATATAAGAAGTTTGGAGCCAAATTTTGTTTATTAAAACTTTAGTTCTTATTTTTTGCACTGCCCTTTATCTTGTTCTAATTATTTTTATCATACTTTCCTCTATCCAAAGGTTGACTGGAAGAGATCGCTTGAAGCGATAAGTCCGCCTGTGTTGTGCAGTTCATTTATGTTACTTGTTTTTCTTTGTCAAATTTGTGGTGCAATAAAGAATATCTATCTATCTATCTATCTTGCAGGTATTATAACCTTGACCTCTTGTTGTGAGCCGACTTCTCTACCACCACACCAAAACGGTCGTCAAAAGATTTTTTTAACAGCAGAAAAAAAAATTGGATTTGTTAAAAATATGCATTAGGCCTATGCTATGAATGGGTGCCAGACAACGGATAAACATTACTTATATATATTTTTTTGTATATACATACATAATATTATACATAGAAACACCCAGACCGATACAAACAGACATGTTCTGTTCATGCACACAAATGTTTGTACCGTGCGGGGATCGAACCCGCGACCTCTGGTGTAATAACCGACTTCTCCACCATTACACCAAATGGTTCGTCAAATACTGTTTTAATAACTTGAGCGGTATGAATTTGAGTGAGCGACAAATTAACTTTTATGACGAATATTGATTAATAATAAAATCCAGAATGAGCTTTTATAAATTCATCCATTTCAGGTATTAAAATTACTAAGTGAGCGACTATTTGCTATCACAAAAATATTATTAAGCGTTGCTAACGTCCGTAACGTTAACAATAACAACGCATAATAATATCTGTGCAAGCGCAGTTGACGTCATTTTTCGCTCCATTCCAAAAGGTATCCTAATTGCATTTGAACCGAATAATAAGTTGTTATCAGAAAACACTGACTAATTGTTTATTTATGTAACTTGTCAGCCTAAATATAATGTTTGGGGTTTCCCACATGACCTGATGGTATATAATACGACATGACAAACAATGTTATTCACTTCTTGATTGACAGCGGACCTAAAAAGTTCGATAATATAATGTTGTGCTTTTATGTTTTCCTATTATTATTTTGGAATGCAAGTAAGTTGAGACGATTTATATTTTCCAAGGAACTATAATATATTTTCTTCTCTTTTACGTTTTTTTATTATATGATTTACACAATGGTGCATTTGGTAATGGTCCAACCCTATGCACCAAGAGTCTTGGGTTGAAATGCCACCCAGGGCAAATATTCAAATTGTACACATTTTCTTTGTCTTGCAACTGGATGCTTGTTTGTATTTACTTATATTTTTAAACTCATTAAATTATTTTTTGTGGCTGTATATTTGTAATATTTGTATTTGCCTTTAAACCTTTTACAGATGCACGTTTTCGCTATGACTATAAGTACAACAGACTCGCTGATGGATGGCTCAAACTGCACAGGATCCCGGCTACATTCAACGATGCCTTCTTTCGATGCGATCAAGAAGGTATCTATATTATATAAAACTCAAAGGTGACTGACTGACATAGATATCTATCAACGCACAGCCCAAACCACTGGACGGATCGGGCTGAAATTTGGCATGCAGGTAGATGTTATGACGTAGGCATCCGCTAAGAAAGGATTTCGATTAATTCCCACGGAAACGGGAACCACGCGGGTGAAACGCTAGTTTTATGAATATACGTTTAATAAGACAATGTTAGTTTGTCGGGCTGTCTCTTATCACGTTAGATGCCATAGAAGAAACAACAAAAATTAGGTACATAAAAACGTTTTGGTGAAAAAATACGCGAAATGCTAAGATATAAAATTGTATCTTAGTTTCAATTAAATAGGTTCAATAGTTTTCAAAATATTTTCAAAAAACGTGACGAGGTCACCGGTGACCTACGTGGCGCTGTGATTGAAAAACATTAAAAACCGTTACGAAGGCGCCAAAATGCCGTTGACTCCGGTCACCCGCCCCCGCGCCCCCGCAGTTGTCCGCAAACGCCGGAGATGCGCGCACATCGCGCGCTTCATTTTCATTTTGTCTTTTGAGTGATTAAAAAAGGAACAATTTTCTTGTCACTTGCCATGTCAACTATTACCTAGTTTATTAGAAGTATTTTTGAAAAAAATTTAGGGAGACCAAAACCACGCGGAAGCAGTAATCTACAGCGTCACTCCGGTCACCTCAGTTCAAAAAATGTAAAAGAAACACGTCCTCTGGCGCAGAAATTCGTTCTGAAAATTGGTCTGCCACGAGGTCACCGGTGACCGTAGTGGCGCCGAGATGTAAGCAAGGGTCCGGTCACCGGTGACCGGAGTGGCAGCCAACGTGTTATGTATCATCACAAAAAACTACTACGATGAGAAACTTTGCACAAAGCCCACTTTTTTAATTTTAAGTGTTTTAAGATAAATCGATAAAAATATATAAGTAAATATATAAGTAATAAAAAAATATAAGTGAGAAATTCAGAATGACATACTACAAGATTTCTGAAAAGTCAGGGTCTCTGAAAAGTCAGTCATAGGTAGATTACGCACCCAAAGTCGCTGTTATGAGGCTTATAATCTAATACTTTAACTAGGGTTGTATCGTTATTCGTCATTAGTTTAACCTTTTGAACGTCATGCTACGAACGCACTGTCGTGTCCTGTACGCCAGAGCTGGATTATTTTTTATTGTCAAATGTAAAGAAAAAATACCAGTAATAGTTTTAAACAAACCTACTTATTTCATATTTTTAAAAGCAGGGTTTTTGTCAATTGTACACTTCGTTGGCGCACAGGGCCCGCAGCAGCGAACTTAAATGACATGGAAGTACCCTGTTCATACTAAATGCCAGAAAATATCGACACCGACTCAAACAAATGCTCAAATAAACTATCCGCACGTAAAATGCAACGTTATTGTTGCCAAGTCTAAGTTGAAAATATATGAGACGTCAGTTACGGCATTTCGTACATGGAATGATACACGCGCTGCGATTTGCCGGCCGCCTCTCGTGACGCGCGAGACAAAATACAGATGAAAAAAAGAGAAGCCTGTGCTTACATCTGAGTACTGAAACATATGGAGATGGCATACCTACGAAAAAACGTGTATGCCTAAACTTGATTTGGAACAAAAAATGGCACCCGTCCGTACTCTGTAGTGCAACCATATTGCGTATAGATATTTTAATTATCGATACAATGATACAAGTTTACGTGACGATATTTTATAACAGCATTAACAGAATGCTATAATATAAATTTTAATGAGAAGAAATGAAGTAAAAACTTATTACGTGAGCTTTGTAACAGGACAGGCACTTAGAAATAGTCAAAATATCAATAGAATAGAATACTTATAAAAGTAAAGTAAAGTATCGGCCTATTAATGTCCTCCTCCTCCTCGAGTCGATTCCCCAGTGCTGGGGGTCGTGATCTCTTTACTGATGCTGGAGCGGGATCATTTTCTCTCTAATAAGATCTCCATTTGTGGCGATCTTCCGCGACATGTAGGGCGTCGGCTAGATTGGAGTTGAGGGTGGTGCGGATCTGGTCGGACCATCGAATCGGGCTCCTGCCTCTAGGTCTTCTGCCGTCTACCTTCCCAGTCACTATCAGCCTGTCCAAGTTGTTAGTGGATTTGCGTGCGATGTGACCGAAGAGCTCGAGGATTCGGCTATTAATGTCCTACTGCAGGGCAAAGGCCTCCATCCTTGAAATCAAGTTATCGCTACAATGATGATGGGAGGCTATAGTAAGCGGTAACCTTTAACCCTTTATAGGGCAGAAAATTATTTTTGTCGAATTTGAATTTTTGTGTCGGGATAGGTCTAGGGGTACATATGGACTGGATTAAGTGTGATATTGACTAGTTTATTTATTCGGATTTGGTTGTAGAGATTGTATGCTCGTATAGACATCTAAAACAAACAGAAAATACGTTACTGCAATGCTTCAGTTTGGTTGCACTTATAACACAAACCTCACCCGCCTCCATACATACACTTTGATACCTAATATCTTCTTTGTGCAAAAATATATAAATAAAGTAATTGTTTTCCGGCGTAAAGTAATAATTCTTCTTTGCAAAAGTTAACTGTAATAGTCCCAAATACGTAATATAAACAAATGAGAATCTAAAACATACACTCTTTCAAATTGTAACCGAAAAATAGGTTTTTACTACCTGTTCGATTCAAATCGTTATTGTACTTTATAATTACAAGTTGAGATAATGACTAATATACCAAATTAAAGGAAAATAACTAAATTATCTATTAACTTACCTTGAAACAAGTAAATATCACATTTTACCACTAAACTCTTTAATTATATATGAGACACAATCATTTTTCCGTGTCGTAAACACTCATGAGACAGAAGGCACAAACGTAACCACCAATATGTTGCATCCTTCTAAGGTCTTGTGACTAACTTCACTTTAGTGGTTACATTCGTTACTTGCACCCGTTCAGGGGCTACTCATTTAACCAATAAGGTCGACTACCAGTACTAGCGTATATGAATAATGAGCCTTAAAGTCAATCTTGTGAGGTGGTTACAGCCGTCATACAAAATTCACTTCTGCCCTATAAAGGGTTAAAACATATTTTGATGACATTTTAATATTATAAATTCTATGCAGCTGTTGTTGTCAGCCCATCGCCCACCAAAAAAAAAAACTGCAGAAAAAAACACCATTGCAGAATATAACTATGTATCTAAAACGTATCGATACGTCAAAACATAGTATCCCATCACTAGATATCCAAAAATTTGAACAAAACAGCGACGCCGCGGCGGCCCGCGACAAAAGTTTGAACGTCACTAAAAAGTGTTTCTAAAATGCTTTGTACCCATACCCACATTACCCACCCATAATTTATATCTGTCTATTTTTTTTTTTCATACGCAACATTCAACAATCACTTAGTTGAAAATAAGTGTATACCTATTTGTAATGACAGTGTCGATTCGATGTATATTTATATATTTAAGTAATTTTTGGAAAAGATCAAAAGGGCGCCTCCATAAGTTTCAGTACTCAGAGGTGCCTATCCAAAATTAAGTGAAAAATGGCCGTAATTACAGTTGAAACCTAAGTCCAGTAGACTTGGTGTGGTCCGTATGACTTTTGCACCACTTCACAACACATGAAGGCATTATTTCCTTCCAAAATCAATTTTTTTCAATGTGACATTTGACAGCGCTCTCCGCGGTGCCGTAAAACCGACTGGTTCACTCACAGGTGCAGTTTTTAAGCTACGCCTACCGCGGTGCAGTTTACGTTACGCTATTTTGAAGCGGCAAGAATTCTTCCATGTCATTTAAGTTCGCTGGCCCGCAGATGTTTGTCAAGTATAGACGACATTGGCGTCCAAAAGTTTAACAAAATCTGCATTTGCTAGACTCGAGTAGACACATAACAGTCATGTGCGTGTTTACACAACAATGTCATGACATGTTATGGGTCTACTGGGCTACATTAACTATAAAGACGTTTTTATTCTTTTAAATTCGCAGGCGCCGTATTAGCTTCGCCATCTGATGAGGGTCTCCTTGAAGCTTTAAAGCAAGTATATCCTAAAGTCTTGACCGGAATGTACACTGGGATCCACGCTACTATAAGTCCCGGAGACTATACAACTATTGAAGGTTTCATTTATTTGTATTATTTGTCTTATTTATATCGCCAAGCCATTTGGTGTAATGGTCAAGACGTCGGCTACACCAGAGGTTGCGGGTTCGATCCCCGCACTGTACAAACATTTGTGTGCATGAACATATCTGTTTGTATCGGTCTGGGTGTTTCTATTTATACTAATTTATAAAAAGGAAAGATTTGATTGTTTGTTTGTTTGTTTTTATTGAATAGGCTCAGAAACTACTGAACCGATTCGAATAATTCTTTCAATGTTGGAAAGCTACACTATCCTCGGTGAATATAGGGTACTTTTGATCCCGGAAATGTGGAGGAAGGGGGGGTATTTCAAAAAAGAAATTACGCGCGGGTGGAACCGCGGAGGAAGGCTGAAAGGCTATAATAATTATGTATGTATTTACAAAAAGTATATAAGTAATGTTTATCCGTGGTCTAACGCCCAAAGCACAAGCTAATGCTTAGTTTGGGGCTAGATGGCGCTGTGTGAATAATGTCCAGGGATATTTATTTATTTATTTATATACGTTTGTCGACATCTCAATGGCTTAGGAGTTTATTGGGTCAAGATGTTGTTTGATTTTTCGGACAAAACTTTGATGTTTTATCAGTTCATCACCAATCTATGTACATATCTGACTGTAACGCTTTCGCGTACTGACAAGATTTGGTACAGATATTATATAATTTACCTTGAGAAAAGACATACGCTAATTTTTAAAGGCAAGTCTTTTATTTTAATGTTCGCAGAAATGTCAGATAACACCTGGAATATAAAATATTCTCATTTTGGAATGTAAATAATAATATCTGAAGTATTGGATGGAATCCTGTATTGGATTTTAAATCTTAGGAATACCTCTCGAGCGGATTCCTGTGGAGTGGGCGTGTGATGAGCCTCAGTACTACAGTTTGGAGGAGGGATGCCTCATCATGCTGGACAATGGGAGTCTGGTCGGAGTGCGGTGCAACGAGACGTATCCTTTTGTCTGCTACAAGAAGAAGGCTCCCAGTTTGGTGATGAACGAGTGTGGAACTTTTGACGACGGTACATAATTTTTTATATAAGGTGCCTATTTTATTATGCTGTTTGTTGTTGTTAAAAATGATTTTATTTTCCTTAGGGACACAACTCGGATAAAGCCAATATAATGATGATGATGATGATGATACATAATCATTGTGCTTCTTGTGCCCTAAGTAATAAATAAAAAATCTTACAAGTATTATTTATCAGCGCATTAATTTTTATCTTTTTTTTCTACTAACTTTTTTATTAAGACTTCTAGTCTTGCATGTAAAATCAAATGAAGAAAAAAACAGTGAAGAATAAGAGAGAATCTATGATTACTGTCATATCAGTAGCTTGTTAACAGTCTAATGAAAAGTTTTGATTTCAGAATATAAATTAGATAGCGGTACTGGCAGCTGCTACAAGTTCCACCGGCACAGTTTGACGTGGCGGAAAGCGCAAGCTCTCTGCTTGGCTGAAGGAGGCTACCTCGCCATCATCAACGGTGAAGACGAACTAGAAGTCATGATGAGTCTCTTTGAGAAGAATCCAGAAGAAAAAATCATTGGATCAATCAATAGCATGCTGACCGCTGTTGGTGCTCTAGACTGGGGTAAAACAGGGCAATGGTACACGGTGCATGGTAAGTCACGTAGCTCGCGGTTTCATCCACGTGGTTCCCGTTCCCGTGGGAATTGATCAAAATCCTTTCTTAGCGGATGCCTACGTCATGACATCTACCTGCATGCCAAATTTCAGCCCGATCCGTTCAGTGGTTTGGGCTGTGCGTTAATAGATATCTATGTCAGTCAGTCAATCAGTCACCTTTGAGTTTTATACATATAATGTAGATATTGATGACTTTTTTATGTCATATCTAATGGCAGGCATAAAATCCATGTGACTCATTCCCTTAAAACCTGCCGCCACAATAGTTGAGTTGTATACTTAATACAACTTCACTGTTGTGGCGGCATGTTTCTTCTTTGAAGATGGTACCTAGTTAGCCAGTTGTAAAACATCAAATCCAGGGCGGCTTAGCCACTGTTCCACGCAGATGGTTAAAACTTCCTATGTGACTTGATTCAAACAAGCTATGAAAATGGCAAAGACGCCTATTTAATCGTTGATTATACGAAAACAGCCGTAGGCAGGAAAAAGCTCATTCATTTTATCTCTGCGGCAAATAATTTAATTTAGGAGATGTTTCAAATCCGGCCTGCACATGGTACACATCCTTCAAAATTATGGAAAAATCTAGAGATCATGTAAAAATAGTAAAGTTTATACATTTTCAGTATTATAATTGCAATTTAATTTTAAAAGCAATATTTTATTGTACGTGAGCCACGGATAAATTTTTGCAAATCTGTCAAAAAGTCTCACTTGAATAGTATCTCTCTTTGCGAGAGACATAAAGCTGAAAATTGATTGCAAGGATTTGACAGATTTGCAAAGGTTGAAAGTGACTTTCTGTACCAGGCATAAACGTAATATAACTAACTAATATTAATTTCATGGTACCAGGCATCATTATTATATTTCAATATGAGTCCGTTCTGAAACTTAATTCGAAGTATACGGTTCAATGTCAATCCCAAATGAAATGTATTACATAATGTTACTATGATTTTTTTTTTCATTGAATGAAATGTTAGATAATTTTATCATGGAAATAATATTGTCTATGTAACCGGAATGATATCTTAAAAAAATTGCATTTTTGAAAATGAACACTATCCTAACGCATTAAAGTTTATATTTGCTTGCGCCTGACGCGAGGCAAATCCGAGACGAGAAAGATATCAAGACGGGAGTAGCTTGTCTCGTTCTTTCACATTGCCAGCACGCAATGACAGTTCATTCATAGTTAGAGTGACCATGAATACTAGGTCTATGGCAAGGACGGTCTCGATTCTCGTTCTTTCATATTGTCAGTATAAGAAATGTTTTTGGGCAACAATTTTGCCTGACCAAAAACTTAATTTAACGCTTGTATTTTAATGTTATTTTTACAATGAATTAATGTACAATTGTATATTTACTTATTTTTCGTTCAATGTATTCTTAAATTTGAAAAAGCGTATATGTTATAAATTGCCTTTTTTCTTATTTCTTAAGGTAGTTACCCCGTAAAGCATTATGTGATGAATAAGACCAGGAGCCTTTCTATCACATTTTTTGCACTGTCTACATCATTTTATAACATCGTCTTAAACAACACAGCTCTCTATAAACTTATATCAACGGTTGAATATGAAGTTTTGCTGCCGACACAACCGACTGTTGAAATATTTTAACATGAATTAAAAATACTATTATTAGGCAGATCCGCAGATTGCATGTTTGAATTTGTCTCACTCACTTAACCGAAACTTATTGTCACCCTATTGGAAAGGGACAAGCTGCTCTGTCTGACTGTTTCGCTCGGCTCGTTTTTTAGCCACGAGAGCACAGTCTAGTTAGATAAATTACGTTTATGAATTTTATTAACTTATTTTTTTTTTGAAAAAATCATTATTTGAATAGAGACACAGCTTTTTGATTTTCCATTTATCTTTTTTCGAATACTCATTTACTTGTTATTTCTGAACGCACGCTACATAAGACGTCAATTAATGTCAACCTTTAAGATTTAAATCGTTAGATTTGCCCTGACACCGAAAAACTGTGACAATATTTTGTAGCGTGTGCGCGCGCATACACACGAATACGGTTGTAATACGGTCAGCATACTCATCTTATTGGGAAGTAAAAATAAAACAAAACATAATGTATTTTAACGAAAATATTTTTATTCTCCCTGAAGAAATATGATTAGGTATAAAAAATAAATAAATAAAGGACATGGCCAGAATTTGTATGGAGCTGTGCCCAAACAAAAATATGCATGTACATTGATGTACAGTACGTCAAATCAAAGTTAATATGCATGTCTTTGCAATTATTACAATTTAATTTTCAGAAAATAAGCTAGAAATACAATAAATAGGTTTTAAAAATGCAATTCAGACACCTTATCATCGTAATCGTCAAATACAAATCATTTTCCTTGAAATGAACAGAGCAAATTCGGCTAAATTGAGTAGGTAACCACTCTGCATCCCTTTGATCTCGCTGTATAACTTTTGTCCATTTTTCTTTGCAACGTGGGTCTTGCGGAAAACTAAAACATTAAACGCTCTCTTAAAAATACGAAATTATTATTTGCGTAAATCAACAATAAATAAAATAACTTTTAATATCTCTGACCAAGACTAAAAAAATATCTATCGAGTCTGCTGACGCTACTGCACTTTTCCCGATTGTTTATGTCCATTGATAGATGATCTCGTATTAACCGAGTTCTCAGTATACCAGCGGGTCCAAGTATATTGGCCACTAGGATTGCACAACGCGGTATCGAGAGAATGGTGTTGTCTCTTTTTGTTTCACAGTAATTGCCAACACTACTTTCTCTGTCACGCAATGTCAGACCAGACTTCAATTTTTATGACAACAAAATAAAATAAATAAATTATTTGTTGAAATCTAAATACTTACGAATGAAATGTTACACCACTAGTCTAGCTTTATTTGTATTTCTGGAATTATTTGAGCACTTTAGAAATGCACATGACGGCATTTTGAGACAGTTTTCTTATAAAAAAATCACTGTTTGCGTTTTATGTCGCAACGTTCTGCCGTCACTGTTTTCAGATGACAACTGATTAGAGTTGAGCGAGCTCACTCAATTGAGTGTGGACAAATTTCAGCGCGGTCAAACTATAGCAAGGGCGTACAACACGATTGTGGGGCGTGTTGCCTGTGTTATGTTTATTTAATGTTTTTTTCACCAATTATCTAAGCCAGATGAGCCGAAATATTAGTTAAAATACTTTTATTGAATAATTTTGTTACATGTACTATGTCCATGCCGGGGCTCAATACATTCGTGAAACATCTCCTTTCCCTAATTACATCAATAATATTAAACCCTTAGAATGATAGATTTTACCCCTTAAAACTCATAGAAATATTATGTACTAACGTACTAATAATAGCTCAATGTTAAAACTATAGATAAAATCCAAACAAAATGCAACTGTCTGAAAACTACTAATAAAAATAATAATAACTTTTCTTCTAGGTCAAAAACTTGAAGACACTGGTTTCAACCGCTGGTTTACGGATACGCCAGACAACATCACAGTCCATGATCCTACAGGAGAGCATTGCATCTCCCTATTTAGGTCTATGGCGTACAACGATATACCGTGTGATGTCTTGACTTTCGCATTTATTTGCGAGAAAGATCCTAAAAGCTTGATTTCAGTCAGTGAATGGTGATTGTCAATGTTTTAAATTTCAGCAAATACATAATGCAGTTAACAATGTCTTTTATTATTGATCACGTCTCAAAAGTTAAGAACTAGTTAATAATATAATAATAATCATTGATAGTGTATTAAAAAAGAGGTAGATACCGCACTAGCGCTCGAAAAATGCTCCGCTCATATTGTGTTAACCCGGGGTGAGCACAGTGAAAAAGTGTTACACCGAGTGTAGCGTTGGGTCAAGATGACCCGTTAAAAAAATTCATGTTTTTCCAATATACGACGGTGTTTTAAGAAAATGTTGCAGTAATTTCATTTAATGACTATCATTTAAAGGGTTTTAAGTAAAAATAAACGAATTCATTAGAAAATATGTGATTAATGTAAATTAAAAGAAAGTAGTACGAGAAATCAACAAAATTTACATCTTCTGTTTTATGGCAATAAAAAGTTAACAAAACATAAATGTTCTAAAAAAATACTAACCTAAGATGACACTTCTGTCATAAAACTTTATAATAACAACAATTTTCAGTCTTATATGGTATGATTTTCAGGCTCTCCCTTTGCACAATCGCCGCAGTATAACATTGCATGTTCAAAGTACATATATATTTTTTATAGCTCGAACATAAATTATAAGTTTTTCTGTTTTTTTTGGCGGGATAGTCTTGACATCGTTTTATTACATTTGGTTTCTTTGTTGGTGGCTCCTCATCTAGTTCTCCTAATAAATCTCTTATTCTTTTACGCATCAGTCTTGGAAACTGAGCGACATTCTTACGTATGTGTAAATGCTCACGAACTGTTTGATTTTAGAGTCCAATTCTTCTAATATGGCTTAAATCCGCTGTCATTCGCATTCTCCCCTGTTTATTTTGAAAATAAATCTTAAAATAAGACAATAAACAATAAAAATTGTTTTGCAAAAATGGCGCGAAATTACGACATCGAGTGTATGGTTGGGTCATATTGACCCTTTTGGTCGTTTGGCCATGTCTATCTCTGGGTGCTGGCGCAACCCGACTAAAATGTGGTAAGAAACGAAGAGGGGGGACTGTTAGCTTCAGCTACTGAGAAGTATGGCATCGTCGCACTATAACTCTGTAAAATACACGCAATTTAAAATGGCGCGGGTCAATTTGACCCAACTGTGCGCTCCCCGGGTTAATTGACACAAATCATTTTAGACGCATAATGTCAACGGTTGGTGAAGCATAGATATTAAAATGCCGAATTGTGTGTTTCAAATGTGTAAAAACTACGCTACGAAAGTGAAAAAGGACGAAGGAGTATCTTATCACACGTTAGTACATTAATTAATTTAATATTTTTACTTAATTACTAAATATTTGTAGCTCAAATTTATAAACCGTCGCAAAAAGAGGATAGCGAATATGTTCGCACTGCAGTGCGATAGGGATAGATAGTGTAAGCGCGTCATAGATTAATCATTACAGAATGGCAAATATTGGAAGTATGTAACTTTTAATCTGTTCATGGTTGGTTTTGTGAGTAAAATTTTTCTATGTTTGTGACACGAAGTTTTTTTATAATTATGTAAAGATTTATCTGATTTTAATTTTGTATTTTTCTAGATTTCCGAGTGATGAGCTTATTAAATATAAGTGGATGAAAATAGTTCAGACCGAAAGAAGTGAACATGACTGGCTGCCTACAAAATATAGTCAAATGTGTTCAGCACATTTTAAAAAGGAAGATATATAATATAATACAGAAAAAGGATACGTGCGCCTAAAAAAATTTGCGGTACCTGTAATCCATTCGGTAAATAAAAATACTTTTGACTTTTTTTTTAAATAAATAAATAATAAATAAAATAAAATAAAAAGCCTTTTATTTCTTGCAAGTAGGTTGGTTACATAGTATAAAAGTAAAAAAGTATAATAAACTTATGCTAGGTTTCACAATTTACAATTTTTTTTCAATTCTTAAATAATTATGGCATTTGCAAGAACCCCTCCTCAGGTGAAGGTGAAGGCCTCCTCTAAAGAATTAAAAAAAATTCTATGTTGTAACAAGGTGTACCTATGTAGTTGATGTATATAATTCACGCAATAAAATCGTGAATGAAGTCAAGGGTGTGTTTATTTTACCTTTTACAAAATGTCCCTTCTATAATGGCTGAACACAGCAGCTTAGCATTAATTTGACATAATGTACGTTCCTCATTGTGTGTACAATGTACATTTATTATTATTATTATTATCTAAATATTAACATTTGTATCTCTGAATTTTATTTTTATTTTATTTTATTTTATTGTATTGTTTTATATTTTTTTTACATGGATCTTGAATCTGAAATAAAGAGTTATTATTATTATTATTATTATAAGCGTAACTCCTAATCTTTCGTCATGTCATCGTCCGCTTACGCTACCACTGAATGCCAATGGTAAGATTTTTATGCTCCTTTCAATAAGAACCAAAATCCTTTATTTCAGTTATGAGTTGTGGCGCGGACTCTAGCTATCTCTTTCGTGTAACGTTATGTTCCGTAAGCCTTTCTCATTCAGATTTTGCACACACACGTGTATATCTTTAGCGTTTGGACGTGTTTGAATGTGTAGCTCGACGGATCAAATTCTAATCGCCGTGCGTCAAAGGATGGCATATCTACCTCTTTTTTAAATACACTATCAATGATAATAATAATAAATTGATTTGACATTTGATATGGCAGGCGTCCCGCTGTCTCATCAATAGCCCAGCAACCAGTCCAGCAATCACCTTACCATAGACCCGAATTAGTTTCCCTTCTCTCTGCAATAGTCCCTGCACTCAGCCGGTGCTGTCTTTGGCTGTATCTTTTCCATGGTACAAGTCAGAGACAGTACCCGCTAGGTGTACGTATCCCACTTTAGATAATTGTGTCTCAAAGGGGCCACTGCGTGTTGGATCTGTATCCCCACGTACGCCTTCCAAAAGGACCGGCCTCTGTGCCGTGATATCCCGTAGGAGAGATACAATAATGATAATAATAATTGATCTGAAACCCAACATCTACATCCTGTTACAAAAAGCTGCCATTCTAAACACCTGTCGCATTGTGAGAAAACTCCTTCAAATAGACGAAGACAACACTGAAAACACACCTTCAAGACCCAACGTTTAGGTATGCAACGTACTTGGCTTTGCCCGTAAGTTGCATCAAAAAACCAGCAACATGCTGAGAAAAAAATAGAACACAAAAATAATAATAAATTGATTTGACATTTGATATGGCGTCCCGTTGTCTCATCAATAGCCCAGCAACCAGTCCAGCAATCACCTTACCATAGACCCGAATTAGTTTCCCTTCACTCTGCAATAGTCCCTGCACATAGCTGGCGCTGTCTTTGGCTGTATCTTCTCATAGTATAAGCAGAGATAGTGCCAATTAGGTGTATGTATCCCACAATATAATATCGTATCTCAAAGGGGCCTCTTCGTGTTGGATCTGTATCCCCACGTACGCCTTCCAAAGGACCGGCCTCCGGGCCGTGATATCCCGAAGGAGAGATACAAAAATAATAAGAAGACTTAGGAGGAAAATAATAATAATACAATAATAAAAGTTTATTTTCTTATCACAAAGGTAAGTGAAACAATTATAATGGGTACAACCATACTCTTACTTCTAGACAATAACCTTAGCCTTTGTGAGAGACTGGTGTCCAAACTAGGGTTTTCCCTCTGTGATGGATCACCAGGCCCTCAACCCAGAATGTAACAGGTATTAGATTACAATGGTCGAACTTATTATTATGACTGATGGTGATGGATGATTATATCATGATGATCATAGTTCTATTCAACTCTACATACAGATCTGACATAATCGTGATCAAAGAGGTCACGATTCCCATCTTGGTCTAGCTATTACCACACTGGTAAAATCTGCCATCACAAAAGCTTTGCTTGTGTTCTGGCAATATTAATGTGCAAGCATGTACACTCAAACCTAAGATTGAGTCTCTTACCATCTGATTGGATGCTTGACTATCTGTCAACAAGAATTACATAGAAAAAAATTCCTTCATTCAATTGGATTCAATTTCTCTCTGTCAAATTAAAACAGGGATAAATTGAAACTATTTCTACTAGCACTACCGGTGCATAGATATCTACTATACACAGTCTGCAGTCTGTTATCACCAAGTCCTTTATTGTGTCAGGGTCAGTTTACAGCTATCAACTATAGTCTAGTAAATAAACATGGACCGTAGTTTTCATAGTAAAAATCGATTACGATAAGACTTGATAATACTTAAAAAACAAGAAAATCCGACTTTAAACTAAAAACTAACTCGAGAGTTAAAAATACACATTATTGTAATAGTACAATGTACTGCTTAATTCAGAGTTATTTTTGGAGTAGATGTTATTCAACGTGCCAACGCGTAACGAACACTCTAAAGTGTAGTCGCGCGCGCGCATCCGTCGAGCGTGTTTGTGTCAATCCGTACCGATAGCGGTTCGTGTAGCAAGAATGACTAACATTCTTAAATGTGTTCAATGCAACATCGTCGTGGACGAGTTGCTCTGTTACTTGCAAAATAATGTCTCGATTGTTGATGAAGTGACAATGGTGCGATTGTGTACGTCTGCATTCAAAAGCGAAGAAATTAAAAATTCAAAAAAGCTCCTATTCGAGACGACGCCAACGGACGTGAGAAAAAGACTTCGCAAAAGCAAGGGAAAAGAAGACCGTGACGTTATAGACATGATAAATATTTTCAAATCGTCAGAGCCGGATGTTATTCCCGTTTTTGTCGCCAGGCAATTGGACAAATTACCACCGATTTTGATTGATCATTTGGACTGCTCGAAACTGTTGAAGGATATGTCAAAGTTAAGAACGGAAATTGAAATGATGAGGTCAAACTTTGCAACCCTGGACGATTTAAATGAATTAAAAGCAGCGGTACTTTGCATTAAACACGACTCATTGCCGCCGCCAACATCGGCCTTTAAAGTAAATAAAACGCGTGGTGCTTGGTGTGATAGTGGCCCAATGGGTCTTTCGCATGACTTTACTGTTCAAGAGAATAAATCGTGCATTGATAACGATGAAATTATACGCACTACATTACCGTTAACTCAACATAGGAAAGTGGAGGTAGTGCAAAATAAACCAAGCGAGCGGGATTCAAATTCATGCCAACAAACGTTATCAGCGGAGTGCTGTGAGGTGAGCGCGGGAGCCGGCTGCGGTGAGGGGGGCGATTATTTGCCGGCGTGCATGTCCCCCGCGCCCAGCGCTGCGACGACAGGTTTGGTGGCGAGCGCTGCAGTGACATCGCATGAATCACATGCGCCGAGACATACGCAAGGAGCGGGCCAGCTGATAGCCTCAGATAAGGCCGGCTGTAGTCGAGAATTGCAGGAGCGTGCATTGACTGTTAGTGAAGCAAAAACTGATAGATGTAATGATAACAATGAGAGATGGCAGACAGTCCACCGCAGGAAAACAACGACATATCGTTATACAGGCAAATCCGGTGTGGCTCGGGATTTGGAGTGCACGTTCAGGGCGGCAAAACGTAAAATTCCCATGTTTATTACTAACGTGCACTTGTCGACAGAAGAAAGCGATATAGCGAAACATATACTAAACAAAACTCAAGAAACTGTATCTTTAGAAAGAATAAACATGAAATATGAAAGAGGACACAAGGCCTACAAGTTTCTAATATCAGAGGAGAATTTGTCAAAGTACCTAGATGAAACATTGTGGCCTGTGGGTGTAATATTCCGTCGTTTCGTAAATTATAAATATAGGAAAACTAAAAGTACTCATATTCGTGAGGATAACGGCTTGAATAAATCAAAACATGAATAAGGCCCCCTATACTATAGCCACATTTAATTGCAAAAACGTCAAGCGTTCTATTGAGGACATTCGAGGTCTCTGCCGTACGTGTGATTTGGTGTGTCTTCAGGAGACTTGGCTGCAATTGGATGAAATACCCATTATCGGCACGATCGACAGCGGCTTCGGTTACACGGCGACGTCGGCAATGGACACATCTGCGGGCATCGTTCGCGGCCGCCCTTACGGGGGTGTCGCGCTATTATGGCGATATGCTGCGTTCCAACAAGTGTCAGTGTTGAAGTGCGATAATCCGCGTATTTGTGCAATCAAAATCTCTACTAGTGATAAATCAATCGTTATAATGAGTGTCTATTTACCTACAAACTCGTCAGACAATTTACAAAATTTTACTGATTGTATGAGTGCCGTGCATGCAATTATCGATGAAAGTGGAACCGACTCAGCTTTTATCTTGGGGGATTTCAATGCTGACCCGGGTGAGTTGTTCTACAATGAACTTATGTCTATTTGTAAAGAGCATCAGTGGTCATGTGTGGATACGGAAATGTTGGGGCTGGACTCGGGAGCATATACTTTCATCAGTGATGCTCACGGGACTAGTAGCTGGCTGGACCATTGTATAGCCACTCACGCGGCTAGGCGCGCCGTTGTTAGCGTTGATGTAAATTATGATACTCGATGGTCAGACCATTTTCCACTCATAATCAAACTTAATCTTCATTGTATATCTCCCAAGATGGAATCTACAGGAAATTCTTGTTTAAATAAAGATGTGTTATGGGGTACAAAGAGTGACAAAGAGATTAGAATGTATACCAAAGAGTGTCATGATAGGTTAAGATTAATAGATTTCCCGACTGAGTGTACGGATTGTGCTGACCATTTCTGTTCCAACCGTGACCATACGCTTGTCCTTGATACGCTGTATTCTGACATTGTGACTGCTCTCCGCGAGGCCGCGAAGGCGGTGGCGGGTCGAGGGGGCGCGCAGCAGGTGAAACGGGGTGGATCATGCATAACGGGATGGAACAAACACGTCGCAGGGGCTCACAGGGAGGCCAGGTCTAAGTACAACCAATGGGTACTGAGTGGTAGACCTAATTCAGGCCCCATTTATAAGGAAATGTGTGATAGCAGAAGGATGTTCAAGTCTCGGTTAAAATGGCTCCAAAACCACCAGGACCAGGTTAGGATGGACGCCCTTGCTATTAAACATAATAATGGTGATTTTCGTGGTTTTTGGAGAAGCACAAATAAAATGAATATAAGACCGGGACTACCTGTGAGCGTCGGCGGTGTAAACGATCCGAAGGACATCGCAAATATTTTCAAGGACCACTTTGCCGTTAAATCTTTGCTGAACCCAGCGGCTGAGGTGTTCAATGCTGAAAAAAGAGGTCAGAAGGTAGGGACTTATTATCTTGCGAAAGATGTCACCAGCATTTTAAAATCCATGTCCAGAGGCAAGTCCCCCGGGCATGATGGGCTCAGCATTGAACACCTGCAGCATGCTGGACCACATCTCGCCAGAGTCTTGGCTATGTTTTTCTCCTTGTGCGTGAGTCACTCGTACCTGCCAGAGGCTTTTATGAAAACGTTAGTCGTGCCGATTGTCAAAAATAAAACGAGTGATTTGACAGATATAGGTAACTATCGGCCTATCTCGCTAGCTACTATTATAGCGAAGGTATTTGACGGTCTGCTTAATGTGCAGTTAAATAAATACGTTGAGCTCCATGACAATCAGTTCGGTTTTCGTCCTCGTTTGTCCACTGAAAGCGCCATACTGTGCTTGAAGCAGACTGTCAAATATTACACTGATCGAAAAACGCCTGTGTACGCGTGCTTTCTCGATTTGTCGAAGGCCTTTGACCGTGTTGGCTATAACCTACTGTGGGACAAGCTTCAGAACATACATCTCCCTCAAGAACTCATCACCTTGTTTCAGTATTGGTACGCACACCAGCCCAACACCGTCAGGTGGGCGGGCGCAATGTCAGACACATATCGGCTGGAGTGTGGATTGAGACAGGGCGGCTTGACATCTCCAACCCTGTTTAATCTTTACGTTAACGACCTGATTGTGGCGCTCAGCAGTCTTCGTGTTGGATGCCATATTGACGGGGTATGTGTTAACAACCTAAGTTACGCGGACGACATGGTGCTGCTGAGCGCCTCGATCTGCGGTCTACGGAAGCTTATGCGTATTTGTGAGGAATATGCGTCTGGTCACGGTTTGCTGTATAATGTTAGCAAGAGTCAGCTCATGGTCTTCGAGGCTGTCGGTGCTAAATGCCCAGACACTGTTCCCCCGGTAATGATGAACTCGATTCCTCTGCAAAGGGTTACTGAATTTAAATATTTGGGGCACATACTCACCACCAACCTCAACGATCACCTTGACATGGAGCGTGAGCGGAGGGCGCTGTCGGTAAGGGCGAATATGATGGCTCGTAGGTTCGCCAGGTGCTCAAAAGAGGTCAAAGCGACGCTCTTTCGGGCGTATTGTACCTCGCTCTATTCGTGCAGCCTGTGGGCTAGTTATACAGCAAAAGCCTACAGCGCTCTCCGCGTTCAATTTAATAACGCGTTCAGGGCGGTGATGGGGTTGTCCCGATTCTGCAGTGCATCAAGTATGTTTGCGGAGGCACGCGTTGACTGCTTCCACGCGACCATGCGCAAAAGAGCTGCATCCTTGGTGCGCAGAGTCCGGGCCAGCTCCAACACCGTCCTGGCGATGATAGCCGCAAGACCGGATTCGTGCTATATACGGCATTGTGGTGAAAGACATGGCACTGTCCCGATGCCGAAAAGGGTGTACTGATGTTTTTAGGTTTAAATGACATTTATGTATTTTCAAAAATTTAATTTCAATGTTAATTATTTAATTCTACTAATTCATATATAGTGACATTTGTATTTTAATTTAGTTTATATCAGTGACATTCTCTCTCTATTTAATTTATTGTAAATTGATTAACAATTATTTATTTTGGTTATGATTTTTGGAATGTATTCTTTTTAATGTTTTATGTATGATGCTGAATATGGGTTAAAGTTGCCTGAAATAAATAAATTTATTATATTATTATTATTAAAGTGACAATTGTACATTATTTAAGTATGAGTACGTCCTCTTTTTTTTTGTTTTCGTGCACGGAATCGCCCTACACGCCGTCATCGTCACCCTGCCGGGGGACAAGGGCGCTGCTCCACCCCCAGGGTGAAGAGGGCGGGGTTTACCCACTATAACCCTCTGCGATACTCCCTCGCTGCCCGAGTGGTGATGCCGTGGGACTCTGAGATCCATGGACTGCCACGACAGTTTAATTCTTATTGATTTTTAATATAACCGCTTATCTTTATATGCATTTCCCGTCAATGCAAATCGTGCGAAGTAACCGAAAAAATTGTGTTGATGATTGAAAACATCCATTTTTGAGAAGTCGGTTAAAACTTGTAACAAACCGTTTGTTTATGACTTTGTTATGTGTGATTGCAATGAATAGCGGTATTATCAGAAAACAATATGTCATTATTATATGCAACTTATTAGCCTAATGATAAGGTTTGTGGTGTTCCACACTTCCTATAAAATCCTACATATTAACAGAATAAAAAAGCCCATCACAAATAACATTTGTTCATTTTATAGTCAACAGTGGTCTCAAACAGTGCAACAAAATGTTGTACTTTTATTTTTTCCTTTTATTGATATGGAATGCAAGTAAGTCGAGACAAATTGATTTTAATTCCCTTAACTTATGGACAAATTATATTATAGGTATCATTATTATAATGCACGATACGTAAACGCATAAGCAAGTTCGTAATGTAAAGCAATTTTTAATTTTATTGCAAAGAAAAATCTCTTTAAGTTGTATTGTTTTTGGTTTTCATAGTATTTAAATTTGACCTAATTTTAAACTAGAGAGCAACTTTAGTATCTTTTAGCAAGTAAGTAAACTTAATTTGTGACCCTTATATGATTACATATTTTGGGTACTGCTAGATTTGATAATCTGCTTAAGACGATACAAGAAATTCATTGGCACCTATATTAAACAGTCAAATAGGCCATTATTCAAATAAACATTCAAGGCAGTTAGTGAAAAATAATGTCAAAAATGGTATTAATAGCTCTTGGAGGAATAATATAATAATCTATATAATATAAAAGAAAGTCGTTTAGTATAAAAGAAAGTTATAAGTGTTGTTTGTTACAACACTTATAACTCGAGAACGGCTGGACCGATTGTTATGCATTTTGTTTTGTTGAATTTGTTTCCGTCCCGAATAGCAGAATACATCTTAAAAAAGAAAGGATTTTGATCAATTCCCACGGGAACGGGAACCACGCGGGTGAAACCGCGGGCGGCCGCTAGTAATAATATATAAATAATTTATTTTTATTTTACATCACACATTGGTAAATACAAAACAAGAGATACATAATAATATCTAAGAGTCACTTTAAAATACCACATATGCGATGGAATGGCGCCTAAAAAGGTATGCAATACCAGGACACCAGGCCACCCTCTAACGGAGAAAGGTTAACTGAATGTGGATACACTTGGGAGTTATGACGTTTACCATAGCGGGGGATAATATCAAATCTTAAAACACACAGTATTACGAGAAACGAATAGGGTATCTGAGAATCAGATAAACAGCCATCAAAATATTAGATAAATAACTAAATAAGTAATGACTCAATCGCTATTTTCCAGGTGCAAGTTATCGCTTCGACTACAAGTATAGCAGGGGGCTTAGACAAGATGACACCGATTCGTATCGATGCGATCTCACGCTTGCGTCTAGCCTTGGCGATAACAAGAACAATGGCCTAGACAAGATGACGTTCGAATAGCGATGGCTTTGGCGAAATTGTTTTTCAGAAAACAAAATAATATTGGTTATGGTTGCGTCATCTATGTCTGCAACACTAAGTCTATGGTTTGCAAACGTCAAAATGTTCAAACGTCAAAACATACGAGCTGTCAAATTAAAATAATTTATTTTGGTTTTTACGTAATTTACGTAAACAGTGAGCATAGCGAGTGGTTTTGCGTATTCATTAGTAGTTTAAAAACAATAGTGAGTTTGATAGTGGTAAGTAAATACATATGTGTTCTTCAAAACCACAATGGCATTCAAACTTAGCATTCAAAATACTTTGATTTTTATAAGCTCAAAAAATGATGAAATCTGTATGTTTTAGTGTTAAAACATGGATTCAAGAATGCGTGCAAGTCCCGAGCAATTGTCAAAGCTTCTTGAGTATATGAAAATGTAAGTAAATCCAAGTTTTATTCATTCAATCAAGATTTAATTTGTACAAAAATTTGGTACCAAAAGTATGATGCCTGGCCAATGTAAACAATAAAGCGGTCGCGGTTGTCTCTTACCGGACCACAAGGTTGGATAATACATATCAGACCAAGTACCTATGGTCTGATGAACTCACAACCATCTTGAATGCTGTCGATGGGTTGGTGGTTGGTTTCTGACACCAATAGGAACAAGCTATGCTTTGTTTGGGGTCAGATGCATGTGTCTGGAGAGGTCCCACCCACAACCTTTAGGTGTCTGCCTCATTGCTCTTGCATTTTTCCTATTAAAAATTATGTTTTCTTTAATGTGATTTAATTTTATAGCAATCATGTAAATTTAATTGTCTCATGTTAATTCATGTCTCCAATTGCCTAAATAACCCATGTGTTACTAATTTGATATAAGAGGAAGCTTTAAAGATTCCTTTTTTAGTTTTTCATTCAATTTAATTTTTTTTGTTTGTTTTAGAAACTATACACCAGCCGTCACAACATCCTTCAAAGGGACAACAGGGATGACACTGCATACTGCTGCTCTCTAGGCTATAAACTATTTGTGTGAAAAATTTCATTCAAATCAGGCACTCAAGTGCTAAACGATAATGAAATTTGTATGTTTTAGACTTAAGTGTTAAAACATGGATTCAAGAATGTGTGCAAGTCCCGAGCAATTGTCAAAGCTTCTGAAGTATATGAAAACGTAAGTAAATGCAAGTTGTATTCCTTTATTCAAGAGTCAATTTGTACAAAAAAAAAGTAAACAATAAAGTGGTCGCAACTTTGGAACACGTATATTGAATCTTTGTTTGTTTATGTTACATACAGTCTTGGTGACATGGCAAGGCCTCTTACCGGACCCCAAGTTTGGGTAATACCAATAAGACAAAGTATGGTCCTGAACTGGCAACCATTTTAAATGCTGTTGATGGTGGTGTCAACAAGCTATGATGATGGGTTGGTGGTTGGTCTCTGACACCAATAGGAACAAGCTTTGCTTTGATTGGGGTCTGATGCATGTGACTGGAGAGGTGACACCCACAAACCTTTAGGTATCTGCCTCATAGTTCTTCCATTTTTCCTATCAAAATTCCTCTCAAAATCATGTAAATTTAATTGTCTTAAGTTAATTCATGTCTCCAATTATTGCCTTAAATTCCCTGTGTATACTAATTTGATATAAGAGAAAGATTTAAAGATTCCTGTTTTATTCAATATAATTTTTTTTTGTTGTTGTAGAAACTATACACCAGCCTTCACCACATCCTTCAAAGGGACAACAGGGACGACACTGCAGTCTGCTGCTCTCCAGGCTATAAACTACAGAAAAATTTCATCCAAATTGGTTCAGCCACTCAAGAGTTAAAAATAAATTAATATATCTGAACATCTATCTGTAAAATTGTAAATGCTGTTTTAACTCAATGTAATAATAATTTGAATAATTGGATATTGTTATATATGTTTTTATTATTATACTATGTAATAATAATTTAACTTTACATATATTTGCATGCTGAAAAGCTTAATATGGAAACCATAAGACCTACTTGTGTACTATACTTTGCAAATAAATAAATTTTATTTGAATTTTATAATGGACTTCATTATGTGACTGTTAATAAAAATGCTGTACTATTAATAATTATTATAACTTTATTCAAAAACCGATTTTATTTACAAAAATCTAGTCAAACTCATACAGTTTTGATTTTCAATAACATGAGTACCCAAGTTTTTATTTATTCTCCCTCATAGCTCACTTTCACTTTCTACTAATCAAATCATTGCACATAGCACTGCTTCAGGTTAACTCATTTCATAAAGCTCTTGCATAATATTATGTCTCCATGCAAATCGAAGACCATTTTTGGGAGTCATGTTGCTCCACCAAGTCATAATCACATGTCTGAAAAGAAAATCAGATAAAAATGAGTATTATCATATAAACTTCTCCTTGATAAGGGATCTCTTCTGTGGTGTAATGCTATACACACACCCGCTGGCCATCGCTCTGATACCTACTTGTTTGGTTTGGTTACACCATACCTAATAGGTAGTGAAGTTTTGTGTGGTATTTTTTACCTGTAAATGTTTATATGAGGCACAAAGATGGTGTACTTTATTAAGTATAAATTCAAAAAAGTGGAGATAATTTTCGTGACTAGTGATTGTAATATGCGAATCTTACATCAAAACATTGCGGGTGCCATCTCCAAGAGAGATCTATTAGAACTCACTATAGACAACCTAAGACACTCGGGACAAGAACCTGATATAATTTGTTTGTCAGAGACCTTTTTGAAGTCAGGGTGTGAGCAAAATTTTCACTTGAATAATTATCAAATGGCTTCATTTTATTCTAGGGATAAAAAAAGAGGAGGCGTTTGTATCCTCTTAAAACGTGGTCAACAATTTAAACATATAGACAAAATCAATAACCTGGCATTAACTAATACATTTGAATGCTGTGGAATTGAAATCACTAACCATAACTTGATAATAATTTGTATCTATAGAACACCCACTTCGAACATAGACATTTTTTTCGATTTATTCCAAACAATGCTACATTATCTATCGCACCGCTTAAATAAAAAAGTCGTGATCGTGGGAGACCTTAATATTAATACTCTGGTACAAAATAAAGCTTCTACTACTCTAACCGATTTAACCAATAATTACAATCTAAAATTATACATAAATACACCAACAAGAATTAATTCTTGCATTGACCATATTATTGGTAATATTAACGAAGCCATAGGCACTGTACTACCACTAGGGCTGTCAGACCACGATACGGCACAAATACTCACATTTCAAGTAGAAAGTAAACACCGACAACTCAAATCATGGATTCTTACGAAAAAAGACTACAGCGACGAAAACATTGAAAAGTTTACGAATTGCTTAAAAAAATTATCATTTGCTGAAATATACATGGAATCGGACCCGAATTTAGGCTTTCAAAAATTTTATAATATATTTAAACTGTTTTATGATCTATGCTTTCCAATTAATCATATCAAAATCAATAGAGTGTTAAAAGCGAATTGGATTACCAAAGGATTAAAATTGTGTTGTCAAAAAAAAAGAAACTTACGCTTCAAATACTATAAAAATAAATCTGAAGATAACAAGAAAAATTATGAAACATATTCACGCATATTAAACAAATGTATAGTAACTTCGCAAAAAATACTTAACAATAAGCGTATGATAAATAGCCGTAATTCTTGTAAGACAGCTTGGGACATAATAAAAAAAGACGCACCAAGTTCTCCGAAGTGTATTAGTAAAATAAAATGTGATACTTCAGAAAAGTTATTGACAGAACCAATAGCAATAGCTGAGGCTTTTAATAAGTATCTATTAGGCCTAACAAATGAAACCACTTCGATAAAACCTAAATCCACTTTGACTAAAAGCTGTCAAAATACAATTTTCCTAGCTCCAGTTTCCGCCACAGAGGTTAAAAACATCATTTCATCTCTTAATAACACCAACACTGAAGGTTTTGATGAAGTATCAACAAAGGTCGTAAAGGCGTGTAAGGATGAGTTATGCGAAGTACTAGCTCATCTGATTAACCTTTCATTTGAACAGGGCATGTTCCCCGAACTATTAAAAAGGTCTATAATAAAACCACTCCATAAAAAGGGTGATACTAGTGTAATAAGTAATTACAGACCGATTGCCCTTATTTCTGTTTTTTCAAAGGTCTATGAAAAAGCATTTTATACGCGACTAATGGATTTTTGCGTTAAAAATAGTATTATTAAAGAAGAACAATTTGGCTTCCAAAAAGCAAAATCTACTACCTTAGCGGCATTCAATCTAGTACATAACATTTTATTGAATATAGATAAAAAATATTTGACATCAGTGTTATATTTCGACTTGACCAAAGCGTTTGAATTTGTGTCTCATGACATCCTACTACAAAGACTGGAATGTAATGGAATTAGAGGAAGAGCTTTGGGCTGGATCAGGTCGTACTTGCATAATAGGCAACAGTGTGTAGAGGTCACCACGCTAAATACACAACGGGTTGTTACTAATTTCAAATCTGATTACAAAGTCAATAAATACGGTGTACCTCAGGGCAGCATTCTTGGCCCCATTTTTTTCCTAATATTGTATAAACGATATCACAGAAATTACACCACATCAAATGATCTTGTACGCGGATGACATATCTATTATAGTAAAATCTCAAATAAATTCATTAGAAAATCATCTTCTTGACATTCATAACACAATAGATTTAATAGTGACATGGCTTACATCTAATAATTTAATGGTTAATCTGACTAAGACAAAACTTATGAATTTCAATAAAATTAATGACATGCATGTTTTATTCGATAAAAATATTATTGACGATCTCCAAAGTGTGAAATTTTTAGGAATAACAATAGATAAAAAACTCTGTTGGAGAGATCATATTGAAGAATTGTGTAAAAGATTGAACAAATTCGTATATGCTCTTGGTCGACTTAGGACAACCACATCTCAACACACAGCTTTGGTAGCTTACCATGGATATGTTGGTTCTCTTCTACGATATGGCATTATCTTATGGGGTCATAGCGTAGACTTTCATAAAGTTTTTATAACACAAAAAAAATGTATTAGGGCAATTTGTAAGGTAGGGTAAGAGGTACAATTATTGGCACTTTAAGGAATTTCGCAACTTTAAAGGCCTGTAGAAAATCAGCTAATTTAAATATCGACTTAAATTTGATTTCGTATAATTCTTTATTTATTTGAGAATAGATTTAAACGGGTTGATAGTTAAGAAAAGTGTTAGAAATACGAAAATTTCCGCAAAATATGAAAAAACACCGAAAGTCACTATTGTTGGCACCCTAAAGTACAAATATTGGCATAGAAAAATGTACAATTGTTGGCAGTGCCAATAATTGTACACGTGACCGTGCCAATAACTAATCGGATCGCCTGATAGTGATGGGAAAAGTGAAATCTATATACTTACGAGTACCTATACAAATAATTTGCCGTTCGTTATAGGCGTTAAAACTAGAGAACGGCTGAACCGATTTGGCTAATTTTGGTTTTGAAATGTTCGTGAAAGTCCAGAAAATATTTAAAAATGTGAGAAAATAGAGGAATTAGACGTAGGTCTTGCTTGGCGGTAATTGGAACGCCAAGCACACCACGTGGGGCTCCCCCTCGAACAATCCGTTCGGCGAGGACCTAATGTCCTGGGCACTCAGCTTGGGACTAGTGATCCTCAACAGGGGGAGCACGCCAACCTGTGTGAGGTCGTCGACATCACCCTGGCCACCTCACATTTGGCGGGCCGCGTCACCCAGTGGCGGGTGGCCGACGCGGAGACCTTTTCGGATCATAAATATATCCAATTTGGTATCTCCGTAGGCGGCCGTGGTACTCAAGTCCAACCGAGGAAAACATCCCGAATGGACGTAGGTGGACAAACTCAACCCCCCAAGTACAGCGACATTGCTGGCTCTTATATAGTCGGTATTAGCCACTTGAAGCCGATGACCGAGGAGCAAATGCGGCTGATACAGGAGGCTATCAAGGCTTCAACAAGGTGGTAGATGCTAGCCTCAGGGGGGTACCGAAACTCTTGGGTTTTGCCTACAAGACAGGCCGGATATTGGCGACTGCACAAACCAGGGAACCAAGGACTGGCTTGAGGGCTTAATCCGAGAAACGGAACCATGGCCCGGTGCAAAGCTCTCTATTAAACCAGGGAGCGAACTGCCCAAGCCAAAAGTTGGGACCGCATTCTGCCCCGGAGCAATTTATGCTATGGGTGCAGAATGAAGATCTCAACCCAAAAGTTTGGAGGGTTCTCCACACGAAGGAGGAAGCGACAGGATCTATTGTGACCTTCTCTCTCAATGACTAGTCTGTGGAAGCCCTCAAAAACAATCGTGGAGAGGCCAAATTTGGTGTGAGGACAGTTGTCTTCAAATCAAAGGAGGCCAGGAGACGGAACCCCCAAATGTGGCGAATCTACCGCCCACCACCAGCAGCGTAAAGGAATCGAAGAGCGTTGAAACCCTCGGGAGCCTCCAAAGGCTCCCAAGGCTTAAAGCCTCCCCCTCCGAAACCTAAGGCCGTCGCGGGACCCTCAGCTGAGGGTACCCAAAGGGCCCAAACGCGACTGGGAGGGGGAATTTAGCGGGAGCGCCGAAGGTACCAAAGGTTTCCCATGATATATGTAGATAGGTAGCTCACTTTTTATTAGCTGAGTAAATATACAGTCGTTTTAAATCGCCGTGTAAAAATCTACCTATTAGTAGGACTTATAATGCTTTAATAAAATATACATTGTACAAAACAGTGGCACATCACTATTAGAATTTCATAAAAGCTGATACAATCATTGGCACCCTTCGAGGTACAATAATTGGCAGTGCCAATCGTAAAAAAAGTACAATTATTGGCACTGCTAAAATTTGAAACCACAATAGATAAGAAGACAAGTAGGCATTTTATGAATAGAACTTTCGAGACTGGTTAAAACACAATCATAACATTAACAGCGATTTTGCAAAACCGTATTTCAATAATTGGCAGGGGGTGTCAACGAACTAGTTCTCCATACAAACAAAATTACAATTATTGACACCCCCTAAAAGTTTTTTTCCAACAAGATTTACGATTGTATTTGCTGCAAAACCCACTATTTAACATCTTATTTAACTAAAAAACATTCACTGACCAGAAATTATCTACAAAATAAAAAGTAATAAGTCGTTAAACTTACCCTGCATTCACAAATTTTCTTAAGGAATCACGCACAAACTGGTTTCTCTCGGGACCATGACCGAAAAGAATTTTTTCTAGTGTTGTCAGTTGTAATTATTTAAAAACTACTATTTAGTGTTGTAAATGAATAATTGAACTTTTATTCTAAATCTTTAGTTTATGAATTTTTGCCGCGAAAAGCTTAATATTTAAGTTTAAAACCCAGAGTGCCAACAACTGGAGGGGGGCCAACATTAGTATAGTTTACCCTACACCCATTACAAAGCTGCAAAACATTGTTCAAAAAACTAAATATTCTGCCTTTGCCTTCATTGTACATTTATGAAATGGCCTGTTTTGTAAAACAACATTTATACTTATTTAAAAAAGCGTCGGAAGTATACCCCAGAAGCACCAGGAATTCCGATAGATTAGTGCTCTCGACTACCCCCAGAACGACACTATATCTAAAAAATTGCTATGCAATGGCTGTTAAAATATACAATAAATTGCCTGACAACATTAAACTTTTACCAACAATTAAATTTAAAAAAGACTTATACTCTTGGCTACTACAACATAATTTTTATAGTGTAAGTGAGTATTTTAATGTTTAATTAGTGGCTGATGCTCCTCTGTATTTATAAAGATGTTTGTATGTTTGCATGCTATGATATGTATGTAGCGAAATAAGGTTTACTTTTATATACTAATAACCTGTCATCTATTGTTACCTATTTCATGCAAATAAATGAATTATAATTATTATTATTAAATTATTAAGTAGTTGAGTGCAACAACAATGCAAATATCTTGTTGCCTGCATCATCATAATATTAATTATTGTAAAGAAGATCGGCGAAACTCAATTTCATATTTTTTAAGGACGTTCACAATCAGAAACATGTTAATTAAATAGAGTTAAATTCGTAGATTTTAATTCCACAAAATCATCACTTTTAAAGAAGGGAGTGTTGCAGTTCAAAAGATAAATAATTTTCAATTTAATTATAACAAAACGTTTCTATAATGCAAAAACTGAACGATGTTTTCTTGTAAGAGTATGTTCCAATCAACGCAGAAGTTTTAATACCAAAGTAATCAATTCCATTTTCAATATGCATATCTAATGTTAAGGTATATTTAAAATATTTTGATCTATTAAACATCAAACAAGACTGTAAGAGACATTAGAAAGTTATACATACACCTGCATTTGGAATGTATTTTACTACAAAGTGAAAAAAAAAAATACTGAAGAATATGGCTTAGACTTCTTTGCTTTCCCATTAATAAGTGTGTTATTTTATTTACAAAAATCTAGTCATACTTACAGTTTTGATTTTCAATAACACATGGGCTCACTTTCACTTTCTACTAATCAAGTCATTGCACATAGCACTGCTTCTTAATTCATTTGTGGGAGTCGTGTGTTGCTCCACCGAGTCATACATGTCTGAAAAGAAAATCAGATAAAAATGAGTATTATTATTATATACCTATACTTCTTCTTGATAAGGGAGTTCTTCTGTGGTGTAAATGGTGTAATACTATACACCTACTGGCCATCTAAGTATGCTTGCCAAACCGTACACCATAATAGGTAGTGTCTTAGAATATTATGACGTTATTATTCTAAGGGTAGTGTAGTTATGTGTGGTATATTTTACCTCTAAATGTTCATATTATGAGGCACGAAGAAGCTGCACTTCTCTTTTGTGGTGTTTGTGGGAATACTAAATACTCTAATTATGCTTTAGGGCATTTACAACCTCTCTGATACCTACTTGTCTGGTTTGGTTACACATAGTACCTAGGTAGTTTAGTTTTGTGTGGTATTTATTACCTGTAAATGTTCATAAATGAGGCACGAAGATGGTGTGCTTTAGTAAGTAGTTAAGTGCAACAACATAGTGCAATTATCTTGTTGCGTGCATCTTAATATTTATTGTAAATTTCTTACTTTTATTTCTAGCACTGGCACGACTCATAGGTCGTCAAAAAGCTTCATAAATGTAGCTGTATTAATAATTATAACTTTATTTAAAAACCTACTTTATTTACAAAAATCTAGTCATACTTACAGTTTTGATTTTTAATTTACATGAGTACTCAAGTTTTTATTTATTCTCCCTCATGGCTCATCTTCACTTTTTAGTAATCAAGTCATTGCACATAGCACTGCTTAAGGTTAACTCATTTCATAAAGCTCTTTCATATTATGTCTCCATGCAACTCGCAGCGGCAGACCATTTGTGGGAGTCATGTGTTGCTCTTCCATCTAAGAAAATCAAATAAAAATGAGTATTATCATATGCCTATACTTCTCCTTGATAAGGGATCTCTTCTGTGGTGTAATACTATACACCTGCTGGCCATCTAAGTATGCTTAAGGGCATATATTCTGATACCTACTAGGTTGTGTATTAGAGTTATTGTTATAATTTTATGGATGGTAGTTTTGTGTGGTATTTATTACCTGTAAATGTTCATATGAGTAAGTAGTTAAGTGCAACCACATAGTGCAAATACCTTGTTGCCTGCATCATACTAATCAATGTAAAATTCTTACCTTTATTTCCAGTCTGGCACGACTTTTAGGTCGTCAAAAAGCTTCTTAAATGTAGCCGTTTAGCTTCACCATCATCAGCCTATTACAGTCCAATGCTGGACATAGGCCTCTCCAAACGCTCGCCACACTAATCGATCCTCGGCCACTCGCATCCAAATGCTGTTTAGCTTGTTTAGTCTGATGTTGGTTATACAACATTTTTTGCATTTTCTCAATTATTTCCAATTGCCGTCCTTAACTTAATCACTTTTGGCACCTCTCTCAGGTATTTACATTACGTGCAGCCCACAATAAACGCAAAAAATCATTTTTAAATTGTTTAATGCACTTGTCAAAGCTTCCAAATCACAGCTGATGAATAAAATCGGCCATTTTCTTTCCATATCTGCAGCCCTTTGGGAGTCGCTAATTGACATTGTCGAAGAACGCTCAATTGGGCCATAACGAACATAAAAAGTGCCACTTGTCTACGCATTTGTATGGAGTAAGCCATAGAACAATTCGATAGTGTGGCGATAGTCTATGGTATTCGTTTCGAATTGACACTTGGCTACCAACTTTTTCTAACTTTTTGATCGCTGCCGATTGACCACGTGACAACTGTCAAATCCATACAAATTTGACCGAGCGAAATTCGCCAGCTATGAAGCGATGTCATCTTGTCTAAGCCCCCAGACTCGCTAATGGATGGCTCAAACTGCACAGGGTCCCGGCTATTTTCAATGATGCCTTCTTTAAATGCGATCAGGAAGGTACAAGATTTATAACAAAAATCTGGAGCTACAACTGTCCTTACAATGTTCTAGCAACTTGATCTGTCAAAATTAACACCTTAGTTTTAAATCATCATCATCAACATACTACCGTATTCCCGGTACCAACCTTACGGGACCTTGGGTCTTGGGGCCGAGTGCCGACCTTAGTTTTAAATAATTATAGCAATTATTTGGTCATCAGAAAATATGTGATAGTCTCTCTCAACGTGCTATGAGAATGCGGGAATAGAAAGTTCACCTGTTCTTACGCACTCATATGGAAACTTTAATAATGAATTAATTAAATCTTATGAAGGTGATCGTAAAAATTGGCCACCGTACCTGAAAGTAAGGCTGTAGTTTTTATTACGCCTGTCGCTAAAATGACTTGAAATAATAAAATAAATATATGTATATTGGACAACATTTAATTAGCGTAGGCATTTGTGTTATGGGTATCAAAAACAACAAAGATACCACAAGTACATAAATACAAACTCAGAACAAAAAACCAATGTTTTTCACACAAGTATTTTATCCTGGGTGGAATTTGAACACGCGCGCGCGTTATGGCGCGGAGGGCAGGGTCACTACCAAGGAAGGCGGTCGTCTCTTTCTGTGAGGACGTGATGGCACAGAAAGAGGCGGCGGAGCGGGAGCGAGAGAAAAGCCCTCACGCTCCCTTGCTCCGAAGAAGTCGGAGGGGGAGGAGAAGACGGGTTTATGACCAATCGTCTCTTCTCCCTAGCAATGGCCTGCAGGACGGAGGTGTGGGGACACCTCCTCCTGCACTGCACAGGCCACGGCTCCCGACGGGTGGCAACGACCAGGCGCTCTCGGCCGTTGTTGTCCAGTCTCCTCCCTCCGCCGGGGGGAGGCAAGCGGGGCCCGCTCTGTAAGAGGCGGGCAGGTCGCCCTGCGGTGTCTCTGGTTGTCAGGGTCTGTCCTAGCCCAGAGACGCCGCCGACGGCGATGCAGGAGCGCGGGGGGGTTTAGTGGGTATCCTTCGTGCACCAGTCTTTATAAAGACTGGGGCATGGAATTGCACGAGTCCCACACACGGCTCGCCTTCCCCAGGCGAGTTATGGTGCCTAATAACTAAAATAATAACGTGGTATGAGGATGTTTGCTCTTAAGGAAGGAGCAAACATCCTCATACCACATCTGGTAAAAATCTACAGGACCAGCCTGGCCTGGGGACATATACCAGAACGGTGGACCACAGTTAAAGTTCTATTCTTACCTAAGCCTGGGAAAAAGGATTTCGCTCAGCCGAAATCCTTCAGACCAATAAGTCTTACTTCATTTCTTTTAAAGACAATGGAGAAAGTAATAGATATATATATCAGGAGTATCATCTTACCGATGAACCCGATACATCCTTCCCAACACGCCTACCGCAGTGGAAAATCCACGGAAACAGCCCTGATCAGCCTCACTGACAGGATTGAGAAGGCGTTGGAGGACAAAGAAATCGCACTATGCGCATTTCTGGACATAGAAGGCGCCTTCGACAACACACCAACAAACCTACTGGTTGGAGGCTTAGTGCGTAAGAACGTCGAGCCTGTTACCATTAGGTGGGTCGAAGCAATGCTTACCACAAGAAATGTAAAGCTAACCCTTCTACAAACAACAGTTGAAGTCAGAACCACTAGGGGATGTCCACAGGGAGGAGTATTATCCCCCTTACTATGGACCCTAGCTGTAGACCAACTGCTATATAAGATGGAAGACCTAAGCTTTGATACACAAGGCTATGCTGATGACCTCGTGGTCACGGTCAGAGGCTTCTGTCAAACTACGGTCTCCTTAAGGATGCAAAAGGCCTTAAAAACCATCAATGACTGGTGTGGAGACAATGGCCTATCGGTTAACGCCACAAAAACCGTTATAGTTCCCTTTACCAAGCGTAGACAGCTGAACAAGCTGATCAAACCTCGGCTGAATGGGAATGAAATTGAGTTTTCCACGGAGGTCAAGTATCTGGGAGTTACCATAGACCAGAGACTTACGTGGAACACTCATTTAAACAACATAATCCAAAAAGCTAAAATAGCTTTAGGATCATGCGGACGTATGCTCATGCTCATGGGGGTTAAAACCCAAAGCAGTTTTATGGCTGTACACAACCATTGTGAGGCCGATAATAACATACGCCTCGGTGGTGTGGTACAATAAAGCCAGCCAGAAATCCGCATCAGACAGATTAGGCAGTCTGCAAAGGACTGCCTGTGCAATGGCAACGGGGGCCATGTCCACCACTCCTGGAGCGGCTCTGAATGCGCTACTCAACATCATGCCTCTTGACCTACACATCATCAAAGAGGCGGAAGCTAGCGCATACAGACTCAACGCCCAGGGAGGACTCAGACCTATCTCTCAAAAATTGAGGACCTTACTGGACTCAGTTCATGAGACACCAACTCTGAGGATGACCCCCGATGTCATGACACCGGTCCATGTTTTCAACAAAACATTCAAGGTTGAGATACCGGACAGGGAAAACTGGTTAAACAACCAAGTTACCTGTGAACGGGGAAGCCTAAACTGGTTCACTGATGGCTCTAAAATGGGCCCAAAGGTGGGCTGTGGAGTATATGGAGAGCGACCAAGATATGAACACTCACAAAATCTGGGCACATTCGCCTCCATTTTTCAAGCAGAGATCTTCGCCATCATAGAATGTGCGGATATCAACCTGCAAAATAACCACGTAAATCGTGGAATATACATTAAAGACAGTCAAGCGGCGATACTAGCACTCGCCGCTAACCAGGTAACGTCAAAACTGGTGGCAGACTGTATGACCCGACTAAACTCTCTCGGAAAGAATAATAGGGTAACACTTAGGTGGGTTCCGGGACACGAGGGAATAATAGGCAACGAGAGGGCCGATGAACTCGCAAAAGCAGGTGCGGAGGCAACACAACATGGCCCAGAGCCAATCTGTGGAATCCCCAAAAGCCTAGCCCGTACCACCTTGGAAAACCTATACACAGAAAAGTCAAAGAGGGG
The DNA here is from genome assembly GCA_949319885.1 of Mecyna flavalis. Lineage (NCBI taxonomy): Eukaryota > Metazoa > Arthropoda > Insecta > Lepidoptera > Crambidae > Mecyna > Mecyna flavalis. The sequence continues at coordinate 1,546,356 of OX439426.1, forward strand.
ATGGTTAAACATGCCAGGACTTAAACACGCAAAATCACTTACAAAAGCCTTTGATCCGAAAACTTCAAAACGGATCTTAGGACTGAGTAAGCGACAGGTACGCATCATGGTTAGAACCATTACAGGACACTGTTGTCTTAATAAGCACATGACTGTAATGGGTCTACGCGAGTCGAGGAAATGCAGATTCTGTCACACTAGCGACGAAACACCTCTGCATATACTCACGGACTGCGAGCCATTGATGCACAAACGTAGCCTTATTCTGGGGAAGCACATTCTACAACCAGACGAGGCTAAAGATATCCTCCCCAAGAATATCCTCCTCTTCGTAGAAGAGGTTGGGCTTGGAGAGGAACTGTAATCTAAGTGGCGTTCACAATAGATCAGAATTGGTCGCAGTGACTGTGGAAACACTAAGCCGCTATTAATAATAAAAAAAAAAATATATGGTGCCTAATAGCATTCCCCTCCACAAAAAAAAAAAAAAGGGTCACTACCAAATGCGCCTCCGGGCTCGTCAAACTATTAGGACTTCAGAAACTATGACGCTTATTTCTTTCTTTTCTCAGGTGCTGTCTTGGCTTCACCGTCCGACGAGGGTCTGCTTGAGGCTCTCAAGGAAAAACACCCTAAAGTAGGGCAGTCCAGTCAAATCTACACTGGATTGTATGTCGGAATCCATGCCACTATATCCCGAGAAGACTACACTACTATTGAAGGTTTGACTAATTTCATGATCATCATCAGATACGACGACTACTGCTGTGCAAAGAATCTCTACAACTATCTCAATCGGTCCTACATTGCCCGCATCCAGCGGTTTTCCGCGACATTTGCAAAATCGTTTTTTTTTCACCTTTAAGGGTCCTTTCCACGGTACCTCTAGATTCTAGAGCGTGGTCGCCATTGCATTTCCTTTCCATTTCTTTCATACCTTTATATTATGTGACTAGCTCGGGGCGCCCGCTTCGCGGTCGCGCCCAGGGCTAGTATTATGTGAAATCTTGTCTTAGAATTTCAACTTAGTAAATATAACAACAGCTTTGATACACATATGCCTACACCAATAATCGTGTGTAATATTCTACTTGATTAAGATTAAACATGCTGTACTATTTTAATCAGGGATACCTCTCGATCGGATTCCCGTGGAGTGGGCGGTGGGCGAGCCACGAGACTACAGTGAGGAGGAGGGATGCCTCATCATGCTGGACAATGGTAGCCTGGCTGGAGTACGATGCAACGAGACGTACCCTTACGTGTGCTACAAGAAGAAGACTCGCAACATGATCATGAACGAATGTGGAACTTTTGACACTGGTAGAGTAATTTAATTAGGATAAATTGAATGATCGTGCCTTAAGTATTTAGGGTCCTCATCAGTCAGTACAAAAACAATAATTAAGTTAACAGCGTATTTGTGGCTGAATAATCCGAACTTTAATATGTCATATTCTACTTCTATTATATTTGACTATATTTTTTTATTTTCCCAAAATGTTTAAAGAAACACATGCAAAGAATTCACTAACTAGACCCAAGCTGCTGGTTGAGTAGTCAATTAAAACCTTTTCTATTCCAGAGTACACATTAGACAAACGCACTGGCAGCTGCTACAAGTACCACCGGAACGCTTTGACGTGGCGAAGTGCTTACTCCATCTGCTTGGCTGAAGGAGGCTACCTCGCCATCGTGAACGGCAACGACGAACTACAAGTCATGAATGGCATATTCGAGAAGAATCCGACCGGAAGTATCATTGGGGCCAGTCATCAACCAGAAACTGCTGTTGGCGTATTGGATTGGGGTAAAACTGGGCAGTGGTACACTGTGCATGGTAAGTTTAATGTAATTACATTTTTACTCCACAAGGCAGGTGCTGAAGTCAAGGCCCGCCAGACGGTAAACAGTCTTTGGAAAAAAAAGTGGCTCCCGCTTTCAACGCCTTCTTTAAATGAGCTCTAGAAATCTTACCCACTTTCAGAAACAAAGCACAACAGTACTCCAGAAAAGCCACTTATTTAAGTGACCTTTGCATCTGGTTTGACTTTACTTCTCCTTAATTTAATACATACTATGTTCGCCCTGCGTCTAGTTAGTGCAGGGCAATTTCAAAGTTCGACTGACTGACTATCAACTCGGTGTCCTGAACAGGGTGCGGCGATTCTTCACGCCTGATCAGTTGTGTCTATTATATAAGACACAGGTGCGATCCTGCGTGGAATATTGCTCTCACCTTTGGGACGGCTCCGCAAAGTACCTTCTCGATGCCTTGGACAGATTGCAGCGCCGCGCTGTGCGTATTATCGGCAATGCAGAGGTCACTAACACTCTCGAGCCTTTGCAATTGTGGAGAGATATTGCGTCACTTAGCGTTTTTTACCGTCTATACCATGGCGAGTGCTCTGAAGAACTCTTTGACCTCATCCTTCCTTCTCCCTTCCTCCATAGGAGTACGCGCGCTGCTCTCCGGAGTCACCAATTTAGAGTTGCCGATAATCCATCACGCACAAAGAAATTTGGTGACTCGTTTCTTTGCCGCACCTCCAAGAAATGGAATTGTCTACCAGCGCATGTGTGTTCCTTTCTTCCTATGACATAGGGTCCTTCAAACGAGGCGTGAAGAGGCACTTTGTGGGCCGGCAGAGTGAGGGTGACTGATGCTGCGTCCCTTACGTTGCACCAGTTGTCCTCGCGTCTGGACTTCACTTTCACTTAACATCAGGTGGAGTGTGGTCATTTGCCGGGCTAAGTATTAAAAAAAAATTCATTCTGTAGGTTAAGTTGGCCACCATAATAACTTCTACTTCTAGCATTTTATAAAAATGTGTAAATTGTTTCAGGTCAAAAAATTGAAGATACTGGTTTCAACGTTTGGGCTGGAAACCAGCCTGACAACGACACGCACAATGATCCCACAGGAGAGCACTGTCTCTCTCTATCCAGGACGTTGGTTTACAACGACATTCCGTGTGATTATCTCACTTACGCATACGTCTGCGAGAAAGACCCGTTTAGTTTGATGTCAGACGATGACTTAGAATAAGTGTATAAAATGAAAACTATTTTTTTAAAGAAATAAATAGTTGCAAATATTAAAACGCATTTTATATTATTACCTTAAAAAATTAAAATGGAAAGAAAAGAATCTATTAGAGTAAGTGTACCAGTACCCATCACTTGCGTAACGATTACTTGATTTTAAAGAAAGCCTTTTCCCTGCAATGGAACATTAATATAGGCTAACACTTACTATACATACTTATGGATTCCTTAAAGTCTTATCCCTTAAGCCAGCTTAATCACCACGCTTCGGATCTACATATTCCATAAAATTACCTAAAAGAATAAGCTTATCTTAACAAATAAAGATACAAGCATACTAGCGCGTCTAATTTTCGTGACAAAATTCAAAGCTACATCAACGTTGAAACCATAAGATTTTGAAAGCCAACGCAATGAAGGCAAACAGGAAATGCAATGCAGTGTTAGTGCTTTGTTGTTGATTATTTTATCAATTCCCCTTTGTAGGTACAAATAAATAATGATATGGAATACAGTTGCCATTTCTGTAATCTTGTTTTGCAACAAAATAAAAAGAATAAAATGTAATTATAATAAAACGATTGTATTATTTTTAGATAATTATATTTAATGATTAAATTTTCAGAATTTATTGTAACGTTATATTACATTACTATTAGTAATATTACGAGGTTAATGTAAAAATATTGTTCCTGTCTGTCAAGCTGTTAAAGCTACAATCAATATTATTATGTGTTCCGTCTGAATAAATATGAAATGTGATATACTTTGAAATTGATTTGGCGTAGACGGTTGAAAAACTTGTCTAAAATGTCTGATTATATGAATTATTTAACAAACTAAGTAAACAATGCTTTGACTGACTCCGTGGAACAGTGGCTAAGCCGCTCGGGTATAAGACCCGAGGTCGTGGGTTCAATTCCCGTCTTGAGTCTGTTGGTGGTAGAACTCTTTCAGAGTCTGACTGGCTAGCTACCACCCACAGGTGAAATCTGCCGCCATAACAGCTCTGGCTGTGTTCCGGCAGTATTAATGTGTGAGCCAGTACACTTAAAATTAAAGTCTCGAAAATCGGAAGAGCCTACAGTCTGGCATCACATAGAGCGATGCTTCTTGGTGAAGTGACCCTCAATGGAATAGGGCGCAGTGACCGCTTACCATCAGGTGGGCTGCGTGTCTGTTTGCCAACTGAAGAAAAATAAAAAAATTTAACACATAACCTCTAGGTTTTTGACCCTTGTGGCTAAGTCACTGTTCCACAGAGGCGGTCAGATAATTACTCTATACTATACTCCGGTCTTGGGGTCAATACTCACTCAACCAAGTGTCAATCAAAACTTGTTTCGAAAACTTGATTTTTGAAAATGTCTGTATTTTTGTAGTCATCAACTTCCTCACATTTGACAATTTAGTGATATTATTTAATGTCCTGGGTTTATACTAGATTTCTGTGGTTTATACATAGAAGTTTTAATAGACTTAATGATATTTTGTCACACCGTTAATAGGGGAAATCGCTGAAATTAATCATCAACAGAGTTACAATCAAACAAAAATAACAGATTCACTTTTTCAAGTAATTCAGTATACACAGTGAGTGTCACAACTCACAGCGGCAAATATTGACAAAAGCCATAACGCTCCGATAGTTCATCGATCGAGAGCGGAGCGAGCGAGCGAGCGAGCGTTCACGCGCCGGCGGCCGTTCGTTAAAGCGGACACGCTTTATTACATTTACCGAGCACCCTGTACGTTGCCCGGTACGTTCACCGAAATCCAACCGAGTGTGTGCGGGATAAAGTTGAAATTACTTTAACAGGTCAAGGGTCAACGTTATGAAGTTACCTCGTTTGGCCTATCATCGATGCTTGCTTTCTTTGCGCGGACAAAATGCTTACTTTGTTTTCACGTTTTAAGAAATCAAAGGGTTCAATCTGATGTTGTTTTCTAAGGTCAATGTTATATGGGAAACATATTTATAATAATAATATTGGCTCATGTAATTTTAATGTTGTGTTTTGGCTATGATTGCTAGTGTGTTGTGGTAGGGCCATGTAGACAGTAATCTAAGTGGACGGAGGGGCTGTTTGTGGGATAAATGATCCAGCTCGTCCGAGAAAGTTTTACCATCCTAAAAAAGACAGCAGTTCATAGTACCTAGTATCTTAAATAATATGATACTTTTTGCTGGGTGAGAGCCCTAAACAATCCTTCTTTAAGCATAAACCAGACCAAAGGCGAGAATTGAAACCAAGACTTCGGATTTTTAACACAGGTAAAAAGAGGTGGTCAAATTTTGTATCTAAGGATATGTTGTTTATTTTATACTAGGTCATTAAATTTGGCAGACAGGAACGCAGCCCACCTGATGGTAAGCAGTCACTGCGGCCTATTTCATTGAGGGACACTTAACCAAGAAGCGTCGCTCAATGTGCTGCCAGACTGTAGGCTCTTCTGATCTTTGAGCCTTTGGTTTCAAGTGTACTGGCTCCCACATTTATATTGCCGGAACTCAGCCAAAACTGTTATGGCGGCAGATTTCACCTGTGGGGGTGGTAGCTAGCCAGTCGGACTCTGAAAAAGCCCTACCACTAACCAGACCCAAGGCGGGAATCGAACCCACGACCTCCGTGTTTTTATACCCGAGCATAGCCACTGGTCACGGAAGCGGTTCTTTGCATGTCAAACTGAATAGGGCAAACAAAACTGGACTCTAAAAAAGTATCAAATGCGCCGGATTTTATTTTATAATAGCGGGCGCCCGCGGTTTCACCCGCGTGGTTCCCGTTCCCGTGGGAATTGATCAAAATCCTTTCTTAGCGGATGCTTACGTCATAACATCTACCTGCATGCCAAATTTCAGCCTGATCCGTCCAGCGGTTTGGGCTGTGCGTTGATATCTATCTATGTCAGTCAGTCAGTCACCTTTGAGTTTTATATAATTATTAAGAAAATGCCAGTGTACAGTTAAGGCTTTTGGCTGTCAATTGTCCCGTCATATCTATTGGCAGGCTCTTTGTGCGTCTGTGAACGAAGTTTTATATTTCTTTTTGGGAGCACGGTAGAGCAAGAGCTAAGTCAAATTTTGCTGTTTTTTTTTTTACCAAAAATTCAACAAATAATGATTCGGTTTATTGAAATTCTCCTTACATTTTATGTTATTGTTTGTTGTGCATGTTATCACGAAAGTGGAAAACAATTTGTGTGCGTAAATAAGATGTATAAAGATATCTGTTCGTCAAAATAAATAGGCATACTACCAAAAGAGATCTAGAGTCTATTATAAAAATATTTTTGTACTTATTTACTATTTATTTTCTTTAGAAAATGCTTTGCTTAGCCTATTTAAATGTTAAAAAGCATTTGTTATTCCGAAACTCAAATTTTTTTATAAGCAAAAGTTAACATAAGGAAATCATAATAATAATTTATTCTTAAATATAAATTAAGGTAAGAGAATACAATATAAATTAAACTTTGCGGTCGTATAAAGATAACATGCGATTGTTGTAAAGGAAAATCCTTGAATAATTTTATCTCTGAGAATTGGTTTGTAAATTAATTAAGAACAGTTTTAATGTACTCATTACCAATGCAAAATTTATCAAGTTCCTTGATTTATTCGTATTCGTAATATTTATTATATTTGCAGTAAAAAATTAAAACTTTAGCGACCGATTTGATGTACTTAATGGTTTAGAAGTTCTTAACATATAAGAAGAAGGCCTTAAAATTTATGTGCATGTCGGTTTCAAAAAAAAAAATACAAACAAGCATTTGTTTACACGAACATGTCGGTTTCAATCGGTCTGGGTGTTTCCATGTGTGTATATATTTAAAAAAAAGTATATAAGGAATTTTTCTCCGTTGTCTAGAACCCATAGACGGCGCTGTATGAATTGTGTCCAGGGATATTTGTATGTATTGTTAGCAAGGAAACTCCACATACAACTCAAACATTATATTTTATCCTTGTTTACAATGAATTATCTAGTTATTTACAATGTTTAAGGCGCAAACACCCGATTACCAACAATTCTATCTTTTTCCTCCCCCCTGCGTCGCGTTCCCGAAAATGAATGACATGCCGCCATTTTTTCTCCAAAAACGTTGCCACTTTTTTTTTTAAAGTAACACAATTGACTAGTGATTCATTGTGATTAATAAATTATTTTGTATTTTTAAAATATTAAACCTTACAGTATTTACATTTTAGTTTCAACTTAGCGATTGTTTACTTGCAAAAATGCGGGTGCCTTTTAAATCCTCGTAACAAGAATACTTTCTAAACGCTTTTCGCAATGTAAGTGGTCCTTTGTTCTCGTTACTCTGTTTGCAAGTGGCACGTTGCTTGGGATTGATAATTTCTTGTGTTGTTTACCAATGGCAAATAACTTTAGCTCCGCAATGGGAACATACCACTTTAATAGAGGAATCGAAGGAAAATAAAAGTTTAATTTTTTTTTTAATTTTTGAAGGAAGCATTTTGTATTTGGTACATAGTTACATACATAGTCATAGAATGGTATAGGTTAGAAAACATCACGAAGAGTCATGATGTTTTCCGTGTGTTAGTGGTAATTACGCACATAAAAAAATAATCACAGGCGCGCGCTGAGATTTGAACTTTTGACGTTACGTATGTGGAGCGACACGCAAGAAACCTTATTTTGGCTTCAACATTTTAAGTTATTTTGACTGCCTCCGTGGAACAGTGGCTAAGCCATTCGGGTATAAAACCCGGAGGTCGTGGGTTCGATTCCCGCCATGGGTCTGGTTGGTGGTAGGACTTTTTCAGATTTCGATTGGCTAGCTACCACCCACCACAGGTTAAATCTGCCGCCATAATAGCCCTGGCTGTGTTCCAGAAATATTAATGTGGGAGCCAGTACACTTGAAATTAATGGCTCGAAGATCATGCAGATAAGCCTTTTTTTTCTCGAAGGAGAAAGCGTTATGCACCATAACCGCTGGCTAGCTAGACCTGCGGCCGTGTGTGCGCCTCGAGACTTAAGCGTCCACTACCCACTAAACTCCCCCGGATTCCCCTTCATACTTCTACAGTCTGGCAGCACATTGAGCGACGTTTCCTGATGAAGTGTCCCTCAATAAAAATGAAACAGTTAAAGTTACCTTACTTAAACGATGCTAAATATTCCTAAATGACTACACATATTACAACAATAACGTCGAAACGTTTGAAAACTCGCTCCATTTTTCAGCAAACTTTTATATTGAATGAGGCTACAAAAACAAACAATGAACAAGAAATCACATACAGCAAGACTTTACTTTCGTCGTAATATTCAATTTAAGGCATTTTTGCTGACGCGTACATTCAAATCTGCTGTGAACTTTTCGCTTTTATTCAGTTTTGATGTGGGTGAATCGTAAAACTTTTGATGAAACCCTTATGCGGTCGTAATGTTTATCTTTGTGCTTGTGGAATAACATACGTCTGTGTTGGACATTGTTTATAGTAGGCGAAACTTATGTAAACATGGTACAAGACTCAAAAATTAAGGTAGAAGTAAGTAGAAGGAGATTATTGACAAAAGAAATTACGCGCAGGTGAAACCGGCCGCTAGTTATTCATACATACTGTTAAAAAAACATTGATTAGATAACTATTTTCAAGGAAAACTACCAGAAAAGCTATTGATATAAAACTAATGTGAACGCTAAACTAACGTTCAGCCGATTGTGCCAACTGGTAACATGCCAGTTTGAGCGGGTAACAAGTCCAGACTTAGTCGGCTCGTAAAAACTATCGAACAACCATCTCGAGTAACCGGCATTGAAATAAACTTGAACCAGTTTGAAGTTAGCGCTCGTATTATCGATATTAATAATTCTGCAAACTTCGTAATTTATGCTTTGAATCGAGCGTTGCGTCTGGAAAAATTGCTAAGTTAAGTTTTTGTGGATTAGGTTTTCTTTTAAAACTTTTCTACTAATGCGTACTATATTTAAGGCTACCACCACACTCTCACCCCTTCAACTTATTTAAATGACCAATTTGGTAAAATTAATCCCACCAAAAACAAAAATGTAAAAAAGGAGAGTCAAGTTCAATACAAAAATTATGCTTGGCTGTGAGCTTATCCGTAAAAAAAAATGGAAATCAGAATCTAAATGAGTGCCAAGTTCTATGCAAACTCCAAATATGTATTTATAGTAACAAAATAACATTATGAACAAGTGTTAAGCTCTATTTCTTTGCTTTATTGGATATCTAAAACAATTGTTGTTATTTAAAAAAAAAATGTGATCTTAAAATAGGTAAGATTTGACTTGGCCAGTTTTTATCAGAATTAAAATATATACATATACTTATAATTATGTTGAATAACTTTATAAAATGACTGTTGTAATAAAAACTGACCAAGTCAAATCTGACTTACTATAAGATGGCTCCGCCATAATTTTAGCGCTGTCGCGGCATTGTGACCAATGTCATGACAGCTCAAGCTTAGGCCAATTGGCTATCTACCTGTGAATATGCAATGTCTGTTTATGTATGTGTCTGTGTGCCAATACAATGGCCAATAAATGTTTTCTTACTTTCTTTTTTTTTGAATAAAGGTCATGTTTTCACTCCTAATTACATGGCCAGCAATGCGCCATCGATGCCTCTGATTACAAGCGTCCTTAGGAGACGAAAACCGCTTACTATGAGGCAGGCCGTAAAAAATAACGCCACCCTCATTGCATAAAAAATGTTCCCATGTGGAAACACCTTGATCATAGATTCACGTTACATTTTGAGTATTGTATCGCTGCACACGCAATCCATACCAAACAACAGCAATCAAAGAGCAGATACATCCCGCGAGCGTGTTCGCTGGATTTTTACAATTTACGCGAAAATTGTTGTCCGGCGGTGCGTGTGCACAATTATCGGCCGGGAACTATCGACTCGGCGATGACTCTGCTTTGTTGCTGGGTTCCATTTATAAGCTTGATGCTACATCAGTTGGCAGGCAGGCTACCCACCTGTGTAAGTTTTAAAATCTGTTTTATGACGAGCCATTTGGTGTAATTGTAGAGAAGTTGGCTATTACACCATAGGTCGCGGGTTCTATCCCCGCACGGTACAAACATTTGTGTGCATGAACATGTCTGTTTGTATCAATCTGGGTGATTCTATGTATAGTATGTATGTATTTACAAAAAAAGAAAAGTATATATGTAATGTTTATCCGTTGCTTGGCACCACCTGGTCTCGCGGGAATCCACTGGATGCGGGTGACGCAGGACCGATCGGTTTGGAGATCCTTGGGAGAGGCCTATGTCCAGTAGTGGACGTCTTTTGGCTGAAATGATGATGATGATGATAAACAACATAAAAATAATAAGATATTAAGTCCAAAACTAGATTTCAAAACGGAAGCAATTACATTAAAAAGCACTTGAGCGCTAATTCCTCAGGACCGTATCGGGATACCGGGTCACTAAGCAATGGGCTGTTTACAGCAAATACCCGGAAACTTCGCCGACTCTAAATACTCACGGATATTCGCTCGGCTCGGATCAAGTCCAAGTGTTTGAGTTTTGATTTATGTTACAAGTTCTGGACTCGAAGGGAATAGGGAACGTTTTTTGTGTTAAGTACAATAAAACGATTAAAAAGTATTAATTCACGATTTTAAACTTCATATAAGTAAGTGAGAAAGTTGGTTACACCATTCGCTTATAGAGCTCGGAGGTCATGGGTTTCACTCCCGCCTTATTTCTGGTTGGTGGTAGTACTTTTTCAGAGCCCAAGTCCACTATTTCTTCATTTGAAGACGTATTTTCTTAATATTAATTTATTTTTTGTTACCGCATGGTAGTGACTGTTAAGTGATGTCGTAATAAACAATTGTCCTTTGTCTGTCAATTCTCTAGAAGTTAAGCAAGCTAAGCTCGACCATACTGTCGTCAGTAAAGTGAGTTCACGAAGTTATCACGTCAACTCACAAATTGTGTTTAGCGTGACGTCACGCTGCTCGTACACTTGCTAAATAATCACCAACAATTTCATTTAGCTGCTGACGCCCTCTGAATATAAGCTTTTGGTACCGTCGTGGAGAAAATAACAATGTGTAAGCTTACATTTTCGGTTTATGTATTTCTTCTTTTATTCTTGCAAGGTTATACTTGGAAAAAATGTTTCCTGTACTAAACCGAGACATGTATTATTACGAGACTGTACTTTACGTATTATTATAATATTGGCGTGTCTGAAGTTAGCTGCGAGCGTCGTTTGCGCAGGTGCGGGGCACGGCTGCACCCCTCTGACACCTACATTAGCGTTCTGCGCAGGTTCTCGCACGATGTTCAGACAAGCCAATTAAGTTGAATCGTATTATACGAGACAAGTTTTAAAATTATTTATTATTCGGGAGTTTTGCCTTGGTTTGGTAAATAGCCACCATGCAGTGACCATGGAATCAGTTCTCGATGCATAGAAGTAGACACTTTTTGTGTCCACTTACTTACTTACACTAGTGTGCCATGTCGGCAACAAAAAGTGTTCACAACAGTTGCTGTAAATTCTTTAGTTTAGTTCAGTTTTAAAAAATTGTTGATACCTCTGATTTCTCGTCTTCTTTTTATGGCTTCCACTTATCCAATAGACCTCGAGGATTAAAAAGATAAAGATGACCTTTTAAGGCAAACACACGTAAATGGAATAGAGCATCCCGGAATAGGACAAAAAGGTTCACGTCTTACCCAATTATCCAAACCGGTTATTGTCGAAACGAAGACAAACGAGCTAACTATGTGGGCCAATATGCTGTAGATGTGTTAACATAATATTATTAATAGTGCAGTCATTGAAGCGAAAAATACGGTCTTACCTCCGAATTTTTTTACTGTGAACCGATTTGAATGAAATTTTGGAATTAGGCTCATCTTACCCTTAACTTCAAAAGTGAAAATGATCTGAACTCCGCCTATTATTTTTAAGGGGTGTAAACAACCCCTTAATGGAAAAATTTACATTGAGCCATTTTATCGCTAGAAAACATGTCTAATCGTAAGTGATGAAATTGTAAAGTATTTTCTAACATAATTACCCCATATTAAAATAATTTTCAACCCCTTGAAAATCTTACATCCTTTGCAAACAACCCCTAAATTGAAAAAATCACAAAAAAATACTTTGGTATGACATAAAAAGATGTAAGTATAGAGTAAGTAATATTTTATATTCTCTATAATAATTATCAAATATTAGGGGGTGAACCCCTTTCAACCCTTGAAAAATACCCCTTGATAAAAAAAAAAAAATTTTTTTTTGATAAAATGAAAAGGATTTCAATATTATTCCACACTCTCGAAAATGATTATCATATTCTTTAGCTTTTCTACCCTTAAAACTACCCCTTAGTTACTAAGTAGAACAAAATATGATAAGTTTTTGGACCATAACTACTTCAATTTTCATGCTATCACAATTTATAAAAAACCATTGTAAAGGTAATTAAGAGAGCTACAACATCCTATATTGCAATATATAGTAAAAAACCTTTTTCTAAAACGGTGAAGAGTTAAAGGGCTTAAGAGAGGCTGTGATTGCGCTGCCACGCGCTCTTTAAACTATCATATCTCCGTCAATTTTTGTTTGACAGAAAAAACAAAAATATTAAATTGTTCGTCAGAAAAATACCAAAATTTTTAATTTGTACACTTTTATACGTATCTGTCGTCATTTTTGAGATATTATGAAAAGAAAGTGGGTTTATTAAAAATTTGAAATTTTGATTTTTTATTTAATCGTGACTTTTTTGAAAAATATGTGTCCTGAAGCAGCCAAACTGATACTATAAAGTTATTTCTAGGCGGAATACGATTAATTTTAATTTTGGTGGAAATGGCACTTATGAAACCCATTTATTTTATAGAAAAAACATTAGATGCTCCCCTTATTTGCAATACAGCTCACTTATTTTACGCGCAAATAGCGTTGAAAATTCCGAAAGAAACAAATAGTTTTTTTCGGTGAAAAAAACGTTTGTTCGTTTTTTACCGTTTTATTGGTTTATTACATGAAATATATCAGAAAAAAACCTTAGGAAAAAAACCAGTTTTATTGAAATTTTCGTCGTTTGTTTCGAAAAATAAAATAAAACGATTGGAAAAAAAACTTTACTACCAGTTTTTTAATAATGTTAATATTTTATGTAATTGAAATTCTATCTTTCTTATCATATTTTTCCGTTTCTTTCATATTTTTCCGTTTCTTTCATATTGTTTCCGTTTTATTAATAAAAAACATGAAATTTTTCATTCCTATTTTTCTTGAAACTTTCGAAAAAAACTTGTATAAAAACGACGGAATTTGAAAAAAACGGGAAAATTTCCCGCTTTTTTCAACGCTACGCGCAAAAGACTTTTAATAGTGCTAATTTTAAAGCTTATTTCAAGCACTACAAAACCCTTTTGTATTAGAATGCATAAAATGCCTCTGCTCGCCGCTAGATGGCATTGACCACATCGATTAAATTTCAGACAGAATAAAAACGGCTTTGATCTTTAATATCTAGCTTAATATTGCACTTAGAATACTTTATAAAAATTCAAATTGTTCATTGTTTTACCTGCTACAATTTTGGTCTTTATAAAATTTTCGATAAAACGTATATTTTTGGAGATATTTGCAAAAACCGGCCAAGTGCGAGTCGGACTCGCCCATGAAGGGTTCCGTATTAGCAAGTATCATCATAATATAAAAGTTCTTGTAGTTCTTTGTAAGTTTGATCGACGTTTTTATATTTAGCTCTTTTTTGCATGATGTGTTTACCTATAACTATAAGGACAGTTATTATGGTTTTTATTTTATTGTGTTGTAATACTAAAATGTGTCTGCTGTTTCTTATGTTGGTAAACCAATTTAAATAAATAAATAAATAAATATTTGAGTTGATTGAATGAGAGGAAAATTGCGATTTACGATTTATGACGTTTAAAAAAAACTAATTACTTGATCTCGTTCAAACCAATTTTCAATGGAAGTTTGCATGGTAATGTACATCATATATATTTTTTAGTTTTATCGTTCTCTTATTTTAGAAGTTAGAGGGGGGGTGACCAACATTTTACCACTTTGGAAGTGTCTCTCGCGCAAACTATTCCGTTTAGAAAAAAATGATATAAGAAACCTTATTATCATTTTTAAAGACCTATCTATAGATACTCCACACGTAAGGGTATGAAGAAAAAAAAATTTTTGAGTTTCAGTTCTAAGTATGGGAAGCCCCAAGAATTTATAAACTAATTACTTGATCTCGTTCAAACCAATTTTCAATGGAAGTTTGCATAATAATGTACATCATATATTTTTTTTAGATTTATCGTTCTCTTATTTTAGAAGTTACAGGGGGGGGGACCAACATTTTACCACTTTGGAAGTGTCTCTCGCGCAAACTATTCAGTTTAGAAAAAAATGATATAAGAAACCTAATTATCATTTTAAAAGACCTATCCATAGATACCCCTTACGTAAAGATTGGATGAAAAAAAAATTTTTGAGTTTCAGTTCTAAGTATGAAGAGCCCCCAAAATTTATTATTATTTTTCTATTTTTGTATGAAAATCTTAATGCGGTTCACAGAATACATCTACTTACTAATTTTCAACAGTATAGCACTTATAGTTTCGGTAAAAAGTGGCTGTGACATACGGACGGACAGACAGACAGACAGACAGACATGACGAATCCATAAGGGTTCCGTTTTTTGCCATTTGGCTACGGAACCCTAAAAACCGATGAAATATGTGAAAAAATTGCGAATTTTCAATTGCCAATAACTTGAAAAGTATTGAATTTTTTGAAAAACTGTATAGATAGATGATTTTTTGCTTAAAATTAGGCCTTCTATCGATATCCGAGGTTATTTTGATAAAAAAATAATTCACCCCCGAGAAGGGGTGGCAACCACTCCCATGGTGGTTGCGGAGTTCAAATCATTTTCACTTTTG
Source organism: Mecyna flavalis (assembly GCA_949319885.1). NCBI lineage: Eukaryota > Metazoa > Arthropoda > Insecta > Lepidoptera > Crambidae > Mecyna > Mecyna flavalis. The sequence goes on from OX439426.1 coordinate 1,561,374, forward strand.
AAGTTAAGGGTAAGATGAAACTAATTCCAAAATTGTATGCAATTCGGTTCACAGTAAAAAAATTCGGAGCTATAATGCTTCAATGACTGCACTATAAAGTAAGATGAAACTATTATTCGTGAAGGAAGAAATAACGTTGCTTGCTCTCTTTATTTAACCTATCTCTGAGTTTCACACTGGCTTGTTTGCATTTAAGTTTAGCTTTTTCTTCTATCTAAAATAACTGGAAGAGATCGCTATTAGCTTTAAGTCTACCTTTATTGTATCACAAAATTTCGTTACTTTTTATGTAATTTTGTGCAATAAGGTATATAAATATCTATCAATTTCTTCAATGGGATCAACTGTGAATTGACTCCATTTCTGAAAGTTGTGATTCGTTGCCTTAATTCACAATATATGTACAGTTTAAAAAACTGACTAAGCCGCAGGAATAGCTTCAAAATTTTGTTGATGTTTCGTATTTTATAACAAATTGTAAAAACTTGAAGACAGTTCGGCCGTTCTTTTATCATTTTCACTAAGACACCCATTGAGCTATAAATTAAAGAAAAAAATACGGAGAACACCATAAAAACAACACCTCACCTTTTCATACAAACCACAGGGTCAAACTTCGCCAACCCAATAACATTTGAAATAACAAAGTTTATCGAAGCAGCTAGTTATGATATAAATACTATTGATTTTGACAAAGGCCACACCAGCTATAAGGTAAAGGTTCCAGTCTGCGCCTCATCCAATTATTGCCGGGTATTGCAGTAACGAAGACAAACGACTCGGCTACGTGGCGGCGCTCGCGCTAATAATGTCTCAAACAGGTGCCCTTTTTAAGTCGCAACACTGAGATCTTTACTGTTTTGCTATTGGTAAATGTTGGCATCCTAGTTTGTAGTGATTATTATAAATGTTTTTGACTGTTAAACTGTTTTCTTTGAACGTTTATTTTACAAGTGATATAAAACAAGAAAGTGCGCTGTGTCGTCGATGGCCACACATACGCAGGGCCCTCTGCTGAGGCCGCTTCAGTGTTCACGAATACCAATATCAAACACATTAAAAAAATATTATGATCGATGTGAAACAATGACCGAGCTGTTTAGGTCCAAAATAGGAGTAGGTTCTATGTTTCACGCCTTTCCTGCGTATTGAGATTCAAACCCTTGACTCCTGGCGGAAAGGACAGGGTAACAATAAACCTTGTCATGTACAACGAGGATAAACCTACTCGTCTCTGTCAAATTTTAATCCCCACAACCAATTTTATTTTCAGCTTATTGTCCATCGTATAAGTTTCTATTTCAATTGTCCTATTTTCTTTTAGACAGATTTAGTTAGGTTGATGAGCACATCAACCAAAAAAGCAGCAGCAAGCAGCAGCTTACTATACAAGTATAGCTTGACCAATAAAATAAAAAACTTCGCCATATTGCGGAAAAATATTGAAACTAATTTCTTTAAACCTTCTAGCCCCGGAACACCAGACACAATAGAAAATCTATTGTTAAGCGGCACGCGAGTGCCGGTTCGGGATTGAGTGGTTAAGTGGCAACAATAAAATAAAATAAAAAAACATTACGATGTCATTCAAAAATACTGTTTGTCAAAGTGTGATGTCAAATTGTCAACCGTGGCTTGTAACTATTTGGATATTGTGAGTTATTTGTGAGTATAACCATAGCAACCAAGTGTTGCTATAACCATAGCTAATGTGGCGCCTTCAGAGCAGGTTTTTTAATTTTTTGGGTCAGGCTATGATAGTGTACGTAATGCTTAGTGCAAATAAGACAGGACGCCCATGGACTCACGTCATTACCACAACGCCTGAGCCGACACGTAGAAGAGTCGTTTGTCTTCGTTACTGGAATAACTGACAATAATTGGGCTAGGACAGGAAACTGAATGTCTTACCCTGTATAAAAGCGGTTTTTGTGTCCTAAATGCTGGTATTATTTGTGGGTGAAAGTTTATTTTTCAATCATTTTTGTAGCAAAGAGACGAGCAGCCTTTTTGATGATATAAGCGGCATATTCCATTGCAGGACACTTAGCAAGGAACTTTCGCTAAAGGTGCTACCATCTTCGATTAAAAGTGTAAAAATTTTGATAGCATAATAGCCAGAGCTTGCCTGGTGTTGCGGGTATTTATGGGCGGCGGTGATTGCTTACCATCAGGTGACCCGCCTGCTCGTTGCCTCCCTCTTACATAAAAAAAAAACAAACTTTCCAACAAACTATCATAGCTTTATAAAAAAAAAAGTAGCAGATTTGGTTTGATCCAGTCAATCTCTATTTTGAAAAGACTAACTCCCAATAAGCACGAACGGATAAACTTCATGTTGGTTCTCACATAGTTCACTTCGCAGCGGGTCATGGGTAGTGTATGTAGGTCGTTAATCTCCCGTCCCTTCCGCGCCATCGCTTCGCTCCGGCATCATTTGCGACGAATTAGCGCTGCCCGCGGAAGCGTGTGGTTGAAATACGAAGCCGAATTAGTATAACTTTTAGAAATACAAAAAATATAGGTTTGTTTAAATAGTGGCCCCTTTTTAGGGTTCCGTAGCCAAATGGCAAAAAACGGAACCCTTATGGATTCGTCATGTCTGTCTGTCTGTCTGTCTGTCTGTCTGTCTGTCTGTCTGTCTGTCCGTCCGTATGTCACAGCCACTTTTTACCGAAACTATAAGAGCTATACTGTTGAAAATTAGTAAGTAGATGTATTCTGTGAACCGCATTAAGATTTTCATACAAAAATAGAAAAATAATAATAAATTTTGGGGGCTCTCCATACTTAGAACTGAAACTCAAAAAAAATTTTTTCTTCCAATCCTTACGTGTGGGGTATCTATGGATAGGTCTTTTAAAATGATAATAAGGTTTCTTATATCATTTTTTTCTAAACGGAATAGTTTGCGCGAGAGACACTTCCAAAGTGGTAAAATGTAGGTCACCCCCCCTCTAACTTCTAAAATAAGAGAACGATAAAACTAAAAAATATATATGATGTACATTACCATGCAAACTTCCATTGAAAATTGGTTTGAACGAGATCAAGTATTTAGTTTTTTTTTAAAACGTCATAAATCGTAAACCGAAATTTTCCTCTCATTCAATCAACTCAAATATAAAAACGTCGATCAAACTTACAAAGAACTACAAGAACTTTTATATTATGATGATACTTGCTGCTACGGAACCCTTCATGGGCGAGTCCGACTCGCACTTGGCCGGTTTTTTCCTTTTAATCACAGTCGAGGCGGGAGGTATGCATCTAGTATTATAAGTTTCCACAGGTAGTGGTAACCGCTTACCATCAGGCAGTCCGTTTGTAAGCTTGTAAATGATAATTTGAAATCTAATTAATTAGCGCATAAGCCTCCTCAGTTTAATTTAACCTTTTAACCGCCGGACGTCCATCCCACAAAACGTGCTCCTAGCGCCGGACACTTATTTTACAACTTACTTTATTTACTTTTGTGATTTTTTTTCAGTCAGTAGTTTGAATAAAATTAGACGAAAGTTGCAGTCGGAATTTTACGACTGTGGCGGTTATGACCCGAATTCTTGCTGTCGGATAAATACGACTGCGGCGGTTAATGGGTTAAAGTCTTCTAGCTATGAACCAACACACAAATGTTTATCTCGTGCGGGGATCAAAACCGTAACCTGTGCTTTAAGAAACTATCTAACAAGCATTTTATTTAATCAATCAAGAAAGAAAGAAAATGGCCACTAAAATTTCTTTAATTTTATTTAATTTTATATGTACAACATGTACACTTAACTTCGCGAATTAAATATTCGCGAAGTTAAGTGTTGTACATGTGAAATAAATTATATAGTTTTAGAATATGAGTAAATAATATAACCGAACGATATAAAAGCGTAGTTTGCAATGAATGGTGTTTACGACATACGCGTTCGGGACAGCAAGCCTGTCCGAGTCAATCGGATGGCGAACTCCCGCTGATTGATGACTGTTTTTGCTCGACTATTTACAGGAATTGGTACGTTGGATCATTTACCACACCCATTGTGTGGTGTGATGTGATTTTATCGGTGGTCAATCAATACGTATATAGATACACTAGCGGCCGCCCGCGGTTTCACCCGCGTGGTTTCCGTTCCCGTGGGAATTGATCAAAATCCTTTCTTAGCGGATGCCTACGTCATAACATCTACCTGCATGCCAAATTTCAGCCCGATCCGTCTAGTGGTTTGGGCTGTGCGTTGATAGATATCTATGTCAGTCAGTCAATCAGTCAGTCAGTCAGTCAGTCAGTCAGTCACCTTTGAGTTTTATATATATAGATATGAAGTATTTCACTCGCGCATAATTTCTTTTTTAAAATACCCCCCCTTCCTCCCACATTTCCGGGATGACAAGTGCCCTATGGCATTTGTGGATAGTGTAGCTTTCCAACAGTGAAAGAATTTTCCAAATCGGTTCAGTAGTTTTGGAAACTATTCAATACAAACAAACAATCAAATCTTTCTTATTTATAATATTAGTAGAGATAGGTATAATACAGGTCATTCGAGCATGGATTAAATGTACATTGCGTTAGTAGTAAACGCAAATACCTTTTTTTTTATCGGAACAAGGGGTCGTGGGTTCGAATCCCACCCAGGATGAACACTTATGTGATGAACATTTGTGTTTGTTCTGTGTCTGGATGTTTAATTTGTATTTAAGTATATATTTTTGGTACCTTCGTTGTTTCTGACACCCATAACACAAGTGCTTACGCTACTTACTTTGGGGTCCGATCAATGTATTTGATGTTGTCCAATATTTATTTATTTATCTGTATCTGACCTTTTACGCTTGTAATATGGGTATCAGTATCAACGAAAGTAACATAAATATAAATACACTAAAATGTATCTTTGTTTATCGTGGGTGGGACTCTTACCTACGACCCTAGGCGCGTTTTATGGTTACTACTACCACATTTTAATACGGCATTGGGTCTGTCAACAAAATAATAATTAAATCAATTTCTATGAAGCATTAACGCGATTTTCTCTAGCTATTTGCACTAGCAAACTAAAACCTAATGAAACTAAACCCCAAATCACCAGTACGATTATTAACAGGCACTATATTACTCCTATCTACGGATGACCCAGACGCTGGCGGTGCACCAACGCTGAGGCGACTCCCCCCCCCTCACTCGCGGTAAATGATTGATAAATTATGTATATGAGGCGGAGCCGAAGAGAGCGCCCGTAATAAGGAAATATGACGAGGATAATTTTCCCAGCAAAGTGTTCTGTGGTTTTATTATTTTGACTGAGTAAGGAAGAGGAGAGGAGTAAGAAGATTGGATTGTCGGAGAAATTTAATTTACTAATTTATAGTCTTGTTGGTCTTGTCAAAATTAATATCAAAATATTCTTTACTAGCCTTCCGCCCGCGTGTAATCTCTTTTTTCAAATATCCCCCCTTCCCCCCTTATTTCCGGAATCAAAAGTACCCTATGTTCACCGGGGATAGTGTAGCTTTCCAACAGTGAAAGAATTATTCAAATTGGTTCAGTAGTTTCTAAATTGTTGTTCCCGCTGGAATTAGACGTTAATTCCCGTAGGAATTTTATAACCTATGTCCTAATCCAGGTTATAAACTATACGTGTGCCAAATTTCATCTAAATCCGTTCAGCCGTTTAGGCGTGATTGAGTAACAAACATCCAAACATCTAAACATCCAGACTTTCACATTTATAACATTAGTAGGATTCATGCACTTATGAATCGTCAATTAAAGTGGTAACTTGTTGCGATCGAAATCCTGTGTTTAATCCCGAGTAGTAAATTGTCGATGATTTGAATTTAAACACAATCAAAAGAAATAAGTGCCAAATCTTCAATCACTTGAAATCAAAGGGTCGAAAATCAGATGAGCCTACAGTATGGCAACACATAGAGCGACCCTTGCTAATGACGTGTCTCTCAATGAATAGGCCGCAGTGACCGCTTACCATTAGGTGGGCTGCGTGTCTGTCTACCCAAAAACTACAGTATTACTTAGGAAATGTTTGACTAATCATTATGGCAACATTTACATAGTGCTGGAGCAGAGAAGTTGCTGTCAAAATCACGGAAGAAATAAAGTTTGAACAGGGTACGTAAAACGTTAATATTTTTCGATGTCCTAAGTAATACTGAAGTCTCAAGTATCCCCTATTGACGGTAGTTCACTGCCACAGTTACATCAGTATCAGTACGATCGAGGTCTCCCGCGCGTGATCACTTTTGGAAAAATATACCGTGCACGCGCATCGTGACTTCTTAGAAGCGGCGCTTGTAAACGTGAAAATACTGCACAGGATTCTAGCCTTGAGAGTGATCACGCGCGGGTGACCTCGATAGTACACCCCGAACCTTTTAACCTAAGGACGTATCAGTTTGAAACTGTACTAAGAGCATTAGAACGCGTGCTTGTGTAATAAGCGTTGTTAGCGCTGACGCGAGGGCGTCAGCGGGTTATTGCGTTAACTAAGACAAACTGCGCCCGCATCCTGCGAATATGAACTGAGAACGCTGCGCAAAGGACAGGCGAAAGCGTAAGATCAAGTACAGGAAATAATTGCAGTTTGTATTCAGTAATAAAAACAGACAGCTTTAATAATATCAAAGAGCCGCAAAGTAGTAAAAAATATCATGGCATCAAAGAAAAATTATTCTATTACACTCAAGTTAAGCATGATTTTGAGTGACATGAAATTCTTGATAGTGCTAGTCAAATTGTTCTTATAACTTGGTAGTTTTAAGTATATTTTCCTTTGATGCCAAGATATTTTTGACTAATTAGGGCACTTACATTATTATTGGAAGCGACCGGGCAGATAGTTATGATTATTATGAACTTTATTGCCATTAAGTTTTTTGGCGACTTAAACTAGTGGAAACTTGGTTCAATGTAAAAAATTTAAACAAAAGTTGGTTAGAAAATGGAGACTGGAGTAAATCACAATTATTTTAGTAATTAAACTAACATTATTCAAATAGATAACCGAATGACTAAGTTTTATGCGTCAAATGGATATATGGATATAATTGACCATATTTTATTGTATTATTTGACGCATAACATCTTATTGTTTTATTAATAAGTAAAAGTCGCGTCAACACTAAAAACAATGCGTTTTATATGAGTTCATTTTTTATAGTCATATTAACGCATGAAATCAATCTTAATTTAGTGAATATTCCACTATTGAATGATTTATTTTTGCCGCAAACAATACTTGTACGCCTTAAGACCTTATAATATGTAGAAATAATATATCTGTTAGTTTGTCTACTAATCCCTTGACAGACAAAGATTTAAATCTTTGTTGACAGACGCATGGACGCCCCATCACGTGCGACATAGTTTTGTTTCATTCTCTCTCTCATTTATTATACTTTCTCTGGCGCAAATAAACGAATGATGCTCTCTTATTTGTTCAGTTTGTGTTGGTTGAACCTTAAGGCTCTGTCTGTTATTTCAGGCTAAATCTGAGTTTGGTTTTTACGTCATGAAATAAAATTAAATAATTTTTGTTTATTACTGATTATCAAGTGTTTAGAGAGGTAGAGCTTACATACAGATAGAAAATGGACCAAGTTAAAATAGGTCATTAAATAATATTTGGTTTTGGAGTAGCTGTAGTTATACAGCCCGACTATTAAAATAAAAAAAACCTCGCCATATTGCGGAAAAATATTGGAGCTAATTTCGTCAAGTGGTAACAATAAAATAAAAAACAAATAGATTTCATTCATTATTGCTGACTGACAAAGTGTGATGTCAATTGTCAACCGCGCCATGTTATTATTGGATATTGTGAGTTATTTATGAATGTGGCGCCTCCAGAGCAGGTTTTTTATTTCTTGGTCAGGCTTAATATGACTTCTCAAAACGTCAACGATTGACTGTCTATTTATAAATATAGGTAGGTACATGATCTCTTAACAAAGAAAAACTTTTCAAAAGGTTCTAAAATCCGCGCGATACAGTGAAAACAAGCTACGTCGTAACGTTCAATACCGTCTACGACGTAGCACTGAGGCAATGCCGTAGCCGTAAAACCAATTTACTATGTAGCGTCGCAGAATACACAATAGTATTGGAACTGGCAAACTTCTTGACCATCTGTCGACGGAGTGGGTGAAATTTTGCTCATATACACTTACGCATGACTAATAGCGCGCGCGAATCTGCCGACGTCCTCGCACTATTGGTCAGAGGTATGCTTCTGAGCAATAGCGCGCAGGCATGTCAATATTCGTGGTCTGCGCATTCCCCACCAGACAGTCAAAAAGTTTGCCGGAGCCTGTACTGAGTAAGAATTAGCTTCTGTGGTCGAGGGCTGGCTTAGTACAATAATAAAAAAACCTATATTAAGAATAGAAAAAGAGAAATATCCTTTGTTATTTAAATGTACCTACTTACTTAATTTAAGATCTTGATATATTATGAGGAAACTCATAACTCTTTTTTTCTTCATACAATAAGCGAATCCGGAAGATTTAGTATCAAAAAGGTAAGGCGTGCTATAATAGATGACTTTCATTTGATTCAGCTAGCATCCTATCAATCTTTACAGGTCGATAAAGAATTTTCCTTTCGTTCACATTTTGATTTACTATTTTTACTGTAATGTAGCCAAGTACAGATTTTTCTTTTCCATTAAAATTAATTCCGGCTTATAAAAAATTAATAGCTTTTTATTCGTTATCCTCGAGTTATAAGTAGGTTAAATGCTTGGCCTATCAGATATACAATCTATAGTTCATCGAGAGATAATAATGATGTCAATTTATCCTTACTATGTAGGCGTATTTATATATTGTAAAGAAGAAATTAACTGTAGCTGTCTGTCAGTCTGTCTTAATTTAATTTTAATTATGGAAAATTTGCAGTAAATCCACTGTAAGACATCTTATGTAACCTATTCTAAGCAAATAAATACTTTGACTTTGTTATAAATGGCTCGTAAAAAATACACTTTGACAATGATAGTTTTACATTGCACAATTTACCATACAATTGAATCAGTCAAAAATCTGCTCTGCTAGCGCGAGCCACGTTACACTGTACCAAAATACCCAAATATTTCTCTAACACTTACCTTAGCCCCGGCACGTCTGTGACCGGGACGCCGTCCTCAGTCATCCAGGATATGGTGGGCGCCGGCGTCCCGTGCACGGCGCAGGACACCCTCGCCCCCGTACTGTTGGAGAACGACAGCCGGGGCGGCGGCTCCATGAGGAATATCAGCTGGCTCGAGCTTGGTGCCACTGGGGACAAGGAAATTTAATAGTATTGTTTACTGGCTGTTAATTTTGATTATCAATTATTATTCGACCACCTCCATAGAACAGTGGCTAAGCCACTCATGTATAAAGACCGGTCGTAGGTTCGATTAGCGTCTGAGGTCTGGTTGGTGGGAAGGCTTTTTTAGAGTCCGACTAGCTAGCTATCACCCCCACAGATGAAATCCGCCACCATATCAGCTCTGGCTGTGTTCCGGCAGTATAAATGTGGGAGCCAGTACACTTGAAATCCAATGCTCGAAGATCAGATAAGCCTACAGTCTTGCAGCACATTAGGTAAAGCTTTCTGGTGAAGTATCCCTGAGGCCGCTTAGGATCAAGTAGACTGCGAGCCTGCATGACAACTGAATTAGCATAAAAAAACTTTATCGTATACTCTATTATTGTCTACACAGCGTCATCTATACCTAAGAATAGCTTTTACTATAGTACAAAAAACGGATCAACCGTACTTATACACGCACACATGAGATATTTCTTTCACATCGACAAGTATTTAATGAAACAAAACTTTTTAACTATGCATTTAAAAATTAAAAGACATATTCATGAAAATGCTTTCAAACAAAAAAACATAAATATCAGTTTACCAAGAGAAAAGTTAAAAGTATACCTTTTGTACACAAACAAAAATAAATAGTCGAATTGAGAACGTTCTATTTTGAGTCGATGAAAAATACTTATCTTATGCCAAGGAAACAACTCCTCTTTGTTATTGTCATTCTGTCTATTGTAATATTCATGTGTACATGCGCAAAATGTATTAGGTCGGAAAACGTAAGCCCTTTCATTATCTAATTTTAAGAGCCTGCGAGTGAGAACAAATAACGTTAACTCGACTTTCGCCGTCGGCGTAAAACGCACAAATATCAAAGGTAGAGTCAATTATCTCGCTGATTCGGCGTAAACAATTAAACTCGTACTAATTAGCCCCCTTCCCCCACTGTCATAGTAGAAATAGGACACAGTACGTTGACTTCATACACCGAGAGCGGCTTGTAAGTGTCGCCTTAGTATCATAGTACGCCTCCGTGGAACAGTGGCTATGCCGCCCGCCGCTCGGGTATAAAACTCGGTGGTCGTGGGTTCGACTCCCGCCTTGGGTCTGGTTGGTAGTAGGGCTTTTTCAGAGTCCAACTGGCTACCTACAACCCCCACGCCATGAAAATGAAATCTTTCGCCAGAACAGCAGGAGCTGTTTCCTACTGTGTTCCGCATTAATGTGGGAGCCAGTACACTTAAATTAAAGGATTGAAGATAATAAAATGTTAAAAAATAAATAAAAAAATTGTTCTCACCACAAACCAAAATACAGAACCAGATACATAGCTCTGATAAGCCTAGAGTCTGGCAGCACAATTAGCGACGCTTCATAGTGAAATGTCCCTCAATGGAATAGGCCGCAGTTGCCGCTTACGATCAGGTGGGCTGCGTGCCGGTCTGCCAACTAAACTAGTATAAAAAAAAAGAAACGTCGCCGCAAGCACACTCGACTCAAACAAAAACTCTTTGTTTGCACTAAGAAACGGGTCGCGGTGCGTTTATATGAAGGTAAAGTACTGTGTTCTCTTTCTACTATGCCATTGTGATATAGGCATGTGTGACCTGAAGCGATTGGATTTTCCTTGAAATTTCGCTTCCAAGATTTAATTTTGAACTTTCGCTTTTCGATGTAGTCTTGACGACGTGTAAATTAATTTCTAATTGTTTTCTACACTTTGCTTTTACTACTTTTTAAGAGAAAATAAATACCATTAGCTTAAAATCATGGCAATTTATTCAGTGTTTCTATGCTTCTTCATTTGCTAGAAGACATAGCATTTCTTTTTTGTTTTCGCCGACCATCCCTTTTTTTCGGAGGAGAATGCGTTTATGCACCATAACCGCAGGCTAGCTAGACCTGCAGCCGTCTGTCGGACTCGAGACTAAAGCGTCCTCTACCCATTAAACTCCCTCACACCCGATTGGGACAACCGGTGTTCGCCGACTATCCTAGGCTTCAAACTAGGTGGGAATGACACCTCTGACCTACTCGATTTACATGGGTTCTTATGAAAGTTACAAAGTTTTGAATACGATTATAAATAGTAATACAATAACGACGAAAACTTGTCAAGAAAATATTTCAAATTAAAATACCCTAGCCAAATTACGAAAACGTTCGCTCTTATTAAATAGTTTGCTTTACATCAAAAGCAAGCTCCAAGCTCTTAAGGCATTATTAAAATAACTTTTAATAACAAAAATCCACAGACGTCAGCTCCTTATAGTACTAAATTTACCAAATAATCGTTTGGCTTACAACTCGATTGTCAAGAATAGGACCGTCAGCTCTGTAAGAGCCTCGACTTTCTTATAATGAGCACATAATTGAAAAGTGTGACTTCAGTTGTATTTTAGACGAATAAAAGCTCGATTTGGTGCCTAACAATACCTACTACACAATAAGGTTGTTAAGGACACTCACTATACACAGAATATAAGTGATTTTTTATTGTAAACAATAATAATTGTGTACGGATAAATCCTCGACTTATTTATAAACAAAATCCTAAATCAATTTTGTTTAACATCATCATTACTACTACTAAAATAAACGTTACATCGTTAATTATCGCGTAAATAACTACAATAGTGGATAATAAGAACGAACGACTGAAGTGTTATGTTTTAAGTGTCTCAACACGCATTCTCTTCCGTAAAAAAGTTTACGGATCATAAGATTAGAATAAGACCTTTTCATTTGGTTGAGCTTCATTATAGTGATATTTAATTCTGCTCATAGTATTACCTGTGGTGTACCTACTTTTAAGCATGATGAAAGTTTTCTATAAAACACTTAATTCAAACAAAAATAACTTTTTCCAAACATGACGTTCAAATCAACAAACACATTTTTAGAATTACAACATTAAATTTAATGACTACATTGCGACATCAAAGCAGATTCCATTCGGAATAGTTGGGCAACTGTCGACAATTAGAGCCATAAATGCGACAGGTTTGAATTTTAATAAAGCCAAACACGCACAGGTGAAATCCGCCAACTTTGTCCAATCGGAATTAAGGGAATTTGTATCTAATTCAACAGTAATAATGTCACATTTGCCTTCAAAGGGTTTAATTGTCAAGGGAAGCCCTAGAGAGACAGGGTGACGATTTGGACATCTACGTAAAGGACTCGCAGCCATTGCTCGGAATAAATGTGTGAAGAAAAGGTAAAACTTTGGTTTAAAAGGTGATAAGAATATGCTTGAGGGAACTCAACTGCAGTTTACTAGTCATGCTTAAAATACTAAGACCAACGACTGCAACACTTACCCCACTTAGCGCAAAAATAAACAAAAAAGACGATTTGATAACCTCCTCCTTTTTTTAATTCGGTTAAAAAACCTATGCAATGATATTTTTTTAAAAATATTTGCCGAGCTTAGAACTGACGAACTAAAATTGACATCTATTACTGAATTTAGCGATTCCAGACCACGACTCCAGATTTTTTCATCAGGGTCCAAAATGCACAAAGGCACACAAAATAAGCTATCTAGAAAATCTTGCAGACAGCATTTAGTAAAATTCTTAATCATCATTTTCCCTCCGTAAAATATCGAGCACCTGACAGGCCGAGCGCTGCTCCGCTTTACGCGAGCGTAACGCGGCGAAACGCTCTTTTTATAGTCCAGGAGACGGGCAGTAAATTTGAGTGCTTCCTGCCTTGAGCCCTCCCAAGCCTCGGCGTGTAATTTCGTTTTATTAAGTTTCGCTCCCATACGTGATATTAAATGTGTACTGGATGTATAGCGCTATTGAAGTACTCAATTATTTTTTTGTTGGATAACCTCTTATGTTTTATGTGGAAAATATTTCTTTGAATTTTCTTTTTTACAGTCTAATTTACGAGTGTAGGGGATACGGCAACTAAAATTATTTTCATTACTTGTTTACCCATCATTGTAGCGATAACTTGATTTCAAGGATCTTTATTTCTCACCACAAGGGAGCCTTTGCCCTGCAGTGGGACATTAATGGGCTGATACTTTACTTTTTACGTGTGCACATGATTGTATTTAATCTGAATCATTATTTAATTTTTCTATAAAATGTATAGCTTACAACAAAGATTAAATTCATAAATGGTCGTAATACCTACAATTTTATAGCACATGACAATAGCCGAGTTTGCACAGACACTTGAGCATTATAATAATATTTTCGGCGTTGTAATAATATGTAGTATATCATGCGTAAAAAAAAGAGAATAGCTACTGAAATCGACGGCCCCCCCGAATAAACGTGCAAAGGAAATTCATCAACTTTTCAGGAGAAATTAAAAACGTAAAAATGTGAATATTTCAACGTGGTATTTAAATATGCCTGTACAATGTATGACGAAATCAAAGAAAAAAAAATTAGGTATTAGAATAAGTCACAACAATATTTAAAATATTTATAGTTTTCATGTAATTCGGAAAAAATCCTTTTAAAATTATATTCTAGTGTAGTAGAAACATTCCTGATCGAGTAATAGTCCTTTGCACGTTTATTCGTGTGAATAGGTAAGAAATATATAAGTGTATGTGCACTGTACACCGCACGCCTGACCGGCTGTTCGAACGTGCAATGTCAATTCGCAATACTCCCCGCACCCCTCCATAACGTGTAATGAATGATTGCGATAGTTTTTGGTTTTGCTTTTCACACGAAGAAACGTGTAAACGACATAACGTCAATGATCGTGTATAAAACTTGACTGCGAGGTATAATACACCAATATTCGTGTAATGTTTTTACACGGTTTTTCCCTAGAAAAAACAAATTTGAAGCTATACCTTCGGTGTTTATTGTTAAAAAATTACCAAAAAATTCAAGAAGGTGCAGGACTTCGTCCTGCGTCCAAAGAAGCAAAAAAAATTGTTTTGTGCTATAGCTCTTGCACGTTTATTCGGGGGGGCCGTCGAAATCTGGCTAGACATTATTATTATTACGAGTTTTTTTCAATTGCACACTTACTTTACCATTTGTCAAAATCCATTACGATAACTAGTTTCATACTCGTTCTCACTGGACTTACACTGTATGCGGGATTAGTGTTAATGGAATAATCCAATCCGATTTGCATATTGAAGTGATACGTTAGGACGCGCGTGTTGTACGCGAATATAATATGATCTACCACACTGTGTCTAGGAAGGTTACATGATTGCCCTAGATTAGATGGTGGTATATCATTTCTGCCGCCATAACAGCTTTGGCTGTGTTCCGGCAATAATGTGGGAGCCAGTACACTTGAAAATCAGATGCTCGAAGATCAGATGAGCCTACAGTCTAAGCGATGAGAGCTGAGGATGAGCGAATGGGCTGTGTGCCTGTCTGCCAACTGAACTAGTATTAAAAAAATATACATAATAATATAATATGTGGAATCAGTGATACTGATAAAGTAACACAATATGATGAATTCAATCCCTAATTAACATATTTTATTAAATAAAATAACTGAAACTGAATGCTATAAATTAATCAAAGAACGGTTTTATAATGTATTTTGATAAACAGATAATTTAGCCTGTTTTTATTGTATTATATTAAAAAGTAGTCATCGTGTAATAATGTCTGGAACGAGATACGCTAAAAATATAATTATGATTGATATTATAAATTGATTAAAAATACGTAAATCTTAAAGTTTTTAATGACACCTCAAAACAGTAATCATTTAATATCCATAGTATAGGATTCCCTTATATTTTTTATTTGATACAAAATTAATGTGTGTAATCTAAGCCATACGTATAAAGAATTAAAAAAAATCCCCTAAAAAGTCTCAGTCATATCACATCAAAGCAGGATAATCCCTTCAATAGCAATATTGTATGTATATGCTGTACCAGCACGCAGTTGATATTTAGAAACTTCATTAATAATGTCGTAATCCGCGTCGAAACCATTTAACCCTCTCCGGCCGACAGGCAGTATTCCTAAACAAGCGACCTTCGGGCTTGGCGCAATCGCAAGCGAAAGTAAACAATGCAACTTTCAATCCTTATGCGTTCAACGTGAACAAGCACTAAGTCTTGTGAAAAATATAATATTAATCATACAACATATTTGGGGTCATTTTCACCGCTGTCAAATAATCTCGTAACATTGCAGATATCAATGTTGCTATCAGACTCCATTTTTTTCAAAATTGACCAGAAAAGCAGCATCAATGCAATGTCTGACATTTAAATTACGAGGAACATAATCTAAAAGTGAGAACCATACCTATAATGTTTAGGAATTTAATTATCTACACTCATTAATTTCTTAAACCTTAAATGGTAGAGAATAGCTTAGTAGCTGCTAAAACAAAAAATAAAAAACATAAAATTAACTCATTTGATTTTGGGTGCTTAAACTGAGAAACAACATTTAATTTAAGTAAATTCATTTTTTTGATACCAGATAATCGTGTGCAATTCAGGCCCTGTCATTTTTAAGGGTTAACATCGCAGCTTTGAATAATCATTGCTAGTGAAACAGCTTATACACTTCAACAACATACACAACAGGCAGTTGATATTTAGAAACTTCATTAATAATGTCGTAATCCGCGTCGAAACCATTTAACCCTCTCCGGCCGACAGGCAGTATTCCTAAACAAGCGACCTTCGGGCTTGGCGCAAACGCAAGCGAAAGTAAACAATGCAACTTTCTCTGACTGAGACCGCCCGGGGCAAAGTAAGTTTAGTTTTCCCCGGTGTATTAAACCTGCTTAGGAGTTTAATTTTACAACTCGATTGGTTCGTTGGCACATATTTTATTAGCGATCCTGTTTTGTGCGCTAAATGTTGTGGGTTTTAATTCAATTTTGAAGAGAACTTGTTTGTATTATTTTTAGTATTAAAGCAATTGATAAACCAGAAACAGCTTGTCCCGGGTGATAAACAGTGATTGAACCTATATTCCTGGATAAGTGAGCGAATCCAGTTCTAAAATTGTTACCAGAAATTTGGCAAAGTCGTCTAATTTCTAATTGTAATCTTGTATATTGCATAAAACCATGACATTATTACAAAGAAACCATGACCATGAAAGACATGAAAGTTATTTTCCTATTTGCAATATTAAAGGATAAAAACCCGATAAACAGGCGTCTTTCGGCAACTTTCAATCTAACGACAAAAGATACGAGGTCACTTGGGCCAATCCAAGTCTTTGATATGCCAATAAGCATGCGTGACATGCTTCTAAGAGACGCCAAATTGAAATTCACCAAGGCCCTACCTTCAGAGGGTCATGCCTCACCAAGCAACTTTGTAATATGCGGTACGTAATTGAATCAGTTGTATTCATAGCCGACGAAGTACAGAGCAGGGTGCGAAGTACACTTAGTTGAGCGGTAATGGATATGGAGGTCAACTTTATATCGAGTTCAGAGTTAATATTGCGAGCAGCAACTTCATAATAGACGGCGGTATTTCAGGCTAGTCTGAGATTGTTTAATTTAATGGGTTACGTTATTATGAAGGCAGTGTATTTCGGCCATGCTTAGCTTGTAGGCTGGGAGAGAAGGCAATAATTGGAGTAAATTTGTTAACTTAGGTCATTTTCAATTGGTTTGGTTGGAACGACCGACCAATGCTATGCGTAGTTCCAAATTCTAAATATTCTTAGTTGTGTTTTAAATAAAATTAGATAAAAACTATTTTTTTTAATTAAGACAATTTCTTAATAAATATTCTCGGGACTTGATTCTAATAACTGTTACACCAACTCAGATAATAAATAATTTTTAAAAGATCCAAATTATGACCTGACCCTACGAACTGGATTTAAATTCAGATGACGTAACTACTGATCTACAAAAGCGATGTCTAATTTTTCAAAGTCAGGCCACATGAGCACTTTTTTGTTCTACCACATACAGTCAAAAGAATTTATCTTTCATACATTTGTCATGAGTCATTTTCTATGTCACATTTTAAATAATTCATCTGCTACCGCTTAATCCCACATTAACCCCTCTTTTGTCAGCTTAAACTTGATCTGGTTCCCCGATTTCAAAGGGGAACATTTAAAGAAAAAAGGATTGCGATAATACCTAGTCGGAGCTTTTTTTGCGTCGTCTCTTCGCTCATTAAGGAATCCTTAAGTGCTTTTAAGCTCGGAGCTTGTCACTGGCCATGACTGAAGCTTTCAGATTTCACTTAAGCTCAACTTAAATGTGTCGGGGACTTGGCGGAAGCGGTGTCGGTTTCTAAAGATTGTAGGTAAGTCTTTTAAAGTTCCCTGTGGTTGACATCTGAGAAGTTTTCCTAATGATAACGTTGGAACTTGTTATTACTTTCAAAGACATTTTTTAGTTCTTTATGCTGTGTAAACATTGCTGTTTACGTTCGCGTTAGTAACAAACATGGCACAGTTTTTTTCATTTGAACTAAACTAGCACTTGACCACAAAGTTGCTTGATATAATTGGCAACAAACCACGTCTCCTTTGACGTAGGTAATAGCCGATTTTTATTTACCATTACGCAAAAATCCCAACAGTCATTAAAATAAGAAAATATATATTATTTTTTAATTTCTACACAACATACTTTAGCACTTAACAATACAAACCTAAAGTAATTTAAAGTACTTTAGCCTTAAAACAGTTTTATAAAAATCACGTTAGCATAACCTATTTTATTAAAGTGCAAATTAAATCACGTCAACATGTGCCGCGAAGTGCAAATTGAAATGCCATTGACGGAGAGAATCACTAAAATTTATCTTTGACAGTAAATTTTTCAACTATTTTTCACCCATGAATATTTTACGCTCTTTCGTAAAATTCTGGATAGAAAGCTTTTTTTCGGAAAACTCATTCCGCTACCCTAGACTATAAATTAGCATTTTTACTAGACGCTGTTGACTTTTCTCTAAAAGGAAACTGTGTAGTAAAAAACTTTAATCGGTGCATAATGATTTGTTGTATTTTGGCGGTGACTTTCAAAAATAAAATAGAATCCATTTATTGTCTCGTCAACTTCAAGAAGATTATATCAACATAATTATTACCACATATTAAATTCAGTTTTATTTCCCAACAAACTTAACAAATTATTCATACACAATGCGAGTGGTGCAATAAACCAAAGGTACACGACTGTTTCTAAGTACACTGTCAATGGTTTTAAAAATACTTATAAATTCGGATTTCTTTAATTGTTATTAATTTATTGAATAGTTCGTCATTTCAAAAATACTGTTAAGATAATGCACGAATAACCCTAAAATTAGTCACAAATTTACTGCAAACGTCACCTTTATAGCGTTATTCTAATGATGTGAGTGTTTGTAAAAATTGAACGTCTTACGTTTGAGCTCGTAAAGCGTGAAGTTATAGCTTACGGCGTCATAACCCAGCGATATGTTTAAGCGTTCAGCAGTAAAGCCGGTGCACGTTAATTTAGTTTGCGCACTGAACGTGAGCGCGAGGCAGGAACGACACTTGAGTTTATGTTCGTGTTGTGATGGCGCTGTTAGATAGCGCTTAATTTGATTGATGTGCATATAAATGACATGATGATGTGCATATAAATGACATGAATGGTAATGTTTGTAAATAATGTATACTACATTATGTATTAATTTTATAATAATGTACATAATTGTATTTGTGTTAAAATATCTCTTTCCTATATTGAAAGTCTCATCTATAATCCGGACTGTCTCAATTGGTGGTATAAAAGCCATTGAGACTCGGAAGCACACAAATCATTTGGTCTTAGGTACTTCTTATATCTCAATCGTCTTATTCTAGTGACGAGTGTACTTATCGAATAATAATTTTAAAAAAATTCAATCATATCGGCATAAAGTAAGCGAAATCCTAAATTTGTTCACAATTAAAGTAAAAATTACTTCTTACATTATCCCAATGACGGGAATGTTTGTACGAATTAAACATCTCACGTTTAAGCTCGTAAAGTGAAAAGTTATAGCCCACGGCGTCATAACCCAGCGATATGTCTAAGCGTTCAGCAGTAAAGCCGGTGTTCATTAATTTAGTTTGCGCACTGAACGTGAGCGCGAGGCAGGAACGACACTTGAGTTTATGTTCGTGTTGTGATGGCGCCATTGGATGACATCGCTTTATGGTGGAGCGATAAATTTGATTGATGTACGTATAAATGACACGCATGGAGACGTTGTAAAATAGATGTAAAATGATTATAAATAGAAACGTGCAATTACTAGTTTTTGATCTTGAATACAATTGATTGAAATAAGAAGAGAGCGCCTTCTTCTTTCTTGACTTTAACCGTGCTTTATCTTCTTCTTCTTCTTCTCAGCATATCTGAGTCCACTGCTGGACATATGCCTCTTGCATGGTTTTCCACAGTGTACGTGCTTTATATAAATACAAATATCTATAATATCCAATTTGGAATCCAAAACAATTAAAATGGCGTCACTAATTTAAGAGATGATTAGACAATGAGATATGAAATGGGGATCTTTTACTGATGTAATAGATTCAGGAAGATGAAATGCTGAAGTATTGTTTAAAATAATATTTTTTTTTTGTCTCTGACCTAACAGAGGCATTCGAAGCATCGAATCCAACGGCTTCTACCAATTGTGCCAAGCCGTCGTTATCAAGTGGAAGCACTTTACGAGCTCACCAGAATCGGTTTATTACCCACAATTATGACTCACCTGAGATCGCTTTCTCCTATAGATATTTACTTTATTTTGTTTTTTTTTTCAATGAAGGATACTTTTAAGAGGTGCTTTTTAGCACCATAACCGCAGACTAGCGAGAACTGCAGCCATAAGTGTGGAATATTATATTATTCCAAATACTCCCCCGTCTCTACGTTATAATTTAAAATATTTGCAGAGAAAGGAGTGAAACGTAACACCAATACAAAAAATGATGTTATAAAATATGTTTTATTATTTAATACATTATACAAACCAAGCATCACAAGTGAGCTTTTTACCAACGAGTGACATTAATAAAATATATTAATTAATTATACACATGAAAGTTAGTCTTCAGCAGAACACGAGTCCAAATTCATTTTGTTATATCATGCACAATAATGACGTCAATTGTCTCTCATCATTGGCAGGAATAACGTTGACGTTGAGATGAGCGGTTTATCACCAGAAGTAATAGCTGTTTAACGACCCGTACGGGACTACTCTCGAATTATAATCCCACTTTTTTTCCTGTAGGAACGTATAAAAGGACTTTCTGAGCTGTTATTTCAGTCAAGACCGATGTATTAGACTATTTAAGGTTAGTTCATTGTCATTAAAACCAATCCATTGTTACATTTAGACATATAGGCTTAATCACAACGCTTGTCAAAGATTGTTACATTATTTCCAATTCCGAGCTTTAATAACAAAATTTCGAAATTTTAAAAAAGTAAAGTCTTAATTTTTAGTGCAAAAGCCATAGTTGCAGTCAGCTGCAAAGTTCTTATTGGATATTATATACATGTAAAATACAAGAAATGTTTTATGTGTATTATTCGATTCTCAAAGTTTTGTCGCAATTTCATTTTGTTACCTCTATTGCTTTTTGCTTCGCCCAGAGGGTAAATGGTCGAAAGCGCCATTAAGCAATGTCATGTTTAATGGCTACGCACTTAAAAACCTTTGAACCCCAACTCAACGTAGTAGACGTCACACTAAAAACTAATATACCAACTAAAGTCGCAGGTAAACAAGGATAACATTTGAAAAGGTAGATTAATCTGGTATTAGAGGCATTAATTTAACCCGTTGTAGGCCTCTGTCGCGTTCGCTGCATTTGGTCCCATTAATCTGCATCAACAGAGGCCTGCGGTTAGAGGCCTAGTGATTAATGAGATATCCTTACTAATATTATAAAGAGGAATTATTTGATTGTTTGTTTGTATTAAATAGGCTCCGAAACTACTGAACCGATTTGCAAAATACTTTCACTGTTGGAAAGCTACACTATCCCTGGGTGACATAGGGTACTGTTTATTCCGGAAATGTGGGAGGAAGGGGGGAAAAATTGACAAAAGAAATGACGCGCGGGAGAAACCGCGGGACGACCGCTAGTATAAACTTTAATGAAAAAGGCAGAGGGAAAAACATAGTTTATAAATAGTTGAGGAGTTATTGAAAGCGTTCTAGGATAAGCTCGATGTTGTTTCTTGAAATGAAGGTTTGACATAATAAAACAAATTTTATGTATTTTATTAACAAATAATTTTACAAACAAAAAACATAAGTGTACCTAGTTTTCTTGGTAAATAACATTACAAAATGTATGATAATAATTATTATGTAGAGAACAATTATATTATTATGTAGAGATAGCTTAGGTAACTACCCTAATGACCAAGATTGCTAAATGCGGATCGGTGAAAAAAAAGAAATTTAATATGCTACATGTCCCTCTTAAAAACTAATTATCAAGCTTAAGTTGTGTTGTTTGTTGCACAGATAAATAGTTTTACATCAACGTGTTTGGATAAATAGATTAATCTTGTATTAGAGGCATTAATTTAACCCGTTGTTAGGCTCGGTCGCGTTCGCTGCATTTAGCTGCGGTGCCATAAATCTGCATCAACGCGCCTGTGGCTGCGTGCGACAGGCGCGGGTAGAGGCCTAGCGAATAATACGAATACTGGTAAACTAAGGGAATGTTGGAGGAAAGGAAATATTTTTGAAATTTTAATGCACTTTAGAAGTTTTGTAGCGTGAAAAAAATATTCTGTTACTTGTCTATACGTTCATTTTGAATATAATAAATAAAGTACGCCAAATACGTCTAGGAATCTAAAGGCCTGTATTCACTTTGATTAGTGCGAGTGCAAGTGATTAGTAGTTGAGGGTGATTAGTGCAGGTGCGTAGTGCGAGTAGTGTCCAATTCTTGTTTAGTGGCTCTGTTTAGTAGTTACCATTTTTGGTACAAAAACACGAACATCCACTAATCACTAAACACTAAACTGCCTGTCCAGACGTGTTAAGTGGCAGGACTGGCAGGCACGCTGCGAGTGAGGGGGAAGGGCGGGCGCGCGGGACGTGGCTACTCGCAGTCCACTCGCAGAAAAATAGAACACGCTTCTAAACACTTCACTACGCAGCCAACTAATCACCTGCACTAATCAGTCGCTGTCCACACTTATTTTCTCCTAATCACTAATCACTTGCACTAAACACCTGCACTAATCACTAATCAAAGTGAATTCAGGCCTTAAGGCGCAACTAAGCTAAGTAAGGAGATTGAGGAGCAGGTTAAATCATTGCTTTTAGAAAATAATTGAATATCACAGATAATTACGAAAAAGTTAAAACTCTTTTTCACGTTCTGGGGAATGCGCCTATACTCCATAACTGCAAACTACCGAGACCCATGGCGGTGTGTGGGACTCGGTACTAAAGCGTCTCACTACCCACTAAACTTCGCCGGTTTCCTCTACACACGCGAAGGGATAAACCGGTGTCTGACTTTTGACAATTAACCAGTCCATCCCCAAAAATTGATTTTAACCCGTTGTTGGTCTCTGTCGCTTTCGCTGCAATTGGCTGCGGTCCCATAAAACTGCATCAATGCGCTTGCGACAGGCTCGTGGCTGTTTATGAGAATAATGATAAGCAGTAAAGGGAGTGGGTTAGCAAAATCAGCAAATAAATAACAAACAACAAATATTTCTGCATTACCCAATGGCTGACGCTTTCAGTCATTCTAATCATGACATGATTAGAATCATTAGAATCATGACATGATTAGAATGACAGCTGTCAAAGTGTCGTGACTCTCTCGCTCGCTCTCAATTTACCTCTATCGATGTGTCTCATCTGTAAGATTTTTTTTGTAGAAATGAGACACATCGATAGAGGTAAATTGTTACGTTTTAAGGACTGTAGTCGCCATTTGATTTATGGTAGGTATAATTTTATTGTAAGCGTTTTTAAAAAAAACTGTTTATTGTATATTATAGTTGCTTATCATGTGAACTACCATGACTTGATCTTAAAAACAGTAATAATTTAAGAAAGCAAAAGGGACCTCATGGAATTCTCCAGCTTTCAAACTATCCTTATTCCCCAAATCTAGTCAATCCGTTATTAAGTTGTGACGTGAAAGAAGGGCAGACCAAAACACTTATATTTCTGTTATCCTATGGGAATGAACATAATTATCCCGGGTGGAATTGAAGCTTATGCTACTAGTTATTATGTCTCATTAATGATCGTCATTATAAAACCCTATTTGCAATTAATCAGTAAAATACTCTGTCGGTTTGTGTTTCTCGGAAATCGGATTCTCATTAAAGTGGGACCATGTAAACAGAGTTTAAATTAATGCCGTGTGATGTATTGCAAATTCCGAAATTAATGATCGTTTTAACATGTCATCAGGACATACATGATTTTTAATGATGAATTTTGTTATGAAAATGCAATTTAATATCGCATTACAACCTAGTGGCCACAGATGTCGCATTGCAGTGAACTGTGGCGGACAGAATGGGAGGTCTTTTCCTAGCAGTGGGGTCTAAACGGCTAAAAAAAATGGCACCATTTTAATTTCATCATCACGGTCATCCCGTACATACATACATGACATACATATGTACGTGATGTGAATGTCATTATTGAAACAAAAATATGACAGAGGATTAAAATGTCCTTTTTAACCGACTTCAAAAAAGGAGGAGGTTCTATGTTCGACTGTATGTATTTTTTTTTTTTTTTTTTTTTTTTTTTTTTTTTTTATGTATGTCCGTCGATTTCTCCGTCAATTGTGGACCGATTTAAATAATTCTTTTTTTATTTGAAAGTGCATAGTTCCGAGGTGGTCCCATTGTCACTATGTCAGGATCTGATGATGGGATCCCGGAAAAATCAAGGGCAAACCTCAAATTTTATAGGCGCACACTACGCGTTACTTGTTTTTTCTGAAGCCATTTAAGTTTTTGCGTCCTATAGACATCACTTTATGTTGATGAGCTGATGATGGAAGGTACAACTCCTCAACGGTTAGGAGTTAGGGGATAATTCTTTCAGTATTGTAAGAATATGTGGCCCGTTATTTGTATTTCATGTACTTTTGCAGCTAAGCTGATGATGGAAGGTACAACTCCTTAACGGTTAGGAGTTAGGGGATAATTATTTCAGTGCTGTAGAAATATGTGGACCGTTAGTTGTATTTCATGTACTTTTGCAGCTAAGCTGATGATGGAAGGTACAACTCCTTAACGGTTAGGAGTTAGGGGATAATTATTTCAGTGTTGTAGGAATATGTGGACCGTTAGTTGTATTTCATGTACTTTTGGAGCTAAGCTGATGATGGAAGGTACAACTATGATGATGGAAGCTAAAGGGTACGACTTCTTAATTCTTATGTCCCTCTTGCGGGCTGCATCTTTAGTTGGTCTACTGAATGGTGCTGAACACTTAATGAATACCTAATATTGTCAAATAATACAATTCTACTATTTTACTCGTATTTTCGTTATCAATATTATGAGAGAGTTTTACTCACTCCTACGTATTATTCACACTAAAAATAGAAAAATAAACAAACTTTTTTAAAAAAAAATTAAACCGACTTCAAAAAAAAAACAAAAAAAAAACTACCTAAAAACACTGAAAAGCAAAAAATAATTTTAATAAGACATTCATCAAATGCGCTTATTGTCTAAGCCTATTAATAACATTAAATTGTATTTACGTGCTAGGTAGGTACCTACTAATCTGTTTGAAGTCGGTGCCAAGCCAAAAGTAATGAAAAATGATACATACCTAATAATTTATGTATTATACAGGGTTACAAATAATCCGCGGACGTAGGTACGTAGTCTGGGTACCTACTATTTGGCTTGGCACCGACTTCAAACAGATTAGTAGGTACCTACCTAGCACGTAAATACAATTTAATGTTATTAATAGGCTTAGACAATAAGCGCATTTGATGAATGTCTTATTAAAATTATTTTTTGCTTTTCAGTGTTTTTAGGTAGTTTTTATCCGTACGTATACACAGAAAACTCTCAGATAACCAAATGAATAATCACATCCATACAAGAAGAAAGAAAAACAAATCATCTACTCCAGCTGATGACAGAATATCATTATATTCAACATTCAACCGTCAGTGAGTAAATTACCATCCGCAGCGAGGATAACTTTCAAAATAACTTGTTGTACATTACGTCCGCACAAAGACGTGTCACGCAACAAAGGCCGGTGTGACTCAGGTAGCGCGATTACACTTAAATTTAATTATGTGGGCGGGCTGCCGGGCGCTGTTGGCATAGAAAGATATGGGTCAGTGAGTAATCTCAAGCGTTGCCACTGGTGATGGGCGATTGTTCCAAAAATTTACAATCGAATTGTTCGAATGATTCAATACTTGGTATTCGATAGATCATTCGTCATTCGAATGAAAATTAATCATTCGAATGATAACTCGATTGTCGAATGATCTTCGACCGAATTAATTCATTCGAATGAAAATATAGAATGAATCATTCGAATGATTTTCTATTATTTCATCAGTTAACTGTTTAAATGTTATTTTGCTAGGCTTGCTTTTTAAGGTAGGTGATTGTGATTTTGATATGTTAGTAGCAGTTTTCCAATTAAAGAATATAGTTTCATTTAATTTCAACATTTTAATTCATGCGAATGATGAAAATTTATTCGAATGATGCAATTCATCCGAATGTTTCTTTTTCATTCGAATAATTCGAATAGCTGTTTCATACAATCTAATAATTCGAATACCTGCCCATTCGAATGATCATTCGAATGAATCATTCATATTCGCCCAGGTTTTAAATAGTGCTTGTAAGTGGGCCGCCCACTTACAAGCACTATTTAAAACCGAAATGACAATGCAAAAGACTGGGCCTAGAAAAGAAAAAATGTTGTGCAGATTTGGGACATAGACTACGAAGTAGATCCAATAAACACCTTTAACTTTTATTATGGCGTCGACAAAATTGGTCCTGGTAAAAAAATATGTTTATTATGTTAATTATTTATGTTCATATAAAAATAATTAATTATTATGGACTTACCTTTTTACCCCTGAGACCGATTATGGTGTCATCATAATAATGATGGTGTGTGTGTGATCTTTCACATAGAATCTCATCTCTGCACATTAACTTAAATTTTTTGGGCCCATTGTTCTTAGCAAGTTTTGCATTGTCATTTGATGGTACATTTCTAGAAAAGCCACCGTTTTAATTATTATTGCATTACAGCAATCGCTACAAAAGATGTTACGCATCAAATTATTAATTAAATTATTACATCTACTGTCCCTTTTACAATTAATTTTGTGTTAGCAACCGTCGTCATCATTATCATTTGATAATCGTATATTCCTGTACACGTAGTAAGAGCTGATGGTATCTTAAGCTGCAAAATGTGATGTCCCTTGAGTTTCATTAGATGTATCTGATTTCCAAGTAGGTGGTAAATTCAAACCATCTTCCCTATTGAAAATGTAACACCGCTTACCATCAGGTGGGCTGCGTGTCTGTCTGCCAACAGTAGTATAAAAAACATGTTTTATTATTTTTTTTAAATAAAAATGGCTACTAACTAGCCTTTGCCTTTCCCCTTTCCTTTATATTCTTCAATTAAAGGTGGACAACGACTTTAAGACTCTAATTCGCTGGTGTCCATGGACAATAGTGATCACTTACCATTATCTAATTGTTTTTCATCATCCTTAAGAAATAAAAATATTATATCTAACTTTACTGGAATATTTCCCGAGGTGTACCCTGCTTCGTCGCCCGGATGTTCGCGCCCGTAACATTAATATTAGTGTGTATTTTGTAACTACATTGTACGTGAGCAATAAAACAGGGTTTAGAACGAACGTAATTTCAGGGAATAAAATTTAATAATCCCGGGATATGTGGAGGCGAATTTCAAATCTGCACGTTTACCGACCTATCAGTTGCAAATTACTTTAGCGATTGTATGTAGTTGTTACTACGTTTTTGTGTATTATAATATATTATATTTTTAAGACTACGGCGATGATCGGATTTGATGATTTAATCGGTCTAGTTCCACTGTTAGGCCTCGGCCTCGAATTTTGCGACTCAGGCGCACTGCGGTCACCGCTTGACGCGGGCCGTCAAGAGCGGTACGATGCTGTCAAGCGGTGACCGCAGTGCGCCGCCGCTCCCGCTGCCGTCCAGATGCCGCGAAATTTGAGGCCGAGGCCTAAAGGGTGACGGAGGGCAGATGGCAGCAGATTCTAATGTAATAACTGGGTTTGCCAAATCCTAGATTATGGTGCAAGCGTACCCAGACTAGATTAGGACAAACGCTTGGAAAAAGAAGGATGTGACTTTGAGGCTTCAAATAGTCAAATTTTTGGGGCGGATCATAAAATGAAATCTGGATTTTTTGTAAAATTGTAAGTTAAAAACATAAAATACCCTTTTGATTTCCAGTCGTCACTGACTGTTTTATTCCTACCGAATCGTGAGTAAAATTTACTTTGGGTTGTGAGACTATTCTTAACGAGTATGATACGGTCTTAAATTTACTACACAAAAATAGAGTTTACTAATCAGACAAGTAATCTATGTCACGCACTATAACATATTATCAAATCAAACACAAATTCTGAATTAAAACTCAAGTCCTTCAGCGTAACACTAAGCAATGTTTAATCTCATACACACCAAGAAACAAACTTCCATCGTAAACCTTACAAATCCTAACTACTTGATAAAATCTTACTCGACCTTGTTTGTACTCAAGCGAGATAGGTATGAAGGAAATTAGGTGGTGCCTTCACAAGAAAGGGTTACCACGATTAGCGCCGGAGCGGATAAGCGACTGGCGACAAAAGCAGATCGTCTCAATTTCAATTTGGCCCGGCGACGCCCCGCATACAAATTACTTGATCAACTGTCGTATATGAACAGTGTTATACGCTTGTATTAAAAGGTAGGATACAATTTGCGGCTTTATTATGTATATAACACGTAGTTTATGTAGGTATCTATGTTTTACCAATATTGATATTTAATTTGACGACGGTTCTCAAAAAAAAATCTTCAAGAAAAGAGCGCATTCCTTCCGTAAAAGTCGGCAGCGTATTTGTTATTCCTCCGGGTGTTGCAAATTGTGGCGCGGTAGTCCTCACCATCAGGTGTGCCGTAACCTTGTATGCCCGTTATTTCAAAAAAAATTGCGTCGAGAAGTGTACTAAACTAAACTGCCTTTTTTACCACGAGGGTGGCCTCAGCTGACGACTTGATTGATGGTAAGCGGTTACCGCTACCTTTGTAACACCAGAGATATCACTCACGCAATACTGACATTGTCTTTGAAGGAAAAGGTTTACCCCGCTGCTAACACCATACCCTCCCTAATTAGGTTGTGGAAACCCTTCCTACAGCTATTTCCTTGAAATAGACAGTCAGATACAAGATTATTTTTTTCGGAGGAGAATGCGTTTATGCACCATAACCGCAGGCTAGCTAGACCCGCGGCCGTGTGTGGGAGTCGAGACTCAAGCGTCCACTACCCACTAAACTCCCCCGGTTTCCCCTTCACACCCGATTGAATACTTACATAAAATTGTTAATTCAATAATGGATTCTCCACCACTTCTATCAGCACTAAATTTTAACACTTATAATAGAACACGTAATTATAAGCTGTTTTCTCTCCAGGTTTACCGTAATAATACATCTTTTTACAACCCTTTGGTCCGGATGTGTCGCCAATACAACGATATCTCTCAAAATCATGATATCGATATTTTTAACACAGAACAACTTGTATTCAAGAGGGCTCTGAGAGCTCTTTAAGACTGATTTTATATAATATATATTTATGTACAGCCCTTAGGGCACTTGTAGCACGACTTTTCTTCTTTTTGTTTTTCTATGTTATTTTTTTATGCTTACGAGTATGTTAACCATGTCAGGGATGCATGCCTTTAGGTGATAGATTAGTTTTAAGTTAGATATACAATCGTTTCATGCTTTTATTATCTGTTACCTGTAATGTGTCCTTAAATAAATAAATAAATAAATAAATAGATTGGAGCCGGTGCCAGCCTTGTGGCTATTGACCAGCCCATCCCCGGGTACCCCGAATTGAGAGGCCTCAAGCCGATGTGGCGCCTAGGGAAGGCCATCCGAGAAACGAGCTGACCCCCAGACTTGGCTCGGGCGACCTGTGCAATGCGGGCGATAGGGAGCTACCCTTGCCCGCAGGTAGATACATGAAAATATTGCCAAAAATATATAAATCCTAGTTATCAACCTGTAATTTGAACCCAACTGAAACACTATAAATTTTACATTTACGTTTACTTCATAAAATATCGTGCATAAAAGTTTATTGTAAAAAATTCACCTTCGAAAATTTACTCGAGTAAAAAAACGGAATGCATTCGAATAAGCAAATTACACTGAGAATGGGCCATCCACGCATGGTTGAATATTTATATACGAATACTGTTAAATGTTTTACTGCTGCAGGGCAATAAACAGGTTGCGAAAACCAATTTGGAGGTACAAATACGAATGTGCAAATATAATCGAAAGGATATTGACTATTGAGTAACGTTATATAAATAAGCTTTTTAATTGAATACACAGTAGGTATGTACTCGTAATAATGAGGTGAGTGAGACTTGAGGATAAGCTTGATGGAAATAATGTGGCTCTATGCACAAGGGGTCATGAGTTCGATTGTTTAATTGTAATTTTTTTAGCTGAAAAAAATATGTACCATAACTAGCTAAATCTGCGATCATGTGTGGGACTGAGGGCTAAACATCCCCACTACCAAGTTAACTCCATGTAAAAATATCTAAAGGTTACTGTTGTTGTAATATTATTATTAGGGAAGCAAGGTGCCCAGTACTATTAATAATACAGCAACATAGAATAAGCTTACTCAAAATGAAAAGTTTGGAGATCAAAAGAGCCTTGCTGTCGTGTGTTGACCCGAAACAAAAAAGTATTAACGATGTCTCTTTGTTCTATTACCCATTAAACCAGTTCCCCCTTTACATTTGGAATTGACAAACCAATGTCCGCCTAATACCAATCAACTGGCCGTAAAAAAACTTCGCCAGGTACGTAAAGTTTTAGTTGTACGCGGTTTTACCCACGCGTAACCTTTTTTTTTCATAATTATATCCCCCCTTCCCCCACATTTCCGGGATCAAAAGTACCCTATGTTCACCGGGGATAGTGTAGCTTTCCAACAGTGAAAGAATTATTCAAATCGGTTCAGTAGTTTCAAAATTGTTATTTCCGCGAGAACGAGACGTTTCCCGTAGGAATTTTATAGCATTTAACGAGTATGTCCTAATCCGGGTAATAAATTATACCTGTGCCTTTCATCTAAATCCGTTCAACCGTTTAAGCGTGATTGAGAAATAAACATCCAAACATCCAGACTTTCGCATTTATAATATTAGTAGGATACATAAAGACATTTTATCAGCTATTTCTATAGCAGCGGCAACGCATAATGCAATAGGATCTCGTCGCTTCCGCAGCGGACGCGCCGCCCTGGAAACCGGTCATTAATAATGGCGGTATCATGCGCTGTTTGCCTTCCGGATAGTGTTTGTTCTGATTTCCATCGGCAGTTATATGGAATCATAGTTCCGGAACAAAGATTTTTGGTAGGAAAAACTGATTGTAACGCCCCTAATTAATAGAACAGTTAGTAACATTAAGGACAGACGTTATATAAACAGCTTTGCACCCCTGTAAAAATTACAGAGGTCAGACAGACAGATGACAGTTGCTCCGATGTTACTGGATGTTCTACGGTTCTAGGGAACATAACGGCTACGTCACACGGTTAAGCTCTTTACTTTTACCCGTTACTTTTACTGAGTCAAAAATCAATCAAAAAAAGTAATAGTCAAAAATGTTATAGATTACCATCGACCCGCGAAGAAGAATAGATTTTATATGGTAGAGAGTTGGTGAGCCAAAAAATTTGGGGGTATAACATAATTATAATTATGATTTGGTTTGCATTTGCCTTTTCACTTACTAAAAGAGTATATACACAATTGTAACTACTTAAAATATTATCTTGCACTAAGTGTTCATCAGTAGTTTCTATATATATAAAACTCAAAGGTGACTGACTGACTGACTGACATAGATAGCTATCAACGCACAGCCCAAACTACTGGACGGATCGGGCTGAAATTCGGCATGCAGGTAGATGTTATGACGTAGGCATCCGCTAAGAAAGGATATTTCGATATTCCCACGGGAACGGGAACCACGCGGGTGAAACCGCGGGCGCCCGCTAGTTGTGGTATATTTTTGTTGGCAAAGTGTTCTACCAAGACAGATTACTAATAGCTCGCTAGCAAGTAGTGCAACTTTTCCGAAGCGCTTAGTGCAGCTAAGTTATATGCAGTGCCCGCCACCGCGATGAGGAGATAGGCTAGGAGCTGCTGTACTGATTCGACCCGTAAAGGTAAGTTCGTAAAGGATACGCTCTTGTCGATAGAATAACCTCCATCTCTATCTGGACTCTGCCAGCATCTTAAGCAAGTAACACGTCATGACATTTCCAGTAGCTAACAATAATATATTCAAATCATACGAAATAATTCCAAAGGCATTTCATTTGATTCCGTAAGGTGAAGAAAATAATAATGACAGTAATTTTTTTGTCCTAAACTTGAAGTAAAATATTTATCCAATTAGGACTTCTGTTAGGGTCCTAACTAAAGGACTTTTAAATGAGTGGACTGTAATTATTATAAAGATGGTTTATTCGCTGGTTGGACAAGAGGAACGCGCTCGTTGCCGGTGGGATCCAATAGCGGAGGGTGGTGGCCCGGTGATGGTGCGCCCGCGCAAGTATGGGGAGACGGCGACGCCTGACGACGCCCGACGATGCCCGAGAAGGCCTTTTTTTTGCAAACGCGTTTACGCGTACCCCTAGCCGGGGGGCGGCTAGACGGCTATGTGGGGCTCCCGCAGACAGAACTGCATCCTACCCACATGGTCGCATTGGTAGCGCCGCCCGGTACCAGGCTACAACAACATAAAAAACATACTTATGCTTTTTAGACATACATAATATAACGAAAGTAAATCAATCACATTTAGCACACAAAGATTTTCTTTAATCTTTATTTGTGTATAGTGTATTCGCTCAAAAGAAAAAAAAATAATTATATAATGATGTGACATAAAATATTTACCATAAGCTCTTAGTCTAAGAGGTTTGTGGAACGCGGAACAAAGACGGGCAAGACAGCGGAAGTTGGAACTTTTACCGTAAAGTAAACTTGTCCCATTTTTTTTTGAATTGTCTCTCATTTCGTCATTGCATTTTCTAGTTCACTTTTCTATGTTTGTTTTTGCCGTTGTTTTCTTTAAGTTAATGGAGCGTCCATACTTACATAAACTTAGTTTCTAGAAAGTTAAAATTGGTGAAATAAATACCTCTTAGAATTCGCTGCGGTAATGAATTGTTTTTAAACGGAGCTATTTTTGAGTCTAAGTCTAGCCTTTTGATTGAGATTCAAGCGTTTAGGTTCTAAGAAAATAATCAGCTGAAAAGCAGCCTGTAATAATAATTTTTTTCTTTTTCGACTCTTTAATATTGTAAAATATTTTGGGATTCAAGATAGTAACTAGCAAACAAAGAGCTTTGTTTGGTGATAAGCGGTGTCGAGTTTGTAATGTTCCAGAATAAGTAGCAATGTAATGTTCTCGAATTATAATTAATTCAGTAAAAAAAAACACCATTTCTTGATGCCAATTTATTTAGCTCTCAATCTGAATCCTTACCAAAACAAACATATTAATATGTATTATAGGTATTATGTGGAGAGCTTTGTGGAAAATAAATTACGTTGTGACATCAAAGGTGAAACGAAACCTTTTTACTTATTATTTGGGGTTAAAAAATATTTTTAGCTTCTATTGTATGTTATGACCGTGAAATAAATACTTTACTGCTTATTTTTGAATTTATTATAATATATTGATTAGAAATTAGGCTTCACATAATATTATATTAATAAGCAATTAACCTATTTATAATACTCACAGAAAAATGTAGGTGCAATAATTTACTTTGGGATCACATGTGGGGATATATTTACTGTTTTATTAACTGACATTTCAATTTAAAAAAACATTTAAATGTTGCAGTTGTATAAAAGTATTTTTTATTTTGAAAAATGTTAAAATAGGACGCATCCAGATAGTAGGACTAAAAGGATTATTTTCTCCGTTTATTCTTACTAGTAGGACTGAGCGGTAGAACTAAACGGACTACATCGATCTTATTTTGATGGTTGTCACAAACATGGATTAGATTAGTATTGACAAAAATTTCTTTTTATCCCGGGATAATGCTTAATTATCATGAGGAAACACAAAAAGAGGTGTATTGTTTCTCTTTTATTCAACGGAGAATTAGATCAGCATGAGTTTAAAAGCTAGAGTGATGCACATCAATAAATAATAATAGTTAGATAGTTAAAGACCTTCAAAAAACGAGCGTACTCTCTCTTAAAAGGCCGGCAACGCAACAGCGATCCCTCTGGTGTTGCAAATGTCCATAGGCGGCGGTGATTGCTTACCGTCAGGCGAAACGCTGGCTCGTTTGCCGCCTCTGACATAAAAAAAATATAAACCACTTTTTGTCACATTCCTCGCGGCAAAAGATGCAGGTTGAAGGCTTGTAATAAATACTTGTAGTATTTGTTTAATAGCGTGGACTCAAATGTTTTGCCAGAACTTCAAAGCAATGGGTCACTATATAGCGCTGTTGTCATAGTCTTCTGACTGGGATTATTCCAATGACCCATTACTAGGGTGTGAAAGCGTCAGCTGCAATTGCGATGCACGCGTCCACCACGTTTGCAATGCTAATTTTTGATTGCAGTTGCACTCAGTACTTTACGTGTTAATTGCTGCGTCATCAAATAACGAGGGCGTTTAAAGTTTTAGGGTAGCACCAAAAGTTTAAATAATATTTTATTATTATTATGTGTATCAACAATATATTGTTTTTCTTAAATCGATGCGGATCGATTAAAGTTTCAAAATCATACTTTAATGTTATTTGTATCCAAACCTAACAACATTCTTTATTAAAATTAATAGAGAAAAAAGCCGCATTTAATATTTTGAAAGATTTTCTAACAGAATCTAATTTGACTAGCCCAGTAGGTACCTCTCTTGTTTCCACAAAAAAACCCTTTGTCTTCCTACAAAAAAACACAAAGCACGCACAAAAAACATGAGTTCCATAAAGGCACGACTCCAAAAATGGCCTCGCTTTAACAAATATATTTCCAAGGTAAAATGAAACCCCACAAAAGCCACAATGGTGTCTGCGAGCCATGGGGCCGAACAATCCGTCTGCTACTGAATGTGGCCTCCATAAGCCGGAATTATTACAAGCCGTGAGCGCAATATGTGCGGGCTTGAAAAACAATTGCGAGTCTATTGTACCTGTGGAGCATTTGTCATATACGTGAGGTAGTGAACAGTTGGGGGTTAAAAATCTATATAAATAAAATTGAATTGCTGTTCGTTAGTCTCGCTAAAACTCGAGAACGTCTGAACCGATTTGACTAATTTTAGTCTTAAAATATATATTTCTGAAAGTCCAGGAAAGGTTTAAACGATGAGAAAATATGGAAAAATTGCGAGGAAAATACTAAAAACGACAATTTTATTTTCTCATAATAACTGTTCTGTGTTGAGTGAAGATCGAGCGGTGAAGCGAGCCTACCTTGGACGGTTGAGTGTTAAACGCCCTGTTGGTCGTCCCAGGTTCGCTGGGCTGACGAGGTGATGAAGGATTTGCGCGAACTCCGAGTGGAGAAGTGGCGGGAGATGGCGCAAGACAGACTGAAGTGGCGTCTTTTGTTGTCGAAGGCTAATACTCACTTTGGAGTCGCTGCGCCATCTTAGTAAGTAAGTAACTGTATACTTTACTAACTGTTCTTACTTGTCAAACGTTTGATGTTCGCTAAGTGATACGAAGTTTAACGGGTCAGCTAGTATGATAATTCTATTTACAGCAAGTATTAAACTTTTATTTTCTTAGCCAATTGAGCAAACTATTATAATTATTTAATATCCCTCTGTAAAGCAAATGCCTCTATCATAATTGAAATCGAGTCATCGTCAGATGATGGATGCGGGTGGTGACGACCGTTTGAAGATTATTAAAGGAGGCCTAAGTCAGGACTTACTGCAGGCAGTGGAAGTGTTTGTAATGATGATGACGATCGTATATTTTTATTATATTTTCTTTATTTTTAATGTGCAACATCAATTGGCAGAGAGACACGCAGCCCATCTGATGGTAAGCGGTCACTGCGGCCTATTCCTTTGAAAGACATTTTACCAAGAAGCGTCGCTCAATGTGCTGCCGGACTGTAGACTCATCTGATCTTCGAGCCTTAGATTTCAATTTAGTGGAAAAGTCTTGAGCTCAGTTCTTGGGTAAGTCAATTTAGAAAACAGACAATAAATTGTTTATATTATTTTGATGGAACTTCACAAAAACGAAAGCTTTACAAAAACTCGACGACTGATTTTTATTCTAAAACCATTCCTTGAAAAAATAAATGTCAAATCCTAAAAAGAAGTGATTTTATCAGACAATATCGCAACCCACGTTTTAGTAAACAAAACAAAGTATTTCTATGAAAATTTCAATTCGACTGTGTTAATCCCTTTCTGCAAAAATCTTTTCCTTTCATTAAAATTTCCTATTGAATAAAATAATTCCACGACGCTGCTTGATTTAGCTTCCATTTGTAAACAATGAAAAGGTTTCTTCGGCTTAAGACTTGGTTGTAAGCTTATAATACTCGTAAATAAGTACTTATCAAGTTTTCAGCGCCGGTTTAAAAGATTTAACGAATTAATAATTTACTCTTTTATTTCAACTAGCACGTCATGGTAACAGCCTTATTTTTCACCCATAAATAACTTTTAGTTTTAAATCTTTTTGTTTGTGATCTAGTGCAGTTTGGTGTTGAAAAGTGGTGTGATTTTCATTCAGTAAAGTGTAACGAAGTGTCATAAATAAGAAAATTGAAACAAATTGACTGAATGGACGGGTATTGCGTGTAGTGTGTCTCATCGGTAGATGAGACGCTCTTACCGCAATGGCGTCCATTCCCCCGTAACCTTGAGAGTATCCTCCAGTGTTTCTATGAATCGTTAAAACATCTTAACACCAATGTTTTAACGCAAGGAGAATCTCCCTCATCCACTTGACATTGGCAGAATCACCGCGCCGCTAACAGGCGCGGGATAGAGTCCATTATAAAAGAAAAAAAGAAATTCTTGACGTGCAAATAAACATCATGGAGACCGTAAGAGATTTTCGTGACTAATAAAAAACCTTCTTGAAGCACAGTCAATCTAGTTCGAAGAAAGATTTTCCACTTTAAAAAAAACATGCGATGTCCTACGAAGCAGGAAGAGACCGCCATCATTGAAATTACGTAATTATTCTAAGAATAGTCACTGGATCAATAGACACACTTGCCGGTAATAATAAGTTCACGGTCCGTTAATTATACTAATAGACTTGAAATATTTATCTTTTATTGTTGAACTCAAAAGTTCAGAAAACGACTGACTTCAACGACGTGTAAAAATAACTTTCAACTTTGTATTAATTATGATATGCTATGATTTGATTTTTTATTCTATAAGGGTACCACGTAACGACTATTCACTTGAGAAAATCTTATTCCAATAAAGTATGGAACTAGTTCAATTACACACAACTAGTACAGTGGCTGTCTCTCAGATTCCGGACGCGCGTAATTCCGCCCAACTAACTCCGACTCGTTGTGTGGTTCGCTGGATTTGCTTATTCAGAAAGTTACTGGGCTGTTTGCATTAACTTTAAAGTCTAAGTGGTTAACGTCCGGAATTAAAATTAGTTGTACATTTTTTTGCTTATGTTAAATTTTTATAGTTAAGCAATAAAATTTTAAACAACCAACTGCAATTGTTTTTGAAAGTATAAAAGTGTTTAAATAGAACAATTTATACAAAATTTAAAGGTACATAATTATATCAGATAGCTAGGAAGGAAGGAGAAGGAAGACATCACAATAGAGCTTTTTCGTGTCCGATTCGTAACTTACTATCTATACACGAGATGCCAGAATTACTATGAACATAATTATGCCGGCAATATTAATGTGGGAACCAGTGCACTTGAAATCAGAAGATCCTTTTGTGTAGAAACATGTTCACAAGTATGTTTCTAATAAGTATCACAGTGGAATGGGCCGTAGGCCCGTTGCTATTTATAATAAGTAACAACAAAAAACCGCTTTGCACGTCAATAAAACAGCGAACTAGTTCAATTACACACAACTATTTGCAGTGCCTGTCAGCAGTATTCCGGACACACGTAATTCCGCGCAACTAATAAAGTATGGAACTAGTTCAATTACACACAACTAGTACATTCTAACTCCGACTCGTTGTGTGGTTCGCCGGATTTGCTTATTCAGAAAGTTCCGTGTTTACAACCGGGCTGTTTGCATTAACTTCTAAGTCGAAGTGGTTAACGTTCGGTAATAAAATCAGAAGTGCGATTTGCTCCGAGTTTATTTTACAAGTTAAGATAAATACTATGTAAATTAATTTTGGATTTCTCGGATAACTTATTATTAGAGGTTTGTCGGCATGGTTATAAATTCCCTTTCGTTGCTTATCTCGCGATTCTTGAATATATAACATTGTGCTCTCCTTGTAAAACAACCTAATATACAAGGCCGCCATTTTAACCTTTTCGATATAATAATCTTGTCCTATTTATCTCAATAATTGAAACATTATTTATTTTGCTAATTGTGCAAACATATTGTAATTTTTTTTTAATTTTATTAAAATTAACAAATTTTTATTGTGAATTTAGCCACGAATTATAATATCTTTTACCTTTATAGTTTTATTTCAACTTGTGGTTCTACCATATGTGTCGCGAGTTCTAGCTTTTGTAGCCCAACTTATGCGAGTAAACATTAGCAACAGTGTTCGTTTAACTGTTGCAGTTGAGTACCACTGTTATGACATTGCATATTTTATGTCTATTTTTTCTCATATCCTCTGATGGAAGCCGGAGAGTAAGGAAAAACGCCGAATTACAACAACTTCTGGCTGACCCAGATATTATTGGAGAGACGAAAGGGCACAGGCTCCGATGGCTGGGTCACCTAGAGAGAATGGGTAAAGAGATCGTGGTGTGTACAGAGCATACCTTGCCAAACCACAAGGCCGACGTCCGGTTGGCCGCCCCAGATACCGTTGGATAGACGGAGTCGAGTCAGTTCTCCGTGAACTTCGGGCTGGGGATTGGCGCCAAACTGCTAAAGATCGGGAAAGGTGGCGTGCTCTCATTCTGGAGGCCAAGACACACTTCGGGTCGCTGAGCCATAGTAAGTAAGTAAGTATTTTTTCTCATGCATATGCTTCATAGGTACAATGTGTGCATTTATGTCTGCGCGTCATAAACTAGCCGAGTGTTAATACTGCAACTTTGTTCATTAACTGCCGTTGCCGGCACTTTATGATGATATATTATTTGTTTGAGCCTTCTTAGTTATATCGCGATTGCTGTGCAGGTACAGTCGCGTTCAGAACATTTTAAGAAATAACTTAAGTTTTAAATATAATTATGATTTAAATTAATTGCATTGATTGATTACTGAGTAGGCAGCTTAAGCACAACGAAAGTACTTCTATATAATGCCCTTCTAAAGTGTTTTCTGTTGCCAACAATTTGGAAAAGCTGGTGGCGACAGGAAAAGTCGAAGGCAAAAGACCCAGAGGCCGCAGCCCGAAGAGATGGTCGGACCAGATTTCCGAACAGCTGGAGATACCAGTCAGCGCCGCCCTTCACCAGGCGACGGACCGTATCGGTTGGAGGCAGACCGTATCGGATGAACCGTCTAAGGAGTCACGATCCTCAGTAATGGGGGAACGATTGAGAAGAAGAAAGTGTTTTCAAGCAAATTGTGCACTGTGCAGGGTGCAAAAATATAGCTCACAAAGCATGAGCGTGCCAGCACTGTTACAACTCCTATAAAACAGCAGTCTGATACGACCGAATCTGAAGATTCGAAGATCATGCGCAGGACCAATTTTTTTTTTTCGTTAAATGGAGATGTTTCGTGCCACCAATTTTTCCTGATTCATGAATTAATTTCGAAATTTACGCCACTACACTAACAGAGTATTAAACGTAAGACAAATACTGTTCCAAACTATATTAATATGATTACGATATAACGCAATTCTATAAGTGGCCGACTATACAGTTTCCTCTTTAAAATTCCTTCCTTTTTAAAACCGGTTAAAACTACAAGGCTAGAGTGTTGCCAACAACGGGCAAGTTTGCCCAAGTCCGCACTTATTTCCGTGGCAATAAATAAACGGCAACCCCCCCTTCCGCTCGAACTGGGAACTTTTAATTAACTTGCCGCGAACAATGAAACTAATGAGTTTAGTTGCACTCTCTACTCGAAACATTTTCCAAATTAATTCCAAGTGCTGTCCCATTTCTGTAAATAGGGGATTAAGTTGTAGTGCTGACGGTAAATCAAAAATGCATGAGCTCTACATTAAGTACAGTAGGCCGCGAATGTTTTTGAATATTTTTTTTTTATGCGGCGCAAGGGAAGGCCTATAAAACGTTGGTGTGACGATCTGTTCTGCTTTTCCAAGAACTGGCAGACTCTGGCTCAAGTAAGAGTTATGTTGCGCGAGTTGGGGAAGACCTCCTGCATTGCACGGCTCCACCATCGATGGGCGGGAGTGCCTCAGTACTCCGGGGCACTTCCGCAGTTCCGCAAGAGGAACAGGAGGAGCTCGCAAAGGAGAGCGTTCGCTGAGGGGGGCCGCGGAGCAAGGGCTCTGCTGATACCCGTGGCCCCTTCATGTTAAGGCGATGAGGGAGTACCGCGGGGTTTAGTGGGTAAACCCCTGGGCCACTTCCATCTTCGGCCCAGGAACAATGCCCCTGTTTAGGGCATCGGCAGTCCCACACACGGCCCTGTCCCTCCCCCAGGACGGGGTTAAGGTGCGTAACCCCCGCGAAAAAAAAAAAAAAAAAGACCTTTGCCCAGCTGTGCGATAGTCCAGGTTAGGAAAAAAAATGTTTTTATGTGGACCGATATGGTATTATGGTTATTATACGAGATGCCACGGGAACAATTTCCGAAACATATACCTAGATCTTGTCTATGGCTGTAGTAAACATCAAAAAATCGGTTAAGTGGTTAAGGCGTAAAAGCATAACAGACAGACAGACAGAGTTACTTTTTAATTTTCAAGTATTATTAGTATGGATAAAACGCTGGAAGGCATTCCTTGGTGAACTGCGAATTCTTCTTTTTATTCAAGGTGACGCTTACGAAAATTAATGAAAAAGACTTTACGCAATGCTCTCAGCCAGATGAGCAAGGAAGCATAAGATGTGATGAATAACTTGATTTTGTCAACGTTTTATCCCAATCTAGTCAAGGAGCAAATTAAATAAAGGCATGGCTACAATTATGGGCACTGCCATCATCACCACGCTTGCCAAGTTCGGATTGGTAATGACAAACCCGAGCTGTGTCCAAACAAAAGGACACAAATTTTGCTTGACCTGGAAATTGAACCCAGGACCCCGAGTACTCGGCTCAGTACTTAAACCAATAGACCTTCGAGGCGTTAAACACATAATTATAATATAATGTAATAAAACTATTTTTTAAAATAACACAAATTAAGGGACTAAACATCTGGACGTAAGCTTGGCTTTTTTTTGTATTTTTTATTTAGTTTTAGCGCAATAATGAAAGTACTGCTGATTTTATTCTCGGATCGCTAACCTAGACTAAGCAGTTATTGTAAACAAGGAACTTTCTCAATAATCCGACCACGCTGCGCCATCAAAGTTGGAATCACGCGCGTACGGACTAGGGCCAGCACAGATAGAATCTAAAAGTGAAAATTAATTCGAATCGAGAATTTCCTAATATAGGAACTTTAGTAGCGCCACTGCAGCCAGTAGCAGAACTAATAGAATTCCCATAATTTAATACGAAATTACGTACCTTTCAATTTTTAGTATTACTTTTTGTGTTCTAAAGTACGAAAAATAAAATCAAAAATATTTTGTTTATGTAGGCAAAATTAAAAGAAAGTACTTATGAATCGTCAAAATCTATGTTAATTTTATTTGTAAAATAATTAATAAAATATTAATATACACCATAACTTATATTTTTATCAATCTAAAAGAATCATAAATTATTAAAAACAAACTTAATAAGACGAACCAAATTTCTTCGGGGGTTCTTGACTTTCAAAATTATTCATTAAATCAATAGTTTTGATGTAGGTAGACTGCGTCTGAACCATCCAACAATTTATTTGTGACCTTGTAATGAATACTATAATACTTTACAACATGACAAAAATATTTTTCCAGACGCACTGTATTATTTACAGCAAAACAAGGTATCCAGTGAACTACCAGTGTGAAAATTGCGAGGAATAAAGCAATCAAAGTCATTCAAGCTGTCACGTCAGCTGTCTTGCCGGCAACGCGGTCGGCTGAATAATTTAAACGAAGCTCATTGTGCTGTCATGATCCGATAAAAACACGAGACAAATCTCCGCCTTGTTTCGGTACATAACTGAATTAACAAAATTTTTTAGGGTTCGATTACTCAAATGAAAAAAATATATATCTGAACCCGTGTAGAGTCACTTTGTTGTTCATCGCGTGGAATTATCAAGTTGCAATTTAAATTTATACACATGGTAACTGATATTCAAACACA
The DNA here is from genome assembly GCA_949319885.1 of Mecyna flavalis. Taxonomy (NCBI): domain Eukaryota; kingdom Metazoa; phylum Arthropoda; class Insecta; order Lepidoptera; family Crambidae; genus Mecyna; species Mecyna flavalis. The sequence goes on from OX439426.1 coordinate 1,603,552, forward strand.
GGTAAAATAGACCCTGATACTCTACGAAAAAAATTCTCAATAAACAAAAACGAATGAGGGTCAAAACAGGATACAAAAGGCAATTCTTGTTGACCGAGTATTACCTACTCGTACATCCTACTTTCCACTAATCCTACTAATATTATAAATGCGAAAGTCTGGATGTTTGGATGTTTGGATGTTTGTTACTCAATCACGCCTAAACGGCTGAACGGATTTAGACGAAATTTGGCACACGTATAGTTTATAAATCGGAATAGGACATAGGCTATAAAATTCCTACGGGAAACGTCTCATTCCCGCGGGAATAACAATTTTGAAACTACTGAACCGATTGGAATAATTCTTTCACTGTTGGAAAGCTACACTATCCCCGGTGAACATTAGGGTACTTTTGATCCTGGAAATGTGGGGGGAAGGGGGAATATTTGAAAAAAGAGATTACGCACGGGTGAAACCGCGGGCGGAAGGCTAGTTAATTATATGAAAGATACATTAAGCTAGATAACATGCATTGTCCATAATTAAAAGAAATTCGTTTTCACAGCAGCCAATTGTAATACATTACTTCCTACTCCAATCCCCGCCATATTCACGTCTCGTTTCTTTTGCAACAAATAAATATTTAGGTACACCTACACAAATCCCTTTCTAGGTCACAAAGGGGCGACTGTTTGCGAGCACTGGAGTGGAAAGGGAAGGTAAATTTATGTAGATCACTGACTGCGCTGACCAGTGTTGCCATTTTCAAAGTTGGTTTACGCTCGATGAGACCATGCGGCGGTATAGTAGGTAAGCCCCAGGGGCATTTTCCCAGGACAGTGCTCTTCTTAGGGCAACGGGGCCTAACACACGGTTTTATTCTGCCCCCAGGAGGGTTAGGGTGCGAAAAGCATTCCGCGTTAAAAAAATAAAAAAAAGATCGATCATGCCTGGTGACTTAATAGAGAAATATTACATTACAAACGTTAAAATTACTTATCAAATCGGATTAGGTACTTTTTTATATTTATTTATAATCAGACAATAGACAGACAGACAGTAGTATCTTTAAATAGAGGCATAGAGAGCTAATACATTTACCCAAAAGTTCTAAAGGTTGCTTTAGATTTAGATTTGAATAAACTTTATACATTTGGCTAGGTTTTCGGTTTCGTGGCCTGTAAATAGAAGCTATTTTAGAAGATGTCTATTTTATAAGGATTACAACTTAGAAGATTGGCTATGTTTCACAATATACACAACTTACCATAGTGGTGGGACGTAATCTGTAATTGCTCGTAACTACAAAAAAAAACATTCCTGCTACCGCTGTTATTTTATAAAACTCCACGTAATAAAGGATAAATTGACAAAAAAAACATTAAATTAAAAATTAAGGACTAGCTTCTCAACAAACAGATAAGTTTGTGACAAATAATTCTCTGTCTAAAAACAATAATTATGTTTTTTTTAAATTTGACACAAATTCTACTTCACCCGGGAATGAACCTACGACCCCGAGATAAAACCACGAGGCGTTATTCAATGATAGGCTTACATGCATTTACTCTTATTTGGTAGAAAAGGGTATTTATTTCTATTCAGGCACCCCGTTTTGGCTCAGGAGGCGTGCCCTGCGCCTGGACTCGACACCATTACTCTCGGTGACATCTGGCGAGGAGAGGGCGTGCGCGTGCCTGGATAAACCTGCCAACTGCCCGGCTACGTCTAACCCAATATCATGGTTAAACCAAACCTAGGTTTGTGCTTTTGTATCGGGGCCAGCTGATTTCCTATTAAATAAAACAGCTTTTAACGAATAAAATTCACAATTCATTACTACTACCTTACTACTACACTTTTACTCAAAAAAAAAAAACAACGTTTTCAATGCTTTATAGCAATGCCTGTAAAGGCCGAGTAGTTACAAATCTTATTAGCAACATAAAAGATATCTCCCTTCCTATGTTGCGACGTGAAAAACAAACAAAAAAAAAAACTCGTATTAATTATGTTATCTCATGGGAACTGAGAATAATAATATCATGGTCTATAACGTAAACTTTGTTTTCCCTTAGGGCTAGTCTATGTATTATAATATGTCTGTGTGAAATTTCACTAAAATCAGCTCAGTGTAAAAAAACAGATAAAGTTACTCATACAATTTTGAAATGAATTGAAAGGAAACGAACCGAATCGACTATAGATTAGTATGAACTATGGATAACCTTCCTCACTCAAGTTTGAAATGTTTAAGCCAGAACACACGCAAGCCCCGCATATGTTAGATGCAAATTCGGGAACTTTTGGGCAGCATTGTCCGCGCTAATGACGCTCGCTCTACTTTGATTAGGCGATTTAATTGCACTAGTTTGCAACTTTGTTTATTGAAAGTCTGCGTTATGGGTTGTGTTTAGATTTAGAACTTTGGGCAGTTCTATACCTTACACCTTTCTTATGTGGGGTTAATTTAGAAGGGTCAACAGAGCGTTGAGGACAAGGGTCATGGTAAGATTAACTTACTCTGTTTCCTGATCGGAATTGTACGTGATTTTCAAGGGTAAAGAGAATAAATAAATAATAAATAAATATCTCTGGACTCGCAAATCACAAATGGCTCGGCAATAAAAATCGGCTGCATCCGTGGAATAGACCGCGGAGGATCCGAAGATCGAGGATTCGTTTTCCGCCTGAGAGCTGGTTGTTGGTAGGACTTATTTGGGAGTTTTCTGGCCAACACCAGGTAGTGTGCCACAACAGTTTTCATCTTAAAGCTTATATCTAATATCCTTATTATCATTCCGATAAAAAATGGCCACTGCTGGATATAGACGAACTCCAAACCTATTGGTACTCAAAACAAGTCAATTTTTATAACATCACGGGTCCACTTTATAATAAAAAACCTTACATGGCTACATATCCTGTTGCATACATATCCACTACTCGAGGACCTTTTCGAACTAATGAAACAACATAATAAAGATAGTATAATTATGAAACTTTAAGCAAAACGGTTTTTGAAGCTCACAAAAAGTTCTTAACTATTGTAGTAGATTCTAGATTATTTTGTGACTGTGAAACTTGACCTGATTTTGTTGACGTTTTTCCTTGGACCTTTTGTGTTTTTTTGACTTTGATTAATGAAATAATAAACATAAAATAATTTGCCAAGAATTGTATAACCTGAGGAACTTGATTTTTTAATGTAATATATCGTTGCATGCCAATCTGCTAAATAATATGATGGCACAATGTATACCTATGTATATTCTGCAAATAAAATTATTGATTGATTGATTGATACATAGCATTGTAGACTGAGAAATAAATGAATTATTAATATTATTATAGCATCAGGTTTCAGCGTAGTTAAATGTTTACGTAGGATAAAATAGCTGGTATAGTTATCCGCTGAATTGGCGAGCTTCAAAATACTCCCAGTAGCTATTTTGCTAATCATCATCATCATCATCATCTCAAGCCTTCCTCGACCAGTTTGGTGTAGGCCTCCTTCAGTCCTCTCCATCTCGTTCTATTTTGGGCTGTTAGTATCCAATTCTGGCCCGCTATCTTCCGGATGTCATCTTTCCAGCGCATCTGCGGTCTGCCAACTGGTCTCTTAAAATCCCACGGTCTCCATTCTAACAGGTCTTTGCACCACGAGTCTGTTTTCCGAGCCACGTGGCCTGCCCATTGCCATTTCAGTTTAGCTATTCGCTTTACTATATCTGCTACTTTGCTTTGTTTTCTCAACCATTTATTAGTCTTACGGTCTTGTAAAGATACTCCTACCAGCTTACGTTCCATTGCCCTTTGAGTGACTACTAGTTTCTGAAGAATACTTTTGGTTGTCACCCAAGTTTCGGCTCCGTAGGTTAGAACTGGTAGGACGCACTGGTTAAATATACGTGCTTTCTGATTTTGCTAATAAGCCCTGGGATTACAAATAACAGTGAAATATGCGCTAGTGCTGCCCCATTAGAGGATTTAGTTCGAATAATATCAAACTACGTCAATTGGAATCGGTCAGCATTTATGTACTCAGCTTAGATTTTACGAGGCCACTTCAAAACGGGTTGGGTGAAACATTGTGCACGATTTAGGATTAGGAATTTCTCTTCTTAGATAGATAGATAGATAGATAGATACTCTTTATTGCACAAAACACTTTAGGACAAACATGTAACATATAATAGCTGTACAATATAGGCGGACTTATCGCTAAACAGCGATCTCTTCCAGTCAACCTTAGGAAAGAGGAAAGTATGAAAATAGATTGATTGACAGAATAAAGGGCAGTGCAAGACAGAGAAAGAAAATATTTATATATAATATATTTGACTCCAGACTCCTCTAATAAATACACATTACTTAGACATACATATTATACATAATATATAAATATATATAAGTATATAAACATACATATACATATTCATACATAAAGTAAAATCTTCTTAGTTGAAAATTGTATGATGCAAGTCACAAGAGATGATGTCAAGGTTACGTTACGACGACGTTGTTTTGAGTTTATAATGGAGTTAAACCCAGAAAGTTTTGGCTCCAACGCAAGAGATCGCCACCTAATAAGTAGTGCCTTACGGGACTTTACGCCAATCCTTGCTAAATTTTCACAGGTCGGCCTATACTGATCTAGTCAGCGGGATTTCAGTCGGCCAACGGGAAGTTGTCCCTCCCGATCAGCCCGAATACGTTTTTTTAATGATCCTCCTCCATTACTTTGAAGTGGCAAGGCATTGAAAATGCTAAACTTTTATTTTCACAACTAATTTTGGCTGAACGAGGTCTTGTGTTGCTGCGTATAAGCAAATACAATTTCATGATGCCTTGTAACTTGGCTAGCAATGCAAACCTTCAAGAGAACTTAGACAACAGCAGGCTCCAAAGTTGCAACACATTTGCATATAACAGGGAAGCTCTAACGGAGGACAAACTCAAAGGCATTGATCACTTTTGATTGCAAGTCTGTTTGCTCCCAAAGGTGCTGTGGCGGCCATTGTTGAGACAGACGGGAGCGAATACTTGTGCCTTAGACATTGATAGTATGAATTCTGATAGGATTCTTGTGATTGACCTTATCAAATATTTTTTTGCATTTATTATGTTTAAATACAACTCAGGTTCATATATACACTGGGAAAAAAGTTAAAATAGTAACGAACAGAACTAACCAAAACTAAACTAAAACATCTTCACCTTATGACTTTCCTAATCTCGTTCTCCTCAATGTTTTTTAAGAAAGACAAAAGATGTCGAAATAAGTCAAGTTAATAGAAACTTTAAGCAAAGGGCACCTGTGGCAGCTAGCCAGTCGGACTCTCATAAGAAACGTATTATTTAGTCATCTACGTCATGTACTTTTATATACTGTACCCGCGTTTAGTTTCGAGTTAAAAACCCTCATTTAACAGTCTGCAAACTTCCAACGAATGTTAAGCCTGGTTATTCAACAATCAACACCAGTACTTAGGAGACAGTGCACTCGAAACTTCCACCAAATTTGCATGAAACAAGGCCTGCGCTCCGACTATCGTCAAAGGTGAGGAATTGATCACACAAAGTTCACTCTTGATTGCAACAGTCGGTTTGCTCAAAGCATGGCATTTAATTATGAACTGTAAGTCCCTTTGTTTGCTTACAGTCTAGAAGTTCCATCGAGTCTAATAGTACCGGAATTTAGTTGTGTTTGACTATCGGAAAGTAATAACAAACGTCTATGTAATTAATTTATCATTTAAATCGAACCATCATAATTATGAGTAATGGTGTAGAAGATCCAAGTGGAAGATTTTTCTCTGAGCTACATCAACTGTACTAGGGAACCATGGTCCAATGTACCATTTTTAGAGTATCCTATAAAGACTATCGGGCGACATTGTACTTTGCTTGCGCGATGCAGGAAGTCTTTATTTTGTATAACTGTTTGTGGCAAGCGGGCACTGGTTAAGTTACAGATTGCCTCAATGGTTTTATTGCCACTATTGCCTCTGCATCGATGAAACAAAAACACGATGTTTGATTCAATAAAAATGGAATAATTAATTTTCAAAGTCCTTGTAGAGGCTTCTCCAGAGTTGTTTTTCATAATTAATGAGAGCTATCAGATAAATTTAATATTTACAAATATGCCACATCCATTTTATCAATATTTCCGAGCGGACAGAAATGCGAAATAAACAAAAAATGATTCCATTTCGAGATTAAAAGGAACGTACAATCAACGGTAAATGCTTTATAAAGGGTTATTACAAACTGGCTTCCGGCTCCCGTACGAATCCAATAAAATATTCAGCCACAACTTTGCAAAATAACATCTGCGTTTGATCCGAAAAACGCCGGTGGAGCGATAACTGCGATAAGTCGGTATCACTGCCTGCCACACTGTGTAGAACAGCAGTGAACTTGTCTGTATTGTGGTATTTTAATGATCTCCTAGCAGAGACTCCACAATTCGCCTATATCAAAGATTGCCCTTATTTACTTCCATGGCTTAATACTCGAAGTGGGTGTTGGCCTCCGGAATGAAAGAACACCACCTTTGCTTTGAAGTTCAATTAGTTTTTTTGTTGACGCGGAGGGAAAATCTTTACGCGTCGGCGACCGATCGGATGACAGGCTGTGTGAATGTATCTGATTGTTGATTACGGACATAATAAAGTTTGTTTTAACGTTTTTGTTTTGACTCATAATACAACTGTTAGCGTTTAATTAAGCTATTATTTCTTTCACTAGGTTTTCCTAAACCATTAAGATTTGTCAAATTTGATCAAGCCATTAATAGCTTGTGTTAAACTAGTGCTCTGCTTGTTATCAATTACCGGTGGCATGATGTTGGTACTCATGACAAAAAAGGGTAAGAGTAAAGGTGTAGTTTCATCACTGACATTGTCCCCAGTGCAAGTCTAAAGCGATAACCGCGATAAGTCCCAGCATCACGCGGCCGCTTGGCGCGCGACCAAATCCGATTGAATAGATTAAGCCCGCCTGACGTCACGCCAGCTGATCTGCCGACAATGCGCAGCTTTACACTGACGTACGAGTCGCACACAATGGATTTTTGAATGGCTCTTTTTCAATATTTGGAGGTAATCCTGCATGTAACGTCAGAGTTTGTTTTGGCCTCAAACAAGGCAAAGGGGTTGTGTGATAAATAATAATAATAATAATAATAATAATCGTTTATTTGCACAAAAACATGGTATAAAATGGTGACAACAATAAAAGGCGCTCATGTTTCGCTAACACAATAGCATGCAAATAATTTAAATGTAAAGTGTTTATAATAACATTAATAATTGACTGAAAATTCTCTAATACATGTCCGAAATAAAATAAATGGTTATAATACGTCAATATAATCTACATTATTTGTCAAAAAATTCCTTAACACTATAAAAATTATTGTCATTAAGCCATGCAGTAAGTCTTTTTTTAAATAAGTAATTATTAAGTCCTTTTAATTCATTTGGGATCTTGTTGTATATTTTTACGCACATCGCAAGACAACTTTTATTAAATTTACCTGTTTTGGGAACAAATTTTAGGACAAGTTTATGTTTGTCTCTGCGTACTCTGGCATTCTGTACATCACACGCTTTAGCAAACAGATCCTTATGTTGATGGACAAAATGACACACCTCATACAAGTAAATCGATGGAAGGGGCAGCAGACCTAGGTTTTTAAATATAGGTCTGCATGATTCATCAGGCAAAATTCCACTAATGGCTCTAATGCATTTTTTTTTGTGCCACAAATACTCTATTCCAATCTGTGCAATTACCCCATACCATCAAACCATATCTCAACACGGATTCCACGTATGCACGATAACATAAAATAGCAGTTTTTTTATTTGTAACTTTTGTAACTTGACTTAATGCATACACGAATTTATTTATTTTATTGCAAATGTTTTCTATTTGATATTTCCAGTTCAAATATTGATCAATGTAAACTCCAAGAAATTTCACGTTTGTAACTTCATTGATTTTAGTGATGTCCAATTTAAATTTATATTTCTCATGTTTGGATTGATTAAATTGAATAAATACTGATTTGTCTAGATTAATTTTTAAATTGTGTGCATCGAGCCATTCAGTTAATATGTCAATAGCATAAACGTAATATAACTAACTAGACTGTGCTCTCGTGGCTAAAAAACGAGCCGAGCGAAACAGTCAGACAGAGCAGCTTGTCCCTTTCCAATAGGGTGACAATAAGTTTCGGTTAAGTGAGACAAATTCAAACATGCAATCTGCGGATCTGCCTAATAATACATAGTATTTTTAATTCATGTTAAAATATTTCAACAGTTGGTTGTGTCGGCAGCAAAACTTCATATTCAACCGTTGATATAAGTTTATAGAGAGCTGTGTTGTTTAAGACGATGTTATAAAATGATGTAGACAGTGCAAAAAATGTGATAGAAAGGCTCCTGGTCTTATTCATCACAATACATAATGCTTTACGGGGTAACTACCTTAAGAAATAAAAAAAAAAGACATCTTATAACATATAAGCTTTTTCAAATTTAAGAATACATTGAACGAAAAATAAGTAAATATACAATTGTACATTAATACATTGTAAAAATAACAAGCGTAAAAACAACAATACAAGCGTTAAATTAAGTTTTTGGTCAGGCAAAATTGTTGCCCAAAAACATTTCTTATAATGACAATATGAAAGAACGAGAATCGAGACCGTCCTTGCCATAGACCTAGTATTCATGGTCACTCTAACTATGAATGAACTGTCATTGCGTGCTGGCAATGTGAAAGAACGAGACAAGCTACTCCCGTCTTGATATCTTTCTCGTCTCGGATTTGCCTCGCGTCAGGCGCAAGCAAATATAAACTTTAATGCGTTGGGATAGTGTTCATTTTCAAAAATGCAATTTTTTTAAGATATCATTCCGGTTACATAGACAATATTATTTCCATGGTCAATAGTTCTATTAATGTCAAATTCATGATCAGTCAATGAATTATTTCTCTTTTCAGTCGTCACAACAATGGAAATGTCATCTGCATACAAAATGCATTTATGATTTGTAATTTCAAATATGTCATTTATATATATAATAAAGAAAAGAGGGCCTAGGATGCTTCCCTGTGGGACACCGATTTTATTTTCACGACAACTGGATGAGAACGATTTAACTTCATTATTAATTAAATTATCCACTGTTACATATTGTTTACGGTTAGATAGGTATGATGATATCCATTGGAGGGTTATACCTCTCACTCCTATATTTTCAAATTTTTGTAGAAGTAAATCATGCAAGACGTGGTCAAACGCCTGAGATAGATCAAAAAATAGTCCTGTGGACCAATAATTATTATTAACATTATTTAAAATTGTTTTCATTAGGTCAAAAATAGCTAACGTCGTAGATTTACCATTCTGAAAGCCATATTGGCTATTGTTTATAATCTTGTATTTGGCGCAAAAATCAATCAATCGCTTGTACATACACTTTTCAAATATCTTTGATAGAATAGGGACAAGAGTAATGGGTCGATAGTTATTAACATTATCTCTTTCCCCTTTCTTATAAAGTGGTCTAACAACAGACAACTTTAAAGCTTCTGGAAAGGTTCCTGTGCAGAACGATCTGTTTATAAGATAGGTGAGAACTGAAAGTATTTCGTTAGCGCAACTTTTTATTATTTTAGTGCTTAAACCATCACAACCTTCAGCATTTGTATTATTAAGATTTGTCACTACCGATTTTACTTCCTCTTCCGTCATTGGCATTAAAAACATAGTATTAGATATAGTTGAGGAAGGCGGACGTATCTTATTTTTTAGTGTAGATGGACGAGACTGGTTGTCGATAAAATGATTGTTAAATGCATTTGCTATGTCTGTCGGATTAGTCAATTTTGTAGTATGATCAATTTTCAATTCAGAGATATTATTATTATGTTTTAAATTATTCACTTCGTTTTTTATTACAGACCATGTCGCTTTACATTTATTATCACTATTATTTATAAATTTAATATTAGAGATTTTTTTTGATTTGTATATAATTTTTTTTAATAATTTAGAATATGTCAAATAATTATTTCTATTGGTTGTTGTTTTGTGTATATAATAGCGATAACGCAGATGTCGTTTAGTTTTACAACTTGTTCTAAGGCATATTGTTTTTACCAAAATACGCGTAAAATCCCCTGGTTTTCCTTTTACACCCAAAAGCGATGAACTAGTGTCCGCCTTATGGCAATTTAGTAACTTATTCCCGGAATTGCATTTTTAACTTTGGTATTGCAAATATAGCTACGACAGCAGTAACTTTCTCTCAAGTAACCAAGTTTAGTGGTTTAAATAATAACGTACATAAGCTTAATACAAATATTTTAGTATTTCAACCAGAAATTAAAACGCAGAATTGCCTGATTTACGATCACATTAGAAATAATATTGTGCTGGTAATCTCCATAATGCATTGCATCGATGGGCCATTTTCATAATGAGGCCTGTGGTATTAAGCCCAAAATAGCTGGAAACATTACAAGCCAATAATGCCTGCCAAGCCTGACAAAGGTTTGAATCATTGAAATAATGACATTGTTTTCATGCCTTCTAATCGGCAACTGGTTAAGTTTTCATGCCTTATAAATTATAATTGGCAACTGTGTATATTTTAACGCTTATTGTATGATCGAAGTAAGTAGCGTTAGCACTTACGAGTATGTTATGTGTATCAAGATCAATGATGGTACCATGTGGTACATTGTCAACAATGTTGTGATGTGGAACAATGTCAGTACATTGTTCTACTTAAATATACATATTTAAAAACATCCAGACATAGCACAGACATAAATGTTCATCACTACCAAATACTCAATCGGGAGCGAGCCTTAACTTTTAAAAGTTAGTTTTAACAACTTCTGGAGATTCACAAAGCCAAAGCTAATTCTATTAACACTCACTCACGACACATTGAAGCCACAAAATAAACTTATCCACTTTATACGTCTCTTCGAAGTTGACATGAAATTTTGTTATTCAATTTGAACTTTATTACCATGTAGTAAGGTCAGGTGATATTTGGGTTTGTAATTTTTCACATGTGTAGGGTCGTGAGGAGCGGCAGTTTGCGGCGCGTGCAATATAGATGCGACCGCGCTTGCATCATTGATACCGCGGCACCTGGGAGGTGCCTACGTGCTCTTTGTTACGAGTTTTTGTCCTGCTAAAGTAGGTCAAGTTGGACAATTTTTTCCTTGTCACTAGTATTTTTTGTTGCTGTTTTTTGTTTATTCATTTGTTACGCCAAAAAGAACAAGAAAATAATAATAAAAAAATCATCACTTTTAAATTTACCGCCAAATTTTATTTCTCACACTGCAGATTTGACAAGACTGATTTATTTTCCAGAACGGACCAGAGAGAATCCCACCTAATAGACCTATTAGGTGGGATTCTCTTTGCTCCATATGACTATATGACCATAATATGATCATAGATAAACAGCGTTTTGTGATTAATAACAGATAGTTTTCTTAAAATCTTATCAGATACAGTTCTAAAAAAACAAAGTGGTTACTATGCAAAATAAGGTAACAAATAAACGCTTTCAAAAATATGTAGATACCACCTTTTTACAGAGGAAACAAACATACTAACACAAACGAACATGTACTGGTACAAGTAAAATCATTTCTGCTCTCTACAATGATCTCATGAATGATCAGCAGTCCATTGCTACAATGATACTAAATCACTCGTAATTTGAAGCAACAATTTTCAAATGCAGCATGGATTGTAAGGAGCGAACGGCAGTTTGCGGCTCATGCAGTTTAGATGCGACCGCACCTGCATCATTGATGCCACGTCACCTGGCAGGTGCCTACGTGATCTCTGCTTTGTTGCTTTTTAGGGTTCCGTAGCCAAATGGCAAAAAACGGAACCCTTATGGATTCGTCATGTCTGTCTGTCTGTCTGTCTGTCCGTCCGTATGTCACAGCCACTTTTTACCGAAACTATAAGAGCTATACTGTTGAAAATTAGTTAGTAGATGTATTCTGTGAACCGCATTAAGATTTTCATACAAAAATAGAAAAATAATAATAAATTTTGGGGGCTCTCCATACTTAGAACTGAAACTCAAAAAATTTTTTTTCATTCAATCCTTACGTGTGGGGTATCTATGGATAGGTCTTTTAAAATGATAATAAGGTTTCTTATATCATTTTTTTCTAAACTGAATAGTTTGCGCGAGAGACACTTCCAAAGTGGTAAAATGTTGGTCCCCCCCCCTGTAACTTCTAAAATAAGATAACGATAAATCTAAAAAAAATATATGATGTACATTATTATGCAAACTTCCATTGAAAATTGGTTTGAACGAGATCAAGTTATTAGTTTATATATTTTTGGGGCTTCCCATACTTAGAACTGAAACTCAAAAAATTTTTTTTCTTCAAACCCTTACGTGTGGGGTATCTATAGATAGGTCTTTAAAAATGATAATAAGGTTTCTTAAATCATTTTTTTCTAAACGGAATAGTTTGCGCGAGAGACACTTCCAAAGTGGTAAAATGTTGGTCACCCCCCCTCTAACTTCTAAAATAAGAGAACGATAAAACTAAAAAATATATATGATGTACATTACCATGCAAACTTCCATTGAAAATTGGTTTGAACGAGATCAAGTAATTAGTTTTTTTTAAAACGTCATTAATCGTAAACCGCAATTTTCCTCTCATTCAATTAACTCGAATATAAAAACGTCGATCAAACTTACAAAGAACTACAAGAACTTTTATATTATGATGAAACTTGCTGCTACGGAACCCTTCATGGGCGAGTCCGACTCGCACTTGCCCGGTTTTTTTTTTATTCTGTAAATGTGGGTCAGGTTGGGCAAAATTTTCCCAGTCAATTGTCATGTTCCTTTTTTTTTCTGTACTCGTTGTTCAATTTGGCAGAAGAGTGTAATTTTTTTTGTCTCTACGATAACCGCTCATGTCCTTAATTGTTTGAGCTTATTTCCTTAAGCTAGGTGATGAGTTCTTGTAATAAACTTCTTACAAAGACTTCATACAAAGGCTGAAATGATGATAATGACGATGATAATACTGGAGGCTGTACCCGACTACCTTCGGGTTTTTGAAACCCAAGTGGCTTTACCACTATACCATGTAGCGGGCGGAATAGTCAGTAACATATTAATAGTTTAGTGAATAATCAATTAATTCGTTAGCATTAATTTATAACTTTGCCATGCATATTTAATAATTGCGATAAAATTATTCAACAATGGCGCAACGTTTCCTCTGTAAAAATGGGTCAAAATTCATTTGTTCATGTGCAAACGCCCCGGTTTCACAAAGTTTAAAACCAGGCTCTGAAGTTGTAAAATCAATGTTGCAACGTTGGTCGCATTTGCATTCTTCATGACTCGTAAAATGCATGCCTGCATCTGGCTTACACAACACAATAGGATTGGTTAGGAATATAACACCACGTCGCAAAATATCCTTCAAAGACAAAAACATCATTTATGAAATGATTCAACCACCGATTTAAGTATAAAGAAGAAAGAGCTGTTTTATAATTTTGAATCTTACAAGCTGAATCTGAAAACTCTTTCATTTTCACAAAAACTTACAAAAGATTTTTTAAGTTCGTTACCTAGTTCTCTGACTGTGTTAACAGTGCCAATTCATCAAGTGAAATGGAATTTGAGATCTTCATTAAATAAACTAAATAATTATAATTGCTGGTGACCACCATCTTGCTAGATAGGCTTAGCTTAAGTCGGGGAATTAAGATTTTTTTTTACATAAAACGATCTCAGGATAACTGCCAGGTCATCATTTTTAAACTTAATTTATTTCAATGTTCAGAACCAAGCCAAGGCTATAGGCAAAATGGGTCTTCCTCAGTATCGATAACTAAAATCTATGAAGAATGGCCGGAGCCAGGCCATTAATCGCGGATTACCGGCCGCGCAAGACGCGGGACCTCATTACTGTCGGATCATCTGTCTCTGCTACTCGGACGAACTCGACCTAGAGAAGTTGTGACGATTTCGTACAATTTCATTTTAGACTTTACAGGCAGTTTTTTTTTGTGCTCTGGCTATTGCCGCCCAGAGCCCCAGAGTACGGTAGGATTAATTTTATTTTAATATACAAACATTGAATACGTAGCTAAGCGCGTCTACAAAGCAATTTTCATTACCTTTTTCAAGCCTAAGCAAGGCTGTAGAATGCCAGTTTAAGCATGATCTTGCCTGTTAGAAAGTGATGTTGCGGTTACGGGTGGCTCATGTCTGGCTAGCAACACTTTTTTCTTGAAGAGATTCAAATAGATTCTCAATGCAAAATGCATTCCTCTAAACTTCTTCATTATGATTTCAAGCCTCGTCTAGTATTCAGAAGCACTATTATAGCAGGCAGTTTGTGAATGTATGTTTAAAAGTTGTCATTCAGCTTTTTTGCCGCCAATTTAAAATATTATACACACAAACTACCATGTTACTCCAGATAAAAACGTTTTTTTCTATTAAAAAGAAAATAGTTTCTATTTTTATCTATACTTTAAAACGTTAGAACCACTTAACAATATAATATCCACATACTTGGCCAAAAAAACTATTTGCTTGCAACAATTTCCACGGCACAGCTGGCATGTCATCAATGATGCAGGCGCACGAATTGTGTACAGCGGTCGTGCGGCGAACAAAAACGTGCCACGTATTTGTCCGCCTTCCGGGCGATGGATCTGTCAGTACGAATACCACTGGGACGTGAAACGAGCAGGTCATTGTTACACCTGTGTTTTTTAGAAGAGAGTAATATTTAGAAGGAAATTATGTATTGGAAATAAAACCGTGACAGAGGATCCGCAGTCTAAGTTTCTTTTTACCAATTACACTGACATGTACACGAACTTCAGTAAACATAAATTTTTAATTGTATCTTTCTTTTTAAATTACAAATGATTGTGAGTTCGATATTCGTCACTCTTTCATGCAAAAACGATCGAATTTTGATGAAACGTTGCTGTAAAATAACTTAAACATCCGTACAAACTGAACGGCTACTTTTTATAAACACACCACGATAGCAAAGCCGCTGGCGGAAGCTAGTGTTCATACAACTTATCATAATTCCCGTCTTTATCGCACACTCAATAGGATCAGCGAAATATGTTTTTTCCTTCCACTTACTTCTACAATCCTATTTCGTGAAATATTATCCATTTCTACATCATAAAGTTAATATTAATGGGAGTTAAAGTCATTATATGGTATGCCGTTAGCTGAAGACCTGTACTACAAAGCCGTTGATAAAGTTCAACGAGGTTATTTACATTGTCTTTGTCAGTACGCGCCGGTACTGCCGGCGGTCTGCAGCGGATGATCCCGCGTGATGAGGTCCCGCGCCTCGCCAGCCCGTAATCCACGACTAATAGCGGGTCTAGGCTATTCTTCATAGCCTCTTTTTTTATTGCAATGTGTAACAAGACGAGCAGATCGTACACCTGATAGTAAGCGCCACGTCTGCCCTAAGACAGTTCAGTGCCAAACAGTAACTTAGCAGTTACTGTTGGCACTGCCCTGCGCCCGCTACACCGAGACGACAGTTATTATGTCTCATATACCCAGTAATTTCACTATCGTATTTGATCGAAAAAATTGCAATTCTAAACAAGTTTTGACACCAAAAAGTAATTGTGTAGAACTGGCAGGGGTACTAGTGAGCAAGTGGCATCACTAGTCAGGCAAATAACAGAACAACCAGTAAAGGGCATTGATAGGTACGATCGAGGTCTCCCGCGCGTGATCACTTTTGGAAAAATATACCGTGCACGCGCATCGTGACTTCTTAGGAGCGGCGCTTGTAAACGTGAAAATACTGCACAGGATTTTAGCCTTTAGGGTGATCACGCGCGGGTGACCTCGATAGTACGTTATCTTTAACAAAAGTTCAATTGTGGTAAAGTGGTCATTAGAAATGGGTCAGTTCGATCCGGGAATGACCTCACAGAAGTCGGACGTAAGAGTTGTTAGCATTGTTTTTGTTTGCTAAGTGAGAATACTGGAAGATTGACCTTTACTACATTTGCAATTTTTAAAAGATTTGCATAGTTTTAACGAGCCATTTGGTGTAATGGTCAAGAATTCAGCTATAACACGTGAGGTCGCGGGTTAAATCCCCGCACTGTACAAACTTGTGTACATGAACATGTTTGTTTGTATCGGTCTGGGTGTTTCTATGTAGGTACTTAGTAGGTACGGCTTTCAGATGCACTTGTTTCAAAGAACAGAAGAAGGAGATCTTTACGTATCAAGTTACAAATAATGCTGCATTTATTTTCAGTCAACTATACACGACGTAACAAAATTATTATTTTTACTAACTTAGTAAAGCAATACATTGAAAATTAACAGTACTGCTGTACCCATTGTCCCGGTTCGTTATCCGAGTTGTTTTAGAAAATAGCATGTCCATAGGGAAAGTCCTCTGTTTTCAATGTTTGAGAGCCAAACTGTTCAAGTTTAAAAGTCTCAAATCTGTTTGCAAATGCACTCCGTATCATCGTGCTTGGAACGATCCAGTGTACAATCGCGCACGTGTCGAGAGGCGAGTACAGGCGAGCGGGAAGCAATTAGAGCATGCGGAACGTGTAATGAGTGACGCCGTCGGACGTCGGTGGGGCGGGTGTGGGTATGGGGGGTAGGGGGGAGCACTCGTGGTGAAATTACCGCGCTCCAGTGGCGAGCCTGTGCCTTGTTTTGTGTGATGCTAGAGACAAAACATGGTGAAACTGTTTTAGTTACATTTGCATTTTTAGAAGACAAAACTATTATAATAGCAAAATTCACATGTCAAGATGCAAGTATTATTTGTAGCGATGTCCTCCTGGCCAAGTATCGGTTACAGCGGATAATTTTTACGATCAACTAACTACGCTACCAACTGATGCTTTAAGGGGTATTAAACCCTTTTTCCCGAACCGGGAAGGGAACACAGGACTCCGTGATAACGACTCGCTCGGTACCTACTGAAACCACTAGCACAACGAATTCAAGATAAGCTGTTTAAGAGTTACTTATTTTGCATACTTAAAAACATTTTGTAAGGTAACAAACATTAGACGACACTTCACTCGTAAACACTGGCTAACTCATAACCCGAACTGTTTATTAAGGATAAACCCCAGGTCACGATAGCACTTACTTTTAGTTAATAACAATAAACCGGTCTTACAACCCTATTGAAGTGGACTTTCCAGCCAGAGAATTGCTTGTAACGGAGGACTAAGTATTATCCGAGTAATCCTCCGTTAATGATGTCTCGATATTGCTCCTCTAATAATAAATTATAATTATAATATCATAAGAAACTCTTATGACATCGACATTTTATTTGAAAACTTGGGATTAACTTTTATTTTCAGCTAATAAAATTTTGTTGCAGTGGTTTACATGTCGGCCATTGTTTTTATCAAAAACTTTTCAAGGATTAGATATGATTTATTTGAGGTTTGACGACAGTAGTTTCAATGTGATAAATGGGTTTACAAAGTTTGGATCCTGGTTTTCATAAAAAAAAAGGTTAGAAGAAAACCATAGTTTGAAAATGCAGCATATCCTATACCCGAGTGTTCCTATCCTTTACACCTCAGAACCCTATTTTTTAACTCAGCCCATTAACACAGTATAGTTCCCCACATAACTACCATAGCATGCGTAAGTCGACTAGATTCGGTTAGGTCCTCGAAAAGAAATTATGAGTATGCAATTACAATGTAATACTATGCGGGTATATACAATATACATACAGCAGTATTATTCTTAAAACAAAAATGTGTTAGACAAACAACCTTAACAGATTTATGAATTCCTTAAAAAAATACGGTGATGACTAGGATCTCGCGCGACGGTCGCTTTAAAGTATGATCTTCCATCCATTGCACCACGGACACAGAGCATAATTATACTACCACGTATGCAGAAAAATATAATAACAGTATAGTATTTTAATTTTTGTTAATTTTTGAAGTTAAATAATTTAACTGAAGGGGCATATAAAATCAAAGGCTCTGAAATCAGAAAACCCTTAAGTTAACAGTACATTGAGCCATGCCGCATGGTAAAATTTCCAATAGAAATAGGTAAGGCAGGTCTGAGTAGTGGCCGCTAACTATCCGCCAGAATAAGGTGAATCGATGATCTAATAAAAAACTCGAGAATCTACTTGAAGGGGAGCAGTGCCGATCAGCCCTATGTTCAGATTGTTCAGCAGACATCTTTAAGTAAAAAATATAATAATATTAAAACTTGAGGCTATAACTTAATTCTATGACATTGAACATTGACTAGTTTTTTTTTTGTAATTTTTTTGACTAAAATATACCTAGCAAAGTTCTCAGTAACATAGACATGTGCACCGAGGAACTGTTAGGCTCTCGGAACGCAATTAGAGGCCACTCACGCGCTATAATGGCTCGCGGGGAGTCGTCCAGGCAACTTCAACAGACTATACCCATTCGCTTAGCGGTAGTTAAGTTTATTTCTATTTAACTGTAAGTAGGTTTGAGCGGGTCATTGCAAATTGCAGGAGGAGCTGGGGAAAATGGATAAGTATTATCTCTTTAATCCTTATCTAATAGAGAGAACTAATGTTTTTCAAGATGTACAATCTTACGT
This sequence comes from Mecyna flavalis, assembly GCA_949319885.1. Classification (NCBI taxonomy): domain Eukaryota; kingdom Metazoa; phylum Arthropoda; class Insecta; order Lepidoptera; family Crambidae; genus Mecyna; species Mecyna flavalis. The sequence goes on from OX439426.1 coordinate 1,622,244, forward strand.
TATTTTAATTTAATAATCTCGAATTTACAATTTTACTTTTGACTCTCGGTGGTGCATTTGGCAGTAGCCCTGTCCTATTGAGCCTTTTTTTGCCAGGGGTGGCAAACGAGCCAGCGGGTGGCCTGATGGTAAGCAATCACCGCCGCCCATGGACATCTGCAACACCAGAGGGATCGCTGATGCGTTGCCGGCCTATAGTGGGAGGAAATGAATTACGCATATCCCGTCCACTGATGGTCGGGCCGTTATGTGGGAATATCTCCTTCCGTTCCCGCTCAAGTCGGGATCGCGAATTTTACCCATTAAAAACTCCAACTATCTTCTTTCTCGGTCTTTTCTGCTCTATGAGCCTGGGATCGGTGCTTCAGTTTTTTCTGATATCAATTCATTTCTAAATTAACCAAAAGTTAACGAGTGGAATTTGACCTCGACAGGCCCAAATATTAGTCTGTTCTATTGTGATGATGTTAATATTATTTATTTAGGTACAAGGAAATTGTAATTTGAAAATAAATATCTTCATTATATTCATACTGAAATCGAATAGCAAGTATAAGTGAACAACTATTATAATATTATGCCAAGTACCTAATGAAAATGCTGGTCTGTGAGCGTCCATTGTGTTTTAAGAGATTAAAAGCTTTTCCGCTACATACTCAGCGGGATACTTACTTAATTCTGCTAGGAATTAAGTAAGACAAACTCGTAACATCTTTACAATATTGAGTAGAATTTTATCAGCTTATCGCAGCATTTTTGTTCGGGCTCCTATTAAGGCCTTACCCAGAGCAAATGACTTTGAGCATTTCACCTTCACTTACCCCCACCTCACCTCACCCCATACTTCGTAACCATCGGTAATAATATGAGCGCCATCTAGTTAACTAGCGCCAAACTATTACTAACATTATAAAGCCACTATTAGCAGACTGAATATTATTTGTCATAGAAAAAAAAGTATCTTGTAGATACACACATCATATAAGTAGAATCGAAATGTTTTTCAGTACGATAAAATACAACAAGATTAATTTTAATTTTTTTGTTCTCTGTTTGAAAATACAAATTTGAACATGAAAGATTTTCAATACAAAAGAAGAATTCGATTCAAACGGTTTTTTCGATATTTTCAACGGATATCTAGATTGAAAAAAAACTCTTAGAGGATTATCAGAAGTTTTACGAGTAAAAATTACAGCAGGTATAGTCACATCAGGAGGTGTTCTCCGGGTAGTATTACCAGGGTGTGTTTTCAGGGTATTAACATCATAGGTGTTCTCCAGGAGAAGTATCATCAAAGGGTGTTCGGTTGTTGCTTCAGAGGGGTGTTTTCAGGGTAGTCACATCAGGGGGTGTTCTCCGGGTACTATTACCAGTGGGGTGTTTTCAGGGTATTAACATCATTCAACGTGCAACGTGGTCACGACCCTGAGGATTGGGATACGGAAACTGCGTGCTATTTCTCTCGTAGAATATCTACTCCAGTCAACGAAGCTCTAACTTTGCCATTTTAGCTGAAAAGATGAATCAAAGGACAATGCTAAAAAAAAACCAGGTTGGAATCAAATGAAAAGTATCTGTAAAATTATTGGTAATAATATGTAATTAAATATTCCATAGGGGGCATCATCGAAATCAATGGCGGTATGTGTGAAATTGCTTTCAGATTTTTAGGGGTCACATAAAGTATCAATTAAAGGAGTAAACAGATACAGTTGCGGTTTAAAAGTGTATAAAATGGCTATATCTAATATAATTATATTATATAATTGTATATAGTGTCCGACCAAAGGTTCGGTTTCGGTTTCGGTTTCGGCCGAGTTTCGGCCAAAAAACAAGTTTCGGCGGCAGTTTCGGTTTCGGCCAAAATTGGCCGAAACTTTTGCCGAAACCGAAACTGATTTCGGAATTTGTGTGCACGCTCGCCTAACTTCGTTTCACGCCGCAACGCTTTGGCGGCGGCGCACCTGTTTGGGAATTATTGTCTTGCGTCGTTCGGATAGCTCTGTAGCAACACAACATAGTCAGTGCGTTAAACAGTAACAATTAGTGATTCGATTATTGATAACTGATAAACATTTTGTTATGAGAACTTGATTTGAAAATAGTTATTTATGTGACTGTTGCATAATGAGGGTCATTAAAATACGAATGTGGTTTTATGAAACGAACGAAGTGAGTTTCATAAAAGGATCACATGAGTATTTTAATGCCTACTTATGTACAGTCACATACATAACTTTATCTTCATTCATACGATAAATGTCTATTTTAAAGTCAGGATCGATGTGAAACCGCGTGGAATATAATCCGTAGTGGTACTACAGGTAGAGAGCAGAGAAGAACAAGAAGCAAGGCTAGCACGCGTCTTTCAAACTCTTTGATTTAATGAATAGTTACGCTGCGGTTATGCTCTCCTGGTACCTTTGAAAATACATCAAGATGTTTTGCTTACATATGTTAGCTTCAAATCCATTAATTTTTACTTTTTAAGAAGACGTTCGAAATTTGAACGTAATTAAAGTATCGGTTACCGATACTAAAATGTAAACATTACGATGCAGCCACAGATAATTATATCTTAATGTAGGGCGTCTGCTCATCGCTCCTGACTATAAAATAGACATATTATGGTATGGATGTAGATAAAAATAATAAAAGTATTATTAATATGTTTTTTTGTATTATCTGTAGGTATAGGTACTAATATTAAAAAGAGGAAAGATTTGTTGTTTGTTTGTATTGAATAGGTTCCGGAACTACTGAACTGATTTGAATAATCTTTCACTATTTGAAAGCTACACTATCTCCGGGTGACAAAGAATACTTTTTCTCGGAAATGTGGGGGGAATGGAAGGATATTTAAAAAAGAAATTACGCGCGGTTGAAACCGCGGGCAAAAGGCTAGTCTTCTATATAAATGGGAGAAAATGGACCGACTGAATGAATTCCTGAATGACAATCAACGCCCAGCCCATTGCACAAGACCCAGGAATTTGAAATTTCGTACAAGGATTCTTTACAATGTGTAAATTCCCACTATGAAGCGGTTTTTCGAAATTAACCCCAAGGGGGTAAAAAGAGGGTTATAAAATTGTATGAAACTTTGTCATTTTAAAAGTTACAGTCTTAAAATTCGTGAAGTATATTTTTATATTTAGTGTCAGTTTCAAATAAAAAGGTGTTATTGAAAATTTATCCCCAATGGTGATTAAAAAGGGGTAAAAAAATCACCCCCAAAGGAATAAATTAGGGGTTGAAAAATAAAATTTTCCAAATTTGTACAGGGGTTCTTTATAATGTGTAAGCTCCTACTGAAAAAGGGTTTTTGAATATTTCACCCCTCAAGGGTGTTAAAAATGGTTTAATCGTTTTACTTTAAATCTAAAAGCGTGCTTTATAATGTGTAAATTTCCACTAAGAAGGGGGTTTTGGAAGTTACCTGGGGGGTTTCATAGTGGTTTAAAGTGTAGCCTACGCCAGCGAAGCCAGGGGCGGAAGTCTAGTATTAAATAAATGATTACAACAAAATTAATTAATTTTATTCTTGACCACGTGAGTTTCGGTTTCGGTTTCGGCCGAAACTGAAGCCACGGCCGAATATTCGGTTACGGTTTCGGTTTCGGCCGGAAAACCAGTTTCGGTCGGACTCTAGATTAATTATTATTATTTAATATAATAAAGCGTAACAGTTTGTTTGTCTTTGTAAACGCGCTAATCTCAGGAACTACAAGACCGATTCTAAAAATTCTTGCACCAATGAGAAGCTACAACTTTACTGAATAGGTGCTAAAAAATATATTTTTATAAAAAATTATAAAAATATTTTTTTATTATTCAGTAACTATGTAAGTGATACTTTATGTGACCCCTGAAAAATCTGAATAGCAATTTCACACATACCGCCATTGATTTCGATGAGATGCCCCCTATGGAATATTTAATTACATATTATTACCAATAATTTGATTCCAACCTAGCTTCTTTTTGAGCATTGTCCTTTTAGCGTCAGTTTCAGCTTTACAACTAAAATGGCAAAGTTAGAATTTCGTTGACTGGAGTAGATATTCTACGAGAGAAATAGCACGCAGTTTCCGTATCCCAATCCTCAGGGTCGTGACTGACCACGTTGCACGTTGAATGATGATAATACCCTGAAAACACCCCACTGGTAATAGTACCCGGAGAACACCCCCTGATGTGACTACCCTGAAAACACCCCTCTGATGCAACAACCCGGTGAACACCCTTTGATGATACTTCCCGGAGAACACCCCCTGATGAATACACTAGCGATTGGGAGGGTCCGCAACGTTTCACCAAAGTACACGTATTAAAATTGCTCCGTTTAAATATTATTCTAATAAGTGTAAAAAGTAAACAGTTTTTAGTAAATGTTGTATAAAAATGTGCGGCAAGAAATAGCGCATCCTGTGGTGTAAATTTTAAATCGTTTAGTTGACATTTTGGATGTTTTTTAACAAAATTAAACCAACTGTGACGGTTACGAGTGCAATATTGGATAAAGCATGTAAAAATAATATTGTAAAGTGACTCATGTTCCAACGGACCTCTGCGAGCAAACAATACTGATCTTTGGACCCTATTCACGTCTGTTGGTGCGCGCCATACTTCATCGCTTATTTCATCCTGTCTATACAACACTCGGTGGCCGAGTGCAAATACGCTGACGTAATAAGTGAACATTAGTTCAAATCCCAAGTAGTCCAAAAAAACTTTTTGAACATTTTTTTTTGGTTTGAGATTGTTTAGTTATTCTTTTTTTATTATTCACTTTTTTTAACTATCATTCGTTGGTGTATTACATTGGATAATGTAATACACCAACTCAAGACTCATGACTCAGTCTTGGTTTGTATTGAATAGGCTGCGAAACTCCTGAACCGATTTGGAAAATTCATTCACTTTTGGAAAGTCACCCGGGTACTATTGCCGGCCCGGGTGACATACGACAGGATTATAGGATAATTATTGACAAAAGAAATTACGCGCGGGTGAAGTGAAACCGAGGAGGCGGCCTAGTGTAGTCAGTGAAATTTACCGTCGTAGGTACCTACTGATCGATTTGTAAAATTCATTCACTTTTGGAAAGTTATCGCGATTTTGGCGAGCCATTTGGTGTAATGGTCGAGAAGTCGGCTATTACACCAGAGGTCGCGGGTTCGATCCCCGCACGGTACAAACATTTGTGTGCATGAACATGTTTGTTTGTATCGGTCTGGGTTTTTCTATTTATAATAATGTATGTATTTACAAAAAAAAAGTATATTAGTAATGTTTATCCGTTGTCTAGCACCCATAGCACAACTAATGCTTAGTGCTGCACAAGCTAATGCTTAGTAGATGGTGCTGTGTGAATAATGTCCAGAGATATTTATATTTATATTAAATCGAGCGTGTAGCATTCGCCATTGATAGTTTTACTACACTACTATTATTAAACAAGATAATTAAATCGTCCTTTCGCATTTAATACAAGACACACCTCAGCCTCACAATATAAATCGTCCTTGCGTAAACAAAGCAAGCAAACGTCAGTGCTTGTTTGTGTCGCTAGGTGTCGCTGTCTCACCGATCTGTCACGTGTGTGAGCGAGCGACACGGGTTCCCCGTAGCACAGCTAGCGACCGACTGCCGCCCGCTACCCGTTGTGGGCGCGTGAGAGAAATGGCCGTCCGAAATTATGAATAATAATCCGTAAAAATCAAGAAAAGGATGATTTCCAAATTTTTTGCAGCCAATTTATAGTTTTTTTGATTGTCTATCGATGGGCGCAAGCCAAATTTAAAAAACACGTTTAAATTAGGAGGAGTGCATGAAATAATATTATTTTAGACGTATTTTCAAAGTCAGTTTTGGTAGTGATAAATAAAGATAAACACAAACTTTAAACGTGGAATTTTAAGATAAAACTACAAAGATTATTTACGTATTTTTTAAACTGTTGTTTAAGCATTAAATAAGGAGTTGAGAGCCGTTAAAAACAAGACTTTTGGTCTGGGTGACGCCTTATTATATTGACTAGCCCGATGGCGCATTTGGAAGTGACACTATTTCAAAGGCTAAAGGTCGTGGGTTCGAATCTTACTCATGAAAAACATGTGTTTAATATTTGTGTTTGTCTGGATGGATAATACGTATTCCGGTAAGTTCATTGTTTCTGATACCTTAAACACGAGTGGTTAAGCTACTTATGGGTTAAATCAATGCATGTGATGTAGTGTAGTCCAATACTTATGTTATATTTATTCATTTATAGGTATTTATAATCACGTCCAGTTTACTTTTGTAAAGTGAGTTGAAGATATTCATTACAACTGGACGACGGACGTCAATCGAATTATAAACCAACCCAATGAATTTACAATGTGTTTTGACACTTCATACTAAAACTAAACAATGCACTTCAAAATGTAACGCCAAGCCTTGCACTCCGAGGCATCGTCGTCGGTCGTCAGTGACGACTGATGCTGTCTCAGATAATCGCTGTCTTCGCGACGAGCCTGAGGAACTTCCGACCGCTCGCTGAGATGCAGGCTTTGCGTGTGGTGCAAGTGATGAAATCATTATTTCGTAATACTTGCATTTTTGGAATCAAGTAATCGCGACAATACTGCGTACTTGCTTAATCCCACTACTTGCCAACATTTTTATTATGTCAGAGGCGGCAAACGAGCTAGCGGGTCACCTGATGATAAGCAATCCCCGCCGCCCGTGGACATCTGCAACACTAGAGGTATCGCTGATGCGTTGCCGGCCTTTTAACGGGGCTATTTCCAATCATCACCACTGGCTTTGCCACCACTTGGACCTCCGGCACTCTCACAAACCAGACAAAACACAATAGTAGACACTATTATTTCACGCTAGTGTTATAAGAGAGGGTGGTACTTACCCGGACGTGCCATTGAACGAATAAAAAAAATATAATACTTTGTAAAGACTCTCTCTCTCTCTCTGTCTCTGGTTGTTATTATATTTTAGACTTCAGTTAATAGGTAAATAAAGTAAACAAAACATGAGTGAACACGTATTTCGCTTATGTCTTGTACCATCGCAAAGTATCCGGTATCTTGTGCGCAAGGCTTCCGTTGAACGGTGATGTTGTGTATCGGTCGCAACGCTGTATCAATAGTAAGACTTGGATTTAATATAGGCAACGTTATGTGTTGCAAACAAAGTTAAATGGCACAGATCAAAGTCAAAGTATTTATGTTGCAACTTGATTTGCACTTCAAACTTTTTTGTGCAATAATAATATTAAAGCTTAAGTAGTTTATCCTAAAGATCGGCTGCCAAAGCAAAAAGGCTACAATTATTTTATAATAATGTCGTCTTTGCTGTAGACAGAATTCAGTTACAAGCTATAAATAAATTATCCATAAAATTTAATAGGGGTAGAGCATAGTTGATCATCAACTCGAATGTGCGCCTCCACTTTACGGAAGACCATTGGCACAGTGAGGTAGTAGTTTATGGTGTTCTGATTCGGTGAGAAGGTCTACAAAGCTCAATAGGGAACATGCACTATTTTTATTTTTGTCTTCATTAAGAATTTCATGTAGAATAAACCACAGTTAAATTAAAAAATTAATACATTGTAATTTATCGGAAAAAATGCGGTTTTAAATTGACCGTTTTAATTTTCGCGCGAAAACGGACCTATGGTTCCGATGACATGAATGACGTCACTCAAGTCTTGTCACTGCCTCACTAGTCGAGTGGTCGTACTTCACTGTACTTGTTCGTCGCTGGCTTTCATACTTTTGCATATTTTTTCGAGTTTTGAAATATTTTTTTGTAAAAAATTTAAAATGGACTATCTATCAACATCAGGTGATCATAACAATACCACTAATATTCCGAAAAAAACCGTGTTTTATGCCAATGTGGACATTGGCATAAAACACGAGTCAACACGGTCAACACACATCTATTTCAACAAAGTTTCCAAATTAATTGTTTTTGACAGGACCTTCTGACCCAAAACTGAGAAAAAAGTGGTTTCAAGCTGCGAAAATACAAAGTTTAACAACTATGATTTATACATACCGTAGTAATTTAGTCCCTTTCATTTCTACCCTTGAAAACTCTGCACTTTCGACAAATAAAGTTAGAACCATGTCAACACTAACTCTTGATAAATTCCTGGAGTCTGCTTTGATGAACCCAACTTCCATATTTATTACAAAAACGCAATTAATATTCCGATAAAATAATATTTACTTTTTCAACCATATAGACCGACAAACTTATGTGTTCCGGTGGCCAAAATTGGAACTACGTGAAATGCAATGCAAAAGCGATATTTATTGACAGTTCTATACTGACAATAGCGACGCCGCCATCAGAACAAATAAGTTTGTCGGTCTAACGTCAAATAAGTTGATTGCTGTTTTAAAATACGTTTCGTTTCAGTTATTTTTAATTCGTAATTACAGTTAAAAAACAACATTATGTAAAATAAAAAAGTTTCAGTGACCTTTCTTTTATATTATTTTAACATTTTAGTCATAAAATTTTCATAATTATTATATAATATGCATCTTCCCTATTGGCGATGGCAAGGTGATGGCATCGCGAACAATGACGTTCATTTGTATTGAATGTCATTGATCGCGAAGGACCTTTTTATACTGCCAACTTTATGTTTTTCCTTTAAATTACAGGGTTGGCGGTATGCGAGTGATGGTTCTGGTTGGTAGTGTTACGAGCGTCAATATTTATCAGTTAACTGATAACCAATCAGGTGGGACTTAGATAACCACCGTCGCAATATAAAAAATATGTTGTTATTAATATTTTAATATTTTTATATATCAGGCCCAATTCAAGCATTTACCTATCCACGTCTATCCTATATCAGTAGAAACTTCACTAATTGAACTGTGCATTTGTGGCAGTAAATAATTATTCTTATTTTTAAGACATCAGCTTATAACTTAGACCATCCCAAAGTATCAGGTATCTTCCCGGCGCTTCCGTCGCTCGCGACGCTTCGTATCGGCCGTTGCACAATTTAAACAACTTATTTACTAAGCTCGCTCGGCGCTTACGTTCGCTGACATGCGCCGAGATTTTAACAATGCCGTCAAAATGCATCGCGTTTTCCATAATGTAACTTCGTGTGGCACACGGAAATACGAAATGACTGTTTTATGGAGCAATTTATGGTGCTACTGATTTGAATCATACGGTTTTACGCCGCGCCACCTAACTACAAAGTAAGGCAATCACTTTGACCATAATATCGTACCGGTTAAATTAAATTATAGTTATAAATATTGGACAACAATCATGGTATAGTATGGCTATGGGTATCAAGAACACCCAAGTTACCACATATACTCAAATACAAATAAACATCCAGTTTGTCTTGACCGAATGTCGAATCTATGACCCCTGGCGCAAAGGGCAGGTTCACTACCAAATGTAGGTGACCTAACCACTACACCAAATACGCCATCGGGCCAGTCAAAATCATTCGGGTCATAATAATTATAATCATCTCAAAATACCATGATCCCTATGACAGATATCATCGTATTGGCACCATATAAAAATTTTGTATCACCTGTATGTTTAATATTTAAATGTAGCTGTTGTGATAGAAATAAATGATTTTATTATTATTAAAAAAAAAATTATGTTTCACAATTTTGACTGTCAAAATGTATGCAGAGAAATAGCGTTCATAATTGCCGGCGCCGCCAACTTGCTGTCATCTTTCGCTTGCTATTATCGATTGTAACCGAGTAAAATTTCGAAAACATTGTTTCGTTTATCATTATTCATGTAAAATCATATAATACAAAATCAATCAAAATATAATGCCTTGGATTAAAAATTTAAATGTGAATACGATTCAAAATAAAAGTAACTCAATCTTGCAGTATAAATGTAGTACTAGTCACTTCGCCACAATGTAGAGAACTGTTTATAATAATAAACATAAACTTGATTAATTAATCCCAGGAAAACTTAATTTTGTAAATAAATTATTTTCCTTTCCACACAATTTAAATTTTCCATAAGGCACCTCAAGCTTTGTAGGTTAAACAAGATTTTCCTTCGTGGCTTAATAATAGCTCTAATGCATAAATTATTGGAGCCACCAACCACAAGAGGACAAGTAGCAGTGATGTCTTTTTGTATCGGTCTGGGTGTTTATAGGTGTATAATAAGTATGTATTTACAAAAAAATATGTATATGGGTTGTTGTAAATGTTATCCGTTGCCTGGAACCCACAGCACAAGCTAATGCTTAGTTTGGGGCTAGATGGCGCTGTGTAAATAATATCCAGAGAATAATATTTATTATTATGTCCAGAGATAATACTTTCATTAGTTATTATTTTTTACAAAGAAAAAAGAAAGGGTAAAATAGCTACTATTTTTTGATTTCACAGGCCACCATTATCGAAAATAAGTACTTAACTGAGGTTTAAGCACCTGTTCCTATTTTTTTACAAACAACAAAAAAATGTGATCAATAACATTTGATTTGATGAAATCCCAGACGTCATTATAAATTATTTTTGTCATTCATCCACCGCGAAATAATTGCCACTGTTATTTGTTTCTTACTGGGATTTTTCACGGTACTGTGGCTCTATTCTAAATACGCCTAGCTCATATTTAAAGGTTTAATTATTATATCATGTACGTACATTATTATATAATTTTATTACACTTCGTCTAGAAAATAATATATATCTTTAGGGTTTATTAAGGTTATTTTAGCCTGTTAAATCTCCCTGACACTGTTATTGGCTTTATTTATATTAACAGCCAATTTCCTCTTACTGCTACTGCTACTTATTTTTAATACTAAAAAAACTCTATTTTCAAAAACTATTTTTTAACAAAAGTTAAGAGTTGAATTGACTACGCAAATTGTTTAATCCAAAATCTTTAACGGCTTGACGGCATTCAAATCCCGCCCCATACGCCGCGGGCTATTTCACATCAGCGAATAGATAATTAAAGTTTTTGTAAGGTTGAGGACACACGCGAGACGGGTTCATTAGAGGATCCTGTGAGCCTTGGCTCATTAAGCTCTGCGGCCGCGACACTTTTTAATTTAGACTGTACACACGACCACGGATTTAATTAGAAATGGATGACGCTCCGCTCCGAGGCTGTACTAGTTTTTCTCGCATTCCTTTGATTAAAATTTCCGATGTCTCGATGGGTGCGCAGAATACGCGAAATATTTTTGATGAAATGTAGGGAAGCCTTGCTGGTTCAGTGAATGTAGGCGTGTAGCGGTACAGCCTACAGAGTATTAATTAAAAATGAAGGATGTTCGTATTGAGCTAATGTTTTCAAACATTTTTTTTTTATATACTAACTACTAAGCCACTCCGGCCTATTCCATTGAGGGACGCTTTACCTGGAAACTTCCCTCAATGTGCTGCCAGACTGTAGACTCATCTGATCTTCGAGCCTCTGATTTCAAGTGTACTGGCTCCCACATTAATATTGCCGGAACACAGCCAGAGCTGTTATGGCGGCAGATTTCACCTGTGGGGGTCCTAACCTAATCGCGGCAGGAGTGCATAATACTATGACTTTGGGTGTAAAATGGGGCGCGGGGGGTGGCGTTAGGCAGTGCACATTGTAGCTCTGATGATGCCAACAATTCAAAAATTCTGGCTGAAGGAAACCGCGAGGCTGGGCTTTACTGAGAGTAGGCCGGTCAATCGGCAAAATGTGAATTTGGAAGGGGTAGTAACTGTAAGATCGGACGTTTTTAGCCCCTGAGTCCCAAACATAGACGACAGTAGATAGTGTATAGGTACTTTCTTGGATTCGTAATGATGATTTAGAGCATTCTTAAACATAATTTCCTGTACCACAGAGTTACAAGGGTACCATTTAATGATTATATATTTGTTGTTTCTTTCCTGTTTAAAATAAAAACACTTACTTCAACCTCTCCTTTATGTCTTTATTTACTCAAACTTGCGTATACAAATAGTACCTTTTCATCGTAATTCACGACATCGAAAAAAGATACTCGCCTCATTAAACAACAGTCGAAGTACGGGACCATTATTTTTTCTTCAGCGCACTCTGTTTGTTTTATCAATTCTCTCAAAGTTGGTCGGAGCGCGAAGTTTAATTAACTCGGCGAGTTTAAATGGAACTAATGATCTGCGAAGTGATGCTTCGTCGCCGTGTCTCGCACTTTACGCTTTGACAGCGAGGCTGATTTTTGTACGTTACCGTTTTTAGGAAAAAGTTTTAATTAATACAGGGTCAACGTGAAATTGAGTAGCAGTCTACGCACTTTAAGGGCCGGTATTTCAATGTAACCTTATCTTATTGCTTAAGTTAAGTATAACATTTAAGATAAGTATTACTTTTGACAGGTAAAAGTGTATGACTTTAGTGCCGCTTAACTTTAATCCTATAATGAAATACACTTAAGTCATACTTATTATCAATCCCGGATTAAGATCAAGATAAGTATATATTGAAATACCGGTCCTAATTTTCATTTTGGACAACTTTGTCATGAAACTTTTTTGGGTTCGCCTTGACTTGTGAGCCTTTTTACATCAAATGACATTTTTTTAAGAGACATGATTTTTAATTTTACCTAGTTCTACTTCGTTAATGGTAAGTATTTTTTTATTTTATCTATACAATACATTTTAATTAAGAAGTTGTTACGTTTTGTTTGATATTAACATATGTTTTTAATTTTACGCAGTAAAAATGTCTTGTTGTGTAGTAAAAATTACGCGCGGGTGAAACGTAGCATAGTTGGTAGTGATTGTAATTTATGGCAGGGAGGCTTAGTTACTTTTATTTTATATCTACATGAAATAATTAAATTTTGCTTGACTTCTGACTGTAAAACTCATATAACGATATGTGTATTCGAAATTAAATAATAGTTAAAGGCATCATACGAAAACGAAAATTTTAAACTCTAATGATCCCGAAAACATCGTTGAATTTCAAATGAGATGAATACAAGACTGTTTGATGTCGTCTGAACGTGTATTCAATTTGCATCCCGCGCTGCATCGGCGTAGTCGTCTGCGTGACGTCACGTCGAGTGTCGCCGAGACTCTCGCGAAGAGTGCGCGGGACAGACTTGACACTTCAGAATTAATAGCGTGTGTTAAAGAACTTTAGTGTGCACGTGCTTGAGGTTTTATAGCGCTTAAGGGCCGGTATTTCAATATATACTTATCTTGATCTTAATCCGGGATTGATAATAAGTATGACTTAAGTGTATTTCATTATAGGAATAAAGTTAAGCGGCACCTAAAGTAATACACTTTTACCTGTCAAAAGTAATACTTATCTTAAATGTTATACTTAACTTAAGCAATAAGATAAGGTTACATTGAAATACCGGCCTTAAGTATAGTATGCACTGTACATTAATGTAGAGTCATTGTTTTTGCATGATAAACGGAATCTTTTATTTTTTTAACATTTCAAATCGCCCCTATTTCAAGACCACCTGGGGTTATTAGGAAAAGAAAAAGATCTACCTCCTAGCAAACCTAAATTCCAGAAATAAAAAAAAATACTACCAGACGTCGTCAAAACCTGCAACCCACGTGTGTAGTTTATTTCTTAATTATCAAGCTATCAGTACGATATGGTGTGGTTTTCATTATCTAAAAAACAGCTTTGAATTTTAAGTGAGACGAGCTGTTTGATGTCAATAGCGTGCACAGTCAATTTGCATTCCGCGCTGCATCGGCGTCGATCGAGCCGTCTACGCAACGTCACGTCGAGTGTCGCCGAAGCTCGCGATGAGAGCGCGGGAACGACACGACACTTCGGAATTAGCAGCGTGATGCGTGAGTTAAAGTACTTTAGTATGCACGTGCTTGAGTTTTTCATATCGCTTAACTTAAATTAGTGCTAATAGCGAAATGTATAATTATTAATTTCAGGTAATTATTTTTTTGAATATTAATAAAAATACATCATGTAATAAATTAAGAACTTATCTGTCAATCGTGAAACTGGCTCTAAACGTTATAAGCACCAATATTAAGTAGAGGTTCCTTGACCAAAACCTGCTATACTACATGAGCAGTAGATAAACCTACAGTTATACTAAACCTTCCTAGACTCATTACCAGAAGCAGCCCGCGTCATTACCTTCGCAATATCCAGCGGGACGGTGCCCTGCTATATTGCCCGTAAGATAGCCTGTTTATTTCGGGTTTTTCTACGTTACATTCTCGAATAGTTTTTACACACAGTCATCTTGATGACTAGACAAGTCCAACTAAGCCACATGGGTTAGGTTTGCATTTAAAAATAAATTAAAATGTTAATTATATTACACGAAAATCAGCTCCCAAACCAAATGTAACTTTCCTTTCAACAAGATTGGCAAAAGACTCTTCTTTTATTGATATGTAGTATTTTGTAAATAAGTAAAAGTTATTGCAGAGCACTGACAGATAAGTTCATAATTATACAACGTGTTACATTGATTGCGCACAACCTGAAAATAGTTTGATCAGAATAACGAGCACAATCGATTAAACCACTTTTTAATTTAAGTCACATTTTTCAATAAATCTTAATTAAAAATGGTGCCCCGTCTATTTATTAACAAGTCACGCCGTCAAGTGCGCAAAATAACCTACCGGTACCGACTCCTTCCGCGACAAGCATCGACGCAGACACAAGAAAAGATCAGAATTGCCAGTAAAATAAAATAGCACATAAAACCTAATTAGTTGTTTTAAATGTGTTTTTTTCTTTCATTATTAGGTCAATGGAAGTAAAAATCATTTGGGGCGTCTGAAGTTTTGCGCATTTAACATTACACGTTGTATATCAGTCAGATATCTTAGATGCTTACATTTTGCTCGTATTTAAATAAATAAATAAATAAATATCTCTGGACATTATTCACACAGCGCCATCTAGCCCCAAACTAAGCATTAGCTTGTGCTATGGGTGCTAGACAACGGATAAACATTACTTATATCCTTTTTTTTTTTTTTTTTTTTGTAAATACATACATATTATACATAGAAACACCCAGACCGATACAAACAGACATGTTCATGCACACAAATGTTTGTACCGTGCGGGGATCGAACCCGCGACCTCTGGTGTAATAGCCGACTTCTCGACCATTACACCAAATGGCTCGTCAATTAAAAAAAAGACAGCGAAATTAGAAATTAATTTCTGCTAGAACAGGAATGTATCACTGGTGAAACTGGCCCTTATACTTTTTTTGAAGTTTTACACAGTTTAGTAACCATAAGAAAACACTGACCCTAAGCTTACAATGTTACAAATATCAGAGTCAAGTTACTGCTACGTCATTAAGCACACGAAGAGTGACGTCTACGTAATCGTCCGGAGGGATCGCTTACGCTTGACAAGAAACATTTAGTATACAGTTTTACTGTATCAATTGTACTTTTTGGCTGAGTAATCAAGTCGTTTTTTACATACGGCAAGTGCCCCTCTATGGAATAGGTCGCAGTGACCGCTTACCATCAGGTGGACTGCGTACCTGTCTGATGTTGTATTAAACCAAAATAAATCACCTTCAACGTGTATTGGCCTGCCTAGAAGTAATGCCCAAATAAAGAACAAAAAAACGCAATTCAAAGCAAGAGAGATCTAGCATAAGTCCAGGATCTTACAATAATAAATAATTATAATTTATTTGCTTGCTAAGTGTACATACATTACAGATGTTACAAAATACGGCACTTACAACTTAGCTACCGTTCAGGTATTGCAAATGTCTAGGCAGCTTTATTCAAATTAAGGCATACATTTTAACTAAAATCTGAAACTTTTTTATTTATAATATAATATATATTTAGATCGTAAATTGAGGTCAAGCCCTTTTTTGTTCAGTCTCGTAATAATCAATAAAAATTCATAGGTAGTTGGGAAGGGCTTGAAATTTATAAAACCTTTTTCTGTCAATATCGCTTTTTGAAAAATGCCCATTTTCATCATCTTAGCACCTACCAGTCAATTATCACATGGTCACGTTCACTAGCTCATTATTCAATTCTTATCATATAGTGGGACGAACATAATTTTTTTCACAAGTATAACCCACCGACGCAGATCTCGCTAGCCTACAGCTAAGCTACTTATACGCATTGTCCGCCGCAAAAAAGGTTCATCTTAGTACATAAACTGCGGTCTCGCGTTGAAAAGAGGAATTTCCCCATTACCTTCATTACCAGCCCGGGCCGAAATGACGTTCCGCGCAATTGCCCGGGTCGCGTGCTGTTTACGACATTCTTACTGCGATTTTAATCTTTTTTTATGGCGACTGGGAGATAATATAAAAAATTTGTAAAGCCTATTAACTGTTACTGGAATAAAACTAGAGAAGACTACGTTGGAATTGCAATAGAATCGCCGCCTTGACCGCCTCCGTGGAACAATGGCTAAGCCGCTCGGGTATAAAACCCGGAGGTCGTGGGTTCAATTCCCGCCTAGGGTCTGGTTGGTGGTAGGGCTTTTTTCAGGATCCGACTGGCTAGCTACCATCCCCACAGGTGAAATCTGCCGCCATAACAGGTCTGGCTGTGTTCCGGCAGTATTAATGTGTAGTATTAATGTAAAGGCTCGAGGATCAGATGAGCCTACAGTCTGGCAGCACATTGAGCGACGCTTCCTGGTGAAGTGTCTCTCAATGAAATAGGCCGTGGCGGCTTAGCATCAGGTGGGCTGCGTATCTGTCTGCCAACTGAATTAAAAAAAAATAGGAAATTTTTTTGAAGGCACAACATGCTTATTGCTTATTGTCTTTGAATACCACTTTTTACTTCTAGAAGCGCGAGAAATTTGTCTGACAGTTTTGACAACTTTGCCAACTGATTCGGTACCAATTTGCGCATCACCGCACTACCCTTGAGAGCAGCTCTAGTGTTACATTGTTTAACAGGCAGAAGAAAACAAAACTTTCACTTACGTCTAGGAAAGATTAAAAAGACTTACACTCAGTTGCAGAAACGTCCATTAAAGTTAATGTTTCATTAAAGCTATTGCTGTCACTTTTTATTTTATGACAACGAAAAGTGCCAGCATTAGATTTAATGAAGCATTAACTTTAATGGAGCTTTCTGCAACAGGGTGATAAGGACTTAAAACCAAAATGACTCAAAAACCTTGTCTTACAATTTTGGCTCCTTCCATTGTCACAAACAGGAAATCAATACGTACCGTATTAAAAAAAGTCGAAATAAACCGCGCCGGTTACCCAAGAAAAGGCCTTTACAATGAAGCCAAGTAGAGACTAATCTCTCGAGGGCCTCGGCAACAAAGGCTGAAAGGTTCTTCAACAAAGGGTACCTTAAGCTCGTGCAAGTTATTAAAAAGTCAAAGCCATGGGCTCTGATTAAGGGCACAGTAATTAGTTACATTAGAAAATAAAGACTTGAAGCAAAGTTGGCGTTAAGGAATAATTAGACGCGTTCTTAGATGACTTTTCAGTTCAGTGCTTACTTACAACAATAAGAATATAATAATTAAGGCTTGTACAGTTTCCCATATTTCATGGTACAAAAAAGATTTTACGTATTCAATATAGTAAAAGTTTCTCATGTTTTAAATGTTTTCTTTAGGTGTATATAATTTAGATCGTAAAAATTCATATTATTCCATAACTGTCTTTTTTAAGTGCTGATGAAGTATTTTTTACTTTTCCCGCTTTTCAAGATAGAAATGAAATTAAAATATCAATAGAAAACGATCTTCTTTACAAAAACAATTTTTCTAAAATGTCCAATGAAAGGTCAAAAGGATGTTAATTGGAAAACAAACTTTTTAAAAAAAAAATTAAACCGACTTCAAAAAAAAAACAAAATAAAAACTACCTAAAAACACTGAAAAGCAAAAAATAATTTTAATAAGACATTCATCAAATGCGCTTATTGTCTAAGCCTATTAATAACATTAAATTGTATTTACGTGCTAGGTAGGTACCTACTAATCTGTTTGAAGTCGGTGCCAAGCCAAATAGTAGGTACCCAGACTACGTACCTACGTCCGCGGATTATTTGTAACCCTGTATAATACATAAATTATTAGGTATGTATCATTTTTTATTACCTTTGGCTTGGCACCGACTTCAAACAGATTAGTAGGTACCTACCTAGCACGTAAATACAATTTAATGTTATTAATAGGCTTAGACAATAAGCGCATTTGATGAATGTCTTATTAAAATTATTTTTTGCTTTTCAGTGTTTTTAGGTAGTTTTTATTTTGTTTTTTTTTTGAAGTCGGTTTATTTTTTTTTTTAAAAAGTTTGTTTATTTTTCTATTTTTAGTGTGAATAACACGTAGGAAGTGAGTAAAACTCTCTCATAATAATGATAACGAAAATACGAGTAAAATAGTAAAATTGTATTATTTGACAATATTAGGTATTCATTAAGTGTTCAGCACCATGATGGGTAGACCAACTAAAGATGCAGCCCGCAAGAGGGACATAAGAATTAAGAAGTCGTCCCTGTAGCTTCCATCATCATAGTTGTACCTTCCATCATCAGCTTAGCTGCAAAAGTACCTACATGAAATACAACTAACGGTCCACATATTCCTACAACACTAAAAAAATTATCCCCTAACTCCTAACCGTTAAGGAGTTGTACCTTCCATCATCAGCTTAGCTGCAAAAGTACATGAAATACAACTAACGGTCCACATATTCCTACAACACTAAAAAAATTATCCCCTAACTCCTAACCGTTAAGGAGTTGTACCTTCCATCATCAGCTTAGCTGCAAAAGTACATGAAATACAAATAACGGTCCACATATTCTTACAATACTGAAAGAATTATCCCCTAACTCCTAACCGTTAAGGAGTTGTACCTTCCATCATCAGCTCATCAACATAAAGTGATGTCTATAGGACGCAAAAACTTAAATGGCTTCAGAAAAAACAAGCAACGCGTAGTGTGCGCCTATGAAATTTGAGGTTTGCCCTTGATTTTCCCGGGATCCCATCATCAGATCCTGACATGGTGACAATGGGACCACCTCGGAACTATGCACTTTCAAATAAAAAAAGAATTATTTAAATCGGTCCACAATTGACGGAGAAATCGACGGACATACATAAAAAAAAAAAAAAAAAAAAAAAATACATACAGTCGAACATAGAACCTCCTCCTTTTTTGAAGTCGGTTAATTAGTCAAGTGATATTACTAAAAGGGTCTGCTAACTTCATTTCCTTACTTTGGAATTTCTACAAAAAAGCTTCAAACTTTAATTGATTCCTCGTTCACAAAGAATCGTAATCCAAACTAATTTGTATACAAAAACGCTGGTAAACTTATTAAGGGGGGGTGGGAGTACATAAAAGAGGCATAGACCGACAAACTTATCTGTTCCGGTGGCGGCGTCGCTACTGTCTATTTAGAACTGTCATTAAATATCGTTTTTGCATTGTATTTCACGTAGTTCCAATTTTGGCCACCGGAACAGATAAGTTTGTATTATGCGTCCAAATATGGCGCCGCGCTCGCACATTTCGTAGTTTTTTAAACATAGTAAACGAGACACTAATTTTATCAAGTCAAACTCTGCAAATTTATCTGTAAATATTTAGTGGCTATAATTGAGTGAAAATTCAAATGTTAATTGGCAGGAGCTTAGACATAAAATACGAAAATCGTTAAAAAAAGGGGTAACTTTGGGATTTTTTTCTATCGAGTGAAGTTTATAAAAACATGTAATTGAATGCGATTTTAACTAGATCAGATCCTTAACTGACACATATATTTTTTTTAGAATTGAAAACACTGATTTGTATGTCTCAGGTGGCTTTTAAAAACCATACGCGCGGCATCTGCGGAACTACACAGCCTTAAGGCAGTTGTCCCACCGCCGGCGAGAGAACGACTAACTATAGGCTGTTTTCTCGCTCAAGAGACGTACAAAAGATATACATTTCGTGTAAACAAAAGAGATGCAAATATAAATAGCTGATCACTGTCTGTACAGTTTTTCGCTGAGCGACTACAGCTATGACAGATAACACTCGCTCAGCGATACTCGATCAGAACCACAGAGTACACTTTTATTAGCCGAGCTACACAACTATTGGAACTACGCACTCGCTCCTCGCGATTCTAGCTCAAGTCGCTACTCGTTCATCGTTGACGGTGGGACAACTGCCTAAGAGTTAGCTACTTGATCAAGCGCCAGTAATTATCGCGAGCGGGCAATTTGCTGTTTTTTTAATAGCGGCCACTGCGGCCTATACTATTGAGGGACGCTTCACCTGGAATTTAAGCGTCCCTCAATGTGCTGCTAGACTGAAGGCTCATCTAACCTTCGAGCCTCTGATTTCAAGTGTAGTGGCTCCCACATTAATTTTGCCGGAACACAGCCAGAGCTGTTATGGCGGCAGATTTCACCTCTGGGGGTGGTAGCTATCCAGTCGGACTCTGAAAAAGCCCTACCACTAACCAGACCCAAGGCGGGAATCGAACCCCCGACCTCCGTGTTTTAAAACCCGAGCGGCTAAGCCATTGTTCCACGGAGGCGGTCAAAAAAAAAGGCGGTTGTGGACCAAAAGTTTCTAATTTGCTGAATTGTTCGACTAAATAATTAACGTAATGAAGTGGAGATAAACATAAAGGATTTTTTTTTGTAAAAAAGTTTGTAGATGAAATGGCTAATAAAACATGGGTTCTATCCGTTAAACGTGACATCAACATGTTTTTTATTTTATTTTATACAGAAACAAAAGTTTTTTTTTATTTATAAGCAAAAGAACATCGGTATAGGCAAGCAGCTATGAATTAATAACTTATTAATATTTTTTTTTATTATTTCACGTATCAGGATTAAAATTAAGTTAAATCCTAACTCGAGAATGAAACCTATAATCGTTTTTGATAAAAATTATTGACTATCAGATTTCAATGAGCTGTTGCATACAGCTTCAATACCGACTACGAAAGTACCGTAGACGTGCTACGCCGTAGCAAACCGTAGCATCCAAGCAACTATATAAAAATTAAGTTTACTTACTTTCGTTAACGATGACTGACTCTCCATTGATAGAAAAACAGGAACTTACCTGAAAAAATTTGAAAACAGGATCATGTCTGTGGTTGATTACAAAATAAAACTGATTCATTATGAAAACTTGTTACAAAAATTGTACTTTTTTTAATATACAACAATAATAGTTGTAGTAAATGTAGAAAAAAAGCTTTACAGTAACAGTTATGCAGAAAATGTTTCGCAGTATTCTATATTTATATACAACACAAGCTTATCTTATTAATCTATGCGTCAAAAGTTATAGACTTATTAAATGAACATAACAATCGCATAACCCGTTGTCCTAGCTGGGCGACGCGACGCGACGCTACGCGACGCGACGCAAAGCGACGTAATGCGACCAATACTTCACGCGACGTATGTCCTATGTCCGTGCGCGACAAACGCGGCAGTAGTGTTTTAACCATGGGCAAATATACTGCGTTAATACTAGAAAATTTATATTTTAAATACTTAGCCCAACAGAAACTTCGTAAACATAGAAGAAAGACATCAAATATGATATATTTAGAGCGAAATAAATCTGTCAAAAGTGTATTCATACTCCTTCCCAAAAATCCCTTTGCAAATGTCAAGCCGTCGCGCGTCGTCGCGTCTTGTAGCGCAAAAAACAAGACCGCATTACGTCGCGTGTCGTCGCGCACTGACTAACGCGACAACGTAGGCCACTATCATACACAACGACCATTTGACATTTACGCGTCGCGTCGCGTCGCGTCGCGTTGCCGCGTTTGTCGTTCACCTAGGACAACGGGTAATAGCGGAATGAGGGCGTTATATTATTACAATAAAAGCTAGTTGCGAATAGTTCTGTCGCCATAAAGTAATGGCATAAAACCGGCCGGGTTACTAGCGAGCCATTATGAGCATTAGTGGCATCACAGTGTCAGGCCAATAACAGCATCTGCTATTCTAATAGATGCAGAACAACCAGTGAGGGGCCCGGTTCAAGGAACAGGAGGTAGCGGAATCAGGATGACGTTTTGGCTAGATTGCCAAAACAAAAGTTCAGAGAGTTTCTGTCTATCAGTACAAATAAAACCCCTTTGGCCGGTGAAGTGCTACCCTTTAGTATAAGACCGACGTATAGACTATAGATAGAAGCTTTTCTATAACGCTTTGTTTGGTAAGTGCGGGTGCTGTTATATACTCGTAGACCCGAATCAGTTTTCATTGACATACATACATATTTTTGATAAATATACATACCTATACCAAAGGATAACAAAACTCATGAAATGCACATTTCAAGTTATGAAATAATCTGTTTACTGTTCAATGTTCATTCATTACGTTTCACGTACGTATTACTTAAAAAACTATTATTCAGCAGCAGTTTAACAAAAAAAGAAGGTAGAAAATATTGGTAAAATATCACAAAATTGTAATAATAAAAATTAAACTAACAAAAAAGATGACAAATATGTATTGTAATGTTATTAAAAACTTAATCAATTATATACTTTTCAGGTGGTATACATCGCTTCTACTTATTAATTAGGACACCAGCCATCACTTTAAACAGCAGGCCTCAGTGACACGAATTGAACGGAGCGGCATAATTGCACACAGCGGCCGTCTGACCAGCGTTTGTGGAGCTCATGCAATTACTGCGCCTCCCACGGCCTTAAAAATATATTACACCTCGGAAACTGCGTACTCACGTGGAAACAAATGTTTGGGTAATTCTACTGGATTGTTCGTAATAAAACAGCTAAGCGAAAACAGAGACTATCAGACTTTTTTGTGTGGACGAGCCTTAAAAGTGTTGCAGACAGACGAAGACTAACGTTTGAGTAAAAGCTATTACTGCCCTTTATTTGATGAAAGAGTACAGAAGGTCTTAATTAACTTAATTCTAATAAATGTTTGTAAATCTTTCCCTTTCCTGGACACTTTTTCACAAAATGCCATCCAGCCTCAAGCTAAGCATAGCTTGTTCTATGGGTGCCAGAAACGTTTATCCGTCATTACATATTATTATGCTTTTTTTTGTAAACACATACATTATAAATAGAAACACCCAGACCGTCTATAACAGACGTGTTCATGCACACCAATGTTTTATACCGTGTGGTAATCGAATCCGCGAGAATATATTATGAATACTTACTAAAAATATATTAAGTGTTCAGACGATGTTTCTTTTTGGTTGAAGAAAACATCGATAATGTAATAATGAAATGTTCGACATCACTAGAACAAACTAAAAAACACACACCGGATGTCAATTCGACGGAAATTCAATTATTCCGCGATCTCAATGGAGATTTAAGAATTTCTGAGTGCTTTATTATTTATGGAGGTTTGAGCGTTTCCAATAATTGTTGTCAACTTCGGCCGGCGAATTCGAGAGAGAATTAAATTCGGTGAAGTGGCTCGTTTATAATGCGCGATCACGTTTCTTTTTATTTAGAAACGATTACAAAAACGAGTTTTTTATTCAGTATATTTTTATTTTATTTATTATTTGACCAACTAACATCTGTTTACACTATTACATGAATAAAAATGATACATTAACATTTATTACAATGTCTAAATGCAACAAATAATTACAGGTTAGCTCCATATGCATTATTACTAATTAGTATAGATTATAACTAGCGGCCCGCCCACGGCTTCGCCCGCGTGAACTATAGGACGTTATCCCGCGGGAATTGAACTATAGGACGTTATCCCGCGGGAATATCTTGTAAATTGTAGCCTATGTGTTATTCTGATGAATAAGCTATATTATTGTAAAGTTTCATTAAAATCAATTCAGTAGTTTTTACGTGAAAGAATAACAAACGTGCATCCATCCGCTCCCCGGCCGGTACCGCCGCAACCGCTATGTCCCTGCATTTTAAATCTGTAATATCTTCGAAACTATTCATTTAAATTACATGATGTAAAGGGCCATATTAATCTATATTACATGCACAATTTATTTATGGTATTTTATTGGATAAGGATTAATACTGTATTGCTTAAAATCACTTTTTCGTAAATAAGCCATTATTTTATCGTAATAAGTAAAGGAAAATGGTTATTGTGGGTTATCCCTAAGAGATAGACATATACCATCGCGGACTTTTTTGTAAAACTTTTTAAGGTGTACAATAGTGTAGTACATTATTTTGATCTATCTCGTAGGGTTCAGCCAGCGTTTGCAATGTAAACGCAAAATAATGTGCTTATTTACGACCTTACACTAAAAACCTCTAAAATTATCAGTGTTTCCCTACTATATTATGCATGTATTATACATATAAACCTTCCTCTTGAATCAGTCTATCTATTAAAAAAAACCGCATCAAAATCCGTTGCGTAGTTTCAAAGATTTAAGCATACAAAGGGACATAGGGACAGAAAAAGCGACTTTGTTTTATACTATGTAGTGATATAACATCATGTACTTTATCAATAGATTATGATGTAGCTTTCCAACAGGGTATAGATGAATTTAAAGTTTCATAGTTCATCAGATGTTATATTCCTATTCCTTCAAATAAAAGACTTACCCACATCCAATGCAACGATGGTTTTCTGGTGTAACTAATGTGGATAATTTCTTTCAGTTTCAAAATTGTTTGAAAATATAAGCGACGACTACGACACCATGTTAAAATTACCATAACGTGTAAACGCAACACGCGAGAATTTCTAATTTATTTTGCGTCGAATCCGATTTGACGCGCCCTTTGTGAAACTGAGAGACAACCGACTGCTCCTAATTAAAAACTAAACAATCGCTTAATTTGAATTTGAATAGAAAGCTTGCAGCGTCCGAGCCTTGAAGCCTGGGCAGAGAAACAAAAAGAGACATGAGTGCCCTAAGCGTCTTTTGAGTGTTCTGTTTTAATTTCTAATTTAAAACTTCTTGAGAAGTTTTCATTTTGTCTTGATGCTAAGATTTAATACAAAATAAGTAATTGGCATCGAAAACAATAGTACAATATTACAAAAACACTTCACTTTATTGCAAAACAAATAAACTGATAAGATAAGTATATTCAAACAGGAATTATCTCACAATGGTTTGCCTCTGCCAACTGAAGTCAATTAAAAACAAAATTACTAGGTATTAGAAACAGTGCAATAAACGCCGCGATAAAATATTATACATTTTAAATGGCGGACATCGGAAGTTAAAGATAAATAAATAGACCAGCTAAGCATAACGATCAGTCAAAATCTCAGTTAACAGTTAATAAATACGAGTAAATTGTAATTAATATTTTGTACCTAAGTGAACTAAGAGCCATTTATATACCTACTTGATTGATTCCGATACTTTCGTTCGCAACGTTATCTTTTACCCCCAAGGCCGGTATTTACAATTTTAATTAATTTCTAGCTTGTTTATTTATTTGAAAGTTTGATGGTCTGGTTCGAGAATGTTTATCTTGATTTGTTTGACTTCGACTCGAGTTTGAATTTGACCTCTTAAAGCTTTGAGGATGTTGACTTTGTGATAAAATCTATCTTGGAACTTGTTCGTGTTTCGACGACTTGTTTAAGTGTGCTTGGAGATTTGAAGAAAAGTAGATCTGTCTTGGTTTCGGTTATTTACGCCGTCAAAAGTTGTCGTTTATCAAAATAATTTTTGTTTTCGCTGTGGTTTAGCTTTTTCAATTTCTTTTAGAAAGAAAGAAAGACACATTAGCTTTTTCAATTTCTTTTAGAAAAAATAACACTTTTTACCACAACACACCTGCACTAATTGTTTGTGACTATCACATATTTTTATAATACAACGCACAAAATACGCTATCCAAACGTTTATATGAACGAATATCAACTCGAGCCCAACATCAGGAGTAATATCCCACAGCATCAGCCCGCACTATCGTGTTCGATAGTAGCGACACGAGATATTGCAGCGGCGGCGAAGGATTGTGTCCGCGTCCGGCCGTTATTCATGGAAAATGCAATTGATATGATCCGTCCATATAGGCTTGTATATGACTTATAGGAGCAAAATGTATAGTGAGATTCTATAAAGGATGTATGTCTGACCTTTTCGAAAAGTTTTAGTTTATGTTAAGTGATACAACAACAAAATATCGCAATTTCCAATATTATATTTACAGTACAAACTATTATCAATTGGGTATTTACTACATATTATATTATAACAATATTGAATTGAATATACAATAAAATTATGTTTATCTGTTGCCTAAAAACCAAAGCACCAAACTTTATTCAGTTTGAGCCAAGAATGTCCAAAGAAGATGTCACTGGCGTTTTCATACTCTAATGGTACTTATAGGACTCCATATAAAAAAGTATCAGCCTATAATTATTAATGTCCCACTGCAGGGCATCGGCCTCCATCCTTGAAATCAAGTTATCGTTACAATGATGTGATCACAAACCCGAGCTGTGTCCGAAAAAACCGACACAAAGTTAGCTTGACCCGGGAATTGAACCCAGGACCCCAAGATCTTGGCCCGGTACTTAAACCACCAGACCATCGTGGCGTTTAGCTTTAGTCACAAATATACTACAAGTTAATTTTTAACTCGATAACTGGCACAAAAGCTAGACAAATAGTTCGGCTCAAACACAATCAATATGAAAGAATATCAACTCGGGCCCAACATCAGGAGTAATATCCCTCAACGTCAGCCCGCACTATCGTGTTCGATAGTAGCGACATGAGATATTTCAGCGGCGGCGAGGCATTGTGCCCGCGTCCGGCCGTTATTCATGGAAAATGCAATGGATATGACCTGTCCGTACACATTCTATATGTATACGAGTAGAACCAAAATGTATAAAACATTGTTTGTGATTCTGTTAGGACAATATTTGAACATTTTCGAATAAAGCATTAGTTGATGTTTGGTGATAGAGTATCACTTAAGTGACAGTGTCAATAGTGACAGTGTTAAGGAGAGAAAGGGAAGGCGTTTGCCCAAGTGGGATCTAAAAGACTAACTATAAAAAAAAAAGAAAATAAATCAACTGTATATTTTCTAATACAACCACTAAATTCATATACACCTAAAATATTAATTGACACCGAGCTATATTTGTCTAAGTATCAAAAAGTTTATCTTATTAATATGCGCCTGCGAAATTATTTGTGTGGGCTTTGAATGGAAAACCACAAACTTAATAAAGATTAAAATAGAACAATGCATGGTCTATTTTCTTAAGCCACAGCCAAATTTAAGCCAGGTTAAGTGCCAATATTATCTTATGCCACAAAATTGTAACTTTACAGGAAACAAAAAAATGTGCTTGTATTCTGAAAAGATCTTAAATTGACTACATCAATAAAGTAAGGTGTCAGCTTAATAATGTACCACTACAAAAAAAGGATTCTATCATTTATAATCAAGTCATGGTAACAGTGATAAATACTGGATATTCACCAACCTTGAAAAAAAAAACAACACAAAGATTTTTCGACACGGGAATTGCACATAACACCCAGGGATCTTAAACCACAAGACCAATAATAATTGAACACATGTTTTTTTTGTGTTCAACAATCAAGCTTTTACTGGTTTATAACAAAGCAAAATCAAGCCAGTAAATAAAAATAATGTTACGTTATAAGCGTAGTGACTGGTAACTGTAGTTATTGAGAGCTGTCCGCTCTAAGCGAGTTACAACAGGGCGGTAACAAGGGTCGGCCGCTGTAATTGCGTTACGAGCGGTAATTAATGAGAGCGCGCTACACTTATGTGACGTGACGACGACGGTGTGTATTGATACTGTTTATGTGAGTCGATTTGAGTAGCATTTTATACAAGTTTTAGCTACACATCAATATACTTTTTGTAAGTGGCCACTATGGCCCATTGCATTAAATTACATTTGACCAGAAAACGTCGCTGAATGTGCTACTACAAACAGACAATTTCCCAAAAGCAAAAGTGATCTTAATTTTAAGTACAATACGTTGTGCTGCTAATAATAATAATACTTAATACTTAATTTTAAGAGGATTCAGGCGACTGGGACCAAATAAAACTGGGACCGCGGTGCCAGTTACCTGATAACATTTTTGAATCGGTCGACTGGGACCATATACCTAATTTCCTTTAATGTACAGTTAACAGAAAAATCAAGTTATAACTCAGGATTTTATTTTATTTAGTATTACGGTCAAGTATTTTTGAAGTGAAAACTTCTGACTACACTTTTTTTATGGGTAAAAAATGTTAAACTCGCGACAGATTAGTAAGATTGATTCGCCATGCTCGTCGAAGTTATAGGCGCCCAGAAACACCAAAGAGAAGTCACACGGAATATCTAATGGCGGAGTAGAATTTGATTTGAAGTACCAGGCGCCCATAAGTACCGAAGAGTAATCACACGGAATATTTCATCCTAAAATGGCAGCGTGGTGAATAAAATTCATGTAAAATAAAAGCGAAGTGATGCAAAACTTCTATTTGAAGTACCAGGCGCCCATAAACACCAAAGAGTAGATCGAAAATTCGTAAGACGGATGGAGAGTAGACAGGCGGTGCGGCGTTGTGTCAGTATGGATTTGTCATAAAAGTGACATTCGGTTGCTAAGTAACATTGTTATGAGGAGATGATTGTCATTGCAAATAAATATTACACCACGATATGTGCATCTTCTGACTTTATTATAAATATATAAAAGGAGTAATGAGTACTTACTTTATGGTGTATAAAGTTAAGAGACATTATGACTGATTTTTATATTATTGTTTTGAGGAGATTTCTGTTGAATGTTTACTTAGAATTACTAGTTAAGTAGGCATATGAGCCAACGTGATTTTTAAAACATAATTAAGACTGTTAAACTGTTTAAGTAGGTAATACAAAAACTAACTTACCTTTGCAAAAATTAACTTTGTTTTATTTGTGACACCTTTTCTGCTAACTGTACTAAATCTTGTATTTCAACAATGGATTTGTGGTTAAAATTACGGGTGGTCCCACTCGCCTGACGAAATAAACAAATAAAAACTAATCAGGCAACTGGGACCGCGGTCCCAGTTATATAGTGGTCCCAGTCGCCTGAATCCTCAATTTTAAGTACAATACCTACTGTAGATGCTAGGCAACGAATATCTATACTTACATATTTTTTTTATAATACATTATACATTTTATAACACCCAAACCGGTACCAATTGACATGTTTGAGCACACCAATGTTTTTATCGTAATGGAATTCGAACCCGTGACTTTTGTGAAGTAGCTCACTTCTTAACCATTACGCCAATGTCGTCAAATTATATTCATGTACCGTATTCATTATCTACTACCGGCAAAATCCCTTACCCCTTTATCTACGTAAACTTAACACAATACATTTTACGTTCGCCCCAAAAACTGTCGCCGCACTAGTTTGATACATTCCCGCCATTAATTACTTTTGAGCTACAATATTCCTCGTCCCAAACGGGCTATCGCTCTCCGCCGCGTAATATTTGTTGGTACACTTTTAGGCAAAATCCGTTGTGCAAACTTATTTCTTTATACAATTACTAGAACCGCCATTTTCGCTCGCGTAAAATCGAAGTTGTTTTTTTTTCATTTTTAATTTGAAAATTGGAAAAGAAAATTGTTTCCTTGTACAACCTTTTTCTTTTTTACATAATATACATTATTTATAACAAAACAAACGACGCCGCCAGAAACGTACCAATAGGGATTGCAAAATCCCATCTTTAAGCAATTAAGTGCTAAAAGAAAACCCTATACAAAATTTAAGACTCTTCGCACTTGTAATTTCTCAAATTTCATGATGAGTGCCCTTTCATTTTTATACTGTGGATAGGTGGGCGATATCATTAATTAATTATAGTTGTAATTGAGTAGGCTCCTACGGTGATGATGCGGTGGCGGAAGGGATGGGTATTTGTTACGTCGAATGTCTCGCGGATGCAGAAGGGTTGTCTTCATTACTATAATATCACGTGTATACGGAGACTGCTTGTCACATGTCACGCCTCCTGCACCGCTCTGCTACACACACACGCTGCGCCACAGGTTTTTGCTCAGTCATACGCTACGCCTTTAATAATATCATATAAGTGTCCCCACTCCCCTCCCCATCTCTTACAACTAATTGTATTTATATTTGCATGAATAAGTGGTTTTAAAAATAAATGAATACAAAACGTGATAAGTAAAAACAGTGCATTAGTTGTTTGTAGTTTACACGATTTACGTATATTTTACAATTACCCTTTCTACTTTTCACTTTTTCTGAGGATATTAAAATATTTATTAGTCTATACTAACATTATAAAGAGGAAAGATTTGTTTGTTTGTTTGTATTTAATAGCCTCTGAAACTACAGCTGAACCGATTTTAATAATTCTTTTATTGTTGGAAACTACATTATTCCGGGGTGACATAATAATTCGGATCCCGGAAAAGTGGGGAAAAGGGGCGATACTTGACAAAACAAATTTCGCGAAACCACGAGCGGAAGGCTAGTCTAACATAAATTAGCACCTTTGACATTTTGCAATTAACTACATCGTTTGTTCATTAAACAACATTTTTCCCAGAAATGGCGTTATATGTACACTAAACGTGTTTTTTGTCACCGAGTGTATTACTTACATAACGCTATATCCAGCTTCGTGTTTTGCTCGTCATGTTTTACTGGTATTGATTAAATTTCCTCGAACTGTATGGATTAAACCAAACATGTCATATTAATATGGAATTATTACTCTCACCACAAATATTATTTTGAAAGCGTAGCGTTGTAACATCTACTGAAACATGATAGATTGTTTAAGTTAAATTGATAATAAATTATATACATTACCTTCGTTGAAAAGTGGCTATACAGGTCCGGAATATCTATACTAATATTATAAAGACGAAAGATTTGATTATTTGTTTGTTTGTTTTTAGTATTAAATAGGCTCCGAAACTACTGAACCGATTTTAATAATTCTTTCACTGTTGGAAAGCTACACTATCCCCGGGTGACAAACAAAACGTAATATTTATCATACTAGCGGCCGCCTTCGCGGTTTCACCCGCGCGTAATTTCTTTATTCAAATATCCCCCTTCCCCCCACATTTTTGGGATAAAAAGTACCCTATGTTACCTGGGGACAGTGTAGCTTTCCAACTGTGAAAGCATTTTTCAAATCGGTTTAATAGTTTCGGAGCATATTCAATACAAACAAACAAACAATCAAATCTTCCCTCTTTATAAATTATTAAGTATATTAAGTATTAAGTATATTATCAAGTATAAATTAATATGAATGTATAGATTCTGACCACCACTAAAAACACTACATTGCATAAACGACTAAACGTACACGTGATTCCATTTCACATTCTAAAAAGAAAGAAAGAAAGAAAGAAAGAAAAAGCATTTATTGACACACGTTACACATTACAGAAATTATAAAGAGATAAAAAATAAAACATAGTAAAATAAACTGTCAGACGAGATAAATAAACAGCGAACAGTAAACAAAAAATAAATAAATAATATTAACATGACATAACAACACAATAGACGTGGTCAATTGGGTCTAGCCTCAGCATGTGCTGCAACAGTTGCAGTTGCAATTGCTGCAGCGCTGGTATTATGACTAGGCCCAGAGTGACTACAAAATAAAAATAGAGAATACACATTTAACGGAAACAAATATAATGAATATTTATAAAGAACTGTAACCATAAATTATAACATTAAACAAACTAATACATAACTAATACACATAGACCACAATTATATACAGGCACAATATTTATAAAGAACTGTAACCATAAATTATAACATTAAACAAACTAATACATAACTAATACACATAGACCACAATTATATAAAAGGCACGTACATATTTATCATAGTATAAAAATTATCCGGATAGAGGAGGCTCCTCCCTAGTCTGCCTAGTCAACCCAGTGCATGCCCCAACGGTGCTGGGACCCGATCCAAGAAGGATGTCGCGAGTAACATGATGGTAGGTTTTCCACAGCCTTTTGTTTATCCAATAGGTACCTTTTGAAACTCTTTTTGAACAAATAATGCGTCTGTAAAACCATTTCATTGGCAAATAGCATTATTTATTTCAGCACCTACAGACAGCGAGGGATGTTAACTTAATTGCTTGAACAAACTGCGAAGTTTAATTAAATCCGAACAATTCATTGTTGACAAAGGTCTGCGATATCGAGGGTATTTTCACTCGTGTTTCACCAAACATGATCGGAGCTTTACGAAATTAATGAAATATACACTTATCGACGCTTCGATGGTCCGGTGGTTTAATAAATATAATCTCGGGGTTTTGGATTCAATTCTCGGAGCGGGCATTTGTGTCGGATTATTCGAACATAGCTCAAAATTGTGATTGCCGACTTGGTTTCATTGTCTTACAGTGAAACATTAAATAGGTAGGTAGGTAGGCATTATTAATGTGGGTGCCAGTACACTTGAAATCAGAGGCTCAAAGATCAGATGAGCCTACAGTCTGGCAGCACATTGAGCGACGCTTCCAGGTGAAGCGTCTCTCAATGGAATGAGAATGAGACTGCTTACCATCAGGTAGGCTGCGTGTCTGTCTGCCGACTGATGTGGTATAAAAACATAATAAAAAGGGTTGATACTTTTGATACTTTATTAGTTACAGGTATGATCATAACCGAGTCTTTGTAAAATTAATTTCTTAAATTGGTGGTAAGAAAAAGTGATATTGTGAACCCAGGACCCTGAATATGCACAGGTACTTACACTTCTAGACTAAATAAGTGTTCCTATTAACATAATCATCATCAGCCTATATATACGTTCCCACTGCTGGGACACAGGCCTTATCTCAATTATGAGATTGTGTGGGCCATAGTCCACCACGCTGGCCTAGTGCGGGTTGGTAGAGGGTTGCGTAAGGCAAATGTCATTTATCATCAAGCCGCCAAATGGCCTCTGACTAGGCTTAACGACTAATCTCTATCTACAATATAGTAAATATCAGCCGGGAACAACAGCTTAACGTGCCTTCCGAAGCACGGAGACGCTCGAAATAAATGTCACTAAATGTGGTCAGAATGATCACCCATCCATTAGCCGATTGCGGCGTGGGTAGCTTGACTTTCGTTACCGCTGACGAACCACTGTCACAGCTGCGCCACGAGCGCCTCGTTCTTATTATACTGGATACCATTAAAACATACACTATACAGGGTGTCTTACGAACAAAGCAGTAACAAATTAGAGCACATCGCTCAAACGCCCCGAGTTGTAATGATAAACAATGTTGCCGCGCCGGGGGAATAGCAAGCATTCCCAATACGACGTCATCGGGACTTCACTGGTCATATTTCAGGGCTTAAAACTCCATTGGATTTGACTGTTGGACCATACACTCTTTTTCACAAGGATAAAGTAAAATTAGCACCAATTGAATTAAGTTAATTTAAAAATCAGCTCATTACTGTCCAGCTCAACAGCTACAATGGGTACAGGCTTACCGCGGTCACTAAATACGAATTGTTTGTCAAAAAGTCAAACCAATGAAGTGTTTTTCAACACGAATTTTGTGAGCCCAAGCCCGCAAGATCATGACCACCTACTTAAGCCACCAAACCACCAAGGCGTTACTTACATGATATACTATTAAAACATACACTATACAGGGTGTCTAACGAACAATGCAGTAACAAATTAGAGCACACCGCTCAAACGCCCCGAGTTGTAATGATAAACGATGTTGCCGCGCCGGGGGAATAGCAAGCTTTCCCAATATGACGTCATCGGGACTTTACTGGTCATATTTTAGGGCTTAACACTTTATTGGATTTGACTGTTGGACCATACACTCTTTTTCACAAGGATAAAGTTTAATTAGCACCAATTGAATAAAGAAGTAAAATTAATCAACTTATTACAGTCCAACACAAGTGCAAAGGTTTTCACACAGTGCCATCTAGCCCCAAACTAAGCATTAGCTTGTGCTATGGGTGCTAGGCAACGGATAAAAATTACTTATATACTTTTTTTTTTGTAAATACTTACATATTCTACATAGAAACACCCAGACCAACACAAACAGACATGTTCAAGCACACACACAAATGTTTGTACCGCGCGGGAATCGAACCCGCGACCCCTGGTGTAATAGCTGACTTCACGACTATTACACCAAATGGCTCGTCAAAGTACGAAAAAAACTAAAAGTCTTGTCTATGCCTGCATCCAATTTCATCAAAATCAGTTTGGTGTTTTAAGCGTGACAGGTTTAGCTTAGTGACTTACTTTTTATTATATTAGTAAGTATGGGTAATTTACGTTACTGTATAAAGCAATGTCAGTCACATCTGACGTAATTAAAGGGAAGACAGGGCTAGTCATAAATCGTAATAGCGCGTGACGTCACAGCGGACGCAGGACGGTTCCATTGCTGCGTCCATTTATCATCCGCGTCCATTGCGCGTCCGCTCGGATTACACGGAATGCATGAGCACGCCAAGACGATTAATAACGTGAATAGTTTTCATTATAGGTACTACATAATTTTGATTATCAAAGTAAAGTATCAACTGGCCAATGTCCCACTGCACTGTAGTTTTGCTGCTAAGGCGTTAACATGGGTGGCTATTTTTTTCTGATAGTTGTGACTTCGCTGATGGATTTCTTGTCTCACAGTTTTTATATTGGGTTAGTAGTCGATTCGCACGAAATTTAAGTCTTTTAAGATGTATTTGTTGTTAATACATTTTGGAATGTTGAACATAGTTCTCATCGTTTTTGTTTGAATTTTTTCTAGTATATAGCTAAATGTTGTTTTTGATAAGCCCTGGCGTAAT
Organism: Mecyna flavalis; assembly: GCA_949319885.1. Lineage (NCBI taxonomy): Eukaryota > Metazoa > Arthropoda > Insecta > Lepidoptera > Crambidae > Mecyna > Mecyna flavalis. The sequence continues at coordinate 1,657,101 of OX439426.1, forward strand.
CACCACGCTTGCCAAATAAGAAGTGTACTTCATCGGGGAAATGAAGTATCTCTTTGCTAACTAATATTGTGTGGGAACGATAATACGACGTATATAGACGTATACAGTCCAGACTAATAAATGAGTCAAAGGTCGAGTTTGAAGAGTAGCAAAAACGTGGAATGCTATCAGTGCGAGTATTCTCCGCGGTCTTTTATCAAGTGAGTTGCGCGCAGATTGCCCAAGCACCGCGCCCTGATATTTGAGACCACATTCCGACGTGGTCGAGGGTGGGGTGGCACTGCTAGCGGTTACTACTAAAGGAAAGTATTATCTAGTGTTGATTTTTGGCCAGTTGACCTCAAGGGTAGGCACCGGCCTGTCTTTTGGAATGCTATCAGTTCATTCTCCGCGGTTTATCAAGTGAGTTGCGCGCAGATTGTCCAAGCACCGCGCCCTGATATTTGAGACCGCATTCCGCCGCGGTCGAGGGTGGGGGGGGGGGTTACATTGCTAGCGGTTACTACTAAAATGAAATATTATCTAGTATTGGTTTTTGGGCAGTTGATCGCAGGTGTAGGCACCGACCTGTTTTTCTTCGGGTGTGAAGGGGGAGTTTAGTGGATCAGACGGAAAGAGTAGCAAAAACGTGGAATGCTATCATTGCGAGCATTCTCCGCGGTTTATCAAGTGAGTTGCGCGCAGATTGCCCAAGCACCGCGCCCTGATATTTGAGACCACATTCCGACGTGGTCGAGGGTGGGGTGGCACTGCTAGCGGTTACTACTAAAGGAAAGTATTATCTAGTGTTGATTTTTGGGCAGTTGACCTCAAGGGTAGGCACCGGCCTGTCTCTCTTCGGGTGTGAAGGGGTAGTTGAGTGGATCAGACGGAAAGAGTAGCAAAAACGTGGAATGCTATCATTGCGAGCATTCTCCGCGGTTTATCAAGTGAGTTGCGCGCAGATTGCCCAAGCACCGCGCCCTGATATTTGAGACCACATTCCGACGTGGTCGAGGGTGGGGTGGCATAGCTAGCGGTTACTGTGTCTGGATGTTTATTTGTATTTAAGTATATATTTGTGGTACCTTCGTTGTTTCTGACACCCATAACACAAGTGCTTACGCTACTTACTTTGAAGTCAGATCAATGTATGTGATGTTGTCCAATATTTTTGAAGTGAAAACTTCTTTAGCGGCGCCTACACTTTTTTTTTATTTATTATTTATTTAAAACATAAAGCCCATAAGTTAAAAATTATGGTATATACATAGGTCTTTTAAATTAAACCCAAGGCAATCGAACGCACTATCAGAGTTACCTACTACTGTTCTATACAAGCGTATAAATTCTGAGGTCAATCAAAAACTTAAATGCAACTATTCTCCCGCCGTGGCGCCGTCTCTTATCAGGTGGGTCGAGGGCGTGGATAGCCCCGGTATCGCATTCCAGGTAAGCTAAAGGTAGGGTGACACTTGTAGCGAAAACTTATTAAATCAAGATATGTCTATACTAATACAAAAAAAAAGAAAAAGATATTGTAAAGAGGAAAGATTTGATTATTTGTTTGTTTGTATTGAATAGGCTCCGAAACTACTGAACCGATTTGCAAAATTATTTTACTGTTTGAAGGCTACACTATCCCCGAGTGCCATATTAGGCACCCCGAGGGCACTTTTTATATCGAAAATGTGGGGGGAAGAGGAGTTATTTAAAAAAAGAAATTACGCGCATGTGAAACCGCGTGCGAAAGGCTATTAATATATAAAACGGATGCCTCTTTCCATAAATAGTCAGAATTATGTTTAACAAATGATATGTTTAGAGTTAAAAATTCCCAAAATGTAGAATATTGGTGCCGATGTCTAGCCCAATGAAAAACTTGGCCGTGATCTTTGGATTTAAACCGTCAAGTTTCGAATCTTGTTATTCTTGTCTTTTGAATCTTTAATTTTATGGAGGAAGTAGCAAACTGAAAAAAATCCTACTGCAATGGATATGAGTCATAGGTATATAAACGAGTTATTTAAATCATTAAAAGAGTCTATAAACAGCCGTCGTTGTTATCATTACTCTCCTTACATTACACGCAATCCTGTAAACTACCACCAGTATGGCATTGACAGTGATTCTTGTTCTTTCACAAAATATTGTTAAATCACTGTATGACCAAAGTGGTCAAAGCAAACTGCGACTTACTACGGCCACACCCTAACGAATATCAGCTGTTTAACTTTTAAATTGTTCCGCGGCATCCCAGGGTTCGGAATTTGGGCGGGTGCGGAATGCCGAACTCGTCGGACGGGGACTGAAACTTTTCTTGTGTCGTCATAAGTGGTGATATTGCTATTTATAGTGTATTTATTACTCAAGACATTACGATTCATTAAAAGATACACATTTTGAGCAAGTTTTACTACTCAAGTTAATTATGTACTATGACAGTTAATACCAGTAATACTAAAAACAAATTAGAAATGGATTCGATGGACACGTTGGCAATTGCATGAATTGTACAAACAACGTATGCGTGTTGTAAAACGTGGCGTATGGTACAAACCTTATTGAGCAATATTCAGCATGCCTGTTATTACGAGTAGGTTCTTTTTTGTATTAAAAAAAAGTATAGGAAATAATAATTCGCTGACTTGCACCTTTAGTAACCTACGCTTAATTTGGGTCTAGATGGGCTCTTAATAGAAATTTTTGTAGGATCAAACAACCAAATTGCATCTTGATCTGTTCGTTTATCATCAAAACTAAAAAAAAGAGTCAATTTTTAATTATAATTACAAGTATAAACCAAAAACGACCGGACGATTTTCTGATTACAAAAACAGCAAGCAGAGCATGACAAGGTAAACAAAAAAGAACATCACATTACATCAGACATAAAAACTTTGTCCAAATATTTTTGTTGCTTGCACTACGGACGTGTTTTGTATCACGCGGAGAGATGCACCGGGCACGTGATGCGCTTCGCTGCGTGAATATTGTAAATATTTTGCGAGACAAGAATCTACTATACTTCCACTTTAATCATTTTAGTTAAAACGGAGCATTCATGTATTAGTAGAGTACAGTGTCAGCATGTTATTATCTATGGCGCAGTAGAAAGTGTCATCTACTGGTTTGGCTGGAGTGAAATCCCAACGAGGACACTGTGGCTATAAGTACAGAAGACTATTTTGTATTTCCATGGTCTACAAACGTCATAGTAACAGTTTTACTGATTAAAAGGGTTAACGTGGAGTGTCTTGCCAGTTTTATATAGCAACATTCTGAAATTGGTAGTTGTGTCATTCCGTAAGACCCGATGAAGATTGAACTAGACCAAAATCGATCATTACAACACATCTATTCGTCTGTGCAAGTTTCTTCACGATATGGTCCGTCACCAGTGAGCTTATCGCATGTGAAGTGACGTTTGAAATCACTTGGCTACCAAAATCTTAAGTAGTACTTTCGTCGTCTCTAAAGAAGAAAGTTTTGATTGTTTATTTATTTGTTTGTATTAAATAGGCTCCGAAACTACTGAACCGATTTGAATAATTCTTTCACTGTTGGAAAGCTACACTATCCCCGGGTGACATAGGGTACTTTTGATCCCGGAAATGTGGGGGGAAGGGGGGGATATTTGATATTGAAATTACGCGCGGGTGAAACCGCGGGCGGAATGCTAGTACGTTATAAAAGAAAAACAAACTTAATAGCAAGTAAAGAAACATTAAAAAACAAACCAAATCCAGGGTAGGGATGATAAACGAGCTCGAAAGCAACCGAAAGTGACGTCTCAAGAGTAATTGTTGTGACTTCTGGCGTCACTGCCCCGAGATCTTGTCAGCTACATCGTGACGCAATTTAAACTGTAATAGTTGTTGACGCAGAGTAATGTTTATGACGCGTAATCTTGTAAGCTGTGTTGTAACCATTGTTGTTACATTAATCGTAAGGGCCTTATGAAGTGATACATCAGTGTATTTTCTGTGTAAATGTAATAATAGCAATATATTTTAAGCAAATATGCCAATGATGTTATGTTAACACTCACTTATGCAAACAAAACAGAGGAGTTGGTAAATACTAGTTAAATAAAACAACTTAAACGGATTTTAAACTTATATTTTGTAACAAATTGACACCCCAAAAACTAAAGTTCAACCAATAACGAATTTGAAGACTTTCTCCAAGTGTACCTCAAAAATAAAAATATTAAAAGAAAAAAAAAGTTTACATAAATTTGCATTTTACAAACTAAAAGGAACAAAGCGTCGTGCTCACATATCCGCTTGGAGCTCAAGTCCGAGCCTGAGCTGCGATGATAAACGACCTAGTGACGTCACTTGCCCGTGATCTTGTCTAAAACGCTGCTGTGACGTCACTTTATAAAGCAAGATTACAATTTTACAGTTCATCTTAGTCTTTGCAAGTACGAAAGATTTTCCTACTAGCTAAAATGATTGAGTTCGAGAAGAATCGTTCAAGTTTATACTAGGAAAGAGGTCACTGTGGCCTTTTCCATTGAGGGACACTCACCAGGAAGCGTCGCTCAATGTGCTGCCAGACTGTAGGCTCTTCTGATCTACGAGCCTTTGATTCCCACATTATGGCGGGGGTGGGGGGTGGTAGCTAGCCACCAACCAGACGCAAGGCGGGAATCGAACACACGACCTCCGTGTTTTTATACCCGAGCGGCTTAGCCACTGTTCTATGGAGGCGGTCAAGTAACAGCTTGATGAGTATGTACTGACATACACGATCACTTTGCTTGCGCGATGTAGGATTCCATTCTTGATTCGAAATTGTTTAGCGCCATCTGTGATCAAGCGGACTATTTAAGTCAACGTTTCTTTTTGCTGCGCTGCACAATTGGGACAATAAATAGGCAACTTACTTTCTGACACAAAACAATTTAGTTCATAACTAGCTACTTAATAGCAGTAGATGTCTTAACAGCTGCATAACATTAGTTTTAGTTTGTTCATTTACTTAAATACTGACTGCATACTTATATATATTAACCCAAAGGTCCCCTTCGCAGTAGACTATCTAATAAAATCAGTTAAAAAGAACATTTGTGCTAGAGCTCTCAAGATCACAGGAGACACGTAAACTAGATTTAAAACCGCCTTTCAACCATTCCCAGGCCTTCACTTCAGAAACCTTACTAAAAATTAATATACTTACACAATTCTAGATATAAATCCTTCGGAATTTCCCCAAAATTACCCCCAGCGTAGTCACTCGGTAAGATTTAGGGGGCTCATGTGACGACACGTTTGGTCGCGCGGAGACAATTATCGGGAGCTCAAAGAGAGGGGGGTAAGGTAGTATTCCAACGTTCATAGGTCACCGTATTTTTAACACAGTGCTTTTAATAACAGTAAAGGAACTTGGATCGTAAACCTGAATGTGTAAACCTGTGTGCCGGTTGTTGTTGTGCAAGGTAACTTCTCATAACGGTAGTCGATTCATGTGTGCCATGCTGTGTTTGAATAATGATGAAGATATTAAGAAATTACACCATACTGTTATGGTATCTTCCTAGCCGAGTTTTCCTCTATGAGGGCCAATCTTTCAATCAATCAATTATGTAGTGTGTGTGCGAACCCATAGGTGGAGTATTTATTCCTTCACTATCATAGTACGGTGGAACATCAATCTGACACGACTAAAGAAGATTAGGCGCAAGGCTTTACGGACCTTCCGAAGCACAGGGTATTTTACACCAACTTCGAGACTCTGGTCTGTGACTGATATTATATACTGATAATTAAAACTTCTTAGTAACTTTACTGTCCTTCCTGCTATACTACTCCCCTACCCTGTTACGGACAGACGCGACGATTCTAGAAGTGTATCGATACGAGTAGAGATCTCTAGACACGACGCAATATTTCCGTCCTTGGGATCGACACCAGCGAGACGAGCGATATTGCCGTCCTTGTCTAACGGCTACCTGCGCCAAGGTATCGCCTACCTGCGCGGGTATATAAACGCGGCCTGCGTGGCCGACGTAGTACGTCAGTCAGTTGTAGTATCAAGTTGTGAATTCAGCGATCGGACCTGACAGCGACTTGGGAACGACTACCACGGAATAACAGGAAGCTACTGGGAACGTACAGGGATTTCGGATCGTGGAAATTTCTGTCAGTATCTTCGAGCCCAGAACGACCGAAGATTCTGGAACGTTATTCCATCAAGCCCAGAACGATCGAAGATTCTGGAAGGATAATCCATCGAGCCCAGAACGACCAAAGATTCTGGAAGATCGGATACTGGAAGATTCTGGAAAGTCCATCGAGCCCAGAACGACCGAAGATTCTGGAAGATCGGATTCTAGTATTTTCCAATTTGTTTAAATAAACGCCGGCTATCGCCAAATAAACAGAACGGGTTTTATTTGTCGTCGATAGCTTCGCTGGTCCTTCGAGCCGGATCGAAGACTGAGGATTGGAAGACTCCACAGCTTCACTGATCTACCAAGAAGCCGGAAACTTCGAGAAGCCGGAAAATTACTTTGAGGAGTGATTTGTTCTAATTAGAATATTCGAGAATTCTAATTGGAATCTTCGAGAACGTCGAGATAGAACACTCGCGAATTCTGATTGGAATCTTCGGGAACGTCGAGTCAACAACACTCGCGAAGTCCAATTGGAACCTTCGAGAATTCACGTGGAATATTCGAGAAAATGCCAATGACTAGGAGCGCCGCTAGGAAGGGGGATCTGAACGATGATCCCATGGAACGCGCACGTCGGGAGTTGCCGCCAGCGTCACCCTCCGTGGTCGAAGGAGCACCGACCACCCAAGAGGAGGGGGGAAACTTACCCTTCAGCGGGATAAGGGAAGGGGAAAGCCCAGATCAGACGATGGCTGCGGATGAAGACCCCATGTTGCCGCAGGAAAGGCGACGCACCGTGTCACGGCCTGGATCGGTTCGATCGACCGCCAGTGTCGAGGCGCGACTTAGGCAAGCCGAATATGAAGCGGAGAAACGCCTTCTTGAGATCAGGCGTAGGGAGCTTCAAATGGAAGCGGAATTAGTTAAAAAGAAGCTCGCCTGGGAGACCGCTGTTATTCAAGAGTCGGAGAACGAGAGCCTGGCTAATGTCAACGAGCGAATGCAGGCCTGGCTCGATCAAAGCTCTTCGGCGTTACCAACGGCCGTTGAGCGGGAATTAGCGGCAGAAAAGAAGAAGAGGGGAGACGTCTTGCCCCGTGACGAGGATCACACACGGGGGGAGCGCGACGACCGTGAGCGTACAAGGGACTCACGCGAACGCGACCGACGAAGACGCTCACCCACCCCGGCGAGACATCGAGGAATCGAGCAACTGGCGGACGCATTGCAAGATATGGTGCGTGCACGTCCGCCCCCAAGACAGGCCACTGAACTGCCAATCTTCACGGGCGCTGCGTCAGAGTGGTTACCGTTCAAAGCGGCTATGAACGAGACGACGCAGATGTACAAGTTTACGCCCACCGAGAACGTAGCACGACTGCGTAATTGCCTCAGAGGGGAGGCAAGGGAAGCCGTGTCAGCGTTACTAGCCACCACCACCGACCCGAATATTATCATGAAGACCCTCGAGCAGTGTTTTGGCCGACCGGAGGTTATCGTGGACCAGGCCCTGGAACAGATCCGACGACTGCCCAAGCCAGGCCCTGCCGCCACTGATCTGAACAACCTGGCGGTCAAGCTACAGAATATCGTCTGCGTGCTGCGACAGTTGGACAGACGCGGGTATTTAAACAACCCTATGCTCACAAGGGAGGTGGTAGCTAAGTTGAGCCCACACATCGCTGCTCGCTGGTGTGATTACGCCGAGGAACATGGATCATACTCGGAGCCCGAGGTAGTCACACTGTCAAAGTTTTTGTTGCAAGAAGCAGACAGGGCTCTTCGACACGCCTATGCTCCTCCAGCAACGTGCACCTATCCAAGAAGGGAGGAACGCAAGCCTGTCTCGATTCCACTACGTCGAGTTGCAGCGCATAACGTCGCAGAAGTTAAAGAGTCGGCGAGATGTTGCTGCTGCAAAAAGGAGCACGAGTTACCGCAGTGCTCGCGCTTCGCTGCCATGAGTTTGAACGATCGATGGCAGCTAGTGAAAAAGGAGAAGATATGCTTCAAGTGTGTCAGAAGCAAACACCGGAGAGCTGCGTGCAGAGCCAAGCCGTGTGGCAAGAACGAGTGTCGCCGGCCGCACCATCCGTTGCTACACACGGATGCTGCTTCTCCGACGCCGGTCTCAGAGGAAAAAGACGTCAATCACGGTGTGGAGGTGGACGCCGAGACTGTTGCTTCCACCGCCGCCACTATGACAGCAAGAGGCCGGCAAGTACTTCTGAAAGTGTGCCCGGTCGTGATCAAAGGCCCGGCAGGCGAAATCGAGACCTACGCTCTGCTGGATGAAGGGTCCACCATCTCTTTGATCGACAGAGATGTGGCGAACCGCCTAAGAGCAGATGGACCATCAGAGAGCGTCCACTTGCATGGTGTCAACACACTCAAGAAAGAGGAAGGCAGCAAGCGAGTAAGGCTCCAAGTACGAGGTGTGAAAACTGGCTACTTCGACCTTGAAGCAAGAACGATCGCTTCGATAAACATACGAGGTCAAGCAGTCCCGGAGACTATTTTGGAGTATCCTCACCTGCGGGATATGGATCCTAAAGAAGTCTGCTACGAAATGGCAAAGCCAAAGATCCTGATCGGAGCAGATCATTGGCATCTGATCGCAACCCGCCAAGTACGCGCTGGGAAAAGATCAGAACCAGTTGCGGCTAGAACGAGCCTGGGATGGGTGATACTAGGGAACGCGCCTAAGAACACCGCGAACAAGGATAGTGACGTCGTAGGCTACCTGAGTATGCAGGAGGATATGGATCACTGCATCTCTCAGAGCGAGCGTATGAAGGATCACTGCAACACCTTTAAGAGCGAGCGTCTGGATGATCTCAAAGCGCGCGAGATTGGTTCGCTCAGGAAGAAGACGAAGCCGGGAGATGCTTGCGCCAAGGACACCAGCAGCAAGAAGACGACACGCCACGTAGGTCAAAGGAACGAGGATGCCCTACCCGTGCGCCGAGATGTCACCATGCTGCCAGGGATTAAGAATAAAATGGATCGGGATACTCTTATCGCCATGAACCGCACGCAGATCGGCAACGGCAAAGAGAAGGCTACCAGAAGAATAAGTAGTGTAGCCAAGAACGAACTACGAGTGAAAGAGGCTGCCAGAAGGACAAAGAGCGTAGCCAAAGCTCACCGCTTAGGGGGAAGCACCGAATCAAGGCAGTGGAGGTCGAAACCCGCTGACTTGAACGTGGTTGACGCCACGAGAAGGAAGAACGAGAACTCCGTTCCAGAGAGATGGCTGATGGATCCAGGATTTCTGCGGGGACCCAAAGAACGATGGCCGACCCGAGGGGACGACAGCATCCCAGAACGGGGGGAGGAGGAAACAGTGGCCCACGTAGATGCTACCGTGGCCCACAGCGCTTCGAACGCCATGCCAGAAGCGGCCCGGATAGCAAAGTACGACAGCCTCATCCGTGCCACTGCATTTGTACTTCTGGCTGTGGACAAGTGGCGTCACAGAAGCACGGAGCTAGAGTTGCGTCACCTGCAACGTGCGGAGGAGATGTGGCTTCGCCGAGCTCAGGAAGAGAGTTTCAGCGCGGAACTAATGCTGATGCGGAAAGGCAATCCCATCCCCAAATCGAGTCGTCTCTACAAGTTGGACCCAGAACTTGTAGATGGCTTTCTACGCGTCCGGAGAAAGATCGACGCGGCTACTGCAACAGCGGATACGGAGAGACCTATTATCCTGGACGGGAAATACCATTTCGCGCGGCTGCTCATCGCCAAGGAACACTGTACGGCGGGGCATGTGAACAACGAGCGGGTGGTGAACGAGATCCGCCAGGGATATTGGGTTCTGCACTTACGACCCTCTTTGAGGACTATTGCTCGCTCCTGTAAGACCTGCAGATTCATTAAGACCAAGCCTACAGGGGCCGATGAGGAGTTTCGAGCGGCAGCAGAAGATCAGGTGCCTCACAAACAGGAGTATCTGCTGGAACGTCGAGTGCAGTGGCGATTTACAGCAACAGTGCCAAGGGATGAACCCGGGAAGAAAGCATCCCTTAAGCCTGGGGACTTGGTCATTGTGGCGGACCCGAACCTTCCGCGAAACACATGGCCACGAGGAGTCGTCAAGAAGACAAATATCCTGGCCCTGACGGAGAAGTTAGAAGCGCTGACGTCAGAACAAGAGGAGGGATATTCCGACGACCAACCAGGAAGCTCGTCGTATTGACCGTCGACGAGGAATAGAGAATCAAGAAGCCCGCAACCCCTGCAACGAACTGTGAACAGGATCGCCGCGCTGTCCAACCCAGGAGGATAGGCTTCGAAGAGTCTACGCCGGGGGGAGTATTGTTACGGACAGACGCGACGATTCTAGAAGTGTATCGATACGAGTAGAGATCTCTAGACACGACGCAATATTTCCGTCCTTGGGATCGACACCAGCGAGACGAGCGATATTGCCGTCCTTGTCTAACGGCTACCTGCGCCAAGGTATCGCCTACCTGCGCGGGTATATAAACGCGGCCTGCGTGGCCGACGTAGTACGTCAGTCAGTTGTAGTATCAAGTTGTGAATTCAGCGATCGGACCTGACAGCGACTTGGGAACGACTACCACGGAATAACAGGAAGCTACTGGGAACGTACAGGGATTTCGGATCGTGGAAATTTCTGTCAGTATCTTCGAGCCCAGAACGACCGAAGATTCTGGAACGTTATTCCATCAAGCCCAGAACGATCGAAGATTCTGGAAGGATAATCCATCGAGCCCAGAACGACCAAAGATTCTGGAAGATCGGATACTGGAAGATTCTGGAAAGTCCATCGAGCCCAGAACGACCGAAGATTCTGGAAGATCGGATTCTAGTATTTTCCAATTTGTTTAAATAAACGCCGGCTATCGCCAAATAAACAGAACGGGTTTTATTTGTCGTCGATACCTACCCGTACATTATTCATTTCGAATCCTTTCTGAACCGTTCACCACGTTTGTCCGGGATTCTCTTCCGACCTTTTTTGTAATTTTTAGAGGTTATAAGTCACCAAATGCCGTTGGAAGACGATGGCTTTGTGGAAAAAGGCTGAAATGCAAAAGTTATTATCGGGCCAACGTTATGTGCCATCTTTATGGGCCGTGGCCAATGAATGGCTTTCAATTCTTTTCTTTTTTGCAGAATTTTACAAACGTGAAAGGATTTCTTGGATACCTATGTGTGACTTTTATGGATGAATTCGTTTTTAAAGTCAGGTATTTCAATAATATGACTAGAAATCGCCGAACACTTTTTCAATAAGAAATATATATTAAGTGTAAACATCAATAGGTACTGGCCTAAAACCACGCTTGGCAAAAGCGGATTAATGATCACAAACCCGGGCAATGTCCGAAAAATCTGATTCAAATTCTGCTTGACCCAGGAATAGAACGGAGGACACCGAGATCACGACGAGGTACTCAAACAAGCTAACAAGGCATTTTCCTTCAAGTAGCAGATCAAAACACTAAACTATAACAAAATATAACCTCAACAACACTTAGTCAAACTTATCATTATGAACATCCTGTATACATACTCTTGTTACCCGGGTACTCGGTATCACAGCGCACAAGCGGGTATTAATGAAGCCCCGCGTCTGCGCGTAATAAAGTAAGATTAGAGTCATTGTGAGGACTCGCCTCCTCGTAAGGGGGTAAGGGGATGTCAAAAGATATAATAACTCGTTAGGTGAATTGAAAATCACCCGAATCCTTAGATTAGGTTGTGTTTTTTGAGTATGTCTGATTATTAACAGTAGCTTTTTTCAAATTCGAGATTTGTTTTTTTAAGATTTATGATGAAGAAAAAAGATCAGAGAGAAAGTGCTACTTACTAGTGGAGTATTTTGGCACGGAGGTCGTGGATTCGATTTCGGCCTTGTATGACTGGTGAGACTTTTAGGAATTTTTAGGCAGATTTTTTATGACGTTTTCTAGTGCTAAATCCGTTCGTACCAAGATTTGAACCATTGAACTCACACATTGAAGCGATGCTTGAAACACTCGCCTACCACAATTCTTACAACACACGAAAGGAAGAACGAAAGACACGGGTTTGTTTAATATGTACCTACAGATAACATAAAACAAGGACAAATATGCAATTTTAATCAATGATACATGAACGTTACAAAGAACATGGTTTAACGTGCAAAAACATTAAACTACAAAAGCCAGTACAATAGATCAACTTAAATACTCCTACATTCATCGTAACAATATTCGCAGAATAACTGGAAGTTAGTAATAATGCGAAATATTCAATAATAAAACCATGTATTTCACTCGAAACGAATGAAAAATTCCGGTCATTTTTCGCACTGACCCGCACGGATACGACCAACGCTGAACCGGAGGTAGGGCTGGCAAAAAAAGTATTGAAACTTTAAAATTGTAAGTTCTATATCATTGTAGAACTTTTAATATTCTCATAACAGACGTTAGTATTAATCAATTTATGTCCCGTTATACCTGTCTCCCATGACACCACCATCGGTGTGTTTTAGTTGGTAAAATCCGCTCTTTCTATAGGTGCAGAGTCTTACACACCATTCTATTCCCCTGACGGAAAAAAAGGAAAGTAATTGTCTCCGATAGCATATAATTTCAACACATGATACGGAAACTTAATACATCTATATTATAAACTTTAGTTTAGCTTCAACATCTGATACAATATATTTTATACGTAATGTCGAGTCTATGTAGGAAACAAATTACTCACGTGTAGAAAGCATACATAACACAATCACTCTAACCTTTCAAGCTAACTGCACTCGGATTTTTAAAACTTTCGTGAAAATGGAACTCTATGATTGCGTAAACAAAAGTGTGCCAAATCGCACCGATTCATATGACATAACGTTGCTTTGACAGTTCTCGTGACAGCCCTATTAATGCGTCCCGCTCGCACGCCGTTGGCTGGCGCGCCGCCAAATCGCCCATTGGCCCATACAGCCCATTACCTTGGTACCATTGTCACTAATTGCTTTTATAGCCACGACACTCACTGCACTACACGTTATATTATACTCTTGCGTATTATTTTGCCAACCCTAACGCGTTTACTTCCACATTGATAATAGGAAATGTCACTTTTGTTATAATATTATGTTTATAGGCAGGAAGTAAACCTGTTGCAGATAAATTTATAGCTGGAAGATTTTCGAATATAGTTTTGTTTGAAAGGCTATATTGCATACATACTCGTAGGTGCAATTTGAGAGCCAGGTTTTATACATTGCCATTTGAAAACTTCCTCCAACAGAGGCAATAAGTTCTTCTCTTATTTTTCTTTTATATTCCGTGCAGATCTTTGGTATTTCAAAAACTGTCAAATGTCTGTGCAAGCACAACATCTCAAAATTAACTCAGCCCCAGATTTCTTTCTTTAAGTATGATGCCCTTCACTTGATAGAGATCACCTCCTAGTTACATTACTAGTACTGAGGTGAGGTGACTAATGTCAGTTATAATAATTATTATAGTCAATGTTACACATATTTGTCTGATCCTAAAGTAAGTCGAAGCAATTGTTCTGGGCATCGTAATTAACTCCAACTAAGAAACACCATTAACAGTGCTCTTTCTTATTTACTAATTTTTTTTGTGCCACATACATACAGTAGGAGCCCTACCAAATGTGTTTTTAAACATGAACAAATGACAAATACGACGGGTGCGCGCCGCTAGTTTGGCGTTATTTGTACGAACATGTTTCGATGCAAGTCGGCACGGGTTATCGTTCTCCAAATGAGGTAAAAATGTATTTTCGAGTGTTTTAGGTACATATGAACAAAACTAAGACGTATGCGTTAAAAAATTAAAAACTTTGAAAAATAAGGGACACCCTAATAAATATGTTAAGTGGAAATATGTATAAATATAATGTTATGATTTTGCTGAGTGCCAGCGTGCCTCTTACCTTTACCTTACTGGTATCCGCAGAATACCAGCGACCGTCACACGCACCTGCTGTTGCGGTCATATGCTGAGCGGAGGCCATTTTGGCTCCAAAATGTTAGTTTAAGGTGTTAAAAGTTTAAAATAATATTGTAATAGTTTAATATCTTGTAGGTTAAGTTGAGCTCTGTTTATCTTTATTGTAATTTTGGTGCCAAATAAATGTTTCTTCTATTCTATTCTTCTATAAATGTGACTTTAGCCAGCCATACATCGACTTTAAATTAAAACCGCGGAATCGCTTAACTTTTTCAAACCTGGAATTCAAATATGCCCTCTGCAAATCGAATGAAACATTCGGCTATCGATTCCAGGTTTAATTAAAACAATAAGAAATTCATCGAACGGCCCAAGTGTTAATTTGGACGGCGATAAATTGGGGCATTTTGTTTGCAAAAAAACACGAGGTAAGCTAATGGAACAGTCGGGACTGATTGAACTTGTTTTCGAACTGGAACATTGATTAAATTTGTATCAATACATTAATTCTATCTGTGTGTGAGAACTGTTGTTTAGCGATCGTGTTTGTAGCAATATACAGTATGACAGGAAATGCAAGGGACATATATAAACCCCAAATAGTTCATGCTTTCATATAACAAAATAAGTATAAATCAATAAAAACTCTAGTAAATATCTGTCAATAACCTTAGTCGAAATTATCCTGAAAATCCGCGTAACGTGCGAGAACTTTTCCCTTCACAGTATTTCGTGCACTCTTTCAAGTACGACTCAAATTGTACTCGCGTACAATTTGAGTTTGGGGCATAACCGGCTGGCTGGCACACGAAATTTTTAGGTAGTTCATGCATACCTAAATTATTAGGATGATTATGCAAAAAATTAAGGATACAAATTTTTCATAGCGAATTGGACTCTAAATCGGATTCTGAAAACTCTCCATAACCTTTTCCACGCCAATGTCTGATATATCAGACTAACCATTTTCGTGCCCACCACGCCAATGTCTGATATATCAGACAAAAAAACATGATCAAGAAACGTTGTATTTTTAACCGACTTCAAAAAAGGAGGAGGTTATATGTTCGACTGTATGTATTTTTTTTTTTTATGTATGTCCGTCGATTTCTCCGTCAATTGTGGACCGATTTAAATAATTCTTTTTTTATTTGAAAGTGCATAGTTCCGAGGTGGTCCCATTGTCACCATGTCAGGATCTGATGATGAGATCCCGGAAAAATCAAGGGAAAACCTCAAATTTTATAGGCGCACACTACGCGTTACTTGTTTTTTTCTGAAGCCATTCAAGTTTTTGCGTCCGATAGACATCATTTTATGTTGATGAGCTGATGATAGAAGGTACAACTCCTTAACGGTTAAGAGTTAGGGGATAATTCTTTCAGTATTGTAGGAATATGTGGACCGTTAGTTGTATTTCATGTACTTTTGCAGCTAAGGTGATGATGGAAAGTACAACTCCTTAACGGTTAGGAGTTAGGGGACAATTCTTTCAGTGTTGTAGGAATATGTGGAACGTTAGTTGTATTTCATGTACTTTTGCAGCTAAGCTGATGATTACCCGGGGATGGGCTGGTCACTAGCCAATAAGGTTAGCACCGGCTCGTCCTAATCGGGTGTGAAGGAGAAACCGGGGGGGGGGAGTGTAGTGGGTAGCGGACGCTTCGGTCTCGAGTCCCACACACGGCCGCGGGTCTAGCTAGCCTGCGGTTATGGTGCATAAACGCATTCTCCTCCTACCCATGGTGCTGAACACTTAATGAATACCTAATATTATCAAATAATACAATTCTACTATTTTACTCGTATTTTCGCTATCATTATTATGAAAGAGTTTTACTCACTACCTACGTGTTATTCACACTAAAAATAGAAAAATAAACAAACTTTTTAAAAAAAAAATTAAACCGACTTCAAAAAAAAGAGAAACAAAAAAAAACTACCTAAAAAACTGAAAAGCAAAAAATAATTTTAATAAGACATTCATCAAATGCGCTTATTGTCTAAGCCTATTAATTAAATTGTATTTTACGTGCTAGGTAGGTACCTACTAATCTGTTTGAAGTCGATGCCAAGCCAAAGGTAATAAAAAATGATATATAATAATATTATGTATTATAAAGGGTTACTTATTAATCCGCGGACGTAAGTACGTAGTCTGGGTACCTACTATTAGGCTTGGCACCGACTTCAAACAGATTAGTAGGTACCTACCTAGCACGTAAAATAGAATTTAATTAATAGGCTTAGACAATAAGCGCATTTGATGAATGTCTTATTAAAATTATTTTTTGCTTTTCAGTTTTTTATTACTTGCCTGAATGAGTTGAGTATAACCTAATAATTTTTTGGAATTTTTTTTTTAATGGTCGTGGCGTGTGGGGCACCATTTTCGGAAAAAAGCGTGGCGGGGAAAGGTTTAAATATGTCCATCGGGTTACCTAACACGCTGTAGAACGTTACCTTAAAAGGTGATCACTATTTTGATAGCACATTTGCGAGTTGCAAGCTTGAAAAATGCATTGTCAATATATTATTTTGGATCACATCCCATCATTGATCTGATCCCAAAGCAAGTTGTGTAAGCACAAGTTCTTAATTAATGCAAGTATTATAGGTATCGATATCAATGAAGTTTTCACCTTTTATCAAAGAATGTTTGTCCTAGGTGGAATTCAAACCTGCGATTAAACACCCAGACCGATGCAAACAAACCATGTTTATGCATGCCCACGGGAATCAACTCCACGATCTCTGTCAATATCGTTTTTTTTTTATAGTATAGCGGGCAGACGAGCATGCGGCATACCTGATGGAAAGTGACTACCGCTGCCCATAGACATCTGCAAATCAGGTGGAGTCACAAATGCGCTGCCGGCCTATAAGGAAGGAATGCACTCTTTTGAATACTTGCAAGTCGGTTTGGAAACACCGCTAATGACAAAGAATTCTATATTTTCGTCGTGCGTGCAGAAAATTGCGAGTAAACATTACATATATACATTGTATACATGTGTGTTATACTGTAATTAACGACTGTATGAATAATATAATCTTTGTTGATTGGACCAAATAAAATAAATTCTTTCATTGCCGCGAACAATGAATACCTGAATTGTAATTACAAAGATGAGCAGTATAATTAATTAACAATTAATCAGATCATTTGCACAATAAAGACCATATTAAATTGAAATCTATGATCTCATTATTATATCACATATATAACGTATTGTGATTTGCGGGTATTGTTTCAACATCTGGCCAATGAAATGGTTTTGTTTTTAATCACTGCAAAACATTTTAACAAATTAGAATAAAAAAATATATTAAATCATAATTTATAAGATTAAGACCGTTCCCACCATCATTTACAGAAAGACCGTTCCCACCAGAGAGAAATTTTTCTTGTTGAACCACAGAACTGTGGTTCCCACCATCATCGAAAATAATTACCTAAACTTGACTGACTCAGCACTATTGCCAGTGTAATAGGTTTTATTTTCCGACAGTCCGGAATTCATTAACAATGATTGAAACTCTTTGCGAGTTATTTATTCTTCCTGTTTCTCGTGAATTCATTTTGACAACACGTATTGCTAGTCAAAGGCACATCAATGTGTGCGTTGAAGAAATGGTGGTTTGTTTGTGGTCTCTCTGCTCGTGATTACGTGCTTTGTAGTCTAATAGGCTAACTCACAAGCCATAGTCTTACCTCGAAGAAAATGTAAAATTTACTTTATTTTGAAATAATTTGTAGCTGCCTACTTCTTAAACATTACTGTTACCACATGATCCGCCTTATGCAAGGAAGCACTGTATCATTCAGACCTCAAGACCGTTCAATATTCTATTCTCTTATCTCTATCGATTTAATTAACTGAACACTGCGCGCTAACCGCACCACCCGGCGTACATTGCTGCGAGCGTTAAATGGCTCCTGTACCTAACTTACAAGGTACGTACGTCCTGAATTTATGATTTTATTAACCACCGATCGTTTAAACTCTGCGTAGATGAAAACAATTTTGTGCCTTGCGGGGGATACTATAGCTACCAATCAAATATAAAATCAGCCCTCCTCAATAATAATAATAATAATAATAAACATTTTATTTCAGACCCGTAGTCCATACAAATTTGTTAGTAAAGATACATTAAAAGCAAAATGTTAGTAATATAAAAATAAAAATAAAACAAAACAGGCTAGGAACATCAATTTAAAAATTTGAAAGTCCCACCCGTATGCATTTTATTCCAATGCCTAAGAATGGGACAGTCAAATCTATATTTAATTACCTCCAGGATGCAATTGGAACTCCTCCGTACCCTACCCATTATAGATGCTATACGTTTTCTAATGATGCCGTGAAAATCATCTACACCGGCTACAGCAAACATAGTCGAGGCACTACAGAATCTGGGGAAGCCCATAAACATCCTGAAGGCATTATTATATTGCACGCGGAGTGCGTTGTAGGTTTTCTGCGTATAGTCACACCACAGGTTGCAAGTGTAAAAGGATTGGCAGTACGCCTTAAAAAGGGTGATTTTAACTTCTCTAGTACACTTAGCAAACCTGCGGGCAAGCATAGTGCATCGAACGGCCAACGCTCTCCGCTCTCTCTCGATGTCACAATCATCACTGAGATCATCTGTTACTATGTGCCCCAGATATTTAAATCGGCACACTCTTCTTAATGGTACACCAAGAAGGTAAACCGGAGGCACTACCAAGGGTTTCTTTCTACCAGCACGGAATACCACCAGCTCACTCTTCTTGGTGTTGTAAAGGAGCCCGTGCTCTAAGGCGTATGTCTCACACACAGCCAAAAGTTTACGCAATGCACTCACTGATGGACTCAGCAACACCATGTCATCAGCGTAACTGATACTGTTGACCATTTGTCCGTCAACAGAACAGCCCACCCCGGTGTCACTGAGTGCACCAATGAGCCCATCAACGTAAAGGCTGAAAAGCACAGGTGATGACAACCCACCCTGTCTTACTCCACACTCCAGCGCATACTCCCTCGACAACTCATCAGACCATCTGACCTGGTTTACTTGATGACCATACCAGTATTTCAAAATATTAATTAGTTCTGGTGGTAAATCTATGTCGCGAAGTTTATTCCATAGTAAGTCATAGTTAACCAGATCAAACGCCTTGGAGAGATCCAGAAAAGCAGCATACACTGGCGTTTGTCTCTGAGTGTAATATCTCACAGTATGCTTCAGCGACAGGATTGCACTTTCCGTTGAAAGCCCGGTACGGAAACCAAATTGGGCATCGCGTAGTTTAATGCTGTTACTAAGCCGTCGCTCAAGCAAACCGTCAAACACTTTAGCCAAAACAGTTGCCAATGATATAGGCCTATAATTTGTCTTGTCCGATAAATCCCCAGTCTTATTTTTTACTATGGGTACAATGATAGTCCTCATTAGCTCAGCTGGCAAATAAGAGTGCCTGATACAAAACGTATAAAACATTGATAACACCCTCGGAAGATGCGGCCCCGCGTTCTGGAGGTGTTCGACGCTGAGGTCATCGTGTCCTGGTGATTTGCCTTTGGTCATTTGTTTTAAAAACAATTTCACTTCGTTAGAAGTAATGCAGAGAGGTTCACTATCCACAATTTTCCCATCATTTCCGACCTCCAAATCTGAATTTAGCTTTAAAATTGATTCGACTTTAAAATGAGATCTAAATAGGTCCGCAATTTCCTTAGGCTCGCTTAAACCGTCCACGCTCACAGGAACCGCCGGCTTAGGACTCAGTCTTTTAGTTTGCTTCCAGAATTTCGAAAAATCCTTTGCATTGTGTTGAGAAGCCAAAATATCCATTTTGATTTGTACCTGATTCTCTTGACAAGCTTTCTGTAGTGTATGTGAATATGATACTTAAAAGAACGATCGTCTCATGCCCACACGCCGCTTACCTGGGTAGCGGCGAGTGGGGGCCTCTCCCTATAAAAGGGCATACAGCCCGCCCGCCGGGGGACTTCATGGGTGGACACGGAGCAGGACGGACGTGCGAGTGACGTCAGAGCAGTGAGCCGATATCACGTAATAAGCAAACAGTACATTTTGGCGACGAGTCCGTGAGTACCCAGTGTTTATGTTATTACTGAAAAATATTAAAACAGAAATACCCGTTAAAAAAAAAAAAAAAAAAAAAAAAAGTCAGCGAATGCTCATTAAATAAAAACAACTTTAAACGGATGAAAACTCGCGTATATGAGTAGTAACCGTGTAAATATCAGAAATCACTACATAGCAAATGCTATTATTTTATTTCTTATAAGGTCATAAAATATTAAAGTAAATATGATTATTTAATTATTCTCAAGAATTGATAGAAAAATATATGATTAATGTTTTTGATCTTAAAATATTTTTGTAATGGCGGCTATTTCCGGTACGGAGTAAATATATTCTTCAATGTTTGAGTAATCTGAAACTATAATAGATGTTCGATAAAAAATTAATAAATATACAGAATATAATCTATTATAATGCAATTTATATAATAATATTTTTTTTTGTAAAATAATTTATTAACTAAAACGTACCTGAAGTACATTTTGTTTTGTATACTTTCCCGCCCGATAAGCGGTATTTAAACCAAGGGAATAAGTTGCGAATTCACTCTCGATTTGTGTGTGGCGTGTAATTACTCTCCGTTTACAATATATCGGTATCAAAGTTGCATAAATAATTAATTATCACATAGAATTGGAAGCGCAAGTTGTATAAAACATAAACGTAGTTATTTCTATGTTGCATAATTATGACGTATAAAAGTAATGAAAAACTGGAACACAATTTCAATTTTGTAGTTTGTGAGTAATCGATTAAGATTGGCTTCACGTATGTAAAAATAATTGGGTGTACAATTATAAAGAAGTACTAAATAACGAAGAAAGTTACAGTTACTGTTCAACTCCAGTCTCAATGCGCCGGTTTGAAAGACGGAATATTACAAAGTTATGTAAGCATAAACTGCGGGAGAGATCAAAGTCATGTAAACAAAAAGTTGCTGAAGCTTCCCCTGTCAACTTTCACTTCGTTTTGATCTAAACTGAACCTAACTCTTATCCCGAATAGGCCACCAACCTGCTAATTACTATGATATGGAACAAACTGTCGGTTGTCCATTGACTAAAATACATAATGGGAACTAGAACAATAAATAGTTCGAATTCCGTGTTTATTGCGGGTAAAGAAAAAATTATACCACTGAATTTATTAAAATTAAAATGTAATTATTGCTTTGTAATTTAACAGTAAAATTACTATTACTACAAGTGAACCAGTATATTAATTTCTGGGGCGCGGCCCGGATTCGTTCAACTTTTAATAATACGGAATTGAAAAAAAAAAAAAAAAAAAAAAAAAAAAACATCAGTCATAACACGGATGATGCCCGTGTTGTGGTTTGATGTTGTCGGGTGACGCCCGTTGAAGTGTCATAACACGGATGATGCCCGTGTTGTGGTTTGATGTTGTCGGGTGACGCCCGTTGAAGTGTCATAACACGGATGATGCCCGTGTTGTGATTTGATGTTGCCGGGTGACGCCCGTTGAAGTGTCATAACACGAATGACGCCCGTTAAAGCGGCATAACGCGGGTAATACCCGGTTATGACTGCAAGTTCCGGGTGACGCCCGTTGAAGTGTCATAACACGAATGACGCCCGTTAAAGCGGCATAACGCGGGTAATACCCGGTTATGACTGCAAGTTCCGGGTGACGCCCGTTGAAGTGTCATAACACGAATGACGCCCGTTAAAGCGGCATAACGCGGGTAATACCCGGTTATGACTGCAAGTTCCGGGTGACGCCCGTTGAAGTGTCATAACACGAATGACGCCCGTTAAAGCGGCATAACGCGGGTAATACCCGGTTATGACTGCAAGTTCCGGGTGACGCCCGTTGAAGTGTCATAACACGAATGACGCCCGTTAAAGCGGCATAACGCGGGTAATACCCGGTTATGACTGCAAGTTCCGGGTGACGCCCGTTGAAGTGTCATAACACGAATGACGCCCGTTAAAGCGGCATAACGCGGGTAATACCCGGTTATGACTGCAAGTTCCGGGTGACGCCCGTTGAAGTGTCATAACACGAATGACGCCCGTTAAAGCGGCATAACGCGGGTAATACCCGGTTATGACTGCATGTTCGCGGGTGACGCCCGTTAAAGCGGCATAACGCGGGTAATACCCGGTTATGACTGCAAGTTCCGGGTGACGCCCGTTGATTAACCATTGATATTTTATTTACAGGTGCCCGTTTTGTGGTTAGATGTTTTGCGATAGCGAAATTCAAGCTGTATCGCCGCGGAAAGTGAAGGGATGGGTGGCCATCCTGACCGCATTTAGTGACATTTGTTTTGAGTGTCTCCGTGTTTCGGAGGACACGTTGGGCTGTTGGTCCCAGCTAATATTTGATATATGTATGTACATAGATGTTGATCGTCGGGCTTGGGCGGAGGTCGTCGTTTGGCGTTTGGTCATTTGCGAAAGTGAATGTTGTTAACCCATATCTTCCCAAGATAAGAAGGACATAAAAAATCTAATATTTTTTACTGATAACTAAAATTTGGTCTCTAAAATAGAGTAAAAACAAATTTTTAATTTTTTTTTCAGTCATGATTACTGAATTACAGGACCGCACCTTAAATGGGGCGCTGGGAGTATATGCCCATGGGTTTTGTATGGAGAAATATAATGACCAGAATGTTTTTTTAATAGTTTTAATATTATTTTAGCTTTATGAATTCATAATATGTGATAAAACTTTACATATCATATTAATGTAACGATAAAAATTACCTATTTTAGCAATAAAAATTAAGATAAGAAGCCTTTTTGGTGGTTTGGAAAGTTTGAAAACTGGATTGATGCAAACCAATTTTACATATTTTGTTGCACTAACACTTGAAGTTTTTGTGGCACTCGTGGCATCAAACCTGAGATTCATTGTACAATGTAATATCATTTTTTATTGATTTTTATCTAATCAGGAAGGTTTTGTTTGGAAACCATAAGCAAATTCCATTCAGGATTTTTTGGAAGATAAAAAAAATGCCTTAGCAAGGATCAAATATGTCTGAAATACTTATGTATTTGGTAAAAGACAGAAAGTCGTAAGTCTTCAGGCTAGCCTGCTGCAGGTGAAAAGTATATAACTGATATGCGTTATTAGCAAAAACGTTTATAGGGGACATAAGAGTTGTGGTAGCTGAGTTGCATGAAACTCTAACGTTCTGGTCTCTTCCACAAGTATATCTACTGAAATTATAGAGCTGTTTTTCTGTAAATATGATAGAATTTCATGTACATTCGATCTAAAAAGAAAAACGACGTTTAAAATTCAAAATAATAAATTTTGGTGAAATCCCATGAACAAAATTTTAATGGGGTCTTCTGTTCCCAGCGCACCTCAAATGGGGCGTTGAACAAAACTTAAAAAATATTAGACTAAAATACAAAATAATGTTTTTTGATAAATATTTTCTAAAAGACTAGGAACCTAAGCATATAAAAACCATATCAATTATATTTTATAAATACATTCACATATTAAATTACACACCCTTTTCTGGAACTTAGAAGTTAGAACTAACGAAATTCACTTGTTTTCGCCGAATTTTAAAAAATTACTAACGTCTGTTAAAAAATATTAATTGCTGACATAACATTTGTAATGTCATTAAGTTAAAGATACTTTTTGAATTTTACCCACAAATATCATTTTTGTAAAGATTTGACGCAAAACGTTAGTGCACCTTAAATGGGGCGTTCGGTTGATATGGGTTAAATACCTGTCAAGTTCAAGACTTTTGTGATAGTGGTTTAGTTTTGATAGACACAGATGTTTCCCCCGATGTAAGACCTCAACTTGATGCTATTACAGATAAATTTAACACCACTTTGCTTCCGGTATCCCTAATCACCGTGGCTAGACTAAACCTATGCAGATTGAATTAAGGGATCCAAATAAAACCGTTTGTCGACTGAAGAACGGAGTGTGGTACGCGAACGTATTGATGCCGCAGGCCGGTGTAGTTCGCCTCAGTTTATCGCCGTTGCGAGCCCCATTCTCCTTGTAAAGGAAAATAATGGAAGTGATAGACTCTGTGTCGATTATCGAAAACTCAACGATAACACAGTTCCCGATAGGTTTCCGCTGTCCTTAATTTCCGATCAGATAGCTCGTTTGCATGGTGGGCTACTTCACTACTGTGTTAGTGCTGGCCACGACCGCTGAAGAAGCTCTTGAGGGTCTTTCAACTGTTCTTTCGATTCCTACTGAGAGGAAGTGTTCCTTCTTAAAACGGGAGGTAGAATACTTAGGATACGTTATCAGTAGTGGAGAGATAAGACCAAGATGATGTTCTTTTTCATGTTTTTCTGGACAAATACTTACGACAATATTATGTTCGATTATTGACATTTTCATTTTACTATCATTGATAGTTAACTTTTGTGTTACTTCTAGCTCTAGTATAATTGATTTTAATAAGATAGGCACGGGTGTTCCCATAGAGTCCAAGCCTAAACTTGTGAACCTACTAAAGGAGTTTTAGGAATATTCGTCTCTGGAACACCTTATGGTCATGCTTACGTGAACCCGTTAGAGATTCGACTAGTAGATACAAATAAGACCGTGTAATGTGTATCGTATGCCGTATAAGGGGAGTCCACAAGTACATGAAGTCGTTAGGAAAAATCACCCTTTTTTATTTGGTGCCCCTAAGCGTATCATTGCCGATCAGGGCCGGTGTTTTGCGAGTACTGTTTTCAAGGAGTTTTGTAAGTCTTATGGTATCACCTTGCATTTCATTGCTAGTGGTAACTCTTGTGCGAAAGGTCAGGTCAAACGGGTCATGAGCACTCTGAAAAAAAAAAAAAACGCCGACCGCTGTCGAGTCCAGCAAAGAGCGTCATGGCAAGATGCTCTCCCTGATGTTCAGTTTGCGTGGAGTTAGTTGTACCATCAACAGGGTCACTAAGTCAAGTCCCCTTGAACTGTTTATAGGAAAAGTTGCTAGGCCTTTGGAACTTCTTAACGATGAGCCTATCGTAGACACCGATGCTGTTCGCGAACAAGCTGTTACTAGCATGGATAAAAACTCTAGCTATGACAAGTCTCATATTGACAGCACAAAGGCGAAAGTTCATGCAATCGATCTGTTTGCAGATAGTTTAGGACATCTCTTTTATCAATTTTGGAAAATATTAAATGACAATTATTGACTATTATATACTTTTGACATATTTATTTGTATGACATGAAAATTGATTGAAATGATTTAGATTGACATTGTGCCTAAGTATTATATTTTATTCTATTTTAATTTCAATTGTAATGTAATTTATACTTTTGACATATTTATTTGTATAACATGAAATTAATTGAAATGATTTTGATTGACATTGTACCTATTATATTTTATTTTAATTTCAATTGTAATATACGTTCTAATTTGATTTAATTTAATTTGTTAATTTAATTCAATTTAATTTAGTTTGTAATGTCATTTATCTTTAAGCGTTTTGGAATTAATTCTGTTAGCTTTAAGATGTTTGATAAATAAATAAATAAATAAGTCCAACAATACAACCTATTACTGGTTATGTGGTATCGCTGGTCAAGTGTAGTTTTTAAAATAATCGCTGATTAAGAGACTACAAGATCTTGCGGAACGTCACGGCCGCCACCAACACCATCGTGCAGTGGGCCTCCGTAGAGGAGTTGCGGCTTCGTACCACGGACAACGAAGTCCGTAAGCTGAATGCGGCTCCAGAGGGAGTATCAGAAGTTTTGCCGCGAAGTCGAGGCCTTTAAGGCCATCCGGTCAGAGGTTCCGTCCGGGCACATGCCCATGGATGTCAACGTGTCTGAGGCGCCCACGGAGCAGTCCAGCATTGTGTCCCAGATCGGGGCCATGCTCGACGTCCGGTTCGAGGTGCTGGAGAAGGACGAGAGACTGCTCCCGCCAGTCCGGCCAGCGAGCCGCCGTCCACCTCTGCAGCGCGGCAGGCTGGGGATGACCTCGGAGGACACATATGCCCGTTCCTGACGAGGCCAAAGAGAAAGGCCGCTGCCCGAGCTGCGGTAGCGCAGCAGTCCGTCGCTGCATGGCAGGGAGGTTGTTGTTTATTCAGATTGAACACCAACGCGAGGACGCGTGACGCTGTCAGAATGGCCGTGTCGGAGAACGTCCACCTTGATGATTACGAGACCGTTAAAATTTCAATCCTATAATCGATTTGATTTCTTATTTTAGTTCCAACTCGATTGTAAAGATGGCGTGATCATCGTTACTTTTAATTCTTTTTAACTGACAGTAACCGGAAGCCAGTGTGATTCCCTTTTAACTTCATGGTGGCAGCACTAGTACTAACTAGTAGTCACTAACCTAAAGTTTAAATTCTTTTTAATGGTAGTATTGGCTTGCCGGCCGTCGTTAAAATTAATTAAAATAAGAAAGAGGACGTCCGTTCATTTTTGATTTTAATTTGAGGGGCAACACTATTGCATATCTAAACGGAAGTCAGTTTAGTTTCTTTTTTTTTGAGAATATAACCCATTTTGCGGACATTCTATTTCCAATCACCGACGAGTGAATACATCCAGCGATATCACGCTCATCCCCATATATTTTGTT
The DNA here is from genome assembly GCA_949319885.1 of Mecyna flavalis. Lineage (NCBI taxonomy): Eukaryota > Metazoa > Arthropoda > Insecta > Lepidoptera > Crambidae > Mecyna > Mecyna flavalis. The sequence continues at coordinate 1,683,835 of OX439426.1, forward strand.
TGAAACGGAATTAGAACGAGAGATCTCCTGTTTAAACCACAAACTCATGCAATTAATTTAAATTCATTAAAATAAGGAAGAGATGTAGTGTATGTGAATATGATACTTAAAAGAACGATCGTCTCATGCCCACACGCCGCTTACCTGGGTAGCGGCGAGTGGGGGCCTCTCCCTATAAAAGGGCATACAGCCCGCCCGCCGGGGGACTTCATGGGTGGACACGGAGCAGGACGGACGTGCGAGTGACGTCAGAGCAGTGAGCCGATATCACGTAATAAGCAAACAGTACACTTTCAATTTAGCCTTAAATATTTTTCGTGCGTCACACATATCATTGTACAAAGTACCTTGGCCTATTATGCCAGACCCAATTTTTGAAAGCCTGTCTCGATTTTTCATGCGCAGCTTTTACAAATTTATTCCAACCCGCAATGACACGCCCTTTCCTTTGGATATTCTTGTGATCAACATAACTAAGCTCGGCAGCATCTCTAAGCGTGGTCACAATATTGTTATACAGTTCATCTATAACTAACTTATGATCTAGGTTTGTACAGATTTTATCACAACACGTACTTAACTCTACAGGAAAGTCAATGTCCCTTAACATCGCACAGCAATTATTATGATAAGACTCAACTTGACGAAGGTCTCTTTCACCCCATATCACCTTGCTGTGAGTTCGGATACCCGCGTATGCCGATGTTGTTGCTCTAATACAACTAAGATTAGCATGAATCACTAGCGGTAAGTGGTCAGACCAGTAGGAGTCATAATAAATTTCAACATTAGTTACAGACCGACGTACCGCCTCTGTAACAAGGCAATGATCCAACCAGCTTGTAGAACCGTGAGCCCCACAAAATATAAAGGTATAGGAGTCCGAGTCCTTGCCTAGCATCTCGATGTCCACACAGCCCCACTTTTGGTCTAGACAGAAATTTAACAGTTCTTTACCAAATAACTCCTTGGGATCTGCATTAAAATCCCCCAAAACAAAAACCGACTCTATTTTACAACTTTCAACTACCGCTGCAATTTCACTCATACAATGACAGAATTCTGCAAGGTTGTCATGACCATTAGTAGGCATATATACACTGAAAATTAATATCGCCCTATCGTTCAATTCTACCCTGACAGCCACGATTCTGTCATTATTACACTGTACAATTGATACGGTATTAAATATAGATTTCCTCCACAACAACGCTACGCCCCCATAAGGCCGTCCTCTTAATAACTTCGTTGTATCTATCGAAGACTTACCATGGTACCCAAAATCTTTATTAATATCACCTAATGTCGGTATTTCCGTAGGTAGTAACCATGTTTCCTGTAATGCAATGATATCTGCACCTTGACACAGAGACCTTACACATTCAATAGACCTGTTTACATTTTTGCAGTTAAAGCTAACAAATTTAGAAATAAAATTATTCTTACTATTTACAATATTCATATTTGTATTAGCGTACTACATTCAACTCGGCTTTACTACTAAAATTAACAAATTTGCGATAAGCAATGCCATTTGGCCACATGTTCTCATCCATAAAAACCGACAGTTTGTCCTTAGGTATAAAAAACTTAAACGCAACATAATCCTTCTTTTGTTTCATATTAATTTTTTCTAACAAAACATCTACCCCCGTCTTACTCTTAATGTAATTTGTAATATCACAAACAGAGGATTCCGCGTCAATATTAGAAATATAGAAAGGTATATTCACCGTTGCCGCCTTAAAATTGCAATCTGTTACCTGGTCCGCTTTTCCTTTCAAACCAATAAACCTATTTCGAAGCCTTTTTTGTTGCACTCGAATCCAGTCCGCATTTGGTTTCTCGGGCTTCCACTCCCCTTCCCGAACTACCTCAGACATTAGTTTTTGCACGCCATTCGCCGTAACCCGCTCCGGTGTCGCCGCATCCTTTAATGTGTAATGATTCGAGGCAGCGGCGAGTGGTGCCTCCGCGCACTTGTTCGAAATAATGTTGCAATGACAGATGTGACGGCAACAAAAAGTTTCAACGTCTGCGCAGTGCCTTGTCAGTATAAAGCCACAGGAAATAATATAACATAGTTACTCATCACAATACTCATAGAGCGGTCTGCTTCTCTGAAATAACATCCATTTGAGTCTGTTAATCAAGTTTGAAGAATGAATAAAAATTAGATAAATGTCTGTCTTTCAAGCAGCATCCAGCAAACTATTGGGTTCTAACTGTAATAGAATGAACCTCACGTTAAAGCCATAGCCTGACTTGTAAACGAAATCTCTGACGCAAAAGCAAAATCTACTCGAATAAAATGTTAGCACTTTCACTAAAAAGACAAAAGAGTTTAGCGGAATCAGCACCGCCTGCCGGCTGCAGCCAGCGTCAAAAGGATTACCGCTCGGACGTCGGTCTTAGCTGAGTGCTACCAGCCACATTGCACATTGAATCTTATTCTGACAGCATTAGAGATGATTTTTCTTATCCTCTAACAATCAAACTGGTTGGGGACCAGATAGACGAGGCAATTTATCGGCAAGCGTGCCATTTTCGACTTTACGTGGAATTGTAACTGCCTTCAAAAGACACGACAGTGGTGTACAGATTGGGTCACATCTTGAAGATCTTAGGTTTGCGTATCTAACGGTCAGTTGCAGAAACGTCCATTAAAGTTAATGTTTCATTAAAGCTATTGCTGTCACTTTTTATTTCATGACAACGAAAAGTGACAGCATTAGATTTAATGAAGCATTAACTTTAATGGAGCTTTCTGCAACAGGGCGTAAGAGATTTTTTAAAGACCGACGGGCTACCTTTCATACCCATTTGAGAAAGATCTGTCCAACAATTTGCTCTGGCTATGTATCGACCAAAGTTATATTACTGTCAGTATAAGATCAAGATCAAGATCTTATGAGCTTGCGCTTAAACAGAACATAAGCTGATGCTGAATCTATGGTAATAAATTATCACTAATAAATAGAAGCTTACCTTAAGGCGATTCACGTAATGGAAGATGTGTGTACATTTCATTAAAGCCTCTAGGCTCTTGGAACTCATTGAGTTGAGCGGAATCAGCACTGCCTGCCGGCTGCAGCCAGCGTCAAGGGATTACCGCTCTGACGTCGGTCTTAGCTGAGTAATACCAGAAGCCACATTGCACATTTAATCTTATTTTGAAAGCATTACAGATAGCTTTCCTTGTCTTCTAACATTCAAACTGGCTGATGACCAGCCAGTTTGAATGTTAGAAGTCGAGTAAGCGTTCTATTTTTGACTCTACGTTGAGATGTAGGCCTTCACGTGACAGGACACAGTTGTGCCGGCCGTGGCCGTGTGTGGGACTCAAGACTAAAGCGTCCACTACCCACTAAACTCCCCCGGTTTTCCCTTCACACCCAAGTTGGGGCGAGCCGGTGCCAGCCTTGATTGACCGGCTGGTCAATAGCGGCCCAGACTATTGACCAGCCCATTACAAACATCTGCCTAACAATAGCAAGATTTTCTCGGATTTCGTTAGATTAAGAGCCAGTTTTGCCACTGAAAAATTAGTTCGTTTTAATTAATCTGACAGACAACAGTGATGCTGTCTTCTTTTCTTAGAAATTGACAGAAGAGAAATAAAATTAGACCAGCTTAACCAGCTGGTCTTAAAAACTTAGTTAAGTACAAGGAATAATGACCACCTTAGACCAGGCAGGCTACGTATCTGTCAACTAAAAAGAGATTAAAATGTAATACCTAACGTTTGCATACAAGAGACGTGTAAATGCCATGCCTGTAGCTTATATCACAGGGATTACCGCGCTCCTTAGGACGTCGACCTCACTAAGTACTCCGGCCCACATTGCCTTCATTGTCCGCAAATCCTTATCTTACAAGATAATTGACACATAAAGCTTATTATTAGCTTCGTCTTATCCTTGATCGGAATATATTTGCTCGAGTTAGGTCTGGTAGTGGATTTATTTAGTACATCACTTTTTACAATATATGTATTTGATTATGTGCAAAAGTAAATAACACAATTTATTTTTGAATCCCTAAAGTCAAAAGACGTTAAGGAGTCGGCAGTGAGTGCAGTAAAATGCAGCGAGCAGTACTCTTAGTATATTTCTATCGGTAAGGTAGTAATATAATACATGGGTATGTCTATACCATAATATTAAGTGGAAACATTTGTTTGTTTGTTTGTATTGAATAGACTCCGAAATTGATGTTAGGGGAAGGGTGGATATTTAAAAAACGAAATTATGCGCGGGTTAAACCGCGTGCGGAAGGCTACTGTAGACATAAACTATGATGATTGCACCACACTAATTTTATGTGAGTGTTTTTCGCATAGTTGAAAACTAATCTAAACTACGAAAGCGGTCACTTTGAAACAGTTTCAAAGTCGCAACTGGAAACTTTGTCAATAAAGGATACGTTATTGCAATCATTTTTATTTCAAAAACTCACTTATACTATTTGGAGAATACTAGTAGGTACGATTCATGAATTTATCTATGTAAATAAAAACGAATCGCTGTATGTTAGTCTCGCTTAAACTCGAGAACGGCTGAACCAATTTGACTAGTTTTAGTCTAGAAATATTGGTGGAAGTCCAGGGAATGTTTAAACGATGTTTAAAAATTACAAAGAAAATACTAAAGTAAGTGATACGAAGTTTACCGAAGCTACACTATCCCCGGGTGACATAGGGTAGGTTTTTGATCCCGGACGTTCCCGGTAGTTATATCAAGCCCAGGGACGCTGCCGACGGCGATGCAGGAGCGCGGGGGGGTTTAGTAGGTATTCTCCGTGCACCAGTCTTTCTTAAGACTGGGGCATGGAGTTGCACTGAGTCCCACACACGGCTCGCCTACCCCAGGCGGGTTATGGTGCATTAATGCATTCCCCTCCACAAAAAAAAGGCTTTTGATCCCGGAAATGTGTCCCGAAAATTATCTTCTTACTAAGCACTGATCAAATTCCACTAAATGATTACAACTTCCCTTCCAAGCCAATATTTATTACTGGGAAGCACCAATAATAAGTTTAAAGTCCGATTCAACCTAAACTGGGTATGACAGAAATGTCTGGAAAAATCCTCTTCCATTCGATAGTTAGGAATCACTGGACGCGATACTATCTAGTTCAAAGTTCAACCTAAATTCCTGCGCTCAAAGGGAAATTTATTCGAGGATTTCCTCAGATCGTGCGCGATGTCAAACGAAAAGTCGTGTATAACATTCTTGTAATGTTTAATTGCGTGTGTCCTATTGATATGTAGTACAAAGATTCTTTGCAAATTAAAATGTTTTTTATCTACATCCATACCATAATATGTCTATTTTATATTCAGGAGCGATGAGCAAACGCCCTACATTTAGATATAAGTATCTGTGGCTGCATTGAAATGTTTACATTTTAGTGTCGGTAACCGATACTTAATTTCGTTCAAATTTCGAACGTCTTCTTTAAAAGTAAAAATTAATAGGTTTTTTCGATTATCGAATTAGTCGATTAGTAATTTTATGTTCCATTCCTATACATTTAATTCGATGCTGAAATTATAACAATCGATTTGAGAATCGAAAACAACTCGTGTCTAGATTGTTTATGGATTTTAAAAACTACAAACGTCAGTCATTATGTCAGTACTAACTTTTACATACAGATTAAGTTGGTAACTAGGGCGTTTGCTCATCAATCCTGACTATAAAATAGACATATTATCGTATGAATGAAGATAAAGTTATGTATGTGACTGTACATAATTAGTCATTAAAATACTCATGTGATTCTTTTATGAAACTCACTTCGTTCGTTTCATAAAACCACATTCGTATTTTAATGACCCTCATTATGCAGCAGTCACATAAATAACTATTAAGCAAAGATGAACAATACTTACATTACAAAGTAAATGAGGGGGCAATTATGTGCATTAAATAGGACGAAAACAGAAGCCAAAAATACGTTTTTTTGTCTGTCTGGTTTTCACACAAAAACCACTAAACGGTTTTGAATAAATTGAAAAATAAAATCATTCCTATCGAACTGAGGACGGCATGGTAGGTACTGTAAACATTTTTTCCCCAGTGTTAGGACCCTGGTGTTCAATTCTTTATTCATGTATGTCTCAGATATACACTTATGAATCGTCAATTATCAAGGTAACATAATGACTCTACCATCGGATTCGGAATGTTGTTATCTAACGAGAAGACCAAGTCATACAGTTTTCTGTATGACTTGGTAACAAGCTTTCACAGATGACAATAACCATCAACCAACCAGCTTACCATCGGACGAGCAAAAGACACTACACTAAAATAAAAAGAATATAAAAAAAATAAAGAGGCTCCTTTTCTGCGGTGAAAGATAACTTATTATACCGTTCTTTAGACGTTTAACGTTGAGCGTAGAAATAAAAAATGCAAATTGAGATTTTCGAATAACCGACTTTATTCCCATTTCTTTTCAATTCCCAACGATTTAAGAACACCACAGATCCCTAAACCTGCTACATCTCTTGATCCGGGCCTTATCGACGTTTAAGGCTCCCCAGAAACCCGCGGGATTCTTTTGTCCGCCGGTTAAGATGAAAGTTAGGCTTTGCCAATTTGCAGGGAAAAGTCAACAGATTTTTTGTGTAAGATTAGGTTGTTTTTCCGCATTGGGACAAAGGACTGATAATGTATTCACAATATGTTTTTGATTTGGTGAAATAATAAATAAATAATAAAACCTAAGGGCCTGCGACCCTAAGGGGGTCTCGGGTGCTTATGGGCGGCGGCGATCACTTATCATCAGGTGACCCACTTGCTCGTTTGCCCCTTTACCTATAATATAAAAAAACCTGTATTCGAGAACGAGTCTATGGGATTCCACACAAAACATCTCGCCGCTGCCGCTGCCGCCCCGCTGCCCGCGAAATTCGAAGCCGAGGCACAGAACATATAAGGCCATACAGACAAAAACTCTCTGCATAGATCCTACCACAGATATTACAATTTTTTTACAAAACTGTTCTCAGTTCAAAAATCAATCATAAGCGCATATCGAACGCTGGCGTCGCACAAAGGAATCGCTATGTCAGTGTTCCGGCCGTTTTTCGCTGGATCTGATTTATAGTGGGTTGATTGGATTCTTTTTAACTCGAAGAGATGACCTATGAAATACCATGCGACATACTTTGTAAGTTATCATGGAGGAATATAAGTCAAAATTTAAGGTTTTTTATTTATAAATAAATAATTAGTAGAAGAATCAATTAAAAATGTTGGTTTAAAAAACGTTCAATTAACAAGGTTAATTCAGACCCATGATTATGCTGATCAGAACTCAAAATATGTAAGTAGCGTAAGAATTTAAACCATGAATATATGTATATTTAAATACATAAAAACATCCAGAAATCAATAAGAAAATATTAAATACGTGATTTTTTTCGATGCATTAAAACCCAAAAGTGCCATCAAACTAGTCGTAGAGAAAAAAGAACTAAACTTTTACCCACAAAAGTATTTTACTTACGCTACTGACCCACAAAACTCACCGCCGTAGTTACACGTCCCAAAACCGTATCCAATTGCAGAGGTAATAAATACAGATCGCATTGAACCCGAATAAAATAAACAAAGCACAGGCGAAACGCAAATACCTACGCATTTATGAAATCGTCGCGAAATGTAAATACCAATACAAGCGGCAATAATTGCTTGCGTACGCGTTTCCGATTCATACGAGAACGTGATACGAATGCATTACGTGAAACATAGCTGAACGATATTGATTCTTTGCTAATTGACATTAATCTATGAATATTATATAGGCCGTTCAAGATACCGCTGGTGCGATGTTGAGGCAGATCTCCGTCCCGGAGATGGGCTAGTCAATAGCCACAACGGCTGGCACTGGCTGTTCTAATCGGCTGTAAAGGGGAAACCGGGGTAATGGACGCTTTAGTCTCGAGTCCCACACACGGCCGCGGGTCTAGCTAGCCTGCGGTTATGGTGCATAAACGCTTTCTCCTCCGAAAAAATAAATTTATCGTGACTTCACACTTAGGGATTGGTGTGAGTTTATATGGAGTCGAAAAGCGATAACACGCATTCCGGTGGCCAAGACTCACTTCGGTACGCTGAGCCATGGTAGTAAGTAAGAGAATTGAGGGATTCATAACGCCCCACTCTGAATGGAAGATCTTCTTTTGAACTAAATTGAGTGCATGATTGAGCTAGTTAACCATCTTTGCTAATCATCTTCCAAAACTTACGAGCTGTAAGTAGCTGAATGATTTCAACTTTTGCTCCACATGTATGAAGTCAAAGGTTCAAATGTGCCCATGAATTTGTCTCTGCACGTATTTGACACTAGCTAGCGTGACAGTATATACAGGAAACCTGACCAGTTAAATGGCTCGAATTGGTAAAGCTTCCAGGTTAAGGGTAACGCAGGTCAAACGGCAATCACTTCAATGTAATAAACAACTGGACTTGTCAAATCTATCTACATCGGGACAAAACGCTTGGAGAAAGATTAGAAGACTAATTAGCATCATCAATGTAAAATACATTCCGATAAGTTACTTTCATACCTAATTTTATTGACATAAGCACATAATGAAACATTTAATTAATATCTTTAATATTTATTTATTTTATTTTATTAAATCCTACTAATATTATAAATCCTACTTCCTACTTAATATTATAAATGCGAAAGTCTGGATGTTTAGATGTTTGGATGTTTGTTTTTTCCTCAATCACGCCTAAACGGCTGAACGGATTTAGATGAAATTTGGCACACGTATAGTTTATAACCCGGATTAGGACTAGGAAGGCTAGTAATAAAATAAAATAAATAATTTTTTTAATATTACCTGACATTTACTCAATGAAAAAACATTTTATTCTAAGCTGTAACATTATTTATTTAATCAGATCTTTTACCGTTACTTTATTCATTACCGAAATTGCAGACACGTGCCGTTGAGCCAAAATAAAATAAACAAAGGGTACAGTGAAACGCAAATACGCATTTATGAAATTCCGAATTGTAAATACCAATATGGGCGGTAATAATTGGGTGTGTACGTGTATTTCGGATTCATATACGCACGTGATATGCGTACAAGTGAAACATGGCTGCGGTATTGATTTTGAATTAATAGGAGCCCACTTCACATAACTATTCCGGTGGTATATGCTAAGCCTTTAGACTATTAAACGTTACTAATTTGCGATGGAATGTTTATGTGGGAGTTAGTGATGAAACAAAAGGCTTGAACATCTGAAAAGCATACAGCGTGATTGTGCATTACTTACTCTTTATGACGAAGGGTTCCTAAATAGAATAAAGTAAGAAGCTATCACGGCCTATTTCACTAAGGAATACACCCGGAAAACTTCGCTGTGCTGCCACGATAAAACAAATATTTATAGAGTTGGTCTATGCAATAAAGTCTACTATTCTTTGATGTACTTCCGTCCGGACGTCATTCCGAAAAACTTTTTTGGACAGTATTCTTAATGTTTTATCTGTAAAAAGCTGCATAGATGACAGAGTCATATAAACCAGTAGAACTATTACACAGGAAAAGCAAATAAGTACACCTATAAAAGCATAAGTCCATCTAGGAAACCTATGAACGATCAGCTGTGAGATTATACTTCACACAAAGCGCGTCTGATCCGAGTTTGATTGCGCCGTGATATCGACTCATTAATACCGCTCGCTCGCTTTTTTCCCAGTCTTGTGTCAATATGGCTGAGCGATGACGCTGTCTCTTCCGCCTTTATTGCTCAGTCTTTGCATGAAAACTATTGAATAAGAGCTATGAATGCACTTTGTCAATAATGATTTAATTAAAGATCCTGTAGTCATGGACGAAGATGTAAGTGATTGAAAAGTGTTTGCTATGAAGCCAGTTCTAATTAAATCGAGAAAATATCAAACCATAACAGGAATCACAATGGTATTGTATTCATTCTAACATTGTCTAAACCTATAAGTTATAATCTGAAATCACTAAATTAACCTACAAAATATTTTTCTATAATTTTTCAAGGATTCCTTAATATAGCTACGTTGTGTCGGTAGTTACCCAATGCTCACATGAGGTGATGTTCAATATATGATTTCCTATCTGTATTAATTACTACTCTTTTACTTTGTTTATAGACAACCCTAAATTCCCACTCCCTTTGTTACACAACAACAAAGTTTTTCGTAAGATAGTTTTTATTTAAATCCACTAAAACCCTATAATAATACCTATTCTTTGGCCACGTAATTTAATCTTTGCATAAATTGTTATCAAACTTTATGCCGGTTTCTAACAATCCGAAAACATTAATTACATAACAACCAACTTTCAAGTCTAACCTAATGATCCGCAATCTATCATTTTCGCAATCTCGAAACAATGATTATTTTCCCGATTAATAAAAGTCAAATGGGAGAGAAAAAAACACTATAAGGCACATTCAAATCCAACCACAGATGACATAAAACAAAATTAATTTATTATAAAGCTTATACCTATTTATTTCTCATTCGAGTGCTTTTATTCATTTATAAAATAATATACTGTGTATAACTGTAAACCACTACATACTGTAGTGGTATACTTATTTGTAGATAGGTTAATACAATTCAGTGGATGAGTCTACGGAGCGAGTCTGGATTTTGCATATAGAACAAACCAACATTTCATCTAGCTATGAATAAAAATAATGTAAGTCAATTATCAAGTTAAAAAAAAGGAGAAAAGCAAATGAATGGATATATTCATAACCTTCCCTCCGAGCCAGACATAACCAATTGGATTTAGTTATTTGCGCTATTGTTAATTCTAGATTATTATCAACTAACTATATGCATAATTCAGATAAAATTTGATATGTGTAGGCCATTTCTGAACTGTACCAACAGCCGAAACCAAACGCAACCGGTACAATTGAAAGTACATACTAAAGCACCCGAATCAGTTTAGTAATTTCTAAACCTCATTCAAGATTCAAGGAAGTTGTCAGAGTAGTTACACATAATTATTTTATGTCATCTCTGCATTGAACACAAGAAGACACTGACCTTTAGACGCCCGGGGTGAATCTCCTATGCCATTTAGTCAGGATCAAGGAAGACTTCCTGTTCTGTTTTCTTCTTTCACAACATAAGTAACACAATTAGTCCCGTCGCGCGCGTCGGTTGGGAACCAAAATCATACTAACTTAAGACTCACCCTTACAATCGATTTAAAGAAAAAAGATCGCCACATACGTTATCGCATGATCGTAAATAACAACTATTAAATTTACCCGTCTGGTTTTCTTATCGGTCCGGTGACACATTGAGTGGATTGATCCTTAAAAAGTCGTTCATTTTAAAATTTGACATTGTAAGAACGTCAAGTAGTTGGTATGTTTTTACTTCTACTAAAAAACTAAAGACTTCGAGACATTCCTACAAACCGCATGAAATGCAATAAATCACGGCGCGTTTTTACACCACTTGTTATAATTGCCTCTCTATATCCAAGCTAATTCGTGGGAACGAAATATGGCGTAATTACATAACGAAATCAACATTAATATTCAAACCACACACGCACGCCTACACAATCCGTTGTGTGTGTCCTATTGTCACTACGGTCGTCCCGGTCTGTATTCTTAAATCCAAGGAACATTAACACAAATCAACGCTAAAGTTTATGATCATCGAAGTCTACTAAGATCGAGGAAGAATTAACATAACGCGACACTAATCGTTTGCCATTACTAGGCCCTATTGCAATATCTAACATTCATACAGCATTGGCAGTATGGTAATATTTCCTTTGCTTAAAAAAAGTTATAGTAATAAGAGATGATGGATCTAAGTGGTATAATACCAACTAGAAAAACATAGGTATATAGGTTCAGTAACATCATGTGACACCTGTCACTATGATAACAATTTTATAAACTTTAAACGTCGTTTTGGAGTCTAGAAAAGGTGGTAAATAAATCTATGTTATGTGAATAAATATGAATCGTAAAAAGTATTAATAAATTATTTGAGATCGCTTTCTTGTTCTTATATTGTTTAATCTTTTTGTTTATACGATTTTACGTTTAAGATGACTAACAGCCAGTTTAATCGATATTTTATTACACCATAATCGATTATAAAACGTAATCGAATGTTGATATTATAATTGAATATTATCTATTTGGCGAGTCCGGCTTATTATGTTTTTTTACTCCTATTATTACACGCGCACATTGATAATAACTTTATCTGACGAAGTACTAAAAAAATTTACCATAAATAATCAGTGGCCTTACAACGTGAACATAAAAAAAAAAAGATCTGTCAACTGTCAATCACCTGTGGTTGTTTGTTGCGTTTTTCATTCTCTTCTCACAAGCAAATTTAATATTATTTCACATTATATTATGATGTGTTAAGTTTTATTTTTATATACATGAGAAGAACTTTGTTTACTACGATCGAATTATTAATCTGATAACCTACTCTAATGAAATAATTAACATACTTAAAATGAAAGGCCGGTCATTGATAAACTAAAATAATTCGGTGAGCATTTATTTTGTTAAGATAACTTGTGTGCGATGTGATTCTGATAGATTCTTTTAACCATTGTCTTACCACATTATCTAACCATTTCGTTTCACACATTTTACAGTATTTTTGAAATGCACGGAATGAAATGCCGCAAAGAACAATGTTGGACCTGGTATACATTTAACGATTGGGAGAGAACGTACATATCCAGGTACCTACTTGGCAGTAATAATATACCTACTGTACATAACAAGATCAAGAACTTGATGAAGCCTTACATCCTGCCTCAAATGTTTTGTCATTGTTAATTGAAATCAAGTAATTTTGATTTTCTTATTATGAATCTTATTTACATATTTATTTATATTTTTATTATTATTTCCCTTTTTTTTATGTTTTTTTTTTTTTTTATATATATATATATACCTATAATATACACGTTAGATTCGTTACAGTATAACATTCAAATAAACTTTAATGTTATTCGGGCCTATTATTTTAAATTTACTAACTCCTTTCAGCATTTTGTAACACTGAGTAATTATGGTAGAAGATTTCAAATTTGAAACTGGCCGAATCAGGAAGAGTTCTTCCTTATCTTACTTACTTACTACTTACTAAGATGGCGCAGCGACCCCAAAATGAGTCTTGGCCTCCAACAACAAAAGACGCCACCTTAGTCTGTCTTGCGCCATCTCCCGCCACTAATCCACTCTTCCATTAACCAGGGCAAATTAAATCCACAGTTTAACATCGAGGTTTCAAGCACTATAATAATACGGACAATCTAAACTAAGACTGTATGTTAATAAAGCGGGTTTTCGACAAGTCTACAAAAGACATAAACTCGGCTTACGCCCTAGTCAGTTAACCATGACAGGCTAAAACATGGCGGCCGGTGTTCTACGCCCAATGTTTCTAAGCCTGGTTTACGGTCATTTATAGGCTGTGCAAAAACCCGTCTTATTACCAGAGCCATACAGCCTAGAGTAACAGCGTTTTAAAAACCTAGATTGCTTATTTCAAACTTACTACCGCATTATTAAATAGACGACTATAGATACACACAGAATTTTATTTCTTAAGTGGTCTACTTTGCTAAAACGTAAGTGTGACCGTTAAAGACCATTCATCAGCTAAATACTTTTCTTACAGGAAATCAGCCATTACCTGAAACAAAGGAAAGAAACTATTAAGTACCTACATTATATAACACTAGCCTTCCGCCCGCGGTTTCACCCGCGCGTAATCTGTTTTTTCAAATATCCCCCTTCACCCCACATTTCCAGGATCAAAAGTACCCTATGTTCACCGGGGATAGTGTAGCTTTCCAACAGTGAAAGAATTATTCAAATCGGTTCAGTAGTTTCAAAATTGATATTCCCACGGGAATGAGACGTTTCCCGTAGGAATTTTATAGCCTACGTCCTATTCCGGGTTATAAACAATACGTGTGCCAAATTTCATCTAAATCCGTTCAGCCGTTTAGGCGTGATTGAGGAACAAACATCCAAACATCCAAACATCTAAACATAAAAACATGCAGACTTTCGCATTTATAATATTAGTAAGATTAGTAAGATAAGATTTTAGCCGCATAAAAGCCTACACAGACGTATAGCTGCGTAGCCATGATCCAATTGATCTAGTTTCTCTATTTATGGGTAACAAAAGTCTGACGGCAGGCGCTTAAAACGACGACGAGCGGTTTGGTGTAATGGTTGAAAAGTCGGCTATTACACCAAGGGTCGCGGGTTCGATCCCCGCACGGTACAAACATTCGTGTGCATGAACATGTTTGTTTGTATCGGTCTGGATGTTTCTATGTACAATATGTATGTATTTACAAAAAAAAAGTATATATGTAATGTTTATCCGTTGTCTGGCACCCATAGTACAAGCTATGCTTAGTTTGGGGCTAGATGGCGCTGTGTGAATAATGTCCAGGGATATTTATTATTTATTTATTATTTAAAACTGGACTAGCCACATTCTGGATTCTCATTTATTTGTGGACACATTAGGTTGCTTCCTTGCACATGTACACGCTCATGGACACCACCAATAATTGTGTATTTATAATATGCATATTGTATATTGATTTAATTTTAAAAGAGGCAGACTGTCGATTTTGTTGCGGCACTTCTTCTGGACATTCATGTCGAAGTGCTGGTAAATTAAAAAAATACTTGACGTGCAAAACTATTTTTTATAAATCCAATTGCAGAAATAAATCATTTCAAATATCTGAGTTTGCACCAAAACGCTCGACAGGAAGAAGAAAGAAGAAAGGAAGAGAAGATGTTGTATAAAAATCTATAGCGCAGCTCTACAGAAAGTCAAACCCAGGAGACCACGCTGAGCGATGCAATTTCACAAGCTTCGTCGAACTTTGAAAACTATTGCCTAAGTTTTACAGTGTTCAAAAGTTCCGATGTTCTAATCCGATGAAATATCAGGGCGTACGTTAGGTGTGTTTTGACAGTTAATAGGCACTTCGCCGTTATCTGGTGAAACACTCGGATTGCAGCGCAGTGCTGCATTAAAATCGATAATCGATGGGTAATATCGATTTTTTAAATCGATTCAGATTCGAATGTACTACAGTTTTGTTGAACAATCTCACTACAGCAGTATTTTCTGACGGTTACGGCTTCAAGAAACGAGCGTACTCTCTCTTAAAAGGCCGGCAACGCATCAGCGATTCCTCTTGTGTTGCAGATGTCCATGAGCGGCGGTGATTGCTTACCATCAGGCGAACCGCTGGCTCGTTAACCGCTTCTGGCATAAAAAAAAGAATGCTGGATAACTTTAAAATACACAGTTTAATACGGCATCACCGTGCATCTATTTTATGCATCAGCATAATAGTTTTGGTATCTGGACGTGGTCTTAGGGTCCTGGCAATTCCCAGGTCGAGCAAAATAGATATCAGTTTTTTTATGACACACTTTGGTTGTTGGTGATCACCAATCTCCTTAGCAAGAGCGGCGATTAGGCCAGTACCTATTATTGTTTCAATAATGTTATTCCACTAATAATATGAAATAAACGTATTAACTCACTAGACTAGAAAAATTATGATAATATTATTCATACCTTAACAACACTAGGTCGATGTATTTGAATGAGGTTAGCCAAACTTTCATAGTTAACGTAGTTATTCCCATCAAAGTAGCTAAAATGGTTTTCGTTTGGTGCAACTGTTTCTCAAACTCGCGACGTAGGTACTAACGTACGTAACGATATGTCGTAACCAAGACGTCGACTATTTATTGGAAAAGGACATAGGTTCCTTTTTATTCTGAGCTAATTATAATACTCAGTTCCTTTGGATAACATAAATATAAGTGTAACATTATGTAAACTTTTTTTACGTCAACGAAGCAGCGGACAGTAGGCGTGACGTGCCATTTGGTGTAATGGTCGAGATGTCGGCTATTACACCAGTAGTCGTGGGTTCGATCCCCGCAAGGTACAAACATTTGTGTGCATGAACATGTATGTTTGTATCGGTCTGTGTGTTTCCATGTATAATATGTATGTATTTACAAAAAAAATATATAAGTAATGTTTATCCGTTGTCTGGCACCCATAGCACAAGCTAATGCTAAGTTTGGGGCTAGATGGCGTTGTGTGAATTATGTCCAGAGATTAATATATTTGGTTTGGAGATAAATGAGAATTTTATTTTTATTTTTATCCCGGAAAAGCTTTCCTTCCTTGCGGGATAGTATCTGTAGGCTAGTTTATTATCAAGTAATAATTCATATAAATTCGTCAGCATTATGCTCCCGTCAGTGCAGTCGCTCAAGCCGTATACCGAACGACTGCCTGCATCCGTCCTCATCTGCATATCTGCAACAATGGTCGCATTGTGCGCCGCTGCATACTGCACTGTGGAAATGACGTGCATATCCAATTGGGATGGTTAGTTTAGTCAAGTTTCGACTAACTCGTGTTTTGAACTTAAAATAGAATCAAGTTATAGCAGCAGATTTGCTGTGTGATCGTTATTTTTTTAAGCTGTTTTATATAAACTGGGACTTTAAGATCACTAGTAGTAGTAGTAGTTTTTAGTTGTGGTAGAACCATGCTGCTGCATGTACAGTACCACCCTCTCACATAACACCAGCGTGAAATAATAGTGAATACTATTGTGTTTCTTCTGGTTTGTGAGAGTTCCAGAGGCCCACACCCCCCCCTTAAAAGGCCGGCAACGTATCAGCGAACCCTCTGCGAGCGACGCTTCCCGGTGAAGTGTCCCTCAATGGAATACACCGCAGTGGTCGCTTACCATCAGGTGGGCTGCGTGTCTATCTGCTAACTGAACTAGTATAAAAAAAAGAGACACAAGTTTCTACTATGTGTGTATCTGCTTATCTAGTAACAATTATCAACACAATAATGGAGCATCACCCATTTGTGCATACCATATTGATTAGACGGAGGGAAATTTCAATGGGATTATAGACTTGAACACTTCCTTTATTAGAGCTCTACAGGCTTTACTAATATGGCTATGGAAATGTCTTACTAAGCCAGCATTGAAGATGAGAATATGTACAGTCGACAGCACATCAGACTACTGTGTCATATTTCTACAACAAATTTTAAGCTTTATTCACTTCTTACAGAGTTCTCTTTTAATTGAGAATTTTAGACAAATTAGGGTAGGTTATTATCTATAAAAACATCGAGACCGATTCAAATAGACATATTCAAATAATCATGCACCACTACTCGTTAATGTTTATATCGTCGAAGGCTCGAACCTGCAACCTCTGTGTGATAGCTGACTTCTCAACCATTATAAACCACATCAGATAAATAAGAAATTACACATTATCAGGGAAATAAAATCTAGCGCCAATTTACATACTTGGTTCATGGATACAAAAGTATTTTCCTGTATTTATGTTGTAAATAAACCGTTAAGACAATTTCAAATGTCTTTCCCAATATCAAAGGCGATTGTTCGTTATTATACACATTCCCAAAATAAACCTTTTTTCTGATGGGTTCGGGGTTGGCTATGGGCCTCTTCTCAAGTATAGAATAAATGGCAATGTTATCAACTATTGTTTGCCAGGTGCTCCTCTTAGTCAAATAATTGAGAGGATATTACATTGTAATTTAAATGAGAACTCCATCATTGTATTAATGATGGGTAACGGACTGAACACCTGTAAAAGGGAGATTATAAAGTCTAAAGACTTTCAGTATTGGATCAAATTAATGTAAAGAAAGTTATTTTGTGTGGTTTTCCCTTTTCCAGGTGTTACACAAATAATCAAAATAACAGTATTCACATATTGAATACTTCTTTATACAATTGTACATGTCATAGTGACAAATTTGTGTTTTTTGACACAAATAAATTTATTAATTATAAGTTTAATGTGACTGGCCAAATGTTTTATTTGCCTTTTAAAATAAAGAGTGACTTAGCTACTTTGTTAGCATTTAATATTAATAATATTTTTAAACAAAGTTTGGAAGTAGTTCCAAAGAACAATTTAAATTTAATTCTGAGACAATAGAGGATCACTCTTGCAATTTAGTGACTAAGGAAATACCTAATAGTTTTTGTATAGTGCATCAAAATATACAGGGTGTTTCTGGTAAAGATTTAGAATTAGAATTGTTTTTAAAAGATAGAAACATTCATTGTTTATGTATCACAGAACACTGGCTAAGACAGCATGAAATGATGATTAACATTGATGAGTACAGTGTCAGTAGTTCGTTCACAAGAGCCACGGCAATCAGGGGTGGGTCACTTATATTGTTAAAAAATACAGTTGAGTTTAAAGAACGTAAAGATGTCGTTTCGCTCTCAGTAGAACGAACTATTGAGATATCGTGTGTGGAGTTGCAGCGGCACGTTATTGCTTGCATCTATAGACCTCCTTCTGCTAATTACATTGAATTCGAATCTGTCATGGAGGAAGTACTAGAAAAAATATGTAAATCTGATAAAAAAGTAATCATATGTGGTGATTTCAATGTAAATATTCTTGATATTTCACCAAACACTACGAGGTTTCTTAATCTATTTCAGTCCTTTGACTTGTACCATTTATTTAATGAGCCTACGCGAATTACCAATACGTCAGCTACTTGCTTAGACAACTTATTTTGTAATTTTAATATAATTAATAAAGCCATTATAAACTTTATTAATTCTGACCATAGCGGACAACTGGCTGTATTCGAATGCCATCATGCCCGACAATCATCAGCTATAGTTTGTAGGCCTATTACTACTAACCGAATGGAACAATTTAGGGAACGCATAGATTATAAAATGTCCATTACGAACTTTAAAGACGGAGATGGACATAAATTATATCAACAACTTTTTAACGTTGTTGAAAAAGAATTCAATAAGGTATTTACGAAAAAAACCGTGAATATTGATAGTTCAAAGACCAAATTTAGTGAATGGGCCACCCCAGGGATATATAAAAGCAGAAGGCGATTATTTGAATTGTACGATATCAAAGTCAATTCATTTATTATTCTCTATTATTGAGTATGTCAGAAACTACTCAAAGTTATTTAAAAAAGTATGCGCTGAAGCCAAATCAAATTATATTAGAAATAAAATTATGGAAGCCACTAATAAAAGCAAGGCCACTTGGAAAATTATAAACAAAGAGACTTGTAAAAATAAAATTCAAAATAACAAGTTCTCTTTAAACATTGAAGGCAATAGAATTGAGACGGATTCGGACGTAGCAAACGCTTTTGAGTCGTTCTTTGCTAAAGTCCCTGTGGAAACAACATCCAAACTAAATTCAAGCCCACATCTTGCAGAGTCTCTCCTCAAATGCCATGTTGATGAGTGCGCTACCTCATTTAGTTTTACTCATGTAAATTCAGACACTATTATCAAGACTTTTAAAGAGATTAGTATGAAAAAAACAGAGGATTTGTGGGGGATTTCAGTAAAAATAATCCAAAATATTATTCATGATATAGCACCTCTCTTAGCGATTATATTTAACAAATGTGTAGATGATGGTCAATTTCCAGATTTGATGAAACACAGTAAAATTATACCACTGTTCAAATCAGGGGAAAAAAGTGACCCATCTAATTTTAGACCAATTTCTATTTTGCCTACACTAAGTAAAATATTTGAAAAAATTGTATTCACTCAATTACTCTTGCATTTCAATGTAAATAAGTTATTGCATAGTAAACAGTACGGATTCACTAAAGGCAAATCTACTACAGACGCTGGAGTTGCACTCATCAAGCATATATTTGATGCATGGGAGAATAAGCAAGATGCTATTGGCATATTCTGTGATCTATCGAAAGCCTTCGACTGTGTTGATCACCATACATTGCTGATGAAACTGCGGCATTATGGTATTTCAGCCAACTCACTGAGCTTGATAGAATCATATCTAACGAACAGGATTCAGAGAGTAAATATAAATGAAGTAGACTCTTCCGGCGCTCCACTAATTATGGGAGTACCCCAAGGATCAATTTTGGGGCCACTGCTATTCCTGATCTATATAAATGATCTCCCATACTTTACAAAAGACTTATGTGAGATTGTGTTATTCGCAGACGACACCTCGTTGATTTTCAAAGTTGACAGATGTGAACAATCATTTGTCGACGTGAGTAATTCTGTCTCACAAATTTTACACTGGTTTACTATTAACAACTTGTTGTTGAATACCAAAAAAACCAAATGTGTAAAATTTACCATGCCAAATGTGAGGCAGGTTGTTCCCAATATCACTGTGAATGGTGAACCTATCGATATGGTCAATTCAACAGTTTTTTTGGGCATAACTCTAGACTCGAAACTGCAATGGGGACCTAATATCACTGCTCTCGCGGGAAGACTCAGCTCAGCCGCATATGCTGTTAGAAAAATAAGACGTTTAACAGACGTGGAAACGGCGAGACTAGTGTATTTCAGCTATTTTCATAGCGTCATGTCATATGGGTTACTTCTATGGGGATCTGCTGCTGACGTACAATCTATTTTTGTACTTCAGAAAAGGGCAATACGTGCTATATACGGCCTTAAAGTGCGTGATTCCCTAAGAAATGTGTTTAGTGAAATTGGTGTATTAACCGTACCATGTCAATACATCTTAGATTGTATTATGTATGTACGGAAAAACCTACATGAATTTCCTAAAAAATCGCATTGTCATGGTTTTAATACTAGAAATAAACATAGGCTAGCCGTTCCTAAAACAAGACTTCATAAGATTGGTAATTCGTTTGTTGGATTAAGTGTTGCGTTATTTAACAAATTACCTCAAGATGTTGTTGACTTACCAAAACACAAGTTTAAGTCACACATCAAATGCCAACTCATCAAAAAGAGTTATTATAAAGTGGAAGACTATCTAAATGATAAAAGTCTGTAGATGTGAGTACTATTGTTGCCGCTCCTCTGCCTGCGCCTTTATATTGTTATTTGTATTGACATGATTCTTTGTATTGACATTATTATTTACTGTGACATAAATTAATTTTGTGATGTTAAATTTTTTAATTTGTAATTTATAATCATAGAAATAGTAATAGTTTATAATTTGTAATATTTTTTAAAAAAAGGCAAAACTGTTTAGTTTCTTGCGGCACTTCTTTCCTCAACAGGCCATTGACGTCGAAGTGCTGGTAGGGGAAAAAAGATTGACGTGCGAAAGTATTTTTTAAAAATCTATTTGCAGAATAAATGATTTCATTTCATTTTCATTTCATTTCAAACCTTTTCAGTAAACTAAAATCTATAAATACAAATTAATTACACTGTATATTAACCCATTTAGACCTATAATTATTTTTGTTAAAAATTTACATTTTTTCAACAAAAACATGTTGAGAGGGGTCCAAGAATCACAGGAAAAATACAAAAAAAAATCTATTATAATTAGGGGGGTAATAGGGGGGCGTATCATATATGGTACAGTAGGACTATATGTATGCAAAAAATGCAAATGAAGGAACGTTTTAAAATGAGTTTTTTATTGGTTTTTTCGTGTGATATTAATAAAATATTGCTTATGAACACCAACATTATCCTTTACACATCTTGTAGGGTATTCTTTGTGATAAAGTAGATGAGCAAGTCCATCATCCCATAATGTCCATAGAGGGGGACGTTGCCGTCCCCCCTGCGCATCAACGGCCCAAACAGGGCCACTCTGCCGGTTGTGCCCTGTCGTTAGAACTGGAGGCCATTGGACCTTCCTTATCGGGAGGGAGCAGCAAGGAGCTGCTCCGCGCCCTATAAAAAAGGAGGGTACGGTGGATCAACTGGTAGTGTCACAGTTGCAAGGCTATGTGGATTTCTGTGACACTGCTAGTAAGGCATCTGATGGGCACTCTGGGGTTTGGGTATACCTACCCTCTAGGGAGGAAATCACATAATCCTCGGTCGGATGCAGGTGTTGTCGCTTCAAGCCAGCACCACCTTGCTGAAGGTATGCGTAACGCATTGGCAACAATACAAAAGTTCGTTTTTTCAAAGACTTGGGATTCACCTCGACCCATACCCATCTTCAATCTTTGGGTCTGCAGCAGCTGCTTCGGAGCCAGAGCCTGATGCAGCAAACTCTGCTGTGCTCTAAGCAAACTCGGAGCAACTCCCAAATTATTTTTCTACTTTCCTTGCCTGAATCTTTATCAATCCAATCATTGCATTCTTGGGTGGAAATTAAAAAATATTAAAAAACCTACTTGTTCCTGGCTGCTGGAAATGTCTTTTTCTTCCTAAATTATTTCTATATCATGCAATGTCAAGAACATTTAAAAAAACAGAAAATAATAATAAGTTGTAGTTGTTTATCGAAAATAGCTTTATCTTACTTTTAGCTTACATATAAACCTACTGTACCATATACGATACACCTAATTTAGGAATGAGTATTTCTTTCGAAAATAACCTAATTCTTTTTTTCACGTTTACTTCTGCTACAGTGTACCCTATTATTTATAAATATACAAATAAATAACACATTTTGTAATAAAACATATAAAATTTACCTTCTTGAAGAATTTGTCATAATTTTTTTGATTCCGCTCCGCGAATTTTATAGGATATTATAAGAATTATCTTAGGAAAACGCACTTGAAACACTTATACCGTAAAGAAAACAATCCAAACTGCATTCCACATTTAAAATAAATATGAATTATTATGTAGGTAAGTCAATAAAATTTTTTGAAGTCACTGTACCACATATGGTACGGTAGGTCTAAATGGGTTAATACCAAAGCATACACATGTAGAGCCAAACATATTAAACAGGTTATTAACAAGACTGACTGCAATATTAATTCTCCTATACTGTAGGTAAGCCTTAGGTAGGCCTGTAGAGGCCAGACCGCAGATAAAGGACAGGCCACAATAGGCCAGCAGGCCCTGCAGTTTTGGTGCTAAGGGTTCCCACTAATACGTAAATGATGTATATTTAAAATTTAAAAAAGGTACATATTTCAATATGTATGTTTATGCAAATGGATAATGTGCTTTGATGTTTGAGAAATGGGTTTATACACCAGAGTTTGATTTTCACACAGTACTTGACAAACATTTTTGTCCATGAAAATGACCGTTTGTATTTACCCGTTGCCTATAGCTTGACCAACATCGCTGTACCGCTTTGCTTGCACCCATAATCATACTCCTGTCTTAGTTTATTTGCTAGATATCGTTAAAAAATTATACAAATTCCCCATTGCATCGAAAATACACTTATAATGATATTGCGATAACAGATTTTATATTTTTACAGATTTCTACCATAATTCGTGGTTAAACAGTGTGAATAAATATCTCTAGAGAAATTAAGATATCCGCTCCTCGCGGAGGAGAAGCAAGCGAGCTAACGTAAAATGAAAAATGACATTTAATTTTAGGAGTTGATGGAATTTTTATTTTCATCCAAATACAGTCAGCTGGGAATCATAACTGAAAGAAAATTGGCAAGCTTGTATTGTAGGGTTAGACAGCAAACGATTCGGCCAAACCACAGATTACTAAATAGTTACTACGGCCAAACGTGGATGACAAAATCGTTATAAATTGCCCGAGTAGCCCCCTAAGCCGTTTATGCCGTGGCCACATCCTTGAATTGCTCACTTCATGAAATGCTCGACCAGTTTGTGAAATGGTCGCATTAATGATGTGGGCAACTCAATTTGACCAGATCATTAAATCATCGGCTTAGGGGGCGCATAAACATATAAGAAAAAAAAACATTGGAAACAAAAATTTGTTGGTGGTAGGGCTTTCCAGAGGCTGTGTTCCGGCAATATTAATGTGGGAGCAAGTACACTTGAAATCAGAGGCTCGAAGATCAGATGAGTCTACAGTCTGGCAGCACATTGAGGGACGTTTCCAGGTGAAGCGTCTCTCAATGGAATAGGCCGCAGTGGCTGCTTACCATCAGGTGGGCTGCGTGCCTGTCTGCCAACTGACCTAGTATAAAAAAAATATTATACTCGGAACGTAGGGAAGAGTTAACTTCTTCTTCTGTTAAGTGCAAGGAGGACCCTTTCCAGAAGAGGCCTACCTTTCGGTAAGCTTTAAGCTTAAGACGATCTTATAATCAAAAACATTCAAGGACCGGACTTTACAAATCCTGGATGCATTGCAAACGTTAGGTACACAAAACACTCGAAAAACGAGAGTTTATAAATTATGTGTTGCATTTACACTACAAATAAATATATAACTACTCAAATATAATGTATAACGAGCTCAACCGGGGTGAAAATACCCATAAATGCAAACTTTTACTACGGGGCCAACTTCCGAATCGGAGCAGCTGTTCCATAACTTTTGGGCAGTTAATTTCACGTGGAAAAATTGGAATTTTCAGAAGTCTAAATCCCATTGATAGCCATTTTTTCAACTCGTTTGCGTAATCTAATTAATCAAAAATAGTCATACATTTACAAAAACAGAGATTAAAAAAGTAAATTGGATTGGCTGAAATTAATTTGCTATGAATATAAAAAGAAAGCGAAAAGGTGTATATGTATATAAAAATATGTATTCATCTTTATACCATATTATCTGATATTTAGACTAAGACTGCTATTTTTTGAAAAAACACCATTCAAAAATCCAAATCACAATTTTAGCAAAGCTGACTTGTAGAAAGATAACTTTGAACCAGTTCTATTCATCAGAAATTATGAATCCGTTAGTTTTATCATTCTGTTGAGTCAACCAGACGGATCTTACCACAGAACAAAGAAAATTTTCTCTGATCTTACCCAGTATAATATTGTTAAATGAAGAATATTTTCTAGGCAACGTGGCCTAATGAGACTTGTCTCTTCTATCTTTTATTTCTTATTATGGAGGGACAGGTACTTTTCTTGTTATGTTGGACGCATCTGGAACTCGGCTAGAGTAAAGTAACAGTCTATAAATATTTTTCAGAGTGAAAAAATATAATACTTGAAATGCATTTCGTTATCTCAATTAATAATATAATCTATCCATTAACTGTCTTGCTTTTTAAAACTAGTTTAGATCTAATTAGTCACCAATAAGGCAGAAATAAAAGTATGTAGGTCGGTAAAAGTTGGGTCATCTTATTTATTATAAAAAAACTGTACTATATAACACCATTCATAGGATGTGTTTTGCTTAATATTAGCCTTTTCTAGCCGCCTTTATCTACACAATAATAATATAAATATACTCGTATATTACACTCATACACAAGGCAAACTCACATACTTTCGCAGAGAAATTAGAGCAAATAAACTTCACATCAACCCTACCGCATGTGGGCACTGCATTGCTCGCATGTATGTGTGAATGCCCCGAAAGCTGGGGTTGTTTTTTTCTGCTCTCAACGGGTCTTTGTTGCCTATAGCTCGAATGTTGCGAAAGAGGAATGGTTTTTGCGGGCAAGATGTGGCTTGATGGATTGAGCTATTTAATTTGGGGTTTTCAAAAAACAAATGCCTTTACATTTTAGAGCGTTTGGAATTTGCTTTTAGGATAGAGCTTCAAAATTACCAGTTTTATTAATAAACTGTCTTTGTCGGACTATGGTTTACCAAACGAATTTCCCCATTTAGGTCTAGTTGCTAGTACAACTTTTTCCGAGTCCAGGTGCAAAAGTGAAGTAGCTTTCTTCTGTACTGTGGTAATACTTGCAATGCTCCAAGGTTTTTGGCGTCCAAATACGACGTTGAGTTATGTTTCCTATATGTTTTTTTTTACTAACTTTGCACAAGGAAATCTTATTACACGTCGTAACAAAATAAGGATCTGCGTAACGTTCGTGAGTCCTATAACTTATTTCGGCTTTCATGATATTAAATTTGTTTTATAATGTTTTAATAAATAAACACTGTTAGGAAGTTACACAGAAAGGAAACACAAGTTACGAAATAAAGTAATATTAGAGCAGATAATAAAAATGTAAATTATGTAAAAAGTAGCTTCAGAAAGCAACGATATTTGATACTTACAAATAAACAAAGATAAAAGCCAAGTTGTGAAATAACGATGTACTGCCAAATGGGAGCCGTATTGTAGGTTCCTCCATTTTGTTGGACTTTTTCGAAACTATCAAGTGTAGCCTGACCAAGTGGTAGGTATGGTACATGCTCTGAATGTACTATATTAGCTATGGTTATAACAACACTTGGTTGCTATGGTTAAACTCACAAATAACTCAGAATATCCAATAGTAACAAGGCTCGGTTGACAATTGACATCACACTTTGACAGACAGCATTTATGAATGACATCTTATTGTTTTTTTATTTGATTGTTGCCACTTGAAGAAATTAGTTCCAATATTTTTCCGCATTAAGGCGAGGGTTTTTATTTTAATGATCGGGCTATGAAATTCTTAACTATTTCTTCAATATCTAAATACAATAGAAGCCTTCCAAACGTACGTTATATACGTGTGACATTAAATAATCGACTCGCTGCCACAACTTTTGTTAGTCGTCTACGTCAAAACAGAGTAATGGATCGACTTGATTTTTTGCACGAGTGTAGTCGGGTCAGAGGGTGACGCGAAACTTTTGTACTGGAACTCAATATCCCTGAGTGATGGGCTGTAATCGTTTTTGTGACAGAACTAATCCTGCAAAACAAGGCTTCAATAATGTCAGGTGTCCCACAAGGGTCTTATCTAGGACTCGTTCTTTTTCTTATAATTTTATTTGTGATATTTAGTTTTGTATTCTTTGAATCTACCATTTTTATCTAGATGTCATTCTTCGTTATTCTTTGTTATAATAATTTTATTATAAAGATATAATGCTTCTGCAATTTTTTTTTTTCAATAGCTTATCAAGCCAGGTTTGTTTTAAAAACAGAGCTGTTTCTATGGGAGTTTAATTGTATAAAACGTTGCTTCACATGCGTAATCTCGGAATGCATCTGTAGTTTTCAAAGTGCGTTTTTAGCAATAGCGTCCGGCACTCTCACAAACCAGACGAAACACAATAGTAGTCACTATTATTTCACGTTGGTGTTATGTGAGAGGATGGTACTTCCCGGAGGAGCCGGCCCATTCGTAACAGCATGGCTCTAACACTAAAATGGTGCAAGCAAACCCGAACCAGATTGAGACAAAACAGTCAGAGAAAGTAGATTAGAAACAAAATTTTAAAAGCAAGATTTATTAAAAATATGAGTTTATAGTGCTTTTTTACACAAAGGCAGTAAAGTAGGCGAGCCAAAATAATTTTTACAATAGCTCATCTCCATCTACTTACATAATGACGAATTAGCATTACTTCAACATTGAATTAGACTTTGTGATGAGGCGCGGTAACTTGGTATGTGTCCTGGGAGATGAGTTGCAATAAGTTAGAACGTCTGCCACACTTTATTTATACTGTTAATATTTATTTTTTTATACTAGGTCAGTTGGCAGACAGACACGCAGTCCACCTGATGGTAAGCGGCCACTGCGGCCTATTCCATTGAGGGACGCTTCACCTGGAAACGTCCCTCAATGTGCTGCCAGACTGTAGACTCATCTGATCTTCGAGCCTCTGATTTTAAGTGTACTGGCTCCCACATTAATATTGCCGGAACACAGCCAGAGCTGTTATGGCGGCAGATTCCACCTGTGGGGGTGGTAGCTAGCCAGTCGGACTCTGAAAAAGCCCTACCACCAACCAGACCCAAGGCGGGAATTGAACCCACTACCTCCGTGTTTTTATACCCGAGCGGCTTAGCCACTGTTCCACGGAGGCGGTACTATGATTAGGATGTATATCTTAAAGCTAAAATAAATAAATATTGGACAACATCACACACTGATCTGACCTCAAAGTAGGTTGCTTAAGTACTTTTTATGGGTATCAGAAACAACGAAATTACCACAAATTAAACGCTAATACAAATAAACATCCAGACACAGGATGATCACAAAATTTCATCACATATTTGTTTTGTCCTAGATGGAATTTAAACCTACGACCCCTAAGGCAGTGTCACTACCAAATTTGTCACTAGGCCAGACAACAGTCAAGAAGGTATAAAAAAAGTAATTAATCATCATCATCATCATCATCATCATCATCCAAGCGTATTCCCCATTGCATCCAGTATGGAGCTCAGGGTCCGCTTCGACTATGATTCCAGATTTGACAAGCCTGGTTATTACAATGGAGCGATTGTCATCTGACCTCCGTAACCCTTACAAGGAAAACCAGACCAAAAATTAGTAAGTAATACATTTATCTTACTCTTACTAATATTATAAATGCGAAAGTCTGGATGTTTGGATGTTTGGATGTTTGGATGTTTAGATGTTTAGATGTTTGGATGTTTGGATGTTTGTTCCTCAATCACGCCTAAACGGCTGAACGGATTTAGATGAAATTTGGCACACATATAGTTTATAACCCGGATTAGGACATAGGCTATAAAATTCCTACGGAAAACGTCTCATTCCCGCGGGAATAACAATTTTGAAAATACTAAACCGATTTTAATAATTCTTTCACCGTTGGAAAGCTACACTATTCCCGGTCAACATAGGGTACTTTTGATCCCGAAAATGTGAGGGGAAGAGGGGATATTTAAGAAAAGAGATTACGCGCGGGTGAAACCGCGGGCGGAAGGCTAGTATCAAATAAATCTATCAACAAGACTCAAACCTGACATTATTAGCAAACTCATGTGTAACAAGTTAAAGCCTGTCAAGACAAGAGTTGTATAATGCGTTGAACGCAGCTAACAACGTATTAACATAACTACGGCCTGATACAGCTTTTTTTTTTTTATACTAGGTCAGTTGGCAGACAAGCACGCAGCCCACCTGATGGTAAGCGGCCACTGCGGCCTATTCCATTGAGGGACGCTTCACCTGGAAGCGTCGCTCAATGTGCTGCCAGACTGTAGGCTCATCTGATCTTCAAGCCTCTGATTTCAAGTGTACTGGCTCCCACATTAATACTGCCGGAACACAGCCAGAGCTGTTATGGCGGCAGATTTCACCTGTGGGGGTGGTAGCTAGCCAGTCGGACTCTGAAAAAGCCCTACCACCAACCAGACCCAAGGCGGGAATCGAACCCACGACCTCCGTGTTTTTATACAGCTCTATAAGGCTGTGTCTCCACTAGACAACAGTGGCGCTTGGGCATTAATACACGGAAGCAACGAATTCACGGAAGCCACAGATTCGATTTCCGTTTTAGGTTCGGTTGATGGTAGAACTTTTAGTCTTAAAGGTGAATACGTTTAACTGTGTTCCGCCAATGTAAAGGTTTGTATTTACGAAAAAAAAAGTATAACATTAAATAAAGATAATAAATAATTATCTCTTATACATTATTCACACAGCGCCAGCGCCGTATTACTCGCGTAGGTAAGTAAAGTTTATCCTTTGTTTAGCACCATCAGCACAAGCTTATGCCGTCAAGATGGTGTTATGGTGCTGGGTGGGTTTGTGTGAGTAGAATTCGGAAAATATTTATTTCATCATCATCAGCCTATAAACGTTCCTACTGCTGGGACACAGGCCTTATCTCAACTGTGAGATAGTGTGGGCCTGCACAAGCTGGCCTAGTGCGGGTTGGCGAATATTTATTTATTGATCTTAATTTACTCATCCTCTCACATCTTTGGTGAAAACGCAGCTTTAGTCACAGTGATGGGTCGGCGCTATGGGCCCCGAGAGATGAGCGGTATAAGTCGAATCGCTAGCAGTTTGCAGCTCATCGTTAGGTACTACACATTTATGTAGCAGAGATACTTTTTTATTTTCTTTTATTTTCATCCAATGCTATTTTATATGGGTATATATTAGGTAGACTTCCATATTAGTTTGTGTCGAAATCTGTTACGAACTTTAAATGGCATTAGTAGATTGAAAGTTACGAGGCATAACATATGTATTTGTACGAAACATCACGCCAAACAGGGCGCTATCTAAAGTTTTAAAACTAATAACACCTTCTTGTATGTAATATATTATATTATACAAAACAAAATATTTTTGGAGTCCGTGTCAGTTTCGTTGGCACGATGGCCAGCGCAGCGTTACAATGACTCCTTGTGGAGATCAATGAAATAGTTACAAATTCTAAGGGATTACTCAAAAACTGATAGTGATACGTAGTCTTATTTTAAAATCCTTCTTGCTGAGTTATACGCCAAGCACAAATAAAGTCAAATATAAAAGGAAGCAACATAAACTCAGTAGGTACTATCCTACTAATAATATAAATGCGAAAGTCTGGATGTTTGTTACTCAATCACGTAAACGGCTGAACGGATTTATATGAGATTTGGCACACGTATAGTTCACAACCCGGATTAGGACATATGCTATAAAATTCCTACGGGAAAAAATAAATTACGAGCGGGTGAAACCGCAGGCGGAAAGCTAGTAGGCAATGTAGTGTTAGTAAATTTCCAGTATTGAAGTTACTGATGGGTCCCAGGGTCGAGGGAAGTAGCTATGGGTCCCGTGGGACGAGGCGGTATGATCCCACCCACAGCCAAATGTTTCATTGTTTTGGCACTTTGATTTATGCCTTATGTGCCGAGAAACTTACAGTATGTACTAAAGTTATAGCTAGTAGCAAAACTTATGATTAGCACTTCTACAGGGGACACTTCAATAATATGATCATCTGAATTATATTAAAAGAAAAAGTGATTAAATGACTGCCTTCTTTTTTTACAATATGCTTTGCTTTTGAATGTTGGTAAGGTTTTTGAATATTACTATCCATGTTGACCCCTTAAGGGGGTGTAAGTTTGTACAAAATTCGATCGAACCCGCGACCTCCGATGTTCCAGCCAAACTTATCAACCATTACGCAAATCGGTTATTTTTTACGAGTATCTTATCTTTGAACAAAATTGATGAACTCTGTTATCACTGACCACTGTGTCGAAATATGCTGGCCCTCATACCACTTTTGCTAAAAGGTTGTATGAGGGCCAGCATATTTCGAATTTATAGCTTAAAATTCAAGAAACGCTAGTGTAGTTTAAGCAATACTTCTTGTTACTTCAACAATTTGATAAAGAGAAGCAAGTACTGCAGGTTAAACCAAGACGAAAATTAATGCAAATATTAAACACTCCGTACTATGTACATTCCTTGAAATTACTTGAGAAGTCTTTGGCAGCGGTGAGTTGCTACGAGCCCCTTGAGGCGAGCGCAATAATCCGACAGCTGGCAATGCTTTTCACAGATCTACTGATAATGTAAGTAACTAACCTTCTGCGCGCGGTTTCACCCGCGCGTAATGTCTTTTTTTAAATACCCCCCCTTCAACTACATTTCTGGGATCAAAAGTACCTTATGTTCACCAGAGATAGTCTAGCTTTTCAACAGTGAAAGTATTATTCAGTTCCCGTTCCGTTCAGTAGTTTCGGAGCCTATTCAATACAAAGAAACAATCAAATCTTTCCTCTTTATAATATTACTAGCGGCCGTCCGCGGTTTCACCCACGTGGTTCCCGTTCCCGTGGGAATTGATCAAAATCCTTTCTTAGCGGATGCCTACGTCATAACATCTACCTGCATGCCAAAGGAGAAGACCAATTTTGGGCCCAACGATACAGACATGAAACATATATTAAAAAAAACTATATTTTTTTTTTAGATCAGCCTATTTGCGTTTTACCCTCAATTTCAATGGCCAACAGCAAAAAAAAAGGATTTTTATGATTTCATTACATTCAACTGGCTTTATAAACGCGAATTTCATTAGACTTATTTTCGACTATCTTTCTAAATGCTCTGATGACAATAAAAAAACGAGTTACAGTTTTAATCGATTTAATCTTAATTGATCTTCTTCTTCGTCCTAGCGATTTCCCAGCCTAGTGCCGGGGTCCGCTTTCCTGCTTAACTTTCTCCACTTTGCCCGGTCTTCTGCATCCTCAGGAGTGAGATCGTTCTCTGTCATGTCGGCCTTCACGACATCCAGCCAGCGCTTCTTAGGCCTACCGCGTGATCTAGGGCCTTGGACAGTTAATTCGAGGCATCTGTTCCCGACATAGTCAGACGGCCTGCGGCTTATGTGACCATACCATCGGAGACGACTTTCCTGAAGCTTATCCGCTATGTCACGGACCCCGAGGCTGCCACGGATGTGTTCGTTACGGATACGATCAAATCGCGTAACGCCACACATCCATCGCAACATCTTCATCTCCGTGACGTGAAGCTGCTGGACATGTCGCCCAAGGACAGGCCAGGTCTCGCTGCCACACACACAAGGCCCTTTAACTTCACCGGTATCCTGGGGTCGCACAGGACGCCGGTTACTTCTCGCCATTTGGCCCACGCTGCGCTTATTCGGGCTTGGATGTCGTGGTCGAGTTCACCAGACTTGTGGAGCACGGACCCAAGGTATTTGAATTTATCCGTTGTAGCAACGGATTCGTCTCCTACCTTTATTGGGTCCGAGACCGTGCTGCCACACGCCATGTACTCGGTCTTCGCAACATTTAGCTTCAGACCACCGTCTTCTAGCGCGTCCTTCCATTGGTTCACCTTATGCTCCAGTTTCCGTTTATCCTCATCTGTCAGTGCAATGTCATCGGCATACATCATAAGCCATGGGGATGGCTCATGGACTTTTGCCGAAACAACGTCCAGCACTACACTGAACAGAAAAGGACTCAGGGCCGAACCTTGGTGTACACCAACTTAATTGATACTTAAATATATATAAATACGGTGGTTTTTTTTTGGCATACTACTAAATATTTTTTTTCTTATAAGTTAAAACAGTTACTTGATAAATACTAAATCTATGCTTGATAATTAATATGATTAGACATTTGCAAATGAGGTTTACTTCTTTAAACGTTGTTACAAGAAAGCGAGCCGAAAATCGATTTATACCAGTTGTGTTTTTAATCGGATATATACGGCACTATTTATTGTCTGTATTGTCAATGTCAGTAATGTCAGTGTCAGCTATTTTTAATCAGTTATTTTTGATTTTGATTTTATTTCGTTTTTCGTATTCATGCGTTAGTAAAATTAAATGTGTTCATTTGTATTGCTCCTGATTTTTGAAAGACCTCTGCTGACTCACGGACTCTGAAACCGATCGATTATATTTATTAAAAAAAACCTTGGACATAGTTTTCTACAAAGCATGAATACCTTTGAGTGAACATACAATTAGGATAACCTGATCTTGCCTATTGACGACTAGAGCGTGATTTACGGGTATAAACATGAGCTTGTGCTGTGGAATTGTATCGTGGAATAGCAACGGGTCGTTTCAGCGCAACACAATACGAAGACGCCTATTGGAAGAAGAAGGATGGGCCCGACACCAAGAAAATACAACATCCCTGCCCAGTTTTTGGATACTATTATATTAATATTTTGTACTGTTGACTAAGAATAAAATAAAATTAAATTGAAACGTTATGTTTTTTATACCTATTTATTTAAGAATAATATTCAGATCCTTTGCATTATTAACATGTGTGCTAGGTAGGTATGCATAAAAGGTATATGATCAATTCATAGTCAGTTGGTTGTACTGCAGACTGCCTTGCTACCTAACAAAAGACCTTAGAATGTAATAAATCAAAACGCATGAAAATCGGTTCATCCGCTTAGGAGCTACGTCGTTGCCACAGGCAAACATACACGGGCACTATCATCCCTCTTTTTGTATCGGAAGTTAATAAAAGTTCAAAAACTAGCACTTTTCTTACTAAAAATGATCATGGGTTACAATAACCTCAAATATTTTCAGTAGATTATTTTACTGACTTAGCCATTGAAATTCGCAGTGAAAATAGGCCTCGTAGGAAGTTTTTAAATGAACAAAATATAGGCCAAGTTACAGCCTTGTATCGCCAGGCCCAAGATTGTATGGGGATCGGTCTTCTCCTTTCAGCCCGATCCGTCCAGTGGTTTGGGCTGTGCGTTGATAGATATTATCTATGTCAGTCAGTCAGTCACCTTTGAGTTATATATATATAGATTAGTATATTAGTATAGGTGCTTTAACCACTTGGAGATAAGTAAAGATCTGTACAACTATCAACTGCACTGATCAAGGGTTAAAATTAGGTTAGGGGTTTGAAGAGCCAATTGGTGTAATGGTCGAGAAGTCAGCTATAACACCAGACGTCGCGGGTCTGATCCCCGCTCGTCACAAACATTTGTGTGCATGAACAGTCTGTTTTTGACGAGCCATTTGATGTAGTGGTCGAGAAGTCGGCTATTACACCAGAGGTCGCGGGTTCGATTGTGTTCGATCCCCGCACGGTACAAACATTTGTGTGCATGAACATGTCTGTTTGTATCGGTCTGGGTGTTCCTATGTGTATTATGTATGTATTTACAAAAAAAGTATGTAAGTAAAGTTTATCCGTTGCTTGGCACCCATAGCACAAGCTAATGCTTAGTTTGGGGCTAGATGGCGCTGTGTGAAAAATGTCCAAAGATATTTAGAAATATTCATGTAACCTGTAATTTTAATTCACAATTCAAAAGATAGCAGGTGCACAATTGGCGGTGATCCAGCCACTCGACTATTTATCCATGCAATTATTCTGGCGAGTGTAACGATGACGTGTCCCAAGGGCCCGCGCGGACGAGACTAGTGTAACCAAACAGCCGGAAAAGTAGGTATTGGGATTTAAGAACTGCTTTACGAATCTACTAATTTAACATTCAATTTATTTTTCACAAAGGTCCAGTGGCTTAAAGCACAGATTACTAAATAGTTATACTAATGTAACCTAAATTGAGTTTTAGCTACCGTTATAACAGATTACTTTCCTCATTCTCCCTTTATACAACTTTTGAACTCTTTAGAGTATTACATTCAAGAAACTTTCACCAGGAATCTTTGTAAGATGTTAAGACGTGCAGTCGTGAGTGAAACTCGGGACTAAAGTTCATTCCACTTCTCACTAAAATCCCTTGGTCCATAAATCGCCTTGCTCTTTTTCTCATTTTCCAACAATAGTAAGCGATTGACCAACCTTAGTACCAGACCAATGACTGCCAGAGGGTACTTAGAAACTTTGACCATCTTTTACCAATAACTTATCCTTTCAAATTTGATTGTTTGGCTCCCCTACACGGACCCGCAGTACATCAGGCTTTTGTTTATTTGCGGTCCAACAAAAACTGCGGTGAACTGTTGTTGGGGGAGCCTGCGGTTTCCTATCAATTTATTTGCAAGCACTGCACATTTGCGAGAAAGTTTCACTAGCTTTGATTAAACATTTAGATTTCCCATCGGAGGCGAATGTTTTTATGTTATCGGGTATACTAATAGCTCGCGGCTGCGATCAACGTACAGTGCATTTGGGTGCATGAACATGACATTGCAATGTAATTTTGCCTACTTGTATAGGTTTAAGTGTTTCCTAATAAAATTATAAAGGCATCATTAACCAATATTTCTAGCAAAAAGTATGTTTTACATTTTGTCTGGCTTAATAGTGTTTAAGGCTATAAGATAAATGTCCAAGGATCTAATTTAAAAGGCAAGGCAAATCGAACTACAGTTCTACTGAAACTTGGTATTGTGGTCGTCTTGTCGTTTAACATTTTGTAAAAGACGTATCTATTTATTTATATTTTTTATATTAGAAATCTAGTCTGTTTGCTTTTTGCCACGCATGCTTATGCGCAAAAGCACTGTTTCATTATAATGCATGAAGCATAAAACTTCAAGTCGTAAAAGAATAGATGATGTGTACGGTACTCTCGATGTACAAGTCTTATAATAAACAAAATTTTCTACCCTCTATATTTTGAAGCTTTTCAAGGAATTTAAGTTTGTCTCTGTAATTTTCGATTTTGTTCTCAGAACGACTGAAATTGTACGTCGGTGCTCGAATATCACACTAAAAAGAACTTAACTTTCGTGTTCTTGGAATAAGAAATAATAAGAAAATAAGGAGAATAAGCTGATTAGTTGTATGAAATATTAGTATTATCAAGAGATTTTGGTATAAAAGTTGCTAAGTCGACTATTTCACTAAGATATCAGAATGTTCGATCCCTTTACCGGACACACTATGTCTGTTACCGCTAATGACATAGGACATTTTTTAATAAAAATATCAAATTCCTGTAGTAGAATCAATGACGTTCAATACGTCATTGAGTAGAATGCCGTAAATTCCATGGGAAAAGCAGCAGGCAAAAACTTTTACACAATACCTTCACAATTAGCGTATTTTTTAACGCCACATAAAAATCTTCACAAATCTTAAAGTTAGAGACGTTCTCGCAAAAATTTTGTCACGTAATTGCGATGATATTGAACACAAAACGTGAGGAATATCCGCTCATCAGAAAGCCTGACACGTGTCACAGGAATTTATAATTAATTCCAGAAGGCCTTGTCTTAAACAATTATTCTTTGTTCTAAGTATAACACAATAGGAAGATTAGCTGAATTGTATTAATATTCCTGTTTCTACCATCTTACTTGATTATTTAAAGACTTGTACTTCGATAACTATTGTAATAACTGAATATATGTTATTATTCTACTAATATAATACGCGATTTTTTGTGAGAATGTGTGGATGAGTCTTTACTCTTTCACGAAAATAAGAAAGAAAAATGTATTAGTCACCACCTAATGTAAGCACAAAAAATACCCCCATATTAAAATCCTTTAGCCTATTTAGCATCCTACAGCAGGGCAAATACTAGAACCTCCACTATTGAAACCGGGCTCAGTCACTAACTTAGTAAAACTGATTTATTTTGTAATCATAAGCTTGTGCTGTGCTCAAAAAATTCGACGTAATTTTTTCTCCAATCTGAATCTCTGAATCGAAAGATCATGTCCAGGTACTGAAACCACTGGACGATTGGGGCTTTACATAAACATCATATTATTATTATTATTAGGAGCCTATAGTGTCCCACTGCAGGGCAAAGGCCTCCCTACCCTCTTTCCATTTTTCGCGGTCTTGGGCAATGGTGTGCCAGTTGGTATGAAACATCATAAAAAATTTCAAATATTACTTGTACTGTTAAATAACTGTTTTGATGTTCGTAATAGTTAAACGACGTGTTAGCAACTTCTTCCCTCCGCGTGAAGTTGTCACGTAATCTCGGCTGACTAGCGAACACAAGCGCAGTTTAAGCGCTCGAGCAAGCGCTGGAGCAAATCCCCTCATCAGCAGCCGCGGCACGTGTCTTACGCATTTATAATTAATCCTCAGGAAACGTCCTCTACTCAAATAATAGTTCCTGTTACTTATCTCGTGCTCCGCAATTACTTAAAGGGGATTATGGTATTCTATAAACCTGATACTTTTTATTTTATTTTTAATCTATAATATTGGTATGGTGGCATTTATAGTGTTAAATCTTAATATAAATTTTCCTAATAAATTATAAAACATCCGTCTAAAATGGTCGTATATAATAATTTTGTAGCAATGTTTGTTTTTATGACCTGCTTACTAGCTGCTCATCTTAAGATGAGTAGCAAGTTAGAAATTATATTTGTTTTTTTTTTATAATTTAAAAAAAAAACACCATTTCCAACTTGATAATAACAAACATAACAAAAAAGAAATATGTAAAAAGGTTGTGTCGGACTGAAAATAATATGTATTACGTTCATTTCGATGTTTTTTTTTTCATAAGAGTCACCAAATATATCTATATCTGACTATGTCAGAGGGCCGTTAAAACAAGAAAAAAATATATATATCTATATTGGTGACCCATATGAAAAAACGTTGATAGACTTAGTAACTTTAACAATCTTCGTATGTCATACAACATATTATGCAAAGTGAGGAAGTTAAAGAAAAAGGGGGTAAACTCCTTCTTGAAATCGTCACGTAATCTCGGATGACTTAGCGAACAAGCGCAGTTTAAGCGCTCGAGCAAGCGCAGGAGCAAATCCCCTCATCGAGAGCCGCGGCACGTGTCTTACGCATATAATTAATCTTCAAGATCATCTTCTTAAATAATTATTCGTGACGCTCGTCGTCGTTCAACAACAAGAATATTAACCTACTAATTCCGTCTTTATTTTTCCAAACTTACTGCTAAAACTTAATTTAAGTCATGGAAGGCTGTTTGACTGGTACTAAACTCTGGAATATAAAACTGTTAAATCAAAAATCAAAATCAAAATATTCTTTATTCATGTAAACTTGTATCAAGTATTTATGAATCGTCAATTACAGAGTGACTCTACCACCGGTATCGGAATGCAGTCATCTGCCGAGAAGAACCGGCAAGAAACTCGACAGTTACTCTTTTTCATCGCCATGTTTGTTTACAATTTGTTTGTTACAATTACTGATTAGTTTTAGAATACCAAGCCATACAGTATAAAGTATAAGAATGAGACTATAATCTAGAAAAATCCGTGAGCCCTGGAAGACCAGTGCCCAAAGGTGGCACCTGCAGCACAAGTATGACGTATGTGCCAGCCATAATTTCACTCAACCATATTAGAGGGAATGTAACCACCCGACACATAACGCCACCACCCCAAGCACATTTTAGCGAGCATGACCGCCAAGGTTACAGACTCTTCAGGATTCTTTGAATGAAAAAATAAATTTAATTTTACTGAATTATAACATTTAATGTGTTACTGTATAGCAAAGTTAACATTGTTGATACTATCGGGATTCTATACAATGCAAAGGCGCAAGTCCAAGCTTCCTTGTCGTTGAGGTATTCTTATTAAAACGTCGCCGGTCCCTTTTTCTCTTGTGTCCCACCTTGTGTGTTTTCAGCTCCATGACGCGAACGGCACCTGTCGAAAAAGAAAAGCAAAGACAAAAAACAAAAGAAAAGTCGGTCGGAGATAGATCAGCAGTCAGATTGTTCTGAGGTGATTATCATCCAATGCAGAGGAGCAGCACTATCAGTTTGGGCTCAGATTTCTGTCCGCCAAAAAGTCGTTTATACTGTAG
The DNA here is from genome assembly GCA_949319885.1 of Mecyna flavalis. NCBI lineage: Eukaryota > Metazoa > Arthropoda > Insecta > Lepidoptera > Crambidae > Mecyna > Mecyna flavalis. Next base: position 1,722,803 of record OX439426.1, read on the forward strand.
TAACCCTTTTTTACTAATATATTTCTGACCTTTGTTTTAAAGTTTTGTATGGGCAACTCAGTGATACTCTTTGGTAGTTTATTAAAAAAATTTACACTTAAACCTACAAAAGAATTGCCAATCTTGTGAAGCCTAGTGTTAGGAATGGCAAGCTTGTGTCTGTTTCTGGTATTTAGATTGTGGCAATCAGATTTCTTTGAGAAGAGATCAATATTCTTACGAATATACATAACACACTCTAATATAAATTGAGAAGGTAATGTCAAGATGTTAATACTTTTAAATAGTTCTCTTAAGGAGTCTCGTGGCTTTAGGCCATATATGGCCCGTATTGCCCTTTTTTGCAATACAAATATCGTTTGAATGTCAGCAGCTGACCCCCATAAGAGTAAGCCATAAGACATCACACTATGGAAGAAGCTAAAATAAACTAGTCTTGCCGTATTAACATCAGTCAGACTCCTTATTTTCCTTACTGCATAGGCGGCTGAACTAAGTCTACCCGCCAAGGCTCTGATATGTGGTCCCCATTGCAATTTTGCATCTAAGGTGATTCCGAGAAACACCGTTGAAGTAACCACTTCGATGAGTTCATCATTTATCTTGACACTACAGATCTTCCGTCCTACATTTGGCATCGTGAACTTAACACATTTAGTTTTTTTGGTATTCAATAGTAAATTATTTACTGTGAACCAATGTTGTGCTTGCGAGAGGGCATTATTCACGAAGTCAAAATTATTTATCTTTCTATCAATTTTAAAAATTAATGATGTGTCATCTGCGAATAAAACTACCTCACATAGATTTTGCATAAAATAGGGAAGATCATTTATATATATCAAAAAGAGCAATGGACCCAATATCGAACCCTGGGGCACTCCCATGAACAAAGGAGCCCCAGAAGAAGTTGTGCCATTTATATGAACTTTTTGTACTCTGTCGGATAGAAAGGATTGCAACAAACTCAAAGAATTCCCCGATATACCATAGTGCTGCAGCTTCATTAGCAGTAACTGGTGACTAATGCAATCAAATGCTTTAGATAAGTCGCAAAAGATGCCTAGAGCATCCCGCTTGCTCTCCCATGCATCGAAAATATGTTTTAGCAATGAGGCTCCGGCATCAGTTGTAGATTTACCTTTTGTGAATCCATATTGCTTATTATGAAATAAATCGTTTATTTTAAAATGAGATAAAAGCTGAGTGAATATAAGCTTCTCAAAAATTTTACTAAGTGCTGGAAGTATCGAAATCGGCCGAAAGTTCGTGGGGTCACTTTTATCGCCGGATTTAAATAGTGGAATTACTTTACTATATTTCATTAAATTCGGGAAATCACCATCATCAACACATTTATTAAATATTATTGCTAAGTAAGGCGCAATAGGTACAATGATGTTTTTGATAATATCTGTTGAAATACCCCATAGATCTTCAGTTTTTTTCATGTTTAGATCTTTAAAAGTTTTAATGATGGTGTCAGAACTAACATGAGTAAATTTAAAAATACAATTACATTTGCCAACATTCGACTTTAGGAGTGAGCAGGCGAGACCCTCATTTGAGTTTATACTGCTTGTGATAGTGACTGGAATATTAGCGAAGAATGATTCAAATCCATTTGCTACCCCAACTTCAGATTCAATTCTAGACCCATTTATATTAAGCGAGAACTTGTGGTCTTGTTTTGTATTTTTACAAGTTTCTTTATTGATAATATTCCATACAGCTTTACTTTTATTAGTGGCCTGTATAATTTTTTTCTTTAAATAATTAGATTTCGCTATTGCACACACTTTTTTGAATAATTTGGAATAGGTTCGAACATATTCTATGAATTCCGGGTCATTTGAGGAAGCTTTTAAAGAATATAATTCATATAGCTTCCTTCTACTCTTGAAAATACCATCAGTTGCCCAGTCACTAAATTTAGTCTTAGAGCTGTTAGAGTTGATAGTTTTTTTTGTAAAAACTCTATTAAACTCCCTTTCTATAATATTGAAAAGACTTTGATATAAATCATTAGCATTACTTGCATCCAAAGGCATCCTGGACAGCTTGTCATTTATATTTTCCTTAAATCTCTCAACCCTATTTTTAGTTATTGGCCTGCAAACAAAGCTTGATGTAGTGGGGGCATGATAATGCTCCAGTACAGCTAACTGTCCACTATGATCAGAGTTAATAAAATTAATAATGGATTTTTCAAGAACTACACAATTACAAAAAATATTATCTATGCAGGTTGCTGTAGTGGGTGTAACTCGAGTTGGTTCCTCAAAAAGTTTGTGTAAATTAAAAGATTGAAAAATGTTTAAGAACCTTGTAGAAACTTGTGAATTATCTAAGATGTTAATATTAAAGTCTCCACATATAACAATTTTCTTATTTGAGGTGCATACTTTCCGTAGCACTTCTTCCATGGAAGACTCAAATTCAGTGTAGCTTGCAGAAGGAGGTCTATACACACAAATAACAATATGCTGCTCTAACTCTGTACATGCAATCTCAATGGTACGTTCTAATGAGAGCGACACTATATCTTTGCGATCCTTAGATCTAATATGATTTTTAATTAAAATAAGAGAACCGCCTCTAATAGCCTTGTCTCTTGTAAAGGAACTGCTAATTTTATAATTTTCTATATTAATAATAAGCTCATGTTGTTTTAACCAATGTTCTGTCACACACAATACATGCACATTCCTTTCATTTAGAAATAGTTCTAATTCTAATTCTTTGCCAGAAAAACCCTGTATATTTTGGTGTATAATATTAAATATACTGGGTTTTTCCTTTGTCTCTAAGCAGCTAGAGTATTTTTCCTCTATTGTCTTATAATATAGTTTAAATTAGGATTTGGAGAAAAATCCAAACTTTCTTTTAAAATATTATTAATATTAAATGCTACCAAAGTAGCCAATTCATTTCTAATTTTAGTAGGCAAACAAAATGCTTTGCCAGTCAAAGTAAACTTTTGATGAATAAATATATTCATGTCAAAAAATAAAAATTTGTCGCTGTGACTATGTGTCAAGTTATAAATAGTGGTATTCAGCATATGAATACGGTTATTTTGAGCAGATGTATAATGATTACTATAGGGAAAAGCACACAGTATCACTCTTTTGACATTTAACTCTAATAGGACTGAGAAACTATTAATAATATCTTTTTTACTATTATTCAGGCCATTTCCCATCATCAATAATATAATCGAATTTTTATTATAATTATTTGACTTCACTTGATCAATTATTTGATTAAGTGAAGCATCTGGCATACAGTAATTAGTTACAGGACAATTAATTTGTTTGTTTAAAAGCGTCCCATAACCAACCCCAATCCTATCTGAGAACATAAATAAATTTTCATTTATGTCATGAGATAAACAGTCATCTGTTTGATCAGACTTAACAATACTATCTAATAAAAGTGGTTTTGGTTTATCATCAGTGGTACTGAGCGCATGCACTGGACCTGCAGTGTTGTTGCAGCTACACTCATCCAAAAAACTATTTGCAGCACAGATGTGTTCGCTAATTTCTGTCTGGGCAGAATTATATTTATGGGTGATGATCTCAAGTGACTTCCGTACCCTCAGGATGTCAGCTTGCAACTCGTGTGTTTCACACTCATACCTCAGTCTACTCTCATCTAATTTTCTACTATAAATTTCAATGGTATCAATAAGGTCCCTACGTTGTTTTCTTAGTTTTATGTTGGTGAGAAAACATTTTTGTTGTTTAATCATTTTTTGTGTCTTTCTAATGTACCTACTGATGTTAATATATTTCTTAAATTTAGTTTTGCTTTTAAATTTAGGGTTATACTTGCCAGGGCTTGTGTCTTCAGACTGAAAGAATTCCTTGCCTCCCGGGGACTCCATCAACTCCTCATACAGGTTGTGGGTATGTAATGCCTCTTGGGATTTCTGGTTTTCTTTATGTGTACTTATGATATAATTTGCATCACGCAGTTCCACCTCCAGCTCCTGAATGCGTCTCAGGGCCTGCTCATAAGTGTCCATGCACTGGTCAAAGTTTCCAACTGTTGCAAGCAGCTGGTCCCGTTGAGTCAGTGTGTCCATTAGTTTGGCATGCAGTTCAGCCAGTTCGCATTTCAGCTGGGTGTTATTTGTGATGATCTTCAGGGACTCGTCTTCATTTTCATCACGTTCCCTTAGGAGCTGACTATTTTCCTCTTTTAGTTTTTTGAGTTCTTCGAGGGAACGTCTTAATTTTAATTCTAGGTCTGCCGCAGTGGCCCTCCTAGTCATCATCTTTGAAGATGTTGCACCAGTGCTCATGCTAGAAACAGAAAATGAAACTTTAAAGCAACTTTTCCCTTTTTGCCAGGCTGTGTAGGGTAGATATTTTTCTTATTTTACTTTCAGAATATAAGCTAGTATTTCCAATAAGTAATCACTTTTAAAACGTTTTAGCAAAAGTTATAATTACAAGAAGTGTATGTATTAGAATTTAATTGACAAATAATTTATAGTGGAAGTAAACAAACTTGCATTAAAAAATAACCTACAAGGGAAGTCTGTATGTAATTAACTACTTTAATAGAAACTATCTATTTTAATTTCGTAGTAGTTCGTTTCGTTTAAGTAAAAGAGGCGTAATATATGAAAGCAATACTCCCCCGGAAAATCCGTTGTCGATTTAAAGTTGATCTTGTTGTACACTTTGACAGCCGGCCGGTGGAAAACAAGTCGCTTTACAAAACTTGTTTATTCAATAGGTATTGGGCTGATAACACTTATCCTGGATATTTGTCCACTTATTTCACTAAATATACGTAAAACATTATATTTCAGCACTTATTTTCTATTAAAAATACAATAAATTTATATCAGCTGACGTTTTGACGTCTGACTTCTAGGGTGGCCATACCCAAAGCCCTACCCAAAGCCCAGTTAGTAGTGGTAAACCGGATACACCGGATAGTTTCTGCCTGTTAGTTGTAATAGGTCGCTTTTACCGGGAAAGTCCTACTATCTCACAGAAAACTCACTTATAGCTTTGCTAATGCGCTCCATTTGGTGACTGAGATTGTCCGGCAATCTCAGTCACCAAATGGAGAGCATAAGAGATTTTTTGCGTAAAAATTTAATATATATGTATGTATGTATTTAATATTATTATTAAGTTTTCCATAATATACCTAGTAGAATAATTGATAGAATTGAAGTTGATACATAAAAAATTTATATTTAAAAATTTATCTACATATTTATATACTAATTTGGTACTTCGTCACACTATGCTGACACACGACTAGCACCAGCACACCTTTGCATTTATTTGTTTAAATACCTACAATTGATGTCTAATAATAATAACTCATGTTGTGATATCCTGTCATTGGCTTTGAAATATGTATCATGTTTAGCTATGTTTTTTTTATATGGAAATGCTGTTGGATATCCTAATAAAATAAAATAAAAAATAAATAAAAAAATAATCTTCCTCCCCTTTCCCATCACAGCACATCCCCGTCCCACTCCTGCTCGTTTCCCTTCCTCGTTATCTTTGGCATATCTAATCTAAACATGTTCGACGCAGTAAAGAACAGCTATCCTAAACGGTCAGTGGACAGTGCGTCGCTCGTCCGCGTGATCAATAGCGCAGGCGTCGCTCGCGTGACACCGAGTGATTTATCGCTGGCGGGCACGCACTAACAAATATTTACCAAGCGTGATTGAATTTTACTTTTCTGCTGGTTTCGTTAGCTGGACGATAAGCGATGTCCAGTTAGGCGGGTGGGAAAATTTAGTTGACAACTATGAAAGTTTTGACTAATATGACTTAGCTGTTAGTTAGATTTTAGCAGCCTAGGTGGTCGGACGACGTTAGTCAGGGCAGTGGACCAGGCCTGGATACGAAAATATCATAGGCCAAAGCCAATGGCGCATAATAGACGAGAGGAGGTTGAAGAAGAACGCTTATATTAGTTTTATTAGGTGATCTAAGAATTTCGTCTAGAGTGGTGGATGGATCATAAAATCTACTTTAAACAGTTCCAAAAAAAAGAATACCTAGCAAAAAGACTAATTCATAAAACCATTTGAAACCTCACTCGCTGAATATTATTATAAACTTATTTTTTTAACTTTTAAATAACAAAAGTTATATAAGATTTTTGTAGATAACTTCTCCTTGCACCAAAAAAAGCTACAAAGTTGTAACTTGGAAAATTCTTTAAAAATTAGTCTGACGATAGTAGCTCGAAAGTTATCATTGGACTTGCCAAATCTCGGATCACGGTTCAAGCGAGCCTGATAACATCGAAATTTTTAATTCGAAAATGGTATGGTTATTCAAGCAAAAACGCTTATTGTGCAGTTTTAAAGAAATACCATAGCTTTTATTCACTTGACAGGTCAGCCCGCAGCCCACCTGATTGTTAGCGGCCATTAAGGCCTATTTCACTGAGGTTCTATTACCAGGAAACATGGCTCAATATACTGACACACTGTAAGTTCCTTTGATCATCCAGCCTTTCATTTCCAGCGACTGGCTCCCACGTTAATATTGCTGGGGCACGCCAAAGCTGCAGATTTCAGAGTGGCCGGTCTAGCACAAACTAAAACTGGTCAATGTTACTAGAGGAGATTAATTCGAATGTCTGTGTGTTTTTTTTTTATTCTTATAACCACGAAAAAGAAATAATTAAAGAAAATCTGTTTCATGTTTATAATAATAAGTGTTGGATCTGTATCCCCACGTATGCCTTCCAAAAGGACCGGCCTCTGTGCCGTGATATCCCGTAGGAGAGATACAATAATAATAATATCGTTTATTTCAGGCAACAGAATTATATGAATTACAGGCCCATATTATAAATACCTTACAGACTAACATAAATACAATATAAATATAAAATAAAAATTAATTTATAACTGTGTCATAACTAAAGATAGTTCCAACTGAAATTCCATTCAGTAAATGATACGAACGATAAAAAATATGTTCACGTTTTTTAAAAAAATTCAGCCACAAAAACGAGATGCACCAAAAACAGAATCGGAAATAAAATCGATGCCGATATGTAATTAATGCCGCACGGTAAAATTATTTCATCCCCAGCACACTGCAGATGGTTTTTGATATTCACGTTCAAAGTGCAGATGTAAAACAGTTTTGCGAGCATATTTTTTTTTATTACTGGCAAATATTTTATTTTGCCATATTATATTTAAAAACACAACTGGCTACTGTTAAAACGCTGCCGACTATAGCGAAAAATGGTAAATGGCAGTTTTGAAATTCATATAAATGATTATACAAAAGTTATCTAGCGTACATACAAGTTACAGAGAATTGACGTCACAATTTCTAGTCAATTGTATAGAATATTTTTTGGAAAAGCCTAAAAATGTGATTTGAAATTTTTATATAGGGTCAGTTAGGTAAGAGGAACTACGGTGGAAGAGGAACAAAACCATCATAACTCATAAACTACAGAGTTTTGCTGTAAGCTCTCTACCAGTCGATAAAATAATAATAATAGTCCATAACCTATCGTATTTAGCTAAGATACCTAATGAATCAATGATATTATTGTACCGAGTTTCTGCTTACACAATACCCATATCACATTATGAAAAAAGAACTAGTGCCGTCGTAAGGAAAATCTAATGTGCATATAAAATGCATTGAACGATCGGAGAGAGTGCAAACAATGCATAAACTCGAAAACATTTTAAAACGGCCCATTTACATCGTTTTATGCGTGAATTGATAAAACTTTAATACGTTCCCCGATACAGACACACGATGTAAATGAAACAGCCCAGAGCCTTTGTAAACTGAAGTACTTTGCAGTTTTTAATTTGCATACAAAACAAAAAACTCAGCTGCTCTTTAAAGTATAAAACCTCGAAATCCTTTTTAAAATTGCACTCAGCTGGCATGATGCATGTAATTAAAAAGTGGGGCAATGGTACGTATGAGACCAGGATTCGTTGAGCCCTGAACGCACGTAGTAACACAGGTCTTTGTATGCGTCGTTTCTGCAGTGTGAAAGCTGAGAGAGATCTGTTCACACTGGCTGGGTTATGGAAGTGTATGATGTGGGTGGTAGGGGGCTGCCGATGAAACCGCGAAGCTTTGATATCAGTGCATCCTGATAGATATGTTGATTCGTGGAGTGCTTGTACTTGTGAATTTATAGGTCTGTTACTGACGTGGATTTATTGATGTGGGAATAATTTGATCCGGTGTGTGTTAGTCAGACGTAATGGTGGAACGAAATCGGCTTGGATGGTTCCGAATGAATTCTACTGATTTTGATATGAAATATTAAATTTCTAGTTGACAAATCTTTTCTCGTCTATAAATAATAAAAGTAAGGCTGGAATGACCATTAATGTATTATCTTTCGGTTGATACTTAAATACTTATGTTCATAATTTGTGATATATATAAAAACTCTAACCGATGTATTATCTCTGCTCAAAGCAGCATGGCTGTAAGAGTGGATCGATCATTTGATACACTGCGGGCACCAGCTCGTCCCTCACGAGTGTGAAGGGGACACCTGGTGAAGTTTAGTGGCTAGTGTGCCGAGTCTTTAATCCCAAGTTCAAAGACGTTCTCGCTAGCCTGCGAATATGGCACATAAATGCTTATTTTCCGCCAAATAATATAAGCTGCATATCCATACAATTAGAATACTCGAGTGCCGAAAGAAACACAATAAAAATACTTCTGTGAAATGTAATCTGAAGTCAAATACCCTTCTTAAAACACTGAATGGCGGTTTATTGCAAACGTATTTTTGTTAATCCTCATTCCGGAATTCGTGATATTGGACAAACGCTATATTCACGGAATGTACGATACGGCCTAAGTGCCCGGTAGTTTAATAGGCCAAGTTCTGGGAAAATGGTTCGTATTTAAATATAATAATTTATTAATTTATAATTTTTACTGAAAGAACATCTATTTTTAGCTTATGAACTATGGACTTCTGGTCTTTCACTTACCAAATATGTACTAATAGCAAAGCTACTATGTATGTATAAGTCAGTCTTCTATGAGTAGTACTTCCAAACTCAAACCGACCCATTTCAACTAACAGACAAAAACTGTCCGAGTGTTTGAATCATGACTTTACCAAAAAACTAACAAACATTATTATATTAAAAATTGGTCCAAAAGAAAGCAGGAAAACTGTCAAGCTTCCTTGTTTGTGTCGGAGTGGTAGTCGGAATGTCTAAATTGCCTTTAGAAGGAGACTCCAATAAAGATGCAGGTCGTAAATATTATAATCGCGATCTGCTCGGCTGCATCTGCACGTTTTATATGAGCCACTAAACCGGTGGCCGCGAGTATAAGCTTTTAATATTAAAACCGATCTCGCGACGGACGGCGCCTACACTTTACCGCGACTTGGTTGTCTTTGGCCTAAGATGGAAACATACAGCGATTTAGCACTTCTTTAAGATTTATATGTACAGTTAAAAATGGCAAGTTCTTCAGAGCACTTTTGACGTATACAATTACGGTGGCTGTTGTCTTATAGTTCATTTACTTGGCCGTGATTCCCAATCGGGATAATAAATGTACCTATACGAATTATCAAACAAAAAATCCTAAAGTTGGTAGATAGTGTCTAGATTCTGACATTATTTTACTGATTAACTTCGTTTTGTCCCTACAAATTATTATTTTTGTTGATAAATAAATAAATTTATTATTTATTATTAATATTTAACTACCCGAAAGACTATCCATAAGTTTAAAAAAAACGGTTTTTCACAGAAATGTACAGCCCTCTAACATAGATTACTTTGCTTCCGTGAATCTGGATCCCATACTAAGTTGTTGCATCAGTGCCTTCTGCCAACAGTTCGTAGAACTGTTTTGACACTCATGACAGTTGCATATCAAGTCACAACACATCTATCGGAATTCCTGCAGGAAATTTCCTTTTTGTTGTTGCGATACTGTAAGTATTTTCCTATTTTTGAGCTTTAAATTTCAACTTACACTCCAATTGATGTTGGCGATGCCTAATAATCCGTCCGATTGCACTTTCAATTTCAACTTACACTCCCATTGATGTTGGCAAAGCCTGAGCTAATATTCCAGCCGATTCCACAAGCACCGTGGTAGCTTCTCAGTAAGTATCAGACTTATTCATAAGTCTTGCACCACATTCAACGTATATTTTATCGCCAGCACCACGGTCACGGCACTCTGTCCTCCGGCTAATCTAACAGACTATCAGCTCGCCACATTGTCGCCTCGCTACAAAATTCATAAGACCGTTAAAGCAAAAGAACTCTGAATATTCTAGACGTCTATAATTTTCGCTATTTAAAATTCAAACACGAAAGTAGTTTTAGAAGATTGTATTGAGTCTCAGACTCTATATTTTTGGAATATGAAAGTGAGCCATTACTTTTATTGTACAATAGAAAGTGTGTACTTTGACTGTACTGTTTGCATTTGGAATCATCGGGCAATAGCAAGGTTAAATGAGTAAGAGAGAAAGCAAATATGAGTACACATAAAAGCGTCGGCAAAAAATGATCTACTGTTTTTTTTTCGAAATCTTTTAAATGTTTAAAATAATGTTTTCAATGAATTAAATACACACAGTAAATATAACAATAGTACTATTAGCGTATATTATTATTACTGAAATTATAGACTATGTAAAAGTCTATTCTTTCTATCATTAACCGCTTTGTATCGCCCAAACGCAAGATAATATATTTGTGGGAGTTGCAGCGAGGAATCGTTAGCTGGCGCCACAAGGCGCATTCGGCAGGTCATCGGAAGGCTTCGTGAATCGGGCGTGTTCGGCGCGCATCGTGCATCTTCGATTTTCCCCATGTTCTTATGGTGCGTCTATGCTTACGAAGCGAACACGAGCGGAGCACGAGCCGATCCAAAATTCGTGTACTGTGGACGGACTTGGAGCCTCGAACGAGCGCGCTTCGAGCATTCGTTTCGTGCTCGACTGTGCTCCGCTCGTAGACAGAGAAAACTATAGACAAATTGCATACAAATTGATAGTATCTATCGCATTCACACAAGAAAAAGGGGGCGATACGGATAGACCACGTAAAAGAAAGAGATAGAACTACACAATTTTTTGTCTCGCACCGCGTGCCGGTTTTTCGATATTTAGGCTGAAACTATGTTCGAGGAGAGATCGTCGTAGGCTCGTGGCAGGCTCGTTGTGCGTCCACACTTGTCACGCGAGCAGAACGGTTCGACTCGTGCTCCGCTCGTGCGCCGCTCGTGCTCGCTTCGTAAGCATAGACGCACCAATCGACTCCCACGCAGAGAGGCCGCGCGCGCGCTCCGTGATTTTAGTATCGATCTAGACGACCTAAAACCTAACTTCTTTATTTCTGAATCTTTATCTTCCAAACCTTATCTATTCTTTTCCTCTCTACTGTGTACTTTTATCTTCCTATTTCGTGCTCTGTCTATGTAAATTCTTCTTTTCTAAAATAATTACCGTTACATTTTAAATACATCGTTTTATTCCTCACTCCGTTCGGCACCTACAACTATAAAGCTACGCTAGGCATATCCGTACGCTTCTACATATTATAATAACCGTATAGTCATAAAAAAAAACTTCGTTAAATATACAAGATTAAATACCTTAAATATGTATAATGTCAGTACTTACAAAAATGTCATGTCAAACACGCAAGAGCCATGTCATAACATCCCGCCTAATGACCAAAACGCCGAACGATCATCAATTCATTACCCAACTCATTTCGCCTGTTTTAATAACTTTTGACCAGTCCACTTTACATTTACCGCCGTAGTAACCTTTAGCTCAAAAGAATAAAGTCCAAATTCGCTTGGTAACGTTGTTTTCAAAGGTTATTTGGCCAGGTGCGTCGGTCGGGTCTCGTCCTATCCATAAATCAGTATTGATGAATGAATTTGCTGGGCGGGAGGGAAGTGATACGTTCCGAATGCTTATTTTGAATATGATTATTGTGTGCACGAAGTTCTATGTCATTATTTTTTGTCGGCTATATTAGTGGGGAAGGAAGTTTATTTGTTTTTTTTTCGCACGTGAGTAATTTGGTGTTGAGAAAATACGGGAAATCCTAGATAGATTAAATTCTTATTACCTATGATCGTGATTTGTTGAAATCAGAAATAAATGATATTCTGTTAACCCAGATTTAGAAGAATATAAAAAAGTCAAAGAAATATGAAGATTTTTTTTTTGTCAAAAAAGAGAGGTCGTTAGATACTAAATAATAATCGAGGTACTTTCGAGGCATATCGAGCGCCGACAAACTAAGCCAAACTAAGCTTACAAGTTGACCTAATGGGTTCCAGAGTAATGGATACTCAAAATGTACTTGTTTACATTTTTTCCTTAAATTTTCATCATCATCAGCTTCTACGTCACTGCTGAACGTAGGCCGCTCCAAGCACTCGCCACTTCTTTACCGAAACAAACCATTTGAATTTGAGAAAAAAAGGTAAATTACACAGACATTATTCCTGTTGCTAAATTTTCACCACCGCCAAAAAATGCAGTTTCATCCAAACCACCTTGACTTGTGGCGGTCAACTACCGTACGTTTCCGCAGACATTTTTTGCCGCGTACGACTGTTCTATAGAACCAGCTTCCCGCAGCGGATTTCAAACCAATACGAAATGAAAACCTTCAAGAAGTGAGCATATTCCACCCTTAAAGGTGGGCAACGCGCCAGCGACCCCACGAGGGTCTCGGGTGCTTATTGGCGGCGGTGATCACTTATATATCATCAGGTGACCCACTTGCTCGTTTTCCCTCTATAATATTAAAAAGACAAAGAAAAAAAGAGTTTTGTCAAACGAAACCAAGAGTAAACATAGGCAGTGTGAAAAATCGGTGGTCGTCGCTATTAATTACGCGCAACCTCGTTCTCCCCGTAACCGAATTACGCTCAAAACGCTCCGAGCGTTTGCAGCGTCCGATTGCCGCAATTACGCTCGGGTAATCACGCTTTGTGATGGTTTCGGTAAACGTCGTGTTTATATTTAAGTCAAATTACCAGTACGTGAGTCTAATGGAATCACAATGTAATGAAATTTAATTATTAATTCATTTTTTTAAGTGAACTACCGCTTGCTACCATTTACTTTAACATAAAGGACGCTTGCTTATAATTTAACTATGTCTTTGGTTCCCTTTTTCTTTAAGAGGGCTTCGATTTTATCATATCAGGCAAACTTGGGAAGTTATTGCTTACTTAAGTGAGATGGTGTTGAATAAGTCTTGTATTCTGCTTTGGTAATAAAAGGAAAAAAATGATTTTTTGAGAAAAAAGGCCGTTTTGGAAAAAAAAGTCATCAAACTCGGTTGATTCAAAAAAATACGGTCGAATTAATTTCCCTCCATTTATTAAAAGCGAAAACATCTTGACAAGTGAAAAGGATAGGAAACAATTGTTGCACTTTAAAAAAAAAATGGCGTCGTCGCTATTAGTTACATACCCAATACATTGCGTCAAATTACGATACTCATTCAATTCCGATATTAGCCGGTCAACGCCCGTGACCACCGCTTCAGTGCTCGCTCAATCGCTTAACAAAGCGTCTTCAGACAAAGCGAGAAAGCGTCGCGAAGCCACTTGTATCAGTTTCACGATTTTCTGCTGGAAATACGCTTGGATGTTATACTACTGTATTTTTACTTGTTTTATTATTTCTTCAATGTTTTTTTTTTTATATTAAGCCAGTTGGCAGACAGACACGCAGCCCACCTGATGGTAAGCGGCCACTGCCAATGTGATCAAATCAATCTCTTTAAATATTATCTGTCATTTGACGAGCCATTTGGTGTAATGACGAGCCATTTGGTGTAATGGTCGAGAAGTCGGCTATTACACCAGAGGTCGCGGGTTCGATCCCCGCACGGTACAAACATTTGTGTGCATGAACATGTCTGTTTGTATCGGTCAGGGTGTTTCTATGTTTAATATGTATGTATTTACAAAAAAAAAAGTATATAAGTAATGTTTATCCGTTGTCTAGCACCCATAGCACAAGCTTAATGCTTAGTTTGGGGCTAGATGGCGATGTGTCAATAATGTCCAGAGATATTTATTTATTTATTTGAAGAATGACTGAATTCACATTGAATGTCTTTTGTCAATATTATTATTGATTATGTTTTATTTTTTATACTAAGTCAGTTGGCAGACAGACACGCAGCCTAAGCGGCCACTGCGGCCTATTCCATTGAGGGACACTTCACCAGGAAGCGTCGATCAATGTGCTGCCAGACTGTAGGCTCATCTGATCCTTGAGCCTTTGATTTCAAGTGTACTGGCTCCCACAATAATACTGCCGGAATACAGCCAGAGCTGTTAAGAAAATGATATTTTGTGATTTAAGATATTGAGCGGTATTCTATTTTTTAAGTTTAATGGAATTTACAACCTGAAATGCTATAATAAATATTATAAATTCAATTATTTTAATTCTTTATTCAAGAAACAAATAAATACGCACAGTGAACGTTGCCGGCATGAGAGCAAGCTGGTAAGATGAAACCGCAATCAATCGGAACAAAATCCATTACGTCACATGACGATTCTCATCCAATTCCGGTATTAGCCGGTCTATGCTCGTGACCGCCGCTCGAGCGCTCGCTCGATCGCTTCACAAAGCGTCGCCGGATAAAACGAGCGAGCGCCGCGAAGCCACTTGTTTCAATTGACGCTATTTTTGCTACGATTTCCTGTTGGAGATACGGTTGATATTTCCTGTTCTTTTATTAATGCATTATTTATTATTGTATTGCATTATTTGTTGGCATAATACACATTATTATTTATGGGAGAATTAGATAACATACAACACCAAAAAGTGGTAGGTATAGTATTTTTATTTACAGTAATAATTACTAACTACAGATAGACGAACTACAGTTCGTAATATGACATCATTATCATTTCATATAATTTCCAGTAAAATTAGTTAGTATTCTTGTCGCAAAATTTATGAGTTTGTTAATTATTAATTCGTCTATATAAGACCTTTATAATTTTATATGAGACAGCAGTGATATGACGACGATATTGCACTTAACATGTACAGCTATAAAGAAATACCATCCATATTCATATTTTCCTTCCCCTTATCGCTTATTCCTCAAGTACACTGTTCAAAACTTTAAACAATGCTCTGTACTTCCCTCAAACGCCTTTTTGTCATCTAAAGTGGCCCTAAACTCGTCGGTTAATCTCTCAACGGCACACACTCGAACAAAATTGCTAAATAGTGAAAAGACCGGCCGACAATGAAAGCGAGCGCGCTGAGCTAGCCAGGCTAGCACTCGAGCGAAGAGCGGAGGGGACACGAGTGAGCGAGCCAATTGCACCTTTACGTACACGAAAGAATGTTTAGCGCTCTATTAGGTCTAGACTGCCTTTTTTATTGCTATTTACTAGATGTGTGTAGTGGTAAACACGAATAGAAAAGCACAGGTGCACGTTGAGATTTGAACCAGCGACCTCACGTATGTGAAGACGTTCGAAACTACTTTGTCTAACATAAGCCGTAGCAGTAATTAAACAATCAAATGATACAATATAGCCTGACCAAGAAAATAAAAAACCTGCTCTGGAGGCACCATATTAGCTATGGTTATAGCAACACTTGGTTGCTATGGTATACTCACAAATTACTCACAATATCCAATAATAACAAGCCACGGTTGACAATAAATTGACATCACACATTTTTTTTTTTTTAGTAATGGCCTCTATCCCGCGCCTGTTTGCAACGCGGTGATTCTGCCAATCTCAAGTGGATGAGGGAGGGAGATTATCCTTGCGTTAAAACATTGGTGTTAAGATGTTTTAACGCTTCATGGAAACACTGGAGGATACTCTCAAGGTCACGGGGGAATGGACGCCATTGCGGTAAGAGCGTCTCATCTACCGATGAGACACACCACACGCAATACCCGTCCATTCAGTCAATTTGTTTAAATTTTCTTATTTATGACACTTCGTTACACTTTACTGAATGAAAATCACACCACTTTTCAACACCAAACTGCACTAGATCACAAATAAAAAGATTTAAAACAAAAAGACGCGTGGACCCATCGCCTACCCTCCAGTGAATCCCGACATCACACATTCACAGACAGCAATAATGAATGACATATTGTTTTTTTATTTGATTGTTGCCACTTGAAAAAATTAGTTCCAATATTTTTCCGCAATATGGCGAGGATTTTTATTTTAATGGTCGGGCTATAGAATACTTTTAATAAACACAACACAGGCAAAACCGTGGGATAACGATTGTACGAGATATTTTTTAATGGAACGGCTGACCGACGGTTCTTTTTAATTAGTACCACATTGTAACCTCTAAAGCTAAATAAAAGTAATATCCCTTTTTAATTCCTGTTGTTTAAAAACAGGATTAGTCGAAGAAAGAAAAACGATAATTAGAACTAATTGAAAAGAGACGGTGGAATAGGGAAGTGCTCCTTAGATTGGTTCGGAAGAGCCCCAGACGTTCCTATCCTGTGCTAAATGCAGTTGTAATTAAATAGAAGTAATCGCAAAGCGAGGATAAAGGCGGGACCGTTTCCTCAGTTCCTTTTCTTACGTACCTAACAGTAATCAAGTTTCTTTTTCATTTGATGCCTATCAGTAGGATTATAAGAAAAGGGCGAATCTATATATATAAAACTCAAAGGTGACTGACTGACATAGATAGCTATCAACGCACAGCCCAAACCACTGGACGGATCGGGCTGAAATCTGGCATGCAGGTAGATGTTATGACGTAGGCATCCGCTGAGAAAGGATATCTCGATATTCCCACGGGAACGGGAACCACGCGGGTGAAACTGCGGGCGCCCGCTAGTGAAAATATAAATGTCTCGGGTCTCATTTTGTCTCCTGGATGTAGGTATTTAAAATTTTTTTGCTATCAAACCATTTGAATACCACGGCGCAGGATAATTATGGAGTGCGCAAGCACAGGTACACTCCCGATTTCCTCACTTTCGTGGTGTCTCCTGGTTGGATAGTAATCTCACGGCTTTACGTGTTTTCCGAGACACGGATTGTTCCGGAATCTTTCTTTTTTCCGTTACTTCTATTTTTTCCAATTCCACGAATACGATTCTTCAAGCAGAACGAGCAAACGAATGTCAAAAATGACAGATCGGAAATAGTGGAGCGTGATCGATTCCCTGAAACGCAACGGAATCACATCTATCAACGTATCATGTTCAAAATGTTATTTAAAAACAAATATTACTAGACGCCATTGCTAGACGAAACATTTGTATTGTACAAGACATATTAGATTTTATAGCCAGTTTTAATTTATTAGACAATTATTGTAAACCACTATTTCTATCTTATAAAAGAAGAGACTATCTATATGATGACATTGGAAAAAGATATAGACCAGACCTTAGGATCGAAAATTAATTTGTATCTCGGCTAGTTCTGAGTTCATAAAAGTATAAAATATCAGCCTATTAATGCCCCACTGCAGGGCAAAGGCCTCCATCCTTGAAATCAAGTTATCGCTACAATGATGGGTATTGGCTTAATCACCACGCTTGCCAAATGCGGATTGGTGATCACAAACCGGAGCTGTGTCCGAAAAAACCGACACAAAGTTAGCTCGACCCGGGAATTGAACCCAGGACCCCGAGATCTTGGCCCGGTACTTAAACCACTAGACCATCGAGGAGTTCTGAGTTCATATGAAATCATAAACTGAGGGCAAAATCCCGTATCACGATACACTTGTAACAAATATTTGAAACAATAATGAATTGTATTAAATATATTTTATATTAATTTCTATTTGATCGTTGATAGTTTAGTCTAAAGTTAGTTATACAACCGTTTCATACTTTTATTATCTGTTACCTATAATGTAATCTTATATATATAAATATTTTTCCAAGAAACTTACCAGTTATGCTGAGAAGTACAACAGTAGCTACGGCTCCACTCAGCATCATGCCCTGGGGACAAACAAACAACATATTTATCATTTATTTAAATGGACCACGTAGGTACGTACCTATATTGCGTCGAACCCAAAATTCTTAGGCTTTTATTAATTGACTAATGTATTTATTGATTGAAATCAATGTTTTCAAAGTACACATATTTATTATTTGTTGACTGCACTTAAACCTCATCAAAACCTAAAAGTTACCGTTATCTATTAATATTCATCACATAAAACCAACTTACGGTTTATAAGACCCAACGTTCCTATTGCTTTATAACAATCTGAAGCAACGAGAAACCTAAGTGTAAAGCGTCAAATCGATGTAAAAATAAAACATCTACCGTCATTTTCACTATTTATTTTTGAGTTAGCAACCATCTTTAATCTTATTTGATACGTTCCTATCCACGCAGTAAGAGGTGATATTTTAATATGCTTAGGTGGTAGGTACTCTAAAATCTCTTTAAAGATTAATGCTATAGAAAAAAAATATTGGAGTATTTTTAGGGAACATACTAACAAAGACTCATCATTACGAGTCAACCTCTGGCTTAATCCCACGGGACACTTTCATACAGCTCTCAATTTCAGCAGCAGGATTATATTTAAAATTTTATGATAATTAACAAGACCACGCCAACGAAAATTCAAAATGGTGTTTAGAAATTAGAGTTTTTACGGAAACTTTGAAATATTCTTACAGTTAGTACTATCAACGATTAGCAACGATTTCCATCTGACCTCCGTAACCCTTAATAGGGAAACCAGACCAATAAGACCATGGCTACACAGCAATTCGACTATGCAGGTTAATAAGTGAATAGCGAAAATCCACCAGAAACTTTCGTTGTATAACTTTTGATAAACTAACAAAATAAGAAAAATGTGCAAAATATTGAGGTATTATTAGGAACAGTTGCTAACAAGGTCTCTTAATTATAAGTCAACCTCGGGCTCATTCCCGCGAGACGTGTCTCAGTTCTCAACAGGAGGGAATACAAAATGTAAAAAGCAGATCCCCACCAGTTTTTAATTGGATACCGGTTTTGAGTGTCAAAGGAGCTGCTTCAATGGAGATTGCAACACTTCGCTTGGAACAATCAGATATATTTTTTCTCAAAACAAAATACTTTTAAGTGGTTATGTTGGACCTCATCCAGACATCACGGCCCGCTACTTGAACACTAGTTAACACTACTGATACTTTTTTTAATGTCACTTAAGTCGAAGAGCTAGAAGGATAAAACAAATGACGTGCAAAATAATTGATTGACAATGCGCGCGGCACTGCCCGGCCGATCAAAACAACTTGTTATAACGTGTCCCAATTAGTCTCCGCCCCTATCCAATACTATCCGAAACTTTTATATCGGATTCGGTTACGGATACGGATAATTTTTATCGGATATCTGATAGTTTCGGTTTCGGTTACGGAGCTCCCTACCATCCCTGAATAAGACCCCAAAATTGGTCTTCAATGAGTACCTATGTACAATTGTACATAGCCCGTATGCACCCACAAGGTACTCAAACAAGTCTAGTGCAAATTCCATTTGCGTCCACACCGCATTGTGCCACGTCTTGTTAGCGGAATCGGGTCAGACCAGTCTCTAGGGTCAATCATTGTACAGTAACAATAGATATTGTAACACTATAGGACTATTCAGGCAGTTGACTGGCCATGATTTTAATAATTTAAAAGTAACTGTTATCCAGGCACGAATTTCCTAAATTAGTAGTAGGGTTTCTCGTTCTAATACGCTGAAATTTGTTCGTCTGACATCGATGAAAAAACCGTAAGTCCCACAGAGGTATGAGATTAAGGAATGTCATCCAGACATAATGTATAAAAAGATTGACCGCCGCAAAAGTGGTTTTGACTAAGGGCATCGGTCAAAACCACTTTTTGCTTGATTTTTTCAGTCAAAAGTGGTTTTGACCGGCTATGAGTTTTGACTGTAACATATACAAGGAAATTTCGCGTTTTTCATGGTAACTTATTTCTGGAACACACCAAATTTTCCCAGTCAAAAGTGGTTTTGACTAAGGGCATCGGTCAAAACCACTTTTGCCTGATTTTTGCAGTCAAAAGTGGTTTTGACCGGCTATGAGTTTTGACTGTAACATATACAAGGAAATTTCGCGTTTTTCATGGTATCTTATTTCTGGGACACACCAAATTCCACTTGGGTATGTAAAGAGTATACGATATTATTTTATAAGTTATTCCAATATAATTCAAAACTTACGCAGTATATAATATTCGTACGAGGCTATTATTCCCAACACAGCGTGACCTCAAGTGCGTCCTTCGCCAATTACATTTGCATCCGTGGCATTGTGTGGCGTCTTGTTAGACGCGCTGGACTCGAACACTGGACCCAGTCATTGTAGTGAATAACAATGAGAATTGCAATTGCACGAAGAGGTTCTGCGAACCGAAGTACATGACTAGTACATTTTATGACTAGTACATTTTACATCTATACTAATCCATACTAATATTATAAAGAGGAAATATTTGATTGTTTGTTTGTTTGTATTGAGCTCCGAAACTACTAAACCGATTTGAAAAATTCTTTTACTGTTGGAAAGCTACACTATCTCCGGTTGACGATACCCCGGTACTTCTGATCCCGGAAATGGATATTTGACAAAAGAAATTATTACTGGCGGTTGAAACCACGGAGGCGTCATAATAACTTGGCTCTACGTGCAATGAATTTGAATTTACTTTTTCGAAAGGAATTAGTTTTTGTTTTGTCCCTCTGTTGAGGTCAATGTCAATGCTCTGAAAAATCATCAATGAAAAATAATGATAAAGAATAATGACAAAAATTAGAGGTTGTGTGAAAAAGATTGCCAAGAATGATAAGACCGTTCAAATTAATACTCTGCTATTTAGCATTATATTTAGTATAATGTTTTGTTGGCAGACAGCCATAATGGTTCACCTAATGGTAAGCGATCACTGCCGCCTATTATTTTGTTGAGTAACACAAGCATAGCCTAATGTACTATTTATTTATTTTTACCGGAGAGGAGAATGCGTTTATGCACCATAACCGCAGGCTAGCTACACCTGCGGCCGTGTGTGGGACTCGAGACTAAAGCGTCCACTACCTACTAAACTCCCCCGGTTTACCCTTCACACCCAAATTGGGACGAGTCGGTTCCAGCTTTGTGGCTATTGACCAGCCCATCCCCGGGATAGCTTAATATATTGCCCAATGTAGGCTTCAACGATCTGTAATTTGGAGTGCACCAGTTTCGACATTATTTCTTCCGACACACAACTCAATATGGGTGGTTAATAGCCAGTTAGACCAATAGTAGTTTTCCTCGTAACAACCAGATCAGGCAACCTCCAAGTTTTGAACCCAAAGGCTTATCCAGTGTTCCACGATTGAAGTCAAAGGTATGAAACAAAAGCTTTTACTATTACATCAACGTAAATACATCATAATCTTACCTAAACTTTAATACTATAAATGCGACAGTCTGGATGTTTGGATGTTTAGATGTTTGGATGTTTGTTCCTCAATCACGCCTTAACGGCTGAACGGATTTAGATGAAATTTGGCACACGTATAGTTTATAACCCGGAATAGGACATAGGCTATAAAATTCCTACGGGAAACATCTCATTCCCGCGGGAATAATAAATTTGAAACTACTGAACCGATTTGAATAATCCTTTGACTGTTGGAAAGCTACACTATCCCCGGTGAACATAGGGTACTTTTGATCCCGGAAATGTGGGGAGAAGGGGGATATCTGAAAAAAAAATTACGCGCGGGTGAAACCGCGGGCGGAAAGCTAGTAATCATATAAATAGGACACAAATACGAGTAATATCGTTTATTTCCTTAATCTCCCGATTTCCCCCCTTTTATTTCAGTAAGCTGATGAGCCCAACATTTAGTAACTCAAAGGCTTCTGTCAGTTACAGTCCCTGATTCTGGGGCTTTGTGCGTCTATTTGTTAAGCATTTACATTTAATTCCAGTCTTTGGAGCTATTAAGGGAAAGTTAAATGTGTTATTTATTTGTTGACTAGCCTTCCGCCCGCGGTTTCACCCGCGCGTAATCTCTTTTTCAAATATTCCCCATTCCCCCCACATTTCCAGGATCAAAAGTACCCTATGTTCACCGGGGATAGTGTAGCTTTCCAACAGTGGAAGAATTATTCAAATCGGTTCAGTAGTTTCAAAATTGATATTCCCGCGGGAATGAGACGTTTCCCGTAGGAATTTTATAGCCTATGTCCTATTCCGGGTTATAAACTATACGTGTGCCAAATTTCATCTAAATCCGTTCAGCCGTTTAGGCGTGATTGAGGAACAAACATCCAAACATCTAAACATCCAAACATCTAAACATCCAAACATCTAAACATCCAAACATCTAAACATCCAAACATCTAAACATCCAAACATCTAAACATCCAAACATCTAAACATCCAAACATCTAAACATCCAAACATCTAAACATCCAAACATCCAGACTTTCGCATTTATAATATTAGTAGGATAGCATCCTGAAGGAGCAATCACGAGATCCCACCTTAAATTATGTAAAGGTTGATTTTATATTTAATCCTCTTTAACCTTTTATGAATGGACCAATCAGAATTTTCAAATTGAGATGTTTTAACTAGAATGGTGGAAACTAAAGATCAACTGGTCAACCGTCGTACTGTACAGGCCCCGGCAAACTTCTTAAATATCGAGTGGGGACTGCGACAACGAATTTTGACACGCCTGCGCGCTATTGGTCAGAAGCATACCTCTGACCAATAGCGCGTGCGGGCGTTCGGGAGATTCGCGCGCGCTGTTGGTTACGCGCAAGTGCACATGCGCGAACTTTCCCCCTCTCCGTCGACTGATGGTCAACAAAATTGTGTGAATGGGTAGATGTGTGTTTGTTTTACATTGTCACACCATAATAAACTACGGCAGAAAACAATTCATAAGGTAAAAATGTATAATTTAATGAACGCAGTAACGCAGGCAGAAACTACTTTGATTAAAATTATTATTACTTCTATTAAAAAATAAAATTACTTAGGTATATCAAAAGGCAAAAGTTGAGAAGTCTGCCACTCTTGAAATTACGACTTTACATATTTTATATAATTTAAATCTACTGTGGAGGAATCCACAGTAGATTTAAATTATTTGTGTCTATTAATTTACAAGTACCTTGTATTTGTATTTTCACAAGCGCGTACCTATTTATTTGATAAAAAAAACATTAAAATATTATAATTTTACGCCTTACGTGTGTTAAACAAGTTCAGTGATTTTATTAAGCATTCCATATTTAATAAATACGAAAAGACTTCCTTAAATTGGTATCGCGTTTTTATTCATTAACAATGTATTTATATAATAAGACCGAAATAACTTCAAAAAGTACCGACAATTTTCCAAGCTTGCCTTGAAAGACATGTTCCTAATAAACACAGTAGGTATTATACGACGTAACTCATTTCGCCAAATCGGCTTATATGTGTGGAGGATCAAAACACACGGCAATGTACCACTTAAGTTAGGACTTCAAAGGAAATATGATATACCTGCGAAATTTATTTAGTCAGCGTTTTCCCAGGAGCAAAGACTCAGAATAAATGATGCGATTTTATTTTAAATGGAAAGTTGCATCAACGTATAATTGAGTTGAAAAGCTGTGGCAACTAAATGGTTCCGGCAGCCAATCTTTACGAACTACCAACTATGCAGGATAATTATACAGTCACAAGGCTGGCACCGGCTCGTCCCAATCGGGTGTGAAGGGGAACCGGGGGAGTTTAGTGGGTAGTGGACGCTTTAGTCTCGAGTCCCACACACGGCCGCAGGTGTAGCTAGCCTGCGGTTATGGTGCATAAACGCATTCTCCACCGAAACAAAAAAGGATACTTATACAAGTACACGTGCAAGGGAGTGCGCAAGACATTCTGTTTATTTTTGACTCTCAAAACACGGAGAAACAACATTTTTAAACGACTGAAAATAGATCAGGCACAAGACTAATGGCCTTGTGTGCTTGTGATAAGGGAATCTAATACCCGGAGGTCGAAGGGTTCGAATCCCGCGAGGATCATCATTTTGTGTGAATGTTTCCAATTTGGTTAGGATATTGTAGGCTTGAATCACTTGAAACCTTAAGCCGTTGGTCGTGCGCTTGATCTATTTTCGGTCGTGTCAGACTGGTGTCCCACCGTGTTATGAGAGTGAGGGAATAGGAAGTGCACCTGTGCTTGCGCACTCACTTGTGCACTTTAATATATCCTACGTAGTTGGCTGATCGTAAAATATTGGCCGCTGTACCCGATAAACTCGGCTAGGAGGCATTATTATTAAGTTAAGAAATTAGGGTAAATATATTTAAAAAGGTTCCATATTCAAAATATTTTTATCTCGTTTATGATAGCTCTGTCACGTCACATATTGTGATCCCTCTCACACTACTCTGCTACCACATAAACCGTCCTTTTAGCAATAACTGACGTTTTGTTTACACGTTCAGTTTCAATACTTGTCACGTCCACACGTCTCAGACAGTCAATTACTAAGACAAATATAATGAGAGCTAGTATTTTTTTAAGCCTTGGAGCACAGAAATATTTCTCAGAATAAATCGTCCCATTTAGATGACATTATATCAGTGACATTTGACTTTGCACAATGTCAGACTACAGGTCATTGAATTTCCCATACCACTAAATATAATAAGGGAATATAGTAGTCCCGATTCTTTGAATTAAATATTATTTATTATAAATGTTTGATTAATATCGAACAAATTGTTACTGTAGTATTGTATTGTATTGTGGAATACTTTGTTATAATTCAGCACTTGTGTTGTGTTATCAAAACTACACTGAAATTACCTCAATTAATATAAATTGCAAATGAAATCGCCGCATTCTTATCCGCAAAAAAGGTCACTACCTAACAACCATCGCAATTCAAGTAGGTTCATTCCCGTTCGTCCCACCAGATTCAAAGAATCGGGACTACTATATTACCTTATTATTATTGTTATGGGAAATTCAATGACCTGTACTCTGACATTGTGCAAAGTCAAATGTCACTGATATAAATATGTCATCTAAATGGGACGATTTATTCTGAGAAATATTTAAGTAAGTGAGGTGGAAATTTAATTAAAATATACTTTTTATGCTGGCATTTAACTATTACTAAAATGCCTAGTAACATAGACTAAACATGTAGCCTCTTTGTTTGCCGGTACAACAGTAGAAAATTAAATCATACCTCGTGTGTACATAGTCATGAATATTCGTAGCGCTGTGACGCACATTAATAGCAAATGCAAATTATGAAAGTTCGGAGTGTGTTAAAGTAATGAAATACAAAGTAAACATAAATCATTTTGTCTGGGTTAATGGTGGTCTTAATAACTGCCTTTCAAGGCTTCCTTTCTTGTTTCTTTAATAGCTTCATCTTTTTAATTCTGACCTGAAGTTCTTACAATGTTCAAACAATTAAATAAACATTAGGAAACATTTATCTCTGCACCTTTTTTACATATTTTTTTTAATGGAGGAGAACGCATTTACGCTTCTTAGACGCAGACTAGCGACTTCCCACTACCCACTAAACTCCCCCGGTTTCCACTTTTACCCAATTGGGACGAGCTGGTTCCGACCTTGTGGCTATTGACCAACCATACCGAACTTTGCTTGTACAGTGACCAGAACACAACTACTACTACACCTTCAACAAACTACTACTACACGACAAATCGTTAAATTTTGAACGTTATAATATTTTGGAGTATTTTGAAATTAAATACAAAATGAACATTAATCATCTTAGCTAAGCTATTTGTAGTCAAAAGAGCTCTTTAAACTTCCTCGCCTTTGGCTATTTAATGAGATACTTGACCTTGCCCTAACGTGCTTCGAATTTCGATTATTTAATTAATCCTATCCTTATAATAATATTGTTCTCATCGCCGAGTTTCGGTTAAGGCGGCCAATTTTTCTGATCAACTAGCTACGAAGGTTATATTAAAGTACACAGGTGCCTTTGTTAAAACAAACGCCATTACCAGAAATAGATAAATTATCTGTTTGTAAAATAAACCAGGTGGTAGGTTCCTGTACTGGGCCGTCTTGGTGGGTACCACCGTGCACCGCAGTGCCAGATAATTTCCTGTGAAATAGAAGTGTGTCAAGCACTTCTGTGTTTCGGGAAAAGGGCACTGAAGCTAGTGAAATTACTGGGTTTATGAGACCTAATAACTGTCGTCTCTTAAGGCGGGCAACGCGCCTGCGACCCCAAGGGGGTCTCGGGTGCTTATAGGCGGCGGTGATCACTTATCATCAGGTGACCCACTTGCTCGTTTGCCCCCCTATAATATAAAAAAAACCATTCAAAGTTTCTTGCCTGACCTAGCAATCTTATTGATACTAACCCTGCCAAAAAGATTCTGTCTTATCTCTTTGAAAACTAATATCAAATCATCGAACTTAGTTCCACAAGTAAAAACAGCCAAGTGCCAAGTTCCTGACAATCTCAGAACAATAGAAGTAACAAAGAAACTTTCACACTGTCACTACTCTATCTCAAGTATACTTGGACACCACTCACCACTTCTTCGCATTAACAATTCATCTTCTAACTTAGATGTGAGTTGTGCAACTACGGACGACTACTTACGGGCGGCTACGAGTTTGCTACGACCACGTTTAGCGGCTACGAGTTAACTTTTGAAATCGTTGCAGCTATTTTTATAGTTTTTCAAGTTTTCATTTTAAATTGTTAATGTAATTTAAATTTAGATGGTTATATGGATAATTTCTACTACCTTAATGAATTTGAATAAACATTGCCGGGCACGTACTTTGATTTTGATTGATTTACTTTAGTAAATGTGCTTAGGAAGTTAATCCAAACAGGTTTTTTAGCAAAATATTTTTTTTTAATAAACTTTGAAATGAATAGTATAGTTAGTGAAATCAAAATAAATATTTTTAAGGGGTAAATTTTTTACCTATACCATTTTATAACCTTAACAAGAAGTTAACAAAAAAATTGTAAAGGTAAAAGAAATTATTCAAAAAAATTTACCATTGTATAAAAATATGAGATTCCCGCCTGATACCTGGACAAATGGTTTTTTTTCTAATAAAATAATATAAATGTAAAGCCCTTATAAACATTCATAATTAATTTGTTTAATTAGAGTCATATAAAGGTGCGTATTCATAATAGTAATTATAACATAATATATCTACTGCACTTTTTTTTAGTTCATATTATAGCTTTTTTAGATTACACCATTAACAAATTTGTACATAGGAGTACTTTATTTTACTTTATTTTACATAAAATATTGTTAATGTTAAGTGTTTGTTTTGTGTTTTATGTCAATATCATTTAGCAACTATTTAAAAAATGTTTAAATAAACGCAATCATTTAAAAGTAATCCCGAAAATCATTCAAACTGATTTCTTACCAAAAGATCCCTCTCAAACAAAACAATAGCCAAAACACACTTACTTATTTTATCTCCCGCCCTCAAGTCCACATTCAAGCATCCTTCACTTCACAAACTTCGCGATGTTCTTCCCGCGACTGCTACGAGCTACGGCTACGAGCTACGGCGTAGCGACCGCGCGCGCGAGCGACTCCCGCCAAAGTGATGCTACGAGTGAAGGGACGCCACAGAGTAGTGAAGTTTAGTGGGAAAGTTACAAGGTTTTAATTAAAATTAGAATAATGTATGTTGATTTAATATTCAATTAGCTAAGTTCTTTGTGCAACTGGTAAAATATTTCGATTAGTATTATACTATTTATGTACCAGCATTTCGGATAAAGATGAATGATTTTAATCATTGTTAGGTGTTTATTCGGTATTCTATTGACTCGGGACTAAAGCGTCGCAATATCTACTAAAGTCTAAGCCAATTTTATTAGAAATTTTCCATAACGACGACGTCAAAACAATCTTAGTATCAATGCTAAACTTTAAAGAAAATGTATTTAAGGATAATAATACAAAACTTGTAAAAACAATTATAAGCTGATGTATTAAGTGCATTAATAATTATGCACTTAATACATCAAATTAAATTATTACATTAAAATCATTACTTATATTTAATAAGGTAGTTTTTTTTTTGAGAATGTAGTAGAAAAAGTAGTGCCTCTTACTTTTTCCACCTTTTTCAAAGACTCGGTAAGTAAAATATCTCAATCAAAGAGAAGCTTTACTATAAATATTGAGGTACTATAATTATACAATACACAATATCAAATCTCAAACACAAATCAGTAGGTGTGATTATCACAGCAATCGCATAATATTAATAATATAATCTAACGAGATTTAGAGATTATATCGCGAAATAGCAAGAAACCGTATTAATTATAATAATTAATGTTGAACAATGGATCGCAATCAACACGGTTGAATGTATCCAAATTGATGTAAACATAAGATTAACAGAATATTGAGTAATTTATGACTCAATGGCGTTTTTGGTATTGTTCTTGCCATTTATAGGGGTCGCAGGTTCAATCCCAAATCAAGCATTCATGTGTTAATTATTGTCTTCGTCATTTGTGTGTTTATTATTTGAATGTCATTGAAAGTACATCATGAAACTTTTTATTCAATATTTTGATTCAACAAGAATAAAAAAAGGTGTAACCTAATATTTAAATGATGTTACTTATAAAAGAAAAATTATGAACTTTAATCTTTTATAAGTAACATCATTTAAATATTAGGTTGATGATTCCGTGCTTCGGAAGGCACGTTAAGCCGTTGGTCCCGACTATGTTCCAAGTAGGTCTGGTTTCCCTTGTAAGGGTTACGGAGGTCAGATGGCAATCGCCCTATTGTAATAACCAGCCCCCCTAGACAAGTGGCATTTATGACGTTCGTTATCGCTCAATTCGCCGTAGCGAATGTCAAATCCCATACATTTCAATATCGATTGACCACGTGACTTTTCTAAGGCACCTATCAAATCCATACAAATCGGACTTAGCGAAATTCGCCCAGCTATGAAGCGATGTCATCTTGTCAAAGCCGCCAGGCTTGTCGAATCTAGGATCGTAGTCGAAGCGGACCCAGAGCTTCCATACTGGATGCAATCGGGAATACGCTGGGATGATGTTTATTTGAATATTAGGTTCTGTCACTTAAAATTCTCTTTGATCGATATGGCTCCTAATTGAAATTATTCTTTTCATAATTTGGTAGGCAAAAAGTCGGACAAGTTAACACGTCACTGGATCCCAATAACCCCATTCAAACCTGTCATCAAAGCAAACTTGTAATTATAATTCCAGCTCATTGCTAATCCGATGAAAATATTTCTTAAACGGTCCTTCAATTTAAATGCAAATATAATAACTTCTTTTAACCGGCAGAAAAGTGTACAAAAGAAACGATGCCAACTTTGCAGCGGCGAAATCTTTCACAGAGCGGACTGTGCGAAAGAGAGAGGCAATCGGAATACGCGAGCAGTTCAAATTGAACGTAATTCGCTGTAAGCTGCCGAACATTGCTCCTGGGGTTATCTTGGTTGTCGAGATGAAAACGATATTAGCCGATTTGTGATCGGTGATCGATTGTTTTAGAACAAGTGTAGTTTCAAAATTTCTTTTTTGTCATTTTCTTGATACTATTGTATTCTTTGAAGCATTTAAATATGAATACAATATTTTCCTCTTATCACATTAAACGTGAAATCATATTCTTACTACATACGTATTGCTATTGAGTATGATAGTTACGCTCGTATGTGGATAATTTAAAAAGGGATGATTTAAGCACGTCTAATAGAATAGATAATTGTAGCATTTTGAGGGTTACTCCAAGCCAAAATATTTAAGTAATTATCCACTCAAACGTCCGCGCGCGTTTCGCTAGGTTGTCAGGACAGTCCGCGAGTCACGTGATACGCGCAAAATAAAATCGATAGGAGACGTATGCTAAATAAATGCTTATTACTCAGTAAATAACTCAAATATCGCAAAATGAAAAATACTAATGAAAGGCTCATTAGTTGACGATTTTTAAGCAATAGTTATGTTTGATTTTAACATTTTATTCTATTAATGATCTTACAGTGAACTTTAAGAAATGCTAATTTTGTCCTAGTTTTCAATTTAAATATTTTTTTTATTAGATATTTTTGACGTTTACAATATTAAAACAATTTTCGGTTGTAGGTAATTTAATGGCCTTTCATTTGGAACCACAATCCCATAGTAAATCATCTTAAAAATATTACAAATAAAATAAAAACTAAAGCTACATAATCTGTGAAATCGAAGTTCACGTATGGTAAATTGTCTTATCCAGATGAAATATGGAATATTTCAAGAATGTATGGTAATAACCAGGCTATAATATTAATAAGTTTTCATATTAAAACATTTAATTACGATATAATATAAGAACTTTATTAGATCTTTCAATTATTCACTAATAAAAACACAGAGTCACGGACCTATTTTTAATCCAAATTTTTACTTAAAAACTGACTGGAATCGCACATAATGTTTTAAAATATGAAAATATGTAAGATTATAAATATTTTGATATACAAAACAATAATATTTTATTACTTACGGCATGATTTCTCGAATAAAATAGCTGGAGTCACTCGCGCACTGATCCACAAAAACAACAAGCAACTTGACAATTTATTTTTTTTGTAGCCATGAGCCGAAGTTATGTTCCACTTGAAATAAGGTATGGTACATATCATAGAGCGTCAAAAACCAGCAACACTACAGACTTTAAACATCCACAGCGATAAGAAAAAGAAAAAAACAATCAGCGGGCGCGAATTCTTAAAAATGTAACTGTAGTTACACGGACTGTCCTGAGGTATATGGTCTCTGTAACTGTGGTTACAGTGGACGTATGAGTGGTTAGGATCATAAACAAATAAATCATTTTTAATTCAATGAATTCATGTGATAAATAGTAGTAATAAGTAAAGACATTTTAATGCTTGAAAAGATAAAATTGAGGTAAAGTTGATGACATTATAATTTATAAATTTCAACGAATAAATTTTAAATCAAATAAGCAAAGCAAGCATTAATGGAAAAATAGGCAAAAAACAAATTAAAACTGAATTTATAAACATCGGACTTCTTAATCGGGGCGAAAATCCTTCAGTTTATAAAATAAGTGTTGAAGTTTAAATATCTTGAATCCAGTCCGTTTGTGGGGTACCTATCTGCGGAGACTGTCGCGGGCCGATAAAGCTCCCGCCAACCGCTCATAGACTAGACGGGAACTGTTGCTTTTCTGCCTATCCGCGTGGAGAGTTTGAGATGATTGGTTATAATAACTTTTAGATATTGATATCATGCTCTATTCTTTTGGTTGTATTTAACCGTACACCAAAAAAGGCTGAACGTACCTACACCCAAAAAGGCTGAAACGTGCACCAAAAAAATTTAATTGCTAATCTTACTTTTTTGGTGCACGTTTTAGCCTTTTTTGGATATACACTTAAATATTTCCCTGATCTTTTGAAGCGGTAAGTAATGTTTTTATGATTGTATTTATGTTATAGACGCATTGTTTGGTCGCATATTTTCATTAACTTTTCCTCGTGTTGTAAAGAATAATGTCGAAGGCTTAGTTACTTTTTGTAAAATGATTTTATTTCGATAGTAAATCTTTTTTATCGTATCGTGTAATGTATTGCTTTTGCTGATTCTTACCTGCAAAAAAGAAAGGATTTATTAAATGCTTAAAAAATTATTAAAACAAACATATTTGTATTGTTAAAAAATTAAACCCATGAGTTCTAAAACAGTATACAACTTCCCAATCACGGCAGGAATTCAGTAACTCTCATTCAAAAATCAAAGCCCATGCTCGGAACACGCACCCTTATTTACCTCCTAATCCTTATTGATTGATATCAACCCTAACCCGGTCTGTAACTAGGTGTCAAACACACGCGTCGTAACGCGTCCATTGTAACCGGTAACACCGCGCGTTATAACTCGCCCGCGCGCCCTGAGTGAGCGCTGAATATTCATGTTGTGTGAACGCGCGAGTGGGGCGGCACTGAGAGCGAGTGTATACCTTATACGCGTAAAGCTTAGATAATAGTAAAATATCTACACAATAAATTATCCTGAAGCACTGATTTCCATAGACCACTGGATAGGCGATTGGTATCAAATATTTGATCCGATTTGAAAATCGCACTGGCACTGAGAGCAGTAGTTAGTGTACTTGGAACTAATAATAGTGCTGACTTTCGCAGATGAACTTCGATAATGCTGTCATTGTCAATGTCAATGGCTGTCCATTTAACTCATGTTCTGAGCCATTTGAAGTCATTTTAGTTCCCAGTACACTATTGGGGGCGCTTCAAATCGACAGAAAAATTATCTGTCATTTTAATGTCTATAGCCACTCCAGCGTAATACGCTGAGCGTATTATCATAGAGTTCAGTGTCCTGAAGTCAGATAATGAGCTAGAATGCCTAATGCATCAAAAAGAGATTGAAAGCAGTGTCTAGAATTTAGCTGCTTACTCACTGAGAAAAAAAATAGCCCACAACGTACAAAATAAGCGTTGTCGATTGTTTGTTGTTTGTGAGTCAATATTTACATAGTTATAGTGTCAATTCTAATGTTGTCAGACTAATGTTGTGCTACACTCAATTTGAATGTTGTCAATTTCAAGAGAACTTTACCATATTGCCGTTCTAGCAAAAAACATTGTTAATTCGTTAATGTTTAACGTTGTGTCGAAAAAAAAAACAAGTTAACAAAGTAAACATATAGAAATTGACAGAAGAAGAAATTGTACTTTAATAAATTGACAAAGTTTACTACTGAATATTAATAGAGGCACAATACGCGGGGTATGAGGCGTGAGGGGGGATGACGACTGTCTATCCCGCGCGGGGCGCGGGGGCAGGGAGCCCACGCGCCGCGCCGAGCGCTCGCATCGCCCTCTTCCCCATCCGACCACCGGACGAACTGCACGCACGCGCCGCGGGCCCGCGGCTCCGTCCCATAACCCATTGGACATTGCCTTTCTTTGTAATACCATACCAGTAAACCTATTGTAACGTATCGCGACAAGTGAACGTGTGCGCACTGCGCAGTGTGATATTAAAATAGAGGAATTTCTGGCTAAGGCGAGGTTGGCCCACCTCATAGACAATATGTCGGGTAAGTTCACCTCTTTATACCATCTGTGTTGTTTCGTATAAAGTTTTACTTCTGTTGTTTTATGTGTGTGCATGTAAGTATAGTTTCCCATTATTATTTCTATTCTATTTGCCTTAAAGTAGGTTCAATAAAGAGAGGGCATCCTTAGTTGTGTATGTAGCCAGGAATTTCATATATCTACGTAGATCGTTACTCTAGGCCAACAAGTTAGGGCCAGTTGCCTAGGTACCTACATCTAATGACAGTTGTTGGCCAGCGGTGGTGTTAAGTTTAAATTACGTATTAAGTATTTGCTATGATATGATAATGTATGACCAATGTAGTGATAGACGTATGTGTGATGCATGCCTGATCTTAGGCGCAGGCCAGACAGAAAAGGCGTCCCTCCCAAACATTTTATAAGAAGAGGCAGCGAGACACATTCGGCACGCCACGGCTTTAATGCTATTCGGGTCTATCTATCGCTATAAATTAGTACTGTTTGTGTGTCTTTATAGAAAATACCTAACGGTTGTCGATTGCGCGCTGCGGCGGCGTGGCCTTCTGTCTGGCAGACCCTCACTATCACAATGTTACTTGGTACTACCAACAAAGTTCTTTAGTCTCAGTAGATATGTTGTAGGTTTCTTGTGTTGCCAAGCGCGCCAACCTGACAATGTTTTTTTAAAAATAGTAATTTCATGAAATAATTTCATCCGTTTCGAGCGGGCCTGCCCAGATATCTCCTTTGCTGACTTTACAATCAGGGTCGCTACCTATCGTACCAATCGACTAGCCAAATCAATATAGTCTATGTGTTTGTTATACAGTTGGCGAAGAACAAGCAAACGTAGCCGCGTTGCTGGGGATCGTTGCCCTACTCCGACAGATGCCCATCATAGCTGTACCGAAAAAGAAAGTATGTAGGTTGTCAAGGGATGACAAGTGCCAAGGCAAGAAGGCAACCATTTTTTTTCTCTGTGTTAATACTTAGTTCTTTATTATATGATGTGTAATAATAAATCAAGTGTTTTATTTAATATTTAAAACCCCTCAACTGCTAACAGTATTAATCAAACCTCCAATGTTGTTAAACGGACAACTCTCTAAAAGAGCAAATTTCTTTTTAATGATATTTGCGAAATTATTGTTGTTGTCAGAAAATTTAAACAACAACAACTACACTGTTGTTTAAATTTTCTGACAAAAACAATAATTTCGCAAATATCATTAAAAAGAAATTTGCTCTTTTAGAGTTGTTCGTTTAACAACATTGGAGGAACATTGCTCCAGAGACAAAGCTCAGTCGTCAAAATGACAATAAAAGAGTTGTTAGATTGCCCACATTAAATAGTTGGATAGGCAAGGTTACATTGCTACAGAGACAACGCACAATTGTCAATGGGACAATATTAGAGTTTTCAGATTAACAACGTTTAAGAGAAGGTTTCGTTAAGTTATATTGCTACAGAGACAAAGCTCAGTCGTCAAAAGGACAAAATAAGAGTTGTTAGATTGCCCACATTAAATAGTTGGATAGGCAAGGTTACATTGCTACAGAGACAACGCACAATTGTCAATGGGACAATATTAAAGTTTTCAGATTAACAACGTTACGCTGTGACTTTTTGACAACGTTAAACATTGTTTGTAAACTATGTACTCCTGACCAAGTATAACGTTGTCGATGAATGTTGTTAATTCGGCAACAAAAATCTGACAATAAAAACGTTGTCTTATTGAATAAGTTATTTAAAGGGTTGTGTGTGGTTAATGTTTTCTTGTCTAATTGACAATAATTTTTTCTCAGTGAGCTGTTGTATCAATGTATATGTATGTGGGATTCATATGAGAGAGTCCTAGTTAAAATCCTAGGAGCTTGCAAAAGCACTTAAGGGTCTTTGATAGTTAACTATTAAACATGGTATCAGCCACGGTGGTATAAATTAATGTCAAAGACAAAAAACAAAACGTAAATTCACTGAACTTAAAAACAAGTTACAATTTAAGAATCACGCAAGTACATACACAAAGTCGCATATAAATTAATCTTAGGTCCCTACCAACAATACACGCACACAAACTTGTTTTTACTAAAAAGTGCAGTACCCATCGCTGTCAGTGGAACCACGCACCCCAACAAGGTTTTGAATAATAAAGCGAGGCGGCATAATCCGCGGCTGCGTGTTTCAATCGGCTCGATGCTCAGGATCATCTCCTCAGGTCACAGGTGTGTCTGTTCCTTGTCACGTGACATTGCAAAGACTATTCACGGCTACTTCCCATTTGGTAAACCTCAAACTGTACCTAATAAAAAGTAGCGTTTGGTAAAAAAATTATTTACTTCATACATTTAATCCCATTTTGTTAGTTTTCTTAATGGGACAAAATGTATGAAGTAAATAAAATGTTCACCAAACGCAACTTTTTAGTAGGTACAGTTTGAGGTTTACCAAATGGAAAGTTTACCAAATGGGAAGTCACGACCTAATAAACTGCTTTTGATTAGTGCTAATTAACCTGAGAATAACAATAGTATGACGAGTGTATTCTTTCCTTAAAGACAAGCAATGCAACTGTGATTTAAGCATCCATAACTAATCTGTCAAGTCAGGCCAATTTACTCGTTTAAATAATTTTAATAATTACAATAATCTATCTAATCGGCCCGTATCCACCCACTGTTGAGTATAGGCCTCCTTTCACGCCAACTGTTTCGGTTCTGTGCAAGATTCATCCAGTTGACACCGGTGAACCTGACTATGACATCCGACCAGCGGGCCAATAAAGTAAAGTGAAATTATTCTCGTAGCATATTTAAGAGTATGCAATAGTGGACCAAACAAAAAAATGGATTATAAAAATGCCTAGCTGCTAAATAATTAAAATAATAGCTTATAAAAAAAAAAATATATATATAGTACTAACATATTTTTAAGTTTTAATGTTACTAACAAATTTATGGAAAATGTAAGTGTATGCTTTTTCCGAAATAAAATGATTATTATTATTATTATTATTAAAAATCATTCTCAATGTCAGAATGCTGAGAATATCAATCAGATCAAACATTTTAAATGACTAATCAATAAAAAATGCTTATGATTATATTAGTTAAGTATCGTTTGTTGTTAGCTAAGTTAAATGAAAGCCATGCTCACGTAATCATATTCTATAATGTGAGCGGCTCGAGTCGCCTGAGTACTACTCGAGGATCGTATTTAACAAGCTTGATTCCACTAGAGACACTACGATTTCGTAGTTAGGTTATTAATAGCCCTCTTAGCCGAGATTTTGGATACGGCAACCAATTTACACAATCAATAAACTGCGTAGAATACCTATACAGCGTGTTAGGTAACCCGAGGGACATATTTAAGGAGAGTGTTCAGAATCCGATTTAGAGTCCAATTCGCTATAAAAAATATATCCTTAATTTTTTTCATAATTATCCTAATAATTTATGTACATGCATGAACTACCTAAAAATCCCGTGTGCTGAGCGGCCCGTTACGCCCCAAACTCAAATTGTACGCGAGTACAATAATTTGAGTAATGAACGAGTGCACGAAATAGGTACTGTGAAGGGAATAGTGCCCGCACGTTACGCGGATTTTCAGGTTCCGACTAAGGTTATTGACAGATATTAACCAGAATTTTTATTGATTTATACTTATTTTGTTATATGGAAGCATGAACTATTTGGGGTTTAAATATGTCCCTCGCATTTCCTGTCATATCGTATATTACTGGGGGCCTAGACAAAAGTAACATTTTGACAACGATAGCGGAATACGCTAATTCCAAATTGTAAAGATTTGAAAAGTCACGTGGTCAATTGATATTGAAAGTACAGGTTTTGACATTCGCTATCGCGAATTGAGCGATTACGAACGTCATAAATGCCGCTTGTCTTGGGCCTCTGGAACGCTAGCATCAGTGCACTCCATGTTCTCTTAGTTGTACAGCGCAGTAAAACATTTTTAAAGAATAATAATATCATTTCATATCAGTTTAGAAAAATAAGTTCCCAAAAATATTAGCCTAAATATTTGAAATATATTTAAAATAAACGACCAACCCCGGATCAGAAATATGCATAGTCCGCAAAACTACTCCCCACCTACAACGGCACCCAGCGAGTAAACAATACTTGATCCGTCCCCCTCCCCCTGTGTTCCTAGGTCCTTTAGATAAGAGGACAAGGAGCAAGAGCACCCGAGTGAATGTGCCTGCTTAATTGATAACTAATGAGTGTCGCTAAATGTCAAGATATGGACTGGAACTTTATATAACATACAATATTACGTATCCTACTTGTGAAATTGTTGGGATCCCTTTTTTTCGCATTTATAACTTTTTTTGTCATAATTTAATTTGGCATAACGAGTTTGGCATAATTTTTTTTGTCTTAATAATATTTTGTCATAATTTTCCTTTCGCATACTGTTTCATTAAGCATAAATATCGTTTAGACTAATGTTTTTTGCCCTAATTTTGATTCGCATAAATTTTTTAGACATTGTTTTTTTGTCTACAAGTTATTATTGTGTATTCAGTAGGTTAAGGTGCGGCGGAGGTGGCCCTTGGGCCACCCCTGAGCCGCCATCATGTTTATTTATATAGGAAAAGTATTTCGAAAAGTTATGGCTTTAGAATATTATGCTTTACAATTATTATGCTTAAAGAAGGTATGCCTAAAAAAATTATGCCTATAAAATTATGCCAAAAGAATATTATGCGTAACTATTATTAGGATAAATAAAAGTATGCCATGTTAAATTATGACAAAAAAACTTATGCGTAAAAATAGGGAACCGAAATTGTTAAACATTTTGTATTATTTAATGATAAAACTTCCGCTTGCAATTACAAAGTTTTCAAGACATTTCATTATGTTTAGTCAAAGATATTTAATGAATCTAACGCTTAGTTTGTTACCAAGTTTCAAAGTTAGCAAAAAAGGACTAGCATAACGGCGTCTCTTATTAAAATTAAGTCGTCATTACATGATGGGTACTTCCTTAATCAATAAATACACATGTTGCCAAATTATGGATTGGTGATCACAAACCCGTTTTGAAAAGGCCATCGTAGCGTGCCGCTAGTATAGTACGAAAAAAAGTACCTACGATATTAGGTATCGTCAAATAGATAAAACGTAAATCGAAAAATTAAACTTTGATGCGTCTTACCAATTCAAACATACTTGTGCAGATAAACTTCATTTATTTATCGGACTTTTCCATTTTCAGTCAGTCTCAAGAGGGGCTGGGACCCTTGGACACATAATGAATTAATGCGTGTCTCATTTCAAGTATTAGACAAACATTTGAAGACGAAACTTCAATGGATCTTTAGGCCATTAAAACGTATTATGCTCTTTTAACTTTCGTCTGCGAACGTGACACGGTTCAGGTTGAGGTGAAAAGTGGAGCAAAATAATTAAATAAAACTAAATATTTAAAACGTTTTAAGTTAAACATAAGAAAAAACATTTCCTACAAACCGATAATAATGAAAACTAGAGTAGCTTTCAAGGGTGTTCCACTGGTTGGTTCATATTAAGATAATGCATTGGATACTAATTATTGGCGTTTATTATATTCGTAGTAACAGGCAGAATTCTTGTTTTGTTGCGCTTAAACCATTTCAACAAAAACATAAATAAGACTTTGAAAAAAGACTTCTTAGAAAAAGAAGAAGTGTGTGTCATTTTTTTACGTTGCAATGGAGCGGAACAACTTGGTTTTCGCTACGGTGATAGTTTGGAAGTTATTAGAGATAAGTAGAGTCAATATTCCTAGTTTGAAGGCCGTTAAGTATTTAAAGTCGACTGATTAGTAAAATTGACCCATAGTTTCGTTTTGAACGTAACAAAGGCAGTCTTTAGAGAGCGGCTATCGCTCCTCCCGTGGCCAAAAGCTCGCAAATTGGACGCGAAGCAAACATCCAACGTTTGCGCTTCGACTTTTTGGCGATACTGTGCGTCGGCTGCGGCTATTTTTGGTTACTACATAAAGGAATGAAAAGGACACGGGCGAACATCCATAGAACGTTGGGCCTTGATTTTTTATGAACCGATTTACTATTATTATGTAGAAAATGAAGTAATATTCCAAATACACTTCAATTTATAAATCCACTCCCTGGGAAAAAATAGTTATAGGATGATTTTGATTTCTACAAAAATAACCCCAATTGTCGAGTTTACTGGATCCGTTGTAAGAAAAGCTTAGGTCGTTTGTTTTAGCTGAAACCGTCATTTAAACGTAGCGAAAGTCGTCAAATATTAAACCAAGCATTCCAACAATAACGACAAAACAAAATTATTCACATATGTTATTCAAAACAAACAGAAACGAATGATTGACAGACGTTGTATGACATTTGATTTTTTTTTGACTTTTCTGTTGCCATAATTTTTTCAGAAAATTATCGTGCCTCTATTCTAAGCTGTCATTTGTATGGGATCTGATCGGAAAATCAGTATTTAAGTATCTTAACTAGCAACATTATTATTATTCTACCGGACGTACTATGCACTATGCACATAACACACCGGATGCACTACAAAACCAATAGTATTTTCATTTATTAGATTATATTTTTATCCCGGGGTAAAAATATTAATTAAAATTGAATTTAAATATTAAAAATCTTGTAACGAATATTAATTATATTTTGAATAGTGGAACGAACGCTTAAGATTGAGCCCATTTCTGCCGATATCCTTTGTCTAATTAAGACAGTTTTAACTTATTGGTGTAAAAGTAAGCGCAGTGGGTAAGAAGCACCAGCTTCTTCTACTGTAACCATACAGTTTTTGACTTTTTATTTGAGTCTTTTTCGTCGCCACTCATTTTGTTTAGACTATGTTGAAAAAAAAATATACTTTTAAAGATTTTCACTTAAACTAAAATTAATTAGTTTATGGTGGTCATGAGTGTCGTGTTTGTTTGAAGAGATAGAATGAATTAAACTTTAGTCATATTAATTATGTTAACTGCAAAACCAACCTACAGTCTCGTCTGTACTGGACGCTAACAAAGGCAGTCCCTAGAGAGCGGCTATCGCTCCGCCCGTGGCCAAAGGCTCGCAAATTGGACGCGAAGCAAACAACCAACGTTTACTCTGCCTGCGCGACCGAAGCGCTTTGGCATTTCGGCAACAACGCTGACTGGGGTTATTTTTGCGTCATTACATTACTTACTAATTAAAAGATTAGAAATCAATCTTAAATTACTATAAAACAAGATATAAAATCAAGTCAAAATATTATTTTAAGAAAAAATATATTTTGACTTGTTTTATAAACGAGTATGTTTTGTTTAATAGATAGGTGAAAGAACAAATTTGAAATCTGAGGGGAAGTAATCACTACCGCCCGTGGATATTTGCGACTAGGGTTCTAGATGCGTGATGAATTTGGGCCTTTGGTACTCTCATTCACTAATCAAAGCGAAAGCAAATAGCAAACTAGGTCTTTTATAAGAGGATCGTATTTCACCTAAAGCTCGGTCATATACATATGGCTGGCTGGCGATTAACAGA
Organism: Mecyna flavalis; assembly: GCA_949319885.1. Classification (NCBI taxonomy): domain Eukaryota; kingdom Metazoa; phylum Arthropoda; class Insecta; order Lepidoptera; family Crambidae; genus Mecyna; species Mecyna flavalis. The sequence goes on from OX439426.1 coordinate 1,763,555, forward strand.
CAGAAACTGTCTTCAGGATGTTTTGCAGTTTGGAGCTAGATAGATAGCTGTCTAAATAACGTCCAAAATATTTTTTTTTATCTTTCTAGTTTTTCCGTTATAAAAGCTGCTATACACTTCACATTTTCATCATAACATCTAACACTTTATATTATTTCAAGCATTAGAGCACAGCTAATATAACCTCGTATTAAACGCGCATGGCTAATGCTATACCTGGTCATTGTGCCGGCGGACACTTATTACGTGCAGGTACAGGCGAGTAATACGTCTGCCTCATTTCATAGCTAGTGGGCTAGTTTATAAGCGAAGAGCGTATGGAATTCTCCGTGTATACCAATATTGTTAAGAATTTTTTATACCAGAACTGCGGAATATATTTATACGTTCCGCTTGATGGAAATCGGTTAACGTAGCCAATAGACCTGCCTGGAAGTAGCCTGCAACACCAGAGGCATGACGCTTACTGAACCTGTAACGTCCTATTTTAAGGCATCCATGCTGTTGACCTACAGGAAAATTCTTGGCCGCCAAAAAGACCGTTGCCAAACACAAATTTGACAAAAGGGTGACTTAGCACACCTGTAATCTTAATCGTCATTAACTATTCAATTAAATCCGTAAGGCACATTGAGGCACTTAGGGTCAACAAGTCTTTTGTCATAAGGCGAGCTCACTTAGCACGCCTTCTCCGGCCTGAGGGTCGACCTGCGGGCGGGGGTAGCCCCCCAACGCCCGCATTGCACAGGTCACTCGAGCCAAGTCTGAGGGCCACCTAGTTTCTCGGGTGGCCCTCCCTAGGCGCCACCCTGACTTGAGGCCTCTCAAGTCGGGGTACTCGGGGATGGGCCGGTCAATAGCAAAGCTGGCACCGGCTCGTCCCAATCGGGTGTGAAGGAGAAACCGGGGGAGTTTAGTGGGTAGTGGACGCTTTTATGGTCTCGAGTCCCACACACGGCCGTGGGTCTAGCTAGCCTGCGGTTATGGTGCATAAACGCATTCTCCTCCGAAAAAAAAAAAAAAGTCTTTTGTCATTCGCTCTAGACTCACACCAGCTTGGGACGTCGGGCACACTGAATCGCCGCGGGACGCGCCAGTCGCCGGCCGCAATTAAATTGTTCCCCCGAATTTCCCCCGGGGCGCCGCGCCCTACGACCGGACCTCGGACCCACGCCCGGGAAAAATCACTTAACTTATTTACTTAGCCAGCTTGGACTTGCCTGAAGAAAATCACATCGCCAGAATGTAATATTACGTTGAGGTTTTCGGGGAATTAAATAAACACCTTTTTTTGTTGCTTGAAAAAATATTTGATGCGGAGTCACAGTGTTAATTTAGCGGTTTGCTTTATAATTAAATTCTTAAGCACTACTAGCATTAAAAAGAAAAGGCTGTAGCTCAAAAGAAAGCCCCTTTTCAAAGGAACTGTTATAAATAATGATTATAGATAAAATTGCTGATACAAATAAAAATAAAGACAAAAGTATTTACAAATCCTTTATGATAAGGTACAGTGGGTTAGTAGAGTTTAGTTAGTGAGTAACTTTGACCTTGACTTTGATAACAACATAATTATATGGGGGACTCAACTTATGCAATGAGCTAGGTTTAAAACAGGTAGTTATGTCCCAGCAGGTGTATCTTGAGTTTGTTTAACTTTGATTACCATTTATTCTTTACCTTTACAAGCAATTCTCGTAAGCCAACCGTCTTCATAATAATGCGGCTTTGCGAACGTTACAATTTTGCCACTACACGACAATATTGCAAGGAAGGATGACGTAATTCAACCAATTTACATGCAAAGTATACTTCATATTACGGCCGGCGTGCTCAAGCGAATTTCGTGCACATTTCAGTGTTTACGTTGCCGTTAGTTCACAAAGAAATGAAAACAGAAGGAACTTTGTATGTAAACGCGTTTATTATAGTATGAAAATTGCGTATTCACAAGCCTTTTTTCACACAAAATGGACCTATGGTAGAATGTAAGGAGCATTCTACCATAGGTCATAGGGCTGTAATGTCGACGTTAACAAATCTGTTTAGAATTAAACTAGCGGTCGCCATTGATAAATACAATTATTACTACGTCAGTACATCATATTTCTATGGCGGTCGCCTCCGCGGTTTCACCCGCGCGCAATTTCTTTTATCAATTATCCCCCCTTCCCTCAATTATTTCCCCGATAAGAAGTACCCTATGTCATCCGGGAATAATGTAGCTTTCCCACAGTGAAAGAATTTTTCAAATCAGTTCAGTAGTTTTGGAGCCTATTAAATACAAACAAACAATAATCTTTCCTCTTTATAATTTAGTATACTCGTAGATGTCTGCTGAAAACAAGATAGCTTTGATTGTGATCAGGCAATAACTGATTGTAATCAGAACACTTGAAACAAAAAACTCAAAGGTGCTTTGGCAGCACATTGAGCAATGTGTCCAAATAATAAAATAAATAAATATCCCTGGACATTATTCACACAGCGCCATCTAGCCCCAAACTAAGCATAGCTTGTGCTATGGGTGCTAGACAACGGATAAACAATACTTATATACTTTTTTTTTGTAAATACATACTTATGATACATAGAAACACCCAGACCCATACAAACAGACATGTTCATGCACACAAATGTTTGTACCGTGCGGGGATCGAACCCGCGACCTCTGGTGTAACAGGCGACTTCTCGACCATTACACCAAATGGCTTGTCATAATGTATTAAAGTATCCGCTTACTGTCAGGAGGACTTCGTGCCTGTTTGCCAACTAATCAAAAAAGGTTTCACACTTGATCGTTTGACTACTTTGTAAATGAAGTATTAATAGCAAAAAATCATCCATCGTGTTTTAAATGTCCATGTTAACTAGCTAAAATAATTAACTGTCTTGTATATTTTAAAACGATCCTTCTGTTATTATGTGGCAGGAATGAGGCTGTGCCGACAAAATTTAATTTAAAGACAAACCTACAACAGGTGCGTTTCAATGTGAACCGTATGCCGTGACCATAAGAGTTTTTATTTAAATTTCAGCTACTAAAAACAGCTACCTGAAAGGAGTGCGGCAGAAATGGGCTCGATCTTAAGCGTTCGTTCCACTATTCAAAATATAATTAATATTCGTTACAAGATTTTTAATAATTAAATTCAATTTTAATTAATATTTTTACCCCGGGATAAAAATATAATCTATTAAATGAAAATACTATTGGTTTTGTAGTGCATCCGGTGTGTTATGTGCATAGTGCATAGTACGTCTGGTAGAATAATAATAATGTTGCTAGTTAAGATACTTAAATACTGATTTTCCGATCAGATCCCATACAAATGACAGCTTAAAATAGAGGCACGATAATTTTCTGAAAAAATTATGGCAACAGAAAAGTCAAAAAAAATCAAATGTCATACAACGTCTGTCAATCATTCGTTTCTGTTTGTTTTGAATAACTTATGTGAATTATTTTGTTTTGTCGTTATTGTTGGAATGCTTGGTTTAATATTTGACGACTTTCGCTACGTTTAAATGACGGTTTCAGCTAAAACAAACGTCCTAAGCTTTTCTTACAACGAATCCAGTGAACTCGACAATTGGGGTTATTTTTGTAGAAATCAAAATCATCCTATAACTATTTTTTCCCAGGGAGTGGATTTATAAATCGTAGTGTATTTGGAATATTACTTCATTTTCTACATAATAATAGTAAATCGGTAAGTGTAATTCATAAAAAATCAAGGCCCAACGTTCTATGTATGTTCGCCCGTGTCCTTTAGTCGTTGTTATAATCTGGAATTGTTATTTTTCGCAATAAAACGGAGTTTTAATTTTTCCTGTACACAGTTTTATGTAATTTTAAATGTTTCTTTTGGCCAACTTTATTTAAAGTCGCAAAACTAGGAGTTTAGTTCAAAGTATGTGGACCTGTCTAGCCAACATTGTAGGAGTCCTTTAAGTTGCTAATACAACCGAGGGACATTACGGGAAAGTGACATTGAGCCTGAACGAAGTTTTTTTATCCTTGCATATTGTAAATTATGAATTTTTAAGGTAATTTCAGTTTAGTTAAGGTAATAGAATTTAATATTCTAAATACTAAACTAGGTAGTTATTTTATTATTATGATGTGATAGCTGAATAACATTGTTAATAGATACCTAGTTCTCTGATTGTGTGCATGGTTAAACATGCTGAACTGAGTAGATCAGATTAATTGATAGTCTTTGCCCTACAGTGAGACATTAATAGGTTGATAGTGGGTCAATTCTAAAAGAATGACTGCTGTAAACAAGGGTCGGTTATCATTGTTAAAGCTAAAAACAGTTATGTGTAAAATGTCTGCGTTGATTTTGAACTGAATCTGTTCTGTTTTACACATTATAAAAAATCATTACATTTGCATAATTTAAGGCGTCATTGAATAAAAAATAATATCATATAATATCTCCTATGTTGCGTTTTTATAAAAGAGGATAAAGATTTTTTACGTTATTTACATCATCATCATCAGCCTATATACGTTCCCACTGCTGGGACACAGGCCTTATCTCAATTGTGAGATAGTGTGGGCCATACTCCACCACGCTGAACTTATTACACGTTATTTACAACGGGGCTCAAAATGATTTATATTCGTTGTAGTAGCCATAATTGTCAAAAACGGCCGTTTTAGGTATCTACTTTTGAAAAAGACAACAAAAGTAACACGTTTTAATTATTATTTTGATAATGTAAAAAGACCCATTACTGTTTTTTACAAACACAAAGGATACCTATATATTAAGTATACAATTGTCTTTACACCGAAACATCCCAAATGTTCTAAATTCTAGCTTGTTCGTACTACCAATTGTCGTTCGGATGACAATATACGTACTAACTAAAGTCCCAGGCCGCATCCAAAGTGTCGTCACGTGACATCACATACCGCTAGTTCCGAAGTCCCGTCAATTCCTGGCGGCACGAACTGCATTCCAGACCGGGACACCGTGGTGCTCGGAATCTTAATTGCATCTAGTTTTGCATACGCGTTCCATTCCTTGTTTAAATGTCATGTACGTGTAAGCTAGGTGAGTTATGTGGGGGCTGACAGAGCCATTATGCTGGTTCTGTGATGTACGCAAAATAGTGGAACGTTTCTGTCTTTTGAAATTAGAGCGGTAATAATTATTTTTTAGTTTTACGTGACGTGACGTGACCTAAGACTTTAGACTGTAGGTCTTATGTGATATAAATTTTTTTTTTTGAGTGACAGATAGCAGTCGCTTTAATCTAATGAATTTATTTGCCAAATAAAGGTTTAAAGTGCAAGCATACAACTGACGTACACTAACTAAATTGAAAAAAAAAAGAGCTTAAACAAAGAAGAGAGAACAAACAACCCATGAAGCCTAAAACAGTATCACTTCAAAATGTGCATACCAGTCCAGTCTTTCAAGTCCAACTTATAAACTTGTAACGGCGAAGGCTTATGCTACATGTATAAAAATACTAACAAATTGGTCAAAACAATGTCGTAGAAACGAAAAATAAATAGGCTTTAAACGAGCCCATGTCGGTAAATGAAGTAGAAAACAAGCAGAAATAAAAGGGAAAGTTGCTCCGCTATTCATGAGACGCAACAGTCAACTGTCGTGTGCTGATTGATTGAAGCACATTGTAAAGGAAACGCGCGTACCCTCGTCCAATTTCCTACCCTTTTTCACCTAGCGTCCGTCACGTTTCACATTCCAGTACGTGTGCCGAGCTTCCAACGGACATTCCATTCTCGGAGTTCGGACAAACTTCACTGTGGAAGCTGGCTATCTAGTAGTAAAAGTTTTTCGAGTATATTATGGTCTTATTACATAGTTCCATATGCTCAACAAGAATATACATTGGCAGTTTATCCGGATAAAACATAATGTTTTTAGAGAAGTCTCCCACAACTTAAGTATGAACAACAAAAAAATATAATTCGGTTCTGTACTCTTCCATCAAAATCAGTATTGAGAAAATAAAAAAAAAGCAGACAAAAATTGTATGTAAAAATAAAATCCATGCGACTTAGTGGAATTTTCGTATCCTTTTCACCTAGCGTCCGTCACGTAGACATTCCAGCCCATACGTGTGCTGGGTTTCCAACGGACATTCCATTCTCGGAGCGCGGACAAACTTTAGTTGAAGTTGTTGGAATTTTTGCTGCAGCGTTTTGAAGTAATGCGTTTTTATTACATTCATACTTTCCTTTTTAAATAGTGACTGTTTTACTTAATAAGTATAGCGGATAATCTTAGTATTTCAATTTAATAAACTGACAGTTAAATTATCAGAAACTTAGTTTCAATGTAAAAAAATTTATTATACATTTGTATTTCCAAAAAAGTGGTAATATGACTCTAAAGATATGTACAAGTGTGAAATGTCTGCCAACTGATGTAATTAAAAAAAATAGGTTTCACTCCAGGTCAAAGGCTTTCAAATCAATAAAAGCTTTCAAACTAAGCATAGAAGAGTATCAGCAGGCACATAGTATGCCTTTGTGCCGTATTGAGTTCCGCTTGTGCTTATTATCAGATTCCTACAGTAGCACAGTGGTGCGGGTGGAGACCGTTCACAAATCCCCATCGGAAATCCCCATTAAGCCTTATGATGGGGATTACACGTCATAAACAGTGATGAAGACAACCCAACTCAAGTTTTGCGGCATTTGAGCTACACCCGCTCCACTTAAACACTGCAGAACCCTCAATTAAGCGATATGACTGTAAAATCGTTTTATTTTTCCGGTCCCAGCAAAGAGCTTCATTAAATATAGTTGACAAGCTGCAATTACCTTTAAATCAATATATTCTGCAATTTTATGGAAAATCGCTGCCGCAGGATTCGGTAACTATGTTAAAATAGCTGAATCGCATTACCGGTCCCTCATCGCAGAGACCTTTGAGACCCCGATAATGTGGTTATGAGAATCGCTAACATACATATAGCGTTTAACTTGTGTGATACTCGTAACTGTAAACTGGGAAGTAGTTTGATGGAATGATAGGTATGATTATTTATTTTAAAAATTAATAATTGTATGAAGGTATGTATGTATATACCTACAGTAAAAATTCTGTTTGCCTTAAGTCTAAAGCAGAAAATGTTTTTTGGTAGGCTGTAAATGTCGTTTAAAAAACCTGTACCGTGCATGATCTCTGTGAAAACATTTTTTAGAAAACAGGTACACTCCGCTTTTGATTTCTTTACATTGAATTGTAAAAAATGTGTGGTTTAAAAGTGTACTGCTTAAAAGGCTTATATTGATTTCCAATAAAAAGTCCGTTTGTTGCAAAGACACCTATCTCAAACGAAGATTATCCCTCTTTGCTGACACCATAACTGATTTTTATACTCACTTCAACACTGCAATATGACTATAGACCAATCGCAGTTTATAAGAAATGTATGAAACCTGCCTACCAATTACGGTTTCTGAAGCGTCAAGCACACGTACTCCCAATCGAATGCTAATTTGTAACACAAATAGTATTAAATTGTAATCCAAACAACCCGTGACCCGGCGCTGTTTGCCTTCCACATCAGCTACGGGTCTCGTTCGCAATCCTTCGATATCCAACTCGTTACATTGTGTACACTGTGTTTCCAACTTTTGGGACGTATTAAATGAATGATGTGTAAGTGGACGGACGAAGTTTAGATTTAAATTCAATCAGGCGAGGGATGATGGCAACACAAACACAATTGAGTTTCTAACAAGGATTTAAATTTACCAGGTTTTGAAATATTAATATCTTAATTAAATAATAACATTGGTCCAATTCATAATGTCTTTGTAAGTATTGTATGATTTGTCATATCGATACCAGAAATATGAATTAACGTAAGGGACATTTTGGCGAAAATGAGTTATATATATCATTGGATTCAGAATTTTCTGCTCTATCGATTGGTGCTATTAAAAAAGTTCTATCGTTAAAAAAATGTCCCTTACAGTAAGATTTTTTGGCCTGCGTAAAACGTTTTATGCCAAAGAAAAATGATGTAACAGACGTTTACATTTTTTTTTCTCTGAAAAATAAAGTAAGTCAATAGTGTTAAATAATTTACACCTTTACCTTGTCCCTTACTTTAATTCGTGATTAGAGTTTTTTAAGAATTTAATTTAACCCCAGTTAAAGATACCCTAAATGACACTGACGAACGGTGAAGATGGTGATGACAGCTGATAATGATAACTAGATAAAATACTAAATAGAAAAAGTTACATATTCTAACCACTTCAATTTCACCATTAAAAAAGTTTAATTTACCTACCAATAGTTATATTGTAACGAATCTAACGTGTATATTATAGGTATATATATATATATAAAAAAAAAACATAAAAAAAAAGGGAAATAATAATAAAAATATAAATAAATATGTAAATAAGATTCATAATAAGAAAATCAAAATTACTTGATTTCAATTAACAATGACAAAACATTTGAGGCAGGATGTAAGGCTTCATCAAGTTCTTGATCTTGTTATGTACAGTAGGTATATTATTACTGCCTAGTAGGTACCTGGATATGTACGTTCTCTCCCAATCGTTAAATGTATACCAGGTCCAACATTGTTCTTTGCGGCATTTCATTCCGTGCATTTCCAAAATACTGTAAAATGTGTGAAACGAAATGATTAGATAATGTGGTAAGACAATGGTTAAAAGAATCTATCAGAATCACATCGCACACAAGTTATCTTAACAAAATAAATGCTCACCGAATTATTTTAGTTTATCAATGACCGGCCTTTCATTTTAAGTATGTTAATTATTTCATTAGAGTAGGTTATCAGATTAATAATTCGATCGTAGTAAACAAAGTTCTTCTCATGTATATAAAAATAAAACTTAACACATCATAATATTATGTGAAATAATATTAAATTTGCTTGTGAGAAGAGAATGAAAAACGCAACAAACAACCACAGGTGATTGACAGTTGACAGATCTTTTTTTTTTTTATGTTCACGTTTTAAGGCCACTGATTATTTATGGTAAATTTTTTTAGTACTTCGTCAGATAAAGTTATTATCAATGTGCGCGTGTAATAATAGGAGTAAAAAAAACATAATAGGCCGGACTCGCCAAATAAATAATATTCAATTATAATATCAACATTCGATTACGTTTTATAATCGATTATGGTGTAATAAAATATCGATTAAACTGGCTGTTAGTCATCTTAAACGTAAAATCGTATAAACAAAAAGATTAAACAATATAAGAACAAGAAAGCGATCTTAAATAATTTATTAATACTTTTTACGATTCATATTTATTCACATAACATAGATTTATTTACCACCTTTTCTAGACTCCAAAACATAGAGTAATAATATTCCCTAGAGAGGTAACGTAAGACCATCTGCTTGTGCAAACATTAAGTGCTTTTGCACTTAAAATGTTGACGCTGTTAAGTATTATTCAAAATTAACTATACTGATGCATTGTTTATCGATATCGATATATTTTGCTAGTGCACTTGGCGGCACTATCTCATCCCTCTTGACCTTTGATCAGCCAATCAGAGCGTAGTGACCATAGAGAAAATGTAGTGACGTAGATATTACTTCGGCAGAATCGTTTTCAAACAAAATATGTTAGGTTGCCCCTCTAGAGGAATATTATTACTCTATGCTCCAAAACGACGTTTAAAGTTTATAAAATTGTTATCATAGTGACAGGTGTCACATGATGTTACTGAACCTATATACCTATGTTTTTCTAGTTGGCATTATACCACTTAGATCCATCATCTCTTATTACCATAACTTTTTTTAAGCAAAGGAAATATTACCATACTGCCAATGCTGTATGAATGTTAGATATTGCAATAGGGCCTAGTAATGGCAAACGATTAGTGTCGCGTTATGTTAATTCTTCCTCGATCTTAGTAGACTTCGATGATCATAAACTTTAGCGTTGATTTGTGTTAATGTTCCTTGGATTTAAGAATACAGACCGGGACGACCGTAGTGACAATAGGACACACACAACGGATTGTGTAGGCGTGCGTGTGTGGTTTGAATATTAATGTTGATTTCGTTATGTAATTACGCCATATTTCGTTCCCACGAATTAGCTTGGATATAGAGAGGCAATTATAACAAGTGGTGTAAAAACGCGCCGTGATTTATTGCATTTCATGCGGTTTGTAGGAATGTCTCGAAGTCTTTAGTTTTTTAGTAGAAGTAAAAACATACAAACTACTTGACGTTCTTACAATGTCAAATTTTAAAATGAACGACTTTCTAAGGATCAATCCACTCAATGTGTCACCGGACCGATAAGAAAACCAGACGGGTAAATTTAATAGTTGTTATTTACGATCATGCGATAACGTATGTGGCGATCTTTTTTCTTTAAATCGATTGTAAGGGTGAGTCTTAAGTTAGTATGATTTTGGTTCCCAACCGACGCGCGCGACGGGACTAATTGTGTTACTTATGTTGTGAAAGAAGAAAACAGAACAGGAAGTCTGCCTTGATCCTGACTAAATGGCATAGGAGATTCACCCCGGGCGTCTAAAGGTCAGTGTCTTCTTGTGTTCAATGCAGAGATGACATAAAATAATTATGTGTAACTACTCTGACAACTTCCTTGAATCTTGAATGAGGTTTAGAAATTACTAAACTGATTCGGGTGCTTTAGTATGTACTTTCAATTGTACCGGTTGCGTTTGGTTTCGGCTGTTGGTACAGTTCAGAAATGGCCTACACATATCAAATTTTATCTGAATTATGCATATAGTTAGTTGATAATAATCTAGAATTAACAATAGCGCAAATAACTAAATCCAATTGGTTATGTCTGGCTCGGAGGGAAGGTTATGAATATATCCATTCATTTGCTTTTCTCCTTTTTTTTAACTTGATAATTGACTTACATTATTTTTATTCATAGCTAGATGAAATGTTGGTTTGTTCTATATGCAAAATCCAGACTCGCTCCGTAGACTCATCCACTGAATTGTATTAACCTATCTACAAATAAGTATACCACTACAGTATGTAGTGGTTTACAGTTATACACAGTACATTATTTTATAAATGAATAAAAGCACTCGAATGAGAAATAAATAGGTATAAGCTTTATAATAAATTAATTTTGTTTTATGTCATCTGTGGTTGGATTTGAATGTGCCTTATAGTGTTTTTTTTTCTCTCCTATTTGACTTTTATTAATCGGGAAAATAATCATTGTTTCGAGATTGCGAAAATGATAGATTGCGGATCATTAGGTTAGACTTGAAAGTTGGTTGTTATGTAATTAATGTTTTCGGATTGTTAGAAACCGGCATAAAGTTTGATAACAATTTATGCAAAGATTAAATTACGTGGCCAAAGAATAGGTATTATTATAGGGTTTTAGTGGATTTAAATAAAAAACTATCTTACGAAAAACTTTGTTGTTGTGTAACAAAGGGAGTGGGAATTTAAGGTTGTCTATAAACAAAGTAAAAGAGTAGTAATTAATACAGATAGGAAATCATATATTGAACATCACCTCATGTGAGCATTGGGTAACTACCGACACAACGTAGCTATATTAAGGAATCCTTGAAAAATTATAGAAAAATATTTTGTAGGTTAATTTAGTGATTTCAGATTATAACTTATAGGTTTAGACAATGTTAGAATGTTACAATATTATCATCATAATCTGTCTGCCCATTCCTAATCATTTAATTTTGTAATCTATTATTATTATTATTATCTATGTATATAAAAGAAAGTGGTTACACTATTTATAACTCAAGAACGGATGAACCGATTTGGCTGAAAATTGGTGAAGAGGTAGCTTCGAACCAGGATACGGACATAGCATCCTTTGATGGGGGAAAGGGGGGAATAATTAAAAAAAATACACGCGGGTGAAACCGCGAGGGCGACCCTAGTAATATATATTTCTAATATTAATATGAATATCACTTATATTTTTTATTCATTCATCTTTCAGACAAATATTTTTTCATCTGTCTTTCGTTTTCAGTACATTCATTCAGTTACTTTATAAAAAGACTGTTTGATTAAGTCGGAGATTCTTTTTTCAATTTAATTTTTGATTTTAAAGCATAGACGTAATATAATATAACTAGACTGTGCTCTCGTGGCTAAAAAACGAGCCGAGCGAAACAGTCAGACAGAGTAGCTTGTCCCTTTCTAATAGGGTGACAATAAGTTTCGGATAAGTGAGACCAATTCAAATATGCAATCTGCGGATCTGCCTAATAATAGTATTTTTAATTCGTGTTAAAATATTTCAACAGTCGGTTGCACGGAATAAAGTTTTTTATTCCGTGGTCGGTTGTGTTGGCAGCAAAACTTCATATTCAACTGTTGATATAAGTTTATAGAGAGCTGTGTTGTTTAAGACGATGTTATAAAATGATGTAGACAGTGCAATAAATGTGATAGAAAGGCTCCTGGTCTTATTCATCACCCGCTAACAGACACGACGCGGATGCCATGACATAATGCTTTACGGTGTAACTACCTTAAGAAATAAAAAAAAGACAATTTATAGACATTTACGCTTTTTCAAATTTAAGAATACATTGAACGAAAAATAAGTAAATATACAATTGTAAATTAATACATTGTAAAAATAACATTAAAATACAAGCGTTATATTAAGTTTTTGGTCAGGCAAAATTGTTGCCCAAAAACACAATATGAAGGAACGAGATACGCCTCCGTCCTTGCCATAGACCTAGTTCATGGTCACTCTAACTATGAATGAACTGTCATTGCGTGTTGGCAATGTGAAAGAACGAGACAAGCTACCCCGTCTTGATATCTCTCTCGTCTCGGATTTGCCTCGCGTAAGGCGCAAGCAAATATAAACTTTAATGCTTTAGGATAGTGTTCATTTTCAAAAATGCAATTTTTTGAAGATTTCATTCCGGTTACATAGATAATATTAATTCCATGTTTTAAAGCCAATGATACGTAATTATTAAAACTACAGAGTTTGTTATAGGACTCTTAATTAAAAGAGATCATAAAGTCAAATTTATTATTTTTAATTCATAAGTAAAAGGTGTCTACGACTGCTAATAATTTAGGACATTTATTTAAACATTGTTACTTTTATAACATTTATTTAAACTCAATAAATAGTTTAATAGACTGATAAGTGTGTTGAATTTATAATAATTACGCAGACATAAAAGTCGAACATAAAAAAATATTAATAATAAATCGTTTTATTTTTGTCTCCCTAAATTTCATTAAATCTGCAATAGCTAGGCTGCAACTAACATTTAATCATGCAAATAACCTATTTGCATGGTATTAAAATATTCTAAATTTAGTATATTATATCTATAGTTACATCAAATTGTAACACTGTAAAAGTCCTTTACAATAGAATTTCGTATAATTTTCTATTTCTCTTGCTGCTTACGTTATGCTTGACGGTTTACAAATAAAATATTAGCAACGTAAGGTACAACAAAACGTATTTTTTTAATGAAAGGGACATGCTATTTCTTAAACCACTGGGTATTTCTAAATTATTCGTTCATAGCATGAAAGAAGAGAAAATTCTAAGAAACTTTGCTCTAGACACAATTAAAATTGAAGCAGACAGTAAAAAGTTATAGAGAGATTTAATTTTTTTTTATCGTTTTTTGGCTCTCCTGAAAAACAGTGTTTTGTCCCTTACGTTAATTCATATTTCTGGTATCGATATGTAATAATTTCATTTGAACTAATAATAACGTTCACTTATTTACTTCCTTTATTTCGTTTTATACTTCCTTATACCATGCTACTATAAAAGTACATCCAAAATTTCTAGGCAACATAATATGAGGTTTTTTAAACTTGTTATGATAATAACGGTGATGTATGGAAATAATTTAATTTATTCGCAAGCGACGCATGGTTGGGCATTGCATCGATCGCACACACGAGCAAAAGCCTACAGTATTATAGACCGAGAGGTGATGGAGATTCTTAAAATTATATCTTATTGTATAATATTTAACTATTTTATCTTTATTAAAATAATTGAAAAAGTAATGTAAAATGTTGGACTTGATGCCACAAAGGATTTTCGAACAGTCAATCTCTGGGCTAACTGGAAAGGATTTGTGGGAAGTGCTCTATTATTTTTATTAAGTAGATATTTTACTTGTAATGAATTTGATAGTTGGTATAATTGTTTACATTTTTATTTGATCACAAACGAGAATTAGCGAGACCTTAATCATGCACTGCTCTAAAGAGGCTCACTGCAGCTGTGCTTCCTTGTTTGTTTATTTTTTGCTTTTTTGATTCCTGGCATTTCTGTCTTTCTGTTCTGTAATATTTTTTTTGTTGTTTAAAGCTAAAGAATATAAATTGATGTGTTCTTTGATAAATGAAGAATTTTTAACGCCATAAATACTTTCGTAAAAAATAAAAAAAAAAACTTATTTCAGATGTTTGAGGTATGAATTTGAAGTAGTTCTCGAAGCAATGAAATATCGTACTTAAACGTAAAATTGCTTAAATTCGTCGTTCGTCTCCCGGACTATTAATAATGTGTACGTGATACAATCAGCCGCCGCGAGCGATGCGCTGCGCGAGACACGTAACACAGACATACATACAGTTTTACACTTTTAATAAATTCGCGAGGCCCGGCCGAAACTGTAAATTAGTGTAATTACGATATATGTATTATGTAATTTATTTTTCAATTTGTAACGCTTTTTCTTAACTCATGATAGGATTAAAACCGAGCTATAAATAATATGTATGTATCAACATTTCAAGTGTAAAGAAATTGACTCATAATTTTATACTTCAGGATAAAAGGTAAGTAAGAATCAGTCTATATAATGCAAGTAAAAGTGTGTCTTTGGCACTTGCCAACACACACTTTTGTGGAAAGGGTATCTAATTTAACCCATTATAAAAAAGGACAACTTCAATGAAAGAGATCTTTGCCATGCACTGGTATATTAAATAGGCTACTACTGGTACTACTAATGAGCTAAAAATGCATCATACTAACAGTTTTTTTAGCCGACTCTAAAAAGGAGGTTCAATAATATGTTTATTTTACCATGAAAATACAATATATTAAATTTCAAGAAGTTTGTTTAAATACGCTTCATGAACATTATTGGTTATTATTGGTTGGCCCCTCGCGTGAAGGTGATGCTGAAAAAAGGGACATTAATTGTCCTTTTTTACAGCTGACTGAAAATTTGAGGTGTTAAAAATTATATAAAAAGCATGTTTTTATAATAATTTCTTACTTGAGATTCTAGTTCATATGTTCTAATTGACAATAGACCGCCTGTCGAATGTGTTGAATAGGTCAGGTGCAGCGATCGTGTTTAATTGGTCCGTGCTCAGCCCAGGCCCGAGAGGATTACTTGGAAGGACGGAGGTTCAGCCACTTGATATCTAGGCTATCTGGATTTCGGCTACGAATACTCATTATTAAAATTAAAATATGAAATAGCAAATAAGATACCTGTACCTTTTGCTCAAATAAAAAAATGAAAGTACTTGCCACTTTGAACACAAAGAAGTATTCAATTTAGTTCAGGCCAATTTTTTTTTGGAGGACGAGAATGCGTTTATGCACCATAACCGCAGGATAGCTAGACCTGCGGCCATGTGTGGGACTCGAGACTAAAGCGACTGGAACGAGCCGGTGTCAGCTTTGTGGCTATTGACTATCCCATCCCCGGATACCCCGACTCAAAAGGCCTCAAGTCGGGATGGCGCCTAGGATACTGTTTAAAAGACTAAAAAAAAACAATTTCCAATTCAATAGTATTTTACCTTCCAATCGATGCGACGTACAAACGTATAAAGCCACAAAACGTATAACATTTGTCAAACGCAGAACACACTCTCATTATTGGGAAGGTAAACAACGCTCTAACTAAATTAATGTTTCGCCTCTCGATAGTTCGAGCGAGTATTACAACTGAGTCAACAAATATCACTGATGTGCCGAATTAGAGGATTCAGGCGACTGGGACCATATAAAACTGGGACCGCGGTCCCAGTTACCTGATAACATTTTTGAATCGGTCGACTGGGACCATACCTTTGTTTTATTTATGACACCTTCTCTGCTAACTATAATAAATATTGTATTTCAACAATGGATTTGTGGTTAAAATTACGGGTGGTCCCACTCGCCTGACGAAATAAATTAAAAAAAACTAATTAGGCAACTGGGACCGCGGTCCCAGCTATGTAGTGGTCCCAGTCGCCTGAATCCTCCCGAATTAATGCTGCTTGGTAAACATATTTGTGTTTCTTGTTTTTATTGATGAACAGCATTGATTTATTTGTTACTTTATATAAATGTGTATAAAAAAGTAAGGTATCGGCCTATTTAATGTCACTGCAGGGCAAAAGCATTCAGCGTTAAAATCAAGTCATCGCTACAATGATGTACTGGCTTGATCAACATGGCTGGCTTGGCAAGCACAAACTGAAATGTGTACGAAAAAATTGACAAAAACTTTGGTTGACCCGTAATTGAACCCAGGGCCCCGATTTCGCGGCCCGGTACCTTAACCCATCATACATCTATCTCTCTCTAGGCGTTATAAATTACTACATATTTATTTAAATAGTAGCAGCAATGAAAATATGTATGCCATTCATTGGGCTGGTCAATAGCCACATGGTTGGCACCGGCTCGTCCCAATCGGGTGTGATGGGGAAACCGGGGGAGTTTAGTGGGTAGTGGACGCTTAAGTCTCGAGTCCCACACACGGTCGCGGGTCTAGCAGCTAGCCTGCAGTTATGGTGCATAAACGCATTCTCCTCCGAAAAAAAAAATGGATGCCATCCATAATCTGCTAGGCTACTTTCATTACGCCACGGTCTAATAGGGTGAATAACACCATGGCCCCCCATGATCTCGTGGCGACGGTGATAAAGTACTGGGAGTTTAGTGGGTAGTTCCCTTGCCGCTGCCTTTTTTTTTGCGTCAGGAAATGCTGTTACGCACCGGCCTCATCCAAGCTAAGGGCTGGGTGGGGCAGCGGGTGATATGGAGAGTCCCACACATCCTCACTCCAACCACCGACGGGGTGGGTAGCAATGTGTTAATGCATTCCCCCAGTATAAAAAAGGCTACTTTAATTAATGTTAAATTGTGTTTAATTTTCAATTTATTTAGAAGATACCTTTCAAAGAGAACCATTTGTTTATTCAATTAATGTTAATTTGTAACCGAATTGTAGTTACTAACACGACAGGAGGGCGAAATATCACAGCAGAGGCTTAGCGACGCGTAAACAACCAGACATAACTTCACATTCGTGTCGCATTATCAATACCGTCGCTGCTTTTATATTATCATAACACAATTGTGAATGTCAAAGCACAAAGAGAGGTACGTACTAATTAGGCAGCGCATGGTACACATGATAACGTTGTTATCACCGCGGATGCATCCTGCATACAGCGCCTGCATCAGTGCATCCACTTCCCGCATCGTGACGTCATCTGAAATAGAACAGACTGTATAAATTTTACGTGAATTAATTTTGCATTGTTCGTAACGTGCTTGCTTTACATTGTTTTGATAAGAGTGATTGTACAGACAATACTCTGGCTTTATTCGTTAATTTACTCGTTTTATGTGAGGGCACTTTGTTAGAGGCTTTACAAGAATAACGTACTATTTTACTTCAGAAGTTTAGTTAGGTACATAAGTCGCGAAAGTATCTATAACAACCCTCGGCCGTATTATCACTTTCCATCAGGTGAGTTTGCGGTCAAATGGGTGGATGTTGTACATTAAAAAAAAGTGTTATATTTAATTGACCTCATCTCAACATAATGCATTATGCATTAGTGTCTTTGACGAAGTTTAATTCGGAGAAGGTAGGCAAGTGTTGGACCTAATAGTATATATTAGGTCTAGTATATATTGTTCTTGGCAACGGTATTTACCTGCAAGAGCTGTACGTAGGCGTTTTACGTCTGATGAAACGGTGAAGAAGAAACTTTTTGTCCATAATTGCGTCATAAATCAAATTTTCACTGCATCAAAAACATTAAGTTATTCAACCAAGCGGGTCTGGTAATATGAATACTAATAAGCCATAAGCCTCAAACTGCTTATTTGAAAAGTTACCCGGGCAGTTATCCTCTAAGGAGTTGGCAACTAAACCTATCGAACAATTTATGAAGTTGCGAAGATCTAAATTCTCAGTAACCGGACTTTAATTTGGAAGTTGCAGGTGGGGCGAGAGTTTACGAGTTTCGTTAAGTGGAATACGTATTATTTTATTTAGCAGGGTTAATCGAAGGCGATGAAAAGTTTTCCCATCGGAGTGGAATCGATGGAGCTCGAATTCACGTGTGCAAAGGACGACATTTCTGTCGTAACTCTGAAAAACTAGCTGGTGCGTTATTGGTCTCTAGAAAGCTATAAAAGGTTTTGCAGAATTTGTTCGGAAACACTTGGCACAATTTTCCATTAATATGTAGATGTACATAATAATTTAATAAATGTAGAATAACTCTATTCGTTTGTCTTGTAAGCTTTTAGGGCCAAAACCACGAAATCTATTTTAATGAAACTTGGTACAGAACAGTGCTCAGTCCAAATGGGATAACAGAAATAATACACTTTTTGTTATAATTAAATTAAATATTATGATTTTTGGTATAAGATAGTCCAGAAGCTAGAGAGCAATAAAGGTTACTGTTCATCCATAAGTACAATGGTTTTTGATATGGAGATAAAATCGAACCTGTGATCCTGTTGGAAAAACGTGCAGGTAGTTTTCGTCTGTCAGTGAAAATGGACCGGCTAGATCGGGGAAGTACCTCCCCCTCTCTCCCTAGTACACCCTCTCAAGACCGACGTATGAATAGTATCTCTATTGCGCATCGTTTGTTAAGAGACAGTGTAGCTTGTATACATAATCATTGCTCTTAACTGTACACGCTGCTGCTCACTGCAGATAATTGCTGCATGCATAAAAGCTGCATGGATACGCAGCTCATATGTGCAGTGGGAAGCAAGTCATTGCGCTAGTGTATCGCTATTGATCGCTTCCCTTCCCGATATGATTACGTGTGGATGCACGTCATCATGATGCGCTGCTCGGACGGACAGCTGATGACAGGGATTAATGAAAAATGTATGCATCCTTATCGCACAGGGGCCGAATTTTATTTGATGATTATGAAATCAATAATCGTTTATAACGTGCAGTTACTTGCTTGAATAGCAAAGTCGCTAAGTTGCTGCAAAGCTGCGGTTGTAAGCAGTTGTGTCATGAATACATTAAAAATAGCAGCTTCGATGATTCTGACATACCGATGCTACCATGTACGTAAGTATATAATCCAGTCGTATTGGAATAAAAAATTAATAAGTCCTTGGAAATTATTTGTAAAATTGAACGTAATTACAAAAAAAGTATATAAGCAATTTGCTACAATAGTAGACCTTTATTAAGACTTGGTTTATAATAAGGCAAAATAAGGATTATTCCCGACTGCCCCTACCAAATCTGCCCCCAGTAGGGCAGTGTAAACAATGAATAAGGACATTATATATTTAATGTTTCGATCTTCCAACTTTCTGTTAATCACTTTAATTTAACTTGACCGACCCTTCGACTGTCGTAGTACTAACCAAATTCGAAAACTCTTCACAAAATCGGCCTTCAAACTGTAACTTCATTTCGTGATTGCATAATAGTCGCTCAAACGCAGTGTTATTCTGCCTTCAATAGCGCTAGGCAAAAGCCATCGTCAACGCAATATTCAGGCATGTTCACAGGGACTCAATTTCGACGGTGTATTTTCGGATATTTACTTTGCTCTTGTACAAGTATGTCAGGCATTGTAGGCTTCCACGTGGCACGTTTCATTCATGTGTGCATCATAATTTATACATACAGTTATCCGGGTACATGTTTTATGTGTAATTTTTTTTTTAAATATTAAAATATGACAAATGGCTAGTTACCCTTATTTTAATGGTTTGCCTTTGATTCATAGTCTACTGTGACATAAGGCATATCGCCCATCTGTCCGTCTGGAGATATGGCCAGGACATTTCCATTTTAACATAATTAGTGATAGTATTTGCGTGTAGCATTTTTTTTTGTTATCAGTTTTGTGAGTTTCATGACGTCACCATCCTATTCTAAGTTTAACGTTAGCTCAGTTAGCGACATTACCTGTCACTAATCTATTTCGCTGAAACTGACGACAGTTTCATTAATATGCCTGATTATGATTAATGTAATCAGTTGTTCTGTTAGTTCACGGTTCACCGCGAAATGTGATTAATCTTCACTGTTCACGCTTGTCGAAACTCGACTGGGAGATATTTGCCCCTGAATGTTATTAGTTTTGACCTGAAACTTGTGCGTAATTTAAGTCGTGATGTTTAATAAGTTGGATTATGTCTTTGGGTTAAGGAAAATTGTGAATATTACTGCCAGCTTATTCTACCAAGCTTGCTTTCACTTATGCTTAATTAATAGGAAAATTTAAAGAAAAGTGTGTGGTATTATTTTATAGAGCTTGACTGGAAGGAATAAGAGCCTTTAGACAGAAGTGGCCATTGCGTTTCTTTTCGTGTGTATGAGTGTCGTAAGCCTCAAACATTTAGCATAGATTTTCCGACAATTCTCACCCGTTCAATACTGGGACAGGCAGCTTCTAATCTCTAATTTTCAAGTCCTGGCACATTAATATAGTCAGATCATACTTCACCAATTTCAGTTGGACTGTAGTATTTAAGCTCTACGGTTGGTATTATTGTGCGGCCACTGCACCAATAATAGAGGATTGGTTCAATTAGCCGGTATTTAGTGTATTGCGCAATCATGCGTCTTGTTATGAGACATTACGCAATTTCACACATCACCTGTCAAAGCTGCGGATGTATGATATACTTCATGTACTTTCGTTTTGGTAAAATACATAATTTATAATAACATTAAATTTTATTTTCTAAAAGAATTATGAATAGGTCTGCCTGTCCAAACTTGATTTTTATTTGTTAATTATGTATAGGCAAAACTAGAAAACTTAAAATACTCGAAACAAATAATAATTTTGATAAATGTTGCTATCGATTGATAGCTCTTCTGATGTGTAGTTACTGTACACATTTTACATATTTATATTATATTGAATGTACATTTATGTATATTCTGTGACTTCAGTTAACAGATAGACACGCGCAGCCCATCCAAAACGGTAAGCTTTTGACTTTACTACTTAAAAAAATCTACCTATGTTTTTCCCCTTTCGCTTGATCACTGTTTCACAGTGTTGGTCAGAATATTTAAAGGTACTTATGTACACACATATTACCTAGCAGGTAATGAGGGAACTGTGCAACCACGCAGCGCCATACGAGGCCAATGGCGCGCGCACATTGCGGCGCGATTTCACGCGCGGCTTTTCAAAGGCCGGCCCATGTCGTTCGGCCGGCCTGTTATTATGTCACCACGCAGTGAACGCTTACAAGCTGGGAATCGGAATAAAAACGTAACGTAAACGTACATAAGTTATTTCAAAACTGATGTGTGATTTTGTAGCCGTAGCACTTAACTGCCTTAGTGGTGTAGAAGAACTTAATGACAGATGTGTCTGTCTGTGATGTGTTTTTTGACCAAAGCAACCTTAATTAAGTTAGAAATTAGTTAAAAATTAAATATTAATTTATCTGTCCTACACAAAATATGTGTGTAATAAGGGCACTGTGCATCCACGCAGTGAAATACGAGACCAATGGTGCGTGCACATCACGGCGCGATTTCACGCGCGGCTTGTCAAAGGCTGGCCGTTTCGTTCAGCCGGCCTGTTATTATGTCACCGCGCAATGAACGCTTACAAGCTAGGTGGAGTTCAAACGAATTTTTTGCATAGCTCGTTGGGAATTGGAGTAGCGTTTCACTGGCTCAGTAGTACAGTAAATATATTTGAACTGTGCGGTATGTATCTCAGATTAAATCCTTGGTTTGGACAGAGAACATAATAACAAAAATAAGGACTAAATTGTGTCAGGCCATCCAAAACTTTCATTTTGTGAGTTTGGAAGTGCACCCCAGAGAGATAATTAATTAGCTAGCATCGATCTCGTTAGTCGAGTTTGATTTATGAGCCGAACTTGACGAACCCCACATTGAATCGTTCTCATTTGAGTTATCGAGCACTCGATCATTGATGCGGTATGCCTCAATGCCATCAAAGTTATTGATGCAAGTGTGGAATCATCCTATAAATATAAAACTCAAAGATGACTGACTGACATAGATAGATATCAACGCACAGCCCAAACACTGGACGGATCAGGCTGAAATTTGGCATGCAGGTAGATGTTATGACGTAGGCATCCGCTAAGAAAGGATTTTGATCAATTCCCACGGGAACGGGAACCACGCGGGTGAAACCGCGGGCGGCCGCTAGTTATTCTATGAATAATGCAATAAATTATTAAAAACGTTGGAGCGGACTTAATAATTTATTATTGGTAATAAATAGCTCTGATCGTATATATTCCGATTGAATTAAATGTAGGAGCCAATTGAATGAAATTAAGTTTAGGCTTTTTCAATGCAGGCCACTTTTGATGCAAGTTGAATTCTGTTCGAGTGTCCTTTTTCAGATTTTCTTTATTTCCCTGCTAATCACGACGCATTAAAATATGCTCATAGTTTTTTGGACGCTTTTATAATTTTTAATTCAAATTAAAAGGTTTTGTTTGTCTTTAATAATAATCTACAATAATGCTTTAAAAGTCACCTGGCTATATTATGTGCCTACCAGTAAATCGCCACAAGGCGGGTACCAGGTGTGAAGGAAAAATATAGAAAAAACCAAGGGAATGAAGGAGTTTAGTGGTTTGGGTAAAAGCAGTCTCGTGCCTAAAAAGGGTAATTAGCTCTGTCTTCTCTACCCCAATTTACTCTTGATAGAAAAAAACCTCAACCACATTTTTTTAAATGTAAATATAGATTAACTTCGAGTGTGCAATACGCGCACTCATATGAATGCCCGCGTTCGATAGCACTCGCATTAATGTGGCGTGTTTGGCCGGAATGGAACAGGATTATCGGAAACCGATGGAATATCTTACCGCGTTTTCGGATTTAATGTAATTAAAACTGTAAAAACGTTAATGCCATAGAATCGGGTAAAATTAATGGCGCTACAATTTTCTACAAAGATCTTCGTTTAAAATTTTGGATGATATTTTGTTGTTAGTTGTGAGAGTTATTTTAACAAAATGGTTTCTACTTCACATAGAAGTTGATGGTTGAATTAGCTATCCGTACTTCTGACATTTTCCCCCAATGACCTTATCGACGACAATGAGAATACTCTAGGAGTTTTTAGGTAGTTTTTATGCCAGTATCTTATCAAACATAATTGCTAGGTGGGACAATGGGAGCTGGAGAGTCCCATTATATCGAACACTCCTAGAATTAAAAAAAAATTAAAGGTATTTTTTCTATGTGCTCAAAACGCCGTTGATTTTGACTGGAAGTATTCGTGGTCAAGCCAAGTAAAGTAATTACTGGGTCCTTACCGACATAATAATTTAATTTCATGCTGTTCCTGCAATACCAATGAAGACCAGAATTGCATTCACGCTATATTTATTCCAAACAGAATGTATTTATAGTTGAATATTCCGAAACGAAATATGGCGTATTGCATTTTTATAGGCCGCCTCGACCACGCTTGCGGTTATAAAATAATTAATTACGCAAAATTCAGATACGCAATTATTTAAATTTTCGTGAGCGGATCCCGGTTTTAATTAGAGGAAAATCAAAAACATGTGCCACTGAATCTATTTTCAGAACTTGTTAATTTTGTGATATTTAATTTTTGACCACTTCTGTGGAAGAGTTGTTTTGCCAATAGAGTCATAAAACCTGGGGGTCGTAGGTGCAACTCCCGTTTTGGTTATCCTTGGGAACTTAACAAAGATGTTTGTGTACATTGAATATTTTGTATTCGTTTAGATGCTTTTTTGACTATTATATTAATTATTCACGCAATCAGACAAGATTTCTCGTTTCCTAGATACCACAATCTAAGTTTTGTTTCGTTTTAGATACTACTTAAATGAAAATTCCAAAGTCAACTGTCCTTTATCTTGGGTACTATTTTCTAAGTATCACATAAACCTACTTAATCGGATAAACACTTCCTAGCGAGTTCATCCCAAGTATCTTTTTCTGTTTACTTTAACTCCCTTGAACGTGCAAGATATCTAATTAAGAGGATAACTTCTTCCGGCCGATTTCGACCATGGCGACCACTTTGACTCCTAGTCCGGTCTGCGCTGATGCGCTCTCATATGGCTTGCGTAGCCTATCTTAGCAGCAAACTGCCGTGCGCACCGTGGGCACGTCAATTTACCGTTTACAACATTGTAATGAATAGCAGCGGGTGCACGAGCTTTAGTCAGGTTGCGTTTAGCGTCGAGGTCGAGTTGACGCTGCTCTTCGAAGTCACGCACCTGCCTCTGTACGTACCCGCGCCATTCAGGCCGCTGTGCTGCCAAATCTTCCCATTCAGAGGGCTCAATATTGCATCTTTTCATGTGTCGCTTCTGAACATCTTTATATCGAAGGAGTTGTCCGCCGCGTTTCCGCTGGCCCTCCTCGAGTTCAGAATAAAAGATGCGCTTCGCCACTCTGTTGTCCGCCATCCGTGATATATGACCGCACCATCGAAGCTGCCGACGCATTATATAAGCCTCAATGCCACCAACATTGGCTCGCCGCAGAACTTCGGTATTACGCACACGATCAAACCATCTGATATTCATTATTTTCCGCAGACACTTCAGGTGGAAGCGGTCAAGTGTGCGTATTTGGTGACGGTATAAACACCACGTTTCGGAGGAGTAGAGAAGATTTGGCAGCACGATGGCCATGTACACCGATATTTTGGTGGGCAGCTTAATATCGTGGGAGCAGAAGATCTTGGACCACAGCTTGCCAAATGCCGCGGCTGCAGCACCGACCCTGCTGTTAATTTCGGCGTCAAGATCGCACTTCGATGTTATAGTGCTCCCCAGATATTTGAACTTATGTACCTGCTTCAACTGGTCCTCACCAAGCTTTATGGCCAGTGTCTCGTGACCGTGTATGTCCAAAGACATCACTTCCGTCTTTTTGACACTGATTTTCAGGCCGAAATTACAGCAAGCTTGGTGAAAAGCCGACATAAGCTGTTGCAAGCTATCTGGGGATTCTGCTAAAAAGCATAGGTCGTCAGCATACATTATTTCGGTGATCAGTGCATGCGACACCTTAGTGCGTGCCTTAAGCCTAATCAGGTTAAAAAGACCACCATCAGTGCGAAAACGGATGCGTACGCCTTGAGAGACTGACCGTGAGACCTCCTCGACCACTACTGCAAAGTATAAGGCGAACAATGTGGGTGCAATAACACACCCTTGTTTTACCCCACAGGTAACGGGAAAGAAACCAGATTGCTCGCCGTCTACATTAACACAGCATTGCATGTCGTCATGTAGAAGTCGAAGAAGTCTCACAAACTTCTCTGTGCATCCCAGTTTTTTCAACACCATCCATAAAGCTTCACGAGGCACGCTGTCAAATGCTTTTTCCAGGTCAACAAAGCAAAGGTACAACTGACGTCCCTGTTCCCTACTTTTCTCTTGCAGTTGACGAACGGAAAAAATAGCTTCGCAGGTGCCTCGATTAGGTCGGAAGCCAAACTGGGTTTCAGGTAGAATTTTTTCAGATAGATGGACCAGACGGTTTAATAGAACTCTGGCAAAGGCCTTTCCAGGAGCCGACAGGAGTGAAATACCACGGTAAGAGTTGCAACTGGAACGGTCACCCTTGTTTTTATAAAGGGAGGTAATTCGAGACACTTTAAACTCGTTCGGGACTCTCTCTTCCTCCCACATACGCACAAACAGTTGCCAAATCCGAGTGTGCAGCTCCTCACCGCCGTACTTCAACAGTTCTCCCGGTATAAGGTCTATGCCGACCGCCCGCTTGTTTTGCTGCTGCCTGATAGCAGTAACAACCTCGTCACGGGTTAGAGGCTCGTCCAGCTCAGTTGATAAAGGGAGTTGGGTGATTGAGCTGATGTGTTGTAGATCTGCTGACCGATCTACATTAAGCAGGGTGTCATAGTGCTCAACCCAGCGTTTTAGCACGTCCTCCTTACGAGTAATAAGATGCGAGTCATCTAATGACCGTAACGGAATCTTCGCTCGGTAGGACGTGCCGATCAGCTTGCGCACCTCGCTGTAAAACTCCCCGAGCTGGTTAGTGTCGGCGAGCCACTGCATGTGACAAGCCTTGTCATGCCACCACTTGTCTTTGAGGTTTCGAGACAGCTTACGCAATTCCGAGTCACTTTCCTTGACCATTGAATCGCTTCCACCACGTCGACCATATTGTTGCAAAAGAGAACGATGCCTGTCAAATGCATTTCTGAGAACCACATCATTCTCATCGAACCAATCTTCATTACGTCGTGCTTTTGCACCAAGAGTAACTGAAGCGGTTTCTTTTAGATGAGATGACAACATTGCCCAGTCAGCCCCGACATCATCTGCCTCATTTGAGGGCGACAGATTAGTCGCCAAAGCCTCAGCAAACTTATCCCTAACTAAGCTATCCTTTAGCTTGTCCAAGTTCAAAGACGCTGGTTTAACAACTCTGGATCTACGTGGTCGACGGAGGCGTAATCGCAACCTAGTGACTACTAGCCGGTGATCAGTCCAGCAGTGAGCTATCAAATGCCAGTGTTTTGATCTCGGGTGCATCCACGTTGTCTTGTGCTTGGCGGGTAGTCGGAACATAGTGTTCGATATCGCTAGGTCATATTGAGCACAAAAACTAAGCAGCATATGACCATTGCTGTTCATGTTGCCGACTCCGTGTCTGCCCAGGACTCCAGGCCACGCCTCAAAGTCGCGACCAACCCTCGCATTGAAGTCGCCTAACAGTAAAACTTGCTCTTTGGGATTAATACTGTCCAAACATCGTACTAACTGCTCGTAAAATTGATCCTTTATGTCATCAGACTTGTCTAAGGTCGGAGCATAGACACTGATGACATTAAGGAAATTATCTTCATCTAAGAGGATATACTAATTCTAATAGGGTATTTCATTTTGTTTGATTTTAAATGTTATTTTATCCTCAGCAGATTTTTTTATACGCCTATTTGTGAAATCACAATTTTTAATGGTCACGGAATAACCGCTCCGTCCACTTGGATTCCATGCTTCGCTCTCAAGGGATCTAAAATTTATTTTTCGCCTCTTGGATCCTATATATAATTATTTTAACACTAGGCTCCTATAAGGCCGCTCCTATGGGATCCACATAGAGTTTTTTCTCCTCGTGGCTCCTATAACGAAACTAGTATATTTCACTCCCATGGCATTCACAATTAATTTTTTTTACCTTTTGGCTGCTGGCTACAAATAACGTAGCGGTCCTGGGTTCAAACCAGGATTGGACAAATCGCAAGAATGACAAGAATCTCGCCTTTTTTCTTGAAATAAAAAGATAGCATCAGTGTTTTCTGATAGATAAATTATTTGGAAGTTATGATATTGGTGCTTACTCTCTGCTACTCCGGCTCTTTTATTGGTGTTCACAATCAAACTGCTGAAACTGATTAAGGTAAATTATAACAATAACAAATAAAACCTGAACTATTTGATAAAAAATAGTCATTAGGTATACACAAACGTGTATAAACGTCTGTAGAATTGTCAGGATAAGTTCATGACTTTTTCATTTCTCCTGCAACAGGCAGTAATAAGACTCAGAATAGACGCGGCTTCCTCGGAAGCAATGATAGAGGAAGGAACTTATAAAAGTGATTAAACTTTGAGTTATCTGATTATACTAGTGGAAACTTTAATCTTGTGAGTGAATTTAGACACAATAAAAAAAATGGCTTTATTATAAAAAAGGGGAAAATTCTTTGGAGCACAATTGCAACTGGAACCCTTAATTGCGTATGGTCCGATGGTGTGGTTCTACTGGCCAATCCACGGGTATTTTTTTTTGCCCGTAGACCTATCAATCGGACTACGGGCAACTCAAGATATCTATATCAACCTTATCTTTAGCGACACAGGTTCTTTTCTCCTAAATTACGGAGTCACTGACGCGCGAGTAATGCTTCTGTGTTACAAGCGTCAATTGGCGACAATAATTTCGGCTGTAACATATGACTTCATAACCGCTTCACATCACCCATAGCACAATCAACGATGTTTTTGACTAATCCAAAGTCCATTGATTCCAAAGATATTTTATTATTTTATTTGAATACTAGCCTTCCGCCCGCGGTTTCACCCGCGCATAATTTCTTTTTTCAAATATCCCCCCTTCCGTCCACATTTCCGGGAGCAAAAGTACTCTATGTTCACCGGAGATAGTGTAGCTATATCCAACAGTGAAAGAATTATTCAAATCGGTTCAGTAGTTTCGGAGCCTATGCAATTCAAACAAACAATCAAATCTTTCCTCTTTATAATATTAGTATAGATTATAGACAAATATCTTTCAGAGGTATAAAAGCCTCCCAAGAATAGTGTAAAGATAAGTAGTAAAACGCTTAATTTCCCCGCACCACGTCGCGGTAATAATGCCAGGAGAGACGCGGCTTCCTCAGAACAGAGACAGTGAAACTTATAAAAGTGATTAAACTTGCCCAGCTCCTAAAGCGTTTGCTGTTTATACGAGTATACCTAACGGTGCTGTCTTGAGACTGCTAGGACCGCTTTGGCGCACTTTTTTATTTTATTTTTTTAAAGGAAAATGTTTTTTGAGATCGCTTTCAGACATAAAAAAATATAAAAAAGTCGAAGCTATATTTTGATTTTGTAATATTAAATAAGCCACCCCAAAACAATCATACGTTTTTCTTATGTAACGAGAGAGTATTCATATAACACTATTTCGGTAAAAAGGCACTATGGGCGCTAGTTAGACTAATCTTCAATGATTTGATACTCAAGTGGTAAAGTTACCAAAGTTAAGTTTGAACTCCGAACTACTCGGATCAATTTATAATTACGAAATAAAAATAATTGCGAGGCAGAGTTTGCCGATAACTCAATCGAGTTTGCCGAGTTAATAAAATCCCCCTAACGGATAGGTTTTTGCCGTATAAGCATAAAGTAAGTAAAGCAGCGAACCAAAACAGAGAGTTCACTTAGAGCGAACCGCCATTTCTCGCAAGCATAATTACATAATAATAATATTGGCTATGTTATATTCACACACAATACCAATAAATCATTAGCCTGTCTTATTCCTATGCTGGACTTAGGCTGGATTTTTGCTACTCGCATCTATACCACCAATTTAAACCATTGTAACATTGTACGTAGGAAAGTAAGCGGATTAAAAAGTGTCTACGTGTTCACAAGAAGGGCTGATCTCATAATCACTCGTTGTTTATAATATTCTATACATCGATCGCTAGGTATTTATTTATCTGAAGTATGTCGTGACACGTAAGCAGACCATCAATAGTCTCGACATCAGGACATCGGGTCATTAGCGACAAGCCTCATTCGCCGTCGATAATTCTAGACGACGGCGATTGAGGCTCCTGATTAATGAAGACGTTTGACAAACTTTGTTTTTTTTTTGTAATATGTAATATACACGGCTTCAAATGTGTAGATGAGTTAACTATGTTTGATTTTGAATGCTATTCAAGTCTAACTTAACAAAAATTACACAATATTGTGAAACCACAATCTCCAATTGCCAAAAAATAAAACAGCTCTGTAAGTTGAGTGTGAATTGATTTTAACATGTAAAATTCAAAAAATTACCTATAGCAAATTATGCTATGAAAACCAAATGCAATGCAAATTATGCTATTTATTGACATACCATTTAAAAATTAAAGTTATTTTGCATACAAACTATAACCGACTAGTGCCATCAAAATCTAGAAGATGTATTGGTAAAATATAAATTGAGTGCTTTTAAAATGGTTATATACCTGTCTTATAAAAGCAATTCTATTACGAGTTACTAGTATTTATATTCCTTGTAAAATCTTTCAATAAACAAATAAAAACAAAATAATATTGACAACATCCCTAATTTCCGGATTAATAACACAGCTATTTACCATTAAAAATATGAACGAAAATGTCTTATTTGTGTCGGTTATTGCCCTGTGATTAGCAGGACACTCCTCATTAAGCCATCGATCATTCAAGTGGATGTCCCACGATTGATTAATGAACTTGTGAAACAAGCTGTAGTGGTGTTCCAATAACGACTAACAAAATCAACCTTAATTTATGGTTTGAAAAAGTAATAATCACTTAATTTTATTTAATATTCATTACTATATAAAGTGAAACGCAGTCGTGGTAGGCCTTCCATAAGATGGACCGATGATCTCATAAAGATCGCTGGATGCGGGTGGCGCAGGACTGATCGGTCAGGAGATCCATAGGGGAGGCCTATGTCCTATGTATGTATGTATTATTTTAGCCAAACGTCATCCACTGCCGGAGCAGTGGATGACGTTTGGCTAAAATAATGATGATCATGATGATGATGATGACTATAAAAATGATTTTGATCCCAAGCTAAGTGACTAAAACGCTTGTGTTACAGGTGTCAGGATCAGCAAATTTATTTCATTATGATGCTATGATTTCTCATTATAATGTACATTATTTGAAGCTATTTGCCGAAACCCATCTTATGGTAAGCTGCCACTTTGTCCTAATCAATTTAGAGACACTTCACAGGAAGCATCGCTCAATGTGCTACCACATTGTAGCTCCTTTGATCTCCAGGCTTCCACAATAATATTGCTGGAACAGCTATAGCAACACAGTTCTGGGTATATTTCGATCATAGCAATAGGCAGATACTATTCCTGTTTTATGCAAGAGGTAAATAGGACACACTGTCCAGTCTAAATAGTTATTTATGCAGCATCTCGTTAATGAGGGACGTTGCGTGTTTAGATGTTGCAGTGGACGTCAGTTGATCGACTAATTAAAAATTTAATACAACAAAAATTTGTATTTTTTGTGGAACAGTGGTTAAGCAAGAATATTCCTATCAGTATCGGAAAGAAAGCTGGAAAATTTCCACTCCTCTCTGGAATGTATCCGACAGAGCCGGAAAAGACCTTTGGTGACCTGTGCAATGTGTATGGGCATAGGCCCCTATTGTACACATGCCCCGTGCACATGCATACATCACCTAGTTTCTCCAGCTTTCTTCTAAGTGTCGACGTAATACAAAAAGGCGGGTACCGGCTTTAGTGTTAAGAAAGTTCTAGGCAAAATGAAAGACCAAAAACCATGTAGTCGGCGAAAAATCTCTTCAGCTACACTGGATGATTAGCTTAGATCAAGATTGCATCACATCTGATTACTTGCCTTATTGACGTACACGGGGGCTGCTTGTATCTTTACTTTTCACTAATTTGCAATCTGTGCCATCGGTCAACGAATGAAGCGCATCCCACAACGGCTACAGTAACTAATGTTTGGGAACAGCGGTGTGTACGTCGTTCATATCTCATCTATCTAATCTCGTGTCGAGCAGCGTCAATACGCGCTCAATACGTCACAGCAGCACTGGGTCATTAGTGTCTACGTAGGGATGCGCGATCCGGGTCGTCGATCCGATTTTTCAGATCGTAATGGATCGTAATGCCACGATCCGATCCGCGGATCGGATCGCATGCCGTCGTTCCGATCTTCAAGAAATCGATCCGGATCGGATGCAAATAAGTGAGACACAAATAATTTTAGATCTTTATTTGGTAAACCCTTCAAAGTATGTAAAACTTGTAAACAAGGACCCAATGCCCTATTGCAATATGTAAAACGTGTAAACAAGTACTTTGAGGGTTAGTAACAAGTGAGGGAGGGTAACAAACAAACTAGTAAATCCACAGATTTTATGCTTACATACCCAAAACATTCGTTTATAATAATATAATGTATAAGATTAACAGATCTACCCGTAGGTAAAGGATGCCGCCAAGTTCAAAATGTAAACAAAGATAAAGTTCGTTACAAATAAACCTAAGTGAGTACCCAATTTATAGTAAACAAACTGCGTTTTAATTCATACGATCAAAGCGATCCGATCTTTCAACTTTTGTATCGATCCGGCCAAAAATCGTATGACCTCGATCCGATCCGAAAATCGCCGGATCGTATGCCTGCCGATCCGATCTTTCAAAGGATCGGATCGGATCGGCGCATCCCTATGTCTACGGCGGTTCAATGCGGATGGTAATTAATGCAGCGTCTGTTTATTGAGAACTGGCTTTAGTGTTTAGTGAGTTGTAGACAAATGTCTTTAGTTCTGAGTCTCACACACTGCATCAAGTCTCGTAAGCCTGTAGTTGAACGTATTTTCCTCCCAAAAAAAGGCAGTATTACTAATCATCAGCGCTGGTAGCATCATCATCATCATCCTGCCCTGTTCCCAGTTTATTTGGGGTTGGCGCAATATGTTCTTCTCTTCCATTCATCCCTGTCACTTGTCAACGAGGTATCCACTCCCTTTTCATTCATATCATCTTTCACGCAATCCATCCACCTCTTTTTTGGACGTCCTCTTCCTCTCCAGCGCTGGTAGCCTGATTCTAAATTAAATACGTCTAGCATCGCAGTAGCACCGATTTATTTGAGTCTAAATACAGATCAGGAAGATAAAGATACTCTTATGACAAATGAAGGAATCTTGACATGTGGTCAGCGAAAATGGAAGCTCTTCCTCCGCGCTAGATGTCCTGAGCCTGCGAACGACTCACATTACTGCGAAATGCGATCCGATGGGTAGCTTCAGTGACGTCGTGAGACGGCTTGAATTGCTACTTTTGACTAGTTTGCAATCTGTGTCATCAGACAACGGATGAAGTGCATCCCACAGCTGCTACATTAACTAATGTATGAACGTCGTAGACAGTAAGATGAACATAGTATGTACGTCATTAATATTATCGTCTATCTTATCCCACGACAAGCAAGCGTCAATACGCGCTCAATACGTCACAGCATTAGTCATTAGTGTCTACAGCGGTTCAATGCGGATGGTAATTAATGCAGCATCTCGTTAATGAGTGACATTGCATGTTTAGTTATTGCGCTCACATAACTCTACTGAATGATTGAACACGTATTGATTTTATACACCGATGAGCGTGTTGCAGATAAATATTTAGAGTAATAACATACCTACTTTGTATTACTCAGATGTGTTTATTTTGTTTGACTGGCATTAGAATATTTGGTAATCATCGTTTTTTACTGTCCTTCCACTCCGACCAACTGGTTGAGCAGAATGGAACTCGATGAAAGGTTTTATTCCAATCTAACCAACTACATAGTTGATCATTTATGACCTTATTGGAGATGTATTTTATTCTGCCATGCATTTTTTCATCAAGGTTTTACACACTGCAGCTTTTAATCTCTTTTTTCTTCTATACGTTTGATACGTAAAATATTCCTATCGGACCAATTAAAAAGTTGTAACAAAATAGTTGATCCGTTTCAGTTGGTCAGTTTAGTTGGTCAGAGTGGTAAGACAGGTTTTTTACTCCCGCCCTGAAAACGAAGTTCTGCCCACTAAACCCCATCGGGTCCCTGAATATCGCTTAGACAAGGCATGGACAGAGATCACTATTGTGTCGTACAAATAGTGGGGTTCACTACTCCATTTAGAAAAACAGTTAATGAGATATTTAATTTTGTCAAATATTGGAGTGTACCTGAGTCAAGGGCCGTATATAAAACGTCCGCCGAGGTCAGTCGTTGGTGCGCATGATT
The DNA here is from genome assembly GCA_949319885.1 of Mecyna flavalis. NCBI lineage: Eukaryota > Metazoa > Arthropoda > Insecta > Lepidoptera > Crambidae > Mecyna > Mecyna flavalis. The sequence goes on from OX439426.1 coordinate 1,797,402, forward strand.
ACGCTGTCAGATGCAGTTGCACACCCAGTCGGCCAGACTACCAGAGTTGATACTACTGCATGCGAGCTCACTAGTAATAACATAACAGCATACACATTTAGTCAAAACATACTGACCACTGACCTCTTGACAATCAATGCTGTAAAAATTTAGCCAAGACAAAAACTAATTTGAAGGCTAGAGACCTATGACCGAGTATAAGACTGGGTACAGCGTTCGTCCCACGAAACTCGCCCCCTCTGGCCCATTCACACTTAAAAGGGACGAGCTGTGCCCACCCGGTAGCAATTGACTGGACCTCACTTAATTACCTTCAATAGGTGTCTACTACATCTCTTTAACGACAACAAATACCTTAAGGAAACCTCAGGACCTAATTACAAGTAATGGTCTGAAACGAGCCACCTTATTCGAGAACACAATAGCGTACATAGACGTTCTCCATTTATTCAATCTACTGACCCAAATCCGTACTATCCGCTCCGTACATTTCCCTACCAAATTGAGATAGGTATACTAGACGTGCTAGGCAGAGACTAGGCTATGTACAATTACGTGTTGTGTTCACCGCACTACATAATATACTTCACAACAGAGCGCGTTTATGGCTCACTTGGTTTATCATAGCTCCCATTAATTTTGGTTAATGAAACTTTATTAGCATATTGAGGGGAAATTGGAGGATGTGTGGATATTAGATTATGTTGGCATTATAAAGTTTGGTGCGATGTTAGGTTCTAAGTAGTGCTAAGTTTTATGTTAGGGATAAACTTGCTTCAAGTTTTCGTTCATTTTACGGTCCAGTGGAGTAATTTTGTCAATAAAACTTACATGTCAGTTGCTTGATTTATAGGTAATTCTGCAGTTATCAATTGTATCAAAATTAATCGATCAATATTCTGAGAGCTTTCAAATCAATAAACTTTATCTTCTTAGGTCATAGAAATATTATGTACTACGTAGTAATATTAGCTCAATGTCTTAGGTCCAGTTTTATCTGTGTAAGATAAGTTCATAACAATTTTATCTGTCGTGTCTAAGATGCCTCTTTGACAGTATCATTAGAACCTTAATACTTCCAGTACTAGTAAACCAATAACAAATTACTCTGTAAACGGTAAAATGTTTTTGACCGCCTCCGTGGAACAGTGGCTAAGCCGCTCGGGTATAAAACCTGAGGTCGTGGGTTTTATTCCCGCCTTGGGTCTGGTTGGTGGTAGGGCTTTTTCAGAGTTCGACTGCCTAGCTACCACCCTACAGGTGAAATCTGCCGATATAACAGCTCTGGCTGTGTTCCGGCAGTAGGAGCAAGTTCACTTGAAATCAAAAGCTCGAAGATCTGGTACAGTCTGGCAGCACATTGAGCGACGCTTCTTGATGAAGTGTCCCTCAATGGAAAAGGCCGCAGTGACTGCTTACCATCAGGTGGGTTGCGTGTCTGTTTGCTAGCTGATCTAGTATTAAAAATAATATGTCCGTTCGCTTTCGAATTCGCTCCTCACATTTTAAACTAGTTTTTGCCAGTTTTGGTTATGATGTTTCTATAAAAATGTTTGTACGAGTAATTGGTAAAGATATAAGAGATATTTTAAGTGTACATCAAAAAAATACTGAAATGTACATCAAAATAACTGATTGCACAAAGGTTAGGTTAGGTTAGCAATTCAGTATTTTTTTATGCACAATCAGTATTTTTTGATGTGCAGTTAAAATAACCCAAGATATAATATGAGAAGTAAAAGTGAGGAAAATGGTAAACACCTTGGTGTGAAATGGCGCGTCAGGGCGCGGTGGACGAGCAAACGGCATCGGGACGTGTTCTGTTTTAGTATTACGACGTTTGCTCGCCACTGGAGAACAGCTGGCGGCTTAAGTTATAAGAACTTTATCTACATCCATACCATAATATGTCTATTTTATATTTAGGAGCGATGAGCAAACGCCCTACATTTAGATATAAGTATCTGTGGCTGAATTGAAATGTTTACATTTTAGTGTCGGTAACCGACACTTTTATTACGTTCAAATTTCGAACGTCTTCTTTAAAAGTAAAAATTAATAGGTTTTTTCGATTATCGAATTAGTCGATTAGTAATTTTATGTTCCATTCCTATACATTTAATTCGATGCTGAAATTATAACAATCGATTTGAGAATCGAAATCAACTCGAGTCTAGATTGTTTATGGATTTTAAAAACTACAAACGTCAGTCATTATGACAGTATGTTTACATCCAGATTATGTTGGTAACTAGGGCGTTTGCTCATCGATCCTGACTATAAAATAGACATATTATCATATGAATGAAGATAAAGTTATGTATGTGACTGTACATAATTAGTCATTAAAATACTCATGTGATTCTTTTATGAAACTCACTTCGTTCGTTTCATAAAACCACATTCGTATTTTAATGACCCTCATTATGCAGCAGTCACATAAATAACTATTTTCTATGGATAGTCTTTTTTTGAATAGTTACTTTACTCACTTCATTACACAGAGGAATTTATCTTATTAAATAGAAAAACCGTAAGTCCCAAAAGTGATAACAACAGTTTACAGGATTTATAAAGTTTTGGAAGATTTAAGGACTTTTACTGAAATTGATCCTTTTCCTGCACAATCGTCACTAAAGCGTTAATATTTACTGGCTTACTGCTGATTATATAAATCACAATTAAATATAATATTTCGTTCAGTTGGCATACAAGTACGCAGCCCACCTGATGGTAAACGGCCACTGCGTCCTGTTCCATTGGGGGACACTTCACCAAGAAGCGTCGCCTAATGTGCTGCCAGACTGTAGGCTCATCTGATCTTAGAGCCTTTGATTTCAAGTGTACTGGCTCCTACATTAATACTACCGGAACACAGTCAGAACTGTTATAGCGGCAGATTCACCTGTGGGGATGGGAGCTAGCCAGTCGGACTCTGTAAAATTCCTACCACCAACCAAACCCAAGGCGGGAATCGAACCCACGACCTCCGGATTTTATACCCGAGCGGCTTAGCCACGGAGGCGGTCATAATTTATGGACTCTTGAATTTTACCACGAGTTTACTCCAGTTCATCTTATGTTTTGTACCACACAACCTGTGAAACGTTCGGAACAAGGCATCGTTCCGTTTACGGCCGGCAGTTAGCACTCGCGATTGCGCTCAACTGTCCCCGGGCTGCTATCCTCTTAACGCGCCCATCGGTAGCCATCGCCCTTATAATCGTTTTAGATTAACCTTGTATTACTTTTATGGGTCTTGTTTGGTCCGTGGGATAAACAAGTCTGGATTAAATTGGTTTTTTGGCTAGGAAGGGTCGCTAATTGGGAGTAATGCAGTCTAAATGGTTCATATAAAGGTAGCAATTGAATGAAACTTTAATTACGGCATCAATTAAACGGGGTTTCAAGAGGCGACTTAATTAGCTACCTCCCGAAATGCAATAAAAAGTGATGTAGATCAGAAAATTTCTTTCTTTTTATTATGACTCAAGACTCGATGAGAACACATAATATATCTGGGATGTTTTGATTGTCCATTTATAAGAAACTTCCGACAGTAACGTAACACAACGTAGAAGTGCTACTGCACAATTCATCTGTAAGCATCGAGTAGAAGGTCCACGATGCTCAACTCTACTTCTCATAAGATAGATTTACTACTTTTACTACTAATATTATAAATGTGAAAGTCTGGATTTGGATGTTTAGATGTTTGGATGTTTGGATGTTTGTTCCTCAATCACGCCTAAACGGCTGAACGGATTTAGATGAAATTTTGCACACGTATAGTTTATAACCCGGAAAAGGACATAGGCTATAAAATTCCTACGGGAAACGTCTCATTCCCGCGGGAATATCAATTTTGAAACTACTGAACCGATTTGAATAATTATTTCATTGTTGAAAAGCTACACTATCCCCGGTGAACATAGGGTACTTTTGATCCTGGAAATGTGGGGGGAAGGGGGAATATTTGAAAAAATAGATTACGCGCGGGTGAAACCGCGGGCGGAAGGCTAGTTTATTATAATTATACTTCTTCCAACACTAATTTTGTGTACTATTAAGAAGAGACGCAAGAAACCCAACAACACGAGATAAACATAAAATACGATGTTGTCCGCTGACAGATCCAATTGAGCTTAGAACATTAAAACTGCTTTTGAAAGCTTTGTGGTCAGATCTTAGAACATTAAATAATGCTCTGAAGGTCAGGTCAACGTACATATTATGTAATGACGTCCCTATTTAATTATTTATTAAAGTATTAGCCTTATTAACGTCTCACTGCAACGAAAAGGTATCTTTCCTTGAATCCAAGTTATTGATGATGATAATGCAATGTGGCTTAATCGCCACGCTTGCCAAATGCGGATTGGTGATCACCCTGTGATCAAACCTGAGTTATGTTCGAAAAATTTACTTATTTATGTCAGTTTATTTCCCTGACAATATTCGTAGGTACTACTGAGCGCATCGTCATCAACTCAAATCATTTAATATTATGCAGATACTAATGACCCAGTGTCCTACTAATAGGATTAGCGCGTATTGATGAATTGATCAATATTGCTGACGTCATTGCGAACCATAGGCTGGGGATTAGGTACATCGGCACTGTTTGGTTTGAGCTTTAATAAGCTGTTTATGTTTTCGGAGGTCACATGCAATCGGTTTTTATCTCGTGTATGTTTGTACATAAAATAATGAACTTATCCCGCGGGATAAGTTTTAAGCGGGATGAGATGACTAAAGCCTCCCCATTTTATGATAAATTATGAACACGTCACTCTGAAAATCAATTTAAATAAATCATTTAAGTACGAATCTTGTGAGATTAAAAACTTCTTCTTCTTGTACAAGAGGCAGATAAAGTTATTCATCAACCTTAAGAAAACAAGTTCTTGAACGTTAAGGTTCCCTTACGTGTCATTACTTTTAATGAAAAAAAACAACAATGTTTAAAAATCATAACGCAATTAAGTTCATCATATTTGACTCCTATATTTTTTCAAATACGTCAAAAGAGGAAAAAAGAACTAATTTACAGCCACCTATTGAGTTTTTCTAAAACTAACATAAAACACTAACATAAACACTCCTACAAAGCTTTCAGGTTCAGGCTTTCGTTTATTAAAATTACGTTAGATGGCACTAACACATCAAAAGATTTCGGTCTAAACATTTCACGATAAGTACATGTTTTAAAATATAAAAAAAAAATTAGGGATTTTTACTGTTTGCTTGAAAAATGAAATTTTATAGAAACAAGGCTTATGATTTTTAAATTTTATTTCTGTTACGCTACTAGTGCCACCTACCAAATATTATGGAAACTCGACATCATAGGTTTTCCCTTACGTCACGAGAACAGAGGGTGGAAAGTCCGCTTTTCGTCGTATTTAATTCATGCTTAATGGCCGAGATGGCAGCACTGAGCATTTCACGTTATTTTTATTTACGTAATTAAAGTTGAATATATTACTATCTTCATAGCTTTAATTTATTTAGTGCACTTTATTTTTTTATCGAGTTTAATCAGAAGCAAGTTTTAAGAATAACAAATTCGTATTGCGACTAGGCTAAACTTTTTAACAAGAGATTTTAAAAATTACTGGGAAATCCAACCGAGAGTTTAAAGCTTTTGCAATCGAAGAACGAACTTAAAAATGTGTATTGATAATCTTATTCTTTAATCAATAGTGATTTCGCCAAAGGGCTGTTATCGCATTGAATTGGTACCTATCAATATTATATTAGTATAAATATGTATGTATTTGTGTCACATTCAATAAAATAACACTATTTTATTCTATCTTCGCAGTCAGTGCAGTCTCATATTTAAAGTTACTTAAGTACCCACTTTAAATCAGTAAAAGATATTCCACGTATGCAGAACGCTCTCGTAAGATGTAGAGAGCAGAACACAACAAAATATCGAATCGACAATAATCCCGGTGCTCTGAACAGCATTGTACCTATCTTTGTTTTATTTTGGACTCCAGTGGGCAGAATAAAACTATTTGAAAAATAAAAAGTACGTATAGCAAAACCTCCAGTTCTTGCTCGAAGTGATTTTTATTGAGAACTATTATAAATTACACCTCAGATTTTCAATTTTGATATTATTTAATGTTGATGCTGATAATATAAAATAAGTATATTGATAAGTATAAGATCTATAAGATGTTAGGATGAAGGATAATGTAAACGATTGCAATAAACGAGCAAGAAGATATTTCTTCGTTAAATAAAATCTATATTTAAATCTGATTTTAAATGTGACAGCAATTACAACCTTGTATTTTTTTATAATGATCCGGTTTAATTTGTGTTTAATCATTTGTTTAATATAAAAAATCGGTCTATACCGATAGGTTTTGAATAGATTTTAACTTAATCCTACATTAAAAATATAGGTACTAATATATGCAAAAAAAACAGTAATTTACATTTTGTCGCACAAAAAAGCACTACGATTTCGTCAACATCTTTATGGTAATAATCACGTTAATGCCAAGTACCTAATTTAACATTTTTTGTAATGCAAACACCATAATCTTTACATTAAATAAAATACCTGTTCCTTAATATCTTTTCTACTTATTTAAAATTTGCTATTCCGCGTACGCCAGTCGCTCCCACTTGACGTTGGAAGTGGAGCACAACACAATATCAATTCGCCAATAAGACGTCTCCCGGTCCTGTCTCTGAATAGCGTTGTCTCTGAGAGCATTGGATATCTCGTTACTTTTGCACTCGAACGAGCAAGAAAAAGGTATTAGAAAAATAGTTATTGTTGATATTTTACAACAACAATACAAACATAAAATGTCATTAGAAAAAACCCGTCAAGGGTCACGTTTTAAAGATATAAAAGTAAAACAAAATAAAGTAAAACTTTGGTTGCTTACAGGTAATCAGATTTTATGGGTGTCGACTTTTGAAAGAATGTTAAGTAAACGCTATTTAAAAAAAACTCAAAATGTAGGATCAGCAGGACGGCCAAAATCTTCAATGCCCTTTATTCTACGTGTCACTATTTTAGAAACACAATAATTAAAGGTTTAATCAAAAACAATAACAATATCTTTGTACAAGTAGGTACCTTTGATTGTTCGTTCACGCAACAGTGACTCCGAACTTCATTACACACGATCACACTGTTTGGTATGGAAATCACAAACTGCACAGATACTGTTATAATATACGATTGAAAAACTAAATCACGAAACTGTAATATAATTATGACGACACGAAACCGACTGACTGATATGAAACTTCTGCACAACTGGTACGGGGTAATGACGCGCGCGGAACTAAAAAAATACAACTACCCACAGAAAACGAAATAAAATTATGAAGGTGTTTTCTTATTACAGAAATAGTATCGGCCTGTTTAATGTCCAACTGCATCATCATCATCATCATTGAAATAAAATCATTGTTAAAAATGATGGGTACTGATTTAAATAACACACAGTTTACCTCAAAAATTTTACCCAGGACAGAACTGTTTCCATGTATTTTGTGTATGTACCTATTTACAAAGTTCATAAATTAACCGAAGTCTGGCATCTATGCTAATTATGCTTATTTTGTAGAAAGATAGAGCTGTATTTCAGGATTATTAACATATTAATCAGAAAACACAATATTATGTTGGGTGATTCTGTGGTTTTAAAACATTTTGTGTTTTGTAAAATTAACAAATGCAACAAAAATATTCGCAAACAATTTAAAACTGTAGTTTATTTAAATTCTAAGTGAAAAAAATACGCAAGCAAAAAAGTTAGCTAGCTGGTAAGCACTTACGTCTGAAAAGCACTACTACAAGTCAAGGGCTTAGCTCAAGTTACATGTTTTTTACATTACACATCATATTCAGCCTGAGCTTTATGTCAACGCAATAAAAGTTATTTTTGCAATGCTGTTTTATTTATAAGTATTTTAAATCTAGTTTCCTGCAAATTTTTTAGTCTTTTTAATCATGAGAATTTATTTTTCTTATGGTTATATTTTATTTCATTTTCTTTATTAAACTAAAATTACTGCCCTTCGTTTAAAGACCTAAAGTTACGTACTTTGGTACACAATAAAATTTCTGATAATGACTAATATTTTCTTATTTTTTGATAAAATATAAGTTTTCTTGACTGAAGAGGAAATTGTTCAGTGGATTGTAGGAGGTATTTAGTCCTGAGATTCTTTGGTCCCGATTCTCGCAGTAATGGTGTTTTAGTAAACTAAATGCTGGCCGCTAAAAATAATAAAATGTTCTATGGCTTTGCTATGAAAATAAGTATACTGTGGCCCGTTGCCAGTAGTATAAACACGTTTATATTCTATTATTGCCGCAAACGCTTGTCTGTCGAGCAGGATTATCCTGGATCCATGTCTTTGCTAAACCTCTTTGACGGCGGATTACAGGTGTCGATATATTATAAGCTTTTCAATTGTCGTCGAAATCGCTTTGTGAGATACCAGCTAGATCCGAGGGTTTATTCAAAATATCTTCATTATACGTTCAATCCTACACACGACGTGTGAAATTTTATTACATGGACATTAAAATATATTGGTTTATGCAACGTATTGAACGACAATACATAGTCGTACTGACCTCCTTCTACTGTAAGCTTTACTCATAAATAATAAAATTGTTTGTCTGTTTTATATTATGTTGTTTTGTTTTGTTTGTTTTTTTTTCTAAGCATTAGGTAAACTTTTGATGTACCTGCAAGATAGACAGAATAAATAGATTTATTAAAAAAAGTCCCAATAATGAATATTATAAATTACATTCTAGGACATAACATTTACTGTAGTAGTTGAGAGCTTGGCTATTATACTTGAGGTCGCAGGTTCGATACCCAGTATGAACATTTGTGTGCACGAATAATATGTCTGTTTGTACTGTTCTGCTCGGGAAACTTGTTGGTAAAATGTGTTACACGAAGTTTAATGCAGTTTCTCGAACAGGCAACGCAGTCATGCGACTTGTAATATGACTCTAAAATATGCGGTGCACTTTGGACTTGGTCTAGGAATTTTTATATTAATCTTTCGAGCCCCGGATTACCAGACACAATAGAAAATCTATTGTTACGCGGCACCCGAGTGCCGGTTCGGGATTGAGTGGTTAAGAAATATTTTACTTTCTAGGGGTCTTTTTTATATTAGAGCTATATAAGTTTTCTTTAGAATTATACAATGGGTAAATATCAATGTATCTAATTTTGTTCAATATTTATTCATTTATTATCGATAATCTATACTAATATTATAAAGAGGAAAGATTTTATTGTTTTTTGTTTGTATTGAATAGGTTCCGAAACTACAGAATCGATTTGAATAATTCTTTCACTGTTGGAAAGCTACACTATCCCTGGAAAACAGAGTACTTTTGATCCCGAGAATATGGGGGGAAGGCGGGGATATTCAAAAAAAGAAATTACCCGCGGGTGAAACCGCGGGTGGAAGGCTATATAAAATAAAGGCGTGAGTAACAGTCTGTTACGCTTTAATCCTAAGCCACTAAACAAAGTTTGATAAAATTTGGTACAGGCTTAGACTAGACGTATGGAAACATCATTAGGCTTTTATACGAGAAAATGCTTAGTTCCCAAGGGATAGCAGAACTAGAAGTTTATGTTTCTCCTTATTTCATGTGTGAACGGATCAACACACCAATGAGATTTTTCATTCGAAGATAGTTTGGGATTTATTAAGTGAAAAAACCTTCTCACTAACCCGGATAATGTCGAATAGTCCACGTGGTTGAAACCACGGCTGAAAGGCTAGTACTTTTTTATTGAAGGTAAAATAAAACTTGCAAATACATAATTTTCATACAAATCTTAGCCGTGTTGACATTGGCGAAAATAGACAGGACGATATAATTGAATTCCGCGAGTGATGTCCCGCCTCGCCTCGCCTTGCCTCACCGTGCTAGTCTAGGGTTACCTGTCAAATCAAATCATGTCTAGTTTAAGCAAAATTTCATTAGTGTAGACTAAGTTACAGTTCAAATATTGAAGCGCCTACGCCTAATGCCTATTCTATTGAAGGACACTAAAGCAACATGCATCACTCAGTTTGCTTCCACACATTTGGCTCCTCTGATTTTCGAGTCTGATTTAAAGTGCTTTGGTTCCCGGCATCAACTCTGCCGAAACACAGCCAAAGTTATTACGGCGGATCAATAAGTGTGGTTACTATCCAGTCGGACTCTAAAATACTTCTATCAGACAAAAGGCGGAAATCGAACCCGCGACATTCGGGTTTAATACCTGGTGTAACCACTGGTAAGACTGCCTGTCCACCGACGCGGAGCAAGGCAGCGGGGCGGGAAACTGAGAAATATTAACCAATACGATTGCACAAAATCTCCGCTCAGACAGGGAGTTGCAATCCTATTGGTTAATAATTTTCCTTTTCAACGCTCCGCTGCCTCGCTCCGTTGGACAGGCAGCCTAACACAGAAGCAGTCACATAAAGCAAAATGTTTTTGTTTGTACTATTTCTGTTGTTGTCAACCCTAAACTCCCGCCTTGCGCCTCAATCCCATTACCGGAGCGGCATTGCCATTTCCACTACCTATTATTACTACCCTGAATATTCTTCCTTTTAATTTTCTCTTAATCGGCACAATACTTTCAAAGGTACACTTTATTGTAATACTTTTAGGGTTTTGTAGCTATACTTGCAGTCTCGTTTTTACATCTTTCTTTTGTTGTACCATTGTGCATTGTATTATTGTTGAAAAGTCTTTGTGTGTCGTCAGCATTAACGTATCGCAAATATGATAAAATAAACATAATTTAACGCTTAAAAACAAATACACATAATTTAACGCTTAAAAACGATCAGGGACAGCACAAACACTTGTTATGAATATTTGTCTGGCGGGCCTCAGAGTTACTAATACAATGGTCTTAAATAATTTTGTTATCAAAATGTTTACTTTAATTTTACATTAGCCATTATTTTGCCTGCACTTATTAATTTTTTTTTTGATCTTAGCGAATTTATGCCGCCAATGAGTTGGTACAAATATAAATTCTATGCTAAGAATTTAATACAAGTAATGTAGTTGTAATCTAGAACGAAGTGTTCTAGCCTCCTTCCTTCCAGCTCGCGATCGCAAAGGATTCCGCGAGAGTCGTACGAAGCAATTGGATTTATACCAACCCCTCCGGGAACTGACTACGCTCTCTCAATACTTATATTTATTTGTTCAATTACTTTACAAAATTGAGTGCTAGAAGCCTTCGATATTCCAGCAAACTAGATGTCGTTTCGCAGTAAAATATACAGAAAATGAATTAATAAAACTTTATACGCAATCAATTTCGAAGCGAGTGTAAAACTTTTAAATGTAACTTCAATTCTGCAGTTTGTGCTTCACATGATTTTCCTTTACCTTCACCGGCCTTATCTCAATTGTGAGATAGATTTATTAATCTATATCTATTTATTATTATAAATACTTTTATTTTTCTACCAGCACTTCGACGTCAATAATAAATTGCATATTGAGAAAAATTGCCGCAAGAAACTCAACAGTCCATTCATATCTCTTTTGGCTTTCGTCTGTTTAAATCCCTAGTACGCAAGTATTTTAGTCCCGCGCCAAGTAAAGTTTGTTTGAAATTTTCGAACCTGGCCAAGGATGATACAAGAAAACTGGTTTTAGATTTAACATTTACACAATAATTTCACAAGACTGAGATAAGGTCTTACGATGGAAAACTAAATACTATACGAGACAAAGTCACTAGCCCAGCAAACTCTAAAATATATTTTTGCTTTTTGAATCTTTCTACCAAACGAAATACTGAGTTACTACTCTATCCATACCTACATAGTTTGTTTAAAAACAATTTTGTCATAAAGCGTGTCCAAAAGCAAAACACATATACATATTCACAGGCATAACATTTATTCGTGCTGCAAACGGTAAAAGCACAAATAAAATATCGATAAATCTATAAAAGTACACTCCTCACTTTTAAGCTCATGGACTGGTAATAAACAAACTCATTGCGGATTGGAGTTTATTTATTTCACTATAAAAACAAATTGAATTGACTTCTTTCGAACGTAAGTCGCCGTTACTTCTTTAGTATAATATTTTCTTCAGTTGTCTCAATCATAAAAGTTCGTAAGGGTTAATAAATTTCACCCCCAGTTTCATATTATTGACGAGCCATTTGGTGTAATGGTCGAGAAGTCGGCTATTACACCAGAGGTCGCGGGTTCGATCCCCGCACGGTACAAACATTTGTGTGCATGAACATGTCTGTTTGTATCGGTCTGGGTGTTTCTATGTATGATATGTATGTATTTACAAAATAAAAAGTATATAAGTAATGTTTATCCGTTGCCTAGCACCCATAGCACAAGCTAATGCTTAGTTTGGGGTTAGATGGCGCTGTGTGAATAATGTCCAGAGATATTTATATTTATTTATTTATTTATATGCTACTGGTTTAAGACAGGTATAAAAAATAACCTCGTAAGCCTGTGCTTGGAACTTGCAAACTATAAGCAAAGCACAAACAAGTCACCCAGTGGTAAACAAAAACAGACTACCTATAAACCTCCCAAACTGCTTTAGAACGTTAAGCTGCCGAATGTATTTACTTTTTACAGTTAACTCGAACCCATCCAAAGGGCGACACAGCGCCGGTCGACAACGCCGTGCAAAGCGCATTACGGTAAATGAGAAGCGTGAAGCACGGAAGAGCACAGAGCGCGCAGTATACAGCGGCCCCGGGCGACGCTCCTGCCCGTCTAATTGAATTCGCTGCACTGAAACATATGCTGTGCGACATCTTACAGGATCACAGCGATTATTTGATGACTTTCAAAAACAAGACAAAAGGTAATGTGTTTTTAAATAAACACCTCAACCCTCGAAAGAAAGTACAGAAATAAAGACTAAAATATTACCATGTTCCTAACCTTCACGCATTTTTATAATTGTGGGAGCCAGTACAATTGATATCAAAGGCTCAATGATCATAGGAGCTTACAACATTCCTGGTTATGTATTCTTCAGTGAAAAAGGCCGTAGTGACCACTCACCACGGTGGCCTGCGTCCATTTTCCTGCAATAGAATCAACTTTTACTAAACTTATTTATACAAAGCTCTTGGACAACCCCAAAGTTGTCCTTAAGGTTAATTGATAATAAGAAATATCTACATAAAAAAACATTACCGCGATTTAAAAACGTACAACGCCATCTGTTGACAAAAAGAACAAAACTAAAGCGACCAAACCCACTTTGACAGGATTTTCATGTTTAAGCACTCCTTACACTCCCTCGCTATTTTTTTTAGGCTTGTAAAGTAAAAGTAAAGTAAAGTATTAGCCTATTAATGTCCCACTGCAGGGCAAAGGCCTCCATCCTTGAAATCAAGTTATCGCTACAATGATGGGTATTGGCTTAATCACCACGCTTGCCAAATGCGGATTGGTGATCACAAACCCGAGCTATGTCCGAAAAAACCGACACAAAGTTAGCTCGACCCGGGAATTGAACCCAGGACCCCGAGATCTTGGCCCGGTACTTAAACCACTAGGACCATCGAGGCGTTTTAGCCTTGGACCCTCGCTTAACCCGATCTCGAGCACACCCGCCACTAATACCTTTGTACACTGTTTTACTGCAGTTATTCAGCACACACTAGAGAGCTCCCGCTCTGGGACTTTAAACTTTCGCTCTATTTTACGCGCGCTGGATTTATTGACGCGAATGCGGGATCATTTTCTAGTTTAATTCGTTACTATCTATCGGTGGAAGTTCCTGGAATTGTTTTCAATTTCGATTTATGTTTTATTGATTTGTGTACGTGTCTTATACGATGGTTCTATCGGTTTTACGAGGCACATTTCATTTCGAAATAAAAGTTGTTGTTGTGATTTTATATTCGTACAGGCTCCTGCCTGTAAAGTACACTCCTCACGATGCAGATGCAGATGCTGTAGCTGATAGCTGCTACACTTCGATAAAATCTTAATTATTTACATTTACGAAGCTTATACGTCAGAATAACACAGGCTATTTTTTCTCCATAAATATTCGTCGATATTATTTTGTAACGGAATATAAAGTAATTACATTAAGCAACCTGATATCAGCGCTATGAAATTCCCAAGAAATATTTGCCTTAAATCCCTATTTGGCCAATCCACAACGAGCATACGATTTGGCTTGTAATGATACTTTAATAGGCCATTGCTTTAAAACTTGGCCTGCTCTCTACTCCGCTTAAATCTGTTCCACCGACAGTTTTTCGATATCATCTGGAGGGTTTTTCTTGAAATAATGGCTTGTCAAAACTGTGCCAGAGCCAAAGGATAATCTTTGCGAGCGACGGCGGGCACAGGTCCAGCAAGCACTTTGTGGTTTAAACTCTTAAGTAATTGCTTTACTATTTGGGAGATCTTATTAGTAAGTTTAGCTAGTGTATTACGTATGAAAATGCTTGTGACTGTATATAATTCCTGAGCTACTAGTAATTACTGGGTGATTATTTAATTGATTTATTGATATGATTCAAAATAAAATCATCGTTGATGAAGTTTAATCTACTAAACTTTAATCAAAGTACAAATAATGTGGTTTTAAATACTAAACTTTGAATTAAAATTCAGTTTAAATTAGTTTAAGAGCGCGATCTTAATTACAATACAATACAATTTACAAACAGATACAATTTAGTGAATAGATGTAAGTAGTAATAATATTCGGTTTAACTTTAATTTATGGCCACATAAACCAAGATCGCCTTTAATAAGTATAAGTATCTTTATAACGCAACCGAAAGGCTTTTGTAGCTAACCTTTCAATCTCGAAGACAAAAGACTTTCAGTTCAAATGTAGCAAAGTTTTTAATCACAGGGGCAAATATCAGGCTTCGGAGGGGATTAAACCCAAATCATGGCATTGAGAGCGGCCGAAGTTATGAAAGGACCGGAGACAAAAGATGCACTAAAAAGACGAGTCACAAAGGAGCTCGGGTCGATTTTAAACTTTGATCCACGTTTGCTCGCAGATTGAAGATACGAGTTAATTGAAGGCTTGAAGAACAAACTGCAACTAAATTACATTTTAGCTACATTCTTGTTTCTTTATTAGTTTTTTTTTTTTGTACTAAATACTGCAAGCAGCCCACTTGGTTTAATAGCGCTACCCAGTACGTCACTTTCGTTCATTCCATGAAAAAGTACTTTAAACGAGAAGCATCTCTATAATAATATGGTGCGAATTGTAGGTACCCCTGATCTTCAAGCATTTAATTGATTAGCTCCCCAAAATTACGATTATGAAATGTCGAATTTTTTTCACGATTTATTATTATATTATACTGATTTAGATTATTATGTTTGTTTTATTAATAGCTTCAATATCAGGGACCACTGCTAGTGGAGAATTACGCAAAACAACACCGAGATTCTTTTCCGAGTAGCTAGGATATTAATGAAGAGTTTTCTAAATAAAGAAAAAAGGATACCAGGTTAATAATCAAAAACAATAACTCACGAAACAATTGAAAAGATAGTCAGACTGCTTCAATCTGTTTCGATTACTAAATAGAGAGACAGAAACGCGGGAGGAAGTTACGAATGACTCAAAAGTATGTTATTTATTGAGGGGTGAACCTCCTGTTCGTTTTAATTTTCCCGACAGCCATCTCCGTATCAAAGTAAATATTTTTCCGGTAATTTTTCCTTTTGTTTGGCAGGTGTATTCGTTCATCTCGCAATTTCATTATCTCCCGTCTCGTCGAATGTTCTGTTATCAGCGTTTTAGCGATATTACAACTGGGAATTTTTATTTGTTGCCCCTCTTTCATTTCGTCGACTTTTAAAATGAAAGTAGGGACTTCATTAGAACGGGACGTCAATAGTATTTTAATTAACGTTTGTAGCATCCAAGATTTTAATTTACTACCACAAATTGAAATGGCTCTACGAATGCAGATGACTGGGGGGCCAAAATAATGTTTCAGTGGAAATTCAGGTTGCCATTATAATTATATACAAATATATCCTTAAACATTAAATATTAGTTACGTAGTTTCATCTTTTTAAACATTAAATATTAGTTACGTAGTTTCATTTTTTTTTTTAAATATATTTATAAAAACACACAGACCGATTCAACAGATATGATTCCGCACACAAATGTTAGAACTGTATGGAGAAAGAACCCTTGATTTGGTGTAATAACCGATTTGTCACCAATAAAACTGTATATTTGGTCGTCACGTTTTTCTAAGAACATGTAGCAGTATAATAGTAATTTTTTTGGTGAAGTTCTTAAACAGCGCACAGTTTTCTCTTACCATCAGTTAAGGCGTGCGTGCCTCTTTACTGTATAGCTTAAGTTATGTCAAAGATATAAAAGAAAATGTCACGTAATGTAAAAATTTGGGTTCCTTAAGACATTCAACTGCACAAAGAAAGTTTAAAATTTAAAAAACCACACTGGCGGTTACGAGTATTTACCGCCCACCGCCCACGTTCCGTTCCGCAGCCAAAATTTAAAACGCGCAATTGCATATCATTTTTCACTCGCAGAACAAAGGTAGGTTTAATTTACACGGCGATATTTAAATTTCACATCCTGCTTTAGTAATGCCGCCTTTTAGGGTTCCTTGATAAGTTGGTAAACAAGAACCATCTGAATATCGCACTCAGTTTTAATCGTTTTTAATGAAATGATTATTTGACACTCGCGTGTGCAATCAGTGCTAGCATTAATTAATTATCTGCATAAACATGTTTTTTTTTTGCAATTCACTGGGGCTAGATAGCGGTGTGTAGACGTAAAACCACCACGTTCACAGATGAAAACTGCCGCCATAAAAACTCTGGTTGTGTTTCGGCAATATTGATGTGGGACCAATACACTTGTAATCAAAGGCCAACGCTCATCTAAACTTCGATTCAGATGAGCGTAGGCTCAATGTACTTCCACATTGTAGAATGTAGTAGCAAGTGTCAAAAGTCATCAATAAAAAAATTTTAGTACGCGGAACCTTAATAGGACTATATTGCTCAAAAGCGAGTCGCACGTGTCCGTTTTTTAACCTTTTGGACGAAGCTCAAAGAGAATGAACTGATACGCCATAATAAATATGCTGCGGGAATTATAACTGGAATCGGCCGCGGTTGATTGCTTTTCGAGAGAAGAACGTAATACCACGGTAATGTATAATAACTATTCTGTGGTAATACTCTTGTCAATGGAATGCATCGCTGATGCAGCATTTAAATGACTTTGCATTATCATATTATGTGAAAGTAGGCTAACGAAAGAAATATACATACAAGGGGAGGGGAGAGGAAGGGAGGGGGGGGGGCTTCCGGCCTAGAAGGACATTCCATGTCCAATTGTCCAAATAGGAGATGTCCTGAGGAAAGGTCTGGTCAGAAGTACCCTAAACCATTTTTAAAAACTGAATCGTTAAGACGTACAACATTGATTTGTGCACCCAGAGACGAAAATAAATTAGTAAGTTAATAATTTATTATGATAAATCTCAGCTGTGTTTCAAACTTACAAACCCTGATGTAAATTATTGGGGTCACTGGAGCAAAATGTTATGTATATTTTATTACCATTTGCATAATAAATAATATACCGTGAAAATGTTTTGTAGAAATACAGTTTCATTTACCAAATATATTGAGAATTAACTTTATGTGACAAAAACGTTATTGAATAAATACAATAAAATTTTCGTTCGCACACTATTGGTGCGTAAAAATATTTACATTATGTATGTTTTTTCGTGAATAAAATCACGAAATAATTATATTTAGTACATCATATTTTACTTTTATTACGCAGCAGAGATGCTTAAGGTGGACCATGGGCAATGACTGGCTTATTGCTAAGAGGTGCTCTACCTATTTAGTCACAAACTTAGCTCGGTAGGATTGCAATCAAATACCGGTGCTTTTCGTGCTTTCCGATTCAAGGGGGTGTTTAACATCGCCAACTAACACTTTGAATTGCGACCAAATATTTTTCGAACAGAAAAAAAAACAAAAGAATTTGGTCGGACTCGGGATTTGAACTCAGGCCCCTGGTGTGAAAAAGTTGTAAAAAAGAAATGTGACCGCCACTTCACCACGGAGGCAGTCATGTGGTACTTCGTTCCTAATTCAAAACTGCCGCCACCGTTGGCTTCGCGATCGGTTCTACCAATGACAACGCCGCTTTTACTAAGCTAGGTGATAGCCGATTACTATTGGCTATTGGACAGTGTGATGTCGGCGCGGACCGCGGAAAGCACGTTACAATCAAACTGCTGAAAAACTATTTTGTGCAATCACGGTGTGCAATGTCAATTCTCATTCAAATTGGTGAAAACTCATGACTATAATAATAATTGTGTTTGTTTCTGTGAATATTGTGGACTTTGCAAATTTTGTGAAATTAGCCAGTTAATTAATTGGATGTCCCGGGTGGCTTCATGGCGCCTTCTACCATCGCACCAAGTAACCAGGACCAGGATCATACATCATTTCATCCTCACGGTGTGGAAAGTGTACTATCACCGGTAAGTACTAGTCTAAGTTCTTATCCAGATTGACTTCACGGGTTCTGCCGGCAGTGTCCTCTCATCACACAGGTAATGCAATATGTTTCAAAAATGTAACACTAAATCTAATGATAAACGCGTTTGTAGGAAAATTGCCTATTGACAAATATACTGTCGATACCTTAGTATCGACTGTTTGCTTTATATTCAAATTCGCTATTCGTAACGGAATACTTTTGACGCGGAAAAATAAAGAGGAAATATATAGTTCAGAGTTACTTGCTTAAGACGTGCAAAAATAGAATAAAACTATATTTTTTTTGGAATCACGAAAACATAAAAAGCGCGTATACCTATTTGAGCCTCCCTCCATTAAATCAAGATCAGAGGAGTCTACAGTGTCGCAGCAGCACATAAAGGTAACAACCCGTCGGAAATATCTGCGGACCTGGCTGGAATGCGCTTCCCCTCGCGTATAATAAAAAAAAATAGGCACACAAAACAAAAAATATATTTCTTTTTTTTGCATTTCGTTTTTTTGCTATCACTCCAGTTTGCACGACGTCATCGAGCCAAGTCCGCAGATGTTTCCGACGGGTTGTACTACCTGGCTACTTAAGAATATCTATCCCGCAATGGAATAGGCCGCCGTGGCTGGTAACCATCAGGGAAGATGTGTGCCTATCTGTTAACTGCGAGGACATAAAAACAACTATTGTTTTTTTTTGGTTTAGAGGCAACCTAGCTACTCTAATTCAATATCATTATAATTTAAGAAACAAGGCTTAAAATCTAAAATATCCTGATATTAGAAAGACTGTTTATTTATTTTGTACCTCCCTCAACATTAATTACTACCTTAGTCACGCCTATCAATTTCCAGAAGAGCTCACTAATTGCTCGTCAAGCCGCGTGACACACATCACCGACAAAGCAAGCGAGGGAAATAATGAGAAGCACACGTGATACTCGATATTACTGCGGGATGGTCCGGTACACCTCTCAGGTGGGATAGATCAAGTTAAGCCTAGACTCACTAAAAGCTATGCGATAACAGCCGCGAAGTGGCGCCCAGTTGCGTTTGTTCCAAAGAGGATAAGGTTTTTTTACGCTGTCAAATAGGTATGTTATATGTTATGTATTAACGGTACTTTTAAAAACTACAATAAAAGTAAAACATTTAAATTGTTAATGTGATAACGCCAAAACACGTTACATTGTCGCAAAAGCGAAATAAGATTAGAATGTACTTCTTGAAATGCCTGTATAAATAAAGATATTTTTGATTTTAGATAGGATTCTTCATTGTTTCATCATCAATTTGCTACCCTTATTCTTAACCAAGTAGGTTCGGCGCAGTATGTTTGTTTCTTCTGCTCACTCCTTCTGATCATTCCTTATCCAGGATTCCTCAGCATGATTTTAAAAAAAATCATCATTATGACCTCCAATTATCTATTATAGCAAGTGCCACGATTAGCTAACGACTCGAGAAATCGTGTCGCCTATCTAGCAGTGTACTAAAAACCCAAGAAGGGTGTAGGGTGGGGTCCCCGCGAGGACGGGTGGCTTGTATTGTTTTAGTTAGAGGTAATTCAGTGGGAATCGCGTCTAGGTAATGTTTACTTTGTATCTAATGGCTTTCTTTGTGCGCGGCAATTAATGCGATACGCCGCTACGTGAGACAGTTTTTGCGTTTCTTATTCCGTCTTTCATTGTAATGGAGGTCCTCATGGTTGGCAGACATTTGTTTTCGTTATTTGGCGGGCGGAGATAATTTTTGTAAGAAGAAAAGGGACGTGCGCTCTTGTTTTCATTAGCGGTGGGTGTGGATCAGTATTATTGCTGAGCTATATTTTTGTGTATTCGGTGAAGTGTTCTTATCCGTGGAAGTTTCTGGATGTTTATTGTGAGAATTTTAGACAATGGGTTAGGTATTTTTCTTTTAAGTTCTTGAACAATTCTGTGCCAGTGAAAAATTCATTTACATGTTAATGCTGATAATAAACTACATACAAAATTTAAATAAACTTTGATGTAGCGCTTCTATTGGTGAGTGTGAGTGCCAGAAGTTACTCCCTCCTCTACATTACCATTTCCTATAAACATTCCCTTTTCTCATTCTTTGATATTTGTACTTGAAAACAGCAATACTTTCGCATTTATAATTAGTATGAATAATTGAATAACAAAATGGTCTCTTTCCAAACTGTAATACATCGATGTGTACGGTCAACAGCACATCACGGTATACACTTGCAGTTCGATAATAGCGCTTATGCCCCCGACATAAGAGCGGTACAAAGTCCAAAGTGTTACGTCTGACGTGCTTTTGACTGTACCTATTGAGCCATGATGTGTATGTCTCTGACTATATCATGAAATACACTCCATCGAATGTTATAATGTAACATAATCTGATATAGTATAGGATATCAGTCACTTCCTTCTTAGTCCGGGCCAGTGCCCGTGGACACGAGTGTGAGGGTGTGCATTGGACCGTGCTGATAATGTCCCGGGACACATGCCTAAGGAGGCATAACATAAAGTTACAGGGACGTTATGGTTTTCTAAGAAATATATCTCTCGCTTGCGTTGTGAATAATTAAACGAACTGATCGCTTTAAGTAAATATCTGAATAAATAAAAATTCCAAAACACCCTAACTATAAATGGCCCTTACACCTAAGGTGGCTGGAACTTATCATTTTGATGATTTTAAAGATTGGTGGATTGGTTATCCATAACCAACCATCTTTAAAATCCTTTTCTCTGTAGTTTCACATTTACAGGCTTAATATTTACTACAAGCGTGTAACTGTATATTATTTTACTACATACATTAAGTAAGAAGTTAGAGACCAACTTTACTGAGTGACGGCTTGCTGAAGAAAACATACAATCGAATATAACCAGATAATAAAAAAAATAGATACGATTTTCGTGTATCCACCAAATCATCATCATCATCAGCCTGTGACAGTCCACTGCTGGACATAGGCCTCTCCAAATGCTCGCCACGCTGATCGGTCCTCGGCCACTCGTATCCAGCTCCTGCCAGCCATCTTGCGCAGATCATCGCTCCACCTGGCCTGAGGGCATCCTACACTACGTTTACCGAGACGCGGTCTCCACTCTAGAACCCGTTTACCCCAACGGTTATCGGTTCTACGGCTGATATGGCCAGCCCACTACCACTTCAGCTGGCTAATCCGGCGAGCTATGTCGGTGACTTTGGTTCTCTGCCGAATCACATCATTTCGGATGCGATCCCGCAGAGAGACGCCGAGTAATTGAACACAAATATGAGCCAGACAGTAATGTATCAAGACAATTAAATCTCCACTCCAAAGCCTAAACAAACAGCGACCCGTAACGAGGTGCGAGCGGCCATTGAATACAGAGTGTTATGTTAAATTAGCTTTTACATGATTCAGCGGAACTTTGCTCAGAGTAACTTAATCTAAGGGTCTACAATTACTAGTTATAGGGGTTTGTCAGTATATTAATATCAAATTATAACCGTTCTTCGCCGAATTTTCACTAACTCAAGTAGGCCTAAAAACAGTAAAATAAATCTAAGACGCAAAAGTTTTCACGGTCTTTTTTTATCCTTCGTCATTGGGAGAGGACTATTTACTAAGCCATCGTTTCTTGGGTACAAATGTGGACCACATCTAGGTTCTCTTTTTGGATTCTGACATACCGAATTGAGGCGATTAAAAACAGCAATATTAATGAGTAAACTTGCAATCAAAGTTCCAAAATTCAAAGGTGCCTACAGCATAAGTACACACTCAACAACTTTTTCTGACCTGAAATCGTTAATAATCCCACTTGACATAAAGTTAACCATGAGACTAAAAGCAAACTGAAGCTCTGGTGGACAGCGGGAATGAATTTGTCCCCAGTGGTGACAAAGCCAGTGGTGATGAATGGGAATAGACGGAACCAATAAATCACATGAGATAAAGACTAATCCATACTTACATCACCGCTCCAAGGCTATAACAGCTAATCTACTCGTATATTTATACCGAGATTCAGCAAAACGGAGTAAAACAATAGGCCGCATGCCGTCCACGTATCGGTGGCTAATTGCTCACGTGATTGCGGGATCGGTCACAGGCTGTCCCACAGTGGAGGCCAGGGGGTAGGCTGAAGCGGAACATCACTGTTTTTTGTAGGAACGACAGTCTGTAGATAGTTACTGTGGCATATTCCATTGAGAGATACTAAGCCAAGGGTTATTGCTCAAGGAGCTGAAAAACGCTATGAAGCGACAGATTTCACCTGTGTAGGTAAGTCGTCTCGCCAGAACGCCTCGATGTTCCAGTGGCTTAAAAACTTGGTCGAGAGCTCGAGGCCCCGGGTGATGGGCTCAATTCCTGGCTCGAGGAAAATTTGTATTTTATCGGACACAGCTCGGGTTTTTGATCACCATTTTGCATTTGGCAAGCGTGGTGATTAAGCTAAACCCATAGATGTGACGATGAGCTGATTACAATCCTCCACAGCTCTTATTTCGTATAAACACATATTACTATTTGTCTTTGAAAATCCTTAAAAACTGTTTATTCTTGGTATAACCTGTTTGGTAGACGAAGATCAAATAATTAGCTATGTTAATATAAATGAAACTGTAACCAATCACTTCCAAAACTCATACCGCTTTAGTTTAACTTTTACGCCCTTACTCTACAAATTATCCTCCAAACCAAAACCGACCTACCCTCAACACAACAAAACTCATTTTCGTCCGCATTCCTCTTTCGAATTGAGCGTTCCTCGGCTTGCTTTGTCGTCAAGAACTCGCTTCCTGATGGATGCGACTAATTTATTATTCAATCCCGCTCATAAGTTCCGCCGCGCTCATTAATAAGCTCTGTCTAACGCAGCTCGTGACGTCACAGCGTAGTGACGGTATTCGGGGACGGAATGTGACGTGTTAATTAAAGGAGGGACAGATTAGCGGATGTTTGTAATTTGTAATGTTTGACGTACTTGGTTACGTGTGAAATTGTGATATTTTGGCTTTATATAATATTCATGCCTTATGTAAGTACCGGAATGTCTTACGTAATAATTACTTATCCTCTACATCGTTGTACGTCGTTTAGTAGCGTCACTTCGGCGAGTAAGCGTTGCTCGCCGAAGTGACGCTACTAAACGATGTCTTAAAATCATCAAGACTCACTTTTTTCAGTTTCAAAAGTTGTCCGCATTTCGATAAGACTAATTTAATGTTATTTGATAGGATCCAAGAGGCAAAAAAAATAATTTTGGATCCCATGGGAGCGAAGCATGAGATCCAAGTAGACGAAGGGGACCACACCTACAAACACACGATTTTGACACTTAAAAGCATCATTCAATGTGTTACACTGATCTCTCTAATATTTAAGCCTTTAATACCAAATGTATACTAGACCTGCAGTATATGTATTTAAGCGTTATCGTAATAACAATGCTTGTAGTGAGGGCTGGTTCACGAAGATAAACTGCTAGCTAGTGATGTGTCGTCCGGTGTAATCACAGTTGCAATCAGCCAATCAGGGCTCGCGGCGTGCGGTTTGCCTCGTTCCAGACCACTGTTTTGATGCCAAACGGAATTCGTAATGACGTTCGATACATTGGGCGATAGATAGAAATAAATAAATGACAAATACTATTCATTTTGGCACGGCGTACCTTTATCCCTTCACGTGATGGGTAACGACAATAGTTTTATATTTTATTGTAGCTTTTTAAAAAAATACCTAATCATTGTCTAAAAACTACAAAGCATATCCTAAGTAGATTCTGTCTTTGTAATGTACGGTCAACAGCACATCACGTTAAACACTTTCAGTTCGATAATAGCACTTATGCCCCCGACGTAAGAGTGGCACAAAGTCCAAAGTGTATAATCTGACGTACTTTTGACTGTACTACTACTCATTATTATACTAACTATGGTACTACCTTCCTCCAATTTGGTCCGGATGTCGTCTCGAATGATTTCTATGAAATAGTTTTCTTAGTGCATTAACTGTAAAACTGTACTCGTAGAAGGACAAAAAAGTAAACACGCACATAGTCAAATCATTGGTGTGCGCCGAGATTTTTGTACCATCGGCTTCAAGCATTTAGTTCTGAAGCAGCTCATATCTTAAACGTACGTGATGTTGTACAAAAAACTATGTAACCCCAAGTATTTTACTCACACTTATTCCTTCGTCCACTTCGGTAAGGCTGTATTAACGTTAAGTATGTTTATTTGAGGATTCAGGCGACTGGGACCTTAAGAAACTGGAACCGCGGTCCCAGTTACCTAATAACATTTTTGAATCGGTCGACTGGGACCATAACTTTGTTTTATTTATGACACCTTTTCTGCTAACTGTACTAAATCTTGTATTTCAACAATGGATTTTTGGTCAAAAATTACGGGTGGTCCAACTCGCCTGACGAATAAATAAATAAAAACTAATCAGGCAACTGGGACCGCGGTCCCAGCTATGTAGTGGTCCCAGTCGCCTGAATCCTCGTTTATTTACAGGAGCCTTACGCAGTATTCTTGTAACTAAGTATTCTTGCCTATTTCCAAGGGTAAAGTAAATAGTAATTTACGGAGACAAACATTACTGATTGTAGCGAAACGGAAAACATTCCGTGTCTCAAAGTGGTTTCAGTACAGTAAATATAATATTTTGTTATTTAGAAATAAACAATGAAATTCTATTAAGCCACTGTGATTACATGCCATACATAATGTAATTTTCATAAGTTCTGAGTCCCAATTTATTTAATGTTGTTTTTTTTCTGATGTATACAGAGGTATAAATAGGATATATTACACAAATATGAGAGACTTGGATGGGTACAGGTGTATGTATATAAAATCTTTGGGTTAGGTTGTGATACGAAGAACCTCCAACCTCCAACCTCTACATCTTTAAATTTATAACTTTAGCGGCCACTGCAGCCTATTCTATTGAGGGACACTTCACTAGGAAGCATCGCTAAATACCTGATTTCAAGTTAGTACTTGCTCCCACATTAATTTTGCCGGAACACAGCCAGAGCAGCTGTTTATATGAAATAATAATTCAAACCGCCCAATAATATCTAGCAAAGCCTAGGTAGCCGTACGAGCGGTTATCTCGAGTTGGCAGATCTCCATCGGCGGTTCGATATCACTCTATCAAACTACCCACATTCAGCGGGCGTGGTAGTGCGGCTATGTTTGCGTCACATGACATATCGATGTCTTTGATTTATTACGCATATGTAAGTGATAAATCAAACGAACGTTGGGATATTGTTTGATAATTGATTTGTTGGCGGATTGTTGACTATGAAGCAATCTGCGTTGACTATATTTTTTTATTGTGGCTCCGCTTTTCCTGATTGTGACCGATAACAGCAGTAGCTGTTCATTTTACTTGAAACTCATCATCATCATCCCAGCGTATTCCCGATTGCATCCAGTATGGAGCTCAGGGTCCGCTTCGACTATGATCCTAGATTTGACAAGCCTGGGTTATTACAATGGAGCGATTGCCATCTGACCTCCGTAACCCTACAAGGGAAACCAGACCTACTTGGAACATAGTCGGGACCAACGGCTTAACGTGCCTTCCAAAGCACGGAATCATCATTCTTTTCAGACATTCAGGTGATTCAAGCCTGCAATGTCCTAACCAAACTGGAAACATTCACACAAAGTGAAGCTCCCCGCGGGATTCGAACCCACGACCTCCGGGTATTAGAGCCCAACGCTCTAACCACTGTACCACGGATGCAGTTACTTGAAACTATTTGTGTTTTTCCGTATTTTTTTTAAGAAACGAATCAATTTAGCAATTAACACAAAGTTTTTCCCTAAATTATTAAAAGATAAAAGTTAAATATTTATTATGGACGTTATGATTTCTTTAAATAAACAGTAGAATCAAGCAGGTGGTTGTATGTAAGTTGTATATTTTTAATTTATATTGTCAGACCATAGTCAAAGCTTTAATGGCAGCACCTGTGAGGTAAGTAGCTAGCTAGTCGAATCCTGATAGTCCTACTAGACCCAAGGTGGGTCTCGAACATTGTTCCAAAAATATGGCGCTCATAAATATGCATAACAAGTCTATAGTTTATTTAGTTTATCGACATCGGCTTTTACACAAGCCGGCGCGTCCCTAGTCGGTTATCCTCTCACGTCGAGGCAATTCCGGCAAATCGACTCGCTCGGTAAGACAGTCTCGAACGCAGTTACCGCGCAACGCTTGACCCGCTCGAGATACTACACTCTAGACTACTGAGAATGTTTTTATAGAGGTTGTTATTTATTTATTGATATTATGATCTATATGGTTGCTTTGTAACTTCACTGTAAGAGGAATTAATGTATATTGTCCCCCCTTTCATAGAAGATCAACGTATGAATAATAGCTTTCTGTTGAGCTCCGTTTGGTGAGTGAAAGTACAGGAGGCCCAAAGGGGGGCGTCTCTTCCCTTCTCCCCATCCCTACTCCTTGAAGCCCTTCTCCTTCCTCCTCCACATACTCCATTATAGACGGAACACGTGCCTTAGACCTGTTGCGCTCCGTTTGGTGAGTGAAAGTACAGGAGGCCCAAAGGGGGCGTCTCTTCCCTACTCCCCATCCCTACTCCTTGAAGCCCTTCTCCTTCCTCCTCCACATACTCCATTATAGACGGAACACGTGCCTTAGACCTGTTGCGCTCCGTTTAGTAAGTGAAAGTACAGGAGGCCCAAAGGGGGGCGTCTCTTCCCTACTCCCCATCCCTACTCCTTGAAGCCCTTCTCCTTCCTCCTCCACATACTCCATTATAGACGGAACACGTGCCTTAGACCTGTTGCGCTCCGTTTAGTAAGTGAAAGTACAGGAGGCCCAAAGGGGGGCGTCTCTTCCCTACTCCCCATCCCTACTCCTTGAAGCCCTTCTCCTTCCTCCTCCACATACTCCATTATAGACGGAACACGTGCCTTAGACCTGTTGCGCTCCGTTTAGTAAGTGAAAGTACAGGAGGCCCAAAGGGGGGCGTCTCTTCCCTACTCCCCATCCCTACTCCTTGAAGCCCTTCTCCTTCCTCCTCCACATACTCCATTATAGACGGAACACGTGCCTTAGACCTGTTGCGCTCCGTTTAGTAAGTGAAAGTACAGGAGGCCCAAAGGGGGGCGTCTCTTCCCTACTCCCCATCCCTACTCCTTGAAGCCCTTCTCCTTCCTCCTCCACATACTCCATTATAGACGGAACACGTGCCTTAGACCTGTTGCGCTCCGTTTGGTGAGTGAGAGTACCGGAGGCCCAAAGGGGGGCGTCTCTTCCCTACTCCCCATCCCTACTCCTTGAAGCCCTTCACCTTCCTCCTCCACATACTCCATTATAGACGGACCACGATCTTGAGACCTAAATGCTGTGTCTATCATATGGAAGGTAGAGGTCACTTGCCATTTTCAATAAATAAAATAATGTAGATCATTAGAAAATGCGCTTCGTTTGGTGAGAGCGTCGAAGGCCTTACCCCTTCCAACAAAACCTGTGTATGAGACTCGAGGCTAAAGAATTAATATATTAGAAAAAATTTAAGTATCAGGCGGGACTCGAACCCAAAACTAAAGGCTTTTCTCCCACTACACATCAAGCCATCTCACATCTCCAATTAAAACACCTCATAATAATACCTAATTTCCATATTATTATACCCTTAAGCAAATCCAACTGAAAAGGACGCGCACCTGTTTAAATCTGGGTTCATAAATAAAGCCCGGGTGTGTTTCAACTTAAACACAAAAATATTTTTCTGTATCCATTAAGATAAGCAAAATAAACCATTGTAATGTATTTTGGCGCATGCATCGGTGGTTTTATTATACCGCTCTGCTACTCGTAGTAAAAGTACAGGGTGGCAAGGCTAGTCGGTATGTCCGGGACAAACAAAATGGATATTCATAAAACATACTTTTATGAATATTCACTTTGTGCGTTTTGCTTTTAAAAATAACTTTTTTTTTGAGCTCTGGCTAAATTGCCGCCCAGAGTACGGCAAGAGTAGTTTTTTTTGTTTTTTATAAAATGCATTCTGCTTTTAATGAGACAAATTGTGGATAGCCGTTCGCTAATGAATACGAATCAAATAAAAAAACTAGACAATAAGAAGATGAGTCACTATAGCCGCAAGTAAGATTATTTTCTGTGTATAATACATACGTGTGTTTATGCAAAACGTACCAGCTTTGCTTAATTTTTGCTTAATTTGGGACTATTGTTGGAGCTGTGTTGCGGTATTCACAAGAATATTTTTTTATAACTCTGTGCATTGTTACCGGGCTCTAACCCGGCTGCATCATACATCATCATGCATGCTACATCTCGCATTTTACACCACTGAAATTTCACTCTACCATCGATCATTTTATTGAAATGTAAATGTAGTAGTTTTGAAAATTACCTTCAATTTAGAAATAAAACAACACACTTTCCTTACCTCTAACAATATCAATACTTTCGATAAATAAGTTCATGAAGGACGTGTGTCTTTATATAACTAAACCTTTCTGGACAACCTGAATGTGTCCCCTGTTGCGGCTTAATTTACGTCAGGAATCTGGGGCAGGTATTCAATGCACTAATACACAAGTGGGTTAGTCGGTTTCCAAGATAAAGTGGTTTTGCTATGCGTGGGAACTGGATCAAACTATACAATTTCATATTATCATAACAGAATTAAAAATATAGTTAAGGTAATTATGACATCAACGTTCCAATCCACAAAAAGTGCATAATTTTCTTGCAATACTTAGATGATTGACAATCAAATTGCTATTTATTTTTATTTGTTATTAAATGTAATTTTACGATATTATAATAGCTTATTCAATATCGCTTATTTACCAATAATATGCTTAAAATAAATACAATGTAGAGGCGCTCGTGGCGCAGCTGTGACAGTGGTTCGTTAGCGATAACGAAAGTCAAGCTACCTACGCCGCGGTCGGTTAATGGATGGGTGACCATTCTGACCATATTTAGTGTCATTAATTTCGAGCGTCTCCGTGCTTCGGAAGGCACGTTAAGCTGTTGGTCCCGGCTGATATTTACTATAATGTAAATATTAGTCGTCAAGCCTAGTCAGAGGCCATTTGGCGGCTTGATAACATCTGACATTAGGGTTGGTCACTTGCCTTACGCACCCCTCCACCAACCTGCACTAGGCCAGCGTGGTGGAGTATGGCCCACACTATCTCATAATTGAGATAAGGCCTGTGTCCCAGCAGTGGGAACGTATATAGGCTGATGATGATGATGAAATACAATGTAAGACATCATGTTGTAACAACATTAATTGAAATTTCAAATCAGGTAACACGTAATAATTCTGCTACCCTTATTTGATTTAGCACTTGAATGTTTTCAAAAGCTTAAAGCGGTCGTACGCATTTAGCAGTAGAGTCACGTGTGCCGATACCCCCCGGCGGATATAATAACGCCATTAGCGCTGGAGAGTTCCTTTAATATTTACATTCTAGTTTTAAAACACACTGATTTTCAGACAGATTCCCGTCATGGGGAAGGACACGGTCGTGTGTGGGAGTTAAGACTCCCAATGCCCTAAAAAGGGTATTGTTACTGGGCCGAAGATGGAAGTGGCCCAGTGACCCACTAAACCCCGTGGTACTCTCTTACGGCACGGGTATCAGCGAAGTATTTCATTCACACAGCGCCATCTAGCCCCATAGAAACACCCAGACCGATACAAACAGACATATTCATGCACACAAATGTTTGTACCGTGCAGGGATCAAACCCGCGACCTCAGGTGTAATAGCCGACTTCTCGAACAGTACACCAAAAGGCTCGTCCAAACTAATTATTTATTGAGAGTGACAGTTGTAAAAAATGCATAGTTTTTCCCCATGTACCTAATTTAGCACTCGAACGTTTTCAAAAGCGTTTGGGTGCGTTTCCACTGACGCGGAGCGGGGCGGAGAGGAGCTTAGCGGTGCACAAATTGACCAATCACTATGCTCGAAATCTCCGCTCCGCTTCAATGGAAACAGCACGAGCGGAGTGGAGCGGAGCTGAGCGGATATTCATATAAAACTACAGCGATGCGGTCAGAGCGGAGTTCCACGGGGCGGTGCTGTGCGGAGTACAGCGGGGCGGTGCGGAGCAGGGCGGTGCGTGACTCGCGCGCAGTGCCTCAGTCAGCATGCTACTTCATCAGATTCTGTATCTTCGTCTTCAAGTAGAGAAAGATATAAAATGATTGGTTTTTTCTTTTTAAACGACAACATGACGTATGGTCTCTCTGAGAGATTGACTGTAACTAAGCGCAAAAATGCGCGATTCCAAAAGTATGCTCTGCTCCGTTCCGCTCCGCTCCACTCCGCTCAGCTCCGCTTCAGTTAAATGACCACTTTTCACGGCTCTTCACCGCTCCTCTCCGCCCAGCTCCGCTTCAGAGGAAACACTGACCACGTTTCACCGCTCTTCTCCGCTCCTCTCCGCCCCGCTCCGCGTCAATGGAAACGCACCCTTTAACAATGGAGTCACGTGTGCCGATACCCCCTAGCGGATACAATAACGCCATTAGCGCTGGAGCGACTCCAGGACTGTAGCGCTTGGTACGAGTAACTCGCCGCTTTATCCACTAACTGTCCTCATTATGTACGAGTACTAACTTGGGCTGTAAATTTTATCGCGGTTGACTTTTGTATTGCTTGTTTTTGTATATAAGTAATTATGTCTACTGGTCATGCATATTATGTTTTTAAAGGTACCACGCTCTTAAATATAATGCAACAGTTGGTTTTAGTGTGCTGCATTGTGATAATGCCTCAGAGGCATTTCCTTTTAATCAGGTATTAAATAGGCTTATACTTCTTCTCGTAAAGTCTCTTACTCCTTTATTTTACTACTAGCTTTCCGCCCACGGTTTCACCCGCGCATAATTTCTTTTTCAAATATTCCGCGGGAATGATACGTTTTCCGTAGGAATTTTATAGCCTATGTCCAAATCCAGGTTATAAGCTATACGTGTGCCAAATTTAATCTAAATCCGTTCAGCCATTTAGGCGTGATTGAGTAACAAACATCCAAACATCCAGACCGTCGCATTTTAATATTAGTAGGATAATAATTATCCAACCGAACAATCTATGAGTCCACTCATAAAACCGTATCACAGTAACCTGCGGCCTCGGACAACCATTATCCGGTTGTTCCGCGCTGTCCCGTCGAAGAATTATAATCGCCACGTGCCGCACCGGTCTGAGGACGTCGCGTTTAATTAAAACTAAGCCTGGGCCATTATAGCAACAGCGGTTCAGTCTCTTATTTACTTAACTAGTCGGTTTGATAATTGTTTTGTAGTTTACGTGCGCGCAAGCTGGTCAATAGCCATTAGGCTGGCACCGGCTCGTTCCAAACGGGTGTGAAGGGAAAACCGGGGGAGTTTAGTGGGTAGTGGACGCTTTAGTCTAGTAGCCTGCGGTTATGGTGCATAAAAGCAATCTTATCCGAAAAAAAAAACGAAAAAGTTTACGTGCGCGCATATAAAAGCGTTTTATTTATCAAAACAACGCCAAAAAATATTCTTTAGCATTGGAGAAATTAAGGAAAAACGTAACAAAACAAGTCAAAAAGAAGGTGAGAATTGACTGATTATACAATACCTAAAAATAAAGAAGTTTGTCTATTTTCAAAATAGCATGTCAATAATTTAAGATACAAAGTTTACAAAATAATAAATATACTTTAAAAAACAAAATTATGACGCTTGCGGAAAGGCGCCAGTTTGAGGCGTTCCATTTAATCAAAAACGTACCTTTTTTGGCGAAGTAAAAAGCGTTAAATATTTAAAACCCTAAAATACTGAACCTTTTGTGCGACTCGATTTATTTGGTCTGAATTTCATATAATACCTTTCCAACACAAGGGGCATACGAAACGTGTGCGTTGGGGCGTTATGCACGGACCCGACAGGAGTGCAATACAGTGGCATTTCAATTCATCCCGCACAAGACGGTCACAGTGGAGTCAATAGCGTACTTACTTCCTCCAAGCTACAAAAGTAGGTAGCTAAAGATATCACTATAAAAATTCGTAAAAGAGTCTCGTTTAGCTTTAGAAGATATTATTAAAAAAATTAATGCCAATATTTTTAACACTACACACACAACACATAGGCAGTAAAGATAGAAATCATTGAATGGCAGTACGGGTACCGCCGTTTTCATGAAAATCAATTTAAAAATCGCTACGGCAACAGCCGTCCAATTTACATGAGAGTTTCATAGAAAGCAGTCTTTATCTTGATAGTTTTCTTATTATTTTAAGTCTCGAGAATATTTCACGTACAATTAGGGCTATCCTCCACTGCATTGTGCAGTGTCTTGCGAATTGTTTCATTGTTTATCTCACTGAAAGCGGCTACGTGAAAGTGCCGGAAAGGCATTGTACGCGGGAGATATTTAATTAAAATCTTCATTTCACTAACTATTATTTACTACAGTTAAACTTTTGAGCAGTATTTCTATTATGAAAAAAGAGGCACGTAGTTAACACAATTTTAAATAACTGAAAAGTTAAGTTGTAATTACATCTTGTTGTTCCCAAGAAGTTTTTTTTTCCTTTATTATGACTAAAACTCTTTTATTTGCTGTATAGGACTGGCACTAGTCAATTAAGCGACGAGCCATTTGGTGTAATGGTCGAGAAGTCGGCTGTTACACCAGGGGACGCGGGTTCGATCCCCGCACGGTACAAACATTTGTGTGCATGAACATGTACCTATGTTTGTATCGGTCTGGGTGTTTCTATGTATAATATACTCGTATAATATGTATTTACAAAAAAAGTATATAAGTAATGTTTATCCGTTGTCTGGCACCCGTAGCACATGCTAATGCTTAGTTTGGGGCTAGATGGCGCTGTGTGATATTGTCCAGAGATAAAATAATCATGTATTTCTGTGACATTTATTATGAAAGAACAGTATCGTTCTATTAAATATCTCAATGCAAAGCAGTGATGAAAATAAGGCCGTTGTCACAATGATGCTGGGTGATCACAAACCCGAGCTAGTTCCTAAAAATTTGACAGAAAATTTATCCACCCCAGGAATCGAACAAGGACCAGGTACTTAAACCAATACACAAGAGGCAAGTAAGAAAAAACAACTCTACAATTTGTACCCCAATAAATGTAACTCGTGGAAATGTTTTTTATTTACAAAAAAGACACTTCACAAACACAAAGGAGTCACCTTTGACATGTTTGAACTCTTTCGTAACAATATTTGTTCATCCGAGTGTACAATGAACGAGATATTACGTCAACATTTATCAAAAAATATACTTTTTGATGCTCGTAAATTGTACGCCAGTAGAAGTTGTTGCTTGTACGTTTAATATTATTTGGTTTAGTGTCCTTCCTCAGTAATAATAGTGGCACTCGTTTTGTAATAAAATAAAAATGCAGAGCTTATTTGAATAAGTTTTTTTTTATGACACTTAGAGAGGCACAAAAAACGTGATGGTAAACGGCCAGTGTATCTTGTTACATTACTTAGGAGAAACGTCACCAAGAAGCATCGTTCTATCTGCTACTATACTGCAAGTTTATACAAGGTTTGATTGGAAATGGCTCCCACCAATCAACTTAAAGCAAGAGACCAACCCGTTGTATCCTGATCAAATTATCAGAATACGACTTGTTGACGATTTTTAAAGATCTAGACTAAAAAATCACGTCATGCCATCTAAAATTTTTTTTTCTTCTTCTGGTGACTGTTTTTTATACTGGGTGTCCCATAAGTCCTTTGAACTAAAAAAAAAATATATAAAAAAAACTATGTAAAATATGAAATTTTTATTTATTGTTTAGTATAATTAACATTAAAAGGGAATTATTTTTTAAAAATCACTTCTTCTAATTGAGCTCCATTTCGTTCTTGGCACTCCTGTAAACGACGACTAAAATTTTTCTATCACTGCACGGCAAGTACGCTCTGAAATGCTTGACATTTCTCGCCGGATATTTTCTTTTAGTTCATCAGTTGACCTCGGATTTGTTTTGTGGACTTGAGACTTAAGGTAATCCCATAAGAAAAAGTCCATTAGACTCAAATCCGGGCTACGTGGTGGCCAGGGAATGTCTTCTCTTCGAGATATCACTTTGTTAGGGAAAAGTTGACGGACGTCGGGCATAGCAGTGTTAGAGGTATGGGCAGTTGCGCCATCTTGTTGAAACCAGGTCCGGGTATTGAAACTTGGAAAATTCTGTAACTCTGGTCTAAAAAAACCTCGATCATTGCCACATACCGCTCCGAAGTAACAGTAACCGCACGACCATTTTCGACGAATGGATTGAGTAGGATTTTCACAGACTGACTCTTGCACTACGTCGATGTTTTCTTCCGTCCGAGATGTTCTTGCTCGGCCCGATTGTTGTTTATCCAACGTAGAGCCAGTCTTCTCGAACTTTTGGACCCCATTCTTAATCGTTTGAAGACTAGGCCAGTCATTAAACGTGCGTAAATTGCGATACTCTCTAAATTTACGACGCGCAATGGTGGCCGAATCATTGTTGAAATAAAACTCACGCACACAAAATGCACGGTCCGCTCCGGTGAAACTCTCCATGGTGACTGAATTCCGAAAGACCGTTGGTGCTACCCCCGCACTCTGCGCGCTATTCCTGCGCGCTATTTGAATTTTATTCGAAATTTAAATTTCAAAGGACTTATGGGACACCTTGTATAACATTCCGCCCGCGGTTTCACCCGCGCGTAACTTCTTTTTTCAAATATTCCCCCCTTTCCCCCTACATTTCCGGGATTAAAAGTACCCTATGTTCACCGGGGATAGTGTAGCTATCCAACAGTGAAAGAATTATTTAAATCGGTTCAGTAGTTTCGGAGCCTATTCGATTCAAACAAACAAACAAACATACAAACAAACAAACAAACAATCAAATCTTTCCTCTTTATAATATTAGTAAAGATTACAAACGACAATTTTTCATAAGAAATGTTTGTTTAAACCACGACTTCTAGTGCACATAACAGGCGACTTACAAATGTTTTGAATAACAGATAATTAAAATGAACAGAGTTGCAACGAAACTTTATCCTCCACTTATGAAACGTTGTTCAACTTCACCAGAATTTGTTACGAAAAGCGAACAAAGCTAACAATATCAAACGAAACGTCAAGTACATTTCGCAGAGTCCAGTTTGTTACATGAAACCAGCACGCGCGTATACGGCACAATATCCGTGCGTATCCGTCGCTACGGATATTAATATCCGGACGGTGGGCATCAATTTCGGACAAACGCTTTGGGGAGCTATTTAAATAGTCCACCATGACCTATATGCAGCGTAGTTGTTAAGCTGAAAGTTAAACACATTCGTTATGGTATTATTGGTGGAATATTTTATTGGTTTTATGTTATCATTTTTGGTGTGGAATTGTCTTTTCGTTTTATTTCGATATTTTAAAACTTAAATTCCGAACTTTCACATTAAGAGATAAATGGCTTTCATGGTGTCTTTTTAAGCTATCTACAGTATATAAGTATAATATATTTATCGGCATAAATATATGAAATATTTACTCGTATTGGCATTTCAAAGTAAGAAACCTAACTTTTAAATAACGCCATCTATCCACTTAAGCTAAACTTGTACGAGTACTATGGGAACTAGAATTCATGCATGTACGTAATAAGTCTATAAAGGGCATTTAATCTATTCGTCTATTTATAAAATAAACCCACTGACTAATGAGTGACAAACAACATTCTGACTAAACTACAAAAACCAGAAGTTATGTAGACCCTAAACAAAATTTCTGGTTTTGTCGGTCTTAATAAAATGTAAGTTCCCACTTTAAATTTAAACACAGTACTATGAATACAAAGAACCTAGTCCCAATTTAATAGTATTTCCAACAAAGCTTTATATCCCTTTAATGTATCCGCTTTTGCCTATATCCGAACGCGAGCACTGATTCCAAACAAAATATGCCACCGGAAGATATTCAATTTTCCACATTGATATTTATTTACATTGTTCCTGACAGATGTTAGTGCGAAACGGAACTTATTTGATATATCTGGTAGGTACGGCTGCAATTGGACATGGGGCAGACTGCATAAGTTTATTTAGTTTATAAATCTAGTGTAGTCTTATCTAATTAAATGTAGTGTAGTTATAACTAACCTGTATTTGGCAAGAAGGATGTATGAAATGTTTTTTTATAGACATAGACTTTTGTTTTACATTGACACGAAACAAGGTAGAGTCTTACACACGGCCGCAAGTCTAGCTAGCTTGTGGTTATGGTGCATTAACGCATTCTCCTCCAAAAGAAAAAACAGGATAAAACATTGGCTTTTGTTCTAGAAATCATAGTTTCACAACAACGTGAACGAGAACGCGTAAAAGTATATGTAACAGGCCCAATTTGAGAACAAATACAAATGTTGACCACAAGATAATTAATTGGTCTTGGATAGAATTAAAACATATTAGAATATCATCAATATAAAAGGTAAGTGAATCGAGCCATATTGTCATTGTCAGATCAAATAGTTTGAACCTTGAGAAGGATATTTTTTAGTAATGTACAGTCGACAGTTCATCAGACTGTCCAAATCTGTCATATTTCTACAACCAATTTTCAGCTTTGTTCACTTTACATTGAGTTATCTTTCAATTGAGATTTTTTAACAGATTAGGGTAGGTTGATCTGCTGCCGTCTGTACCATAGGGTGGGTCACTTTTGTATGGAGAAAAAAAAATTTTTCTTTTTTGGTATGTAATAGCAATAAAAATATGTGTTAAGGTACTAAGAAGAAATACAGAAAGTTTCGTGACGATCAGATACAATCTTTTGCCTCCGGATCGACTTCAAAGTTTCGAAAAAATTGGTTTAGTAAAATTTTCCTAAAAAAATTTGAACAATTACTGTTTTATTCCAGAATAGATGTAAATAATAAAATACAATATTAACAATTGTAGTTTCATAAAATATTTACATAAAAATATATTTTTGTAACATATAAATATTTTTTACTTGATACAAAAATCATTTTTACTACCAAATTTTGGCATAAGTTACCGGGACTCAATTTTTAACCCTCAAGAGTTGTTTTTGAACACAGACTACATGAAGCTTCAGTTGCAGTGTTAACTGATCTCCCAATAATTTAAGTGTAGCAAGGTAAACGGAAAAAATGCTTTTCT
Source organism: Mecyna flavalis (assembly GCA_949319885.1). Taxonomy (NCBI): domain Eukaryota; kingdom Metazoa; phylum Arthropoda; class Insecta; order Lepidoptera; family Crambidae; genus Mecyna; species Mecyna flavalis. The sequence goes on from OX439426.1 coordinate 1,835,231, forward strand.
CAACCAAAAAACTTTTCTCCACTAAAAAAGTAATTAAAGTTTTTAGGTAGACGTTGTTTTCAGAATAGGAGGTTCCGTAACATTATTTTGGTAGTTAATAAGGTCGTTATAAACATTAGTATCCATCCATGTTTACCTCTGGAACCTAAAGCATAATTTTCGTAAATTTAAATAACGTGCTTTAAAAATAAGGTGCACTGCTAAATTCTCTATCTGTTTTTCAATATTCTTTAACATAGCTAACAGTAGATTTTCAGAATGAGCGTAATAGCTCTTATTTTGTATTACTGGGCCAATAATAGACTTAAACTCTATTAATATGTAACCTGAGATTAACTGCAATAAATGTATTCTCCCATATTTACAACTTGGAGAGTCTTTAATATCAAACCATGTTTTTCCGTATACTCAGATGACATTAAACGTTTCTGTACTAACAAGTTTATTAGATGAATTTAATGTTGAAATTTAGAAACGAAGACTTATGTAAGATCGCTTTAGCCATCTAGCATGAAACATCTTTCCAAAGGATTTGGGAACCAAATCTTCAGGGCATTGCCCTGACGCAACCCTGATACTATCTTCTATAAATACAATTGGTCTTCTATAAGTACTGCGGAAGGTAAATAGATTCATATCTATTGATGGCATTTAATCTATAACTTTTTGCAATTTGACAACAGGGTTTCCTTCACAATTATACAAATCTTTATCGATTTCACCGGCAAAATTTAACTAACCGAACTAGAAGTAGAACCATCAACTAATGAAAATTATAATTGTCGAAGTGAAAATTCATTTCTATGCAAAAACCAGATCAACCACTTCAAAAGCTAATTGTAATCTTTTCACAAACAACCCGGAATTGCAACTTAGTTTTCTAACTACAACATTGATGCCATCAGATCCAAAAATTTGGTGTAGAAATATATTTTCAAACAAAAAGAAAATTTCCTTTATTATTTACTTTTAGCAAGCCAAAATAAATGGTGTCTGGTTTAGTTTTTGTGTCGTATGTATTATTAGCTTTGTAACCAGTGTAACAGACATCAATTTAACTTAAATAAAAGTATTTTGAACATCTATTTAATAATACGATTTTTTGAAACATGGACTTTTGTATTGAAAATTACGAAACTTTAAACCTGATCCGGAGGCAGTTACACTGCACCGATTCCAATAATATTTTATACACGTCATACTAGCATCAAATGACAACTAATTATTGCTATTAGAAATCATTTTTCGAAAAAAAAGTTTTTTGACCCACCCTACAGTGTACCAGCCTATTTAATGTCACACTGCAGAACAAAGGCTTCCATCATTGAAATCAAGTTAATGTCACAATGAAAGGTGCTGGCTTTATCACAACGCTTGCCACTACAGACGTATGAAAAAAAAAAAGTTTGATACAAACGCTATGCAAAGGCAAAAAGCCAACCAAACCTTTCAAAACCACCTCACCTAATAAACTAAAGGTCATGAACGTAACTATTCAGCCGAGTCAGACCATTATTTTACCCTCGTTACTCACTCGCTATCAACACGTAAAATATCAAACAAAGGCTAGCCCACATTTCATGCAAAGCCGGTAAGCGTAGTTGTACGTCACGGGCACAATATCCGCACGGATCCGTCGCTGCGGATATTAATATCCGGACGGCACCAATTTCGGACAACGCTAGAACGGGATATGCATTTAAATATTTCCAGCTTTGAAATGGTGCCCTTGAAATAGAAATATCATGTTAGCGCCTGAATGATTGATTCAAGAAATACACAATTTCCTTTAACTGAATTTAAAAAAGGAGAAGGTTCTCAATTTGACTTTATGTTTTTTTGTATTTCGAAATAACTTTTTACTGAAAAACCGTTTGTGATGATTCTTTTTTATTCGAAAGCTGGTTCTTGCAATGTGTTTTTAATCAAACTTTAACGAGATTATTTAGACAAGCCGACATACCTATGTAGGTAGCGGACACCAACGCCAACTGAAATAAAAGCGTGTTAAAAAAAAACTTAAATAAACTAATGTCAGTTACAAATTAACATGAGTAACTTTTTTGAGCTCTTTAGTGCATTTTTCATCAAACAGCCTCTCATATAAAAATGTCAAAAAACAACCAGCTGATAGTACGAGGCAAATTTATGTTCAGAAAATAGAACATTTAAATAACAGAAAACAGTAATTGAGTCAGCCTACTTGATATGCCCTTCCATGTCAATGATAAAAATTGCTCCAGCATATATCCGACGCCGCAGGATCGGTGGGCGGAGTCCATTTGTCCGCGTCGGAAGCGCACGAGTATTCCCCTCGTGTGTCGGTCAACGCTTAATCTTCATAACGTTCGGTTCGTATCTATCTCTCAGTATCGGATAGCGATAAATATAAATGTCCATATTAATCACTCGTAAGTTGAGTTGAGGCTTGAGACTTTTGTTTTACATTGACACGAAACAAGGTTAATAATGTTGTTTAAGCAACTGAGTATTAGATAGTGAAATTACTTGGTACCTATATGGGACCTAATAACTGTCGTCTCGGTGTAGCGGGCGCAGGGCGGTGCCAGACAGTAACTGCTTAGTAACTGTTTGGCACTAAACTGTCTAAGGGCAGACGTGGTGCTTACCATGAGGTGTAGGATCTGCTCGTCTCGTTACACATTGCAATAAAAAAAATAGTTTAAGATCTAGGATAGAACATTGGCATTGAATAACTTTTGTTCTAGAAATCATAGTTTCACAAAAACGTGGACGAGAACGCGTTAAAGTATCTGTCAAAGGCCCAATTTGACGATTGATTTCTTCAAATTGGGCCTTTGACAGATACTGCACGAATCACTTTTAGTTAATTTCCGTTATGAAAGGGAAAGCTGAGGAGTTTAGAAGGTAGTGGGAGTTTCGAGTCTCACACACGGCTGAAAGTCTTGCTAGCTTGAGGCTCGGGTGCTTAAAAGCATTCTCCTTCAAAAAATATGAGATCACCAATAATAGTACCTTTTTTTTCTATTATAGTACCTATGTGTTTAATATTTATTTCCAAAACATTTCCAATAGATATGATTTCCTTTTAAATAACATACTATGATAAAAAGGAAACTATTGAGAACCAAAACAATATCACGTTTCAATGGCCACGATACGAATCCTATCCTATAACAGGCACTAACGTCTCAATCAAACTTCGGAATTGGATACCGGTGACGGCTTTGTGACGGCAGCCAGGCCAATCAGACTTCTGATATTATGTAGCTTTAATGGTTATGGTTATATCCAATGATATTATATACAAACAAAAGCAGATATGTTATAAGCGCTCGCGTTTTGAAGACTGAAAAAAGACCCAATTGTGAGGTTTTTTAACAGTCTGCGTCATACGTCAAATTATACCTATCTCTTTCATTTGCATGCTATTTCGTATCTTTTGTCTTACTTATCAGTTATATTTGTCAATGTGTGCAATGGAACAGATTTAAATCGTAATTACTATGAACGTAACATATCTATAGCATAAAACATCATTGGTTATATCCTACTTAATATTATAAATGCGAAAGTCTGGATGTTTGGATGTTTGTTCCTCAATCACGCCTAAACGGCTAAACGGATTTAGATGAAATTTGGCACACGTATAGTTTATAACCCGGAATAGGACATAGGCTATAAAATTCCTACGGGAAACGTCTCACTCCCGCGGGAATATCAATTTTGAAACTACTGAACCGATTTGAATAATTCTTTTACTGTTGGAAAGGTACACTATCCCCGGTGAACATAGGGTACTTTTGATCCTGGAATCCGCGGGCGGAAGGCTAGTTTATCATATTTGTTTTGGCTGTCTTTTTTTATACAACATCAGTGGCCAGACAGGCACACAGCCCACCTGGGTAAGCGGTCACTGCGACCTATTCCAAAAATAATGCGTTGCTAACGTCACGGACAGGCGCAGGTAACGTCGATTGTCGCTCAATTCCAAAAGGTATTATCCTAATAGCATCTGAATTGGATAGTATTAGTAGTTTTACTTTGGCGTTTCATGCAGCAAGGAACATTCTTTCTTCCCCTCCAAAATCTGGATTATTCGTTCTTTTCAGATTATAGAGCAATAATATTATTTTTAGAAAAACAAATACTTGCACTGTAAATCAAGTATCTGGAACAGCTACAAAACTTAAAAATATATAGGTAACATAATTCCAGACCGCACCCTTAACCGCATGGTGTATGGGCCTCAATCAAACTTGGAAATTGGATACCGCTGACTGTGTGACGTCATACAGGATAATCATGTTTCTGATGTAGGTCGCTTTTAACAGTTAGTAGAACTATTTGAAGTTTTCCAGCTTGACATAATACAAATGGTCACATCGAGAACACTATAAAGGATTTGCTTACAAAAAACAATTTTATTGGGAAAAATCATGAATATTATCATCATCATCAGCCTATATACGTTCCCACTGCTGGGACACAGGCCTTATCTCAATTGTGAGATAGTGTGGGCCATACTCTTGCCTCTCGGCTGTGGAACCGAACGGACGTGTTGTTAACTTATTTTAAATAAATATCAAGTTGAGTGGAGCTACGCCCCCGAGACTCCGACGCTGCCCCCCGTGTTCGCTGGAGCGCCCTCGTTTCGCGGTGAGCCCGATTCTTTTTGTCGTACTCTCCGGATTCGATCCTTCGGCCACCGTGTCGCGGACTGCGTCTGTTGCCACTGTGCCGGCGGATCGGTGAGCGACGGCGTCGAAATTACACGCTACAATCTACGTGCGCTACGGGTCTACGGATGTGCTACGAGCGAGCAGTTACGAACGACAACGCCTACAAGAAATTAATAGCAACTATTTGTTTTTTTGCTACTTGGCCTTCTATTTACATTAAAATCATGAGTGATTGTTCGGAGCCTTCACCTACAAAGCAGATTGATGGCGGGCGGGAAAAGGAGGGAGCTCCCTGCATGGACGACTTCATGCTGCGAGTGGATGCCATTCTAAACAGATCTGCGTCGGAGACAGACCTACTACGAACTCCTGCGCTTACCTTTGTTTCTCAGCGAAAAAAGAGGCCAAGGACAGAACTGGAAAGTTCTCCTTCCTATCAAATGAATGATTTCAAGGAAGAAATGCGCAAACTTATGACTTACTTCGCCGCTGCCCAAGCCAATGAGATCAAACAAATGACTGCAGTGCTCAAGGATATTCAACAGTCAAACCACAGTATCGAGGGCTCGGTCTCGTATCTTGCGGCACAGAATGAAGAGTTTAGGCAGAGAATAAATGAATTAGAAACACAAGTGAAGCAAGACAGAAATTACATAACAATTTTAGAAAGCAAGTTAGAAGAAATGCAACTTGAGAGCCGTAAGGCCAGTTTTGAAATAAAAAACGTGCCAAAAAAGCAGAACGAAAACAAAGAGGACCTCATTGAAATGGTCATATCTCTTTCTAAGTCTGTAGACTGCAATATAGCCAAGTCGGATATTAACGACATCTATAGAATACGACCAAAGAATACCTCAAACAAAAGCCCCCCGATTGTGGTAGAAACCACTTCCACTTTACTAAAAAATGACATAATGAAATCAGCTAAATCATTCAACGTCAAACATAAAAATAAACTGTGTGCTAAGCACCTTGGATTCAGAACCCAGGAGGACACCCCCATATTCTTGTCTGAGCACCTAACCCCCAAGGCCGCACGTCTGCACTTCTTGGCGCGGGATTTAGCCAAAACAAGAAACTACAGGTTCTGCTGGACGGCATACGGTAAGGTATATGTAAGAGAGAATGAAAATTCTCCAATCATCTTGATCAGAAGTGAAAATCAAGTGCAGCTACTTCTAAACGCACAACAACAAGAACCGCATAGAAGCTGACTACATGACACTAGCGTGCGCATAAAAAATACCCTGGCATTGTTTTTTCTGATCCTGATATTATCTGTGTTGCCAAAATTTCTCGATACATTGTGTCTTTGCAATTTATATCTGTTTCTCCTTCAATTTGATTTTAGCATGTTCATTTGCGATTTGTACCCATTTTTACCATACACTCTACATAACAGTTTAAAATACTCAAACACCAGCAAAAACAACTACTATATTTATAAAAAAACGATACCTACTTACACGTCTACTTGTGAATTCATACTAAATTATATTAAATACTCAATACTTACATTCATAAATAATATCCAGTCAACAAACCTATACACACTCTATAAAAATACCCAATTTAAATTCAATTTATATCTACATCAACAAGTTGATTATGTTAATACTTACACATTATACTCGTTATGCTCGACCTATGAAACAGCCTACTCGCATTCGACAATAAAATATGCCTGAGTCTTTTCAAAATTTGAATATGATAGATGGAATTGAAATTGCACGTACTATACAGTGTGACTGTAACGAATTGTCATCACATATAACTTTAAAAAAAAACGATCTCACCATAATTTCTCAAAATATTCGTAGTATATACTGCAACTTTGATGATTTTCTGGTGTCGATGTCTAGTCTTTCATTTCAAGCTGATATTATGGTACTAACTGAATGCAGACTTAGTCCAGGCAAACCTATACCACAGCTCGATAATTATTTTTCCTATTTTACAACAAATCATTTAAACCAAAATGATGGGGTTGTTGCCTACATCAAAAAATCTCTACAACCTAAAGTTAAAGAAATAAAACTTACACACGCTTCATGTTTACAGCTCGATGTTCTTAACAATACTGTTATATGTATTTACCGCTCCCCATCAAACACAAATACTGATAAATTTATAGAATCGCTTTGTCAATATCTGGATTGTCTGAATAATTATGCAAAATAATGTTATTATAACTGGCGATATCAATATTAACATTGCAACTAAATTTAACGAGACGACACAAGAATATAAAAGTAGAACGAATTATCTGAATCATCTCGCTGAATATGGTATTCTCGCTGGCCATACCCTCCCGACAAGAGAAAACAATTGTTTAGACCACTATATGATAAAAATTAATAAAAAAAAATTTACTGTCTCAATAGCTATTTTACAAACCACTGTTACTGACCATCTCACTACCTTTCTTTCTATTTCTAAATGCAAAGCTAAATTCTCTGAAATTAAGACCAAAACTACCATAGATTATGATATGGCTCTACAAGACCTTAAACAAAAAAATCTCGCGGAACTACTCTTTTGTAAGGATCCCAACATTGTTACATATCGCTTGATAACCAAACTACAAGAATCTTTAGATGCCAACACTAAAATTACTACAATTCCTAGAAGTCAAAGAACTATTAAACCGTGGATAACTCCTGGAATTCTGCGTTGTATCAAAAATCGAAATAAACTCCAAAAACAACTGCGAAAGGATCTTTATAATGACGTTCTAAAAATTACGTACACCCGGTATAGAAATTTCTGCAACAATCTGATAAAGAAACTCAAACGGAAATATGAAAGGGAGCTGATTTCTAGCTCAGTTAATGATAATAAACAGTTGTGGAAAAATATTAAACAGATAACTTACAGCAACAAATCATATGATGACAATACAGATCTTATTAATATTAAAACTGCTCCGATTGCTTCAGCAAATTTTATTAATAGTTACTTTGCGAACATAGGGAAAGATCTTGCCCAGTGCATTAAACCAGAACATTCTCAAGACACCATAACTTCCATCAATGAAACATTACCGGCCCAGTCGAACTCTTTTGTTCTACTGGAAACTGATCCAGATGAAGTTGAAAAAATTATTATGAATCTGAGATCGGATAGTGCTCCTGGCTGGGACAATGTTCCTATCAAATTTCTAAAACTCGCAAGGGATATGGTCGTTCCAATAATAGTGTATCTTGCTAATCTATGTTTCGAATATGGAGTGTTCCCAACTGCACTAAAGAAATCCATAATTACGCCTGTATATAAGAGTGGAGACAGAGGAGATGTCGGCAACTATAGGCCGATTTCAGTCCTGCCTGCTGTTTCAAAAATTCTAGAGAAACTTCTTAATTCTCGATTAATAAGTTATCTCAATAAGTACGAAGTATTATCTCCTTCACAATTCGGCTTTAGGAGGGGAAAATCGACTGAGGACGCAGTTGTCGAGCTTAGCGAATTGGTGACTGAGCATCTTGATAAGGGGAACAAATGCTTGTCTGTCTTTTTAGACCTCAAAAAGGCATTCGACACAGTCTCCGTCCCCATACTGCTAAAGAAGTTAGAAAAAATTGGAATAAGAGCCACTCCACTATCTCTTTTTAAAAGCTACTTAACAGAGAGAACACAGCGAGTTAGGTTGGGTAGGTGCACAAGTGACGATGTCGCAGTCACATACGGAGTCCCTCAGGGAAGTGTGCTGGGCCCCACGTTATTCCTTATATACATTAATGACCTCTGCAGTATGAAAATCGATAACGGTCATATTTTTTCTTACGCCGACGATACTGCAGTTGTATTTTATGGTAAGGATTGGAATTCAGTTCGGGCTAGCGCGGAATGTGGCATTGAACAGGTTGCAAAATGGTTAAGGAATAATCTCCTCACATTGAATACCAATAAAAGTAATTACATTTGTTTCAGTATCCAAAACCAAAAACAACCAAGTTCCGACTTTGGCCTCAAAGTCCATTCTTGCGATTCAGACACAGCTGGAGTTGACTGTGACTGCGCCACTTTAGAAAAAACTGACAAAACGCGATACTTGGGAGTAATCGTCGACCAACGCCTATCCTGGTATCCACATCTTGAGCAAGTTGCTGCCAGAGTAAGGAAACTGATCTGGATATTTAAGACATTAAGACATGTGGTACCTGGAGAACAGAACACCTCGAGAAACATTCTCAAGGAAATCTATGTGACGTTGGCACAGTCAACTCTCACATACTGTATTCCTATATGGGGCGGAACAGCAAAGACAAAGATGTTGACTTTAGAGAGAGCACAAAGAGCTTTATTAAAAGTAATGCACTTTAAAAAGAAGAGTTTTTCAACAAGTCGTCTTTACTCAATTTGTAAACTCCTTACTGTAAGGAAATTATATATTCTCTCTACTGTGTTGAGAAAGCATAAATCGGTAACATATGATCCTAGTATAAAACAAAAAAGGAGAAATTACACTGTAACTTATGTCAAAACTAAGACCGCATTCGCTGAAAAACAATACGGTAAAAGCTCAGCAAGGTTATATAATAAAATAAATAAACATATAGATATTTACAGTAAAACATTACGTGAGTGTAAGAAGGCTATCACAGAATATCTTTTACCATTAGATTACGAAGAGACAGAGAAGCTGTTACAACAGTTGAAATAAATAAATGAAGAACTACATTTAAGACACATGCAACATAAATAATATTCACAAACAAATACATGAAATTTAAACACGATTCAACACAAATAACAAACACTTTCCTACCTCTTTTTGATATTGTTAATTTTAAATTTAAAAAAAAATAATTTGTATAAATAATAATAGAAGTTAATAATAATAAAAGTTTGTAAACTAAAATATTGTAAAAACCTATTGTAGAGTACAAGAGCACATCAATATTCACATTTCCATTTTTGTACTTTTTTATTATCACTGTTTGTTGTGTGACTTGATGTGCTCTTAACAATACAACTAGCTAGCTAAGCAAGAGCGTTGTCACCTGTCACAGGCATATTTTTGCTTACTAGGTGACTTCGATCACACTAAAGTCATGTATTACTATTGTTATGTAATAAAGATTATTATAATAATAATAAAGATTATTAATAATACTCCACCACGCTGGCCTAGTGCGGGTTGGTGGAGGGGTGCGTAAGGCAAGTGACCAACCTTAATGTCAGATGTTATCAAGCCGCCAAATGGCCTCTGACTAGGCTTGACGACTAATATCTACATAATTATAGTAAATATCATGAATATTATAATATGATATTATTGTTTTAGTGAATTAAATGCTACGGTGGCAAGTTGACTTTACCTTTACACTGAGACCTTGGATTTGAATCAAAGGACAAAAATTTAGTCTGTTTATAAAGGGAAAACCGGGGGAGTTTATTGGGATGTGGGACCAATGTCTGTATTCCCGAGTCCCACATACCTACGATTGCAGGTTTCGCTTGCCTGCGGTTACGGTGCATAAACGCATTCTCCTCCGAAAAAAAAAAGATTTTCAGTACTGCAGAATCGTCGGTCAGCGTCTTTTATGGTCTGTTTATAGATTTGTTTGTGGCGAGCGGTTACTTGGCGTTTACTTAATCCCTGGACATTATTCACACAGCGCCATCTAGCCCCAAACTAAGCATGAGCTTGTGCTATGGGTGCTAGACAACGGATAAACATTACTTATATACTTTTTATTTGTAAATACATACATATTATACATAGAAACACCCAGACCGATACAAACAGACATGTTCATGCACACAAATGTTTGTACCGTGCGGGGATCGAACCCGCGACCTTTGGTGTAATAGCCGACTTCTCGACCACTACACCAAATGGCTCGTCAACAAGTTAGTTGTCTTAATATGTGTGACTTATGGCTTCAGAATGGAGATGTGGTTTTGTTCTCACAGTGACAAATATTCCGGGTGAGCGAGGCGATCACCGTCGCAAATTTGGCAGTGCCGCGCTCCGTCACAAGAGGCAATCTGCTAAAAGGTTACGATCGCTTTACTGTGCACTGTGGAAACATTACATTCTTCGCTTGAATGATGTGTCGTGATGCAATCTTTTTATCATAATAACGTTTTGTTTTTGACAAAAAACGGACACGCGGAGAAGAAATAATATGATATTTTAGAGTATTTTACACAATTAAAAGCAAACAAGTGTATATTTGTTTTGTACGAACTAACCTTGGGTTTATTATTACCTATATTGTAATGATTATTTAGAGTGATTTAATATGTTCAAATTATAACAACAATGCAATGATAAAAAAAAACTATTAAACTTATAGGTGACTGAAACGTTCGAGTTTGAAATATCACCTGGTCATTTTCATTAATTAATTAGACACCAAAATACTTGATAACACAATTTTCACAGAGTAAAACCATACACAAAAGATATTCTTAACAATGCAACAGTGGCAATATCTCTACAAATCCAGTCCACAATGGTATCACGGTCCACTGCGTGATAATTAACGAAGCTTTGTGACGTCACGTAGCTGACTACAAACGCGGCGACCGCTTTGCCAAATAAATCCGATATATGCCGGGGCCGTTGTAATCTGTGTGTGGATGCTCAAGTTTGCTTTGATGGAGCTGCAAACAATACACTTAACTGAAGGATTTCCTTAATTAAAACATTTCATCAAACATATTATGCTTGGCGCATGGACTGGACAGCTTTACATGTTTAGGTAAAATAGACAAAAGTTTTCTTTTCTCATCACGCATTTAGTAAAAAATATCTACATATCAAGTTTAATCCGTACAGGGTAATAATATACACAAATATATGTACATTGTTAACAATGCAACAGTGGCAATATCTCTACAAATCAGGTCCACAATGGTATCACGGTCCACTGCGTGATAATTAACGAAGCTTTGTGACGTCACGTAGCTGACTACAAACGCGGCGACCGCTTTGACCGCACCGGCCGTCACGGGAAGCCAAATAAATCCGATATATGCCGGGGCCGTTGTAATCTGTGTGTGGATGCTCAAGTTTGCTTTGATGGAGCTGCAAACAATACACTGAACTGAAGGATTTCCTTAATTAAAACATTTTATCATACATAGTGTGTTTGGCGCATGGACAGCTTTACATGTTTAGGTTAAATAGACAAAAGTTTTCTTTCTCATCACGCATTTAGTAAATAATATCTACATAACAAGTTTAATCCGTACAGGGTAATACTATACACAAATATACATTGTTAACAATGCAACAAAGGCAATATCTCTACAAATCCAGTCCACAATAGTATCATGGTTCACTGCGTGATAATTAACGAAGCTTTGTGACGTCACGTAGCTGACTACAAACGCGGCGACCGCTTTGACCGCGCCGGCCGTCACGGGAAGCCAAATAAATCCGATATATGCCGGGGCCGTTGTAATCTGTGTGTGGATGCTCAAGTTTGCTTTGATGGAGCTGCAAACAATACACTTAACTGAAGGATTTCCTTAATTAAAACATTTCATCAAACATATTATGCTTGGCGCATGGACTGGACAGCTTTACATGTTTAGGTAAAATAGACAAAAGTTTTCTTTTCTCATCACGCATTTAGTAAAAAATATCTACATATCAAGTTTAATCCGTACAGAGTAATAATATACACAAATATACATTGTTAACAATGCAACAAAGGCAATATCTCTACAAATCCTGTCCACAATGGTATCACGGTCCACTCCGTGATAATTAACGAAGCTTTGTGACGTCACGTAGCTGACTGCAAACGTGGCGACCGCTTTGACCGCGCCGGCCGTCACGGGAAGCTAAATAAACGCTTTGTGACGTCACGCCGCTAGCGCAGTGATTGCATTGATTGCGGTGGCCGTCACCGCAAACCAAATAACTTTGATTAATGCCAATCTAAGCTCGTATTACATTGTAGGGAAAAGTGATCTTTTTATTTTTATTTTTGCGCGTATTGATCAATTCCTTCACATCAACGATAAACAACATAACATAACAGCATGTATATTCTAAATACAGCGTGATCTAAATTTAGCGTCTTAGACTAGCTACGCAGACAGGTGGCGCTCACCGCGAGTGCGTTCGAGTGGAGAAATTAATATCCGGTCGGAGCCGCATCGCTCCGGGTCACCGGCTACCCCCCTGGGGGGAGGGGAGTGACCAGGGTAATTAAACCGCTTCATTGTCCTGTGACGTAGATCGCGGAGACGTGCGAAGGATGATAAATGACTGAGGAGAGAATCTACAATTTCTTTTTGACCATTTTCTAAGTCGCGATGGATTTGACGGAATTTCTGTGATTATTTTTCACGAGTTGCGATTTGAATTAAATTTTGCGATTTTCTCATTAACTGCTAATTGTCAGTAAGATACAAAGGACATTGACCATCTATGTATGGACGTTGGACCAAGTGCCGCCCAACATTGAAACATAGTGCACAATGTTCCTTAGATTAATACTAGTCTATAACTCAAAGCGCTTCAAAATCTATCCCAGGAATTTTAAAAAAGAAAATATTGAATGTAGAGGTCTTACATTAACAAAAATTATAACCAACAGCTTATTTTGAAAATAAAAGAGTGTATAATATAAACAATGGATTTATTTGAAAAAAAAATTGGTTTACAGAGATGATAAACATAACAAAAATGATAATTACCCTATGTTATAATACCTCATGTAGGCACTAACATGTCGTCTAGGTAAGTCTAAGATTATTGTATCTAAAAACAATGCAGAGCATCTCACAACGTCTTGGTGCCTAGCCTGCCCCAAAAACCAAACTAGGCACTAATCCGTTATTTAGATCCCTGTAATATACGAGCAATGCTCTGTATAGGACTAAATAATTGGTGTGAGTGGTCCAGGATTTATTTATTAATTTATTTATAAATCCGTGGCAGGATTTTTTTTATTATATTTTTTTTTTATAACTATTCATGTAAGGAAACAAATTAAAGTGTTCCCATGCTTGGGCAGCATTTGGTCCAGAACCGGTCATTCTCCTTTATCTAATTTTTGTACTAAACTTATGGTTTAATGGGTGACATGGTTTGTTAACGCACTATGCCCTCTTAGATCTTTACAATCTTTAAAATAAAAGGTAGATCTGCGACAAAAAAGTTCAGCTTAAAAACTTATCATCGACGGTGTCGGTCAGCCAGTTGAAAAAGAGTCCTTGTGCGTTTGACACCGCGGTGTATTCAGGGACCTGAATCAACTGACGAAACGCCCATGACAGATGTTGTCACCACAAACCAGGGGTCAGTAACTCAGTAAAGTTTTTTTTTTTTTTTTTTTTTTTTTTTTTTTTTTTTTTTTTTTTATATGGACTCTATCCCGCGCCTGTTTGTGGCGCGGTGATTCTGCCAATGTCAAGTGATATATTGGGAGTTTCTCCTTGCGTTAAAACATTGGTGTTAAGATGTTTTAACGCTTCATGGAAACACTGGAGGATACTCTCAAGGTCACGGGGAAATGGACGCCATTGCGGTAAGAGCGTCTCATCTACCGATGAGACACACTACACGCAATACCCGTCCATTCAGTCAATTTGTTTCAATTTTCTTATTTATGACACTTCGTTACACTTTACTGAATGAAAATCACACCACTTTTCAACACCAAACTGCACTAGATCACAAATAAAAAGATTTAAAACTAAAAGACGCGTGGACCCATCGCCTACCCTCCAGTGAATCACAGTAAAGTTATTCTGAAATGAGTGCAGACACGATTGAATAGCAACCGCGATGTCGTGTGACCGCGAACCAGACTCCATCTCTGACTGCAAGCCGCATGGCTCGGATTTAGTCAAATGCATTAGCGGGAAATCGCGCAGTCACGATAACGTTATAATATGAATGTACTCACTCGTGATAGAGTTAATAAGAGCTTTGAAACTCTTAATTTTTTTAGTTACTATCGTATTTAACTTTGCACCGGTTTGTTATTGATAAAAATGATAAGACTTAGTTTTTTAACAAGAAATAATTTATCCAAATCATGAATTGATGTCAACCAGAAAAAAAGTAAAAGAGATTAAATCATTAGCAATTTTCTGCAATATGGCGAGGTTTTTTAATTTATAGTAAAATTTTCGTTCGACTACCAACCGAACACTTTTGACTCTCCATCGAGATCGTGTGACCGCGAATCACGAGTCCGGCTCTGGCCGTAAGCTGGCTCTGGTTTAATCACATGCATCGGCGGGCAATCGCACCGTCACGATAACGTAATATGTTACAGTGTGAGGAAATACTCATACCAAGCAGCAAACTTTTATTTTTTTAGTAGCAATTTTCTTGAGTTTTCACATTAGGATCGAAAGTACGTTATTTTCTCAAAAACAATGGCGTTTGTACCAAATAATACATGGATATTTTGTTTTTACTTCCGCCTGATGTTCAAGCTCTTCAGTTTTACTAACTAAGATATTATGTAAGTACCCGAAACCCATTTTTATAACTAATCCACCGATTTGTACCGACAATATAAACTAGCCACTGTGCACTGATTTCGTGTGACTGTAAATTAGTCATTTTGTGTTTTTTGAGTATGTAGCCACAAAAACCGCCGCGCCTCCGTGGAACAGTGGCTAAACCGCTCGGTCATAAAAACACGGAGGTCGTGGGTTCGAATCCCGCCTTGGGTCTGGTTGGTGGTAGGGCTTTTTCAGAGTTCGACTGGCTAGCTACCACCCCCATAGGTGAAATCTGCCGCCATAATAGCTCTGGCTGTGTTCCGGCAGTAATAATGTGGGAGCCAGTACACTTGAAATCAAAGGCTCGAAGATCAGATGAGCCTACAGTCTGGCAGCACATTGAGCGACGCTTCCTGGTGAAGTGTCCCTCAATGGAATAGGCCGCAGTGGCCGCTTACCATCAGGTGGGCTGCGTGTCTGTCTGCCAACTGACATAGTATAAAAAAAAACATTATTAAGCGTTTAACTGTAAAACATCGTGTCGGCGATAACATTAAATGTGATGTTGGTGAGCGCGCGGCGGAATGCGTGTTGGCTCTGCGCCTGATGCTCCGGCACAGATGACGCCGGCATCTATGTATGTCCCGAGCGGTTATAAATGTCACGACTCAGGCTATATTCGTGAGGTTAGACACCTTCTATAGTAAAAATATGTTTGTATAAACAAGTAAATCTTCTTCTTAGCGTGTCGATGGCTTAGGGTCCGGCCGTTATGCCCCCATTCCGGTTTGCCCCCGGCCGGTATGCCCCCACAATTTTAAGTAAATTTGTTCTAGTTTGCCGTTAAACCGTGGGGGCATACCGGCCGGGGGCATACCGGCCGGGGGCAAACCGGAATGGGGGCATAACGGCCGGACCCAAATTTTATTGGCCCAGAATCCAGCGACCCGAACAGCATTTTGGTCAGTGCGCAACAACTCTTCTCTTGTGCAAGTATCAGGGCACGCGGGGCAACACAAGAGGTGGGCCATTGTTTGACAAGTAAATTAGATCTTTGGTATTCTTGGTACAAGTTTTTAAAATATCTAGTTATTCGTATGCTTATAAGTGTTTCAGAAACTTACTTTGGGTGTATTGTAGTATATTTGATGCGCTTCTACACTGGTGTCACTGGTTATCTATGTCCTGTAACGAATCTAACGTGTATATTATAGGTATATATATATATAAAAAAAAAAAAAACATAAAAGAAAAGGAAAATAATAATAAAAATATAAATAAATATGTAAATAAGATTCATAATAAGAAAATCAAAATTACTTGATTTCAATTAACAATGACAAAACATTTGAGGCAGGATGTAAGGCTTCATCAAGTTCTTGATCTTGTTATGTACAGTAGGTATATTATTACTGCCAAGTAGGTACCTGGATATGTACGTTCTCTCCCAATCGTTAAATGTATACCAGGTCCAACATTGTTCTTTGCGGCATTTCATTCCGTGCATTTCCAAAATACTGTAAAATGTGTGAAACGAAATGGTTAGATAATGTGGTAAGACAATGGTTAAAAGAATCTATCAGAATCACATCGCACACAAGTTATCTTAACAAAATAAATGCTCACCGAATTATTTTAGTTTATCAATGACCGGCCTTTCATTTTTAGTATGTTAATAATGTTATTTCATTAGAGTAGGTTATCAGATTAGTAATTCGATCGTAGTAAACAAAGTTCTTCTCATGTATATAAAAATAAAACTTAACACATCATAATATGTGAAATAATATTAAATTTGCTTGTGAAAAGAGAATGAAAAACGCAACAAACAACCACAGGTGATTGACAGTTGACAGATCTTTTTTTTTATGTTCACGTTGTAAGGCCACAGATTATTTATGGTAAATTTTTTTAGTACTTCGTCAGATAAAGTTATTATCAATGTGCGCGTGTAATAATAGGAGAAAAAAAACATAATAGGCCGGACTCGCCAAATAAATAATATTCAATTATAATATCAACATTCGATTACGTTTTATAATCGATTATGGTGTAATAAAATATCGATTAAACTGGCTGTTAGTCATCTTAAACTTAAAATCGTATAAACAAAAAGATTAAACAATATAAGAACAAGAAAGCGATCTTAAATAATTTATTAATATAGATTTATTTACCACCTTTTCTAGACTCCAAAACGACGTTTAAAGTTTATAAAATTGTTATCATAGTGACAGGTGTCACATGATGTTACTGAACCTATATACCTATGTTTTATTAGTTGGCATTATACCACTTAGATCCATCATCTCTTATTACCATAACTTTTTTTAAGCAAAGGAAATATTACCATACTGCCAATGCTGTATGAATGTTAGATATTGCAATAGGGCCTAGTAATGGCAAACGATTAGTGTCGCGTTATGTTAATTCTTCCTCGATCTTAGTAGACTTCGATGATCATAAACTTTAGCGTTGATTTGTGTTAATGTTCCTTGGATTTAAGAATACAGACCGGGACGACCGTAGTGACAATAGGACACACACAACGGATTGTGTAGGCGTGCGTGTGTGGTTTGAATATTAATGTTGATTTCGTTATGTAATTACGCCTGTTATTCTAGGATTTTACCATATTTCGTTCCCACGAATTAGCTTGGATATAGAGAGGCAATTATAACAAGTGGTGTAAAAACGCGCCGTGATTTATTGCATTTCATGCGATTTGTAGGAATGTCTCGAAGTCTTTAGTTTTTTAGTAGAAGTAAAAACATACCAACTACTTGACGTTCTTACAACGTCAAATTTTAAAATGAACGACTTTCTAAGGATCATTCCACTCAATGTGTCACCGGACCGATAAGAAAACCAGACGGGTAAATTTAATAGTTGTTATTTACGATCCTGCGATAAAGTATGTGGCGATCTTTTTCTTTAAATCGATTGTAAAGGTACTTCTTAAGTTAGTATGATTTTGGTTCCCAACCGACGCGCGCGACGGAACTAGTTGTGTTACTTATGTTGTGAAAGAAGAAAACAGAACAGGAAGTCTGCCTTGATCCTGACTAAATTGCATAGGAGATTCACCCCGGGCGTCTAAAGGTCAGTGTCTTCTTGTGTTCAATGCAGAGATGACATAAAATAATTATGTGTAACTACTCTGACACTTTCCTTGAATCTTGAATGAGGTTTAGAAATTACTAAACTGATTCGGGTGCTTTAGTATGTACTTTCAATTATACCGGTTGCGTTTGGTTTCGGCTGTTGATACAGTTCAGAAATGGCCTACACATATCAAATTTTATCTGAATTATGCATATAGTTAGTTGATAATAATCTAGAATTAACAATAGCGCAAATAACTAAATCCAATTGGTTATGTCTGGCTCGGAGGGAAGGTTATGAATATATCCATTCATTTGCTTTTCTTTTTTTTTTAACTTGATAATTGACTTACATTATTTTTATTCATAGCTAGATGAAATGTTGGTTTGTTCTATATGCAAAATCCAGACTCGCTCCGTAGACTCATCCACTGAATTGTATTAACCTATCTACAAATAAGTATACCACTACAGTATGTAGTGGTTTACAGTTATACATAGTACATTATTTTATAAATGAATAAAAGCACTCGAATGAGAAATAAATAGGTACAAGCTTTATAATAAAATAATTTTGTTTTATGTCATCTGTGGTTGGATTTGAATGTGCCTTATAGTGTTTTTTTTTCTCTCCTATTTGACTTTTATTAATCGGGAAAATAATCATTGTTTCGAGATTGCGAAAATGATAGATTGCGGATCATTAGGTTAGACTTGAAAGTTGGTTGTCATGTAATTAATGTTTTCGGATTGTTAGAAACCGGCATAAAGTTTGATAACAATTTATGCAAAGATTAAATTACGTGGCCAAAGAATAGGTATTATTATAGGGTTTTAGTGGATTTAAATAAAAAACTATCTTACGAAAAACTTTGTTGTTGTGTAACAAAGGGAGTGGGAATTTAGGGTTGTCTATAAACAAAGTAAAAGAGTAGTAATTAATACAGATAGGAAATCATATATTGAACATCACCTCATGTGAGCATTGGGTAACTACCGACACAACGTAGCTATATTAAGGAATCATTGAAAAATTATAGAAAAATATTTTGTAGGTTAATTGAATTTAGTGATTTCAGATTATAACTTATAGATTTAGACAATGTTAGAATGTTACAGTCCTCAGGGACAATAAACGTCCTAATACATGATACATTAAGAGGTTTATATTAAGTAAACAGTTGTATTATACTGTTTGAAAAAATATTCCAATTGGTGTAGTTTAAGTTGTAATATAAAAAAGTTCATCATTATCGTTATAAATTAGTGTCAAGCACTTCTGTGTTTCGGGGAAAGGCCACTGTAGCTAGTGAAATTACTGGGTATATGAGACCTAAAGGTGGGTCTATGCTTACGAGCCTAGCACGAGCCGCGCACGAGCGGAGCACGAGCCGATCCAAAATTCGTGTACTGTGGACCGACTTGGAGCCTCGAACGAGCGCGCTTCGAGCATTCGTTTCATGTTCGACTGTGCTCCGCCCGTAGACAGAGAAAACTATAGACAAATTGATAGTATCTATCGCATTCAGACAAGAAAAAGAGGGCGATACGGATAGACCATGTAAAAGCAAGAGATAGAACTACACAATTTTTTGTCTCGCACCGCGTGCCGGTTTTTCTACTAGCTGTCTATAGTTTTCTCTGTCTACGGCTCCGCCTAATGTCGGGTTTTTGACGAACACAAAGAGGTTTGCATCGCGCTCGCAGTGCAGGCTCGTTGTGCGTCCACACTTGTAACGCGAGCAGAGCGGCTCGGCTCGTGCTCCGCTCGTGCGCGGCTCGTGCTCGGTTCGTAAGCATAGACCCACCTTAATAACTGTCGTCTCGGTGTAGCGGGCGCAGGGCGGTGCCGAACAGTAACTGCTTAGTTACTGTTTGGCACTGAATTGTCTAAGGGCAGACGTGGCGCTTACCATCAGGTGTACGATCTCCTCGTCTTGTTACACATTGAAATAATAAAAAAAAAACTTTAATATCGCCACGTTCTAAACACTCCTGTATCACAAATCATGTTAAAAAGGATATCTTTCACTAAAGTTGCAACATCGCATTTATATTAATACACACTCGTGTCGCGGGGCGGGCTCGTTGGCACGTGGCCTGATGCATCGGACTACTAACATCACTCGCGTCTGACACAAAATACGATAAGGTAGAACAGGGGCGACTATATAGTACTTCGCATTTTTAAAATACATTTAGACAGCTGTCAAAATATAACTAAAACCAGTTGCATCAACATCTCTTCTAAAGGTCCTGTATCATTTCTGTAGCAAAATGCATAAAAAGCGTGCCTTCCGTACGGCGCAGGCATTCATTGACGCGCTGGTGCATTACACAGATTAAAAGCGTCACCCGAGCCGCTGCGAAACCCCTCAATTACGACGAACACGTGAGATGCGGACGCTACGCGCTGCAATATAGCGAGGCATAAATGTCTTACTTTGTTATGAAACTGCGTTTAATTTTTTAATAGCTATGCTTTCCTATAATGTTCTAGCTTAAAAAAGTAAAGAATAATTTGTAAAGTGTGCTCTATAGTGTTCAACGTAAGTTAATGTTTGCATCAATGGTATTGTGGTTAAAGTAACAGATCATGATCCAGGGTTCCTGGGTTAAATTCTCGGGTCGGGACAAATTTTTGTCGGATTTTTCGACCAATTCTCGGACTTGTGATCACCATTCTGTATTTGGCCGGCGTAGTGAGTAAACGATTGCCTATAACTATAACGATGACATTATTTCAATAGTGGAAGCCTTTGCTCTACATTTACTTCGTTTCTTTAAACGTATTGAATCTATACACGAAATTATTAGAAGAGAACACGGTATTAGTATGATTCACTGTATTTTAGTACAAATAATAGATTACACTTATTGTTTCATTTCACTAAAACTTTACACACGTAACAAATCAGTTGAACACTGTTATAAGTAATTGATTTACACCTTTTTAAAATATTAGGGATTCAAGTAAATATCTTTCATAAATTAATTATTATTTTAACTATTGTAACTATGTATTTTAAAAAATACGGAATACAAGCCCAGTAGTAGTGAAGGCGTGTTGACGGCTTGCGAGTCGGGAGCAAAGTGAGTCGGAGCGCGTGCGCGTGCGCGCGCGTAACCGACGGCGGCGGGGAGCGTCGCAGTGGGGGAAACCGACAGCTTTCGCTCTGCCCGGACGTGACGTCACCGCGATGCGTTCGAAAATGCGAGGCGATAACAAAATATGGAAGTTTAGCGTATGTGATGCAATAATTATTTTATCTACATCCATACCATAATATGTCTATTTTATAGTCAGGAGCGATGAGCAAACGCCCTACATTTAGATATAAGTATCTGTGGCTGCATCGTAATGTTTACATTTTAGTATCGGTAACCGATACTTTAATTACGTTCAAATTTCGAACGTCTTCTTAAAAAGTAAAAATTAATGGATTTGAAGCTAACATATGTAAGCAAAATATCTTGATGTATTTTCAAAGGTACCAGGAGAGCATAACCGCAGCGTAACTATTCATTAAATCAAAGAGTTTGAAAGACGCGAGCTAGCCTAGCTTCTTGTTCTTCTCTGCTCTCCTGGTACTACGGATTATATTCCACGCGGTTTCACATCGATCCTGACTTTAAAATAGACATTTATCGTATGAATGAAGATAAAGTTATGTATGTGACTGTACATAATTAGGCATTAAAATACTCATGTGATCCTTTTATGAAACTCACTTCGTTCGTTTCATAAAACCACATTCGTATTTTAATGACCCTCATTATGCAACAGTCACATAAATAACTATATTTTATCTCCAGTTTCCAACCGACTGGTGCCACGTACGAGTCATAAAATCATCGTACCAGAACCAAATATTTTAGCTTTAGAGATTAGGAATTTATAGCAACATCTAGAGTCTATATTATAGGTAGAATAATATATGTGCTTAACGATTAATAATAATTTTGATTTATGATCGATTTATTTCATCCTCATTATTTCAGTCTGTTTTCTGAAGTAGTACTTAAGATTCCTTTAAGTGTCTATTCATTAAACTGAATGTTGCATTATTTTTCAACATAAAAATAATTAAGTCCACCTTTGGTACCGCTGTGTAGTGCAATAACGATTTTAAAAATATATTTCTGTGTTTTATATGCTACTAGCGGGCGCCCGCGGTTTCAATTGATCAAAATCTTAGCGGATGCCTACGTCATAACATCTACCTGCATGCCAAATTTCAGCCCGATCCGTCCAGTGGTTTGGGCTGTGCGTTGATATCTATCTATGTCAGTCAGTCACCTTTGAGTTTTATATATTAAGATGACATGATTTTTATTAAATTGTCTACATAGCGTATAACATACAACTTTGCGGCTGTAACCACCCATGTGATGTTGGCAAAGGTGTCGTCATGTAGGTAACAAAATCGTCGCCAGCGTTCGTTCAGCGGGCACTATGTCAATCGTTGGGGCTGGCCCGCCGCCAGCTCGTCCGTTGACGCGAGCTCTTCCAACCGATTGCCACGCGGTGTAATGGAATAGTGTTACAACAACTATTCAAATAATCATGAAAAGTGATGCAATTGAAAAAAAAGTTGATTTTGGAAAAGTTCTTTCGCAAACCAGCCTTATTATTTTTAAAAAGAAAAGAGCATACTCGCAAGACTGAAACCTGAGGGTGAGTGAGCCGATATCAGTCCGGAACTCCCACTGGGGCTGGTTGGGACATATTTAAAGTGATCATCCAAACCGCCACCAGTTACTAGTGGGGGTCGTTGGGAAGGTATTTTTATGTCACAATCATTATAAAAAAAATGTTATACTCAAACATTTCGCTAAACAGCAAACGTGATCACGGAGATGACTAAAAAAACGCAAATTGATCCTTTTTATTTTGTTTTATGTTGTAATAGTGTAAGTAAATATAAGAAACCTTCATAGGCCACGTAATGTTACAAAATCGTCGTCAGCGTTTGTATAACGAGCATTATGTCAATAGTGAGGCTGGCCGGTAGCCAGGGAAGCTGTTGACGCAGGCCCTTTCGCTCAATCGCCTTACTGGTTATCTTGACACTTTGTTTTTTATAGTAGTTCAGTACTGTAGTATAGGTGTTATCGAATTAAACAACACATGTCTGTTCACTAAAGAGGTGTATTTGAGACTGGTCATGTAGACTTATACTTAATACATATATACTACTTAGGTAGCTAAGGCTACTACTTCACCTCCGGGGGTGAAAAAGAGAAAAAAAAATTTACATTCACACACACATGTATACATTTTTTTTTTGTTAATATTATACTAATAAAGGTTTCTTTTTGTTTCTTAACTAATTACAGAATTTCTTTGTTCTGTCCTTATGTACTATATCTATTTTATTATTCCTAAGAATCTTAACATTTATACCTAAGTCTTCTAGGACTGCAAAGGGTCCATCAAAAATACAATCTAATTTTCGACGACAATCATTTTTAATTAAAATAAGATCATTTTTCTTATAGGTTACAGGGTTACATTTTTGATCATAATGTTTTTTCCTTTTGTCTTTACATTGAATTAAATTATTCCTAGCATCTCTTAAAGCTATTTGCATTCTATATTTTAAGTCTAAACAATAG
The DNA here is from genome assembly GCA_949319885.1 of Mecyna flavalis. Classification (NCBI taxonomy): domain Eukaryota; kingdom Metazoa; phylum Arthropoda; class Insecta; order Lepidoptera; family Crambidae; genus Mecyna; species Mecyna flavalis. The sequence goes on from OX439426.1 coordinate 1,859,046, forward strand.
TTATCTGGATTATAAAGTGGCTCAACATTATTTTCCAAATTGTTTGGCAAGTAACATTGTCTGCCGAACACAAGTTCAAATGGTGAATATTTGGTCTGTGTATTTATACAGGTATTATAACTAAAACACCAGTATGGTAACCAATGTGACCATGGATACGACGTATTCACACCATAAATCCTTAAAAATGCTCCTAAATGCTTATGAGCTATCTCTAGAGAACCGATTGATTGATGGTGGTATGCAGTCGATACCAGTTTTTTAATTCCTAATAAGGTACACACTTGTTCCATTACCTCTGAAACAAACTCAGTTCCTCTGTCTGTAGCTATAGACTTAGGGATACCAAATCGCAATACAAAATTATTCACAAAAGCCTTGGCCACAGTAATAGTTTCTTTGTTAGGCAGCGGGTATGCCTCTATATATTTAGATAATTCACATTGAAGTGTCAAAATATAACAATTACCGTATTCATCTTTGTCTAAAGGACCTACCAAATCAAGGAAAACCTTTTCAAATACAGTCGACGCGGTGGTAGTTATAGTCATTGGTTGCTTAGTATATTTATTATATTTCATTTTCTGGCACAAACTACATTTTTCTATATACTTCCTTACGTCCGCATTTAGACTTGGCCAATAATATTTTCTTTTAATGTTATTTATCATTCTTGTTATACCAGCGTGTCCACTGGTCGGTAATAAATGAAAATCATTTAGGATAAATTGCTTAACCTTGTCATCATAAACTCTTACAACTCCTCTTAAAACACATATTCTGGGAGTGGTCCACTCTTTTAATGATTTTATTTCGCTACATAGGCCTTTTATAAATTCATCATTCATATCATCTTTTACTATGCATAGTTCCTTTATCTTCATTCTTTCACAAAAATCCTTAAGCTTTTTTACAAATTCGGCTCGCGAGTATTGCAATTTAAAGCTAAGGTTAATACAAAGTAACATTTTACTTGCTACATAAACAAAACACTCATCTTCTGTTACAAAAGCTTGTTTTTTTAAATTGTTTATATCATCATTCGTTACTAATTTCAATTCAATCGAATCACATGGCTGTCTTAATAATTCCACGACTCGCGGTTGATCAGTCCGCTTATCAGTGTCATTATAAGGCGAAGCCAGCTTTTTATTCTCTTCTTCCATTCTTCTTCTTCCATTCCTCTTGTGGTTACTGCCATAACCTGCTCTTTCATACTTTTCAGTTCATCTACTGTTATACATATTCTAGATAAGGCATCCGCTATGACATTTTCCTTGCCTTTCACGTAAACTACTTTGAAATCATACTCCTCTAGCACTAATCTAAATTTTATCAATCTACTTGACGGATCCTTCATTCCAAATAAGTATATTAATGGCTTGTGGTCAGTCATAATAGTAAAAGATCTGCCAAATAAATATGGTCTGAAATGTTTTACTGCCCATACTATGGCTGTTAATTCTTTTTGTATAACTGGGTAGTTTCGTTCTGCTTTATTTAACGGTCTACTGGTATAGGCAACGGGTTTCATATTTTTATTACACAAAACAGCACCTACAGCTAAATCAGAAGCGTCAGTTTGCAATATGAACCCATTTTCTTCTGAGAAATCAGGAAATTCCAGTATTGGAGACGTCATTAAGGAAGTTTTTAGAAAATTGAAAGCATTTTGGCATTCGGCACTCCAAATAAAAGGTACATTTTTTTTTAATAAATTATTAAGAGGCAAAGTTATTGTTGCAAAAGAGGGTACGAATTTCCTGTAGTAGTTGCAGAAGGCAACAAACCGTCTTACTTCATCTACATTTTGAGGAACAGGATACTGTTCTAAAACCTTGGTCTTTTCAGGATCAGGTGAAACACCATTAGCAGAAACTACATGTCCCAGATATAGAATGTTCTTTTTTAAGAATTGACACTTGGTTGGATTTAACTGTAGATTTACTTTTCTCAGCCTTTCAAACACATCAATTAAATTTTGGTTATGAGTAGCTAGGGATCTGCCAAAAATAATCAAATCATCCAAATAGACAAAGCACTTTTCAAAGGCTAGACCTGACATAGCAATTGACATGACTCTACTAAAAGCACTACAAGAAGTCTTTAGTCCCATTGGTAGACGTTTTAATTGATAATGACCAGTACTAGTTGAAAATGCAGTATACTTTTTACTCTCAGGTGATAATTTACATTGATAATATCCTTGTTGGAGATCTTAATGAGTGTAATAAATTGCTCCTGATAACGAATCTAGGATGTCGGTGATATTAGGCAAAGGGAATTTATCATCTGTAACGTTTTCATTTAGTTTTCGAAAATCAATTACTAAACGCCATTTTTCAGAACTTCCAGATTTTTTTGGAACTAATAGAATCGGACTTGACCACTCGCTAGTAGATTCCTCTATAATATCGTCTTCTAGCATTTTATTTATTTGTTTATTCACTTCTGGCTTTAAAGCTTGAGGCAATCTGTATGGTTTTGTATATATAGGATTAATATTATTTTTCAATTTTATATCATATTCACAAACATTTGTAGTGCCCAATTTATCGCCAGGTAGAAAGAAAATATCCGAATATTTAGTACAAATATTTTCTATTGATTCTTTTTCTTCCATATTCAAATGTTGTAAGTCTAGTAATGGTAATAAAGTATTGGCTCTATCCGGACTACTTTTATTTTTATTAAATTTGAAAATATTAAAATTCTCCAACGATTCCACATTCAATACAAAACCGTCTAAATTCACTTCTTCATCTCGAGTATTTAAAATTTTTACGGGTACTCGTTTATTTTTAGGTCTTACAATAGTACCACTTAAGAAAACATCTTTCTCTATTTCTCTCGCGCAAACAAAACAATCACCTTTCACTTCCTTATCCAAATACACGAAATGAATTGATTCGCTTCGAGGTGGTATCAATAACGTATTACTATAATCGGGTTTATCAAGAATAGGTAAAACACAATTCAGCCCCTCTATTCGTAAAGTTAGTAAATTTTGGTCTAAATCAATATTTGCTTTATATTTACTCATAAAATTTATCCCTAATATTCCATCAACGCTTATAGGTAAGTTGTTGAAAATGTGAAATTTGTCTTGAAATATATTACCTTGAGATGTGCGCATGTCCAGGAAGGCATAGCCTGAAGAACAAATTTTACCTCCTATTCCGTTGACAACTAAATTGTCTTCATAGACGTGCACTGATTGTGGAAGTTCTTCCGATTTAATGACCGAAATAGACGCACCTGTATCTACTAATAAGATGAGCTTCTTACCATTTATATAAAAATTTACAAACTTAGAGTTTTCCGCACAAGTAAAAATAAAATTATTAAGAACGAAAAAACTGTTTATTTTCTAAGTCATTTCTATTCTGTTCCGACGCGTTATTAGCACTAGATGAGGTACTATCACACTGAATCGGAAATATATTTCTATTATTATACCCCTGATAACCTCTTTTGTTATAGCGGTAGCCGGATCTGTTGTACTGACTCCTACCACGAGGTGCATGCTGGTATGGTCGAGAATAACCCCGAGATCTGACAGTGTAATTGTCATTACTACTGTTGTAATTATTGTGAAAATAGCTCCTGTTGCTATTGTTATATTGGCCCCCCCGGCCTCTATTTGGTCCTCTAAGCCTAGAGAAATTGTTATTGTACCTACCTCTAGACGAAGCCATTTTCATTACCTCGGCAGGCCTGGATGCAGACGAAGATGGTGTCGATTCGTCCTTGGCCGCCTGGATTGCGTCTTTCAAAGATTTGTAGTCCCGAGCCGCGATAATCGTGCTCATCTTTTCACTCCTAAGACCATCTGCAAATTTTTTGATAACCATTTTTTCATTAATTGGCTTTAAAATGGCACATTTAGTTTTGTCGCCATCAGCCTGTGACAAAGTTAATTCGGTTAATAATTTTTCAAGTTGTGACCCATATTCGTCAATAGATTTATAACCTTGGTTCAAAGTTTGAATTTTATTTTGTATGGATGTGAAAGATGCTTGTGTAAGTAATTTTTTCCTAAAATCACTAATCATGTCACTAACTGATGAATACGTATCAGCCACACGTAATTTTGCATTGGACGACAACCTCCCTTTTAATACGAATTTAATTAGTAATTTTTGTCCAGCTGCATCTAACATATCTGAGTACATTTCCACTGCATCAATCAATCGTTTAGTTGTCTCCTCGTTATTATCTAAAATAGGTATTAACCCACAAGCTGTTTTAATATCAAAATCCATTTTTTCTAAGTTTATGTCAGAGCTAGGCAAAGTACACAACTGACGTATTTCAGTAATTAAAGAACAAATTTTTTCGTACGTGCGAGTAATTAAAGTAATTTCAGTGTCCTTCTTAATACTACATAAATTTTTAAACAATAACTCACTATTTTTAAACAAATTTTCGGCCTCTTCTAATTTAGACGACGTAACTGAGCATTTATATCTGCTTTTTCCCTTTTTAATAAGATATTTTCGTATATCTAATAATTCATCGCACAACCGTATTAAACTTTCAGCCATAATATACGTAAAACAAACATTTTACCAACAAGTTTTCATCGGCACCGTATCGTATTTCATTCACTGCAATCTTATTTTATTCAACTCGCGACACATTTACACGCGCGCAGACCAAAAATGCTGAGTTGCTATCGCGGATTACAAGAACTTATGGCGTTCAATTACATTCTATATTTAGAAATTAATTTAAAATTAAACTTACAATTAATTTTATCCGCACTTATATGTAGTGTACTATTTGGATATTAATAATTAATAGTCTTTATACCTTAATACCGCAGTAAACTAACACTTTCACTTTTGACACTTATTTCACTTTTTTTTTTTTTCTTCAAAACTACGATGATGATGATGAATACACCTCTGCCAGCCGCTGTCGCATACTAGTTTGAGGAGTTCCTCAAACTACTTCTTCAGCTCGTTCCTGTTCTTGGTCTCGCGATGAAAATCGACCCGAAAGTCGGTTCCTCATTCTTCTCAAGAATTCGTTGTTGATTTGCTGCCCAATCCACTTCTTATGTCTCGCCTTAAATCTCATATAGATCAGGATAATTATTACAACGGCCATCAGCACCAGGAATGCAGTTACCAATGCGTTATTTATTTTTAAATGGTATTCGGATTCCGACTCGTTCGCTGTGTTGGATCCTCCCGATGCATTTTGGGTGATGATCACCTCTTTATCTTCGGGTTTGGAATAAGATCTTCCCATTATTGACACTATTAGCACAGAGTGCGTCCGACTCTAATAAACCCACGATATTCATTGTGTGTTTTAAAGTCACTATACCGAGCACCGAGGCACACAGGAATGCGCGAGCTTGCAGTTTTCGCCTGCTACGGCTTTAGTTCCCGGAACGTGTATGGCAGGGTCGCCATGTAGTATAGGTGTTATCGAATTAAACAACACATGTCTGTTCACTAAAGAGGTGTATTTGAGACTGGTCATGTAGACTTATACTTAATACATATATACTACTTAGGTAGCTAAGGCTACTACTTCAGTACATTGGCTCCACTTAGCCTTGTGGTAAGCAAAAGGGGAACCTAAATTACCTAAAATAAGCTAAAAATATGGGCATGAAAATTGGCGGTGAATACAAAACTGTGTTTTTTTGTAATCTTATTTTTACCCATCTCATGAAACTTCCTGAAAGAATAATTTTTAGCAATGAAAAAGACAACCTATTTGTTAATTGCCATTTTCATTAAGGCTGCCCACACATTGGAGAGGTTAGTAATTTAGCTTGAACAGCTCAAACTAGCCGATTAAGGTAATTACCTCGTTGCTTCATTAGCCTAATGAGAGGCTCGTTAATTTCATTATGGTGCTCGAGACGCGTGTGCTATTTTAGAGAAGTGCCGTAATTTTGGCGCTTTACGCTATCCTTAGCAAAATATTAGCGTATTAATAGCCCACTTTAGGGAAAAGTCCTTCATCATTCTAATTCACAACGTAAATTTTTTAACTTTTGCTTTTGCACCTATACTAGAAATACGGACTGATGATCACACACCCGAGCCTTTATTCTACAAGTATACATAAAATCTGTCATTATTTTATTCTCATTTTGAGACTACCTACTGCACTTTCATCTTCAAGTAACGTCTGGTCTTAACTTGACGTTGAGAACTACAGTAAATCTGATGCTTTTCTCTGCGAGTCCTGGCTTCACTGTTTTATGGGACGTGCATCGTTTACGGAGCGTTAAAAAGATGACATTTTTCCGAGCAATTTGCTAATGGGCAGCCGGCGTCGCAAAAAGAACCAAGATGGTGTCTGTGGAATTAAGACATAATTTGTGAACTTCGTCCTTTCTTTTGATACATTATCTAAAGTAATATCACAGATAGTATATAGATAGTTGGACATAGTGGTTTGGTTCATGTATGTGTCACCGCAACCGCCTAACTTTGTATGCAAGTTAAGGATATTAGTATTTTAAGCCCTTAATAAACCTACAACACCAGCGAATAGTCGTCGTTCATTGTTTTTCACCGTCCCATCATGCACTCACTATGTATTTACAGTTTGATAATATTGAGGACCAAGGATAAATAAGGACATTGTTATAATAATTATATTGTTATGCCAAAGCTCGCGGGATTGATCCCCGAAGAGTACTAATATTGTGTATGCATAAACATGTTTGTTATTGTAAGCTATAACAATTGTCAGAAAGGCACGCAGCTCAGAAATACTGTATTATTAAATCATATTTGAATTGAAACACATTAAATAGTTTGCTCAGCAAGCATTATCTCTATATTAGGTTATTATTATAAACTACGCTTGGAATAGTTTACAAAATTTGGATACAATAACACGTATCAACTAGAATATGCAAATATGAAAGTCCGTTTTGAACAACTACAATAGAATAACCCTTATTTGCATAAAGAGGAGGTTATATTCATTAATCTGATAGAATATCGAGTTAATATCGAGCTTACAAATCATACTAACATTATACATTTTTGACGTCCAATTTGGTGTAATGGTATCTACCAGCACGGTAAATACAAAAGTTTGTGAAGATATGGACCGATATATTTTACTCTTTCATGCCAAAATACTGAATGGATTGAGATGAAACTTTACGTCATTATATGTGCCTGTTTCACCACTTAAAAATAATTTTCCGTTCTATCCTGTTGTCCCCATTGGCCATGCCCCTCTCTAATAATGTTGCCTAATCGATATCAAAGACAGATATTTTTAAGAGAAAAAACAGCTCAAAGGTCAGATGAGTCTACAGTATGCAGCACATTGAAGGATGCTGCCTGGTGAATTTGTGTCCTTCAATAGGCCGCAGCGGTTGTTTACCATCAGGAGGGTTGCGTCCTCGTCTGCCAACTGATCTAAAATTAAAAATATATAATCTGACCCTCCCTCTCTGCAGTAGCTAGCACGATATAAGCGGGCCAAAACTACACCTTTCTTGAGAATTTCCTAGGAATATAATTCTGTGTAGAGGCTATTACAGCGCCTGGACTCGCGGTATCCAATATGCAGCGCTGTAATACGAAACTGTAATATGCTACATTCCGCTTACGAGCAGCTGCTGCTACTGAAAACATAAAGAATGTAATATTAAATTAAATCTTCCAAGAAATATGTGTTTAAAAGGCACCACAAGTGTGTGGAAGTAGGCAGCGTATGTTACTGTGCTACGAAAGATATTAGTTTTTATATTTAATTTTATTCTTTAGTTGATAGTGTGATTTTATTATTTCTTAGCGCTATCTAGCCCCAGACTAAGCGTAAAAAAAATTAGTAAAAATATACTAAAAAAATTAAGAAAAATTATAACATACAATAGTAATAAGAATTTAAAAAAAAACATTTGCAGTATATCATCAAGCATCGAATTCAATCATACTATACTCGTAACGAACAGAACAACGCAAATACAACATCGAAAACCGAAAATGATCAATTCCATAACCGGAAAACGTCCAATTACTGTTATCGAACGCGTAATCCGCTTTCACGTTATAAGTGGACAACAAACAGTTAATCATGGAGTCCAATTAAACATCAAATCTGCGCGATTGCTGCTCAGAATGCAATCAGCGCTCTAATCGAACTACGGGCGGGTTGTGTAGGCGCTGCGGTCTTTGTGTAGGGCGACGCGCCTCGCAGTCGAATCCTGCCAATCTATCGATGCTATCGTGGTCTTATCTCACTATTGTTCCAACGATTTGGGTAGTTGAGTACATGATCGACCATAACTAACTTAGATGATAGGTTTAGGGCTTCATCCCCGATCAGAACAAATATACAACAGGGTTATTGGTAATGTGCCCTGGTAACGTGAAAATTTAGAAAAAGTTTAAATTGGCAATATCTTGAAAATCGAGCAACTTTTACTGATGTCATGTTAGGCTTGTTTGATGCCTCTTGTGCTGGCCCCAGTGTCACTGTGACGTGTCATTTTTGGGACACTCTGTATAATAAGGAAAAATGAATGTACTGCCACACTGTAGGCTCATCCGATCTTCGAGCCTTGATAGCAAGTAAACATCCTGTTACTATGTAATCTGCACTAATATTATAAAGAGTAAAGATTTGATTGTTTGTTTGTATTGAAAAGGCTCCGAAACTACTGAACCGATTAGAAAAATTCACTGTTGGAAAGCTACATTATCCTCGGGTGACATAGGGTACTTTTGATCCGGAAATGTGGGGGAAGACGGGATATTTGAAAAAAGAAATTACGCGTTCCGTGATTTCTTCCACGGGCGGAGGGCTAGTTTGAAATAAATAAATAGGTAACGTTTTTATGAGTAACAAAAGAAAAGCAAATGAGAAACCTACTGGTATCGCATAAAAACACCTGAGCTTAGTTTTAATTACTGGCCAGTCCGGCTCTCGTTAGTGATGTGTGCTGAGGAACCGACAAACAGACGAACCGCTCGGTGGAATACAAATGTTTATCTCCTAATGACCGTTGCGAAGGTGATTATAGACTTAATTTAGTTGCTCTTCAGACCTGAACAATGCAAAAAGTAATTTTCTATCTATACCTACTCGTATTTAGTGATACGTTTTCACACCTCGACTTCTATCCGATTCAAATGCTATTTTTTTTTATTAGGATGATACCTTTTGGAATTGAGCGAAAAATGACGTTAACTGCGCTTGTCTGTAACGTTAGCAACCAATAGCAACGCATTGTTTATCTGTGTGTGTTAGTTATCACTGTCGCGTAACGCAACTTCGAAAGGTCCGTATCCTATTTTGTTGAAATTCGGTACACACTTAGAACTTGGGAAATGACAAAGGCTATAGTTTGTACCGGGATAATACTTAGCTCTTTTAGAACAACAGAAAAACACAATAATAGAAGTTTTTTTGTCATTTCCATTCTGATACTTCACAACGGATCGACGATGGTTTGAAATCTGAAAAGTGTAAAAGGCTGCCGTATCTATCTTTAAATAATATTACATTCCTGCTATATGTAATTGCATAATACACTTAAGTTAAAAATATATAAATTAATATTGCAAATTCTTCATACAGCGATATCTCAATAAAGAAAGTTAGAAAAAATTGTATCGCATATTCTAGAGTATAAATAATAAGGAACTAAGATAGGGTTTTAGTAAACAAGGCAAATAAACAACGTAGGTACTTAACTTTATGGTAGTATTTGGAACCCAATCCGCCATTGCATTCACTTTGATGATTTTCTTACTCACAGAAAGACGTCTTTAGCAGTATTATAGCGTACATACCCATTACAACAAAGTGCTTGCAATCAAAATCATTGCAGGTCTTACTATAACTATTTACTCTTACTTTTAAGGAACCATTTGTAGTTATACTAAAAACAATTTTCGGCTAGCTCCTTTCTCCGAGCGTTTGTAAAGAATAACAAACTGTGAACCTGTGATACAAATTTTATACATTTTTTATTTAATAATATGTTATTTAATTGAATAAAGAAAAAAATACTCAATATATTTCTTTATATTTCTTATTACTTTATTAGATGCGACATATATATTTTCCTTTTTTTTCTCCGTCTTGCACTACCTACCCTTTATTTCCGTTCAAACTATTTTTATTACTTTCCTCTATCCTAAGGTTGACTGGAAGAGATCGCTATCTAGCGATAAGTCCGCCTGAATTGTACAGCTTCATTATGTAACATGTTTTCCTATGTTTTGTGCAATAAAGAGTATCTATCTATCTATCTATCTCAATTTACAGTACCTATTAAAAATGTAAAGGCTTTTACGCCACTGAGAGATGACGAGAAAGGACATAGAAATAGTAATGTTTTTTGTGCATCTTTCACGTCCGCATACTTTGGGCGATACACAAACGTTTCCTTTTTCGGGGGTTGATAGACCCAATGGTGCCGAAAGCATATCACAAAAGCCAAGCTATGTTCCAAAAACTGCCTGCACTATAGCAGCATATTGAGTAAAATTGAAGAAGCGTAGGCCGTAGCGGATGCTTAACCGTTAGGCAAGCTGTGTACCTATTTATCTCTACTGTTTATCTTCGAGACTTTTATTTCAACTTAACCGTCCAAATTATTAATGCAAGAAAACAGACAAAGCTAAAGGGAGGATTCAGGCGACTGGGACCACTATATAACTGGGACCGCGGTCCCAGTTGCCTGATTAGTTTTAATTTGTTTATTTCGTCAGGCGAGTGGGACCACCCGTAATTTTAACCACAAATCCATTGTTGAAATACAAGATTTAGTACAGTTAGCAGAAAAGGTGTCACAAATAAAACAAAGTTAATTTTTGAAAAGGTAAATTAGTTTTTGTATTACCTACTTAAACAGTATAACAGTCTTAATTATGTTTTAAAAATCACGTTGGCTCATATACCTACTTAACTAGTAATTCTAAGTAAACATTCAACAGAAATCTCCTCAAAACAATAATATAAAAATCAGTCTTAATGTCTCTTAACTTTATACACCATAAAGTAAGTACTCATTACTCCTATTATATATTTATAATAAAGTCAGAAGATGCACATATCGTGGTGTAATATTTATTTGCATTGGCAATCATCTCCTCATAACAATGTTACTTAGCAACCGAATGTCACTTTTATGACAAATCCATACTGACACAACGCCGCACCGCCTGTCTACTCTCCATCCGTCTTTCGAATTGTCGACTCTTTGGTGTTTATGGGCGCCTGGTACTTCAAATAGAAGTTTTGCATCACTTCGCTTTTATTTTACATGAATTTTATTCACCACGCTGCCATTTTAGGATGAAATATTCCGTGTGATTACTCTTCGGTACTTATGGGCGCCTGGTACTTCAAATAGAAGTTTTGCATCACTCGCTTTTATTTCCATGAAATTCTACTCCGCCATTAGATATTCCGTGTGTCTTCTCTTTGGTGTTTCTGGGCGCCTATAACTTCGACGAGCATGGCGAATCAATCTTACTAATCTGTCGCGAGTTTAACATTTTTTCCCCATAAAAAAAGTGTAGTCAGAAGTTTTCACTTCAAAAATACTTGACCGTAATACTAAATATAATAAAATCCTGAGTAATAACTTGATTTTTCTGTTAACTGTACATTAAAGGAAATTAGGTATATGGTCCCAGTCGACCGATTCAAAAATGTTATCAGGTAACTGGGACCGCGGTCCCAGTTTTATTTGGTCCCAGTCGCCTGAATCCTCGCTAAAGGCAGATTATAAATAACTGATGCAATAGATAGTTTTTCAAGAACTTGCCAACAGTGTTGAAATTAGGTCTATCTAAGTTTGGTAATTATATCTGTTTTTTTTACTTTTGTTCATAGTATGCATTACGGACTAAATAAAAAAATAACAATATTGCATAGCTACTAATTCCGTGAAGCGGTATCCTCGGTCAGCGTCGCTCTAGCGAAGAGGTCCGGCGCGTCTCGCGAGCCGCGTCCGGTCAACCCGGAACCGTGTCGCACTGACTAGACCGTCTAGACTAGTGCTGGGAACCAACATCGATTGTGATATTTGTGATCGTCCTGTATTTTTTTTTCACTAAATTGTGTATGTATGCAGTTATTAGACGAATAGACATTTATTTTTTAGATCTGCTGGTTAAAACGCAAAACGTAGGTAACTACTGTATTTTTTTTCTTAAGTGTTCTATCATTATGGCCTTCAAAGGTGTATTTACTACCACAAAAACAGTAGAAATCGCCTGACAAATATAAAAAAAATACTTGGACATTATTCACTCGGCACCGTCTAAACTGAAATTAAACATACGTCAATAACTTACGTTCGTTAGTAATTGAAATAGCGCATGTACAAGTACAATCAATCAAAACGCAATCGAGTTGCGATATCATCAACCACTTAGCATCACTAGTTCGATCGTGTCCGACTCCCAACCCTCTCACAAGTGGGGCCAATTTAGCCCGGGATTTTTCAACGAGGAAAACTCTAGAGGCTTTATTTATTTTTCATTTTTACAGTTTCAAACTAGCTTTACGAAGGTAACTATCTCATTAGGATATTATTTATGGAAACTTGAAAACGTTGCAGGTGAGCGAGAAATGAGATTTCGTGTTTTCAGAACGGGTTAATTTTTTACGACGTGATACTAGAGTTAAGCCAGGTGTTTTTTAATGACTTGTGTAGCAAAGGTTTTTGCTGTGTCGCTTCCGGTGTGAAGGAGAAACCGGGGACGGTTAAGTGGGTAGTCGTCGTCTGATCTTTATTAGTCCCGAGTTCCACACACAGCCGCAGATCTCGCAATAAACCTGAAATCAAAGGCTTAGACTTAGTATAAAAAAAACGGTTATGGTAAAAAAGTCTAGTCTATATTTAAACCAAGATTCATGAAAATCTATTCAGTGGTTTAATTACCTAATAGATAAAATAACTTAAAAGACAGATTAAACGCTGAGTTACTTTAGCAATCAATAATTGGCATGGTTTTGCCTTGATTTATTGAAATCTTGGATTTATTAAAAACAAGAATTTCAATTTGTTAGCCAACATTTACTTATAAGATTAAGGTACCTATAATATAATACGGTACCCCTAGAATGGTTAGGACATTGAAACTCTAGCTGTGTTCTGACACAGCTTTGTATTAAACTGTGCGAATAGCATTGCTGTTTCAAAGTAGAGGTTTCTCGCATAGTTGTAGACATTCACGACGAAACATCCAGACGAAATTGTAACAATTGTTTGTAGTCCATTATTTTTGTATTGCATTTGCAGAATTATTCGTGAACTTGATTCAAATTTCAAACTACCGCAGAAGTATAAAAAAGTATGTCCCACTGCCTGCTTTGCCCTGGCAAAGGCCTCGATTGAGTTAACATTATTATAATTGAGCACTTAAGGATGACCAATTTGATGTTCTTGATCTGATGTACAATATAATATTTTTTCAAACAAATATTTTATCTACGGTTCTGTATCAAGTCTGTGTGTAACTAACCTTACAACGTTGGGGACACAATAATACCAACAGTTGAATTCACCCGCATCGTAATCCGAATTTACGCACGCCTTTATTGAAAAGGCAACCGCTGCCTGCCGCCTTTAACCGTCTCCGTGACACAGGTTCATTCCCGTTCGTCCCACCAAGCTTCGTCCCACCAGTGGGACGAACGGGAATTGAGGTCGAGGTTTTGATTTCTACCTCGAATTAGACCGAGTCCTAATGGCTAGCTAATACTCCTAATCGACACAATAAGTTAAAAGAGAAGCTCCATATTTAAACTTATTTAAAAAGTTCATTCATTATTTCAGGTCATTCTATTAACCCGATCTTGTTCAAAATATTAAAAGGGAATTTCCTCGATACTACTTAGCGGAACTGTAACCGGTCCAATTGAACTCGCCCGCATCGTAACCCACAATCGCTCGTGAGTTTATTGCACGGCAGACTCGCGGCTGTGGTCTTGCTGACCGCGACGCGAATGCAATACGCTTAAGTGCCCGTGAACGTTTTACTTTTCACTTACAACTTGAAAATATTTAATGCTTTAAATTCCTATTGGTGCATAAAAATGTCAACTAGCTCATTATGTGGCAAGTGAGAATAAAATAGAAAGATCATCGGCTAGAGGTAATATAGATGACCAATGTTCGAGAATCTATAGTGACTGTCAATAAACATCATTTACAATTTATGACTTTAGCGTAACTGCACATTGAAACACCTATGTGTTCATCAATATAATATCAATAACTGCGTTTTGTTGAAATGTATAATTCTTGTTTGACAACTGAAGCTGAAGTTGTAAAAAGAAATCCGATTTAGATAGAAACAGTATCAAACATTTCAAACGAATATTTAATAAAAAATAAAGAGCACCCTGAATTGATCGTGGGTTACTTGCGTTTAAACACGGCTGCGATCACACCGTCCGTGCTCGCTGGTAATGCAATACGCTTAAGTGCCCGTTTCATGAACGTTTTACATTTCACTTAGAAAATAGCGAAGGTTATAAATTCTAACTGGTAAAGTAGACTGTCAGCCTGTTGAGGTATATTATTGTGACGACAATATGAGTACATAAGTTTATCATAGAAAAAATACTGGTATTTGATATGACCATAATCATTTCTTTTATTTGCGAAGGTCTGGCTATTGATACCTTTGGCCGTGAGTGGGACTTGGGATTTATATGTTTTCGCCAAAAAAGTTCTTGACTGTATCCGACCTCGGAGGTAATCTGGTCTTGTATGTAGTTAATTGGATTTTCAAAATTGGTCATCAAAAATGACCTAGAATATAATATTTTGGGGTATAAAAACACATTAGCCCAACCCTAACACGTTTATTCCAAGTTAAATCCAAGAATATTTTTCTACTTTGATATCCGAACGACTCCATTACGAAGATAAGGCGCAAAGTTCTCTCGGTAGCACATAAGGTGACCGGTCTGGCAGGACACGGATTACTCTGATAATATATGAAGGAGATCGCGGACTTGATCAAAGTTCCCGGGATACGTCGGAAACGAACCGAGACGGGGATTCTGTAACTACTAGAGAACTTGTGTGACTGACTTTTTTTAAATGATAGCGTATTCGATTGCAGCTATTCTTATGTGCCAGGTAAGTTGAGTTTATCAAGGACAACCATTTCATTTATTTTTCTGCACGGAATGCCTGAACACTGCCGTGGAACATGATGTATTTCAACGTATAATATACCTAAAAGATATAAATAGCGTTCCCTGGAGATAAGTGAATCAAATTTGACAATTTGCGCCTAAACGCAGTTAATTAGTGCATTGCTTTTTACACTCTATTGATTTTTTGAGCAGTTATGTTGCAGCAGACTGTACGTCTCAACTTTGCAAATGCGATAAGGTGCGGTAAATATAATTATGAGACCTACTGCAATCTATGAGCAACTATCTGACGCAAGTGTATATAAATTACTGGCCATTGTGTAATTCTGATGTCAAACCTGATGTGGTTACTGAAAAAGCTTAATCCAAATCCTTCGAGTAGTATTTCCATGGAAGAATAACAAACATCATTCATCTATCTATAACTTACCTTTGCATTCTTAGAATAATAATATGCATACAACTTACTAGTTTGTCACACAAATATCCAGAAAAAGAATGCAAAGTACATATTTTTATAAAGATTTATACTATTTACCGTAGAAAACCTTTAAAAATAGTAATTACTGAAACACACTCAACTAAAATTGTTAATTTGTACGTGGACGCAAAGAGCGCCGAGAGCTCGTTGCACCGAGTGCACTTCAAAGGGCTTTTCAGGACAGGTGCACAGACGAGCGAGACGGCAAACACGGCGTGGCTTTCGTAGAAACCGTAGAAACCTAGGTTTTATAAGTTTATCCTACTTATACTATAAACGTCAATTTTTGTGATAAAAATTTATTTATGTTTATAAATCACAGATTACTTAGTTAAAACGTAATATTTGCAAACGATACTGAACAGATTAAATTTATCACACGTTTTAATTTGGATAAATTCGAAATGTGTGATAAAATTAAATCAATTGTCTGTAGATGATGGAGAGTTAAATATATTATGTTTTTATTAAAGGATACAAAATAAGGTGCAGGTAACAAATGGATTATTATATCGGTCGCTCATTCGAATCCGACTCGAAGGACCAACATTTCTGAGCTAGTTTTTAGTCTTTGTTGCGATAATTTGAATTAAAAAAATACAATAAATGCACCAAGATAAAAGGCTTGAATTTTATTATTTAAAAATTTTTTTAGTTCTGACTTACCTCTGTGACTATGTAGATAATAAATAGTTAAATACCTACTGTATAATTAAGTTAGATCATAATTTAGTTCGGTTAACTTTGAATATCACAAATATTGAATATTATTTCATGTAGGTATGTACCATAGTCATGGTCATTTAATAATGATTAAATGATTTAAACACTGCCCTAATGTTTGTGGCCGGTTTGCAAAATGTACATCCATTACGGTGTATTTATTGTATCATTTTACTCAAAGCTAGCGAAATTGATTTGCCAGCAACATGCACTCGCTGGCCCAGTAGAACCACAATTTAATAAATAAAAGAGTGTGACAACTTTGTGCTTTTACCAGCACTGAACTATACGCATAAACCCAAAGTTAATGATTTTTTTGGTTATTAAGATAACGAATTAATATTTTAAGATCGAAAATGACATGTCATAAAATGAAAGCATTAGGGTTTTCCTAAATCAACTTTGATTGAAAATCCCCATTTGTTAGCTCTAACGAAATTATTACGGTTACCTGTAACTATAGAGTAATTTACAATGAACATTGATTAATTTTCTATTATTATTATTATAAGCTCTTCAATTTAACAAAAATAGGCTGATAGGTACTTATTTTGCTAGTCATCTTATTTAAAAATCGAAAAAAGCAATATCAGCTCACACAGCACCGTAGCGCAAAATTAGGCATATTATGGGTGCCAGACAATTGATAAAAACGCTCCATACAACCAATATTCTTGTACAAACAAATTATGTTATAATGTCACCTACAACTGTAAATCGAAGTCTCAAATTCAACTGTTTTCTTTTTTTTATACTATGTCAGTTGGCAGACAAGCACGCAGCCCACCTGATGGTAAGCGGTCACTGCGGCCTATTCCATTGTTGTAATTAAAACACATATTTTTCTCACTGTATTTTCTACACTGCTTCCTTACCTGCCCTGTGGCGATATTACATCGCGAACGCTCCCCGGGGCCCGTTCGAACAATATCTGATATTTTCCGAGCAGCCGATTACCTTGCCAGCGATGTGGGAATAGACGATGCAATATTATTAGGTTTCGAACCTATTTACCGCTGATGTCCATTTAAACTTGTGAAACCTTAATGGGATCCGGCCGAGTAA
Organism: Mecyna flavalis; assembly: GCA_949319885.1. Lineage (NCBI taxonomy): Eukaryota > Metazoa > Arthropoda > Insecta > Lepidoptera > Crambidae > Mecyna > Mecyna flavalis. The sequence continues at coordinate 1,876,444 of OX439426.1, forward strand.
TATTTGCTATACTCGTACCATTGTCCTGAAGTTTAAATTAAATAATAATAAATAAATAAATAAATATCTCTGGACATTATTCACACAGCGCCATCTAGCCCCAAACTAAGCATTAGCTTGTGCTATGAGTGCTAGATAACGGATAAACATTACTTATATACTTTTTTTTTTGTAAATACATACATATTATACATAGAAACACCCAGACCGATACAAACAGACATGTTCATGCACACAAATGTTTGTACCGTGCGGGGATCGAACCCGCAACCTCTGGTGTAATAGCCGACTTCTCGACCATTACACCAAATGGCTCGTCTCGTAATTAAATTAAAAGTTCTGATAGTTTTCATCAAAATTACAGATATTGTGCTATTCATGCGCCGTGAAAACTTAAAAGGTCACTAATTTCAGTTGTTTATGGAGACCTATGTTTATAGGTATATGCGGTAAAACCATGTGAAGTATTTTCAAATTGTATGATGACGACTTTAACTACCAGGAATCGACCCTATATATATTTTATTGCCATGTTCTTACAGACTAATACTTAATGTTAAAGTGGAAAAAGGTATGGGTGCACTCCATCTAAATTGATTGTATATCGTTTATGATCTAAGCATTGAGAGTAATAGTGTTATACGAATCTTGCTAGTCGTCCCCCCGCGGCGTCACCTGCGTGAACTATCTGTTGCTACGTTGTGACGTGAAAAAAAAGAACTAACAAACACACTTTCACATTCATACTTAACATGTCTGTTCGACTAACTATCCGTTTGCCTTTAGTACATGAATCGATGAAGGGCACGTTTGTCTACTTTATCAATCAAGGATTAGATACAGCTCATGACTAGAAATTATTGATTTGCAGGGAAACAATAGTCGTTGTTTGTTCTGCTAATAGTGGGTAAGGTACACAGCATCGATCTCTAATAAGCCTGCTCGCTCGCCTTGTGTTTACATCATCAGCGCGACGCAACGCGCTCACTCCCACGGGACACAAACACAAATGATGCGACGCTTCTGCGGTTTCGGACACAGTGTGTCACTGTACAGTCTGACAAACTTATCTGTTCCGGTGGCGGCGTCGCTACTGTCTATTTAGATCTGTCATTAAATATCGTTTTGCAAAGCATTTCACGTAGTTCCAATTTTGGCCACCGGAACAGATAAGTTTGTCCGTCTATATTCAACATTGGTCAGATTAGGCGATATTGCTTAGAACTTAAGGCTAGATGATTAGATGATCGTAAAGTGTGGCAGTCTATTGAAAATGGCTCCCAGATTATGTTATTTTTAATGGATAATGTCGGATGTTTACCAATAGTCTGACAGTACTGTAAAATTAAAAAAATAATAATTTACTAATAAACTAAAAAGGACTTTTGCACGTCAATATTTTTTTCCCTACTTGTGTGCGTTGTCTACTTATTTCAATAGTATTAAAAAACGAATAACAAGGTTTCTTACTCCCTTGTAGGTACAGACATGTTCATTATGATAGGAAATTATTCATTTGATTAAAGCGATGACTTTTTGCATAACTACCAAGCTGATACTGTTAACATTTCCAACACAACTAATGCTCTCCATACATTTCAAATCTCAAATTCTGCTTTACCTTACTGTCCCATTTAGTCTATGTCATGTTTAGTTAAATAAATCAAGTGTCCGCATGCTACGTCTTCGCATTCACTGGCGTAAGTAAATATGCATGCGGCGTTTATTTGGCCATTGAAAACAAAATCGTGAGTAAAACGATAGAATAAAATATAGAATATGGTATATTATAATTATATCCTACTAGTATTATAAATTATAAATGCAAAAGTCTGGATGTTTGGATGTTTGTTACTCAATCACGCCTAAACGGCTGAACGGATTTAGATGAAATTTGGCAAACATATATTTTATAACCTGGATTAGGACATAGGCTATAAAATTCCTACGGGAAAACGTCTCATTCCCGCGGGATATTTCAAAAAAGAAAATAACGCGCGGGTGAAACCGCGGGCGGAAAGCTAGTCAAAAATAAGCTTTTGTTTTCCTAATTAAAATTTTTCATGTAAGTGACTGTACGGTTTTTAATGAGAAAATATAATTCTATTCTTTCAACCTAAGCTTTATTTATTTGACAGCTCAGCGTATTCTTGGAGACATCCCACTGCTCTCCTCCCGGGTGAAAATTACCCTTAGACATTTTTATTACAGGACTTTTACTTGTATTTTGTTGTACAAACAAAGAAAATACATCATCTTAAAGTATTGCTGCTGCTATCTTAAAGTTACAAGTAGTGTTGGGACGAGATAAGTAATTTCCAAAGTTTGCCCGACTAACTGCGCCGTACGGAGCGCTGCGAGCCATGCTGTTGTATAAGCAACAAGTGCAATATTGATAACAGAATTATTTACTATGCGCATATAGAGTGCTATATTTAATACTCTATTACCGCGTTTTGTATTAGGTGTCTACGACACATTCACTCACAGCATTCAATCATTCACTCATGCGCGAGCGGCGCGCATTCAAGGACTCACCCACTCACTCAACGGACGGATCTGAGACAAGACGTGTGTGCTTTGTATCTACTTATTGAGTTACTTTCAATATACCAGTATAAAGAATACAGTCCACTACTTATTTACCACCTTTCGGAGGACCCTATTACTATCATTTGGTCCTATCTTCGCCGTGAACATCAAGAAAATTCAGAGAATGCGACGGACGCGTACCTACCTAATATAACGGTCACCGCAAGGTCAACGATCGCAACGGCCGTGCGATTGAAGATAAGGAATTGCAACTAGTCGTATTTCTATGAAGATTTCGTACTGCAGACTCAATAAGGGACACGGAAGATCGTGGTTTCGGATTACGTCGAGGGGTCAATACCTAAACATCGTGCTAGCCTTCAGCTGCATCGAGTTCAGTGGTCATCGTGTCAACGGGACAACAATCGATTTAGCATCTAGGACATCACAAAATCCAGGCAAACAACATATTAATCAACAAAAGATCGCAGCATAAATCAGTGCCGTGATTCTGATAACGGGTTTGGTTTCTGCAGCCGGGTGAGTTTGTTCCGATAACTTTACCTACACCTACCTAACCTTTCCCTATCATTTTTTCATAATCATTTTAACCCTTTCAACGCCAATGTCTGATATATCAGACAAACCATTTTCGTGCTCACCACGCCAATGTCTGATATATCAGACAAAAAAACATGATCAAGAAACGTTGTATTTTTACTTGCCTGAATGAGTTGAGTATAACCTAATAATTTTTTGGAATTTTTTTTTTAATGGTCGTGGCGTGTGGTGCACCATTTTCGGAAAAAAGCGTGGCGGGGAAAGGGTTAATCAAATTCACATTCCTAAACTTGTCAAAATCAATCATATTTCTCATACATTTAAATCATCATTTTTCATAGTTATTTAATATCGTTATTTACAGTTAAAATTCAAATTTTTCAAACATTCCATTCATCTAAATATTCTCAGTGACCCTAATTTTTTTTCTCGTATACCTACCCTCTTTTTATTTTATAGCTAATTTGCACCAATTTAGCTAAATTTAAGGCTAAATATTTAAGCAATTTTCTTTTCTGCTAATTCCAGTGCAATCTATCGCTTCTCCTTTCTTCACGCTCACGCTGCGGTGCAATTTTTGCCCGCGCTCACTCACGCCTGCCTACACGCTGTCGGTACTCGGCGCGCAATCAGCTGGCTTGCACGTCAATCAGCTACCTTGCCTGCTGTGGTCGCGCTCTGGCTCTGTACGACGGCTTATGCACTAGAAAGCTATAAAATTTAAGTATAGTTCCAATTTCACTTCATTTATTCACATTAGCAATTTTTAAATCATATCATATCGTACCTTTTATTCCAGTACCTACATTCATCTCGGATATTGTAAGTTTTATTTTTCACTATGCCAGATACACAAGAAGATAATGAAAAAGAACTTATGAAAAAGAGAACTCCATTAAAATCAAAGTTAACTATTTACAAAAATTACATTGATAGTATTAGGGAATCAACATTATTATCAAAAATACAGACCTTAGAACTCAAGTCTAGGATAGCTACTTTTGCAGGATTATATGACGCTTATGATGTAATCCAAACATTAATCGAACAAAATGCATCAATTCCAGATCTCCAACTGGCAGAGCGCGAGTCATTTGAGACGGATTATCACCGGTACCTGGCCATCAGCCAGGAGCTGCTCCAGCGGCAGCGACGGGCGAGTACGGTAACGGGTTCCAATTCTGACGACGAAGAGGATGTTCAAGGTAGAAAGAACTCATTTATTAAATTACCTACAATTGATATGCCACACTTTTCGGGTGATTATCAGAATTGGTTAGAATTCCGCGACACGTTTGACTCATTAATAAACAAAAACAATAAATTAGACAATATTCAAAGGTTTCTATACCTACGTTCATCATTAAAGGGTGATGCTTGCAATGTTATAAAATCATTAGAAATTTCATCAAAAAATTATGACATTGCATGGGAGTTAGTCTGTGAAAGGTACGACAACAAACGTTTACTTATCAATAATCATGTTCACAACTTATTCAACATAAACACTATACAACGTGAATCTTCATTTGCACTGAGACAATTACTAGACACAATAAACAAAAACCTTAGGGCACTCGCATCCTTAGGTCAGCCCACAGACCATTGGGATACACTCATTATCTATTTGGTGTGCAATAAATTAGATAATAACTCTCAAAGGCAGTGGGAGGAATTCAAAAACCAGTTGAATGAATTACCTTCTTTAGAAAATCTCAACACATTTTTACGTAATCGTGCTGATGTGTTGGAATCTTTAGAGGACACAAAAGGTAAACAAAATAAGACAGATTCACAGGTAAACAAGCCTTATACTTCCACTTATCAAAACAACAGTACTCACACACCTTCATGCCCTCTCTGCAAAGCGCAACATTATTTATTTTCGTGTAAAGAGTTTAAACAATTATCAGTCGAAGCTCGTATACAAAAAGTCAATCAATTTAAAATCTGTTCAAACTGTCTACACCCAGGACATGATATTAAAGGGTGCAGAGGCACGATGTGTAAGTGCTGCTCTAAAAAACATAACACATTACTTCACATTGAGCCAACAAAATTCAGTAACAACACAGGTGCTTCAACTAGTACTACACTCAGTAGTTCAACTAGTGAGAACAGTTCAGTGTTGTTATCTACAGCGCTGGTGAAGGTGAGCGGCGGTGACGGCGTGACGCACACAGCGCGCGCCCTCCTGGACAGCGGGAGCACCTCCTACTACATCAGCGAATCATTCTGTAACAAATTACATTTACCTACAGAACACATACACAAATCAGTGGTGGGTTTAAACAATCAATCAAGCATCATACTTCACAAAACAAACATACACATTCATTCAATACACAATTCATACAAATCACACATAACATGCCTGGTTATCAATCAAATATCACAAAACATTCCAAACATTCATATCAACACACATTCAATCAACCTTCCACAACACATTCACTTAGCCGATCCTCATTTCAATGTTCCTGCATCAATTGATCTGTTGTTAGGGGCAGATGTCTTTTGGGACGTCATGGGCACAGGAAAAATTCAATTAGGCAAACATCAACCAATCCTACAGGAAACAGAGTTAGGTTGGCTTATTGCAGGTAATATAACAAACAATATTAACAATGATCACTGTTTTTTTGTCAAAGAGGACCCAGATATGCTGTCACGTTTTTGGGAACTAGACAGCATACAAAATTCACCTGTGCACAGTGACGTCACAAAGGGTAATCACGAACACGACGCATGTGAAAACTTATTCACACAAACCACGGAACGGCGCAGCGACGGACGATTCGTTGTTACAATTCCGTTAAAAGAATCACCTGATTGCCTTGGCGATTCTTATTTCCAAGCTAAGCGTAGGTTTCTTAGTTTGGAAAATAAATTTCAAAAAGATATGCAATTCAAGGAACGTTACTGTCGGTTCATGCAGGAATATATAGATTTAAATCACATGACAGAAAACAGTCACACAAACAATCACTCCACTCATTCATACTACATACCACATCATGGTATAGTGCGAGAATCAAGCACCACTACCAAATTGAGAGCAGTGTTCGACGCGTCATCACTTACATCAACTAAACGTTCATTCAATGACATTCAAATGATTGGCCCGGTTGTACAAGATGATATCTTATCAATATTAATAAGATTCCGTCAACATAAATACATCATCTCGGCGGACATTGAAAAAATGTATCGCCAAATCGAGGTAATTGAGATTCAAGGACCATTACAACAAATTATATGGCGTTTTGACCCTCAAGAACCTCTAAAGACGTACACGTTGAACACTGTCACATATGGTACATCATCGGCCCCCTTTTTGGCTACACGTTGCATCAAACAGTTGGGATTGGAATGCCCAGATAATAAACTATCGGAAATCATCCTTCGTGACTTTTATTTTGATGATTTGATTTCGGGCTGTGATAACGAACGATCGTTACACGAAATTGCAATTAAAATAGACTCATTACTAAAGTCAGGTCAGTTTTATCTCAGAAAATGGCGCTCCAATCACAACAAAATTTTAGATAATTTACACTTCAGTAAATCAAATCAACATACATTACATCTGGGTGCTGATGAACCGTCGAAAACATTAGGTGTTATGTGGGACACTCACCAAGACACAATCAAATTCTCTATCACATACAATCATTCCACTACACATACACATTCAAAGCGATCCATTCTTTCTGCAATAGGTCAAATATTCGACCCACTAGGGCTTATTAGTCCATGCACATTAAAAGCAAAACAAATCATGCAAAACATTTGGCTTCACAAATTATCTTGGGACGAACCTGTACCTGAAATAATTAAAAAGGATTGGTTAAAGTTCACATCATACTTACCAGAACTCAATCAGCTGACTATCAGTAGGCGTGCGTTTCGTGACACAGAACATGGGACACAAATACATGTGTTTTGTGATGCATCACAGACCGCATATGGTGCGTGTGCATACGTACGTACTATACAAACAGATAACACAGTACATGTTCAGTTACTTGCAGCTAAAGGCAGAGTAGCACCACTCAAAAAGCTGACCATACCACGCCTCGAGTTATGCGCTGCACACACAGCCACCAAATTATGTAACAAAATCGTACAGTCATTGCGTAACGCGGATCGTATCGACAGTATACATTTTTGGAGCGACTCCATGATTGTGTTAGCGTGGCTGAAATCATCACCACACAAACTACAATCATTTGTAAGCCATAGAGTCAACGAAATACAGCAGAGTGGATACGATTCGTGGCGCTATGTACCTACACAACTCAACCCAGCAGACTTAATTAGTCGAGGTGTACATGCACATCAACTCTCACACAGCGAGTTATGGTTTTCAGGACCTCAGTTTCTCAGGGATGATGAATGTCACTGGCCTACGTCACCAGACTCCTCAGGCGTGGCTGACCTGCCTGAAACTAAGAAAACCATCACATCGCAAAACTCAACAAACACAACACAATGCTTCATAACACAAAATAACAATGATTCATTTATTTACAAATATTCAAATTTTAGTAAACTCGTACGTATAACTGCATATTTGCTACGTTTTATTAATAATTGTAAGAAAATACAAGTAACATTTAATAAATATTTAAATACACAAGAATTAAATAATGCTACAACTAGATTGCTAAAAATATCACAGATAGACACATTCACAGACGAATACACAAAACTAAAACAAAACACACACTTACCTGTTAAACACAGATTATCTTCACTACATCCTTTTATCGATTCAAACGACTTAATCAGAGTTGGTGGTCGATTATCAAACTCAGAATTTCAATTCGATAAAAAGCATCCAATATTATTATCATCAAGGCATCACATTTGTAAACTCATATTTAATCACTATCACAGTTCATTATTTCACGCTGGTCCACAGTTACTGCTATCGAACATCAGGGATTCTTATTGGCCTCTGGGAGGGCGCAACTTAGCACGCAAAACCGTCTCCTCATGTGCCAAATGTAGGAGATTTCAAGGTAAAACCATCACGCCTATTATGGGTGACTTACCTAAACCTAGATTGCAAACAGAATTTCCGTTTATTCACGTTAGCGTTGACTATGCAGGACCGATTATGATAAGCACTCGAAAAGGACGTGGCGCTCAATTAACTAAATCATATATTTGCATTTTTGTATGCCTTGCGGTTAAAGCCGTCCACTTGGAGCTCGTTACCGACTTAACAAAAGAATCATTCATAGCGGCGTTAAACCGTTTCATGTCTCGCAGAGGAAAGCCATCTCATATTTATTCGGATAACGGTACCAATTTTGTAGGAGGTGCTAGAATAATAGGTACTTTCATAACGGAAAATTCACAGAGCATAAGCGCGGCCGCCGCAGAGCAGGGTATTACATTTCATTTCAACCCCGCCTATTCGCCCCACTTTGGTGGTTTACATGAATCTGGTGTAAAATCCACTAAGTATCATTTGTATCGCATTCTTAATCAAACTCATCTCACTTACGAAGAGATGTACACAGCCCTCGTTCAAATCGAAGGCATACTCAATTCTCGACCTTTGACTCCTTTGTCACCTGATCCATCAGATCTCTCATGCCTCACTCCCTTCCACTTTCTTATCGGACGCTCTCAGGCTGTTCTACCGTACCCACACATCAGTAATTGCGCTCCTCTACGGCTGCCAAGACACGAACGTGTTGAACAATTAAGACAACACTATTGGAATAGATTCTACAAGGAGTATATTTCTGAATTACAAAAAAGAAACAAGTGGAAGAAATCAACTGGCGTACTTACAGAAGGAACACTCGTGGTAATCAAAGACGATTCATTACCTCCACTTCAATGGCTTCTTGGCCGCATCACAAAGCTGTATCCAGGACCAGATGGGATCGCCAGAGTAGCGGATATCAAAACGCGAAACGGAACCATACGTAGAGCATTCAACAGAATTTGCCCACTGCTGGACTAGACCTCATCGGCCCCCGGCAGGATGTCTACGACACATTCACTCACAGCATTCAATCATTCACTCATGCGCGAGCGGCGCGCATTCAAGGACTCACCCACTCACTCAACGGACGGATCTGAGACAAGACGTGTGTGCTTTGTATCTACTTATTGAGTTACTTTCAATATACCAGTATAAAGAATACAGTCCACTACTTATTTACCACCTTTCGGAGGACCCTATTACTATCTTGAACGAAGTGCAAATACAATATTGAATTAACCACCTCTTGTTCATAATGGCAAGCTACAAACATTATTACTACAAGTATTGTGGGCGCCCCTTTATATGATAGCTTAAATAGGCTTAAAAGAGACTATAAAAATGAAGTACCTATGATATCAAAAATTTCTAAAAGAGAAACAAAATACGTAATAAGAAAACTGTCAACGACATTAAGCCATATCCCAAGTGCAGTCGCCAGCACATCAGACTACCCCAATCTGTCAAATTTCTACAACCAATTTTCAGCTTTATTTTCTTCACATAGAGTTCTTTTTCAATTGAGAATTTTTGACAGATTAGGGTAGCTTGATCTGCTGCCATCCGTACAAACCACTGGTTTTTTTATAGAATCGTTTTTTTATAACAGACTGAGGCAATCCTATCATCGTAATAATCAGCCAAAAGACGTTCACTGCCAAACATTGGCCTTTCCCAAGGATTTACTAACTAGTTGGCCCTGCATCACGTGCATCCAGTGGATTCCGGCCATCTTTAATATATCGGTCCAACTTGTGGTAATACCAGTTCCCCAAAATCATTGAAAAAATATTTAAGTTGGAATTAATGTAACATTCAACAACAAAGAACAGCTTAATTGTTAATAGATAACGGCAAGAACTACAACATTGACTAACTAGAACAATATTTCATCATGTTCCTTGAGCAAAAAGACTCCTTAAGCAACTTCCTAAGTATAAGTTTCCTTGTAACCAGACCGGGTGTATCGAGCATCTCAGTTCTTATGAATCAACGTCCGCGACAAAACTTCTAGGAACTCGACGAAACACGTTCCTGTGACGTCACAGTACTCCGCTCATCCTTGAGCTATGATGACACGCCTTCTTATAAACTCTGAACAACTTGCGATGAAACAAGCTTAGCCGGTATGATATAATATTTGTTGTTATTCCTAAGAATAACAACAATGTTATATCATACCGGTCGTTCTTCAAGTTTAGTTACTGTTTAAGATTGCTTAGAAAAAATAACCTGTGTACCTATTTCTTGTATGTATTAAGATAAAAGCATTCCATTTTGCCCTGCACCCATTGCAGAGCAAATGTCTCTAACATTAAAAGTAAATCGTGTCCATCGTTTCATGCGAATTTCCCATGGTAAAGACCCTGCAATAGCCTATGAACACTAATTGTTACACTAGAAACATTATATATAATTAATATTTAACAGCTTCTTTTCATAGATATTTTAGATTGGAAAATTTTCCACTTTAACCGTGAGAAAGAAAACGGCAAAAAAATTCAAAACGAATACCCAATATTCTTCTCGAAAATTACGATACACGCGCACCGTTCAAACTACTGTACATGTTCAAAGGTGCAAAACTGCCATGTTGCCTGTTCTAAACAAACGTCATGATCGCGCGAGTGAACAAAGGCGTTTTTCACAAAGTATCGCGATCGCAGTAATTGCGTTAGCCTGGCTTATCGCTGGCTCCGGAACTAACTATTTGCCGGGCGGCGGTGTTGGCGCAGTTCGGCCGTACTAGCTCTGTTGATGACTTTCGATGGTTCTTTGTTTCGCTTGGATGCTCTATTTCGTATGCTAGCGAGTTGTTTTATCTTTATGTTATGCTGTTTTTAAGTTTTTCACGTGACCTGTTGAAAGTAAGAGTTTTTGTATAATCTTTCGTTCGCGCTAAGAGTATAGTGAGTCATCAGTGCAACTGCAGTTTAAAGGTGTTTTCACAGTTGAGGTCTAATTTTTATTGTTTGTATTTATGGTACATACCTACTTTATTTCTGATACCAAATACACCAGACCTCAAGTTAATTGCTTTGGGGTCAAATCAATATTATCTTGTGTTGTTGTTGTCAATACATACTAAAGTCCGGTACTGTATTATGGGTGGGATTCAAACCCACTTTAGTGGCCCATAGGACACAGTCACTGGTAAATGCGCCATCGGACCAGTTAATATGTATATTAATAGTTAAGTTATTGTAAATAAAAAATTTTGGTTAACTAAATATATTAAGAAATGGAATAAAGTAATACGTCTGAGTACGTCTAGTTTCCGAAAAGGTTTAGACATTTTCACCCAATGACAGTTTATGTGATGCGACATTTGATCGGCAGGAAAATTATTGCTCATGCGTTGGGCGTCTCCGGCATTTTTATTGGCTTTGACGTAGGGTTGCCACTAAGTATAACAATTTTTTTAAATCGTTTCTAATTACCCGAATGTTTTTTCAATATTTTAGGCCTATTTCAATCACTTTGATGTAGGCTTACTTATACACTACCACCTTTTTTTTTATTTTGGGGCGTCAAGATACAATTTTAGCTTTCGAATGTTATCTTACCAGCGTAGGTACGGCATCCGCCTTATTAATTTAATCATTTATTTTCTATGCTGAATTTGGAGCTAGGCAGTGGTAGTGGTATAACGTTGAAGAAAATTTTATTTGTACTGTGCAGCGCCGGAGAACATTTGAAATGTTGTATTCATAAAAATAGTCTTCACTTGTACTAGTTTGCTAATAGTGTTTTGTTCGTCGAACTTAAAGAAGTTCGAAGTGTGGCAGCTCACTGTGATACTTTTACCGGCTAAGAGTTCATACAAGGAATATGCCACTTACCAGGTAGTCAGCATTCTGGCCTGTCAACTGATCTGAACAAAAAAAAATATTTATTGGATCTTGTTGGCAACCCTATTTCACATTTGGCAGGAGACGAACGACGTGTTCTACGTGGCGATGATGCCTTATATTTGTGAAGTGCCTCGACTATTATGATTGATAAGTGGCTTTTAGTAGCTTATGCAATGGAGTACGTACTCCATTTTTAGAAATTCTGTTAACTGTAGGAAAAAATGGCGCGAGTTATAATAACAGCAACTGGCAAAGCTTTTGACTGCCTCCTTGAAACAGTCGTTAGTCTGCTGGGCTCACAATACCCAGAGGTGGTGGGTTCGATTTCCACCCTGGGTTTGGTAATGAGAAGTTAGCAGAAGCCGACTGAATAGCAATCACTCTTATAATCAGGTTGGCCGTTTTTTGGAAATATTAAGACTCGAAAATCAGAGGAGCTTAGCCCACTGCGCGGTGTTTCCTGATTATTTTTTCCTTCAATAGGTGATTAATTTCAGGTGGGCTTTAGAACTATAGTGACATTTGCTATGGCGCTTCGTTTGATGAGTGAGAATACCAAAGGCTCGACCTTTCTTCTTCCCGTAGCCCATCCCCGTCCTCTACCTTCCGTTTTCTTTTTACAACGACTGATCGGATCTGTGATTCTAGTATCAATACAAACAGGAATCAATGAACTAAAGTACTACTGGTGTGAGTATCACACATGCTCGTTTCCTAAAAAATAAAAGTTTAAAAAAAAATTAAAATAATCAATGATTGTTTGCAGCTACGGCATGCAAGCCGGCCTGTAAACGAATAGTGTTGAATAAGCTCAACTTTGTACGCGCATTGTATCGTAAATAAAAGTTCTCGTTAATTTCCACCGCGTGTAACATGTCCTTTCCTTTGTTCGCGGCAGGTATTTTGCTTCCGCAGGCTGTAACAAAGCCCGTGACGTCACGAATAGGATGCTTGCACACCCTCGTTCAAATAAGGACGATTTTGTAAAGAGTTTTAATTTACCTTCACATTAGGGGTGTAATGGAGGAATTTTAACTGTTGGAAAACATTGTAAGCCCTCCGGCATTATAAGATACCTATTTTGGCTACTTTGATTTTATGACCGAAAAAGGTTAACGTGCATACGGATCATTTGATAAATGATCGCCTTTGGCCACCTTACGATAGAAGTACGCTTTATTCTTAGGTTGCATCTTTTAAAAAATATTGCAGGAGGTATAACTGAATCTTAGCTTTGGTTAAATTCTTAATTATAAATAACGCTGTATCGAGTTAATAAATTGTAGGTGTAACTTAATTGTCATAGAGAAAGATAGTTGTTAATTTATATATTAAAATAAATAAAAGTATGCCTTCGACGCTTAGGAAGGTCTAATAGCTGTCACGAACAGTATACACTTCACAAGCGCTCGGCTCCAGTAAGTGAAACAAAATTTAAATACAATTATTGTTCCTCTTAATTGCGAAACCGGAAAAAAGGAATGGAGGATTCCGCACATACAAGCTCATGTATGACTCGCATAAAATATTAGCTACTGCTTAGGATTTTATTTACTTAGAGTTTGGAATTGGTTAATTTACTAAGATAATTTAAGTTTTTGTATGTTATGTACAAATATCTACAAAATATGTCATATAGCTACGCCAAACTTAATTATTATTCGTAAACAGGTATTATCCACTTAAGACCGTGCACTTACTAAAAAAATCTAGTTTTTTTTTAATTATTAGAGTGAATATTATTTGATTCATAGGTAAATGGCATCGCTAGAGTTCCTTCTGACAATTTACCTATACTTGTAGTTGAATTAAAATTCATTCATATTTATTATAATTATAATGCTATAAGCTGTTATCTTGTCTAGGCCAGAGTGGTCACAAGTTTCGATGATATAAATGATCGTATAAAAATGTTTCACTTTTCGCTATCTCCATTACACGATAACAAACTTCACAGAATGGTCGCTTGAAAACGGAATGAACCGAAATTCAATTATGTATATATTTCTTTTTTATCCGGCCATCGTTGTGAAAATTCAAGTTTTTAACTGATTTGTGTTTTTTATTATTATAAACTATATTAGAAAGGCAGTATTGATAAGAACTCATAAATTGCAGTTTATAGGAGGTTTCTAGGAGACAGTTCTATTAAAATAATAATAATATTATCTTTATTAAAAACTCTTTGCATTTTCAGACTTAAAAGACTACGAGGAACAGTAAGCACTGTAAGATAAAGACTTTGGATATTAAAATAATATCAACATTAGAATTATTTATTGGACAACATCAAATACTGATCTGACCGCAAACATTGATCTGCGAATTTTGTCCCTTTTAGTTTTTTCATCTAATCATAATATAATAGTTTTTTTTAAATATTTGAGCAATGCAGAACTCTGAAAAGTGAAAATGTTGCAGAGAGCGCGCCCTTTCCATTCTTTGTAAGTACTTTGTGGTGAAATGAACTCGGTGACATGGTGCAGTTGATTACGGTAAGCCACAAAATACTTTGTTAAAACTAAACCTTTTAGTCTGTGTTTATATTCGTTCAAACTAGTATATCAACTCCAATGATATTGCAATGTATGTACAGTCCGTCCACCATAAGTTGTCCCCCTGATGTACACCTGATGGTAAGCGCCACGTCTGCCCTTAGACAGTTCAGCTTCAGTGCCCTTTCCCCGAAACACAGAAGTGCTTGATACACTTCTATTTAACGGGAAAATATCTGGCACTGCGGTGGTACCCACCTAGACGGCCCAGTAGAGGAACCTACCACCTGGTAAAAAGACACAGGCACTGTTGAAAATAGGTCTCCCCTATGGACTTTACGTACTTGCAGGGTTTTTGGGATTAATAAGAATGTTAGGTTTCTTTAAAAACACTAGACATGGCGACAGATAATGTTCTAGGGTGAGACAAGGGCTGATTGATTGCCATAAGGCGGGTACTCGTCCCTCTGTTTTGTAGGTAGTGGGACGAATGTCTTTAGTCACCATCCTACATGTGACCGGAAGTTTCTCTAGCCTGCGTTGTGATAAAATGCATTCTCCTTCACCAAAAAAAAAATAAAATGGTAATACATAACAAGATCTGACGGCACTCGTTCCAATATATATAATTTACCAGGTGGTAGGTTCCTGTACTGGGCCGTCTAGGTGGGTACCACCGCAGTGCCAGATATTTTCCCGCGAAATAGAAGTGTGTCAAGCACTTCTGTGTTTCGGGGAAGGGGCACTGAAGCTAGTGAAATTACTGAGTATATAAGACCTAGGAAATTACTGGGTATGAGACCGTGAAATTACTGGGTATAAGAGACCTAATAACTGTCGCCTCGGTGTAGCAGGCGCAGGGCGGTGCCATACAGTAACAGCTTGGTTACTGTTTGACATTGAACTGTCTAAGGGCAGACGTGGCGCATACTATCAGGTGTACGATCTGCTCGTCTTGTTACACATTGCAACAAAAAAAAAACTTCTTGAACATCGGTTTGCGAAATTATGACTTTAGCAAATTCCTCAAAGAGCCTATAGGCTACTTAATAATAATGCCCAATTTCTATTCGGTATTGCAAGGGAAGCTTGAGGTAAACAATCAAGAATTCAGGAGATCAATATCTTAATTGCCATCACAGACGGTCGGGGGAACGCTGGCACAATGTTATATTCATACATATTCAGGCTGCGATACTTATGTGGGGAGATACCAGCCTGTAATAAATATCTGTCTAATGACGTAGACATGTGGAGCTAATCATACGTACCCATAGAATATTTTTTTCTTGTAGTTGGATTTTTTAAGCACATGCTAGCGAGACCTACGAGTTGGGAACTCCAGACTAAACCACTAAACTTATTAAGACCTGATATGGCAGCAGATTTCACCAAAGGGGGTGATGGCTAGCCAGGTGGACTCTGAAAAAATACCTACCACAAACCAGACCCAAGATGAAAATCGAACACATGACCTCCAGATGATTTACCGGAGTGGCTTATTCACTGTTCCCAGAAACGATCACAAGTTCTTTGCCAACAATGTTGACGTTATAAATATTATGTAAATAATACTGAAATTTTACCATAATATATTTTTACTTGCCGTTGGGGCGGAAAGGTCCTGGAGTGGTGGCCACGTACCGGAAAACGCAGCCGTCCTCCCACAAGGTGGACCGATGATCTCATAAAGATTGCCGGAATCCCCTGGATGCGGGTGGCGCAGGACCGATCGGTTTGGAGATCCTTGGGAAAGGCCTATGTCCAGCAGTGGACGTCGTTTGGCTGATATGATGATGATGATGATGATGATGATATTTTAACTCTGCTTTGTGGAACGTTTGGGTTCCACAAAGCTTTTCTTATACCACATTTATTTGTATATATCCGCATGCGCGGGATCGACTCGTTCAATGAACAGACCCGACCGCAGTTAATCAAGCGACGTGATCTGATAAATTAAATTATTCCAGAAGACATTGATTACAATCAGGATTGGGAGTGGACTAGGCGAGGACCGTGGCTTTGACCAAAAAAATAAATTAAGAATTTGAGAATTGAAATTGAAACTTTTGTAACATTTTTGTACCTTTGAAAAATGTGTTTAAGAACCGTTAACGTAGTCTAGTGAGAACAGCAACCGTCATAATTATACCTACAAGGAAAGTATTGTGAGTTCAATGGTTCACACGGTACTTAAGGCATCTACTAGGGTAGCTACATACTACATACCTATCTAAATAACCAGTAGGGGCAGTCGAAACTTTGGTTCGTTGACACTATTTCCATGATACAGTTCCATGATGGAACTACTGTTATTTTTTTTTATCACTAGTTCCATTCTTTTTAGTTCCGTCTTTCCCTAGTGGGGGCAGACGGAACCTAAATTAATTTCGCCTGACCCCACTGGTGGCAGACGGAACTAAAAAGTTTCGACTGCCCCCACTGGTGGCAGATTTGGTAGGGGCAGTCGGGAATAATCTCTCGGTCCCTTCTTCGGCGATATAATTTCCTTGCAGAAATATGAGAAAGTTTTTTAAATGAAAAGCGGGAATCAACATAACCTTCGGATTTTTAGACCCAATCGGTGTAATGACAGTTCTCCGGAAGCGCACAATATGCAATATTCACTGCAGCGATATTATTATTTATACTGCAATTATATAGCGTCTTATTAGTTTGGATCCTTGGAACCGGGTCATGATCTCGGGGTTCGATTTCTGGGTCAGGAACAATTTTTGTCAGAAATTTTGCTCAGGTTCAGTTCGAGTTTGTGGTTGGTGATCACGTATCACGATCCGTATTTGGCAAGCATGGTGATAACGACGGTACCCATTATTATGATAATAATTTTCATTTCAATAATGGAGGCCCCTGCAGGATTAGTAGTTACGGTGATTCACTGAATTGTATTTATCATTCAACAGAAATTGTTTTAACACTTAACCAACAAAACCTTTATTGCCCTCTATTTAAATCGCAAGAAAAAAAAAAGAAGTTTACTCTAGAACCCTGATATTAAGGGCAGTATCCCTAAAATCTGGAGGAAAATATTTCGATCACAATCTCGCTTAGGGCTTGAGTGTCCGCCCATAGGACCTTTATCAGACCTAAACCAGCTTCGCAGCTACTATCTTCGCAATTTATATCTTTTAATATTGTACCTCTAGTTTCTTACGTAATATATTATATTTCTTGTGGGTCTAGTTGCTAATTGTGGCAATTCCGATCTATTCCTTTCTAATACCAAAAAACTAATACCAATGGTATATTCCTGGTTCACGCAAAAAGTTTTTTTTTCGTATTGACAAATCATCAATGTTTATCTACCACAGTTGACGAGCTATTTGGTGTAATGGTCGAGAAATCGGCTATTACATCAGAGGTCGCGGGTTCGATCCCCGCACGGTACAAACATTTGTGTGCATGAACATGTCTGTATGTATCGGTCTGGGTGTTTATATGTATAATATGTATATATTTACAAAAAAAGTATAAATTTATGTAATGTTTGGGGTTAGATGGCGCTGTGTCAATAATGTCCAGATATATTTATTCATTAACATAACATTGACAACTCTTGCGAATGTTTTCGTAAGCAGCGACGATTAAAATAATCCTTCATTCTTCTTTGGCTCTTCCCTGCATAGATACACAAACTTCTTTCTTCCTTATCTAAAAAATTAAACCAAAAATAGTACCGAGCGTAAGAAAAGAAAAGTTCATAACATTTAAATGGCCCATTCACGAATCAATTAAAACTTATCCTAAATTTAAATTTAAAGGTGCAACTTAATTTACGGACGTAAGCGGAACGACTTTTATATAGATGAGGGGGAGGGCTGGGTGCCTAGTCCTCACCGGAGGGTCCAACAATGAACGCCGATAAAAGTAATTTAGTGAGGTGCGCCGTTTTGCTAGTGCTGTCAATCTATAAGAGTGTCCCGATTTTCCTAATTAGCATTGCCCTGACTAGAGCTTTGAAGTATTTTTAGTTTTCTATTTTCATCAAATGCGTCATAAATTGGTAAAATACAAACAACACAATGGGAATAATAATACTCAGTTCTTATGGGATGATAGAAATATAAGTATTTTAGTTTACATTTTCATGTTTTACCGCAGCAAATTGTTGCTCTCCCAGCCATCCCAAATAATCCCAATGTATCGACTTGATTTTTAACCGACTTCAAAAAAGGAGGAGGTTCTATGTTCGACTGTATGTATTTTTTTTTTTTTTTTTTTTTTTTTTTATGTATGTCCGTCGATTTCTCCGTCAATTGTGGACCGATTTAAATAATTCTTTTTTTATTTGAAAGTTCATAGTTCCGAGGTGGTCCCATTGTCACCATGTCAGGATCTGATGATGGGATCCCGGGAAAATCAAGGGCAAACCTCAAATTTTATAGGCGCACATTACGCGTTACTTGTTTTTTCTGAAGCCATTTAAGTTTTTGCGTCCTATAGACATCACTTTATGTTGATGAGCTGATGATGGAAGGTACAACTCCTTAACGGTTAGGAGTTAGGGGATAATTCTTTCAGTATTGTAAGAATAATTATGTGGACCGTTATTTGTATTTCATGTACTTTTGCAGCTAAGCTGATGATGGAAGGTACAACTCCTTAACGGTTAGGAGTTAGGGGATAATTATTTCAGTGTTGTAGGAATATGTGGACCGTTAGTTGTATTTCATGTACTTTTGCAGCTAAGCTGATGATGGAAGGTACAACTCCTTAACGGTTAGGAGTTAGGGGATAATTATTTCAGTTTTGTAGGAATATGTGGACCGTTAGTTGTATTTCATGTATTTTTGCAGCTAAACTGATGATGGAAGGTACAACTATGATGATGGAAGCTAAAGGGTACGACTTCTTAATTCTTATGTCCCTCTTGCGGGCTGCATCTTTAGTTGGTCTACTGAATGGTGCTGAACACTTAATGAATACCTAATATTGTCAAATAATACAATTCTACTATTTTACTCGTATTTTCGTTATCAATATTATGAGAGAGTTTTACTCACTCCTACGTATTATTCACACTAAAAATAGAAAAATAAACAAACTTTTTTTAAAAAAAAATTAAACCGACTTCAAAAAAAAAAAACAAAAAAAAAACTACCTAAAAACACTGAAAAGCAAAAAATAATTTTAATAAGATATTCATCAAATGCGCTTATTGTCTAATTGTATTTACGTGCTAGGTAGGTACCTACTAATCTGTTTGAAGTCGGTGCCAAGCCAAAGGTAATGAAAAATGATACATACCTAATAATTTATGTATTATACAGGGTTACAAATAATCCGCGGACGTAGGTACGTAGTCTGGGTACCTACTATTTGGCTTGGCACCGACTTCAAACAGATTAGTAGGTACCTACCTAGCACGTAAATACAATTAGACAATAAGCGCATTTGATGAATATCTTATTAAAATTATTTTTTGCTTTTTTGAATTGAAGATAGGCAGTTGAAGAGCTTCAGGATTACGTCCTTTAGTCCAAGCGCGTGAAGCTGAAAGTGGAAGGGTAGTAAGATTATAAAGTGGGAAAGTATAATAATATGGGTGTTTTACTACATTTTAGTTTCAAAGTTTTCCCTTCACCCTAATCGTTGCTAAAATTTGCTGATTAATTCCAAAGTAATTAATCATAATAATTGGCAATTAGTCGTTGCGCTCAGCTAATCTTATATATTGCCCATCTGGTCCACGGCTTATGAAAGCCTAACTGAATTACTTTTTATGTGCACACTCATTTCTTAGACGAGGCTCGAGCGTTTTTTTTCTAATTAAGTCGTCCCAGTTCTGTCCCACTTCCACGCCGCACTGTCTCCGCCTAACTGAATTACCTTTTATGAGTTTTCATTTGTCACGTTTCTTTGGCGGAATGGGTCCAGTGATTAATGCGTGTGACCCTCGATATTGTAGCAACCGACGGTCAGTGCACGAATGGGACTTGAAACTGTTGTAATAAATTTGTGAAATATCGTTCTTGGGACGTAATCGTAATTTCGATTATTTTACACAATGGCTGCTGGAATTTCTCGAGACTGGGTAATATTCAATTCAAAGCTTACACATTAATTTTAGATTATTATGGGGAAGGTTGTGATCGCTATCGTGAGATATGGTAAATTATTCGAAATGACCTTTTTTTCTTTTAGTAAATAAAAAGTAAGTAGATCCTCACAAATATCAAAACTCTTAGAAGTAGTAAATTACAGGACTGGTGGTCTTAACAGATTTTTACTTGAATTTTTTTTTTTCGAGGTCTTTTCTCTGATTTATTTTACATAGCTCTTCTTATATAATAAATATAATAGTGTCACAAACTCATAGTCTGTGCACAAACTACACTAAAAGGCCGATCACAAGCAACAGCTCCGTGAATAACATTTGTCTATATATAAACAATTGATTTTTCTCGGTAAATAATTTTATCACCAAGAGAATCCTTATAATAACCCGCAGACGCTGCGCGGGAGGCTGAAGCGATATCACTGCGACTTTGTCTCAGATTAATACTGAGCGTTGGTGTCATTCGCTTTGTTTATGCGATCAATAGAAAGATACTATATTGTGTTTGATCAACACCAATGGGTGGTGTTATTAATACACGTATCAGGCAGAGGACTAATAGCATTATGTGCTTTACGAGGCACTGAGTATAATGACGGATAGAAAGAATGCAGGTTGGGTCCGAGGATGAAATCTGGGGTACTAATGGCACAGAATATATACTAACTAATGGTGCCATTTAAAGCGGACACTTTGTGTATGCATTTAAAAAAAAAATCTAAAACAAAATATTATAATGGATGTGAACGGACCCTGTCAGAGGACCACGAGAGCTAACTATACCTATATTAAAAAAAATGGATGTTATAACGGATTTATATTTAAAAATACGTTGTCACAATGGTATGTCATTTATTAAATAACCACGCTTGCCAAATGCGGATTGGTAAATATGAACCCGAGCTGAGTTATCGTCAAATCGTATCCTGAATATAGTTTTGGAACCAAGTATAAAAATTATGTTGCGTGTGAATGTTCTTTGAAGTATCTAAAGTCTTACTGCTTGAATTTAGTGCAAATGATACGAAGTCTGTACGAAGTAAACTCTTGAAAGAGCTTCCTTAGGACCATAAACCGCGGTAACCTTCAGAACATTTAAATGAACGGCCCTTCCCAGGACAGAGCTCCAAACCGCCACTGAAATGAGGAACCTGCAGTTAACCATAAAAGTAATTCGAGAGAGGTCACACTTTAAAACATCCTAACAAAGTGTGGTCAAGTTCTTAAGATCTTAGAACGTAGCACGTCTGCAGTAACACTTACAAGTAACGGCGCAGGGAAATGAGAAAAGTTCAGCCGCGAGGTGGGCATCTAAGGGGGGGGGGGTGCTTATTTATTGCTTGACCTTTGTTCCCGTTTTGAACTCTGGTGCGTTCATTTGGCGTTTTTTGGAGAATAAATAATTAATTCCCTGGGTACTATTCACATAGCGCCTGCATGCCACAAATTATTAGCATAGCTGGTAGCTATAGGTGCCAGACAACGGATAAAATACAACGTTTATTTTTATGGCAAAAACATTCATTACATAGAAGCACTGGTTTTGAACCATACGGGTGTAATTTGACTATAGCCAACTTCTTTACCGATACAAAAAATAAGTCATCAAACAACAGACGACAACACTACAATACATTGTCGTAACTACAACGGTTCGCAATCTGTCAAATGACATCCAGATTTTTTATTAGATTTTATTTTTATGTTCGAGGTTCAGGTAGCTGGCCAAAAACACGTTCAAGAAGAAGGTGTCCGCTAACTGCCTCGCTAAGTCGTTAATATACTCTTCAACACTTTATTTTTTTAAACTGGTCAAGTTGTGAAGATGTTAGTGAGCGCGGCACGTCTGTGCAGTAGCAGTTACAGCGGCCGGCGCAGGGAAATGAGCAAAGTTCGGCCGCGAGCGCCGCGGTGCGCTTGTTTATTGGACGACCTTTGTCCCCGGTTTGAATTTTGTTACACTCTCGTGTAAAACGTTTAGAAGAGACGACGTTGCGATGTTTGTGGCATTTTAAAATATCTCGCGAACACCACAAGTTTATTTTTTCGAGGAGAGCGCGTTTATCACCATAACCGTAAGCAAACAAGACCATGTATCGGACCCGGAGAAAACCCCACTACACAAAAAAGCCAGTGCATTTTTGCTTTTGTAGAGTGCATTATTTACATCTCTAAACACCACCTAGCTAAATTCTTTCCTTTGATATGTTATATGTCTTTCAGCATACTGACAAGATTGAGGAAGAGCTTGCATTATAGCTTTTTAGGCACTTCACTAAAATCCTTTTCTTGACTGTACAAACAAAGCATTTATGCACATTTATTTACGCAATATGTCTTTAAAAAATAATAAAATTTTGCTAATGAATAGATCGTAGCATGCAAAGCCCGCGTCGTCTGATACGAGCGTTACAAAGATACTTTGGTAACAGCCAATTTGTGCGGCGGACCCAGAAGCGCTGTAAAAATAATTCGACTAATAAACGTATTAGTTGATTTACCACAGCCGCCCTGGGAAATTACGCTTTTTTAATGTCACGCACTCTCTGAAGGTTTGATGAAAAACAGCTGTTGCGAAGTTAGGAAGAATGGAAGTAATCAAAAAGATGAGAGGGGAGGTGTAGGAAGGTTCAAAATAACAGTTTTTTTAGAATTGCTCAAAGCATGATTAGAGGGATTTGTCCAAATTTTTATTAAGTCTATGGACATTTTTTTTTATTAATAGTACAAAACCCATTACATATATCCACAGCATAATTATTTTACCATCATTTCTGAATAGTCATAAAATGGTTCAGCTTATAATAGAATAAAGTAAAGTATCAGCCTATTAATGTCCCACTGCAGGACAAAGGCTTCATCTTTGAAATCAAGTTATTGCTACAATGATGGGTATTAGCTTAATCACCACGCTTGCCAAATGCGGATTGCTGATCACAAACCCGAGCAGTATCCGAAAAAAAAATTGACACAAAGTTAGCTCGTTCTAAAAGTTGAACCCAGGGCCCTGAGATATTGGCCCGGTACTTAAGCCACTAGACCATTGAGGCGTTTTAATGATTAGATTACCATCAGGTATCGTTCATGTCTTCCACACAGTGGACTTGCTTACAGGGTTACCTACAATGTTTCTTTGTTGTTATACTGTAACAAAATATTATGGTACTCGTAAATGTGCTTAATACTAAAGGGTAGACAGCCTAATAAGACAACGTGTTACCGTCAGTTAAGCCACTAACGATGTTCGTCTAATCCGGCAAGTATGTGTTCTTCTTAGCCCTTAATACCGAGCAAACGATACGACGCAACTCTAGAGCTTCATTTTTACAGTCGATTTAACCCGAGTGTTACTTCGTTAGAGATAGAGTTAATCTAATATCATACGCAATTCATACTAACATCATAGTTATAATGATCTTCTATTCTTCTTGGCGTAATTTACATCGTAGCATAAATAAAAACACTAAAAAATTAACCACACAATCTTCTGTTCACTTCGTAGTGCATTTTTACGTAAACACAAAAAAAAATACACTCCAATTTATAACGTCCTTCTACTGATGAAATCGGTTAATTATTTATTTATTTATTTACACTTTATTTCACAAAACAAGTACAATTGGCGGACTTGATGCCGAAAGGCATTCTCTACCAGTCAACCATTGGGCGTAACAGTAAGTGCGAAATTGGTGCGGTAATTGCAAAAAGAAAATGAAAAATAAACATGATAAAATAACAAAAATACATACAATTATTCGATTTTTCGTGTTAAATAAAACTTCTTTTCTTGGCCTTAGATATATTTCATAGTAAAACATCGTAATAACTTGCACGTGTAACCATTATCCAATTGATCTAGTTTCCATTAATTTAGGTTTCCTTATGAGTTACAAAAAAATTACATGACGACCCATTCCATTAACAAACACCCATTTCGTTTCTCAAGCCTTTTGTTTCAATTGTATTGGACTCTAAATCAATTATTATCGGAACAAAGCCTAAACTAAAATTGTAGTGTTTTTTAGTAAAAGCCAAGGAAGCCACAGTTCCGAGACACAGTTTAAATTGAATTTCCCAATTGTAGAGAGTGGATATCGAAATAAACCTAGATGTAACTGGTTTGATTCTCGCATGGTACATGTACATTTAGTGCTGGACGGCATTATGTGAATAGTGACCAGGAATATTTATGACGTTTTAAGTGCTGATCACAGTCAACAAAAGAGATTTATTATTTTGATTAAATTGAGCTCAAAGCTCCAATAGAGGCACCCAGAGGCTCTCATGTATGAATTGGGTTTATCTGTTATATATAAGCAAGTGCTCTGTCTTAACTTAGTCTGCGATCTCGCGTCGCGTCGCGCTTCTAAAGTGGGAACCGGTGTACCACAGACTGTTTGTTCCTATCGTCTTAGGTTCGCAATCGCACGCATCAATCATACTTGTTCGTCATACCCCAATCCGGAACAATATTTCGCCCATTACGTCACTTTTCTTGACTTCTTTCTAAAAGTCGTTCTTTTATTTGGAAGAATAACGAATTGCACTAAGTAATGTTTAGGGCAACAAATGGAGTTGTTCTCTCATCATCAGCCTATATATATAAATCTCACTTATTGTGATCAGAATGGTCATCCATCCATTAACCGACCACGGCGTGGGTAGCTTGACTTTCATTATCGCTAACGAACCATTGTCACAGCTGCGCCACGAACGCCTCAGTTGTTCTTTCTTTCGCACATAAGAACGAGTAAAAATGAGACAGTGATAACCTGTCGTTTTGTTGCTGTACGAACATCAGGGTTGATTGCTGTGTGAGCAATGAGTGTGGTAGTAACAGCCTATCAATGTCACACTATACGAAACTTTTTAGTTCTGTCTGCCCCTAGTGGGGGCAAACGGAACCTAAATTAGTTTCGTCTGCCTAGTAGGGGCAGACGGAACTAAAAAGTTTCGACTGCCCCTAGCGGGGGCAGATTTGATAGAGGCTGTCGGGAATAATCCGAATAGTCTAAGATCCCGTTATAAAACGACCTTCACCGAGATGTTTATTTCACGAAACGTATTTTATATTTAATTTAATATGTCAATAAATAAATTGCATATGGGTTGCCTAACAAATTTTAGTCAAGGGTATTTTTAATTAATAATTGAAAAAAAAAATTTTTTTTAAACATTCCACCGGTGTGATTATTAGATAAACTATATACCAATCGAAAGTATGAAGCCCATAGAACATGCAAACGTTAGGTTGCCCTTATTTTTCCGGTCACAACTATCGGGTAGCAAGGTATAAACAGGTAAATCTATACTAGCATTTTGCAACGGTCTGCTTATTGAAATGAACTTAAATAAAAATTATAGATTATTTAATTATAAACACGGTGGTATAGGGTTGCCTGCGAAAAATCAGTCCCTAATTCCGGTTGTCGAATTTTAAAAAGTAAAATATCGCTGAGGTAAATCTATACTAGCATTTTGCAACGGTCTGCTTATTGAATTGAACTTAAATAAAAATTAAAGATTATTTAATTATAAACACGGTGGTATAGGGTTGCCTGCGAAAAATCAGTCCCTAATTCCGGTTGTCGAATTTTAAAAAGTAAAATATCGCTGCGGGTGAATGTCTGCGACTGAGAGGTCCCAACCAACCATCCCATGCGATAGAAGAGGACATAGCATAGCAGCTGATTAAGGTCCGCCCATTTAAAGAAAGAGAGTGCGCATGCTATTTGTGCTTGAAAATGAAAAAGGATAGCGATAGACGAAGACGCGTATATGCTGCGCATCATTTTGGAATAATTTTCTAAAAAAATCAGACTGTCACAAATTTAACACAAGGAATAAGCACAGACTTGCCCTTCCTAATGTCAGGCTTCATAAAACAGGAAAGTCATTTGTTGGACTGAGCATTGAACTATTTAACAAAGTACCACAACGTCTTGTAGAATTACCTTTAAATAAATTTAAAGTCATAATTAAAGATTACCTTATGAGGAAAGGTTACTATAAAGTAGAAGATTACTTAAATGACAAGACTCTGTGGACATGAAACTCATTTGCTTCTCTGCACATCTACTCTTATGCTTATTTATTGTACTTATTACATTTAATATTATTAAGTTGACCTTATATTGTTATTAATTTGACATTATATTATTATTAAGTTATTATTGTACAACACAAAATGATTTAAAAAAGGCTATCATATGTAACTGTTGAGTTTCTTGCGGCACTTCTTCTCAACAGCAGGCCATTCATTCACGTCGAAGTGCTGGTAGGAAAAAAAGTTTATGACGTGCAAAAGAATTTCTTGGTAAATCAAATTGCAAAATAAATACTTTGACTTTGACTTTGATTGTTGCTATAGATACAAGTGAAAAAACGTGCTCCTATTTATTGTTGGAAAACATGGCCAAAAAGTGTTTTTTGTGTGATTCGGATGACGAAATAATTGATTTTAATGATGAAACTTTTAAAAACTGTATATTAAGGTTGACATTCACTCGCAGCGATATTTTACTTTTTAAAATTCGACAACCGGAATTAGGGACTGATTTTTTGCAGGCAACCCTATACCACCGTGTTTATAATTAAATAATCTTTAATTTTTATTTAAGTTCAATTCAATAAGCAGACCGTTGCAAAATGCTAGTATAGATTTACCTCAGCGATATTTTACTTTTTAAAATTCGACAACCGGAATTAGGGACTGATTTTTCGCAGGCAACCCTATACCACCGTGTTTATAATTAAATAATCTTTAATTTTTATTTAAGTTCAATTCAATAAGCAGACCGTTGCAAAATGCTAGTATAGATTTACCTGTTTATACCTTGCTACCCGATAGTTGTGACCGGAAAAATAAGGGCAACCTAACGTTTGCATGTTCTATGGGCTTCATACTTTCGATTGGTATATAGTTTATCTAATAATCACACCGGTGGAACTGTTAAAAAAAAATTTTTTTTCAATTATTAATTAAAAATACCCTTGACTAAAATTTGTTAGGCAACCCTTATGCAATTTATTTATTGACATAATATTAAATTAAATATAAAATACGTTTCGTAAAATAAACATCTCGGTGAAGGTCGTTTTATATCGGGATCTTATGCTATAAGGCAAAGACTACTATTGAAACCAAGTCATCGCTATAATGATAAGTACTGACGTGACGTGGATACAGTAAGTTTGTGATTCCTTTAAACAATTTAAAAATATATTTACTAGTCTTAAGACTATTCCTATCTATTGTATTGTTGTGTACGGTTTCTATGTATGAGCCCTATACGAAAAAAGCGTAGAAGATAACAATCTTCTCACTGCTACATAGAAACTTGGAGACAGTGTCTCGGGAGTATCGGCAAAGTGAATTTCATTGTTCGCTGTCGCGCCGCTGCTGTACAAATAAGCCTTTCTCAAAAGGTTTAGAGTTACATTTTAATCCTTGTGCAACTTTTGTTGATGTTTAGCTAGAACGTTATGAGTGTTAAGAAATAATAATACATACTACTTTTTACACAATTACTTTTTGCGTGTTTTAAATAAATAAATTTGTTGAACTTGGACCGATTAAAAAAAACTTTATTAATTAGAATGCCATATTATTATTTTCTCTGAGTTACATAATATGCCTATAGAACATAATATGTTTAAAAAATAAAAATAAATGTTGGTGTTTTATGTACTTTTCTTAAGCACCCTGGGGGCTGGATGAAAATTGCCTACCAGCTGCTGTACTCTGCAACTGTATTAATTTTTTATACTTATGCAAAATTTTCACATAAATAAATATAATATTTTATAAATATTAGCTTGAAATTGGATTGACGGATTCTTTAGACTCAAAATAGTATATTTCTACAAAGATGTAATTTTCGACAATATTATCGAAAAGTAACATTTAAGTTTGAACTTATTCTTAGAATCATACAATATAATATGAATGTATTCATAATTAATTAAAGCTAACTCATTTGCTGCAAGATATGGCGTAATGTTTTTTGAAGGTTTATTAACAATAAATAATATTCGTAAAATGAATTTAAGGTTTAAAATTATTTGGAATAGAAATGATTCTTCTAAGCCTTGATATTCTCAGGCCGTTCAGAGAAACTGTTATTACTCCAAAGAATAATGAGTCTTATAATAGCCGTCTCCATCGCTTTGAAGCCATGGAATTAATTGAAAACTGTTAAAGAAACCGTTACATTAAGTGTTCACTCGTTAAGAGATATTGTTGTTTCCTAATTATCTTAACATAGACTTATTAAGTACCTGGATCATAAGCATCTCAGTCTATTGTGTACCTCGCTATGACTTTGAAAAAGCAGGTTCAGCTACTATTGTGAATTCACTCTGTGAAATTATGCAACTCTATCATAAAGACATTGATCTAAACAAAAGATAAAATAGAATATAATACAAAGAAGGCGCGTTTGTATAAAAACAAAGCGTTTCTTAAATAAATAATAATTAAAAAATATGTAAATGCGGAATTCGACAAGGATAAACGCACGGATAAACGGATGTTTGTTATTCTTTAACACAAACAGTATTAAATTTTACATGAGGCTTTACAGTAATATACCGTTGTTTATCCGTCAGAATAACACATTACTATTTTTTACAACATAACACGCGAGGGTTAATGAGGTCTGAAAGCAGTCTCAAATTTACTACAAGCCCGGACCAATTTGGATATTGGTCCAATTAGGCCCTTAAATAGAGACAAAGCGCAAGGGAATTATAACCTAATGCTATTAAAGTAAATTTAACAAAGCTGGCCGATGTCGAGTTGATAAAAAAACATTATTAACTAAACATGCCAATTCATTCAAGACAAAACACATTAAGGTCCTATCAAAAACATAAATGTAAAATTAGAGCCAAGTTTCATATTGAATAATCTCGAATCTTCGACTTCACCTTGGAAACAATTGAGGCCCCGTTCCAACTTTTACTTACTTACTATTAGAGTCACTCAACCTCCCTCCAGCTATCTATAATCTAATGCAAAAAGCAGTAATTCTGAACTGAACTTTAATGTCTTTTGTCAATTATCCCCTACCCCCACATTTCCGGGCTCAAAGTACTATGTCACCCGGAGATAGTGTAGCTTTCCAACAGTGAAAGAATTTTCCAAATCGGTTCAGTAGTTTTGGAGCCTATTCAATGCAAACAAACAAACAATCAAATCTTTTCTTTTTATAATATTGGTACAGATATTCCGGATTGTGGAAGGATCAAAAGTAGCTCAAAAAGGTGCTTGTAATAAAATACAGAGTGCGTTGCAAATTTTTTTTACTTGGCTAGACACACTACCGCGTGTCAAGATTGTAATCTCTAACGTAGCCCAAAAATAATAAAAGAGTCTCGTTTTATATTAATTAAAGTTGATAAAATTGGTATTTTTCTAACAGAAGAACAGCTTATTAAAAGTTTTCTACTTCCCGGTTACTTTATAGGTGAATTTTAAAACAAAAAAATGGTTTTTAGGACGGTAAAATGACTTTAATTTGTTGGCATTAGGTATTGTGAAGTCGTGTTTTCAAATATCTTCACGCGCCATAATGTAGAACTGCTAAGTAGCTGACTTTACACAGCTGTTTAGAACAAGACATGAGGAGAAGTTATTGTTTGTTCTCTTTTAGGAAAAATATTAATTTGATCTATATTAATAAGAAAGATCCCGAGTGTTCACTATAGGCGGTAGGCGATTAGTATAACACTTCAGATTCTAATCGAGTTGAGATTACGACTTTTAACAATAACCACATCGTATCCGCGTCTGATCCTATCCTTGAATGTTTACAGTTAAACAAATACAAATATCTTTTCATTCAGGGCGAGTATTGAACGCCGTACACAACGTATCACATTTACTTTACTCGCAGTAGATAGTCACCATTTAATTAGCAACCCTAGTTCAATTCTAATTCTCATTACAAAGACCACTTAACAAGGTCTCTGAGAGCATTGTACCCACATGTCTGTGCGGGCTTTAACACGCTGGCTCATCCGTTGAAATATCGTCCAGTTACGATGAACCTTTGTCGTGGGAATTGGAGTATCTACGTGAGGTCTAAGTCTCTGGTTGGGTGTGTGAAATTGGACCTAATCAGCGTTTTGGCTATGTATAAAACTTGGGCCCCGTGAAGCCAATTACACCGAAGGTCGAGTGTCTCTTTAATCATCTTGTGAGACTGGCCTTGCAAAATTGATTATGATCGTCAGCATGGAAAATTACAATGGATTTTGTATGGAAATTGTCGGAGAGGGCTCTTGAATGGTGAACCCTTTTGTAATTAGGTTGTTAATCCGGGTTTCGTATTAAAATACTTATTAAAGATACGCTGTTACATGCCGAAGAACCCTTAACCTTTATGTACTAACTACGCAGCTTTGACGTCATACTGTTGTTCCAGAGACGATCCAAATACATTGAAGTATTTTTGGATTTGTACTGAATGTTCTTGACTTGATTTTAAAGAGGGTTCCATTAAAGCTTAATTCTTCACGATGCGCGCTTCGTATTAAATAAACGTCCAAATTATTTAATTGAATTTATACTGTATTAGATAGTTATATAGATATACGTGCGTCATTGTGATGTGTGCACTATGTTATAACTACTATTACTACTGCACAAGAAACGGCAGTTCATACAGTAATTTTCTCAAACCCCTTTCTCAAAGGAAAGCTTTCACATCATACCAAAACCTCTAACAAAATGTTGAGTTCCTAAGGTTTATAAGTTTCCGCTGGGCATTGTTTGTTAGACGGTCGGTTTCTTCTTCTATATATATAAAACTCAAAGGTGACTGACTGACTGACTGACTGACATAGATAGATATCAACGCACAGCCCAAATCACTGGACGGATCGGGCTGAAATTTGGCATGCAGGTAGATGTTATGACGTAGGCATCCGCTAAGAAAGGATTTTGATCAATTCCCACGGGAACGGGAACCACGCGGGTGAAACTGCGGGCGCCCGCTAGTCTGTGTATAAAGTTGATTATAATCATTGCACTCAACTCTTGAACGAAGCAAGACTTTCATCGTTTTCATCGCTAGCGTGCTCCACCCTTTATACTATAAAATAAACAAAGCCAGGCGTATCCATAATCGTCCTCCGGCTAATCCTAATCGAGTAAGACGTATTATCGCGTATTAATCTGTCTCAACAGTGTTATCCTCCAAGATTAAGGATGCGTCTTAATCTTGTTCAAAGACGAATCTTAATGAATCGACAAATCGCAAGATGATGGTTTCTTTGTTTTAATCTAATCTATACTTATAATAAATCTGTAGAGAAGTCAATTCTGTACATTAAATATATTTAAAAAATTACAGATTATAATAAATCTGTAGAGAAGTCAATTCTGTACATTAAATATATTTAAAAAATTACTAGCAAAGGGTGATAAGGGATCGTTAGTGATCCCAAAAATGCAATCAGTAAAATTTTTGTCTGTCTGTCTGTCTGTCTGTATGTTCAGGCATCACGTAAAAACTAACGGTTCGATTTCGATGAAACTTGGTATAATTATACCTTATTATCCTGGGCATAAAATAGGATACTTTTTATCCTGGAAAAATACGTAGAAAAAAAAAATCTTAATTTTTCAGTTTTATTCATTGATATTCATTGACGTTATTCTGTAGAACCGCGAACACACAGTGGATTCAGCGCCGTAGCCTGTAGCGCCGAAAGTCGGATTTGGCTTGAACCGTTTGCGACACAAGCGGGCTGCACGACGTCCCGCCTCCCCGACTCCTATATAAGGACGGCGTTCCGCGCCGCGCGATGCATATAAATTCTGAATTTTGATGCGTGCGGACGTGTTTAGTGTGGAATTAATATTGTACGCGTGTAATTTTAAACCGTGCTTTTTGATTACTGGATTTGATGTCAATTCTAAGACTGTTCCGATCAGTTATTTGTAAATATAGTACGTACGTAGTTTAAGTCTTCATCGTGAATTGGTTTATTTAGGTTGGTATTTTATTT
Source organism: Mecyna flavalis (assembly GCA_949319885.1). Lineage (NCBI taxonomy): Eukaryota > Metazoa > Arthropoda > Insecta > Lepidoptera > Crambidae > Mecyna > Mecyna flavalis. The sequence goes on from OX439426.1 coordinate 1,908,994, forward strand.
TCTTTTTGTTTATCTTTGGAAACATAGAATGAATCGCAAAATGTGTTGGTAAGCGCATAACTCAACAACGCCTGGACCAATTTGGCCAATTTTTTTTTAAATGTTCGTTGGAGTTTAAGGAAGGTTTTTACGGCGAGAAAAATTGAATTGATTGATTGATCATTTCCCACGGGAACGGAAACCACGCGGGTGAAACCGCGGGCGCCCGCTAGTTGAGAATATATATTTTGGCCTGTGAATAATTTGCCATTAAATTGATGTGAGCTTTAAGAAGATTAGGCTGTTTTTCAATGTAAATAATATTTGTTTTCTGTCTGTTCAGTTATAATTTTAAAATGAAATGAAACAAAAGCAAACGAAACGGGACGAGACGATGCAAATCAAGACAAAACGAAATAAAATCAATCCACGCCTTGTTTTCTATCAGTAAGACTGTCTTACAAAGTTTATACAACTGGACAACCATTAAATTCTTGATTCTTTTCTTCATAAAATTTTGATGCTGTGAATTAAAATGAATGTGAATCAACCACACATTTTTACGGGTGAAATCATTTAATGTATCCATTACAAACTTTTCTTAGACAGGTTATAATTAATTGTTGATTACGATTTGATGAGTGTTCATAATCATAGCTCATGTTGATTATAAGTACTAAGAGCTCGAACAATGGTGACAATTTCCTTTTCCTTTTTTAATCTGTTTATTAAATTTTATAACTCCAACTTTTGGCTAAGTGAAAACACTAGTAGAGTTTCGCATTCTGTTTGGCCTTGCAGATTTAATAATCCCTGGGCGAAAAGTCCAAACTAGTATTTGGGTCTCGTATCTTAACACGTTAGCTGTGTAACTGAATAGTAGACATTGAGCCCTCAAGTGCAATCACATTTTTTTGTAAACTAATTCGAATATTGTATAAAAGGAAATTTTATGACAAGAAAAATATTTTCTGGCTACTCCTTTCTCAGTTTTTCCGGTTTTTCTCAGTGCCCCATATGTGGGGCATGCACGTGTAAGCTCCTAACTTAGTGCCCCACATACACGTATGAAGCCATTTTTAATAATTATTTGGCGGGTTTATACAATTTTGTTACTAATACGGGTTTATCATTTACTGAACAGGGACACACAGAGCAAGAAGCTCGTGAAAAGAAGAAACCAGACACTCAATGTGAAATATGTAACAAAGCTTTGTGCCTCAGTCGTTACAATACTTCTCATAATTTTTGATGTTATTTTGTATTTTATAGCTTGACTTGATTAGATACACTTACGGTCTACTTTAGATATATTTCTGAAGAATTCTAATTATTAGCGAGATTCAAATAAATTCCAAGAAGTATAATATTATGGTTTTATTTTAGTCCCTTTTTGGCAATGATTATATGGCAACATTGGGCAAAATGTCCTCCGGGTACCTATGTGTTTTAATTTACGATTCCATAGCCCACACGTGTAAGGCAATTAGAGTGCAATAACTCATACGTGCGATATTTGAGAAGACTAAAACTTTTTACAGTGGCGTGACCCATATGTGGTGCACTCACGCCTCAGCTAAACCACAAAATGCCCCACATGTGGGCCACACACAGGGAACGTGTTAAAGTTCCGAGAGTTTTTCAAATTTAATTATCCTGTATACCTTTCATTATGATAAATGAGTTGTAAAGTGTCATCACAAACTCCAAAATTTCTTTACTACAATATAATAATACTGTACCTGTAGCTTCGTCCGCATTATGTCTTTCGTAACATTCACATTCACAAATGAAATTAATTTGATGGAGAGATCAGATAAACATTTTATCTATATTTCATGATGTTTTAGTTATTAATAGTAAATTTCATTTATTGAACCACAATAAGCAACGTTTTCAAGATGATACAAGTAGAGATAAGACGGATCAATAATTTCGAATTACCTACCTGTCACCTATTTACACGACAATGATAAAAAAAATAATTTTGGTCCGGTGCTGCGGACTGGCATGTACCTTTGTACTTTTTTCAACAATGAAAGAAGGGATTAGATGGATTACTACCTCACTGAACACAGTCCTCGCATCCCACAATTTGTCGCACAAGTTATTTTCGTATTAGTCGCAGTCTGAAGCGTGCAGTTGCACGGCGCAGCGCTCACGACGCCACACGTCGTTTAGTCACAATGGCTCACAACGCCGATTGACGTTTGTGTTGAGGCATTCATTAAAAGTATTGTTCGACGACGACTCACTATGTTCTTAAGAAAATAAGTATAATTTTACTGTTAATCGCCAGTGTTCAGCCTTCGGATTTATATTCGTTATTTTTATATACCGTTTGCTCAGAAAGTTGTATATTCAATATTCAAATAACAATTGATATGATAGGAAACAATGGAACTCTCTTGAGTTTGTAATTTAAAATGCCAAAAATATCATAAGCGCATGTGAATTTTCTTAATCATTAGAGTAATAATAAAAATAATAATAGTAATAAAAATGGATATAATATTTTCACTGAACATGGTCGTAACCGGGGTATAGTAATTTTCGTATTATTCGCAGTCTGAGCGTGTGCAGTGGCACGACGAAGCGCAGACGACGCCATACGTAGTTAACTCACAATGGCACACAACGCCAATTGACGATTGTGTTGAAGCCACCATTTCTTGTTGCACATTGCAATCAGATCACACGAATCTTTTCTTAACCAAATACGATATGAAAATAGTTTTTGTACTTAACTCGCAACGCCAATTGACGCATTAAGGCAATCCCATCAAAAAACTATTCACATTGCTATCTATAGAATATTACGTGGCATTTAAATTTACTGCAATGACTGTGCTATGAGAGTAATTCTATTCCCATAACAAACATTTTGTTTAGCACTAAAATCTATCACGGCCTCGTGTGTCACCACAAACCATTTCGGGAAACGCGCGGAGGGACATTCGCAACAATTATAATTTATCCAACTTCTGATCGCCCAATTACTGGGTTTATATGTGTGAATACTGTGGATTACGATTGTAAACAGTATTTTTAGTAAATTCAATAGAATTCAATAGTTTTGTGTGCGTACAAACAGGCTTCCATCATCCCATCCTCACAAACTTTTTGTTTGTCATATTCAATGAATTTTAAAGTATTACAGAAGCCTACATTACTATTTAATTAATGTTGGATTCTGTATCAGCAGTACCTATATTTTTTATCTCTTTGGCTCTATCTAAACTATAATTGTATATTTCAAGCTATCACGCTTAACGCAAAGTTTAGAGAAGCCTACAGTGTGACATTGAGCGATGCTTCCTGCTTAAATATCCTTTAATGGAAGATGTCACAGTGGCCGCTTACCATCAACTGAGATGCTGGAGGCCCACACCCCCCTTTAAAAGCCAACGCATTAGCGATCCCTCTGGTGTTGCAGTTGTCCATGGGCGGCGGTGATTGCTTACCATCAGACCCGCTGCTGGCTCGTTTGCCGCCTCAACATAAAAAAATAAATAAAAAAAATATACTCGTACCTTCTTTGTATAACATGACAATACGAAAAAAGTTTCTGAGAGCACAATATCACAATCAAATGTATTGTGTAACATCAAACGCTATTTACCGAATAGATTTTAACTTATCACACGTGTCCGAGACATTCACGACCCCCTCCCTCATGGGGGGGGGGGGGAGACTACAAGAGCGCCTATCGACAGATATTTTATTATCAGCGCGCCAGTTCCTTTGTGCTCAAAATATTGATTTTGTCAAGCCCAGGTACATTGAGAGATAGTGTTTGTTGGTCCCTATTGTTTGTGCAGTGAACTGAGAGGGTGTTCTGATACGTACGGGCCCAAAGCCGAGTCCGTTTCGATGTTTTCTTTTGTTTTTTCCAGAGTCGGGGATGGTGCTAAATGCTTTTAGGTTATGATTTTTTGAAGGAGTGAATTGTAATTTTCTTGATGCATTTCGAAGCATTCGCCTCGTATTTAATAATTCGGGATTGTTTCTATTTCAGGATTTCACTGCAAGTGACGAGACTTGTCTCCTTAGGGTCTAAAGGGGAAACCGCTGGAGTTTAGTGGGTAGTGGGACGAACTTCTTTAGACTCGAGTCTTATACGTGGTCGCAGGTGGCTAACCTAGCTGTTATGGCGCTTAAACGTTTTAGATTTTAGGTCGTACAAACTCTTTCGGAATTTTGAGTATATTTCTATCAAACTGTGTCCAGCCGTCTTATAAAACTGAAAATTCATATGTTTGCAAGATAATATATTTTGCGTTGGTGGTTGATGGTAAATACTGGTCACCGAAGACTAAACACTCAGCTAAGAAATCATTAAACTTTTATTATTATACGTTAGTCAAGTCCCGTTAAAAGAAGTAATTCTAAGTTATAAACGTCTAAAGTCTCATAATTTATATTATTATCTTTATAAACCGTCTTTGGTCGGCGCCAAAGAAACCGATAATTACTCATTCAAACTTCTAAAGCTAATTGCTGCTAATACTCTTTCACTATATCTGTGTATATGTCGCAGGTATATGTGGCAAAACCGTTATATTTTATTTTAACTAGAGAAATGATATAATCATCATGAAAATAGGCCGCCGCACTAAGGTTGAAGTCGTGGGAATGTGGAGATATGCGTGACACTTAGCGAGGTGACATGATCAAAACTGGTCACTTTTGTCCAGTTTTGGTCATGTAACTTTTTACAACATAGATGTGCAAAATCGTCGCAAGATAAACTAGCATCGCAATAATCGGATGATATTGTCAGGGAAACTATTCATGTTAAAGTCAAAGTCGTATGGGTAGCTTTGCTATTGAGCTTAGTTTGGTAAGTAAGACTGGCCTGGTTTTCAAATATCCCCTCCTTCCCCCCAAATTTCCGGGATAAAAAGTACCCTATGTCACCTGGGGATAGTGTAGCTTTCCAACAGTGAAAGAAATTTTCAAATCGTTTCAGTAGTTTTGGAGCCTTTTCAATACAAACAAACAAGCAATCAAATCTTTGCTCTAATATTAGTATAGATAAAAGATCAGCAATATCACTAGTCAAAATGAAATATAACGGGTTTGACAATACTCTTGCGACATAAGCAGAGTTAATCCAAGGTCGATTAATATGCAAATGGAATATCAACTGGCAGCAAGCCTTCTGGGAATTGGCTCGCAACATCAATGCTCTCTGGTCCTTTTGGACTTAACAGACGTCACCGATCAATTTTATTCAACCGTTAATTGCTAATATTGACATTAGAGGTTAATAAACGATTTGAAATAAGAGAATTAATTCATTCCATTTGTGTGGTTAAGATAAATTAATGATGTCCGGGCCTTTTTTTTTATTCTACTTCAGTTGGCAGATCCGCAGCCCACCTGATGGTAAGCGGTCACTGCGGCCTATTCCATTGAGGGACACTTCACCTAAAAGCGTCGCTCAAAGTGCTGCCAGACTGTAGGCTCATCTGGTCTTTGAGCCTTTGGTTTTAAGTGTTCTGGCTCCCACATTAATACTGCCGGAACACAGCCAGAACTGTTATGGTGGCAGATTCCATCTGTGGGGGTGGTAGCGAGCCAGTCGGACTCTGAAAAAGTCCTACCACCAACCAGACCCAAGGCGGGAATCGAACCCACGACCAGATTTTATACCCGAGCGGCTTAGCCACTATTCCACAGAGGCAATCAAAACTTCTAGATAAATGTTGAAATGGTGTACAAGATTGGCCGATTCAGTATAATGGTTGAGAAGTCAACTATTACATCAGAGAACGTGGGTTTGGTCCCCGCACGGCACAAACATTTGTGTGCACGTCTGTCATGTTATGTTTGAAAATGTGCACATTTATCACCATACGATTTGAGGCCACAAGTTCAAAAAATACTATGAAACACCTATGCTATGGAAGTGATGGTAATTTATTTTGAAAAGTTATAGTAATTTTTAACTGTCTTCTCTTGGGAGGAAGGGTTAACATTGAATAGTATATTAGTTATTCGTTTATAACTTGTCGCTACCCAGGCAGGCAGGTACACATAAAAACGTTCCACCTGTAGCCACAAAGTGAATAATAATTCCATGAAAGAATAGGTATGTAATTTAAATGACTTGCCACAGAGAATAAAACAACATTTCTCGACCCGCACATTTTAACCCCTAATGGCTGTCACTTACATACCCAAAAATGCTTTGCCGCTTCGTAAAGTTTAGTACGGTTGAATTAAATTCCAATTGTTTCACGTAATTATAAAGTACAAAATGTGTCCCAGACAGTCTTGGTTGCTTGCGTACCTTTGCATGTAACGACTTTGTATGGGATGGGGTTATAGATCATGTACCCCAACAGACGCCGGGTTTTGCACGGAGAACTGGACACACTCTGAAATAAAGGCTAGATCTATTGAGCTTTTGTAGTGGTAGAGCCATGCTGTTTTACAGTACGAATAGGCCGGCTCGTCCGGGGAAGTACCACCCTCTTACATAACACCAGCGTGAAATAATAGTGACTACTATTATGTTTCGTCTGGTCTGTGAGAGTGCTGGAGCCCACGCCCATCATACCCCCATAGGCTGGCAACGAATCAGCGATCCCTCTGGTGTTGCAGATGTCCATGGGCGGCGGTGATTGTTTATCATCAGGCGACCAGCTGCTGGCTCGTTTGCCGCCTCTGGCATATAAAAAAAAAAGCTTACAATAGGTACAAGATGTCAATAAGCAACTAATCAACTTATATGCCGAAGTGTCTCTTGACGATATAGTCCGTGGTGCCTTACTATGTCAGGTTAGCTAGTAGGTACCCGTCTTTGACTCGTCTTGTTTTATGCGAAATTGTTCAATTTACTTTATCAGAAATAGAAGCAAAGATATTGGGAGCTGTGATAGCTGAGCCGTAGCGGCGCGGCGTGAAAAAAAAACCACTTGTTTTTCAGGTATTCCATGGACTCTGAGCATTTTTTCGAAACAAAAGGTTGCCATCCTTTCCTCAACACTTATCCATGTCTTTACCAAATTTTATCAAGATCAGTTCAATGACTTAACTGTGAAAGCATAAGCAGAAAGACAGAGTTACTTCCGTGTACATAAAATGATAGTATATTTATTTTTTAATTTAAGTTTGTAAATGGCAAGTCCGTCAGGTTACATAATCTGTGAGCGAACACAATACAGTTGGGAAGGTGTAGCTGGCTCCGGGTGCAATAAACCAGAGCGTGTGACGTCACGGGCTCGCGAAGAGGAATTTCGCCTCGAATATCACGAATATCTTGTCACTTGCACTGACATACTTCATGCTTGTGTCAGCTTATTGAAATTTTAGAACATACGAATATGAAGAGTTTTGCAAAGATTTGAATATTTTTTCCGCAATAGCCTTTAGTTTTCTGCAATAAGTGAACGCTTTTATTTTATTGTTTAAAAACAAAAAAAAAAAAAATAGAGTAAAAAAATCACTTTTAAAGTTGCTATCTTACTCCAGAACAATATGCTTAATGATATTTTTGACATAGTCATAATACATGGTTATTTAACAATTAGAATAAATAATAGCAACTGATTTGAAAGAAAGAAGCCGACAAACGCAAATTTTGATTACATAAACATTGTCGGTGGAACAAGGCAGGGTCACCTATGCATCTAAGCGGCATCTATGCAGGCTTTCAGGGTGAGGGTGACTGGCTCAATGGGTACTATGATCTATTGAGCCAGTCAACCTTATATTTGGACCTCACTTCCGCTTACCATCAGGTGGAGTGAGGTCATCCTGACTGCCTCTTTATAAAAAAAAAAACTACCAAATGTGTCATCTAGTCGGTCATTAATGTGTTCAGTTTGAACATAAATCCTAACTTCATTTATAACAAAAGTAGGAAAGAGGACATTGCTATTTCTACTCTGAGCATTCACATATGGCGTCTAGCACTCACATACATGTGTAGAACTGCACAACGTATCAAATGACTGTTTCATTCGGGCGATAATTTATGCGGCAATAACGGAGTCGGCGACTGTTGCCATTTTTATTTAAATTCCCCGCGCTCCGCTCGCTTGGCTCGCTCGCTCGGCTATCGGGAATGATGGATTTGCAGCCGATGAGTTATGCCGTGTAAATACCAATAAATAAACATTACGTGACTTTGAACATGTTCGGCGTTCTTTACTGGTAAATATTGTGACAATTCCTTCAGATTTTGCGGAGTTCCATTAAGTGATTGGAAAGTAAGAAATACTGTAAACGAACATTTCTCTTTAAATAGGAGATCATATTAGAACTGATTAGTAGATAATTAAGAAAAAAATTAACAGCGAAACTTAAGGCTATACTCTACGCAAAGACTCGTGGCAGATGGTGCCATAAATCACTTTAATAGCATGATAAACCTTCAATGTATACTATCCATGCAATGACGTGCAAAAGAATTTCATGGTTAATCAAATTTCAAAATAAATACTTTGACTTTGTCTTTTTGACTTTGATCCCACAAAAACCCGGAAACAATAGCTAAGACAATGGTAGTTGCACGATACAATTATATTATAATCCAGTTCAGCCCTCCTATTGGACTATTCCCATTGCTTTTGTGTCTTGCCCGAGGCTACGGGCCATAACACGTATTGGCAATACAGACAAGGCGCATGTCCAATGAACATTACGTCACGAAAAAGTTACGATTTTATCCATACTAATACGGCACCAATTCCTTCTTTTGTTACTACCAATGTGTGACTGGTAGAGAATGGCTTAATGTCAGACCGCCACTAGGACATTTTTGTGCAACAAAGTTTTAATTAAAAAAAAATGTGAAAGTAGCTTTATCTGTCTGTTACACTTTCAATACCACTGAATCAATTTGGATGAAATGTGATAAAGATAAAAACATACTAAGCATTTGGGAAGAACAAAGGATACTTTTTAGGGTTCCGTAGCCAAATGGCAAAAAACGGAACCCTTATGGATTCGTCATGTCTGTCTGTCTGTCTGTCTGTCTGTCCGTCCGTATGTCACAGCCACTTTTTACCGAAACTATAAGAGCTATACTGTTGAAAATTAGTAAGTAGATGTATTCTGTGAACCGCATTAAGATTTTCATACAAAAATAGAAAAATAATAATAAATTTTGGGGGCTCTCCATACTTCGTACTGAAACTCAAAAAAAAATTTTTCTTCAAACTATTACGTGTGAGGTATCTATAGATAGGTCTTTAAAAATGATAATAAGGTTTCTTATATCATTTTTTTCTAAACGGAATAGTTTGCGCGAGAGACACTTCCAAAGTGGTAAAATGTTGGTTACCCCCCTCTAACTTCTAAAATAAGAGAACGATAAAACTAAAAAATATATATGATGTACATTACCATGCAAACTTCCATTGAAAATTGGTTTGAACGAGATCAAGTAATTAGTTTTTTTTAAAACGTCATAAATCCTAAACCGCAATTTTCCTCTCATTCAATCAACTCAAATATAATAACGTCGATCAAACTTACAAAGAACTACAAGAACTTTTATATTATGATGATACTTGCTGCTACGGAACCCTTCATGGGCGAGTCCGACTCGCACTTGGCCGGTTCTTATTTAAGATGATGCACATTTTCATAGAAACAGAAGTGTTTTTATATGTCCTTCTTTCACATCGCAACAAAGTAACAAACCTACGTGACACTACGTGAAATATACGTGTATATAACTACTAGCTCCATTCATATTTTATACATTAGATTTAAACCACATGTCTCAAATATCTTAAAATAATGAGCATATTGATAGCAGATCATTAATACACACAAACATACAGTTTCTACAAAATAAAGTGGAGTAATAATCATCAAACTCTCGTATCGTACTATATCGTGGAAACAGTTCCATCTATATCGATGGCAGCTATTGGCCGGGTTGACGTATGGCGGCGACTCAATGTTACTGCCCGAGACGTTGTGTACAGGAAAACAAGATAAAACTGATACGTGCAAGCAATAATAATGAGCTAAGTGAGTATGGGGCCGTTAATAATAATAATATAACGTGACCATTGATTTTTCGGAAAATGGAATTGGTACTATTTATCAGTAAAAAGTAACTTGACCATTATTCACACAGTACCATCTCGTAGCTTGTACTGTGGTTGGCAGACAACGGCTAGCTAATATATTTTTGTTCTGTAAATACATACACAGTGGCATCCATTGCAGACCGACACAAACGATCATTTTAAGTACACTAAAGTTTGAACCACGAGGGGATGACCGCCTCCGTGAAATAGTGGCTAAGCCGCTTGGGTATAAAAACCGGCCGTGGGTTCGATTCCTCTAACCTTGGATCTGGTTGATGGTAGGACTTTCCAACTGGCTAGCTACCACCCCCACAGTGAAATCTGACGCCATAACAGCTCTGGCTGTGTTCCGGCAATATTAATGTGGGAGCCAGTGCACTTCAAATGAAGGCTCGAAGATCAGAGGAGTCTACATTCTGGCAGCACATTGAGCGACGCCTCCTGATGAAGTGTCACTCAATGGAATAGGCCGCTGTGGTTGCTTACCATCAGGTGGGCTGCGAGTCTGTCTACCAACTGATGTGGTATATAAAAAAAATCTAACCCGCAACCTTTGGTGTAATATCCAAACTCTCAAATATTACACCGAATCCATTGGAAAAATCTTTATGCATTAAAAAAAATATGTACAAATGTCTGTCCGGACCGAAGACCGGAGGACTTAAACTAACATAATTACTAGAATATATTTAAGTTCTCTTTAAAACGTCCACGGGTTCTAGGTAGAACCTATAGTATACCCAAATTTTAGTAATCTAAAAGTCCTAAAACTTATCAAGGCTTAGCAAACTGTGGCATTTAGTTTCCATTGTTTATATGTTCAGCAGTTCTATCAAAGTATCTCTTCCTAAAGAGAACTCCTGCTTGGAACTTTATCGCGAGAGAGATCACAAACGAACTATTCCGCTTTCGAGATTTGAAGTTGAACTAAGTTTGTTCTAGTTTGAACCAATTACCTATTAGATATATATTTTTTTAACTTCCTTGATGGGTAAAATTCTCATCTGAGGGTTGGGATCCCGGCAGGATACAAAACGTATATATGTACGAGTATAGTTAAAATGTGGTTTGGTATCGGATTTTTATGTATAATAAACAAACAAAATAAATAATATAAATTATGTAATGTTTATTCGTTGTCTAGCATTTATAGTACAAGCGAAGCTTATTTTAGGGCTACGCGGCTCTGTATGAATAATATTATTGGATATTTATTATTTCATAAAAATATTTACTCTTGATTATTTAATAAACCGCTAACTTAACCAGAGAACTACGAATTGGAACTTCATCTTTAAAGCAACAGTAATAAGATGCGTTTAAGCACTTAGCAGACACTACACATAATCCCTCATCGTGTTAAACCTTTCATAGTTTCGTCAATATTACAATATCCCAACAAAATAAGCATTAACTGATAGTAATCAGTTAATGCGAGCATAAATATTCAGCGGCATCATATAGTGTAGTCTTACCTTTATCCGGGTTTCGCTAAAAGGCTCTTTGTCGCTTTGAACATAATACGCCGAAATTAATTATGTAGGTAGCCGGCGATCCTGTCGCCGAAGGCTGCGATGTGTACACGCTCTACATGCTTTTTAATTTATTACAAGAGATTATAATTTATGAAGAGATTTTAGGCTCTTTTTTTGCGTTTTGTTGGAGCCTGTAGTATGGTACTGGTTGCGGAATCTTTTTTTTTGCTTGAATTTTTTTTCCTGAGCTTCTCAATGTGAGGCAAGTGTAGGTACAGTCAATGGGCGATACTTGAGACTACAAGTATTACTTAGGACATTGTCGTATGATTAATCTTTGACTTATCATTATGGCAACATTCACATAGTGATGGCAGACGATCTAATGTATTAATTTAATTAACGGCTTTGGTTATACTTTAAGTCTTAAAGTTAAGACGCATTTTGCTAAAAGTACATTCAGTCTATACAGACAAAGTCACAGGAAGAAACTATTATAAGTGCAGTCGCAATAGCCATTATTACAACACAATGCTACGACTTCTCTCGTAGCACAGCTACAGAACTACGATGATATTACGTGTGCTACCTGTGTGCTACGTACATAATTTAAGTAGATGCCACCTCAAATTGCCACAGTCGTTGTAGTCAAATTGCCGTATGTAAAGCAAAGTATCCCCCATTGACGGTACATTATAATCCTTGATTTAGCAAGTCGATGGCAGACAATCTAATGTATAAATTAAATTAACGGATTTGGTTATACTTCAAGTCTTAAAAAGATGCATATTGCTGACAGTACATTCAGTCCATACAGACAAAGTAACTATTATAAGGTGTAGTCGCAAAATAGTCATAGTTATGTCGCAGTAAGATAGATAAAGCTGTAATATAGTTATATGCCAGGGTTATAATTATGTAACGTAAGATAGTTATAAGGAGCGATTTATAACTATCGTACGGTCACAATCTAGTAATATGGTTATCTGACTAAACTAATCTAGTTCTATAGTTATAAATCGACTGGGGCGACTAAGAAATTAACGGGCGTCTAAATATTTTATAGTATGGAATTATAGATGAGGTGTAATAAATATAACTTGGCGACTAATATTATTAGTGAGGTAATAAACATTGTATAAATGGCCGGAGGCGGAAATCGACTCGGATGGACATAGGTTAGAATATTATTATTATTGGTTATTTTTTTTTTAACACCTATTCCCTAAATTAATGAAAGAAATGGTTTTTAAAATTACGTATACGGACTGAAACGTTTTATTAATAAAAAGTATTGTAATGTAACTAATTGTAGGTTACAAAAAGTTGATTATAACAAAAATAAAGACCATTCAATCGTTTTATTTAATTGTTTAGTAGATTTATAACTATGTAACTAGATTAGTTTAGTCAGATAACCATATTACTAGATTGTGGCCGTACGATAGTTATAAATCGCTTCCTTATAACCATCTTACGTTATATAATTATAACCCTTGGCATATAACTATAATTCGGCTCTAACTATAATACTGCGACAGTTACAAGACGTTACAACACAATGCTACGAGGTAGCACTTCTCTCGTAGCACAGCTTTAGAACTACGACGATATTACGTGTGCTACGTACATAATTTAAGTAGATGCCACCTTAAATTGCCACAGTCGTTGTAGTCAAATTGCCGTATGTAAGGCATTTTAATCTTTCATTCATTTGAGAGGCTAGATTATGTTCTTGCATATTTTCGTTTACATTTGCATATTTAGCCCATTTAGGCAATCATAATTGCATATTTTTGCAATTTTTATTAATATTTCTCTGAAAGGTATTCTTAACTTCAAAAAGGTAGGAAATATTTGACACGATAATAGCTTAGATTTTATATAGGTGGTTATTTCGAGACTAGTTTTTTATGCCCTTTTCCAGTTTTAAAAATGTTTAAATAATTGATAAACTAGATATTAAATAAACAAGTTGCATAATATAATAATGGTCTCAACCTGTAACTACTGTAAAAAGAAAATTATATGCAAAACTTAAATAAATATTAATAACGTTTCTAATTGCTTTCCTGTCTTTATACAATTAATAAAACTGCTTTGAATACATTAAGCTCATTTTAATTACGAAGCTTCCGCTGAAGGAAATGTCAATGGCGTACACGCGATTAAGGCACAGGATATTCTCATATCAGGGATTAATTAAGATGCTTCTATTTGATAAAACAAGTACAAGTAGAGGTTGTTACTGCCTCAGTAAATAAATATATATCATGACAAAAATTTAAAATCAATGTGAATATTTGACAGCAGCATACACGGTGATCTGATTCTACAAATAAAGTAATTAGCGTAGGCATTTGTGTTATAAATGTCAAAATTAACGAGAGTACCTTACTTTCAGGCACAAGACAAACACAAATTAATATTCATCACATAAATATTTATCCTAGATAAAATTTCCTAGATAGGCTTTCAAGGATAAGGAGGCCTTTGCCCTGCAGTGTTGTTTTTTTTTAAATAAAATGTTTTAGCCACGGACTCCTTCCGTGCCTGTTTTCGTATTTGTCGTGTAGTTTGACATTAATAGGCTGATACTTTACTTACTTTACTAGATAGAATTCGGACACACACTTAGCACATTATAGGATAGGTTTACTAGCAAATGCGCCATCCAACCAGTCTATATTTGCGTTTTACTGTCCCAATGCATGGTTTATATAAATAATGCATTTGGATACTTTGACCGCCTTCGTAAAACAGTGGCTAAGCCGGTCGGATATAAAACCCGGATTTGGTGGGCTCGATTCCCACAAGTGAAATTTGCCACCATAACAGCTTTGGTTGTTTTCGTGCTTAACTATAAAAAAAAAACAATAATTTTAGTATCCAGAACTTAGGAGAATTGATGCCTACTAATAATTTAACCCTTAACCAGATGTTATCAAGCCGCCAAATGGCCTCTGACTAGGCTTTACGACTAATATCTACATTAGTAAATATCAGCCGGGACCAATAGCTTAACGTGTCTTCGGAAGCACGGAGGCGCTCGAAATAAATGTCACTAAATGTGGTCAGAATGGTCACCCATCCATTAACCGACCGCGGCGTGGGTAGCTTGACTGTCGTTATCTGTAACGAACCACTGTCACAGCTGCGTCACGAGCGCCTCTTAAATTAAATTCACAACAATATTCTCATTACGAAAGGACACAGAACGTAATTAACGAAGCAGATATTAAGTAATCATCACTTCGGAATCATCTTTTGATGTTCTCGAAAGTCAAGTATCAGCCTATTAATGTCCTCCTGCAGACCTGACCTGTTTTCATAAGGTTATTTATTTTCGGAGGAGAATGCGTTTATGCACCATAACCGCAGGCTAAATAGACCTGCGGCCGTGTGTGGGACTCGAAACTAAAGCGTCCACTACCCACTAAACTCCCCCGGTTTTCCCTTCACACCCGATTGAGCGAGCCGATGCCAGCCTTGTGGCTATTGACCAGCCTTCATAAGGTTACTAAAACATCATCCATAAGTTTATTTTTGTAACTACATATTATTTAACTTTTGGAGTGTTAGTCTATTACTTATCTTTAATAATATTATGAAAACATCATCTATAAGTTTATTTTTGTAACTACATATTCAACTTTTGGAGTGTTATTACGTATAATTTATGTTAATTATGAATACGAAACTCACTCAAGCTAGCAAATATCGCCCACCTAGTAGAAGTAATAGCGTGGGTAATAGTTATTCGTCCAAAACAATATTCTTGGCACAAAAGGACACAGTTATCTGGTATAATTATAGTGACCGAGCAGACAATATTATTGTCTAAATATTTTTTTAAATATATACTATCTGGTTCAAATGCTATTAGGATAATACCTTTTGGAGTTGCGTTACGTGACAGTGATGACTGAAACACACACTGACAAAATAAGGCGGTGCTAACGTTACGGACAGGCGCAGTTGACGTCATTTGTCGCTCAATTCCAAAAGGTATTGTCCTAATAGCATTTGAATCGGGTTATAGACAATTATTTCGTCGTCAAAATGCTTCCTCTTCAAAAGTTTCTCATCGATACAGTTTTCGTACCGTTCTATCAAACCTGTAATAGCCGCTCAGTTCCGGAGACAGCGGACACTCCATCATGTCTCTGGTAAAATCCGAGGGAGGCAAAGGGCGGCGGTGGCACATTTTCGACGCGAGTTAACATTACGTTCATAAATCCATCGGATAAAAGGTAATATTTTCTGCGTCTGAAACGGTTCCAGTCACGGCTTCCGTGCCGATCGAGTGTCGCCAGGGCCAACGTTAGAAGAATTTTAGAATTCTAATGAATCGTTCATATAGTAAGCTTGTTCTTTATGAACGAGGGAGGCAAACGAACAAGCGTAATACCTGAGGGTATGTGATCACTGCGTCCAATAGCCACCTGCAACTAGGTTTAAGATGCGATACCCATCTTTAAAGAAATGTGGAAGGCGGGGGAAGGTAAAAAGTTATACTAATTAGTTAAAAAAATGTGTGTTATTCTAAGTGCGTACATTTTAGACCGTTGTTATTTATGGGGACCTATTAATTGGCTTTCGATACTTAAAACAACATTAACAAAAACCATATCTTTCAATGATTCCACTTCCTCAGATCTTTATTTATATTGATTTAATACTTTAGCATGCCACACGTTCCATTATAGTCAATGTAACAAAAGCGTGTATCTGAACAAATCTAACTTACACAGAGGCACCGCGTGATAATTTTCAGCCTAAAAATTTCAATCGATTTAAATTATCTTTTAAAATGTCTCTAAATCGGACCCTGGCAGATACCGTCACATACCCGTTCTTGAACGCGCACTCCGCCCGTATCCGCTTTCACGGTCCGGTGGTCGCCGGACCCTCCCCGCTCCCCCTCAAACCAAGCCAAAACAACCCTTATCACAACTAGATAGAGACTATCAATGAGGAGAAGTTTTGAAATTTTGTGAACTTTTATCTCCGGGCAAGGTATCTAGGTTGTTACGTAAGACCTTCAGTTGCAGCAGTGCAAATTGAAATTGTTTCTAAAATAATACGCTTACACACCACATTGTGTTAGTTGCAGTATCTAGGTGAAACTAGTTGTAGCTTGAGGCGAATAGTTCCTTCTATGTATAAGATAATAAAGGAATTAAGTTGACACGGTAATTAACTCTGCGCCTTAGTTTATTATAACGAATATTAATAAGATATAGGGTCAGTTAGGGTAAGAGGAACACCGGTGGAAGAGGAACAAAACCATCATAACTCATAAACTACAGATTTTAGCTGTATGTTCCACCAGTCGATAATTATCGACTATTATTATTATTTTATTGACTGGTAGAACATACAGCTAAACTCTGTAGTTTATGAATTATGATGGTTTTGTTCCTCTTCCACCGGTGTTCCTCTTACCCTAACTGACCCTACGTGTAAATAAACTCAGGCGTAGACCGTTATAGACGGTAAAATAAGTTTTGACCGCCTCCGTGGAACAGCTGTGGCTAAGCCGCTCGGGTAATTTCCCCAATGAGTCTGATTGGTGGTAGGACTTTTTCAGAATCCGACTGGCTAGCTACCACCCTCACAGGTGGTGAGGTGGTCAATTCGACTTAAAAACCCTGTGAAATAAAATCAGTTTTTATTAAATCAAGAATAATATGTTGTTGTAACACTCACTGTTGTTGTTATACTTATAACAAACAAATAAATAAAAATATCTATAGAATATTACCCAGTTTTCTATCGGACTGAAGCGGGCCCCTTATATCGAGTTACGAAACTAGATGGGGGACTAATGCGGAATAGCTAACTTTTCGGTTTCCCCCGACTTCTAATCTCAGATGCACTACCCTAGAAAGGAATTTATTTAGTTAAAAACTCTTTCTATGCTATTTTACTTAATAAGCTGACGTGTGCATGAGTACGTGGCCTCTACAGAACTACAGTCTTGTGGAACAATCTCACTGCAGCAGTATTTCCTAAGGGTTACGACTTGAAGACCTTCAAGAAACGAGCGTATCTCTTAAAAGGCATTCAATGCATCAGCGATCCCTCTGGTGTTGCAGATGTCCATGGATGGCGGTGATTGCTTACCATCAGGCGACCCACTAGCTCGTTTGCCGCCTCTGGCACACAAAAAAAGCGTCTTATTCGATTTAGAGATACTATATCAGGAAATTTCACTCAATGTGTTCCCATAGTTCAAGCTCATCTGATCTTTGAGATGTAATAATTTGGTGTAATATTTGAAAAGTCGGCCATTAAACCTGGGGTCGCAGGTTCGATTTCCTCACGGTACAAACATTTTCTGTGAATGAATTAAATATCAGGCACTTTTGCTTAGATTGGGACTCAAAAGTACTGTTTGATAATGGCCAAGGATTAAATATCATTTAATTAATTTTTTTACTACAAATATTCCGAAAGGATTAGTAAATATTGCAACTAAGCTAATGCGGTGTCTCAAGTCCAAAACCTCCAAGCAGATAACTTTATCTAAAGTAGATTAGCAAGTTTTCTAATAGACTTGCGACTTGCCCCTACGAGTATTATCGAGTTGCGAGACTAGATGGGACATTAACTTTATCAGCTTAGCCTTAAACTTGTAATCTCGTACACACTTCAATACTTATTGACAGGGCATTAGTAGCCTTACCAGTTATACACAATATATCCTCTGCATAACGCAGACATGAGTTTCTTAGCGAATTCCCATGCTCTAACTCAGTAACTGAAGCGCAACGTACTACATCAGCTCATTTGTGCTGATTTAATTGCGCCATAGCGCAACAAACTGATACGCGCCAACATCACTCACCACCCACATGTTTGTACCTACTATGTGATGTGTAATAGCTGACTTCTCAACCAGTACGCCAAATTGATTCTTAATACTTAGTAATTTATTTTTTCAAATATCGCCCCCTTTCCCCCCACATTTCCGGGATCAAAAGTACCCTATGTACCCCGGCGATAGTGTAGCTTTCCAACAGTGAAAGAATTATGTAGTTTCGGAGCCAATAAAAACAAACAACAAAGAATCAAATTTTTCCTCTTTATAATATTAGTACAGATTAGCTGAGGCTAGCTAGAGTGAATAGTGTTAAGGGAATTTAGGATTTATTTACTTATTTAACTAAACCAGTTGTCTATCGAAAGTAATTATAAGACCGTAATTATAATTTTCAACAACCTTCCACCACAAATTAATACACCATCCAATATTCGAATAATTTAGTCCGTAATCTGCATAATCTAGAATCGATTAGTAAGTTTTCTAATAGACCGGCGGGAGGGCCCTTATATCGAGTTTCCAAACTTAATACGATCAACGTGTTCCGTTCAGGCATTAGCTTGCGTCTCTAGTTTATTATATACTCGTATATTCTAAATGTTACCGTACAAATATTAAAACATAAATTATTGTCAATCAACAATAATAACTCAAGTTTTTGAAGGATAGATCTTTGTTACTTTAAAATCTTAACCGACTTTAAAAAGAAGAGGAAAAAGAAGGTCTAAGCTTTACCCATCAGTTATTTTTTGCGCATACACTGATTACTCTGAGATTTGAACTTTTTATAATTTGCTTAATTGGCTTTACAAGTAGCTATTTATTGACCCCCGAAAATTATTAATAAGATTCTTCCATCACATTAACACTTTACGACCACGAATCAAACATTCAACTCAAGTGGATGCCATAATACTAAACCAGTTCGCAAGTTTTCTAATAGCTAAATTACTAATTAACAAGATTTGCTAGAGTATTGACTCGCGCGGTTCGGCTCCGAACTACTAATCGCATGTGCACTCCACTTATGCATTTACAGGCAAGTTGAGCTGCTGTTAACATCAAAAGTTTTCGTATGTGTTCCGCTATGTATAAGTTTAATTCACAATATTTTCTCTGAACGAATGATTTAATTAAACATGAATACAGATTCAATAACCAGGTTTGTCGAATCTAGGATCATAGTCAAAGCTCCATACTGGATGCAATCAGGAATACGCCGAGATGATGTTGATGATAGAGTCAATAATACGACCGAAAAAAGCGTTCAGATAATTTTGTCAAAACCAAAGCTATTAAGGCCTCAAATGGCACTAGTGGTAGCTAGCTAGTTCGACTATGCAACTCTGATCCTTTGGCACTTTCACTCACCAAATGAAAAGAATAGCAAAGCTACTACTAATAATAATAATTAATTATTTATGGCAAAAACTAAGTCTACTGAAATACACTTGGCTTAGGCCCGCGTATTTCAAGCAATCCAGTGCTATGGTGCTGAGCTCAAAATTAAGAAATCAAAAAATAATAAATAATAATTTATTGACAGTTTTATACAGTATACATTTAAGCTTATCTAACGGCATCTGCACTAAGCATACTAGGTAAGCACCACTAGATACTTGATTTTCTGTAAGAGAGTGGTACTTCCTCAGTTTAAGCCACATTTCACCTGACAGAGAGGAACTAATTGCTTGCAGCATAGCTAACATACATAAAAATTTGCAAGTCGTAGTCATTCGGACTTAGCGCCTTAATTTTTTCCTTACAGAACTACCATCAAATGAATTATCCATGCTATATCATATTTCACATCGCAAAGCTACTGTACTAGTGTAATGCAGCAGTTCCAAGCAGAATTGCAATTTCCAAGCCACGAATGTCACAACGCTGTAATCAAAAGTGAAGTAACTTCGTCCGGTCTGTGGAATTGTGTTCACCAGCGCGTATCGCATGTGGAAGTCGATTTAACCTCGTTTTGTTGAGGTCATATAGTTTTCTGTGTACTAGATGTGCCAAAGCAGCATAATATAATACTAAGGTAGGGACTATAGGCCATACAAACCTAATAAATATTTATTTACTTACATTTTATTGCACAAAATAAGTACAATTGGTGGATTTAATAACAAAAGACATTCTCTACCAGCCAACCATTGGGCGTAACAGAAAGTGCGAAATTAATGCGGTAATTGCAAAAACAAAATCAAAATCTAGTAAAATATATAAAAGTTTACCAGAATCCGAATAATTGATTGCCTAACACACTTTTTGTCAGTTTTTTGCAATGATAAAAAAAAACGTGAAGACGTTGGAAAATTAAGTCCAAAAATGACCAAGTACCTACAAAAGACACAAAACTTTAAAAAACATAAGAATTTAAAAATGCTAGTAGTACAAAACTCATAATAAAAAAGCTCTTACTGTCTGTGTGTCTCTGTCATACCATGGCTTAGTTATACCGCGGCTGAGCACAATAGCTAGGAGACGTACGGTAGCGCGACGTATTGTTATCTTTACTGCTGCTTTCAAATAACTTCTAGCTAATATTACCTTATATGTCTACCAAGCTTTGAAATGAGTCCTTTAGCAGTATTTTTGTTATAATACCAAGTAACCTCAAGGATTATTTCAGATTCTGTTTGTCTAGACATTAAACTTAAAAAAAAAAACAACAAACGTATCCTGAAATCACGAATAGATCCCTAAATTTCTATATCAAATACAAATAAACGAAACTTCACAGTAATTTATATCTACTTATGCTATCTGATATTTCATCTCCGAGTGATTTGTACATAATTTTTTATTTGGATGCCTGAACCATCCTTACCTTCCCCCTTCCTTCGTATTATTTTCTCAAAGGAGGGCGATGCATTGTAGGGCTTTTTCAGAGGCTGACTGGCTAGCTACCCCCTGGCTGTGTTCCGGCAACATTAATTTGGGAGCCAGTACACTTGAAATCAGAGGCTCGAAGATCAGATGAGTCTACAGTCTGGCAGCACATTGAGGGACTCTTCCTGGTGAAGCGTCCCTTAATGGAATATACCGTAGTGGCCGCTTACCATCAGGTGGGCTGCGCACCTGTCTGCCAACTGAATTAGTATAAAAAAATATATATCAAGAGTCGAACTTGTTCGTTTGGGAAATGGAAAAAAAGTTTCATAAAAAATGTCTGAGCAGGTGTTATTAGTAAATACAGTGGGTTTGTTCCTAACTCATATCAAAGCAGTAAAGGCAACAATACGTCCGCAGCCATTGTGCTCGCGCAGTAACGCCAGCTTATTGCGATTGCATTTCTGTTGCGAATAGTCGTGCATCTAGGGAGAAAGGTTTTAAAGTAAAATGTTTGTAGTATGTACTAAAAAACCGTTTTAAATAATATATTTTTTGGTAAGCAGCTACTGTGATCTGTCTCCACTGTGATCTGTCTCCACTGTGATGTTTTGTGAGTACTATTTAAGCTGTAAGTCAGCTTCGATTTTTTAAATAAAAGAAATATTTTTTTTATGAATCTTCGGACAAGAAATAAAAATTTAGGAAAATTCCGGAAAATTATCCAAAAGTGAAAAACTGGAATGTCATGAAAAAAGCATTTTAATTCACTTCAATGTTTTTACAACTCTAAAACATAAGGAGCTTTAGTATTTAAGTTCTCTTATATAATAATTTCCAATGAAACACTACGCGTTTAGGGGAAAAATAAAGGAAACACAGTTCAGAAGATATAACAGTAAAGTCTCAGATGCTTAGATCTCAGATGCGAAGATGGGGAACATCGTGGACCCGTGCACATTCAGATAGCATTAATCCTGTAACCACGATTCTTAAACATTCGTGTTATTACAAAACGAATATAAATTTTACTAAGGTTATTATGTCTATGTACAGAAAACTTGTCTTTTACTGTAAATTGAGACACTCACTTAAAGTTTCTTGTAATAAATAACACTAAAAGCTTTAGTACGATTCAGATTCAGACTTTCTTACGCGAAAAATCCTTCCATAGTTCCTTATTAACAAAATATTAAATATCACTGATTACGATAGTTTTTCAATATACCTCAAAATTGTTCCTACAATATTTTTATTTACTTAATTTCAAGATCAGTGCACTACACTACACATAAAAAAATTGGTTATTCCAATTCTCGTCAGACTTAGCTGCCAAGTGATGTGAACGGGAATAAGATTATAAATTTTTATTTCTGCTTGTCCCACCATTGAAATCAATCCTTGTCACCATCAAGTTTCGTAGGACGACTTTGTAAAACTAAACTGAATGTTGAATTTGAATTGCAGATTCCTCACTGAAACACGTCTTACTGTAAAATAAAGCCCTCTTAGTCGGAAGCGCTGGGTATCAGACCGAGATAATTGTTTGCGGGAAATTGCAGCACACGTCTTCTTTCTTTATTATCCTTTATTGTACTTGTAACGGACAAAAACAACTACAGTCTTAGTGTGGCGCGTGGTTAATGCGGAATGGAATGGTTCGTATTTTCCTCGTACTAACGTTATTAGACACGTTAATCCGGTACGATTTCTTAGCTATTCAAGAAACTCTATCGTTATATCAAACTGTTATAATTTTTCTACGAGTAAATAATTATATGGTCACAAAGTCTCTTTGTACAACTATTTAACTTTGCAACCATGATTAAAATGAGCATAATTTTTACTCACTTGAAATACGATTATTCTAGTAATTTTCTCCTTTTGTTGTTACTTAGAATAAAACTATGTAAAATGTTACATAACATTAATTTATAAAAATAAATTAATGCATTAAATAATAAAACATTTTTAACGAATTTATAACATTCTTCTATAATAAAAAACACTAAAAGTAGCACAAAATGTACTAGTTCATTGACATTTTTAGTAATGACCCTATCCCAAGCACTTCATAATATCCATTTGTGTCCTATTTGTATTTAAGTTCACATTTGTGTTACGAGTACCTTCGTTGATTCTGATACCCATAGTACAAGCACGTTGATTAATAATATGTTTACTTCAGAGTTGATTGTGTATGTTTTAATTTTGTTGTTGTTGATCAAAATATTATGTTGAGTCGTAAAACCAGAAGGCGTGAATGCAAGCAATAATTTAATAAGAACATTTGCTAGGCGCATTGTCTCGCGCCCGCTTCAAGCGCAGCGATGTGAGAATCCTAAGCGCTTTAAGCTTACGCCCGATCTCAGCAAAGTATAATACAGGACAGAGAGGAAGGTCAACTCCGAAAATCTTTCTATACTTGTGACCTTCTGCTATTACAATCAGTGCAGTAAGCAGCCATTGACCTACCGTAAGATTTGCAGTGATTGCAAAGATGTAAATTTCTAATGTGTCATTTTTATGTCAGGTCACGTGCCACCCTATTTCGGGGTTGGAGGGTAGTGTGTGGCACTCCTCCACTCTTAACCCGAGGGTGCTTTACCTAGTCGTGACATAGATATCGTGAGGATTTGGCAACATCCTCGACATCCATGATGCTAGTGAGTCTTAGATAGTTTTGGGCAGGTTGACTTGACGCTGAATGAAAAAAAAAAACAATAAATTACTAAAGTGTTAATCACTCGGTGCAAACCTAGACAAGCAAAAAACTATTTTATTCTACTGAAATATTTGTTTACATTGCGCCCTCTGCCAAGAGAAATGTTAGGCAGAGATAATTATTTCTCCTCTTAGAGCCTCGACGAGAATGAGCCCGCATTTTCACTCGTTATTGTGGTTCCCCCAAAGTTATTATTATAAGCTACCTTGTAAATAGTGTTTGGTTTATGTAAGACATAAGTTTCGTCTTAGCTATGTATTATGTAACCCTAATGGCGGATCAAGAGTCTTTTAATAAACTTGGTTTCCGCTTGCGGCTTCATGCGTTGGATCTACATTCTTCGCATCAGTAATCCCAAAATCAAAAAGAGGGCGCGGCTGTTTACTCTCTAAACCCTGGGGTGTGCTTCCTTGTGAAGGACTCGTGGGTTACAGACGGACTCCGTCAAGCTATGTACATAATTGGGCTGCGGCCTACTAGTGCTTTCCTTACGAAGTGTCCACTTTCCAAGCCCTGTTCGACTGGGGCAGGGAATAGTGTCATGCAAGTATATGCCTATACAGCAGTTTAGAGAATCTATACCAATCTTTAGTCAGATGCTTACTACTTCACCAACGGTATAAAGTCCAAAATGATGACTATGATAAGTATTTTCAACATCTGACCTCTACCCAATATCAACATCTCTAAAGATTATAACGTATATTTACAAAGCCCACAGGTGTAATTTATTACAATAATTAATGTTTACCTAAAATCTATGTTTGTTTGCCTAGCTTACTTCGTCAATAACATTTGAGCACACAATTGTCAATATTTGATCGCTGCGTGTTCCAAGTAACTAATCAAAGGTACATCATTAAATAATTCAATTAGTATCGAACTAGTAGATGGCCCCGGCGTCGCGTGCTACTTGATTCAATATCGCAAGGAAAAGGAAACTGAGACGGATAATTATTTCCCGTCTTAGTGTCTGTCAGGGAAAATGAGATGGTATTACTTACCTTTTGTTTTCTTTTGATGAAACAAGGAAGTACTCGCGGCTCTGCTCATGAATTATACGCTAGATTAAGGAACATGGGTATTCATGCGAGCCTGAAAAAACACTTGTACAAATGCCATTTAATATTTCCGAAAACAAAATTGGTGTGTATAAGTTGCATGCTAACTAGTCGCAGGTGTTCATGGGAAGAATTGTTCACCTACTACCATCACGAGAATGCGTTGAACGTTGAAGAAAGATACCCACAGGCTAGCAAGAAATGCGGCCGTGTGTGTCTCTTTCCTACCGCCCACTAAACTCGCAAGTTTCTACGCCCTTGAAGGGCGTTACATAAGCACTGATAATAATGTAACACCAAATTTTCCTGTGACATGCAATAAAAAAAATTATTTGATTTGAACTCCTCCAGTTTCTCTTGACACCCTAAGAGGGATAAACTGGTGCCTGCCTTGTGGCGATTGACCGGCCCTACGAACAAGTGTGACATCTGATATATCAGATGTCACACTTGTTCGTTTGCCTAAATATTAAAAAAACAAAAAAAACAAAATGAGCTTCTACTTCTCCCTCCAATTTATTTGCAGTCGACGCAATATGTCTGCAGGCCTCCAGGGTGAGGGTGACTGGCTCAATGGGTACTATGTTCTATTGAGCCAGTCAACCTTATATTTGGACCTCACATCCGCTTATCATCAGGTGGAGTGAGGTCATCCTGACTGCTTCCCATAAAAAAAAAGTTTTTTCCATGTTGCAAACAAATGAGCATCTCCTTTTAATTATTTCCTACACACAACATAAATGATTATGTCGCAGTACAAGGAAAAACATAAGAAATTGGTTCGGGTAAACGGGGATAAGCCGCGATAATCCCTTTCCTCCTATAAAAGATACATAACAGTCTTCGAGCTCTTCCACGCTTTGTTTTTCCGTTTCGTTTTACTTAATTAAAAACGTTTAGCCGTAGCCGAGTGGATGCTGGAGCGTTTGTAGGCCATAACAGTGCAGCTTGAGAGTGCTACTGGGTCGTCTTTAGTGTTGTGAACGTTCGAGTCTGGGACTCGAAAGTTTTATACATACTTTTGGATGCGGTTTGTTGGGCTGTACACGGAATAAATGTACATGAGTTTTTGTAGAATTACCTGTTAGTTCTGTAGGCAAAGAACATTGAAAAAAAACGATAACGGCTTGGAGACCATAACAGAATCTGTTATGGTCTCCAAGCCGTTATCGTTTTTTTAGTGTACAAGCTCGTTTGTATTTCGAGTCTTTGAAAGACTCGACCGCTTCTACGAAGTCGATGTTAGTAATCACACATCCCTTTCCTTTAGGTAAATAAAATATTATAAAAAAAAATTTTAGTATACAGTTTATAATTAAATAAACAAATTAATAAGACTCGGTTATTTCAACACTATTCCAAGTAAGTTTACAATTGCTATGCTGTAAACTTTAGACCTTATTACTTTAAACTTAAGAACTCAAATGTATTGCTGGAGATGACTGTAGACACGTGAACGTTTAAAACGGTTTGGATTGCTGGGCATAAAAATATTTTGCGCAATCTGAAAAGTGTGGAAAGCGATGGGAAAATAAATCTTACGTTTTATCGGTTTATTTAACCGACTTCAAAAAAGGAGGAGGTTATATGTTCGACTGTATGTATTTTTTTTTTTTTTTTATGTATGTCCGTCGATTTCTCCGTCAATTGTGGACCGATTTAAATAATTCTTTTTTTATTTGAAAGTGCATAGTTCCGAGGTGGTCCCATTGTCACCATGTCAGGATCTGATGATGGGATCCCGGAAAAATCAAGGGAAAACCTCAAATTTTATAGGCTGCGCCTACGCGTTACTTGTTTTTTCTGAAGCCATTCAAGTTTTTGCGTCCGATAGACATCATTTTATGTTGATGAGCTGATGATGGAAGGTACAACTCCTTAACGGTTAGGAGTTAGGGGATAATTCTTTCAGTATTGTAGGAATATGTGGACCGTTAGTTGTATTTCATGTACTTTTGCAGCTAAGGTGATGATGGAAAGTACAACTCCTTAACGGTTAGGAGTTAGGGGATAATTCTTTCAGTGTTGTAGGAATATGTGGAACGTTAGTTGTATTTCATGTACTTTTGCAGCTAAGCTGATGATTACCCGGGGATGGGCTGGTCACTAGCCAATAAGGTTAGCACCGGCTCGTCCTAATCGGGTGTGAAGGAGAAACCGGGGGAGTGTAGTGGGTAGCGGACGCTTCGGTCTCGAGTCCCACACACGGCCGCGGGTCTAGCTAGCCTGCGGTTATGGTGCATAAACGCATTCTCCTCCTACCCATGGTGCTGAACACTTAATGAATACCTAATATTATTATTTATTATCAAATAATACAATTCTACTCGTATTTTCGCTATCATTATTATGAAAGAGTTTTACTCACTACCTACGTGTTATTCACACTAAAAATAGAAAAATAAACAAACTTTTAAAAAAAAAAAATTAAACCGACTTCAAAAAAACAAAGAAACAAAAAAAACTACCTAAAAAACTGAAAAGCAAAAAATAATTTTAATAAGACATTCATCAAATGCGCTTATTGTCTAAGCCTATTAATTAAATTGTATTTTACGTGCTAGGTAGGTACCTACTAATCTGTTTGAAGTCGGTGCCAAGCCAAAGGTAATAAAAAATGATATATAATAATATTATGTATTATAAAGGGTTACTTATTAATCCGCGGACGTAGGTACGTAATCTGGGTACCTACTATTTGGCTTGGCACCGACTTCAAACAGATTAGTAGGTACCTACCTAGCACGTAAAATACAATTTAATTAATAGGCTTAGACAATAAGCGCATTTGATGAATGTCTTTCTATCAATGTTTTATTGAACTGAATCAAAACTGAATATTTGAATGGAAATAAAACATGACTACGATCATTTTCTTTACTACCGACCTCTCGAGACATTTTTGATCTTAAATAAGAGTAAAATGATGCATTTCGTTGGGCGCCAATTTATTAAGTGCACACTGGCACCCACCGTGTTACGAAGTAAAACTTAAAGAGGATAATATTTAGATGAAACATACAAAGATTTGTTGTATAATTGTATTACTAAAATACTTTCCAAGCCTATTTAATGTCCCACTACAGAGCAAAGGCCTTCAACATTGAAATCTTGCCAAGTGCGGATTGGTGATCACAAACCCGAGCTGTGTCCGAAAAAACCGACACAAATTTTGCTCAACCCGGCAATTGAACCCAGGAGCCCGAGCCGAGATCACGGCCCGGTACTTAAACCATTAGACCATTGAGGCATCGATGCTTGATTTCCTTCCTTGTTATGAAGTAAAATACAAACAAGGCGATAGATTCCGTTGTTAATCATACTTATTTTATAAGTTATTTTTGGTTATATTTAACCTGAAGAGAAAATCATAAAGCATTATTGCTAATAATAATTAATCCAGTAACCAAATTTTTAAATTTTTTTTTTGGTTTCAATGGAAGAATGAACAGGTTTTTCTATTTTTATAACAAAATATAAATCTTCTCCTCGGAATTGCTACTATTTTATTCAATACCTTGAAAGTGCTCAAACATTACTTCGCTGAAATAACCATTTTTGCTTAAGAAGAGATTAAGACAGAGCCAATTAATTTCTTACAAAAAAAGACGCTGAAACAAGATTTTTACTTAAATTTAATTTCAGGATTTGTTCGGCTTGACTTTTTTTCTTCTTGTTATTTAAGAGCAAATTATCAAGTAAAGTGTTATAAATAGCTTGTGATTAATATTTTTATGTATGATATGAATAATTACTATGTTGAGGGCTTTGTGAAAATCTCATCAGAGCACGATTTAATAACGATCGAAGGTAGCATAAATAGTTTTGTTTTTTAGGTTCCCCTAATACCCCGTCCTGATGCACTAGGACAGGCTGGCATTTATGGAGGACCACTCGAGAAACTACTACAACCAGGTTAGAGACTACCCTTAATACAATGTATAAGGTCTCTTTCCCTTCGATCTTACCGATCGCCATAAGTTTCTCCAAATTAAAACTCCCCTTATAAGTAATTGATATGTACAACTTATAAAATGACTATAACCTACGCAATTTAAACCAATAAGATAAAGTGGCAACGCAATCAATACCGGCTCGCAATGTCGATTAATTCAATTTACATTTAAGATCCTAATTCGCCAATTTAGTCTCAAATAAATTATTCAAAGTCACTTAGTGCCGAAATTAGCATTTTATTGGCCGCAGTAAAATTGAAGAATTCGCACTTTCAGCGAGTTTTTATGAGACACAAAAGCGGAATGAAAACCGTTTTTCAATTAAAGCTATGATGGTCATCCGCGGATATGAATTAACGAGTTTTTTAGAGCTAGAGTCAGGCTTTTGTATTGTTAAAAAATAATTTGATTGGGATAATTGTAGGTTGCTGTATGCCTCTACATAGATGAGCGTTTCCGTGCAAGGCGTGTTTTAAGAGAGGAAGAACATAGCTAATGTCAGGATTTCTTTTTTATGTATTGTTCGGTTCGCTTGGTTAAAAGCTTAGATGACTGCCCGAGATAGTAAGGGTTATAACCCAATTTTGGAACAAAACTTTGTAATGATTTTATGTGTTTGGAAATTTCTAGTTCCAATCCTGGATCTAGAAATAATATCGCTTTGGTCATATTATGTAGATGTAAGATAGTTGTCCCAATGGGCTATAACGGTAAAAATACCTACCTACTCCACAAGCATCATTACCTGTTGAAATCAAAGCATCCACAAACATGAAAGAATGTAGGTATATCCATTTTCATTCCGCTGCGTCAAAGCGGAGCGTCCACTCGCACATATCGCCTGGTGTCCAGCCGCTGGGTCAAAGCGACCATTCAGAGCCGGACGTCAGCGCGACCCGAGCTCTGCATGGCTTTTATTAACGAATGAAAAAAGACTTGCAACGAATACTGCTAGACTGTACCGAATCTGTGGCAATTTGAGAGCTCAATAGTCATATTCTGCAGCTCTCAGCTTTCCTCAGTTAGGTCAGATCGAACGTGTGTATAAAAATAATAGCAATATTAACAATATTAGCAATATTCTACAATGGGTAGGTTAAATACATGCAAAGAGTTTTAGACGATATTCATTTTACTAAATGCAGAAAAGTATCTTAGCGGGCAACAACTGTCATCATCATTTATTATATTTATTTTGTACTAGCGTTCCGCCCGCGGTTTCACCCGCGCGTTATTTCTTTTTTCAAATATTAGTGGAGGATAGTGTAGCTATCCAACAGTAAAAGAATGATTCAAATCTCGGTAATAGTTTCGGAGCGTATTCAATTTAAACAAACAAACAAACAAACAATCAAATCTTTCCTCTTTATAATATTAGTATAGATAGATTATTATAGATAAGCAGTGCACCTATGCGTGTAAACTATAGCATCTTATATAGTTAAATAATCGTTGTTGTTACTTACAGTCACAGGTCAAAAAATAAACATAAACCATTTTGTCTTCGAAGATAGAAATAGACGAAAAAACTTACTGAACTCTTCTAAAAGCCTCACAGTTCAATTGAGAAACTTAAGGAAAAACTGAGACTTTTCTCAAGCATTCCAATTACTGAAAAGGGCAGTAATTAAAAACAAGTGTACCTGTTCGTTTTACGGGTGATTCTATGTGAGCCCGGGGCTGATGAAACAGTGGGGGGTGGGGGGACATAGAGCGTCTTGAATGGCTGTAACGCTTCCGAGCGCTACACACCACCTGTAATTTTATTTACGCTTTATTCACTTATCCGCAGGGTTAGCACGTAGGAGATTGTAATTAAATAGTGCCAATTTTTAAATATGAAAGTGGGAGGAACTGGTTTGAGTGATACTTTAAATGATTCTTGTTTATCAGCGAATAATCGCACATCAAATTTCAAGCTCCTTCTAATTGCTTAAATAAAAGAATACCAAATTAGTCAATGTTGCATAGTGACTCTACCATCTGCTTCAGAATCTTGTTATCTACTGAGAAAACTGTCTAGAAACTTAATAGTTATCCTTTTTATTGGCCAAAATTTTACAACATTGGTTATCTATAGTCTATACAATCTCAATTTTTCTATCATTACCTAGTAGTAAATTCTGTGTTAAAAATATTAAAAGAAAAATCATTTTAATATTTTTGGCTTGTTCCTCGTCGTGCCACCAACTTGTACCACCAGTGGCACGATAAGGAATTGTCATTCCTCGTCGTACCACTGAATGATTATAAAACACAGACCTGGTAATTAATAGACATCTTTTATGCCAACCCTGTGCCAGTCGCGCACTAGTGCTCTATTCAACGTAGCTGAAAAGTTCCGTATACGTGTCGCTTTTAGTGGCGTTTTTATTTAGTCTGTTAATGGAGCGAATGGCGCGACAACACCGGCTGCCTCTGAATGCTGACCCCGCGGGAGAAGTGGACGCTGTGGGCGAGGACATAGAGTAAAAATCAAGTAGAGGTGCCGTGTCTGGTTTGTGTCAATGTTCTATAGTTCCAAGGCAAAAAAGATAAACAGAGCTCTCCTTTCTCTTTAAATTTCAAGACCAACAATTTCAAATACTTATGAAATTACGAGTAGAAATAAGAAAAGGACCATATTTGGAAGTAATCCACACAGCGGTGTTTAGCCTCAAATTAAACTGAGCTTGTTGTAAATAATACTTAATTACGTCCTTATTATCCAACTAGCGGGCGCCCGCGTTTTCACCCGCGTGGTTCCCGTTCCCGTGGGAATATCGAGATATCCTTTCTTAGCGGATACCTACGTCATAACATCTACCTGCATGCCAAATTTCAGCCCGAATCCGTCAAGTGGTTTGGGCTGTGCGTTGATAAATATCTATGTCAGTCAGTCAGTCACCTTTGAGTTTTATATATTTAGAAGAAACACCCAGTTACAAACAGACGTATACATTAAAAATTGTCCATAATGACGTTAGGACCTCGTTAAATAAAGGTAGCCAATTCAACTTAGTCTAGTTTCTTTGGTAGGCGAGAGTGATCGCAGCTGCCTACTAAAGGGCCTATTATCTAAGTAAAAGTAAATAGTCGAAAGAACTGGCCTGAACAAGTGTGGTGAAGAAGTTTATTTGTATTTAGTTGTCTGTTGAACTGTTTGAAATAAATGAATGAATGAAACATTAATTATGGTTGTTTCTTACTAGTATTCATTTAACTCTTTAGGCGTAATTTAAGTATTTAATCAGTATAATAATTAAAATTGAAAATATTGTACGAGTATTATGAATGCTAGACAAATCCTATAATATTTTGACTGAATTCATGAAACAGTGGTAACTTGGTAAGGAGGAATTCGATTCCTGCCCGGTTGGTGGTAGGAGTCGGAATAGCTGGCTGGTGAGTTTTTTTCTTTTTGATTTTCCGAACATATTTCGGATTTTTAATATAATTGTTCATATTGGTTTTAATATGGTTGAATGAAATAATATTATCTGACAACCATCATGTGGCACAGATCACATACAAATGTGGGGATTGCGTCGTCCCCCCCCTCTCTCGTTAATAAATGTTTTGTTTGACCTCTTGCAATTTTAATGTCCTGTTTTACCCACGCAACTTAATATTATTTTAATGTACAATTAAAAATATTGAATATCATGTGTGTGATATGTCACGCGGTAGTAACCTATTATCTACTTAAACATACTCCATACTAACTTTATAAATACTAAAGTAACTGCCTGCCAGTTATGCTTTCACGATTAAACTACAGAATTTTAATTTTGTACAAATATCTTTTAATAACTTGTCACCCATTTCTTTTGGTTGGCCTTAACAAGAGACAAAAGACGAGACCACACCCTATATTAAACTTCTACGAGGACACGACGTAGTAAAGGGTATTCTTTTAGTAAACAGCTTTTACAGAGGAACTTTGCTTCAATTCAATTCAAATATGTTTAATATCCTTCACAATTCAGGTAAAGTTAAGGTTATTTAACACAATGTACATGTTGTAGCCTAAATAGTGAGGGCTGGTGCCTGAAATAGGTTTCGGACAGAAACCTGTGCTGTATATTATGTAACAGTGGTGGGGTTACAAGTTTTAGATGTACCTACTAAGGATCGCATAAACGACAAAAATATACGGCTTAAAAATCAATTAAAAATAACTAGCTGCTTGCTTACAAATTATCTAGTAACGAGCAAAAGTCTAAACGACACGTTCTAAGGTCTACCTCCCCCGTCCCTCCTGTCTTCCCGGTATTTCATTAGGCCGACAACGCTTCCAAATTATACGAAATTGCGCCTAGAACGGCCATTGTGAGCAGATACTTGTAAACAGCTCTTTTGAATTAATTTTTCCGACAATTTTACTTTTTTTTGTAAATACCTACATACATATTATACATAGAAACACCCAGACCGATACAAACAGACATGTACACAAATGTTTGTACCGTGCGGGGATCGAACCCGCGACCTCTGGTGTAATAGCCGACTTCTCGACCATTACACCAAATGGCTCGTCAAATGTACATGCGAAAGTTACTGTACTAACTGAACCGATTTTGATGATAGTAAACATTTCTATGTTAGACCTTGGGAAGGATAGACTATTATTTACCCCGGGATAATTCTCAATTTCTGTGAAATAACGTCTGGATGTGGGCTGGTCAATAGCCAGAAGGCTGGCATCGGCTCGTTTAGTCGGAGTTTAGTGGGTAGTGGACGCTTTAGTCTCGAGTCCCACACACGGCCGCAGGTCTAGCTAGCCTGCGGTTATGGTACATAAACGCATTCTACTCCGAAAAAAAAATGGAATGAAATCTGGAAATCGGCATGGGTGGAATCTAGTAATTACCCCGACCACATAATTTTAGATGCACACAAATGTCGCGAGGCTGAAATCTTCTACCTTTGTTGTATTCGTATAAGCAGAGTTTTCATAAATATTTTATCAATCAGGCCATAAAGAACTGTGTTAGCAATAAATCTTTTGAATTTGTCCGTTTCAACATCTCGAGTCGGCTCTTGAAAGTTCAATGGAGAGTTAAATCAGCTACTTAATTAACTGGCCGCTTTCCTAAGTAGTTGTATTTTAAACTTAAGTGGAATCTTTTCAGAGACTTCTTTTACGTACTTTGTCGGTGAAGGAGGGGGAATGGAATGTGAATATGACTTAGGGTATGGATACCATTTAAATGCAATTCTTCACAAGGTTAAATAAGTGAAAAAAAAACTTGTCACTTAAGGATTGCATGTATAACTCTTTATTGCATTTCTCTCAAATTACTTACTTATTAATTAAATTAAATTCTCAAAATGAACTTTATTCAAAAAATATTATTATTTATAAAAATTTAAATAATTAAGTGAACTTTTCATTGTGACTTATCTTAATTCTCAGAGAGCTTAGCAAGTTCGCTCAATACAGATTCAAACAGTTCACAAGGTGAGGCAATTAAGTGGCATCCAACTCCGGAGCAATCTCTTTGGAACCTGTCATTTCATGCCGGTACTAGTTCAGCTGCAGCTAATAAATATAGCTTTATTATCTAGACGTTTAAATCAATATTTAGTCTAGTACTACTTATACAAAACTTACTGAGTTGGAAAGATTGCAAATCCCATTGCTGTTTGATTTTTTTATATCTAGTAAGTTTCTAGGTCTGACAAAATTTAATTTAAATTTTTGAAACAATTCTTTGTTTTCTGACCACTACCAGCCCAAACGTGGTTGTAGTGATTTTAAGCAATTAAGAATGATAATGTCGATGATTTGATTACAATGAAAACCTTTGACTTGTTAGTCGATACTTTTAAACCGCAACGGATACTAATAAATGAAAGCAATAAACCCAAAATACCAAATAAAATATACCAACAACTACAACAACTTATACTTACTATGATTATAATTTTGGAATCGAACAAAAGTTAAGATTATCCTAATTAACTTTATGAATTTTCGGGAACGGTCCTTCTGTAAATCGTACGTGACGTAACATCAAGATGTACGGTCAACAGAACACTAACTTTCAGTTCCATAATAGCACTTATGCCCCCGACATAAGACTGGTACAAAGTCCAAAGTGTTACGTCTGACGTGCTTTTGACTGTACAGTTAACACTATTTATCAATTATTGCAATTTAAGCCGAGGTTTTTTTACAAATCACCAATCCGTCATCACTATTGTACAATCGCACAAAAACACACCCGCCAAGAACCGAACCGACGCAAATTGCTTCCCGCGTCCTCTGTCACGTCATCGCAGCCCGGTGCAGTTTCATTTTCTTTTCATCAAGGTATCTTCACGCCCCAGGGACGACGTCTCAGCGCTACCCCCTCATTTACCACCCCATCCCCCCTTTTCATTTTGATAACGTTTTAGTTTTTTTTTAAGCCGGTTAGTGCTCTCAAGTGAAAAGCGAAAAACTTTTATGACTTCAGTCTAGCGGACTCGTTGGGTATAGTATTTGAGTGGAGTAACGCGTATTCTATTCAAATAGCGGGAAGTTTTGTGCAGGGGAAGGTTTTCAAAATAATTAAAAGTAACGCGATGTTTGCTTCGAGGATGTTAATGAATGAAACTGAGATCGCTTCATTGCGTTAAGCTGTTGTGTGTTGGAATAAAATATGAAACAAACACTTTTGAACTATTGTTTTTACAATAGAATTGTATTCCATTTATAACTGATATTATGTAATTTGTAAATTGAAGGTGTTTGTAAGTTGTTAAAGTTTGATATAGTATAAACTAAGATTTGTTGTACAAAGACAATAACAAATTTACTTTTTACGGATTTTAGGTAAAATATAAAATTATAAATGGGATACGCTAAAAATACACTTAAGTGTACTACATATTTACAGCAGAATAAATAGAGCTTTCTAAACCTCTATTTTTGTAACCCTAATCAATGTAGGTAAGTTTTTAATTAATTTCAAACCACACAAACTCGCCAACCTGAATTGGGTTCAAACCCCATCCAGAAAAAGCTTACAAAATATGTTAAATTTACTTTAACAATAATTGAGGTTCCTTTGTTTATATGATGGAAATGAGAATTCAAGCCACGTGTGCTAAAGTAATTTAAAAAGTAGACAAACACTAATTAATCCTTACAAATTCTGTTTCTTTCTGCTCGGCCTAAAGGTTGACTGGGAGAGAATGCCATGAGGCATTAAGTCCGCCTTTTGTACTTGATTTGTGAAATGAAGCTTAAATAAATAAATAAATAATAAAATTTCACCTTTATAATACTAGTAACTAGTATCACAAGCAAAGTAAGATCACACCAAATTGGTGTAGGTACAATTAATCAAACAAGCGAGCGCCCGGAAACAGTATCGTTTTCCGAAAGGCGTCGCGTTCCTAAGGGATGTGCGAGTATCTCCCGTTTGCCGCTCCGCGCTCGCTCGCTCCGCTCAGCTTAGCTCAGCCCACTCGGCGGCCGGCCGCGAGTCGCGATGTACGTGCCGAAGTGACCTCCGACGGTCCCGCGGAAAGTTTTCACCGCGAACTTTGACAATGCCGCGGTAATCGGTTTTTGATCCAATTGTGGTAGTGATTAGCTGTGAGTAACTAAGGTTGTGTTTCGATGTTGTTAGAACTTTATGGGATTGACACGGTTTGATATCGGTGAGTGTTTGTACTTGTTGCTCTTTGTAATTGGTTTAAAAGTTTCCTGGAATGTTTCCACGATTCTATGAACGCAGTAACGTTAAAAGCTTTTTTGTTTGACACGTTAATATGTTGGTTAAAAAAGTGCAACTAAAAATCTTTTTGGTAGAATTATGTTTTTATAAAATAATTTAAATATTTCCTGGTTGACGGTAGTGCAACACAAACATTTTTGTAATAATTAAAACGGTTATATGGTAAAATGGGACAAAATACGAAAAATCCGGATAATTATTTTCACTTATTAAATTAAACGTTATTTTAATATAAGATATTATTTACGTACTTATACTTTTTTTGCTTAAAATATATTTTGTAACTTAAAATGAATGTAGCATTTTATGTCCCTACCCTCTAGTCTTTGTTTATACCAATTTCGCCAAAAACAGTTCAATTTTCAGCTCAGTAACAGACAAGATTCACTTTTGAATTAACAGTATTAGTACGAATAACCGTTAACAACAATTTTTATAAATTACAATAAGATTGAGATACGTTCTGAGCAGCTAATTTAATTTTCCTAAGTATTCTAAGGATTCGGTGTAAATGAGGTATACCTTCACAATATTAATTTCTGAAATACCCTCTTGTCTTGTTCTTATTTTGCTCACGGCGAATAATTTTAAATTAAAGAAAGGTAGAGTACAAGCCATGGTAATAATTAATAAACGTAATAGATACGAATATTGTCAGTTACTTATTGAGAAATAATATTAATTAATTCTTAAAGAAAATAAAATTATGTTGTTTCCTCAATATCATTTTTTTTTATAATTATTATGGATCTTGTTAGACTACTGAAAACCATAAATGTTTAAATACGT
Source organism: Mecyna flavalis (assembly GCA_949319885.1). NCBI lineage: Eukaryota > Metazoa > Arthropoda > Insecta > Lepidoptera > Crambidae > Mecyna > Mecyna flavalis. The sequence goes on from OX439426.1 coordinate 1,946,410, forward strand.
TATAAAATCGTTGATCATTTTATTCTATCTAGGTATGACACAAATATACTAGGGACTAGTTTACCGCTAAGTTCGTAATATTTTTTGGCAGAGAGACACGCAGCCGATCTGATGGTGGGCGGCCACTGCGGCCTATTCCATAGCCCTCAATGGAATAGGCCGTAGTGGCCGAAGTGTCCCTACACTTCACCAGTAAGCGTCGCTCAATGTGCTGCCAGACTCTCGAAGGCTCTCGAAGGCTCGAAGATTAGATAAGCCTACGCTCATCTGATCTTGGAGCCTTTGTTTTCAAGTGTACTAGCTCCCACATTAATACTGCCGGAACACAGTCAGAGCTGTTATGGCGGCAGATTTCAACTGTGGGGGTGGTAGCTAGCCACTCGGACTTTGAAAAAGCCCTACCACCAACCAGACCCAAGGCGGGAATCGAACCCACGACCTCCGAGTTTTTATACCCGAGCGGCTTAGCCACTGTTCCACGGAAAAAATCGATTGTCTATTTATAAAAAAGAAAAAACTTCTTCGGTATCTAGCAGATAAGATACATATTATCGCGAACATATGTGATGCTACCAGCCGTTAGTGTAACTGAACGTGAACACCACGCCACATCCACAAACTCCATCACCTAAAGCTAGAAACTTGTAGCGTGTGGCAATAACCAGCTTAATCTTATGGGGCGAGTAATATAAAATGTGTGAAAACTTCACAAAATACATAGGTCGGTGACGGCGTTTTAAAGTTATCGGTGACCCATGTTCCCCTTATTTTATATCATAGCTTTGTATTTAATTTAAATTATTTACAAAACATTAGATTAATTTTGCAAACAAATACAGCCTGTGGGCACAGTGGTAACGCCGTTTTGGCCATCTTTATGTTAGTCCGACTGGTTAGCCACTTCCCTCACAGGTGACACCTGCTGCCTAAATATCTTTGGCTATGATCCGGCAAGGTTAATATTGAAGCCAATACAGCATTTGAAAAAAGATCGTAGATCAAAGGAATAATATTTATGCCGCAGTTGAAATGTGAGGTAAAAAAAAACATAATCTTGTAAAAGTCAAGCACAAGCACTAAATAGTTTTCGCATTTGAAAATCCATTTCCCTGTGAAGAAAGGTATACTCGTAATAATAAAATCAGCTATCGTTCTCCGAAAACATAAAATGAAATCTAAAGTGCTAAAACATCTCGATTTCGAGGAGAGTTATCGTTGTTCGCAGCTCATAATGATGGTAACGACATCGCATCAAATTTTGACAAGCTACCAGTAAAATACGAAATACTCCTTGATAGCGTAGTTTGAATAATAAATACACGAATTGTCTCATAAAATAATTACTGCTGAAGCTACATCTGAAGATATTACTTGGCATTAATTTTTAATGGAGCCATTTCTGTTTCTTGCCGGAAAATTCGCTTTTATAACTAAGTCAAAGTCACATTTTCTTTATAGGCTACAAATGGCATTTTTTAAATAATATTGACAATAATATCTGTTTTTGTTGTGATACCTTGTCTAAAAGAGTATTTTTTCCAAAACAATAAAGGCGGTTCTATATTTTATCTATTACGTGTATAAAAGAATTATCGATTTTCTATTAAAATGCTTTCTCAATTATACTGAGAAATTGCATGGCTTTTCATATTATTATTATCTTAGAGCTGTAGTTCCCTCTATCTTATGTGCTGCAAGACTACAATATTATTGAGAGGCACTTCAAAGGGAAGCATTATTCTGTTGTGTATCCTTTTGCACTCATTATTGTTGAAGAGTGTTGGCTTATATTGTTTCATGGAGGTATTTTTATGAGAACATATTTATAAATAGAACATTTATTACACCCATAAAAATAGAACATTTATTATAGCCTTCGAATAAAAGCCCTTCTGCGTACATACAAGCAACGCCACAAGCCCGGAGCCAAATTGTATTGTGCGCTTTTGAAATAATAATTGTTTCTCGTATATATTGGGAAATTTTCGTGCCAGTGGTGTGATTCTTTTACAATTTTCTTATTATTGTGGAATCTTTTGATAAACCTACTAATAAAGGCAACGTCCACATTATCCACAGGTGAAACCTGCCGCCATAACAGCTCATACTGTGTTCCGGCTGTATTAATGTGGGAGCAAGCATACAAACAAATTAAAGGCTCAAAGATTATAGGAGCATACAGTATCAGAACATTGAATGACGCTTCCCTACTAGGTGTCTCTCAATTATATGGGCCTCAGTGGCCTCTTAGCGCTGGCTGCGTGCCTGTCTACCAACTGTTCTAGCATAAAAAATAGACGGTTAATCGTAAAATAACAGTCTTCCATTGTAAAACAGCCATATTGCAGCGGCGGTATCGTGACGGTCGTCGTTCGCGGCTCGTAACGATGCGGGTAACGGTGGCTGTCAAATTTTGAGAGCCGCTTTAACTCAGCCGAGGAAGTTAGCGCGCGGTGAGGGAACTTTATTGTCTTTTTGACAAAGATTATAAAAAGTTATCGAAGTATTGTGGCTGATCTTACTGTTGGTGTTGTTGTATGATTCTATTTTAAAGTAGCCTTATTGCCATTAAAAGTCCCGTGATAGGTGGACGTATAACTTACATAAGCAAAGTTTTGTATTATATGCGAAGCGAACCCGCAACTTCTGATTATTAGCAGACTTATTAACATACTAGTCTTCCGCCCGCGGTTTCACCCGCGCGTAATCTCTTTTTTCAAATATCCCCCCTTCCCCCACATTTCCAGCATCAAAAGTACCATATGTTCACCGGGGATAGTGTAGCTTTCCAACAGTGAAAGAATTATTGAAATTGGTTCAGTAGTTTCAAAATTGATATTCCCGCGGGAATGAGACGTTTCCCGTAGGAATTTTATAGCCTATGTCCTATTTCGGGTTATAAACTATACGTGTGCCAAATTTCATCTAAATCCGTTCAGCCGTTTAGGCGTGATGGAGAAACAAACATCCAAACATCCAAACATCTGAACATCCAAACATCCAGACTTTCGCATTTATAATATTAGTAGGAAGTAGGATTCATTGTTTATAATATAGTTAGGTCCATATAATACAATTTATCACCTCAGGTACATATTCAAATTAAAGCCAATTTCTTAAACGTACCTAAACGTTTCATATTGCAAAGTTTAGTTTTAATTAGTTAGATTTAGATGTTTTCCGAATATGTAGATATGTATTTTTCCTTGAAATTTATAGGAGATACAAGTTAATAATGTATGGTTTGATAAATAAGTCAGTCTCGACAGAAATCTAGATATTATAATTAATCATAGAATTGTTATTTACTTAGGTCTAGAGAAGACAACCGTTCATTACGCTCTCGCGTTAATTTCGTCGAGAACATTCAAATTTAGTACTAGATATATTTCAATTGCTATGAATTTAAATGTTTGAATATAGAGAAGTATTTAAATACCTATTTGAATCTGAGATATCTTTAGATTTTGAATTCTTTGTACTGTATTATTAAAAATTGCATTATATTAATGCCTGTTGGAGATCTATTTATCTTTTGAAAGTGGAAGATCTTCGTCTAAGCTCGAATGACTTTGCTCTGAAACCATGTGTCGAGTATTACACAAAAGGAACATATTTATATAATATTTTGACATGTATTAGGTTCACTTCATGCAGGATTCTATTTCAGAATCGATGGTTTACGCTTTCTGTCATCAGTTCTCAACTGTTTGTGGCGAATGGGTACTACTAGTTCGCTGATCAAATTAGGTTGAAATATCTTTAATTCATTTTGTTTTATTGGCATCTGCTGTTTGGCTGCTGTGTCAATCAAATCTTTTAGTTCGTAATCGTTAGTTTTAATTAATATCTCTAATTACGAATCTGTTCTATGACAGTACTCTAATAGAAGCTGTCTTGTCTTGATCCGGGCTGTACTGACTGATTGAGAGGCCTCAATCACTCAAGCGTGAAGTCAATACAAGCTCTAATGGTCTGTTGTAAAGCCACGATCAACTTGACTATATGTAGTGTAGTGTAATAGTTACGTACCTAATAAGGGCTGCCTACATTATAAAATCTCTGGACATTATTCATACAGCGCCATCTAGCCCCAAACTAAGCATTAGCTTGTGCTATGGATGCCAGACAACGGATAAACATTACTTACATACTTTTTCTTGTAAATACATACATATTACACATAGAAACACCCAGACCGATACAAAAAGACATGTTCATGCACACAAATGTTTGTACCGTGCGGGGATCGAACCCGCGACCTCTGGTGTAATAGCCGACTTCTCGACCATTACACCAAATGGCTCGTCAAATTATCTTTTAGTTTTCATGTGAGTTTAGTAGGCATACCCACTAATGGTCCTCCTTAGGCGCCACCCTGACTTGAGGCCTTGTAAGTCGAGGTACCCACGGATGGGCTGGTCAATAGCCACAAAGCTGGCACCGGTTCGTCCCAATCGGCTGTGAAGGGGAAACCGGGGGAGTTTAGTGGGTAGTGTACGCTTTAGTCTCGAGTTCTACACACGGCCGCAGGTCTAGCTAGCCTGCGGTAATGGTGTATAAACGCATTCTCCTCCGAAAAAAAGGCATACCCACTAAAAACCCCCGGTGTGACGCCTCTAGTGAATTTCAGCAGAAAGGGTTCCTTATATAAACCACAATAGGGGCTACACTTATCAATCCTTCTTTTTAATATTTATAAACCAACATAATCAACCCTAGCTACTGAGAGAGTAGCTGCCGGCGGACGTCTATTCCGAGAGGTCGATCAATTGATTCGGGTCGGATAACTGCCTCTTGATCAATCAATTAGAATAATGAAATTAGGTGTAATTGTCTGAAATTTTCCACACTGGTTTGGAGAGAGAAAAATGTATTGTGTTCCTCTTGGATACATACTACATAATATGATACGTACCAACGTTCCTATTACTTGACACGAAGTCGTACATAGATGATCCAAAAATACAAATAAAATTAATTTTGGTTATGTTTTGTTTGTTATTCCGCAGGAACGTGATATTTTCCAGGATAAAAGTCTTATAATATTTATTTTCATTGTCAAATACCCAAATAAGTGCACAAGATATTGTTTACTTTAGGATTAGGAGCTATGCTATCCAATATTTAAATTTAGAGGCCGCATAGCCGCCAACTGATGTAGTATAAACATAATAACAGTATTTATCTATCTGAGTGTGGATAATTAGGGGCATCTCTATTTAGTACCCAAAACCTAGCAGCAACCATTATATACATTCCAGTCGCCAACAGTACAAAATTCTTACTACAATTTATTTCCATGTTCTCGTTGTGAGGACGATAGCAAAAACTAGTTCTGCAGAGACCGCTTTCAGACTGAACTTGGGACCATTAATATTAGTTTCTTCAGAGCAGATCTCGGGAACACTGTATTACTCATAGTTGTGACTTTGTTTGTACATAAATCCTGAAGGATTATTTATTCAGCTGGAGCGAAGCGATTCTTGTAGTCTTCAAACTTTTTCTCGCTGTTTAAACACTTAGTAACTTTCGACGGCTGGAACGTTCTTTTCAACGATGAAAGAAACTGAAATTATTAACCTAATTTAAGAATTGAATAACAAATCATGATATAGAGCAAGTCAATATATTTATGTCCATCATTAGTTGTCTTTGGTTAAAACGATTTCCATTAATTCAGCACTGCACTGTAGAAAGTATCTATATTTTATGTAATTGATATACTACAAAACAATTTATGTTGAAATCTGTTTTACAGTTTTACTTAAATTATGACTAAATCAACACGCAAAAGAAAAAGAGACGTCATTAAATAAGATATCAAAAGAATTTTGAGTTATTAAAAGCCATTAATATTAATCTGTCATATAACATTGAAGCTGTGTTTTTTATTGACAAACGAGGCTGCAATTGATAAATTACCTGACACAAATTATCGCGAACTTAACTGTCAGGACTCAACCTAAATAGATACGTACCACTACTCGTACTCAACGTACTATTATAATATTCTATGATAGAACTGTTTAGAACCTTCCAGTTGTGATTCATCGCGACGTTTTTTCGAATTTTGATTATTCTCTTTTACGGAAAAAAAAGGTGAATTTACGCGAATCTGGCCGCCAACAACACAATGGTATTTTAAAAATACTTCGGCATTGTTCTTTTGTTACAACAATAGAGAAATTCTCAGCTCTCCATTAAATGCAGGGGTACCAGAAGTTTCGGCACATCTTTTATCTCCTCGCGAATGAAACCAATTTGCATATTAAAAAGCGGGGTTTAAAAATAATAATAACAAAGACTGTTATGAAAGTGGAGAGATCAATTACACGCTTTATTATTTTTTCAATTGCAGGCCAGTAAGGAATTCCGTAAGGAATTAATTATTTTAGGACTTGCAGGAATCTAAAATGTATCCACTACCTATGAGGTGTTTAGCCAAAATAATCGTATTTATAACTTCAACAGACACGTGCTGAAGGTTGAACGATTACTTGTAGGAAGTACTACAATTGTACTTACTTTACTTTGATTACTTGTAGGATTACTTGTTGATTATTGTAGGAAGTAGCAATTTTGTTGTACATCGATTAAGCCTTGTTACTATTATTACGTAAATCCGTGCGTTGTTACCCTTTTTAACCGACTTCAAAAAAGGAGGAGGTTATATGTTCGACTGTATGTATTTTTTTTTTTTTTTTTTTTATGTATGTCCGTCGATTTCTCCGTCAATTGTGGACCGATTTAAATAATTCTTTTTTTATTTGAAAGTGCATAGTTCCGAGGTGGTCCCATTGTCACCATGTCAGGATCTGATGATGGGATCCCGGGAAAATCAAGGGCAAACCTCAAATTTTATAGGCGCACACTACGCGTTACTTGTTTTTTCTGAAGCCATTCAAGTTTTTGCGTCCGATAGACATAATTTTATGTTGATGAGCTGATGATGGAAAGTACAACTCCTTAACAGTTAGGAGTTAGGGGATAATTCTTTCAGTATTGTAGGAATATGTGGACCGTTAGTTGTATTTCATGTACTTTTGCAGCTAAGCTGATGATGGAAGGTACAACTCCTTAACGGTTAGGAGTTAGGGGAGAATTCTTTCAGTATTGTAGGAATATGTGGACCGTTAGTTGTATTTCATGAACTTTTGCAGCTAAGCTGATGATGGAAGGTACAACTCCTTAATGGTTAGGAGTTGGGGGATAATTCTTTCAGTGTTGTAGGAATATGAGGACCGTTAGTTTTATTTCATGTACTTTTGCAGCTAAGTTGATGATGGAAGGTACAACTATGATGATGGAAGCTACAGGGTACGACTTCTTAATTCTTATGTCCCTCTTGCGGGCTGCGTCTTTAGTTGGTCTACCCATGGTGCTGAACACTTAATGTCAAATAATACAATTCTACTATTTTACTCGTATTTTCGCTATCATTATTATGAAAGAGTTTTACTCACTGCGTGTTATTCACACTAAAAATAGAAAAATAAACAAACTTTTTTTAAAAAAAATTAAACCGACTTCAAAAAAAAACAAAAAAAATAGGTACCTAAAAACACTGAAAAGCAAAAAATAATTTAAAAAAGACATTCATCAAATGCGCTTATTGTCTAAGCCTATTAACTAAATTAAATTGTATTTTACGTGCTAGGTAGGTACCTACTAATCTGTTTGAAGTCGGTGCCAATCCAAAGAAAATAAAAAATGATACATAATAATAATGTATTTTACAGGGTCCGCGGACGGTACGTAGTCTGGGTACCTACTATTTGGCTTGGCACCGACTTCAAACAGATTAGTAGGTACCTACCTAGCACGTAAAATACAATTTAATTTAGTTAATAGGCTTAGACAATAAGCGCATTTGATGAATGTCTTTTTTAAATTATTTTTTGCTTTTCAGTGTTTTTAGGTACCTATTTTTTTTGTTTTTTTTTGAAGTCGGTTTAATAGCTTATCATAATACCCTTTCCCAAACACCAAGTAGATTTCACTTTAATCGTCTTTGAGGCGACCAACTTAATAATTATAGGCAGACCTTAACGTTTTGGCTCTGTTCCAAGAAACTTGGACTTCCAGAGTCTTAAAACTTTCCACTGATGTCTGAATGAAAAAAACTTCATTAATAATCATTTTCATTCCACACAAACTTTACCTTTAGATAGATAGATAGATAAACAATTTATTTGCAACAAAGGACACACATACACACAAAACAAGCTGACAACTCAGTAACAAAGAGAAAAAAGACAAAAAACATTACCTTACATTAACGCTTCGTCTGCATGTGTGCCGCGGCGATGCAGATGGGCAAGAGGCTCAGTGGAATTTTTGCTCCGGGAGCAAAACACTGGTTTTCATCCTTTGCCAGGGGTGATTGCTAGTGCACGTGAAGAGACCGTGTCGTACCTTTCTTTTTATTAATTACAATATTTATTTTTACTAATCTCCAGTAAATACTCAGTATTGACTCGTGTAAAAATAGAATTTAAATAGGTTACATAATTATCCAAACAAATTATATTATGTGCACATAATATAAAAATGGGTGTAAATAATCGATAAAATATAATATAAAAGATAAAATAATATAAGCAAATTTAAAAATAAATACAACCTTTATTTCACCAAAACAACCAAGCACTATGGAACGACGTCACCAAAGCAACCATGAAGCAATTTGGACTTTTGCATCTCTAAAAGCAAAGACTTAAAATGTTTTTTAAAACCTTTACCAATCTGACCATTTATTTAGCGAAAAGGTAACATAAATGAACTTTGATATTGCTATTGTGACCATAATATATATGAAACAGAAACTCTTGCAACGCCCCTCGATGATTTTATGGTTGATCAAAACAATTTATGTATATATTTTTTAACAGAGCTCGGGCTTGTGTTTACCAATCACTAAAATTATATTAACACTACATATGTTTCACAATTTTCACACAAAGTTTTAGACCCAAATTAAACAAAACCTGTAACTTACTTAATACAATAAACCCCTATTTTAACCAAGATAACTTCGCTACTGAAAAATTCCCCACAATCTGATCAGATAAAAAAATGCCCAACATCATGAAACTGTTTTTATTTTAATTATTAAAGTTGAATGTTGCCCTTTATTTTATTTCCACGACAATAAATGTAATCCACAATTAAGTAAAATTGTTTTTTAAAGTTCGATAATCATGCGTATTTACCAGAAGCATGCACAATAGTGGCACGTTATGAGTCTTACGTGAAGGCAAAAAGGTTCAATATTGCACATCGATTGATTATGTACAATCTGGATTGAGCTATCCAATTTATCGTTGGTTCGAGTCGGTGTGAGTTCGTCTAATTAGCGCTTTGATATGAGTATTGGAACAATGCCGAGCGCGACGAATCGTTCTTTGGTATTACAAACATTTTGTTTTGTTCCGTATACACTATTAATACGAATGGTAACGAGATGAGGAATATTAATATAACAGTTATTGTGAAATACAATCAGTGTTTACTGCGTAAAACATATTTACAGCACACCTACATGGTTTCATAGAAAGAAGGCCTTAATGGAACATCAAAAGACATGTGAAGTCACTTAACAGTTTCTCATTTTAATCTTAATTACCTTTAATTGAAGTTCTTTGATCTTTTATTTGAAGGATGAACGATACCTTAATGAGCCATGTTATGTGCGTTTAAAAATATCAAACTGTGAACTCCATAACGAATTAAAATTCATCGATGGATCTCAGTCTGGCGGTATATTAATCTAATCATCATCATCATCATTGCAGCGTATTCTCGATTGCATCCGGTATGGAGCTCAGGGTCCGCTTCGAGTATGATCCTAGATTTGACAAGCTTGGTTATTACAATGGAGCGATTGCCATCTGACCTCCGTAACCCTTACAAGGGAAACCAGACCTATTTGGAACATAGTCGGGACCAAACGGCTTGACGTGCCTTCCGACGCACGGAATCATCACTCTTTTCAGACATTCAGGTGATTCAAGCCTGCAATGTCCTAACCAAACTGGAAACAATCTCACAAAGTGATGTTCCCCGCGGGATTCGACCCCTCGACCTCCGGGTTTTTAGAGCTCAACGGTCTAACCACTGTACCATGGAGGCAGTTAAATATCTAAACATATAAGTCAGAGTTCTAAGACCTGACATATGTAAATAATCTTGCGACATACGAGTAGATGCGTACTCCAATAACTCTAGTTGTAAATTCCGCCTTCCCGGCGTGAAACATGAAACTGCAAATAATTACAGCGTCTTGATAACTAATACTGTGAGTACTGCACCGTGTTCGCTAGCGGTGGAGCAAGGATGTTAGGGTATGCGACAGATATTCGCCTGTTGGTTGTATTATATCTGATACAAGAATCCTAGGATATTATACACACAGCGCCATCTCCACCAAACTAAACATAACTAATTGGGCATCAGACAACGGATAAAATATAAGTCATAAACTTTTTTTAAATTATAATACTTAGATAGAGTACTATCTTACAATTCAGATAAGGTCGATGTCCCAGCAGTGTGAACGTATATTAGGCTGATTGTGATGATGATGATGAATACTTAGATAATTTAATTTGTTATAATACTATAATACACAAGGAAACCCCAGATAGCAATTAGCAACTCAGAAAGTACTTCAAAAGAACAATGGCAAAGTCCCATACTACGTTTGTCCTGGATAAAAATTGGGGCGTCTATGATTTAAAAAATGCTTATACACTAGCAATTGCATTACATAAACATTTCCAAAAAGAATTTTAACAAACGGTGGTTGGAAAAAAAAGTTATAAGTATTTTTGTACTTTGAGGTTATGTTGGTAATGAAACAAATCCTTGTTTATTTTCTTCTTTTAGTAATTAATAAAATTATTTTTTATTAAAATAGTCATCTTAGAAGCAGTCAGAGGAAAAATAAACAGTCTCCTAAAACATTTATGAGAATACTGGACCTTTTAAATATCGTCTGTGGCTAAAGTACAAACCGTGCAAAGCCAAAACCTATAAAAAAAATAGACTGTCAAACAAATTGCTTTGCAGTTTCCTGCTGTCAAAATAAATTTGGTGGCAGTGTTGCAATTGGCAGATAGTTAAATATTACACGAGACAGCTTTAAAAGTTACATTTTACCAATAAAGAAACATTACGCTATTTTATGTACGAAGGGAACTTCCACTGTGCTATTTTTAATGATATATAATTTCTAAGTTACACATTGCATTGAAATAAATTATTTTTATTCCTTTTTCTTATTATTGAAAAAAATATTAATGTGTTATTTTTTCTAAAGCGGCAACACAAACGCGTAAGATATTAATATTGTAATCAACTGAGAGGTTTTTATAATTCATGATTTAATATCAGCCTTTAAATAAAACTGTGTTATGATGTAAAAATCTGGCTAATTCAAATAATCGTTTTTGTATAAGTCAAGTTTTAAGACACCTTAAAAACATGCAGGTATAAAACTGCCATTGTTCTTTGATAAGTAAGTCTATTTTTAAATTATGGAAATTATTGAACATAATCACATAATAGTCCACAAAAGTTTTGGTTTATTTAAACCAACTTCAGATAAAGAGGAGGTTCCAAATTCAGATGGTGTGATATTTTATGCATGTTCATTTAACGGTTGTTGTATCATTGCATTCCTACCCAATTTGTGTAAAGTAATCGAAACGGCTGTATGTAAATTTTAATAAATCGCAAGTTAATCCGTTTAAATTTGTTTTACAGTAATGGCAGTAATCGTATTAACGCTACGATCATATTCAGAAATACACAGTAGTACTCGTATTTTCATTATTTGCAGCCACGGTTACCGGTGAGAATGAACTACAATGTATAATTTTTTATGAGTTTATTATGCACTGTTATTCATTTTAAAAAGATGAAAATTGCATATAATGTTCCCAAAATTAAATTGGGAGTTTTGGATTTTATTTGCCTGTTAAATAAATATGACCTATGAGTCTTTTTGGCAACGAATTCTCGAGATTAACATTTCTGTTCCTTTTTTGATTCTGTTACTATTAACACAGTCATGTCGTAATAATAAATGTATAAGCTACAGGTCAGTAAGTGATCTTTTTTTATTTTAATAATGGCTTTGAATTTGAATGTTGTTCAACATTTAAATTGTTTATTCAAAGTCTTTTATCCACCCATGAAAGCAGCAATCCAAAATGACACTGTCGTTCCTATTCTATTTCGTAGACAATATCCGTAGCAATATATGCTACGTATTTGCTACGAGCCGGCATGTTCGTAGCACTCGTAGCAAGCGCGGTTGCACGTGACGCGACGGCGAAACTCCTAATATTGCATCTAGTTTCAGCAACTAAATAATATTTCCATAATTATTAGCTGCTATATAGACAGTATTCACACATAATTCTTATAAGATAAGATTATGTATTATTACTTGTTTTCTTATGACAACGGTTTGATTCTCGCACAGTATTTTGGTTCCATTTTTTTTTACTGCTGGGCAAGTGTCTCCCTCAAATCTCTTCATAGACCTCTAGTTTGAGCCAAAGTCCGAGACGAAAGAAAATATTGCCTGTGGTCGGTCACCCATAGCCAAAGCTTTGTTTGGGGCAAACTGCTGTGATAATAAAATATGACATATTTTACTCCTCTCCTTACAAAAAAGTCCGATAACCGTGACTGGTTCAAGAACTACATTGTACCATTCAATTTTGTAACATATTTTTATTTTATGATTTTGTGCAATAAAGAGTATATCTATCTATCTAACTACCTAAGTCGTTCCTTCCTTTGTCGTTCTCCACAAGCCGCGATTCCTCAACGGTTTAGTGCGGCTACATGCCAAGCGCAGGAAATCTTTTAGTATACTTTTATAGATATGTTGGGTCAGTAGTTCTTAAACTACTGACCTAGGCTTTTAATAATACAGTAAAAAGTATGATTGTAGCATGCATAGGAGCGCCAGAATCTTCTGTGCTGAAGTAAATGAAATTACTGGGTACAATATGAGACCTAATAACTGTCGTCTCGGTGTAGCAGGCGCAGGGCAATGCCAGACAGTAACTGACTAGTTACTATTTGGCACTGAACTGTCTAAGGACAGACGTGGCGCTTACCATCAGGTGAACGACCTGCTCGTCTTGTTTCACATTGCAATAAAAAAATGTTATCCGACGAATACCCGACGAATACATATAACGAAAACCCTTTTTTACGACGACTGCTAACGAAAAAATACATTCTTTTTATTATTGTTTGGTTACGAAATTAATAAATAAAATATAAAGTAGGTAGGTAAGTAAAAATACTTTTTTCATAAAAAGTTTCACAGTTGTGTCAAATTCGCTTAGTTCAAAAACTTTCATAGTAAAATAAAGAGCCTCAGCCTCATTGGCTTTGAGTTTAAGACCTGGCTTAGCCGCAGTTCAGTTCGGCTGCAATTCCGAGCGCGCGGGAAATCTGCTAGTATTATTTTATGGATGCTACACCAACTAGGGCAGTGGTTCTCAAACTGAAAAAGGCTGTTATCTTTATTATTATTATGGTTCACCTTGCTTTATTTAGTATTGGATATTCAAGGCCAGCTATACTACAGATGTTTATCTTTTGTCTGTCAAATAACTTAGATGCTATATCTTTTTTAATATCCATAAATATAAGAGAACGAAATTTTTATTTAAAAGAAATTTATCTGGAATGTATATATCGTGGTGTGTAGCATATTTTTCTATGGTATAGCACAATTGGTACCAAAAAACTTTCTTGAACTATATTCTGTTACTCTACAAATTTGAAATATCCCCTAAAGCACAAGATGGTGGCTTCAGTTATTTTGAGAACCAGTGCACGAGAGTAATATCCGTATTTCGCATTTATGTCAGTACCAAAGCAAGCAAAATTCAACCAAGATTTTGCATTAAAATTTTTATTAAAATAAAATTTTATTGCGTCCCATTACTTCGAAATGGCCACGTGAGTGTTAAAAGCGTAGTGAAATTTAACCAAGCTAAATAATATTATGAGTAATACAATAAATAAATGAAGATGGCGTTATTAAAGCAGAAAATTTAAAATTGAATTAAGTTCAAACTGCGTTCCGGAAATGTATAATATAGAAGCCAGTAGGTACAATAGGTTTCTACAGTTTTCGACTGGCTAGCCTCCTACAAGTATTTATCGGTCGAAATCTGTTGCCATATTAGTTTTGGCTTTCTTCCAAAAATATTATACCTAACATTGCGGCTAATACTTGAAACACAAAAGCTTGAAGATCATACTTGACGGTTGAAAAGGCATGCATACTGCTAACATATTGTATGTTTCAATGAACTGTGCATACTATCTGTTAAACGTAAGGTGGAGTACGAAAGTATACTTTCCGACTATATTACTGAATACAGATTTTAATTACGAAAAATAAAAATTTATTTAACATTTCTTAAACTTTAGTTGCGCTTTTTCTTTCAAAAATATTATCACACAATTTTTTTACAACTGCTCACTTAAAACAAAAACAAAAACAAATACCTATTAACATTTCAAACTACATCAATTTCATGGTTAGTAAATTAAAAAGTAATATTTCCCAAAAAAAAGTTTAAATTAAAAATTTCCTGAATAAAAACTCATTTTTGACTACACTCACTCGCAACAAATACTGGCCACATTATTAAGCGACAAATAAAAAAAAATTCGAGGGAAAAAAAAGACAATCTAATTTCGAACACCAGACAGAATTATGGCGCGGACTCGAACGTGCTTTATAATTTTATTTGTATATCTATGCATAAAAGAGAAGTTAACGATTTTTTGTGCTAAATATAATGCCATCAAGCCTTTGATGCCTCTTGTCTGTTCTCTCCTTTTCCACCGTTGAAGCAGGGTGCTTTTATCAGTCCAGTAAGTGCCTATCACCCTTTTATTTTTAACGCCGGCAAACTTTTTACTTCGGGGAATTTGTTAAAATAGAATTTTATTTTGTTTTAATTGACACAGCTTAAATATAGGTACTTCCTTTTAGGTATTTTATCTTATATTTTTTTGACACTTTGTCACAATCTTTATAAGGACCTATAAGGACGTTGTTTTTTAGGGAAGATTTTTTTTAGAAAGATAAATAAATTATTATTATCCTTTGTACTCGTAGTACCTACAATGAATTTTTAAGCTATTTTTATTTTATCGAGTATGTGAAATACACATTTTATGAACACGGATGTGAAAAAAGCGTATACCTACTTAAACAAATTTATTTCACATAAAATCATACAATTATCAAGTTTTCTTTCCACATTATTATCATCTTAACGTCCTTTATTATTTGACCAGGTTTCTGAATTATTTGACCACATTCCCTCTACCACATTATTGATTCATTTTTAAAAATAAAATAGGTCACCTGTATTAATAATTCTTGATTCTCGTCTGCCACAGTGATTAGGCGATTTCAATATAGGCTTTCATTAAAACCAAACTATATGAAATTGGGATATTTTTAAGTGTACATCAAAAAAATACTGAAATGTACATCAAAATAACTGATTGCTCATTAAAGGTTAGGTTAGGTTAGCAATTCAGTATTTTTTGATGCACAATCAGTATTTTTGAAGTGCAGTTAAATACAACCCTATGAATTTGAGCTATTGTTTTTTTATTTATGAGAACGTAGACGTTATGACAAGATTCTTCTTTACTTCTATAGATATATAAGAGATTTCTTTTATTTTATTATTGACGACAAAACCATACCTACATAGTTTCCAAAGATGTAAAGATACTGCATTCACATGAATGCATTACCAAGTGGTGTAATATATTCAAAAGACGTTTATCAAGGGGATTCAATGGACCAATACCCATCAGAGCTATGGTGTGAATACGCAAGATAACGTCTGGTAGACGAGCGATAGCTAAATGACATCCGGCTTTTAGCTCCATCGGACAGGAAATCGTCTGTCGCTGTATAAGAGCTTTGTGTCGAAAGGACAATGCAAAAGACTGGACCCAATAAAAAAATGTTGTGCAGATTTGGTTATTTGGGACATAGCATACCAAGTAGATCCAATAAACACCTTCAACTTTTATTATGGCGTCGACAAAATTGGCCCTAGTGAAAAAACAATATTATGTTTATTATGTTAATTATTTATGTTCATATAAAAATAATAAATTATTATTGACGATAACTTTTTCCCCCTGGGACCGATTATGGTGTCATCATAATAAAAGTTGATGGTGTGTGTGTGGTCTTTCACATAGAATACATCTCATCTCTGCACATAATTTTAAATTTTTTGGGCTCATTGTTCTTAGCAAGTTTTGCATTGTCATTTCTAAACGTAACTTGTTTTAAAAAATTTAGCACTGTCTAGGGTTGTACTGCAATGTAGTTTAATTAGGAAGTAAATTAATGTGTACAATGCGAGTAAAAAGAGCTGTGGTAGGTGAGAGATTTCAAGCATCGCTTTACATGCGTCAGTTCGATATGGTTAGAATTTCGGCGCGCACCTATAGATTTTTCTATGTGCTTATTTACCATTATGATGGTGAGGTAATCTGCAAATTCGAATTAAAAATAAAAAGGCAATTGTAAAATTACGAATTTTCAGAGAAATAAAAGAAAACAACTACTCCATGCCAGCTAAATACATACATAGCTGATAAATTTTTTTAAGACTTCATGTGCATAATTTATTTTCCAGGTGAATACTGTACAGTGCTGCGTTAATCAACTTGTGTGATAGATAGCGTTTTTATATTCAATATTTAGATTATAAATTCAGTTTACCGATACATTTATTAAAATCATTATTAATTAGGTACATAATCAGTTTGATATATTATTCACAAAACAAGTAATGTCATCAACAAATAAAAGTACTAAACCACAAGAGAGATATCGGCAGATATTCAGCTCATGTGGCTCTGTCGCCGGCAACAAAGCGTCATATCTTTGTCGCGTCGAATCAGTCCCCAAACGCGTCCTCAATACGTAGAATTCTATTCACAGGATGATTTCCTACAGGGGGAGTAATTTGATTGCAGAAAGATGTCGGGTTTACGACAATTTGGCTATTGTTGGGTCCATATATTTTTTGTGTAGTCCTTTGGATGACGAGTTTGTTATTCAACAGCTATTTGGGAGGTACTTGTTGGAATATATTGCGTGTTTTATGTGTTAAGTTAAAGGATATTTATTTTTATTGTTATTATATTTTTACGCTGAATAGCCACGTAATTTTAGTACCTTACTTTTAAAGCTATTTGGCATACACAAATAAAATCAAGTGCAGTGTTAAATTGCAAGTATTTAAGCCTTTTTACTTTTGTTCCAGTAAAGAAATATAAAAGGACCCCACGGATATCATGAATTCTTTACTCTCGCCCGCGGTACATCCTAGCTTGCTTCTTTTTCACTTTATTTTCTTAAATGCCCAATCAGTTCCTAGCAACCAGTTGCTCCTGATATGCGACTCTTTTTTTAAATCAGATATTAATGCTCAAGCAGTTTAGATAAGATTAGGAATGAGTATATAAGAGCAAGTTTGAAAGTGGCACCGGTAGTGGATAAGTTAAAGAGTGCAAGGTTAGCATTACACTATCAATGAAGGTTAGCATGGTATGGACATATAATGAAGAGGGAAGACACACACGTCACCAAAAGGGTGATGAATATGAATGGGACGGATATGTAGGTAAGCAGAGGAAGGCCGAAAAAGAAATGGATGGATTGCGTGAAGTATGATATGGAAATGAAAGATGTGAATGTAGAATTGACGGCTGATAGGAATATATGGAAGGGGAAAACATGTTGCGCCGACCCTACTTAGCGTGGGATAAGGGCAGGAAAATGATGATGATGATTAACGCCCAAGCAGTTATTAACACCCACACATGCTACTCTCGATTTCAATTCCTTTGATCGACGAGATGTAGAAAATAAAAGTACTAATATTAAAAACAGGCAATAATCTCTGAATCACGTACAAACCTCGCGCAAACAAAAGTGTTTCTCTGTCAAGTCGTCCTCTGTGCGTATTCAAAGCAAGTTCCCAACTCAATAAAGGCTCAGAGTTGGCCCAGGAGGGCTGGAACAACTTGGAAGGAGGGCCACGGAGAACCTTTACAAATCTACTTACCAATGTTACTTTGGGTTGGCAAAAAGTTTACTTCTTAAGGAAACTAGTCCCAACAAAACACGTGGGAACGTAAATAGTTTTTTCATTGTTGAATAAGGACGAAGAAATCGTTAAAGCGATTACATTTTCGTGTCTGTATGTCTAGGATATCTTCGTAAATAAAAACTTCAGTATTGGTACGATTTCCTTGATTATGATGAACGGTAATATTCCTTTTATGCACAAATAACATCACTGCAAAGCTAAGACCATATACATATGTATAATATAATTTATTCATTTACACATAATTCTACAAAAAGTACAGTGGTTGGACTTTGTCATAAGATACTCTTCATTACCTTGATCATTATGATCTTAACCATCAGGAGTGCCATATACAATTTATCTTTATAGCATTAAAGCAAATAAAGCTCTAAGAATTTACCCCGCCGTTAAAATTCAGCCTTGAGAACACGGCTGGGGCGTTAACGTTGAATATTTTAATTTAGCTGCATTATTGATCTAAAGTTGTCGCAAACAGCTTGCTCTTATTTTGAAATTCCATTTTCCAAGCCACGTTTCATTAAAAAGTAAAGAAGTATTTGCTTTTTTTAATAAAACAATGCAAAGGAAAGGCCTGTATCATTAAAATTAAGTCATAATTAAAACGATGGGTTCTCTCTCATACATAATAGGTAGCCTATTGCGCCAACGATGGAAAATATAACAGGGGTGTTATTTTCGGATTATTTGTCGTTTAAGCACCTCAGGCTAGCGAAACCTGCGGACATGTGTGGACTCGCGTCTAAAGACATTCATGCCACTACCCACTATACTCCCCTTCACAGGAAGAGAGCCGAATCCCACCTTGTGACAATTTACCGTCCCATTGTCGTCGCCGAGCTAGTGGTTAACATGCGAACACCAATACACCAATAGGGTTCACGAATGGGCGCATGTCGAAATTTGAAACATCTCACGCATGTGAATCAACGTGAAAACTCTCAGTTACAACAGTTCTATTCATCCCTTTTGAAAGTTGTATCTATTTCACAGGTGAAAGATTGTCCTGAATCTACACGGATAGTCCAATTAAGTTGGAAGCGCAGAGTGTCACTTATCGCTCGTGCACCTGACGTTATCTCGCAGGAGTGCACTCGCGCTCCGAGCTCTGGATCATTCAATCCCCTCGGCACTCTTCCGTCTTTAGTACACGCTACTCGACGTTGCCTGATATTCACACCGATACAGATTCAATGCATTTTGTTGGATGTAGTTAACCTAAAAATACGGACGACGTGATATTGTAAGATGATTTTTATGTCACTACAGTTGACACCTTATTGAATATTGACGGACACTTGAAGGATTGCCAAATGGACTGCCACACTGTAAGAGTGCAGGCTTCTCTAATATTTGAGCATTTCGTTTCGACCGTAAGACACTGTAAAAGTTCTACCAGCACCAAATCCCAAGGCCGAAATCGAATCCGATCTTCGGAATCTTTAATCCGTTTAAACAACCCATGTTTTAAGAAGATGCACAATATGTGATTTGTCTTCAAAACATTGGATACGGCTACCCAATTATTTTTCTTTTCAATAAATCTAAGCTTTTCAATTAAAAATGTTGAAAGCAGCATCAGTAATAGCATACATTTGACTACTGAACAACGATTTCGCAAATGCACCGACTCTGCTCTTCGGTGGAGCTCCCGCAGTCACAATATTCGCAAACTTTTAACGTGGGATACGGTTATTAGAAACACATAGCCGGTCGTATATAAAAACACGCACAAAGAAAAATTCATAGGTGCGCTGAATTCGTAACATCAATCAAATCCGTTTGAAGTGGTGTTTGAAATCACTCGGCAGTCGGTTACCAGTAGCTTTTGCCGTAGTTGACACATATGCTAGTTATAAATTAGGTAGCTAACTGTGTTTAATTTTTAACAATATTTTACACAATACAAAACTCGAGACGAATAATCGTTAATTAAGTTACATAAAATTAATCAAAGTACCTTTTAACCTTAATTGTTTATAGTGACAATTATCCCCCCTTCCTCCATATTTCCGGGATCAAAAGTACCCTATGTTACCCGGGGATAGGATAGTTTTCCAACAGTAAAAGGATTTTTCAAATCGGTTTAGTACTTTCGAAGCCTATTCAATACAAACAAACAGTCAAATCTTTCCTCTTTTATAATATTAGTATAGATGTAATGGTACTTGATAAAAGTTTTCTTTCTTTGTTGGTTTCTATTAGTGTTGTGCTCTTGCTTTAACATTATTTTCTTGTTGGCAGATGCTGCGCGACAGTGGGTGACAACGAGCAGTATGTCGCGCGCTTTACTGCTGGCTGCTACACTGTTTCTTGCTGGTATGTTCTTAAATAACCCTTTATCATTAGAGTTTGAGCGACATATGGCTGATATGACTGATATGAGCGACATATTCTGATCTAAAGTGACATGCATTCAGTGTATCTCAGTGTCCTTTACGAGATTATTTTTTCATCAAATCGGTAGCCGTCATTTGCATCGCGAGATTTGAGTTTTTGTTTTTATTTATTTTTGTCTGACTTAGGTACTTTTACTGTAACTTTAGTGAACATAAGCTTTCGATTCTGATTATCCATTATTAATTTAACAACAAAATTAATTCAATACTTACAAATGACGCAGTAGACCAAATTCTTAAGTAGAATACAGAATACAGTAAAAAATTATAAAACAATAAAATGAAGCAGAAATAAAACTGACCAAACCATTACATCCAAACAACCAAATAACCGTTAAAGAATGCCCTCCCAAGTGTCACGGTACACACTTGACCTGTTTTCCTCCCTCAAAAATCCCCGGGCACATTCCTTTTAATTTGGGAGATTGGTCCCGTCACAATAGCTTCGGGAGCGGGATTACAGGTACCTATATTGTAATAATTTAATTTCGACATCGCGACATTATAAACGTTTCCGAGAATTCAGGAGTAAGCAACAATGACAGGTGTGCTGTCTGTTGTACTGTAAAGTGATATACTCGTAATTTCACATTTTAATATCTAAATAACTCTCTTTAAAGAAAGTTTGTAGGTACAGCTTTTTTGTTTCACTTGTATTTAATTATTCTAAAATTTAACTTTGTTATTTAAATGAAATATTCGTTAGTAATGTAATAGACTATAATATTGTTAATGTTTATAATAATCTTTCCATCACTTAATGTCAAGTTCTTAGTAGTACTCGTATTTCAACATTTTGGCGCGATCTAATTGACCAAGGCTGGCTTTATGCATGGGTTGCAAATATACCTGTTAATGAAGAATAAGCAATGTGCTGAAGAAGCTTTTTGCGAACGTCTTAAAGGGTTATGCTCATTTGCATAATCTACTCTTTGTTGGTTCGTTAAGTGATTACTCAATTTCATATCACATTATGTAATATCGCCCTCACTCCGCTCCGCACATCACTAGTACAAAACAATTGTATTTTCATTTACGATTCCAACAGACAGTAAAGTGGGCGAAGGCCGCATAAGGTTTAATTAGAGAAGCTATAACTTCGTTTCTTTAAATGTCGCCTCGCGGGTAATTGCCGCAATAACGCAAGAACTAATTCTGACAAACAACAGCCAACAAACTTAACCATATTACACGTTTGAGGACTCTAGAGGACAGTACCGACGCAAGTTTCCAAGTCCCGCCCGCAAGTCCTTTTTTAGGTCAAACGATTTTAAAACTCAACTTGTTTTGTCAGAGTTTTAAGTGGCTTAAAGTTACTCTTTGTTTGTGAAAAGAATCCGGGCAGTTACTTATTTTAAGTCCCCGGAGGACACATTCGGGACTTTTTCAAAGTGGACCTTAATGAAACCGAAAAACTTTCGTTGTTCCTCGTCTTTATCTATCGAGTTAACGCAGATAAACTTACCGACGGGAGAAAATAAAAAAGGTCCGAAAACGGCGAGGGACGAAATAGAAATCTTGATCGTTGTAATTTTGTTTTGCAGTTGGGGACGAGGATTCATTTATGTTTGAGTAAAATGTAAAGTAAATACTAACGTGATTATTCCGGGGCCGTGCTCTGAAAGTTTGCACACACTGAGCATCTGATTTAAAATAACACTAAAACTAGAATAATATAAACTAGTTAATATAAGTTGTTAATCGAAAGGATCTAATCATCTAATATTAAAATTTAAAAGTATCAAAAGGCGACACTAAAGAGAAGGTGTATTTTAAAAACAAATAAATACTATATATATGCATCTTATCTGGTCTCGTTTTGTGATTCTGTTGCGCCTGTAAATGTTTAAAAAGTCTCGCACCTCGGATAATTAATGATAACAATTCTAAGCTAATTTCGAAATATTCAAAAAGGCGGTTTGACCCGCTTGTTTCTTGCATTTTTTTTTTTATACATATCAGTGTACATTTTTCATAATTCATTTTTCCCACAGCCGGCGAACCGACCAGCCCAAGCAACGAGCGGCTAGCGCCAACCTTCGTGGCCGAGCCGCCGGCTCTGGTGCGGTACGCAGCTGCCGGCGGCACGCGGTTGCGTTGCGCGGCCAGAGGCCAGCCCGCGCCAGTCGTCACGTGGCTGGGCGACGACGGCGTGCCTCTAGACGACCGGCCTGGCATCAGGTGAGGAATAGCCCGAGCAGCGAGCGTCTGGCGTGGCTCGGCAGCCGCCGGCTCTGGTGCGGTACGCGGCTGCCGGCGGCACGCGTTTGCTTTGCGCGGCCAGAGGCCAGCCCGCGCCCGTCGTCACGTGGCTTGGTGGGCGACGACGGCGTACCTCTAGACGACCGGCCTAGCATCAGGTTAGGAACAGCCCGAGCAGTGAGCGACTAGCGATGGCCTTTGTAGCCGAGCCGCCGGCTCTGGTGCGGTACGCGGCTGCCGGCGGCACGCGGCTGCCGGCAGCACGCGGCAAAAACACATCCAGACACAGAACAAACGCTAATGGGATTCGAACTTAATTCCCCAGATTCACGGGGCAGGGTCACCACAAAATACGCCAACGGGTTAGTCAGATCAAATACGTAACTGACAGCCTCGTATGTAAATATCAGCTGTGGACGTCTTTCCGCGGAGATAATGAGATGATGTTAATCTTCCCAAACAGACGCAGAAAATGTTAATCATTTATGGAAATTGACAAACATGACCTGACCGTCTTAATGTGCCATTAAGTTCAGACGTTAGCCCAGGAATCTGTTGAAAGTTGACATTCGTTATGTTACTTTAATTGGAAGTTAACGGAGTCTATTCATTTGACAAACACTTTACCCGAAAGCACTCAATACGAGTATGCAGCCATCTTGGAGGCTGTTTAAATCATAGAAAAGAAAAAAAAAATCTTGTTCTGTGGTTTAAATCTTTGACCCTTTGATTTTAAGTAGGTATAATGTATCAATATGATCCTTTGACACTATTCACTAAGCACCATATTTATGACCTTAAACTAAGCATACATGGCTTGCTATAATGTCATTTCACGAGTGCCAGACATCAGATAAACCTTACATATAATCTATATATATATATATATATATATATATATATATATATATATCATAAATCGCTTTAAGAAATATCCAGATTTTTAATGCACACAAGAATTGTTTATACTGCGTTAATACGAAAGAGATATTTCAGTATAACATAGGTTAACACTCGTACATGAAAATATATAAAGCTAACTGCAGTGTACATACCAATACAGTTGCCGAAGCCAATCAAAAGCAGAATGTGCATGCGCTACTAATATTCTGGGAATTCTAGTCAGCGTTGCATCACACTTGACTGCACCGTACTAAGCACTTCGTTCCGCTTAAAGCGTATTGCGCGGAGTTTCTCAAATAATATACATACGAGTACGTAGGTAAATGTGAAATAACTAGTATTTGTTTGTATTATTTCTGGAATTATGTTATACTCGTAATGGGAAGAAACTCGTCCATACATGCTAACGTTGGTTATGTTGTATAATAAGTAATTTTTGTACTTATAAAGGTTCGTTGGTAAGAATAATTATGTCAGGCAATGAGTACCTAATTTCAATCACGACTGAAAAAATATATAAAACAAAATTTGTTGGTTTAAGTGATAAAACAGAGTATATAATCATTATTTATTTATTCATTAATTTAGATGTATTATACAATATCATTTGTGGCATTAACAAAAAATTATAACGAAAACTGTCTTACTCAACAACTATTTGCAACATCATTTTGAGCAACAGAAGCGCAAACAAAGTTAATACCCAATACACATTTGTTAAGTTTCCTAGAATTAATTCAATTAGCTTTAAAACTAAGCCTACTCGTACACAAACGATCAAATATAATTCGATACTTGAAGCTTTTGTAAGCATTTATAAAAGCATCAAGAAGGTATTAAGTGTTTAACTAATTCCTAAAAACTATTTCGTCTGTTAAAACATTATAATTATTATAAAAAATATATCAATAAAAGTGGACTAAAAATAAAATAAATCTTAGTGAGCATCGAATTCCGATAATCTATTTAATTTTGTTTACTCGTACAGACACGAAGCTCCACAAATTTAAATAAATACGAAGACAGAACATAAACAAGAAATTTTAGACGAGAACCTGTATAATCAAGAATCCTTTCAACATTTTCAATAAGTACTATCACTCACAGCCGGGCTTCCAATACACAAAAAAGAATTCGTGGCCTCTGCCGGGAAAACAAAAGGGTCGACTGGAATGTACGGTGCAATTCCGATGGAAGACTAGTTGCCCCACTTTTATATAAACATATCCAGCTATATGGACTTGTTGCATAACGAACAAGCTGATATTACGACTGAACTGCGCTGTTTCATAACGTGATTTTTATTGACTTTGATTTATAGAATGCCATTACACGTTTGGCTGTGTTTTGAAATAAAGAGAGCCCAAATCCAATGGCCTTAAGATAAAGGCCCAATGGAGAAAGAGCAAATTGAGATATCATTTTCGTAATGTTATTTAAACTTATTATGTGTAATTCATAACAGTGTATCTAAATCGATGTTAAAAAAATTATCATTTGGGTTGTCGCAGTGTATAAAACAAAATAAAATAGTCAAATAAAAATGAAAACTGTAATACAAAATGAGACAGCAATATAAAACTAAGGGTAATTTAATACAAGAAGCTACGAGACAGAACATTCACCAGTATGAAACTCCAAAGTCACATTTAGGAAAATTAATAAAAATTATATTAGATTTTCCCACAAATATTCCTTAAAATTATTATTCATCGTCTTGTAATTTTCCCTGCCATTTAGTAAAACGCTTGTGATCGAGGCGTCACTAGATTAACCAAGTGGTTAATTACAAAAGAAGAATATCTAATATAACGTAGAAGAAATAACAAATGAAACCAATTCTTTTTCCAAGAAAAAAGTAATAATCAAGCTCTATGGACCATCATAATTTGTCCCCAGTAATTGCGTTCAAGACAAACTGCGTCATTACGAGACTCCTTTGAAAATTCCTAAGAATGAAATTTCATCTCTCTCTTTGTCTCTGCTTTGTAATTGGCGATACTTTGTAATTTTAATTTGTACGATAAATAAAGTGTGCGATTAGGTTTCACGTTGTGCCCTCTCGTGATCAAAGGTGAGTGTTTTTACCATGTGTTCGGATAATACTTTAGGGTACAACAATGTGCTCTTTAAATACCCGAAATATTTACTGGAGAGGTTTCTTATTTAGGGGTTGATGTGTCTAATTATTAGTTTCTCTTTAAACTTCAACCGACTGATCATGTTAACAGATAGCTTAGGTGTTTGTTTACCAGTTAGGCCTCTTACCTGCATTTCTTGCTTTTTATTTAAAGATTCAGCATCTCAGATTTCA
This sequence comes from Mecyna flavalis, assembly GCA_949319885.1. Taxonomy (NCBI): domain Eukaryota; kingdom Metazoa; phylum Arthropoda; class Insecta; order Lepidoptera; family Crambidae; genus Mecyna; species Mecyna flavalis. The sequence goes on from OX439426.1 coordinate 1,972,434, forward strand.
CCAGAAAGAATTGCTTCATGTTTTGCAGCAATACTGTAGGTTCTTAATGATTGTGTGTACACATAAGAGTAGTATATTGGCGCTTACATCGATAATTCTTTAGGTGCTTCCTTGCAGTACATACAGACCTATCTTGGTCAGTTATAAAGATTGAATTGGAAACATCTGCATTACTGTGTCAAGATCCCATTTAGGACTACTATAACATATTCTGTAGTCTCGGGCAAAGGTTTCCAGATTTTACGAGAAATTCAAAAATACATGATGTTCTTGGTTCTAAATTCCACATCATTCGCTTCAACAGTTACGACGAGGCATGAATCTGTTAGTCGGCAACCGACGAGCTCCCAAGACCTACCTAATATTTACGAATGTACTCAGAGCGAAACAAAGTTAAATGGATTTTCGGCTTTAACTCAATGGCAGAAGTTTCTAATCTGGTTAGAACCGGTCCCGCCCAGACCGTTAAGGTTTATCGGTGGGCATGTTTGGATCTTCCATTGTGCAGGTTTTACAGCTTCCCTTTCTTTTTACAGTTATAGCCGCAGGATAACACCATTAATCTGTCGTTGAAATCTGCAGTGCCATGTATCAATGTCTGATTAAATTGGATAATACAAATCTAAGAGTATTTATGTTCTGGGACCATCATAATATTTATAGTTTTATATGTGATCCACCATTTTGTGATGGTAAAGAAAATGCACACGGACACCAGCGTTTTAGATGCATTCCCCGAGTTATATGAAATAATTTGGAGGTGGAGGAGTGGGAAAGGAGAATATCTAACTATGGCTATGAGTATTCAATGGCATGCAGCAATTTTAAAAACGTTACAGTAATGCGATAAAATTAAATCGCCTGTTCCAAAATCGTGCTTTACTAAAATACTTATTTTTTTTATAAATTAATAAGCATATCGAAATTTGAACCTGAAGCCTCCACATCCTAATTTATCAATATAGTAAACGTTTCTTGTTGACAGAAGAATATACGGCAATGGCACGCTGGAAGTGCTTCCGTCGAGCGCGTACCACAACACTGCAAGCACACTGCGGTGTCGCTCGGTCAACGCACATGGCGTTGCCCTCTCCCGTGACGTCACGTTACAACCAGGTATAATAGAACCAATTAATAAAATGTAAGGCCTCTGCCTCAAATTTCGCGGAAGTAGGGCGGGAGCAGAGGCGGAAGGCGCTCTGGCGAAATTCGAGGCAGAGGCTTTAGTAAACCGTTCTTTGGTAAACCAAAGAGCGCAGCTGGTGCTGCGTTTTTTGGTAGTCTTAAGATTCGAGCAATGTTCATCTAGTACACTAGCTGAACAAACTGATCTCTACTCTAATATCCGTAAGAAACGGGATTTGACATTATATGTATTATTATTTTAATTGAAGGATCGATAAACCAAATATTTTTAATAGCATAGTTTGTTATCAAAAATCAGCTGATTGTTGCGTATTAATTTGTAATAGAATGCTTTGTTCTAAAATGTCAGCCAACAGATTTATTAATATCGAACTAATTAACATAACACACTGACGCACAATAGCATACTATTTTCCTAAAACTCTTTCCCAATTCAGTTTCGGAGCCTATACAGACAATCTGTCATTTAATTTTGTTCGTGAACAACGTTTAAACTAACTGTAGCCTCTCAACCCACACCCTTAACGAATAAAAACTAACAACGTCAGTGGCCTCGTTCCCCGGATCGGTCCCGAAGCGCAACAAATTACAGTATCGGGATATTCAGACGGCACAAACTGCGGTGCAGCCCGCGCGGCCAATAACTCCAACTACTTACATAGTTCGAAACGCTCTTTACCGATTCTCAGACACGGACAAGAACTGGTGCTTTGGGCAACGACATGCTTTGGGTTTATGATCATAATCGAATTTCGATTGCTCTGATTTGATACAGTTTATCAAAATAAGTAGTAAGTTTTAGTTTACCGTAACATTTAGGTATACATGAACTTTCCTCGCACCCTGTCGCACCCAAAACTATAAATTAAAAAAAAACAACATTTCTTGCAGTGATTATTGTTTATTATAATTTTGTTACGCAATTACATATGTAATGTGTATGATGTCAGCTCAATATTATAGGTATTTATTCGAACTAATTATTTATTAAGTAATGCACTGTCATAGTACATTACTGAGTTCAGATTCGAAGTCTATTTTCCAGGCACTTAGTACTCACTTGTTTATTGAAAACGTTTAAAACTTACTGTAGTCTCCCGTTCAAACCCTCAGCGAATAAAAACTAACAACTCGGTGGCCTCGTTCCCCGGATCGGTCCCGAAGCGCAACAAATTACAGTATCGGGATATTCAGACGGCACAAACTGCGGTGAAGCCCGCGCGGCCAATAACTCCAACTCCAACTAGTTCGCAACGCTCTTATCCGATTCGCTCCGACGACTTTCTCAGATACGGACAAGTAACACTTCTATTAATGAACTGGTGCTTTGGTTTTATGATTTCTATCGAATTCGATTACTCTATTTAGTCGATCGTTGGGTGTTGTATCTGAGTTTTGGCTTATCGCATTGCATTTTATCAGAAAATAAATTGACGGGAGTAAACGCGTTATTTAATATGTAGGGCGAGTGTATTAGTTACTGCGTGACTTAGTTCACTATTAATTTATAGTTGTCGAGATCTAATAGATCCACTTTGACCGCTGCTAATGCCATCGAAACGTTCGCTCGCTCAGTTTGACCGACAAAATGTACGCAACACAATATTTTTTTACCTCTTGGTACTAGTAATGAGATAATATCAATAGACTATTTTAAGTCAATAATAACAAAGTGAATAGTTTTTTTACGTCATTGCAAGCTGTCAAAACGAATTTACTAGATTTCCAAGGCTCTTACATAATTTTAATATCCTTTTTTTCACTATCCCAGTGTCAGAAACGGGCTGGGACGCTGTCCTTTCCGCCCCACCAGCGGCAGCTGGCGGCGTGGCAGCTTTAACCTGCACATCAACTGGTGCCCCGGAGCTGGTCGCACCCGCCGTGTGGTACCGAGGCGACCGGGTTATCGACACGCATCATCCTACACCGGGTGAGTGACCTCAGTGGTACAAGTATACACAGGGGTAACGTCAGAGACTTGTAAGTAAGTAGTCATACTATAGGTGAGTGGTTTTAGTGAAATTATTTATTTATAAAAACTTTATTGACCACACAAATTGGTAACAAAAGGCGGACTTAACGCTAAAAGCATTCTCTACCAGTCAACCTTTGGGGGAAAACGAAATGCTTGAATGCGGCAAAGAGCAATTCCTGGGTATATGAGACCTAATAACTGTCGTCTCGGTGTAGCGGGCGCAGGGCGGTGCCAGACAGTAACTGCTTAGTTCCTGTTTGGCGCTAAACTGTCTAAGGGCAGACGTGGCGCTTACCATCAGGTATACGATCTGTTCGTCTTGTTACACATTGCAATAAAAAAGTGGAGTCACAGTCATACAAGAAACTGAGTGTGTCCATATGGCGTTGTGGAAGTTGGACTTGGACTTAACCTCCAAAAAGTCTCCATTAGCAAGAGTCGGGAAAGTTGTGGCTAAGTAGGACACACAGGAACAACATTTATGTCGAATTTTTCGAACACAGGTCGATGATCACTAGTCAGTAACCATTGCTCTGTAGTGGGACTTTAAATAGGCTGATACTTTTACTGGAAGCACGGTTGTTAATTCTCATACAGATAAAACAATGATCTAATTAATTATTTACTTTAAATTCATCCGTTACAAAGCTAGCGCCCTGAGGTTACAACAAGGAATAATGTATAAACACTTATAATGGGCAAAATATAAACTAGTAAGTATTCTATACTACTTTAGCATACATGATGTGATGCAAACTGTTCGTAAGTGCAATGTATGAATAATAATAATGGCTCCGAGCCAAATTGCAGTTACATCGGCTTATCTTAACGATTCACTAACTATAGACGTATGTAATATAAATTATAAAGTATACAAGTGAACGAGCAAACATAGGTGCATTCTATATCCTATTAAGTTTGTTAGATTAAAGCACATTTACATGACCGGAGAGATAATTACAAATATCTTTGTAATGTTTCAAACTTAGCATACATTTTATTCGCAGAGGAGAAAGCACCATAAACACAGGCCTAGCGAGACCTAAAGCCATGAATGGGACTCGAAACGACATACTTTGTCCCACTACCCACTAAACTCCCCCCACTACCTCCTCAAGTGCATTCCCTTGCACCGTAATGGGCTTTTGATTGAGAATTTTAAAACTAAGTTGTTACTATGCTATGGTAAAATAAAACCCGTTCGACGACTTTCAAAACTAAAGACGATAATTTGATATACGGGCTGTATTTTTCTTAAAACTTTTTTATTATTTTTTTCTTGCTGGTATTTACTTAAACTTTATTGTTTCCTGAAACTCATCGAATTTCAATCGAAACTTATAGGTATTCAATCAATTAATAAAACATCCAGAACGTACCAGGAAATCTACTCAATAATAAAAAATCCTTTACAAAACAAAACAAAATCAAACTCGTCTTTACCATATTTTTACATTACAAGTAAAAATACGCCGCGCGTATTATAATTGACCTCAGTGCAAGTAAAGAACTCTCGTGAATCAATTTGCAAAACAAATTATTTCTATTTGTACCCTCCGACACGTGGAAATAAGTATCTCTGAAGCAGGCGGTTTTTGCATAACGCTCTCGAGTGGTATTTATCGAGCATTAGTCATGAGAGCGGTGAGGGAAAATGAGAGACAATTGGGTGACGATTTCTGTCGTGTTTAGTCGATGTGTTGTTTTATTAACTGAACTCACACGACAAGCGTGAATCACGGATGAGAATCGATACCGCAGGATACAAATTTAATGACGGATAAAGAAACATCAGTAAAGTATCATTAATAAGCAGGCAACGGTCTTTTTTTTTTTTAGAGGAGAATGCGTTTATGCACCATAACCGCAGACTAGCTAGTCCTGCGGCCGTGCGTGGGACTCGGGACTAAAGCATCCACTACCCACTAAACTCCCCCGGTTCCCCTTCACACCCGATCGGGACGAGCCGGTGCCAGCCTGAAGGCTATTGTCCAGCCCAAGCAGGCAATGGTCTGCAGTTACCCTGGAAAAGGCCTTCATCATTGAAATCAAGTAATTTCTTCAGACAGACATACTTAGGTACGGAAGGCAGCAGATTAACCTACCCTAATCTGTCAAAAATTGACAATTGAAAGAGACCTCTATGAGAAGTGAATAAAGCTTAAGATTGGTTTTAGAAATCTGACAGATTAGGGTAGTCTGATGTGCTGTCGACTGTACATCTCAAAAATAATATACTTGACTTCTGCTACTTTTATGAATACCTCTGCAAGGATTTCTCGGCCTCTACAGTTTTATTTTACACACATTAATGGATTTTGTAAGTACTATCACTTCCCATAAATTAAATCAATAGGTCAGAAGAAACAATTGGAAGGCTATTCCCGTGATATCGTGGAGGCAGTAAATTAATTAATTAAGAACGCTATCGCGTGAGTTACGAGCCGCGGGATGATAGATTTATTCGCAACCCACCCCTGCCTTTATTCGAATGGTTTTAGCGATCCTTTATAGAAAAACCTTCTAGTAAGCCAGCCGCCAATAAATATGTTAAAGATATTTGTCACTCAAAAATAACTTCGGTTAAATTTTCTTCCTTATAAGCAACGAGCCTTCCGGCCTCGGTTTCACCCGCGAGTAATTTTTTTTAATACCCCCCCCCTTTACCCCATTTCTGGGATAAATAGTACACTATGGCACTCTGGGATAGTGTAGCTTTCCAACAGTGAAATAATTTTTCAAATCGGTTCAGTAGTTTCGGAGCCTATTCAATACAAACTAACAAACAAAATAATCTCTCCTCTTTATAATCTTAGTATAGAGTATAGATTGTCTCTTACATAATTATCTTGTTTGTGTTAAATTCAAAGTTGGTCAAACACGTTTATAAGAATAATTAAAAAAGAAATTTTGTGCCATGCTATTTACTTCAAATTGGTAGGTACCTACTACTGGTCAATCGCAATAGCCACAAGACGAGTAACGGCTCATTCTATACCAGTATGAAGGAAATACCGGGGGTGTTTACTGGGTAGATAGACGAATGTCTTCCCGAGTACCTTACATCGCCTCGCTAACGAGAGGTATAGTGCAAAAGCAATTTCTTCCACACAAAAAGGGCCCATTAGTTTAACGGAACTCCAGAGCTAAGATTCGGCTTAGGTTTATGTAGTAGGATCAGAGTAGGATGGTAATCCGCACATTAGCAACGGATCTGTGAGAAACTACCGCAAGAACTCCTCAGAAATTGATTTTACGAAAACAATAATATACGTGGGATTCTGGAGGTAAATGGAGGCGCCCGCGGTTTCACCCGCGTGGTTCGCGTTCCCGTGGGAATATCGAGATATCCTTTCTTAGCGGATGCCTACGTCATAACATCTACCTGCATGCCAAATTTCAGCCCGATCCGTCCAGTGGCTTGGGCTGTGCGTTGATATCTATCTATGTCAGTCAGTCAGTCAGTCAGTCAGTCAGTCAGTCAGTCAGTCAGTCAGTCAGTCAGTCAGTCAGTCACCTTTGAGTTTTATATAATATAGATTTCGTGGAACTCGTGTTATTAAAAAGACACGTGTACCTACCTATTCTTGATGGTGTATAAATAACCGATGCTGGAAACGTACTAATAATTTCACTTGACGGAGCGAGATATTTTGTTTATTACGCAAATTGGGTATTTTAAGGAGTTTATTTAGCTGTTCCCGTCTCGTTGGTGTGACTTAATAGTTATTTATGTGACTGCTGCATAATGAGGGTCATTAAAATACGAATGTGGTTTTATGAAACGAACGAAGTGAGTTTCATAAAAGAATCACATGAGTATTTTAATGACTAATTATGTACAGTCACATACATAACTTTATCTTCATTCATACGATAATATGTCTATTTTATAGTCAGGATTGATGAGCAAACGCCCTAGTTAGGTACTGTATGTAAAAGTTAGTACTGACATAATGACTGACGTTTGTAGTTTTTAAAATCCATAAACAATCTAGACTCGAGTTGATTTCGATTCTCAAATCGATTGTTATAATTTCAGCATCGAATTAAATGTATAGGAATGGAACACAAAATTACTAATCGACTAATTCGATAATCGAAAAAACCTATTAATTTTTACTTTTAAAGAAGACGTTCGAAATTTGAACGAAATTAAGTATCGGTTACCGACACTAAAATGTAAACATTTCAATGCAGCCACAGATACTTATATCTAAATGTAGGGCGTTTGCTCATCGCTCCTGAATATAAAATAGACATATTATGGTATGGATGTAGATAAATACCTAAATGCGATCTCGAGGTCTTGGGTTCATTTTCCGGGTCGAGTAAAACTTTTGTCAGCTTCTTCTAAAACAAACAGTGAAAAGTACATTATCGTACAATAATAATTATACACATTATTACAGCACTATACAAATATGCGTACAATTTTTTTTATTTCTTTGGTTTTTAGTTAGAAAAAAATATTTAAATAAAGGGGAGCTAGTTTTTTTTAACGTTCATGAAAGTCGAGTTTTCTTGTTTGAATACTTTTATTTAAATCGTTTTGATTTGTCCATTCTAATTGGATTATGGTAGTAGCAAAAATATAATTGTCAATAATTTTTGTGTTTAGAAGTTTGTACAATATCTGTAACACTGCCATCAAAAAAATTCTACAATCAACAAGCTTGACCTACTTTCTTAGAAACTAAGATCAGAACAAAAAGGAACATCAACCGTTCGCTCGCAGCCTATAACAATTAAAATTGAAACTTCCTCCGCAAAGTTGTAACAACAAAACGCTAATAACATTATAATTAAAACCCCTACTAAAAACTCTTTTATCAAAACTTTAATGAAAACTGAAAACTAATTTAAGATTAACGCCCTTATCTTTTACGGGAAAAGTTTTCGAGTTCGCAACGCATCCTTATTCAACTTAAAAATATCCTGTTACAAGGAAACCATAAACTTAATTAAACTAGAGTGGCTAACAAGAGTCGTTTTTACCGGGACCATATTTATAATACAGCGCTGAGTTATTAATTAAAGCTATATCATATATTCAGGGAAAGTACGTTGACGAATAAGGGTGAGACATCGTTATAATCTTCCTTGAAACACATCGCATTAGCCTCGCATGCATTTTTTATATACTTTCTTAATTAATCGAGTTTTTCTTCTACCACTTTTTTTGTTGTTTTGGAAGTATTTCGGAGCGCCCTAATGAATTAAAAACAAGTTGGATTAAGGTAATCCATTAAGGCAACAAGAGGAAATGTTTCGTATTATTAAGCTATTGTTGGCAAAAAAATTGCACTCCAAAGTTTTAATTTTGACAGCTGGATCGCGAAAATACTTTTTAGAACTTTTACCATAATTAATTGTTAGCAGTGTTGTATTATTTTTTTTGTAATTGATAAATTGCGGTTCTTCTCATGAAAGACGGTTAATATAATTTTTCTGAACTTGTAATAAGCATCGTAAAAATGTATTATTTTGACTTACACTTATGGCAAATAAATGAATTTTTATCTTTATCTTTATCCGGGGAATCTGAAAGATTTGATAATGTGAATGTGTCTAATATGTTATCTACTTACTGATCTTTTAAGAACGTTATAGTTCTCTGAATTTTATAAGATATCTTGTTTTACAGACGCTCGGTACTTGGTTGCTGGCAACACCCTCTTGATACGAGATGTGACCTCTTCAGACGCCCAGCCGTATAGCTGCCTTGCCAGACACGCCCTCACTGCGCACACCAAGCGCTCTCGAACAGTTCACCTTGCAGTTACAAGTAAGTAGCTATTCTGTCTCATCAAAGTTGCAAGATAGTTGTGGATTATCTTCCTCGTTGAATGTTTATGGAGGAGGAGAGCTTTGGTGTGAACTATAATATATCGCTCTTTTTCTTTCTCAATAACGCCTTTTCTGAGTAGGTATAATGTTTATGTAGGAAGACTTAAGTGAGCACGTATGTATTACATTGTCCTTATACTCACGCTTTTCCTTAGTTTACAAGACCTTTCTAGGTACATTGTAGAAAAACTTTTTGTGATCGTACTGAATTAGGGCAGTGTTTACCACATACACTGATCTTTCCACCAACAACAGCAAGAAAGAAGGAGGATGGAGCTCTTAGACAAGCGATCTTATAGCTCATGTAGTATATCATGTCATCAGTACACTAAATCACACCTTATTTTATACGCTTTACAAAACAACTAAACCTAATGGAAGTTATTTATTTCAGCTGGTACTTCAAATTCAGCTCCGAGGCTAATAACATCTTCAAGCGAGGTGTCAGTACCGGCTGGTACTGACGTGTGCTTGCCTTGCGTCACGACAGAACACCCACCGCCACATTATACGTATGTATTGAAGATCCCTTTAATTATAGCGTTGATTTAACTAGCTGGTGATCTAAAATTAAGAGAAGATTAATAGGATCGTACTGAATCGAGTAGATTTATTTGCGTGTGTTTTTCTGTGTGCTTATACAAGTACAATATATTTGTTTAGTAACAATTCTTTATCTTAGTCAAAGTCAAGTCAAAGTCAAAAATATCTTTATTCATATAGGCATTCTTAGAAGCACTTACGAATCGTCAAAAACTTAAATATTCAAGTATAAAAGAAGTTTACATAAAAATACATATATATTTCGATACATACAATATACTAATAAATATACATACATAGATGTAATGCGATTCTACCACCACCGGTTCGGAATGCTGTCATCTAGTCGAGAAGTCACCGTCACCGGCAAGAAACTCGCTAGTTTTTTTTTTTTTTTTCATCGCCATGTTTGTTTACAATTTGTTGGTTACAATTACTGATTAGTTTTAGAATACCAAGCCATACAGTTTAAAGTATAAGATTGAGACTATATTCGAGAAAAATCCGCGAGCCCTGAAAGACCAGTGCCCAAAGGTGGCACCTACAGCAGCTTAAGTAAGCAAGATATAAATATTTACGAACCTGTCTATATTATTTGTAAATTTTTTAAAGAGCGTAGATTATACGTTCACTAGGCAGCTGTAAAAATGAAAGCCAAAATCTTGTGTAGTATATTCCCAAAATATATTGCCCTGACCCTTCGTGATTTAAGAGCTGCGGGCGGATAATAATACTTGTCAACTGTGTCTTGGCACTTATTCAACCAGAGCTATACATAGTCACGTTCTGGTATTATTACCAAAACAGCTTTCAAGGGTAATCAAGAATTCCAAGTAGTACTTGTAAACACCCGCTCAGGGTATACAGTTTTCCGCATATTATGTTAAGGCCAGAGCACGCGGTCATCTAAGCCTTCATGACTGTAGGTACATAGTATTTAAACAAATACAAAACAGGTAAAGTTCCTATCTTTGTGTGTCCTCAGTATTATTCCATCAATATTTACATTGGACCTTGGTATTATGAGCACAAAGCTTGTTTTAATCACAAAAAATGTGATTAAAACAAGTTCGACTTACATTGAACGCTTTCACAGATGGTACCGTGAAAGCGGTGGGCGGTTGCAACCAGTGGAACCGTCCCCAGCAGTGTGGTCGTGGTCTGGCGGGGCGGCTCTGTGCTTTACCAGAGTCACTCCAAGAGCCAACGGAGCGTGGCTCTGCAAAGCATATAATGTGTATGGAGACGCCACAGCGCAGATGAGGGTGGAGGTTAAAGACACTCTAACAGTTGCGGTGGCACCGCCTATTGTTGTAAGTAAATCGTAGCACTAAAGCATATTTCTTGAAGTATTTCTGTCTGTGTAACTAATTTTTAACACAAAATTAACGGAAATTTTTCCGAGTCCGTATATTGCTTTAATTAACTATTTTAACACGATATTTTCAAATTTAAAAATGGCCCCTTTTCATAATTTTATTTTCGAAACCAGGCCAAAAACTAACAAAATGCGCCACTCAGCACTTTTCTCTCAACACAGGTAGCAGATAGCGGCAGCACAGTCCGCCTGAACTGCACATCAAGCGACTCGAGCGCAAGTCTATCGTGGGTGCACGACGGCGCGGCGGCTGGCGCGGGCGGCGAATTAGTGGTGCGCGGAGTTGCGCGCGCGCACCGCGGTCTATACCAGTGCTTCGCGAGGAGGGGGCGCGATAATGCGCACGCTGATGCTGAGCTGAGGCTAGGAGGTCAGTCGTAGTGGTAGCATAGATGGTAGCTGTCTGTTTGTAGCTTGATTTCAGCTCAACCAACCAACTCGCAAAAGTGAGTGCGTAACAGGTGCATACCTTTTACTTAGACGCAAAACATTTCCGCGACCCCGCCAACTTATGGTGGTGGTAGGACCTCTTCAGAGCCCGACTGGCTAGCTACCACTACAGGAGTGCAATCAGTCAACTCAACGATACGGGTAGCGCAAAAGTGAACCCGCCCTCATAAGGTGGTGGTAGAACATTAAGAGTCCGAATTGCTACAGTCTGTTTCAAACACGATGATATGGGTGACACCTCATCTTTGACAATTAAAGAGACGTGACCTCATGTGTCAACCTGCTTAACCAATCGATTATCGATTAAATCTTAGTGCTTATGACAATCGATTCAAAGTATAGACTTATAATGTATGATAAATTTTAATTTTTTCTACTTTGATATTAGCTAGTGTAGAGGTTAATATCAGATAACACAGTTATAAAGAGAAATATTTATTGTACATAAATAATAACTGGAAAATATTTGTAAGAGTGTAAAGACAATAAAACAAATATTTTCCAGTTATTATTTATGTAGGTACAAACGCCTCAATGGTCTAGCGGTTTAGGTACCGGGCCGAGATCTCGGGGTCCTGGGTTCAATTCCCGGGTCGAGCTAACTTTGTGTCGGTTTTTTCGGACACAGCTTGGGTTTGTGATCACCAATCCGCATTTGGCAAGCGTGGTGATTAAGCCAATACCCATCATTGTAGCGATAACTTGATTTCAAGGATGGAGGCCTTTGCCCTGCATTGGGATATTAATAGGCTGATACTTTTTTTTCTTATTTATGTACAATAAATATTTCTCTTTAAAACTGTGTTATCTGATATTTACCCCTACAAAGGTTATGGGCCCAGGACCAGCGAAAATAAAGAGTGAGTAGGTACATGTAACTAAGAAAGGAGTCATCGAAAATTATTTGAAAAAGGGTACGACCGAATCATGTCTGCGAATGTATGTAAGTATTGAATTATTAACAAAAGATAACTATGACAGTTGGAAGGTACAAATAGAGGCATTACTTGTACGAAGCGACTACTGGGAGTATTTAAGTGGAGAAAGGCCAAGACCAAATGATGCCGATACGCACATAGCAGCCTGGAAGGCAGCGGACAGGAAAGCTAAATCTGAATTAATATTAACCGTACAGTTAGTTTCCCCAGACCCAGAGAATTAAAATACAATTATTTATTTTCTTACAAAAACGTGAATATTACAAAAACTACTAAACCGATGGTCAACAAACTTAAAAATTCTACTAACTATTCCTACATTTTCGTCTAAATCAGATCACCCGTTCGAGAATTTTCGCGGAACAAACATACATACCTTTATATGTACATACAAAAATGATTTGTACCCCTCGCTCGCTTCGCTCACTCGGTCAATAAATAGTAACGTGTTAGTTTTGTACATTGTGAACATCGATTTTAAATTGACGGTATTATTTTACATAATACAATATTTTTTACGAATATTCCACTATTCTGCCGTGTCAGGCGAATGTCAGTTAACTTAAGATACATGAGTTACGCGTAACAAGTGTTTTTCGTGGTTTTTATGGGTCTTCTATCCCGTGTATAAAATATTATTTAATTATCTCTTACCGTTATCCCAAAAAATGCTCTAGAAGAAATTACGATTGACTACGATATTATGGTTAAATACTGTATCTTAAGTTACAGACAACGCTTGATGAGTCGACAAGACGCGATTATGGCAAACTCAGTTAAGTGTCTACTAAAATACATGACTTAGCCACGATAGATACGTAGTTTACTTATATATTATACTGTTATGGGGTAATTACTAAGACTTATGCAACTACATAATATTTAGACTGATTTAGTAGACCGGTAGGTAATGTTTTTGTTGATAAATGAAAAAGAAATACATTTTAGTTTATTTGAATACCATTTCCAGTTTTGTCATAATATACTTGTTATTTGATTACACCTATGTTCCTAATTAAAATATGACTGATTAAAATTAAGATTCTTATTAAAACCTACTTTTATTCTACCTCTCTAAACAAAATAATGCAGAAATGCATGTATGGCTAAATAATTCTTACTCAAGTTGTCACGGCTAAGTCATGTATCTTAAGATACGGCCCTTCGCGTAACAAGATTTGTATGAAATTCCTATCACGCCTATCTCCGTTTTTGAAAAAAAACATAGAAAATAAAGATAAAACAAAAAAGATAATTACATCACAATAATATGTACATCTTTACAATTCTTATGATATGAAATAAGTTTGGAAAAATCTCTTGAAACATAGATATAATGGCAATAAATGCAAAAAAAACTTTAGGAGTCGTTTACTCAAAACTAGGTTTTTTGAGATAACGGAGATAGGCCTGACACGGCAGTATTCTTTCCCGTAAATTATAGTTTCGATTATTCACGATTTTTATCGATTAATAATAAAACCTAAGTCACATCTCTGGTTTAAAAGACCATAGAACGTAACCTGTTACGTCTCATATAATTTTTATATTTTATAGAAAAATGTACATAAAACTTCTCTAAACCGAAAAAAAACACCATGACTCTTATTAAATCGTTATTAATGTACAATATTTAGTGTTTATCTATTTCTTTATTATTCAAATTTGTATTTATATCGAAGTCAACATTTTCCTAAACGCAAACATTTACGTTCTATGGATGTGTCAGGCATATCATCGTGTTTGAAACAGACTTTAGCTACCATGCACAAATGAGTGCAACCTTATTAGTGAGGGCGCGATAATGCGCACGCTGATGCCGAGCTGAGGCTAGGAGGTCAGTTGTAGTGGTAGCATAGATGGTAACTGTCTGTTTCTAGGCGGCCGACTTCAGCTGCTAATCTCAACAATTTAAGTGCAAAAGCATACATCCATAGGTGCACACCCTGTTTTCTCACTCGCAACGCGATGTGAGACTGCAATCTGATACAATCGAAGTTTAATGGTGAGTTTATAGTAACCTATAATCCACAAAGCTGGCACGGCCAGGAGAAACCATTAAGTTAAAGTCGCACCTTTGGTAGAACAAGGGCACAACTGTCAAAAATTGGCAAAATGAGTTAAGTATACAGAAATGCTTTAAAATGCACCTTCTAACTGAAGGGACAAAGACACACGTTTAATTCCTTCAAAAAACCGCCAGAGCGCACAAGCGTCGTTGTCTTTCTGGGGCCATTTTCTTACTCTGTTGGCGCGACAAAGTCTCATTGGTCATTTGTGGCATCGGCGGGGAGAGATGTAGTCGTCACTTGGAGCGCTAACGCCGTAAAGTTAAATATGCCCTTTGATGTTTTTGATTTCTGGAGTGACAATGCCACATTTGTCACACTTATGCCCTGTTTATGATTTAAAAATTTGGAGGACAAAGCCGTTCAGACATTTGTGCCGTTGTCTGTCCAAGATTTGTTTTATTCCTAGGAATACCTAGGAAGACCTAGGTCTTAAAATTATTTTTTATATGTAAAGTTAATTTAAGTTTTTTACTGGTATCTTATTTAAACCTATTTTTATGTGTGATTCCAAACAGTTTTAAGAAAGAATAATACCAATTTAAGTAAAACCTTTGTTACTAAAGGATTGTTTAAAATTTTATTAAAAAATAGTTTTCCTGTTAGGTTTTTTGTTAGGTTTATGTTTCTTTTATTTTGATATTATTCTCTTATAATAATATTTTTTATTATACTATTTTTAAGCGATTCTAAAGATATTTTCTAATGACCATAAGATTTCAGATTTTTGACGAAATGTGACGACTGATTACTAAGTTTTGATGTTTTTTTTGTAAAAAGTTACTGTGAAATGTTTAATGTATAAAAAAATACAACATTTACGCAAAAAACACGGTGTTTTGAGTCAAAAACGATGCCAAATTAAAGCTTAAATATGGTCACATTTACAAAATATTTTACTTATTGGTGGAACAAGGGCACAATTGTACACCTAAGTTAGAAAAAAATTTTTTTACAAAAAAACTACTGGTTTTTAATTATTGTAAACCACGCACTTAAAAAGAATATAGTATATAGTTTATGTCATGCAAAGGAGAATAACTTTAGTATGATATTGATAGAGCTAGGCCACATTCAATACAAAAAATATCTTAAAATGGCTCTCCTGTAAAATCGCAAAAGGTGCAGTTCTGCCCTTGTTCTACCAAAGGTGCGGTATGTTTGGTTATTCCGGGTACTAAGTTGTTAGGGACGTTTGGCATATGCCCAACGCTACTCTCTTCTATTACTTCAATAGGCCAGAGTGTTCAATAGATATGCCGACGTTAGCTCTACTCGTAGAAAGTCTACAAACAATTGAGTTAGCCATTACTATCTCGAGTGACAACGGTTTGCGCGCGGTAGCGCAGTTTTCAATTTTAGCCTAGGTGGATTTATTTTAAAAGAGTTTAAAAATATTACTTTGAAGATTTAGACACATAATAATATACTGTTTAGCTCCTGCCAGTAAAGACAATGCACGCATGAAATACAATTTATTTACTATAATTATAAACTATCCATGTGTGATCCTGGTGTAATTTTACTAAGATTTATAACTACTTTGTACAGCAAGCTATAAGACCAACGATGTCAAAAAGCAAAGAAGTAAAACGTTTATCCAGGAATTTATTTCAGATTCAACTGACATTTTACAGTATCGCGTTTGAACCAAACTCGGAATTTCAATAGTTTCGAAACATTCAATTTAAGATGAATTTGCGACGTTGCAATTTAATCCTGAGATCAAAGAACTGGAGCGAAAGAGCAATGAGTAATATTTTCTTTAAGGAAAGACTGGATAATACGAGACAAAGTAGTAGATGCGATCTTGTGTCGATGTGTGTGTAACGGAATTCAACAACAAACGTCCGAAGTAAATTGAAAGCAAATAAACTGAGGGAATAACAGTGACAACGTTGTCTGTTTTCTATTTTCTCTCTGTGCACAGCGCTTAGCGCGCTTGTCCCTCCGACTATTTCAATCTCAACACAGAATAAAGTGTTCTGCTAAAGAAATGATGTCATTTTGATGGGCACAATGATATTCTTCGTCTCCTTAGGATTTAATTGAATCAACAGTTTATTTATATATCTACATCTAAAGAAATGATATTTTTTTATATTTCTTCAAAATAATGCGTCCTAAGTTTACTAAGGTGCAGCTTAGTGCGCGCAAGCCATTTTTTCTAAAGATAATTATGGTAAATGAAGGATTAAGTAAACCTTAATCTTCTTTTCACTTTTTCTTACAGAAGATCTATTTTACACAATAAATGTAATATTTATTTTTAAATACCTTCCTTCTTTCTCATAATATAATCTAGCCTTTGTGAGAACAAATTAAAGATTCACATTGACATTTCGAAGTCCTAACATTTCATTCGTATTTCTTATCACCAAAGTTCCTGATCTATTGTGTGTACACAAACCCATTCAACTTATATAACACTAACGGAAATCAGAAAGCTAACAAAGGGTGAAAAGTATTGTAAAAAAGCAAAAAATATATTATATCGTAGCGACGGACATTTGTCAAGAGGAGGCGCGGGCGCCGCGGGACAATGGGCGGAGAATGCCTCCGCTGATTGATTCCACCCGAGCCGCGACGACACTACATTGAGATTGATTGCGTCAGTTTCTCCCCATTCTCCCCGACTCCCAGTTCCCCACTTCCCTACTACCGGTTTACCCCGCTCGAAATCGGTTCTGTAGGATGCGACGTTTATAAAAATAAGCTTCGAATATTTTCAATGATTAAGTGTTGTTTTGGAATGAGAAAATCGTTTTGCTTTAAACAAAACTTTTGGGATATTTATATTTTCAATTTTAAAGAAGTACAATGCAACAAAAGAATTATTATCTAAATGGGGCTCCTCCTCTTCATACTAATGTTTTTTTATAATTTCAGAAATTAATTTTTTTTTTAGTATTTGCTTAAAGATAATATTGCATTCAATAAATTAAGGCGATATTTATACAAGGATATGATTAAATTTAGTTAAAGTTAGATTAAATTTTGTTTACAAATTTTATAACTACAAGAAGTTTTTGGTACATCCCAATTTTCGTCTAAACCTCTAAATCCAGATAAGTCTAATCTAGCTGTTCCGGCTAGGTATCTCGCGGATTGCTTGCACTGATTGATTCCTCGGCATGATAGTACATTGAGATTTATTGAATTGGCTCGCATTCCTTCCCGTCCAATCTTCCAACCCCTTCTTTATCAGATGGTGAATGCTGACTTACTTAGCTAACGTCAGGAGTATATTTTATTTACAGAGCATACCGTTTGCAGTTATAACGGGAAATTCAAAATACTCAAACTCTTCATATTTTTGTCGTGTGTTTAAATTTTATTCAGGACAAACATTATTATTACTATACTATACATACTGTCACATTGCCTTTTCCCTTATTTTTTGGACATTGTCATGTTAACACAAAAAATAAATGCGCTGAAACAAATTATTTGAGTAAAATATACAAGCAGATAGAAACAAAAATAAATGTTAACATAAGTTGAAAGAGAAAGAAAATTTGAAACAGCATTTTTGTCACCTAGATATCAAGTTTCGTGTCCCCCTCTATTAAGGTAACGCAAACGTGTCTCAAATAAAACACGCCCTGTGCCCACATAGTGGAAGTGGCGTAGTAAATCCAATAAGGTCCTACGGAAATGTTACGAAAGCGGGTTCCTATTTTTTGACAGCCTAGTAAAATTATTTTGCCTTCGTCCGCGTTTGACCTATTTTTATGAAATATGTATATAATAATGTGCTCTTATCCAAGTTATATACGAGTATAGTATACACAAATGAGTGCGCAAGCACAGGTGCATTCTTCCGGTGATGCCACACGGGCGCGTTGCGCTGCGCTGCGTCGACGGAGCGTCGTCGATGCGTTATATTTCATACAAATTGAACGGCATGCCACACGGTCCGTTGTGGCGACGCGCGTCGCCGTAACGCGTGTACAACGCACGCGTAGCCGACAGACGAAGCGGGGGGAGTGGTGCAGCGCTCCGACGACGGAGCGACGACGCACGCGTCGCAGTATGGTTTATGCAGTCGAGATAGCGGTGCGCCCCAAGTACATAAATCATCATAATACTATTAATGACATTGACGTGGACTACCTTATCTCATTAGTTGAGGAAAGACCTCTTTTATGGGATAAAAATCACAAACTAAACCTAAAATCAACGCACGACGACGCGTGGACAACGCAGCGCGTTGCGACCACGCATCGGATCGTGTGGCACCCATTCCGTCGAGCGCTTGCGGTGCGTCGACGCAGCGCAGCGCAGCGCGTCCGTGTGGGATCACCGTTCCCTGTATCTCAAATTAGCTTATGCTTGAAAAAAAATATCAAATTTTTGTGAAGTAATATTGTGTAATCCATGCAGATGAAGTCACCGGTGGAAGACTAGTTATACATATTATAATATTTATAATATAATATATATTATATACCGCCTTAACTGTCGAAATCATTATATTTACATTTTTTTAAAGTCGGTAAAAGTTATCCGTAGCATAGAAGGTATAAAATATATTATGTCAACAACAGTAAGCGTTATTCAGCTCGTCGCATTTCAGACTTTCCAACTATAGGTACTAGTATTTTCAAGCTTTAAAAAGTATTTCGTTTTTTCTGTGTCGGTATTTTATTTAAGTTGGCAAATACTGATAATGGAGAGCACATTAAGAAACTCTGAGAAGTTTGCTTCTCAATTGAAATATTAATCTACTAGTACGCTAAGAAAAAGAACTTGAATAGGGATTTTGCTCAATGTCATGAACGCTCTCTATCCCATGTAAATCGAACAAGATCTCTGAGCAAACTTCGTTAATTATTAACTCAGTTTACTTAGTAAGACTCAGCGTAGGTTTTGCCTAAATTACCTGTAAGAAATAAACTGTAGACAAGGTCAAGTCTGGACATTAAATGAACTAGGATATAAAAATACTTCTAGACGTCTAAATAAATGTAACCAAAAATATGACTTCTGAAATTTTTGTCTGTCTGTTGTTCGCATTAAAACTACTAGATGGTAAATATAACAAAGATTTTTTTTATTAAACTTTCATTGCTGTATAAATATCCTTGTAAGTTGTATCTCAATAGATATAAATTGAGCGCCTAGGCAAAAGTTTCGGCCTACCAGTGTGATATAATTGTTTGTGGTACCTAAAAATTTCCTATCTAAATATTTTAAGCTGTATCTTATATTGGTGATCCTATAAAATAAATAAATAAATTTTCATTTGATGAAAGAATCAAGAATCAAGAATCAAATTCATTTATTCAATTTTGGCTCTTATTATAGCACATATGAACGTCAATTTTACATGTCACAAAAATAAAATAAATTAAGTAATAATATGTCAAGAAAAAACCGATCATCAGTATCATCATAATAATATAAAAGTTCTTGTAGTTCTTTGTAAGTTTGATCGACGTTTTTATATTTGAGTTGATTGAATGAGAGGAAAATTGCGGTTTACGATTTATGACGTTTTAAAAAAAACTAATTACTTGATCTCGTTCAAACCAATTTTCAATGAAAGTTTGCATGGTAATGTACATCATATATATTTTTTAGTTTTATCGTTCTCTTATTTTAGAAGTTAGAGGGGGGGGGGGGGACCATGTAGTGTATGTCACACCTCCCTATATATGATTGATACGAATTCACTTTATAGAGCAGTCATTACATGAACGTTGCGCATGAAACATCTCTTTTATTCAACGCCCGAACCTACAACATTGCATGGCGACCCTGCCAGTGCTGCCTCGTGGCAGCGCTGCGCAGATGGAACAAGGACAGTTGATTTATGTGTAAAAAAAGTGAAGTGCCAAAAAGACATTGAACTTAAAAATAATGTGAAAATAAAAATAAAGTAAATAATTTAAGGCCATGGACCTTTTCTTTAGTTTTAACGTAAAAGCGCTTTAGTATAAATAAATGTAACTTTAAATATCAATAAAATCGTACATAAATACAAATCTACATCTAAAACAGTGAAAATGAACTTTAAACAAAATTTTAAGTTTTAAATATTAATACTTACATAAAAAGAAGAGTTTTAGTGAACAAATAATAATAAAGAAAAACCTACCAGAAGATGATAATAAAGTTGCAAAAAGATGGATACACTATTATTGGAGCTATTATAACAGCGATGGAGAAATGTCGAATAGAAGAACGAATATGAAGAACAGAAAACAAATTGGTAGATTTTGAGGAAAAATGGTTAATGGTGGTTTATGGCGATACGCAGGCAGCTGGGAGTTGTTGGAGACAGATGAGTGGAGACGTGGAGCAGGCAGCCGGGAGAAGTTCGAGTCGGAAGTGGATGCCGCCGGGAGATCAACGAGCAGATCACAATTATATTAGATCCCCGTTTACAATATTCTGAATTTAATATTTTTTATGTATTTTCTGGAATAACCTATTTTTTTGCCACAAATTGTTAACTTGATGGGTGTCACTAGAAGCTTTGGATAGGTAGAATATGTTTATTTTTGACTTCTTATTTATGAACTACAATAATGAAAGTAGAAATATTAGTCACAGAAACATGTAAAAATAGTCGAATCAAATCAAATTTCTTTATTTACGGCACTCAGGTTATCATTAGTATTTAGTATTTATGGCACAAAGATGTTAGAAAAAAAAAGAAAATTAATAATACACTTAAAATTTCACCGTGTCCTGCTTGAAAAGCATACAATATCAACTATAATCAATTATAATAAATTTACATAATTATTATCAATTCATATGTCAATTTTATGTTAAATGTCAGCTATAATTTTTTTACACAAATAATAATCATTTACACTATAATACGTACAAACTTTCTATCAGTAATATCTTGAGACTTCTTTTAAAATCAAAGATTTATTTATTTAAATTTGTCGATTGCTCTTTTGTCCTTTGGTAATTTATTGTATCTATATTGTTGGTGCCATACGAAAAATACAGTTGCCAAACATAGTAGTTTATGTGCCACGTTGCAAAATTTATTATTTACGTTTGGAAGCATGGAACTTATATTTTGTGCAAGTTGGTTCTTACGAAACTAGCTAAATTATAAACATACATGGCCGGCAATGTCAAAATTTTTAGCTCTTGAAAAAATGGCTTGCATTAGGCCGCAGTTTAGATATTGCCCGAATGCATTTCGTTACTGTAAAAAAAAAAAAGACAATATAACTTACTTTGCTGATTAATTTTTTTTTTTTTTGTCTTCTATTTTTGTATCTTCATCAAAGTTCTAAAATTGAATTAAAAATTAATTCTAATGTGTTTGTATAAGAATAATTTAAAATCATAAAAGGTCTAATTAATATTAAATTGTTAAATGAGGAATGGGTGTTGACGATGCACATTAAAAGTATTAAATTGTATTTTAAATTATAATATAAATTGATATATTTGGGATTTGGAATACACAGTAAATCATATTATGAGTAACAGAATTAAATACGCAGTATATAGGTACTCGTACAAATTTGTTAACCCATTCGTTACAGCCTCGCCAATAAGGGAACATTTATTAAGAACAGGCAAAACCGTTTCAGCATTAGCCGTATTTGAAATAATTTATCTATCCTTCACTTGTTTATTCCGTTTATTTAACGTTACCAATCAATTGTTTTTTACTTATAAACTTTCGAAAAGTTCTATAATAATCATAAACAAAATTATAAAATATTGTCTTTTATACATCAGTTAATTGTTTATTTCAGTCATTTAACGATATTATTATGTTAAGATAAAAAATATACCAGTTTTTTATTATTATGTTATGTCGTGTCGTGAACTAACATTAAATTCCGTTAACAGGTTAACAGTTCAGTACAAATAGTTTCACAAACAACAAGGTATCTAGTAACAGTGCAAGCAATGCATTCCCGCAACGAATGTAAGAAGACGCTAACCAATTCTTAGAAATAAGTTGGCAAGTTCGCAACTCAAATGATCTGATTCATCAAAATTGTCACGTTGGCAAGTACCAAGACCACCCAACGCAAAGATTGCATACACGTGTAGGCACCTAGGTACTCATGTGTGATGCAACTTGTAATATATATTTTTTTAAATAGCTTCTCTAATTTTTTTAAACTTTTATTTATTGGTTCTAGTAACGGAAGCAATAGAAACACAATCTTAACTGAGAAAAATTACTTTAATTAGAAATTTTGAATGAATTAATTTTAAATTATTAGTTAACGTATAAAAATCATTTTTTTTTTTCGTTTCGGTGGAATTAGTTGCTATTTGGTTTCATTGTTTCATTACATTAGTCTCCAATCAATTTTCAAATTTTGTTATAGAACATTTCTTAAATCAGGAAAACTTAACATAACAATTAAACAAAATATAGTTTTTTATTCATTAGTTAAAAATAACAGTCCATGACTCTATTTTGTGGTAATAAGTAAGTAGTAGATATTACTACAATTGCTTTTAATAATTTTATTTATGTTAGGCCCAGATACATTAAGAAAATAGTAGTCATTCATTAGTTATTTAATTTGATACATAAATATCGGCAATACAAAAATATAGTTAGGAACTTAGTTCATTTTACTAATTTTCCAAATTTTATATATAAAAAAAAAACAGTTTTATCAGTTATATCTTATATCATTTCTTTGCAAATTGTTTAATTGGATTAATTGGAGTTGCGTATTTTACTTTTGTAATATTATCATTTTGATTTTATTTAAAACAGGTACTTATTTACATTTAAAGATAAAGGATTATTGAATTTATTTAGAAATTATAATATACGATATATTTACAAGTATATTAAAAGTTTAGTTTACTATGTATTCCAATCCATTGACATAAAATTCTTTAAAAAAGTAAAGCCTCCTGCTTTTGTATTAAGAAATTGTATTATTGTAATGTTTTTATTTTTTTTTCATACATAGTGTTTTTACGAAGAATTAATCATTGGAAGGATAAATTTTATGACACTAAGAGGAAATCATCAGGAAAGTCTAGAAGGTAGCGTAATCTCAAACGAGACAATATAAGTACTTAGTATTGTATTAAATTCTTTTAACTACATAATTATAACGTAAGTTTATTAGTTACATTTACTAAGACTAAACATTGGACGAGACTAACACGGATTGACAAAATAAAAATACGATCATACGAGATATGACGTAATCATAATAATGTGTAAGGATTAGGAATGTGATATACATATATGTAGTATTTAGATGGTAACGTAACATAGTGTTATGTCGGAATGTAAAGAAAAGTTATTTTATGAGTTAGGATATTGGTTTTTGTTTATAGTAAGGCAATTGTTTTGGATAGATATGTTTATGTAGACAGGGATGCTCCGATGTTTAAAACTTCTTTCTAACAGTTGGACTGATCACCCAATAGTTGATGGATATTTTAAGGATCGAATGCATCATTATAATGAATAGGTAATTAAGAAAGGAATTTAGATAGTTTTGGTAAAAGTAAAATGCCTAAGTGCATATAAATAAACATATAAATGCTATATGCATAAAAGACGAAATACACAAGGGGCATCCTTCATTCGATCATGGTGTAAACGAGATTTCTCCGTGAGAATAGTTGGTGGTAATATAGCCTTAAAACAACCCCTTGGTATTAATAAATGGTACAAAATAATAAATGGTACTAAGTATTTTAGAGCATGCTCGGCGGGAACAATCCTCCGTTCAAAAAGAAAATGGTTGGAGACATGTTTATTAGTTGGTCTTAAAAAAGGTCCCGCTAAATATAAAATAAATATATAAATATTGTACCAAATAAAGTGCGCACATAATGAGTATTATAAATAAATAAATAAAGTACCATAAAAAATAAAAATATAATAAGTCGACTATAAAGAAAATTATAAAAAATGTATATTAGATAATATGAAACCATGGTGTAAAATAAATAAAGGTACCATAAGCGATATGTGATGTAATGTAAAGTGACTGGCCAGTCCACTAATGTAGTGTATTAAAAGTAAAACACTATAGTGAGTAAACAAAATGGTGAAAATGATTGATATTGTTATGACGTAACACTTGGTAAAGAAGTGAAGCATGAGTTTTAGAGAAAAATAAAGAGAGAAATATAATTATTATATTTATAAATCAAAGGAAGAGACAGCATATTGATAAAAATAGAAGTAGAATTTTCAAATGAAAGTTAATTAAAGTCGAGTTTTTTTTTATGAAAAATGTTTTTATTAGTTCGTTATTAGTTAAAATTTTAAGAAGATTTTAAAACGGAAATAATGTATGATGTGTGTGACTGAAATAAAAAGTGACGAAAATAATAGGAACTAGAGCAAATATTTGATGAAAATTATAATTATTGTAGGTAGTGGTCAAGAATAAAATGTAAATTATAATAATCGTCAACATCCCATGTCCATAACTAATTGATAATAGATTTTTGTGTGTTTCTAAATAAAAGTCACCGATTTGTATTTTATGTACGTTAGGATTAAGTTAGTATGTAAAAAAAAAAAAATTTAATGTAACCTATTTTTTTTTTCAAAATACGGGGGAGGTGTAGTGTATGTCACACCTCCCTATATATGATTGATACGAATTCACTTTATAGAGCAGTCATTACATGAACGTTGCGCATGAAACATCTCTTTTATTCAACGCCCGAACCTACAACATTGCACCAACATTTTACCACTTTGGAAGTGTCTCTCGCGCAAACTATTCAGTTTAGAAAAAAATGATATAAGAAACCTTATTATCATTTTAAAAGACCTATCCATAAATACCCCACACGTAAGGATTGGATGAAAAAATTTTTTTTGAGTTTCAGTTCTAAGTATGGGAAGCCCAAAAATTTATTATTATTTTTCTATTTTTATATGAAAATCTTAATGCGGTTCACAGAATACATCTACTTACTAATTTTCAACAGTGTAGCTCTTATAGTTTCGGTAAAAAGTGGCTGTGATATACGGACGGACAGACAGACAGACAGACAGACAGACAGACCGACAGACAGACAGACAGACATGACGAATCCATAAGGGTTCCGTTTTTTGCCATTTGGCTACGGAACCCTAAAAATGTCACAGATAATAGGTATAATAATAATCATGAATATGATTCGTGAGCTGGTTCAAAATTTTGTTTTTATTACTACTGAGAAGATACCAGCAAGAAACTCAGGAGTAATTGTTTCTTTCTTTTTTTTTTTAAATTTGTATTATTTACAAAATAAAATAAAATAAAAAAATAATTATGTTGTATACAAAATTGTGCGGGCTAGGGTGACCATGGATTCTTATCGTTAAGATAATCGTCTACCTTGTAGTAACCTTTCCTCATTAAACATTTTTTAAGCGTTAATTTGAATTTTAGTATTGGTAATTCTATGGGGTACAAGAGAGCAGCTACTCATAATGCGACAAATTGTAGAAAAGGCCAGAGAGTTCAACATTACCCTCTATATATGCTTTGTTGACTTTAGTAAAGCTTTCGATACCGTTCAATGGTGGAGGTTATGGCTGGTCCTGACCGAAATGGGTGTACCACAACACCTCGTACACATCATTAGACGTCTGTACGAAGATGGCACAGCCTCTGTCCGTATTGATGGTATTGACTCTGAACGTTTCAAAACACGGGCTGGTGTGAGACAGGGCTGTATATTGTCTCCACTTCTATTTAATATCTACACAGAATACATCATGCGGATAGTTCTCGAAGATTGGGACAAGGGAATATCCGTGGGAGGTCGGAAAATATCAAATCTGAGATACGCCGATGATACTACCCTCCTAGCGTCAACCAGAGACGACATCGAAAATCTTCTACAGCGACTAGAGACCACAGCGTTGGATTTTGGACTTGCGATTAATCGCGATAAGACCAAAATGATGATTGTAGAACGTTCCGACAGCAACCAACCCAACATTCATAACATAGCAGGATGCCAAGTAGTCGAGAGCTATGTTTATTTAGGCTCCACTATCACCAACGCTGGAGGCTGCGAGGATGAAATTAGAAGACGTTGTGCCATGACTAGATCCTCGGTGGAAAAGCTCACAAAGATTTGGAAAGACCGCAGAATAACCAGAAACACAAAGGTTCGACTGATGCGTTGCCTGGTCTTTCCTATCTTCCTTTATGGAGCTGAGACATGGACGCTGAGAATGCAAGACCGTCGCAAGGTTGACGCCCTGGAAATGTGGTGTTGGAGACGCATGCTCAGAATCCCGTGGACCGCGCACCGAACCAACGTCTCCATCCTCAAAGAACTCAACATCAAAGAGAGACTATCGTCGACTGTACAATTACGAATCCTCAAGTTCTTTGGGCACATCACCCGAAACGAGGGCTCAATGGAGCGTTTGGTGGTGCAAGGAAAAGTTGAGGGCAAGAGACCACGTGGACGCTCTCCAACCCGATGGACAGACATTATTAAATCGGTAACGCACTCCAGCATCAGCGATTGCTCTCATCAAGCTAAAAATTGAATTGCTTGGCGTCGGATTGCAAGAACAGCGGTTACACGGAAATCGACTGAAACATGACCACGACCACTCTGCCAAGAGTGTACGACTGAGAAGAGAATTCTATGAGATCTTGGGGTACCTTATTAAACATTGTCACACTTTTCCCCAGAAATGAGTTACCTACCTTTACGAGTCTTATTTTTGGAACGGCAAGTTTGGCTTTATTTCTTGTGTTATAATTATGTTGCTCGCATTTTTTAGGAAATTTTTCTAAATTGTTACGTACATATAATATACTGTCGTATATATATTGGGAAGCTACTGTAAGTACGTTTATTTCCTTGAATATGTCCCTTAATGAGTCTCGGGATCTCAAGTTATAAATAGCTCGAATGGCTCTTTTCTGCAAGATAAATATTGTTTCAATATCGGCAGCTGCACCCCATAGCAGCAGACCGTACGACATAACGCTGTGAAAGTAGCTAAAATAAACCAATCTTGCCGTTTCAACATCAGTTATCGATCTGATCTTTCTAACCGCATAGGCAGCCGAGCTAAGTCTTCCTGCCAGAGCCGCAATATGAGGACCCCATTGGAGCTTACAATCTAAAGTTATTCCTAGGAACACAGTAGAGTTTACAGTTTGAATAACTTCTCCATTCACAGTTATACTAGTATCTACCTGTCTAACATTAGGCATAGTAAATTTCACACACTTAGTTTTATTAGCATTGAGACACAAATTGTTACTTGTGAACCAATTCAATATTTGTGAGAGGGCACTGCTTACATCGTCAGATACATTATTATGTCTTTTGGTTTCAAAGATCAAAGAAGTGTCGTCTGCAAACAGTACCGTCTCACAAAGGCTTTCAGTAAAGAAAGGCAGATCATTAACGTATACCAAGAATAGAAGAGGTCCCAATATCGAGCCTTGGGGCACCCCCATCAATAGGGGGGCGCCAGAAGAGTCAGTACCATTAATATTAACTATTTGTAGTCTGCCCGTGAGGTATGATTTCAAAAGATCGATTGAACTGTTCGAGACACCATAATGTCGCAATTTTGTTAGTAAAATTCCGTGATCAACACAATCAAAAGCCTTGGATAAATCACAAAAGATACCTATTGCGTCATGTTTGCGTTCCCATGCATCAAAGATGTGTTTAATAAGTGCAACTCCAGCATCAGTTGTATTTCTACCTTTAGTGAAACCAAACTGTTTGTTATGAAAGATCTTATTATCAGTAAAATGAGAGAGCAGTTGGTTGAAAATAACCTTTTCGAAAATTTTACTAAACGCAGGCAGTAAAGATATAGGTCTAAAATTGGATGGGTCATTTTTGTCGCCTGCTTTGAATAAAGGTATTATTTTACTGTGTTTCATGAGATTGGGAAACTCGCTATTATCAATACAATTATTAAATATGATCGCTAAATGTGGCGCTACAGTTGATATAATAGGTTTTAAAACAGTGGTTGAAATACCCCACAGATCCTCTGATTTCTTTACATTAAGTTGGTCAAAGGTCTTTAATATTGTCTCATGATTGATATATTGAAAATTAAAAGTAATTTTGCACTTATCTACACTTCTGGTCAAAAGAGTCTCAGCAAGATTTAATGAGGAGTTTAATTTATTTGTGAAAGCTCAATGAAAAGCGAAATTGATTAAGTTTCCTTTCTCTGGAAAATGGTGACTGTTGAAAAGACAGTTATAAAACATTATCTTTCATTATCTTTTATTATTATATCATGCAATCGAAAATTTAATTATACATCCACGGATCACTTCACAAATATCTAAAATTACGAGTACAAGGTTGAAACACTGGAATTTAAATGAATTATACGAGAACGATCCAATGAATAAATTTGGGTGATATTTTACCTTAGCCAACTCCCATCCAATTATGAAAGAGATAACAATGGCGTTTCGTTTAGTTTGAGTTTAATATATAAATACAGTGCTCTATAAACTGAAAGTAAAATTATCTCGACAATGGGCGAATATTTAGTTAAGTAGTCTTTCTCATATCGTGTAAATAATAAAATCTATGGCAGGAATATACTTCATAACTGCAGGGTTCATGTTCGGGATATGGTCTTTTCAGGCTTATTGCAACTAATTTTAAAACAACGTTAAAATATTATTTGTTTAAATTATTTTTTAAGATAGCACGTGTCCTTTTTATTGCGGGGATTGCATTACACAAACCCTTGGCCGCGTGGTATGTGCCAGAAATACTTTGCTTAGACGATGCAGTATTTTACTCTTATTCCGTATCCATGCTCAGCATTCTTAAGTCGCCGTGTTTTAAAACAAGAGGACAAGCAATATACGTAATGTGTCGCGACAAAGTAAAGAGGTCCGCACGGTACATTTAGACGGAAAATATTAATTAAAACCCTCTTGAAATTCGTAGAAACCGACTGTGAGAGATTGATACTCAGAACCAGTTTTATCACTGACAGATAAGTTCGTGATAATTTAACCTGTGCTGTCTCTTAATTTTAAAAAGTAATAAATAAAACAGCATCTAAATTATTTGACAAACTTTCGTGATAACTTCTCTTATGCTGGCCATACACCATCAAGCCTATCGTCAAATCAGATGGGCGTGGATTGGCTTGACAACTCGAGTTATCAAACACACGGTCAAATTGGTTTGACACAATCGATCGCTTCAAGCCGATTAGACTATAGGCTTGATGGTGTATGGCCAGCATTAACAACGGTAAAACTTAGGCTAAGTTCAGATGGTCGCGCGTTGACGCGCGTACATCCTTACGCGCGTAAAGAATTCCTAAGTAAATATATCAGACTGTTCACATGAACGCGCGTCTACGCGCAGCTAGGCGCGATCGTCGCTGCACCATCGCCGGTATCTTGATGCGCACGTGTACGCGCGTTTACGCGCGTATTGAGTTCCTTTGTTCATGTATCAACGTGTTCAGTTGACTCGCGCGACTTCTAGCGTGCAGACGCACGGAGCAGCGAAAAATGGAGGAGGATTTCGATGTCGATTTATTCATTGGTGAAATAGAAAAAAGACCAGCTATTTGGGACTTAAATTGTATTGAGTATTTCAAAAGAACATTAAAACAACGGGCATGGGAAGATTGTCTTCGTCGTTTTTTGAGCCTCCGATACAAAATCCATAAACAGATTGCCTCGTCCACTTCCATTCTCGATGAATGATTGCTCCCGGCTGCCGTGAGCTAACGCTTGTCATGTGAACTCCTTGTCGCGCGTACACGCGCGTCAACGCGCGACCATCTGAACTTAGCCTTAGTGCATGTTACTAGCGCCGCGCTGTCTTCTCATCTAGACCTTTATCAAATTACGGGATTTTGGCATGAGAAAAGTCAAAGGAAGTAATGGTGATCAACTATCATTTGACTGTCTCTGAACGATGGCACAAGCAACAAATCAATGGCTGGAATGCGCTTGAGCAAAACGGTTCTGTTATTGAGTGCGGCTCGGGTCTCGAGAATGCCAGTCGCTCAAAGAGCTATCGCTGAGCCTCAAAGGACTTTGAGCGAAGAGAGCTGCATTGCTGGGAGCATTGTACACTGCAGAAACGGATCAGTTGATTATTCTAGGAATGGGTGAGCGTAACTAATGTTTCAGACGAAGGTTAGATTAAGCACTTTGTAGGCATGCCTTTACTCGGAAACTAATAGAATTGTTATTAAGGCTTGTACAGTCACTAAGTGGCTTTTAGGTCGTTGAATAAAAAATGTGTAATTTAGTCGCAGTCTTCAGACATTAGGCATTGATTAAATAATCATCATAGCACCTTTTTAAAAAATCCTTTCAGTTCGTTACGAGTAAAATAAGGACTCAAAATGTCAAAGGCCACCTTCTGCGTATTAATTGACTTCTAAAAAAAACAAATTGTTCAGTATTGTCTTTACTAAATTGCACCCATGCAAACTCGTGGAAAGGTTAACTGGTTCTTATATAAAATTATTTATACTCGATTAATTTCAAAAGTGCCATCTAACGACAGAACTAAGCAGGTTACATCTTGATTTATTCAGAAAAGCCTTTAAGTGTGTGCCGTAGTAAGGAAACCTTGGAACTCGGGATGAATAGCGATAATTTTGTTGAACTAAGAATATTACAAAGTCAAATCAGAGAGCATACACTCGTACTGCAAACTGCAGTGAAGCCGAATGCTAGCAAAATCTCCAAGCATATTTTATTTAAGGCTCACTTTATAGTTGATACTTGTTCAGACATTGAACTATTCATATTTTATGTCTCAATTCCTCGAGTCTAATTTAATTAGATTACGAAGGACGTGCTACAAAACTATACACATATTAGGATAAGGCATAAATACTACAATTGACTTTCACTTGCAAATTTTTAAGAAAAGAGCGCATTCCTTCCTTAAAGGCCGGCAGCGCATTTGTGACTCCTCCGGTGTCGGAGATGTGCAATTGATGGTACCCAAACGGGTAAATTTTGCGACACATGATGCGAAGGAAAAAATAACATAAAAATATTATATACCTTTAATGCACCCATCATAATATTATATTTTTCCTGTGTTTTCTAAACATAGAGCCTATGTTCTTTTAAAACTTTAATTAATATCTCAAAAACGAAGGCGCTATAATCGCCCTGAACTGTTTTAGTTATTTTTTTTTAGTTTGATTACTTTCGCCTACTCACATCTTTTTGCTTTATTAACTCAATTCATGCGAACGTCTAATGGAAAGATGTTTTTAGATCATATAATCATAAATTTATTTTATAGTCTGAAAATAGCTGCTCTATTAGGACGGCTTTCGAATAACCTTATTAATTATGTAAATATTATAAGTGATTCTACGAAATTAGGAAACATTTGCTTCAAAGGACGTCCCATGTTAGATCTTAGTATTTCTGTAAAAATTAAATAGTCCTTTTTTACTTTTTGTTATTTTTCGCTCAACGTCCTGCCCCAGTGTGCTTCTTTGATCTTCGAGCCTTTATTTTCAAGCATACCTACTGGGTCTCGTCGTCAATATTTCCGGAATACAGCCAGAGATATTATTTCTGTGGCAAATTTTAGGTGGTAGCTAGCCAGTCGCACTTTGTAAAAGTCCTCTTATGAACCCGAGACGAGGCGGGAATCAGACACGACTGGAATTTTTTGATACGAACGATGGTACTAGTGTTTCACGACGAAGCCAAAAAGCTTTTTTGGGACCAACAAAATAGGTAAAAACTCAAAAATTTAATAATTGTTAATATTTTTAATTAATGACCTAATGCTCGCATTTATTAGTTAGCTGAACTAAACTGGACAAATTTATAATTTATTGACACGATGGTTGAGTCACAGATTATTAAATAGTTATCGAGTGTCGTAGATTTATCGAATTGGCCCACAACACTACAATGAATGATGACCTAAAGTTGACAGAGTGAATTTTGCCTTTGAAATCTTGCTGTTGTGATCGTCTCTTTGAGTTTTGCAGTCTCAAGTTTTATAGAAATCAGTTTTGCAAGTGACATTTCAATGAGTAACGGAATGTATTGAATTAGTATCCGGGACATACCCTTATAAATAAAGAATGTTTTGTACACTTTGATAAAACAATAAATCCTGTAAGATAAGTTAAACCTGATGTTAGGATTATAACGTTTTCCGATCTCCTTTAAAGTATCAGCCTATTAATATCCTACTGCAGCCGGGCAAAGGCCACCATCCTTGAAATCAAGTTATCGTTACAATAATGGGTACTGGCTTAATCACCACGCTTGCCAAATGCGGATTGGTGATCACAAACCCGAGCAGTGTCCGTAAAAAACCGACACAAAGTTAGCTCGACCCGGGAATTGAACCCAGGACCCCGAGATCTCGGCCCAGTACTTAAACCACTAGAACATCGAGGCGATGTCCTTTATTCAAATACAAATAAGCAAAAATTCTACGAAGAAACCTTTTTGCCACTATCTGCATATCCATCATTGTAACGATAACTTGATTTCAATGATGGAGGCTCTTGCCCTATTGTTTCATAAATATGCTGATTTACTATACCATTAATCCTGTTGATTGGCACTGGATCCAATAATATCGTTCGCGCCAAAGCCCCGATCCATCGCGCTGACGAGCGGATCAGCGCGACCGGTATTAATGCCTGCAGCCGCTGACCCCAGCCTGCAATGATGGCCGCCATATATCTGCCGAGTCTGCCCCAGTTCTGGTTACTCACCTGATGGACGGATTAGATGATTCATTTACAGGTTAACAGCAGTTCGCGGATTATACTAATCGTATGATTACTCGATTTGTGTTAACTGCAATCAGTATGGTTCTATTCATTGACCGGACGCTTGGATTTGATTATTCAATTGAAGTACTTTACGATTGTGTTTTTATTGATTTCATAATTATTGCAGATCGTTTAATCTAATGATTTTCCATCAGTGTCATTTATTTACTAAGTGTTTGTAATTGTTCATGTAATTTTGCAGATAAACAAACCATATACGATGTTTCTCTTTTTTTCACGGCTCCTCTTATATTTTGTAAGTGTCCAGATTCCAGTTGTCTAAGTATATCAATCTTAACAAATAAATATTCTATTATACTTACTCCCTTCAAAGGCTTTTGCATACATACTCACCACATTGTGCCTTACATAAGCCGTTGATTGGCACTGGATCCAATAATATCGCTCGCGCCAAAGCCCCGATCCATCGCGCTGACGAGCGGATCAGCGCGACCGGTATTAATGCCTGCAGCCGCTGACCCCAGCCTGCAATGATGGCCGCCATATATCTGCTGAGTCTGCCCCAGTTCTGGTTACTCACCTGACGGACGGATTAGATGATTCATTTACAAGTTAACAGCAGTTCGCATTGAGGGTTGAGGATTATATTATCATTATCCTACTAATTATGTTAACTGCATTTGACATAGTTCTATTCGTATTCATTTATCGGACGTGTGGATTTGATAATTAACACTGCTTTGTGATTTTGTTTCATAATTGATTTAATATTATGGCTCATTACATCTGTAGCTGCTTTAGAGGTGTTAGCCTGTGTTATAATTTTCGCAATATAGTTAGAGTAAGGATACATCATACAATACATCACGGAAGAAAAAATATTGCTAAATTATGATTGGTGAAATGTATTTTTGAAATTCAAAACAGGGGCATTGATGACATAATCTGCATTATAATATCATTGGCGTCTGTGCGTCTTCTGCATTAATTTACTCATCGTTGTGATAGTTTGATCCAGTGCCAGTCCTAGAATAATGTTTACATTGTCTGGATAATCACTATGTCTCTGTATATCTAGTGAATTCACCTCAGTTCCATTTACTAACTCAATTCGGGAGCCAGACAATTGATTCAGAGATACATTGTAGAACGAGAATTGTGTTTACATGGGGTGGTATATCCTTGCAATAGTCTAAAAGATTTAGTAAATGGATGCATAATATTGAATTAAAGGTAGGTTACACGGCTGTCAGATAAGCTTGTGAAGTTTTATCTTTCAGATAACTTAGGTCTCTTTTGAACACTTAAAAAAGAAGATAGCATCATTGACATTACATTAATAAACTTAACAAAAAGCAGTGAAACCAGCCCATGAGGTTCCAAATTAAATTCCACCGTGCTTTAGGTAATAATAATAATAATCATTGGATATAAATTATACTTTTCTAATTATTTTTATCAATTTCACGCAGTCAGTTAATATATTCCAGTATAACTGTGTTCAATAAATTTTTAGTTTATATTGCAAAGCGAAAATATTCTTAATCCGACATAAAAATAAACCTTCGACATGTTTTCCCTAACGCACCCAAGATTAGTGATTAAGGCAGTACCTATCGTTATTATGATAGCTCACTTTTAATGTGTAGGTCTTTGCCCTAAAGTAGTCCTTCTCAGTAAATTGCACAAAATGTAAAATCAACTTAACATCACCACAGAAAGAAATACACAAACATACAATATAGAACTTGACCTCCTTCTGAGATAGGTATTTGGGTAAAAACAAGCTGCAGTTTGGGATATAAGTACTCACTTATTATGACGGATCAACTTTAATACCGCTATTACTCAATAGCGGTATTAAAGTTGATCCGTCATCGGATCCGATACCCGGCGGCCGGCGACAGTGCGTTGCTGACGACCATAGAGACGATGACGATATTGAGAGGGAACGTGGGGCTCTGGTGGTTAGAGGAAATATGTTGGCTTTCAGATTCACCTGTTGTGCGGAACAAGTTAAGATTACGCTTTTCAAAGCCTATTGCCAGAGCATGTACACGGGAAGTCTGTGGACTGTGTACTCCAAACGATCGTTAAATACCCTACGTGTCCAATATAATGTTGTCTTAAGGATGATGTGGATTATTTCCGACTGCCCCTACCAAATCTGCCCCCAGTAGGGGCAGTCGAAACTTTTTAGTCGCATCTGCCCTTACTGGGGGCAGACGGAACTAGTTTAGCTTCCGTCTGGCTCGTTTCTGTAGCGCATCGGGAATGTTTGCAGAATATCAAACTGGCGGCTATACGGCCATCATTCGCAAAAAAAAAACGGTATCCCTGATCCGCAGGACGCGGGACAGTCACAACAGCATCCTGATGACGATGGCTGATAGGTACACATCACAGCTGTGGAGGTGCCTGGTGCGGAGAGTTATGTACTACAGAAACAGATTTCTTTAGTAACTCTTAGCACAATCACCTATCGTGTCACTAGCGTTATATTTTTAGTTTTAGATACAACGTAGTTTTTATGAATTGTTTACTAACAAATTATGGATCCACGCTCGCGTCCGAAATAAAAAGTTTTTTTTTATATTTGGACTAAGCTAGCACTTGACCACAAAGTTACCTGATGTTAAACAATTATGCTGCCTAAGATGAAGTGCGCTTGCTTAGGAAAAGCCCGTTAAAAAAAAAATTTTATTTTTGCTTTCTGTTCAGCTGTAGAAACAGGCAATGGTGTATGGTTTGGTGAGTCATTATCTGCATACGGAGATGGTATTGGAGTATTTTCCGAGCTATCAAGTACACTCTAGATATTATCATCAATATTGGCATTTTGAACTAATGTTGTTGGTACTTCTAGCCAATTCCTATCTGAGGATAGCTCATCGTCAATCATCCCATCTAATGCTTTTCTTTGGCAATGATGATCTTGAATTGATTAAAATTAGATTATTTTAAAATTAGATTATTTTAACATTATGAAGTAAGTAAAACCACAGAATTGCATTTAAAAAGATTTTGTTCTGTGGTATATTATCGAAATAAAGCAACGAAATAAAAATAATTCCAAATGAAACTATCGTAAATGGTACTTTCGATAGGGTCATTAAATAATGCAGCCGCGTATATTAATGAATGTGCCAGATTCGATATTTTTTAAAAAATCCCCACCAACGAATAATATCGAAACGGTTACTTTCGACACCCTCACAAAACATATTACCGATGTACAAAATCGAATCTGGGACTTTCGATAGTATACGTAGAGTAAAATAAATTTCGTAAGCGCTTAAATCGCTGTCATCCACGTCGTTTCAACACGGTAACTGTGGCTAGCGGCAGGCGTGGGTGCGCGGGGCGCGGGGCGCGGCGTATAACATTAGTAGTGGCAGTTTCGTGCTAATCGCTCGCTTCTCGTCTCTGCGTACATTATCGAAATTCAAAATTCGATAGTTTACGCTGGGTCGATTGTTAAGTATCGATTTTGTACTGATGAAAAATATGGATTAATGGACATTTTATTGCTTTTTCTCTTTTGGGGGTGAAAATATACTAAAAATGGAATATATTAGAGCTGTAAAAAAAATTGCATATTTTCAATTTCGATACTGTACGTAGGGACAAATCCCACCAACCACCCATGGCCTTACCAACCTCTCGGTTATACAGGCCGAATCGTAAGAGATGCGCGCGGATATTGCGTGTGGCTAGGCACTCTGCACTCCACCGCGCCGCAATTCTTGACTCTTTACAAGTTATTTAACTCTTCGTCCTTTGTCCCTTGTAGGCATTCTCCCCCTTCTGGGGCTGCACTTGCTAGCGCCGGGCAGCTCGAGCGGTTCCGTATCCTGTGCCAGCCGTGCGCGAACTCCCGTAGCCGTCCGAAGTTCGCCTCCGAGGAGACGAGATCGGTGTACCAAACGGGCCCGCAACCTTGCCTCTCGATCCCCTTCAGCAGCTCCTGGCGAATACTTTCATACATAGGACAGTACCACAAAACGTGATGCCTGTCCTCCTCTTGCTCTCCACACTCGCATCCACTATCATCCCTTAGCCTCATATCACACAGGCGCTTGTTAAAGCACCCGTGTCCCGTGAGAATCTGGGAGGTTACATAATCTGGTTCGACCCAGCGCATGCTGAGTCTCCCAGACACGTCGGGGAAAAACTGGAAGAGCTCGCGACCCTTCGTCTCCTTCTCCCACCGGTCCTGCCAGGTATCCAGCACTGACTCCCAAATTTCACGTTTTCGTCTGCTCATCTCGTCTTTGACCGCGGACTGTCGTGCCACCTCCGTCCTGCCTGCACGGGATACCTCCAAGTCAGCGGGCAATACTCCGGCAAGCACCGGGAGCGCGGCTGTGCTCACCGACCGATAGGCCTTGGTCAGGAGCACGAGTGCAGGCCGCTGCCCCCGGAGAAGTGTGCCGCAGATAGACTGCACCCAGAGGCGCTCAAACCAGCAGGCCGCAGCATACACAAGGGTTGCAACAAAAGTGCCCCTTTTTTTTTTTTTTTTTTTTCGGAGGAGAATGCGTTTATGCACCATAACCGCAGGCTAGCTAGACCCGCGGCCGTGTGTGGGACTCGAGACTTAAGCGTCCACTACCCACTAAACTCCCCCGGTTTCCCCTTCACCCCCGATTGGGTCGAGCCGGTGCCAGCCTTGTGGCTATTGACCAGCCCATCCCTGGGTACCCTGACTTGAGAGGCCTCAAGTCAGGGTGGCGCCTAGGGAGGGCCACCCGAGAAACTAGGTGAACCTCAGACATGGCTCGAGCGACCTGTGCAATGCGGGCGTTGGGGGGCTACCCCCGCCCGCAGGTCAACCCTCAGGCCGGAGAAGGCGTGCTAAGTGAGCTCGCCTTCTCCGGCCTGGCCGTCTACGCCGGAGGGGAGCAGCAAGGGGGTCCTCCTCGCGCTCTCGCTCCGCTGCCTCCTTCTGCGACATTACTTGTTCGCAGAAGGAGGCGGCCGCCTCCCACGCACTCCTGTTGGCGACCATGGCACGAACCATGGTCGCCAACGAGAGGCGTCCTCCGCCTAGCGCCGCGATTAGTTCGCGGCGCTCGTGTCGCCAGGCCGAGCACTCAAGGAGAGTGTGCTCGGCCGTGTCGTCAGGAGCGTCGCAGTGATGACACCGCGGCGACACCTCCCGACGAGGGACACGGTACAGGTAGTGTCCGAAACATCCATGTGCGGACAAAACCTGCGACAGGCGGTAGGTGAGGCAGCCGTGCCGGCGCTCCACCCACTCCCTCAACACCGGACGAATGGCCTCAATCGTCCAGTGGCCGGCACTTGGGGCTTGGAGAGCCTCCGTCCATTTGGTCAGGGCCTCTTCCCTGGCCTGGACACGAACCAGCGCCACCTCCTCCAAGCTGGGTCGCTCCCCCCGCATCCTTGCCGCGACACGGATTCGATGCACCTGGGCCAGAACCAGGGCATCGAATTCCCACGGGGTTGTGCCTGCTAAGACGCAGGCAGCCCCATGGGAAACTGTGCGGTAAGCCCGCACAGCCCGAGTCGCGATGACCCTCTGCGGTCTCCGCAAAAGGGCCTTTAGCGAGGGGGAGAGGCTCTCCGCCCAAACAGGGGCTCCGTAGAGTGCCATCGACCTTATTACCCCATGATAAAGCCGACGGCACCCAGGTCCCGGACCCCCCACGTTGGGGAGGACCCGCCCGAGAGCTGCGGCGGCGGCACACAGCCGTGGAGTGAGGAGCTTAAAATGCTCCTCGAAACTCCAACGAGGGTCTAGGGTCAGGCCGAGGTACTTGAAATGCACCTCGACCGGGACCCGGACCCCCGCTATCCGGACTTGGAGCCCCCGTGGGGTCCTGCGTCGTGGGGCGTGGAACGGCATGGCCCTCGTTTTCTCGAGGGCCACCCTCAGCCCCAAGGAGCGGATGCGCCGGACGACAAGGGAAGCGCCGACCGACGCAAGGTGGACCGCCTCCTCCCAATCGCTCGCTCTCGCCACGACGAGGGTGTCATCTGCAAAGCAGATGACATCCATCCGCGGCAAGAGCGAGCCCCGCAGGACCCAGTTGTATGCCAGGTTCCATAAAAGAGGCCCGAGTACGGACCCCTGAGGCACACCCGCCGCCATCGTCCACGTCTGGACGCGTCCCTCCGCGTCCACGTAGAGGACTGTCCTGTCGCGCAGGTAGTCCATCACCAGGGCGCGGAGGTAGAGGGGCACTTGGTGGTATTTCAGTGCCGCCTCTATGCACTCATGGGGGATGCTGTTGAATGCATTTGCGATGTCTAATGACACCGCAATAACAGCCTCTCCTCGTGCTGTGGCTGCCTCAGTCCACCTCTTGAGGCGAGCCAGCGCGTCCATTGTGGACCGCCCCGTGCGAAAGCCATATTGGCACTCGGATAAATCCGGGCCATGGCCTTCTAGGTGCTCCAGGATCCGGGAAGCGAGAATCTTCTCGAAAAACTTCCCGGACTCATCGAGGAGCACCACCGGCCGATAGCCCGACGGGGAATCAGGTGGGCGGCTATATTTTCTTAAAAGGACAAGCCGCCCGACCTTCCACCTTTTGGGGAAGCGGGCCGCTGCGATACAAGTATTAAGTACCGCGCGAAACCGCTCCTCCAGTGGTCCCGTGGCCAGGGCCACTACCTTCGATGGCACCCCATCCGGCCCCGGAGCCTTGTTTCTGGCCCGCAGCCGCAACCTGCCAGTCTCGAATTCATCGTTCGAGACCGGGGGCCCATCCGACCACACCTCGTCCCCGCCCGGCATCACGGGAGGCGTAAAGGGTCCCGGATTCGGAAATAGTGTTTCCAGGACCCTTTTGAGGAGGCCAGGCTCCATAGAGAAGGTGGGGGCTGCTCCATCAGCGAATTTCCCCCGCACCATTCTGTATGGCCTCCCCCAAGGGTCGCGATCGAGGATGCTCAGAAATTCCTCCTCCGCGACCCCTTTGGCCCTGCTGATTTCAGTCCGCAGGGCCCTTTGTGCCTCCCGAAACACACGGCGGAGCTCGTCCTCCTCCCCGGGTGCTCGAAGCGTGCGCCTACGGCAACGCTGGTACGCTTTTCGGGCGGCAAGGGTGGCATCACGCAGGCGGGAAATATCCTGCGTCCACCAATATACTGCCCTTTGGCGAGAGAAGCCTCTGGTCC
Source organism: Mecyna flavalis (assembly GCA_949319885.1). Lineage (NCBI taxonomy): Eukaryota > Metazoa > Arthropoda > Insecta > Lepidoptera > Crambidae > Mecyna > Mecyna flavalis. The sequence goes on from OX439426.1 coordinate 2,012,641, forward strand.
TAGGCATAGCGGCGTTGCAGACAACTTCGAGGTCATCCGCAAAGAGGTCCGCCATGCCGTCTGCATCACCCTCCAACTCAGCGGGTGGCTGCGCCCACGATCGAAAAATTGCTGCCTCCTTTGCTACCTCTGGGCGGAGCTTGCCAAGCGACCATCGCGGGAAAGCCGACTGGCTACCCGCAGCGGAGCCCAACCTTACAGGGGCCCCGAGTCCACCCTCGGAGACCCTAAACCGTATATATCGGTGATCCGATAGGGTCTCCGCTTCCACCATCACACGCCACTGTGTGATGCGGGCCGCCAGCTGGGAGGTGGCCAGGGATATGTCAATAACCGACTCCCCGTTCCACCTAACGCACGTTGAAGTGTTACCCCGATTAAGGACCTCTAGCCCCAGGCAGATTGTCCAAGGCATCAGGTCCCTACCAAATGCGTTGATTGACGAGGAACCCCACGCGGTATGCTTCGCATTGAGGTCCCCGCCTACCAAGACTTGACGGGGAGCAGCCCTCCTCACAACTCCTTCTAGCTCAGCAAGGAAAGCTCCAAACTCCGCCCGACTGCGATTTGGCGAGAAGTAGGTGGCTATGATAACTAAGCCACCCCAATTTACAGCAACATAACCTGGCCCTCTCTCTCTAAGATCGAGAGGGGGCGCTGTATTAGACGCCGCTCTTACAATCGCCGCCATGCCATCTGTCGCACCGACCCATCTACTCGACGAAGGAACGTGATGGGGTTCCGCCACCAAGGCTATGTCTATTTTCCACTCCACCATCGCCTGACACAAAAGGTCTTGCGAAGCGGTGGAGTGGTTTACATTTGCTTGAATTATTTCCCCGATGAACCTGTTACTCATTATTGGTTTCCATCGGGGAGACTTCCTGTGACTCAAAGGCGGCGGCGTCATTAGCCGACGGTAGAGCTGGACGAGTGGGAAGGGGGAGCGTGCGGCCCTTAACGGGCGGAGAGTTGCACTTAGGCCCCCCCATCCGATGCGCCGACGGGCAGCCCCTGTCGGCACATACGGCGCACTTGTAAGGCGCCGTGCAATTCGCAGCGTTGTGCCCCTCTTGACCGCAGCGGTAACATAATTGGCTACGGTCTTTTTTCGAGGGACAAAGCTGCGCCGTATGGCCCTTTTCTAGGCACCGGTGGCAGCGCATTGGGCGCTGCTCCAGTGCCTTGACGGTCGCGGAGCACCACCCGACCACAAGTCGGCCTTCCGCGACCTTAGCGACTACCTCGATTGGGCAGGAAACCACAACGGAGCCCATTCTCAAGGGCCCCGCAACGATGGCTCCCACCCTAAACTGTTCCGGGCTTAACCCGGCCTTGGTTGCCAGGGCTTCCTTAAGTTCGTTGGACGACACGGAGTCATCCAAGCCGGAAACCCTGATTTCTGCCGTCTTTGTTGGCCGCGTCACTTTCGCCTCCTCTCCCAGGATCTCCCCGATTCGAGCCGCCAGACGGTCAGCCTGAGAGGCTGTAGCCTCCTTGGGGAGCTCCATGACGCATGCCCCCGTCATGGACCTGCGGAACTTCCCCGGACCTACTCCTATTTCAGACAGGTTTATCCCTGCCTTGGCTTTGAGCAGGGCCTGTCCGTAAGTGGCCCCCTTGGCCACCGCCTCCGAGGTCAGGGAGACCACGACTGCCAATGACTTTGGCGGTTTTGGCATTTTAGGAGCCATTTTCGCCTCAGATTTGCCAGCCCTCTTTTTTCCGCCCCTTTTCCTGCTCTTCCTCTTCACGACTGTCCAGCCTTGATTCCCCTCCACAATTAGGGGCTGGAATTCACAAGAGGGTCCCGCTAGCTGGTCGGCCGCTCTTTTGTCCTGTTGAGGTTCAGGAGTTGCCGTCTTTTTGGCAGCCTTCTTTGGAACTGCCTTTTTAGGGAGGTTTGCTGGGGGTTGAAGTGTGGTAGGTGCCACCTTATTCCTTACCGCATCAGCATACCTGGTGGAAGTCGGTGCCTTCGCCACGGTTACTTTGCGGAGTTGGGCCGCAGGGCGGGCCGGTGCAGTAACAGGGGCCGCGGTCAGGGATGGAGCTGAGTCCACGGCCACGGGACGACTCGCTCTTTTATCAGTGGCCAACGGAGGACGGCGAATCTGGGCTGGCAAAAGTCTTCCATCCGCCTCTAGGCCATCAAGACGTGCGCTGACCATTGTCCCGATTTGGGTCATCAACTCCTTTTGCAGATGGGATACGGCCTCGCACAACTCGCCTCTGAGAGCGTCTATGGCCTCAGCCGCCCCGTTTTCTCCATATGGAGCCGGTTGATCGGCCTCGTTGGTCTTCTTCGCCGTTGGGGCCTCCCTTTCTGAGAAGGCACGGCGGAGAGCTGCGACCTCCTGCTCCAATGCCGACAGCTGACCCCGGAGTCGTTTATTGTCGGCTTGAAGGCGTTTCATGGCCTCTTCTTCATCGATCGCTACTGCTGATCGTATGACTCTCATAAGGTCGCCATGAAGAGCGTCCCGCACCTCTTTGATGCAGTTACCCTTAAGGTTGTGTGACTTAAGGAGGACCTGCTCTATCTTTGCGACACCCTGCTCCGCGACCTTACGCATTTCCTCTCGCGACATTGGAATCGGTGTGGGAGACCTCCTACTCTTTTTCTTTTTGCGCGACTTATTCGTAGGCGCCTCCAAACACGATTCAGTTAAGGTGGACTCATCAGAGTCGGAGTCCAACCCTTCCTTTAGCTCCCGACGTGCCTGGGAGAGCCCAACCGAATGGTGGTAACCACCCCTACCGGCCTTCTTCGAGCGTGGCACCTTCGGCGGAGCCATCTCTAGGCTTTCCAGAGCAGACTCTGGATTGTCCATATCGGAGATACAGCTGCTGTCCACGGACCTCTTGACAGCTTTCCTCCTTGATGCCCTTGTGACCACTCCAGCTGACTGGGGAGCGGACAGGGTGTACAAACTCCTTCCTCCTTTCTTTTTCACCTCAACTTCAGACTGCTCTGACTCCACACTCCAATCAACCACCCGACGAATCTCCGAGTCGGTCGGAGAATTAACTCTGTCAGTAGACATACTGACTCAAACTCAAAGATCGCTGATCGCTCGGCCGCTATAATAGGCACCCGCTCAACCTGAAACCGGAGTTACCTCTACGGCCAGGGAGCTGGGGAACACTAATAAAGCAGAGAGCACAGAACAGCGATGTTCGCAGCGAATGCCCCAAGACTTACGCGTCGGATTTGGTCACCAGCCTGCCACCTGCGTTACCGGGGTCAGGACTGGGAGAGCCAGGGGAGACGACGAGGACGTACCGACGCGAAAACACTTGTGGGGCCTCCCCCAACAAAAGTGCCCCTGTACAAAATTCGAAGGCCTGGAAAACGAATACCCCAGGAAGACGCCGAGACTCTCGACACCTTCCCGAAGCATTTGGCCGCGCGGTCTACTATCCCCTGAGCATGCTGCGAGAACAGAAGACTGCTGTCGATCACCACCCCAAGCACGGTTGCCGCGTTCACTGATCGGATCGAGGAGCCGTCGAAGCGGATGACCGGGGGCCTCTGGAGTTTTCCCCTTATCGTCATCGTGGATGACTTGGAAGGGGAAAAGGCCAGTCGATTACGGGCACCCCAGTCCGAGATGACTCTCAGAGTGTCAGCGGCTGCTGACTCTATAGCCGCTCTCGACTGCGCCTCGATCAAAACGGTGACATCGTCGGCGTAAGCCACCATGCTAACCCCCTCTGGTAGTGGTGCTCGCAACAGGTCGTCGAGCAGAACGTTCCACAGTGATGGCCCAAACACGGATCCCTGCGGACATCCCATGGTGGAGTTTTTCCACAATACCTTGTTTCCCACGAATAGACCAACTCGGCGTCTGGCGAAGTACTCCTCCAACATTTTAAAAATGTTTGGAGGACACCCTCCGTCTTTCACCTTGGTCAGGATCATGGGCCACCAGGCATTGTCGAACGCACCAGAGATGTCAAGGAAGATCGCTTGAACATAACGCGCCGTGGACGTTTTGCTGGTTTGAATAATAGCGTTTAACGCTGACACCGTTGACTTTCCTGGAGTGAAACCATGCTGGCAGTCCGAAATCCCTCTCGAGATCTGAGGCGCACAGTATAACATTACGCGCTCAAGTAGCTTGCCAAAGACCGAGAGAAGCGTGATCGGACGGTACGCTTTTGGGTCAGTGAGCGGCTTGTCATTGCCCTTAGGCAGGACCAGGAGACGACCGTCCTTCCAGACGTCCGGGAAGACGCCTTCGTTCACACATCGGGCATACACCAGATGGAATTCCACCGATGCAGCGGCCCAGACTTGGCGTACTATCCTGGCGGTCACCCCGTCGAGCCCTGGCGCCGTGTTAGGCAGTCGCCTAATCATGTTACCCAGGTGCTCACTAGTCGGAGGAAGGGCGGCGGGACCTGCAGGGGGAGAGGAGGCCGAGATCCGCACCTGGCTATGGTACTCGGTGTCCTTAGACGGGTCGTCGTCCGGACACAGAGCGTAAACAAGCCCGTGCATGGCCTCATCCACAGTCCCCGCATATCCCTCGGCGAATTTCGTGCCGTTGACCACGTTGGCGGGAGGACGGTTCCGCCCGCTAGCCACACGGTAGGCGAGACCCCAAGGGTCTGCGTTGCCGGACTCGGCAAGCCCCCGGAAAAACGCGAGTTCGATTTCTTCCTTCCTCCTCCGATATAAGGCCCTCACACCATGGAAGGCTTCTTTCGAAGACTCCTCCGCGAGAATGAGAGAATGATCCAATTCTCACTAGTTCCGGTCAAAAAAGTTCCGCCGGAACTAGTGATACTATTTTTTCTCATTAGTTCCTTGTCACTTTGACACTAAGTCCCGGCGGAACTAGTGATACCGTTTATTCTCATTAGTTCCTTGTCAATTTTGACACTTAGTCCCGGCGGAACTAGTGATACTGTTTATTCTCATTAGTTCCTTGTCAATTTTGAATGGAGTCCCGGCGGAACTAGTGATACTGTTTATTCTCATTAGTTCCTTGTCAATTTTGAATGGAGTCCCGGCGGAACTAGTGATACTGTTCATTCTCATTAGTTCCTTGTCAGTTTTGACACTTAGTCCCGGCGGAACTATTGATACTGTTTACTCTCATTAGTTCCTTGTCAATTATTTTGAATGGAGTCCCGGCGGAACTGGGGAAGCCATCGATACAGCTTACACTATACTTGTCATCGTAACTTAAAATAAAAAAACAATATAATACGGATACCAACTGGTTTAACCGTAAGTACTAGGGCAACATGACCTTATTGGAGTTGTTTATGAAGTTTACGTTATCACAATAATACAAATACTGGTATATTATGGTACTAGGGTCACATGGCCTAATTGGAGTTGCGAATGCACCTTAACTAATACACTGAATAAAGTCCAAATTTTTTTATGTTGATTGTTACGATTGAAATAAAATACATCTCCAATAAGGTCATGTTGCCCTGGTACCATACCAGTAAGTTAGCCGTAAAACTAGATCAGGGGTACCTACAGAAAATTCCTTTCTGACCCGTGGAACGCCAAAGTGGTAGCAGAACACCTAGGTGATCCACGGGTACAAAAAGTTAACCGTGGAACACCTAGGTGATCCACGGGTACAAAAAAGTAACCGTGGAACACCTAGGTGATCCACGGGTACAAAAAAGTCACCATGGAACACCTAGGTGAACCACTTAGGTGTTCCACGGGTCATCATAAACCGTAACAATCAATATACAAAAATTTGGACTTTATTCAGTGTATTAGTAAAGGTGCATTCGCAACTCCAATTAGGCCATGTGACCCTAGTACCATAATATACCAGTATTTGTATTATTGTGATAACGTAAACTTCATAAACAACTCCAATAAGGTCATGTTGCCCTAGTACTTACGGTTAAACCAGTTGGTATCCGTATTATATTGTTTTTTTATTTTAAGTTACGATGACAAGTATAGTGTAAGCTGTATCGATGGCTTCCCCAGTTCCGCCGGGACTCCATTCAAAATAATTGACAAGGAACTAATGAGAGTAAACAGTATCAATAGTTCCGCCGGGACTAAGTGTCAAAACTGACAAGGAACTAATGAGAATGAACAGTATCACTAGTTCCGCCGGGACTCCATTCAAAATTGACAAGGAACTAATGAGAATAACAGTATCACTAGTTCCGCCGGGACTAAGTGTCAAAATTGACAAGGAACTAATGAGAATAAACGGTATCACTAGTTCCGCCGGGACTTAGTGTCAAAGTGACAAGGAACTAATGAGAAAAAAAACGACGGGTTGCACTCCGGGAGTGCCGGCAGAAGTGAAAACCTGAATATTAACGTTGTGCATTTTTGATATGTATTTTGGAATGGTTAGGGATTTAATTGATTGGGAGAGGTATAAAAGTACTATCATTTATGTGGTAAAATACAATATTTATTTATTGCGCTATCGTACACAAACATGACAATTTATATTACATTAAAAAGTTTATCTCTCAAATGTAATCAGAAACTTTTTCAGACTTATCAGGAACTCCTTGCTGTGACACTGAAACGCCATGTAATAAACGATGATAAAATGATTGACAACCGTCAATGTCATACTTTTTTGATTGACAACTATTTATTTTATAAACAACGAAAACAAAGTTTGGAATTTACAACTAATTGCATACTGGAATCTGCGGATAAACTTTTGAATTTGGAGCAATCGGCCAAGAAATGATTCCCTTTACAGAATCCGCAGACTCCCGAATCGTTAATAACACGAGTGGTGTTACAGTAATCAACATGTCGCTTTCGAGGATGTTCACTGGGAATTTGGGGTAACAAGCCAAACTGTGTATGAGAACGAGCCTCTTGTCGCAAGAAATCGGACAGCATTTCCAACTTCATACGACCTGATGCATGCTCCGCAGCATAGCGGATCCAAAGACTGCGGAGAAGTGGTGTTAATTTCCACAAAATACTGTTATATAATTCCGGCGAATAAAGATATTCCAAACTTTTTAAATGTTTTATTACGGCAATTAAATTTTGAATTTTGCAGGATATCAAATTAAGGTCTTTGTGGTCACTTTGTAGCATAGGAAGCATATAGGAAGCGACCGCACTGCGGCTATAATAGTAGAAGAGGTCACACTTGACAGTTCATTTATGCAAAGAAAAATATACCTTACGCTAAAGGAATAAAACTCAAGAAAACAACATCAGTTCTTATTAATACAATTATTTACTCTACTCCTGATGTACATAAGAAGCACTTTTCTTTGCATTTAATAAATGAGCTGTCAAATTGAACAAAAAACCATTATTGTCTATAGACCGACAAATTATCTGTTCCGGTGGCGGCGTCGCTACTGTCTATTTAAAACTGTCATTAAATATCGTTTTTGCATTGCATTTCACGTAGTTCCAATTTTGGCCACCGGAACAGATAAGTTTGTAGAAAACACGTGTCCGGACTTCAAATTTTATATGGATTTTCGATCAGGTCACGTGACACATAAATCCTGTCGCGAGTTTAACATTTTTTCCCCATACAAAAAAAGTGCACAACGCCGCTAAAGAAGTTTTCACTTCAAAAATAGTATCACTAGTTCCGGCGGAACTTTTTTGACCGGAACTAGTGAGAATGATCCGACGTGTGGCCGGGTACCCGCCGCCGCGGTATCCGTTACCACCGGACTATTTACATACTGAAGCAAGCAGTGATACAGAATGGGCAAATTGGGACTTCTGCCAATGAATAATATTATTCTCAGCACTTTAACACTAGAGACAAGTTCAGAAAAATAGCAACCAGTCTTTAAACTATCTGTTCATTTTCTAGCTACTGCATCGAATTGTAGGTATTTTTATTAGGTATGATTTTCTTGCGAAGCCTAAGATAGTCGCTAGATTATATTTCAATGAAAGAAATGAAGCGTAATCATTAGCAATAGTTATTTCTTGTTTATATTTATTCTTTTGTTTGGATGGTAAGATTACTTGCCAGTTCTATGTATATTTCTTTGTGCTCCAAACATGAAACATGCTTATGCTTTGAATACGGTTTACCAGACTAGAAGCAAACTTAGAAACTGCACAGAATCAAATTTTGTTACCGTAATAAATGCTGAACAATGCTTATTGTGGCGAAGTCTCGAATTCGAGAATCCCTTTGTTCAGTATTTAGGTACTATAATTATCTGCTTATTATTTTGGTAGTTATTCAATGAATAATGAGTTTATTATGCGGTGGTATTGCATTTGTGAACGATAAATAACCTCATCGCTATTTCCAATTAATTTTAAAATGAATACACATTGTTTAAATAAAATAATTTAACGAACTAATTTGACAACCAAAGCGCGAATTTAACTACATACAATATTTACCAGTCAAAGCAGTTGATTCGGCACATGCAGAGCTTTAGGGTTAAAGGTATAAATATAACAATACTTTTCAATAATAATAATGAACCAATTTATTCCTTTTACATAAATGGATAGAAGGCAACGAGCCAGTATCACTATCGCTTAAAGGGATTCCTGCGACTACTTGTATAATCTGAGAAGCATTGCCCGCCTTTAAAAAAAATATAGAGGGATACAGAGGGAGGAATATATAGATTATAGAGGGTCAATGAAATTATGGTCGGCGTCTCTTACTTACCAAACGAAGCCTTCTGTGAAAGGGTGGTGGAACTTCTTCGATAGAACCGGCCAATAATTTAGAATGACTGACAGAAAGTGACACACACTTTACGATATAGTACTTCTATCTGTATACTGATGAACTGGTATAAATATTCTCCGGAATAAGACGTTGAGAGGATAGGGTAGATTCATCTGATCTTTGAGTCTCTCATTTCAAGTGTACTGGCTGCCACATTAATTTTGCCGGCACACAGCCAGAGCTGTTATGACGGCATGACATGCGTTTATTAAGTTTCTTGTGTCACTTTGGAGAAAAATCCTTTGTGTTTCGCCTTTGTTTGCATGACTGCATGTTATAAAAAGTCATCTGACAAAAAAAATGGTAGGCTTACTACTTACTTAATACATACAAAATTATAATTTATTTAGTTCGTAGTATCCTTTACGTCACATTAAACAAAAACATGATGCTATGAAATTCAATATCCATAAAGAGATTTCATAAGTTTGAATTGATGTTGAAAGTTCGCGGAAACCTGAAATTGATTTCAGACGAGGCGAACTAGTTGTTTTTCAGTTTATTTTGTTTCCTCTTTCCATCCATTATTTTGATAAAAAAGCAAGAATTAAGCAGTATTAGCTACTAAAAATATGATATTTCCTTTCGAACAATTATTATATCAGAAATAAATAAAACAACGTTGTGATTAACTTGTACTTTACGGTTTTTTATTTTTTAAGTTTTAAAATGTCAATAAACAGTCTCAGAGTTATTTTTCTTACAAACTTTCCCAATAAATAATATTAAATTTCAATTCATACTATTATTCATTTTTAACATGAATGAAGATACATAGGCAAAATATTATTTATTTAATTACATATTAAATTGTAATTACGGATTAAATTAATACCAATACACGACTGCAAAACGAAATCCAGTCAATCATGTCTGTTTAAAATGACTTTAGTTAATTCCCAGTGTGACTTATTGTAACGTGTGTTGCAAAACCACGAGTCAACAAAAGCCTGGTCCCATCTTACAGCGAGTGCGCAAACCTGGCATTATTATCTGTCAGAACTCTGCACACAGTAGGGATGTAAACGAAACAAACGGTTTGAATATCGACATCGATAAATTTTATTATTTTACACAATGTAATTTTTTTCAAAAATCAACGTTAAAATATGATTCCCATTCCTTTTATAACGTTTAAATAAGGAAGAATATTGTATATTGCCAAATATGAGAAGGGCTTGTCACAAAGGGTTGTACCCTTACTAATAAACACCAAAAACAGTTTGATTTATATGGAAAAAAGCGAAATTCGTGGGTCAATATCGTAATAAATATTAAAACGTCGTTTCATCTTACCTCAGAGAAAGGTGTGTTATTTTCGACATAAGAATTAATACTCCTACTATCTATCTAATAAAACATAGTAATCATAATGCTATCTTCAGCATTGTCTATAAACTATTCAGATTCCTTGTTTTCTAATCCTTAAAAACTAGTGCTGAAGCGGTCTAATCAAGACGTGATGTCTAAATATTTATGTTCAAGTTTTATTTATTTAATATTGATAATTTCATTATGCAATGTGTCTTATGTCCAGTGATATGTATTTACTTTTTCCAGGAACCGTTGCATTGAAGTGTTTAAAGAGTTGTTCGGTAATGAAAATGTCGATGTTTCAATTTACTCTACATCTCAACACTAAAGCATCGCAGTTGTTAATAGAGGTAACGTCGTCATGAGCCGGCGCGGTGACTAATGATTGCTAGTTTGCACCCCGCCTGCCGACTGAGTGTCGGGGATCATCCACATCCCTAAATATTTGCTTTTGCTTTTTAAAGTTGTCCTGAACAAATATGGTGAACGAAATTTCGAATCTAAACTCGTTTTGAATTTATTATGATGCGAAAACTTTGAAGAGTGGTAATTTTGTATTTAATTTATTCATCTGTCCAAATCGAGCTTATCGCTTCACGGTTAACAGTGAGACAGACAATCAGAAACACTATCCTTTCTCATTAATAAAAATTGTGTTTGCAATGGCCATCAATCGTCATTACCTCAAGATGTTGTTGACTTACCAATACACAAGTTTAAGTTACACATCAAATGCCAACTCATCAAGAAGAGTTATTATAAAGTGGAAGACTATCTAAATGATAAAAGTCTGTATAAGTGAGTACTATTGTTGCCGCTCCTCTGCCTGCGCCTTTGTTATAATTTTTTTTTTTTTTTTTTTTTTTTTTTTATGTAATAGGGGGGCAAACGAGCAAGTGGGTCACCTGATGGTAAGTGATCACCGCCGCCCATAAGCACCCGGGACCCCCTTAGGGTCACAGGCGCGTTGCCCGCCTTTAAGGGTGGAATATGCTCGCTTTTTGAAGGTATTTATGTCGTATTGGCTTGGAAACACCGCTGCGGGAAGCTGGTTCCATAGAGCAGTCGTGCGCGGCAGAAAATGTCTGCAGAAACGTACGGTAGTTGAACGCCACTCGTCCAAGTGGTTTGGATGAAACTGCATTTTGTGGCGGGTTGTACGGTGGTGGAATTTAGCAGCAGGAATCAAACCAAATAATTCCTCGGAACACTCCCCATGATATAGGCGGTAGAAGATGCACAGGGACGCAATGTCTCTACGCAATGCCAGAGGATCTAAGCAACCGGCAAGACTCTCGGCACCGACAATCCGGGTTGCTCGACGTTGGATACGGTCAAAAGGCAGAAGTTGGTATTGTGGTGCTCCGGCCCAGAGATGACAACAGTACTCCATGTGAGGCCGAACTTGGGCTTTATAGAGTTGGAGGCGATGAGTCGGAGTAAAATACCACCTTGCTTTACCTAGGACACCTAATTTCTTTGAGGCAAGCTTAGCTTTTTCCTCCAGGTGACCGCGAAATTGAACGTCGCTCGAGATATCGACGCCGAGAATCCCAATGCTCGGTTGTTTATCAAGAGGAGTGCTCTCAAAATCGAGGGAAACGACAAATTCGGTTTTTTTTGCGGTAAACGCACAGACTTGTGTCTTTTTCGGGTTAAATTGGACCAGGTTAAGACGTCCCCAAGAGGAGACATCTTTTAGGAAGGTCACCATCTGAGACACAAGACCGTTCCGACTTTCTAACACATGTGCGTTGGAAACATTTGCACGACCGGTGTAAGAAGTATCACCCGTACTGTCATCTGCATAGCAATGAATGTTACTGGTTTGTAACAGGTCATTGATATGCAGGAGAAACAGTGTTGGGGATAGCACACAGCCTTGCGGGACACCAGCATTCACCGGTTTTAAGTCAGAGCAGAAGCCGTCAACTACAACCTTGATGCTACGCTCCGCTAGGAAGCTGGCGACCCATTTGCATAGTTTCGGTGGCAGACCATATAAGGGAAGCTTCGACAACAATGCCTTATGCCACACCCGATCAAAAGCTTTAGCTATGTCCAAACTGACCGCCAGCGCTTCACCTTTGCTTTCAATTGCTTCTGCCCATCGGTGGGTCAGGTAGACAAGGAGGTCACCAGCTGACCGTCCACGTCGAAATCCGTACTGACGGTCACTGATCAGCTGGTTTTCCTCCAGATATCCTAGGAGCTGCCGGTTTATGATGGTCTCCATAACTTTTGAAAGCAGGGAGGTGATCGCTATAGGTCGTAATTGGCCGGATCTGAGCGGTCACCTTTTTTTGGGATCGGATGTACTAAGGCCGTCTTCCATGCGGTCGGCACAACCCCCAGTGAATACGAAAGTCGGAATAGACGCGTTAGAACTGGTGCCAGCTCGGGAGCACAGGTCTTAAGTACGATAGGAGGAATGCCATCGGGCCCACTTGACTTGTTTATGTCCAAGGAAAACAGTGCTTTTCGGACATGTTTTTGTGTGAACAAAATGTCATTGAGGGAGCTATCGCACCGCGGGATAGTAGGCGGTGGGTTTCCCCCGTCATCTAAGGTGGAATTAGATGCAAAAAGAGAGCCCAGAAGATCTGCTTTCTCTCTTGCATCGTGAGCCAATTCGTCACCCTCCTTACGTAGCGGGGGGAAAGATGGCTTACTGAAGTTCCCTTCGACAGCTTTGGCCAGAGACCAGAATGCACGAGTTCCTGACGGAAGGTGAGCCAGTCTCTTCCCAATTCTGCCGATGTGTTCAGCCTTAGCCCTGGCCACAACCTTTTTAAGGGATCTGGAGGCAAAGTTGTATTCCCTTTTGTTATAATTGACATGATCTTTTGTATTGACATTAATATTTTCTGTGACATTTTATTTTGTATTGTATAATTTTTGAACTTTAAATTTATAATTTGTAATATTTTTAAAAAAAGGCAAAACTGTTGAGTTTCATGCGGCACTTCTTTTCTTAACAGGCCATTGACGTCGAAGTGCTGGTAGGGGAAAAAAGATTGACGTGCAAAAGTATTTTTCTAAAATCTATTTGCAGAATAAATTATTATTTTTTATTTTATTTTATTAACATCAAATATCTTTGTAAATGCCGTCACTGACCAGTTATACCACTTATAGATATCTGACAGATAATTTATTACGTGCTTGTTTGCCACTGCTGAAACTGCCCCCCTAGACAAGCGGCATTTATGACGTTCGTTATAGCTCAATTTGCGATAGCGAATGTCAAATCCCATACTTTCAACACGTGACTTTTCTATGGCATCTGTCAAATCCATACAATTTAAAGTTAGCGAATTTCGCTTTCGCTGTCGAAATGTTACTTTGTCTAGGCCCCCTGGTCCTTAAAGTTATACAATAATCTCGCTTAAAACGCTATGGTCTCGTGAATGAGTAAGTAATGTTATTATGGCCACGAAGATAAAATAAATAACAAACTAAGTTGGTACATCGAACCACAAGCAAAGTCAACTTGAAAAACGAGCTTCCAATTTTAGTGATTAAAACCCATAAATAGAACCAGACACCTGTGTTTAAAGAAATGTCGTCCATTTTAGAACAAAAGTTATCTCATATAAATCTTATAATACATGACGTAATAATATGCAAGTAAATAAATACGGCTACAATTCACCTCACGGAGCTCCTTATTCCTTACAAAAATAAGTGGGTGAGTAGTCGATTCGCACGAATATAATTCGCACGAAAGTGCGTATCGACCACTTTCAAGTGTAAGGTCAGCTAAAAACCTGCAGATACGTCGACCCTGTAGCTTTCCAAGGGGACAAGGGTCACCCTAATTAATATATACTGCCTGTTTACATTAAAATTCTTTGTCCTGTTATGTTATACCTATGTTTAAACTACTAAAAAAGCAGTGCTTGTTTGTCATTTTTCTTTTACTCATCCCAAACGGTATAGAAGGAAAAACAAAATTCATTTAAAAAGCAATATATCAACATGACATGTCGTGCATTGTTGAAAATGTTAACTCTCTGGAGGCTGTTCAAAGACCTGACGAAGTCAAATGACATGTTAAAATATTTTAGGTAGGTTAGGTAACAAAAAAACAGGGCTATCTCTTTTTTTGAAAATTTACAAGTTAAGGGGACATTATTTATAACCGTGCTTATCTGACTTAACAGTATTGAAACAGGTCCTTCTTAACTAGTACAAACTGAATGCACCTAATAAATTAACTTATTTTTTTATATTTTAAATTATGGACCCAATCCAAATAAATTAGCAATAAAATATTTTTACCTGGCAAATATATCAGTTGTTAACATTTCCTTTGTTTCTTTAAATTCTATGACGTACTCGTATTATGTGAAAGTAGAAAATAGATATTAGAACTTGCTAATACGTCCTAACTCCTAACCGGCGATACATCGCGGATACCCGGGCGCTCGTCACTGCCCCGGTCCCGCTCACAGATCAACTCTAATGGCCCCATTATTAAACCGTGCCACTGAATCAAACAGTGTCTCCGATTTCTATAAAATAGTGCTGCTCAATTCAATTTGAAATTCAATTGAATTCAATTGAACGAGAGCCAACTTTTAAATACATGTATTACTGTAACAAAGAAGTGGTTTTGTTTTACTGGGAGCAGGGTTTTCTTACTGACACACATACGAATGTGTGTCTAACTAGTCAAACCTGTATGTTATAAATTTAACCTTTCACAGAATGTAACTACAATTTGACAAAATCACATTCATTGATCTGACCCCAAAGTAAGTAGCGTAAGCACAATGTGTTATGGGTATCAAAAAACAACCAAGGCTTGTCCTGGGTGGGATTGGAACCCACGACTACTGGTGCATCGGTCACTATTAAATGCGCCATTGGGCCAGTCAAAAGATGTTGTGCGTCAAAACATATATTAAAAAATCTGACACATTTTTTTACAAGTTCACACGCAAGCATACGATGTTTCTTGTAGGCTTGCGTATGCTTGAAAAGCTAACAAATGTCTTACTTCCCCAAAAACAGGTTAAATTCATAAAAAGTCGTATATTTCACGTACTTAACCGAACAGTAAATGTACTTATACTCGAATAATGCGCAGAATTTCTGGCAGCGTTAGTGACCATCTCCAATTATTCTCTAATTTATTTCCTCTAATTTATAGCGGGTATCCGGAAGAGACGGATCGTGCGGGCCGCCACACATCACGAACCCGGGTATTGGGCCCGATCCGGTCGCAGGCCAATTTAACTAGCCCCATTAACTAAGTTGTGCGACCGTGTGGAACGATGGCTCTAATCTCATGGAATGAAACGTAAATGAAGCTTGATCAATAGTGATTGCGTATGCCATTGCACTGATACACATTGACGACAAATTTCGTGTAATGATTGAGAAGTCAGTTATGAAACCAGAAGTCGCGGGTTGTGATCCTCGTGTGATTCAAATTGCGGACTTCGTCTAACCCCAAACATAGCATTGCTTGTAGTATGGGTGCTAGACATCGGAGAAACATTACTTTTTGTAAATGCATTTAGATTTATTATAATAGAAACAACCAGACCGATACAACAGACAATTTGCTGAGATCGAAAACGCGAACTTTGGTGTAATAACTGCCGGCAACGAGCAGGGACATGGGGAATAAACTGGGAAACGCGAGAATGTAAACAGGTCATTTCCATTGCCTTGACGTTGCCGTTCGCATTGCCCGGCTATCCCCCATTTGGCGGTTTTCTAGCGGACATCAAAGCGCGGCAATGCGAGCGGCAACGTGTGTTTACATGTTGCTCTCTCGTTCAGTCGTTTAATATCTTTAAAAATACTTACATTGCTCTATTATGATGAATTGCTATCATCCACCATATCCTCTGACGACGACGTCTCTTTTGAATTCTTTTTTTTTTTAAACATTTAAATAATTAATTAAACTTAAAAGGCAGAGCGCCGACGCTGCGACAATTTCCACGTTATATATGGCCCAGAGTCGAATTTCAAATACATATGAAGCGGCAATGTAAACACTCATTTCCGCTGACGTTGCCACATCAATATACGGGGAAATATGTACGGCAAGGCATGCAGCAACGGAAATGGCTGAATGTAAACGCGGTATTACACCAAATCGTAGACCGATTTTTCTTTTTTATTACGTTATATTATGGTATAGTTATGTTATTCCAACTATTTGCAGTGGTCAGAAAGCGGTAATCAGATTTTGTTTACAGTGCTTGGTTGTTTATTTTAACTTTTCATCGACATTTAACCCACTATTGTCTGGGTTACAAAGGTTTGCAACAATCTGTAAATGTATTTTCTTTGCAGATTCTGCCCCAGAGCTGCACTACACGTTCATCGAGCAAGCTCTGCGGGCAGGCGGGGCGGTGTCCTTGCGCTGCGCGGCATCAGGCACGCCGCCACCGCGATTCACGTGGCTTCTAGATGCGCAGCCACTTGACCAGTATCGTGCACAACACAGGTACTTGACTGCACCATACCACTTTTATTTTGCTATTTTCTTTTCTTTTTTTACCCAGGAATTGCATTACGCAACTCTCCGTCGGTGGCCATGCGTGGTAAGTGGGTCTCCCGTGGTACTCATAATCTTATTTCCAAAGTTCTTACCTATTATCTACTCATTAGGTTCCCCTTCATACTCGAGAGGCTCTGTCGGGGTCCGTCTATGGTATTAGATAACAATGGCACACACTACTTAACTTTTATTCATCATCAAAATCGCCTCCAATACTTTCCAGCGAACTTTAAAGATGCACTGTGCTAAGATAAATATCCCTTACGCTAAAGGAATAAAACTCAAGAAAACAACATCAGTTCTTATTAATACAATTATTTATTTAGAAAATTAGACTCTACTTCTGATGTGTAGTACTTTTCTTTGGATAAATGAACTGTCAAATGTGGCCTATTAAAAGGACTCGACTATAATACCGACGTACGATCAAGCTACTTGCAATAATAATAATATAGGCATCCACATCATAACAATATTCTTGAGAGCTTTGCAGCTCTAGGCAAACTTGATTATTAGTCAAATATAATGGACAACAAAAGTGACAGAGGTTAATGTCTATTACTTGTAGGACTAGGTATTATGATTTATGATATTGTAATGGCAACAAGAAGCGATAATACCAAAAGCGCACAAAGAGAACTAATAACAATTAAATTATAATCTACGTGGTAAATTATTGGAATAAGACCAATTATTATGGAACAGCCTTTGATCAAAACGCGAACAAACGCAAATTAAACGTTTTAATAATATTTCTTAAGCTTCTGAGAATATTACAATCTAATTTTAAGATTATCATTGAAGATTCTCATTTAAATATCTTCCACCATTCAATCACAATATTCAAAATGAAATAATTAGCTTACAAAATTTCCAGAAGTGGCGTTTCTTGTACTTATTTTGATCTACATATTTTACTGTAAATAATAAAACTTACAACAAAGACGTAATTGAATAACTTGTCGATAACTAAATAACGGTTATACAAATATATGAGGTTATTTTATAAACTTAAATTCATTTGAATATGGCGTGATTCTCTGGACAATGCCAACACTTTAAAATATTCATAGTTCAAATCCGTACAAGTGTGTGTTATGTTAAAAAAATAATAAGAGTGACCATTAGGTTTTTATTAACTGTTCTCTGGATTATACAATCCAGTGTATCATCCAGTGTGTAGTGAAATTACTGGGTATATGTGACCTAATAACTGTCGTCTCGGTGTAGCATGCGAAGGGCGGTACCATACAGTAACTGCCTAGTTACTGTTTGGCACTGAACTGTCTAAGGGCAGACGTACTTACCATCAGGTGTACGATCTACTCGTCTTGTTACACATTGCAATAAAAAAAACATACAGGTATTTCATAAACGAGGAGACGTCTGTGAACGGCGACGTGGTGTCCGTGCTGAACATGAGCTCGGCGTCCGCGGCGGATGGGGGCCGCTACACTTGTCAAGCGCACAACGAACTCGGTCATGCTGAGCACTCTGCGAGGCTTAACATCTATGGTAAGCATGCTTATTAAGGTAGTAACATCGTTTTGTTTTCACTAGAGGAAATTTCCGTCCTGTATTTTCCTGCCCTTATCCCACGCTAAGTAGGGTCGGCGCAACATGTTTTGCCCTTCCACATATTCCTATTAGCCGTCAATTCTACATTCACATCTTACATTTCCATATCATACTTCACGCAATCCATCCATCTCTTTTTCGGCCTTCCTCTGCTTACATATCCGTCCACATTCATATTCATCACCCTTTTGGAGACGTGTGTGTCTTCCCTTCTCATTATATGTCCATACCATGCTAACCTTGCACTCCTTACCTTATCCACTACCGGTGCAATCTCAGATTAAACTTTGTTAGTTGGAAACCAATGCTTCTACTGATAAACCATTTCTTCAAACCCAGGTCCCCCGTCTATCCGAGCTCTGGGCCCTGTGCGGGTGGTGGCCGGCGCCAACGCCACCGTCTTCTGCCCCTACGCTGGATATCCGATCAGGTCCATAGAGGTGCATTCGCTAGGATGATTCCTCTACGCACGTACTCATAAGTAGCACGCTTTTATCTCAACCCCGAATCAAATATGAAAAATGCACATTTTACAATAACTATTGCTAGTACTGAAAATATCGATCTTTAGAAAGCCTTTGACACCATACAAAAGAAAATCAAAATTATTTTTCATTTAATATGTAAGATAGCATTCTTAAGAAAATGTTAATTGAAAAACATCAGATTGATCTAGAAAATGCCTCCATTCGTTATCATTACTGTTTTTAGTTTGGTCCGGTTAACACTTTGATTCCATAATGATAAAGGTGTCAAGTAAAATAATTACTGCAAACCAATTAAAGTAAATTTTAATATGGAATAGTAATTAATTATGCAGAGTAAACAAACATAGTTTATCCATTCATTAAAATAATAACTTGTTACTTAAACAACAGTATAAGGATGGACTGCTTCAGGGAGCTTTTCTAGGTCCAATATTGTATTGCGTGTGTGCGTGTATGTGTGTGAAAAAGTTGTATTAGTCTTGTGTGGGTATACTTTTCTTGCGTTGACCGTATGTTTGGTGGGCCAGCTCGGTGTCGTGGTGGGCGCGGGGCGCGGGGCGCGCAGTGGGCCCCGCGGGGCGCGTGTCGGCGCGCGGCGCGGAGCTGCGGCTGTGGCCGGCGGCGCCCCAGGACGCGGGCCACTACGCCTGTGCCGTGGCTGCACCTGGCGGCGCCGCCGCGAGGAGAGATATTGAGATACAAGTCAGAAGTGAGTGTAGATAAGGAAATTAAGAAATCAATCCACCAAAATGAGTCACTATACACAGTTTTGATGCCTTTGAAAACATAATCATCATTTTTTCCATTAACAAGAATAATCTCAATAATAGAAGGCGTAATGCCGTAAGCGTAAAAGTTTCCGAAAATCCATTAACATTTTATCAAATTCGTCATTTAAATTAAAGGAGATAATCGTACTCTAGACTTTATAATAAAATTTAACTATAAAATTCTGACGTAAAATTCAAGCCAAATTATTTTCTTCCCATATTAGGTATTAAAGTTTTTGTAGACATACTAAAAACTTTAATTAAAAACAGTATAACGTTTTTGTTTCATAAAATATTAACCTTTCTGCTATAAACTTCCTGCCCGTAGTGCCACACATTGTCGATCTTGATACAGATACACATAGCGCCTCTACGTATAAACGAATGTTATACATATTTCTCTTTATCTCCTCCGAGATATACTAGAAACGTATTTTTCTTCCTAGATCCACCGAAAATATCACCATTTATATTTTCATCGGAGTTAACCGAAGGCAGCTCTGTACAAGTTCTTTGCGGAGTATCATCAGGTGACAAGCCGATGTACTTCTCGTGGCTCAAAGACGGCGCGCCCTTGCCGTCTAACTTGCAGGTAATCAAATAACTTTATTGTAAACAAACAAGGCTTCTTCGGCAGTGTTTTATTACGTCGGAATCCTTACAGATCGAGGAGAAGAGTTTGAATGAGTTTTCGCTCCTGATGTTTTCCGACCTGATGGCGCGGCACAGCGGGGATTACACTTGTCGGGTATCAAACCACGCGGCTACCGTCAACTATACAGCTACGCTCAGTGTTAAAGGTGAGTTTTCTTTTTATCAATTTTTTAACAAACATTTGAAAAGCTTAACTGTTTTATAATTATTTATATCAAGGGCGCAATAAAGACAGACATAAATTAAACAGTAGCAAAAGGTTGAACACATGACGTGCAATACTCGTACCATTAAGAAAGGAGATTAGGGAATGATGGCACCTGCTATATCGTATTTTTTATTTTTGACCAGTCGCCCCAGCTTGGGTTACGGAGCCATTAGACACTGCAGTGCTGCTTGGAGCTCCTCTGCAGTTGGAATGCGCTGCCAAGGGCTACCCCATACCAACAGTCATGTGGTACCGACGAATAGGTAAGTTCGTACTATAGTTAAACCTCCCCGTTGCATTTTTTCTTCTAGTCTTTGTTATAGAATTTTTTGACCCTAACGCCTAATAAGGGAGACTTGTCGCTATGTACCCTAACCACTTCTTTTTCATTCATCTGGCTGTAAAAAAGTCCAAACACCACCTACAATTTTATTCAATTATCTAAATTACTCCTGGTTTTAAAAAAAACTTTTACAGACTAATAAAATTCCTCAAAGTACTGGGAACAGCGTGTTGCTGATATCAGCCTATCGGCAACACGTTGTTTCCTGGTTAAGTTTCGTTGCTGTAGTGGCGGCTTTTCATCAGTTGGGCTGTGTTCGTAACCTATTACCTATTAATTATCCCTCCTAGGTGAGGCCGTCCCTCTAACACCCGAAGGCTCCGAGCAGTGGCAGATAGTGGAGGGCATGGAGTGGGGCGCGGAGGGCAGCACGAGCGTGCGCGCGCGCAACGGGACGCTCTCTGCGCCCGCGGCCGCGCGCAGCCACCAGGGGTTGTACCGCTGTGTGGCGGATAATGGGGTCGGGCCGCCGCTGACGAAGCATGTGAATCTTACTGTGCATGGTGAGTTTTTACTGAGCTTCGTTATATAGGTAAGAAGATATGGACCAGTTTCAACGCTGTCATAAAAATCCTAATAATTTAACTCTCAGATGTTCTATTTCGTCGATTTTCAAAAGATAATAGTACCTAGCTTAATTCTGTGCCTTGTCTCCTTCTGTCAAGGATATAGGAAGTAGGGCTTTTAAGACTAACTTTATATTGTACTCGGTTCATTTCTTGGACTTAAGTATGGTAATTAACTAATAAATATGAAATGGTCAAACATAGGATAAAAGAAAAAAAATTTGAGTAGTTTTAGCAATAATCGTTACGCATTACAGAAAAATGCCCCTAAGGTGCACTTAATTATTTTATCTGAAAGATCAAAAATCATTAGTGAATTATTATCATATTATTTCTTTCCTCGTTATATCCCTGTTTACTTCTGACATGACACTAACTCTACAGAAAATAAATGTATTTAACTTCGTACCATATTTTTCCACCCCCAAGAGCCAGCTCACTTCGAGGGCTCAGGAGGCAACGTGTCGTGCGTCCGTGGCCAAAGCGCCTCGCTAACGTGCCACGCGCTCGGCGACGCGCCGCTCGCCGTCCACTGGACGCACCTCGGGACACGGCTC
Organism: Mecyna flavalis; assembly: GCA_949319885.1. Lineage (NCBI taxonomy): Eukaryota > Metazoa > Arthropoda > Insecta > Lepidoptera > Crambidae > Mecyna > Mecyna flavalis. The sequence continues at coordinate 2,034,350 of OX439426.1, forward strand.
GACCTCAACTCTTACAGGTAACCTTAGCTAAGTCAGCTTGGTGTCGAGGGCTCAGGAGTTGCCGTTGTTGGTGGATAGCCAACACTTGGCTAGGCTAGGAGTAATTTAAATTTTTATTTTATTTTATATAACAATGAAGTATGACGAACAATTAAAATTCGAAAACGATGGTTTTACTTACCTAATCATGTAATTTGAAGGAAGTGAATTAAAAGTTTTCGATACTGGCGACACAGATGCTATACTATTACTTAATTTGTAGGTGGACAGTGTCAGAAGTGCGTACAGCAGACGGCTTACGGTCCGTGCTACAGCTAAGAGCAGCGGAGCGCGTGGACGCCGGGGAGTATCGCTGCCACGCGCACAACCAATACGGCCGGAGCGAGCTGCTCATGTACTTGCATGTTGAAGGTATGAGTCACTGGAGATGGACAGTGTCAGAGTGCGTCCAGCGGACGGCCTGCAGTTCGCGCTGCAGCTGCGGGCGGCGGAGCGCTGTCGTATCGCTGCCACGCGCACTACCAGTACGGCCGGAGCGAGCTGCTCATGTACTTGCATGTTGAAGGTATGAGTCACTGGAGATGGACAGTGTCAGAGTGCGTCCAGCGGACGGCCTGCGGTTCGCGCTGCAGCTGCGGGCGGCGGAGCGCTATCGCATCGCTGCCACGCGCACTACCAGTACGGCCGGAGCGAGCGAAATCGAGTAATTACTACGACCGACGTAGCTAAGAGCACTGTGCCTTCACAGTTTAAAGGGCTTATTAAATTTCACCGCTGTCATATAAGTAACTCTTAATTTATCTGTCAAAGAAAGATACCAATGATGTTGTCTTTATCTTTCAAAATTATATTTCTGATATCTAAAGCTTCAAACATATTTAGTATAAAATAAAATAAAGTGTTGTTTTTACTTTCACCAGCTACAGTATTTATCGAGTATTTTCTCCATGGATAAAAATTACATATTCATACTCCTAAGAACTGTCTTTGTCCAATTTTCTCAGTACTGATAAATAGGACATACTATTCTGTAACGTAATCTAGTAATAAATCTTCAAGATTTATTTCTGGGCCAAATATGTCCCACAAGCCCTTAATATAGCTCTTTAGGGACATATTTGGCCTTTATGTGATTGATAACCGAATCAGTCATGAGAGATACCTAAAAAAACTTAAAGTTTTAGAAATACCATTTAGGAATCTAAACAAATATTAATATTAAGTCTAACTAATCAAAGACAGTTGTTTCAAAGGAAAGTTGTTTCCACTTTACATTTACTTTACTCCTCTAGTGAATATTTGTCCTATGATTTTTTATGCGAAATCAGTTAGCAGACAGACACGCTGACGCAGACCACCTGACTGCGGCCTATTCCATTTAAGGACACTTCACTAGGAAGCGTCGCTTAATGTGCTGCCACAATGTAGGCTCATCTGATCTTCCAGCCTTTGATTTCAAGTCAACACATCCTTAATACCTATTACTGGTACTTACTACTTTAACTACAGTTACAGTTAACTAGTTAAGTTACAGTTTGTATGAAAAGGTTAATCTATTTCTTTAGAACCTCCGGAAGCACCGAAAGCCTTGCACCTGGGTGGCGTGGGCACTCGCTGGGTGCGACTCGTGTGGCGCTCTTTACCCGGGCTTGGTGTATACTATAGCGCTCTATGCACTGCGCTGCATTCCCTGCCAGGGGTGGATGCGAAGCATATTACGAGCAACCTCACGTTAGAGTCAAATGGAGATGACAGGTTGGTGATAAACATGGAATATACGTGTGATTCAAGAATCTCAATTACATATTTCTGTATATACCTTTTTATAGCCTATGTTTCGTCATTTATAAGTAAATAATTATTGTTGGAAATAGCACTTAATATGGATTGTTCTAACGGACCACCCAATCCAACCACCTAGGTGGTCGAGGGAGAAATTAGTTAAAACGCAACACTATTAGCCGAAACCAACTCTATCAAAATCAAATCAAAATCAAAAATCAAAATCAAAATATTCTTTATTCATGTAAACTTGTATCAAGTATTTATGAATCGTCAATTACAGAGTGACTCTACCACCGGCTTCGGAATGCAGTCATCTGTCGAGAAGAACCGGCAAGAAACTCGACAGTTACTCTTTTTCATCGCCATGTTTGTTTACAATTTGTTTGTTACAATTACTGATTAGTTTTAGAATACCAAGCCATACAGTATAAAATATAAGAATGAGACTATAATCGAGAAAAATCCGTGAGCCCTGGAAGACCAGCGCCCAAAGGTGGCACCTGCAGCACAAGTATGACGTATGTGCCAGCCATAATTTCACTCAACCATATTAGAGGGAATGTAACCACCCGACACATAGCGCCACCACCCCAAGCACATTTTAGCGAGCATGACCGCCAAGGTTACAAACTCTTCAGGATTCTTTGAATGAAAAATAAATTTAATTTTACTGAATTATAACATTTAATGTGTTACTGTATAGCAAAGTTAACATTGTTGATACTATCGTGATTCTATACAATGCAAAGGCGCGAGTCTAAGCTTCCTTCGACGTCAATGGCCTGTTGAGGAAAGAAGTGCCGCAAGAAACTCAAAAGTTTTGCCTTTTTTAAAAATATTACATATTATAAATTACAAATTCAAACATTTAACATTAACATCACAGAATTAATTTATGTCACAGTAAATAATAATGTCAATACGAATAACAATACAAAGGCGCAGCCAGAGGAGCGGCAACAATAGTACTCACATCTACAGACTTTTATCATTTAAATAGTCTACCACTTTATAATAACTCTTCTTGATGAGTTGGCATTTGATGTGTGACTTAAACTTGTGTATTGGTAAGTCAACAACATCTTGAGGTAATTTGTTAAATAACGCAACACTTAATCCAACAAACGAATTACCAATCTTATGAAGTCTTGTTTTAGGAACGGCTAGCCTATGTTTATTTCTAGTATTGAAACCATGACAATGCGATTTTTTAGGAAATTCATGTAGGTTTTTCCGTACATACATAATACAATCTAAGATGTATTGACATGGTACCGTTAATACACCAATTTCACTAAACACATTTCTTAGGGAATCACGCACTTTAAGGCCGTATATAGCACGTATTGCCCTTTTCTGAAGTACAAAAATAGATTGTACGTCAGCAGCAGATCCCCATAGAAGTAACCCATATGACATGACGCTATGAAAATAGCTGAAATACAAAGTCTCGCCGTTTCCACGTCTGTTAAACGTCTTATTTTTCTAACAGCTTAAGCGGCTGAGCTGAGTCTCCCCGCGAGAGCCGTGATATTCGGACCCCATTGCAGTTTCGAGTCTAGAGTTATGACCAAAAAAACTGTTGAATTGACCATATCGATAGGTACTATCATCCTTTATGTACATATATGCGTCTTTTTTGTGATACAGTATCGATAAATTGGTCTGTCTGTCATGTAAACGTGAAGTAAACATGAAATATTAGTATCTCTAATCAGACTTACTAATATTTCATGTTTGCTTAAAATTATGATCTTACATTTCCAAGCGTAACGTTTCTATAATTAAACTTAGATAATTGAATTTGATAATTGTAATATTATACAACCTTGTAAAGTTAGGAGATATTTTATTTTTGTATCACAATATCTCCACATACAATTTCTTTCTAAAACGAAGTAAATCTGTTTCTAACAGGGTCGACGCCGACGGATACAAAACTTTAAGTGCAAGATTAGAAAGTTTAAGGCCAGCTGCAGCGTACTCCTTAAGACTGGCGGCCGCGAATCACGTCGGGCAGTCGCCGCACTCTGATCCTCTGCTATTTACTACTTTAGACGAAGGTAAGTCCAAGTACGATTCAAACGTTGATGAAGTGGATTGTTGAAGTTTGATTAACAGATGTATTGTGCACTGTGCAGCCCCGTCGGCGTCACCGCAAAACGTTCGGGTCAGGCCGGGAAACATTGGAGAATTACACGTTTCGTGGACGGTGAGTTAATTTTAATTCCATAAGTATAAGTATCTGCCTATTTATGTGCCACTGCAGGGCAAAGGCCTCCATCCTTGGAATCAAGTTACCGTTACAATGTTGGGTACTGGCTTAATCACCACGCTTTTGCCAAATGCAAATTGGTGATCACACACCCGAGCTGTGTCCGAAAAATCCGAAACAAAGTTAGCTCGACCCGGGAATGGAACCCAGGACCCCGAGATCTCGGCCCGATACTTAAACCACTAGACCATCGAGACATATTTTTATTCCATGCTTTATCTTAATTTGGCATCGTTTGTCTTTCTTTTCCTTAATCATCACTATTGTTCGTAGTGTAACTAAAATAACATTAATATTATCTGACAAAAGTAATTATTTCATTTTCTTTTAACACTTCTAATCTAAACAAAGTCATTCCAAAATATCGACAATTTAGTTTATGTAGACAATCTTCAAAATTTTGCATTTTATTGTTTTTTTTTATATAAGTTATCGTAGACTGACTGATAGAATTATCAGCCATCTACTCTATTAGGCACCTCCACAAGACAGCTGGAACGGCGAGCTTCTCGGCTACGTAGCATCCTGGCGAGAACTAAGCCGGATAGAGGACGAGACGGAGAGCGAGGAGGGGGAGCGGAGCGGGGCGGCCAGCTCCCCCGGGTGGAGCAGCGCCGAGCTCACGCTGGGGGGGCTGCGGTCGTTCGCGCGGTACGCGGTCTCCGTGCGCGCGTATAACCGAGCGGGAGCGGGGCCCGCGTCGCCTACGGTGTATGCTACTACTGCTGACGGAGGTATGAGAACAAAAAAAAGAAAGAAAAAAGGTTTTCATTTGGGTAAAATTATTTACGTAGGTACTATCCTATCGGTGTAACATCATAAACGGAAGAACGTGTCTCGCTCCTAGAAAATGGGAGACGAAGGTACATCCATTAAACATTATCAAGTGAACTAACCATCACACTACCGCCAGCGAGGCATCATCAGTCTTTAGAAACATATAAAGTCATAACTTCTAAAATGTGATTAAACTTCTTGGTTAGGGTGAAAGAGTTAATTTTTATAAATAAAAATTATAAACTAGAAATTTAATTTTTTTTAAATGATATCCTGCATGTTACCTACATAAAGGGTCAGGTCAAAAAAATAAACTCACCGGCAACAAAACTTGGCCACTGGGCTTTTTTCATACAAACATGGTCACTTTAGCGTCTCTTAAATAGAAAACTATTTGCAGCTGTGCAACGATTATTACGTCAATGGAGAGGCCAAAATCACAGTTTCAAAAATTGTCAAAAATCGTTCACTATTCTAAAAAAGGAAAAACAATAAACCGAACTCAGCGCTCCATACTACGATGTATGACGCTAAAGTGACCATGTTTGTATGAAAAAGCCCAGTGGCCAAGTTTTGTTGCCGGTGAGTATACAGGGTTATTGGTAATGTGTCTTGATCCTTTTAAGAGCATGTAGAGGAGGTCCCCAGCTAGCAATTAACCCATTAAAATGCAGGTCAAAAGTGAACCAGTAATGAGATATTTTTTTTTTAATATTTTTTCGGAAAATTCGGGAATCACAACTTTAAAAAATTATTAAAAAAAAACTACAACATATTTTAATGTAATTATTTATGATTAAGTTAGAGCTTAGTCTAGTACATAATAAAACACACTAGGATAACTGAAAGTTTTGTTAATTTTGAAATAAGAGATCAAAAACTAGAATTTTTTTACGACGCTTATAATTTAGTTTACAATAAAGTATCATTTTCTTCAAAAAATCACCTAATTACTTGGACGGCGGAACATTTCAAAAACATCTTCATATCAATGGCTATCCAACAAGATACAATGTACACTTAAAAAATTGATAACAACTGTAAAAACAACTAACGAGCATAAAAGGGTAATAAATCTCTATACACATTTTTTCGCTATATCGGTGTATTTTTCAACCAGATGACAATCAATAGACAAACGACACTTGATTAAACCATGAATGGATGAAAGAGACCGGTCAAGAGATGACTCATAAATAAAAAATCCCGGGAATTAATTTCATATCTGCTTTTGTTAGGTCAAAACGTTTTACTCCAATGATGTCTTACTCACTTGAAATATTGCAATGCACTTAGAGAAGGTTCATTCCCGCCTGACCCCTCCAATTCTACCTTCAGTGGGGGCAGTCGAAACTTTTTGGTTTTGCCTGCCCCCCCCCCATCCTAGGGGCAGACGAAACAAAAAGGACGGCACCTAAATTAGTAGTTAGTTTAAACTAAAAAGTTTCGACTGCCCCGACTGGCACAAACTTAAATTTTTCAATGCAATTAAAGAAGGTTCATTCCCACCTGACCCCACCAATTCTGCCACCAGTGGGGGCAGTTGAAACTTTTTAGTTTAAACCAACTACTAATTTCGGTTCCTTCTTTTTAGTTTCGTCTGCCTCTAGTGGGGGGGGGGGGGTCAGGCAAAACTAAAACGTTTCGACTGCCCCCACTAAAGGCAGAATTGGTGGGGTCAGGCGGGAAGAAACCTTCTTTAGGTGCATTGAAAAATTTAAGTTTGTGCCAGTCGGGGCAGTCGAAACTTTTTAGTTTAAACTAACTACTAATTTAGGTGCCGTCCTTTTTGTTTCGTCTGCCCCTAGAGTGGGGGGGGGGCAGGCAAAACCAAAAAGTTTCGACTGCCCCCACTGAAGGTAGAATTGGAGGGGTCAGGCGGGAATGAACCTTCTCTAAGTGCATTGCAATATTTCAAGTGAGTAAGCATCATTGGAGTGAAACGTTTTGACATTACAAAAGCAGATATGAAATTAATTCCCGGGATTTTTTATTTATGAGTCATCTCTTGACCGGTCTCTTCATCCATTCATGGTTTAATCAAGTGTCGTTTGTCTATTGATTGTCATCTGGTTGAAAAATACACCGATATAGCGAAAAAATGTGTATAGAGATTTATTACCCTTTTATGCTCGTTAGTTGTTTTTACAGTTGTTATCAATTTTTTAAGTGTACATTGTATCTTGTTAGATATGAAGATGTTTTTGAAATGTTCCGCCGTCCAAGTAATTAGGTGATTTTTTGAAGAAAATGATACTTTATTGTAAACAAAATTATAAGCGTCGTAAAAAAATTCTAGTTTTTGATCTCTTATTTCAAAATTAACAAAACTTTCAGTTATCCTAGTGTGTTTTATTATGTACTAGACTAAGCTCTAACTTAATCATAAATAATTACATTAAAATATGTTGTAGTTTTTTTTTTAATAAATTTTTAAATTTGTGAATCCCGAATTTTCCGAAAAAATATTTAAAAAAAAAAATCTCATTATTGGTTCACTTTTGACCTGCACTTTAATGGGTCAATTGCTAGCTGGGGACCTCCTCTACATGCCCTTGAAAGGATCAAGACACATTACCATACCCTGTATATTATCGTGTGCTTATAAATGCCGATAAACTTTTTCTACAATATTATAACCCTCTTATCAAACAAATGTCTCCCTTGATTATTCTTTACCATGAACTTGATGTTCAACTTTGATTATTGATTTTGTACAAATAAATATTTTAGTCGACTTCCAACAATAACATCGTGTACCCATGTCTCAATTCATACAGGTGTCAAAGAAGATAATAGGGTTAACAAAATCAGAATATTTTATACGAATAGTTGACAAGTCAAGGTTAGAATATTGAGTTGATTTATCTTTCTTTCATTGTATCTATTCGTTTTAGTTTACGAATAGTTACAGTGAAATAAAAACTCAATATTCTAATGTCAATAGGGAGGTAAAAAAGATAATTCAAGTTTACAAATCAAATTGAATCAAGTTGCGCAATAGAAATATAAAAAATATATTACAAACTAAGTTAATTTAAATCCAAATGTCTACTCTAACTTTCAGAAGATGGACAAGCTTACAAACCAATTTGCTTGCACTAATGTGTAAATTAAACATTTGTATTTAGTGCATGTAATCGTTACCTGTTATTAAGATTACACTGGTTCGTGTAACATTGTTGATGATCTTTTTACAAACCAATAAAAAAGCTAAAAAATATTGTGGAAAAATATTGGAACTAATTTCTTCAAGTGGCAACAATCAAATAAAAAAACGACAAGATGTAGGTAATTCATTATTCTGTCAAAGTGTGATGTCAATTATGAACCGTGCCTTGTTACTATTGGATATTGTGAGTTATTTGTGAGTATAACCATATTAACCATAGTAACCAAGTGTTGCTATAACCATAGCAAATGTGCCACCTCCAGAGCAGGTTTTTTCTTTTTCTGGTCAGGCTATATATTTAGTCGTTAATGAACCAAATCAACATCAGTAATCGTTTGATGTCAGTGCCGGAATCTCCACCGACGTCGGTGTCGTGCGAGAGCGTTTCGGCGCGCACGCTGCGTGTCCGCTGGGCGCCGCCCGCAGGCGCGCGCGCGCATTCGCTGCAGGGCTACGAGCTGCACTACGCGCCTCTGCATCTGTCGCCTTGTAAGTTTATTACTTAGCTTATTCTAGTTTACGTAGCACATCATCATAATCATCAGCCTTTATACGTTTCCACTGCTGGCAGGCCTTATTTCAATTGTAAAATAGTGTGGGTTATAGGTACTCCACCACGCTGGCCTAGTGCGGGATGGTGAGGCAAGTGACCAACCTTAATGTCAGATGTATCAAGCCGCCAAATTGCCTCTGAATAGGCATGACGACTAATATCTACATACATAGTAAATATCAGCCGGGACCAACAGCTTCCAAAGCACGGAGACGCACGAAATAAATGTCACTGAATGTGGTCAGGATGTTCACCCATCCATTAACCGACCGCGGCGTGGGTAACTTGACTTTCGTTGTCGCTAACGAAGCACTGTCACAGGTCACAGCTACGCCACGAGCGCCTCCGCTAACGTAGCACATATTTACATATCTTTTTTATAGCCGGGTATGTATGAAGCCTGATGGTCAATGATCACTTCAGCCCGTGGACAGTTGTGACTAGCTCTAACGTGCGTTGCTCGCCTTAGAAAGAATGTAGAGGGGGAAAAGGTTACTTTCACGGTCGAGCCACCGACAATCACGGCCCACTCCAAACTGTCTGTAGCACGGCTGTCTGTTATGTTCAATAGTAACCGAACCAAAAAATTACATGTATTACACATGTCGTTTTCTTCGTGATATAGGCATTTTTATTCTCCACTAGCGGGCGCCCGCGGTTTCACCCGCGTGGTTCCCGTTCCCGTGGGAATTGATCAATCAATCAATTCAATTTTTCTCGCCGTAAAAACCATCCTTGAACTCCAACGAACATTTAAAAAAAATTTTGGCCGAATTGGTCCAGGCGTTGTTGAGTTATGCGCTTACCAACACATTTTGCGATTCATTTTTATATTATAGATTGCAGATCCAATAAATCAAATAAATTATACTCATTAGGCTTGCCGAATACGGGCGATGATTACAAATGCGAGTTGTTTTTGATAGAATACGGCCAGGAACTTATTATATTTGGATATGTCTTCAACATAGCATGGAGCGGCACAGGCGGTGGTATGGTAGCCCGAGCGGGCGCCGGTGGGACCACGGGCGAAGCGACGCTGCAAGGCCTAAGAGCCGCCACCAACTACAGCATCAGCGTGAGGGCACGGGCGGATCGTGGCCTTGGCCCCCCCTCGTTGCCCGTCTACTGCACTACTAGAGAAGATGGTAAGCCCTAATAAGATCTAATGTTTCTTTCAAATTGTATTTGTAATGCACATTCATTTTTTCGATGTTTTCCGATGACCATTATTTATTTTGAAATATTGTGCCTACCACAGAATAGATGTAGAGCTAATTAGATGAAAAAAGTGAATGTATCTTACGAGGAGAAATCCTGATTTATGACCGTTTACTATCGCTGCCGTATATACTTCCATTGCCGATTTTACTAGGTTTTGTAATACATAGTGAGCAATAGAAATAACAGTGATCGATACTGCTGTTTCCATGGCCGTCGGCGGTAGTGACATTTAGGACATTATAGGTTACTTGGGTTATATTGTATTCTGTGTACTACTGTTGGGTTGTGTGCGTAGTGCCGGGCGCAGCGGAGGCCATCCGTGCGCTTGCGGCCAGCGCAGACGCAGTGCGCGTATCATGGCTGCCGCCTGCGCAGCGTGCCGGCCGCCTCACGCACTATACGCTCTACACGAGGGAACTCGGCAAGTGAGACTATGCACGATTACTAACGAATGTACCGTCCCTCTTAGGCTAGTTTTAGAGTCACGCTGACAAGCAAGCCGTCAGCGCACGTATTAGCAAGTATCGTTCTTCTTGTAAGATAGCGATGATCGGAACTGCAAAGCAAACTGGCAGTGTATAACGCTACGCGCGCGCGTCAGCGTGACTCTAAAACCAGCCCTTCTATTACATTTTAGATTTGTTAGTAAGTACTGAAAAAGAATTTCGAGCTAGTTTTCAAAAATAGAAAATGAATCAAGATAATTAATGAGATAAATGCTTATAATTATAATTTTGGAGGCTTCAAAGCGTTATTACGACTTCCTACAACAAAAGACCTATAATATTAATAAAAACCAAATATATCTTGCGCAAACAGCTATTATTCAGCAATTTATTGATAGGGCTATCGAAAGGGCTTCACAAGATTGTCTTTCAGTGAGTTTGAGGTTAGTTAACAATTTAATTATGACTTTTTAGAAATTTACTTTCAACTTTACTTTTAATGACAATAAACTCAATTAAAGCAGTCGGGTAGATAACTTTACAAAAATATAGCAATACAGGTATGTGTTTAAATATTTATATTATAACAATAGCGAGCTAGTTAAATATTATGATAAAAAAAATCACAGCCATAATATTGTCAGTAAACTTCCGAGTAAAATAAACTCTTCCCCATATAGGGTAGGCGGCGAGTGGTCTCAGAGAGTGGACGTGGGCGACCGGGACGCGGACGACGGCGAGGTGTGGCGCGAGGTGGTGGGGCTGCGCGAGCGCACGGTGTACGAGTTCTGGGTGCGCGCGGCAACTAGCGCCGGCGCCGGACCGCCCACTCGCCCCGTCACCGCTGCGCCCACACACCATGGTAAGTTTGTAGTGGGACATTGTTAAAAGTCCATTTTATTAATACAATATAATTAGTAATGCCCGCGGCTGCGCCCTTTTTATTAACAAACACTGACTAAGGCTGACCCCACATTTGGCGGTCGGCCGCTCGCTACTCCCTCACCCGCCACCTCCGCCGCCGCCCGCCTCGACCGCTCAAGATCGCGACGGGCGGGCGGCGGGCGGCCAGCGTGCACGCGGCGAACACGTCGGGAGCCCGCACCAGGACCGCGCCCGCCAAATGTAGGGTCAGCCTAACTAAGATGGCGGAGCAACTCACTAACTACATTTTTCTTGAAAGAATAATAAGCATGTTATGTTATGTATTCTTACCAACTTTCGCATTTATAGTACTAGCGTCCGCCCGCTGGCACCGCTAAAAATTGTTTTGCTAACCTATGTATGCCTATGATGACGATAATAATATTATTATCCTTGTATCTTATTAAAAAAAAAACATCTTTTTCAAAAAGCTGCATTTTTGTTTAACGTGTTAGGAGATACTAGGAAATAATTTTATGCCTTTTCTATATATAATCGGTGCCCAAAACAAAGGAAACTTATAAGTATATTTATTTCCTTCTAAAAATAGGATATTTAAACGAAGCGTGAAAAAGTACTTTGAAGACCATCTCGGCGTCATTAACTGTCAACAACATCAATGGGGAACGAATTTTCCTGTCCTTGTTATGGGCTATTTTAGCCACACAGAGGCCGTAAGAGACAAAGTGGCAATCGCGTGAACCAATACAATTTAGACCTCATAACATTGGAAGCCTTATAGCTAATACAATTTATTGCATTATTTAAAATTATGATGATAAGAAAACAAAGGGTGTCGTAGCATTTTTGTGACCATGATTGTAATTTTCGAGCTCGGTAGCGTACCCTTTATTTACTTTCGACATTTTCTCGATAGATAATGCATTTAAAAGCTGGCGGTAGAATTATGTTATTTCTTGATGATTAAGTACTTTTTGTTGTCTAAATAAATTAATTTGACTTTGTTGTTATTTGTTTAGCAACATTATTACGGAAACTATAATCTCTCTCTAATATTCATGTTTTTTCCTTCAGGGTGAGGGTGGCCGGCTTAATGGGTACTATGTTCTATTGAGCCAGTCAACCTTATATTTGGACCTCACATCCGCTTACCATCAGGTAGAGTGAGGTCATCCTGTCTGCTTCCTTATATAAAAGAAATGTTTAAAAGTAAATATCAGTACCAATGCGCATCTTGTGTGTATATCTACTATCACTGAGCACAGATCTAAGTAGCCGTTTCTTTCCAGTGCCAGTGCGCATCTCGTCGTTCGGTCGCGTGGTGTTCGCGATGTGGGGCGCGCGCGTGCGCTTGCGTTGCGCGGCGGTGGGAGCGCCGCCGCTGCGCTGGAGATGGGCGCCTGCGCCACTCCCGCCTTCTGTCACTATCACCGACGCCGGCGACCTTATTATACATAGTATGAATATTTATAATATGATTTGCCGTTTGTGTTTATATATGCGCATATTTTTTATTGAATACTTTTTTCAAAGTTGTTAAAAAATAGTTTTATATCCATATTCATACACATACTTCTTTTTATATCCATATTTCATAATATCATTGCACCTCTAATTTTTTTACGATGGGAAATTATCTGATCCAATCTAAAAGCCTGAAGAGCGGGTTGACAGCACGATTCATTTTTCTCACCGACCAATAATAAACTTTTTTCATTATTCCCCCGTCTTGCAACGCTAGAAGCGGAGTCGAGCACGAACTTCACGTGCTCAGTGCGCAGCAGCGGCGGCGGCGACTCGGCGCAGTTCGCGCTGGTGGTGCGCGCGCCGCCCGCCGCGCCCGCGCCGCGCCTCGTGCGCGCCGACACGCACGCGCTGCACCTCGCCTGGGACCCGCCGCCCGACACCGGCGCGCTTCTGCTGGGTACGTAGCACTTTACGCTACAGTCCACTCTCGGTTGTAGCGTGTAATGCCTGAAGCAAACCTCAATCGGGCCCCGCCGCCCGACACCGGCGCGCTGCTGCTGGGTACGTAGCACTACACGCTACAGTAGACTCTCGGCTGTAGCGTGTAATGCCTGTAGCAAACCCCGATCGGGACCCGTCGCCTGTCACCGTTAAGTATGTAGCACTAAACGCTTTAGTCGGGCCGATCTCATCTGGAATCGGCCGCCTGATACCAGCGCACTACTGCTGTACATTTAGCTGCCATAATACAGCTGGTTGTAAAATTAATTTTTTTTCTTGTAATATTCTCATTCGACTTTTTAAATTACGATTTTTCATAATCTAATTGTTATTTCACATAGTTAAATGACAAGCAAAGACCGGAAATATTTTAAGCAAAGTGACAAAGAAAAAATTGCACACAACACTTCGATTATACTTACCATTTTTGGAATGGGACCAAGACTTAGAAAGACTATTATTCTTTTTTCGTGAAACGTGCGGTTTCGGCGTAGGTTACACAGTATGGTGGTCGCGGGGCTTGGTCGACGGCGGGGCGGGGGAGGGCGCACCCCGCTCCGCGCGCGTGTCGGGCGGCGAGACGACGCTGTGGCTGCGCGGGCTGGCGTGCGGCGCGCTCTACCGCGTCACGGTGCGCGCGCACTCCGCCGCCGGCGCGTCGCCGCACTCGCGCCCGCTGCTCGCGCGCACCCGCGGCGACAGTGAGTACGCTCGCATGCACCGTGTCATAAATCTTCTACTGCGGCCTCTTTGTTCAGTTAAAATGATTTTCGGTGATGATATTTGTAGAAACACTAACTGTCTCTACCCAAAAAAAGCCAAAAAAAAAACCCAAGCAATATACTTTGATTTAAAAAAACATACTTAAGGAAATTAAATCAGCAGCTTTTACAAAAAGTCTAAAAGTCCCGTAACTCGAAAACAGTTAAGTTTTGGATAGGGTGTTACATGAACAAATTAGTTAGAAATTATCTATACTACAACCCCATAAAGGATCTCGGTCGACTAAACCAATAACACTGTATAACATTTATATCATAATCGAATGACCAAGAGAGTCGTTGTGCGTAGAGGCGAAGGCGCCGCCGGGCAAGGAGTTCGTGTGGGCGAACAGCACGGCCATTCGGCTCAACCTGCTGGCGTGGGGGGGCCGGTGCCCCGTGAGCGCGTGGGCGGTGGCCCTGCGCCCCGCTGCGCCCGCGCCCGCCCTTGCTGCCTGGCTCGATCTGAGAGCTGACGGGGAGAGTGCGCTGGTGAGTTACTAGCACTAGTTTTAGATTTTCACTTAAATATTTTTATGGTAGAGACATACTGTTAGTAGTTTAAAAAACTGTTTTCGACTGTCAGTTGAAATGGGCCGGTTTAAATGGGGAAGTGCTACTAAAAAAAACAACGTATTAGTCAGCTTTGCCATTAAGCTCCTTTTGATCTGTGATCTTGATCTCGATGGCCCGAAATCAATCGGTATTTAAACTTTTATTTTTGAGGAGATTAACCGCGTCACTTCAAATATTGTTTGAAGTGTAATTGTATAACTATGATACGGCATATAATTATATCCCTAGGAATATAACTATATTACAGCTTTATCTATCTTACTGCGACACCTACACTAATTTCATCAAGAAACTTAGAAACTACATTTTTCATTCGTTAAGATTTTAGCGATCTGGTTCAACTTTACGAAGCATCTTTCACCCTAGCTAGCTAGCTAGGCCATCAACTATCTCTCACACCTTTTTTTTAATTATTGATTTTTAAGATTGTAGTAAAATGTTTGTCTATCAGGCTAGCAATTTGCGGCCAGCCACATGGTATGAAATCCGCGTGGTGGCGCGCTCAGCTGCCGGTGACACTCCTGCTTTATATAGGGCTGCCACGCATACCCTTAATGGAGGTACGTAGTCATAGTATATCAACTTCCAACACTATAATATTTGAGTTTCGAAACAATCTGCCTTTTGGCAAGCCGGTAATTTATCATTATGTTACAATGACGTTCAATATAAAACTAGACACCCAATCTCTAAGAAAAATTCCTCAAAAAACGTCCGAGTGGCAATGACACTGATGACATTAACACATTCGTTCAAATTAACGCCTTATCTCGTGGCATTTAGTGTTTAATGTCAATTGTATACAACTAAACAAAAACTCTGCCCAATAGTCGGGTGGGCAGACTTTTGCTTCGGACAATATTTGAGCGTGATTGTGAGTCTAGTTTTTTAATTGAACGTCATTGTTATGTTAGCATAGTCGTCAGCAACACAAGCATGCAGCTTATATTTGTTATTTTTGTTACCAACCACACTTTCATGCAATAAACATCGAGTGAGTCGTCAAATATAAACAAGACTACCGAGAGCCAGTTCACTGAGAGACAAGATATGAGTGTATCCCATTGTGAAAAAGTCGTAATTTTTTACTGTCTTCTTTTTTTTTTAACTGACAAAAACGATCACGAACTTATCTGTCAGTGGAGAAACATTTGTCTTTGCCCTATTAGTTTCATAGTCTTCTCGTTTCCCATTACCCTTACTATAGAACGTCTCGGTGAGCCCATGGAGCTACCAGTGGAAGCGCGAAGCCAGCTGGCAGACGGCGCGGCAGAAGTCATCCCGGACTGGCGGGCCGGCCTCGCGCCTCTATTACTTGGTGGTGGACTAGCGGCCTTGCTAGCCTCATTAGCAGGTAATTCATTTTTTGGGTATAAAAAAGTCCAAGTTTGATTTGTGTCAAGAGCGTGTATTGCGTTATTATGTACTCTTTTCTAAAGACCATATAATCTGTCAACAATTTCAATCACATTTATGGGTTCAACCCTACGATCATGCAATAAGATTCAGATAAGTCAAAATTATTATTGATCCTGCTATTAACTTGGAAATAACAACTTAGTGCGAAAGCGATTATAAGTCCTTTTCACATGTACAAAAACTGCATTGATTCAATTGCGTCGGTGACACGATTACTGAAAGATGATAAAGTTAAAAAAAAGAAACATAGTAATGATAATGCAACAGTAGGTCTGGCCATGGCGCGGCGGCGATTGCTGTGCGCGCCGCGGGAGTGCTCGCTGCACGAGGCGCGCGCGCCGCACCCGCAGCTGTACACCACCGAGCCCGGCAAGCGCAACGGCAAGACGCTCACCCCGCCTGACAGTGAGTACACTAGTTTATATACGTCTGGCTTCCCCTCAGTTGATCAGCCAACTTCAAGTACACGCTCGTCACAATATTTCTTCAAACTGATGACAGACGGCACTGACCTACAAAAACGAACTAATTGGCCCGCTAGGAAAATAAAGGTAATAGAATTAATATGCGGCAGACTCCGGCACAGTGTTTGTGTGCGTGCGACTAGACGTATGCTTGTAGATAGTACAAAGCTCGCACGGATCGAGACGAGCTGTTCGTTCGGAGCAGTCGTCTCGATCCGTGCGAGCTTCGTGCACTTCGAGCACCGTGCCGGAGTCGGCCGATCTGAAACGAAAGACGATCTGAAAAGGCTTTTTCATTACGCAAAACTTGATTCGGTCGCCGCGCTCAAAGACCGCGATAATAGCTATGCAATAGCTTCAAAATCTTACACTAATTACTTCTTGCAGGTGAACTACACGAAATAAGTCCATACGCGACGTTCAGCATGGCGGGCGGCGCGTGCAGTGAAGAAGGGCGGGGCGGCGGCGGCTGCGCGCTGCACCTGCGCACGTTCGGCCGCGCCGAGGCGCTCGACCTGGCCGCGCCGCCGCCGCGCCCTAACCTGCTGGCACACGCCAACGGTGAGTCAGCAGTTACTATATGACATAACTGAACTAAAGATAAAGCAAGTCCAGTTTTATCAACCTATTATGGTTCTTGTACTGGGCCGTCTAGGTGGGTACCACCGCAGTGCCAGATATTTTTCCCGTGAAATAGAAGTGTGTCAAGCATTTCTGTGTTTCGGGGAAAGGGCACTGAAGCTAGTGAAATTACTGGGTATATGAGACCATAACTGTTGTCTCGGTGCAGCGGGCGCAGGGCGGTGCCAGAAAGTAACTGCTTAGTTATTGTTTGGCACTGAACTGTCTAAGGGCAGACGTGGCGCTTACCATCAGGTGTACGATCTGCTCGTCTTGAGTTGTTACACATTGCAATAAAAAAAAAGTCCGCACCTATCGTTCAAAGCGATAAGTAGCGCAGGTGACCAAAAGGCATCCCATTGGTATGCGACGAAAAAAGCCCAGAGACGGCGTGTGCTGTCATTAAGTCATAAGAGCTATCGGGGACGAGCTGGCCAATCGCCACGATCCGCTCGTCTCTCTTCGGGTTTGAATGCGAAACCGGGAGAAATTAGTGGGAAGATTTAGGTCCGAGTCCAACACACGACCGTACTCGTCGAAGGTCGAAGTAATTATCCTCCAAATTTAATGTTTTTACCATTTAGGATGCCCACAAAACTTTAAAAAGATTGGTTAAAATGATTAAGAAGAAAGAAATTGAGTGACCCAGTTAATCTTCCGAAATGACAGAGTTGGGAAATGGAATCTATGCTTCAGTCTAACAAATGTACCTCTCGTACAAAACGGTCACGTGATCCGGTCGCAGCGGTGCCAATATTTTGACTGTTGCAAATGGAATATTGCAATCATAGATACTACCCGGAACTAGTCGCGAATATACATTTCACAGAATGCTCCATTGTTACGGTGAACCCTATGAAAACTGAGTTTACATTTGTGGAATACACTACCTTGGTGAAATATATTTCAGTCAGTTGCATAAAATATACTTTATAACCTTGCAATAAGTACCAAAATATTTCGTTCCTTTGGTAAAATATTCGGAATTTTATTTAGTTCAAATAATTATATTTAAACCATAAATAACTACGTTGTGAGATACGAGTATGTATGAATTTCAATAACTCAGCACCTTTAACGCTTTTATTTCTGACACATAAAATAATCTTCTAATTGTCCCACGTATTATTCTAAGGTACCATTACCAAAAGTTTATAATTTATAAGAATAGTTAATAATAATTCTTATTTGGTTTAGAGTACATTTGTCGCTCAACGTAGGTTCATCTGTGAAATCCTAAAATATTATATGTAGAATAGAATAGATTTTGTTGGAGTGTCGTATGATTTATGGTACGAAACGTACGAAATTATAAAATGTAGTTTACTTTTAAGCAGATGACCTCATAGTTAGCAAAGAAGTAAAATATCTCTATTTAAAAAAAAAGTTAAATAGGGACATAAATATATCTATACCGATATAATACAAGCGAAAGTAGCTCTGCCCGTTACGCTGTCTCGCCTAAACTTTATTTAATGAAATTTGGCGCAGATAAAGACTAAGTCTTTTTATTCCATTAAAATGCTTATCATGTCATCACTCATGGGTCAATTGAAAAAACAGTATTTTTTTTTGTGGTTTATTAACATCGCAACTGAGCAAGTAAATGTATGTAAAGATAGTTTGGGAACAGAGAGTGCACAGAATCTTGCGAGATTAAACTATTGATGGGATAGCTGTGGGTGAAACGCTAGGATCTAATACGATTTCAATCAATCAATAACTTGAACGATACATCAAGTATTCTAATAATAAGTTAACTGTCGCACACGACTCGTACTCGCCTCAGCTCTCTTGTACAAAGCGGTAACGCGTCCCTCTCGTAACGTCGCCGGTATTTTGACTGCTACAAATGGAATGCCGCAATCACCGCACTGCCCGGAACAGGAACAAATGTGTCTCTGTGCGCAGAATGTTGTAATACTGCATTGTTCTACTACCAGCTATATCTTGTTACAATGTCGTAGTAAGTAATTTATAGTAGGATGATAATGTAATTATTTAAATTATGAGGAAATTATTATGGTAGTGTAACTTTGTTTTTACCCCACGTTGGGCGCCAAAGTATCCCGTTAATGCAATATATTGAAAATTTTAATTTAAATAGAATTGAAATTACTGTTCCAATAGTACATACACATTGCAATGTGTTAATATAATCAATGCTTGGTAAATTTTTTGCAAGATCAATTCTGTATTAAGGAGATCTATTAAACCGAAGTGACCTATACAGTTCATTAATTAACATTATCGATATTATAATTATTATCTATAGAGCACGACGTACTTAGTGAGAGCAGACAGTCATTTGTTTCGATAAACGTTGTAGGGTTACAGTGTGTATGCCTGTAGTATGTACATGGTCACGTATGAAATAATAAACAGTTGTGCTAGCGACGCAGCCGAGTAAATACGTCTTTCATTGTCCCACACGCTCCCCGCGTCTTGTATGTACGCCCATATTAAGTACCTCACATTGGTGACCCCGACATCGGACAGCAACGTCGACTTAGCTGCACAACTCCGGGACAATGCCCGACACGCAGTACACCGATCCATGGCCGAAGGCAGCCAGCAGTGTTTCGGAGAGGAAGGAAACGGATAGTGAGACAGACATAGCCGCAATATCTATGACGAACAAGATACCAGATTTCTGGCCGGATAATCCAAGGTTGTGGTTTATGCAGGTGGAGGCGATTTTAGCGCCACAAAAAACGTCGGATGCGAATAAATATTTTATGGTGGTTGGAAAATTAAGTAAGGAGGGGATACAGCAAGTGGCAGACATATTGGCTAAACCACCGGAAAATAACAAGTTCGAAACGTTAAAAAATAGGCTGTTACAAATATATGAAGAATCTGAAGCAAGACAAATACAAAAATTAATTTCGGAAATAGAGTTAGGAGATCAGAAGCCTAGTCAGCTGCTTAGGAAGATGAAGGAATTGGCAAGAGGGAAAATTGAAGATGATACCTTAAATATATTATGGCAAGGGCACTTACCTTCCTCGGTGCGAGCAGTCCTCACGGTCACGGCATCTCAGGATATCGACAGCTTGGCCAGTATAGCGGATAAAATCATGGAAACTTACCAACCTACACGAATCAGCGAGGTATCACGTAGTCAGCCGGGGCTGGCAACTGCATATGATGTGGCTACTATCATGGCGGAGATCTCTAAAATCAACCGGAAAATGGAAGAAATGGACAAGGACAGGGGAAGGTACAGGAACAGGAGCAGGAGCCGAGGCAGGAACAGGAGCTTCTCGCGTTCGGCATCCAGGAGTAACAGAACACCGGATAGTCCCAACTGGTTGTGTTCGTACCACTATCGGTACAGAATGCGAGCCAGGAAGTGTGTACCTCCGTGCAACTGGAAGAATCCGGCAGCACCAGTGCGACAGCCGTCGTCTGCAGCGCTGGGAAACTAGACGAGGTGCACCAGATGGCGGGTGGCTGCACAGTTAAGGATTACCGCCTAATTGTAAGTGACAAAAACTCTCATTTAAAGTTCCTTATTGATTCAGGTGCTCGTGTTTCTGTTTTGCCTAGATCAATAATTAAAAATAAATTAGACCTATGTCATAATTCCAATTTTAAATTGTTCGCAGCGAACGGGTCCGAAATAAAAACTTATGGCACCAAAGTGCTCACCCTTGATCTAAAATTGAGAAGACCATTCAAATGGACTTTCATAATATGTGATGTGAAGCAACCTATCTTAGGGGTAGATTTTCTTAACTATCATAGGTTAATCATAGATATTAACGGTCGTTGTTTATTAGATAAATTAACCAATTTTGCAGTGTATGGATCGATCGTAAATCATGGAGAGTGTGCTATATCAACCATAAAAAATGATCACCCTGTATATGATATATTGAAGCGATATCCAGCGATTCTCAAACCTATGTCATTCAAAGAGACCCCAAAACATTCAGTTTATCATTTTATTGAGACTACAGGTCCGCCTGTATTTTGCAAACCTAGACCATTACCACCGCAGCGATATAAATTAGCTAAAGAAGAATTCCAGAGTATGTTAGAAGTTGGTATATGTAGACCTTCTAAATCGGCATGGGCTAGTCCCTTACATTTAGTTCCAAAAAAAGATGGACAAGTTCGCCCATGTGGTGACTATAGAGCTTTAAATGCTATCACTAAACCTGATAGGTATCCAATTCCGCGAGTACAGGACTGTACATACTTACTTAGTGAGAAATCGGTTTTTTCCAAAATTGACATAAAAAAAGCTTATCATAATATTTTAATTAACCCTTCAGATATTCCGAAAACGGCGATTACAACACCATTCGGATTATATGAATTTGAACGCATGACCTTTGGTTTGAGAAACGCTGCCCAAACATTTCAACGTTTCATGACTAATTCAGTGTTATCAGGCCTAGACTTCGTGTACTGTTACTGTGATGACATTCTAGTGGCGTCAGCAAATAACGAAGCCCACGATGAGCACTTAGAGCAGGTATTCAAACGTTTGGATGAATTTGGTATAACAATAAATTTAGAAAAATGTGCATTTAGAGCAACAAATATAGAATTTTTGGGTTATGAGGTTGGAGTGCAAGGTATTAGGCCTCTAGAAAACAAAACACAGGTCTGCAATGGTTTTCCTCTTTGAAATCTGAGTAACGTTTTCTGAAGCTTCTGATGTGCTAATTACGAGAAAAATAATAAAAAAAATCCATCACGTCAGGATATTTTGATATTGAATATTTAAGATTTTGCTTAAAAATGTCTGAGCGCCTACATTTTAAAATTTATAAAACGGCATTAAATTACTTCAGCTTAATTTTTATTGCATTTAATTAGTGTAGGGGACATAGAAATTAATGCAAATCAGTATTTATTTAATTACCACATATTGAGTATAAGTAATTCGCATTAAACATGTCGAAAAAGGGGTACCTATTTTGGCTTAATTCAGTAATGAGCTCATTCATACACAATGATTAGGTAATATTACCTAATTGTTGTAAATATTATTAGAAAAGGGTGTAATAAAGATAAACCAAAGGGTTTTTGTATAAGTTTCCGCACTGATTTAGAAAATTAACAGTTGAACTGAGCATCTTGCAACATAAAGTCATCGCGAAGTTGCTTAAATTCTACGAATAGTTTTTGTAATATTTGCGGGAAATTTATGGTGATAAAACAACGAAACAGCATTACAGGCTTTGTGAAAACTATTTACAAAAGTTATTTTGGATACGTTTTAAGTAGTGTCCGACCGAAGGTTCGGTTTCGGTTTCGGTTTCGGCCGAGTTTCGGCCAAAAATCAAGTTTCGGCGGCAGTTTCGGTTTCGGCCAAAATTGGCCGAAACTTTTGCCGAAACCGAAACTGATTTCGGAAGTTGTCGTGCACGCTCGCCTAACTTCGTTTCTCGCGGCAACGCTTTGGCGGCGGCGCACCTGTTTGGGAATTATTGTCTTGCGTCGTTCGGATAGCTCTGTAGCAACACAACATAGTCAGTGCGTTAAACAGTAACAATTAGTGATTCGATTATTGATAACTGATAAACATTTTGCTATGAGAACTTGATTTGAAAATATAATAAAAGTATTATTAATATGTTTTTTTTGTATTATCTATAGGTATAGGTACATTTTAAAAAGAGGAAAGATTTGTTGTTTGTTTGTATTGAATAGGCTCCGAAACTACTGAACTGTTTTGAATAATCTTTCACTATTTGAAAGCTACACTATCCCCGGGTGACATAGAATACTTTTTCTCGGAAATGTGGGGGAAGGGAAGGATATTTAAAAAAGGCATTACGCGCGGGTGAAACCGCGGGCAAAAGACTAGTCTTCTATATAAATGGGAGAAAATGGACTGACTGAATGAATTCCTGACAATCAACGCTCAGCCCAAAGCACAAGACCCAGGAATTTGAAATTTCGTACAAAGATTCTTTATAATGTGTAAGTTCCCACTAAGAAGGGGTTTTTCGAAATTAACCCCAAGGGGGTAAAAAGAGGGTTGGAAAATCGTAAAAAACTTTGTCATTTTAAAAGTTACAGTCTTAAAATTCGTGAAGTATATTTTTAGTTTAGTGTCAGCTTCAAATAAAAAGGTGTTATTGAAAACTTACCCCCAATGGTGATTAAAAAGGGGTAAAAAAAAACACCACCAAGGGAGTAAATTAGGGGTTGACAAATAAAATTTTCCAAATTTGTACAGGGGTTCTTTATAATGTGTAAGCTCCCACTAAGAAAGGGTTTTTGAATATTTCACCCCTCAAGGGTGTTAAAAAATGGTTTAATCTTTTTACTTTAAATCTGAAAGCGTGCTTTATAATGTGTAAATTTCCACTAAGAAGGGGGTTTTGGAAGTTACCTGGAGGGTTTCATAGTGGTTTAAAGTGTAGCCTACGCCAGCGAAGCCAGGGGCGGAAGTCTAGTATAAAATAAATGATAACAACGAAATTAATTACTGTGATTCCATTTCATGTCCCAATTAATGCAGAAAATGGGTAAAATGCATAAATTTTCAATATTTTAAGGAATTTTATTCTTGACCACGTGAGTTTCGGTTTCGGTTTCGGTTTCGGCCGAAACTGAAGCCACGGCCGAATATTCGGTTACGGTTTCGGTTTCGGCCGGAAAACCAGTTTCGGTCGGACTCTAGTTTTAAGTAATCAAGACAAAACTTGGACTCTTCATAAAAATTGTACGACTTGTTTATTAGAACTTCGCAAGTAGTCAAAAGGACAGAAAAATAGCTTCAAAATCGTTTCGCCTATGCTATGGAGAGAGCCTAAAGACCATGTTTAAGAAATAGTGGCCAAAATGATTATAAATTTTGGTGTAATGGGTTGTAATATGAGCATTAAAATTCATTTCCTTAATTCGCACATTGATTACTACCCAGAAGATCTAGGAGCCGTTAGCGAAGAACAAGGCTAAAGATTTCACCAATATTTGAAAGAGCTTGAAGTCCGGTATCAAGAAAGATGGAATACTAGCATGATGGCGGATTATTGTTGGTTCTTGAAGCGTGTCGATCCAAACCGGAAATTTAAGCGAAAATCGCACAACCGAAGCTTCCAGGAAAAAAGGACCAGGTTCCACAAATAAAATTTACTTGTAATTTAGACTAGTAATAAGTTTTTATTATATTTTAGTAGTTTTTTATGCTAAAAGTAATGTACTTCTTTAAATATATATTTTTTAATGTTAGAACTTGTGATTTTTTTCCTATTTTCCATCTGGACCTTTTTTGAAAAATCTGGAGGTGATGGAGAAAAACTGAGTACATATTCGTAATCAGCGCGCCAAAATACCCTAGAATCAGCTATCAAATTCCAGAGAGGAAGTTATGACCCGCATTTTGCAGGCCTGTGAAATTAATGCAATTTTACAGTACCCCAAACCTCAAAATGTTAGTCAGTTAAGAAAATTTTTAGGCATGATAAATTTCTACAGAAATCATTTACCTAAAGCGGCCGAATATTTAAATATATTAGATCGTTATATTTGTAAAGCGAAAAAGAACGATAAAACATCGATAGTTTGGACACCGGAGGCTAATCAAGCGTTCTTAGAATGTAAAAATAAACTCGTCGAGGCAGTGACGCTATCGTATCCGGTGACCGATGCGCCATATGCACTTTTTGCTGACGCGTCGAATAACTGTGTCGGAGCCGTATTGCAACAACATGTCAACGGGCAATGGCATCCGTTAGGTTATTATTCTCGCAAGTTGAATGAGACTCAAAAAAAATACAGTACTTATGACAAGGAATTACTTGCAATTTTTTTAGCCATGGAACATTTTAGACGGTTATATAAAGGAAAAGAATTAATAATTTTCACGGATCATAAACCTTTAACATTTGCTTTTTCAAAATTATGTAAAAATAATAATAAAGAGAGTCCGAGACGTGTTAGACAATTGCTTTTTATTAGCGAGTTTACCACAGATATTCGACATGTAAGTGGTCAAGATAACATAGTGGCAGACGCACTATCCCGAGTGGATACCGTAGAGTGTACATCAAGTGTCATCAATTTTGAAAAATTAGCGATAGATCAAGGTTTAGACCAGGAACTTAAAGAATACCTAAATAATTCTAATTTTCAACTTAAGGAGATATTAGTACCGAACACAGATAAAGCTATCTATTGTGAAATTTCTACTGGAACTGCAAGGCCTTATCTCACAGAAAAATTTAGAAAAGACGTTTTTCATGCCATCCATAACCTTAGTCATCCAGGTTTGCGCACCTCGCGATGATCGCACTGGTAAATGTTTATGAAAAATTAAAACTGGATATCTACCCTTGCAAAATTCTCTCAGACAACTGTTCACTTCGATCCCGAAATATAAAGCGTAAGCACACTGCACTAAATTAGCAAGGATAACGAGGGCACACACATCCGACGCCGAGTCGGACCCTTTTTAATCAGAACATAATATCATTTATTGATGTGAATGTGCCTCAAGAAACAAACGCATAATATATACCATTGTTCCATCCCTAAATTGATTTTATTTGATTTGAGTTTGAATATTTTATGCTTACAATGGGAAAGTAATGAATTCCTCCAAACGAAGATAAACCGATCAAGACAAAGTGGTATTGTAATCTGTAAGTTAATGTTTTATGGAACTACTCAATGGCAGAAAGAGTAGTCAATAAAGTTTTGCAGCCTAATGAGCAATAGTTTTTGGAAAAGTATCACATAATTGAATAGGTTGCAGCAGTGGCTGATGGTACGGTCAACATCACATCACGGTAAACACTTGCAGTTCGATAAATAGCACTTATGCCCCCGACATAAGAGTGGTACAAAGTCCAAAGTGTATAGTCTGACGTGCTTTTGACTGTACTGTAAAATTTTGTAGTTTTAATCTTTCAAGCCCCGGATTACCAGACACAATAGAAAATCTATTGTTACGCGGCACCCGAGTGCCGGTTCGGGATTGAGTGGTTAAATCTAGAAGCATGATAGTTTACTTAATAATTTCAGTATTCTAGTCTCTTCTTTCATTAAAATTGTACCACTGGGTTTCGCTTGAAACAAATTAAGATTAAAGTAACGTTGCAGTTTTATTGCAACGAAGGAATAGTTTTTATTTTACTACTTAAAAGCTGTCTCTATATAATTTATGCACCTCGTTTATACTAATTTATAAAGAGAAAAGGTTTTATTATTTTTTGTTTGTTTTAAATCCGAAACTACTGAACCGATTTGGAAAATTCTTTCACTATTTTCGGGTGACAGGGTACTTCTTAAACGGGAAATGTGTAAAAAATAATTTTCATATTACTCTTATGATTAGAAATTTTAAAAATATTAAGATGACACCATTCTCTTCCGTTCAGGTAGAGAAGTAACTTCAGTTCAAGCCGTGAATCCCTTTGGATCGGTACAATAACTAAAGATAATTATGCAAATCATAACAAATGAAATGTCAATCGAAAGCAAATAATCGCATCACAGTCGGATAGCGTCTCGCGGACAAAGCGAGGGGGCGCTAGTGGCTCAGACAACCCTCATCAGTATTTCATCGCTGCTGAGATTGCAATTTCCGCCCGCCCGTGAATTCATAATTCCAGAATCCCATTGAAGCGGTCGCGGCGATTTTACTCGAACGAAAATTGATTAGGTGCGAACAGAAGAGGGGCGGCACATTAAAAACCATTTTTTTTTTTCATTGTTCTGAAGCAAGTTCTATTTTTAGATTGCCTTTTTTTAAGAATACAATACTTTAGCTGTCAGGCACGTGGCACTTGGGTTACTCGTGCTAGTGCCTATTTTATTAAAGAGTAATCTACCCGAAAGCGTTGCTCAATTTAGGTTCCTTTGTTATTCGAGCCTTTAAATTCAAGTATCCTAAAAAGACACTTGAACTATCAACTCTGTCGTAAATATATTCGAAGCCTATTGGGACTTAGTAATGATTGTCTCCTACTAGCAGACGCACTGTTTATTTATTTACTCCTTACACCAACAATATCACAATAAATTATTCAGTACTAAAAACATTTGCGAAATGATTGCGACAACTTGCAGGCATCTAAGGAAAAATGGGTAAGATACCCATTGTATAAATATAACTATTTATATTTACAATATCTCGCTGCCCAATAAAATAGTCACGGCACAACCTAAAACACCTGGTCTGTGGCAACCACATCACGCAATAAAGTATTATGATTAGCATCTTAGTTCTCATGCTGTTATTTTCACTAAATATTTAAAGTCAATACCTATTAACAACTAAAATCTTACGTAGCATGAGACAGCTTTGGTGACTGAGACACTATTATCAAAATTTCATCGCTGCCGAGATTGCAATTGCCGCGCCCATGAATCCATGATTCCCAGGTCACATTAAGACGATCACCGTACTAAGTAGCAAGATGTTTTAATGTATTCTAATGCACCTGAACACGACATTGAATAGTGATGAGTTATTTGTTTTATAGTACGGACAACTATCGTCGATGTACGGACATCTACTTATATAGTTGTAAAGTTATTCGAATCGAGTTTTTATAAGAATTCTATTAGATACGATACTCGCAGTGGCCCTTTTTAATTTTTTATACTAATTTACAAATACAAAAACCTTTTCCCATTTCGATTTTGTCCATACTGGCCTTGTCCTAATCTTGAGGTCCTGGCTTCAATTCCCGGGTTGAGCAAAATTTGTTTAGAACAATAAGTAGCCGCTCTAGTCGTAGAGGCGCTCGTGGCGCAGCTGTGACAGTTGCAGTGGTTCGTTAGCGATAACTACCCACGCTGCGGTCAGTTAACTGATGGGTGACCATTCTGACCACATTTAGTGACATTTATTTCAAGCGTCTTCTTGCTTCGGAAGGCACGTTAAGCTGTTGGTCCCGGCTAATATTTACTATTAGTCGTCAAACCTAGGCAGAGGCCATTTGGCGGCTTCATAATATCTGACATTAAGATTGTTCACTTGCCTTACTCACCCCTCCATTAACCCGTACTGAGCCTGCATAGCTTATCTAATGTTAAAAAAGCATTTCAACTTGCAAACAAAAATATACTGTATTTTTCTCAACTAAAATCATGCAATAAAATATAAAAACGTATTTAATACTGTCTTTTGAAATGCTCGGTTTACTTAATAAACCGACAATTACGTCATCAAAATGCATTATAGTGAACTCGTTACTGGGGCGGATGGAGTTCAGGATATTAAAAACGCCATAAAATAATAATAGTTCATTCTAGAGGCATTATCTCTGGTTCCATTGAGCGAGTTTGCAATTTCCGTTGTGTGCAGTTCGCTATTGTGAAAGAGGGGGAGCGGGGACGCCCTGGGGGGTCCTAGGGGTCCTAGGGGGTCTTGGGGGCGCCTGCGGCTAAGGTTGATGTCCGGCAGGGATATATCCGGTATTTTGTAGCTTTCCTAATAACAATATTGCCTGTTGCGTGTTTATAATCCGTTTAAGGTTTTAACTAGTTTCGTAGCAAATGTGTTTGGTTGAAATACAACACGCTTAATGAGAAAGTAACTGAAGCTTTTTGTTAACAATTTGGCGTTATAGTAAAAAGTCTTCTGGTTTTATTAATGAGAAGAAAGAGAAAACAATTAAATATTTGCTGTTTCTGGGTTTTCCAACACTTTAATAAGAGTCATGTTAATTAAAAAATTAAGCAATCACCACGGGAGTAAATATTTAAAATTAAATTTTTAGTACTACTTAGTACTTATCCTTTGTAAAGGTTGTCGGACTGAAGCTGTGTCTATCAGAAAACATGGACTTTGTGCTGTCTGATTGGCTTACCTGCACAGATGAAATCTGTTTCCGTAATAGGTTTTACTATATTCCCGCAATATTTATTATGTGAAAGCCAGTGCACTTGAAATAAAACGCTCGAACACTCTGAAGAGCTCTCTGATTCTGTAGGAAGTATATTGAACGATATCTGCCACTGCCAACAATAGTACGTAACAAAAAAACATTTCACTTTTTTGACAACCCCTTTCTTCGCCGTCTCAATTATTACGTGTCGGCAAGGCAATCCCGTGGCGTGACAAATGACGGCGCTCTCGAATCTGTCACGTGGAAGCTTTTACTGCGAACTATGCTTAAGAGGCTTGATACTAGTGCTAGCTAAATCCCAAGTCTTCATAATTAAACTGGATGTTCCGGGTTTTCTTATTCCTAATAAATTTATTTATCTACGACAAACGTAGTAAATTTACCGGTTACATTAGTAATTGTTTCAGAGTGAATAGAGGTGTCTTAGTTTTCAAAAACACAAGGTATTCCGATTGCTGAAATCAAGTTAGTTCCATCAAAATTTACTCACTTTTCTTGGTAACCCTTATTTTAGTCCGCCTAGACCGGACCGCATACACCGCAGATCTCAATTACGAGTCGGCGAGGCAATCCCGTGGCGTGACAAATGACGACGCTCTCGGATCTGTCACGCGTAAGCTTTGACCGCGTCTCATGCTTGAAATGGCTTATGGCATTCAGTGGGTTAATACTAGGTGACAAAAAAAGTTTATTTAAATTGTAAGGCGTCGTTGTTGTGCTTATACTTAAGAAGAAACGTGTGACGTGATAATAAATTATTGTTTTAAAATGACATTAAACTGAATGATCACGTTTATACGTTTTGTTTTTCTTCGGTGCTTCACGCTTGCTAGCTTCTTATAAGCCGCATTTGCAAATTGGCTGTCTTAAAATTATTAATATGGTTCAGATTATAAATTATTTATAGATGCTTGAACATTAACATTTGAAATTTTTCTTACTACCACTGCTAGTTAAAACAGAAACTTAAGAATGGTCTGCAAGACAATATACCGTCAAATGAAACAATAAACGTGTACCTAAACGTATACACTAACAAGCAAATGTTGTCACGGGTTTGGAATACATTTTCATACATTTTTTTGACCGCCTCCGTGGAACAGTGGCTAAGCCACGGTATAAAAACACGGAGGTCGTGGGTTCGATTCCCGCCTTGGGTCTGGCTGGTGGTAGGGCTTTTTCAGAGTCCGACTGGCTAGCTACCACCCCCACAGGTGAAATCTGCCGCCATAACAGCTCTGGCTGTGTTCCGGCAATAATATTAATATGGGAGCCAGTACACTTGAAATCAGAGGCTCGAAGATCAGATGAGTCTACAGTCTGGCAGCACATTGAGGGACGTTTCCAGGTGAAGCGTCCCTCAATGGAATAGGCCGCAGTGGCTGCTTACCATCAGGTGGGCTGCGTGCCTGTCTGCCAACTGAACTAGTATAAAAAAAAACAATCAAACAATATTCACCGAAATGTGAAAAATTTGAATAACATGACATAGAATTTATTAGCATTGCAAAACAAAATATGTACGTCCATATTATTTTCAACTACGAAGGAAGATTGAGATTCCTTCCAAGATTTATCGATCTAGTACATTTAACCCGGAATCGGGTTAAATTCCGTGGCTCGGCATAAATTTCCCAGATGTTCTTTCCCAATAAGTAGAAGTAATCCATTCGTGTATAAGAGTGCCTCGAGACTAAGCACGCACTCAACGCTGCAGAGGCGTTTATGAAAGAACGGAATAAAGTGTGTCATTATTAAGACCATCTCAATTTTGACTACCAGTAAATTTGTGATTTGGCTTTTCATTCCAATAACAGTCCGAAAAAGAAGTGGATGGTTTGCGTGAAAGATGATATGAGTGAAAAAGGAGTGGATAGCTCGTTGACAAGTGAAAGGGATGAATGGAAGAGAAGAACATATTGCGCCGACCCCAAAAAAAAATTGGGAACAGGGCAGGAGGAAGAAGAGTCCGAAGTCTGAAAGTTGCAGGTTTACCTCTAATTTATCATCGTTTTTATTATAAATACAATTATTAGATTTTTATTTAAGAACAAGTATGCTACTACTCAAATATTTGTGTGCCTTTACAAAAAAAACATGGAAGACAAGTAATTTGTAAGAAGATCCACTACACCCACAGTATCCACACCCCTCTTGTCCACTTTATTCTAGCACTCATAATCTCTACTTCTATTAATGATCAATAATGTGAAGGTTAGTCTGGCGCGGATAAATATTTATGTCCCCCGTGTTGAGGTGATACTAATATCATGCCTAAAATTGTCTTGAAAGGGTCACCTTACATTCGTCTTGAAGTCGCACTACGCTTGCCATACTAAACGGGTGTTCTCGAAGCACGTGTAAATCGCATCGCTGCATTATTTAGCTTTCATCTAGACGGAGAACGACTTTGGTATTCCCGCTCGTTATTTTATGTATTAACTTTTACGTTTGCTTAAAACCCTGTCTTAGAAAGTAAGAATGGAATCGTTTTAATCGTTTTTGTAAGTGGAATAGAAAACAAAAAAAAGGAATTGGTATATAATATCAAGCTGGTGTCGCGTCTTGCAATACAGATTTTCTTAAACGTTTCCTCGTAGAGCCTTAGCCTAAAACATGCCTAAAACTGATAGAAAACAGAACGAATAAAAGTGATATTTTTTTTAAGTACATACATACCTAGATACATAATAATCAAAAGATACTGCGACAAAGCGCCAAAGTGGAAAGATTCGTATTAAAAATACTTCAAACAATAGACCGTAAGCTTTTCCAAGAAGTTATAGAAGAAAAAACAGTAAATTAGAGCTTACAAATCTTATTAGTATAAATCTCGGGGCACGGGATAGGCTTTGAGGGTAGTCCCGGATCAGTTTACTGCGCTCCGGAAAGCCCGAACCTTCAACAATTTCACTTGTTTTTACTACGCGGCGGCCACGGGTTTATGCTCTGAATAACAGTTACAAGATCTTGTTACTGCGGGAATACTTCAGCGCAAGGATCTTTGAAGCATAGTAATGTACTTGTACTAGTATAATTGGAAAATACGGATTCAGTTTCTTCGGTGCATTGCTTTAAAATACAGTCATCGTTTTTGTATTTTTTTCGGTCCTAAGTTCATACTTAAGAGGAAAGGCAGGAGCCATTTTTCCATACAAACGCTGTCCCCTGTTTTCTCCCTGGATAATGCCATTAGTGAAATAATTTTTTTTTCCAAAAATCTATGACCACTATTTGCATGTCCCTATGTTTTCCTTTTTTTCATAAATTAATTATTAAGAGAGATATAAACCTTCAAAAATGTAAAAAAATGGCCAGATTTTCCGCTGTGTTTAAACATCCAGAAAACAAATTTAACTAGATTTAATTTAAAAAAGGAAAACATAGGAACACGGTCAAAGCCTTTCTTTAATTTTTGATGAAAAAAATAGTTAAATCGGTCAAGTTTTGGAGGAGAAATCAGGGGACTACGAAACGTTGATTTTCCGTACTTTTAATAGGTATTTTCGGTCCAAGCTGCAGTTGTCTCTATCGCGCTCTGCGGGGGAGGCTTGAGGTTGGGGAGACGCGGACTAATACGTATACTCTCTATGACGTGACGTAGTCGATAGTTATATCGATATCCTAGTGTTGTTCATCGATATCGATATTTCCAGTTAGAATATTTTGCGTGAAGTGCATTTAGCAAATTGTTGTGATGTTTTATTGTTAGAAGGTATTATGTAACTGATAAACTTTTTCTTGACAATTTTTTATGAATTATATACTTAAACGCCTCGACTAGGCCGTCGGATTTAGACAAAAAAAGAAGCTAAATTCGCAAAGCGTGATGTAGTTCTGCATTTAAGTATATTGTATCTGTTAGAGTAATGTGATTTCAAATTTGCAACTTCGAAAAACCTGTGGAAACTGAGAAAATCGAGAAAATCTTCGAAATTTTGGGACTTTTTTTACTATTTGCTCTCCAGGGCCAAAACTATGTTTTTTTTGTGAACGACACACTACACTAATAAACTGTATTTAAGTACCTACAACTGAAGACAGCTCTATTTGACTTCATAGAAGCCAAGCTATGGCACTTTGAAGATGACCAATATTTCTCGAAAATAGAAAAATAGAAAACAGGTTTTACTAACTTATTTCGCAAAAAACTGGCTAAACCACTAGCCCCACGAAGATGTCTGATATCTTTTGTCACAGACCGAGCATTGAACCATGTCCTTTACCTTTGCTTGAGTGTTACATTTGCCACAAGAGAAAGCCGCATTTTGTACGCGATTTCCTAGCAAACGGTGCGCAATACGCGTAAATTGATAATGACCTTTTCTGTAGAAAAAGTAATTCTCTACATCTTTTGTCTGAAACATTTTCTCATATTTTTGTTAGTTTCCGAGACTTTTAGGAAAAAGTAATTTTTTCACCCTTTTCCATTTTTTTTCCAATGACCCCGGTGACTCACGACCCTGCATTTTTAGTATGTTATTACGGAGTCTTTAACAAAAAATTTGGCACCAGTTTCAGCTTTTCATCTAAAATGGCAAAGTTAGAGCTTCGTTGACTGGACTAATATAACTTTTAAAAATATATACAAAAAAGAACTAAACATATAACTTTACTCGTGGAAAGTTCCTATTAACAAATGCGAATAAATTCACAAAAAGCGATAGGGGTACTCGTCGGATCTGATCCACGGACCTATCGGTGACGATGCGCAGTACGTAGCCACTGTACCAGCAAGACTTAATACTAGCTGTCGAAATTAGTGACCTGTTTTTTCCTTTGCATTGTCCGTGAACATATTTTATCGTTAATATAGGTAAGCAGAAATCGTTTCTTTTGTTCTATTCCATCTTAGCTGTGTGCAGGCGGGCGCGGGGCGTGGGGGCGGCGTGGCACGCAAACATTGACAGTCTCACTCACACATTGATAGCTCGGTTGTTCGGGCACTGCGCGACAGCAATAGATTTTACAAAAACCCAATTTTCAATTTTCTCACCCTTAGTATGTCCTCTTAATGATCGCTTGGATACATCAGTCTCATCAGTCCCATTTTATTATGACGTAAATTATGTCCACGATCATAAATTTTACTTAAATTGCATCTTTTATCAATCTTGGTAACTTACATAATATAACCAAAAATCTTACATAAGGCACGATCACCACATAACATGCCGCCAGACCAGTCCAGTCGAATTTAATTAATAAAAAATCCTATCGATATCTGATAAGCACTAGTCGTTTGCTTCGTCTCGTATTCATGAACAATTTGACTTTTTCAATTTAATGAGCGCGCGGGCGTGGATATTAATTTCTTGTTTTAGCTGTGACTCCATTTGCGCTGGCCTACTTTCAGTTCCGCAAAAATACTCGCGAAACGATATTCCGCTCGTATCTCTGGCATTTCGGCCAAGTACGACCAAACTAGCAGAATTTTTCGGCGTAATGTATTTTTTAATCATTCGATCTTGCACACTAAACGTTTTCTCCAGTTTTCCCTTGTAGGAATCAAAAACGTTTACTTTTACATACTTGCTTATTTTTTTTTCGTTTGAAGCAAAATAATGTTTGCATTATATTTAGCAAAATTCCGGAGAATAAATAAATTATCCATGTCTATGTGAAACCAAGGTACCTACAATGTGTGTTTTGTAATTATTTTGCGAAGTAAATACATGTATTTATGTAGACATTGAGCTCAAAACATCTTAACACGATATTCTACATGAGTGACACAATCCTTTGATCCCTCACAATGCTTAAGCATTTCCTAAGAAGCGAAAAGCTTTCACATAGCGCAAGAATAGTGTGTAATATCTCTCTTAAGCCATGGGTTTATCTAGCGCGGCATAAATCTGAAGCGGCATAGATGCATAATGCTGGGCTCAGCGCAGATATGCATAAGAATGCAAACTGCCGGCCTAAATATTACAGCGGAAACTTAGTGCGGTCGTTTAGGCTTCGTACTATAATGTCGGATTACAGCGGAGGCGGTATAACTAGTAGGTAACTAGGTTTTGGCATAGAAACTTAATAATTTTAGGTGGGATTTTTTTACCACTTTTTTACAATGCTACATTGCAAATCGTGATAACGACTGAAAAGAAATAAGAAAGTTATTTTGTGGCACCATAACAAGTAAATTGTTACAATGCAATCTAAACCTAAAAAGTTGTTTACGTGTGTTTTTATGTCGGAAGAAAGTAAGCACACGTAGCGACCCAGATAACTCTCAATTAGTTGAAACGGATAACTTTTTTAGGCCGCACACGCCTTGCAAAGTATTAAACATATTCAAAAAATCACCAAAGTTAAAATGAAAAACTCCTTG
Organism: Mecyna flavalis; assembly: GCA_949319885.1. Taxonomy (NCBI): domain Eukaryota; kingdom Metazoa; phylum Arthropoda; class Insecta; order Lepidoptera; family Crambidae; genus Mecyna; species Mecyna flavalis. Next base: position 2,069,435 of record OX439426.1, read on the forward strand.
CCAGAAATGGGCGATGTTTTAAACAAAACGCATTTTTAAAACAGTCTAATTTAAAAGGATGCCTACAATACGAGGGTATGATAAACTACGGCGCGGTGTTTTACGCGCTCTTCGGTTTACGAGCGGCGTTAATTGTGAGCCGAGCGCGCTGAGCGAGCGGAGCGAGCGACCGGTTGAGAAGCGCGGCCACTCGTAAACTACGCTCCCAAACAACGCTGCGTAAAATACGACTACAATGGGCAATAACTACGTAATTTTATTCATAAAGATGTCCTTTGTGTTTTATATTAAACTTTATTACTACACATTCCTTCTGTCTGAATGGACTTGGACTGAGGGAAAGCAGATGTGGTTTTTATTGCAGGATATAAAAGTGGAAAAAACTAAGCGGGTTTTTGCTCCCGAAATTATTTTATTTGCTGCTAGTCTGCAATCTTTCGGTATATGACTCATATTATAACAATATTATTTCGAAAATAAAGCCATGTTTTGGCAAGTCCAGTTGTTACGATGGAGCGAATGTCATCTTACATCCATAAACCGTTAACAGGGGAACGCCATTTGGATCGTAGACAGTGCTGGTTTCCTAACGATGTTTTCCATCACTGCTGACCTATTGAAAAAAGTTTTTTTTTTTATACTAGGTCAGTTGGCAGACAGGCACGCAGCCCACCTGATGGTAAGCAGCCACTGCGGCCTATTCCATTGAGGGACGCTTCACCTGGAAACGTCCCTCAATGTGCTGCCAGACTGTAGACTCATCTGATCTTCGAGCCTCTGATTTCAAGTGTCCTGGCTCCCACATTAATATTGCCGGAACACAGCCAGAGCTGTTATGGCGGCAGATTTCACCTGTGATGCGGTAGCTAGCCAGTCGGACTCTAAAAAAGCCCTACCACCAACCAGACCCAAGGCGGGAATCGAACCCACGACCTCCGTGTTTTTATACTCGAGTGGCTTAGCCACTGTTCCTAGAAGGCGGTCAAAGATTCTGTGTATATTATTTTTTTTATCTTTGCCCTTCCATTGTTATTATTTATATTAATTATCTACAGAGTACGGGCGCGCTCGCGACAGCGACTCAGAGTCGAGCGGCTCGCCTTGCGCCGCCTGCGCAGCTGAGCTCTATCGCTTGCCTGCTGCGCATCTGTCAGGTACGACAATAATCTGAAATTTATTTTAATATTAAACTATTAAACAAAAAAATAATTAAGTTGCAAGTATAATGCCTACATGCAAATAAAATAGCTAACCTATATTCAAATATAATGCGAAACATACATGCAAAGGCTTTTAATACCACTTCAAAATTGGCAAGAGATGAGTCCATTTCTAATTTGATGGCAATTTTTGTACAAAAATCCAGACCTTGATGGTAATTCACCGCGAATTGCGTCTTCAACTCGCGTGATGCTGCTCTAATATCTCTCTAACTCGCCAATGCGCGTTAAGATTACCTGCCCACCGGAACGGAGAGAAGCAGCGGAGCGGAAAAACTAAGAAATAGTAACAGATAGGATTGCACCAAATCTCCGCTCAGACAAGGAGTTGCAAATCTTATTGGTTAATAAAGCTAAAGCGGAGCGGGTACAGGCAGCCTTAAAATTTTCAGCAATTTCGCTCCCTAGACAAGGTCTTATGGATATCCCACAGACACGTTGCCAGCAGTGGAATCAAGCGCAGAAGACACATCATACAGCGCGGGCGGGCGCGGGGGCGGCGCGCGAGGCGCGGGGCCGGGCGCGCGCGCCGAGCGAGCGGAGCGCGGCGCGCGGCAGCCGCGCGGGCGCCGGCGCAGGGACCACGCGCGACACGCCTCCGGGCCCACTGTGAGGTACACTTACTGCTTTCCCTCTGTACTGTGATATTTTACTTTGGATTTTCTTTATTCTAGTGGGTTAAGTAGTAGTTTAGGTAGAGCCGCGATCTCTGGGTCTTGGGTTCAGTCCCGGTTTGGGCATAATTTGTATTGGATGTTTTGCTTACAGCTGAAGTTTTTGCAAAAATTTTTGCTCGACCCGTAATTGAAACCACGAGATCACGGCGACGTACCTAAACCACTACACCAACGAGGAGTTCATAATTTATGATTCATAGTTCATTGTAATGTACAGGTTAATTTCTTCATATTAGCAGGTGCTACTAGGTTAATCTTATTTTAACATAAAATGTATATTCTGTTTCTTAACTTAGTAGGAGTAAATAAAAACATAATAAATACAGTTTATTATTTTATTGGTTACAGAATAAGTTCTTAAAAGCTTAACATCACTGTGTAACATCACTAGTAGAGTAAGTAGTAGGTAGCATTTCACTCAAGTAATAGGTCTTGCCATTAGCTACTTATTTTAAACGAAGGTAAACTTTCAGAATTATTTAGTATCAATATCAAATTGAATTTAACATACTTTAACAACAAAATAGTGACAAGTACCTTCTCAACTCTCGCCAAAGGCCAACTTGATAAATCAACTTACTGATCATTCAAGCTTGATTCGAAGTCTGTCTGGCGAGTAAACGGCAAAATATTCAGTCGGAGTAGGAGTGTAGGCAATCGGGCGATCCGGGAAGTTTTGCCGATATTTAGCCAACTCGCGGTCCGACGTGACCGGCAGGCCATATCCGAGGACTTGGGAGACTTACACTCAGGGTTGTCAATTTTGATCTTCTATGTATGTATAATTAGCCCGACCATTTAAATAAAAAACCTCGCCATATTGCGGAAAAATATTGTAACTCATTTCTTTAAGTGGCAACAATCAAATAAAAAAAAACAATAAGATATCATTTCCTATTGTTGTCTGTCAAAGTGTGATGTTATTGTCAACCGTGCCTTGTTATTATTGGATATTGTGAGTTATTTGTAAGTAGGTATTTATAACCATAAACCAAGTGTTGCTAACCATAACTAATGTGGCGCCTCCAAAGCAGGTTTTTTTCTTGGTTAGCCTGACCGGTTAGTTTACAAAAGACGAATATTATTGATTGAGAAAATCAAAACACAATCACACTCGTAACTTTGAAATCAGTTTTTTAAGCTGGCACTACCAGCCACTTCTTACCTTTTCAGAAATTTGTTTTCCTCTTATGCTCGTTTACTATTCCGGCGGTAGAACTTTAAAGGAGAAAGCGTAGCAAGGTGTAAAGTCGGTTTAAAAGTTAAAGATCTAAAATTGTTAAATTTTATTTGTAAGTTATTAGTCACTTAATAAAAACTGAACAAGAATTTATCACTTTTTTGCTTCTTTTTGTGGAAAAATCTATCGCCCTACTCGCTGCGGGACTGGCGAAGTAGGCTATTAAAAATTAATCTTGAAAACAGACTAGTTAATTTGCTGAGATACCAGACCTCGATCACATCATTCAATTTTAAAACGTTATTTTTATTTTTGAAAAGAGATATTTTATTTTTAACAGCAGTTGACAACCCTATGCGTACCCCACATGACTCTGTTAGGGATATTCGTGTTTAGCCTAAGTGATTCTGTTTTGTTTTCATGTTGAAGTAAGTTATTAGCTTTGGTTGAGACTCTGTCCGCGTACGACCGACAACTCTTGTCAATACGACTATAATAAATCTATCACAACTACAATATATGAAAGAAGTCGAAATATTTGTACTGTAGGGTTGATTTTGAAAACTTTTTTTTTAATGAACGTGTTCTAATGTTCCTTTGAAAGTTGAAGAGTTTCCTCTGAGCTAGATCACTGTGATTGGGGACTCAGATCCAATGTAATGTCATTGGCGACGATAATTTTATTTGAACCGCTTCCGAAGAATAGTAGCTGAGCCGCTCGGGTATAAAACCCGGAGGCCGTGGGTTCGATTCCCGCTTTTTGTCTAGTTGGTGGCAGGACTTTTTTAGTGTCTGACTGGCTAGCTTCCACCACAGATGAAATCTGCTGTCATAACAGCACTGGCTGTGTTTCTCTGGAGATAAGTCTGGCAGTACATTGAGCGACGCTTACTGGTGAAATGTCCCTCAATGGAATAGGCCGTAGAGGTCGCTTACCATCAGGTGGGCTAGTCTGTCTGCCACCTATAGTTATATAAAATTAGATTCCCAATTCAATTGGTAACCCAACCCTCATTGTACAAAAGTGTAAACGAGATTTTTCTGTTTTCGACAAAGCCACCGTTTCTAAGGATGATAGATACGAAGGACCGCTAGTTTCGGTAATATATTAGCGCCCGGAACTAGAACCCCGACCCGCTCCAAGCATGGCTTCGGCGCTTCCTAGCGGCGGTCGGCAGCATGTCGGCGGGGCATTGTATTCACAAAGGAGGCTGGAGAAGAGAGAATATTACCTACCTATTTACCGTGTTTTAATCTTGTTTTAGATAAAAAGATGGATTTATTAAACGTCGACTGTTGAAAAGATTTCCTATTTGATTTCATTACAATAGGCACGATCAGTTCTCTAAGATAACAGAAAAATACTCGCAGAAAAAAGCAACTAATGACATTTTTAACTAAACTAATACTAATATTCATAGCCTCAACTGCTGGCCGTGTAAAATATTAGAAAAAAAAATAGACACTAGAAACTATATTTAAGAATAAGAAAAGACGATAATGTGTAGATTTTGGGCGAAAGCGACAATCTTTCTTTCCTTCTTATGGGGAAGAAAAAATATCATAAAAGGTTTATATAGATAGAGGCTATTTAACTCAGTGTTGAAAACTTGAAACAAACTAGACAAAAGTGTATCTATTACAGCGTGCAATTCACGTCAATTTCTCTCTTCTCTAGCCCCGCGACGTTCCGACCTTTAGTTTGCATGACTCGAGCGCATCCCTCGACCCGTTGACAATGGCGCCATTCGGAGCCAACTTTCGGTTCCGCCCTGTTGATTTTGCAGATTGGACGCGGTGCAATACCAACCGATGCATTTTATAAACGCTGGCAGTTATCAATCGCATTTACCCGCATGCAGCTCGCGGGTGTACCCGCTGTAGGTATAGTTATGTATCTGTGTGCCAACCACTTGGATCTTTTAATATTATGTCTTCTTTATATCAATCAGTCTTTCCATGCGCTAATTTTAGTGTGTAATAAATACTATTATTTAATGTTTTAGCTGCCGTAAGGATTTATAACAATAAAAATAATTTACGATCATAAAAGTACATACTCTAATGTAAAATTATATTCACGTTCTGTGTTCAATATGTTCCAAGAAATTCTTTAGCAATGTGGAAGAGTTTCAACCTCTTTATTTTACAGCCACCCTAATAGCTCAAAGGAAATAAAGAGGCTTTATAACGATTATGTACGCTCATCAGCAACAAAAATTGAATTAACTAGTTTTTCTGGAATTCTGTTCATTTAAGTTTTATACACAAGTTTTTTACTGAAATTGGAAGTATGACGTACGTAAATAGCTTTTCGGTAATGTAATGATAACCGGTAATATTTGTTTAAATGGTTGAAACAAAAATATCGATTGCAAACCACAATTTTTTTCATGTCTAATAATAATGATTTGTAAAAAGATTCATAAACTTGTTATAGACATTATTTCGGACACGTACCGTAAACGTAACCTATACGTTTGTGCAATGAGCTGTAATATAAACGACGCAGTGGGTTTCATAACCTGACCACATCTTTTTCTTTTCTAGTCTTATCTTATCTAATCCTTATAGTACTTTTACAAGTGGTTGGTACCAGGTCCATGCAACTACCGTCTGTCAAGTGAGTGACTGTGTGTCGCGTTGCAGGTACTTCGCGGGTGCGCCGGCGCCGCGGGAGGCGCTGTGAGTGTACATAGTGTAGCTAAGCGGCGCGTCTGACTGAACTGCTCCTATTTATTAAACGACCTCCATTTTCAACTGTGTTTCATTTAATATTCCACGTGTTTAAATCACCTTTTTTTTGTTTTTTTTCGCAGGAGAATGCTTTTAGGCACAATACCGCAAGCTAGCAAGACCTTTTTTTCTTTCGGAGGAGAACATGCGTTTATGCATCTTAACCGCAGGCTAAACCGGCGACCGTGTGTGGGACTTAGGACTAAATTAAGCGTCTCACTACCCACTTAACTTCCTCGGTTTCTCCTTCCACCCGATTGGGACAAGCTGGTTCCAGCCCTGTGGCTATTGACCAGCCAGTCTCCGCAGTTCACATAACAATAATAATTATAATTATACAATTATTATAGATCTATATAAGATATCATAGTGTACTTTAGATAACGAGAAAAACTTCTGGCGTTTAACTTAATTAGGGAAAGTAAATTAGAGGAGTCAAATAAAGAATGTAAAATCCAATGCAGATGAAGAAGAGCCTGTTGCTTACGGCGCATCACTAATGATGTTACTTGGATATGGTGCAGACTAGTAATGTTTGAGGTAAGTAGTTTTAGTTTTTAGTTCTCAAATCTCAAGTTTTGTTCACTAAATTTTCAAAACGTTTGAGCTTAGCCATTATCAGAAAGAGAAAAAAAACAATTCAATGGTACAGATTCCTAAAAGAAAAGACAAGGATTTATGATATATGATTAAGCCTTATGTAGTAAGTAAGTATTTTTTAATGATTTATCTGAACCCTAAACTGTGAAGTGCATATTGAATATTTATGTACTACCATCACAATTTTTTAAAGTACCTAAATATACGTCGCTATACTACACTGATCCCATCTGAAAGTGCCAAAAGAGCAAATTCCTAAGAACAAAATGTGTTCTAAACTGATGTTAACCACTCAATCCCGAACCGGCACTCGGGTGCCGCGTAACAATAGATTTTCTATTGTGTCTGGTGATCCGGGGCTTGAAAGATTAACATTCAGATAAAAAAAAACGTTCATAAATATTTATCTAATAAATGTTATCCTCCGATGAGATTCGAACCAACGACCCCTAAAAATATTCCCGAAAATAAAGTTTCCTTAACTGCGAGTACAACAGTTAATCGTCTCCAGTTACCCTTTTCAAATTGCCACCCTATTAAAACGGGTGGAAACCTCCGGAATTGTAAGTCGTAGGGCGTCTCTAAAAACAGAAATATCCGCTTAATCCCTTTCTTACCGGGGTCGGGACATCCGCGCGACTTCACGTAACTTTAATTACCTCGGACTAATCTCGTCAAGAGACGGTACAAGCAATGACGAAGTTAGAACAATGGGAAATTAGTACAACATCGGTGTCGCGAGTCTGGACTGCGCGCCCTCCCGCCCACCCGACTCGTCCCGTTTCAAACTGAATTTGTCCTAAATTAGGTCAATTCGCCATCGCTTCGGTGACTTCATTGATTTAATTACCTCTTCGCTAATTTTATTTTACGCATCGTTTATCTGCGTCGGAACGGTCGGTCATTATTATGGGCTGAAAATATGTGTTCCGAATACTTAATAATTTAATCCCCGTGCCCTCAAAGTAAGTTCTTACGAGCAAATAAGAGGTTTCGCTGATTAGGGATCGTGATTGCTATGTGAGCCGTATAATACACGGGATTTTCTTGGTAATTTTATTGTTATAAGGCTTTCCTTCATTTACCACACGATCCAACAAATAAGTGGGCACTCTTACTTGGTCAAAGCCACCATAGCTTTCTAGAAAAAGAAATTAATTACGCTCTAAAAGAACGAATTAATGGTACGCGAGTAGTAAGGAAAAAAATTCCTCTTTAAGTTTTTATTAACTTAATATTTGTTGATATTACCTTTCACTTTGACACATTAATTCAGAATTAAGAAATACATTTTACATTTGTAGACGGTTTTCCTTCGAAGTTTTCAAGTATTCCATTCCTCAACTTTTTGTCTTATTGTGTTTTACAATCTCTCGGGAAATTTGATTCACAATAAAAGCGAATCTTGGTAATCTTAAATTTGACCTTTGACTGAATATTTATAAAACCCAACAAGTTATAATTTAAAGGGGTTAGGGGGGGATTAACAATAAAGGGAGGTTTGCAGTATCGTTTTCATCTTTGGCCGTTGTGCAGTCGATGTCGAACAACATTTCATACATTTATATAAACGTTATGGGTATTAAGAACACTAAAGTTACCAAAAACATAAACTTAAAAACAAATAACCTAAACACAGATCAAACACATTATACTCATAACATGATTGTTTGTCTTGGTGGCATCCGAACCATCAACCTCTGGCGCACCAGACAGGGTCACTAACAAATGTAGGTACCATCAAGTCACATCAAAAACTGTGCGGAGCTTAAAACTGACGACCACTGACATGTTTCACTGATGAGTAGAAGAACGAATGATACTATACATCACGCATAAGGATAGGATGCTTAGTCAAACGTTATCTTCAGTTTAGGATGACAGAAACCTACTAATACGAGTATTATCAACTTATAGGAAATATATAACACTTCCAAATGCACTTAATGTCCACCACCCGATTCTAAATTACGGCGTATAATCGCTGGGGCGGTAAATCCGGGCAATCGCGCGATCTGTCTCGAGACCCATTACACTGAGCGCTAACTTCGGACACTTGATTCACGGGGCTATCTCCGTTAGATCTGCAACTTTGTATGGAACTGTTAACCTTGTAAAGTTGAATATCGTTTCGGAATACACATTCATGTACAAGCCCCGGCAAACTTCTTAAATATCGCGTGGGGATTGCGCAGAACACGAATTTGGACACGCCTGCGCGCTATTGGTCAGAAGCATACCCCTGACCAATAGCGCGAGCGGGCGTTCGGGAGATTCGCGCGCGCAAGTGCACATGCGCGAACTTTTCCTCTCTCCGTCGACCGATGTTCAACAAGTTTGCCGATAGTAATAAATGATCTAATGTTCGTCATAAATATCTATAGATCTTTTCTGAGTACGATCGATTGTGCTGAGAGACAATGATCGAATGATTTATCGTTAATGTGTTGAATATGAATTTGCATTGCCACAGATTATTAAATAGTTACTAACTTAGGCGCGGTGCAGGATTCCATTCTCTCTTTCTCTTTGTTTTGAAAATGGAAACGTTCCCTCATTTAAACTTTTATAAAAATTGCAAAAAATAAGTTACCAAAATCAAATCTCTATTCAAATAAGCGAACCATGGGACATTATAACGCTATTATAAATAATTCAAACTCAAACAAAATCAAGAATAACCTTTAGTCGTCTTCATCACTTCACAATAAAATTATAAGGTCCTTGCCACAGACAATAAGACTGCATGAATTCTCTGTAGTTACCTTACCTACATATGCACTGTGTGCATTGAACTACAATTACGACTGTGTGCCTACTGTTGCGCACCACGTCAAACAGTAGGGTTTCTGATTGAATGCCTCTTGTATTCCCTCCTTTTGACATAAGGGATATCACAATATCATTTGAGTAAATTGATTCTTCCAACTTTCCTCTTTTCTTATAGAAAAGTAATTTATTATGGAAATATAGAGAAATCTTCATTTTTAAGGGCCGGTATTTCAATGTAACCTTATCTTATTGCTTAAGTTAAGTATAACATTTAAGATAAGTATTACTTTTGACAGGTAAAAGTGTATTACTTTAGGTGCCGCTTAACTTTAATCCTATAATGAAATACACTTATGTCATACTTATTATCAATCCCGGATTAAGATCAAGATAAGTATATATGGAAATACCGGCCCTAAGAACACACAACTATTGGGTTATACCCAATCTAAGAGTAAGCTAGACCCTAATACATAATTTGGTTAGTCCTTTAAACAAAGGAGCAAAGGACCCGAACCAGTACCAAGAAATAGGCTTGCTATTACCGAAACCCTAAAACATATATCAATTCCGAATGGACTAAATGTCATAGGGAGCTCAATTTTGAGTTACAGCATCTAATCGGCGCAGCAATAAATCCAGGCAATCGCCGATCCGTCTCGAGCACCATTTGCCCGAGTATTTATCTCACTGCCTTTGTTACTCGCTTTGAACCAACTCACATTATGCACATGTGGCGACCTCTAACTGGACAACTCCAAAAATTGTTCTACAATTACTGATGACAGAAATGATGAGACTCAGGACTATTTTGACCCAATACCCACTAAACTCCCCCAGTTTATTTTCCTATCTTGTGAGATATAAACCACTTTAAGATAAATGCAGAAAATCAAAAGTCATATTCAGTTTATGCACAAAAGAAAACGAAGAAAATTAAGAACGGACAAAATATGAAAGAACAATGAAAACCACCAACGTCATTGGACCACAAAGTTTCGTGATTTCAATTGCACATGCACTAAATATCAGAACGGCCCCCGGCGCCCGAACATGAGTAACTGCAACGAACCGCGGAGACGATAAATTCTGGTAAATCGCGCGATCCGTCTCTAGCGCTATTATACCAAGCATTTGTCTTATACGCCCGACATGTACTATCTAATAATGTCTCCTATGTCATGATTAGCCTTGGGGTTCATAGCGGTTCCTAATACTATTTCATATTCATATAGTCGTTGCAAAGTTCTACTTACTCTAAAAACAACTTCAATCGTACAAAATTTTGAAAAGAGTGAAGAATTTGGGTTTAGTCTTCGGCACACTATTTGTAATTTATATGCAATGACATGTATTGGCGTTCCGTCGCGAAAGATCCGCGATAATTTTCGTCAAGTGTGCCGAAGACCTTATAGTTAAGCTGACGCGTACCCTGACTAAATAGGAACCATGAAGGGCGCGGGGTTGCTGTACGTTGGATTGAAAGGCGGTTGTTGTTTAATAGAAGGTTCAGGAATGCACTTATAAATTCACAATCATCAATGATACGAAAGGGACTTACCACTGGCTTTGGAATGTTGTCAAGAAACCGGAAAGAAACTCAATAGTGGTAACTAATGAGTTTCTTTCGGGTTACCCTTTCTATAGCCAAAAAGTTTAACAAAGTTTATTAATACCATTTCCATTTAAATATTACTTAGACATACTGATTCCTGAGTCAAATATAAAATTGAAATACATTTTTTAAAAATAGATAGCATTCAGTCCAAGAAGAAGGAAGATCCCATAATTATCAGAAAGAATGTAGTTAATGAACCCACAAAAAGCGCCACTATCACAGAAATATAATATTGCCATGAGCATTAAGCCAAAGCAAGATACTGGCGGTATCTAATCGACGAGCGATAAATCCAGCACAATCGCCCATCCTTCTCTACTACCATTACGAAGTATTTTACTGCTTTCATTAATCGCCTTGCTCCAATCGATGAACACGTTATGCATATCTCAGATACTTATGTAAAATGTATTCTAAACAAAGGTAACTTAAAGAATAGCTACCAGAGCGTTGCTTCGCATTTGTGATAAGTCGATTTTTTTCCACAAGCTAGTCGGTGAAGAAAAACATTGTGAGAAAATCTACACAGTCTAAAGTAGCGTTGATCCATTTGGTCTGGTTTCCCTATTATGTGTTACGGAGGTCAGATTGCAGTCACTCTAATGTTATAACTGGACTTTCCAAATCCTGGCCCATGGATAAGCAACAAACGCTCTGATAAAGAAGTATGTAGAAGAATGTAATTTATGGCTAAGGTAAATAAAATCAGTCTTTGAATGAAGTACGGACGGCAGCAGATCAACCTACTCGATTACTCTCTGTAGATCCAGTGATCAAGATCCATTTGGTTCTATTGAGAAAACTTTTTCTCTTTAGATCCATTACTGATGATTTGGTTCTAACAAGAACTTTTATCATCTGTAGATCCAATGAATCAAATTGATTTTGTTCCAGTGAGAATACCTTTTGTCTTTAGATCCAATTTTGATGATTTGGTTCTAAAAAGAAAATTTGGTTCCAGTGGTAATACTTTTAATCTTTCAAAAAATGTGTTTATTTACGACCTTACATTATAAACCTCTAAAATTATCAGTGTTTCTCTACTATATTATGCATGCATGTGTTAGAACCAAATCATCAGAAATGGATCTAAAGAGAAAAAGTTTTCTCAATGGAACCAAATGGATCTTGATCACTGGATCTACAGAGAGTAATCGAACCTACTCAATTCTGTCGAAAATTCTCAATTGAAAGAAAACTCTATGTGAAGCGAATAAAGCTAAAAATTGGTTGTAGAAATTTTACAGATTATGGTAGTCTGATTTGCTGTCGACTGTACCTAAGGCCTAGGTTAACAGCACAAAATCGCAAATTGGAAGTGTATTAACAGCGATGCATTTTATTAATTACGTGGTAAATTGAAAATTTTATCTTAGACTTTGGTACGGTCATACAAACTTATTATTCACATGATGTTGGTGTATTTTACTCTACTCATTCCTTTCCTTGACTAGGTTCAAAGAACAATCGGTTGAATTCCGTTAGTCATCGGTGCATAAGCAACGTTCCTAGGGGTGATGTGCGCTGCAAGCTGCAATGGTCAGTATCGCTGAGTCACGTTTTAATAAAGGCGGTGGATACGCTCTCACAGACGGGTGTCGAATGCAGTATTGGTGAAACACATATATGCACAGTATGTATTGCTTTTAGGGACTGTCAGGACCGATATTTCAGTTTGATTGGCTTTATAGTGAATGCTAAATTAAATAGTCTATTTTTTGTGACTTGTTTTATAAAAATAGGAGATAAATGGGAATAACGTTACGTACAGTCATTCGTAAGTCCCAGACAACTTACAGATTACGGATTATGACTGAATATTTTCTAAAACATTATAACCTTAAAAAACTGACAACATAGAGCAATTTTTATAGTTGACTAAAATAACAATCTTCCGTCTCTCGTAAGTAGGTGAAACTTACTTCTGTAATAGATAAATAAACAAATAACAAAGCTGATAATTGTTTATTTATCTATTTGAGTCAAAACCTTCCGGTGCGCGCCGTAAAGTATATTGAATCCTTATTCTCAATCATGTCCAAATCATGTAAATATCAATCTTGGGCTTGATGTTGTCAAGTGAGAACAAACACAGTTATGTATCAATTACAATTATAATTAAGTCTCAATCTCATCCGTCATTGTTACACTTACTTGATTTCAACAATGATACACATTTACCAGCTTATCGCCTAATATCGCTTAGAGAGAGGTATTAGAAACTACATAGATAATGAGGTCAAGTAATATAATGAACATTATAGTTTAATTTGCGAAGAGTAGTGTTAGCAGGATCGATTGAGCCTCTTCGAGTTTACGCTCTAGGCACTGCACGAAGATTATTAACTAGACAGATTACAAACAGATTATGTACCCGGCTTCTTAGAATCCCATCTACTCGTATTCTAATCTAATGGACCAAATCTACAGTATGGTGTACGGTTATTTGAAGGTGTTTATGGCACGGATATGACAATATATTATTATATACTAATAACCCGCGCGTCATTTCTTTTTTCAAATACCCCTTCCCCCACATTTCCGGGATAAAAAGTACCCTATGACATATGGATAGTGTAGCTTTCCAACAGTGAACGAAATGTCAATTTTCAATTGCTTCAGTAGTTTCGGAGCATATTCAATACAAACAAACAATCAAATCTTTCCTCTTTATAATATTAAAGTTTAAGTAGATTCATTCAATCCGCACTTATGTACTATGGATATTCAGAATTTTTCTACTCTAGATTTATCAATGACGACCCCCACTATATTTGCTACCATTGGTGGTGGTTACAATATTTTTATAAGTAATATGTGTCATAATACTCAGTGGAGGTGAAGGCTCCTCTGATCTTCGTTAACGTGTTTCTAATAGTTGCATATTATATTCTAAGTTCCAAACATAATTATTAAAGCAACATTCGGTTTATTCGGCCTCCTGCGTAGCGAAAGATTCAAGTTTTAACTACCGTTTATGCTTTCAAATAGGCAATCAACGTAGTTACTGATAGTAATAAATTTTTAAAGCACACAGTTCAGCTATTCGTTAACTGGCTATCGCCTCGTGACCCCAAAAGGCAATCACCTGCGCTTTCCCGCCGCCAAGCGAACTCATCTAAAGCCTCCAGAGACGGATCAACCGTAGTTTGTTTATTTTAGTCCCGCCCTTAACGTTGGCGGCGCCCAATATTGCCCTTGCTCATTATGACATTCCCTCTCGACAATTTGTATTTTTAGGGAATAACGATAAACAGCCAGCAAATTAAATGATAGCCGTTACTCTTTTGAATTATTTAAATGACTTTTAACCTTAAGCTTCCAATATAGAGTCCAAAGATCGAAATGCTGTCGTAACATATTCCGACGTGTATAAATTTAAATGAGCCTATCCTAAACCACTAAAACAATTTACTAACGTAAATATCGCAATGTTTTGTTACGAAAGTTTCGCATTTGTTATACACATTTTAACATAATATTATAAACATTAGTATGGAGGCCACCGTATGGTAAAACATCCCTTGAAACAAGATTCTCATAAAAGATGATCAAAAATCAAAATAGCTGACATTACCGAGGCCGCGCTTATTCTGGCGGAAAATTTTTTCTATGAACCAGAGTGGCTGTATAGAAATATGAAAAATATAATGTGTAGAAATACATCAACTACATTAAATAACAGATACAAAGAAGACATACGCACATTATATCATAAGCACTTTCAAAATTTTTCTTACAATTATATCAAATACAAACAAATGGAACACACCGGTGGGGAACATCAAATATAGACAAAACAACAATGACATTTACAATGCAAATAGCAACAAGTTTAATATTGTTATATTAAATTAAATGTAGAATAATAATATAGGATACGAGCGCGGGATAGAGTTCATAAAAAAAAGGATTTTTTATGGTTAACTAACTCTTAACTTTTTCATCAAATCTTATCACCACACTTACTAATCCTGAGCTGTGATCTGCTGTAAATCTCGGGAAATATTTGCTTGAGCTGAAAATTAGGACCAAAAATAAGATTTACGGAACAATATTCAAATAACTGAACCAAAAGTCGGTTCTTCAAGGTTCTTCATTATGACAATAATTTCGCCAGTTTGCGCCAATATAATCAAGTTTACGTCCATTTATAAGTACACTAAAAATAACTACCTATCCTGAAATCAAAAATGTTGTTACTTGTTAGGCTTGATCGTGGCTTGTTGATGGATGTGCATTAATGTGCATCCGTGCCGTAATAACATTATTAAAAAAAGTACACCGTTCGTTCTTATTTCAAAACTACCGCCATCTTTTTGTTGTTGGCTACTCATGCAGTGTGATGTCGGTTCGGACCGCGGAAAGAACGTTATAATTAAACTGCTGAAAACTATATTTTGTGCATTGTTATCTCCCATATAAATTGGTGGAAACTCATTAGTGTTGTGTACGGTTCTGTGGATATTGTGTATTTTGCAAGTTTAGTGTATTTAGCCAGTTATACAGTGGGATGTCGAGCGTGACCGTGGCGTCTTTTACCTTCGTTTGAAGTAACCAGGACCTATCAGGAGTCATACAGGACTGCACAGTGCACACAGCGCGCGTGGAGAAGCCCACGCACGATCACCGGTAAGGTAAGTGCTAGCATAGGTCAAACAGTATTTCATTATTTGTTAGCAGGACGAAAGTACCGGCAATGCTCTCTCGTGACACACAAATGAAAATCAAAACAAGTATTTTTAAGACCCGAAGACTATTATATAATGTTAAGAATTCCCTTTAGCCTATTTTAATTGGATTTTATTTAACATAGGCTTTTAGGGCGTTGGACATCGATATTCTTGGTTTCATTGATTTATTTATTTAATAAGGGTTATTAGCTAAAGGAAAGGTACTTTATTAACGTTTTATAAAAATTGCAATTCAGGTTTGCTCAAAATTTTTATTCATACCTACATACATTTTAGCTTAATACCTGAAAACTTAGAAACTACATAATATGTAGGTATTTAGTTTGATACCCGAAAACTTATAAACTACAACGTAGGTAGGTACTAAGGCTTTAAAAAGTAAGAGACCGAATTCGCAGAAATCAGCAGCACAGTTATTTTAAAATAGATACACTATTTAAAAATATAAAACATACTTGAATCCAATTACATTATTCCACCCATCTCAGTCATATCGCCTTCCCTATACAGCGTGGAATTTTAGTCGTTGTTTTCCTGCAGTAAAATGATTCTATCTTAGTAGTAAAATAGATTAATAAAGTTATTTTTTTAGTTAAATCAAAAGTTTTACTATTATGATAGACGAAACTCGAACCAATAGTACTAGCTGCGTTGCGGAGGGTCACCGGCAGAGGTCATTGCACTTCGCGTTTATCAAAAAAATTATAATTTACTATTTACTAACATTAAGTTTCCATTTCGTTTACCGAAGGTGAAGCGTTCTGCTGCGGGAAAACAACGCATAAAAAAACACGCAGTATATGCGTTTCGGAACAAAATCGCTTTGAAACAATATTGTATTTTCAATAGCTTACAATCTCAGTCTCAGGCATAGTGCTGTAGTGCATCGGAGAATATGGAACGTAAAATAAGCACGTACTTAGGCACTGATCGGATTTAAGCCGCTTACTCGAATTAGGTTAACGGCAACAAAGGCTCTTGAAATAATTTAATGTGCAAAATAAGGCTGCATATTCACGTGATGTGCCAGGAACTTGAGTATTGTGACATTTAAAAAATAAAATGACTTCGTTTTTCTTTTAATTCGGCTTCTTTTGCTTATAACGTTTGAAACGCGAAAGGTTTTAGATCAACTGGCCCACATGTTATTTATAACTTGGATACGACAACCCATTTGGTGTTCTTCGTCATCATCCCAGCTTGTTCCCAATTGCATCCAGTATGAAGCCCAGGGTCCGCTTGGAATATGATTCTAGATTTGACAAGCCTGGTTATTACAATTTGGTTTTATGGCTACTAAACTACTATGTTACGTACTTGTAGTCGAATACTAAAACTAATGTGAAAAAATAAAAAAGTAGCTATTAATAACAATATTATTATATTATCGCCATAGTGAAGACGCAGCCTAACGATGAGCCGACCTAGTTCAAGCCGAAGTTCCGAAACCTCGAGATGGATAATAAGAGATGGTGATAGAAATAGCGCGAGTTCTTTCTCCGGTGTCGTAAACAAAATCCGCGCGGGAGTAGCGTCGCGGGATTACCGCATCTCGCGGAATTTATGTTTGTTACCTCTAAGCCTAGGGACTCCAGAGTCCAGACGCTTAAGTCCCGTCTTAGCAATCTAATAACTGGCTGTCAAAACGATAGCGAGATAAAAAAAAAACTTCTATATCACAGTCCTTTATCAATGATCCCAGGTATACAAACTGTACGGTGTCTATGTCGGATAGCTCGCCTGATCGTTGCAGTTTGCCCGCCCTGTCCACAAACATCGATTCGGTCTTTCATTTGTACCTTTTGCAGCAGCTCACTAAGTTCTATTTTTTGGACCTATAGGTGAGTATAGACTACAACATTTCCTCGACCGTTTCGGTGTAATGTAACGTTCTTACGAATGGTACAATACAGGCAAAAGCTCAGAACGTTCCTGCGAATGCTCGGCGTTGTTTTACGGGTAAATGCTTACAGCGAGTGTGCATTTACCCGTAACATTTCGTTGTACCTGCGTTCATTCTTGTTTGAAATGTCGGACCTACAAGTTGCATGTGCTGAGTTTATCGCACTCGTGCAAAGGCTCGACGAAATGTTACACCAATATGCTCGTTGGTTTTTTAAAAAGACTGTAACAAAACATCGAGGGTTGTGTTCGAGGAGCGGTTCGAGTGAATGCTCGATGTTCTGATACAAGTAAATGTTGTAGTCTATGCTCACCTTATGATTTCGTATGGAAAGTAAAATCTGTAATTCTCTAGTGAAAACGCAGCCTAACGACGAGTCGACATAGTTCAAGGGTGGATAATAAGAGATGGTGATAGAAATAGGTGCGAGTTCTTTCTCCGGTGTCGTAAACGTTATCCGCGCGGGAGTAGCGTCGCGTAGCGGGATTACCGCAGAGGATTTATGTTTCTTACCTGCCTAATGTAGGCACGCTCCGATGCCTAACGTATTTGATTTACAAACAACAAACAACATCTATTATTTATTTGAACTGCGAAAGTTGATCAGCAAAGATTAATGATTAATACTTTGTGATACAAAATATTATTCTAAACGATTTTGGATCACTTAGCCTGGAAGAGATAATCTCAAGCTTTTAATCTCAATCTTTACGTTAACGTTTTTAAAGTCTTTAATTTATTAAAATAAAGGATATCATCCATTTTGGTCCAACAAACATTTAAAATTTAAGTACGGTCAACGGCACATCACCGTCAACACTTGCAGTTCGATGATAGCACGTATGCCCCGACATAAGAGTGGTACAAAGTCCAAAGTATATAGTCTGACGTGCTTTTGACTGTACTCTTGAAAAAATATTAAAAATCCCTGGCAAAACAAAAGTACTGTATCGTGAAATACTATCCGCTTTGGCATTTCTTATAAGGACAGGAATAATAATCAATAATCTAGCTCTGCTGTAATAAAAAACCTTAATCTTAATTCTTAATATAGTAGTAACGAGGCGCTCGTGGCGCAGCTGTGACAGTGGTTTGTTAGCGATAACGAAAGTCAATCGAAAAAAAAAAGTCGGTTAATGGATGGGTGACCATTCTGACCATATTTAGTGACATTAATTTCGAGCGTCTTCGTGCTTCGGAAGGCACGTTAAGCTGTTGGTCTCGGCTGATATTTACTACAATGTAAATATTAGTCGTCAAGCCTAGTCAGAGGCCATTTGGCGGCTTGATAACATCTGACATTAAGGTTGGTCACTTGCCCTACGCACCCCTCCACCAACCCGCACTAGGCCAGCGTGGTGGAGTATATGGCCCACACTATCTCACAATTGAGATAAGGCCTGTGACCTGTGTCCCAGCAGTGGGAACGTATATAGGCTGATGATAATGATGATGAACATAGTAGTGGTTTTCAACGCTACCAATGTCAATAAGTGTCAACACCGTCAACTTCTAGACTGAGGGCGTGAGGATTTCCTAACTCCAAGCACCATTATCGATTTGACCCGGAAATTTAATCCGGTACCCGGGTCAACCCGACCTTCGAAATAGGTTTAAAGGTTTTGTAATTTCCGTAAGCGGGTACGTCTACTTAACTTTAGACCTACAGTATAGTCACACTTTGTCTGATTCCCAGTGCCTGCCCGGGGACCGAACCATGTGCAGCTTTTCGCTAAATTGTGAACCACTTAAAGTAGTACTTTCATAAGTTGTTAATTAAGGTAATAGGGACAATGCCTATTATATCTATGGTTTTCGCAATAGTATATAAATTCGTAAGGGAATCACTTCGATTTTTAAATGGACTTTTCCAAAAATACTACCAATGGCTTCAAGCTTCTCATTTGGTCGGTAACTTGTTATTATGTAAGAAAAAGCTTTTTTGATAGCTTTATTGAATGTTGTATTTATGATAATTGATATGATTCTATCTATTACAAAAGTTGCTACAATTTGTACCTATAAGGCTGGTTTTAGAGTCACGCTGACGCGCGCGCGTATCGTTGTACACTGCCGGTTTTCTGAGCAGTTAAAATCGTCGCTATCTTACAAGAACAGCGATACTTGTTGATACGGTCAGCGTGACTCTAAAACCAGCCTAAATAATTTTGATGTGGTTTGACACGCCCGCCCACATTTGATCCTTTGCTCTGTCATGCTGTGATTATTGGAAATTGTAATTTCTCAAATAATGAAATAATTGTTTTAATCAAAAATGTACACAACGTCACATTGTGGCCAAGGTGGGTACCGGCTTGTCCCTTTGAGGTGTTTAAAGGAGTTTAATGGGTAGCGGGACGTACGTCTTCGGTCCCAAGCCAAGCACATGGCCACAGGTCACTAACACACACACACACACACAGTGCTTAAAAACGTTCTCCTCCGAGAAATAAAGAATTTATTCGCCAAAAAGATGACTAAAACTGAATTTGAAGCCCCAGGTGGCAGTGTCCTCCAGTATGCAGTACATTTTATTCGCATTTCGTATCGAAACGTTTCTTAATACTGTTCGCGATGAATTCCCGGAACGTGAACAATTTGTACCGAGATATTACAAGTTTACGACCGTGCCGAGCGATTGAATCAGCCTTTAATATTATTAAAAATTTTATTAAGATTTTTTGCGACGCTTCAGAAACGTATCCCGGAATAATGACATTGTATTTGAACGAGTATTTTCTCGAAGCGAACAGTTTTTATTTGAAACAAAATAGTAACGGTTCTTTTATTCTATTTCGGTTAGCTGTACATAATCTCGACTTACTTACCAATATAACAAGGTATAACATAGTCTAACTTTATAGCTTAGGTACGCTAGATTATTATGGATTTTGTGTTACTCTTGAAGTTGACGCATAATATTCATTCTGGCCTATGCGCAAAGTAAAAGAAGACTCGATTTTTTGCTATAAGTTATCCTTTCTAAAAAAAGAACACACCAAAAAAGGCTGAACGTACGCCAAAAAAGGCTGAAACGTGCACGTGCACCAAAAAAATTGAATTGCTAACCTAACCTAACCTTTGGTGTGCCTTTGGTTTATTTTGGTGCACGTTTCAGCCTTTTTAAGATATACACTTAAATATATCCCTTATCAAGCTAAGCATTTTTATTAAAGTCGAGACCTCTACAAAAAAGTTACCGCGATACGTACTTATTTATTTAATATACGTAATGTTAGTATAACTGTATAAAAAGGAAATCCTATAATTTATGTAGTTACGGCATAATTGAAATGCGTACGTGCGTAGTGGTTCAACTCGGCGCAGTCACACGACACAAATCAAGAGATCGTGTGGTAAACCGAGCGTGCGTTCTATTGATCAAACACAACGTACGGCTTTATGGCCTAGGAAATAAACATAACAGTTATTATTATAAATAAACAACTCTCAAGACAGTGAACTATGTAGACGACGTTATTCCGCAAGAATGTGTTTTTTTTTAGGCCAAAAAACTATCCCCGTAATTTAATTAATCACGTATATTCGTTGCGTAAAATAAGTACAAACAAAAATTCTGGTTTGAATTTATTTCAGGTATTTTTAGTTCCGTGCAACTTATCGGCGGGTCTTTTTGACGTCAGGCCGAACGGCTAGAATTAAGATTGACTTGGCTTAAGCCAAGTTTCAAGAGTTTTTTTAGTTATCATCAAAAGATTCCCAAGTTTTTATTTTAAAACTGTCAAAGCTTTCGGTATACCATTTCATAGCAGACAGGACAGCCCTGTGTTACTACTATGCCTCGTTTAAAATACTTAAGTACCTACGACCGAGCGTATTTTCTTTAAATTCTATGGAAGCCTGCGTTACATATTAACTGTGCTTCTTTGTAGTACTTCTCAGAAAGCTTCCACATTAGTACAAATTATTGCACTGTCATCAATAAACGAACACATCTCAAGCTCAAAGAAACATTTATAAAGGGTGAAAGATCAATTGGCTCCTTTATTTACCAAGTTTTACATCAATAAAAGTTAAAAATTAATTTAGCAACCAATACAAGAACAGTCAGTAAGACATTACAGCCAGTTAACCCTCGCCCGCGAGGCGTCGGTCGCTGCTTCCGAATCTAATTCACTTTCAAACCGGAGTGTGGAGTAATTCCGGCGGCTCGAGTCCGGCAACAAAGCGCCGAGCGTTTGTTTGCTATCGAGTTATCTCGCGCGGATTGCTCCTCCGCCTATTGCGGTTGTGGCAATTGCCATTTTATTTTATGAGGCTTGGATTCAGTTTTAATTTAGCTAGAATCAGTTTTTGTGGTTGTGTTGGATACAATTTAATGGAATTGAACAAGAAACGAGGTTATACGGCACAGAAATTTTTTGATTTTGTTTTGTGCACCATTTTTTTTATTACGTTTAGGTTATTAGATATTACTAATCCGTATTTGGCTACCATGATTTATGGTTCACTTCTAAAATGATTACTTTCATTGACGCGGGTTCTGCATCATGAAAATAATGCTTTTCTTTGTTTGTTTTAAGAGAAAAATTAATATATTTTGTTTTTACACAAAGTAATTTACCAAGAGTAAATAAGACATTACAGCCACTTAACCCCCATCCGCTGCTTCCGAATCTAATTCACTTTTGAACCGGAATGTGGAGGGATTCCGGCGGCTCGAGTCCGGCAACAAAGCGCCGAGAGCGTTTGTTCGTTATCGAGTTGTCACGCGCGGATTGCTCTGCCTATTTCGGTGATTGCCGTTTCATTTTTATGGCTTTTTAATTCACTCCCTAATTTTGCGAGAAACATAGACTGTGTGGGATAGAAAATAATGAAATTAAAGCTGTATGTATTCAAATGACGAATCGAATATTTTTTTTGGGCTGCAAGTTTGTTACGCTTTTATGCCTAGACCACTAAACAGATTTGATTGAAATTGGAAATAAACTGATGATTCGGATACAGTTTATTCGGACACAGTGTCCGAATTGACACTTTTTAATTTCAATATTTTTTTCACTGTCGATTCGGACACCGCGATATAAATAGCTGTTTTGTACAGTCAGATAAAAAATCTTCCTACGATTTCTTTTCGTTATAAAAATAAAGTCTCAGACAAGACTTTGAGTTACTTCTTCTCTCAAGATAATGTGCAGTAGGTACCTACCCATGGGACAACAGAGAAGAGTGTTTTTGTTCTTTTTCCGAGTCCCAACATAGCAATGGACCAATGTGATTATTTGTATGAGGATAGTTTAGGAGCTAGAGACTGACATAGTTACACATAATTATCCCGGAAAATTATAACAATCGGATTAACGCGGGCGGAAGGCTAGTAGCAATTATAAAAATAAGTAATAGTGACAGACGAGTCTAGCAAGTACCAAAGCAGGCAGGACAATGCAAATAATCCTATTATTCACAACCACCGTAACACCGCACTTTGTCCGCATAAATTTCAAATGAATTAACTTCGTACCGCTAAGCAGAAAGATGAAACAGGGTATAGATTACTCTTTGAGAGACACTCGGGCATTCTAATTAGCTTTGTGCCGGCGAGACGGCAATTTTATGAATGGAAACAGCACAATGGAACATTTTTAAAATACCTCGACACAATCGAATCAACCGGGCTCGTGAAAAGGCTCCGCCTAACGTACTCACGCCCTAGGATTTACTTATAATTAGATTTGTTCCTTTGCAGACGAAATGTCTGCAAAGAAATTCACTTTTGTACACATCGTCGCATGAATTCTTATTTGTTCAATCTCCATTTGCACCATTTTACACTAGAGACATTTTATTGATTATTTAGAGTATTTAATTTGATTTCTTACAACTGTCGTATTAAATAAATGGCTGTTATAGTAAAAAAAGTATATTCCAAAAATAAACATTAAAAAGTTTAAAGCTTACGTTTAAAATCAACCTTTTTTATGGAGGTTGGACAAAAAACCACATAAGTAATTTTGTATTTGGAGATTGAACATTACTACAATGGAGATTGAACATTTTGCAATCGAAAATACTCAGTACTTATGTGTCTTAAGAGCATATACAGGATGTTGGGAATTAACGTTTTGGGTATAGCAAATAGTATAGGTAGTACGGTAAAATAAAGATAGGCACAAGTGAAGTTTTATTTAGAGTTAAGACGTATCTTAGAATAGTTCATTGTTTTTGATATTTATAGTTTATAGTCTCCGTTATGTTTTCTTGTTTGTATAATTTGTCTGTTTAATGTCTTCATAGTTTTAAGACATTTTTGGTATTTAATTTTATAAATTATAAATAAATAGATAACTCGGCTCTCCTTCTACGGTATGCCAGCCAGTCTGTTGCCGTCTCGCACCATCATAGTCCGCACTCCGTCGCATATTTAGAGGGAGCGAGACATAGGATATTACACACTCACGTATAGAAATCGTATTAGGTACAAAATACAGTCCTTTTTTCCTGACGGTAAAAAAAGTCACCAGTATAAAGCTTATTATTATGTTAATTAATTTACCCATAAAATAAAACAATTAGCAAACATGCGAGTATTACTAAAGCATAGAGTAGTAATATTTTATATATCAAACATTCCGTATTAATGGAACCCAGTCACACTACAAAATATGTTTAATTTAATATTTTACAACCTTACAGTTTCAACACAATGATTTATCTTATAAGGATACGCGGCTATTTCATTTAGATGTAGAATTTAATCTTAAATCATAACAATGAGATTTTAAACATCCTGTGCAACAAGTTGGCGATACGCAGTGACGACCTACGATGTAATGAAACAAAAAAATACAACTTACCGATCTCTTTCTATAGTTGTAATTATGTTGTTCGCTTTATGATGTGTTACGGACATTTTTTACACCTTTTTCGATGCTTTAAACACTTCTAATAAATAATATAACTTAAATTAACACAAATGCGTGCTAAAAACTCGCTTGGACGCGAAATAATTTAATATGGCGGCGTATTGCATCATCAAAATACGCTGCCGTGATTGGTTACTCGTGAGGAGATTGAACACTTAAGCACGAATTTATTGTTCGGATACACGTTTGGTGAATCTCCACGGATTTTGAACAAATAAGCATGAAGTTTATATTTACTAGTGTTGGTTTTAAAAAAACTAAAATTGTTACTGTATACGTATTTAAGGTCCAAAAAGCAAGTATCCTATACCAATCGATCAGGAAATTCAACCTTATTGTAACTGCATTTAAAAGTGAAATTCGTTAAAATGGTCGGTTGAACAAATAAGCATTCATGCGACGACATGCGTTTAGAAGTGGTCTAACCACTATTCCACGATGACTGTCAACTCCCTCTCTATCTTTCGGTCATTCTCCCATTACAATATCCCACAGCCCTTCACTTTCCACCTCATTCCACATTCTGTCAAAGGAAGGCAACGCATCTTAGGCCTAGTTGCAAGTATCCATTGGCAGAAGTGATCACTTACCATAAGGTCACACATTCCCCTTTACCTTCCTCTTTCAAATAAAGGTTCACCATTAAGCTAATTGATATAAAAAAAGAAAATTATTATTTCCCAACCGTAACTCTAACTTTCCACTAGAAAACATTTCCACAAAATTAACCTTAGCAATTTCACCTTACTGCATAAAGGATAATATCCAACGAGACTCCCAAATGCACTAACGAGCAAGCTAATAGCAAAAGAGCTGTCCAAGATAAAAAATTGCATTTCCTCGCATGTTCTCAAAGATTGATTGCACCAAACAACGGTTAACGTTCGAGATCGAATATCCAGTCTTCGACGCATTCAGTCACAGTAGAATGAGTGGAAAGTACATTATCTTCATGCAAACACACCGTGGCATGTATGTGTGCGCCATAGTGTCTATACATTCAAACAAAATCTGGACTCTTGACGTTTTTCAGTATGCCAATCGGGGCTAACACCGCACAAGGTTCGCGCGTCAGGACTTTCGCGAATTTTTTTTATAGTATGTCAGTACATTGGTTCCACTTAGCCTGATGGTAAGCAAAAGGGGAACCCAAATTACCATTACAACGGACGCAACACCGAGGCGTTCTATCCGCTGGCATCGCAGTACTGGTTCACAAGGTGCTTCTTCACGCTTCGTTAAAAGGAACCCATGTTATAGGAACGGGGAAATATGTACATGAGCCGGCAAAAAGTTCCACTTCTTTGTGTTTTTTTTCAATACTACTTCAATTACTAAACACACACGCAGCCCACCAGCTGCAACTGCGCCTATACCAGAAAACGTCGCTCAATGTGCTGCCAAACTGTAGGGTCATCTGATCTTCGAGCCTTTTTGATTTCAATTAAACTGGTTCCCACATTAATACTGCTAGAACACAGCCAGAGCTGTTATAGCGGCAGATTTCATCAGTGGTAGCCAGAAGCCACTCAGCAAAAATCAAAAAGTGACAACCCTCAACAAGCAATAAATTCTATTCTTACTTGCAATTATGTCGTGAATTGGGCCGGAGACAGCCTACTTTATTCTCTTTCTACTATGATTCAGTGGTGTACAGAGATAATCGCTTCCAGGGTATCGCCGCGGGACGCTTTGTCTCGTCCTGGGAATGCGGGACGGGGGAAATTGCCCGCCTCTTCCCTATTGTCGTATTAGAATGTTGTGCAAGCCAATAATCTGAGCAGGAATTTCAAATTGTTAATCACGACATCCTTTGTACTAGTACTCGTTCGCTCCGTGCTATCGCAGTTGGCAAGCTTCTAAAGGGGCGTCTTTAGAAGCTAGCTTCCTGATACTAAGTTGTAGAATAGTTTGTAACATTGCTTGGATACTAATAAATTTCATCTTCAATTGAAGTAGTTTAAGTGGAGTGATTTTATGTTCTGTTTACATGTAAATAGGGTTGCTATCTCTAATATTTGGAAAACGGGACAAGACGCGTGAAAACCCCGGATTTTAGATTCCGAAAGCCGGACATGTCAACAAGATCTTTGAAACATATTCAATGTAATAAAAAACAGTTGAAAATGTCATAAATCACCTTTTTTTTAAAACTCGGTCTACAAAATGAAACCTTCCCCGGACGCTCCCCGGATGCCCTCTAAACTAGGACAAATCCGGGGAAACCCGGACGGATGGCAACCCTACATGTAAACAAGAAAATGAGTTTAAGTACGAGTATAAAAACAAAACCTATTCACATTTAACGTTTTAAGTGACTCTTTTAATTTGACTGACTACAAATACGTAGTTGTCCTGTTTTTTAAATCAGGGAATACGTTACCTACCGACACTCCGTAGAGGGTAGAGGAGATGTGTGAAACTCCCACGCAAGTAAAGTATACATATAAGTAATATTTATTCGTTGTCTAACATCCATAATACGAACTACGCTTAGTTTAGGGCTAGATAATGGTATAAATAATTTACAAAGATAAAAGGATATTTATATATTTATATTATTTAAACATAACCTAGCTCAAGTAACAGTCGACTAACGAAACAAATATTACTGGTCTGGTGATCTCGGTAAGTTAATCCGTTCGGTAAGCCATTACGGCTATTAATGGGTGTAATTAAGTCGCTCCACCCGCCGAGGCAGTAATTACTTCAAGCAAACTTTGTTATCCAAACAAACCTAATTATGAAGGTTACCTGTAATCTAAATAAGGGAACTTGTCCTGCCTAACGGATCAACAGGCCGAAACCGCTGAATCCAATTACATGGAATTAGGTAAGGTATAAATACATATATTACGAAGGGAAATTGGCATGAATAAATTCAAAGTCTTTCTCCAAGCTTTTGTCCCAAGCTATTCAGGGTGCGGTCAAACCAGAATTAAACAAGTCCTCTTATTATCTTACATCAAGATGATTAACGTTCTATACGGAAGGCCAATGTTCAACGATGAAATGGCTAGAAATGAAACAAAGTTAAAGGAACAAACAAATTGGATTTAACAAACGACTACGAAAATATCGGCCAACCGTCTGAACCAGTCTGAACCCTGTCAAACGTTTACTACTAACGAGAAGGCGTCCCTTAATCAAATCGGTAATGAAATAGGTCAGTTAGAACTCCTCATCCGGTTTAAGCGCTGTTAAATGATTCGGGACCCTCCCTCTCGCGCGCCGCGACGCGACTTACATGTCTAACAGACACTTGACTTTGCTCGATGGTTACAAATATCTGGTTTAGTATTAAGACACGTACATCAAGTACAAGTCATTCTGGTTTTAATAGTAACCATCGTTAGTATATTACTTTTTTAAATACCAATGAGACTGTAACTCGTCACCGCGATGCGAAGTTCTGACAATGCCATCTATTGGTGTCAGTATTAATTTGTAATTTTATTTGCATCTAAGTTTTTATCATAGAAGTTTTTCTTGTTCTGTGGTTTTTATGCATATCTATTCTTAGAGCAGCTAACGAAACTTCATCAATAGCAAGGCTGGCATCGGCTCGTCCCTATCGGGTGTGAAGGGGAAACCGAGGGAGTTTAGTGGACGCTTCAGTCTCGAGTCCCACACACGGCCGCGGGTCTAGCTAGACCGTGGTTATGGTGCATGAACGCATTCTCCTCTGAAAAAAAAAAGTTACAATTACTCTTGCTTAGTCAAATTTCTCAATCAAATCATAATAATATATAGTTTGCTGTAAAGAAAGAAAACATAGTAAAGTTGGTTGGTTATAGGTACTTATCATCAATCCAACAACCCGCAGTGCAGGCATAATGAAGTTACAATTAACATCCTTATCCAGTTACAAAATCAATGCATTACATAAAATTGGATTTCACAAAATATGACTAGGAAAATATCGGGCAAACGATTTCTTAATCAAATCGGTAATGAAATAGGTCAGTTAAGACTCCGCATCCAAGTTTAAGCGCTGTTAAATGATTCGGGTCCATACCCGCGCGCCACGAAGCGTCTTACACGTCTAACTAAGATCTAGTTTAGTACCTACTTGTGGTATTGCAGTTTATGATAATAGGATTTAATAGTTACTATCGCCGGTATATAACTTTGTTAACTACTCAATGAAACTATAAGTCGTAACCGCGGTGTTACGTTTGAACTTTGAGTGCATGCTTAACTTCGCGGATGAACATCCTTGGACATAATTCACACAGCACCGTAACCCCAAACTAATCATTAAGGTACCTTGTACAATTATAAGATTCGATAATTTTTAAGACATTACATCATACATAGAAATACCCAAGCCGATACATACATACATTGTAAACGCATACAAATGTGTGTGCCGATCAAACGCATAACCTCTGGTGTAGGTAATATCTGATTTTTCAACTATTACACCAAATTAATTGTTGGGTAGGCTGTGCACATGTATGCCAACTAAAACTAAAGCCACGTAAAAATGACGAAGAAAATGTTAACATACTAATACATAATATTCCTATTTATTGTTTTAAACAGTAATTCTCGCCACATGTCCTACGAATTTTCCAAATACTTTGTGATATACTAAATCTCTAGAAATATTTATAAACATTTAAAATAAGGTACTGTCGCATGGTGACGGCAGAACAGAATACAGTGTCACCACCCACATTCTTCCAGCTGGTGTCGTAGAAGGCGACTAAGGGGTCCGATGAATGAAGAACGGGCAGCAGCGTTCTTTTATCACCAACCCGCCTGCCCAGCATGGTGATTATGGGCAAATCCCCCCAACATGAGAGACAGGGATTCAGGAATATTTATTTATTTGAAGTTAACTCAACGTTTTGATAGTTTAATATAGTTCTTCACTGTTCTAAAATTACACATGTTCCTCACAAGCATTTTCTCTGCTTCGTGTGTCTACTCATGTCTGCGACAACCCGTAAGTTACCGGCTCAGTAAGTGTCCTCACAACTATAACTGCACCCATAATTGACTTACTGACTTGTTGCTCCTAACTTATAACTACTTGTCCCTGAACAGCAATTTACGTGTAGTTTTTGCTACCATACGGGTGTATTCTTATCGCTATTATGTTAGAACTGTGTGAATTATGTTAAAATATAATGAATGGCCATTCGTTATAATTAACAGATGGCGCTTGGCGCAAGTAGTTAAAAATAAATAATATAATCGCAACCAGGTTTGCCGTGGTTGGGTTTATAATGATAATAAAAATAACATAATAAAACGAATATATGAATATTGACGAAATAATATAATTATTATACTTTAATACATATAACCATTCAGACACAGAACAAAGACTAATTTTCATCACATAAATGTTTGTCCTAAATAGGATTCGAACCCACGACCTACCTGTTCACTACCAATTACGCCATCGTGCAGACGTCACTTATACTCATGGAATTAATCAGCTCACGTTTTGAACTCAAGTCTCAAATTAAACCACATCTCAAAGCACGAGGTTACTCTATCCTCGATTCCCCGCACGCTTTCTCGCTCTAGTGACTATTTTAAGTGATAGATAAGGATAGAAACATATTAAGTAAAGTGGTACAACCCTAAGTATCCACGCAACTACAACTTCGGCCATAACCGACTGACTTGTTGCTCGCAAGTTTGACTTGTTACAGAACAGCACTTAGTAGTTTTTGCTGTTGGATATTTGCCTAGGTTTATTTTTCTTGAACTAGTGCAATAAAAATAATATTGCCTGAGTAAGTTTACATAATAAGCTATGAATTGATGGTAAAACTTTAATATTACGATGAACACACACCAAATATTTAGGTTGTTTATAAAACAGGTCTGAATTGGAATATATAGGAAAGCTTGGAGTGGTCTCGATAATACAATTTGCTCATAACATCTTGTACACAAATGCTAAAGGCTTACAAAAACAAGGTGGTTTTTAGAAAATTAGACCCTGAGGCAAAAAAATGTGCGTATATGGAGCATAAACAAAAATTATTATTGGAAAAAGAGCAACCTGCGATAAATAAACACACGCGAGCAGTCCGACGGTGGAAACAAACAATCCAAATATTATTGTTCATTCAAACCTAGATAATATTATGTATCAAACGCAAATATCCGTTTATGCACCGATATGGACAAAAGCAATGCTAGTAACATAAAAAACAACATTTTTTTTTGTTTCCTGTAACTTAATTTTATTAAGGCTATTTAAAACAATCGACGTTTTACCCTGAAGTTTAAAATATAGAGGGAAGGTATTATAAAATATCATTGGAGATACAGTTATCTCCATAACTTTAGGCTATACCAGTGTATAGCCTAAAGAAATGCATAACCTAAAGTGGTAATTTGAACAAAAACGGATGTTTAGCCACCGTTTTGAATAGAATCACAATTCTAGTGAAATAAATAAAATATCTGCATGCGATCTATCCCCGGGCACAGCTGACTGACAGACAGTGAACACACCACTCGCTGCGGGCGGGCAGTATTGGGACGTGTTAATGACATGCTGATCCACTGACAAGCCCGCATCACCCCATTATCCCATCTCCTCTAGTATTCTCATATATCAATCTATTCTAAAGATTTGATTGTTTGTTTGTATTGAATAGGCTCCGAAACTACTGAACCGCTTTGAATCATTATTTCACTGCTGGAAAGCTACACTATCCCCAGGTAAAGTAGGGTACTTTTTATCCCGGAAATGTGGGGGGAAGGGGGGATATTTGAAAAAAGAAATTACGCGCAGATAAAACCGCGGGCGGAAGGCTAGTACGATAAAGAAGAAAGTTGATAAGAATAGATTTTTGTTTGTTCGCCTTTACATAGAAGTAAACATTAAGTTACCTCGACTAACACCAGGACAATTCAAAAGGAGTATTTTTTCCTAGAGTATACCATCAAATACTCCACAATACTCTATAAAATGAAGGTGATGAAGATAGCACCGATTGCCTAAAGCGATCTTTTTACGCAAATAAACTACTATCTTATTAGCAACTGTCTCAAGAATAATTAATGCGTGTAACTATGCGATGTTATCTAGCAATCTTCATACAAGAATCCATTTATATCAGTCAGTCGGACTGAAGAGGGCACCTAATGACACAAGACGGACACGCGCCCACTCTCCTCTCACCATTCATTAGCCGTTGCGCACCGAATATAAATTAGCCCAGCCTCCCTCGCCCACCTCCTGCCATTGTGCTCCTTCCTTATTGCCCAAATTGCCCAACTTTTTCCAAATTATTTCCTCGGATCGCCTTTATTGGCCTTTTCATGCGTCTCAAGAGTTCACGAGCAGATTGCGAGTGCGGGATAATTTACTCCGCCATATATTTAAGCGCACGTCACCGCCAAGGATGCTATATCACTGAATACGTAAATTTTATCATTTTCCTAGCCGAATATTTGGCTACATAAAGCTAATAAATTGGACAACATCACATACATTGATCTGACCCCAAAGTAAGCAGCTTAAGCACTTGTGTTATGAGTATCAGAAACAACGAAGGTACCACAAAAATATACTTAAATACAAATATACATCTAGACACAGGACAAACACAAATGTTCATCATATATGTGTTTGTCCTGTGGGATTCAAACCCACGACCCCTGACGCATAGGGCAGGGTCACTACCAAGTGCGCCATCGGGCCAGCAATCAACCAACTACCCAGGATAAAATGCATTGAGTGCAAGCACTGGTGCACTCCCTATCCCCTTACTCTCATAGCACGGTGGGACAGCAGTCTGACACGACCGGAGAGAGATCATGCGCAGGACCAATGGCTTTGCGTGCTTTCCGAGGCATGCCAACTTCAAAACTCTGGACTGAGATTGAGTATATTTTGAACAAATTTGAACTTTGAAAGCATCAAATGTATAGAGAAAGCGCGACCGCCTCAGATGTTGGTCGAATTAAAAACTTTGAGGGGTAATTTCGACGGAACCGCTCCAAGCACAAATCAAACAACAATTCACATTTCGCTTTCGTATTTACACTTCCATTCTATGTTTAACAATGGCTTTTTTGCGAGTTCTCTTCTACAATGTGCGAGTAATTAAAATGTAATGAGGGAATATTTGTTTGCGAACTTTAGTAATTAAATTACGCTGAAACTGCTTCTTGGTAGAGTCAACAAACTGAAACGGGTGACGTGATTACATTTAATGACCGTTGTAGATACGTATATTTATGTATAGCCTATGTCCTAATCCGGGTTATAAACTGTACGTGTGCCAAATTTCATCTAAATCCGTTCAGCTTTTTACGCGTAATTGAGTAAAAACCATCCAAACATCCAGACTTTCGAATTTATAGTATTTGTAAGATAAAATATTGGCATTTACAAGTTTAGTATCTTTTAGGTTCTTCTTGATATTCGATTCGATTGTTACGTATTGAATTCAGTTGAGTGACTGTGTAATTTTGATATATCGATTATTCATAAATGCATCTTTGAAGACTTCATGAACAAAGAATATTTTGATACAAACATTGTTTGACTTGTTCTTTATCCCTGGGATGATAATAGGTACTCAACTCCCACGAGGAGAAACCATGGCCATAAGATAATTATGTAATTTAAAATGTACTGAGCGAAGTTCTAGAAAAATTAATTCTTTCCTTTGCCAATTAGATGGCAACATCATGAAGCAAGCCTAACGCTGGCTTCCGGGTTCAACACCCGGATCGGACCACGGTTGTTGCGGATTATTCGAATATAGCTGGGATTAGTTATCGCCGGCCAACATTTGGCAAGCGCTGTTATTAATCCGGTTACCTATTGTTATACGAGTAGCAACGAGTTGCTTGCTATGATACGGCTCTTTGATCTAAATTGTGATATACATAGAAATATACTGTAACTTACAACGAGGTTAATTAAAACAGATTTAAACTTAAAAGTCACCTTTGGCTTAGCCTACTGGTTATTTTTACAATATCATTCTATACTCAAGACGATATTTGACCCATCCTTTTAATTATTGCAATTTTATTCTCTTGCATGATATATTGTCTCTTTCATTATCGTATGATGTATGGTCCCAAAGCAAGTAGCTTAAATATCAGAAACAACGAAGGTGCTAAAAACAAATGTCACTCGTAATTAAATACAAATATATATTCAAACACATAACAAACACAAACCGACGCATTCTGAGGGCTTGGACAAGAGGACATCGCTTCATATCGAAGCGATAGCGAAGTTTGCTACCGCCTAGGAGATAACGAAAACAATATCCTGGACGACCTAGTTTCCTAGCAGTAAAACTCATTCGAAGAAAAATTCACAAACGTCGACGAAGAAAGTCGACGATACACTTATTCCACTTTAAATTATAACTGCGTTTGAAACATGGTAATTCTACTTTCCCACCAACTGTCCTAGATTAAACCATTCAGATAGCGTGTTAATTGGGACATGTCTGACGTCCTCGGAAAATCAGGAACCGGGAACTGCAGCGAGGGTCGAGCTCAAGTCAATATTGACCGCCGATATTGCGCCCGGCACAATGCATGCCTCGTCTAATATTGTTATAGCCTCAGTGGTACTGACATGACGATCTGCACCAAAGGCTGAATAAACATTCCTGTTTGTATTCTCTTTCCTAACTAGCTGTAGCCACTGTCTAGATAGGAATTTTTATGAATTTAATCTTTACATTGCAGTAGGTATTAAATCTTTAATATGTTATCGTACTTTGTTTAATTTTCATCTAAAAAACCAAAGACTGTTCTAATGTCGATGGGCTCTAAAGTTGTCTATGTCAATGCATATCCCATTCCCCGAAGATCTCACGAAGTCTTTAATTTCAACTACATGTACGTACTCAATATCTGCTTTCTCTCGTAATACCTCGCGTTACGTTACATGTTATGGGTAGAATCTTACGATTCAATACCTGTATGTAACTCGAACTATGTATAAATTAACGATCCCATTTATAATAATTTATCCGTAATCGGACAAATATTAAAAAGTATTCAAACAAAAAACATTATAATTGTGTCAAACATTTTTGCTATTGAAACACTGATCTACGCCGCGCGTATTATAATGGACCTCAGTGACCTCAGTTTATTGGAAGTAGTACTTCTGGTGACATTAGTTGAAGGATGTCAGGGACTAATTTGGGCTTTAGCGTACTCTGTGACCTGACAACCCTTTTTCTGCGTGAAAAGCCGAAACATTTCTAATTTTTGTCGCATAATTGAATCAGCGAAGGGTTCAGGTCGCATACATTTTTAAATCAGTAAAAGCATTTTCATAGCGCGTGATCCAGATACGTCAGGTTTGAAGGGGGTACCAATTTATCTAATGTTTGTGCTGTCAAAAATATCTTCCCTAAAACATATATGCCCTAAAAACATTCCTAACACCTTACTCCTACCAATTTTAACCAATAAAATTAAATGATAAATAAAAATAACCGCTTAATATTCAAAAAATATGTTAAACCATGAAGAATAAAAACATTAATTAATTTATATAAGGTCACATTTTATTAACGGGCAATATTTTAAGAATTGATTCTACACTAAATATAAAAGATATTCATTCAATACATTTTCTTTGTTAATACGATAGTTTTCGAGAAGAACGAAGACTTTCATCTTGCTTTAATAGTCAAAAACAACAATCTGTGTATTACGTGAGATACGCTTGTTTACTATCGATACTAGAAAAGTCAAAGTCAAAGAACTTTACACAATGGAACCACGTTACGGGCCTTCCCGCCTCCCTACTTGCTTTCTCGCTCTTTAGCTATAGCGCTCTTGCTCAAACTTAACGGCCGGCTTCCAATTTTGAATGACATTGCTCATGTCATTAAAAAGAGAGGGGAACGATTAAAATCAATGATCATAATATATTATGATATTTTTGAATTCAACAGAAGCAAAAGACAATAGAGTTAATTATTGTCTCTACCGCCGTCAGAGAGACGCGTAAAGAGCGTGACCGGCTTCCAGAGTCGACGTCGGCAGCAGACCCTCGTCTGAAGGGTCCATGATGTAATTAACTCACGCCCTCTCTTGCGATGACTGGCAGAAGTCCTGGGATAGAAAGGTCATGACATTTTTAAGGAACATTCATTAGATATAAATGTTAACAGAGATCAGTTATGGTTTAACTGGTTCGGTTGCATCTTTTATTAGTGACCAATGCACCAAAGATCTAAAGTTCAAATTCCAATTTGGAAAATTGTACTCAACTTGTATATTAATTTTTATTTAAATATCCTATAATTTTTCCACACTTTTAACGAACTTACCTTAAAACTTTTTTGGGTATAGTTGGTCTATCATTTATTGTGAAAATATTTCATTGTTAAGTAATAAAAATAAGTAGATAACTCTAGGTTCTGTTCTTAACAATAAAATATTTTTGATTGAAACTTATTTTAAATTGTATATTCTACCAACCACAGAAATCAAACAAATAGATGCCATAATCTATTTTAGTGCAGCTCAGCCAAAGTCGTGATTTTATTATCACAACGATTCTCGACGTCTTCTATCGTTGTTGTGTCATCAAGTCACAAACAGATAGCATGAGTACGTCTATTCCCATTCATCACTATGTAGGCACAGTATGGATACGAGATATTTTTGTTGCCTTTTGGTGCAAAGGTTACATTAGATTGACACATTCTATTACGGTAGCAATACGGCTGTTATCGAAGCGAAAGGTGAACTAAGAATATAATTCAAATACCACAACTACTTTTAGCGTTTCTGAATATTGTGTGATGGACTTAGAAATCACACCTAATAAGCTAAACACACTTGTAACTTTTATTACTATTGGCCACTTACCAGTAATTTATCTCAGCCACGTTCTCAGAGACAATATGGCTGTCAATAAGGTAAAGGTGAACTTATGACATTATTCAATCACCATAATCTTGGAATATCGTATTGTGACCTCACAAAATATAACTCTCATAGTCATAATACGTGTAGCAAATATTTTTTATTTCTTATAGGCCGCACTTATAAGATTCTCTCAGACAATCTATTACGGTGACAATACCGCTTAAGTTGCCGAAGCGGCGGCCGGCTCTGGGCGTGATTTAATTACCAACGACCCTCGTCGTGTGACCGTCTCTCGGCGTTGTGACGTATCCTCGAGTCACGCTCCTCGACCTTTGCGCGATTATGTTCTTTAATTAGCTATATGATGATGGAGGAACGAGTAAATTTATTGGTGCTTGTTTTGATGTAGTTTTTTTGTTGATAATTTGATATTGATAATAAAATAACCGGTCCTTGCCGATAGGCATGTGATCTTAGAAAGTCATTACTTTCAAAAAAACGCAAAATGGATTTTAAAAATTGATTAAATTGCGTTTTGCCAGTATTGCTCTGTAATGTTATACTAAAAAGTTGAATGTTTAATTAACTTATCTAAAACTGTGACCATGGAACAGCTCAAGTAATAAACCCTCAGGGCGAGGGTTCGATTCCCGCTTTGGGCTTGGTTGATGGTAAGACTATTTCAAGTCCGACTGGCTAGCTGGTGGTGATGAAATCTGCCGCCATATATTATCAGCTCTGGCTATCTGATTGTGGTGTATAAAAAAACCATTTCGTTAAATTTATAGTTTATTTCATTAAGAATACATTTAAAAATATATAATGCTTAATTCATTGTTTCGATAATCATTCTACTTCCAGTAATTACCTACACAGAGAAATTGCCCCGAATATTATTTGTATATTATTACATTAACAACTGGAACTAAATATTTGTATAATTAGGCTTTTGAGCGAGTTACTTAAAGCTGATGTCTGTTTGAATCTGTTGATTTACTCAAATTAGAAACAAATATTTAGAAAGCGAGTAATTTGTTTCATAAACTGTTTATCAACAACAGCCTAATTAAATGTCATCTCAAATATTAAAACAAAATTCAATGAATCTCAGCTAATTAGTAATTTAATAAATACTAGTTTTACGTTTTAAAATCATTGGGAGAGGCCTGTGTTCAACAATGGATGTCTTTTGGCTGATATGGTGATGATAATAATATGAAAGCTTCCAGAGAGTAACAACTTCTTCAACATTTACCTCATGTATACAGCATATAAATAAAAATAAATACATAAAATCTTTATTCAAATATAAAGACATACATTTAAAATAATGACAGTCTTTGTCTTAAAAGTTAAACTGCATATACATTTAAACCAACTAATTAATCATCCAGTTAACGCTTATGCTTATTTAAAGTAGAAATAATGTACTTGATACAGTAAAAATAAAAAAAAATATCAACTAAGAATCAATTAGTTCCAGACCCGGGATTTTATCAAAGGGTATTTTTTTTTTTTGGGGGTCTACATAATGTACACGTTTTCTTGGCAGACGGAGCGTTTAAGCACCTTAAGGCAGTGTTCACACTGAGCCGCGCTCCGTCGCGGAGCGCGGGGCTGCATAGTAAGAATCCCGCCCGCGGGCGCGTTTTCAGTGTGTTGTGCCGCGCGTGTTCTCTATACAAACTGAGGTACTTGCATAGAATAATTAAATCTGTCGTCCCGCGTACCGCGGCGGAGCGCGGTGCAGTGTGGTTACCGCCTAACCGCAGGCTTAGCAGTTAGAGAAGAGAAGTTCCCCTTCATACCCCAAGAAGGACAAGTCGGTACGCGCTTAAGGCAATTGACGGTCCTACTGCCAATATACCTTTTACTTTTTGTGGAGGGGAATGCATTCACGCAACATAAACTCGCCTGGGGAAGTCGAGCCGACTTAGTCGTCAACTCGCGGGCGTGAAAAGCCGTGTGTAGGACTCACAAGAATACCCACTAAACCCTCTGCTCCTGCATCGCCATTGGCAGCGTCCCTGGGCCTTGCATCAGCACTACCAGGGACACTGCAGGGCGACCTGCTCACCTCTGACAAGGGCGGGCCCCACTTCCAATATACCTGCTAATGGGTCACAACAGGTGACACAGTTCAAGCGGCAAATCTCAAGTTGGCAGGCGACATGTTGTATTAAGGTTGTATTACACTAATATGTGCGCAAAGTGAGTGCGATAATGGCATTAGTTTTGCGAGCGTTTATTGAGACGGATCGCTGGAGTTGACAACTACAGTACATTGGCTGACAGTGAGGGTAGGTATTTATTTCATTATTTTTACCAATTATAATTTGCAATAACTATATAATAGGTGTAAAAGGCTAATGAAAAATTGGAATCTGTAAACACAACTGCCATGAAAAAGTTACATCGCTTAAATGTAGATTTTTTTAGCAAAGGGCGTATCTTGTTCTTATTCGTTACTTTACAATAATTATTAGGGTACTAATACTTTAATAACACAAAGGAATATTCGTATTTCTGCCTACTGTACACAAGTAAAATAAATTAGTAGTTGCGTTATTTGTTTCAAAAAATTCTGAAACTGTACAGTAACAACCGAACTACCTACGTAAATACAAATCTTAGTGCATAACACATACTCATCTCATAATTTATTACTAAATATCATAAGTAAATTTATTCAAACCAGAAACACTGTACAGTTACGTCTCTATCCCTAATAGAAATAGTGGATGATTAAAAATAAATAAACGCAGTTAACCCTTGTCTTTCTAAAATCTACACTGCACCTGCCTCACTGGTCACCCTCACACTGTATCATAAGTGCGTCGATATGTCGCGCGTGTTTGCCGACACGCGGGTGTTTAGCCCCCCGCCCCCGCTACCCCTGCGCCCCGCTGCCCCCGCGCGCTGTGCGGGGCCCCGTACCGTACCCACTATGCCGTAAATAAGCTATGGAGAATCCATTATCCACGCCGGTTGGTGCTGCCGTCGCAAATATTAGACCGGTGTCGCACTGAGACGCCAAGTGCATCTACGAATGCATCTTCTAAGACATTAGTAGAGTTCAATAAGTGACTTTATAAAACTATAAAGTAAAAAAATTTTATGTCCTTCTGATAGCATTTCGCTTTTAATCCTACTCCCATAAAGTTACTCCTAAATATACTCCCAAATGCACGTGGACTATAAGTTTAGTCACAGGCTGACGCAGTGGGTTCTAGCCTCGAAGCTATAAGCTAGGGCTATTATTTGAACACTTTCTTAACTGCCAACTTTACATTACATAAAAACGTTCTCTTCTCTTTTAAGCAGAATATCAGCTTATGCTTTATTATAAAATCACTAGCTTCTGCCCGCGACTTCGTCCGCGTGGCCTACCTTTTAGTAGCCTAAGAGGTTTTACGGTTTCGTACATCAACTCGCGTACTCCTCTGCTACCCCTCTCGTTTTCTTCAGCGAATGATTGGATTTTGCACTGCGGAGCCCTAATCATAGGCTTAAGGTAGCTATTGCAGTATGCTCCTATAAACTATATTAAAAGATTTTTTTCCTTCAGCATAAACATGTAGATTTTTCGCTTTGGAAACACGTGAGCAAGCCACATAGAGCTGACCGTGAGAAAAACATGGCGAGCCCAAATGTATGCCTGCTGCCTTCAAGGTCTGACCCTGCGATTTGTTTATCGTTATTGAAAATGCGACTTTCAATGGGAACTGCAGGCGTTTAAAATTGGATGGCAAGTTGTTGGGTATAATTGGGATGCGCGGTATAAGAACATTGTCTCCCTAAGCTTCTCCAGTTAAAATTGTGGCTTTCACAATGTGCCTTCCTAGTTCGGTAACTCGCAACCGAGGACAACTCTACAGAGTTTACTTTAGGAATTCTACGGGATAACTTGCCCCGCCCCCGCCCGGTTCGCCCGCCACCGCGTATCGTGTAATCGTCATATTTTAGACAATTCACACAAAATTTTTGTAAATTCTAGCCTAAGCTATATTATTGTAAAGTTTCATTAAAATCAATACAGTAGTTTTTACGTGAAAGAGTAACAAACGTTCATCAATCCGCCCCACGGCCGGTCGCGATCGGTACCGCCGCAACCGCTATGCCCATGCATTTTAAATCTGCAATATCTTCGAAAATATTCATTTAAATTACATGCTGTGAAGGGCCATTTTGATCTATATTACATGCACAATTTATTTAAGGTACTTATTTAGATAAGGATTAATACTGTATTACTTAAAATCGTTTTTTCGTAAATAAGCCATTATTTTCTCGTTAGTAAATGATAATAAAAACCGGCCAAGTGCGAGTCGGACTCGCCCATGAAGGGTTCCGTAGCAGCAAGTATCATCATAATATAAAAGTTCTTGTAGTTCTTTGTAAGTTTGATCGACGTTTTTATATTTGAGTTGATTGAATGAGAGGAAAATTGCGATTTACGATTTATGACGTTTTAAAAAAAAACTAATTACTTGATCTCGTTCAAACCAATTTTCAATGGAAGTTTGCATGGTAATGTACATCATATATTTTTTTTAGTTTTATTGGTCTCTTATTTTAGAAGTTAGAGGGGGGGGGACCAACATTTTACCACTTTGGAAGTGTCTCTCGCGCAAACTATTCCGTTTAGAAAAAAATGACATAAGAAACCTTATTATCATTTTTAAAGACCTATCTATAGATACCACACACGTAAGGGTTTGAAGAAAAAAAAAATTTTTGAGTTTCAGTTCTAAGTATGGGAAGCCCCAAAAATTTATAAACTAATTACTTGATCTCGTTCAAACCAATTTTCAATGGAAGTTTGCATAATAATGTACATCATATATTTTGTTTAGATTTATCGTTCTCTTATTTTAGAAGTTACAGGGGGGGGGACCAACATTTTACCACTTTGGAAGTGTCTCTCGCGCAAACTATTCAGTTTAGAAAAAAATGATATAAAAAACCTTATTATCATTTTTAAAGACCTATCCATAGATACCACACACGTAAGGGTTGGATGAAAAAAAAAATTTTGAGTTTCAGTTCTAAGTATGGAGAGCCCCCAAAATTTATTATTATTTTTCTATTTTTGTATGAAAATCTTAATGCGGTTCACAGAATACATCTACTTACTAATTTTCAACAGTATAGCTCTTATAGTTTCGGTAAAAAGTGGCTGTGACATACGGACGGACAGACAGACAGACAGACAGACAGACATGACGAATCCATAAGGGTTCCGTTTTTTGCCATTTGGCTACGGAACCCTAAAAAATGGTTATTGTGGGTTATCCGTAAGAGATAGACATATACCATCGCGGACTTTTTTTTAAACCTTTTTAAGGTGTACATTATTTTGATCTATCTCGAAGGGTTCAGCCAGCGTTTGCAATGTAAGCGCAAAAAAATGTGTTTATTTACGACCTTTACCAATTAAAATCGTCATATTTTAGACAATTCACACAAAATCTTTATAAAATGTAGCCTATGTGTTATTCTGATGTATGAGCTATAATATTGTAAAGTTTCATTAAAATCCATCCAGTAGTTTTTGTGTGAAAGAGTAACAAACATACTCACAAACTTTCGCCTTTATAATATTAGTAAGATAAAATATAAAAATTATAATTATAATCTTTTATTGTGAGCATCTCAGTGAAACAGGACGTATTCGGTGCTTCGTTACGAAACAGCGTCGTAACGCTTGCTACGGCGTAGCAGCTACGAGGTGGCGTGCTACGGCAGGTGCGAACAACTGTATTTGCGATGAAACGACCTTACGCGTGGAGTTATTAGACGACTAGAAACTGAGTTAAGTTGGAAATTAGTACTTTTCGTAATTAATACTGTTTGGTATATTACCGCCTTGTTTGGATGAGTGATTTACGTACCCGAAACTGTCTGAGTTCTAGGTTCAGTGCTAATGATTAGGCATAATTTGTGACAGATATTTCGAAAATTTCAAGGATTTATCATCGTAAAGGAAACTTAAAAGTTAATAAGTATTCTCTCTACATTGTCTCATTATTCTTGTAGAGTATGCAGCATTTACGTTAACCAAAGTTGTTAATTTCTTTCAATAATCCAAAAGCGAAATTGATTTAGTACTTTGTGAAAAAATCATAGGATAATTTACACTTTAGAGCAGGGTCTCCGTTACTTGAATTAATTAATTATAACAATGATGGCTTATGCACCACGCTTATCAAGTTTTGAACAAGTTTTGCCAAGACCCCGAATTAATAATAATTAATAATTATCAATGTCCTGCTCATTTAAACTACAACAATTTTTCAGCTTAGTGTCCAACGCTGTCACAATGTTTTATAAATAGAATACAAGAGAGTAGTACCTACGTCAAGATAAAATATGAACATCGGAAAACATTGAAAATATTACAAAAACTAATTTGTACTCACAAA
Source organism: Mecyna flavalis (assembly GCA_949319885.1). Taxonomy (NCBI): domain Eukaryota; kingdom Metazoa; phylum Arthropoda; class Insecta; order Lepidoptera; family Crambidae; genus Mecyna; species Mecyna flavalis. The sequence continues at coordinate 2,111,994 of OX439426.1, forward strand.
AATTTTATACCGAGGTATTTTCATGTTTATAGCAAACTCATATATCTGAATGTCATTTGTTATTGTTAAAATAGGTTATCTTCTCAAATTTAAGTTAGTTGATACCCATTATTTTCCTTAAAGTATATAGATAGGATGTACTGCTTGCTTAAAATTTTCTTAGAATATTCTGCAATCATCTATTAAAGTTATATAATAGTATATAATATTTCCCAGAGTGGTTGAGAGAAGGGAAGTTATCGATCTTACGTAAACATCCAGTTACAAGCATTCAATCGGTTATTAATTCGTGGAATTATGATGTCTATTGTCTATGCCAATATTAAAAATATTTTATAATCCTCAACGGACAAAGAGTTTGTTCTCGCAAGGGAAATATGTTTATTTAAAAATATAAGTACGATATTTTCCTTGTCGATTTATTGGCTTGAATACCTGGAAGTTACCTCACTCATTTCCTTCGGGCTTCAAGGGCTTCAAGTCAAGTACATAACGGGTTTTTAATTATTTTTTTTAAGATTGATATTATTTAATTGGGTAAACAGGCAGGCATGCAATCCGTTCAGCCCGACACTTAACCAGGTTCTTCCTCTAGTTCTTGACTTCATGTGTGCTGGCTCCCATATAAATATTGACGGGACACAACCAGCAAAACTTTAATAAAGTCCTACCACCAATCAGGCTCAAAGTAGGAATCAAACATACGACCTCCGGCTTCAGACCTGTCATAAATCATTTATTCCCTTAAAACAATTTAAACAATATACATTGTGTTGGAAATTGTTGCATAGTTGCTTTTGGTAAAAATTAATTAATTAGTATCTGTATAATCAATAACAAATAATAGTCAATAAAAAAAAAATTATATAAAATTATCAAACTTATACCTAAATAATAACAATCAAACAACTTAAATGTCATGCTAATAATTAATATATATATAAATAAATAAATACCTGCCTACCTGCCTGAGCGGCTTAGCCACTGATCCACGGAGTAAACGAAACTTTGGTAATTTTACATTTAAAAATAATGTCCTCCTAGCCGAGTTGTACGGCTACGGCGGCCAATCTTTTACGATCAGCCAACTACGCAGGATATATTATAGAGCACAAGTGAGTGCACAAGCACAGGTGCACTCCCTATTCCCTCTCTCTCATGACATGGTGGGACAAAGTTTACATTTACTATTCTATTGGATGAAGGCTATCTCTATATTAGAACCATGTTTAACAAAAACTTATCAACACGATATAACCTGGTGTTTGGCATCGCGTTTTACTCGCCAAGACGTCAAGTAATGGTGTTGTAATTGTGTTCGCGGCGCTGTCGCGTGACGGACGCGCGACGTCGCCTCCACGTAGCCTTCGTGACGCGCTGTCAATGTTCTTTATACCATTTTGTTCATAAATATGAAAAAATAATAAACAGCTGTCGAGAAATAACAACAGTACTTGCGCACTGACTTAGGCACTATAATATGTCCTGAGTAGTTGGTTGTTCGTCACAATTGGCTAACGTAGCGGAATACTCGGCTTAACGTATGATTGTTTGATGAATGGTCTAAAGGTCTAAATCTAAATGATTGCTAATGAGACCCAAGATACATCACATGCACATGGGACACCCTCCTGTAGAACAGACGAGACTCTAACGCCCCCACCATCCAGTATTTGGCCAGCGTGATGGGTGTAGGACCAAATTCCTCCAAATCAAAATATGTATCCTTTTGATAGCCCTTTGTGGCCTTAGTGGACCGTCTTTTGGCTGAAATGGTGGTTCTGTTAAACAAGAATATGTCAAGACACTATCCTGGTGTCTGACACCGCGTTTCACTCGCCAAGACATCAAGTAATGGTGTTGTAATTGTGTTCGCGGCGCTGTCGCGTGACGGACGCGCGACGTCACCTCCACTTAGCTGTCGTGACGCGCGCTGTCAATATTCCTTGCAACAACATTATCTTCTATAAATATGGAGGTCTTGCAATAATATAAAAATCAGAGAAGCATGGAGTATGGCTCTAAGTATCCCTCAAAGGAATAGGCCGCAGTGGCTTACCATCAGATGGGCTGCGTGCCTGTCTGCCTCCTAAAGTGACATATACATATGTATATATACGTGATTGCATGTTTAGGGGTTAAGGTTTTCGAATGACAGCTAAAGGGACTCAAGCCTGCTTCACCTGTAAGCAGAACCGCCTGTTGTTCAACAGACGAGGCTTTGGCGCTCCCCTCCACCCAGTACTGAGCCATCGTTGTGGGTGTAGCACCTAATTTCTTTTCTTCCTTCCTCTTTCTCCTTGGAGCAAGCCTTTGTCTAGCGCTGGACAATTTTCCGGTTGTAAATGATGAAAGCTAATATTCTATATTATATGCTTGGAAAATTTATGGAACTTAAACAAAAATACCAATATTTACTCCTACCAACACAACACACAACATCTCAGTTCACTCACATGGCTTTATCGGACAAAAACGATGCAGCGAAGTAGAAACATAGCACCAAATATTTCGCAGCACAAAGGAAGCTTAGGCAACTTTACCAAGCCAGTGTGCTTAAAAATTTTGTTGCAAAGTTTTTTTGATTATAATGATGTTATACCTGGCGTGGATATTGCACGTATTTCCAACGAAAACTAGCCCTTCTTTCTTTGCAGCCCAGTTATTTGGGAAATACTCCACACGATCTTTAAAGTTGTATCGTTTTATTCGAGTGACAAAACCACGCTGACAACCATCACCGACAGGAACTGTACTTTCTGTAAACGAAAGGGGCTTCAATACGTCCCTGCGATATTGAAGCGAGGCGGCAAAATTATACCCCTATGTTTTTGTTACGTAAAAGACCACGAAATGCAGTCGTTTTTTGTGTGTCTTCATCACAGATATCTTTGCTGCATCAATAATTGCGTGACGTCACGTAGTTGTCTACCGCACCCATCTACTGCCGCAGAAACATACTCAGTTAAGCACTGCCCGCGTTATTATCTCATAACGATTGATTGACAAGCCATTTGGTGTAATGGTCGAGAAGTCGGATATTACACCAAAGGTCGCGGGTTCGATCTCCGCACGGTAGAAACATTTGTATGCATGAGTCTGTTTGTATCGGTCTGGATGTGTCTATGTATAATATTTGTGTATTTACAAAAAAATATATAAGTAATGTTTATCTGTTGTCTGGCGTCCACAGCCCAAGCTAATGCTTAGTTTGGGGCAAGACTGAATATTGTCCAGAGTTATTTATTTATTTAATATTTGTGGCCACATCATGTGTGTGCTTTTGTCTTGTTTTTTGTTAGCCATGTTCAGATTGTTCCTGACAGAAACGATGCAACGAAGTGGAAACATAACACCAAATATTTCCAGCAACAAAGGATCCACCCGTAGCTTAGGTAACTTCACAAAATAAATAAAGCAAAAGTTAGATGGAAGCGGTTTGCTTTACAACTTTTATTTTGATTTTTAATTGCTGCCTTCTGCCGCTAGCACCTGCAACTAATTATTCATTTTCTTCGATATCCAATATCCTCCATTGCCACGACTTGCATCAAAAATAAAACAAAACGCCGCAAAGCTCACTTTGTTGTCCGTCTATATCTGTCTGCAATTCTGCGAAAATGCTTTCTTGGAAACTGGATAGGTCCTCTTTACGGCATGCAAAATTGTAGTTCATTTCAACATAAGACGTTTAAAAAATGGTTTTCAGTTGGTCATATGTATATGACCTACTGGGATCGCATCTTTAAGAAATGACGTTCAACGTGCTATAATAATTATTTTCCTCTAATGCCTTTGAGCCTTTAATTTAGAGGTGCTGGATCCCATGTCTACTATTTGCGCATCTGTGATTCCACCTGATTTGCAGATGTCTATGGGCGGCGGTAGTCAGTTTCCATCAGGTATGCCGCATGCTCGTCTGCCCGCTATACCATAAAAGAAATCAAAGAAGTCTACAGAGTGTGGCACTTAACGTTATTTTGCCTGCCAACTGCAATCATATGAGAATAATTTATTATTATTATTTATTATATCAGAAGATGCAAAAGCATATTCTACAATATGCAAGTACTAAGGGTGTACAACAAACCATAGATTAGTGGATTTCTCCCACAAACAGATTCAGTCAGTTCTAATAAACTTGAGCTCCACTGAGCTGTGATCTCACGACTGTTGTATTCAGCGCAAAGGCAAGATCGAGAGCACAGTCCTTATTAGTGGTTGTCGCAAAGCTACCGCGAGCTCTTGACTCCTAATTGGACGCAGCGATAGTGCCTGCAATAGAGGCGCTTTACGATCTGCGAACACTTTGCATTGAAACTTGATTAGAATTTTATTGGTACTAGTAAAATAATAAAGACTACACTTTATTGGTACTAGTAAAATATTAAAGACTGCAACAAAAGGTTATTTAGGAGCTCTAAGCTCAAATGACTACTACGGCGCTTTTTACGATTCTGTGTGTCTCTTCAATGGAGTAGAACGGAGTTGCACCTTAACAGAAAACTTTTATATTTAAACTTTATTACAGTTGGCTATAAGCCGGCTAGCCCGCCTTTTTCCGACTGCAATCATATAAAAAGTTATAAAGACTTTTTGTTTTTATGCAAAAAGCAAGCGGCACTATTTACCAACCTGAGAAATCTACAGACAGATTCATACAAAAGCTACAATAAACTTGAGCTCTACTGAGCCGGTATCTCGCGACTGTTGTTCAAGCATTCAGCGAAAAGGCTGGATCGGGAGCGTCTCCTGCGGTCCTTATTAGTGGTTGTCGCAAACCACTGATAAGGTTACCGCGAGTTCTTGAGTCTTTTGAACGTGGTGACACGATAGCCTGCAATAGTGACGTAGCTTACGAACTGCAAACACTTTGCATTGACTCTTGAATATAATATTATTGGTTCTAGTGATAAAATAAAGACCACAACAATAGGAAATTTTGAAGCTATAATTTAAATGATGGCGATTATTACATTACGATTCTGTGAGACTTTAATGGAGTATAGTGGAGTTTTCGTTTAAAAGAAAACGTTTATATTCCAACTTTATAACAGTTGGCTATAATATAAGCCAGCTAGCCCGCCTTTTTCCGACTGCAATCATATAAAAAGTTATAAAGACTTTTTGTTTGTCTGCAAAAAGCAAGCGGTACTATTTACCAATGGGCAAAATCTATAGATAGATTCATACAAACGTTCCAATTAACTTGAGCTCTACTGAGCCGCGATCTCGCTACTTTCACACGCATTGAGCGCAAAGGCCGGATCGAGAGCGCCTCGCGGTCCTCAAAGCTACCGCGAACGATAGAGTCCTAATTGGCGCTGCGGAGCTGCACTATGTGAACACACATCGAGAGCGGTTACTTCAAATTAGTAGGTAGTCAGTCAGGTAGTCGATATAGTTGGAATATTAATATTGTGGCCGACGGAAACCTCTTTTATAATTTGTACTTTTATTTAAGTATTTGAATAGTATTTTGTTTAAATTTAAATTGTAGTAGTGATAGTGATACAATAGTCAACCAAAAGCTTAAGGTGAGTACAACTTGTGAAGCGCACATCGCTACATCTTATTTAGCCCAACGGCACAGATTACCAAATAGTTACCTAATGGCACAAGTATATTAATATCTGCAGGATATTAATATACTTGTGCCATTTACACCTTTTGGCTCCTTTGCTCTTTGACGAGATTTTAATAATTTCACTTCAAGTAAGAAAAATATCTATAAATAAATTGCCAGCAATTTGAATTTTCCGAAATATGTATATTATTATGACAAATAGATAGTTTCTATTTGTCACGTCCAGAAAACCTTAGTTTCCTTAGGTTTAAACCTGCCTTGTATTACCTACCTACCTGTGTATAATCCTCTAATTTGTTAGAACTGATACACTATTCATCCGTAAGGGTATGAAACAAGAGCGAATCCTCCGCGAGCTGTCTTATTAGTGGTAATCACAGACAGACACGAGAGGGCTCTCGATTCCTAATTGGACGGAGTTGTGTGCGACAGATAGAACTCAAGCTTGATGCATGCCTTCGCTTGAGGATGTACAGTCCACAGCACATCAGACTACCCTAATCTGTCAAATTTCTACAACCGATTTTCAGCTTTATTGACTTCACATAGAGTTCTTTTTCAATTGAGCATTTTTGTCAGATAAGCAATAGGTTGATCTGCTGCCGTCCGTACTTAGGCTTTTCATAATGCTCGCGAAGAATCTATGCAAGACATGATTAGCAACAAAATCAAACAGTATTACTGAAGGGTGTCGATTCATTTGTATTTAATGGTGGTTTTAATTTTATCTGGCTATGTTTTTGGATATTGAACCAAAGTTCCACATAATTATTTGACTGGCCCGATGGCGCATTTGGTAGTGACCCTGCCCTATGCGCCAGGGGTCATGGGTTTGAATCCCACCTAGGACAAACCCTTATGTGATAAACATTTTGTGTTTGTTCTGTGTCTGGATGTTTAGGTATATATTTGTGGTACCTTCGTTGTTTCTGACACCCATAACATAACACAAGTGCTTACGCTACTTACTTTGGGGTCAGGTCAATGTATGTGATGTTCTCCAATATTTATTTATTTCTATCCATACTAATTTGTATCATAATAAATGCCAAACTCTTTCCGTCTGTCTTTTCACGCCTAAAATTCTTAACTAATTTTGATGAAATCTAGTACAGACATTGATGCGACCTCAATAAAGAATATATACTACTTTATTATTACGGAAATACTATTCTTTCAGGTTGACTGGGAGAGAATGCCATGAGGCATTAAGTCCGCCTTTTGTACTTGGTTTGTGCAATGAAGCTTAAATAAATAAATAAATAACAAATCTCTCCCGAAGGAAAGTCATATTCTCTCAACATGTCTACAACTAAGTTCAAGAATACCTACAAGTAGGATTCAAATGAAGTGACCTACTATTCAAACAATAAATGGTCCTCCTCTCATTTGGTAACTTATTACGCTGTCGTCGGAGGGTCAATGGAAGTTATTGGTAGTAATTATGTACGGCGGAGGCGCGTAACTCACCGTGACGAGGGTCGGCCAGTGCTGTGCGCCATCGGTTCAGCGGTAGGTTTATTGGCGTAATAATCTATTGAACTACCGGTTACCGGATTAATCTAGTTCTACACACCTTATGAATCTAGAAATCGAATAGCGATCACTGCGGTCAGTTTCTTTAAAGGATACTTAACCAATAAAGCTGTTTATTTTTTAATCTTTTACATTAATATTGCTAGACAAATAAGCTTCTGGCGATACCAATAAATAAATAAAATAAATATCTCTGGACATTATTCACACAGCGCCATCTAGGCCCAAACTAAGCATTAGCTTGTGCTATGGGTGCTAGACAACGGATAAACATTACTTATATACTTTTTTTTTGTAAATACATACATATTATACATAGAAACACCCAGACCGATACAAACAGACATGTTCATGCACACAAATGTTTGTACCGTGCGGGGATCGAACCCGCGACCTCTGGTGTAATAGCCGACTTCTCGACCATTACACCAAATGGCTCGTCATAATACCCACATTGGTTCCAGAATGCTCATTTAAATGAATTAGTATAATTTAAAAAACTTGTTGTCATATACAAATTGAAAACATTTTTATATCCTCTTGATACACTTGAGCAGTTGGATGAAAACTATTTACTGAAGCAAACAATGGTAACCGGCAAACCTACCGATTCCCACACCCCAACACTGAAAGGGCGCGAAGGGCTTGGCCGACACTATGTCGCCTGACCGAGGCGGTATTACAATGCGCTGGCATCCACTCACGCGTTACACATGTGGGGGTAATAAACTACCCGAGCTCGGAGGCCTCGTCTTAATCCACGTTTTATATTTAGTTCGACGTCGCAAGTTGAGCGTAAGTAATGTTTCGTTGAGAATGGTATTCAACAAAAGGAATTAGTAAATATCTTGAATGTAAACAAACTGAGAAACAGTATAGTGGCTGCGGCAAAAACTATTAGAAGGCTAGTGAGACCTGAGAGTAGGACCTGTTTGCTATTAACCTAAGCTTGTCCCCAGGCAGTAAGCAGGTTGTAGTGGTAGAGCAATGCTGTTTTACAGTACGGATGGGCCGGCTCGTCCGGGGAAGTACCATCCTCTCACATTACACATAATAGTGACTACTATTGTGTTCCGTCTGGTTTGTGCAGGCGCGGTCGCAGCCTGAAATTTTGGAGGGGGTCACCATTTTTTTTTTTTTTTGGAGGAGAATGCGTTTTTGTACCATAAACGCAGGTTTAAAAAAAAAAGGCTAGCTAAACCTACGGCCGTGTGTGGGACTTGAGACTAAGCGTCCACTACGCGCTAAACTCCCCCAGTTAGCCTTGTGGCTATTGACCAGCCCGGGTCACTCACTACCTCAGACAAAGGATACCTATGGAAGTGTTACAAAATCATATATAATTAATAATTATACTTATGGAATTACCACCATTCACCACCATTATTATTTGGCAAATTTTTGAGATTTTTTCAATTTGACCTTAGATTTTGGGGGGGGGTCATGTCCCCTGTGACCCCCCCCTTCGGACCGCGCCTGGGTTTGTGATGATGATATATTATGATGTCCATGGGCGGCGGTGATTGCTTACTATCAGGCGACCCGCTGCTGGCCCGTTTGCCGCCTCTGACATAAAGAAAAATGCGATTACATTAGAACTCTGATCGTTCGATCGATGAGTGCGTTAAAGGAGACGTAATTAAAAAGGCCAATATCATTACCATACAATAATCTGCCCTAATCTATAAAAGTCTCACAACCAATTTTCAGCTCAATGTCGATCACGATAATATTTCTATTAAATAATTTCATCAGGTTATAGTAGGTTGGCTTTTCCTTACGTCCATTCGGAGATTTCTCCTAAGTGTACCTCAATAGAAATGGTGGCTACTTGACATCTGGTGGGCAACGATAGAAAAAAGAAAGAAATATGTACATTACATTAAATATTTTTTTATTATTTAAAAATGTCAAGTGATTGTCGTGATCAAGGGCCGGGCAGACGACAGGCCGTGCTAAATTGGCCACTGTCGGCCTCCGTCCGCGGGCGTGCGTAATATAAATGTATTTTTTATGAAGGTCATCGGCTAGCCTCCTCCTCTCGATTAGGGTGACCAGAGATAAATCTTTTTTAAAAAGGCTCCTGCTATACAATAAAAAATGAAATGCTAATTCTGTTGTTTTAAAATGTTACAAGAAGCAATATCATTTTTATAATTAGCTTTTTAAAGCATTAGCAATCAAAATATTCTTTAATCATAATAGACTTCAAAGATGCATGATTTGTCAATAATAAATACATAGTGACTCTGTCACCAGCTTCGGTGGCATTCCGATATCAACTTATTATTATCATTGAGAATAACTTGCAAGAAAACTCGATAGTTATTCTTGTTAATCGTCAAAAAACATCATTTCTACAATAGTGGATAATATAGTATTATCCATTAAAATTACTAAGTCATATAGTTATCATGTAAAGGTAATAAAGTACTTTGTAGGTAACCCTGATCTCCTCCGGGTGACATTTTTGCGCTCCCAATTAAACCCACCCTGGGTCCTTCCACGCGCGCATAAATAAACACAAGGGCGATTGTGTTGTAGCCGCGACACCGGACCGCTCTTGTTTATTTTTATTGCGCACATAATAACCCCTACGTGGCCCGTTGCTATTCATACCAACGGCGGCGGTGCGTTACGGAAAATATCATGTAGATAAAAGACTTCTAAAACAGTACATTTTTGGTCGTGAATCAAAGGTAAAGCTAAGTGAGTCTAAAAAAAACTGTTACGTTCGGAGGTTCGATTTCCGCTTTGGAAACGGTGGATTATGTTGCCATTCTGTTTTCAGTGTAATCCAGCAATGTTAATATAGGGTCCACTACACTTCAAAATCTCCAAATCCAAACCTAGAAAAAGGCACGTATTATACACATTATGACAGCACATTAAGTGACTGTTCCCAGTAGAGTCCCTTAATGGTGGGGCATTATGGCGTTCTCAAATGCAGTTCCATAAAAAAATGTGTCTATTACAGAACTAGATGTTGTAGCCAGCCCTAACACCCTGATCTCCTCCGGGTGACATTTTTGCGCTTCCAATTAAACCCACCCTGGGTCCTTCCACGCGCGCATAAATAAACACAAGGGCGATTGTATTGTAGCCGCGACACCGGACCGCTCTTGTTTATTTTTATTGCGCACATAATAACCCCTACGTGGCCCGTTGCTATTCAAACCGGCGCGCGATACGTAACGGAACATAATTATATAGCTATAAGACTTCTAAAACAGTAAGGTTTCGGGGCACGTTTTATGATATTCAGTCAGAAATAATAACACTTATTTTAATAGATTCCCTGAAACATGGTAAAGCTACTTAGATCATTAAAGCTGGTTTGATTTCTTTCAAATTCAATTCGCACTATGGCCGTGGATCAGGTAAAACTACTTGAGTGCAAAAAAAACTATGAAGTTCAAGGGATCAATTTCCGTTATGTCCACGGTGGATTCCGTCACCATTACAGTTCCCACTGTGATCCAGCATCATTAATGTGAAAGCCATGTGACTTCAGATCAAAGCCTTCATAATCAGGCGTTTTCAGTATGGCAGGATACTGAGTGACCTACAGAAGGGCATTATGGCACTTTTCAACTGCAAATGCCACGAAACAGCATGTTTGTTTGAGAAAGCGTTTTATATAATTAAAATTTCATCCTCTTACATAACACCAGCGTGAAATAATAGTGACTACTATTGTGTTTCGTCTGGTTTGTGAGTGTGCCGGAGGCCCACACCCCCCATACCCCCATAGGCCGGCAACGCAATCCCTCTGGTGTTGCAGATGTCCATGCAGATTGCTTACCTTACCATTAGGCGACCCGATGGCTCGTTTGCCGCCCCTGACATAAATAAAATTAACTACTATAATATTGGTGATGTACGGTTACATCTTCTTTGATTTTCTGAATATAATTATTAATACATTAGCAATGAAATTGATTTTTAGCAATTCATTAGTTGGATATGTTGCTGATTGAACTTTTTTAGGGTTAGAGTCGCTAATTTCCATATCCAAGGTGAGAAATAGCATTAACTGTGTTCAGGTGATATTAATATTCTTTTTCATTACAAGTGCTTTCGTCGGTCTTTTAAAATATTCTTTTGAAATAAATAGACATTTTCGCTTACGAAGAACAACAAAAAATACGACATCACCATTAATTACTACAAAAATAAACACATTAATTAGTAAAAGAACGGTTTTAGCTTACCTCAGGTGTATTTACGGGCTAATTACAAGGAGATAAAATATTTCTGTACAATCCTTAATAGCATCCTTAAATATCTTTCTTTTTTTTTCTGCCTGTCCCGGGTGGCGTGTTTGTTTGACCTTTTCAAATTTCTTTTCGAATCCCACCCAGGACAAAAGTGTAGGTAAGTAATGAACATTAGTTGTATTTATTCTATGTTTGAATGTTAATTTGTATTATCTTTTACGTTGTTTCTCATTTGACGAGCCATTTGGTTTAATGGTCGAGAAGTCGGCTATATTACACAAGAGGTCGCGGGTTCGATCCCCGCATGGTACAAACATTTTGTGCATGAAAATGTTTGTTTGTATCACCAAACCACAGAATATAATTATAATAGTACCTACACCAAACTCTCTGGGTCTGGGTGTTCCTATGTATAATATGCATGTATTTACAAAAAAAAGAACATAAGTAATGTTTATCCGTTGTCTGGCCTGGTACCCATAGCACAAGCCATTAGCTAATGCTTAGTTTGGGGCTAGGTGGCGCTGTGTGAATAATGTTTAGAGATATTTATTATTTATACCCATAACACAAGAGCTCAAACTACAAACTTTGGAGTAATTTTGTTATTATTTAAATTCTATACATTGTATTTTTACAGACATATTAGGTTTTATACCTACTCTAATTGATTTCTATTCTTAAAATGTTGTAATTATTAATCTTCATTTCACCTTTGTCTGATTTGCCATAAACGAGTACTAAGTATTATAATATCAAGTTTTAACCACTATAGGGTTTGGCACTTATCCTGGCTTCAACCTTATACAAAGTATCGAAGCCTCTTCAAGTATTCGCGTGAAAGCACGAAAGTGCACACGTGCGGACGCGAGAGTGCATTTTGCCACACAATCTGAACGCTGCTAAGTTAGCGCTCCGACTGACAGGGTTGCCATCATCACACATCTTCTTTTTATTTTGGCACCTTTTCAATTTACGCTTCGATGGTCTAGTGATTGAAGTGCGTGCCGTGGTCTGGGGGTCCTGGCTTCAATCCCTGGTCGGGAAAAATGTGTGTGTGTAATCTTTTGAAAAGGTAAATACCTATGTAAGTGTACATCAAAAAAATACTGAAATGTACATCAAAATAACTGATTGCACACCAAAGGTTAGGTTAGGTCACAGAACAAGAAAATTTTCTCTCTGAGGTTAGAATGATAACGTCCCTACCTTTGTACCAGAACCGAACGCGCCACTTCTTCTCACAGCACACAACGAAAACGATGCATTCATTGGCTAAAAAACTTCTAACAAAACTAATCCTTCTTATCTTAGTAATAGGGTTAATTTTACGTTAATACACAAGCTTGTGTTTCCAGCTGTAATAACCATGGTATATAATGCATTTCGTCAACTCTTACTTCTACATTTTTCAAATGGGCAAGTAATAACTTTTGTGTGCAAACGTTTGAAATACATGTTTCAGTATAAAAATATGCAATACAAACGATGTAATTATGATAAATCAATTATTTTTAAAGAAATTTTCCGTGCTTGCATCACTGGAATAGTGTAGCGCCTTGTCATTTCACAATTCGATATCGATAGTCAGGTTTTATACTTGTTTATAATATGTATTAAGATAGCAAAATAATTCAGTTTGTTTGTGTAAACTTAAACACTACTGGACCTATTTAGAAAATTCCATCACAATTAGAAATGCTTTATTCCCGGTTGCATTCATTCATTTTTCATTTTTATCATAGTTTGTTGGAAAACTAAAACATACAAAACTTTACTTTATATCTTACTCGAAAATTTTATCTTATGTTATAATTGCGTGTAAATTGCCACACACCGTAAACATTTCACGTACACAAAAAACTTGATAAAAATACGCTATCGTAAAAACTATCGATAACATGCAAGCACTAAAAGTCAAGCCGAAAATTGCACAGAGTTGCCGATTAAGGCTAAGAATTCACGGCGCGGTTTTTTGTGCAATTCCGCAGCCGTCGCGGTTGTCGTGCGGTTACAAACCGTCCACGATAAGTTGTCTTTTAGTACGTCACGCTGCCTATGTCACTAGTGCAAAATTGCGTCGGATTTCTGTGTCAAGCGATCGCAGAGCGTGAAAATCGCATCGTGAAAACTGCTCTTACTTTTTTTCATATAAATCAACATTCTTTAGAGGCTGTGACCCCGCAACCGATGTGGGCGTGATTAAAAACCGCGCCCGCTGCGGTCGCTTGGCGGGCAACCGCAATTAACCGGCGCGGGCGGGAGGTATAAAAATCGCACCGTGAGTTTTTAGCCTTTGTGTTTAGTACGAAAATCGTGCAATTGGGCAAAGACTGAGACCAGTTTGACGTAGGATATGATCATTTGATCATATGCGTGGCCGACCGACTCCGCCCACTTTATCATTCTAACCATTTTTCTTTTCTATGGGTTAGGTTAGCAATTCAGTATTTTTTGATGGTGAATTAGTACTTTTTGATGTGCAGTTAAATACAACCCTTTTGAAAACACACAGTTTCGGTTTGTGATCACTAAATCCTATGCATGCTACATTATTTAGTGACACTGGCAGATAAGCGTCCCCCGTAACCCTCTTTTTATTTAGAACTCTTGGTTTACTTTATGTACCGTCATCCTCCGTCAGGGGTGAAGGCGCTGTGTGGGACTCCGCCACCCTCAAAAGGTTCGCCCTTTTTACCCGCTAAACCACGGAGTGTCCCTCCTAGCCTGATGGTGGTCATGGGAGCGCGTGATTCTTTGCATCCATGAAAGGTTAAAATAAATCGGATTGAGTGTGATAGCATCTTTTTATACTAATTTTTGTGATGAAATTTTTGGCGGGCAACGCGCCTGTGACCCTAAGGGGGTCCCGGGTGCTTATGGGCGGCGGTGATCACTTACCATCAGGTGACCCACTTGCTCGTTTGCCCCCCTATTACATAAAAAAAAAAAAAAAAAAAAAAAGATGAACCGAAGAGTTCATGGGGATCCCTTGGGGGATCGGGTTAGGGTATCCTAGTGAACAAAACAAAACTACTGGTGCCCCAGCTATTCCGTAATCTCGATAAATGAAAGTGTTAAATCATTTAAGTGTCTTGAACCACTGCTAACCCTGTTAGCGCTCGGTATCAGCTCGGTATTATTTAGTGACACCGGCAGATAAGCGTCCCCCGCACCCCGCACCCCTCCCTCCCCGCAGGATGTTGCCTGCAGTTGCCACGGAACTCCGCAAACACTGGCCGGACGCGCAAAAACTGTCCGCTTGTATCGCGATAGTTAGTACATCTGGCGGAAACTTTTAACGTATGTTACCTACTTGTTTGAACGTGTTTTCGCAACCAAATGTTAACAAATTTGTTGTTGCCGCTTTGCTTGTTTTTACTGAATACTCTGCTAGTGTTAAGATTCAAATGCGCCTTTCAGCTATTGACAAAAATAATTAGCTTACATTTTAAAACATTTTTGCTCTAAAATATTAGATTATACAAGATGTACCTACATGATTTATAGCTAATTAAAGCCAATTGAATTACAGCTTATTTCCAACAAAGCAACTACAAATCATTAAAACGTGACACGGAATAAATTCCTAGCTCCTCGGATAGTAAATCTCGCCGAGTTTACGTGAATTTACCGCGCAATATTCAAAACATAGAAGGTATAACATAAATCGTCTGAAATTCGCTTGAATTTGTTCTTTATCAAGCATTCTGTTATAGGGATGATTATGAACAGTACACGCAACGAAACTTCATGATTTTAATATTGATGACTACAGCCCCTGGCTGGATTGATTTCAAATAATAAATATGTCTTAGTTACTGGATAGATTACAACGTAAGAACATAATTAGCAAACAATGTTGGGTCCGAGAGCATAAAGCGACTTTATAGTGATTCGTACTATCTCTACATCGGATTTTCATTTCAAGCAACTTCACTCTTTTAGGCTTTAATACTTTAGCTTTTTCAATAGTGCAAAATGACTACCATAACCTTCGGAATTGGCTATCCAACGAGAAGAACCGGCAAGAAATTCGATAGCTACTCTTTTCGATCGATAACGTCTTCGATGCGAAGCTGAGTCGATGTTTGCAAACAATGGAGAGTTTTACCGAGAGCCGCTAATGAAGGCTGTCGATGAAGGCATCTGCTGATTGCATCGCTCTAACGAGACAATACCTCCAACCTCCCCCTCCCGCACCCTGCTGACACCCCTCGGTATCAAATATTTTCACTTAAGCGACTTTACTCGCCAGTGATTTCGGATGTTAAGTTACATTGTTTGTGAATTACCCCTAGTAGTTTTATTAGGCACTGGCTGGTTTGACATGAAAGTAATTTAGTTACGCATTTAGTCACAAAGCCAATGCTTTGATAGAGTAATCTCTATTACTGACGTGCCTTCGCCAATGGCAAAAACAAACTCTTTGAATGTCTCCAAAAACTTAGCAGAAGTGATGATAGTATACCAGTTTTAGTTACTCCTTTAGGTATTATTAAGTATCAAATCGAAAAAAGAATATCAATCTTATAGTTTCCTCTACAAAATGCATTCGCAGTTTGAAATCCCCAAAACCACACTCTCCAAAATCGCTTTTGAATCTAGTAGTAATTAATGCTCATGGCGGCACTGAAAAGAAAACGTGACCTCACGTTCTAAAACTAAATTGCTAAATACTTAGTGTATACTTCCATTTGTTTGCTGCATTGCACAATCGTAATAAACGTTTCTCTTTAAAAGATAAAACAGCGCCAAGTGGAGACACTAAGCCGTTATCGTTCCTGCTCGGTTTAATTATGAAATTGTTCAGCGGCGTGGCTGCAGGCTGCATTCTTAGCGAGGACGCGACGCTCTTGCAAATATGTATAAACTAGCAAACGTACACAGTGGAAGAAGTAACAGTGAAATGCTTGTACTCATTCTTCGAGCGTTCTATCCTAGTCAACTAGTATGTTCTTCAAATGAACATAGACTTTAACCTAACACAAAAACAAAACTGTATGACCTATTAGTTTTGGCGATTGAAAAGAGTAACTGTCGAGCTTCTACATTCCGATCCGGTGGTAGAGTCAGTCTGTAACATTAATCAACGACGATTTGAAAGTGCTTCTTTGAAGCCTACGTGAATAAAGTATATTTTCATTTTGATTTTGATTTTGAACAAGACAGGAAACGCTTGACTATGCTTCAGAATTTGGCAAGTCCAGAGGTTACATTGGAACTACTGCCATCAGACTTCCGAAACTTATTCACCATCTGGAATTTGGCAGTGAAAAACATCCCCATGCGTCGAAAAAGACACAAAGCTGTTGGTCTTGCTGATCTTACTTTTGGTCAAAATGCTGTTCTGTGTTACGAGCGAGAGAGATTGCACATGTGCTTGCGCACTAAATAATCATAAAGGTTGGCGTCCGTAATCGAAACTCGGCTAGAGGAACATTTACTACTGTTAATGATTCCTACGTCTGCGATACTGCGTCAGAGCTTACTGCATCCAACTGCGGTCCCGGATTGTTCAAACTTTCCTGTCATATCGCCACTGTCTTCTTATAAATGTTTCTAATTATTTGTTTTGCAAGTATAACTGTACCATTCTTTACTTAATCCATTTTTAATTGCCAATTAATTTAATATTTTAAAATGGTTCTGAAGCAAATAAAAATCAATTTTAATGTAGACAACAAAAATTGAGATGGTAATTTTTACAATAAATAAATAATTAGTTAGACACTCAAATATTAAGATTGATGGAAGAAGATAATACAAAAAATTGATTTCAAATATTGCGTAAGTTTTGTTTACGTGCGTATTTATTTTTATTTCCGCGACCATCGTGAATTATTCATAATCTTCCATCAAGAATGAATTAATCATAATCTTTTACAATCTTTTATGTAAATCGAATAACTTAATATGTTCGAGCGAAAGTGAATTATCAACTTTGGTTCCACAAAGTTCATTTTTTGATTGAAAGATCTGAAAAATATAAATACATACGAGTAGCAACCACCCCTCATAACTTCATGTAAGTTCTATCAAAAAGCTTGATGTTTTAATTAATTAATCAATAATCCTTACTATTATCCATATTTTCCCCTTCCATATAACATGGGTTCCTTTAAACGAGCTACTACATCGTGGTCCTTCGAGCCGGATTACTGAAGATGTCCGTGTCTACAAGGAGCAAGACGAAGTCAAGTCATGAAGAAACTCGACGTCAGCGGGAACCTACGCCCGGATCAACTGCGAGTCTGTCGCACCTAGCGACGGACTCGGGCGTCGCTGCGTATAAAAAAAAACTAATTAAATGCAAAAGTAACTCTGTTGGTCTGTCATGTCTTTAACCGCTTGATCGTTTGTTCTGGTACCTCTATTAACGATTACAGATGAATCTTACCTAGATTAGATGACAGTCGCCCGAAGGTTATAACTGGCCATAGAACTAGTTTAAGTTTAAGTATTATGTAACCTGACTATATTGTGACAAAATGCTAGAAGATAAACGTAGTCTCGGAAACGTAGTGTAGGACGCCCTCAGGCCAGGTGGAGCGATGATCTGCGCAAGATGGCTGGCAGGAGCTGGATGCGAGTGGTCGAGGACCGATCGGCGTGGCGACCATTTGGAGAGGCCTATGTCCAGCAGTGGACTATCACAGGCTGATGATGATGATGATGATGCTAGAAGATAAAAAGCAAGAGCTTATTTCAAAAGCCAGCTTCGGTGTCATTCTTGTTACTGTGTGAAATTGAAAGCACTTATAATTTTTTATAACTATATACCCTTTAAATAATTGAAGACGTCTCGCAATAACAACAATCCATCGCCCGTCCAATTTTACTTTTTTATTTTACTCCTTGCGCCATTGAATTAGAAACAATTTTAGCAAAAGAATAATTTATTGCGACATAACAATACGAAAGCAAAAATAAGACGTCTAGCGGAAATGTATATTGCTTACGTGGGCTCTTTATTAAATGTAAGGAAGGCCATAAATAAAGCGCATTCAGAAATAGAGAACATTTTTATTTGTGTTAAAATAAAAACTGTTTTGTGTCCGTATCGTGCAGGCCGCGGGACTCACTAGGGCTTAGGTCCAACGCAAATATTATAGTGCTATTCTGAGTTAATTTATTTATAAAAAAAAACTATTATTATCTACCAAAATGGCACTGAAGAAATCTGCTGCCACGCCAAATACACAGCCCTAATGCCTAAATATAGTATATTATATTTATTTGCACATTAATGTAACTTAGTTTGCTAATAATATTTATTTGGCTTTTAATAAGTTGACTGAAAGAGAATGCCATTAGGCATTAGATCCGCCTTATGTACTCCTGATTGTGCATTAAAGTATAAATAAATTAATAAATAAGTACACCAGTATAATTACACATTTTAATAAATCCTTAGCCAATATAGAAACGCTTTAAACGTGTTTGTAACGTTGGCCTCTTCCACAATGTCAGATGAGCAAAACAAGTGGAATTTGCGATTGAAATACTTAGACCAAGCTAGATAAAACTAGTTTATTATTTAATACATACGACTTGTCTTGACGTTTCCATTTTATAACTATCGTGCTGTCAAACCGACTAGACATTTCCCCCCATCCTCTCTCAGTCTCAAGTTGTCACACATTAAGTTACTTAACAGAATCATACATAATGGATAGCAAGCAAAGTCAAAAAGCTTATTGTAACTTTCATTTTCACACATTGCAGGCAATGCAACCTTCGTCCCGCCTGATTGTAAGCGGTTACCGGCACCTATGGACGCCCATGGATATGGAACCCCTCATAAGAGAACCTCGTCAAAACGTGCAAAATGATTTCCAATAAACACAATTTCATTAAATCGCATAATATCGCATTATACGCCAATGATATTTTTTTATTTAACATCATTGATATACGCATAATGTTTTAGAGCTCGGAACAGATTTCAATACAAATTACTATGGACGTAACCAATACATTCTTTTAAATAACATAGACCTACCATTTTGTCACACGTTCTACAAAACCAAGAAATAAACAAGTAAAATAAGTTTAATTCAACATCAGATGTATTCCCCGTCTCTCACACAATGCCTGCACGGAACTCCGTTATGTGATTTGCGATTGAAATAAGACGTAACGCCGAACAGAGGCAATAAATGTAAACAAACAATCTCGAGGGCGCGCGTCGCGGGATTGAATAAAATGCAAATGAATGAAAATGATATTCGTAATAAATTCAAATGAAGGCGGTTCACTTTAAATTCAATTTTTGTAAGCAGTCTCGTTATTAGCATCGCCGGGCAAAGGCGGCCGCGCACGGAGTTCGGTGGGCGGGCTCACTTCACTTACGTTAAGATATATTAATAGTACTAGCCTTCCGCCCGCGGTTTCACCCGCGCGTAATCTCTTTTTCAAATAGCTTCTCCCCACCCTACCCTTCCCCCCACATTTCCAAGATCAAAAGTAGGTACCCTATGTTCACCGGGGATAGCGTACATTTCTAACAGCTATAGATATTTGAAATAAAAAACTAAAAAACACGCTTTTAGCACGCACTAAAAATGAGAAAATAATTTGGACATTTAGTTTGATGACTCAAGAGTTTTATTATGAAAGAAAGCGTGGAGCGTTTATGTAATCTTTACTCTTTTTTGTCCAAACGCTCCTCGCTTTCTTTCTTATACGAATTATTTTCTCATTTTTAGTGCGTGCTAAAAGCGTGTTTTTTAGTTTTTAAACTATTAATTTTATTTTATACTTTTTAGTCTTCTTATTATTCCAACTTAATTTACTACTTAGTAATTTAAAATATTAATAGGTATTTAAAGATATTTATTCGTATTCCTGACAGCAAATCCTTTCATTTGATACCCATATCATGCATTGCGTGCATTTCAAATAGCCTGTCCGCCATCTTGGACGTCCGCCATATTGGATTTAAGTCACTTGACTATCGTCTTCCTGACAGCAAACCCTTTCATTTGATACCCATATCATGGGAGTGGATTTCAAACAGCCAGTCCGCCATCTTGGGGAGGCCGCCATATTGGATTTGTAATGACGTTTCTTAGCTAGTCATGTATTGTGATCAGAACTCAGAGCGTATGCATAATTGCATCCTAATCGAAGACCGGGAAGTGGGTCAAATTAAGATTCCAAGATTTTTTTGGAAAGTGAAGCTAATATAATAATTATTATAATAATAATAATGACTTTTCTTAGCTAGTCATGTATTGTCATCATAATTCAGAGCGTGTGCAAAATTTCATCATAATCGAAAACCGGGAAGTGGGTCAAATTAAGATTCCAAGATTTTTTTTGGCAAGTGAAGCTAATTTATTAATAATTATAATAATATTGACTTTTCTTAGATATTCATGTATTGTCATCAGAACTCAGAGCGTGTGCAAAATTTCATCCTAATCGAAGACCGGGAAGTGTGTCAAATCAAGATTCCAAGATTTTCTTACATACATAGTTACAAGTGAAGCTAATATAAAGCGTGTAATAAAAATATTACGCGCGGGTGAAACCGCGGGGGTGAAACCGCGCGAGGTAGTAAACACCTGTGTTTTTGCTTTTGCTTGAGCACTGTGATGTTCCTATCCTGCATAGTTGGGTAATTGAAGTTTGGTCGCCATACACGAAACTCGTTTAATTTAGATAAACTTTTATAAAAACGTTGTATTAAATCATCCTTTTGAGTCCACAACATCCTTGGCGTCCTTACATTTTGTGTCGCGAGCAGACTCGAGCGCTTCATTAGGGAAATGTCCCCAGTTTGCGAAGCGTTTGATTACAAAGGGCTGTCTACATAAATTCCTATTATTCTGTCCGAGCCTTTAATTTCGAGGGTCGATACAAAAAAAAAGCTAATTCACAAGAATGGCGGCATCCCAGTGTCTATTAATTGTGTTTATTAAATTTCATCGCCTCAGGAGTCGGCGACACCGGCGAGAATGCTGTTAAGTTCAAAAGGGTCGTGTAAATTTCATTACGGTTTGCTCTTAGACTTAATCTTGGTAACCGTTGTTCAAGGAACTCATAACTTTGAAACGAACGCTCAGAATACCGAGACTGGGTTCGAAAAAAATAGTGCTTTTACAACTTTTTTTATTGCAATGTGTGACAAGACGAGCAGATCGTACACCTGATGGTAAGCGCCACTTAGACAGCTTAGTGTCAAACAGTAACTATTGTAAGCAGTTACTTTCTGGCACCGCCCTGCGCCCGCTACACCGAGACGTCAATTATTGTATACCCAGTAATTTCACATTTTTGACATTGACTGATGGATGACCATGGAATTAACATTGTAGATGACACTCTTTATTGTCATAATAATAATCAACAGCCATTTTAATACGTGGCATTTTACCTTATTTATTTATTTATTTATTTAATAAGGTACACCAACAGCATATATACACAACACATAAAATATAAATTCAGTCTTAAATTCTAGTACATATGCCTATTATAGGCGTACACAGCATTCAAGGTGACAAGTAACAACATAATATTATACTTTAATGTAACAAACTTTTAATTAAAATAAAATAAAAAAGAAGAAGTTAAAAAAGAAAACAAAAAATGCTATTTAAAAGTTTAGCCGAGTCCCTGATTATGAGCCAGGGAATCCGCCATAATCCTTCTGAATTTGGGTAGATTATGATGGAAAATGTCTGCAACCATTGTAAGATTGTCGTTATATTGGCTGCAACATCTAGCGATAGGAGCATGGCGGCCCAGATTGCTCTTACAAACAGGCAACGAAAAGGTTTTCTTGATGGGGTGACGAGGTAAGCGAGCCGGTACCGTCAATTTCACTTGAGCTAAGAGTTCACTACTTTTTATTTTCCCATTGACTAGTCCGTGTAGAAACACTAGGTCTTGACGCTTTCGTCGGTCACGCAACGTGTTCATTTTTAGGAATTTCAGTCTTTGGTCATATGGAGCACGATGCGAGATGCCCGGGGAAGCAAAGGCGAGGTGCCTTGTGAACGCGCGCTGGACACTCTCCAGGCGCTGCGAGTGGACGGCATAAACTGGGTTCCAAGCCACGCAGGCGTACTCCAGATGACTTCTGACCAGCGCATTATACAAAATTTTGCGGGTGTAATTCTGTTTAAATTCGGCCGTATTTCTTCTTAGGAACCCCAACATACTGAATGCTTTTTTGGCTATATTATCAATATGAGACGCAAATTTAAGCTGATTATCTACTGAAACACCCAAATCTCTGACCATATCTACCTCATTTATTGTTTTTTTATTTAGGTTATAATTAGATAACAGGGGACTTTTCTTTCTGGTAAATTTAATGTGAAAGCATTTATCTATATTCAGATACATTGCATTAGAGTTGCACCAAGAGTGAATACTGTCTAGGTCGTTCTGAATGAGAATCGTGTCGTCAGCGGAGTTTACTTGCCTGTATATTTTTAAGTCGTCTGCAAATAAGCCAAATTTACAATTTTTAATATTCAGAGTGATATCATCTATAAATACTAGAAACAGCACGGGTCCCAAGTGTGAACCCTGTGGAACGCCGGACGTTGCATAATAAACATCAGACTCATAACCATCCACAACAACTGCTTGCGGCCTATTGTTGAGGTAAGAACCAAACCACTGAAGCAGGGTTCCATATATTCCTTTTGATTTTAATTTTTTTATGAGGAGCGAGTGGTTGACCTTGTCAAAGGCGCTAGCAAAATCAGTATATATGGCATCAACTTGAGTACCACTATCTACCCACCGAGCCACATCTGAGACAAATTCAACCAAATTTGTTTGGGTAGAACGGTCCTTACGGAAACCGTGCTGAAATAAAATAAAACTTCTGAATTACCTTACTTTATACCCTGGTTCTAGTTAGCACACTGTTTTGCAAAGAGACGAAAATTCAGTTCCTACAACAAACGTCCCTCTGGTGCCATGTTTCATCCCCGCACAGTAAAAATATTTACATGGACATGTCCGTTTGTATTGGTCTGAATGGACCATTCTATCTGAAAAATGGATAAACTAAACAAAAACGTTGACAAAAAAAAATAAAAAAATTGAAATATTCAACCTTTTTTAAGGTTACAGCATTAAATTGGGAAAGAAAATGGCAACTGTTCCGAAGGAAATAGACAAATTGTAAATTGTATAAGTGTGTTTTATGTACATTACGCCGCAGCGTTGTGGAGTGCGACATAACGTCTAATACCACCGCGCCATGAATAGGTACAATCCCTTCCCACACAATGTTGTATTCAGGGCGGCCACGTTCTGCGGGTTTTGTTATTTTTACGACGTCCATTACTTTTCAATATTACGTACCCGTGCGCTAGTGTTGCCATATTTTAGAAGCAATAGATTCTGTATGTTTTTTAAACCTTGATATTGTATGTAAAGGCTATCTGAGTAAATTAAGAAAGTATTTATAATAAAATAAGGAAAATATCAACCTACTTATGGTTCTTTGTTGGACATAAGGACCTTCATGGTTAAGTTGATCAAGACATGGCTTCAATGATAGGTACAAGCATAATCAGCACACTTGAAGCATCTAAAATAGAGAACTCGTACATTAAAAAATTTAATTGTAAAAAAGTATACATATTTTACTTACAATGAAAATCCTTTGTCCTGCCTCAGGCGAGACTTCCGCCTGGGCATGATCTACCGTGGCTGACCTGGAAGTCCCTAAATAGATTGCGTACTCAGGTCGGCAGAAGCAAAGAAAACCTGCACAGGTGGGGGTTCACTGATGGTTTGGGTGTGGCTTGCGAGTGTGGTTTTGCCCCTCAGACCATGGGTCACCTAACATCTTGCCCAATCTGCCCGGTCACCTGTACTCAGGAGGAGCTTATGTCTGCCACGGAGAGTGCAATCCGTGTTGCTCAATATTGGGAGTCGAAGATTTAGTTTTATTGCCATCGACACGCTAAGAAGAAGAATGAAAATACTTATATATTTTCCCTCATCGCAACACGGCTCAGTCTGCATTTCAGAAATCACGTTCTTTAGAAAGCATCATTTCAGATATTTGGTTGCATAAAAACTATTGTAAAATGATGCTAACATACTTAAATCTACTTGTAGAAAACAATGTTTCATTTCAGTAACAACAAAATCCGTTACTTTGACACTATATTTTCCCACATGGCAACACTGTCTCATAAAG
Source organism: Mecyna flavalis (assembly GCA_949319885.1). NCBI lineage: Eukaryota > Metazoa > Arthropoda > Insecta > Lepidoptera > Crambidae > Mecyna > Mecyna flavalis. The sequence goes on from OX439426.1 coordinate 2,136,520, forward strand.
TTATTCTCTAAGTAGTCTGTGGACTCGCATATTGTGCCTGCGTGTTGTCGCACGCGGCCTTTGTTGCTGTTATCTCACTTACCGCGGCGCCTGTGTACTGTACTCCCTCCAATTGTTGCGCCGTACAATATTGCTGAGAGATAGTGCGCTTTCTTAAACCTACCACAAGTCCTGAACCTTTGAGATTCTACTATGTGAGTGTAAGATACGAACTTACGATGCAGGAATCTGATCTAGACCCAGTTTCACCACTGTCATATAAGATCCTCATAATCTTTGGTTACTTTTCTAAACAGATGGCAGCTTCATTGATATCTAAGAGATATTTTTTTAAAAAACTATCTGACTGTGAAGACACTGATCCTTAACTTGGCACGGTCTTTATGATATTAATGCGCTTTTCAAATGTCAAATACAAATAGCATCCGGTATTCAGTTAAGAATTACTAAAGTAGGATTACAAAATTTGCTTCGTAAAGTTTTATTTTTTTTGTAGTAATATTTTTAGTGTTAAAAAAAACACGTATACCTACTATGTAATAAATCTATTTACAGAAATATCATATAATCTTTTCATTACAATATTACAATAAACAGTGACTTGTCACAATTTTTTCTATTTGGCAACACTGGTGCTGCGGTCTCTACGTTAGAAATGTCCTTTATTGAACCTGCATGTTGTCACATGCGGCCTTTGTTGTTATCTGCCGTGCCGTGCGTCGTCACAACAGCCGAGCCACCATTCCACTGTACACGCATATCTACCACTAGCCCAGAAACTAATGTTGCTATTCTACTTCGTCTGTCGCAGTACTGCGTAAAATGTGTACGATGATTTCAGTATCTGAAAATTAAAATGGATGTCAAAATTAAATTTGGTAGCGCTGTTTTGTAACTCAACACTTAATCTCGATTTTAGAAGCTCTATAATTATAACAGGTTGACTGGTAGAGAATGCCTTATGGCGTTAAGTCCACCATTTTGTACTATTTTTGTGCAATAAAGTTTAAATAAATAAATAACAGGTTATGTACAGAAGCAGCACATTAACCTACCCTATATGTCTGAGAGTTTTAGGTAAAATCGAGTTAATATAATCTAATCAACCGTAAAAGACTCAGCTGAAATAGAGGTAAAGTATGCAAGAGACATTGGATATTAAGACGACCTCCGAGTTTGATGACCCGAGCGGCTTAACTGCTGTCGTTCATGGCACCTCCATGAACAACCATAAGTATTATACACTTAAATATTAACTGGTTGGATACTGTAGCCAGTGTATCCTGCCCGTCATGACATACGGAGTCGAAAAGTGGACACTTACGACACGGCTGGTCCACTAGTTTAAAGTCGCTCAGCGGGCTATGGAAAATGCTATGCTCGACGTATTTGCGGTAAGTGCTGTGCTCTGAGTGGAGACCGCGTCTCGGCAAACGCAGTGTAGGACGCCCTCAGGCTAGGTGGAGTGACGATTTACGCAGGATGGCTGGCAGGAGATAGATGCGAGTAGCCAATAATCGAACTAGGTGGCGATCATTGGGAGAGCTCTATGTCCAGCAGTGGACTGAGACAGGCTGATGATGATGAGGATGACGATAGCCAGCGTCGTTGCCACGGCATCCTTATGGAGCGATCTCTTACCGTAACAAATGTGTTGAGAGACAGCGGTATGACGTGACCGGCAGCGGGCCGCAGTGGGCGCTTGGCTCGCTCCATCATCAGCACCAGAGACTTCTTGAACGACAGCGGCGTGTTCAGCCACTCCATGCTGTATATTGACTCCACCAAGCGGTCACTCTGCGAATAAAGCTCCTAAATGTTGCTCGCGCGAAGGACACTTTATCAAAATCGAAGATGCATTTCACACATTTACAAGAAAGAGTCTTTCTTCTGAACTCTTTAAGTGGACAAAATAAAGTTAAAATCATTAACCAAATTGTAATATTGTATACCTCAACTAACTAACCATTCACTGCTGCCACTGTAGGAGTTAATTTGAAACTACGAAATGCGAGCCTTAATTTAATAATACACCCGACTCGAAGAAAATGTATAAAATATAGAGTGATTTAATTAGTAGGTATTTGTAATACAGCACGACCTAATTTAAATGCAAATTTATATTTACTTACATTAACATTTTAGTAGAATTTTATTAGATAGTTACCTCCACAAATACTTCATTACCGTAGTAACAATATAGTAGTAATTCGGTCAAAATACAAGTTATAAAGAGAGTCATCGATGCAAATTCTATACTGAGCACATTCAACTGAAAAACATTTAAAAATTAAAAATATATATATATTTATAAGACGAATTTTATAAACGAAGCGGCTACAAATTCATTTATCAAATTGCATAACTGCTTGTCATTAAAATATAAAGACCATATTAATTAGCAAACTTGAAAAGTTTTACTTAGATTATACGCAGTAAGCGTAAATGTGCTTTCGATAATTACTTACACTTATCAATTTATACGCAGCCATACAAAGGATCCAGCCGCCGATACCAAATTGAACTAAGATGGCTGTACCAAAAATATCTTGCAATTTCTGATTCGTTCTGAATATCATAAAATGAAAACAATAAATGCATACATGAAAATTATGAAAAAATTTAGGTCGTTGCTAGAATGTTCTACTAACCCGATGATGTATTTGTAATGCATTAAACATTGTATAAACAAATCATTCAACACTTTATCATAGGTTTCTTGAGCATTTTCCTTTACTATTTCAGTTGCCTTTTGCGTTAGATTTTCAAAGTTTAGTCTGAAACAAAATACTCAAAGTTATTTATCAAATACTAGCGGCCGCCCGCGGTTTCACCCGCGTGGTTCCAGTTCCCGTGGGAATTGACCAAAATTAGAGCTGTGTAACTCTTTACTGAAACGACTCAGTGATTCGAATCTTTTAAATGATCTACTGATAGATTCGGATCAGCGCCGCATCAAATGAATCTTTGAATCAATTGGATCTCCGTCTCTTTCGGTACGCGTCGATCAATGCGCTCACTGAGTCGCTGACACGAATGATCGCAAGATCCACTGTTCGGAATACTTCGGAAAGATTCGGGCGGACGGGATCGGATCATTTGAATCAATTGGATCTCGATCTCAGTTCGGTACGCGTCGATCAATGCGCTCACTGAGCCGCTGATATGAATGATCGGAAGAGTCACTGTTTGGAACGATTCGGAAAAAACTCGGATTAGTTTAATGATTGTTTTTTTTACATTTCATTGATGTTGATAAAATTTTACGAATTATGTAACAAATATCAATCGAAAACAATATTTAATGGTATTGTATGTTATATTAATTATATTATATTATTTCTTTATTTTTTCTCCGTTGTTTTTTGTTTATTAGCACTACCTACTATCCTATTCTGCTTAGCCCTAGGGTTGACTGGTAGAGAATGTCATGTAGCATTGAGTCCGTCTTTAATACCGTTGTGTTGTAGAATAAAAAAAAAAGCGATATTGAAAATTATTTTCTTAATAATTATGTATGCTCTCTGATCTAGTTGAGAATCGATGATCCAAATGATTCAAAAGATGCGTTTCACTGATTCGAATCTTTGAACTGATTCAGATGCAAATGATCCAATCTTAAACAAGATACGTTTTTTCCACGCCTAACCAAAATCCTTTCTTAGCGGATGCCTACGTCATAACATCTACCTGCATGCCAAATTTCAGCCCGATCCGTCCAGTAGTTTGGGCTGTGCGTTAATAGCTATCTTTGTCAGTCAGTCAGTCAGTCAGTCAGTCACCTTTGAGTTTTATATATATAGATAGGTCTGTATGGATATTTTTTTGTCCCTTTCAGTTTTTTTGTGACTCTTTACCTTAAAATTCTCAGCTGCGTCTTGCATTGATATAAAACCGTCGCCATGAAGGCATCCATGGTAGTATTAGCTATTCCCACTAATGTCGTCCCATAGTACGAGTAAATTAAAAGGATAGCGAATCTGTAACAACCGTAAATATTAAAATTATTGAAAGCAACAAACTTAAAATACCTAATAAATATGTAAAAAATCTTTGCTGTTAGTTATTTCAGTTGAGAAAATGATTTTTTGACTTTGTTTCTTAATTTCTTTCTTTTGTTCTACTATAAACTTCACTATAATTCCATATTACCCGAAGGGTTTGGTGTGATCAAGGTTGGTCCAGAAGGGGAACTCGACGGGGAAGCCTCTCGCGTAGTCCATGATGGGGAAGATGATCCACAGCGTGCAGGTGATGACGGCGGTGCCGGAGTAAGCGCGCAACAGCCGTCGCGCTGACACCGCTGTTTCTTGCTGCAACGAGCGCTGCCACGGCGCTGACTGGTTGTATAGAGGTTCTGTAATGCAGAACACGTCAGGAGCAATAGTTATTTATGTGACTGTTGCATAATGAGGGTCATTAAAATACGAATGTGGTTTTATGAAACGAACGAAGTGAGTTTCATAAAAGGATCACATGAGTATTTTAATGCCTAATTATGTACAGTCACATACATAACTTTATCTTCATTCATACGATAAATGTCTATTTTAAAGTCAGGATCGATGTGAAACCGCGTGGAATATAATCCGTAGTACCAGGAGAGCAGAGAAGAACAAGAAGCTAGGCTAGCATAGCGTTGAAAATTCCGAAAGAAACAAATTGTTTTTTTCGGTAAAAAAAACGTTTGTTCGTTTTTTACCGTTTTATTGGTTTATTACAATGAAATATATCAGAAAAAAACTTTAGGAAAAAAACCAATTTTATTGAAATTTTCGTCGTTTGTTTCGAAAAATAAAATAAAACGATTGGAAAAAAACTTTATTACCAGTTTTTTAATAATGTCAATATTGTATGTAGATACAAACAATATTGTAATTCTATCTTTCTTATCATATTTTTCCGTTTCTCTCATATTTTTCCGTTTCTTTCATATTGTTTCCGTTTTATTTATAAAAAACATGAAATTTTTCATTCTTATTTTTCTTGAAACTTTCAAAAAAAACTTGTATAAAAACGACGGAATTTGAAAAAAACGGGAAAATTTCCCGCTTTTTTCAACGCTAGGCTAGCACGCGTCTTTCAAATTCTTTGATTTAATGAATAGTTACGCTGCGGTTATGCTCTCCTGGTACCTTTGAAAATACATCAAGATGTTTTGCTTACATATTATGTTAGCTTCAAATCCATTAATTTTTACTTTTTAAGAAGACGTTCGAAATTTGAACGGATACTAAAATGTAAACATTACGATGCAGCCACAGATACTTATATCTAAATGTAGGGCGTTTGCTCATCGCTCCTGACTATAAAATAGACATATTATGGTATGGATGTAGATAAAGGATATTCTAGTGCTGTTCCAACTGTTTTAGTACCAACAAAATTTTATGCAGCTTTTCTGTAACTTGAGCATGCCAATTCCCAGTCCCGATGGACACTTCCTCCTTTTTGTCTTGCCAGGTATTTTGTCGTTGAAATCAAGCATTGCGAGGAATCAATTATTTTTATTCAGGTGAATGCAGAATGCTAAGGGACCTACAGGTATAAATTTTGCTAACTGCGACCCAGTTTATTTTACCAGCCAAAGAAATTAGACTGTAGAGGTAAATATTCCAGTAATGTTTGAATTTAAAGACTTCAATATGAGAAGTTCACAATGTAGCATATTCATCATCATCATTTTCCTGCCCTTATCCCACGCTAAGTAGGGTCGGCGCAACATGTTTTCCCCTTCCACATATTCCTATCAGCCGTCAATTCTACATTCACATCTTTCATTTCCATATCATACTTCACGCAATCCATCCATTTCTTTTTCGGCCTTCCTCTGCTTACACATCCGTCCACATTCATATTCATCACCCTTTTGGTGACGTGTATCATATTGTGTATCCGAATAAAGAATCCCTCTGAGTAACAGATGTTGATTCCTTAATACTAACTAGACTAAATGCTTGTCTGCCAACTGAAGGAAGAAAAAAGGAAAAAACGCTCAATAACGAAAGAACAAAATTCTCTAACCAAAACAATAATGTGTAATACAATAAATATCTGGTTACCATCAAGTTCATGGATCATCTGGTCAATCTTGTCGGCTTCGGTGAAGAAAACCACCTGCTTGGTGATGGACGTGACGTGGCAGAGCAGCAGGAACATGACGCGTGCCAACTTGTCCATGTCATTGCGCTCCTGTAAATAATTTGACATTGGATAATGGGTCGTGCTTGACTAAAAAGCCACGCACGGCTTAAAGCTTCTTGATAAGACAAAAAGCTTTATATAAATAAGACCAACGTTTCAGAGTATTCCACGCCCGAATCATATTTATAAACAATTCAAAGAAGTAATTTCATTGGATTAGTTTTACTTATAAAAATGTAATCATGTAAGGAAACATGATATCTACTCGAAAAGAATACAAATTGTTTCGGGTTTAGTTAATTCATAACCATTTCCTTGTAAGTTAATACAATTATGATTAAAAAATAATTACTTGATAGAAGAAGGACAAGAGATTATAGATCGGTAAGAAGCTGGTACAGATACAAGTTTGTTCAAAATAAATGATATATCAATGCTCGAAAACGAAATATCTACCTGGTACGCATAGAAGCACTCCTGCACGAGGTAGACGGTGGTGACGACGACGACGCAAGGAGGTGGTACGGTAGTGCAAAAGCCAGAGACCTGAAAGTACTGCCGGAACTACTTGCACGCTACCTGATATGCGTAGAAGCACTCCTGTACGAGGTAGACGGTGGTGACGGCGAGCGCGAAGGTGCAGTAGAAGGAGTGCAGGCGGCGCGCGAGGCCGGGCGCGTCGTCGCCGTCCAGCCGGCAGAAGCCGCAGCGCCGCAGGAACACCAGGTGCGGCGTCACGCTCTGCCGAGCTAGAGACCTGGAAGATACTACCACAGTTACATTAAAGTATCAACCTATTAATGTCCCACTGCAGGGCAAAGGCCCCCATCCTTGAAAACCATGTGAATTAGCAACATTTTTTTTTATATTTGGACTAAGCTAGCACTTGACCACAAAGTTGCCTGATGTTAAACAACTATGCGGTCTACGATGGAGCGCGCTTGCTTAGGAAAAGCCCGTTAATTCTGGCCTTGAAGAGCTCCAATTCCGCGTACTAACGTTAAGTGTATCAAGAGCTCGTAAGGTTTTTATTCAAATTGCTTAATCACCACGCTTGCCGTATGTGGATTGGTGATCACAAACACGAGCTGTGTCCCAAAAAACGGACATAAAGTTAGCTCGACCCGGGAATTGAACCCATCACTCCAAGATCTCGGCCCGTTACTTCCGGTAAATCTCAGCGTATTCCCGAATGCATCCAATATGGCGCCCAGGGTCCGCTTCGAATATGATCCTAGATTCGACAAGCCCGATTATTACAATGAAGCGATTGCAATTTGACCTCCGTAACCCTTACAAGAGAAACCAGACCTTCTTGCATAGTCGGGACCAACGGCTTAACGTGTCTTCCGAAGCACGGCATCTTATTTTTTTTAACATTTAGGTGATTCAAGCCTGCATAGTGCTAACATAACTGGAAACAATCACACAAACTGACGCTCTAACTAGCTGTAGCACGGAGGCAATTAAATGGACTTTTGTGACTGATATTACACATCGACCTACTTTTACAGATTCTTTAACAATCATATTATTAGTACTTCAAAGTACACTTAACTTTTTATGCAATGCCAGTCGCTTTTTTACTGTCATATTAAGCAAATTATAAACCTTTTGTCCATTTCCCCAAGGCGACAAAGAAGATTGATAGATTACAATGTCTACCTCTTGTATTAAAATGTTTTTGGATCAGTTTCAGTTTAAATTTTTCATGAGTAAGCCCGATCGAAACATTTATTTCAAACATCGTTTAAACGTTACGTGTGACATTAAGACATGAGATAAAAAGTGCGCGCCCACCACAGAACAAGGTGGCGCTGACCTACGAATAAGAATAACTAAGAGATCCTGCATCGCGCAAGCAAAGTAATTGTCGCCAATTAGCATGTATACGATACACCAAATATCGTACATTGGGCATTGATCCACAAGCACAGAACTAGCTTGGAGGAAGATCTTCCACTTTTAAGGGAACGTTAAATCTCCCAATATCTTTTTACTTTTCGATAATTGTCCATGTTATTTATACTGGAGATTTCCAAAAGAAGAGGAAGTAGGTACCTACACTGACGTCGACGTGACTGGAGTGATATAAAAAAAACCAATCGCTCTTCAAGGACGTTATTAATTTACTTTATTGGCTAATCGCAAGTATGCACTGACTTAATTACTATAAATATCACTTGTTGTTTTAGCGATAATTTCGTTGTAATAATTGTTTCTCGGTACCATCGCGTCTGTTTGTTTTATTAACAATAAGGTCAGTAGACAGAATCAACAATATTGTTATTTGTATTAAATTTATTAAAAATGGCTTCACGATTTTAACATAATTGGGTAATTCGAATGCCTCGTCCGTTCGTGAAAGGCTAGCTATAAAATTTTATAGGAATTTCAGTGAAATCATTTGAGTTGATTTATTATTGTTAAAGGGCGAGAATTTATAATACAATTTTGTTTTAGACATTGCATATGAAGAGTCTTATTCAGAATGAACTCAGTTTTAGGCAGGGTAAATTGAAAAGCTCCGGAAATATAAGCTACGTGAAATATTAAAATATACGTTAAAATATTAATATATACGTACAAGAAGCAAGATGGATTTTTATTTTGAAAAAGCACACAACAACTAAGTGGAAATACCGTAGTATGTTTTCTATGTAAGTATAAAGATTAGTGTGAAGCCGCGGACAGAAGAATAGATATTTTAAAATTTTAGTTAATTCGAAATGTTTTTATGTACCTATGTACGTACCTACATCAATAAGTATAATACTCACTGAGAAGAATAAGACTCACTGAGATCCATTATAATACGGCGTTGATAAGACTGTACAGTTCAACCGTGGATCGCCGTGCCGTCAAATTGACGGCGTTGGTCTTTCTAGTGTTAACAATAATTTTAATTAGATAGGTTATTTAATTTGGACTTAAGTTAGTTCTTAACATCTAAATCAAGGCGGGTAATATCGATCTATATCATCATAATTATTATTATCAGGCGGTAGTCGTAGTTTTCAAACCAATAAACATTTTCTTTGTAAAATATCTATCATTAGCAATGACGTTCAATATATAACTAGACTCCCATTCACACTCAAATATTGTCCGAAGCAAAAGTCTGCCCACGCAACTATTGGGCAGAGTTTCCGTTTAGTTGTATACAATTGACATTAAACACTAACTGCCACGAGATAAGGTGTTAATTTGAACGAATGTGTTAATGTCATCTGTGTCAACGCCGCTCCGGACGTTTTTTGAGGAATTTTTCTTAGAGATTGGGTGTCTAGTTGTTTATTGAACGTCATTGATCATTAGTATTGAAATGTCAAAATTGGAGAGTATCCAAACCGTGGCCAAGTTAGTTAGGTGTCAACGAGGCCCGCCTTGTAAGAGGTTTGCAGTTCACCCTGCAGTGTCCCTGGATCCCTGGTAGTAGGCTGCTGCCGACGGCGATGCAGGAACGCGGGGGGGTGGGGATTAAGAGGGTTATTCTTGGGAAATATTTAAGTGTACATCAAAAAAATATTGAATGAAATGTACATCAAGATAACTGATTGCACACCAAAAATTAGGTTAGGTTAGCAATTCAGTATTTTTTTGCTGCACAATCAGTATATTTTGATGTGCATTAAAATACAACCCGTTATTCTTGTGAGTCCCACATACTGTTGGCGAGTTTCGGTGCGCAAATGCATTCCCCTCCATAAAAAAAGGGAGTTAGGTCCCACATTTTAATAATAACTGCTTAGATACAGTAGCCGAGGCAAGGCACTAAAGGTATCCCGTACAAGCTCTAATACAAAGTGCAAATAGTGTATGTACAAACTTCATTATTCTTGATGTATCTTGTATTATGGCGGAGACGGCGCGACGTCGTGTTGTGATCTATCCTTTACACGATCGTTATTAAGTCATTCCGACCCGTCTTAACCCTTAACATACCGCCGATGTTGAAATATGGACACCATTAACGTTTCTATAATAATAATTCATGTTTGTTGTAAATAAATACTGTTTGTTTTTGCAGTATGGTCTACCTTTAGGGTTCGGTGCCTAAGAAGAAAAACTTCGAAACCCGGTAAAGGATCATTTCATTCATTAAGCTGGTTTTAGAGTAACGCTGGCGGCACGCGCGTAGCGTTACACACTGCAGTCGGTTTTCTTTGCAGTTCAAATCGTCGCTACCTTACAAGAACAGCGATGCTTGCTGATACGCGCGCTGTTCGCATGCTTGTCGGGAGGCCTTAGGTTGTCTGTCCGTCTGACTTTCAAGACTGGACTGTTGGCTAGAGTATGTCAGATCGTAGTCGTAAAAAAACCTGCTGAGCCAGAGGAAAAATACAAAGGGGCAGGCTAAGATTTATAAGGCTAAGTAAGGGGAGGGGAAAGGGGTAAGGGCCATACTTACCTACTAAAACGCAATAGAGAAATAAATACTCGTATGTCGATCTTCTTTGAGGGAGTGAGCAGGCACGGCCACTGTCAAACCGGCCCTTTCCGACCGACACAGGAACTTTCTGCAGCATAAGGCCTCCGGCACACTTGGCGGGAACTCCGTCGTGGGTCGTCCGCGACGGAACGCCAATGCATGAAATCTTTAAAAATAAAAATGAATTGCTGTTCGTTAGTCTCGCTAAAACTCGAGAACGGCTAAATCGATTTGACTAATTTTAGTCTTGACATATTCGTGGAAGTCCAGGAAAGGTTAAAACGATAAGAAATTATAAAAAGCGAGGAAAATACTAAAAACGTCAATTTTATTTTCCCATACAAACTGTTCTTACCTGTCAAACGTTTGATAGGTAAGAGATACAAAGTTCATCGTTCATCGTTCATCGAGTCAGCTAGTTTCATATAAATATTGTCCGCGACGGAGCGACCGATCTTCCACGTAGTGTGCCCGCTATTTGTAATTTATATGAAAATAAATGCATTGGCGTTCCCGCCAAGTGTGCCACCTAATATTAATCAAATTTGACATGGTAGTTTTTGATGTGTTACTCACCAAACTGGTAAACTGTAAGCAGAAAAATTAAGAACAAAATTCAGCGTTAGAAAAATTGTAAAATAAAAATATGTTCTCGGTGATGATTAATAATCACACAAACCCCAGCAAAGGGTTAAGGGTTGAACCAACTGTTGTTTAATTATTGAGAGCCGACATAATATTAGTCGGCATTTTACTAATTACACGTTCCGACAAATGATAGGGTCTACGGCACATAGTAATTACTCTATCTCGACAAATTAATATTACAACATCGACTACAAATATTTTCCTAGCGAAATGTCTTACACTGAAACGTATACTTAAGTATTATAGCACTGATTGTATGTTTTTGACATAAATGTATTATGTTAAAAGTACATACCGAGTATAAAATATTATATTTCTTAACTTCAATTGACGACCTATTTGGTATGATGGTTGAGAAGTCGGATAATAAACTAGAGGTCGTGGGTTCTGCTACCTGCTCGAAACATAGATTTGTGCAGATATCCATATACGGTATTATGTAGTGACACAAATACTCGTTTGCCTTCGTCTTAAATAAATCATATGTATTTTTTTTAATCCACGGTCGATTGCTGAACAAATACCTAGTCAAATAGCAGTTTATCTCTGATTTCAATTGTTTTTCTCACAGTGCCCTGACCTAGCAACGTTTCTTCCCCACTAAGGTCTTAGTGTTTAGAAGGGCTTACTAGAATTTAGAGATATCAACATCGCTTGTCAACTATAAAAACTTTTTTTTTTAATTGTATTTATTTACAGGAAATATTTTAAATATCAATTGGTAGTCGACAGGCAGGTTGCCCTTTTATCATAAAACCGCCAACTTCCTAACCCAATGTGCCAGAGATCGAGGGTTCGAAACCAACCAAAGCAAACATGTGAGGAACATTGCCACCCACCTTCGTAGTAACTGTTCTTTTTTTATTGCAATGTGTAACAAGTCGAGCAGATCGTAAACCTGACGGTAAGCGCCACGTCTGCCCTTAGAAAGTTTAGTGCCAAACAGTAACTTAGCAGTTACGCCCTGCGCCCGCTACACCGAGACGACAGATATTAAGTCTCATATAGGTACACAGTAATTTCACTAGCTTCAAACGGTAGCTGAGCACTAGCAGATATAAAAAAAACAAGCTACTTCTTTGGCGTCTGATCAATGTATGTGATCAGCGTTATCCAAATTTTAAATGATTAACGCAAGGTATTTAAATGATTGAGGTGGTATTAATAAAATACCCATAAAACCCATTTGTAGTAATTTTTTTATATTGTTTTTAATTCTACATTACTTATTTTCCTGTGACGAACTTTAGCTACCGAATTGTGAGAATAACAAGAAACAAACGCATTCAGGCACAAAACAAAACCACAATTTAAATATGAATATAATTTAATATAAAGCTGGTGTGAATCATACGTTTAATTAGCTATATCTATACTAATGTTATAAAGAGGAAAGATTTGATTGTTTGTTTGTATTGAATAGGCTCCGAAAATACTGAACCGATTTGAATAATTCTTTTACTGTTCGAAAGCTAAACTATCCCCGGTGAACATAGGTTACTTTTTATCTCGCAAATGTGTGGGGAAGAGGGGATATTTAAAAAAAGAAATTACTTGATAATTATATAGACTGCTTAAATAGATAGTCAAAATGAATGAAGAAAAGTAATAGCAACTAAATATAAAATAGTCCTTTTCAAAGAATACCTAGCCGGCCAGTGTCACAGAAAACGCTAGGAAAAGACCTTCAGAAAAATTCGAAACGCTACATATGTAAAAGAAAAACAAAACTTTTAATTTACTTTTTATTACTGGCAAACTTTTGTGGCACTATTGCCAGTGCTACTTTAAAATAACAAAATAACCATGAAGGTTACCTACATCAAATTAATATATAAGTTTTAAAAAAATTAACGCTGGCTAAATTATTCAGAAAAACACATAGAAAAACACTACATATCGCCAATAAAGAAAAGAAAATATTTAATTTACTTTTTATTGCTGTCAAATTTCAGAAGCATTGTTGCCAGTGCCTCTTTAAAATAAAGAAGGTCAACGTCTTTTCAAAACTTTTTGATATTCCTTTTAAAAAAAGATTTGCTTTTTATTGCTGTCAAATTAATCGTAACTCTGATGCCAGTTACATTGAAAAAACCAAGGAGGTTATTATGCAAATTTTCATTTGATGCTGGCTAGATCCTTCAGAAAAAAAATCTATACGCCTTTAAAGGAAAAAGAAACAATTATTTTCTTTTTAATACTGTCAAAATGGAAATTATGCTGCTAGCGTTTTTAATTATTTAAAAAAGGTTGCATATTATTTGAAAATAATGATAATGAGATACAAAAAAATTATAATCGACTATGTATGTACTAAAATATTAGTATTTTAAATTTTTTATAGTCGTAACAGAATAAATATTTGGTTATCGAAGCTACTGAATCGATTTGAAAAATTCTTTTATTGTTGGAAAGCTAAACTATTCTCGGGCGACATAGGGTACTTTTTATCCCGGAAATGTAGGGGAAGGGAAGAGACATTTGAAAAAATAAATTACGCACGGGTGAAACCGCGGAGGTGGCCGCTAGTTTATAATAAACATATCATTTCGCCGCTCCGTCATCGAAATAATTAAATTAACGTACATATCAAATTAGTCGATCGAAAACAGGACCAGAACTTTATTTCATATGAAGCTTGACGAAATTTACTAAATAATTGGTTTTATTTAACGATTTTTATACATGCTCAACATATGTGTTTTTCTTCATCTCGATGCTTGCAGTTATTAAGTACGCATTATTACTAACCTAAAAAATGTATCTATGACGTCTGATAATAAACGAATTCAATTTTTTTTTCTTGTTTGTCCCTCAATGGGCACATTGCAAAGGGCCATTGGGGAGAATAGGTCCTTGAATGGTGGACGCGTACTGAGAGGTGGACCAATGAGCTCATAAAGATCGCGAGAATCCACTGGATACGGGTGGCGCAGGACCAATAGGCTCAGAGTACCCTTGAGAAGTGTCCAGAAATGGACTTCTTTTGGCTGAAATTACGACGATTATTTAGTTTGATAGCTTTAGAGTGCGCTACATTTTTATCCTGGAATAACGTATAATCCACGAGGGTAAAATCACAGGCGGAAGGCTAGAATTTAATCTAAATACAACGTTTAAACGTGAAACATAATTACTTTCGCGTATGTAATATCCCTATACGACAGGTATTTACCACAATTATGGCCAATCCCGTCATAAATGTAGCCACATAATAAACAATTTATATACTATCGGTTGGAATCCACAACACAATGTTATCACAGGGCATAAGTCATCGGTCATCGCTTTAAATGCCAGTAGTCAGTGGTCAGCCGCATCGGAGACAAGTAAAGATGTTCAAGTTTTTAGTACTATTTTTCTTCGTTCAAACCTTATCGGCGCTGACTGGCTGCCACCATAATCGCCATCAGCAGTGCCGCTGGAGGCACAACCATCACTTCCACGAGAGCGGCAGACAATACGACCGAGTGAACTGGGAAGTCGTCAACTTAGACAAAACACTTATAGACATCTGCAACTCCACCGAAAAACATCTGAAGGAGGTATTCTACTCGAGCTTCTACAAGTTGTCAGTTTCCCTGCCAGATGTGAAAGAGGAAAACTTAAAGATTAAGAGGAAGCATCGGGTGTTATACATTTTAGCTGAGGACCAAGGAGTAGTTTCGTTTTGGGCATTGAAAGTGTTGCCTGAACATGTGAACCAGAACAGCGGTGCTTGGAAGTTTGTCAATGGAGAACTGTCGGTCAATTTCGTGTACCATGTACCTCTTGGTACGGAGAGAGTCGTGGACTGTACTGTTGCAGTAGATGATACGGAGGTTACATTACCAAAGGCTTTAGCTCTTGGTCCAAGGTTTGGTGAAGACGAAACGACGGAAACTCCTCTGAATGAAAACAGTGTTTGAAATTGACTTTAGTAACTTTTGCTGTATATTGCATTTACTAAGCTTATAGTTTGTCGTTCATTTATCAATAAATTAACTTAAGTACTATTGTTTTGAATTTATTTTTCACTTTGTCTAACTAGAACAATAATGTGGCAGACGTTGTGGTTTCCAATCAAACATTCACGTTATAAACATTTGTTCTTGCTTTGTTTTCATGCTTCTTCTTCTGCCTTGCCTTATTATTCCCATATTATTTGGGGTCGGCACTCCTTATACCTACATTTTCGCCACAAGGCTCTAAATTGGGTCATATCCGTATCAACTTTAGCCGCTCGCATATCATTCCGTATAGTCGTCATCCAAGTCGTCGGTGGTCGTCCACGTCCCCTCTTTCCCTCCTCCATCTCCAGCACTCTTCTCGTCATGTGACTTTCCTCCCTTCTCATTACGTTGCTTTGTTTTCATGCATTCCATAAATATTATGTACCAACGTCATGACATATCAGCAACGAATGAGAACTGCAAATATACAACGTGTTATTTTAGATGCGCAAAACCTCAGACACCCCAAATGATTTTTTATACAACTAAACAAAATGTTAAGGAAAAACAACATTAAAAATTAAAAGGTTTTATGATCGGTTTTAATTTTACTGGCAATTCTGATCGTTTCTTGCGTCTGCGACGACGCTTCGTCGAGGGACGAGTCGGTAGGAATGGTTTGCGCATTTGATGGCTTGACCTATTAATAAATAGACAGGTCAACATTGTTAATTAATATTTTTTGAAAAATGTGACCTATATTAAAAAGTGGTTTAATGGATTCTAGGTAGGTACTCGTTGTTATTTATATTTTCAGGTTTTGCGCATTTAACTTAACACGTTGTATATGCACATAAATACCAATAGAAAGAAGAAAGGCTTATTTCGTTATTTATATTGTACAGTATTGACATTGAGGCGAATGTTCATCATATGATTTTTTTCCTTGGCAGGATACGAACTTACGACCACTGACGCATAAAGCTAAGTTCAGATGGTCGCGCGTTGACGCTCGTGTACGCGCGACAAGGAGTTCACATGACAAGCGTAAGCTCACGGCAGTCGGGCGCGATCATTCATCGAGAATGAAAGTGGACGAGGCAATCTGTTTGTGGATTTTGTATCGGAGGCTCAAAAAACGACGAAGACAAAGAAGATACTGGGTACATCCGATTTTAAGAGATAGAACTACTTTAAGCTTATATTTTACTCTTTATCCAAAACTATTTTCTATTTCATCAATGAATAAATCGAAATCGAAATCCTCCTCCATTTTTCGCTGCTCCGTACGTCTGCACGCTAGAAGTCGCGCGAGTCAACTGAACACGTTGTAACATGAACAAGGGAACTCAATACGCGCGCAAACGCGCGTACACGCGCGCATCAAGATACCTACCGGCGATGGTGCAGCGACGATCGCGCGTAGCTGCGCGTAGACGCGCGTTCATGTGAACAGTCTGATATATTATTTACTTAGGAATTCTTTACGCGCGTAAGGATGTACGCGCGTCAACGCGCGACCATCTGAACTTAGCCTAAGGCGCAGGGTCACCAAATGCGCCATTTGGGCTAGTCTTAATTCACTTACAATCTCAAATACAGACGAAACTAAATCAAAAATCAATTACCATTATACTACTTGTAATATGGGTACCTATCAAAATAGTTATATATTTAAATAGATATTAGTAATTCAACAATATTTAACAATATGTGTATTTTTGTTATTTTATTATGTTTAGTTGTCTATTACATTTTCTTTTTGCAATTGCCGCTCCAATTTCGCACTTACTGTTACGCCCAATGGTTGACTGGTAGAGAATGCCTTTCGGCATTAAGTCCGCCAATTGTACTTGTTTTGTGCAATAAAGTGTAAATAAATAAATATCCCAACTTTTAAATCTTTACTACTAATATTAAAAAGAGGAAAGATTAGATTTGTTTGTATTGAATAGGCTACGAAATTATTATACCGATTTTAAAAATGTGTTTTAATTACTTCGCAAATAAAAGTTGTCAACAAAACACTGAAGTTTATCTGTTTACTTCAGTTTATCTAGAAGGAAAATGAGAACATTGGCGAAACGAAATTTCCCAGAATTCACTGTCAATAACGGTGGAGCCAGCTGCTAAAGTAAATATTTTGATAATAAATTGAAATTGATAATACTGTGTTTTTTAATGCCGATAAAGAGTTTAGATAATTTTTCAGTGTTACTTGTAAAGCAGATACTAAATATAAACTCCGAATCGACTTTCCGAACACATACGAACCAAATCAGTCATAAAAGAAATATATCCCAAATTACTTTATGTATTCTTCAAAACTAATATTATTACTATAACTTATAAAAAATAGATGCTGAAACTAAGGAGAATGTTATATTTTTAAAAGTCAAATTAAAAAAGTTTTGCTTTGTTGATAAGTGCCATCTATGATAAGTAATTAGAACTAAAACGAATGGCTGTCTTTTGTAGTACATTAATTTCGCGTTAGGTGGCACTGGACTTATATTTTACCATAGATAAAATAATATTAATTTAAAGAAGTTCTATATTATTTTGTAATAACGAATAAGTTGATAAAAAAATCTCGATAAAATTAGTCAAGAAACGGATTTTGTTTTAGGCGCAAAATTTTGGTTTTGCTTAAGTAGGAACTTTTTCCTTTTTCGGCTTAGGTACTTAGGTTCTTGTAATACGATTATATCGTCTAGTAGCTTAGACCAAATTGCTGCCAATAGAGCATAAGGGCAGCTACATCCTTACTCCTCAGTCAACGAACGAAGCCAATAGCCACTCGTATCGGTCTTGAGCCTTCAGTGAGACCGTGGTAGTTCCCCGACAAGGCGTTTTTATTACTCTATGTTCCCCGACATAGAGTAAGGCGAAGGCGTTTTTATTACTCTATGTTCCCCGATGAAGCCTCAGAACAATAACTATGAAGCTAGCCCATTTTCACTGACAATAAGTTTGCAGCATTGACACAAAAAGTGTCTCGTGTCTATACTAATATTTTATAGAAGAAAGATTTGATGAACCGATTTGAATAATTCTTAACTGTTGGAAAGCTACACTATCCCCGAGTGACATAGGGTACTTTTTATCCCGGAAATGTGGGAGGAAGGGGGGGATATTTAAAAAAATAAATTACGGGCGGGTGAAACCGCGGGCGGAAGGCTACTGTGGAAGGCTATATAAATATAAAGCTACGAGTAGGTTATTATGTATAAAAATCGTGGATTTGAGGTTTAGCCTACAAATAGGTACATGACACATTGTACACATTCAATGTATCTATTGAAATGTTTACATGATACTTACAGTCTGTTCCACATAAGTTGTCCTTTAGAATCCTTTATCCTTTAGAAATTGAATGTATTGAAAAACAATACTACCAATATAGCGGCTAAAGGACTTCTTATGTGGAACAGACTGTACTTATGATTCTGTCATACTGGCACCTGTTTCCTGTACAGTACAGGTAATTACAAAAATAAATGAATGCATTAATTATACGATTTTATCATATTGTATTACTATACATTACAAATATTACAATACTAAAGTAGCTCATAAACACGCAAATGAGCGGAAAAAACTCATTTGGTAGGTAACATTTTTATTTGTAGGTATTTTAATTTTACTTGAATCATTTAACGTATTGTAATATTCCAGCCTAATAGGCATTATAAATGCGAAATCAAACCTGTTTTCATGCCTAAAATACTGAACCGATTTTGGTAAAATTTGTTAGAAGACTTTTATTTTAAGATGGTAATGCGTTTTACCGCCACAACAGGCTAGCAATACCTGAGGCTGTGTGCAGTGGGTCTCGGGGCAAAACGGGTCGCACTGTTCTGCGGATTTTACCTTCAGAGTAGTTTAACCAATACTTCACGAGAGTAGTATACTATGCGTCAGTACAGTCAACAAAAAAGTTACTTTTAACATGACTATTTAAGTCCTTTGCTACTTTTTATGCTGACTATATTAATGTCCATTCCAGAAATTCTATCTAGAAAAGTCTACGTATTCAGCATTCGCACTTATCACTAGTGATAAACGCTTGGACAAAGAAACTGCTCACATTTTATGTAAGTTGCTCGTAATCTATAATTGACTCTGTGAACTTTGGTACGAGACTCGTCACAATTATCATTTATAACGATGTCTTTAACGATATTTAGCAAAACAGCGAATGTTTGCTTTGGATATACTAAAATAATCCCAGGACATTATTCACACAGCGCTATCAGTCTAGCCCCAAACTGAGCACAGCTGTATTGTATTTGTGGCTGCCAGACAACGGATAGACGTACTTACATACTTTTTTTGTAAGACCGATACAAACAAACATGCTTAAGCAAATATTGCGAGGATCGAACCTGCGGCCTCTGGTACTTAGCTCATGCCCAGCCCAAAGACACTGCCGACGGCGATGCAGGAGTGCGGGGGCTTAGTAAGTATTCTCCATGCACCAGTCTTTATAAAGACTGGGGTATGGAATTTCACGAGACCCACACACGGCTGGCTTCCCCTAGGCGAGTTAGCATTCCCCTCCATAAAAAAAAAGCTGAAATAGTAATAAGTAAGTGTCACCCTCCAGCTCTCAAAAAAGGAAACAAAAAATCTTGTCGTTCCTTTGTTGCTCTAATAATTATGTGACGTTAATGAAGGACATCTTCGGGTGTGCAGGGAAAAGCTGGGGAAGTAAATGGGTAGTCAAGTGGGACACCCTAGTCCTGAGTCCATAGCAAGAATATCATGTTAAGGTTCCAGTCCGTAAAAGGTACTAATCCGGTAATATACCTACTTACATAAATAAATAGGATACAGGATCAATGAGGCCACCTCAAACACCAACATCCGGAGATAAAAACGTATAACATCAGTTGAATGTTTGCATTTGTATCGAACATAGGTAGGATCGTAATTTATATCAAGTCAGACCTTATCAACTACACAACGCATCATTTAATTGAATTTATTTTAGGCCCTGTTTTACTCGTTACAAGTAATAAAATAATGATGTTTAAAATTATAGTACAGCAGGCATTTCTTTAATGAATAAACTTAAAATACTCGAAGCAAGGGCAACTTAACTATCGGGCAATAAAAGCATAAAAATTTTCCTTATCAATTTACTGGAAAAAATACATAAAAAGTTACCATTCCTAAATATAAATAATAAATAATTTTAACAGTAATAACTACTTAACTATCCCTTATTTCTTATAGTGGACAGGCACAAACTCGTATTGGTCTTTCAAATCCACGGCGTAAGTGGTCGCTTCAACACCGCGACTCGAGGACGGGATTTCATTGGTTTTTATCTCCTTTTCCTTAGCAGGTTCTTTCAAACCAACGTCGGCGTCTTCGACATCCCCTGTCCTCACAGGGTCCATTTCCTCACGGCTAACGGGGGCGTCCGTCACGTTGTCCTCAGTGACAGGTGCTTCGGTCGAAGCCCCCTTGATGGGGAACGTAATAGTCAGGATCTCGTCCGCGTAAGTCCAGACTCCAGAAGTGTCAACATTCGAAGGTAGAGTGCGGATATCAACATAGTTCTTCTCACTTCCATCAGTCGACTTGTGCACAGCCTGGACCATCAGAACTCCATCGCGAGCCTTCACAACGATGTCCTTATCTTCGAACCCGTTCAGCGGCATGATCACTTTGTACTCGTTGCCGACCACGCCGGCAGACGAGGCGACCAACGAGAAGTGCGCGTGGAAGTTGTTCAGCATCTTTTCCATCTCCAACATGTCGGTTTCGAGTTGCTGCCAGAAGCGGGCGGTGTCGAACACATCGCCGAAGGTGTCGTCGGCATCGCTGTATCGGTACGGACGGTGGTGGTGATGGTACCGGGGGGCGGCGCTGGCGGCCGCGAGCAAGCCAAATAGCACAAAAGCGAGCATCTTGAGCGAGGGTACTGTACTGAATTGCGCGCGGAGATACAGACCCTTATATACAGCGCGGGTCGAAGGGTTATCAATGTTTCTAGACTCTCGACTCGAAATGAGCTTGATTCTCGTAATTGTCACCATTCATTCAGACGCAAAAACATTTTTAGATGAATCCTATTTCCTTTTTGTTTTTATATCAGTGTGATGCTTCGACGATCTAGTGGTTTAAGTACGGGCCTTGATGTTAGGGTCCTAGATTCAATTCCTGGGTCGTGTATTTGTGTCTGATTGTTCGAACACAGCCCGGGTTTCTGTTAACTCATCCTCATTTGGTAAGCGTACCCTTCCTTGTGATGATGACTCGACTTGATCAGCATCTTTGCCCTGCCTGCAGTGGGTCATGAATTGGCCGATTATTTAATATTATACCTTAAAATAGATTATTTCTAGATACATTACATTATTCACTGTTGCTTCAGGGAAATTGCAGGTGTGTCATCGGGAGGGTAGAATAGAGGTATTTAGCAGAACCCTTCAAATACTCAATTATCACACCAATATTTTGAACTTATTTACAGTGCCCAAAGAGGAACTTTTACAAACAAACATTGATTAAAATTCTATTTTACGTAGTTGGACCATAATGAATGTCAGTCAGTTAACGAAAATACAATATAAATTATTATAAATATAAATAAGATTTTTGTTTACGCTATAACCACAGTCAACATATTGATAAGAGATTAATAATTTCTTTGAATTGTAAATATTTGGAGCTGTGTCTCGGCATATAACCAGGTTAATATATTTTTTTCCGGGGTCATGTTGGTCACCAAATAACATCATTGTACAATTCTAGAAAATTATTAAAAAAATATGCTTTTCTTTTCTTGTCTTTTTACTCTTTGTTTTCATATGTAGTAAAGTACTCTTGTTTTCTTTAATGCCTACCACGACCCCTTGGTGAGCGTCCACTGCGGCAGATTTCCCCTGTGGCTAGATGAAATCTGCCGCCATAACAGCCGGTATATAGCTTATAGCCATTCGGAGTCTGAAAAAGATACGAACCCGAGACCTGTTTTTTTATGACGTGGCACTTGTGCACTATAAATATCCTGCGTAGTTGGCTGATCATAAAAAATTGGCCGCCGTAGCCGAATCGGCTAGGAGGACATTATTATTATTATTATTATATGTCATATCCAATCACTTGGCAAAGCTATAGTAGCCGAGGATTCAAACGTATTTATTCATCCTCTAAAAAAGTCGCACCACCAAATAGAACCTAGACGGGAACAAAACCCACGACCTCAGGGTTTTTTTGACGAGCGGCTTAGCCACTGTCCCACGGAGGTGGACATAACCATTTATGTTGTATTTGTAATTATCTAAACAGTAATAAATTCATCTAAACAAAACAATTCCGCGAATTATTGATAAGCAGTAATGTTTAATGTACAGCTGTTACTAATGAGTTACTGTAAACAAAAGGTAATGATTCATTACTTTATTACCAATAACTGGGAGATAGCTCTTTACTCAGTAAATACGGTCATCGTAAGTATTGTTTGGTTTCTAAAGCAAACAATGTGTCATCTGGTTTATTTATCTAAAATGTGTCTCTTTTTAAATATAGAGACAGTAATCTAAGAGCTGGTATCACCACTGTTAAATAAAAGTAAAGTTATAGACCGACAAACTTATCTGTTCCGGTGGCGGCCATTAAATGACAAACCGAGCTGTGTTTAAATAAACCGACACGAAAAGTAAGCTCGATCTGGGGATTAAACCCAGGATCCCGAGATCTCGGTCGAACTAATTCTCATATAATGCTTATTAAATAATGGAAGTAGGTAGATACTTACAGACGACGGCAGCAGATCAACCTACCCGGCCTTGTCCAGGAAGGCGATTCAAGCAAAGGCGTCGCCAAGGGAAGGGGGGGCAGTTGCCCCCCCCCCCCCCCCCTAGAGATCAAATGTAGATAGCCGCAAAACGGTAACGCTTCATGCTCTCGGCGTTTATATTTTTTCTCCTAAATAATATTGCCCCATTGCATAAGCTTAATCATAAGCTGGCGACGCCCTTGGATTCAAGCTACTTAATTTCGCCGCAAAATACGCGCGATGCTCGTGGACGCGATGTATTGAGCCCCAGTATCTCGCCCATAGAGTATATTGAATATACCAGAAACTCGCCAACGCGCGATGTGTTCGCGCGTAAAGATTCGCGACGAATTCGCCTTCCTGGACAAGGGCTAAATTCAACCAATACTACTGCGCCTAGGGTTGCCACCCGTACTTTATAATAAAGTATTGTACGTTATTTAAGGTATAATTGTACTCTATACTTTATAAGAATAATAAAGTACACGAAAATACTTTATTTTGCAAAATTTGATTTCTATTGAAGTCGTAAGTATTTTTCGTTAAACGAAATTTAATTAATAATGTTGAATCAATGTCGCCACTCGCCAGCGCCACATAAGCATTTCTGAACGCAACTTAACCTCAAATATTGTACTACTAAAAAAAATTGTACTTTATTTTTATACTGTGTACTTTTTTTTTCTTACCTTTAATAACCAATGTACTTTAAATGCAGAAAAAAAGGTGGCAACCCTAACTGCGCCTAGTGTGGGAGCAAGTACCTGAATAATCTCTTGTATTTTTACTATAATTTATAAATGATCCCATGCATGTAGGTGACACTAAACTTAGACTTCGGGTCAGGTCGTACCATATCCGGGAAAGTAAGGGATGCGTTTGTTGAGGGTCAAGTTTTTCCTGTGAGGTCGCCAAACAACAACCAATATCATTATAATATTATTTTATGAGGGCAATGTGACGGTGATATGATACTCATTAACTGTGATTTGGATGGCGAAGTCCCACTAGCCTAGCCCTCGGCCGTTTAGTGCCGAAGGTTTACAGCTGCTGCAGTTGTTGTCCAAACGTCTAAACTTATTTAACGCCATCTAGTAGTACCTAACCACACTTCTATGATATCAAAGATTAGTACAATCCCATATCACATATGGTTTAATTACTTTTGTATAGATGGCGCTGCTTCGTTTAGCAACATTACAGGATTTTAATTTTTAATGATTTTTATTTAAAAAATTTAAAAATTTAAAATTAAACGATTCTTGCCTTTCACCTCTTGATTTAATATTATTTTAAAGGTGTACGTTAATATCTGGAGCAAATTAATCTTTTTACTTCTCTTGTCTGTTACTTATAACTTGTAATTTAAATTTCAAAGGCTTAATTTTTGTAATTAATGTTATCATTTCTTTACAAATTGTTGTTCATGTGAAAATGTTGTCATGAATTGTTTAATCAAAAAACATTACAACAAACCAACAAACACTGCAGAACATTCTTTTTTGATTTAATTTACTCCCTATGCTTAATCTTTTCTTATTTTGGGATCACCCCATAATAAATTCTATAACAACCATGAATAAAAAAAAAACCCTCAATTTATAATGAATCACTGTTATTGGGATAACACAGTGTTAAATTCTAGGCAATTTCTAAACTTCCCTGTGTAATCTCTCTTTTGTTTGCTTTTCTATTCTATGGGTTAAATAATAAAAGACAAAATTAAAATGACTAGAACGTCATTTATTTCATGACAAAATTATAAACATAATACCTAAGATAATAACAATATTGATTAGAGAGAGATCAACTTATCCTAGTAATTACTGGAATGTTCTCCATGCACTAAGTGCTTCAACCCTCCGTGCCCTCCACTTGCTTCCTCACTGGGCCAGTTTGAATGATAGGGACAATCCTCTCATTCTCAGTCTTAGGGGGCGCCTTCAATGGAGCAGATACCGTCAACACTCCGTCTGAAGACAATTTAGATATAATATAATCTGCATCTACGCCCTCAGGCAGGGCATACTTCCTCGTGAAACTTCTAGAAATGAAGCCATGCTCGTCTTGCTTCTCTTCGTGTTTCGCATCCACCACAAGGAATCCGTCGACCGCCTTCACAGAAATTTCTTCAGGTGCAAAATGTTGGACATCCAAATTGACTTGAAATTTGTCCTTGTCAGCGCGGATCGTCGACCCAACATCGTTGGCAGCAGCCTGAAGGTTCCTCCAGTCTCTCAAGTAATCTTGGTTGGTCTCAGGAATGGCTAGGATTGTCAAATAATCTTGCGGTGTCAACCCCAAGCCGAAATGCTGATCTCTGATGCGCTGAGGAGCTCGCCGTCTGCTAGCGAGATGAGGGCAGTAACCGTAGTACATGGACATCTTGAATAAACTAGGTTCACTGTCACTTGAAGAGTAGTTTTAGTTCAATTTCAATGGCAAAATAATCACTGGGTATTTCTTCACGAATTCGCAGTTTTGCAAAACGTTTCACAGAATTCACAGAATTCGCCGGTTCACAGAATTCACGAATGACGTTGCCTGTCAAAGTGCCGGCTTATAAGCGCACAGCGCCCTCTACAAACGTCTCGAAAACTCTAGAACTTGTGTCCAGGAGGCGACGCGAAAGCGCATGCTCGTTCGGCATTATCGATTATTCACGAAAACCAGATACCGTCAACCTTTTTCGTCTGTGAGTGAAGTCATAAATACTTTATTATTGGGATTTGCCTTTATAATATTATGTACTCTTGATGACCCTATGGTGAATAAGATAGATTTTTTATTGTTTAAATTATTTTAAAAATATCTTTATCTAAATCCTAACTGCCATACGGTAAGGTAACGCTTAATTTTAGCCAGATAGTTTTTGAGTATTAAATTATAACAAACAATATTACCTACACCACAATATGACCTTCTTAATACTTTAAAGAAGACCTTAGAAAACAATACAAAAGTTACTTGATAACTATTTGGTTAATTAATGTAACATTACAATTTTGTTATTTATTTATATGCGTTAATGACTGATCTTTAACCTTATGGTCAATCACATTAATAATATTTTAGGAGAATATCGTGAACAACATTGTAAAAGGTGGAAATTAAACTGTCTAAATGATTTTAATTTACTATATTATAATAATCATACCATACCTAAAGGCTTATTAAATATTTACGTCATCGCGTCATTAACGTTTTCATTAAAATTGTTAAAACAAATTTTTGATATTAAATTGTTTACGATATCTGAGTCGGATTACAGTATCAGTATTAAATCCTACCAACAGATGACGTTATTACACAATATTGCATCAGATGTTATTTCTCGAATTTTCTACGAAGATAATTCGTGCATAGTAAAAAGACATAAAATTTCTACTTAGGAATGGTTTAACCGATATGTTTTTTTGAAAATTAATTATTTGGATGTCCCATTTTTAAAACGATTAGTAAACACAAAACTTAATTATTACGAGGAACAAAAGTATACTTTTACTACTCCCCAATAGATGGCGCTACTAGACTACAAAAGTTTTAGACGAAAATGAGCAATGAGACAAGATTTTTTTATTATTCGTATGTAGGTATTATGCGAAAATAAAACACGATTTCAATACAAAATATTCTTATTTTATTACGTTTCCCTACAATAAGTTGTGAGTCAAGGGAACTACGGCTTATACGTTAGTAACTATTTATTAACCTGTGCTACGGCTACCTTCAAAAGTTATTTTTTCTGCATTTTATTTTGTGTGGGTATTTACTATTTACTATGTAATGTAGGAAATAATAATGTAAAATACGGTCTACAAGCTTATTTACAAAATGATAATATCAAACCATAATAGTGTTAATAGACGATCGAACCAGTGCGCTCCGCACAGCGCACCGTACGGTGCGCTCTTTTGCTCCAGACGATCGCACCGCACAACGCACCGTCCAGTCGTTTTCGAGGCGTGAAAACGGCAACATCTTACGCTGCGCTGCTCGATTCATTCAATTACACTACTCAACAAATTTTCAACTTTTGATTTTATCTGAGGTCGCATTATGTGATTACTATTTCTTGCCACTAAAGTAATAAAAATATGCAAATATACACACACCATCACATCTCAATGTCCTGATAAACATCCATGTCCGAAATCACGAATTTTCCATAATTTTATTCTAATTTTAATTGAAATGGCGTAGTTTTTTTGGAGTGGCTGGCTTTTCTCTTGTACTCAGTAGCAGGGGTCTCTCTAATAGGGCTCCAATAGTAATCCGCGAGCATAGCAGGCTCCCATCTGCCTTGAAATCGCTTTTCAAATGCAACAACATCTTGGTGAAAGCGTTCGCCATGTTCGTCACTGACTGATCCCATATTATCAGGGAAAAAGTCCAAATGCGAGTGAAGAAAATGCAACTTAAGTGATATATTGCATCCCATTTTATAGTAGCAGTCCAATAAAACTTGTTTTTTCGCGAAAATCTTCAGATTTCTTGTTACCAAGGAAATTGTTAGTGACATCGACAAAAGCGTTCCATGCTTGTTTTTCAATATTATTGAGAGCAGATATAAAAGATGGATCTTGAATCAGCTTTTTTATGTCTGGACCTACGAAAACACCCTCTTTAATTTTCGCGTCACTAAGCTTGGGAAACTTTTGCTTGAGAAACTGGAAAGCCCCTTCTTTGCTTATTTTTTTCACAAAATTTTTTATGAGCCCCAGTTTGATGTGCAATGCCGGCAAAATAATTTTATCTTTCGTTTTGATTTTTCAGAAAACCCCTTTAATTGCGTTAAACAAAAATAACAATCGACGGCATGATTCGTTGGCTCCATCCACACCATTGGCGTACCAAATGGCATTTTTTTAGTTGTTCCCTTACACCAACCATTGAGATATGTATAACATCTTAAGCAGCACACTTTAGGAACCCATGACTTGTCTTGATTCCTTACGACACGGTTAAAATAAGCTTGATAGCACTGTTTAATTAAGTCAGAAAGTGGTTTTTTTTTTCGATTTCGGCGTAAACTCGCCACAAATATAGCAAAATAAATCAGGACTGTTAAAACACACTCGCGACATTTTAGAAGTCAGTTAATATACTAACAAATGCACTATGTTCCATTTGCAAAAGTAATAAGTTTCCGGACTACCCGCATTTTAACTTTTGTAGGTAGGTAAAAAAATAAAAAAAAATTTATCCCTACAACCAGATGCGATATCGAAATAAAATGCATACAGTATTTTTATATTGGTCAAGCTTATTATGAAATAATATGAATTGGGTCAGATATTTTTTAAGTGTTGAGTAGTGTTATGGCTCCTATTTTACTAAAAAAGCGAAGATTGCTGTAGCAGTCGCTGCTATTGCCGTAACGTAATCTTTACCCGTTTTAAAAAAGAAGAAAAGGAGAGAATGGGCTAAATTTTACTTAAAAAGCAGGCAGAATTACAGTCACTTATGGCTACTGAAAGATTTGGATGATGACGACTTTAATAATAATAATAAATAAATATCTCTGGACATTATTCACACAGAGCCATCTAGCCCCAAACTAAGCATTAGCTTGTACTATGGGTGCCAGACAACGGATAAACATTACTTATATACTTTTTTTGTAAATACATACATATTATACATAGAAACACCCAGACCGATACAAACAGACATGTTCATGCACACAAATGTTTGTAGGTACCGTGCGGGGATCGAACCCGCGACCTCTAGTGTAATAGCCAACTTCTCGACCATTATGCACCAAATGGCTCGTCAAACTTTAAAATATATCTAAGGATTAGTCCTCATTTATTTAAGGATTATTGTTGCTGCGACATACGTCCTTCACGCTTCGAGGTAAACATTCAACTGATTCGCCGAACGGTGCGGTGCGCGCTCCAGACGAGCGAACTGTCACCGGACCGCACCGAGTTCGATGCGTTTGCCATCGAACAGACCGCACAAGGTAATAATAATAATAATGTGCGGCGGACGGGCCTACATACGATCGAAAACACACCGCACCGCACCAAGGTCGCGGTGCGGAGCGCACAGATTCGATGGTCTGTTACGGCTTTAAGCATTCACGAAAGACCGAACAAATAACGAACAAACAATACGTCGTCTCCACAACAATACTACCTACCTACTACTAGGTTATAATAAGATGAGCGGAATGATGAAGACAGATCCATAACTTTTATTATTTAATTTCACAAGGCCACCATTCCAATAAACAAATCTGAGAATTGGGGTGACTATTGCCAGAACACTCCAGCCAATTAATATACATGTACCTGTCTACAATCAAAGATATTAGGATCTAATAAAAATTGGTGCAAGCGATTTTCGACCTTATCGACACTTCCCACCCAGGTGGGATAATATAAGTTCATGCGGCTTATCCCACCTCACCCACCTGGGTGGGAAATGTGGAAGGAAAAAAAATCGACTTATCCCACCAAGGTAGGATGGCGGGGTGGGATAAGTGGAAACGCCGATTTTATTATTGATTAAGTATTGAAATAGACAGGTTCCTGGTTCCTGCACACAAATGTTCTAGGTACCTACTGTTGCTACTGTGTGCGAGGATCGAACCTCTAGTCTAATAGGTAGCCTACTTCTGAACCATCACACCATATCAGCTAAGTAAATAGGTAAAAGTTGTTTCGTTTTCAACGCAGAGAAAATAAGCGAAAATTGACAGAACACGAATTTCCAATATGGAACAGGAAAATATATATTTTTTTTTTTTTTGTAAATAAATACATATTATACATAGAAACACCCAGACCGATACAAACAGACATGTTCATGCACACAAATGTTTATACCGTGCGGGGATCGAACCCGCGACCTCCGGTGTAATAGCCGACTTCTCGACCATTACACCAAATGGCTCGTCAATTAGTAGTGCCTATATTATTATTTTTTAAATTGTAGCCCGGATGTTGTGGATCCGCTTTTCCGCCTTGAGTTTGGTTGGCAGTAGGACTTTTTCTAAGTCCGACTGATCAAGCTACCACGCTTATCTGCCGCCGCTGATCCAGCTGGCAGTGTTCCGGGAGTAGGTATTGATGTGTACTGCTGGCTGTCCACTTGAAATTAAAGAATCGAAGATCAGAGAGGCCTACAATCATACCTACTTATTGGATGTGTGTGTGATCATGTGTGGCATGGCAGCACTTTAGCGCCGATTCCTTGTCTAGTTAATGACCTTCAATGCAATAGTAAATAGCCGCTTACTATCAGATGGGTATGGGATGGCCTGAGAGATCGTCTGCCAACGTATCTATAGTATATTATAATATAATAATATAAGTACTATACTAATATTGTAAAGAGAAAACATTTGATTGTTTTTTTTTTTTTTGTTTGCATTGAATAAGCACCGAAACTAATGAACCGATTTGAATAATTCTTTCGCTGTTGGAAAGCTGCACTATCTCCGGGTGATATACCTAGGGTACTTTTAATCCCGGAAATGTGGGGAGAAGGGGGGATAGTACATAGGTAAATCGCGGGCGGAAGGCTATATAACCAATAATAACATAAAAAAACCTTCAATATATTTGTGAAAACTAGCTACATCTACGAGCTATAATAGGTAAGTTTGTACCTAGATCAATAGCTCATAGCTTCACAAATAGGTACAATGCTAGCTGTAAGCTGAGGGCATTGTCCCCGCGTCCTTCAGAACACGCTATCTGCAAGGCTTATTCCACAAATCCCCTTAGAAGATCCCCTTCGCAGGGGATTTGTAGACTTTTTGTCCAGAAATCCCCTTCGTATTGGCCTAAGGGGAGTTCGAGACTAAAAGTCTACAAATCCCCTTAAACAATATTGAAACTTAGTTTTTTTTTAAATTAAATACAGTTTGTTTCATAATCACATTCTTTATTATTTTGGAACATAATGTTACATACGAGTAATAAATCAAAACAGAATAAACACCTTCAATAATTTTCATCATTATTAAGAAGTTTCATATAACTTAAATTTCTTATAATAATATTCCTACTTGCAATAATTAAAGCATGACACAGATAATCATATTTTCACATTAATCACAGAATGTTTGTACAATAATGATATACCTAGCTCCTTAATACTTGCAATAATTAAAACATCACAGATAATCATATTTTCACATTAATCACGATTGTTTATTTACTTTAGAATTAGACTTATGTACCTATAATCGCCATAAGGCCCATGAGTGAGAGGGAGCGCGGTATATGCTTCGCTATGCTCGCACGTTTTATTGGCCTGCGTGCAGCGAGACATTGCGTTTACTATAGTGGCACCACGAATGGATACAGAAATATCCACCTAAGGCTATAATAATAAGATCCATACTCCTGTACAATACACATTTTGTCGGCTTATCTGGTTCTCGAAGGGTTTTTGTCCATTCTTCTATGATTCCTGGAACTAGCTGGGGAAGAGTTTACAAATACAATTTGCAATTTTTATCAGTTAGTTCAGTTAGTTGTAACATGTCAGTGAGTCAAGTGCGCTGCGATTTTTAATCTTTAATATGGCTGGTAGTTCAAGTGGTGCTGGTGGTGAACTGGAGTACATTAAGAAAAATAAATCTACGGTACTTTTACACGCTGGACATCAGTACTGTGTAAAAACCAGGAACAAAAATAATTCTATTCTTTGGGAATGCACACACCGAAAGAAATCTAAATGCACTGGATCCATAACTATTCAAGTAAGTCAAAAAATTGTTTTTTAAATATTACAGGTAAATGACTGAAAGCTAATGAGATGAACATAAAATACACGGTGAGATTGTGTAGTGTTTGTGAAAGTCATAGCACACTATGTGTATCTCATGATTCTTTAAAACAACTTTCTTCTTTTTTGAAAATGCCACTAATGCATTATCAAAAAAGAAGAAAGTTGTTTTTTTAATAACTTACTGTATCTATAAACTGTATGAGAAGGAATTATTTAAAAGAAAAGAGTGAATTGAATTACAAAAAACAAGATTTTTAACGTGTTCATATAATGACGCGCCCATTCGGAGCAGAATATAAGTATACGATAATTATCATCGCTGCATTCCCAAAGAATAGAATTATTTTTGTTCCTTGTTTTTACACAGTACTGATGTCCAGCGTGTAAAAGTACCGTAGATTTATTTTTCTTAATGTACTCCAGTTCACCACCAGCACCACTTGAACTACCAGCCATATTAAAGATTAAAAATCGCAGCGCACTTGACTCACTGACATGTTACAACTAACTGAACTAACTGATAAAAATTGCAAATTGTATTTGTAAACTCTTCCCCAGCTAATTCCAGGAATCATAGAAGAATGGACAAAAACCCTTCGAGAACCAGATAAGCCGACAAAATGTGTATTGTACAGGAGTATGGATCTTATTATTATAGCCTTTAGGTGGATATTTCTGTATCCATTCGTGGTGCCACTATAGTAAACGCAATGTCTCGCTGCACGCAGGCCAATAAAACGTGCGAGCATAGCGAAGCATATACCGCGCTTCCTCTCACTCATGGGCCTTATGGCGATTATAGGTACATAACTAATTCTAAAGTAAATAAACAATCGTGATTAATGTGAAAATATGATTATCTGTGATGTTTTAATTATTACAAGTATTAAGGAGCTAGGTATATCATTATTGTACAAACATTCTGTGATTAATGTGAAAATATGATTATCTGTGTCATGCTTTAATTATTGCAAGTAGGAATATTATTATAAGAAATTTAAGTTATATGAAACTTCTTAATAATGATGAAAATTATTGAAGGTGTTTATTCTGTTTTGATTTATTACTCGTACATTATGTTCCAAAATAATAAAGAATGTGATTATGAAACAAACTGTATTTAATTTAAAAAAAAACTAAGTTTCAATATTGTTTAAGGGGATTTGTAGACTTTTAGTCTCGAAATCCCCTTAGACCAATACGAAGGGGATTTCTGGACAAAAAGTCTACAAATCCCCTGCGAAGGGGATCTTCTAAGGGGATTTGTGGAATAAGCCATCTGCAACAATGAACTTACAGATTTGTTACCGAAGAGTACCTACAATAATACACACTCGCATACAGGCTGTTACAGCCCGCTACAATTTATGTGGCAAGAAGTAAAAAAAATTAAAAGCACAATATGTAGTAAAAAAGATTACCTATCTAACACCTACGTAACTTTTAGGTCTTGGTAATTTAATATTTCGTTTAGTTTTCTTCAGAATCTATAGAAAACTAAACAAAATATTATTAAATAATAAATATCGCAATCAGATAAAGAAATTATTCGAGTTTTTGGACCGAATTCATTAAAAACATGCATGAATTAGGGTAGGTACTAGAAAACGCATTGTTAAATACCTAGGTATGAGGGATCTCTTTTATCCTTAGATCGCTGGGTATTAATAACAACACTAACTTATTACCTATCGATCGAGTTATTGTGTTGATTTCGTAACTCGAATATTTGTTTGTATTTTGATTACTTCTGTTCGGACCAGACGTTATAATCGTTTATTTTGTTATTTAATGCTTGCCGCCCTTCGATCATGTTCGATGTTGCCGCCTGAACAAGCGTTTTGTTATTTAAAGCTCGCTGCCTGAAAGGCGTTTTGGTCTAGAAATTTCGCTCGCATGACTAACTTGGAAGGTGAAGGTTGTTTTGATTATGTAACTGATAGTACCAGTCAGGTATGGAGATAATATTGATTTTATGCCACTACCTAAGTTCCCGTCTGTGAAAGAACGATCTCGAACATCAGCACCGATTGAGACTTTCATTATTTACTTAAACAAACATTCATTCCCAGAACACTAATTTCTGACATGTGGTGTTCGCAAAACAACGCATAAGCTAAGAATAACAATAATTATACCTACATATAATTATAATTCTAAGCGCATAAGATAGGTAACTCGTAGGTCGAATTAATAAAAATAAGACTGCCCAAGATACGTTCATTTCTATTAATTACTAGTTGACTTGCAATTAAGTATTTCACCCTTTGAAAAATAGCTTTATAAACAATAAAAGCTTTTTTAGCTAACAATACAACAAAAGTAGTTCTACGTCATAGAAATAATATTATTTTAATCTATGTTCTACGTAGGGGTCCGAGGATTCTATACCTATTTTGGAATATTGAAACTAAAAATTGAAAAGTCCTTCTAATACCTATTGAAACTAAAGCGCAGCTACTGATCGATATCGCCCCGTAATTTTAATTAAAGTTAGGTGTCATAATATACACAAGCGTATTTTCACAGAATTGCAAGGACGTCATAGGCACATAAGTACGTATAGGTACTGTACCGGTAGTATTATGTTCTGTGGTACCGGTGCCTCTCCAGCATGCCAGGGGATGAAAACCGTTTGTATCGCGAGAAGCGTTCTATGAATTTTATAAAGCCAAAAATAAAATAACACAAATAATACATTATTAACTATTATTCTTGGGCGGCGGTGATTGCTTACCATCAGGTGACCCGTTTGCTCGTTGCTTTCCTCTTACATAAAAAATAATTTAAACAAGCAGCTTAGGTACTCGTTTGAGACGTAAAACCTAGCCCTTAGGCTTAGACCATAAGTTTAAGATAATCTGCGTTGTGGATATCTGACCGATAAACTATCCAGGAACTTATCTATGTTGAATAATACAGATATTTTGCAATACACTTTTGTTCGCCCGTCCAGTATCCATAACATAATACGCGCGCTGTGGTACTCAGTGGTACTTTTATTATACCACACCTGTCTTCAATGTCAGCCAGGTACCTGCCTCAGTTGCCTACCCGACAAACAGACAAGTACCTACGTCAACTATTCATACAAATCATTACAAGACAACCAAGGACGAAGGAGTGGCTGCTAGCTTTAGTGTTAGATGCAGGGTATATTGAGCTATTTACTCGTTATGTGTGAAGGCATGGTTAGTAGCGAGAAAAACCTGCCAAGTTTATCTTTTCCCTTCCTATTCATTCGGTCGTTGACCCAGACTAAAACTTTATTACATCCCAGACAGACAAAATAACATTTTGTCTGCCTGCAATGCGGGAATCGAATCCACGAAGATTTTATACCCCATCAATTTTATTCACTAGTCGTAAATAAATTATTACTAATGCAGTACACAATCAAAATAAAGTCATGATTAATGATTTGTTTTAAAATATCATTATCATGATGAAACACGTTCAGATTTTCACGAAATGAATCATACTTTTTCGTACTAGACTTCACACTGTCCGCAACAGTTTGCAATAGCTGGCCAGACGACCGCCATTATTCGAAGCGCGGCGCGTCATGCGCAGTGCAAACAAACATTGAAAGCCGGCTCGCATTTCATCTGTGTCATCGTAACGTAGCCAAGAAAATGTCCTTGCTACCATTTCTTCTAGAAATGGAGCGCCCCAGGCGCCTCCAGGACCAGCATTTTGCGTTAGCATTGACCCCCGAAGACGTGTTGACCATCGTCGCGCCCCAACTAACGCGCGACTACTACCGCCCTTGGAAGCAGATGTCCTCCATTTTGCGTGACACCGGCTCCACAATAAAAGCCGATAAGGAGAAGTTTCAAATCAATCTGGACGTGGCACACTTCGCTCCGGAAGATATATCCGTGAAGACTGCAGACGGGTTCCTAGTGATTGAAGGTCGCCATGAAGAGAAGCAGGATGAGCACGGGTTTGTGTCGCGTCAATTTACTCGACGGTACGCGTTGCCGGAGAATTGTAATGTTGAGGCTGTGGAATCGCGCTTGTCCTCTGATGGTGTGTTGACGGTGACCGCGCCGCTGACGGCTCCGGCGGCCAACGAGAGGGTGGTGCCAATAGTGCAGACTGGGCCGGTGAGGACCCAGCCTGAAAACTCGAGGGTCGAGGTCGGGAACGGTGAATCAGCCGAAGAGGCCCCCGTCGAGAATGGCCAGTAGGCGCGGTGGATGAGCGCCAACATCGCCAAGTCATTTATAGCGGATGCAATGTTTATGTTATTTTTGGCAGACGCATCTCGATATTGATAAATTGGAAGTGGCTGTAGTGTAATCTGGCTTTGCTATTTTTGTGATTAATTGCATTCTATTTTTTCTCCCTTTGTGTTCAAAGGACTTCAATGTGTCAATCATTTTGGCTTATTCCACAAATCCCCTTAGATGATCCCCTTCGCAGGGGATTTGTAGACTTTTTGTCCAGAAATCCCCTTCGTATTTATTAAGGGGATTTTTAGACTAAAAGTCTACAAATCCCCTTAAACAATATTTAAACTTAGTTTTTAAATTAAATACAGTTTGTTTCATAATCACATTCTTTATTATTTTGGAACATAAAGTACGAGTGATAAACCAAAACAGAATTAACACCTTCAATAATTTTCATCATTATTAAGAAGTTTAATATACCTAACTTTTTCTTATAATAATATACCTACTTGCAATAATTAAAGCATCAAAGATAATCAAATTTTCACATTAATCACAGAATGTTTGCAATAATGATATACCTAGCTTCAAAAATAAAAACATCACAGATAAAATCATATTTTGCTCCCGACCCGTGGTACAACTGCGATGTTCAACTGGTTGTCCCCGTGGTACAAATCGGGTCCCTAAGTCCACTTAAATCCATTGCAAAGATCCATTGATGGATCTTTTTGCACTTTCATGTCCACTTTAATCCTTGATTCAGAATTCTTAGCAAAGTGGATTTTTTTTAACTAATACATGTCTGAAAATCCATTAAGGAATGGCTGACACATGAAATCTTCATCAAACATAACTGTTCTGGATTTCACATTAATCACATATTGTTTGTACAATAATAATATACCTTCCATAAACTTACAATAATAATTAGCCTTCCGCCCGCGGTTTCACCCGCGCGTAATTTCTTTTGTAAATATCCCCCCCTTCCCCCACATTTCCGGGATCAGAAGTACTCTATGTTCACCGGGAATAGTGTAGCTTTCTAACAGTGAAATAATTAATCAAATCGATTCGGTAGTTTCGGAGCCTATTCAATACAAACAAACAATCAAATCAAACTAATTTAATGTGAAACCGCGGGCGGAAGGCTGATGTATTAGACAAGAGTATGGATCTTATTGTTATAGCCTTTAGGTGGATATTTCTGTGTCCATTCGTGATGCCACTAATAGCCTAACTATGGTATTTTCAAAGTAACTAATATAGCTAGGTGAATGATTATTGTTAGTATTAAAAAGGTATGTCAAAAGCACGTCAGACGTAACACTTTGGACTTTGTACCGCTCTTATGTCGGGTGCATAAGTGCTATTATCGAACTGCAAGTGTTTACCGTGATGTGCTGTTGACCGTACAAACAATCTGTGATTAATGTGAAAATATGATTATCTGTGATGTTTTAATTATTGGTAGTATTAAGAAGGTAGGTATAATATTGTACAAACATTATGTTATTAATGTAAAATTGTTATTATCTGTGATGCTTTAATTATTGCAAGTGTAGGTATATTATTATAAGAAATTTAAGTTATATTAAATTTCTTAATAATGATGAAAATTATTGAAGGTGTTTATCCTGTTTTGGTTTATCACTCGTACTTTATGTTCCAAAAAAATTAAGGATGTGATTATGAAACAAACTGTATTTAATTTAAAAAACTAAGTTAAAATATTGTTTAAGGGGATTTGTAGACTTTTAGTCTCGAAATCCCCTTATACATATACGAAGGGGATTTCTGGACAAAAAGTCCACAAATCCCCTGCGAAGGGGATCGTCTAAGGGGATTTGTGGAATAAGCCATCATTTTACTTATTCTATGGTGTCAATAAACAAATTTTTAATGTTGGAATATGTACCTACTGTTTTTTTTTAATTAAATACTTGTTAGGGCATTCATAATAATATCATGGGATTAATAACAGCCAACACTTTTCTAATAACTGACTTTTTAAAACAAACGCGGTGGGGCAGGTGGACAAGTT
This sequence comes from Mecyna flavalis, assembly GCA_949319885.1. Classification (NCBI taxonomy): domain Eukaryota; kingdom Metazoa; phylum Arthropoda; class Insecta; order Lepidoptera; family Crambidae; genus Mecyna; species Mecyna flavalis. The sequence continues at coordinate 2,174,444 of OX439426.1, forward strand.
TATCATCATATATGATCATACCCATACAGACCAGAGCTTTCTGCGTGATCATACCTCAAAGATCCTAAAGGTGCATTTTAAAACCTTACTTTCGAGTTTCAGGTTAGATCATAGATGGCGCTGTGTAAATAATGTGTTAACTTGTTTTTTTTTTGTTTTGGGTACTTTGGCTTTTCTTTGCCAATGTCAATGATAATATTATTAAATAAATCCTTTCAACTATGTATTTAAAATAAACTTTATTTTCAGTTAACTAACAGCTATGTTCTTGTGTACTTTTGGACGATTATAAAACTTATGTTATGACAATAATTAAAATTATATTAATTAAAAGCTCGGGAAAGTTTTTTTAGGGAAAGTAGGAGGTATGAATCAAAACAAGTTGTAAGATGCTTAAAATAAAAGTTTATTAAATTTTAAACTTAAATGTAGGCGGTTACAAAATAATAGCACGAGATTAGAATCAGTCTTGAGAAAACAATGGCATCAATTACTTATTTACATATCTACAATTCACTTTGAATCCACAGCTTTGACTGGATCTGGAGATCCTAGTTGTTTCTGGACCGGTCCCGTGTGTGAGATGGGTACAATCCGTTCTCCCGTCGATGGCATGGCGAGCACCTTAGGAGCCGTGACAGTCAGCACTCCGTCGGAAGACAGCTTAGACTCCACCGTGTCTGGTAAACATCCCTGTGGCAGCGCGTATCTCCTCACGAACTGCCTCGAAATATATCCATGCTCGTCTAATTTCTCCTCATGCTTCCCCTGCACCACGACGTGACCGTCTACTACCCTCACGTTGACCTCTTCAGGCGCGAAATGCTGCACGTCGACGTTCACTTGAAATTTCTCGTCGTCCGTCGTGATTTGCGACCCTTCTCTTAAGGCAAGCTGGTTCATCGCCGACGATAGCTGTTCCATTGGCTTCATCATGTTCTCCCAGGACCGGAACGCGCTCTCCCAAGGCTTGAAGAATCGTGGACCAAACATATCCCGCGGTGCCATTTGGAACGGCGAGAATCCGAAGAAGTCGTCCGGTCTGAATAATTCGCGCTCCAAGCGGCGAAAAGGCCTTTCAAGATCGTAGAAATATGGTAGCATTGACATTTTCACTCGTTCACTATTTCTTCACTTCGCGTTCAATAGTTTTCAATAGTGTTCAACTGACGAGTACCGGCCCTACTCGGCTTTTATATACCCGGCGTCGTTCAGCGCCCCCTATGAGAAGTTTCGAGAACGCGTAGCGTAGTTGCTTCTCGAAGCCGGTAGAGGTTTACAACCACTTTCGAGTAGTTTCAAATATAAAGCGACACCTAGTGGAGAGTAGCAGTACTTTCTTGTTGTTTAAGCGACATCTAGCGGAGAGCAGTATCACTAAAGAGTTTTTAGTTTTTTTTAGTTTGAGATAAAAGTTTCGAGTTTAGAGTCGAAACTACTGGACGTTGTTGACACAAACAATTTTATCTTTTCGGGATTACTTGATATCCATGAATAAGAATAGATATTGGATACAATATTGAGTGTTATTATCATCATCATCATCATCATTTCAGCCAAACGACGTCCACTGCTGGACATAGGCCTATTATATAATATTAGTGTTATTATATAAATATGAAAATGCCTGTAGGTAATTTTTATCCAATTATTTTTATTGTTTTGTTACGAAATATTAAAAAAAAATGTTTTTATTTTATACTTTATTTCTAGTTTTAATCAGGCTGTGTTGTGTCCGTCTTCCAACTGATATTAGAAAGGACTTTGCACACATTTTATTTAAAAAAAAACCCAAATCTAAATTGGTGGACGTCAGGAAAAAAGTTTCGATGTCACTCACCAGGACAGAGCAACTATTTTGCCGATGTCCACCAGTGGTGGACAAATAGTGGGGGACATCGGAAATAAACAGTTTTCATTTTCATAGATTTTGAACCAATTAGTACTCAACTTATACTACTGATGAAATAAACTCATAAAATGAAAAAACCAATTAATTAATTTTCAATGTTCGACTGGCTTACTATCACCACCAGTAAAATCGGCGGCCATAACAGCTTTGGCTGTTTTGGTAATGTCAGGGAACCTGTACCTACACTTAAAAGGGTCGAAGATCGGAGGAGCCTAAAATGTTCCTGCACATTGAGGGATGCTTCCTTGTGAAGTAACCCTTAAAGGAAAAGGCCATAGCCGCTTATCATAAGGTAGGCTGCGTGTATGTTTGTCAACTGAAATGACATTTAATAAAAACAAAAAAAAACCTCTAAAAAAGGGACAAAGAGGTGTTCAAATAAAACTCCAGTCTTTTATAAATGTGGTATATTAGCAATATTTATATATTCCGAATAGTATATTCATAGTATGAGCGATGTTCTGGCGGCAGGCAGCCGGTGGCCGCTATCTTGGCGAAGTACTGCGCCGACAGACGCGGCGTGCGGTCCCGCTGCGGCGACGTGTAGTCCACCTCGAATAGGCCGAAACGCTCCCTGGAGAAATTAATGAAATAAATAAATATTCTTGGATATTCACACAGTGTCGTCTAGCCCCAAACTGAGGACAGCTTGTACTTTAAGAGCCAGATAACTGATAAAGATTGCTTATAAATATATTTTTTGTAAATAAATAATATGTATTTTTGTAAATACATATTATTATAAAATGTAGAAAGAACAAGACTCATACCGATACAAACAGATATGCTCATGCACACAAATGTTGTACGGTGCGGGGATCGAACCCGCGACTTGTTAAAATATATTTAAAAACATAATACCTATACTTGGACATTATTTACACAATGCTGTCTAGCCTCAAACTAAGCATAGCTACAACTTTGGTAGCCAGGTAATGGTTAAACAATATTCTTACCTTTTTTCATATGAAATAGATAAGTAAAAAACCTGCACAACAATTTCAATCTTCAATTTATTTCTGCTTGTGTCCAATTTTCTCGTACGAAAAAATATCACGTTTCTGTGGGATGTGGCAAATAAATAATAATTCACCGCTACTTACGAAAAACCCCGCATCCACTCAAAGTTGTCGATGAGACTCCAGTAGGTATAGCCAAAGACCCGACACTTGTCTTTGGTGATGGCAGCGTGGAGGGCGCGGAGGTATCTGGAAAAGATAAAAAAAACCGTTTGTATGACGTTACGGTCTTTTTTACATCTCTTGGTGAATTGTGTGGTGTTGAGTACAGTTCGGTACGCGCAGTGACACGTATTTCGTCTATTTTATCACCACCACACACCAAAAAGGGTTTTTAAATTTTGAGAAGTTTCATGATATCGAATTTCGATATTATTATAGTATACCTACCTATACAAAAATTGTAATCAAAAAATCGAATTATTAGTTCCGTTACTAGCTGCAGTGGCGGTACTTAAATTCCCATTCGATTTACTTTACGATTTGATCCTGGCTAGCTCTATAGCGTACAGGTGGCCTGTCTGTAATACCTTCAAACTGAAATGTCAATGAAAAATTGGTTAAATCTTTCCCCCAAATTGTTTTGCCAAACACCAAACCAAAGTCACCGACATAGCTCGCCGGATTAGCCAGCTGAAGTGGCAGTGGGCTGGCCATATCAGCCGTAGAACCGATAACCGTTGGGATAAGTGCGGGGCGTGAAGCGGCATCTATGCAGGCCTTCAGGGTGAGGGTGACTGGCTCAATGGGTACTATGATCTATTGAGCCAGTCAACCTTATATTTGGACCTCACTTCCGCTTACCATCAGGTGGAGTGAGGTCATCCTGACTGGCTCTATAAAAAAAAAAAAAAAAAAAATAAACGGGTTCTAGAGTGGAGACCGCGTCTCGGCAAACGTAGTGTAGGACGACCTCAGGCCAGGTGGAGCGATGATCTGTGCAAAATGGCTGGCAGAAGCTGGATGCGAGTGGCTGAGGACCGATCGGCGTGGCGAGCATTTGGAGAGGCCTATGTCCAGCAGTGGACTATAACAGGCTGATGATGATGCTGAAATTGTTTTGCACATACCCATCAATATACTTGATGCGCGGTGTGTCCTCCAAGCCCGGTTCAGAAGACACGCCGTTCTCTGTGATCACCACGGGCGGGTTGTCGTAATTGTCCTTCACCCAGTTCAGAGCCTTGCGGAAGCCCCACGGTACCACCTGAAAGAGAAAAGAGGTAATATTCAATTAAAATCTCATTGCGGCCAGTTATCGATGGTTTAAGGTAAGCGTCCACAGATCCGAATCGCACGCATTGGATGGATCGCATCAAACGGATTAATTTTACAGAGTGCGTCCACTGTATCGGCAGATTCGGCAGTATCAGCAATCCACTGATCGGCATTCCGTATGACGTCATCGGTACGCATCGCATGGTAGGCATTGCCGATGAGCTGTCCGTACGGTGCGGATCAGCGGTGGATGCTGTTGTATGAACTAAAATCCGTTACGTGGGATGCGTCCGATGCGGGCCTGTGGACGCTTACCTCAGAATGGCTTAGTGGTTTAGTAACGCCTTGATGATTTAGTGGTTTAAGTACCGGACGTGATTTAAAAGTCCCGGGTTTTATTCCTGTGTCGGGCAAAATTTGTGTCTAAATTTTCGAACACAGCTCGAGTTTGTGATCACCAATACGTATTTGGGAAACATGGTGACTAAAACAGTTCTCTGTTCCCTTAATCAAATTGTTAAGAAGACTTGATTCAATAATAGAGGCTATTGCCCTGCAGTGGGACATAAAATAGACTGATACTTTTACTTTGGTAAGTTAATGTAAATAAACATGGGTCCTGTCACAGAAGCTTCCGTTTTTGACGCCTCAATGGAATAGTGGTTAGGCCATTCGTGTCTATAGCCACAAGGCTGGCACCGGCTCGTCCCCGTCGGGTGTGAAGGGGAAACCGGGGGAGTTTAGTGGGTAGTGGGAGTTAGTCTCGAGCCCCACACACGGCCGCAGGCGTCACTACCCTGCGGTTATGGCGCGTAAATGCGTTCTCCTCCGAAATAGTTATTTATGTAACTGTTGCATAATGAGGGTCATTAAAATACGAATGTGGTTTTATGAAACGAACGAAGTGAGTTTCATAAAAGGATCACATGAGTATTTTAATGCCTAATTATGTACAGTCACATACATAACTTTATCTTCATTCATACGATAAATGTCTATTTTAAAGTCAGGATCGATGTGAAACCGCGTGGAATATAATCCGTAGTACCAGGAGAGCAGAGAAGAACAAGAAGCTAGGCTAGTTCGCGTCTTTCAAACTCTTTGATTTAATGAATAGTTACGCTGCGGTTATGCTCTCCTGGTACCTTTGAAAATACATCAAGATGTTTTGCTTACATATGTTAGCTTCAAATCCATTAATTTTTACTTTTTAAGAAGACGTTCGAAATTTGAACGTAATTAAAGTATCGGTTACCGATACTAAAATGTAAACATTACGATGCAGCCACAGATACTTATATCTCCTCATCGCTCCTGACTATAAAATAGACATAATATGGTATGCAATGATAATAAAATAAAAAAAGAGGTAGATAGGTTATGTCAGTACTGACGCGAAGTCAAAAATTGTCCACGGCTGTCGTCTCGTATGTCACGATACTAATCATAGAATATCGTTAAATGGGTTACAGAAGATATTAGATGGTTTGATGCCTATGAGTAACGATGATGTCCTCTGAACGGGAATGAACCAAATTTTCGCCCACTTTTCGTTTGAAAGCATTTAATTTGATTTGTGTGAGAAATTGAAATGTTAAAAATATGCAAATATGGACATGGTCTGAAATAAATGAATTTTATTTATTTATTTAGTGAATTAGAAAAAAAATCTATTTCATTTTCATTTAACAACATATTATAGAAACTACATGATCTCCTGAAAAAGGTATTTTTTGCATAATTTATGCTTGCATCTTTTGTTTTTGTTTGTCTATTGATTGCAAGCGATTTTCAACCTTATTGACATTTAAAATTTTGTTGCTTTTTCGCAAACGCTTGTTGACTATCTTTGCTGGTTCATTAAAATCCGTTACTTTGGTAAATGTCGATAAGGTCGAAAATCGCTTGCACCTGTTTTTTTAACTTCAGATCAATAAACAATGTTTTCTCGACATTCATTTGTTTTTCCGACATTCACTTGTTTTTCCGACATTCACTTGTTTTCCCGACATTCATTTGTTTTTCCGACATTAATTTGTTTTCAGAATTTTTCACACAATTTATTAAATGTATATTATCATACACAATGACTACTTGATATTTTCGCGTTGCGTCGCGACAAGTCGCGTTTGTCGTTCACCTAGAACAACGCGTAATTTCTTACTACCCATACCAAATTGTTTCCATTACATTTGGTGGGACAAACGGGAATGCTTATTTTCACTTTCCGTTCGTCCTACTGGTGGGACCAAGCTTGGTGGGACGAACGGGAATGAACCGATTTTTCACCTGCTTTTCATGAACAGTTTCGTGCTTACTTTCACGGCATTGGCCATTCTGTACATTTATAATCTATGGCAGACATCTCTTTCACACTCAGTCATCGGAGTATTTGCTGTCGCACTCGATCTTTTTATAGACCGACAAACTTATCTGTTCCGGTGGCCAAAATTGGAACTACGTGAAATGCAATGCAAAAACGATATTTAATGACAGTTCTAAATAGACAGTAGCGACGCCGCCACCGAAACAGATAAGTTTGTCGGTCTATAGTATATAAAACTGACATTTTGTATTTCTAATTCAAATATGAACGAAAATCAATTAAAATATAATACTTACGCATGATAGGTGATCCCTAGACTTTTGGAAGTCTTATTTGTGTAGTTTCTGCAGTTTCGCATAACACAGGACGGCATTTTTATTATGTTTCTCGGGAGCAACTCAAACTGTCAGCACTGTCAAGAGACTGAGCTCGGGTAGGACAATCGGCCCAGTTTTCGGGTGCCATATTTTTACTACAAGTAACCTATCTACCTCTTTTTTTATTATAATATCATTGATGGTATGGATGTAGATAAAAAATATATTATGATCTGATTTAATTAAAAGTATTGGATTCTCATTGTAAATGTTATTTGTGTTATATGTAGCATTATAACTCACCCTCAACCACGTTGAATTGGATTTCGGCCAGTCCTCTTTTTGCCGCAACCTCGCCCCTACGTCATCCATGAATGACGGCTGTACGTGAATCTTCTCTGACCTTTAATAATTAAAAAAAAAAATATTATTTCTTTAAAATATTTTCACATATTTTTACTACTTCATCAAGCAAAAGTGCATCGGGAATAACCTTTTTTGAGGGAACAAACAGTCTCAGTGACTCAACTTTAAGAACAATGTACAAAAATTAAATTCCTGTCTTCTTCGGGGATTCCCCAAATAGGGACGGCACAGTCGCTTTTTTTGATGGGATGACACCATCAATTTCCGCACCGGGTGCCACCCAAGATAGCTACGCCACTGGGTAGGCCATTGTGCACCATCAAACCATTTGAGATCGATCCAGATATATAGATCACTGCTGCGAAGTCTCGTACTATATAATTATAGGTAACCCATCAGAAATGAGATCTCTCACCCCTTGCTAGCCAGGTAGGTGGTGTAATGGTTGAGTCCGAGGAAGTCCCAGGCGCCCCTGATGGTGGCCACCTCGTCAGCAGTGAAGGAGGGCAGGCGCGAGCGCGCGTAGTTCTGCCGCCGCGAGATGGCGTCCACGCGCGCGCGCATCACGGGCGGATAGTCGCCGTGCTTGGAGAATATCGGGTGAGCGAACCAGCCCATCTGAAATAATTATCATGAATAAAAAATAATAAATATCTTGGGACATTATTCACACAGCGCCATCTAGCCCCAAACTAAGCATTAGCTTGTGCTATGGGTGCCAGACAACGAATGAACATTACTTATTTACTTTTTTTTTTGTAAATACATACATATTATACATAGAAACACACAGACCGATACAAACAGACATGTTCATGCACACAAATGTTTGTACCGTGCGGGGATCGAACCCGCGACCTTCGGTGTAATAGCCGACTTCTCGATCATTACACCAAATGAATGTACAATTAAAGAGTGGTAAAACCGTTAGGTAGTATTGAGGCCGGCAGCGCATTTGTGACTCCACCTGATTTGCAGATGTGTATGGGCGGCGGTAGTCACTTTCCATCAGGTTTGCTGCATGCTTGTCTTCCCGCTATATCATTTAAAAAACTCATGCTACACCAGTGTGATGATTCTGTGCTTCGGAAGGCACGTTAAGCCGTTGGTCCTGCGCCTGATCTCTCTTCGGTCGTGACAGACTGCTGTCCCACCGTGTTATGGGAGTGAGGGAATAGGGAGTGCACCTGTGCGTGCGTACTCACTTGTGCACTATAATATATCCTGCGTAGTTGGCTGATCTATTTATTTATTTCATACACATGAAAAATTACAATTGACACAAATCATAAAAACAAAAATTTCAAGTGTTATCATCGTCGGCTTCAATACGCGTTACATATAATAAGTCGCTAAGCCAATCCAATATTTTAACAAAACGAACGTCTAAAGGACGATCTTTTCTTATATTGTCTTATAATGTGCCAAAAGAGCACCTTGTGGAGGTTTAAAGTTTAAGTACACAGAATAAATAAAACTAAATGTATAAAGAATAATTCAAAATGTCTTACAAAGAACTGTCTCGTGGTTTCGGCGGCAATTTGGTCTTCCTCGGAATCAGTGAGCGGTTCTATCCAAGAGAAGTCTAGTGTGATACCCATAAAACCTGAAAAAAAAGGGGTAAGCTGAAGTTTTATTTTATTGAATCGGGACCAGTGCTTCACCTAGTTTCTTCACCTGGGTAAACATTTCTGCAGTCCAGTTGTAAGAAAGAAATTATTTTATTTTATTTTATTATTTTATGACATTAATATTTTCTGTGAGTTGTGACATAAATTTATTTTGTATTGTATAATTTTTGAACTTTAAATTTATAATTTGTAATATTTAAAAAAAAAAAGGCAAAACTGTTGAGTTTCTTGCGGCACTTCTTTTCTCAACAGGCCATTGACGTCGAAGTGCTGGTAGGGGAAAAAAGATTGACGTGCAAAAGTATTTTTCTAAAATCTATTTGCAGAATTTATTTTATTTTTTATTTTTATTTTATTTTATATTTAGTTGCCGCAACCAGACCTCAGCAGTTGAAATTTGACTATTGAACTCTTTCAGCCCCCGGTGGTTGACAGTCATCATATATGTGCGCAAGAGCCTAACATTATTACTTACTCTTGTACTTCTTCTTGTATTCCTTCTGGAACATTCTGTAAGCCGCCCCGTGTGCGCGCAGCACGTTGTGTCCGCACATATAGTCTTCAAAGCCACTCGCGCGCCCGCCCGGTGCGTCGTTCCCTCCATAGCCTTCGTAACAGAACGTGAGCGGCTCGTTGAATGTGAGCCATAGGCGGACGCTTGAGCCGAAGTGGTCTAATAGAACCTGAAATTATAGCAATGGAAATAAAGAAGATAGACATTTTGTGGCTTGTGTATGTGGTAGAGGTAAGTGGCGGAAAGTTCCTGTCTGTCTTTTTTAATTTAGACTCAATATTATAATGCAGGAACTATTGGAATTAAGTAATTCCTGGACTGGTTGCCGGGATATTAATGAGACAGAGACAGGGGGATGCCTGGCATATCAAATGTCTCATCTCGAAAATCCCACTAGATGGGATGAGTGCTCACCCGTGCGTAGTCTACGAAGTAGTCAGCCATGAGGGGGTTCGTCCAGCCTCCTAGGTCCTGGAGCGCTTGTGGCAAATCCCAGTGGTACATGGTGACTAGCGGCTCAATGTCGTTCTTGCGCAACTCCGCGATAAGGTCCTTGTAGTATCTTAGCCCATCTTCGTTTATTTCACTGGAAAACAAATTGAGTATTATAAATGCATTTTACTTAATAGGTAGTAGTAGCTTTCAAAGGACAATGCAAAAAACTGGGCCCAAAAAAGAAATGTTGTGCAGATTTGGGACAAAGACTACGAAGTAGATCCAATAAACACCTTTAACTTTTATTATGGCGTCGAAATTGGTCCTAGTGAAAAAAAAAATGTTTATTATGTTAATTATTTATGTTCATATGAAAAAATAAATTATTATGGACGATAACTTTTTCCCCCTGGGACGGATTATGGTGTCATCATAATAAAAGTTGATGGTGTGTGTGTGGTCTTTCACGTCGAATACATCTCATCTCTGCACATTAACATTTTTTTTTGGGTCCAAGAACAAAGACAAGTTTTGCATTCTCCTTTCACAGAAACTTTATAAATTGTATCTAACTTGTATGTGTAATTCGGACGGATGCGTCATCCAGAGATGTCTGGATCGAACTCAAACCAGTGGCATCACCCGCGCGTCTCCAACAACAACGTTGGCGTCAAAAAAACAATATTTCCGCTACCAATACCATGCCATCCCCAATCAGGCTCTGAAGAATGTACTCACCGTCAGGAACAAAGCACAACAGTTACGAAGTGTTACTTCATAGTCTTCTGTAAGATGGTTGGTACTACCTTATTCAAGTGGAAGATTAGATATATGTACTTCTCCTAATTTGAGTACTCACTTGCTCATCCCGGTAGGCAGGATCCTAGGCCAGGAGATGGAGAACCGGTAGAAGCCGACCGACAGCTGCTTGAGCAGCACGTCTCGCTTGTACTAGCAGATTCCTAATCCGCAGCAATTCCGTTCGAGTAGTCGAACACGCGCTCGGGATGCGCGGGAGTGTACAGTGCCCGGCAAACATCTTGAAATCGGGTGGGGATTGCGCAACACGCGAATTTTAAGATGCGTGCCCGCTATTGGTCAAAGGTATTCGGGCGATAGGAGATGAGCGCGCGCTATTGCACTTGCGCGAACTTTCCCCAACTCTGTCGAACGAGCGTCAAGATGTTTGCCGGACTCTGTACACGTCTTAAACAGAGTACTCACTTGCTCATCCCGGTAGGCAGGATCCTAGGCCAGGAGATTGAGAACCGGTAGAAGCCAACCGACAGCTGCTTGAGCAGCGCCACGTCTCGCTGGTACTGGTGGTAGGAGTCCGCCGCGACGTCGCCGTTCGAGTGGTCGAACACGCGCTCCGGGTGCGCGTGAGTGTACACGTCCCAGATGCTTGGCCCCTTGCCTAAAAATAAAGAGACAATTAATATATTTATTTTCCATAAGACACCATAAGAAAACAGTTTAAACATGACCCCAGACTAGGCTAAACCTGTCCCGTGGGGAGCAAAATACGATAAGAATATGTATAATAAGTTGCTAATTAGGAGACTCGGCATAGGATAAAAGACAGATACAAAATAAGGGAAGTAAATCAAAGAGACAAATGAGGTCTCGTACCTAATAATGTCCCACTGCATGGGAAACGCATCCATCAGATCAAGTCATCGCTACAATGATAGGTACTGACCTAATGCCAAATGCGGATTGGTTAATCCAAATCCGAAATGTGTCCGAAAAACCAACACGTTATCCTCGACACAGGAATTAAAGCCAGTAACCCGAGATAAGGGCCTATTACTTAATAACTTGACTAACGATGTACATATTAGTTTTACTAGGCGTCAACAAAAACATTATTTACTAGATAACGCATTTGGTAGTGACCCTGCCCTGTGCGCTAAGAGTCGTGAGTTCGACTATCTCCCGAGACAAACATTCATTAGATTTGATAAACATTTGTGTTATATCTTGAACATATTTCGGAATATACATATACATATTAATATATCCTCCGCAACCGATCTCAAACTATACAAAACTTCTTTGAAATATAAACTGAACTAAGAATGTTAAACAAAAGTGATCCTTTTTGCTATCCCATAAGATCTGTTATGCTGAGTTAAAAAGTTGCCTATGGGCTTTCCCGAAATCTAATCTGTTTGTGCCAAATTCAATGAAAATCGGTTTAGGTCATACCTGATACATTCCAAGCTCCTTCAATCTGGTAGGAGGCGGTGGACACTCCGAATATAAAGCCCTTCGGGAAACATACTTCTGTTCCCGAACTGAACTGTAACCTGCAATCAAGTAAACTTATGTAGGATATACAGACATAATGAGTTATTTTATTCTCACTAAAAACAGTTATTAAAATCATATCCTTTTTGTAAATAACAATTACAATAAATAATAGTAAATTGTGAAATTCATTGAAAAATATGATCAAATCGAAGAATCGACACAATTTATAACACTTTTGTTATCGAACTATATTCATAAAATCTAGGATCACGGTTTAAGCGTTCAAATTGATGCTTTTGAATAAGAGGCTGATAGTTTTAAAATGATAAAAATAAAAACAAAATGATATCTTACCTAATAAATATAAGCGCGAACGCTAGCACCCCCTTCCAATCCATGCTGCTATCTGTCCACAGTTGTAACGACCGCCGATAGCCCGTTGATACTGCAGTTAATTATAAACAACCGGCTACAGGATGACTCCGAGTACTGCAACTTTTATCTATGTTTATCCGAAATACAGGATGTGTGTATCATGCTTTTTGAGCTTTGTGGACTGAGTGTCATTGTTTAAATCACTTGTGAATGATATTTCCAATGAACTTTACTATAGTACTTATGTATTTGTTGTAAGTGTTCTAAATGTGAAAATTTGTCTACTACTTTGATGTAGAGGACATTGCAGAAGAGGGAGTGGGTTATTTTTTTGAGCGTCGTGGTTTAATGTCCCTCAATGGAATAAAGCGCAGTGGCTGTTTTCCGTCTATTCCACATAATTAGGCTATTCTGCTAACTGATCGAACATTAAAAACTTATGAATCAACATAAGTCACCGGTGATAAGTAAGAAAAAAAATATGCTTACCATAACAAAATTAAAATTATTCAGTTACAACAACTATTGGAAAAAAAAAAACAGCCTGTATTCTATTTGTAAGAAAACTGGGTAATTAGTAATCACCAAATATTAGCTATCATATCTAATGTTTTTTAAACAGTCTAAACTTTCCAAAACAAAATGTACATTATCGATATTAACTTTAAGAAAGAAATAAATAAATATCTACCACAGCATTCAAATAATTCATTTTTATTTTACAAACGATTACATAAAAATCGTAACATCCTGTACAGGGATAGATAAATTTATTGTTGTGTACTTTTAAGAGACATTGACTCATTTCCATAATATGCACTTATTATGCGCAAAATGGTTTATGCTCATATTAAACTTCAAAAGAAATATATAATGGGAGTGTGAATGAAATCGTTGGAGGGGAAAGGCCTAGAAGGGCATTCCAGGACCAGATAGGTGACGTCCTGAGGAAAGGTCAGGTCAAGAGTACCCTAAGCCGACGAGCATGCATGAAAAGATCTATGAATGTGGAGGAAGCAATACTTGTGAGCCAGGATCGTAGCAAGTGGAAGTAGTTGGTCTCTGCCTACCCCTACGGGAAAAAGGCGTGACGGTATGTATGTATATGTAAACTTCGGTAATGATAGTTTATTTAATAGATCTTGGCGTATTTACACCGGTTTATTTAACAGGCCCAATTCAAGTACACCCTTCTATCCTATATCGGTAGGGCAATTGTATTGTTCATTTGTCGAGTGTTTGTGTAACAGAAATGACCGATTGAGAGTTTGCTGGTACGTGATATAATGCATGTTGTAACTTCTAATCATCATCATCTCTCCATTTAAAAAAAAACACGTCATCGCCATCGTGGGCGGCTGCGGGCATCATTAAAAGCCCTTTCTCCGCGATTCGCCAGATGAAAGCCCTCCTTGTGACCCCCCCCTCCCATTTTAGGGGAGGGGGCAGCGGTTAGCGAGCTCGAGTACTGGGGCGCTAGCTGGACATAAGCCTTCCCCAACTTTGTAACTTTATTTATGGCTTTTCACGTTTGTTATTCAAAAAATGCTTTTAGTTCGTCTAAATATAATTTAATTACATTGTTGCCATTTCGTAGTTTAAAAAACTAGTGCATAAACGCATTCTCCTCCGAAAAAAAAAAAAAAAATTAAAAAACTATTTGTATTGCATGATATTTTGTGATACGAAATAAACTTTTTTCTTCAAGAACCTAAATTCTAGACATATTTATGTAAAATAATGACTGATAAGTAGTACCAGAATCTCTTTTTACTATATTGAATAAAACGTCCAAAATAATTATTTCAAAAATATATTATACATACAACCAAAATACATTCATTCGATCAACTTATTCATACAGCTACAAATATTTGGAAGACCGCTAACATAGTAAGGACACTTAGTTTCAACATCATACACGAATAAAATCACCTAACAATTAGTAAGAACATGCTAATTGTATATAGTTATAACATTGGCAGGGTTCTTGCCAAAAAACACTCCTTTTCAAATTATTTAACTTATGGAACATTATAACTTATAAGCATTTATTTTGGACAATTATGGCCATATGGAATTGACGCTATAAAGAAAGAGAAAAAATACATTATAGTCACAACGTTCGACAAAATTGGAAGTGAATTATCGTCTCATGTTTTGCCATACGTTTATATTGTTTTAATTATCCTATAGGATCTACGGTACTGACATTCTACCGTAATCTTTGTTATTATTATGTTTTATAACATAATAATTTTTTATTTGCAAAATGCGAATTCAGAACACTTTCTACAAAATACGATGAAAAATGGACTTTAATAGACTAATATTTAAATACGAATAGAATAGAAATTGCACATAACGAAGGTTTTATAATATCAGTAAAGATAAATTGAAACCATAGTTTACAAATTATTGAATCTGTAAGCTTCGCATGGTTATTGTTAGTTAAAAATACGAATGTGACAAAATAATACATTAGTAGATAAATAAATTACATAAAGGAGCAATTACACCAAAGCCCGTTAAGTTTCTGATAATTTATAAATGTCATATAACTTAGAATCATCATAATCCCAGCGTATTCCCGATTGCATCCAGTATGGAGCTCAGGGTCCGCTTCGACTCTGATCCTAGATTTGACAAGCCTGGTTGTTACAATGGAGCGATTGCCATCTGACCTCCGTAACCCTTACAAGGTCATATGTCATATAACTTAGAATGTCTCTTGTTAATTTTCAAAAGTGGATAGCACTATTGTTACCTGACTATAAATAAGAAACTTAACAATAGTGAAACTAGTCACACAGTTATTTCTTGGGCGAACGATATAAAAAAATATATAATATAATATATCAATTTCGGAATAAATTACATTGTAAATATAAGATACCATGTTTCATGAAGATTATTCTTCACGTAAATCATTCAAACAATATCTATTTAACTATCTACAAGAATACTCAAGTACAAATACTACTTTTTGTATTATCTAATGCATAAATTACGATTTGGTTACACCTAATATTTTATAACAAAATATTCATTGTATAAGCTCAAATTAGCTAGCTAATATCTTTAATTAGAACATGCTTAAAATAAATTCGGATTTGATATTTATAATATCACGATAGGTATCCATTGATAAGTTTAGTGTGTACCCTACCCTAGGGGGATATAATTGCTGTAGAGTAAATAATATTTATAATAATAAATTACATGTTGACGTCGTTGGTATATTGACAGACTAAAGCATTAGCCAATTAATGCCTCACTTTAAAGCAAAAGCAACCCCATCAATCAAATAAAATAAAAATGCCGGCTCAATCAAAGGTATTTTTTTTTATTTGACATTTATTTCGGAGTGATTGGATTTATTAATTTGAAGCATGCCACTCCCATTTTTTTTAATGGCTTGTTTTAGACACAAATAATAGGCTTTAATTTATTTTCTTTTATTAAGTGGATCAGTTTAAATTGTTTTATCAAAATTCCGTGTTCTATACAACGGGTAGGACACTTGCAAAGCGCGCATTAAAATAAATGCGTCTTCTCCATCAATATACCATGACTTTTCTAAACATTATTACTTTCATAAGTACAGTGTGACGTCATAAAACATATTGTTTATGAGTAAGGCGGTTTTTGACGCATTTCAATAAAAACGTATAATATCATACTTAGTTTTTTTATAATACAACAAATATCCAAAATATATTTCTTTTATAAATATATTATGTATACCAAATACTACGATGGTTAGGCGATGTTCATAGACTTCATAGTAATTTAATTACAATTTACAAATTTAAGTTGTAATCAGTTTTAATAAATATAACGCATATATTTCAGATATAACCGAAAGATAACACTGCTAATATTTGGAACTTTGTGATACAGTACTCAGCTAGAACTTATGGTAGGTACGCTGATTGTGGAGATATTAATTATGTTCATCATATTTGTTTTTGTTCAAGGATTTTGAATCATTTATTATAAAATTCTGCGAAAAGTTTATCATTTGCCGCACGCGACTTTAGTGGAATTAATCATGATATCTATACTTAAACTATTTGGTCAATCATATTGACCCGTTTTTTTTTAATTTATACCTTTTAAAAATAAACATCCACTGACGAAATCATAAGGTCTCGGTGCTTAAGTCATGAAAAGGGAGCCTAAGGAAGGAAAACTCTTTTTTAAAAACTACAATACCTCAAATATAAGCTTTTACTAACTAATTGGTCCCCAATTTTATTAAAATACTTTTTACTTTAGTTAGTTTCTTTATGAGCGCAGCTCTTATGTGGCGTTTTTGCTTTGGGGCCGTGGTTTGTATAGGACGTAATCCTATACAGACCACGCCCCCAAACCTTAAGTCCAAGTTCAATATACATCTTAATTGATAAATTATATTGATAAATCTTTGTTTGATGAAATTTAATTTAATTAGCATGCCAGGTTCTGGCGAATTGTGCGATCAATTATTTTATAAATCTAACATCTGTTGTACCACTTTTCATGCTGATAAATGAATTTGAATTTGAAGCTAATATCCCCCACATATCTTTTACTCACTATTTTAGGCCGTTTTTGTCTCGCTCGGTCATAACTACTCATAGACCAGGGCTCTACATATTTCTACATAATACCTCAACAATCAGCTACATCTAACTACAGGCTACGCTCACGACTGCGGCATCTTGCACTGACTGCAGGCCTCCATCCCGTCGCTGAACTCCTCGATCTGAAGCGTCATCTCGAAGAAGTTGTACTTCTCGTGGACTAAGTGTGTGGCTTCTTCTAGAACCTTCTGCGGGCTCACTCCACTCCCTGGGGATTGTTTAGGATGTTAGCGAATGGTTTTTTTTATTGCAATGTGTAACAAGAGCAGATCGTACACCTGATGGTAAGCGCCACGTCTGCCCTTGGACAGTTCAGTGCCAAACAGTAACTAAGCAGTTACTGTCTGGCACCGCCCTGCGCCCGCTACACCGAGACGGCAGTTATTAGGTCTCATATACCCAGTAATTTCACTAGCTTCAGTGCCCTTTTCCCGAAACATAGAAGTGCTTGACACACTTCTATTTCACGGGAAAATATCTGGCACTGCGGTGGTACCCACCTAGACGGCCCAGTACAGGAACCTACCACCTGGTCTAAATATAATGAATGGTATTGGTACTTACTGATGGCAAGATGGGCCGAGAGAGCAGTCTTGTCCAGCGACAGCGCCCACATGCGCAGGTTGTGGATGCGCACCACGCCCGGCAGCGATAGGAACGTGTTTGCCACATCCTGAATCCAAAAGGATAGGATATCAAGTTTATGAATCAAAGAATTTTTTATTTATTTATTTTTTTATTTTCGTGCAAATATGCCATGAAATGATCTTCGGTCACTAATAAATTGTCAAGTTTAGTATCATAGTAACAGAATGATTTTACCACTAGCTTTGAAATGCTCGAGAAGAACCGGCAAGAATTATAATTTATGGTTACTCTTTTCAATCGTCAAAATTTTAACAACATTAATAATACAATAAATCCATTTGAACACCAGTCATACAGTTTTGTGTATCAGGCTGCCTGTCTACCATAGCGGAGCGAGGCAGCGGAGCGGAGAAACGGTGAAATATTAACCAATAAGATTACACAAAATCACCGCTCAGACATAAAGTTGCAATCGTATGGGTTAATATTTCTCCGTTTAAATAAATAAATATCTCTGGACATTATTCACACAGCGCCATCTAGCCTCAAACTAAGCATTAGCTTGTGCTATGGGTGCTAGACAACAGATAAACATTACTTATATACATACTTTTTTTTTGTAAATACATATACAGTCGTGGTCAACTAACTAGGGACACTCTATCACTTAAACCTAAGATCGTACCTTCAGTGCGAAAAAGTATTCTACGAGGCTTTGAAGTTTGTACCTATTGATAACAAGTAATTTGACTAGTATTCTAAATATTTTAGGGTCAGGAAAGAAAATAGCAGGTGCCAATCAGTTTTTTTTTAATAAAAAAATCATTGCCGCTTTTACACAATTGAATTAGGGATGGACATCTAATTAGGGACACGTAAAACTTTAACTGTAAATATGAATGAGCTGGTAATTATTTAAGTATTAATTACATAAAAAGTCTTCATTCATACAAATAGAATACAAAACATATCATTAAACGTATTTTTTATAATCAGTATGGTTGTCTTCATTAGCTATAACCATTTGACATCGGCGCGGCATCGATGCAATCAAATTATTACAGGTGTCTAAAGAAATATTATTCCAAACACCTTGAAATGTCCCGTAAAGCTGACTTTTACTGGCAGTATGTTGAGCTGCAACTGTTTTCTTCGCTTTAAACCATAAGTGCTGTATCGGGTTTGGGTCTGGGCTACTGGCGGGCCAGTCTAGTACCGTCACTGACGGTTGCGCTAGGCACGATTTCACAGAGTGCGCGGTATGTTTTCGGTAGTTCTCGTGTTTAAACCGTCCATTAGACTGGTAAGACTTCTTCAGCATACTATAGCATCGTTTCCTTCAATATCCAATCCATTGGAATTGATCAAGTTTACTTTCAATTATTTTTATAGACCCTACTCCATGTCCAAAAAAAACAGCCCGTTGGCGTTTGCAAGAAAGTATGAACATTGGACTGTTGCTCAATGGAAAAAATCGCGGTTTTCTGACGAGACCAGGTTAAATCTTATTTCATTCGATGGCAGACAATACAGACAATACGTGCAATGACTTATAAAGTCCGAAATTAATCCAAAGTACACGAAAAAGCAGGTGAAACATGGAGGCGACAATATTCAATTCTGGGTCTTTTTTTCTAGACATAGAGTGGGGCCTATAAAAATAATTAAAAGTAAACTTGATCAATTCCAATGCAAAGGAATATCGAAGGACACGATGCTATAGTATGCTGAAGAAGTCTTACCAGTCTATTGGACGGTTTAAACACGACAACGACCGAAAACATACCGCGCACTCTGTTAAATCGTGCCTAGCGCAACAGTCAGTGTTGGTAGTAGAATGGCCCGCAAACAGCGCAGACCTAAAACCCGATAGAGCACTTATGGTATGAAGCGAAGAAGAAAGTGCAGCTCAACGTACTGGCACTAAAAATAAGCTTTACGGGACGTTTCAAGGTGTTTGGAATAATATTTCTTTGGAAACCTGTAATAATTTGATTGCATTGATGCTGCGTTGATTTCAAATGGTTATAACCAACAAAAACAACCATACTGGGTATTAAAAATACGTTTAATGATTTGTTTTATATTCTATTTTGATTATTGAAAACTTTTTATGTCCTAAACACTTAAATAATTACCATTTATTTATAATTACAGTTAAAATTTTACGTGTCCCTAATTAGTTGTCCATCCATAAAGTCAATGATGTGTAAGTGAGAAGGATTTATTTATTTAAATAATATTGATCTCAACTAGATATTAGCTTTCCTGGCCTTTAAATATTTGGAAAACTAGCCAAATTACTTGTTATGAATTACTATAAGCTTCAAAGCCCCAAAGAAATTTCTTTTTCGGACTTGAGGGACGATCTTGTGTTTTAGTCATATAGTGTCCCTAATTAGTTGACCACGACTGTATATTGTACATAGAAACACCCAGACCGATACAAACAGACATGTTCATGCACACAAATGTTTGTACCGTGCGGGGATCGAACCCGCGACCTCTGGTGTAATAGCCGACTTCTCGACCATTACACCAAATGGCTCGTCAAACAAACATGTTCAGGACAAACAAACATGTTCAGGCACACTAATGTTTATATCGTGCGAGGATCGAACCTGCGGCCTCTGGTATAACTTTTCTCCGCTCCGCTGCCTTAGGGTAATAAAAATACGAATATTTTATTTTCCCAAACTAAAGTCATGATCTCACCTGGAAGTCGAGTCCTCTCGGCGAGCCTTCCATCAGCACTAGCAAGGTATCCTTGATGATGTTGAAAGTGGTGATCAGCACCAGTATGGAGAACAGGAACGTGCAGATGGGATCCACTAGGTTCCATTCAGGCTGTAACGACAATATGGTGACATTGACAAAAAATTACAATAGTATTAACACTACCATACGTCCATACCAATTAGTAAATGTTTTAGGTCCGATACAAAAGGTTTGTGATATATGAAGTATCCGTTTACAGCAGTCTGTATTCACTTGGATTAATCAAATAAAATTAATGGCTTATTTGTAACAGCAACAACTGGCAACAAAAATTTACATTTCACGTAGTTCCAATTTTGGCCACCGGAACAGATAAGTTTGTCGGTCTATATGTTACAGTCAAAACTCATAGCCGGTCAAAACCACTTTTAACTTAAAAAATGGGTTCGAACCCTACGGGGAGCATCACTTTGTGAGATGTTAGGTTAGGTTAGAACTGCGACCGGCGAGTGTAAGAACCGAATTCACTACTTTTGACTGCAAAAGTAGTTTTGACCGATGCCCTTAGTTAAAACCACTTTTGACTGCGAAAATCAGTCACAACTGTTTTTGACCAATGGCATTGGTCAAAACTATTTTTGCCTGATTTTTGTAGTCAAAAGTAGTTTTGACCGGTTATGAGTTGTGACTGTAACATATACATTACCTTGAAGTAGATGACGATGGCGGCGACGAGCACGCCGAAGCTCTGCAGGAAGTCGCCCAGCACGTGGATGAAGGCGGCGCGTACGTTGATGTTCTATACATTACCTTGAAGTAGATGACGATGGCGGCGACGAGCACGCCGAAGCTCTGCAGGAAGTCGCCCAGCACGTGGATGAAGGCGGCGCGTACGTTGATGTTCTATACATTACCTTGAAGTAGATGACGATGGCGGCGACGAGCACGCCGAAGCTCTGCAGGAAGTCGCCCAGCACGTGGATGAAGGCGGCGCGTACGTTGATGTTCTATACATTACCTTGAAGTAGATGACGATGGCGGCGACGAGCACGCCGAAGCTCTGCAGGAAGTCGCCCAGCACGTGGATGAAGGCGGCGCGTACGTTGATGTTCTATACATTACCTTGAAGTAGATGACGATGGCGGCGACGAGCACGCCGAAGCTCTGCAGGAAGTCGCCCAGCACGTGGATGAAGGCGGCGCGTACGTTGATGTTCTATACATTACCTTGAAGTAGATGACGATGGCGGCGACGAGCACGCCGAAGCTCTGCAGGAAGTCGCCCAGCACGTGGATGAAGGCGGCGCGTACGTTGATGTTCTACACATTACCTTGAAGTAGATGACGATGGCGGCGACGAGCACGCCGAAGCTCTGCAGGAAGTCGCCCAGCACGTGGATGAAGGCGGCGCGTACGTTGATGTTCTACACATTACCTTGAAGTAGATGACGATGGCGGCGACGAGCACGCCGAAGCTCTGCAGGAAGTCGCCCAGCACGTGGATGAAGGCGGCGCGTACGTTGATGTTCTACACATTACCTTGAAGTAGATGACGATGGCGGCGACGAGCACGCCGAAGCTCTGCAGGAAGTCGCCCAGCACGTGGATGAAGGCGGCGCGTACGTTGATGTTCTCGCGCTGCTCGTGCGCGGGGACCGACGCCGTGCTCTCCAGGTCCGAGTCTCCGCGCTCCTTCTGACGAACAATCACCACACAAAGGGTTAATAAGGGCCACAGAAGACGATAGAACACACAAGCAACCCTAATATATTCTTTTTTTTCTCTAAGGAGAATGCGTTTATGCACCATAACCGCAGACTAACTAGACCCGCGGCCGTGTGTGGGACTCGCTGAAGCATCCACTACCCACTAAACTCCACCCCCGGTTTCCCCTTCACACCTGATTGGGACCGGCCGGTGCCAGCCTTGTAGCTATTGACCAGCTGACCTTTATATATTCCTAATGATACGTGCCAGAAAAATGACATAAGTTCCCTTATCACCGATGGCCATGGAGATATTAATCGCTGCTTTTTCCATTGCGCTCTTCGTATTACGAAACCTAATAAAATCGCAATAAAAGTATATACGGTAGCAATAGGTTCGCAGCGTAATAATAAAAGCGAAGTTAATCGTACTGTAAAATTTTAAATCAGTTTTTTTTTCCACGCAAGACACATACATTTGTGTCATCTAACTATAATAGTTCTATACTCTGTGGAAATACCGCGTGTGAACTATTTATTTGACGGCTACGCGGATTTGTTCGTAATTAGAACAATTTTGTTAATATTTTACTATACCTATACCCGAGATAGATTAGGGCAAATACTACTACACAACAGTTGGCTAACTCTTTGGTGCATGAGAGAATATTATCAACAATGGGTATCTCAACCACGTGTGTAAACTCGTCTTAACTAACCTTGTTGTTGAGTACAGGGTTGCTGCCGCCGTGCGAATGTCCGTGACCACCGCCGCCACCGTGGCTGTGTCCGTGTTGGTGCAGCGTCAGACCCATTCTGGAATTAAACAATAGGATCCCTATTAAACATTTATGTTTATGATAATAGATTTTAAAATAGCTAAAAATAAGATACTCTTTTCGTAGCGTAGTGCTTGGGAACGTAAGGATATATCGCTGTGTTCCTAAAGTAGAAACTCTTTTAACTTTTGAGCTGCTGCAGCTGGTGCTAAAACTAGGGTCACATGCACCACCTACGCAGTCAGTACATAGTCGGTTGCATTGGCAGTCATTACTTAAAGGGTCGCTTTGAGAAAAAGAATCGACGAGAAGTTAATATAAGATTCGCAAACGAAAAGGAAAAAGCAACTAGCAAACCATGATTTTTCTTAATTTCTGGTTTCTATTTGATCTCTAATCCACCTGATGACAAGTGATTTTTCAGACAAAGATGACAGACTACACCTAAAATCTGCTGTTTAGTTACTTGCGCGCTGTCAGGTCAACCTTAAATTTTAATTGGTAGTTAACTCACACAAGGTTGACAGCGACTCCAACGGCAGACGTGATCAGCATGATAGTGGCATCGATCTCGAACTCCTTGTAGATGACTCTCTGGACGGCCATGTACACCAGGATGCCGGTCACCACCCAGATGAGCAGCACCGACGTTAGTGCACCTATGACTTCCGCACGGTACCAGCCGAAAGGCATTCTGAAAATAGGAAGAGGTTTTATTCAGAACTCTTGATTTACAAGATTTAATCGGAAAACTTTAGAGCAGCACTTGGATGGTCTCTTGGTTAAGTGTTTCTCAAACGGTCTTCTTATTCTTCTATAAGCTTTGTCTGACAACTAGCAGCATAATCTAGGGTTTGGCAAGTCCAGCTTGCAGGCCCGCATTGCATTGGAGAAAATGTAATTCTTTACAAAAGCACTAGGGCCAACTGATTCACAATTACAAGCCACAGTAATTTGACTAATCTGTTCCAACATCAATCGACATAATATCTAGGTACTTATTTTCTGTTTGTCTTATAGTGTGGTTCAGAATGCGAGTTGAAATTCGTATTAATAAATCGTAATAGAAGCTTACCAGACAATTCGGTATAACATACTCTACAGATACTCTATCACTACATTATCAAATTGGTAAAAAAATGATAGAAGAAGTTAGGGCAGAGTTAAGAGCCGAAACAACCGTATGACTTATGATTGATAGTATTAGCACAATTTTTCAAATGTAGGTACATTACTTACCTTCTTGTTGCCGGCCGACTCGCTACCCATAATGAGAACAATGATATCATGAAACTGGCGAAGTCTGTGAGTAGATGGGCGGCGTCTGTTGCTATCGCTAAACTGTTTGATATGTAGCCACCTGCGAAGGAGAACATGATCTATCAGAACAGAATCATATATTATGCAGAAATCATCCCCACAGGGACGTCCAGTATGCCGCAAAAGTAGCTAATTATTTATTAAGAATTATAGGCTTACTAGACAGTGTCTGTGATGGAAAGCGTAAACTATGAATAGAGGAAGGAAAGTATTGTAAGCTTATAAGTTAATAACTAACCAGTTATAGGAAAAAACATGTCCTCAGCGAATCAAAATCAAATTATACCATCGACTCGTCATTCACAGTTAAATTACATTCAAATAAGTAATTTTCTAGAACGAACCAATTAATGAAATATGTATTTCTAATGATCTGTATCTACGTGAAAAACGAAAAATTTTAATTACAGTAAAGTAAAATTATCAAAATTTTGTTTGGTTGACTTTTCCTTTACAGCACGTTTAATTGAGTGTATCCTATGATAGATTGCTGTTTATCTTACTAGATATCCAGGCATGCTATCCACATTTTGTTATGACGGGGCACAACGACTTTTCAAGAGAAACTTACACTGCTGCCAACGTATTGTTTAAAATCCTTGAAGCTTACGTATGTCTGCGCAATGAATACTCAGATGCATAATAAGTAGGTCAATAGGTGAGTGCAGCGACAGGCGTAAGGGACACTGATGACCATTGATTCAATGAGACAATTACGTTATACGTCTATTGTCTAATATTACTTGTTAATACAACGATCTTAGCTACGCGGTGACTAATACCAAGCATCTAAAGTACGCGTCTTGGATTTGATTAACAGTTTTTTTTTATATATATTGATAGTTGTTTATGGAGCAAGAAGTAAATCAATGGAAATAATAGTAAAATTTAATTTACCAGCAACACAAACAACAGCGCAAAACAATAGAGAAAGGATGCACTAGAGGTTGTCATTTAATGTGTTTCCTTTTATCAAATAGAAAGATGGGTCTGCAATCTAGGGGATTTCGGATAAGTATTAACTATCTGAACTACATATCGCACACCCGGTAAAAAACTGTCATAACGTAGAGGCAAGGCGGGTCTTACTTTTTTCAGTAAAATAATATTTTTATAATCTCACTTTTTGCAGGAAAATAATATTTTACTGCAAGGGGTGAGATTTGCCTGTTTTTGTGTTATGACAGTTTTTTACCGGGTGTGCGATATATCATTAATCTTACATGGCAATCACACCTAATAGTAGCCTAGTAGACATTCGCATAGGCTGTCCAACTGCCCATGAAGCAGACACAATGTAAATAAATTATCATGTATTAAATATAATCTACGGGACATGCTACCCATTTAGTTACGTTATAATCAGTTTTAGCGCTCAAATATTATTTATTTGTTTTCAGACTAAGGGAGATGGATTATAGTGGATCCCCACTCGAATGAGCTGCTCGTCTATGGAAGTGCCTCGATCCAACTTTCAGAAGACCACAGTTAAATATTGTTGTCAGTAGCTTCATATCAAGTAACTTCATAATTTTTGTGATATGTCTCTGTAGTAGTGTAGTAGGGCTCTAGAGCCAATTGGGAACTTTTTTTTTCTTTCTTCTTTTTGGCTCTGCACGGTTTGTGCTTAAGCCACGACGAAGTTTTGATGTATCAGATTCTTTTCTGTTGACTGTTGCTTGTGTTGTATGCGTATTATAAATTGGGAACAACATTACACTCGTTGGTATGTGATTTTTAAGAAGGTATATATAAAATTGTAAATGTAACCAATTGGTGACTATTCGAGTCTTCCCAAAGAGCGCCATTGATACCAAATCTACTAAGACTCGCTACCATTCTAACCCAAAGTTCTAGAATGGGAAGCCACGAAAAATATATCTAGGACGAAGACTTTTTCTTCCTTTAAAATCATCTTTATTCTAACCATATGAAGCGAATTAAACAAACTTAAAAAAAAATAGCTGGCTACAAATAACACAGAAAAGACCTTACTAGTCAATGACGTTCAATATACAACTAGACACCCAATCTCTAAGAAAAATTCCTCAAAAAACGTCCGAGGGGCGTTGACACAGATGACATTAACACATTCGTTCAAATTAACACCTTATCTCGTGGCAGTTAGTGTTTAATGTCAATTGTATACAACTAAACGGAAACCCTACCCAATAGTTGCGTGGGCAGACTTTTGCTTCAGACAATATTTGAGCGTGAATGGGAGTCTAGTTGTATATTGAACGTCATTGTTACTAGTACAACCAGTGACGATATTCTTCATTACCTACTCTGACATGTACGAGTATCTTACTCCATAATGCAAGATGCAATCCTATTAAATCACATCCCGGAAATAACTAAGTTTCCTGGAGTAGTATTTTTAATTATGTACTATGTATTCAATGCGCTTTGCTTAGCTCAGATGGAAAAACCAGTGTAATCACCACCTAAACTTGGCTGCTATTGTCATTAAAATTGTAATCAGACTTCGAGATATCGCTGATACGGGAATTAAAACTCTTATAAATTACCAATCTAGTTTTATATGCTCTCGATAATGGCATTGTTGAGGGATAATATATTTTTATCTACATCCATACCATAATATGTCTATTTTATATTCAGGAGCGATGAGCAAACGCCCTACATTTAGATATAAGTATCTGTGGCTGCATTGAAATGTTTACATTTTAGTGTCGGTAACCGATACTTAATTTCGTTCAAATTTCGAACGTCTTCTTTAAAAGTAAAAATTAATAGGTTTTTTCGATTATCGAATTAGTCGATTAGTAATTTTATGTTCCATTCCTATACATTTAATTCGATGCTGAAATTATAACAATCGATTTGAGAATCGAAATCAACTCGAGTCTAGATTGTTTATGGATGGTTTATGCAGCAGTCAAATAAATAACTATTTTAAATGAATGTGCATCTATTACATCACATCTCCTGACTAACTACCACAGGCATACACTACGGAGATTAAACAGACGGAATTGGGAGAACAGGTTTGTTTTCTAATGGAAGGATTAGCTAAGTGTAGGTACGGGCGACACGCTACCATCTGAAGCCAAAAGAAGCCATTTTCTCGGGACAAGCAGCGGCTCCATGGAGTTGTGTGAGCGGCTCGAATGTTCCCGTTTTAGGGGACTTTTACTCCACGGAAGAAAGTGAGGAGGTCATTCTTACGTCCATAACAGAACGATTTAAACCGTTATCACTCCTGCAGCTCACATGAGCCTTATAACTAACTTAACTAAGGGACAGGAATTAGCATAATATATTTTAACTCACCGACTATTTCTGCAATCATGAATATAACACATAATATACTAGCTATGATGAGTTTCCTTCGAGCCCGCTTGTCTATTTCTTCGTTTCTCGATCTGTGACAATGCCCTGGAACAAAAATATGTTTTTAGATTTCGATGTTATTACTTTAAAATAAGTGTAGTGTAGTGCAAAAAGAGGTAGAATACTGTCGTCTCGTGCTCACACTTGACACTGTGTGGTACTTTTGGACTAGATGACAGGAGGTCATTGTGATTGTGTGAAATATGTAATGATTGTTGCAGAGGGCCGATAAATAAATTACCAAATAAACAACTAATAAACAAACCGTATACATACAAATCAAAACTATTTAATACGATTTTATAAATGAATAAACAGGAGAAAAATTTTAGGGTTATTAAATTACACCTCTACTCGTAAGTGAGGACGCGCCATTTTACTAAGGGGAATCGGAAATTCACTTATCACCATCAGCTTGTCAAATGAGGCAATAATCTGGCACAACCGAAGAGATCTGGCAAACTAATAATCAACTTCCAGATCCCTGATGGGAGCTGAAAAACTCCAGTCCTGATGTTTTTATTTTTGGTCCTATCCAATACAACAACAAAGCGCTCCATTTATATGCAGATATTTAACCACATCGCCATGTTTGCATCAAAGAGATAATAGAACGCTAGAGCATTCGATAGTTTATTAAACTATGCATTGTTGAACTGAGTGCGTACTGAAATACTTGTCTAGAGTGACTATACAAATATGTATTTGCTTTGTACTAATACCAGATCTGACTAATAGATCCCAACTGACGGTTTAGTGAAGCCTCGTCAGAACTAACTGAGACTAAAATATAAATTAAGGCTTATAAAGGCTTATTTAAACTTGAACCAAATTGTATGGATACTAACATTTCCTTTCCTTTTACCATAAACAAAATAGTTTTCTAACCTACGTAAAGTAATCAAACGAAACATCGGTATTCGGTACTAAACTTGAAGATTCGTTATAGAATTGGGATAGGCAGAAGGAAGCAGCACCAGGGTTGGTCAGTCGCGACAAGGCAAGTATAGATACGACATTTCCGGGTGTACAGGAGAATCTGGGGAAGTTAAGTGGGTAGTGGAACGATCATACTCCGGAAATGACCGAGAGCGCCGAGCCATTACCGCTCGATCTGGGCGGGGATGCGTACAATGCAGGTACGCCCACCCACACCTCCAGCTTGCTGATTCTCGTCTCGAATCAAACACAGTTCAAGGCCCATAGATGAGTATCCTTAGTTAGCCTTCTCAAAGCTAAAAGACCTTTCGCGACGACTTACTTTCGACTTCTGAGATGCTGCCATTTTGTCTGTCGGGGTCATCTCCGTCTGCGGTGGTCTCGATGACGGCGCAGCAGCCTGTGGATGGGTTGCCGTGCACGCAGAAGATCACCCGTCGCCCTTTCGCCGGACTGTCTGTGCCGTAAGTCGCTTTGCCATCTTTGAAACTAGAAAGATAATATAATTTAGAAAGAGTTTTGCCAAGTATCCGTAAAAAAACAATATTATTAATGCGAAAGTAACTGTCTTTTTGTCGTTTTCACGCATAAGCCACAGAACCGATTTTGATGTGGTACGGAAGTTCCTAGAATGTAGAATGTAAAGCAAAGTAACAAACATTATACGGAGATGGTACGTCGGACAATGGTACACAACCATAGTCGATCTACCTAGGAAAACAGATCGCTCGGCACTAACAAAAAATCGAAAAAGATAGGCTCAAGTTTTGACCAAAATTCGCCCAGATATTAGCATGTTAATGTTGTCTGATAAAACAGGAAATCGAATTCAGATTACGAAAACACGATTCGCAAAATCTCACGATATTGGAGATGGTGTATCGGTCATCCGTCAATTTACAAACACGTTTCGGAAGTCGACAGTAGGCCAGTGGGTCTTCAAAGCTAGCTCAGTTCAAGGTTACATTTCTAATCATACTTATATGATCTCTAGACAACGCAGCCATCCTATTCGTATTAGCCTATTAATTTTCCGTCGTCACGCGATTACTATCAGCCTATTATTGACATACTGCAGGGCAAGCGCCTCCATCAGTGATCGAAAACAAGTTATCTATACAATGATGGGTATTGGCTTAAACACCATGATTGATAAGTGCGCGTTTGGTTACCATAAACCTGAGCTGCTTGAAACAGGTTTCGCCATACCTATGCATTGAACAATGTTAAAACACTGAATTGATTAGTGTTTAAAGCATTCTGAAGCGGTTGCAGCTGCTATCGAATTAAACTTTCAAATTTTCGTCCTTTTTATATGGCGAATCAATCGAACTCCAGGAAAAAATACCACCTCAATGTCAAGGTGACCTAAAGTAATTGTTCATAAACTATAAATCGTTCATTGCAACAACATACCCAATGTAACTTTATATACATGAAGTACATTTTTGGATAGATTTAATTTACATTTCAAGAAACGCACGCCGACAGACTTTATAAAGATGTTTGCCATTCAAATAAGTGCCATCAAATGAAATATGACGTAATGTCTTTGTTACACAATATGCCATACCACAAATAGGGGTACGCATTATTTTGTTACCTTTTAGACTATTAGGGAACAAAAACTTGTAACTTGTAGTTATACACCATGGTTCCAACAACACAGTCAATATAATCGCCACAAACCCGCCTTGTGGCGATTGACTGGGTGTAGGTAAAGTCGATATCCGAGGTGTTTCGTGGTTAGTGGCAGTACTGGCAGTGAAAGAAGTATGTAAGAAATCTCGAAATGATTTTGGTAATACCATAGTTTTTTAGTTTTTAGCTGCTGCTGTTCGCCTCGGCTTTTCACGGGTGAAAGGTTTACAAACCTCGTCTTGACAGAAACAAACACAGAAAAAACTGATCGGCTAAACACTAAGCTTACAAAACTCCTTAAACACATCTTTAAAAGTCCATGAACTCTTTAAATTCTCTAGAAATAAATCATCTTTAAAAAAAGTTATTCAGAAGTTATTTTCGCAACAATATACAATGCTTGTCAATAACAAAGTAATTTGTGCACGCCTGATCTCCATTTGTGCATGAGGAATTGAGGAGTAATAGATGCATAAAGTGCATAATACGGTCAATCTGCGCGATTGCCCATTGAAATTGCAACAATGTTTTTTATACTAAACTAAAGGAAGGATGGACTTTCCAACAGACATTTTTTTTGTATAGGTAGGTTTATCATTGCAAAGACTCGCTACGCAGCCAGAATAGGCGGTTACTATAAAAGTTCGTTAATTAGTAAACAACACCGTCCAATGTGGCTTCATTCAGTTCCTTTGGTCATCAAGCCTTATACGAGTATTTCAAGTGTACTTACGTAATACAATGTAAATAGACACTTAAGACTTAAATATCAGTTCATTTAAGCGAAGTTGAAGGGTTCTTTAGTGGAATTAGTCTGCCACAGATTGATCACTAACGTTTCGCGATTATTATGTAGAAGT
The DNA here is from genome assembly GCA_949319885.1 of Mecyna flavalis. Lineage (NCBI taxonomy): Eukaryota > Metazoa > Arthropoda > Insecta > Lepidoptera > Crambidae > Mecyna > Mecyna flavalis. The sequence goes on from OX439426.1 coordinate 2,205,348, forward strand.
AGTGGGTCCATGGGTAGGGCTTCTCTACTTCAAACAATGCGACTACCGTCAAAATAGCTCGAACAGGCCTTAGTAGTCCCCGAATCCTATGATTAAAATGTAATATAACTTCTTATATTCTTTTGCCTTTTTAACTACCTATTAGTTTTTCGAACACAATTTATAATTAGCAATATATTTGGCACAAAAAGCGTTGTGTTGTGATTTAGGTAACGATAACTTGATTTCAAAGATAGACCTTTGCCCTGCAGTGGGACATTAATAGGCTGACACTGATACCTACTCTTTACTTTATGAGAGTGGAAAGTAAAAGCGAAGGATTACCAGATGGTAAATTATATTATTATCTATCCTGTGGGGTCCCAGTACACTGTTTCATCAGCGGAGCCCTTTCTTACGATTGAAGTTAATTCAAATCTACGTCACGATTCTCCCTGTAGAATTGATGTTTGGCTTGATTGGTAAATAACGTCTTGTTAATTTGGTTGACATATATTCTTATAAAGCGATGCGATAATTAATTATGTCACTAATGCAACAATTATTCAGTAAAGCAAACGGTGATGTCAGACCAACTTCGCATCAGATAATCATATCAATCATAATTTTATTGTACAATACCGATTATTTACGTGCGTCTGATACCCGCCAAGGTGATTTGTGAACAATTGAACGAGCTTATCGTGTTAACTTTATCAGAGACATTGTTAATAATAATATAATAATTATGTATATCGGCAAATGCATTGCGACAAGTAAAAATAAAAACGCATATTAATTCTTAAGGATTTCTGAGCTTCCCGGTTACACCAAATAGAACTAAGGGTTACAAAATAAAAGGGAAGAAATCTGTTTCTAAAATTAAAATAGCTATACCTATCTGCCAGTAAGCGTGCCGTTGGTCAAATCTCTTTTGTACTGGTAGATAGCTGATATGATAAGGATAAAATTTAGGAAAATAATTTCCAGCTATGTTATTTTGCTTGCGTGAAATTGGATCCTAGAATTTCATGCAGGCAAAGAAACACATCATAAATGATCTCAGAGAGCTAGCGATAATAGAATGTAACATTGTCATACTAAATACCTATTGCAGTATTAGGTATTTTAACAGCTCACAACTCCTTATCACTTATCTCGAAAAGCACCACTCAGAGAAACAACTGAGTTAACGGCGCCAAAACAAGGGATTTCTAAAGGCTCTGACATAATTATGACAGTGCTGTTCACACTTGACGATGGCAATGAAAATGCTGACTAATTGAGAGTTTCGGAAACTTCCGATCACAGGCTGGGTTATAAATTATAATAAGGCAATAGTGATGATAGAAAACAAAAACAGGATTTCTTTTTTTCAGTTCGTAAATGCTAGTCGCCAGTAAGTTTATCAATTGCTGATAAAATAGCACCTAATTCTACCCAATATGATAATTGTGCGACAGATTTAAAGATAAATAAATACCTTCTTAAAAACTGCTTAGATAGAGACAATACATGTTTATAAAGGAACTACATATTATTATGTTGTTCCTATATCCTATATCTTAAGACGACCTGGTAATCGAGGTTGAATTTGGCACATTGATTGATACTGGGGTGGTAAGTTTGTATAAGACACAGTAAAAGGTTCCGTGTTCGACAATGATACAGTTTTAAACAAAAGATAAGTTATACATGTACCCATTCTTTCGGTAGTCCTTTACTTGGGGGTTGTCTGGTAGAGATCGCTTCAAGCGATAAGACCGCCTATATTGTTCACAATTTTGTTCTTTTTATTGTAATTTTTATTTGTTTTGTGTGCAATAAAGAATATTTATGTTATGTACAGCTAGCAGCACATTAACTGTTCAACAATGAATGTTTATCACAAATGTTCCTTTAGGTGGGATTCGCCATCGGGCCCGTCAAATACAACGTGTTAATTTAAATGCGCAAAACCTGAAAATAGTTTGATCAGAACAACGAGTAGAATCCATTAAACCACTTTTTAATATATAGGTCACATTTTTCAAAAAATATTCATTAACAATGTTGCTCTGTCTATTTATTAATAGGTCAAGCCATCACGTGCGCAAACGCAAACGATACCGACTCGTCCCTCGACGAAGCGTCGTCGCAGACGCAAGAAACGATTAGAATTGCCAGTAGAACTAAAACAACTCGTAAAACCTTTGATTTTTTTTAATGTTGTTTTTTCCTTCGCAGTTAGATCAATTGTATTAAAAATCATTTGGGGTGTCTGAGGTTTTGCGCATTTAACGAAACACGTTGTATAAATGGTATTAACCGCTGCTTGCAGTTACGTATCCTACGTTACGCATCACACGAGCCCCTAACGATAGTAAAAAAAGTTATGTTATATCGAATACCGTTTATCCGTAAAAAATGAATCACGTTAATTAGTCTAATACGTACATTACATTGTGTCACACAATCAAACGATTATACATGCAAATTACTAAATGAGTATCATTAGATTGCGCAATGTATTTTAAGTAGCTATTGCTGGGTATAATTTGTTAAAATTATTACTTTTAAAATTTAATAATTGTAAAAAAACATTAACTTTATAAAAAATATCTTAATCTTATGAAATTGAATAAATTCCAAATCCAACATTGAGTGAAATTCAAAGTATAGCCCGACCATTAAAATAAAAGCCTCGCCATATTGCGGAAAAATATTGGAACTAATTTATTCAAGTGGCAACAATCAAATAAAAAAAAACAATAAGATGTAATTCATTATTGCTGTCTGTCAAAGTGTGATGGTAATTGTCAACCGTGCCTTGTACGGGTTGCCATCCGTCCGGGTTTCCCCGGATTTGTCCTAGTTTAGAGGGCATCCGGGGAGCGTCCGGGGAAGGTTTCATTTGTAGACCGAGTTTTAAAAAATAAATAAATAAAAAAACTTTGGGCCGCCCGCGAGACACGCACTATGCTCGCACACCACGATGTTTTTTATTACATTGAATATGTTTAAAAGATCTTGTTGACATGTCCGGCTTTCGGACTCTAAAATCCGGGGTTTTCACGCGTCTTGTCCTGTTTTCCAAATTTTAGAGATGGTAACCCTAAGTATAACCAACCAAGTGTTGCAATAACCATAGCTAATGTGGCGCCTTTAGAGCAGGTTTTTTATTTCCTTGGTCAAGCTACATATAAGCTAGGTAGGCTACCTCTCTACTCTACCTTCTCAAAGACGAAAAAAGCCTACAATGTGACAAAACATTGAGGGATGCTTCCTGGTTTGTGACCAAAGGAATAGGCTGCATTGGCCGCTGAAGTCTTAAAAATATATCCTAAGATGATGGTAGCCGACCAATGTACTACGTCATGCCCATGTTCTGTGGTCATGCCACCTTCCGGATATTTGCTCGCGTCCAAGGCCACCAAATGCTCATACGATTGTGGTCAGTATCTAGTTCAGTTGATATGCCGATGCACGATGGTTTGTGCAACGCGTCCTCAATCGCTCGCCTCACGACACCATCCGACGGCAATTAACGTTGCGGTTTACATTACTTCATTTAGTTTAGTCTTTAGGGCTACACGCAATTCCGGTGGTTGCTTGCAACCTACATCTATTCATTGTCACACGTGGGCGGAACCACGAGCACTACTATGTAGTTTGTTATTAAATATTGAACAATTTTACATTACATAATATAAACCCGTCACCGGACCCCTAAGGGCCGGTATTTCAATGTAACCTTATCTTATTGCTTAAGTTAAGTATGACATTTAAGATAAGTATTACTTTTGACAGGTAAAAGTGTATGACTTTAGTGCCGCTTAACTTTAATCCTATAATGAAATACACTTAAGTCACACTTAAGTCATACTTATTATCAATCCCGGATTAAGATCAAGATAAGTATATATTGAAATACCGGCCCTAAGTGGCCTAAGAGCACTTGTGTATCAGAATCAATCAAATACAATAAACATCCAGACACAGGACGAACACAAATGATCATCACACGTATGTTTGTCCTAGGTGGAATTGGAACCCACGCGACCTATTTTGCGAATGCGCCATCGGACCAATCTTTTGTATGAAATAAAATGCAAATGGTTTTGCTACGAAAGTAAATCAATCAATTTATTTGAAACTACATATTAGATTCTATTTCCTCAGATTTTAAGCAATCAATAAAAAACCGATATCTTGATATTAGGGAATGCAATCTCGATCTCGCGAGATCTCGGCCTTTTTTTGCGAGATTGAATCTCGGTCGAAAACAGGACGAGATCTCGCGAGATTAACGAGATTGCACTCGAGCACAAAAACCTCTTCGAAGCCCGAACTGACACGGTCGGACTTGCGATCTGTCGGTTTCGTTTGGTGCGGGTGAGGCGGCGGCTTGAAATAGTGGTCGTGGGAGGTGTCTCTCAGTTTCGTTCGTGTCGGGCGTGCAACAATGAGGCTCAAACAATGTTTGAGCCTTGATCATCGAAGGAGGATTGCTTGCCTCTCTGTCTTTTACAGACTCCACTTTAGCGAGTGTTCTTCTCAACTGCACGACTTAATTTCGCCAGCTCCGTTCCATCACTGAACGACTAGACTGAGAGACTCCATCCGTATGCAGTCGAGAGAGAGTCAAGACCACGGACTAAGCGATTTGCTTCGTCTTTTTTGACACGGACTGCGCGGTAGTGGAACTCTCTGCCTGGGTCAGTCTTTCCTACCTATCCATTATAACTTGGGGCTCTTCAAGGCCAGAATTAACGGGCCTTTCCTGAGCAAGTGCGCTCTATTGTAGACCGCATAGTTGTTTAACATCAGGCAACTGTGTGGTCAAGTGCTGGCTTAGTTCAAACATTAAAAATATATATATTGAAAAAAATCGTAAAAATAAATACTGATGTTTACGCGGTTACTACTCATTAAATAAAACAACTTAAAACGGATAAAAACGCGCGATATATTCTACATTTTAAATTTTAAACTCGACGTTTCGACCACTTTTCAACAGTCGTGATCACGGATTTAAAATGTAGAATTTATCGCTAGTTTTTATCCGTTTTAAGTAGTTTTATTTCGTGAAAATAAATGTTTATCTTATAGAACTTATGGTTTTTATTATAATTTTATCCTAATGTAATCAAATATTGTGATTATTTGCAAAAAAACTGCCAATCTCGCGAGATCTCGATTTTAGCGAGATCTCGCAGCACTAATATTCATAATCTCGCGAGATCTCGCTTGAGCCCCAATCTCGCGAGATTTGCATTCCCTACTTGATATTGATAATAGATTGTTCGCAAAGCCCACTCTTGCGATTTTATATCTTACCGACTTATCAATCCGACAATAATATCTTTGATAAAAGTCCCATTAAAAAACGGTTTACATCCTACCTAAGTTTTTTGTTTGTGACCGCGTATGGCATGCGGTAGTTTATTGACCCGTTTTGATTTAAAAATGTTTTAGCAGGTTGTTTTTTTTTTACAGAATTCAGTTGACTAAACTCAATGTAGAGAAAAAAACTATTTTGACAGACATTGGCCGTTTATTTTGACATTAGCGCATTCGCCTTAGGCTTCACCATATGGCCTGTGAATCTGTAAATGTCACTATGTGATTTTTCTTTATGACTTTTTGCAATGGTCAAGGGTTAAGCCCAGTACTTAAATATAAACATGTATTAGCATAAAACAACACAACAAACTTAGCTTATCCGTCAAAAAATCTTGACTAAAAATAAACCTATGCGAATGTACATAATTATAATATATTAGGCTGAAAAATTGTCGTGGGAATTTGACATTGTTTTGGAACGTTGATCTGCCTGCTCCTAAATGCAAATTAAACATTCTATTTATGCTAAATATCTTCAGTACATATAATAGTAAATGCCATTTCCAAAATAAGGTGAGGTATTGTTTTCAAGTTGGTAAAAATAAGATGTGGCGTAACAAAAGAACACATTATTCTATTGTATATCGGAGTATTTGGTACCAATTAACAATAAATAAAAAGGGTAACAATTACAAAAATAATGTTTGCAATTTGGTAACAAATAACAACAAATAAAAAGGATAACAATTTCGAAAATAATGGCTGCAATGAGATTGACTAACTGTCGTTTCGGACACATTTTATTCGGACACAGTGTCCGAATTGACACTTTTTAATTTTAACATTTTTTTACTGTCGATTCGGACACCGCGATATAAATAGCTGTTTTGTACAGTCAGATAAAAAATCTTCCTAAGATTTCTTTACGTTATAAAAATAAAGTCTCAACGAAGCCTTCTACACGAAGCTATCGGTAGTGTTTCTAAAGATGACTGGGTCAAATGTGTGATGCATGCAGAGGAATTACAGGATCAGGATTTAGCCAAGGCAATTTTAAAAGATCAGAGAATACAGCCTCTGGTAATAAATTTACTCGAAGATGACAGCGCTCCTCACCCGTGGTACAACTGCGATGTCCAACTAGTTGTACCACGGGGAAGTGAAGTTACCCATGGTTCAACTGGTTGTTCTATGGGGAAAAATCTTTACCAATAGTTCAACTCGAGTGAGTTGTTCTTTCCTTGGTCCAACTAGTTGTACCTACTACTGGGAATCGCTCCCGACCCGTGGTCCAACTGCTGAAATAAAGTAATCCATGGTTCAACTGGTTGTTCTATGATTGTTGTGGTTGTCCCCCTTTAATCCTTGATTCAGAATACTCAGCAAAGGGTACCAGGACAACATGACCTTAGTGGAGTTATAAAATGCGCTCCCGACCCGTGGTCCAACTGCGATGTTCAACTGGTTGTACTACGGGGAAGTAAAGTTACCCATGGTTAAACTGTTTGTTCTATGATTGTTGTGGTTGTCCCCCTTTAATCCTTGATTTAGAATTCTCCGCAAAGGGTACCAGGGCAACATGACCTTAGTGGAGTTATTTAAAAAGTTTACGTTATCCAGAAAAGTTATGTTTGATGAAAGAAGATTGCATTTGTCCGCCATTCCTTAATAGATTTTCAGACACGCATTAGTTCAAAAAAATCCACTTTGCTGAGAATTCTGAATCAAGGGTGAGTTGTTTTTTCCTTGGTCCAACTCCCTGTAATACATATCATGTATATCAGGGAGATGCATCATGGGGACGCACAACAATCATAGAACAACCAGTTGAACCATGGGTAACTTTACTTCCCCGTGGTACAACCAATTGAACATCGCAGTTGTATCACGGGTCGGGAGCGGATCCCCGTGGTCCAACCAGTTGGACATAATTCAACCGGGTCATAATCATAAATATCAATAAAAAGGGGTGAACCATGGGTAACTTTACTTCCCCGTGGTACAACCAGTTGGACATCGCAGTTGTACCACGGGTCAGGAGCGCTGTCATCTTCGTGTAAATTTATTACCAGAGACTGTATTCTCTTATCTTTTAAAATTGCCTTTGCTAGATCCTGATCCTGTAATTCCTCTGCATGCCTCACACATTTGACCCAGTCATCTTTAGAAACATTACCGATAGCTTCGTGTAGAAGGCTTCGTTGAGACTTTATTTTTATAATGAAAAGAAATCGTAGGAAGATTTTTTATCTGACTGTACAAAACAGCTATTTATATCGCGGTGTCCAAATCGACAGTAAAAAAATATTAAAATTAAAAAGTGTCAATTCGGACACTGTGTCCGAATAAAATGTGTCCGAAACGACAGTTAGTCATGAGATTTTGCAAAACAAAAACCGCTTACGCTATCCAAGCTTGTTAGTTTAAAAACATAATATAATAATAAAAAATAATAGAGTAAATTCTACGCTGTCGTGTCAATCAATACTTACAGCTCAAACAAGGCGTTGGAGACGAAACAAAACTTCCATAAGTGCGTACGAATACCAGTCTATTAGTCTTTTATCCTATTTGTACATACATAAGAGTGGCATGTCGTAATTATTGAGAGTTTTTCTGAATGCACAGCATTAGCTTTGGCTATGCCTATTATACATAAATACATGTGCGTTTGACGCGTATTGTGCACATACGTCACGTGATAGTATGATGATTGAATGGCTAATTTCGTATAAATCGTCTTTGTAATTCAAACACGGGTAACCGACCAACTTTAGAGGGCATTATGTTTTTGTGTGTTCATGTATGCGTATGGCGTATGCACATGTATATTTTTTGACACCTTTTGTAGTTTTAAATTAAGATAGATTCGAATTTACTTACGACGCAAGGTGTATTTTAAAATATTGATTAAAAGATTTTCATGCTATTTTGAAAAAAAAAATAAGCCACCCGTATACAAAAAACTTTATGTTTATAGCCATATAAATGGATGGTTTAGGCAAAAACCGTTTAAAGTCTCTCATAAAGAACTCATATTAACAAAAATTTGAAATGGCTTCTGTAAGTATGTACTCGTACTTGACAAACAAATAAATGGGTTGGGCACCTTCCGCTACAGTATACCTACTATCAAAAGATAAAATACTGAGCACTGCCCACATTAGATACTCCTTGCTAGACAAGAGACGTTTAAATGATTCACTTTAAAAATGTATTATTATATTCATACAAAATGGGCCAAGCATCGCCGCAAACGGACACCGCACCGGCTCACTCTTATTCTGGTGTAAAAGGAAAACCGGGGGAATTAGTGCGGTTATGTTGTGTTGCTTAAACGAATTCTTTTCTTACCCTTTAGCTAACAGATAGATAATTAAACGAAATCCACGGCCTTATTGATTTAATGAAAATCAATATAAAAATCAATAACATTTTCCATTTACTACGATCCTGTTTTCACTATTGGTTTTTCTTTCATGCATGTGCATTTTCTTAAAAAATTCAACTCTTACGTAACTTTTATGTAAGAGCTCCTGTAGATCTACATCTAGACACATTTTTTGCCATGACAGGAAAAGGAAACCTTTCCTTCCTTTCTTTTGCACCTGTTTCGCTAGTTTTCTTTATTTCAACAGTTTTCGAGCAAATAGAATTCCTTATTATCAAAAATTCGCAGTGCACAAAGTTAGTCAAACTAATTCGCGGACGGATGTATTTGCAAGTATGCAAATAAATTGCTTTACATACACGCTATTTACGTAGGTTGGTGTCGTTTTTCCTGACGCCTGCTTCACGAGTATTGTGTACGGACGACAGCAGATCAACTTACCCTCATCTGTCAAAAATTCTCAATTAAAAGAGAACTCTATGTGAAGTGTATAAAGCTGAAAATTGGTTAGAAAAATTTGTCAGATTAGGGAAGTCTGATGCATTGTCGACTGTAACTACCTAGTGTAACTACACGTGTTAACGTCGGCCCATTTACAACTGAACTATGTATGTATGAAAATAATACCTTATCTTTCTTCTCTCATCGTCTTGTCCTTAAATAATGAGGGTCGTATACTCGTATTGTTAACTTCATATGACATTGGAAAGCATTATTTTTAAAATGGAATCTCAGAGGTTTACAAAAACGAAAGAGCTACTTGTTACGACTAATAACCAAATGATGTCAAATGTCTCAGGCATCTTCTATTATTTTTAAGGAACAAAATGCCTTCTCGCTAGCTTCAACCGAGACAACAACAAGGCTATAATGTTCTCATGTACTCTCATTCTACGAACAAGATGAATTAATAATGGCGTCAAAACGTATTAGAACACGTTGTGCACTTAAACGATTCGAGAGGCGTCATCGGATCGTGTTTGCGTGCCACTACGTCTTGTCGTCGGCTGAGGCCGCGCCTCTTCGCCAGAAAAAGATGTTTTTGAACAACTACATAGGTAGTTTTCCCCCGGACAGACGTAGCCTAGCGTTTAATAAAAGGTATCTTCTTTTCTCCAGCTACTAGTGGATAATTTGAAGCTGCCTTTTTAGGGTGTTAGTTTTCCGGCCAGTTTCATCACAGTCAAACAAGTTCCAAATAATCTATCCGTCAGTTACATCACTTAATTTTTTCGTTTTAAGAAAGCGACAGGATTACTACTTTGAATCTACCTCAAGATGTTCCCACTTTAAAAATTGGAAACACATATTACCTTTAAAGCCTCCAATATTCTAGTCAGCAGTTTCAGCTTCAGCGTAGAATATTCAACTATCTAAGACCATAACTGCTTCAAAGTGAACTTATTACTTACTTATTAATAATCTATTAACTGATCGTGCAGATAACATTGGGGGCAATATCCACGGAAAAATGTACCTGAATGAAGCGACAAATAAAACTACTTACAGCAACAACGGTTTGTCTTCCGACATTCTATCTTACTAATTGCACTATCACAGAATGCAAGTACTAATCACTATCACAACACAGGTCACAGTGTGTACCCCGAGCACAGGGTGGGAGACAGTGCGTATGGTGTCAGTAGGGCGCCAGCATACTAACTAATTTGAAACGTGTAGCGGTTATCATAATCACTATCGTATACTGCCGCTCCTCAGCGCATTACGAATGTATTGATAACGACCATGTGCAAATACTACCGGGCGATAGATAAATGTTTAAGTGTTAAAAATCATTAGGTAAGCGCATGTGTAGTATTAGATTATTCTGATTTAGTTTAGATTTGCGATCGTCAGCTGAGACGTTGTTTATTAAATGACAATAGACTGGTATTTGCTGAAATGCTGACTGTTCCTTATTCAGGTATATTCCTTGCCATAGGTAAAAGTAAAATTGCATTTTTCAGAACTTAAGACGTAATGTGGCGACACTAAAAAATTAAACTAATGAGTGAATAAACTTTAAGTCTTAGTTTGTAAGTTTACTGGTGCTGTTGATATGTGATCTATTAGAAAAAAGCTTGTTATTAATTTATACTTATAAGGAAGGATTGTCATGACTAGGGTGAGTGTACCAGTAACAAACCGATTAAGCGACATTTTGAAAGTTATTTTGATATTGTGACTCAATTATTAGAACAATCATTGCAAAAAATGAATTAAGTACTCCTTGTCTACCATAGAATCATGTAGCTTAATCAAGTTTTCTTAATAGCTGTTAGGTTTCTTTTTATTTTACAATCAATGTGGAAAGTCGCAATGTGCCTAAGGTTGACCAGATTGTACCAGCAGTAGACCAGACGTTGAGCCAATAGTAAACCAATAAATAAAATAATTTCTCTTAATAAAGAATATTTAAATTTTAATTACTTAAATGTTTTGTACATAGTAATCATTACAGATTTTCATCAGGCTACAAGTTTCAAGTAATACTTAATCCTGCATCCGGTAGGCGAACTTTTTTACGCCTTTTCTGGTTGCCTATAATTGGAGATTCAGAGGACCACACAAATGCTGATGCAAATGCAGGGCTTATTGGTTGATGGTGTTTTCTTGTAGAAGAATTTTCTTGATCAACGTGCATCTTCAATCTTGCGTTTTCTATAAAAAAAAATGTAGGTGGTCAATTACTGGAACAAACTCTTAGTATAGATAATACCAGTAATAAACCACTGGTCTACAACTGGAACATTGTGGATATTGTAATCGTTTGTCTTATAATAATTTATTGCCATATTAAGTAAACATAAATGTAAAAGAAAAAGTAAAAATAATTTCAAGAAGCTAAATCACCAGTAGTAGACCAAATGGTTTATTACTGGAAAATCATTAAATTCGTGTTCCATTAGTTGACCAATGACAATTTTTGGTTAAAATTAGCATTTTCTGTTAAAATAAGACGTAATATTATTGCTTTACAAACCATATTACTCGATTAATTCAAAAAACAGTTACAACAATTGCTATAAACAAAGATTTAAACGAATTTAAAAAACTTACCGTCGACGTGTCGCTTACTATAATGGCCGCCCGAAACGAAGTGCACGATTGTTCTTTCGAATTTTGCTTCTAAAACTGATGTAAATGGCGTGTTTGTCGCTTTTATCTATGACTATATGATTCGTAGAAGTACGGCAGTGCTACCAAACGTAAAAATAGTGGCGGGAAATCTGACAGAAGGTTAATATTTTGATGTGAAATTAGAAATGGTTTACTACTGGTACCTGGTTTGGCACTGGTGCACCCACCCTAATTAGTTTTGAATGGAAATATTTAGCAAAACACGTAAATAAGATAAGATTTAGGCTTAGAGCAGACTGTATCTACAATTTTATTGGAAACCTGCCGTTAGTAACACCGCAGGATAAATGATAGATCTTCCTCCAGTAAATGTAATTTTATCTTCTCGGAGGCGTACTGCCAAGGTCGCTGCTTTTAATATAACCTGAGTTTTATCAAGACAGCGAATACAATTCTAAACTAATTTCACCGGCAACCTAATCGTGGAGTAAATGAGGCTCATTTTAATAATAAAACAAAATTGTTTGCGTAGTTTTTTTGTGCACCACATGGCCTCATTCAACCATTTTCTTTAAGCTATGCAACGCGCTTCGGTTTTGTCCATTGTTTTTTTGGATGTATATGCGCTACTTTAAGTATTTACCATGGGTATTTAATGGGTTGATTTGCCAACTACCACAAAATAGACCATTTGACATTATTCTCCCATATTATTACACGTCGATTAGGAGTTATGTCAATTACTAAATTAGGCTGAAGTTCTGTGCATTAAGTATAGATTCTCGGCGACTGTCAACAATTTTAAAATCTTATTAGGTACTTCCCAAGTTACATAATGTCAAGTGATTGAAATTCAATCGAACCACATCAAAATAGGCAGGTAAACATTACCAGGGACCGGAACCAATAACTTATGCTAATGTTTATTCACCTTATCGGACGGGAACAAAACAAATAAACAGAAACAGGCGTGAAGCATTGGGTTCGGACTACAGATTTTTACATAAATCTAATTTTGTTTATGTAGCGTGCAGTGACACTAATATTTTAAATACCGTCGCACAATATCTTTCTGTGTTAATTTAACATACGAAATATCTTACAGCACCTACTGCACCTTACCTAATCCAAATGAGTATTATATTTACGGTTTCTGAACTGACCAATAATTCTTTATCTGGATCACATTTATTTTATAATAAGCAATTACAACTAGCCGTAAAGTTATTGTAAACTTATTTTAAGAATATTGGAGCCAGAACAGAGCCTTGACGTACTCTACAACTAACACGTTTTACGTAATTATTGAAGAGCTTCGTTGTACTTTATTGTCTTGATAAATGTTTCTATTAAAGATACGATATAATATTAAATTATGCATGCGGACATTATCATAATACGTTTGAGTATCTTGACTGGTATTGGCCTCGATTGTATGTAGGTAATACAGCCTTATTATCTTATTGCGGTAATACAGATATACCAGTATCAATTCTGTTTATCAAATAGGGCGCCGCATTTAGTAGAATCACGTTATTAAATAATTGGTATATAAAAATAAAAAAATATACAAAAATAAAACTTTTATATGTACATAAAAGGTCTATCTGTGTTTGCAACTTCAGTTAACAAGAGACCCATGTAGTGCGAACTTATTATGGATAGAAAGATTATAGTCTGATTATCAAGTGAATAGGTAGCAAACTATTGCTAACTATTCACTAGACATAATTAGGTATCTAAAGTCAAAGACTCAAAGTTACTTTTTCATGTGACTTAAACCTATCAAAGGTGAATAAATGTAAATTTTTACAACACAAGGTATATTTTTTGGTTTCAATCAACATGTTTATTTGTATTGGTCTAGATGTTTCTATGTATAATATCTGTTCATACAAGTAAGTTTTTACTATTTAGTAATGGTTGGTAATCCATTGTCTGGCATCCATAGTACAACAAGCTATGCTTAGCTTGGGGTTAGATGCCACTGTGTAGATAATTTCTAAGGATATTATTGTATTATTATTTTTACTATGATTTTTAAAGAACAGGAATATCTTTTGAATCTAATACTTTTTAAACTCAGGTCTTGTGGCGCATCCATCATGACTGCAACATGGCAGAAGATGGTTGAAACATTATTTAATGGTCACATAAAAATAAACCTACAGTTTAATTACAATACTGTAAATAAGATTCCATGAAAGTTATTATAGAAAGTTTTCTTTTTGTTATTGTTTTACTACAATCTGTCGCCTTCTCTGGTATTATAGAAAGATAAATTGATACAAATTAATCCAGAAACGTAAATATCAATTGCTTGTGAGACTTTTAAAAGGTCAGCCACCTTACTGGATACATTTTATCTAGAGCAAACACTAATATCTGAATACCGATAAAGAACGGGTGGATAATGAAGAATTGGAAAATAGTCACTGTCCACAGACATGCAATAATATGTCTTAGCATACATTGATAAGGTAAATCAAAGCTGAACCCATTGTTATCGATCAATGATGGTTATGATAGGTGTTTAATATGTGCTTATCTTTTATAAATCGTGCATAGCTTGGTGTTTCTTAGAAAATCTTTACCTTATTGTCGATTAAGTGTGTGGCTACACATTTGTGGCCGAGAACCACAACTATTACATGCTGCACAATAGGCAATTGATTGTTTTTAATGTGATATTGTACTACTTTATTACTTATAAAATATAACATCAATATTATTGTCAGTAAAAATAAATAAGCTGACGAAGACATGCTAGTTTAATTTGGGACTCATCGTTTTAATGATGTATCTTAATAATAAAAACAGTTTTTATGATGTATCTTAATAATAATAACAATTGATTGTGTGTTTGATAACTATAGAAATTTAGGACATCTCTAATAAAAATCAATAAATAGTTATAAATTATAATTTTAGAGTTCATTATTTTTTCCCATTAATACCTTGTGTTGCACAATCTATGTTATTTTATTAAGTATGGTAATAACTAGACCATACAGAAACTCAATAAAAATACATTATTATTGTAATATAAGGTAAAAATATTTAAATACCTCTGGTCAAAAAATTTAGTGCTTAAACCGCTGAGTCGGTTTAGAGGAAATCTGGTACTAAAATAGTTTGAAACCCTGGGAAAGACATATAGGTAGTTTTATCTTTAGGTACAGAGTTTAGTGTATTTAATTTAATAATTTATAAAAATATCAAATTGTAGGAATTGACTTTCATTTTAATATAAATTAAATTTGTTCTAAAACACTGCACACACAGATTTTACAGACAGACCTTAGTAAAAACTAAAATCAATTACTTATATTATAATCATAATAAATGCAATTATAGGTATAATAGTTTTGTCAGAATCTGTATAGTGCATAGTTATGTAAATAGTTAAAACTATTAAATCTGAACTATTTTAAAAAGATTTACAATTTCCACATTTTTCATAAAAGAGGGTAGAAATTCAATCTAAACATTATAAAAGAAGTAGTGTGTTTTTACCCTTTAAGGTGTAACTTGTGTTTCATATTAGAACTTGATTGTAAACCATTTCTTTAAAACTATATCGCCTTTACTAAATTATTTAACAAGAGAACGCAATCTTAGACTTGTCAAAGGTCAACCAGGTGAAAATGGTTTTCCAATCAATTAAATACCTTATTAAATCACTCACCCGTTGGCTTTAGGCTGTGAACCCTGGTCCATCACTCTGTTCTGCACGAGGCACCCTGGAGTTTCCGATTTTTCTGCTATGTGGTGAGTCTCAACATCCTCTAGAATCGCGACCCGATCCGCGTTGGCTTGGTTCAATTTATCACTAGACAAACTCTTCGACCGATACCTGCTGTTCATAGGAGCAAAACTTTTATCCGCGAACGCACTTAAACCGTTCAGTTTTGTATCATTTGGGCATTTATCGCTAATTAAATTGGATGACATCTCGCACCAAACAAATATCGCGCGTACGTCAAAGCAAACGAGTGATAGCTGTCAATCACAGCTGCGACGCGGTCCGAACTGAGTCTTCGAAGCAGAATCCAAACGTTTTGCCCGCGGCGGACAAAACAAAAACAGTCGACTCGATTCGCAATGCCCCCGTCCGCTATTGTATTTAGAATTGCGTCGGTGATATTTTTAATGGCCGAGTAATACGTTGACTAGGACCGTGGCCGACTGACTGCTTGAAAAAGTTGGTCAGTTTTTATCAAGTCGGAAACAGGCTCGAAGAAGACGTTAAATAGACTTCATGTAACGGAACTGAGAAAACAATGAATTCTTTTAATTCTCAATAGTTGAATATCTTTAAAGACAACGAAGAAATAAATAGGAAACGTTATTGGGTAAAAACATGGAAACATCCAAGAAACATCCGCATTACAAAACGGAACAACTGAAGATTTTGAATTTCAAAGGGACGGATTCAGGATGAAATTATTTAATTTTAGTTTTTGCAATACTGATGCAATGTTTGATTTGATAACAGACAAGCCGTTCCGTGGGAATTATAATGCGTCTAGTAACACGTTGTTTCCGAGGTTGGACACTTGACCTCAAAATATACGTGATCTGAATTGACGTAAGATGACAATATTTTTACCGCAACACCGCTTACTTGACTAGGTGTATTGCCGAAAGTCCAGTGGCCATGCGGTACAATACAAACCCGAGCTGTAGTTATCAGAAAAAACCGACACAAAGTTAGCTCGACCCGGGAATTGAACCCAGGACCTTGAGATCTCGGTCTGGTACATAAACCACTAAACCATCGAGACGAATTAGATGTAATTTGAACTAATTAACGTAGAAGAAGAATTACGAGACATGAGTTGTGTTGTGGGCATATAGGGCACATTGCGAGGAGGACGGCTGGTGGTTCGGCAAGATTCTTGAGTGGTGTGGACCGATGATCTTGTACATAGATTGTGGGAATCCAGTAGGTGCCGCATACCGATAGTGGATTACCACGATCGGAAAAGAACCAATCTGTATGGAGATGATGATATTGATGCGATCAAATTTTCAACTGCTTTAATGACTAAATGGTTTAAATAGCGCCTGAGTTGAGTAAGTAGGTACATACAGAGTAAAAATGAAAGCAGAACTTTAGTTATTGGAAAAAAATACTTTTTGGGATAAAACGAATGTTTAAACGATATATTTTTCACTACCTACTTAGCTACTGAACACTGAACACAAAATATTCGACTTACAACTCAAAAAAGGGTGATATTTGAAAATAGACAACTTATTATTACGGAATATATTTCTAAACACACATGTATAAATACTCCGTAACATTAAAGATGTTTGTACATCATAGTATAGTAGCGGCTACATTGTAAATTAGTAACACATATGTAAATACAACTAAAATACCGGAGGATACACAAATTTATTGTTTTAATATCACAAAAGAAACGCGACGTGAGTAATTCAACCAGTAAGGTTTTCTTCTGTGTTCGCACTAAGGGATTCGTAGTCATACAGACGTAGATATAACGTGTTTATCATTTTATTTGCTTATTCCACTTGAAATGTATTATTATCTACTACATAATATTTCTTAAACGAAAATGCTACAAGCATTAAATAATATTTTCTATCTTAACACTTAAATTAATAGAATAGAATCAAAGCTTCAAAAGTTAGATAGAAAAAAAAAATGGTAGAATAATCAGTTATGAAATACGTACTCGTATGTACCTACCAGGCTGATTTCACTCCGAACAAGTGACGGATTGTAGGAATCAAATTGTACTTGGACTTTAACGCTAGATGTCACTATGTAATTGACAAAAATTTATAGTTAGTTTTTTTTTGTTGGTATCTTTTCCTCTAACTTCTGTTTGCTGGCATTACTGCTTTTACGGTTCATTCTAAGTAACAACAATAATCGGAGTCAATATAATTTTATGATTATTTTATATATGAACAACCATTAATTCTAAATTATAATATAAATTACTTAAATTTTAAAATAAAAGCTAATAATTGCGTCGGTCTTTATATTTAAATGAATATTTAACCTTTTTGAACTAAAGTAATCTATGGAACGAAACGTAATAAATGTCAGCCGTGTTTCTTTCTTTACTGACAGACGTCAAACTTATTGTATTGAATGCGAAAGTGTTTTTATGTTTTCTGCTATTTATTTAATACGACTTGGATTTACACGACGACTTTAGTGTTTCCCTTGGACTCCGATAACCCTGCCCTTTGTGTTGTGATTGACTATTGCTGTTGCTTATTGGACTTGATCTGCCTTACGATTCGGATACCGGCGACAATGGTTATAATTCTTCTCCTATGTTGCGTTTCCAAGTTATTCTTATTAGAAAGTGCTTGTGTACCAAATAAAATTTTAAAAAGCTTACGACAGGACATGGATAAAAACGATAGTGTTAAAAAAATGTGTCATGATTATTTTAATAAAAGAAATAAATGGCTTTCGCATAATATTTTGATGTTTTTTTTTCAGTTTATACTTGAATGCTCAATGCTAATTTATTTAATTTTTCTATATTAATTTATTCATTCATTGAGCATTCAAGTATTTAATTATAACCTAAAATATAAAACTTATATGAGTACCCGTATCCGTATGTAGGTATGTATGTATAGGTATACGTTGTTGTGCATCTATCTATAGTTATGTTATTAAAAAAAATAGTTTTGGACTTAATCGCTTGGCGCGCTGCAGTCGCAATCCTTGACTGACAGCTCTATTTCTGGTATATTCAATATACTCTATGGTACCTACTTACATACATAAACAAATACGCAATATTTAAAAATATATGAACACAAGAATTATTAAAAATGTAGTGAACAGCATAAATAATCGATGTCCAACGTAGTTATATAAATACATTTCCATAAATTCTCATTTTATCTTCTCGCTTTAGCGGCAGAGGTGCGTTTTGGTGGTGTCTTTCAGTTTTAGTAACAGTAAAAACAATAACAATCACATCATTTTGTAGACTAGCTTTAATTCAAACTATTGACAAAATTGATAGCCAACGAAATTGATTTTTTTTTAATTTGTGGATTGTAATTTTATATAATTTTAATAGAGAGTTTTAACTAACAATAAAACTTACCTATTATTTTTCCTGAGATATCCGGAATCCATATAGAGTGAAGCCTTCCGTTTTTCTTGTGTTCTTCCGGTCAAGCGAGTCCCTCTCTTACGCTAGTGGCGCCACCTTGCGTCCAATGCGACCGTTTCCGGTCGTAGGTAGCTATAGTTACCTCATGGATCGCGCCACGTCCTTTTGTCATTATACGTCGTTGGTAACAGGTAGAAATTACCTGGATTCCGGATATCTCAGGAAAAATAATAGGTAAGTTTTATTGTTAGTTAAAACTCTCTATTATTTGTTCCGTCTTCGATATCCGGAATCCATATTGAGTGAAGTGTTTGATATCTCCTGGTACTGCTTAATGATGCTATAATGTGTATGAAGTTAGGAAGTAAAGTAAGAGTTAAGGCATTACTGTACTTAAGTTAATACATAAGGAAAAGCTTATGCCAAAAAACTATACGTCTGTTTCCAAAAGTATATGGTCTATAGAATACCTCTTTAACAGTTTCATGAGGAAACAGCTTAACATCCAGGTGACGCCACGGTACCTGCTTCGCGAAGTACTAATTTAACTCAACTACTTATGACGGTCGTAGTGGCGGTTTTACAGTACTTTACTAAATAACTAATAATCTTACCAGGTACCTTCTTCACGACGCGACGTTGCAGTGCGGCGATACAATCAAAAGACTAATCTATATCTTTCCGGCTGTTGTCTCCTCTACAAGCCCGACTTCCTATGATTTGTAGAGTCATTTCTATAACCCAAAACTCGTGACATAATTATTGCCTTTATATATCAAGTTTTCTGATGAGACTTGATAGGTTTAGGTTGTGTTCGGCCAGAAGAAATCAAAAGTACAATTGCAACACGTTTCAAAACATCATAAAAATATTCTAGATCTTAAACATTTTAGTGCTTAGTATTGTTCTCCGTTTCAATCCGTAATTTTCGCAACAGACATACATAGGTCATAAAACCTAGTAGCTTCATGCTCACTACGTCTTGGGAAAGGTAGATAAGGCCGAGTGAAAAATAAGGAACAAAAGCGATTTCAGCCTATTAATGTACCACTGCAGGCATCATGGGCACAGGCCTAATCATCACGCTTGTATAGTGCGGATAAGAGATCATAGAGAAACAGCCAGAAAATCCGAAACAAAATGCCTGATCCGGGGACAGGACCCAGGAATCCTTGATTTCCGTCAGGTACTTAAACCACTAGGACAGCGATGCGTTTTAAAAAGATTAGATTCTAGAATTGCAGATCTGATAATTGTCTAATACTCATCTACAGGTGGTTCAGCACGCTACCCGGACCCGGCCCGGAGTGTGCAAATTAGTACAATATTATACTGATCCTAGGCTGTGTTCGGGTGGATCAAAACTTGTGAGCTATATTTAGGCGGGACAGCACCTATTATGGTTGTAAAAACAAGCAATACAGACATGAGACATCGGCAAGTCAACTTTGAAAAATAAAATAAAAATGCATTGTAAGAGGTTAGTTCCTTCTAATACCCAATAAACAAGTAGCGTGAGCTGTTCTGAATGGGAACAGGCCGGTTCTGGTTTTCCCTACTGACTGGAATGTCACTAAGCTATTTAGTGTGTGATAGCGCATCTACCCTCAGGCTACATAGATCTGGAACGTACTGCGTTGCCAAATATATTTTTAGGACTTTATACGACTTCGTGCCTATTTAATAATAATGTATCTTAGGCCACGACTGTGCAATTGCCCCTGTGGAGAAAAAATGTGTATTATTCTTACCTGCCGTCGTTCGTTATGGATCACTGCTTGAACAACATACAGGTCCTTGCTTGCAGTTGATGTGCAAGGACCATTGGAAATCTGTCCATTTCTATATGTGCTCCATCAGTTGCATCGGTCGTGTGCATGTGTGATGTCGGCTGTGCGCGGCTCTGCGTGTAGCGTGAATGAGCTGCGTGCAGCCATGACCAACCAACTCTTCTCAGTCTTGTACTAGTTTTGGATCTTTGATTTGTTGGTGGAGCAGGGATCTAGACGTTTCTTGAGTTTTATATTGCGTTGATCGACAAGTAGCCTCCCTTTTATGAACGATGAACAAGGCAAAGCTGTGTCTCCCCATTAGGAGCTAGGCCTGTCTGGGGGACTAGCTGCCTAGCGAAATCTGTTTTAGAAATGCTCTGCGGAGCGTGGCATTTCGGTTCCGACAAGGGCTTTGGGTTAGTTCCCGTCTTAAGCGCAAGCGCAGCGCCAAGCCCGGTAACATTCCCAAACTCTGTCTTGTAATGAGTGGGTATGAGTTTAGGTCGGAACCAGAACAGATCGCTAAAGTCCAATAATTTTCCCGGGCATTGCAATGAAGAGATTTCAAATCTTACATTCTCCTTACGTACCTTTGAGACTGATGATAACGATCTCTGGGAATGACGAACGAGGCAACGCTAAGTCTCCCCATTAGGATCTGGGCCTGTCTGGGGGACTCACTGCATATGTTCCAAAACGAGGCAACGCTAAGTCTCCCCATTAGGATCTGGGCCTGTCTGGGGGACTCACTGCGTATGTTCCAGTAATTCTCCGAGTAATGTTAGGTCATTTCGGTTCCAAAAGGGACTTTGTACTGGCTTGTGTGTCCTAGGTAACGTCAAAACTCGGAACCAGAACAAAGCGCTGTGGTTCAATATTTATTTCAGGTACTGCCTTAGAGATTGCAAATCTTACCTTCTTTTACAGTTCAGAAATATAGCATTATATAGGCATTGCGGTTCTGACAGGGACTTTGTATTGACTTGTGTGTCCCAGGTAAGCCCCTTACACTCTAGGGATTGTGTCAGAGCCAGAGCCAGAGCCACTGCTGAAATTGTTTAGCCCCGGCAAAATGATTACAAATTTACCTCCTCCTGAAGTTGTGATATTTATGGGAGGCCAACTCAGAGAACAACGAACGAGGCTGTCTCCCTGTTAGGAACTGGGCCTGGCTGAGGGATCTAGCGAAATCTATTCTAGAAATGGAATGGCATCCATTTGGCAAGTCTCACTTCTCCTGAAGCTCTCAATCTGAATGGGCCAAACGGGAGCCAAGGTCCACACAACCTCCGCAAAAAGGGTAGTGGAACGACTAAACAATTAATTAATATGCCATCAAAATAAGGATAGTATCAGCTGTCCCACTGCTGGGCAAAGGCCTCTACGGAAACCAGGAAATCGCCACGATGACAGATATTGGCTCAATCACCACGCCCGCCAAATGCAGATCGGCGCGGCGACCACAAACCCGTGCCCGACAGATTATAAATCGACACTAGTTTTTAGCTCAACCCGGGAATCGAACCCAGGATCCCGAGGCAATGGCCAGGCACCACAAGCACTAGACCAACGAGACCATTCAAAGAATTCATGAAAATGTTCCTTTGAAAATTGCTCTTTCTAATCCGGTTTAAGTATCAATAAAGGTAGAATTAATCTTATTATTATTTCTATTAACAAAATTATTGCTTTTATAAACGAGTTACGGTTTGATGAAAAAAGCATTATGATATCTTACAAGGCTTTCAGACTATGCCTTGTATGTTGAAATTACCTTAAACAGCTGCCGTAAAATTTGTGTCGTTGCATGGCTGATCAAAAGATTTTAAGCTTGTAATCCATGGTAGTAAATGCACGACCCATAACAGTACCGAATGCATCTGGGTTGGTTCTGGTCATGTGTTCCAAGCTGCTACGATAGATACTTGGAATACTTATTCAAACAAATAAACAGAATTACTTAATTCAGTAATTGCTTAAGGATCAGGTCACTGCGTAAAAAAGAAAATAAAATCCGCACTTCACACCCGTGTAGGGACACGTGTAATTTGCGGTGCTTTTTAACAATGTGTCATCGTATCGTACTCATCGTCCAATGTCAAGATTTCAGAACCCTTACTATTATATTTACCTAATATTTCCAATAGAGGTTATTATTACTTGTATAAATCATTGCATTTGCAAGAGCACTACAAGAGACTTGACAACGATACCTTCATTTTGTAGGTACGAGGTTCAAACCTAACTCATAATTCAGTTTAAAGTTTGCTAAAGAATAAGGAGGGTACTTTAATATAGTAGAAAAATAAATTGTTTGTCGATTTTGTTCTGTACTTGTGGCGCGCCGCCAATAACACCGGGTACTATTGCAACATGCAAAAAACAAAATTGTAGACTTGACTTATATGATAAAGATCCCCAAGTGCAGGATTGTTGCTTGGGTTTTCTCGAGTTTGGGTACTTTAACTCTTTTAAAACAGGACACGTCTTGTTGCGTAGAAATAAAAAATATAAATCACTTACATGATCTGCCCGCTTAGGTCATTACTTATAATCCGTACCAGTATACGATTCCTTAGCCGAGCTTTTCTTCTCACTTTTGGAACTCGAAGTAAAGAAAATAATCCGCTTCGTCACTTGCCGACAGCGTAACTTTCTCTATATTTTTATATTCCATTGCGCAAGAGAGTTAAAACAAAATTAATTCCAAGCAATATTGTACATGTACGAACTTTTCAAAAATTTTAAAATCGAAAAATTATTATTATTATTAAAAAAAAAAATTTACTATTTTTAACTATTTTTATATTTTAGAAATATCATGGGATATTCTAAAATATTTGCTCGCTTCGACGTCCGAACGCTACGAAAAACGACGCTATAATGACAAAAGGACGTGGCGCGATCCATGAGGTAACTATAGCTACCTACGACCGGAAACGGTCGCATTGGACGCAAGGTGGCGCCACTAGCGTAAGAGAGGGACTCGCTTGACCGGAAGAACACAAGAAAAACGGAAGGCTTCACTCTATATGGATTCCGGATATCGAAGACGGAACAAATAATTTCGTTTTAAAGTAATACACTTTTAGTCAATTCATTTTTAATGTTCAAAAGTAACTACTGGCGTAGGTACTTAGCATTTTCTAACAAAATATTTGCTTTTGTAGACTTTTTATCTTCACGTTTCCCTATCAGTTAACCGAATACCGCAGAGAACTAACATTGCTGTGAGAATTGTAAACTTTTTGATACAACATTAACCACAATTGACAATTTGTCGTAATATACATATATGTACGTGCTACTTACGTGGCTATAAAATACAGTTGAATTTGAGAACTCTCTCCTGTTTTATAAGGTAGTTATCACATAACAGGACATGTCTGTCATTAGCATTACTCCCAAACTGTATAAATCTATTATAGTGAAACATAATTGGACAACATATTGACTGGATTGTAATCAGACGTGTAGGTCCTGTCTTCAGCACTTAACTCCACCAGGCCCTTATCCCTTTCCTTAAAGAAAAACTAAGATCATATTTTCGGTTTCGACCCAAATTGATTCCCCGAGGACAGGCGTTACATTGTTGTGTGATTTCTTAATTCTACGCCAATGAAAACATTAAATTATAAAAACATTACTTATTACTAACAAACCTCTTGTCACCATCTTCCAATTTCCTAATTATAATAAAAGTTTTCTTATTATCCTCCATTTTGGAACTTTGTCACAACACAGTCTGTTTCAGAGCACACATAAATGAACAATGAACACCTGGAGTACCTAGGTAGGTTTAAAAATGGACGTAAAACTTTATCAGCTTTATATGTCATTTAACGTATATTTACTAATGTAAATATCAATACAAATGTTCATGCTACTTCAAGAGGAATTGTGAATGGTAGGTATAGAACAAACAAGCATACAGAAATATGTAATTTAGGTCGACTAATACTTACCTGCCTACATTGACGCCTTATGCACTGGTGAATTAGACGACTGGTCGCATGTATAATCGTGTTAATAAATACCGATTTTTAAAAATATAAACCTTCAATTTTCTGTATTGATTGAAGAATGGGATATTTCAACAGAAGCCAGGGAACAGTCGCCGTTCAAAAAAATGTGTGCGTGAGTGAACGTACCTGATTTTTCTAAAAGTGAGATGTGGAGGAACAGTTCATTAAACGTCCAAAATAGATTAAAATACTTAAAGAGTTTTAAATATGCATGATAGGTATAGGTATAGGTACCTTAGATGCATTCCGCATTTCAAACCTAGGTATAAGTACGTATTTTAAACGCAAAGATGGATTAAAGGTTTAAGCTGAATGACCATGATCAAGACGATTGGTCATTTTATCTCTGGATCATGCTAAAAATATTTCGGAAATAGCATGGGTACGTTCTCCCTTGGCTAGGGTGGTAATTGTGGTATGATACATTCAACTTGTATTCAAATTCATTTTTGAAATAGTGCAGCAAGACCCTGATAAGAATACTAGTGGATGTTTTCAATAATCGAGCATATAGACCTAAAGTTGATAAGCATATGTGTTTGTGGCTGTCACTTATACTGAGATAAGCGGGCACCCATCAGACAGCAATAGGCATCATGACAAGAAGCCATAACATTTAACATTATGAATTAGGTATATCGAAATATTTTGAAAATGAGTTATAATGTTCTGTATTCAGGAATTAGATTAAAAAAAGGTAGTGAGTAAGTAAATTGGCGAAGTATGTAATATTAAAACAATAAAAGCGTTTTGTATCGTATCTCAGTATTCAATGATATAAATAAACAATTATCTGCTAAAATACTAAAGTATTATTTGCTTACGGGCAATTGAGTGTACTGGCTGGTACTGGCCTACAAACTACCGCTTAGCAAAAACCATGGTCGTTGTGGATATTTTTTACGTCCCTTTTTGTTTCTAGAACAGTTTATATAATTAGAAGCTCTGTATAAATCAATATTCTTCGATCAATCAAACTAACATTGGAGCGATTAACCGTGACAAAAGATTTATAAGAAAATGTTTACATGCGTATTTACAATTTTTCTGTAATCACTAACTTCGTGCTTTATGTGTTGTACTTATTGTGTATTTTATGATATAATAGGTATTTATATTTTATTATATTTTGTCTGTAGTTAATACACGTTAGACATCGAGACTTCTAAGATAGTGCATCTTAGTAAAAAAAGTTGTATTACTAAATTAGACTATTTTGAGATGAAGCATTTCAATATTTTAAATTAACCACTCAATCCCGAACCGGCACTCGGGTGCCGCGTAACAATAGATTTTCTATTGTGTCTGGTAATCCGGGGCTCGAAAGATTAATAGACCTTCTACACATGCTTAATTACTGTTAACTGGATAAGATGTAGATTTAGCCAGATTATTAAATGACGTCAACTTTGTTTCTTATCTCATAAATTGCACGCGCGATGAATTGGAATCTTCAGAGAAACATCAGAATAAATCTATATCTTGACTAGATCTCGTGACTCTGCCAGAAAAAACACCACAATCCTTCATATGGTCTCATTTTGTTCAGGTCCTATTTTGATTGCTTTCGGCGATATAAGCGCAAAAGAACAGGGTTTTTACTTTCACATGTTACTTATTGGATTTATAAATAATTGTGATTTCTTTGGGGCAATTGTGTTAATCTCTACATGGGTCCCGGTCACCCAGACTGCGCACGAGAGCAATTGTGACCTATTCTCAGCTGCTTCCGCGGGTGGCATAAATAATGTCTACAATTTAAAATGTATTTTATAGCCAGTCATCATAATCATATCAGCGCATTCCAGATTGCATCCAGTATGAAGCCTGTGGTTCGCTTCGACTATGATCCTAGATTTCCCAAGCCTGGTTATTACAATGGAGCGTTCGCCATCTGACCTCTGTAACCTTAACAAGGGAAACTAGACCTATTTGGAACCTAGTCGCTAGTATCTTTTGCAATTCGGGAGCTAGTA
The DNA here is from genome assembly GCA_949319885.1 of Mecyna flavalis. NCBI lineage: Eukaryota > Metazoa > Arthropoda > Insecta > Lepidoptera > Crambidae > Mecyna > Mecyna flavalis. The sequence continues at coordinate 2,232,021 of OX439426.1, forward strand.
CGCTTGAAATGATTGATGTAAACATTGATAGGCTGATTACACACGCGTCGATACGGTTGAGTTAATTCTGTGAAACTTCCCAGTGATTTGTTTACTTAGCTCGAACAAGCGGGAACACAATGGTGTTGGTGCGACGACTGCGCACGGCACGCGCTGTTGATAACATGCGGAATGACAACATGCATGTAAATACATAGCTTCGATAGGTAAACTCTTAATACATTATAATCTGTTGTTTTATATCTTTTTACGTTATTCCTACAGCGGTATCTATCCCCAAAGTAAGTAGCTTATACTATCTGGGTGCCAGAACTGCTAGACCACTGGCAAACATTTGCTGGATAGGATACTTTTTTTTTAAACTCATAACAGTTTATAACGTGCGGGCATCGAAACCGCTGTTTCAGATGTAATTATTATCGTTCATCAAACAAATGATAAACTATTTACATTTTTACTACGCTGAGATAGTAGGTACCTATTAAGAGATGCTTTTCAAAACTACGCATAAACGTAGAACAATAACATTACCGTGAACGCAGTCCTACCCACATACTTACATAAACAGACTGAATGTCTTGGTCATCGGTGAATTAAAACAATGCAGCCATTATATAAGAATGAAACATTTTTAGCAACGGTACGCGTATCGCGTGGAGTTGAAAGTGTATTGCACAATTAACTTGGTACCTACTACGGTCTGGGCAATACGTAGGTGGCTGATGCCGAAATGTTAGACAATTCTAGATGATAGCGTGTGAATTAACAAGTGCATGTGTACTAGCTAATAAGCTAATTTCATCAGTTGACGACGTTAGAACCATAGTGATCCAAGTGACATTTTTGTCAAAATCGATATTTTGTTATAAACATCCCAAAAAAAGACATATTTTTCATGCCACACTGATCCAAGTGCTTATTATAGAAATTTTCATAAGCAAAATCATATCGGTCACTTTGGAATAGGACAATTTCAGGAACAAGTTCAAACGCGTTTCCCTCATTTTCTCAAAAAGTTGAAAATGTGACTTGGATCACTATGGTTCTAACGTCGCTAGTTATTTTTTTACAAAAGGGGGACCTCAAGCCTAGCATTATGAGAAAACCTCGGCAAAAAATTTCAGCAATTGGTGTAATGTTAACTCCAAAAGTACTCAAAAAGTGATAAATACTGTTTTCTTAAATATCTCGTGCCCTTTTGAACGGTGTTTTCTTCTGTAACTATATACACTTTTTTATAGTAATCAAGTACTTAGATATGGGGCTTCGTAACGATCGTTTTAAGAATCAGTTCTCGGTTCAGTTACTAATTGTCATGCTAGCGTCATTACTAAAGAGTTGCGTGTGTCTCGGGGCTTGACCTAGAAATTAATAGGAATTCTGTATTTTTGAAGACAATACTATCGATCAGTAAGACCGACCTTTCTTTCACATTGAGACTATTCACTTCTTTATGTAGTTTATTTGTAACACAGTGTTTGTTATACAAATGTTGATAACATCAAGGGCTGATGGTGTAAACTCTGTGGTAACATTATTTGATTTTATTGTATCAAGGCTTTTGATTACACTTTAATAGCTCTGGTTCCTACACTATAGATTTCCCGGTGTTAAATATAGTAATTTTGATAGCCCTTAATGCGGCACTGGCAGGCTTACTAAATTTAAAAAGAATGTCACCCATAATTTTTACTCTGTGGTGAATAAAATAAAATACATCTGTTTTTTTTTCGTTTTGGACAACAGTTACAGTTGCCGCTACTTATTCTCATACGACTCGAAAATATTTCCTCGTGAAAAACCACAATAGATCAACTGGCCCGATAAGGAAGAGGAAATGTTTGAGATGATTAGTGCCACTAGACTGGCCAGATCTGCTGGAAAACTTTAATTTCCTATTTAGAGACGTCTTATTTCTATTATGATACTTTTAATGACAAAATAAAGAAATCAGTTGTATTTATTTCGTAGAGTCAGGTCAAACGTTTTCTATAGGGCTGATTTTAAATTATGAAATTAATAGTTGTAGGTATTTTAACTATTTCAAATAAAATAAATAAAAAATATTTATGGGGAAACACGCCTTTGCTTCAATAATAAGCGCGTTACCATTTGAAGTCTTTCTCTAATTGAGGGGCGACGCCTATGATTTCCCAATCTTAGCCCCTCGGGTCGAATGGAAATTGCTCGGTAGATATGAATTCAGCCCTGGCTGCTGGAAGTTCCCCCTGGAAGGGCTGAGTTAGTCTTATATCTCTCTTAAGTTCACCTCGCAACTAGTGTGTCATATTAACTCATATATCATGTATTGTATTACTTAAAAATTGATAATGCGCAGTAAAATAAATTTTAAATATTATACACAATGCTTATAATTATTATCACTTGTTGATGATAAATAACCATTGTGACTCACTTGTCTATTAATTTTAACGTAAACAAAATTTTTCTTTTCATTAGTCGTCAATAGTTGATCCCCGTACGTACAAAGATTTGTGCACATTAACATACCTACGTGTCAGTCAGGATCAAAAGAACACTATGTCAGTGAAAGAATTATTCAAAGCGGTTCAGTAGTTTCAATACTATATAAAGAAGACGCGCTTAAACTCGTACGTACACGCACGTACTCTGGCACGCAAAGTGTACTGTTAAGCTTTTGGGCATTTTGGGGCTAGATAGGTAGCAGTCTGTGAATAATGTACGAGGGTTGTGGAAGTCTGACGCGAGTTGTATCAATTCTTAGCTCGTGAATTTCGTGATTCAGTTTTACTTCGTTCAGAGTGGGGCAAAGTGCTGAAGATGTTATGATTAATATATATTTTAGATTATATACCAAAATGAAAGTTTAGTACTTAACTAGGCAGGTAATGAACCGTCAACCTTCTGGGCACAGTCATCCATTGTTATTTCTGTTATCATATCTGATCTTCAAGATGGTACACAATACTTGTTCTCGAGTGTGTTACGATTAGTTACACAATGTATGATTTTTATCTGTTAAATAATATTAATAGTGATGCGCAAGTTAATAAAGGTATAAGATCAGGACATAGGTACATAGAATATTACTGGGGTTCTTAAATTTATTTGACTTGATTACTCCAAAAAATTAGATAGGTACTAATAAAATAATATAAATGAGAAAATAACCCATCTTGAGTGTTGAATGAAATAATATAGAGTTGTTTTACAATTTTTTTGTTGATTTTAGTTACCCTATAAGTATTTTGATTACTAATATTATTTGTGCGAATATGGGCAAACCATTAAACACGCAACTTGCATTTAATTAAATCGTTTCTTTCAATAAAAAGTAGCACACTAAAAAACAATCGAATTGAGAACACGCTCCTTTTTTGAAGTCGGTGATAAATAAAAAGTGATTTTTTAATCACTGCGTCGAATTACCAGTTCTACAGCCTTATGGCAAATTCTGTTAGCTAAGATGTAACGACTTGTGATATAACCATGGGCGTACCGAGGGGGGGGCAGGGGGGGGCAGCTGCCCCCCCCCTGGAAATCTCGCAGTACATGTATGAACTCGTCTAATTACTACAAATCAAAGTAACAAGTGCAGCTGCCCCCCCCCTGGCAATCTCGCAGTACATGTATGAACTCGTCTAATTACTACAAATCAAAGTAACAAGTGCAGCTGCCCCCCCCTGGAAATCTCGCAGAACATGTATGAACTCGCCTAATTACTACTAATCGAAGTGAAAACGGGGCCTTAGTTATGCTCCATCCTTTAAATTTTGTTTGCTCAGTGTACTTACATATAAAACTGAATTTGCAAACAGTATGGGCGATTCTTTCTCGGAAGACCTTATAAACCGTTTTGCAGAAGATCCTCGAAAATTTCTTTTGATGTAGAAGCGATGCTTTTTAATCATATATTATCATCATCAACGTATTTCGCGTTTCGACATCTTTTCTTACAAATAATTTTTCACTCTATCTGAAAGTGTAATTTGTCGTTGAAGAAAGCACCGTTCAACAATGAAATTTCGTTCCGGAGGTATCAGCGTTGAAAATGTACTTCGTAGTGGTTGACCTAGATTACTTTAGGACGACGAATTGAGGACCCTGGTGGAGCTAAGTCTGACCCATCGCAAACAGCTCCAGGGATTGCACAAGAACTATGAGTCAGTCACTTTCCAAAGGCAAAAACCCACCAAAAAACGACTTTGGTCAGACAATCACCGCAACTTGCATCTGAAGCAGCCAGGCACTGGTCAACAGAAGACATCTGATCCTTATCATCATTATTATCAGCCCGTAACAGTTCACTGCGGGACATAGGCCTCTCCGAATGCTAGCCACGCTGATCGATCCTCGGCCACTCCTATCCAGCTCCTGCCAGCCATCTTGCACGCAGATCATCGCTCCACCTGGCCTGAGGGCGTCCTACACTACGTTTACCGAGACGCGGTCTCCACTCTAGAACCTGTTTACTACAACGGTTATCGGTTTTACGGCTGATATGGCCACTGCCTCTTCAGCTGGCTAATCCGGCGAACTATGTCGGTGACTTTGGTTCTCTGCCAGATCACCTCATTTCAGATACGATACCGCAGAGAAACGCCGAGCATGGCTCTTTCCATAGCCTGCTGAGTGACTTTAAACTTGTGGACCAGCCGTGCCGTAAGTGTCAACTTTTCGGCTCCGTACCTATGTCATGACGGGTAGGTCGCACTGATTGAAGACTTTGTCTTTAGACATTGTGGAATCGGCGATGAGAAGACTCGACGTAGTTTTCCAAACGCTGCCTAACCCAACCGACTTCTGATCCTGTTCCACGACAACGCCCGTCCGCATATTTCACAAATCACCATCCGAAAATTAACCGAATTAAGCGTTGAAGTTTTTCCTCACCCACCATACCTACTCTTCAGACCTCTCGTCAACCGCCTACCACCTTTTCAAGCACTTCGTTGACTTACTCACAGGTAGAATCTTCGTTATTTGTTGTTTTTTAACAACATTAACAAAAACAACATTTGTCGACTTCATCTAATTCCGAAAACCAAATCGACCCTTGAAAGAAATAAATGACTACTAAAAAGCGACTTGTAGCTAACTCTATGGAGAGCTGTTAAAAGTTGGAATGATGAAAAAAATCATAAAAAAATTGTAATGACAGCAAGTGCATTTAAAACTGTTCTGCAATATTATCTTACCGTCTAAATTTTAGCTTAAGAACGGTTGAGCCAGTACACTTGAAACTAAAGGCTCGAAGATCATGAGCTTACAGCGATGCAGCACATTGAGCGACGCTTCCTGATGAAGTGTCCCTCAATGCAATAGGCCGCAGTGACCGCTTACCATCAGGTGTGCTGCGTGCGTGTCTAAAAATATGTTGGATTAAAAGTTAGTAAGTAGAACTTTATCGATTGAAACCCTGAGAACTTTTGTACCAACCCTATATTTAACTACCTACTGTTTGCTCTCTCCACCCCCCCCCCCCTTTTCAAGGGGTTTCAGTAGGTGTGTTTGTGTATGACAAAACCGCGGACAACGCGCTACCCCCCCCCCCGCTTTCCGGGGGACTTGCCCCCCCCTAGGCCAGAAGCTGGGTACGCCCATGGATATAACCCTGAATAGTTTTAAGAGGAAGAATCCTCATTAAACCATTTCAGATGCTAGACTACGTGCTCACTGGGTGTGATGGGGTGAACTTGACATAAATGGTCGGCCTCGCAGCTGACCGCTCCGAAGGTTGGCAAGCCCTGCGCATACAATGAGCACTATGGTACGGAATGGTCTGTACTCTGTGATGATGCGCACGTGAGAGGAATGGTTAAGGATACCTGGAATATCGTAGGTTCCGTGGGGTATGATAATATACGCGATTAAAGAAGGAGTTTACTCAAGTGGAGTACATGTGTGTTTAAATTTAAAATATAGGTAATACAAAAAAATCGATACAGGTTGGTTTGGTAATACGGGGTAAATATCTCGGGTCTCGAAATGATATTCCTTGTTGAGTGTTTAAATAATAAGTACCTTTATCCTGAGACATTTTTCCACATACATAACTCAATCTAGCCCCTAACTGAGAAAAGCTTGTACTGTGTGCCAAATACTGATTTATACGTAAGTATTTACATAATATTATACATAGAAAGAGCCTATACCTCTCTTTTAAAAAATTATGTTGGTACCACGTTGGTACCAACCCGAGGCGGATTATCCTAAAGGCAAAGTAGGCATGTGCCTAGGGGCGCGACGGTACAAAGGGGCGCGCGGGCAGAAAAAATATACAATATAGCATAAAATTAGGGGTGCCGCACACTGTAAGAAAATCGCAATCTAGCGGGATTTAATTCCTGATAATACGGATCCAATGAATTTGATTGAAATATGTTATAATAAGTGTTCTTATAGTTTTATAAATAATTTTCGTTTATTTCCTAGTTAAGATATGTGAAAAAATACAGAAAATAGGCATATTACTCGTTTGTAGTGGGCACGGAAAGTAATGACAAAATTATTTTTTTGTGGTATGCTCCTTATACCTGCTATATAGGGGTCAGATGAGATTAATAGTCTATTTAGGAGATCTGTATTTACATCCTACTTGCGAAGTTTTTCTTGTAAAACTTTCTCTATAGTACCGATTGTCTTTATTTCGTGCCTCTGAGGCTTCCTCCGATAACTGGCCAATTGGTACTATACTGACTTGATTTTATTTTTAGAACTTTCAGAAAGAGATACACGAGAATATTGATTCAGAAAAAATGAAAAAACTTCATCAAAACGATCACTTTCTCTTTTAGAAGACCAAATTTTGTTATTTCGATAGCCATGCAGAAAAAAAATTAAAAAAAATTTTAGCGCAAAAATGCGCAAAACTTGTAGATTGTATCTATTAGTCAAGACTATTAGCTTTATTATGATGGTAAACACTTTTCTATATTATGGGATATAAGTTGTTTTCGGATCCAATGAATTAAAAACGTAAAAAAAAACGAAGTTAATTTCGTGTCCTAATGGAAATGGTAGATTTTAACAGATATTACCTATTATTAAACGGGTAAAATGTATTGGTACTGACGTATGCAATACAAACAATATAATAAGCAAAAAAAATAACACTATTGACTATACTGCGTGTTTTTTTAGTCGTTGTTTTCCCGCAGCAGAACGCTTCACCTTCAGTAATACTATCGATTTTTGCAAGTAACTTTTTTTTAATTTTTTTTTTGAAATTTTTATTTTAACTTTTTTGAATTTTTTTTCAAAGTTTGATGGGAAATTGGTAACCAAATGTTAGTAAATAGTAAATTATAATTTTTTTGATAAACGCAAAGGGCAATGACCCCGGCCGGTGACCGTCCGCGACGCAGCTAGTACTATTGGTTGGAGTTTCGTCTATCATAATCGTAAAACTTTTGATTTAACTAAAAGAAAAACTTTATTAATCTATTTTACTGCTAAGATAGAATCATTTTACTGCGGGAAAACAACGACTAAAATTCCACGCTGTATAATCACTTCGTAAACGTAATCGTAATTCGCACAAAATAGCAATGCAAAACGCGTTGTGAGTGTGTGACTCGGTTTGGCTGCCGATAAAAACATTTAATAAATCTTTATTACACTACTCACAATAGAAAAAAAAAAATGGTCATGTTGAGTAGTACCTAAGGAATATACGGACATCAATAATTAATACATAAAACAATGTTCCGATTTTGAATTAAATCCCGCTAGATTGCGATTTTCTGACAGTGTGCGCCGATGAGATGCTTGCCTACGGCGCTCTCAACGTTTAATGCGCCTCTGTACCAACCTTAAAAATATTTTAAGATTGAAATATGAGCAAATGAGTGTGTTAAAAAATAAATGCTCGTAACATAAGCGTAGGCGCGCGAGTAGGTCCAATATCTATCACTTGGCTTTTAATTCGTAAGTAGTCTTATATACATGAAGAAGGTTGAGTAAAATATATAACAACATAATATTTATTTCCTTTATTAAAATCATAAAAATATATTGCGACATTATCTAGAAAAACAATAAGAAAATTATAAAAGAAAGTATGATAAGAAAGAAAAATGTTTCATTTCTTGAAATAAGATTGAACTAGTTTCACCCCAATGTAAATTGCTGCAGTGTACATCATGAAGCGCATACTAGATTTTAAATTGATTTTAGAATAGAATCGTTCTAATGGTCCCGCGCTCAAGAGGATAGGCCAGTCAGCCGAGCTCAAATCTTCGTAAGTCTGCGCTTGGGGACGCAAGCAGCTCAACAAATGTAAGTAGGTCAAGTGACCCGCCTCCAAAGCAGCAGCTAAGTCACCATCAGCAAAAATATCTAGAGCTCCCCACTCCACGGGACGTCGGCTAACTTCCGCCGTAAGCTTTCGCAACGCAACGTAATCCCCACAGCGGGGAATAAAAACGTCAGCGATATCTGATTCCTGGTATGTCACCGGAGTAGCGGCATCCTGACCAAAGAGTTTAACCAGCTGTTCTAAAACCGCTTCTTTGGAATCATCTTTAGTTTCTTCCCTGATCATCAGGTAGCCCACCAAGGTAGCATAACGTGACAGACTGCCAGTAGTGGACAGTTTTGGCTTTTCCATTGCCCATACAATAGGACCTTGGATGCTTAGAATATCTCCGCTATAACCTTGAGGTTCCCAGAAGTTTTCTTCGTACTGTACTACGAATTTTTTAGCACGACCAGGTTTCATTGCGCACGCTACTTTAATGTCGTGTTTATGTAAAAGCAACTGATCTTCAACTTGGATGTTACGAAGTTCGTCAGGCCGGAGAGCCATCGCAACCAGATTGCAGATGTAATTCGTCTCACCTTTTATCGTCTGTAAGATAACTTGTTCCTCAGAGTATGATTTGATCGACTCGATTGGTTTTGCCGAAAGAGTTATATCTGCGATACTTCGCTGTAATTGATTCGCTAGGCGTTTTCTACAGTAACCCAGAAGCTTTTCGCGAAACCGAGAGTTGTCTCCGTCTATATGGTTTCTCGAACTATTGGTTCTGTAGCACTGATGGAGGTAGAAGAGGACGGAAATACTGTCTGCTGGCGATCCACACACTAACCTGACAATCGTTCTCATGATTTCTCGGGATGTGGAAAACAGAAGAGCGGTGCATAAGTGCTGCTCCATAGTAGTCTGGTCGTAGTACATCAATCTCTTCCGTTCAGAGTAAGGGTTATTCCTCGTGTGGAATACCTCCCTCATACTATGATCTAGTAATGATTGGTACTGATTAAGTTCAAACTTCTCTATGAAGCTTAAGTAATGAAAATCGTGGAAGTCCTTGGAAAACTCCACAGTATTACCATTGGTATGCTGGAAGAGTTTATTGAGGGGGGACTTGATTCGTTCTGGTTCGATAACCGCTTCTGGGATAGGAATGTTGAATTCTTTTGCATATTTCGTCAAGTAATGTCTCGCAACGTTGTCGCTGAAACCTTTCGTATCATCGTCATAGTCTTGTTCTGGCACTTCTTCGGTATCGTCTTCATCTTCGTCGTCATAGAATTCAGTGAAGAAGGAGACATTGCATTTGGAGACAAGCTTGGACGTGTCAGCCATGTCCAGTACCACGATGTCCATGGTGTTTCCAAACCGCCTCTTGAGCTTGTGAGCTGTGACGATGCCGGGCAGGCTACATCCCAGGATTATTACGTCTGCTTGGATATTTTTAGATGACCCTTTTCCTCCTTTGAACGGTTTCTCTAATTTTTTAACCATATGTAAAATTTTCCATCAAAATATTACCTAGTTATTTTAATGACGTGTGACCGGGGAAAGTAAAAATGTCACGTCTTGTGACATTGACTTCTTGACGTTGAGTATAATTCGCAGTTTCATAATTTATTTTTTATTTTATTTTATTTAATTTAAGTATTGTTAAATAAAATAAAATATTTCAATCGGATAAAAAAAGGTGTCAATTAGCTGTTTTCTGTAGTACATAGTACATTCATGCAACACAACGCCTACTCATAAAACTGAGCTCGTAGCGTCGAGGAGAAACATTGCGTGTTTTGATTTATAAGGCTTTCGATTTTCATAGTCTGTAGTATTTTTTTTATACTTAGTTGGCAGACAGACACGCAGCCCACCTGATGGTAAGCGGCCACTGCGGCCTATTCCATTGAGGGACACTTCACCAGGAAGCGTCGCTCAATGTGCTGCCAGACTGTAGACTCATCTGATCTTCGACCCTTTGATTTCAAGTGTACTGGCTCCCACATTAATACTGCCGGAACACAGCCAGAGCTATTATGGCGGCAGATTTAACCTGCGGGGGTGGTAGCTAGCCAGTCGGACTCTGAAAAAGCCCTACCACCAACCAGACCCTAGGTGGGAATCGAACCCACGACCTCCGGTTTTTATACCCGAGCGGCTTAGCCACTGTTCCACGGAGGCGGTCAAAAATATTTGTATCGATAGTCGTATTGAGGGCATTTATAGACTAAAAATGTAGACGTAAACTCAGACGATAATTTTCTCTTATTGTCTTTTCATTTCATCACAATATTTTTTTTTCTGTTCAGGACATCACGAAAAAGCGTTGATCTGAAAATACTTAAATATTATCCTGAGGTGGCAGTTTGTGCAAAAATAATGTTATTCTTTCTTTTTTTATAATAGCAAAATTAAAAAGTACAAAGTAAACGAAAATATTAGTTCTGGTACTCGCCGCAGTGGCGCTACTAATCTAGGTTCCCATTCAATAAGAATTGATTATTAATTTTGATTTTGTCCGTGCTAGCAGGTAATAACACAGAATATAATGTAATAATTTGTTTTAAGAGAATTGAGTAGATAGGGAGTCCATTGGTGCTTGCGTTGCCCCTTGTGCAGTAAAGTAAAGTGTAAGTAGAAAGAGAAAATGTAGAATGCATTGTGGCATAGATACATACAGCCTAGCAGATACAGGGAAATTACACATTCACAAGTACATCATCATCATCATCAGCCTGTGACAGTCCACTGCTGGACATAGGCCTCTCCAAATGCTCGCCACGCTGATCGATCCTCGGCCACTCGCATCCAGCTCCTGCCAGCCATCTTGCGCAGATCATCGCTCGACCTGGCCTGAGGGTTTCCTACACTACGTTTACCGAGACGCGGTCTCCACTCTAGAACCCGTTTACCCCAACGGTTATCGGTTCTACGGCTGATATGACCGGCCCACTGCCACTTCAGGTGGCTAATCCGGCGAGCTATGTCGGTGACTTTGGTTCTCTGCCGAATCACATCATTTCGGATGCGATCCCGCAGAGAGACGCCGAGCATAGCTCTCACATAGCATTCACAAGTACATGACCAATGAATCCGCCTCAGCCGCGGTAGCGCTGACTAATTATTCATATTAGCTATTCTAGTCGAAATTCGGCTAAGGACAAATCATATTTAATGTTTCTGTGACACATGTACTCTGACCTACTAATTCATTCTACTTTGATAACGTCTGATCTGACTATCTCGTATTTAATTAGATATCTAAAACAGTAAGTGACAGACAGACAGTAACAAGAAATTGACTGGGCAATTTAATTAGGTTATCAATGACAATGTAACGTTGACGTAAACAAAGACAGGATTTATCTTTCATTGCTGCATTGCATTGGCTGTTAGTTAATATTAATGGGGCATGACTTATACGCCGCGCGTATTATAATAGACCTCAGTGGGCATGACATAGATAATCAAATCGATTTTGGTATTGTTGAACCAATACGATTGTTTTTTTTTATACCACGTCAGTTGGCAGACAGGCACGCAGCCCACCCGATGGTAAGTCGTCACTGCGGCCTATTCTATTGAGAGACACTTCAATGTGTTGCCAGTCTGTAGGCTCATCTGATCTTCATACCTTTGTTATGAAGTTCTGGCTCCCACATTAATGTTGCCGGAACACAGCCAGAGCTATTATGGCGGCAGATTTCACCAGCTGTGGGGGTGATAGCTAGCCAGTAGGACTTGGAAAAAGCCCTACCACAAACCAAGGTGGAAATCGAACCCACGCTACTACGCCCCCAGCAGAAAAGTCGCCTACTAAAAGCCTCCGCGATACTTTCGTGCTTCCGTATGTAGTAGTGCAATGGGGATTCGAGTATCAAATGAGAACATGGATGTTGCTTTAGCGCACAATCCCTCGCGAAGTTGTGCAGAAAGTTAAATTTGGAATAATAATTAAAGACAAACTTTTTAATAATATGTATCACTATTCTTTCTAATGCACAATGCTTGATTTGCCATCAATGAAACTCAAAAACCGCCGCCTCCGTAAAACAGTGGCTAAGCCGCTCGGGTATAAAACCCGGAGGTCGTGGGTTTGATTCCCACCTAGGGTCTGGTTGGTGGTAGGGCTTTTTCAGAGTCCGACTGGCTAGCTACCACCCCCACAAGTGAAATCTGCTGCCATAATAGCTCTGGCTGTGTTCCGGCAGTATTAATGTGGGAGCCAGTATGTAGCGGCTATCGGAATGCGCTACATACGACAGACTGATGACAACAACGCAAGATTGCAAGTCAGCGAAAAGTGCACGTGTAAACATTGGCCTCGAGACTCGTCACTCGCACGTCACTGAGACAGCCAATCAGATATTCGATCCTGCGTCGCGCTAGCAGAGTTATTCTCTCGGCTAGCATATATACAACACACCAAGACGGTACATTGGGCCGCGGTCCCCGAGCACAGACACCTAGCTCGGAGGAAGATCTTCCCTTTTCGTGAGTCTACAGTCTGGCAGCACATTGAGCGACGCTTCCTGGTGAAGTGTCCCTTAATGGAATAGGCCACAGTGGCCGAATACCATCAGGTGGGCTGCGTGTCTGTCTGCCAACTGTCTTAGTATAAAAAAAAACTTCAATTAGTGGATTTTTCAAGGTCATTACAAACTGAAGATGACCTTTGACCGATCAATGAAAATATAGTCATTGTCAAAGGCTGTTGGCAATCTACATATTACAAACTGTTTTAGTAAACTTGTTTTAGATACTTGTAGGTCGTCGAATTGTGTGATAAATTCAGACATTTGTGGCAAGTCGCTATTTGTAGATCTAGTCAATTTATGACCTTGTTTACCCTTTTCCTATATCTAAATCTAGTTTAGGGTTTAAACAGCTTAGGAAATTCCTAATTCTAGTTTTTATCAGTGAACGATGTTATCGGGTTTGGCGATAGTTTTTACTAGATATTACTTCACAAACATTGTTTTGAAGTATCTGTAAAAGACTATTAGACTAAGACTAAAAGCATGGAAAACATTTTAGTTTTTTTTTAACATGAGCTAGGGTGACTATTTTTTTTCGGAGGAGAATGCGTTTATGCACTATAACCGCAGCTAGACCTGCGGCCGTGTGTGGGACTTGGCGTTGGGGAGCTGCCTCCGCCCGCAGGTCAACCCTCAAGCCGGAGGAGGCGTGTTAAGTGAGTTCGCCTTCACCAGCCCGGCCGTCTGCGCCAGTGAGGAGTATTGAGGGGGTCCTCCTGGCGCTCCCGCTTCGCTGCCTCCTTCTGCGACATTACTTCCTCGCAGAAGGAGGCGGCCGCCTCCCCCGCACTCCTGTTGGCGAACATGGGCTAGGGTGACTCCTGGTGGTAAGTGATCACTTACGCCAATGGACAGCTATAACTAGGGATTTTATCGCGTGGCCCTTTTAAGGAAATAAAATTGAGGGAAGGGGAAAGGCTACAGGAGATAGAAATGGTAAGGAGGGAGGGAAAGTTTGGCTCTAGAGTTGCCCATCGATAGTCCACTATCGCTAAACTATCGATAGTCTATCGATAGCTGACGTTATATCAATAGTATCGATAGTCTATCGATTTGTGGACAAACTAGTTCAGCTTGCTATTGTACGTTTTTTGGTCAGTGAGAGCCAAATAGAGTTGCCCAACTATCGATAGTTTTGCTATCGAAAGTTGACCTTGAAAAATAGTAACAATATCGATAGTGCTATCGATAGTATCGATACTATCGATAGCCCAAATCCAGGCAATACTATCGATAGTATCGATACTATCGAGCAACAATACTATCGATAGTATCGATAGTTTTTTAACTATCGATACTATCGAAAGTATCGATACTATTGATAGTTTTTTAACTATCGATCAACAATACTATCGATAGTATCGATAGTATTGCTTACCCGCGATAGTATTGCCTGGATTGGGCCATCGATAGTATCGATACTATCGATATTATCGATACTATCGATAGCACTATCGATATTGTTACTATTTTTCAAGGTCAACTTTCGATAGCGAAACTATCGATAGTTGGGCAACTCTATTTGGCTCTCACTGACCAAAAAACGTACAATAGCAAGCTGAACAAGTTAGTCCACAAATAAGTGGAGGAAGAGGAGGAAAGGGTAACATTCTGCTTCTGACCTTTGCATTCACACCTCCTTGTGGAAATACGTTATGGAGCTGCTACATTCAGTCATCTTTATTGTTGGCTACCATCTCTTTTGGCCTTTTATTTTCAAATAATGCCATTCAACAGTTAGAAATGATAAAATACACACGTTTCTCCTAAATCTTGCTTCTATTACTGCCCAATATAGCATAACTTGTTAATTTGTTTTATAAGCACCTCCTCCACCACTATGCGCCTTAAAACAATCAGATTACACTTGAATGAATATCGTTATCATTGAACGGATTACTAGTCAGGAAACGAGACACCATTGATCATTAGACACTGAATCTGGCGGGCGCGGAAGGTCGTCTTACCAGCCTACCAGCAATAGAAGCAAATAAATCAATTTCGCACAGTAATTACGGCAGATAACAGTTTAATTTCCAGCCTGGGATGGAGCGGGCGAGACGTGCGCCGGCGCACGTACGCCAGTCGCCGGACGCGTGTCCGTTCACATACGACACGGCACGAGATATAATACAAGTTCTTTATTAATAAAAAATATAAAAATATATACATGATTATGAAGAGGTATTCAATATTTTTTTTTAAATCATAGAAATTGAAAATAAATATCAGCCTAGTTACTATTCAAAATAAAGTATCAGTGTTTCGTTCACTATAATATAGAAATGACCGCAGTGACCGCTTACCATCAGGTGGGCTGCGTGTCGGTCTGCCAACTGATGTAGTATAAAAAAAATAATGGACTGACTATGTCTTGTCCCAAGAAATCTCGGTGATTTTTTCTTTAAAACCAACCAGTTTTGAAGTTGTTGTTCATTGCTGTCTTAACCCTTCTTGTTTCTTGGTTTTCTTCTAGTTCCTACAATGTGCTGCGTAAGAGAGTTCAAGACCACGTTCAAGGTCACGTTGCAAAGAGGACTGACAGCAGTTGATACGGAAAGATCTTCGAATGGCGGACTTACTGGAAGTAGGAATAGTTGCAGACCTCGCAGAAGGTTAACCAATGATCTTATGAAGATCGCAGGAATCCACTGAATGTGGGTGGTGCAAGACCGACCGGTTTGGACAGCCTGTGTTCCACAGAAGAAGTGTTTCGGCTGAAACATTTATCATAAGGTACCTATTTATTAATTATCTTTTATCTTTTATTTGCTTCAACATATTCTTTTTTTAATTGATTTATTTTCTTTGAATCAAATAAGAAGAATTATTAAGAGTATTAATAATTCAAATATTAAACTATGTAGTTAGAACAATGAAAACGCGCTCGCTATCTGGTTCGCAACGCGAAACGAGCCCGTTCCCATTCGAAGCATTCCGGACGAGTCGATTAGCAATTCGCGCGCGAACTCTGCGCCCGGTCACCGCGGTGACCACACTGCAGGGTAACCCAAAGAGTAAGGGGTAACCACACTACTGTACCACTACTCTGTAACCACACTTTGGTGTGACCGCACTGCAGTAACTCCACATTGTAACCACACTTCGCTCCGAATTCGACCAAATTAGTCCTTTCTGTTTACCTGCCTTATCAAAAATGTTATCTTTCTAATTATTATTATTTTGTGGTTCAACTAGACCACAATGCAGTGCCACCACTGTACCAACACACGGTGGGACCACACTCCGGTTCAACCACAAAAGTTCTTTGTGCTAACCTGCCTTACAAAAATTTTATTTTCCAATTTTTATTCTACACTAGCCTTCCACCCGCGGCTTCGCCCGCGTGAATTATAGGATGTAATCCCGCGGGAATATCTTTATAAATTGTAGTCTATGTGTTGTTCTGATGTATTAAGCTATACAGTAATATTACTGTATAGTTTCATTAAAATCAATTCAGTAATTTTTACGTGAAAGAGTAACAAACGTCCATCCATCCATACTTACAAACTTTCGCGTTTATAATATTATATAGCCTTCCGCCCGCTGTTTCACCCGCGCGTAATTTCTTTTTTCAAATATCCCCCCCCCCCTTCCCCCACATTTCCGGGATCAAAAGTACCCTATGTTCACCGGGGATAGTGTAGCTATTCAACAGTGAAAGAATTATCCAAATCAGTTCAGTAGTTTCGGAGCCTATTCAATTCAAACAAACAAACAAACAATCAAATCTTTCCTCTTTATAATATTAGTAAGTATAGATTGTTATTTTGTTTTACTTAATTATTATGAAACTATTTAACATTTTTGGTTAAACACCGAAAAATGCGGAAATTAACAGAAAACTTATCACATTGTCTGTCAAATATGACACTGTATAAAACGTGTTCATTCATTTATTCTACGTGTATTTTGGTGATAACAAGGTATGTAAATATAATAAATAAATGAATTAACATACTTACATTGATCTTACTCCAAATTAAGTCGCTAGAGTGCTAATGATGGTTCTCAGACACAACGAAGTGATGACATTATCTTCAATATGTGGTCGCGAGGTCAAATGTCAGTCAAGCGTTCGTAACCTTATTAAAAGAATTCAAGTGCAAATATTTCTAAGTATAAATAAGTGTATGCATAGGATATGGATGCACAAGGTTATTACCGGTCAGATAACACTGGCGCCAAGGGGCGTGTGTTGGTATGCGTGTGTGCCTAACATTAATGTGACTGAGTTTACATCTAAAATCTAAGGGACAAAAATTCTAGAACTTGTATAAACTCTCCACTTGTGACTGTGTGGAACAGTGCCTAAGCCGCCCGGATACAAAAACACGGAGGTCGTGGATTTGATTCCCGCCTTGTGTCTGGTTGGTGGTAGGGCTCAGAGTCCGAGTGGCTACCTACCACTAGGTGAAATCTGCCGCCATAAAAACTCTGGCTGTGTTCCGACAATAAGTATTAATGTGGGAGCTAGTATACTTGAAATCAGAGGCTCGAAGATCAGCTGACTCTACAGTCTGGCAGCACATCCAGATGAAGCGTCCCTCAATGGAGTAGGCCGCATTGGCCGCTTACCATCAGGTGGGCTGCATGTCTGGATCACGATTCAACTTGAGTAAGTTGACTAAATGACTAGAATGGGAGAAAACGCTCGGGGAAAAACGTCCACTGCCTATATCCACAAAGGCCTTCTCAAAGGGTCTTCGTAGCGATCGCTCTTGCGCCACCTCCCTCTTCCCCCAAAGATCTCTAAACCGATCGGTCGATCGGATCGCAAGATAATAAAAAGAAAATCCGAATCTCACGCGAACTCTTCATCCGTGACGATGGAACCCTATGACCACACAACACTCTGTGACCTGACCACACTGGTGTGACCACGCGGCGTCTGCGCAGACGCACGTGGTCACGAGGTCGGGAGGGCCAACCGTGCGTAACCTTTGAAAAGACTTCAACGCGTTACGCTTTGCAGGGGAAACAGAAATTGCATTAGTTTTATTGGTACTAGTGTATCTTGTGTACTCGTGTATCTTGTGGTGTAATTTTAGTGTGCAGTACATATGTGGGACATTTAATAAGCTTAGGCGATAATCATTTAGCGTACCTACTCAGTTAACAAGAAAACTTTAGAACTAAATAAAATAAGGGAAAAATTGGTAGGTTTAGCATTACATTTACTCTAAAGCCTGTCTAGAGAGCTAAGCGATACAAGAAAACAGGTAACTAGACATGCGCAAAATAGTTCACTGAAGTGTAAAGTATGATATAGTTCAATTGGACTAGATGAAGTATATCACTCATTTAGTTCATTTAGTTCATCTAGTTCACTTGACTCAGTACTTCAATAGTCCATTTGAATCACTTTGTCATTTAGTTCAATGGGACCGTGCAACTGTCTCGTTTCCGCACGCGGTGTTCGTAATCTATCCGTCCGCTTTACTCTCCTTCAGTGAAGCGTGAACTAAATGCAACTGTCTCGTTTCCGCACGCGGTGTTCATAATGTATCCGTCCGCTTTACTCTCCTTCAGTGAAGCGTGAACTACTGAACTAATTGGGACTCGAATGAACTAGTGAAGGAGATATATGTACTTGCTAAGTGAAGTAGTCCAATTGAAGGATTCATTCATGAACGACTCAACTCTACGGTAACTATAAATTGAAATACGCAAGAAGTCGGTAGTGGTTAGCTGTATTTTATAGATCATGTTCATTTGTGAGGACTTGGTATAATGGTTGAGAAGTCGGCTGTTACACCAGAGGTCGCGGGTTCGATTCCCGCACAGTACAAAAAGTGCCATTGAAGCAATCATCTTATTGAAATATTTAATAAACTTAATGCATTTCAAAATACTCATATTGCATGTTAATATTGATCGTCCTTTCACATTATTAAACGCATGAGTTAATAAATCGGTTCGTTAAGGCGATTGCATATTAAGCCGGATGTAAACTATCAAATGTAAATATTCAGCTTATCTTGAAACAGTATTTTAACTTAGTAGTTTCGTAATAATAGGCAATTTAAAATTGATGATCCTAATTGTTAAGTAAAATCTGGCCATTGAAAAGAGTTAAGAGTACCTAACTATCAAGTACTTAGTTAGTTACCAGTTCGTTTCGATAGATAAAATAAAATTCCAATGCTAATGGTAGAGTCACTGTAACTTTGATTTAACGATTCATTAGTGCATCTCTGAAGCCAACATGAATATAAACTTATTATCAATTGTTGTAAGATACATAACATGATGGATAAATTTATTGTATAATAAAGCATAAAAACCTAAATAGAAATTGAGATAAACGAACGAAGTTAGCGTATATTTTAGTCGTATTAAGTAGGCCTTATATATAACTTTTGATCGCTACTTAATCTATATCAATTTATTTGTGGATATTCCATGAACGATAAAACTCATGCTAATCTATGAATTGTCATATTGTGACAATCGATATACTAAACACCAAATAAATATTTAAACTACACAATCTTGTTAATTTGCGGTTATCTATTAAAAAATAGTGTGATTATTTTTTCGTTACCTATTACACTAAAAACAAGTGTTAAAGGAAAGACGTTGAAGTATGAGTTTGAATGTTTTCGTAGAGCATTGGTTAAGTCATATAGTCTAAATAACTTTTTTTTGGATATTATGTTAGTGAATACAATAGCACCTTAACCACAGGCTTAGGAGACCTGCGACAGTGTTTAAGTTTACTGGCTCCCATATTATATTGCCAGAACACAGGCAAAGCTAGTTATCGAACTCTGGAAAAGTTATACCACCAACCAAATCGAATTGAACCTACGAACTCCGAATTTATACTTGACTTTACCACTATTCCACTGTGAACAGTTAAACCTTTCCAAAAATATCTTGTCTGAGGCTTCGGCGTCGGTAACTTATACAAACAACCACCATAACCCCTATACTCTGTCCCATTACTGTCGGCTTTGCTGTATGCATGCATAAGCCTCTCAGTCTCGGACAGTAAGCACGCAATAATATGTAGCATGGGTGTGTCTTTTAATTAAAATTGGTAATTCTAATTGGAATCGAATTCGTAAGTTATTTGACTGAACAGCGATGAGGTAGGTATAAAGTGGAACGTTTTATTTCCAAAAGCTGACGTTAAGACTGAAGTGCAGATATAAGTCCACGTTTATATTTGAATTCGGTTTCCTCGGGTACTAAAGTACGCTTGCTAAGTGCTGGCTGTGTTACCAACCCAAACTATGCTGGAATATTCTAAAACAAACTTTGGTCGACCGTGCTGTTGAAAGATAAAGCAAAATACGATAGCAAAGAAAATTCTGAAAGACGTCACGCGTCATTATGGAAATAATAAACAGTATCTTAGTGCATTAAAATGTTAAAGCTACTCACATAGCTGATAGAAATAATGTAAGCAAACAGAAAAAAATTATAGTATACCATTTGTTTGTGTTTGTAATTGTTTTAAGTAATTGGCAGGTATTGCGTTACGCTCATCACAAACTTTACTTGAAACTTTGCTGAGGCTTTGCGCTCGTGTGTAATTATGCGGCGCCATGTGAACCTTCATTATCGACAGTTTAAGCAACGGGTTTTCAGGGTTGTCGATTCTATATGATATAAGGTGCAGTTTCTTAAAGTGTCGTCCTCAGTTGTCATTTATTCGTAAAGTAAGATCCTGTTTCCAATTTAAAGTTGGGTACAAATAATTTAAATGAAAGCATTAAAGAATAAAAGGGAAATCTGTAAAATGTTTTATTTTATATCGATTGTAAAGTTTTCTGATAAAAAATATTACTTTTCAATAATTTACAGCCTATTGTGGTTTTTGTTATACTTTACACTCTATTTCATGTGATACGCATTAATAAACCACTTACTTCTAGATAAGAACATCAAACGGTAAACAAATAGTAATGACATTAAACCCAGCAATTATAGCGATCATAACCATAATTCTCGTATCACGCAAATGCGACTGATCTTTCCTTTTCAATGAAAGTAAATAGTTGTTAATCCTAGATTCTGATATTTTATCAATAATACCAAGTAGTGACATTATTTGTTTATGTTTTGATGCTATACTATAGCGTCAAAAAAACATCCTTTTGTTTGATTCAGACGTCTGAAAAAAACATCATTTTGTTTGTTTCAGACGCGTTGCCACCAAGTATTAAAAAAATCATATAAACGCGAAAATAATTCTGTCTATTAACGCTGTGGTTACAGATTTTGATAAAACAACGAAGCTACCAAATATAATATTTATATTTATCCAAACACGGGACAATACAAGCATTCCGAACACAATGTTTGTTCTAAAATGCGCCTTCGGTCCAGTCAGTGTTACACAAGAAAAATCGGCATTTTTGTATTCTGGTCTTCTTCTTAGCGAGTCGATGGCTAAATTTTACCAGACCAGTACTCCGCCACCCGAACAGCATTACCGTTAGCGCGCAGCAAGTCTTCCTGAACACATGTGTCAGGGCACGCGGGACAAGAAAGCAGATGGGCCATGCTTTGCGGGGAGGCACCACAGTCACACGTGTTTTCGGCTGGATCTATGTATCCCCAGTTTGTCAGGTTTTCCTTGCAACGGCCGACTTGAGTCCTTAATCTGTTGAGGGTCTTCCACGTTTGCCACGGCAGGTCATGGCCGGGTGCTAAGCCTTCACGAGGAGGGTATAGAGAAAGGGGATGTTCCTCCTTCCACTTTTCTCTCCTAACTAGGCCTGGGTCGTCGGTGAAAATAGGGACAACTTTCTTGTGGAAGGACCTTCGACTCTTAAGTCGCTGACGGACAGGCACATAGCCGTGCATAGGGTGACGGGGATCTCGTTCTCCCTTGGCTCTTTCGATAGAGCTAGCGACTTCCCTTCGAACCCTTGGCGGGGCAATACCGGCCAGGGAATATAGCATTTTTACCGGGGTCGGCTTAAGGCAGCCCGTAATTACGCGGCAAGTTTGGTTAAGAGCTATATCCACCTGACTAGCATGCACGGAACGACTCCACACAGGGCATGCAAACTCGCCAGCCGAATAGCAGAGCGCCAGACCGGTAGTTCGCAGAACATGCGGTGAGGCTCCCCATCTTGATGATATGAGTCGCTGAAGAATTATTCTGGTTATTACTATTATACCTATATTCTGTGATTCTGGTCAACAGTGTTTCCGTCTCTACATTGCATTGCCACAATCATTACAAGCTAACTCTACCCGCCTTCAGCAATACTAAAATAGTTTTTATATTGTATGTACGAGTATGTTAGTCTGTAAGGTATTTATAATAATATGGGCCTGTAATTCATGTAATTCTGTTGCCTGAAATAAACGATATATTATTATCATTAGCAAATTGCATGCATCTTTTGACCCCCGCGAAAACCAGACCCGGAGTTCCTACTATGAAATATTGATTGTAATTACTATTCACTATTCATTTACAACGCTATTAACCCTTAAGCATAGGCTTAAGCACTTACTATTAAAAGGTATTAGTTAACATCCATTATAAACATGCGTTTGCTGACATGTGAATGGTCATTTAATTACACGTTAATTTTATTAATGCAGGGCTAAAGCATGTAACTTCAAAATGAATTTGTAATAGAAGATTTATTTTGACAAACTAGCTAATCTACTAATCAAATACATCTGGAAAATAGAAAAAGAAATGTATAAAAACAATATACTATTTTTACTACACATGACAATACATGTCTAATATCGCATATTCCAATTATTATTGTAATATGAAAGTTGTACGGTAGAGGATTAAAACCTCCTTGTATTCAATTTTTTTTTTATGTTGTAGGGCGCGAGGGTGCTACTACATAGGCGCGCTGTTCCATTTTCAAAATTCGCGTGTCAATCGTTTTTTTCTATTTGTTGTGATAGTTATTGCTAGTCAGTCTCAGTTACACTCTGTTATGACCTGAATGCACTTATGATTTTATATTTTGGGCTATTTTGGGGTTATTTTGATATCATATGCATAACCAACCTGCAGTACAAGCTCAGTACTTTAACCCGGCGGAACACAGGTTACTAAGTCGAACACGAGAACACAGGTTGGGTCAAATTGACCCGTTTTTGAAATTGGGCACAACCTTTTGTTTTGGAGTTAAAAATGTAGGATTAAGGGGTTTTTGGAATAAATAAAAGGTGTAGTTTGTATTTAAAAATAAAAAAAAAACAGTATTAACCAATGAGTAATGTTTAATGGTGTTTCTTCAATACACCCTGAAATGTTTTACAAAATCAGTGTTTGATATTTTTTTCACATTAACAAATTAGTAAATGACATAATTTTGAAAAAATACACACGAATCAAAAATATACAGTTAGGAAAATTAAGCAAACAATATTTTTTTTTATATTGACCCAAAATTTAGTCGCTATCGGTCATCAAGTTTGAGCAATTAACGCAATACAAAATGGAGTGTTCAGGGCAAATAAATGCATGACAAGCTTTGCAGTTGTGCATTGTCTTACGATCTTTTCGTCTTCGAGCACCTGGAACTTTAGCTGGTGGTTCTGCAGAAGATTCACCACCAAAACTTCGGAGTCTCTTACGTAATCCACGTGGTAATTCGGGTACATTTTTACGGACGCTCAAATGCTCGCTAATTAGTCCTAGACCCAAAGCCTTTATAAATTTTCGTCTAGCTTTCTTATCACCCGTGTAAAGACGGTGAATAACCATTGAATTTATTCCAGCTATGTTAAGCAAAGCAAAAAAATGTCCGTTGACTCAGATTGTCTTGACCATCAGATTCCACCGAGTCCTCGCTGCAGTCCGAATTAGGTTCTTCTAAAATAGCTAATATATTTCGTTGTTAACGCTCCTCAGAAGCCATGGTCAAATAAAATCTGCAAAAAGAACGAGTTATTAATATAATATCACAAAGAAACGAATGGCACGAATTTATTACGTTAAGACATAGGTGGGTCATATTTACCCGTTGTCAACTTTGAACGCGTGTATATCTCGCCAGTATTAAACGTCGATTGAGGGCTGGTTCAAAACGAATGTAATTTCGCACTACCTCCAGCTACTGAAAAAGTTGGCACTATAACTATTCTGGAAAATAATATAGAGGGTATTCTACATTCGAATGGGTCATTTTGACCCAACCTGTGTCCCGCCGGGTTAATTTCATATAAACAGTGATTATAAGCTCATAATATTCAATTAAACTAATTGCAGTAACAGAGCGGAGCCAAGTTAATTACTTTAAGAACTTCATGATTTTTAAGTGGCTTACGTAAAAGGCAGAGATAATATTTATGTAAGAAATTTCTTTCTAAAGCTTATATAGTAAGTTACGTTATCACAAATATCGATGTAAGCAAAGCAAGCTGGTGAAGCTGGTAATTATAAAAAAATATCATTAGACACGCATTAATATTCTTAATTTGGACATTATTCACACAGCGCTAACTAGCCAAACACTAAGTACAGCTTACATTAAGGGTGCCAGACAATGGATAAATAGATCATATATTTTTTTTGTAAATACTATACAATTTCATAGAAACACCCAGATCGATACACCAGACTTACATGATGCTTATGTACCCAAATGTCTCTGGTTAGCGAGACTTGTGTAAGGGTCTTCTCTGACCTTTTTATGTGTAGGGCCGTGCATTTATGCACCATGCCATGATTGAACTCAGTGCAGCTCATAGCCCAAATCTTTAGTTCTTGTAAAATTCAAACGTGTGACCAGTTGACGAAAACGTGAAAGTGATTTATTTTAAGTTTTACTATCTGGACACGCGTAAACACTTTGCGTGGCCAGATGATGAAATAATAAATGATACTAAGTAATTTAGAGTTTCACAAACCAGACACGCGTGTCCAGTTCTCTCGTGTCGAATTGGTGAATAACCCAAAAATACTGGTGCACATAGAAATGCCCACTCATCCCCGCGCACCTACATTGCTGTCGACTGCTTCGCTGATCTACTGCCAGGACCCCTCAGGGCGACCTGCCCGCCTCTTATGGGACTATGTAAGTATATGCGAGCCCCGCTAATGGGAATGTGAACTTGTCTGGAGCCAATCACCCCAATGTTCTATCAAAACCATGCGAAAATGTGAACTAGTAAAGCTAACGATACAATCAACCGAACCTTATCAAAATAACCGTTAGATACCTATTATGTGTTAGTGACAGAAATCTAATAAGTTTCGTCAGTAAATCTTCGCTTATCTCGAGAGATAACAGCAAGACCTTGCTGGCAGTTGCTGGTGGTCGATTTACATATCATGTTGACAACGACTGTTACTATGTACTCGTATAAAACGTAGATAGGAGAGTCGTAGGTAGGAGTTTTGTCTCGGCTCGTTTTTAGGAAAAACTACATTAGTTACTACTAAATAACTACTATTTTGGGTGTAAAACAAAATAAATATAATAAGTGGTCGCCCTCGCGGTTTCACCCGCGCGTAATTTCCTTTTTCAACTATCTCCCCCTTCCCCCATATTTCCGGGATAAAAAGTATCCTATGTCCGTCTTCTGGTTCTAAGCTACCTCTCCACAAATTTTCTGCCAAATCGGTTCATCCGTTCTAAAGTTATAAATAGCGTTACTAACACCACTTTCTTTTATAAGATAATAATTTTTCTGTTATAGGTAAGTTTGAAACTCAAATCAGGTTAAGTAACGGACTTATGTTACTACGATTGATTTAGTGTAATAGTTGATTGAGAAGTCGGCTATAACAGTGGGGATTCGATTCCCGCACAGTACAAATATTTGTGTGCATGAACATGCCTGTTTGTATCAACGGTCACATAAATATGCAATTTATATGAATCAAAATAGTAAGTATAAACCGACAAACTTTTTTGTTCCGGTGGCCAATATTGGAACTACGTGAAATGCAATGTAAAAACGATATTAAATGACAGTTCTAAATCGACAGTAGCGACGCCACATATCCGGTTCACGGTATCTGGCACCCATAGTCCAAACTACATACTTTAGTTTGGGGCCTGACGGCGGTGTATGAATAGTGCCCAAGGATGTATGTATATGTATACAGTCTGATACCTTTTGAATGAAAAAATATTGAAATTTAATCAGCATTAATTCCAAATATAAAACAATATTTCCAGATTGGAAAATTTTGCTGTATTTTGTTTGATAAACAGAAGTCAATTACCGTAAAAGTTCAATATACCCGTTATAAAACTACGTACGTAGTTTAGTACTATACAGCCGGCTTCTTTATATCTTGATAAAATTATACAGCCCAATATTGATGTAATCGGCACTTGATATGATGGCTATTGCTAAGCGGAATCAAAATATCATGGATCGCTTTATGTCCTAAAAAAAGTTAATTATAGGATACTTCACCTATTTAATAGTATTTAATAAAAATAATAATAATCCCATTGTATGGCAAAGGTAACTATATGTATAAATATGTAATCAATTATGCCAAATGCGAATTGGTGATCACCAAACACAAGCCGTGTTTAAATACATTACCTACTGTTTTTTTGTTTTTTTTTTATTGATCCTTTTTGTTTTGTTCGTTCTGTGATTTCTCTTTTGTTTTTTTTTTATTAATTTTACTGTGTCTGTCTGTACTATTCTATTCTAAATATTCTGACTATTGAGATCATGGCCCGTGTCATGCTTAAACCACTAGACCAACAATGCTTTAGTTTATTTTCTACTTAATCATTTTCGTCTATGCCGTAGCGTTGAACGGAGTAAGATTCTGTGTAGCAAAGCGGTGCGGGAGGGGTGACACATGACGTAACATGTGAAAATAGTGATGAAGACAATCTGACTATTATTTTACATAATTATTGTGGTTTTCAATTTTAATCATTCAGTAAGTAGTATATCGTTTTTTGTAGATTCTTTTCCCCATCAGTAATTATTACATAATTTAAGTATACCACTAGTTAAACAATCCGTTAGTACTCTATAAAATATACGGCCTAGGCTTTGGGTATAATTATAAAGATAATTTTAACTTAATGTGATGTTTACTCGCGCGGTCGCCGTCGCGTTGGGGAACACGTGAATTTGTTTAGGGATATATTCTTTATCAATCGATTTATCTCGTGATACTATCTATTCGTTTTAGGTCGTAATATAAACAATAGAGTGTAATACTAGGTTTTCGAACCAGTTGTAAACATTTCTTGTCAACTGCGCTATTGAGTCAGTACGAGTCGAGTAATAACCAATTTATTTGCAGCTTTAGCACAGTATCACAAAGATTCTAATTCTGCCTAGGACTATTTGTGCGTGGAGAATATGTGAGTGGTTGACCAAAAAGGGTCATGGAAACCGTTATTATTATTTTTTTGAATCTTTGGTCTTTTAGCTTTGTTTTGGTCTAACCAGAATATTTTTAGGCGCCGTAGTTTTTTTTAATGAATTTTTTTGTGAGCCGAGTCACGAGTCGAAGTTTGAAAACTCGAAACTTCAAACGCGATTTACTCGAAATCAATTATTTTCCCTTGAGGTCCCTTTTTGGTCAACACTCACATATTTGTGTTATTCTGTATTATATTTGTATCTTTTTAAGTACCTATGCATTTTAAAATAACATACAAAGGCTGCAAATCGGTGTGTTTCCGAGTTCCAAAATAGCCGCATTGATGACACATCTCACATCTGCAATATGATAATGATAAACTCGGTACATGGATTTATATAAATACTAAAGTAATAAATAGATCTAAAGATTTCAGGGAATCTATTCTATCGTTGTCACAAAATAATTATTTGATTCTATCTAATCGATGATAATTGTCATAGTGCCCGAAGTCTCGTTTTGGCATATTAACACGATTATTATCATTTTTTTTATCCAACTGCGTCAAAGAAAGGGTTATTTAAAAAGGTTATGTCTCAGATGCTTTGCCCGCCTTTGGGAAAGAGCATTATTTGACTTCCATCGACTAAGTTTGCAAATCACTGAGCTGCCTACCCCAGTGAAATGTTTAATTAACACATCTGATCCACCTGAACCTGTAAATAAATATTTGTGATTAATATTACACAATTAAACAATATGTTCGTCGTTATCAAATCTAAGAAGTACCGTTTGACAGTTCATTTATGCAAAGAAAAATATACCTTACGCTAAAGAAATAAAACTCAAGAAAACAACATCAGTTTTTTTAATACAATCATTTGTTTAGAAATCTAGACTCTACTCCTGATGTACATAAGTAGCAGTTTGCTTTGCATAAATGAACTGTCAAACGCTTCCTCTTAGATTTGATGGACTGTAGTGCATCGTGTGATTGACGCAGTAGATAAAGCTACTCGAGAACTTGCGAGAATCATGTGTTTCGACACGCGGTTCGTCACCTGCTCGTCTCATGCCTTCTTTACACAGCATCTGATAAATCTAATAATAACCTTTTTTCGGAATAGAATACATTTTATAAGCATCGTAAGGCTGCCTGTCCACCAAAGCGGAGCGAGGCAGCGGAGCGGTAAAATATTAACCAAAAAGATTGCACAAAATCTCCGCTCAGACATAAAGTTGCAATCGTATTAATTAATATTTCTCCGTTTCTCCGCTCCGCTGCCTCGTTCCGCTTCAGTGGACAGGCGACTAACTGTCGTTTCGGACACATTTTATTCGGACACAGTGTCCGAATTGACACTTTTTAATTTTAATATTTTTTTACTGTCGATTCGGACACCGCGATATAAATAGCTGTTTTGTACAGTCAGATAAAAAATCTTCCTACGATTTCTTTTCATTATAAAAATAAAGTCTCAACGAAGCCTTCTACACGAAGCTATCGGTAATGTTTCTAAAGATGACTGGGTCAAATGTGTGAGGCATGCAGAGGAATTACAGGATCAGGATCTAGCAAAGGCAATTTTAAAAGATAAGAGAATACAGTCTCTGGTAATAAATTTACACGAAGATGACAGCGCTCCTGACCCGTGGTACAACTGCGATGTCCAACTGGTTGTACCACGGGGAAGTAAAGTTACCCATAGTTCAACTGGTTGTTCTATGATTGTTGTGCGTCCCCATGATCCATCTCCCTGATATACATGATATGTTATACAGGGAGTTGGACCAAGGAAAAAACAACTCACCCTTGATTCAGAATTCTCAGCAAAGTGGATTTTTTTGAACTAATGCGTGTCTGAAAATCTATTAAGGAATGGCGGACAAATGCAATCTTCTTTCATCAAACATAACTTTTCTGGATAACGTAAACTTTTTAAATAACTCCACTAAGGTCATGTTGCCCTGGTACCCTTTGCGGAGAATTCTAAATCAAGGATTAAAGGGGGACAACCACAACAATCATAGAACAAACAGTTTAACCATGGGTAACTTTACTTCCCCGTAGTACAACCAGTTGAACATCGCAGTTGGACCACGGGTCGGGAGCGCATTTTATAACTCCACTAAGATCATGTTGTCCTGGTACCCTTTGCTGAGTATTCTGAATCAAGGATTAAAGGGGGACAACCACAACAATCATAGAACAACCAGTTGGTTGAACCATGGGTCACTTTATTTCAGCAGTTGGACCACGGGTCGGGAGCGATTCCCAGTAGTAGGTACAACTAGTTGGACCAAGGAAAGAACAACTCACTCGAGTTGAACTATTGGTAAAGATTTTTCCCCATAGAACAACCAGTTGAACCATGGGTAACTTTACTTCCCCGTGGTACAACTAGTTGGACATCGCAGTTGTACCACGGGTGAGGAGCGCTGTCATCTTCGAGTAAATTTATTACCAGAGGCTGTATTCTCTGATCTTTTAAAATTGCCTTGGCTAAATCCTGATCCTGTAATTCCTCTGCATGCATCACACATTTGACCCATTCATCTTTAGAAACACTACCGATAGCTTCGTGTAGAAGGCTTCGTTGAGACTTTATTTTTATAACGTAAAGAAATCTTAGGAAGATTTTTTATCTGACTGTACAAAACAGCTATTTATATCGCGGTGTCCGAATCGACAGTGAAAAAATGTTAAAATTAAAAAGTGTCAATTCGGACACTGTGTCCGAATAAAATGTGTCCGAAACGACAGTTAGTCGGACAGGCAGCCTAACAGTATGCTAGCGCGATCTGCTCCTGACTCTGGCATCAAGACAACACTCGCACATCCCACTAAACTCCCCTTCATACCAACAAAGAGGCGAGTCGGTGCCTGCCTTGTGACGGCCCAATACTAATAGTAGCCCAACAACAACATCAAATCCTTTTTTTGACAACAAGCGTATTAGTCATGCCCCAGAGTCACAGGTCTCGCTATTATTGTCGTGTCAGACTGCTCTCTCACCGTGAGAGTGAAAGAATAGGGAATGCATCAGTGCTTCTGCATTCACTACAGCGCTATAATATATCCTGCATAATTGATTGATAGTTAACATTGGCCATTGGCTAGGATGACATTAATAGGACTCTATCGTTTATGGGGCTGCACACGTGCCCAGAGTGCCCAATGGTGAAGTGGGTCTAGATAAATTTTGTTGAGTGTCCGAACCTGTAAAAAAATTCTTATTATTAATATACATAAGCCTCGTTGTAAAGTTTTATATGCCCCAAGTACACAATCATGATTTCGAAGGTACTAGTATATTACTTGTACCGCCAACATTATCTGTATTTACAACCAACAGGATTATTGGCGCTTTACACTTTACCTGACCTTCGTGTTAACAATACCTTTTGTTCGATTCCCGTTCGCCATTTAGTACTGGTTTTGCTCGTAAAGCCTACTCAAACACTACATCTTGGTCGTCTATTACCAAGGCTTGAACATATTATGTACTGTATCTGTGGCTTAGACTAAACAATACGTCGCGTGTCGGTTGCTTTCAATCTAACAAATGGATACAGGTTGTCTTTACTTATGTTACAGTTAGAAATACAACCTCAATTGGCAGAGAGAAACTTCTATATATCCATGGTCCAATGATATTTTGAACAATGGATACGTTACGTTAATTGAAATTTTCGTCTAAATCTTTTCCGCGTTTAAACTTAAAGTGTCAATGATGAGATGATAGAGCAACAGATGCAACATGTTACACAAGAACGAAATAGCTACCATTTTAACAACTGGTCAAATGTCATTTTTAGTATTATAAAAGACACCAGTTAGAGACTCTATCAGTCCTCAAAATGAAAAAAATAAAATAAAGTGATATGTCCATACACGCAAACGTTCGCACAGTGCGGGCATCGAATCCGCAAACTGATGTAATAGCCAACTTTTCAACCGTCAAACCAAATTGATTTCAAAACCATCCATCGGTCGTTAGCCTGGAAACAAACCTTACAACAACAGACCACGTCCTACTTGTCAAACGTCTATGAACTGCTTACAATGCAGCGGGCTACTCCACAACTGCAGTTGACAGGTGATGCGCTCCATTTGTCGAAGAAGTGCAAAGGCCACATTTGCAAGCGAACACGATGTGCAATGATTGGCAGGTAGCGTCTTGCTTGTTACAAGGGATAACAACGATACAATTGTATGCACAGTACAATTAGTTATTCGCCTTGTGACTAATCGGATATTGTAGTCTTAAAACTGATTGTTTAAACTCAGTAGTTACTATGTATGTGCAAATGTTGAAGTGCAGGTTCCAAGATAATAGAGCATTCAACGATCTCGTTGAAATATATGATGATACAAACCTTACAACCACACAGGTCACGTCCCACCTACCTACCTACCTAACCTATTCTATCTATTTTGGTACCTAGTTAGTTAAGGACTTTGAAAACAATGCTTGATAAACAAATGTATTTATTTAGACGCCGAGGATTTTCGTCAATATTTTATTCTTATGTATGTAACATACATTATTTTGTATACATGTATAATAATTCCTTTCCTACATACATTTCTTTTAAGTATTGTTACGTATTATACCTATTGTTTATGTTATCAAAGTTTTGTTTAAAAGGAGATTGCATAAACTGCGAGGTTACGTAATTTGTTTTATTTAATATCACAACGGAAGACTTTTAAGACTATCTAATATTTATGTACTCAGTTGATAAACCTGGACCACGGATAAATAACAAACAAGTTAAACCTTGTTTATTCCATAATGATATCTTTTGCAAATGACGTATCGTTCAGCAACTCAACTCTGATACAACTGTAAACACAGCCGATTCAGTAAACAATTACAGAATACCCCTGATTAGTTAATCCTTTTAGGCACGTATTTTTGCAATCACTGGATATTTATTGTTATTTTCTTAGCGAGGAATATTTTGATAATTTAGTTCGCTTTATTTTCTTTTCAGTGATGCTATATGGCGTTATCCCAAACTGCATCTAGCTATCTGCATTATTATTTAAATCCAAAAAAAAACAGAATGCTTGGGTATTTCAAAGGCCTTCATATGAAAAAACCCTATTACTATAAGCAGTAGCAATTTATTAAATCAAAATCAAAATCAAAATCAAAATATTCTTTATTCATGTAAACTTGTATCAAGTATTTATGAATCGTCAATTACAGAGTGACTCTACCACCGGTATCGGAATGCAGTCATCTGCCGAGAAGAACCGGCAAGAAACTCGACAGTTACTCTTTTTCATCGCCATGTTTGTTTACAATTTGTTTGTTACAATTACTGATTAGTTTTAGAATACCAAGCCATACAGTATAAAATATAAGAATGAGACTATAATCGAGAAAAATCCGTGAGCCCTGGAAGACCAGTGCCCAAAGGTGGCACCTGCAGCACAAGTATGACGTATGTGCCAGCCATAATTTCACTCAACCATATTAGAGGGAATGTAACCACCCGACACATAACGCCACCACCCCAAGCACATTTTAGCGAGCATGACCGCCAAGGTTACAAACTCTTCAGGATTCTTTGAATGAAAAATAAATTTAATTTTATTGAATTATAACATTTAATGTGTTACTGTATAGCAAAGTTAACATTGTTGATACTATCGGGATTCTATACAATGCAAAGGCGCGAGTCCAAGCTTCCTTGTCGTTGAGGTATTCTTATTAATACAATACAAAATAAATTTATGTCACTGAAAATATTAATGTCAATACAAAAGATCATGTCAATTATAACAAAGGCGCAGGCAGAGGAGCGGCAACAATACTACTCACTTCCACAGACTTTTATCATTTAGATAGTCTTCCACTTTATAATAACTCTTCTTGATGAGTTGGCATTTGATGTGTGACTTAAACTTGTGTATTGGTAAGTCAACAACATCTTGAGGTAATTTGTTAAATAACGTAACACTTAATCCAACAAACGAATTACCTATTTTATGAAGTCTTGTTTTCGGAACGGCTAGCTTATGTTTATTTCTAGTGTTTAGATCATGATGATGAGATTTTTTCGGAAATTCATGTAGGTTTTTTCGTACATACATAATACAATCTAAAACGTATTGAGATGGTACTGTTAATACACCAATTTCACTAAATACATTTCTTAGGGAATCACGCACTTTAAGGCCGTATATAGCTCGTATTGCCCTTTTCTGAAGTACAAAAATAGATTGTACGTCAGCAGCAGATCCCCATAGAAGTAACCCATATGACATGACGCTATGAAAATAGCTAAAATACACTAGTCTCGCCGTTTCCACGTCTGTTAAACGTCTTATTTTTCTAACAGCATATGCGGCTGAGCTGAGTCTCCCCGCGAGAGCAGTGATATTCGGACCCCATTGCAATTTCGAGTCTAGAGTTATGCCCAAAAAAACCGTTGAATTGACCATATCGATAGGTTCACCATTCACAGTGATATTGGGAACAACCTGCCTCACATTTGGCATGGTAAATTTTACACATTTGGTTTTTTTGGTATTTAACAACAAGTTGTTAATAGTAAACCAGTGCAAAATTTGTGAGACAGAATTACTCACGTCGACAAATGATTGTTCATATCTGTCAACTTTGAAAATCAACGAGGTGTCGTCTGCGAATAGCACAATCTCACATAAGTCTTTTGTAAAGTATGGGAGATCATTTATGTAGATCAGGAATAGCAGTGGCCCCAAAATTGATCCTTGGGGTACTCCCATAATAAGGGGAGCGCCGGAGGAGTCTACTCCATTTATATTTACTTTCTGAATCCTGTTCGTTAGATATGATTCTATCAGGCTCAGTGAGTTGGCTGAAAGACCATAATGCCGCAGTTTCATCAGCAATGTACGGTGATCAACACAATCAAAGGCTTTCGATAGATCACAGAATATGCCAATAGCATCTTGCTTATTCTCCCATGCATCAAATATATGCTTGATGAGCGCAACTCCAGCGTCTGTAGTAGATTTGCCTTTAGTAAACCCGTACTGTTTTTTATGCAATAACTTATTTTCATTGAAATGCGAGAGCAATTGATTAAATATAATTTTTTCAAATATTTTACTTAGTGCAGGCAAAATAGAAATCGGTCTAAAATTAGATGGGTCACTTTTTTCTCCCGATTTGAACAAGGGTATAACATAATACATCTTAACTAAGCACGAAAAGTTGTTTTCCTGCGCCTCATCTCTATAGAGTCGTATCAGACTGCTGTCCCACCGAATTATAAGAGTAAGGGACAACTTGTACTTGCGCGAACACTTTTGCACTGTAACATAACATAACGCACACCCGGTAAAAAACTGTCATAACACAAAAACAGGCAAATCTCACCCCTTGCAGTAAAATATTATTTTACTGCAAAAAGTGAGATAATAAAAATATTTTTTACTGAAGAAAGTGAGACCAACCTTGCCTCTACGTTATGACAGTTTTTTAGCGGGTGTGCGATTATGTCGTCAATTTTTATTAAGTAACAAAATTACTCTACCAGATTTGCCTGTTTTTATGTTATGACAGTTTTTTACCGGGAGTGCGATAAGTAGTTGGTTGACTGTAAAGATTGGCCTGACGAAGGAAGTACTGCGCCATTCTAGCACTCAGAATATTACTTATATCTCTGAGTATATTTTTTCACCCAACATTCTGTAAACAAGGCAATCTGTTCCAAGAAACTGAAGTTGCAACAGAGTGATAAACTGACGTTCAAGTAACTCATATTTGCAACAATTTCAAGATAAGAAGATTCTTTAAAATAACGAATTACTCACGTGGAATCTTTCGAACTTTCTGAAGTGAACGCTCGATACAGAGAACGATGAATCATGGTGACTTGACTTTATCTATTGAAAAATTCGTACAATGATAAGCGTTTTATTGCTATGTTATTTATGTCGAACCTATAAAAGCTTAGCCAGCGCAGTAAAACTCAAATTTCATTTCAGTTAACAGACTTAAAGGCTCTGTGTTCAGAAGATATCAACTAAAACTCTCCTGGCATGACACCTTTAGGTTCTCGGCAACAAGGATTCATTAGGTATTCGGCAACAAGAATTCATTAGGTATTCCTAGAAATGTTTTCGAAATGGGACTAAATGTATAAAGAAACAAAATGTTTACCAAACGCAACTTTTTAGTAGGTATAGTTTGAGGTTTACTAAATGGGAAGTAGCCCCTAATTGGGCCCCAGGAGCTATTAAAAAACAAAATACTATTTTCAAAAACGCAAGCCGCATCTGAGGTTTAATA
This sequence comes from Mecyna flavalis, assembly GCA_949319885.1. NCBI lineage: Eukaryota > Metazoa > Arthropoda > Insecta > Lepidoptera > Crambidae > Mecyna > Mecyna flavalis. The sequence continues at coordinate 2,267,385 of OX439426.1, forward strand.
AGAAGCTTGGAAAACTAAGAAAATATACAAATAGATTTTTCAATAGTCGTTATGATGCACCGCTAAAATTCTTATTGTTTGAGAATTTGCATTTCAATTTATTCTCCAGACCACGCTTCGGTAGGTCGATTAAACAAACGAGGCCTTCCATGACTTTGACCTAGCACATATTTTGTCACGTCAATTATGACCGCTAACACTGCAATATCCTAGCCATAAAGTGCAATCTGCAGCCGACAAATGCAACACTTGGACATTACTCGTACAATTATTACAAAGTCGACACTGGCAGATCGAATGACATATGAGCCCAGAGAGCCGACGGGATGCACCTATTACAAGAATGCGAAACCATACCTTGAAGAAAAATGTCCAACATCAATAGTATCATCTTCGAAATGAGACCCTATCTTTTAGGAGGTATAGTTGAGTTTAGGATGCAGTGGCATGGAGATACGATCATGCAAATTGGGGTGCAGTTTCGATATTTGCAGTGGGTGCGGTGACCCGCTGCTGCGATCACGTACGCACGGCGGACGTACCTTTCGGGCTGTGGTTCCTGGATACCTATCAGTTTTAAGAAATCAAATCAATTTCGAATTATCTTACAGATATAATAAAAATATATATTTTCCTTTAAAACAAGTTACACGAGTTCGCGTCCATTCGGCACACTAATAGTGTTGGAATACTTACCCTTTTCATCAAAGAAACACCAAAAAGTTGATAAGTACAACCTAATTTTGAAAACACTACATCTGAAATAAAAGAAAAAATATTAAATGTATACCAAAGTAATACTTGTACAATACAATAAAGAAAAAAATCAAATAAGTAAAAAAATATAATAAAGACACTACAGTACTGTCTACAAATAAGTTGGCATAGCCGAATTTTAAAAGTCTCATCAACCTGGGAGAAAATTAAAGCCATTACAAACATTAATAAAAAATAAACTGGAAAAAGGACACAAACGGAAACTGGGGAAAGATGAGGTCAACTACATAATTACTCAACATTAGCAGCTGCTACATCTAATTAGAGATTTATGTCAACGCAACTTAGAAACTGAGGTTTTACTGTGAACTGTAGTATGAATCTTACATGTGATGATCATTTCGAAGTAGTTACATACACATAATAAATATGACTTATTATACATATAGAGAACTGCCTCCCTCGTGCAGTGGATAGTCGACTGCAGAACCGGGGGCCATGTGTTCAAGTCCCGAGACAAACCAAACCTCTATAACCCCCGACGCCAAAAGAGGCGTGTTATAAGGTTTACGTGTCTGTTTGTGTGTGTGTCTGTCAGTCTGTCTAAGAAGAAGATTAGATAAGCCTACTGTCTGGCAGCACATTAAGGTTCATTCTAAGCGTCGGTTCCTGGTGAAGTGTCCCTCAATGGAATAGGCCGCAGTGACCGCTTACCATCAGGTGGGTTGCGAGTCTGCCAACTGATGTGGTAAAAAAAAGACAAACAGACCATTAAAGAAGACATAGGTACTTAGGCTAATTTTTATCGCTGACTGTGCTCGCAGCATTTGCCTCCCTTGCAAGCTTTCTCCACCGTTCTCTTTTGGTTGCATGGCGTGCGCATTCTGTCACAGAAGTCTCGGTAACAGATTTGATGGTGCCGGTCTATCTCGTTGGTAATCGGCCGCGTGATCTTTTGTCCTAAATAACTAGCCGCTTATTTTAGTAAGAATATTTTATTTTTAACATTGATTTTATCATAATAAGGACAACACGTTGACTCAGCATTCGCTGTTTATTTGGCGCCATGTGTGATTAGTGATTACTGAGTAGGCGTCGTTAGTTACACGAATTGCATCTCCAAATTGTGTAGTAAACAGGAAAAACATCTTAATAACTTAGAATAATAAAATAATTAAAGAAATCTGTCACATCTGTTAATGTTATTTATATTATTTTTTTACTAACATAGCCTTCTTATTTATGTCTTCATTAATAACAATTAATGTCTGAGTGTTTCCGCTCGATCCCCATTCTAATTATCAATTTTGATTTATTTTGGGTACACCAAAATAAATCAAAATACTATAGCATAAACATAACGTCCTTCTAGCCACGTGTTCAAGCAACTAACTACCTACGCAGGATATATTAAAGGGCATGCACCACAGATAACAGAAACTAAACTTTTTATTTTAGATCTCTATGGCATGCACAAATGTGTGCGCAAGCACAGGTGCACTTCCTATTTGCTCACTTTCTTTATCATGATTCATGAGAAATAGGTTGGACAACAGTCTGATCCGACCGTATAGAGATAATGCGCTAAACCAGCTGAGTCTGAAATAGATTAAATTAAAAATAAAAAGATATAACATCTAATCGACTTCCATCGCCTTGAAAGTAAGTTGGAGCAAATAAAAAAAAATTATATTTATATGAATTACCATCTCTTAAAATGTGCAAGCGAGTCGTAAAGTGTAACAGTGCATTATTATTAACCAATAAAACATAATGGCGCGTTTATATTGCCTTGGTAAACGTTTATAAACATTTGACAATGTTTGTTTATTACTTTTGAAGCCAAACTATTTAACATACTCTGAATAGTTAAGTACCTGCAATAATAACGTTAGCGAAGTAACACAAAGTAATCTATATTAATAAAATTGAATCACCAAAATGTATGTGTGCGCGTAACTTCGCAAAGACTGCACCAAATTATATTGTTATAAGCCTTTCTTATCTTGTGGGAATATGACATTTATTGGAATAATTTGTAGCTAATGTGACTATCTAGCTACCAAGCTATAAAATTGCGACAAACAAAAACACTTCCTGTGCTCTCTGCGCATTATCCCGAGATAAAAAGTAATTAATGTCCTTCCCCAGTCTTTTACACAGACAATTTGATTTATAACTAGCGGTCGCCCTCGCGGTTTCACCCGCGCGTAATTTCCTTTTTCAACTATCCCCCCTTCTTCCATTTTTTCCGGGATAAAAAGTATCCTATGTTCTAATCCCGGTTATAAACTATACGTGTGCCAAATTTCATCTAAATCCATTCATCCTTTCTTGAGTTATAAATACACTATTTAATTTAACTAACACCAACTTTCTTTTATTTAAATAGATATTATATGGACTTGAATTTTGTACGCAAACGAAGTAGGTAACAAATCGTAATAATATACACAACAGCAGTATGTATGTTGTACTCAAAAGCTCGTAGCTGTGGAGACCCATCGTGTAGGTGGATTGGAATCAAGCAAATTATACTCGTTTGATAAATATTAATTAATGCTAATAGGTGATTGAAACAAATTGGCTGCGGCCTATAGCGTGTTAAACATGGTCATAAATATTTCACACCTCACAATTACCATGTCTGAGCAGATTAACTAAAGTTTTAAATTAGAAGCTAAGGCTACTATTAGACAATTTTAGGACGTAAACTAGAATAGTTATAACATGACACTTCTCTCTGTCATAATCATAAAAGAGGGCGATTAAATAGGGGATTTGGACATTAGTGAGCTTAAATCTTTGCAGTGAGCAAGAAAAACGTTTATTAAGCACCAACAGTATACCTACCTACTTTTAAGCACATGTCATCTTTGGATTCCGCCTAATAGATAGCAAGATTGTGATTCCAGTAAGAGAATCAATCTGTTAGTCTGTTACAATAATGTTTGACGATTCATTAGTGCATCTTTGAGTTCTACATGAATAAGGACCCATATTTTAAATTTGTGCCTCCATTGTGCACAAAACCTTACCTTAAAATATCCTTAAATTTCGTAAAAACCTTACTTATCTCCGCCCAGTTGGTCCAGTTCTGTCGTCGTCAACTTTTATATCAGCTCAGTGCGTAACTTGACTCCACATGTCGCGTGCACTCAAGTAAACAATTTGTTTCTTCTTGTCAAAGGAAAAACCGGTTACAGGGTGTATGGGCCGGTAATTATGCAATCTGATGCTATGGGATTGACAGGAACGCCGGAAGCATGGAGGTTTAGCGTGACTGCTTACTTAAGGCCTTGATAAAAAGACTGAAAAGTCTAGATTGGTCAAATATATCAAGAATAATCATGAATTACACCACTAAACCATCGGATCTAGCACACTGGAAGTTCTACGGCTGAGACTGTACCTGATGTTTTTTATACTATTTTTAATTTAATTAGTTGTAAGTTCTCATGTAAGTGGCAAATGTTTTAATGAGAATAAAGATCTTTAAACTGAAAAATATCAGCTTCTTAGTGTCTCACTGCAAGGCAAAGGCCTCCATCCTTGCAATCAAGTTATCGCTACAACGATGCCTTTTATCTGCCTTAATCACCACGGTTGCTAAATGTGGATGGGTGGTCACAAATCTAAGCTGCGTCCGAAAAAACTGACACAAAATTAGCTCGACCCTGTAATTGAACTTAGGACCCAGATCTCGGCCCGGTACTTAAACCACTGACCATCGGAGCGTTATTAGACCATCCAGGCGTCTAGACCAAGAAGAATAAATAATATGTAAATAAAATATGGTGTGTACATTGTTCTTCTTAGCTTTGTCATAGCGTACCTACGTGACAAAGAAAGTGCCACTACAGAAACTCTCGCTGGTAGATTCTAGGTACTGACGTGTTTGCCATAACAAAGCAATGCCGTGCCGAAAGAATTAGCGAGTTGACAGACCACGCCAGGAACAATTGCAGTTCCTAGAACCGACGGCCGAATGTCCTACTGCTATCATGTTTTGTGGCTCCAAACCGCATGTATCATATTATAGTGGTATACGATTTATATGTATAAGTTAAGGGACTGTACCTTAAGCAATCACTCCTGCCAATGGAATTGGACAGTTGCTCCGTTGGCAATGGATCGACGTCATTTTCTGGTATAGGGATAGATGGTTAAAGAGCTGGATAAACACATGAGAAACTTTTTATCCCGGAAAAATATCACATTCCTGCGGGTTATAGGTGCGCGATTGAAGCCGCATATGGAATTATTAAAATAATAATTTTTAAATGAAAAGGATTCCGGAACCAAGGCGAAGGAATTAAATTTTGACCGCCTCCGTGGAACAGTGGCTACGCCGCTCGGGTATAAAATCACGGAGGTCGTGGGTTCGATTCCCACCTTGGGTCTGGTTGGTCGTAGGGCTTTTTCAGAGTCCGACTAGCTAGCTACCACCCCCACAGGTGAAATCTGCCGCCATAACAGCTCTGGCTGTGTTCCGGCAAAATTAATGTGGGAGCCAGTACACTTGAAATCAGAGGCTCGAAGATCAGATGAGTCTACAGTCTGGCAGCACATTGAGCGACGCTTCTAGGTGAAGCGTCCCTCAATGGAATAGGCCGCAGTGGCCGCTTACCATCAGGTGGGCTGCGAGCCTGTCTGCCAACTGAGTTAGTATAAAAAAAAAACACAACACTAAACCCATCGAGGTTTTAATCTAAATGAGGATAATTAAATATGCAGCGATTCGGAAGTGTCGAAATGGCTAGCGTTTCTAAGAAGGTCTTTACACTATGACCCTGTTTTAAGTTCATGTTTGACGCAAATCGGTGATTTCATAGTCGATCGATCTGATTAGTTTTGTAAATACCTCATATTTTGTGTGAATTCCCCTTCGGTCAATGTTTTTTTCTGAAATACAATACTCGCCAGAGACATAATTAATATTTTTTTCATTTCTGGTAAGTTGGTTGCTATCCTCAGAACAAGTAGATAGTGTTCTGAGTTGCTATCATAGACTTAATAATAGATATTAATTCCATGGTTGCTTCCATTGCTGCGACGTCAAAGAAGGACAAACAAAAACATTGCGATTTATAATGCCTCTTTTGCTTTTTTTTTTTGTGAAAAAATCGAGTTTTGCGTTTACTACTGAATCTGATAGATAAAATTTCCGTAGACTTCTTATTATAAAATTGTCATAAGAGACAGCATCTAAGGTTTCTGTTAGATTAATTATTAGGTATTTCGTCAGTGGTGAAACGGGCCCTAAGCCCACTAAACTCTCCCAGTTTTCCCTTCAAACCCAAAAGGCAAGAAGTAGGTGCCGGCTTTGTGGCAATTTATCGGCCGCTTCTATTTTGCACATGTTTTATTTATAACTTGTCTTGTTTATATATTCATGAGTAGTTTCAATTGTTAAGTGTCGAATATATTGTCGAATATAGCTTTCCGCCCGCGGTTTCACCCGCACGTAATATATTTTTCAAATGTCCCACGGGAATGAGACGTTTCCCGTAAGAATTTTATATAGCCTATGTCCTAATCCGGGTTATACAAAGATCATCGATCATTGATAAATTGTACTGAAACGAAAATAGCAAGCTTATTACGAATGTTATCAGTGTACTGTATCGTTATTGAGATTTATATTTTTTTGAAAGGGCCCTTTTTATATCGCTAACAATTTTAACACGGTTTCCATATTTTAAACTATTATTACCAAACTTACTTGGAAAGTTATCATTCATTTGTTTATTTAATTACTTTTCGTTCGATACAATCTACCCATTTTAGAACGTTACACTATGATACTGTGATGCTTATGTACAAGGGCGTCGCCAGCTTATGATTAAGGGGGGGGGGGCAATGGGGCCATATTATTTAGGAGAAAAATATGAACGGCGCCGAGGGCATGAAGCGTTACCGCTTTGCGGCTAGCTTCATTTGATCTCTAGGGGGGGGGGGGCAACTGCCCCCCCCTGCGCCCCCTTGGCGACGCCCTTGCTTATGTTGGTATAACTAGACCTATTCTAGGAGATTCCCGTGGAATAATAAAACAAGAAGTTGGGCTAAGCTGCCTTTGGAGACTAATAAACTTGATTATACAAGCCTACCTAAATAAACAAACCTGAATTCCAGGCACTCATACCATACCTATGTACGAATATAACTGAACTCATGTGAATATAATTGGGGAAGTCTGACTTTCTTAGTGGGTTTTTCATGCATCACAATCAATTCGAAATAGAACGCCAGGTGAATAGTAATGCACAGATGGAAGATTGAACTTTGCATTGTATAATGGCGATGTTTTGATACAATTGGTTGGCACGGGGTTTTCCATACTAAAATTCAAAGGCAGATCATTGTTTGTGATACCTATTATCCTCGTTTAACCACAGGATCCGATCACCATCACCGCCGTGATGAATTTATTTATAGATATTTTATATTAATTCAGCTGACTTTGACCAAAGGACCAGAGATTAATCCTCAATTAGCTTTTTTTCCGAAACCTAGACGATCCTAGGGGCGGAACCGCCCATGCCCCGCGACAGAATTTTTATAACGTAACGAAACTTAACGTCCTATTTCATATCGTTAATCTTTGATAACTATTATTTTTTTTATTTGATTTGATCAAATTAGATCCTTCGATTAGATACGTTGGATGTGTTGATTATTCTAGAAAATACTGCGGCCTAGTACGATTTATGAGAACGCAAACGTGGCTTCTCTCTTCTAGCATAGAATACCTATAATATAATAGTACTCTTCTAGTTAACAAGCAAGAATTAAAAATCCCCTCCTAAATCTTTTTTATCATAATTCAGTGTTCTCTTACGAGCTTACGTCATTATATGAAGCTTAAGGGGTTTCCCTGCATTGAAACATCCTGATTCCTGATGCTAAAGGTCGCTAAACTCACTACATGTACTCGAGTTCATTTACATAATATTTGATAAGCGATCCTGAATATTTAATAAATGTCTGAGAGAATATCCAATGCTTACACAGGAGAACGCCTCGATGGTCTAGTGGTTTAAGTATTAGGCCGAGATCTCGGAGTCCTGGGTTTAATTCCCGGGTCGAGCTAACTTTGTGTCGGTTTTTTCGGACACAGCTCAGGTTTGTGATCACCAATCCGCATTTGGCAAGCGTGGTGATTAAGCCAGTTCCCATCATTGTAGCGATAACTTGATTTCAAGGATAGAGGCCTTTGTCCTACAGTGGGACAATAATAGGCTGATACGTTTTTACACAGAATTTGGATTATACGTTTCGCTACTTAGAAGGTGGTGGCGGAGCGCTAACGGGAGAATAACCCCCTGGCGTTCCACAGACTGAGGCGGACTGATCTTATGTTTTTTTTTTTATAAATGGAACAAGTAGGCGGCATGTGGAAATAGTTTGGTACTCCCGGCTATTCCTCCGAGCTGCATAAGTGGAACGAGCCCTTGTAAGTCGAGCAGTTGCCAGTGGGGCGGTTGGCTGTCTATAGTTTTTGGATTCCACAACACCACCAATTAGGAATATCATATACAACTCCGCGTTAGCAAAAAAAGAAAAAAAAATGTTTAGATAATTTTAAATATCTACATGTTTGTGCTCATTATTATCATAACTTAAGCAAAATGATAATTCGTTGTGGGTGATACCTAGATGCACATTGGGCATGTTAAGATTTCTGTTATTGATTTCTAAAGCCCAAAAGCCTGGTAAGCTGCTTAAATCGGCGTTCCCTAATCCAATCCTGATATAATATTTTATTCTCCAAGAGCCTTATTCAGACCTAGTCTGAGTGCGCTCGCACCATAATCTGGGATTTCACAAAAGTAGTTAGTATAGATAGAGTAGTACCTATATCAAAGAGACTGTCTACAAATCTCCGAGACCATTGACAGAGGAACCAGACCACTTGGTTACATTCATTATGCTGACTGTGCAGGATTTATCTGTTTCCAATGAAAGGAGCCTAAAATGCAGTGGCGTAGCGATGGGGGGGCGGGGAGAACCGGGAGAACAGTTCGGTCCCCGGGCAGCACTTTTTAGGGGGCGGCAAAATTTCACAACAAATAAAAAAAATGTACCATTTGCCAACTGGAGGAGCGAAAAAAAAAGGGTGGCAGAATTGTCTTCCGCCCCGCTTCGTGTCTTTTTTGCCAACTGGAGGGCCAAAGAAGGCGGCAGAATTGTCTTCCGCCCCGGGCGGCTGACATCCATGCTACGCCACTGCTAAAATGTGGCAGCACATTAAGCGACACTCTTTGATTAAGTCTGTCAATAGAATAGGCCGTTGCCGCTTTTTCATCTGGTGGGCTGTGTGCCTGTCTCTTCTTTTCCGCTCACAGCATGATCCAGGATTTGTTACGTCCAAATAATACATTTAGGGCGATGGCCATCCAGCCTCCATAACCCTTAACATGGAAACTGGACCAATTAGATCGTGCGCTTGACTACTCACTTAAAAGAAAGAAAATTACTTCAACAGGAACACTTTTTTCCGTCTTAGTCGTCCATTTTCCAGCAGGTGTGTCCCGTGAGATCAGTCACGTCGCGGGCGTCGTGTTCTGTTTTGCCAACACACTTGTTGAACATTCGCTTCATTGTGCGCGTGACGCCCCGTCACATGACTTGCGCATGCGACTCACCGCGCGTTAATTATAAACTAACGGTCTCAATGCGAAAAAAAGGAAAACGTAAACAAATGACACGTTCTAATCTTTCAATCACTCGCTTGATAGTTCTTGAACGATATCCGGTTGGTTTTGGACTAAAGTGCGGTATTGATTTCGTCTATTTCAATACATTATGATTGTAAGATCTTATCTTAACGATAGGTAAAATAGGAAGGCAAAACAAATAAATCTATCAAAAGTACCATTGTGTTAATTGATTGTTATAAACTGTCTTAGTGCAGAATGACAATTAGTGACAAGTAATTGAAGACGAAACAAGTCTTTTCAAGATAATAAATGCTCATATTAACACTCTACATAAATAATTATATTTTGTCTGTGTTATACATACGCCTGCTTCCTGGATCTCTCTAAGGCTTTTGATCTAGTATCGTATAACATGCTTTGGAGGAAGCTGGGGAGCAGGGGTGTACCGGAGGAAGTCATAAACTTTAAGAAGTTTAGGTTTTGGTACACCAACCAAACTATGTGCGATGTATATTTAAATTTTCGTATTGATAGATTATGTGCTCACATTAGGTACCACTCTATGTATATTTTGTCTATGTTATATAATTACATTTTCATTTTAGATTATTCCACTTTGCCCCACCAAGACGCCCCACTGATGGGGCGAAGTTTGATATTTTAGACAGTCTCCCAAACATATCTACCGTAAGTAATGATGTTCAATAACGTCATAATATTTCCAATTGCATTCGCTGTTTAAACATATCTGTGAACGTGGCATTGCTGGATTTGCGACATTGATACTGACTGATATCTCATATCACTAGACTGAGATTACGGTCATCAAGATGCTGGTATTGTCCCTTTTACTGCTGCCTTTAAACATTGAAGATGTTAGTAATAATGGTAAATTGAATAGTTGACAAGGTTTATTCCCGATCGATATCGGGGAATGGATGGTGACCCATCGTCTCTCTCTGGTGGACAGCAGGAAAAAAGTTACAATTTCCTCCAGCGGAGAAACACTGTACCGAAATCTTTCCACACTAGTAGCCAACGGGAAGAAATAAGTTAAAAAAAACTTTTTTCTTTTGTAGTCCTGAGAAGCTGTGAAAACTCTTGGGTCGGAATGAATGTGAATGAAATACTTCTAACATAAAGGAAGGAAGAAAGGATTTAAATTTGAAACATTAGAAGATGGTTACATAAGTTTAGGTACAACGTGACTGATCTCACGAGATCTCATCATTCGGACATGAGTAACGTCCTTTAGAATTCATGGCCTGACTCCAAATAAATTAGAAAACTAATCTAGACAACGCAAAGACCACGTGATGTGCGTATATTGTCTAAACGCTAAAAATTTTCCTCCTCCCTCCGTCTGGGATCTTTCAAGCGAATCGTAAACATCATGTGAGACTGAAACACAAAATAAAAAACAGAATTATTACTGAAGAAACACTCCCGCAATCCGCAAAAAAAATTACCTAAACTTTCCTGACTTACTGACGTGCTTTTTGCTGGTTCGCTGGTAGGTAGAGTCATTCTGTAACTTTGTTGAAATTACATGAATAAAATATGAAAAAATATTCTGATGATATTATGGAATTACATGGAAATAGTTCAACATTTTTGCAATGGTCTGTTTTTCTTATTTGATGCCAATGATTTTATTATAAATTACTGTTTGCAAATAGCTTATTATTGCTAGCTTATTTATTTGGAGAAATTGAAACAATGTAGTCTCGTACCAAAACTAGTTCTTGAGCTTAATTTAAAAATTAACTTCCTAATAAATTATGTCATGACTATAGGTACGTGCGGATCCTAATGATTTTAGATAAATTAAAGTACTTGCCCACTTGTTTGTAATTAATGTGATTACAATTCTACATACATATAATCAGCCAGAAAGACCTGTTTCTGTTTATCATAGTATTATAATTACCATGATGTATATCCATACACGTATCATTGTGACAATGACTTGATTTGAAAGGTTAAATTAAAAATAAATGTAGATATTATTTTAGCCTGGGATGTCGTACGTTTGAATCTCGCCTTGGTCTAGTTCGTTAAACAGGAATTAAGAGAGTGTTTCCACTTAGGCAAAATCTTCTTACAATACGAGATATGCATGAGAAATAATCATAGATCAAATATATATCGACACAATTAAACTCATGAAATTATTTCTACGAATTCGTTTTACTGTTAGAGATTCGTAGCCCGTGTCTTAAGGGGGGGTGGGAGTACATAAAAGAGGCATAGACCGACAAACTTATCTGTTCCGGTGGCGGCGTCGCTACTGTCTATTTAGAACTGTCATTAAATATCGTTTTTGCATTGTATTTCACGTAGTTCCAATTTTGGCCACCGGAACAGATAAGTTTGTAGGTCACGTCCAAATATGGCGCCGCGCTCGCACATTTCGTAGTTTTTTAAACATAGTAAACGAGACACTAATTTTATCAAGTCAAACTCGGCGAATTTATCTGTAAATATTTAGTGGCTATAATTGAGTGAAAATTCAAATGTTAATTGGCAGGAGCTTAGACATAAAATACGAAAATCGTTAAAAAAGGGGTAACTTTGGGATTTTTTTCTATCGAGTGAAGTTTATAAAAACATGTAATTGAATGCGATTTTAACTAGATCAGATCCTTAACTGATACATATATTTTTTTTAGAATTGAAAACACTGATTTGTATGTCTCAGGTGGCTTTTAAAAACCATACGCGCGGCATCTGCGGAACTACACAGCCTTAACATCAATATTGGTTTACGAAAAAGCATTCTCGATTGGCAAATAGACAATGACTCAACTGCCACATTAGTTTAGAAAATGGATCTGTCTAGACGTAACGCAGCCACAAAACACGTGACCATGGAAATAATATTGTCTATGTCACGTGACACGCTCGTAATGCCATAGAGAACGTTTTGGGGATCAATTAGTTATGACGTAGTGTATGAAACTAACCAAAATGGGAGTTTACCGGACTTCGGGTGTAGCTATAATAAAAATGGCCCCTTTTTCGAAATAATAGTAAAGCACCTATCCCTACTAAAAATATACAGTTAAATTTTCTTTGTTCTGTGAGTTATACGAACGTAACTTTGTCTGTCTCTCTGCCTGTTATGCTTTTACACTGACTGAACCGATTTTCATGAAGCTTGTTACATAGGCTAGGCCTTGGGGACCGATATAGACTACTTTTTATCCCGAGATAAAATTAGTTCTCAGGGGCTAACGGAAACAGATGTGTTATTGTTTGTCCTTCTTTCACGCCGCAACAGAGCTATTGATCAGATTTTTTTTTCCTGTTGGTATAGTTTGGGGGCCAGAGGGTGGAAGAGGCTACATTTATCCCGGAAAGTGCGAAATACTAGCACAGGCAGATAAAGGTTGATAACAAGACAAAAATTGGTCTAATAAAGCTTGCACAAGGACGCCATTCCTCCGATAAGCCAAAATCACCAACAACACAGTCGATAAGCTTAATTATCTTCCTAAAATACAAGCATTTCTTCACGTATCACGTAATTATGGTCAACATCTCATCGCTAACGACCATGTGACAGATAACGCTTAGCTCCGACCTAGGGTCCATTAGGCCGTGCCTACGTGCCCGGGGTCTGTCGCCGCTCGTGTACACACGCACAGATTCTGCGCCGGCGCACGAAACACGCCTTGATTTGTACGCCCCACGCGTAACTAAGGAGGCGTGCGGTTTTAATTTGTTGTGCCAAAGATTTCTTGACGGTTGCAATGATGACTAAGAGACTGTGTAGATCGATGAGGAAAAAGTATTGGTAAATTTTTAACACATAGCTCTGGAATGCAAGCTGATTAGCCGATTTCATAGAATTTTGGACATAAAAGTTTGCATTAATATGTTTTGGTAGAATGGCTTGAGCTGTGGTAGCCGAATGGAACGAAACGTCGCTTTAGTCGTTCGAGTCTCGATGCGCACCTTTTATATAGATTTTCTAATGTGCATATTTAGAACTATCACACATCGTGAGGGAACCTGAGGTCAGATGGCAGTCGCTCCATTGCTCCAATGTAATAACTGGACTTGTGTAGACTGAATGGACCTGTCTACAAAGTGCAAAAGGTGTAAAGCAATTAATTCTGCTCTTAGAACAATGACGTTCAATATACAACTAGACACCCAATCTCTACGAAAAATTCCTCAAAAAACGTCCGAGTGGCTTTGACACTGATGACATTAACACATTCGTTCAAATTAACACCTTATCTCGTGGAATTTAGTGTTTAATGTCAATTGTATACAACTAAACGAAAACTCTGCCCAATAGTCGGGTGGGCAGACTTTTGCTTCGGACAATATTTGAGCGTGATTGTGAGTCTAGTTTTTTAATTGAAGGCAATGAGCCTTAGAAACATTATTTTTGAATACTGACAAAGGATTAGAGCGTATGGCAGTCAAAAAGATGCCATTAAATACTTAAAAAATGCACTATTCAACTTATAAAAATGTTCAAAGTCACTTGACGTACAAAAATAAAATACACGACGTGTATTTATATCTTTGGTATTTAATTTTATTTCCAACATTGTTAAATAAATATCATCAGGATTTGTCTTGTCACGCAACGGCTCACTAAAATAGATATGAACAGAAGACCAGTGATTTTAGTTGCTCATAAAAAAAACTTTACAATGTGTTCTCGCCCAATTCAATCGTAAAATATTTTATCTACATCCATACCCTAATATGTCTATTTTATAGTCAGGATCGATGAGCAAACGCCCTACATTTAGATATGAGTATCTGTGTCTGCATCTTAATGTTTACATTTTAACATCGGTAACCGATACTAAAATGTTCATATTTTAGTATCCGATACTAAAATGTTCACATTTTAGTATCGGTAACCGATACCTTAATTACGTTCAAATTTCGAACGTCTTCTTAAAATGTATTTTATTCAAATTGACCTACTTATGACATGATTTTGTACTAAGTACTAACTTTGCTCATCGATCCTGACTATAAAATAGACATATTATCGTATGAATGAAGATAAAGTTATGTATGTGACTGTACATAATTAGGCATTAAAATACTCATGTGATCCTTTTATGAAACTCACTTCGTTCGTTTCATAAAACCACATTCGTATTTTAATGACCCGCATTATGTAACAGCCACATAAATAACTATTACAATCCTATGTTCACTCACGTTTTTAGCCCACGTTAATTTTTCATGGGTCGATTTCGGAACTTTACATGAAATTTGAAGTTAGCTGTTAAATGCGTTACATAATATGTCGTTCATTTTCTTATTATAATTATGTCCCGTAGCTTCGTCGTCTACGATTGCTTTCAGTACTTTCTAACCCTCCTCAGGAAACCAAATTAAGAACTTCGAACGTGTTATACTATAAGTATTTATATAGTATGTTAAACCTATTTTTAATGCACACTAAATATTTTTTATAATAAAAGGAGCCAAACGGGCGAAGGATCTCCTGATGGTTAGGTCACCGTCGCCCATACACTTTTGGAACACCAAAGGCATCGCATGTGCGTTGGAGAAGTGTATAAGGAAGGTATAAAATCTTGTCTTTAAATATTATTTTAAAGTGTTTATTAAATTAAATGAATATTCTATTCAGCGCGGAAACGTTGCTATTGTCCTGGGTACTTTTCCCATGGACGGAGACCTCGTTCAAATTTTTTATTTATAATTATGTTTTAGTTCTTTTTTGTATATATTTTTAATGGTAATAACTAGTTTAGTATTGAAGTTGAATAAAATTTTAATATTTAGATTATTTAGAGATTAATCTTACATAAAACCATTTTTTATATTCCAACGAATACCTACCTAAATCCGACTTAAATAGCAATAGTGAAAAGGAGAGTTGTTATTCCTTTTAATCAGTTTTTGCGTTTGGGAAACTTGCAATAAAATCGGTATACGACTAACCTCGTGTTGGTATGTGAGTGTCTTCGCATTTACGATCTCGGCTAGAGAACATATTATGGCGTGTTGTAAAATAGGAATACAGGCTTCTTGGAACTTTATTTACAACAACATAGTACAACTATCTTCAGTAATATTAATAGCTAATTTTTGTATAGTTTTGGTAATTTAATTATATTTTAATGTAAAATACCTATCTATTCCTAATTTACAAAAATGATATTGTTTGTAGAATCTTTTTCATTATATTTGATGCTTTTCGCCTGAAACCGGGCAGCAGGATTAGCCGGAGGTTAAAGGAAAAGTTCATGATGGCCGTTCATATTCTAAGCTGATTAGCGTGTGTTTACATAGGTTATGTCTCAATCTAGCTTGTTAGCTCTCACCATATACAGACTGCTAAACGTGTGTTATCACCGCGAGGTATTGAGGCCAGTTTAGAAGTTAGAACTCCTATTGACGCTAGATATGTCCACACTGTCAATTAAAACGGAGATTTTTTCAACAGTGCACTTTATTCATTGAGTTGTTAGATTTGATTTCATCACAATATGTATTTTTGGATGAAAGAGAGAATAAAACGAGCTCTATATCACTGCCATGAGCGGGACCTGCGTCTAGAATCTCAGATGCGTTAGGGTTTTACCAGACCAATCGATCGATCGTCGATCAACGGCACCAATCGATGATAAAATGGATTAGTCGACGTCGATCGATATTCCCTGCCATACCTGACGATCAACCAGACCAGTCGACAAACTTCAATCGACGTTGACCAAACTCGTCGATCTGCAGTCGAGCTATTGGTTTGGTAACACCCTTTTCCGCCTTCGATAAAATAATATGAAGAGAGGGAGAAGCGGAAGGGATATGGGGGATGGGGCGTAGGAGGGAGGAAAAGGGGGCGTTTGGGCTACCGTTCCGGCACTCGTGCACTTTCACTCACCAAATTACAACTTATGGCTGTGCTTAGCGAGGGTGGTGGTATTTCCCCGAGCGAACTACCCCGTTTAGATCGACAGACACAAACTGACTGCAGCATAGCTACACACATACATTAAAAATTAAATTAATATTTAATTAATTAATCATTTTCCCAGTAATACTGTATTAGTATATGGATGTATTATAATACATTATTGGTACCAGAATCCATGACGGTACCACAATCTTTAATAGATATTGCTTATTTTGTTCCTTATTACCAAAACTCGTTATTTTCAGTACTTAAATGTATGCATTTTTGCGGTTAAACTCCATTTGTATCATTGTAGTCAGTTATTAGCTTATTGCATTTTATCTTTTCATCATTCTTAGGTGGTCCGTGCAAGATATGTTTGATCACTTCGTTTTGAATCTACAATACGCCATAAATTAAAAAAATATATTTCATATTTAATTAAATCAATTGATAAAATTCTATAATTTAAAAAAGCACCGTCAAATTTTGTGGCCCTTAGTTTTAGAAGGACTGCGCTTAATTTGAATATTCTTTTTTTGTCAATACTTAAATATTAAACATAAACGTCAAAAAACAACACATACCTGTTAGGAACAGAATAAAAAACCTAGCTACAGTGTAAGTTAAATATTTACATATTTTACAATATCATTATTTTAATATGCATATGCATCCATTTATTATACAATGGAATTCTGTTAAACACAATTTAAAAAGGGCGTTAGGTCGACGGTAGAATTTTCCCATCCCTTTTGAAGTCATTCCGAAGACAAAGTTGTATATTTTTTCTAAACTGCTCAGTAAAACGCTTTATTAATATCAGAAGACACAAATACGTGATAATGCAGCTATTTCAACACATCCAAAAGATTCAGATTCAAATACATGCACGAGATAGGTATATAAAATAATATATTTTATCAGAACAACTTTTTTGTAGGCAATAAAGAGTAAAGTAAATACTAACTACGAGTATAATGCTAAAAAAAACTTTGATGCGTTACAAAACTATAAAAAATATTATTTATATTTAGGTAAATGCACGAGTAAAAATTTTTAACTTATTTTTTGTTCTGGCCAAGATTACCGCAAAGTGAATTCTTTTTTAAATATAATTTGAGGAATAGAGTGAGTGCTTTTACGCTCCATAACCGCAGGCTGGCGATACGGGTCAATTGTTGCCACAAAGGTGGGCACTGGCTCCCCTCTTCCTCCTCCTGCTCCCCCTGGCTCCTCCCTGTCGATGTCGGGTATATTTGTGTGAAATAGTTTTCCCTTATATCAAGCAAGCTTCTAAACACTGCAGGGCAAAGGCCTTCAAATCAAGTTATCATTACAATACAATGGTAGGTCCTCACTTAATCACCACGCGTGCTAAATGCGGGTTGGTGATTGGCGTTGGCGACACAAAGTTAGCTCGACCCAGTTAGTTGAGCCCAGGACACCAAAATCTCGGCCGGGTACTTAAACCACTGGACCATCGAGGCATTAAAATCCACATAAAAATAATTTGGACTGTACTTTTGTATGGTGTTATATCACCCTTTTCTTCGCACCCCAAAAAAATAAAGATTTTTACCAATCCATAATTATAATAAACACTAATAAAATTATGATGCAATCAATCATCTAATTCTAATCGATATGATTTATCAAAACTAATGTATGTTTGTTTTTACGCCTAAAATAAAGATAAATAGAAGCCACGCTTATCAAATTAAGACTCTGCAAACAAGTTGTTAGCACAATAGATACTTGGTATCTTATCAAATGTGACGTTAGAACTGCGAATATTCGTTATAGTTTATGAATATGTAATATAACTATGTTTTAAACGTGCTATACCTATTCGAAATAGGCATAGCTAGTCTTACAGTAACCTACTTACATACACAGACTGCTTAGAAATACTACCCTACATATTAAAAACATTCATGTCTGTACTAGCTTCCTCCAACGGGTTCGGTGATTTGGGGATAAAAAAATAGCTTAGTGTTTGTGCAACTAATACAGGAGAGTATACGAGCTATACCTATTCGCTAGAATTTTTTGCGTGATAAAATAACATTAGAATTTTTCCCATTTCTGAGACTGATTTGATAGGTACATCATTTTAGTCATACATCTGTAAGCTTATGCACTTGAGTTAAAAGTATAGATTTAGGTATATTAGCGGCGTCGCTAGCTAATGTGTCGTAGAACCTTTCCAATACGACTAAGCTACGAAAAAAAATATTTAATTATACTTAATGTTGCATAATTTCTTTGAATTTGTAGGCAAGGATTGTCAATGCGTCACACCCATCTATAATAAGTTTTATTTATTTCTATGTATTTTGATGGAGTTAGAAATAAATATTATTTAAACCACCACATTTACTAAACTTATTAAGAAATCTTAATTTTCAACTAAATTAATTTTAAAATCCAAATTGTACCCTATTATTGTAACTTAAAATATATAACATAATTAAAAAATATACACATTTTTCAATACCATAATAAAGTTATGAATCCATCAAAGTGACTAAAATATAAATAAAGATTTTGGCAAGCGCAACGTCGATATCTATAATTATTACATCTACTTATGTAATTTTAAGTATGCGTATAAAAATATTTCATCAAATCTCCAAACTATCTAATGTGATATCTATATCTACGTAAGTAAAATTTCCTAAAACGCACTACAAACGCACGCAACAATATCGCAGCGTTATCAGGCGCCGGCGCACCGCGCTGCGGTGGGGATACGATTTTCCCGTCTTATATTAACAATCGCGCGCGCACCGCCTCACTAGTCCACTCGCCGCGGCCCGTGACTGTTCTACGGCAAAAAAAAATGTGTAACATGTGTACCCGTGACGTCAGTTCTTCCGTGGAGGTGCCACCTGTGAGTGCGCCGCCGCCGCCTCTGGAGAAACCGTCCAAACAGCTGGAACGCTTCAAGCATAAGCACAATATCGTCACCGATCCCACGAGCGCTGAGAAGCAGAAGGAGGTGGAGTACCAGCCCGACCTGCTCGCCATCTCGACGCAGTACACCAAGATAGGATATGACCTGTTCAAGTCGGCGCTGGAGCGGATGCAGGAGTCGAAGGCTTACTTGTGAGTGCACTTTCTTTTTCTTAAGGACTGATTACGCGGCGCCTACGTAAGAATTAATTGTTTGACGTTTTACCGGGTAGAATTTAAAAAACAACGCGGTAGAGTCTCAAAAATGTGCTCTTTTTACAGTTACTTATCTTAATCTTATCGTTAATATAAAAATTTTGGACAAATAGGATACCAGTCTTGTTTTGGAAAGATTACAATTGATGTATATGTTGTTTGGTGGCCAAGTACCGGGAAACGCAGCCGTGGTAGGCCTCCCACAAAGTGGACCGATGATCTCATAAAGATCGCCGGAATCCACTGGATGCGGGTGGCGCAGGACCGATCGGTTTGGGAGATCCTAGAGGGAGGCCTATGTCCGCAGTGGACGTCGTTTGACTAAAATGATGATGATATGTTGTTACGGTGGTTGTTAGTCCAGCCTCCAGGTAATAAATATTATTTTTAGGTTATTATGTGTGATTTAAAAGAATAATATACTTAAAAAAGACCTCAAATGCCAACATTAGGATTAAATTTTCAGGCTTATTTCAAACAACAATTGACTTTGAATTTTTGATATGAACGTTATCCACTTACATAACACCACACTGATTTGTTTTCCTAATTGAGTACACAAATTGTATAAAATTAAAATGCATCATTCTATCCAATTTACTTTCAACTTCTTACAGTAAGCCAGCCTTTAGAAACGCTAAATAAAAAAAGATTTAATACTGCCTTATCGTGCAATCGAAGTTTTAAAGGACAATTGATTGCATGAGGTCAATTATTTGAATATCAAGCCAATACAGATTTTTTATGTGCATTACTCCTAGCTCTGCATTTAGGGAAATCATCGTGCGTTGTAATAACCAGGTTTGTCATATCTAGGATCATAGTCGAAGCGGTCAGGGTCCGCTCCATAATGGATGCAATCGGGAATACTCTGGGATGATAATGATCGTGCGTCAACTGCCAAGGGTTGCGGAAATTTGTCGACACTTATCGTAAATGTAACTCAAACTTTCCAAAATCCGGAGAAAGCAAGCAGCAATTTACTTGCCATAAAATCAAAGTTATGAAAATGTTTAGTTTCGCAGACCGTGTTTGTCAAATTAAAAACTGCTTGCCTAAACACGTGACTTATCAAGCGTGTGTATTGGTACATGCACAAACGTTTTGTAATTTAGGATTTCAATGTAATTTGCCCAATGATTTATGGTACCCATACAACAATGATTAAAGAAAAATATCTGAGTTCTGCCGTAAAAATATGTCTAAAGAAAGACGATAATAATTTGATTTTGACTTTTAGATATCTTTGGGACGTCAATTCTCTGACTGACGCTTGATTTTAAACACATCTTTGCAAACATGATTTGATACATACCTAACATCACATTGTTTTCTCAATGACATGCATACCAAATGTAATATACACCTCGTTACTATGGCACCAAGGTTTACCTTGAATACAATAATCTTTGCTTGTAACAAAGATTTTCTACGTCTGCAAATAAAATAACTTTCTTATAACACTTTAACATGACTAATAGTGTGGCTAGCCGCTTAAATAACAATAAAAAATAATCGTGCCAATCACAGCCTGGATTTCATCAGCTGGCAATGTTAATACCCTCGCCTCGTGTTTCAGATACATCTTACCCCCTATCTCTCTCAGATTTCGCATCAAAAACATATCAATCCAAATAGAGAGAAATTGATCTCAGTTGAGAGGTTAGCCTGGACTGATTGTTGCTGTTGTGTCCGAAAATCTGCAAGGCAATTTCCGACGGATAAAATGCCAGCAGCGCATTTGTAACTCTGGAGTTACAGATGTGTTTAAGCTTCGGTAGAACGTCCCATCAGGTGAACCGCGAGCTCATTCACCCGCAATGATATAAAAACATTTGTCGCCATGAGCTACTGAAGTTTGTTTTTATTTACGCTAGCCAATACCGTGACTCATTAGCTTAATATAGATCTAGATCTCTCTAGCTTGGCTGGACGAGGTCAGTTGCCACGTTATCGACACGTTTCGCCTTCAGACTGCATTTGTATGATTTGCAGAACCGGTTAAAACAAAAGTTAAAGTCTGAAATCAGTAAACGTTTAATTGGGTTTACCAAATCTGAGGTCAGAGTAAGAGAAATATCTCTATGTAGTACCTACTTAGAAGTTGGGCCAACAGTTTTCTGCCTGTGCCTTATTTCTATAACTATTGATTACTAAGCTGAAAAGAATATACCACTGCAGGGCATCGGCCTCTTTAATTGAAATAAAGACATCGTCTTAATGATGGACACCAGCGTAATCGCCACCCTTGCCAAATGCGAATAGATGACTTTCCGATGGAATAGTAGGCCGCAGTGGTCTACAATCAGGTGGGCTTTTTGCCTGTCTGCTAACTGATAAAGCATAAACAAATTACAAAAAATAAACTCCTGCGCAGTATTTCTTTTTATCTCAAATGAAGAATCTAACGTCATGGACTTTTATCAGTTTATGTAACGTTCACCTGACAATGCTCTGATATTGATTTATGTGTTCCAAGACATGATAACTACTGATCAGACAGATATAAAACATTTCTCTAAATTGAGATGATTCTTAGAGGAGAGTTTACATATATGTGATTGAATGGTCATACAAATAATGCTCTTTCAATATAGGAAGTTTAACGATTGAGTTAAACTACTGATGACGTTGATGCTGTCTCTTTTGTTACTTTGCAAAAACATAAGACAGCATCACTGTTATTGGATATATATGTATTTCTTAAAATATGCGAAGCATCTACGTGTCCACCCACGTCTCTACGTATGTGTCTACGTGTTACCCGTGTTGACAGCTAGTGACAAAGTCCACTACATACATTTGGTAACCAATTTGCGAGATAAAATCGTTTTAAAAAGTGTGACATTGAGCCTATCTAACCCGAAATAAAGTCAGGATATCTATTTTCGCTGCTTCCTTGTTCTATTTCCTAAACTGTTTGACCGAAGTGATAGTTGGACAAAGCCCAGTGTAGGTACACTTGCGCCAAACTATGCGCGACACTTCTTCTGAAAATTGTTTGTAGATCCATTCATCTTGTTGTGATAACTGCTTTGCAATGGACGAAGAAATATCGACATCGCTGCCATTCGTTTAGTAGACACATGCCTTTGTATTTTCTACAAAGAAAATAAGAAAAATCGGATAGTATATACCTACATACCAAATCTGAAGAAATTTATCGAATAATGATTATCATTTTGGAGTTTCCTAGTCTGACTAATAGCGCCGTTGCGTTGATAGCGCACTTTTCTATTTAGGTACATAGTAGGTATCGATAATTATATGTGAAATGAGTTCATACCGTTTTCAAGGTGACATGAAACCCATTTGTACTACCTACTTGCTAGTCTATAATGCATTTAAATTTAATTTTTTTTTATTGAAACTACTGAAATAATTCTAAAGAAACGACAAAATGCAAACAAAATGGCAATAAATTTTTGACCAAAGTACATCTATGAAAGGGAAGGTGGATTTTCCACTAGACAAGGTATCCTACAACAGGCAATATTTCGATATAGTTCTCCAGAAATTGTCTCAGAATTTCTAGGCAACATACTATTTTTACCGTTGACATTCCTGACAAAAATATTCTTCGCAATGCCGGTCATTGTGTATGCATTGTGTTTATTTTATTTGTTTGTTGACGTCATCGTCGGCGCGTGCCGAGTGATGAATGCGTGAATCCGACCAGCGGATGATATTCAATTGCAATTGATATTTTCAGCAATAGCCATAGAAATATTATGTACTGTAATAGCTCAATGGCAATAGCAGACATTATTGAATCTTCTTTTTAGAGTAGTTAGAAGCATTGCTATTTTCGCTCTTTTGAAAATCGATTTTGTTATGTTCCACACAAGATCGAATACCGCTATTTGCTACAGCTATAGTACTTTCTGGCGATAAATTCTATTTTGAATGATTAAATCCAAAAAATAAATATTACTTAAGTCATACCAGAAAATTGAGTTTATTCTAAATTATGTAAAGCCTCAAATGCATTTTTAAAATCAAATGTTTTAATTTCACGTCTAAATGTTCATATTTCATATTATCTACAGTATGGTGTATTATTTTTTTATTGCACCGCAAGTCATAGTTAGTTATACTTTCTCTTGTATAACAGCGTGACAGTGATTAAACAGTTACACGTGCCTACTTATATAAGGTTTTTACTGTCAACTATACTTTGTTGGTTCGTATTAATAAAATACCTAGAGATATTTCAGTAGGTAACTTGCACAAACGTATTTATTCAGAATAATCTTTAATAGGTATTTGCAGGACTAAACGCAGAAGTCATGCTTTCCTATTTCGAAAACTAAACAATATTCTTAAAATTTTTTTTTTTTTTTGGATCACCAGCAAGTGGTACAATGATACTTACTTAAAATTTAATACATCCAAAATAATATGACCTAATACACTCAATTACTGGTAAACACTACATTCAAAACCTAATTATTATTATGATTGAGCACGTGTTTAACTATTTTTTTGCTTTACCGCATACTATTACATCTTAATTTAGCTTAAAACATTATCACACTTTATTTATATATCACACTTTATTTATTTATTATATTATATATCACGTCAAACCTAAATTGAACGATTTTTACAAGCCATAAAATGTAAATTAATGCTAATCAACTGTTAAACAGGGCAACAACTGACAGCGCGACTAATGTCTCAAGTAAAATGAAACGCGGTACCGGCAAAAAATCGTATTAAAATTCTTCCTTCGCCATTTTAATTTACATCTCGCCGACGCCTCTGACGGAATAACCTCGGACTCGTTAGCGTTTAAATACTCTGTGGTTAATAAATTAACTTACTTAACTCGATAAATCAATTTGTTAAGCTGGTGGTTTTTCAGGTTGTCATTGGACCACCCAAAATTCGTTTATTTAAAGGTTTTTTTTTTTACCTTTAATAAATACGGTAGTAAGGTGGTAAGTGCTTTTTGGTGATGAGACATATAGTTCTTACAAACGAACAATCCTGTTAGGTATATAGAAACTTTTCTCATCCCTCTCTCCACCTTCATCAGCATCAAAACATGTGGAAGACGCAAAAATAGCTTCGTCTGAAGCAAAAATATTTTGGAATAAATGAACTCGACCTCGTTTTTTGGAAAATCAAAAATAACAAGCACCTTTGAAAATCAATCATTCATTATTTTCACAAACCATTTTGGTGACGACTGTTCCAAAGATAACTTTGGCAAACAATTTGTTCCATTTCCAATTATAAATGCAATAACAATAAAATCAAAACAATCAACAGTAATTTCTTTTAAATATAGAGCTCCTGTTTACCATTCCGACACCTGTTTTTGCATATAAGTATCAAGAATCCAGAAGCTAAGCGAGACAAAGGCTCCGAGCGATTTGTCCGGGACTAGTCAGGCTCTTAGCTGGCACCATGATCCAGGATTCAACAACTCCATTTACTTATATCACATTATATCGACTGCCATCTGACTTTCATAACACTTACTTACTCCGATGGCTCAGCGACCTGAAGTGTATCTTGGCCTCCGATACGAGATCTCGCCATCCTTCCCCATCCTGTGTGCTCGCGCGCCATTCGCCAACACGCAGCTTCTGGAGATACGACCGTGATCCGGGGATCCGTGTGACTTCCGTAACACACAGAGACAAAATGCATTCTGGATATTTTAACACATCTCATATATCATCAATTGCAAACATGCATGAATTTGAATAATCCAAATACACAGTCCATCCCAGACATCGAAATAATTACAATTATCTTCCAAACTGTGGCACAGTTTGTCTGCAGAATTGAAGTGCAACTCAGACGCCATTGCACCACCGAAGTACTAATATATTATCAGTGACTGAAGTAATGACCTAGCCTGTTTCAATTACATCAAGTGCGAAACAGAATAATCTAGAAGCTCCGAGTAGAACTAAAGATGTCAGCGTATATCGGTCGTCGACTGGAAAATACCGGCGCTCAGTCTCTGTCAAACGTTATGTTTATCAGTTTGGTTGTTATAACTTACATATATACAAGAACTACAATATCAACTTACGAAGATTTACCTTCCTTTTTTGAGTGTCTATGTGACCAATTTAATCTTCCATCCAGATTCTTCAGTATTCTTCAAGATGGTTTCCCTCGTCACCGTTTCTTAACTATACATTACTTCACGCCTTTTTCCCACAGGACAGACAGAGACCAAATCCTATTGTTAGTAGATATGTAGGCTAAAATTCCAATACGAACGACATTATTCGCATAAGTAAGCGGCATTACGCTCTTTAACAAATATTGCAATGCAACTAAAATTATAAACTGAAGATGGAAGGATAGACGTGTGTAACCCTTTGACGCAAACGTTACTGAACGGATTTAGATATTCGATGAAATGATGGTATGTAGTTTAGTTTGTTTGTGTTAGTTTGTTTCTAAACTGCTTCTTCTACGCAAGTAAAATTCAGTAGAAGCTAGTAATTTTAAAATCCTTAGGAATATCCCTTATTAGCTAAAAAACGAAGGACCTGAATATAAACATGAATATATCCATCAAGGTAAAGTCCAAATTTAATGCAAGTAGTACGTACAGACGGCAGCAGATCAACCTACCCTAATCGGTCAAAAATTCTCAATTGAAAGAGAACTCTACATGACATGTGAATAAAGCTGAAAATTGGTTGTAGAAATTTAACAGATTTAGGGTAGTCTGATGTGCTGTCCACTGTACATTACCTCATAGCTATTTATATTCTATCACAATCAGCCTGATTGATTTACGAATAAGATATGCAGATATATTGTCATACTCTGTCATTCGTAAGAGATATTGATGCAGATTTTTCTAACATGCAGTTAGATAAGATTACGGCTTAATTTTACGAATGACATTTTAGACCGGACCAGAACGGCCGGTTGAAATGCGTTAAAAACTTTGGCTCCGCAAAAAATGTGTGGTTTTGGACATCTATCCGAAAATTACGAAAAGAGAGCGTAGCTTAGTGAAATCTAAGGCAAAGAATTTATGCCTTACTGCGATGCACTATATATCACTGTACTAACCGCGTAGTCAATTAACTAATTTTAATTTGAGCACAATCGAAGTAGCTGTATGTCAATAAACACTGTAAAAATTACATAACATGTCACTATTTTTATTGCTTTGTTATCATATTCTCGTGTTGCAAACAATAGGTACTTGGTACTGTCTCTTTTTGTTTTCAGTGACAAATAGGAACAGATTTGAGCCCAAAAACATTTTTATTACGGGAAACGAAAAAATACACATTTTGGAATAATTGGAATTCTGTAAAATCAAACAAGGTTTTTGATCCCATGTACATATTCTGAATGTTTATTTTGCTCGATTCAAGCATTCTTTAGAAGTTTTGTCCGAGTTTTGTGAATAATAATTTCATTTAAACTGTGGAAATAGAGCGAATTCGTTATTCAAAATCAAACAAAACACAATCAAGTAATATTTATTAATTATCTGTAAACACAGGATCCGCATTTATGAAATAATTCTATTTTCAAATTGCCACAGGTAAATTACAAACATTGTGATATTAGAATATTTATTTCAAAAACAATACAATGGAATATCCCTATAATAACAACATGTTTATTGTTGATTTGTGTTATCATAGACTTCAGAGCTATAATCATGGCGTGTTTACTGGGTTTTCACGGTATTTCATGTTTATACGTAGAAACAGACTGAAAATTAAATCAATACACGAGTATCTAGTGAAAGTTTTATTAAAAGTCTCTATTTTCTCAATCTCGCAGTTATAATATGAAGGAATTGATTCTCAAACTTTCTTTCTTCTAATACTACCTTCTATATACTCTTATCTTCTATGACTATTATGTACTAAGTTATATATTAGGTATACTAACTTAGGATAGCAAACATAGAAAACAACAAGCAAATAAAAAAATATATATTATATGCATAAAAAAGACTCCGTTAATACAAGAAAAAAAATATATGAAGGAATGCATTTTCCTAGTAATGCATTGCATAATTATACAGCATCTACAGACGTTGTACTAATTTCATCAAGAGCCTATATTTTCCGTGTTATATGACGGTGAGTGAAAGCAACTGACTGTAACTGTCGCCTCGCATTAACGTCGACGTGTTGGCAAGAACCGGGTGTTAAATGTAACATTGTTTTATTTACATCGCCAGTTTTAGATTTCAGGGCTTACATTACCGTCCTATAAAGGAGCTTAAGGTTCAGTGAAAAATGTAAATTTCTCCACCGACAAGAGTTGGCCAGTTTTTATGAGAATTAAAATATATGTTGACTTTATAAAATGATTGATGTAATGAAAACTGGCATATTCAAATCTAACCTACTTTAAGATCATAGAACTTGGCACTCATTTAGATCTCCATTCTTTTTTCGGCGAAGCCCACAGCCAGGCATAATTTTTGTATTGAACTTGGCTCTCCTTTTTTACATTTATGTTTTTGGTGGGATATAGACTACATATTTACCCCGGGGATGCTCAGTTCAAATATGGCGTAAAAGAAAGAGCGGTTTATGGAGAGCGGCCACATTTCTGCGTGATACCGTTGTATATTTACTAATAGTATATTTTATGTATAAAAAAGAATACTTAATGTACAGCAGAGTGCAACCCTACACGAAATGGGGCGACAATGAACATACATTCAGTAGTATTTGTCACGAGGAACAATGTTGGAGATCGCAGTAAAGACAGTAGATCTCGCATCATTGTCATACGTATTTTCTATTTGTAACAATGTCGGAATTAACTGGCCAAAGCGTGGGACTTAAAGTGAAGTTATTAAACTTTCTCAATATAAATGAACATGGCTCTTCTTTTTAACCAATTTTATTTAGACTGTAAGTTTTAAGACAACATTTGTATATTACAACAAAATCAGAATTATAAGAATATTTTAGCCGCAAGTTTTCTTTAAGAGTTTTGTTTTTCATTACATAGTATAGATTACGTATAATACTTATCCTTATTTCCCTATTAACAATTAAACTTAGATCGTAATTAATAAGAAATCGAATTTATTCTATCTCAACACTCAGAGTGCTAAATTACCAAATCTAAATGGTCTGTTACATATTAAGAATACAAATGAGTTGTGGTAAGCAAATTGCAACGATAGGAGCTCGAAATAAGTCCAATTTATATCACTGTGATAAATGTTATCATTAACCGAATAAAAACGATGAAAGAAAGTTTAAGTAATTAACTGATTTCTTTTAGTCACAATTTTAAATTACTCTCTAGCGAGTAAGTAAATAAATAATATAAAAACTAGTAGTAGTGTACTTGTAATTTTGAATATCCGGAAAATTAAATCAAATAATAACAGGAAAATTATTTCTAGAGAATTGTTACATTTCGACGTTAATTCCATGAAAATCGTCGTAAATGGTGACTAATATATCTCTCAAAAAGTCCCTGGTCCCCTTGGACCACAGTTTATAGCCCTGGCTAATAAGGAAGTGGTTTTTCCCGGCACTGCGTGTACCTGACATTTAGCAGCCATACACGGAGATGCGCTCGAGCCGCCGGCGCCTTCCCCGATAACATCAATGCAATCGCACTTGCAACGACCTACATTTCTTTCATTATTACTTTTAGGGGTCCCATGTGCAATAAAATGCATCTTTTTTTCTAACTTATACTGTCCCACTGCTAAGCAAAGGTCTTCCCCAAATCCCCAAATAGTGAAATTAATGGGTATATGAGGCCATAATAACCGCCGTCTCGGTGTAGCGGGCGCAAGGCGGTGCCAGACAGTAGCTGCTTAGTTACTGTTTGGCACTGAACTGTCTAAGAGCAGACGTGGCGCTTACCATCAGATGTACGGTCTGCTTGTCTTATTACACATTGCAATAAAAAAAATCCTATGACATATCTCTGGCTTGAGCCAGAGCCTGCCAGTCCTCGGAAAAGCGGAACAGAGAAAAATAAGAGTTACTATCGAGTTTCATACCGGTTATTCTCTGTAGATAACAACATTCCGAACCAGGTGGTACCACTCTGTATAATTGACAATTCATAAGTACTTTTTAGAAGTTTTGAATAGATCGTCACACCATCTTTTTCCCGGCTTTCCCCTGCGCCGCTGTCTATTTTTTGGGTGTCGACTCTGTGCATTAAAATCACCAAAAATAAATAAACCAAGTTTGTGTGACGCATACTGTAAGCGTCTTGATATAAATCCCACATCTTTTCCTACCTACACATAAGATGACACCTATAAAAATTCCGAAGATTCACTTATACGTGACAGAAAACATATAGAGCGAGTTAGAACAATGTAGGTAGTCTAGATATTTCCTCATATAAATGTTGATTTAATATTCAGCTTAGGATTAGTACGAGTATATAGTTCTAGTATATGTAGGTATATCTTATGAATGACAACGCACAACTCTCAGAACAATAGGTTAAGAATGTTTCATGTATCTAGATTTTCCAGCAGTCAAATATGTACTAATACATTGTTTGATGATCTCAATGTTGAATGAATTAGAAAAATATAAAGCTTATTCATATGGTGTCATGTTCGAAGTTCCTACTCCAAGTGTTTATTCGCGATCTGGGTACGCTCTACGATCCATGTTTTAAAAAGTTACATTGAAGCGACTGCCATCTGACCTCCGTAACCTTTAACAGGGAAACTACACCAAAATAAGATCATGAATGTATACACAGTCATAAAACTACTAAATAATATTAGGTTAGTAAATTAATTGATTTCGATAGAATTTTTCTGCATTTTTTTCATTTTATTTATATACGGAATCCCCAGTCTTTTAAGCAACTCTTGTTAACATTTTATACGATACGCGCCGGTGATTAATTTTGTTAAACACTACTGTTAATTTGCAAAGAGCGCAAGGGTACCGGCACCTTTAAAGACGTCATATTTTAAATCTTTGGCTTCATATTTACAAAGAGAGAAAACATGACAATACGATTTACTGCCGAACACGACTCGACCAAATGTGTATAATTGAAGCTTCTGATTAATATCGTATTGAAATATCCGCTTTCAACGTAAAAATATTCATACAAAAAATATATATAACATACAACCAGTATTGATAGCCACATATTTTCTTAACAATGAAGAATCATTATAGGAACAAATGGTTCGTCAACAGAAAAATAAAAAGTCTACAATAATTACATATTAGTTATTATATTATCAGTAGAAGATTTGATGAACGTGGATCGTCAAAATATATGTGCACGCATAACTTCCTTCGTAACGGCCCAAAAAAACTAGATAATTTTATTTGTTATTATCAGTATAGGATTTGTAAATAATATTTAATATTCATCCTTGCGCTGTTGGGATGGGCAACCAATTTAAATTGAATTATCTTGGGAATTTAAAGAGGATGATATCTACTACTAATTACAGACTCGAACATGAGCCATAGGTAAAGTTAAGACATTGTTCTCTTTTATAATACTAACCTATAGTATAACATCACAAACTTTCCTATTGAATCGTTTGTCTCAACGTGTTAAGGAGCGTGATCTTGCATTATAATCGATCATGCATGCCTGCTGTCAAAGCTAAGCCAACATTTTATCAATTGCAAGATGTATGTTGCACTCACAATCATCTCTATAAAGAGATTAAACCTTTGTCGTCTAAAGCATTTACTTACTTGTAGTGTTCGTGTTTATAAATCTTCCTGTTGTATCAAGAATTGTTTAACAACTGATTCAAAAACAAATGAAGGATGACATTGGTGACGTCTCTCCTCAAAGTTAACAGTATTTAAATTAATCTGTAGCTATTTCTAATTGTAAAAGACGTCATTGTTCATAGTTATGTTATCAGGTTTTACGTCAAAGAGATTTTAAAATTGACACGTTTTCATCGCCATTTAAATTTAAAAAAAAACGTTACGTGTTGCAATATGACTGTTAGATAATAATATAAGCGTCCGTCCATATTATATCATATAGGTCGACAAGATGCCAGTCAGCGCAGGATAACTAAAATAGAATTTGGTTGGTTTTTGGTTGGTTGCTCCAATTGCTTCTCCCTTCAAAGTCCTATCCATAACATAACTAAATTGTAGCATTTCTAGGCTTTCTCTTACTTCCCACTATTAACATACAATAACTCTAAGATGTCCTCGTTAAAGTTAAATAAACCATATTAAATAGATACAGTAATAACTTATTTCAAGGTAAAGGGAGGAATAAAACTTCTGAAGTAGAGATAAATGTAGAATGTACGAGTGAATAATATTATGTTGACCTGTTGCCACTGATTGCAACTTGAGAAATAATTTATTATATCTAGTAATTAATTTCATTGTTTATTATCCATTGTGCGTGTGGAAATAAGGAAGCTACTAAAGGTGAATCAATATCCGATAATACAAATTTAATTATCCTGAGCATTGACTGTCATACATACATTATAATTTTATATAACGGCCATATACAGGACTATCTATATAATAATTATCTGTCAGATAACAATGAAATGAAAATTGGGAATAAGATAATTATCTAAGTTATCTTGCAGATAAATATCACTTATCTATCGTGGTGGAACTGGCCCTAACGCGCATAACTGCAAATGGTTTAGGTGCTAATAGCTATTTAAAATCGATCGTCGCAACGTCTAGTCTAACAGAATAGGTTAAGAATGTTTAAAAGGTCAAATTAATTATAGCTTCGTGGTGCTCATCAACCATTCCAACTAGAACACTGTTTAACTAAGCTCCTAGATTGTTCTAATCATTTAAATTTTTCTTTACCACTACTACTAGTACTATTACAGTCATTATTTTACTTCTGGCACAGAATATAAGTCTTCTGGTATAGATAAAAAAAACGGGAGACAGATCAGAATACCTACTTAAACAGATGTTAATTGCGGTTAAATCTGTAGTTAGATTCAAAAGATCTGTTAGGGTTAAAAGTATAGACTTAACTTATGAACGCTTTTGCTTAATTTTTAACAAGTTTCAATTTTCTAACTTTTTAAAGAACCTACGAATTTGACATTTCCTTTTTTTCGTTACATTTTAACATTAGTCTTGGCACTTTAGCAACTTCTATTTCCGTGACACCTGCCTGTGTAACATTTAACAGGTTGCTAAATAAACATTAATTACTCTCAACGCTCAAAGAAAAAAGCTTTCTAATAGAGAAAGACTTGTATTACCAATTAAACCCTATTAATGGTTAAGTGCACTCACAGAACGAGTAGTCAAATGACAGTCGAACCAATCGTAGCGTCAATCAGCTCAAACAAGCTGATGTGTAGGTAGATGACCTCTAAATAGGTTAAAAACGGAGATATGTTTGATGTATCCAGAAACCTTAAGTAAAGGGTTTATGATCCTAAACAATATGGTATGGTATGGTAACAGCACATGAACTTACCTTAATCTGTCTTATAGTCTCAATTTGTATAGAACTCTACCACTGACTTGCAGGAATTTGAGAAAATAAGGTAGGTAGCTTGTTATGCTGCTAACTGTACCTACAATGGAGGCACCATTAAAATTAAGTCATCGTGACATTGGCACGTATTGCTATTCAAAGTACTTTATGTGCCTATATTGGTGACAAAAATCCAAAGTTCATAGGCCATTCTGTCGGCATAAAAAACTCCAGCAATATTTAGAAAACAAACCACAGTTTTCCCTGAGAAAAAGGACTGAAACTATTTCCGAAGGCCCGTCTTTAATACCCCATATAAATCTGTCGCAACGTCAATCGTGCTGAGAGCATGAGTAAACATGATAAATCTGCTCTCGCGCAGGTCAAATAACTGGCGACGCGCACGTCACGTGACCTTGCGACGCGTGTGACGTCACGCGCCGCCCGCGCAAGACTCACAGCTGACAGCTGGCAGCGCTCTGCTGTATCTATGCGAGATGCAATTATGAATGACATTGTCTCATTGTAGCTTAAATGGTGCTATGATTCTTTTTTATTTAGCCTATTGAAGTCCCGCTGCTTCACAACAAAATTGGCTTCTGGGTTAGTAGTCGTTTCGCCCGAAATTAATTCGCACAAACGTGCAAATCGTCCACTTTCAAAAATAATATTATTTTAGTAGAAAAGTTTAATTATTTCAGTACACAATAAAATTAAATTGTAGCACTGGTAAAATTTAAAAAAAAGTAATTTCTTTAATTTCTTAAGAGAAAATTTTAACTATGTTCAACCAAACATCTTAAACAATCCTTAAAATAATTAAATAATTTCTTTGACCACCTATTAGTGGCTTATTCCTCGTCGTGCCACCAACTTGTTCCACCAGTGGCACGACAAGGAATTGTCATTCCTCGTCGTACCACTGAATGATTATTGAATGATTGTTGCTCTACTATGCTGTTAATCATCACTTTGTCGAATAAGTTCTATTTTCTATTACTTCAACACATCATTTTGATAGGGAAATAATTATTATGGTACTGAACCGTTCTAGTAGCGCAGGCGCCGGCGTTGCAAATATTCTTCATCATCTCTATAACGCATTTTAACTATGTCTTGAATCCACGCCGTAATAGTCCTATTAGCCTTGCGGTCACGATTATGAGTCGGCTACTGCAGTAGACGTTAAATAATAATATTTACATTATCCTTACACGCAATGACTGTAGACAAGTACTTTAAATACATTGCTATTTTTAGAAGTCGCTAACGAGACATAAACGCAAACGTTTACCCATTAGACGCTAATAACACAGTTCCAGTTGTAGTCATCAAAATAGATTACGCTACTGTTAATACTTCTGTTAATAATATTATGGTACACACAAGTAAAAAATGGTTGGTTTGCCAAACCGTAGCAAAGAAATGGATCTGGGATCAATGACTAAGCATGCAAGAAACAAACATATTCAAGTAACTTTCAGTTATTTGTTAAAATACTTTTAAAATTTTGGTTAATGATAATATTTTAAATAACCCCTATATTTACAAATGGCAAACGGCCAGAATATATGGAGGAGTGGCGTACAGAAAAAAAGGCCTTTACTCAGTCGTGAGATTCAACAGTTGGTAAAAGAAAACTTTACAAACTAGTAAGAATTATTAAATAACAACATAAATAACTGGATATAAAAAATTTGCGAAATTCTAAGAAGAGGTACATCGATAATACTAATGAGGTAGGAGATGCAATACTTTAATAATTATATTTGTAAAAAGAGGAACCACATTCCACTTTAACATACTATGAATGAAATTGGTCTGCGGTGTCATTGCCCGGCGAAACAGAAGCGGAACCACTTAAAAATAAACTTTATGGTGCAAAGAATAAAGTCAATTTATTTACGAAATGGCCACCTGAATGAAGATAATGTGCACCAAATTATCGAGTTGCCATATTGTTTTTGCTTCGGAAAAAAAACAGTTGCGTAAGGATGTGTTTAAAATTTGTAGCTTGGAATCAGGAACTGGATAAGTGGAATTTGACGAGACTGATCTTGAATATTTGTTTTACGACGTGTATTTTACCGTGAATTATTTAAATGAGTATTCGCTGAACACATCTCAAATGTAATGGAAAGTTTACGTTTTAATGAAACTCATAAGTCTCCTTTAACAAGATCTTGTTAAAAGCTTAATGCTAACCTATTGAAATCAAAGATTAACATACATTTTCCAAATGTCATCAGGGAAATGGGCATAAATATTTATCAAGTTATTAATCATAATAAATAAGGATTTCTGTTGATTGGCTGCAGACCAGTTTGGTAGCGTAACTAGTCTTCAGGTAAAATCGTGTAAATAAATTGTAGAGACATTGACGTTAGCGTCAAAATTTCATGAATACTTAGCATCTATAATGAAATCTGAATCAGGATTAGCATACCAGGTTTCTGCAAATAAACTACATTCAGGATGTAACGAATCAGCTGCATTAATAATGCAATATTTTAATTTCTGTTGATACTACCTAGTTCATGTTTCGTTAAATGGGGATCTTGGAGTCGATTTTCAGAACAAACAAAAACAAGTAATATATATTGGAAGAGTAATGAATGAACAATTATTTACTACATAAGAAAACAAATTATACCAAACAAAGTCCAGACAAATAAGTAGCTAAATATCGATGACAGATTGCAACGATGAGCAGGATTTAAACAAAAACAATAATGTAAGCCATCCTTTTGTACGATACATAATTCCTAATCAAAGACGATACAACAATGCTAAGAAACTTGTTAATATGTATTATCACCCTTTATAAGAAAGGACCCATTCTCAAGAATAATATGTGGCCCATCGTCCCAATATCTCATTCAGTATTGGTTACCCTAAAATCAAGTTCCATTTTGCGTACAAATTCACCGAATTCGATTTCGGAAACCGGCTTTAGGTATATCTGACGTGGTGGCATGCATTATGCATTATTCTTAGTATTTTTTCTTTCTTTTTGGTATTTTCGGCTTGGCTTTGTATTTTTGGGAACTTGAAAACAAAAACTGGCCCGTCGGAAGTGCTTACGTTGTTTCATAAGTTAATATTTATAAATATCGATGAGAATGACGTTTTTATTGACTTTCCCACAAAGCACGCATTGGTGTTCTCTGTAGATACAAGTGGTGTTCGGTGTTCGTAGCAACGCACGGTAGATAATTATGTACATTGTACAATGTATTCTTGAAATACAATAGAGGTACACTTGAACTAAAAGGTTCGAAGATCAGAGGAGCCTACAGTATCCGAAACAAATCCTAACACAAGTTGTAGAAAAAAGGAAATACTCAAAAAAAAGTAGCCTTGGTAGCCATTTAACACATTTCATGATTCTTCTCCACTCCACCAACCCGCACTAGGCCAGCGTGGTGGAGTATGGCCCACACTATCTCACAATTGAGATAAGGCCTGTGTCCCAGCAGTGGGAACGTATATAGGCTGATGATGATGATGATGATTCTTCTACTGAGCGTAACACTCCTCAATGAAGGAGCCACAATTGGATATTTAGCAGTATATCATCACTATTTTAAAACATTTTACTAAATATCACGTGATTTGGGCAAGAAAATCTTTTTATCGAAATAGTCACGTGTGAAATCTCGATAACGCTTATTACTGACAATTTTATTATTTAGGATTACATTAATCAATGTGATAAATTTGATTGAAACTTTACTTATTTTCAAATAAAAGAAACAATTTTGCTTCTTCATTGGAACGCCTTCAATTTAATCTTGTAAATATAAGACAACCTCTCATAATACGATCCTTAAATATCTTGAGCACTTGATACCAACAAAATTACTAGTTATCATGATGAATGCTGCTTCCTCTAGGTGGGATTTGAACCTCACTCCTTGAACATAAGGCTACTGCCTTACTTCACAAGCAAATATTTCACAGGCCCTCACTACATTAATTGATGATGCCACCGCGACATGTAACTAATTTCTGCTCCAATTATAGGATCATTCGGAGTACACCTATCTCGAAACTTTGCAATATATCCTGCACAGTTATACTGTTAACATATCCGCTTAAGTACAACACAGTAACATAACACCAGCGTAAAACCACCATCCTTAAAAGGCCGGCAACACATTAGCGATCCGTGTTGCCGATGTCCATGGGCGGCGGTGATTGCTTACCATCAGACGACCCGCTGACTCGTTTGCCGCCTCTGACATAGAACAAAAAGTTGAAATTCTAGCAACAGTTATTGTTACTCTCTACTCAACTGGCCTGTACGTACAATCCTTACTCAATAGATCTGTCTAGATAGTTTCTCAGTCTATAGAAGTGTCGTCAGATCTAACCACCTTTCTCCAACCTCGGGCGCGTGCGTTTAGGCACGTCGGCCCACACACACACAAACGGACACACAAACTCACCCAATACGAAACCGATAACGCAAATCACCACGGAAACTTTTTACTTCGATAACACGCGAATCGTAGGACTCGATAAGAAATGCATTCGTGACGTGACGACGTGTGAATGAGTCGATTGTAATAATTGAAGTTCATTGATCTATCCCTAAAAACAGGTTTCTATGAAAGACTTGTGTTTACAAAAAAAAAACATTAAGTAATGTTAATTCGCAGGCACCCGTCGTACTTTAGTATATATTCTGTGCCCGTAGGTAAATGTACAAGCTATACTTAATTAATTTCGGGCTAGACGGCGCTGTGTGAATAATGTCCAAGAATATAATTAAAAAGGAAAGTAAGGTAAATTTTTTGGCTGAATCTATTTGCCAACTAAAGTAATTAAAAAAGTCTGTAGAAATTAACCTGGACCCAGAAAACAAACTTCTTTTAATTTCCAGCTTGTTATTGCATTCTGCTTTACCTATGCGTTTCATGAGTAAGTTCTTGCTAGTCAGTTATACCAATGAGAATGTTTTTTCCTGTAGCAGGAAATGTAATAATTTGATGTTGTCAACATGCGCTTAAAGTCGAGAAAATTATTTATTTACCCTTGACAGAATATTTTATTGCAATGCCTACGCACATAGGATATAAAACCTAAAGGTAGGTAGTCAACCGCAGGCATGATAATGTTTATAATTTTATGAGTTTTGAGACCTGTATTGCATTTAACAGTAAAATTATTATTTATGCCAAGGAACTTAAAACTTGCTTATTTGTAAACAGATTCTATTATATACAAAAACATGTAAGGGAAAAATGTTTTTATTTAGTCATTTTGTTTTATTTTACACACATTAAAAGCAGGTTCAAATGATGACAAAAATAATTTTGTACCAGCGCGTGTATTTTCGTAGTGTGTACAAGCAAACATTTTTCAAAATTTACCGGCTTCTATATATACTAATATAATTTCAGTAGGACACTTTGTTTGATAAGGAGCCAAGCGAAACAGACAACCGTAAAGACCTAACCTATTTGCTCTTTGATTTGGACATACATAATTAAGTCTAGGAACATTATTTTAAGAACAAACATCTAGTAGCATTTGATGGTGTAAATAATTTAGTTATTTTAAAATTGTCAATTTTATTTTGGATTATTATGTTTATGGGACATGGTGGACATCATGGGAGCCAAAATGAGAACAAGATAACTGAGAAAAAACTCAAGTGAATTAAAAAAAAATAGGAAAAAAACCGATTCGTGAAAAAAAACGATTCGTCAAAAAACACGAATCGTCACCGACGGATCAGTGAGAATACTGAGAATGAGCTCTTATAAAAACATTAAACAAAACCTTAACCCTCTTATTACAAAAAACAATCGTTAAAACAGGTTTAGATCTGTACTAGTTAGTACAGGTACGAAGTCCGGACTATATTCCTTATTACAAAACAAATACCAACATAAGAATAATTTACTGGTACTAACTCGTTCAGTGCGTTTAATTTTACAAGACTTTGTTTTATGACATGTTTTAAAATCTTTAAATAAGATAGTAAAAATAATAATTCTTTAATTAAAAATGTGTTTTAGTAATGTAAGAAAAAGTAACATATATTTTTAATTTTCTGTTCACAAATTAAGTGATTCTTTTCGAAAACTGTCTTTCTATACGTAGAACGGAGCGAAATTTTAAAAGTGTTATCGTTTTGACGTTTGAAAGTTAGTCCATAGTAAAACTAGGGGCATCGGCGGACTTTCTTGGGTCTAACTTTAGTCCTCGAAATGAAGTAAAACTTCGTTTTGTAATAGCGTTTGACTTTAGTCAGGAGTAAGTGTAGTACTAAGCTCGGTTTAATTTTTAAACCACGTTTTGTAATAAGAGGGTATAAGTTTCTACACGAGTTAAGATTCAATCTGTGTAATCGATTATGCAAATCGTATTCAGCGACACTCGCATCGATGTTATCGCTAATCCTGCATCACCTTTGCATACTCGTTCTAACGAGCACTCGAACCTATGCACACTTATCATTCACACAGTCAACACGCATGTCGCTCTCGTAATCACGCGGTAAACATTTCTTATCGTAATTAATTACAGTCTATTGCACTTTAATCCTTCTAGCCCCGGATTACTAGACACAATAGAAAATCTATTGTTATGCGGCACCCGAGTGCCGGTTCGGCGTTGAGTGGTTAAGGCATTTTAAGACTAGGCGCATTTGTGATTTCTACAGTGTTGCAGATGTCCATGAGCGACTTGGCTTTAATAGCCTTTTTGCTAAAACTACAACCAAAGAAAAAATACATCAGATGATGGATGTATGTATGTCCTTAGATCCCATTGCCTGCCCGCAACTCAAGGGTCAAACATACAAAAAATAGTAGTGAAATTACTGGGTTTATGAGACTTGAGATAGTATATATTCTGTGCTTGAGACCTAATAACTGGTCGTCTCGGTGTAGCGGGCGCAAGGCGGTGCCAGACAGTAACTGCTTTACTGTTTGGCAATGAACTGTCTAAGGGCAGACGTACTTACCATCAGGTGTACGATGTGCTGCTCGTCTTGTTACACATTGCAATAAAAAAAATGTCTTTGGCCGGCGGTACTCACTTACTACTTGGTCTGTGTCACTTACCATCAGGTGTGCCGTATGCTCGTCTGCCCGCTATTTCATTAAAAAAACCTTTAAGCCACTCTCCTTTAAGGTTGAAAATATTGATATAGCTTAAAGGACACGGGCGAACATCCATAGAACGTTGGGCCTTGATTTTTTATGAATTACACTTACCGATTTACTATTATTATGTAGAAAATGAAGTAATATTCCAAATACACTACAATTTATAAATCCACTCCCTGGGAAAAAATAGTTATAGGATGATTTTGATTTCTACAAAAATAACCCCAATTGTCGAGTCCACTGGATCCGTTTTAAGAAAAGCTTAGGTCGTTTGTTTTAGCTGAAACCGTCATTTAAACGTAGCGAAAGTCGTCAAATATTAAACCAAGCATTCCAACAATAACGACAAAACAAAATAATTCACATAAGTTATTCAAAACAAACAGAAACGAATGATTGACAGACGTTGTATGACATTTGATTTTTTTTGACTTTTCTGTTGCCATAATTTTTTCAGAAAATTATCGTAAGCTGTCATTTGTATGGGATCTGATCGGAAAATCAGTATTTAAGTATCTTAACTAGCAACATTATTATTATTCTACCGGACGTTCTATGCACTATGCACATAACACACCGGATGCACTACAAAACCAATAGTATTTTCATTTATTGGATTATATTTTTATCCCGGGGTAAAAATATTAATTAAAATTGAATTTAAATATTAAAAATCTTGTAACGAATATTAATTATATTTTGAATAGTGGAACGAACGCTTAAGATCGAGCCCATTTCTGCCGCACTCCTTTATGAGCGAAGAGTCCGCTTTCGCCGCGTGATTAAATATTTGCAGCACGATTGACAAATGTCGTGTCTGTCTTGTTCATTAGGATGGTTTCAGCCTTGTTTGGGCAGGATTTTAGGTTTCGTATTTGTGTGGGAAATTAGAATGTGCGCTACGTAACATTTACAAGTAGCAATGACCTTAAGTACAGAGAGAAGTTCTCAGAGACTCAGAGAAACTATAGTGTGTTTTGTTTTCAACGTACATAATAAAATATTCGCACGCGTTGGAAAAATCTAGAGCTTAATAAATGTTCTAACATTAGGTCGCAACTTTTCATGCATCCTCAATTTGGAGCTGGTGCTATTTATCTTTGTAGGACCATATTATATCCAATTCGTAGTGAGAAATGTCTAGTATTCCTTTGGACGTTGCCAGAACAGATTTCAATTTTATGTTGTTTGCCCCAAATAAATTTTAAAGTGGTTGAAGAGAAATAAACCCTAGATTTTATACGTTTCCAAGAAAACAGCATTGTTTGCGGTTATATTCCGCGTAGACTTGCCGCCAAACGAGTTAATTTCATCATTACAAGGCTCGGACCCAATTAGATCCTAAATAGTTTCTTTGATAACATCGCAACTGCTATTGCCTTTGTGATTCTAATCAAAATGTTACAAAGACTTTCGAATAATTTTAATGACTTTAATTTTTTTAAGATTTTTCAATTAACCTTTATCTTAACTTTTACTCATAGCTGGGCATCGTTTATCCGTTAATCCGTTAACGCAAATTAAAAACTTTCGTTCCCAACACTGTAACCTGTAACTAGTCACACTTTAACACGTTAGGAGATCTTTCTTAAATGATTCCCAACCAGTCAGCACATTTTGACTAGTTGGGAATCATTTTACAAAGTTATCCCGACAAGTCACAGTGTTACAGGTTACAGTATTGGGAATAAAAGAAATATTTTTTTTGTGTCGAGATGAAGAAGTATTAAACGATACAAAATTTAATTTCACTAAATTGACACTGTATCCAGTCTTGTGTGTACAGTTTGTGAGTAACCCCTTAAAAGTATAGCTTAAAAAATATATTTTACTATGCGTTAACGGATTAACGATGCCCAGCTATGCTTTTACTCGATATCTCGATTACTCTACCGATATCTTGATCATTGAATGAATATGACAAAATATGCCATTCACAAGTGGTCGTTAGAGGTTCATGAAACTGCCAGATCATCAGTTCAAATTTATTTTATTTTATTAACTAGTAATTACGTAGACGTAATTACTACTTAATAAAATAAAATAAACGTAGACCAAAAGACGTATACTGCTAGACATAGGCTTCGTTCAAGGATTTCTAAATTGGTTGGTCCTACGCCACCCGCATTTAATAGATTTTCAGCATCTTTGAAAGGTCATCGGTCCACTTTGAAAGACTTACCTACCACGAAAACATCAAAATACTCTACGTAGAGATTAGCACCTATTATATGCTAGTACAAAAAGTTTGCATCAGACGAATTGTTCATCAGTGCGTCCATTTTAGTATTTAAATGACATGATTTCATTAATCAAAATCATTAATCTTTGCTTGGACGTCCAATCCGTGCACCATAAAATATACTTTATATTTTACTTTTATTTTCAAACTACTCTGGATTATTATAAAAAAACTACATAATGTTCACATTTTGGAGTAAATTCGAATTTTTAAAACGTTTAACTGCCCTTAGGTTTTAATCTAGGAGTAAAACCTCCCCAGAGTCAAACTTTTTAAACATAAAAACAGCAAGGACGTACCCAGGGGGGGGGTCCAAGGGGTCCGGACCCCTCCCGAAAATAGATGCAACCCATAAAATAAATCCCTCAGTAGTAAGTACAGTGCCAAATATGACTCTCAGTTTTGATCTGCGGGGCGGGCGGGTGGTGGCGGGGCACCTCAACGGTCATTGGAGCAAGTATTAATAACTTCCGCCTCGGCCGGCCACGGTGACCGGGCCGCCCGACCTGGACCCCCCCCCGACAAAAAATTCTGGGTACGTGCTTGAAAAACAGCGGGAAAAATGTAAATATTCCATTTTCAAATATCGTGGCTGTGTAGTTCCGAAGATGCCGCGCGTATGGTTTTTAAAAGCCACCTGAGACATACAAATCAGTGTTTTCAATTCTAAAAAAAATATATGTATCAGTTAAGGATCTGATCTAGTTAAAATCGCATTCAATTACATGTTTTTACTCGATAGAAAAAAATCCCAAAGTTACCCCTTTTTTTAACGATTTTCGTATTTTATGTCTAAGCTCCTGCCAATTAACATTTGAATTTTCACTCAATTATAGCCACTAAATATTTACAGATAAATTCTCAGAGTTTGACTTGATAAAATTAGTGTCTCGTTTACTATGTTTAAAAAACTACGAAATGTGCGAGCGCGGCGCCATATTTGGACGTCGCATAATACAGACCTACAAACTTATCTGTTCCGGTGGCCAAAATTGGAACTACGTGAAATACAATGCAAAAACGATATTTAATGACAGTTCTAAATAGACAGTAGCGACGCCGCCACCGGAACAGATAAGTTTGTCGGTCTATGCCTCTTTTATGTACTCCCACCCCCCCTTAAAACGTCATAATATAGTACCTACCGATTATTCATATTACATACTTTTTAATTAAATTAGAATTCATGCCATAAGTTAGGAGCAACCTAGACACTGTTCTTTTAAAGTCGCTAGGATGTCTTTTCTTTTTAGCTGCCATCAAACTTTGTGTTTCGGGGAAAGGGCACTGAAGCTAGTACTGTGTATATATGAGACCTAATAACTTTCGTCTCGGTGTAGCGGACGCAGGGCAGTGCCAGACAATAACTGCTTAGTTACTGTTTGGCTCTGAACTGTCTAAGGGCAGACGTGGTACCATCAGGTGTACGATCTGCTCGTCTTGTTACACATTGCAATAAAAAACAACAGTGTGTTCAATGTTCCATGTTGTTGCAGCATCGCCACGCGGACTCCTCAGCCGCTGCACCTGTTCCTGGGAGCCATGGTGCTGCTGACGTGGCTGAGCAGACCAGGGTCGGACTCGAGCGTGCGCGGATGGCGAGCTCTCTACGTGGCCGCTGTGGCCACCCATCTGGGGGCGCAAGTCTGGATGACGCTTGTTTCTGGTGAGTTTCATCTCTACTACTTATCTATCAATTTTTTTTTTATATTATAGCGGGGCAAACGAGTAAGTGGGTCACTTGATGATAAGTGATCACCGCCGCCCATAAGCACCCGGGACCCCCTGGCCTTGGGGTCTCAGGCGCGTTGCCCGCCTTAAGAGACGACAGTTATTAGGTCTCATATACCCAGTAATTTCACTAGCTTCAGCGCCCTTTCCCCGAAACACAGAAATGCTTGACACACTTCTATTTCACTTTTGTTGTCTGTGCAGTTGA
Source organism: Mecyna flavalis (assembly GCA_949319885.1). NCBI lineage: Eukaryota > Metazoa > Arthropoda > Insecta > Lepidoptera > Crambidae > Mecyna > Mecyna flavalis. The sequence goes on from OX439426.1 coordinate 2,311,573, forward strand.
GAGACCTATTTGGACGTCAGATTTTCACTTAAGGGCTGGTAACCAGACTAATTCATCCACCAAAGTACCTACCTATTTCCTTGTTTATGTACATACCACTTAATTTAATGAAAGTTGACGAATAAGACTAGGAATAATACACGTTGTCAAAAACAATTATTTATCACTATTTATCACACACAAAAAAGTCTGGGAAAAGCAACTAACAATAAAGCACATTTTCATTGCGATATAGTTTTGTTTTAAAACACTAAAGCGGATAAAAACGTATATTTACGTTATTATAATACCTAAAATTCTAATACATTTAAAAGAAAGCAAATGTCCCTGACTCTGAATGAAAAATCTGTTCCTTGACAAAGAAATATGCAAATCTTATCTTAAACCTTTAAAAAGATATCATATTTTGTCCTTTCTCCATTCAAAATTTTGAGTTAATCTAAATGACTGATAACTTATCTACGGTTACCCACAGACACCATTAAAAGAGGAATAATACGACTTTTTAAACCTTCTAAATGTTACCCAAAATATTTCTCTGTGAAATACCTATCAACGATTGTCTTACTTACAAGGAATTGTTAAGTTTTTATGGTTATGACTTTATGAGTGCACATTTTTTAAAACAAAACAAATATTTTCGAATTTGTAATCAATACAGATTGCACTTTGATCAATTTTACTCGTAAAGCTTTTAACCTTGCAACCATTTTATGAGGTTTTACTGTGGGTTTTACTCTAATAAATGATAATAAAGTCGGCGTTTCTGATAATGTACCTAATAAAAGCATGAGTCGTAAATAAGCCTTGATTATCCGCTAGTCTTTTTGTAGCGTAACAAGTCTTATAAGGGATCAGGGTCAGATAAAAGATTTCTTTTCATTCATTTTAAATTCAAGTGAGACCATAAATATACAAGAAATATACTCCTGATCGTTTCAATGTTTAGAAATCATCTTTCATCAGAAGTACCTATAGCTTTTTATAAAATAATTGATATTCTATAAACATAAATTTTGTAGATCTACAACACGTTGATGCTAAGTACAGAGTAGAGAGTAGAGTCTACAGTCTGGCAGCACATTGGGGGACGTTTCCAGGTGAAGCGTCCCTCAATGGAATAGGCCGCAGAGACTGCTTCCTATCAGGTAGGCTGCGTGCCTGTCTGCCAACTGACCTAGTATAAAAAAGTAATATTATTTTTTAACAAAAAAGATTAACCAATGGCATTCGTCTTGCATATTGTGCTGTCACAAATATTTTTAAAATGGATTACTTATTTGGCTAGTGCATTGAACTACAATTACTGGGCTAGTGAGTACAAATAAGAATGCAAAATTTTGATGTGTACGAAAATGATAAGATCGTGGACATAATAACTAACCAAAGGGCATGCCCAAAGTCGAATGGTGTCAGTAGTCGACGGACACAATAATGTTATTGTCAACCATATGTATGTAAACAAAGCCAGGCACCATTATTGTTGTCAATATGTCTGTACAGGCACAGATAATAAAGATATGGTTTAGTTTTTATAAATTTTATTGGTCAGTGCACTATATTTTCGCCATACGAATTTAAAATATAATAACGGTAACAAACGATATAAACCAAACACCACTAACCAATCAACATTAAACAGAAATTCCTACTGACTGCCCAATTTTAAATCTCTTACATTTGAAAAACATTAATTGACCAACAATTTCATTACTTCAGCAGACCTCAAACCCATTAACAGTGTTTCGTAATTGTTTAATGAAACATAATACCACTATTGAACATCGCATGTTCCAAGCTTGTTCCGAAATATCTCTCCTCCTTCATCCTTTGCCAATATTTTGTAATAACAAAGACGTTTTACTTTGTCATTGACAAATTAACATTATTTCATTTATTTATTTAATTTACTATGTCATTACTGACATTCTTGTTTAAAGGATAATTATGTATATTCAACTAGCTTTCCGGCCGCGGCTTTGCACGCCTGGACTACACGACGTTATTCCGCGGGAATGTGATACAATCCTTTCAAGCGAACGTCTTTACCATAGTAGCTCCAATCTTTAATTTCAGTTCAATCAGTCGAAAATCTAAGAAGATTTTTACAAACTTGGGCTTAAGAATCATAAATATACAGATTGAAAAACCGTCCCTACACAAAACAATGCCGGCAGACAAAAATCATTGGTGCTTAGAGGTAAATTCATTCGTGTAGACGTGTGACTTTACTCACGCGTCACTAGTCCTCTTCTGCGATTCTTAAGACCGTCAGACAGCTCAATATTTTATTGCCTCTCGGGCAACAAGTGTTTAAAATACCATCAGCAATAACTCTAGCTTTATTGTAAAAGCATCTGAATCGAACAGCAAAATAAATGAACTCATGTGACTTGAAACTATAAAGTTTGAAGAAACATGTGAACATGTAATGCATACATAAACTTTGACGAGTTCTTACAAATCGTTTGACAAATAATGGCCTAACCTCGTTCGTCAACCTTTGGATTCAAGGATCTCAACGCTTGCAAACAAAAATACCAGATTCTAAATCATCAACTTGACATCACTTAAATTTATTATTTCGCCTGATTACTATTTGCGTCATCAATTCCTTCAATCAGATTTCTATCACCTAATTCTGACGTTCATTTCCTGTTGTTCTTAGATGATTGATAGTAATTATATTAATGACCGAAAAAAACAAAAAGCTCCAAGTTTTAATTCAAAATATTTTTTCAATTATTTTAAACGGCCCAGTCGCAATTTAGTAAAACCCATGAAATCAATAATATTGCAGTTTATCAAAATTTAGTTTTCCAATAAGGAAATTTGGCCATATTTTTTTCCTGTAGAAATTCATTAATTGTTTTTGAATAACAAACAATTATTAACAACTTCAAGCATCAATTTGGGCATACTAGTCTTAGATACACCATAAATAATAACCAAAATCAGAAAATATAACAAAATGTTCCCTACAGGAATGTTTATTAGAATAAGGTCCTGGAATTTCATCCTACGACCCCTATACCTACCTGGAAACAGTTTTCTCTACGATCCACATGCACAAACATTACATGCTTCTAATTGACATTGCTTTTCAAAATCATAAAGCTAAAACGGTTATAAATTGTACTAACGGGAATCATATCTCTGCACTTTAAAACAACATTTGCATATTAAACAAAACACTTATTTGCTATAGTACTCCAGCAATGAATGAACTGTTAGAATGCTATCAATGAATGTGACGTGGTCTATTGACAGTGGGCGTAGCAGGAAAATCGTCAGGATGTGATGGACGATGACATAATGACGGTATCGTTCGAACTCGAGGCCCGTGTCGCAAACATATTCAATATACTCTATGGTCGCAAATTGCCAACGATTTGCGCCGTTCATTGATATGACCTTAGGGACAACCGTATTGGAAACTTAGAGAACATTGCAATAGACTCCTCAAAATAATTTATTAATGTGGTGCCTTTCTGTTGAATATTATATTATTAACGTTTGGCCTCTGCTTAACCTATTGCTAAGTGGAGGCCCGGACTAAGATGCTTTCCTTTGAAAGATATACCTTCTACACGTGTCTTAAAGACCTCTTAATGTGTGGCACAATGAAAATCTTTAAGCAAGTGTGCAATAATAAAGAACACACATGAATCATTCGTCACTTCGTGTGTGCAGTGCACTTTGAACGTCTAGAAGACTACACGCGTCATTTTCCTAGGACTTTTCTTTTTCCTTCCATACACATAAAAGTGTTACGGCTCGAAAAACTGATGTCATGAGCACTCAAAGTCTCAAATTTGCATCTACGATATTTAACTGAATGTAATAAATACCTACACTTTAGTAGATGTAGAAATCTAGAAACGCCTGGAAAACGTGCAGTCCCAACTTTTTAACAATACAATAATGCTTCCTTTTATTCAATGCCACAATGAAAACATCATCGTAGTGGCTAGTTGCTATCAGGTGAACTACCAGCTAAAATAATAAAGAAACTAAAGCTGTCAGAGTACAGTTGCAGTGTAAACTGGCGTCCATTAGCCTTTGTTGTCTGTGGCATATCGAGTTCGCGGTGTACATCGTCATACCCTTATGCCTTCAATCCGAACCGTTTGGCTGTTTCCTTGATCCGATGAATGTTTCCGCAAGGTCGGCTAATGTACCAGCAAGGGCACGCGAAAAGGTTAAGCAATGTTTATTTGGCACAAAATAAATTTAACTGTGGATTTGTTTGAACTTGGATTTCGGAAAATAACAGACAACCTTATATCCTAAAGTGGATTTGGCAGTTTGCGAGGGTCAGGAAATGGATATACAAAACAAACATAAATATTAATCACATGTATTTTTATCCTAGATGGGATTTGAGACTTACATACGTATGTTAAATCAGTAAATTACTGTGTGCTAATAGAAAATTGAATTGCTTGATCGAATCCTGCGGTGTCTAATATTTGATTTTAACCAATTACTGGTCGTTACGGAGGCGTTTTTGTCTGTCTGCCGCCTAGGCTTCACACATAAAAATAACCGGACAGAAATTACAGAACATTAGGTAGGTATTTTATTCAATTTTATGGCATGGAGCGTATCGGACTAGCGCTGTTTTATGGAAAAACTAGCTATGGTAGGCTGCGGTAACTTTTGACTTCGCGAAATTAACTTAGTTATTTTATCTACATCAGATTATTACGGCTTTCATATAACGATGTCCTGGGCTGTTGTAAATCTTGTAAATATGTATGTATATTATTGTCCGGGTAAACAAAGTAAACATACATTTTACAAAATTGATACTCTCCACGTTATTTTAGAGATAAAAAAAACTGTTCTTCAAGTCATAATATAGCTCTTACCTGGGAAACCCTTTATTTCAAAACAAAATTAGAACTAATTGTATCACAGTAGATATAATTACTATTGAATTTCTTTTTTCTCACTCGCGGTCAAATGATTCGTTTGAATAGAAATGTGACTTCCGCGAGAAAGATCTGGCTAAATACTAATTATTACACATGATGAACATACAGTATGGTAGCATCTTGATAAAGTCTCCTTCAATACAAATAGACCACTCTCGACCAACACACATTAAAATTTCCTTTTCTCGAACACGACAACTACGGATTTTGATATTACAAAAGACACTCTAGTATTATGCATCTGTATAGGATGAATTTGCGATTAATTAGTCCCGAGTCACGCACACGGCCGCACAGGTCTAGCTAGCTTGCAGTTTAGCTGCATCGGAGATTTCTCCTCCGCCAAAAAATGCGTCTGTATATTTTTATACTAATTTAGTTGGCAGGCAGACACGCAGCCCACCTGATGGTAAGCGACCACTGCGGCCTATTCCATTGAGGGACCCTTTACCAGGAAACGTCGCTCAATGTGCTGCCAGACTGTAGGCTCATCTAATCTTCGAGCCTTTGATTTTAAGTGTACTGGCTCCCAATTTAATACTGCCGGAACACAGCCAAAGCTGTTATGGCGGCAGATTTCACCTGTGGGGGTGGTAGCAAGCCAGTCGGGCTCTGAAAAAGCCCTACCACCAACCAGACCCTAGGCGAGAATTGAAACTACGACCTCCGGGTTTTATACCCGAGCGGCTTAGCCACTGTTCCACGGAGGCGGTCAAAAGATAGATGAATTGTATAGATTTCTAAGAGTATTTGTGTTCCCCAGGTGTGGTGCTGTACTTCTCTCTGCCCCGGCACGAGTTCGGGCGCGTGCAGACGGTGCTCTTCCCGGTGTACTACGCGTTCAATGCCTGCGTCAGCATGGTGGCGCTGCTGGCCTACTTCCGCACGCAGTGCCTCACGCACTTCACGCACACCTGCTGGGTGCAGGTCAGTTCCACAAAATTTCTTTTAAAAGAGGATGAATGATATTTTTTGGTGGGATGTAAAAGAGCGAAACTAGTCATCATTTCGCTCCACACCAACGTCACCTGTCCGCGTTGCATCCTGTCGAGCAGCGAACGAGGCTCTGGCGATTGACTGATGGCGATATAAGCATCCAAAGCTGAAGGTGTAACTAAATGCAAAAGGCCGATGGTGGGCTGCAGCGTCATGAAGAAACAGCCATATATCGACGAGATTCCAAACACCGACTTTACGCATGTAAAATACATTTTCCGAAATTCACGCCCTTGATAATAATATGGGTTAGTAGTCGATTCGCACGAAAATAATTCGCACGAAAGTGCGAATCGACAACTTTCAAAAATAACATTATTTTTAGTAGTCGATTCGCCCGAATGAATTTTGATCGCGTGCGAGTCGACCCCTTTAAGAATTGATAGTAGGCGATTCGCACTTTTGCAATATTATGTGCATAAAAAAAAACAAAGTACAGTCGTGTACAGGAAATCTTTATAATAATATTAACCTTTTCGCTGTCTATATACCTTACAGCATGCAGAATCAATTAAATTTCAAATGTTATATTTTTTCGGACAGGGAACATGTTAAATTATAAACTAATATCATTAAGCGTTAAATTATATTTGATAACTTTAATATTAAAACGACACCAAAAATTAGAAACAAATATGTATAAACGTATTACGTAAAGCGTGTAATAAATAGCGCTCTCACGCTTATAGTATGAGATCCCACTGCTCAATTCTGCAGGTATCTGTTTTTTTGATGTAACTAATTTTAAATGAATGTTAAGAAAGTATACAATGGAATAGGGCTGGGTTGCCTATAAAAAAATAGCCGCAACTACCTGTAATTAATTTTGGTATATCTAATTAGCTCACATAAATTGCAACTATATGTTTTTTTAATGAATTTTACGTCATTTGAAAGATAATAATGTCACAAATTGAAAAAACAATGGTTGCCAGCTCTCAGTCGGCCGCATCGTTAGGGTTGCCAGCTGTAAACAGGTATATCAGTGTTGACTTTTTGCAGTCATCTGTTTTTTAAAAAAAAAATATACAAAATTAAAGTTTTATATTTACTAATTACAAAAATTCATGGTTGCCAGTTGGAAAATGGCCGCAAACAGGGGTTGCCATGATTTGAAATTTCAATGAACGATTAAGATGCACGCATTGTTATGTGCTGTAAACAAGATTATAATAAAGTGTCGATGGATTACAAGTATTTTTTTACTTTTTCTTTATGAAACATGAATTTAAGAGCATGATAACAATTTTTTTGCGTGAGAAAAAACCTATTTTTTCTTTCATTTGTATTTTTACTTGAAAAGTTGTCTACAGAACCTTTAAAAAAAATCGACGTTTTTTCATGTTCATGGATAGGTTTTAATATTTCTCTTTTTATTGGATTGAGATCTCCTTTTTTTATTATGAATTCTATAAATATATGGACCTAGTCCTGCAGAAAGCAGCCAAGTGGCATTTCTTCGGAAATCGAGATATTAACATAGCCATATTAAATTCGACATGGCGCATTTTTTTGCAAAGACAGCCATTTTGAGAGATATTATCTCTTGTTACGGCGGAGATATGAGCTGTGATGAGCCGTCAAATGCAGCCATTCTACAAAAAATATTTAATAAAAAACAGCCTCAGTCTAGCCAACAGTAAAACATGTAACTCTTCTTCTTCTTCTTGTACTGCCGCGTGTTAGCGCGGCAGTACCAATAATTGTGTATTTTATATTGTACCTAATAAAATATTATTATTACATATTGGGATCTAAGGGGATGTCAAGCGCAATATAAGGGGTACATCAAGAATACCTCTCTAGCCTCTGCATTTCAACTCCACTCTCACCTTCACGCTGGTAGATCCTGTTACGTTGAGCAACCTTATGGAAGATGGCGGTGAAAATCCCTGTGGGAAATAAGGTCAACAAACAGACGAGAGAAAGGGGGGGCCATTAAGGCGTACCACGGCTTGATGGTCTGGGGGTCGTCAGGGAAGGACGACTTTTCGAGGGTTGATAGCGGAGGAGTCTGTAAGTAGACCAACGGTAGCACCCACAGTCCTAGTCAGCTGGACTACTTCTCACTCACCAGGACGCCTTGGGCAAGCGGGTGAGTTAACATGCCTAATCCCTTCAAAATTATGAAAGCACACAGGAAAACACGGCCCCGAGTTCCCAGCGGGTTCGCAGACCCCAGCAACGGCAGCAGCATGGGATACAGCGAAACCAGGGGTGCGAAGAATCTCTGGGAGAAACATAGCTGCCAAAAACAACCACAAACACCAACTACACTAAAGATTGGATCGTACAATGCTCGAACTTTACGAACTGAAGCCAAACTCGAGGAATTGCTTTATGAGCTGGACAAAATTACATGGGATATCGTGGGTCTATCGGAAGTTAGACGCCACGGAGAAGAATGCCTGAAGTTACCGGGTGGACATGTGCTATACTACCGAGGTAAGGACGATGGAGGTCATGAACACGGTGTAGGTCTACTAATTAACAAACGCCTAACCAACAACATTAAAGAAATCGATTCGGTGTCGGAAAGGGTCCTTTATGTAAATCTATACATAACAAAGAAGATATCGCTCCAAGTAATACATGTCTATGCCCCCACTACAGTGGCAACTGATGCTGAAGTAGAGCAAGTGTTTGAGGACATTAGCAGATGTAAACGTGATGTTAGCTCCACGTACACGATAGTCACAGGAGACTTCAACGCGAAGATAGGTTCTAAGAGGGACCCTACAGAGATTAGCATGGGTAACTTTGGTTATGGCACAAGAAACACCAGAGGCGAAATGCTTCTTGGCTTTTTGGAAGCTGAAAATTTGTACCATATGAGTTCATTTTACCAAAAGAGACCAGAGAGAAAATGGACATGGTCATCACCGGGCAACAAATATACTAATGAAATCGACTATATTCTTAGCACACACAAACAAATAGTGAGAGATGTAACAGTATTGAATAGCTTTTATACTGGAAGTGACCATCGTCTTATTAGGGCGGTAATTCAAATTGATGCCAAACTTCAAAGATATACTTCAATAAGCAGAAGAAGGAAGAAGGTGGAAGCAAAATTTCTCAGTGTGAACAAGGATATATATCAACAAAAAGTAGAAGACAGGTTGAATGACATTACTCTCTCTCTTGACTCTGATATCAACGTACTTGCTGACTCCATAAAAACGGCCCTCTGTGAAAGTGCACAGGAGCTGGTGTCGACCCGTAAACCAGCTAGACGAAAGTTCCAACAAAGCACTATAAAACTACTAGAGGAACGTAGATTGCTTATAAAACAAGGACGGAGCAATACTGAACACTTCAAGAACCTATGTAAGAAAACTCGAAAGTCTGTAGAACAAGACATTGAAGAACACCGTGAACGCGTCGTTAAAAATGTAATTGAAAGGTACAGGGGTCCCAAAGTCTTTAGAAAGGCTTTGCAAACAGGTACCCAACAGATCACAAAGCTGTTGGATGAACATGGACAAATTGTTACTAACCGAAAACACTTGCTCGAAATTGTAGAAAAATATTACCAAGCACTATACAAAACTAATATCCCTAGCCCTCAGGAACGGATATCCCGAAAAATTGAAAACGTTGGTTCCGAGGATATACCCGATATCACACCTACTGAAATTCAAATCGCCCTCATGAAGATGAAGAACGGAAAGGCTGCTGGCGAAGACGATATTACCATCGAAATGGTCAAAGAAGGGGGTGACAAAATTACGGAAATATTAACTATTATCTTTAATAAGTGTCTACAAGAGTGTACTATTCCAAAGGACTGGGAATCGGCTTTGGTTATATTATTATTTAAAAAAGGTAATAAAGCTGATTTAAACAACTACCGTCCCATAAGCCTGCTTTCACAACTCTACAAGCTTTTGACAAAAATTATAACATCTCGTCTTAGTGCCAAGCTAGATTTCTACCAGCCTATAGAACAAGCAGGATTCAGAAGGGGGTATAGTACAATGGACCATATTCTGACAATGAGATTGGTCATTGAAAAAGCTACTGAATATCGGATTCCCCTATGGCTAGCTTTTATAGACTACAAGAAGGCCTTTGATAGTGTAGAGACATGGGCTGTAATAAGGTCGCTGCAAAATGCCCGAATCGACCAACGATACACCAACCTTATCGCAAAAGTCTACGAAAACGCCACTCTTAAGGTGAACCTACCACCGCAGACCAGGCCTGTGACCATTGAAAAAGGTGTTAGACAGGGTGATACTATTTCCCCGAAATTATTTACTTCGGTGCTGGAGGATGTATTTAAAACCCTGAAGTGGAAAGACCGTGGTTTAAACATCACTGGAACTCACCTGAACAATCTAAGGTTTGCTGATGACATAGTTCTTCTGTCGGACAATCCAGACGATCTACAGGCGATGATAGAGGAATTAAACAACGCATCTATACAATGTGGTTTGGAGATGAACCTCGACAAGACAAAAGTCATGTCCAGCTCAGGAGACTCGACAGCTAAAATCATGGTAAACCAGACCGAGATTGAAAGGGTGAGTAAATACGTATACCTGGGCCAGGAAATTGTAATGGGCAAGGATAACCAAACCAACGAAATTGGCAGGCGTATACGGCTGGGGTGGGCGGCATTTTCCAAACTGGACTTCGCATTTAAAATGAACATCACGGCATCCCAAAAAGCTCGCATATTTGACCAGTGTGTCCTTCCAGTCCTCACATACGGAGCAGAAACCTGGGTTTTTACAAAAGAAACACTGCATAGGCTTAGTGTAGCCCAGAGAGCGATGGAGAGACGGCTAGTAGGAATCTCACTGAGGGACAGAAAGACGAACGAATGGCTACGCCAACAAAGCCAGGTCACAGACATAACCAAACGAATGGCCAAACTTAAATGGGAGTGGGCTGGACATGTCGCCCGCAAACATGGCTCATGGTGCAAAAGGCTCGTTGAGTGGAGACCTTGGAGTGAAAAACGCCCCCGAGGACGACCTCAGATGCGCTGGTATGATGATCTGAAGAAGGTGGCCGGCTTTAAATGGATAGAAAGAGCACAGAATAGAGATGAGTGGCACAATTTGAAGGAGGCCTACATCCACGCGATAGAGAACGGCTGAAGAAGAAGAAGAAGAAAATATTAATTTAATTTGATTTAAAAGAGTCAGACTGGCGAGTTTGTTGCGGCACTTCTTCTCAGCAGGCCATTCGCGTCGGGAGTTCTCTGGTAGGCTAAAAAAGACTTGACGTGCAAAAGTATTTTTATGAATACAATTGCCAATTGAAAAATCCAATAATCATCATCATCATAATATTTTTTTGCATAAAACATGGTATAATATGCACATCAAGATGTAAGTGTTAGTAAAAATAAGTAATAATTATTCATTTCATTTGACAGACCATTTGGTGTTACGGTCGAGAAGTCGGCTATTACACCAGAGGCCGTGGGTTCGATTCCCGCACGGTACAAACATTTGTGTGCATGAACATGTCTGTCTGGGTGTTTCTATGTATAAAAAGTATGTTTTTACAAAAAAAAGGTATATAAGTTATGTTTATCCGTCTTTTCTGGGACCCATAGCACAAGCTAATGCTTAGTTTAGGGCTAGATGGCGCTGTGTGAATAATGTCCAGAGATATTTATTTATTTCATTTCATTAAAATAATAAAAAAAGTAGATTTTAATTCCATAAAAAGAGAAATATTACTATCCATGAACATTAAATGAATAAATGAAAAAACTTCGATTTTTTTTTAAAGATTCTGTAGACAACTTTTCAAGTAAAAATACAAATGAAAGAAAAAGTAGGTTTTTTCTCATGCAAAAAAAATTGTCATCATGCTCTTAAATTGATGTTTCATAAAGAAAAAATAAAAAAATACTTGTACTCCATTGACACTACATTATAATCTTGTTTACAGCACATAACAATGCGTGCATCTTAATCGTTCATTGAAATTTCAAATCATGGCAACCCCTGTTTGCGGCCATTTTCCAACTGGCAACCATGAATTTTTGTAATTAGTAAATATAAAACTTTAATTTTGTATAATTTTTTTTTAAAAAACAGATGACTGCAAAAAGTCAACACTGATATACCTGTTTACAGCTGGCAACCCTAACGATGCGGCCGACTGAGAGCTGGCAACCATTGTTTTTTCAATTTGTGACATTATTATCTTTCAAATGACGTAAAATTCATTAAAAAAACATATAGTTGCATTTTATGTGAGCTAATAAGATATACCAAAATTAATTACAGGTAGTTGCGGCTATCTTTTTATAGGCAACCCAGCCCTATTCCATTGTATACTTTCTTAACATTCATTTAAAATTAGTTACATCAAAAAAACAGATACCTGCAGAATTGAGCAGTGGGATCTTAGGCTATTATTACACTGCAGGGTGCGGGGTGCGACGAAATACCCTGCTCCTCACCCCCCTAGCTGTTAGCTAGAAGCACGGCGGCAATAAGCCGACCAAAGCTCAAGTCGGTATCCTTTGGTTTCTATGACTCATCAAATAAGTATGTCCGGGGCGAGAGCTCTGATCAAAACAATGTACCTCTCTTACAAACTAAAAGTAATTATCTCACTCGCTGGCGCGAATATTAAAAAAAGAAATTGTACCTACGTGAATAAATAAAATGTTATGATAAAATTATCAAAGTATTCGTATAAGTTGTAAAAAAAAAACAGACAAGCAAAACATATTTGTTTTGTTGGGGACTGAAGGAAACAGGTTTTTTCCAAGAAGGTTCCTTTATTCTTCTTCTTAATCCTATCTTGATGGTCGTACACTAAGGAATGATTTTTTGACCAACCCATATCGCTTAAGTACCTCGGAGCAATACCTTAAAGAGAGCCCCGTTAAACTTACACAATTTCGCTTGCATTTTCACTATGCAAGTTGACATTTTTGCTTATTACTATAATTTTTCCAATTAGAATATACATGTATCTTACATCGTTCTAAAGTTCGCGTTAATTCTAATTAGAAAACATAACTAACATATTGATTACAACAATTTTTCTAATTAGAATCTTATCTCTACGTAAAAAGTTCTTCTTACAAAACTATGATTCTTACACATTCTATGCTTAATACCTATTACAGTTCTTACGTAACTAATTGGATTTATATTTATTTCACTTATTTACAATAAATCCTACGTAACAAAATAAAATTTAACCTGGTATAAGCATAAATTGAGATTTTGTCTCCGCTGTCCTTAACACGTTTCTAATTTTTGGTGTCATTTTAATATTAAAGTGTTCAAATATAATTTAACGCTTAATGATATTAGTTTATAATTTAACATGTTTCCTGTCCGAAAAAAATATAACATTTGAAATTTAATTGATTCTGTATGCTGTAAGATATATGTTAATAAATAATATTATAAATATTATAAAGATATCCTGTACACGACTGTACTTTGATTGTTTTTTATCCACATACTGCAAAAGTGCGAATCGCCTACTATCAATTCTTAAAGGGGTCGACTCGCACGCGATTAAAATTCATTCGGGCGAATCGACTACTAAAAATAATGTTATTTTTGAAAGTTGTCGATTCGCACTTTAGTGCGAATTATTTTCGTGCGAATCGACTACTAACCCAATAATATTTCACAAATTTTTATATAATACCCCTTATGACATTCGCTCAGGATTTATTTGTAAAATCAGTTTCACCTTGATATTTGAGTACTTTCAGATTTACAGTTTGATTCTCTTTTGTTCGAAATAAGGCAATGCAGGTCTTAATGATTGGTTTAATTTTGCCAAATCACAAAGATCGGTTAGCGACTGATGTCTATTCAAAGTCTATCATTGAAGGCGATTGCTAATTTATTCCCATTAGGCACTAATGTAATCTTCCAACTGCTAATCATATTAACCCGGCGGAACACAGGTTACTAAGTCGAACACGAGAACACAGGTTGGGTCATATTGACCCGTTTTTGAAATTGGCCACAATCTTTTGTTTTGGAGTTAAAAATGTAGGATTAAGGGGTTTTTGGAATAAATAAAAGGTGTAGTTTGTATTTAAAAATAAAAAAAAACAGTATTAACCAATGAGTAATGTTTAATGGTGTTTCTTCAATACACCCTGAAATGTTTAACAAAATCAGTGTGTGATATTTTTTTCACATTAACAAATTAGTAAATGACATAATTTTGAAAAAATACACACGAATCAAAAATATACAGTTAGGACAATTATTTATTAATTACGTTAAGTAATTAATAAATAATTGTCTACCTATGTCTTAACGTAATAAATTTATTACGTTAAGACATAGGTGGGTCATATTTACCCGTTGTCAACTTTGAACGTGTGTATATCTTGCCAGTATTAAACGTCGACTGAGGGCTGGTTCAAAACGAATGTTATTTCACACTACCTCCAGCTACTGAAAAAGTTGGCACTATAACTATTCCGGAAAATAATATATAGGGTATTATACATTTGAATGGGTCATTTTGACCCAACCTGTGTCCCGCCGGGTTAATAATGGCCTTCGCTCATCATTATTCTAACAGTTATATTAAATTCATAATACCTATTTTATCTCCTATTTGACGGAACTAAATCTAACATGATTTTTAAAGACAATTGAAAAAGGCTGTTTATAATACCGAAAGAAAAACTTTTAATTCATTTTATACTTCAAAAATATTTATTGTGATTGTGTTTTTTATAGGCTGAACCAATTTAGGTAAAAGAAATTAAGGCTAGTTTTATTTTAGAAGAAGATAAAGAATAATGCCGTTAATTCCCTTAGTTACTCAATAATCCCCTGACTAACGCCGCGGGCACATACTAGTAATAGGTACTAATTATTATTAAAAATTGCAATCGATGCGCGGAGCGTTGTGATTGGGTATTGTAATCATACAAAGCAACGGTAGTTTATCTTTATTTAATACTTATTAAAATATATCGTGCAAAAGATCACGGCCGCGTTTAAATCGTACCTAAGGGTTATTTCACACTATCTATTATTATATTCAATTGTTTAAAAAAAAACTTCAGATAGGCCGTGCCTGTTCGGAAGGCACGTTAAGCGTTGGTGCCGACTACGTTCCAAGTTGGTCTGGTTTCCCTAGTAAGGGTTCCGGAGGTCAGATGGCAATCGCTCCATTGTAATAACCAGGCTTGTCAAATCTAGGATCAGAGTCGAAGCGGATTCTAAGCTCCATACTGGATGCGATCGGGAATACGCTGGATGATGATCGCGTAGAAGATACACATATTAATACATACTTAGTCGTATTATATTATTACAAAGCTTATTTCACTAAACATAATATAATCGCGCCGAAAAAAAAGTAGAGATAACTTCCTAAATATTGATAAAATCTCAAAGTAATGACGCTCTTAAAATGAAACCAAAATCGAAAAGCGTAATAAATATATGAATTAACTGCAAACACAAGTCAAAATAAATGTATAAAACGTCCCTGGCATCAATTGAATGAATTGAAACGGCTCAATCGAATTAATAAATTCGCCATTATGTACACGTCCTAAGTGGTTTAAAATGGTTCCTTGAATAAAACCAACACCTATAAAATTATATGGCGCCAACTTTTAACCGAGACCTGCGGTTAAAAGTTAAGGTGCAGTTTTAATCTGTAATGTCATTGACCTTAATCGACGTCTTATCGATAAATGAATGCACATGAGTTTTCACATATTACCTAATATGGTTATTATACATAATTATCCTTATCTACCAAGTGAAGTGTGAAATTATTTCAAGAGATAACACATTTTGGTCGTTTCGAATTCGATTTCTTACAAAAAAAAACATGAAATGGTTACATATATCACTAAAAAAATTTTCTACCATTTAAATGTCAAAATGCTGAGTATCTTACTGCGAAATTATTTCCTGAATTTATTGATCGCTAATATTATACATATCACGCACATTTTTTATTTGAAAATATCTATACATAGGTTTAATCTATATAAATAAAAATGAATTGCTTTTCGTTAACTGTATAGAAAGTTAATTACTAGTATAGTAAGTATAGTGAAAAGACCTTTCTTATTACTATCTATATGATGCAAATAACGGCAATTTTATATTGCTTAGGCCACGTCACAAATCTCAAATCTCTGATGATATCGCACAATCCTCTTATCAAACTAACTATAAGATTTTTATCGTGCTTCTGTCCGCCCACTTCAAACGAATATCACACCACCACAATCGTACAGATAAACTTTACATACCTATACATTATACAATCTAAACTGTATGATAATTTTTGTATAAATAAAGGTGGGACAATACAACATCACAGTCATACATTGATCTGACCCCAAAGTAAGTTGCGTAAGCACTTGTGTTATGGGTAGGTATAATATCAGAAACAAGGAAGCGAAGGTACCAAAAATCTATTAAAAGTATACTGTTGAATATTGACTGAAACTGTCTCAGTGCGGAATTGATCTTAAATAGGTATTCCAGAAACAAATCATATTGCTAAAATAATATGCTACTTATTACCTTTTTAGCAATCTTGATTGCTAATAGTAAATCAACTTGTTAATATACTAGGTATTATGAGTTATCAAGGCTTTATCAAAGATTAATTTATCAACTTCAAGGGATCTGACATCAGTTAGAAATAGTATTTTTGTCAAGGTATCTTTCATGGCCACAATCAAGGCCACTACAAACTGCACACTTCAATAGTTACTACACAAATTATCTAGGGTGATCTACGAGTATGATCGATTGCCTGTCATAATGTTTGCTAATAATTGCCAAATACCTAATTACAATTCTTTCATTATGAATGATTGGCAAATGAACTGATGTAACCTCTGATAGCTTAAGCCTCTATTTTGTTAACTCTTAAACACCCGACCGAAAGCCGGGTGTCGCGTAAACAATAGATTTTCTATTGTGTCTGGTTTTCCGGGGCTTGATGGATTAACCTTTCGACACTATATAGAAAAAGTTTATTATCCGATTTAAAAAAATACTCTTTTAATTGAAGAGGGAGAAGCTAAATGTAAAGAGAGACTCAATCATTGTGGCCATACCTACCGCAGATAATAATATAATAGGTATACTTACCTACCATAGAGTTACCTACTAATACCCACCCCCCTTGCACCTATAACGAGATACGCTAGGTCCTTCGAGATTATGCGGAAATGAAATCAAGTAGATGATAATTTATCATGATATGTAAAGAACAAGAGCATAACTAAATTATTTTTATCTCTGAAGATAAACAATAGTAATATTAGTATCCATTCGAGGTGGCCCACAATTGATGCTTCTTCCATACCCGTTGGCCATATACTTCTGAGCCGATCTTCCTTCAAGACATCACCCATTTGTTCAACGAGAGAGTTGTCCGATATTAACTTATTATTCTCTTTCCAGTTCGCGCTACTGGGCGCGGTGTTCTGCATCGAGGCGTACGTGCGCCTGCGCCTGGTGCGGCCCATGCTGCGCGCCAAGCACATCAAGACGCAGATGGAGGAGGTGGCCGGAGGCGGGCAAGAGGTAATAGACATTTGATTTTTGTCGTAGCTAGTACCTATATAGGTAGTTAATATAGCTAATAGCTATATTACGCGCGCGAGTTCATGGCCATCCTGAAGAATGCGTTAGTGCTGTTTTCTTAACCTAATTATACTAATATAGATTTCGATAGGTATTATTACCAATTAGGTCAACCATATCTATCCCATATTTTATGCAACTTTTTAGTAAGTCAACTATTCGTTTCATAAACGCTTTTCTTATTCAGTCTCCGAAGGCCATGAACTCGCGCGCGTACTGTAGTTATAGGTACTTACAGGGACTTATGTAGTATGGTATCATTGTTAACTAAGTTTTCAACTGGCGCTTGTTTATCGTTTTCGATATGGTAAAATCTCGTTGACACCGAACCACCTTCACCACATTTCGATCAACCACCACCACATTTCGATCTACAGAGGGGCAATTGAGAATGCTCACAATTAGCGAGGGACTAGACGTCTACCTGCTAATTTAGACCTACATGGATTAAAGCAAGTATTCAGCGGTTCCTCTTTAAAAGTAAAGGTGATTACTTCCCTTCACTTTTGATAACGTAGTGGACAAATAATGCATTTAAAAGTCACATGCAAAACAAAAGCTTGACCTACTTCCTTACATTTATACCGAAGGACATATTGAATGGTTGCTGAAGCAACCCAGTTAGTTCAAGTAGAAGATACCGTCACAATAGTCATTGAAATACAAGAGCCCATTTTTAAATATAGCCTATCGCTCTACTGCAAGTGGTATAGTACTTAACTTAACATGCACACACCACTACCAATGCATAGAAATATGAGTCAAGGAAGAAACGTGTCACTATGTCAGTAATAATTTAGATATCATAATTATGTCCAAGAAATACCTAGGTGCGTTAGAGGCCTACGACCTCACAAAAGATAATGCGACCATCGTAGGTAGACATACTCGTATTATTAATGATCAGAAACATCTATTACTAAGGCAAATCTATCTTCTATTGACACGTTTTTAATTAATTTAGCATGGAACTAAAATAGAGAGTACGGTGACGCAAAAACGAAAAGATAAAAACTGTCACTTTTTTAGATCATTTCACGATTACGCATCTCCTAAATCACTAGCATTAAATTATAAATAATCTTTTGAATAAAGTAGACTTTTTGAAGTTGTGTAATAATATCATCGGTGACAGTAGAAGCTCCGGTGGAGCAGTGCCAAGGCAGCTATTTGGCAACTTGTCTCATTCAGGACGCTTTCACTAAATAGTTCACATGACTTGACATGACATACGACAAAATATAGGCAACGCATCGTCGTATCCCTAAAACCCATAATAGAAGGGATTCTTGCCTCAAAACACGAGTAGAGTACTTTTAAGCCTCTTTATTTGACTGATTCTCTTAATCGAGGGTAGAGCGCAAATGAATACGATAAATCATTTTATAATGTGTCGACATTTAAGTATACAGGAAATGCACTTTAGGGCCCATCCCAGCACGGTAGAGATGCGTAAATGCATTGCCTCCCCGTAAAAGCAAAAGTGCACAGAACAACAATTCCATAGTTAAAAAGCATCAATTAGATCAATTAGTAAGATTCACATTCTAGTAAGAACAGCCTTGAAATGACCCAATAATTCACCTGTCGATTACATAACATTCATTAGCTGATTTCGCCGTATTATGTGACATGGTCGCTGAAATGCATCCACTGCACTTAGCGACACGACACTTGCACAATGGTTGATGCAACATACGTGGGACCCACCTCCTCGTGTGTGAATCATTGCACGTGATTTCTTGTACCAATCAATACCGAGAATTAGATGTTTGTTAATCTTCAGACAGTATAATGTTAAATTGCTACAATGAAAGGTAAATCCAAGAAAAGTTTAAAACCCTTAAAACTATACAAAAAAATTAAAAGTTGGGTATATCTAAAAATAGCTAGAGTAGCAAAACATTGTATCATTAATTTGGTGCGGTTTTACAGAAGTTATATGCGCACATATAATTATTTACTTATGTTTCTGCGAATAATTTTTATTTTAATTAGATTTGAGAGATTGCAAATCAAGATTATTTTCAACTCAACCTACTTACTGATAGGTACTTACTAAAACCAAATTTTTGATTGACGGACTTTATTCATGAGATAACTAGACAGTTGGTTGAGAAATGTTGAGACAAATTCCTACTAGGTAAACTCTAGTGGTCTATCGATATGCAATACAATCGATAGCACTATCGATATTGTTACTAGATTTCAAAGTTAACTATCGATAGCGAAACCATCGATAGTTGCGCAACCCTGCCCCAAGCGACTTGGCAGCAGTTACTATGTATTTCTGTGCACAATAACGTCACGAGATGTCATTAACCTTACCCATCTGTTGTTCCAGGTCGGTCGCCTAATCCTAGGCGAGCTTGCACACTGCCCGCGCTACCTGCGCGTGCTGAAGACCTTCCGCATGTACCACTCCTCCATCGCCATGGGCACCATGATCGCGCTCGGCTGCTCGCTCTACTCCACCATGATCCTCGTCGACTCCATGTGCCATTAGACTTGGACAAATCACCTTGAAAGGTGTTTCTTAGAGCGCTTTCACATTTAGGCGACTTTAGCAGCGCGTGCTCATCAGTCGGCTTCGAGCTATTTGTACGGACGGCAGCAGATCAACGTACCCCAATCTGTCAAAAATTCTCAATTGAAAAAGAACTCTATGTGAAGTAAATAAAGCTGAAAAGGACAATGCAAAAGACTGGGACAAAAATGTGGTGCAGATTTGGGACATAGACTACAAAGTAGATCCAATAAACACCTTTTACTTTTATCATGGCGTCGACAAAATTGGTCCTCGTGATAAAAAAATTTGCAATGGTTTAATAGTAATAATTATTATGCTAAAGTAATTGTAATTTTCCCCCTGGGACCGATTATGGTGTCATCATAATAAAAGTTGATGGTGTGTGTGTGGTCTTTCACGTAGAATACATCTCATCTCTGCACATTAACTTAAATTTTTTGGGCCCAAGAACATTGGCAAGTTTTGCATTGCCCTTTGTCGTTTTTGACAGATTAGGGTAGGCTGATGTGCTGTTGACTGTACTATGAAGACATCACCTGCAGTTTCGTGCGGCTTCCACGCTGCTGACGACCTAATGTGAAAACTGCCTTATACTCCACTTTGTATTTAAAGAAGATTCGAAACCTAAAGTTCGGCGAAAATGGCCACATTCTTCCTTAGGTGTTAAAAGCAATATCCTTCTGTCATGGATAAGTGTCTGTAGGTTAAGAGATAATGAAACTCAGGCAGTAATTTGTTGGGAATTCCTATTATGATCACTAATGACTGAAATGATTTATGCAAATTCCCTCGTGCTCAAACAATTTGGTGATAGTAACACCAATGTTGAAAAAATTATCATAATAATCATCTGTACAGTTCTGAAACCATCCGTATTGGATAGAAACATTTAGCACAAATATCAAATGTTAATATCATGATGTTATTATATTTTATATTATCAAACCGAACCTCTTGTATCTAAAATTCACGAGTGTTGCTAATTTCCAACTCTAAGCTATGGTTTAAGTAGATTTAAACAGTCTATTCGAATAAAAATCACTAAAATAGTTCAAAAAACTTGTTCACATACAATGACTTGTGGGATAATTAGCGATTATTCTATTAACAGTATTTGTATGTATCAGTATCCAAGTAAGTAGTGTATTAATAAAATTTTTGGAATTTGGAAGGCTGTGAAGTCTGTTATACCTCGGACATTCCCCGAGTAGCATTGTCTACTCTTCGAATAGCCCACGGTATAAAACAAATTGTATTTATAGACTAATAAATATAGATTAATTATAAACAAGTGATAATTTGTGAACATGAAATTGGTTAAACACTGCGCTGGACGCAGGTGAATTCGAACTAGAAAATTGTTTCAATTGCTTATTGTTTAATTACAATTAAGGTGCAATTTAGTTGATAAGATTTACGAATATTTAGTACGCTACTCACATTTTCGTGATATTAGACGAATTATTGTCTGTAGCATTATTTAAGTTTAATGAGGTAATGAATTGTCTGGAGTCATGTATAAACTCGGAAAGCATTTCAACCTTTTAGTTAGGTAATTTAATTGGCGTTAATAGTGCAATGAATGATCGCTAATCTCACATGTAAATTTTGAAGTAAACTCTTGAACGTTGAATCAAACTTTTATTGTGTATTCAATTGAGTTTTCGATAATCACCTCATTAGCTTCGGCTATGTTCCGGTATAATCAGTGAGGGAGTCTGTACACTCGAAGATCAGAGAGCCTTCAGTATATAACCAGACAGCACATTGAACGATACTTCCTCGTGAAATATTCTTCAATGGAATAGGCCGCTTACCACCAGGCGCCTGCATGCCTGTCTGCCAACTGTAGTCAAATAATCTGGCAATGTTGCAAGATCGTTTGTCAGGAACTCAAGTAACATCTATGTTATATTCAATTCATTTATAACTGTGAATTTTTATCAATCACCACTTCGTTCACTTATTGCATTGTAAACGCTGTTATTTTTTACTTTGGCATTTATGGATCTTGCCAATCCATCTAGTAACTTAGTCGCTTGTAGACGCAATTTGAAACTACTAGTGGCTGCAGCCAGCCCAACCTAAGCTGCTTGATCATAATGAAACTCATGTTGTCAGCTCTCTAATTTCCTGCAATACTGCCATAAAAATAGTAATAGATTAGCGTTAAGTAGTGTATAGTGCCTAGGCATTCTCGTAAACGATCTCCGAGGGATCGTGGAACTCCGCAGGAAGTTACGAGGCGAGCAACTCCGCGCGAACGTCGATGCGACGGTCGACGGTATTCCTATTAGGGTTCTCACTTGCACGGCATTGTGCCGTCGATGTAACTATGTAACTGCAGTCGAAGTTAGGATACGGCTGTTTGCCGTCGACGTATTGGCGGATGCCGTCAACAAATATGTCGACTACTGTCAGTAGCTGAGCAGAATCGCGACTTCGAAACATCGAGGTCTGCCGTCGACATGTCTGTCCACAGCTTGCTACATATAGTGCAGTCATTGAAGCATTATAGCTCCGAATTTTTTTACTGTGAACCGAATTGCATAAAATTTTGGAATTAGGTTCATCTTACCCTTAACTTCAAAAGTGAAAATGATTTGAACTCCGCAACCACCATGACCCCCATGGTTGCCACACCTTCTCGGGGGTGAATTATTTTTTTATCAAAATAACCTCGGATATCGATAGAACGCCTAATTTTAAGCAAAAAATCATCTATACAGTTTTCCAAAAAATTCAATACTTTTCAAGTTATTGGCAATTGAAAATTCGCAATTTTTTCACGTATTTCATCGGTTTTTTGCAAATATCTCCAAAAATGTACGTTTTATCGAAAATTTTATAAAGACCAAAATTGTAGCAGGTAAAACAATGAACAATTTGAATTTTTATAAAGTATTCTAAGTGCAATATTAAGCTAGATATTAAAGATCAAAGCCGTTTTTATTCTGTCTGAAATTTAATCGATGTGGTCAATGCCATCTAGCGGCGAGCAGATGCATTTTATGCATTCTAATACAAAAGGGTTTTGTAGTGCTTGAAATAAGCTTTAAAATGAGCACTATTAAAAGTCTTTTGCGCGTAAAATAAGTGAGCTCTATTGCAAATAAGGGAAGCATCTAATGTTTTTTCTATAAAATCAATGGGTTTCATAAGTGCCATTTCCACCAAAATTAAAATTAATCGTATTCCGCCTAGACTATCTAGTACTAGATAACTTTATTATGAAGAGTTTGATAGATATTATCAGTTTGGCTGCTTCAGGACACATATTTTTCAAAAAAGTCACGATTAAATAAAAAATCAAAATTTCAAATTTTTAAAAAACCCACTTTCTTTGCATAATATCTCAAAAATTACGACAGATACGTATAAAAGTGTACGGATTTAAAATTTAGGTATTTTTCTGACGAACAATTTGGTTTTTTTGTTTTTTCTGTCAAACAAAAATTGACGGAGATATGATTGTTTAAAGAGCGCGTGGCAGCGCAATCACAGCCTCTCTTAAGCCCTTTAACCCTTCACCGTTTTAGAAAAAGGGTTTTTACTATATATTGCATTATAGGATGTTGTAGCTCTCTTAATTACCTTTACAATGGTTTTTTATGAATTGTGATAGCATGAAAATTGAAGTAGTTATGGTCCAAAAACTTATCATATTTTGTTTTACTTAGTAACTAAGGGGTAGTTTTAAGGGTAGAAAAGCTAAAGAATATGATAATCATTATCGAGAGTGTGGAATAATATTGAAATCCTTTTCATTTTATAAAAAAAAAAAAAATTATCAAGGGTTATTTTTCAAGGGTTGAAAGGGGTTAACCCCCTAGTATTTGATAATTAAGAGAATATAAAATATTACTTACTCTATATGTACTTACATCTTTTTATGTCATACCAAAGTATTTTTTTGTGATTTTTTCAATTTAGGGGTTGTTTGCAAAGGATGTAAGATTTTCAAGGGGTTGAAAATTATTTTAATATGAGGTAATTATGTTAGAAAATACTTTACAATTTCACCACTTACGATTAGACATGTTTTCTAGCGATAAAATGGCTCAATGTAAATTTTTCCATTAAGGGGTTGTTTACACCCCTTAAAAATAATAAGCGGAGTTCAGATCATTTTCACTTTTGAAGTTAAGGGTAAGAAGAGCCTAATTCCAAAATTTCATGCAAATCGGTTCACAGTAAAAAAAATCGGAGGTAAGACCGTATTTTTCGCTTCAATGACTGCACTAATACTGTTGACGGCTAGCCGATAGCTACGTACGTCGACTGCGGTCACATACGTCGACGAAATAATGCCTTTCTTGAATAAGAGCTCGACTTAATGTACTTTTTGATGATGATGTGTTGCGAATCTTTGACAGTGCCAGGAAGCTCTGTCGGCCGTGAACGCTCCGTTGCGTGTAACGTTCCCTTAAGGTGACGCCGCGTTCAACTAAAAGTCTGAAATTCGGCGCGTGCCGCCCCCCCACCCCGCACATTTATGACGAGAGACGAGCACGGAGCAAAGAGATCCGCGCAATGATGTTTTATGCTATAGATATGTTACGTTCATATTTAAATCTGTTCCATTGCACACATTGACAAATATAACTGAAAGATAAGTGAGACAAAAGATACGAAATAGCACGCAAATGAAAGAGATAGGTATAATTTGACGTATGACGCATTGGATCCGCGCGTCCACTGAAACCACTGACTTCCATTATACAAGTACGCTGGACAGGCGATCGCTACCAATTATTTGATCCGATTTGAAAATCGCCATATTGGCGCTAACTTCGCTGGAGAGCAGTAATTAGTGAGTGAGTGTACTTGGAACTAATACTAGTTCTATACAACGACTGAATTTTGTTATCGATAAAAACTTTTTTAGATAAAGTGCCCTCTTTGTGTAGCTAATCTAAGTACGGACGGCAGCAGATCAACCTACCCTAATTTGTCAAAAAATCTCAATTGAAAGAGAACTCTATGTGAAGTGAATAAAGCTGAAAATTGGTTGTAGAAATTTGACAGATTGGGGTAGTCTGATGTGCTGGCGACTGTACATAGGTATCTTATTATTAACTCTCTATGGGGAGGGATAGGTCCTTAAGAAAGTATTCTCAAGTCACTTATTATATTTAAATAAAAGAAAAAAGTTATTTCTAATTTTTTAAAGACCCCAAATAATGATTATAACTTTTAGATAATTCCAAATAGCAAAAGCAAGCATCTTTTTTTTCCCTACAAGCAAAAGCTGGTAGGGAAAAAAAAGATTGACGTGTAAAAGTATTTTTTAAAAAATCTATTTGCAGAATAAATTTATTTCATTTCATTTCATTATTTCATTTCATTTCAAATGTCATTGGCCCGTATTTCTAGACAGGTCTCAACTATGAGATCGATCTTAAGATGACTCTTGAAATAGTGGTTTCTGATGTTTACGCGGTTACTACCACAGATAATAATATAAAAATAGTAGTTACTACTCATTAAATAAAACAACTTAAACGGATTAATCGCGAGTTTTATCCGTTTCAGTTGTTTTATTTAATGGCTCTTGAAATATTATTTTTAGATAAAACTACAACTACGGGCTTTAGTCTAAAAACAACGTTTCGAGATAATATGTGACAATGCTCCGAAATATTCTAGAATTAATGCACGAATAAAATTTCATTGTCTAGCCCAGATTATTTGCAGAGTCAAAAAATGTCTAACTTTCCCACCGGTCAACAATTGAAAGGTACTTAGCACGTGTTATTTTGGTAATCTTTTTTAATAATTATGGTTTAAAATCATCGGACTGGTTTAACATAATTATACAACATCGACTAAGAAATGACATAATATCGACATGAATTTAGACATCCCTAAACTAGTTCCTATGGTTTGTTAAATCTTGGATAATCTCTGCGACAGCTGTCATCGATTTGACAGCTGTTAAATTTCACAATTTTTGACTGTCAAATGTATGAAGAGAAATAACGTTCATGATTGTAGGGTCCCGCCCACTTAGAGATATTCATTGCTATTATCATTCTCTTACACTTAATAATCGATTATGAAATTGTAACACATCGGATTTTTTTTTGTATCTCTTTAAACGTACAATTTTATAATAAAAAATCAAATTGATTAGAAGTCGGTTTGGATATAACAATTTGAATATGATCAAAGTCCGAAATTCGTGTAAAAGAGCACATGACATGTGCTACGAGTATCAAAAATGACGAAGTTACCCCAAATTGGTACTTAACCACTCAACGCCGAACCGGCACTCGGGTGCCGCATAACAATAGATTTTCTATTGTGTCTAGTAATCCGGGGCTAGAAGGATTAATTAAATATTAACATCCAGACACAGGAAAAACACAAATCTTCATCACCTAAATGTTTTCGCATAGTCATAGAGCATGCCAAACAAATGTGTCCTTTGTTTTAAATCACTTTTACTAGAGGTCCTCAATCGTTCAGTGTAGATCGATAGAGGAATCGATTACTTACGAATCGAAGTTTTAACATTCGTTTATGGTAAGACTACGCCTCTAGAAATGTCACTGCCACACCTGTCGCAGAGATCATCCAAAATTTAACAAACTATAGTACACTCACTGGCGGCGCTTCAAATCGACACAAAAAATAGCTGTCATTTTAATGTCTACAGTTCCTTCAGAGTTATTTTACCTTTAACAGCTGTCAGTGTCTTATTCCATGCGGTCGTTTGACGAAGCTCCTCGCATTTTTCTAT
Organism: Mecyna flavalis; assembly: GCA_949319885.1. Classification (NCBI taxonomy): domain Eukaryota; kingdom Metazoa; phylum Arthropoda; class Insecta; order Lepidoptera; family Crambidae; genus Mecyna; species Mecyna flavalis. The sequence goes on from OX439426.1 coordinate 2,338,381, forward strand.
TTAAAAATGATAAATTTATCTTGTATTATGCCAAAAAGGATTCGGAGTAGTGGTAATAATATTGTGTTATCAGTACGTGATTTTTGAAAGAGAAAAAGACATTATAGGCCGTTTAATCCCATTTGGAAATGTTCGCCATTTGAAAATGCCGCCATAACTGGTTAGCAAATAGGGTTACCTTACCAGTGTGCAACATTTTACCCCAATGTGATGGAGATAGAATGTTGTGATATATAAAAGACAAGACATAGGTATCGATTGTTCGAAGCTATAATTAACCCACTCAAATGAACGTTTTCCATTATTTTAGGTCTATCCAAAAAAAAAAATAGCACCAGTTATCAATAAAAGAAAATTGTATTGGATGATTTTAATTTATGTGGAGTCTAGTAAAAAGGCGAGTTGAGAGTTAAAATGTGGTACAAGATGCAAACAATATTGTCAAATTAACAGAAGAAGCATTCCAATCGGTCACTCACTGTTACTACAGATGAATGGCAAAAACAATGTGAACATGTTATCCACATCGAAGACCAATTGTCCGAAACAGAAGTAGGTACTTAATGGATGCTGAAATGTACAAGTTCATAAGAGAATTAAAAAATTAATCTGATACTGAATCAGACCAGACGGCATTTCTGAAGACTCGAGTTCAACGGATAGTGATTGTGCGTAGTCAGCTATCTTTTTAGATCATTCTTATTCACAATAAAAAATAATATTATAAACATGATGGTGAATCTTAGAAGCTAAATATGGCCACACATATTTCAGGTTGGGCAAACAGACTGTATAGCCAGTCCAGCGTACTATGTATATGATGGAGGTCAGTGGTTTGAATAAATATTCGAAAAACAAAAGCGAGCGTGGGCGGAGAGCAGTTGACATAGAACCGTCTCTGGCAATAGCCGGGAGCGTACTGCTGGGGCCGCGCGACGCAAGACGCTCTTAGAAAACCCGCTCTAAACGGTTTTATCCGTGTGATTTAAAAACTATAAATGTATTTTAAATAATATATGGCCCAATTATAGTGTATGGTTCCGTGATTATATTTAGTAATTTTGAAGGCTTAAGTCGCTTCCGATTGTCGTAAAAATGACAATCCCTGTTTTTATAGAGGTATTTTTGATTAATTATTCTGTGTTACAAAAGTTTACCAATCGTGTATTCAATTGGACTAAACAAAGTCAAAGACATGATGAATCCTGCCAATTAATTTTATTTTCTTAGCTTAAGTCATTGCTGAGAAAAATCGATATCCTTGCAACACAAATATTCAATTCGTCGTCTTAAAAACTGATTGGCACTTCGACTTTTATTATGCATTGTGATTTATGTTTGAAATCGATCAGAATGCTCTTAAAACATCTTTCAATTCCTATCGGACAACATAATTCACAACTATCGGTGGAAATGTCAATCAGTTTATACGAAATTTGTGCTTAAGTGGCTTAATCATTTACTTAAATGTTGATGCAAGCTGGGGTGCATGGTACACTTTAAACCAAATACATAAATCAGTATTCTAACCATTTAAAACACTTGTGTCTGTTAAATACATTTATCTTGATCTTGTCTTGACCTTTCAAAGCAGAATAAATTATAACATTAGTAAGTAAATAATGTTTTAAACTGGACTGCCACTTTTATAAAATGATTGCTTAAGTACACGTCAAGCAGCTTACCCAAACTTACTTTTCAAACGGGCGCTATTGGCAACGTTGCTGTGTTGCTAAAAATTTAGTTCTAAACTTATATTTAATTAGTACGTAGGTAATATACTATTTATGTGATTAATAAATTAGTGATAGTTAATTGTTAGTATTTTTTGTATTATCCTTAATGATCTGAATGATATTGCGAAAGAATTTATTATTTATTCGTGAAAGAGACGCGGAATATAAAGATTACAAAAATATATCATACTTACTTATCCACTCATACGTCCACTGTAACCACAGCTACAGAGACCATATACCTCAGGACAGTCCGTGTAACTACAGTTACATTTTTAAGAATTCGCGCCCGCCGATTGTTTTTTTCTTTTTCTTATCGCTGTGGATGTTTATAGTCTGTAGTGTTGCTGGTTTTTGACGCTCTATGATATGTACCACACCTTATTTCAAGTGGAACATAACTTCGGCTCATGGCTACAAAAAAATAAATTGTCAAGTTGCTTGTTGTTTTTGTGGATCAGTGCGCGAGTGACTACAGCTATTTTATTCGAGAAATCAGGCCGTAAGTAATATAATATTATTGTTTTGTATATCAAAATATTTATAACCTTACATATTTTCATATTTTATAACATTATGTGCGATTCCAGTCAGTTTTTAAGTAAAAATTTGGATTAAAATAGGTCGGTGACTCTGTGTTTTTATAAGTGAATAATTGGAAGATCTAAAAAAGTTCTTATATTATATCGTAATTAAATGTTTTAATATGAAAACTTATTAATATTATAGCCTGGTTATTACCATACTTTCTTGAAATATTCCATATTTCATTCTGGATTAGACAATTTACCATACGTGAACTTCGATTTGACAGATCATGTAGCTTTAGTTTTTATTTTATTTGTAATATTTTTAAGATGATTTATAATGGGATTTTGGTTCCAAATGAAAGGCCATTAAATTACCTAAAACCCAAAATTGTTTTAATATTGTAAACGTCAAAAATATCTAATAAAAAAAATTATTTTTATTGAAAACTAGGAAAAAATTAGCATTTCTTAAAGTTCACTGTAAGATCATTAATATAATATAATGTTAAAATCAAACATAACTATTGCCTAAAAATCGTCAATTAATGAGCCTTTCATTAGTATTTTTTATTTTGCGATATTTGAGTTATTTACTGAGTAATAAGCATTTATTTAGCATACGTCTCCTATCGATTTTATTTTGCGCGTATCACGTGACTCGCGGACTGTCCTGACAACCTAGCGAAACGCGCGCGGACGTTTGAGTGGCTATGCTATGTTGCGTTCTTTATTTTTACCCTGACTTTTCTAATAACTTAAGACTTAGATGACGAAGTGAACAATTACCTACTAACGATAAAAAAACACGTAAAACTTGGTTAAAATAAACAGGGATATGTTTTATTTATCAGACAGGCATACAATGATAATGGTAAGCGGCCACTACGGCCTATTCCATTGAGGAACATTGAGACAAGATAGGCTTATTGTCGACTCCTATGAGATCCTATCACATTAATATTGCTAGAACATAGCCAAAGCTATTACTTAGAGCGATAAATTCATCTGTAGATAGATGGTAGCTAGCCAATCGGACTCTGTAAAAAAAAAGAAAAAAAAACTACCTAAAAAACTGAAAAGCAAAAAATAATTTTAATAAGACATTCATCAAATCGTCGCTTATACAACAATACCGCGTAAGTCGAAAAATGGCCATGTGACGTTTTATACGTCATTGGATAGATCTTTTCATCCCGCATCCAATAGCGTTGTATGAAATTTCGAAATTAGCCTATCATCGCACTTATTTCAATAGAAACGGCACCGCGCAAGTCGTCGAAGGAGTAAAAAACCGCACAAGTCGTCAGTTCGCCATATTAACTCGTGTTGTAGTGAGACCACGCTGCTAAGAAACGTTTTTTCTTTAATTTTGACTGCTTTATCAACAAATCTTCTTCTTCTAATTTAAAAAAAAGGATGCTAACTCAATTTATCGTATCGTATATTCGTGTTGATGACTCCTTTTCCTCTTGGAATGATATTGTTGCCGAGGTGCCTCAGGGTGGCGTCTTACCTCCTCTGCTTTTTTCAACTTTTATTAATAGTATCACTCATGATCTCTCTTCTTTCTTTCATCTCTATGCAGACGACCTACAACTTTACTCTTGTGGCGATCTTGAAGAGCTCCCAGGTGTTATTGAGGGCATTAATACCGACTTGACACGAAGACTTGATTTGACTGGAGCAACTCGTTTGGGCTCAAGGTGAACCCCCAAAAAACACAGTCAAGTCATAATATTAGGTGGGTCACGTCAAATCACAAGGTTTGACTGGGGTTCTTTACCACCAATTGTGCTTGACGGTGTCCAGATAGCCTTTAGCCGAGTAGTTAAAAACCTTGGGGTATATATGGACAGTACTTTGACGTAGGATATGCAAGTCAAGGAGGTTAGCAGGAGAGTGTTTGCTTCGGCAAGTTCCGTTAATAGACTCCGCAACTTTTTACCTACATATACCCACCAAAATTGTTCTAGTGCAGGCCCTTTTACTGCCTTTGCTCGATTACGCTGACTGTTGATGTATTGACCTTTGTGAAGCGTCTCTTAACAAGCTAGAGTGTATGCAAAACTTTTGTATACGTATTATCATCGGCCTACGTAAATATGATCACGTTTCGGAATACCGAGCTCAGCTTGGCTGGCTTTCAATACGACGTCGCCGCGATTTGCATGCTCTTAGCTTACTGTTCTCCATTCTTTTTAACCCTTTATCTCCTCCCTATCTTAAAGAGCGGTTTCATTTCTTGCAATCCACCAAGGGTCTTGATCTGCGTTCATCCCGGAAGTTACATCTAGTCTTTCCTCCTCACTCCACTCAGTTCTACTCTCAATCCTTCACTGTTTTTATGGTCTATCTTGGTTGAATGTTTCTATTGTGTGATATCCGTGAATCTGATACTATTCTATTGTATTTATTTTACTATATATATTTGCAATATGTTTATGTATGTTTATTTATATGTTATGTATAATATGTATGTATGTATGTATATGTGTATTTATTAGAGGAGTCTGGAGTAAAATTTATTCATATAAATATTTCTCTTTATCTGTGTTTTGCACTGCCCTTTATTCTGTTCAAACTAGTTTCTCTTTCCTAAGGTTGACTGGAAAAGATCGCTATTAGCGATAAGGCCGCCTATATTGTACAGCTATTATATGTTACATTAAAGTGTTTTGTGCAATAAAGAGTATCTATCTATCTTATAATTATGGGGAAACTTTCAAATTTGACTATCTGACTGAACTTGTTTGGCAGATTTGTTAGTTATGCCAATTATGTTTAAATGTGAAACATATAAAAGGTTTATAAATAACGTCTATAGACTTTATTTCACTGTTGTCACATTATATTTTTGTTACTTAAAAATATAAAGATTACTTAATAAAAAATTTAAATACCGCAGAAGTCTTTGTTTTGTCGAACTAAAACCGCACAAGTCGAACATGTAGTTATACAGCCCTAAATATACATCACTTGACCTATAAAAGTAAAAATAAGGCCAATTTAAACCAATTTTTGAATTTACTAAACGTGAACTTAGTATTGAATAGAATAAAAACAGTTATTTGTCTCTCCTGAAAACTTGTCAAAATTGACTTGCGCGGTATTGTTGTATAAGCGACGAAATGCGCTTATTGTCTAAGCCTATTAATTAAATTGTATTTTACGTGCTAGGTAGGTACCTACTAATCTGTTTGAAGTCGGTGCCAAGCCAAAGAGTAGGTACCCAGATTACGTACCTACGTCCGTAAGTATTAATAAGTAACCCTTTATAATACATAATATTGTTATATATCATTTTTTATTACCTTTGGCTTGGCACCGACTTCAAACAGATTAGTAGGTACCTACCTAGCACGTAAAATACAATTTAATTAATAGGCTTAGACAATAAGCGCATTTGATGAATGTCTTATTAAAATTATTTTTTGCTTTTCAGTTTTTTAGGTAGTTTTTTTTTCTTTTTTTTTTGAAGTCGGTTTAATTTTTTTTTAAAAAAGTTTGTTTATTTTTCTATTTTTAGTGTGAATAACACGTAGGTAGTGAGTAAAACTCTTTCATAATAATGAAAGCGAAAATACGAGTAAAATAGTAGAATTGTATTATTTGATAATATTAGGTATTCATTAAGTGTTCAGCACCATGGGTAGGAGAAGAATGCGTTTATGCACCATAACCGCAGGCTAGCTAGACCCGCGGCTGTGTGTGGGACTCGAGACCGAAGCGTCCGCTACCCACTACACTCCCCCGGTTTCTCCTTCACACCCGATTAGGACGAGCCGGTGCTAACCTTATTGGCTAGTGACCAGCCCATCCCCGGGTAATCATCAGCTTAGCTGCAAAAGTACATGAAATACAACTAACGTTCCACATATTCCTACAACACTGAAAGAATTATCCCCTAACTCCTAACCGTTAAGGAGTTGTACTTTCCATCATCACCTTAGCTGCAAAAGTACATGAAATACAACTAACGGTCCACATATTCCTACAATACTGAAAGAATTATCCCCTAACTCCTAACCGTTAAGGAGTTGTACCTTCCATCATCAGCCCATCAACATAAAATGATGTCTATCGGACGCAAAAACTTGAATGGCTTCAGAAAAAACAAGTAACGCGTAGGCGCAGCCTATAAAATTTGAGGTTTTCCCTTGATTTTTCCGGGATCCCATCATCAGATCCTGACATGGTGACAATGGGACCACCTCGGAACTATGCACTTTCAAGTAAAAAAAGAATTATTTAAATCGGTCCACAATTGACGGAGAAATCGACGGACATACATAAAAAAAAAAAAAAAAAAAAAAAAAAAAAAATACATACAATCGAACATATAACCTCCTCCTTTTTTGAAGTCGGTTAAAAAGTCCTACCAATAACTATTTAGTACGTTAGTACTATTAAATATTCTGTGAGTTAAAGCAGGATCGAACCCACTCCCTCCGCAAGTTTACACCCTGCATAGCCACTATTCCATGAAGGCGGTCCAAATATTATAATAATTAAAACTTGATGACCAAATTACAAAGGCTCTATTTCTGTGCATAGCAGTTTCTTGCGGAGAGCATGAAATCATTGAATGTAAGTATTTGATGGTCTACTCGTAGAACTCTACAAATTACTGTAGTTATAAACTGTAGTACTGTGTAGTCTGTCTGTGTAGCATTAATTTAACAATACAATCAGGCAATGAAACCATTACGCTTCAAGTAACAAATAATAGGGTATAAAATAATTCCCGAATACATTCCCAAAAAATAAAATACTTTAGTGTTATTTTAAAATGGTATCAATTTGGCAGTCATTGAAGATAAAAAATGTTGAGATTTTGTTTTACATTTCTTCTTTGGCTGAACGCACTTTTAATCTAAATATTAAGAACGGAACGCACTCAATTTTATAAACCAGCTGGTTGTCAGTTCATCTGTCAATGTCACAAACGTCAAACGTCTAATCAATTGTCATTTTACGATGGCCTTACGTGGTTTTTTGGTATTAGCGTTTACACAAAATTCAGCAATACACAATGCAATCTAAATCGTTTCCCGTCATTAGTTCCGAGATTTTATCGCGAAACAGATGTTCCACCGAATGCTGTGACTATGTTGTTGATAGGTAGGACTAACGAACACAAAACGATGAAGTGTGAAATGAAAAGCAATTTAAACACAAAAATGCTTCTGGACAAGTGTAAAACAGTGCTAATTTTGTCTAGTGTCGTATGTACGCTTGCGGTGGTGATCTCTCTGCACAATCTATTGAGTTATGATGTAAAATTTACAAAGCCGTTCTCCCCCATACCAGCTGGTTTATACGGTACTCATTTAGAGCCTTACGAAGAGCAGAACGCGGTCCCTGCGACAGGTAAAAGTAGAGACAAAGTCAAAGATGCCGAAGCGGTTGTTTCTCTTAACGCAGCCTTGGAAATGAAGAAGAATGGAAAGGAAGATAAAGCCTTGAAACTGTTTCAACATGCCTTCGCCTTGTCGCCGAAGCACGCAGACATTTTAAACCACTATGGAGAGTTCTTAGAGGACACTAAAAAGGATGTTGTTAAAGCCGACCAATTATACACCTTAGCGTTAACAAATTACCCGGATCACACTGGTGCGTTGATGAACAGGCAACGCACAGCAAGTATTGTTGAAAATCTTGACAGGGAAATGTTGAGAAAAATTGATGAAAAGCGGGATGCTCTGTCTTCAATACCTGAGAATAACTCTGCACTAAGGAGAGCCAAGAAAGAGGCATACTTTCAGCACATTTATCACACAGTGGGTATTGAAGGCAATACAATGACTTTGTCACAGACAAGAAGTATTTTAGAGACTAGAGTGGCTGTTGCCGGCAAAAGTATAGATGAGCATAATGAGATTTTAGGTTTAGATGCAGCTATGAAATATATAAATGCAACATTACTCTATCGTCTGAGAGACATCACAATGGGAGATATATTAGAGATACATAAGCGTGTGTTGGGTCACGTAGATCCCATTGAAGGGGGGCATTTCAGAAGGACTCAGGTGTATGTGGGAGGACACATACCACCTGGCCCTTCAGAGATACAAAGGTTAATGACACAGTTTTTGGAATGGTTGAACTCTGAAGATGCAATGGACTTGCATCCTGTAAGGTAAGAATTCCATTATAATATCTTCATATTTTAAATATTATAGGCATAATAATAAGAATGGATAAGTAATGTGGATTTTTCAAAACAAATGTAATGAAATGAATAGAATAGAATATTGTTCATTTGGTACTTAAATATAGGTAGGTATGGTAATTAAATGACAGAAATCTATTAAGAATTCATTCCGAATGCAGAGTATAAATACAGCATAACAGGTTCAAATTACAAAATGTATCTTAAATATTTGAACAGATAAAATATCATTATCATGTACCTAATAAATGTTAAAACAACTTTCCCATTTAACCATAGCTTGCTGCCTCCCTTGTACCTACATAAAAAAAAACATTCTAATTATGACCTGAAGATAAGGCCTTTATTGTGTTGCAAAAAGTTCTGCTGTATCCATATTATAAATGTACCTACGTAGGTGCGAAAGCGTAACAGGTTGACAGATTTAATTTCGCATTTATTATATTAGTATGGAAAACATTTTCCAGATATGCCGCCTTAGCGCACTACAAGCTGGTGCACATCCACCCGTTCATTGATGGCAACGGGCGCACGTCGCGGTTGCTGATGAACCTGCTGCTCATGCAGGCCGGCTTCCCGCCCGTCATCGTCGCCAAACAGCACCGCCACCTCTACTACCAACACCTGCAGACCGCCAACGAGGGGGACGTCAGACCTTTTGTCAGGTAGGAAGAGTCAAGTAATCTCTTTTTTTATAGGTACTCGATCCGACCGATGGTAAGTGGTCACCGCGGCCTATTCCTTTGAGGAACACTTCACCAGGAAGCGTCGTTCAATGTGCTGCCAAACTATAGACTCATCTGATCTACGAGCCTTTGATTTTAAGTACACTGGCTCCCACATTAATATTGCCAGAACACAGCCAGAGCTATATTATAGCGGCAGATTTCACCTTTGAGGGTAGTAGCTAGCCAATCGGGCTTTGAAAAAGCCCTACCACCTACCACACCTAAGGCGGGAATCGAACCCACAACGGCACAACCTCAGGGTTTTAAACCCGAGCGGCTTAGCCACTGTTCCACGGAGGCAGTCATAGGATTTTTTTTATCAGTGTGCATTGTCAAGGTTACTGCAGTTGCCAAACCTTGCGTAAAAGAACAATCTTTTTTAACGTCTCGTAACATTGGATTTGCAGAGAAATCTTCAAGCAAAATTATTTCGTCAACAACCTTTTTGCGCTTTGGTCATAGATGGCATAATCCTAAACTATCTAAATAGACTTCAATAATTATTTAAGTCTATTTAGATAATTATTATATACATATAAACAATTAATCTACATCTGTAGTTTAATTATATATAAGATAGATAATATTCAAAATTAAAGTTTAGAAATATGAATAGTTGATCGTCACGCCCTCGCAAATTTTTAGTGACATTAACTCCTCATGTTGTGTATCATTATTGATAAAATATAACGACTAAGTATTATACCTGGTGTTGAATCATATTTACACGCGCTGCTTATCGACATTCTGATTTCGCACCTACTTGTAGCAAACTTCTGCACAATTGAAATTAATTCCAAACATATTGTAATCACAATATCTATCTGCTGTTTAAACAAACACGTTTGATACGGTAATAATGCTTATGTATGACGCATTTATTGTAGATAAACTACACATTTTTTCAATGATCTCGTTTCTAAATAGATTAAAATTAATTTTAATTTGCCAGAAACAGATATTTATGACGTCACCGCTGATAACAAGTTATAAAAAATATATCATATTTTCAAATAAACTAACGTACAGCTCTTCATATGAGCGGGAGGGTTTTTTTGTTACTTCAAATGCCGCAAAACTGTAGTCATGTTGAACTAATTATCACCTGTATGACGTCACATGTCACCCCTTCCCGCACCGCTCCGCTACCGCAGAACCTACACAATTAAAATAAAAACGCTCTGTGGTACATATGGAAAACTCAATTTTGTTTCTTTATTTTTCAGATTCATAGCTCAATGCACGGAGCGAACGCTAAACCTTTACCTGTGGGCGACGAGCGAATACTCACACATGGTACCTGCCATCGGGGAGCCTCACATCCTCACCGGAGAGGGCTTCGAGGAAGACCTACTTGGACCCTGACTTCATCAGTCAACTACAGATTTTACGTAACAACGGCAAGAATATGTGAATATCACATTGTAAACTCTGAAGTTGCGGTGGTTCAAAGTCGAAAATGAAATGTCTTGGTATTGCAAAGGTAAAGTTAGGACTTTGCCAATAAGGCAATCTCGAACGACGACCACCCACACGATGTTCCTAATGAAATTGTTTTTTATGAGTAAAGTAAATTGGAGCCTGTTTTGTACTACATTTACATGATCATTAAAAATAGGTTTGCAACATGTCACTTACTAATTCTCCAATTCAAATCTTTGTACAAGATTTGCCAAATTTATTTACCAACACCAAATTAATGTAACATCATCTTATTTATCGTCATTTATCTTACTTGTGAACAAGCTTAAATACACATGAGTAGGTAAATGTATAAATAAACGTCTCCCAAGTTCCTTTAAGTACCCAGCATGTTTATGGTTCGGATCGAATTTTTGCTATTTTTCTATGCTACTTGAAAATATTCAGGGTTCATTAGGGTTCATCTCATTGTTATTTCATTTGCAGCAGCAGATGAAAAAAAATAGTTTTCAAAAGAAAATGAACACAGATATAAATTATTCGGTTGTAATTAAAAAAATCGCACAAAATTTTCTGTGTTCCAGTGATTGCTGCATTCGATTGACAAACCGATTGTTGATAAGATTATTTCTTCACATTATTTTTTTCAATTAAAAAAGAATTCTGTAGTTTACCTACACGAAAAAGATATAGTATGAGAATAGAGCTACACCACAACACAATCCACTCCACATTTCTTGTATAATTATATGAATAGGTTACAAGTTGTCAGAATCAGGTCCATTGTCTCACCGATGCATTAGCTCTCTTTAAATTAGATTAATTTGTAAATTCTTACTTCCAGTTTATTAACGACTTGTGCAAGCTGGCCTATGTCGTGTTTTATTGATAAAAACATTTAGGATGACTTAAGTTGCAGTTTTTTAATCGTCAGACAAAATTTACAAGAGACATTAAAAAGGACTGTACCTTATTAGGTATATACTTTTAATTGTACTCAAACTTGTCTTACGATTGCAAAATTTAAACCAAGGAGAGGTGTATTAAAATTAATGTTCTATGTGTACTAGAAGTTTAAAAACTGAATTTACTTTTTGGATAATTTGTTTTAGTTCTATTTTAATACTTGCTCCATCCCATTTCATTTTTATGAGTGTATACGAGTATGACCAAGAATGCTTTAGTAGGATACGTTTAAATAGCATTTATTCAAAGTACACATTAATTTTGTTTCTGTTGCAAATCGCACCTCTCAACCAAAGACTACAATGTATGATGTAGTTATTTGTATAGTTTGATGTATTGTTGTGTCTATGTATATAGAACTATTTATTTTTGTGGTGTCCGTCACTGGGATGTTCTGTGATATTTAAATTATTATTTATTATTTAATTTTATCTTCCTCGCGTGCTATAATCGAGAAAACTTATAATTATTTAAAAATTTCTTGTGATAGTTATTTTTCTATCACAAAATGTTAAAATGTTTCTTTCGGAGAAGATATTGCGTAATCTTATTGGAACAGGCATTCGGAACTGATCAAGTGTTGTCCAAAATTCTGTAATTTACTTTCATGTGTAAAAATGAAAAGAATTTGTTGTAATTTCACTGCTCAAATACTGATAGATAAGTTAATGAGGAACTTGTAGTATTGATTTCAATGCACAAATTGTGGTTTAACTTTTCGTAAACTTATCATCATAATTTATATTAATCAAAATTCTTCCAACACAGCTTATTACTATCTGATATTTATCTAGCGTTGCTTTCTTTTAATCATCTTTTTTATCCACCATCTACAGACCTATAATTGGTCAGCTATCAATGAGAAGTTTGTTTTTTACTTCTTGTAAATAGTCGTCTTAATGTTTCCATTCATTTCTTGTCCATGTTATGTTTTCAACAGTGTGAACCCACCTTTAGCAAGATAAATGCGAATGATTGTTAAGGTAATATATTTTGTATGTGAGTACTATCATGTAAATAACAAGTTAATTGTTACTTTTGACGAAGTGACTTTTTAACTGCACATCGATTGTTTCGAAGTTTATTTATATTATGACAAAAACATTTCAACATTGTTCTAGTTGCCGTCTTCCTGTGTTATTTAATTTCTTAAGATACCAGTACAAACTGTCTAAATATATGAATATATTTAATATACTTCTATTTATCTGTTATTAAAATAACACATTATTCTGTTATTAATAGACATGTAGCATGACATGTCTACATCACAAAGACTTTTATAATTAAAAAGAAGTTCCTGAAAGTTAGGCGATTACCACACTGCACCGCTCCGTCGCGGAGCGCGGGACGACAGATTTAATCATTGTATGCAAGTACCTCAGTTTGTATAGAAAACACGCGCGGCACAACACACTGAAAACGCGCCCGCGTGCGGAATTTTTACTATGCAGCCCCGCGCTCCGCGACGGAGCGCGGCTCAGTGAGATAACCGCCTTACATTTCACGAACAGTAAAATACTACTGCGTTCTTTTAGTGTGAAAAACTTAAAAGCCCTGCGAAGGGCATCCTATAATGAAAAATCTCTAAACAAAAGAGGTAATAAAATAAAACAACAAAATCAATTTCGATTAATTTATTATAATGTGCGATGTTAAAATATGTTTATTATAATAAAGCATTTCAACTAGACAACTAGCGCGAGGCGGCCCTCGCGTCCCACACTCGTCCATCCTATACAAACGAACCCATCGGCAAACGAGACTACATCTCAATAATACAATTATTTAAAAAAATATAGTAAAGAGAGATTTCCTTCAGTACAATCAAACGTCGGCGTACGCAGCGACTCTGATACAGAGCGCCCATCTTCATTTATTAATAAGCACTATCTAATAACTTTGTAAGCTACAGTATACATAGTACCCTACGCCAGAAGAGCGCGGCTTCCTTGTATGGACAGCAAAGTAAAACAGGACAAGTTTAGGAATACGGAAAGGTGTGTCAATCGACCTCGAGTTTCAACATTTTTGCTGAACCAGTGTGGTGACTAATAAGACCGCTGACTCAATTACTGAAGAGATAAATTGAAAAACTAACCGCACTGCCTCGATCCTGGCCAATTAGAAAAGATTTAGTTTCAGTATCATTTCCGATTGGCCAAAATCTAGCAAGGCGCAACAGTGAAGGATTCTACATTTAGGCACTTTGTAAAATTTATCACGATGGCACAAACATGGATAATGAAAAAAATAATCTATGTTTATAATTGACTGCTATGGAACATTAAAGATACGCTATGGAAGAATACATGCAATAGAAGGAATCGTTACTGTCAGCAGTCTTAAAGTCACCAGCCGGCCGTGTTCGAAACCACACTTTTCTAAGATCGGTTCGACGTTTGTATTATTTTCGAAATGGTATCCTAAACGTTAAGTATAAGTAGACGGTTACGGTACAGACTAGTGTTAGAAGCGAGACATCGTCACCCAGCACCAGACGAGCACATTTAACCACAAACAGATGTAGTTACACACCTTATTGCTTTACATAGTGAATGCGTTAAATCAACCAGTAACAGATTTAGAACAACTTCAAATGACAAGAAAGCGCGTACGCACGTTACAAAACACTCGAATAATAATGATTTATCACAACATAATAAATAAGTCGCATTACAAAAAACAAAATGAAAAAATATTAAATGTACTGACTTGAAAAAAAACTTACAGTTACACGAGTCTTTTAAGTAGTTTTACGTTTTTTATTTATTAAACAACACGTTAGACGTTTTGCGATTTTTATTTGAATGAAATTATTTTAATTAGACGATAATAGTAAAAATAAATTACAGTTAAAATACAAAGAGTAAGAATAAAAATCTGTGTATAGAAATTTATCTCACCGGCTCATGTCAGTCATGTTCGTTACTTAAGTAAATAAAACTTGAATCTCAGTTGACATTACGAGATACCCACTTTGCCCACAAATCAGACTGGGCTTCTAAATAGCCTTAATGGTCGGGCAGATTCGAGATATTTAAATTTACTAATTACGGAATGCTACTGAAGTGTTAGGTGGCACCTCTTAGACAATAAATGCATGTTGTGAATTAAAACAAGACTGGTCGGTTATTTCTTTTTGCTAATTTTCTAGTACACGTCATGAGCATAATTACGACCAGTTATGATGTTAACACTTCAGTAATAAGAACACATAGTGTGGAATATGCTTCTCCCTTGATCATTCCAATACAAACTAGTGAAACGTGTTACAGTTTCATTTAATTAACTGTAATCTTAAGACTTTTTACAGTGCAAAACTAAAAAATATAGTCTAGTTCATTATATCATACAGCTCATTTTAGAATAACCAAAAATTTGCTAATACTCCACCATGTGTTGTACCCTCAATTGTTTCGTTGGTAGAAAGAGACCACTATACAATATCTATAAGCTTGGCTCTCTCCGACACAGGGAACGCAATCAAAACACAACATGTCAACAGTCCTGGTAAAGCCTAAGCATTGTTTATTATTTGTTACATTACATGTTACATTAACAAGGATGTTAGACTAATAATAAAATTATATAATACAACCATGTGAACGTCACCGATATCCGTTTGAGTGCTTCGAAATGTCTCCGCGAATGCTAATGTCCGAAATTAGAAATGTAAGCTATCGTTGAAATATGGCCACAGCACTCAAACACAAATGTCGAGGTCAATTCGGGCTGTACTTGCCACCATACGAAGATAACACATGGCTCGTAGAAAATGGACGATTTATCGTAACCAGCTATTTTCCTACAGTAGCAAGTCCCATAATGCCTTATCAAGTACATTCAACGACAAAATTCAACATCTACATTATACTAGTTTATCTGTTTTCACATTTGTTTATGCATTTCTTGTATAATTCGAGATACTTTTACCATATTTCAATCATTATAATATTACTATTTTTATATAAAGTACAAGTAGATGCATAATCTTGCTGTTTCCATAAAATAAACCTACGTCCTTTAGGAATACGGACGAGTTTACAATCTCACATCGAGTCATGATATGACGATAGCAATAACAAGCGACATGTAAGGCAAAAGATATGTTACTGAATTACAACAATCCTTAAAACTCTTATGTATACAACGCTCAAGGCGAACATTTGATATTAACAAAATATCAGTACTTACAAATATTACGGTACCTGTATACTTCAAATTTTTCATCAATTTTCATTGTACTACCCTGCCGAAATTAATAACATACAAACCAAAGATATATTTGTTAATACCAAATCGCAAAATACGGAGCAAGCCATTCAAAATGTAACTGATAAACAATTTCGTTCACAACATTACGAGTATTACTCTGTGGCACCCACTCTCAACTAGACGAGACTAACAGTTTGCCACGCGATTGTACCACGCACATCTAACACAGGGCGCGGACATCTTTGTACTTCCTCCCGATCCACACTTAATTCGAACATATTAATAAATATTGACTCTCACCAGCAGAACCGATACACGGCAGAGGTGCCAATTAAATTGAGCGACAGATGCAATACGAAATTCGAATGCCCAGAAAGCGGTCACGTATAATAGGAACAGTGCGACCTCAGCACTCCCGACTCATCGCTTCTACTCGGAGAGTTAACATTTACCGTACGTCCCCAATTTAAATATAGGCCTTTAGCAGAGTTAAATGCACTGAGAAATTAATGTAACGGCAAAGAAACGAACGTAATAACGTATCTATATAAATTATACATTAATCGCACCAAACAGTGTTGATCTAGAATACACACGGATCGATTTTGAAATCGGCGCGCGGCCGTCATGTACTCAACGGTCCTTTGTGCTCCCCAACACTCCCTACAGTAAACAGTCTCTCGGTTCCTTAACAACACGACGGCACCAGTTTCATCGATGTCACCGGACTCGAAGCATCACGATTGGGAGGAAAATATTACTTCGAACAAAAAAAATGCTGGCACACCTCGCATCTCGACTTCGATTCGAATGGAGGAAAAAGTAATTTGAAAGTAGGCCAGCTACAAAACTCGACGACGCAAGTCAATCGAATACTGAGAACGAGGGTGCACACTGGATTCGTCCAACTGGGTTAAGAGCAATAACGCACTAGGTACGTCCCATCCGAATCCGATCCGCCTACGTGAAATGACGAATGATATTTCTAAGTGATTTACGCACAAGATCCGTCATCCGTCATCCGATTTTCTTTCACTCAGTTGCAGAAACGTCCATTAAAGTTAATGTGTCATTAAAGCTATTGCTGTCACTTTTTATTTCATGACAACGAAAAGTGACAGCATTAGATTTAATGAAGCATTAACTTTAATGGAGCTTTCTGCAACAGGGCGTTTGTGATTTTAATTTCACGGAGACGGATCGGACGTAGTGCAAAACCGCTCTCAGCAGTGACGCGGCATCGTCCGCCGCGTTGACGCGCAGCGAATCGCGGAGATTCGCGACGCGTCAGAAGCTTCTAACACGGAATCCGCATCCTAGGAGATCGAAACGAAAGTACTAAGCTCTATGGTCCGGAGGCTGACCTGTGGCCGGCCGGCGCGGCTAGTGGTGCCTGGCGGGCTGGATGCGTCGCGAGATGTGCTCCTCCTGCGTCATCTTGGCGCGGAACTCGGCCACCAGGTCGCGCGACTGCGCCAGCACGGCCAGCTGCTCGTTCAGCAGCTCCTCCCACTGCGTCGCGTACGCTGCAACACAACTCACCGTCACTCATTGACATCACTACCGTACAAGTGATAATGACATCACGTAAGGATACGCTCGAGTGGGCGGGATCGTGAGTTAAAGACACATGACAGTGACGACGTACACCGCAAATTTTTACGCAGCATATTAATATTTATAGTCTTTAGGTAAAAATAAAATGTACGAAAATACCACCGAAATTATTTACATGAATACACCCTTATTTATTTTAAAATGTTACTTATTTATTACTGTGTACTCTATTATTATTTTTAATATGTACCCACTATAATAAAACAATATATTTTATTGAAGAATGCAATATAATATAATCGTTAGCTAGGTTAAAAGATGATTAGTAGTAAATGTAAATTAAAAAATACCGATAAATAAATATCCATAATTTTATAAGTTCATCCAATTTCGAATATCTAATAAAATGAAAGTTCTTGTATAAACATCTTAGGTGGAAAATATCTCATAAAACATTTTTTTATTGTACCCTCACAGTTTTGGTAGTACGGTTAATTTTGAATGTTTGTTATTGAACCAATCGACCCGGACGAGCGACAGCGTGGCCGTTATCGTGATTATGCGATGGTGATGAATTAAGGCCAGAATTACTATTATTAAAAAAATATTGACATTTTTATAACTTTGAAGCCCGTTCATGTAGTAGGAAGAGAAATAAATTACTGTTGAAACAAACATTGTAACTTTACTAAATAATTTTATTTTTAGTTGGTTTAGTAAACTAACCCAAAGGTTTGTTTTGGCATTACTTCCATAAAGAAAGAGCGTTTATGGAAAAATAAGGTCAGGAGGAAGAAATATACACTCGTACATTCCGTTTTTTTTTCGTGTATAAATGCTTGAGTGTAAAGCATGTATGTATTGTCCTTCTGTTAATTTTTTACTGACTATTAAGAATGAAAGATTTTAATTAAGAACCAATATACATGTTTGATTGGACCTCATGTAGTGAACGGGCTTAAGATATAATGACTCCAATAGCAATCAAATCGTCGCCCAGTGATAGGTCGATCGCAATGATATCGCATAGCGGTAGCGGAGGCGGTGTCAAACCTATCACGGCGCGGGACCGAGGCGACGAGCGCACGCCGCGCGCCGCGCGCAGGCGCTTGCGGCAGCCGCCCGGCCCTGCGCCACAACGATACGTTATACAACTAGTTGTCTTTTTTTTTTAGATGATACACGTGTGTATCTTGCGTAGAAACCCCCAAATTAGCCCAATCAACGTCGCTTTTATCACGCTGCGAACCTATCGCTACCATCATCAACAGCTTTCATTGCGACTGTTACTTGAGACGGTATTAGGTTTTATCATATAAAGTGCGCAATGGAATCGAATGGAGCAGCGACCGATACTGCTGTTTCCAATGGCATCGGTAGTAGGTGAACTGTCTTTATTTTCCTAGCAGGATTAAAATAAACATGCAGTGCAGACAGGACATGCCACACGCAAAACATAAACTAAGACCCCTGCCTCGAATTTCGCGAAAGCGGAAGCGGATGATAACGCGGGCTGTCACGAGCGGTGCGCTCATGTCAAGCGGTGACCGCCTGTGCGCCTGCGTGCGGCCCACAGCGGATCCGCTTCCGCGAAATTCCGCAGAGGCCTTAAGCACTGCTTAGGCGTAGACACTTATGTAAGTAAATATAAAAAGTGTCTGCGTATGCGCAGCAATTTATATTAGACAAGCGACTAACTACAATTGAAACCTTTTTCATAAAATAAGGCACCCTGTCTACTCATACGAGTGGAAAGGAACTAGCGAGTAAAATTATAGGATTGCGTAAAACTTCCGCTCCTTTAAGGGCCCGGTTCCAGTTGGCGAAAATTGATCTGAGTTTGCAGCTATACTGCATAAAACGTAACATGATTAGAATGACAGCTGTCAAAGTGTTGTCGCTCTCTCGCTCGCTCTCAATAAACCTCTATCGATGTGTCTCACTCTACAAAAAAAAAATCTTAGAGATGAGACACATCGATAGAGGTTTATTGAAAGCGAGCGAGAGAGCCACAACACTTTGACAGCTGTCATTCTAATCATGTTACGTTTTATGGAGTATAACTCAAATTTCAGTTCGCCACTTTGCGGCTCACTGACCCGTTGTCCTAGGTGGGCGACGCGACGCGACGCGACGCGACGCGACGCAATGCGACGTAATGCGACCAATACTTCACGCGACGTGTGTCCTATGTCCGTGCGCGACAAACGCGGCAGTAGTGTTTTAACCATGGGCAAATATACTGCGTTATTACTAGAAAATTCATATTTTAAATACTTAGCCCTACAGAAACTTCGTAAACATAGAAAAAAGACAACAAATATTATATATTTAGAGCGAAATAAATCTGTCAAAAGTGTATTCATACTCCTTCACAAAAATTCCTTTGCAAATGTCAAGCCGTCGCGCGTCGTCGCGTCTTGTCGCGCAAAAAACAAGTCCGCATTACGTCGCGCGTCGTCGCGCACTGACTAACGCGACAACGTAGGCCACTATCATACACAACGACCATTTGACATTTACGCGTCGCGTCGCGTCGCGTCGCGTTGCCGCGTTTGTCGTTCACCTAGGACAACGGGTAAGTCGGCCGCTAACAGTTTGCCTACTAGGGACACAGCATAATATATCGTAGTTGGCTGATCGTAGAAGATCGGCCGCCGTAGCCGAAAACTCGGCTAGGAGGACATTGTTATTATTACTCACCGTCCTGGTCATAGTCGACGTCGCGCGTGATGGCCAGCAGCTGCGTGCAGCGCTGAAGCGCATGCTGCAGGTAGTCCGAGATGGCCTTGTGGTTGTCTAACACTTCCTCCTCGGCGCGTTGTAACTCGTCGATGGCCTCGTGGAACGTGTACATCTCCGCCGACATATCGCCCTCCTGTGGACAGTCAGTACATGAGCGTAAGTAGGGCGGGCGGTACGATAAGTTCGGTGCAGTGCGCAGTCCCGATTTCGGAGAATTTTATAAATTCCACATTATTTTATAATTACTTTAAATAATCGGCAGTGTAATGTTTGTTTCACATGATTTTCTATAGAACGCACAATACGGCGACTAGGGAGTAAGGGCGGAAACTGTGGGACCCGCGCGCGGTTTGTAAGACATTACCGGCTTAGTACAGGGCGTGCGCCGCGTGCGCGACGCAATGTTTTAAATGCCAGCAATGGATTATGTACTAACTGCGCGCGGGTTCCGCTTCACAGAGTTTCCGCCCTAAGTATTAGGTTTGTGTACGGTACATAGTGGGCGGTAAGGTGGTATACGTACGTTGAGCGAGCGCAGATGCGCCAGGTCGTCATGCTGCGGCTCCATGTCGACGTCGGCCAGCGGCGAGTCCGCGCGCCGCGCCTCGTTCGTGCCCAGCTCCTTTACCCTGCCACACAAACACACGTTACTTACAAATACACACAAATGAACATCCAGTTCTAAAATTATTTGAGAATAGAATCAATTCATTCTGACTGCAGAAATAAATGAGAAAACGCCGAGCTAGGATTGTACGGGTCTCGCGCGCGGCACGAAGATCCAAGACCCGTCGCATCAAACAGTGTTATTAGTGCTACATTGCTAATATTTTTCTCCCAAAACCGTTTTAAAAATATAATTCGTATTTTTATTGAAAATAAAAATTCATTGTTTTACTCCCCTGGTCAAAACAAAAGGGGTACATACCTGTCGGCGTATCTCAGCGTGTTGAGCGAGTGTTCACACGAGGACATGGCCGGCGAGATCATCGCGATCATGCAGGTGCGCGACTTGTCGCCGATGAAGCTGTCGCGCAGCACCTGCGTCAGCTTGACAGAGTACATACCTGTCGGCGTATCTCAGCGTGTTGAGCGAGTGTTCACACGAGGACATGGCCGGCGAGATCATCGCGATCATGCAGGTGCGCGACTTGTCGCCGATGAAGCTGTCGCGCAGCACCTGCGTCAGCTTGACAGAGTACATACCTGTCGGCGTATCTCAGCGTGTTGAGCGAGTGTTCACACGAGGACATGGCCGGCGAGATCATCGCGATCATGCAGGTGCGCGACTTGTCGCCGATGAAGCTGTCGCGCAGCACCTGCGTCAGCTTGACAGAGTACATACCTGTCGGCGTATCTCAGCGTGTTGAGCGAGTGTTCACACGAGGACATGGCCGGCGAGATCATCGCGATCATGCAGGTGCGCGACTTGTCGCCGATGAAGCTGTCGCGCAGCACCTGCGTCAGCTTGACAGAGTACATACCTGTCGGCGTATCTCAGCGTGTTGAGCGAGTGTTCACACGAGGACATGGCCGGCGAGATCATCGCGATCATGCAGGTGCGCGACTTGTCGCCGATGAAGCTGTCGCGCAGCACCTGCGTCAGCTTGACAGAGTACATACCTGTCGGCGTATCTCAGCGTGTTGAGCGAGTGTTCACACGAGGACATGGCCGGCGAGATCATCGCGATCATGCAGGTGCGCGACTTGTCGCCGATGAAGCTGTCGCGCAGCACCTGCGTCAGCTTGACAGAGTACATACCTGTCGGCGTATCTCAGCGTGTTGAGCGAGTGTTCACACGAGGACATGGCCGGCGAGATCATCGCGATCATGCAGGTGCGCGACTTGTCGCCGATGAAGCTGTCGCGCAGCACCTGCGTCAGCTTGACAGAGTACATACCTGTCGGCGTATCTCAGCGTGTTGAGCGAGTGTTCACACGAGGACATGGCCGGCGAGATCATCGCGATCATGCAGGTGCGCGACTTGTCGCCGATGAAGCTGTCGCGCAGCACCTGCGTCAGCTTGACAGAGTACATACCTGTCGGCGTATCTCAGCGTGTTGAGCGAGTGTTCACACGAGGA
This sequence comes from Mecyna flavalis, assembly GCA_949319885.1. Taxonomy (NCBI): domain Eukaryota; kingdom Metazoa; phylum Arthropoda; class Insecta; order Lepidoptera; family Crambidae; genus Mecyna; species Mecyna flavalis. The sequence continues at coordinate 2,360,539 of OX439426.1, forward strand.
CATGGCCGGCGAGATCATCGCGATCATGCAGGTGCGCGACTTGTCGCCGATGAAGCTGTCGCGCAGCACCTGCGTCAGCTTGACAGAGTACATACCTGTCGGCGTATCTCAGCGTGTTGAGCGAGTGTTCACACGAGGACATGGCCGGCGAGATCATCGCGATCATGCAGGTGCGCGACTTGTCGCCGATGAAGCTGTCGCGCAGCACCTGCGTCAGCTTGACAGAGTACATACCTGTCGGCGTATCTCAGCGTGTTGAGCGAGTGTTCACACGAGGACATGGCCGGCGAGATCATCGCGATCATGCAGGTGCGCGACTTGTCGCCGATGAAGCTGTCGCGCAGCACCTGCGTCAGCTTGACAGAGTACATACCTGTCGGCGTATCTCAGCGTGTTGAGCGAGTGTTCACACGAGGACATGGCCGGCGAGATCATCGCGATCATGCAGGTGCGCGACTTGTCGCCGATGAAGCTGTCGCGCAGCACCTGCGTCAGCTTGACAGAGTACATACCTGTCGGCGTATCTCAGCGTGTTGAGCGAGTGTTCACACGAGGACATGGCCGGCGAGATCATCGCGATCATGCAGGTGCGCGACTTGTCGCCGATGAAGCTGTCGCGCAGCACCTGCGTCAGCTTGACAGAGTACATACCTGTCGGCGTATCTCAGCGTGTTGAGCGAGTGTTCACACGAGGACATGGCCGGCGAGATCATCGCGATCATGCAGGTGCGCGACTTGTCGCCGATGAAGCTGTCGCGCAGCACCTGCGTCAGCTTGACAGAGTACATACCTGTCGGCGTATCTCAGCGTGTTGAGCGAGTGTTCACACGAGGACATGGCCGGCGAGATCATCGCGATCATGCAGGTGCGCGACTTGTCGCCGATGAAGCTGTCGCGCAGCACCTGCGTCAGCTTGACAGAGTACATACCTGTCGGCGTATCTCAGCGTGTTGAGCGAGTGTTCACACGAGGACATGGCCGGCGAGATCATCGCGATCATGCAGGTGCGCGACTTGTCGCCGATGAAGCTGTCGCGCAGCACCTGCGTCAGCTTGACAGAGTACATACCTGTCGGCGTATCTCAGCGTGTTGAGCGAGTGTTCACACGAGGACATGGCCGGCGAGATCATCGCGATCATGCAGGTGCGCGACTTGTCGCCGATGAAGCTGTCGCGCAGCACCTGCGTCAGCTTGACAGAGTACATACCTGTCGGCGTATCTCAGCGTGTTGAGCGAGTGTTCACACGAGGACATGGCCGGCGAGATCATCGCGATCATGCAGGTGCGCGACTTGTCGCCGATGAAGCTGTCGCGCAGCACCTGCGTCAGCTTGACAGAGTACATACCTGTCGGCGTATCTCAGCGTGTTGAGCGAGTGTTCACACGAGGACATGGCCGGCGAGATCATCGCGATCATGCAGGTGCGCGACTTGTCGCCGATGAAGCTGTCGCGCAGCACCTGCGTCAGCTTGACAGAGTACATACCTGTCGGCGTATCTCAGCGTGTTGAGCGAGTGTTCACACGAGGACATGGCCGGCGAGATCATCGCGATCATGCAGGTGCGCGACTTGTCGCCGATGAAGCTGTCGCGCAGCACCTGCGTCAGCTTGGACACGCGGAAGGGCAGGTGGTTGTTGCCCTTCATGCCGAGCGCGCGGATGCACTCCTTCAGCGCTAGGAGCGACTTGTTGATCTCTGCGCTTTCCATGCCTGTAATACAATACACATCAATGCAGCAACTGTTGTATATTTGAGGTTCAACATCATTCATCAGTGCATATATAAATTCTGAATCGCCAAGTAAGAAATGAGTGAGAGGGGGATTTTGTGCGAAGAGGATAGAAACTTTAGTGAATAAAAAGTTTATTCGCAAACATTGATTTGATTGCAAAGTTGCGCTTATAATGTCTAGCTAGACTGTTTGACAGACTTAATAAACTAGGCTAGGCATACGGCATTTTACCTTAACAGCAGCTTCACTTTGCCAGAATGTTACTTTTGCTACATTTTACGTAACTTTTAGCATATCATGTTACTTCCAACATAATATTATGTTACTTTCACGATCACGGATCAAGTCCTTCAGCAAACGTAACCAAAACATTTTTTGTGGTAGCGTTGTTGGCGCAATGACAATAGTAAACCTTATGAAGAGGAGTGGGTTGCCAGACACAAAATAAGAAGAATAAGGTAATACTGACGCGTCTGTCGGTTAGCAGAGGAGGTATCCGCGCCGCGCTCGTTGCCGGCCAGGTCGATGAGCGAGAACTTGCCGTGCACGCGGTGCATGCCGGGCGACCGCACGATGATCTGGAACACGGCGTGCGACCGCGACGAGTTCGAGTTCGCCGACGTCTGCCGCACGAGAAGAAAATACGTTAGACAATGCTTTCATTGTTTTAGACCTCTGCCTCAAAATGCGCGCAGGCTCTCACGAGCGGTGCGCTTCTGGCAAGCGGTGATCGCCGTGCGCCTCTGTGTGCGAGCGGTGCCCGTCCCGCTTCTGCTACCGCTCCGCTTGCGCGAAATTCGACGCAGTCCTTAGGTAGTAGGGACTAGCTAGCTAGGACCCATTCTATTCTTTAATTTTTTTAAATACTATCTTTGACACAGAATAATGTATGACTAACTAATAATACACAAGTGGTGATTGTATTGTCCAAGGCCCAGTTGCCCTTCTGTCAGATAAGTTCATGATAATTTATCTTTCAGATATAAGTGAGCATCTTCTCTGTCTGCAGCAGCTAAGATATTTGACTGCTAAATGTGAAACTGGCTCTCAACACATTAACAATTAGGTGGTCGAGAAAAGAAACTATAAATTTTCTTGCCGGTTCCTCTCGTTTAAAATTATTGACAGTAATAATAGTAGTAAAGGAAATTTAAAGTGGTCTATGGTAAAAAAAGGGTGAAAACCAAACCTCTGTAAGGAATGCGTAAGACCCCCTGTTTCGAATTTCGTCCCACCCGGCGCCTGCGTGCACCGCTTCCGCTGCCGCGTAAAGAGGCCTTACTAATTGGGCCATGTTCTAATGCTAGGTGTTAGGTATATTATGGTATGTGTGAGGCGGGTGGTACCTGTCCCGAGGTCCTGGCGGCGTTGCCGTGGTGGATGAGCTTAAGCACCTCGTCCACGGTGTCTACCACCTTCTCCGTGAGCCCCACGATCTGCACCTGCTGTTTGCCGTCCTCCAGTACGCGCAGTTTCGCCTTGTCCGCCAGCAGGTCGAACACCTGACACACAACACACACACACAATTGTAATACGACCAGACTTACGTATACCCAAACACACACGGTTTGTAATACGACCAGACTTACGTATAACCAAACACACACGGTTTGTAATACGACCAGACTTACGTATAACCAAACACACACACGTTTGTAATACGACCAGACTTACGTATAACCAAACACACACGGTTTGTAATACGACCAGACTTACGTATAACCAAACACACGCGGTTTGTAATACGACCAGACTTACGTATAACCAAACACACACGTTTGTAATACGACCAGACTTACGTATAACCAAACACACACGGTTTGTAATACGACCAGACTTAAGTATAACCTAACACACGGTTTGTAATACAACCAGACTTACGTATAACCAAACACACAAGGTTTGTAATACGACCAGCGTTACGTATGACCAAACGCACACACGTTTGTAATATGACAAGGCAAGGTATAATCAACAAGTGTAAAATACGTCATTAAAACGTATACTACGTTTCATTGTATACTTCAAATGTAACAGAACCTGTACAATGGCTACTAGAAAAATCCCCAATTAGACAAAGTTCTAGTGTCTACCCAAAAACACAAGGCTACACACGTATTTGCCTATCTATCATATGAGCAACGCATCTGACACCCTAGTCGCAGGTGTCCATTGGCGATAGTGACCACGTCCCATTTGAAGTATCACACTAGTTCGTTTGCCTACTTTTTTCATAAAAAAATAATAATAATCCATTACCATTCATTCGTGCTGTCATTAAGTTTGAATGTGATGTATATTAGTGATCTCGTTCTGTACCAATTAAGTAGGTCCAAGCAATGACCTGATCTCAAAAACGAGATCACATTAGATTTAATTGTTAGGGAGCGTTCAAGTATTACGTAACGCAATTTTTGAAGATTTTTGACCCCCCCCCCCCCCCTGGAACGCACCGTAACGTTTTTCTGTGAATGACGACCAGACAATACAATGGGGTTTTCCCCGTAAAACGTAAATGAAAAAGGTTGCCAATTTGGGACAATTTATTTTTACGATGATACGATGCGTTACACGTCACGTAACATTGGTTTTTTTAACGCATCGTAACGTTTTGCGAGACCCCCCCCCCCCCCAAATTGCGTTACGTAATACTTGAACGCCCCCTTATTCAGAAGTGGTATGTTACGTACCTTCCCCGAGTATATTTCGAAGAAGGAAGCGGAGACGATAAGGTTGAGTGGCTTGTACTTGGGCGACTTGAGGTACGCGAACACGTCGCGCGCCGCCATCGCGTAGATGCCCTTCTTGCAGTCCTGCGTCTTACCCTGCAATAACAATTAACAACAGTTAAACACGTGACATTATCATTGAGAAAGAAAAAAAAATTAAATGTTTTATTAAGAAGCACATAACCTTATATATAGAATAGTTTACACAAAATAAAAAGCCGTAGGCATAATGAAATTAAATAATTTATTCTGCAAATAGATTCGTAATAAATAATTTTGCACGACAATCTTTTTTTAACTACCGTGTTGCTGTCCAATATTATGTCAGTGTTTCAAGGGGTACCCAAACTAAGATATGCTTGTATCTTGGAAAACCACTTACAATTTATTTACATAGAGGATTTTTGCTCGGAATTAGCGCTTCCCTTTGCTCGTAATTAAGAGAAGAAAGTAGCAGATTAACGTTTACCAAAGCATTGGTTGTTACGTACCTGGAAGTCTCCACCCATAGTGTGCGTTTTGCCGGATCCGGTCTGTCCGTAGGCGAAACACGTCGCCATACCGCCCTCAAATATCGTCTGTACCAGCGGCTTTGCCGTATATCTGAAATAGATCGATTAATATCAAGTTTTCATTTATTTCACGTACAATAGCCCATTTTAGAAGCCAAGTGCGGAAAGTCCCCAGAATACCTAAACCTATCAAGTTTTCATTAAAAGTCACGGGTCTTGTCTTGTAAAACCAGCGTTGAAATAAAACGTGTTTAAGGCTAGAAGCCCATCGAAGTTCCACCATATAAATATGTATAGAAAACCAACGACACTCTCAGTCACATTTAGTCAGGTCATTTTAAAATATACTTTTTTGTCTAAAACATTCTGAATTCAGTAAATTACTTACTTGTAAACAATTTCATTGGTGCAAGAGTCATCGAAGGCATAATCGAAGCGGAATTTCTGGTTTTCTAGGTATTTTGTAAGGTCGACTTTGTTTTTAGGTTCGTGAACTATCATCTGGTCTTTCGTGGGTACACTTATAACGTCCACCTGCAAGGAAACATAGAAAAACAATTTTTCCATTATAATTATAATCCGGAGGTCGTGGGTTCGATTCCCGCCTTGGGTTTGGTTGGTGACAGGACTTTTTCAGACTGACTGGCTAGCTACCGCAGCTACCACAGGTAAAATCTGCCGCCATAACAGCTCTGGCTGTATTCCGGTATTATTAATGAGGGAGCCAGTACTCTTGAAATCAAATTCTTTAAGATCAGATGCGAATACAGTTTAGCAGCACATTTAGCGACGCTTACCTTATCTTAATCGCATTATACCGCATGTTGTATTTTATTGCACGTGCGTGACTATACATTGATGTATGTACATACAGAATCAAACCTGCGACCACATTCTGAATAATTTATATCAAATCGGTCTATAAACAAAGATGGCCGCCGTACCTCCTTCTTAGCGAGTTCCTTCTTGTTGAGAGGGCGCTTCCTGACGCAGACGGTGATCTGGTGGTCCTCCACCGGCTCGCCGCCCGTCAGCGGCCGGAACTCGATGCTGTTCTGGTACTCGCGGATCATCGCTAAGAACTCCCAGTTAGGGTTGCCCGGGTCCATGTTCATTAGGGCTTCCTGGAAATATCATAAGCAACAATTTAGTTAGGTAATACAAGTATAAGATCAAGTGTCGTCGTAATTAAGTAATTATTGAATTTAAAATTATTTTTTTAGCTTGGGTGCAATTAATAAAGTACTTTTAGTAGTACGCAGGACATTATATAAGTACATTACATATTGCATAAGTAAGTGCGTTAAAACAGATGCTCTATTCCTAACGCGATGGGATGGCAAAACTGAAAAGAAATTAGGCACACGACCAACGGCTTTTCGTGCTGTGTGTGGCACGAGTATGTTTTACACCATCAACTTCCAGCCAGCCAGGGCTGTGACTTTTCAAACAAAAAACCCCAGTTACTAATTTTTGGCTAACCTGGATTTGAATCATCACTTGGGCTGGTCAATCCTTTAAAAGGTGGACTGATCTTTTTCGAGTGTGTAGGAGTGAAATCGGGGGAGTATAGTTGGTAGTGGCAAGCTTTAATACTGAGTTTCACATTCGTTTGCAGGTCAGCGAGGCCTTTTTTTTTCGGAGGAAGTCCACTACCCACTAAACTCCCCCGGTTTCCCCTTCATACCCGATTGGGACGAGCCGGTGCCAGCCTTGTGGCTATTGAGGTCAGCGAGGCCTGCGGTTAAGATGTCTAAGACGCATTTTTACGAAAAAATAAGACCCTGCGTGCAACTTCAACTACTAGCCACGGAGGCAGTCACCAGACATGAGACAATATTAATCTTTGACGGAAGGCTCACCTTCTCCTCCTTCAGCTCGGCCTGCCTCTGTCTGCGCTTCTCGCGGTTCTCCTTGAGCCGCTCGACCTCCTTGACGACGTTGGAGCGGCGCACGGCGCCCGACGCCACCGCGTGCGGCACCGACACCGTGCTCGACACGCCCGCCGCGCGCGCGCCGCCCACGCCTGCGCTCGGCGCTGTGAACTGCGAACATAGCACAGCCGAGTTACAAACCTGTGCTCGTAGAGTAGGTAACCTGTGCTCATAGAGTAAGTAACCTGTGCTCATAGAGTAAGTGACCTGTGCTCAAAGATTTTGTAACCTGTACCCAAAGAGTTTGTACCCGTGCTCACACGACATTACGACAGAAGTAGTATCTTTCAACCAAAATAGCAGCGTCAGCGACCTCAACGAAAGCCATTTGACTGAGCTGGTCCAAATCAGTCCCAGTCAGATAACCCTTATGGCCAAAACTAACCATGAAAAGCAGGTTTTGGGGTATGTCAGACATGACCATCATTGGGATCAATTGTATCTGTGTCTATTTTGTCTAAGTAATCATTTCTTCAGCTTGTAGGCTTGTACTAACTAACTACTACCAATACTTGACCACATTTTTGGCCTTCGGTGAATGTGACTATGGAATTAATTAAAATAACAATATTGATGCTACCAACAGAGGTTCACTATAATAATGCTAACTAAAATACTTCAATATTTTTAGATCCGATCTACTTCTACAATATACATACATGAATTATGTCAAAGGTTACGATTCGCAATCTAAAGGCGAGGACATATGACAGGACAGAAGGGACACCTCTTTATTGGGGTTATTGTGCAACCGTCGCAGATGCGGCATGTATGGCGACTGCTGCATGCCCTGCACCACGGACGCCGCGCTCGGCGTGCTGCCCGACCGCGAGCGACCGCCTGACGCCGGCGGCTGGGGGAGGGATAGGTAGGAATCTAAAGGACACATGACAGGACAGAGGGACCTCTTTATTGGGGTTATAGTGCAACCGTCGCAGATGTGGCATGTATGGCGACTGCTGCATGCCCTGCACCACGGACGCCGCGCTCGGCGTCCTGCCCGACCGCGAGCGACCGCCAGACGCCGGCGGCTGGGGGGAGGGATAAGGATGTGCGGATTGGAGAGGACTGGATTGGAAGGACTAATTGATAATGCACTATGGAGTGATTTCGCAAGACTTCACAAAATATACTTACCATGTCTTTAAAGTTTTTTTTTTTTGTGCAATAAAGAATAACTATACCTATCTACCTCTCGTGAAAGTATTAATCGTGGTATTGACACAACAGATCTATTTATCTGTTTATTATTTCTGATACCACAATGTTAAAATGTGTGTAATACAATGAACATATCAACTTGTAGCAAATATATTTCGTAAGGTATGTCGCAACTCGCAAACGCTTTTACACGCTCGTGCTTTCATCGTTACTGCTTATGGCCAGATGAACATTAAAGGAAAAATACATTATAGGATTTATAAAATCAATGAACAGTTAGTGGACCGAGTGGCGTTGAAACCGAATAGCGTTCTATGTGGGAAACCTTACTTTGCGGTCGGTATAAAAAAACTTTCGTCTCACATATAATATATGCGCGACCCGAATTCTAATAAATACACATTATATTACGTTGTAAGTAAGCTTGATTTTTTTATGTATTTTATATAATATTAAACAGTGAATAGAACTGTTTATAGCTTAGCCAGTAATCTTTTAGGTATACCTGTTGCGTAACCCTGGAGTTGGGCGTGGGTTGCGGCGGCGGCTGCTGCGGCGGCGGCACGTTCTCGGCGCCGCGCCGGCCCGTGGTGTCGCCGCCGTGCCCGTTGGTGTACGCGCCGCCCGCGTTCGACAGCCGCATCTGGTTGTTGCGGGTGACGCGAGATGGCGCTGGAAAACGTACGGACAAAACATAAGTAACTTGTAGATGATAGAATACAAAGCATAAGGCTGGTTTTAAAGTCACGCTGATACGCGCGCTGCCGGCTTGCTTGTCAGCGTCACTCTAAAACCAGCCTTAAGTTTTCAGTCAGCATGCAAGCGGTAGTTGTAATTGTATCTGGAAACAGTTCTACTATCGTCAATCCAAATCTCAATGTTATCCAAATGGTCAAAGTCGGAAGCTTTTTGCTTCTATGACTAATAAAAACTTACACGTTTTGAGAGACTCTTGCAAAGGCGTATCTCCAAAAAAAGCATTGTAAACGAACAATTACCGAGTGAAACCGTTTGCGGTACCGCAAAACCAAAACTCGCATCCATTTTTTTAAGTTCGTGAATCATTTGAAAGTGACGCAACACTCAAATCGTTTTAAACCTTTCGGAAACCGCAACAAAAATAATAAATCTGAAATGCCCAACTTAAAGAGTGCATAAAGCGAAAACAACGAGGGAAAGCCCTTACGAAAACGAGTGCAAAAAACAGCGGTTTTGCTCTTACGTGACTTTTTTTCTGGTTCCACTTCCGTTGCATCGGATGGCTCTTCGGAAGGCAATTCTGTGGTTTCAAACGCCTCCATAGGAGTGCTAACTTCGCTAGAGTCGGCCACCCGCCTTCGACATCTTAGCCATGAACAACACATATCTGACAACTTATTCAGTCTTTTTATTTCTCTATTTATTTTTCAGTACTTATGGTCATTATTTTGGCATAAATTTATTTAGAAACTGTATCAAAGTGTAAAGTGATATGTACTCTCTTGACAGACGAATTGTCAGTAATGGCTGCGATCTGCGTTGGCGCAAGGCAATCCTGCGCCTGCGTCGACCGCCATATTAGGATCTCTTTCCGTAGTCAAGGCAATGAACCGTGACGCATGCAGCGAGTACGGTCGTGCGCGAAGGTGAAATTGCATACCTATCAACCGCGCTCATTACTGAAAAACGCGCTTTACGCACAGTTTAACATATCAACGCAGACCACACTGACCTACAAGTTGACTGTTAAGTCTACGGACACCTTATTAATCAATTGGCGAAGTAATTTACGACGGCTTTTATTTATACATCAATGTCAACTAAAAGTGGGCAAAAGAAAGTAACTAACACATTCGATTCGCACGATATACATAAGCACATACATGTGGTCAACTAGCATAACAAATACAGTTTATATGTTGTTTTAAATACCACACACAACATTAATTGAACTTGGAACTCGTGAGTCTAACACCAGGGTAACAGAACAACTGAAGGCTGGTAACCAAAGCTATCATTGATCAATTACTAGAACTGTCGCATGGAGCGAACAGAATTGGAAATAATGGAAATAATAGCAGTCCATTTAGGTTCATTAATGTCTTTTGTCCGTCACATTGATTAAAGATTGATACAGAGCATTGGAAACACGATCGATAGGCCGAGTTGACTTGAACTTGACAACACGGATACACATTGACATACTCTATTATGAGCGCGGTGAACTTTTAGATCGGATAGATAAGAAATTAATTACACACCTACATTTGACATACAAAGGTTCATGTGTAATAAAACTGGATAGAGTACAACGACTCGAATGGATCTTTAAAACCAGTAAACGAGAAAATGAGGTGAGACGACATTGATTGAAAGGGATGCATTGGATCAGGAAACAGAAAGCCAAAACAAAACACACAATCGAAGCATTGCCTGGAAATAAACTGAAGCATGGTGCGATGGGCTTCTTCCATTTTGTTTTTTGATCAAAATTGGCGCATAGTGACGTGTGCCTTGACGACGGTTGGTATGCAGATAAATAAGGTACGGTCGTCGCCCTCTAGAGGATACTCATCGAAGGACCATCGATTGATTTCAATGCCTATAGACAATCGGGTTGCTGTTAAATAATGAATCGGTATGGTTTATGACTTAATTAAACTGAGATTATTTATTAGTCAATCTAGTAAATTGTCATTGAAGCACTGAAGTATAAATATTTTGATTCGATAAAAGAAAGTGTATGTAATATCTAAATGTGAGCTTTTTCCAGGCTTCTCGAGCTTCTTCAACCAGTTTTTTAATTAAAAAAAGAAGTAAAAAACAAAGCAAACTACACTGCAAGTAGGATAACTTCAAAAATCCTTTGTGGATAAAAACAAAAGTCCGGACTAGTGTCCGATGGAAAAAAGCTGAATTAAGCTGACGGACGGACACAATAGATAGTGCAAAAAGTGCATCACGAACGCTATAATTAATCAATTTAAATCTAAAAGTGATTGAAGAATTTTGTACATAATATGTACGAAGCTGTTTTATACGGTAGGTAATAGAAGTGGTAAAAATTATTGACTTTATTTTAATAACTATCGAATTGACTTTTAATGTTAACTGTACATTCTTTTACCAAATTACCTCACGTTCTACTACTAATTTGGTTATTAATGACGGCATAATTAATTTGATAACAATACCGACTCTAGTACAGTCATACTCATTCGCATGAGTTTTATCGCAATGAGATGTGTTTATAATTCTCGTCTGAACGTAAGAGTAATTACGAGTATTATGTCACCACTTTCTTTCTTTGAGGCAATTTCAATGTATGTGATATTTTTAAATATTACTTTTGTAAATGATATACAGCTGGTATTATATTATGGTATAAATATAAAATTGCGAGTTTTATTAGTAATCGAGAAACGTACTAGTACAGCATATTTGCATTTATGTTGTAATGTATTAAAAACATGAATTGGAGCTGTAGTTAATCATTAATTAGATAGAGCATTTTATCACTTGCCATCTCTTGAGGCAAAATACCTACTTTAAAAATAAAGAGAAAAAGTATTCATTAAACAGGTGTTCATTGAATTCGCAGTGAAACAAAGGACCTTGCAGTTCAACGACCTCATTCTGTTTTACCTTGTAATAAAAGTTCGACGGTATTTCAATCAAAGTTCCGAAGTTAGGTTAATTAATAATGTTGCAAAATTCGCCTGAAACGGCTCCAACCGCACCTCGGGCCTCGCTTCGTAACTTGAATCATTCGTGAACAGCGTCGGATTCACGGAAGAAAAGCTTTTTATTATTGCGGTTTCTTTAATAATTGTTAATAAGTTACGTAAAGTACGAAGAATTACTGCAATACTCATAATCTTCTTTGATTGTCACGCTAAATAATAAGGGTTATTTTCGCCACTGACAGAAAATTTCGTGATATTTTGTGTTAGACGTCTTTTTTTTTTTGAAAATTGACAAAATACAACATCGAAGTTATCTAACAGATACATTTTCACGAGCTTATCTGTCAAGGGTTGAACTGGTCCTATTTTTAACAGGTCGTAAAATGACGTGTCATTTTACTTGTACAACTAATTTTGCGCGCCTACACGTGAACTAAAGTGAATAATGTAACGACTTGATAGCTCGGATAATGTAGCGTGCATCCGAGCCGAGTTTAATTTACTGCCAATCAGCTCTTCAATACATCGAATTACTTGTAAACAACATTAAACATTTCTAGACATTATTCACACAGCGCCATCTAGCCCCAAACTAAGCATTAGCTTGTGCTATGGGTGCTAGACAACGGATAAACATTACTTATACATTTTTTTTTTGTAAATACATACATATTATACATAGAAACACCCAGACCGATACAAACAGACATGTTCATGCACACAAATGTTTGTACCGTGCGGGGATCGAACCCGCGACCTCTGGTGTAATAGCCGACTTCTCGACCATTACACCAAATGGCTCGTCAAATGTATATGGAATATGCGATGTTGTTAAAATAGTGCCGAGACATAGTTGCCGATACGACCCTGTGAAGTTTCAGTCACCATTTTGCAACTTTGCTTTCCCTTTTGCTACTTTAGAAGTTAATTAAAAAAAAAGTGCATTAATTGACATAATAATGTAATAATTGGCGCCTGCCGTTTTATGCGAATTCAAATAAATAAAAATAAATACACAACTCACAAGACAAATTAATTGTGTATATTTGCAAACAGGAAACGAAAACAAAAGGAAAAAGAAACAAAAAGGTTTGGACTGAGTGAAATGTCAGGTCTGGGGGTCAGGTAGTTAATGAATATTTGTAGTTTGTACAACTATGATTAACCGAAATAAACACTTTTTTATATTTATTTAGGTAAGTAAATTTCTACAGTACTTCATTGGTTCACAACGAGACTAACAAGTTACAAGACAAAAGTTCATATTAAATTCTAAACCAAACTCTACTCAACTCTCTCTACTATATCACATTATAAGCTATGCAGGTCGATAATGCTGAACCAGAAGATTTATTCACTTGACCTGGATGGTGGAACCGCGCCTGCCACGAGCCTTATCCAGATCCTAGCACATATGCACGTAACGTAACTGATGTAAGTGGCCGCTTCCTAGCTCTTACGAGTACGCTATCTGATCTATTGGCGGGAGTAGGTTAATGAGTACGTAGGTAAGTGTCTCTTCATTAACTAGAGCTTTGCAAATTGTCTGAGCTACTAGCAAGTTAAGACACAATCCCGACGGACATAATTTTTTGTTTGTTTGTTTTGTTTTTTATCCCTTAAATAATATTTTTCAACAGTGCACACAACTAGCAGTAAATTACAAATTCTATCCAAACTGAGTGCGGGTGTAAATAAAATAAATCTTACCATGCACTTCGAAAGAATGACTACTGTTATCCAAACTTTAAAATCTCAGAAAGTTGTTAACTTTATAATCCCTCCGTAAGTTTGCAACGTTCCGTTATTATTCAAAAAACTTAAAACATCTTTACGAGCCCAGAATGCCTAGTGTAAGTTTTCACGTAAAAAAAACGTCACCATTGCGTTTGCGTTTGAACTACAATTTGTATGAAGAAAATACAGCGCCTCTGGTGGCGAACCGTGAAACTAAAAACAGCGAGTGTGGGTTTTTAACGTTTACCATTGTCGATGCGTATTCAAACGCATCGAGCGCGTTAGGCTGATTTTGGACGTTTCTGCGAGTGTAACTTGAAGTTTTGACAGATTCGAAAGTATTGATACGTAAACTTTGTAGTTTGAGTAGTCACTTAGGATTGAGTCGGTGAGAGCGCAAAATCAATAAGAATCTTTATATGAAACAGAGTTTGTTTGGTGATTTGGATAGTTTAAAACAATTTAACTATGTCAGCACGCCATTTCTTTGCCTGGAACATGTTAGTGGCTGCTGAAAAGCTCAAGATGAACGTATTCGTCTTCGGCGACAAAGAGCTTTGTTTCGGTTTAATTTTAATGCAATAGTTAGTGAAACTAGTTAATTCTATTTTGATAGATTTTATTAAATCTTTTATATTAATAAATTAATAAAATAAATACACGTAAAATTCAAAAGAGAACTATGGATAGAGATGACACCCAGAAATTCTTTTAGTATTATTTTATTAGTCTTAACCATGGGTCTTAGCGATTGCTGGATGCACAATTTATGCGTAGGGTTCTTATAAACTACCTAGGAGCAAACAGTTTTACTGACCTCTTTTCACTAATCTGTTGGTTTACTTTCTCCCGTGGGATCACCGTGTACGCACATAATTGAATAACAAATCACTGTAAACTATACCGTTTCTTTTGTCTTTAGCACAAAATACTTACACTTCCATGAAATTCACTATCACTTCGAATTGTGTAGTACCTACTAGTTTTCAATGTTCTTGGTTCAGAGAGAATATTTAAAGAAAATTGCTTCTAGTTCTATTCGCGACGAGAAATACAAATGAGTGTATTCTTTCTGTCACGAAGTTTGTTTACCAAAAACGCGTCAACCCATACGATCCCAACGCAATTCGACACCGAAGATGTCTGACCTTTTTACTCGTGTAGCCAAACATGAAATGGCAATATGCTCGCTGATAAGAACTTATTACCCGCCCATTATAAATATTACTTTTGTAACAGAGACTTGGGTACAGGGAAGTAACGTATTTAATTTGGTCGTATATATTTCTTCGACTCTCAAGAACGGTAACTTACAGAAAAAAACTTAACTTTCGAACAAGTGAATAAACGTAAACTTTTTTCGAGTAGTACGTTGAAACCTACACTCACAGGTTTTATCGATACGAATTAAGTTGAGTTAGGTCGATTAACGCAGTAGTAGCGTTTGTCGATTTATAGTTAAAAAGGTACACTTGGCGTTCAGAACTCGTGAAACAATGACGCCAACTTTATACTGGTGCTATTGTAAACTTTTGTTGGAGCTGATTACATATTAGCACGGAGGTCTCCTCATTCGTTCCGTTCATGCCCTCACGTGGGGCATAAAGTAGCAAATTAGGCTGCAAAGGCGGCGAAGAATTGGCCGTGCAAAATCTCATTACAGCCGAGATCATGTCTCACGAACACTCGCGACTTTATATCCGCATGTTATGTGGCGTATCAACGATTGCAATTCCATAAACTTATTACTCGTCGCATACCTTAATATTAATACTCTGGCACAAAATAAAGCTTCTACTACTCTAACCGATTTAACCAATAATTACAATCTAAAATTATACATAAATACACCAACAAGAATTAATTCTTGCATTGACCATATTATTGGTAATATTAACGAAGCCATAGGCACTGTACTACCACTAGGGCTGTCAGACCACGATACGGCACAAATACTCACATTTCAAGTAGAAAGTAAACACCGACAACTCAAATCATGGATTCTTACGAAAAAAGACTACTGCGACGAAAACATTGAAAAGTTTACGAATTGCTTAAAAAAATTATCATTTGCTGAAATATACATGGAATCGGACCCGAATTTAGCCTTTCAAAAATTTTATAATATATTTAAACTGTTTTATGATCTATGCTTTCCAATTAATCATATCAAAATCAATAGAGTGTTAAAAGCGAATTGGATTACCAAAGGATTAAAATTGTGTTGTCAAAAAAAAAGAAACTTACGCTTCAAATACTATAAAAATAAATCTGAAGATAACAAGAAAAATTATGAAACATATTCACGCATATTAAACAAATGTATAGTAACTTCGCAAAAAATACTTAACAATAAGCGTATGATAAATAGCCGTAATTCTTGTAAGACAGCTTGGAACATAATAAAAAAAGACGCACCAAGTTCTCCGAAGTGTATTAGTAAAATAAAATGTGATACATCAGAAAAGTTATTGACAGAACCAATAGCAATAGCTGAGGCTTTTAATAAGTATCTATTAGGCCTAACAAATGAAACCACTTCGATAAAACCTAAATCCACTTTGACTAAAAGCTGTCGAAATACGATTTTCCTAGCTCCAGTTTCCGCCACAGAGGTTAAAAACATCATTTCATCTCTTAATAACACCAACACTGAAGGTTTTGATGAAGTATCAACAAAGGTCGTAAAGGCGTGTAAGGATGAGTTATGCGAAGTACTCTGCTCATCTGATTAACCTTTCATTTGAACAGGGCATGTTCCCTGAACTATTAAAAAGGTCTATAATAAAACCACTCCAAAAAAAGGGTGATACTAGTGTAATAAGTAATTACAGACCGATTGCCCTTATTTCTGTTTTTTCAAAGGTCTATGAAAAAGCATTTTATACGCGACTAATGGATTTTTGCATTAAAAATAGTATTATTAAAGAAGAACAATTTGGCTTCCAAAAAGCAAAATCTACTACCTTAGCGGCATTCAATCTAGTACATAACATTTTATTGAATATAGATAAAAAATATTTGACATCAGTGTTATATTTCGACTTGACCAAAGCGTTTGAATTTGTTTCTCATAACATCCTACTACAGAGACTGGAATGTAGTGGAATTAGAGGAAGAGCTTTGGGCTGGATCAGGTCGTACTTGCATAATAGGCAACAGTGTGTAGAGGTCACCACGCTAAATACACAACGGGTTGTTACTAATTTTAAATCTGACTACAAAGTCAATAAATACGGTGTACCTCAGGGCAGCATTCTTGGCCCCATTTTTTTCCTAATATATATAAACGATATCACAGAAATCACACCACATCAAATGATCTTGTACGCGGATGACATATCTATTATAGTAAAATCTCAAATAAATTCATTAGAAAATCATCTTCTTGACATTCATAACACAATAGATTTAATAGTGACATGGCTTACATCTAATAATTTAATGGTTAATCTGACTAAGACAAAACTTATGAATTTCAATAAAATTAATGACATGCATGTTTTATTCGATAAAAATATTATTGACGATCTCCAAAGTGTAAAATTTTAGGAATAACAATAGATAAAAAACTCTGTTGGAAAGATCATATTGAAGAATTGTGTAAAAGATTGAACAAATTCGTATATGCTCTTGGTCGACTTAGGACAACCACATCTCAACACACAGCTTTGGTAGCTTACCATGGATATGTTGGTTCTCTTCTACGATATGGCATTATCTTATGGGGTCATAGCGTAGACTTTCATAAAGTTTTTATAACACAAAAAAAATGTATTAGGGCAATTTGTAAGGTACACCCATTACAAAGCTGCAAAACATTGTTCAAAAAACTAAATATTCTGCCTTTGCCTTCATTGTACATTTATGAAATGGCCTGTTTTGTAAAACAACATTTATACTTATTTAAAAAAGCGTCGGAAGTATATCCCAGAAGCACCAGAAATTCCGATAGATTAGTGCTCTCGACTACCCCCAGAACGACACTATATCTAAAAAATTGCTATGCAATGGCTGTTAAAATATACAATAAATTGCCTGACAACATTAAACTTTTACCAACAATGAAATTTAAAAAAGACTTATACTCTTGGCTACTACAACATAATTTTTATAGTGTAAGTGAGTATTTTAGCGGCAGCGCAGACGACAGACTATCCGTGACAGACTTTTTAGTCTGCGAAAATAGAACGTATGCAACTGTATGGAGTAACGCAGACGACGCGCAAAAAAGTCCGGCGCGCACAAAATCCGTGTGATTCCGGCAGACCGCGCCACGCCGCGCCACACCGCTCCGCACAAAAAGTGTGCGAAAAAAATGGAACGTATGCAACTGTATGGTGTAACGCAGACGGCGCACATTGGCGTACATTTTAGTCTGCAATCTAGTGGTGGGACGTAACTACGTATGCGATCTAATAAGGCGCCAGACATCGATGTAACGATGCTAATTAATGAAATACAAAATAGACCAATAATTTATGATACTTCTATGGCAGAATATAGATATTAATACATATATTATGTAAAATCATTAAAACTCGGTCCGCACTTGTTTCTTGGTAATATTCTGTATAAGAAAATTTTTGTAAACAAATTGTAACTAGTGGTTGCTCTGTGTAATTGGTAGTATTATTATTATTTTTTTTTTTTTTTTTTGCCGAATAATTTGTTTTATTATAAATTTTAATGTTCTCATGTAAGTGTTTATGTAATTTCTTTTTAAGAATAAAGTTTCTTTAACCGAAATACTAATTTGACGAGCCATTAGGTGTAATGGTTGAGAAGTCGGCTATTACACCACAGGTCGCGGGTTCGATCCCCGCACGGTACAAACATTTGTGTGCATGAACATGTCTGTTTGTATCGGTTTGGGTGTTTCTATGTATATTATGTATGTATTTACAAAAAAAAAGTATATAAGTAATGTTTATCCGTTGTCTAGCACCCATAGCACAAGCTAATGCTTAGTTTGGGGCTAGATGGCGCTGTGTGAATAATGTCCAGAGATATTGATTATTAACTTCCTCATTGTTGTGTCTGAATGAGTCAAAGCAGGTCTTAAAATAAATAGCAACTCATCATATTATGTAATAACAGACATTTTATAAAACTTAAAAAAAAAATCCGGTGTTGTTCAGAATTGAATGTTAATATAGAACTCTCCCTTCAGTAATCTTTCCGAAAGTATAGGATGTACCCAAAATTTTCTTCGTCTTTTTCTGTCTGTTACATCAAGTACAAAATAATACTTCGCGATCTCTAATCTCTGCACGATTTTCATAGCGTCTACGTCCCTACAGTTCCGCCGACAAAATGATCGAAGATGTGCGTCGTGTGCGTTGAGTCTGTGAAAAATCCGCGACAGACTTTTTGTGCGTTGAGTCTGTGAAAAATCCGCGGCAGACTCTTTCGCACAAAAAGTGTGCCGTCTGCGCTGCCCCTTTATGTTTAATTAGTGGCTGATGCTCCTCTGTATTTATAAAGATGTTTGTATGTTTGCATGCTATGATATGTATGTAGCGAAATAAGGTTTACTTTTATAAACTAATAATCTGACATCTATTGTTACCTATTTCATGCAAATAAATGAATTATTATTATTATTATTATTATCATAAATGTAACATTAGAAAATTTCTCTGACAATTTATAAGGAAGTGTGTCACTGATTTAATTAAACAAAAAATCCGAGTTATTCTCTAAAATCCATTTGGAAAATGCTTTTTTAGTCATCTGTATCATTTTGATTGGAAATTTTAACATAATTAGGGTAAATAAGTTTATCAATATTGTAACTTTCAGTTAGATAATTATTATTGCAAAGCCTGAGAACAAAACCTGTTCGCTCAATGCGTCGCGCAATCGTTTTTCCCTTCAGATCGATATGCCATAATTTTACTGTGAGCATTGCATTAGAAATACGTACGATGATAATATGCTATAAACAATGACGTTCAATATAAAACTAGATACCCAATCTCTAAGAAAAATTCCTCAAAAAACGTCCGAGTGGCTTTGACACTGATGACATTAACACATTCGTTCAAATTAACACCTTATCTCGTGGCATTTAGTGTTAATTGTAATTGCAACGTCAATCAAACACACAGGCTCGTGGTAGACTACTTTATTAAACAGCGAACATGGCGCGACACAATTCTACTACTACCTTCTAAATATAATATATTTATATCCAACATCTTTCCCCTTTTAGAATAACAATTACACAGGTTTGATAAATTATAGCAAATACGTTTTTAACAATCTTATTTAATTTTTAATTATGGCTGACCTAAATCCGGTGAAACAGGCAAAGTGTCTTAGTTTATTTTACTCCTATAACTTAACTTATATTATCCTATATGTATACTATGCCTAAAGCTGTTTCTTAGAACGGTAATAAGCGCGTAACGCTCGTGCGGACGCCCCGGGCGCAGGGGCAGTAGGTGAGCCTCCTACATCTACCCCATTCGACTCTGGAGATGATCTGTCACGTGGTGATCCAGAACACTCACCCTCCTCCCCCTCGCCCGCTGCGCCTTCGAATGTGTCTTCGGCATCGCTTCGATCCGTGTCGGGGGGAATACTGTCACACCCGGAAGTCATCGGTGCCGGGTTCAAGCTAGCACGCGTTAAGGAATAGCGATTAGACTTCTTTACCGGTATCAACTGGTCTTGGTGTCTTTTCCACTCGACACCGTTTCCTACATTTACTCTAAATGAAACTGGGCCAGTTTGGCGTACTACTTCGCCCGGTGACCACTTGTCACCCTGGGCAGTATAATCCCTGGCGAGTACTGTGTCCCCAACACTGAGGTCGCGGCGGGTGCCGCCCGCGGCCGCCACCTGCCGGCGCTGCGCGTCCTCCACGGCGCGGGCCACGTCCGGCCGCAGCGCGTCGAGGCGGCCGCGCAGGCGGCGCCCCAGTAAGGCCACGGCAGGTGGTACACCTGTTGTCGCCTGCTCACAGTTCCGGTATTGAAATAAAAACCTATTTAATGCTTGGGACACATTCTCCCCCTCTATTAAGGCTCGCTTTATAGCCTTTTTTACAATTTTGACTGCGTTTTCCGCGGCGCCGTTGCCCTGCGGTCGATACGGTGCCGAAGTCACATGTCTGATAACATTTTTAGCACAATAATCTTTAAATTCTTGGGAAAAGAATGGCGGTCCATTGTCTGTAACCAGTTGCGACGGTAGACCGAACCTTGCGAAAATGGATCTTAACGCATTTATAGTAGCCGATGCGTCTGTACGCGACATTGTTATGACTTCGATCCATTTCGAATGGGCATCGATAACAATCAAATATTTTTTTCCTGAACATTCCGCGAAGTCGGCATGTAAACGCTGCCATGGCGTGCTAGGGAACTCCCATGGATGTAGCACTGCATGTGGCGGTGCGTCTCGCACTGCCCGGCACGCCTCGCATGCTTTGCCGACACTCTCGATATCTTTATCTAATGTAGGCCAGTATACATAATTGCGTGCTAGATTTTTCATTTTAACAATCCCTAAATGGCCCTCGTGAATTTCATTTAGCACTCGTTTTTGTAAAATCGGTGGTATTATGATTCGATATTTATAGATAAGACACCCTAAATCTAGTACGATTTCATGTTTACGAGAGAAATATGCCTTTTCTTCGTCGCAACTGGCTATCGACGGCCAACCAAACATTACATATCCAACCATTTTGCTTAACAATATATCTCTTTTTGTTTCTTTGGCCACTTCCTTATAATTAACAGGTACATATTCTTCTACTAAATTTAAATAGTTAACCGGATCAGACGGTCGCCGTTCTGTGGACAGCGGCAAGCGAGACAACGCGTCAGCCGGCCCGTTATCTTCCGAACGCACGAACTCAACAGAGAAGTCGTAGGCAGCCAAACGAGCCGCCCATCGCTGTAATCGGCTGGCTGCAGTCTGGGGAATGCCCCCCTTTTTGCCAAAGATGTACGTCAATGGCTTATGGTCTGTACGAAGAACAAAGTGCCTGCCAAATAAATACTGATGGTGGCGGGTTATACCGAAAAATATAGCCAATGCCTCTTTATCCAGTTGGCTGTAATTCCTCTCTGCCGAGTTCAACGTCCGAGATACACAACTCACAGGCCTTTCTGTTCCATCCGGTAAGCGATGAGCCAACACGGCTCCTAAGCCATACGCGCTGCTGTCCACAGATAACAATAAGGGACGACCCTCGGAATAATGCGCCAGCACGCGCTCACTTAATAATGTACGTTTACAATCAATAAATGCTTTTTCACAATCGCCGGTCCACGACCATTTAATATCCTTTTTTAATAGTGCATGTAACGGTTCCAGTATAATACTTAAATTGGGTATGAACTTACCATAATAGTTAAGTAAGCCTAAAAAACTTTTTAATTGGGTTACATTTTCTGGCCTTGGCGCATCCGAAATTGCTTTCACTTTCATGGGGTCCGGATGTAACCCTAACTTATCAATTATAAAACCTAAGTATTTCACGTTACTTTTTAAAAATGAACATTTACTTAATTTTATCGTAAAACCCATGTCTCGTAGCCTAGTGAGAACGGCTCTTAAGTTACTTAAATGTATGGACCGGGAGGGCCCTGTGCAGCAAATATCATCTAAAAACACCACACACCCGGAGACCCCACGCAATGTTTCTTCCATCAATCTTTGGAATTTTTCCGGAATGCACGACAAGCCGTAAGGAGTACGTCGATAAACGAACGTTCCCAGGTGCGTAGTTATCGCGGTACACGGCTGCGACTCCTCACTCAGTAAACATTGTTCATACGCGTGTGTAAGATCAATTTTAGAGTACTCTTCTCCCCCGCTTAAGGCTGCAAATAATTCCTCAATGCGCGGGAGCGGATAAAAGTCTCTGATCAACTTAGGGTTAATTGTTATTTTATAATCGCCACATATTCGAATATCACCGTTCTCCTTTACGACTGGGACGATTGGGGTTCCGTACTGCGAGTGCTCCACCCGGTAGGTGGTTCCCTCGGCCTCCAGCCGCTCGAGTTCGCGGGCCACGCGCGCGCGCAGCGCCAGCGGCACAGGCCGCGCGCGCACGTATACCGGCTCATTATCGCTCAGTCGCAATTCAATTTTTTGTTTACAGGTACCTAATTTATCCGTAAAAACCTCGGGGAACTCCACCGTTAGGCGCGACGCAAAATTATCCTCAACTATTTCATTAAAACTTATTTGAGTGATGTTTAAGGCACGAATCCATTCGCGTCCCAACAGTGGACGTCCGCCGTTTTTTATTATATGAAGAGACAAATTAGATACCTTCACATTTCCTAATTCGACATCCACATTTATATAACCGAGAGATTCGATACGGGACCCAGAATAACAACGTAGCAATAAATTGTCCGGTTTTAATGTTTTAGTTGCGAAATTAGTTTTATAAAATTGTTCACTGACAGCTGAAATTCTACTTCCGGTATCGATCTCACATTCCACAGGTAGGCCATTGATTTTTACAAAAACTAAATAAGGTTTATTACCTTCAGCCACCAAACCGATATTGTAAAAATCTTCATCTTCCGACGATTCACGTTCCATTACGTAATTATGACCATACGATCGGCCTCCGCCACGTAACTCACTACACATCACTTTAAGATGACCACGCTTGTTGCACTCATCACAGTTGTATTTAGCATACCGGCATCGCTCCGGCCGGTGCCCCTTGCCGCACCGCCAGCAGCGCACCGGCGCGGCCGGGGCGCCGGGTGCGCCGGGTCGCTGCGGGCGCGGCCCCGAGCCGCCTGCTCCGCCGCCGCCCCGCCGCCGCGCGCCCGCCGTCGCCTGGTGCAGGCCCTCGCCGTCGCCTCCCGCCGCGGCCGCCGCGCCCGTTGCGCCGCTCACCTCCGCATGCCGCTCGGCCGCCTCCAGCGCCAGCGCCAGCTCCACAGCCTCTTTGTATTTGATCGACTTTTCGGCAAAAATACGCGACCTCATCGCCTCACTCGCGAGTCCCGATACGAACTGGTCGCGTAAATTTTCCTCCAGCGTAGCTCCGAAATTGCAGGTGGTAGCGAGGTGTTTTAAATTTTGCAAATAATCTGTCAAACTTTCCCCGACCTTTTGCCTCCGCAGTCTGAATACGTGTCGTTCGGCTATTTCTGATCTTTGTGGTTCTAGGTGCTCCGCAACGAGTGTCACTAACTCGTCAAACGACTTTGATTCTGGGTGATTTGGCGAGCATAAATCGCACATTAAAGAATATGTAGCCTCTCCAACTACCGTTATTAACAAGGGCACTTGAAGGTCGTCCTTGAGTTCATTTAACAAAATGTATTGTTTAACACGCCGAATATACGGATGCCACTGTTTTGAGTTCAAGTCAAATGGTTCTAATTTACCAATAGGCATTTTGAATTAAAATATATCCTTCGTAAACACAATATCACGAGCGTTACTTTTGTTCGCTAACCGACTCGTCGCCAGTGCAACGTCAATCAAACACACAGGCTCGTGGTAGACTACTTTATTAAACAGCGAACATGGCGCGACACAATTCTACTACTACCTTCTAAATATAATATATTTATATCCAACAGTAATGTCAATTGTATACAACTAAACGAAAACTCTGCCCATTATTCGGGTGGGCAGACTTTTGCTTCGGACAATATTTGAGCGTGATTGTGAGTCTAGTTTTTTAATTGAACGTCATTGGCTATAAATCAATAAAAATACAATATAGAAATCTCTCTCCCTATCCTTAGGATCGATTTATGTCATATACAATATAAATAAACAAAAATATGAAATAATTTTAGCGATTTGCAATAATTGATAAATGCTACAAGTTTCCACAAGTTGAACAGACAACAATTAAGCCCAACGAAACAAAAAACACAATGATATCACGGAACAAACTTAAGGACCTTTATAAAACATAAATATTTAAAATAATGTGACCAACAAACGCCAGTGTAACAAATTATATTGAAGAATTCCAAATTTATACGAATCAACATTGAAATATCATAATGACTCACAGAGATACCATCAACAACCTTACAAAACAGTAAATATATTTTGTCTTTATTTAAGTGTCTAGACTTTCAAGAACATCATCTGAGTGAAACGTAGAAAAGACGATAATATCGTGGTGAGAAATTGCTTTTTTTTCCATTGTTAATCTGTGGTTAAAAGAAACTGTCAAAGTTTCCAAACATTGTCGAGTGTCCTTATCCTATCTTTACATGATAAAGTTGTAAATAGCTATTTTGAGGGCATAAAAACCTGAAAATATGTAGATACCTAAATCCTCATCTCATCGTTATTTAGCGACCCACACATGCGGTCTTTCTGATTCACCAACAACCTCGATCTTCACATCATAATAAACAAAAACTATTTCGTCCACAACACAGACATGTGGGCAGAGGCTGTGCATTGAACCTGTGAAAATTAGGGGTCGTGGGGCGTTTCGCCCCACGAGTTATTCGACCCGCGGGGCGAATCGCCCAAGAGCTCTTTTTGAATGGGGCCATTCGACCCGCAGTGGTTACAGCGGGGCGAATTGCCCAAGTCATTTTTGAAATGGGTCGATTCGGACCACGGAGCGAAGCAACCCAATGCGCATTTTTTATGCCCAGCTTGACTCATATAAAAAAATTTAGGATTCCGTTTATTTGTACAGACGAGTAGAAAAGTGGTTAGTGAAAATAAAAGATTCCGATAAAAATAAATTCCGGTAATAATCAAATTTATTTAAAAAATATATACAATTTAGAGGTGGCATAATTACAGATTCAGTCCTAACCGTCTTACTCACGGAATAGAAAAAAAAATCTATTCTGTGGTCTTACTTACCGCACGGGCGCTCCAGGTATTCTTTTGTTTATGTGCCAGGTAAGTTTACTTTAACAAAGAGTAAATTTTACCTGAGATTCTTGGAATGCATGTACGCGTTTATCGGCACCTTTTTGCACTTATTTTACATAATATTTTTACATACAATAATAATGCAGTGCAATAACACAAAAATGTACTCAATTGGCTAATGACATTTCTAACTTATAAATTATTTCGTTTGCTCTGTTATTTTGTGCACGGCTGTACTTTTAGAGATATGTAATAAAACTATATATTTTCGATCAAAATCATCCATCAAATAAGAGAGCTCTTTTATGCCCCACGGCGGGGCGAATCGACCCATTTCGAAAAGTTATTGGGCGTTTCGGTCCGCGGGGCGAAAGTGTCACTTCAAAAAGGGTCCTTGGGCGATTCGCCCCGCGGGTCGAATAGCTCGTGGGGCGAAACCCCCCACGACCCAAAATTAGGATATTCACACAGCTTCCATAGTAGATCACTTCAACGTATTCAGAAAGATTCTTTTGTATTTTTCAAACAGGATTTCATAATGAATGAATGCGTTCAAAATAGTCGCATTGTATTGATGTAAAACAAATCGATATATTGTGCGAAGATATATTGAAAAACAAATTACAGAACGCTTCTTGAACATAATAATGAGGAAAAGCTTGTATTCAAAAGGATATTCCACATTCGTGACAAGACAAGAGAATTAATTTCGGATGTCGCTCCCCGACCTGAAGGTCGTTTGGTAGCAAACTTGGTAAGGGCGACACAACTTCCGCACTTAATACCTTGAGCACAACTTTCCGAAATGGGAACTTTACCGTAGTAACGATCAGTAAACAACACTTGAACCACGCGCAACGAACTTATTCAAATTTGTATAAGGTCGAAATTGGTGTGAGCTTTGGCAGGCACCAATATAGACAAGGGGGTTTGAACTTACGGCCTACGTTTTTCGTAACCCGCCGTGGCGGCTGCAAATGCGTCTGAGCGCATCTCTCGTACAACACTGGCATAGTGAAAATCCGTTGGCAAAAAATACTTTAAAGGGGGTGACAATCTATGGGAACTGTTAACGAAGGTCAGGTTCACCGCACTATTGTGTGTAATCCATTTGTGTAAAATGGTTAATTTGAATTTGGAACACCGGTGCCAGCCAGTGTTGTGGTACACGCTACGGCCGGCCGCACACTGTCCGCGCGCCACCTCCAGCCTACACTTATAGCGGGCGATGGAACTAACGGAGCTGACCGCCCCATGTAAAATTCAAGCAACCCCAAAATACAACATACCGCACGCCATCGCCATGTTTTAATGATGATAAACAGAAAAATATGGCTCCTTCGCTACGTGAGGTAAACACATACATAGACAAGAAAAGGTCGAGTTCCGCTTTCCTGTGCGCGAGGATGTGGTGGATATAGCGGCAGAGATAACAAATGCCAGGTCAGGAATAGAATAGCTCGCGGCTGTAGGATGGCGCGACCTTTGACACTGCGGCTCAGGATCGCTATCACGATTCTCTTGCCTTTGTTGCTAGTGAGTTCATCAAGTTCAAATTCCGTGAAATTCCATGGAGTTAATGATATGCGATACTTTCGATCAATCAATTGATTAGCCCTTACACTGGCAGTGGCGGAATAGTGGCCACCATAAATTGAACCTTATTTTCTTGTTACATGCGAAAATCTATGAAAATTTTCAATTGCTATATTGATTAAAGGGTTAATGATGTCAATTATGGATCCCCTATTAGGTACTTTACCAATCAAGTATGATATATGAAATATATTCAGTTACATAACTTTTAAACTATACTATCAAAATACTATGTTTTCTATTTCACGCACGATTTCATAAACATACTGGCAAAGTACAGCACGTACTAGTTCGTCAATATCTAATGTGGACTCTAATTTCAATTCGTAAATAGGTCGACGATGTAAAACTATTTTGCACAAATGCAAACAACCGATGCAAAAACTACGGCCTCGTTTTAAAATATTATTAGCATAAAAATGTGTAACATTAAACACTTTTGCCCTAATTATGATCCATATCTAAATGATAATGTAGCAATTTAAGTTTTAGAAAGGTCACATGATATTGTAATGAAAAGAAACTATGCTGCATTTTATAAATAGCCAGTGTCCAAAAAAATGCTCATGGAAGGCGGCAGCGCAGCTTAGAAAAAGGATAATCCTGATATTTTTTTGCAGAAAATTTTAACAATGGCTAACCATTAATACGTCTACATCTAAGTTTTTTTTTGTTTTAATAAAATAGCCTACCGTTTTTTTCCCAATTATTTTTTGTAAATTAACGGGCCAAATATAATAATAATATTAAAATCCAGTACGCCACTCTTACTGCTGCAGATTATTATAATATTATAACATAAAGAACGCAGACAAAGTATAATATTAATTATTATAAAGAACATAATATTTTATGAAAGCTCTTGCTGGTTGTCCGAGGTATTTACCGACAGACAGACAACGTCGAGTTAATTTATTATGAAGTGGGCTCTAATTATGAGAATAAAACCAAACGGTATCCACTACGTTACACCCACCGGTTTTTTATGTGCTGATTTTTAATGCTAACTTCTGAATTTCTAGTACTCTTTCAAATGTCTCTTTCACAACAATTCACGTCATTCATATTATGCGTACGAGTGTGTGGAGTTGGCCCCAAAGTTACTACATTTATTAAATTCCCACGGGCAGGCACGCATTTGGGTGATGGGGAGTTACTGATCCGTGCAATACAGTCAACATTGTTCCATTTATTGACACGTCGAAGAACAGGCTTAGTTGCTAAAGTTTTGTGGACATCAACATTAATGTATGGGATTTTTGCGATGCGAAATATAAACTTCAATAAAAATAACCGGGTTGTATTTATTTATTTTATTATGCATTCATATGATTAATTTTTGCGGTTTTTTGGGTTTATAAAACATACTTTTGCACGTCAAATCATACAGCTTTCACTCTAATGCACAAAATTAAGAAATTTTGTTTCATTCGCTCTGAGCTTGAGAAGATATCACCTTACTAAGCACAAATCTCTTTTCTGTTCCTTTATCAAGCAAATTGTACTCAATTTAAGAATTAACCAGTACAAAAAGATACATGACAGTCAGAACGCAGTTTTAACGGCCTGTAAGCAAGAGGCTGACGGCCGGTGACGATATGCTCCTCTTTAGGAGACACAAAGCAGACAAAAAGTGCTAAAGAATGATAACTTAGTACGTGACAAATTAGGCGACCATTACATGAGACAAGTCTTGCATAACTAATATCCCATCAAAAGAGATGACGCATAGAATATCTATTGTATACTGAGAGATCTTTAATTCTAGTACTTGACACCTTGGGTAGGTGTCAAGTAATTTTGGCAGTAAAGTTCAAAGTCGAAAAAAGAAAGTTGACCATAACCTCTTTTTATCCAAGGATCATAATTAAAGGAAAACTAGTTAAAGTTTCAAATTAAATTAATAACAATCACCATCAAATAATCCTTCATCGCAGAGTAGGCAAGAGCCATTTCTATTTTAAACGTACATGCAATCTAATATTAGCGTCATTTATCAAATTATTGTTTCGTACGACAATAGCTCTGGGCCCTATGTTCCCCAAATTGCTTGATGGCCTTCAAAGGAGTACAATGTCAAGACTACATTAGCATTTGACCCTGGTCTGACAGTTGAAAGTTCAACGTTTAATTTGAGCTCGACAAACATGTATACTTAGAAATGGTCAGTGCCTCTACCGTCATAGATGACAATAGAGTTACATTGTTTGTATTCTCCTTTGAAAAAGCTTCACTGTAAAGTGTCCCTTTATGGAAAAGGGCTTATTGTTAGTTTGTTATTAAGTTGGCTACGTGCCTCTCTGTCTAATAAAGCAGTGTACAAAGGAGCAATATTTTCACTTCTATTTAAAATCATTTGGTCTAGTAAGTCTGAAAAGTAAAATCCCTGTCATATTATAGAGATTACATCGACCAGCAGTCTCTCTCTTTATATTATTCTTCCGTCCGCAGAAAGATAAATGTTTGCCTGTATTTATCCACTCCATTCTGCAAGATAAATGGTCTTACCATGACATTTGGTACGTATGATCTAAAAATAATACTGTTTGCATTTCCATGTTATATAATGGGTTCTCTTTGCATTCTTGTGTGAAAAAAGAACTTGTTTTATGCAGTCAGCAGTAACATTATGCTCATCTATCTCATAAGCGTACATGACCATGGTCAAGGACGATTGATGAATTCGATTGAATACAAATAATACTGCATCTACTACATAGACTATCTATACATACACGAATGCATTGCATCGATTCTTTTGTTATAAAATTGTTCAAAAGCAACAGGTTCGTTGCGATCGAAACCGAAACAAATAACTAGATGAGTTGTTTTTTGTTTCTTTAACAGACAGGCACGCAGCCCACTGCTGTCAATCTCTACACATTCCATAATGTCAAGCTGATTGAAATAAATCCAGTAAATTCAACCGGAGAAAATGAAAACATCACACGTCATAATCTCCACCGAATTAGCTTCCTTACACGCAAACTGTGTTACCAGCCAATCTCCCGGAAACCTCACCACGGAACACGTCTGATTGGCCAATACCGGTAGTCAATTCCTAACCACCGTCAACATGCTCCGAGATGTAGGGCGGGCATTCGTCCCGGTGCCGGAGGAGGCGAGCTCGTTCACACGCGATCGCTGCCAAATCACAATTGCGTAACGTGCGATTGACGCCACGGTCACCCAGGGAATGCGATCCGGCACGCGACCACACTATTTGTGTTACATATAACACTTACAAATTAATTTACTATTTATTGGCACTTTATGTTACAGTTAACACCTTAATGTGTTAAACTAACAAAGTGTAGTCGAATTACTATTTACTGATTAGGAGCCAAGGTCAGCCCCTACGGTGTTTGATGTTTACTAAAAATACAAACATGGTTAATAACGTCATCTTGTTACATAGTCACTAATATAAAGGAAGATGTTACTTATTCTTTATACAGGATACCATCAAAACTAATGATAAAGTTGATGAAGTATTTGCGATTAACCATCCAAGAGACGCCTTTATAGTGCAGTCATTGAAGCATTATAGCTCCGAATTTTTTTACTGTGAACCGAATTGCATACAATTTTGGAATTAGGTTCATCTTACCCTTAACTTCAAAAGTGAAAATGATTTGAACTCCGCAACCACCATGGGGGTGGTTGCCACCTCTTCTCAGGGGTGAATTATTTTTTTTTCAAAATAACCTCGGATATCGATAGAAGGCCTAATTTTAAGCAAAAAATCATCTATACAGTTTTTCAAAAAATTCAATACTTTTCAAGTTATTGGCAATTGAAAATTCGCAATTTTTTCACGTATTTCATCGGTTTTTTGCAAATATCTCCAAAAATATACGTTTTATCGAAAATTTTATAAAGACCAAAATTGTAGCAGGTAAAACAATGAACAATTTGAATTTTTATAAAGTATTCTAAGTGCAATATTAAGCTAGATATCAAAGATCAAAGCCGTTTTTATTCTGCCTGAAATTTAATCGATGTGGTCAATGCCATCTAGCGGCGAGCAGATGCATTTTATGCATTCTAATACAAAAGGGTTTTGTAGTGTTTGAAATAAGCTTTAAAATGAGCACTATTAAAAGTCTTTTGCACGTAAAATAAGTGAGCTGTATTGCAAATAAGGGGAGCATCTAATGTTTTTTCTATAAAATCAATGGGTTTCATAAGTGCCATTTCCACCAAAATTAAAAGTAATCGTATTCCGCCTAGAAATAACTTTATTATGAAGAGTTTGATAGATAGTATCAGTTTGGCTGCTTCAGAACACATATTTTTCAAAAAAGTCACGATTAAATAAAAAATCAAAATTTCAAATTTTTAAAAAACCCACTTCTTTTTCATAATATCTCAAAAATGACGACAGATACGTATAAAAGTGTATGGATTAAAAATTTAGGTATTTTTCTGACGAACAATTTTGTTTCTTTGTTTTTTCTGTCAAACAAAAATTGACGGAGATATGATTGTTTAAAGAGCGCGTGGCAGCGCAATCACAGCCTCTCTTAAGCCCTTTAACCCTTCACCGTTTTAGAAAAAGGTTTTTTACTATATACTGCAATATAGGATGTTGTAGCTCTCTTAATTACCTTTACAATGGTTTTTTATAAATTGTGATAGCATGAAAATTGAAGTAGTTATGGTCCAAAAACTTAACATATTGTGTTCTACTTAGTAACTTAGGGGTAGTTTTAAGGGTAGAAAAGCTAAAGAATATGATAATCATTTTCGAGAGTGTGGAATAATATTGAAATCCTTTTCATTATCAAAAAAAAAATTAACAATTTTTTATCAAGAGGTATTTTTCAAGGGTTGAAAGGGGGTTAAATATTTGATAATTATTATAGAGAATATAAAATATTACTTACTCTATACTTACATCTTTTTATGTCATACCAAAGTATTTTTTTGTGATTTTTTCAATTTAGGGGTTGTTTGCAAGGGATGTAAGATTTTCAAGGGGTTGAAAATTTTTGAGAGTGTGGAATAATATTGAAATCCTTTTCATTTTATCAAAAAAAATAAATATAACAATTTTTTATCAAGGGGTATTTTTCAAGGGTTGAAAGGGGGTTAAATATTTGATAATTATTATAGAGAATATAAAATATTACTTACTCTATACTTACATATTTTTATGTCATACCAAAGTATTTTTTTGTGATTTTTTCAATTTAGGGGTTGTTTGCAAAGGATGTAAGATTTTCAAGGGGTTGAAAATTATTTTAATATGAGGTAATTATGTTAGAAAATACTTTACAATTTCACCACTTACGATTAGACATGTTTTCTAGCGATAAAATGGCTCAATGTAAATTTTTCCATTAAGGGGTTGTTTACACCCCTTAAAAATAATAGGCGGAGTTCAGATCATTTTCACTTTTGAAGTTAAGGGTAAGATGAGCCTAATTCCAAAATTTCATGCAAATCGGTTCACAGTAAAAAAAATCGGAGGTAAGACCGTATTTTTCGCTTCAATGACTGCACTATTAGTCTTTAGCGAGTATTTTAAAATGAAAAACAACAAATAAAAAATTAAGTTTGTCGGAAAAGGCAAGGCAATCTAGAGCTCTTGGGTGTTGGCCCGCAGTCACCTTGCCTTTGTAACAAGAACATTACAAGCAATCAGGAAATTCATTATTTTAACGATTTCGTGGCCCATTTGATAAAAAAAGTTGAACAAAAACAATAATGTAGAACAGATTCTTACATATTTGTATGTTAACGTATTTTTTCTAAATACGAGCTGCAATTAAATGGATATTCAATTCAATTATTGAAAAAATCTTCACTTCCTTCAGCATAACACGACGATAATTGTTTGTATGTTAGGTGTCGAACTTCGGAAATAACAATAACCCCAGTAAAGTACGAACTACAAACCAAGACTTATATTTAGCACGAACGTCATCATAATAAATTTATTAAGTGCAATTTTATAGCTCGAACTAGAGAATAATCAACTTCAGAGAACTGCGAACACTAACCTAAATGCTAACTATTTCTGCAAACAATTTCTATGCAATTCAATGAAGTTCAACGGCCCAAAATTTTAAATAAAGTAACAATCCAATTCAAATCTTCTACGGTTGTTCGAAGTTGTAAATATCGCAATGGCTCACGCCACGCGCGTAGATGACAAAGCGCCCATTTTTGCGTGCACGTCCACCTGTTTACTCAGCCAACTGACCCGCGACCGTCGACCTCCAACAGTCAATGGAATAACCACGATACAGCAAAATCTTTGTGTGAGATATCAGTTGCACGCAAATTCGACCCGTCTTTTCTAAAGACAAGAACACGATCGAGACAGAAGCGACAGACAATCGTGTACACGTGGTGAGGGCGCTGAACGGTGAATCATCGCGTGATGAGAATTATGCCGGCGTTGGACATGCCCTCCTTTTTAAGCGATTATCGATATTTGGACAGAAGCATTTTTGATAGCCCTTAATCAATATTTAACAAAGGGAGAAAAAGTTTGTTTTGATCGATAAAAAAAATAGGGTGCACAAAAATGATGATGTCACTAATAAAAAAACAAAATAAAGAATAAAGTAAGATCATTTAAAATTATTTTCGGCACAATAAAGGTATAGAACAAAGAGTTGCATGTGCGCTTTAGATCGTCGTTTAGATTGCGTCCAGACCGTTAGGGCATGAATGTGAGATCATTAGGAGCCTGGTGACTTGAGTCTTTGTGGAACAATTCTATATTTAACACGTAGTGAGACATAGGATAACATCCACTGTTTGGCTGCATGATTCACGAACTTAAACATGTGACGATATAAGACCTATTTGACTGACTGGGAGGAAAAATGCTCTATTTTTACTCAAAAATATTTTTACGTTATTGAAACATTTCCGCCAGCGATATTTTAGAGGAGCACTTTAATATTTACAACCAGTTTCTTTCACCACTGCAGTGCTTTAATAAACGTTGTTATTTTGACATAGGGCTTTAATTAGCAGTAACAGCTAAAGCGTTTTACGCCAAGTTATTAAAATAGACTGTATTTTAGTTTGGTATTGCTATAAATACTTACATTATTGTCAAATTAAACACCTCGTTTCATTGCTCAAGAGATTTCAAGTGACCGTGAAGCCCTAAACCGTGACGACTGAATTTACCTACTATACATAGGTTTAGGTTGACAGTAAAACGTAAAAGTTTAGGGGGTAGTTTGACAAACGCCTTTAATCTTGAATCCCACACACTGCCAAAGGTTCCACTAGCCTTAAAAGGCTACCTACCGAAAAAAAAGAGCTTTCATTTTTAACAACAAGTTTTCAATGTGGTGAATACAGATGCGAGTTAAGGTTCTTCGGCAGTTTGGCAACGGTCCCAGTCCGTTGGTGTCGAGTCAACTGCACAAATTTAATTTATCTTTTAAAACGATATAATGCATTGTTCTTACCTTTTGTCGCCACAGGGATGGATTGCCGGGTCATGTCCTAAAACGGAAACAACAAATTAGTAATCTTCGCAATCTAACGGGATAAGCAGCATGAGCAAAATAATACAGATAAGAAGCTGAGGATATCAAAACAAAACTACCTGGGTACTGTATATACAAGGAGGGTTTAGAAGAATTTTGAAGAAGAAGTATAATAGCTCATTTAGAAGAAGTGTATTTTAAGAACTATTGCCGATAGATGTGCGACAAAGTCAACTGTACAAGAATTTAAGTGTTAATTAATAATTAATTCTGTTAAAAATTTGGAATACTATAATAAGACAAAAGAAAATACGGATAACATTGAGAAAAAGCACCGGAAAAACTTACTTCTAATTATAAACGTTACATGCGATACATGTGCCCACGGTGGGCTCCCAAAAGACTCTAACCCTTAACGATTGGTCGTGTTTGATACTCCCCGCATTCGATACAGTGATTCCGCAACGGCGGTAGCTTTCAAAAACATCACAATCTAAACGGAACTATACGGGCCGATATTGTACTGTTTATTGCTACCATACTACAGGGCATTAGTTAGATGGTAGTAAAGATAACGACCATTTTACCTGGTTAAACTAATCATTTGCCTTCCGAAAGCTGTTCAGTTGTTTGTCTGTCGCAGTAGTTGCAGGGTTTGTGGGTACAATGCAACACTGTCAACATTCCTGATTATGATTTATGATTGAATGTAATTTAGAATTTCAGATACTTAAGGCCGGTTTCTCTATTCATCACCGCGCATCAACATCACTGTCATCGGACAGAGCAATCATGACTAACTTATTGAACAGCCGTATTATATGCCCTGGCGAACTTCTGACAAAAGCTGATTACAAGTTACAACGAGTCACTATGGAAAACTATGACGAAAACTAATTTCCTCATTGATTGAAAAGCTCAAGCAAGCCGACAACATGTTTAGTCTATCTTTACGATATGTTTACAAGTTCTGAAGCGTTAGTATTAGATGAATCAGAAGCTACAGATTAAGATCAATATTGGCAGTTGTTTATTCAAGCAAACTAGGACGCCATGTGCCGAGTTGAAGGACAGACGTAATAAAACGTGCAGTATTGCCGGCGTTTTAGCTTATTACCTCACTTCAATGCCGGAATCGTGAGGGACGGTAATTACAGCGTGTCTTTAATGTTACTGCAAAATCGAGCCGATTCAAATTGACAGTTGACTGCCATAGTCAATCGTTAATATACGTCGTTATTATAAATTATTCTCTATCACTTTTATATTATAACTAGCCTTCCGCCCGCGGTTTCACCCGCGCGTTATTTCTTTTTTCAAATATCCCCCCTTTCCCCCCACATTTCCGGGATCAAAAGTACCCTATGTTCACCGGGGATAGTGTAGCTATCCAACAGTGAAAGAATTATTAAAATCGGTTCAGTAGTTTCGGAGCCTATTCAATTTAAACAAACATACAAACAAACAATCAAATCTTTCCTCTTTATAATATTAGTATAGATATGTATTGCTGATTGCACAGTCATGAAAAGGTTCCGTGAACTTATTGTGTTGGTTAAAACCACAAAACCTTTTACGTGCTACGTTAGAAAAATATACATTTGTTTAATTTACCAAAAAAAAATTGCTATAAACTTTTCAGATGTAGAGGACTTTTTTCCATTAATATTCATCAAAGTGACGTCCCACAAAAGGAGCGAAAGTTAATTACTTAATCCCGACCTAGTTTAATAGTGACGCGAAATGAGATGATTAAATGTGAGCTTGGCAGCCCATTAACGCAGGTCAACTTACGAAAGTAGGGCTGCCGCGTCGAAAATAGACTACCAAATGTCTAATGACTCTAATCCAATCGAAACCAATTTAGTAACCCTTTCAATACCTGTAATTTATGAACATTATACCAAAAATAATCAAGTGTGGGGGCGTTCAAGTATGACGTAACGCAATTTGGGGGGAGGGGGGGGGGTCTCATAAAATGTTACGATGCGTTACACGTTACGTAACATTGTCTTTTTAGTATTTTTTTATTAAAAAAAAACGTTGTTAAATAATCGTATCATCGTAAAAATAAATACTCCCAAATTTGCAACCCTTTTCATTTAAGTTTTAAGGGGAAAACCTCGATTCTAGTCTCGTCGTCATTCTCAGAAAAAGGTTACGGTGCGTAACAAGGGGGGAGGGGGGGTCAAAAATCTTCAAAAATTGCGTTACGTAATACTTGAACGCTCCCTGTATTGAATTATTCTGTGTATTGTAATCCTAAAAAAGAATAACGTTTTACTCAATTTTACATTTTTAAACCATGATATATTACACATAAAACAACTACGAACCAGGAATGATTAACTTAATAGTAAACTAAGTATCAGTTAATAATGACGATTATAACAAACACATTGAACATACAGTTATATCGTTACTTCAATAACAAGTACTCTGCCGTACACTGCACGCTCTTATATCACCGAGAGAACATATTATTACGTTTCCGTATCTTCTACACTATTACTAACCACCTATTTAATGTAATCTCACATCACTTGCCGCGAAACTACGTTCTAAATAAGGAAGAGGTTAAGCCGTTGAGCGTTAAAACCTTTGGAATATATATGCTGATTGCTAACAACATTCCTGAATATTTTAGTATATCGTACCAACACGGTAGACGGTTATCCTTTCCAACCAACCAAAGAAATTATACATCAACCAATTATAGTGCGACGAGAAAAAATTGTATGGGAGTGGGACTAATGAATTAATTAATTATTCTGATTTGAAGAATTATTCTGATTGGGTGAAATGGGTTTTGCTACTTTAACGTATACTGGGTGGTAATTGGGTCGTTCTTCTTTTTAACCTACAAAAAGGTGTCTTCACCGCTCAGTGAAAAAAAAAACAAGGAAATTATCATAAGTTTTTTCTTAATTGTATTTTTACAGGCACTGTACTAAACATTAATGACTGTGCACGATTAAATAATAAATGTTTTTAATAATTTCACTGTAAAAAGTACGTTACAGAGTCGTAAATCCGCGTGACAGAAGTGTATTTCATACAAATCTCAGTTGTCTCCCGCAGCCTCGGCTAGCGTATAATCCATAATAAAACTAAAAAAATATATGATGACACAAAATGTAAAAATTTCCTTTAACTCCTAAATATATTACCTTTAATGTAATACCAACCATTATTTTCTGTCACCTTTAATGAAAAATTAAAAAAATATCAAGTTCTTGTCTTCCACTACCTAAAGTTTTAATTCGTAAATTCTGTCACGTGGGTTGTCCTTAGAAATTCGCTTATGAGTTGCTCGTCTTTGTTGCCTGCGATTAGAGGTTTCAACCTCACTCTCCCCTTGCTACGATTTTCCCTCTGTGATGTAGCCACAGCGTGTCATTCGCCCGAACGCTGTGGTGGGAGGTGCGTGTGTTTATTCGGCTACCGCTTTGTCACGTAAGTAATTGATTTAAAATATAATTTTTATTGTTACTTTTTGTTGTCTGCTCTTACGTTATAACAAATATTTTATTACCAACGTGAAAAATATATATTCTATGTAAACCTTTAAGTGTTATAGACTTTGCAACACATTATTACCACTCCGTCACATGAACACTCTGTCACATGGTTTATGGTGACGCTTCACCCCAGCACCACCCGATCGAGGGTTTGCATGCATAATGCATTGGTGACAATAAAAAATCGTGCGTTTTTTCAAAGACTTGTGATTCAGTCGACCCATCGGAGCCAGAGCCTGATGCAGAAAACTCTACAGGTGCTCTAAGCAAACTCGGAGTAATTCGCAAATTATTTATTTTTCAGCACCTTCTTCGCCTGAATTGACATCAGCTACAGTGTACCCTATTATTTACAAATAAATAACACATTTTGTAACAAAATATAAAATTTACCTTCTTCAAGAAATTGACAATATTTTTTGGTTCCGTTCCGCGCATATTAGAAGATATTATCAAATTATCTTAGAAAAAACGCACTTGAAAAACTTATAACCTAAAGAAAACAATCCAAACTTAATTTTACATTTAAAATAAATACGAATTATTACGTAGGTAAGTTAATAGAATTTTTTAAAGTGACTGTACCACATGTGGTACGGTACCTAGGTCCAAATGGGTTAATTTAATTTATCTTAGTTGGATCTCATGTTATTTTATATGACAATGTTGAAGACTGATAAAGATTTATAAGAAAATTAATGATTTTAGATAAATAAACTTGTTTCATTCCGAAAAGCAGTCTGATATCTCTAGAATAATTACTCTGTCACGGTATTGTCTCCTGCTAGGAAAATGGTTTTGGTCGTTTATTTATTTTGCTACAACAAGTGCAGCGTAGGATTTTTTTCTTTTTAATAGTTGATGATATTTCCATCAGTGATATTAATATTTACTTGTAAATGATAGTAAAAATTGATTTACAGCAAAAACATACTTTATAATAGCAGAAAATGTGACAGAACGGCAAGAGATCATGAATAAAACATGTTTTTTAAATACAAATGTATTACTTTAATACGGTTTCTAAGAGTTCTTTTAGCTAGGTAATTAGTGTATTACAAAACAACAAGTCATTTGACGAAGAGGATTCGAGAGAATAAAATAAAAGATTTCGTGACGAAGTTGTTATTTTTTTCGTCGCGTCTATCTTTCAAGTCCTGAAAATTGTACAAATATCTGTAAACTTCGTGGCCAACAACTTTTTCAGATAGAATAGGAATTCTGCTATCAGAAAATATATATATACCCCCCAGAAAGATTAATATTTTATTTTTCGAAATTGAGATAAAGTTATGTCAAATTGTAGGTTAAAAAGAAGAACGACCCAATTATGCAGGGACTTGTACATGTACTTTCTTATGACGGGAAATATTTTTACATCCTCTTACACCGACAACAATCTACAGTTTATAAACCAATATAATTTAGATCGAGAAAAACCAACTGGCTGCAGTAGCAGCATCAGCTGTTTATCTCAGCAGGGCTATCAAGCCCTGCTGAGATAAACTACAAAAGCGAGCTAGATACGAGTACACAAAGGGTGCATCCGTCGCCTCAAGTGCATTGTGAGTGCGCCACTTCAGCGTAAGTACACCAAAGGAATGCCACAATGTATGCAAAGGTTTGTTTTACACTAAGCATTTCTACGGATAACTTTCTGCAAATAAACAAGCCTGTCAATGTTGCTACGCTCGATTACGGAGTTTGATAGAGCGCGCTCTATAAAACTTAGAATGTAACTTAGAATGTACTACGAAAAAGTACCTAATGTGATTCTCGTCGCCGCTCTCGGGCATTTCTTCTGTAAATTTTTTGAACATAATTTAGGTGTGAAACCACTAATCTAATCGCCAATTGGACTATCGGGATTATTGACTCAGTTATAATGACTTGATTAAAATGATGGAGATATTTGTTTTAAAACTACTCTGAATTGTTTATTTTATTTACTGCAAGCTAATTAAGATCTTGTAATTAAAAAGGTACCTATCTTATAAGTCTTAGAACGCAAGCAGCCTCATTTCTTCTGTGTTTCACGTTAACATAACCTACACCTGGTTTCAAACAAAAGCTTACTCGTTTATCTAGATAAAATTTTACAAGGTCTACCAGAATTTCTACTATTTCACTTGACCTTACCGAATCCTATACACAAATTACCTTGACGCGAATTATTTATCTAATAGGTTAATAAACACACTTTTGCTCAATGCGAGATAAGTATGATACGAGGACATTAACTATAATAAATGTAAGCCATTTTCGCGAACGAGGACCGTTAAATAGCTTCACAAATTGCTCAGGATTGTATCTCTTCCAAGAGAATGGACCCGTTCGCAGTAATTTACAATTCGACGAGACGTCCCCTAACGAGAAACGGGAAGAAAAGGAAAATGAATCGACAACTATAGGTACCATTTCCATGTAATTTCCGAGACACAATTAAAGGAACTGTCTTAGACTTATTGCTTGCGCTTATTTTCAATATTATTTGGACCAATTCATCGTACTAATGGAAAGCTATTTGGTTTAACAATTAAAAAATCAGCATGCCAAACATTCGTTTTGGATTCGGAATCAGATTTTGTTTTCTACAATAACTAAAACTATGTATGCAAATATAATAATAAAACATCTAAAACTATTTTTATCCCCAACATAGTTTCCACAGCACAAACTTAGCTTAGTATAGAGCTTGATAAGTTTGAAAAATTACAAAGAAATATGGTATGGTATCTTCACAATGACATAGAATTCATTATTGAAAGAACACGCCAAAAACCATAGCGACATCAAAATTTAAATAATATAATGTTTGTATCAGAAAAATTGTGCAAATATTGAGGGAATTAATGGCCCTCACTCAAGTATTTACAAAGCCAATTCGTCACTTATCAGATTGTTTTCAATTACCGACACCATAACAATAATATCCGCATTAAATCCCTGTTCCGACGCAATCAAACGAAAAATTAACTTTTTATGATTATGGAAGCTTATTAAAAACAACGGGGAACTTGTGTGTGTGTATTTATAAAGATCCAGCTAAACAAAGTTAAGTTGATATTAGGTAGTTACAAAAATATTCTGCTTGCCATCATTAGCTCTTTTTCCCGACCTCATCCGAGCTAAACTTGAAGACTGTAATGATGATGTAGAATAAGTTAAATAATCCAGTTAAAATGTTTTGTTTGTTATTTTTTTTTATTTAACCGTTTTTACGTGTGTGTTTTGAGTGTGTTTAACAACTTAAAGCTTCTGAGAACAAAGAGAGTTTTAAATATCCCGTAATTGGCTTTACTGCATTAGAATCCGTAGTTGGAGTATTAGTTTACCTTCTTTGTGTATTCTAGATCCACTTAATTGAACAAGATAATTTTATTTAACGACTTTGTATAAACACACGATACTGAGGACACGTTTATTTGAACACTAAATTAAAATAGTCGTACCAAGTTATACTTTCATATTGCAAATTAAGTATCTGACATAACGGCAATGTAAATACATAGGTCTCATTGTATACAATACACAGCAGTATATGAAGCTAACAAAAAGTTCAAACGATAATACCCATTGTGCTACCTATTATACAGTACACACTACACAACATCACACTGATTGGATCGGGTTTTTGTCACGCCCATGCAATATAGCAAATCGAATCGCTTTATTGAAAGCGTAATAACAAAGGTGTGACAAAAGCGCAATCCATCAACAAAACACCATAACAAGCTGTTCGTGTGCAAATCATAGATCGTGGAGCAACGTAATCGAAAAGTGAGGAAAGACGAAATAAAAAGTGTAGCGTCGGCGTCGTCCGCCGTGCGATGATGAAGAAGGTGCGTGACTGTACCGAACGGGAGTTGCGCACGGGCAGCGTGTGGCCGGAGTCGCCGGCGCCCTCGCCCTCCGCGCCTTCGCGCAGGAACCCGCCGTCGTCCGACGAGGAGCCCGAGGGGTCCTTCGCGCCATGCCAAACAATCACGTGCCAATCATACACAATCAACAACTTACTGGACACTCCGCCGTCTCATCGTCCGTCCCCGTCATGTTAAAGTATCGGAGCGCACCGACTTCCCTATTGTTCTACGAGTGGAAAGTGAAACTGGTATCCTAACATGACCGAGTGTGAAAAATCGATGCGACCCGGCGTCCGGCGCGCGTCAGACGTACCCATACAAGTTGGAAGGTCGTTCGGCCATCAATCATCGTCTGATCGGACCGGTGTATGGCACGCTACTACTGACCGGTGCGTTAGTAAACATAAGCCTATAATTACACCACGTTACCTTTGTCTACACGTTTTCCATTCTGTTGAATCTACGTGTATCATTGCATTGTGTTTGGTGACAACTTATAGGCGGCGGCGTGCGCTAACAATCGGCGTTGCCTTAGTAACGGTGCAATTTGAACAAAAACATTTCACAAGCGATGATCGCCACTAAGTGCAATTGCAAAATGATCACCTGCCACCTGATGATGTATGGGAACATTTCTACATTTTCTCCTGCGTTTGTGCGCCAGCCGTGACACCGGTTCAAGCACGAGTTCCACTCATTCAGAGACAGCCTGTTTTCACTTAGATATCACAGATGCTCTTCATACTTTTACTTGTAAAGTAAAACGTTGCTAAACGATGTTACATGATATTATCATCTTCGGGGTGATGATTTATTGAAAATGCAGTAGAGCTTCATGGGCGGGGAGCACATTCGCCTATCGCGGTAATGTTGACTCAACTGGGCTGGTGTCGATTAGCAACGTGTCTCACGACCCAAACAATGAGAGTGATCGCGGCTTGGTACGCGGCTCGAACGCCTTGCCTAATCGATAAGCCTAACTAGAGCTTCCGTCCGATGCTATCGCGAATGTGGAGTACATCCGATACATTCGATTAAACACACAAAAAATATTGTGGCGAAAGCAACCGCGTCTCTACGCGAAAATGGGTCGCATTACTACTAGGTACTAAACTTCAGCTTTCCCTTAGTATAAAGAAATTATTGCCTCGCTGCCAATGACGTTCAATTAAAAAACTAGACTCACAATCACGCTCAAATATTGTCCGAAGCAAAAGTCTGCCCACCCGACTATAGGGCAGAGTTTTCGTTTAGTTGTATACAATTGACATTAAACACTAAATGCCACGAGATAAGGTGTTAATTTGAACGAATGTGTTAATGTCATCAGTGTCAAAGCCACTCGGACGTTTTTTGAGGAATTTTTCTTAGAGATTGGGTGTCTAGTTTTATATTGAACGTCATTGCTCGCTGCACTAATTAATTGCACCTTTACTGTTAGTGACTTACCTTGCATATATTAAAGTCAAAAGCAAGGTTATGCACTGAAAGTTTAATTACAGCCTTTAAATATTTTGTTAATTACTTAATGCAATTTCTACACTTTTTTTTAAAGCTACCACTCACAATGGCATTAGTTGGATGTTAGTAATAATGCCTTTGTTTTAAATTTATAAATTGGCTCACTACAAGCAAGCGGGCGCTAGTAGAGCGGTTGTTGACATAAGGCTGTTTGTTGTTCAAACTGGTACATTAATGTAATGTAATTAATGGTTGTACAATTAATATTGAAAGTGTCTGCCAAATGATTCTTAAACAATGCAACCATTTCGAATCACAAAGGTACTTTACTTTTATTTATAACATTACAATTTTACGTTTAAGTTTTGTAGCCTAATCCAATAAAAACAAAATTAAAACGTTTACTTACGTTTACGCCTGCATAGATTAATTTCGTCGCTTACCTACTCACACTAAAAAATCACAATTTCTGGTATGGGTGAGTGAAAACTAAGTCCCATTTTGACTTTAGCAAGATGACACTTGTAAGAACCAGATGTGTCTTATTATAAAATAGTGTATTCTTCTAAAAACCTAATTCGATTTAGAAAAAAAACGCCGTCGCCTGTTCATATTTTACTACAACAAGTGGATAGATGTACCAGGTGCACATAAGTAGTAGAGAGGTGAACTGACCCTTGCGAGTTTGTTGGGCATGGGCTGTAGATGCGGCGTGTGGTGGCGCGTGCCGGCCAGCTCGGGGTTGAGCGCGAGGATGGCGTCGATCTCCACCTCCTTGCCCTTCGTCTCGCCGCGCTCGTACCACTCCACCGTGACGGACCGCGTCTCCAGGTTGACCCCGGAGACGATTGCTGAGTGAATCCGCCCTGAAACAACACAATACACACCGTGAACATTCATCATTCTATTAAGGTACAAAGTTATGATAGTGACTTGGCAAAGGAATTTGCCGATGCCCGCTGCCCACAGTGCCCACTACGATGATAAGGCAGTTAGCTCTTAGTAGATAAACCTCTAATGGGCTACCCTATGGTGGTGGTGTCATGTCAGGATCCCCACATAAATGGCTCTATTAATTCCGCAGATAGGGAGTTGCAATCCCAGCGTTAAAATGATCAAACCAGTTCAAAGCAGGACTGTGATATTGTTTTATACATTTATACATGTATGAGGATATAATTTATGTAGAATTATTTTGAATGCGTGCGATTATGAACTAGCATTGTTGAGTTAAATTATGAGACTCCTAGATAATGCAGCAGTTTAGGTATACAGCCTAAAGATTACTCATACACAATTAAAATTACAAAAAAGACCAGTATTGTTAACAAAGTAAAATAATTTATTTTAAGAGCTTACAAGGTTATAGAATATTTAAA
Organism: Mecyna flavalis; assembly: GCA_949319885.1. NCBI lineage: Eukaryota > Metazoa > Arthropoda > Insecta > Lepidoptera > Crambidae > Mecyna > Mecyna flavalis. The sequence continues at coordinate 2,405,149 of OX439426.1, forward strand.
AATAAAAGACTAATTTTAATGATTCACCAGTTTCCCTATTTTGTTTGTACGAACAATGTTTATGTGTCCTAGCAACAACTGGTGCTAGTCAACATATTTATTCAGCTGCTATGAACAAGACAATAGAAACATCACAATTATACTGTAATTATAATAATATGCACAAACCAAAACACATTGCAATTATTTTTTCTAGACCAGTATAATATTATTTGTTACATGTTCCTACCGAAACCGTTCGCGACTGTAAATTTTTGTCTCCGAATATATTCGGGGTTATTTACGAAATATACGAGTAATACTTAATTATATTTTGAAAATCACTTTGTTGCAAAAATCCTTCACCTCGACTGGCTCCGCAGTATTATTGCCGTATGCTATATTACCGATTTATCTATAGCACAGACATTTATGAGTAATAATAAAAGTCGAACATACAAATAAATAACTTGTATGTAAACAAAATTAAAAATATCGATTCGGTTTGATGACATCATAAGCCGTGTAAGTCTTTTATCGTCGTAACCGATTGTGTAACATGCAAATGGTTTCGATTCATTTACTAAGCAGATACTTTTAACTATTACTTGTTAATAAAACTCTTTTGTGCAAATTCACAGTATCGTTATTAGTCAAAAAAAATAAACTTCAACAAAAAATAAAGACCATGATTTATCACACAACAACGTTAGTATAGTTTTGGATTTAGAATATATACCAAAAATACAAAAAAAAGTATCTTCATGCACATAAACTTACTGTATACGAGTATAGATAGAATTCGTAGATCTGGCTCAGGTAGGGTTGCCATCCGTCCGGGTTTCCCCGGATTTGTCCTAGTTTAGAGGGCATCCGGGGAGCGTCCGGGGAAGGTTTCATTTGTAGACCGAGTTTTTAAAAAAAGGTGATTTATGACATTTTCAACTGTTTTTTATTACATTGAATATTATGTTTAAAAGATCTTGTTGACATGTCCGGCTTTCGGACTCTAAAATCCGGAGTTTTCACGCGTCTTGTCCTGTTTAGCAAATTTTAGAGATGGCAACCCTAGGCCCAGGAAACAACTTCTTTAAAAATAGCCAAACCAATCGACAAAAAATAAAAACTTGAAAATTAGGAGACAATTATTTACTATTTTGTTAAGGAGAACCAAGAACCTCAGACGGACAATTACTGCTTTCTATTGCATTGCCGGAAAATATAACTGTAGGTGAAATGTACGAGATATATGAACATTATATTACCCATAATAAAAGGCATGTACCTACGTAGTTATTAGCAATAGGGTGGTGTGTCGAGGCTTAAATGTCTAGCTCAAAATGGGGAAGGGGGGGTCGACTAGACGCTTTAAACAAACGCTATCTAATGTGCTTAGGCGGGAAGGTCGAACCCGGTTCAGGAATTAAATAAAGGAAGGACTTTCCGTACTAGACGGTGCGGCTAGTACGGAACGATATAGGCAGTTATTTTAAAATAACGACCCATTCCCATTGTTTTTATTAGTGAGGAAGAAAAACCAAAAACACCTTTTTCAGTTATCCCATGTGAACTTGGCATTGGCCCGGAGTAATAAGTAGACTTTTTCAAGGACCAGACTGTATTTAATTTAAATTTAATTGAAATCGGTTATGTGTGTTGTTGGGTGGTTTAGTAATATGAGTAGGTGAAGTAATGTAAAATTCTTCACATGAACATGAATTTAACTTTAAGAACTTTAATTATATTCTGAATGTTGTAGCTTTTGCCACTTTTCACACACATAATTATTACATACCTATATCTCTCGTAAGCATTTAACATTCACTGCCAATAATACTGAAACAATTAACGTTGAAACTGTTAATGATTCTCTCTTAATTTCTCTTAATTGAAACGTATCCCGATGATCCAAAGCTAGTAATAGTGTACAAACTAATTATATCCCGTGGGACAAGGTCGGCGACCTTCTACAGTCCGACCTGCGTTCCTTTATTGCTAGCCACGCTCCCCGCGGAAAACGTAAACAACCAACACATGGGAACAAAGACTCGACTATATTAGTTTTTCTATTATGATAAAAGTTGTTTATGACAAGATTTGAAAATAAGCGATAGGAATGGAAAAAGTCTGTCGGGTTTCTAAATCCTGTCAATTTTACTTCGTTATATTGTGACAAGTTTAGAAACCCTTATTCTAAGCTGAACAGATAGGTAAGCTCCAGACAAATCCGATTATAGTTTCAAGACCTTATTTTGCTGGTTGTGGTTTACCGAAACGTATATTATGTATGTATTAGAAATATAAATTCTGGAGTAAAGATATAATATTTCATCAAAATTCAAATCATATCATACATTAGCACGAAACTTCATCACCTACAATCAGAAATGACTGACTTCTATTCTAAGCATTATGCTACAAAAAATATACTTTCAATCTGGTTTATACGTCAATAAAACAGATAAATAAAAGCTCTTCAACGATCATAAAGAATTTATGAATTCAGAACCCGCATCGGTAATTTTACTGTTTCTATATTTACACGCAACAGCTTTGATAAAATCCACAATATAAAAAGATCTTAGTCCAAATAATCTGCTCGGTCAAAGGGCGAAATTATGCGTTACATGGTCGATCAATGAATCTACACAATAAAAATAGAAACATACAATGTTGTAAAATTAATCTGGCAAAACATTGTAAATGTTCTTTCAGACAATAAAAGTCATTCACCCTACAGAATTAAAAAAGTTTCAACAATGTAAAAAATGAAGTGTGTAGTCAAGTGAATGAGAGTGAATTAACAAAATACAAGGGAACCCCGCGGTACCACAGACACGGGTATATTGTGAAACGAGCTCATATTGTGTTGGTTTCGTCCAACTAACGAGTTGCGGGATCAATGGCTCCCGGTGATAAATCGTTCCACCCACGCCGTCGAAAGCATCGTCATCTATCGTCATCGACAATTTGCACTTTCACGACAATGACGAGGCTCTCGCTTGTTCTTGTCGTATTTGAAATTGATACTGTTCGTATGATCTGTAGAAACCTTGAAATTGTTCCAAGTAAATAGGTCACGATTGTAGGTAAATCGAGATTCATTTATAATGTAATTGTTAAAGAATCTAACGTTCAACTTAGCGTATTTTAGCTTATTAAATAAATAAATAAATTTTACCGTATTCATCCAGTAATGTTCTAAGACAGCAAAAGAATTAAAAATGATACTTCATCATTACTTCGTTACTTTCAATACTTTCAATTCCATTTTAATTTAATTTGGTTCCTGTCTGTCTGTAACGTTTGTCCGATAATAAGAGTCTTTTCATGTAAGTTCGTGTTTACTTGAAGGTTAAATAAAAGCAAATCGTAAATAATTTCATTAGTCAACATAAAAGCCTTGAATAAGACACATAACATAACGTTCCGATTGGCCAATAATAAAGTAAACACAGGTATCGAACAGCAAACCGTTACCATAGCTACGCTCCGCGACCTGGCCAACCAAAGTGGAACGACACGCCGAAATAAAAGGAACAAGATTCACCGCTATCGGTCGTATGAGCTCTATGCGCCAGTGCTGTGGTGACAGGCAGTGCCAAAGCTTGAGGCGGTGCTGAATAAGATAAGTTTTTTTACGCTTAATCAGATGACAAACAGAAAAACAGCTCGCCCGTAGAATCGAGTGAGTCTTCACCAATAAATGGAAGGATTCCAGTAAACTTAAATTTAAAAGGCTTTTTAAAATTCGATCGGAAGCACTTGCATAGTAAATGAACTGAATATGCGGGAATATTTTATTAGGGGCCGTCCATAAATTACGTCATCGATTTTTTCAGATTTTAGACCCCCCCCCCCTACAATCATCCTATCGTCATTTCTTAATGACCCCCCCCCTTCTCCCAAAATTGACGTCATTACCAGTTTGACAAAATTAAAACATTGCAGATTTGAGAAAAATAGGGTACCTATTAATGATTAAAACACTTGATTATAGAATCACCTTTTATTATTTTTACTTTGGCAATAATCATTGGTATAATATAATATAAAAATTTTGATGCGGTTTTTTTTAATAGATAGAGTGATTCTTAAGGAAGGTTTATATGTATAATACATGTAAGTACCACGGGCGAAGCCGGGGCGGGCAGCTAGTATTATATGTAATATTATTGTTAGAGTATTTTATCTGTAGTTATTACTGTATTTGTGTACATCTATGTTGCATTATGTATGTTTATTATCAGTTATTTTAGTACTGTACGCGCCTTAGCCGCCTCTCACATTTGCAGTCTCACTTACTAGGTGTGCTGGAAGAAATTTCTTTTTAGAAATAATCTTTTTGTACGTGAACAATAAACTATAAATAAATAAATAAGAATGACGTCAATTTTGAAACACCCCCCCCCCCCATCTATCATTTGCCGTCATCCGCAGACCAACCCCCCCCCCTAATTTAGAATGACGTAATATATGGACGGCCCCAATATTATTTGCATCATGTGTATCAGTTTTCAATTGATAACAAAACCAATAGAAAAAGCCAGGAATTAAAGCAGTAGGTACTGTAAGAATAACAAATATTGATTATTTAAATTTTTTGAACGTGCAATCAAACTTTTCTTTTACATCACAAAACAATTTCTAAAGAAAATACAGTGACTGACGCGTAATCAAGCATATCGATGTAACTTCTAAGTATTGTCGTAATATAAGACATTCAAAAGAAAACTATAAAAATAACAGCAGGTTCTCTGACGTGGAAACGTAATAAAAAGTTATTTATAGACACTAAGTTTTAATACAACAGTGGTCCAGGGAAAGTCGACAGATGTGAAAATAGATCGCTCAATTAACATTAACAAACACATTAAGTCCATAATGAAATGTACGTGAAAACTATTAAACGCATGCATGCTATAGTTTTTCTATCAATGTAAAACAATAAATTGAACTGTTAATAAAAGTTAATTTATTTTCATTAGTGGCAGTTTAACTTAATTCGCAATAATACAAATTAAACGGACCTTGGCCTCACATTGTTGGATTAAACATAAAATCTGGAGCAACAATAACATTAAAAGACAATTAGACGTCCAAAAAGTTGTAAAAGGTATAGATGGTGCAGTTATCATTTAATACAAGTTAATAAATGGAAATACATTTGCTTCTTTGTAATTATTTATGATTAAACGAAGCGCTGACAGTTTTAGTTCTTAAAAGATGAACACCTCTTTTGTCTCTTATGTCACTGATTTCCGTGTTCTAAACCGGATACCGGGGAAATAGGTATTGTTTCGCAATTTTCAACCATTGCTCCGTCTAGTGAACGTAGCCGACCCTCCTCCTCCAGAGTCCAGACTTATGGCAAATCTGTTTTTCGTTTTTACGTCAATGCAGTAGAGATAACAGTATCCAGAGGATATTCCTTTCCTTTTTCCAAATTATTCCGCATAGTACCGATATTCCAATAAAATGTCGTGTGAGCACTGCAAGGAAAACATGGCCAACTGCCAAATAGTATTTGTGACACCAATTTACCGAGACCTTTCTCCCCGAGAGCATCCCGACGAGTGCTGATCAAAGTAAAATGGTGCACATCACATGCCTAGCAGTTTCGTTCGGCCGCTGCTGTGTCATTGACCCGTTAACGCATTGCTTTGCGCTAATTATAATTCAGTTGCGTTTCCTTATCCATAACCTACTATTTCCTACTAGGCTCAATTTGGCGAATATCATAAAGTTACAATTAATTTTTACATAAAAAATTTATCTCTGAAGATCGATAGTAAATTCCGAGAAATTATTGTATCTAAAATTGTGACAAAGTGCCATGTCCTACTAACGTTTTCGGGCCGACTTAGGGATGTAGGTAGACCAGACCAGGGTTGCCAACTCTAAAAAATATTTATCCCTAAACCTAAGTCAAAACCCCCTACCTCAATTGCTTGAAAATCCCCCCAAAAATATTTAATAAAAATAATTACAATTAATTAATAAAAAATGTGCAGTAATATAATTTGTTTTTACTCTTCTATACTAATATTATAAAGAGGAAAGATATAATTGTCATTGTCATTGTCATATTTGTCATAGACAACATGGTGGAATTCGTGTTTTATTTTTTATTCAACTCTGTACTCTTAATAACAAACAATCGCACTAGATGTCGCCAAGGCGATATGTATAAAAATGAACATGATTCGCTGGATTGGATTATCCCAAGGCTATGGAGACTATACTCACCTTTATTTTGCTGAATTTGGAATAAAAAAAAATATTTAAAGTTATAAAAATCCCTAAAAATACCCCTAAAAATATCCCATCTCACTTATTTACCCCCTAAATCTGGGGGGAAAACCCCTAAGTTGGCAACCGTGGACCAGACGGAGACACCGGAATCTGACCGTTACATTAAAATGCAGTCTAGGAAATAAATACATGTGTCAGTCACACGAATATTCTTTATTTATTGTGCACCTAACATTATAGTATCAGGTCGTCTATAATCACCGACAAATAATTACAACTGACGGGTAAAAGTGTTGTAAAACTAGCTCACGCCATTTATGTTTCCCACGGCCAAGATTTGCAACAAGGGAGAAGATTCAGTGCGCTGTGTAATTAGTACCACCGTTGCAGCCAATAGCAGGCATTGCTCGGGCTTGGTAGAAATGCACACATGATCGTTCACGGTATCAGAATCAAGTTTTATTAAAATTTTATAGCACACTCATATACACGATCAAAACTAAGGATCAGTCGAAACTTCAATCTTAGATCGCATGCGATTTGACATATTTTTACTGTCAAATAAAAAGGGGAATTAAATATTAAAAGTTTCTATATTACAAAATTATTGTACCAAATACATTTTTTATAATCTATCGCCATAATATGAATAAGAAAAGCGTTGTTAATCTGCATTATGGATTTTTAATTCGGAAATAGTAAATCAAAAGTGAAGGTTACTATTACGTTTAAGATGAGATTATTTATTTCTTATAGATAAGAAAAATATATTTTCTAAATAAAATAGCCTTCAAACTCACAAGCTATCCTTTCTATATTTATTGATTTTATTGCAGTTGCAAAATCCTTCATGAAACTTGCAAATATAATAAAATCAATGCACACGAGACTCGAATATGAATGCTTGTCATTCATACAAACGACTTACAATAGTCAACAGAACATAATAGCATGCAGCAACGCAAATAGTCAAATGACACGTTCCTGCTGAGGTCAAAGATCTCACCGACATGCGCCCAATGCCGCATAAGGTCAAACTCGTGAAATGGCGGCTAAGGTCAAACGCGGCTTTCCCCATAAAACGTAACTCAGCGCCAATTAGGGCCAAACGAGACGTATCAAACAGAGGAATGGAACGATCCGCTTTAGGGTATAAGGCTCTCCTAACTCGCCATTCAATGATAGGATCGCGGTTCCATTACTGTGCCTTTCAGGGAAGCCACCTTTTGAAATTGTTCAGTCTGGCTTTAGGTACTTTCGGATTACTTTCTAATGTTGCCGATATTCAACGACTTGGCTTTCTTGTAGGTATCTATTGTTCGCAAGAAAGAAAATGGAACAACATTCAACAAATTCGAAATTGTAATTTATAGAGGAAATATCATATATAAATACCTACCTACCTTAAAAATATTATTACTATAGAAACAAAGAAAATACAATCGATATGAGAATACTTCGGGAGTTCGAGAGTGCCATAAGCTTCTTTCTTTTTATCCCGAAAAAATATTATTCCTGCAGGATAATGTTGTCTATGGATAATTTTGTATAGTCTACGCGGACGCGAGCTAACGAGCTAGCAATAAAATAAAAATATAATTTACGAACAAACTTTCTATTCAAAAACGTCTGTAGAAGTCAGCTTTGGCCTTGTGTCAACTTTATAACTGTTAGTGTAGCAAAAATCTGTCTCACAAGTTCAGTGACTTCCAAAACTGGAAGTCCGCAGTTCCGTACTAGTCGCACTACTTGGACAGAGGCATACCACCTCTCTGCGAGATCGTATAATTTAAAGTAAAAGTAGGTTCCTAGGTGCACGGAGCAGTAATGAGCTACTTACGCGCATAGTAATTTCGCAAAGCATTCGCGGCCGTGGCCCACATAAAAACAACAATTGTGTGTTTAATAAATCATTATTTATGGCCTCTACGGCTGTTCTGCTGAGCGGCTATCCAGCTTCTGGTGATACCACTTTCGCTGACATTAGTAACTAAGGCTATTGTATTTTTATATAAAAGGATATTTAATTTTAGGACTATCGAAGCCGGGTTCTAGGAGTTCTCCCACTGATAGTTATTAATCAAATGAGTAAGCCTAAATGTTAAACTTTAGCAGACCAACGCCAAGGCCGTTTTATAAGCTACTATTAGTATACAACTTCTTTTTATTGTAACATTTATTTTGTTATAAAAAAAGTAAAAATGAAATTAAAAAACTAAGGGCACGCGTTCTAAGGCAAGATTCAAGTATCAAAAACATAAAACAAGAGAAGGTTAAAATCAAGATTTGAGAAGGCCAATTCAACAGCATGAAACTGACAAAAAATTGGCTTACTTTAAGATTTTTTAAGATCATAAGTTGTTTTCCGACTATATTATTTTTAAATATCAATGTAACTTAAAAGGAAGTTAACATTGTATATTAAATTTCCACGCTAAAGTAAACACAATTACATAGATACAAATAAATTAAAATATTAACCTTGACAACATACAGGATTTAAGACAATTCTTCACTGCTAAATATCTACAGAAGATTAACCGCAAAGATAGGTATATAAAAACAGATCTGTTTAATTAAATAAAACTCAAGGTGAGCGAGCCAATTTAATCAGTGCTCCTCAAGCCTTCATAACTCCGGTCCAGTAATTGAATTGTTATGTAACTAAGATTCGCTTAAGCACGAATGTCGTTAACCTTTTACGGTATATCTTATTTTAGTCATTAAGTCCGCCTCGGATGATTCAAACGATCAACTGTTGCTTTCTACTTGTCTCCGCCTAGTGCATTGTTATCGGATTTCCATCTGCTTCAGTTAAAATAGTTTCTTTTTCTAATGCTCGCTTGCCTTTCATAAGCTCATCTATTTTCATGATTTTAAAACCTCAAGTACACTTTTACTTGCAAATGTTGCCTAAAATCTATGAACATCGAATAAAGCAGTACCATGGACCGGTAATTGTTGATGACAATACGAACAACGGTTATATGGAAATTCAAGCTTCCATTTGAAATAACTTCTACTTCTGGTAGGACCATGATAGTCATCATCTCTGCACAGTCTAAGTTAATTATTAAAACAAAGTTCTAAATCATAATCACTATGTCGTCTTTCAAATCCCAGGTTACTCTACTCGATGATTTTTCAAAATCAACAAAGCGAAACTAGGCATATTTAGAATTATCATCCGGAATCACGACGTCGTGGAAACAATAACACTAACAATTTCTAGTATGTAATGCCTTTTCAATCAGGCTTTAGTGCTAACGCCGCAGTGCAATGAGTCAGCGATCCGGTTGCAACCGGCTAGACGACGTCCGCGCAGCCCGCGCACACGCAGCACTGCATTTAGCAACACAAGCACAGCAAGCTTTGGCCGAATACGTTAGCGAACGTAGCAAAACTAACACGGAAACTCCAGGGAAAAAAATCACTTGGATTAAAGCAGTTTAGTCTTCAAGTTCATTAACTGCATTTCTCTTCTTTTTAAGATTTAATTTAGTACCGCAACGACTGTCTGAAAACGTACGAATACACTGGAGAATAGAAACGAATTCTATTTCTCAAGGAATAGGAAAAAATTTGACAGTTTTCAGTTATTTGCGACACGAATATTTGGTAATTTCTAACTATGCTTCGCTAAAACAATGTGCTTTCAAGCCAACATAATACCTAAACAGAATGCAACGAATTATGTAAATACCTAATACTTGGTAAAGTGATTATTATTCAAACACGACGCAACAATTCTAAGATGACAAACCCAAAACAAACAAAACTGACTTATACCATCAGACGCTAAATGAAGCATTACCAGAAGGAATCTGATGATCATTTTCTGGGAAGTTTAGAGAGAATTCCAGAAGAGGATTAAATTCATCCGCCTATGTTCGGAACATAGTCGGAATAATTTAATCTTCTTTTAGATGGAACACTCAACAAGGAGGATCATTTCGAACCCAAGATTTGCTACCGTGTATTACAAACGGACAAACCTGTATTGTACCTTCTTGTTGTTAAATATTTGTCTGGTTCGATTTTCTAGACTGCCACGACTGATATTGTTTAGTTAAGGCAAATTTGAAGATTGGTAAAGCTACTGCAGGCTGCCGAACTAGACAAACATTATTGATTCATCACTGTGTTTCATTACATATCTGAGCGTGTGCGGCTTCGCACGCATTCAACGTGGGCGACCACGAGCTCAGACCAAACATACTACGAGTATGTAACACATGACTGCGAGGATAAGGTTATGATGACAAACAACTAAACAAGTACATATTTGTTCAACACTAATAAAGATAAAGTGATAAGTCATGTAAAAGAAATATGAGTAGAATAATTCCCGATCTAGGATATTTCGTTTTGCATCAGGGTCGTATTAGAAACAATTTGCTAAACGAAGTCTTGACAGCTTCACAAACACGAATATAGTTGAGGCAACTGTATTGGTAGAATCGGTAATTTAAAAAAAAAACTTGTGTGTATAAGGTTTACTTATTTAAAAGGATTGGACTTGTCATTGGCTGAATCTGCTGTCATGCTGCACTATAAATAGCAAATACCTAGTTTTGATTGGATACAAATCCTTATCTTTTTTGGCAAAACCAGTTTCAGTAATGAATGAACCGAGATAACTGCTTAGCCAATTTTTAGCTCAATATTAAGGTCGTATAAATACATCTCATGGCAAAACTAGTAATATTAACGGTATTCTAAAAACGATTATCCAACGTTAGATCAATAAGTGATTAATTGTACCCACCTACATAATAATATTTTATGAATGGTAATGAATGGAATTGATGCTTATCAATAAAATTGTATACAAACCATTGCTAAACTGGGTTCGCTCCGACGATTCATTTGGTAAGTACCTACGATAAACTGACGTCAGTCCTTCGTAATCCTTTGCAAGGGTATGAAAAGCCCCAATATTTTTAAGCTGCCAGGACCAATTTCTAGTAATTTGACTTCTTTATAAAGATATTTTTTTTATAAAAATGCATGAACCATATTCATTTCACAAATCCCAGTACTTCGGATGGCATGCACGACACACCAATATTTCATGAGCGCGCTTACGTCAATCTTGATAAGAATAGAAATCGAATGCCATGTTTGTACGAATAGACGAGACATATCGATCAGGGATTGAAATAATCCACATTTCATTTATTCACAGCACTAAGTACTCACATAACATCACTGGCTTATGTACATACATAGGTATGTACCGGTATTTATCCAAACAAGTGCTATTAGATATTACAGGTTTTTTGAATACACTTCTATTATTTAAAAAAATATGCCTTTTTTAAGTTGCCAAAGGATAATGTATAAAATAAAACAACCCCTTATGGAAAATGTTGTCTACATTTCCGATTCTACCCAATCTTCCGATCTACCCAATTTCAGCTTTCTTAACTTCAAAAGTTGACTTGTGTTGGAAAGGAGAAATATCTAGATAATGTTAAACAATTTTAGATATTTTCTGTTAAAATTAAATTACAGTGATGAAAACAGGTAAAATCATCCGAGACAAAGCGATGAAACTAACCGATAAACTTCATAGAATTTTCGTGGTAATTATTACGGACGAGTCTTGATATCAAATCGGAGTCTGATCTTAAATTTCAATTGGTCAATTGCATTATGAACGCTTTCCTGGCATTCTTGGTAACAAGATACCGATCTGACACAAATGCTGTAAATGAATGCTTGCCACGTTCATAGACTACTTCAATTTTATTCCTTTTCAATAAGCACAGATTTATATCAATGTTAATAATGGGAACTTTCAAGATCAGAGATTTTGATGAAACGCTACACCAGAAGAAATATGATTCTTGCTAAAATGTAATGAAAAAATAAACCATTTTGAATTCATTAACAACAATACTGCGCTTATCTTAAAAGACGTATCAAGAGTCAAGACAGATGAATGAAAAAATACAAATACCTAGTAGGTACCTATTTATAAACTAACATTTAAGTTGTTTCTACGTTCATAATTTACTGTGCTTTAAACAAATAAAATGCCGGGGAAACATTTACAGAACGTCATCTAATTACAACACAAGAGTCAAAATAAAGAGGGTTGTCTGAGAAACAAGTTCAGCGTTATTTCGCGTATGTTATGAGTTAGAACAAGTTCTTTATTATAATGGCTATAAAACCTAGAATCGTTACAGTTGCAGTGCAGGGGGGCCGCAGTGCGATGACATCAGTAGACGGAACCACTCGACCTCCCACGCGACACCCACTCCACGAGAGCCTTGCAAAACCCTCTTCTGACTGAGGGTACACACTGAACTAATGGCGGCGGCGAAAGCAACGACTAAGACACATTTGGAAGTAGATTCTTGTGTAACCAACCCGCGAAATCTTAAATGATATGTGTTTCGATTAATATCAAAATCCCCGTACTACGGACGAATTAGGTACGAGTCCGGCAAAATTTTTAGAACATAAGTGGGGTTTGGTTATCACCATCCATTAAAACCACCAACAACAGTAACATTGGACGTCGCAGTGGCTGCTAATCAACACGAGGGCCCAAAAAGAATCTGACATAAAAAACAAGCTCTATCGAGACACATTTTCTAAGAATTAAAATTGAAACGCACACAACAATCAAAAATCTTTTCGTCTTGTTTTCGAACAAACAACTTGTTATAACAAGAAGAGATGATTCAACTTTAAATAGAACGACAAATTTGAACAATGCGATAATTGATCCTGCAAACGGCTTCGGCCAATTGAGGATAACGATTTGTGTCGACGAACTGAAAATTGGCTTCGACAAATAAATCTTCAGACGAGATGCGACAACTCGTACTTGCAGGAAGTCCACATCTATGTGGATAAAAGAGGAAATGAAGCAATTACATTATAAAATGATCAATGGATGTTGTTGCCATTATGCACATGTAGCGAACTGAATGTTTTCGATCAGAGAAATTCGTTTACGAAATGTGATTCAGTTGAAATAGAATCGTATAAAATTAGGCCTGTAAAATCTTGCATATGGTCTCTTGAGTTTTTTTATTTCGGGGCCAGAAAAAATATGTTAAGGATTTTCAAATATGGGGCTTGATTATCACCAACCTGCGTTTGACGAGTATGGTAATCACCCACGAATATATCTAGTTGATTAGAATGATGGAGGACTAAACAGAAAAATTAACAGGATGGTACAGATATCAAACCACATAATGTCGAGGATACATATTCCTGGTTACATATTTCTAAGCAATTGCTATGTTTAATCTCACCACAAATCCATTCGCGTATAAACAGAAGATAGCCGAGAAGTTCCACTAACTTAAATATAAGGTAAGAAAACCAAACATATAATGCCATGATCGTGGCTGAACTGTATCGTCAAAGAACCTGCAATACAAGGTTAATCGTTGGCAGTGTAGGCGTAGAAGTAAGATCAAATTGGCTACTGTACTAAAAGTAACTAATGACGCGCCAATACTTGATCAGTAAATATATAAATTCGGAAATCTTCGGATGTCGTCACTTTTCTACCAGCTACCTACCATGTTGCTTCGCAGCATTCGGTATACTTCAGTAGTTTAAAGCCCCCCACGGCTAAAGCCTACTTAAGCAGTGCTTCGTCGGTCTTCTATTCTTAACCGAAAAAACCCTGTGCTCTCCATTTGAGGATGATTGTTCCAAAACTATAAGCACTGTAGCGTTTACTGGTAAAAAGATACTGTTGCAACTAAAAGATAGAAAATGTACCATCGCAAGAAGAAACCTACACGCAATCATTAGGTACCATGTTGTTTTATTACCTTTCATTGAAAATAGTGGAGTAAATTATTATTTATTACTAGACCAACTTTTTCATTACCTCGGCCATGCATGATAGAAAGCTTCAATATAAAAAGTGTTCAATGTTTTTTTTGGAATATAGTTTATGTTTGTCTCGCTCCATTTATTACGAATTACTTATATACCCTTATCATCATTTTAATGAAAAGTAAGTAATTAAATAATATTTGAAGCTGGTAGCGGTCAAAATAAAAAAAACCGGCCAAGTGCGAGTCGGACTCGCCCATGAAGGGTTCCGTAGCAGCAAGTATCATCATAAATAAAAGTTCTTGTAGTTCTTTGTAAGTTTGATCGACGTTTTTATATTGAGTTGATTGAATGAGAGGAAAATTGCGGTTTACGATTTATGACGTTTTAAAAAAAAACTAATTACTTGATCTCCTTCAAACCAATTTTCAATGGAAATTTGCATGGTAATGTACATCATATATATTTTTTAGTTTTATCGTTCTCTTATTTTAGAAGTTAGAGGGGGGGTGACCAACATTTTACCACTTTGGAAGTGTCTCTCGCGCAAACTATTCCGTTTAGAAAAAAATGATATGAGAAACCTTATTATCATTTTTAAAGACCTATCTATAGATACCCCACACGTAAGGGTTTGAAGAAAAATTTTTTTTTGAGTTTCAGTTCTAAGTATGGGAAGCCCCAAAAATTTATAAACTAATTACTTGATCTCGTTCAAACCAATTTTCAATGGAAGTTTGCATAATAATGTACATCATATATTTTTTTTAGATTTATCGTTCTCTTATTTTAGAAGTTACAGGGGGGGGGGACCAACATTTTACCACTTTGGAAGTGTCTCTCGCGCAAACTATTCAGTTTAGAAAAAAATGATATAAGAAACCTTATTATCATTTTAAAAGACCTATCCAAAGATACCCCACACGTAAGGATTGGATGAAAAAAAAATTTTTGAGTTTCAGTTCTAAGTATGGAGAGCCCCCAAAATTTATTATTATTTTTCTATTTTTGTATGAAAATCTTAATGCGGTTCACAGAATACATCTACTGGCTAATTTTCAACAGTATAGCTCTTATAGTTTCGGTAAAAAGTGGCTGTGACATACGGACGGACAGACAGACAGACAGACAGACATGACGAATCTATAAGGGTTCCGTTTTTTGCCATTTGGCTACGGAACCCTAAAAATAACAATAAATCGATTTCTCATGGAACAAAACATCATTTACCTACATAAAAAAAATAGTAGACCAGATAAAGCGAAGTGGCACAATTACAAGAACTGGAACATCCAAATATCGGCTATGAGTTCATGACTCAAGTACCTACCTTTGAAACAACTTATAGCATAGGCATGTAATAATGTGAATAAAACTTATATCCATTTACCAAGCGACAACTAGAGTAAACATTTACGAAAGCTCTGATCCATTTCCAATTTACCTTTCAAAGATACGAGCCTGAAACATCGAGTTGTGGACGACCTAAATCGATTATCGATTGTAGTTAAAGCGTATTCTACTTTCACCTAGATATGAAACGACAATTTCATAACGATGAAAGGCTCGATTAGGTAAATTTTAACCTGAAAAACTTACAATCGTGCCGGATACTAAACAATTACTTACAATAACGAAATAAAATCGTCATTATGACTGATTTTAAGCATGATAAATATTTTTTTAAACATTCAGAAAATCAGAGTAACGAAGCTAAACTGCAAGCATGTTTAAAGCAGACTTTCATTCTAAAGACTCGGATACAATTAACGTAAGTAAGTTATTTATCTACCTACGTCTAAATATGGTAGGCAAAATTCATTCAGATAAGTTTTTGATAAAATTTATCGGTAAGATATCCGAGATCCAGTTTGTTTTGTCATTTTACAAAAAAAGAAGCCTTCATCAATGATATTTATCAGATAAATTTGATTATCATAGATAGATAGATATCTGTCATTGCATCCCTTCAGGCTCGTTAAATACAATCGAATCATCCAATTCTGACCTTCGAGTGATTCCAATAACTAACGAATTCTTTTATTCTCAACAA
The DNA here is from genome assembly GCA_949319885.1 of Mecyna flavalis. Lineage (NCBI taxonomy): Eukaryota > Metazoa > Arthropoda > Insecta > Lepidoptera > Crambidae > Mecyna > Mecyna flavalis. The sequence continues at coordinate 2,421,254 of OX439426.1, forward strand.
AGACCTTGTTTTGTAACCCGACTCTGTCAAGTATTATGTCAAAACGATACCGTCTTTGCAGTAGCCTTAACATTAATAACTCTCGACGAATAATAACAGACTCCTACATCTACCGACCCTCTACTGTCGATGACATCAGTGAAATCGAAAGTAGGTTCTAACTGTTTTTGGAATACTTAATTGCAATACAACCAAAAGAACCAGGATAAAATTTAACACGTTTACCGTTTTCAGCTATTACGAAAACTTTAACAACCTGCTGCTATATTTTGGAAAAATCCGAACAATCGAGGCGACTCGAGGTCAAATTTATAAATAATGGCGACATGGCAATTATAGGCCTATGGATGACGACTCCAGCCAATCCGATATTGCTATTAATCTTTAACAAAACGGATCTATACGTATTTATCTTATTTTATTCTATTCCGGATGGTAATTGCCACAAAGCAGTCATGAGCTCGTCTATTTCGAACCGAAGGAAGTTTCCCACACAATCAGTTGAGTAGGGCAGAGCCTCTTTACTCTCCACCCTGCAAACGGTCAATTGAAACCAGCAAATTAGCGTGCCTAATTAATGCGAATGTTTTGGTTCAGCTGTGCTAGACTCAGTTAATTAAAGAGCCAAAGCCGTTCAAATTCAGTCATCGCATGACCTTAGGAACTTGCGCCTACGTGCCTTTGAGCTTTACCGTAAACAACAAACAGGTCAGAAATAGGCACACATTATTAACAAGGCGAGACAAATTAGGAAATGAGCTTGACAAATATACATATGAAGTGCAGCACTTGGCGCATTATAACTTATGATGACTTGACAAATGCTTTCATTGCAGGGTCGATCGTCAATTTAGGAGCAATTTCAGAAGTATGTTGTTCCTCAATAGAGGGGGCCTTTTAATGATCTAAGATTTGGCTGGTACACACACTGGAGGTTCTTCCATAGACCATCGGGAATATGTCCAGCAGTGGACTCTCGGCTGAAATGATGATGATAGTTAACGAATAAAGAGACCGCATCTTGAATGCAGACGTGACTTTATTTTTATAAGCCACCTAATTAGATCGGACGCGTTCATTGTTGCGTCTGAGATCTCTCTTGAAGTGGAAGAGAAAGCCATGTTTTTGCTTCAATAACAGGCAAATCGAATCCACAAATAAGCGTGTATAATTATTTTGGGTCGGGTAATAATTGAGATGGATTAAAACCGAATCGGGCAGTTTCGCAGCCGGCCCGCGGCCTCAGGACATCGCCCACGTGGCCGGTGTGACGCAAGCGAGGTGAGCCGCTTGTATATCGAGCTCGACTAGTTTGCGTACTGTTGTTTTATTTGTTATTGAATCAACTGCACACTCGGACTCGGAACAATATTACTGGTTTCAATTGCAAAATGTTTGCACAAGTCATTTGGCTAAAAGGCCAATGATCTTCAACAAAGTAGATCAAACGAAATGCTTATGGTTCAGTACAATTACATTCTAAGTATTAGATTCAAATGTTATATTGTCATCAACATTTAAGTTTGTTTACAGGCTGTGATTCACAACAAATCCCACACAGTTGTACGGTAAAATGAGATGTGATTATTAGTGTACATCACATCATCGATATACATCATCGATATTGCACCTGCAACTAATGAAAAATAAGCGGTCAAAATAATTATATGCCTCAATTATAACCCAAAAAACAAGCCTACAGAAAGTGTACCTGACAAGTGGGTTAATACCCATTGCAGCCTAGTGGCGAATACAATTTTCTAACGAGCAACCGGTAGAGGACCTATGTACTGTTAGGCGGTGCAATCGGCGGTCGACGGTGCGATTCGAATGTCGGCCGCGCGTCACAGCGAGGGAACCCGCTCTCCGGTGACTCACGCCACGTTCACTGACCACGCAACATGCCACTCGGGTTCTAATGAAAAATTATTGCCGATCTGCCGGGGGCCGACTGCAAGGTATCTTTATCCCACTGCCTTGAACTTATTCGCTTTGGTCCATTATTCTTTTTCTGGTACCTACTACCTACATATCTACTTGTTAGAAGTTGGAACTATGCTAGCCGATCGATAGAAACATTTTCCTTTACCTACTTACCGACCATAAACAGAATATATTTTGATCTATTGACCGAAGCAAAATTTTTAAGGCCAATTTTTACAATATCAGAGTTTATGAGATACTAAAAAGCTGCTGAACCAAAATAAACCAAAGACCAAAAAGGCAATATTGATGTTTAGCGTTGTCAGAGTCAGAGGGGCCCGCAGATCGATGACGCAACCTTGGCCAGCTCGTGGGCGCAGGCCGACAGCGACCAGGAAGTGGCGAGCAACACGAACGCTAAACACGAAATCGTTGTCAAACGTACTGCTGGATATGGCATTGAGGAAAAGCAGAAAGATTGCCAATCAAAAGTAATCGAGGGAAGTCTGCCATTAACATTGTTCAAGTGTTACGTAGGCGCATTATAAGAATAAAAGATTTGTAGTTTTATTTACTCAAAACCATGGTAGAATCAAAACATCAAAAGAAACGATGCCCTTTCGAAAGCAAGATTAAAACTATTAATGCCGTATCATTAGAAAATAAAATAATAATCATGATTATGAGGTTGCTTACGTAGACTTAATATCGCCTAGCACGCACCCCAAATGGAATCAAAATTGTATCACTCTTGATTCCATTAGCGCCATCAACTCTGGAGCTCGCTCGTAACAAACACCAAAGCCCTTCATCACGTTCCCTTGAACTAGTGGTCGGGCTCGTAACCTTGTCTATTTTATTGGCGTGCGTGGTTGACACGACTCCATTGACAGTTTCCTGCCACGTTGGACCACTTCACATACATCAGTCTGCTCATATATCTACTGGCATTGCATTCGCAATTCAATATACGACCGATGTTTGCTGCTAAAATATTCTAGACAAATCGAATTGACCTATACCACAGAATATATACTAAAGTGCCTATACTTATAATAAACGTTACCAAGTAATCAAAATAAACACTAGGTATTCTGTAATGTTCCAAAAAGGTAATTCAATCTCTGTAACCAGTGACCAAACTCGGCTAACTCGTTAGAAGTAGAATATAATTCATCGACACATGCCCGTGTCGAGCTGCAATTTTGCACTCGACGTCAAAGCGGACCCGCATCAAAAACAGTAGGTATATTTTCAGTGGCGTAGCGTGGGTGTCGGCCGCCCGGGGCGGAAGACAATTCTGCCGCCCTTTTTTTTTTTTTTTTTTGCTCCTCCACTTGACAAACAGACACGCGGCGGGGGGGCGGGCGGAAGACAATTCTGTCTGGCGACCTTTTTTTTTTTTTTTGCTCCTCCACTTGACAAACAGACACGCAGCGGGGGGGCCGGAAGACAATTCTGTCTGCCGCCCTTTTTTTTTGCTCCTCCATTTGGCAAACAGACACGCAGCGGGGGGCCCGGAAGACAATTCTGCCGCTCTTTTGTGAAATTTTGCCGCCCCCCTTAAAAGTGCCGCCCGGGGCGGACCGCCCCCCCCGCCCCCCCCCCCACGCTACGCTACTGTATATTTTGCACCTAATAGTTTTCTATTTTTAAAACTGGCGATCGATGTCAACTGCATTTAGAATTCGGCTCGGAACACTTAAATATGATACCCAAAAGTAACAAATCAAGTATCTACAGACTACAGAGTATCATGTATAATCGTGGTTGGAGTTTCTAGTTCTACGGTGGAGTTTTGGGGGGAGACGAGAAAAAGAAACTGATCCTGGGCTGTTATAAAACTAATTTAATCTATAGTCATTCAAAGTGACGAGGTTGTATTGCCTCGGATAGACCAAGGAGACAGACACACCATAGCTGTAATGGTATTTATACTTGAACGGACGGAAATAATACGCCTATCTACCGGTACTACAGACATTGTCAATTTTTTTTTAATCTCATAAGACTTGAAGGGTTCGAAGTCCGAACGAGTCATCCATCTGTATCCCGAGATTTTTCTATCCTCATTTATTCAACTGTTAATGACCAAATTGGCAAACAAAGCTAGGCTAAATCACTAGTTTTATCAAGACGAGTGCCGATTTATGTAGTTTTGACTCCTCAGGCGGCACCTATAAATCCCGCCTACGAAGCCAGTCAAGTGAGAATTCAATAAAACATATTTGAGATAGATTATCAAGTAAATAACTAGTGCGAGTATTATCTAGGTAGCGAGGGAAATAAAAGAACGGAGTGAAATTATAATGTTATTATTTAAGTACTAACCATAGCTTTTAAGTAATTGTTACTAACACATATGGATGTAATTTATCTGAATTAAAATTATTTATTATTATTATATTATTATTATAATGAAGGCAGGCACAGCGACCGGCGCGTGCGCTCCCGCGCGCCGTATATGGCCGCGCGCAACGCAAGGTCGGATGCCTTCCTCGTCGGCCGAATGAGACTACCAGAACCTACGTTTTGTTTTAACGAACTTGTTCTGCTTACTTATTGGTCAAGTTAAACTACTAGAATACGCGCCAGCGGATTGCTTTTCCTTTAGTCATCGCTGGAGACGTTACGTCCTTTAGCAATTTTACATGCTGTTGAACTTACAATTTCTAGTCCTTTATTTTAATACTTTAGTACATACTTTAAATTAATTCGTCGCTAGTTTCGGAGTAAGGTGGCCGGAAATTATTGGAACCTCAGAGTGACCCACCACTATGAGACCACTATGACAAGAGGGATTTTTTTTTTTCAAAAATTGTCTCATAAACCAAATGAGTAGATTTTCTTTCTAAACCTTCACAGATTAGAGGTTTTTATTTACCATGATGTAGATTGTAGGTATACAGAATTGACCACAAACATTTGCATTTCCATAAATAAAAAAGATCATAAGACAAAAATGTAAGAAGCAAGCAGAACTAATTATTTTATTTATCTCAATTATTAATCGAAAGGTCCTGGGGCCAGTCATAATTAAAAATACTTAAATACCTACTTAGTTACTGACTAAAGCATCTACAAATATTCAAAACATTCTTCCATGTTGAAATACTTACCGTTGTATTGAAATTATTCAAATATGGCTTTGTCACTTTTTATGACATGAGTTGATTAGGTATAAACATAGGTAAAGGAGCTGTAGGAGAAAAAGAATCAATGGGTAAAAAAAAGATAGTAGGTACGGATAACAGCACATCATGGTAAACACTGGCAGTTTGATAATAGTCCAAAGTGTATAGTCTGACGTGCTTTTGAGTGTACATTTTAAATAAATTTATGGAAACTTTAATTAAATTGTTTCAACTTAATTAACAGGTTCCCTGTCCGATGAATCATATATGATACATCTTTAATTTTTGTCCCAATTTTTATACGTTCATGAATCAAATATGATCAAAGTTAGAGGTAAGTTTGGAGGCTAATTTTTTGTGGACGTAGCGTAACAAATGATTTTTAGAACGGGGACGTGTGGGATAATTGTATAGATAAGAAAAAGTGAAAAACGTATAGTGATTTATCTTTTATTGAATTTTTTGGAGATTTTTTTTTCTAGAAAAACAAATACAAACTAAAAACCGCGGGATGTAGTAAGTCAAAAAAATATTTTGTAGGGGGACAGGAACCTGTTAAGGCTAAATATGATACTAATTAGGTATTTTTTATTTTAGAAACACTATCACATTAAGCTAAGTTCTGTAATTTTTATTATTATTTTGGGTAAAAAAAAAATGAACAAAATTGGAAACTTATATGCCTAATATAGTAACAAACATGTTAATAATTTTAAGTGTTGATATGGTGTTAAGCAATGATACCATTTTGTTGTAATTAAAGATATCCCTAAAGCAATTTGGTATTTCATAATATACTATAACATATAACCAAACAGGAACACAAACCAACTACTAATCAGATGGATTTAAAAGCCAGCAATAATGTCTAGTCAGTCATTAAAAAACACCCACAATGCAGGTTTCAAATAATAATAGCATAATCATATCATTTTTATCCCCAGTCTGGGAGAAACTAAATCAGATAATTGCTTTCACTTTCAATCAAGAATACATTGCAGTTCAGGGTATCAGGAAACTTTGATGTTGCAGTTATTGACCTACGGATGAGGGCACCCGATTAAGCGCTTACAAATAGCTAATTTATTGGTAAAAGTAGCGCTGATTCACACTCATACTATTGTGAATCATGACCAAACTAAACGGGTGCGATCATGACAAGAAAGTGTCGCATCCGGCATCAGCTAAGGAATGTAAGCTGCCAGAATAACGCTGAAAAGAGTTTGGACCTGAGTGAGATCTCCAGCGCGATAGTACTCACCATCTGTTCTTTTTATGTTGATATTAATTCCAGACTGGATCTTCACGCTACCGTCATCCATTTTCGCACTTATTTATGCACCACATACACTATAGAACATTATTTCGCAATAAACGTTTATTCAATATTAGTCTAACACATTCGGAAATTACACATGAGAACCGGTGAAAATTACAAAATAAATTTCTACACCCAGATTGACAGTTATATCGAGCTAGCTACACACTTCAGACTGGAACGTTTGAAATTTGTTTCACTACAACAGTCAAATCAATCACTACTTTCTAATTTCTGAATAATGTAATTGATTTGATTATTGTAAAACGTAAGAAAATTAGAATCCTAATAAACCACGAATGTTTTAAATTATTTCGGTTAAAAACCCGAAATTCCAAAATTATCAGGAACACTGCGTCGAAAATTTATGGATTGTGTTGCCACTTCTGTTTTTACTTCACATCAAAGTTCTTTTGTCTACGGTTCTCATTAATTGAATCATAAATATTTTGTTTCCCTCATATTTAAAAAACATGCATGAAAGTTCCGTGTTACTTACCGTACATATATTTATTAAATAGAAATTCATTCTACTTTATTTATTTTACTTATGTATTACTATTGTATTCTTAGTCAATTTACAATTTGTATTTGTACATCACTAAAATCCATAGATATTGGAAATGTCATTAAATTTCCATAGAGTAAAAATTTCACAATTTAAGTCAGCTTTTTCGTTCTAGTTTTTAGTGTTTGACGAAATTTTATAACGCTGTCCGTGATTAAACTATTTAAAAATGATAAGCGAATACAAGATTTCACACAAAGCAAAGAAACGTATCAAGGAAGTTAAAAGGAAAGCTCGCCCAGGTAATACAACTTTGTATCGAAACACCGCTTACCTCCTTGTGTGTTTTAGACTCTTTTATTAATATATCTGCTCATTTTTATGATTATTTAATGATGAGTTACGCATATTTTTTGTAAAAACTGCTATAAAAATACAAGAGCATAGAAATTTATCATGTTATAAAGCATTTCTAGAAACCTCTATTAAGTGCAATGAGCGTGGCATACTTTCCGCGACCTCGCCTTTACATACAAATAAATCATACTATACTATTAAAATTTATAATATTTTTAGATTGTAGATTCATTTAACAGAAATAAAATTGATAAAATTGTTTAAAATGACACATAACCTATATTTGAGTGTGTATTCATTGTCTTCACAAATCCTGTATAATTTGTACACAAAAAATATAATGAATCGCTTCTCATCTAAAATTAAGATTTAAATTGTATTACAGGAGAAATAGCTACTTTCAATAGTATCTATACACTTGTTTATGTAATTGAAAAGTAAAATTAAACTTATTTGCATTATGGATCATTATTTGTCTTGTTGCATGACACAAAAATTATTCAGAAGAACAAAATCAAAAGGCAATAAATATGCCACAATTAGCGACGTTAGAACCATAGTGATCCAAGTCACATTTTCAACTTTTTGAGAAAACGAGGGAAACGCGTTTGGATTTGTTCCTGAAATTTTCCTATTCCAAAGTGATTGATATGAGTTTCCTTATGAAAATTGCTAAAATAAGCACTTGGATTAATGTGGCATGAAAAATATGTCTTTTCTTGGGATGTTAGTAACAAAATATTGATTTTGACAAAAATGTCACTTGGATCACTACGGTTCTAACGTCGTCAATTATTCTCTGATATATAATGATTATGTATTTCCATGCAATTAACACCTTTTTCTACAAATCTGGCTAATAAACATTTAAAAACAACATTTTCTACTTCCAGAATTGACTAACAAGCACCAATGGACAGCATTAAAATATGCAGAAAACTTTGAAGAGTTTCTTAAATGTAATGATAATGTAGAAAGAATAGATAACAATTTAGTATCAGAGCAAGAATTTATTGAGAAATATGAGAGTGTTTTCAAACCTGTAGTGATTACTAATGTGCAGAACAACTGGAAAGCAAACCATAAGTGGACCTTAGATAGACTAGCCAAAAAGTATCGGAACCAAAAATTTAAGTGTGGAGAAGATAATGAGGGTTATAGTGTTAAGATGAAAATGAAATATTATGTCACATATATGAAGACTTCTAACGATGATAGCCCACTTTATATTTTTGATAGTAGTTTTGGGGAACACATGAGGAGAAAAAAACTATTGGAAGACTATGAAGTACCCAAATATTTTAGGGATGATTTGTTTAAATATTGTGGTAATGAAAGGAGGCCTCCATATCGCTGGTTTGTAATGGGGCCTCAGCGCTCAGGGACTGGAATTCACATTGATCCTCTAGGCACAGGTGCCTGGAATGCCTTAGTGTTTGGTCACAAAAGATGGTGCTTGTTTCCTACCCAGACACCTAAGGAACTTATTAAAGTTACAGGAGCTATGGGTGGAAAACAAAGGGATGAAGCCATAACCTGGTTCAAACTTATTTATCCTAAGACCCAACAAGAATCATGGCCACAGGAGTACAAACCGGTATGTTTATTTATATTAAGATCATATGAAATGATTCAGATTACCACTATTTTCTTGTGACTACTATTTAAATGTGATTTTTTTTTTCTAGGTGGAAATACTTCAAAAGCCTGGTGAGACAGTATTTGTTCCAGGTGGCTGGTGGCATGTGGTGCTAAACCTAGATGATACAGTGGCTGTCACACAAAACTTCTGTAGCCGAACTAACTTCCCTATTGTCTGGCACAAGACAGTCCGTGGCCGGCCAAAGCTTTCAAAGAAGTGGATCAAAGTTCTAGAGTCCAAAGAACCTGACTTGTACAAAATTGCAAGCAGTGTTGATGTAAACCAAAGTACAGGTGTAGCATCTGACAGCTCTTCAAATAGCAGCTCCTCAAGCAGTGACAGTGAAAGCAGCTCGTCAGACAGTTCGAGCGAGGAAGACAGTGGCCAGGAGAGTATCTCTGCCCATAAGAAAAAGAAGAGAAGGAAAATTGGAACTGAGTAACCAATTAACCAATATTAAAAGTATCATGACTAGTATTTTGGAAAATATTATACAGTAATAAATTGTATTAGCAAAATATAGATAATTTATATGTAAGCCTGCCAGTTTTGTATTATTACTAGACATATTAATTTAATTTTTATTCATTGTTATTATAGTGAACGTGAATGAAATATAATTCTTTTTGTTAACAGACCAGATAATTCTTTATGAATAAAGTATTATTGAAAAATAAAAATAACTTTCATTTTCTACATATAATTTCTTAAAAATAAAGTAAGCTTTATGGTTTGTGGACCACATCTGGCAGCAGCACAGAATAGCGCTTTCCTATTCAGACCAAGTAGTAAAAATAGTCCTCTTTAACTGTCTGATTAGGCAGACAGAACAGTCATTCAATTAATACTATAATAGAGCGAGAAAGAAAAGGCGGAGCGCGCCGGACATAAAAATGAACTCTGTGGAATGATTGAGATTATTGAGAAGCTTGGCAGCACGGACGGCCAGGGTGGATCTACGAGGGCGGTCAAATGTCATGTCCTACGTGTTTACTCAATAACCATTCAATTTATATTTCAATAAAACAGTCATTCGGTTCTTATATAAGTAATGAACAAGGTTTTTATAAATTTACGGCTATAAAGAAATAAATAAAAACGTGATTAATAAAATATGCCCAAATATTAAGATTTTTGCCATGTCCGAAAAGCACTACTGCTCGTTCAATTAATTATATTAAATCATCATAACTGTTTTGAGCACACATTTTCTAAGAAATATATATTACGTTTATAACACTACCGATTAATAAAAAACAAAAATAGTTATCGAACCATTTAGTTCTCTAAATATTGGATCAAAAAAAGTTTACAAAATTAAGTCATTGGTCAGCGCAGTTCTTGTTTTCAAGATTATCGCAACTTTGAGACATAAGGTAGAACACTTAAGTGTGTGACCAGACACCCCGCCCTGCTCCCCAGTCGATCAACGCACTTCACCGCGGAAAAACGCACGTTGTTGGCTCTGATAAGTTTTTAAAGTTCATTCTACAACAATTGACATTTCTATAGTCATTGTTATTTCTCTATCTAAATTCAATTTATATTCATGCCTACGTTCTTTTGCAACAATTTAGAATAAAGATACAAGTGTTTAATAACGTAATCATAACATTAACTAGCTGCCACGCCTTTTAGACGTGTTTCGACTTGTCCTTTTCAAATTCATCATTTGTCTGAACGTCATTGTTCTAAATCTTGATGAAGGTGACAATGACGCTGGTTGAGAATAATGACAAATGTTGTTTATGACAATGACTTGCGTTGAGAATAATGATTTTATTTCTTTTTACAGTAATATTTCCTTGATATCGCTATGAAACTAACCTATCACGTATTGCTGCTACATGCTGATAGTCACCAAACAGGCGACCTGCATCAAAAAATAAGATCCATCACCAAAACCCTTTCTTCTAAAACATGGGCTATTAGAGAACCCACAATGCGAACTACTGACTGAAATAGATGCAATATCTGAAACCTGGAAGGACCTGGACTGTCAGTCTTTGTTTGGAGATCCTCATGCTCACAACTATTTCCTGACAGAGCCCATGACGAAGAAAAAGAGCCATGTACTGAGTACATGTATTGAGGGACGAAGTTCGGGTCGCTATCAGGCGACTAAAAAGCGGAAAAGCTACAGGAAGAGATGCCATACCAATTGAAACCATCAAAGCATCAGGGGAGTATGGTGTCGATATCTTTCATACCCTGTGTAACAAAATTTGGGAATCAGGAATCTGGCCCCGAAGTGGACTCACACAGTCTTCGTACCTCTACATAAAAAGGGCTCCACTAAAATATGCAGTAACTACCGCCTAATAGCCTTAATTTCACATGCAAGTAAAATTCTACTGCATATAAATCTAAGGAAATTTCTCCTGAACAGGCTGGTTTTGTGAAAGGGAGGGGTACTCGTGAGAAGATTCTGAATGTGCGCCAGATCATTGAAAAAGCCAGAAAGTTCAACAAGCCGACCTATATTTGCTTTGTTGACTTCTCAAAGGCGTTCAACTCAGTGAGGTGGCCAGTATTTTGGGAGACTCTCCTGGCTATGGAAACACCTAAACATCTGGTGCACCTTTCTTGGAAGCTTTATGAAGAAGGAACAGCATCGGTGAGAACGAACGACGTGTCGTCAAATCACTTTCATCCAAGTGCCGGGGTCCGTCAGGGCTGCATTTTATCACCATTGCTGTTTAACACCTACACAGAATTCATTATGAGAATAGCACTCGAGAATTGGTCAGACGGAATCACAATTGGAGGTTATAGAATTTAAAATTTGCAGTATGCAGATGACACAACCCTATTTGCAACAAGCATCGGCAATATTAAAGATAATCCCTGTTGAGTAAAATGGAGCAAGTTAGCCTTGATATCGGTCTGAATTTTTTTTATATGGGAGCAGTCTGGATGACCTCACTCCACCTGATGGTAAGCGGAAGTGAGGTCCAAATAAAATAAAAATTAAGGCTGACTGGCTCAATAGAACAAAGTACCCATTGAGCCAGTCACCCTCACCCTGAAGGCCTGCTTAGATGCCGCTTCACGCCCCGCCTAAAAAGCCCTGGATTATAGGAGGAAGGAAACACATGAGCCGGAAGGGCATTCCATGACCTAATGGCACGGGGCAAAAAAGAGGAACTATACCTCTTGGTACGGGCCACCAGTGTCTGGATGGTATGGGGATGGCAACGCAGTCCGGCGCGTGTTGTTCGGGAGTGAAAAGGGGAGGACGGGATGAGTTGGAATAACTCTTCAGAGCATTCCCCATTATAGAGACGGTAGAGAACACTAAAACTAGCAACGTCTCTACGTAACTGAAGAGGTTCTAGGGTCTTAGTCACTTCTTGATTATCGACAATACGGATATCACGTCGTCAACCTGTCGAGGGCCTCCAATAAGTACTTTGCGGAACCATCCCAGAGATGAGAGCAATATTCCACACACGGGCGAACCTGTGCCTTGTATAAGAGACAAAGCTGCACCGGAGTGAAAAATCGTCTCATACTGTTCATTCCGAGTTTACGGGAAGCTGTTCTGATGACGCTCTTGATATATTATTCCCGTTGGTTCAAGTTGCTACGAACATCGATGCCAAGGATGCTTAGGCTATCCTGTATTGGTAAGGGCGTGATCTGAAGAGTGGAATGGGAAAGAAAAGGAGAAGATTTGCAGAAAACAAACACACCTGTCAGGTGTTTTCTTGGCATTGAACTCGATGAGATTGCTGGCAACCCATTTGGATATGCGGTCCAGGACCTCGTCAAGCTCGGCGACAAGAAGATTCCTGTTTTCCTCGGTTTCGGTCTGTTTAGCCGCAAGTCTTCCGAAATATCGTGCGTGGACAGTGCTGTCATCCGCATAGCAATGAATATTACCTAGTGATAACATGTCATTGATATGCAGAAGAAACAAAGTCGGCGACAGGCATTGAGGCACTCCGGAATTTATTGGAAGGAAGCGAGAAGCGCGTCCATCACGGAGGACACGAATCCTGCGACCCTCCAGAAATCCCGCAATCCAGTCGCATAATAAGCGAGTTGGCAGACTATATGCCGGAAGCTTGGAAAAAAGCGAGCGATGCCAAACACAGTCAAAAGCCTTGGCAATATCCAGGCTAATAGCCATAGATTCACCATGCTTCTCCATATCCTCCCCCCAGAGGTGCGATACGTAAGCTAGAAGATCACCCGTGGACCGTTTTGGTCTGAAACTATACTGTCGGTCATGTAGTAATGATCTTCTAGTTAGCGGACAAGTTGGGAGTTGATTATCCGCTCAAACACCTTTCCAAATACAGAGGTTATGATGGCTATGGGTTTGGTACCTGCTTGGTACCTATACTATTTGGACACAGTTCCAAACCAACGATTTAATCATCCAAGAACTCGACATCAAACAGCGTCTTTCTTACATCGTCCAATGTCGTATTCTCACTTTCTTTGGACATATCATACGTCGAGAAGACATCTGTCTTCATAGATCTCTATGGAGCGACTTGTGGTGCAGGGGAGAGTCGAAGGCGCTAGAGCGCGCAGTAGATCACCGATGCGATGGACCGACCAAGTCAAGGCTACATTCAATGGTCCACTCCATGAATGCACAAGAAGAGCTACAGTACGAGATGAGTGGTGGCGGATTGTAAAGCTTGCTACCACCCCTGATGTGACGACCACTCTGCCAAGAGTGTGACGACAAAGAAGAAGAAGAATATAGATCAATGTGGCCCTTTAAAGCATGTAATTTAAATGAATATTTTCGAAGATAACAGTTTTACAATGCAGGGACATAGCGGTTGAGGCAATAATATAGTATACATCAGAATAACACAGGCTATAATTTATAAAAATCCCGCGGGATAACGTCCTATAGTTCACGCGGGCGAAGCCGCGGGCGAAAGGTTAGGAAATTATATAAATTAAAAACAACAGATTGTTACTAGGTACTCATGATTAAAATCATGTTTCCTACAAAATTGGGTTTTATTCCTGATATTTCAAAAACATTTATAAGTTTGTCATTGTTATCAACACAGGTCATTGTTCTTTACAGAAATATCATTTTCCTAATACGCAGTCATTATTCTGAACATATTTTTATCTTCTTTTGTCAATATTTTGATTAGTATAGGTCGGATTTGTGTGCTTTTAATATACAATTGCTTAGAATCTTGAAAACTATAGATCCTATATTGTACTGAAGCTCTGCACGTGGGTTGATAAAAAATCTAAATTTTTTATCAAAAATAACATTCTACGTAGATCCACCCGCCAATGGCATGGCAATGCTATGCATATGAATAAGTGTAAATGTAAAAATATTTGTATATTTTTATTTCTTTGAGATATTAAATTCTAATACGTACATAATTTAAATAAAACAAGCAAAGCAAATAATATAAAAATAGAAGATTACTGCCAAAACTATTACACATTGCATTAATTTGTGTGTGATCAATTGAATCAAGGCGCTGACGCATCACTAAACTGTCATTTTTGTTACTGGCATAGAATAACCTTAGTCTATGGTTTTCTGCAGCCATTTGTGAACTCCTGCCAAAGTTCCTGTAAAAACGTCGTATCAAAATGTTGAAATCAGCTTCTGGCACACTAGCCAATGTCCTGAAAAGGTCTTTGGTCCCGGCTGTGAGGGTCAGTGCAGTGGTCCCAACTAGGAGGTCGCACGGCGGCCCAGTGGAGTCCGATGAAGAATTCGATTGCAGGTTAGTCTGTACTTATTGAAGTTATTATGTAACTAAAAATGATAATAATCCTGCCGGGTTGTGCTTTTATTGATTTGGATTATCTTTCTCCTCTTTTCTGTTACACTTGACTGTGATTTCAATGCGCCAAGTCAACTCAAAAGATAATATTTGTTGGATGAACTTGGGAACCACACTATTTGCTTATCTTCTGATACTATTTTCCATGAAACATCATTATTTAGAAAGTTAATAATAATCTGGTTAGTTTGTGATTCCATTAAATGCCCTACTATGGATGTTTTTAAAAATCAATAATAAAATAATAAGGTATTGATTTTTTTCTTACAAGATTCGCAATGTTAAGTCAGTAATACTGTCTACAGTCAACTGATAAATGTGATCCTGTTGCTTACAGTGCAGTAGAGCCAGCAGCTCAGATCTCTATTATCATTTCCTGATTTATAAACTTTTTCTGTCTTCCAGGTATGAAGCATTCTTCAACAGAAAAGACATTGATGGCTGGGAAATCCGCAAAGGGATGAATGACCTCTGTGGTATGGACTTAGTGCCAGACCCAAAAATCATTAAGGCTGCCCTGCATGCCTGCAGGCGAGTGAATGACTACGCTCTTGCTGTCAGGTTCATTGAGGCTTGCAAAGACAAATGTGGGCCTAAAGTTAATGAAATCTACCCATACATAATCCAAGAAATCAAGCCAACACTGACTGAACTCGGCATTGAAACACCAGAGGAACTTGGCTATGACAAACCAGAATTAGCTTTAGAAAGTGTTTATGATATGTAAGGTTGTCAAAATAAGCTGTAGAAAATTTGTATAATAGTTTTGTTGTCGACTTTTATTTTACATTTAATTGTGAGAAGATACAACTTCAACTTGAGTATTCTTGGTCCACCATTCAAATCGTAATGCTTTTGTCTAATGTATAAACGTTAGAGATTATAACTATTGTTTCATTTTGAAGTATACCCTATCCATACAAAAATTGAATATTAGTGGTAGACGAAGAAGCATTGAATAAATATGCTGTAAAGATTTTGTTGTATTTCAGTAGTTTTAGTTGGCAACCCTAACAGCATGGTCATTGATATTACTTTTTTCCTAATTTAATGTTACAATCCACAAAGGAAAAGAACTAAAAAAACTATGGATACAAATAATGTACCTGCTACTTACTGTTTTGTTGTTTGTTACTCCTACCAAGGAGGGGTATTTATTTATTTATCAAGCTTCATTGCACAAATCAAGTACAAAAGGCGAACTTAATGCCTCATGGCATTCTCTCCCAGTCCTCCCAGGTATATAGTTGTTGAGAAGTGGCCTCTGACTATAATATCCTATAACAGTGTAGGTATTTTTCTTTATTGATAACTACAAAGGACAAGAATGGCCAGTTGATACAATAAGAGTCTAGGGAAAATTACTAGACATAAATCATCATTACTGATCTCTAATCCCTTTGTATTAACAATTTGACAAGGAATTTATTATTTTTAAGGATTTTATTTCAAAAACAAGTGGCGTTTTTACATTACGTCATGATAGAAGCCACATGCGCCAATGGCCACTTTACAACTCCGCAATGCATGTGAATTTAATCCCCAGTACATACAACACCAAATTGGTAGGACGAACGGGAGGTTGATTCCCGTTCGTCCCACCCCACCAAGTTTGTCCCACCAGTGGGACGAACGGGAATTCTTATTTTCACTTCCCGTTCATCCCACCACCAAGTTCAGTGGTGATTAGATTCGCGGGCGGATTCACTCTAACGGTCTGACTGTATTGAACGCGCTGATTGTCTATTTAGTACCTACCTGGCATGATCTCTGAATCCTGGTTTGGAATTTCCGGGTCAAAATCAAAAGTTGTGTCGGATTTTCGACCTCAGCTCGGGTGTGTTTGGCAAGACTGGGGGGTGATTAGACCAATATCCCTAAGGCCTGAATTCACTTTGATTAGTGCGAGTGCAAGTGATTAGTAGTTGAGGGTGATTAGTGCAGGTGCCGGCCTTAAAGGCCTGAATTCACTTTGATTAGAGGCTGAATGCTGATACATATTTACACTTCAAGAAAAACTGGCGTAGGGTGTGAAAAAATTTATATTTTTTCAATATGTATGTACTAAAATCTAAATAATAATAATTATGTTCTTTTCAATCAGGTAAATATAATTTTTATGTAGAACACTACTTTTGTAACTGCCTAGCATGAGCCCCCACTGGTGGATTTAGTGGGGGCAGGCAGGAAGCGGGAATCAACCCTTGTTAGCTTGTGTTAGGTATTTGTTCCGTGGCCATATCCAGCAGTTTTTGGATTTTAAAGAAATAATTTTCAAGTTTTCGAAGTTCCCATATGTTATTTTTTTTAGAGGAAACGTATAAAATACGTATATAATTTTTTGTGTCCCAGCCTGAAAAATTATTCATGAAATCGAAATTGTAACATCGCGTCGTAAGAAATAAAATAATGAAGTCATCATTTTACGTAAATACTTTAATGATTGCAATATTCACACAGTCATACCCATATTATTTACAATCACAAATCATTTACTTAACAACGTAATTGTGCTTTAATCATTCTATACCATAATACAGGACAAACACAATTGTTATTGAAAAATAAATAAAATAAAATTTTGTAAAATTAAAACAACAAAATGAAATAAATAATACTTTGTTTCTTTGTCTTTTGTCTATAAACGAAAGATATTATATTTATAAATAAGTTACTCGCTTTTGTACTTTTCTATACGCCTAACTTAGTGACTAGACCCAACTATAATTTAATATTACTCTTAACGTTTAACGTAAATTGTCAATTTAAAAAATGTCGATGGCTATAACACTGGAGAATTATCTGAACATTCTACGTAGTATCAGATCGAAATATATTACATGTACAGCTAAGTTTGAAATCACATCTATACACATAGTAGTTTAAACATTCAGATACTAGCCTCAATCTGTGTCAACCCTGCGCAAGAATTATAATGTTCTGTTACAGAATATACAATACTGTCAACTATTAAATTACATTAAAAATTCACCTAGTTACAAGTATATATTACAAAACTTACTCCAAAATTTGGTAAATATATTAATATAGAAAATTATGGCGTTTACAGTGAAGAGTTCACAAATTCCATGGACTAGAAACGTTTCTCTCGCGACTCGAAGACTAGAATAAATAAGCGGGCGTAACGAACGAAAGAAATAAATTAAACGTAAACAACAACGTACACAACAAACTTGTCAATAAATTAAGGAATGTATATTCAAAATTAAATACGTAAATAGCATCTCGTCCCCGCGCTCGGCGACTGGACTCTACTGTAAAAATATATTGCACAAATCTGCTCCCTCCCTCCCGGCGATTTGCATCGAAATAATTTAATAAATTAAGTCTCTCATACCTAATCATAAGTTTTCTCGTATCAAACAAACGGGACAAACCCGACGGCGTCCTACCTATAGGAATTTCACCCAGACAAAAATCACACGAAAATAACCGAATCCCTGGACATTTTCCTACGCGTCGGCTTCCTCGGATCGCTGACGGCTAGGTGCGCTCGGCCAGCAAGTCGCAGTCGTCGGGCGGCGGCGACGCGGCCACCAGCGTCAGCAGCTAGGAGTCCGCCGCCACCGCGTCGCGCTCCGCCTTCACCTGCTGCGGACGGAACGTTACATTTAGAGCAAAGAGTATAGTAATGTTTAGAGTGCGCTCTATGCCACACGGCCGTCGTCGCAATGCAATTATAGCCCGACAAAGTTATCTGTTCCGTTGGCAGCGTCGCTTCTGTCGTTTTAGTACTCATTAAATATCGTTTTTGCATTGCAAAACACGTAGTTCCAATTTTGGCCACTGGAACAGAAAACTTGTCGGTCTATATTTTTAAACGCAGTGAATGCTACATGAGAGAAATAGTGTGACAATCAGTCAATTAGGCCCATCATTTCTCTATAAATAGAAATACCTATAGAAATACTGGGATACACCCGTGGGAGCCACCCCACGCGAGTCGGTCCTTGCGTCACGTACCATGGCCTTGGTGAGCACGGTGGCGTCCTTGAGGCTGAGCACCTGCAGCATCACCTGCGCCACGCCGCCGCCCATCGAGACCCCACGCGAGTCGGTCCTTGCGTCACGTACCATGGCCTTGGTGAGCACGGTGGCGTCCTTGAGGCTGAGCACCTGCAGCATCACCTGCGCCACGCCGCCGCCCATCGAGACCCCACGCGAGTCGGTCCTTGCGTCACGTACCATGGCCTTGGTGAGCACGGTGGCGTCCTTGAGGCTGAGCACCTGCAGCATCACCTGCGCCACGCCGCCGCCCATCGAGACCCCACGCGAGTCGGTCCTTGCGTCACGTACCATGGCCTTGGTGAGCACGGTGGCGTCCTTGAGGCTGAGCACCTGCAGCATCACCTGCGCCACGCCGCCGCCCATCGAGACCCCACGCGAGTCGGTCCTTGCGTCACGTACCATGGCCTTGGTGAGCACGGTGGCGTCCTTGAGGCTGAGCACCTGCAGCATCACCTGCGCCACGCCGCCGCCCATCGAGACCCCACGCGAGTCGGTCCTTGCGTCACGTACCATGGCCTTGGTGAGCACGGTGGCGTCCTTGAGGCTGAGCACCTGCAGCATCACCTGCGCCACGCCGCCGCCCATCGAGACCCCACGCGAGTCGGTCCTTGCGTCACGTACCATGGCCTTGGTGAGCACGGTGGCGTCCTTGAGGCTGAGCACCTGCAGCATCACCTGCGCCACGCCGCCGCCCATCGAGACCCCACGCGAGTCGGTCCTTGCGTCACGTACCATGGCCTTGGTGAGCACGGTGGCGTCCTTGAGGCTGAGCACCTGCAGCATCACCTGCGCCACGCCGCCGCCCATCGAGACCCCACGCGAGTCGGTCCTTGCGTCACGTACCATGGCCTTGGTGAGCACGGTGGCGTCCTTGAGGCTGAGCACCTGCAGCATCACCTGCGCCACGCCGCCGCCCATCGAGACCCCACGCGAGTCGGTCCTTGCGTCACGTACCATGGCCTTGGTGAGCACGGTGGCGTCCTTGAGGCTGAGCACCTGCAGCATCACCTGCGCCACGCCGCCGCCCATCGAGACCCCACGCGAGTCGGTCCTTGCGTCACGTACCATGGCCTTGGTGAGCACGGTGGCGTCCTTGAGGCTGAGCACCTGCAGCATCACCTGCGCCACGCCGCCGCCCATCGAGACCCCACGCGAGTCGGTCCTTGCGTCACGTACCATGGCCTTGGTGAGCACGGTGGCGTCCTTGAGGCTGAGCACCTGCAGCATCACCTGCGCCACGCCGCCGCCCATCGAGACCCCACGCGAGTCGGTCCTTGCGTCACGTACCATGGCCTTGGTGAGCACGGTGGCGTCCTTGAGGCTGAGCACCTGCAGCACCTGCGCCTCGCCGCCGCCCTGCAGCATCACCTGCGCCACGCCGCCGCCCATCGAGATCGCTTCCAGCGCTTCGCCGTTCTGCTCCACCTAAAGTGTAATTCAAGTTTTAACAACAAATAAATACAACAACTTAGCCTACTCTATAGGCGACCTAATGTCTTTAAAAAAAAAACACAAATATTATCGTGTATTGCAATTTATTTTGCTTTTTTCTTCCTCTAAAGATTGACTGGTAGAGAATGCTTTTAGCATTAATTCCGCCTTTTGAACCCTTATTTTGTGGACAATAAAGTCTTTATAAATACAACGTGTTACAAAATAAGCCGTAAAAAATATAATTATTATTTTCACTCCGATGTGCAAACCCTACCCTATTGCTGAAATAGTAAAATTAAAGACGCACCTTCGGTAGAACAAGGTCACAACTGCAGTTTTTGCATTTTTTACAAGAGAGCTATTTTAAGATATTTTTTTTTTGTATTGAATGTTTTTAGGTGCGTGGTTTACAAGAATTAAAAAACGGTAGTTTTTTTGTAATATTTTGTTACATGTTGTATAAATAAATACATTTAGTTTCATGATACTTAAAGAATCTGCTGTCTCAGCTGCGCGACTTATAGTGTCTTCTTATAGACTTTTATCTACACCCTAACATAACCTTAGAAAACTAATAAATAAAAATAAACATTAAAAAACTGGGATAATAGAAACACCAATGTTTAGCAAGCTACTAAAATTATAAATAAAAACAAATCAACAAAATACACACCTTGACATGCATCACGAACGAAAGCGGCCGGCGGGAAAGAAAACACATACTTGCTAATCAACGCTTTATTGTCAATCGGCACACGCAGTCACAACAGCGCAGGCCAACAACTAAAGCCGAAGCATGCGAGGGAAGTGTGCGAACGTGGAAATCCAGCTAACGGTGATGCCACACGGGCGCGTTGCGCTGCGCTGCGTCGACGGAGCGTCGTCGATGCGTTATATTTCATACAAATTGAACGGCATGCCACACGGTCCGTTTGTGGCGACGCGCGTCGCCGTAACGCGTGTACAACGCACGCGTAGCCGACAGACGAAGCGGGGGGAGTGGTGCAGCGCTCCGACGACGGAGCGACGACGCACGCGTCGCAGTATGGTTTATGCAGTCGAGATAGCGGTGAGCCCCAAGTACATAAATCATCATAATACTATTAATGACATTGACGTGGACTACCTTATCCTTAGTTGAGGAAAGACCTCTTTTATGGGATAAAAATCACAAACTAAACCTAAAATCAACGCAGACAACGCACGACGACGCACGACGACGCGTGGACAACGCAGCGCGTTGCGACGACGCATCGGATCGTGTGGCACCCATTCCGTCGAGCGCTTGCGGTGCGTTGACGCAGCGCAGCGCAGCGCGTCCGTGTGGGATCACCGTAAAAATAGCGCTTCTTATGATAGGCTCCATTTTTGCTCGCAAACAACCCAAGGGCTATCAAGTTGATGCCTTTATTACAGCTCGTAATTTTATTTTAGTGACTGCACATTTCATCCAAATTTCAAAATATAAAAAATCTTAGTTCAGTTCTGGCTAAACTTTAACCATTTCAGGTGCGGTTCACTAAAATTAAATTAAAAACGGGTCTTCAAACAAGTCAATAAAATCTAATAAAATACAACATACTACACAACATAATAAGTCAAAGAAAACCTTATTCATACGAGGAAGCGAGCGCAGTCAAATCACCGCGTAAATTGTACTACATATATCATTGTTTTAATGGTTGTGCCTCTCGCATGAACAAGGCTGCGTCCAGTGTGCAACATAAAACTTATGACAAATTGAACATAAAGTGCAGCAATAAAAAACTGTGATGTGCTGAGTATCTTTGGCGTACTAAATACACTAGCTTTATTAATAGTATCTTTGGGTAAATAATTTTTGGGTAAAAATGTGCGCACCTATACGTACAGAAACATCTACAGATACACATTAAAATATTTTTAAATTACATACATTTAAAGTTTGAAACTATATTTCTGTGACAAACATAACAACACAATAAAAATTTATGTTCAACTATAATAAATAACATATTATTTATTCATTGTAGACATAAAAAAGAAAAATCTATTATTTCCAATCATCCATCTTTGTCTTCAGTCTATGTGAAAAAAGACTGCGAATATTTTCGTAAAATAGTTACATACCAGTCATAATTTTAATTAAGGCATATTATATTGCAAATCATTAGCGTCAAACCCACAGACTAAATACTATTTCTCTATGGTCAAACCACGGTTCCAATATATTCAAATTCTCTCCTCTGTTTACAGTTTAAATTAAATTATATTCCAATAAACATTATTGTATGCAGCTGAATAGTTAGGATGGTAGCCCTATCAATAGGTATAGACGAATAAGTTGTCAAGTATGTCTTTTTATCGAACTCACCAATTAATCAACTCGAATTATTTTACTAGTTTTACGCAAACTAAAAATAAATAATTAATAAAAATTTAAAATAAGCAATAAAATTAAGCACTTTGTGCACTCGTCAAGACTGGACAAATTGGCAATACGTAAATACTACAATTAAATATGGCAATGTCATGCATTATTTTGGCAGTCACACTCGACTATTATACTTTGGTATTTATCTAACTACTCAAACACATTGAATGCATCTGACAATAACGTTATTATGTTACATTTCTTACTTATGAAAACAAAATAAAACCTAAATAAAATTTTGCAATAAAAAATAACTAAAAAACAAACATTCACGAATGGACAAAAACAAAAACGAGCTATAAATAAAAATAATGCTATAGGTATTTTTAAGCACTAACATAGAGATCTCGTTATTATACTTTAGACTTTAGTCTCTTACAAAATTATCACATTATCTCACTGGCATACCTTTTATAACTGACTTGATGGCACAAATACAAGCTACAATGTGTAAATAAATCTTTGTTCTTTGGACATGAATCAATGACAAAAAAACTCTACGAAGCCGACAGTGGATAGGAACAAATTAATATATTATGCACCGGGCACATTACTGAAAATATCCCCTCTGTCTATATTAATCGCGGACTACTTACACGGAGGTTTCAACTTATATATAAATATTCTAATACTTTGGCAGTAAAATATATGAATGAGAAGAATTATTTCTTCAATTTTTTTCAATAAAAAATAAATGTTTCCTTTAGGTCAACAGCATAAAAAAAAATCTGTCACAAACTGTAAGAATCCGGTTTAAAGTTTAAGGGACAGCCGATTCTCAGTCTGGCTACACTCGCTCAAATAATGCGAGTGTTTGACGTCCTAGGTACTTAGGCAGTAAGTGGCTGGTCGAAGGCCTCGAGCTTGATAAGACTAGCGGGATGGCGCACCCGCACGCGAGGCTTGGCCGCCCTGCGCAGGACCGTGAGGGAGGTGAGGGAGTGGGGCGTGAGGGAGAGCGGCGCGAGGGACAGGGGCGGGGCGGGCGGCACCTGCACGAGCGGCGCGACGCAGACGCCGTCCTGCGCCTGCATGGACGCCACCATGGACTGGTACACCGACGCCGACACCGGCACCGTGATCACGCCCGACACCGACACCGGGTACCCTGCGCGACAACAACACCTCACTATACACAACACGCCTCCGTGATGGATTCACCATTAGGCTCCAGGAGGGAGCACGAGTGGAGGAAAGATAAATAAATACTGTTGATAATACAATAAATAATAAATATCTCTGGACATTATTCACACAGCGCCATCTAGCCCCAAACTAAACATTAGCTTGTGCTATGGGTGCTAGACAACGGATAAACATTACTTATATACTTTTTTTTTGTAAATACATACATATTATACATAGAAACACCCAGACCGATACAAACAGACATGTTCATGCACACAAATGTTTGTACCGTGCGGGGATCGAACCCGCGACCTTTGGTGTAATAGCCGACTTCTCGACCATTACACCAAATGGCTCGTCAGCACAATGGTAACAATTTGGAAAGATATAATTTACACTACCTTGAAAGGAAGCTACATTTAAACAAGTTTTAGCGTTATCTAGCGAATGAGCAGTCAACTGTTTGGTCGCCGCCGGACGCAGCAACTTAAAGAGTTGATATTGAGATAGATGCCAGAAGTGTAGCACGGCCGGATATATGAAAATAATATCTGTTTTTAACAATGACATTCAATATACAACTAGACACCCAATCTCTAAGAAAAATTCCTCAAAAAACGTCCGAGCGGCGTTGACACAGATAACATTAATACATTCGTTCAAATTAACACCTTATCTCGTGGCAGTTAGTGTATGTCAATTGTATACAACTAAACGAAAACTCTGGCCAAGAGTCGGGTGGGCAGACTTTTGCTTCGGACGATATTTGAGCGTGATTGGGAGTCTAGTTTTTTAATTGAACGTCATTGGTTTTTAAATGTAAATATTAGAGTCAAGCGAGAACAGTAATAACTCCTGGCATATTAGCAAACAACTGTATCTACTCTCAAGTAGTTAGAAAAAATAGTGAGTAGTGTTCACCATGTCCATCCTCGCCGGTGAGTATGATCTGGCCGTCGTGGTTGAGCGTGGCCTCGGCGACGGCGTTGAGGTCGACGACCGCGTCGCCGTCCAGCGTCTGCACCACGCCCGACCCGCCCTCGCCGCTGTGGATCTGAGGTATGATCTATTGTTAACATTAGGACGAGGAATATTGCTTCCTAAAACTATAATATAAGGACAGACAAATTGTACGATTAGATCATAAACTTTGTGACAAATTATATTACATAATTAAATTATTAAATAATAGGAGAATGTCAATAATAAAGATTACATTTTAAAAAAGTGAAAAAAAATTCGTCAACAGAGTAAAAACAATTTTCTATCAGTCCATGTTCTTAGTCTTCCCCTGAACATGCCCATGGGTAGACTTTATGTTGTCACTCAGTATGTTAAAGATTTTCTCTGCCATTTGATAGGTAACTATTTTTATTGTAAAGCTCTGTTGTTACTGGATTTAGTATTCGTTTTTTCAAAGCTTTTTCTACCTTTTTTTTTAAACAAAACAAGCGACGTTCGTCAATTAAGTGTCGCTGCTTACCAAACTGGACTATAATTAGAAGTAAACACTATTTTTTACTAAATAGAGTAGAGTATTGCTTACCACTTGCGCGGTGGTGCCGTCGGGCAGCGTGATGATGGGGTTGTTGGGGTCCACCTGGATCAGCGACACCGTGCCGTCCGGGTTCGTGATGGTCTGCAGCACTGCTGGCGCGTACTGCGACATCTGACACACGCAACCAACATTATTGTACCATTACAAATATTGGTGCTATTGGGCCATTGACCAGGGCTAAATACTTGCTTAATAAATGTAGTGAAATTACTGGGTATATGAGACCTAATAACAGTCGTCTGGGTGGTGGCAGGCGCAGGGCGGTGCCATACAGTAACTGCTTAGTTACTGTATGGCACTGAACTGTCTAAGGGCAGACGTGGCGCTTACCATCAGGTGTACGATCTGCTCGTCTTGTTACACATTGCAATAATAATAATAAAATAAATCGCAAGTCGTACATCGACATCAGCCAGCGTCATCTGGTCGATGCAGACTTGCGGCGAGGACAGCACGGCGGCCTGGTGCGTCTGCCGCGAGCTCGACCCGCTGGACGAGCCTGCGCCCGGCATGCACGCTGACACCTGACCAGTTAACCGAGCCACGCCGAACACCAGTATTTTGGGTTCAATATTCATTCAACGAGCATATTATGCCGCAATTTCGTGTACCACATGCCAGGACCATTTGATACAGGGTGTATTATGTTTCCATTGCGATTTTTAGAAAAGTAAATTGTTGTAATTTGTTTTACCGATCCCAAAGCAGCATTCCAGATGATTGCGTTAGTAAAGGAAGAACATGTGTTAAGTAAATGTAAGTAGATAACTTAGTAAAAGTTTTAGCAAAAGTAGTATTTATCTCTTTTCAAGTCATAATATTAATATTACACAACACAAATCGATGTATTCAAATGGAAACCAAATTATATTTTTTTTATATGTACTTAAAGTTCATTTACAGTATAGGAAAATTTCTTAGGAAAATTACTATTAAGAATGTTTAAAATGAAAATATTGTTATAAAGTTATGAAACTTTATAATAAATAAAAAATTCGGTTGTCTGTAAAGTCGGTTTACTGACGATAGTTGAACATGACAACGTCATATAAACATGAAATGTATTATTGTATAGCAGCTGTCCACGCGGACGCATCGCTCACTCAAGTAGCTCGGAGGCCGATTGTGCCTCTTTGTCGCTCGTTCCGCGCTCTCGCTTGCACAATGGAACGCCGCACGAGTCATGATTTTTCGTGCATGCAGCCGGCTCCATTAAATTAAAAGACGTTGTCACGTCAAAAAAGGTTGTTAATATAGAAATCAATACACTATTTCCCCAGTAACAATTTAGTTTCTACTTTGTGACAGCTCAAGTTAGTCACCAAATGGCTGATATGTCAAACTCACGGGTTGCGTGGGCGGTCCCTTCTCGTCCTCCTCGGTGAATGCAGGCAGCAGGTCCTCGCGCCCGTGGTACTTGTAGCAGTTGATCACGATCTGCCGCAGCGCGTGCGTCCACGACATCTGCGACAAACAACAATATGTTTTGTCACGTGTAAGTAGCAATAAGATTTTTATACGACAGATAAACACTACTCTTATATTATTATTTATTTTTTGGTCAATACCAGGGATGTTACGGAGCTCCGGTTCCGGTTCCGATAAGTCGGAACTTCCGATTGTTATTACACTTCCGGTTCCGATTCCGGTTCCGAAACTCGGAAAGTTTTAATCGGAAGTCGAAGCATAGCAAATAAATAGAGAGTGCGGCCTGCGGCGCGCGGCGGCCGTTACAAACAGGTTCATACTTGTCGCGCTAGGAGCCTCCCGCCTTGTGCGTTATGTGGTCGATTAATTCTTCAATTGTTGTTAATTCTATTATATTAACACTTATCGCCTTAAATCGAAAATTGCAACTACTTCTGCCTCCGCTTCCGATTCCGGTTCCAGTTCCGATAAATCAAATTTAAAAACTCCGGTTCCGATTTCGGTTCCGATAAACTCACCTCCGTTACATCCCTGGTCAATACATACTCATACCTATTATGAATTGGCTGACTCGATGGCGCATTTGATAGTGACCCTACCCCGTGTCCCAAGCGTCGTGGGTTCGAATCCCACCCAGAACATTTAAGTTGTGGTACAGATAAATACCTACTAGTGTTTCACTAACTTTTGGAGCAGAAAAATGTATGTGATTTTGTACTGTATTATACATACAAACACCAGATGGATACAAGATACAACAGACATGTTCATACATCCGAATGCTTGTACTGTGCGGCAATAGAACCCACGACTGCTTACGTATAGGCAGGATCACTACAAAAAAAAGGGTCAGTCAAAAGAGTGGTGCAAGCAGCTAGTGATGAATTCCTCCTTTTTTTGTTGTATCTCGTAAGAGCGTTTGTCCACCGCCGCCGTCACCGGACCGTCACCGAGAACCGATTTTATTTCTGACCAATTTCAAGATGACGGCGCTCGGGTGACGGGCGTGCGGTGGACAAACGACTGTAGTAAATGTATGTACCGCTACCTCGGCGCCGACATCTCTTTCTCGGTGACGGCCCGGTGACGGCGGCGGTGGACAAACGGCCTAAAGGTGCTAAATGTATATATTTTCTCTCCATACCTTCTGCTTCTCGTCCTCGGAGCGCGCGTCCATGCGCACGTTGGCCCACGGCAGGTCCTTGGGCCACCACGGCGGCCGCGTGGACTCGCGGCCCCAGCCCGGCTTGCCGCGCACTGCCGGGAACCACACGTTACTCCTATTCTTCCGACAACCTCACGCTGACATTTTTTTATTAGTTCTGGTGAGTTTTGCCCAGATTTGACTCCATCGATGGATTTGAGTAGTCACTGGAGACTGTCATTGTAGTAAGGTTGGAGTTGCAATGGGATGGCCTCTCGTAAATTGATACGACGAGGCTTTTGAGGAGACGAGACATTTGACTTTGTATTATTTGTTTAGTTATCGAATTGGTAGTCTTTTGTAAATATGGATATCAGAGAGCCATCGAAAGGTAGCTTAAATTGAAAAAAAAAAATGTTTTCAACTTGTCTTCTAAGGCTTCTAACGGGAAAGAAAATTTGTTATTCTTTGTCAAAATTAATATCATATTATATTTCTAGGAATATGCTGCAAAAGGTTAATCGGAATCAGCATAATAATTGTGAAAGTAGCTAATGATGAACAAAACGTCTGGGAATTAGAGTTGGCTATCGATAGTTTAACATTAGTATAATTAGTAAATAAATAAATAAATAAAATAATAATAAAATAAAATACCTTGATACACTATTGATAATGGAACTATTGGCTGTGATAGTATCGATACTATTGATAGTTTTCAAGCAACACTATCGATAGACTATCGTCAGCAGTCCGGTCTACCGGAGGCTATGTTGTTGTGATGTGGTAACTCACCCATGGAGTACTTGAGCATGAGCGGGATGAAGGCGCGCAGCTGCGCCTGCGTCATCTTCTCGACGGGCGTGGGGATGCCGTCGATGATGAGCGGCGGCAGCTCGAACAGGCTGGGGTCGTCCTGCGGCGGCGGCGGCGCCTGCTCGCACCCGCCCAGCCCGAACTGACCACGTTATGCGCCGTAGCACAGAGCCCGCCCCGTCGCACCGGCACCGCCCGCCCTACCCTACCCCCTGACCACCCCCAAGTCCTTTACTCTACCCTCTAGCGACTAGCGATAGCCCGGCCAGTCTTTTACCCGAGAAAATAGATACCTATTCCATTATACTCTACCGTCTAACTGACACTAGCTTGGCCAATCCTAAGCGCAAGGAGTTACCTATTCCAGTGGACGTACGTGTCCGTCCACCCCATACGTACCACCTAACTAACGTCTGCGAGGCAAATTCTCAACCCGAGGAGGAATTATAATACGATACGATACGTGCGAGAACCTGCGCAGAAGACAAATGTAGGTGTCAGAGGGGTGAAGCCGCACCCCGCCGCAAATGCCGCTCGCAACTACCTTCGGACAAGCCAATTAAGTTGACGCGGACTATACCTATTGCGGTATGCGTTAAGACCTTCGTCCAACACAAGACAATGAAGGGCAACGGTAGAAAACATACAGGGAGAGAGAGGAGAGCGCGCATTTCGAACGTATATTAAGGATTTATTATAATCATACATGCTATACTAAACAATATTCTTGTAAATGTAAAACGATTCTTTTCTAAAACAAAACAGACTTCAACTGGATTTTATAAGATTTGTCCTTATAAGGTAAAATGGTTTTTATAAAATGTCGAATTCGGTCATAAAAATGTAAAATAGTATTACATAAAAAATATGAAACTAATTACTTTAACATGTATCATTTCAGACTTGACCTCTAATACTTTTAGTCCAATTCCCCCTTTGATTTAACGAAAACTTCACCCTAGCCTCTTGAATGACAAAGTACCTACAGTGAACTCAAAATGCATAATAATAAGGTAAAATCCGAACACACAGGTTGCCATAGCAACTAATTTCCATGTTGTCTCTAATTAACTAATTAATAGGGGAGACCTAATCTCAGGGTCCGTGTTTGGTACTCGGTGCGACGGTGTGGCGGGCGACAATTTATTCCGTGCGACGTGGGGTCGATTATTATAACATTGTTTTATTCAAAAAATCGATTTTGTAGCAAATTTTTTTAAATTATTGTTTTTAATTATTTTTATTTGTTAATTAAAGTTAAAATAATAGTAGACCCCCATGCACACTGTTTTAAAAATAAATAAAATAAAGCATTTTAAAATAAGTTAAGGGCCTGTGTCATCAATAAAAGATTGATGTGCAAACAATGACGTTTGTGTGTATTTTTTAGAAATCTAGTTGCAGAATAAATTATTTCTTTTCAATAACAAATTAGGATTACCTAATAATGCTATTTAGAACTAGTAAATCTTGTTAGTGATGACAAAAACCTTTACTAAAACAAAATATTTTTGTTATTTTACTATTTATAGATCAACACATAACAAAATAGCGAAATAATACTTAAGGCGCATAACATGTGGTTGCCATCAACCAATTTATTGCACATTTTAATGTAAATAAAAAAATAACCAATTAACGTACATCTATTTATCTAGGAATTACTTGGGTTTTGCGTCGTTTTCATTATTTATATTTATGCATTGCGAATTAAAACTTGTTAACTTCCAGGTATTATGAACTTTTTGAAAATTTAACTTAAACTGAAGAAACTGTACTGTTCTGTAAACACTTTGAATATAGTAGTTCTTCACAATTAATAAATTCTGAAGGAATGCAAACTACTGCTTCTGTTAGTATTGGCAAGGGCTCTTATGCGTATCCAAGAATCCTTTCTTATATTACCCTAAAACTGCACGTCGAACATCAATAGAAGACAAGATTACTAACCGTGACCTTAAAATTTTTCGGTACCACCTGTCTCTTTTTGTGTCACCTGTGTACTTTACACTAATATCAAAAAAACTAACCCTAAATTTTTGACAGTTATTTATCGCCACTGGTACAATTATCATTAGGAACTAGAATTAAAAATAATTTATGCAAGACCTTATTTCAATAGGGTCTTGATGTTTTGCAAGATAATCTTTAATCTTTATCATGAGTTAGTATATTTTGGTGCTCGGAATTCGTTTGACCTGTTAAAAGTAGTTTTATTTTGCGAGTAATTA
Source organism: Mecyna flavalis (assembly GCA_949319885.1). Lineage (NCBI taxonomy): Eukaryota > Metazoa > Arthropoda > Insecta > Lepidoptera > Crambidae > Mecyna > Mecyna flavalis. The sequence goes on from OX439426.1 coordinate 2,452,106, forward strand.
TCGTGTAAATAACAGAACCTATTTGGTTCTCAGTTTCGACTAGCAGCCGCTAGGTAGATAATAAGCACCTCCGGTTCGGAGGGAGGAGCGCACTGTCCAGGAGCCTACCTGTTGCGCGAGCGCGTTCTCCAGCTCCTCCATGATCATGCAGCGCAGGTTGCGCACCACGTCCTCGAGCGGCTTGGCGCCGAACACGCGGTACGACGTGTTGGGCTTGCCCGGCGTGGCCACCAGCACCACCGCCTGCTGGCCCACGCGCGTCGCGAACTCCTCGATCGTTTGCTGCGGCACCCAGACACGTCAGACACGCCACTTCAACATTGACAACAAGTCCCTATACTGAGAGTCAAATAATTCCGCCGCCGCCGTGGAACAGTGGCTAAGCCGCTCGGGTATAAAACCCGGAGGTCGTCGGTTCGATTTCCACCTAGGGTCTGGTTGGTGGTAGGGCTTTTTCAGAGTCCGACTGGCTAGCTTACACCCCCACAGGTGAAATCTGCCGCCATAACAGCTCTGGCTGTGTGTGTATGACCGTGGGAGCCAGAACACTTAAAATCAAAGGCCTGAAGATCAGTCTGGCAGCACATTGAGCGACGCTTCCTGGTGCAGTGTCCCTCAATGGAATAGGCCGCAGTGGCCGTTTACCATCAGGTGGGCTGCGTGTCTGTCCAACTGACATAGTATAAAAAAATATATATGCTACTTCAACATTTAACAACTCATCCCGACACAGAGAAGTCACACTTAAATAAATATCCGACATCGCATTGATCTAACCCCAAAGTAGTTTACACTTAAGCACTTGCATTGTGCTTAAAAAAAATTTGAGGAGAAGTACCGTAAAATGCCTAGGAACTCGAATTCCAGAACGTATTATTATTTATTTTTGTATTGAAATTCAGATCAAAATGTATATTATTTTTGTTTTTATCAATTGTAATTTGTCATTTGTATGAAATAAAATAAACGAATCCCAGAGTCTTCTGCCCTACCTACCTAACAAAATTACTGACTCCCACTCAAAACAAATATTTGTAAGTCGAACAGTAAGTTGATTATGCTATCCATTACACAAATGCTAGCCTAAGATAGATCAAATCAAAAGTATGGTGTTAGATATTTTTTTAATGGTGAATTAATGAACTCTAATCTAAATCTTATGGAATAGACTTCAACAGTAACTGAAGAAAATTTATAATTGAAATTATCCAAAATTATCATAATTTGGTGTGAAGAAATGTTCTTGATGTATGAACGATATTTACTGTGCTTACCCTTAGCTTTCTGAGCAGTCGGTTCTGGTGGCGTTTCCTTACGGAAGGATTGGTTTCAAACGAGTGTGGCCTCTTGCGCTTCTTCGAGGAGGCTATGGCGGCTGCTGCGGCCATTCCGACCGGCCCTGTTAACACATAAGATGTTGAATCTCTATTCAAGATAAAGCTTGATGATGCTTTATCAGTATCCAATTCACCAACGAACATTTTATGGAGAAATAAATACAGTGAGCCATTTTTTTGGAGAATGAGTCAAGGAGAATGCATAAAATGCCCAATTCCCTTCACTTCATACCCGCGGACCGGTGTTCACCTTGTTTTCAAACTGAAGCTTTGCTTTATCTGCTTGATAACTCTCTATCAGCTCGTCGTAGTACACTGCCGGGCATAAACATCTCCAAATTTTCTCCACTTGGCTCGATCCTCATATAGTCGCATCCAACTCCTACCGATTCCTCTTATCATTAGAAACACTCACCAGCAGCAGCGAGCTGCTTGGTGACCTCATCGCTCATGGCCGTCTTGATGATGTCCCCACTGTCGTCGTAGGCGGAGCCGGACGGCGACGACGCGCAGTCGTCGTCCTCCTCCGACCCGCTCAGCCCGCAGCCCTCCACTTGCGACATGTCCTGCGAAGAAGACTGACATCACACACATACACATTGTACATTGTAGCTTACAATATATTGCAGGACTATTAAGCCTAGGAACATAGAAAAGCTAGGATGTGTTCCTTTGTAATAAATATAGGGATCTGTCTAATTGCTCTGAATTAACTAAGTTTGATAATAAAGAAATTAATTGGTATTTTTATTTTAAATTTTGTAGGTCTATAACTATAAGTTGTCACATTCAAAAATTCCTTAAGTAATTCAATCACAATCATCATTACATTTGCAAAGTCATTGTATCCATCCATTAGCTAGTTACCTTTAGGGACAGATTCAGTCACATAAAAAATAAATTGTCTCCAAGGCCCATTCATTATAAGTTAATCCACTCTTGTTAATGTTCCTATTATCTGATAATAACAAAGAAGACCTACCTAATTCAATTATGCTAAACAGATAATCTTTTACCAATATTTGATTAACCAAATTGCTAGTTAATAATCTTGTAATAAATTTTTGTAACAATAATTTAATTTTGATGGTAGCTGCTGTCCTTAATTTCTTATAATAAAAGTTAGAGTTAAGAGTTTTCATAAGGGAAAATTATTAAGAAAAAATTGAATACCTCTTCTGCCATATCCATTGATTCAGTGCTCACGGCCGAGTTCATGATGCCGAAGTCAGTGTCTCCGTCGTCGTCGTGCCTTCTCACCTCCCGGACCATTGGAGCCCGCCTCCGTTCACACGTGCTCCCACGTTAACGTTACACTTTCTCACGTGGCTAATTTAACCTCTGTTGAAAGATTTTGTAACATTATATCACTAATGTCCAGAGATATTTATATTATATCTATAGCAATCCCTCTGGATTGGATAGAGCATACCTAATTATAAAATTATGATCCACAAGATCCTACCTGCCTATGAAGTCACTCCTTTGCAAATGCTACATATTATTCAGAAAATATATAGTTTTACTGAAGTCTATTGTTACCTAACAACAAAAAAGTACATAATTTTTTTGAAAACAATTTGTTAAGGACTTCCATTCTAAAAGGAAACATCCTTCATTAAAATGCTCATTATCATGGTATTATAATAATTAAGTTTAAAATTAATTTTAAAAAATTAATTTTAAAATTTCTTTATTTTATTTCCATAATATTCCTACCGCAGATTTTTCTTTCTATCACAAGTTGTAAATAGAAATATCTTACCAAAATAAAAATAGTTTATTTTCTTTGAGGAAAAGAAACAACCAGTTTTGTAGGTAATCCAAACTATACAAAACAACTCATCAGGTGTAAATCAGTTAAAACAATTATTTGATTTGGGAGTTTAACTTAAGATTTAAAAAATATTAAAATTTTCTTCATGTTGTGAAGTAAATAATTACTGTATAGCCATTAGATCAATGTTAATTGAATAGTTTTAGGCATAGTTAAGATGGTGTCCCATAATAAAGAAAATCAGTTTAATAGATCTAGTTAGATAATTCTAATAAAAATGGGTCATTGTGCCAGAAAGACCATTTTTAGACAATGTTAAATCAACTCCCAATCACATCATATAATAGAATGACTATTCTATGGATTCCTTTTGTAACTTTCAGTAGAAAGCTTTGAATTGAAAGCCAAAGAAAAATCAATAAAAAACAGACATCTTTAGGGTGATAGAGAAAAGTGAGATGAATGAGTAAGTTATTGATTTATTTATTTGAATAATTTGGTCTTGTGATTTAGAGGATTCTTCCTATGATTTAAGACTTAGAGAGGAAAAGCTTGTAAATGAAAACCAATTGGAAGCTGATTAGATTCTAATGGAGTAGTTTCCAAATAAGTATTAGTAAGATTCGGGTCCAAATCCTAGTTACACCTACACATTTGCTAGCCTAGTAACTCGACTTTCGTGTAGGCAGAGCCCAGGAAAATCAATACCAATGCTAACTCACACAATTGTTCTTTTGTATGTTCAAGGATAAAGTAAGTACAAGGACCAAAATATTATCAAGCTGCATGGTAAGCTGCTTAGCGAGATTTCCAGCTTAGAAAACTTGTATTTTCTTAATACTGAAATTATCAAGTCATTTGCGAAATGACGCATTCTGTTCAGATGTTTTGTTTGCATCCGATGCACGGTGTTTTACTGCGACGGGTCAACTTCGAAGACGAATGACGCAAACTCTTTTGCGGCGGCGTAAAGGATAAGCCCAAATGAATGGCCATCATGAAGGGGAATCGCGCGTTCGAGCAGGCTCAGACAGAATAGAAAGACTACGGCTGCGTACGCACCTGCGTGATTTGAAACACATATTGCACTCAAAATAAAAGTCTTCCAAACTTGCTGTGATGTAACCGGTTTGAATTAACACTTTTCTAGCCGTTATCACTTAACCAGACACTGAAATCACAAATTTTACCAAGTGCACTACAGAGCCCGAAAAATCCGAATCCTCCATTATTATCGATCGGCAAACTCGGTAGATGGCCAGCATACATTTCATATCTACAAAGCGCCATTTTGTACGAGTCTGCGCGGTGTGTTTTTTGCATGGAAGGAAAGGGAAATCGCCCCTCAGCCCGAGGGGGGACCGGAATAAAAGCTATTGTAAGTATTTTATATCGGTTTTAATAGTGTAATAAGCTAGCACTTACCAATTTAAGAGGCTAATTGACTCCTGTAATTGATTTTTAGCCCTGCAACTTGGGCGTTCAGGAAAAATTCCAAGTTTATTTTCGAAAACATTGATCAATTGTCATAACAGTGCTGCCATCTATGGAATTATTTTGAAACTAAATTTGACATTATCAATGTAAACACAAAACAACTCCAGTCTATTTTTGTGAATTAATTTTAGAAATAATTGCAGAAATTGCGTGATATTTTGATAAAGTGAACACGAATATAAAATTACCAGAAAGAACTTTTGTAAGTATTCTTCTTTTAAGGTACAGTTTGCTTAAAGTAATGCAAGATACATATTATTGTATTATCTTGCTTTCTTGCTAAACATACGAAATCCTTTTGAAATTAATAATTTTAAAAACATTTGATTCAATGTTTTATTCCGATCATTTAGACTTCTTAATTTTAATTAAAAAAAAATCTTGTTTTCTAAGGATAACCTAATTATCAACTCAGCTGATTGTGCAATGTGCTCTGAAATATTATTTTTAAACCCCAATTAATTTAATTTTTGTACGATTTAGGATGTCAAGGGATCGATATCGCTCCATAATAATAATATCTGAATTATTGCATATTTTGATCTATAAACAGAGAAAATAAAGTTTACAAATTAAAATTTCTTTACCTAGAAAATATGGTAAAAACTTAGATTAATTACATTTATTCCAAGGGTAAAACTGTATTCGAAAACTTAAGTGAACACAAAATTCTTATTACCACTGGTCTTCTTTTCATAACCGCAACTGTCGTCAAGGTTTCATATAGATTATGATATTCATACTTGCTTGATCTTGTATTTAAATACCTCCCCACATCCCCACTGAAACATTTGTTTTTTTTAACTGTTTTCCACACCAGACTATATTGAAAACAGTAAAAAAATTAAGTATGTATTATTTTTGTATGTTTAAAAGAAAACTATAAATCTCTGGTTGATCTCACTGAACCGATTTATTATTTGTGTTACCTTTATTTATTAAGGGTTTGGTCTTTTTCTTTTTATAAAAGAAGAAAGAAAATGAAATAAGATATCTATTATTTTAATTCATTCTTTTTATTGCATAATATTTTTTAATGTCTAACATAATTAAAATGGCATAGCACTTACAATCTAAATGACTAATTTATCTTTTATTAATTAATATTACATTTACATTATGTGTAAAAATTATAATCTTATGGAAATCACATTAGCATTTATTAAGTAATTTGTCAATTTATTGTGGTAGAGTCTTCACCGTGGCCTCTTGTGTTCCATTGACTCCTCTGAAGACCCTTGAAAAAGATAAAAAACTGTTAAGTCAGATATTTGTTGATACATAGTAATTACTAGTAGATTAATGTAAATATTGTGTAAAATGTAACATAAATAATGATGATTGGTGACAGTCATCATTGTATATGAGCATAGGGAACCCGTAGTCCCTTCTTCACCTCTAATATGAAAGCAGATTACATAAAGCATTTTCTCATAAACAATCTCTCTTGGTGGCAATAGTATAAATGTTTACTAGATGTTACTGATTAACTTCATCAGTAACACCTAGTCTGAAAACTTGTCATTGAATTTGTATTCTACCTAGCAGCAATTACAGTAGACCATGTAATTTTGATTGTTAGCATAAAGTTGCAATGTGTAGCCACATACAGTACAGTAAGTACATAAAGGTAAATAATGGGCAACAGCTAAGTATTTTTTATAAAAAAAAATATTCTTATAAAACTGTGTTCATAATGTTTTACGATTGTTTCATTGCCCATAATTTATCTTGAAGTGTACAAGTGTCTACAAATCGAGGCGCATGCATTGAGTGCGTGAAGTGTCTGAACCTTGTGTCGTCGGCGGTGGGTCGTGGCATGCGTACCGATAGTGCCGGAGGGGCGGTGGCAGAAGCGGCCGCGCCAGCCGGGCTCGCAGGCGCAGGCGCCGAGGCTGCAGGCGCCGTGCTTGCAGCCGCGCGCGCAGTCGCCGGCGCGCCGCCCCACCTCGCAGTGGTTGCCGCCCAGCCCCGCCGGGCACCGGCACTTGTTCACGCCCTTGCACCGCCCGCCGTTCAAGCACGGGATCACGCATTTCGCTGTCAGACAAATAGATTATATTGATATTATGTCGTCGGACACGTGTTCGTAATTTTAGGTGGGATGTAAAGGTCTATCTCAAATTACTTGAGAATAGGACATTCAAATGATGAAGTTGTTAATAATGGTAGGGTTGATTTAACTTAGGTTTGAAAGAGTTATTGTGAATGATAATCTGCGTGCCACTGCCGTTGCAAATGCTTCATAAATCATTCACCGAGCTACTAAATAAAATATTATATTACTCACAAAACTCGCATCTCAATCCGTAGTATCCCTTAGGGCACTCGCAGGTGTCTTTCTGTATGCACTTGCCGCCGTTAAGACATTTCTGCGAGCAAATTCCTGTCAACAAAAACACTCAATTATTCATTGTTTTTCCAGAAGTGACAAACATGATACGACCGAAGGTGTCCTTGCAGCAAGTCAGGCTGGCCCATTCGGCCACGTGGCAGAAAAACCCAAATGTAAGTTATAAAATTTAAGTCAGAAACTCAGAATTTAATATTGGTTGTCAACGCCCACGTTTTCCAAATAGCACTTTAAACGAGAATATTCTGGCAGAACAGAATGAGTAATTATTATGTTGCATCCCTGTCACATCTGTTCATAAAGACAATCAAACGCCGGATCATCTTATCAGATTGCTATTCTGCCAAACTATGAAAGAAAATCCACAGGGACACCCTCTGGTAGGGTGACGGCGCGTAAAGCGTTTCTCTTACTTAGCGTCAACAATAAGAAAAAGAGTTAAACATCATTGTAAAAATATTTTGATTACTTACAGCTAGACAAAATAATTCGCGTAGACCACGCCGGCGAGTTGGGCGCGGACCGCATCTACGCGGGACAGATGGCTGTCCTCGGCAACACCGCCGAGGGACCCACCATCAAACACATGTGGGAGCAGGAGAAGAAGCACCGCGAGAAGTTCGAGGAGCTCATCAACAAGTACCGAGTGCGGCCAACTGCGCTCACGCCTATATGGAACGTAGCGGGCTTCGTGCTCGGCGCGGGTGAGTTAGATTAAGAGTCTAAATTGTTAAATTTCTACCCCTACAGGTGAAATCTGCCGCCATAAGCTTTGGCTGTTTTCAGCAGAGTAGCCTACAGTTTGATAGCACTTCTTCGGACACACACCCCCGGTTTCCCCCCGGTGCCACCCTTGTGGCTATTGACCAGCCTGGGCGCCCGGGGAGAACTGACCTCCGAACTGGGATTAAACAAAGACTTAAACTATTCCCCAAAAATAAACATAAAAACAGCAGCTATACAAGGACTACAATAATTCAGCCAATTTCCACCCGCTGCTGAACGCCAACTATCTTGATAAACGGTTGATTTCCGTCCGTCTTGGTCCTGTGCATCCAACACCATGCCTTCGTATTCGGTTCTTGGTCCTTGCCAGTCTAACTATGCCTTTGTATTCAGTTCTTAGAGTATTGTTCCTTCCCCAGGCACGGCACTGCTGGGCAAGGAAGCGGCGATGGCGTGCACGGTCGCCGTGGAGACGGTGATCGTGGACCACTACAACGACCAGCTGCGCACGCTGATGGACGACCCGCACGTGGACAAGGACATCCTCGAGACCATCACCAGGTTCCGCGACGAGGAGCAGGAGCACCACGATACCGGGATCGACCACGGTGCAGAACAGGTATAGTTATAACTATGCATTATACTTCGTTTTATTTAGCATTAGAAATTTAAAAAAAACAAAAAAAAACGAACGAAACGATACTTCGAACGGCGGCAACGATAAATACGCACACTTAAAAATCACGTAATGTAGTACGCATTTTAACATTAACATGCACTTTTTCATTTTGTCGTATTATACTAGATACGTTCCGATTCATGTTTGGAATCTCTGCTTCTTGAGGTCTTTTACAGTGCAAACTTTTTTACGATGATTAGTTTCGGTTGGGCGCATTATGTCCAATTCGCAAAATGTCCAACTGTCAAATTCTCAATTGGTCCAGTTCGCAATTGGTCCAGTTCGCAATTGGTCCAGTTCGCAATTAGTCCAGTTCGCAATTGGTCCAGTTCGCAATTGGTCCAGTTCGCAACTGGTCCAGTTCGCAATTAGGGGGTGGTCCATATTCTAAGGGTGGTTGATGTTTTGGTAACACCCAACTTGAGAGTGAAAAGCATATATAATTTATAATCAACACTTTTATTCGAAAAAAATATACATCAGTATTAATAATTTGGGATAGCTGTTCTGGTTCAATCATAATATCGGTATTATTTAAGTACAATAAATGAACTAAAAATCACACAAATGTTTTAATTTTGATGTATGTAAATTATGTAAATACCTAAGTATTTAACCTTTTTATACAATTTAAATCAACATAAATATGGGTACCTACTTAGTACCTATTTAAAAATAATAATAATATCGCTGTTGAAAAAGAACAAAAAAATAATCACATTAAAATATCACGTACTGTAGTAATTAATGTATGTGAGTACATAATTTAACATCATCGCTTAAACAATATACCTATATGTGTGTATTATACTGCTACTTATAATAAAACATCTATAACAAACATTTAAACAACTGTTATTTGAATTGGTCAATTTGAGAATTGGACCATTTGCTAATTGGACGATTTGAGAATTGGACCATTTGCTAATTGGACGATTTGAGATTTGGACAAAATGCGAATTGGACGTTGTGAGAGTTGATCATTTTGAGCACCCTGGACCTTTTGCGAATTGGACATAATGCGCCCAAACGATTAGTTTATTTCTAGTAAATAATTATGTAGTTTTGTTGTAGAAATCAAAATTTTAGTATTTAAATATTGAAAATAATAATAAACGATCACATAATGTCTAATTAGAATCGGAAGTGTGTGAATAAAATAATTTGACATTTTTAATATCATATTCTCGCTTGGCACAAATTGGTGCCTATATTAAAACACCTAAATTTTGTTCTTTCTAATGCTAAATAAAATGAAGTACTTACCTATAGGTATTTCGGACACAATAGTTAAACGGAGGCAAACGAGCTTGTATGTCACCTGATGACCTATGGTAAGTGATCCCTGCCGCCCATGGACACCTGCTACTTTTGGTGTCAAGTGCGTTGCCTCTACGAAATGCGTTGGAGTGAGGGGAACGGTGATGGGTTATGGGGTTTTAAGGAGGTTAGGGCCCTTTGGTAGTTTCGCTTTTTGCAATGAATACACACCGTAAGTTTTGATCTGAAGAATTTAATTTGACTACCCTCAAATGTCTATGGTGGGGACAGAGATGGACTCTAGTGAATATTTGTGTTCTGTTTTTAGTAAATATTTCCTAAATTTTCCTACTTTCTTAAAACAGGAGACTAATATGTTTTCTCTCTTTCTTTCAGGCACCTTTCTACAAAGCACTGACAGAAGTAATCAAGTCGGGGTGCAAGGTGGCTATAGAGATTTCCAAGAGGGTTTAGTTAGGCACAACAAAGTATTAAAGTTAGATTATTATATTATTTTTAAATAAACGTTTTCAAATTACTTGGTCATTTAATTTAAAGTTTGATTATCTAAATATTCATTTATCCAAAATTTTTAAGATTTACAGTAAGACTATTTGAAAACGTTTTTATATAAAAATAAGAGACTCGGATTTGCTGAGAATCTAGGACAGTTAGGTCAGGGTGGGCGACCCCTGCGTGCGGGCGCCCGCCCCGCTCGCGGTCCCGCAAAATTCGAGGCAGAGGCTTAATTTAAACGGAAATCAACCATTTTTCTAGATTTAAGGTTTGGCGTTTTTAATTGGATCTGGTTGGTGGTAGGACCACGGTAGGACTTTTATCACTAAGTGAAATCTGCCACTATAATAGCTTTGGTTCAAGGGCGTCGCGCAAGCTTATGATTAAGGGGGGGCAATGGGGCAGCTTATGGTTAAGGTGGGGGGGGGGGGCAATGGGGCAATATTGTTTAGGAAAAAAAATATGAACGCCGAGGGCATGAAGCGTTACCGCTTTGCGGCTAGCTACATTTTGATCTCTAGGGGGGGGCTACTGCCCCCCTGCCCCCCCTTGGCGACGCCCTTGCTTTGGTTGGCTGTGCGGGCAATATTGTGCCCAATAATAGTGGACACTGGACTCGGGGCGATTGACTGATCGTACAATTAAAAAACCATACTGAAATAAAAAAGCAGCAATTCTGACTGACCTCCCTCGCAGTTCCTGCCCTGGTAGCCGGGCGGGCAGGAGCAGACGCCGGGCGCGGTGCAGTTGCCGCCGTTGAGGCACTGCGGGTAGCACAGCGCCGTGCGGCAGTGCTGCCCCATGTAGCCCTCGGGGCACTGGCAGATCTTCTCGTGGTTGCACCACCCTTGGTTCGCGCACTTCTTATCGCACTCTGGGTCCGGCCCTGGGGTTTTATCACTTTTTAGACACGTTTTTATATTTTTATTATTCGTTATTTGGTTTCACACCTATATAACTATAGTTTCTATAAATTTTTCGTATTAGTGTACAGTCAGCAGCACAAGTCACATTACTCACATTAGCCTACCTTAATCTGTCAAATCCACACAATTTTAGGCGTAAAGACCATCGTTTTTTTTTTGTATGTATGTAGATATTGTAGTTAATTATTTTCAACAAAATAGTGTATCTGAATTTTTTGTCGATATTTTATGAAAAAAGAAATCATCAATAAAAGTAAGGAACAATAATGAATTAAATCTAAATAAAAAATTGCGGGTTAAATAAAAGCAAGCGAATGTACCAACCTAAAAACGCAAATGCTGTGAGCAGAGGCACCGTGAGAGCAGCCAGTCAGCGCACTCGGCGATAGCCACCCGGAAAATAAGGCATCAACACGTGAGTCAGCACCGCACAGAGGGAAAACTACTCTCTTACTTAATATATGTAGGTGCTTTTTTAGCACAGCAATAAATTCAACATAATAATATGGGGAATTATTTTTTTCGTCAAAGAATAAGATTGAACTTTTGGATACCACCAAAAAGTTCATCTGATTAATGTCGTCGTGTAGAAAAAATAAAAATGTGCTCTTTTTTTTAAATTCGAATATTGCTGTTGAGATTGCTGTACATACTTAATTTGAATTATTTTTTTGTTTTTGTCAATGAAAAGAATGAGATGGACTATTTTCTGACCATAAATACAATGTCGGCGTTTAACATAAAAATAAAACTTCCTTTTTAAATTCGAATGATCCTCGAATGTATTTTAAAATCCGAGGAGTACCTACGCCTAAATAAACAGTCTTCTTCCTGTTCACTCTTCCCAAGTTTTGTATATTTTGCTACATAATTTATAAACGACTTGAGTGTTCTCGTAAGTTAGCTTGTAAGTTAAGTTAACCCTCTATGCGGTCCCTACTCACGTGTCGTCAGTGTTAATCAGGCCCGGCGGTCGCCAGGCTGGCAAGAACGCAACATCATTAGTGGACAGACACTAAACACGGGCCAAGGCAGATGAAGTTTGCTAAGGTAAACGACACAATGATTGACATCAAATATAATACGAATTTATTTTATGTTTATTTCATATTTTTGGCGATAAAGAATTTTGACAAAAATATAGCATTGAAAAACTTGATTTCCTATCTGGGACTTTAAAACCTGAAGGAATATTAGTTAATATTTATGTAAACGAATTTATTAAAATAAGAAAAAATTATCGACACCGTTCACCGATTTGTTGAAATAAAGGCGCTACACGTTTTTTTAATGCGTGTACAAAATGTTAAATACGTGCTTTAAAGTCCCAACGAATAAATGGCTTTTCAATCATAATTTAATTCTGTTAACAACTAGGCTTTATAACTTGAATCTGTTTACTCTAGGAACACGTATAACGCGCTCGTTAAAAATTTAATCCCGCATTAAATCATGAACAATGCCTAATAAAATGTCAATCGCTGTATTGTTCTGCCTGGACACGTGACTACAAACAAGATTTATGACGGATTTACGATATAAAATAGTGACCGTACGGGGAATAGGCTTCGTTGTACCAAATTAGAATATTATTAGTAGCGTAAGCTTTTTGAAATAACTTGAAGGAATGAAAACAATATTTTAGTACAATTGCAAGCCTTCGGTCTGGCTTTAACTATTCAAAGGAATATAATAAGCATGGTAGTCTAATTATTAAGCTATTATAATGAAGATGATCTGAGTATTTCTCTATAATTATTATTGATGAATTATAATTTATAAATGAAAATTATATTCTAAAAGCATTTGACCTGTGTTTTTGTTCTGTTTACATTATGACATAATTTATCAGTTCATTTTAATATTTCGCGTTAAAATCACTTAAAAATATTAATTAAAATAAAATATGCACCAGAATAAAATGTGCATTAGAAAAAATTATTAAAAACATTTAGTTGCAGAAACAAAAACAAAGGCGTGAAAGTGTTAAAAATGCGTTGGCGATACAATACCTGTCCTTTCAAAATACACACCTCTCTGTGCGCATTCCTTTTTTAAATTAAACCTTAGGGGCGTGCCTTTGAGCGGCACGCCTCGGCCGTTCTTAAGTACTAGGCCTATCTCAAACGTGGCTACTCCGCTGCTGTTGCCCACGCACGGTAAGAATAAACTGAACTCTGTGGACAAGAGGCATTAGGTGAAGAATTTTTTTTAATATTCTCATAAAATAAAGTAGCTTAACATCCAAGCGCTACAGATACGGCTTATTAAATTTGAATGTCCGATCGAGAATCAAACATATTTAGGAATTTGATATTTTTACACTTTTTACAGCATAAAAGTGATGCCCCAGCTCCCAAACGATCCGATACTAAAATCACGTCGCGGCGCGTTCGGTCCGTTGCACTTCTGAGTCTGGTATCCCATGGGAATTGAGCATTATCCCGAGATAGCAAAAAGACTATGTTAGGTTAATTTGGGCATTTGAAGAGCGCATCAATGAAGACGTTACCTTTATCCGTCTTGGGCACGCGTCCCTGCGTCTTAATCGACAGCACCGGCGGACTCAACACCTTCTCATCCGAAGACGTCAATGTATCGAAGTTGTAGTAGTACTTCTTGCGCGACCGCCACGTGAAGTTCACGTAGCCCACCTCGGACGGGATGAGGGGCAGCTTGTGCGAGAAGTTCGGGTCCAAAATGTACGGCGATATGTGCCCGTTCAGTATCGCGAATACTCGCATCGATATACCTGGAATTCAAAGATGTTGTTTGAGGTTCAAGATCAATAACTTTTCTCGTCTACAAAAAAAGCCATTTGACCATCGCGATGTTCGGGATAGCGCCTAAGCATTCCAACCCACTACATGCATACGACTCTTAATGCGAGCTGTCTGCAAGATGCCATCCGTCGTTGTTTTAGATAGTTAGGGACATCAATTGATCGAGGCTCTGTGTGTCAGCGTCAGGGAGTGAGTGACAGAGAGGGCGAACTCACCGCTGAACATGCGTATCTGCCGCTCGTCGATCCACAGCGAGATGTCCGTCTGGCGCGCCTCCGCGTCCTTGTACTCGCGGCGACCGGCGCTGAGCGTCAGGGACATCGCCAGCGCCACTCCGGCGCACAGTCGCGCGCCCATTGAGGCCGATCGCCACATTCTGAATTAGGATAATAGTCTTAAGTCAATAGATTTTTTTTTAACTTTGGGGTGCTGCGTCGCTAATCGATACTACTGACAAGAGTAAGACTACCGAGTTTCTTGCAAGACTAGGTACCTTTACATTGCAATATTTCGAATCCGGTGATGTCTCTTTGTGTAATAGTGACGATTCAAGTGCATCTTAACTTTGAAGCCTTGCAGGATTAATATCGGCATTGTCAAGCCAATATAAACGAAGTATATCACGCGACCAACGCCTGTTCTTTCTTCCTTCCGTATTTTTTTACGTGGCTCTTATCTCAATAATTGTTGCCAAGACCCATCATTATCAATCCTTGTAAAAATCACGTTAATAATAGGGCCTGTAACCAGCGTATAATTTGTTTGTCAACTGTACAAAATACTTCCCAAGCAAACGTGACAAAAAACGACGAAAAAACAAAATATCACAGTTAACATAATTGATTGGGCCAGTTTGGGACGTGCTGCTACAAAGGACGACTCGTGAGAAAAGGCCGGAGTGTCGTAAAAAACCGACGACTTCATTAAATATCCCCTGTCAAAAAGTAATGTCTACTAGTTTTTTCTCGCTCCCGATGTCAAATTATACTTACAAAAGGTGTTAACGAAAAAAATAGTCGACAATCGTTCTATGCACAGGGATGACCAACCATTTTATCTATTACCGCACGGTCCTTTATTTACTCGTAGTTCACATTGCACAATCAATCAAGTTACAGCTTTTAAACAAACTTTAATTTATAGATTGTGTAATTGTGTATCGGATTTTAAGGTCAGTAATTGTGCCACTTACTCTAGTGCCAGCACAAATTACTCTGTTCTTAAATACCTACTGACTTGCAGTAAACTGGCTTTTACTAAATTTTTTGTACGAGGTCCGGTTCTTGTCTAAGAATAACAAAAGGTCATCGAATAAAACATTTGTTTTGGTTTTGGGAACTGTAACAATACCTACTCATAAACAAAAAAACGGAATCACGTTCATTGATTTCTATGTGATGATTCCATTACTCTTGCTCGCAAACTCGCAATAGTCTAAAGCCCGCCTAAAAAGAGAGTAAACAAAACGAAAATGTACTGTTGATTCCATTGCTTTTGTTACGGTTTTTGATAGTTTATTTTTGTTTTTACATAACTTACTGAATAAGATATAATGTGTTGAAAAAAATAGAATTTTGTTCGTCTTATTATTTTAAATTCGTAGATAATCTTATCTATCAGGAGTGCGTGTTAAATTCGGGTGTACCACCAAATGGCGCATGCTAGATAAATTGCCTGTATGATTGTCCTCTATTTACTATAATGTTTATTAAATTAATGTTAATAAAATTGAAGATAAAAATGTGAGGCTTCATAATTTTCATATAAATAACAAGTGATAACCCCAGGGCCTGAAATTAGCGATGCATGATAGTATCGAAAATATACGCACGTAAGGATGTGCCCTATATTTATTCTTTAAAATCT
Organism: Mecyna flavalis; assembly: GCA_949319885.1. Lineage (NCBI taxonomy): Eukaryota > Metazoa > Arthropoda > Insecta > Lepidoptera > Crambidae > Mecyna > Mecyna flavalis. Next base: position 2,467,826 of record OX439426.1, read on the forward strand.
AGTTACTTACTTATAATTATATTAATAGTTTAATTTATTGTCTGTCCGTTTCTTGCGGGGCAAAGGAGCTACGGATCGACGCGATTTTTGGGATATGGAATAGTTAATTTGAAAGCTGGAGAATTATAAACTTTTCCCGGAAAAACATCACAATTATCTGGCGGGTTATAAATAAATCTGAACGTCAGAAATGGTCAAGCCTTAATACTAACTCAAGATTGTGGATGGAGGGAATTTAGCGTCTCAACATGTATATTTTATAACAGTATGTAAAATACCTACTCATCAGTTGATGCGTTTTTCGTGCGCTTATTGAATATTCTGGTTTAGTTTTTTCAACTGCACGTTTGGCCGTGACTGCGGTCGCATCCTTGTGCAGACGAGTGGCACTTCCTGCGATAGCGGTGCATCACATGCGAATGACCGCGCGATTTTGCGAATCTAATCTTTGCGCAGTAATAAAAACCGCGCACGCACTGTTCATGTTTGTTTGACTTATATGTTCAGCAGAATGTGTACGAGTACGAGGAATACCAGTCTACAAATAACAGAAGTGTACCTTGTGTAAATAGCTCATTTTACGATGTCAATATTTATCTTAAATTACAAAATAAACACAGCAAGGCTCGCAGGCAATGGGCACATAATAGTCTTATTATACAACTTTCCACAGAATATCAATATGTCGGCACCTGCAACTTTCCTTCAGTTATCTGAAATGTTCTTACCCACATAGTCATCCTCACCAACCTTCCAGGTCGGTTGGTGAGGCAGCGGGACGTGGAGAATCTTCACTCCGACCATCAAGTTGTGGGTTGGGTTGTAATATGCGGTAAACAAGGAGAATGCTCTCAGGATTTAAAAATGGTCGACGTATTTCTTCTGTATTTTTCTAAAAAAAAACCTATGAATATGCGGTTTTTCCAGGTGGACAAAATTTTGACATAGTTGTTTATTTTAAAATAAATTCTATCAGCCTTGCAGCCCTAATTTAAAAAACGCAAATCATCTCAACTAAAAAATAACTGGATGGAACAATGTTCTATTAATTTTATAACATCATTCTGTAATTACGCCTAGTTTGATCCATGATAACATAATTAGAAACATATGGTTTATCTTTACATGAGTGTTCTGCCTATTAACCTCTCACCTCTGCCTCGATATCTCGCACGTTTCTCACCGCACCGACAGCTGATGTTTCAAATACACATAATACCGGACAGGAAGGAAATAGAAACGAATTTTACGCAGATATCGAAAACATGACGCCACTAATTTGACTGCTGCGTAACATTTGAATGGACGGACAGGACAGAAGAATATTAGATGTTTCAATACATATTTTAAGTAATAATCACACACAAACCAGTTTGCTTGCAAAAACATTGAAAGTAAAAATCTGTAGGTAAAGGTGCAGTACCCCTGCGGCTGCACTTGTTCTTCATTTCACGTTTTGGGGCGTCTAATCGTGGGCTATAACAACTATTTGGTAAAGTATTTAAAAATTGACTGAAATTTTTTATACATTTTTATACAATATTTAATATGTAGGTATGTAGGCACTCGTAGTGTACTAGATCTGCGGAAGGCCTAGACCGGTGTAGTATGACGTTATTTAGTCTAGTGTCTTATCTTCTGGTCTCGCCAATAGATTGTTTAGCTATACAGGGTGTTCGGAAGAACGTTGAACATACGATAATGGGGGGTAGTTGGGGTGGTCAGTTAACTAACTAGCTCAAAAGATTTTACCTAGGTCTCAAGATTTTTTTTTAATTATTTTTTTATAAATTTCTATAATTTTTCGGTTTTGTACCTTTAAACCCGTCTAACTTTTTTTTTAATGACCAGATCCAAATAATTTTTTCATTATTGGAATCTTAGTGATTGGTAGGTCCCTTTAAATAAAAAGTTGTAAATTGCACATTGCTAGAAACAAAGTTATGGGCCCTCAAACATAAAATAAGAGTTGAAACAAATTTTGAATCTCAACTTCGCGTAGCATTTAAAAAATAAATAAAAGGGATGGATGACTTCTGATTTGTTAAAAACATCTCCAAAGTGTGAGCTTTTTAACGATATATCGTTTGTTTTGATATCTTTTTTGTAACCAAAATTATTCGATGTTTTCTACCCAGGCGGACCATTTCGACGAAAATCTACATACGTGAAAACTTAAATGTTTTGCGAAATTTATCAATGCAAAGGTCAAAATACCGAATTACTGGGATAGTGACATAAAGCAGGTCGATTTTTTAACACTCTTGCACAAATAACGGCTATCTTTTCTCTCTTTCACTCTGTGTGCAATGCGCGGCGAGTGACGCTTCCCAAGAAGGTAATAATAATAATCTTTCACTCTAGTACACTTACATCGTATCTTTCCTCTCTTTCGCCTCTTAAGTGAATTTGCTATTTTTTTCTGACAGTGAGTCAGGCTGCGTCTAACAAAATTTTATATGAAAATTTTGAATATCTCGAAAAGTATAAAAGATGGAACCAACGAGTTTGGGGATTATGTTAGACCTTATAAAGACCTAACTTTTGAATCTAGAACCAACCCTGTAAGTCTTTTATTTCTAAATGAAAAAGAGGTTGAAGCGAAAGAGAGGGAAGATACGGTGTAAGTGTACTGGAGTGAAACATTAGTGTTATTCCTTCTTGGGAAGCGTCACTCGCCGCGCATTCCACACAGAGTGAAAGAGAGAAAAGATAGCCTTTATGTGTTCAAGAGTGAGAAAAAATCTACATTCTTTATGTCACTATCCCACTAATTTGTTATTTTGACTTTTGCATTGACAAATTTCGCAAAACATTTAAGTTTTCACATAAGTAGATTTTCGTCGAAATGGTCCGCCTGGGCAGAAAACATCGAATAATTTTGGTTACAAAAAAGATATCAAAACAAACGATATATCGTTATAAAGCTCACACTTTGGAGATGTTTTTAACAAATCAGAAGTCATCCATCCCTTTTATTTATTTTTTAAATGCTACGCGAAGTTAAGATTCAAAATTTGTTTCAACTCTTATTTTATGTTTGAGGGCCCATAACTTTGTTTCTAGCAATGTGCAATTTACAACTTTTTATTTAAAGGGACCTACCAATCACTAAGATTCCAATAATGAAAAAATTATTTGGATCTGGTCATTAAAAAAAAAGTTAGACGGGTTTAAAGGTACAAAACCGAAAAATTATAGTAATTTATAAAAAAAATAATTAAAAAAAATCTTGAGACCTAGGTGAAATCTTTTGAGCTAGTTAGTTAACAGACCACCCCAACTACCCCCCATTATCGTATGTTCAACGTTCTTCCGAACACCCTGTATACATATATATGTATTGTCATGCAGTTTCGTTTTGCGTTAGATTTAATAAATTTCGTTGTTAAGAATGAATGGTAAACCATTCAATTAAAATTACCAAACGAATCGCGAAATAATATAATATTTTCTCTTTCTCTCCTTTTTTTATACTAGATCAGTTGGCAGACAGGCACGCAGCCCACATGATCCTTTCACTCTAAATAGTCATAAAATTCTCATATTGAGATTGGCAGAACGTCGGGACTACTTATTAATGGCAGATAGCAGACACGTGTAAAAAGGTGCGGCGGCCCTGCGGGTGCACTTGTTAGGTTAACCAGGCTCGATACCCGCCGGGAACAGGTACCCGGGTAAAAAGTAAAAAGCACTGGCTGACGCGCGGCGCGCTCGCTCCCGTCCGCGGCTTCTGACTAGGGCTGCCACTACTACAATCCAGTCATTTTAATAGGCCACATTTGACAGTTCATTTATGCAAAGAAAGGTGTTAGTTATGCACATCAGGAGTAGAGTCTAATTTTATAAATAAATAATTGTATTAATAAGAACTGAATTTTTTTTTTTTGAGTTTTATTCCTTTTGCGTAAGGGATATTTTTCTTTGCATAAATGAACTGTCAAATGTGACCTATTAAAATGACTCGACTATAAATTGGCTTACGAACATTGTGTTACCTACAAGTATTGTAGTTCAATGCTTATGAAGAGGAAGACCATCTATGTGATGCTCTCCTCATAATCCAGTTTAGTGGAGTTTTGAACAGAAACCTACAAGCGATTCCTCAAACACAAAAACAAAAGTATTTTTGGTCTCAGCCTTGGAATTTGGATAGACCTTAACATAACATAAAGTCTTGATTGAAAAATAGGTATCAAGTTTATTTTAGCTATCTCAAAGTACGATACGGCATATTATAGAGCAACAAGGGCAAGGCTGTAAAAAAAGGGTTTTAATTAAACAGTTTAATTTTTTTAAATTGTAATACCATTCGTCAACCGCACACCTAGTAAGTTAGTCCATAGCTTAGGTAGGTATTAAGTCCTTGATATAATACCTAATTTATCGTTATTCGATAGAATGCATTGCACAGCCCTGGGTCGCGGTTAGCCCGCCTATTCATGCGCGGACACTAGATTTTTTTTCTCTATTTTTATTTGCTACTCGCAACTTACAATGGACTATAAATCCGCCTGTCACCGCTAACCGGAATGGGAATTAATATGACTGAGATGCAATTAAAAATAAACGGGACTGTCGCTTCGTTAATTTAGGTTTCTTCTGCATTTTGTTGTGGTCAAGATAGATTAAAACAGAAAATTATGTATGTTCTTTGTTATTCCTATATGAATGGCTCATATTTACCTAACGCGTTTTTAGTTGACTAATATTTCCAGACTAACTTAAAGCTAATGATTTGCAGAATTGTAATGTTTACCTACATTGTTATAGGTAGGTAAGTCTTACGAATGACATTATTTCATGTAAGAAATTAAATTTCATCTAACAAGATTTTTTGAATTTTTAACAATGCGTAAAAGAAGCGTAGTACAAATATTTTTAAAATCTACATGTTTCATGTTATTAATATTATTTAGAGTCGCAAATTATTTTGCGATGCTAAGTTGAGTAGGGAACGACACCTAAAGCAAAGTCGTAATTAAAATGAAGCGTTAAGCAAAAAACTATCATATTCCCAGACACAAACAAAATCCGGTTTTATAATTGACCCGTCCTCAACGAGTTGGGTGCAAATAAATCGGCAATATTTATGAAGTGCCGGTCAAAGGCCCGGTGCAGCGCGCGCGCACGCCCGGCGCTGCCTGCGCCACTATTAATAACGCTCTAATGTTTGTTTACTCCTCCTAGATAGCAATGTTTACATTTTTAACGCTTTTAATCTGTCGGCGTTTCATAGGCAACGGTAGTGCGTCTTCTAACTTAAGTTTATCACAGAATATTTTCAGACATTTTCCTGTATTTTGACGCCGTAAAAACTTACAATGTTTAACTGAATCTTTGTTCCTCAATCCTTTACAGATTATTCAATTCAAGCAATGTGTATAAATTCAAAGAATACAATCGCCCATTGTGAAAATTTCCACATAATTATATTATTGGCGGGTAGATAGTAATTTAAGGATGATACAGAATCGCCTGCACTCGATTCGATATCGTTCAAACAATTAACTTTTAAGTGGGATCGATGATCTCTCATTTAACAATCAATCGCTGTTATTCTTAGCAAATTTGCAAAACTGACGAAGACTTTGAGTTTAGTTAGTCAATTTACCTGTAAATCGGTGTTCGATTTGTGTCAAAAAAGTGGGGGAGTCGCACAAAACACAGTCATTATTTATAACACTTCACTCGCGAACTGGTGACGGTCGGATCGGCAGCGGTGTGCTCGGCGCAGCGGTCGGGGGCAGACTGCCTCAGGCAGGAGAGACAGAGGCAGTGGCCATACTGGCTGGGACTTCACACCCGACATTCATATGTGCTCCCTCGTCACGCCGAAGTGAACCATATCACACTGATAATAAAATTTAAAACAATGAATGAAATTACTTACTTGATATGTTGATTATTCTTTGGCTAAATCAGTTTTTATGCTAAGTAGGTATACAATGAATTTCAAAAAATGTAGGTACTTAAATAACACTGCTTCCAGGACACGTTGCTTTTGTTTTTGTCGTCTTAGGAGACTAAGGCCATTTTCATCACTGTATTATAAGTTTCTGATAATTTATAGCTATCAGTTATCATTGACGCTGTCTGCTCCTTCTGTGTATTGGCAAAAGAGATAGTATTTAAGATTATTTGGTGGATAAAATATCTACAGGACCTTAAAGTGGTGGTGAACCTATGCTTGTACACTTAAATACGTAGCCTACCTATGTATATTTTGCGTAAGTACTCGTAGTCAGTTGATCGTAAAGACTGACCGCTGTAGCCGAAAACTTGGCAATGATGACATTATTATAAATATAAATGAACATACATTGTCATATCAAAGAGCAAATAAAAATTCGTAGGCTACATAAATGTACCTAAGTCCTTGCGGTCACTACGTGGACAAAGTTATAAAAATAACTACATTTCATACCAATAATACAAATTGAAAAGTCTTATCGGTCAAAATCGTACGCAATTGTCTGTGCAATTGACGTAAATAGAATATGGTAATTTTTTTTTAAGAATCTACTATTTACATAACTGTCCTTATTACTACAGAATCTTACGGATATAATTATGAGTAGGTATTGAAGCCAGTTCATGCTAAAGTCGTACGAAAACAGATCAATTTTGATTATAATCACAGTAATTACTTACTTAACACTGTACGATTTTCAAATGTTTGAACATCTTGTTGCTGACCGTACGCGTACGCAAGGCTAACTTTAATGAATGAATCTTTAGAGATCTTTCAGATTGTTACAATTTCTTGGTAACTCGCATTATTATAAAACAAAATTTAAAAGTACTACAACAGTTCATTAGCAGTTAATAAGGAAGTGTAATTGGTACCTATTAATTGTCGCCGACGCGACGCAGCCAGCGGGCAGACGAGTCGCTTAATTGCTTCGAGACGCTGTTCGTTAGTCGCAATTGCGGACCTTTGCATCTGCTTGGCAACAATTCGATCTTTCATTTGTTTCAATTATTGCACACTTCAGCCCCGCCATTCCCCTCGCCATACTCCTGGTGGTATGGTGAGTCGAAGGCCACTGAACAAATAGGGTTGTGGGAACTGACAAGGAGCATTATTTGATAGTTTTTGTATCAAGCTTAGCACGTGATAACGTTTATGCGTATACTACTGTCTAGCAAAATCATCTCTCAATGTAATACATGAGTAGGTAATGACGAAGAAAACCAGTTAATGTGGTTTCTGTCTGTTAGTCGAAATGAGCCGAGTCGTTCAGGGAACTATCTGCCTGTCATTAAGGATCGGCGTATGGGTAATGGCTACGCTATTGCGATTTAGGTGAGTGAGAGTATCGTGGGCCCCAGCACCTCCTTCCACTTTTCCCACCCCCGCTAGATAATTTTCTCAATGGGCAGAGCATCTGAGAGATCTAGTCGCAATGTCCATGGACTGTGATCACTTCACACATCAGGTGTCTAACTTGCCCGTTTTCCCCTCTTTCATAAAAAAACGGTGGGGAGGGCTGTATTAGTTCGATCCCCTGCCCGTTATCAAAAAGTTACAGCCGATAAGTTGTTTTTAGATAAGTCATGCGGAATGTGTACTTAATAAAATAACAAAACATTTGAAATAATTTCTTAAAATTTATTTTCTATGCAACATAAAAAAATATCCATCATAGTTACACAATAAATTACAGTTACTTAATGCGAACTAAAATAATTATTATAATTCGTGATCAGAACATCATATTCGCACGAGGTCAGAATAAGTCCAATAAGAATGAGAAGAAACACCATGTTGCAATTTGTCATGTTTAAACTTTTTAATTAATAAATGCAAACTATCATCTAATTCAACAAAACACCTCCAATGTAGGTTAAAAAGCTTGCTTAGCATTATCCTTCGGAATACAGATGCTGTAGTTTTGTATACGCCGTTGTATCCTCAAATAATAACGTCCAAAAACGTGTAAGTTAGCAATTGGTACTTTTTTCAGAACAACAAAAAAATGCATCTCAGAGTGAACATGCATTCAAACTATTTTGATCTTACAGTCTTTGAACGTACGAGTAAAAATATCACGTAGAGGTAATTGAAATAAACAATTCATTTTCCATTAAACTTACCTAATAAGACTTGGTACACAACCGGGCTACAAAAGTAAAGCATCTGTATAATCATTAATCTATAAACAACACTGATTGTACCATACAACAATTACCTACTTGCTTTCACGGAGTACTATATTCTATCGTAACAATTCTGCGATTGCCTTCTGTTCATATTTCACTGCCGATCGCACGTCTACGGCATAACCTGTTTACATCATACACACGAGAACATGTTTCAATTTGATCAGATCACACAACTCAGCTAGACTAATGCTCATCTTTCTTTATTAATTTATAACGCGGTTATAATAATATATGATTGCTTAGTGCACTTAACAAAAGGACATGGCAATAGAGGAAGGGAGACAGAGTTCCTATGTTATTACGGAATTGTCAGGTATTATAAAAATCCATACTACTTCTACTTGCAGATCTATTCGTTGTCATCCCCGTAGATTGAGATATTAAGGTTTCAGTGCTTTACTACCCATATCCTTAAGTTCAATGCTCTATGCATGAATAATGACATACATATTGTGACTGTGACACTACGTAAATGCATATATTGTGCTCGCGAGAATATTTCCGTGTAAAATTGTCTCGTAAAACAATGAGAGAGTATGATTACACATTAATATAAGGCAAGTTACTTTTGTAGAATACGTGTACATACAAAGTAAATGAACACATTGTGAATTCTAAGAATTTCAAGGGAAGGCAGTGAGGGAATTCACCGTTATGTTCGTAAGACACATACAACAATTTAACTTCATCAAACGGTTTCTTTGAATACTAACAAATGTTTGACAAATTGATCAACAGCGCGGTAAAAAGCGACAAAAAACAGACGCGAGTCGAACAAGGCTCTCCTACTATTAATTAATATTAATATATATTAAATTCTTACTAGACAATAGACATGATAAAGATTCCTTAACAAATAACTTAAAGGGGTTACGATAACAGTGCCTTCAAATATAAATATAATGCAATGTATAAGGTACCAATGGTTACAGTGTAAGCTCTAAACCAGAACGATCCAACTCTTGCCGTTGCATACGATTGAGAAACTATACAATATTAATTCCGATGACAAACAAATACAATAAAATAGTTAAATACAAAATAAATAAGTTACTATGTGCGTTCCTATCGTAAACGGCAGTCTTTAGTTTTAAAAACATTGTTCAGATTACATCTGACCGACGCGTACAATGAGAAACTCGGTAAATAAAGAGAACTCTAAACAAATCAACATGGTTATACCGCGTGGAATGTATTACTTAGGACCCGACACCTTTCAGGCGAAGAAAGAATATTCATAAATAAGATTCATATATAGCACACCGTCCGACACCGGACAGTGCGCGGCGAGATGAACGGTACAATAATGTCACATAAAGCAAAGAATAAATATATATTACAGTATAGATGCGACAAGCGAACGCGTTAGCTGACTAACATTAGTTAACACGAGACCCTAGCCTTAAATCTAACACGAGATACAATTGAGATATTCACCGTCATACCGGGTGGGGGCGGCTGCGGATCAAGCGTCTTAGCATTTAAAAGTTTAAAAAACTCGTTTAAATAATTTTGGCGAATGGCAACAACTGATTAAGTTCACACATCCGTCCCCACCCGGTAATCGTTTAAATGAGAAACATCAACTTGGGATATCTTGTTAATGTGAGTGGTGCGAACAAACTTCATAAAAGTCAAATATGTTAAATACAAAAAGCTACAGAAGTCTTATTATCTACGCAAGAGAGAGAGAGACAGACATAACATCTCACTGACGGGTATACGAAATGTTTGTGGAAGTTTGAGGATCACGCTTGGTCTCACACGCCAGGCGGATTCCGATAGCGAGCTGCAGTATACCTCATACGACCTTGGTAGATTTAAATTCTAATTGTTAAGATTCAATTCAATATCATTACAATCTAATATCATATTTTAGCAGCCAGAGATTTCTGTTCAGCCGGCCAGACGGTGCGGCATGACCAGCCAGAGCAGTGAACGATATAGTTTTTTTTCGATTTGATAAAATTTATGATATGATTATACGATAATAAAGTTTTTACATACGCAGATGCAATTAATTGCGACGTTTTTGATTCGACGACTTTGATAAAGGGGTTTTAAGCAATATATAATAGTGATATTTAAAAATAAAAAGTACCTCCTCCTTTTTTTGAAGTCGGTTAATGAGTGAATGAGATTACATTAACTTAAGATTAAGAGCGCGACTTTAAAAAAGTAATAAACGTAACGAATATCAGAAATAATAGTAAAAATATTAAGTCTGATATGATGGAAATTATAAATATAATTTTGATCGTCTGAATCGAGGTGAAATGATTTGAGCTTAGTTTCCCACTCACAATGGCCCACTTTGGAGACCGAGTACGGAAAATTCATAAACCGTTAAGTTTTTTGTCCTGCTCTTGACTGTCATGGCCCCGCCTTGCGACCGCTGGTGGGATTCAATACCGATCCGTAACTCTACACACCAAGGATCACAACGCCCCCCGAAGCACCAACATCGGCCGGTGGTCACACTGCGCGTACAAAAATATATCCTAATAAAATATACGCTCCTCTCGTGTTGTACCTACTAATGTGATGTACGGAAATATATGCATCTATACCGTTCCTTTTCATATTTAGATGCGCTTGTAGTCCTTTACGATGATAACATTGTATGGAACTTCAAGCCATCCTAAATAGTGTTTAATGAATCCACTCAGGAAATACGACAATGAGCAAATGTATTTGACTTTCCTTTACATTTTTTTATTCGAGTAGAAATATAGAGTAAGCTTAGAACGCTTCTGGCGTTCATGGAAAAAATGTAATTGAGAAACATGGGCATAAATGGTCCTGTTTGTATTCGTTCATAATTTCCTGGGTGGATTTTGCTCCCTAAATGTTTAATTGACCATCAAGTCATTGTACAATAAGGAATAAGCGTTGCCTGCATTTAGTAATATGAATAAATCTGAATGTATTGTTATTTGTATATGTCAAAATTTAAATTTCTTGCCTCTATCGACGCTACGAAACAGTCATATTTTTATTTTCACAAAATAAGTTTTCTCAATGGTCCGCAGAGGATTTGTAGTTATAGAATAGATAGAAATAGAGAGGTATTAAATAGAAAAATAATTGCGATAGGTTCTACTATTCTGTATACATAGTGGCTAAGTAACTTTAATAGATGCATTTAGCGTGATGTTTCCTTTAATTTATATTTTTATTTGACGCTATTTGGCGTCACTACACTTTCCGGCCTTGGCCGCTTCTCCAGTCTGACCACCGGCGCTCAGAGCTAATAATTTTAATCCTTTACCTATTTTCTGTGACAAAAATAGCTTCTCTTAATTTCAAATCTTCACCAACTACCGTATCCTTAATTTACAAGTAATTGATATCGAGCCAAAACATCGCCTACGTTCATCCTATTCAAGTCGTAGAGATGGATGCTCCGGTACTGAAAATTCGATTATCAACAATCTTCCTTCAACCTGTAGTAATGATATTGAGATTCTATTCATTCATATTTCCTTCATAATTAACCTATCGATTTTGTGACGCCAAGGATATTATAATCGAATTTTCAGTCCCGGAAAGTGTCAGGTTATGATGACTATTTTACTTCATTACTTAAAATCAGTCTCATAAAGAAAAAAACTCATTTTCTTTTTCACAGATTCCGATGAAAACGCGACCACTTATAATAACATTAAACATTTACTCAAGCGACACTAAGAGTGATCACGTCGAAGTCCAAATGTTGGACCAACATAACACGGATGATGTTTGATTATTTATTACAAAGCGTTTGACAACATTGGTTCGGATTTGGCCCAATGTTCGGACAAGGCAGTACACGTACTGTATGTATAACAGTAAATAATGAACAATATAAAAAATTCTATATAATATTTTGAATAGCCTTCACTACCGACACTAGTTCGAGGGCCAACTAACAGAATAGTAGGCTCCGATTTCAGCTTATCCTAACTTGGCCCTACGCTAATAAATTTAACTAAATAAGGTGTCCAAAATGTTGCCGTTTCATACCTGACGTCAGTGCTATATAGTTTGAAGGAGAAATTTAATCTGTAGCAGTTCGCACTTCGCATACGGTTGACGCGCGTCTCGTCGGTTCGTTAGCTCAAGTACTCGAAACGATTTATCTCTTTCCTTCACTTAAAGAAAGAATGAGATACAACGTGACAGATTGAGCACTTTTAATACGCGAAACTAGTTTTAACACTACTGTTACGTAAAGCATAATTTGCAATTCGAACAACTCGAAGATATCAGATCATTTAAACAGTACTTTGATGACGTTTGGTGCTAAATGGTCGAGTATCGAATGCATTAAGTCCGTAACAACTAAAGTGAACTGAAATGTAGATGCCACTGCGAAGGGTGGTGAGGTTCGCGCGTCGATGCGAGTGCACACTACTCGACTGGGTGTCGTATAATTTACAAACATTTTGAGCCATCCACGGTAAACTTATACAGACGCGAGTTTTTAAACAACTTAAATTACATGAAATATTAAGATAAAGGATTTTATAGATATCATTTCACTATTCACTTTTCTAAAGGGTGCTGTGGAGTGGAGCTTCTATTGGAAGTGTTAACGTTCTTCCACGTTTTTTGTAAGCACTTTAATTTCAGGCAAAGTTATAACAAACTTTCGCTGTAACTTTGAAATTGATTTTAAATGATAAATAACGTTTAGGCCTAGCTAAACGCTATTCGATAAGTTCTTCATTTATCTCTCAGATATATAACTGACTTTTTAAAAATTAATAAAAAAAGAAGACAGGTTCATTGCAACCTGACAGAAAAATTAACAGAAAACTCATTTGAAAAGCTCAACAAATTAGCCCTTGATTTTGATTCGATACAAATCATAGTCCAAGTCGATAATCCTAGGTAATCGAACAAACAAAAAACTAATTTAAACGTGGATAGCCCCTTACAGATATCTATGATTGTTTCCGTCGAGTAGCGTGTACGTATGAGGTGGTGTGGTGTGGGCTAGCTGCCTAGACGTATGTGGGCGGCTGCTGCGCGCCGGCGGGTAAGGGCGGGGCCGCAGTGGCGGCGGGCGCGGGCGGCGGCGGCAGCACCCGCGCGCCCGGCACGTACTGCCCGATGAACGACCCGTCCTCCGTGAACCGCCCTAAGTGCACAAACATACGTTACAATAGGATATTTGACAACAATTTTTTTATTTGCTTTTTATACAGTTTATTTAATAAACAGCACTAAGCTTTTTAAAATTTTGAAATATCTTTTGTATTTTCGGAGTTAGAGAGTTGTAAACTTCACGAGTAGACAAGGAGAGCGCTACATGCATGTGACGTCACATAATAGTAGCGCTATATACGCGCCATATAAAATGTTGTTTTAGAAAGAGACAGATATGGAAAATGGAAATAAAATGCTTTGTGACTCACTTGATTTTTAACCGATTTTAATAATTTTTCAATGATATTATACTTCTGTGTTGTATTATCGAATACAGTCACAAAATATTAAAATTTTAACTACAGGCAAATACCCTATTACTGGGTATATGAGACCTTATAACTGTCGTCTCGGTGTAGCAGGCACAGGGCAGTGCCAGACAGTAACTACTTAGTTACTGTTTGGCACTGAACTGTCTAAGGGCAGACGTGGCGCTTACCATCAGGTGCACGGTATGCTCGTCTTGTTACATATTGCAAAAAAAAAATATATTTACTGGCTATAGATATAGTATAGTCCTTCCTGAATAAGCTGTTTGTTCTTTACTTGAATGTATATTTGTATTTAAGTATACATGTGGTAACTTCGTTGACTCTCATATCCTTAACACACTTACTTCAAACTCTAACATCGGAATCAGGTCAATATTAATAAATTAATATCAAAACTAAATTAAATGTAATAGAATTTGAAGCAGCATAAAAGTGCTTTTACTACAATATGAAAACTAAAGATGACATGAACATACACACAAAAATACAAAAACAAAAGAAATAGAAAAAACAAAACTCGATTTATATTAACAGATCACGATATTTTAACTGATATTTAAAAAATATTATACATACAAAAAATAATGATAATTTAATTAATATAAATCGAGCAAAATAATAATAAAAGAAATAAAAACATACCTTTGAAAACTTAAAATTAGCATTGCTCGTGCATAGGCAAAGGAAGGACGGATACAAGGATTCTAACGCTAGCTATATTAAATGCACAACAAAATATCAAACACAAAACAAGCGAATAATGCATTTCAGTAGGAATAATTTCACTCCAAAAATCACTCGTAATTACATTTTTTTCTTCTATCTAACAAACTAATTAAAGTATTTATTGTGTACTTAACGCCTATCCTAAGGTTTATAATAGAAAAATCGAAACTGGAAGAGATTACAAAAGTAGAACATTTCACAGGACGAAATTAAGCAGGCTTTATTGAGACTATTTTTGAAATAGTTAAATAAAGACCCTGACGCCCGTACTACATCTAAACGCTGGCAGTAGAGTTCCAACTTAGTCTAATAATATCAGAGAGATTACGTCTACCCAGATCCGCGCTCGAGATAAAGGGGCCTTCGGGAACCGTTCGGTCTCAATGCATTTTAAATGGCACATACGTTTTGAAACGTATTTGTAGCTGACTGTTTTAGCATAGTAGAAAGAGTGGAAAGTACACTATCTACATACAAACGCACCGCGCGCAGATTGTATGTGTGCGCCATAGTATATGCGTCGCCACACGCACACACAAAATTCGACCCGTTTCTCATTGCGCCAGTCGGGGATTACATCGCACAAGGTTCGCGCGTCACGGCTTTGTAATATCCGTAACGCCTGTAGCACAGTGCAGCGAATGCGAAGCGAAAACGAAACGGAACCAAACGCCTTTATTTCGTGTGCGTTAAAGGCGTAAGTGTTCCGTTTCGTTTCGCTTCCGCTTCGCAATCGCTGCAGTGTGCTCAAGGCGTAAGACAGGTTAGCAGTCAATTACATCGCGGATTGGGCCGGAGATAGCCTACTGTACTCTCTTTCTACTATGGTTTTAGCTTTGTTCTAGCGAGGATGCTGCCTATATGTGTGGGGTTCGGGTGAGGCTATAGGATAATAAGGACAGGGGTGACGTAGGCTAGACGAGCGTGGCGAAGGCCTGCGAGGCGGAGTCGGTGTGTCCGGCGGGCGGCGGGCGGCGCTTGCGGCCGTACTGGCCGATGAACGACCCGTCCTCGTTCATGCCCGCTGCAAGACCATGCCACGCATACAGCGAGCGCACACAACACGCATGCACGAAACAAAACGAAAGAAAAAGTAACGCTTAGCGTAGAGAGACTAAGCTAAGTCTATGTAGTAACAAAATTAAAATCGTGCAATGTTCAAAATTTATGTATTCTCTAATTACCGAAAACGTGCGCATGTTACAAAAAATTTTATTATTTTTGTTTTACAGCATCATACCTGATAAATAAATGGAGAAGAATTGGTATAACACCACATAAACATCTACTTGTCTAAGTATTTATTTTACTAACTTCATATAAATAATATAAAAAAATTATGTACTATATTTCGATCTGCGTAAGCTTTCGGTAATAGGAACTAATCTATTTAATGTTTTTGTCAAAAATTAATATGCATAAAATAAACGAACCAGTCAACATGTTCGTTTTCAAGAAAAAGTCAACTAAGAACAACTTTAACTAATATAGATAAATAAGACACTGAAAAAAAGTGCATGCAAATGTGGACTTTAATATGAGACCAATAAGGTTGACTGTTGTTATTTAGTCTTTATTCTCAAAAGAATAAAATGAAAGGGGACGTTTTTATTTAGTGTGCGCGCAAATGCTAGTCACCTCCGTAGCTCCGGGATCGACAAACCATCATCCAGTCCACCTTTCTTTCCATTGTTTACCTCATAGACTAGACTAGTAGTACGTCAGAAACACTAAGTACATAAATAACGTAAATTTAATTACGTCGTCTGATAAAATGTGTTTTTAATTTATCGCTATTTCTAATAATACATCTCATATTAAGCCCACCTTTTTGTATTTATTTTATTTGAATGCGGTCCAATTACTCTTATGATGTCATTTCCTTACGACAATTACTAAATTTTTTCGGACCGCACCCTTGATATGATGAGCTACTGTTGCATTACATATTTTAAGTCAAGTAAACATGAAGTATGTTTGTAAGCGGTCATACCTGTCTCTCCCTCGCCGTACTCGGCCATGGAGTCGGTGTCGCTCTCCGGCCCCGGCTTGGTGCCGCTGCTCATCGAATGCCGCGACTTGTTGTCCAGCCTGTGGAATGTTCGGATATATATCGATAACGTTCAATAATAAGTATTTCATACTTGTTTAAGGGAAATATTTTGGTTTTGTGTCTTAAATACAAGATGAACGTAGACGTGCGTTAAGATAGTTGAGGTTATTATTATGTTTACAAGTGGGTCATTACTTTTATTTTTATTTTTTCCATGTCTGACCTTTTTTTAAGGATTCAGTCATGATTGGTATTTTAATTCTGTCAGAACACCAGCTAAAATGTTTGTTATGTTGAATGGATCAAAAGTGTAGTGGTCGTACCTTTGTGTAATCAGCATAAGTAATGCTATTTAGTAGATAGTTTTATTAGGTATAACCACATTATTATGGCTGTAGTAGTTAACTTGTGTCGTAACTGTAGTCCGTCGTATGAGCGTTCGAGAGCCGAGTCAATGTTTTGATGAGTGAGTGAGTGATCAAGTGAACGAGTGGCTGAGTGAGTGAATGAGTATAATACGCGTAACTTAATTGGCTTGTCTGAACATCGTGCGAGAACCTACACAGAACACAAATGTAGGTGTCAGAGCCTCTGACACCGTGCGCGGCGCGGCTGCTGCCTCTGACTCGGAGGGGAGCAGCCGCGCCGCGCACCTGCGCAAACGACGCGACCAGCTAACTTCATCAGACGAGCCAATTAAGTTGACGCAGACTATACGATACTGACGGGTGCGTGTACTCGTGGAAGCCGCCGTCGGCGTAGTCGCGGCGGCCGTGCGCCAGCTCGCGGTCGTGCACGTCGTACTTGCCGCCGCGGTTGCGGGTTAGCTAATGAGTGAGTGAGTAGGATACTGACGGGTGCGTGTACTCGTGGAAGCCGCCGTCGGCGTAGTCGCGGCGGCCGTGCGCCAGCTCGCGGTCGTGCACGTCGTACTTGCCGCCGCGGTTGCGGGTTAGCTAATGAGTGAGTGAGTAGGATACTGACGGGTGCGTGTACTCGTGGAAGCCGCCGTCGGCGTAGTCGCGGCGGCCGTGCGCCAGCTCGCGGTCGTGCACGTCGTACTTGCCGCCGCGGTTGCGGGTTAGCTAATGAGTGAGTGAGTAGGATACTGACGGGTGCGTGTACTCGTGGAAGCCGCCGTCGGCGTAGTCGCGGCGGCCGTGCGCCAGCTCGCGGTCGTGCACGTCGTACTTGCCGCCGCGGTTGCGGGTTAGCTAATGAGTGAGTGAGTAGGATACTGACGGGTGCGTGTACTCGTGGAAGCCGCCGTCGGCGTAGTCGCGGCGGCCGTGCGCCAGCTCGCGGTCGTGCACGTCGTACTTGCCGCCGCGGTTGCGGGTTAGCTAATGAGTGAGTGAGTAGGATACTGACGGGTGCGTGTACTCGTGGAAGCCGCCGTCGGCGTAGTCGCGGCGGCCGTGCGCCAGCTCGCGGTCGTGCACGTCGTACTTGCCGCCGCGGTTGCGGGTTAGCTAATGAGTGAGTGAGTAGGATACTGACGGGTGCGTGTACTCGTGGAAGCCGCCGTCGGCGTAGTCGCGGCGGCCGTGCGCCAGCTCGCGGTCGTGCACGTCGTACTTGCCGCCGCGGTTGCGGGTTAGCTAATGAGTGAGTGAGTAGGATACTGACGGGTGCGTGTACTCGTGGAAGCCGCCGTCGGCGTAGTCGCGGCGGCCGTGCGCCAGCTCGCGGTCGTGCACGTCGTACTTGCCGCCGCGGTTCCTGCGCGCCACGCACACCAGGACCAGCACCAGCAGCAGGAACGCCAGCGCCAGCATCACGCCGATGAACCACCCCGCCGTCGCCATCTTGTCGTCGCGCAGGATCATCGGCCCGTCTGCGGACATAACAAAGCTTAGAGGAGTGCTAACTGGAGCTTGACCTCGAGGAAATTAGATAAGACCGAGTGGTTAACGCCCCCGCCCGCTCCCCGCGCGGGCCTCGACGCCACAACAATGTGGCAGACACTATGCTATGCTAACCATGCCGTTAAGTAAGAATGCCACGACGATACGTTAAACGCAAGAAAGAACAACTCTAGTTTTCTGAGTAAACTCCATTATTTCCCTTCCCCTCTCCCGAACGGAACTTAGGTACGTAACGTATTCCCCGTGTAAAAAAACGTTTAAAGCAAATCTGCATACGATTTTGTTCGTCATCTTTAGCTATAATCCTACAGTATGCCGGCACATTAAGTGACGCCTCTTGGATTAGTGTCCCTAAAAGAGTAGGCCATAGCATCCTTACCATCACCATTAAGATGACCAGTCCGCCAACTAATCTAGGCTAGAAGATAGTGCAGTTCCTCACCGATAGTAGTATCGACGTCCTTGATCTCGCTGGTGCTGAAGTACTCGCCGTCGTGCGCCGTCAGCTTCACCTCGTACACCTGCCCTGGCTCCAGGCCCGTCAGGATCACGTAGTCGTCCTCCGTCACCTATGATACAAAATCTAACTCTTTATTTGCTTAAAACATAGTTAACAAGTAGTATCTCACCGAAGGAAATTTCGGCCGAAACCAAAGCTACGCGCGGTTTAAGCGTCAGCTTCGGCCGAAGCCGAAGGTTTGGTTTTGCTTCAGTCTAAAAATCATTGTAATATCAATTCAAACTGTGTAGAAATTCATAAAAAAAATCATCTATAGTCAACAAGGTTAATACCTCGAAACTTTTCAACATGGATTCAACCTAAAAACTGGTTGAAGTTTCAGCACCAATAGGCTAGTTGACAAAATTTGGAAATTCGTTTAAAACTATAGTTTATAGACATGGGCGTTTTCGATATTTTACAATAGCCAATATGTAACCGATATGGATATTCAATATCGGATATGATATCCGATATCACATATCGATACGTTATACTGTTTATTCAGTTACGATGGTTATACAGTTTATTCAGTTACTGCTCAGTTATGGATATTGCCTAGTTGTAGTCGGTTTGCTAACTAAGAGCGGATATAGGTACGATACGGTTATTCAGTTACGGCAACGTAACAAATTTGAGAGTTTTAATGAAATGAGAGATTTTTTCTTTAATACTACATCAGTTGGCAGACGGGCCCGCAGCCCACCTGATGGTAAGCGGTCACTGCGGCCTATTCCATTGAGGGAAACTTCACCAGGAAGCGTCGCTCAATGTGCTGCCAGACTGTAGGCTCATCTGATCTTCGAGCCTTAGATTTCAAGTGTACTGCCTCCTACATTAATATTGCCGGAGCTGTTATGGCGGCAGATTTCACCTGTGGCTAGCCAGTCGGATTTTGAAAAAGCCTTACGACCAACCAGACCCAAGGCGGGAATCGAACCCACGACCTCCGGGTTTTTATACCCGAGCGGCTTAGCCAATATTCCACGGAGGCGGTCATATTTTGCGATGACATACCTAGTTGTTATTATGGCGATTTCCCTTCATGCTGTGGCTTTCGCTTATACATTTACACTCCAAGAGGATTTGCTTTGGCTCAAATTAAGTAGTAAGCAATTATTCCAAATTCCAATTTAACTATCTGTTTGCAACGAAGTCCAACAGTCAGTCGTAAGACATACATTATGTTACAATATTAACACACTGCCAAAACTTTGTTTCTTTTTTTGTTACAATGAGTCCATATCTCGCTAGTCTTTCGCGATATTTTAAAAATATAGTAAGTAAATACCTAATTAACACTAACACATTAAAGTCTAAACTCCAATTGTCTTTCAAACGAAACTAACAAACTAAGGAATTTACACTTACACTATATACACAATATTTACACGAGTAATAAAAAGTAATGATGACTTGAATCTCATAATTGTCATAAATGTAACAATTAGAGGTGGCACTTGTCGTCAAGGTTAAGTACGCATCAAAACTATTCTCAAAAATAAACAAAAACAAACATTCTTCACTCACTTATCATAAAACGTACCTATAAAAAGCACTCAAACCAAATTAATCCTTATTACGCTCGTGCTTGATTCCCTTTTGCTATGTGTATCCCTTGCGAATATAAAAATGCCGCGAAATATCCTTAAAACATAATCGGTACAAGATAAATGGACTCTTATTGCTAGCAGATAAGAGCGGAAATCGCCTACCCATCACGCCGTAATATCTGAATAACCGCGTCATCTCTTTTACTCCAATGTAAGTATACCGACTCAGAAAGAGAAAAGGCGAATATCAACTGACCAAAGATATCGATAGTACGTTTTCGGTTATGAATAGTTTCGGCGATATGAGTTTTGTTGTTTCGTTCGTTGCAGTTTTGGTTTTGATGTTATAGTTTTTAGTTTTTGAAATATCTGCTACGTAAAATCTTATATCGATATGATATGATATCGAACTGTTAGCCGATATTAGATACGTTTTGATATATCTGTCTCATGTCTAATAGTTTAGTATCTATTTTACCCCAAATATATATTATTTTTTGAAAAATTGGCCTTTTTCATATAAGTATTTTGCTTTTTTAGAAATAAACTTAAAATTAACTTTGGAAAGGCCAAGACTGTCATGGCGTCTTGAATGACGTCACTCCTCGCGAAACAATCGAGTTTGTTGATGTCAGTCGACGAGATCATTATACAGCTGCAACCGGTGTTTTGCGAGGCGTGACGTCACGCTTCTCTGATTGTTGTTTAATGTCACGTGATTAAATAAGTAATTTTGCCGATTTTAATTTCCAAAAATATTTGTAATCTTATATTATTTTAGTAAAAAAGTTGTTTTTTTGTTTACTACATATCATGATTAATCATTAGAAACTCTAAGCCATCCGATTCATTCTTAGTGGAAACAAGCCTATTTGCCGAATCCAAAGGCGCATAAACGGCGGAACTTTGGCCAAAGTCGAATGAATTACGTACGTATACCAAAAAAATCGCGTTTTGCGCAATCCTCAATTTAAAGATGTTTGTCGGGCACTATACTTACATGAGTATTCTCTATCTACTCTAGTAATATCTACTCGCAACACAACCACAAATAAATACAAAGGACTTTACATAACGGATTAGTTTTCCTATTCTACGTATTCTTGTAGCCTATAAAAATGAACACTTTATCAGTAAGTATTCGGACTGACCTCGTTGGTGTGCAGCCACTGCGGGTGGCCCTTGAGCTTGTACCAGACCACGAAGTGCGTGCCCGCGTGCCCGTCCAGCGTCGGCAGCCAGCGCACCTGGATGTGCGCCGCTCCCTCCTGCGATACCAAACACATTTATAGCCCGACCAATAAAATAAAAAACATCGCCATATTGCGGAGGGTAGGGAGGCCTTTGCCCTGCAGTGGGACACTATAGGCTCCTAATAATAATAATGCATGCCCCACGCATGCTTCAAAGGACCGGGTCCCCATGGACCCGAGATCTTAAGATGTACCAACATAATAATAATAATATTGCGGAAAAATATTGGAGCTAATTTCTTCAAGTGGCAACAATCAAATAAAAAAACAATAAGATGTCATTCATTTATTATTCTGTCAAAGTGTTATGTTATGGCAACTGTCAACTGTGCCTTGCTACTATTGGATATTGTGAGTCATTTGTGAGTATAACTATAGCAACCAAGTGTTGCTATAATTATAGCTAATGTGGCTCCTCCAGAGCAGGTTTTTTATTTTCCTGGTCAGGCTATACAATGAGTATAGAAATAGGATAGAGACACCATGGGCACTGAATAACAGGTAAAAAATAATATAAAATGAAACCCCCAGACAAATGAAACCTTAATCAATATAAGATGTATCAAAACATGTAATAGAGGAAGTCAACAATTTGTTAGTAAAGCCTTTTAAAAATTAATAAGCATTTTATTTTTCTATTTTTACGTTGACTATTTAGTAGAGATGGGCCGACTATTCGCCGACTAGTCGGGAAAGCCGACTATTCGGCACCATTCGCCGACTATTCGGCACTGCCGACTAGTCGGCAAAATTCGCCGACTATTCGGCAAAATTAATAGACATAAATTATAATAGTATTCAGCACCTTCAATATTAACAAAGAATGTTCACGCGCGATACCTACTATTGGATATTGTGAGATATTTGTAAGTATAACCATAGCAACCAAGTGTTGCTATAATCATAGCTAGTGTGGCACCTCCAGAGCAGGTTTTTTATTTTCTTGGTCAGGATATAAGTTTCCACTAAGAAGCGATTTTTGGAAGTTACCTCTAAGGGGTGTTTCATTGTGTTTTACAGGGTGTAATCTACGCGAGCGAAAGTCGTGTTGTATAATTTTTTAACCATTGAAAAGTGAAACTATCGAGTTTTTTGCCGGTTTTTCTCAACTGTCTGAAACCGGTAGTAGAGTCATTCTGTATCATTGACGATTCATTAGTGTTTTTTTAAGTTTACTTAAATAAACACCAAACAAATAAAAAAAATTAAACACCACGTCAGGCCATGCTCAACTGCCGCCGTCCGAAGCAGTGTTGACGAAAAATCCCGAACACCAGTATACCGCGTGACTTTTTTGTCACTGTTTTTTTGCAGCAGAACGCTAAAGATGAATCTTTAGTAGTACTATCGATTCATGCAAGTATTTTTTTAATTTTTTTTTAGGTTTGAAGGGAAAATGGAATACAAATGTTATTAAAATGTAGTTAATCATCATCTTTTTGATAAGTGCGAAGGGCAATTATTTCCATTTACCATTAGAATATAATTTATATTTTCGCCTGAAACACAGGATTTCCTAGTTCAGGCTCATAAAGTTAATTAGATCTTAAGAAAATGTTTGTACTAGCTGATAGAATAGTTCTAAGAATTTTAATAAATTGATTTGATTTGATTTGATTTGATTTGATTTCGGGCCGGTGACTGTCCGCGACGCAGCTAGTACTATCGGTTCGAGTTTCGTCTATCACAATCGTAAAACTTTTGAATTCACTAAAAAAAGCTTCATTAATCTATTGTACTACTAAGATAGAATCATTTTACTGCGGGAAAACAACAACTAAAACGTCACGCAGTATGCTTATAGTATGATCAGCACTGCCGAATAGTCGGCCGACTATTCGGCAATTTTAAAACCGAATAGTCCGCTAGTCGGTTAGTCGGCAAACACTATAGTCGGCCCATCACTACTATTTAGTGATCATAATTCCTTCGAAATGATCCTCTAACTTTGTAACTCTGTAACTAAAATATTGAAAATTCACAAAAATAATGATTTTCAAGTAAAATAAGTTAGTAATGTTATTTTTTTTTAATATCAACAACTTATTATCTGTTAATGAAATCAAACACGTCTAAATATTTTATTCTTAAAAATTGTCTGTTTTTTTGCTTGCACTTAAATGGAATTATAAATAAATCGAAAAATACAATCTACACTTACCTTAGCCGGCAACGTCGTCGTCTCGAACAGCGGAACATCAGGAACTCCATTCACGACGCCCTTCGTGGTCTGCTCCACGTAGTAGTTGTCTCCCTCTCCCGCCTTGGTCTTGGCCCGGATCTCGATCCGGTACTTGGTGTTGGGCTCGAGGCCGGCCAGCTTGGCGCGGTCGAACTTCGGGTCGATCTCCTTCTTGCGCTCCTGGAGGGGACCTCGCGCCGTCCCTGTCATCTTCTGGTACGAGATCTTGTATCCGGTTAGTATACCTGTGACAATGTATGTGTGTGTGTGACTAGTATTCTATGCTGATATTAATCTAATGCTAATGACTTAAATTTTTTTTAATGCTGTTTTAGTTGGCTGGCGATCGGGCACACATCCCACTTGATGGTAAGAGACACTTCACTAAGAAGCGAATCAGATCCAAGGCAGGAATCGAACCCACGACCTCCGGGTTTTATACCCGAGCGGCTTATCCACTGTTCCACGAAGGCGGTCAAAGGAGATCGGTAATTGACATAAGTGAGCTTTTTTTACATTCATATTCAACGCATATGAATGCATTTCTGTGAGCTTTTAAAATGTTTGTAATTTTTACTAATATTATGAAGAGGAAAGATTTGATTGTTTGTTTGTTTGAATTGAATAGGCTCCGAAACTACTGAACCAATTTGAATAATTCTTTCACTTATGGAAAGCTATCCCGGGTGACATATGGTACTTTTGCCCAGAAATGGGGGGGGGGAAGGAGGAGATAATTGAAAAAAGAAATTACGCGCGGGTAAAATCGCGGGCGGAAGGCTAGTAATAGTAATAGCTAGTAAATAAATAAATTCATACCGTTCTCATCAACAGGTTTGTCCCACTTCAGCAGCATAGCAGATGACCCGATCGGGTACGCTTCAAACGACTTGACGGTCCCAGGCTTGCCCTCCGGCGTGACGAAGCTGAGCACATCGCTGGCGGGCCCGTTGAACCGGCCGTTGTACACAAAGATCTTGGCGTTGTTCTTCTTGTACGGCTTGAACTTCGACACTAGAGTGCTCGTGGCGTCCGCTTTGACTAGGATCTCCTTTGGCCGGTCTTCTTCGCCGTCGGTCCAGGTTTGGATTTTGTAGCCTGTGTGCAAAGTAAAATTTGTTAAGATGTGATTGTGACAAAGATAATGTATGGTTTAGCATCTCATAGTTTACTTTATGATGCTTGCTACTATATGAAAAGTAACAGCTTGTTTTTATTAACTTTTACCCCGTTTATTTGTTTATTGAAATGAATGTAAATCCCGGTTTTTTTTTTACCCCCATAACCTAAGTTTCAAACCTCCCTTGACATTAATAAAATCTCTCGTCTGAATTTCAAATGTAAATTAAAATTTTCGTTGAAAAATACTTGCAAAAAGTAAGATATACCTATTAATAAATAAATATTGGAAAACATCACATCTGGCCCTGAAATAAGTAGCTTAACCATTTGTGTAATGGGTACCATAAACAACGAAAGTACCACAAATATATACTTAAATACATCTAGACACAAGATAATTATAACTGTTTATTACAAAGTGTCAACTGGCACATATGGCGAGAATATGAGGAGGTCAGTGACCTTTAAAGTGTCCTCTGACAGATTCTGGCTCGACGGGGTTCCAGCTGAGCAGCGCCGTGGTGCCGGTGGTGACCTGCAGCAGCGAGAAGTTGCCCGGCGCCTGCAGCGGCACGTCCTCGCCCGACCAGCCCACCACCTCCACCGGCGTCACGTTCGACGTGCCCTTCGAGTTCACTGCGATCACCTGGACCAGACACAAACGTTGTTTGACGTCATCAAGTAGTCGATTTTTATCAAATCAATACCTTAATTCGCTATTAGATATGGACGCGGGAAAAATCCTGATGGGAAAAAACCAAATGCCGGGTTTTTTTAAACTTTTGTTACATTTCTGTTAAAAGGCAATCGTTTTAAAGTTCCTAGTGAATTCGACTACACTTCCAAAAACCCTTTCTTATACTTTGTAAAATCTAAGATGATACCTGCGACAGCTGTCATCGGTTTGACAGGAGTAATGTTTCACATTTTGACTGTCAAGTGTTTGCAGAGAAGTTACGTTCATGACACCTGTCGCAGGAATCTATAAATTATTTCTCTATGATAAATACTATAGTGTCGAGTAACGACGTATTCAAGTAATTATTATGTTACCTTAATCTTGTAAGGCTGGAAAGTGGGCGTGTTGTGCACTACGTGCTCGGTGACGCGCCAGTCTCGAACCTGCGCCTCCTCCCAGTCCTGCCCCGTGATGTTGCGCCGCCACGACACCAGGTAGTAGAACCCGGGGCCGTTGTGCTCGATTTGAGGCATTTTCTATTAAAAAGAACACATTTATTATCTAATTATTGAAAAGAATGCAGAAAGAAATATACTGATATCCTGGTCAGTGACCTCTTAAAACCTTCTGTTATGGCGAAAAAGCATAAACTAAAGGCTGATACAGAGTCCTGCACACATTTTGACGCTCGTTCGACGGAGTGGGGGTAAGTACACTTGCATATGACCAATTGCGCTCGCACACTTCCCTTCCCAAATTCGCGTTCTGCGTAATCCCTTTCCGTACCCGATTTCAAGATGTTTGCCGGGCCCTGTATCTTAATTGTGATCAAGTACACTACTATCTTTATGAAGCTAACTGTACCATCGAAGTCGACACTCACCGACCAAGAGATGACCATGTTGGTAGGATCGGTGCCCTTGCCCTCGACGTTGTCGGGGTTCTTGTACGGCACGTCCGGCTGCGTGGTGCACACCTCCGAGTGCGCGGACGGCGCGGACGGACCGATCTTGTTCCACGCTACCACCCTGCAAGCGAATAATATTAAGTTTGTTTATTTTTACATTTACATTATATCAGTAGGAAGTTGGCTGGCGCCAATGACGTTCAATTAAAAAACTAGACTCCCAATCACGCTAAAATATTGTCCGAAGAAAAAGTCTGCCCACCCGACTATTGGGCAGAGTTTTCGTTTAGTTGTATACAATTGACATTAAACACTAACTGCCACGAGATAACGTGTTTATTTGAACGAATGTGTTAATGTCATCTGTGTCAACGCCGCTCGGACGTTTTTTGAGGAATTTTTCTTACTTAGAGATTAGGTGTCTAGTTGTATATTGAACGACATTGACTGGCGCTATTAAGCTGCGACTGCAGGCTGGTTATTATCTCCGTACTGCAAAGAGGTTGGGGTTAGTACGATCGATGATGAGCGGGTCAATCGCCATTAGACGGGCGCACCGGGTTATCCCTCTAGTGTGTAAAGGAGAAACTAGGTGAGTTTAGTGGGTTGTGGGACCCCAATCTCAAGTTCCACACACAGCCGCAGAATGAAGATACGCCTAAGAATTAATTGCAGTTACCCTCTGAAGACTTCATAGAAAAGAGTGACGTTACGTAGCGTTTCCTGAACTCCTTCAAGCAGTGAACTAGATGAGTATGGCAAAGAGCTTTAAGTAAAGCAGCACATTTAATAAGGAGCTATATCTCCATATATCATCATTTCAGTCGAAGGACATCCACTTCTGAAACAAACCTCTCCTCAAAGGATCTCCAAACTGATTGGTCCTGCACCAACTACATCTAGTGGATTCCCGCGAGATCGTTGGTCCAACTTGTGGAAGACTCCCACAACTGCGTCTTGTGTCCAACATTCGAGAACCTTTCCCTCCCCACACCCCCAATTCGAACACACCTGAAGGTGTAATTGGCCCACGGGCTGAGCTCCAGCGTCCAGGTGGTGTCGATGGCGGGCACGTTCTCGCTGGCCGAGTCCCAGGAGTCGGGCGTGAAGCTGGTGTTGTACTGGATGCCGAAGCGCAGGATGGGCGCGCGGTTGTCGCCCATCGGGTGCCAGTACAGGTTGGCCACTTTCTCGTGGCATTCGATGCGGTCTAGTGCCGGGGGGTTCGGTTTGTCTGTGGATGTAAATATTTAATGTAGTTAACCGTAGATACATTAGATATACTTATAGCGGGCCAGAGTGATTTATACTAAAATAGTTACTCTGTAATTGATAACAGCTAATAACAACAATTACACATTTTGCATAACCACTCACAACTTTGCTCAAAATGGCTTAAGAATGCCAAAATTGCCCCTTTGAGGATTGTAAAAAACTTTTACATTACGAAAGCAGCCGTGCAAAATGTAAAAGAAAAGTGCTTGTTTTTAGATAGGGTATTCCCCATTCCACTCATTAGACGATTTTCTCTTATTCATTAATATTAAAACTTGAATTGTATCTTAAAAATGTGTTGCTGCATTTTTTTTATATAAATCTACGTCCTATCAACATCAGCGAATAGAAATTAAAAGTTCAAAAATGTAATTTACCAAGAGTTAACATTTACGTCGTTAGTAACACGATGAGATAATTATCTAGGAAATGCGGTGTGCTAGTAAACATCGTATGTACTGTACCTTGAACAGTAAGCGTGGCCTGCGCACTCGTCTGATCGATCTCAGTCCGCGCAATACACGTATATTCCCCGGAATCCAACTCAGTAGTATCGGATATAAGTAGCGAGTAGTCGTTGGTGACGCGGTACCGCGGCTGCGAGTCGAAGTCGATCGGCTCGCCGTTGATCAGCCACACGATCTCGAGGTTCAGAGAGTCGTCTGCGTTCGCGTTGCATCGGAATGTGGCGGACGAACCAGCGGCCACTTCGTAGTGCTCCGGCTTGTCGGTTATCACGGTTCTCTCTGGAAACGATGGATGTGTTACAGTATCGACACTGTTAAAGCTGAAATAAAGACTAGTGTATGAAATACTTTAGTTAGTACTTTTAAAAGGACAGTCTCTTGTCAGCTTTGTATTTTCTTTTTCTTATATTAATTGTAATGAAGATTAACACTTTAATCGTTCGAATTATCAAACCGACATCACGACAATTGACTATTATAAAATGTTTCTGCATTGAAAAATTGGTGCATGCAAAACATTTTTAAAAGCTATCTATCTATATAGAATATTCATGTGTTGTTCATACTTTTGACAGTCAAAGATCCTGTAGCCGTTTTCTCCCCGAACTTATTGCTGGCGTGACAGAGATATGTTCCGACGTCTGTGAAAGACACGTCTCGTATTACCAGGTCGCCATCTGACGTAATGTTGTACCTGAAAACAACATACATACATGTGTCATTAAAAACATTTGAGGCAAAGAGAAAACATGACAAAATATATCCTTTGTAGGTTAGTTTCGACTACGGCGGTCAATCTTTACAATCAACCGACAACGCAGAAATGATATCGTAGTGCACAAATCAGTGCGCAAGCACAGATGTACTCTCTATCTCCCTTACTCCACTCCACTCCACTTTAAAAGCTCAGCGGAATACCAATCTGGCACGACCCAAGAGAGGTCAGGCGCACGCAATAAATACATTATACACTTTGTATCTATATATCGCTCATCCAGTACTACAAAGACGTAACTGTCATTTTGCAAATTTTACAGGACAGCGTTTTAAAGTTTTTTTAGCGATATTTTTGGATTTATTATTTCATTTTATATTATTTGTAACTGCAACTAGGACATTTTGGATGTTTGATGGTATAACTAGAGTATAATATCACCAATATGTAAAAATCTCAAGGGTAGGTATTAAAAAAACACATACAGTGATTTCGATCATTCTAAATGTTTTAATTTGTAAGTTGTGACTGTACGGGGCGTCCCGCGTAACTGACCGTTATGGCGTCGTTGCATTCAGGGCGGGTCCTTTTTTTTAATTTTTTACCGTTGCAACAAAGACATTGGCGCCATCATACGGCCATTTGTTGAACAGTAAAAATGACTTTGTAGCACCAAACGTATTGACCATTTTGGAACATTTTGGCATCATTAACTCATTTTTTCAATTTTTGACAATTCCGTCTTTGTAGTACTAGATGAGCGATATATAAAACTCAAAGGTGACTGACTTACTGACTGACTGACATAGATATCTATCAACGCAGAGCCCAAACCACTGGACGGATCGGACTGAAATTGGGCATGCAGGTAGATGTTATGACGTAGGCATCCGTTAAGAAAGGATTTTGATCAATTCCCACGGGAACGGGAACCACGCGGGTGAAACCGCGGGCGGCCGCTAGTTTGGATACAAAGTTACATATTTATAAACTCGGCTGTATCTTTAGAAGTAGGTAATAAAATAGTTTCTGCTCCACATGTGCCACCCAAAAACCCGTCATTATCTATTAATGAAGGAACATCAAAGCTTTAATTAGGCGAAAGCCTGCGTAAGCGGCCATCTCTAGGGTATATTTATATACCTTGCCCGTGGGTCTATAAATGTCATTAAACATACAACATTGGGTAAGGTCACACATCAACATTTCATATAATATTCCTGTCAATGCTTTACTCATGTGTTCTAAAATGCTCATAACCTTTGAAAATAATGTAGCTGTCACTACGCTCGAACGGGCAACTCCATTCTTGAATGTAACAACTTCAGCGGCGTCATGAATACTCATTGTCAATTTATTTCTCGATTAAGGGACATTCCCATTCATATTTCACTTGTATTATAATTGTTTATAATATTGAACGTATCTACTTGTAAGGTTTTTGACCAAAACAAAAAATGTTCCAAAAATGTGCCAACCATTTTGGAAACAAAGGACCATTAGAAAAATATAGCCTGTATTCTGTCAGTGAATTAACTTTTGTATTAATAAATAATAATAAATTTTGGACTAAATGGAACACATAAACAAATATTATCTGGTCTAAAAACTTTACACGCTGCGTAAAATAATTTAAAAATCATTCATTATCAGCCTAGCGCAGTCCACTGATCTTTCCTATTTAAACATCAATAGGATATAATCCTAGGTATCTATGCTTAACGCTGGTACTCACTTCCCGCCAGTGAGGTCGATGTCATCGCGCATCCACCTGACGATGGGCTTGGGCGCGCCGAACACGCGGCACTTGAGCACCGCCTCCGACCCGTCCACCTTCACCAAGTTCTCCGGACCTTCCTTGATCTCTGGCGGAATCGCTGGAATAACAAATTGAACATTTTAGACAATTGTATTTTGGCAAAGGGGTCCAACAAAACAGGCATTTTCAAACATGAAGATATATTTTGCTGCGATTTGCTTAATTTCCGAAAATATCTTTAAGGTGCAGCGCAGACGGCACACTTTTTGTGTGATCGAATCTGCGGCGCACAAAAAGATGTAAATTCCGGCGTACAAAGTGCGCCGGACTTTTTGCGCCTTTTGTGTGTTACTGCCAGTCATCGCCCATGGTCCACCTTCATAGTTCACCCAGGTGTACCAAGGGCAATTATTTCTTCCCTTAGTTCACCCCAAGATAACTGGGTGTAAAAGGTTCTATTCTAACAGACTAAAAAGTGCGTCACGGATAGTCTGTCGTCTACGCTGACCCTAAAAGTTTCAGCCTATTAATGTCTCACAGCAGGGCAAAGGCCTCCATCATTGTAATGAAGTCATCGCTACAATGACAGCGCCACAAAACGTTCGTCCCAATGGGACTTAACATTGGAACGAACGTTTTGTGGGACGAATCACTGAACGAGCCGATAGGTACTGGCGTAATCACTACGCTTGCCAAACGCGGATTAGGGACCACAAACCCGAGTTATGTCCGAAATAACTGACTCAAATTTTGCCTGACTCGAGTAATGGAATATCTCTTAGCTGGAAAATGATTTGGTATTTAAGTATTTAGGATTGCATTTAAAACCCAATATATAAATAAGAAATGTTTGAAACCACTAACAATATCCCTAAAATGTAACATCTAATCCCATGGAATTTCAAAACAATCGCTTTCAATTACCATTCGCGACGTTCTGTCACAACATCGAGTTTATGGTTCTATTTTTGTTACAAGGAATTATAAAACGATTTCGTAAATATACACGAATAAGTGTGAAGAAACCTTTCGATCTGTGATGCTTTACAAAGTCTATAATTAAGAATCGAGTGAGCATTTTTAAAAGCGTAAAAGATTTATCATCTTTTTAACTTTTTTTTTATAAAGATACAAATATTACTATAGTCCAAAATAGAACGGTCGTTTACGTATTTCCATACGCTGAGATAGGGTCGAATCAAAGCATTATTAACCCTCATCATGGCGAGCCACCCGCAGCCGACACATGCCCACTATGTTCAGCCTGGTATTAAATTACAGAGTACACAACAACTAACAATATCCGTCGGGCATTTCGTTAGGATTGCGGTGTGGGCGTGCGAAGAGATGGCCGAGGATGTGCCCAATAGACGCGAGACGGCTCGAAACTAGATAACTGGCAAACTTGTGAATAGGGACTGACATCAGGCGTGAGACTTGAATGAACTCGAAAATGTCTCTCTCCACTCGACTCGACTTGCGTGTCACTGACATCGGGGAATTTTGAAAGAATTCTCATATATACAAACATTTTATCCAAATTATCCAATTTTATCAGTCCATTCATGGCACATTTTAATAAAACGAAACTTCAAAAATTGGGACATTATTTGGACCATCTTCACTAAAGAAGTAGATGTTGTGTTTGTAGATTGTTAAAAATACACGACAAAAGTGTTTGAAAATCATAATGTGCGTCTTGTGTTCGTCTGAATTGGTAAAATTTTCAAATCCATCATGGCCTATTAAATTGATATAAAAAAACTCTTCTATAAATAGCTCGGTTTAACCTTTACCTAGTAAAGATAAAGTGTTACGTCGTGTGCAGCAACATTGCAATATTCATGCAACAGTTTTGCAGGTGGCGAGTGGTATGCATAAAATATTCAACGTATTGCTGTCCGCTCCCCCTTGCATTAGATGAAAATTCTAATCTTTGAACCTTATGAAAATCAAATAAAGTTTTGTAACAGCAATTTTAATATTGCACTAGCTCGCACGGCCCTGTTTATTTTGAAGTAACAGTCAAATGAGTCGGAAGAAGTCAACGGTATAACATTGTATGATTAGGACACGTGGAGGCGTTGAATCTACGTCGGAAGGTACAGTAAACAGTTGCATTTCATTGAATTAACCTAATTTACTCCTGTCATGTATTTACAATACAATGATGTGAATGTGATGTAAGGAACAATCTTTACATTGTAAGCGGTTTCAGGTTTTGATAAATTGTAGGTTTCTTTTAAAAATCATGATATCGTTTCTAGTACAGGTAACGAACCGGCATTATTGACTCTTGTTTTAATAGCAAAAACGAATCCTGTTTATAACATTTAAAAGTAAATTAAAATAAGATGACACCAACACCGAGACCCTCTGTCAAAACTTTGTAACCATAAGAAGAACAAAACTTTGTCCATCAAAAATATTGCAGAAATTTGTTGAAATAAGAATGAAAAAGACACTGGCGAAGTTATCGTAAATTCTTATAAAGAATCATTTTGTCCCTAAAGCACGTCACTCAAGCGGAAAAGATAACTTGAAGACCCAAATTCATCATTCGTATGACAAAAAGCGGTCGAATTATACGACAAGGAACTAGTTATGAAACTCCAAGTGGAAGTTTGTCGAGTGCTCTACGTACGTGAGCACGTGCAGCGAATACCTAAACTGGACTTAAAGCCGACGACACACGACCGTTATATCTTTGCAATTTGCTGTGGACCCATTGGAAAATTGTTTGAGTTTCTCGATTCGCAGCTTTAAGCTTTACAAGGCATCAGAACTTTCCAAGCTAATTCTGTTTACTCAATTCATTCATAAAAGTTGTGTGTGACTCGGCTGCTTTAGCGAGTCAGACTCGCTAAAGCAGTCGGAACTAAAAGGATAACCACGACTTTAGCTTTGAAGCTAATAGGAATGGTGGTCTACTGTGGCACCACCCGTGCTTTACGGGAATGGCCATTAAGTTAGGTACACGATGTTTTCTGTCACCGCTGATGTGGTACGCTCATAGATTAATTCCGTAGGAGCGCGCCGCATTTTGTACTATTGACCTCACGAATTTGAAGCGACGTTTGTCACCACTCTATTACCACAGCTTACTCGGTTTATTAATAAACAATTCACACAATGTTTTTATTCTTCTTCGTGTGCAGGCGGCAAAAGATTATAGTTAATTCGTGAGAGCACCCAAGGGCAATGGCGAGTGAATCTATGCAGTTATAGTCATTGCATAACGTCCTTTGGCTTATTGCTGCGACTGAAGGAACTTCTCAATTGCCGGCACTTTTGTTGTAAGTTCCTGATATACATCTTTGTTATGAAGTCAAATGTTTACAGTTACTTATTATCCAAATAGCCATCGTATAGAAAGAACAACATCCTCCTAGCTATTACAACCAAAAACATTATGTACACACCCTATTTTATAGGCCGCCCTTTGATTTGGAAACTCGCTGCATCAACAACTTAATCGGATAAGTACTCAAATGGCTCTTAACATACTAATTATCTTGTGTCTGTGCATAATAGCTTTCTTTTAAATGCATCATCGCATGTCATCGCTCATAAATATCCCTTCGGCGAATTTATTGTCTCTATTTAGTCAGGGTGATTGATCCAGGTTTTGGCAAGTCCTGTTGTAACATTGGAGTGACTGTCGTCTGATCTCTATCACTCTTAACAGATAAACTATACTAGGTTAGAACGCACTCGGCTACCACAGCTCCTAGCATACGCTTTCAAAATATAAGACGAAAAATACCGATATTTTAAAGAAATAACAGGAAATCCTTGGACGGTTAATCAAAACATCACCAACTCAAACAAAGCTGAGCGTTGTTCCATTACAACGAAATGGAACTAAAATAAACTTAAGTAGGAACAACAACCAAATGCGCTTTTGTAGAGCTAAGTATAAAACGTTCCTCCGTGAAATCAGAACAATTTTGAGTATTTTTCATTTGATTGATTCTAGTCTTTATTTGACTACATAAAGCTTATTTAAGCTAAATGGTTTGCGAATAATATTATATAATTCCATTACATGTAAAGACTTTGGCTGAAATAGAGTGAATAAAAAATTAA
Source organism: Mecyna flavalis (assembly GCA_949319885.1). NCBI lineage: Eukaryota > Metazoa > Arthropoda > Insecta > Lepidoptera > Crambidae > Mecyna > Mecyna flavalis. Next base: position 2,502,607 of record OX439426.1, read on the forward strand.
ACCGACTTCAAAAAAAAACAAAAAAAAAAACTACCTAAAAACACTGAAAAGCAAAAAATAATTTTAATAAGACATTCATCAAATGCGCTTATTGTCTAAGCCTATTAATAACATTAAATTGTATTTACGTGCTAGGTAGGTACCTACTAATCTGTTTGAAGTCGGTGCCAAGCCAAATAGTAGGTACCCAGACTACGTACCTACGTCCGCGGATTATTTGTAACCCTGTATAATACATAAATTATTAGGTATGTATCATTTTTCATTACCTTTGGCTTGGCACCGACTTCAAACAGATTAGTAGGTACCTACCTAGCACGTAAATACAATTTAATGTTATTAATAGGCTTAGACAATAAGCGCATTTGATGAATGTCTTATTAAAATTATTTTTTGCTTTTCAGTGTTTTTAGGTAGTTTTTTTTTTTGTTTTTTTTTGAAGTCGGTTTAATTTTTTTTTAAAAAAGTTTGTTTATTTTTCTATTTTTAGTGTGAATAATACGTAGGAGTGAGTAAAACTCTCTCATAATATTGATAACGAAAATACGAGTAAAATAGTAGAATTGTATTATTTGACAATATTAGGTATTCATTAAGTGTTCAGCACCATTCAGTAGACCAACTAAAGATGCAGCCCGCAAGAGGGACATAAGAATTAAGAAGTCGTACCCTTTAGCTTCCATCATCATAGTTGTACCTTCCATCATCAGCTTAGCTGCAAAAGTACATGAAATACAACTAACGGTCCACATATTCCTACAACACTGAAATAATTATCCCCTAACTCCTAACCGTTAAGGAGTTGTACCTTCCATCATCAGCTTAGCTGCAAAAGTACATGAAATACAAATAACGGTCCACATATTCTTACAATACTGAAAGAATTATCCCCTAACTCCTAACCGTTAAGGAGTTGTACCTTCCATCATCAGCTCATCAACATAAAGTGATGTCTATAGGACGCAAAAACTTAAATGGCTTCAGAAAAAACAAGTAACGCGTAGTGTGCGCCTATAAAATTTGAGGTTTGCCCTTGATTTTCCCGGGATCCCATCATCAGATCCTGACATGGTGACAATGGGACCACCTCGGAACTATGCACTTTCAAATAAAAAAAGAATTATTTAAATCGGTCCACAATTGACGGAGAAATCGACGGACATACATAAAAAAAAAAAAAAAAAAAAAAAAAAAAAAAAAAAAATACATACAGTCGAACATAGAACCTCCTCCTTTTTTGAAGTCGGTTAAAAATCGGATTAAAAAGAACATCGTGATTTGTAAGACAATACTAACGGTGGATTAACCGGATGACTCACGGAGGTTATCGAACTAGGGAAAAAATTTGGGAATCTCTAGGGTTGTCAAGTTTTTTAGATATATATATAGGTGTGGTGAAGCAATATTGATGAATGTCGTATATCACCTTTTGCCAAGTAACTGAAAGGTTTTGCCAGTATATGAAAGGCAATGTAAGGTTTATCATCAGGTTTAAATGACAACTAAGTTGAGTGCTTGAGCATACTTTCGATTTGCATATGAGGCACCGTGTTACACGGCACGGCATTGAGTGTTGCTATGTATAATATGTATGATAAATACCTATCCATACCTAAGAATTATGAGTATCTAATGTTTCTCTTTTGTCTGACACTCATAGTACAAGTAATACGCTTACACCTAGTTTAAGGCAAATAATGTCCAAGAACATTTATTTATTACAAAAATCAGTCGTCATTAAAATTCACATTTACAGCATCAAAGCTCGGAAGTCTTTTATAAAAAAAAGAACAAGGGGGTAAGCGACATCCCTGAGCGACACCTCGATCTATGCCGCACCCGCCCGTTCCTTTTAGGGAGGGTGGCTTGGCCAGGTAGCGGTGTTTTGTACGACACGCAATATTGGGTGCAGCTGGACTTTTTATTGTACGGCGACAATGCCCGGTAATCCTGTGGCGGATCCCTTGACATTTTGAGCCTGGAAGTTTAAGGGATCAGGATGTTTACGCCAAATTGTAATTTGTTGCGGTTGCAACGCGATTTGAATTGCATCAATATCCATTTACTTTTTGTTACAATGAAAATATTTTAATTTGTATTTTAAATTGATGAAAAAGATTTTTATTGGCTTTGGTAGATTACCTATATAAATATTTGTGAAATGTAGAATCTATCAGTGAACTGAGCATTATCCCGAAATAAAAAAGTAGCCATGTACTTTTTTTAGTCTACGTTAAAATCAAACTATGAAAATCTGTTTTGTTTTTTTTTTCACTTTTGAAAAGACATTTATCATTATAGCTTCCAATAGAAAAAATATTTGTTTTAGGGGAAATAGGCAGAAGTTGGTATGCCAACATACTGTTGTTGAATTAACAAAACTAAAATGACTGGAATATAATACCGGGCAAATGTTGATATTATCCTATTCTTAACCTCTTCGGAAACCACAAAAAAAGTTGTCATTTAATTATTCAACAGTGTTTGTAAAGAGGACAATTGCTATACTAGTTGAACTAACATTGTGGTCAATTGGCCCAAGGCCAATGAAGAGTCGACTTAACATCATAAAGCAGAAGCTTCTTCACAGCATGATGAATGAGTCCACAATTTATACGTCCGCCATCCCATCCCCGGGATCAATTATAAGTGACGTTTATAGCGGTCGCCAGGGTTCACTTTAGGAATAAAACTTTTGTATTAAAACTGACAACGTGAATAGAGGGATTTACTTTGATGGTCACGTTTATAAACCGAATGTAATACTTGCGGGAAAGTAATCTACAAGATTTATTAAGGCTTATAAAAGACCTGGATGGTTTTAGACCGAAGAGAGAGGACTCTAATTTTAATTCAAATCTAATAGTATCAAAGTATTACTTAAACTTTTTCAGATTTTTTCTTATTTTAAGGACCAGTAAGCAAGAAACATTAGAGAACAATGATTACTTAGATTGTGATAAATTAGTATTGTACCTAAAACCACTTTGTTAATCTGACGGCAAGAGACATGGTAGAGCTACTCTTGATGACATTTTTACATATTTTTATGACCTGGGAGCATAGAAAAATAAAATTCTAGTATTTCGTACAGCCTAATTTTCATCAGAATGATTGAGAAATCGAAATAAATAAAAGTGACGCCTAATAAAAATTGCTTAAGCACAAATAGTTTCGACAATAAAACAATCAGTAATTGCAAAAGTGTCAAGTGTACTACAGACTTCTATTGCGAGCATATAAAAGAGCTAAGCGGATGACGTATCCTCACGTCTTGAGAAATGGGCTTTGGCAATGCGAATGAGGGCAAAGTTCGAGAACTTCAGACGTAAAAATGCGTGCCAATTAGGTCGCAGCACTGTTCAGACGGATGAATGGTTTGCAGTGTAAATAATTAACATTCTAGCCGAGACTGCTACTGCGAGGCAGTAGATTAAAATGTTGCGATCGTTAATAGCTCATTCATTTAGGTTTCTATGATATTCATGCAATTTCGTTCTAGTGCTTTGACTCTCGCAATTGTGGTGACAGATTTTACGCATTGCGGGATTACGGGACGCATTACGGGACGCATTACGGGACTGTCACTAGCCAGTAAAAGATTGAGAAGGAAGATTAAGAAATACAATATATCGCCAAAACACAAGCTAGAATATTTTGAAATTGTATAACGGAGCATCACTACGTTTATCGTGATCGAAGTTTAAGCGAAATAGAAATAGGATGCACAAACAATTTGCAGCAAAACTCGAAGTGTTCCTTTCCTGACAATTGGACGACACGTCCCCAAGGATTTCTATTATGTATTGCGAGTTGTGAGCGAGCGTCGCGGTGAGGTGCACCGCAGAGAGGAATGCATCTAGCCTCACGATGCAAGTAGCAATGTATTTCCAACCTACAACGTTGCCCGAATGGTTTAGAATTAGATGTCAGGAATTTATGGGCTATAAAACTGTAAGGCGTAAATTCAAAAGCGTGGAGTAATTACGGGATTGCTATGATCGTGTACACGCAACGCAACACAAGGATTGTTTTTAAATGGCGCCTATAGGAAGACAACAAATTCAGGAATGTAAATAGGTAGGTACTCGATACGATAGTAGAACTTGGAAGGCGTCAAATTTATAAACTCGAAAATTCCCGAATGGAATATGCCGTCAAAATAATGAATTTTTATTAGCACTGTAATTGAAGACCTTCCGTCAGTCGTAAAAAGAATTGTCTGAATAAGAAGTAAATGAACTGTGTTATTTACTCAGGAATACTCCTAATTTGGGTACTATTACAGAACGTCGACGTGTTTTGGTCTGGGGATAATTTTGAAGCTGGAGTGTCATAGGTTACTTTCAATCTCAATATATCGCATTCCTGGTAGAAGTTTAGTAAATAAGTTACACGGTTTTCTTGTACCTAATACGCATCTTTAATATCTTTTAATTCACTAAAAAGAAAACTGAAAAGCTGAGAATATTTAGAAAATTCATAGTAACCAAGTACCGCATCAAATGCTTCGTTCTAACAAGTCAGAAGTATAAAAGCATTGCATGCAGTTATTTATACTGACACGGCTGTGCGTCTTATCGATTTACGATCCGCTGTGGCAGTTCCAGTAAAAACTTATAGACCACATTTTTTTTTAAATAAGCCTGGAGCATTTAGATTGCCGGCACGTGCGTGCCTTTCGACCATTCAGAGATTTGAAGGCAAAGGTGACCTCAATTTTAACACTGTTCGAACGAGTGACATACGTTTCACCGTGCACTTACGATAAAAGCGACGATAGGTGAACAACAAACATGTTATTTCATCAATCGCAGGCAATCGTACCACGTGTCGTGCGAACATTTAGTTCATATTTGAAATGTTTTACTTCCTTTGTCAAAGCCGTTTATTTAGAATGCGAATATACTGTATAAACTATACATAGCTTTACTACACATGACAATAAAAAATGACAGCGCGGTGTAGTGAACCTAATAATCGGACATCCCGTTGCTCATACTCATGGTCTCAAAATAGTAACTTTTAATAGGTAGTTAAATGATAAGGGTAATAAACTTTAATGACATTGTAGAAAACATTACTTATATATTGGCAAAAGCTCTACTTAAGTCCGTTCCTTCAAGACAAGAAAATAGAACGAGAAATTTGCTTTATATTGTAACCCTTTCATCTGTAGAAGTCTTCCAAAGCAGTTTTGAGTTGAAAGACGTAGATGCCGAGGTATCACCGAGATACCACAATACCTGTCGACAATAAAAAAAAAATATCACTTACATTGCACGTTGATGTAGACATCTTTGTAGACGTAGCCGATGGAATTAGTAGCGTTACAGCCGTAGTTGCCGGTATCATTCTTGACCAGGTCGGTGATGATGATTGAGTCGACGGTGACCTGGCGGCGAGGGTTGGGCTGCGCCTGCTCGATGGGCTTGCCGTTGTGCACCCACGAGATCTGCGGCACTGGTGTCCCTCCCGCCTGGCATCGGATGACGGCCGTCTCCCCCTCAGCCTTGTTCTGGAACTCTGGCTCTTCGGTGAAGAAGGGTGCCGCTGTGAAAGGAATTATGGTTTAGTATTTCATGTACCGTTGACAGTTATGAAGAGAAACCCAATAAGATCCTCAGTAATAAGAAAGTACCTGGTGATTTGTTTATCATTACCACATAGAAGTTAATTTACTGACAAAAAATCTTAACGGTTATTACTTTTAGATACAAAAGACCTTTCTCTTGATGATTACAATTTAATAAGCTTTTACAATATTCGGCAATATACAATATATGTACATTGCAACTTGCAAGCGCGGTAAATCTATCTGTCATCTCGACGGCCAGTGCGGGGCATCGTACGCGGTGACCATAGTGATGTGTTAATCGAGTGAACCAATTATTTGCCTAACATTACATATTAACTCATAAAATAGACTTAAATTAAATATTAATTATCCCTTTATGTTGAATTACTGGTTTGCTATAGTCTGTAGATGACGGCAAAACATTTTCATTAACCGACTATAAAGGAAACTATAAAGATACAATAAGTAGAAAATTACATTATGAATCGCCTCTATAGCTTTACTTGGTCCTCAGCGGTTCTATACTGCTCGCATCATAAAACCGTGTAAATCTTCATTTATAACATGTTTTCCAATAAAACTGGAAACATAGTGTACTGTTGTTGTTCGCTTGCCAACAGTTCTAGACTTTGTGAGTGAACACCCTTGAATTGGGTCAACATTTTCTTATAAGATGTCGTTAAATAAAATTTATTACAAACCTGTACGAAAATGTTCATTAACTAAAAATTATATTGTAAACTTTCTATAATATCCATGTAAAAAATAAACTTAGGAGTTGGAGTAGCTTAAGGCCAAACCGATATGTCGAAAACATTCCGCAAAGGTAGGCAGATCCCAAACGAAGCTGTTCAAAGAAAATCAACCCGTGTGATGTTGTCGCAAGGCAAGAAAAAGAAAAGCCTTCAGGGAAAATTCTCAGAGATGAAAGGACAATCACCCCGCTCGGATTTCCCGACGAGTCACTAAGTATTCTTAAACGTATCTAGTGAAACCCGACAACGCAGTCTCGGCTCCGATTACAAACTCCGGATCAGATATTTACTAACAGTCTTATGTAGCTTAGAGCTAGACAAGTCGTCAGACTAGGTGAACAGAAGACAGATAGTGCGAATCGATAATGATATCGAATCGAATCTAATGAAAACATTAGAAGAACCCAATTTTCTTTATACTCACTAGAAATTTTAAAATTTTGCACTTGACCGGTAATATGTATCGTGAGGCCAAAAATTCTCCTCAATCGTAGGAAGGAAATGTTATCCAAACTGTAATAGGGTTTTTAGTTTTTTGAATGAAAGATATTCCTGCAAATCTAAATTACAGTCAACCGCAAAATTAAATGAGCTACATATAGACATGTCTTATTATCGTGACTGTAAAGACTATTTATCTTTGCCGCAGACTCCACGAGAGCGGCTGAAAGCTTGTACCTAGTTATAATGCATCGCGAAATTCATTTTTCCTCTTTCAGGAATGAATCAGTATGCCGCTTTTATGAATAATGCACGCATGGACCGACTAGGGAGCAGAGGTGCGGTGTTCGCGGCATAAGTCTGGTTGTTTATGGGCGGCTTCACGGCAAATTGCGCCCGCTTCCACGAAGGGACGTGACCCGCGGGTGCCCGCGAGGACAATCCATAATCGTAATGAGAACAGGCCAGGGCCGCAATATGTTCTATTTCAGTTTAACTCTTTGTTTATCAGTACTCAATAAATTACTTTTATTTATAGGTATAAAGAGTACTCATGAATCGTCAAACTCTTACAAATTTTGTTTTATGGTATACCCACAACGACATCCACATTTCTGTCATGTTTAGACTACTACACATTAAACAAAACATATATTTATTTATAAAAAGCGAAGACTAATACCACAAACAAATCCATTCTTTTGATTGATAACAATGGTAATTGAGAATAAAACTTTTCCTTTTTAAAGAAGCAATGACCTAACCTGGTTTACCAAACATGATAAATAGGAAACCAATGCGGAGTTCGCGTATTTATAGAAAAGTTATTTATTTTATTACGTTTGGTAGAGTCCTTTGGTTCAGAAAACTTTTATTCCTCATCCATTCTACTAACGTGATAAGACGACTGTGTAACTCCTGAACGTCACTGTAATATGTATTAGGATTTGATAATCAATTTACCTATTACTCTTCCCGTCGATATTACCGAAAAATGACTCAGAAGTATTCGGAGTCTATCTCTATCATCCCCAAGGGACATTACTTGAATTTGCCCATTAAATACTGTTACGACGATGTCCGGCAACGGAGCTTGCACGCGAAAACGGACCTCACTCCTCTACGCAATAAGGTTCATTCTCGCGCGCGCCCGCTGCTTGTTTACCTGCGCGCGGCCACCTGCTTTTTACCTGCGCGCGATTGTTTTCATGAAAAGAACGGTCCTGTTCAAACGCGTGTCCTCGCGCCAGTTCCAGAGGCTTCACGAATCATCCACGAAATACTAGAGGGCCCGCGCCGGGTATAAATAGAGAGTGAGCGACGCTGCGAGCAGTATTCATTCTTCGGAAAGCGATCAGTGCGAACTATCCTGCGACGTTTGAAGTGAACAGCGTTTACCAGTGTTTGTTTTGAATTGTCTACGTAAAGTGTGAAGTGTAATTGTGTTAAAGTGGTGTATTTTAGTTGAGTGGTTTTAAATAAATAATTGTCTTTTCGTAACCGGCATTTAATTTGAATTGACGTACCCCGTACCCGCAACATTGGTGTCAGAAGCGGAATTCAAGATGCCACGAGAAGACAGCGAGGGACGTGTGACGAGGAGCCAAACTGCGTCTTCGCAAGGAGATGAAGCCGCAAGTACTTCGTCAACGGGTTCAGTAGCAGCACAACCACCGGCTGTGGACTTTAACACCCTGGTAATTTTGATAAAAGAACAAGCACGTCGACAAGAAGAACAAGCTCGTCGACAAGAAGAACAAGCTCGCCGTCAAGAGGCGCAGCTAGCCCAACTACGAGAGGACCAGGCCCGTGGTCAGGATGAGTTGGCGAAGACTCTGTTGGGGGCTATTGAGAAAAAGCAGGCGGCGATGGAAAAGCAAATTGTTGCTGTATCGGACGAGGTAGGGCACATCAAGGAGGACGTACTTCAGGTGAAGACACAGCAAACCCAACACGAAGAGCGATTGACCCAGGTTGATGCAACGCTAGAGAAACACGATGTGACGTTGCAGCGACTGCACACTAAAATTCTGAAGGTTGAATCGCAAAGCGGTGCCGTACTTCCAGCACATATTGGGTCTCCTAGGATTGAAGTACCCCACTTTGACGGAACAACATCATGGGCAGCTTTTTGGTACCAGTTCGAGACGGTGGCCAAAGGAAAGGGCTGGAGCGACGAAGAATCGATGATGGCGCTTACTCTAGCTCTACGTGGTGATGCCCTGCTGACGTTAGAAAACCTGCCTCCGGAAAGTAGGACCTTGGATGCTCTCCATAAGGCACTAGAGAGCAGGTACAGCGACAAGCATCTTGAACACGCGTACAGAGCGCAGCTCCGTGACCGCATGCAGAAATCCAGTGAAAGTCTGCAACAATGGGCCACAGAAATTGAAAGACTAGTTCGTCGTGCCTATGTCTCATGCCCAACGTTGGTAGAAGCAACCATCCTGCAAGCGTTCATCGATGGAATCAAGGACTCGGAGATCAGAGCAGCAGTTAGGCTGGGACATCATAAGACCTTACAAGAAGCTTTGGCCCATGCCTTGGAGGTAGAAGCTGTACGCCAGGACCCTAGGACGCATAGACTACGGGAAATGGTGGTAAGGGAAAAACCATCATTGGGTCCAATGTGTTATGGCTGCGGAGAGAGGGGCCACATCCGGATTAGTTGCCCCAAAAGAAGATTGCCACACAGAACGACAGTAGCGTCCTCAACCCAAGTGGACGCTGAAGAGCTGTCGTTAAACTAAATGGAGCCAGGGCCGTGGGGCAGGCGCTGGCTGGTCAACATCAAGCCCCTACTATCACTGTATCACAGATGGGAAATGGAAACAACCTTTCAGTGGAGGGCCAGCTGAACAGCAAAACATGTATCTTTACAATAGACACCGGTGCTTCAAGAACCATAGTGCGCCCGGAGTTACTGAGGAGAACTGTCATGTGGGGACGCAGACCTCTACCCATCCAGCTGCAAACAGCAACAGGCCAGCCAGTAACTGTCATCGGTGAGACAGTGGTGAAGATAACAATTGGAGACCAGACCTTCGACTACAAGGTGCTAATAGCAAATATCACGGATGAATGCATCATCGGATTGGACTTTTTGAGAGACCAGAAATGTGTAGTAGACGTCTCTAAGGGAGTACTAAGTTTTCCGGAGCAAGAAGTATTCCTGGAGGGAGGATCATCGTGTGCAGTCTACTGCCTGAAAAATACAACATTACCGCCGAGGTCTGAAACTTTAGTACAAGTTAGATTCCCTCCTAATGTGTGTAAAGGACGAAGTGTAGTAATAGAAAACTGTGGCGATCATCCAAGTCGGATCACGGCAAGAACGTTGGCGATGACCAGAGAAGGAGCGAAAGTGCGGATAATAAATCTTAGTGGAAATGAGGTACAGTTACGAAGAAACTGTGTGATCGGTCGGTGTGAAACGGGTTATTCTATAAGAAAGTTGAAAAGGACTCGGGAGCCAGAATCCTGTCAACGAGATGACGTCATGCAGCTTCTAGAAGATTGTAAGGATAAGTTATCTGCACAGGAACTTCAACAGGCTAAGAGGTTGTTACACGATTACAGTGACATCTTTGCAAAGGGTGACCATGATTTAGGAAGAACAGGCCTTGTTAAACACCGCATACACACGGGAGAAACGCAACCAATCAAGCAGACTCCTAGGCGCCTTCCGTTTGCCAAGGAAAAGGAAGTAGCAGAGATGATTGCCGAGATGCACAAGAACCGCATCATAGAACCTTCGACGAGCCCGTGGTCATCGCCTGTAGTCCTAGTTAAGAAAAAGGATGGCAGCACCAGATTTTGCGTTGACTACAGGATGTTAAATAATGTAACGAAGAAGGACAGTTACCCTTTGCCACGGATTGACGACACATTGGATATGCTGAGCGGTATGAAGTGGTTCTCAACAGTTGATCTAAAAAGTGGTTACTGGCAAGTGGACATCCATCCAGAAGACAAAGAAAAGACGGCATTTACCACTGGAACTGGAAATGGGCTGTGGCAGTTCAACGTTATGCCCTTTGGACTTTGTAATGCTCCGGCAACCTTTGAGCGGCTAATGGAGAGGGTTTTGGTTGGACTGCTGGGAGACGCATGTCTTGTTTACCTGGATGACATCATCGTCATGGGACGAAATTTCGCAGAACACCTAAGGAATCTGGGGAAGGTGTTTACCAGGATTCGAGAAGCAAATTTAAAGCTCAGTCCGAAGAAGTGCGCATTCTTTAAGGAAGAAGTGGCCTATTTAGGTCACATCATCTCCGCGAAGGGTGTGAGGACCGATCCAGAGAAGATAAAAGCTGTCCAAGAATGGCCTACACCAACAAACAAGACGGATGTAAGATCCTTTTTGGGCTTGTGCGCATATTACCGGCGCTTTGTCAAGAACTTCTCCGACATCGCCAAGCCACTTCATCGACTTACGGAAGACAAACGAGTATTTGCCTGGGACTTGGAATGTGAACAAGCTTTCAATAAACTGAAGGGACACCTTTGCACCACTCCCATACTTGGATACCCGAACAGAGAAGGAAGATTCATCGTGGACACCGATGCAAGCAATACTGGAATTGGTGGAGTTTTATCACAAGAGCAAGGTGACCGTGAAGTCGTTATCGCCTATTTCAGCAAGTCGCTTTCAAAGCCAGAGAGGAACTACTGCGTGACTCGTAAGGAACTGTTGGCAGTAGTGAAAACTCTTCAACATTTTAGCAAGTACCTCATCGGCAGACAGTTCACCTTACGGACGGATCATGCAGCATTAAAATGGCTTTTGCAGTTCAAGAACCCAGAAGGACAAGTTGCACGATGGTTAGAGCAACTACAGGAGTACAACTTCGTGGTGGAACATCGAAGCGGCAGAACGCATTTGAATGCGGACGCCCTTTCAAGAAGACCTTGCCCTGAGTTCTGTAGCTACTGCTCTAAGACAGAAACCAAAGAGAAAGTCCGGATTATAACCACCCAGGGCCTTGACCATGAATGGAGTGAGGACGCTATTGGGAAAGCTCAAAAGGAGGACATCGACCTGAAGAAAATCTTTGAATGGAAAGAAAAAGACCAAAGGCCTTCTTGGAGTGATGTATCGTCATTTAGTCCCACTACAAAAAGCTACTGGGCACAGTGGGACAGTCTAGTAATTAAAGACGGAGTTCTGTTTAGAAAATGGGAGACGCCAAAAGGGGACCAAAGCAATCTGCAGCTAGTTGTGCCCCGAAAACAAGTGGCGCCCTTACTGAGGTATACAGCGTGGAATTTTAGTCGTTGTTTTCCCGCAGTAAAATGATTCTATCTTAGTAGTAAAATAAATTAATAAAGTTCTTTTTTTAGTCAAATCAAAAGTTTTACGATTATGATAGACGAAACTCGAACCAACAGTACTAGCTGCGTCACGGAAAATCACCGGCCGGGGTCATTGCCCTAAGCGTTTATCAAAAAAAATTATTTTTTACTATTTACTCACATTTGGTTTATATTTTCACACTAAAATTTAAGAAAAAAATTCAAAAAAAGTTTGAAAAAAAATTCAAAAAAAAAAAATTCTAATAAAATATTTGCTTTTATCGATAGTACTACTGAAGGTGAAGCGTTCTGCTGCGGGAAAACAACGACTAAAAAAACACGCAGTATACACGATGGGGTATCTGGAGGACATTTAGGTGTGAAGAAAACCCTAGAGAAGCTGAGACAACGGTTCTACTGGATACACTGTCGAGAGGACGTTGAAGACTGGTGCAGGAAATGTACGACGTGTGCATCAGTTAAGGGCCCACAAACCAGGAATAGAGGAAAACTCAAGCTGTACAATGTCGGCGCCCCGTGGGAAAGAATCGCAGTCGATGTTGCTGGACCTTTTCCAGAATCTGAGGAGGGAAATAAATACATCATTGTGGTTCAAGATTATTTCAGTAAATGGCCTGAAGTTTTCGCGACGCCTAATCAAGAAGCTAAGACGGTTGCGAAGAAGTTAGTCCAGGAAGTGATCTGCCGATTTGGTGTACCCCTCGAGATACATTCAGACCAAGGAAGGAACTTCGAGTCCGCACTATTCCAAGAGGTTTGTCAACTACTTGGTATGCACAAGACTCGTACTACCCCAGCACATCCACAATCTGACGGCATGGTCGAGAGATTCAACCAAACGCTTGAAAATCACTTGGCTAAAGTTGTCGATGAACATCAACGAGACTGGGATCAGTACATACCTCTTTTTCTGCTGTCCTATCGATCTGCCGTACACGATAGTACTAGTGCCACCCCCGCAATGGTGAACTTTGGCAGAGAAATGCGAATTCCAGTGGATGCCCTGACTGGTACACCACCCGAAGCTCCGAAACCTGTCACAGATTATGTGGCTGACCTCCAGAAACGATTGGACGAGATTCATGCCTTCGTTAGAGACTGTAGTCTGAAATCCAGCGAACGAATGAAGACTCGCTACGATCGTAAAGCCAACACTACCGGCTTTGAAGAAGGGGCACTGGTTTGGTTACACAACCCACTCCGGAAGAAAGGGAAGTCACCAAAGTTCCAGCCAAGATGGGAAGGACCCTACAAGATCATCACAAGGCTGAATGACCTCACCTATCGGATCAAGCAAGGAACAAGGGGCAAACCCAAGATTGTGCACATTGATCGGTTGGCACGCTACTACGGATCAAATAATGCTCGGGACGAGCATGACTAAGAGGGGGGTAATGTTACGACGATGTCCGGCAACGGAGCTTGCACGCGAAAACGGACCTCACTCCTCTACGCAATAAGGTTCATTCTCGCGCGCGCCCGCTGCTTGTTTACCTGCGCGCGGCCACCTGCTTTTTACCTGCGCGCGATTGTTTTCATGAAAAGAACGGTCCTGTTCAAACGCGTGTCCTCGCGCCAGTTCCAGAGGCTTCACGAATCATCCACGAAATACTAGAGGGCCCGCGCCGGGTATAAATAGAGAGTGAGCGACGCTGCGAGCAGTATTCATTCTTCGGAAAGCGATCAGTGCGAACTATCCTGCGACGTTTGAAGTGAACAGCGTTTACCAGTGTTTGTTTTGAATTGTCTACGTAAAGTGTGAAGTGTAATTGTGTTAAAGTGGTGTATTTTAGTTGAGTGGTTTTAAATAAATAATTGTCTTTTCGTAACCGGCATTTAATTTGAATTGACGTACCCCGTACCCGCAACAATACTAACAAACTAATTATAAATACTTCTGACAAGCTGACAAAGTATCATCCATTTGCAAATAACTGCTTAGTTACTGTTTGGCACTGAACTGTCTAAGGGCAGACGTGGCGCTTAGGGAGGTATACGATCTGCTCGTCTTGTTACACATTGCAATAAAAAAGAATACTTTCTTTAGTTGTTCTCTATATCATTGTCATTACAGCATACCAGAAAAACACCCACGGATAGGCTTTAATACGGGTAATAAGGGGCACAATAAATTGACTAGAGGATATTGGACATGTGCGTTAAGAACAATAATCTTCAGGTATACCGCTAAAGTCAGCTGACCGATAAGAATTTCTCAATTAATGTGAGAACTGGGTTACCGAGCGATCGGCGCGCGTGACAGCGTTACGTCATAGGACGTGGTGACGCGTGACGTGGCAGTATTAATGCACGGGAACATACATCATACAACATAATCCACTTTCCTAATCTAATAGGGTTACTTCCTCATACGCCCTTGGCACACATCAAAACACCGCTATGTAGAAAGAAAAAAGAAAAAAAAATGTTATCGTCCTAGAACAAATTAATTCTACCAATTTCAAGTAATTTCATTTCATTTCATCAGGCGTATTGCAAAGTGTTAATGTTCGCTTCAGACTTTTCACATACTACCATAAAAGTACATTAAATATCTCGGTTTTATTCATTTTCTTCTGTAAAAGTAGATAATTAATGAATCTCTAGAACACAATGTGCTTAATTTGACAAGTTATTAAGTTTTCATCTGCCTATTCTGAGCTGAGTAAATTTTAGAATCTGAGCATATTTTGCATTATCTCATTTTTCTTCAGAAACCTTCAAAAATACATGGAGACAAGGCCTCTAGGTCTTGATGAGCTATTCCGTATAAGATATTTATATTTCATTGATAATCACGATTCGCGTCAAAACCAGTACTGGTAAGATCCGGAGGCAATAACGGAATCGTTAGCGCGATTGCCCGAGTTTTGCTCTCAGTTGTAGGCAATCTACGACTATTAAATATATTAACGGTCGACGCATAAAGAGAACTGGCAGAGACGGGCATCTGTCTTATTCAATTAAGTCCATATTCTATCCCAATTATACTGTAAAGTGAGTGAAACCTCGACTCGACCGTCAAAGCAAAGTTTATTAAGCTAATAAGTAGAGAATGTTTTTTTTTACATTGACAAACGTAGTAGTAGGAACAAGTGATGTAACGTTTGAGTATGTGAATACTTCCATTATGAATCTTTTCTCACCCATAAATACCAAATTAGCGGTACAAAACAAACAATAAAAAGGGACTTTGTCCTGGCGAACAACAGCCGAAATTAAAAAGAACAAATGAAATATTTCTCAGGAGCAGAGATGACATTCAAAAACACCCGAGCTCCTTTATGCCATTCAGAATTTTAATGAAAAATATGCGCCCGAGATATTGTCAATAGGACAAACACAGATTCAACTTGGCCAACGGCACAATAAATAAATCTGTAATCCGTAAGGAATCTCAAAACTGCAATGCTACGAACTTTAGTTTTGGGTTTTTGACCGGTGACAAGATTCTAGTGTTCCAGGCAAAACTTTACAGATTCTTAAAGATGTTATATAAACTCTGACTTTAAAATCAACAATGTGCAAATGAAATATAATTTTACGATATAATATGTAGATATAACGAAATATTTGGGCTGTAGTTCGTAGGCCTGAGGACGTTTAAAAATATCTCTTACCTCACTGTTATCCCCTTTACATTGTGCACCACCGATTACGGTACAAAGGTCTAAGGAATATAAAGGACACGGTGGAATGCGAAATGGTCGTAGTAATAGCAAAATAAAAAAATAGGTCGCCATATTGTAAAGCTAAGTGCAGAAGCATTGTACGCAATCATTGCAACCTCGACAGACATTTTGCTACAGAACATTTTATGCGTAAAATTTCTGTAGAGCTAGCAGCATTATTTTTTTCGACTAAAACACAATACGCAGTATTGTAACCGCATCTTAGCAAGAAATCAGTGAACGAGTCGTGCACTTAAAAATCTGACCTTGTTTTGAGTGCTAGCATATCGCTCATTAAATGCAAAAGGGACGCAATCCCAAATATCATTTTTTTACAGGAGAGCCAAAACAAAATTTGAAAAACGAATTTATGTATTTTTTCTATATTTTTAAAGATTATATATAAGTGTTATACATCATTGGATGCATCTTTTTTTAATAGTTTTTTTACAAATACATACTTTTTTGTAATTTTTATTTTTGTGGAAAAAATAACACAAATATCTCTTTTGCATAAAACTTTTATTCCAAAATTACGTGTTTTTTCTCTAAAAAATACAATTTTTCTACATAAATCAAGTTTTTTTTAAATACTAATCCTAAAAAACAACTCAAAATTAGGCCTATCAGAGCAAGAGTTTCAGACTTAGAAAGCATAATTGTTACATTTAAAATTTAAATGAAAAAAAAAAAACTTTCTAAAAACAACGATAACTTACGTGATTTTTTGTGCAAAGCAGTTGCAATCCAAAATGTTGTCTATAAAAAACTCATTGTTTTTTTTGGATTGTTGCTGTTTTGCACAAAACTGAGGTGCGTCTTTGCTGTCGGTCGGGTCGCAACTGAAAAAATGGCGCTTTTGCACTAAATTACTGGTCAAACCGCGTTAATGCAAAAGTGGCACCATTACTGTTCTTCAATTATAATAGCTAAAATTGCGGGAGTCTTTTTCACACTATAAAATATCGAGTGCTTAGATCACATTTTTGTAATAAAACTGGTTTGCTGATTTTTTGTTTTGCGGCCCTTTTGCATTTAATGAGCGATATACACTTTTACGGCACGAGACCTCAAAACTAATATTGACAAACATGCACGGTGCTAACTTCCACTTTTGTATAACTTTGATATTGACATTACGTCTCAAAATTCAAAAAAAATCGTTTAAGGCAACGTGAACGTATATTTTCTTGATCTCAACATATTCATGACAAAAATAGAACATGAGTATCCCAAAAACATGCATTTGCTTCCAAAAACATTAAACAACTCTACAACAAGACCAAGTAAAATAATTTAATTAACTGCAAAGACATTAAAAACGTTGCGATGAAAATACTGCGAAATTAAGTAAGTAAGATGAGCACAGGAAATTGAGACACAATTCTAAGACATTCCGAGCGATACGGGAAACCCGATAGCAATTACGAGAAGAATGGCGACGCTTTCCTTGCTTCCGCACTCGATAGGAAGCGACAAGACATCCAATTCCAATGGCTATCACAGGCAAGGCCGTAAAACCTCGACTGGTGAACTGCGGCGGGCGTGACAAAAATACGCAATAACCTCGCGGTCGGGCGGATTCCGCCCGGAGTTCCGCTGCGAACGTGTGTACTATGCCTTGCTATTGGGCGTGTACTCTCACTTTGTCTACGGATCGATGCAAATGCTCGAACGTGTTGACAATGGCGAGTCGGTTCATTTTCCTTCGCATCGATAGTTCAATTAACTTTTCATTGCCGTTATTAAAGGTATATGTCGAATAATAATGTCAATTAAACGCCAATTTGAGCACACTACACATAATCATGATGAAAGCTTATTTAATTAAACCACTTTGACCAGTACTATGAGGCGTTGACACATATAATAGTAGATTGTTAACCAAGGGCTGTATCATGTATGACATCAATTGCATACGAGGTTTTTGGCGCCCGAGCGTAGCGAGGGCGCTAATTAGCCCGAGTATGCAATTGATGCTTACACCCGAGGTAAACACTCTGCTTTACATATCGATTGTGAGGTAAGTAAAAAACTTTACTTTTGAGAAAGAACTCCAAAACCAAGAAAAAAAATTACTTTCGCGCCTAGCTAGTCGACTGCCTTTTTTACTCTTCACGATTTTATGGCACGCAAGCGCGTCAATTCGTGCTGGCCAGTTCGATTTTTAAATAGATTTCAACTAACATACATTGTGACTTCGAAACAAATAGTTCGTTATTTAAAATAAAATCTTCATCATAAATTCTAATAAAAATTTTCTCGATTCCGACCGAGAAAAAAAATATTAACTTTTTAAAAATATTCTTATGAGTATGACAGTTCTTTTTTCAAATTCCAAAACCTATGCTGTAATGATATCCATACACCCCGGCATTCAAGGAAGTAAGTGACTACTTACAGAGCAAGAGATTATGTAATAGTAGATTGTTAACCAAGGGCTGTATGACATCAATTGCATACGAGGTTTTTGGCGCCCGAGCGCAGCGAGGGCGCTAATTAGCCCGAGTATGCAATTGATGCTTACACCCGAGGTAAACACTCTGCTTTACATATCGATAGTAAGGTAAGTAAAAAAACTTAAATTTTGAGAAAGAACTCCAAAACACGAAAAAAAATTACTTTCGCGCCTAGCTAGTCGACTGCTTTTTTTACTCTTCACGATTTTATGGCACGAAAGCGCGTCAAATCGTGCTGGCCAGTTTGATTTTTAAATGTGACTGCGAAACAAATAGTTCGATATTTAAAATAAAATCTTCATAAATTCTAAATATTCTTCTTGCAGTATGAGTATGACAGTTCTTTTTTCAAATTCCAAAACCTATGCTGTAATGATATCCATACACCCCGGCATTCAAGGAAGTAAGTGACTACTTACAGAGCAAGAGATTATGTAATAGTAGATTGTTAACCTTTAACTAGTGACGTGACAAATTGATAACACTATAAGGGACATGTAGTCTCACAGGCTACTACTTTAAAAGTTAAATTTTGTTTTAAAATTGCATTCGAATGATTTAAATTGTGTTGATATTTATCTGTTGGTATGTAATGAAACAAATATAAATAAATTTAATCAGTTTTTATAATTACTTCAAAAAACAAACGATAATTAACAATCATTAGTACTTTTTAGCCTTACTTGATAGGAGATTCTTTTTTTAGCATTTTAATAGACCTTACATAAATAATATTAAAAATATACCACTTTTTTAGGGTTCCGTAGCCAAATGGCAAAAAACGGAACCCTTATGGATTCGTCATGTCTGTCTGTCTGTCTGTCTGTCTGTCTGTTTGTCTGTCTGTCCGTCCGTATGTCACAGCCACTTTTTACCGAAACTATAAGAGCTATACTGTTGAAAATTAGTAAGTAGATGTATTCTGTGAACCGCATTAAGATTTTCATACAAAAATAGAAAAATAATAATAAATTTTGGGGGCTCTCCATACTTAGAACTGATTCTTTCATCCAATGAAATGAATTTTTTTCATCCAATCCTTACGTGTGGGGTATCTATGGATAGGTCTTTTAAAATGATAATAAGGTTTCTTATATCATTTTTTTCTAAACTGAATAGTTTGCGCGAGAGACACTTCCAAAGTGGTAAAATGTTGGTCCCCCCCCCTGTAACTTCTAAAGTAAGAGAACGATAAATCTAAAAAAAATATATGATGTACATTATTATGCAAACTTCCATTGAAAATTGGTTTGAACGAGATCAAGTAATTAGTTTATAAATTTTTGGGGCTTCCCATACTTAGAACTGAAACTCAAAAAAGTTTTTTCTTCAAACCCTTACGTGTGGGGTATCTATAGATAGGTCTTTAAAAATGATAATAAGGTTTCTTATATCATTTTTTTCTAAACGGAATAGTTTGCGCGAGAGACACTTCCAAAGTGGTAAAATGTTGGTCACCCCCCCTCTAACTTCTAAAATAAAAGAACGATAAAACTAAAAAATATATATGATGTACATTACTATGTAAACTTCCATTGAAAATTGGTTTGAACGAGATCAAGTAATTAGGTTTTTTTTAAAACGTCATAAATCGTAAACCTCAATTTTCCTCTCATTCAATCAACTCAAATATAAAAACGTCGATCAAACTCACAAAGAACTACAAGAACTTTTATATTATGATGATACTTGCTGCTACGGAACCCTTCATGGGCGAGTCCGACTCGCACTTGGCCGGTTTTTAATCAAAATATAATCAAGACAAAAACAAGAAAACATAATAGCTACTTCTGAAAACAAGACATAAAAATTCTTACACCTACTCTATTTGGTATAAATCATTGGCAATTTTTGCACTATGGGGCGAGCACATTGCAATCATATTATGGGATTGCAACACCCGATACCCGTGTACAATGTAGTTAAGGAGGACAAATACCGCATGCCCTTCGTTTACCGTGACTCATTTCAGGACTTTGGACAACTTCTTCAATCATATTGTCAGTCAGAACTCGTTTTATTACTAGCCGTAACTCCCTTGGTAATTGGTTGCACATAACGCGTCTTTGTATACGGGGTAGCACTAGCGAATGGGCTAATGACTTTAGAAATTACGGCTAATGGCGTTTTCTGCCATTTTGCACTAAAAACCGAAAAGAAGTTCGAAAAACTAGTATTGGTAGTAGTAGTAGAGTTATATGACAACTAGGGACATGTAGCCTCACAGGCTACAGTCGATTTTCTTGTTAAAATTACTAAAGCGTTAAACAACCAACAACACGTCCGACTGCTTTTGTGGTCGTGTTAGCACCTAAACAAAAGCTACTGAGACGCGGGGTCGCGGCAAGACGGGGGAAGTGGTCAATTCTAAAAATTTGCAAAACACGCGACGCCTGTGAGACTACACGTCACTAGTTAAAGGTTAACCAAGGGCTGTATGACATCAATTGCATACGAGGTTTTTGGCGCCCGAGCGCAGCGAGGGCGCTAATTAGCCCGAGTATGCAATTGATGCTTACACCCGAGGTAAACACTCTGCTTTACATATCGATAGTGAGGTAAGTAAAAAAACTTAACTTTTGAGAAAGAACTCCAAAACACGAAAAAAAATTACTTTCGCGCCTAGCTAGTCGACTGCTTTTTTTACTCTTCACGATTTTATGGCACGAAAGCGCGTCAAATCGTGCTGGCCAGTTTGATTTTTAAATGTGACTGCGAAACAAATAGTTCGATATTTAAAATAAAATCTTCATAAATTCTAAATATTCTTCTTGCAGTATGAGTATGACAGTTCTTTTTTCAAATTCCAAAACCTATGCTGTAATGATATCCATACACCCCGGCATTCAGGGAAGTAAGTGACTACTTACAGAGCAAGAGATATGTAATAGTAGATTGTTAACCAAGGGCTGTATGACATCAATTGCGTACGAGGTTTTTGGCGCCCGAGCGCAGCGAGGGCGCTAATTAGCCCGAGTATGCAATTGATGCATACACCCGAGGTAAACACTCTGCTTTACATATCGATTGGGTAAGTAAAAAAACTCAACTTTTAAGAAAGAACTCCAAAACACGAAAAAAATTATAGTTAGTCGACTGCCTTTTTTACTCTTCACGATTTTATGGCACGCAAGCGCGTCAAATCGTGCTGGCCAGTTTGATTTTTAATAACATACAATGTGACTGCGAAACAAATCGTTCGATATTTAAAATAAAATCTTCATAAATTCTAATATAATTAATTGTCTTGATTCCGATTCGAGAGAAAAAAAAATTACCTAACTTTTTAAAAATATTCTTCTTGCAGTATGAGTATGACAGTTCTTTTTTCAAATTCAAAAACCTATGCTGTAATGATATCCATACACCCCGGCATTCAGGGAAGTAAGTGACTACTTACAGAGCAAGAGATATGTAAAATACAATACTGCACAGCGATAACAACAATGAAAGGCCCCCTTGGTGGAAAGTGCCATGCTGTATTACTCCTACGAACTTATATTAGTACTGGCTCACACAAATATTGCCGGAGCCCGGAACACAGCTAGAGCTATTTCTGCGTTATATTTTTCCTGTGAGAGCGGGTAACTCGCAAATCGGACGCACCTACCAATATAAAACCTTTCGTTGCTGCACAAATTAAATATCTTCCCGTTGAAATTTAAACCTAACAAGATACCAAATAGGGCCAATGCAAGACGCACCAACCATACGGAGAAAACAGCTCCATTTTATCTGTTATATGCTGTATGTGAATGATGCAGTGACAACGACGGCCTGCTAATTTCCATAGCCGTAACTGTAACGGGACCGAGGAGATAACCATCGACGCACCGAGAGCTCGCACTAGTGCACTATTCGTTTCCGACGAGTGCACTACTAGCGAGGAGTGGACCCATCGATACTTATTTTTTAATTTTTTTTTACTTATCGAAGGACTGAGGACAACTACACACCTATAATATGGACATTATCCACTATGAAAATTTTGGTACAAAAAATAGAGCCATTTTTTTATACACTTGAAATCAAAGGCTCGGAGGTCATAGAAGCTTTCAGTGTGGCAGAACATGGCTCAGTTAGTTCCTAGCTACGTGTTCTTCAATAGAATAGGCCGCTTACCTGATGGTGAGTGTGCCTATAATTCAAACTTATCTAGTTCACACGCAGTTCCTTTTCGCATCGTTAAAATTGTCCTCAAGCTTACGCCTATTATATTTAACTTTTGTAATTTTATTATTAATGTAAAATAATAAAATTACAAAAGTTAACATGTCACATTTAGTTCCATAATCTCTTTAAAATTAGGGAATCTACTTTAGTCATAATTTCACGTATTATCAACTGTAACCACCACTGTAGGAAACCTAACTGTAAGTAGATGTTTTTCATCAAAAAAAATTTTTTTACTGCATGTGAACAAAACAAATCCCAAGTTTCGTTCAAAATTAGGAAGGGAATATCTGACATTCTAATTTCAGCGTTGAGGGAAATGTTTGTGCAATCATGCACGCAAGGGAAAAAATACTGCGTGTCTTATCAAAGGCGGTAGATTACCTTATTTACCCAAGTAGGGAAAAGCCCCTACGAACAAATTGGCCGTCATATAATTCAGAATATAATTTAGCGCAACTGTGAAGAAAACTACACACAACAACTTTTGTACTGTCAGTAAGCATTTGAAAAGTTTATTTTGGTGTGGCTTTGCAAGATTTGTTTACGTGATAATCAGGCAAACATCATGTACTATACTGGTTGTTCAGTGGCTAAGTACTGTCAATGTCAAAGTTATCAGAGATCAGATTCACAGTTTGGTTTAAAAATTATACTGAATCAAACATTTATCAATTCGTTTGCTCTCACTAAATGGTTTCGTTATGTTTCTTTATTTTGATTTGATTTATTTGTTTAGATTAACAACAAGGTTACATCAACAATAACGAGTTATTACTAGTTTACTAAGTGTCATCTTAATTACAAAATGAAGACTGCATGCAATAGAGATAAAAGCAACGCTTTCCCAATTAACGCCCGGTTCACACATGCTCCGTTTTACTGTTCCGGTTTATCGTGTACGTTTTTTTTTCGTCGATGGCGTATGTAAGTATTACTGTTTACAGAATACTGTGCCATGTGTGAAGTCGCTCATAGAACTACATACGCCATCGACGAATAAAAAACCTACACGATAAACCGGAACAGTAAAACGGAAACATGTGTGAACCGGAGGTTACAGTTACACTTTAAAAAGATAAGTTATTGTTGACGTATCTTATAACGTAGCGAAATAGTCATAACAATGACCTTCAAATCCCGACACAATTCATTGACTCAAACAGCACAACACACTACAACCAATTAGTATTAAAGTGGGGAAGCAGGCGCCAAAACCGGCGCCCACGTTCCCCCCATCTTTATTAGGGCCCTCTATTTGGTACAATGTACCGCGCATTGTCGTACTCCACGCAGGAATGTTAATGTGCCCTGCGTCTTCAATGTGACCGCCAACACTCTGGAGCGCATGACCCTCTTATTTTATTCGGAACTTCGGATATGGTAACGTACTTCCGGAATGGGGTTTAGTAAAAGAGCCGCGTTCTTTTCTTTTATCATCATAACTGACGTAGATCAGGTGATACAGATTTCTATGGTCAGGGAATAAAATACACCTTTCGCTAATTAAGATTGCATTGAGGAACGTTAAATTCATAACAATCAACCCTTATTTGGCGTGACAGAGTTTAAAAAATCTCTATTTTTTGCGAGCGACCGATTCAATAATTTAATTTTTAAACTGCACAAAGAAGAAGTTTTGATGATTTTATTTATTACATTCAGAATGTACATATACGAAATATTGTCAAAATATAACTTAAAAGATTACTTTTATATATCTACTTTATTATAGATTACATGGGAAAACGTACCCATATGAATGCATTGTTATGAACAATCAACAATAGGTAGTACCTAAATGAAGGAAATATTTGGACTGTGTACCACAGACATTCACGTACATACAAGCTGGTTTGTAAAACCACTTCTAACAAGTTGTCCCCAAATTCCGTTTCAAGCAGTCGTAATTTTAGGTATGACGGTGCAAATGTACGTAATAAAAACTTTATGGCGATCTTCCTGCATATTTGTAGTTGTCTCCTCCCACCGCACTCTCGCAAATGAGGCGAATGAAATTTAACAAATGATCCGTGTAGTTCAAAAACCATACTCCCCTATCTTTCCGTCTATGAGAAAAAGTTGTCAGACACACATAAAAATTCTCATGGGGGTTAACTTGTAAATAAACAGGGGAACTTTCAGAGCGCTCGCAATTTTTCTCATGTGTAAACGTAGGGCAATCAAAGACGGATAGTTGATAGGTTTACTTTAGGGTTTTGCGGTGCAGCTTGCAGTCATGAGCATTGACATATGTAAATACAGACTCATTGCAAGCGACATTTGTAAACATTTTATGGTAAATGAAACTTATTGATGAAGAAAACAAGATTTGGTGACGAAATATTCAAAATATTAATGTAATAATAAAGGACCTTTCAGATTGTTACGTTATAATTTAAACCCGTTTTTTCGAATTTAATTTTAGATTTCAACAAAAAGTAAAACTACCTATTTGTAAAGAGGATTCAGGCGACTGGGACCACTATATAACTGGGACCGCGGTCCCAGTTGCCTGATTAGTTTTTATTTGTTTATTTCGTCAGGCGAGTGGGACCACCCGTAATTTTAACCACAAATCCATTGTTGAAATACAAGATTTAGTACAGTTAGCAGAAAAGGTGTCACAAATAAAACAAAGTTAATTTTTGCAAAGGTAAGTTAGTTTTTGTATTACCTACTTAAACAGTATAACAGTCTTAATTATGTTTTAAAAATCACGTTGGCTCATATGCCTACTTAACTAGTAATTCTAAGTAAACATTCAACAGAAATCTCCTCAAAACAATAATATAAAAATCTGTCTTAATCAGTTATACACCATAAAGTAAGTACTCATTACTCCTATTAAATATTTATAATTAAGTCAGAAGATGCACATATCGTGGTGTAATATTTATTTGCAATGACAATCATCTCCTCATAACAATGTTACTTAGCAACCGAATGTCACTTTTATGACAAATCCATACTGACACAACGCCGCACCGCCTGTCTACTCTCCATCCGTCTTACGAATTTTCGATCCACTCTTTGGTGTTTATGGGCGCCTGGTACTTCAAATAGAAGTTTTGCATCACTTCGCTTTTATTTTACATGAATTTTATTCACCACGCTGCCATTTTAGGATGAAATATTCCGCGTGATTACTCTTCGGTACTTATGGGCGCCTGGTACTTCAAATAGAAGTTTTGCATCACTCGCTTTTATTTCCGTGAAATTCTACTCCGCCATTAGATATTCCGTGTGACTTCTCTTTGGTGTTTCTGGGCGCCTATAACTTCGACGAGCATGGCGAATCAATCTTACTAATCTGTCGCGAGTTTAACATTTTTTCCCCATAAAAAAAGTGTAGTCAGAAGTTTTCACTTCAAAAATACTTGACCGTAATACAAAATAAAATAAAATCCTGAGTTATAACTTGATTTTTCTGTTAACTGTACATTAAAGGAAATTAGGTATATGGTCCCAGTCGACCGATTCAAAAATGTTATCAGGTTACTGGGACCGCGGTCCCAGTTTTATTTGGTCCCAGTCGCCTGAATCCTCTTGTAAAGGCCTTGCGGACAAGCAGGACCTTTTCCAATATGTATGTTAATGAGTGTGACAAAAGCGAAAGGTGTGACCCAGGATCGGAAGCAAATGAAAGTATGTTTTTGGTTAACATACCTTTTGAGAAAACGCATGTGTGTATCCAATGTATGTTTACATTGCATCTACATGACAACGACCCTTTATGTAAAATCAAATACCTATTCACGAGGCTGTATGTGTTAGTAAATAAAAATACTCCATGTCCGATTCGAACAGACAACCTTCAGCAATTAACAAATGTAAATTAATTAGCAAAACGCCGAACTTGCGTTTTCCTTCACAAATCTAATGAGCACTTTCTTAGAAACTTTCCTATGAAACCGATATTTTGACCTAATGATATTCGGTACATATTAAGTCATAATTACAATGGCAAGAATATTTACAGCTAACTGTTTTGCGGAACATGATCAAAAATTCACACTGCGCCGAACTCACATGATTTCCATAAGCTATGCTAACAAACAGGTGTACTTCAATTTCCATATAAGAGTGAAATATAACAAGAACACCGCAGTGGTTTCGCTTGACCAGCGATTTAAGAATCCGGCGTGGAGATTTGTTGCATTATTGAGTCGGTGTGAACGTCACGTTTCGACTGATAACGGCTGAGCGCGGGCTTACAAAAGGACACAAGCGGTGAATGCGGTGTGGAAGCGCACCGCTATGTGAACGCTGCAACGCTGTGTGAACTCCGCTTAAAAGTTTCAATATATTTATCAAGTGAAGTATTATTTACACATTGTCTGTTGCCGCTTTAGGTCAATGTCGTGACCATAAGTATTTCTAAAAAATATGCGCAACATTTTTAGGAATTTTTCCCAATCGAACAATTGACAAAATGATAATGCATCAATTACTAAAAATTGTACATAACATTTATGATTTAAAAAAACATCATACTATAAAAACTGTTTAGGTACCTATCAAACTCCCGTTAATGTCGAATTTAAAACCCAGTCCTAAAGTTTTAATTTAATGTTGTGAGGAAAGGTTCGTGGCGTTCAGTCTGATTGCCCTGAACACAACACAATGTTAAGATGAGGTCAAGATGAGGTTGATGGCAACACAAATGTTCTCATAATATGCCTGATATTCTAACTGAGAAGACGCTTTTAGCTATTATTCAAAACCGATGTGGGACGTTGCCCACGCATTCTCCTCCTTAGCTCGTGCGTAAAAACTTACGACATTAGGAACACAATGGTTAGATGGATCTTAAAATGGGACTGCCCTACACACGTGAAATACGCATAAACCAGTACGTTACTAGTGTTTGTTTATGGTACTAAAAATTCTAAGATCGTTGAGGTCGTGTTTACATGTCAAAAGTTCCCAAAGATGCTGATCTACTGTAAAATATATAGGTGTCAGACATTATCGGCTTATTGCAGTTTGTCCAAAAATGAATTATCTCTAGAATTTGAAAGTGTCAAAATTGCCATTACCATGGTTCGGTCGATTAGCAAAAAAGTGTAATAATTTATATTTGTATCGCATCACCCTTCACGACTTAAGCCATTTGCGATCAAGCACCTCGTTACATAAATGGGCGCACACAGATTTGTCACTAAGACCGCCCATATAAAGAAAGTGGATGACCTACTTTGCACATCTGCCTCTAAAAGTAATCGTTTTAGACTCACCTTCGATATTGAGGTGTATGGAGTAAGTCTGAGCGGTGCCAACTCCGTTGCTGACTTCGCAGGTGTACGTGCCTTGGTCTTCGTATCCTGGGTACTTGATTACTAGCGTCTTGCCGTAGTTGTCCTGCGTAATACTTTGGGATGACAGAATCGTTCTGCCGTTCTTCTTCCAAACTATTTGAGGTAGCGGCCTGAAAACAATAGCTACGTTGAAGATTCAAATATATAACGCCACTTTTGGAACAAGTCAGCGCGCAGATCAACATTCACTGCTAATTTTCTTTAGGCGTAACGCCTAAATGTTAACTGAGTAGGTTCCCGAAGTATTGGTTTGGAGTGCGAGGGGTGTTTTTTTGTTAAGCCCGCTCTACACTTAGCCCGCGAATCGCGCGCGATGGCTGCGAAAGGGCGCGATTCGCGGGCTAAGTGTAGAGCGGGCTTTACGTCAAATGCCGCGAAACTTCATGATGGTTGTCTTCATAACTATTTATCACGTCATCACGTGTATGACAGCTCTATCACGTCACAGTGTCGTTCCCCTCTTGTACCGCTTTGCTACCAGGAACCTACTTAGTTAAGCACCATGGTTGCAGTTTAAATAGCCGCTATATTACTAGAGCAGTGATAATTGCTGATACGCGCGCTGAAAGTCAACTCATTTGCGTGGAAGAAAACTAGCCCTAACTTATACGATAGCAAAGCGTACAAAACGTTACCGCTTCCGAAAGAACGATAAAGTATTCTACATTATTAAGACATGCTGTCATTTTCCGTAAAATAAGTTTAACACGTGCCATGCAAACATGAACGGAAACACGAACGATTAATCAATTTAAACGGACCGAATACACCTTACTTTAATATGGCTTCTACCAAATTAAGCTATAAAGATTAACGAATAGTCTTAGCTCTTTTTGTCCATTAAATAAATATCCCTAGATAATGTATTTGATTATTGTTACGTTTATCAATAGATAAGTATACTTATAAAATCCAGCAATTAAAATCTTATCGTCTGTATAACTCAGAAATTTTTAGTAACAATACCATGATCTGTTTTGAAGAAACTGGCATTTGTATTTGTATAACAACAGTGTGTACATATATCCGGATATTAAACAATAGGCCCTGTGTTGTATACTACAGGACAAAACGTAAGATTCACAACGATAAAAGTTAACGACTTGTCAACTACACGTAGAATAGATTAAACTAATTGAAGTAACTTTTATGGATTTTCCAACAAATTGTTACAAAATGGAAATATGTCAGTAGAGCTACATCATTGTATTTACGTTTACGACCAGAAACATTTTCCGAACTTTCGGAAGCACATGACGAGAGAACATCGTCACGCTCTTATAAACACATTAAGGCGTATCGATCGAACGAGCCCGATCCAATCTGAGGGGGAATATTGTATACTCACGTTCCACCGTAAATACAGTAGAGCTCCACCCGCTTCCCTTTCAGCCCCTTCTCGACCCTCCTCGTGGTGTACTGTCGCACCGGCTCGTGTTTGTTCAGCGCCGGAGAAATACCCGTCGGTTTCACTTGCAAATACACTTTATTTCCGAGCTTGTACTCGTTTTTGAAGATCGATTTCGCAGCGCAAGTGTACGCGTAGTCGTCGCTAGCATCGAATCGAGTCACGTTCGAGAACCAGAGGTTTCCCTCGGGATCCAGCGTCATGCGTGAGTTGTTTATCGTCTTGAGCTGGCCCTGGTCGCCTTGCAACATCCAGTAGACTTTGGGGCTGGGGTGGCCGTCGGGAGGTTCGCAGGTGAGTTTGAAGGGCTTGCCCTCCTCGGCCGTTAGCACGTGTTGTCCGTCGGTCTCCTTGAAGGAGTTGAGCTCGGCTTTGCGCACGAAGACGGAATTGGAGGTGGCGGTGCCCCACTCGTTCTCGGCGAAGCACTGGTACTGGCCGAGGTCCTCGTCGCGCGGCTTGCTCACCACCAGCGTGCCTCGCCCCGGCTGCTGCGATATGCGGTTGTCGTAACTCGAGTATTCGAACGGCTTGCCGTTCTTAATCCATCTATACCTGTTATGACAATGAGAAACATGATATAAATATTCTGATTATAAAGGCAGGGAGCACTGTATTAGATATAAGTACTTAGAAAGTTCTAGTGAACTTGATTGAACTATAACTAAATAGGAAGGATAGATAAGATCATAATAATATGACCAAAGTACCTATAAATAATTAAATAATCAAGAACTAGCAATTCGATTGAATAACAAATGAAGAAATAAAACAAGCTTTGTTTTTATATCCCAAGGAGCAAGCTTACGATAACGTTAAAAGAAATTCAAGACTTTTTAAAAATTCTTAAAAATGGCATAGTCATAATAATTAGAACATTCGAAGATATTTATAAATATTGCAAAATTGCAAATTCATTCGTCTGTATCCATGTAAAGAAATCAGTGAATATCAGCCCTATAAAACTTTATGGCAAAAGCCAAAAGCTTCAGTCGTATACAGGCACTGTTACAACGATCAGAAACCGAAGTATCTTGTGTTTTTATTATTGGCGTATGAGGTAAGGCTGTGATCATGACATTCATATCATGACAAACGGCAAGAACCTGTTTCTCGATTTAGGTTACTCAACGTTGAGAGTGCCAAGCAGAATGACGTCAGAATTAAATTTAAACTGCATTTGATCCTATAGTTATTTCCTTTTTTCCTGAAAATTAAACGTGTTGACTTAAAATTTGTAAAATAGACCATCTGTCCTCCTCAAAATATTTGCTTTGACATTCATTATTGTATGTATGTAGGTATGCACAGCCACCTACACAAGCAGCTACAGATTAGCAACGATGAATGGAATGCACTAATGGTCGATGATTTTCTTGCACTTACATTTACGATTAAGATAATAGTAGAAGATAAGTAAATAGTACTAACGCAACCGTATTATAGTCATTCATTTTGAAGCCTACGTAAATAAAGTAGATTTTGATTTGATTATAAGATTACTCTTCCATTCTAGCTACTCATGTTTCCCTCAAGAGATTAAATTGGAGCTGAATGAAGTAAGCATTATAATTCCAAGTCCACTAATAGTATAAGTGTGTCAGCCCAATTGTTTTATGATTTAATCTCGACCAAAATCCCAATACTACACTAACAGTTAGGCAATAACAATACCAATTGCAATAAAAGTCTGAATCACTGGGTAGAATTGGCCTGCTAATTGAAAAGCGATCATGATCAATTAACAGATTTTTCCTGCCGAAATTGGTGGCGAGAATCTTTGACGAAAGAGTATTCTTAATCAAAGACTTAAGAGACTCATTATTTTTCGTCACTTGAGACTGTAAGATGTTAAAGCCTTTTTTTTAGTTTCTAATGCGTGGCTAGAATATACTTAGGCGATACGATTTTGAAAGGCTAAAAAGCTGACAGGCTAACACAAACGAAAGTTTCGTTTTGGGTTGATTTAATTACTTATAAATCAATTATGTCATGGACTTATAGTACAGAAAAAACTAAGAAGCTGTTGCTTCGTTTACTTACGAGACCATAGAAACAAGGTCAAATTTCTACAAACAACGTTAAATACGAACTACCTATACACAATGTTCAAAACATTGAATCATTGTTTTTCACTGAACTAAATTTAAACCCAACCCAATGCCCTGAACCTACCTATTTATAAGTATCTAACGTAATTGTCACACAACAAGCATAAACAGCTTCTATTTTTTTTAAATGTTCTGATTTTCTACGATCGGTAGAGTCAGTCCTATGTATGAACTGAACTGTAGTGAGATGCTATTCTGGAATATCTGCAATTCTAAATAGGAAAATAATTACATCATAGAGCAGCATTTTAACAAACACAAATAGACAGATAATATATTCAAATTAATACGAGTGTTTTAGCGATTTTGTAGCAAAACATTTATTATCTAAGAGACCTCCACATGGTCTCTCAATGACTTCATTGATTCAGTCAGCGCTCCGAGATTGTCGAGGTTGATTCATGACACGAATAATACACGATGACACAGTCATAGTTATTAATACGCAGAAATAAATAATATTTAGTGATAAAACGGTATGCGACTGCCTATTACCGTTATATCCCGTAATTAACAAAAGTCGGTTTAAAACTACGGTTGTTGAATAAAACTAATTGCTACGAGTATCATTATTGCAGTTATTAATAAACCGCAAGTTCTATTATTTAGTATAGAAGGTTTGTACTATTTTGTACCTGAAAGTTTTCTGCGTGTAAAAAATTAAATGCCTGGAATACGCAATGCGTAAGTGGTAGCGTCTCTTACAACATTTAATCGATGTTTCAAAATCGCGGAGTCAAACCCAATTTGGCAAACTGACAGGTTTCGTTGCCATATAGCACAGGTATGGTAAATTATCTAGATGTGTTAACAAAGTGTTTTTAAGATCCCATTCTATGTGTACGATACAATTTTAGGCAGGAGCTATTTACCTATAAAAAAATTGCAGTGTAACTTTCAAGTTTTGTAGTCTGTAGTTTGCCTGTTAACAATATTCATCGCAATGAGTACACAAAATCTTCGCCGGTCATCTAAAAATTTGAGACGGAAAAATCGATAATGTCCCATACATTGACATAAGATTGGTGTAAGCACAGACTGTCACGGTAAACCAACCGGCAACCCAAAGAAAAAGTACCTAATTACCTATCATCTGTCTTCATCCCCTGTCCCGTAAAATAGCAAGCATTAGATACACGACTGAATTGCGTTTGCTCACGATTCCTGTGTAAATAACGGGTCCAATTAATTCAAATAGACGTGACGGATGATGCCGAGAGGAGATTTACTCTAAACGTTTTCCAATCTACGATTAAAATTAAATAATGTCTGAGATAATGCATATAATCAAATTATAAATCATCAAAATAGTTTTCGTCGGTGTTTACCGATTTAAAACTGATGCATAGAATAAGGATAAGATTGATGGTAATGGTAGAGATCTTCGTTTGAAGAGGAATCGAAATAGGTATCTCAGGTTGGTTTCATCGTTCCCTGATTCCCTGGTGATAGATATTCGACAACTTAATGCGAAAAACTTTAATTCTTAAATACCTAACCTATGCCATTATTCCAAACCTAAAATATTAAAAGAAAAGTCTGAAGAGAGGTTTCTAAACAAGTGATACATTAGTTAATGTACGGATATTGTAACAAAAAGGTGTCATTTAACTTAATTATACATAGCTTTGTCCTGTAAGCAGAAAGTAGTCTATTTATCCACGTATTACGTGATACTGAACACAATGCGAGAACTATAAATAGGCACTGCTATCGTTTCGGTTTCAATTCTCGGTGCAAAAAGTCGATGGCCTTTGACGCATGGCGTTAGGCGACCATTCAAGCCTAGACTGCACAGCATACCTGTTTATATTTTAATCAATTGCAAAGTCCCACGGATACCTTAGGGGAAACCTCAAGAGATGCCGTTTTAAATATAATTAAGGTTGATATTAAACTCACAAACTTGGGCAGATACTAATTAAATTATTTTATGTCAAAGATCAGAGGTTTTTTAGACACTTCACAGTAGCAGGTAGCTTTTGCAATTTATATTAACTGATTACTAACTGACCCGGTGAACTTCGTATCACTTGCTTTAGTATTTTCCTCGCAATTTTTCCATATTTTCTCATCTTTTAAACCACGGAAAGTCCACGAAAGGACTTTCACGAATATTTCAAGACTAAAATTAGTTAAATCGGTAGGCGCTCTCGAGTTTTTATTTAGCGAGACTAACTAACAGCAATTCATGTTTATTTATAAAGATATACCACCTTGTTAAGTTATGCTTAAAATGTTTGTCTTTTTTTTAATTAATCAAACGCCCGATTTATTACTCCATAATTTTTTCTGTAAGGATTACGACCCTGTTTAGCTTCAGTTGATAAGAGCCTAATGAATCGTAGAGTGTCCAGTAAAGAAGCGCTATAAATAGTAAAACTTTTCATGAAAGTTATTTGTTCGAGATAAGTTTTACTATATTTTATTTTATCCGTTAACTTTCAATCGATCTTTATGGCGAGTTTCACCACTGTCACAGAATATATCCACTGTCATATAAGTTCTTTAGGTATGATTTATCTGTCTGAACAATTTGATGACACCACAAAAAATAATGTTAAGCATCTGGTGTAACTATATTTTTATAACTTCCCCAGTATTCGAATACATTAGAGTACCTAATTAATTCTGAAACATTTGCATCCCACGTGGCATAATAATAATTACAAGTTATTGTAAATATGTCTAACTATGTAATTAACACAATACCTACAACCTAAGAACCGAGTGAAGATTGTAAGACTTTAATTTTGAGTGCCCCCATTGCCATTGTTGGTACACAATGAGAGCAATTTATTTTTATACCAGATCAGTTGGCATACGGGCACGCAGCCCACCTGATGGTAAGCGGTCACTGCGGCCTATTCCAATTAGGGACACTTCAACAGGAAGCGTCGCTCAGTGAGCTGCCAGACTGCAATTAATGGGGCTAGATATTTTCTGATCACCCGGGGGTCCTAATCTAGCCGCGCTTAGCCAGTCTACTCTAAAATAATTTAAATAAGAATACAGGCAAATATACCTTAAAACGTAACTGTTACTTGAATCATCAGAAGATTCAGATCGTATAATGAAATATGTATTTGGTCGTCTCGT
This sequence comes from Mecyna flavalis, assembly GCA_949319885.1. NCBI lineage: Eukaryota > Metazoa > Arthropoda > Insecta > Lepidoptera > Crambidae > Mecyna > Mecyna flavalis. Next base: position 2,536,942 of record OX439426.1, read on the forward strand.
CCGCATTCACCTTGGGCACCCACGTGCAAGTGTATAATTCGGGGACCACCAACAATACAATAAAGCACGCGTCAGTCTATTGTAACACGTATACGTATAACAGATACACCTATTATATTTGTTTATCTTCACTAAAGGTGACATTTGCAATTTAAGGTGTTATTTGAGAAAAAATGGTCTTACTGCGAAAGTTGTTAAAACTTTTTACGCTTAAATTGGGTTCGGATTTAGCTAAAATTTGTCATGGCGATCATTTGAGAGTATCAAGTAACCGCCTATTAATGTCCCACTGCAGCGCAAAGGCCTCCATCATTGGAATCAAGTCATCGTAAAAATGATGGGCTGAATCACCACGCTTGCCTAATGAACATTGGTGATCACATCCCCTAACTGTTTTAGAAAAATACCAGACAAAATTGTCTCGACCCGGGGATTGAATCCTGAGTAGTTAGTTCACTAGAATATGAAGCATTTAATTTAAGAATATGGGAATGAGATAATAGTATATTTTATTCACGGAAATCGTTTGATTCCTATAGGAACGCGATGTCACGTAGTGAGCAACCCAAAACATTATAGGCATAAGGATGATACTGCGTGTACAACTAGTAAATAATATATGATAATGCCATGGTAATGCAGCATAAAAAAGCTTTTTCATTGTTTTCTATCAATCATTGTTTTGCGCATAGTGCAGAAGTTGGTGACATCAGCCTAGGTATCTAGTCCGCATTAAAATACATGTAATATTTATAACGCCTGGTTGCTCAAATGGTCTAGACTTGAATACAATTTCATAGGAATATAAAAGACATCTTGAACACGATAAAGGAAACTAAAAATCACTGCAGTAAATCTCACTGAGCCTCCCCCTTCTTTCACGCTTCGTTTCAAAGAACCATTATCGGAGGAAGGGGGAATAGATGACACTTTAAAACTGCACTACACAATTAAAATTGATTATTATATTAGAAAAATAGTGAAATCCCCGAGTATCCCAACGTTGTGGACTGGCTGGCCGTAACAAATTGAAACTAAACTTTCGGCTACCTACCGCAAATGACTGGGAGCAGATGGCGGGAATTATGAGTTAATACTGAGTGAATTATATCCATTATATTGAAGGATATTTTACTGGTTGTTATAAATCTTAAGGTTTTTTTGGTCAGTTGTATTAGAGGTTTTTTTTTACTGCATTTTTTCTTGGCCAGCTCTTAAAAATTTAAGATCATCATCACTAGGTTTTTTCTGTTGATTTTCGAGCAGATGTCTTCTTTCCCTAATTTATAGTTTATTGCTACTTGTCAATAAAACATAACCATCGAACTTTCCATTCAATTAAGAAGAGGCATTATCTTAGATATCCAGTGGATACAATAAAAGGACAATAAAAGGTCAGTGTAAAAAAATGGTCCTTATTTTTTTTTTTTTTTATTATTAATAGCGGCTTCGTGTTTCCACAGTCACTGCGACCAATTCTGATCTATTGTGAACGCCACTTAGATTACAGTTCCTCTCCAAGCCCAACCTCTTCTACGAAGAGGAGGATATTCTTGGGGAGGATATCTTTAGCCTCGTCTGGTTGTAGAATGTGCTTCCCCAGAATAAGGCTACGTTTGTGCATCAATGGCTCGCAGTCCGTGAGTATATGCAGAGGTGTTTCGTCGCTAGTGTGACAGAATCTGCATTTCCTCGACTCGCGTAGACCCATTACAGTCATGTGCTTATTAAGACAACAGTGTCCTGTAATGGTTCTAACCATGATGCGTACCTGTCGCTTACTCAGTCCTAAGATCCGTTTGGAAGTTTTCGGATCAAAGGCTTTTGTAAGTGATTTTGCGTGTTTAAGTCCTGGCATGTTTAACCATCCCTTTTTTGACTTTTCTGTGTATAGGTTTTCCAAGGTGGTACGGGCTAGGCTTTTGGGGATTCCACAGATTGGCTCTGGGCCATGTTGTGTTGCCTCCGCACCTGCTTTTGCGAGTTCATCGGCCCTCTCGTTGCCTATTATTCCCTCGTGTCCCGGAACCCACCTAAGTGTTACCCTATTATTCTTTCCGAGAGAGTTTAGTCGGGTCATACAGTCTGCCACCAGTTTTGACGTTACCTGGTTAGCGGCGAGTGCTAGTATCGCCGCTTGACTGTCTGAGTTAATGTATATTCCACGATTTACGTGGTTACTTTGCAGGTTGATTTCCGCACATTCTATGATGGCGAAAATCTCTGCTTGAAAAATGGAGGCGAATGTGCCCAGATTTTGTGAGTGTTCATATCTTGGTCGCTCTCCATATACTCCATGGCCCACCTTTGGGCCCATTTTAGAGCCATCGGTGAACCAGTTTAGGCTTCCCCGTTCACAGGTAACTTGGTTGTTTAACCAGTTTTCCCTGTCCGGTATCTCAACCTTGAATGTTTTGTTGAAAACATGGACCGGTGTCATGACATCGGGGGTCATCCTCAGAGTTGGTGTCTCATGAACTGAGTCCAGTAAGGTCCTCAATTTTTGAGAGATAGGTCTGAGTCCTCCCTGGGCGTTGAGTCTGTATGCGCTAGCTTCCGCCTCACTAAAATGGTCCTTAATAACAACACTAATTGTAATAACATACTTGGCTGCTGGTTCTGCTTCAGCCTCGCATTCAATAATGAATGGTTTGTCCACCTCCCCCGGCTGCGCCACTTGGAACAGCAGCTCTTCTTGCGTTGGCTGCTTCACTATCTTTGGTGGGGATGTCACTGTGGAAAAATGTAAATATTAATACTCTAATATTTATTTTTTTAATTGACATGTTGTGTTATTCTTATCAATCTGGTCAATGTTTTAATGGGCATGCCCAGGCAAATTATGAAGTGAAGGCAATATTATAATGTGGTCAATCCAATGGTCAGTCCATGACATACTATTTACATTATTTATCTGCCTACTTCAAATAAAGAAATTGGTGGTAATTTTACTTAGACTGATTGTAGAAATAAATAAAAATAAATTCAGTAAAAGTTTTGTTGTTTATTTCAAGAAACATAAAATAAAACCATTCAAACAATTCAAATCTTACTCTTTAAGTAATTTTTTGCTTTAACTCTTGACAGCAAAAATAGGAAAACTATTTGTCTAGTGATTTAAAAAGTTTAGTGAAATAATTATTGAACATCACAAACAATGATATGACTGACCCCTAAGTAAGTAGCTTGCACTTGTGTTATATGGGTATAAAAAATAATAAAAATACTGCAAATAATATGTAAAAATTTATAGGACAAACACAAATGTTCACTCATCACAAACATGTTTGCCTTAGTGCGATTCAAACCCAGACCAAACCTCTGGTGCATAGACCAGAATCATTACCAAATCAAGTGCCATCGGACCAGTCTAAGGACAATGCAAGAAGTTGTATGGGCTCTGTCCCCACCCACCAACAGACTTGGCACTAGTTTTAATATTATTATGACATTCCTTAAAAAGACAAATAACCATTTTTAATCCAAAAAATGACGGGGTATTCAAAAACAATAAAACCGTCCTTATGCCGTACGCCTAAGAATCAGAATTGCGCTGTAAGTGTCTAGCTTCAAGTAGACTCGAATGTAAAATATTTTTTAAGATTATATTTTATTGAACACTTTTATTTAGGCCAGGGGGGTTACTCTTGATCGCCTGCACATTATTTTCACAATTAACTGTGTCAAAAAAATACTTTAAAAATACAACATTCAAATTCGATTTGCGTGAAATCCCCATTGAAATGAAATAATGAAATGAAATAAATTTATTCTGCAAATAGATTTTTTAAAAAATACTTTTACACGTCAATCTTTTTTTTTTCCCTACCAGCACTTCCTACAGGGGATGTCGTCATACAAAAAAAGATCAGTATGGCAAGAGGTATAAATAGAGATACGTTTGAAATCTGTTGGTGGGTGGGGATACTCCTTTGCATAGTCCTTTGTGAATGGTAATTAGGTACCAAATAACATACTACACTGAGTGGCAATGAAACCGGCCCACTGGGCTTTTTTCATACAAAGCGCTTTCACTTTAGCGTCTCATAGATAGAAAACTATTTGCAGCTGTGCAATGATTATTACGTCAATGGAGAGGCCAAACGCCCAATTATCGAATCACAGTTCCAAAAATTGCCAAAAAACATTCACTATTATCAAAAAGGAAAAACAAACCGAACTCAACGCTCCATATATCGACACATGAATTTTGACTTGACTTGATTGTTTTTCCTTTTTGAGAAAATTGAGCAGTTAGTGTAAATTCTTGAAACTGTGATTTGTTAATCGAGCTTTTGGCCTCTCCATTGACGTAATAATCATTGCACAGCTACAAATAGTTTTCTATCTATGAGACACTAAAGTGACCACTTTTGTATGAAAAAAGCCCAGTGGGCCAGTTTACATATTAGGGTTATTAAATATTATAAAAGTAGGTAGGTACTTATCTATAGATATATTTTATAAGCAGATCAACCCTACTTATATTATTTCCAATACCTATCAGAGGTAGACTACAACAACAAGGTGCCTCAAAATAATTTTTTTCTCATATTCATGCATTTTTTTGAGTAATATTTTTATGATGGCCAATTTTATTACTGTCGGATTATTTCCTAGTAATTTAACAGTCAGATATCAATTTATCTGATAATAGTGAGACTGGTTGTAGGTGTCACATAATATAAGGGCTTATTTTGTAAAAAACATACCAAACTTACTTACACTTTAAGAAAAACAGTAACTGTTTTATTAGGTACCTGTTATCTTTTATTTTATAAATAAATGTGAAGAGTGAATATGATAACAGTTTAATTCTTTTATGCGTTAAGTTCATCATATTTTATACTGGGGATTGTTTTCAATTGGGGCTGTTTATATCACACATACATATTATAGTGCCGTGCGGGAGCGGCACTAAAGAATACCAACTCCCGCCCCATCTCTTGCCCGTGGGTGTCGTAAGAGGCGACTAAGGGATTTCTACTTTAGCAGAACATCTGGTATATGGTGCAGTTAAAATTAGAGGCCGGTGACGGGCAGCAGCGTCACCGGTGCGAGAGCTGCACCCTGCGATCGCCAACACGCCTGCCCAGCGTGGCGATTATGGGCAAAACCTACATATGGACAGGAACTATAGGCCACGGCCCCCAGTTCCCGGCAGTCCCGCTATTCCTGGTCATGGTGGCGACCATGGTAACGGCGGGGCGGGGGGTGCTAAGAATCTCCGGGCTACGGGAGGCCACCATCAAAAACTGACCCTGGCGACGTATAACGGGCGCACGCTACGGCTTGACTCGCATCTGGCGCAACTTGAGGTGGAACTTGGGAAGATTAGGTGGCACATTCTGGGTTTATGCGAAGTCCGAAGAGAGGGGGAGGACACCGTAACCCTTGAGTCAGGCCACCTAATGTACTTCCGTGGAGGTGACCAACAATCCCAAGGTGGCGTCGGGTTTCTGGTCAATAAGTCCCTCTCCGACAACATTGTGGAGATCTCCAGTGTGTCGAACAGGGTCGCGTACCTGATCGTCAAGCTCACTGAGAGATATAGTCTCAAGGTGGTGCAAGTGTACGCGCCGACCTCGACGCACTCGGACGATGAGGTGGAGGAAATGTTTGATGATATATCAAGGGCCCTGCACCTCACTACCAAGACCCACTACAGTGTTGTCATGGGGGACTTCAACGCTAAAGTGGGAGTACAAAATTGCAGCGAATCGGTAGTAGGATCCCATGGATTTGGAGTCAGGAATCATAGGGGGCAGATGCTCGTCAACTTTCTCGAACGGGAGGGGCTCTTCTTGATGAACTCTTTCTTCAAGAAGCAGCCCCAAAGGAAGTGGACGTGGCAGAGCCCCGACACTATGACGAAAAACGAGATCGACTTCATCTTGGCGGACAAGCGGCACATATTCAGAGATGTCTCCGTGATCAACAGGTTTAATACCGGCAGCGATCACAGACTTGTCCGAGGCACTCTGAATATCGACTTTAGAGCCGAACGAGTCCGTTTGGTGAAGTCCAGACTCCGGCCAACCCTGCTCCAAACCTTGATAGGATCTGAAACGTTCCAGTCAAACCTGGAGAACCAATTTGCTGCCTTGGAAACCACAATTGACGTTGACCGAAACCTAGAAAATGTGGTTCGAGTCCTCAGGGAGGAAGGTAAGAGATTTTGTAACATGCGGCGCAATGGCAGGAAGTCGAAACTTTCCGAAGGGACTTTAGGGCTAATGAGGCAACGACGTGAAGACCCACCCACCACTTCGTCCGGAAAAAGAGCTCTTAACCGGGAGATAAATAAACGTGTGCGTCACGACCTCCGGTGCTTTAATACTCTTTCAATCGAAAGAGCTATAGAGCAAAATCGGGGGTCTAAGGTGTTCGTACAATCTCTCGGAAGAAGCCACCTGACGAAGCTGACCACAGCAAGTGGAGAAGTTGTCGCCTCAAAGCCGGCAGTTCTTTCGGAGGTAGAAGACTTCTATGGCCGGTTATACGCTTCGCATGCATCTCGACCTGATCCCGGAAATGAGGACTCTAGAGCCACGTTAACTCGCCATTACACTGAAGACCTGCCAGAAGTCAGCGTTGGCGAAATCGAGATTGCTCTTGGGCAGCTTAAAAATGGAAAAGCCCCTGGAGAGGACGGCATTACTACAGAGCTGTTAAAGGCTGGAGGTAAACCCGTACTGAGGGAGCTCCAAAAGCTTTTTAACGCTGTCCTGTTCGAAGGGAGAACTCCAAAGGCGTGGAGTAGGAGTGTGGTCGTCCTGTTCTTCAAAAAGGGTGACAAAAGCCTGTTGAAGAACTATCGACCCATTTCCCTTCTAAGCCACGTCTATAAGCTATTCTCAAGAGTGATCACGAACCGTCTTGCGCGAAGACTCGACGAGTTTCAACCACCGGAACAGGCTGGGTTTCGGAGCGGATACGGCACCATAGACCACATTCACACTGTGCGGCAGATTATACAGAAGACCGAAGAGTATAATCAACCCCTGTGTCTAGCATTCGTGGACTATGAGAAGGCCTTCGACTCGGTTGAAATCTGGTCTGTTCTGGAGTCCCTGCAGCGTTGCCAAGTGGATTGGCGATATATCCAAGTGATGAGATGTCTGTACGAAGCAGCCACCATGTCCGTCCAAGTACAAAATCAGCAGACAAATCCTATACCATTGCATCGAGGAGTGAGACAAGGGGACGTCATCTCCCCGAAATTGTTCACAAATGCAATGGAGGATATGTTTAAGACGCTGAACTGGAAAGGACGTGGCATCAACATAAATGGCGAATACATCTCTCACTTGCGATTTGCAGATGACATCGTCATAATGGCGGAGACGCTGCAGGACCTACAACAGATGCTGAATGACCTGGCTGATTCTTCTTTACGCATCGGCCTACGGATGAACTTGGACAAAACCAAGGTCATGTTCAATGAACATGTTCTACCGGAACCGATTGCGATTCACGGCGCCGTCCTCGAAGTTGTTCAAAAATATGTGTACCTTGGGCAGTCATTGCAGTTGGGTCGAAACAACTTTGAGGACGAGGTAAATAGAAGAATTCAGTTGGGTTGGGCAGCGTTTGGAAAACTACGTCGAGTCTTCTCATCGCCGATTCCACAATGCCTAAAGACGAAAGTCTTCAATCAGTGCGTCCTACCCGTCATGACATACGGAGCCGAAACGTGGACACTTACGGCACGGCTAGTCCACAAGTTTAAAGTCGCTCAGCGGGCTATGGAAAGAGCTATGTTCGGCGTCTCTCTGCGGGATCGCATCCGAAATGATGTGATTCGGCAGAGAACCAAAGTCACCGACATAGCTCGCCGGATTAGCCAGCTGAAGTGGCAGTGGGCTGGCCATATCAGCCGTAGAACCGATAACCGTTGGGGTAAACGGGTTCTAGAGTGGAGACCGCGTCTCGGTAAACGTAGTGTAGGACGCCCTCAGGCCAGGTGGAGCGATGATCTGCGCAAGATGGCTGGCAGGAGCTGGATGCGAGTGGCCGAGGATCGATCAGCGTGGCGAGCATATGTAGAGGCCTATGTCCAGCAGTGGACTGTCACAGGCTGATGATGATGATGATGACATATTATAGATTAACTCTTAAACACCCGACCGAAAGCCGGGTGTCGCGTAAACAATAGATTTTCTATTGTGTCTGGTTTTCCGGGGCTTGATGGATTAACACCATCATAATAGGTGATGCTAATGCATGAAGTTTTGTCATTCTTGTTTAGACATAATTTCCGTTTGTAAATGATTTACCAATCCTATAGAAGAATTATCACTAAATATACTTAAAATTAAGAACACCAATTTCATTAAGATCAATCATTAAAGAAGTGAATTATAAATACTCCATATTTTTTAAACCTATACATTTTAATTTGTAAATCTACCCATACCAGGATAATACTACTTCTATAGATTTATAAAATACTAATAAACATGTGACCACAATTAAAATTTAACTTATCGTAATATTTAAGATATCCACAACAACATGTTGGTGACTTCCAGTTCATAGCAGGTAATATATAGGTAGATATTGCCTGTATGACCTGTGTCAACTTTGATTTCACTACAATCAGTGAAATCAAAGTTGACACAGGTCATACATGACATAATCTTGTTATTACAGCAGCCAAACATATTTGATGTCATCAAAATCTCATTCGTACACCAGCCAAGGACAAAATAATATTGCCAATTACCAATCTAGGACATTAGACCAGGAATAACATTGTACTAAGTCACATCATTTAATCCATGTATACAAAATAATAAACACTAACAGAATTGAAATTGCAACTGGCACAGGTGCAGAGAAAGCCAGATGTTAATAAAATAAAGTAATTTGTTTCGCTGCATGTAACTGTTTGAAACAACATCCATGCATGACATATTTATTGAGTTGACCCAAATGCATGAATGAAAAGTTCTGAAGGATACTTGTTACAACTACATTTTATGTTTTAAAACGTTGAATGAACAGCATATAAGTTATTTAGGTAAAAACCGACAATAATATTGTAAAAACAAAGTAAATACTCACATAAGGCCGCTGCCTGCGAAACGGCCGCGACGAAACATAACAGCTGAACTGTGCCCATGGTTCCAACAGTCTCCTTTCTCGTAGATCTAGCAAGAAACCAGAGAAATCACTTTAAATACCACAAAACACATTCCTCCGGCACACATGTTCAAGCACTCGATGATCTAATCGGAATAGCTTGGCCACTATGACAACACCCACTAAAAATAGTAACACCGAATTCACTAAATAACGACCCTATTGTGACACAGATACACTCGATGTGCCTTAAAAAGCTGCAATAGCACCTCAAGCTTTTTAATTTACACAATTTCACTACGAAAAACCATTAGAAATCTGCACTATTTCTTCAGAGACGGCAAATCAATAATCACATTCCCTAAAACGTATTTAATTCTCACTAATAAATAATATCAATTAAATGTAATCTAATAAGACAAATAATTTACATATGTAGACTTTTATAACGATATCATCGCGAAAACCAACTAAAATAATAAATTACGAGAGCATAAAGGCGGGGCCTCGAATATCGCTGTTGCTTAGGGTTACCAACTGTCATGTTATATTTACCCATACTGCAAAAGTCAAAATACCCTACAATCTTTATTTATTATAAATCAAATCTATTAAATTAATCTAATCGAAAATTAAATTTTCACTTTAATCCTTCTAGCCCCGGATTACTAGACACAATAGAAAATCTATTGTTATGCGGCACCCGAGTACCGGTTCGGCGTTGAGTGGTTAAAAAGAGAATACCAAACTAGATAACGATATCACAGAGAACATAAACAAAATAACCACAAAGTAATTTAATATGCTGTTTTACTTAACAATCTGGTAGGGAAAGAAATAGTGACGTGCGAAAGTATTTTTTTTTAAATATATTTGCTGAATAAGTTATTATTATTTGATTTTATTTCGATCAGGAATGTTAATTGTAAAGAGTATGTTGTTCCTAAAACAAGACTCCTAAAGATTCTTAATTCGTAAGTAGAATTCAGCGTTGAGTAATATTATTATTTAGTACCTCAACTCAAGATGTTGTTAACTTACCAATACACAAGTTTGAGTCTCACTCACATCAACTTCCAACAGTTCCAACAACTGATCAAAAAGAGTAAAAGTTGTAAGACTATTTAAACGATCTTAGTCATCTTAGAGTCCCCAGCAGCACAACGGCCACACAGGTCACAAAAGCCACAAAAGGCCGCCACCGGTATATTATTATTTTCTGTAGTTTTCATACAATTTATATGGACTCACTCGCCGCATACGGTTGTCGCTAGTGGTTGCCACACGCTACAAGCCTTTTGCTTGAAAACTACACAAAATATCCCGGGTGGTGGCTTTTTGTGGTTGCGACCTCAGATGCGAGTGGTTTTGTCGACACAGAACATTGGTTTTCGATTTTTAATTGTTTTTTTTTTTTATTTTATTTAAAAAGAATAAATTTTGAATTTCTTGGCAATTTTTGTAGACAAGCCTAAATTTCTTGTTGAAAAAGTATTTATTATGAATCTATTTGCAGATTCAATTATTTCATTTCATTTGCGTAACCATAATATGTATAAAAAAATTAAGTGACAATCTTTAAAAAATATTTTACCTGTTATAAAATATTTTATTAATTCCAACAATATCTAAACAAAAAAAACACCTCAAAACAATTAATTCCAACTTATAAATTTACTAAGTTTAAGGGTGAATTCTCTAAGCTGGAAACCCTACGGTAGCAGGTTCGTTCGGCGTTGCATTGACGGTTCAATGACTGCCATAGACAAGAACTCTTTGAAACAGCCGAACTGACAATGGTGTTGTCCTTATTTTACAGGAAGTAAAAGTATTGCTATCTCTTTTTAAGTTCCATAGACAACTATTGAAAGTTTAGTTATTAACTCTAAGCCTCTAAGCAAAGATATTCAATATTATATTGGCTTTTGGCACGGGATTATATCTGTGGGATTATACTTACGGGATCTTATCGGAAATATATATAAAAACAAGGACATCATCAGCATCATCTCAGGACTCAGCGTATTTCCTATTGCATCCAGTATCCACTATGATCCTCGATTCGACAAACCAGGTTATTACATACAATGAAGCGATTGCCATCTGACCTTACAAGGAAAACCAGACCTACTCGGACGGAACACACATAGCGAAACCAACGGCTTAAGTCTTAATTTGCCTTCCGTCCGATTCCGAAGCACGGAATCATATTCTTTTCAGACATTTAGGTAATTCAAGCCTACAATGTCCTAAGCCTAACCAAAGTGGAAAGTATCACACAGAGTGATGCTCCCCGCCCCCCGAGTGAATTCAAACCCACTACCTCCGGGTTTTAGAGCTGTATATCGTATATCGATCGGTTATACGATATACAGCTCTAAAACCCGGAGGTATAACTGTATATCGATCGGTTTAAAATATTGTAGGCTAAATTCAAATTAACGTTGAAAATAAGAATTATTGTAATAAACATAATTTTTGATGATATTGTTAATATATTCATCCGCTTTGAAACTAAATTTTGGTTGCATCTTCTTCTGTGCGAAAAGCAAAACAGTATTAATATAAATTATATGTAGGTATTTGGACCTATAGCAACGGAGCGAGAATGAGCGGTGATCCTCTTGCATCTACGGTCCGTGGGCGGAGGAGGACACAAAGGAGTCGAGCATTCGATACTTGCTACACACCTTCAGATGGAGCCCCGCAGGGCATGGGTGCGGGGCACCTTTATTTGCATAGCCCGGTTGCACCACCACTGTCGGCGGGGTGTATCCCCAGTAGGTATTCCGGATTGCTCTCGTAGCCGAAAAAGGTAGGTAGCCCGCCCGAGGACCTGCATATGCGGGCTTTCGCTGGGGGGACTCATGGAACAAGGAATAATCTGCTACCCGTTATCCCCTAATTAAGGGACAAGGCAGTAAGTAAGTAGGTACCGCAGGGTCCATTGGGTGAACCCCAGAGCCGTATCTATGCCATGTTTGACCCACTAGCCAGTGAACCGGAAGACACTACCACATAATGCAAGTTGTAAGTAACCATATTAAAAGGGGTATTTCTGTGGGTTTTCGTATAAAATGGAACTTACCTCATAAAATTCGACAACATGCGCAATAGAAACTTTGTAAGCAAACATTTAAGTTGTTTCTAAGTTCTAAGCACAAGTAAGTAATTAGGATTCATCACTTCGAGCATTTTAGAATTCATCGTGAAGAAGTTCGTATTTACTTTCGAGCACAAGAAACGAAAAAATACGATTCTCTATCAAATTCTTTCTCGCTTGTTTTCATGTCATGAAAGTAAATGGTGGTTGTCACAACAAAAATGCAGATTTTAATTTCAAATTCTAAATTATTTTACAGCCTATAACTATTATCTGTTCTTATATCACTATTGTTCAATGTTTTGATAAAATCAGGTTTGAAATCAGCACACAAATCATTACATAAGGATATAGAGATTTCTGCTAAATCTAAGATTAAATCGTAAATTAAAATACTTAAGTGAATTTTAATCAAAAAAGTTCTTTTAACAAATTTTTAAACAATATCTACTCTACTTACTGCCGTGGCAAATATGTGTAAGTACCTCCTACCTTCTTTTGACTGCAGACCTACCTTTATTCACCGATAATACCCTTTTCAGAAGCTGTTAAACTTAGGTACTCCTGTCTTAAATAAAAGACTATTTTCCGATTTGGTGCCTCTAGGACCAAAAGTTCAGAGTACGCACTCCTCACTACAGTTCGCTAGCGATCTTCGCTATAACGCTGGCTGTAGTACCTATCACTTATATCACTGGTGGAGGCACTGCCCGAGCAGCATCTTAAATGTGATTGGCTGGATCGAGATACAATTCTTTCTAAAAGCACACGAAGATACCTAATGACCGTCTGGATTTCCGATGGGGATTTGTGGAATAACCCTTTGTAATGACCACAACATACATCAGCGTCATGATTAAATAACCTATGTTTTTTTTACCACAGGTGATTTCCAAGACAGCCTGAAAGCCCGTCACAGCTTCTATGGAGCTGAAACACGGCATAGGGATTCTATTCACTCAGAAAATTCGTGGAAGTCGGATGTTAATGTCACCATGTGTTCCAACACCGGGAAGAAAACCAGTCGTAGCAGACAGAGCGTGTCCAAGCTGCAACTTCAGAATCCTGGTGACTCCGAAGAGTATTATAAGAGGTACGAGCATGACGAAATCCCGGTTAAAGACGAAACTAAATCGAAATCTAGCAAATCTATCAAAATAGGAACTAGCGACAGCGGCAAAGCCTCCCTAACTAATTCGGATTTGGAAAAACTAGAAAACAAGATTTATAAGAATATTTCCCAGGAATTACAAACCGACGACTCTTCGGTTAGCAGCCTCGAATCCAATATCAAATTCTTCAAGACAACCGTGCAAGAAATTTTTGATAAATTTTACGCAAGCATGCGAGATTTTGAACAATATAAGAAGAGATATGACGAGATTATAGCTAAGAATCAGGTAGATTCAATCGCTGATATGGAAGCCTTTATAAAGGATATGATACATCACATAATGTCTTCAGACTCCAACTTATCTCATGAGAGTCGTAATTGGTCAGAAATGCCTGTTACAGAAATTAAAGACAAAGGAGACCAAAGCAACCCGAGCGAAGTTTCGGAGAAAGAAGCGGAAAAGCTTTTGGAAAGTCTACATTCAGTCGTCGAGGCCTACAAGAACGAAAACTATCTGACTGATTCCACATTTGATGACAAACCATCTAAGCATGACAATGATAATTCCACCAAAACAGAAGAAATATTCAACATCTATCTTTTGAGCGGAGTGCCCTGCGTACAAATTAAAATGAACGATCGTAATTTATTGTCCGAAATAAACATTAAAGATCAAAGTCTTCAAGAGGATAGTCACGTGGCATCAGCAGAAAACCTCAAGAAATTGGCAGCTAAGAAAGACGAACTGGAAAAATATGTAAGGCAGCAACAGGAGAACCACGCACCCGATATAGAAATACCAGTCAAAGTATCATTCGCCAAGAAGAATATTTATTTGAATGAGGATTTTGCCCAAGAAAGGGACAAGGATGATAATAGATCATTGATGTCAAAAATCTGCAGTTACATTTGCAAGAAATTTCGCAAGACATCATAATTTACACTTATAATTATTTTTTTCTAAATTAGTTGTGAATAAAAAGATTTATTTTTCAAAGTTAACAAGTACTTTATTGAGGACTAGATAAACAATGAATATTAGTATCCTAGAACTAAACTAAACTAAACCTAGGTATCACGTTTCACTATTCTCTTCAAAATTAACTATATAATACCATCTAATCATGGTTATATGCTTACAAAGTTGCACTGCAAACTCTCTTTTCATATGTAAGAAGTCCCTGACTGTTTGTAAATCCAGCATAATGAGTGCCTCTCCATCAATCTCTTCTTGCTTCATTCTATCGGCGATGAGTTTACAATCATCAGTGTTTCTCAAATAGGAGTAAACATCATCAACTGTCCATTCCAGAGGATTCGGTGATAACTTCAGTTTCCCCTTCATCCACGACATAGCAGTATCCTTTTCAAACATTTTGTTATCTGATGGCAAAGGATCATATGTGTTGAATTTTAACTTTTTCAATTCTGGTTCCTCACTGTCGGATACGTCGGAAATGTTTTTCGCATCTCTAGAATTGGAGCTGCTTTCATTTGTGTCGTTTTCAGTATCGCTATCGGGCGAATTTTGCTTCTTGCTAGCACAGGTATTGCTGTATATTGTTTGTACATCCTTCTTATCCCAGTGAGATTCCTTCATCTGTAGCGCAAAGTTCGGTAGCTTGGCACCTCTAGTTTTCATTTCCAATTTCGGGTAGTTATTTTTGGGTTCTCTTTTCTTCCTTTGGCCTTTCTTGTACTCTGGCACGCTGTCTGGAGAGTTCGGTCTGGTGCCGGATTCTGAAGGCGGCGTGGAACCCACGCTGTGCTCGCTCACGGAGTCATTGTCTTTGTTGCTTTCATTCGACTCCTGGGATGGCTGCGGCTCTTTCTCTTTCTTCTCTGGCGTGGCCTTTTTCTTCTTCCTTTTACCGGTAAGACTGCCTCTGGGTCTGCCGCGCCGTTCAGTACCATTATCTGTAGAAAATAAGTTGATATTAAGTCTTCCTTACCTTACAGACAACTATAAAAATAGGGTTGCAAAGACATTTATTTTATTTCAAAATAAATACTAATAAGCACACCAAAGTAATGGAAAGTATGTTTTTTTATGAATACAACATTTTTTTTGCAGAGAGTATAATTAAATAAATACAGACGGTTTGCCTGCGACATAGAAGGATCATTCATAATTATTATATGGTGTGGTCGTCAATGTCTGCTCCATGGCAGGACGCTTTGTGCGCTCGGTTGAGGTGGTGTAACCGGGCGGGTGTGACGATGCCATTCCAATTCTTAGTAAGTAAACTTCGTTTTTCCTAGAGCGAGGGAAATCCACACACCACCTCCACCCCCGACAGACAATGACGGTACCTATGTAACGTATTTTTTTATGAAAGGGTGGCAAACGAGCACGGACGCCCTCCCTGCAACATTCTATATAAAGGGAAAGGCTATAGGGAATGGTGAAGAGGAGGTCGAGGAGGCTAGAGACGAGGAGGACGGGAACGATTGGGAGCGTATTCCTTGGGTTCAAAAAACTATACTCACGAAAAGTAGACTTGTCGACGTTCTGGCAGTTCTGCGGGCAGGTGTCGGCGTGCTCGTCGGGCCCGAACAGGCTGGGGCAGGCCTGCAGGCGCGCGCACACGCCGCGGCAGAACGCGCCCACCGCGCCCGCCCCGGTCGCCAGCGGCACGTACGCGTGGTACGTGCTGGACTTCAGCCTGGGGCCACACCAAAACGTTCAATAACCTGTACCTTTTACCAGGTGGTAGGTTCGTGTACTGGGCCGTCTAGGTGGGTCCCACCGCAGTGCCAGATATTTTCCCGTGAAATAGAAGTGTTAAGCTCTTCTGTGTTTCGGGAAAAGGGCACTGTAGCTAGTGTAACAGGCGCGGTCCGAAGGGGGGGGGGGGTCACAGGGGACATGACCCCCCCCAAAATCTAAGGTCAAGTTGAAAAATCTCAAGCCAAATAATGTGGTGAATGGTGGTAATTCCTTAAGTATAATTATTAATTATATATGATTTTGTAACTCTTCCATAGGTTTCCTTTTTTTGAGTTTCTGAGGTATTAAGTGACCCGGGCTGGTCAATAGCCACAAGGCCGGCTGGGGGAGTTTAGTGGGTAGTGGACGCTTAATCTCGAGTCCCACACACGGCCGCAGGTTTAGCTAGCCTGCGGTAATGGTACAAAAACGCATTCTCCTCCAAAAAAAAAAAAGGTAATGAGTGACCCCCTCCAAAATTTCAGGCTGCGACCGCGCCTGTAGTGTAATTACTGGTATATGAGACCTAATAACTGTCGTCTCGGTGCCGGTGTAGCGGGCGCAGAGCAGTGCCAGACAGTACCTGCTTAGTTACTGTTTGGCACTGAACGGTCTAAGGGCAGACGTGGCGCTTACCATCAGGTGTACGGTATGCTCGTCTTGTTACACATTGCAATAAAAAAAATTACGATTTGAATACAATCGATCATTACAAATATCGATAATTATTTTTTTAACGTAAAATAGTACTCACTTTGCTCTCAGCATTTCAAGACGCATCCCTTCTTCAACTGGCGCTTCAGTTTCCCAGTCTTTGAGCAGCTTGGCTGGTTTGTATGATGCCGAAATTATTTTATTCAACACCTCTTTCAACACCAGAGTCAAAGGTCCCGGCCCAACATGCTTCGGAAGTTGGGACAACTTGTTCCTGCTAATTGACGGACCAGCATAACACTTGTAGTTGAAGTAAATCCGGTCACACCATTCCTCCGAAGACTTTATATCCTCTTTGACATTGCGCACTTCCTCTACTGGTTTCGGTGGCTCTGGTTCCACAACAGTCATGTCAGGAATATGTAGAGCGTAGTTATTGCTATCACACCATCCTACAGGGAAAAGCAGATCGCTATTCTGGGCATACCAAAACTTTTCACCAATTGGCAGCAACTCTACACAAACCATGTGCTCTATTATTGAGTCTACAGACGCAACGTGAATTTCTTCATGATTAAGAGGGTTGACCGCTTCCAATTTCATGTTTACTTCGAATCCTTTGACTGGCTCTTTATTCCCGAAGCAGTAGTCAGGAGCAGGGACTGATGAGGTCATGGTAAGGTACTCGTCCCAATCGAAAGGTCCTTCCTTCCATATCTTGGGAGTTTTGAAGGTGATGCCATTTTTCTGGGCCCAGCCAATAGGGTAGATGTAGGGGTGCATAGAATCGCAGAGCCAGGCCGCTTTGGAATCTTCGTAATCGTCGAGGTGGTCATCGATGACGACAAGGAAGTGGAAGTTGTTGAAGACTTTGGTTACTGTGGCAGGGCGGACCGTTTTCATGTCTTGAGGGTTCAACGCTTCTAGCTTCATACCAGTGATAAAGTTGTGCACTTCTTGACTGGGGTTTGGCTGTGTAAGCAAAAAAATTTTATAGTAAATATATAATATTTAAAAATTACCATTATAGGCTGCCTGATAGTAATTAGTTGGCAGACAGGGCACAGTCAACCTGATGGTATGCGGTCACTGCAGTCTATTCCATTGGAGACCAAGACTTAACCAAGAGCCGTTGTCGTTCTTCAAGCCTTGCATATTACGCGCTCCTACATTAATATTGCCGGAACACAGCCATAGCAGCTGTGATCGCGACCCAAGGCAGCAATCGAACTGACGACCTTTTAGACGGAGACAGCCATTCGGCATGTTATGTCTTAACATGTTTTTAAAGTATTCGAAAAATGAATGGTCAAAACAATTGTACAGATTTAAATCCCTTGTACTAATATGTCTAATAAAATATAATAAAAACTGAATGTTTTCTTTAAAACAACAATGGTATTTAGTAATGACATTGAAAATTATCTTCATTTAGATTAGAAACGAAAACGTGACATGTAATCACGTGTGTCGTGACATGCAAGTACATAAGATCTTTCGAAAAGCAAGCGTATTCTTTCCTAAAAGGCCGGCAACGCAATTTTGATGTAGGAGTAGGCAAGTGGTGACTTACCATTAGGTGGCCCACTTGACCATTTGTCTCCCTCTAACATAAAAAACTCCTTACGATAATAGTGTTGTTTAAAAATTATATAAAAAATTACCTGGAATAAGTCGGAAGGAGTAGGTTCCTTGATGGACTCTTCAGCACTCTGCCTCAATTGAGTGCTAAGTTTATTTTTGCAGGAGAACTTGTTAACTTTGGTTGGATACTTGAACTGCCATGGGGAGCCCTGTTGAAGACCAGATTTCTTAATAAGTAAAATGGTTTAGATTATTAATTAATTAATTAAAATTCTATAAAGCTAATTATAGGCATCTTGATGTGGCTTAGGTCAATAAATTATTATCATTTGTCAAATAACATCGTAAACACTGATCTGACCTCAACGTAGTATCGTGTTACAGGTATAGAAACAATGAAGGTATAAAATATTGCATTAGAAAGACTATATAATTTAACCGACATCTATTAAGCTATGAAAATCCTCAGTAGATGCAACTGTATGTTTACTTTACCTTATTTGTGACATATCCAAAACTGCAAAGACGGGGATTTGAGAAAAATATCCAGAATTGGGGTAAATCTTCATCAGAGCCATCATAACGCAACAGAAGTCTTCCTCCAACATTTTCAGATACCTAAAATAATTTATTCAAGTTACGCTAAATACATAAGTAACCAATAATGGTAAAATTTGGTTACAAAAAATGGTATTGTAGGTACCGTAGTACAACTACTTTTAACCAAGGCCAAAAATACAATAAATATTTTTATTTGATCTTGAAATATTTGAGTTAACTTGAGTATTCCATATTTAACTTGAGCATGTATGTGGATAACTTACTGTTGCAATCCAGTATTTGTACGGGTCTATTATATGCTGAACCTCAACTTTCATCCCTGTCTTGATTCTATCAATCGGAGACAAGCCCTTGTTATTTAGAGCTTCAATTGTTACTGACTGTCCATCAAGGAGCGCACTTTTCATAATATCTATAATATTATCTCCATATCTAGCATTAATATCGTCAGGAGGCTCTATAAGCTCATCATATTTTCCACACCAGCCTAGTGGATGTACTTTGGTCTTCGAAATGTCACACCAAAAGTCTTCCTTTGCACCTAGGAATTTGATGCGGAGAAGATGACCGCAAACCATAGTGATCTCTGCAATCCAGTAGATGTCCGGGTTGTTTTTGTGACACACCTCGAGGAGCATTCCCTGCTTGATACCATTGTTGAGGCTAGATTCAACCTAAAAAAATATATTCAAAATTTTGCAGTGGCCACTAACATAGTATTTAAATTTTTATATTTTATTTGTATCTGTTCTATTCTAATTACAATTATTTTTATTATTATTTTTTTTATAATTTAATTTAATATAAAATATTTATAATCTATAAACATAAAAATGAACTGCTGTTTGTTAGTCTCATTAAAACTGGAGAATGGCTGAACCAATTTGACTAATTTTAGTTTTGAAATATTCGTGGAAGTCCAGGGAAGGTTAAACCATGAGAAAGGAAAAGTTGTGAGGAAAAAATTTAAGTAAGTGATACGGTCAGCTAGTTTAATATAAGATTATATTATTATATACCCCTTTTTGTAAATAAATATTTTTTATTAACTTCTTTCATATTATTTAATTTAATTACATTTTTTATTAACTTCTTTCATAATTTAATTTATTTACAACTTAAATATAAAAATGTAATAGAAAATATACAAAATAAAAAGCCGAATATACTTTTAAACAAATTACTTATTGCATAATTAATTTATTAGTAAGGAAATAATATTGAAAGGTTTCAACTGGTACATACATCAAAGGCATATAACTTATTGTAATATTTAACACTTACAAAATGACGCAAAATATTTTTTAGTAGCTAGTTCATTTTAATAAACATATGGATCACTAGTGAACAGAAGTGTCTTGAAATTAAGTACAAAGAATCTACTACGAAAACCTACAATGGCATTTCATCTACATTCTCAAAGTTATCCTTAGGGATAATAGTTTTGTTAATAAATTATTAGCCATAACTACGTAAGCTAAAAATAGACCATTCTTCAATGTTCACCAAATATTAATCAAATTCAACGTATGTTTTTACTTTCAAATATTAAGAAACAAGTGCGAACATTTAAAGGAGAGAAGCTACTTAAATCTTAAAGAACATAAAGCAGCTATATTATGTAAAACAACTGTTCACTTAATATTTTTGTAAAGAAAATTCATTATATGCAATCAAACTTACGTGTGAAAACAATTCCTCGGGGATGGGCACGCTTTTATTTGTTTCTAAATAATTTGTCCAATCGAAGTCCATTATTAAAAAGATAAAATTAAATTAAATCATGAATTAAAATACAATTTTCGTTGAAAACAAGTAAAATCGAACGGCCGAACTTGGTACGAAATTCAGAAATTCATTCACAGTTTCTAAGATCTATCCATCTCACAAATATAACAAGAGATTTACATTAACTATCTCGTTCTAACAATTTAGTAAAGCTTTAGACATGGACAACGGTACGAGTACAACCATAGACTATACATATAAAAAAGAAAGTACAACCATGGACATGGACAATGACTTTTGGCCTACAAACTTATCTGTTCTGGTGGCCAAAATTGGAACTACGAGAATGCAATGCAAAAACGATATTTAATGACAGTTCTAAATAGACAGTAGCGACGCCGCCACCGGAACAGCCAAGGAAGTCTGTCTGTATATTTTGTAAATTCTACGATGATTCCTGCGACAGCTGTCCTCGGTTTGACAGGAGTAAAGTTTCACAATTTTTAACTGTCAAATTCATGGACTTTATTGTTCAAATTATGCAGAGAAACAACGTTCATGATTGGCCGGCCCCGCTCCATTTTGGCCGCAAGTTGCCTGGATGGTTGCCTGCCTTTGGTAAAATACGCAGTCTCATTTGAGGCTTTACATAATTTCATGCATTAGAAGCCCATGCGGATTGGTTGATTTTCTTTAATCTATTGAATCAAAATGCCAATCAAAACGCGTCACTGTAAAAAATATTTCAGTACGAAAGCGACAATTGGAGTAAAGCCTGTCAAAATATCAGTTTTATCGAGGTTAACGAGCGAGTCATCTCCTTGTTATGATAGACACTGTTATTTACTCAAAGAAAAAATCACAGGGTCGGAGTTAAACGTCATTTTTCCTTCATTTTCGATAACATTTCAAGTATTTGTGGAAACAATAAAATTCGCCTACTTTTATCGGTCAATTATCTATTTGGCCCAGTGTTTAAATAGTATTTTTTGCTTATGTGCCTTACAAGACAGTGTTTTCTCATTATGTGAATACTTTCTCTTTTTGTGGCTGACTGACTGTGTTGCGAAACCAAAATGAATAGTTTTATGGAAGAGTTTTCGTTCGCCAACAAATCTAATGGAACTGATGAAGGATGCATGATAACTAACAGCTCCCAGAAATTGCTGTTCGGGGGCTATAACGGAATTCCACAGACTTTAATTCTTAATTTGGTGTCATGGCTATGCCTGATATTATTGTTCTCTGTGTTGCGACGAACCGCTTGGAATTATGGACGTATGGCGCTTGTGCAGCGAACAAAGAGCCGTTGGACAAATTTGTTTTACCGGGGCGGAGACAACGATGCCCTGGTGGACCGGCGGAGGAGTAACGACGAGTCCGTGAACATCGACCAGGGGTTCTTCACGTGGCTGCCGGCCGTGTTCTGCGTCACGCGCGAGCAAGTGCTCGCCAAGTGCGGCCCCGACGCCGTCCACTACCTCTCCTTCCAGAGGCATGCTATAACACTCATGTTTATTGTTACCTTAGTCTCAATTTGCATAATCTTGCCTATAAACTTCTCAGGAGACCTTATATCAGATCTTGGGTCTTTCAGTAAAACCACATTAGGCAATGTGAATGGTAGATCCAATTGGCTATGGGTACATACTCTAATTAGCATTGCATTCCTGCCAATTTCTGTGCTGATCATGAGAAGGTGCACTGGAAGGAAACCTGCGCCCACATCTATGACTGGCACTATCATGATAACGAATATATCTAGAGCGGATAGAAATGAATCAACCATACGGGCCTATTTCGCTCATAACTTCCCTCATATCCAAATTGTTGACCTACGACTAGCTTACAATATCAATAAGCTGAATGAAGTCCATGAGAAGAAGGAGATGGTGACAGAGGCCCTCAACTACAGTGACACATATTTCAGGAAGACTGGGAAACGCATTACGGTTAGAACAGGATTCTGTGGACCACAAGTGGATGCCTTGGAATACTACTCCATCGAAGAGAAGAGACTCAAAGACGAAGCTAAGAGATGTCGCGCTATGGTATTAAATGAACCTCTGGGTATTGCATTTTTGACCTTGCCATCATATCAGTTAGCTGAACATGTTATTAACCATTTTAGCATGCACAGAGGTTGGGTTTTGAGTCATGCGACAAACCCAGCAGACATCATTTGGGAGAACTTAAATGTTCAACCAGGTATTTGGTACATCAAAGCTATTTTCGTCAATTTGTTCCTTTTCCTTGTCCTGTTCTTCCTTACTACTCCTGCCTATGTTGTTAATCTTTTCAATACCTTGGTCATCAAATTGGACACACATGAGGGAGGTAGCAGTGTGATATTTGAGTTCTTGCCTACTTTATTGCTTTGGACCATGGCAGCTGTGATGCCTGCTATAGTAGCCTTCTCTGACAAATTTCTTTCACATTGGACTAAGTCTCAGCAAAATTATTCTGTTATGACCAAAACTGTGTCATTCCTTTTACTCATGACCTTGATCTTGCCTTCCCTGGGGTTGGCCAGTGCCGAGGCGTTCGTGCGGTGGACGTTGCACCACGAGAACGACACGATGCGATGGGATTGCGTGTTTCTTGCCGACAAGGGCGCATTTTTCGTGAATTACGTCATCACCTCCGGTTTCATTGGTACTGCTTTAGAATTGATTCGTTTCCCAGAGCTATTTCTATACGTCTGGTACCTATTGCAATCGAAATCCAAAGCAGAAAAGAGTTACGTAAAGAAGGCTATTCTTTACGAGTTTCCGTTTGGTGTACACTACGCTTGGAGTTTAGCGATTTTCTCTATAACGATGGTATATAGCTTGGCTTGTCCGCTCATTTCGCCTTTCGGATTGATTTACATGATGTTCAAGCATATAGGAGACAAACATAACCTTTTCTTTGCCTACGGGCCCAGTGATATGAGCGGAGTAGGCGGCGGCAGGATACATTCGACTGCTGTCAGACTCACGCGCGTTTCAGTCACTTTACTGCTAGTTAACATGGCAGCTTGGGCTGGCTTACGTGCAGGCTTCGAGCCGCGCACCATAATACTGATAATGGCTTCTATAGTCGCATTTGGCACATTCTTGCTTCTCAGTCCTTTCCCCAGTTGCACTCCTCCTGCACCGCTTCAAGAGGAGACTACTATTCGATTTCCGGAGTATGTAGCTCCAGTTTTGACTAAACCAATCGAGTCTCCGCCTAGCTCGACCCCCACTACGCCAGACTATGGCGCATCCTCACCGACAACCCAACATTCTTACAGTCCCGACCCAATAAATATTTAATTCCCTAAAGGTTTTGTACAGGTGTGGTACCTACATACGTCATGGCAACTTCTCTGACGCTAAAATTTCGATACGCGATTTGTAATCCAATCTGATGATAAACTCACTGATTAGGTTTGTTGTTGTATCTGAAGTAGACGTTAATCATAATGAAAGTAATATGTAAATATTGCAATATTTTTATATTATGTATAGTGTATTATTAACATGTAAGGTTTGTGGAATGTTGAGCGCGGAGAGGCAGTTTATGTCGAAGGCGTGACCGTCTCTTTATTTTAGTGCACGAAGTTAGGCAGTTGAATTTTTTCACGTAATTTTGATCTTAACGCTTTTATTAATGAATTTGTTATTATGTATTATATCGCAATGTTCCTCTAGCTAATTATATGATGTGGAAAAGTTAAAGAACTGCTTCCCGAGCGCAACGTTCTAACTTGTTTTCATAACAATGAGGGTTTTATCATTATAGTTGGCGCAGCCAGTGTAGCGAATAACAATAGATTAGGTACCACTTCTTCATAATTAGCTCAGTCGTATTGTTTGGTCCAGGGAGGCTTTCACTGAATAACGAAATAAATAACATAGATCTCTTTAGTTAGTTGTAGTTTTTAGTTAAAGCTAACTTGATCTGATTTATTTGGTGGAAGCCAATCTGAACTAAGATGGTCAATAATTTGTATGTTTACCACGTAATAGGTATTATGTTTTTTTTGCTAAGACCCAGAATTCTTATTAGTTACTAATTCTATGACTGTCACATTCTCCATTTCCCTTGTGTTTTCACTTATATTAGTTCAACAGCTCTCTCATTTGTATTTAATACAGTGAGAGATATTGATTGTAATGACAAATGACCTGAATGAATCACGATACGTCTGGTTAGTAATCACCGGGGCAGCTATTAGTTTTAGAACTAGTTCACTATTATTTTTCATTCGGGATCAGTCAACACGCCCAGTAAACTGATTGGTGGAACTTTTTTTATCTGGTTTATTAGCGCCGACTGTGTTTGTAAGTTTCCAAATCCCTCATTGGGATGTATTATTAGCATAATTTGGTTGTATATTTTTACGTATATTAATTGATTTTTGTTAATTATGCCGTCTTAATAAAATGCGTAATATTTTTGTACTTTAATTTGTAAAAATATTTATGTTCTATTGCCAAACTAGTAGATTTTATAGAAATAGTATGTTTGGCATATTGTATTTTTAATTTATCGTGTGATAAATAGTTAGTCATTATTAATTTACTTTTATTTAAAGCTGATACTGATAATAGGGTGTGGACTGCACATCGCACTTTGCAAAAACGTTAATGTTTAAATAAAGAATAAATGTGATTTTTTTTTCATATGAGATCTTTCAATCTTTCAACCTACTTACCTCCCAATAAACAATTAGGTAAAAAAAAAAACTTTAAAACAGTGCATTAACAGACAAAGGCTTCATAAACGTTGAAAAAGAGAGTAAAAATATATTTAAAGCTGAATTGGAGTATAAACTGTGTCGTTTTATACAGAACAACTGGTTTACGACTGTATAGTGTCGAAATCATTACCTTTAGCTTCATAAAAGTGTTGCGAAACTCAAAAATGCAGGATGTAGTATAACAAAATACTTAAAGCAATTTTAGACTACTAGAGCTGCCTAACGACTGTTTGCTGCTCTTGTTTTATTCCTTTGTACTACCTGTAGCTGTACAAGGGTATATATTACTGCCGATGACTGTAAATTGGTGTAAACCTAGTCTATTGTAACTCAAGCATATTAGGCTGGATTATAGCTGAACAAAAGTTATTTAGGAAACTTGCTTTTTACAAGAGTGTAATGCAATGCTGACGGCTGATTAAAAGTTTTTTAGAAGCTTATTGTAAAGCTAACGCTATTGTATAAATTTAACTTGGTTACAATCTGATAATATGAACTAAAATAAATATTGGATTGGTAACTAACGAAGAGGGTCCCGTACAATAAAATTTGGATTATAAATACACTGACCAGAACAGAGAGACTGTTGAGAACAATAATTATATTAAATTTTGACGTCATTAGTTCCAAAAAAGAATTTTGGTCGATTTTATGTGCTGTTCATGAATGTTCAGATCTACATCCATCCAAAGTTGTGTTTTATTGAGTTTTTCATTACAATTTGTTATGTTGAAGTGAATATTATAGTCAAAGTATACGGTAAGTAACATTTTTTTGTTTCTACATTGAATTTTCTTTTGCGACGGTAACTTTATCGTGAATAATAGATAATAAGATAATAACAGAAATATTGTGGTAAATTTGTGACCACCACCTACCTAGTTCTATGCAAAATTAAGTGTCATAAAGTTTATTGTTCTTTTTCTGTTATATTGTAGTAGAAAGTAGCAAGGTATTTACAGTGTCTGTCTTACTGTTTTCTATTAATAACATTATTGTTTTAGTATTTTTTTTTAAATAACGTAATTATTTCTTTTTCTTTTTTTCGTTTTTTTATTATATTTAAATATGTGGTCATATTAAACATACAAAATGGGTTGAACTTTAATTTAATTGAACCCTAAATGACTGTAATGCCGCCTCAATATCTACTTCTAAGCAGCTATTGTAGTAATTAAATTATAATATACAGACCGTTTTACCCTTAACTCTTAAACACCCGACCGAAAGCCGGGTGTCGCGTAAACAATAGATTTTCTATTGTGTCTGGTTTTCCGGGGCTTGATGGATTAAAGCTGATAAGTATTCTCATACTGTGCCTTTGTTCAGCAAATAGCTTCATATTAGTGTACCAGGAGAGCAACAGCTGTTTAACTCGGAGACACCATTAAAAACATAACCTATATTTTATGACTTTATATCGTATTATGTTTTTTGTGTGAAATTCTGTAAATTATTTTAGAATTAGGACATAGATATAATACAACTGCTACATTTTCAGTAGATAATTACGAAAAACACATAAACAGGGTTTTAGGTCAAATAAAGAACTAGGTGGTGGTTAGAAATTTACCACAATATCTCTTATTATCTATTATTTCGAGGGCGCGTGAGTTTTTTGCTATTAAATGATATATAAGTATATTCACGATAAACTTACCGTCGCAAGAAAAAATTCAATGTAGAAACTATAATATTCACTTTAACAAAATGTCGTCTTATAATGAAAAACTAAATACTGACTTTCACTGTACAAATCAACACTACACTTAAATGTCTACTCATTTCAAGCCTGAATTTGTTTAAAACACTAAAAGTATTCTAAAAGAAGAACTGTAGCTGAATAACGGAATCTCATTACACCCTAAGTCAGCTTTATATTTTAGGCTGTACAGCTATAATACAGCTGTTGTCCAGCTATATTTACACTTAAGGCTGTATAATTTGGGGCCTATTTAGGATGTACAATGGCTGTATATACGGATATACAGCCTCCATACAGCGAAGTTAAACAGCCTGAAGTAAAAAGATATCTTATTGTACAGGCTTTATACAGTTCCAAATGCTGAGCTACCTTTGTTTCTCCATTTCTAATGGAAAGGCGTAACTCAATGAACTAAATCGATTAGCCGCAAACTCAGTCTGCCGCTAACAGTTTGCCTAATGGGGACGCATCCTTAAACTAACTTAACAAACCTAACAAAGCAAAATGTCGTATATTTATGTAAGTAGGCAGACGGAACTAAAAAGTTTCGACTGCCCCTACTGGGGGCAGATTTGGTAGGGGCAGTCGGGTCGGGAATAATCCTAATTTCTTGCTAGAGAAAGGCTATATCTTTAGATTTAGTTATTTTGTAATTATCCCACAATGTCACAACGGCAATGGAAAGAACCTGTTACCTAACCGAAAATATACGGGGCAAACTGGTTATTGACGTGGAATAGCTTCGATGACACAAATGTTTCGTCATTTGCCACGTCCACCAGCGTCGTCGCAAGGATTCAGTGATAAATCCAATTATCTTTGAAGACAGGCGAGTGTGTGCAGTGACGCAGGAATTCACGTTTACTTTACACCAAATTTAATTAAACTAAGTCTATTTTTATAAGATAAGAACTAGCTAAAACACTTTAAGCACAAACTATGTCTGACTATTGGTATCAGAGAGGAAAAAACTTCTTCCTATAAGAGAAAAGAAAATCTAAATCTAAAAAGCACTATCTAAGGCTAGGTAGTGAAGATGAGAAGATTTACTACGTTCCCTTTGTACCGTACTGAGCGCATACGTTATAGTCACACACTTCATTATCTGACCAAAAACCGTCTTAGTCAATAGCTAACGCTGGTACCGGCTCGTCCCAATCGGGTGTGAAGGGAAACCGGGGGAGTTTAGTGGGTAGTGGAGTGGACGCTCTATAGTCTCGAGTCCCACACACGGCCGCAACGCATTCTCCTCCGAAAAAAAAGGGTGTTTCCTCAATGGCGACCGAAAGGAATCTCTCCTTCATGCAGGATAGCGTTGCGCAACAGCGCAACACTTACAATGTTAGGCAAGGTGCTGCGGACACGGTTTGTGAAGTTAGTTTCTCTACAAGCTCGCGTTTTGGAAGGTTTTTATAGAAAAACATCATTTGAATTGAAACAGAGAGCGCAATCTGTAGGCCTATCGGACAACTAGGTATCGAAAAGTGAAGAGAAATGCGAGTCGAATACCTTAATTTGTATAGGAATTGTAAGGTTACTGAAATTCCCTTACATATAACTGGATTCGAATTACTTTTCAATTTTGTTTGTTTTTGTGGTTTATTCCGAAAATCCCCACAGAAAAATCCCTACCAGTGGGGATTGTTATTTTTTTTTCCGAAAATCCCCACCAATAAAACTAGCTCAGCTTAGTGGGGATTTTCGGAAAAAGTTAGCCTACAGTTACGAAGACGCGTAATAGTCAAGACTCGAGGAAAAAAATTTCGAAACGCATATTAGGTACTGCATGCATGCATGTCTAATAAAAACACAGTAGGAATAAGTATATACTATGGCCTGCCTGTCCCGTCCTGTCCTGTTATTTTAATGCGCTTATCGTACCTAAATTATTTGTAATCATTTTTACAATGGACTTCATAATCTGTTTGGTAATCTTGCCAGATAAGATCTGCAAAACCAAAAGATGTGTCATTCGCATGTAGTGCTGATGTTGTCTAATTTAATAATAACTTTAGATAAGTCATGAAAGTTAGGGAAACCAAACCCGTGTTCACTGCATTGGTCATCGAATAAGCCTTGTCTGATGATAACCAAGTTTCTCAGGTGACCCTCCCCAGTTTGAAGCCAGCAGGCCGGTTACCCCGGCCGATGGGACGGGGTAACCGGCCTGCTGGCCGATGATGCTGGCCTGAGGTGTCCAAGAATGGGCCTGTTAATTGCCATAAGCTGGACATCGGCTTGTCCATACCGCGATTCGCGTGTGAGGGGGATACCGGGAAGTTTAGTGGGTCGAAGGCCTTCTTAGCCCCACACGTACCTAAGTGTCGTTATGGTTCTCAACCGCATTCTCCTTCATAAGAAAAGTCATGTTAATTAGGTATTTTTTTTTATATCGCCACAGTTATTATTTGGTAATCAAAAAGATAAAAAAATTACATCAAAAATTATGTTGGTTATTTTGCAAAACATTAATGTATTTTCCTCTAAAAATTTGGAATGAACCTTGTTGTATGAACATGTTAATTTAGCAGTCAACATCATTACATTACTAAACTTATTCTTGTTCTATTGTGTGTGACTGTTTAGCACATTAATTCAAGACCAGACGTTGTCTTTAAGACAAGTACCTAACTTCAAGTAAGTATACCTATTTACTTGCTTCATACTATAATTATGTAGTCACGTTTAGAGTCACACATGGTGAAGTGAAGATGATGTTTCTTAAATTACAAAGGCATCAACTTTTATTATTCACAGAACTCAGAGCTTTATTACATTAACTGCTCTTAAGATTAAAACAAAATTAATCAACTATTCTAGTAGTAACATCCTGGCAACGTTGCTACAGGCTTTGACTGCCGCTGACTCACGGTTTTATTCGAACAGGTTTACTTCTGTAAACTAACATTACTTAATGATAACTTACCACGGTAAATGTGTCATTACTTACAATGCAAACGCACAACACATACAATCTCATTAAAAGCAGATCCATAATAGGTCATGTGCAATGTGACGATTCCATCGGAAATTGAGCTAATGAGTCGCAGATTACCAAGTTGGTCGCAATGCCATCGTGTAACATGATCACTGAATGCGATCGTCAATTTATCTGTTCAATATTGTTCTTAAGTTATCTACAGTAAGACCGATATTTGCTGTCAGGTCTTTGTCTACAATTTGTTTTGTTCACTCAGTGATGTCATCAGTTCGCATCTTACTTATTTAGTTCCAGTTGAAACACCTATGTAAATACGAGCGGAGTATAGAGTGATAATTATGTAGAAACTAATTAGACGTTACGGGAATGTTTTTTAACTTCTGATTCGGGAAATAGATTCAATGAATGTAGGGTTGTAAGGTAGGTACCCAGAAAGACTCAAGGGTCAGAAGAACCTACTTAAAGTATGTACATACTTACATAAAGTTATCTAGCGCATAAAGCGCTTGGTTTTTTTCATAGATTAAGTAAAATTCTATGGTTTTTTTAGTAAAGTTTCGCCAAGGAAAGTCAGTGTCTACAACTTACTGTTAGATGGGCTGCGTGCGTAGGTAAATTGTTAATTAGAGTGATGATAATATGATTTGAATTTATGCTAGTAACTTTAATGCACAAATAAGCACTTGATTAGTAGTAGTATATAGGCTTGAAAGATGCTGACATAATAATATGCCGACAGTTGATGACGTTGATGTCCCAAGTTGGACATTAAATTCACCGTTACAAACTTAAACAAATGACTGCTTTATAGATCTGCCTGTCCTTAGAATAAAATACATTCATAGTGAAATTGATCTTTCCTACAGATTTAAACAGGTAGGTAGGTAGGTACTTACTTTGTTCAAAACTTATCCATCTTTATCAAAGTAAACAAACTAGGAGTGACCGATTACGATTAGAAACAATCTCGTGGCTACTTTCACAAATATGTACCTATAATATTACTATCTATACTTCAAAACGTTTTGCGTATTTAATTATTACCTACTTAAATGATGAATTAGAAAAAATAGGCCTAGGTATAGGCACTTTACTCAGTATACAATATAGAGTATTTGTGATATCCTTAATCTAATTACCACAAGTATTAAAATGTATGTAGATAGGTAAGCTACGTAGATAATAGATAGGTATAATACCTGTGTAGGTACCTGTTGAAATTAAAAATGATAATACAAATTATGTATTTAAGTAGGTATGTATGCCCATGTTTAATTCATAAGGTTAAGTTATTCATGTACACTTACAAAAAGAAATACTTAGTGTCTCCGTTGAAATGTCTAAATACCTAAGTTTCGTCGATACAAGATCTTTATTTAAATATTTCTTGCAGTATTTTAATTGAATGGGAAACGGAATACCATAACGGTACATAATCATTTGCTATACATAGACCAAATATGGGCTACCATTTTGTTTTTGCCTTAAAAATAAAAAACTATAAAAAATTAACTATTTATTGACGTCAAAATAATTACACATACATTTTTAAAAAGCTAAGTACCAATTTTATGTTCTTAATATTATAATTTATTATTATATTGAGCATTATACAAAAAATCATAATAGATGCTAAATATGGAACAGGTACCCAAATATGGGCTACCAATAGAAACTTATAATAAGCTTCTACGAAAATAACAATAATATTTATCTTATAAGAGATCAAATAACTTTAGTAGATGGAAGAAATGATGTAATTTACTTACAGAAATCACTCATAGTCTAAAGCTTTGTGTATCTTTCTATGAACCCGGCTTTTGATTTCTAATTCGCATTTCGCAAGCGTGGTGATAAGATCAAATTACCCATCATTTACCCGTGATCATTGCATTGTAATGCTGGCCATTAACACCATCAAGCCTATCGTCAAATCGGCTTGAAGCGATCGATTGGATCAAACCAATTTGACGATAGGCTTGATGGTGTATGGCCAGCATAACCATGAATTGATTTCAATGATGAAATGCCTCGGCTGTACAAATCACAGAACAAGAAAATTTCCTGTACAAATAAATAGGCAGATCTGCCTACCATACCTACTATGTACTTATACTATTGACTATTGATATAGGTAGCTACCTATATAAACAGTCAATAGTTTAGTTAACTATCTAGACTATTGTTCATAAAATCATGTTCATATTCTCGCAGGAATAGTGCAATGGTCGGTTTGCATCTGTTGCATACAATTATGCGAAACCGCGACTTCTTGTTGATGACGAATTAGCAGTCGTATCGTAAGTAACGGATACATAGCTATTTTGTACGTACTCAACTGGGTTAAATTACTTGGCCTCGATCGATGCACCATTTTTATCATCAACAAATAAGTAAGTAGTTTGTTTTGTAGAACCTAATTGATGATTCTGTAGCGTTTGTGCTCCAATTCATTACTACACATTGTAGACGAATGATCACACCATGAATATTTGCACAATCAAATGCCTACTTAAGAATGTGATCAGGATGCTTGTAAGCATCTCTGGTCAGCAGAGTTGTTAATTAGTCAACAGGAAAGGAAACGTTACTAAGATAGAATTAGTAATTTATGTCGCTTAAGTAAGGATACAGGCTTGCTTTACCGTCGCATATGGACATTTGTAACCACAAAAGCCTCCCTGCCACGTCGTCGTAGAGAGAGATAACGTTGGCAGAAAAAAACATAAAAATATTATTATGCAGGTACTGATAGTAGCTCAATGGAAAAAAGAAGGTTTTTTCCGCTGCTAACATGTGCCTTTATATGGTTTAGAAGCCGAAATATACATCAAGTGAGTCCAATCCAAGCTTTCTAAAGTGATGCACTACCTAATTTTTGATTGCATTTGGGCTGCATGGAATGACTTTCACGCACACACGTCGAAAAACGCGAATTTCACGAATCGAGTTCGCGTAATGTTTATTACTTCACTTCACACACAGTGACTAATGTAACTGCGGCTGTACTAAATAGGTAAAATCTGATAAGTCGATTGATAATTATGTGTAATTTGTAAACACCTTTCATGTTTTTCCAAATGGAAAATATGTAAAGAAGTTTCCAATTTAAAACATAAAGTCGATAATAACCACGGAGTTGAATATAATAACTCATCGATGTACTGGCAATGTGAGGGAAGTTTCTTCCTTCCAATGTAAGTATTTTTGTTTACAGAAAATGCATGACGCATTATGCGGGTCCTTGTTGACACATGACTGTTTATATAAAGTATATTGGATGGACGAACAGGGCCACTTCCTCCTTTACGAAAGAAAGGAATAAATAAATATCTCTGGACATTATTCACACAACGCCATTTAGCGCCAAACTAAGCATTAGCTTGTGCTATGGCTAGACAACGGATAAACATTACATATACTTTTGTTTTGTAAATACATACATAATATACATAGAAACACTCATACCGATACAAACAGACATGAACATGCACACAAATGTTTGTACCGTGCGGGGATCGAACCCGCGACCTCTGGTGTAACACTGTTACTAACAGCCGAATTCTCAACCATTACACCAAATGGCTAGTCAATTGTTGTACTTGATTTATCAATCAGGGGTCCAGGAAAGAAATATATCAATGGTGGTAGGCACCATAAGCCACGGGTTCGATTGATCCACCCACAGCACATAAAGTGCGCCTACATGATCATGTCTTTTATTTGTGTTGTAGGTAGGTATATATTTATATCTATGTATGTCTACTACGCGGTACGTAATTAAAATAAAAAGTAAATGTGAACGTAAGTAATTTGTATCCATTATCTGGCAATCATAGCACAAGCTAATGTTTAGTTCAGGGCTAATGGCAGTATTCGCCCATGGTCCACCTTCATAGTTCACCCGGGTGTACCAAGGGCAATTATTTCTTTCCTTAGGGCCTTTCTTTTCTCCTGTGGTTCATCTGTCTAAATGTTATTTAGTTTTTCAGAATGTATTGCCTGTAGTCCACTACGATTATGTTTTAGTTGATGGTGTTTTAAGCAACGAATTTAAATACAATCTTGCCCTACCCTATATAACTTAATACGCTATCGGACCCAGAAAACTGTCTTAGTTATATTAATTTTATATAATTATCATAATAAGATAACTAGATACTCCAATACCAATTCTACTTAATTAACATGTTCTAATGAGAAGCGATCAAGTTTTAGCACTTTACCTATGGGAGTTTTCCGTGACTGGGTACTTAGGTAAATACCTACCATCCTTTAGCTAATTTACAACCCGATTATGTTTGTATCAGTCAATATACGAGTAAATAAGCCTTTACAAGCCGATAATGAGCCGTTTTAAGTAAATTAATGCAGTGATAACCAAAATTTTCTTTAAACTCCACACGTGAGTGTTCAAAGGAACGTTTGTTTCAAATTGCCCGAGTCTGCCAAAACAGCAATCTTAAATGACCGGAGAGATAGGCGCAATCTGTTTATCACTCAGATTGTTTAAACATGTTTAAGCCAGAGATCTGTAAACACCGCTATCTTCCGGAATGGAATAAAGACAGTGTACTTAAAGAAAAACTCTACTTTTGCTCAATACGGGGATCGAACACGGAATATAGCGTAACCACCGCGTTTTAGTACAATTTTCTGGCCCAAGTTGTTCACAGCACAAATCTGTCAAATCCTGCAACCAATTTTCAGCTTAATGTCAATCGCTTATAGTTCTATTTCAAGTGCGACTTATTGACAGATTTGCAAACGGTGATCCATGGCTCGCCGTACGTGTGATATTAACTAAAACAAACAAAATGCCTAAAAAATTAAAAAAATATTGTAACATAACATAATTATGGTACCGTGCTTACCGGGAGAAGATGGACCTATGATCTAGTAAATATCGCGGGAATCTTCTAGAAGCGTTTGGCGCACAACGGATCAATCAGTAGAGATTATCAAGAAAAAAATAAAAAACCAAAGTAAAAATTGTCTTTTTTATTGTTCATATAAATTATTAACAAATATGTAGGTGAACGACAACTAATGAAGATGAAACTGTTACTGCTAATGGTTTATGTGTCTATATTCGATTTATATTCATTCATAAATACAAACATTCCACAAAATAGGAATTAGCAAGTTTAATATTTAGGAACAGTATATTTTAAAAGTCAAAAGTTGAGTGTTGAGATCTTGATTATTTTTTCAAGCGATGGAATTTTTTCTTAAATTAAATAAATAAGCTCACATTAGGGCAGTTATGACTACTGACACATAAATCATTAGCAATGACATAGTTAATTACCTATAACATTATTCACAAAAATCAAAAACATTTAATTTCAGTTTTTTACCATTTCTGTCTCTTTTCAACATTATGAATAATAAAAGAGATATCACATAAATTAATAGCCTTTTTATGAGTATTTCCAAACATAAACAGTACCGGGCCAGTTAGCAATGTAGTTTCTTTGAAATAACTT
This sequence comes from Mecyna flavalis, assembly GCA_949319885.1. Lineage (NCBI taxonomy): Eukaryota > Metazoa > Arthropoda > Insecta > Lepidoptera > Crambidae > Mecyna > Mecyna flavalis. The sequence continues at coordinate 2,572,347 of OX439426.1, forward strand.
ATTACCCCTGGAGTGATAAATGCGTAACATTCTGAAAGCTAACAAGCAAATACTGTGCTGCTATTAGACATTTTTGAATTTTTATGAATAAATCCCTAAGAAGTTAACTAATGAGTCTTCTTATGCTTAGCAAGTTTCTCGTATTTGCTTTTGGAGGAGAACCAGAGGCCGAAGGGGATGGCGAGAGACGGTAGGGTCATGACAGCGAATGCGGCCCAGTCGAGGATGTGAGAGGAGAACTTGCGGTCATAATCCTTGAAAGCTACGATGGCGCCTTCTCCGGGAGAGCTGCTGATTGCGTATTGAAGCTGAAAATAATTAGATTATTTATTAGTTACAAGAAGTTTAGTCTTTTTCTAAATTCTAATGGAATAAACAATGCTATTATAATGAAATTTTTAACCGACTTCAAAAAAGGAGGAGGTTCTATGTTCGACTGTATGTATTTTTTTTTTTTTTTTTTTTATTATTATGCAGAGTGGTCAGAATACATTTAATTTGGCTCTTTTTAATGTTGTGATAAATAAATAATATTAAGAAAAATATTAGCTAACTCTCAATAAGACAATGACCACCCAATAACATTAACACGCTGGGATGATGATGGATGTAAATATGCAACTAAGTTTCAATGATCTGTCCTTTGATACTGTTTACTGATAACGAATTGTAAACAACGGAAACAAATTCTAATTAGAACATTTCTCACAGAGCCTTCAATGTCAGTCTTTACAATAATGGTTGAGTAATATAAGACATAATTACTGCATTTTATTATGATTTAACTCTTTTATTTTTTTCAGTCTGTTCAGTTTATAAGAGAAAGTAAACCAGTCCACAGTCTAAGAACTAATAGGAAAACATTTTACTAAAACTGAAATGAATTAGATATAGTGTTAATAATGAACTGTGTCTCACCTCTGTGGCTTCTTCACTGGGCTTGTATGTAACTTCAGCAGCTGTGAAGTTGAAGTAACCATATCTGTTGGAGCGCACGGTCACGACGTGCGACACGTTGGTCTGAGGCGGGATGCGCTCTATCTGCGCTGTCAGCTGCCCGCCCACCACCGTGAACACCTCGGGGTGGAAACCATTGTCCACTAGCTTCACGTCCACCGCCGCCGCCGTACCAACGTTGTACAGCGTATACTTCACTAGAATGTCCATGTTTTCCACCAAGTACTTATTCAACACTTGTTTCGACACTAGCAACCTCGCCACCGTTGCCTCCTCATCAGCCGTCACAGCGGCAGCCACGATGAGGATCAGGGACAGTAATTTCGCAGCCATCCTTCTGTAATATAGAAATAAATCACTTTTTAGATAGGCCGAACTGACCGCCGATTCGCTACGCGGATTATTGAATGAAATCGACACATTTATCTGCTAAAATTAATCATAAGAAGCTGTTTAAACATTCACTTACATAAAAAAATAAAAATTACCTTATTGTATGCCTAAATTACAAAATAAAACTAAATGTAAGGCGAGGGATCGCGATTATTCAATGACAGGTATTCGTACGTGGCTGACGTTTCACTCCACGCGTCCAAAATTGTTGCCAGAAATGTCAGATTGGATGAAAATCACAGTTAAAGACGCGTTCAAATGAATAACTTTCTACTTTGATATCAGGGTCTTTTCACTTCTATACTTTGAAATTTTCTATGGAGGACGATTAGCCCTCTTTAGTAGTTTCCTATATCGCTAGATGGCGTTAGCGACAAATTTGCGAGACGTTTTACGCAATTTCTTATTTCATTATTATTCTCAAAACTTAAAAATAATAGATAAACTGAATTTACAGAACACATTGTATCGCATATTTTATTTATAATTGTTACTTTAAATTCTTTTGTTTCCTTCAATACATAAGAAATTTCAGTAAATTTATTTAAATATGCAGAATCTGGGGAGAACGGAACGTAGCGGAAAAATCATGGATGGCTATCTGTCAATAGCTAGTAAAAATGTTCTTTGGTCAATAGTGTCAATGTCAATACCGTTTGTTTACGTTACGTGACACGAATGTGATATTTTGCTTTTTCTTGTGGTTTTTTCTATTTAACGACCCTGCTTTTTCACCTGGACGCCGATTTATCTATTACCTCGCTGACCAGTGCATTGAATTTAGGACTCCGATCTCTCCGGCGCCCCATACACTCTGACCCATCGCCTCGTTTTCCGGACTCCGATTTCTTTGTCTATCGACCTTTGCCTTGTGTTTTGAACTTAGATTCTTTGTTTTAAATAAATAAACATTATATTAGTCAGATGTGTTGTTTTATTTATGCCAATTTTAGTTTAAAATATAACAATAAAAATTAAATCATAAAATACGTATACCTATATATAGGCACGTAGGTATAGTGTAGTTATATATATTAGTCAATGGTGTAGCTATAGTTATAGATATTGAAAAATGTAATTTCTTCCGGTTTCACGAGATGGCGCTGAACGGCGATCTAACTGATGACTCTATTATAAGGTACTCTGTGTTTGATATGCTCTATGATGAGTATACATCGTTATCGCGCGGGCAGTTTGGGGGCGACGCGTAGATGACCGAAGGGCTGTCACACGTATTAGAATATTTGCATGTTTTTTTATTCTTTAAATTAAAGCCTTTCATGTTATGTATATTACTTATGAGGATAAATACCTTATGAGGATAAATAGAATATTATTTCTATTTTGATATTGTATTCAAAATTGGGACAAAGTAGTGTAGAAGCGTTGTTTAAGTTAGCAACACTTTCTCTGAGGGTTGATTCAGTCCAGTAAGTCAGAAATTGACATAATACAGCTATAAATGAGTAATTAGGATAAAAATAACATTTTCATAAAATTGGTTAAGTTATCGAAACCGAAAAAAATCGTAAGGTAACATTGTTGTGTCAGTGGTCGATTTAGGATTACAAATAGATTCAATGCATAATATCGATTTAAAAATCGATATTTTTATTGGTCAAATATAATTAAAAAAAAAAAGATCCATGCGTGGCAACCCTATTCATCAGTATCCACGCGTCGCCCCGAAACTGCCCGCGCGATAACGATGTATAATGATGAGAAACCACTGGTGGTATTTAATAAATAAATTAAAATGTTACATACTAGAATTTTAATATCGCTTAATTTTGGCAAAGAAAGATAAAAGTATTTAACACAAAATAAAATATAAATAAAGCAATAAAATTATTATATTAGGTGAAGTGTGAACGCAGACTCCAGCTGTCAAAAATACGTGTTTGTTTTCGTGTTTGAAGATTCTGAAAATTTTCGAAAAAATGAATACGGCGAGGATTCCCACTGTTTTCTAAGTGATAGGAGTCAATAAGTGTTGATTGGATATTGGAGAATTATCGCACTATTACGAACTATGACAGATAAAGAAGATGCTACCAAAAATTTGGATAAAGAACCTTTAGATGACGAGGCTTTAGAAAAGTACGGGATACACGTTAATTTTGTGTATTATCAGGATATAAATAGATTAAAACACTACGATAAGTATTTCCGTTTATAGCTGTTGTACATATTGTGTTTTGGGCATATTTCAGACTCGCGGTAGAAGAGCTAATGCGGGAAGCAGTCCAAGGCGCCGCTAGAGCCGAAATTGTGGGCCCCTCCGGTTGGATTAAAGCTCCCCAACAAAAACCCAACAAGAGATTTCTCGTCAACACACTGCGAAATGCAGTGAGTTCAAACAAATACCACCAGTCTAAAAACAGTCACAGACACTCATACAGCAAATCACCTAAACGTGATACCTATCCTAAGCCTACCATTAAGAAAGATAAGTCTAAGAAAAAGAATTAAAATGGCTGATTATGATGTAGATGCTATGTTAAAACACATGTTTGATAATAAAGAATCCAACACCTGGAAACCCACTGATAAAATTCCCCAAGTAATTAAAGAAATAGATACACTTAAGAATGATATGAAAACATTTTTGAATAATAGTAATTATGATATAGAAGCTATACTGAAGGAGGGTATTATGTTATCCAAGGAGACCAAATTAGTTGTTGATGATATGGAGCAATGCAAACAAGAAATAGAACAAGAAACAATGGCTGAAATACTCAAATCAATAGAGAACCATGACACGTTGACTAAAGAACTGCAGGCTGTCAATTTTGCACTGAACATAGTGTGTGACGTTGTTCAGTGTGGCAAGTATGTTAAGGAATTTGATGATGGAAGGGAGGCACAGAGTTTCACACGGGCAGTTGAAGCAGTTTATGATTTACTGCAGCATATAGAGATGCCAGCTGAAGGGTTTAAGCAGCTTGACTTCTACAACAACACCAGAAACACAGGAGAGCTAATTCTTGATAGCCTACTTCAAGACCTATATGCGGAATGGGATAGATTACTCTGTACTCATGTAGTGCCTGGTAATCGTAAAACTGTCATCACAATCACCCTGAGTTTAGATGATTCACTTATTGTAGTTGATATCTTGAATGCACTTGAGAGAAGCAAGAAACTTTCAGAGAAAGTGACTGAATTTTCTCAATTCCTTATGAAAGATGTGCTGGAACCAATAATAAACAATGATTGTGTTGTTTATGCTGAAACAGATGAGCTTATGACCATTACAGTCAATCATAAACAAGACTTCAAGCCTCCATATGATGCAGTTATTGCTAATTTAAGATTACTGTTCCACTACCTTAGTAACAAGTTGAACTTTGAGTTCAGTCGAGACAAATCTATAATGAAACTGATTGGGAAGCAGATCAGCTGTGATTTTAGAGACATCCTAGTCAAAGATTGCCTCGTACACACCATACCAAATAATATTAATGAACTCCAAAGTTATGGAGTAATTACCTCTGAAATAGAAGATTTTCAGCGTTTCTTAGCCATAGTAAAGTTCTTCCCTGATGAGAATTTCTCAATACTGCAATATGTTAATAATATTGATATTCTCTTTGCTAATAAGTCAAGCCAGTATTTCTTAGACACTGCTCGTAAGATAATGCTCAAAGATTTGAGTGTGTCAATGTCTATTGGTGTTGAAAGTATACCAGATGAGAATGCAGGGACCAGTTCTACTCCTGATGAGAGTGTAGATGAAGCTTTAAAGATTCTGGATAAGACAATTCCGAAGAGTTTGTTCTACTTTCCAAGATGCATGATATCTAAAAGTGCTCAAGAGTTGCTTGATCTTGTTTATGTTATGATGGAGCAAGCTGTCCAGTGCTCGGATGTTGTCAGCAAAAAACTGTACAACACAACTCGTCTAGTATTTGAATTGTATGATGCTGTTGTCCCATACCACCATGAACAATTTTTGCTGAACATACCTCAATATGTTGGTGAGTAATCTGTAAATGTAACTCTTCATTGCGGATTATGCGATGCGGAATCGTCTTGATCTAGCCAGTTAGCTGGAAAAGGCGTTTCCAACGAATGTCTCGTGACCGACTTCGAGTGTTCGACGTCGGCGAGTTTTCGGTCTTGCCTTGAATGTTGACTCTCCGTGACGATAAGTGCAGAAACTTCTTGAAATGGATCACAGCTAGAACCAATATGGCGGCAGATTTCACCTACGAGGGTAGTTTCTAGCCAGAATAATTCGACGCTAGAACTACACTACTAGCTACATTATTAGCCACTAAAAAATAACGTCTCTGTTTGTCTTTTGTTTTGTGCCTGTTTACGCAAATAAATGTATCCATCTCTTTTTCCAGCCCTGTTCCACAATAACTGCATGTACCTAGCGCACAATCTCCAAACCTTCGGCGACAAGTGGCTGATCCTGATGGAGGGCCGCGAGCTGGACTACCCCATCAGCTTTGTGGACCTCGTGCAGAAGCTGCGCGACCTCGGCTACCGGCACCTAACGGCGCATATGCAGCAGCAGCGCAAGCAGATCCTGGACAACATCCGCTCCTCAGGTAATGTGATAATCCCTATCATCATCATCATCGACTACAGTATCACATACGTACGTATACATACGAGACTACAGTATGGGGTCCTTTAAGAAGGGCGTGAAAAGGTTTTTATCAGGTCGGCAATGCGCACGTGATACCCCTGGTGTTGCAGGCGTTCATAGGCTACGGTAACCGCTTACCATCAGGTGGGCCGTATGCTTGATTGCCAACCTTATGGCATAAAAAAAAACATTGTTGAATTGAAATTATTGCTAAAAAGGCTTGGGTTCATGAGACTCGGGAGTAAGGTGGTTGGCCCATTAATTAATAAACCAAAACCACTAAACTCCCCTGGTTTCCCAAAATACCCAAAAAAGGACGAGAAAGAACAGATCCTAGCTGTGGTAGAGCCACGTTGCAGACAGTTTGCCTGCAACATGAATGGGCCGGCTCGACCGGGGAAGTACCACAGTCTCACAGAAGTCTGGCGTTATAATAATAGCCTAGCTATTGTGTTTCGTCTGGTGAGTGAGATAGCCGGAGGCCCAACCCCCCCCCCCCCCCCCCCCCTCCCCCACAACATGGAAGCGGCATCCAACAGTACAGTACCCCAGGAGGGTACCGGCGCAACTTGTGCCGGAGAATCCCTCCCTGAGATCTACTCAGGCTGCCCTACGTACTCTGGGGAGGGCAAAATTCCGCGTGTTGTCCAACGAGGGAAGAGCAATACTTCTACAGCACCACCACCTACGCTCAAAGTGAATTTTGCTAATATTAGGGGAATTCACTCCAACCTAAACTCCGTCCATCATCACCTGGAGACGGAAAAGCCCGCCTTGCTCTTCCTAACGGAGACTCAGATATCGTCACCTGCGGACACGTCATACCTCAATTACCCCGGGTACAAAATTGAGCACAGATTTGTGCCTCACGCCGGTGTATGCGTGTACGTTAGGGACGATATCTGCGTCCGCCGTTTGGGCAACCTTGAAGGTAGAGACCTATCCACCATCTGGTTGCGAGTAGATTGCGACGACCACCCGCGCTTCTACTCGTGCCTTTATAGGTCTCACTCCGGTGAAGCGGAAACTGACCGGCTTCTCGAGCACTTGGAATCGGCAACTGATTCCCTGCTTCAACAGGTCCCGTCTGCGATTGTGACCATTATAGGGGACTTTAACGCCCATCACCAGGAATGGTTACGGTCACAAAAAACTGACCACGCGGGCAGGTCTGTGTATGCCTTCGCCATGGCCTATGACCTGGAACAGATGGTCACATCCCCTACCCGTATACCAGATGTAGAGAGTCATGCGCCCTCTCTGCTGGACCTTCTGCTGACTTCCCATCCGGATGGCTACGTGGTTACCGTTGATGCCCCACTCGGGTCATCGGACCACTGCCTGATTCGGAGCGAGGTGCCACTCACGCGCCAACTGCGGCCTCGCTCTGCGGGCTGCCGCCGTGTGTGGCACTTTAAGTCAGCAGATTGGGATGGGATGCGGGCCTTCTTTTCATCCTATCCATGGGGGCAAATTTGCTTCTCGCATGAGGATCCGAGTGCAATTGCTGACGCTATAGCTGATGTGGTGCTTCAGGGCATGGAATTATTTATTCCAAGCTCAATGGTGCCAATAAGCGGTAAGTCCCAGCCCTGGTTTGTCCTTCCCTGCAAACAGGCTCACCGTCTTAAGCAGGATAAGTACCAAGCCTGGGCCGAAGCGGTTGCACGGAAGGATCCAAATGCTTGCGCATACAAAAGAGAATACAACTTTGCCTCCAGATCCCTAAAAAAGGGCCAGGGCTAAGGCTGAACACATCGGCAGAATTGGGGAGAGACTGGCTCACCTTCCGTCAGGAACTCGTGCATTCTGGTCTCTCGCCAAAGCTGTCGAAGGGAACTTCAGTAAGCCATCTTTCCCCCCGCTACGTAAGGAGGGTGACGAATTGGCTCACGATGCAAGAGAGAAAGCAGATCTTCTGGGCTCTCTTTTTGCATCTAATTCCACCTTAGATGACGGGGGAAACCCACCGCCTACTATCCCGCGGTGCGATAGCTCCCTCAATGACATTTTGTTCACACAAAAACATGTCCGAAAAGCACTATTTTCCTTGGACATAAACAAGTCAAGTGGGCCCGATGGCATTCCTCCTATCGTACTTAAGACCTGTGCTCCCGAGCTGGCACCAGTTCTAACGCGTCTATTCCGACTTTCGTATTCACTGGGGGTTGTGCCGACCGCATGGAAGACGGCCTTAGTACATCCGATCCCAAAAAAAGGTGACCGCTCAGATCCGGCCAATTACAGACCTATAGCGATCACCTCCCTGCTTTCAAAAGTTATGGAGACCATCATAAACCGGCAGCCCTTAGGATATCTGGAGGAAAACCAGCTGATCAGTGACCGTCAGTACGGATTTCGACGTGGACGGTCAGCTGGTGACCTCCTTGTCTACCTGACCCACCGATGGGCAGAAGCAATTGAAAGCAAAGGTGAAGCGCTGGCGGTCAGTTTGGACATAGCTAAAGCTTTTGATCGGGTGTGGCATAAGGCACTGTTGTCGAAGCTTCCCTCATATGGTCTGCCACCGAAACTATGCAAATGGGTCGCCAGCTTCCTAGCGGAGCGTAGCATCACGGTTGTAGTTGACGGCTTCTGCTCTGACTTAAAACCGGTGAATGCTGGTGTCCCGCAAGGCTGTGTGCTATCCCCAACACTGTTTCTCCTGCATATCAATGACCTGTTACAAACCAGTAACATTCATTGCTATGCAGATGACAGTACGGGTGATACTTCTTACACCGGTCGTGCAAATGTTTCCAACGCACATGTGATAGAAAGTCGGAACGGACTTGTGTCTCAGATGGTGACCTTCCTAAAAGATGTCTCCTCTTGGGGACGTCTTAACCTGGTCCAATTTAACCCGAAAAAGACACAAGTCTGTGCGTTTACCGCAAAAAAAACCGAATTTGTCGTTTCCCTCGATTTTGAGAGCACTCCTCTTGATAAACAACCGAGCATTGGGATTCTCGGCGTCGATATCTCGAGCGACGTTCAATTTCGCGGTCATCTGGAGGAAAAAGCTAAGCTTGCCTCAAAGAAATTAGGTGTCCTAGGTAAAGCAAGGTGGTATTTTACTTCGACTCATCGCCTCCAACTCTATAAAGCCCAAGTTCGGCCTCACATGGAGTACTGTTGTCATCTCTGGGCCGGAGCACCACAATACCAACTTCTTCCTTTTGACCGTATCCAACGTCGAGCAACCCGGATTGTCGGTGCCGAGAGTCTTGCCGGTTGCTTAGATCCTCTGGCATTGCGTAGAGACATTGCGTCCCTGTGCATCTTCTACCGCCTATATCATGGGGAGTGTTCCGAGGAATTATTTGGTTTGATTCCTGCTGCTAAATTCCACCACCGTACAACCCGCCACAAAATGCGGTTTCATCCAAACCACTTGGACGAGTGGCGTTCAACTACCGTACGTTTCTGCAGACATTTTCTGCCGCGCACGACTGCTCTATGGAACCAGCTTCCCGCAGCGGTGTTTCCAAGCCAATACGACATAAATACCTTCAAGAAGCGAGCATATTCCACCCTTAAAGGCGGGCAACGCGCCTGTGACCCTAAGGGGGTCCCGGGTGCTTATGGGCGGCGGTGATCACTTACCATCAGGTGACCCACTTGCTCGTTTGCCCCCCTATCACATAAAAAAAAAAAAAAAAAAAAAGATCCTTGCACCTCGAGTCTGATGTATGAGCCAATTAATTATTGCACGTGTGGAAGTAGGCTAAAACATACATTTACCCTTAAAAATAATGTTTATTCCAGATCTGAACTGCATTGTGGTGAAAGACATACTGAGCGATAACGCCGAGGCAGCTGTTCGCCAGTGCCTGAGGCAGCTACACCTTCTGAAGAACGTGTGGATCGGCATCTTCCCTAACAATGTCTTCACTAGGTAATGTTTCAGTTATTTTGTAATCATCAGGTGGATTGAGTGCCAAGGAAATAACAGTCAAATCAATAACGGATAACCGCCGGTGTGCGAAGGTTGGAGGCTTTATTAAGAGTCCTTCTCCTCTTCAAATCTTACTATGCCGAATACCCTTAGGTCTCCGACTGAACCTTGACTATGCATAGGGCATTACTCAGCGCAAAAAAAATCGCATTTAAATTTATAAGTGCAGCAAATATTGAAATGCTTCTTTTTATTTTTCCACTTTATTGATTTAGAAATCTATCAATAATGTTCGTGGCATATTTTAAACAGCTTTTCCCATTTATAATTATTTAAAAATCAATAGATTAAAACTGCGTCTTGCAGACGTCAAAGAACGACTTGACCCCATCGTTACAGGCTGATGGCAACACTGGTGAACATGTTCGTGGACGAGCTCATCCACCGGGTGTGCACCGTGGAGGACATATCCATGGAGATGGCGGCGCAGCTCACCGACATGTACGCACTGCTGGTTCAGAAGGCGCCGCAGTTGTTTCAGGTAAGGTCATAGTTCTACGAGCAACTCTTTCTATCTTGAGGAGGAGACTACCACAACATTCGCCCACCTGGCCGTGTGTGGGTCTCGGAGCTCGTCCTACTACTTACTTAAATCCACTCTCGTCACCTGATAGGGAACCATGTCTTGTTGTTTCTAACTGAAATTACTACTATGGAGAATTTTATAGTGCACAAATGATTGTGCAAGCACAGGGCAAGCATACTTTCCTAGTTTAGCAGGACAGAAATTTGACAATACTGTAGAGAGTTTCAGAGTTTAGGTAGAATACAAAATGAATATGAGATGGATACTTAGTTTATCATGACAACCATTTACTTTCTAAAAGTTTCATTACTTTTAACTATTTTGATTTCAGAACCCTTCCGACGTGGAGACCCACGTAAAATCTTGGGCTAAGCTACAAGAACTGATCTTCGTGCTGGGCGGTTCCCTGAAAGACATAGAAGCGCACTGGCAGGATGGCGCGGGACCGCTCGCCAAACACTTCCGCGCAGAGGAGTTGCGCAATCTCATCAAGGCCCTGTTCCAAAACACACAATTCCGCGCAAACTTGCTCGCTAAAATTAAGTAAACTTGTAATCCCATTACATACCTAATATATTTTGGTGTTGAATGATTATTTTGGGTTTTATTTGTTGGAATGGGAATAGATTTTGTTGTGGAAGAGTGCTGTGCTGTAGAAGGCTGTATGACAGACAGTTTCAGTGTCAGGGGAAGTACGGAAGTACTAAACCCGGGCCGCGTGCGGCCTCCTTCCAGTACTCATAACCCTTCCATTTCAACATTTTGGATCTTTTTTACTAAAATATATTGAACTCACCTCGTGAGCGACCCTCAGAAAAAGGAGGGAGCGAGTATTCTTTTCGTATTTTTTTTCGAATGTTTTTCAAGTTCGAGAAAGTGTGCTAAATTTTATTTTCGCCAAGCTACTGTTCTGAAAAAAAAAACATATTTTAAAAAACAAAAAGTCATAACATTCGATTGACATTAATGTAACCTCAAAAGTAGGTACAAGAAAATTAAAATGATGCAATGAAAATTACAAAAATTTAACAAAATGCTCGCATTAAGATCCCTAATATTTCGTGATAACTTAAAACTATTTGTCCAACGTGCTTATGCTACTACTAAAAAGAAAATACCTGACCAAACCGATGAAGACTTGCCAAGTAAGTGGTCTTCGATTGTAGATCAACTAATTAATGAAAAAGCATTACATTTTTGAATTTATTACTAACATTTGGTTCGAAACTTTTCAGTATTTCAATACCCGGTTAGCAAGAGTGCGGACAGGCGCGTATATGTCTGGGGTATGGCGGAAACTGGGGCACTTGGTATCCATCTACCTCGCGGTAAGCGAGGCAAGCATAAGTACAAAAAAGACTTTAAACTTGTCTGGCATCCCATGAGATCTACCTTCGCAGAGAGGTTCGACGTAAGTTTTATCTAGAAATCTATATAAAATTGAATCAACAAAATTACTAGAACACTTGCACCAAAATAATATATTTTTTGATACGTTTGCTACTATCAGGGCAAGGTATGATTAGGATAATTTTCACCCGTGCGAAGCTGAAGTGGGCTGAAACAGTGTCCTACAATATACCTGTCTCCTTGAATTGGAAATATCTTTATTTTGATATGATTTTGTAGTCACACCTAAATGCATTATGAATTCTCTTGTACCAACAATAGTAATAAATATTAGAGCTTTTTCTGTCTTTCAGAAACCTACTCATTAATATTTCTGTAAAAATAGGTTATATCCTATTTTCCACAATATAATTTGATCCTCCTCTTTATAGGTAACTCATATTGCTAGTGGCTATGGATTTACAGTAGCTGCTATAAAAACCAGTGAGCAGCACAAAGTGTTTGGTACTGGCATTAACACAGATTCACAAATAGGATATCATGCTCCTCGCATTGGCCACCCTTTAGAGATACTTCTAAGTCCAGCTCCTATTTACATACCCTACAAATCCTTGGAAAGTAAGGTGAGTTATTAATAAATAAATACTTTATTGCAAATAGGCATTCACATTCTTCATCATTGGTTTGTCATAACTATGTAAGATAGTGGTAAAATATGTATCAAAATTAATAGCTAAATTGATCTTTCTTTTTGAATATTTACTTTTAAAATGTTTGTAAAATAGGTAGGAATACAGATCCTCTTGAAGTTGAACTATTTCCTCTATAAAGAACTACAGAATCTTCAATTTAAATGATGCTGAAGACATATTTTTACAGATTGTAGGCTTATCAGCAGGAAGGGCACACACTGTTATCCTAACGGACAATGAAGGCGTGTACACACTTGGCAATAATGCATACGGACAGTGCGGTCGCAAGATCAACCCTCACGAGGAGTATCGGGGGAGCATGGCTAGCCATAACATAAAGAAACTAGGTGGAGAAAATATTATTGATGTTTGCTGTGGACAGGATCATACGTGAGTTTATTATTGTTGAACTAAAAGAAAAATAGTTATTTACATTGTAACAATAGTCATTTGCACTAAAAGGAGGGGGTAACAGCTAATGTTCTAATAATATTTTCATAAAAAAGGCATAATTAATACGTCAAACCTTCATGAAACATGTGAATTAGGGGACATCATCGTTTGCTAATCTATTAAAATAATAAAATATGTACTTGGGTTGTAAATTTTGTTCTTTTTATTTTATGATTTAGATTTATATGCCCTAAATAAAATTAAATGTTATTTGTTTATTTCTAACCATAAACTTTTGTCAGTTTGTTCTTAACAGAGTCTGGCAAGGTGTATGCATGTGGCTGGGGTGCAGATGGACAAACAGGCCTGGGTGTTTTTGAGAACCAGGCAATACCTGCTCAGGTGAAAGGTGACATCACAAGTGAAAAGATTGTCAAGGTGGCTTGCACTGTTGACTGCGTTTTGGGTCTCAATGGTAAGTATTTTTAAGACAATTTTTTTTTAGCTTATTAAATGTTTTAAAAAGGGTGGAAAAGTCGAGTTTGTGAGAGAAAATATTGTTTTTTTTGTCAGACCTTTTGTAAAGCAGCAAGCTACTGCTGTCTATTCTATTGAAGAACGCATAACCAGATAGCGTTGCTCAATGCGCTGCCACACTTCTCCTCCATGTTCTTTTGAGCTTCAACCCTTTTTATGATAGAATCTTGTAAAATTTTCAGATAAAGGAGAACTGTTTGGCTGGGGTAACTCGGAGTACGGACAAGTGCCGATGGCGTCGAAGCAGCAGCAAGTCAATATGTCCTACGCGCTTGTCAACTTTACCAAGGGCCTAGGGAAGATAAAGGACATTGCGGCGGGCGGGTCATTCTGCCTGATAGTCAATGGTATGAAAGCGTTATTATTATAAGGCTTAACTTACTCTAAGAGCATAGAGAAATGTCGGTACTAATATTATAACTTGTTATTTGGATGTTCTGTTACACAACTCTTAGGTTTTCTGGGGATTTTTACACAACTTAATGTTAATTACTGTTTTTTACAGAACAAGGTGACGCCTTCGTATGGGGTTATGGACTATTAGGACTCGGCCCTAACGTCCAGCACAAAGCGAAACCAACGCTGATACCTCCTCCACTCTTCGGACGCAACGAATTCAACCCTGAATGCGTTGTTGAGCAGGTCGAATGTGGTATTGGCCACTTGGCTGCCATCACTAACAATGGAGATCTTTACACATGGGGCAGGAATAGACAAGGTTGTTTAGGCTTAGGGCATAATAAAGATCAACATTTCCCTCTTAGAGTTGCAGTGGGAGCTCATGTTATTAAAGTTGAATGTAGCGTAGATCATACAATAGCATTGTGCAAACCGTTTGTTTGAGATATTGTCTTGTTATAAAACACCATGTACCTGTAAACTCTGTTTTCTCATATAGTGTTCTGTTTAAACTTTAACAATATGCGAGACAGTAGTAAATTCCTAATGTTCACTAGTAGAGGCATATAATAAGCAGTTTTATAGAATTTTGTGTTACATGAAGCACAATTTTACCTTAGTCTGAGGAATCATAATTAGGGTCAACCCTTACTGAAAAGCAGCGCGCAGCAGCCGTAACAGCAATAACTGACCACGGAGCCAAGGTTTGTGCAGCGTCACGGCGCCGCACAACTCCTCCATCACCTTTTAATTAATGTGTACTTTATAAGTCACATAGATAAAATTTAAAAGTAAATATTTTGCCTTAAACCACTACTCTTTTAGTTGAACCCTTATTATACACCAACCTAATGAGTTGAAAAACATCCAGAAATTAATATTGAACTTCGATCACTATTAGTGATCGATGATATTGAACTACTATTGAGGTCAGTAAATACATTAGAATTATTTTAAAAGGATTTTTATGAAATAAAAGTTCAATATTAAATATAAAAGTTTTTATTTGTTTACCCTTAAATATAATTATTTATTTTTATTACACATTTACTTCCTCTCTTCATTGTATTAAAGTTTTACTAATAAGAAAGTCATTGAATATTTTCTATATAATGCAGTTCCCTTTTAATTCATATTTCAAATCATAAATACAGATTTCATATGCACAGTCATTTTAAAAATTCATTAAATACAGATTGTATGTTATATGTAAGATTTATGTATGTATTATTGGATACTTTATACTGAAAACTGAAGAAGCACATTAGTCTGATTGACAATTCACAGGTAATTGTCTGTCCATACACTTTTATTATTGAAGGAGAAGGCCACTAAGTCTTATAGTTAGTGCCCTCCTCTTTCAATACCACATTAACTATTGTTTACATTCATCATGAAAAGGTTCCAATGTTCGGAAGTCACGCCATGCCGGCGGCAGTAAAGAAATATGATGTAGATGGCAACTGCAACGCTTGCATGGCTCACTGAACAAGTTTACATAGCTATGCAGCCAAGTCATGAACGAACGCACAGCCAGTTCTGGTAACGTAGGAGAATAGAAGTGCAACATGGCAGCGTGTGCATTCTCAGTCACTTTCCTGAATACATGATGTCTTGACTCTGTCCACAAATCTAAAGTCTCGCCATATCCTTTTACCATGACCCATTCCATTAGAAGCCCTTTGAAAGCTACAACGGCTTTTAATACATGGCTCAAATTGATCTGGACAACTGCATTGCTGGCAAACGGACGGGATATGGTGATCTTCATGTCATTGTAGGACCTGTCGATGTTGTTGATGACATTGTCTACTTGTAGCGGGGCGACGTTGTGATTGCTCTGTAACTTGCCTCTCCGTTTCGTGCTGCCAGAGTTAATGTAAGATCTTTTAAGCGAGTTCTGACTGAGTAACGTGTGAGCGAAAGAGCTGTATTCGTGTATCTTGTCAGTCCACTTGTAACTGTTCACCAACTGTGTGTACAACGCCTGGCGGTCTTGAGTCGTCTCCTGACTTAGGAAGGTCGTGTTTCCCAGGTTGAACGGCGCCGTTGGTATCGGTAAGCCAGTGACTGTCTGCTCTAAGTCCCGGAGATTGATACTGACGTTATTCAGAAGCTCTTGAAGTTCTAGAAGGAATTTATCTTTGCCTTCTTCGCCGTGATCGGCGCGCAGACCGTTTGAGAGCGTCTCAAACACATGGCTTACGCTTAGTCGCAGTGTTCTCAGTGATGTAAGGGCGGAATTTAATTGATCGACATTTATCGTCTGATTCATGTTGAGCAATTTACCATAATATTTTAGATAATACACAAACAGAAACAGCTGAAAATTCCAAGCAATTTACAGAAGACGACCAGACGACCAAACAATCGTAACTCGTACGTATGACATAAACTGTCAACTTTCCTGTCATGTCAAGTCAAACTGTCAAAACGATTTGTCAAATTTGACAGCTTACTTTTATTTTGTTTCAGCAATGGAATTGATGGTTTTCAAAATTGTTTGGAAATTGGTTGGAATTTCAAAATGTAGAATATACGCGAGTTTTCATCCGTTTAAAGTTGTTTTATTTTAATGAGTAGTAACCGTGTAAATATTAGAAATCATTATTGATGGTTTTGTAGGTTTTTAGGGTTCCGTAGCCAAATGGCAAAAAACGGAACCCTTATGGATTCGTCATGTCTGTCTGTCTGTCTGTCCGTCCGTATGTCACAGCCACTTTTTACCGAAACTATAAGAGCTATACTGTTGAAAATTAGTAAGTAAATGTATTCTGTGAACCGCATTAAGATTTTCATACAAAAATAGAAAAATAAAAATAAATTTTGGGGGCTCTCCATTACTTAGAACTGAAACTCAAAAAATTTTTTTTCATTCAATCCTTACGTGTGGGGTATCTATGGATAGGTCTTTTAAAATGATAATAATCTTATATATAATTTTTTTCTAAACTGAATAGTTTGCGCGAGAGACACTTCCAAAGTGGTAAAATGTTGGTCCCCCCCCTGTAACTTCTAAAATAAGATAACGATAAATCTTAAAAAAAATATATGATGTACATTATTATGCAAACTTCCATTGAAAATTGGTTTGAACGAGATCAAGCAATTAGTTTATATATTTTTGGGGCTTCCCATACTTAAAACTGAAACTCAAAAAATTTTTTTTCTTCAAACCCTTACGTTTGGGGTATCTATAGATAGGTCTTTAAAAATGATGATAAGGTTTCATAAATCTTTTTTTTTAAACGGAATAGTTTGCGCGAGAGACACTTCCAAAGTGGTAAAATGTTGGTCACCCCCCCTCTTACTTCTAAAATAAGAGAACGATAAAACTAAAAAATATATATGATGTACATTACCATGCAAACTTCCATTGAAAATTGGTTTGAACGAGATCAAGTAATTAGTTTTTTTTTTTAAAACGTCATAAATCGTAAACCGCAATTTTCCTCTCATTCAATCAACTCAAATATAAAAACGTCGATCAAACTTACAAAGAACTACAAGAACTTTTATATTATGATGATACTTGCTGCTACGGAACCCTTCATGGGCGAGTCCGACTCGCACTTGGCCGGTTTTTTTCTTCTTTTTGGCACTGCACGGTTTGTGCATCGGCCACTGACATTGATCGTATTTTTAATCTTCTTATGTTCTTCTTGTTCGTTGGTTTTAGGGTTTTCATCTCAGTTTTCATTGAGGACTTGAGGAGCGGAAAATGGTGTACTTTTTTGGGGGTTGTGATGGAAAGGTAGGGAAACGGGAAGTGAGTAAATTTACGGAATCAATCGGAATAGTGATGATAGAAGAGTTTTTATTTATAATAAAAATTAAATGATTACATTACGAATCTATTTAAAGATAAATTATTTAAATAAAGTAAGCATACAGAGGAAGGGTTTTGTAGGTTTGTTTTGTTTGTGTTGTTTTGTTGTGTTAAAATATAAATGTTTATACGAACCTCTTTCACTCACAAACTGGGCGGAATCACCGCGTCACAAACGCACTAAAAAAATGGAGTTGCGGGAATGATTTTATCCTATAGTACTTAAGTATGTAATGGATTTAAATTATAGTATAGGTTTTTTTTTTTTGTATATGTGTTAAAATTCTTTATACAGTGAGCTCGTATTTACAAAAACGTAATTTACATAATACCTATTTGTGGCCGTGTGTGGTCCCCCCCTAATATGGGTTGCGCTTGCATGTCGCTAGATGGCGGTAACGAAAAATTTTCATGAACTATTTTTTCTTACTGGTTACTACTCTTCTACACAAATGTACCTACCTAACATTTAAAGTTATTCAGATGAATCTGTCTTTTTATGCAGGTAAGCCAATATTCATATCATAATATAATTATTTCTCTTTCGTAACTTCATTCCGTGAAACAGCAAATTTTATAAAAAAATGTAACGTCTACCCGCAATAACACATAAAAAACCTTAGTTCATAATTATTTTTGTACTCTTTGTATTAGCTGCTTGGTTAGCGAAGAATTTCAAACTTAATACGTAGTATTAATAATAGTGATCGACTGTGTTGACTTTGTGTTGTCAAAAGTTTATCATTATGAAATAAATAGTGGTGCCCCTTATCATGCAGTTGACGAAAGAATACATATTGTGATACTGAAATGGTACATATGTATTTTTTGAAGTAGCTTAAAAAATAAGTTATAAGAGCTATATGCGTGCACATTTATGTTTGTTTGAAGTATGTATGTTAAGAGGAAGTCAAAAAAAGAGAACATAAAATAGGGATATTAAAAGAAATTATCTAAATGAGATTTTGTCATTGAGGTTTTATGTTAAAGGTCTTCTTTGTAGAACTTTAATTTGTTATTAGTCATATTTAAACATAAATATCTATTAAAACAACTCAATAAAGAAACATGAGCTTTGTGAAGATTCATTAAATAATTCGTAAAAAACGTCGCTCTCATCGTGAATCTCCGTTTTATACGCAATACCGCTCGAAGTCAATTTAACCAAAGTATTTCATAGATGGGCCCAGTTCAACGTTCAAAGTCAATGAGGATTATCAATAAGCCAGCCTCTACAAATTGATGCAGCCCATTTAACTGTAAAAGACTTTCCGTATATTCCATCAGCAGGCTTGGGCCCGGACTGCCATCTTCTCGGCCATTTTCAACCACGATCCACCATTACGAGCCTTAACGCAGAGTTTGTATGTAAATTAAGGTATTTGTACCACGCCGTCATCTTTGAAATTAGCGCATCAACCTTTTAGATCCCATTTGCGTTTATGAATTGGCTTTCAGACTTGTAATAAGCATTGTAAAGCTGTGTTGAAACTAGAACAATTTTCGTAGCGAAAGTTTAAAGTAGATACTTCATTGCTACAATGATTAAATGAAACTAGACAAAGTAACTCTTTCAAGTTATTCCGACGTGTTTTTGTTGGAGCTTTTATTTGAATTGAAAACGAGATTTTGTTTGTTTTGCTTTTGTGATATTATTATGAATGCTTAATATTCAACAAAATAAAGTGCAAGTCGCCTGCTTACAATATTTTCAACTCCTACAAAGACAAAGAAAATATTTACATAAATCATATGTAGGTACGACTACATAAACAAAAAGACACAGAAACTATTGGATTCTGTTTGCTACCAAAAAACAAGATTAGCTGGTATTATCTACTCGCAGCTTAGAAAAGCTGATCATAATTTTTAAGAAGATAGATAATAATTACCGCAGATTCTTAGCCGCAGATCAAATGAGTTTTTTTTAATTGACAAGAGTCAGCTTTTAAGTTCTCATAAAGATTTCTTGTCATGAACCTATCTAGTGGTTTCTGATGTTTACGGATAAAACTAAGATGTGGAATTTAACGCGAATTTGATGAACCTCTGTCCGTGGTATAACTGGCCTATAACATTTAAGAACGGGCGAAGTTGTCATCTATATAAATCTGTGTACGTCTATTGTATTCGTATTAGCTGTTTCACATAATCCCACTTCAGGCTGCAGGTCCATCGGCATTTTGCTACACCCACAACTTACTCATTTAGACGAAATTAGAAAAGTTGGAAATCGTCTGCGAAATTAGTTTTATCGAACGACTTTTGATTGGATTTGAGTTGTTAAATGTTGGGGCACACCAGGAAATCTAGGCAGGTACGGTCAACAGCACATCACGGTAACCACTTGCAGTTCGATAATAGCACTTATGCCCCCGACATAAGAGCGGTACAAAGTCCAAAGTGTTACGTCTGACGTGCTTTTGACTGTACATACATAATAACTTCTCTATCATAAAGAACTATTTAACAGTGTTCTACCTTCTTGTGAAGTAATTTTGCTATATTTATTTATTACTACTTACTTACTCTCTATTAAGATTCTTTATTATTATTATTATATCTACATTCACACGAAAAACTGTATGGCTTAGTATTGATAGATTTATTATCATTGTTGTATAAATTTCTTTGGCGATTAAAAAGAGTAACTGTCGAGTTTCTTGCCGGTTCTTCTCGACAGATGACTGCATTCCGATACCGGTGGTAGAGTCACTCTGTAATTGACGATTCATAAATACTTGATACAAGTTTACATGAATAAAGAATATTTTGATTTTGATTTTTTTGATTGATTGCTTAAATGTTCCTTCTAAATTTTATAAAAGACATAATATATACATACAGTGGTGGACATATAATTAAAGACACTCTTGATGTTGACTACGTACAACAAAATAAACGATATTTAGAGACCCAGATAAGTATTAATTCCATATTTATTGGTTTTAATACGTACACTGTTGTCGTATTTTTTAAATGCGGACAGCAAAAAAGTTAATAAAGCAATATTTTAGTCTTATTTCCTTTTTTAGATGTAACACAAACTTTGTCGATACATTTTTCGCTGGTCAGCTAATTAAAGACAGTGCGTATTTCATGTTCTAAAGTAAGCATAACCATAAAAGGAGCACTTCAACTTTTTCTAATAAGCAGATTTTTTTCTTGACAAGCAAAAACTAGCTTAGTTTTAAACTTGCTTTAAGTATTTATTGTGATAAAAATGAATTAGTATGGGAAAGGGGAAAAGTTGCGATTCTCGCTTGTAAAGGAAGAAAATTAATTTTTTTTTATATCAAAGGTCGGACAGTACATTAAGTGATCACTTACGATGCTCTAAAATATGGTTATAGACGATATCCGGCATTTTAAGAAGTTTTATACGGTTCACATGCCCAGGAAATCTAGACCGAGAAAACAACCACCTCAAAAATAGCATCATTTGATTAAAAAAGACCCATCAAATGGCTCAAAAGTCATGCGTTTTGAAGAATTTGGAGTAGAGGGGTCTAAAAAAGTATCTAACAGAACGATTAGAAGGAAATTATGGAAGTCACCCTTTTTTGAAAGATTTTTCCTAAGGTCCTTCTTTTGAAGGAAGAAAAAAATCGGAGCCAAATTACGATTTGCCCAAAACTATTCACATCGGGACAGAAAGACTGAGAAAAAAATAAGTTTATTTCCGAAGAACTTTCATTAATATGGTTAACTCTAAAGGAAAAGTTTACGTTATGCGTCCTCCAAAGAAAAAAATGCATCCAAAGTACACAAAGATAACAGTCAAACGTTGAGGGGGTAGGTAATACAAAAATTTGAGGATGTTTTTCTGGTAACGATGTAGGCCTAATAAAAAAAATACAAGGTAGCAGGAATAAATTTAATAAAAGTGTATTTTAGAAAAAGTCATGTTTCCTTACGCCAATGAACATTTGCCGGTGATATAGACTTTTCAAACACGATAACGATCCCATAGTCACTTCAGCAGGAGTCAAACAATTGCTTAGGAGCCAATAAGTAACAGTTTTAGATTGGCCACCTTACTGTCCCGACCCTAACCCGATCGAAATCATGTGATCTAATGTGAAGAAAATTAAAGGAAAAAAACATACAAGTAATGTTCATCAACTTTACTCGACGTTTAAAACGGCATGGGTGCATATTTCGATTGAAACCTGCAATAACTTGAAGGCATCAATGCCTAGGCGGGGTTGGACTTTTATTACTGCTAAAGGACATGCGACAAAATATTAATGTCGTGTTTTTATGTTTTTGAAATACGTCCAAAATGTATTAAAATCAAGTTCGTTTCAAAATTTACTAAGTTGATTTTTTTATAGTTACTTAATGAGTCTGTCTTTAATTAGTTGGCCAGGTCTTTGTATTCGTTCGTACTGCTTGTAATAAACTTTACCAACAAAAAAATTAATAGAACGTCTTTGTACTTTTTAATTTACTTCAAACATTTTACGATAACCCTAAGAACAATTTAAGTAATATTAAAAGATAATAAATGTAATATAATAAAAGTATAAAGGATAGGTAAACTCTGAAAACTTAATATCTCCTCAGTGTCTTTAATTATATGTCCACCACTGTATGTAAGTAAATATGAGACGGGAACATGGCTTCATCTTGTTCCGGATAAGTTATCCTAACAGCAATCTTGGTGTGTCTCAAGACCAACGGTATAGACGGAAAGTGGCAGGAGAACGCCTGTTTCCACTAATTTAATTTTATTGACTTCAGATGCCCTCCTAAGGTCACTGGACCAGCAGCGAACTGGCTCAAAATTAATGGTATTTGCACGACCTACGCAAACGTCTTGATTGACAGCTATTTTACTGCCCACTACCACTGCTAATAGTGTAAATAGAAAACTTAGAAATTGGTCTTAGAAACTGAACATTATCCTGGGATAAAAGTTTCAACAAAATCGTTTCAATTGTTAAGGCGTGTAAGCTTAACAGATCTGTATCTAATCTAATATGAATATAAACTCTAATGAGTTTAAAAGTTTGAAATTTTAAAACTCTATTATGTTTTAGATCTATTCATGTGTATACATAATTATAATATCTATTTTTAGGAAAAGTAGCACGCGATTTTTCAAGATTATTTGCACATATTGTATCAGTTCTGTGAGTGTCACACATGCTCGTTTGCGTCTTTCTTTCATTCATAGAGTAACTTATATACAGGATACTTTCATTGAAAAAAATTAAGAAACGTTTAACATAAAATCTAAAGAAGGCTGTCTTTTCTTTTCTTCTAAATCAGAGTAGGTAATGTCAAAAACAGTTCTTATTTCAAATAGTTTATGAAGTCAATGACCTGGCTGTGTGTTTGTCGCAAACGTTGTGAAATAACGCGAGTTATTCGCAGCGTTCTTATTTCACAAAACAATTTTGCAAGCTCAACTCAAAACTCTGCAAGTTCAAGAAAGTCGCTTACAATTGAGTTTGTACGTGTGCATTTTTGATAAAACCTTCAAAGACCACAAAGGGGAGTTGCCTTTTCTTTTGTTGTTGTTTTTATGAACTTTTGTTTGTAAGTGCGCGAGTTCACATTTCGTGTGAAGCTGGTATTTTTTAGCGAGGAAAGGTGGAAATTTTACAGACTTAATTTAATTCCTGGAAACGCTGGACAGTTATCATTATTGCAAGCGCGATCAAAATAATGTCATAAAAGTTTCGACTGCCCCTACTGGTGGCAGATTTGGTGGGGGCAGTCGGGAATTATCCTACTTAACTAGTAAGACCAAAGAGTTTTTTAAAATACCTATCTATCTGTCCTTCGTAATTCAAGACAGGAAATCAATTGGCCCCTGGCTCCAGAGATAATCGAATGTGCAGATTTTCTTCACATCAAATTATTACTATCCAGCAAAAATCTTTTATATCTTAGTTAGTACGAGTAAGACAGTCTTGCAGATTCATAAACCTAAGAGAATAGTCTGCTTTACATTTTCAGTAGAAATTTTTGCAACATTGTCTTTGGTAGCGCAATTTTGTCCTTACATCAGAATAAGTTATGACGCCGAAGGGAGTCGTTACGATGCCCCGAATATTGGCGCCCAACGCGGGACCACTTCACTTTGACGCTTCAATTCACCGTTTAGTCATTTTGTTGCTTCTTCGATTATTTCACTTACAAATTTCATTAAAAGGAAACATTTTGCTCATAATGAAAAAGCATTGTTTTTTTATGTCTTCAGAAAAGGAAACCAGTAAAAACTATGAGATTAAAATGGCGCTCGCAAATACATTGACTTTGTATTACGCTTGATTCTTTAGCGGCTTGAAGCTTAGTTTGTGGTTTCATTACCTCGTATTTGTATGTTATTGTTGTCTATCGGAAGAGATTTAAACTGTCTGTGCCTATCTGTTAGGTACGTGAAAAACACAAATAAAAAAAACTAATAGTATTTTAGTGGAGTTAAGTTAGAGTTATGACGTTTGCAATAGGTCTTAAAAACAATTCATTTCCAAAGAGAAGGTATGTAATTCTATTGTGTATCTGATATTATAAAGCTGGCCAAATTTTGTTTTGTTCGTATGTAGTAATATTTTTATGAAACTTATTCTATGTACCAGTGTAAATCAACTTGATACAAATATAAGAACCCTGGCGCATAAGGCAGGATTACTATACTGTACCTATCCACAAGCACACATTAGTAAAGCTACTACTACTATTACTTATACGTTGGTTTTCTGTGAGAGAGCGGTACTTTACCGGAGAGGAACTGTCTGTAGCTTGGTTCTACCTTGTAAAAATTAAAACATAGTTAATTAAGGTTCGTACGCTAAGTTTGGTTCTCTACGGTTGTGGCGCGGTGATAAGTTGTGAGTCCAGTTGATGGCCTATCAGATGAGACAGCTAGTATTATTTTATGACATCACGCCACTCGACGACTTTATGCAGTTCTGCGTTTTACACCGTCACTAAATTTCGGGCGCCACCATTTCGGTGATTTTCTGCATATTTTTGTTACTGGCTGAAACGAATTGTTTTGTCAATGTGCCAATGTCAAATAAATATTGCAATGAGTACATTTTCACTAGCCCGCTGCTGAATTTTACTGTCGAATATAAAAAAAAAACCGTTTTATTTATATACATTGTTTGGGACATTGCGTTCGATAATTACATGCGTAAGAAGTTTTATGTAATTGCGCGAAAATTACAGTTTATTTGGTAGGTAATTAAAAGTTGCGAATGAAATTACTAAATATAGAGGTTTGTAACTTGCACCATTTTTGTCGAGTGGACTAATCTAAATAATTAAATTATACCTAATTCCATTCTTCCACGTATACAAGAAATAGCACGTTTTTGTAAAATCTGTTACGGACTGTTTGTATGTTAACTTTCAGACAGAACTACTGTTCGTACAATGTGAGAATTGAATCCGCAACATTAGTCGAACTCAATAATTACACTAAATGTTTTCAATTTCCAATTTCATGACTCATTTTTTCCGTAAAACAGCAAACATTTTGTTTCCAAAGTAAATTTTATAAAGTGCGAATGAAATTCCCACGTAAAATTAAATTTATTTCACATTCCCGTTGGAGAACTCGTAAATTCAAAATGCAATCCCTCAGTATAGTGTGAATCGTATCGGTCGCATTCCCTGGGAATATTCCGAGGGCCGTTCCAGACCACAACCTACTTATGCAGATGTGTGACGCCTTCGGAGGGAAGACAAGTGGTATTGTGTCTCCTTTGACAGCCCTTATTAAGTTGTCTGGAGGAGACTATTGAAATACGATTGAATGTGTAACGCACTACACTTTGTATTATTTTGCAACTTGATTTACAATGAAATTCTTTTGCACTTCAAAACTTTCTTGTCTTACTAGCACAATAGAAGATATTCTGGATTCCAAAATAAAAGGCCAAGCCACACATTTTCATCATCAGTTTAAAAAAATGAAAGCTTAATAGAGATCAGACCAGATTGTTTTTGAGACTATCTTAAAAAAAGATTTATTTTTTAAGGAATTTTTCATGTATAACGTCACATAACAAAATAAAATGTTCATCACGCTTGTCCTGGGAGGGAATCGAATCCATGACCACGAGCATAGGGTAATTAATAATTACATTATTAAGGCGCTTAGAGAAGTTACCTGGTGTAAGTCAAAGCGTCATCGGGCAAGTCAAAAAGCATACCCTTTCTGATTCCAAACAGTAAGTACTTCTAATATAAATTTTATCTATACGTATATAAATTAAATAATATAAAGTAAATCATACAAGCAATGAATCCATTGCTTCGTTTTATCTTGGCGTCCATCTATATATATAAAACTCAAAGGTGACTGACTGACTGACTGACATAGATAGATATCAACAGACAGCTCAACCCACTGGACGGATCGGGCTGAAATTTGGCATGTAGGTAGATGTTATGACTTAGGCGTCCGTTAAGAAAGGATATCTCGATATTCCCACGGGATTGGGAACCACGCGGGTGAAACCGCGGGCGCCCGCTAGTTTTGTGATAAAATGTGATAAAAAGATCGGATATGGCTTAACACCATCCTTTGTTCAGATGAAATGAATAAATTAAGTCTGTCAGAACAATCTACGGGATATTTTAATTTAATTTCACATTTGTACGGCGCAATAATATCGAAATACGAAGGCAAAGTAGATTCGGACGGACAGATATTATTTATTTGCAATCTGTGTGCGTCCAGTCGGAAATGAAATGAACTATTAAAACGAACAACAGTGAGATTATTCTGGATATGGAGATTAATTGAGTAGTAAAAGCGGGGAGCAATTTATCTCTACAAACGGCAGGGGATTCAACGATACGGTAAGTGGTAATAATTTGTTGGCTGTGGAATTATCGTCCAGTTTGCGTTGGCGCCCAACGAGGTGGACGTGACTCTTGAACTCTCTTAAGTATTTTGTTAACATAACGACTACAAATTCTGAGGTACTTAATGATTTGCTTTAAACTTGTGACTTTGCTTTAAAATTTAAGGTTGCCGTGCATCTACTTGTCATTTGAAATGTCCAATACAAGTTATTTTGCTGACTTATTTTTATCACACTTTTGAATAGTGATCGATAAATAAGAATTATAATGTTAACCCGTCATTACATAAAATAGTTTTATTTAAAACTTACCAAAGTATAACAAAATCATAAAAATAAACATTTATTGATTGATCTGATCTCTTATAGAGATGCTTAAGCACTTGTATTATGACTATCAGAAACGATCGAAGTTACCACAATATCACACACAGAACGAACATAAATGCTCACCACATGAATGTTTATCTTGGAATTCGAACCCACGACTCCTGGGGCATTGAGAAGGGTCACCACCGAATGCGCCATCGAACCAGTCAGTTGTATGAAGTTTTAAATAACTCAACATACATCATACATATTGTGCTACCAAATACAATTTAACACCTCGGTAGAGAGGTCCCTTTATTCCTTATTATACCTTATTTCCTATTCTTGTCATCCCATTTAATCTACAAGAACGGAATGTTGTTAGGAGCATAAATCTCTGGTAGATCTCATTTTATTTCGTGACCTCTTTTAAACAGCATTTTATTTCAAAGTTAACGAGTCGAGGTAGAAGGAGTTTGAGTCTGTTAGATAAACATTTTACAAATACCTATTCGCAGAACTACTTAACTTTGCGCGTCTCATTGTCTTTTTCAATAAATAATGTACCTTTTTAAGAAGATCAATCCTCTTTACGATGTGCTATTTTTCATTTTCTTAAAAGAAGAAACGTAGGTAAGATATTTTAGATAAAACATTAATTATTTAAAATGGCGCCCAACGTGGGGTTACTGTGGTATGTCCTCATAGGTTGATGAATTTCAAATGATTTGTTTCAGCTCAAATGAAAATGTATTTTTGATTCATAAACATACAATAATAAAAATAATGCATTGTATTTTGCGAAAAGAATCTTTTTTGAAAACAAAGTAAACATTTTTTAGATTTCTTTTCTATTTAGTTAGAGTTCAAATCAAAGATTTCTATACAATATAAGAAAGGAAAAAGTAACTCCATATAAGTAATGGATAATAGAACAACTCAACAAAAAGATTTGTAATATTGCTGAATCACATAAAAGATAAAAGCGTTTTTCCTTTTGCGAAGTTCAGTTGGATTGATTTGAAGAGGATTACTTCCCGGCATCTAATTTAGGCTTTGATTTGTATCAGTCACGTCTAATAGAGTAGTGTCACCACGCAAGTCATGTAAAACCATTAATTGGTGGAGTACGCTTCACTCAAGATAAAATGACTAATAGATTGGGCGGTCGCGCGTTTTGGCGCCCAACGTGGGGCTTAGATTTGTACAATTAAAGTCACCCAAGGCGTGGTAAACTTAGAAATCTTACATAAACTTAAGTTATTCACATTTTTCATAGCTTGAAGGTAGGAGAATCTCGTTTTCAAAGTAATAGAAAAGATTTCCCGTGTTAAAATCACCGTAAAGAGATAAGGTACATTTTAAACATTAATAGAGTTCCCGCATAGCTAATGAATCGTCTATAACGTGGGTGTAGGCCACGCGCTCGTTAATATTTCAGTAGGGACACAGCTCAACTTTCGCCGAGGGCCGTCAAGGGCGCATAAAGATTACAAGTCGGCGGCGTAGAGCGACATCGCATCCCGGCCGAGGGCTGCACCGACCTTGAGCCCGCTGCCCTACTTTGTCCCGGGCCCCATGGATGCTGCGAAATCCCATAATCTTAGAATTGTTTCCACAGGTGATAATGGCGACCAGTCGGCGAGGTAACGAGCGCGGTGGCAAGTCATCATCGTAAGTGCTGAATGAGTAATCACCTTCGAAACATAAAGAGATTCCTCGGCCTTTTTCAAGGGGCAGGGCTCAGGTCGCGGCTCGCGCACCTGGGGGCTGCGCAGGGGTGGGACGCGCGGGCGCGGCGGGTGGACGCGAGGGGGGGCAGGGGGCGGTCGCGCCTAGTCCCGCGCCGAGCGCCGCTCGGGCCGGCCGCGCTAGTGTCTCAGGCCGCATGAGCGCGCCGGCGTGCTAGCGCAGCGTGCGCGGGTGTGGTATGCCCGCGCGTCGCCGCCATGGCCCCCATGCTGGTGGCCTTGGCGCTACTCGCTTTGCTGCCCGGTGAGTGAGCGACCTCGTGTCGACGCAACAGGCGTCCGCCGCGCCGCCGCGTTTGTTTACCCCCGATCTAGAATCGATTGGCGTGATGGTGAGAGCTGAGGTGTTGTGTGTGTCGTTGGCCCCCACGGGGCCCGAGGATGCGATAGGTGAAGCGTAAGGACCATATGAAGGACAGCTCGTCTGAGAGGACGGTTCCGTCGAATCGGTCAGGTAACATTACGAATAGGTAGCAGACGGCGGCGTATGGACGACAACGAGCACCAACAAATTTGCAGCTAATAAAATAGAGATTTCCCCAGAGCACATTGTAGCAGGTACAATGTACGAACGAGTCCACGAAGGCACGTGGGTCGAAAGCTATAACACGCTAGACTTTCCATTTCCACGTCTTTGAGGTATACGACGCAATAAAAGCGGAAAAACTGGTGTTTTACGAGTGAATCTGTACCTGCTTCGCCGGTTAAGCGGATCCGCGTTGGAAATACCAATCATTTGCGTGCCGTTAACGCGAGAACATATTATGGGCCGGCCCGCAATCTACATGATTAATTAAAATAAGATTGTCTTTTAGTAGATTGACTATCTTTTATTATTGGACGGTCAATTATTCGAAGACAATTACATCTTTTTTTATTGTCTTAGCTGAGATTGATGACGCATCACCTTCAGGCGTCAATAAACTAAAAACTCGGCTCAATTTGTACGCGCACTTTACGTTCATGATCGAAATCGGATAACATTTAAACTTTTATTGCGCAAGTCTTCAATCTGTTCAGACTAAACGTTATTTGATACATGACGTAATCACTGCCTTTCTGTTCTAGAAAATTCATAATATTCAATCAATATCTATTCCAAAAAAAAACTAGTCCCCTAAACTTATCATATCTCCCACACACATTAACTGACCTTTTGTAACAATAACTTTTCGTAACACAGCAAATGACAATATTAATTCCGAACTAAGTAATGTTAATTTGGCAATACCCACAGGACAACTACAGCAATGCAAATAACCATAATATGTCGAATTTAAATCCAACCGCAATTCAGTTGCTGATTGCAAATTCAAAACAATTCCAATAGCATCATTAACGATTAATGGGCAATAGGGCAATCCAGTTTAGGCTGCATTATCCGAATTCTCCGTATCTAATCGAAATCTCAG
This sequence comes from Mecyna flavalis, assembly GCA_949319885.1. Taxonomy (NCBI): domain Eukaryota; kingdom Metazoa; phylum Arthropoda; class Insecta; order Lepidoptera; family Crambidae; genus Mecyna; species Mecyna flavalis. Next base: position 2,602,293 of record OX439426.1, read on the forward strand.
CAATTCAGTTCATTCTACTAAAACATCTAATATTACACAGGCAGTGTTCATTCTATAATATCTTTGTAACTTTATGCGCCTAATACCTAAGATTGTGATTCTTGATCACAATATGGGTTAGAGGTTGATAGTCTGAGCCTTCGTAACATCTTTTCAACTTTTATTAGAGACAGGGTGGTTGTATGTGTGTGTAGGTACAAATGAGTTGTGCATAAAAATTACTATACAAATCATATGTATATCACTAGAAGTTATCTTCCCCTATCTTATAGTTATCTTTTGGTTATTAGGTTGTCAGAGTTATTAAAGCACATAGTATCTGGGACAAACCTTCCTTTTGAACCACGGAAGGAAATGCTATCCTATCACAGTGCCACTACGTCTCCTATCCTATGGGGTTTAGTGGGTATACCTGCCCCCTGGGAAAGAGAGTAATACATGCATTTTCACAGTTAGAAAAAGGTTTTGAGATAATTGTAATGAACGCTAGATCGTGCACACGAAAAAAATACATACATAAGTACTCCGATTTTGTCTTTTTTAGCTCAAAAAGAAGCATCAAAAACGCAACACATCATTATCATGTCAAAATTAACACCAGATGCGGTGGATATTATTTGTAAGAATTTCAGAGACCGTGTTCTTCTGCATGTTCATGCAGACACATTTTCGATGCTTCTTCTTGAGCTTAAAAAAGACAAAGTCGAAGTACTTATGTATTTATTTTGCAACTCAATTACCTATTTTTGAATTTATTAACAAAAATGCCATTCCAGTAGATTATATTATAGATACCATTTATTGATCTTTGCTAGCGAACAATCAAGTCAATCTAAATTTTTTTTTTTTATTTATAAAAACGAAACACTATTTTAAATTAAACAACATCAGATTTTCTCTAAAAGCCACTATTAGACAAATAAACATGTTTAAAATATATTTGAATATTTTTGACGAGTTTGAATATTAAACTTTCCAGCGAAGCGAGTTTTAGATCCACTTAACATGTTCATGACGGAGTATGTTACTCTGCACAATATTTTAAAATTACCTAATATATCCACACTTAAACAAAATACAGATATTTTTAAAGTGTCTATTTGTTATTGTAGAATATAATGCTTTTAAATTTATTAAAACATGTATATGTTTTTCTTAGAAACGACTTTGCCATTTGACGGGTTTAGTAGTACCTCTTCACTGAAGATTCCGAATTCAGCAAAAATTTCATAAAGAATATAATAAAAAAGTGTCGATCAGATATAAATCCTGATTCAAAGGAACCTGATAAATTATTCCGAATCCGTGAAAGTGATTACGTCAGTCGTCGAATCCACTAGAAGTTTATGCTACAAAAAAGGTTATCAGAGCTATTGATCCCGAAGTTACAGTTCTCAGTTCGAGTCAGTTACGAGTATATACGACGCTACTTACAGCTTAAAATTCATAGAAGTGTCCCGTTCGTATGTCAGGTTTACTATCAAAGTTTTTACAGCCAAATCGATAAAATAGGAACAAAGATTCGCCCTCGGGTTATGGAAGCGATAAAAATTGTAATAACTTGACCGTCGCCCCACGTTCATCTCAGTATATTGATTTAAAATGTTATTTAATTAATTTTGTCTGACTCATCAAACATTGACTTTAGTGCCAGGGATTATACAGCGTGGAATTTTAGTCGTTGTTTTCCCGCAGTAAAATGATTCTATCTTAGTAGTAAAATACATTAATAAAGTTCTTTTTTTAGTTAAATCAAAAGTTTTACGATTATGATAGACGAAACTCGAACCAATAGTACTAGCTGCGTCACAAACGGTCACCGGCCGGGGTCATTGCCCTTCGCGTTTATCAAAAAAATGATTATTTACTATTTACTCACATTTAGTTTACATTTTCCCATTATGATTTAAGAAAAAATTTCAAAAAAAGTTTTAAAAAAAATTCAAAAAAAAAAATTCAAAAAAAAATTACTTGCATAAATCGATAGTACTACTGAAGGTAAAGCATTCTGCTGCGGGAAATCAACGACTAAAAAAACACGCAGTATATGTTGTTCAAATGTGCACCACTTGAAATATCAAATATTGGATATATTAACATTTGTGTTCATTTTCTGACTGGACTGAATATGTACATATTATTTGTGATATTTTCGACCTTTCTGGTGTCCATAACACAAGAGTGCTGACGCTATTTACTTTGGGGTACTTAAATTAATGTATATAACGTTGTTTTGTCGTTAAATCAAAGTATGTGTAAATGTGTTATTGTCTAAATAAAATACATTTTTAATTTATACAAATTTGCAATCTTATTTCCAAAAGCAATATATATTTCGAAATAAAATATATATAAAAAGTATTTGAATGACCGTTCTTTTAAAAAAAATTCTCTTTCAACGCGTCACACTTGCGATAAAAGCCAAGATTATGAACATTCTTTGTGAATGTTGTTCAATGTTCTGAGCATCTGCGATCTTTACTTTTTAAGAGAATACTTTTATGATACTCAATACACGTGTTTCGTTTGATGTTCAGTGAATTCGTAACTCAAATATGTAAAAAAAAATTGCCATTTTTTTTTGGCACTTTAGCCGACAGGTTTTGATAGTAAGCGGTCTTTTCCATCGAATACTACTTAAACTTACATATATGAAATGTTCCTTAGTTAAAATTTTCAGAAAACATTAAATAAAGTGATTTTATTTTGTCTGTGTGTTTTCCTGTTTGTATCGGGTGATCTCTAAAATAGCTGCATAGATTTCAATGTGAGTTTCATTGATACCTATAATTGACGTAAAAAGGCTAAAATAACCATCTAACGAATTATCTGACTTATCATTAGATGAAATCTAGTGCACATAATTATATCTGTCTCTTTTCCCTCTCTCATATGGGCTTTTGGTCACTTAATAAACTTTATTCTGAGAACCAGCCAAAGCTTGAAGTATACATATATTGTACAAATAAAATCACACATTGGAGATACGTATAATCTTATTTAACAAAGATATTGACAGAATAATAAATTTTATTATGGCGTCGACAAAATTGGTCCTAGTGAAAAAAAAAAATTATTATGGTAATATTTATGGTGTGTGTGTGTGTGTGTTTATGTGGTCTTTCACGTAGAATACATGTCATCTCTGCACATTAACTTCAATTTTTTTGGCCCAAGAACAATGGCAAATTTTGCATTCTCCTTTCTTTACTTAAAAAAAAACAAAAAAAAATACGACACTTAAAACAATTCAGTGATATATGTATGTAAAAGTCTTGTGTAGTCAAAGTTTTCCTTGCGAATTATATTTTTGAAACGTCAACGTTAAAACTTGACGTAAACTTAGCCCCGAAGTCCATTATTTAGCTGTCCGCGCAAATCGTCCGGCTCCATAAAACAATGAAGTCATCATTGCGCACGATCCGTGGACAACAAAAGAAAACAAATTGTCCCAAACACGTCGGGACTCGGAGGTAACGTAAAAGTAATCCACAGAGATTTATGGGAGGTTGTACTGTCGCGGGCATTAATCATGTTCGTGCCATTACGTCCAGCGATACCACGCTCTCGGTGCAAAGATGTTTGACAGGTCGGTATCGACCGATACTCTAAAGCGAACTCTAAAATGTGATAACGGGCAAATACAAATGATTATTCATTAAACACTGAAAATATTACAAACCGCATCCTTATTAAATCAATACATAAACATTCTTGTAAGATTCTCTGGCAACCAGTGACATTGACTTGACGCACCGAAGGTAAGTTGATCATAGTGCGTTCATAAATGTGTCCCAATTTATAAAGGATCGGTCCAGGAGTGTTTATGGGTTTAGTGAGTTTTATTTCTTGATCATGTTACTTGATTACTTGATTGAGGTGCACGTTCATCAAAACAATAATATTCCTAATTATTCACCCCAATATTTTGCTACTACCATCTGTGCTACTACCTAAATATATTAAGAAACTTACCTACATATACATTTATTATTATTACTATTATGAGCCTATTACGTCCCACTGCAGGGCAAAGGCCTCCCTACCCTTCTTCCATTGTTTGCGGTCCTGTGCAACGACACGCCAGTTCTCGTCAAATTTGTCCAGATATAAATAATAATAAATATAAATATAGTTAGTAGTTCTTTCTGCAGACAGGAAGAGGAATCAGCGAAATTACAAAGAATTCCAAATAAAACTCATTCGTTTTTCTGAGAATACACAAGTGTTCGCGTACAAAGAATCCTTTCCCGTTATGAAATGCTTCAAGCATGTATTCTTATCAGTTCCTTTGACCGAGCGTTCGGAGCAGACGCCTTTGCAACCGCGGTGTAATAATGAAAAATGTACAAATAACAACATTGCTATCTCGATTTGTTTTGCTGTTTCAACATGTTCGTTCCATATTTTTAAATTAACTTTGTGTTTATATTTCTAACGCTTTTTGCATTAAGTCTGGCCATCATCGCGGGATGTATTGGGTTTGATAATTGGTTTCTGTAAAATTACTCTCTTTTATTTGTATTTTTTTTATAAACTTAAAGGGTTTTTTTATTGCAATGTGACAAGACGAGCAGATCGTACACCTGATGGTAAGCGCCACGACTGCCCTTAGACAGTTCAGTGCCAAATAGCTAGGATTGAACTGATCCAGTTCCCCTATTATGGGTTCCGTAGGTCAGATTGCAGTCGCTCCAATGTAATAACTGGACATGCAAAATCCTTGGTGGTGTAAGTGAACCCTGATTAGATCGCTCGGGAAAAAGGCCCATTTTGTCCCGAGACCATTTGCTCATCAACCAAAGTACATACTACATTAAACCGGAATCACAAAACTGCCCTCACGGTTATAATTCGATATTTTAAAACAGTCAGGTAATATTCAAAATATTGACGCTAAAAGGTTTTGTCTAAGCAGATTAGAAGGGCCGCTAAATTGCCAACAAAAAACGTTACAGCTTATTTATGCCAGAGCTCCGCAAAGCGCTTGAAAAGGCTGAGGGCTTCGGCACGCGGGATTGAAAACATAAATCCACGTCGATACCAATTAACTTTCGACTGCCCACAAAGCAGGAACCGCTCGATAAATCACCCGTTTCCGACATGCTTTTTCACTGGTCGTGCGGTTAGTCCACGCGAAAGTGATGGCCTGTGTTTATTTTACGTCAGTGGAAATACAAATAACTTGCAGTATGCAAATGGTAAGCGAAATGAGAGTTTTGTTTCCGAAGTTTTTGACTGCCTCCTTAAAAGAAGTAGAGCTGATCTTCCACTCGAGTGGGCCACTCACATATGATCTGGGGAAGTGCCTCCACCTTATAGACAACCAAAGTAAAGTATTATTAGTATTGTAGCAATTCATACCTGCTGTGCTATGTTTCTGTCACTGTTCAATAGATAACTTAATTCGTTGTACTCGTATAAATTAAATATCTGCAATTTAACTATATAATTTATACCAAAATTCATATTGTATTCAGAATTAAACAATTCGAGTACCATCTCACGATATTCTCCACACCAAATTACATAAGAATTATACAGTTTGGTTCGAATATTCATAATTTTCTTCCTGCAAGAGATTTTCGTAACAAACTTTGGACGTCAATTTGTTAATTTTGCAATCTCACCCTAGCCCGTCGCTTATCATTTCAAATCGAGGAATTCATTTCTGCGCAAATTTGTATGAGTTAAGTTAAGCTTTTTGCCTGCTTTAAGTTTAATTTTGTCCCACAAAAGGTATGCGGGTAATTACGAGTGCTTGTGACGTCGTCTATAAGTTTAGCCTCTGCGAAGAGAGGAGGTACACAAACACACTGTGTTTGATGTCCTATTTGGTAGGCCAGGGTTCGGTCTTACAAATACAAAAACTTCATCTCGTGTGCATCACATTTTGTATTGATCCGATTTTTATCTGTGTAGTAGTATCAGCCTGTTAATGTCCCACTGCAGGGCAAAGGCCTCCATCCTTGAAATCAAGATATCGCTACAATGACGAGTATTGGCTTCATCAACACGCTTTTCAAATGCGGATTGGTGATCACAAACCCGAGTTGTGTCCGAAAAACCGACTTTATCTGTGTTTTAAATATTTATTGCACAAAAAAGTTAATAAATTCGCAAGTATGTTTATTTGTGGTCTAGAATTCATACAGCTTTGCTTAGTATAAGAATTCACTTGCATTCGCAATGGAATTCACGTGTGTCCATTTTATTGCATGTAAAATTAAGAAGTACTCGTAAATAATCAGTATCAGGCTATTAATTTCCTACTCGTATATTATGGTCAATAATGGTTATGGCGTGATCCTGAGTTCAACCCTGGATCGAGTAAAATTTGTGTTGGTTTTTTTCGGACACAGCTTGGGTTTGTGATCGACAGTTCACATTTCACCTATCATTTTAACAAAGATTTCAAAGATGGATGTCTTCTCTCCACAGTGTAATATAAATAATATACCTAGCAGTTTACAGAACAACATCTTTGTATGTAAGTTTAATAAAGTTAAAACACAGCACATCTGCTTTGAGATGGGGAGCGATATTGCCTTAGTTGACAGCATCTGCACAGAAGTGCATCACAACGCACCAATATTACTGTTTCGAGTTCATTCAACTTGGTTTAATTTGTAACTTGTGTTTTGTTGATTTGTTCTTCATTCATATAACAATGGTTAAGGATAATGAAGTTTGTTGTTGGTTAATATGTGAGGCTTTATATTGTGAGATTACACATACCACTTTAATTATAAAGTATAGCCTGACCAAGAAAATAAAAAACCTGCTCTGGAGGCACCACATTAGCTATGGTTATAGCAACACTTGGTTGCTATGGTTATACTCAAAAATCACTCACAATATCCAATAGTAACAAGGCACGGTTGACAATTGACATCACGCTTTGACAGTCAGCAATAAGGAAAGACATCTTATTGTTTTTTTTGATTGTTGCCACTTGAAGAAATTAGTTTCAATATTATTTGTTTAAGTGAATATTGGTTTTGGAAATTTTGTCTCCAGCGAAAAATAAAGTAATAATAGTATCCTATTGGAAAGCATGATCATTATGCCTTGGTTTTAATGATGAAGGCCTTTGTCTGCAATTGGACATTAATTGGCTATGAGTTTAGTTTTTTTACACGTGAAATTAGATTTATGTAATACTAGCTTTCAGCCCGCGGTTTCACCCGCGCTTTATTTCTTTTTTCAAATATTCCGCGGGAATAAGACGTTTACCGTAGGAATTTTATAGCCTATGTCCTAATCCGGGTAATGAACTATACGTGTGCCAAATTTCATCCAAATCCGTTCAGCTGTTTAGGCGTGATTGAGTAACAAACATCCAAACATCAAGACTTTCGCATTTACATATAATATTAGTAGGATTAATTGATTCTTGGTAATGCTATTAGTATTCCTTACATTGATATCAAGATCAAATGACACGTTAAGTAATAATTCACAATGTAATCTTAGGATAATGATTACAGTAGATAATCGTAGTGTTAGCGATTATCGACAGTAATTATCGGTGATCGTGGAGTTAATGGTGATTATTATTATCTAATAATTGGATAGTTAACGCGGTTTGAAATTACTGTAATTAACACATCTTAGAATGTAGGTTAGGTGTTTGTCAACATATTTGACGATCAAACTATCACTTACATGTAAAGCATAACACAGCCTAAAGTTACAACTTTCATTGCAGTCACAGCTTGATAGCTTAGTACACCAGGAAAGAACCTCGACCGCCTCTGTGGAACAGTGGCTAAGCCGCTCGAGTATAAAAACACGGAGGTCGTGGGTTCGATTCCCGCCTTCGGTCTGCTTGGTGGTAAGGCTTTTTCAGAGTCCGACTGGCTAGCTACCACCCCCACAGGTGAAATCTGCCGCCATTCCCACTACTTCCGGGTTTTCATACACGAGCGGCTTAGCCACTGATTCACGAGAGGAGTCAAACATTATGCTTTAATATATGAATGTTGTAACTTGTAATAATACAATGTAAAAGTCTTAAATCACAAAGTTTCATTCGGTCGTGTGGTGTTAAAATACTCCCACAGTGTTTCCAAGTGCTTACAAGCTGTTTCGTGAGATGGCTAAGCGTTTGCTGGAGTCATCTCTCTACCGGCTGGCTGTATCTAGGTCAGCTCATTAGTCTAGCCACCCAGCGTGACTGTGTAGCAGAATAGCCATTCTAGCTCGTGTTTTGGGCATAGTGCCTGTACAGATTTGAACCATTGTTTTATTTGAAATTGGGCAAGCTCTTATAGGCAGTTATGTTATATTTATGTGTACTCGAGTAAAAATTTAGAAGTGTCTTTTTATTTTTTTGTAATTCTTAAAAATATTTAAAGCAAAATTAAGATAAGTCTAATAAATGCTGTAAATAGGTACTTAGTTCTTTTTTTTGTACATGAATTCATTTCATAATACATAAGTATATATTTTCGGAAATGGGAAGAATTGAGGTTGAAAGAAAAACCAAACATAATGAGCAAAAAACGTAAATAGATGTTTTTGAAAGGCCACGAAAGTTTTCTGGCCCAGCTTTTTCAAGGGTTATCTAAAAAAAAATGATGTCTAATAATTGTACTGATGGTTGCAAGATGCAAACAGTTCGACGATCGAACTACTAGTCGGACTAGATGGATTAAACGGATGATTTCCTTTGGTAACAGTTAAGTATTGGCACGTGTTATAAACCCGATCGTCACCATAGAAATATTATGTACTACGTAGTAATAATAGCTCAATGATCGTCCGTCACCTTAAACTATTTTCTCTAGTAAAGGTCAAGCAGGTTTGTAATTGCCTTTGAAATCCAAAGGTTACCCAGAGGGCGCTCGGGATTATTTCTTTACAAATGCCCCACTCCACACAACAAAGACGAAGGTTACATTCAGTTTTGGATCTCGACTATCTTATTCACCCGTTACATTAACGGGACAATAAAATGAATTGCAATTAGATTCAATTCATTAAAGAAAATGACTGACTATATGCATATTATAATATTATATTTTACTGTCCAAACGCTTATTGAATCGATAAAGGATAATTGTGAGGCCCATATTCAATTCAATATATTTATATGAAAAGACGGTTTTATTCAAAATTCGTAATATAAAAATAGGACATGTATTAAGTAATTAAGGCTTTGAAAGGTTTGATATGTATAATGTTGTTGAAAATTTTAGATAGGTATTGTAGTACGGACAGTTTTTCAAAAAGAGTAAATGAGAGTACAATAAATCTCAATTTAAATCATCTTCGAAGTAAAAACTTTTTATTGCAAATAATCTACGTTTTAGACCTAACCCATAATAGTTAAATCCTTATTTAGACATATAAATTGATAGTAATACCTTTACGCTAAGATTAATAGGTGGAAAACGGGAAAATATTAGGTTCACCATTCACCCACGCGTCGATGGTAATTCTATTCCCATTAATTACTCCGACTAGAAATAATAAATAGCGGCAAACGCTTTGCTTTTATCTCGTACTGTTATAAATGCTGTTAATATATTTTTTTCTCGCCCAGGATATTATGATTGATCGACTGGTCGGGACAGATTGATATGGCGCGATAAAACATGCTGTTGGTACTGTTAATGTGACGTCCGGTATGGCGGAATGGTGATGTTTTATGGTAGTAAATTAAGCGCTGCTGTCTTATGAAGGGTTCCTTAATAGAATAAACCGTGATTTCTCAACATCAGATCATTTAGGGAATCCTCTGCATTATTGTACCATCAGGTATTTATTTATTTATCCAACCAAAAATAGGAGTATACGATTCTAATTGAACTTTATAATACCCAAATACATTTTTAAGTGTGAAACACTTTACTCTGTAACTATATCCTCTGCTTTTTTCAATGAGCGTTAATAGTAAATATATTACTAACATTTTATCAGATCAAAATTATTCATTAATTATATTAACGAAAAGTTTCTCGCGATTCGCCTAAAAGGCGAGAATTGCGCACAACTGCTGCAAAATTTCTCACAGTTCGCCCAACAGGCGAAAATCGCGGGAACAGTTAGCAGCTCGCAGTTTTCCTCATTGCGTTCATTACTGGTTTAGTTAATGCAATGTTTTTTCCGCCAGAGAAAATTCTGATAAACTTACACTGAATTGCTTTCGCCTGCCGTCATCTCGATTCAGGTGGAAGGAATAATAACAGTTAAATTAAGGGGAATGAGAAGGAAAGTTATATCAAAATAAATGGGAAGAATGACCCCCATCACATTATAAAAGTAAGTTATTTTCGTCATTTCGAAGTATATACCTATTTCATTACGTCTAATGTCTTAATAGGTTTAGGATAAAAAAATTTATTACCTTGTAATAAGTATAGCTTGTAAAGATAAATAAAATTTTGAGAGTGCTTAAGGCCCACACCCCCCCTTAAAAGGCCGGCAACCATCAGCGATCCCTCTGGTGTTACTAGTACTAGTTTTCTGAAGCACGAAGAAAAGTCTGTGTCTAATTTTTTGTAAACACATTTTAGTTGAACAACCAATGTAGACATGGCACAAATCAAATCTCAAAACTAATTCGTTTACCATCGAAAATAAACTTCGACTAGCTACTCAAAACGCTTCCAACTTCTCCAATTTCAATTAACTGTGACAAGATTCCAACGGTTCTGTTTTCAATTTCCCGATACTACTTTTGCAAAGCAAACACATCGCGTATTTATTTGCCGCGAGGGTTAAAAGTGGAGTAAAAATCACCGGCCGCAATCAATAAGAGTAAACAGTAAATAATGGACGGACAGCAAAACAAATATTCCGACGTCAGCGTAATGAGTGTCCTAAAGCAAATAGACGCTGAGCCAACTTATTGCAGTCGGTGCACAGCACTGTTAGATTTTTATTGCGTGCGAAGCTTGTTTTCCCAGCAACCAATATCGTATTTTGTAGGATAGTGAAAGATTTAAAGAAATTTAATGCTTTTGGAGTTAACTGCAAACTACTATATTTCCATGTTACTGAAAAGGACAGGACGTCTTGCTATTTAGTCCCAAACAAAGCGTAGTATGTAAGATGAATAAAAAAGAACTTTTTCGGATAACAACAAAAAGCGTCACTGATATCTGTCAGATAAATAATCTAAAACTTATTTGAGAGTGGTGAAGCAACTGGCCCTTCTTCAATCTTATAATTCGACGTTAAAGTAGGTTTTTCAGTCCAGAATCTATTTTATTACGCGAAAGAATGTCAAAAGGCAATACAAGTACTCGACATTAGAAACGTGAATGCTCTTGACAGTTCCTTTCATATTTTCGTTACGTAAAATGCAATATTTTCTTTTGTAAACGTACGAAATAAGTTGTTGAAATATATAGACATCTCGGAGTAATTTCATGAAACGTTTCGTTTTTCCAATTTCAGAACGGAACACTAAAGCGAAAGAAAGTCATTCGGGTGGCGATTTCACGCGGGGCCACGAGCCGCGACAAAGTGAGGGTTTTAAGCTAAATTCTCCACGGTCACTGGGCCATAGGCAACTGCCGTTTATTTAGGGCTGTCTCTTTATTAGAGGAATCCTACTAATATTATAAATGCGAAAGTCTGGATGTTTGGATGTTTGTTCCTCAATCACGCCTAAACGGCTGAACGGATTTAGAAGAAATTTGGCAAACGTATAGTTTGTAACCCGGAATAGGACATAGGCTATAAAATTCCTACGGGAAACGTCTCATTCCCGCGGGAATATCAATTTTGTAACTACTGAACCGATTTGAATAATAAAATTCTTTCACTGTTGGAAAGCTACACTATCCCCGGTGAACATAGGGTACTTTTCATCCTGGAAATGTGGGGATAAGGGGGGATATTTGAAAAAAGAGATTACGCGCGGGTGAAACCGCGGGCGGAAGGCTAGTAATTAAATATTTTTTTCAGTAACCGGAATTTGCCGTTGAGTAAATCAGTAGCTGTTACATCTGTGTTTGTGGCTTGGCCCGTGTAGAAAGAAAATAGAAACTGTTAAGTAAGCATTGTCACATAACATAGATGCACGTACATTTCACAATTCACAAGACTGATTTGAAATGCTTATATGTATAAGAGATAACGTTTAAAAAAAAATAACACACACATGAATTCTTAACCTCTTTATAATATTAGTTTAGAAAACAACACTGAATTAAATGTTGCGCCTATTGACTTATAATTTATTAAAAAGGTGAAGCGTTGAAACGATGTTGTATTGACATTGTAAAGGTTCCTTTTCTATAATATACATAGTGCGCAACAATGCCCTGACCGTGTTCAAATTGCTTATACAAAACAGTAACCTCAATTCAAAGTTATTGTGTTCAAGATCCATAAAGTTAACGACTTACCTATTTCAATAAAGTTCGTAAAAAAGTTAATATCTTCTGGTGTTTTTATAACTACTCCAAATTCATCTTACCTCTACTAAAATTATATAGGGGTAAAATTTGGGGCAACCTCTTATAATATTCTGATTAGATTTTTTTCAGCATTCTTGATGTCTGGAGTTAATGAATGAAATGAAATGAAAACTGTTTATCTCATACACTTATAAATGTGTCAACCTAATATCGCACCCTTAGAATGAAAGTGACCTTACTCAAAATTCGTGTAATTCTCTTTTTCATAAACTGTCCTTAAAAAGCATATAACCCCGTAAAGAAAAAGTGACCTATTTCTAAGTATAACAGGGTCAGCGCACTCTTCGGTCTTTTTAACTAGCCCCGCTATTTGTTTATGCATGATGTGTAAAGAGGCATAACTATATTAAGTCAGATGCGCTTGCGGGTTTGCGGCGGATCTAGAATAGTGTCAGTGTATTGGAAATACACTGACACTTATGTGAAGATAAGTTACATCTATTTTTTTTGCAATAAAGTGTTTTTTTTTTCCGAAATGGTCTGTATTAACAATGACTTATTACGTATTATGTCCACAGAATGCTTTCCAATGTGTCATAAACAATTCCTCATACTTTTCCATTGAATACTCTCCAAAGTAAGGCTCATCAAATATGGGCAAAAAGAGTCGAGTTCGTCCCTGCAACTTTTGTTTGGTCTCTCTCGTTGTCGTCTTCTACATTCAGGTTTCCACGTGAAATAATATTTTTAAAATATCATTGTCAAATTGCGACTATTTGTGGTATAATGCAAGAGCTGACTCTTTCCGTCATATATTTTTAAGTGTGATATTCGTGAAAATACCCAGGTATTTGTACCTAAGGCTCAAACGAAACCGGTGTATATTTTGATTAAGTTATTCGTAATGTAAAGTTACACGTATGCCTCTCGCTTGACATCACGTATTTGCAACGTGACTCGGCGGTGCGCATTCGTTTCATATTACATTTTATTTCTTCCGCTCGCGGCTTCCGTCACAAAAAGTTGTGATTATGCTCTTCCAGAAACTACTTACTCGTATTTATATTTTTTTGTGGAAATATCAAATGTACGATTTTGGTGTGCATGAGAGTTCTAGGGATTTAAATGTTCATCGAAATTTTCGAATAAATATACAATTTTGTATTTAGTAAACATGGTACTTTCATAACAAAGTTTATACTTACATATTCAAAACCCATTTATTTATAGAGACCACAATCATTTAACGGTAACAAATAATATTTATGACGCAACAAGTTTAAAATATTTTGCTAAACGTCAGTAAGGAGCACTTGAAATTACCCTTAAATAACTAAACGCCGCAATTGCTGAAAACATTAAGCTGAAAAACTCTTGACTGCAAATGGATGTTTACATTGAAAACACGTGGGACCTTATGACAAGCGGTCATTACGTTCCATTACGATACAGTTTACAAGGAAACTTAATAAGTAGCAAGCATCGGTTGTCTACCTGAATAAATTTTGCATAATATTTATAAATGGTAACCCTAAACTCTGGTATATTACAAACTGTTATTGCAACAAAATGTGCCTCTTTGGCAGAAACCTCGCCGAGAGTGAATCCAGTCTAATTGGAGTTCTCAATCGGAGGCCAGTGGGTGCCAAACAGCCGCAGTAAGTGAATAGCGATTGCCAAACTTGCCCACCGACGACCGAGATAAATTGCCTCCATTATTCATATTTTTTTGTTTGTTTGTACGAGAAAAGGTTGACAATGGGCACCTTTTATGGGTGCTTTTTGTCGGGTTTTTATTGGAAAGCTTCGGATTCGTCTGTTATTTATTGATGGAAATTATGTACTTAAAGGTATTTGCATGTAGCTGAGCTGAATATCCGATAGGTAATAAAAACACTTTTACAGGTATTTCTAGTGCTTTGACCTTTGTTGAAACTTTTTTATAGGTAGTAAGAAGCAAAATGAAACGCTTCTATAGACTAATGTAAATAGGGTTTTGTCTTGTTTTTACTTTTTCTTTTAACTAACCCTTTTAATTTATTATCTGTAAGACCCAAAGATCAAGTAAAAATCAAGTGTAATCTTAAAGGACGAATCAGTGAAGTTTAATAGAGTTGCTGTTTTATGCTTTAGAAAGAAAAAAGAAAATGTTGAAAAAAAAAATTGTGTTGTAGAAAAGAAATTCACCTGGTATACGAGTATATTTAGAATAATAAATTACTTCGGTCCTGTTAATAAAAAGATATATGAAAGACTTGGAGATAACAAATGATTTTCGTCGAGCCACAAAACCGACTTGGAAAGCGGTTTCGAGTTAATTTATGTATTATTTTATTAAATTTTACGTTGGTATACATCAAGTACACACATATTTTAATTAAGGACTTTCCCAATCTTATTATTGCTAACGTAGGCTGCGAAACGTAAATTGAAAAGTTGCGGGCGGATTTTACTTTGCGTGCGAAAAGCAATTTAACTTTCGTTTATTTTTCGAGAGTGTCTTCTCGACCGTTTCCCCTTTGTCCTTAGATCGAGTGAAATCATAATGTGATAAATTCGTCATGCGGGACGGATTGGCTTAAGACATTTTTGCTAAGTCACCCTGTGACTCTGTGATTTTGATCGAGTGTATTAGTTGCAACTTTTTCCCTATAAGAGATTACATATAGTCATTTATGTTGGGTTTTTTCAGTTTCCTGTTCGCGACCTCGTTGACTTAAACTACATTTTGTATCATTAATACATTTTGTACTGCTCGTTTTGTATAATTACCGGAAACCCGAAAAATACTTAATTCTCAATTTATAACCAAGCAGTAAATACCAGTTTTTGTCCATGTAACTTCAAAACCAACGGAGATCGGAAAAAACCCATTCTAAAAGTTTATTTACATCATAAATGAAGCATGGTTAGAAACGTCAGTCATCAAGTTAGATTTTCTCTTTATTTTAGAAAATAGTAGTGAATTCTGGCCACTATTAATTCCCACAGTATTCCTGTAGAAATCAGTTCATACTAAAAACACACCGTTAGCTTAAAACTCAGTTGCCTCATATCCTTCCATAGCTTCGATGCTGAACAGAAAACAAACTTGTTATCTTATGCAATGTGTGGTAATAGCTACATTATCTAACATGCTCCGCTATCATATTACCGAAGGTGGAGCAACTATAACAGCTGATGTCTTTTAAGTTGTGTTTTCTTGAACCAAACACAGTTGGGACTCAATATTATATTCGTAAACTGTATTTAAATTTTATCTTTGAAAAAGGAAACTGTATGTAGGTATCAGTAGTTCACAAATGGCGATTTTGGCGATTGAAAACAATTACAATCGAATTTTTTGCCGGTCTATTCTGTAGCCAGCAACATGCAAGCCAGTGGTAGTCATTCTATAGTTTTTTCGTAGAAGATTAGCTAACATTCACTCATCAATTCATCCATCTATCCTCACAAACTTACACAATAATAATACTCGTAGTACTCTTTTCTGCAACGAGCTGCAATTTTATTTATTATTATTATTACTTACTTACCCAACTACTTACTTGGTGTTACTTATTATATTATTTACATGAATTTAACAAACAGCGATCCCTTGAAACTTTATGACTACAATGTGCAATTAACGACACGTGTTTTACAGATTCTGCCCAATATCAGCTTGGAACCCTTCCAGACGACATAGGTACAGATATTAGACAACTCACAATGAACTCTGCATGAGGTCAGAATTGCTCACGTTATGAACTATTCCGCGCACAATGTCGGTCAGCGCCGGAAACTGGTCGCTGGCTGAAGTTCATTCAGTGTATAATGCTGACCGGTTTTAAGGTCACAAGGCACAGATATCTACTAATTGAGGGGTTTAATTTGCTGTACAATGAAGTTTAAATTAATGCCAATTCGAGAGGAAAAGGATCGTTATCATGTCAATTAGAGCCGTTATTTTTTTATTCAACTAACTCCGTGGTGTCAAAATAGTTCGTCGGATTAGCAAGCTGAAGTAGCAGTAGGCTAGCCATATCAGCCGTAGATACGATAACCGTTGAGGTAAACGTGTTCTAGAGTGGAGACCGCGTCTCCGTCAATGTAGTCTAGTTAACAGGGTTCGAAATTATCAAGATAATAACGCTTCTTGATAATTATCCGATAATTATCTGATAATTATCTGATAATTATAAGATAATTATCTGATAATTATAAGATAATTATTACCAGTGTAAGAAATTCATTTGTTATATTCTTTTGTAACAAATGCATTATAATTTGAGTAATTCTAACAACAAAAAATTAAAACAAATAAAACCAGGCATTTTACAAATCCAACTCGACAAACAATATTTAACATAATATTTAACAAACCAATGACACTGGAGTTCACTCAACTTTGCGTACTTCGAACTGAATTTTTCTTGTAAGGGGAATTCCCTTGTCTGTTGACACTTCGTGCGTTCGGATAGAAGCAAGTGCGGCCATACACGTTCGAATACAGTTCACTTTCACGTGCGCAATGTTTTGTTATTATCAATTGATAATTATCCTTTCGAACCCTGCTAGTTAATAAGTGTGGTATGACCTTTATTTTAGGAAAATAGCTGACTTTCAGTGTCCAGCGCTGAACGGTAGTTTTAAAGCAGGAATAGTCGGGAACACGTCGGGAATTCACTTTCGTGATTTCGGCACGGTGTTCGTAGTCAAAGTTATACGATTTGGTTTCCTTTGAGTTGAGTTTTAACCGTCGTTGTGGTTTGTAAGTGAAATGGATGTATATTAGGTATGGTCGAAATAAGCAGCGGATTCGAATGTTAAAAATCTACATATTTTTATTTAGTGAAAAAATTTACCAAAATGAGATTCATGGACACGATGCAAATAGTTAAGTGTATACTAAGCTTATGCTTTCCATTCTTATAGGCTACAATTTATTATTAAATTAAATATTAAAATTAAAAAGATAAAACTGCAACACTTAATTAGTTAAAATATATGTATATCACAAAAACACACCTCTTCAGTTAAAATATATATGTTTACAAAGGTCTTAAAAATGTCTTTTAGCTAAGAATATGTAAAAGGAATAATAAAAAATCTGCACCCTTCTCTGCATTGTTTATAAAAAAAAACATTTGAGAAGAACAGCATTGCAACAAACTTCATGTCACATGCTCTACATCCAGTAATGGTAAACATTTCAAAATCGACAAAGAGTATAACTCACTCGGTCTTCAGAGTTTACTCTTAAAGCAAGTGACAATAGTAGTGCATTGAGTCACAAAGCGGCTATTCGTATGAAAATCCGATCCGGGACTATGTCCACACTCGCCCAGATTCCGGGGCTCCACTGGGAAGTATGAAAACAAAAATGTCGCCGCCGCGAATTCTGGGACCTTTGTCTAAATAAAAGTTTAGTACCGTCGTGCGTAGGATGTTTTTTTATAGAATTCTTTTGTTAAAGAAACGGTTTATGCTATTGTTTCTATTAAATAAAAAGATATACTAGTACTAGTTATTACCATTTCAAAATATATCAATTACAATAATAAAATTAATGACCTTTAGCCACTGGTGAGCGTTTAGAACACAAAAAGCACAATATTCTTATTCCGGCCAATTTATAAAAATGTTTGAAATGTGCAAAAAGAAATCGTGTTATATTATGTTAAGATAAGATATGTATAGATTAGATTATCTAGTATTCGTAAAATATTAAAAACACATTAATCTATGAGCGACAGCCGACAACCCACGTAATAGACAAGAAGTAATACATATTTTATTCAGTAAACTACGACTTGCTACGAGTTTGTTACGATGTACTACGAGAGTGCTACGACAGTATCATCATGCTACGAACTACGGCGTTCTCGAGTATGCACGAGATGGAGTTATTAATTACGACTTGCCTTGTTTATAACACTTTTATAAAGTCTTTGTGCTAGGTACTCAAATGGTAACAAAATAATTAGAATTGATATTTGCACACATATAAAAATTGATGCTCTATTAAATAAATTGTTTATTCTATGTGTAGAATTCGTTTTATCTTCTTGTTGAATTTTATTCGGTTCAAAAGAAAAACAGAAAAACCATTATACAATACGCCCGTCCAGAAACAGCTTGTACAATGTACAGGCAGTTTGTCACGTCGCAACAACTTGCAAAATCCTAGGAAGATTTCCGTGCGGTCGGCACGCGAGTGTGTAAGCAAATTGACTGGCGATTTTCCTTTGTGCTCCGTAAGTTCTAAGCTGTTAGTCCCACATGCCACTGTAGGATAGTATTCATGAGCACTTCATGTCAAAGCACTGGGAATGCTTTTTTGGCGTAATATTTTGACCTGGTGTCATTACACCTTCCCCCTGTAGACATTGTCTTCTACTATTGTAGAGCTGTGGGCAATTATAGCAGAGTCATTTTAATACGCCACATTTGACAGTTCATTTATTCAAAGAAAAGTGAAACTTATGTACATCAGAAGTAGAGTCTAATTTTCTAAATAAATAATTTTATTAATAAGAACTGATGTTGTTTTCTTGAGTTTTATTCCTTAAGCGTAAGAGATATTTTTCTTTGCATAAATGAACTGTCAAATGTGACCTATTAAATTGACTTTACACTAGAGGTGGCGGGTTCATAAAACATTGTACAAACGAATGAGTATCATTGTTTGTACCGGTCTGGGTGTTTTATTTGTATAATATGTATATATTTACAAAAAAAAAGGATATAAGTAAGGTTTATCCGTTGTCTGATACCCATACAACAAGCTAATGCTTAGTTTGGGGCTAGATGGGCTGTGCAAATAATGTCCAGAGATATTTATTGTTTATTATTACTATTATTATCTTAGAAAAAGTATCGGTACACAGACATGTTCATGCACACAAATCTTGGTACCGTGCGGGGACCGAACCTGCGGACTCTGGTATAATAGCCGACTTCTCGACTATTACACCAAAAGGCTCGTCACAAGATATTTCTCGATCTCCATTCCCATGTCGTTGATTCTATCCCTATCCTATCTGTATAGCAGTAGGAGCAACGGGAACTAACTACTAACCGCGCGGCCTAGATTTTACACACTACTAAATAGGTTTTCTAGTTCAGCCCATGTTCATTCATATCTGTGCGTAGGGATTCGTGAAACACTAACTGCCGCACGCGTGAAAATTATTCATACTAATTCATTTAAATATTATAAACGGGAATGACTGTTACTCTTTTAATCCTAACCAATAAATGGTTTTTGATGAAATTTAATATTAACATAGACTATACTTTGGAATAGGACATGGCCAGTCGTTGTTGCGACGTTAAAAAAAGGACAAAGAAAAACTCTTCTTTTTTTGTAACTAAGCTTGATTTCGGAGGCCTTGTCCACGTCCTTTCCTAAGGTTTAGTCTATATCTGTACCAAATCACGAAGATATATTTGATGGTTTAGGCGTAAAAACGTAATGCTGGCCATATACTATCGTCAAGTCGGCATGCCAATCCACGCCCACATACGGTCAAGTCTACTTGATCCAATCGATCGCATCATGCCGACTTGACGATAGGCTTGATGGTGTATGGCCAGCATTACTTTCACGGTTTATTTTGTGTATAATTTGTTTTGCGACATAAATTTTGTGTCATTTTGCGGAGACTATTAATAATACGGTATAAAACGTTATTACCTTTTTTTCCCGCAATTTTAACGAACAAGTATAAAAAATGTTTGCAAATAAGTTATAATCTTACTGCTTCTTGCGTGATTAATTATTACATTTATTTTGTCTCGGAATTTTTAAGCTTTTTTTTTCAAGTTTTGACAGCTTGAGTGTTGTTAAATGTTGGCTTTTACGTTGCATTATAACAATAAGTATAATGGCGGGACATATTGTTTACTTAAGTGAAAGTAGACTACACAGTAAATGTCACTTGTAGGTTTACATTGCACAAATTGAGGTGAGCCCTACAAGTTAACATCTATTACAGAGCAATCACTAATGCTTATCATGTATGTCAGAGATTACAAACCTTTTTCTCAGAGGAGTCTTTTTCTCACTCGAAGAGGGACGAGACACCTTGTAGCTATTGACCGGTGAGCCCGCGGCACAAAAAACAGGATCACTACCAAAGGGCCAACGAACCATTGAAACTAAAACATGAGACCCACACACATATAGGTCAAAACCCTAAATGAAGAAATCAAAGAAGTAATTGTAAATAATATGTCTTAATCGTACTCGCTGTGAGTAAGCAGCCAGCCGAGATTAATCCACAGCCTACCCTCATTTCGTACAAGTTTCCTTCCATTGTCTCAGAACGCACTCAACTTCCCTCACTTAATTATAAATGTTTCAGGCAAAGGAGGACACAAAGCTGCAAAGACAGTTAATCTCATTCGTTCGCCAAATTAAAATTAGTCATTCACAAAGTTCAAGACGGAGTGAACGCTCCCCGGTGACCGATGGAATTTCTAATACTACTTATTATTCTTTCGGACTTTCGGCGATACTTGATTTATGGTTCCACGGTTATTAGAGTTTTCTTAAATACTTTTTTTTCTTAGCTAATTTGATCTCACTGTTGAGCAAAAGCCTCCCCTTCTATCCGCCACATCTCCCTACTTTGTGCCAGCTGGTGCCATGTTGTCCCGCCATCTTCGCCTAGGCCTGCACGCCTTCGGTGTCCGTCACGTGGAACCCAGTCAGTGGCTATTTTCGCCCATCTGCTCGGATCCATGCGGCAGACGTGGCCAGCCCAGTTCCACTTCAACTTAGCCGTCGCTGCCCCTACATCTATAATTTCAGTTTTGGAGCGCAGCTAGTTTCAAAAAAAATATAAGTATATATGTATATTCGACAACATACAAGTATGTACAAGTAGCACCTGTGTTATGGGTATCAGATTTTAAACCAAACAAAGGCAATATGAGTAAACTTCAACAGAACAGAACACACGCAAATGTCCATCAAAGAAATGTTTGTTTTGGGGTGACTTTTTTGGCGGATAGTGAGTCGAGGCGAGAATGCTTTTATGCACTAAAACCACAGGCGAGAGAAAAGAAATAGAAATACATGAAATGCTTCTTCTGTTATCGAACCATCCACGTGCTAACCGAGATCCATCAAGTTAGTCTTGAAACATTGGAGATGACGATGCTAAAGATGAGACGATTCTTTTGATACGCCGCTCATTCAAAACAGCTTTCTAACTTCAAAGTCACAAAGTTCATTTTTTGGTGCAACAAAAACGTGCTATTGTTCATGAATATATTTCCACTTTGTTACGTGTGTTCTCGTTTACATCGCAGTAATCGAGCTCAAAGAGAATAGCTTACGCGATCAATTATACACCCGTTTAGCTCCGCGACACGGTCTAATTTGTTGCTCTGTCGCGAGATCTTCCTCTCGTTGTTCCAGTTTATGTTTCGGAAAATTGCCTCCGAAACGTCTTGAGTATTGCCCGTCTAATTAGTAGTAAGCAACTGGAATTGTTTTTAAATAAGGCTTTGTAAACGAAGGGAATAATGTTTGTCAGTGGGATTTTTAGTTCCTCGTTTTTTTGTTATTAGAATGTGGGCTTTGACAAATTAGATGGAAAAGTTTGTCCTTTTTTTGCGATGGGCATCGGGAAATGTTTTTGTTAGTGTTTCTCTATTTTATTCTGGAAAGCTTAGTCTTATCGTTGCAAAATGTTTTGAATACATCTTTATAATCATCTATATATCTTTATCTTTAAAATTGTCCAAAATGGAGAAGAAAGGTCCGGGGAACTACCACCCTCTCACATAACACCAGCATGAAATAATAGTGACTACTATTGTATTTCGTCTGGTTTGTGAGAGTGCCGGAGGCCCACCCCCCCCCCCTCCCCTTAAAAGGCCGGCAACGCATTAGCGATCCCTCTGGTGTTGCAGATGTCCATGGGCGGCGGTGATTGCTTACCATCAGGCGAACCGCTTGGCTCGTTTGCCGCCTCTGACATAAAAAAAAAGTATTAGCAATGTAAATGTAAAAGCTAGTTTACTTTAAAGAAAAGCCTCGGAGATCAGAGGAGTTTACAGTGTAATAGCACATTGAGAGATACTTTCTGGTTAAGTACGGTCAACAGCACATCACGGTATACACTTGCAGTTCGATAATAGCGCTTATGCCCCCGACATAAGAGCGGTACAAAGTCCAAAGTGTTACGTCTGACGTGCTTTTGACTGTACTTAATAGAATATACTGAATTAGCCCCTTACCAATAAGTGGGCCGCATATCTCCCAGCTAAGTGACATAAAAAAAGATTGATTTATTATTAACCTAATATAGAGAATACGTATAGTGAAATTATACATTATCTAGATAGTGTAAGGGGGTCTATAAAGTAGCTTGATTCAGCTGCTAACTCCCAACAGTAGCACTAAAATTTTCCAAGATTAATACAAACTGGTTTATAATTGATCGTGTAAGTTATTCCCTTTGTGGAGCCGCTATTCAAATGAGACGCGTTGTTACAAAGCGAAATTTATGTACACAGGATAATACTAGGATTTTCCAATTGTTATAGCAGGAGGGAAATGAAGAGAATCGTAATTTATTCTGTTCTGTAGGAAGTGAACACTTAGTTACGATATATGTTTACTTTGTTTCATTTGGTTTAGTGGCGCATTTGGCACCTTGATATAAATTTCCTGTGGGGCTGGGTTTAAATCGGTCAGAGATCCACACTCTCGCCTTTTTTTTATACTAGGAGAATGCATTTACACCCCATTGGTGGTTTGGGTGAGGATATGTGGGACTCTCCATGTCACCCGCTACCCCACCCGGCCCTTAGGTCGGATGGGGCAGCGGCAAGGGAATTACCTACTAAACTCCCAGTACCCCACGAGGTCATGGGGCCCTTGGTGTCATTCACCCTATATCCACACTCTTGTCTAAAGTAATCTAACGTAAAGGTGAGTATAGACTACAACATTTACTTGTATCAGAACATCGAGCAACGAGCATATTGGTGTAACATTTCGACGAGCATATTGGTGTAACATTGTAGATCCGACATTCAAAGAAGAATGAACGCAGGTACAACAAAATGTTACGGGTAAATGCTCACTCGCTGTAAGCATTTACCCATAACAAAACGCCGAGCATTCGCACGAACGTTACATTACACCAAAACGCTCGACGAAATGTTGTAATCTTTACTCACCTTAAATGGTCTAAACAAATAACTCAATGTTCAACCCAAAAAGGTTAAGAGTACATGGATGTGGATACACTTATGGGCAAATATGGAATCACTATTTACTTAAAATTATTGACATAGAATCTGTTAAATAAACATACAAAGTTGAAAATATACTACTTTTTATTCCGGGATGATGCTCAGTTCCCTTGGGATAACAGAAATTAGGTGTTATTGTTCGTACTTCTTTCACGCTATGAGCCAACTGAACGACGTTATTTTTAGTAACTATCCTTAGTTTGGGAGCTGGAAAATAACATTGACAACTTTTTATCCAGAACAACCCGCTCACATAACACCAGCGTGAAATAATAGTGACTACTATTGTGTTTCGTCTGGTTTGTGAGAGTGCCGGAGGCCCACACCCCCCATACCCCCATAGGCCGGCAACGCATCAGCGGTCCCTTTGGCGTTGCAGATGTCTATGGGCGGCGGTGATTGCTTGCTATCAGGCGACCCGCAAGCTCGTTTGCCGCCTCTGTCATAAAAAAAAAATTCTTTAGGCGGGCAAAACCGCGATTCCGCGATATTCGATACATGCGGCATGTTATTGTGTAATGTCACTTCTGTCGGCATTTCTGCTTTGTGTCGTAATTAACAAGGATAATTGAGGTGGGCGTGGTTTGATTTGCCATTACTTGCGGGAACTCGTATAAGGCGAGAACGTTTCAATTAGATGAGTTAATTATAAATTCTAAATTGCTGTAAAATGAGCTGGTAACTTTTACATGACTAATTTGTATACATTCTCATTATGAAAATAAGTCTCACCAAACGCCTTAGTTAGTTACTTACTACAGTTTTTCAATTATATTTTTAAATGTATACACTGTCTACCTAAAAATAGAATCTATAGCCTCTTGAAAACTGTCCTCTTAAAATAAAGGACCAATGATTTTGTTTACAAATAAAACGACCCAAAGGATATCTTCAAAGGCTAATATTAAGAGCACCGTCCTCGTATTTATATGACACAAGTTAATTATTTATAGAGCTCGGAAATATTTCCATAAAGGGTTCCGTTCTTCCTTTCAAGTTGCGGAGTCGTAAAACTCTAAAAACCACGGGAATTTTAAATCTCCCCCCGCACGTGACATCGCGCTCAAAGCTGTTATTTTCCAGTTCTCCCGCCAAGATATATAAGATAACATTGTTTTACTGTATTTTCTTATACCATGTGTGTGGCGCTAAGTCTGATGCCGATTATTATCCATCTAAATAAAGAAAACTAGCCATCCGCCTGCGGTTTTACCCGCGCGTAATTTCTTTTTTCAAATACCCCCTTCCCCTCCACATTTACGGGATCAAAAGTACCCCATCTAGTAGCTTTCCAACAGTGAAAGCATTATTCAAATCGGTTTAGTAGTTTCGGAGCCTATTCAATACAAACAAACAATAAAATCTTTCCTCTTTATAATATAAGTATAGATATCTGATTTCCTTATTTGTTTAGATACAATTATTTTGCTTGCACCATGCAACTAAGCTTGCACATAATCCAAGATTTGGCAAGTCCATTTATTAAATTAGACGCGATTGCCACCTGACCTTCGTGACCCTTAATGGAGGAACAAGACCAATGGGGTCATGGCCTTTCGATTGTGCACGTTTCCTCTCGTTATTTTCTTAATAGAACAAAAAGTGTTAACACTCTCGTTTGTCGAAAAGCATGTAAAGCCGTTGGTTCTTTGAGGTACGCCTTATCCTTCTATAGTCGTGTCAGATTGCTGTCCAGCTGTGCTATGAAAGTAAGGAAATAGGAGGTGTATTAATGTATTATTATATTATAAGCTGGTTAAATATCCATTTTATTTTTATATAGTTAAATTGGTTGTAAGGTGTGTGCCTTTATGAAACTTAAGCTCACATTTCGTTAGCTAAGTACAAATGTTTATTAGCCAAGTCAAACTATGGCGACCTTTTTTGTATTGGAATCAATATATTAAAACATAATGGTAAGAGAAGTACATAGCCAGGCACATGATAACAAACTAACGCGGAGGCTTATTAAATTGAGAGACAATTCCTTCTTGGCTCCTTTGCTCGACAATCCTTTGGTGTCATGTACACTGACTGATTCTTGTTGGTTTGATTGTGATGGTGGTGGTTGGTTAAAATTGTCAAAATACAGTCAAAGCTGACGTTATGACGTCAGATTCACATGTGCGGGTTAGCTAGGCAGTAATACTTTTTCTCCTAATAAGGAAACCATTTCTTGTGTCCAACAACATTAGAACTTAGTGTTGGACATTTGAAAAGGGTCGCAAAACCTTGCAACATTTAATCAAGTAATTTCTTTCTCCCACTTAGGCTCACTCCCACACATTTCATTGTGTTTTAACACCCCATCAGAGTGGCGTAAAGGAGATTACCCCACGTCCAAGTAGAAGTACTCGAAACGTATAAAGTGCCGGACGCCTATGCCTCGTAAAAATAACGTCTCGATAATGGAGTTTTAAACTGAAGAGACAGGCCGGCTCGACTCCATAATGGAGTGACGAATAAAACATAATGACCGGCGAGATAAGTGTTTTTTTTGATAACGGAAAGTTTCTTTTGTGTGCGGAAATGCAACCTAGACGTTTTATAGATGGGGAGCGAGTGAATGGCCTCGAGAAAGTTATACGTATGTACAACTAGATTTACTCGCGTTGTATGTATAACAGAATGGTTTATTATAATCTTTATTTTTTCTAACATGACGTTTTGATTATTTAGTTTGTAGATGCTCAAGTAACCTATGACTTGACCACGATCACGCAACCGAAGTTTCTGTCAAAGCTAGTTAGCAATTAGACATAGTTTTAAAACTTTAATTATTATAAAAAAAAGACACTGAAAAAAATAGATATTCATATTAATCAATTACACCAAAGTGTGTTGCAAAAACAATACATAACACTAATTAAATAATATACCATAACATATGTAATATCTAACATGACCCGTTCTATTCGAAACATCATTTATGAAGCGTAAACACGACGGCAATCACACTCCACTGGCGTCATAAAGCTGCATATCTCGCAAATGGCTTCATCGATTTGTATCATGTCTGTTTGTACGTAAAATAGGCTGTAACAGCTCAAGTTAAACGCTGAGGGAAACGCGCCAGATTCTGTTTCCCAAATGGTCCCCAGGCGATATTACGATATCGGGAGATAGGCGCTTGCTGTAGGCAAATGTAACTGGTACTTACCAACTTTTATAATTCACTTTTACAACTTTTTTTGGGGTCCGTGACTTGCCGGAATAACTGGTGTTGGAGCGCGAGCGTTTACGTGTTATAAAGATGATTTGCAGATGGAAATAAATTATATTAGCTGACTTTATCTGTGGGTTGGTTTATTGGGGATTTGGTTGTGTTTATAAGAAAGTCTTTTCAGTTTATAAGTTACTATGTGTCGCGTGTGAATGCAGAACTTAGCACCTATAAAGATCTTGATTCTTTTATTAGTAAAGTTGCAAACGATGCTAAGTATATTAATAAATTGAACTTAGGTTTTAATAAGGTTATTGATGGGATTTATTTTCCAGCAAAAATACAAGTAATAATTTTCAGATAACAAAAGAGTCGTGATCAGAGAATGCATTCGTTATTGTTTGGTTTTTTTTAATAACTACAACAAATAACTAGTAAATCTTAATCAGATTCACTTGGCCTTTGAGGGCCTGTAGTGTTTCTTGTCTTCCCATCTGAGACCTATTTCGGTCGTCACCTTTGAGATTTCGAAACCTATTTCGATCTTGCACGGTTTTGCGCTAGCTTATATTTAGGGACCCTGTCTATTCGAGCAGATCGGACCGTAGCTGAGCCAATACTAATCAATATGATTGCTTAAAATCTTTGCTACTGTAATCTTAAGGGTAAGCTTTACTAACCTGACCTCAGACTTCACCACTTTAGCAGTTGATACTTTTCTTATGTTTCTGATTTAATCTCCTTGCCTGTTTTCATACTTTCCAGTCAATGATATTATTGTTCCGTATCCAGTATTGCTGATGGTCTGGTGTAGTGTTTAACGATCCCCCTCTCCCCTCTTTATAGTATATAAGATAAATCATTATGTAAGTTAGTTTTCTACCGTGTCTCATAACTACCCCACTCCCAAGCTTGTACGTAGGGGGTTTAGGAATACAACAAAAATCAAATAAAAAAATCAATTACAAACTCTTTCCGTATTCACTTCGAAGTAATCGCACGACATCAAACGAATTACGACGGAGATATTGAAGCGATACCAGGGTAGGCCATGTCTCATCTCCGTTTGTAAACCTGTTGGTGTTCGACAACTTTTGTAATTTACTTTTAAAACTTTTTTGGGGTCCGTGAGTCTGGGAACGAATTCATAGTCATGTAAGGAAGTCGGTTATTTGTTTCTTTGCAAATTTCTGCACAAGTTGTGTTGAGGTAATGTTTTACCGTTGAAGGTTTGGTTAGTTGCTGAGGTCCTGTATACGTATTTTCTTCGATGTGGACCGAAGAACCACCGGACGCAATATAATTGTCTTCAAATCTGAGTGCATATTACTTCTGTTTAAATAAAATATTTCGTAAACATTACAACCAGACAATGCACATTCTCGGCTGGGTTGGTGTTGTTCACATGGATCTTGTGGTCCTGCATTCAATTCCTCGGTCATTTGTGTTGATTTTTTCGAACACAGATTGGATTTGTAATCCGCACTCTGAAACCATATAGTCGCTATCGCGGTATCTTAAGCCAAGCAGGCACTTCACCTGATGGTAAGTAGTCATTGAGGAACACTTAACCAGGAAATATCGCTTAATGTATTGCTACACTGTGCTATTATACTCATACACACCATAAAGCCCTTTTTTATTTAAAAGATAAACGTGTCTATAGGCCGATTTAACGCTGACTATATCGAAGAGCCGAAATTGTGTCGTAACTGAACTCAACGATCGAATAAAGTAGTGATGTGAAACAAACGAAAAATAATAAAAAACAATTCACGCTTTTTTTAATAAAAATGATTTTTTATTGATATTTTGTTAGATTTATGTCAAAGCAAAGTATAATATGCAGTTATAGGTAAGAAGGGCTGGATTCCCGCCTTGATCCTGGTTAGTGGTAGGACCATTTTAGCATTCGATTCGCTAGCTGCCACCCTTACAAGTGTTTAATATCGGCTAAAAGGATTTTATATCTTTATCTAATAATGCCGGTCAGAATTTTATTTCGTGAATGACTTCTGGTCTACTAAAAAAATTAGATAATTATTTTCAACTCCGGTACCTATGTACATGCTTTTTAATAATAATATCAAGTATATTATAGGTTAAGTCAATATTTATTTTGTGTCACATCCCTAGTCCAGCGCACGTTATTGTTTCGATTGTGCACCGGGCTCAGTGCTTACCAACTTTTACAATTCACTTTTACAACTTTTCGGGGTCCGTAACTGGATCAGGGAAACTTTGTCCCAATTCCAGTTCTTCAGGCCGTGGTCGTGGTGTGCTCAGGTGAATTACAATTAAGTTCAAGATGATTCATACTAATATTTATTATAAACTAGCGGGCGCCCGCGGTTTCACCCGCGTGGTTCCCGTTCCCGTGGGAATTGATCAATCAATCAATTCAATTTTTCTCGCCGTAAAAACCATCCTTGAACTCCAAGGAACATTTAAAAAAAAATTGGCCAAATTGGTCCAGGCGTTGTTGAGTTATGCGCTTACCAACACATTTTGCGATTCATTTTTATATTATAGATAGATGAGAAAGCAACTGTCTTTATGTTAAGCTTTTTTGTCTAAACAACTGAACCGATTTCGATGAAGGGCACGTACATAGACTGGACCATTGAAGAGACTCTTTGTGTTTTTTTTTATGTCAGAGGCGGCAAATGAGCCAGAGCGGGTCGCCTGATGGTAAACAATCATCGCCGCCTATGGACATCTGCAACACCAGAGGGATCGCTGATGCGTTGCCGGCCTATGGGGGTATGGGGGGTGTGGGCCTCCGGTACTCTCACAACATCAAGACGAAACACAATAGTAGTCACTATTATTTCACGCTGGTGTTATGTGAGAGGGTGGTACTTCCTAGACGAGCCGGCCCATTCGTACTGTAAAACAGCATGGCTCTACCACTACTAAATAACACACATCGTCACGTCATACATTAATGTATGACGATTTATAAGTGCTTCTTTGAAGCCTACGAAAATAAATTATATTTTGATTTTGATTATGATTACATTCATATTATACGACCAACAAAAACGTGTTACATATCCATTTAGTTGTTCACGTAAACGTATTAATACGTAGATCGTCCTTCACGCCTAAACGAAGTATATTATGTTCACGAGAATGAATAAACATAATGAGCCTCTATCGTAAATGTGTCTGGAGTTTCGTGTCCCTTGGTTCATTTAACGTAAATTGTTTTTCCCAGTCATAAACCGAGTTGTAAAACTCACTCAAATATGTAAAGTAGCAAAGTATAAAAACCGGCCAAGTGCGAGTCGGACTCGCCCATGAAGGGTTCCGTAGCAGCAAGTATCATCATAATATAAAAGTTCTTGTAGTTCTTTGTAAGTTTGATCGACGTTTTTATATTTGAGTTGATTGAATGAGAGGAAAATTGCGGTTTACGATTTATGACGTTTAAAAAAAAACTAATTACTTGATCTCGTTCAAACCAATTTTCAATGGAAGTTTGCATGGTAATGTACATCATATATATTTTTTAGTTTTATCGTTCTCTTATTTTAGAAGTTAGAGGGGGGGTGACCAACATTTTACCACTTTGGAAGTGTCTCTCGCGCAAACTATTCCGTTTAGAAAAAAATGATATAAGAAACCTTATTATCATTTTTAAAGACCTATCTATAGATACCCCGCACGTAAGGGTTTGAAGAAAAAAAAATTTTTGAGTTTCAGTTCTAAGTATGGGAAGCCCCAAAAATTTATAAACTAATTACTTGATCTCGTTCAAACCAATTTTCAATGAAAGTTTGCATAATAATGTACATCATTTATTTTTTTTAGATTTATCGTTCTCTTATTTTAGAAGTTACAGGGGGGGGGGGGACCAACATTTTACCACTTTGGAAGTGTCTCTCGCGCAAACTATTCAGTTTAGAAAAAAATGATATAAGAAACCTTATTATCATTTTGAAAGACCTATCTATAGATACCCCACACGTAAGGATTGGATAAAAAAAATTTTTTTGAGTTTCAGTTCTAAGTATGGAGAGCCCCCAAAATTTATTATTATTTTTCTATTTTTGTATGAAAATCTTAATGCGGTTCACAGAATACATCTTCTTACTAATTTTCAACAGTATAGCTCTTATAGTTTCGGTAAAAAGTGGCTGTGACATACGGACGGACAGACAGACAGACAGACAGACATGACGAATCCATAAGGGTTCCGTTTTTTGCCATTTGGCTACGGAACCCTAAAAACGGGAAATCCTTAAGAGGATTGAAATTCAACGACTGGAAAAATTTACTTTTCAACTTATGACATGCCTCACGACTGTTATGAATGTGTTCGCGGAATTTCGTGGACCTCTTGAGTTTGCATATTTTTTTATTTTTTTTTGCATATTTATGCGACGGCTTTCCGGAATATTGTAAGAGGTCAAAGGTTGCATGTTCTGTTTAATGAAAAAGTATGCGTCGCGATTAAATTTTGTGGTTGCAAGTTGAAATCTACTACTTTTTGAAATTTCATGATATATAATTAAGGAAAGTAAACTGTTATAACGAAATACCATAGGACTGTTCGTTTATATTGCGATTTGGGTTAAGACGGTCGGACCTGTTGTATCTACTAGAATCTACAAATATAATCAGCAGTAGTTATCAAACTTAAAGCAGTACTAATAAATGTTACGAACTTGGATTGAATTCTCAATAATCAAAAGAAATGGTTTTGGTGTTTCTGCAGTCGCGTGAAAGTCCACGAGTGATCTTTAATAATACAAACGCATTAATACGTATTTAAACAGATAAACTCACGCTGAGGCCTCGCACTTGTCCAGTATTTTCCCTACGTCACACTTTGACTACAAACAAAGCGTTCATTACGCTCAAGCGCCCGCACTAGGAGCTTTAATTTCCGTACATTCAAAAGGAATTATCGGTTATAACATCGCATCCACACAAACAGCTCCAAAGGATATTATTTCAGTTTGTTGGCTCACCGAATGTGCCCGCGAAATTACCTCGCGGGATTATGAGGGCGATTTTCAAATATTTGAGGATGGTGTAATAAGATAACGTGAATTGCGTGCTTGCACGATTTCCTGCTCCGGGCATTACACGCATCATGAATTGATTCGCGTGGGTTACAGCGGCAGTTTGCAGCCTTGTGGAACTTTATGGGACATGTCGCGAATGTCAGTGGGCATCACTATCTTGCCTAACGTAAATCATTTCGGTCGTCGCTGGATGTAGGTCTGCCCCCCTAGACAAGCGGCATTTATGACGTTCATTATAGCTCAATTTGAGATACCGAATGTCAAATCCCATACTTTCAACACGTGACTTTTCTAAGGCATCTGTCAAATCCATACAATTTAAAGTTAGCGAATTTCGCTATCGCTGTCAAAATGTTACTTTGTCTAGGCCCCCTGTTCAGCATCTAAGCATTTAATGAGTGGTAGAACCTTGCTTTTTTTATGTCATAGGCGGCAAACAAGCCAGCGGGTCGCCTGATGGTAAGCAACCGCCGCCGAACATGGACATCTGCAACACCAGAGGGATCGCTGATGCGTTGTCGGCCTTTTAAGGGGGGTTATGGGCCTCCGGCACTCTAACAAACCAGACAAAATACAATAGTAGTCACTATTATTTTACGCTGGTTTTATGTGAGGTACTTCCCCGGACGAGCCGGCCTATTCGTACTGTAAAACAGCATGGCTCTACCACTACTAAATGCTGTAAATGCTGTAGATAGTTGCTGTTGCTTAACTTGGCAAGGACAACCCTCTTAAAGAAGACTGATGTATGAACAGTATCTTGTCCGTTGCGTTTCGTTAGTTAAGGGGGTACCCGCTCGAGTTTAAATCCAGTCTCACACACGATCGCACATGTCGCTAACCTGCAGTTATGGTGCTTTAACTCATTCTCATCCGCAAAAGAAGCTTAAAAAAAGATTTCAATTTCGGACGCATATTTTTTCATTTCTTGTGTTCACAAAATTCCAACCTCCAGCCCCAAAAATACGATTAGAGGCGTACAAGTCAGACGTTTAACGAAACTTAAAGTAATAGTACAACATCGTAATTACTTCTAAAGGTAAAGGATAATTCCGAATTCCAAAGACCTAGTAACAACGACCCCAATTACCCGCATTGCTGGGCTGACATCTCCGAAGGGTACATCAAAGAAATAATGGGCGCTGAACCCAGTTTCCATTAAAACGGGTAAAGATTACCGACCAGTACAGGTTTTCGGATTAATTTCGTGTGTAAGCCACCGTAGAATAGTGGTTGACAATCCCGGTAGTCGTGCCAAGTTTGGTGGGTGGAATTTTCTGTCCGATTGGCTAGCAACCACGCTCAAGGGAAATCAACCAGTGTGAAATCTGGCCGTGTTTCGTCACTATTCTGAGCTGGTACATTTTAAATAAGCTCAAAGATAAAGAAACCACAGTACACCAGCTCGACTTTGTTACTGATCCAAATTCCATAGCTCTCAATGGAATTTAGATTAGAGTCTGAACTGAACTTATTATAGTCAGTTCAGTAATGAAAACGTAAAGAGAACTCAGTAACTTTCACATTTATAAAATATGGGTTACATAACATTAAACAACTATTGAACTGAATAGGTCTTTCTTTCGTGCTAGTCGACTGAAGTTTTATAAAACAAAAGCCACAAAACGAAACATATCATTATGGTAACTGCCAAAACCAGAAAAGGATTCGGTAATTTAGTTCCGGTTTCCGGCAGCATCGTCAAAGTACCACACCTTTTCTACATCTGAATTTACACAGCTCCACCGAATCATTTTGAAGAAAGGTTCCTTCCTTCCTTTTATTCAGATTCAAGCTTTGAAATAAGGTCTCGCTTTGAGAATTCCTGCGTTTGGCTCATTTCGTCGGCTTGCGTGTAATATTATTTAGTCTGAAACAGGTCAGGTACTTTCGGGTCATTGAACTTTTTATTGCGGGTTTTACTGGAATTTACGTGAGTTAATTACATGTAACATTTTTATCTTGTTCGTGTTTCTAGATCTTGTTTAGGAAGAACATCGTCTCGTACAGTCAGCGCCAAAATGATCTGAGCGTTCAAACCTACCAAAAAATATCTAAACATTTGACAGAAATTAATCTTAGCACAATACTTTTAGGTGTAAATATCGTTTGTAGTCATTTGTGCTGAAACAACAAATGAAAATGCACCTTTATGTCTTGAGGTAAGGTTGATTCTTTTCAAATTTTCAGATATTTTTGGTGGTTTTGAACGCTGACTATACCATCGAAGATGAGGAGCTCACTCATATTTATCGGAACGTTCAAGTGACGTGCTCGGCTTAATCAAAATACTTAGGAAACCTAACATAAAGTTTTTAAAATATTCGAATTTATGAACATCAAGCAATGTTCGAGTAATCACCCGAGCACTTAATCTAGATTCCAATTATGGGGTTCTTGATTAAGTGCTCGACCAATAGATCAAAGACACATTATGTATTAAATTAAATTCTATCAAACCTTGGATTCTATTACCACGTTTGTGCCTTGGCAAATATACACAAGAGCTCGCGTTACCATGGCAACGGTTAAAAGAGAAGGAAGACACAAAACACATTCCCTAACAAAGCCATCAGCATAAGTCACCTCTTTATCTTTACCCTGCAGGAAACAAAATTCAAAATGGCCGCCGCCTCAGTGACTTAATACCGAGAACTCGGTTTAAACTGATTTTTACTTCCGTCGTAATCCTACAAAGGAGATTTGTAACAAAAATCTGGCCGGTAATCCTGGGAGAATGAAGGGCTGTGTAGTGAAGGCGTCCGACAAAGTCGTCCTTAGTGTAAGAACCGCGTTCTGTCTCGGGCCTTACATAGTAAACATATTGAAGAGTAGACTACTGCAAAAACTATTTTTTTAACAATACATATTATGTTACATCCATATGATAGTACTTACACACTTTGAGGTTTTGCCCGCGTGGATTATGTGTTATGGACGTTATCCCGTAAGAGTTTTATATTTTTTGGGATAAAAACTAGCTTATGACACTTTCCTCTCATACCATGCATTTATCCATTGCGACGTTAAATAAGGTATAACAAAAACACTTTTGTTTTTGTTGTCCCATGGTTTTTTTTTTTGCATCGGATGAGTGTATTTTTGAGATTGCCTTAGATTGAGTGCCGCTAGTTAAATGTCTCTCAATGAAATAGGTCGCAGTGGCCGCGTACTATCCGGTGGTCTACGTGCCTCTCCCAGATCAGATCTAACATAAAATAAAACCTTAAAACGAAGAAAGATACGCGTAAAACCTTATATTTTCACACGAAAAGAAGTAAAATGCTTTCTCAAGTTCCTACTATGATCTGATCCCTGTAGAATGCTGACAGCGCAGACTCATCGAAACTTAGGCAGTGTTCAGAACTCAGGAGACACTTTGCTACTTTCCACAATATCAAAGTTCATTTACTTCTTGTGACTTGCGAAAATCAGGGATTTTTCCACTTTTCTTGTACTACTCCTTGTTTATTACCACTTTAGCTCGAAAACTCGAGGGTACAAGTCACGTTTGTCTTATAAAAGTTGAACTAAAACACGAGTGGTACTGAGATGTATTTGCTAAAGGTTCTTCGAACTGTTTTGTTCATCTTTTGTTCGCCGAACGGTTTATAAATGGTATAAATGGTATTATTCTCGACTTCTTTTCCTAATGAAAAGAAGTCGATAATAACAAAATATAATAAATGCCTTGATTTCTCTGACACGTTTAGTACATTAATAAAATGTCACACATTATGCACATAATTAAAATTAAAGCTGCTTCTTATTTTGGCGGCATGTATCTTAGGTTTTCCTTCATTTATCAATGTCTAAGCAGTTTAAGTTTTGAAACAGATTTTGACATAAATTACTATGGTCGTCCCATATCTAAATATTGTCTGATATGATAAGTGCGCAGGACATATTACTGTCAAAGCGTGATGATGTTTAAACAATATTTTAATTACATCAATGGGATGGACCGAATGCTCAATGGCGCGATGGTAACCCTTCCTAATGCGGCAGGGGTTGTGGGTTTGAATCCGACCCTAGAAATTAACTCATGTGATGAACATTGTGTTTGTTTCGTCTTTGAACGTTTATATCTATTATAGTTAATAGTATGTTGATTATTTCTAATATCTATATAATAGAGCATAGGCAACTTTGGGATTAAATTAATACTAAATTGAGTCTGGCTGATTACCTAATCGAGAGCAGTCTTCCTAACTTTATGCACGTACGTTCATTTTGTATTAATATAACAATTAATTTTCCACAGAATCTGACCAGTAGGTATGCGTTAAATATTTCCCTAACTAAATTCAATATAGGTAGATTGTTTCATTCTGCAATACAATGGATATAGGGTTTGGTGACAACATAACTAGTTTTGATCTATCATCATCAATTTAAATTTATATCACCGAACAATGCTTGCTAAATACAAGGTAGAAGAGACATTAGCACCCATTCTATATAATAGGAATGTTGCTCAAAGTAACTAAGCACACACAAACACATTAATTCACGAAACATGGCGGCTGGAATAACAAAACTGCTAATGGGATAAGTTTCCCGAACAATTGCGTAGATTTAATCATACTCGCACGATCAGAATTGGACTAATTGTGCAGTTTTAGATCTTACCACTACGGCTTAAGATCAAAAGTTGATTCGAACAGTTCTCACTCTACTTGCCCATTAGGCTGCTGATTACTAAACTAATTTTTAGTTTGGAAATTCCTTAATACTGATTGGACGCAAATTGTTCTTTGTAAACTGATTAGAATTTGCTGATTGGTTTTAAAGATTTAATTGCGGTTAAGTTTTGTTTCAGTTAAGCAAGTGGCAGTGAGTTCGGTTTATGGTCTGTAGGGTTAGCACGGACAATCGAAAATTGATTCGAATCGTGAAATTCTTCCCTCTTTATAATGTTAGTATCTATAGACTTTTGCTTCCGGATTCCTTGGGGATTGTTGGGAACTCAGCGACCTTTGTCCCAACAATCCCCATATCAAAAAAATCGGAGCAACGGATCTTCGTTGCAACGTGGCAAACAAACACATTTCTATTTCGTCATACACATAAACGATGCCCCTAAACATTTTGCAATGCTTTCATCAACAAGTTTCTTAATCAAAACAGACTATGATAGACCCCTCTACGCCGGCCAATAAAACTAACATGAAACCGTCCGTCCAATATGGCGCATATCTGACGAGGCATTGACAGGTGTCCTTGTAATTCAATATGGCCGGCGTGTCAAAGCAAACGTAATCACGCGGCATGATTGCTTCCCGGGCTGCGCGGCCCGCGTAGATTGATTACGGATAGTTAGAATGGCGGCTGGTTGTTAAAATTTTAGACTGGTAATTACGTGTGGTATATGATCTGTTACGGTTTTCGCAGCGTAGATTTTGAAATTGAAGTATTAGGCGGGTTTGACAGGTTAAATACTTTTTCTTGTGTGCATTTAATCAATAGAAATAAGTTTTGTCTGCCTGCGTTAAACAGGGGTTTTGCAGCTCGGGTCTTCAAGCCCAGAAGTTGTGGGTTTGATTTCCGCATTGGTTCTGCATTACTTCAGGTGAAATCTGCCGTAATAAAAGCGTTGATTGTTTTGGAGGTATTAATGAAATCTAATAATAATAGGGATTGAAATCGCTTTCAAGTTTAATTTTTGTATTTAAGTCTATACAGGATTTTTGTGTTTTATATAATTCTTATTGATTTTTAAATTGAATACACATTAATTATACGTAGCTAAGATAAATGCATAGTCTATTTAGAATGTATGAGTTTCACCATGAGTCCCCCTAGGCGCCACCCTGACTTGAGGCCTCTCAAGTCTACTAGGGGTACCCGGGGATGAGCTGGTCAATAACCACAAGGCTGGCACCGGCTCGTCCCAATCGGGTGTGAAGTAGAAACCGGGGGAGTTTAGTGGGTAGTGGACGCTTTAAAACTGAGTCCCACACACGGCGGCTTTTTTCATGTTTGTTTGTTGTAGTCTGTGTTATAAATCTATATTACTAAAATGTAAAAAATAATCTTAATCCGGGTTTTTCATGAAGGAGTAACAAACATATAATCTATCCCAGCAAACTTACATATATAGTAGGAAGTAACATTGAACAGTGTTCCTCACAGGATGTTATTTGAAACGTAGCCGATCGATACAGAACACTGACCAACATAGTTTGCGGTGTTGAAGCTGAAGCAGTAGGCTAGTTACCTTTGTGAGAGAGCCAATAACCGCTGGACTGGACGAGTATCAACTTGTGGCTGTGTTTAGGCAAGCGTTTAGTTGGTAAATGGAGTGTCGACTTGCATAAAACGGCTAAAAGGAATGTCTTATAGAAGCAATACAAAGTTGTGAGCAATTATAGAACGATGATGATTAAGATAATGAAACAAATTGTATGTTAAATTTTTTTTATACTAATTCAGTTGGCAGACAGACACGCTGCCCACCGAATGGTAAGCGGCCACTGCGGCCTATTCCATTGATACACTTCAATAGGAAGACTGCCAGACTGTAGGCTGATCTGATCTTCGAGCCTTTGATTTTAAGTGTACTGGCGGGAGCCAGTACACAGTAATGTGGGAACATTAATACTGCCGGAATACAGCTAGAGCTGTTATTGCGGCAGATTTCACCTGTTTGTTTAAAATCTCATTTTATCACGAAGGTGTATAAGAGTTTAAAAGTTTTCTTACTTAGCTATTGCTTATCTTTATAATCTGATTTAAGGAAACGTTTCATAAAAGGTAAATAAATAGCAGCACCTGACATTTAATAAGCAACACTGATGAAACAATAAAGTGATTTTATGTTATTTTGAATTGTTAAAGCCTATTGTACTTTTTTGATAAATCCAAATCTCGTTCATTAAAAACCGCGAATTTATTGAGGCGATAGTTTCCCGCAACGAGGCTATATGACCACGCGATCAGCCCGGCGCCATTTGTGACTGCGGTCACAGTGATAGGTAAGCTGTTTATAATAAATAGTGAAAATGATGCTTGCACATTCAAATAAAAATTGTGTGACTGAAATAAGAAATGTAATAATTTAAATATTGTTTGACGTATCAAATAAACACTGGCTTCATTTGTTAAAAATCTCTTTACACTGTCCGAAACTATGTAGTTCATTAACTAACCGCAATATGGCAAAATGACCGCGCGGTTAGCCCGCGGCACGGCGCCATTGTGACCGCGGTCGCAGTAAACCAGGTACCGTTTGTTTTAATTACTGAGTAAATAGGAATGTTTTTCATAATAAATAGTTAAAATGGTGCTTGTGGATTCTAAATTATTTGTGTAACTTAAGTAAGAAATGTGATTAGTTTAAATATTGTTGGACGTATATACGACATTTAAATACAGCCTTATTTGTAACAAATCCCTTTACTTTGTCCGAAACTAGTTCATTAACTATCCGCGCATTGATTGAGGCGACCAGTCCGCAACGAGGCAATATGACCGCGCGGTCAGCGTGGCACGGCGCCATTGTGACCGCGGTCGACCAGCGGTCTGTTTGATCGCGTCGGTTAAATAAATCTAATGCAACTCCGCGTCGCGACCGTCGGGTATAAATTATTCATTCCTGTGCAACGGAACGCAGGGTACGTATTACTCAGGGTTGTCTCCCAAGAGAGTTTATTTATGTGTGCCAAGGAAACCTTGAGAAGCAATAAAATATCCTCTATATAGTTTTAATAAAATATGAAACATAGTGTATCTTGTTGGAATTGAACATCACCACACTACGTCTTTCGTGACATCATCATATTATGATGCATAGTACTCGTATTACGTTACAAAAAAATAAAAAACCCAACTAGTGTATTTTATCAGTTCTAAATATACATATTTCTAAGATAAAATGACAGTTTATTTTTTCTAGCTTGGCATTTATCCATCTCTATTATAGTCGTAATTATTATTTCAAAACGTTTTACGATCCTTCGCCCTTACCACCCCCTAACTTCTTCCTAGGGGAACCCTTCTTATTAGCAAATTATTTTTACAGATAATAATCAACGGGGATTATTAATTTAGTGGAAATATTACTTGTCTTCTATCTTTTTCGTTCTTCTAAACAGATACATAACGAACCTACTTATTAAATTACCGTTTCACTAAAAGGAACCCATATAATAATGGAAGCCATTTTGTAAGTATTGATTTTGTAGATCTGAAGACTGGCTTTTCATAATTTCCGTCCCATTCTTTATCACGTTTTAACACGTTGATAATAATTAAATCAATACTATGCTAAATATTTAACTGTATTTGTAAGCGTCAAATAATTAATTTGTCGAAAGTCGAAATTAAAATATATGAATAAGTAGGAAAATTAGACTTAGACTCATTAGGTAAGTTGATTTGCTGCTTTCTATACTTAGCTAGAGGCAGCCCTCCTGCTTATTTGCCTGCGCTAGTTCCGCGCTCCATTTCGAGCGTCTTGCACTCTTTGTGTTCAATTGTTTCTCAGACCTAATGAACAGGGAACAATAGACATCTGTTGGTGTTAAGACTTGCTCGTAATTCTCTCAGACCCACAAGACTTTTGAAGTTGGGCTTAAAACTCATTTGATGCGAAGCGAGCGAGTTAGAACACGAATGAGCATAAACGAACATTGATAACGCGAATGGCATTCACAAAAAAAGTTTCATAAAAAAATATTAGGTGATTGATATGTTTGCATTTGCATTTTACACCCTATATTATAAAACTTTGTGTGTAAACACGTTTTTCATCACATTATATCAATTTTGCCACATAACACGCACCTTTTATCTTAACGACACAATCTCAAATAGTCTGTGATCTCAAACACCGCATCGTCCAATCATGTAAAGTGTCAGGCGGTTGATGAAGATGTCAAATTGTTCCGCTTTGATTAATACCCAAATCATCTTCTGAAAGCGGATAGTTTGTCGTGTTTATTAATGAGTGTGCACAGGCTAAGGATGAAGTGATTAGGGCGGCGTGAGTCGTCGTTTCTCGACTCGCCTCACTTTGCGTGCTCTTAAACCGTATCTTTTTGTTGAACGGTAATACTCGGCAACAAGTTGCGAATAATTGCGGGATAAAGTCTAAATATTTCATAGTGAGGGATGACGTATGTAGGTCGCGTATTAATGTTTTCCTAGCCGAGTTTATGATCTTAAAGATCCAATTACGTCGAATATTTATAGTGCAAAAGAGAGTGCGCAAGCAAAAGTGCAGTCTTTATTTCCATACTTTCCAAAGCAAAGGGGTGTTTTACACAGCCAACTTTCAGACTCCGGTCTGTGACTTAGTATTTTCTTAACAGAAAAACCCAATCATAATTTATTTGGGTCACTGTGTCAGAACTTAGGACACGCCTTGCGTTTCCGCCGCTTTAAAGTGCGAACTTCTAGTCATTGTACCACAGAGGCAATCACGTATTATAACGTCAGCGAAAAGGGAAGATAGCTAAATAAATAAATATTTCTGGACACTATCTAATCTATCTATACACACAGCGTCATCTAGCCCCAAACTAAGCATTAGCTTGTGCTATGGTAAACATTACTTATATACTTTTTTTATAAACCATACATTTTATACTGATGTTGAAACGGCAAGATTGGTTTATTTTAGTTATTTTCATAGTGTCATGTCATATGGTCTACTGTTGTGGGGCTCTGCTGCTGACATCGAGTCTATATTTATATTACAGAAAAGAGCTATTCGTGCAATCTACAACCTTAGACCTCGTGACTCGCTCAGAGATCTATTTACACAAATTAAGATTTTAACCGTTCCTTCACAATACATTTTTGATTGTTTAATGTATGTTCGGAAGAATTACAATAATTTTCTAAAAAAATCCGACTGTCACAAATTTAACACAAGGAATAAGCACAGACTTGCCGTTCCTAATGTCAGGCTCCATAAAACAGGAAAGTCATTTGTTGGACTGAGCATTAAACTATTTAACAAAGTACCACAACGTCTTGTAGAATTACCTTTAAATAAATTTAAAGTCGTAATTAAAGATTACCTTATGAAGAAAGGTTACTATAAAGTAGAAGATTACTTAAATGACAAGACTCTGTGGGCATGAAACACATTTGCTTCTCTGCACATCTTCGTTGACATTATATTGTTATTAATTTGACATTATATTATTATTAAGTTATTATTGTACAACACAAAATGATTTAAAAAAGGCTATCATATGTAACTGTTGAGTTTCTTGCGGCACTTCTTCTCAACAGTCGGCCATTCATTCACGTCGAAGTGCTGGTAGGAAAAAAGTTTATGACGTGCAAAAGAATTTCTTGGTAAATCAAATTGCAAAATAAATACTTTGACTTTGACTTTGACTTTGATATAAACACCCAGACTGATACAAACAGACATGTTCATGCACTCAAATGTTTGTGCCATGCGGGGATCGAAACCGCGGCCTCTGGTGTAAAAGCCGACTACTCGATCATTACACCGAATGGCTCGTCAATGTCAATGTCTTGATGATACGTCGACGTCGACGACGAACCGTGAAGCTGATGTTTACTCTACGCTCACATCCAATATTGTGTTAACGTCGTCAGTCAGTCGTATGGAGCGCATTCCGATAGCGGCTACAAATGATGTTTTAACATAGTGCTAACTCATAACTAAGTATATACAACATCATAAAGTAAGTAGTTTTAAAACGAAGGTTTATACTTCTCATATGTTTTTAAATACGTTGATATACCTACATATTCAGACACAATAAAAGCGGAAATGTTCATCACGTGAATGTTTGTCTGCGGTGGAATTCGAGCCAGCAGCGGGAAGGTGACATCCAAATACACCTTTCGGTGCATTGTCTAATTTCATCTTTAGCCGGACCGCAAATCAAATCAAATCAAAATATTCTTTATTCATAAATTGAACGTCATTGTTATTCATGTAAACTCAATTACACAGAGTGACTCTATTACCGGATTCGGAATGTCGTTATCTGTCGATATTTGATATATTGTCAATGTTGTATAAATTTTTGGCGATTAAAAAGAGTAACTGTCGAGTTTCTTGTCTCTCTCAGTGAAGAACACAAGCGGTGTCTATGGTTATTATCAATGCGATTAAGTTCAAACTTGAATGAGTGTCCTTTAGGCTGTTGTATTGAAAGGACCGACGCGTAGACCAAACTTAATTACAAATTAACAAAACCGCCGCGCAGTGGGTTGCCCAATAAAGCTGGGTATGTGATAATGGCGAGTTTTTGCGGCATCAAGTTACCCAGTGCCGACCGCACTAGCGTTTTTAGACCCCCAACTAATGTCATAAACCCGAAGTGAGTTTGTTTGGAACCCTTTTTTGGCTGTGTTTGTTTATAGTTTGCAACTTTACGTTTTGCATTTCTTAATTTAAGGTTAGTTAGTGATTACAATCCGCATTTGGAAATAGTAGTGATTAAGCCCTGGCTTTCCATCGCTACAATATGTGTAGGTACTGCCTATTAATGTAGGGATTGCTTGATTTGAATTATGAAGGCCGCGCAGTGCGAAATTTTAAAGGCTGATGCTTAAATGTGAAAGTCCAGCTAGATGTCCAAAATAACTAAATATTCTGTTTGTTTTCCGGACGGCGTGAAAGAAAGCAGGGCCTTTACTGTCAAAACAGCGAGAGGCAACGATGAGGAAATGTGCTAAACTTGTTTTTCTAACAAAAACTTATTACTATCACGAAAATATTCTAGTGACGTCAAGCAAACTCTGCCCATAACGTCGGTTGTATTTTCCCACACAAAAACCTCGGCATAAATTTGGCACATTTTCGGTATAAATTCGGCTAATTTCAATGAGAGCCTCGGAGCGTCATAAAATACGCACAAAAGACTTATGTCAAGGTACTGTCAACGGAGACATGGATAAGCCGGGGTAGGGTTACCATGTCTCAGGATTTGTCCTGAGATCTAATGATTTGGGGCGTTTCATAGGATTCCGGTCGGACTTTAGAGGTTTTTAATAAAATAGTTGATTTTTTAACCGCACCGCGCGCCCCTTTCGAAGTGAGTGCGTTGCGGGAGTGTGGCGCACAGTAAGAAAAGCGAACATTGAGTGACTTTTTCCGACATAAAAAAATATATAAATAAAGAAATAAAAATCTCTGGACATTATCCACACGGCACCATCTAGCCCAAAACTAAGCATTAGCATGTGTACTTTTTTATAAATACATACATATTATACATAGAAACACCAGAACGATACAAACAGATATGTTTATGCACACAAATGTTTGTACAATGGGGGTACAATCAAACCCGCGACCTCTGTGGTAATAGCAGACTTCTCTAGCATCACACCAAATGGCTTGTCAAATGATTATTTTTAAGTAAGAAGTTTTCATTGGGTTTGGACCAATTTCCCAGGACTTTTAAAATTTCCATTTGGTCACCCTAAGCCGGGGTTTTTCCGCCGCTATCTTTG
The DNA here is from genome assembly GCA_949319885.1 of Mecyna flavalis. NCBI lineage: Eukaryota > Metazoa > Arthropoda > Insecta > Lepidoptera > Crambidae > Mecyna > Mecyna flavalis. The sequence goes on from OX439426.1 coordinate 2,646,581, forward strand.
AGGAGGGTGCGATTCCCGGATCGCGCCAGGTGTCGGTGTGATAAGAGCGAGCGTTTGGGTTTGAAAGAACTCTTTTTGATGGGATAAAATTGAATATAAAATAGCGTGTTGAGGAGGTGGCTGGGAGATGTGTAATATCGTATTTTGCTGAGTATGTCGTTAGACAGGGCATAGTAAATGTGCACTTAATACAAATGATTGCTTTTGTCAACACAGCGTATAAATTATATGTTCTTTTTTTTTTTTTTATGTAAGAGGGAGGCAACGAGCAAGCGGGTCACCTGATGGTAAGCAATCACCGCCGCCCATAAATACCCGCAACACCAGAGGAGTCACAAGTACGTTGCCGGCCTTTAAGAAAAAGATTTGCTCGTTTCTTGAAGATTGCCATGTCATATCGGTCCGGAAATACCGCTGCAGGAAGCTGGTTCCACAGTTTGGTCGTACGTGGTATGAAGTTTCGAGTGAATCGTATGGTAGTAGATTGCCACTCGTCAAGGTGATGAGAGTGAAACTTCAGTTTGTGACGTGTTGTACGGTGATGAAACCCTGCAGCAGGTATAAGTCCGAACAATTCCTCCGAACACTCCCCATGGTACATGCGGTAGAGAACGCACAGAGATGCTACTTCTCTCCGCAACGCCAAGGGATCGAGCTTAGCAGAAATACTCTCGGCGTCAACGATTCGGTCGGCTCGACGTTGAACGCGGTCAAGTGGAAGAAGCTGATACTGCGGTGCCCCAGCCCAAAGGTGTGTTATTATTTTGCCATTACGTATTGAAGCTTATTAAACAATTTAGCTTTATTACTGTCCCGTCCTTCTATGAGGCGTTATAGCGTTTTTTATTGCTATAACAGGTTGCATTGTGACTTTACAATAATTATGTTTGGCAACTCAACCTGTTATTTGTCTGTAGGTTTGATTATGCTCAGTGCCAGATATTTTCCCGTGAAATAGAAGTGTGTCAAGCTTTCTGTGTTTCGGGGAAAGGGCACTGAAGCTAGTGAAATTACTGGGTATATGAGACCTAATAACTGTCGGCTTTTAAGGCGGGCAACGCGCCTACGGCCCCAAGGAAGTCTCAGTAACTATGGGCGGCGGTAATCACTTATCATCAGGTGACCCACTTGCTCGTTTGCCCCCCTATGATATAAAAAAAGGGTGAGTGTTCCTCGGCTGATTTCAGCCAAGGATTTCTCAATCACCATAGAGTGTATCTTATTCAGGTAATAGTAATGTTAATATTAATTAATTAAATGATCCCGGAAATATGGGGGGGAATGGGGGGTATTTAAAAAATGAAACGGGTGAAACCGCGGCCGGAAGGCTAGTTGCTAATAAAAATATTTTGTTGAATCACTATAGTGTCCACATACCACGTGAAATCCGTAGAATTCACACTTATTTTGTTTATGGGTGCCCCGGAACATAAACAAACGTGTAGTTCGGGTCCCGGGAAGCCGCGGTTTATGGCCCGTTACCAAACACGGCCGGGATCCGCTTGCCTTTCTGATTTATCGCTATTGCTAAACGCTGTCTTAAATGGCCGGCACCCTTATGGTGTTAGAAGTTAAGCGTCTGACGTTTTGGTGTAGTGTCAGGTAGTCTTCTGTGCTATGTCGTATCCCATAGCGACTGGCAAAACTATTGCATTATTAATAATTATCCTATACTATTACAATAAAAGAAAACACCTAGTCAGTAAAAAAAAAGTGTCAGGTAGTAGTTACAGGAGGACTATGCCTGCATTGATTTTTTGTGCAAATATTAATTATGTGCAAAAATCTATATTAATTATTATAAAGATAAAAGATTTGATTGTTTGTTTGTCTGCATTGAATAGGCTCCGAACTACTAAACCGATTTGAAAAATTCTTTTACTGTTGGAAAACTACACTATACCCGGATGACATAGTTATCAATTTAAAAATAGAACTAAAATTTTAATATCAGTAATAACTTTTCATGAATGATCGATAGACGTGCTCGCGTCATCGCTTCTAACTAAAATTGTTCGATTTCCCCACGTCTATTATTTTTAGCAAAACCACTTTATTCCCAGGAAACTCGGTAACTACATTTGCTGCGTCCGAGCGGCGCAAAACTGCATAGTAACTGTTTCATCCTGTTTGTCTGCACAGTTGAAGAGAAAAATACACATATTAGCACTTTAATGTAGTGCAGTAAAGTTCAAACTCGTGTACACATCTTCCTGGCTATGGCAGGAACGTCAAAGAATTTCATATAAATAGAAAATAAAATGCAGCATTTATGAATGACTTTTCGCCCTCAGCTTTGCTCGCGTAGAATAAACGCCATTATACCGCTGGAATGTGATATCTTTAAGGGATATGGGTCTATGTCACTTTTGAGCTCCGAAACTATTTCCAAACCAAAACTCACGTCAAACTGTAAATTATATGATTTTTATTCAATGAGGGCGCCACTTTGATTACACCAACTGCCTAAAATAAAGGACAACCAAAAACACGTTTGTTATCCAAATTGTAATTGAGCATTATCTCAGGACAAAAAGTTACCTATCTAGTGTATATTTTTTATTGCAATGTGTAACAAGACGAGCAGATCGTATACCTAATAGTAAGCGCCACGTCTGCCCTTAGACAGTTCAGTGCCAAACAGTACCTAACTAAGCATCTACTGTCTGGCACTGCCCTGCTCAAAAAAACTCGTGTGCTTCGGACATCCCTACTGGATGTGTATACCGATATCGATACTTGTATTATTTTTGCATCAGCCGGTTACCGTCAAACGCTCACTCGGTTGTTTGCGCGCGTATTTCGCTTTGTACCCGGTGTAAATAAGTACTATCAATAATGTTTCTGCGGAAACAGATCAGAATTGTACACATTTGTGTGTTGTGAATGTGAAATGGATTTTTTTATGCTAGTCCACATAAGCATCGCTTAAACTAACCTAACCTAACCAATATGGATACTAGTTGTCTGCAATAAATGATTATTATTATTATTATTAAACTACTGCTCATTTCAACGAACCTTTGCAACTGTACTGGCTCACAAATTTAATGATTATTGTCGGAACACAGCCAGCCTATCATGGCGGCTGATTTCATCTCTAGGGGTAGAAGCTAGCCAATGGGACTCTGAAAACTTACCACCATAGCGCGACCTTACCAAACGGATTTCAAAATAATTATTATGAATACCTCGGGAAGTGAAAAGTGATTAATAAACACTAACTCAGTAAAGTGACTATCAGTCGCCTGAATCATCTTTCAATCTTCTATTACACTTCGGGATATGTTTTTTCGCTGGTTCTTTTTTCTGGGTGGAATATTTAATTTTTCAGTATGGTCACTGTGAAAAATATCTTTCCTATTTTTATAATTGAGATTATGAATTTGGTGCTATAAAATTAAATAATCACCTTCGTGTTTAAATCAATTTTTAAATTAATATTAATAAATGCTTATTAAATAAATGTTTATTAAGGAACAAGCAAGCAATTTGGTATGATAAATTTAAAAAGACGGTATTTGGTCAGTTTTTCGTGAATGAGTAACATACATCCATCGTCCCATTCATTCTCACACATTTTCGCAACATAAAATAATAGAAATATAAAATACTCGTATAAAATATCATATAATATACGAGTACGAGTAGGAAGTAGGTTATAGTTGTCATTAAAATGTATGACGGATTATGGACGTCGTCTCCACTACACATGTAAAGCCTGTGAGAAGGTAGTTTCAAGTTGCAGCTTATCGACGAGCGAGTAGCCTCTTTATGTTACTCTGTAGGACAGTGGGTCGGTTACTTTGGTGAAACTTTGGAATTCAAGGGTCCAATTAAGTCGGAAATTCGGAACAAGTATTCGAAGGAGACGCATTTATGTACTTGTAGTTTAAGTACTGGGCCTAGATCTTGGGGTTTTCGGTTCAAACATAGCTAATCTTTATTTGGCAAGCGTGGTGATTAAGTCAGTACCTATGATGATGATGATGATGTCCTCCTCGACGTATCCGCCGATGGCGACTTAGTGTCGGCTATTTTAATGCCGTCTCTGATGTGCCTGGATGTGACTCGCAAAACCAAACTTAGTTTTAAAGCTGCGATCACAACTTGAGCAATATTTATGTAGTTCTCCAATTGCATTGTAAGTACCTATAATGTGACCATGACTGAATTTCAATGATTGCAGTCTTTGCCCTGCAGTGCGTCAATTATATTGCTAGCATCGTTCTGTCATATTGTAGACTCCTGTGATCTTTGAGTCTTCAAACATCAAAGTCAATACAGTGAGTCAAGAAATCACATTTCATTATTAAGGTGAAAATGTACTTTCACTTTTTAAATAATAAAGAGAGCACTCCGAGTTGAAAACCCCACAGGAATTCCGGGTAAAAAGGACCAAGCGATACATAATACAAAAAATATCGAGAACAAAAACGATCGATCGATCGCTGATTAACCCTAAACCAAATGGTCCGTGTAAAATTTTTTTCGTTTCAAACCCTTTCTTTGTTACCTGGATCGCTCCCGCGGGATGGATCCTTCACTCCATATCGCTCCAATTACGTGCCTCGCGAGTTTCTCGATGTTTTTCTTATATTTTCCCATAAAATGTAGATGGGGAAAGGTGACATACTAAGTTGAAAAGCTGCTTATAGCATGTTGAGGAAGTGACATTGAGATGGTACCTTAAGGCAACCTACACCAGGTGGTAGGTTCCTGTACTGGGCCTTCCAGGTGGGTACCACCGCTGTGTTCGATATTTTCCCGTGAAATAGAAGTGTGTCAAGCACTTCTGTGTTTCGGGAAAAGGGCACTGTAGCTAGTGAAATTACTGGATATATGAGACCTAATAACTGTCGTCTCTGTATACGGGCGCAGGGCGGTGCCGAACAGTAACTGCTTAGTTACTGTTTGACACTGAACTGTCTAAGGGCAGACATGGTGCTTACCATCAGATGTACGATCTGTTGTCTTGTTAAATATTGCAGTAAAAAACAAAAAAAAAAACTTCAGAGAATCTTAAATGTCCCACTGTATTGCAAAGGCCTTTTGAATCAAGAGTCTGGCTGGGCTTAAAACCCGGAGGTCGTTGGTCCGATTCCCTCCTTGGGTCTGGTTGGTGGAGTCCCACTTGCTAGCTCTCTCCCGCAGGTGAAATCTGCCTGTAGTTTGATAATATTAATGTTTTCGAATCGAAATAAGATAAAATCGAAGATAATAGGAACAGTGAGTCAGGACATCGTGCTTAAACACTTTTTCCTTCGAAAAAAGGTTTAGGTTTAGGTTTAAAGACATTTATTCTTATAAAGACATTACGCCACTTACATGAGAACATAAATAAGTACATTTAACAAAAATTAAATACGTTCGTTGACACACTAAATATAACATAAACAACATGAAAAGACAGTAGGTAGGTACAAGATGATTAACATTACAATATTATTACAACGACCAAGTCCCAAAACACATGAATCAACCAAACAAAACATGCCCTTCAAAGACAACTCACATAGGTTTTATATCTATCGGTTGTAAAGCTGAGAATGAAACAAGACATTATGTATTATACAACTATGAAAACACTGCCGACACGTCATAAATGTGAAACAGGCATTTTTGTAATAATGTATTGTGCAAGTCGGTTTTTAAATACGTTAAGCGAGTCAATATTTTTAATTTCCGAGGGTATTTTATTAAAAAAGCGCGTACCTTCGCATGTTACTGTGGTTTCGCCGTATTTCGTTCGAGTCTTAGGCAGAACAATGAAACTTGCGCGTCGAGTACAGGGCCGCCCAACTTTAGTCCGCTTGGTGAATTTTAAATCGGTATGGATGTTATTTTTTATGGCTTTGCGAATAAAAATGCAGACGTTATAAATGTATAACTGTTTTAAATTCATTAACTTAGTTTCGGAGTAGATTTTAGCGGTTGTTGTTCGGAAGTGATAGTTAAATAGTTTTTTTATTATTTTGTTTTGTATTATTTGTAATTCAGCTATTCTTGTTTTGGCAGCACTTCCCCATATTTCAATGAGGTACAAAAGATGTGGTTTTACTAATGTATTATAAATTGTAAGGCGTAGTTTACGCGGTATGCATCGGACGCTATTTCGGAGGGAGGCATAGATTGATGTTAACTTTTGTAGAATATGTTTTATATGGACTTTCCATGTAAGATGGGTGTCCATATGAAGACCAAGATATCTTTCATGGGATTTTTCTTGTAAAGGTATGCCATTTATAGTGAGAGGTGAGTAATTAGGTACTGGTTTATTTTTAGCTTTAAAAAGTATATAGGATGTTTTAGAGACGTTGATAGTAAGAAGGTTGTATTGCATCCAATCATGCAATATATCTAAGTCGTGTTGAGCTTGACAAATAAGGTCATGAACGGACGATCCAAAATAAAAGAGACAAGTATCGTCGGCATAAAGAGTGATATGTCCATTTAAGCCTAGTTCGTGCATATTATTGATGTATATCAGGAAAAGCAGGGGACCCAGTATCGATCCTTGTGGGACTCCACAGGATATGGGTACTGGTTGACTTTGCGAGTTGTTGTCTATTTTTACGATTTGCAATCTATTTGTGAGGTAAGATTTAAACATTTTCAAAGCGGTGCCTGTTACTCCAATGATTTCTAGTTTTTTTAAGAGCAAATCGTGGCTAACGGTGTCGAAGGCCTTTTTTAAATCAATGAATATTCCAAGTACAATATTTTTTTTGTCAATGTTTTGTTTAATTTTAGTTGTAAGGTCAATTGTTGCTGTGAGTGTATTACTTTTAGATCGAAACCCGTATTGCCGAACAAAAAAGAAGTTTATAGATTCTAAGTAATTTTGAAGTCTTGTGTATAAAACTTTCTCAAAAATTTTGGATAAAACTGGTAATACAGATATTGGCCTATAATTACCAGGATCAGTTTTAATTCCAGATTTAAAAATAGGAGTTATTTTGGCTACTTTAAGTGGATCTGGAAAAGATCCGTCTTTTAGTAGTTTATTAATGCTTTTTGTTAATTGGGTAAAGGTATACCTATATCATTAAATTTGATGTAACTTTTGTAATATCAGTTGGTAACTTAGTTTTCTCTAATAATTTAGTTCGTGATAAGTGGCCATTACGGCCTATTACATTTTGCTTCCAGACTGTTGCCTACTTATATCTTATATAAGTACAGTTTTTATATCGAGTAAACATATTTTCGGAAAGTCATTCAGACAAATATTATCTCCTTAGGATCCTTGAACGTCCCCCTCACAAGAAAGTCAATAACGCATACATATGTATATTTACTTAGATATAAATAACATCAGATAAGAAAATATAATAAGGGAAAGTTTTGCTCCTGGGGGAATACAAGCGGTTTATCTATCGGTGCTTCAGCCAGATAGGCTCAATGGATCGTTTCTCGACTCCAGACTGAATTAGGTCTCGATGGTTAATTTTACGTCTAGTGGCAATGGGTTAGCGTAAATCTAGTAGACTGGTTTTATCTACAGTAGCAGAAGAAATACTATGGCAGTGTGGAAAGTTAATCAGAATTAAGTGTACCCAACACACTTTTCTGGTGTATTTATATAGGTTCATTTTTTCTTTCTTCATTTTTATGTACCTTTTTTTTCGCTATACTCGTCAGTGAAATATGTAATGGTAGGTACGTCAATTTTAAGTTCGACACAAATTGTGGTACAAATAACTTTGGACGCATTATATAAAAATTTTAAATTCTCATTATTATTATTTACGACAACAATCGTTTCTCGATAAAATACACAAATATTAGTAGGTAAATATTTCTTCGTTAATTATTCAAAAACGTTTCGTTCGGATGGTCAGAAACCAGGTAAATTAAAAATGTTGCTTGAATAACAAACCATTAAGTATACGAGTGTCAAAGGATCCACTGATAAATATTATTATTTAACTGAAGTTAAAACACTTTTTCACCTCATATATTTTTCATCACACGTCAATATTTCTCGTTGCTTTTATTTTGATTGTGTTCCAAGTCTAACAATACGCTGACTCATTCGAGAAAGTTCCAAGAATAAGGTGACTTTTGAACCAGACGTGACCTTAAACTGTCTGGGAATATGGAATCGATATCACGAATAGAAGTCTTCATTATATTTCCAACCACTCTGTTGTTGGGTACAGGTATTATACCTTGTAAAATCTAAGCATGATTCCTGCTTTTTTTATGATTTAGCAGGCAGATGATGGAAAGTGACTACCGCCGCCCATAGACATCTGCAAATTAGGTGGACTGCCGGCCTACAAATACTTTTGGTTACTACATCGAATACGAAACATTTTAAGTCCTGTTTTAACAACGTAATAGCTTATTGTGATAAACGTAACGTAGAATTCTTAGATTTTTTATCTACATCTATACCCTAATATGACTATTTTATAGTCAGGATCGATGAGCAAACGCCCTATATTTCGATATGAGTATCTGTGGCTGCATCTTAATGTTTACATTTTAGTATCGGTAAGCGATACTAAAATGTTTACATTTTAGTATCGGTAACCGATACCTTAATTACGTTCAAATATCGAACGTCTTCTTAAAATGTATTTTATTCAAATTGACCTACAATGAATGAAGATAAAGTTATGTATGTGACTGTACATAATTAGGCATTAAAATACTCATGTGATCCTTTTATGAAACTCACTTCGTTCGTTTCATAAAACCACATTCGTATTTTAATGACCCTCATTATGCAACAGCCACATAAATAACTATTTACTATATGTTTTTTTTATCCAATAGGGTCGGAGGGACACTTCTCGATTACACGGGCCTTAACAGTAAGGAACGCTTTTTAATGTTCAATGCTATGGTTTTTTCGTTATACAAATCTATTCGTACTTTTCGAGAATACTCTCTGAATTCTCGAAGTCGTAATGTTCTCGCGAATCGGAATAAGATGTTATTAATGGCTCTCGCTCATACGTTTGAATATGTGTTACATTCAGTGTTTTTTTCGGTATACCAAGTTCTACAGATATATTGAAGATCAGGAGCCTATAGTGTAGCAGTGTATTAAGTAATGCTTCCTCGTTATGTTTCCCTCAATGTAATAGGCCAAAGTGAGCGTTTACAACGAATAATCTATATTAAAGAATATTAAAAGCAATACATATACCATTTATAAACATCTCAACGATCTAATGGTTTAGGTATTGGGCAGTGATCTCGGGGCAATAGGTTCAATAATTGGGATGGGTATAACAGATTTTTTAACACAGCTTTTGTTTGTGATCACCAATCCACATTTAGCAAGCGTGATCAAGCCAGTACCCATTCTCTTCAGAAAATTTTAGTTTTGTCTGCACGAAAAATATTTAAGAGAATGCGAAACGAATATTTGGGATTCACTGAATGTACATCATCAATCATAATAATAGGTCTATTAACGAAGACGATCAAAGAATTTGAATTCTCTGTCGTCGTTCGAGATCCAGTAAGATAAAATATTTAATTATTGTCTTAAGACTGGAGGCAGACTGTTAATTGGCTCGTTGATCTCGTGGCTCGTTAGTCGCTGATAAGCCAAATTGGCGAGATCCACCAATCTCGCCATTTGCATTTTATTTAAAACCAAACAAGCTATAATAATAATATAATATACGTTTAATTCAGGCAACACAATTACAAGAATTACAGGCCCATATTATAAATACCTTACAGACTAACATACATATAATTATAAATAAAAACAAAAACTATTTTAGTAATGCCGCCTTAAGGCGGGTAGAGTCAGCTGGGAGCCGTCCACGAAACCTCCGATAAACGACACCCTGCGGCCAGAAGTCCTCCTTCATAAAAGTCTCCAGGTGATGGGTCGGCACTCTCACCACAAAGGAACCGAAGTTGACCTTATGGCGAGAATCCAATCGCTCAACCCTTAGAGTGAATTTGGACTTCTTTCGGATGTAGTCTACGAGATCCTCGACCTTCGTAGTCCAATGCAGTCTGGACACGTACAACTGCGTCGAGCGTATTTCAGGACGCAGCGGGTCATCCGGGCGGGTCGGTGCGGTGCCGCGGTGGTTGCGGCTGGCAGGCTTCTTCTTCTTCCTTACGACTTTGATGAAGCCCTCCTCATCGCATTGACTTTTCGGTTGGGAATTTTGTGCCAACTTCTCCTTGTTCCCCGATTTATTTAACTGCCTAGATGGTGTGACAGCGGCGGCGGCGGCATAGGCACGGATCGGGGGTTCCGCACCAGCACGAGGTATCGGCTTCGCAGCGGAGCCCCCAGCGGGGCAGGCGGCGGGGCAGGCAGCGGGGCGGGGGACATCACGTGGCGGCGAGTCGAGACATAATATGTCCAAACTGCCCACGGATGCATTTTGCGCCCCGCGACGAGTGTTGACGTTGGAGGCCTCGGGCGACCTACTTATCGAGCTATTACGCAACGCTAATAACTCGACACGCAAGTCGGCGATGGTAGAATCCGAAGCCTCGATTTTCATCTGCATCGCAGCCAGGCTCGCCTTCAGGGTAGTGATGTCCTTCAGCAGCCTGGTGACGTCGACGTGGTCGAAGGTGACAGGGGGCAGCTTGTGCAGGTCCCTTGCCACAAACGCAGGCACGTCGTCCGGGTCGGTCTCCTTTAGCAACGTGATAATGTCCTGGAGACTCTTCTCGCCTTTTTCGTCCCTCCTGCGAGACGGCATTCTGTCGGCTTTACCGAGCGTCTGGTAGAGCAGCACCTTGCCGCTGCAAATCTCCTTCTCCGAAAAGTTGGTTTTGCAGATCTGCATGATGCTGACCTCGTCCATCGTGTCGATGGCGTGCTGGATGAACGCCAACAACTCGTTAGCTATGAGTTGCTCGGAACCCATAGCGATATCGGGCAGCGGCTAAGCCGCGCAATTCGCGAAATAATTAAAATTAATTCGGGTCAGTGACTTGCGAACGCGACCATTACTGAGCGCGCATCGCACTGCACTCGAAACTTGGGCTATTAACGCTATTATTCTGCTGAATCGTGTCTCTTCCCGAACTGAATAAGTTAGCGTAATTTGATTCGTCAATTTGCGCCGAAATTGTTTGTGACATTGAGCTGGTAACTTTTGTCTTTTTGTTTCCGTTATTTCAGCTGTTGCGTGCCTAACTATTGAAGAGTAACTAAAAAGAAATGGAAAAAATTTGCCCGTATTCAGAATTAACTACGTTTCAATAGCGCTCTTCTAATCTTCAAAATTCTAGCGTCCGTTTAAGTTTGACACATTGATGATACAAATTGTCGTGATTTTTTTGGCAATCGCAATTCTCAAATTTGGTCAGTTACGCATTCACGTTTAGACTTCTGAACGGATATTGTTCAAATATGGTACAAACATAGAGTAGAATTTATAAAATAACATACATTAATTTTGAGGCCGGTAATAAGCTTAGTTCCCATACTACACAAATAAAAGTGTGCGTTTCAACTAGCAGAACGGCAAGCGTGATGGGAAATGGTCTTGATGTCTTTCACAAAACATCTTTCAATGCCCTTGCAAATAATTCACTTAATTGAGTTCCTTTGATTCTGGAGCCTTAAATATCGTATGTAATATGGGAGTCAGTTTCCATATTGATTCTGTCAAAACACGGCGAGAGCTGCGACCGCAGATTTCACATATGGGGCTGTATCTAACTACATCTCCCCCTGACATGTAGTCTCTCGGGCACCAAAAGCAAAACCTACTATCTATTTAAATTTAACAACACTTTAAACGTGTCTTAATAGCCCATTTTGCTCCGCTTCATTAAGGCGTGGTCGCTATTAATCATGCACTCGGTTAATTGAGAATTTGTCGGCTCCAGGCGGCCGGGATTCTTCCCGGACGTGAGTCCCTGATGTATGGCCGGGATATTACTTTCCCTTATTTGTTTACAAGACAGCGATCGCCCGGGGAATAGCGTTGCTTAAGCGGGCGCTCGCGTTGAAGCTTCGCGAACGTTACTCACAGCGTTGTTAAGTTATGCTTTTAGCAGACAAATTAGTTTCCAGTATTGAGATAAGGAAATGTGAATTTGTTTTTCAAGTTGTAAAATGTTACAAACGCGATTAGAAAAATCGTATATTTGTTCAATTATTATGCAGTTGCCGTAAATATTGTTTACCACCTTAATTAAATGAATAGGTACAGTTTTGTAAGCAAATGTTTCACTGATGGTGAACTCAGGATATAGAACGGTGGTGTTATAACGAACGCATGATTCCTGTTATAAGTATTAAAAAAATGCTTTAGGTTAACCTTTTAATATATTATTACACTTGCAATGCTTCATGACGTATTAACAACACTTGTTGACACAAAGTGAATTTTGCAAGACAGTATTGAGTGTCCAAGATGTTTTGTAGTTATAATCCCATCCTTTTCTGAGAGCTCGACCTAATCGGGGTACGCTTGGACCATGATCCAGGATTTTGCAGGAAAATCTTGTTATTACACTGGAGATTGGTCCAGTCTAGCCGTCAGCTTTAAATGGGGCATTGGGATTTTGTAATCTTGTCTTTACAGTCAGTGTTATTTCACTACGCAAGATTCACATGATGTTTTTGCTCGTCTGTGTAGTAAATGTACGAATACGTATTGGTATAATATAAAATGTATTTACTTAAAGAATAATCATCAACTTTCTTGCTGATTCTTCTCGATAGATAGCAACATTCTGAATCCGGTGGATAAAAGGCCGGCAACGCATCAGCGATCCCTCGGGTGTTGCAAATGTCTATGGGCGGCGGTGATTGCTTACCATCTGGCGACCGAGGCGAGGCGACTTAAAGAGTTACGAGTACCTCACTGCAGGCTCATCTGACCTTCGAACATTAAATAAATATCTCTGGATAATATTCACACAGTGCCATCTTACCCCAAATTAAGAACTAGCTTGTGCTATGGGTGCCAGATAACGGATAAAAATTACTTAGGTATATACTTTTTTTTTATTATATATAGAAACACCCAGACCGATACAAACAGACATGTTCATGCACACAAATGTTTGTACCGTGCGGGAGTCGAACCCGCGACCTCTGGTGTAATAGCCGACTTCTCGACCATTACACCAAATGGCTCGTCTCAATTACAAGTGTACTGATTGCAATACATGAATATTGCTGGAACACAGCCAAATCTATTATGGCGGCAGATGTAACCTACGAAGTGGTGTAGCTTGGCAGTTAAACTCTAATGAAAGTCTGACCACCAACCACAGTTGAGGGGGCTCTGCATCTTTGTGACCCTTAACAACCTCACCACTGTTCTATTAAGGCGATCAAAATGTGTACATGTGTTATACCTATATAAACATAGTAATATGTAGGTGGAAACGAAAGTTTTAACCTTCGATTTTCACCTTAAAGCGTTCGAAACCTCGGGTGTAAAGCCCACCATTACAATAATCTTACAATTTAGCAAATAAAATAAATACGTTCAAAAATAAAAAAATGTAAGCAACATATGTATTCATTTACGAGTTTATTATGTACATAGTGATCAGAAATCTAGAGGAGGACACATGAGATTTGTTTACAAGGCGTTTGGAACAGACTACGGTACGTAGAGTAGGGGGATAATGTAAATACGAGTAAGGCTGCCCTATCCCGGAATTTGCTTAGGAATATCAACAATGGAGCAGTTTTGTTACATGGTAAATATATTTACTAGTATTATATATACTAATACTGTCACGCCTGTTTGCTGTAAGGCTACGTTTAGAATACATTTTTCTGTTTGCTATGGCTCTACCATACAACTTGAGGTTGAATGATAGAAAAATTCAGTTGGTAGACAGGCACGCAGTCTACCTGATGGTAAGAGGTCACTACGGCCTATTGAGGAACATTTAGTTAGCCCAGTATTGTCACTAAACTTCATTAAAAGTTGACGAGCTATTTAGTGTGATGGTTGAGAAGTCGGCTATTACACCAAAAGTCTCGGCTTCGATCCTCGCACGGTACAAACATTTGTGTGCATGAACATGTCTGTTTGTATCGGTCTGGGTGTTTTTATGTATAACTAGCGGTCGCCCTCGCGGTTTCACCCACGCGTAATTTCCTTTTTCAACTATCCCCCCTTCCCCCCACTTTTCCGGGATAAAAAGTATTCTATGTTCTAATCCCGGTTATAAACTATACGTGTGCCAAATTTCATTTAAATCCGTTTATCCGTTCTCGAGTTATAAGTGTTGTAACAAACACGACTTTCTTTTATATATAAAGAAGATGTGTATGTATTTACAAAAAAAAGTAATGTCTATCCGTTGTCTGGCACCCATAACACAAGCTAATGCTTAGTTTGGGGTTAGATTGCGCTGTGTGAATAATGTCCAGAGATGTGCTGCTAGACTGTAGGCTCCTATGGTCTTCGAGCCTTTGATTTCAAGTGTGCTGGCTTCCACATTAATATAGCAAGAACACAACCAAGGCTGTTATGGCGACAGATTTCACCTGTGGTAGTTAGCCAGTTGGACTCCACCTACCAAAGTCCTACCACCAACCAGTACCTGTTCACTTTTCCACTAAAGCGATTAAATAATCTATATGTATACTTATATCTTTATCTTTATATATAAAACTCAAAGGTGACTGACTGACTGTCTGACATAGATAGATATCAACGCACAGCCCAAACCACTGGACGGATCCGGCTGAAATTTGGCATGCAGATAGATGTTATGACGTAGGCATCCGCTAAGAAAGGATTTTGATCAATTCCCACGGGAACGGGAACCACGCGGGGGAAACCGCGGGCGCCCGCTAGGTATATAATATGAATTATAAAGAGGAAAAATTTGATTTTTTGTTTTGAATAGGCTCCGAACCTACTGAACCTATTTGGAAAATTCTTTCACTGTTAGAAAGCTACACTATCCTCGGGTGACATTGAGTACTTTTGATTTAAAAAATGTAGGGGAAGGGGGGATAATTGTAATTACGCGCGGGTGAAACCGCGGAGGCGGCCGCCAGTACAGTAATAAAAATAAGTTTTTCACTTGTCATTCAACATGATAGAAACCAGGGATGTAACGGAGGTGAGTTTATCGGAACCGAAATCGGAACCGGAGTTTTTAAATTTGATTTATCGGAACCGGAACCGGAATCGGAAGCGGAGGCAGAAGTAGTTGCAAGGGAGAGATTTTTGATTTAAGGCGATAAGTGTTAATATAATAAAATTAACAACAATTGAAGAATTAATCAACCACATAACGCACAAGGCGGGAGCTTAGGCTCCCAGCGCGATAGGTACGTATGACCCTGTTTGCAACGGCTGCCGCGCGCCGCAGGCCGCATTCTCTATTTGCTATGCTTCGACTTCCGATTAAAACTTCCGATTTAAAAGTTTCGGAACCGAAATCGGAACCGGAAGTGTAATTCCAATCGGAATTTCCGACTTATCGGAACCGGAACCGGAGCCCCGTAACATCCCTGATAGAAACATTCAAACTGCTTTTCAAGTATGTCAGCCTACGCTTTGTTGATTTAGAGAACCATTTCTCCCCAGAGATAAATATTGTAGGCAGCCAAGTAAACAATTCAACGAATACATAAATGTTTGAAATCTTAAACTGTGGGTGGTTGATCTTGGGAAAATAGCGGGTCTCCTTCGTAAGGGACATTATATATTCAGTGAGGCTCGGTTGAAATCAAAGCTGTTGTGATATATGGCGTTCGCCATGGCAGATTCCGGTTGTTTTAAAGCAGAAAAGACATTTATTTGGAGCGAATCATATAAGTATGACACATCATAGGTATAAAAAGAACCTTAAAAGTATACAATCACAAAACATAAATGAAAAATAAAACAGATATTGGCAAGCTGGGTGTTATTTCAAAAAGGTTTGTCTTAGTTTGATGGCTCTTTTAACTAAGCGGTTACTAATCATGTAATAAAAACTTAAAACAGATTAACTAAATTGCGATTTATTAAAAGATTTTACAATTACTATCCGATTCAAATTCTATTAGGATAATACCTTTTGGATTTGCGTTACGCGACAGTGATGACTTAGACACACAAATATAATTTATAATAAGCGTTGCTATCGTTACTGACAAGCGCAGTTGACGTAATTTTTCGCTTAATTCTAAAAGGTGTTATCCTAATAGCATTTGAACCGGATAATATTTTTCTTATTTACAATTATTATAACAATTCAACTACCGTCGTTTTCATACTTTCATGGTGTTTTATTTCGTAGAAAAAAAATACATATTTTCCGTGAGTTCATTGTCAGCCCCTGTCAGCCCAGGTCAGCCCTATCCGAAGCAGAAAGCATAGACACTTCACGTAATACAATCCGACGGGCGACAGTAGGCACTTTCAGTAAGGCGCTCAAATTAGATGCGACCTCACGACGCCCGATCGCGAATTCCTTTAATGAGTTGCCGAGATTCAAAGATTCAGCAGATTGAGGGAAGTTTTTTTCGTCTCTCACTGTGGACTCTGGGAGAATAATCAATTTTGGAAAGAGATAGTCTCTCCAGTAAAATACACTGACGCATTGAATAAGTACGTCTGAGATGAGAAGTCTGCTATAATTTTTTTATGCCATAAAGTTGGCAATCATACATACGGCCCACCTGATGGTAGGCGGTTACCATAGCCTATGAACGTCTGTAACACCAGGGGTATCACGTGCGATAAAACCTGAGGTTGCGGAATCGATTCCCGTGTGGTACTTCTGTGTACTGCTTACCACTTATATGAGTATGTGTATTTGTAGTACATAAACACATTTTTCTTGTTTTCCTTCAAGATAGCTGCCTGCGCTTTTGTATTGTTATTTGTATTGACATGTTACTTTGTAATTGATATGATCCTTTGTATTGGCATTATTATTAACTTTGACATAAATTAATTTAGTAATGTAAAATTTTTGAATTTATAATTTAAAATATTAAAAAAAAAGGCAAAACTGTTGAGTTTCTTGCGACAATTCTTTCCTCAACAGGCCATTGACGTCGAAGTGCTGATAGGAAAAAAAAAAGATTAACGTGCAAAAGTATTTAAAAAAAATCTATTTAAGTATAATTATTTCATTTTATTTCATTAAATTATTTCATTTTATTTCGATATAAGTTTCTTCTCGATGCTCTCGCAGTGGCCGGCTTTAATTGACTACTACTATAAATTATATTGAACTAATGGATATTTTACTTGGAAACTTTGAGCTATACGAAGTACTGTAATTGCTTCGATTGCATTGGCTTTGATCTTAAAGATTTTCCTTTAAGTGTATTCTATTCATGTTGCTTCGTGTATTGTAATTATTTGCATTTGCGTGGGTTTTCACTTTCATATTTGTTTAAACACTTCAATATGATAGAATTGAATATGATAAATGTTTATTTGGTACTAACTATAAAAAAAAATTGGGTTTAGTGAATATTTTTACTGCTCCATACTATTTGCAGTTTAAGCAATTTACAGTCTAGCATTGTCATGAAATACGTGTTGCGGAATCAACGTCAATTCGATACCGAGATAATTTGGCTTCGACAATTTACTACAATTCCGACCTAATCTATAGCGATTTGATTCTATGGAATTGTCACGTCATTGTGACAACTCAATGGTATGTAAATATGTCAATAACGTCATGTAAAATGTGCTCCCTTGCCATGGTAGTGATTGTGAACTAATAAAAGTTTCCTAGACTAATGTACTTTACCAGGTTAGGATGTAGTTCATGACCATATGGTAAATTATTGTATTATTAATGGTTTAAAAAATCGTTTGTCCGGTAGTTTTCAGTAGCGTAATAGTTCTAATGTTTATGCGATTACTACTGATTGAATAAAACCACTGAAACAAATTAAAGTCGCGTTCGTAATTTAAAAATAAAGATTAAATATTTGTCTGTGTTTTGATTGGTCTGTGTATTAACGCTCGAAGAGAATGTGTCTTTCATATCCGAATGACAATACAGCTGGTATTCTAGAAGGTCACGCTTGTATATCCACTTAAACAACTTTTTAAAATTATGGAATGTCCGGACATAAGGCTACTTGGCTTTACGTGGTCCGTATTCAGATTAACACGGGTATTTTAAAGGTTTTGTGAATAATTTATGTTTGAGTGAAAAATAACTTTATAGGGAGCACATTCGCACCCCATTTGGGTGATCAATCACCGCATCGGGTCTTCCATTTTTAAATCTTATCGCCCGAAGCTCCGTCTTCGAGCTCAGCACGCCGCTTATCCGCTCGCTCCGCTTTCTCCGCTCAGCTTTTTTATATCTTTGAATAATTTCGTTATTTATCAAAAGCGTCTTTGATGAAATGTTTCATTGAAATTGTTTTATTCAAATTTTTATTCAAACACGTTCCAAGTGTGAAATAACAAAGAGAATTTTGGGTGGTTTATTACAGAGTTCCGTATTCTTTTTTTGCGTCACTTAGATGGCTCGGGGAAGTGTTACACCAGAATTATTGATTGGGTGGATTTCGAGAAAACCTATGAGTTGCGTCGGTGTAAAATACTTCTATATTTTAGGATTTTGTTGTATTATTGAAATAATTTTACACTTTTAAAATGACCCTGCCCTCCTGACTTGGGAAATTGCTTTCTTATATAAATATGATTGCAATGATAGTTTTTGATGACAATAAAATTACATTCATAATCGAATTAACTGCGTCCGCTATTGTTGATTTAACGCTGTCTTTATGACAACTGTGCCACTTAAGTTGTCTCTTTTTCTACTCGGAAAATGTCTTTAATATCAGTCGATTACACCAGAATCGAGCGAAATCAAAGGTCGCACGTTGTCCGGTGAGTTTTAACGCGTGACTGGGCTAGCTTTGTGCACTAACGAAGATAAATGCGGCGATCTGTCTCGGGATAACAATCTGCGATGTGCGTTTGTGTTACATGCCCACAGCAACTCTGTGGAGCCGATTCAGCATTTTTAGGTGAAGAGATAGCTTTATATCTGTCAGTTAAGCACCTGGTATGTAACCGTCAGATATGAATGGTGCAGACTTTTTATTTCAAAATTTAAAAGAGCATTATTTATATTAGACAGAAAGATTAGTTACATCTGACAGCGGAGAAACAGCCCCTGATACTCTCAGGGTCAGGTTGTTGAAACAATAATGTTAGAAAAAACTTCATGTGGAATAGGCCACTGTTACAGTGGGCGGGCACAGATTACTAAATAGCTACTTACGTAACTGTTGGGATTATTTCAGTAGGTACCTAAATTCCGTTAAATTATTGAAACCCCTTGATGGTTTGGTAGCGAAATTACCGGGATGTCAAGTAACGAGCTTACAATACAATGCACTGAACTTAATAAACAAAAATCTGTAGATATGTTGTTTTCAAATCCTTGATTGAGATGAGAATTAGAAGGTAAAAATCATAAAAAAGTCACAATGGCATCGTGCGTGGAGGACCCTGATTAAATTGCGCTAATGAAGATTAATGCGATGGTCTGTCCCAGGGTATCTATGCAATTTATGTATTTTGGAAGCGTTCTGCTGACTTCAGTTGTTTTTATGTAATTTAATCTTTAAACTGTTCATTTTTTTTTTTTTACCAAACACCCGTGCTCAGAATAATTACCTGTTTTGTTTTACGAGCATTTTTTTTTATTGCAATGTGTAACAAGACGAGCAGATCGTACACCTAATGGTAAGCGCCACATCTGTTCTTAGACAGTTCAGTTGCCAAACAGTAACTAAGCAGTTACTGTATGGCACCGCTCTGCGCCCGCTACACCGAGACGACAGTTATTAGTGATTTCACTAGATTTAGTATTCTGTTTCTTATTATCTTATCTGTAGGACTTGATTATTTGCCAATGTTTGCAAGCTAAAAATAATTTTATGGTTTTTTACTCTTTTTAAGAAGTCCATTTCAACCCGATACCGATATTATTAGTTTTAACGAATTGCTTAATTTTGTCCTGCTGAGTCAATTTGTTAATTAGTATTGGAATAAGAAGGTAGAAATGAGCATGAAAAAGTAACCAATGGCATCGTGCGTCGAGGACTGATTAAATTGCGCTAATGAAGATTAATGCGACTAGCTATCATTCGGAGCTATCTACGGCAATTTGCGTTCTACAGTACTGCTGACTTTAGCCTTATTTATGACATTATAAAGATTATAAAAGAAGAATAGACAGATACTTTTGATAGTATTTTGTGAATTTAAGATTTAAGAGCTTTATTTTTTAAAGCTCCTCTTAATGTTGGAATGACGTATTTTTATTGTGAAATATTTTATAAATATGGCTGATATTTAGAAAATATTGTACTATAAAAATAAGGGGATAATATTGAATGCTAAAGTATTCGTGTAAAAAAGTTCTGTTTGGTTTCATAGTCAGTTAATTATATTATTGTTGAAGTATAACGACGTTATTTAATACACGAAAATATAATACAAATAAAATAAAGAAATGTCGAATATAAAAACAATTCTATCGAAAAACGATGACAATGTTTAGTTATGTAAATTGTCGAAATACTGAAAAACCAGCACATGCTACTCGCTACAACATATACAAAAGAATATCACCCGTTACCCTTCCATACTTGTACAACACTAAAAAATACTGTATTTAAAAACCGTCAGTCTTCCGATAGGCTTACATTTTTATCTAAAAAAATATTCCCTCCAACCGATCCACGTGACGATGTTTACCCATCTGCGAAAAATAAAAAAAGTGCGAGTAAAACAACACGGTGGAGGGAGGCGAGGAGGGAAGAGGCTGTGGAGGGGGGAGGCCATGGCGTTGACAGCCGCTGTCAGCGGGGGCTCGCCGCCGACGTGTGGTATGTAGCAGGTACATCCTGTGACAGGCAGGCGTTTAGATACGTTAACTGTTCTCTATTGAAATTGGGGAAGTTTTCGAAAGATAAATAAGTTTGGAAGTTTATTCATAGTGCCCGTATTGTGTATTCCTATATATATTTTTCATTATACGAGTAGCACAGAACATGTTATTACATTATAGTGATCACCGAAACGTGTTTATGACTCCTGAAATACCAGGGGAAGTGAACATATTTGATTTTTCAAATATACATCTTCAATTCTTAAAGATTAGAAAATAAGATACACAACAAGCGTTACTATACTTAACTTCTGATGTAATCATTTGACAACCCTAAAGTCATATTTAAATTCGAGATGGAAAAGTACCGTTCGGCAAGGAATATAGTCGTTCGTATAAATCCACGTGCGAAATCCCTTGGGTACTCTGTAAAAAACGGAACGCACAGAATTACAAGCTCGTAATTGTGGCCTATTATATTTTACTTTCCTTTTCCCCATAGAAACGTGTTTCTTCACACGTACCCATTATTAGGCACGTACCTGTAATTGGCACGCCTACCTTTTTTGAACTAAAATAATATTGTAACCGACCATTTATAAATGTAGTACTATGTAGGTAGTACCCATACTACCAGTAACATTATTAGTATTCTCGTAGCACTCGCTATGGTAAAACGTAGCGTATGCTACGACTGCTACGAGTGCTACGAACGTCGAATGTCATTGTAACGGCAACCATTTTATGATTTTTTATTACACTTACGCTCACGTTCTTTTTGTGTCGCTGTCTCTTTCTGGCATTCGATTTCATTTTAGTGGCTGTTACGGCGTAGATATTATTTCTGGTTAATCTTTCAAGCCCCGGATCACCAGACACAATAGAAAATCTATTGTTACGCGGCACCCGAGTGCCGGTTCGGGATTGAGTGGTTAAACCGCTCCGAGCCGCGAAGCCTGCGAGCCAGTCTAGTTGGCCTTTGTCATTTGCTGGGTGGGATTTCACGGTTTTTTTCCACGTTTCAGCGGTTGTTTCTTTTGATCTGAGTTTCAATTGCAGTCGTGATCTCTCAAAAGCTTACATTATAGTGCTAGATTGCTTTTTCAATCGCAAATGTTTCTGATTTTTTGTGCTTCAGTTTGCAACGGGCATTTCCATTTCCCCTTTGTGTAGTGCAACGCGATTTGATATTAACAAATGTGATTTGCTGACTTCAGTTATTAAACATGGGTAAGGTTTTGTTGTCATGAAGCTTGTAAATATATTTTTAAATATTTACAATTCAGCTAAGGCATATACAGGGTTATTGGTAATGTGTCTTGATCCTTTTAAGGGCATGTAGAGGAGGTCCCCAGCTAGCAATTGACCCATTAAAGTGCAGGTCAAAAGTGAACCAATAATGAGATATTTTTTTTTTAATATTTTTTCAGAAAACTAGGGATTCACAACTTTAAAAATTTATTAAAAAAAAACTACAACATATTTTAATGTAATTATTTATGATTAAGTTAGAGCTTAGTCTAGTTCATAATAAAACACACTAGGATAACTGAAAGTTTTGTTAATTTTGAAATAAGAGATCAAAAACTAGAATTTTTTTACGACGCTTATAATTTTGTTTACAATAAAGTATCATTTTCTTCAAAAAATCACCTAATCACTTGGACGGCAGAATATTTCAAAAACATCTACATATCGATGGCTATCCAACAAGATACAATGTACACTTAAAAAATTGATTACAACTGTAAAAACAACTAACGAGCATAAAAGGGTAATAAATCTCTATACACATTTTTTCGCTATATCGGTGTATTTTTCAACCAGATGACAATTAATAGACAAACGACACTTGATTAAACCATGAATGGATGAAAGAGACCAGTCAAGAGATGACTCATCATCAAAACAAATTTCGGGAATTAGTTTTATATCTGCTTTTGTTATGTCAAAACGTTTTACTCCAATGATATCTTAAGGACTCCAATGATGTCTTACTCACTTGAAATATTGCAATGCACTTAAAGAAGGTTCATTCCCGCCTGACCCCGCCAATTCTACCTTCAGTGGGGGCAGTCGAAACTATTTAGTTTTGCCTGCCCCCCCCCCCACCCTAGGGGCAGACGAAACAAAAAAGACGGAACCTAAATTAGTAGTTAGTTTAAACTAAAAAGTTTCGACTGCCCCCACTGGTACAAACTTAAATTTTTCAATGCACTTATAGAAGGTTCATTCCCACCTGACCCCAACAATTTTGCCACCAGTGGAGGCAGTTGAAACTTTTTAGTTTAAACCAACTACTAATTTCGGTTCCTTCTTTTTAGTTTCGTCTGCCCCTAGTGGGGGGGGGGGGCAGGCAAAACTAAAAAGTTTCGACTGCCCCCACTAAAAGCAGAATTGGTGGGGTCAGGCGGGAAGAAACCTTCTTTAAGTCAATTGCAAAATTGCAAGTGAGTGTCCTTAAGACATCATTGGAATAAAACGTTTTGACATAACAAAAGCAGATATAAAACTAATTCCCGGAATTTGTTTTGATGATGAGTCATCTCTTGACTGGTCTCTTTTATCCATTCATGGTTTAATCAAGTGTCGTTTGTCTATTGATTGTCATCTGGTTGAAAAATACACCGATATAGCAAAAAAATGTGTATAGAGATTTATTACCCTTTTATGCTCGTTAGTTGTTTTTACAGTTGTTATCAATTTTTTAAGTGTACATTGTATCTTGTTGGATAGCCATTGATATGTAGATGTTTTTGAAATATTCTGCCGTCCAAGTGATTAGGTGATTTTTTGAAGAAAATGATACTTTATTTTAAACAAAATTATAAGCGTCGTAAAAAAATTCTAGTTTTTGATCTCTTATTTCAAAATTAACAAAACTTTCAGTTATCCTAGTGTGTTTTATTATGAACTAGACTAAGCTCTAACTTAATCATAAATAATTACATCAAAATATGTTGTAGTTTTTTTTTTAATAAATTTTTAAAGTTGTGAATCCCTAATTTTCTTAAAAAATATTAAAAAAAATATATCTCATTATTGGTTCACTTTTGACCTGCACTTTAATGGGTCAATTGCTAGCTGGGGACCTCCTCTACATGCCCTTAAAAGGATCAAGACACATTACCAATAACCCTGTATATTTTTGTCATAATTAGTATTCTTATTTTTTATGTGTTTTACCGTGCAACGTATAAATATCTTCTTCTTCTTCTTCTCAGCATATCTGAGTCCACTGCTGGACATATGCCTCTTGCATGGTTTTCCACAGTGTGCGTGATGCGGCGTATCTTGTCCAGGTCGGCCCTGCCGTCTTCCTCAAATCGTCCGACCATCTGGCTGCTGGTCTGCCCACGCTTCGTCTTCCTGTCCGGGGTACCCAGTGCATGGCTATGTGGCTCCATCTATTATCATCTCTGCGGCAGATATGTCCGGCCCATTGCCATTTCAGTTTCGCAACTCTTACCCCGATATCGGTGACTTTAGTGCGTTGGCGTATGTCTTTGTTCCGGACTCTATCTCGCAAAGAGACTCCTAGCATAGCCCTTTCCATTGCTCTCTGCGCTACCCTGAGTTTATGTATAACCCCAGCAGTAAGCGTCCACGTTTCGCAAGCGTAGGTCATAACTGGAAGGACGCATTGGTCAAAGACACGTGTCTTCAGAGCTTGTGGGATCTTTGAGTCGAACACGTCCCTCAGCTTCCCGTATGCTGCCCAGCCAAGCTGTATACGCCTATCGATTTCTGCATCAAGTGAGTCCCTTCCAAGTCTGATTTTCTGGCCAAGGTAAATGTATTCGTTCACTTGATTTATTGCTTTGCCTTCAATCGATATAGTTGCTGTTTGACTCGAGCCTATCCACTTCGTCTTCTCAGAATTCATTTTTAGCCCTACGCGTAGTGAAGCCTGGCTTAGGTCGTTAAGCATCTTCTCCAGCTCCTCAGATGACTGTGCGAGGATCACGATGTCATCGGCAAAACGGAGGTGGCTCAAACATTGTCCGTCCACATTTATACCATTATTTGTCCAGTCCAAAGTTTTGAAGACGTCTTCGAGTGCATTAGTGAATAGCTTTGGTGATATTACATCTCCTTGGCGTACACCTCTTTTAATAGGGATAGTCGTAGTACTACCCTGGACTTGGACAGACATAGTCGCTGACTGGTACAGGTTTTTCAGCAGGTGGATGTATCTGTAGTCAACCCGGCAACGCTGTAGTGAATCAAATACAGCCCAGTGTTCTACCGAGTCGAACGCTTTTTCGTAATCCACGAACGCAAGGTAAAGTGGTTGGTTGAACTCGCTGTTTTTCTGTATCACCTGCCTTAGCGTGAATATGTGGTCCAACGTGCTGAAACCACCTCTAAATCCCGCTTGCTCTCTAGGTTGGTGTTCATCGAGCCGGTTGGTAATTCGTGTCGTGATTACACGGGAGAACACTTTATAAATCTGGCTTAGTAGGGCAATCGGGCGGTAGTTTTCAAGTTTTGTCTTGGAGCCTTTCTTGTGGAAGAGAATGACGAGACTGTTCTGCCAATCGGAAGGTATGGTACCTGTGAATAGCGCTTCGTTAAATATTCGCCGGAGTTCCTGCAGGACTGGCCTTCCACCTGCCTTAAGCAGTTCCACAGTTATACCGTCCTCTCCGGGTGCTTTATAATGTTTAAGTTTTTTCAGCGCTAGTTTTAGTTCGTAGGTGCTGATTTCAGGGATATCCTCAGTATAATGTCGTGTCAGAGGCGCACGCTTGTCTGCAGTATCCACCAGGGTTGGTGCAGTTGCCTGTGTACTGTAGAGGTTGCAATAGAACCGGTTCACTAGTGTTACGGACAGACGCGACGATTCCAGAAAAGTATCGATACGAGTAGAGATCTCTAGACACGACGCAATATTTCCGTCCCTGGGATCGACATCAGCGAGACGGGCGATATTGCTGTCCTTGTCTAACGGCTACCTGCGCCAAGGGATCGCCTACCTGCGCGGGTATATAAACGCGGCCTGCGTGGCCGTCAGTACGTAAGTCGTAAGTCAGTTGTAGTATCAAGTTGTGAATTCAGCGATCGGACCTGACAGCGACTTGGGAACGACTACCACGGAATAACAGGAAGCTACTGGGAACGTACAGGGATTTCGGATCGTGGAAATTTCTGTCAGTATCTTCGAGCCCAGAACGACCGAAGATTCTGGAACGTTATTCCATCAAGCCCAGAACGATCGAAGATTCTGGAAGGATAATCCATCGAGCCCAGAACGACCGAAGATTCTGGAAGATCGGATACTGGAAGATTCTGGAAAGTCCATCGAGCCCAGAACGACCGAAGATTCTGGAAGATTGGATTCTAGTATTTTCCAATTAGTTTAAATAAACGCCGGCTATCGCCAAATAAACAGAACGGGTTTTATTTGTCGTCGATAGCTTCGCTGGTCCTTCGAGCCGGATAGAAGACTGAGTTCACTGGTCTACCAAGAAGCCGGAAACTTCGAGAAGCCGGAAAATTACTTCTAGGAGTGTTTAGTTCTAATTAGAATATTCGAGAATTCTAATTGGAATCTTGGAGAACATCGAGATAGAACACTCGCGAATTCTGATTGGAATATTCGGGAACGTCGAGTCAACAACACTCGCGAAGTCCAATTGGAATCTTTGAGAATTTACGTGGAATATTCGGGAAAATGCCAAAGACTAGGAGCGCCGCTGGGAAGGGGGATCTGAACGATGATCCCATGGAACGCGCACGTCGGGAGTTGCCGCCAGCGTCACCCTCCGTGGTCGAAGGAGCACCGACCACCCAAGAGGAGGGAGGAAACTTACCCTTCAGCGGGATAAGGGAAGGGGAAAGCCCAGATCGGACGATGGCTGCGGATGAAGACCCCATGTTGCCGCAGGAAAGGCGACGCACCGTGTCACGGCCTGGATCGGTTCGATCGACCGCCAGCGTCGAGGCGCGACTTAGGCAAGCCGAATATGAAGCGGAGAAACGCCTTCTCGAGATAAGGCGTAGGGAGCTTCAAATGGAAGCGGAATTGATTAAAAAGAAGCTCGCCTGGGAAACCGCCATGATTCAAGAGTCGGAGAACGAGAGCCTAGCAAATGTCGACGAGCGAATGCAGGCCTGGCTCGATCAAAGCTCTTCGGCGTTACCGACGGCCGTTGAGGGGGAATCAGCGGCGGAAAAGAAGAAGAGGGAAGACGTCTTGCCCCGAGACGCGGTTCACCTACGGGGGGAGCGCGACGACCGTGAGCGTACTAGGGACTCACGCGAACGCAACAGACGAAGCCGCTCACCCACCCCGGCGAGACATCGAGGAATCGAACAACTGGCGGACGCATTGCAAGATATGGTGCGCGCACGTCCGCCCCCAAGACAGGCCACTGAACTGCCAATCTTCACGGGCGCTGCGTCAGAATGGTTACCGTTCAAAGCGGCCATGAATGAGACGACGCAGATGTACAAGTTTACGCCCACCGAGAACGTAGCACGACTGCGTAATTGCCTCAGAGGGGAGGCAAGGGAAGCCGTGTCAGCGCTGCTAGCCACCACCACCGATCCGAAGATCATCATGAAGACCCTCGAGCAGTGTTTTGGCCGACCGGAGATCATCGTGGACCAGGCCCTGGAACAGATCCGACGACTGCCCAAGCCAGGCCCTGCCGCCACTGATCTGAACAACCTGGCGGTCAAGCTACAGAACATCGTCTGCGTGCTGCGACAGTTGGACAGACGTGGGTACTTGAACAACCCTATGCTCACGAGGGAGGTGGTAGCTAAGTTGAGCCCACACATCGCTGCTCGCTGGTGTGATTACGCTGAGGAACATGGCTCATACTCAGAGCCCGAAGTAGTCACACTCTCAAAGTTTTTAATGCAGGAAGCAGACAGGGCTCTTCGACACGCCTATGCTCCTCCAGCAACGTGCGCCTACCCAAGGAGTGAGGAACGCAAGCCTGTCTCGATTCCACTACGTCGAGTTGCAGCGCATAACGTCGCAGAGAATAAAGAGTCGGCGAAATGCTGTTGCTGCAAAAAGGATCACGAGCTACCGCAGTGCTCGCGCTTCGCTGCCATGAGTTTGAACGATCGATGGCAGCTAGTAAAAAACGAGAAGATGTGCTTCAAGTGCATCAGAAGCAAACACCGAAGAATTGCGTGCAGAGCCAAGCCGTGTGGCAAGAACGAGTGTCGCCGGCCGCACCATCCGTTGCTGCATACGGAAGTTGCTTCTCCGACGCCGGTCTCAGAAGAAGACGTCAACCACGGTGTGGAGGTGGACGCCGAGACTGTTGCTTCCACCGCCGCCGCCATGACAACAAGAGGCCGACAAGTACTTCTGAAAGTGTGCCCGGTCGTAGTTAAAGGCCCGGCAGGCGAAATCGAGACCTACGCTCTGCTGGATGAAGGGTCCACCATCTCTTTGATCGACAGAGATGTAGCGAACCGCCTAAGAGCAGATGGACCATCAGAGAGCATCCACTTGCATGGTGTGAACACACTCAAGAAAGAGAAAGGCAGCAAGCGAGTAAGGCTTCAAGTACGAGGTGTACACACAGACTACTTCGACCTGGACGCAAGAACGATCACTTCGATCAACATAAGAGGTCAAGCAGTCCCGGAAAGCATTTTGGAGTATCCCCACCTACGGCAGATGAACCCGAAGGAGGTATGCTACAATATGGCGAAGCCAAAGATCCTGATCGGAGCAGATCATTGGCATCTGATCGTGACCCGCCAGGTACGCGCTGGGAAGAGATCCCAACCAGTTGCGGCAAGAACGAGCCTGGGATGGGTGATACTAGGGAACGCGCCTAAGATCACCGCGAACAAGGATAGTGACGTCGTAGGCTACCTGAGTATGCAGGAGGATATGGATCACTGCATCTCTCAGAATGAGCGTATGAAGGATCACTGCGACACCTCTAAGAGCGAGCGTCTGGATGATCTCAGAGCGCGCGAGATTGGTTCGGTCAGGAAGAAGACGAAGCCGAGAGAGGCTTGCGCCGAGGACACCAGCAAGAAGAGGACACGCCGCGTATGTCAGAGGAACAAGGCTGACCTACCCGTGCGCCGAGATATTGTCGCCATGCTGCCAGGAAAAAAGAAGAAAATGAATCGGGATACTATTGTCGCCGAGCACCGCACGCAGATCGACAATGGTAAAGAGAAGGCTGCCAGGATTATAAGTAGCGTAGCCGAGAGACACCCACGAGCGAAAAAGGCTGCCAGAAGTATAAACAGTGTAGCCAAGGATCATCGCGCCAGGGAAATCAGCAAGCCAAGGCAGTGGAGGTCGAAACCCGCTGACCTGAACATGGCAGACGACGCCACCAGAAGAAAGAACGTTAGCTCCGTTCCAGAGAAATGGCTGATGGGTCCAGGATTCCTGCGAGGACCAAAGGAACGACATCCGAACCAAAGGGACAACGTCATCCCAGAACGGGGGGAGGAGGAAACGGTGGCCCACGTAGATAAGACCGTGGCCCACAGCGCTTCGAACGCCATGCCAGAAGCGGCCCGGATAGGTAAATACGACAGCCTTATCCGTGCCACGGCGTTTGTTCTTCTGGCTGTAGATAAGTGGCGACACAGAAGCACGGAACTGGAGTTGCGTCACCTGCAACGTGCGGAGGAAATGTGGCTTCGCCGAGCTCAGGAAGAGAGCTTCAGCGAGGAACTGTTGCTGCTACAGAAAGGCAAGCCCATCCCCAAATCGAGTCGTCTCTACAAGTTGGACCCAGAACTTGTAGATGGCTTTCTACGCGTCCGGAGAAGGATCGACGCGGCTACTGCAACAGCGGATACGGAGAGACCAATTATCCTGGACGGGAAACACCATTTCGCGCGGCTGCTCATCGCCAAGGAACATTGTGCGGCGGGGCATGCGAACAACGAGCGAGTGGTGAACGAGATCCGCCAGAGATGTTGGGTCCTGCGTTTAAGGCCCACTGTGAGGACTATTGCTCGCTCCTGCAAGACCTGCAGATTAAAGAAGACCGGGGCTGCTAAGGAGCTTCGAGCAGCAGCAGAAGAACGGGTGCCTCAAAAACAGGAGTATCTGCTGGAACGTCGATTGCAGTGGCGATTTACAGCACCAGTGCCAAGGGATGAACCCGGGAAGAAAGCATCCCTTAAGCCTGGGGACTTGGTCATTTTGGCGGACCCGAACCTCCCGCGAAACATATGGCCACGAGGAGTCGTCGAGAGGATTTATCCTGGCCCTGACGGAGAAGTTCAAAGTCGCGCTGACGCCAGAACAAGAGGAGGGATATTCCGACGACCAACCAGGAAGCTCGTCGTTATGATCGTCGACGAGGAATAGAGAAATTTGCAGCCTGCAACCCTCGCAACGAACTGTAAGCAGAATCGCCGCGCTGTCCAACCCAGGAGGATAGGCTTCGAAGAGTCTACGCCGGGGGGAGTATTGTTACGGACAGACGCGACGATTCCAGAAAAGTATCGATACGAGTAGAGATCTCTAGACACGACGCAATATTTCCGTCCCTGGGATCGACATCAGCGAGACGGGCGATATTGCTGTCCTTGTCTAACGGCTACCTGCGCCAAGGGATCGCCTACCTGCGCGGGTATATAAACGCGGCCTGCGTGGCCGTCAGTACGTAAGTCGTAAGTCAGTTGTAGTATCAAGTTGTGAATTCAGCGATCGGACCTGACAGCGACTTGGGAACGACTACCACGGAATAACAGGAAGCTACTGGGAACGTACAGGGATTTCGGATCGTGGAAATTTCTGTCAGTATCTTCGAGCCCAGAACGACCGAAGATTCTGGAACGTTATTCCATCAAGCCCAGAACGATCGAAGATTCTGGAAGGATAATCCATCGAGCCCAGAACGACCGAAGATTCTGGAAGATCGGATACTGGAAGATTCTGGAAAGTCCATCGAGCCCAGAACGACCGAAGATTCTGGAAGATTGGATTCTAGTATTTTCCAATTAGTTTAAATAAACGCCGGCTATCGCCAAATAAACAGAACGGGTTTTATTTGTCGTCGATAACTAGGTTCAATAGCCCAAGCGTGTCAGTAACTATTTCACCCTCGTTGTTCTCTAGTTTAGACAGTTGGCTACTACCATTGCTTGTGGCTCTGCTAAAGATTTTGGGCCCTCGGTGTTTCTCTACGTATAAATATAATTGCATTTAATTACGTCGTTCGCAAAAAATATCAGAAAACAAGATATTAACCTATCTTAAGAATATAATAGATGTCGGTTGACAAAAAATATATGACAATTAAATAAGTACGTTCAATTATGGTTCAATTTAAGATGACACGTCATTCATGACGTGACATGGCCAGACATTCATGTCTGGCCATTTCACTCTAGCGAGATGTCAAGCAATTTGAGTATCCTAATTAATAAAGCTATATTTTATTTTATTGCTCTTATATGAAAACAGGCATAAATTATTCACGTTGACGAGACCGGCCGCTATAAAATTGTAATTAAAACAATGTTACTTTCTCGGCATAGGGGAACAAAATAGGCGGTTCGTCGGAAAGTTTGTTCATTAGTAACTTAATAGAATTAGCTGAGCGCTGTTTACACAAACCTACCGCTAAGTTGCTCGCGACATCCTCCAATTATGTAGTCACTAAACGACAAGAACGCTAACGAGACCTAGCTGGAGAGATTTTAATTATTTCACTGCTTATCCAGATTATTTTGCGGTTTTTTTTAGATGAAAACATGTTGTGAAGTCATTATGGAATTGGATGAGACATTCAAACTTTTCTAATGTCCTCCCAGCCAATGTTTTGGCTCCGGCGGCCAATCTGTTTCGATTAATCACCTAAGGATATGATATTATAGTTGAGGGATGGGCCGGTCAGTCGACACAAGGCGAGCACTAGTTCGTCCCTTTTTTTTATACTATGTAGATCAGTTGGCCAGACAAGAAAAGCCCAGTAACGCATTAGCGATCCCTCTAGTGTTGCAGATGTCTATGGGTTCGTTTGCCGCCTTTGACATAAAAAAAAGTTAACTCAATCTTGTGAATTTAATCATATGATGTAAGCTTCTTCGTTTTCATCGGCAAGTGAATGGGCAAGTGTCACCTTTATGCTAAGTAAAAGATGAGGATTCAAATCACGATTAAAGGAACCTATACTCTTTATACAACTGGTATATTCACGTTACTCTGCGAATTAACTTTGCCTTACTTTCTTTTTAATTAAATCTTTAAACTGATTTACCTGTAGCTAAGGTTTCAATGTCAGTGTCTAATGGCGTCAGAGAACAGAAAAAGATGTGAAAATCCACAGGTGGTTCAAACTTAGCATAATGCCATTCAAGCCCGTCTCACCGATTTTATTCTTCAGACGTGAACTAAAATTTAGTTCGGACTAAAAACGTAGCCAGATTTAATTTCGGTAACGTAAGGCTGGTTTTAGAGTCACGCTGACGCGCGCGCGTAGCGTTATACACTGCCGGTTTTCTTTGCAGTTAAAATCGTCGCTATCTTACAAGAACAGCGATACTTGCTGATACGCGCGCTGACCGCTTGCTTGTCAGCGTGACTCTAAAACCAGCCTTCGACACTAGTCACCGTCCATTGTTGGAGATGCCACTTAGTTGAATATTCGTTTTGGAATGGGAACATTGCTTTATTCACTGCCCTTCTTCTTCTTATAGTAGATGGCCACCGACTCCTCTTTATAAGGATTGCTTCCTACAACCAACGTTATACTACGTAATTATGTTGTCGCAAAAATATTGAGAAATGCAAACCGCTGGAACCAGCGAGATCTTTATTAATAGCCATTTGATTTTGATTTTTTATTACATTCAACGCTTTAAAATAAATAAATATCAGACTACATCACATTAATTTTTGTAAATAATCTATTTTAGTTTTAAAACTACTCTTTTTGCACGATGTGAAAACAATTACCTTACCACAAAACAAAACAAATACGAGAAAAAAAAACTAACGACCTTCGAGTTTTACAATCGGCTTAGCCTATGTTTCAAGGAGGCATTCAAAATTGTAACGCAATTATACTTTTAAATCCGCCACAAAAAATTGAGGCAAAACTGCCAGCCTTTTTCGCTTTTACATTTCTTCCAACAGACTACACAATTACCTTCTCTTTTTTGCCTAGTCGTCAAACTCACCACGTTTCATTCCATGCCGTATATTAAACAATTTAAAAAGCATTCATCCTGCCATTCTCAGGTCGAGTTTAATCAAAACAAACCCGAGTGTATCGAATGCTCGGACAGACAGCTCATACGAGCGAGATTAGTTCGCCGGCGATCAAAGAGGCGAGATCTGAATAAACCTCCGTTTTGTTTTTAATTTATTAGTACTCAAAGTGGGATCGGAATGGAATGGTTACGTTTAGTACTTTGCACATTGAAGATGGCAAGTGTCATGTTGTATTTTTTGTAAGACAACGATTTTTATTAGAGAAAAGGTGACAAGCCATTGGGCGAGAAGTCGAACGAGCAGCTCGTCTCGATCCGTGCGAGCTTCGTATAATCTACATGCATACTTTTAGTCGCACGCACACAAACACTGTGCCAAAGTCTGCCGAACTGAAACAACGTTAGACGAGTGTCAGGTTTTTTTGTCACAAATATTTTCGTTACGGAATTTCTTGGTTCGGTCGACGCGCCCACAACAGTTAGTACAGTCGTATACTTAATACGTACTTTTATTTAAGAGCAACGTTGCGGTCCCTTGATAAACCACCAGGTACATACTTATAACAATCTTAAGCTCACTAGGTAAGTATATTGAGAATTCCAAATTTCGTAGAAGAAAGCTTAGTTCCACTCACTAGTGCACAAAGCAATATGAAAAGTATCAAAATGAATCTTCCATTATGTTTTCAATTTATTAGTTTCGAGCGCCGTTGATCAAAGCGATCGGAACGAAATGAAAATGAATTTTCGTTTTTATTTGAGTATCTTCCGACGGCAAAGATTTTGTCAGACGACCCGATCGTTGTATTACGTTTGAATTGGTTTCATTTGTATAAGTAGTAGTAGTAGCTACTATAATTTATTGACTTATACTTAGCCTTATATATATACATGTAGTTTAACCCATCAAATGTAATGTATGTAGTTCATAATACGGTGGAACCACAGATTATTGAATAGTTACTAACGTAAGTAGAACTAACAATAAAATAAAATACCTGTTGTTACCGAAGCTGGCAGTTAACACAAGGAGTCTGTTAATACTTTTTATATTTCTTTTATGATTATGATTTGACGAAATACATATATTTGAGAGAAAGAGTTGCGTTTGATTTATTAAAATACTTAGTTAAAATGGCTATTATAGTTTCTGCACGTGAAAATTTGATAGCATCGAAAGATATATGCTTGTTACTTTCGCACTGGTACATAGTAATTTATTGGGTGTAAGCTTGTGTTCATCTATATTCTAAATACGTAATAGTCCGTAGCTCACTCAATTTACTCTATGTAAAAATACATACGTGTATTTTGTATTCCACTGACGTCCACGGGGCTATGAGGGTATAGACATGCACCTATATTTGCACGCTCACGTCTTATTTGCTAAGTTGGATGAATGGAAATTAGTAATTAAAATAATTATTTCACTAAAATTAATTTCACATTTACTACTACTTATTATATAGTTTCTCATACTCTTTATTATTCAATTATGACTGTGACATTTGTGTTAATTTTAGTTTAACTTTGCATTCATTACTATATTATTGTTATTATTATTATTATTTTTTCTGTAATCATTGTAATTATTATTATAATTTTAATCTAGATTTCATTCAATTCGATTCCATTTTAATTTGTTTTTAACCGACTTCAAAAAAGGAGGAGGTTATATGTTCGACTGTATGCATATTTTTTTTTTTTTTTTATGTATGTCCGTCGATTTCTCCGTCAATTGTGGACCGATTTAAATAATTCTTTTTTTATTTGAAAGTGCATAGTTCCGAGGTGGTCCCATTGTCACCATGTCAGGATCTGATGATGGGATCCCGGAAAAATCAAGGGAAAACCTCAAATTTTATAGGCTGCGCCTACGCGTTACTTGTTTTTTCTGAAGCCATTCAAGTTTTTGCGTCCGATAGACATCATTTTATGTTGATGAGCTGATGATGGAAGGTACAACTCCTTAACGGTTAGGAGTTAGGGGATAATTCTTTCAGTATTGTAGGAATATGTGGACCGTTAGTTGTATTTCATGTACTTTTGCAGCTAAGGTGATGATGGAAAGTACAACTCCTTAACGGTTAGGAGTTAGGGGATAATTCTTTCAGTGTTGTAGGAATATGTGGAACGTTAGTTGTATTTCATGTACTTTTGCAGCTAAGCTGATGATTACCCGGGGATGGGCTGGTCACTAGCCAATAAGGTTAGCACCGGCTCGTCCTAATCGGGTGTGAAGGAGAAACCGGGGGAGTGTAGTGGGTAGCGGACGCTTCGGTCTCGAGTCCCACACACGGCCGCGGGTCTAGCTAGCCTGCGGTTATGGTGCATAAACGCATTCTCCTCCTACCCATGGTGCTGAACACTTAATGAATACCTAATATTATTATCAAATAATACAATTCTACTCGTATTTTCGCTATCATTATTATGAAAGAGTTTTACTCACTACCTACGTGTTATTCACACTAAAAATAGAAAAATAAACAAACTTTTTAAAAAAAAAATTAAACCGACTTCAAAAAAAAAAGAAACAAAAAAAACTACCTAAAAAACTGAAAAGCAAAAAATAATTTTAATAAGACATTCAACAAATGCGCTTATTGTCTAAGCCTATTAATTAAATTGTATTTTACGTGCTAGTAGGTACCTACTAATCTGTTTGAAGTCGGTGCCAAGCCAAATAGTAGGTACCCAGACTACGTACCTACGTCCGCGGATTATTTGTAACCCTGTATAATACATAAATTATTAGGTATGTATCATTTTTCATTACCTTTGGCTTGGCACCGACTTCAAACAGATTAGTAGGTACCTACTAGCACGTAAAATACAATTTAATTAATAGGCTTAGACAATAAGCGCATTTGATGAATGTCTTATTAAAATTATTTTTGCTTTTCAGTTTTTTAGGTAGTTTTTTTTTTTGAAGTCGGTTTATTATGTTGACATTTTTGATTTTATTTTTATTTGTATTATTTATTTTACTTGAATACGGCGGATTTTTCTTTGTTTTTTATGATATGGATTTTGATCTGAAATAAAGAATTATTATTATTATTACTACTAATATTCCACTTTTTCACTTTTAAAAACCTAATTAATTTATGCCTTTTTAGAAAATTAACAATGTTTATATGATGCACTTCTGGCTTAATCAAAGCGTTTTGTCTAAACCTATTTTTATTGGACATGAAAGTTAAGACTTTGATTTTTAATAACAACAGAATCAGTTAACAGTGACTGATTAAATATATTTTCATAGCTTTACTCTAGTCATGAGGTGTTCTGTAACAATGGACAAGCCGTCAGACCGTCTGTTGATGGTTTACCTCCCCCCTCTGGCCGCGCGCTTACCTCAGGAGGTGACCCGCACTTACGCGCGAACTTTATAGTCGATTGTACCTCGGTTTATAAACAAATAAAACGCAGAAATGAATGTAAGCGAATAATTTCAGGATGACTGATCCGCATGAGAGTCAAGCCGGGACGGAAGGCTCGAATAGTTCAATACGAAATATTTACATATGTATATTAATGGATCAAGTGGTTAAACGGATGTTTGTTCAAAAGCTTGCAATCCTGCACGCTCTGAGATGCATTTTATTGGCAGGTTCGGTTTAATCAAAATGGACCGTATCGTTACCCCTGCAGCCGACAGGTTGAAGTTTCATAAAGGAGCCGTTATTTCCCACCATTTCTTGGAAGTGAACCTTTCACAGAAAAGGTACACGTTAAATGAAGAAAATAATAAAATGCTGTTATGGTCAGGGAATCAATGTAATGTACGAGCAAACACCGCTTTACAAAGCGACAACACTTGAAATGAAAAACTTGAAGATCAGAGTAGTAAACAGTGGCAGCACAATGCTTATTTTTTATAATTTTTTTTTAGCATATTGCCTGCTTAATGGCGATATTAATACAAATATATTAGAAAAAAAAATACCTGGACAAATTGAATTTTTTCTAATATATTTGTATTAATAGCACAATGCTTCTTGTCTAAGTGTCCCTCAGTAGCTAACCATCAGGTGGACTGTTTGTCAGTCTGCCAACTGAAGTGACATTAATTTTTTTATGTCAGAGGCGGCAAACGAGCCAGCGGGTCACCTAATGGTAAGCAATCACCGCCGCCTATGTACACCTGCAACACCAGAGGGATCGCCGATGCGTTGCCGGCCTTATAAGGGGGCGTGTGGGCCTCCGGCATTCTCACAAACCAGACGAAATACAATAGTATTATTTCACGCTGGAAATATAGGCTGTTTATATGCTATGTCTTGCTCTCTATCGATCCCGACTCTTAAAATTTTGTTGGATAGATTACCCGATATTACTATGACCGAGATCGGGGGCTGAGAGATCTTGTTTTTTAATCAACTTTTACTTAGTAAAATTAGCATAAGCTAGTCTTTGCGTTAGTTAAATTATGTTATAAAATTAAGAATTATAAAAATAATAATTCCTCGTTTACAACAAACCCCTCTAAATAACCGTGGCGCAGGGCATTGGCATGGGAATCACAAACAGCCATAAACCTCTTGTAATGAACTATAAACGGGAGGGGGGATAAGGTATTTATGATATAATTAGCCCTGATTAATTAACAAACAACAGATGGTATTCGCTTTTTCAGGGGATATTTCAGAATTTTAATTACGAAAGGCTGAGCTCAAGGGTTCGCTATATTGTAGTCGGGCCGGTCAATAGCCATAAGACTAGCTCGTCCCTCTTCGGACCAGCTCGTCCCTCTTCGGACCAGCTCGTCCCTCTTCGGATGGTGTTAGTGGGCAGTGGGACGACTAGTTTTAGTCCCGAGCCTCACATGAGGCCCCAAATGAAGCTTACCTGAAGCTTAGGCATGTAAATGCGTTCTTCTCTGCTGAAAAGAAAGAGTATACTATAGTTGTAAAACTCTAATAGATTTGACATTTCATTTGTTGTGCTAGAAGTTTGTTATAAAAAACTTATGACACAGGAATAATGTTTTTTTTTGGAGGAAATTGCTTCTAATAATGTATGAGGTGTGCATCTATTTAGAATTGTACTTAAATTCTTTCATTAGTTTAGAACTTGCGATCGCCCCCACAGTTTTACCCGCGTGCAATTTCTTTTGCCAATTATCCACCCTTCCCCCCACATTTCCGGGATCAAAAGTACCTTATGTCACCCGGGAATAATGTAGTTTTCCAACAGTGAAAGAATTTTTCAAATCGGTCTGGTAGTTTCGGGGCCTATTCAATACAAACAAACAAACAAATTTTTATAAGTATAGATAATTATATTGTTATAATTATATTAGTATAGATTATAGTATGTAGATTATATTAGTATAGATAGTTAAGAATATGGCAAAACACTTGTAGTTGCTAAGAATAACGTAATACAATGGGCAGGCAAGAAATTATATAACCTCATATTTAGTAAATGAACGAATAATATTTGAAAAACGAGACGAATTACGTTCGTTAGAAAAGAGTTAAATTGGTCGGAAACAATGTATTTTTGTTCCTTTAGCAAAAAACAAGATACTTCAATTTATATTTGTATTTTATAAAAGCTCAATTCAATTAAAATATTTTTTCTAATTAAGTATATATTCACGAGACATTTGGTGTAATGGTCGTTAAGTCGGCTATCACACCAAGAGGTCGCGGGTTCGATCCCCGCACTGTAAAAACATTTGTGTGCATGAACATGTCTGTTTGTATCGGTCTGGGTGTTTCTATGTGTAATATGTATTTATTTACAAAAAAAAGTATATAAGTAATGTTTATCCGTTGTCTAGCACGAGGATTCAGGCGACTGGGACCAAATAAAACTGGGACCGCGGTCCCAGTTACCTGATA
This sequence comes from Mecyna flavalis, assembly GCA_949319885.1. Classification (NCBI taxonomy): domain Eukaryota; kingdom Metazoa; phylum Arthropoda; class Insecta; order Lepidoptera; family Crambidae; genus Mecyna; species Mecyna flavalis. The sequence continues at coordinate 2,685,418 of OX439426.1, forward strand.
ACATTTTTGAATCGGTCGACTGGGACCATATACCTAATTTCCTTTAATGTACAGTTAACAGAAAAATCAAGTTATAACTCAGGATTTTATTTTATTTAGTATTACGGTCAAGTATTTTTGAAGTGAAAACTTCTGACTACACTTTTTTTATGGGGAAAAAATGTTAAACTCGCGACAGATTAGTAAGATTGATTCGCCATGCTCGTCGAAGTTATAGGCGCCCAGAAACACCAAAGAGAAGTCACACGGAATATCTAATGGCGGAGTAGAATTTCATGGAAATAAAAGCGAGTGATGCAAAACTTCTATTTGAAGTACCAGGCGCCCATAAGTACCGAAGAGTAATCACACGGAATATTTCATCCTAAAATGGCAGCGTGGTGAATAAAATTCATGTAAAATAAAAGCGAAGTGATGCAAAACTTCTATTTGAAGTACCAGGCGCCCATAAACACCAAAGAGTAGATCGAAAATTCGTAAGACGGATGGAGAGTAGACAGGCGGTGCGGCGTTGTGTCAGTATGGATTTGTCATAAAAGTGACATTCGGTTGCTAAGTAACATTGTTATGAGGAGATGATTGTCATTGCAAATAAATATTACACCACGATATGTGCATCTTCTGACTTTATTATAAATATATAATAGGAGTAATGAGTACTTACTTTATTATGGTGTATAAAGTTAAGAGACATTAAGACTGATTTTTATATTATTGTTTTGAGGAGATTTCTGTTGAATGTTTACTTAGAATTACTAGTTAAGTAGGCATATGAGCCAACGTGACTTTTTAAACATAATTAAGACTGTTATACTGTTTAAGTAGGTAATACAAAAACTTACTTACCTTTGCAAAAATTAACTTTGTTTTATTTGTGACACCTTTTCTGCTAACTGTACTAAATCTTGTATTTCAACAATGGATTTGTGGTTAAAATTACGGGTGGTCCCACTCGCCTGACGAAATAAACAAATAAAAACTAATCAGGCAACTGGGACCGCGGTCCCAGTTATATAGTGGTCCCAGTCGCCTGAATCCTCTCTAGCACCCATAGCACAAGCTAATGCTTAGTTTGGGGCTAGATGGCACTGTGTGAATAATGTCCAGAGATATTTATTATTATTATTATTACACCAAATGGCTCGTCAAATTAAATTATGTTATATTTATATTTCTAATTATGTTATATTTCTAAATCTACGCAGGGGGATTCTTATATGTACCCTAACTGTCATTATGGAAGGCAGATGCCTTCTATATTGTTTGACAGATGTCAAACTGAATTGATGACGGTAGTGAGTAACTAGGTCAAATGTTATAGGGGACGTGTGAAGCCATCTTGAATCCGTTGCTTTATTACAGAGTGGCTTGATAAGAAAACAGCTGCGCAATTAAAACTTTTAATGACTGGATTAGACACGATCACGGACCTGAAAGAAAGACGGACGTAACCTCACACTAAAAAACAGTGAAGCATGCAAGGACCTCCACTTTCGTTTGTTGTACACGACCTACACTCACACAAACACACTAGGTCATCCACTCCGCCGCCATTTAACCCCGCGCGACAGCGACATTGACACTTATTACTGCAATCGTTGTGATGACAATAAAATGCCGTCTTGCGTTGTCAAATCTTGTAAAAATTCCTGAGAAAACTTAAAAAATCACAAGGAATCACCTATAAAACGTAAGTTATGAGTTTCTCGATATATATTTTTTAATTCATTTAATTACTGTGACGGAAATTCTAGAGGCAAAATGCAACAGTGTTGCCACTTTTTTTACGGGGAAATTTCCCTTAATATGGGGTGATCTGTATTTATTGCGCTCGGGCTTTGTAAAATCAGGTTTTCATTTTTATACAACAAATAAAATTAATATTATGATTGTAAAGTGGCTACCACTTGCACTAAGATACGTCTCAAAAAATCAACAATACGTTTCTTAAGTGCTCGACGTTGCGTTTTTATTTTTTAATGTTATAAATTCAAAACAATAAATGAGAATTGGTTCGCGGTGCTAGCTAGTGAACTGTAAACGGAGTCTTTGGTTAGAGTAGTGGGTCGGAATCGGAAACCCAAAAGTCCTCAATATTTCAAATGTTTGTACCTTATAATAGGCTATTTGACTACTGCTGGAAAATAGTTTTATATTATTTATTATTGCATAAAATGCAAACCGTTTTAATATTTCCTGGAGATCTGTCGTATATACGGAGAAAATCAATGTTAAAGTTTGAATTAAAAAATTACCCGCCAAAACGCAATTTTTGACAGATGACGTCACAAAAAGATAAACAACAAACTCAACAACAAACTGTGAAATAGTTTTGAAATTTATTGCATAAATAATGGTTAATAAGTAGTGTGTTGTACCCAAATGTACAAGTACATCGATAAAGACTCCGGAAAAACTATTTGTACCAGTTCCTATAGATCCTGAGAGCCGAAAAAAGTGGTTGAGTGTAGCTCGTCGAAACTCTGAAAGCATTGGACCTAATTCAAGTGTTTATATGTGTGAAGATCATTTTAACGTAAGTAATATTTGTATTGTTGCGTTAGTTTAGGTTACGTTAGTTTAGGTGACGTGAAAACAGTGCGTGACACCAAAGAAATGTAGGAGTTAACATAACCTAAAAAATGCTGTCAGCTCGCACAAAATGTCTCTCCATTTTATGCACAGAACTTTAAATAAACAAAACTGTAATAACTAGGACGGTTGAGAAATAACGTAAATAACACGTAGATCGCACGATCAATATAAAGAAAAACAGAAAACATGCACTGAACTAATGTTTACATTTTTTGTGACGTCATCAAAGTTGCAACCAATCACAGAGCGTTTTCAAACACGTGATTAAACCACAAAAAAATTTAAATTTCATATATGTTTTTTATATACAGAAAATGACCTTATTTTTTCAGAACATCCAATAAAATATGCTTTTTACATTACATTTTATTAGGATGACAACAAATTGTTCCATATTTTAAACACAGTCAAATAGCCTATTTACGTACGTAGTCAATAATAATGTTATTTGTAAATAATACACTTCTCTATAGATGCGTAACATGTGTTTTATTTCTTATCACTGTGGTCATAGAAATTATGTATAATAGGTCAACATTATGATTCTTAAGCTCCCGGTTTCTACTCTCTGTTTTGTTTGCGAGATTTAAGTAGTAGGGAAATTGAAGATTTATACGGCAACCCTCAAATCACGCACACGCCTTTAACTGGCGGCCATTATTATGCTTCACTCATGATTAGACAAGGTTACGTCCGTCTTTCTTTCAGGTCCGTGGACACGATATTAATTATTGAGTATAAACATAAAAGATGCCAAGTACTTAAAACTGAATGTTGCTTCAGTTTTAATTAGTACGAAATAATGTATTACGTAGCGGTTTACTGTATACACATAATATGTATGTTCATCTATACTAATATTATAAAAAAGTAAGATTTGTTTGTTTGTATTGAATAGGCTCCGAAAGTACTGCTAAGCTACACTATCCCCGAGTGACATAGGGTACTTTTTATCTTGGATATGTGGGGGGAAGGGGGGGATAATTGACAAAAGAAATTCGCGCGGGTAAAACCGCGAAGGCGACCGCTAATATTGAATAGTTTTGTATGTACAGTCAAAAGCATGTCAGACTATACACTTTGGACTTTGTACCACTCTTATGTCGGGGGCATAAGTGCTATTATCGAACTGCAGGTGTTTACCGTGATGTGCTGTTGACCGTACTATGGGTTTAAGAAGCAACAAGTATCAGCCTTTTTTATGTTCCACTGTCTCCGTCATTGAAATTAAGTTATCGGCACAATGGGTATTGCCATATTCATCACGTTTTCCACCACATTTGTTTGTGTTCGAAAATTTCGACACAATTTTTTTCCCAACCCGGAAATTGACCCAAAACGGAGATTACTGCCCGGTCTTGTAACAACAAGACTAGCATAAAACAGTAGAAGCTAAATATATCTTTCAATCTTCATATCAATTAACATTATACTATGTAAACTTTGGATCTTCACACTGTTATTGACAAAAGTGCTTGTTATTGATTTAAGACTGTTGTTGTTAAAGACAGAAGAATTAATTCCATGTTTAGCAAATATAGCTGATTTGCATTGAAGGATGGTTAGCTTTTTAAATTTATTATTGGTACTTACAACTTTAATTGCTTCCAACTTTTTTTATACTAGGTCAGTTGGCAGACAGGCACGCAGCCCGCCTGATGGTAAGCGGCCACTGCGGCCTATTCCATTGAGGGACACTTCACCTAGAAGCGTCGTTCAATATGCTGCCAAACTGTAGGCTCATCTGATCTTCGAACCTTTGATTTCAAGTGTATTGGCTCCCACATGAATATTGCCGGGACACAGCCAAAGCTGTTATGGCGGCAGATTTCGCCTGTGATGGTGGTAGCTAGCCAGTCGGGCTCTGAAAAATCCCTACCACTAACCACCAATTAAAGTTTTAAATAGGGATATTAGGCCTTTTAATTTTATTCATCTCCAATTCGCGTTCTATATAATTTTTAAATTTCGTATTTTAATGGCATTTTAATTCCTTTGATTGAGTCCCTATCTCGAATATTCTATTCATTGCCTTGAGGCTTGTCTGAATTATTAACATCAGCGAGTTTCCGCTCGAGTGTTTGGGAGCCTCCCTACATGATTTTACTCGTAGATTTGAGGGGCTTTAGCATTATCGATTCTGATGTTTCTTATAGAGTTATTTATAAGCAGAATAAGATCATATAGATATATACATTTATTGTATAATAATTTATATAATAAAGCTGTACAATAGAGGCGGACTAATCGCTAATAGCGAGCAGATTATTTCATTTGCTACAATTTTGGCTCAAAACTTTCGATGCTTTTTTCTCATTCTTTTTCGCTTTCGCCTGCGGAATCGCATGTGAAAGCTATACGACGTTACAAAATGACAAGAATGTGATAATTTTTTGGGGAGTATGTATCATTCCAAAAATCACGCCTATCCGTTGCGCAGTTGCAACGTAAAAGTAAGACAACCAAAAACTCTTTTATTTTTATAACTCTACTTCCCAAGGTCTAGTCTATGTTTATTTCAAATTTCACCAACTGAGTTCAGTGAATAAGGCGCAACAGATAGACAGAGACTATATACTTAATAAAAATGTTAGTATTAATTTTAAACATGGGCCAACCTTACAGCCTTGTTTAATATCAATTCAATACAAGACATTTTTTAAGTGTACATTGGCAATATTTAAGTCGCAGTAGGACATTAATGGGCTGATACTTTACTTTACTTTTACAAGGTACTTCCCCGCTTCGTGGTCTCTGATCGTAAACGTCTACTTAAGATGTCATTTCAAAGGGAAACTATCAAACTGTATCGATAATGATTGATGACGGTTGTGAGTGCATAGCGAGCGAATTAACGAGCTGGGGCGAGAAGTTTATCGTCTTTTAAGAGAGTTGAATCATTGATAACAATATAAAAGGGTAAAATCAATATATTTTACAACGCGCCGCCCGCGTTTTTGGCTGAGTAGTGTAACGTTGTACAAATTCTCCTATTTATATTTTTTTTTCCATGTATGGCAATATTGGCAATTCAACCAATCACAGCGCCCGTTCGAGCAAAATTGCAAATCTCATGTTCAGTGTGGCAAGTGAAATAACAAGTTTGTTGTTAGTGTAAAATTTGCTGAGTATGTGACGCATGGTTGAGAGTCGAATAAAAGTCATATTTATATTTTTCACAGGTTTATTAGTTTAATTATATTTTTAAATGTTTTAGAAGTCAATATTCTTCAAAAGTAAACTAGTTCTTTTATTTTCTAAATTGATTCTGACTTTTAGTAAACGTTTTGTTTAGTAGAATTAGGATCGGCCGGTAGCTGTCGGAATTTGAGTTGGTCACACTGTCTACCGGTTACTTTCACTTTTTTCGAAGATGGGCCCGAGAAGGGCGTTATAAATTAAATCTTTATATTTGCTTGCCTAAATGGCAGATCCAGTGGTTTTGTGATTGTCCACATACTCCTGGTAAGTGGTTCGAAGGATTTTATTAATTCGGCGATTTCTGTTTGGTTGAAAATGGCGTTCCTCTTATGAACCGACATCTTTCAGGTCTGTAATGGCATTTCTTGGGTGGCGGGAAGCCGCATATCTTCGTCGCGAGGAGTTCCAAATGGAATCCTGGGACTAAGCTGGTAAGACCCCCTCCTTTACATGTTTCATGGTGTCCGGTATTCTCCTGGTTTTGTTTCCGCCGCTAACCCTGGAATTGTTTCTTTTCAGCGGTGGGATTTTATTGATTCAATATTCGATATTATTTATATTCAAACATTCATTCATTATATTCAAACTAGATTTTATTCAAAATTTATTATATTCAAAATATTTAATTGCGTAAGGCCGGTTCTGACGGTGCCCGTGGGACAGACGTCGGACCAGAAAAGCTGTATGTATATATAAACAAGGAATGATCTGGTAATAGCCAGGAGTAGCAGGTCGGTGCAACATTTCAATAGTTTTTACAACACATAATTAATAATATTCATGGTGGTATTCCCTTATTAGTGGTTATCTTTTAGCCCCAAATTATCTTTGCAACACCCCAAAGTTAGAACCTATTTTTACGACCCCTGTCGAATGAGCTAGAATTTTCTAGAATTGTTAATTGTATTTATTTGTACTACCCTCAGTGTGTGTGGGAGAATTAAACATATTTGTTCAACTGCATCTCCTCTTTTATTTCTTTTTTTTAACTCCCCCAGCACGAGGGTCACAACCAAATTTTCATATATTTTTGTCCATGGGCCTCTCGGGCACATAGATAGGAGGTTTCCATGTGACAAAATGGCGCCCAACTTTTAATTTTATTAATAGATTTTGGTGTGTTGCACAAGGTTTTCTTTATATTTTATGTTACAACATTCCTCTCTATTCCTTTTCGCCCGGACCGCAGGGAATATTGTGAGTGTAACATCTGTCCTGGCTGTTGGCATTGTTTGGTTTGGATTGAATATACAGAAGGCATAGGAAGTAGAGGGAGAGAGAAGGAGAGGAATTGTGTGTTTTTTGTTTTATGTTTTATGTAAAAGAATTTTTTTGTGTGTAATTTTGGGGTACCACCGACTTAACATTATTGAATTTATTTTTTTGTTACCGTGTGGGAAGTTCTTCTTATGTAAATTTTGAGTTTCACATGTTATTTTGTAACTATATAAGAGTTAGATTTTATTTTAATATTGTTTTCTAAACATTTTTTTCATTTGAGGGTTTGGAAAATTATTTTTTGGTCGGGAAATATTTTGCATTCATTGAGAAATCAAAACTCAATTGTTATTTTTTAAGGTTAGTTGTCAAATTCATTTACAGTACATACCTTACTATTTTTTTTAATAATTTATACAGTAAAGGTAAAGAAATTGATAATATTTTGTTAAATATTTTCCATCATTGTGAAACTTAAATACATTTATATTGACAAAATACCTAAATATTTTAAAGATTTTGTTACATATCAAGTTAATTAATTTTGGTTGTGTGGTTTTATGAGAGGACCTTCCTACAACGTTTTTTTTTGTGTGTTGTCAATAAGAAATAAAAAACATAAGTGTTGTTGTTTCATTTTTCTTTAGTAAGAAAATATTATGTTTTGTGTTTTCCCATTATAATATTGTGTAAACTTGTGTGAACAATTAAATTTCTCTGCTTTGTACCACAACTTAATTAATTTAGTGTGGACAATATTAATTCATATTATTTTGTTAAAATACAAAACGGCTTAGATTTGTTTTAGGTACATACTTACATAAATGTTTGGTATTTAGTTAATTGTAAACACTTGAATAAGTAAATAAATACTTACTTATTACATTGAAATTTTGTGGGTTTCCAAGTTATTGTATTGGACGTTTGTTTTTAAGTGTAACTACTAGTAGAATGTAACTGATTATCTTAGAATTATTGTAACTTTCGCTTGAAAACTAGATTTTTCAACGTTAATCAGTTATTTTTCTTGGAAATAATTTTTAGTTGGCTACAGCCAAATAGTTTTTTTATTCTGTATAATTACCATTCAATAAGGCACACAGTGTGCGATTTTGTAATTGGGGTTTTGTCTTGATAATTTTTTTTACATAACTACCTACATTTGATAACAATTTTTTTTAAGTTAATACCACCAAGTAAGTTAATATTTTTTTTTATTAATGCGGATAGATTTAGAATGGCAAATTGGCACCTAAAGTTGAAAGTGTAGGGTCAATAGGTTTTATGGCCATTAATTTATGACCTGGAGAGAGTTTTTGACGGTCAGTCGATAGGATCATGGCATTCCCCGGTAGTGTATCGAATCTGATATATATTCGGCACACGAACCAGTATGAGTGAAAGGGTGCATACAGGCTATTTTTACTGTATCACTATAAGTTCGGATGGGGAGGTATGTAAGGTTTAGCAGTATGAATGCGTGAGGTATGACAGAGTTAGGGAATCGCTTGCAAGCTGGATGGTCGACTGTTCCGGTTTTTTTTGTTGTCTTGATCCTTTTTGTTTGTTTCTCAAAGGAGGACAAACGTTTTTTTAACGAGCCCCAAACCATTTTTTATGCCATTTTGCATAGGTTTGGCTTAGCTTTGTTTTTTTTTATGCTATCATACTTAGCGAAGATACGAGCGGTATTGATGCAATTTTGGATCTTTTGTAAGACACATTTTTTTTCTCTTCCTCGTCAAGGCACGAATTAATATTGGCCTTATGCTCATTTGCTCATAGGTTTGCTATAAGTCAGTTTTATTATTCCGCAAAAACTTGTGAAGATTTAACTATCTTTTTATTATTGTCTAGATCCTTTTGGTTTGTTTCTCAAAAGAGGACAAACGTTTTTTTAACGAGCCCCAAACCATTTTTTTTTTATGCCATTTGCATAGGTTTGGCCTAGCTTAGTTTTTTTTTGTGCAATCATACTTAGTTACGATACGTGCTTGGTATTGATGCAATTTTGGATCTTTTGTTAGACATGTTTTTATATTCCTCGTCAAGGTTCAAATGATGTTTTGCCTTATGCTATCTGCTCATAGGATTGCTGTGAGTCAGTTTTGTTTATTTTATTTTTCCTCCAAATCTTGTGGAGATTTAATTATTCCAAGGTACAGATGACCTAGGATTTTGATTTTTTTTTTAGAGATTGACGTTTGCTGTCATCTTTGTATGCATAGTTTTGCATTTTAATATTTTTTCTCAGTATTGAGTATTTTTAATGGAATTGTTTTAGAACGTCACCTCTACAAGAGTTGCGTTCAAGTACGGTCCATATTTTTTTCTGTTTGTGCATTCGTTTTGGTGTTGTCCAGTTTTGTGAATGTGCGGTTTTGTGTTGTTTTGTGACAGTTTTGGTGATGTTTGGTGGATTTAGTTTTACATGATTTCAGTTTTACTTTAGCAGTTGTTCAATTTTGTTTTGTTTTTTACTTACGGTTTTCATTTCTTAGTAAGACGCTGAGGGCAGCGATCTTTTTTTCAGGAGGGGAGGTATTGTAACGTTGTACAAATTCTCCTATTTATATTTTTTTTTCCATGTATGGCAATATTGGCAATTCAACCAATCACAGCGCCCGTTCGAGCAAAATTGCAAATCTCATGTTCAGTGTGGCAAGTGAAATAACAAGTTTGTTGTTAGTGTAAAATTTGCTGAGTATGTGACGCATGGTTGAGAGTCGAATAAAAGTCATATTTATATTTTTCACAGGTTTATTAGTTTAATTATATTTTTAAATGTTTTAGAAGTCAATATTCTTCAAAAGTAAACTAGTTCTTTTATTTTCTAAATTGATTCTGACTTTTAGTAAACGTTTTGTTTAGTAGAATTAGGATCGGCCGGTAGCTGTCGGAATTTGAGTTGGTCACACTGTCTACCGGTTACTTTCACCTTTTTCGAAGATGGGCCCGAGAAGGGCGTTATAAATTAAATCTTTATATTTGCTTGCCTAAATGGCAGATCCAGTGGTTTTGTGATTGTCCACATACTCCTGGTAAGTGGTTCGAAGGATTTTATTAATTCGGCGATTTCTGTTTGGTTGAAAATGGCGTTCCTCTTATGAACCGACATCTTTCAGGTCTGTAATGGCATTTCTTGGGTGGCGGGAAGCCGCATATCTTCGTCGCGAGGAGTTCCAAATGGAATCCTGGGACTAAGCTGGTAAGACCCCCTCCTTTACATGTTTCATGGTGTCCGGTATTCTCCTGGTTTTGTTTCCGCCGCTAACCCTGGAATTGTTTCTTTTCAGCGGTGGGATTTTATTGATTCAATATTCGATATTATTTATATTCAAACATTCATTCATTATATTCAAACTAGATTTTATTCAAAATTTATTATATTCAAAATATTTAATTGCGTAAGGCCGGTTCTGACGGTGCCCGTGGGACAGACGTCGGACCAGAAAAGCTGTATGTATATATAAACAAGGAATGATCTGGTAATAGCCAGGAGTAGCAGGTCGGTGCAACATTTCAATAGTTTTTTTTTACAACACATAATTAATAATATTCATGGTGGTATTCCCTTATTAGTGGTTATCTTTTAGCCCCAAATTATCTTTGCAACACCCCAAAGTTAGAACCTATTTTTACGACCCCTGTCGAATGAGCTAGAATTTTCTAGAATTTTTAATTGTATTTATTTGTACTACCCTCAGTGTGTGTGGGAGAATTAAACATATTTGTTCAACTGCATCTCCTCTTTTATTTCTTTTTTTTAACTCCCCCAGCACGAGGGTCACAACCAAATTTTCATATATTTTTGTCCATGGGCCTCTCGGGCACATAGATAGGAGGTTTCCATGTGACAGTAGATTGATTATAATTTGAGCTATCTACTATACTTCAGTTTTAGTAACCTTTTAGACAACTATGTTGACAGAAGAGATTTAGATGAAACCTTACTGATAGTAAAACAAAACGAAAACGGAGAACAAAACATTAAATATTTGTGAAATTGCCAACTCCAGTTTCCAAAAATGCACCGTGAAATTCGCAATATAATTTACGAGAAACGTGAAGCTAAAGAATGATTTGTAACAAAGTATGCGAGTTAACCCAAAAACAGCCCGGGGAAAACGAGTCGCGACGAATCGACAGGGCGAAACCCGACATCAATCAGTTTTTTACTCCCGCTGATTTCCCATTTATCCCAATCAAAGGTGAGGGAATCGAGTCGCATACATCAGCGAATAGCGGCACGCACTAAAAGGGTCAACTTAGTTATTCGAACGGGCCCTTCCAATCGCACGGTCTAACTGGGGCAAAAATTGAGCCGCTGCCGAAGACAGGGTTGTCGCTTGAGCGGGCAGACTGGGCAGCTGTTTAAAGGTCACGTTCGTAGGGAAAACTAATCGGTATCTTCTCATTCGTTAATTATAAGCGGTAGCGAAGTTCCGAATCAGTGAGTCAAATAACAGCAACTTTGATCGGATGTGTGCTCGGAATGTTAAGAGTTTTTAAATTATAACTATCTGTTGTCGGTTTGTTCTTGATGGGAAAAGAAGAATTTATGAAAATCTTTTACATAAACCTTGTCCCGATTATTATCACAAAAATACAACAGAACCTATCTAATTTGGTAAAGTTATGCGCGTACATCCACCTACCATAATCTGGTAAATACCTACAACGAATTTTCAGCTTAATATCCATTGCATAGAGTTCTATTTCAATTTAAACTTATTGACGGATTTGCACAATTAATTTTTAATATACAAAAAGCGTTTACTGATACAATTTCACCAGACGACCTTTTGGATTACTCTATGTGTAATACAATTAAAAATCCTACGCAACCATGCATGGGTAATCGTTATTTAATTGATCTGGCTCGTCAAAGGCTACAAAGGTTAGAGGATAGTTGGTCCGATGTAAGGCAGTTGTCCCACCGCCGGCGAGAGAACGGCTATCGGCTATTTTCTCGCTCAAGAAACGAAAAATAGATATACATTCCGTGTTAACAAAAGAGATGCAAATATAAATAGTTGATCGCTGGCTGTTCACACTGACCGGCGAGGACTCGCTCCACTAGTTCGTCCCTGAGCGACAAGAGCTATCAAATATAATACTCGCTTAGCGATACTCGCTCGGCGATATCTAGCGCCAAGAGAGCAACCAGGGGTCACTTCTGTTCAATGTGAGCGAGTGGCGCGAGTAATCTCCCACCTGACGCGTCCACTCGCTCATAGCCCAGCGACAAAATTATTGGAAGTGTAGTTCTCGCTATCCGCTGATCGTCAACTCGTTTTATAGTTCGAGCTCTACTCGCTACTCGTTCATCGTTGCCGGTGGGACCACTGCCTAATAACTGGACTTGTTACGTCTTGGAGAGCGATCAATTAAGTCTCAGAGCCCTCAGGCGAATGATAAGCAAACCTTTGTTTTAAAGTCGCAGCGCAGTTTCGCTATTATCTATTGTAATAAGATTGGATTTGTACTTATTGGGCGTACGACAGTTTTTCGTTGCTCGTGACAACGGTGCTAAAAATGGAGCAAAACTCTGAGCAGTTGCGATTTTTTGCTAAATCTAATTAAAATCAAAACATTCTTTATTCACGTTGTCTTGACTCTTTAATTACACAAAGCGATTTGCTTATTCTTATATATTTAATACAAACACCTCGATGATTTAGAATTCTAAAGTACTGGGCTGAGATATCGGTGTTCTGGGATCAATTCCCGGGTCGAGCTTACTTTATGTCGATTTTTCCGGACACAGCTCGTTGTTCCGTATTCACCCTATGACGTCTCATCCCATTTCTTAACTCATCCTAAGATAGTATTCCTAGCTCAACCTTTAAAATAATTTGTAATTCAACCTAAATGCAGTCCTTATTCATCCCAAGATGAATGTGATGATATAATACGTGTGATGTCGTCTAATATTTCTAATTAACAACTTGTAAAAACATTAGTCAAGATCCCAATTATCTACAGCCTGTACCATAAATTAATCTTGCTAAGACACTGCAACAATATTTCACTGTGGTCCGTCCCGCATTCCTTCCACATAGAAGACTGACCGATATTGACATCCCTACGGGTCGGTCGTTGCCATGGCGACGCCCTCGCTCTCCCAGTGGGCCCGCTCACATAGGTGGCGCCCCATTAATTGAATGCCTGATCTAATATTCTGAGGATAGATCTTTGGGTGGTGCGTGGTCTTATTTGTGAGTCTATGTTGATGCATTAAATAAACTACTTTTGTAACTGTTGGTCGGATGGAACGTTCATTTTGTGATTTGTTACTACCACTAAAGGAAAGCAATTCGTTTAACCTTCCGAAGGAATCATTTTAGTGAAGTGTCCTGTAATGGGATAGGCTGTGTTCTCGTATATTTATAGATGGGCCACGTGTTTGTCTGTCACAAAATAAGACCATGCAAAAGTACTGAAATTTTGACCTACTTTCAGTAATTTTCAATTGAAAATATATGAAATAAACAATCTGATTTAATTGTTGACATAACTCACTTATCCAAAGTGGTCACAATATGGTTCGGTTTTATAAAGAAAATATTTACTAAAGAGAAAATTATATAATAATTTCGCCAGTGGCTGTCGCGTTATTATGGCCTTTCCAATTGCAAAATATTTTGTTATAAATGAGAAAAGCAATATACTATTTACGACTGAGTTCGTAGATTCGTAATAAAATGTTTCTTTTTGGAATGCAGTGTATATGAAAAATAGCTCACAACGCGTCGTGGTTTTTTCAGGTTTAAGAAAAAAATTACCACGAACCTATATCCATCAGAGTCGATTTTCGCCTCCGACGTCGTTGTTTTCGAAATATAGTTTCCTCTGTGTGTCAGTACGTTGGATGTTTTACCACAGAATATATAATAGTACTAACGTAGTTTTACTGTGACCACAACGCGTTGTGAGCTATTTTTCCGCTCAATGAGCGTTTTTGATATTTGAGCGCAACATATATATTTCATTGACCAGATTGACTAGTTCCAGAAATTATTCGCTCATATTACCACTCGACTCCGAGTATACTCTACTTCCTCTGTGTTTGGTAACAACAAAAATCCATCAGTATGCGTCGTGCCACAACGTTCGTAACAAAAACAATATGTTCAAACAACTAACACGAAAACCATATTTTTCCACATGTTCCGCAACGATATCTATTCTCTTTTTTTGATGTTACACTGGTGTCAGGTACCTACACCGAAAATTCTGGTGTTGTGCAGTATATTTTATTCAGTTTTGAATCGTACGTTTCATTCGAGCTAACATTGTGAGGTCTTACGTTTGAACGTAAGTTCACTACTCTGCAACACTTCTTACTTAAATCGAAAAAAAAAAATTGGATATTCTAAACTTTTAACCATTGTCGGACAAAGCAAGCGTTACCTAAATCAATTATACAATTACACTGATAATTTCGTTTTTAAATTTTAAAAATTGTAAATATTAATTTGCCTAGGTCAATTTAATATTTACAATTACAAACCCCGAGATCATGGCCCAGTACTTAAACTGTTACTAACATTTGATTTCCATTTTTCCATCAAACTCCAAAAAAATAATAATAACAAAACAACAACAAAAAAAATTACTTGCAAAATTGATAGTAAGTACTACTAAATGTAAAACGTTCTGCTACTGAAAAACATAACACGCGGTATAGCAATGTGAAATGAAAATAAACATTTTGGACTTCAAGATTAAAAGTCAGAGTAGGACTTGATGAGAAAAACAAAAGAGTTATTGAAATAAAAACAGAATGATAAACATTACCTTTTTGTTTGTTTTACACAATGCTGATTCGTCAGATTAATTCATTTGTATTTCAAAGCGGGAATAACAAGTACTTTGATCTCTCAGGTGCCTTTACAACCATTGTCCATTGTCTTTTGTCACACAGAGATCAAAACAAAATTCAAAACGCCCGCGCCGCGTTTTTAATAAATCAACTAATACAAACTCGGCCCTCCCCCACAAAAAGTAAATGAATACATATTCATAATTATTAGATTGTCCTTTGTTCACAGTTTCCATAATAGTAACGATGGCGGTGCCTACGGAGGATAGTAACACAACATTACTAATTTACTAAGAATTAAAAAACATCTAGAAATGGAAAGAATAGATATCTATATCAATAATATTATAAAGAGGAAAGATTTGTTTGTATTGAATAGACTTCGAAACTACTAAAGCGATTTAAATTCTTTCAATGTTTGAAAGCTACACTATCCCCGCGTGACATAGTACTTTTTGTCCCGGAAATGTGAGGGAAAGGGAGGAATATTTGAAAAAAGAAATTACGCACGAGTGAAACCGCGGGTGGAAGTCTAGTGTAAGATAAATTACTCGTACCACGAACTTATCTGTTAGTGGTATAACTTGCCCTGAATACTGATACTAAAACTTTTAAAAAGACACGTGAGATTTGAAACGAGAGAGAAGAAACGAGCCTGCGTGTCACCTGATGGTAAGCAATCACCGCCGCCCATGGACATCTGCTACACCAGAGGGATCGCTGATGCGTTGCCGGCCTTTTAAGAAGGAGTGTGGGCCTCCGGCACTCCAACAAACCATAAGAAACACAATAGTAGTCACTTTTATTTCACGCTGGTGTTATGTGGGAGGGTGGTATTTCCCCTGACGAGCCGGCCCATTCGTACTGTAAAATAGCATGGCTCTACCACTACAAAATACAATCTCCTCATAGTTTGACCAGACATTGGAAAAAATGATTTTGAGCTTTTGATATTACTCCAACGTATCACAATGACTGTCTTTTAGCATAATATCAATACAATGTGTGCCCGCACTCAATAAATGAACTCATACAAAACAAACCGCAGATATTCTCACAAAAATGAAAACCAATAGCAACAAATTAATTACCGCAAAAACGGATTGAATTGCAATGATTTAATTAAGGCTGCGATATTTTCGATCGGTTAACCGAGCTCGCTAAATATTCGTTTGGCTGACCATCGAAGCCTCTTCATAATTGAGCGGTCTAATGTGGGAGGAATGGCTCTATTTTGTATATTAACGCCTGATTTAGCAGTGATCAATGTAACGGTGATTTATTTCATGTTATTTGAATGAGGAATGATATTTCGGGAGTTCAGCTTCGTAACTTATTTGCTATATAAGGGATAGTATCAAAGAGCTGGTCAATAGCCGCAAGGCTGGCACTGGCTCGTCCCAATCGGGTGTGAAGGGGAAACCGGGGGAGTGTAGTGGGTAGTGGACGCTTCAGTCTCGAGTCCCACACACGGCCACTGGTCACACGGTAGCTAGCCTGCGATTTTGTTGAATAAACGCTTTCTACTCCGGAGAATAAGGGCAAGTATTAATGGTAGGATCAGTGAATGTGCGTCTTAGTAAGGTGGTTTTTGTCGAACTTACCTATGTTTTTTTCGGAGACAGCTCATTAGAGTGCTGTTATTGATGTAAATAAGACGTACATACAATACATACAATTATATCTCTACAAAATAGTTATAGTTATACGAATGTTTTTGTGGTTTTACCTGTCGTTTGTGTTAGCTAACACCATTTAATTAAAATGCTTTTCGAGTAGTTAAGTACTAGATAATTCAGTGGGAATAAAAAATGAAAAGCTGCTTTTGTTTTCTAACACGTGATCTGGATATTTTGAAGATAGTTTATTATGTGTTAGGGAGGAGTGTAATATTGTAGACGCAGTTTTTGTTGAGGGGGCAATTATTGAACTCGGACACCTTTGAATTTTTTATTACGAATTAGAAGACATGAACGTGTCCTGATTTCACACTGGCCTATATAAAAAAAGTACATCAAAAGCAAACACACTTTTCGAATAACGCCGAAACGTCCAGACATTAGCATCGGCGACGCTTCATTTGATCGCATAATCGCGCTGTCAAAACCCAACTCACAGCGCATCACTCAGCTACCCTCAAATGGACTCCTACATCACATCTCACTGTATCCTAATTTGCGTATGTAAACGTCCACTGGCTCATTAAAAAGAGCGCCATTAAAAAATAAGGCGCGCAACGCGACCAGCCAGACATGAAAACCACAGTGCGCACGTGGTGGCAGGCCATTCATGATTGCCCACCCCACTCCGCCACCCTGGCCCACCCCCGGCGAGCCTCGCCCCCCACCTCCCACCGGCCCGACGCCTACGTTCAAATTCACGTGGAGTTGATGCTGGTAATATTTACGCGAAAGAAATGGAATTAAAAAGAATTAAAGCCCTTGCTAGGCTGAGAGTGGGGAATGTTTAAGACATAAATCTAGGGAGTGGAATAAAGGATGGCTTGTTTCGAAGATAGGTTTTCCTGTTTACAACAAGGCAAATAACTTGACAACACAGATGTTTGTTTAGCCTTCGTATCAATGTCCCGTTGTTGAGACTGCAACTAACATCGTTTTTTTCTTCTATAGTTTGGTTAAAACTTGGCTGTAGCACATACACATTTTGTAGCATCTGATACCCGAGTATTGGCTGTCGGCCCATGTTAATTGGTGTGTGTGCGTTCACTGTGCACTCTTACTACTTACATACCTATTCAAATTATGTACATATTATGTATATTGTAATCATACTCGTGTAAACTTTGTATGTTATGATTAGATTAGAGAGAGTATGATTTTTTCTTTATTATGCCTCACTCGTCTTTTAAGGCTCTGCCAGAATATCAGCGCTGTAGAGAAAGTGTATGTTCTTCACAGTCACACAAAACTCTAGCGAAACTTAAATTATTTACGATCACTAAATGCATTTTCTTACTTCTTCCTAATAATAGGTCGTACATCTGGGATCTCTTACGTAAGCGTTTTGCTTCACTAAATTAAGTGTACCATACACACACATCGGGTGTGGTGTTAGAAAAAAGGTGTGGAGTAAATCAAGTATAATACTAGAGATCCTTTGACGGGTTGCGAATGAATAATAAATGCATAAACAAAGTTGAAGGGGTGAAATTTCAAAGCAACCAACTGGCCCGTTCTTATTTGACAAGGGAAGTTCTAAGAATAGCTTATTTCCGTGGGAAGGCGGAAATATGAAGCCTATTCCGAAGTGTTTGATGTTTTTCATAATTTAAAATTAGAAACTTCTGTGTGTTTAGTTTTAGTAACTTGTAAATCAAATTGGGGTACGACAAGTTCTTACGTGGAAAAAAAATTATAGTTTTTAAAGTTATGTAACGTTAAAATTAATAAACGGGCGGTTTATTAAAATCGAAATTCAAAATCGAACTCTGTTGTAACATACTGCTGATTAAAAAGTCATTAAATCAAGGTGCCTTCTGGCTCCACAGTAAGCAAGACACCACAAAAAGATTTTATATTTTCACTAGCGGGCGCCCGCGGTTTCACCCGAGTAGTTCCCGTTCCCGTGGGAATATCGAGATATCCTTTCTTAGCGGATGCCTACGTCATAACATCTACCTGCATGCCAAATTTCAGCCCGATCCGTCCAGTGGTTTGGGCTGTGCGTTGATATCTATCTATGTCAGTCAGTCAGTCAGTCACCTTTGAGTGATATATAGTCGTTGAATTTTCCGTTCTATTTATAATACATGAGGAATTTATGCACGCCCTTTTCCTACAAACATTTGAAAGTTCCAGCATTTTTCCTACTTGTCTACAAACTAATTGGTGCTAGCGGTCTTCACGCACGACGTCTCTCTTTGATCCAGCGCCACCAAAAGGGACAAACAGACCAAACAAACCTGCAGCGCGGCATTTGTCGACCTAACTAAAGGGTTAATTAAACCGTCAAGCGTAATTCTGTTATGGAGCGCGGGTCAGTTGGACCGACACTTTTGATTCATAATTAGATCAGGGTTACTGTGAATGTTTTCACTAGCCTCATGCCCACGCCTCGCTCGAGTGTACTATTATGCCGTTTCCTCAGTAATGCTGTTATTTTGCCGTGATAAGAATAAACTTGTGTCAATTTTCAGATTTCAAACTTTAACGTCGATCCATTCCTCAATTGCGACAATCGGCTATCACAAGTGAACAGTCAGGCATTAAGTCCTACTTTTGAACCGTTGTGTTGTGCAATAAACAATAAATAAATAAATATATAAACAGTATCCCGAGATAAAATGCGGCCTCCTCAAGGTTTAGTTTATGTCTGTACCCAATTTCATCATAATCGGTACATTGGTTTAGGCATGAAAGCAGAACAAAGAGATAATTTCGCTTTTATAATATTAGTAATAGTAGTAAGAACAACAAGCAAGAGAGTAGGAGACGCGTAACCAACCCCCCAAAGTTGCTTCTAATTAGTTTCTCGTCCATGAAAATCAGTATTCACCTATTCAACATGTATTTTATCTACGATAAAACTTTCTATCACCTAGGGGTTGTGAATACTCTCATTACATCTCAACAGTAGAGCCTCGGAAAGTTTATCCATTGACCCCGATGGCGGCTATTGGAAGAGATCTAATACATAAGAACTCATATATTATGTAAGCTAGTTAGTAGGGTCGCCTGACTTGGTCATATAAAACGTTACTAGCTATGCATGTGCCCTAATGTTGTTGTATGTTTATTAATTTTGTGCTAGGAGGTTGGCCAAATGTACTTATGTAGATAGATATGTTATAAGTAACAATCCGTGAGCTATGCAATCCATAATTATATGTATAAATGCGAAATTAATCTCTGATGGTCCGTGTGTACAACTATGGGTTAATGCTCACTTTCCATGGGATAACAGAAAAATATTGATTTCCCATGGGAAGACAGAAAAAAATTTTTTTTTGTCCTTCTTTCTATAGTAGTGGTGAGCCATGCTGTTTTACAGTACGAATAGGCCGGCTCGTCCGGGGAAGTACCACCCTCTCACATGACACCAGCGTGAAATAATAGTGACTACTATTGTGCATCAGAGATCCCTCTGGTGTTGCAGATGTCCATGGGCGGCGGTGATTTTTTACCATCAGGCAACCCGCTGGCTCGTTTGCCGCCTCAGACATAAAAAAAAGTCGCGATGGAGAAATGGATACAAGTAATCTTTGGTATGGGCATAATTTTGGAGGTGGAGAATGCCAAAGATTTATATCTTTTGACACTTCAAAAAAGGACAGCGTCATTGTTTATCTCACAGATGAATAAATTATCACGAAATTATAACTTATTTGGTAGTGATAGAGCCATGCTGTTTTACAGTACGAATGGGCCGGCTTGTCCAGGGAAGTACCACCCTCTCACATAACACCAGCGTGAAATAATAGTGACTCTATTGTGTTTCGTCTGCTTTGTGAGAGTGCCGGAGGCCCACACACCCCATACCCCAATAGGCCGACAACGCATCAGTGATCCCTCTGGTGTTGCAGATGTACATGGGCGGCGGTGATTGCATTCCATCAGGCGACACGCTGGCTCGTTTGCCGCCCCTGGTATAAAAAGAAAATAACTTATTGGTGATACTGGCCCTTACTTTTATTATACGAAATACTTGTTGTGACACAAAAACATTCAGAGCCAGATATAGAGACAATACAAAAGTACAGGGACTTAAAACTTTTAGTTATGAATGGAATATGTACAAGCAATTAATAAAATAAAACTCTCTTCAACTTTTATAAAACGAGATAGACGACTACATGGCTCTGTTTTATAAAGTCCTAAGTTGTTACGAAAACTTTCTGCTTGAGTTTAATTGACCATTCCATGTTTTTGTTCACTGCAGTTGCCAGTTGGCAGATAGGCACGTAGCCCATCTGATGTTAAGCGGCTATTTAGACCTATCTCATTGTAGGCATTATTTCTTTTCAAACCCTTTAATTTTAACTTCATAATTATTTTTATTGCCAGATGTGTTCTAGGCAAGAATACGAGGTGGATTTTGACAGGATTTTTGGTATTATGGTCTACTCGGGTGTTTCACCAGTGGTCGATTTCCGCACATCATATCTGTTGCTATCGTTCTGGGTGGTTACAAAACTATAGTGATGGTAATCCTTTCATAGTAAAAATAATGATGATTTTGGGCCCAGAATGCGCTGTGTGAATAATGTCTAAAAATATTTATTATTTAAATCACTTGGGATAGCGGAAGCGAGGCAGTCAGGTTCTAAAAAAGTTAAGACTTTACAATCGTTTTACTCTACGAACCAACCAATGCGGGACGCGAAACAATAGCTGTCGCGTGGCTAGATCCGAGTTGCATTGCATAACCTTTGGTTTTAGAAGAATTTTCTCTGTGTCTGTTCTCACGTCTCTTTTTAATCGCGTTATCGATTGCGTGAGTAGCCAAGGATACTTTTGTGGGTGTAGCCCCAAATCAGTGCGTGGACTGAGAGCTAATTGGCAAACGCCATGTTTGGAAAAGATAGTTCGGATTTTATACGCAAGTAAGGAGATAAAATAAGGAACATAAATACACCTGGCTCACGCACTCTGTTGTGTCACAGCACAGAACACTAAAGTGTACTATAAATATACATCCTGTTAAATACTTATTTGATTAATCATCAATCTTAGATGTTGTAGCTTAAAATAGATAAAGTTGTAGTTAAGTAAAATACGGCTACCGTTTACGAATTAAATAATATTGCGAGGGAAATACAAACATCAAAGATTTTCGAAGAATAAAAAAATTGTGTGTAAGGTAAAATATATTTGGATTTTTAACAATATATATCAGAAACTGTATAGTTTGAATATACTACAAAATTAACTGATGCTCTCTTAATGCGTCGTATTTAATTCCGAATAGTTAAGTTTATTCCAAATAGTTAAGTTTAATTGGCAGACAATGAATGAACAAACACACAAAATGTCCGCTAGCTGCCACAATAGAAATTGCAAATAGCCTCTAGAGTGGCACTTTTTCCATTAACTATTAACAAAAATAAAAGCGTTGACACCCATTTAGACTCGGCTTCGGATTAGTAAGTCAATTAAAAGTTAATTTAATCAGACGTGTGCTTGAAATGTTTTATAAATAGAAAAAACAGATTTTAGTCTGGCATGAGGAAAATGTACGTGTGGTCCAACTTATCTATATTAATATTAAAATGAGGAAAGATTTGTTTGTTTGTATTGAATAGGCTCCGAAACTAATAAACCGATTTGAAAAATTCTTTCACTGTTGGAAAGCTACACTATCCCCGGGTGGTATAGGCTACTTTTTCCCGGAATGTGGGGGGAAGGAGGGGGATATATGAAAAAGATATTACTGAAACCGCGGAGGCGGCCGCTTGTGTGAAATAATGATAGAAGTAAAGTTGATAATGAACACTGTTTTTATTATTTTCTGGCTTCGAAATCTACAAGAGACAGCCAAATTACAAAAAAAAAAACTTAATTAACTAACAACCTAACAAACAAACGTGGCATGTATGAGTTGAGGGCATTTGTTATTACAGTAAACGGTATGAATGCCAACGACAATTTAAACTTCATTCAATAATTTAAAAAAAACAAAAGTATGACAGTTCTAAACAAAGCACAGAATAAACAAGTCAAAATGGCGGCCAATGAATAAACAATAACACTAACATTAATCCTCCGCTGGCTGCTAATATCGCGCGGGAGCCGCCATGATGCGACTTTATTGCCCGCTCGAGCGCGCCAAGAGGAGCGTTATTGTAGTTTTTGAAATTCGAACAAGGTTGCTGGATGGTTTAGATAACTGTGTGTTTTTTTCTTTTGTTCACTTGGCAGTATGTTAATAGTCAAAAACAAGTTTTTGTATTAAAAAAGCAGTAGAGTTTCGGCGGGATTTCACGAGTAAAGTTTTCTATTGGGTTTTTATTTAACACGGTCTTTGATTTTTCGTGTGTTTTTATTGGGATTCCTTGGTAAAGAATTTGAAGAACAATGGCGGTCGATCAATTTTAATTAGGTATTTCTTTTTATGACATTTAGTCGTCAGAATATAGGTAACATTGTTTTTGTCCGCTTGAAACCCTTTGATGAATATAGATTTAGTTTGATACTCATAATAAACACAAAATTACAAATCCGTGTAATATTTTTGTCGTCTCGTTTTCGCATCTGCAAACTTTTGTGCTATATTATAAGGATATTCTCGATGTTGTAACTCATAAGATCTGAATCGGCACATTATTATGATATACACGCTGATAAACGCACTAAGCATAATCCACGGCCTATAAAACTTCAATCGTTAAGAGAAGGTTTTATTACATTTGAGCTCGTATCGCGGATACTAATAATACGACAAGTGCGCGTAATGTACCGTGAACCGGCGACACGGTGGAACTTTATTGGTTTTCTTTCATGTAGAGAGCTTCGAGCATAGATACAGATATTGTAATTTAAAATACTCTTTTTAGGACGTGTGCTTGTAGCGATATGACAGGCGTTATGGCGCTTGCATGTAGCGACGCGAGAGCGACTTTGCCGCTCTGGCTAAAGCAAATACAGGCTACTACTAAACAAACGAGCTAATAATGACGAATACGCGTCTATGAACTTACGCCTCCGTGGATAGTAGCCACTTTGGCCGGCAAGGTACTTTTGACTCCTCCGGTGTTGCACTTGCAAGTGGGTATCTATGGGCGGCGGTGATTGCTTACCATCAGGTGACCCGCTCGCTCGTTGCCTCCATCTTACTTCAAATTAGGATCTAATACGTATTTACTCAGGCTTGCAAACCTTTCGGAGCTTCGAAAAAAAAGTCAACTAGCTGCTTCAGCTACGAAAAGGTAGTGAAAGAATGAGATGTACAAAACTTCTCCTGACATTACCGCAACAATTTAGTATATCATAGTGTGGTTTCCACTAGAAGTATTGAGAAAAAATAAATAGCCGCAAATATTAGAAATAAGTGTATTTTTTACCTAGAGCACGAAATCTGTCTTCAATCCATTTATTACCAATAAAAGGTTTATTTCCGTTTTATTACTATGAGGTGGTGAACTTAACCCAAACAAACATTTAGGCCACAATGTCTTAACTCGAGTCTCATTTATCTTGGAAATCTCGAAAGTGCTTAACCGAAACGCTGACATCACACGAAAAGACGACTGTGATTCATGGACCAATCGTCCAATTTATGCACTGAATACGAATGTAGTGGCTTGTGTAATCCTGTTTCCTTAGCCGATCCCTTTTGTCAGCGGATCGTAATTTCCAAATGACGGATGGGGGATCAAGCAAGCCCTTTGAGATCCCGTATCTGCAGACGCAGGTATGCCAAACATGATGCTAATGGCCGCTCGTTTGATTTGCTCAATTTGGTAAATATCTTATTTGCGAAAGTGAAGGGAATCTCGTAAGGTATGGTAGACTTTGGGCTGATTCATAAATAATAACTTAGAGTATTGACGGTTTCAGGTCAAAGGATAAAGAAGAAGTGTTTTTGTTTGCTCTTTTAATATTTTGATAGCTATTTCCTTTTGCTTTACTCGCAGGACCGATTTTGACATTTTACCTACTGAGTTTTAATCACCTAGAAATAACTTAGTTTCATTTTAAAGATGTCTCCTCCTAACGGCGATAGAGGAGTTAAATAGAAAGAAAATATAAAAATACGAGCATAAGCGGGTAAATGATTACAGGAAATAAAATAATTTACTTCGCTTGAAACTCTTAACATCAGACAAATAGTGTTACTACCCTTTAAACAAGCAATTACTGTTACTTTCGTTTAAATCAAATCATTGCAAGCAAAGTTGTACCGATCTATATTGCCTTTATTGCCTATTAAAAGTTAGATGTTGGTGATATATCAAATAGTTCAGCCAATCATGTGCGCCTTAGTCGCTAACTGTGTTACGATTTCCCTGTCAAAATCCTTATGAAAATGCAACGTTCAAAATCTCACGAAGCTTGTTGAGTCAAATGAGCTTCTTATTTACGGTTAATGCCATAAGCAGAGGCAGGCAAATAAAGATTTACGAGTCGCGTACCTGTTGCGGTTTACGGGCGTGATATTGTCGCTACATCAGATGCTTAGATGCGCTTCTCACCTAATTTAGAATTTACGATGTTATATTCACTGCTTTAATGCCACATCTCATCTGTGAAATGTTAAATCACTTGGGTTACAAAATTCGGAGGTCGTGGGTTCGATTTTCGACGGTTGGTAGTAGGACCTACTGATATTTACCCGTGAAATAGAAGTGTGTCACTTCTGGGTTTCGGGGAAAGGGCACTGAAGCTAGTAAAATTACTGGGTATATGAGATCTAATAACTGTCGTCTCGGTGTAGCGGGCGCAGGGCAGTGCCAGTCAGTAACTGCTTAGTTACTGTTTGGCACTGAACTGTCTAAGTGCAGACGTGGCGCTTACCATCTGATGTACGATCTGCTCGTCTTGTTACACATTGCAATAAAAAAAGGACTTTTTAGAGACCAACTGACTAGCTACCTACTACACAGGTAAAATGTTCCGTCATAACAGCTATAACTGTGTTCCTGCTATATTGATGTGAAAGCATTTGTACTTGAAACCAAAATGGTCCGAAAATCAATGAAAACAGCATTTAAGTTATGTTATAGATGAATTTTTAGGAACTTAACTGAACTTAACTGAAAGCTGTCAAACTGGCTCCGAAGAAACCCTTAATATTATGTCTTCAGTAGAAACCCTTTTTTGAACCAGGGCCCTTCAATTACTTTTATCTTTATAGACGCTTTGTAGACGTTTGTAAAAATGTCCAGAGATTATTTATTTATGTAATATCTTTCTATCATCTATCTTCTCAACTCATACGGATATTTACTATAAAGACACTATTTTCTCTTGAGACCGAAGACATTGAAATAAAATATTATGCCCCAAGAATCTCTTAAAGGAAACGGACACAGTAAATTCGCAAAATAAATGATCTACTTTGTTATAGATCCAGGTCTCCACTAATCCACCTGATGGTACAGTCACGGTCTAAATCTCTGCTATAGAAAAGTGAACCTTATTGTGGTAACGTAAGATCTACGTTGATAAATCGACGGCGTAAGTCTGTGTACCCCTTAACTCTCTACCCAACGTATATCACATTCATAAGAGCTGAATAAGCCTCCAAAACGAGTGTTTATTACTGGTCCTTCGAGCCGGATTGGAACTCGGTAATGCGGCAATGTGGACTTTATTGCCTTTGGTTAAGGGCTGTCTTGTTTCGCCGAGTCTCAGGTGTGGGATAAAGGTGTTAGGGTTATCCAGCCGTTACTCTGGGTGCAGATGTGCTTAGACAGTGAACTATGAGGACTTAACCAATTCGAACTTGTGACGTAATTAATGTCTTGCCGAACGGAGACCGAAATGTATGTTTGTTGTGAGTTTTGCGGGTCTTGTGTGTTGTTGAATCGATTGCGGTTCGGCGAAGTTCGGATTGAAGGGAAGTTGGGGAGGCAAGATGAATGTACGGGAACACCTCAGCTCTTTACTTATTGTGTGTAGAATAAGATCTTGTTCTATTTAAGTGTTTGGGTTGTGTTTGGAAGGTTTTGGTTGTAGATATAACTTTTTTATTTTTACCTATTATTGTATAGTCTGGATCCTTTGCAGAAAAATACTCTCAAACACAGTTTGTTTTAAAAAGATATTTAATGTTTTAATAGTCGAATTTGCGTCACAGTTACTTAAAATATTACAGAAATAATGCTTTTTTTTTGTTGCAACAAAACAAAATAAAGTTTTTGTCAAAATACGCGCAACATTAAAATTGAGGACTTATTTGATATTAACTTTGAGGATGTTAATTGTTTTCAAAATCAAAGATCAATTAAATTGACAGATTCGAAATAATGGAAACATAAACATTATAAATATTCTAATTCATAAATATTAAATCTTTATCAAAATATGAGACTTAGCGCTTAACTTCACCACTGACGGATATTATTGTGTAAATTATTCTGTCAGATAATTTAGAATCTGTCTCTTTTGTATTAAAAAAAAAGAAGTGTCAGTGATGATAATGGTCCATAAACTCTAAAAATATATATACGACATGCATGATATACGAGTAACTCAGCTTCTACTTAGTACATGGTGATGTGATCGATTTCGAATGGCAAGTCGGGTTCCACAATGCAAACTCCACGAAACTCTAGTTTTAAGACAATGTTTGATCGAAGTTTCTGAATACGAACTGAACTACGTCATTCGACGCGAACAACGCCTCGTTAGTAGTAATTTAGCTATTGGACCATAAGCTTGGGGTCCTGGATTCAATTTCCGAGTTCAACAAAGTTTTAGATTTTCAGAACGGGTTTGAATACCAATCAAGGTCTTAGCCCTAAAGTAGGACTTCGAAAAGATTTTACGTTCTGCAAAGGATGAGCCTCAGATTCTTTTTTTTTTGTTACAACTTATACCGTTTATGTCAAACCAAGATCATTTTGAGGGTTTCGATATTTTGTAATATTTTATCGAAAAAGTTACTCTCTTTCTCTCTGCATGAAACTGTATTAACAGTTTAAGAGATACTGGGGTATTGATTGAAGTAATCTTTGTTTCAATTATATAAAAAATACAAAGGATTGTCCAATCAAAACTGTACGTCACTTATTGTTCATTTCACATACTCATAACAGATTTTAGTTTGACTACAACGTAACTCAAAATCTAGACGCGGCAGCGTGTCAAAGCCAAGTGCAAGCAAAGAAACGGGCTAGCCAGCGCCGAGTGTATTATCACACGATCCCTTATTCTAATGTTGTCTCTTTCCTTCCCGTAGTGTCGGAGCAAGGTCCCCACGAGAAGCGGCTCCTCAACGCGCTGCTCGCGTCATACAACACGCTGGAGCGGCCTGTAGCCAACGAGAGCGAGCCGCTCGAAGTCAAGTTCGGCCTGACCCTGCAGCAGATCATTGACGTGGTAAGTCCTCGTGACGTGAAACCGTCTGTATAGCGGGAACAGATAATAAAACAAGTTAAACAGAGTTAAAAATGATTTGAAAATTTCCGGTGTAACCGGCCTGGTACATTTTCAACTATAAAAAATGATGGATTAAATTCTGTGACAAAATTAAAATGAAATCTTTAAGATACCATACTTTTTTCATTTTAAATTTAAAGTAAAACAAAAATTGACAAGTAAGAAAACGAAAATATAACTTTCAAGTGTAACCAGCCAGATACATTTTCAATCCGACTAAAAAAAAAACCTATAATATAACATTCTATTTTCCAAAAAAATTAATTGAACTTATTTAAATAGAATTATTCTTGTAGTTTATGTTTTCATTTATATATTTTGAACCATCTTACCTCCAACGCATTTTTATTTCTAAGAAGTGTAAAATTCGCCAAAAATACCTTCGTAATTAGGTATTAAAAATAATGATTTAAATAACCATGACCCGCTATACAGACGTAAAAAAACCTAAGCCTAATATCATAACTTTATTCATCTCACTAATAAAATAATCATAGTTCTACAGTTATCGTTGAATTTTATATTTGTACTCTTAAAAAGTAGTCCATCCATGTGGATTATAGGAGATTAAATTGTCAATATTCATTTTAGCTATATTCAAATATTAAACCTCGCTGGTTTTATTTATTTAGTTTTTAGTTGTTGAAGCCGAAACTTGTGCGATTACGCAATTTTCAACTTTTTAATCGGCTCTAACAGCTAGCAAAAGGCTTCACAGATAAACTAAATGAGTACGTTTATAAAATTCTGATTTTGATTTGGAAGGCACATGAAACACCATAAGATTCAAATTCCTTTTGATAATAATATGTATATTATTGATTTACGTATGTAAGTTAGTTTTAAAATAAAAATATAATTTTCGTGTGGATGTTTTTTCCAAATGATACATTTATTTCCAAATTATTGAGTTATAAAATATCATATTATAAAGAATGCTTCACAATGGGATTGAGGTATCCAACCATCCGTCTCACAGCCAACATTTCTTAAATACGAGAACCTATAATATTTCTATGAAAGACTTGAGTAGCCTAACCTTAAAATTGATTTCTAAGTACGAAGTGAAGTGATGTGAAAAAGTCATAATACCTAATAGAAAAATAAGACTGCCTTAAAGAGAATTAAAAACCTTCAAACGTACCTATTTCATGTTGCCCGATTTTCCTCAAGAAAACATTTAAACTCATAATAAATTCAAAAGTTTGCCCAAAACTTGGCGTTAATATATTTAAAACAACCACGATAATTTGAAGGACATAACATCAAAATGTATTTTGTGTTTCACGAGTTTCCTGAGTATTGTTGCAATTCAATAAGTAGTGTTCGCGTAATTTCATTCAGTATAAGTGGCGATAAATTCGTAGAATGGCATTGTCCCAGAGTGGAGAAATGATCGTACCATGCTGGAATGTTCACTTTCGCGCGACTTCAAACCTTATTGTGTTCACATAAGGCTGTATACAAATTCCAATGTCCTGTTGTGAGGCCGACTGTACTTAAATCTGTTTAAGTTCTTGCTAACTCTCTCGACTCAACAATTTGGAAGTGAAGTGAAGTATTTGTTGTGTTTTTATGTGTTGTTTGTACTTCAGGTGACATACGAAGGAGTGTTGTAAGGTTTTAGTCGAAGTTAACCAGACTAGTTAAGGTTTTGAGGAAGTTAATTATATAGTTATGTCGTTAAGCGAAAGCGATTATCACTACGTAATACGTATGTCTAAGATATATCTCTTAAGGCACACTTTTGACAACTTAGTAGGTACTTAATTCCGTATTTCACGTATCATATACACTTAGTTATTGTGACGATTCTTAAGAACATATAATCTGCGTTTCTGTGTGTTGGAAATTTAATATTTATATAACAAAAAAATACATAACTATTACAGTTTCACAAAAACATTTCATAGTTGTTTTTTGGACATTTTAACAAGTTTCTTTAAGCTCATATTTATAATGATAACTATAGCAAAACTAGCTGATCGTTTCAAATTGACATAATTTACCCAAAATTGACAAACCCAGTATCTTTACAAAAATCTAAACAAAACACAGTTTGAACTAACTGAGTTTAAAATTCCCCAGGCTTTTACAAGTTTATTATGCTAACTGGTTGGTAAATAGCATATTCTGCCGAGTTACGTACGTTTGCCCGAAACTTTGCAAGACTCAACTTAATTTTACAATTGGCAGGTTAGATACTCATTGTTTCGTAACTTACTTTTGGCGACCCCGCATTTTTAGCTTTGTGGGATAACGCTCACGTTTTCATCACTTTATTTTGTTGACGGATTTTATTCACGTTTTAATGTAATGAGGGTGTTCAAAATATCCTTTAGATTTCGTATGTAGACACAAAATCCATCTCTTATACATAATCCGAGTTCCAACATGAGTCTTTTGGTTAATTTTGATATTTGTAAAGGAAATATGATGTCTTTTCAAAAATGATTGCACTGGAAATCATTTGGAAAATGAGGATCCGTCATGCCACCTAGCGATTTTTTTTTAGTTTCACAGAGTCAATGGACAATTAAAATTTTTAAAAGACGTTTGGGGGGAATCTATATTTTTTCTTTTTTCTTGAGCATTCTATCCTTACACACGTACTGAAGAATGACGCATACGTTGTCTAGTACCTACGAAAATGGTTCAATAATGTCATTGGATATTTAAAAGCATATTCCTATAGTCGTTGGAAATTCAATGTGTTAGTCACACAGTACTGAACTGGTCGTAGAAAAAGTTATGGTAATAAACCAGTGGAATCGTAAACAAACCTGCCGTCGCGACGGCTGATTCCAAACGAACGGTCGCATTGGAGCCAGTCGGATTAAACTACAGCGTGCATTCACGAGACTCTTATGCGAATGTGATAAGGTTGATTTTTGAATGAGTATATTCAGGAGTTGCTTTTTTTCTTTCTTTTAGCAAGCTGTGACAAACACGGTTTGTATCATATCAGTGTTAGGTAGATAGAATGAAAAATGAATACTTGATCCGAATATGTTGGTCAGTTTTCGGTTCTTTTATCCTGTCTTTTAGAGCAACGTTACAAGTTAAGTGGATTACCGTAAAAAAAAACAGAAAAATTGCACGGCGATTGACCGACCGTGTATAGAGGATACCATACACGAAATTCCTTATCGTGTATGTTGTGACATTATCGACAGTTTTCACTGATGGGTAGAGCAAAAGATACAAGAGAAAAAGATGGCTGTAATTTTAATGTCGATCATTATTAAATTATCAGAAGGAAATGTATGTTTTTTCGAGTTTTATAAAACGCGCATTTATTATATCCGTAATATTATATGTTTTGAGAATTATTTATTAATGTTAAGTTTGATACTAGATTCAATTTTATAGTACTCTCAGTATTACTTGTGACAGTAACAACAAACCGAAGATAGGTCGTCGCAATACGTATATTTTGAACATAAGCAATACTCTCATAGAAGAAAATATATGACGTGAGTAATGACCGCTTCTATGACGGGATTGCTTCCACGTTTTATTTCCTTTTATTCATAGTATGTATTACTCTGTCAGAGGAAACTTATTCGCGTATATTTTCGATCCTTTCCTAAATAAACAGGAGCACGTGGTTTCCGCACGAGCGGCTGCGAGCGTGGTTGTTTATGGCCGATGGAATATCACGGCATATGTGATGTGATTTTATTCACTGTTATTATTTACTGTGATATCGATGGATGAAATATTTTCTAATTTCATAGTCATAGCGTGAGAAAAAAACATGATATTTACGCTTAAAGATCTTTATTCTCATAAGAAATTTACACTTCACTTATAATGAGATACAAAGGTTATCATAACATAATAATAATTATCTTTAAATCATGCGCTGGTACTAGCTGCTCCTATGTGTGATTTTAACTTATTTTTATAGCTGAGTAAGCATTCACAGGCCTTCAAATCGTCTGGCAAACTATTGAAAAGCTGTGCTCCCTCAAATAGTATTGTCTTCTTGCCATAGTTAGTCCGTGGTGTTCTTGTTTTAGTTAAAGTTTATTTCTAAAATTATGTGGATTACTTTTTATATTTAGTTCTATGTTAGTTTTGATGTTATTTGTTATTATTTTTTGAATTAAGACACATCTGTTGTGTAGTTGTGGTAGATAAAATAATTTTGTTATTGTGTATAATTCATTAGTAGGCATGCGAAAAAGGATATGTAAGTTCAATAATAAAGGGATTTAACGTTTGTACACGACAATTGTAAAAAAAATGTATTCTTTTCTATTTTCGTGTATGTAGAAGAAAATGTCAGCCCCAAGTTGGGTGCCATTGTTTGACGTATAAAAAAAATCTACATTTTTTCGATACATTTTGTCGTTCAGATTAGCAACACCATTGTTAAGTAAGATTTGAAAATAAAAAACCGATAACGCTACATTGTTTGTTTGCCTGTTGTTCGTATTATTTGAATATAAATCGACAACCAATAAAAAAAATCTATAGTTTTTCGATACATTTTGTCGTTCAGTTTAGCAATACCATTGTTAAGTAAGACTTGACAATAAAAGCATTTTAAAACAACAAAGTTTACGAGACTAAATTTTTTTATCCTAATAAACTAGCTTTGCCATTGTTTATCAGCAGCGTCCTATTGTCTTATCGTTTATAAGAGACCATGTCAACTTTGACTATTGATTTTTGTTTATAATTTTAATGTGTTTTTCATTGCCGTACATGATGATAAAACATATAAATAACTGATAATCCAAATACTAATTTTATTGTATAAACTGATTATAAAATATTTGTATTGTATGCCTATACGCGGTCAACTATGCCGTTTTCACTTGTACTAAATCTCTTTATGTACTACAAGTGTGGCGCTCAAGTTTGGCCCCCTGGTGATAAGTGGTCGTCGTGGACCGTCGCCCACGGTCGCTTATAACACAAAAGAATTGCGTATCGCCGAACCTGTCATTGCAAGGAAAAACAAAAGCTTCTTCCCGCTGGCAACGTCATACCCTCCCCAATCGAACTTATAGCTATCGGCAAACTGGTTGAACATCGGTACCCGGAGTGGGGGAAAGTTCGCACATATGCACTTGCGCCTGGCCAATAGCGCGCGCGAATCGCCCGAACGCCCGCGCGCGCTATTGGTGAGAGGTATGCTTCTGACCAATATCGCGCAGGCGTGTCAAAATTCGTGTTCTGCGTAATCCCCGCCCGATATTCAAGAAGTTTGCCGGGGTCTGTACCTTACTCACCGACAGAAACAGAGCATTTAACTTTCGCATTACGTAGTAATTCTAATGTTTTAGTAGCAGGCACCCAGCATTAGTCTTAATGAACTACCAGTTTAATTTACTATTATTATCAATTGTCCCCAAAGTTCTAACATAAGTAATATATCCATAAATTTCCTAAATGGGCTGTAACGTAAGCCGTTCCAAGATGTTTTACTGCAATAAATATAAATTGACTGGTTTATTCAACTCGAGTAACTTACGACTTGTTTAGAAATTTAAATGTATTTGGGCCTTGTTAAAGTGTGTGGGAGTACTGCAAGGGTAAGGTGATTAGAGGACTGCTAATGTCTTTTAATTAATTCTCACCTGTGAATATAGGCTGGATAGTGTGCCTGCATAGTGGTTTCTGAGGCCGTTTTATATATAAATGTCCTTGAACATTATTTACACAGCGTCGTCTAGCTCCAAACTAAGCATATAATGTACTTTGGGTGCAGAGTGGCAGACAACGGATAAACATTTTTTTTAATACATTCTTATTAAACATAGAAACACCACTGAGCTCCTATATTTGTTTCTATGTTCGATATTTATGTCTGGACATTTAAGCTGCCCGCTCACGTCGGATAATCGGTGACCGACTTTTTGTAGGTGACAAATACAACGTACTAATAGCAATCGAGCAACGCACACGTCCTACAAAAAGTCGGTCAGAAATACCATAGAAATAAAGTCGGTCACCGATTGTCGGTCATACAAAAAGTCTGACGTGGGCGGGCGCACTTAAGCATAAAATGATTGTACCGTGCGATAATGTAACCCTCGACCTCTGCTGTAGCCTTGATATTATCCAAATATTGACTTTTTTCTTAGTTTTAAAAACTAAACTTTTTTAGTTGACAAGCAACGCCCCTTCTATGATCTTCTTTTTTAATGATCAAACTCCTTGAAACGGATCTCTTTAATTAGTCGCCACAGGCGAAATTAATTGTGTCATCCTTGGGCCGGGTAGAGCAATTTATATAAAAGTGTCGGATAAGTGGCGCGCGTGGAAGAGGCAAGCTGCTACACCCGCCGACCCTTTGTCGTTGCAGAATTTATAATGGCGTCGTTTTGCAACAAATTTTAATTTCTTACAGAGAATTTGCTTTTTTAAGACGTCCTTTAATGAGCCTAACGATAAAACGCGCGGATGTTAACTCATAGACACGTAATGTATTCATTTGTTGAATCTGTATTTCGCGCTGTAAAGAAACATGTGCGCACGAACAGATCGGCTAGTCAACTGTGAAAATATAAAGTGGATAGAATTGTCAACTAAGAGAACAATTAACTCTTCCTAAAAAGTAGTTGAACTAAAATAGAATTAAGAATTTTGATAATTATATCATTATTTAAAAATTAAATATGTTATCAACTCCTGCACAAATGAAATGCTTCAAACTTGTTTATGATTTATTTCTAACTTCACGTAGTCAAAGTTTTATTTACTCCAAAGTGCTAAGTCTGGTAAAGGTATTTGTGGTTTCACTAACAACTTAGTATGCAAATATTAACTACCTATAATATCATGAAACCTATGCAAGCAGTTTTCTCAAAGAAACCGTGCAAAAACCGCCGATAACTTCCGTCATACTTTATAAGGCGAGGAAACTAGACGCGGATAGGAAATGCAGCGCGTCGCGGAATTCAGTTAGCGGGACATAAGTGGGGGTAGGAACGGCTGGAACAAAAGTTTGGACAAATGGAACAAAAATGGGACGCGGCGGAACGCTCCGGGCGGCACGCTGCAAGCTCCGTACTTTTGACACTGTCTCTTGAGTGCTGTATTCAATACTTTTGACGGGCACAGTTGAGCGGAGATAAATTATTTTGTTTCGAAATTTTGAAGTGATTGATTGGTATTGTTGTGACACTCGTCCTAACTAGTCTTTTTTTACGAACTGTTCTTAGATTTCAAAGCGTTTGTTTGTCACATCACATAACATCATGACGATAAGATGATGAGATGAGACATCCTTGCATGATTTTACACAGTGCCATCTATGCCAAAATTAGGCAAAGCTTGTATTATGGGAGCTAGACAACCTCAGAACAATAACTAAGTTATTGTTCTGAGTAGACAACAGCAATTGACATAAAAAATCTGACAGAGTTATTATTATCACATCCAAAATATCATGACAGGTTTTACTCATGTCCTAACAATAACGAATCATAAAATGCCACATAAGGCAGCACACAGCAATCGAGAGAAGGGGACAGAGTGCGCGAATAATTTTGTTAGAGCCAAGGGAAATCACAGGGCGTATTTACTTCACTAATAAAGAGCTGACATAGAATGAACGTTATTTTTTGTATTAAACCGTCGAATCGAAACAGAAAAATGTTTTCGGCGATATTTTCCTGTAGCCTATTGTTTGCGAGCAGAGGTGGTGTTATGGGTGATATTATAAAAAGTGTAGGGTGGACTCCCTTTTTGAAAGGAATTGTTCGGGCGAGAATTTCAAATTGGAAATAGGGAATCAAGATAACGGTTTTTATGAAGTACCTAGTTTTGTTAGGGGACGTGGTTTCGAATTTCAAACAGGAAAACGTTTAATGTAACTATACTAGATATAAATACATAATTATTTGTGTCAGGGTCTTGAGTTCGAATGTCCAAACAGGAAAAATATGTCAGTAACAAAAGTGCTTTTGTTTGACTCAACATTGTATAATCAATACAACAACCATTTGTCAAAATATTTGGTTTAACTTGGATATTGATTCCTGGAAAAATCCAGATAGTAGGTATATTAGAGAGACTAATGTCGGACTTTAGTAAACCTTTATATAAAAATCTGATCTCCTAGATAAAATAAGTTATAGAGACACTTTGTCATAATATGATAGTTTTTTATTCTAAAATCTGTGATGTATTTATGTGAGAGACCTAAAACCACGCAGGTGAAGTCAATGAAATAGCTAGATTAACAAATTTGCAAATGCAAAAACTATTTTTTATATATTCTCAAACTGTTTTAGAGGACAGAAAATCTTTATTTAGATAGAGCACCTAAATAAGTGAAACGAAACGGACAATAATGGAAATATAAATGACATGTGAAACGGAACGTTGACGGGGACATTTTCCGGCTGGCGACAGAATATAGCAATTTGGGAGTTTTCCCGCAAAGTTGCTAGGGAAGGGACGAAATTCATGAGCTATCAATGTCGTTTTTTGACGATTTTGTTTAACACTGTGATATTTATTTTATACTTTCGAGATATCGCTAAATTATTCCTTTAATTTTTCTGCGCAAAAAGTTTACGGGAAAATATTTTTACTCTTGAGAAGTAGATCTTGTATTAAGAAGTTTAGCTTAGCCTATAGGTTATAATATTCTGTGCTATAGGTACACAACATATAATCATAAATTATATTGAAGTGCACAAGTATTCCTTATTCCCTTACTTTCGTAGCTCAGTTTTGAGAGACTTAACACCAACTGCTGCTTTATGCAAAGTTCATTCTACATAAATTATTTGTTAGATATCAATGGCGCTATCTATTTATCAATATTGAAACTAAGGAGACAGTCATTGACCCTCAGGTTTGTTAAAACCGTTATCTTCCAGACTCCGAAAAGTAAAATTCCTTATAACAAAACCAAAGATAAGAGATCAATTACCTATATAATTTGTGTTCTCTTGAAGATGAATGTTGCGAATTGACATTGGGAGCAACAACATTTCAATTCTCTAGAGCGTCAATTTATATTTTAATGTTAATTCTTCGTAGAGCTGGACTTCGTTTTTTCAAAGATCAATGTTATTTAATGACGGACACTGTATTTTGACAAACGACATTCGTATTGTCGAGGTTATTGAACTAGCAGAGAAGACAAATAAGTAAAATGAAGCGGGCGAAACGTCGACGGTAGGGCTTCCAAAATTACGGAAATATCAATTACGTAACTGGTTACGCATTTTACGGGTCAGTTACGGAATTACGTAATAATTACGTAATTGATGTATTTTATGAAAAACATAGAACGACTAAAACTATCTATTCTTCTGGCTCGACTATTTAAATGTCTGTAATTATAGAATAAGATGGAATCATTTTATACAAACTTTTGTATCAAAATCAATTGAAACGATTTAAAATTGACAACATACAATAAATTGAGAAGCACCGTGGGCGATCAGAGTTCAGAACTTCAGACCCTAAATTCGTTATTATTCTTGAAATCACATCATCAACAAGGACATTGTTATACACTCGGCGGCAAAAATAATCGCCCACTTGGCTTTTTCCATACAAACGTGGTCACTTTAGCGTCTCATAGATAGAAAACTATTTGCAGCTGTGCAATGATTATTACGTCAACGGAGAGGCCAAATGCCCAATTTTTGAATCACAGTTTCAAAAATTGCCAAAAACCGCTCAATTTTCTCAAAAAGGAAAAACAATAAACCGAATTCAACGCTCCATACATCGTAACATGAAGTTTGACTTGACAGTGTTTTTTTCCTTTTTGAGAAAATTGAGCGGTTTTTGGCAATTTTTGAAACTGTGATTCGACAATTGGGCGTTTGGCCTCTCCATTGACGTAATAATCATTGCACAGCTGCAAATAGTTTTCTATCTATGAGACGCTAAAGTGACCACGTTTGTATGGAAAAAGCCAAGTGGGCGATTATTTTTGCCGCTGAGTGTATTTGTCAAAAAACAATTACGCCCCTTTCACACGGCATCCAGTTTTGCGGGACCGGCTTTTTACTGTATCCTGCAAAACTGGACGGTGTGTTCACATGGCAGTGCAGTTTTGCGGGATCCAGTAAAAAGCCGGTCCTGCAAAACTGGACTGCCGTGTGAAGTGAACACGAGCGCGGGGCGGGGGCTGCCACCACTTCACTATCCCGCAAAAAACAGTGTCCCGCAAAAAACCGCACGCGGGAAGCCGTGTGAACACTGCTATATAAATATTTGTGCGACTAAACGGGATCCCGCTTTTTACTGGACGACGGATCCAGTTTCTAGTGACAAAACTGAATGCCGGATCGGGTTTTTGCAGTATCCCGCATGCGGGATGCTCGTGTGAACGCTACCATATAAACACATTCGCCATCAAACGGGATCCTGCAGAAAACGGGATCCTGCAAAAAACTGAACTGCCCGTGTGAAAGGGGCGTTATTAGATAAACAAAACAATAATTGGAGGTTATTTTTTTAATTTTGTTATTCTTGAAATAACGACGAATTTTAATTTGCCGCCATAACAGCTCTGGCTGTGTCGAGCAATATTAATGTGGGAGCCAGTAGACTTATAATCTTAGGCTCGCTCGAAGATCAGAGGAGCATACAGTCTGGCAGAACGTTGAGCGATGCTTCCTGGTAAAGTGTCCCTCAATGGAATAGGCCGCAATGACCGCTTACCATCAGGTGGGCTGCGTGCCTGTCTGCCAACTGACCTAGTATAAGAAAAAAAGTATAAAAAAGGTCTGATCGCCTAAGGAGCTTCTTAATTTATTGCAAAATTACCAGCAGATGAGAAAGCCTGCTCAGCCTCTAAACTGGTGGGTATGATCAAGAGCAAATAATTGTAATTGGCTGTTAAAAAACTTCTGGATCGCCACCAGCAATTTCGTAACATACATAATTACATTCATTCAACACTAATGTCAATCGCACAATGAGACCTAATTTTTAAGGGTTCTTTCAAATTAGACGTTTTGTGTCGGACGGCTGCGGTGCGTTAGCCGCGCGTTTGCCGCACCGCGAACGGACGTTCGGTATTTTTCATACAAAACACGCGGAGCGGCAGCAGTACGGTTGACGTCTTGCTGTCGTGTGTTCGCGGTACGGTTGCCGCACCGCGTGTTTTGTATGAAAAATACCGAACGTCCGTTCGCGGTGCGGCAAACGCACGGCTAACGCACCGCAGCCGTCTGATACAAAACGTCTAATTTGAAAGAACCCTACGAGTCCGTTTAAGGTGTACTTTCTTGAACATACAAATCGTAGGAACAAGTTACTGACCACACGCACGTAGCTATCTGCAACTGACGCAATTAAGGGAATCTCCTTCTTTTGAAAATCGTTCAATAATAATGACTCTTATTTTTCATTGCTGATAAACTAAATTCACTTGTCCACACGAGGAATCAACAAAATTAGTTACAGACGGGGAATTACTTCTTCGCTTTAGATAGTTTCATAATAGTAAGTGTTGCCCTGACATGTAATTCAATTTGCATATGTAATTTTTGTAAAAATTATAATTTACGTAATTCCGTAATTCGTGCATTCAGTTACGTACTTATAAAATGCCACATTTTACCCCTAATTACGGATTTGCGTAATTACGTAATTACGGATTTGGAAGCCCTAGTCGACGGGACATTTTTCGCGCGACAGAATATAGAAATTTGGGACATTGTCCGTGTAAACTTGTTAGCCGAGATGCGCGGGACGAGAATGAGTGGCAACGTAATGATTTTATGTTATACACGGTGGCGCTAGATGGCGCAAATTATCAAAGGATTTTTTTAATCATGAGAGAAGTGGTGTTCCATGCAATGTTGCGTCCGTTTCTTCGGTGCAGTTGCGACATTTTGAATTTTATATAACAGTCCAAAAAGCCTTTCTTTGTGCTATTTATGAATTTGTTTACGAAAGTTTCGTGGTAGTTATGGTTATATAGGTAGCATCATCTCTACCTTCTTGCAACTACGAGTAAACACCTGTCAATACCAATATTTCATACTTAAATCGACTAGGAAATCTCTCAAAAGACCCCTTAAAATATTTGCTAAATATTTTGTGCATTTCATTAGAACAAACTTTGAGTCCGTTCTCAAACGATGAGCTTATCTGCGAATTCGATTACATCTCTATTATTTTAGACTTAGTCAAAATCAAAGGCATGTCCCCTAGTTATAAACTCTTATCTTGAAGCCAAATTACCGTTGTTTAATATAAAAGGATTCCCAAAAGTCCTACTACAAAGTGTTCCGCCATCTGACACGCTGGCTTTTATCCAAAAGGAATTATTTCTGGATCCGGGCACTTTGTAGCTCCTATCTTACTAAGACGCGTGTAACACTGTAATGTAGCCTACATTACACATTCGGATGAGAACCAAATGATATGTAAAAGGCCGGAGCTGGTCTTTTTCGTCTGTTTCTTTTAGCGTTAAAGCTTAGGGTTCATTTTTGTTTAGTATAATTTATGTCAGTTTCGGCCTCGCTTACGTGGACTCTACGTTATATTCCTTCGAAAAAAGGGGCATATGTCATTTTTCTGCTTCCAAACTATCTCCATGCCATAAATCATATCGATGCGTTGCTTCGTTGCGATAAGCAAGTCGGACAAACAAACAAACTCAGTCTTATTACTAATAACATAAGGATTGATTCTGCAGTTGTATTAAAGTTATTATTGAGTCCAATGCTTGTTTCTCCACTTTCGAGTACTTCTTTTGGACTCGGTTTTGCTTAAACTAAGCTTTTTTGTTTTATGGATTTAACTAAATGCCCAATGTTTTGAATTTCACTAAAGGATAAGAACAAGTATCACTCTTGTGTTTTCCCAAAAAATTAACAAACCCCTATGTTCTTCTTCTTCTTTAGCCCGTTTTCACCCATTGTATGGTATATTCCTCTTCATGGTCTTTCCAATTTGGGCGGCGTATCCACTGCCGTGCCATTACCCTTGCGATGTCGTTGGCCCAGCGCATAGGTTGCCTTCCGACTTTTCTCCGACCCGTCAATGCCGAGATGCTTTTCTCTAATTTGAATGGAAGATGGATAAAGGAAGTGTGTTAAAGAGGATTCTGTCAGCGGTATTGACAGAATTCTCTTTAACACTTACATCCTTAAGCAAAAACTTATCTTCTATACCTCAAAACAAAATCAGTCAGACTAGTTCGACGTAAAACGCTAGCTTATTTCGAGTCGTAATTTTTTGGTTAACCTTAACAGCAATCTGATAACGTGGATGAGGTTCGTCGCAACGTCTAGAGAGGCGCTGCAAATTGTCCATTCGGGTAATTGGACGGCCGGCCGCGAATCAAGGAGTTTACACGCTTCGTGGATGTACCACCTGAGTATATTTTCCTTTATCGTCGAGCTCTGTGCGATTAGTCGTGATTAAAACGTAAATATGTTATGTGGGAGAGCAATGCTGCAGACTGTTTCTGTGGTTCCTGACAGTTAGTCGAAATACCGACCGGGAAAGTGCTACCGTCTCACAGAAGACCTACACGATGTATGAATAGGAATACTAGGTTTGCTTTTGCTATGTTTTTGTTTTATTTGTCTATGTCACTCTGGCTCCGCCAGAATACCAGCGCTGTCGCGTCATTGTAACCAAATGGCGTGGCAGCTCAAGCTGAGGCGGATCCAATTGGCCATCTTAACATTTTATATTGTATGTTGCTACTTCAAATTTGTTTATCATCTGTGATGCCTATTAAAATCTTTTTCTTTCTTTCTTTCTTTCTTCTTTCTTTGCTGTTGCACTTCGTGAGTGAGCAAACTCCCTTCCCTAAGCTATTCCCAATATAACATAATAAAGAAAAAGTGCAAAAACAAAGTGTGATAAGGATGTTTTGGTTTTGATAGCACTACTATTAGATCAAGGCACACGTTTAGTACCTTAGCCTAAAATCAACCAGACGACTCCCTAGCATCCAAACTATGAATTGTATAATAATATCTTTCCATGAACACGGTAAAACCACTATAAATAACTCGATAAACCAGCAAACGAGAAAGGACCCAACTCAATAATTGTGATTGCAATTAATTTGGGAATACCACTTGTCAGGTGTAATAATAAATGTACACAATACTCGATCAGTACTCTCCGGTACAATGGTACAGGTAAACACCATTTCCAATAATCGGCGAAGTGTTGTTTTGATTTACGAAGCGAAGTTTAATCATTCATTAGCCGATATTCGGTAAACTATTTGGCGACGCGGTGACTCGTAACAAATACCATTAATATCGGAGATTAGTCGAGGCAATAATTGTATATTAGTCATCATTGAAACAAATATAATAATAATAATAATGTCCTCCTAGCCGAGTTTTCGGCTACGGCGGCCAATCTGTTACGATCGGCCAACTACGCAGGGTATATTATAGTGCACAAGTGAGTGCGCAAGCACAGGTGCACTCCTTATTCCCTCACTCTTATAACACGGTGGGACATCTGACAAATATAAAAATTTTATATGAGGAAAGTGAGAGTTGATGGTAGTTACAATGGCAGATCTGAATGATTGAACAACTACACAGAACATAGGTGCACTTATTCCTATTTTAAATGCGTTTTATCACCATTACCACAAGGCAAGTGAGACCTGTGGTAGTGTGTGGGACTCGGGACTAAAGGCGATCGCCCCACTAGCCACTAAACTTCCCCGATTTTCCAATGACACCCGAAAAGGGACGACATCCAAACCGGTTAATCCCTGATACTAATTATCTCGGCAGGGATGTAGTATGTTTAGGGAACTTATATAGCCCAGTAAATTAAAAATTTCAATTAATCTTTAAAACACCAATTTCAATCTGCATTTGCTCATAATCACCACGCCTGCAGTGAGAACCTATGTCATAATCAATTATAATGAGTAGTCTGGATAATAATATTTATATTTGCATGCTTTATTTAAAAGCTTAAAGGCATAACAATTAAGAACCTGTATAAACATTTTGTACCACCAACGTGAACATCCTATTTTTAAAGCAAATAAATTATTTTGAATTTTTTAATTTCGAGATCTGTAAACAATAAATTTTGATTGCAATCATCCGATTTATATAAATCCGATTTATATGATAGATTCATATATCTACGGAATCGACACCCGTAAAGTACAATATGGCAAATAAAACTGAAATGAAAAACTTATCAGAACTTTTTAAAATAGCTTCGAATTTCAATGAAAGTTCATGTAAATAATAGCAACGAAGCCCAATACATTCTCGGAAACATACAATTTGATCAGGCTTAATTCTAGAAAAGCCAATTTGTATAATTCTAGGAATACCATTAGCGATATTACAAGAGAATTCGTTTGTATTTACATTAATTTTATTTCAGATAATAAAATAAATCCCATTTTACACATAAACATTTTGGGTTATTTTTGACAGATGTATAACTTATAGCATTGCCAAACTGCGGCTCAAGCTAAAATATTCATATTTGTATTGGGAGCTTTTAACTATTTATATAATGCAATATCATAATATTAGGAAAGATGTGGTTTTGTGTACGTATGTAGCAGCTACTAAGTATTAGCTTTTATTTCTTCATCTTCAACGCGCACAAGTGCCTGGAAATGTTTCATGCCATATAAAAATAAATTTCAAAAGCAAGCGCAATCCGCCGCAACCGTGCGATGTTATCCGTCTAAACTAGGACATTTATCTTAGAGACATCTTTGGCAAGTTTTCCACAAATTTCACCGACAACTGACGTTGGAAACTTTCAATACTTTTAAGTGAACAAAACAGTCCAATTCACTTCGTCCCTAAAAGTTGTCGCAACGCTTGTGGCTTGTCTAGAGGATTGAGAGACAACGATGTTTCTAGAGAGGGAATAAACCTTTTGTGGATTCAATCACCTTTGTCTCGTATTGGGAGGAGCTGGATACTCGAGATAAAATAATTCTCGCCTGTTTGGAAACAGAACACTGTGTAGGACTTCAGCATTGAATTTATCGACGATATAATACGCTTGGAGACGCGTTGGTCAAGTGCTTGTGCGTATTGTTTTTTCCGAATGAAATAAAGTTGTCTTTGACATAAGGTATGAATATGAAAAAAAAAATATACGTAAAATTCTATTTTTATGATATCACCATAGTCTGGACACTAAATATGACTTTTATAAATACGAGTACAACGACACTACATGTGGAGTTAACACTGCAGGTGGAACATTTATATCAACTTTCTTTTGAAAAGTTCGTGATGTTACGTCATGCCTTTATTTTAGTATCTACTGATAATACTTATTTGACTTTCATAGTAGGTAGTTCACCTGTAAGTTTAGATAAGGACAGGGCTTACGAGTACATTGCTACTTTTCATACCGAAAAAATATTACATTCCTGCGGGATAACGTATAAGGCTAGGCTAAAGAAGGCTAGGTTACTAAAAAGTAAATCACCAATGTGGTAACAATCTAATAGTATGCAAACATCACACAGTCGCAGAGTCGCACGATAACTCAAAATATCGGATAAACGTTTCTACTGTTTGAATTTCATATAAACAGTAATGTAATTCCCGCTCATTTACATATATTTCCTGTGGGTAACCTAAACATTAGGACCACGAACGGAAGCCAGTAGGACGC
The DNA here is from genome assembly GCA_949319885.1 of Mecyna flavalis. Classification (NCBI taxonomy): domain Eukaryota; kingdom Metazoa; phylum Arthropoda; class Insecta; order Lepidoptera; family Crambidae; genus Mecyna; species Mecyna flavalis. Next base: position 2,729,917 of record OX439426.1, read on the forward strand.
TAAACGCAAATTCACACCCTAATTTAGATCTCTACAGAAAAACTTTCTATATAATCAGCGCACAGATTACTACCAGCCTTTTTAATTACGTTCCCCAAGGGTACTAATTATCTGACACTAAATTTACCTTTGAAAGAATGCCTTTGTAATGTTTTCAACTAAAAATAATTTACAAGATTTTGTTAACGAAAAAATTGTTTTTTTCTGAAACATCAAAGCTCGAGACAGCAAAATAATAGTTTTATAATTTTTTTCTCAGAGTATTATGTACGTGTAGTCTAAGATGAAACATACGTTAAATAGTAAGAAGCACATCAACAACAACCCAACTTAATGTGTCTTTAGCTAAAGAGTCACAAAGTGGTTCTCTTATTGAATGAAAAACTATATTATAGTAAAAAGTTCATTGTAATTTTTATTGTAACCGCTAACAAATTAGATGTTAAAAAAAATCAATCAATACAGACTTGCTCATGATCGAGTCCATAACTTCAAGCGTAGACAAAGACATAAGACATTCTAATTGGTCCACTGTAACATGTATCGGTCGTCGAAAACAAAATTCGGAAGTCTATATTATTTATAAATCGGAAAAATTGCATAAAAAAACTCAATAGTACCCACCTTCTATTAATATAATATTATCTCTGCTCTATAAATCAGATGATTAAAAATATGGAATTCTAAATTCAAAACTAACATGTACAAGTAATTATGATGGCCAGTTTTGGCTGTACCTGCGACGAGTTCATATTATTACACGACTGACATTAATTTAGTTTCATTTGTTTACCTAATATTAAACCGCGGCATGACGGCCAACCTAGGGTTGTCAAACGCCACAAAGTAAGCACCGACAGGCGCGTGTTCCTATTTGAGTGTGAAAAGCAAATCGAGGGAGTTGGCCTTGCTTGCCTGTGGTCTTGGTATTTACGTACGTATGGTTTCTTTACCGAAAATAAGGTTGTTCCTGCCATGGTTATTTTATTATATTTTTTTATTTATTATGGAAAACAAACAGCATTTCAATAATACATAATGCATAGAGTAACATAGATGACAGATTTGCCAATGAAGTTTCCACTAATGAAGTTTACATTGTGCTGAGATAAACACTAAACAGGAAAAGAAAATTCAAACAAAAGGTATGCAAAATACAATGTTCGCTAACCAAATGGCATAATAAAGAAACTACACCACTAACTAGATATTTTAAGCTTCAATTTTAACCTAGGTAGAATACGGTTGAAGATATCGATATGCTCATATAGATTATGTTATATTATAAATGCTAAAGGTAAAGTAAAATAGATATATAGGGAACATTATGGTTGACTTTGTTAATTTTTCTCAAAATAAGTCAATAAAGTAGGAGTTTTATAACGATATAGGGACTTAGGGAGTATAAATAACTATGTATCAAATTAAATTATTTTACAATTTAACCGAAACACACGACTGTAGTGTCAACTTCTGTTTAGCACAACGTCACATAAAAATTACAACATATTAAGCTTTCATAAAAATTGCTCATCTGTTCTTTTTATAGTGCCAAAGCATTAATAATGGTATTTTTGCTCTACATTTCAAAATAAAACTGGTTCTCTTTATGACGTACTTGTAATAAAAAGGTCTACGACGTACATATTTTGCATTGTAAAACTTAATAATGATCACTATCTCATTTCGCTCGAATAGCCCACGTTTGCATATCGCACGTATGGACTTGATTACCATATAATAAACTAGCAGAGGCAATGTACAAGACACGTACAGCCCTAGCGAGAGGTCGCGCGTTAATCGTACCCCGGCAGACACGCGCCGGTAATTTTCCCTGTTTATTACTCCACTCCAACAACACCACTGCCCACAACACACGCAGAAACGCTTCTTATAAATCATCCCAAAACTTTTCCATTCGAATCGTTAAGCACATTACTCATCGCAAAAGCAGTTACTCTCGGTGAACTGTTTAATCGCTTTCCCTTAACGACATCTCGCTTTATAGCGGACTATTGCTTCCTCAGCGAAATTATCGGGCCAAGATTAAAATTACTTTGTGGCTCCGAATGTACATTAACCAAATTAAACTCCAGTTTAATACTGTTTTTATATTTCGATTTTAAGCCTTAGTTTAATTAAAAACGCGGGTTCGATCCCCGCGAAGCCGTCTTATGAAAAGAGCCCGAACGAGGCGTAAATCTAGCCAGTGGCTTAATGAGGGGTAAAGTAGCCGTCGAGGGTCCGAAGCGCTTCGATGAACCTCGAGTGTCACTTAACGAAGTACGGTTCTGATGTTCATTATGTTTTTTCGTTCCTTTCTTGCGTCGCCGTGCGTTCATTTATCAAAATAAGGATGAGAAAAATCAAATCCTGACTACGAACGTCTGGCTTAATTTGGTAAGTGGTAGGAGCCGGGCCAGGCGCCTTCGCCGTCCCGCCACCGCGCGCCGCTAATCGCTCGTACTTGGATTACTTATCACAGAGCACAGTAAAGTGAGAGCACTCTTCCGCTTGGACACCCTCGATCACAGGTCTGAGGCGGCGGGCACGGCTGCGGCGCCGCCCTCGCGGCAGGTCTGTCGCATGGAGTCGGTGTTAAAGTGTTGTAAGATGCGCGTACTCGGTATTAGATTGTGTGTGGGCGGCGCGCGCGTCGCTCCGCGCGCATGGGGGCGCGCGCCGCCCGGCCCCGTCTTGTGTGCCCAGGCCAAACGAACGTTGTCTAGACATGTACTGACTGCGTCCTTTCTTTCTGTTTTTGTTGACATCGTCTAACCCAATAGGACGAGAAGAATCAGCTACTTATAACCAATATATGGCTGTCATTGGTAAGTGTGATTAAAATGACGAACCTAAATTAACACTTAATAAAACTTCTGATGTTTCATTTTCGTTTTAATTCTTACTTTCCGTTTTGAGTTGTACGACTTTCCATCTTTTACTTTTTCTGTCTTGTTATGTTCTTCTACTATGACTGTTATTTTTGAAAATTGCATAGCGTTGTGGAGTATGCGGCAGTTTTTAACTTTGTTTTGTAAGAAATAGTTAATCTTCCTGACTATTGTTGAACTCGCAGCGGTAGATAGACTAGATCCTCTCATGCATCCCATCAAGATTTCTCATCCGTTAGCATACCTAGTATTTCAAACTTCAGTGCGTCGTATCGTAGAGAGGACGGGTGGTCGGTAACTCAGGTAAGTGCCCGTTCAAAGTTTCACTAACGTACAACGTGTTTAAACTGCTATTCGATGGGCAATGCGACTGCCACGTACGCCACAACGCGTTTAACAATATGTACTAATGGTTGACAATGAAAAATTGATTAAATAAAGAAATAAACAAAATTAAAATTGACTGCCAATTTTCTGGCAATAAGATGATAAATAAACAACGGTTTTTGAATAGCTCGATGTGGGTATTAGGTTGGTCAATTAAAAGTACCATATTGGATGGATATATTGTATGTAACGTGTATGATTGCACTAACGTTGGAGTTGAGACGTGATTGACACTGTACATTGACTATGCACATCCCAGGTACCCGCTGTTCATTTTGTTTTGTTTGGCTACAAACGAATTGTAGTTTTTTTTGACTCTGCATGGCCATGGAATGTGAAGTTACTCTTTGGGAAGTTCTTGTGAGGCTGGGTCCTAGGACCCGCCCACCATGGTTTGTTTAGTTTGCCTGTGGAAATGAAACCTCAATGAGACGAATTCTAACTTTTAAATTAAACAGTTAAAAGTGTTTTTTAAATCTTTTATCTATTGTTTAGAATGTCTTTTCTTTTCCGTGTAGGCGAGGTTTTACATTTTTATGTCGAGTTTTGGAATTTGTGTACTAAGGATGCGTGTACACAACAGATTCGTAATTGTTTTGTTTTTCGATCCATTTAGAAGATCATATTAACGATTTTGTTCGTTATATTTTTATGTTTTTAACATTCATAGTAAACGTTTACTTTCTACTTTTGTTTTTTAATAAAAAATGAAGAATAAAACATTAAGTCTTAATGCACATACTTTTCATGTTGGCTGTAAATTACTCGCCTTTTGAAAGATAAATTTGGATGACTGTTTTTTTCCAGCACTAAAGGTATGTTTGTTAAGCGAATTAAACGATAATTATTTTAGCATTTACCAATACGGCAGCTTAGTTACGGAAATGGTAGTACCCCGAGTGTCCTTGGTCATGTGATTGAGAAATAACTGAATGCAAATGTTAAAGAGATATTCTACACCCTTGCAACCGCGAACAATATGCTTTTATTGAACCGCCCGTTATATAATATAAAGTAATAGGTATTCTTTCATAGTATAATGCATGACATCTTTCGCATGTTTATTCGCTTCTAAATTCTATATTTTAATCTTTACAACGTATTCTTATTCTATGCCTTATCGATTCGTATTTTATCTATAGCCTTATCTATATCTGTAGATGTATTCTATATTAGCTTTTGTGCTGTATGTATGTATATTCACAAATATATTATGATTATAGGATTAATATGGCAGTTAATTGCGAAAGTTTTGATTACTTTTGTAAATTGATGAAATGATAATTATTAAGCCTTCGTGATTAACTGTGCATATGATATTCCTGACCGGAATTACCACTAACAAGATCCGAGTTTGGTTTCCAATATGGATTTAAATATGACTGTCCAATGTTGGTAATCAACTGTGTAAATGTTATTTTGTATTGTTTTAATGTTCTTTTGTGAAGGATGTTTTATTGATTGAGTAAATGTTTCGAATAATGGTTTAACATTTCACGAAATAACTTGGGATGTCAGTTTTGATTTGTGTGAAGCATTAACAGCTTTGAGCAAGATAACTATTGATATGTAATAAATAAAATTTAGCTAATAGTATAGTTACATGTTGCTGAATCCGGAATTTTATCTAGAAACAAATGATTTTGTGTAAAGGTTCTGTTTTAGGGAAAAGGTACATAGTGCGGTAGGTTCCACTTATCCTATTAAATAGATATGAGGGAACCAACTTTTCTAAATAATTTGTTTGTTACGAGAAAAGGCGAGTTTCTGTTGAAGTCATGTTTTGTTAATCTTTTTGACAAATTTCAACCTTCATGTTCTTGAAAAACAAAATATTTAGTACACCAGTAACAGCAGTAGTTATTTTTATCTATTCTTACAAACACGTTACATTTCTTTGTAGGCACAGCATACATTTATCTTTATCTTTTCTTTGACCAGCATTCATGAGTAAAAGGCATTTTGTTGCCAAATTCAAGATGGCTCAACCCTTTCTACGAACCATCTCACAGACACTTTAGCATCTCACCGGATGTCAGTTCGCATCATTCTCCAAGTCTGGAATATGCTAAAGTAACGCAAATGTCAAAGGACACAACCTCAGTACTTAGGAGGGCTTATTTTATGTACGCATACATCAAACAAAGTTCCAATTTTCTTGTTCTGTGGTTTCAATGATGCTGTGTGATGCAATGTTTTTGAAACGGATAAAAAACACAACGTTTAAGTTAACTTCAGTTAGTTAATTTTTAAGTCCAGAGTGAAGAGGCTTTAATTAAATTATTTGGATAAGCATGTACCACCTTAGGCCGCATCATACTAATCAGGTGAGATTGTGGCCAAATGCTTTACCCTTTTGCAAAAAATAACCTGACAGATAAAATCTGTATTTATGTATGTGACAACCGAGTAAAACAATCGCTAAGTATGCAGTCGAGACGCAAAAGCTACAAGTATCTTGAATTCTATCGATCAAGGGTCGTGGATTCGATTTTCAAACACTAATGTCTAAATAAAATGTTTGTTGCATTAGTAGTCCAATAGAGCTGAGGCCTAATTGCTTTTAGTTTTAGGCGCGAATCGTGCAATGAATAAATTTTCTCACTCAAATTGCTTTAGGTTGTCAATAATTTGTTGTTTTACTTGTAACGAGAGTAAGAACCTAATATTTAGGAGCTTTATTTATTTTTGTGTTTTGGCTAAAATTATCACCTCGCTGCTTTATATCCACGGCATAGATTTATATTTCAATTGAGACGGTTAATCAAAGTGGCTTGACATGCTTACTGTAATGGAAATATCAGGCAATATCGTTATAGCAATATTCAGCTCTTATACACCACCTCTAGTAATACGCTGAATACAGAATGAAGTACCCGCAATTCCCAAGTAATTTCGAGTTAGTTACCGCGTGATACAGTTCACTTATTCAGAGAGACTATGTCTGATTTAATCGACGAACTCCTTCAGGAGAGAACAGGGAGTGGGTCGGGATATTGAACCTGCCCGGAGAAGCACACTGGCTATTTGATAACGATTAAAGGTTAGGGCGTACGTCTGAATTTACCAATTGGCTTACTTCTTTAATTTAGAATTAGGTATGCCACATAATGGAAAGTGACTACCGCCGCCCATAGACATCTGCAAATCAGGTGGAATTACAGATGCGCTGCCGGTCTTTAAGGAAGGAATACACTCTTTTTTTAAATACTTGCAAGTCGTATCGGTTCGGAAACACCGTTGATGACAAATAATTCCATATCTTGGTCGTTCGTGGCAAAAAATTGCTTACCATTGTTCAGGCGACCCGCTGCACTGGCTAGTTTGCCGCCTCTAGCATAAAAAATAATTAAAGAATTAATAATAGCATGCACGCCTTTTTTTGAAAATAATATTGTTCCTATTATATGTATTACACTCTATGAATTCATAGCGTTATTTTGCGGTTTACAGACATAAATATAAATTTAAACGAACTGTAAAAACTAAAATTCTCACTATCACATTGTTCCTCTTGTGGAGTAATTTACTAAATAAAAATGATTTGTTACCTAGAGTGAAACAACGAAATAATGCATCCACTAAATCAGTTTCTAGTGAAATAGATCCCCTAATTTGATTAAAAACTAAGCAAGAATTATGCATAAACTTTCCCATTTATGTAGATTAATGTATTTTGAATTTCAGACACGTTCACTCTAGCAAAGTTGAAAACTTTTTTGGCCTGGAAACGTGTTTTCGTGAACCTGAATCGAAAGTCAACTGTTTGTTCAATGGAATAGAAAAGAAATAAGCGTGCAGTTTTAACTGTTGTTTAAACTTATTGGTTGGCTAGTAATTTGAGTACTGGGCTTCGATTTCGAGGTTTTGTGTTCAAATATGTATAGGGAATAATATGTGTAGGGAACATTTATGTGCCAGATTTTTGAAAGAAAAAGCTGTTTAAATTATGATTTAAATCATAAATTATGATTTAAATGATAATGGAGGCCTTTGTTGCTAAAGAAACTATTTATGAGTCTTCGTCTTTCAATATACCGGATGACATGGCGCAGTGGCTACTGAATTCGGGACTCTAAAATAATTTTTTTCATTAGTCTTTTGATGCCCACTGACGGGCAAGATTTCCATATTTCAAATTAAGTCGATGTTAAAATTAAAGGTATTGGTTTAATCATCTTGCCCAATATGGATTAGTGGTTATAAACTCGAGCTATGTTCGAAAAATTTAAAGCTAGAAACCCAAGATTACATTATCATTATCATCTCAGCGTATTCCTGATTACATCCCGTATGAAGCAGGGTCCTAGATTTGACAAGTCTGGTTATTACAATGGAGCGACTGCCATCTGATCTCCTTAATCCTTACAAGGGAAACCACCACTTGGAACATAGTCGCGACCAACAGCTTAACGTGCCTTCCAAAGCACGGACTCATCATTATTTTCAGACATGCAGGTGATTTAAGCCTGCAATGTCCTAACCAAACTGGAAACAATCACACAAAGTGATGCTTCCCGCGGGATTCGAACCCACGACCTCCGGGTTTTAGAGCCCAACGCTATAACCACTGTACCACGTAGGCAGTTATTACGAAGTTAGTTAGTTTATTGCGAATAGCTACTTAAATTACTAGACAATCGAGGCGTTGATTTTATACGAGTATCAAACAATGCGTCACGTCATACAACAGTCCCGGCAAGTTCGTCACCGCATACAAAGCTGTATTCGTCCGAAGAATACCCGCATTGTACCGTGCCCGACAATATCTCGCAAACACGAGATATTGAGGCGTAGTTACCGAACTTGTGTAATATTAGTGAGAGCCCAACTTACTGCGTCTCTTTGTCTCTGTTATCTATTAGAGTGGCGTCACATTTCAGGATTATTGGGAAAGTTGAAGAATTTTTTTTTTGTTTAATGGGAGCCAGTACACTTGAAGATAAAGGCTCTAGAATCTAGCCAGCATCAAATGAAAAAATTGCATATTAAGCAAACCTGCTTGGTTTTTTCAATGTAACTGGCATCAGAGTTACGATTAATTTGACAGCAATAAAAAACAAATCTTTTTTTCAAAGGAATATCAAAAAGTTTTCAAAAAACGGTGACCTTCTTTATTTTAAAGAGGCACTGGCAACAATGCTTCTGAAATTTGACAGCAATAAAAAGTAAATTAAATATTTTTTTCTTTAATGGCGTATAGATTTTTTCTGAATAATTTAGCCAGCATTAAATTTTTAAAAACTTATATTAACCTGCTTCGTTATTAATTTGATGTAACCTTCATGGTTATTTTGTTATTTTAAAGTAGCACTGGCAATAATTCCACAAAAGTTTGACAGTAATAAAATGTTTTGTTTTTCTTATACATAGCGTTTCTAATTTTTCTGAAGGCCTTTTCCTAGCGTTTTTTGTGACACTGCCGGCTAGGTATTCTTCGAAAAGGTCGTTGCTATTACATTTCTTCATTCATCTTGACTATCTATTTAAGCAGTCTTTATAGTAATCAAGTAATTTCTTTTTTCAATTATCCCCTCTTCTCCACACATTTCCGGGATAAAAAGTACCCTATGTTCACCGGGGATATCATAGTGTAGCTTTCGAACAGTGAAAGAAAATATAAACCAAAATAGATTTACTCATTATAGTTATATAATAACCGATACACGTCTTTTTCCACAGGAACTTAGGACAAACACACAAAAGGGAAATTTTATGCATAATTCTTGCTCAGTTATTAATCAAATAAGGGAATTTATTTTATTAACAACTGATTTAGTAGAGCAAAATATGATTGTTTTTTGTTAAAAGCAAAAATAATAAATTGTGGAACATCATTTTGTTATTCAAATTATCGAAAGCTTTTTCCGTTTGCAATTTCAATTCTGAGTACGACTGACAGTAGTAATAATGAAACTTTATGTTGCAAAACATTGAATTGAACTGAATGCGGTTATAATTTTGTAATGCACGATTTACCATTTTGAAATAAATATATAATTAACATCATTACGTGGTAATTGTTAGAACATTATTTAGAGACTAGGGTTTTATTAGTAAGTAGGTACTGCGATTTGTAGTTTAAAGTTAGGTACTTGCTTAAAACATATAATTTTATTTTAATACTATTACATCTTACAACGTGTATTTTAAAACAATGTATGCACAGGCTATTAATTTTTAAATTATTTAAGTCACTTAAATGCCAATATACAGTGAAGGATTTTTAAGGGAGACTAAAATGAAATGTCACATTATCCCTTATCACAGAAGTAGAACTTCATTAAGATTAGTAATTTTGTAATGTATTGCCACTGACATAACGTTATTACTAGGACTGGTCCCAATTTACCCAGACGTATGCCCTCCCCATTGAAACGGTTTATTTGCATATACGCACTTTCAGTAGCCAGTGTGGACGTCGCAGAATTCTGAACCTTATTCCAAAACTTTTAAGGTTCAACATGAAAGGAACAACATACTTTCGACATGAAATTCAATTGAGGGTGTATTTCGCAGACAAATGTTGTTTCTTAACAGTTTTGTTTTGATACTCACTTATTTTTCTTTTCTGATTACTAATGAACTATCTTTTTTATTAAATTCTTGGCCATTTTCAGCGTGCGTTTGTTTTGCTATTAAAAATTCTGAGAATAAAACCTTTGTCGTAGTTCTATGAATTTAACTGGCTCAAAGGAGTTTTTTTCATTAATTTGTGTATTCTTGTCATCTATTTCTTGATGCTCTGTGAAAATGCCTTTGTCATCCATTCCTGTATTGACCAGGAAGTTTTTTATACTTATTCGTGGACTATTTTATTCTTTTAAAAATGTATATCAGATTAATTTATTATAGCCCGACCATTAAAAAAAAAACTCGCCATATTGCGGAAAAAAATTGGAACTCATTTCTTCAAGTGACAATAATCAAATAAAAAAACATTATCTTATTTGTGAGTATAACCATAGCAACCAAGTGTTGCTATAGCAAATGTGGCGCCTCAAGAGCAGGTTTTTTGAAGTGAAAACTTCTTTAGCGGCGTTGTGCACTTTTTTTGTATGGGGAAAAAATGTTAAACTCGCGTCAGGATTTATGTGTCACGTGACCTGATCGAAAATCCATATAAAATTTGAAGTCCGGACACGTGTTTTCTACAAACTTATCTGTTCCGGTGGCCAAAATTGGAACTACGTGAAATGCAATGCAAAAACGATATTTAATGACAGTTTTAAATAGACAGTAGCGACGCCGCCACCGGAACAGATAGTTTGTCGGTCTATAGACAATAATGGTTTTTTGTTCAATTTGACAGCTCATTTATGCAAAGAAAAGTGCTTCTTATGTACATCAGGAGTAGAGTAAATAATTGTATTAATAAGAACTGATGTTGTTTTCTTGAGTTTTATTCCTTTAGCGTAAGGTATATTTTTCTTTGCATAAATGAACTGTCAAGTGTGACCTCTTCTACTATTATAGCCGCAGTGCGGTCGCTTCCTATATGCTTCCTATGCTACAAAGTGACCACAAAGACCTTAATTTGATATCCTGCAAAATTCAAAATTTAATTGCCGTAATAAAACATTTAAAAAGTTTGGAATATCTTTATTCGCCGGAATTATATAACAGTATTTTGTGGAAATTAACACCACTTCTCCGCAGTCTTTGGATCCGCTATGCTGCGGAGCATGCATCAGGTCGTATTAAGTTGCAAATGCTGTCTGATTTCCTGCGACAAGAGGCTCGTTCTCACACACAGTTTGGCTTGTTACCCCAAATTCCCAGTGAACATCCTCGAAAGCGACATGTTGATTACTGTAACACCACTCGTGTTATTAACGATTCGGGAGTCTGCGGATTCTGTAAAGGGAATCATTTCTTGGCCGATTGCTCCAAATTCAAAAGTTTATCCGCAGATTCCCGTATGCAATTAGTTGTAAATTCCAAACTTTGTTTTCGTTGTTTAGAAAATAAATAGTTGTCAATCAAAAAAGTATGACATTGACGGTTGTCAATCATTTTATCATCGTTTATTACATGGCGTTTCAGTGTCACAGCAAGGAGTTTCTGATAAGTCTGAAAAAGTTTCTGATTACATTTGAGAGATAAACTTTTTAATGTAATATAAATTGTCATGTTTGTGTACGATAGCGCAATAAATAAATATTGTATTTTACCACATAAATGATAGTACTTTTATACCTCTACCAATCAATTAAATCCCTAACCATTCCAAAATACATATCAAAAATGCACAACGTTAATATTCAGGTTTTCACTTCTGCCGGCACTCCCGGAGTGCAACCCGTCGTTTTTTTTTTCTGGGTCAGGCTATACATGATTATATTACCGGCTAATCACTGTCATTCACACTATATGCATAGGTACATAGATAAGTTTAACTTCCAATTATGTGCGTCCATAAATTACCCAGAGTTCAGATTGCGTGAGAGGCGACGAACATAACACGTATTAATACATATTATCTTATCTTATTATCTGAGCCCTCCCGCCCTCTCACTTAGGGAGGTTCGTGACCCTATTTAATTTAATTTTGGCCATAATGTCGAGAGTTGCGATTTCACATTGTCATATCTCTGTGATAGCAAATGTTCATTACAGTACGCAACTTTGTGATTACTTTGACATGTTTTGAAAATCTAGTTTTATGTTAGCATGAGCTAGCTGTCAATTGAAAAAAAAATTAAAATGTTTTATATTAAAATGCAAAATTTACTCTATTAAAGATTAAAGACCAATATAAGGTCATTGTAAAAAGTAAAAATATTGTTCTCTCTTTTCTTTCTCTTTCTTCGAGCGTTTTGTTCCGAAGAGTAGCTTGCACCATGATCCAAAACTAGAAATATTACATACTGTTAAGGTTTTTTTAAAGGACAGACAGCATCATTGATATCAGATTTTGTAGTGGTAGAGCCATGCTGTTTTGCTGTTTTACAGTACGAATGGGCCGGCTCGTCCGGGGAAGTACCACCCTCTCACATAACACCAGCGTGAAATAATAGTAACTTCTGTTTCCTCTGGTTTGTGAGAATGCCGGAGACCCTCCCCCCCCCCCTTAAAAAGCCGGCAACGCATTAGCGATCCTTCTGGTGTTGCAGATGTCCATGGGTGGCGGTGATTGCTAACCATCAGGCGACCTGTTGGCTCGTTTGTCGCCTCTGAAATAAAAAAGAAGATGATGATGAATGAATAACGAGGACTCTATCTGATTCTGACAGCGGCAAAACTGCACTAAATATTATTTTACTTTCACCCTTAACACCTGATGCTTGCAAGCTATTAACTCACCAAGCACAATGTCATAAGGACACAATCTTCACTTGTTTCACGGGACTCATTAATCTTAAGGACTGTAGGGTTACATAGAATTATGACAAAGGACACCCATAATACTTAAGCAGAATGACATAGAGATGCGACAAAATTATAGAACAATTAAAAAAAGTCTCGATTTTGTAGTATGACTTTCGAAAGCACATACTTTAATGGTAGATAGATAGATACATTTTATTTTGTTATACTTATTGTTCTTCACAATGACTTAATTATACAGCAAAAAAAAATATCTATTTGCATAACTGCACCATAGTTGATCTTAAGTAATATGCATTTACACATAATTTATTTATTTTTCAAGCAAGTCTAGTTACAATTTTAAACAGTTCCATTATTCAGTTACTATCATAAACTTCAAAGTTTTTTTTTTAATTTTACAGATGTTTATTTCCACACTTCCAATTCAAACTCATGTCATCTTCCTGTTTGAGTTATTTAATATTTTTTCGTAGCAACAAACTCTCAATGAATATTGCCTTAACTAATGGTTGTGTTATAGTAGTTAAACAACTACTCTTGTCAGTTGAAGAAAATGTTGTTCGTATATAAATTTAACGCATGCAAAAGTACTTGTTATGAACATATTAAGAACTTGTTACTTGTTAAATGGGAATGGAAAAAAATTAAATCATTATCTTGTCGCATCTCTGTGGCGTTAATAGCTCTCCGCTCTCAATGCAACCTTATTTTGCAGTTGAAAATGGCCTCATATTACGCACGAACAACATGCTTCGTCTCTTTCTCCTATTGACAATTTCCTTATGTGTGACAGGAATGGAATGACTACAACCTCAGATGGAATGACAGCGAGTACGGGGGAGTTAAGGACCTCCGGATCACACCAAACAAACTGTGGAAGCCTGACGTACTCATGTATAATAGGTAAGAATTAACAGATTAACACGTGAACTCTTTCTTTAACAGGTACTACGGATCATACCTTGATTTGGCTAATGTTGATAATTTAAACAATGTGTCCTTTTTGTTGGTTTCCTTTTACAAATAGAAGAGAATATGTGAGAGCGTTTAAAAGTAGTTTTAACTTATCAATACTTAAAAATTTGGAAAAGGTATGGTTTTGAAATGGAATACTATGGGTTACAGACAAACCCTTTTTTTGACCCGGGGAATGCCTTACGCTCCTTCTGTGGGACTCCCGTTGCCCTGAAAAGGGCAAGAGTTACCCACTAAACCCCGGAGTGTCTTGTAGGAGATGTCGTGTGGGTCCAACAGACAGAGCCATGACTTCCACGAAGCCGCTCTGTTCGTATAAGTCCTTAAAAGAGACATAAATTTTGATTCATAAAACAGTCAACAACTTATAAAATAATAAAAACAGTGTCGGTAACAAAACAAATTGCGCAGCAAATAAAATCTATGGAGCATTGGACTTTATACGACTCACAATTTTATCAGGATTTATTGTTGAAATGTTGCCAGCTTTCCATTCGATGTATGTTCAAATGTGTGATTGTTGAAACGTAAGTAAGTGATTTAGATACGCTGCATCGTTCGAATATATTATCTCTGCCCGTTGTTTTTTCTTAATCTTTAAAATAATGTTTTGGGATATACTGATATTACTCTGATTAGTCCAATAGTTTCGGATGTAGTAATATTTGTAATTTCTTGGAAGCAATATCATAGTCGTAACAAAGAGATTCCAATTAGCATTTTCCAAGAAGTTGTCAGGCGTTTCGACCCGATAATTAAACAGCAAAATGTCGTGTAGAATATCTGCCGTCTATAAACTAAAAGGCCGCTAAATGACAAAAACTACTTTTGAGTTATTGAGCAAATAAGCGGCAAAATTTTCAAATCGATGCTACTCCTTAATAAAAGTATGTACAAATGTGCGTCATACACCAAAAGAAAGGTCTTTTTGTCAACTTTCACATGAAATTTGTTGATTTAGACAATTGGTAATATTCTTTAAACTAAACACATATTTTCCCCTCAATTTTGTAAACTTTTAAAAATAACTTAAGGTGTACAAAATTAAATGGCGGCTAAAAGGTTTTAACTGCTTTATAGTTGTGAATTTTTCGAAAACAGCCACATTTACATAACTATAAAGCAGTTATATTGATCTTATTCATAGCAATAAAGCGGCTAACTACACATAGCCGCCTTTTAGCCAAGTTTATGTGGCTTAACTGCTTTACTTTTATTTATTAATAACTTTTATTACAGTTGTGCATAGCTAAAAAGCAGTAAATTATCAAACCCTTTCATATAACTGCTATTTAGGCTAGCAAAATCATCATTATTTTTTTACAAAACCTTCAAAGTAGACGCTACCACTACTAAGTCAAATTTATAAAGTACGAGTATTCTTCCTATGAACACCAATCTAAAGAGCAAGCGGGATTTAGAAGTGGTTTCAGCACGTTAGACCACATATTCACGCTAAGGCAGCTGGTGATACAGAAAAACAGCGAGTTTAACCGACCTCTTTACCTTGCATTCTAAGACTACAAAAAAGCGTTCGACTGGGTAGAACACTGAGTTGTCTTTGATTCACTACAGCGTTGCGGTGTTGACTAAGGTTTTTACAACAAATCCTGGGCCTAAGACCGTACTCGCGTGCGGTAACCACATCTGGTCCACTCGGTGTTGACGATTGCGCTACACCAGGCGCACACGACTCATCCTCGTTCCCGCTCTTCTTTTGGGCCAACACCCCTATAGATACATTAACCTGCTGAAAAACCTATACCAGTCAGCGACTATGTCTGTCCAAGTCCAAGGTAGTACTACAACTATCCCTATTAAAAGTGGCGTACGCCAATGTAATATCACCAAAGCTTTGCTAATGCACTCGAAGACGTCTTCAAACTTTGAACTGGAAATATAAAGGTATAAATGTGGACCGAGTTTGAGTCACCTCTGTTTTGCGGATGACATCGTGATCCTCGCACAGTCATCTGAGCAGGTTAAGAATATGCTTAGCGACCTAAGCCAAGCTTTACTACGCGTAGGGCTGAAAATGAACTCTGAAAAGACGAAGTAAATAGGCTTGAGTGGCCCGATGGCGCATTTGGTAGTGACCCTGCCTTATGCGCCAGGGGTCGTGGGTTTGAATCCCACCCAGGACAAAGACTTATGTGATGAACATTTGTGTTTGCTCTGTGTCTGGATGTTTATTTGTATTTAAGTATATATTTCTGATACCCATAACACAAGTGCTTACGCTACTTACTTTGGGGTCAGATCAATGTATGTGATGTTGTCCAAAATTTAAAAAAGTTATTCTTCTTCCTTAATATTAAAGAAAATCATTACACAACATAAGATAATCAGTATACTCTTTCATTAACACCTTAAAATTTGTGGTCTTTCGAATTAATACTTGAATGTTGACTATCAGAAATTTCAAAATTAACTTGGTTTTGTTTCGTGTTACATAAACCACTTATAAGTTATTAATTTATTATTATATCAGTTACGTAAGTTAAGTAAGTAAATAATTTAAAAGAAATACACCAAATCACACCATTCAAAAGCACATTCCTTAGCTACTGCCCAATAAGGCCGTTCAATTAGGTCTGTCGTTAATAAGCTGTGAAATAATGTATTAATTCGAGCAAACATACCACCGTACTTCAACGTAAATAATGGACCTCAAAAATATCTACTCATAAATAAGTAAATAAACTTTGTTAAGGTACCTAATTTATATTTAAAAATACGTCTTATCTGACTGAGGAACGAATTGTTATTTATGTGGCTGTTGCATAATGAGGGTCATTAAAATACGAATGTGGTTTTATGAAACGAACGAAGTGAGTTTCATAAAAGGATCACCTGAGTATTTTAATGCCTAATTATGTACATTCACATACATAACTTTATCTTCATTCATAATGATAATATGTCTATTTTATAGTCAGGATCGATGAGCAAACGCCCTAGTTACCAACATAATCTGTATGTAAAAGTTAGTACTGTCATAATGACTGACGTTTGTAGTTTTTAAAATCCATAAACAATCCAGACTCGAGTTGATTTCGATTCTCAAATCGATTGTTATAATTTCAGCATCGAATTAAATGTATAGGAATGGAACATAAAATTACTAATCGACTAATTCGATAATCGAAAAAACCTATTAATTCTTACTTTTTAAGAAGACGTTCGAAATTTGAACGTAATTAAGGTATCGGTTACCGATACTAAAATGTAAACATTAAGATACAGCAACAGATACTCATATCTAAATATAGGGCGTTTGCTCATCGATCCTGACTATAAAATAGACATATTAGGGTATGGATGTAGATAAATAATATATTGTTCGACTGCATTCAGTTTTCAATTCATAGTGGCTAGCTCATAGAAAAATTTTACGGCTAGCTTGACTCAAGAACATAAGCCGCCTGCTTGTCGATCTCGCTCAATACTATTTTGCAGTAAACAAAAAGAAATCCAATTATAAGCTACAATTTTTTTTAATAACTTCGTTAATTAAATAAAATACGTACCTTGGAAACCTTCCCGCCATGTCGAGTGACGATTTTAGCGGGAAACGCGACACCAGCGAACTTCCTCATCCGTGTATAGTTTATTTTTTCCTAAACAGCCGCAACCCGCCAGCCTAGCGTGCCCGTTATAAGGGGTGCGGGGGCTTGTGAGTTTGCCGCTTTTTAGCGATGTACTGCTATTTAACGGCTTTTTTGTTAAGCAAAGCTTTGAAAAAATTATGTATTTTACTTTGCGTACTGACTAACATGGATTTTTATACTAGTTTATTTATTGTAAAAGTAGAAACAATGCAAAGCTTAAAGGCCGCTAAATGATTCTAACTGCCTTTTAGTTATTTAAGAGAGCTTTGCCGCTTTTTATTCATTTAAGCAAGGTTCTTTATACTTGAACCTTACCAAGCTAGAAAGCCGCTAAAAATACTTTGCTGCCTTTTAGCTACTTGCAAAATTAGAACTGTTTTTTAGCTAAGCATTGATAGTAAAATTGTTCAGACGATCCAAACGTTAAAGTAATTTAGCTACCTTCTAATCTAGTAAAGCTGTTTTGCCACCTTTAAGCGATGTAAAATATATTATTTCTGTATTTAGCTGCTTTTTTAAAAAAAATATCTTGGAAACGGTGAAAGATAGAATAACCGTTCCTAGATAGATCGATAGAGAATTTTTTTTTAAATATAGTGGTATTAAAAAGTGAAAAATGGTCAAATGTCATTTAGCGGCCTTTTTTCTTATAGACGGCAGATATAACGTTATATTGTTCTCAATTTCAGCGAATTCCAAACAAAATTAATATGATGACGCTGACGGGTCGAAACTTAAATTTACAGGCCGTTTGCTGATAGAAATAGGTAGGTACCTTAAAAATGCACAAGTTAACTTACTTACTACTTACTAAGATGGCGCAGCGACCCCAAAATGAGTCTTGGCCTCCGACAACAAAAAACGCTACTTCAATCTTTCTTGCGCCATCTCCCGTGCCTTCTCCACTCGGAGTTCGCGCAGATCCTTCATCACCTCGTCAGCCCAGTAATACCTGGGAAAACCGACAGGGCGTGTACCACTCGGCCGTCCAAGGTAGGCTCGCTTCACCGGTCGATCTTCACTCATCCTCTCCACGTGTCCGAGCCAGCGAAATCGGTGCCCCTTACAAGTTAACTTGAGATAAATTAATTAAAACCATTCGTCATCGCAACAGAACCAATTAAAACCCTTACAAACGTCAGTAAAGAAAAAGGAAACTTAACCAGAACTAAAACGGTGCGATATTTTCAAAAACGCAACCGTTTTAGTCCGCAACAGCGCAGCAAGAAATGTTGCCAGGGTAAAATAACAGCTGATGTGAAATTAAATCTGCTAGCCACTGCCCTCGGTAACCGTAATGGATTAAATGCTGTCTGCTTGCTGGAAATTAGCTGCTCTTCTTGAAATATAACTTGCAGACGCCAGAGCAGAGGGCAAGGCGTTTCATCAGAGGAGAGCGACTTAAAATCCAATTAGTTTTGTAATTTGTGTATTCGGTTGTTCGAGATGATTTGTGGGTCTAGTTATGAAGTACATTTTGAACTCAGTTGTTTAAATCTTACTGCTGAGAGGCTGGGATTTGGGAAAGTATTTATTTGTCGTATAAGTGAATGAGGTATTTGTGTAACAATCCAAAGTTAGAAGTAAGGGGACCTATCGCATATCGATAAAATGAGGCTTCATGAAGTTTAACTTTATAAAATGACACCGCAGAGGCCGCTTATTTTTTTGTGCTAAGGAAAATGAATGCGTTCAAGCACCATAAACCAGCTAGCGAGATCTGTGGCCGTGTGTGAAAATTAGGACCAAAGACGTTCCTTTATGCTACAAACGGCAGAGCTTACCCACTAAGCCGTAGCTCAGGGTGTTCCTTGCCTGATAGTTGTGTCATGGGAGACGGGTGATCGATAAACACTAATCCTCAAATCAAAACAACGTAATAAATGTTAAAACCAGTAACCTAGTTGCAAATATGCCTTATTCTTTATTTAAAATCAAATAACGCAGCCCTTAGTTCTGTTAATTAACAAACAGATACTTCACTTTAGCAACTTGTTAGATTATCCTTTAGTTCGAGCTACAAATAATCCTCGAGTGGTCGTACCCTCCACGGGGCAAAACCGCTTGGCGGTCATCCAGGAGGTAAGAACCGATAAGCCATTTAACCATTAAACCATGACCAGATAGTTGCTCCCTCATTCCCGGTGTACGGTGAGATGAATAAGACGAGACTGGTTTGGCACTTTGCCAGGCTTTCACTAGGGTGCCCAGGATGTTTTGCGTTGAGGGATTGTCCTCATAATTGAGCATTGGGCGATGCTTTTTTGTAAAGTATCCTCGATGGACTAGGCCGCAATGGCCGCTTACCGTCAGGTGGGTTGCGTGCCCGTGTCACAATTTTTTTTTTTTAAATATACTATAAAGGTGAAATGTATAAACTACCATCACTAATTTATAAAATTAAATACTAAAATTATCTAATTAAGCATTGTACAATAATATTCACAAACCAAGGTTTCTTTCACAATGTCTACACCAGAATAGTATTTTTTTGAGCTCTGGCTATTACCCAAATTACGGCATGATTAGATTTTTTTTGAGATGCGTCCTGCTTTTATTAATACTAATTGGGGATAGCTGTTCACACCAGAATGGTATTTAAAAATCACTTCATAAAAATCCCACTAAACGAGCCTTACATTTGGTCATCCTACGGCAACCTGTGTTTCGCCCCGGCTGGGGAATTTGTTTAGTCACAAAATGGGAGTCTGACGACCGCTAACTACCAGCGAATTAAGGTGAATCGACTACGTGAGGCGGAACCTCTGCTTAGACGTCATTGTTGATTATATTGCGACAGGGAAAAAGGAAGAAAGGGGACGGAAGATGTCGTTGTGTCTTTTGTTATCTTTTGTTGTATACTTGGTAATTATAGTCGAGTTTTATGATATGTGTTAATTATTTAAAGGCTGTTGCTCCTAAAATGATTTATGTAAAACTACAGAAGGGAAACATTATTGAACTGTGACCTTCAAAATGAAAAAAAAAACTGACTTGTGTATTTAGATACACATTTTTTTTAAACAACACCATTGAGGGACCTACCCACGTATATACCATAATATATTATGTATGTACTTAATTTATTTATGGCTTGTAGCCTTCTTTAATCTAAAAAGGGGACGTACACCAGCTTTGGTGTCATTTACAAATCTTGTAAGCACAAACAGACGAATGTATCATTTTGTTAAGTCAAAAAAGTTAGTTATTTTTTTCGTAAAAAAATATTTTCCTAAAAGTAACTTTTTTTGTGTAAAAAACAATCACTGGACATACAATAAAAAAATGAATAATGAATCTCTCCTTCGTGTAAAGAAATCGGTGAAAAATGATCGATTACTAATATCATCTCGATAACTATTCATAGGGTTTTGAAGAAAATTCATGGGAAAAGTGCCTTACGCCAGAAAATAAGGTAGTGTTAATGTTCATAGATCATTAATCTCGGAGCTAATGTACCGTTCGTTCGTAGGTTTTCTGCTGAGGTTTTGGCAAAAATGTAATAGCCGATACCTTTATAAGAAAGCTAAAAAAATATTTTCTAAGCCATGAGTGTGGCGCTTAAGCATACTGTCCGCTTGATGGTTAGTGGTTACTGTCGCCTATGGACGCTTGTACAGGTACCGGCAAACTTCTTGACCATCGGTCGATGTCAAAATTCGTATTCTGCACAATCCCCCCCCCGATTTCAAGAAGTTTGCCTGGACCTGTAACACCAGGGGCATCACTCGAGCCCTAGAGCCCTTTCTAGAAAATGTATATTTTATTTTTTAAACGCTTATTACACCTAAAACACGCGGCAAAGTGAACGAATAAAAAACCAAAAAACCTTTACGATATTAAACTGTATAAGATCCCACAACTCAGCTTAATAAAGACAATAAATTAAAGTTATAGTCGGTAAAGAGCACAAAATCAAATGTGTTTATGGTGCGTTTAAGACTGGCTTTGGGCCAGTTGTTTTAAGTCAAAACAACTGTTGTTTGTTGAAATTATGCAGCTATTTCTGTACGTACTTACTAACGTAACGCATCATTGCATCATTCATTAACATGTTTTGAAAACCATACTGTAAAATTATTTAGCAATATGAGATGAGTTGTTTTTTGAAGCTGGTTATATAGTTAAGTTTAAAAACATTCAATATCAACAGAAAGAAAATATATTAAATTATATCAAGAGACTTTGAACCCATAAAGTTAAAAAAAATCATTCGGAGTTTGCAACTGAAACTGACTTGCCATCACAAAGTGAGCATTAAAAAAAGTAAGTGCAAGCTCAGTAAAGAAATAATATTAGCAAAACAGTCGTTTTCTCAGTAACGTAAACATATGCCACTCGTATGGGAAAACGGCGATAAGTCACTCGTAAGGAAAATGAAAACCAAACATTATGGTTCAGTGAAATTGTTTGTTCCCGTTTTTGTATCGAGGTGTAGAGTTTCTGAACGGTTCAAAGCATAATTTAGTTTTTTGTTTCCACATTACAAAATTGTATCTTTGTCAATTCATTATAAGTAAAAACCGGCCAAGTGCGAGTCGGACTCGCCCATGAAGGGTTCCGTAGCAGCAAGTATCATCATAATATAAAAGTTCTTGTAGTTCTTTGTAAGTTTGATCGACGTTTTTATATTTGAGTTGATTGAATTAGAGGAAAATTGCGGTTTACGATTTATGACGTTTAAAAAAAAACTAATTACTTGACCTCGTTCAAACCAATTTTCAATGGAAGTTTGCATGGTGATGTACATCATATATTTTTTTTAGTTTTATTGTTCTCTTATTTTAGAAGTTAGAGGGGGGGTGACCAACATTTAACCACTTTGGAAGTGTCTCTCGCGCAAACTATTCCGTTTAGAAAAAAATGATATAAGAAACCTTACTATCATTTTTAAAGACCTATCTAAAGATACCCCACACGTAAGGGTTTGAAGAAAAAAAAAATTTTGAGTTTCAGTTCTAAGTATGGGAAGCCCCAAAAATTTATGAACTAATTACTTGATCTCGTTCAAACCAATTTTCAATAGAAGTTTGCATAATAATGTACATCATATATTTTTTTTAGATTTATCGTTCTCTTATTTTAGAAGTTACAGGGGGGGGACCAACATTTTACCACTTTGGAAGTGTCTCTCGCGCAAACTATTCAGTTTAGAAAAAAACGATATAAGAAACCTTATTATCATTTTTAAAGACCTATCCATAGATACCCCACATGTAAGGGTTGGATGAAAAAAAAATTTTTGAGTTTCAGTTCTAAGTATGGAGAGCCCCCAAAATTTATTATTATTTTTCTATTTTTGTATGAAAATCTTAACGCGGTTCACAGAATACATCTACTTACTAATTTGCAACAGTATAGCACTTATAGTTTCGGTAAAAAGTGGCTGTGACATACGGACGGACGGACAGACAGACAGACAGACAGACAGACATGACGAATCCATAAGGGTTCCGTTTTTTGCCATTTGGCTACGGAACCCTAAAAACACAATCATTTGCTGGTCTAGGCTTTTTTTGAGTGTAATTTTATTGTTATGGTATATTCTCAATACTAAAGAGGTCTTTTAACAATATGAAGAGAACAGAGAAGGGAATAATGTAAGTTTTCAACTTATGCTTAATATGACTGAAAGAATGTGGTTGAACATCACAGCACTGTGCTAACTAGATAACACTAACCATAAGTTTGCGTAAGTCAACGCCTCCGAAGTTGCCAAAACTTCTCAAGTAGCTGCTATGAAGCCAAATGACTTTGCGAACCGGTAATGCACGCTCTAAACAAGTTACAACCATAACACCGTGCCACAAGCGACCTTAAGCACCCTTACATAACCCTACCGGCTTGGGACAATCAATCCAGTGTAAGGCATAACCCTCCATCGCAAATTGTTTACATCCATTTACGAAATTGGCGAATGGATGGCCCTTTGGCTGTCGATCGGCGAACATTGGCCAATGTTGGCGCGTGTTGGCGGGCCGCCAGCTCGGTATTCGAACAACATTCGATTATGAAAGCTTTTAAATCACTTACGGGCTGTATGATAGTACGTTGTTTACTGTCTCAGCGGCGTTCAGCCGTCGGCGGATTTAAGGTGGCTGTCGCTTACACCGTATTGATCGTACGTTTTGTAATACAAGAACTTTTTTTTACACTGTGTCTCCATAATATATCCAAAAAAGAAGTGTTTATTTAACATTACAAAAGTCGACTTTAAAAAGAATTTTAGGTTATCAAGCATAAGTTTAAACTGTGTAAAACGAGACAACTATTGGTAATTCAACTGTTGTGAAAATTACTAGTATAGTTTTAATGCGATTTGGTTGAAATTATTTTGAGACTCTTTCTACTTAGCAATCTAATGATTATTCGCATGAGTCCACTCGTGCTGTTAAATGTACTTGTATATAAATAAAATTCCTATTGTAAGTAAAACGAAGTCAATGTTCACTATCCAATCAAAATCGATAAAAAAAATTCTTGTATATTTGTTCTGAGCTAGCACTTGACCACAAATCTCCATTACCTTACTGTGTGATTGAAGTGATTCCAGCACGGACTTGTTTGGCGGCGCGCCAACCACGGAGCCTTAACAAGTAAATGCTCGCGAATTCTATAAACATGCGTGACAAGCGAGCACTTGTAGCAATTGCGAACCTAAAGTTAAGCACTTGTATTATTGGTATCAGTATTATCGACGACACTATAAATTTACACACAGAATAACAACACAATTTTATTACATGTCTGGGTGTTAATCGAATCTAAAAGCCCTTGTGTTCGTTCGTTACCTGACCATCATAATTATGCGCCATGACCAATCAAAATCATCTTCTTGCAAGAGCAATCTAATTATACTTTTTAATTTCTTGCCAAGAAAAGTTATAGCAAATCCCACTTGATGAAATATTATAATAAATCACTGGATATTATTCACACAGCGCCATCTAGCCCCAAACTAAGCATAGCTTGTACTATGGGTTCTAGACAACGGATAAACATTATTTATATACTTTTTTTTGTAAATACGTGCATATTATACATGGAACCACCTAGACCGATACAAATAGACATGTTCATGCACACAAATGTTTGAACCGTGCGGAGATCGAACCCGCGACCTCTGGTGTAATAGCCGGCTTCTCGACCATTACACCAAATGCCTCGTTATTGAAGGAAAAAGTTCACTTGCTAATCGAAGCCTATAAATATTTCTATTCCATTCCACCTCGGTTTAAACGGTGCGTTGGCAGTATGCCAACTACGGAGGTTTTACAACTTCGTTCGCGTATTCTATAACATGCGTGACAACCGAACATACAGGCAATTCATACTGCACTCGGCAATATAGCTTTGCATGTTGCATTTGATCATATCGATGACGAATTTTATTGCTTTATGAGTAAATATTTGATTTCATATTTGTGACGGTTTCTAATGCGTTTTGTTTGAATAACAGCTATTTTTTATTTTTACAGTAAATTAAATGACGGCCTATTACGTTATATTTTACTGTAAGGCAAAGAAGGCATTTTGGCATACCTGGAAATTGAATCCAAGAACGAGACATACGAGTATCAACAACCTTTAAATAACTATTGAAAAGGTTACCCAGCTCATCTCAGAATAAAGAAAATTTAGACTAATTAGATAATGAACAAAATGAGAAAATGACAGATACAAAATTACAATTTAAACTTCTGACTCCTGTGATCTTTTAACCTTTAATTTTAAATAGCTTTGGATGTGTTCCGGCAACATTAATTTGGGAGCCAATTAAAGGTAAAAGGAACTTCAAATTAAAGATCTAAAGATCTGAGGCCCCTGCATTACGGTATACAGTACGATTCTGTTTGGGGAACAAAAGTTAAATGGACAAGGCCTTAGTTGATTTTTAGATTTTTACCATTAGATGGACACAAAATTAATAGTAATTTTGTTTGACTGCCAACTGATATTTGCTCGTAAAAGAAGAATTACTTACTATCAGGTGGGCGGTGCGATTTCTTTGCCACGGTCTTTATTTAAAAAACTAAATCTTTGTAGCAATATAAAAAAAAAAAACGATTATAAATGTGCTCTTAGCTACCAATAGATGGCGCTTCTAGTATATTAATTCGCAGTAACGTACGATTTCTAAAGTAGCCCAGTATTTTAAGTCTAGTTATGTAGT
The DNA here is from genome assembly GCA_949319885.1 of Mecyna flavalis. Taxonomy (NCBI): domain Eukaryota; kingdom Metazoa; phylum Arthropoda; class Insecta; order Lepidoptera; family Crambidae; genus Mecyna; species Mecyna flavalis. The sequence continues at coordinate 2,755,290 of OX439426.1, forward strand.
TATTTTTCCTTTTGAATAGGCACTTTATCAAATCTTTTTTACTCAAAAATTAAAGTATTTCTCTATCTTATAAATATCGTCGCTGTAACCTTGTGTCAAAAAGGGTGTACACCATTTTATTTTACTTTGGCGTGAATAAAAGACTTCGTTTCTGGCTCAACGCCAACCCAGGCTGGTTTAAACGGGGGTTCGTGAACACACATGACAGCCGAACACGATGTACTGAAGACGCCGCAAACAATTCACATCGGGTTTGTAAGTGCTTTTGAACGTGGACGTAATATGTAATACTGAAGGAGAGTATACCTTGATAATATTCGAAAATCGTGTAGGTACATGATAATGAAATGAAATGGTTTATTTCTGGCCTCTTCTACTACGAACAATTGCGAATAAATATAAATATCTGGACATTATTCACACAGCGCCATCTAGCTCCAAACTAAGCGTAAGCTTGTGCTATGGGTGCCAGACAAAGGATAAACATTACTTATATACTTTTTTTTTGTCAATATATACATTTTATACATAGAAACACCCAGACCTATACAAACAGACATGTTCATGCACACAAATGTTTGTACATACCTACTGTGCGGGGATCAAACCCGCGACCTCTGGTGTAATAGCCGACTTTCGGGCGAATCGACTACTAACCCCAAATGGCTCGTCAAATGAATATTATGTTATTCAGTTTGTAACTTTTGTTATGAGTTTTTCTGACTTTCATCCTTTATTTCGATGGGTTCAACGGCGCATTTGGTAGTGACTTTCTATACGCCAATCAGGGCAGGCGTTTTTTAAATGAAACTTTTGCTTGTTTCTTATATGGATGTTTATTGGTTTTTCTTTGCAATTAAGATTAGATCTAGTCATATATTTAAATAGAAGATGTATATACCTGTATAAAACGGCCATAATGCTAAATCGCTTTGATCCCAAAATCCTTGTAAACAAATGTCAACAAAGTCGTCTTCATACGTAAACAAGAGAACCTTTACCTGAAATCTCGAACACGCGAAATTTTATTGATACTTTTATAGAATGACATGCCAAACAAAATTTATGGCGTAAGAGATTATATTATCATACTTCGGTGTGAGTTAGGAGGGTTGGCGGCGTGCCAGCATTCGCGGGGTTGTATGCAAAGCCGGGTAGGCTGTGAAAACGCTGAACACTCTAGCATTGAATACACTACTGGCGATTCATGACATGTCATTGTGTGTCTTGGAGAATTGCAAGGATTAACCTTACAAAAGTTATTTATTATTATGCCTAAGTAAGCGTAAACATTGTGCCGGCTAGTCACCACAAGTCGCTGGCAGTCTGACACGCAGCCCACCTGATGGTAAGCGGTCACTGCGGCTTATTGAGGGAAACTTCTTCAGAAGTGCTGCCAGTATGTAGGCTCATCAGATCTTCGTGCTTATCAAGTGTTAAGGAAAAACTGAGTGAGTTTAGTAAGTACTTAAAACGAACGTCTTTAGGTCGGAGTCCCACACACGGCTGACGGTTTCGCTAGCCAGCTTTAATAGTGGTTAAACTCATTCTTCTCTGCAAAAAACTGTAAATGAATGAAATGTTATACATTTTCATACTCTTTTGAGTTACTTGTGTCACTAGCGTTTAAATTATGCTAGCGTAGAGTCAAAAAGAAATGAGAAATATGTATATACAAATAGGATAATGAATATTAATGGAAACAGGATGACTGCAAAAAGGCACAGGGTTATAATGTGAATGACATTATTATGCGAGTGGAGAAATATGACATTGTCTTCTAATTGGAATGATTCCCGTCTTAGGCGGGATAAGCCTTCCAGTTATATTCTTGTGAAAGCTGTTTAAAATTATAGCTTTGAATAGCAGCTTACTCACTTACTCAGGTGAATTGAGTGTTTGTTGAAACTGTTAAAGTTAATGAAAAAAGAATTAAAAAATTAGCAACATTTAATATAAATCTTATCATAGTTACACAGAAGTAGTTCATCTCTAGATAAACTAACTCAAACCGTTAAGGTAAGAAAATACCTTCTTCCTAGTAAAATGAATGCGGCCAGATCATAAAGTAAATTGCGACTAGCAACAAGAGCGAAATAGACAATAACGCGTTTAGCGTTGAAACTTAACTTTAATTCGGGGTGGAAACTAATTTACCAACGATAATAGAATTTCTAACGGAGCGAAGTAGATTAAAAATGTACACCACAAAGAGGGCGGAAAAGGACCTGCTTTAAAATTGAATTAACAACACAATCTGTGTTAAAATGTTATGTTTTTATTAGTGACATGTTTTAAGTCCGCGGGGATATAATGTTAAGAAGCGCGATTAAATCTTTTAAAGTGCTGCGGGAAGACGTGACTTTCGCTTATATAATCTTCAAAGAAAATGTGGCTAATTTATCTAGTGACTGAACAAACAGTATTTTGTTTATCGCTGTATATAATTTTGCGGGCTTAGAAACTAATAGACAGCTGATGTTGGCAAATCTTCTTGCTCTATATGAAAGGGCGTTTGAACATATTCGGCTTCCATAACTCTTAAATCGTTTGTACGAATACAAAACACTATGAAACCCCCCTGGGAGGTAACTTCCAGAAACCCCTTCTTACTGGGAACTTACACATTATAAAGAACCCCTGTACAAATATAATAAAGAGTATCTATCTATCTTTCTATCTATCTATCTATATAATGTCTTTCTGCAATTATCACTAATTATGACTTAGCCTTTATGCTTTTATAAAAATAAGCTTTATTTACAAACTAAAACAATAACTTGAACGATTGTCTCAAACTCACAAATTCTCTTCTATTTATATCCAAAGAAAACCGTAATCTGTTGTGTTAATTTATTGTGTCCTAGCGATCAAAATGTGTCACTGACGTAAGCTCGCCGCCTGCAGACCTAATAATTTAGATTCACATTTCAGACCGAGCTGGAGATGCTAACGGACAAATTGCAGTTTAACTGTGCTTTGGTTCTTGTATTACAGTTTATAGACTACTAGGGCTGAGAGTTTCTGCTTTTCTTTTTGTCACAAAAATATAGATAGTCGGCGGTAAGGAGAACTTCGTGAGGAAATCTAAGAAAAAGTAAGAATTTCATATAAGGACTAAAAAGAGGTGGTCATTGTTTTTAAAACAACTTAATTAATCGGTGATGAGGAAATTATTATTCAATTCGAATATTTATTACTTGCAGATAAACTATGTTTTCAGACATAAAGTATATTGACAAGCATGACTATAGCCCTGTAATTAAAGTTGAATGGAGAATGATGAACTCAATTAAATAGAAAAACGTGTAGTACTATGCACTAATTGACCTAATGGACCATTGATAGAAGTACGGAATGACGTACTCCTTATGCCTCATCACTGATCAGCAAAATAGCTTAAGATTGAAAGACAATACAGAAAAATTATTTACTACGTTTCTGAAACATACAGCAGTGAGTATGAGACGAAAAATGCAACGTCGTTTACTGCAAGCAATAACTCCTCTTCTACAGAAAACAACTCAACTAGAATCAGAACATAAGTTGCTGAATTTTAATTTTATTGCAACATTGTTAAAATGAGACAGCCCTACAAAGCGCAGACAGAAGACTTCAAAGTACCTACTTCAAACTTTAAAGTCAGTTGCAGCACTATTTTACGACGGCAATAAAGTCGACGCGATGATTTATGTAGTTAAATGCTAAACGTTTTACCGTCTCGAAGTTGCGAAGTTGGTCCCTTCGTACGTTACAATACTGACGGAATGTTCCTACGAAGCTTCGAAGGGCGTGGCAGCAGAATATATTATGGAACTCATAAAAATCAAAGATCGAAGATGTAAAAATAGATGTAATTATCTTTGTCAGCGTCAGATGCAGACATCGGTTAATTGTATGACAGAAAGAAAGAAAGAAGAATAAACAATGACGTTCATTGAACGTCATTGAGAATAAAGCATTTATTGACCATCACAAGATAATAATAAATTAGACCGATTGTTATAATTGTTTTCATGAGTTTGGTATTACTAACCATATTTTATTACCTAACTCATGAGAACTACGCATTTTAAATACAAAAAGGATAATTATTTAATATCTACATTGAATTTAAATTGTCGAAGAGTTTAATCAACCTAGATTTAAGCCATCAATTTTATTTTTCAATTTTGAAGGATTGAAATTTTCGACCTTAAATTGTCAACCCTTCAATATTATTAAAAAGATCAATAACAATGCTTTCTGTTTTAAAAGTTTTTAGTTTTAAAATGCTTTATGCGCAAATTAATAGAACGATAAAGGCTCTTGGCGTAATATCAACACTCATATTAAATTCATGAATAATCTTTAAATTTTCACAAACTTTCTTCACCTTTTTATTTTAATAAACATATTGATAAACAAATTTTCAGAATAGTGACAACACAGTAGGAGCACACTCCCGAATGTGACGATTGGTACTTAAATATTTTCTTTTTTATTTTCTAACATTTTTAACAAAAATATCAACAACTTTTGGAAAGGCTATGTAACGCCTTGTTCCAAAATTTGTGTATTTTTGTTTTTATTTTCTAAAGTAACAATCGTTCGCGTGGTTTTATGGTCCTCCTACTTGGTGTTGCCACATTTAAAAAATGCATAAACGTACTGGCACGCTAGTCGCTGATTTGAAACACCACGACCATTGTCCCGCTTATCAGATACATTTTTTAATAAACGGACATAACAAAGAGATTTTAACAACATTGGGATTTAAAATTCTTGAAATATTTTATTATTTCTATTGATACAATAAATACTTGGAGTGTGACGTAAAACAGATATCTAAAGAAATTCAATATCGAGAGAAGTCTTGGAGTAAGACATTTTAACGAAAACATGAGAGATTTCCTAAAGAAAATTGTATAATTCTTGATGAATTCCTTTGAAGTCAATTCTCTCCATTCCTTTTTTATAAACCTAATAAAAAATTGCCGTGATTTAAATTCCTGGGTATACTTTTACCCTTTAATTAAAGAAAAAATACTTTAATTAGGGCTTTCCTATTTGACGAAATCGTCTTCTCAAATTGTTAAAAACTCTTTGGATTCTTGTGAACTTGGAATATCGGTTCAAATAATGTTTTGGTGGAGTTTCTTATCTTGATAAGCGAGAGGGTGGAATCTGTACTAAGTTAGTGATGAAGCCTTATAAGGAAACATCTGGAAAGCCTTCATCACTGACCGTACAGAGTTAAAGGTCCCAGATGAAACCAAAGCACTATTCACTAAACATGACTTAAATTTAACTAAAATTAAAACGAAACTAGCATAATGTTTTCTTTCTTCTACTAAAGCTTCTGAAACTACAATCGTTAAAATCGTTTAAATAACATATTTGCTTTTTTTTTCTTAAACTAATTAAAACACGTACCTACTCTTTAAGTGTAACACATTATTTGTTCTTTTGTTCGTTTTGAAAATTTTATAAAATTTGGATTGAAACCATGCTAAAAAGTGAAATCAGTTTTTTGATTAATCGCAAGCCAATCGCTGCCAAAGTTAAAATGAACTTTTTAATTGAATTTTAAGTTTATTATTGTCGAAGATACTTTTAGATAACATTTAATTGACATTAGAAGCGACTTGATGAGGGTCACGAGCTTATCGGAATTCTGTGAATTTGCTGGATCATTTATTACAATTTAGGATTCGTAGCTATTTGATAAATCGTCTTCTGAATGAATCAAATCTGAAGCTATTTGTTATCTTTGTACATTTCGTTTGAAATTTTGATTCACACGATCCAAGGATTCGTTTTAAATGATAAATTGTAATTAATTCAAAATGTATACGGCTAAGTTTTTCGGACTGAAATTTAATTATGTTATACTCTGGTTTAAGTTTTGCGACATAATTTACGAAGCTCGGTTGAGCTGCGAGCGAGAGTTACGCAGCGCTGATTTTCGGCTTACCTCTTAAATCTTAATTATCGTTAATTTTGTGAGTGCTCTGCACTTTGTATAAGTAACAAGTTCACTTGGGAGTTTTGATTTCATACCCTACTTTACTACACGTTGTACAACGAAATTCGTTACGTCTTTTGAAAAAGTTTGACGTAATATAATTTTGAGATGGAGTAACTTGATAAGATGATTCGTTTCTCATTAATACTAGTGCTGACGAGGGTTTTGACGGGACGTACCAGACCAACGTGGTGGTCAGAAGCAACGGCAGTTGCCTGTACGTGCCTCCGGGCATTTTCAAGAGCACATGCAAGATAGACATCACGTGGTTCCCCTTTGACGACCAACATTGTGACATGAAGTTTGGTAGCTGGACCTACGATGGGAATCAGGTATACAAACAAAAGAGAAACGTAAAAGGTTCACAATACATTTGCAGATAGTGATTCCGTGTAACTTTATCTATTTTATTGAATACTCAACTTCGCCGATTTGTTGTGTTTATTTTTGTTCACAATGATCGAAGCCTATTTAATATTCAAACAAAGCTTCTGTTGCACTTTCACACCGAGCTAATGTGTTTTGACCTAAACAAACTGCTTTTACATGTATTAAAAATTAAACTTCAAAATTTTAACTTCATTTTACAGAACTTATTTTGCTATAAGGAAGTATTTAGCAAGACCTTACGATTCTCGTTAGGAGTTATAATTTAGACCCATATCTATAAATTGGAAGACGTTTTCCTGCGCTTTCTAAGGTTAATGTTAGGCAGCGTTGCGTGAAGCGCGGACCATTTGCTGCAACGAATGTTTGTAAGCAGAAATACCTGGTTTTAGAGCAACATTTTTGTCTCTGGACTGTTGCCAACTTGCGCAATCTGATTCACACGAAATATACTGGTATTCTTCCTGTAAGTAATGACATAGTCGTTAGCAAATCGTATGCCTTTAAAAAGCAAGTTCTAATATCTTAAATGATCGTTGACGTGTAAAAGCAGTTAGAGCGTTGAAAATATTAGGTAAAATGAAGGAAATGGCTAGGGTAAGGGATTTCAAACAAGGGAACCATGTGAGAAACCAAAAGGATATATATCCCAAAAGTTTTGTATGTACTATTTTGCATGGAGCAAACAAAATGTCTTCTACACATGAAGCACTCTAAGAAAATATGAAAACACAACATTCCCACTGCCATACGGACACATTTAAATCAAATGAATATTATTATTTTCAATACCTAGACAAAGCACCAAAGTATAAGTTAATAAGTAAATGTATTCCGAATTCTTGTAAATTTTAAAACATTTGCTACATCTTCTACATTTACTTTTGTGCTTTGAAATAAACAACTTACTGTACATATGTACGAGAGATTTGCACGTTACAAGTAAAAGGTACTTTAGTGACGTTTTGTTACGCTTAAGTCTGAGATCCGGCTTTCTGATTTTATTACGTAGCATTCCCTGCTTCGCTAGATTGTCTTCCCGGAGACCTATTAAGTCTAGTTTGTTCCTAGCTAGCTACCACTCTTTACTTAATCCCTCTTAACCTAGTTCTGCCTTCAAATTTAATAGTTCCACATACTGTCTCTTAAGTGTTTAGTGTCGGCGTCAATGTTGGTAAGATTCAATTTAGTTTTAGTACGTACTTAAGAAGATTAGTGCTTTGTCCGTATTAAGTTTATTTGCCAAATTTAATTTTGTATGGAAATTATGTTGTTAAAGTTCTCCAACTTCTATAGATTATTTTATTTGTAGATATAGACTTTGCTGACTATATACTATATCTAAAGCAGCAAAAACTAAAACCTATATCATTGAAGTAGTAGTACATAAAACCACGTGTCGTCCGTATGGTGGTAAAAGTTACTTCGTATCTTCTAATATAGCATGACTCTTCGTAACCTTTAGACCCATACACTATATCTTCACTATCACTTTCCCCTTCCCTTTCTTGGTTAGTACTTGAATGACTCCTAGCAAAATTTCCATGAAATGCATGAGGAACTGACTAGATCGAATTTCTTGCATGGTTTACTCCCCGAACTTAGAGTTGACTAGAGCTACTGTTGAAATTGTGAGATTTCATAGTATTTTGCCCTGACAGTTGGATCTGGTGCTCAAAGACGAAAATGGCGGAGACTTATCGGATTTCATCACGAACGGAGAATGGTATTTGATAGGTAATGATTATTAATATAAGTTTGAAGATTGTTTTCTTAAATAAATAATTTATTTATTTTCTCTCCACAATAATAAATAGTTCTAGTATAAAGTGACTTAATGCTAATTGAATACGAATTAGTATTTTAATGACCTATATCGTTGTAGTTTTTTCCTAAAAGCAATTTCACATAACAAAGGTCTTAAAACTTTAGTTTGTAAAAAAGATTTGAGAAAACAAAAATTTTTTTTACGTACATAAATCTAAGTGGTGTATAGTTCCATTTGACTAATGATTCCGTCTACCACCAGGAATGCCTGGCAAAAAGAACACGATAACATACGCGTGCTGCCCCGAGCCTTACGTGGACGTCACCTTCACGATCATGATCAGGAGACGAACCCTCTACTACTTCTTCAACCTGATTGTGCCGTGCGTGCTCATCTCCTCCATGGCGCTGCTCGGGTTCACTCTGCCTCCAGACTCTGGCGAGAAACTCACACTTGGTCAGTTGATGTTGCTTCTAGTTGTTGTCTATTGGTTTGACTATATATATCATCTGTTGAGTATTGACGCAATAAACAGGAGCTGTAAAGATTTGCTCCAAGTTTATCGGTATTACCTATCACATCATGTCATTTAATTTTGAATGCTGAAAACTGAGACAAGCATACATGTACTGTAGAATATTCAATATATTTCATTGGTATAACCACATATTATAAGACCCCAAAAATAGATGATGTGTTTATTTAGGATAAACTGTCATACATAAGGTTGGATTTAACTTAGATGACATTGAAGTAAAGAGATATAAAATTCAATTAGATAATGTAGCAGTAGATTTTGAACCAGCTTAAGCTTTGGCTGGTGTCTACAGGTGTGACGATATTGTTGTCGTTGACCGTGTTTCTCAACCTGGTGGCTGAAAAGATGCCTTCCACGTCGGATGCTGTGCCCCTTATAGGTACCGCACCGTAGGAGATGTCAACTTACGCACGATGCTTCCCTCTAATATTAGATTTAGCCAAGGCTAAGTGTTAGGTCCAATTTTTAAAGACAAATTTAGAATGATAGTGTGTGACATGATTATTATTGAATTTGTCTGGAAGTAAAATATTTTTATAAGTTCACCTATTTATTTATATTTCATTTTGATCACTGAGTATTAAAATGTTATATTTTTTTACTAGAAATAAAGTAACTTCTTCACAAACTTGATAGCAAAGAGTTCAAAAACAGTGTTTAAGTTACGAGTACGTACGTAACCAAAGTATCGTGCCCCATTTTCACATATAAAATAAATAGCCAACGTAGCTTGTTGAGTGAGCCGGAGGAGCTATAAAACTTTTAGAGGAGGTCGGAAGCAACGTGCGCTTAACGTAAATATTAGATCATCTCTAGAATGTGGTATGACTGTTTGTGTTTGTGTTAGTACCCCAGTTACGCGAACTAGCCTCGGTAAGTATGTTTCGGTGTAGACTTCATTAAATGTCATTCGTTTTCAGCACCATCATCACTTTTATCGTAATAGGGAAGCAGGAAGCTATTACTTTGATTGTGGTATCGGAAAACGGAATTTCCGATAATGGTTTTGGAGAGTTGTGTAACTGTTTATTGGGATGGGAGGAAATTGGGGGTGTTAACATTGTGTTTGATTGCAGGAGTGACTATTCTACTGTCGCTGACGGTGTTCCTCAACCTGGTAGCCGAGACCCTGCCGCAGGTCTCCGACGCAATCCCCCTGTTAGGTACACTACCCAAACCTTTCCTCGGTTTTTTAAAATCCATCCTCTGCTCCCGTTCTATTTTATTCTTCATTACCATCTCCACATTATTTCATTTCACGTTTCTTTACTATTTCTCGTTTGTTTCTTAAGCTCTTATTATTATTTACTATTTTTAAAAGCAATTTTAATTAAAGAGTTATTTTAAAACATTACAAGGAGTAAATTATGTACGCTAAATATTTTATTGTTAAATCGTTGTAAGCTTAATGTTGCTCGGTACAGCTAATGTCGGCTTTGATTTTGTTGTCAATAATAATATCGTTTAAATGATGACATATGTATAATCATGTATTTTAATGGTTCATGCTTTGCTTTTTGGTAAAGTAATATTCAGTTTATGACAATACGAGTCCGTTTCATTGGTTACCGAAAGTTTTAGCGATTCGCCGGTTTTTTGTTCATTTTATTTTCAATAACGTATCTTGGAATCGATTTCGTGATTCTCTCCGCTTAAGCTTTATCAACTACATTGTTTTCTTTGTTTGGGTAAACATCATTGAATATTTCAATATCAGTAGCATGGCATGTTACTCTACCTAACTAATTACAAATTGTTTTGGTATATTTTGGATCCAGAAGGTAAGTTGCGTTTTGAATTTCTCAGTGTATTTAATAAATCAAGTTTCAGTGTTACTCTATCGACCTTCTCTTCCATGCTGATGTGTGATTTAAACGCGTAATCGATTCCATGTTGTGTTATAATGGATGTTTCGTTTGGATGTGGCTAATTTAATTTATATAAGTAAGAAGCTGTGTATGGCCCCAGTTCGCGGCGACGTAGATACTTGGAGGGTGGTGTAGCTGACCATGTCCTAATTCTTCTTCAACAAAGCCCTTCTGTCTAATAGTCTTACATAAATAATAACATAAAAAGCAACGTTAATATAAAAATAAAACCCTCTATAAATAGAATTTGCATGACTAACTTTGTTTTGTTTTGTTTATGATTTCACTTGAGCTCCTGATACCGACTCAGCACACAAACAGGAAATGAGGTCTAATCTACATTTAATTGGATAAGTGTTGAACTGGATGGGACACTTACAATAACTTTAGGTTTTATCCGTCACTTTGTAAATAGAACCTTTTGTTTTTCATAGAATATTATATTGATCTTTGCAGGTGTTACAATTCTTCTGTCGCAAACAGTTTTCTCTCTATTGGTGGGACATGTTATCACAAAAACCTCTGAGGCGATCCCCCTAATAGGTGAGAAAATTCCACGCGTTTGTTCAAAACAAATCTTTGATAATAATCTAAATTACGATAAAATTAAACATGAAATTGATCTTGTGATTAGATCCTTTCTAAAACATCAAAGAATGTGTAACGAGGAATATTTTTTAGGTAAATAAGTTTAAATAAACATTTTGATTGGATGCGCTGTTACTGAAAATATTCCTCTACTCATTCTTGGAACACCAATTAACAAAGATCTAAATAGACTGCAGACTTTGCTTGAATGACATTAAACCTAAAGGAGAGCATAGCATTCTTATTCTTTTCTGTTTCCAACTCGCATTTTAGAGTCTCGCGGTCTCTGGAGACTAGTCTATGCTTTTACAGCGTTCTTGCCAGCTCTCTCGACACTTCAAATAGAGTTATTGCACTTTCCGTTCAAGCTAGACAGAAACGTAGTTGTACTAAATCGTGAAAATCCCTTCTAAAGATACTATGTACAGCTGATCCTTATCAAATCTGATATGTCTTCTTGTAATGTATTAAAATAATTTTACTCATTGCATATTGATTTCAAAAACTTTTTTTACTTCACTCATTTTGATTTCATTCTATCTTTCTCGATTGGCCTGAACAAGTAGAGGTCGACTCACGTGGCTACCGACGTCAAATTTTAATGGCATGTAGTTTATGCTAAACAGCAATCTAACGCACAACTCTCCTGATTAAACTAAATGTAAATGAGCTTATAAATATGTAGGTTTGGTTTGCTTGTAGTTTAAAAGCAGGTTCTAAAGTTAAATGGCGGTTTAAAGCAACAAAGGGGATGCGGGTAGAGAGGGACCACCCTCCAAGTATCTCCCGAACATCGTCTCATGCAACTTTGGCTGGTCTGTTTCTGTCATTGTAATCGACTGATTAATAAACTCTGCGAGACTGACAAGGAGACAATGATAAGATATTGTAACTGTACGACGCTTTTGTCAGTCTTGTGGAGGCCCTCTTCGCAAACTTTTGGATTCGCGCACTCGAATCTTGAGTCATAAGAGGTAAACAAAACGTTGGAAGGGTCTTTCTTGTGAACGCAACGTTTGAAAGAAACATCCTTTGATTCGAACTGATAACCATAAAATAGATGTCATTTGATTTATTTGTTGCGTTTATGTCGTTATTAAAATAAAATAGTGACATAATTCGAATATAAACCGGCAGATAAACGCGGTAAATAAATTTCATTACGAGACTCGTTCTAAAAGCTAGAATATCATTTGAATAATTAACTTAGATTAGTGTGACTGCATGTTCAATTAAAATGCATGAATCGCTTTCGATGTCACTGCAATGAATTGCATTATCTGTTAAAACGTATAAATGTTACCTGTGTGATTTTTAAAATGAAATTATAACCGTGGTGTTTTTTAATAATGAACTGTACCTAATTTTCTCCTTATATGTGTAATTTTGTTACTATTTTTGTTTTTATTTTGGTAATTTTAAATATAAATGAGGGTTTTTCTAGATTAGGTGGAGTATTGTAATACATTCATGGATAATTTGTACGCTTAGACTGGTAAGTTATGCCAGTAGAAGTTTTTTCATAATATCTAGCAACACAAGGCACATTTTAATATAGTGAATGTTACATAAATCTAATTTCTGTTTGATAAAGATTTTGAGAAGTGAATGCACTTTTATATAGTTAATTTTTTTAGTTACAAATAGCACTTTTGTTAAAAACTGCCACTTTTAGCACAAACTGTATTTGTAACTAGAATTATTACTTTTGAGTTTATAGAAAAAACTCAATCAAGGTTTATGAAATATTTACTTATTAAAATTCGTCTTGGGTTGGTAGATGTTAAGGAAAACTTCAGGACATTTTTTGTATGTAAAAAACTAGGTATATTTACGAATAAGGTTATGTGAATAAAAATAGGAACAAAACGGGTCATATATTACACCTACCCGATTAAAGAAAATGATCAACGTGAATGAACATTTATAATCGTCATGATCATTTAAAATTTAACTCATACCCATTATTTAAATGTCTTTAGAGGTACAAAATTATGTTAAATGCCCTTTGTTATAATCTCAAAGTTCCATGAAAATCTTTTCTGCAAAATAATTAAACTTTAAATATTATTTACATGATTAGATATAAATTGAAAACACTTTAAGCCCAGCTATAATCCATCTCGTGGCGTGGAGTAGCACAATATTGTAGAGTTATTTAAAATGTATCGAAAGGTCGTTTAGAAATTTAGCTATCAATAAATCACAAGTTCTATTTGAGTATATTACGTTATTCATAACTTACGAGATTGAAATAGTGTTAAAATGCACTATTTCATGTTTAACGAGCTTGCAATGGTGTAAAAGTTAAAACATCATACAATATTTTGAGTTCAAACATCATAGGTCAATAGACGATAGTTTAGTGTTAGATGTCCGCACATTTTGTTTCAAAACGTCTACATTACTCCATCTAGTAGAAGTTTCATTTCGTCAAACCCTCATTGTGCACGTCCTAAATTTATTAATAAACGAATAAAGCTGTCATCGCTTTAGAATCTGATGTATTTGAGACGTTGATTGTGAGTGAAGCAAGTTATTCTGGTGGCAGGGACTTACTTCAATTGCATCATGTTTATGGTGGCTTCATCGGTGGTGCTCACGGTTGTGGTACTCAACTACCATCATCGGACGGCAGATATACATGAAATGCCGCAATGGGTAAGTTTCTATCTCTTTCTTTGTTTACTTCTGTCTTTTTGTTTTTTTCTATTCTCTCTTTCTCTCTCTTGCTCCCTACATATAATTTTAGACAGGGGTTTGGTTGTGCCTCTGGTTCTGCCTAAGTCTGCGAGCAACGATTACCGTTTGTCATCAGAGCTGGTGGGTTGCTCCACCACCGAGGGTAATAAACATCGACTACTTTTGACATACAAAGTGTCAGAAGTTTAAATTAAATTTGAATAAATAAAGAAGATGACATAACTTCTACAAGTGTGTTCTTTTTTATGCAATTTCGGTGTGCAGCCAGTAACGTAGTCCGCAGTAGCAGGTATTACGGTCTTATCAATTTACGGACACATACGAAGCAGTACTCAATTTGCTGCCAACAGATTAAGCACTGCTTTGTGAAAAATCTTTCGATTTGTTTGACCGTAGTGAAAGCCCTATCTGGTCACGTAACTAAGTGCCCACAAAAGTTGTACAAAAAATATTAAGAAATCCAAGTTGCCTGGCTCAATGGCGCATTCGGTAGTGACCCTGCCCAATTCGCCAGAGGTCGTGGGTTCGAATCCCAACCAGGATACTATTTAACGACCATTTATGTTGGTTTTGTGTCTAGATGTGTATATGTATTTAGCATAATTATATTTCGCTGGCTCCGGGCAATAAAGCGGTTATATCAAAAATCGAATTGTTCAGGAGAAGCAATTGAAGCTAATTTAATTCTATTTTAGTGTACAGTCATTCGAAATAAGCGTTTAATATCTCAATCAAAAGGTATTTTTTTTATCTATTAATCCCTCTAAAAAATATAATAATTATATTTATAAATAAAGGAAGAGATAATGATAAAAATGTATAATACAAATTATTTACGTTGCCTGTCTAACTGTAACACCATTAACAGCTTTATAGGTAGATCTGCCAGTAATAGCCCGGGATGTAAGTAAATAATACAACGCAATTTCCATTTATAATCATGAGCGTATCAGCCTATTACCGCCTTTTTCAGGGAAATTTTTAATACGGTCCTAGAAGTAATAACCACTAAACGCTATTTTAAAATCTTATAATGAATTATATTTTTATGTAATGATACATTACAAACTGACCACAATGTTAAATATATTATTATTTTTTCTTATTTTAGGCAGTTTTTCATAATAATTATTATTATTTTTATAATATTACCACTTATTATAAATGATTTTATAATTATGTACTAGTTTTGGAAGCATGATTTGGATCAAATAATTATATTGATTGGTAAAAATTCCCTTGAAACTGGGAAAAGCCAATAACATTTATAATTGACTTTGAATACTACGAATTTAATTTCACATCAACGATATTAAAAATTCGTTGTTTCACATATTTAAAATTTTATAAAGTGAAAGTTCTTGCCTGAAATATCAGCCTGTTGAATAACTCAAATTATTATTATTTATAATTAAAACGCTTTTAAAATTACAATCATAACCCTTATTAATTAATAAACTTTCTTTATTAAATAAAGGACCCCGTGTTACAGGAAGGGGGAAATACTCTAGTTCTATTTCTTTATGGTTCGACAAAGAAAGGAGTCATAGAACTTTTTTGTACGTGATGGAATACTTCCCACGGTAGAGCGATAACAACCCTGACTAGAGCGAGTGGTTCTAAGCCGGAACGGAGAGGGAGGAATAAGGGAAAAGAGTTCCTCAAGCGGTAGAAAACACTTACACTTGCGAGCCAACGTCTCTTTTCTCAATTGAAGAGGTTAAAGGGTTTTGGTGACCTCCTCATCACCTATAATGCGCAAAGCCTGTCGCTGCAATCTATCAAGGGCATACAAGAGGTATCTGGCAGATCCATCCCAAAGATGCGAACGAACAGTACTCACCACAGGACCGAAGCTGAGTCTTATGTTAGAGACATAGCTGATCCGGTGCAAAGAACCGACACTCTCTGTTCAGGATACCTAGTTTTTTGGATGCCGTTCAGATATGATGCTCGATGTAAGTCAAGTCGAGCCTGATTTAGATTGCAGCAGATTTCCATGCCAAGCATGCTTAGGCTTTTCTGCAAACTGAGAGGGGTGCCCTAAAGAACGGGAATTGGGAAAAATTGGGATGTTTTTGAGGAGAACGCGCACACTTTAGTTTTCTTGGCATTGAACTAAACCAAATTGTTGGAACCCCATTCACTAATGAGATTCAGAACTCGGTTCAATTCAATGACAAGATTCTCCCGCATCTCATCAATCATCGCCCTGCCAGCACTAGGCCTATCCAGGTAGCGCCCGTGAACCGTAGTGTCATCCGCACCTAAGAGGCAGCATATCATTGATATGCAGAAGAAAGAGGGTGGGCGATAAAACGGAGCCCTGTGGGACATCAGCATTGACCAACCTGAACTGCGAAGCGTGTCCATTAACTACGATACGAATTCTACGCGTATGCAGGAAGCCAGATATCCATTTACAGAGCTGAATGGGCAGACCATATGCCGGAAGCTTGTAGAGAAGAGCTTTGTGCCAGACCCGATCAAAAGCCTTGGTAATGTCAAGACTGACTGCCAACGACTCACCGTATTTATCAATTGCCTCCCGCCAGAGATGAGTCACGTAGGCAAGAAGATCACCCGTTGACCGTTTAGGTCTGAAGCCATACTGTCGGTCACTAATAATTATAATTAAGTGAGCTTCAAGGTAGCGGATCAACTGGTTATGAATGATCCGCTCCATGACTTTGCACAACACTGAGTTTATGGCAATGGGGCGATAATTTGAAGGGTCAGATCGGTCTTCTTTTTTAAGGACCGGCTGCACGTTATCCTCCCTCCAAGCCTCAGGAACAGAGCCCGATGAGTACGACAGGCAATATAGGCGCGTTAACACAGGAGCTGCACAGCGTTTTAGAACAATCGCCGGGATACCATCAGGTCCACAAGCTTTCCGAACATCGAGTGACTGTAGCTCAAAGCACACATCGCGCTGCCCATTGCGAGTTATCGTTATCGTTGGTGGAGGCGCGCTATACTCATCGATTCGGGAGTTAGCCGCAAAGAGCTTAGCCAAGAGGTCGGCTTTTTCTAGCGGCTAATGAGCAATTGAGACGTCAGGGTATCTCAACGGCGGCTGTTACGGGCTTACAGAAGTTAGTTTCCACGGCTTTGGCCAAATGCCAGAAACTACGTGACCCAGTAGGGTGTGACACTAACTCCATGCCTACTTGTGCAACGCGCTGGGCGTCCGCTCTTACATACGCCCTTTTGCAGGCCCTTGTGGCAGCGTTATACGCAGTTTTCAGCGAGACAATATTATAAGGATCTCTACAGGCGCGACCCCTGATCCAAGCACGATATGCAGCCTGTTTATTACTAATAGCATCAGCACATTCGCGATTAAACCAAGGGCGTCCACGGCTTCTGCTAACAACCTCGGAGAAGGGAACATTATATTCCATACCAAGACTGATCTCATCAGCAACAGCCGCGGCACTTGCCGTTAGATCCTTCCCGCTGTAACAACGCTTACCCCAAGGAACGAATGCGGAGTAATCACGCATCCCGTTCCAATCTGCTGACGAGTAATGCAAAACCCAGCTTTTGACCACCTCAGGCTGCGGGGGTACTGCGCCTGGCACTAAGCTAGACACTAGGCCACTGCCTAGTGTCGAGCTTAGTGCCACTAACCAACCACTGTCCAAGGAGCCTAAAGGCGCCTGACCTCAAACCGGTAGCTGGGTGTGTCGTCGGCAAAAGTTCCAGCAAAGAAGGCGTTTGACCAGCTATCTCAGGTATCCTGGTGGGCTGGTTAACCAGTTGTGTCAGGGAATGGGTAAGAGCAAACGCGTGAGCAGTCCTTTCGGCATGGTTAGTAATGGAGGAACCCAACCAGGAATCGTGGTGGGAATTAAAGTCCCCCAGAAAAGGGTTAATAGTTTTTGCGTAGGAGTGAAAGAGATGGTGTTCTGCGTAATGAGGCTTACGTCGCTAGAGCTGCATAAAATTTCCGAGAAAAAAGGCGTAATAGACTTTTACAAAATAAATGATTGAATGATTACTTCGTATTAAGTGTTTACATATCCATGTTTAAAAATATTTATTTTGGAAAAAGCAGTTAAGTGTTTTATTGTATCTTTTTTTAAAAGAAAATAGAGTAAGGGTGTTCGCCGATTTTTTATTTTATGTTTCAGTAAGTAAGACAATATCACATACCTTAATCGTTTAATAATTTCCATACAATAAAGCTGTTAATGTCATTTATTATATTTAAATATTGACAAAAAAATCTAAAAAAAATAAGAGGTATAGATTGAAGGACAGGGAAGCCAAAAATGAAATAACATTAAAAAAGGCGTAACCGCCGATAACCGCTTTGTTGCCCGGGGCCAGCGATTTGTTGTAGTACCTTTGTTATCTGATACCCAAAACACAAATGTGCTTAGATTACCTACTGAGTTTGGGATCGGATCAATTGATGTTGTTCTATAGTATTTATTATCAAAATGACGTCTGGAAACGTTGCTAAGTTCAAAAGTATATTTTATCTTATGAAACTCGTCGCATAAATTAAAACATGCTTTTATTTTGTACAATCTTGAAGTTAGTCACATTGATAAATAGTATTAACGTGTTGGACTTAAGAGATTTGTGTTTCTTAGAGTCTGTTGGAATTTATTAATACAAATGCTTTTCTTGTAAAGAGAATTAATGTTTTAACGAGATTAATTACTGAGTCTTTGAAAGCGAGAGATAACGCAATACCTGGAACATCAATCAATGAATCTTTTCTCTCATTCTAAAAGATATGAAATGTTAAGGAAAGCAACGTTACTAAGTTACTTTAGATAGGCGGCTTAGCAGGGACTTACAAATGGAAGATATTATTCTTATAAATTAATTAATATAAATATGATAAGGCAAAGGAAATCTTATTTAACGTGCAAATAGAACCAATTTAAAAAATAAAGAAAATATGTCTTCACTTTAAAAAGCCTAGTATCAGGTATAATAAAAGATTTTTGTTAACCACAAAATATTAATTTAAAAAATCGTCATCAAAGGTTTTATATAATATGTATATTTGATAATGTGACTAATAAAGACCCCCTTTTTACACCATGTGATCAAAATAAAGAAAGTAATTGCTATATTGATTTGTGCACTAATAAAGTAAATACTAAAGAAATAAATAAAGTTAAAATATAACCTAAAACGACAATAGTAGACTATTTAATAAATTTCATAAAAGTAAACTTTAAAATATTTCCTCGATCATATTCCTGAGAAACATTTAACAATATCTGTCAAAATCCTTTATCCACTATGCCCTTCAAAAAAATAATGGTATCACAATAATATTATAATGTTAGAAAAGAAAAGATGAACAATTTGTTTTAAATAATGCACCAAAATACAACGCACCTGACTCTAATTGTCTAATCCTTGTGATAGTTCCAACTGAGTCATTTGTATCTGTAAACATGACATCTATATAGTAGTTCTGACAACCTAATTCTAGGTTTAAACGCGGGTAGAACTTGTCAGTACAGAATAAATTACAGCTATTCTTGTCAGAAGGTGTTTGTTCGAATGAACAAGTCACGCTGTAGTCAGTTCATTCATCTTGCAGAGGTAGTTATTAGGCATTTGAGGCAATACAATCTACAGAGGAAAATTTTAGGAGAGAGATATTAAGTGAGGAAATCATTATAATACCCAAAGATAGAATACAAAGTATAAGTGAAATGGGTTAAAGTTATCATTTATTTAAGGTAAATAAAGTCAAATAGCTGCTTGATTTTTTCTACTGTCTAGATACGGAGAAAAATCCATATTATTATCATAATAACAAGTATACTTATGAAGGACTGGAAAAAAATTAATTTTGAAAATATGGCACATAAAAAATAAAAGAACTTCACAATAAAAAAATATGCTAAAATTTAATTTTACGGAGCATATTATGTTATACACAGTTTTAAATTGCTCCACTTCCGTACTTCAAAAAATCAGGCAGAATTCAGTACCTAAATACCTTTTTATTACATCAGACACCTTTAAAGATATAAATGTGTTTAAAGATATAAGGCATACTACAGACATTTCAGCTTAGTAACTAAGCTATATCAAAGAAACAAAAAAAAAGGAACATTAGACCTTCAATAAAACGAAATAAGATCAACTCTACCCTCTTGGTTCGTCCTCAAATTCCCCAAAATTAAACCCTAATCTCTCCCAAAAGATAAAGTCGGTGTTCCTGCAATGGCTACCGTGGATTCTCCGGATGTCGAGGCCGGGTAAGAAGATCACCAGGAAGACGATAATGATGAACACTCGAATGAGGGAGCTAGAGCTGAAGGAGCGGTCGTCGAAGTCGCTGCTAGCCAATGTGCTGGATATAGACGATGATTTCAGGCACGGCCCGCCGCCGCCTAACAGCACTGCGTCTACAGGAAATCTTGGACCGGGGTGAGTTGATTGACACTAAAAAAATTTGGGTTTTTGGCACTGGGTGGCGAGTTATATTCCTTCACATTTGGTGGAGTTAAATAATGGCTGACACGTACGTGTTCCCTGTGATCAGGTGCCATCTTTGGGGAATGGCCGGCTGAGACCCAATCAGTTCTTCAAAACAATTTTAATCGTGCTAATATACAAAAACTGCTATACTGTATAATGATAATCCTACTGCATCGTTAACTCAGTTAAAATGCTCTTTTAAAAGAGGATTACAGAGGATAAAGTGCATTCTTTTTTATCTTCTACGAGTACATTAGGTACCAAATCCGAAAATGTTGTAATATTAAGTTTCTCCTCTGTTGTTTTCCTCTCTTTTACGTCTTTTGGAGATGCCTGCTCTGTTTCATATGTAACTACGACATTCCATCCTAATACTGCTATCTATACAGTACAGCAGTTATCCCCAATACAGGTGCTCGATCTTCAGGACGGATTTCCGGCGGTCGTTCGTGCGGCCCTCTACCATGGAGGACGTGGGAGGCGGCCTGGGAAGCCACCATCGGGAACTCCACCTCATCCTGAGGGAGTTGCAGTTCATCACCGCTCGAATGAAGAAGGCGGATGAGGAGGCCGAGCTGATCAGCGACTGGAAGTTTGCTGCGATGGTTGTTGACAGGTTAATAAGATTTTTTGCTTTATCATCTAAGCGTTTTACCGATTGCATTCAGTAGGCCCAGGGTTCGCTTCGACTATGATCCTAGATTCGACCTGGTAATTTTTCGCTTTATGTTTGTTATTATTATTACGTAGTTACCAACTAACTTGTTTCGTTAGCAAAATATGTAGAATACTTTTGAGTATCTTTAAAAAATAAAAGTTTTTTTTTACGAGAACAAGGGCCAGTTTTAAAGCCAAAAATTTACTTAGCGAGCAAATGCTTTTTTTGTAGTAGTTAATTCATTTACGAGTATATGTTGTTGATGAGATATTTAGTGTTACTATTTACGAAATATAACTACGTAAATGAAAACGCCTCGTATGTCATGATAGGAAACATCTTGAGGAAACCCACTCAGTCGAATAGGTGTGTAGTCATCATGATCTACTTGATCTATTTAATCTGCTAAGGGTTCCCGAGGTCAGATGGTTGTTGCTTAAATATAAAATACCTATTTGGACTTGCCAAATTATTTTGGTTCATAGTGTAAATGCATCCTGAGGGAAAAAACGCTCAGAGAATATACACCGTCTGCAGCGTGGCTCTTCTACACTTGAGGTTAAAAACCAGAATTGAAAAAATACTCGTGTTCGACAGACATTCAAAACAGAAACAACTTCAGCTTATGCTTGGGACGCTATGTAATTTAAAGCTTTGCAAACTTATAATAGCACTTCAAAACGTAATTGTCTAAACAAAGTATCTTAAGATGAAATGGAAAGCTCCGACGCAACCGCACTTACCGAAGACGAAAGATCTTCACGAATTTCTATTAACAATTTTGACGCAATTCATCAAAATCAATCAGTCACATTGCTTCTTAACTTTTAATGGGAACTTGATCACTAATTAATTATCTTTCATAAGTTGCGGTTATTTTGAAATGTGTAGGAGTTTGTCTTTACATTCCAAGAAATGTATTTTGGTAAATAAAACAGGTTAACAGTAAAGACAACCTGGCAAACAAATCTTTTTTTGAAAGGTAAAGCTTAGTTAGTATGTTATTTCGTTTGTATTGAGCTACTATAGAAAATATTTGACATAAAACCTGAAAGTATACTTAATTTTGTCACCAATTACATTTCAAAACTGTATCGATAACTGTAAAAAATCGGAACGTTTCAGATTATTTTACAAATATTTAACGTAGTAAGCTTTAGTTAAATGCTGCGATAATTTACATTGCCAGATGGCCAATTTCAATTTAATACGTATAATGTAACACGATCTGAAGATAAGAGTCATTATGCTAATATAGTGGCGGAACGCCAAATATTCAACAAGCCTTTTAGTGTTGTACTGGCATGCCTAGGAATTTTGATCACTGCTAAAATTTGTTTATAGCTGAATTCAGTTTATGGAATTATACGAGTAAATGTACGAGTATATTCCGTATTTTATTATAAGCCTGTATTTATATTTCTACGTATGGGTTTATCAGTAATTATGGTAGTAGATATTATAATCTGAAATAGGTATATTGTTTTCGTAATTATTGTTTATTCTTATGCAATGCGAAAATCGCAATATCGAATTTTAGTTAACAAAATATTATAAGTAGTAGTCAAGTTAAGAACCATTTCAATGCCTCCTATCTCCGCCATTTGGAAAGTCATGCCATGTAACCTTATCATCGAAAATTAAATATGTGCTATATTAATCTTAGTTTGTCTCAATTAGCGCTGTCATGCTAGCGGCACGCTATGATGGCCGTTTTGACATAATACACTACATGGTTTTTATAACGCTTTCGCACTTTTTACATTAACCATCTGCCGTTTGTTAAACCGTTGTTTTGGGCTATATTATACTGTAAAACCATTTATTGTAATATCTCAAAACGGCCATCATAGCGTCCGCTAGTATAGTGTGAAGTGAAACGGGTCATAATAATATAAGAAGGCACTGATTGAATGAGTATTGTTTGTCCGCAGGTTTTGCTTGTTCGTGTTCACTCTTTTCACAATCATCGCCACAGTAGCAGTGCTTCTGTCCGCGCCGCATATCATCGTGCAGTGAGCCACTGCCGGGGTCCCCCCTACTATGAGAGAACTAATCTTAGACTTCGCCGAACGATGTAATTATAATATGTATAATACTATATCTAACGCGGTTGAAACGCACACGTCTCCATTAACTATGTCGAAAGACGGTAAATATAAATAACTCGATACGTTAAATAGCTTAGTTAAGTCCAACATATTATAAAACGATTGTGATGTTGACTAGGATGTTATACAGATAAATGTTGATGAGTATAATTTGTTAAAAAGTATAATTATATTTCTAATTGATACGGTTAAAGTTAATGATAATGCTTTCGTTAAATGGCGACACGTTGAGTAAAATGTTTTAGGTTATTGCGTTCGCTGAGGGTTTCTGATTGAGTGTTCCCGTTGGATAGCTGGTTGATCTTAATAACTTAACGCACTTACGAACTAGTGCGTTAATTAATTAAATTATTGGGAGAAGACTCTTCCCGTAAGATAGATTAATCAGACTAATAGTATCCTTTCTAGAAGCAAATGAGGGATCACAGACGACATTACCTTAGGGTATTAAGTATCGTGTACATAACATAAAGGATCAAATACTGGTAGAGTCAAGTCAATAGCTTAATTTAAGTTACTTTGTAAGGAGGCAAATAGACAATTATAATTATTTGGAGCATATTGATTATAAGAAACAATTGAAACTTAACTTTGAAGCGAGGAATTGCTAACAGTTGTGGAATTGATAATCAGCAATTAAAGTAAAAGAACCAAAAGATAGATTAAGGTTGTGTAGCGACAGAGATAAATGATAAAAATGATAAATTGAACGCGAAGGATAAACGAATTATAATAAAGTATGAACTCATTGAAAACGTAGGCTTTGTTTTAGTAAATGATCAAAAGACAGGCGTAGCCGATCAATGATGTAAGAATAGGCGACATTATTCAAGATATTCTAACGTTAAAGTTTCTGTAGTATCACACGCGGTATTGCTATCGGCAAACTTGTTAAGCATCGGTCGACGGAGAAGAGGAAGTTCGGGCATGTGCACTTGCGCGTGACAAATAGCTCGCGCGAATCTCCCGAAGACCCGAACGCCCGCGCGCGCTATTGGTCATACGTATGCTTCTGACCAATAGCGCGTAGACGAGTTAATGTATGTGTCCTGCGCACTCCCCACCCGATATTCAAGAAGTTTGCCGGGGCCTGTAGCATTGTTATATTTTTTGTAAGGATTTATTATTTACGCTGAGTCATAGGAATTTTGCATAGTCATTACACTATGAATTTGCTGGGAATATTACTCATCACATAGCGTACAGAAATGTATATACAGGAGAATATTGCAATGTGTATTTGTATATAAATTAAGAAAATGCGGAAAAAAGACTAATGTTATTCTTCACTG
The DNA here is from genome assembly GCA_949319885.1 of Mecyna flavalis. Classification (NCBI taxonomy): domain Eukaryota; kingdom Metazoa; phylum Arthropoda; class Insecta; order Lepidoptera; family Crambidae; genus Mecyna; species Mecyna flavalis. The sequence continues at coordinate 2,779,678 of OX439426.1, forward strand.
ATTAGACTCTGAACCAATCTTTTTGAGCTGAAATTTCTTTAAAATTGTGGTATTCCGAATGTTAGCAAAATGTATATTTATTTTAACAAAGAAAATATCAATTTGCGTCATGAACAACAACTCTTTATAAACATTTGGATTTACATTTACAAAGTTTGTTCTAATGCAAAAAATAATATTACCATGGAGAGAAACATACTTTTTGTAATATTCGGAACTTCAGAATTATGATGGATCAAGAAATAACAAACACAATTCGAGGCTCAAAAAGATACTTATATCGTCATTGTTGGACGAATTCTGTAAAGAAATATTATATATTTCCCTTACCAAATAATATATTATTGTTCCTTTACCTTAGTTCAAAGCTAATTTTTTTAGTCAATTAGTGAATGAGTGCTTAAGTAATTAATTTTTTACTTTCTTTGCAATGTTAATTTGGTATTCTTTGAAAGGAAATAAATTTTGGGACGATAACTTGGTTTCAAAACATTTTACACTACATAATGTTAAGGAAAACCTTTGATATGGAATAAAGTGATTGAATTGATTGTTATAATATTATTGCCATAGAAATAGTGATGGCTATATTAAACCGACTTCAAAAAAGGAGAAATTCCTCAATTCGGATGGCTTTTTTTTTAATTTCAAACAGTATTTTTACAGATATTCGTCTGCTCTGGTGGCATGTTTTCTAGTTCCCTTTAGCACTTAGCAACTATATTGTAATATAGACATATTATTTAATGAGAGTTACAATTATTCACGTCTTAATCTATGTCCGTTCCTCAATTTCACTCTTGTAGATGTCGTGATAGCCTAGTGAGTGTCGTGTCCCTTTAGGCTACGGTAATAAAGGATTAATTCATAAGAAAGCTCACTAATAATAGATAATTAAATAGTTATAACGTTACGCGTCTCGGTGTGTTCTTTCTAATCAATTTTTGAATATGAATAGTCATTTTGTTTATCATCGAAGTTATGTGTGTGTGTGCGGTTTATTTAGTGGATATCGTTTTTTAAGAGATTTTAATATGGATCGGCTATTAACGTATTAAAGTGACGTTTTTCAAAATGAACGTGTATGTACGTAAGTTTATTTAAGGATCTTATCGGAGTCGTGTGCATAACTGTACTTGTAATTTTACAAATGAGTTTTCATCTTTTCCCCAAGAGATTTCTTTATTGTACTGTTGTAATTCTGTACGTATGGTGCTCAAAAAATATCATGTTTTTTTGAACATATTTTAATTATTAATTCACTTTTAAAATTTTAAACTACCCGTTATTACGTTAGAGTGTTTATTAAGTTATAATGTATTCTCTTTTATCTATTACAATTGTAATTTTATTAAATATTTTATTTATGTGTAATTCAGGAGTAACGGTACGTGAAAATGAAATTGTAAAATTAATTGATATATTTAATTAGATTTATTAGTGCCAAAAATAGGGTTTATAAATATTGACATTAAGTTGGATTATAGGGGTATAAATAACGGATAAAGTTGAGAATTTTATTGTAAAAATTAAAACGAACTAGGATGTTTGTTAACATATAATTTAATGTTAATGTTGAGAGAGGGTTGGGCTGTTCTCGCGGCGATATCAGCCAATTTTAAAAGCGTATTTTGTTTTAAAAAAAGTAAAAATAAATGAGAGGTTGTGAAACTTGTAGAGTACGCGTTGACAGCCCAGCGTTCATTTTAAATTATACACTTAAAACGCGTAGATCGATCTACATTTTAAATGAAACTGGAATAATATAACGCCTGCTCGGGACCGGGTTAGAATAAACAAAATGAACTGACACATCCGTACTTCTTCATACGTGCATATATTTTTCGTAAATAGTTACGATGTAAGCGATTGCAAATTCTTTCAGTGTTTCATTTGTTTCTTGGTATCTACATATAACATGAGCAGTTCGTACGAACGCATATGCAGTTTGCCGGGAAACTTCGCTGATCTCGTAATAAAATGCACTCAGACGTCTCTCATTGAGTGTATGTGATCATAAAAATAATTGGGAAAATTTACAGATGCAACTTTTTCGTTTATTCTTATGATTCGAATATTCTTTTTGTTTCGTATAAAACCCTAAAATGTCATGTAAAAATTCGTCGAATTCTGTCTCTGTTGATTTTTGTGATATGTTAATGATTGTCAAAAAAAGATACGATTTTTCCATGAAAATTGAATAAAAATTTGGACGAAATGAATAAATACTGAAAAATATACATAATAAAAGAGGTTTTCAGTCGTAAACCTTATTTCAAACATACCGACTACTATTTTCATGGTTCAGTGATTCAAAGTTAGTCTTGGCCTACAGAATGATAGTGCACCACCTTTGCCAATTTCTTATCTCGCCGATGAGAAACTTACCAAGAAGTTAATTGAGATCAACTAACTTAATGCAAACGGTAGGTAGGTCACTGCTTTTATTACATCTAAATTATATCTTCTACACATCTAACTCAAAAAAAGACTACACATAAATCTATTTGCAATCGTTCGCATTATCGTAACTGACATTTTAAAAATCACTCATTATTTTTCTAAGCGTCTTCACTTCACCGCAAAGGGTTTAATTTTGATAAACGTTTTATGTGAAACTTTCGAGTCTTAAGTTGAGAGTAAACACGGGAACCTGTTTTGCATTCTAATAACTTTAAATTTTAATGTTGGTGGCATAATTCGATAAACACAATAGGCTGTTTGCATAAATACTGTTATAATAGATTTTGCTTAAATAGATCTTTGCCGTTTCAAAATCATTTGGTGGATGTTATTAAGCAATTTTCATACTATAAACATATTTACTAACGGCCTGATGGTCTAATGGTTTATACCGGGCTGAGATCACGGGGCCCTAGGTTCGATTCCGGGGTCGAGCTAACTTTATGTCGGATCTTTCGGACACAGCTTGGGTGATCGTTATAAATCGTGGTGCTTAAGCCCTCATTGTAACGATAACTTGATTTCAAGGATTTGATTTCAAGAAGGAAGGAGGCTTTTGCTCCGCACTGAAATAAAATATAGAACGTTATCTATCACTACCTTGACTCCCTGTGGAAAATTGGTTTAGCCAATCAAGTTAATGCTTTTGGTTATGGGTACGGTTCCCACCTGCTTTGGTCAGTAGTAGAGTGCGACTGGCTAAGTAGTTGGCTTTAATCAGCCGCCACCAGATGAAGAGCATTCTACACGTTTTTGTAATATCAATACGAGTATTTGTGAAAGAAAAGGTACTTTTGATTTAGCTTCTTATTTGATTTCGTTTCTAAGGTTTTTTTTTCTCTCTCATCAAATTTTGTACAATATCTACTTGTACAAAAGCTTTCGTGTAATAAAAACGTTTTTGTATTTTTCTTTAAAGTTTGACGACCGAAATAATATAGCCCTATATTTTTAAAAATGGACTTGGTTTTAAATATATTTTCTACTTATTTTTGAAATATTCATACAGGTTCCCAGTGTTTGTTCTAACTTCAAGCTTATTTTAGCATTATTAACTCTTTCCGAATTTCACTTTCTACACCGAGAAACCATTTATACACATTTTCAAATATTTCTATAATAATATATTTATAATTTCATGTGTTTCTGTGGCGTGGGATGTTTTGATATTCACGTTCTTTTTATCACAGAAACTTTTTAAGATAAACAACACTTTATTTAAATAAAAATTAATTCAAACATTTCTTCAGTTAAAAAAACCTAAGGACCGAGTAACATAGTCCAGTATGATACATCTCCATGCATGGATATTGTAGTAGTAATTACTTCTACATTGAAAAAATGGCGCTGACGTAGCGTAAAATCAATACTAGAAGAAATTCAACGGGTCGACTAAAGGTCTCGGTAGCATTATTGATAGTGCGTGGGTTAGAGTCCCGCCTGATACCCTGACAAGTTGAATTTTTTCTATCGCCATTAAGCAGGCAAAATGCTTAAAAATTATAAAAATAATCTCCATGCAATTTCAATATGTTAATTACTACACTTATGATCTGTTCTATATAAATATACTATACGAAGTTCCACGCACCGACGCCCGCTTCAAATAGAGACCCTATGGAATTAGGTCACTGGATTACCAGTGCACATAATTGGACGACCTTCGGTATTTATTTTTAAAGCCTTTAATCGTCTACGTTCGTCGGTGAGTTGGTGCAAATCTTGGAACAAATATCTATTTGCGAAATTGCTTGATCAAATTGTTATGAGAGTTGTGTAATTTCTACAATAAAATGCTCGTACATTTATAAAACTGACCAAGATTTTTGGTTCTCTCTTTCTTCTTTCTCGACACGTAATCGAAAGGCATTTTGCCTTTAAAAGCTAATTATTGCTTAAGCAAGTACTTACATAATATTATTCACAATAATTGTAAAGAAAAAAGTTTTTGTTATATTTTTAGACGTTGCTTTTTGACGTTGTTTTTTAGATGTCGCTTTTTATTAATATGTTCATATTATTTTATGATTATAAAAAAATGTTGTATAATTTTTGACCGAAGATTGACCGTGTACAAATATCAAAAATCCCACGCCACTCAAGCAAAAACACTGCATACTGCACAACAGTAACAAAATGCTTTAATCGTGAAACAGGTATTTTGGAATTTCATGTAAATCTTACTCTATTCTGAACGCTGTAGTTTAAGAATGCAACTTTTTAAACACTTTCGAGTTGTACCTCTTTTATAATTTTACAACTTTCCCTTTTTCGAAACATTATAAACTTCTAAAGCCATGATTAACATAGTATACACGGAAATTTTATAAAAAAAAATTAAAGTTGGTTTTGTCTATCATTGAATGTAGAGAGGGTGAGCAGAATTTTAATCGGATTCGTGTTATCATTTTGCAATCATTAAAAGCGTAGATTTATTAGTTGTAATTATAAATTTAAGTTCTTTGACTTTGCTTAAAGGAGGTCTGATTGAGTTTTTGATATAAATTCCTTTGTTTTTATACAATCCGGTCCTGACTTTAGGTGTTTATGATGTTTCATATAAGGGTTTAATCTTTAAGCTCGACCACTACAGCGCGCCAAGTTTATATATTCACAAAAACACGTATTTAAAATTAAGTGGCTTTTGAAATGTAGGGACCTCGTTTATTTAAGCAAACATTATTTCTGTAATAAATACAAGGCTAGTAGTATATTTCAGTTAATCGAGAATAACAATTTTGTTTAAATTCAGTCTGCAATAAATAATAATGTAGGCAAATGGTTACCATCCTGGCTACAAATAACTTAAGTAAATAGAACATGTTTGAAAAGAAACGTAAGAAAATAAGTTTGTATCTAGAAAAAAAAATGAGTTTCTTCGATTGAATGGGGTCATAATGGGGTCGAAAGATTCCTTTTTTTTTTATATTATAGGGGGGCAAACGAGCAAGTGGGTCACCTGATGATAAGTGATCACCGCCGCCCATAAGCACCCGGGACCCCCTTGGGGTCTCAGGCGCGTTGCCCGCCTTAAGAGACGACAGTTATTAGGTCTCTTAAACCCAGTAATTTCACTAGCAACTTAACTTCCTTTTTTTAAATTCTATTTTATTGTAATAGTATTTTGCAATTCGATTTGTTAATACCTACTTCTAATTTTATTATTTTTGTATAAAGGAGCGTTCTTTAATTTCAAAAGTCATTTGCTTATAGACCAACAGTAAATCTCACCGAATGTAGGGTAGTTGAAACACATTACACATGTTGTTCTCGCTTACTTGTCGCTTCTGACGTCATCTCTTACGTAGTATCGTATATTTACACAACGTTCTGTGCAATAGATTATAATAGATACGCTTCATTAATCTTGAGGAAATTTTATTTAATGTTTTTCAAAAGTATAGAAAACAATATATTCAGATTTATTTAGCTAAGCCAGCTTTTGTGATTGTTAACACCTTCTCTCTTCTACTTGAGCACCATTAAATTAAATATTTATATTGTTTTTGACGAAGACTAAATTCTTAAAACTTTTGACAGTATGAGTACTTGAAACTTCCTCTCGATTAATGAACTAGGTTCTCACATTCACTAACGACAAATATTATTTCAATCACCATTTCAATAAGTTTTTATTTAAAATTTCTATAAAATCTCATCTAAAATAATCCACATTGTGTTCCTGTGGCTTGACCATAGTCGAGATAATTAATTAAAATTAAATTAAAAATATACGACTGCAGTAAGTTGATAAAATCCAACTGTGTGTAATGTAAGTTTATAATGAAAAAACCCCTATGGAGGTTTACAGTATAAAATACAAAGGTAAATTTGTAAAAATTAAACTCAACGGGTAAAATGATTATTCGTTAAAATTGACTAACGTAAGTAGCATTCGATTTGTATAAAACTAAAATAAATTAAAGCAATCTGATTTATACTATGTCGTTGTTTTATTTATTTAGAACCTAAAAAATATCAGAAAGATTTTTCATAACATCGAGTAATATCGATGCAGCCTCTACATTATTCAGTCTTTAAGGATATTTAAATATAGCCGCTCCAGGCATAAGCTTTGGCTGCATGTGGCTGATTTACGGTCGCAATGCACAATATATGCAAAATGTAAACTAAACAGTTTTAACTCAAACTACAAAATTTATTTAAATTTTAGGAAATTTTGTAGGTATAAGATAGAGGGCAGACAAGCATACGGTTCCAGAAGGTAAGTAACTAAGTACTACTGATACTAATGGCCATTTGCAACAATCACGAATATCCAACTTTCCTAACAAAGTAAATAGTTATTACCGTTGTAAGACTAAAATTAAATTGTAAAAAAAATAAATGAGAAAACAACACAACTTTGTATCAGCAAAAGGAACTTTAGAACCGTAATATTATATTGTCTGTGGTTCGGTCTGAGACTGTCTATGGATAATATATCTCTTGAAATGGCATGAGTGATTACTTGCTTAGTGGTCAGTAGTTGTTAATGTCCAGTCGGGCAAATACACCGCATATGCTGAAGTATTACATAAAGAACAAAACTATAAGCTGCTCATAACAGACTACATAGAGAGATTTTAAAGGGGTAAGTAAATATAATTTTTCACAAAAAGCGAGATTGCTGGTAACCAGTCACTTTTGGCAAACAACAATGATCCCACGGGGTAGTCCAAATTATAATTATTATTTCATCTTCTAAGGCATTTATTTAAAAAAGCACCTATGAAAATGATGTGAAATACAAGTAATATGCCTAAAGCTATAATCAATATTTGTTATTTTCAGCTTAACCTCAAATTAATTTCGGTTCCTTTTGAAAATTCCATCGCTGGTCTTTACAAGGAAAAAATAAATACCCTTCAAAGCGTTCTATTGATTATCGAGAAAAGAAATTTGAATAATTAGGCAGGCTCAGTGTAAAAACAGATTCCAAGAATAAAGATGTTTGCAGAACCGCCTTGTTTTTCTAACGAATTTTATAAAATTTATTTTCAGCAAACCGAGGATACATTTTCTATGGAGTAAGTAATTATTTCTGAAAGTACGATAATTTTATCATTTCAACAAATAAAGTATCCTTAGTATTCATATACTGTAGGGTTTTCCTTTGGTATATTCTCGTGCTGTACTTTTGGACGGAGTCTACATCGGTACCTTCGTTGTTTTTTTATACCCATAATACAAGCCCTTTATCTACTTAATTCGGAGTCAGATCGACGGTCAAGAATATTAATTTATTTATATAATTATAATATTATAATAGTGTCAGTGAGCCGCCTTCGATCATAGATAGATAAATAGTTTATTGATCATCAACTCGCACAATCACCACTAGCATCTGCTAAGACAAACTTACTATATTTTTGAAATTTAGATCCAATACCTTTTGACGTGAAACACATAGCATTATAAGCGAGATTTCGTTACATTAAGAAACTGTAAGAATGTCGAAGATTTTCAAACATTATTTATTTTAAAACTGGCCGCCGTTGAAGTCGTTTCTGCCTTATAATTATAATTACCCACAACGGTGCGCTTATTGGCAAACTTTCGCCAACTTTCCGGAATAAAATCTCGGACTTCGACGCGAAAATTAAAATCGCTATGGACTAAACGGGGAGCTATAGGCCAGTTGTTCAAACCTTGAGACTGAACAAAAACACAAACAAAAGAAAGTCCGATTATGGCGTCAGTTCAGTATTCAATGGACTGGTTTACTGGGCTGTCATTTGGGTTGAGACAACAGATGTCTGTCATTCAGAATGTCTCAGTTTTCTTCTGGCAGACGGTGACTTGCATTTAGATGAGCCCGCAAACCACCATTCTAAGCACCTAAAACTGCAAATAGCAAGGAGACAACGTCATCATCGTGGTCATCTAAGATGTGCACCACTTTCTTTGAGGTGGTTTTTGACCTGGCTAATTCACGACTTACATATTACTACCACCTTGCGAGCATACAGCTGTAACGATCCACTCTGGACGGCCAATAAAAGCAAGTCAGAGGTTATAATCCAAGGAGGACCCCTTGGACTATTCGAGGACCTCGAGTCCGTGGTGTCGCTACTCACCAACGGCTCGCCACAGGCTGCCCTACGGGGACTGACTTATTTATCATCAATTTCCCGTCAATATTTCAATTCCAATAACGATTCAAAATATAAGGCCACGTCTCTGGTATAAATTAAATGGCGTTGAATTTATTATCAACGCTCGGATGAAGCTACGATTAAAAAGATAAATTGGTAAAAATAAAAGGGTGGATTTCTTAATAAAGAAAATCTATTTTTCAGAAGAAAATTAATACAAAGTAAAACTAAAATCGACTACTTTCATGAATAACTAGTTTGGTTCTATGTATTCTTTAACAACTGCCATGAAACGGATAAGTCATGGGCCTATTTTAGAGTTTTCCGAAAACTACATAGTTTAGTTGGTTAAGGCTCTAGTATAGTTAATGGAACTAACTATCCAGCAAGCAGTGCACTAAAACGATTACACTTAATACCACATTTGAAATCAAGAAGAAAATTTAATTTAGATTTGCAATTGTAAGAATACAGAATGAAGCATTAAATAACGACGTGATTATGACTTGATTTACGAGTAAATGCCATTTTAATGAAAAAGACCTTTCCTTGTAGACTTTCTGTGTATCTTCTTATGTGCTTCTTTAAATCCTAATAAGCGAAATTTTTATTTCAATTTTAAATGGCTATGAAAGGCGAAATAAAACTAAGAACAGAACGGAGCTCAATTTCAAAAGTCCGCTTTATAACCCAAAGAGGTTGACAAAAACGTTCTACAATTATTCTTTTACAAAAATCGACAGAGCGCCAACGTATACTCCAAGCTTTGCACAAGTGCAAAACTAGCGTTTTGCTCCTGCCAGCCTGCAGATTGGCAGATTTTTACATGTCGGTGGGAAAAGTTCGGAAAAAAGCTATTCCTTTCTTGCAAATGCGCTCAGCGTGCATCGTAATATCAGGGAAACGGCGAGAACCGTTTGAAGTATCTAGTAGCACACTTTTTTACATTTTAGAGGTGGGACGTTTTTACTTACAAATTCTTCGTTACCCTTTTTTCCATAGCGCATTACGAGTGAGTAATTCTCATTATTCTGTATACTCAAGGCATCTATTTAGAAGTGAATTATTGTGTCCTGTAAATAATGTAATGCAGAATGCTCATACAATCTGAATGGAAACAATTTTGAGGGCCGGATTCACCGCTCTTAGATAAGTTCGCAATAACTAGGTAATTTGTCAGATAATTAAAGAACAATGCCCATTTTTGGCCAACCCGTGGACAGTAAAATAAATAAAATCTGAATTTTGCAATAAATTACTTCTAAATTAATTTGATTTTTGAAAGTTACTAGAAGTCCGCCAGATCTTTAATTATTTTTATGATTTTAATAAATTGTGTAATTAATAAATCACTTCCGCCTTACAAAATGTTGTCAGTATCTACATTACATTACAATCGATTTCGTAATCGAGTCAATCCTGTTATTCGATTGAACTTTTTTTTACTCTTTTTAATTATTATGCAACTCTGCAATGATCATTGTTACATATAAGAATGTAATTACTTATTTATTACAAAAATAACCTAAAAGCTTTTTCTAAAACTGTAATAAAAAAAAATCCTTTTAATTAATAATATCGCAATCTATATCGCTAATCGGTACTATATTTCATTTATTCAAAATGCAACACTGACAATTATTTTTGTCTTTGGCATTATGACAGTCATAGAAGTAGGATTTAATCTATGATACTAAATCTATGATGATGACAGTCAATCGTCATCATGAAGTGTCATTCGAAAGTTGTCAAAATAAGAGGAAAGGCTCCATGGAATTAATAATATTATTATATATTAAGTTTATGAAAGGCTCAGAACAAGAATTAGTTCTTGTTCTGAGAGGAAAGGAAATCAAAAGAAAAGAAAGAAAAGATAATATTAATTCCATGATCAAAAGCGAATGACATTTCATGATGACGATTGACTGACAATGTCAGTCACTCAACGAAAATACATAGTACAGTCAAAAGCACGTCAGACGTAACTCTTTGGACTTTGTACCACTCTTTTGTCGGGGACATAAGTGCTATTATCGAACTGCAAGTGTTAACCGTGATGTGCTGTTGACCATACATATACCTACGTCATTTTGTGCTGCGGAAATGATAATATTCATTGCACAATTTATTTAATTCATAAAAATAATAAAAGAGCTTGTGGACTTCTAGTAAATACCAAAAATTTAATTAATTAAAAAGTTATTTATTGCAAAATTCAGTTTTTATTTATTTTACTGTCCACAGTAAGCCAAAAGTTGTATGGCTCGTGGGCATTGTTCTTTTGGGTTCGACTTCAACTTTTTAGGTGTATAGATTAAAATTTCCTTCAGTAACTGATACTGCCGTCAAAACTCGACTTACTATGTTACGTACATGAGATAATTTCAAACAATTATGCACCGTTACCACACGTGTCATTATGTCGCTACATAACTTTTTGCGCATTTTCAGCAAACTTTCCACACCTGTATCAAGCCGAATGGAGCCATTCCCTCATTCCCTCCATCCCGCTGATTTTATCGGTCGCGCGACTACCGGCGTGACAGCTGGTGATATTGGTTATCTGGCGCGGTATCGATCCAGCTCCTGCCAAATGGTACGCAGTTTCAGTGAAACTCGCTGACAAGAGAATTTTGTCGACACAAAGATGATTTAACGAGTGCGCATTCCATTTTAGGTATGTATTTTGGAAGAATTTGAAGATAGTTTGGTAATTATGCCTAGTGTCTTCTTGAATAAAGATATTTTTGATTTTGATTCTGAAGATAAGTTTTGACTTTTAAGTAGCGTAGCGTAGTAGGTAGTTGTACTTTAAAGTGACGGTCGAAAATTTGCGAAGGGGTTTTTCTGTTCGAAAAATAGACAGTCACAGTCCGGATTCTGAAAGTTGACGGTGTTAGCTTCGTGCTTCGAAATGCACGTAGAATCGTTGGTCCTGCTCTTGTTCTTTTTTTGGTTAGGCTTTCTAGCATATACGGCTGCTGTGTGTTATCAGAGTGCTGTTAGGATCCAAAAGGAATTTATATTATCTGAGGATTCTATGGGATTCAAGAGGCGAAAAAAAATATCTGTGGATCTCATGGGAGCGAAGCATGGGATCCAAGTGGACAGAGTGAATATTATCCTAGCTTGATAAAATTCTATGTACTCTAAACTAGATCAATTAAAACGTTGGTTTTAAAAGAGGTATAGTTGAGTAAAACAATAAGTTAAACCATTGATGTGTGGGTCTAAATAAATAATAAAACGATTAAGTTATCCATGATTTGATCTCTTAAGAAAAAAAATCGTAGTTGCCAACGACGTCCATTTCAAAGGTGTTAAATCAATCTAATTGTTGAGTATCTTAGATCGATCTCTAGAAGACGTGACCGAGGCATGCATCAGTTGGCAACATATCGGCAGCCTTAAGTCCTGCGGCTTTTGTTTTTTTTTATGACTATATCGATTATTTGATCGAAGAAAAAAGCAAAATCTTTTAAGCAATGACGGATGGTTAGAGGCGGTAAAACAATCGCATATACATCGATCTCTAGAAACAGACGTGACCGAGTCGCAGCAACATATCGGCAGCCATAAGTTCTCTGCGGCGCGTCGGCAATGGCCGGAATAAACACGACTCCGCCCGGTCCGCGCCATCGCTCATACCGACTGGATGGATGGACGCTCTTACACCGCTGGCTTCATTTCGGTGATGAATATTGGTGTACGTCAAATACGTTTTACTACTTTGTAAGTTGCGATAGGTTTTGAATCGTTTCGTGCGCTTTTGAATACTTTAGCTATTTATTGTTTTAGTGCTACGGGACTTTGATTTAAGTGACACATTAATATTGCTGAAACACACTAAACACACTAAAACTCCTATGGCGGAAGCTTGCCAGATTGATTTTTAAAAATTATTACCGAACCCTAATCATGATCTGAACCCACAACCTCCGAGCTTTTAGACTCGAGCGGCCTATCCATTGTTTCATTGGTTAACCTAGCTAAAACTGTAAAATACTCTCATTATATAACCATATAGTTTCATAATTAATAGTTCAATAAATCTGGGTAGTTTGTCTATTTGCAGAATAATTTATTTCATTTTATTTCATCATTTTAGTTGGCAGTATACCTATGTATGTACATACGACAGAACTAATAACAAATACGCTGTCGAACTAATTAGAGTAATGCAAAGTGACTCACGTAATGCACTGTAGACATATCAATAGGAAAATGAAAACATGAGTACTCGTGAGGCGTGGCATACTGCAAAAAGGGATCACCCATTCTGTAAAAACTATCGATGTAATGAATGCACCTATGTATAAGGCGGAATCACGCGCTGTTGGTTGTTTTGCGACCTGAGTTATGGCTGGCATTCTTCTTGAAAAGTGCGAATGCTTGTCGACGATTTGTTACGGAATGAAATAAAAAGGATTTTTAACATTTTAGAATGAAAATAGAGTCCACAAAGAACAATGCCCATGAGCCATACAACTTTTGGCCAACTGTGGACAGTAAATTAAATAAAAACTGAATTTTACAATACATAACTTTTTAATTAATTAAATTTTTGGTATTTACTAGAAGTCTACCAGCTCTTTTATTATTTTTATGATTAAAATAAATTGTGCAATGAATATTATCATTTCCGCAGCACAAAATGACGTATATGTACGGTCAACAGCACATCACGGTTAAAACTTGCAGTTCGATAATAGCACTTATGCCCCCGACATAAGAGTGGTACAAAGTTCAAAGTGTTACATCTGACGAGCTCTTCTTTTCGTTGAGTGACTGATATTGTCAGTCAATCGTCATCATTCGCTTTTGATTTCCTCCATAGACCACCGTAGACAGAGAAAACTATTTCCTCGTATTTTGACAACTTTCGAATGACACTTCATGATGAAGATTGACTGTCATAATGTCAATGACAAAAATAATTGCCAGTGTTGCATTTTGAATAAATGAAATATAATACCGATTATCGATATAGATTGCGATATTAATAATTAAAAGGAATTATTTTTATTACAGTTTTAGAAAAAGCTTTAAGGTTATTCTTGTAATAAATAAGTAATTACATTAATAAAATGTAACAATGATTATTGCAGAGTTGCTTAATAATTATAAAGAGTAAAAAAAGTTCAATCGAATCAGGATTGACTCGATTACGAAATCGATTGTAATGTTAGATACTGACAACATTTTGTAAGGCGGAAGTGATTTATTATTTACGCAATTTATTTAAATCATAAAAATAATTAAAGATCTGGCGGACTTCTAGTAACTATCAAAAATCAAATTAATTTAAAAGTAATTTATTGCAAAATTCAGATTTTATTTATTTTACTGTCCACGGGTTGGCCAAAAATGGGCATTGTTCTTTGTTAATATCTTACAGTAAGATGTAAGTGCATTCGTCTCCTCTGCTTTAAAATAAAAATAATAATCCAAGATAAATATTTACTCCAAAAGGCGCGTGCAACGTAATTTTGAGACCTTAGTCCTTAGAGTAGAACACATGGAGATGCCCTAAGTAGGTACAAAACGTGTATACCTAAAGTTGGAACACAAAATGGCGCCACCAATGATAGCGCCCGACCGTAGTGCAACCAATATTGTATATCGATATATTTATCGATACAAGTTTACGTGTCGATCATAAATTCACATATTTTGTTAGAAATCTATAGTTTCTTATTTTCCTATCACAAAATAATGATGATGCAGTGCCTTAATATAACAATAGGTTAGTTATATATTATATTATAATGGAAATTTCAACTTCACATGGTTAATAAACCTATTACATTTTTCCAAAAATCCTAAACAGAAGATAAAGTGAAGATACTGTACTGTTTCATACTACCATCACGTAATCTTGTTATGTCGAGAGTTCTGTAAAACCAGTATTCGTTGAAGTGTAGCGAGCAAACGTGCCTTATTTTATGTCGCGGATTTATATTTTCCCCACCTATTAACTCTATCTATTTGTTCTTTAATGTTTCACTTACAGGAAATCTGCAGAAATATACCATTGCAGAATATAACTATCTAAAACGTATCGATACATAAAAATATTGTGCCACATCACTAGCTGGAACACAATATGGCGAAACCGGCACGCGTCAAAAACTGTGTGACGTCACTAAAAAGTGTTGCTAAAATGGGTACAATGCAAAGATATCTGTCTCTTTTTTCATACGCAACAATCACTTAGATGAAAAGAGAAAAGTAATATATTTGTAAGGCAAGTGTCGATTCGATGTATATTCATATATGCAATTTTTTGTATAGATCAATAGGGCATCTCCATATGTTCTACTCTAAGCCTTAGTCGCACTTGTCTATGGACGGTGGTGATCACTTGCATACTTAAAAGCCTGTGCGGAACAAAATAAATACTCCCTTTTTCAATAAAAAAAAAAAACAATTACACAGTAATTAATTATCAGTGCCAATTGCCATCTTTTCCGACTACACTATTTAAATTGTAAACTTGAGTATTTAGAACTAGAATCAGACACTGATTTATTCCATTCCTACCATATTAATTTATAATAAGACGTGGGCAATTCTAAACGTATTATAAGTTTAATTTTGACCTCTGTTCTGTAATGTGATATTAATAATAATATTCCATTTTGACCTCGGTTTCGTAATTTGACATGTATAATAAATAAATAAAAAACGTACTACTCTGAATTCCAACCTATTTCGCTACACCAAGCAAATATGCAAGAGCAGTCCAAATTTATTATACCAGTCAATATGTTAGCGTGAACTAAGGAAACCGACTCCATCTCAAAAATCACCAGTTTCCGTGCCCGGCCAGTGAATTATTGCTGTGGTTCGTCTTACAAAGTCCCAACAGTTCTCCCTGACCCGTAGAGATGGGAACTAAAGGTCGAAGATCTGTAGTTTTTCAGTTCAAAATACTTATAGGTACCCGAACTAGTTTTTTTCCCGCGATTTCTTCGGCGTGATCTCTACTCTATTTTTACTGCCTACAAGACTTACCTTTTACCTTCTTCGAGATTTTAATGATTTTTTATAAGACTGGCTACTCTAAGTTATTGACAAATAAACGCCATGCATGAAAATCAATTAATAAAATAAATATGAGTATTTTAACACCACGACTGCTTCTGTGGTGCAATGGCTTACGGGTCACACTTGAAAGAGACAGCTACGCCACGCCAAAGGTCTCAGCATCAATTTCGGGACCGGACCAAAATAAGTTGTGATTGGAGTTTTCTATTTAGATAATTCTCAATCATAGTCTGGAACCTAAAAAATAGCGGCTATAAACACTTCGCCAGGTTGGTCGCCGCAGCTGAAAACTCGGCTAGATAATTTTTTTAATATCATCCTCTAGCCGTTCTTGCAGATAGTAATAGATTTCGGACATCGTTCCGGTATTTTAAGTCAGTACCTATACCCAATCGGTAGCTAACCGGTAATCCTTTCTCAAATACATTTCGGCTTCCCTAAATGCATTTGTTTTTTACCCGCTGAACTTACAAAGTGAATAAGTTTACGGGCTGTGCAGGCGTGAACAAACATTCGCATTGTTATGAACCGGGCTTGTGACGTCAGCTCTTGTGAATGGAGATTTTAGGATTAGAGGGTTTTGTGTGAGACGCAAGGGGCGTTGAGAGGTCCTGTTACAAATGTTTATTGCTACTTCTGTTTTTATGTTGTTACTGTGTGCTTGAAGACGAATGAAAAAGATTTTTGATCTAACAATTTGATAAAAATAAAGGTTGGCCATAGTGCTTGGAAAAAACGTTGACGTACATTATGTTCTTTTTGTATTCTTGTAATGTTCTTATTTCTAGTTTTAACAGTTAAAGTGTATTGTTATTACTCAGACTTAATAACTCTGAGTAATAACATAGACATCTATGGTTGTAATTAATTATTTTTTAATAATAAATAGTATGATCCCTGTAAACAGTTGTAATAGCACAAATGTTGCCTAGCGCGGTGATAGAACTCTGGATTCAATTTCAAAATTAGGGTGTGGTAGCGGTAGATAAGAAGAAAGCGAAAAAATTTAACCAAAGGAAGGAAAAAGTAAGATAACTCAATACAATTTATTACTGCAACGGTCATAAAACTTATAGAGCATAGTCGTTTAAAAAGGTGCAGACTGCAGTGAATTTAAATGAACGTGATTGGAATGTCATACGAATCTGTATTTACAACATAGATTTAGTATGTTTTTTAATTTACAATGTGGAAAATCCAACGTTACACTAAAAACGAATGCTTCTGCTCTTTATAGACAAAAAATAGTTTTTTTATATCACGAGAGTAGCGTTAAAACTTTCGGCCTGCCTGATGGTAAGCTGTTACGGTTGTCATCGACGTCAGGTTTATTGTGATGTTTTCCAATATTATTAAAAATATTATATGTATAATGCAAGTGTTACTAACGACCCAAATATAATTGTACAGTGAATAAAATATGCTTAACCCAACACAAAATCCGCTAAAAATTCATGCCAAATAATTCACATTCGCATTAGGACATACATACCTACGTGTATTATACTACGTCCGATGTAAGCCTTGCTATTTGCTGAAATTATCGAAGTTAGCGGAAATATCCAACATACTGGTAGTACGATTAACGCGTAACTGAATATTGTGTATTTCCCATGTATTAGGGGATGATAGTAAGCCATCTGTAACTGTAAACGATGATTTTGAGTTCTAGATGCATGCATTGCATTGCATTTTAATCTTCTGTCTACTGACTTATCCACAATACACAGACCAAGTATGGGTCTTTAATAAAGTATTGACGGAAATCTTAAGAACAATTTCATTCTAAGCGCAAATCCTTTTGTCTATATTGATTCAATCTCAAACAAATAAAGTCAAAATGCATTCTCTAAAATTTGGATTCTAAAATCTTCCAGTATAAAAATGGAATTTCCTCGATTTTCTGAATTTCTTCCCAAATTTATTCTGATATTGAATCCAATTTTGGGATTTATTTTCTAATAACAGCAGAATAATCAGAGGCATCGGCTGCTTGCATCAATCTTTGCATTGGAGTGCAGCTCACGTGCGTTTCGAAGCCGCAGAAATATCATGAGTTTAAGGCAGGATTAGGATTTGTAGCTTACCACCAGTTGTGCGGAATCTATACTAATATTATAAAGAGGAAATATTTATTTGTTTGTTTGTATGCAACGCCTCGATGGTCTAGTGGTTTAAGTACCGGGCCAAGATCACGGGGTCCTAGGTTCAATTCCCGGGTCGAGCTAACTTTGTGTCGGTTTTTTCGGACACAGCTCGGGTTTTTGATAACCAATCCGCATTTGGCAAGCGTGGTGATTAAGCCAGTACCCATCATTGTAGCGACAACTTGATTTCAAGGATGGAGGCCTTTGCCCTGCAGTGGGACATCAATAGGCTGATACTTTACTTTGTATTCAATAGGCTCCGAAACTAGTGGACCGATTTGGAAAATTATTTCACTGTAGGAAAGCTACACTATCCCCGAGTGTTATATGTTACATTTGATCCCGGAAATGTGAGGGAAGGGGGGGATATTTGAAAAAAGAAATTACGCGCGGTTGAAAACGCGGACGGAAGGCTAGTCTGTAGATAAAGTTAGGCGGTTCAAATGTTTTAATTAAACTTCATCAATTTTTTTTTCATTTAGTGAGCAAAATTATAGCTTCTTCTTCTTTAGGTGCCGTCTCCTACCGGAGGTTGGCGATCATGATGGCAATCCTTACTTTATCCATTGCTGTTCTGAACAGGGATCTCGTGCTCATACCGAACCACTGTCTTAAATTTTTGAGCCGATGTTTTGCGTCTGCCTGGTTTACGGCGTCCTACTTCGGCGTTAGGCCTGGTAAAATCCTCATTATAATATCACATCGCACAGTCTCGCATCTCACATCAGGTACATCTGTTGATTCACGGATCGCGGAGTTTTCAACGCGGCCGCAGAACGAGGTCGAGAGTCAAAACTAGCGGCCTCCTGTAAAATATTTACGAGCCGCCTTTGTCACGCGGCCAGATTTCACTTTTAATTATTAAAACGCTAATCCGGAAGCGTTATGGCCCCAAAGTTTTATCACGGAGAAACTTGATGGAGACCCTCCACGTTTTTCGCGAAACTTTGATCTTTAGAATGAGGAATGGGAAATAAATAACGTAGTACTTTCGAATGACTTTTGGTAGCCGAGGAAACTGTTGATGAAACCACATTTTTATATAGGTTCTTTGAATTTTAAAAGTTCCCAACAGGCATGTTCTATCCTACATTAAATAGGAAGTCGGTGCCATATCGAAGAGCTACACTGATCCTCAAGCTGTTTGTTTCACTCAGATATGTATTGTATATGCATCGAACAGAATTACATCAATTTTTTTCTGATTTTGAATTGCGTGATCAGCACTTTCTGATGACGTAATTTCTCGCGTCATCAAAATACTTTAGTTTTCAGAAGATATAAATACCGTCCTCATTTGTGATTCCTAATCATTGAGTTACAAGTACTACGTATAGAGAGGCTATACGGAACAAAAAATGTGTCGCAAAATGATGACGGGCACGCTGGACTGAGTGATGTATTTGCTATAGCGGATGTCGTCTTACCAAACTATAAAACTTGCAGCGCTAGATTGCTTACAGAATATAATTTTCTCGCGGTCGCGACCAAAACGAGTTGTTGCCGTCGGCAACAAAGCATCTCGCAAAAATTTGGTTTGCGGTGTCGGTTCCATACCCTAGTAATAGTTCAATGTTCCTAATATGATAATAGCAAATCTGTTCTGTGCCCCGAACATCCTTAATCCGAGTTGTCGGTTTTTCACCCCGGCATAGACAAAGTCAGGCGCCGCTTGTTACTGGCGCGGAATGTCTGTCTGTCAATTTATCCGCAAACTCGCTTCTTGCTGAACGTTGCATGCAAATCTGACGGCTGCAGCAGCCAACTAACAAAAACCGATTCTGACGTAGGGTTGTCGCAAGGATAATTTTAAAAATTAAAAATTCTAAAAGTGAAGTTTAAATACATAAAAGTTTAGAATTTGTTCTCAAGGTGGCCGAGTGGTGACGTCACTTTACATGCCTAAGGTCTACGGTTCGAATCTCGGCGCGCATTCTCCCATTTTTCTATCTGCGTATTTACCAGTATTTATTAGATCGGTGGTGACGGAAAAGATCGTGAGAAAACCTGCAAAGTCAATGGCTGTGTAACTATGATCCAATTGGCCTGGTTCCTCTGTTAAGAGTTACGGAGGACAGATAGCAGTCGATCCAATGTGATAACTGGGGGCCTAGACAAAGTAACATTTTGACAGCGATAGCAAAATTCGCTAGCTTTAAATTGTATGGATTTGACAGATGCCATAGAAAAGTCACGTGTCGAAAGTATGGGATTTGACATTCGCTATCGCAAATTGAGCTATAACGAACGTCATAAATGCCGCTTGTCTAGGGGGGCTGGTCTTGCTAAAATCCTAGATCATGGAGCAAGCGTTACTAATTCGGGACAAAAACCGTTGGAGATAGAGGAAGATATTTAATTTGTAAATTGAAAGGGGGTTTCTTATTTATTTATTTTAACTTTAATGCACAATCAGGAGTACATATATAAGGGGGACTTTATGCCTAATGGCATTCTCTGCCAGTCAACCTTAGGGCCAAGCAGAAAAAAAATTGTGGGTAGTGCTAACGGGCTAAAAAGTGAAAATAATACAGTGAACTATATATATAATGTACTTCCTTTTGGGATGTAGAATGCTAAACGTCATTTGTGCTAACCCTAAAGTTAAGCTTCAGAAGCGAGGCGGAGCTGTTTTTTATAAATGGCTGTATCCTTTGGATATCGCGAATGTTGCATGTTGACGATTTGTTTCCATATTTTTCTGCAATCGGCATTAATACAGATACGCAGAACGGAATATACGTGGTTTCTGTGTAAAAAAAAAAACACTTTTTCTTTTTATTACTATTTTTCAGATTCCTGTGAAATTCCGGTGCCGCCGATGTTTTTCTAGCTACGTTTTTCACAAATATTTTTGTGCGCTGTTTTCCTTTAGAATATATTTTTGATGATGATTGACAGTCTCGATTGTGCAGAGTAGCGTTGCAATATTACCACTGCTGCTACCGTCCAAGTTCTAATAAAAGCTACTTTCACTCACACATTTATTTATCTTCTGTGATAGGGATCAACATTACCTAAATAATCAAAATGTTTTCACCGTCAGCAGATGATTGGGAAAACACAACATTTCAAGTATTTTAGCGGACGCATTCTATTAAATTTGCAATTTAAAATGCTAAGGTTAAATCCGTTGTCAACAGGCGACAGGCGGTGGGTCATTCAGTGAATATTTCAGGCGCTAGTTGCGGCCCTCGACCCGGTCACGCCGCGAGCCCGGCAATCAACTCATTTACTTACATGACTTTCGCGTCGGGGCTAAATGTGATACTTATTATGTACTCGTAGTACAATGTTTTCTCTCTCTAAGACTCGATAAGTCCCACCCGCATGCAATCATTGCGTTCTGTTAACGTATTCAGTATTCAGACCCATTTAATAGGATATACAATGTAATGTACGTATACATAGACTAATGACCGAGACATATTTATTAATGTATAAAAAAGTAAAGTATCAGCCTATTAAGTCCCACTGCAGGGCAAAGGCCTCCATCTTTGAAATCAAGATATCGCTACAATGATGGGTATTGGCTTAATCACCACGCTTGCCAAATGCGGATTGGTGATCACAAACCCGAGCTGTGTCCGAAAAAACCGACACAAAGTTAGCTCGACCCGGGAATTGAACCCAGGACCCCGAGATCTCGGCCCGGTACTTAAATCACTAGAACGTCGAGGCGTTATTTATATATATTAATGTATATTATATTAAAAAGACGCAACAGTTTAGGCCAACGTACTGTTTATTCAGTAGTAAATATGCGGGAACATATTTCATCTGTGTTCATGAGCTTTGCGCGTAATGCAAGCTTTTGTAGACGATGCGACTCAAAAGCTCAAGCGTATAAAGTTGCTCAGAAGGAAGCTCTCACATTTCAAGCATTTGTTGCATTTAGATTCTTGTACGGAAGAGAGGGATTTGTCTTATTTGCATTTTTCGGGAATAATGTAGTTTGTATATGAGTATTATGTCAACCGTCGTAGAGTGTTGAATTTATTTTAAACTAGCGGCCGCCCGCGGTTTCACCCGCGTGGTTCCCGTTCCCGTGGGAATTGATCAAAATCCTTTCTTTTTTAAGATGTATTCTGCTATTCGGGACGGAAACAAATCCAACAAATCAAAAACCATGGCAATCGGTCCAGCCGTTCTCGAGTTATAAGTGTTGTAACAAACACGACTTTCTTTTATTTAAATATATATAGATATAGATAGATATAGATGTACTCAAAAAGTTTGTCGGTAGTTGTTCTTGTGAAATCTCGTGCAAAAGAATTTCTTGGTAAATCAAATTGAGAAATAAATACTTTTACTTTGACTTTTGACTTTGAAATCTTAACTACGAGTATTTTGAACGTTTTGACTCGCATGCAGTTACTTTGTCGACAGTACATCACGCTTCACATCGATACCTCAAAATAAAACCGGTCATAAATCAAATCAAATCAAATCAAATATCTTTATTGCAAATGTAGGTTTACAGTGGTGGTACAAACAGGTGGTATATATTCCGCTACAATTTGCCATGTGTATGGCGTGCAATGTTACATGAGTCAGAGTGGATATTAAAATAGATGAAATGAAATAATGTCAATGCAAGCAAAATTATGTATGTCAAGATATGTTAAATTACGTCAAATTATGAGTCAATTATAAGATTTATATTATTTTAGAAATTAGATCAAAATTACATTACATAGACGTCAATTTAAATAGTATAATAACATTGTACAATCATTTAGGTGCATATGACATTTCAATAGGTAAAAAAGGTTAATTATACAATATTAAAACAAAACTTATAATTCACAATCTAATCTGTTGTGTTGTTAATTTTAGTGTCTTCAAAGTATTCGTTAATATCATAATAGCATTTGTCAATTAGAATTTTAGAAAGTGCATATTTAAATTGTTTTGCATTTAACATTTTCAATGGTTCTGGCAGCTTATTATAAATTTTAGGAGCCATAACAATTATGCTTTTTTGCATCAGAGCAGTTTTAGACACAGTTGTACATATTTTTAAGTTTCTAGGACGTAGGTTAGGTACAACTTTTTCCTTTTCAAATAATTCTGGATGATCCCTGACAAATCGACAAGATTCCAAAATGTAAAGACTAGGTAATGTTAGCAATTTCAAACTTTTAAAATACGGTTTACATGATTCAGTGGGTTTCAGACCACAAATGGCTCTAATACAACGCTTTTGTGCTCTTAGTAATATGTGCCTGTATGTAGAATTTGCCCAAAAAATTACACCGTAGCGTAGAGTTGAGGCAACAAATGCGTGATAGGCAACTAAAACTGTGTCCCTATCTACTATTTTGGCTAACTTGGAAAGTCCAAAGGAAAATTTGTACAGCTTTTTACAAACTTCTTCCGAATGAGTTTCCCATGACATATTGCTGTCTATAAATAGTCCCAAAAATTTTGTAACTTTGACTTCATCTATGTTAATACTATTGTAGTCAATTTGTAATCGTTGATTATTTTTTCTTTGTGAAAATTGCATTATTTTAGTTTTCTCCAAATTAATTTTTAGATTATTCATTTCTAACCATTTAATTAAGTCATGAAGAGTATTTTGAATGTCGGTTTCATAATCTTGATGATTTTGGTTATCTGATTGTATAAACACGGTACTATCGTCGGCAAATAGAATCATAGGATGCTTGGTGGCCTTGATCATATCATTAATGTATATGGTAAATAACAATGGGCCCATTACACTGCCCTGCGGGACACCAAATTTAACCACTCGAATTTCTGATATAAACCTTTTTTCTGTCGTACTAGTCATACAGATTTGTTTGAGTTCAGTAATTTGCTTCCTATTTTTTAGGAAAGAGGTCAATAGGCTTAGTGCTTTTCCACGATTACCATCGATCTAGTTTTTCTAACAATAATTCGTGATCCACATGATCGAATGCCTTAGTCATGTCCATGAATATAGCGCATGATGGGACCCTCTTATCTAAGCTTAATGTTGCTCTTTTGACCAGATCATAGATAGCCATATTTATTGTGGTTTTTTTTTTAAACCCATACCCTCTTATTACAGAACGTGGTTTAAAAATTAAACCGAGCTTAGTCCTGACTAAACTCCTGACTAAAGTCAAACGCTATTACAAAACGAAGTTTTACTTCATTTCGAGTACTAAAGTTAGACCCAAGAAAGTCCGCCGGTGCCCCTAGTTTTACTATGGACTAACTTTCAAACGTCAAAACGATAACACTTTAAAAATTTCGCTCCGTTCTACGTATAGAAAGACAAATTTTGAAAAGAATTACTTAATTTGTGAACAGAAAATTAAAAATAAATGTTACTTTTTCTCACATTTATAAATAAAGAATTATTATTTTTACTATCCTATTTAAAGATTTTAAAACATGTCATAAAACAAAGTCTTGTAAAATGAAACGCACTAAACGAGTTAGTACCAGTAAATTATTCTTATGTTGGTATTTGCTTTGTAATAAGGAAAGTTTTAAAAAATAGTCCGGACCTAAACCTGTACTAACTAGTACAGTTTTAAACCTGTTTTAGCGATGTTTTTTGTAATAAGAGGGATATTGTTCTTTATTCAATATTTTATATTTTTCTAAGAAATTGTGAATAATTTTCTCAAAAACTTTTGAAAAGACTGACAATAGTGCAATTGGTCGATAATTCTTAATATTTTCTTTATCATCTTTTTTATGGAGTGGATTTACAATAGTAGTTTTTAACTGTTCTGGAAAAGTGCCTGTAATGAAGCTTAAATTAATAATATGACATAATGGATGTGCGATTAAATCAGCAACATGTTTTATAACTTTTGTGTTGAAATCGTCATAACCAACAGTATTTGTATTTTTTAGGGATTTAATAATATTTAATACTTGGGTAGGTGTTGTGGGTTTCATAAATAGCGAATAAGGATTATTATCAATTTTAATTTTACCATTATAATTATTATTTAATTGTTTAACGTCATCAATAAAAAAGTTATTAAATGTATTTGCAATATCTATGGGTTCAGTTATACATCTACCATCTACTTTTATTCTATGTAAAGGTTCCCTCGGCATTTTGGACTTAGACTTATTAATTAATGTCCACATCGCTTTAGATTTGTTACTTGATGATTTGATAAAATAATTATTTTGAGAACGTTGTGTCAATTTTATTATATTTTTCAGTCTTTTAGCATATCCTTTAAAAGCATTTCTAGTCTCTGTGTCATTTTTGTGTCTTAATTGCCACAGAAGTTCCCTTTTTCTCTTACAGCAGGTCCTTATTCCCTCGGTAAGCCATCTAGGATTTTCCTTTATGCTCTTCTTAATAAATTTATGTGGGAAGCAAAGCCGGTAAAGGCATTGAAACATATCTACAAAAAGATTATATGCCACATTAGGGTCATCAGAACTGTATATATCACTAAATGTAAGACATTTTAGATGATTTTTAAAAAGATCTAAAGTTTTTTTATTAATATCCCGACGCTTAATCCTCCAGGTTTCCAAAACACACGATTTCTTTACCTTGCATTGTAACAACTGGGCAGTGTGGTCTAATAGAGCAGTTACAATAATTTCACTTTTTGATCCTTTTATATTGTGAGCAATATTATCAATACATGTCCCACTTACAATTCGCGTTGGCTTATTAAATTCCAGTTTTAAATCGCGGCTCAATAGTTGGTGTTTAAGTTCACGACTTTTTGAATTTTCCTTTAAAGTATCTATTATATCTATATTATCCGGCATATGAAAATAAATCCATTCCATGTGTTTTTTAAATAAGTTCATACTTAAATGTGATTTTAAAATGGTTTCCTTCTGAGAAAATTTCAAGCTAGCGAATTGATTCATTCTTCTGCGATATTTTATTACAAAATCTTTGAATACAGAGTCAACGTATATAAATAAATGTCAACTTCTATAAAGTTTTTTATTACAATTTTTTTTCATCACTACAGTGTAATGTACTGAGAGCCGTACTTAACCACGGCTTAAATTAAACTAGGTTTTAGCGCAAAATTACCACTTAGCTGCACAAAAACTAAAAAATGCACCGTCCCGCACAGAGAGGGAGGGATTAACATAATTTAAAATTTCTAGTACTACAGCAAATATAAGAGAGAATATTTATTAGGACCGAGAAACTACTATACCTACAACTTGCGATGGTGAAATATTGTTTTGCTTGGATTTTAGGTTCCTGTGACAGACAGAAAAAAAATTGTGTTTTTTTAAATGTCAGAAGCGGCAAACGAGCCAGTGCAGCGACTCGCCTGATGGTAAGCAATCACCGCCGCCCATGGACATCTGCAACACCGGAGGGATCGCTGATGCGTTGCCGGCCTTTTAAGGGAGGGTGTGGGCCTCCGGCACTCTCACAAACCAGACGAATCACAATAGTAGTCACTATTATTTCACGGTGGTGTTATGTGAGAGGATGGTACTTCCCCGGACGATCCGGCTCATTCGTACTGTAAAACAGCACGGCTCTACCACTACAAAAAACTAGACTTACCATATCATAGATCATGACTAGATCGGGAAAAAACGCAGTAAAAACGACATAGAACCCTTTTGCCCGAATCTTACTCGCATTTTCTTCTGTATTTTATGAAGTCTAGACACATAAAACCGAGATATTTAATATATTTTGCACATTAGCGAGTTGACAAGTTATTTAGTTATTTATTTTACAAGAACAAAAGCGAAACGCATACTCCAATATTAGAAAAAGGTATACAGATCTTATTCAAATATTATAGCGGAGGGCGGGGGAAAGAGGATGGGCTATCTCGATGGGCATGGGGATAAGGAGGTAAAAAGAAAAGAGGGGTTCCGGTTGTAATTACCAAATAAAATAAATTGACTAAATGAATGTGAACAAAAGTTTTTATCTTTAGTAGTCACAAAACGACCGGGCAGATTTTAGACGACCTCACAATTTAGTCACAGCACCCCAGTACCAATCCCATTCATTTATTTTAAAAACCCTCTTTCCGAGCCAGTTGGATAAATTAACCATCACTATCATAGGTTTCAAATTGTACACAAAAGCAGCCGTGAGCAAAGATAGTTCAAATTAAATAACAATGTCAACAAAAGATGCTTTAGTAAACCGGACGGATACAGATAAATACACTTTAGGTAGACGTAGACGGCATTGGACCAACATTTCAGCTTTAGTAGTTTAAACCCCAGCTTTATTCCTTTAAGAAGGATTTGACAAAATCCACACCATTATTAAATCGGTCACTTTGTACAGTCGGCAGAGGGGATTTGAAACAAATCACAATATTATACCGTTTGCTATAGTGTTTATGGCAGATTTCATGTTTAGCGAATTTATATTGATAGGAATTAGAGTACTTTAGACACTTGAATTCACAACTTTTGCAATGTCATATAATTGAATATCTTAAATAATATTAAAACATTATTTAAACGTATAAGCAAGACATAAATATGATATTATACGAATGAATAAATTATCTGTTACAATCCATCCATAATATTAATTTAACATAACTCAAAATTTAAACATCGTCGATTAGTAAAAAATAGCAAACGGCAACACCACTTTCATCAATATTTTGGATCAAGCTGACCAGATGCAAAAACAAGAACTGTCATTAATTTCTTGTCTACCTCCATTCCTTGGCATCATGGGTACTGACGTGTGAGTGAAATCGGTCACTAGTCGTCCATTGTATTTCGTTGACGGTCACCGCTCTCGCATCTGCTAAGACCCACCGCATCTTTTCGAACATTATTAGTGCGTGATCCAAGTTCTTCAATAGCTAGTTAGCAGATTAAGTGAGTCGAGTGCGTTCTGCTAAGACCTACGGCATCTTTCTGACCATTATTAGTGCGTGATCCAAGTTCGTTTATCGCTAGCTAGCAGAAAGTGTTGAGTGCGGTCTGCTGAGATCTACCGCAACTTTACGAACATTATTAATGCGTGATCCAAGTACATTTATTGCTAGTTTTCAGATTATGTGTGTCGAGAGCGTTCTGCTGAGACCCACCGCATCTTTTCGAACATTATTAGTGCGTGATTCAAGTACTTTTATAACTAGCAGTGTCAGTGTGTCGAGTGCGTCTTGTGATCCCAGCTGGCCAGTCGCTGCCCAGATATGGAGTGCTCGAGGAGAATCAGGTAAGTGTTTGTGTTCTCTTTATATATTTTTCTGGTCTTTTTTACTTCTTTTTTCTAGATTTATGATGTTTGCAAATGATCGATTACACTAGGATTTATTTCTCCCTTTACAAAAATACAGTCTGCTACTCGTATAATAATACGAGTAGGCCAACCTAAAGGTCTTCGCCCTATTTGCTTATTTTATCATTAAATCATCAATAAGACATATAAATAAATATTCGCATTGATGATATAGGACAATTTTATGAATTTTATTATAAGAAAAATCAACTGGTCTTGTGACATGGACTGTAAAACTTTATAATCAGAAATTATTGTTTATGTATTAAAAATGGGGTATCTATTTTCTTTACTACGTAGTATAAATTCAATTTTGACAATAAAGAAACATGTATAATGGAGACACAATTTTATTATTGTATGCCAAAATTTAATTTTTTTTTGATGCCGCATTTATTCTCTTATATCTAAACTAATAATAAGTAATCTCATTAGCTCATAAATCAACTCATAGCATCGAAAAAGGATATCCTTGACATGATATTTCGATAGCAGCTCAAGAAAACAAGTGCAGATTTCGATATTGCGGACTGTACCTAACTGAGTCGATACGGAGTAAAATTCGTACCGAGGGTCCAAGAATCCATTAGGGAATCAGGTTTTGCATTAAGACATAAAGGTTTAAATGCAAACTCATACATATTTTCCACGCTAATAGGCCTGTTAGTGCAGGTTAGAATTATATTAGAGGTCATCCAGAAATATATTTTGTACGTTTATTACGTGATCGTATAAAATATCATAGTTGGTTTATGTTGCCTTTTTATGCGGAGGAAATTAATTTACACATTTAATTAAACACTCATACACATTTAATATACACATTTAAGGATACATTTACGCACCATAACCGCAAGCTGCAAAAAGTAAATAAGTAATGTGTAGTTTTGGTAGAACCTATGCTTAGTAAATGGGGTTAAATAATTAATTGTACTTAATGTACTTAATATAAAATATAACATCTTCTGACCAATTTTTTCTCGCTTGCCGCCATAATTTTTTTCGATCCCTTCCCAAAACTCATTTAATCTTTCAAGCCCCGGATTACCAGACACAATAGAAAATCTATTGTTACGCGGCACCCGAGTGCCGGTTCGGGATTGAGTGGTTAAACTCATATTTTACCGTTCTAATATCAACATCAAATTTTCCTTATGTTCGATTTGCGTAATAAAATATGGCTGACTTTGCATTTTTCGTCCGAAAAGTATTAAACGACAGTAGTGATCTTTAAGGCGATATTACCATCCATTCTATGTGTGAGCCTATTACGTCCCACTAGTACACATTAGGCCCTCCCAAACATTCGGGAGAAGCCCAGTGAGGATATTAACGCTTATTACTATTATAGATAGATAGGTTACAGTGACATAGTTGGGGATTTCACTACGAGTTGGATTATGAATTCCATTTGTTAGGATTATAGTTCGTTTTATTGGCAATCTGGCGTCTTAATGGCTCTGGTAATATGCCGGAAGTGTATGTAGAAGGACTAAAATAAAATATGTATTCAAAGAACAGAGTTGGTATAGGGATCTCAGTTTTTTTTGTTCTTGTGTTTTCCAGATATTCTTTTAAGATTATTTGTACCTAATATATTCAGATTAGTGTTATAACTAACACATTATACCGTTGAAGGTTCGCAGTTAGAGTGATACACAATATTTTTAAATAAATGTGGCTTACCTATATCATTGATCCTTGGTTTTCGGTCTATCGCCATAATGATAGAAACTGACTTGATCACCAATATATACTTTGTGGTCAAGTGAAATGTATCTTTCTTGACATTTATTCATAAAATCACCAAGGTATTATTAGTGTATACCTTCAGCTAATGAAGAAACTGGAAACAGTTATTTGCTATATTAGCAGATGCCATTTACTGCGGTGACAATGAAACTCGCTTAGTTGAAGTATAGAGCGACAATTATGCGGGAGTGTGCGAATGCAAGAAACTGTGCACAGTAGCAACTATTTATTAATCTGTGACAGTAGTGTTTCACGCCAAATACTGCGGTGTCGTTATATAGGTATACAAATTATTTTTTATCACTTTGTTCCATACAATTGCGGTGAACTTTGACCCCGGCAGGGAAAATAGAGATCTTAGAGACTCTCTACGTACTTTTACACTTGAATTTTGCGATATGAGTTTGACAAAAAATATTATTTTGCAACAAAATGTGGATTTATAAATGACAGGTGACTAGTGAGTAAGAATTTTAATATCTTGAAGAATAATTAAGAATATTATGTAATTTTACAAACAAAAATTAATGTGCGATGAAAATGTTTTTAAAAAACCAAAAATAATATTTTTAAATATATATTATATATTTATATCTTTTACCGAAACAACACATTTTAATTTTATGATACGCAGAACTTGGCTCTTTTTTACATTTACGATCCTTCGAGGATATGTGCTACTACAAGACAAGTACACACTTCACTCAAAAACATGCTTTAACTCAAGGACACAGAGTGCAAATAAGATTTCTGATTATGGCCACTAGTATTTGTATGCAATAAAAATCTGTATGTTTTTCTGTCTAGACTGAGTAATTCTATAGCGAATAAAACGCGTATGAGGTTCAGTTTTGTGGTTAATTTCGAAAGGTTTACAACTTTGTGTAGAGCACTTGATTTTCTGTGATTCTGCAACATGTTCTGTACAATTTCACAAGAACGTAGTTTATTTACGAGTCTGTGTATTATGTGTGACATTGAGTATATAAGTTTTAAGGCAATATTCAAGTAGTAGTAGTTACCAATTCCAACATTGTGTTGTCAACCATTTATATTTTATTAATAAAGAAGATAATATCATCTTTAATTAATTTTCTTCACTCAGAGAAACCTTTACATCATTTAGTACGACTGGTAGGTAATAAGTAACCTTACCCTAAGCGCCAGGAGACGTGGGTTCGAGTCCCACTCAGGACAAACAATATCTTTCAGGTGAAGCGTCCCTCAATGGAATAGGCCGCAGTGGCCGCTGACCATGAGGTGGGCTGCGTGCCTGTCTGCCAACTGACGTTGTATAAAATAAAAATGTATGTGAAATCTATATATATATAAAACTCAAAGGTGACTGACTGACTGACTGACTGACTGACTGACTGACTGACTGACTGACATAGATATCTATCAACGCACAGCCCAAACCACTGGACGGATCGGGCTGAAATTTGGAATGCAGGTAGATGTTATGACGTAGGCATCCGCTAAGTAAGGATTTTGATCAATTCCCACGGGAACGGGAACCACGCGGGTGAAACCGCGGGCGCCCGCTAGTTGCCCAATATATTACTTATTTAGTTCCATATTCAAACGTATCAAACAGTGGCTTTCCTCACGGTATTGCCTTCGTCTATTTGAACATAACGCTCATTATTTCCGAGAATTAATTAAATTAAAGAGGCCTAAATTATACTTCGCATTGACCCATACCGTCATGTCATTATGTCAGTCATTCAGGATAATGAGGGCCGGGTCTCTCCTTAGTAAGCAGGAACGTTACTGGTTTGTTAAATTTATATGTTGATTTTCCGAGAAGTTGTTGCCGTCTCTCTTGTTGAGTCGTGAATTTCTGTTGCTTATTGTCCTTTGTGTATGCTTATTGTTTCTATTAAACGCTTTGTTAGATTTAATATTGTGTAATTGTTGTGGGTGTGGATAATTTATTTTTTATGCGTTAATGTGGACCGTTTTGCGTTTTTTACCGACATTTACTATACTTTCTAATCACACTAGCTTGGATTGTTATGTATCATTTTGTTGCGTGATTTAATACATTTAAACATCCATGGATATTTTAATAAAGAATATCAAATTAAATGATTCGAAGTGGCTCGTATACAAATCAAACGAAACATATTACTTTTTTATCTTATCCCGCTCGAAGGACCAAAAATACTTATTATCCGAATAAAAGTGCGTTCAACCAAGATTCCACTCAGTCGAATACTATTGATTTTGTACTGAAATATTAATAATAATCAATTGAAGCAAACTTGCAGCGGCCAAGTCTGACCCCTCTCCAGTTAGTAGGGTACTCTAAAATATTGGGTATTACGCTAATTGGCCCGTAGGCTTCGAAGGCACTTTTCAGCCTAAGTGAGTTATACTGATACTGACGCTGTTTACCGACACACCTGAACGAAACGGTATTGAAGCTATTATGGCGTCATTTGAGAAAAATGATATCATCATATTTTATGTGCTTTTCATGCGTGTGAGGCGTAATGACAACACGCGGAAATGGGTGGTAATTTTAAATGTATACACAGTGTAATTTTTAACAGTGTTATATTTTTGTGATATTAACTAATTTTGTAATCTGTTTATTTGACCGTTTCACCCGTGGGTAATTCACCACATTTTCGGGATCCAAAGTACCCTATGTCATCCGGGGATAGATATTTGTATAGAAGAGTTTTGAGAATGCCTGGTTGGTCTTGTGGTTTAAGTTCTGGTTTGTAATTTTGGGTTCAGTTCCTAGATGTTCCTAGCGGTTTTGTGTCGAATTTTTGTAATATAACTTGGTTTGTGATCGCCAAATACGAGTAATTAAGCTGATTGTGACGATGATTTGCTATTTATTCGGTGTTATTTTTTTAAGTGTTTTTTAAACTTATGTAGTTTGTAACGAATAATAATCAGAGTTTACTATTGCTTGCAAAATATAAAATGTGTTGCAAAAATTTGCAATGAAATCTACAGATTCCCGTTTTCCTAACAAGAAGTAGAATTCAAACTATGAAAATATCATCGAATCGCGTTCTCTCGCCCACTTGACCGATTTCCGAAGCCGGGCAAGACTTGGAGCTCCTTAATTGTCAATTAGCAATATTGCCGCTCCACGGTACTTCAGATAAACTCATTGAATGTAACTTTACTCAAGTACCAACATATTCACAGTTGTTATAAAATCAAAAATGATATAAAAGTATTTATTGTTCAAACGATCACTCGGAAAAAATGAGAAAAATTGTCTGAAATATTATATTATATATAATACTTTATTTTACTCGTAACTATAAATAATAAACAGCTTCGTCTATACATTTGCATTTGTGAGGCCTCTTTACTTTTTGTCGATGTAATTCGTTTTTTAATAACAATAAATAGTTTTGTGGTTTGTACTGATATTGTGTATAACAATAAGTGTTATTTATAGAAGTGGACACCTTTTTAATCTTCTAATTAGTTGTGAGTTAATTCAGTGCTTAGCTTTTTTTAGCTTTAAGATTCCCTGAAATTTTAATCTTGTCTGCTCTGCCCTACAGATAGCTTGTAAAAGTATTTAATATAAAATCTTAGGATGGAATATGTCTACGCCATGTGAATAACACATTGAGGAAAACGCCACAAAATATAAGAAGCACGCGCCATACAGTTTCAGTTCGACAAGTTGAATTCCACAGGGTAAACCGGGGTAGCAGGCATCAGTTGTGTATTATTCTCTCAATTTAAGAACGTTTGCTACGTGCTAGTCTGGTTGCCGCAATAGACTACTTGTTTATAGAGAGAATGGATGTAGATTGAATTCTTTATGGCATAAAATGTTAAGGAAAACCGGAGATACAGCTGTATCTGTTTCTTTGTACGGATTTTTGTCTAAAAGACATCTATTTTCTA
This sequence comes from Mecyna flavalis, assembly GCA_949319885.1. Taxonomy (NCBI): domain Eukaryota; kingdom Metazoa; phylum Arthropoda; class Insecta; order Lepidoptera; family Crambidae; genus Mecyna; species Mecyna flavalis. The sequence continues at coordinate 2,813,304 of OX439426.1, forward strand.
AATTTTTTGAACAGGACAAGATGCTACATGTTATCTACATTCCTTTCTACGTCTAATTGAAGTTGCTATTCAAGCAAATCAGACTTTTCACTACTATCATGTCATCATGGGAAGAAGATCCTAGTACTGCTGACATACCTGAAAACTCCAAAGTAAACTGAATTATTAAGAAGGTAGCTAAATATTAAACTAAGTAAAAACTTAAGTTGCCAAATGAAAGGTGTCTGCTTAAAAATTTGCGCTTCTTTAAGATGACCAAGTTTTAAGAAGAAGCTTAATTTTAAGTAAGATGTCGAAGAACATAAAAACTGTAATAAAAGTAGTTTGCTTAGGACCGTTCTATTTAATGTACCGGTCTTCTTCTTCTTCTTAGCGTGTCGATGGGTAAAATTAAATGTTTTTGGACCAGTATCCAGCTACCCGAATAGCATTTTGGTCAGCGCGCAACAACTCCTCTCTCGTACAAGTATCAGACCACGCGAGGCAACACGACACACCGTTCCGGTTTTATTTTAGTATGCCGAGTTGTGGTGGTCTAATTGTTTCTTACGCATGATGTTGAAAAAAAAACGTATCTACCATGCCATTCATTGCACAATCATTTTTTTAAGGCGGTTCTAAATAAAAATGAAAAATGTTAATTATACATATGTGTTACTTATATATTGTATTGAGTATTTTTTTTGCCAAATTGTTTTAGAATAGGGGTGCACCGATTCCGGCGCATTTTTCTGCCACGTAACTTAGTACGTTGATAAGTCACTTCTTTAGCATAAGTAAGCTCCTTTACTTTCATTATTTATATTTAGACCATTGACAAAATCACACGGATATGAAATATCATGTCGCGAAAAGGTTACTCTTTAATAAGAATACCTGGCGTCAAATTTTATTCAGAAGATTAGACAACAATCATCCATTTTACGCCTCATTGCAATTTCTACGAGAGCCATACAATCTCCCTTACACCTCAACGCCCTTGATATCTCCCCCTAATCATAATTTAAGTGGTATCATACACGTTAAGGCATTATAAAAAAAGAATTCCCGCTATGCATATATGACCTTTCTTTTAATACCGGCACATAAGTAAAACCCTTAGTACATTAACTTAAGGTAGGTTTTTGAGAAACGCATAAAGGCTCTTTCTGTCATATTAACCAAATTCAGTAGCTTGGTATGCCTAATATAAAAATATTCTTTTGTCTACGCCTCGGCACTCTGTATTTCATTATGTATTCACTGAATACCTAAATGTAAATGTTGGCAGTCGACCACTTGTAGGTGAACAGGGTTTTGTTCGATTCCACACTTTATTGTGAGGCTGGTAAAGTTCTTTGTCTTTTGTTGAAAGGGATACGTGCTGTCTGAGAGGTATTCCTTGTGTACTTTTTTTCGTCTTCGAGCTTTGAAGTATACGAGGATTTAGAATTCATCGGGATTTGCATGTGGATTAGTTCATTATGACTATATTCTACAAAAATAATTCTCGGTTATGTAGTACCTAAATTATATGAATTCCAAAAAAAATCACCTAAAACAGTATAATAATATTTTTAGTAAGTTTAGTTTATGCCAGCTCGAAGCAGCGTTTCTTAAATATGTTGTTGCAGAATAAAAACGAATCAAAATAATAAACATTTTGGACAACATCACATACATTTAACTAACCCAACGAAGCTACCACAAATCTACACAAAAAACATCCAAAAACAGGACGTTCTTCACATGTTTGTCCTGGGTGTCGAATAAAACATAAATCTAAGGCTAGTAAATTATATCCATGAAAAAAATGAATTAACACAATTAATGATCGAAAAAAGGGTAACTGCTAACATATACCCGTATCTCGTATAAAATATAATGTACTACCTGCTTGAAAGGCCTTTCCCTTTTCCAAGCTTCTCTAACAATCTTCGTCAGCAAAAGCCATAGCTGATAATACAATAATGCGCATTACGCACATGGGCCGAAAGGGTAACCATTCACATATTTTATTTTTACATGCGGAGATACCGATCTCCTTTAAGCGGAGGGAAAGCTGTAGCTAATATTTAATGGTTCCGTATAAATGGGGGAAGTTGGAGAGTGTGGCAGGATATAACGCAAGGATTGATGAAAGTGAGTAAGATACTTTTGTTTTTGTAACCTTGTTAGGCTAAGAACCCACGGCGCGGTTTTTAATTTCGCTCGCAGCGGTTGCGATCTCGCAGCCTCTGGAAAATGTTGATTTATATGAAAAAAGTAAGAGCAGTTTTTACGACGTGATTTTCACCCGCAATTTTATATACTGAATAATTTTGATAATTTTTTTAATATTTAGAATAATAAGATTTTGAATAATTCAAATTAACATTACCTACAAATTATTGTACCTTATTATGTCATTGTACCGTACAAACACTCTATTCAAACAAAGTTATAAGTCAAAAACGAAACAAAGCTGGCCATATTTCTAAGTAATAACCCTTAAATGCGAGAGGAACGTAGATTTTTATCATTTAAAATGTAAGATCTCTTCCAAGAATCGCAATAAAACACCAGCCGTTCACAAGTCGGTCAGAAGAGGGGACATTTTCATTTGTTATAATATTTTCCAAGAGTAATTTGAGCAGTTAAATTGGACAAAAGTTACATGATATACTGCTAATGTTGTGCTGAAAAAGTGAGCTTAGAAAAGTGAAATACTGTTAGTGTGTGTTTAGAATTGATTTCTAGGATACACACAGAACAATAATAAATTTTATTCATCTAACGCCTAGGTATATATTCATAGTATAGGAAATGAGTAGCATAAAATATGTAAATATTTTAAACACAGCTATAATAGACCGAGACACTGCGCGCTTTTTTATTGTGATATGTCTCCCGGTGTGACGAGGGTTCCCGTGATAATTAAGCCCCTTAAATTTTTTATCGATCAGATCTGCTTGTAGAAGGCGGATTGAAACGTGCAGTCAAGGAAAATCACATCGGTCTAACCGGCATCTTTTCCTCTTCCCAAAACCTTTTTATTCTTTTTTCAAAAGCGGACAATGCGTCTGAGACTCTATCGCATTTGTCCTTGACGTGATCACTTACGATAAGGTTTCACTTGCTCGATTGCCTCGAATTGTTTATATTCCAAGTAACGCCTCGACGGTCTAGTGGTTGAAGTACCGGGCCGAGATCTCGGGGTCTTGGGTTTAATTCCCGGGTCGAGCTAACTTTGTGTCGGTTTTTTCGGACACAGCTCGGGTTTGTGATCACCAATTCGCATTTGGCAAGCGTGGTGATAAAGCCAATACCCATCATTGTAACGATAACTTGTTTTCAAGGATGGAGGTCTTTGCCCTGTAGTGGGACAGTAAATAGGCTGATGCTTTACTTTACTTACAACAAGTATTTTGAAAAAGTTATTTGATAAAAAGGAAATGCAAGTTTCTCTCACTCAATAATTGGCTTAGTATAAAAAATCCCAGACACTAACTAAACACACGGTGCAGACTGCAGTTTCTGGTTTTGCAGTGTTCTTTTTCTGTCCTAGATCAGATAACCTATGGCATAGGTTAGGTTATCATAGGTCCTATGCTATTCTAGATAAAAAAACTTTAAGTTTCATTAAACACAAAAATTGGTCTGATTCTATCCAATATACGAATAGATGCACAGGACTTGACGAAGATATGACAAAACATACTATTTATTCCCGAGACAGTACCGCGACAAACGGTGTGCAGTGTCAGGTCTTGCAGTGTGTCGCGTTGTGGTAGCGCATTCCGACGTGTCGCCGCGTCGCGTCGCGGCGTCGTCGCCACGTGTTATTTATCGCTCCTCGCGCCTTCTGTAATACCTTATTCTTTGAGCCACCTGTGCTCCTTTTTAAGTTTTATAATGATAGAAAAATATTTAATAAATACGCTTAAAAGTAATGGAGAAGTGTCCAGAAAAAGCCGATTTCCAAAGTCAACGTTAAGTTTAAAAATTTATCAGTAAAAATGTAGCTATCAGTATAAATATAGATACCACAAATACAAATAAACCTATACACATAGAAAAATCACAAATGTTAATCGCATAAATGTTTGTCCTGTGCAATGCCCACAACTGTGGCCACAACAAAATGCGGCCATCGAGCCAGTGAAAATCAATCAGGCACAATTGCACTCCACCGCGCATTGCGAATGGGCCTATACGATTTATAAAGAAGCAAACGGTAACACGTATTGGGCTGCGTTTCCCAATTCGTGGCCACGTATTGGGAAACGCACCCGTGGTAGGCCTCCTACAAGATGGACCGATGATCTTGCAAAGGTCGCCGGAATCCACTGGATGCGGGTGGCGCAGGACCGATCGGCTTGGAGATCCTTGGGGGAGGCCTATGTCCAGCAGTGGACGTCTTTCGGCTGAAATGATGATGATGATGATGAAACGGTAACAATTTTTTTTATGCCAGAGGCGGCAAACGAGTCAGTGGGTTGCCTGATGGTAAGCAATCACCGCCGCCCATGGACATCTGCAACACCAGAGGGATCGCTGATGCGTTGCCGGCCTTTTAAGAGAGAGTACGCTCGTTTCTTGAAGGGCTTCAAGTCGTAACCTTAGGAAATACTGCTGCAGTGAGATGATTTCACAAAACTGTAGTTCGAGGTAAAAAGTTTCGGGAAAAACGCACAGTGGAAGACCGCCATCCATATAGGTGGTGAAGATGGAATATCAGTCGATTGCGTGTAGTACGATGCAAGAATTCAGCTGCTGGTAGTAGTAGTACATGCTGCTTATTTTCGCGGCACACGGTACAAACACCTCCTGCAGTGTGTCAGACCGCACATTCTGGCGTGTCGCCGCGATGTTATTTATCGCTCCTACCGGGTTGCCTTATTCTTAGCATCGCCTGCTCTTTCTTATACAGACAACATTTTACTCGCCTTCGTCGGTTTACAGAACATGTTTCACAACGTGAGCTGTAAAATTGACCAAACCGATTCTCAATTTTATGTCGACGGATAACCTGCATTATTTTATAGTTTTTAATTGATAGTTACGTATACGCCACAATGATGCAATATAGATCATAAATGTTTAAGATTTTTTAAGTAGCTGATTTTGTCCTCTTATAGGTAGGTATGTTCGTGATATTTTTCTGTGATATAACTTATAATAGGTGGGGGCGAGCCTCAGCTACCTACCGGGTCACAGGTGGCGGATAGTGACACATCCTATAGTATATAGGATAGCTGCGAATAAAGAGTAATCTGAATAAGCAGTCCCGGACCGAGGCGGTAAGGCTACCAGGATGTGGTGGGATTTCTGATGGCACAGGGATCTCCAAGAAAAGCCACAAGTATCCAACGACGGCCTTATGACATGGCGAGTAAGCGTCGCCATTAAATAGACGCTGGGCCCTGGCAGAGGGAAGCAGCCTGTCAGCATCCTTGTAGGCGTATCCCAAGTAGAGGTTAATGGTTACAGGATAGAATATCTGTAGGCGGCGATGGAAACCATCAATGCCGGTTGCAGTACTGCGATCACCAACACGTCGTTGCTGTCGTGGTGATTATAGCTACAAACCCTTCCCCCCCTAAACATGACAAACACAGATCAGTATCGACCCCGAGTTCCCAGCGCTCCGTCCATCCCCCACTCCGGCAGTAGTGGGGTGACACGGGGCAGGGGTGCGAAAAGTAATCCCTGGGAGTTGACTGACTGCACTAAAACACTATATATATTGACATACAATATTCAGTCGCTGTCGTCGGACGAAAGATTACTAGAACTGGAAACCGAACTTGACAAAATTAAATGGGATGTACTCGGTCTCTGCGAAATCCGAAGAGGAGGAGAGGAACTTATAACCTTGCAGTCGGGTAATCTTCTGTACTTTAAAGAGGGACCAAGACCCGGTATTGGTGGCGTTGGATTCATGGTCAACAAAAGGCTGGAACACCAATTAGTCGAAATAGATAGTATATCTGACAGGGTAGCATATATAGTGCTCAAAATATCTAAAATGCACAAAATAAAGATAATACAAGTATATGCACCAACTACAGACCACACAGATGATGAAGTAGAACAATTCTACGACGACATCTCCATAGCTTTAAAGATCAAGTCCAACTTTACATATATAATTGGAGACTTCAATGCTAGACTAGGCGGTAAGATAACCGATCACGAAAATGGGATAGGAAAATATGGCCTCGGACATAGAAACGAAAGAGGACAGACGCTCCTTAACTATTTGCACTGTAACAACCTATACGCGATGAATACATTCTTCGAAAAGAAAAGTCAGCATAAGTGGACATGGAAACACCCAAACGGTATACACAAAAACGAATATGACTATATAATGACTGACAGAAAAGACGTGGTCCAGGACGTAGCGGTCCTGAAAAGGTTTCAAACAGGCAGCGATCATAGGCTGGTTCGTGCAACATGTGTATTTAACACAAAGAAAGAGAGGCGAAGCCTCATACTCAAAAGTAACAAAATATCCAATGACATTAAAATCGAAGTCATCAAACACAACCAAGACCTTTACCTGGATTATATTAGCCATCACCTGCAGGCCAAAGAGGATCTTGACCAACTGTCTGTTATGGATCTCAACCACCACATTGAAGAAGTCATGAACTCAGCGTTGGCATCTATACTACCTGCAAAAGCCCCGAAGAAACCGAATAAATTAACAGCAGAGACTAAAAAGTTACTGGAGCTAAAATGCGAAATGTTATGCCGCAATCAGTCCGATCCAAAAGATCTTGCTCAATTGCAAAAGAAGATACGGGCCAACATTCGTAAAGATCTGAGACAACATGAAGAGAATCTCATAGAACAGGCTATAGAACGGAATAGCAGTCGGAAAGCTCTTAAACTCCAGATGAGTATTGGCAGGAAACAAATATACAAACTATTTGACCAAAGCGGAAACGTTGTTACCAACAGAGAACAACTACTAGATGTCACGAGACAGTTCTATGACGAACTTTATCAAAGCAAAATACCCAACCCTAGACGAGAACGATACAGAGCACGGCCGCCTGTTCTGAATGTGGGATCAGAAGACTTGCCTGACGTTACTCGACAGGAAATCGAATTAGCACTTCGTCAATTAAAAAACCGTAGGTCACCAGGAGAAGATGGCATATTACCAGAGATGTTGAAATACACAAATCAGGGACTTAAGGAAGCACTAGCAATGTTATTTACAAAATGCCTTATCGGAAATGTTGCCCCGGAGAAATGGAACAATGCGGTCATCACACTCCTCTTCAAAAAAGGGGACATAAGGAAACTAGACAACTATAGGCCTATTAGTCTTCTGTCACACGTCTACAAGCTCTTTACAAGAGTAATAGTGAACAGACTACAAAATAAACTAGATTCGTTCCAGCCACCAGAACAGGCTGGTTTTAGGTCGGGTTATAGCACAAGTGACCAACTGCACACCATCAAAACGGTTATTGAAAAGTGCAATGAGTACAATAAGCCCATAATAGTAACTTTTGTAGACTACGAAAAAGCATTTGACTCAGTAGAGTCATGGGCCGTTGAAGAGGCTTTAGCTGACTGCAGAGTCGATGAACGCTACATAAGCATGCTTAAACATCTACAAAAGCATGCCACGGCATGCGTTAGTCTACACAAGAAGACTGATAAGTTTCATCTTAACAGAGGAGTACGACAAGGCGACACTATATCTCCAAAGTTATTCACCGCGGCCCTAGAAAACGTATTCAAAAGTTTGAATTGGGACGAGAAAGGTGTTTTAATAGATGGAGAACATCTTACGAACTTGAGGTTTGCGGACGACCTGGCATTGTTCTCGGAAAATGTAGAGGAAATGATGGTCATGATTGAGGAGCTGAAAATAGCATCACAGAGAGTAGGGCTTAAGATGAACACATCTAAAACCAAGATCATGACCAACATACCAGAGGCCAAGAATTATGCACTGCCTGTGGATACTGTCGACTCCTATGTGTATTTGGGCCATTCGATTACTTTGGGTGGTTCAAATCAAACGGCAGAGATAGACCGTCGTATAGCCCAAGCCTGGGCAGCCTTCGGAGCAAACGGCAAGATTTTGCGTGGAAGGTTGTCGATAAAACTTAAGGCAAAAGTGTTCGAACAGTGTATACTACCTGTCTTTACCTACGGTACCGAGACCATGACCTTCACGAAAAAGTCATCTGAAAAATTCAGAGTCGCACAGAGAGCGATGGAGAGAGCAATGCTCGGTATTACTCTACGCGACCGAATGAGAAATGAATGGATCAGAAAGAAGACAGGACTGAAGGACGTGATCTCTATAATTGCCAAGAGTAGGTGGAGATGGGCGGGACATGTTGCGCGCATGGACAATAGTAGGTGGACAAAACGGCTTCTCGAATGGAGACCTCGTGCGAACAACCGACCGCGTGGCCGCCCACCGAAGCGATGGGTGGATGACATCAGACGGCACGCAGGCATAGACTGGATGATGAGAGCACAAGACCGCCTGGCATGGAGGGATATGGAAGAGGCCTACGTTCAGGAATGGACAGAGAACGGCTGGAAATGATGATGATGATGATGAGATGCTGTCTCCTATGCCAATTTGTTTTCTGACACATTTTAACACCAACTTATCAATCAATGGCAAAACTGGCCCATGTTGGTAAATTTAATTTGATTTAGTGAAATGGTGATTAAGTTACTCATTTGTTTCTTAATTTTTATTTAACAACATAAACTAGGTACCACTTAACATCTATCTTCTATTGCAATCACGACAGCGATAGCAGTGAGCTAGGCAGCTATACCTAACCACGTATTCCGAATTCGTCGTCACAAAACGCTGCACATCAATCCTATTATTGCACATCGCTCGCCTTTCACGAGCACGTGTCGTATCGGCATTCCGTATACCCATCCCTTTGCCAATGGCACGCGATTGTGGCAAATCTGCGAATTAAGGCAGATTATTAGGCATTTATGACGTATTTTTACTAATATTATAATCGCGTAAGTAACTGCCTGAAAACTCAAAACATATATTATTTTATTTCTGTTCAAATTCACTCAAAAAATCGTTCTTCAATTGACACTATTTCTATGTACGGACGGCAGCAGATCAACCTACCTGTTCTGTCCAAAATTCTCAATTGAAAGAGAATTCTTTGTGAAGTAAATAAAGCTGAAAATTGGTTGTAAAAATTTGACAGATTTGGGTAGTCTGATGTGCTGTTGACTGTACCTACACTCACCGGTTTTGTGTTTTTATTTTTGTCATTCAGTTGGCAGAAGGGCTTGTAGTGATGAGACTTTTTATAGTGCTAGCGAGATTTGATGTATACCCACTAAGCCAGAGGAAATCCTGTATCCGCATCGTGGCGATTGACATGAGGACGATTACTTAGGGATGGGTTGGTCAATAGCCACAAGGCTGGCACCAGCTCGTTCCAATCAAGGTGTGAAGAAGAAACCGGGGGAGTTTAGTGGGTAGTGGACGCTGTAGTCTCGAGTCCCACACACGGCCTCAGGTGTAGCTGGCCTGCGATTATGGTGCAAAAACGCATTCTCCTCCGAAAAAAAAAAAACAAAAAAAGGCATGCGACCTATTCCAATGAATATTCTCTAGAAACATTAAACGTGCTCGACATTGTAGGATTCATAAAGCCGTTCATTGAGAATGCCAAGAACACTTGCAAATGCTCTCACATTACCATAGAACATAGCCAGGTTCATTATGGTGGCAGATTTTAGCTATCGGAGTTGCATTTAGCTAGTCGTGTCCTAATAAATTCCTATTAATATCCAAAATAGTTATTTTGGGTATATGCAATGCTGCAGTAGAATATTTGCTGCGATAACCTGTCAAATCATTTCACCATAGTGTCAAAATGTCATCATATTATCTCATTAATCTGAATACATGAGCTCGACTTTTGTAGCTTTTCATTATTAACTTTGATGATTGACAGAGATAACGAGTCAACGCTTTGTCAACTAGATTGTCTTGAAAGTGGAAATTTGGAAAATCATGCAATTTTTTTATCTAATCATCTTTAAAGATATTTCAACATAACACAGATAATATTTTCATATACTTAGGCTCGGATAAATTATTAGGTGTTTCAAATCACCACCATATAGATCTAATACTCGCTTCGTATGTACATATGTAATTATAGCCCGACTATTAAATTAAAAAACCTCGCCATATTGCGGAAAAATCTTGGAACTAATTTCTTCAAGTGGCAACAATTAAATAAAAAACAATAGGATGTCATTCCTTATTGCTGTCTGTCAAAGTGTGATGTCAATTGTCAACCGTGCCTTGTTACTATTGGATATTGTGAGTTATTTGTAAGTATAACCATAACAACCAATTGTTGCTATAACCATAGCTAATGTGGCACCTCCAGAGCAGGTTTTTTATTCTCTTGGTCAGGCTTTACATACGAACTCTCAAAACTGGTATATTCAGCGTAACGCAAAGTAATAATGTACCGCATAAAATTCCTACACATAAAATCCTTCGTAAAATTACGACACGCTCTCAATTCCATTATCGTGTACGTGGTGGTCTGAATAGCATTAAGCGTCCCGGCGACTGACAGACGCGTAATGACGGTATTCGCCGACATTCGCAAATGCGTGAATTACTGTCCACCACCGATGCAACGTCCAATCGATACGCCCTGGGGCCGAGTAACGGAGCTGTTATAATTGCACGCTCCTGATAAAATTGAAACGCCAGACATGTGGACCACAGCTGCGGAATGAAAATATGTCCACAACAGATTAATGAGAATCGTTGGGATCGTTTTTTACCCCGATTGTGGCACTGAAGCTCCTATGGATATTAACTGACCCGAGTTCCATAGGGTGGGGCTATCTCTCTTTATCGAATGCTGTTAGAGACTGACGGTCTACGTATACTAAAGAGCTTGACAGACTTCCTCCGAGTTAGATTGACAGAACACGGAAATTATGCCATCTTCGTATGATGCTGGCGAATCACACTGCTGCCTTGTCTCTAATTCGTTTGTAGAACTGTTTGTTGCAAAAATTTACTGACGAAATTAGATGTCACTATCTAAGTGGAGACACTTTCGTCTTTATAATATTAGTATCAAATACAATATTATAAAGACGAAAGGTTTGTTTGTTTGTATTGAATAGGCTCCGGAACTTCTCAACCGATTTGAATAATTCTTTTACTGTTGGAAAGCTACACTATTCCCGGATGACATTGGGCACTTTTGTATAGCATCTTTTGTATAGATACTAGTATCCAATATGTCAATAACTTCTTCACCCAAAAAGAGAAGGCTATATTACTTTTCTAATGAAAAAAATACCGCAAAATAACGGTCACCTCGAGGATTTGTACGTTACGTAAAACAAATTGAGTAAATTGAGTCCGATGAATCAATACATAAATATTACATTTGGCCCGATATCTCAGGCACAGCTGAAATTACAGAGAGTGGTCGGTATGTTTTAACATCGACAGCCGATAATGTCGTGCCCGTACGTCAGGAATTTCGTAATTCCCGTTCAAATTATAAATTAATATCAGGATGGGCGATGCAGCCGAGTAATCGATATTGCCGTTTGGGATACAATGGAGTGACAGTCAGTGAGCAACATGAATGGTGAATATATTCTTTATATCCTCGTCTCGATGGTCTAGTGGCCGAGATCGCGGGGTCCTGGGTTCAATTCCCGGGTCGAGCTAACTTTGAGTCGGTTTTTTCAGACCCAGGTGCATTTGGCAAGTGTGGTGATGAGGCCAGTACCTATATTTGTATCGATAACTTGATTTCAAGGATGGAGGCCTTTGCCCTGCAGTGGGACAGTAAATAGGCTGATTAATAAATAAAATATCTTCTTTATCCGAGCGCTTTGTCTAGGTTATACTCAGTAAAGATTTTACAAGTCCAGTTACTACATACATAGAGACTTTTGTAAGAGGAGGCCAGTGGTCACTGTTACACAGCCATTGTAATTATTTTTAATAAATTATAATGTCAAATATAAATCACAAATTTTTTGAAGTGTATAAAAGTCACCTCTCCAAAATAATACGAATGTTTTTTTTTTAAATATTATAATAAACATCACATTGATTAGACCAAAAAGTAACAATATTACAAGAACGAAGAATGAGTACAGTCTGTTCCACATAAGAAGTCCTTTAGCCGCTATATTGGTAGTATTGTTTTTTAATACATTCAATCTGTTTTTTGACAGATTTACAAAGCGTAGGCAATGCTGCCAATATAGCGGCTAAAGGACAACTTATGTGGAACAGACTGTACATACGAAAATTGTTTTGTTTTTTCTAGTTAACTGCTGAACGTAGGCTTCCCCTAAAGTAGGTACACACTTAAATACGAATAAACATCCAGCCTCAGAACAAACTTACTGCCACTTATGCTTTTATTGTTGCCCGATGTAGGGCCGTTTAATCGACGCGTCAATTTACATCGGAACGTGAAACAGAACATTAATTAATAGTTATGGAGTTGATTTGTTTCTGTTCAGTCATCTTTCGCTTTTTAGTATCATGCATTGTAATTGAATTTAGGCAGTCATATCACAATAAATCCGCATTTAGCAAGCGGGGTGATTAAGCCAGTATCAATTTTGTTTGTAGCGATGATTTTATTCCAGAGATAGGCCTTTGCTCTGCAGTGCGACATTAATAGGCTGATAGATATCTCTGGAATATATAAATAAATATCTCTGGACATTATTCACACAGCGCCATCTAGCCCCAAACTAAGCATTAGCTTGTGCTATGGGTGCCAGACAACGGATAAACATTACTTTTAAATTATTATTTTTTTGTAAATACATACATAGAAACACCCAGACCGATACAAACAGACATGTTCATGCACACAAATGTTTGTACCGGGCGGGGATCGAACCCGCGATCTTTGGTGTAATAGCCGACTCTCTCAACCATTTACACCAAAAGGCTCGTCGAAGATACCTTACACTACTTCACCACCTTCTTATCAATCAAAAGCCTAACCAACTTCCAATTCATTAAGGAGTTCTGCGGTGTAATACAGTGCCTTAAAACTTAGCCTTAACAAAAAATCCTTCACAAGAGTTGCAAGAAGATTTCATAAGTAAGCCCATAGTCGACTTATTTGCAGATTTGGAACATTCCAGTAAGTTCTAAGTGGGCGGATTTAAAAGTTAGGCGTGTACTGCTTCAGAATTCTTGAGACCTCTTAATATTTCATTGTGTCCACCGGGACGGTTGAACGACGCGCGTTGGGACTGATATTCACGAAGCTTTGTTTTCGTCGACGCTTTGAGCAAATATAAAGGTGTTTTTTTGGGAATAGGGTAAGTGATAAAAGTGAGGAATTATAATATGTTTCTTTTAGTGTAAAATGGTTTGGACGTGGTTTCGAAAACTTGGCTAGGAGGACTTTGTTACCAGGACTTCGTTGTTTTGTAGTTGTAAAGCCATGCTTGCAGTACAATGGGCATCACATAACACCAGCATGAAATAATAGTTACTACTATTGTGTTTTGTCTGGTTTGTGAGAGTACCGGAGGCCCACATCCCCCATGCCCCATAGGCCGGCAACGCAGCAGCGATCTCTCTGGTGTTGCAGATGTCAATGAGTTACGGTGATTGCTTACCATCAGGCGACCCGCTGGCTCGTTTGCCGCCTCTGACATAAAAAAAAAGTTACTAGGATGGCCAATACACAACCTTTTTAACAAGGAACACTATGGAGGCCTGATTTTTGGCGTAGAGTGTGGCAACTCTAGCCTTTTATTGCAAGCATGCTGTCTTGTACATTAATATTGCTGGAAAACTGTCAAAGCTATAAAAGTGGTGGATTTTTCCTGTGACTAGCTGTGTAGTATCAAGTCAGTCCGACACTGAAAAAGTTAATCAACACGACCCAAGGAGGGAATCAAACTAACGTTCAACAGCGTCTCCGTTTAACAATAGTTACGTAAGCTCGGTTATTAGAAGTAAAATCAATTGATCTATTATTAGGTTTTGCTACCTAGGTATCGATGAGTAAATAATATGCATTTACTGTTAAGCCCAGATCGTGTCCAAGTCTGGGTTGGCTTGCGCTGTATTCTTAATGGGAAAACTTTTCCTGTTCCGAACCAGCAGGAAACTATAAACAAGCAATAAGACATTATCGTTTTCCAAATTTGTCTTCAATTTTCTTAAAAGATTTTTTTCACTGTGCCATATTGCTTGGTATAATGAATATTTACTCCGATTCATTTCGATATAGTTTAACATACATTTTTATTCCCACTGGCATTTCGACGTCAATGGCGTGTTGAGAAGAAGTGCTGCAAGAAACTTGACAATCTCCCTTTTTTTATTTTTTGTAAATAACCAATTATAAACATTTCACTAGATAATAATAGATTTTTTGTCTTTAAATAAATAATGATAACAATTAGATGTTTTTTTTTCAATGAGGCCACTTTAAATTCCGTTCGCATTGATTGTGACGTCACATCTTAGCTCTATTTATTTTGCCCTTCGTGTTCCTTTTCAATTGGCGGGAGTCACGTAAACTCCATTTAGCTGTTTGTGGGTCAAACCCTAAGGATCCAGTAGAAATCGATTGATTACCGAGTATAAGGTAGGGAACGGGATTTGGAAACTTAACTTTGTCTATTAAGCTGTTCTTCGGTTTAGTAGTTTGACTGCTGTAATTTTTTGGTCTAGTTTGAATATCTAGTTTGAATATCTAGTTTGAATATCTCTGAATAAAAAATATCTCGTGACATTATTCACACAGCGCCATCTAGACCCAAACTAAGCCATAGCTTGTGCTATGGGTGCCAGACAACGGATAAACATTACTTATATACTTTTTTGTATAATTTGTAAATTCATAACATATTATACATAGTAGATAGAAACACCCAGGCCGATACAAACAGACATGTTCATACACACAAATGTTTGTACAGTGTAGGGATCGAACCCGCGACCTCTGTTGTAATAGCCGACTTCTCGACCATCACACCAAATGGCTCTTCAAGCGGAGATGGCAGATTCCGTTTCCTACTCTGCCCTCAAATCGTTACGGCCAACCATTATCTATTTATTAATGGTGTTGGTCTGAACATAACGCAAAGAAATCTTTAAATAATTTTTCGCTATTTTATAGTATTGTGTGTTTTACTAACAAAAGGTAGATTATTAACATAATAATGAGTAACTAAACTAAATTGGTCTAAATAAACTATCATTGTCACTACATATTGCTTATTTGAGCATACATAATAATTATTATGTAGACCCAAGACAATACTAAGCAGAAATTCCATTTGATCCCTTTTTTGGTGTGGATGAGAATGCGTTTATGTTGTTTTAAGACCACTACTAAGTAAACTCCCCCGGTTTCTTTTCTATTATTAAGTTAATATTGTACAACACAAAATGATTTAAATAAAAAAGGCTATCATAATTATGTAACTGTTGAGTTTCTTGCGGCATTTCTTCTCAGCAGCAGGCCATTCATTCACGTCGAAGTGCTGGTAGGAAAAAAAGTTTATGACGTGCAAAAGAATTTCTTGGTAAATCAAATTGCAAAATAAATACTTTGACTTTGACTTTCTTGTTCACATCTGAAGGGAGAGCCGGTGTCTCCCTTTTGGCAATAGATTTTATCTGTTCACTGAATTTTAACAAATATTTCTTTCGGAACTCTCCCCCAAAATTGAAAAATAATGTTAACATTATATCTCTTGTTGCCTTTCCAGCAGATTATCAACAACAGTGCCTTTAGAACGTGCCGCAATGTTTATTCGCTCAAACCGCGGCTTAAAGCTTTTCATGTGTTGTAAGTTCACAACGCCACTTCAAGGCGAACGGCTCTGAGAAGCTGTGGTCTAAGTTCAAGGAATATCAGTGAAGCAACTATAGCAGAACATACTTTATTTAGTAACTAGCCTGCGGGCGTAACCCGCAATTTTACCCGCACGTAAATTTTTTTTTAATTTTCCCTTCTTGTCCCACTTTCCGGGATCAAAAGTACGCTATGGCACCCGGAGAATTATCCACATCGGTGTAGTAGTTTTGGAGCCTATTCAATGCAAACAAACAAACAATCCAATCTTTCCTCTTTATAATATTAGTATACTTAGATAGATTAGTATAGATGTATGCCGCATCCGTTAAAGACTAGAGGACGACCTTCAAGCGTCGAAAGACCGACGACTTACGGAGAACCTACAAAAGTTGAAGGGTAATACCCGCCTTTTTTAACCGACTTCAAAAAAGGAGGAGGTTATAATTATGTTCGACTGTATGTATTTTTTTTTGAAGTGAAAACTTCTTTAGCGGCGTTGTGCACTTTTTTGTATGGGGAAAAAATGTTAAACTCGCGTCAGGATTTATGTGTCACGTGACCTGATCGAAAATCCATATAAAATTTGAAGTCCGGACACGTGTTTTCTACAAACTTATCTGTTCCGGTGGCCAAAATTGGAACTACGTGAAATGCAATGCAAAAACGATATTTAATGACAGTTTTAAATAGACAGTAGCGACGCCGCCACCGGAACAGATAATTTGTCGGTCTATAGACAATATTGGTTTTTTGGTTTTTTATTCAATTTGACAGCTCATTTATGCAAAGAAAAGTGCTTCTTATGTACATCAGGAGTAGAGTAAATAATTGTATTAATAAGAACTGATGTTGTTTTCTTGAGTTTTATTCCTTTAGCGTAAGGTATATTTTTCTTTGCATAAATGAACTGTCAAGTGTGACCTCTTCTACTATGCTTCTACTATTATAGCCGCAGTACGGTCGCTTCCTATATGCTTCCTATGCTACAAAGTGACCACAAAGACCTTAATTTGATATCCTGCAAAATTCAAAATTTCATTGCCGTAATAAAACATTTAAAAAGTTTGGAATATCTTTATTCGCCGGAATTATATAACAGTATTTTGTGGAAATTAACACCACTTCTCCGCAGTCTTTGGATCCGCTATGCTGCGGAGCATGCATCAGGTCGTATGAAGTTGGAAATGCTGTCCGATTTCCTGCGACAAGAGGCTCGTTCTCACACACAGTTTGGCTTGTTACCCCAAATTCCCAGTGATCATCCTCGAAAGCGACATGTTGATTACTGTAACACCACTCGTGTTATTAACGATTCGGGAGTCTGCGGATTCTGTAAAGGGAATCATTTCTTGGCCGATTGCTCCAAATTCAAAAGTTTATCCGCAGATTCCATTATGCAATTAGTTGTAAAACCAAACTTTGTTTTCGTTGTTTAGAAAATAAATAGTTGTCAATCAAAAAAGTATGACATTGACGGTTGTCAATCATTTTATCATCATTTATTACATGGCGTTTCAGTGTCACAGCAAGGAGTTTCTGATAAGTCTGAAAAAGTTTCTGATTACATTAATTCTGAGAGATAAACTTTTTAATGTAATATAAATTGTCATGTTTGTGTACGATAGCGCAATAAATAAATATTGTATTTTACCACATAAATGATAGTACTTTTATACCTCTACCAATCAATTAAATCCCTAACCATTCCAAAATACATATAAAAAATGCACAACGTTAATATTCAGGTTTTCACTTCTGCCGGCACTCCCAGAGTGCAACCCGTCGTTTTTTTTTTTTTAGTGTCTGATATGACAAGTTATAATACTCACCCACACAGGTTGAACCTGCCGAATATATTGTAAACGTTTGATTTAAAAGGGTTACACACATATGTACATAAAACGGTATTTCACTTTTAGCTAGAAGACCATACGAAGTGCACGTTCATTTCACGATTTCTCAATTCTCCAAGAACGCTCTCGTTGGTATTAAACCTTAATAAAAGGAATATTACTTCAAAATACGTGGCCGAGTTTAATTTTAATAACAACCGCTGAGGGAAGCCGCGTGGGCGAAGAGTTCACAAGTTTAAGAAATTAAATTATAAATGAAACTGGAATCACGAAGTTGTTTCGGCTTGGATTACAGCTGCCAACTGAATATTACTGTAAAGAGTATTCTTGCGAGGTATACAATATATGTATAATTATGTATGTATGTTTCACAACTTATACAAAATGGATCTGTATTTTCCCTCTGAATCTATATTTTGGGTATTTCTTGAGTTTGATTGTTGGAAGGACCTTATGATTATTTCTGCCTCCAATATAGATTACCGTAGTATTATTTTAGGATAGAGTAAAAATCAAATGTCCCAACCACTGCACAAATAATGCGAAAAAAAACCTTTTAATATTAGTCACAAAGAAATTGTAAAAAATTATACATTTTTATAAAAAGCCGACTAAATTATAAATTTCAAAAACCCAATGGGCGGGCCGGTTATACCGCTTTTAGATAAGGTGATGTTTTTAGTCACTCTGGGTCTGGTCTGAAAACCAGCGCTGCAGTGGATCTTGCTCTGTTGTGCACTCACATGCTGAGGCCAGGTCCTCTTGACCATAGATAGTCTTGTTATTGTTTTTTTTTTATTTTGTCGATGTTTTTTTTTTCGTTTTTTCTTTTTAACTTATTGTGTTTTGTGTACCAATGTCTGTGGTCAATAATATTGTATTTTCTTTCTTTCTTTTTCTTAAGATAAAAGTTCATGATAATTTTTCTGACACATAACTTGAAGGTTAGCCACCGCAGTCCACATTCGGGTAGAAAGTATCACATTTATTAAGGAAAAGCAACTAGAAGAGCAAACTTAACAATGTTGGACATTTCAAGTTTGTCTGGAAACAGTAATTTCCCAGGCCGGTTGTAAAATTCAGAAACAATAACATCCCGACCGCAATAAGTAAGTCCTTTTAGTGCCCAAATCATCTCGCACCATTTACAAGTAGCATAAACCTAGACTCGTTTTAGTACACATTATGGAAAGTAGGTAGCAACTGAAGAGCTTATTCACTGTTCACCTCTTTTTGAGTGCCTTGTCCCGTTTACGTCAGGGTACGCTTCATGATTTGACAAGTCAAGTCATTTTATTTGAAGCGTTGCAGACAGACCTCTGTAATCCTTTTTTTCGTAGGAGAATGAGTTTAGGCACGTTAACCGCAAGCTAGATACGAGTACACCTGCGGCCGTGGGTGGGACTCGAGGCTAAAGCGTTCACTACCCACTATACTCACCCGGTTTCTCCTTCACACTCGATTGGGGCGAGCCGGTGCCAGCCTTGTGGCTATTGACCCAGCCTATCCCCGGGTGACCTCCGTAATCCTAAGGAACCAGACCAATTTTTCACGATGTTTTCTGTCACCGCTGAGCTAGTGGCAAACATACATCGGTGCACACCGAATTTTAAACCATCGACTTAATGCACGTAAAGAGGCAAACAAACAATTATTTTAAGCAAACTCCAGTTTCGATTGGGTGAAAAATTCACAAACGTTGTCAAAACAACAACCACGGCAAACAAAGAGTTGGTTAAGTTACGTTTCTCGAACCATTTTAAAATAAATAGACAAAAAAACGACGAAGCGTTTCGAGAAAGGTAGGTAGTGGTGCCCTTGCGCTTCGCTCCGCTTGACTCGTTTTGGCGATGGATAAAAAGTTTTTTTTTTTGACATAACACAAGTGGCAGCTATCGCCTGTGCGGAACAGTGGCTGTTCCTCGGTTTAAAGAGAGATCATTATAAAAGATTTACACTCTCGCCTCGTACCTCGTCTCGTGCTTCGTCTCGACAGCTCGCCTCGCATGATCGATAGTAAATGTTCACATTCTCGTGGTATGTTCTCACCACGCTCGCGTTTGTTGCGAGGTCCTTTGACTCGTGCGTGCTCAAAAACCGCTCCGGACGCGAGCGCTGCGAGGCGCGAGGCGAGACGCGAAGCGAGCCGCGAGCGCCTATTTGCATTCTCACCTTGTGCCTCGGCTCGTGCCTCGTCTCGCGACTCGTACGCGAGTGTAAATCACTTATTAGAGGAGCCTGCAGTATTGCAGTGTATTGAACAATGCTTCCTGGTGAAGAGTGCCTCAATGGAATAGGCCAAATTGGCCCACTATCAGGAAAACTATTTGAATCTCTGTCAACTGAATTTATAGCAGGGACATAATTTGTGATCAAGTCAATATTTATTCTGTACTATGTCCCGTGTAGTCTGCCGTCACGCAGAGCGGACCTAACCGACACTTGTTTACGGGCGATAAAGCGACCCTTTTACTTTTTACTGCATTCGCACGCACGATTACATTGTTGACTAGTAGCTAGACTTAGATTTTTAAATCTCAACCACTGTTTGTAGGGAGGCCCTGAACTAAATTCTTTCTTTGTACGACTTTTTAACCGACTTCAAAAAAGGAGGAGGTTCTATGTTCGACTGTATGTATTTTTTTTTTTTTTTATGTATGTCCGTCGATTTCTCCGTCAATTGTGGACCGATTTAAATAATTCTTTTTTTATTTGAAAGAGCATAGTTCCGAGGTGGTCCCATTGTCACCATGTCAGGATCTGATGATGGGATCCCGGGAAAATCAAGGGCAAACCTCAAATTTTATAGGCGCACACTACGCGTTACTTGTTTTTTTCTGAAGCCATTTAAGTGTTTGCGTCCTATAGACATCACTTTATGTTGATGAGCTGATGATGGAAGGTACAACTCCTTAACGGTTAGGAGTTAGGGGATAATTCTTTCAGTATTGTAAGAATATGTGGACCGTTATTTGTATTTCATGTACTTTTGCAGCTAAGCTGATGATGGAAGGTACAACTCCTTAACGGTTAGGAGTTAGGGGATAATTATTTCAGTGTTGTAGGAATATGTGGACCGTTAGTTGTATTTCATGTACTTTTGCAGCTAAGCTGATGATGGAAGGTACAACTCCTTAACGGTTAGGAGTTAGGGGATAATTATTTCAGTGTTGTAGGAATATGTGGACCGTTAGTTGTATTTCATGTACTTTTGCAGCTAAGCTGATGATGGAAGGTACAACTATGATGATGGAAGCTAAAGGGTACAACTTCTTAATTCTTATGTCCCTCTTGCGGGCTGCATCTTTAGTTGGTCTACTGAATGGTGCTGAACACTTAATGAATACCTAATATTGTCAAATAATACAATTCTACTATTTTACTCGTATTTTCGTTATCAATATTATGAGAGAGTTTTACTCACTCCTACGTATTATTCACACTAAAAAGAGAAAAATAAACAAATTTAAAAAAAAAAAAATTAAACCGACTTCAAAAAAAAAAACAAAAAAAAAAATTCCTAAAAACACTGAAAAGCAAAAAATAATTTTAATAAGACATTCATCAAATGCGCTTATTGTCTAAGCCTGTTAATAACATTAAATTGTATTTACGTGCTAGGTAGGTACCTACTAATCTGTTTGAAGTCGGTGCCAAGCCAAAGGTAATGAAAAATGATACATACCTAATAATTTATGTATTATACAGGGTTACAAATAATCCGCGGACGTAGGTACGTAGTCTGGGTACCTACTATTTGGCTTGGCACCGACTTCAAACAGATTAGGTACCTACCTAGCACGTAAATACAATTTAATGTTATTAATAGGCTTAGACAATAAGCGCATTTGATGAATGTCTTATTAAAATTATTTTTTGCTTTTCAGTGTTTTTAGGAATTTTTTTTTTGTTTTTTTTTACCGTTGTAAGAAGCGATGAATTCGGAGACAGATTTTTGTTGTTCGAAGGAACTAAGTGACTTATGGAATACCTGTTTCTATAAGGTGCCTTCATGCCTTTAATCTCACTTCTTCTGATAAAACGGATAGGTTTTCATATTGTATTAGTGACTTTAATAGCCAGTAAGACTCCTTCCATGGCGCAATGGCTAGCAAGTTTACTTTAAAGCGACTATGATCAAACACGAGTTCCCTACAGTAATTGTCTTATTTTTCTGGTTTAAGATCTTTATTCTCACAAGAATTACATAGGTATATTACTTACGTGAGATAATAGTTATATTAAATATTTAAAATTAGGAGTTTTTTATTGTTTTTTTTTTGTTTGAAATGTCGTAGCTGAAAGTTGGCTAAAAGGAAATAGTTATTTTCACCTATATTATCTAGTTTTACCTCGAACTACAGTTTTGTGGAACAATCTCACTGCAACAGTATTTCCTGACGGTTACGACTTGAAGACCTCAAGAAACAAGCGTACTCTCTCTTTAAAGGCCGGCAAGGCATCAGCGATCCCTCTGGTGTCGTAAATATCCATGGGCGTCGGTGATTGCCATCAGGCAACCCGCTGGCTCGTTTGCCACACCGATATTAAATAATTCGTTGGTTTGCCACCTCTGGCATAAAAAAAGTCCTTTTCGAAAAAGGTGACTCCAGCAACCTTTTCTACATAAGCTAAGATGACATGGGAGCTCCGCCGAAACGCCGGTCCCTGTATGATTAAGTTTGTAGATATTCGCGGTAATACGTGCACTCGGGATGACTCACAGCTAACATCTAACATGTGCTAACTAAGTTTGCACCGCAGTCCCGAGCGACAGAAATCGGTTTACGAGACATGCTTGGCGCAAGTGGAAGTGCCGCGGAGAATATTTATGTTTCATTTATATAATTTTTTGGGAGAGCACGTACACTTGGAATAACAAAAGGACCTAGCATAGTTCTTTGCGGCTCGGTAAATCAGGCGATATGTATCAGCTCATTCTCACCAGTTGAACTGCGCTACAAAACGAGACGCGAAGCAGATCGCGCGATCCTTCGCGAGCAGGATAGAAAAAAGGATCGAAATTTATTTACAACTTATTACACTAAACTTTTTATTTATTTTGCAATATTTCTGTGTTCCACTTAGGGCATCAGCCTCTGAAATCTTCATAGAAGTAGAACACGTAATGCGTCACATTTTTTTTTGGTGTTAGTCTGTGTTTATCGTATGCATATCTTGACTTTTTAAAAAGTTTTCTGGCACCCGAGGTACACGCCTTGCTTAATTTGGGGTTAGATGAATGTAGGTATGATAATTTTAGATTTTTATCTATTTATTAAGCTATTGCATAGCTTTTATCGCGGGCTTTGAGCGCGGCGACCAAATCAAGAAATTCCGTAACGAAAATCTGTGACGAAAAATCCTAACACTCGTCTAACGTCATGTCAGTTTGGCAGACTTCGGAACGGTGTTTGTGTGCGTGCGACTAGACGTATGCGTAAGTCTGCCGCATGAGCTGATAAAAAATGCTGTGCAATAGCTTAACCGCGGCAGTCCCCGAGTGCCACAAGTATTTTTTTTCATTGTGCTTACAGCGCTTTCACACGGGCAGTCCAGTTTTTTGCAGGATCCCGTTTTTTGCAGGATCCCGTTTGATGGCGAATGTGTTTATATGATAGCGTTCACACGAGCATCCCGCATGCGGGATACTGCAAAAACCCGATCCGGCATTCGGTTTTGTCACTAGAAACTGGATCCGTCGTCCAGTAAAAAGCGGGATCCCGTTTAGTCGCACAAATATTTATATAGCAGTGTTCACACGGCAGTCCAGTTTTGCAGGACCGGCTTTTTACTGGATCCCGCAAAACTGAATTAGTCGCACAAATATTTATATAGCAGTGTTCACACGGCAGTCCAGTTTTGCAGGACCGGCTTTTTACTGGATCCCGCAAAACTGAACTGCCGTGTGAACACACCGTCCAGTTTTGCAGGATACAGTAAAAAGCCGGTCCTGCAAAACTGGATGCCGTGTGAAAGGGCTGTTATAACAACTCGCTACAGCTCATCACTCAATCCAGCAAAACGTGTCAAGCATGCGACTTCGCACTCAACTTTGCTTATTAGATTGTTTTGTTTGTCGCTAGTTAATTAAACTCCGCGCCACCTGTAATAGTTCGTAACAAATATATTTTAGTATATTTCGATGAATTAACTCGCGTTCTGTTGTTGTAATGTTGAAGGTATACGAAGTTCGATATTTCACATGCAATTAGCAAATTCTTCTTCATAGAGTTTCGGGAAATATGAACCATGTTATATTTTTACGTATTTTTCTCTAGTCACATTACCGATGTATAATAGCTTTGGCTGTGTTCCGGAATAATAATGTGTAAGTCAGTCTTCTATACTAATATTATAAAGATTTGATTGTTTGTTTGTTTGTATTGAATAGGCTCTTGAAAAATTATTTCACTGTTGGAAAGCTATACTATTCCTGGGTGTTGTCGCTATAGGGTACTTTTTATTCCGGAAATATGGGGAGATTTTTGAAAAAGAAATTACGCGTCGGTGAAACTACAGAGGTGGCCGCTAGTCTTTAAAAAAAAAAGGCTAAGAGATCAGTGGAGTTCCCAGTAAGTGGTGCTTTCTGAAAAATTATTCCTACCAAGTTCAACATTTCAACCCCAAGGGACCCATGGGGTTATGTGAGTAGGCCACCCCTTTCAGGGCGGAAGTTCCATTGAGTTAACTTCTTCAAACAGACCTAAGGCGAGAATCGAACTCATTACATCCAGGTTCTTAACTCAAGTGACAATGACCACTGTTCCACAATCGGTCATCATTAGTACCTACTATCTGGTTCAAATGCTTTTAGGATACGACCTTTTGGCGTGACGTGACAGTGATGACTTACGACTTACACAGATAAATATTGCGTTGCTATTGGTTGCTAACGTTACGGCACAGAATTATAATAGTAATAATAATAATAAATAATAATAAGTAATACTAAGTTACGGACAAGCGCTGCTGACGTCATTTTTGGCTCATTTCCAAAAGGTATTATCCTAATAGCATTTGAATTGGATAGTAGTCTAGTGATTAGTGTTCGAACCGACATCGTCAATACAAGCAGGCTCCTAAACATTTACACATTCGCACTATCGGAACAGACCAACGCTGCCATTTTCACTCTCATTAGCCAACCCGCCATCGATTCCACATTCAAGTCGCGACGCAATTTACTTAATGCAACGACAAAATAAAAGAGTATTACAGAAGAACCACTCCTGCCATCGTCCAAAATAATAACATTAAACTTGCTTGACTTACTAATGTTGGTACCGTTATTATATTTTAGTTTTGTCTTTGAAAATGACTTTTAAATCGCTGGGTACTAGGTCCCATTTGGGAGTTTAGTGCGACACGGCGATTGTATGGAAGCTATCAGTAGTTCATAGATAAATAAAATTTTCAATGTCCTAGTAGTTCGTGCTATGCAGGGAATCTGTATTTTTTTTTTAAATAATGGCATTTCATTAATTTACGTTCAAATTGTTTTTCTACTGATATTTTTTCTGTTTTTCATAAAATAGCGCTATTATTTTTTATGATAAATGCAGTTGGCAGACAGACACTCAGCCCACCTGATGGTAAGCGGCTACTGCATCCTATTTCATTAGGGATACAGGAAAAACACAAAGCATCGCCCAAATCTGCCACAATAAATAAATAAATAAATAAATATCTCTGGACATTATTCACACAGCGCCATCTAGCCCCAAACTAAGCATTAGCTTGTGCTATGGGCGCCAGACAACGGATAAGTATTACTTATATACTTTTTTTTGTAAATACATACATATTATACATAGAAAAACCCAGACCGATACAAACAGACATGTTCATGCACACAAATGTTTGTACCGTGCGGGGATCGAACCCGGGACCTCTGGTGTAATAGCCGACTTCTCGACCATTACACCAAATGGCTCGTCAACAATAGTAGTATCTTGTCTTTAAACCTTTTTTCCAAGTGTAGGCCTCCACATTTATATTGCCGGAACGCAGCCAAAGTAATTTAAAACACGTGTTGTCAGTCACGACTGAAGTCTGTTTGAAACTTCTGGAAATTGCCTATACTGCGTGACTTTTTAGTGTTGTTTTCCCGCAGTAAAATTATTCTATCTTAGTAGTTAAATACTTAGTAGTTAGTAGAAGTTCTTTTTTTAGTCAAATCAAAAGTTTTACGGTTGTGATCATTGCCCTTCGCGCTTATAAATAAAATAATAATTCACTATTTAATAACATTTGATTACCATTTTCCCGTCTAACTTTATAAAAAATAATTAAAAAAAGTAAAAAAAAAAATAATTAAAAAAGTACTTGCAAAAATCGATAGTACCTACTACTAAAGGTGAAGTGTTCTGCTGCAAGAAAACAACGACTTAAAAAATACGCAGTATATGCACATTTATGTGACGTCGATGTGTGCATCCGAGAAATAGCAGGTCATTCCGAGCGGGCTCTCTGCTCAAGCGATCGGCTTTACATACTTTGTGATGCAACCCTGTGATCTGATCACATACAAAAGCCGAATTTACTACCAAACCTTATTTCCGCTGTCACACTACCAGCAAATAAACGTTCGAGACCTGGCTTCAATGGAGACAGTGTCATTGTGAACGTCATATTCAATTTTCAGTGTGCTACAGCTACTCCGATTACAGACCTTATGCGAAGGGGATAAGGGCAACAGATACCACAGCGAATCCTGTTTAGAAATAAGGTCACGTACGCACGGTACGTCGTACAATGTGTACTGGGTCGTGTTTTGTTTACTACAGTGTAGCCCGAGTCCTTTGGGTAAATATAGATTTTGAATGAGTGAAAAATACTGCGGCAAAATGAGGAGATTGCAGATTAGCTTTGTACCCTTCAATATTTGTTTTTGAATGAATAAATTTCTCTGGACAATATTCACACACCAAAGCTTGTACAACGGATACATAAATATTAAATATTATCGATACATATTTTTGTGTCGACAGCGCGAACTAAAAAGATTGCGGGTTTTTGAAACCATTTTGGTTCAAAAGCTTTTATTTACGTGATATGAAATTCGTAAATTATATATTTACTATTAAGTAACTGATAAGATATTTATTTATATTATTTCATCTCTTACGACATTATCCACACAGCTTCATCTAGCCCCACAAACTAAGCATGAGCTTGTGCTATGGGTGCCAGACAACGGATAAGCATTACTTATATACTTTTTTTGTAAATACATTCATAATTATACATAGAAACACCCAGACTGATACAAACAGACATGTTCATGCACACAAAATATGTTTGTACCGTGTGGGGATCGAACCCGCAACCTCTGGTGTAACAGCCAACTTCTGGATTGTTACACCAAATGGCTCGTCTAAAATATGTATAAACACGATAGGCCGCGCGAGAGAAAAATATATTTTAATGATCAGATAAATATTATTTACAGAGTACTGTCCCGATAGGGTGACATTGCCAAAGTCACTAATTGATGTCTTTCGAGTTTCACAATACGCGCACATGTTTGTAAATAAAGATCTCATATAACAGACATGTCGTCGATGCTTCGGAGCTCAAAATAATGTCATTTAGTCGCTTTTGCAATGTTATTCTATACTGGAGATAATATTTCACCAATCATTAAAATTATAGCCATCCTGTTCTCTCGCGTGATGTGTTTTATCTTTTTATCTACTTATCAGTGAAACATTTCAATGTACATTGGCAGTGACTCATCAGTGAAACATGTCCTTTTTAATTTTTTTTATGTCAGGGGCGGCAAACGAGCCAGCGGGTCGCCTGATACCAAGATAGATAAGCAATCACCGCCGCCCATGGATATCTGCAACACCAGAGGGATTGATGATGCGTTGCCGGCCTATGGGTGTATGGGGGGTGTTATGTAGGCCTCCGGTACTCTCACAAACTAGACGAAACACAATAGTAGGTAGTCATTATTTTTCACGCTGGTGTTTTCTGGGAGGGTGGTACTTCCCCGGACGAGCCGGCCCATTCGTGCTGTAAAACAGCTTGGCTCTACTACTACTAAAAATGTATCGTGATTTGTATTGTATAGTTTTGCTCTACAGTGACATGTCATTGTCACCCT
Organism: Mecyna flavalis; assembly: GCA_949319885.1. Lineage (NCBI taxonomy): Eukaryota > Metazoa > Arthropoda > Insecta > Lepidoptera > Crambidae > Mecyna > Mecyna flavalis. The sequence continues at coordinate 2,841,113 of OX439426.1, forward strand.
ACTCTTCACTTAATTATTAGGTTTGTTTTCTACGACATCTTTAGGCTCGGCGACATTTTGGCAAATTGGATGTAACAAACTTATTGTTTATACGATCCTTGATTGTAACATCATTCCTCAAAGAAAAAAGTGTTTTTTTTTTTTTTTTTTCTGACAGCTTTTATACCACATCAGTTGGCAGACAGACACGCAGCCCACCCGATGGTAAGCGGCTACTGCGGCCTATTCCATTGAGGGACACTTCAACACGAAGCGTCGCTCGTGATAGTGTGTGTGTGATAGCTTTAGCGGCAGCGCAGACGACAGACTATCCGTGACAGACTTTTTAGTCTGCGAAAATAGAACGTATGCAACTGTATGGAGTAACGCAGACGACGCGCAAAAAAGTCCGGCGCGCACAAAATCCGTGTGATTCCGGCAGACCGCGCCGCGCCGCGCCACACCGCTCCGCACAAAAAGTGTGCGAAAAAAATGGAACGTTTGCTTCAACACGGGCTAACGCAGACGGCGCACATTGGCGTACATTTTAGTCTGCAATCTAGTGGTGGGACGTAACGTACGTATGCGATCTATTATGGCGCCAGACATCGATGTAACGATGCTAATTAATGAAATACAAAATAAACCAATAATTTATGATACTTCTATTGCAGAATATAGATATTAATACATATATTATGTAAAATCATTAAAACTCGGTCCGCAGTGAGTTTAAACATTAAAACTTGTTTCTTGGTAATATTCTGTATAAGAAAATTTTTGTAAACAAATTGTAACTAGTGATTGCTCTGTGTAATTGGTAGTATTATTATTATTATTTATTTATTTATTTATTTTTTGTTGCCGGATAATTTGTTTTATTATAAATTTTAATGTTCTCATGTAAGTGTTTATGTAATTTCTTTTTGAGAATAAAGTTTCTTTAACCGAAATACTAATTTGACGAGCCATTAGGTGTAATGGTTGAGAAGTCGGCTATTACACCACAGGTCGCGGGTTCGATCCCCGCACGGTACAAACATTTGTGTGCATGAACATGTCTGTTTGTATCGGTTTGGGTGTTTCTATGTATATTATGTATGTATTTACAAAAAAAAAGTATATAAGTAATGTTTATCCGTTGTCTAGCACCCAGAGCACAAGCTAATGCTTAGTTTGGGGCTAGATGGCGCTGTGTGAATAATGTCCAGAGATATTTATTATTAACTTCCTCATTGTTGTGTCTGAATGAGTCAAAGCAGGTCTTAAAATAAATAGCAACTCATCATATTATGTAGTAACAGACATTTTATAAAACTTAAAAAAAAATCCGGTGTTGTTCAGAATTGAATGTTTAATATAGAACTCTCCCTTCAGTAATCTTTCCGAAAGTATAGGATGTACCCAAAATTTTCTTCGTCTTTTTCTGTCTGTTACATCAAGTACAAAATAATACTTCGCGATCTTTAATCTCTGCACGATTTTCATAGCGTCTACGTCCCTACAGTTCTGCCGACAAAATGATCGAAGATGTGCGTCGTGTGCGTTGAGTCTGTGAAAAATCCGCGACAGACTTTTTGTGCGTTGAGTCTGTGAAAAATCCGCGGCAGACTCTTTCGCACAAAAAGTGTGCCGTCTGCGCTGCCCCTTAAAAAAATCTATTATTTTGCTAGATATAAATAAATGTACATTTACGTTAGTACAAACAACGTGACACTATAGCCATTCTTAGATCATAGCAAATACCTTTGTTGCTTCCAAGCTATGCCGTACTGTACCTATTTGCGTGCGGTACCCATCTGTAATTGAAAAGGAGGACGATCGTAACACGCAATCTCTTAGGATCGAGCTGGACCAGAACCAATTACAACAGCTTGCTGTTGTGTGGGTGTCGTGTGAAGGGTGGCCATAGATGCGGGAATTATTGATATGATTATGGAATATAATATTCTGGTTTGTGTTTTCCTGAATAATTTTATTAAACTGAAAAAATTAACTGGTAGAGAATGCTTTTAGCGTTAATATCGCCTTTTGAACCCTATTTTTGTTCGCAATTTTTTTTGTAGGTATATAAGCAAATATTGTAGGACAAATTATTTTTGTACAACAGAGTGAAGAAAATATGTAAAATGCAGTTGCTTCAACAATGCAATTTATAAGAATTCCACATGACTGATTTCTATTTTTAGCACTCCACTACACCAAGAATCTCTTAAATTTGTTGCAGCTAACCGGTATCTGAAGTGTATGAACATAATGCTAATAAACTAGTCTTTACGAAATTCTAGTAAAGTAAAGCCTTCATTGTATAGTATAGCTCTTGTTAAAATTAGACGGGAAATTCGCGAATAGTGAACGGAATACTTAAAAGGGTTGTTCGACGGTCGTTCGAAGAATTTATTAATATCCAATAAGAGCAGTCTTATTTAAATAAAAATCACTATTACTAAGGCAGCAATGTCGAGAAATTTAATCTCGGCATCTTATCACTGAACTACTTAACAAGTTTCACAATTAATATCAAGATATCAAGGATCCAACAGAATAGAATCCTTAAAGTGCCATAAATTGGGCCGACGCATTGATAGGACCGGCTTCAATTGCTTATAAATCCCCCCAAATGGTTATTGGGTGAAAAACGGGGGTGTTAGGTGTAGGGTGGGTATGGTGGGTCAGTTTGAAGGACAGTGTTAATTAGATTTTTATATTGAAGTAAAGGAATAACAGAAAATACTTTGAAGAGTAGAAGTTTTACTTAAAGTAGAGTAGTATTTCTGTGATCCTAGAGACGCTTCTCTCACCAAGGTCACCGGTGATCACTTACCATCATGTGATCTGCTTGCTCGTTTGTCTCCCTCTGATATAATATACATAGATAACATGAATTCAAGTGTAAAGAATCCTTTTTCGGGGCAGTTTATTTTATAAAAAAGGTTTATCTGTAATTTCACAACAACATTATAAAGTTAATTTGTAACAAAGAGGGCCCAAAATATTTCGTCGATATAAAACCGCACCAGCCGTTTTCGACATCAGCCGTTTTCGGTACTATTAAATACTAAAATAGGAGTTAAAAAATATAATGTCGTAGTAATAACGTAAAATACTTTATTCTCTTTATTAACAAATGGGAATGTAGGATTTTTATGATTCTTTATTTATCATCATTCGCCTTCTGGCGTTATTTTGAAGTGAAAACTTCTTTAGCGGCGTTGTGCACTTTTTTGTATGGGGAAAAAATGTTAAACTCGCGTCAGGATTTATGTGTCACGTGACCTGATCGAAAATCCATATAAAATTTGAAGTCCGGACACGTGTTTTCTACAAACTTATCTGTTCCGGTGGCCAAAATTGGAACTACGTGAAATGCAATGCAAAAACGATATTTAATGACAGTTTTAAATAGACAGTAGCGACGCCGCCACCGGAACAGATAATTTGTCGGTCTATAGACAATATTGGTTTTTTGGTTTTTTATTCAATTTGACAGCTCATTTATGCAAAGAAAAGTGCTTCTTATGTACATCAGGAGTAGAGTAAATAATTGTATTAATAAGAACTGATGTTGTTTTCTTGAGTTTTATTCCTTTAGCGTAAGGTATATTTTTCTTTGCATAAATGAACTGTCAAGTGTGACCTCTTCTACTATGCTTCTACTATTATAGCCGCAGTACGGTCGCTTCCTATATGCTTCCTATGCTACAAAGTGACCACAAAGACCTTAATTTGATATCCTGCAAAATTCAAAATTTCATTGCCGTAATAAAACATTTAAAAAGTTTGGAATATCTTTATTCGCCGGAATTATATAACAGTATTTTGTGGAAATTAACACCACTTCTCCGCAGTCTTTGGATCCGCTATGCTGCGGAGCATGCATCAGGTCGTATGAAGTTGGAAATGCTGTCCGATTTCCTGCGACAAGAGGCTCGTTCTCACACACAGTTTGGCTTGTTACCCCAAATTCCCAGTGATCATCCTCGAAAGCGACATGTTGATTACTGTAACACCACTCGTGTTATTAACGATTCGGGAGTCTGCGGATTCTGTAAAGGGAATCATTTCTTGGCCGATTGCTCCAAATTCAAAAGTTTATCCGCAGATTCCATTATGCAATTAGTTGTAAAACCAAACTTTGTTTTCGTTGTTTAGAAAATAAATAGTTGTCAATCAAAAAAGTATGACATTGACGGTTGTCAATCATTTTATCATCATTTATTACATGGCGTTTCAGTGTCACAGCAAGGAGTTTCTGATAAGTCTGAAAAAGTTTCTGATTACATTAATTCTGAGAGATAAACTTTTTAATGTAATATAAATTGTCATGTTTGTGTACGATAGCGCAATAAATAAATATTGTATTTTACCACATAAATGATAGTACTTTTATACCTCTACCAATCAATTAAATCCCTAACCATTCCAAAATACATATAAAAAATGCACAACGTTAATATTCAGGTTTTCACTTCTGCCGGCACTCCCAGAGTGCAACCCGTCGTTTTTTTTTTTTTTGTTATTTTCCGGGTAGCAGCACTTGACAAATAATGTCCTGTGAAATGTGTCACATGGCTACCCTGAATAGGAGAGGTGCGGTTAATCCCAATTCCGGGGGCTTGTGTATTGTTCCGTAAATCCTGATTGTGTGTTTGTGTGTCAAAGCGATTGTGTAGATTGATGTTTGCTCCATAGGAGCCGTATTCAAACACTGGTTCGATTGATTTTGATGGCTTCCTATGATAATTATAATGCTATTGAATTACCTACAGTCAAACGAAAATATAGTATTGTTTATTTAGAATATTATTTACTCGTAGAATAAAACTATAATTTTCAATAAAATAAATATTTTAAGTTTCTAAAGTATCCTACCTATCTATATACGCATTTTCTCTCAACCCAATATCTGGTTTTAAAAAAATCTTGTAGTCCATCGTTACCCGAATAACGGGTATACATGTTCCGAAAATATTGACATGATTACAGAATCTGAAGTACGAGCGGTCCTCAAGGACATGAAATGCCGTCGAAGTCCTGGTGAAGATGGCATAACCACAGAATCTTTAAAACTGGGTGAACCAGTCCTTTTACCATACGTCACCAATCTTTTCAATTCTATATTAAAATCCGGTTCCTTCCCTACGGCCTTCTGCCATTCCAATATTATTTTGCTGCATAAAAAAGGCGACAAAACCAACATCGGAAATTATCGTCCCATAAGCCTTATTTCCCATTAATATAAAACATTTATAAAAATAATAGAAAACAGAATATCCCAAAAGCTCAATGAACACCAGCCACCTGAACAAGCAGGATTTCGCCGAGGCCTCTCAACCACTGATCATTTACATACATTAAATCAAATCATCGAAAAGCATGGAGAATTCAAAATTCCATTATATTTAGCATTTGTAGATTACTCGAAAGCGTTTGATAGCATAAATCACTCGTCTATCTTTACAGCACTACAAAATCAAAATATTGACAACACCTACATAAATCTGCTTAAAATTATTTACGCCAATAGTACAGCCGCTGTTAAATGCCAAGCAACCGGTCCAACATTTAAAATAGAAAGAGGAGTCAAGCAGGGTGATCCGCTGTAGCCAAAATTGTTCAATGCCGTTCTAGAGGAAGTCTTCAAAAATCTAGCAACTAGTTGGCAAGAGAAGGGTGTGATCATTGGCGGAAAAAGGCTGACAAACCTTCGTTTCGCCGATGACGTAGTTCTCTTTGCATCCTCGGCCGCGCAGTTGAAAGAAATGCTCGACCAACTGAGCGAGGAGAGTCTAGAGGTCGGCCTTCGGATGAATATGGATAAGACCAAGGTAATGACAAATAGCGTCAAGCGCAGAATATATGCGGATAGTGTGGAGATTGCATATGTCCATGAATATGTTTACTTAGGTCAAATAGTCTCCTTCCAATCGCGTCAAGAAAAAGAAATTACTCGACGCATCGAAAACGCATGGAAGGGATATTGGTCCTTCAAGAACCTTTTTAAAAGCGACTCTCCAATATCGCTGAAACGCAAAATCATGGATATGTGCATTCTCCCCATTCTCACTTATGGTGCTCAAACTTGGTCTTTGACCAATCGTCAAAAGTCCGACCTCGAAGTTTGCCAAAGGGCCATGGAACGTAGTTTGCTTGGTGTCAAACTGACAGACCGTATCCGCAACACAATTTTACGCTCCAGGACTTTGGTGACAGACGTCTCAAAGAAGGCTTCACAACTGAAATGGGACTGGGCCGGTCATGTCTGCCGCATGCCCGATCAACTCTGGGCCAAAATATCCACCGAGTGGATACCTACCAACAAAGTCCGTCCTCGCGGTAGACCCAAAAGGCGATGGCGAGATGAGCTTGACTCATTTGACGCCAACTGGCACACCATTGCTCAAGATCGCAAAAGATGGAAAGAGGGTAAGGAGGCCTTTGCCCTGCAGTGGGACAGTACAGGCTCCTAATGATGATAATGATGAGTCCATCGTTGTTAGTTATTACGTAGTAAAAATAAAGATTGATTTTGTATCAATTGAAATGTCAATAACTGCACTAAATGAAGCGGATATATAAAATATTTAGAAACGAATGAACAAACATTTATCTGTGACAATTTATCCAGTGCTTATTATGTAATACTAGCGTTCGCCCTGCGGTTTCACCCGCGCGGTTTTTTTCTACTATCCCCCATATTTCTACTTCCACCATATTTCCGGGATAAAAAGTATCCTATGTCTACTACTCCACCAATTTTCAGCCAAACCAGTTCATCCGTTCTTGAGTTATAAATAGTGTAACTAATACCACTTTCTTTTATATATACAGATTATTCGTTGTCACTTCTTCGTATACCAGTATTTGTTTTTTTCACTGGAATTGAAGCATACATATATTTGCCTGTTAGAATATTTGATAACTCCAAAGGATTTGGTCAAATAATGACGGAGCGTGTGACCGTGGCGCCCTGAATGTTTGATGCCGTCTCGATTGTTCGAACTGACCGGATTGGGGGCACGGTATTGTTTATGCATTGAGCCTCTTTTGGGGTTCCACATTCAGGATTTCGCGGCTTCCGGTATTCCAGTTGAAGAATGTAAACATTTAATAAGTTAGAGATATTTTCATTTAATTTTAGTTAGCAGTTACGCAGCCCGCCCACCTGATGGTAAGCCGCACCGCGAACCTATTCTATTTAGGTACTCTTAACCAGGAAACGTCGCTAAATGTGCTTACACACTGAAGGCTCCTCTGATTTTAGAGCCTTTCGATTTAAGTGTGCTGGCTACGACATTAAGGCCTCGGCCTCGAATTTCGCGGGCAGCGGGAGCGACGGCGCACGCAGGCGCACTGCGGTTACCGCTTGACGCGGGCCGTCAAGAGGGGTTCACTATTCCATTTCGAAAATCATCTCGTCGAATTACAATTCGAAGCGGTGAACCGCAGTGCGCCCGCGTGCGCCGCCGCTGCTGCTCCCACCCCGCTGTGTTCGAGAACGGGTCTATGGTATTCCATACAAAACATCTCGCCGCTGCCGCTGCCCGCGAAATTCGAGGCCGAGGCTTAACATTACCGAAACACAGGCAAAGAGTTAAATAATGTGAAAAATCTCGGGGGATACTTTTGACGATGCGGGGATGAAACCCGTGACCGGTCAAATGGCAGACGGCTCCATTATTTAATCCCCGCACGATACAAACATTTGTGTGCATGAAAATGTCTGTTTATACCAGTATAGGTGTTTCTATGTCTTATCTTTGACATGGCAACTCAAGCTGATGCGGATCCAATTGGCCATCTGTCAATATGCAATGTCTGTTTATGTATCTGTGCCTGTGTGCCAATGCCAGTATCAATAAATGCTTTCTCTCTTTCTGTCTGTATGTATGCAATTACAAAAGCAAAGTATATTAGCTAAGTTATGGTTAATTTGGGGCGGCGCTAAGTGAATATTTGTTATTATTTATTTACTCCATTGAACGTCATATTCTCTACTACAGAGATTACATGTATTTTCACACACCGCAACCACACAGGATTCTCCATCTTTGTTCACCAATCCGATACAGTCCGGTTCTTCCAAAGGATCGCAAACAATACTTTTGTTTCGCGTTTCTTTTGTTAAAATTTAAACGCCACGCGAAAAAGGCATTAGTGGGAGAGGGAACATTCGTTACAGGCGAAACAGTTTTAATGAAGGGAAACTCTCGATTCGGATTCTGTCCATGGTTTTTATTAAAAAGAATGACCCATGATTACGGTTTGTGTATTTTGGAATCGTATTAGATTTGTTTGTGTTTTTGTGATGTACGAGCCTTTGTCTTTTTTAATGGCCATGGTATAATGATAAACTTAAGTTCATATTTTAACAGAATATTTTTACAGTTAAAAACTAATGCCCACTAAAAAGCTGGCATCCATTTTTACTTTATGTCAATTGAACTTATATCTAACTTGTGAACTGATACCACGTATTTAGTTGGTCAAAGTAGAAAGATAGGTTCATTTAAAAAACACAAAAGGAACTAAACACTGATAGTAAGTAGCGCAATAATAAAAAGTCAAATATAAATTGGGTGACGGTTACTGAAATATGAGTTGTACTTGTACTTGTCTTGTGTGACTAATGATATTTTAACAATATATACAAAATATACTATTTATATGTAACTTGTTATCAAAACTCATGCAGAAAGAACACTGCATATTTTTTATTCCACCACATACGTAGTTAACAAAGGAACCACGGATCCGCCGGCACTATGTGAAATATTAAGACATTCCCCCGTTCCCCGCACTGAATCAATCTCAAGCCCGTACAGATTGCACGGGATCGCTATATTTTTCCTAATTGGGACCCCTCTGACAAGATTCGAAGTGATCGCGATTTTGGGTGCTTCAGATAAAATTCTGACTGTCGACTCAGCTAAGTCTTTTTGCTAAAATTTCATTCAATTTTCACATTTTTCTACACAGTAATTCTTTCTTCTTTGTCTACTACACGTCGCGTGAAAATATGAATAATGTGTTATAAGTCTGTAACGAAAGACAAGTCGTATATTTTAAGCATTAAGGCGTATTGTTTAAATAAAAGCATTCAAATGTTCCGGACTATAGTGATAGAGCAAAGGCGAACAAAAAGCTATATTGACAAGGTGTCCCGGAAGTCGTTGTAGGTAGTGGGACTTTTTAGAGTCAGACTGGCTAACTACAACCCTCACAGGTGGAATATGTTCGCAAAAGTATGTTCCGGCAATATGAATAGGGGAGCCACTATACACTTGACATCAAAGCCGCGAAGATTTTAACAGCCTTCAGTGTCACAGAACATTGAGCGACGCTTACTCTCTTGTTTAACCTACACTGGCCGTTAAGGTGGGATGGGTGTGGTTCCCATATTATAATCATGGATTAATATAGATCTTATAAGATTTTTGCTTCAATCCGATAAATAAAGAAAAAGAAAAAGGGAAGGGTAGAAAAAGGGGACAAGGGCGAGATTTCGTGCAGCAATTAAAAGAAAAAGTAAATGTCATGACGTATAAGGAGCTTAAGATGCTGGCAGAGTCTAGGTCTACACGAGCGTAGTTCTTAAATAGTGAATGAATAACCGATAACAAAGTATGTAAAAGGATCACACCTTAACTCTCCACAATCAAAACAAATACTACCCAAGATGTTTTAGATTGCCGGCGCGACAATTACTTACCAATCAATCTTGCTTATATGCCTTCCTTTACAAATTCAAGTAAAAAATCAGGAAACAAAATAAAATTTACTCAGAAAAGCACCTAATAGATAATCTCCGTCTTAACAAACGATTAATAAGAGCTAACAAATGGCCGGCTTCCGCCGCGGCCGCGACTGTATCTGCGAAGCCATTCTGCGGTTCCGAAGCTTTTCTTTATCTGGCTCGTTATGTATACGCTATTTGCACGCGACCAGGCCCGCACCCAGGGCTAATGACCTGACTAGGCTAGTTTATATAACCGCGTTTTATTGCAGTTTTATGTGCAGTTATTTGCATCCATCTGAGGTCTATAAAAGAAGTGTTTTTCGCGAACATAAAAGGACAATATAATATAATTACATTTGTGTTCAATAAATGTTGTATATTTCTAAAATAGATATACAAAGAATATGTAGATTGACAGGTTATTCATTTTCATAAAAAAAATACTTACGTCGAATTGAATGAAACGATAATGTTTAGAAGAGTGGTAAGACAACCCTCACAAAATAATTAAGATGCTTTTATAGTTTTGGCTGGGTTATGGTAATTGTAACACAGCTTTAATAAGCTGCTTTTAAAATAGAAGATTCGAAGACCAAAGAAGGGAGAGTTTCTTTAGAGGTAAGAAGCCCATCTTTATTCGTATTAATAGAATTTGTTTTTGGATTGTACGGCCATTAACCGTCTGATAATCCAAGTCTTCATTTTGAATGTAATACTTTTTTTAAAACCTTTATAGACCTTATTGTCATCCTTTTGGCGACTTCGGTTAATTAAGTATGCGCCACGCTAATTGTTCAGCGGTTTTATTTCACATCAATCTCTCTATATGCAAATACGCTACATTCATTGCAAAATAAACCTTAAACAAACACAAATAGGATGGGGAATGAAATGAATATAAGCATTGTAAATATGTGTGCTTAGGGAGTTGAAAATTGAAGGAACTCTAGATGGTTTGGTTTTTATACGTTCAGTTTTAGTGCAAACTCGAGGTTTCGAACAAATATTTTATTTTAAAATAATTGCAACTAAGTTAGACCTTAACTCGATCCGGTTCTTGTTCCGAATTAAAGGTTTCGGTGGAGTGGAAAAACAAAGAATAACAGTATTCTTTTTGCGCCATCGAGCCAGTAAGTTTTGTTTTACTGGCCTGATGACTCATAGGTACACAGGGGTCGTGGGTTCCAAATCATTTTTATTTGTCATGTGCCTGTGTAGGCTTTGATATAATAACACAAGGGCGTTTACTACTTACTTTGGTGTCAGATCAAATATGTATGCGATGTTGTCAAATATGTATAGTTACATATTAATCCATCCGATATGATCAGATTTGTTGAAGTAAGCGAAATTGCATGGTAGATCAGTTTCACTTTTGAGTCTTTTATCAGAGTAAGAAGAAGCATCGCTCGGCAGTCAAATTTTTCTTGTAGTTAAAAATGTTTCGCTTATTTTAGCATTTCTACCTCCTTACCTATGAGTAGAAATATACCTATTTTCTGTTTACACAAAGGACTGTGAAAAATTGTACCCTCCTTTTTTTCTTTTTACGTCCAACACAGTCATAGCTACCTCAGTACATTCAGCTGCAGTGAGCTACGGAATGCTGCAGTGAAGCTACGGAACGCTGCAGTAAAACTTCGGAATGCTGCAGTGATCGATGCGGTCGCGTGCTGCCTCGCTTCCATCACCAGATAGCAGCTAGGAACTAGCGTTGCTAAAGAATTTATAATTTACGAGCCAACTGTCCGTAAAATAACTTAACTTTGCTAGAAAGAAAATGTGTACCTATTATTCACTGTAAGGCTTCGTTGGTCTAGTTTTGGTTTAAATACAAGAAATTAGGGCAACATTTAATTTTGAAATCAGGAAAACATTTGTGTCGGGTTTGCAATCACCATGCTGCATTTGGCCAGCGTGGAGATCTCACTAGTTCAACAATTTGCCTAATAAATGTAACTGATGAGATTTTTTTCTCCCTGCCTGCCGTGTGACACATTACATAGACACAGATAATTTGTTTTTTAAGCATGTTTAGCTGTATTTACCAAATTAAAAGCAAAGTCAACGAACGCCCAAGTTTTACTCATACGAAACCATACCTCGTTTTAAACTCAAGTATGTCATAACATTCCGAGCCACGACATTACGCGAAATTACACAACAACCTTCTTTTACAGCTTTTCGCGAGTTCTCTAACTCAAGACCGAGAGCCATTTAATTAATGACAATCGCAAAACTTGTATAAGCCTTCACAAGTACCCACATGAGACAGTTCTCAAGATTATACTTACGAAACTCAAGGACTCAAAACAATTTAGTAGTTCCACTGGAAAGTTTTTATGTAGTTAATAATTTGTTGGTGAAATGGTTGCCTTTCCGATATATTGAAAAAAAAACTCACTAGTTAAACAATCTAATAAATTGGTCGAGTGAGGACATTTTCTCTCTTGTTCTATCATGCAGGTGACCGAGCTATTTCTTATTTCTTTAACATGCATTTAAAAGATGTTCTCAGTAGCACTCGAAGCTAGATCCAGCGCCACATAATATTTTTTTATGCCAGAGGCGGCAAAAGACCCCGCGCGGTTCGCCTGATGGTAAGCAATCACGGCCGCCCATGGACACCTGCAACACCAGAGTATCGAGTATCGCTCGAGTATACAGCGTGGAATTTTAGTCGTTGTTTTCCCACAGTAAAATGATTCTATCTTAGTAGTAAATTAGATTAATAAAGTTTTTTTTTAGTTTAATCAAAAGTTTTACGATTATGATAGACGAAACTCGAACCCATAGTACTAGCTGCGTCACGGACGTCACTGGACGGGGTCATTGCCCTTCGCGTTTATCAAAAAAAATATAATTTACTATTTACTAACATTTGGTTTTAATTTTCCCATCAAACTTTGAAAACAAAAATAAAAAAAAGTGTTAAGAAAATTTTCAAAAAAAAAATTATAAAAAATCAATTGCAAAACTCGATAGTATTACTGAAGGTGATGCGTTCTGCTGCGGGAAAACAACGACTAAAAAAACACGAATATAATAGCCAGCGCTGTATAGAGATTATAGGTAATGTTAAAGGTTTAAAGCCCGACCCAGAAATTTAACCTATTGCTTAAATATATTGGCCTATTACTAACAGTACAAATGAAGAGTTACTAAAATGTTGGTTTTCTACTATCTCAATTTACCACAAGAAACCAACTGCATAATTATAATCCTTTAATCCTATTTGTTGTTTCTGCAAAGCAATTAATAAAATGTAAAAGGTTATTCAAAACATTAGGTAAATGCACAAAACTCTTAAAAGGTGGCCGCTTCCTCCCCGAAGCATTTTCAAGAATAAAGTTTCCCTGCGGTCCAACTTCCTCCACATTAACGTAATAATTGTAATTAGGAAACAACCCCAAACATCGCGAGTCTGACTTCCTAGTTCGAAAGCCGCAGCACCAAGGAAGTCGGTATTAAAGCGAGTTCTTGTATTTTAATATAGAGTACAGGCTTTCGAGAATAAAAGGTGTTTAGACTAAGTACCAAGTACGAGTAGTATTTGCTTTCTGCTGACGTATAAGTATTTTAGTAATTGCGCTAGGGGTGTTTGATTTTTATAGAATCGTGATCACATCGACAACGGATCATTATTCTATACTTCTATACTAAAATTATAAAGAGGAAAGATTTGCTTGTATGTTTGGTTTTTGTTTGTTTGTATTGAATAGGCTCCGAAACTACTGAACCGATTTGAATAATTCTTACACTGTTGGAAACCTACACTATCCCCGGGTGACTTTTTGATCCCGGAAATGTGGGGGGAAGAGAAAGATATTTGAAAAAAGAAATTACTTGCGGGTGAAACCGTTGGCGGAAGGCTAGTTTTTAACCGACTTCAAAAAAGGAGGAGGTTATATGTTCGACTGTATGTATTTTTTTTTTTATCATAAAGTTGATTATTATTATATCATCTTATGTACACGTAGATGTGCGTCACACTTTCGCTAGTATAAGATAAAAAATTATGAGTTGAGTGGCGGCAATAAACAAAAAGGCAGCATAATGTCATAACAAATGACACTGGGCATTAAAAAATAATGAATCAAACTAGAGAGAACAAAGGAACTAATGCAGCTTATATAATTTATACCATATCCGTTGGCAGACAGACACGCAGCCCACCTGATGGTAAGTTGTCACTGTGACCTATTCCATTGAGGACCACTTCACCACCAGAAAGCGTCGCTCAATGTGATGCCAGATTGTAGGCTCATCTGATCTTCGAGCTTTTGATTTCAAGTGTACTGGCTCCCACATTAATACTGCCGGAACGCAGCCAGAACTCGTATGGCGGCAGATTTCACTTGAGGGGGTGGTAGCTAGCCAGTCTGACTCTGAAAAAGTCCTACCACCAACCAGACCGCCTCCGTGGAACAGTGGCTAAGCCGCTCGGGTATAAAAACCCGGAGGTCGTGGGTTCGATTCCCACCTAGGGTCTGGTTGGTGGTAGGGCTTTTTCAGAGTCCGACTGGCTAGCTACCACCCCCACAGGTGAAATCTGCCGCCATAATAGCTCTGGCTGTGTTCCGGAAGTATTAATGTGGGAGCCAGTACACTTGAAATCAAAGGCTCGAAGATCAGATGAGTCTACAGTCTGGCAGCACATTGAGAGACGCTTCCTGGTGAAGTGTCCCTCAATGGAATAGGCCGCAGTGGCCGCTTACCATCAGGTGGGCTGCGTGTCTGTCTGCCAACTGACTTAGTATAAAAAAAAAGACCCAAGGCGGCAATCGAACCCACGACCTCCGGGTTTATATACCCGAACCAATGATATTATAAACCCGAACGGCTTAGCCACTGTTCCACGGAGGCGGTCAATACAAAATATTTATGTCAATCTTTCGAAAGATCCGACGTCTCTTCAGCAAGCCATTAGAATATCAGGTGGAGTAGGTATCTATTAGTTAATGTACAAGTTCGTTCGGAGTTCGCTACAATCAAAACGGGACTCGGCTGGTTGCGAGTTACAAGTGTGTTTGGACTTTCTGTGTTTTATCCTAACGAATGTTTATTCTGATCTCATATATGATTCAAGGAAATTCTATTAGAGTTTTGCTTGTTTTACTCTGTGCGACAAGCTCATGGCAGCGGCAACTGACTAGGCAGTTTGTTGCTTTAAAGATATACATATGTAGGTACATAGTTTATAAGATCTTTTGGCTAGTTGATTGTCAAGAAGTCAAATACAGGTAATAATATGCATACCTAAACTTTTCAAAATCATCACTAGACAAACTCCTCGGGTAATTTAAAAAAATAAGTAGTAACAATCCCTGCTGAATTATTGAACAAAAATCATAAATCGACTTTATTATTTCTAATGATAAAAATGTTTGTAGTATCACAACTTTAAGTACAACGCCAACTCATACTTTGAAACATATACTCGTATTATAAACTAGCTAACCCGGTGACTTCGTATTACTTGATAGGTTAGAACAGTGTGTATGGGAAAATAAAATTATCATTTTAAACCTTTCCTTGACTTCCACGAATATTTCAAGACTAAAATGAGTCAAATTGGTTCAGTCGTTCTCGAGTTTTAGCGAGACTAACGAACAGCAATTCATTGATATTGTTTGTGTGTAGTGCAATAAAGTACATATATCTATCTATAGATAGATACGTGATACTTGTGCTGCAGGTGCCACCTTTGGGCACTGGTCTTCCAGGGCTCAAGGATTTTTCTCGATTATAGTCTCATTCTTATACTTTATACTGTATGGCTTGGTATTCTAAAACTAATCAGTAATTGTAACAAACAATATGTAAACAAACATGGCGATGAAAAAGAGTAACTGTCGAGTTTCTTGCCGGTTCTTCTCGGCAGATGACTGCATTCCGAAGCCGGTGGTAGAGTCACTCTGTAATTGACGATTCATAAATACTTGGTACAAGTTTACATGAATAAAGAATATTTTGATTTTGATTTTGAGATAGATAACAGCAGTTTATATTTATCGGTCCTTCCAATCCGACCAACTAAACGGACCAACTGGTTGTGCGGTTTGGAACCCGATAAAAGGTTTTATTCCAATCCAACCAACTAGTTGATCATTTATTATATCATAGAGATAATATCCAAAATCAAATATCTGCGACGCCATGGGCAAAAAAGATATAGACAGGACAATCCTCTTGACGATTCAAACTCGCCATACCTACCACCGAAAATCGTATTGTGCTGAGATTTCTTCATTAAAAACATTTGAAACTGTTCGCAGTTTCCTGATTCTTATCCCTTCGTTTCAGATTAAGCGTGAAATACGATCTCAGTAAAGAAAAAAAAGGATTTCAACAAAATAAAAAGTCTCTCGAATTCAATTTGCATTTCATTTTAATCTTGTTCCACAACACAATACACTTACAATGGACAAAATAATATACACAAAACAGCACAAATGTAGACAATTTCACAAACAAAACACAACATACTGTTGTAAAAAACAAGTTAGTACTTTGATAATTGAGTCTGCCCAATTAAGACTATCGAGCCACAAGCTATGTATAAGTATAATTAATTAGAGTTCAGCTCTATTATATTATTAAATAAAAGTGAAAAATAAGATAATAAATTCCCAAGTTTCTATTCTATGATACGTAGTTCGGAGACAATATTTTATATAAATTAAAATCTAGCAACGAAACTCGATGGATGATCTTTTAGTCGATCTTGTATTAAACGTAATCCTGAATTGAATACAGTAATACAGTTAACTGTTACAAATTGGGAATTGTGATGGCTAACTGTTATTTCTGAATTAAATTACAATTGCATGCATTATATTGCGCTTTTATGCTTTTATGAGTCTGTAAGATACCTACTTAAATCTAAAACCTCACTCAAAGTATTGCTAAAGCACGGTCGTGGACCAGTATGAATTTCGTACGATAACCCTTTATACCTGTCTCTATCGTTACACGAGTATAATTATTAGCTGTCTCGCTCGCACCGGTGCAGGCGTGGGAGGCGAGACGGTTTCCTTTAGCTCTCACTTCCACACAATTCGTTGAACTCGAGTAAATCTGTGCCAGGCTTCGCAAAGCTGAGGTAGAGGTAGTTTCTTGAGACCCTGAAGGAAAGCAGTTTGAGTTTCGGTGTCAGTTGGAGAGTGGCCAGCTTGATGATGTTCTGTGAGCGCGTTGAAGGGAGTCCACGGCATTTCTCTTTTTGATCTGGTGAGCTTTTGGAGCTGGAACAATAAAAATAAATAAATATAAAGCTTATATGAAAAATCTAAAAGTAAGGAGCATAGGCAATTGTGGGATTGATATCGGAATTATAGAAAGAGGTATCATAATTAAGTGAACTGTTGAAAATATTTAAACATCCAAAGACATCATTTGAAATGTTTATTGGTTATTTGGCATCCACAGTACAAGCTTCGCTTAGTTTGGGGCTGGACGGCACTGACGGCACTGTATGGTCTGTGTGTGAATATTATAGGGATATAAGATATGAGCTCGGGTATAAAACTCGGTGGTCGTGGGTTCGATTTCCACCTTGGGTCTGGTTAGGGGTAGGGCTTTTACAGAGTCCGACTGGCTAGCTATCACCCCCACAGGTAAAATTTGCCGCCATAACAGCTCTGGCTGTGTTCCGGCAACATTAATGTGGGAGCCAGTACACTTGAAATTAAAGGCTCGAAGATCTGATGAGCCTCAGTCTGGCAGCACATTAAGCGACGCTGGTAAAAGATTTAAATCTTTGACGCTGGTAAAGTGTCCCTCAATGGAATAGGCCGCAGTGACCGCTTAGCATCAGGTCTACCAACTGACGTGGTATAAAAAAAGACCTCTCACAATGCTCATCATTTTAGATCTTATTCACAATACACAGCAGTAAATCTACTCACCAAATTGTGTAAAATCTTTTTAGGGCACCTGAAATTTTGATCGTCATGATGACGGCGGCGTGAAACTAAACGTCATTTGAGCAACATTTGAGTTTCTAGTCTTTTATCTTTTCTTTAGTTAACACGTTCGGAGGAGGTTCCTAACCTGAGCAACAGGTGACGATGGAATTGAAAAGAACCGCTCCTTTGGGGTTCCAGACGTTTTCGCGGCTAGGTTCTTTGAGTTTGGAATTCTGCCTAAGTTGGTTTTACGAGGTGCGGTTTAATTTGGTTGATATTATGGCTTAAAATGTCGAAATTATTATGCGTTTTTCATGGTTTGTAAGATATATCTTTATGTAAAATATCTACCGATATTAAATTCAAAAGCGTGATTGCTTGAAGAATTTTGTTTTTTTCTAACACACAAAATGTGTAAATAAACAAGATTCTTCTTTTTATATAGGTATATCGACTGCTCCTGGAATAATGTCCCGGATATTCCAATTGATGCCTTTTTGTTGTGTCTCATTTAGGTATTAATTAGGTATTAAGCTTGCGCGATGCAGAGTCATCCCTTTGTTAAACTGTTTGTGCTGGTACGGTTTACTTATCAAGTTATATGTCACCTCATATACGAGTACTCACGTGTTTTTCTTTATACCAAAAATATTTTTTATAAGTAAATGCGCTTCAGCACTACGTTATTAAAATAAAAAATAAAATTTTATTTCTTTTGTTTTGTGCACAAGTAAAACCTTTTTTTCTCATCTGGTACACCTCTCCAACGAAGGGGAGGCAAGCAATGCGAGCATCTATTACTATAAAAACCACCACTAGCACCACTTATCTGGCTTTCCAGTAGTTGTGAAGCTAGCACCCGGTACAATCAAGACGAGTTACCGCAGACACCGATGCGCCGGTACTTTTAAGTGGGTCAAATGCGTCTTTGGCTGCACTCTACGATCCGCGAGACGTGTACTAGACGAATCACCGATTGTAGAAACTCGACTAGAAAAGTGTCTTTATATTCTTTATTTCTAATAGAAGTTCTTCTTAAGTAGTTTCTTTAATATTTGGGGGGGTAAGATTAAAGTAGAAAGGAAAGGAGGTCACTTGATTGTCAGAAATTACTGACAACTATGTATAAGTTTTCCTAGTGTTCAAAGTACAAACTATGAGTAATTTGGGACTATTATGATAATTATAATTATTGAAGAACTAGCCTTCCGCCCACGGTTTCACCCACACGTAATTTATTTTTTCAAATATCCCCCTCTTCCCCCCACATTATCGGGATAAAAAGTACCCTATGTCACTCGGGATAGTTTCCAACAGTGTAAGAATTTTTCAAATCGGTTCAGTAGTTTCGGAGCCTATTCGATACAAACAAACAATCAAATTTTTTCTCTTTATAATATTAGTTTAGATATCAACCGATTTTACGAACGGTTGTACGTACCTATCCCACAGCGTGTTCTAGCATTCACTGTACTCGGCACTCGCGTCTCGTAAATTCGCTTCAGGGAAATGTACTCGTACTTCTAATTCAGCCCCAATTGATTTTTCCTTAGAATTGTTTTCATTCGATCCCAGTCTAATTCCATTTTATCCTAGCTTCCATTGTGGTCTTTTGTATTGTTGAAGTCTATTTGGTTTCTTTAGCTTTTAAAAAGATAAATATTTCAAAGGTTTTTAGTTGATTTGAGATCATTTTTAATAGATGGATGATATTTTGTTCTTCATGGCAAATAAATGCGCTATATTTATTGACTTTTAACCATTTCCTTGGAACATACATAATTATAATTAAAATACTCTTAGTAGTGCATACTTACCGTACTTCCCGTAGAGCGTGGGTACAAAAATATTTAGGCACCACATTTTTGATGTTGACCAAGATAAGAAGCCACTGCGGGTTTTGAGAAGTATCGCTCAATGTTTTGCCTTACTGTAGGCTTTTGTACTCTTGTTGCGAATAGTTGGTTAAGATAATAGAAGGGTTATTTTGTCGATAACTAAAAAAACGTGAAAATTTAGAAAAAGTTTAAATTGGCAATATCTTGAAAACAGAGCAACTTTTACTGAAGTCATGTTAGGCTTGTTCGATGCCTCTTGTGCTGGCCTACCTCCATTGTCACTGTGACGTGTAATTTCTGGGACACCCTGTATGGCAGCACATTGAGCGCTGTTTCATTGTAAAATGTTGATTAAAATGACCATGATGGCCACTCAACATTACTGCAGTAGTACAAAAAAAAACTATCACTGCTCTTCAGAAGCATTAATGCAGACAAGCTGAGAAAACACTAAAACCAACAAGAGTAAAACTGCCCCCAATAGTGGCGGCGTCACTAAATCGTTTTATTTATGAGATTCTTTCGATCTACATTCAGAATAATTTACGTGCACTCACCCGTTCTCAGGATTACAAATTTAAATAATGCCGCAATATGAAGCCGCTTGTTGCTTAAGAATATTGGGATATTTACATACTAGCGCCGCGTGAGATTGAAATTTAAAAGATGCGTGTCTTTCAGCGAAATGTATCTATTATCTGCTTGTGTCAATGTATTTTGCCTGCTTGTTTATGTTAGTTTTGCATGGATTTGGATGTTCACGGTTTAAACCGTTATTTATTTATTGTATTTGGGATAATAAACAGCCATTTACAATATAACTTATCATCCAATCTTACATAATAACACAATATTATAAAGTTGCTTATTGCGATGCTCACACCATTATCCTTTTATTAACAATTGTGTTACTCATTACTATCTAATGTGATGGACCGCCTAGTAGATCCTTATTGCTTATATGAAATCGATATTACCTATGACTGTTGTCAAAATAACCCAACAATTGCAACAACCCAACCCAACAAAAAACATTGACCGATCAACGATCGACTCGATCGGTTGTGAGTGAGTATGAAACTTACAACATTATTGCATCAGCGATATTTCCAGAGTGGTAACACCACCACCATCATCATCATCCACAGCATTTATAATCCTACTACTGGGTTGTTATTGGCTGCTGTTAATCGAAGTTCACTACGGTCCTACGCTAATACAGTCCAGTTTTGACCAGAGTAATATCAGCCGCTTAAGTATTTATATTTTCTAAAAGAAAATAAAACCCTTTAACTTAAAGATATTCTCATTTTTTAACCGACTTCAAAAAAGGAGGAGGTTCTATGTTCGACTGTATGTATTTTTTTTTTCTTTTTTTTTTTTTTTTTTTTTTTATGTATGTCCGTCGATTTCTCCGTCAATTGTGGACCGATTTAAATAATTCTTTTTTTATTTGAAAGTGCATAGTTCCGAGGTGGTCCCATTGTCACCATGTCAGGATCTGATGATGGGATCCCGGGAAAATCAAGGGCAAACCTCAAATTTTATAGGCGCACACTACGCGTTACTTGTTTTTTCTGAAGCCATTTAAGTTTTTGCGTCCTATAGACATCACTTTAGTTGATGAGCTGATGATGGAAGGTACAACTCCTTAACGGTTAGGAGTTAGGGGATAATTCTTTCAGTATTGTAAGAATATGTGGACCGTTATTTGTATTTCATGTACTTTTGCAGCTAAGCTGATGAATGAAGGTACAACTCCTTAACGGTTAGGAGTTAGGGGATAATTATTTCAGTGCTGTAGAAATATGTGGACCGTTAGTTGTATTTCATGTACTTTTGCAGCTAAGCTGATGATGGAAGGTACAACTCCTTAACGGTTAGGAGTTAGGGGATAATTATTTCAGTGTTGTAGGAATATGTGGACCGTTAGTTGTATTTCATGTACTTTTGGAGTTAAGCTGATGATGGAAGGTACAACTATGATGATGGAAGCTAAAGGGTACGACTTCTTAATTCTTATGTCCCTCTTGCGGGCTGCATCTTTAGTTGGTCTACTGAATAGTGCTGAACACTTAATGAATACCTAATATTGTCAAATAATACAATTTTACTATTTTACTCGTATTTTCGTTATCAATATTATGAGAGTTTTACTCACTCCTACGTATTATTCACACTAAAAATAGAAAAATAAACAAACTTTTTTAAAAAAAAAATAAACCGACTTCAAAAAAAAAACAAAAAAAAACTACCTAAAAACACTGAAAAGCAAAAAATAATTTTTAATAAGACATTCATCAAATGCGCTTATTGTCTAAGCCTATTAATAACATTAAATTGTATTTACGTGCTAGGTAGGTACCTACTAATCTGTTTGAAGTCGGTGCCAAGCCAAAAGTAATGAAAAATGATACATACCTAATAATTTATGTATTATACAGGGTTACAAATAATCCGCGGACGTAGGTACGTAGTCTGGGTACCTACTATTTGGCTTGGCACCGACTTCAAACAGATTAGTAGGTACCTACCTAGCACGTAAATACAATTTAATGTTATTAATAGGCTTAGACAATAAGCGCATTTGATGAATGTCTTAATAAAAATTATTTTTTGCTTTTCAGTGTTTTTAGGTAGTTTTTTTTTGTTTTTTTTTTGAAGTCGGTTTATGACTATATGTTTTTTTTTAAGAAAGCAATTAGGATGTCCTCACTCCACCTGATGGTAAGCCGATGTAAGGTCCAAGTGTTTCCAAGTGTTACCTCATAAATTATATTTTGTTTGAAGTTGGTTTTCCAACTTATAAGTGGAATATCATTCTTTAAAAACTGAAAACCTGACATAATATCTATTGATAATAATTGACTTGCAACAACAATTTAACCCTTTGTGCCACAAGTCGCGGCCCCTCGAATCGTCCAACACTTACGTGATGAACACGCATTTTTTTCTTAGGTCAAAAACCTGATATCGTGGATTTCGTTTTACGAGTATTCGCCTCAAGATTGGACGCCCAATAGTCTTTTGAAAAGCTTTATTTTGATTATGTTGAAAATACCAAACATTTATTTGATACATTCTCTACGTGAACACATAAGCATGTATAAGGAAAAATTGCGATTTTATCAGAAGGGTCGTACACGGCCCGGCTTATACGAAATAGGATTTGTCCAACTCTCAACTATTGTAATTGTTTGTCTCAGAATATCCTTTTATCGCACGCTTGTGTTGTAACATGGAAACTTTTGTTAGAGCGCTCTGAACTGGCTTTTTGTAACGAACGTAATCCTTTTCTTTTTAATTCATAATAAAAGAATTCTTTATCCGACTAAAAAACACGTTCCAGTTTCACATACACGTGAATAGTGTGCGCGTGCATAGACATAATAACTAAGTCAGTCAAATATGGATCTTAGGATTGTTAAATCTGAAAATCTATTTATACTAATACCTACAATTATAAAGAGGAAAGATTTATTTGTTTGTTTATTTGTATTGAATAGGCTTCGAAACTACTGAACCGATTTGGAAAATTCTTTCACTGTTGGAAAGCTACACTATCCCCGCGTGACTTACTTTTGATCCCGGAAATGTGATGGGAAGAGGGGATAATTAACAAAAAAAAATTGCTATGATAATATCAGCTATCATAATTATCGCTAGCAAGGCATACATCCGTAGTCGGTTCCCCTAAAATGCGCCACATGGAAATGCTAGTCAATTATCAAAACGCGGCGTATCTCGCCACGGGTCGGCGATCAAACGCCCGGCGGAGACAGAACGAGATCGCTGAGATGCGGCTCGGCTTTGACAACTATATTGATACAGAAATTGAATATGATTCGACCTTTTCGTACCCGCTATACAAATTCTAATTTATGGGATGTTCTCATGTTTTTTTTTATTCTGGTGAGTGGCCCGTTAATATATTCACAAGCCAGCGTAGCTTTGCTGTTTCTCTTCGTCTGAAGTGTGAGAATACCGGAGAGGAAAGGCTGAGTAGGGTGAGACTTCTTAGTCCTTTACCTCCCACTCAGTCCATATTCTTTGGTCCTTCAGCACATTTGTTTGTGTGGTCAGTTAACTGCCTCCGTGGTACACTGGTTAGAGCGCTGATGGGCTCTAATACCCGGAGGTCGTGGGTTCGAATCCCGCGGGGAGCATCACTTTGTGTGAATGTTTCCAGTTTGGTTAGGACATTGCAGGCCTGAATCACCTGAATGTCTGAAAAGAATGATGATTCCGTGCTTCGGAAGGCACGTTAAGCCGTTGGTCCTACGCCTGATCTCTCTTCGGTCGTGTCAGACTGCTGTCCCACCGTGTTAAGGGAGTGAGGGAATAGGGAGTGCACCTGTGCTTGCGCACTCACTTGTGCACTATAATATATCCTGCGTAGTTCGCTGATCGCCGCCATAGCCGAACCGGCTAGGAGGACATTATTATTATTATTGTGTGGTAGAGCCATGCTGTAGATAGTTACTGTATGTCAGTCGAAATGGGCCGACTCGATCGCGGAAGTCCAATTCCGCACATGAAATACCAAAGTATAAAAATGTCCTTTGCTATTTTCGTTTTTTTTTCGTTTTGTTACCTTCGTTTGGTAAATAAATGCCGGAGGCTCTACCCCTTCTCTCAGCTTTTCCTCTTTCACTTTGTCCATATTATGTTCTCAAATGCGGGTAATGCTTCTGAGACCCGCTTAAGTCGTCTAAAGGTAGTATTGATCACTTAGCATTAGCTATCATAGTTGCACGTTTGTCTTTCTATTTCCAAAGGAAAAAAAATTGAGCTAAGTAGTGCAATTTTTTTGCCACCTATAAATAGAACGATGTGTAACATTAGTCAGTTCGTTTTCAAATGTATTATTACTATAGAGCTAAACAAAAAAATAGCAGCACAGTGACAAACGCGTCGGTCGCGGTCGAAGCAGTATTTCAGCGCGTCCTGCGGTCATTTGTCCCGCGTGGAATTGCCGCTTCGCTCGTTTGTACGGGCCGATTGCTCTTGAAAATATTGCACTTTGGAACAATGGGCGTCTCTTCTTACATTATGTTTGTGGGATAGACAGACAGTTGCAGTATTTTATTTGTTTTCGAGAAGTTTTGTTCTGTAATCAGTATTGCATTTTTCTTTTGAGATTAAAAAGCTAGTTTTTCATGAAATCAATTAGCGAGCAAAACGAATGGCTGAAAAAAATATTTTTTGCTATTGGACAAAATAAAGTACTAAAAGTCAATAAATGACTAATTAATTTGGGAAAATAATTTCAGTAAACAGTGAAAAAAGCATGTTTTTACTCTCTTGGTTAAAGCTCCCGTTACAATCATGTACGGTGACGAGCAATGACTATATCTTCTTTACTTTTTATCTAAGATGGTATTAATTGATAATTATGGCTTATAATAGCTGCACATTGTCAAACGCGTTTGACGCGAACGAAGCAGTAGTTCAGCGCGTCCTGTGGTAATGTCCACGCGGAAAAACGCGTGGAATTGCCGCTTCACTTGATTGTACGGGCCGATTGCTCTTGGAAATATTGCACTTTGGAATGGTTGTTCTATGGGCATTTCTTTTTAAACTCTATTTATTGTTAACTTCAGGCAAGTTTTTTATTTTGTTTTTGAGAGATTTTGTTTTGTAGTCGGTCTTGCATTTTCGTAAAGATCTAAATACTATGTCACCCACGTTCTAGTAGGCTCACTTAGCAAATAAAGCTAATTTAGTACTTATACTCGGTAAATACTTCATTGGTTTAGGTAAACCAAACAGAAGTAATGAAAAAATAATTACATTTATTTACTCTTTTCGTTAAATGGCTTCCGTCATTCAAATCATCCTTTGATTGTATTCATCAAAGAATTTGTCATATTGACTCGTACCGTGCTCGTACCAATGGATACTGGATAAATCTTTTTGATAAAGTCAAAAAGATAAATCCAGTATCCATTACACATCTTAGATTAAGATAAGCGAAATAAATAGTAACACAGTGGACGGCCCAGTATTTCAGCGTGTTCTGTGGCCATTTGTCCCTAGTGGAATTGCTGCTTCGCTCGTTTGTACCGGCCTTCGCTTCGCCAATTGCTCTGGGAAATATTTCACTGCGGAACGGCTAGTTCAATTGGCGCTTTTCTTAAACTCCGTACAATTGCATCGGTACATACTGTTGTGTCTGCCGGGAATGTCTTTATTAGGTTTCAAGCGGTTTAAGTTGACTACAATGTTACTAATTACAAGTTGTTCATGGACGATTGGGCGTGTGTATTGCATTCTCGGCAGTTTGCAAGAGCTAAACTTTTTACGCGTTTTGTGTCCGTGGCGACGAAATTGGAAGTCGGATTTGGTGAGCACTTTTTTGATTCTGTCATGAAGAATTAGAAAAGTGCATGTATTTTTTAATACTTTTGTTTTCTTAGTTTGCGTCATTATCTGTGTTTTGGAACGTAAGACTTAAATGCTGATTTTATAATATTTAAAAAAAAAATGGTGTTAGTAGCTAGTTCTAACTTATTATACTTTTCTGTAATTTAAAATTTTTAAATTTTTTGAAGTTACGTTCGTAAATAAAAGTACATTTAGTCAATTCGATTCATTTTTACTTATACACGTTATACATAAAGCAAGTAAACACAATAAATAGAAACAGTTTTGCAATACAAGCTTACATCAATTCTCGACACTTGAATTCACACAACTTGTCCTCAACGAATTGCACAAAATAGAAAAGGCACGGAACATTCATTTAAAAAACGACCTTATAACAAACAGTACAAAGTTGATAAGCGCTCTAGTCGAATAACACTATTACGGCAAATTTTTAAGCAACAATTTAGTTTTCATGGCGCTAGTTTAAAGTGCGTTTACTGTTTTATTTGATTTTACTACGTAAAAGATCAATTCAAACTATGTATTTTGTTTATATGTTCTATTGGAGCTTGGAAAAATGCTTTAATATCAATCTAATATCTCCAAGTGTGATCCCAAAAGTAAGTACAAGACTTATTACTTATTACTCGTATCTTTTCAACACAATATTTAAACGATTGTCAGTGACGTTGCTTGGCTTTGCACCTCTTTGACGGGCATTATGAAAAAAAAAACCGATTGTTTGGCAGGTCTTAAAAAATAATCAAAAGCTATACTTAGTTACCTGCTAAGTTGCGCTATGTGAATATGGTCCATTTTCTGGTAGTTTGCTCATGTCCCAGCCCAGGGACACTGCCGACGGTGATGCAGAAGCGCGGGAGGATTTAGTCCTGCGCCTCCTCTCTCATTCTCCATGCAACAGTCTTTATAAAGACTTTAGGGCATGGAATTGCACTAGTCCCACACACGGCGCGCCTTCCCCAGGCGAGTTATGGTGCCTAATTGCATTCCCTCCCATAAAAAAATATGAATATGGTCCATAGATATATTTATTCTTAAATGTCCTCTACGTTTTCAATTGTTAAATTTAAAAAAAATATTAAATTAAATCTCACAACACAATATCTTAGCGTGAACAGGAAGCTGACAGCCGAGTCGGGGCAAACTAATACCAATTCCCCTGACGAACTAGATGTTATCAAATCTTGTCTTGGGGCGTTGGGTGCAGGAACTCTCAAGTGCTACAACTACGAAGTCCTCGCGAACCTAATTGTCCGCAGTCCAACCCAGTTGACTTTCGTTGACTCGCCGACTCTAGTTAGTTCTGCGAGATATGATTTAATGTAGTTTACCAACTTAGTATGTTGCAGTGAGGGCACTTGAAACTAAGGAACAGTTGAGCATTATTATTACGTTGCTAAGTAGTCTTAGACATTTTTTTTTACAGTGCCATCTAGTACCAAAGTAAAATTTGTTAAATCCAGCACCTCTTTTTTTTTATTAAAATGAATTTCCAAAATTAGGCGCATCAACTCACAAAATGTCTGGTCGCTCTTCGGCCGTGTCAAACTGCTATCCCATTGTGCTCTGAAAGTAAAGAAATATAAGTACAACCTGTGCGGGCGCATTGACTTGTGCACTACGAGTATAATGCGTCGTTTAATCGTCAAGCGTGGGCGCCGTTGTCGAATTTCGTTGAATTTGTATATATCCGGCTCACCCGTTTTTCTTCACACCATCATCAGGCAAGGAGCCGCACCTCAAGGGTTAGTGAAGACTCTTCGCCTTTTCTAGAGCGTAGGACACACCTCCTACTAAGCTAGTCTTCCCCAGTAAAAAATGACGACATTATTACGAGAGTAGTATTGTTTATCTGACCTGACCGCCTCCGTGGAACAGTGGCTAAGCCGCTCGGGTATAAAAACACGGAGGACGTGGGTTCGACTCCCGCCTTGGGTCTGGTTGGTGGTAGGGCTTTTTCAGAGTCCGACTGGCTACCCCTACAGGTGAAATCTGTCGCCATTATAGCTCTAGCTGTGTTCCGGCAATATTAATGTGGGAGCCAGTACAATTGATATCAGAGGCTCGAAGATCAGATGAGTCCAGTCTGGCAGCACATTGAGAGACGCTTCCAGGTAAAGCGTCCCTCACTAGAATAGGCCGCTGTGATCGCTTACCATCAGGTGGGCTGCGTGCCTGTATGCCAACTGACCTAGTAAAAAAAAATCTGCGAAACATGGCTCAACCATTGCTTGTGTATACCCTCCACTAACGCTACTAACTGCTAATTAAACGTCAGTTAAACCCGGCCAGCGCCGATCGTGAGCCGGTAATCCTGCATAGCTAACTTGTAGTTGCTTTAAAGGATTCCCTTAACGAGTTGGAGCACGCAACTGTCTTAAGACAAAATGAACGGGAGCACGCTTCGATTAGTTCATGATTGTTTATGATAGCCGCTTAGGCCTCTGCCTCGATTTTCGCGGAAGCGGGAACGGACCAGTACCCACGCGCACTGCAGTCACCACTTGACGCGGCCGCATCACGTGCGGTCCTATTAAGCGGTGCTGCGATTACCGCTTGATCCTGTGTCTGTGTACTCGCCTGCTCCCTCTTCCGCGAAATTCTAGGCAGAGGCCTACAATTGTAGTGCACCTTTGATAAGGGTCTAAGCACACTATGCCGAAGGTACGGGTGGCGGGTCGTTACATTCCTTCCAAGATGGCTGAGTGAAGCGATGGCTGACACATATATTCATCATGTTTGTGCTGCAGGTGCTGGTCTGCCGGGACTTACAGATCCTTCAGGTTGATAGTTTTAAATTTACTCGAAACTGTATGACTTAGGTCTTGTTTAAAAGTGGAGATGTATTCAAAATGACTTATTGGCGATTGAAAAGAGTAAATGTTGAGTTTCTTGCCGGATCTTCTCAACAGATGACTGCATTCCGAATCCGGTGGTACAGTCAGTATATTTTTTTGTTTCTGACGATTCATAAGTGCATCTTTGATACCTATTTGAATAAAAGCATATTTTGATTTAATTTTGGATGCGACTGGATTTCGCGACTGATTTTACGCTCCGATCTATTCGGCTGATAATTATGTCACACCAAAAGTGCCGAACTTACGCTGCAGAAATTCAGATGCGCAACTTTGTGGATCTTCGTCGGCAATCGAACCAAATTTCGGTTGCGTATAATGTGTGGTCTATAGAATAAGTTGCCGCTGATATCTCTGGACATTATTTACACAGCGCCATCTATCCCCAAACTATGCATTAGCTTGTGCTATGGGTGCTAGACAACGGATAAACGTTATTTATATACTTTTTTGTAAATACATACATATTATACATAGGAACACCCAGACCGATACAGACAGACATGTTCATGCACACAAATGTTTGTACCGTGCGGGGAGCGAACCCGCGGCCTCTGATGTAATAGCCGTCTTCTCGACCATTACACCAAATGGTTTGTCAAACTAGCATCAAATGTATTTGTTAGATAACTTAGATGCCGTCACTTTTGGCAATTTTCAAAAGTAATAATTTATCAGGAATTTATCCGTCAGTGATAAATCAGGCTCTTAAACTGTAAAACTCGATCAAAATCTATAAGAGATTGCAAACATTTTTCACTTTACCGAGAAAGATGGCACTATGAAAAACCTCTCAAGAAAGTTTAAGACAAATTTGGAAAACGATAATGTCCTGTTGCTTGTTTATAGTTTCCCGCTGGTTCGGAACAGGAAAAGTTTTCCCATTAAGAATACAGCGCGAGCCAAGAGTTTGCATTAACGTGCGCCCCAGACTTGGACACGATCTGGGCTTTGCTGCAGTTCTTTTTCATTTTGATTCATCGATACCTAAAAAATAGTAAGCAAACCATATTTAATTTGGTTTACATGAAAATTCTTTTGCTATATTAAGACATAATTACTTGTACAACTAGTTGTCTACTAGTCTTCCGCTTGCAGGTATCCTATTTATTTTTTTCGGAGGAGAATGCGTTTATGCTACACCTGCGGCCGTGTGTGTGACTCGAGACTCATACGCCCCGGTTTCTCCTTCGCACCCGATTGGAACGAGCCGGTGCCAGCCTTGTGGTTATTGACCAGCTCACTGCATGTATACACTTGACGTTATCCCTTGGTAATGCGATTTTTTTATACCAATAGTAGCTTATGTCACTCTTCAGAAACCATACTGTCCTGCAACAATCCTTGTTCTTCTTTCACTTTGCAACGGAGCAACGTATTGACGTTTTGACCGCCAACGTGGAACAGTGGCTAAGTTGCTCGGGTATAAAAACATCACGGAGGTTGTAGGTTCGATTCCCGCGTTAGGTCTGGTTGGTGGTAGGGCTTTTTCATAGTCCGACTGGCTAGCTACCCCCACAGGTGACATCTGCTGCCATAACAGCTCTGACTGTTCCGGCAATATTAAGTCGGAGCCAGTAGTACACCTGAAATCAGAGGCAAAGAATCAGATGAGCCTACAGTCTAGCAGCGCATTGAGCAACGCTTCCAGGTGAAGCGTCCTTTAATGGAATAGGCCGCAGTGACCGCTTTCCATCAGGTGGGCTGCGTGCCTGTCTGCCAACTGACCTAGTATAAAAAAAAGTGACTTTCGGGTATGGTATGGGAACGTGTGACTGTGAGTAATATAGGCTTATATTTTCTTGGAAAGAAATCGCAACCCACGCTATAATGTAGTTTAGACGTAGTATAAGGGCGAAGACCAGTAGGTAATACATAATATTACCATAACAAACCATACATTACCATATATATTTCACCAAACATCTTCGGTCAGTGTCCTTAAGCTATAACGGTTTATGATTCGCCATAGCAATCATAAATATTTTTGGTGCGAACATGATATAATAACGAGAGAATTTTATGTCGTGCTATAAAGGCTGTATAAACACAATTTTGTCGTGGCTGAGCGTGGATTGAATGTAATAAATGATAATTTTGTTTGTAGCTCATTTATTCTTTGTTGGATGGGTACGATGGGCTATGAATAATTGTCTTCGATTGATTGATTTGATCCAACAGTTTTTTCTTGGTGTTACAAGGAAGAACAATGGAACTTTATGATAACTATCATATAAATATGATATCTGGTAAACTTAGTGGTAGAGCCATGCTATCTTACAGTACGAATGGGCCGGCTCGTCCGGAGAAGTACCACTACACACCAGCGTGAAACAATAGTGACTACTATTGTGTTTCATCTGGTTTGTGAGAATGCCCCTTAAAAGGCGATCCGTTTGGTGTTGCATAAATTACGTAGTTGGATGCTAAATTTAAACATTTCTATAATGTACCTAAGTGAATTATACTTACAAACGCAGTTCATCATACTATAAACAGAATAAAATATACACTTTTCCAAGACCCCGTGGAAAATAGGAACGGTAAATTACTGTGTTATTAGGGCTGTATTTTCCCTCATTTCCTGACTTAATTTTTCCAAAGCGCACGTTTGTTATGAGTATTTTCCCTATAATATACGGTGCCATGATATTTTACATCTTTCACAAGAAAGGTATAACCCTAAAAAATAGAAAAAAAGCCCGACATACCCGCCATCAAGTGTAATGGGCCCTTTTAATGGATGCTTTGGGGACATTCTGTCCCAGGGCTACCCATGCGGTGAGTAAGGATTATATTTTTGGGGTACCGAAGACCCGTTAATGTGTAAGTGGTCGACGAACGGGACGGCATGACTAGGGTTAGTTTGGGTCTGCAAAGCCTTTTGTTTGCGGCGTATCTTTTATCCTTTAATTATGAGCGTACTTGATGTACGAGTTTGTTGTTATTGAAAATAATCTGTCATTAATGTAAATATTTATTGCTATAACAAAACAAAATATTTTTATTCCTTTATCGGAAAAGTTTATCAGGTGAAGTATAAAGAAATCTGATTGGCTGTAAATGATTTAGATTTTGCCGGTATATATACTAATTGTAATTAGCGAGGCTACCTCGAGGAACAGCTTAAAATGCAGACTAAAAAAATTACCTGTCACACTGTGTCCATGACATAATTATTTTGTTGTTAGGATACGTCTGTTTTTGATCATCATGTATATGACAAAGGTTTATATAACAAAAATATATATTATATTGGTTTATATAACAAAAAAACACGAGGGCTACTGCCGACAAACTGCATGTGTAGTTTGGCAGACTGTTTGTATTTTGTTTTAAGTGATTAAATTAAAAAAATATTATAAAGAGGAACGATTTGTTGATTTGTTACATTAAATAGGCTCCGAAACTACTAAACCGATTTGCCGACTTGCCAAATCCTGAATTGCAAACCTTTACATCTGATGCAAGTACACTTTTAGAAAGAAACTTTTACGTCGACTACGAAGAGTTTGCGATCAAAAGGAGACCGAAACGATTTCATACAATCTTGGGCCTGAATGTAATAACATGTAAATGGTGTGAATAAATAGATTGAAACTCATTGGTCCTTTACTGAAAATTCTGTCAGTTTAGACAATCTGAAAGCTGAGTTAATAGAGGTTTAAGTGGTAAAAGTGAGGTGGTTAAAAAAGTGGTAAACATACCTGTCCAGAGTGAAAGCAAGGGTCGGTCAAGTTAGGCAGGATCAGGAAACACAAAAACAAAGCAATGGTCGTTAAAAATGAATAGAAATCGGAAAAAAAACACTCAAAACGCAACGGAGAACACAAAATCACCGACCAAAGTAGTCACAAGTAGTACTGTCACCTGTCACTTTCAAGTCAACGTCATGCGTCAGTCCAGTCACAGATTATCATAAACTAATATCGATTTTAATCGATAACCATTTTTATATTATTTTTTATGTTTTTTTATGTAAAATATGTCTATTTATGTACAACACAATGCATTTATCTTTTTTAAGTTATACTAGTATATTGTTTTATTTTTTAATTGTGTTAACTAGTAATTCTACATAATCGATTAATTGACAATCGAAAAATTTATTATCATCTTTTTTGTATAATATTGAGAATCACGCTGATTTTTGATATTTCAACATAAATAAATATGACCAATTTTTTAGACTATACCTCAAGTTATTACATTTTGGCCCACGATTTTCCATCTCCTTTCATAATATTAGGTACATTTATCCTGTGAGGCTTTGAAACTTATCCCGTATCAAATCAAACTCAAAAATATTCTTTATTCATGTAGGCCTCAGAGATGCACTTATAAATCGTCAATTAGAATCAAGGTAACATAGTGACTCTACCACCGGATTCGAAATGTATGTATCTAACGGGAAGAACCGGCAACAAACTCGCTAGTTACTCTTCTGAATCGCTTCAAAGTTTTACAATAATTATATCAATACAATCTTATTACTTCTTTACCAAGTCATACAGTTTGCTGTATCAAATACAAAATTAGATAGGCTATCATATTTGACTAGCTGATGCCAAAGAGTGTATTCTCGGCTCGGGGATAGGCTGGTCAATAGTCACAAGACTGGCACCGGCTCGTCCCGAATGAGTGTGAAGGGGAAACCAGGGGAAGTTTAGTGGGTAGTGGACGCTTTAGTCTCAAGTCTCACACACAGCTGCAGGTCTAGCTAGCCTGGGTTTATGGTGCATAAGCGCATTCTCCTCCGAAAAAAAAAGAGTGTATCCTAAATTCAAATTCATGATTTGCTATCCTACTTAGATACAAAGTCTAAGCTGACGTTATTGTTCCTAGGTACTAGGTATTTTTACGAGAAACGTATTTGTTATTTATTTTGTAGTCAATAAATGTTTTTCTTCGTTTCTTTGAAATCAAATTGCTATTCGCAGAAGGAGGATACCCCAAAATGACTTAAATTATGCACACAAACGGCCTCTTACGAGTTTATTGCCCGAATTACGGCGGTCGGTCCCCGGTCTATTTATTTACTACTCAACCTCATGGTTTTATGATTACCGCCCTCGACTTACGGTGATTTTCCTTTTATGGTAACTTCAGTAGAAGATGTCATTTCATTCGTAAATAGAGGGCGAAGGACGGAATTGTGTTTTCGGCACTATGTATTAGGGTTTTTCATCAATACGATTGACCTTTCAGGGTGACCATTTGTGGTAGATTTATCCATCATCTTAGTTTTTTTTTTAATGTCAGAGGCGGCAAACAAGCTTGCGGGTCACCTGATAAAAGCAATCACCGCCGCCCATGGATATCTGCAACACCAGAGGGGTCGCTGATGCCTTGTCGGCCTTTTGAGGGTGTTGGGCCTCCAGCACTCTCACAAACAAGACGAAACACAATAGTTTTTTGGGACATGTTATTATTGATATGTTGTCTTAAAATCAAAAACAATTGCTATCCCCTTTATTGGTGATCCCGAATTTCATGCGAGCGAAGCCGCTAGCGTGGTCAATGATTGTGTCTAAAATAAAACTTATAAAAAGTAAAGTCAACATCCTAATTCAAAACAAATAGCTATGCCATTCCTGGAGATTATATCAGCATCAAAACCTAAGCTGATTTATCTTAAACGCAACGTTCAAAACTATTTCCCGATGCTCGTGCCCTCCCATCACACGCGCTCATAACTCAAACCCCGCACATGTAAAACTACTTTATAATAGCCGCCAATAAGAGGTTAACTTTCTATTGCCTATAAACGAGACGCGGCGTGCCATGCTGGCATTTTCTATAATACTTTAAAGGTGCTCCTTCACCGGGAGCATTCGCGTGTATTGTAACATTACAGACTCGAGCATTACAACAGTAAAGGAGGAGAACCGAGCATTACAATGCGCATCTTGTAATGATACAAAACGGGCAGGAGAACCGAGCATTGCAATGCGCACCTTGTAATGATACAATGTGTAATATCTTGATACAACTTGTAACATGCTCAAAGTCGAATCTATAATATTACATTACACGCGAATGCTCGCCAGGGAGGTAGTATTGTAATGTAATGCTCAAAGTCGAATCTATAATATTACATTACACGCGAATGCTCGTCGGTCAGGGAGGTATTATTGTAATGTAATGTTCAAAGACGAATCTGTAATGTAACATTACACGCGAATGCTCCCGGTGAAGGAGCACCCTAAGATCTCGGCGGCTTCCTTCGCCGTACATTGTGTAACATCTTGCGCTTGCGAGATTCTTGCTCCTTTACTCGAGTTATCGTAATAGCTTTGCCGTGAACTATTCAGTGTTTATCGAAACTCTTAAGCATATGTTAGGATTTTTATCTAAACAGGATTTGGGGGAAGCTGCTATTGTGGCTGGTAGATAATTTCTCTAGTTTTTTTTTGTAGCCTATTTTTATGAGCTAAGAATGAAATATAAATAAAGCAAAATGCTTTAAAAATAATAAAAAATTAACCTAAGAATGCGTTTAATATACAGTACTAGCCTTCCGCCCGCGGCTTCGCCCGCGTGAACTATAGGACGTTATCCCGCGGGAATATCTTGTAAATTGTAGCCTATGTGTTATTATGATGTATAAGCTATATTATTGTAAAGTTTCATTAAAATCAATTCAGTATTTTTTACGTGAAAGAGTAACAAACGTTCATCCATCATCCATGCGCCCCCGGCCGGTCGGTACCGCCGCAACCGCTATGTCCCTGCATTTTAAATCTGTAATATCTTCAAAAATATTCATTTAAATTGCATGCTGTAAAGAGCCATATTGATCTATATTACATGCACAATTTATTAAAGGTACTTAATTGGATAAGTCGCTTTTTCGTAAATATGCCCTTATTTTCTCATTAGTAAAGGATAAAAATGATTATTGTGGGTTATCCCTAATAGATAGACATATACCATCGCGGACTTTTTTGTAAACCGTTTTAAGGTGAACAATACCGTAGTACATTATTTTGATCTATCTCGTAGGGTTCAGCCAGCGTTTGCAATGTAAGCGCAAAAAAATGTGTTTATTTACGACCTTAAATTAAAAACCTCTAAAATTATCAGTGTTTCTCTACTATATTATGCATGTATTATACATATAAACCTTCCTCTTGAATCATTATATCTATTAGAAAAAACCGCATCAAAATCCGTTGCGTAGTTTCAAAGATTTAAGCATACAAAGGGACATAGGGACAGAGAAAGCGACTTTGTTTTATACTATGTAGTGATGACAGGAAATGCGAGGGACATATTTAAGCCCCAAATAGTTCATGCTTCCATATAACAAAATAAGTATAAATCAATAAAAACTCTGGTAAATATCTGCAATAATAACCTTAGTCGAAACCTGAAAATCCGCGTAACGTGCGGGCACTCTTCCCTTCATAGTACCTATTTCGTGCACTCGTTCATTACTCAAATTATTGTACTCGCGTACAATTTGAGTTTGGGGCGTAACCGGCCGCTCAGCACACGGGATTTTTAGGTAGTTCATGCATACATAAATTATTAGGATGATTATGAAAAAAATTAAGGATATATTTTTTATAGCGAATTGGACTCTTAATCGGATTCTGAACACTCTCCTTTAATATGTCCCTCGGGTTACCTAACACGCTGTATATTTTTTTATATTTGGACTAATTATAGCACTTGACCACAAAGTTGCCTGATGTGTAACAACTATGCGGTCTACGATGGAGCGCGCTTGCTTAGGAAAAGCCCGTTAATTCTGGCCTTGAAGAGCCCCAAGTTATATTGTGTAGGAAAGACAGATCCCGGCAGAAAATTCCACTCCCGCGCAGTCCGCATGAAAAATGATGAAGCAAATCGCTTAGTTCGTACGCGCGGTATCTCCACTGTATACGCATGGAGTCTCTGACCGAGTCTAGTAGTTATATACGCAGGCCAACGAGACATTACCTTTGTTTTATAAATTGGCCTCTTACAGTTATTTATTTATTCATTTATTTTAATGCACAACAGTTATGGCATGTAGAGATAATTTTATTATAATTTTCTGTTATTTTCTTTATAAATTATTATCATGGCTCCATTGTTACATACACTTTATAATTCCGCTGTGCGTGTGTTTGTGTGTTTAACCAACGAGCTTGATATTATAACGTGCCTAATTTACAATTCCATCTAGGAAAAACATCCACGTGATGACTATAATGATATACATATTTTGATCTACGAATGTGTGTGTGTGTGTGTGTGTGTGAATTTGTGATAGACATGCATTGCATTGCATGCGATGCATTTCGAGACATTTTATACTTGTTCGTGTTCGATATAAAAATATCTCTGAAACAGACATTTGTTCATGCACACAAATGTTTGTACCGTCCGGGGATCGAACCCGCTCTCATAGGTCTGATACCTTTATAACGCTACACGGCCCCGAAAGCATAATCTATAGCCGCAGCTTTTCACATTATGATTCAATACTAATTCCTCATAATGCATGCAGAATATTAAATTACACATTTCCGAGAACAAGCGGAACAATTGTTATAACACGATTGTAGAACAACCATTTGCGTTTGGTTCAAAAGTTTGGTAACTGTTGCCAACAAGTTTAATAGTTATCTAATCTCACTAAAACTGCGAGAAAATTATTACGAACTACAAGCACAACACTCTCATTTCATTTTCTGTTTATATTCAACTAAGGGTTCTCTAAACTTTGGCTAGCATCGAGGATATCCTAATTTACCCGACGCGATTCATAATTTGTAGCGGTTGGCTGAAAATGTTATTGACCTTTGTTTTTTCTTGTTTCACCACCGCTATTTTAACCAATGTTGCTTGGCGTTACAATTGAACATTGGTTTGTACAATATGAAATTATTTCCTTACAAATCTGTACGACATGAAAACCGACGTTTGGTTTCTTGATGTGTGGAGAGAAAAATAAAATAAATCTCGAAAGAGAAATAGGCGGTTACTTAAAAAAAATGGTGCGAATCAAAAATTGACGCAGAAACGTTGCAAGTGTCTTGGGTACTTTTTCCATGGACGGAGATCACGGCAATTTTTTTTATTTATAAGTATGCTGTTCCTTTTTATAATGTGTATATTTTTAGTGGTTATATCCAGTTTAGTATTTAGAATTTCATGTAAATTGAATAAATAAAAACATAATAGTGAACTTATTTACTCTACTTTGACTTCTAAAACCATAAGCAAATACACGGCTATTTTTAACAATAGAACATAATTTAATCATTTTCCTGTCGTAGACCCAACCCTTGGGCATACAAGCTTACACAACCTTTAGAAAATTAAGTCACTGTCCTCCCATTCTGCCTACTCACTCCCCTAAACTCGACCCACTAACACAAGACAACAAAGTTGAGCAGTTACGAGGAACTTGGCGAAGTTTCGATAATCCGCAAGTCATATATTCGGATCAGAAGTTCCAGTCTTGAGTGGCCGACATTAAGCGCTATCGACTTGCCTCTTACCACTCTTACCTTTGAACTCGAGCATTCTCTAGGACCCATTTTTCGCCGTTTGAGCTTTCGGATTCGTTTGTGAAGACACTTGGCGGCGGAGAGCTAATTTTAACGTCTCTTTCGTTCGGGAAGACATCGGCACCATCCTATTATGTAGGACTATTTTTGCAACGTTTTGGACTCCACGCCTCTCTGTGTGAGCCAATATCCATTGTTGTAAGGATTACTTGATGTCAAGGATTTTGCCTGAAGTGAAAAATTAATAGGCTAATAAATATGTATCTGGGCTTATATAAATATCTCTGGACATTATTCACACAGCGCCATCTAGCCCCCAACTAAGCATTAGCTTGTGCTATGTGTGCCAGACAACGGATAAACGTTACTTATATACTTTTTTTTTTGTAAATACATACGTATTATTACGTAAACACCCAGACCGATACAAACAGACATGTGCATGCACACAAATGTTTGTACCGCGCGGCGATCGAACCCGCGACCTCTGGTGTAATAGCCGACTTCTCGACCATTACACCAAATGGCTCGTCATTTTGCTTTTACCTCTCAATGTAAGAAAAATTAAAGCAATGACTGACTTTTTCTTTCGTCTTATTTACGTCTTATCTTAGAATAATAACCGTCTTATGTAAATAGGGGAATATTTTTATTATTTTTGGAGTAGTCTCACCACAATTTGTAATGTAAAAATTAAGGATTAAAAATATTAAAATTCTCTCACCACCTGCGAAGCCGGGGTGGGTAGCTGACGCATTATATAATTATCAGCATGTGTACAAAAGGATAATTGTAATGTGAATTATTATTCACAGATTTATAGTGGCCGCAACTCGTTTAACTGAGATAGAGTTTCCTGTTTGCGGTTATTATTGATGATTAAATGAAGCGTACAGTATTTAATCTCATTATTAGCTTACAAATGTTTTGGTTCAGTCGATACAATAAATGATGTTGAGGTTACTGACATTCGACGATCACAGCCGAGAACTACGCGTATTGTACCCAAAACAAAAATGATTTTTGGCCCATAAATCTGTCAAGTGGTGCTTTCAGTTAATAAAAATCTTAAAGTTATAATAACGAAGACTCATAATTTTCTGTTTGTTACAAAGAGAGAATTAAACGTAGTAAAATACTATGTTTTGTTTTTTCCTAAAATTAAGACATTAAGTAAAGGCTCATAATTAGTTAAAGCCCTACCCAATATAACCAATCAGTATAATCGTTTCCCGCAAATTTATAACCCTCTTAGAGCTATAAAAAATAAACCAATGCAAAAATTAAACAGTATATTACCCCCAGACCGCGGTCTCCGGCGGCCATTTTCGCAACATTTGACAAACACAAAAGACAAATTCCGCAATAAAAAGGTCATTTGAGGGCGAACAACAGTCATCTTAACGATAAACAAAGAGCTTGCTCTCCAGTGATTTATACAAGAGCCCCAGTGAACCAGTAACTGGCTTTAACGGCTATGGCTGGTGGGTTTTGGAGCGTAAAAATGTCCTTTGTCATAATTTAGTGTCAGACTTATGTGCGGGCCATGTACTGCTGTGATATTACAATTGCAAAGTACAGATTGCTACTACGCGAGCATTTTTTCGGTATCAGAATTATAGGCATTTTTATTTTTGTTTTAATGTTCCTCAAGGTTTTCTAATTAGGTTATGTTTGAAACGATTTAGCAGTTTCAAGTATCAAATTAAA
The DNA here is from genome assembly GCA_949319885.1 of Mecyna flavalis. Classification (NCBI taxonomy): domain Eukaryota; kingdom Metazoa; phylum Arthropoda; class Insecta; order Lepidoptera; family Crambidae; genus Mecyna; species Mecyna flavalis. Next base: position 2,881,043 of record OX439426.1, read on the forward strand.
CCCGCCGCACCTAAGGACAAAGTTTCCATTTTTGAAATCGAGTTACCACGCCATACCACGCTTGCCAAATGCGGATTGGTGATCAAAAACACCGACACAAAGTTGCCTCGATCCGGTTAGCACGTTAATGGACTTTAGGGACACGAGCTACCTATTAAATTATTATATTGTTACTATCTAATTTTTCCAATATTTTTTTTCCGGAACCCTTCAGTCTACCAGTTCAAATTTTTCCGATATAAACGAAATATATTTTATTCAAAGATACAAGAAAAAGATGCCGAAAAAATAATCCTTTCTTTACAAAACTGCGATGATTTATTAAGAAAACAAGAACGGCCGAAAGGGACCGATCCTTTATAAACGAAGACACAAAATTTATTCAACCGTACCCGAGTCAACAAAGCATCTTTATCACGCCACGTGACAGTTCACGCATGCCGCCTAACATCTGTCACGCACCTGGGCAAATGTAAACATCAGTAAGTTATTACGGCCTATTACATATTTATGGAATATTGTTTTTCAATTTTTAACACCAATAACTGCAAGTTAACATGAAAATAGTACTATTGTGGTCATTATTAAACTGAAAAATCACGAAGAATGCCTCTCTTTCGTTATTTTTTTTATATTTTTAATTTTGTGTACTAAATCTTTATAGCTTAGAGGTTCTATAAGTTCGTTGCTATTAGATTATATACCTAACAATTAAAATGTTATTTGATTACTGACGTGATGTTTAGACATCATAATCTTATCTTCTACTTTACTGTGATCCCCACTAAACTGTGCCTGGAGTCTGGTCTGCGGACAGCGTGAATAAAATAAAGATGTCACGTCGTAACTTGTTGCGGTGTCAAATGCGTCATTTGGCGTCATGTCGCGGCCACGTGATTTATTATGGTGGACGTGTTTTGTTTTCGCCGTTTCGTCGGATTAATTAGGCGGGACGAGGGACTGAATGCGGACGAAGTAAGCATGGGCATGACTTAACTTTTTATTTTGACAGAAGCGGTCTGATGAGTGGGGCAGTGTAGCATTGGATGAATAAACAGGATTTTACGGAGGTTGTTAAGGTCTGGTTTACAAAATGGAGTTAAGTGTTAAGGGATGTAATTACCTATACAGGAAAATTAGATATTTTTTAATAGCTTCGGTATCTCAATGTGACTTATGGTGGTTGCGGGAAAGGCAGATTTTCTTTTTTGGTTACGTAACGCTATATCGACCCATCCCACCTTGAATGGATTAGTGCAATGTAGATGATGGTATCTCGACACCGCCAACCAGCTAGTTTTCGTTTGGAAGAACTCTCTATCCAGAAACCGCAGAATGTCTCCATTTGGACTACCGTTGCGCAAGTGGGAACGGGCACGTCGCCCCTGCCTTATACTTATTCCCTAAGCTTACAATCCCAATATGTCGTCTCGTGTATCGCAGTGGAACTGCTCTACAGTCCAACGATAACCGCCGGGCAATTTGATTACGCGACGGCTGAACCCTCGTCTCAGAGCCGTTGTTCGCGAACCTCTGACTGCCTGAATGTATTACAGTATTGCTGGCTTTGTTTTAGGGACCACATCGAATATACCAATGATTGTGGAGAGATTTCTGGTTCTTCTGGGTAAGTTTTATTTCCGTTTTCTCGATCGAGCTACTTTGCTTTAGGGTATTGTAATTGGTTTGTAAAATATATGTATTAATTTTTCTGTTAAAATTAATTAAGGAAATCGTTACTAGTCGTGTGATAAATCTGCCGATTTCTCGACCACTACACCAAATGACTCGTTACTATAATACAACGTGTTATCTTAATTGATCAGAACAACGAGTAGAATCCATTAAATCACTTTTTAATACAGGTCACATTTTTCAAAAAAGATTTATTAACAACTAGCCTTCCGCCCGCGGTTTCACCCGCGCGTAATCTCTTTTTTTCAAATATCCCCCCTTCCCCCCACATTCCCAGGATTAAAAGTACCTTATGTTCACCGGGGATAGTGTAGCATTCCAACAGTGAAAGAATTATTCAAATCGGTTCAGTAGTTTCAAAATTGTTATTCCCGCGGGAATGAGACATTTCCCGTAGGAATTTTATAGCCTATGTCCTATTCAGTGTTATAAACTATACGTGTGCCAAATTTCATCTAAATCCGTTCAGCCGTTTAGGCGTGATTGAGTAACAAACATCCAAACATCTAAACATCTAAACATCCAAACATCCAAACATCCAGACTTTCGCATTTATAATATTAGTAGGATAATGTGGAAGCCGTCACGTGCGCAAACCATACCTACCGACTCGTCCCTCGACGAAGCGTCGTCGCAGACGCAAGAAACGATCAGAGTTGCCAGTAAAACTAAAGCAGCTTATAAAACCATCAATTTTTTTTAATGTTGTTTTTTCTTTCACAATTAGGTCAATTGCGGTGTCTGAGGTTTTGCGCATTTAACATAACACGTTGTAGTATAATTATCCTGCGTTGGTTAACCACAAAAATTTGCCGCCATAGCCGAAGACTCTTGGAGGACATTATTACCCAATGAAGACATAAGGTAAGCAACAGAAGCATCCTCAAGCCATTTACTCTGCCAAGTTATTCCCGGTGCGTCTCGACGGTGCCGAGTCACTGACACAATCACGGGAACTCTGAACGTAAACAATACACTTTATGTCTTCGTACGGGAGTTTAAATTAAGCTGTGTTGTGGCTTCGTTTACGGAGAGTATCAGTTTTGTTTGCATTTAGTTAGCTTAAAGAAGTAAGTAATACTGTTATTTATAAAATAGAATAAACAAACATATAATATAGACATTAAAAAACATAGACATTAGAACAAAAGCTGTTTCACTATATCCGTCTTGCGGCAGTAGTCAACGGGTAGCCGTCCTCAAAACCTCAAGTAAACAACACCCTATGGCCAGTCGTCCACTTTCATTAAAGACTTCACAATATTGGGCATTATTTACACAACACCAAGCCCAAAGATAAGACTAGCTCTTAAAATATATGCCAGAAAACACATTAACAGTACCAAAAATACCAAGACCCGTACAAACAGACATTTTCATGAACACAAATATTTGTATGTGAAACCGAGAGACGGGTATCGAGACCTTTATTATATAGCCAATTTCTAAACCATTGCTGTTTTGTAACCAAACATATTTTTCTTGTTTACACAAAGTTGAAGTATGTAAATCCGACGCCTGGAACCTATCGTAAAAGCTTTGCTTAGTTTTGAGCTAGAAAGCGTGAAAATCTTCAAGCATTGTTTACTTCAATAGAAAAATAGCGACACTAAGTTAATAATTGAGTCTTGCTAGAAGTTTGCACCACGACAGAATCTATGCGTAAACACAGCGCTTTACGTCTTTGTAAAGGAACTTAGGTGAACCCGTTTCTAGCTACCAACACAATAGAGAGGACAACATTTACTGAGGAAATTAGTTTGTAAACTCTTCAACGCTAGGAATACGCGATCATTCTCATTTTTAGGGTTCCATAGCCAAATGGCAAAAAACGGAACCCTTATGGATTCGTCATGTCTGTCTGTCTGTCTGTCTGTCTGTCCGTCCGTATGTCACAACCACTTTTTACCGAAACTATAAGAGCTATACTGTTGAAAATTTGTAAGTAGATGTATTCTGTGAACCGCATTAAGATTTTCATACAAAAATAGAAAAATAATAATAAATTTTGGGGGCTTTCGAACTGAAACTCAAAATTTTTTTTTTCATCCAACCCTTTTGTGTGGGGTATCTATGGATAGGTCTTTAAAAATGATAATAAGGTTTCTTATATCATTTTTTTCTAAACTAAATAGTTTGCGCGAGAGACACTTCCAAAGTGGTAAAATCTTGGTCCCCCCCCCCTGTAACTTCTAAAATAAGAGAACGATAAATCTAAAAAAAATATTTGATGTACATTGTTATGCAAACTTGCATTGAAATTTGGTTTGAACGAGATCAAGTAATTAGTTTATAAATTTTTGGGGCTTCCCATACTTAGAACTGAATCTCAAAAATTTTTTTTTCTTCAAACCCTTACGTGTGGGGTATCTATAGATAGGTCTTTAAAAATGATAATAAGGTTCCTTATATCATTTTTTTCTCAACGGAATAGTTTGCGCGAGAGACACTTCCAAAGTGGTAAAATGTTGGTCCCCCCCCCCCTCTAACTTCTAAAATAAGAGAACGATAAAACTAAAAAAAATATATGATGTACACTACCATGCAAACTTCCATTGAAAATTGGTTTGAACGAGATCAAGTAATTAGTTTTTTTTTAAAACGTCATAAATCGTAAACCGCAATTTTCCTCTCATTCAGTCAACTCAAATATAAAAACGTCGATCAAACTTACAAAGAACTACAAGAACTTTTATATTATGATGATACTTGCTGCTACGGAACCCTTCATGGGCGAGTCCGACTCGCACTTGGCCGGTTTTTTTTATTAACACGACTATGTAAAAGTTAGACATTAAAATGAAATAAATGTCATACACCTCTTGTGAAACAGTGACTCCACCACTAAGATTCAATTTCCGTCTTAGATCTGAGCGATTAAGTTAGCTAAACCTATAAAAAAATGACGTAGATAAGATACTAAAAAGTATTTTCATTTTTCTTACATGCATACAAATACGTATAGTTAAAAGGTGCTCTTTTATTTACCATTCTAAAGCATAATTAAAAAGCTTTTGCTGGTTTTTAAACACACTTTTATCAAGTTTGAAATACGAGCTAAAACATGTTGAAAGCTTTTTTGGGTACACTGACGTTATTTTGTTAAATTTTCATACATGTAACCTGCAGTGTAAGCTACCAAGGCACTAAAGGGTACTGTTCCTGGGGAGATGGTCCAGGGATTTCCTTGTAAGCCTCGCTGTACTGCCTCATTCATTACTACACACTTTTGCAGAGCTAAGACTTCTTAACTCTGCAAAAGTATCATATTCTTAAAAGCTCAAAAACTTGTGTATCTATTATTCTGTATGTACGTGACCCGACGTGATTTTAATTTGATGACTGATTTGTACACCAGTCATCACAGGTTGAATCATTATATTACCGGATACAAGGATGTTTCTATGTTAGCATATTATGTATTTACAAATAAAAAGGATATAAGTGATGGGTATCCATTGTGCAGCACAAGTTTTGCTTAATTTGGGGCTAGAGAATGCCGTGCTAGGATATTTATTTATTTATCATACTGCAGTCGACAGTGGTTGGCTTCCATTCGGTGCACTGTCTCATATATTTTATAGGCGTAACTTCGTGCTGCACGCCGAATACTTGTTAAAAACTTCTCGTGTCTATGCTATGCTAAGTGAGGTATATTCAATTGCTACTTTAATCTGAAACTACAAGCAGGTATAAAAAAAAATGCGTTACCTAGATTAGACTAGCGATGCACAAAAATAACGGATGAATTAGCCACAACTAGATAAAATACCTATAATTACTCATAATATCGACTCCCGATAACTCTGGCGTGATACCCAACTTCTTAACCAATCGTCAAGACCGACCAAGAATATACAAAAAGTATATAAACTATCATGCTGTCGTTGTACTAGCGTTCATGTATGTATACAATGATTGTGCAATGTCTCACGTGTTTTACAGTCCCTCCTCCGTGCTGCACCTCGTTCCGCAAAGACTCCTCGTGTGAATACTTCATGAGCACATCTCGTGTCGCCGGCAACAAACTCTGGCGGCAGATTTACTGCATTTAGTCAGTCCACTATGGAAGTGGAGCACGTTTTGTTTCAGCGATGGTAGCGACCTCTAACTTGATCAGAACGTCAAGCTGATGGCCGACGAAGCTAAATAATGAATCCGAAGAAGTATGGAATTCTACATCTCGCAAACAGAGTGGTTCTCGCTCGCTATCATATATCTGACCCTGGCTATGGTATGCTTGATCCACGCTTTGTGGTTTGATCTAGTAATTACATTGAATTGACTGCCATCTTAATAGATGAACTTAACAAATTGTAACATTAATTGAACATTGCTATCTGTAGAATTTAAAACCGAAAATTAACATGCCGGCAACTCTTATTAAGCCTCTCACAATGACGTTCAATTGAACGTCATTGGCCTCTCAATATAATTCTGTTTTTGTCTTACTTCATTCATTTTGTAACACCACTAACTACTTTAATTTCATCCTTTATCTGCACTTCGTATCCATATTCTCTCCATTTGCATCTCGCATAAATTTCTCGCTCTGTCAGACAGAGATAAAAAAAGAAAAAAACTAAGGCGTGTTTGTCTGCCAAATAAAATTGGAAAGAAAATGAAATCTACTTCTAATTTTCTGCTCTTCAAGATTATACAACCCATCTCGCTAGATCTATTAATCACTCAATTATGAATCACACTCATTTTAAGTTCATTTGAATGTGAGTAAACAGGTCCTCTCTGATCCCGGTATCAAAATGTGCTACGAACGAAATGCAAATTCACTTTGAATTCATTAGTTAGTTGAGGATGGATGAAGCATGGGGTGCTGGGTCGGGATACCTCCACGTGTGTCTGTTCTGCTGTCAGTCTCGATTTTTATCCCTAGGATTTGGCGGGAATGTTATTGGGGCAGACCGGTGCACCCTGGGCAACGACGGCTAAAGACGTCCTTTTCAGGATCTCTCTAGCCGACGGCCGAAATTCCGACACCCCCGAATTCTGCTCTCCGCGTGTTCCTCTGTTTTCAGAGATCACTGCGGATGGGTAAGGCCGGGGAAGGCTCAAGGGCGAGTGACCGCCCTGAGTCCCGTAGGGACTTTAGGTGGGCGCTCGAGTTTGAGCAGGGGGGAGTGAGACCGTAATCCTGGTGCATTGGGTAGCGGGAAGCAATCGAAAGATTGCGACCCGACACTTGTGCCGGGACCGGGGGCTTTTCTTTTAGAGCCGCGAGGAATTTACCTCTATAAAGCCGTAACCCACCTAGGTGGACCGGGGGTCTTGCCTTAACCGGCCGGACCGCGAGCAGACAAGCTCTATAAAAAACCCCAAAGGCCCAACGTTGGGGCGCCCGTTTGGGGCTATACGTGGCGTCGGGCCGCCTAATAGGTGGCTGAGGGAGAACTCAGCCTGCTAACGGCCAACCCGAGGGGAACGCCCAACCCCTCGGCGTATCGGGTTACCTAGGCACAGGGGGCACTGCCTAGGTGGACTTTTATTTCCCCCATGCTCGTGGGAATAGTATGGAAGTTACAATAAAAAATAAAAACAATACTCAATCCCGAAAGGAAGATGTGGTGCCTGAGAAAGGCGTAGGGCATGCGATGACAAAGGCTACGGAAACGGTTATTGATTCAGCAAGTATCTTGGTTGTTGACGAAATGGATGTGGAGCCCTCTAGGGCGGAGCAAGGGTCCCAATCTGGGAAGAGTGAAGGTCGCATTTTGCGCAGCAGTTGCCGTCCAAAAGGCAAAAGCAAAGTTGTTAGGGGAAGTCCTCCTCCTTCCATCAGATCCCGTTCGGGGTCAGAGGGGGAGTCCGTCAGGTCAGTCGACCTTTCGTCCGGCGATGATGAGGCCGGACGGCTGTGGCGCAAACGACCCTTTGTCAGGGAAAGTGATTTGTCGGGTAGTGACGCAGGCCCTAAGAGCGATACCACCGGCACGAAGAAAAAGCCCGCTGTTCGCGGGCGTGGAAGGCCGCCCGCAACGAGCAAGTATCAGCCCCTTAAAGAGGCTAGAGAAATGTTTCGGCGTGATTTGCGCGCTGAGGAGAAGGAGAAGGCACAGCGGAAAGCAGAGCGGGAGATCGCAGACTTGGATCGCCGACTGTTTCTAGCACGAGAAGGGGTGTCCCGTCCGTCGGAATCTTCGGCAGATGAGTCGGACACACGTAATTTGCCGGCCAGCACGCTCTGTGAACGTAAGGAAGCCAGCTCGGCGCTTGTTCGGAAAGTGTGCCTCTCATCAGGCAATCTTAAGGGCACGAGTCAGAAAGCCCTGAAATCGGCTGCGGACGAGTTTGAGAGGGCGTCCGCCGAATTATACGGTCGTACAGTCTCGAAGGAGACCGAGGTGCTGGAGCGAGCAAACGCCCGCTTGAAGGCGGAGTTGGAACGCCAAGGTAGAGAGCTGGTCAAGCTTCGTGAAGAGATGGCTACCTTGCGCGCGAGCCTCGCGGCCCAAGCGCAAACGCAGATGCTACCATCCGTTGCTGCAGACGGAGAAAGCAACGTTTTTGCCTACATGAACGCGCGCTTTGACGCCCTGGAGGCACGCCTACCCAAAGAGCGAAATCGCCCTCCCCTGGCGGCTGATAAACGTCTGCAGAACGTGCAATCGGACCCTGTCACGACCACGTGCTCTTTGACAAGTGTGTCAAGCGGCACTGGCAGAAGAGCTCTTGTTCAGAGCTCCCCAGCCGCGACTAATGCTCCGGTGTCGATGTCTACCCCGGCGCCATCGCAGCTAAAGGCTCCAGAGCCAAAGGCACAAACACCCGCTACTAAGGGCAAGAAGGCTACTAAAGGCAGGGCCTTACCATCGTCCCAGCCTCCGAGTGTGCCACGTCCCCTGCCACCACCCCCGGCATCCATGGACGCCGGGTGGACCACAGTGGTTAGGCGTGGGCCGTTGAACGCCGCTAAGGCCAATCCAGATGCGACGAGGCGGATAGGGAATCAGAAGCAAGCAAAACTGCCAAACCTCCGCCCTGCACGCTCGGCGGCTGTAACTCTTACACTGCAGCCGGACGCCGAGAAGCGGGGCGTAACCATGAAGGAGATTATTTCCGAGGCCAAATCGAAAATTAACCTGTCGGCCTTGGAAATACCACAGGTCCGCTTCAGGTACGCGGCTACAGGCGGTTCACTCCTTGAGTTGCCAGGAGTCAATAATGAGGAGAAGGCCGACTCCCTCGCCGCCAAGCTGAGAGAGTGCCTCAGTGAGGAAAATGTCCGGGTTTCTAGGCCCGTGAAATGCGCAGAGATCCGCATTACGGATCTCGACGATTCCGTCGCAGCTGAAGACGTCGCTACTGCGATTTCAAAAGCTGGCGGTTGTTCTGCCGATTCTATCCGTGTGGGGGAGGTCCGGCGCTCCAAGGGTAGGATGGGTGCGTGCTGGGCCCGGTGCCCTGTTACTGCGGCTAAAAGCCTTGTAGATGGAGCCCGCATTCTGGTCGGGTGGTCGTCGGCCCGAGTACACCTGCTGCCGCCTAGGGAGCTCCGCTGCTTTCGGTGTCTGCAAAAGGGGCACACTAGAAACCAATGCAGCTCAGAGGAAGACAGGAGTGCCCAGTGCTACCGTTGCGGCCAGCTCGGACACTTGGCCCGCACGTGCAATAATCAACCGCACTGCACGGTTTGTTCAACGGCTGGCAAAAAGGCCGACCATGTAGTTGGAGGCCGGGCATGCATTGCCCCCGCCCTCAAAAAACGCGGTCGACGCGCTCCGGCTGAAGCTAAGGCTCAGTCGCAGCCCGTACATTCTCTACCGGGGGACGAGGAGATGGAGCCGGCACTTGTTTAAGATGGCGCAAAGATTCCTTCAGGGGAACCTCAATCACTGCGCCAGGGCCCAGGACCTTTTGATCCAAAGCCTGGCGCAGTGGCTGATATCTGTGGCGGTGATAGCGGAACCCTATACTGTTCAGGCTGGCTGGGCCGTTGATTTAGATAACTCCGTAGTGGTAATTTCTCGAGATGTCGTAGGCGCTCCCTCAATCCGTTCTTTGGAGAGAGGGCACGGCTGGGTCGCGGTTCAGTTGGGGGATACCCTGATTATAGGGGTCTACTTCTCCCCCAACCGATCTATTAATCTATTCAGGAACTTGTTGTCGGAGCTGGAGTCGATAATTGGCCGGCATCCTTCGCGGGACTTTATAATAGCGGGCGATTTTAATGCCAAATCCCGAGTCTGGGGATCCCCGGCGACGAATTTACGTGGTTCAGCGGTGGAGGATTGGTGCGTCGCTTCAGGATTGACCGTCCTTAACCGAGGGTCGGCAAACACCTGTGTGCGCATGCAGGGTGGGTCAATCGTGGACTTAACGTTCGCGACCCCTGCTTTGGCACGGCGTGTCCAGGACTGGAGGGTGCTGGAAAGCGAGGAGACATTGTCTGATCACCGGTATATCCGGTTCGACGTCTCCCACCATCCGGCGCCCCAAACCGATCCAAGCCAGCCTTATCGGCATTTAGAAGGTCCGAGGTGGGCCCTGAAGCGGCTAGACCGGGAGAAGCTGGAGTGTGCTGCCATGGTCGAGTCGTGGAACCCCGTCCCGGACGGACCCGCAGAAGTGGAGGAAGAGGCAGACTGGCTCCGTGAGGCGATGTCGCGGATATGCGACACAGCCATGCCCCGGACTGGGCCGGTACCTCCGCGAAGGCAGGTGTATTGGTGGTCCGCAGACCTCGCGGCCTTGCGCTCCGCGTGCGTGAGGGCGAGACGGCCATACACCCGCTACCGGCGTCGACGCGTTAGGGATGCAGAAGAGGAGGCGCGACTCTACGGCCTTTACAGGGAGGCGAAGAGGGCGCTGAAGTGGGAAATCGGCAGGGCTAAGACCCAGTCGTGGAAGGAGTTTGTGGAGACACTTGACGCGGATCCGTGGGGCAGGCCGTATAGGGCGGTGCTCAAAAGGCTCCGACCTGGCGGACCCCCGGTGACGCAGAGTCTTCCTCCACCTACGTGCCGTGCCATCGTTGGGGCATTGTTCCCCACTCAGGAGGAGTTCTCACCCCCTGCCATGACGCCCCCATCGGACGAGCTAGAGGCGCAAGGCGAGGTGCCCGCTGTGTCCACGGAGGAGCTCGACGCAGCAGTGCAGAGGATGAAAGCCAAGAATACGGCTCCGGGCCTCAGTGGCATACCTGGCCGCTGCTGGGCCATCTGCTCGGAGTGGTTGGGGCCGCGCATCAGAGATCTGTTCTCGGCTTGCCTGTCGCAATCTCGTTTCCCGCGCCAGTGGAGGATCGGTAAACTTGTTCTTCTTCGTAAAGAAGGTAGACCAGCTGACTCGCCGTCGGGATACCGCCCAATTGTGCTGTTGGAGGACGAAGCAAAGCTGCTGGAAAGGATCATAGTCGATCGTCTCACAGCACACTTGGAAAACGTGGGTCCAGACCTATCACCGGTGCAGTTTGGTTTTCGGCACAATCGCTCGACCGTACACGCCATCCTACGAGTCAAGGAAATAGCCCAGAGGGCGGTTGAGCAAAAGAAGGTCGTGATCGCGGTATCTTTAGATATCGTGAATGCGTTCAACCTCCTCCCCTGGAGTTGCATTCTTGGGGGTCTTCGTTACCACGGAGTCCCCAACTACCTGCGGCTTATTATAGAGGACTACCTGTCGGAGAGGACTGTTAAGTTTCTGGGACAAAATGGATGGGAGAGCTACCCGATGTCGCGAGGGGTTCCACAGGGGTCGGTCGTTGGACCGGTCCTGTGGAACATTGGCTATGATTGGGTGCTGCGCGGTGCAAACCTCCCAGGGGTCGAGCTTACCTGCTACGCAGATGACACCCTGGTGACGGCATGCGGGTCGGATTATAGAGATGCTGCCAGAAGAGCCACAGCCGGGGTGGCGCTCGTAGTCAGCCGTATTCGCAGCTTGGGCCTCACCGTTGCGCTGGAGAAGTCGGAAGCTATCTGTTTCCACGGCCCCAGAAGAGCGCCTCCGCCAGGGGCTCACATTGAGGTGGGAGGAGTTCGCATCGCTGTCGGGTCGACCCTGAAATACCTCGGGGTAATCCTGGACAGTCGGTGGACCTTCCAACCCCATTTCGAGGCGATTTTACCTAAGTTGGTACGCACCGCAGCCTCACTAGGCAGACTCCTGCCCAACGTTACTGGTCCGGCGGAATCTTGTCGGAGACTTTACGCGGGTGTCGTTAGGTCGATGGCTTTGTACGGCTCTCCTGTGTGGGCCAACTCCCTATCAAGCCGGAGTATCGCTATGCTGCGCAGACCGCAGCGCGCGATGGCGAACAGGGTAGTTAGAGGATACCGCACCATTTCCCATGAGGCGGCGTGTGTTTTGTCGGGCATGATCCCTTGGGACCTCGACGCGAGGACCCTCTCGGCGGCTTTCCATTACCGAGAGGAGGCGCGTCAGGGAAATCGGTCGGCGGAGCCCCCTCTTTCTGCGGGGGAGGTTATTTTGGAGTTCCGTAAATTCGCAATCGAGGTGTGGGAAGAGCGATTGGCAGATCCAGTTTCGGGGGTCCGTTTCATTAGTGCGGTGCGGCCAGTCTTTTCTGAGTGGCTCAATCGGCGGCACGGCGTCCTCTCTTTTCATTTGACACAGATGCTTACCTCGCATGGATGCTATGGTAAGTACCTGTGCCGCATTGGCCGAGAGGCGTCCGCTGTCTGCCATCAGTGTGGTTTTAGGGAAGATTGTGCTGCACACGTTCTGGAGGTGTGCCCAGCCTTCTCAGAAGAGCGCGAAACCCTACGCTCTGTGTTGGGGATAGATCTTTCGCTTCCCGCTGTTATACGAAAGATTGTGGCGAGTGAAGAAGCGTGGGAGGCTTTCACCTCTTTCTGCTCGGTCGTCATGCTGCGCAAGGAGAACGACGAACGCCAGCGCGAGCGGGAAGACCCAGCTCGTCGCAGAAGGCGACGCCGCCGCGACATTGTCGTCTGAGTCGCGCCGGTGCCCTTCGGTTGGGGGCCTAAGAATACCACCGAGGTATCCCCTGCCTGTCGTAAGAGGCGACTAAAAGGGGCCCTCGAACCCGGGGGCGGCGTGGGACGTTCCGCGTGCAGCCCCGGCAACGGGTTCGGAGAAGACGGCCACACCATGGCCCGTGTGGTTCGTAATGCGCCGCACATCGGCGGCGCAGGGCGCAGGGCGCACCCGAGGCGGGCCGCAGCGGCTTGCGCGCGTGGGGGTTCCGTGGCGTTGTCTCCGCATAGAGGTTCTCGGTTCCCCCTCACTGCGCTGAGAGGGTCATCGTCAGGTTTTAGTCGGTAGGGCCGAAGTGCGAGTCCGACACACCGCTCGGGACGAACCTCCGTCCCCGAGTGACCCCCGGCTTTAGCAGGGGGGGTCCGGCGTCTGGTTTATCAGGGACGCCGGGCCGGTGCGTAAAAGCATTTCCTGACGCAAAAAAAAAAAAAAAAAAAAAAAAAAGGATGGATGAAGCATTCGATCGAGTACGTTTTGGTTCGCATAGTTAACTGAAAACTATGCGACAATCCTAAAAAGAGGGTAGACATATTCTGGATTATGATATATCAGTATCCAATCTATACTAATATAATAAAGAGGAAAGATTTGATTGTTTGTTTGTTTGTATTGAATAGGCTCCGAAACTAATTCTTTCACTGTTGGAAAGCTACTCTATCCCCGGTGAACATGGGTACTTTTGATCCAGGAAATGTGGGGGGAAGGAGGGTATATTTGAAAAAAGTAATTACGCGCGGGTAAAACCGCGGGCGAAAGGCTAGTAATATTATACGTTAGTAATATTTCAGACTTTCAGGGTCAGTTTTCCCACTGACAGATTTTAAGTGTCTTAATTTAATGAGTATATTAAAAAAATGGTAGAAGTGGTTCTTCCACTCGATTGAGCCATGAGCGATTGGGAAAGCACCTTACGAAAAATTTCATAACTGTTTTACTGTGTTTCTATCGGTGGATTCGAACCCAATAAAGATCATTCTTCAGATGTCAAAATTAGAGCATTTTTTGGTGTTGGGCCATTAAGCCACACTCGTGGTAAAAAAAGGTATGCTTTTTTGAGTGCATGCATACTTGTTTATTTGTAAGGAAAATTAAAGGTGCCGGCAAACAGTCAGTACGCTGTCAGACTACGTACCGAGCGCACGCGTGTCGTCCTGACTCTTTACACCGTTTCTCAAACATTTTTCTATAAAAATGCCTAAGTGCATGGGGTGCAAGTTGGAGACCGGAGACGGTGTCACATGTGGTGGCTGCCGGCGCTTTCTCGACTTTCACTGTGCTGGAATTTCGGAGGTCAAATATCGCAAACTTAACGAGGATAAGAAGAGAGCGTGGCTGTGCAGCACTTGCAGCAGTAGACCAAAGGACACCAGAAGCCCCGCATCAGGACACACAGGAGGTGAGTCGCCTGCCGTGGACCTCGGTAGTGTTATGTTGGAGCTCAGGAGACTCTCCTCAATGATGTCGGAAATGTCTACGCTAAAGGAAGATACCCGAGCCATAAGAGAGGAACTTGGTCACTTGAAATCATCAAACGAGTTGCTTCATTCCACCCTCAACGCGATGCAGGAGCGGTTTAACAATTTAGAGGATCGAGTCCTTTCCCTAGAGAAGAAACAGTCGGAGTTTGAGGCACTTTCTTCCCGTATATCAACATTAGAAAATGCACTTGGCGAAGTCGAACAGAAATCGCGTCTAAACAACGTGGAAATCAAGGGTGTCCCGGTCAAGGAGTCGGAAAATCTCTACGATTTAGTTACCAAAATCGGTGCTATAGTAAAATTTGACGTAAAAAAGGAACAACTGAACTATTTAGCGAGGGTGCCCACCAGAAATAGTAAAGTCAACAAATCAATTGTAGTGGCATTCCACAATCGCTATTTGAAGGAGGACTTCGTGGCGGCCGCCCGGGCTCACAAAAGCCTTCAATGCACTGACCTCGGATTCCATTGTGAAGGCAGAATCTACGTCAATGACCACTTAACAGTCTCAAACAAGATGCTGCTTAATAAATCAAAGGCCTTCGCAAAAGACCGGGGTTTTTTATATGTCTGGGTAAAAGGATGCAAAATCTTCATAAGGAAAAACACCACTTCTCCTACTCACACTGTGAGAACCGAAGCCGACTTAGCGAGGATTACGTCTTAACAGCGACACCCAGTGGGCAACGTGCACGAAGTTTGGGAACCTTATGTTGCGCACACGCACACGCTCATGACGTCGCGACGCTCGTCATGGTCGGCCCAGCTCGTGCCGGCTCGGCTCGTAAGGTAACATTCTACCCGTTCTCTTGCTTTTATTCACATATAGTTCTCGGCTGTCTACCGATCCTTCGCTCGTCTCCGATCGCTTTCTTTTTTTGTGCCTACGCTTATGCATTATTCGACTTGACTCTTAAGCTTAACTTTGTTGCAAAACAAATGATCGCAATATTTTGCTGTTGCCAATATTATTATAAAAGGAATGTCGTCATGATAACGCTTTTAATAGTTTATTATTTTGGTTTCTTAGTGCCTACTTTTAACTATAGATATTATTGTCATATTGTGTCCGGGATAGCTTATGTTCTAACTATTTATTTTTCAATCTATGTAATTTCTATTTGTCCTATGTTTTATGGATTCAATTAATATTTATTACCAGAACGTAAGGGTGTTGCGAACTAAAACCGGGATTTTTAAGAGAAATGTTTTATTGAATTCTTACGACGTGATATGCTTGACCGAGACTTGGCTATTGGATGGGATCGGTAATAGTGAGCTTTTCGACGACCGGTATCTTGTATGGCGGCGGGATCGCGATTACGGTCGGACCGGCCAGTCGCTCGGTGGAGGTATTCTTATCGCAGCGCGAAAGGAACTTTCAGTAAACTGTCGACTTGACTGGTCCTCGACGGCGGAAGACCTCTGGGTATCCTTAACACTGCGTAGTAAAAATATCCCTACATCTCAACGATTTCACATATGTTGTGTTTATATTTGCCCACAAAACCTGGGTCACTCACAAAATGTACAACTCACAAATTTTTCCAACAAAGCTACTGACATTTTTTTAAGTAATCCTCTTGATAAATTTATAATTCTGGGTGATTTTAATATGCCTAATGTAATTTGGTCTCCTTCCATCGACGATCCCGCATTGCTACCTACTAACATCTTGGGCCCCTCGCAAACTTTGTTCTTCGATAACTGTAATATTTGTAATTTCAACCAATATAATAATTCTCACAACGTTAACCACAGAGTGTTGGACTTAATATTTTCTAACGAGTGTACCTTAGTTTTGCCATGTAGTGATCCACTCGTTCCGGAGGATCCCCATCACAAATCCCTTTTAATTAACTTTAATTTCCTTGACACAAAAACTCTGCCGCCTCAGTCTTTTACGAAATATTTGTACCACTCCGGTGATTATTATTCCATTTGCAGTAAACTTGAAGAAATTGATTGGTACGAATCTATTAATAATAAATCAATTGAAGATGCTACCACATTTTTCTATAAAACCTTGTACACATTAAGAGATATCGACGCCCCCAAGCAAGAACCCGGTAATCGAAAAATCAAAATTTTACAGGAGAGCAGATTTACTATTTTTGTCGGATATCTTTTCAACCAGTGGGACTATTCAAATCATTAAGGTATCAAACGAAAGCTAATTTTTTGCGACATATAACTATACTATTAACAATAAATTCATGTTTTTCAAAACCTAGTTATTTATGAAAATACATAATACCTAAAATTGTATGCATACACTAATACAGTATTAGCACTTACGGGATTATTGATGTAAATTATTAGAATAGAACATTTCGTAACCATTACTTATGTACTTTTATGACGTTATTATCTTTTCTAGGTATGATACGTAATAAGTTTTTACGGGGTTATTGTGGTAATATTTTATTATTTGAGAAACGGTATTAATAAATAACATCATTTTTAGGGGGAAATTTAGAATAATGATTTTATTGTAACCACTCAATACCCATATCTTTTTGAGTATTTAGAACTTGTAATATTAGAGGAAATAAACGAAAAAAAATTAATATTTAGATTATTACAGTAATATTTATTAAAGAAAACATGTAGGTAAAATTTTGCCATTGTTCGCTGTAAGAAGATCCCCGCGTTAGCCCGCCACTGTGTTTTTTTTTAATACTAGGTCAGTTGGCAGACAGGCACGCTGCCCAGGCCCACCTGACGGTAAGCGGGCACTGCGGCCTATTCCATGAGGGACGCTTCACCTGGAATCGTCGCTTAATGTGCTGCCAGACTGTAGGCTCATCTGATTTTCGAGCCTCTGATTTCAAGCCTACTGGCTCCCACATTAATAATGCTGGAACACAGCTAGAGTTGTTATGGCGGCAGATTTCACCTGTGAGGGTATATACAGGTAGCTAGCCAGTCGTACTCTGAAAAAGCCCTACCACAAACCAGACCCAAGGTGGGAATCGAACCCCCGAACTCCGTGTGTTTATACCTGAGCGGCTTAGCCACTGTTCCGCGGAGGCGGTGTTGGAGTTAGAGGCGGGCGGCTGATCCTTTTGTTATCACCGCACAGTACGACCTTACTTAACCCAACAGAATAAAATATTTTAACTTTTCTGAAGCTGTTTATTGAGTCACATCAACACATGACAGGGTGACAAATCTTTTTATTACACAAGTTCCACTTTATTGGACCTACTCGTTATTTACAACCTTTTGTTGCTGTTAAGGAACTATTTTTTTCATGAAAGTAAGGTCCAAATATAAGATTGACTGGCTCAATAGAACAAAGTACCCATTGAGCCAGTCACCCTCACCCTGAAGGCCTTCACGCCCCGCCTAAAAAGCTCAGGATTGTAAGAGGAAGGAAACACGTGAGCCGGAAGGGCATTCCATGACTTAATGGCACGGGGTAAAAAAGAGGAACTATACCTCTTGGTACGGGCCATCAGTGTCTCAATGCTATGCGGATGGCAACGCAGTCTGGCGCGAGTTGTTCGCGGGAGTGGAAAGGAGAGGACGGGATGAGTTGGAATAACTCTTCAGAGCATTCGCCATTATAGAGACGGTAGAGAACACTAAGACCGGCAACATCTCTACGTAGCTGAAGATGTTCTAGGGTCCTAGTCACCTTTTGATCACCGACAATACGGATAGCACGTCGCTGCAAACTATCGAGGACCTCCAACCAGTACTTTGCGGAACCATCCCAGAAATAAGAGCAATATTCCACACACGGGCGAACCTGTGCCTTGTTTAAGATATCTCTTGATAAGAGACAAAGCTGCACCGTAGTGAAAAATCATCTCACTCTGTTCAGGATTCCGAGTTTACGGGAAGCTGTTCTGATGTCGCTCTCGATATATTCCCGTGGGATAAGGATGCTTAGGCTAATCCTGTATTGTTAAGAGCGTGCTCTGAAGAATGGGATAGGAAAGGAAAGGAGAAGCCTTTCCAGAAAACACACACACCTGTGTTTTCTTGGCATTGAACTCGACGAGATTGCTGGCACCCCATTTAGAAATGCGGTCCAGGAGCTCGTCAAGCTCGGCGTCAAGAAGACTCTTCTTTTCCTGGGTTTCGGTTTGATTCAATTGGCTGCAGGTCTTTCGAAATAACGTGCGTGGACAGTGCTGTCATCCGCATAGCAATGAATGCTACCTAGTGATAACATGTCAACTTGTCACTTAAAACTTAATTTTGGTCACTTATTCCTGTGACACAATAAGAATTTCGGATGAATTTAGCTTGTTTTCGAGATGTTGCTGTGTTTTTGATGACATAACTTCTTTGGAGTAATGAGATCCATGTACTACACTCGTATAAAACATGATGTAGAGGACCTTTACGACTTCGGCATAGGACAATGATTGGTATTTTTTGCCACTCCCAACCAAACTTTAGATTGGTTTAACTTCAGAAATGCTGAAAGACCATATTCCTTTCTTATGGGTCGGTAACGTATATAAGCGATGCATGTGGTGTTGCAAATGTCCATGGGCAATGAGATCCCTTACCAGGTGATCCATTTGCTAAGTTAGACTAACTTAACATATTATGTTACGTATAAAATGTCAAATGCCAAACTTAAATAACATTGTTAAAGTATAATAAGGAATACGTATATTAAAATTAGTTCAACAAAAACCACGCACTAATTCTTACCAAAAACTTCATAAAAAAAATTTAAGCCAATAACCCGGTAAATGCATTTTACCAAAACTAAATGTCAATAAATTTTTTTGTATCAACCTATAACAAGTTTATTGCCGTCATATTTTTGTTTATAATTTCCCAACAATAATATTGTGTATCGATATAACTTTGTAGATATCAATAGGAAAAATCTGAAAAAAATTGGTAAGGTGTATTCCAGTCTATAGATACCGAATTTGACATAACAGCATAAACCCCATTATAGCACATTACCGGGTTCTTGCTTGGGGGCGTCGATATGTATGTCGGCATGACGTGCGTCATCGTACGCCGGAATAGCAAAAATTGTAAAAAACCACGTGCACCGATCACGCCACCGAGCGCTCCCCACCGCCCCTCTCTACTCGACTTGTTTTGCAACGGGTATAAAACGACCGCGCAGCGACGGAGCGGTCAGTCTTGGCTCTGGCGTGGCTCGGTGCACTGGTCGTACTAGGCTTGCTTATCCTAGACGCTCTTGGATAATTAATTTAAAATTAATTATTATCATTAATTATAAAAGTGCCCTATTGCAATTTATAATTAATAAAACTATCTTCACTTGTGGTAAATACCTAGTATTTACCACAAGGGATTATGGGGTATTACAATTTTGGTTAAGGACTCAGTTGTATCGAATGATTGTAATTTACTTTACAAAAGATTAAAGAAGCTTTATTTATCTTGAAATCCCAGACTTCTTATTCAGCTTAGCTTACCCCAGCCTACATCAGAAGTGGGATCGGATCCACCCCCACTCCATAATGTCTTGGCACAACCACCAATGTCATTCTTCGCTGTAATGGAAGCCATGTTTAAAAAAAAAGGGCTGAGAGCATAAACTCACAACACAACCCTTCATCATCCATACCGACGGTGTTGGCACCTTTTGATCCCGATGTCCCTGTGTCTGATATCACCAATTGGTGCGCGATAAGCGATATGATCATAGAATAAAGAAAATTAGAAGGTTTTGACCTAATTATTACTCTAACTCATTCCCTTAAGAGGCGTGCTGCCAACCTACCCGAACACGTTATCACAGGTTTCGTGGTCTCAGTTTTATCTCAATGCGACGATAAAATTCGTCGTGAATTAAATTCCGTTGTCATAAACGATAAGCATCAACTTTTTCGTATCCTACGGGGATTTTCTCTTAAAATGATGAGTCTGCTGCATCAGAAATAGAGCCTCCAGATAAAGTAACACAAGCTGATGTCCAAAGAGCTAATGATAGTGATTAAGATGCGTCCTGAACATTATGATTGTAGGGCTTAGCCGGTCCAATCATATTAGAAAAAAAAATAGTTGAATGAAGTTTGAAGGGCTTATTGCCGGACCAAACTGATGTTTGAAGGGCTTATTGCCGGACCAAACTGATGTTTGAAGGGCTTGTTGCCGGACCAAACAAGAAAAAAAAAGTGAAGTTTGAAGGGCTTATGCCGGACCAAACTGATGTTTGAAGGGCTTGTTGCCGGACCAAACAAGAAAAAAAAAGTGAAGTTTGAAGGGCATATTGCCGGACCAAACTGATTAGTGTTGCAGGGTTCAAAGGAACCGCTCCAATACTATTGCCTGAAGGGTCGATATAGACCGGACCAGAGCTGATTGTTATCTGCCTACAGGGTCATTGAAGACCGGACTAGAGCAGATTGATGAATGTGTAAAGAATGATCTTTTTTGTCAGGATAATCGAGCGATGCTTTTTGTTTCAGAACCATAGTAATTGTGTAGCTGCGTACGAGGACGTCCGCATGTCAGCATGGCCGTGTCGGCATGACGTGCGTCATCGTACGCCGGAATAGCAAAAATTGTAAAAAACCACGTGCACCGATCACGCCACCGAGCGCTCCCCACCGCCCCTCTCTACTCGACTTGTTTTGCAACGGGTATAAAACGACCGCGCAGCGACGGAGCGGTCAGTCTTGGCTCTGGCGTGGCTCGGTGCACTGGTCGTACTAGGCTTGCTTATCCTAGACGCTCTTGGATAATTAATTTAAAATTAATTATTATCATTAATTATAAAAGTGCCCTATTGCAATTTATAATTAATAAAACTATCTTCACTTGTGGTAAATACCTAGTATTTACCACAAGGGATTATGGGGTATTACAATTTTGGTTAAGGACTCAGTTGTATCGAATGATTGTAATTTACTTTACAAAAGATTAAAGAAGCTTTATTTATCTTGAAATCCCAGACTTCTTATTCAGCTTAGCTTACCCCAGCCTACATGTACATTCCATTCAAGACGACCAAAAATAAAACTAAATACCCCCCTTGGTATAAGGCTCCCCTTATTAAAATAATAAAAGAAAAACATAAATATCACCGTAAATACACAAAATACAAAAATTTATCGGATCATAACTCATTTTGTTTATTAAGAAATCGTGCAACTGTTATTGAAGCAGAAATGTTCAAGAACTATATTCGTAACATAGAAAATAATATTTCACGGGACCCTAAAGCATTATGGACTTATATCAAAAGCAAAAAACAGTCAAGTTCGTATCCTGCTACTATGTCGTACGATCATCATACCTCAGACTCGGGTCAGGAGATTAGTGAAATGTTCAGTAGTTACTTTTTCTCGACATTCTTACAGCCCTCGTCGAGCTCAGGTAGTAACGCGACTCCTTCAACTAATGTCTCGAGAACGCCTGAATCTGTAGGAGATATTTGCTCAGTGGAAATAAGTGAGTCGCAAGTGCTTAAACTAATCCTGAAACTCGACGTAAACAAATCCGCGGGTCCGGACCTTATCCCACCCATTTTCATCGTGCGGTGTGCTAAAAGTATTGCGCTGCCACTAACATTGTTATTTAAAAAATCTGTCGAAATCGGTGAAGTGCCTATGTTGTGGAAATCAGCCTTTATCACCCCAATCCATAAAAAAGGGCCAAAGGATAGAGTCGAAAACTATCGGCCTATTTCAAAGCTATGCATATTTAGTAAAATGTTAGAACGTATCGTATATGATCAATTGTATGCCTCCGTTAAGCAGGGTTTGGATGACTCCCAACATGGTTTTCTTAAGGGTAGGTCTACCACTTCGAATCTCCTCTTGTGTGTCGAGTTCTTATTAGACCACATCTCTAAACCATCCCAAGTAGATATAATATACACTGATTACAGCAAGTGTTTTGATAGAATTGATCATGACATACTTCTACATAAATTGCAAAAAATGGGCATACGGGGCAACCTGTTCAGATGGTTTACACCCTATGTTAGGAATAGGTGTCAGGCAGTAGTTTTAAATGGATACACCTCGAGAACGCTCCAGATACCATCCGGCGTTCCTCAAGGCTCCCTCCTTGGGCCCCTGTTATTTACAATCTTCATCAACGACATATCTTCTTGTTTTCATCACGCTAAAATTCTTTTGTACGCCGATGATATGAAAATCCTACACCCTATTATTAATTTAGGCGATGCGTTACGATTGCAGGAAGATTTGCACAGGTTTGAACACTACTGCCTTGAAAATAAACTGGACCTGAATGTGTCTAAATGTTATGTTTGCTCATTTACTAGAAAGCCAAGCCCTCTAATTTCTTCATATCACCTTAAGGGCACTCCCATTACTAGGGTGAACGTAATAAAGGACTTAGGCGTTACCTTCGATAGTAAACTGTTGTTTGATACCCATATTGATTTGATTGTCAAAAAAGCTTCCAGGGCTCTCGGTTTTGTGTTAAGAGCGTCGTCTGACTTTCTCAATATTAAAACTATTAAAATTTTATATTGCGCGTTTGTTCGCAGCCACCTTGAATACGCGTCCCAAATATGGAACCCCAGGTATAATGTTTATATATGCAGATTAGAAAATATTCAAAAGCGCTTTCTCAGATACCTACAATTTAAAACTAGGCAATATGACGCTAGTTACCAATTGCGTTGCAAACGTCACCACATTCTCCCTCTTCACAATCGTAGGAACTTAGCTGATGTAGCGTACCTATTTAAAATCGCGAATGGATCGGTCGACTGTCCGGAACTCCTTGCTAAATTATCACTACGCGTGGCAGCAAAACCTCTGAGGAATCCGAGACTTCTGCACATACCTCTAGTGAACACCAACTATAGGCAAAACGCCTTCTTAATAAGAGCAGCGACAGCATTCCACGAGATCTCTCAAAGCCTAGACTTAGACCTCTTCTTCAACAGTGTTGTGCAACTAAAGAGATTCATGTGTAACGAGTTCTTTAACGATGACAAGTAGTTGTTTACTTCGTTTTGAAATTGTAGTGTTAGTCGACAGTGTTAGTTAATTTGAAATTGTATACTAATTATTCTCTAGAAGCGGAAACTTGTAATTGGCCTTGTTTTGTTACAATTAATACTAGTTAGTTTCTAGCTGTAAGATTCCCTAAAAGTGTAAAATAAAATAAAATAAAATAAAATAAACTTCTTGACCATCGGTCGACGGAGGGGGAAAGTTCACACATGTGCACTTGCAAATGTGCAATAGCGCGCGCGTAACTTCCGACGCCCGGGCGCGCTATTTGGTCAGAGATTTGCTTCTGACCAATAGCGCGCAGGCATCTCAAAGCATCAGCATCGCGTTCTGTGCAATCCCCACCCATTTTCAAAATGTTTGCCGGGACCTGTGTAGTAACTAGCGTAGTGGAATTTATAATGAGATGAAAAACTGATACTAAACAAATGTCCTTCTTCTCTAGGACAATATTTTACGTGACAGTGATTTTAATGGGTGCCGCTATATTCCCGATAGCAATCTTTGCTGTTCGGTATATTCCGACAGAATAAATTAAGGTAGACGTAAAAACTGTTTATGAGTTTCACCGGGTAGGAAACAACGCGTGTAAACTAGAAAGGCATCATAAACATGCATTTGTTTTTTAGTTTTATGCATATTTTATTGCTCCTCGTTGGTCTAGTCATCTAGTGTGTCAATTGCCTGACCGTGATCTGGGATTGATTCCCTAGTCAAGCAATTGTGGCGCGTTTTTTGAATTTAGCTCTTTGAGATCAGCAATCGGCATTTGAAAAGTATAGTTGAGTTGGTATTAGTAATACCTACTATAAATAATAAATAAATATATTTCAAAGTAAAACGGACTGGTGTATTTACACAAAATATCTTAAAATTAGAATAAGAATCACAAATTCCCTAAAACCAACTGGTGTATTTTTATGAAAACACGCATTTATAATAATTTGCGAATTCCCTCACAATTTCATTCACATTAAATCATAAGATTCAAAAGTTATGAAATATAGGATATAATTCACAGATCTACATTTTCTCCTTATTATACGTTCGCGGCTAACCGCAGGCATGTTAACGGGTCAATGGGTGGAAATAAAATATAAGCAGTTTATTTTGAATTTGCGTGTAACTGTGGGTGAGACGGTCGAATGAGGTTCGTTCACGTTGGATACTGCCCCTGTTATTCAGAGGGACCCACGACCACAGAGCAAATACTAAGTATAATTGTGTCGTGTGTCTAATTATTATATTCTGTGCTATAGGATATATTTTGACCGCCTCCGTGGAACAGTGGCTATTAAGCCGCTCGGGTATAAAACTCGGAGGTCGTGGGTTCGATTCCCACCTTGGGTTTGGTTGGTGGTAGGGCTTTTTTAGAGTCCGACACCATCAGGTGGGCTGCGTGCTGGTCTGCCAACTGACGTGGTATAAAAAACATAGGAAGGCTCTGATTGCGTTTTTCATGATTAATATTTGTTTTTGTCATTTGTTATTAAGAATAATTATTCTACTCACGGCCGCCCACGATAATGTACGCGTGAAAGTACCATCTCCCGTTTTAACCCCAAAAGGGGTTTGATTTATCAACATCCATTATTAGTACATTATTAGTATTGAGCTTTAACATTTTAATTGTGTTGATCTACTACGGATCTTAACAAAAGAAATACTTTTATTTTTCACATTCCCTTCAGATATCCTGCGCTTGAGTCATAAAAAATGTGCATAATTAGGAAAGCACTCCTTTCTTTACAATTCTACCTTGAACCCACAGCGTAAAAACTTTTAACTCTTATTTCAAAATTGGTCCATAAAGAGGGACAATACGAAACCCGCAAGGGTCCGTAAAATTTGTAATTACCCACCTTGTTTGTTGGACCTCCTTGGTCGTAATTTTTAAAACTCTGCGCTTTATGATGCCTTTAAGTTTGAATCAGCCAGTCTGTCAAGGCAGGAAGTAATATAATTCAATTTAGGAATTCATTTGATCACCTAATTGGAATGGTCGGGTTTTTAACTACGGCTTAACACACCAATTTGTGGAGTTTTCGTTGTTAGATTTTTATTTTAATCTAAGAATATACTCTCATTGTAAAATCACATTTTACAGCTCTGACTTACAACAGCTCTGAATTTGTTATGGAATATGTAATAGCCTACCATAAAAAAATTTTTTTGTTCAAGTTGTGATTCCAACTTCTCCTGAATTAATTGAACCCCATAATCAGTCATCGTCTTGAAATTATAATTATAGTAGGTATATGAGGCATGTTTGCGAATTCATTATTGTAAAAACAAGAAATCCCTAACTCTTTTTTTATTTGTTTGGATCTAAGATCATACTTATCGTTTTTAGGACACTGAAGGACTATTTTATCCTCCAATGAAGACGAATCGTGCAAATCCAAAAATAAAAATGCTATATATAATCCAAGCGCAAACAAAAGCTACCTTTATTTACGACAACCGTCACTGCTATTCCAGGCGGCATAGAAACAATATACATGAAAATAGGCGATAAATAACAAAACGGACAAGTAAATAACGTGTCATAGGTTGACGGGAGTGCCCCAGGGTGGCGTGCTAGATCCAGCTTTTTCCACGCGTCCGCAGGTCCAAAGCGCGTAAAACAATAATTTGCACATCAGCTCAAAGTCCAATTTTCCGCGGTTTTGGCGTTGCAATTTCTATTCATGAGCTTTGCTGACATGCAGGCAGCAACTAGTTGAACTGTATACGTAATTTGAACCGTAATTCTTTGTCATAAAAGCGGGTATCGAATGTTAGTGCATTTGATGGGACTGGCGTATCTAGTTTTAGGTTTTTTTTGCACTCTTGTCACGTGACGTTTCCTCGTGTTTACAGATTCGTGAATACATTTTTGTGATGTGTAACATGTGACTCTGTGTTACGTCGATTTCCGTTGACTTGGAATGATGAACAGTCCAAACGGAATAGAAAGATAGCAATGGTCAAGAATGTAAATGTAATGAATGTAAATATGGAATCTGTTCCTTTATAAGCGAAAGATCTTCCACCAAGCTAGACCCATGTGCTCGGGGACATTGGTCCCGTGGATTAGGTACTATTAATTTTGGTGTTTCGTAAATATGTATGCTAGCGGACGGCCATTTACTTTGCTTGCTCCCAGACCTTGAGTCCTATAGTTAGCAGTAAAACACTACATAGATTATGTAAAACTGTAATGACAAAATTCTTTACAATTTAATATTTTTTTCAAAATCGTTTTTAGTTTTAAAAGGAATTAATTGGTCCAAATATCCAATCAGAACATTTATGGAATTTCTCGAAAAAAATTCGTTTTCAAAACATGTTCAGTCCTATCAAATATTCCATTCGAGTGACACTATCGTATTACGAAGCGAAATAAAAATCACGAAATTTTAATAGTATCGTATCGAGTATCCGTCAACAATAAATTGGTTCGTGAGGTTTCATGATATCCGATGAGGTGAATGCAATGCAATCCCAATCAGTCCAGAGGTGACAGTTGTGTTTTAGCAATTACGAGATATTTATTTTTACCTACAAATTAATAATATTTAATGAAAAAATATTTTTTTATACCACTTTATTTGGCAGACAGGCACGCAGCCCACCTGATGGTAAGCGGTCACTGCGGCCTATTCCATTGAGGGACACTTCACGAGCGTCGCTCAATGTGCTGCCAGACTGTAGTCTCATCTGATCTTCGAGCCTTTGATTTCAAGTGTACTGGCTCCCACATTAACACTCCAATTACCGACCTATATCTCTTGCCACCATTATTGCTAAGGTGCTGGACGGTTTGCTTGATACACAGTTGAGAAAACATCTTAAGCTACATGATGCACAATTCGGTTTTAGGCCTGGATTATCTACTGAGACAGCTATCCTGTGTCTCAAGCAGACCGTGCAGTACTACACGACTAGGAACACGCCAGTGTATGCTTGCTTTCTGGACATGTCAAAGGCATTTGACATGGTTTCGTATGGCGTATTGTGGCGCAAGATGAGATCGGAGACAGATGTTCCTGAAGAGCTTGTCTCCATTCTCAAATATTGGTATGAAAGCCAAAGTAACTATGTCAGGTGGGTTGACTCGCTTTCGGATGCATATAGACTGAGATGAGGTGTCAGACAAGGTGGAATCAGCTCACCGTCAATTTTTAATTTTTATATTAATGGACTGATTGAGGAACTCAGCAGCGCCAATGTCGGTTGCAGCATAGATGGAAAAAGTATTAATAATATTAGCTATGCAGACGATATGGTGTTGCTGAGTCCCTCAATTAGTGGTTTAAGAAAACTTCTAAATATCTGTGAACGATATGCGGAATCTCACGGGCTCAGGTACAACTCGAAAAAAAGTGAGGTAATGATATTTAAATCTGGCACAAAAACATACAGTATGCCAAATGTTACTCTTGCTGGTACTGTCTTACCAAAGGTGACAAAGTTTAAATACCTGGGCCATTGGGTGACCGAAGATATGAAAGATGACCTAGATATCGAGAGGGAGCGTAGGGCGTTGGCGGTGCGCTGTAATATGTTGGCTCGCAGGTTTGCGCGGTGTACGACTGCAGTAAAGGTAACTCTCTTTAGAGCCTACTGTCAGTCGTTTTATACGTGCAGCCTGTGGACTTCATATACGCAGAGAGCCTATAACGCCCTACGTGTCCAGTATAATAATGGGTTCAGGATGCTGATGGGGCTGCCGCGATACTGCAGCGCGTCAGGTATGTTTGCTGAAGCCAGGATGGATAGCTTCTCCGCCATAGTGCGCAAAAGAATTGCCTCCCTGTTGCGACGTGTGCGCGGCAGCAACAACAGCATCCTGAATACCGTTGCGGTGAGAGAGGACAGTCACGTGCTAAGGCACTGGGTGGTAACTCATTTATCCCCAGCAGCCTTAGGTACGAAATTGTAATGGTTATTAGGATTTATTTTATTTATATTATTTTTGTTTTGTTTTTTGTATTTTTTGTTAAAATTATATCTTTGTTCTTTTAAAAAATTTGTAAACTAACATATTTTATAAGGAAAATTGTTACTAACACTTTATGGATCTTGGTCTGAAATAAAAGAATTATTATTATTAGTCGCGCGTTCTACAATGGTAGAACGCGTGTGCATTTCCAGGAGTTTTGTCGCAAATTGAAGGTCACTCATGCAGACAGTCTAAGTATTCCTCTATTACTAGATAATAGTCATATTTAGTGTCCTTACGGTGTCCTACCAAGCTGCATGTCAGAGAAATTTGGCGTCAAATGTGAATTTCTACGATTGTAGAACGCGCGACCACTCGCGTTACATTTTTTTCGTGCGTTGCTTTCGATGTTTATTTGTTGTAAGTATGTTTTGTACCTTTTGATTATGTTATTATGAATGTACTATTTATTGTAAGGTTAGAAGTAACTAGAATAATGTTTTTTTTTAAGAGTAATGGGTTCACGGAGTAAAGAAATAAACTTTTAGATGGCTAGAAGAAGAAAACAGTGATGATGGTGATATAGTGGAAAGCGACCCTGAAGAATTTGTTACCAAAAGAGGTCTGCTTAGTAGAATCTCCACACAACACGGACACAATGGAGGAAGGCAGTAGCAAAGAGTCTGACTTGGAAAATGTTGGTAAATGTTATTTCTGTAGCAGAGCGCGCAACGAGTCCACCAGGAAGCTGTGTTTCACATGAAACAAGTGAATTTTTCCTGATCATCAAGTTCATCCTTGTCCTGACTACGCTAAAAATGAAGAAATGGAGGTGGAAGACATGAGTGAATAACAAAAACGAGACTTATAATATTAAAAGCTAAAAGTTCGCGGATTTTTTTTGTTATTTTCGAAAAGTCTGATTTTGGCCTTATAATATGGTTAAATTTATCATGTTTTATTTGTTTTAGTTTTACTATAAAGTGTAACTTAATAGTACATAAAAATAATTTTCAATTTATAAAGCTTTCAATTAAAAACCCTTATAATAAA
Source organism: Mecyna flavalis (assembly GCA_949319885.1). Lineage (NCBI taxonomy): Eukaryota > Metazoa > Arthropoda > Insecta > Lepidoptera > Crambidae > Mecyna > Mecyna flavalis. Next base: position 2,910,127 of record OX439426.1, read on the forward strand.
ACTGTTCTACGTATGTAGAGCGCGCGACTACTCACGTCCTAAATTGAGGCGCGCCTACTGGAGTGTTAATGTTATACTTGAAGCGACTTCGAAGATCAGAGGAGCGCTTGTGGCAACACATTGAGCGACGCTCACTGATTAAGCGACCTTTGATGGATTACGGCTGCATTGGCCGCTAGCCATTAGGTGGGCTGAGGGCCTATCAGCCAACGGACCTAGCATGAAAAAAAAAAACACCATTTGACCGAGGCGATTAAATAGCACAGTCTATTTTTATATCACGGCTTTATTCTGTGAATCATACTTTCTTTTTCAATAGGTACAAACTCCGTAGACATATTTAATTGCCAGCTATATCAGCAACATCTATTTCGAAGTCTTGTCATTAGTGAGCAAAATAAAAATTGCTCAACTACACAAAATACTAGCCCGAATAGCCCGAACTTCGTTGTATGATTCCAATTTCGTTTCGTTTCTAATAAGCGATATGAGAGAACCCGAACACGCCGGGATTTCCCATCTAATTGTCTGATTTAGTTGTTTCGTTCCTTACTTCCAAATTATTGGGTATTTGCTGTATTCCCGGTAAATGGTCGGATTACTCGGGTCGGGCAAGTGGTATAATAAGGTTAGGAACAAGCTTGAGCAATATTGCAATCGAAATGAACTATACTTCCACAAAATCGGGTATTTTAAGCTTTAGTTCCGAGTCCCACACACAGTCCTAGCTTTTTGTAACGTATATTGTAAATAAAGAAATTATGAATATGATTTTGTAACAAACAAACCAAGGTAGGCAGGTAGTTACAAAAACTAGTTTCAAATAACAAAGACCGCTGAAACATAAATATTTCCATCAACTTAATGAACTCTACCATTCTGAAGGTTTCTCGAACTTTTCTTGTTGCTAAGAACAGTACGTCGAATGTTAAAACAACTAAAACACAGGCACGCTAGAGACTGGAAGTTCTTAACAACTGTTCTTGCAATTCCTATCGATCAGTGTTGCCATGCGAAAATACTTTGTGTGCAAGGAACTTTCTGGTACGCTCTTATGGGAAACTAATGCATATAATTATCACTACTTTATAATAATTCTGCGAGTTTTCAGTTACTACCGACTTAGTGAATCTTTTTTCTTTGCCACCGACGCGTGACGTAGTAATAATATTCCAGCGTGCGTCGATATTCGAAACATAATCCTATAAACATTTGTGTTAAGGAGCTTAACTTCAGTATTTTTATAAGTTTTCTAACGCATTCATCTGCTAAATGGTAATTTAAATAAATTGTTATACTGACCAGAAAAAAAAATTGCTTAATTTTTTGTTCCTTATCATAACGTAAGTACAAATAGTTTTTTTTTATATTATTCATTATGAAATGACAAAGTCATTATAATATTTTAATATAGCTCTCACTAAGAGTTTTTGCTGTTTTCTTAACAATTCAAAAATGTCTCCTCAAGTAATTCTCACCTATACATAAATCTTAAGTAGCAACAAGAGGAACGAACGAAGTAGAGTATTTCGTGAACAACTTTCCCGGCACCAAGTGCACAGTTCGAGTCCCTCGCTACTAAACCAAAACTCACAGAGCAGTTCTCGATTGAGTGTACGTCCATCCTAAACGTCGTTTTTATTACAATGCAAATAGTTTTATTTAGCCAATTTGAGGCCACAGACTGATAAGTTTTCACTTATAAAAATACTAATCTGCATCTATGTCTCTTTAACCTAAAACACCAAAATATAGTTTTAAAAGGCTAGAAAACTATTCATTTAGTCGCAAATCAAATACACAACACACGGCCAGTTCTAATTGACAGCAGCAAAAACAAACACCAAACCATTCCGTTCAAACTGTTCAAAAGTTAAACAGCATTCGTATCAAACGAAAAATACTGGGCCAAAGTGGGGGAACGTGCACGTGGGGCTATCAAACAGAGGCTTAGATACTTCAGAAAGACAAATGATGCAAAGATGAGGACGGGACTGTATGCGTGAATCACTCGTCAACTCCTTTTATAAATATAACTTGAACACTTGGTTTTTGGCAGTTAGAGATAAATGGTGATAATATGGTGTATTTTCCAACTTACCTCCTACCTATCTAATTTGTAATTACCAACTTGCATGCTGATTGAGCCAGTATCTTCAACTAAAAATAATGCTCAGCTCTGCAGTGAGACATTAATAGTCTGATAGGGAGACATAAGTAGATGGAAGCTGAGAAAGAGATTGACTTCTTGAAGAAGGACATGGAAAAATACAAGAAGTGAATATAGACCTGATGGAATGAATGAAAAAAAAATACTTCAAGTCGGGTAACTCGGTAAAAACTCATAACTATATTTAGGTTAGGGGCAGAAATATTCATCTTGAGAGTCAGAAGTTTACTTTATGGCTCAGTTTAAAGCGTTCGACTCTCAGTATTCTAACCAGTCATCGAGTAAAGACGTGCGTTTCCCTCGTCAGTGGCGAGGAACACGATAGCAAAGCAAATTGCGCCGGTCGACCTTGCGGCGAATACTCGATGAGCCGATATGCAAAACCGCCCATGAATAATATCCACTATCATCTGTATTGAAGAGAACGATTGAGCCGCATCAGTCGTGGTCCTGTACAACCATAAACTTAAGAAAAAACTCATGATATAAAGCATGGTATGCACGGCCAAGGAAAATAGATGTGCATAGGATGATACCTTAATCGATTTCCATTTTTTTACCAAATGGATTGTTTTATCTTTTACTTGTCACTAAGTGGTGATGAAGAAGACTACGGTAACGAGAATATTCAGATACTGGGAACAATGTCTGTGTAACTTTAGGTCAGCAATTTGTTCTAGGTTATAATGTATAGAATCTTTGATGATATTGATTTTTTTTATTACGACGCACGCAAGCCTTTCAGACGAGTGACTATGAGTAGTATGAGTTATAGTACCTAGTTGCAGACGTCCATAGGCGGTAGTGATCTATTACACATGTTCGTTAGGGAGCCAAAGGTCTCTTTCATAAAAAAATATACTATTTTGAAATATAATCCGGTTTAAATGCCATAATGATAATAACTTTAAGAATGGAGCGAAAAAATAACGTCAACTGCGCTTGTCCGTAACGTTAGCAACCAATAGCAACGCATAATATTATCTATGTGGGTGTAAATCATCACTGTGGCGTAACGCAACTCCAAAAGGTCATATCCTAATAGCATTTGAACCAGATAGTAGTACCTAGCTTCCGTTATTGGTTTTGCCTGTGGAACCCAATAAAATCTCGTGTATTGAACCGAAGCCGAGCGCAACGACTGAACGATGAAGGATTGACAGGCGGAGACGGCTCTACGACAGAAGGTTACCTCTTTGTTGGGTCATATTTTTGTTAACGTTACGTTTTCTAAGAAAAAGTTTACCATACAATATACATTGTGTAATAGTATTGCACTACTAGGCGTATGTTAGTTAAATTATTTTTTAAGATTCAGCTGTTGTCGTGATTCTTAATAAAAGTTATTGGGGTCAGTGAGCAGCACATTGTTTTCACTTTACCTTATCTGCCGTAAAGTCTCATGTTAAAAGAAAATTAAGCTACAATTATTATGACAATTTGAAAGATTAGGATTTATGTCGATCTTCATTTAAACAAAAACTAAAATAATTTAATGGAAATGAGTGGATGATTTAATGACGGAACAAAAAATAAGAACATTTCAGTTTAGAGTATATGAACTCAAAGGCTCAAAGATCTGAGGAGCCTAAAGCATGGCAGCACATTGAGGGATGCCTCCGGGTCAAGGACCTCTCAATGGAATAGATAGTGGCCGCTTACCACTGGTGGGCTGCACGTATGTATCTCTGTCAGCTGAAATGAAATAAAAATACCTCAAATCCTACTAATATTATAATTGCGAAAGTCTGGATGTTTGGATGTTTGGATGTTTGGATGTTTAGATGTTTGAATGTTTGGATGTTTGTTCCTCAATCACGCCTAAACGGCTGAACGGATTTAGATGAAATTTGGCACACGTATAGTTTATAACCCGGAATAGGACATAGGCTATAAAATTCCTACGGGAAACGTCTCATTCCCGCGGGAATATCAATTTTGAAACTACTGAACCGATTTGTCTAATTCTTTCACTGTTGGAAAGCTACACTATCCCCGGTGAACATAGGGTACTTTTGATCCTGGAAATGTGAGGGGAAAGGGGGATATTTGAAAAAAGAGATTACGCGCGGGTGAAACCGCGGGCGGAAGGCTAGTACATCATAATTTAAAATATGCGAACTAACTCACAAAAGTAGGACTTACCAACCTGAAACAATTAAATCCATTATTGCTGGTATGAAGATTAAACCAATGTGGTATGGCAGTCATTGACCGAATTACTGCATGAAAGTGCACGATATAAAAGCAGTAATAATTTTGTGGGTCATTTCATCCGTGGTCGCTTTATGTTATTTCATTAACTCGAAATAAGCGTTTAACCCGGTTGTTATCGAGATTACATATTAATGAAGAGTATTAAAGTCATTTAACAGTATATTTTCTGGTAATATTAATGTGAGAAGTGCACTTAAAGTGAGAAGCTTAAAAATTGGGGCAGTCAGAACGATATGCATTGTTTCCTGGTAAAAGTTACTGAATGCAATACGGTGTATGATAGCATTTGAATGCCTTTTTGTGCAGTAGCTAGAAGATTTTCAAGTCGAAAGTTAAAGTCTAATCTTAAAAAAAAAAGGCGAGGCACGTGTCCTACTTCAGGTCTGACCAAACAATTTGTGATTTGGGTTTACAGTTTAATGTTTGGAAATTATATTAGTGGAAAACACCCCAGTGCTTCGGAAAGCCAGACAGTTGGATCTGTTCACGATCTCTTAACTTCGATGAAGATAAGGAAAAAAAGAGAACGTACCTAGAAGCATAAAAACATGCGATTCAGAGTGACCAGATAAGACTCGACCCTAGCTCTCTCATACGTACGTTTTCATAAACGTTTCTCCTGTCTTTGTTCCAAAACACAAGCTATTTATCGCAATAAGCAATATGTGCGCACTTTGGTACAAAGTGGCCGGCGCTGTACCGAGGCAATAAACAGAAGTTGCTCGCTCAGATTAGATGAAATATTTCATAACCACCTGCGCTGTACTGTATTACTTTCCCTAGTTTCTCGGCGGAGTTGGCGCGAGAGATATGTCTTTTAAGACTTTCCGAGGGCATTTTTATTTACCATCAGGTGAGGTAACGGCCAAATGCAAGCCTAATATTTTATAAAAGTGCGTCGCAGTATAAGGCGACAATCGCGCCAGAATCATAGTTCAAATTTCCGAAGCTGCCCACGAAACATGTGGTTTAGATTTGGTTTTTCTATTTGGGAGTGTTGAGTTTAATAATTGTTGGTGTTAAACACCCCATGTGCCCTAAAAACACGTAGAGCACAATATCTCTTCGGTCATGTCAAACTGCTGTCCTACCATGCTCTGAAGATAAGGGAACAGAGTGTACACTGTACACCTAAAAGCATAAAAATTGCCAGATAAGGCTGAACCCTAACATGCGCTCCTATGTACGTTTTCATAAACGTTTCTTCTGTCTTTGTTACAAAACACTAGCTATTTATCGCAATAAGCAATATGTGCGCACGTTGGTACAAAGTGGCCAGCGCTGTACCGAGGCAATAACAGAAGTTGCTCGCTCAGATTAGATGAAATATTTCATAACCACCTGCGCTGTACTGTATTACTTTCCCTAGTTTCTCGGCGGAGTTGGCGCGAGAGATATACCTATCTGTTAAGACTTTCCGAGGAATTGCTCGATCTAGGATAGAAGAGGTATTAAGTTTTTAAAAATTGAGGGAACGCGTGTAGCTGGGGCCGTTTAAGTTGTTGAGAGATTAAATTGTGTAGTGTTTTGACGGAAGATTAGTTAGCTTCACCGGGCTTCGAACCCCGCACGATACAAATGTTTGTCTGCATGAATGTTTTTTTTTATACTACATAAGTTGGCAGACAGACACGCAGCCCACCTGATGGTAAGCGGTAACTGCGGCCTATTTCATTGAGGGACACTTCATCAGGAAGCGTCGCTTAATGTGCTGCCAGACTGTAGGCGCATCTGATCTTCGAGCCTTGAATTTCAAGTGTACCTAATTAAACGCGTATGTTTGTATAGGTCGGGGGGGTTAATATATTTATCCGTTGTCTGGCAGCCATAGTACATAGAATGAAAGATCAGTATGGGCTTGGATGGCGGGCTCTGGGTGAATAGTAGTCCAAAAACAATGAACCTGACATCTTATATCTAAATTTATTATCAGGAGCCTTTTTTCAGAGTCCGACTTGCTAGCTACCATCCCACAGGTGAAATCTGCCGCCTAACAGCTCTGGCTGCGTTCCGGCAATATTAATTTGGGAGCCAGTATACTTAAAATCAGGCCTTAGCGACACGATTTTTTTTTACACGGTACACCTAAATAGCAAAGCAAAGACGAAAAGAAAACTGTTATCATAAACGACGAACCTTTCTAGGAACGACAATCGAAACGCAGCCCTCGATAGAACAGACTCGTCACGTAGCCGACCCTTGTCACGTTGATCGCGGCCGGCACCTGGGATTTGTACAGCTCACGCGGGAAGCGCGGCTCAACCGCTGCGTGTTTCACTAACGGTCATTTCCGTCATTATTAACTGGCCACAGTCTCTGGGTTAGGGACACACTTTACTGGACAGCACGACTAAATATCTATTAAGTGATCTACTTGTTGATATTAGAAATATGTGACCCCTTCAGGTAAAATATAAAATAGTTTTATTTGTAGATTCAAAATGGAGACTACGTGTCTTCAAATCAAATATCTAGCGGTCGCCTCCGCGGTTTCACTCGAGCGCATGCGTCAATTACCCCCCTTCCCCCCACATTTTCGGGATCAAATTACCCTATGTCACCCGGGACAACAATTAAAGATTTTTTCAAATAGGTTCAGTAGTTTCGAAATCTATTCAATACAAACAAACAAACGATACGAACAAAGGGGGGATAAATTGAAAAAAGAAATTATGCGCGGGTGAAACCGCTGAGGCGACGGCTAGTTAATTTATATGTATGTTGAGTTCACTGTTCTGAACTAATGCAAGCATTATAATAAGCATCATAGCATTGTTGATACTTATTTACTTAACAAACAAACCTCTACGAGTATTACCGGTCGGTCGGCGAGTCGCAAAACAAGCAGTATCCAGTTATTTGTTCGGCCACAGTCGCAGCTGCCGGCTAACTACAGGTGAAGTTAGACTTGATTTAGCGTGCCGGATTCGTCCCGCATTCTACATTTAAATTCGTTAGCGTTCGCCTTTTTCTTTTTTAGCAAACCAAGCGGTTTGTTCTCTTCGAACCGAGATACAAAATGGCTGAATAGAACTGGCTGGTTTCTTTAGGCGGTTCGCGCGTCGTTCTTTTTTTTATTCATAAAAAATAAATTCAAGGAATTTGCTTCTAAATTACTTGCCTAAATCTCTGGTCATCTTTCAAGAAAATCCCAAAAAATCAGTACAAAATATTATTTCATAGTTATAGAATGTGAACAAAATGTAATGTAACTACTTAGGTAGGTAGTAAGAGTGAAACTTTTCTGACCACAACTTACGGTATTACGCCCAAATAAATATAATCAAACAATTTCATACAAGGGTTTTGTTATCAAATAATCTTTGGAATGGCTAAATTATGTCCAAGGTCGGAACGTGTGTTATTTTACACAGTTTTTAGGAATTAATTAAATTTGAGACTTATTAATGTACAGATAAAGGTGAAAATGCTGCGAAATACTTCGCAAACCTTATTTTCGCGTAGAGGGCTTGCATATTTTGTTCGGTATGTTTATTTTTACAAGTTACCTTTACTGCTTATTACATTTGTAATTGTTTGATAAGGTATAAGTATATAAATATACTGTCTCGTTGTAAATTAAAATCTATCCACTCAAACGTCCGTGCGCGTTTCGCTAGGTTGTCAGGACAGTCCGCGAGTCACGTGATACGCGCAAAACAAAATCGATAGGAGACGTATGCTAAATAAATGCTTATTACTCAGTAAATAACTCAAATATAGCAAAATGAAAAATACTAATGAAAGGCTCATTAGTTGACGATTTTTAGGCAATAGTTATGTTTGATTATAACATTATATTCTATTAATGATCTTACAGTGAACTTTAAGAAATGCTAATTTTGTCCTAGTTTTCAATTTAAATATTTTTTTTATTAGATATTTTTGACGTTTACAATATTAAAACAATTTTGGGTTTTAGGTAATTTAATGGCCTTTCATTAGAAACCAAAATCCCATTATTAATCATCTTAGAAATATTACAAATAAAATAAAAACTAAAGCTACATGATCTGTGAAATCGAAGTTCACGTATGGTAAATTGTCTAATCCAGAATGAAATATGTAATATTTCAAGAAAGTATGGTAATAACCAGGCTATAATATTAATAAATTTTCATATTAAAACATTTAATTACGATATAATATAAGAACTTTTTTAGATCTTCCAATTATTCACTAATAAAAACACAGAGTCACCGACCTATTTTTAATCCAAATTTTTACTTAAAAACTGACTGGAATCGCACATAATGTTATAAAATATGAAAATATGTAAGATTATAAATATTTTGATATACAAAACAATATTATTTTATTACTTACGGCATGATTTCTCGAATAAAATAGCTGGAGTCACTCGCGCACTGATCCACAAAAACAACAAGCAACTTGACAATTTATTTTTTTTGTAGCCATGAGCCGAAGTTATGTTCCACTTGAAATAAGGTGTGGTACATATCATAGAGCGTCAAAAACCAGCAACACTACAGACTATAAACATCCACAGCGATAAGAAAAAGAAAAAAACAATCAGCGGGCGCGAATTCTTAAAAATGTAACTGTAGTTACACGGACTGTCCTGAGGTATATGGTCTCTGTAACTGTGGTTACAGTGGACGTATGAGTGGTTAAAAGTAATAGGTATTTTGAATAAGAAAGTATCTCTTCTAATTATTCGATTCAAATGCTTTAGGGACACTAAGGTGGAATCATGGTGGAATTGAACGACAAATGATGTCAACTGCCGCGCCTCTCCGTAACGTTAGCAAGAAAGAATTTTTTCTTGTTCTGTGGTTAGCAACGCATTATTTTGTCAGTGTGTGTGTCAGTCATCACTGTCGCGTAACGCAACTCCAAAAGGTATTATCCTAATAGCATCTGAATAACATAGTAGTGCGACCGCTTTAAATACTAAAACTAGAAAATACAATTATTATAAAAGTTGTAAGAGCAATGGATATCCGAACTTGACAATTTTAAAGTAAAAATGAAAATTTATTTATTTGCTTTAGGAACAGGTTTTATGAGTTGGTCAGTGATAATAACAAAGATCCTTGATCCGCTATATAAATCACAGCATGCAAACATTTTCTAAATAATAAATTAAAATAATTATCTAATAATATTAGTACGGTCCGATTAACTTACAAATTACCTAGTTACTTACACAGTAAATGTTTTTCCCTAAGAGCCAAGACAAGTTTAGTCTAGCCTATGGTTGTAACTCTTTAGTCCGGTACTCGCATAGAATACTGGGTACTCGCCTAGTTTATTAGCACTTAAATCTTTTTAATTTTTTCACAAAAGATATACGCAACGGTAAATAATGCCACCATACCCTATAAGACCTAACCTAATGTCCATTGCGGCCATATACTCGAAAAGTGTGGTAAAAATTCACAAATGTTCGCTAATTTGCGTAACGCCATTCCGCCCATCTGGTTTGTAATTTTGTTTGGTCACAATACCCTTTCTCCGTCACGATATAATTTCTGCTCTGGGAAAACGTTATGGCCCTCATTCTGATAATGCGCAATTATATTTGGGGATTTTTCACATTTTAATTTAAGGTATGTAATAATTTATTATCCGAGTTGTAGCAAGTTGAACATTTTAAATCGTGATATTCACACTGGATATTTTGATCGTAAACATGAAAAACCGTTGATGCATAAATTACGAATAAGTTATAATGATAATACATTGATTATGGACTTAATAGTAGATTGAAATGGTGAGTATTTCTACAAACTTTTGTGTATTTAAACAGTGAAATGTAAAAATAAATAAAGCAAACAAAAACTGTATGACAGTTTACAAATAGAATTGTAAATAATATTTGACGAGCCAACCGGAAAGAAACTTTTACCATATTCATGGAACGTTCACATTGCCTGAGAAACATAACAATGACGTGACGCGACAAAACGTGGAAGCCTAGAAATGTAAATATATTTTTCTCATGCTCCAAAGATTGAAGATTAATAGATAAAGTCCTGGCAACTCTTCCAAAACAAAGAAAAACCTCGTGCAAAACATCCGGCAGGAAATAAATCTGTCTAGTGGAAGTGAATTCAAAATACTGTATGGACCCAAATAGATACATTTGGGTCAATGTTCGACTCCCACCGATTGCGGGAGATCTATGCGCTGTTTTGGAACACAAATCGGCCCGTCGAGACGTGGTACAAATATACACAAATGTAGGTAACTTGAAGGGAATATTCCCTGAATACTTTATCAGTATGTCGCTAGCATTCCATTTGTTCGGAGAAAACGTCCCCCTCATAAGGTTTCGGCTGAATGTAACTAAATATCTAACGATTGGATCTACGGTTCGCCGGATGGCTTTGTAGGGGAACCAAACGGTTGCTTGGATGGAGAACAAGGAAAACAATTTTGTTTATCAGATTTGAGATCCTTATGATTTACTAGCGGTCGCCTCCGCGGTTTCACCCGCTAGTCATTTCTTTTGACAATTATCCCCCTTTTCCCCACATTTCCCGCATCAAAAGTAACCTATGTCACCCGGGGATAGTGTAGCTTTCCACGTACATTCAAATTGGCAAATGTTCATTTTTAGCGAAACGGAATTATTGCGAAAGCCCAAAAATTATTAAGTTTTAAATATGTTACTCCTTACTTTAATCTATGTTTTACAAGACTCATTTGCCCCGTAACAGAAGTTTCAAAAAAATTTGGAAATTATGCGAATATTTTTCTTAGTTACGTAAAGATCTATAGGACTAGTTGCTGTTATATTTTGTATACAGACTGTCTACAGATAATTTTCTTAATAACAACCTTTATAGAAATTGTATTTTGAGAATTCACATGAAATACATACATTAAAATAAATTGAATATATTTTTGGGTACACCTAACACACGAGAGGAAAACAAATTAAACCTGTCAACATAACAAAAGCTGACAAGAACTTAATTTAGATTCATGAAACTTCGCAGAAAAAATTAAGTGTCAATATGGGTGTTGAAATTATTACCTACACGATACGAACATACGAACAAGAACAATAATTTAAAAGCGGATTTCTTAATTTTATATTTTTATAGTACACTAGCCTTCCGCCCGCGGTTTCACCCGCGCGTAATACCTTCTTTCAAATATCCCTCCTTCCCCCCACATTTCCAGGATCAAAAGTACCGTATGTTCACCGGGGATAGTGTAGCTTTCCAACAGTGAAAGAAATTCAAATCAGTTCAGTAGTTTCAAAATTGTTATTCCCGCGGGAATGAGACGTTTCCCGTAGGAATTTTATAGCCTATGTCCTATTCCGGCTTATAAACTATACGTGTGTTAAATAAATCCGTTCAGCCGTTTAAGCGTGATTGAGGACCAACAAACATCCAAACATCTAAACATCCAAACATCCAGACTTTCTCATTTATAATATTAGTAGGATACTGAAATAAAAATTGTGTTGGTTTAATCGGGAATAGCTCAAGTTTGTGATCACTAATCCGCATTTGACAGCGTGGTGTTTTAATCGTTAGCACATCAATCGTTGGCACAAGATCACATTAGTAAATGGTTAGAAAAACTCTACTTTCCGTGCTAGTTAAATAACTGTGTTACGGCAAAGCAATTGATTCTCGGCCCATTAAAGAATACAGATCATTTTTGCACGCACTTGAATCAGCTCGACCATTACACTAGAGATAAGATAATAAAAAAAAACGGTCGCTTCTTTTGTCAACGAGTTGGGCATCAAATCATAGTATACGTAAGAAAGACACATAAATTGCAATAGTAGCGATTTCAATGGGGGCGAATTCAGTGAGACATTCAAAGTCATGCGTTTGCTGTTATACAAGTATCGTAATCCTATTCGAGTAGATGTTTAGTAAATGTCCCAGATACAGTAAAGGTGTGGGCTACGCTAGTGCGGCGCTGAATATAGCACCGACACCGAGATGTGTACCGGTCCCTATAAATCACGCTCGTGTCGCTGACTGCGGCTAGAACAGCGCTCCAGCGAACCATGGAACGTGGAAAAATTTCAAACATTTACCAAGTTTTAGATGTATTTTTGACTATGGATTTTTTAATTTGGGAAGAAATAATAGAACTAATAACTACTGCTTAATAGCTTGTTAACCATATCAATTTCCAATAAAAGTTGTTAAAGTAACTCTATTTTTTGTAAATCGATAAATATAAAGAAGGTAAAAGATCGCCGCTCAATAAAAGTGCATAGATGAACTTGATTGATTATTTTATTATGTGCAAACCTTCCTCCTGAGTTATCCCGCAGAAATGTGATATTTTTGCAGCATAAAAATAATATATATCTCTGGACATTAATCACACAGCGCCATCTAGCCCCAAACTAAGCATTAGCTTGTACTATGGGTGCTAGACAACAGATAAATTACTTATATATTTTTTTTTTGTCAATACATACCTACATATTATACATAGAAACACCCAGACCGATACAAACAGAAATGTTCATGCACACAAATGTTTGTACCGTGCGGGGATTGAACCCGCGGCCTCTGGTGTAATAGCCGACTTCTCGACCATTACACCAAATGGCTCGTCAAATTAGTCTATGTCTTTCTTCAGCTAATAAACTAGAAAGTACAAACTTGTTAAAATCACGACAATCCGTTTCTTTGTTATGAGCTGAAAAATTATTATGAAAATTGTAGAGTTGCTATTCTTAGTGACTCCATATAGACCATTTTCTGATTAGATTTTAGTGTCGTAGAGCGATAACAATTACTCTAATAAATAACTAAAGAAATCTCACTGGAATACTTCGTGCGCTTGGAATTCAAACTTAGTCGATTTCTCTTTTTAAAGATCGATGTGCATTTATCTCCGAGTACAGTACTTTGTATTTGTTCCACCGTTAGTATTTGTTAGTCGTAGAAGACAGGTAGTTTAGTTGTTGATGTAGAAGCGGCGCTGAAGACCGCCTCCCATAAATCACATGACGCGCTGCTGCCAACACTGGTGGGCGACTAAAATGCCGCTGTATTGACACGATTACGCTGTAGTCGAACGGGTTTATTGTGTAGCGTTTAAATATTCTTGAATGATTGCTTGATTTTGGGTGAATAATTTATTAATATTTAGTATAGCAGGAGCTAGATGCGAGTGGCCGAGGACCGATCAGCGTGGCGAGCATTTGGAGAGGCCTATGTCCAGCAGTGAACTATCACAGGCTGATGATGATGATGATGATTAATAATAATGATTTACTAACCCACAAGCCGGAAAAATTTAAATTATGTAAACTATGTAGTTGCCAATTTGGGCTTCGCTCGTTTTGCTGACAATAACCAACTCAACATGCAATGTAGAGATCAAGTTTTATGTAAGTATTTGATAAAAACAAAATGATTAATTTTTTTTATAATAAAATGCAAACTTAAGTAAGCATGTTCAGCAACTTCCAATTAGTTTTGAAACTGTGACAATACAAAAATCAAGTGCTTAATCACAATAACAATCTTATTATAGTTCAACAAATCAACTCAAAAACCTGGACCTTGCTAACAAGAATCAACAGCTCAGCAGCATTTTAAGCCTTCTAGATCGACTGTCTCCCCAGTCCTGAGTACATAAATTCCGGCTGACGTTGTCGAGTTAAGGCTTAATTTAAGAGATTCGTCATGTTCAAGCCTAGGCCGGGTCGCGGATTAAACACATTATCTTGTTGTCTGGCGGCAGCTCGCGGGAAATGGACCCAGAGCCTTGTTTGTTACTGACAAGTAAATAAGCAAGGGTTGTATTGCTAGTTAGATTGGTGATATAATTGGCAATATATTTTACTCCTGATTTCTGTCTCGATTTCTTAGTGGCTGCCCCGGCTTCCCGGCTGAATCGTTTCATATTAAATCACTACCCATCCAAACTTTTTACCTCGTCATCCTTAGATTTATTTTTAATTTATTTTTGGTAATAATGCCTCGCATTCAAGAAAAGACCGCAATGTCTAAATAAAAATCTAACGAGAAGAGAACACATTAGATAAAGAACAACTTAATAAACTTTCACGAGCGATACAAAACTTAGTTTTTAGAATTTACTTTAAAATTATTATTAAAAATGCATTAATTTTTAACCGACTTCAAAAAAGGAGGAGGTTATATGTTCGACTGTATGTATTTTTTTTTTTTTTTTTATGTATGTCCGTCGATTTCTCCGTCAATTGTGGACCGATTTAAATAATTCTTTTTTTATTTGAAAGTGCATAGTTCCGAGGTGGTCCCATTGTCACCATGTCAGGATCTGATGATGGGATCCCGGAAAAATCAAGGGAAAACCTCAAATTTTATAGGCTGCGCCTACGCGTTACTTGTTTTTTCTGAAGCCATTCAAGTTTTTGCGTCCGATAGACAACATTTTATGTTGATGAGCTGATGATGGAAGGTACAACTCCTTAACGGTTAGGAGTTAGGGGATAATTCTTTCAGTATTGTAGGAATATGTGGACCGTTAGTTGTATTTCATGTACTTTTGCAGCTAAGGTGATGATGGAAAGTACAACTCCTTAACGGTTAGGAGTTAGGGGATAATTCTTTCAGTGTTGTAGGAATATGTGGAACGTTAGTTGTATTTCATTTACTTTTGCAGCTAAGCTGATGATTACCCGGGGATGGGCTGGTCACTAGCCAATAAGGTTAGCACCGGCTCGTCCTAATCGGGTGTGAAGGAGAAACCGGGGGAGTGTAGTGGGTAGCGGACGCTTCGGTCTCGAGTCCCACACACGGCCGCGGGTCTAGCTAGCCTGCGGTTATGGTGCATAAACGCATTCTCCTCCTACCCATGGTGCTGAACACTTAATGAATACCTAATATTATTATCAATAATACAATTCTACTCGTATTTTCGCTATCATTATTATGAAAGAGTTTTACTCACTACCTACGTGTTATTCACACTAAAAATAGAAAAATAAACAAACTTTTTTTAAAAAAAATTAAACCGACTTCAAAAAAAAAAAGAAACAAAAAAAACTACCTAAAAAACTGAAAAGCAAAAAATAATTTTAATAAGACATTCATCATTGTCTAAGCCTATTAATTTAATTGTATTTTACGTGCTAGGTAGGTACCTACTTATCTGTTTGAAGTCGGTGCCAAGCCAAAGGTAATAAAAAATTATATATAATATTATTATGTATTATAAAGGGTTACTTATTAATCCGCGGACGTAGATACGTAATCTGGGTACCTACTATTTGGCTTGGCACCGACTTCAAACAGATTAGTAGGTAGGTACCTACCTAGCACGTAAAATACAATTAAATTAATAGGCTTAGACAATGATGAATGTCTTATTAAAATTATTTTTTGCTTTTCAGTTTTTAGTGTAAGACAAAAAGAAGTTTAAAATTGTTGACCATAGTATTTCAAATATAAACAATAAATAATCGATTTAAATGAACCTTCTGCTATGGCAGAAGGCTGTATAAGACTGTATAAGATTCAATTAGAGTAGGCATATAACAAGTTTACCCTGTCCCGGCAGTTTCCGTTAGGTTAGATCAGTTAAGCGTCGGAACCTAATCCTGTTTGCCCCATTATACAAGCAGGATAAACCCGCGGCAAACTTAAAGACATTGAGGAAGTAAAATGAAAGTCTTTTATAGTAAGATGAGGTAAGTCATTTCTGCCGCTTTTCCGGACATCTGCCTTAGATGCGTTGCCTACTTTTAGTTTGATAAATAAATAAATATCTCTGGACATTATTCACGCAGCGCCATCTAGCCCCAAACTAAGCATTAGCTTGTGCTATGGGTGCCAGACAAAGGATAAACACTACTGAGATATACTTTTTTTGTAAATTTATACATAGAAACACCCAGACCGTCATTTCATGTTAATGCACACGAATGTTTATATCGTGCGGGGATCGAACCCGCGATTCCTGGTGTAAAAGCCGACTTCTCGACCATTACACTAAATGGCTCGTCAAATCAAATAAGAAAGAGCCATTGTTTCGCTACTTTCACTCACCAAAAGAAGTAAAAGAGGTGAAATACCAAAGCCACTCACAACACCCACACCATACGTCGTTCTTCTATCAGAGAGTGATACTTCCCCATAACCAATCGACCCATTTCGACTGACAGAGGGACCGTCTTTAGCACGGCTCTTCCACACGCACAATTTTTTGTTAAGTTTCAGCTATGGCAATTTGTATGCAAGCAACCCTATTCCCTCGAGTTAATAGCCCAATGGGACAGTATTGCAGTCCCTAGACTCTTAAACTATTACCCAAACGAACCCCTGATAAATATACAATAATCACGAAGGTATACAAAATAACACATAAAAACACCGGCACAACAAAAGGTGGCTTCCCTCCATATCTCGAGGGCACTTTTGTGCCGTATTTATTCGGCATATGGCACTTAAATTCTCATTTTCCGAAGCGGTGCCCATAAATGTGCCGATTTGGGCCCAGCCGCGGCGTTTTGCGATGGATTCTGTTGAATACTTTATATCTCGCGGATGTCGTGGTTCGAATGCATTCTATTAGTGGCTGGGAATGAAAATAAATAAAATGTTTTCTACATTTTATTTATTTTTAATATGCCACATACCTCTTTCGTTGGAATCAGTCATTGATACAATGATAGTATTGGCTAAGTCACCACGTTTAAGAAATGTGGGCTGGTGGTAATGAAAAATAAAAGTTACGATCGAAATCATACACGAGAGTTATCCTCTTCTTTCTCCGAGCCTTTTGATTTTGTAAGTTAGATAAGTTTAACAAGAAAAATTGTCATCTGGCACTAGATGAACGCAATTTTGGCTACACAACCATTCAATTATGCAGGTTTCTACACAAAGTTTTTTGTCACCGCCGAGCTGGTAAGAATAAATTACGTATTGCAGAAATTAATCAAACATCACCCTATTCTTTCCTCGTAAGAATGACAAAAGTTATATTATTTTTAATAATTTTTTAGCAATTGGACATTCCCTTGTGTATTCGTAAACGTAAACCATCTGTCAAAAGGGAAACGCCATATTTTTAATATTGGATTATTGTGCGAAGCGGAGTCGAGCAAAGTTTCGCGAATGCCTGCTGAATATTAAATTTTATATCACCTCAAGAGGTCCTCTTGACTTCGAAGGGAACATGACGGGGTGTTTTATAGTCAACAGAATAGTCGGGATTGTTTTAGTTTAACCTTTAATATCGGATGAAACAAACAGATAAGGTAACTTTATTATTTAACTGTTTATACAAATGTGCAATGTGTGTTTAAGCATTTCGTTTTTCCCAAAGGTTGACTGGTAGAGAATGCTTTTTTTTGTTTTGTTCTTAGATTGGCTTTATTTCTATTTTTGTTGTGAAAACGAGCGCTTTGCTGATGAAGCAAAGCACCGCTGCGAATTTTAAACTTTATCGGTTTTTTTAAAAAATTAAATCCAATAATGGCTGTCGGTTTCATAATGTGTTTGACTATTGCATTTAAAAACTGTGGATTTTGCTAAATAAAAAAAAAACTTAAGGGTTTGAAGTATGACGATCTCTCACCGGTATTTACTCCACATAAACACAAGCAACACTAATGTTTTAGTTTAGTCACTAGGTAACTCGCTCTATCTACTACCGAATATTTTTACCATCCTCGAGAAGCTATTTCGGATTCGGTGCGCGTTTTAGTTTAGAATCGCGAAGCATTTTAAACGTTCCGAGAAAAAACGTGTCGAAACCACAAAAGCAAATATTAAATAGGTCTGTGCAATTTTGAGGTAAATCCTTCCATGTGGTTTCAACGTGTTTTTTTTTGTATTAGCCTAATGGTGCGTCTATGCTTACGAAGCGAGCACGAGCGGCGCACGAGCGGAGCACGAGTCGAACCGTTCTGCTCGCGTGACAAGTGTGGACGCACTTACGAGCCTGCCACGAGCCTACGACGATCTCTCCTCGAACATAGTTTCAGCCTAAATATCGAAAAACCGGCACGCGGTGCGAGACAAAAAATTGTGTAGTTCTATCTCTTTCTTTTACGTGGTCTATCCGTATCGCCCTCTTTTTCTTGTGTGAATGCGATAGATACTATCAATTTGTATGCAATTTGTCTATAGTTTTCTCTGTCTACGGGCGGAGCACAGTCGAGCACGAAACGAATGCTCGAAGCGCGCTCGTTCGAGGCTCCAAGTCCGTCCACAGTACACGAATTTTGGATCGGCTCGTGCTCCGCTCGTGCGCCGCTCGTGTTCGCTTCGTAAGCATAGACGCACCATAAGAATGTCTCACTGCAGGGCAGAAGCCTTTGCCCATCCTTCTTATCAAATTATTGTTACCAATTATTATAATAAAATACATATAATAAAATACAGAACCACCTCTCGTCTGGACACTATGCATTAGGCGAAGCCTGTATTCTATCAAAATCAAAGCATATTGCTCGTACCTAACGTTTTCGCCTAGCGAATAAATGCCCTTTTTCAACTATTCCAGACGTTTTATTTTGGCGAATATTGATAAATTTTAAATGTATCGTGAAAAAATCGTGTGATAAAATTGAGTCGGATTTTCCGGAGCCACTAGCAGTTTGCTAAAAAATGCATCAAACATGGCAAGCTAAATTCTCTAATCTTATCTAGTCATGCGCTTTGGTATTTTAAAGGCTTTCTGTGAGAAAAAGTGAGACGTGCTCAGTCAATTTGGCTTTTGTATTCGTGGGTTAAATAATTTGTTACAGTTTATCTATACTTCTGTAATAATATTATAAAGAGGAAAGATTTGTTTGTTTGTTTGTATTGAATAGGCTCCGAAACTACTGAACCGATTTGGAAAATGTTTTAACTGTTGGAAAACTACACTATCTCCGAGTCACATATGGTACTTTTGATCCCGGAAATGTGGGGGGAAGGGGAAATAATTGACGCGACGGTGAAACGGAGGCAGCCGCTAGTTATATTATTATGATATATTCACATCTAAATGTCATGTCTGTGATATTAAATCTTGGTGTCAATGAAACTTTGAAAAAAAAAGTGGATTATGTTATCAACGCATTATCTTTTTACCAAGGATTTTTTTTACAAACCATACTGACTGATGTTAAATACTGATTGAATGATTATAAGTCCCGACTTGTTAATTAAGCCATTTTCCCTGGCCATGATCATAAGTTGAAATTCCGAATCGGGTAAAACTGTTTTCAGAAATCCAGATTATTGAATGCCTGGACTTGTTCCACAGCTGTGTGTGTGTGTGTGTGTGTGATTAAGCCTTTTGAGGCTATGAGTAAAATTTAATGCCTTTTTCTTGAATTTAGACATTAATGAGATAAGTTAAATTGATGTGTAATTAACTTATCGTGTTGTTTAGTGTGTACTAAATCTGTAGCCACCGAGCCGACAGCCCGACACGTAAGGCTATTATACCTTTAAGGAAAGCCATCTTCGAGTGTTTTTTCTTTCTTGTATAAATCGAACAGGTTCCGATATTAGTATCTAGTATAGGTATACGGTGCTGAAAAATCCCGAAGGACCGACCCTTGTTACAAAATACTTTGGGAATTTCTTATTTCTAAATCAGCAAGAAAAATTAGGTAATACTGTTAAATTGTATTTTTCCGACCGCCTCCGTGAAATAGTTGTTACACCGGATTCGATTTGCCTTAGGTCTACCTCCCTCACATCACTGACTGTGTTGTCCTTCTCTACTTATTATTTACACAAAGGCAGCCGCCTTAGATCAACGAATCTTAGGTCCCAGGCACATGTGTCTAGGTGCAGCTAAGGTCAACCATCAGGTGTCACGCTTGTTTGTTTGCCTCCCACTATCATAAAAACAACAATAAAAAAAATAACATCGAGGTCGCGGTTCGATCTTCGCACGGTACAAACATTTGTGTGCATAAACATGTCTGTTTGTATCGGTGTGGGTTTTTCTATGTGTAATATGTATTTATTTACAAAAAAAGTATATAAGTAATGTGTATCCGTTGTGTGGCACCAATAGTACAAGCAAATGCTTAGTTTGGGGCTAGATATTGGGGTGTGAATATTGTTCAGAGATATTTATTTATTTATCAATTTAATTCGTCGATTCGTTTATATCTTCTTAAATGTATTCAAACGATCTATTTTGCCAAAAATGCATATTGCGCTTTTCTAATGGCACTTGATAGCAAACTACCGGAGACGGTTGCATTACCAGTTCGTTGCATCCAACAGCTCATTAGCGGAGGGCATCGTTGGACTAATGGCCCTAATGGCGAGCAGATGCAGCTATGCATTATGCAAGTTGCACCGAAAGAGGACAAAGTAACCTCTGCATGGTTATTATAACTTTATCAGACTGGGTACAGAAGTTCTATATTGAAGGCAGCTGTTACCGACCGACTAAACTAAAATGGTTCCTTAATTGTCTTCATCTTTTAATTAATTTGTTACGATAGTTTTACGTCCATTTAGATCCGTACTGTAATTGCGGGTTACTTTGACTTTGGATGGCAACTTTGGCTCAAATAAAAAACCAAGATTTAGAACTCACCATGAAGAAGCTGGCACCATCGAATGGCTGAAGAGCTATAATCCAATCGGTATAATTCTCGTCAGAAAGCAGTCAAATTAATAACAGATTTTGCCTGATTTTGTACGCTTACAAAAACCCTTTCACGCCCCCTCTAAAGAAACCCATACTGCAGTCTCTTTATAAAACCTCGGCGGAAAGTTCATTTTACACAGGTACTTGGAACCCAACTTTTCCAAATCAACCATCACTTCTCAAATTGTTCGCTGACTTTACACTCAAACATTCGCACTCACGAAGCGTAACAAAACTTGAATACTCGAGCTCATTTCCTCTTTCTCGCATAACTTTCTAAAAACCACAATACCTTCGCATAAACACGTCTTAAACCTATTCAAGTAGGTAAACAAAGCAGACCAAGATCGTTTCCTGACGTTACTATTCTCAAAGGACAAAAGAAAACAGCGGGCGACAACGAATGCCGCGGGCAGCTGTTGTCATGGCAACCGACGACCGCCTGCGACCTTGCTTCTCCAAGGTTGCTATGCCCACGACTTAATAGGAATGTGAGTGAGGCATCTCCATCTTACTTTTTTTGGGATTGAAAAGAGTACTATCGAATTTCTTGCCGGGGTTTGTCGATAGATAGACATTTCGAAGCCGGCAGTAGTCTTCAAAATGTCTATCTATCTTTCTCTCTTTATTTGACAATTCTTAGATGTATTTTGAAGTTTTCGCCTCGGACTATAACGACAGTATCCCGCAAGAACGTACATTTTTTGCGGGATAAAAAGAAAGGCTTACTCTTGAGCTCTCAAACTATCCCCAGACAAAAATCACGGCGATCCGTTGTTGTGTTGTGCTGGATAAAAAGGAGCCTATGTTCTTTCCCGTGTTAGTTTAAATGTTCATGTAGCAACTGTCGGAATACGCTACATACGACAGACTGACGACAATAACGCAAGATTGCAAGTCAGCGAAAAGTGCACGTGTAAAATCATCACTGAGACAGCCAATCAGATATTCGATCCTGCGTCGCGCTAGCAGAGTTATTCTCTCGGCTAGCATATATACAAGCACAGACACCTAACTCGGAGGAAGATCTTCCCTTTACGTTGACGTCATGATACGTGACCTTCATATGTCACATTCATAAGACTTGGTTCAGTAGTTTAAGCGTAAAAGCGTTACATACAATATTAGCATAAATGAACTAAAGATTTACTTTAAGCTTCTTAGGTGCTTATAGTGTATGAATGTCTATGATTTCGTTACTGAGCAATATTTTTTACACTATGTCATTTAAGTCTGCATACTACAGACTATTTGTTAGAGTTGTTTATTCGAGAACCTTTTTACTTGGGGTTGCAAATTATAAAGTCTATAACCTCTTCATTTCTTTGCAACACCGAGATTCGAGACGCAATAGAAAAAATGGAACTTTAAGCAAAATGCATACATACATAGTTTTGTTTCTTAATATAAACAATTGGATTCTTGAAGAAATCGATAGGTCATTTACCTTTGTTTTGTAAGTAAAGAAAATTTTCTCAGGAGCATGGACGAAAGATTTGAACAAAAATACTTTATAAGAACTACGTTTTCTTGTTTGATATATTGGTTTTCAGAGGTCTTATCTAAGAACAGTCAGCGTCAAAATGATCTGAGCGTTCAAAACCACCAAAAACAGCTGAACATTTGACAAAAACCAACCTTACCGCTTCCGCTCGCAGGTGGGCTGTGAGTCTGTCTGCCAAACGATGTGGTATAAAAAAATAAAATAAAAAAGACCTTATGACGTAAAGGTGTATTTTCATTTGTTATTTGAGAATAAATGACAACAAACGATATTTACACCTAAAATTATTGTGCTAAGAGTGATTTTTGTCAAATGTTTAGATATTTTTGGTAGGTTTGAACGCCCAGATCATTTTGGCGCTGATTGTACCTATACCAAATTTTATCAACATTGGTTCATTGGTTTAGGCGTGAAAGCTTAACAAAAGAGCCACTTTCACATTTACAACACTGGTATGGATTAAATTCGGGATCAGAACTTCCAAACATACGGACCCTAATACCGGGTATTGGTACAAACCGTCAAAGTTAAATTAGTTCAATACACTAGAAGGCAATAATTGCCCTGTCAGAAATATGTTACTTGTGTGTTACAACTAATCCCAGCAACTCTGGGCAGTAATTGAGGCTTTTGTTGGACTCGCCTTCCAATGAACGTTTGTGGATATTAACTGGATTTCGATTTTGGAACAATGTAATTTGGTTTCTAATTAGATGCTGTTATGTTACAGTGTCCTATGCAAGATATCTTAGATATTGAGTACGTGTGTTATCGTGAATTGCTTATCAGTAACTTACACACACTCTATATAAATAGAGATATAATAACATGATACTTTTAAGATGTAAGAGTACAAAGTTAAGGTTGTTTTATTGAGCCAACTTTAAGCATATTCAGGACTATTTATTTATTAATGGTGTTTTCTTCTAATCACCATTAACTAGACTTCAGTCAAAAATAATAGCTCGCCTATTTACAAAACTTGGCTTTTTATACAAAACTCATAAGAATTTGGTCACAATTTCAAGTGATGGTTATTGAAATGCGGTCTAGGGTAATACAAATGCTTACCCAGAAATAGTAAATTAAATCTGGACTTAAAGATCCGTCCATGTTAAAGGTCTGGGAATTAGTTTTGCAGGCCGTAAGTTCCACTCAACACTGTTCCAAAATGTTTGGCCATTAGATTTTTTAAATGGTTTGTTTATTTTTAATTATCACGCCAAGTAAAAGTCGAGACGATATCGCTATGGCAACGCATGTACGCCCAGGTCCTAGCTTCTAGAAATCTATATCAAAGGAGGGACAAAAACGCGCGGACAAATTTTTCCTTTTTTTGTACTTAAGTAAGAAACAAAATTATATGGTTTTCTTAGACGTAGAGTCACGTTGTTCAAACTGAAAAGTGCCAAATTCACATTACCATTTCGTTGTAAAATGACGGCTGCGTCAAACCTGTAGTTCAAACTCAAGGTCAAACTTAAAATGTGCACAGTAGGTTTAGGTTAGCAGGGGATTTTCCGCACTTGGCCTCTAAAATGGGCCTTTGTGCACAGTAAAGAAAAGGACTTTGTAAAACATGATTACTTAGATGAGTAAGGTACGGCATGATGTTCGAATCGGGAAGAATCTTTATTTATTTTTGTTGGCAACGTTATTTTTCTCCTTTAAATAACAGTTTACGACCATCAGGTGTGTGATGGGAAGTACGAGTAGCAATTGTCAAGCGAGGTGATTCAGCCAATTCTCATATTTGTGACCATAACTGGATTTCTATGAAGAATGGGATATTAGATATGCGTGAATTGCGTGATACATTCTTTACACGAACGTAACCGTACGAAATTTACGGAGTGTATCGATTCGTCGACACCCACGTGAAATTGTGTGCATGAAGCTAGCGTCCCCTCGCGTATCGAGCGCGATCTTGAGGAGGGCTCGACAGCTCCGCTCGACTGAATCGCGCCGGAGGCGACACGCGGGCTCCTGATGGGGTATATTGTCACCGTCAATGTCAAAACATTTATAAGTTTATTTATGCACGATTTTATTTATTATTTTTAACTCTTTATTGGTAATACCTGTTGACTTATGGTAGGATACAATAAACAAAGTTTTATCGTGATTTCAATATACTTAGATGAGTGTCTAAGGCCTTTCCCGGTTCTCGTTGGAACATTTCTCTCATGTTTCTTTTTTATCATAAATCAGTTGGCAGAAAGGCACGCAGCTCATCTGATGGCAAACGGCCACTGCGGCCTATTTTAAACTAAAAATATACTATAACTATGATATAAACTTATCTTCAGCTCAGTAAACAAAATGTAGCTTACACAAATCCCTTTCTAAAAATCTGAATAGAAACCAAATTGAACTAAAATAACCCTCGAAAGGTTATCAGTTTCGTCGAACCCAGCCCTAACGCATTCAGTCAAATGAGTTCTTGTAGCAAAAGGTTTTAAGATCATTCCTATTCATGAGGCGGTGACAGCCCTCAGCTTAATCAAAGAAAACATTTTAATTAAGCCGAAACACGAGAGGCTCGACGAATCAAACGCAGTATCTAAACATGAACGAGAAATACAACTCCCTGTTTATATTTAGGAAATGTTTTAATATTTAGTTATACATAACAACTCAGCTTTTACATTTAAATTAGTATGGATAAAATATATAAATTATATTTATTGTTTTGCTAGTCTAGATCGTAGCAATGGCAAATCGTTTTACATTCAAAACGCACAGATTTTTTTTTGCTCTACGCAAAAAGATAACATTACCTATTGTTACATAGAGTGCGGGGTAATACCTACCGCGGGCGCGCTGTTCGGCACTTTGTGGTAGCAACAACACCAGTTAGGGTGTAAAATGATGCCTAAGGCCTCGGGCTCGAATTTCGCGGCAGCGGGGGCGCAGGCAGGCGCAAAGCGGTCACCGCTTGACGCGGGCCTTCAAGAGAGGTACGATGCTGTCAAGCGAAGAACTGCAGTGCGCCTGCGTGCGCCACCGTTCCCGTGCCGCCCCGCTGTGTTCGAGAACGCGCCTAAGAGATTCCATACAAAACATCTCGCCGCTGCCGCTCCCGCTGCCGCTGCCGCCCCGCTGCCCGCGAAATTCGAGGTCGAGGCCTTAAACTACTACCTACTTATGACCAAGTACTATCAGTATTAGAGCAGGAGGGTCCAATCTATTCTTAAATATTTTTCTGATCGTTGATTCAGAAAACTGGATGGGATTTAGTAATATTTTATCAAATGGACTTCGTATTGATAAATGTTGTAAAAACAAAATTTTGAGAAATAATGTTAGTATCTCCTTGGGACATACTTAAGACAAAAGAGAGACGCAAGCCGTACAGATTCCGTTCACAATTAGATGTATATTGAATTATTGAACCACAGACTGAAGCTTACTAATACAATCTAGATTGTCGTTAGTCTAATTACTGTGATAACGACCGACTGATTGGCTTGATGATGCGTTTGGCATTCACTCTGACACTAATTATTATCATTTCTGCCTATATCGATATCACCATCTCATGCTTACAGGTAAGTCGCCGAGATTTCAGCGACCAAGTCAAATTAGCCTTTTGGGTATAATATATAAGGCTAAGGACCAAATTTTTGATCTGCATTAACTCAAACAATGGTTATAATAAAATTTGTACGTTGATAGCCTATTAATGTCTCACTGCAAGGCGAAGACCTCCATCTATCCTTGAAATCAAGTTATTGGCAAAGCAGAGCCTGGTCTCCTTTTTTGATTCATGAAACATTCTTCCAGAAGAGTCCAGGAACTCTTTAGGTGTAGGATCCGCATTTAAGCTAAGTCACAAAATCGTACCGAATCTTTCAGTAAGAAAGAAATTTTTTCAATAATGGCGTTGGAAATTTTGAAAAATAGGTAGATTTATAAGTTGGTAGACAGGTAGACTGAGGGCAAAGTTGGTAGATCTACCTAAAATTAGGTAGATATGGCTACACTGTTTATTGTGAAGCTTACTTGACTCGCAATACTTCAGCTATTTTTATTCTTAGGTCATATCAGAAAACAAATAACAGTTAAGATACTAATAAGTAATAACATATTACTGGCAGTTAAAATAAATTCCCTTGAGAGGCCGCAGTTGAAGGCAATTACACATTAATGCTGTTTCAATATTGGAATAGTAAATTACGAACATTCATTAGTTATGAGTGATTTGATAGAAGACAAATAGTTATAAATTACTCCATTACCCGTGCCATGTTTATAACATTATGGAACAATTCTGACCCTCACAGATAAATTCCTGATAATGTATATATCCAACATAACAATGACGATACATTGTACTTTGAAAATTTATAAAATACAGCATCTAAAATAACTGATTCCGTTGTACAGATAATAGAGCGTTGGGCTCTAAAACCCGGAGGTCATGACGTGTTCGGAACCTGCGGGGAGCATCACTTTGTGTGATTGTTTCCAATTTGGTTAGAACATTGCAGGCTAGAATTACCTAAATGTCTGAAAAGAATGATGATTCCGTGCTTCGGAAGGCACGTTAAGCTGTTGTTCTCAACTATGTTCCAAGTACGTCTGGTTACCCTTGTAAGGTCAGATGGCAATCGCTCTATTGTAATAATAACCAGGCTTGTCAAATCTACGATCATAGTCGAAGCGGACCCTGAGCTCCATACTGGATGCAGTGACAGCATCTAAAATATCTGTCAGATAATCTTTTGATAAGAACGCAAATTCCAAAGCCCCAGCTTATAACTTAACAATAA
Organism: Mecyna flavalis; assembly: GCA_949319885.1. NCBI lineage: Eukaryota > Metazoa > Arthropoda > Insecta > Lepidoptera > Crambidae > Mecyna > Mecyna flavalis. Next base: position 2,937,353 of record OX439426.1, read on the forward strand.
AAAAGTAAATATACCAACATAACAGCGAGGTTTTAACTTTTAATTCGACGATTCCGTTACTTTTTACAAAGTTGACTTGTTAAGCAACAAGTTGTAGAAAACAAGTTAATTAGTGGAAAAATAAAAAAGTTACCATCGCCACGAAGTTTTCCGGGGCAGAGAGAATATTCGGTGGGTCACAGACGACCGGAGATTTAAATAGATTAACTGGTCGACGCGTCCTATGGTAAACGTCTCAAATAATTTAAAAAAAATTATAAATAATATGTGAGTGGTTGACCAAAAAGGGTCCTGGAGGGATTGGAAACCGTATTTTTTTTTGAATTTTTGAATCTGTGGTCTTTTAGCTTTGTTTTGGTCTAACTATAATATTTTTAGGCGCCGTAGTTTTTTTTATGAAGTTTTTGTGAGCCGACGCGTACAGTCTGTTCCACATAAGAAGTCCTTTAGCCGCTATATTGGTAGTATTGTTTTTCAATACATTCAATCTGTTTTTTGACAGATTTACAAAGCGTAGGCAATGCTGCCAATATAGCGGCAAACGGACAACTTATGTGGAACGGGCTGTAATACATCCTCTAACAAAACACGAAACTTCAAACGCGATTTACTCGAAATCAATTATTTTCCCCTGAGGTCCCTTTTTGGTCAACCACTTACATATGAATATAATGATTGAAAAACTAAGGTAACATCGAGTTTCTTTACTTTCTTTACCGTTAATCTCGATAGATTTCGTTTAGACATTCCGTATCTATTCACTTCGTGATTGACAATTTAAGTGCATGTTTTTGCTGGCCCGATGGCGCATTTGGTAGTGACCCTGCCCTGTGCGCCAGGGGTCGTGGGTTCGAATCCCACCCAGGACAATACACGAGTGCTTACGCTACTTACTTTGGGGTCAGATCAATGTATGCGATGTTGTCCAATATTTATTATTATTTATTTATCATCTACAAAAGCTACTTGCAAAAGAATATTTTGATTTTAAATATATTTATCCTGCGTAGTGACCGCCATAGCTGAAACCCGGCTTGGATGAAATTTTTTATTATTACAAAGTCAAGTAAACAAAACAGTCGTGTAGGTTATTTCCTGTTTCCTCACGAGTGGCCATCTTGAGCGAGCGCAAGTCACGCAAGCGAGCGTAATTAACGAGCAAAAAGCGCAGAAGCGCTACAAGCGGTAAATCGCTGCGGCGTGCTGTCATTACCAGTGCTAGTTTTTCAGAGCACAGCACATGTAGGTTAACCAACATTTTTGAGTCAAAATTACAAACAAAAATTATTGTAACATATATCATTTATTTCTGGACAAACACTGCGGGTGTGTACATATTTCTCGAGCGTCGCCCCCCTTTATAAATACTTTTCACGGCCTTCTTGAACAAATCTATGCAGCTGTAGTCTCTTTAGAAAACCATAATTGTATAATGAGAGACGAGCCGTTTGGTGTAATGGTTGAGAAGTCGGCTATCACACCAAGAGGTCGCAGCTTCGATCCCTGCACGGTACAAAAATTCCAAGAACATGTCTATTTATATGGGTGTGGGAGTTTCTTTGTATAATAGAAAACAATAATAAAATACATACAGTATTTACAAAGGAAAGTACATATGTAATGTTTATCCGTTGTCTGGCACCCATATAACCTTACTCTACCATACAAGCTATATTTCGTTTGTAGCCGAATTACGCTGTGTTAAATAGTGTCTAGGATAAAAATATAATTCCCAACATCCATGCTTACAAACTTAATATCTGTAAATATGTCATAGACATGGAACTGTCCTAGAAACACAGAAGTTATAGCCACATTAGAGACATGACATCAGGCACTTTTCCTGTATTAATGTGCTAGTTACACGGGCAGTTATTTGTTATGAACGTTCTTATCTTATTATTTCATTACTCTGTGTGCAAAATAAGCTATGAAGCCTCTATTAAGAAAGATAAGAGGGTATGAAAAAAGACAGATGCCAGTGTTGTAATCAAGAATATTCTAGGAACGTAATTGTACTAGATATATCTCATAAACATAACAGTAACATTCCATAAGCTTACCCTTTTTTATATTACAACCGTATACATTTTTGCGACTATATCAAAACCACACGTTAACACACTTTTTAAGTCATATCCCAATTTTAACTTTGTAACACCTACCCCCTAGAGTTAGGGAGTGAATTTCCAAAAACCTCACCTAACTAGGCACTTTAGAAAAACCTTTGTACAAAATTTTAAGTTCTTTGGTCTTGTACTCGTAGTTTAGGCTACAGATTAAATTCCAGTCAGTCACCAAGATTCTTCTTTTATGTGTATAGAATTAACATTGCTTCGTTTGTTAAAAGATACTGATCAGCTTGAATATTTCAAGTTAATTCCATCAGTCGCATAAAATCCTAAGTATTTTAAAAGTTTAAAGAGCTATAAATCAGGCAGCCGAAGACATCAGTCCTTACAAATTGCCTCGGCAAACTGATCGAGCCAAGGCACTAGCGTAAGAAAAACAGTGAAAAGGCAAAATAAAGGGACTTATCCAAACTTTCAAGACTTTAAGTACACCGATAGCTCTTAAATAACTAGTAACTTCGATATTACTTTTCAAGGACGAATGGAATCGATCTTATATTCTATTTTTCAGATACGATTTCAAAGTTAGATGACTAAAATTTGTGAGTTATGATTAACGTTTGCGACGCATTCAAGTTACATGCTTACGAATTCGGCTACAACAACAAAAGTTGTGGGTTCGATGCCCAAATTCAAACATTGTGTGCATGAAAATGTTAGTTTGTACTGACCTAAGTCAAAATTAAAAAAATATTTACAACAAAAAGTAATGTTTACCACCCATAGTACAATCCATGAGTAATTTTGGGCTATAATACAAGCCAATCTGTAAATACTGCCTAAAATTCTAGCAGTTATTAATGCCTAAATTATATTGAATTTTCCTGGCACATTTCACATTGAATGACATTTCAGAAACTCCTCGTTGCCTAAATGACGTATCTGGGTTCAAAGCGAATGCTGTTCTACATCCAACCGTTTCAAAGAAACCCTTCACAATGCAAAGAGTAACGACTAACAGAGGTCTTTGTTTGAGATCCTGCCCCATTTATCTGCCGTCCCAGGGCAGGAGGAGTGAGCGCTGCAAAAACTTGGCGTCGGATGAAAAATGCTTGCTCTTTGAAGGCAACAGGCTACGAGGTCGGGGTCAACGACCAAGCTCAGTTGAACGACGATTGTTAGTAATTGATGGTTGCTCTGTTGCGCATGTCGCTTAATCTTTGGAGAACTTTTTCCGAAGCAGTTTCTAATTAGTTGGAACGGAAAAAAACTAGAAGAATAGCGAAATTATTGGTCTTTTTAGTTACTCATAATAAATGGTTCAAGTTCCAGACGTAAAAAATCACCAAATATTTCATATGCACTGAGATTTAATCCTGCATCCCTTGTCTACCAAATATCACCCCTAGCCCTACTCGCTTCACCAACCGGAATATAACGGAAAGGTATGTTACCTATTATTCTAAGCGGAAAGGAAAATGTTATGATTGATATTCTTACTATAATAACTTATACACATCTCTGTTTTTCGATCCTTTTGATTCTGCTGTTCTGGCCCCTACGAGTAGGTATATTGATATTGTTAGAGCATAGCCAACACTTTAGTTTCTTAGTTTTTTGATTTTAGGTCCGTTTATCTGAAGGTAATATAACTCTTTTATTATTATTTAACAGCAAAAAGTGATCGCGGAATGACTAAGACGTGTCCGGATGAAATAATTAGCCTACCCATTTCCATTTCATGTTATCATAAAAACAAAATGGCGGCACCACTTACGCCATTACGGCCTGTTAAACTCTCACCTGTCATAATTTTAATAAAAACTTTTTTGTTCCCAGCAGCAATTGTGAGATGGAAACGGGAAAATAAGTAAGTAGGTACTCGTAGTAAGCGAGTAAATAAATTGGTCGTTTTCCGTCCACTTTTTAAAGATTCAAGTTCACAATTCCAGTGAGCGGGAAAGTTAAATTGCCGGCCGGTGTCTATCAAACTTTCCCGGCTTATTTTATCTGCCAGTAGCTAAAATAATGGAGCGTTTTGATTTTTTTTGCCGTTTAACTTTTATATTCGTTTTTTTTTCCAACTGCAGCTATGCTTTTTAAAGAAGCAATAATTACTTTTTAGTTCAAATACATGTCAATAGATGTCCTGTCAAATAATATCACGCATACTTTAAACGATTATTACAATTCTTAACATATTGCATATTAGTACTGTCTCATAATAAATACATAAAACATTTATCACAGTGAATTGGGGTCTAAACATCAAAGTTTTAGATTATTTCGAAGCGAAGTTGCTTACAATGGGGCCTCATACCATCGGTACGCCCAAATCTAACTTTGTGAATTTGTTAAGAATTTAATATAAATTATATTTTAAAAATTATTTTGTACATAAAGATCGGATAAAGAGTTCTTCCAAAAACTTGCCGTATACGTCTTAAAAACAAATTGTTCATACATCTATTCTATCCCATTGCCTGTTCCATTGAGTACGAACATTCTAGCAACACCTGTTACCACCTAAATCAGCCGTCTGTCTGTATACGCGCTTCTCCTTGATGTATGGCCGCATTCCGCTAAGAAGGGAAGTTATGTTTAAAAATAATGTTTCGCAATGATCATAATGATAAGTTATGACGGCTCATTTTATCATCATAACCGTAAAATTGCCTTTTATAAATAGAAAAAATAAAAATAAACAAGGTCTGGATGTGATCTCTAACAAGGATATAATCTCAAGTAAGTAATCAAAGCTTGAGCTTTTTTGTTATTGGTATCAGAATGAAGGTACTACGTGTATAAATACATGCAAATATTCATTCAAATACAGGACACTCTAAATATATAAAATTCAAAGGTGACTGACTGACATAGATATCTATCAACGCACAGCCCAAACCACTGGACGGATCGGGCTGAAATTTGGCATGCAGGTAGATGTTATGACGTAGGCATTCCTTAAGATAGGATTTTGTTCAATTCCCACGGGAACGGGAACCACGCGGGTGAAACCGCGGGCGCCCCCTAGTTTTAACATAAAAGTTGAAATTTTAATTTAACAACAGTTTACGGTTATTTTATCAAAATATAAAAACATTTTTAAACCCGTAGAAACTTATTACAACAGAAAAATTTAAAAAGGTTCAAACGAAAGATATATTTCATAAAACCCGAAAAAACGGAATGAATTATTTATCTAAGCACAGAGGAAAAACAATTCAATCTTTAAATGAAACGATCAAAGAATCGTAAAGAAAGCACCATTCAGTCAGCTCAACGAATTACAAGAGAAAACAAGGTTCCTTTCATAATTGGCGGATTATACCACCAATGACTCGAGTTTTTCATCAATCTCGCGCTTAATTGACTTGCGCTAAGAACCCAAAGGAAATGAATTAATTTCAAACATTAGACGTGACTAATTCAATGATTGATTACCGTAGTTATTAAATCCTTTAGTAGACTGAGAACCGGTGGCGAAATTAGTCATATTCACCACAACTGTTTGGGGTATATTCTCAGGGCGACAGTGACGTTTCGGTGTTGAATGGGCATCCTAAATGTCGTTAACCATTGGTCTCCCAACTGACGTCCTACCCAGAACTAACATTGATATTATTGTTGTTTTCTAATAAGGATGTTTATTTATTTCACCCACAGTTTTGCCCACATAAATTTTGTGGTCCTAATTATTATCCTGGTGTATAAGCTTTATAGCATAAATAATATATATACTTTTGTAGGAACAAATTTGGGAACCAGCTAGTTGGAATTTAAAAAAAATTAAGTTTTCATAAATCTTTTTCAATTCTATAAGTAAAGTCTTAAATTAAATTCTATGTGTAACATTAAATGCAACAATTCTCAACCGGAACCCGCACTATATGAAGACTGAGGTAACCAAGGAGGGAAATTAAATGGATTTGTCAACGTCACACTGCACCCGCGGAGAAAGCACTCTAAATTGATGTTTTTGCTGAGGTGAGCAAAGAGGTGAGCCGTTCCGTCAACTTTATAAAACGATTTTAAATTACCGCCAAGATTATGTTAGATTCGTGATTGTCCCTTGCTTGATTGCAAAGATAATGTTTTTTTTATTATAATTTCAATAAATGTTATGTACTCGTATTATACCCACTTACAATGTGCCGCGTAAGATGACTCAAAATCGCGCAAAGGGCTATGGAGTTGGAGAGGGCTATGCTTGGGGTCTCCCTGCGTGATCGCATCAGAAAAGATGAGATCCGCAGAAGGACCAAAGTCACCGACATTGCTCGAAGAATTACGACCCTTAAGTGACAGTGGGCAGATCACATTGCAAGGAGGACTGACGGCCGATGGGGTGGAAAGGTACTCGAGTGGTTGCCACGTACCGGGAAACGCAGCCATGGTAGGCCTCGCACAAGGTGGACCGAAGATCTCATAATGATCGCCGGAATCCACTGGATGTGAGTGGCGCAGGATCGATCGGTTTGGAGATCCTTGGGGGAGGCCTATGTCTAGCAGTGATTTCGGCGAGCAGCGCGCGTGCTCCTATGGAGGAATGGAGAAGAAGGGGTGATTAACCAAGAACAAAGTAACCTAAGTTTTTTCTTAAGGTCTAGTCTATATCTCTACCAGATTTCACCAGAACCGACTCAGTCGTTTGGGCGTAAAACCGTAACAGATAGATAGAATTACTCCCCCAGGTACTAATTTCTGTTCCTAAAACGGAATCTCCTCAAAATTAAGTTTAATTTATTTAATCTTCGACATTTTTATAGTAAAAATGATCTAATATTGAAAATAAATGGTCAAACGTTTCCACTCCATTGCTGACTGATCGCCCGTCCCGTCGTATGATGAAGATCATCGTAGCTTTAAACGATTCATTTTTATCCTTATAACGTAGCCATAGAGTCCAATATTGATAGGTTATGGTGACCGATCATGTTCTAACTAGCGTTCATTTTTATTCGAGTGTCGTCGTAACAGAGTATAAAATAAAACGATAATGTCTGAAGATAATTCGACTGGTTGCGAAATGCATCAATCTTTATGATGATGTTACTATATACAAAGGTAGTACCTTTGCCCGTCTGTTTGACGCTGCTTTTTATGAAATTTAGAATAATCGTATAAATGTATACTGGACCTAAGTAAGTCACTTATGCTACTTTTTGTTACTAACTAGGGACAGCAGAAGTAGAAGAGCGTTTGTAGCAGCGAGCTAATTTATTTGCATTCATTTTGGTAACATTATGTTTTTGCAATAAACTATAAATGTACTGTAAATACCAAATATGGCCATGATCTCGTACTGGGCCTTGCAGTGGGACATTGAAAAGACTAATGCTACTACTTTTCATTACATAAGGGTCAAAATGAAAAATAAAAGCAATTTCGAAACAATATAATACAGTCTGACCAAAAAGAGTAGAAATTAAAAAGTGGCAATACTGTAGTGTCATCCCTTTCAAATCATTCAAAGAAAAAAAGGAGGACACTACAGTATTGCCACTTTTTAATTTCTACTCTTTTTGGTCAGACTGTAATTATTATCACCACTCCTGTCAAACAGATAACAAAAAAGGAAATAAAAAGGAACGTTTTGAACCAACGGAGCGTTTCTTTTTTATTTCACGCAGCGAATTCCGAGGGAAATACCGAAATACCAGCCAGTGCTAAAAAGCTCACGGAAGAAAAAATAATAAACCTAGCAAACGACAAAAAGTTTTCACGCGGAAAATTTAAAATGCTCCTGTTGTTTTTACTGGACTCCGAATGGGACAAAAACGTGGCCCTTCGAGCGTAGCCTTAATGATTGATCGGCCTGTCCGTGGTCTTAGGACTTTTAACAAAAATGGCGGTTTCAACATTATTAGGGTCCCGTTCTGGAGGAAAGAAAACCATTTTTGACAAAACAAATGATATATATACATTTAAACATACACGTTTATTACATTAATCTGGCACATAGGCAAGTGCTTGCTGGTGGGAAGTCTTCTGAATGAAATAAACTACACTTTGATTTCAAATATACTAGCTCCCTCATTAATACTGCCGGAACACAGACAGAGCTGTTATGGCGGAAGATTTCACCTGTTGGGGTGGTAGCTAGCCAATCGAACTCAGAAAAGCCCTACCACCAAACAGACCCAAGGTGGGAGTCAACCTACGACCTCCGTGTTTTTATACTACTTAAAAGAAAGGAATAACTATTCAAAGAAATAAAAAAAACAACAGAACCATCAAAGCGTGGGCGGCGTTTATTTACTTAGCCTTTTTTCATCGTGAACATTTTAGTGACTTTGACGAAGGTGAAGTCAGAGCGAAACGAGAGTTTATTAGTTATCGAAGGAAATATCGGAAGTTACCTAATAGATCTTTAATAAGGGTTAATTTGTGCTGTCAGTGTTTCAGTACTCTAGTTGAAACTAATAATCCGCACGTGGTTTCATTTGCTTTAAAGTTAACTGTTATTAAATAAAATAAAAACTAACCTGGCCTTGAAATTAAACCCAGAACCTATCCTTTACGGTCCCGCACTTAAGGCAATTGGTGTCGTCAAAATCGTATCATTTAAATAAATACAAAGATTAAGGAATCCTATGTTGTGTTTGTAAAGAAGAGTATAATGTATTTTTACGTTATCACAATAACACTTAAAATGTTATGTTACTTTTGATGTAATTAGTGTTCAAAAGTACCTTAAACGGCCGTTATTGACACTTATGGCTACTGCATCGAATGCGAAACATTTTGAGCCCTGTTTTAATAACGTAAAAAATCTTTATCCTCTTTTGTACAAACGCAACATAGAAATCCTTTATCTTTATTAATAATGGGATATGACTTTTAATTCAATGAGGGCGCCACTTTAACGACACTTATTAGAGTTTCCCAACTATCGATAGTTTCGCTATCGATAGTTGACCTTGAAAAATAGTAACAATATCGATAGTGCTATCGATAATATCGATACTATCGATAGCCCAATCCAGGCAATACTATCGCGGGTAAGCAATACTATCGATACTATCGATAGTATTGTTGATCGATAGTTAAAAAACTATCGATAGTATCGATACTTTCTATAGTATTGATAGTTAAAAAACTATCGATACTATCGATAGTATTGTTGCTCGATAGTATCGATACTATCGGTAGTATTGCCTGGATTTGGGCTATCGATAGTATCGATAGACTATCGATACTATTGATATGACGTCAACTATCGATAGACTATCGATAGTTTAGCGATAGTGGACTATCGATGGGCAACTCTAACACTAATCGCCTAAGCGCTTGCTCACGTAGAACGCGCGGGCGCGGTGGCGAGCGCGGGCGCGGAATATCAAACATATGGCTAGGTATCGAAGTGTTCTACAGCCGCGCGCGCGCGGGCCATACAGCGAGCACCGCGCCCGCGCTCGCGACCGCGGCCCGCGCCCGCGCTTACAACGTGAACAAGAAATATATCAACGAGTTGTGAATTTATAAAAAAGTACCTTCTTTTTTCGCGCTTTTGGCCAGATTTAGTCAGGGTACGCTTTCATCATGGTTCAGGAATTGGCAAGTCTAGTTATTTCATTAGAGCCTGCCTTGAGGCCTTCATTCCATAACCTACATAGCCAAATGACTGCAGGTTTTCTCACGACGTTTTCCGTCACCGCCAAGCTAGTGGTCATAAAATAACTATATAATCAACGAATTTAAATTTAATATCGTTGTATATAATACTTAAAAAGATCATTTTTACGCAATTTAAAGTAATAAACTATACCTAAATAAACATTACTAAAACCTATAAAAGTGTAGGTATTGGTAGTGCGCTAAATCAGCCTATATTGAATTTATGAAAGCATTACGCTTCCAATAATTCAATAATGCTAATCAACTTACCATGACTAAACTAAACGTGCAAAACCAACATTTTAATTGCGGCTTTCAAAATTGACTTTGCAAGTATTGAAACTAGTTTTGTGATATTAATTAGGTATAACGCTAATTTAGTTATACGGCTAAAACAATTAGGGTAATTTAGGAATTTGTAATATGTTATAGAGATTTACAATACTAAACTAGTTATAACTATAATACTCGTATTATGAATTGAAGTGATTTAGAAAATTAGGTGTTTTAAATAAAATGATGACACGAATCGAAAGAGATCTGTTTTTTTTTACGTTTTTTTTTATTACTTTTAAGGCTTTTAAAGTCAATACAAAAATGTTTCTGTTTAGAAAGCATCGAATGTGATGCGGTCTAAACACGCATCGTGAAATCAATACTAGAAGAAATTCAATGGGTCGGCTAAGGTCTGGGTAGCATAGTTGGTAGTGCACTCGCCCGGACAGCGAGCGTTTTAGTCCCGCCTGATACCTGGACAAATGGTTTTTTGTTTATTGTATAGCGGGCAGACGAGCATGCGGCATACCTAAAGGTGGGTCTATACTTACGAACCGAGCACGAGCCGCGCACGAGCGGATCACGAGCCGAGCCGCTCTGCTCGCGTGACAAGTGTGGACGCACAACGAGCCTGCACTGCGAGCGCGATGCAAACCTCTTTGTGTTCGTCAAAAACCCGACATTAGGCGGAGCCGTAGACAAATTGTGTAGTTCTATCTCTTTCTTTTACATGGTCTATCCGTATCGCCCTCTTTTTCTTGTGTGAATGCGATAGATACTATCAATTTGTCTATAGTTTTCTCTGTCTACGGGCGGAGCACAGTCGAACACGAAACGAATGCTCGAAGCGCGCTCGTTCGAGGCTCCAAGTCGGTCCGCAGTACACAAATTTTGGATCGGCTCGTGCTCCGCTCGTGCGCGGCTTGTGTTCGGCTCGTAAGCATAGACACACCTTAATGGAAAGTGAATACCGCCGCCCATAGACATCTGCAAATCAGGTGGAATCACAGATACGCTGCCGGCCTTATATATTAGTATTATACCAGTTGGCAGCCAAGCACTCAACTGATGGTAACCGCGGCTTATTTCATTGAGGGACACTTAACCAGGAAGTGTCACTCAATCCGCTCCCCTCGGTGCCTGCTTTGATCTTTGAGCCTTTGTGTTTCAAGCACACTGGCTCCCACATTATCAAGGGCGAGACAAGAGAAATATTAGGTGCTAACCATTTTGAGATAAATCCCGATACCTTGGTCACAAAATTACACAAAACAATATTTGCAACAAAGAACAAGAAAAAAAAAGTTGCCAGCAATTGAAATGTCATGTGTAGACCACATACACTTGTATGTACCTTATCAGGAAAAAATAACAAACTTGCCAAAATATTTGTGTAAAAATAAGTTATCTAAATAAAGTACAAATACAAAGTAAATACTAAAATAACACTATGTGCAGACTTATATTTTAATACAACACCACAAAAGCAGAGTTAGTCTAAACACGAACAAGCAAAAATATGTAAAACCGACCCTCACGAATGTGAAATTTAAAACAGTGATTTCCAATAACATCTGAAATAGGTTTTCGCTGTCGCGATTGAATTTAACATCATTTCTGCACGCTCGGCGTCGTACGTTCCGTAATGTTACCGTAATGTATGAAAATAAAACTTTATTACGATAATGGTATATTTCACGTAACTATGCTACTTCGAACTATAATATGCGGTGCTTTCGAAAAGATTAAAAAAAGTGCATATAAAATAACAGCATTGGTAAAATTGCAGCCCTTTAAAAATGTTCAACTTCAATAAATAGAGGAATTTAATACGAGTATAAGGCAATTTGCTTCGAAACTGGGGATCGTAGTACACACTACTCGTAGCACACCATTGGTGGGCTACGAGATTTCGTAGCAATTATCTTATGCTCTGTGCTACAACTTCTCTTACTAAATGCTCTGTGTGCTACGAATGTGTATGTTTTGTTACTAAGACTATGTCATTTCGTTACGCTACTGTAATAACATTGTTGAGAAATTACCCCTACTACAATCAAAAAGTAGGTGTCTAAGGAATTAATCACAATTTTTTATTTAAATTCACGCTATCTATACACCAATTAAGTCAAAAATATTCCATCTTGCAATAAAATAGAGCACTTTTATAATATTAAACGCTTTGCTACTTTTAATTTGCTTCAAACCCGCTAACTAGGTGACTCGCGTGCGGTCAAACCCTGATTTATTACCTTCTCCTGAGGGCAAACCTGCGATGGTGTTTTAAGTTAATCCACCGCATTCATTTAGAGAAAGCCCCTCGTACATTATTGCATTGACAGTCTTTGCGGATTACTGTGGTACTATTTTAAAATGATAATTTATGATTTTACTGTTCTACTTCTGTAACTATTATTTGGATCAGGTTAGTTTATTGTAATATAGACGATTATTTCTCATTTTAACATTATTACATGTTACATTTAATGTTTTTTATTTTATTTTTTAAATGCGGCTATTATTAAAGAAAAAAAATCAAACTTTTAGTTATAGTTACGTACTGCAACAGTTATTGCACTATTGTGTGTTATTTTACAAAAATAATTTTATTATTTTGCTGTGTCATTTCTGCCACCTACATAATAATTATAATTTGATAGATTTAATAGAATATCGATAGAATCGAGTTTCACTTCCAAATTACCTATATCGTTCGAACTAAGTATGACAGATACTTATAGTATTTTAATCCTAAGTACAAACTAAACTTGATAATTATATACTTATTCCCCTTTCTCATACATTCGCGGCAAGTTCTGTACCCCCCTAACAATCGCATGTGCGAATAAGTCGACCATTAGCTTCCCTTCCCCCACCGCCCGCCAAGCTTCGGTGAACGGTGTGTTTCGCTACTTTTAATTAATTGCTCGACTTGTGACGACAAACATACGCTCGTGAAGCGACGAGGCGAGAGGGAATGTACGAGTAACTACCTTGCTTAGTAGAAAATGTAGGTACTTGCGACTTGACATAATTTAATTTTTTAATATTTCGTTTATCTATACTTAGGTTTACAGGGGATTTTCCGCACTTAGCCTCTAGTATAGGCTATTGTGCGTGAAATTTATCTCTACTTAAAGACTCAATATTATTTATACGAAAGTAAACATATAAATTTGTTTGTACTAAAGCCTAAGCAATAGCTTAAGATTGGACTACACAAATCATATGGGTAACTAATAAGTTAATTTGTGTAGTCCAATCTTCTTCAAAAATAAAGCGGCAAAGACATGAAGGTGTGGAAATATATTTAGCTGTGCCTTTTGGTTTAGCCACATTACAAAAAATCTCAGATTATTTCATCACATGACTATTATTTTTAATATTGCCGAGAACTATCTTCGTTTAGAGCATTCGTTTAGCAAAAGATCTTACAATACATTATCATTACATTCTACTTAAGCTGACATACCAACCCGTCTAGAGATGGGCCGACTAGTCGCCGACTATTTGGAAAAGCGTGTTGTATATTTTTTTAACGATTGAAAAGTGAAACGATCGAGTCTTTTGTCGGTTTTTCTCAACTGTCTGAAGCCGGTACTAGAGTTCTGTATCATTGACGATTCATTTTTTGAAGTTTAATTAAATAAATACCAAACAAAAAAATAAAATTTAACACCACGTCAAGCCATATTCAACGGCCGCCGTCCGAAGCAGAGTGTTGACGAAAAATCCCGAACACTAGTATACCGCGTGACTTTTTTGTCGATGTTTTTTCGCAGCAGAACGCTTCATCTTTAGTAGTCCTATCGATTCATGCAAGTATTTTTTTTAGGTTTGAAGAGAAAATGGAATACAAATGTTATTAAATACATAGTTAATCATCATCTTTTCATCAGTTTCGTCTATCACAATCGTAAAACTTTTGATTTGACTTAAAAAAAAACTTCATTAATTTATTGTACTACTAAGATAGAATCATTTTACTGCGGAAAAACAACGACTAAAACAACACGCAGTATACCTAGAGTATGATCGGCACTGCCGAATAGTCGGCTAGTCGGTTAGTCGGCAAACACTAATAGTCGGCCCATCACTAAACCCGTCTCCTTATTTTAACACACAATGTGATTGTACACTCAGTATGATTCCAGCTGCAAGCTCCTTTGACATTGAATTCAAATTATAGCATCCACCAATAATATTCATCACTCAAAATAGATCGATAGATTTACACCCTTTACTTTCGAAATATAATATTTTTGGGAGAACGAAACATTTTTTTTTATACAACATCAGTTGAAAGACAGCCACGCAGCCCACCTGATGGTAAGCGCTCACTGCGGCCTATTCCATTGAGGGACACGTTACCTGGAAGCGGCGCTTAATGTGCTGCCTGTCTGACTGACTGTCGGCTCATCTGATCCTAGAGCCTCTGATTTCAAATAGGTATACTGGCTGCCATATTATTATTGCCGGAACACAACTAAAGCTGTTATGGCGGCAGATTTCACCTGTGGGAGTGGTAGCTAGCCAGTCGGACTCTGAAAAAGCCCTACCTATAACCAACCAGACCCCAAGCGGGAATTGAACCCACGACCTCCGGGTTTTATACCCGAGCGGCTTAGCCACTATTCCGCGGAGGCGGTCACCCTCCTGAATCACAATATTTGTCATTAACAAAATATATTTATAATATCATGCGATTTATTATTTAAATCCATAAGTTTATAGCTGTTACTTCTCCTTTGTTCTATGGTTTAACCTTTTGCAGGATTAAAAGGGTCATGAATTAAATACCCTGATTTAATATTTTGACCGAAATAGCTATTTGGACGGTGGGATACACTTTTGTTTTGCGAGCAATTTTTAGACAGTAATATTTCTAAAATTAGGTTATTATACTCAATACATCATAGACATTTTCATCTAAAAATAAAATTGAACTTTGCAATTTAATTTAATACTTTGATGGTTATTTTTAGGCTTCTTTTTATGTTTCCTAAGTACATAATAATAGACTCTTGTGTAATTTTATTGTTGATGAACCATTTGGTGTAATGGTCGGGAAGTCGGCTATTACACCAGAGGTCGCGGGTTCGATATACAACATTTATGTGCATGAACATGTCTGCTTGCAAAATCAAAATCAAAATCAAAATATTCTTTATTCATGTAAACTTGTATCAAGTATTTATGAATCGTCAATTACAGAGTGACTCTACCACCGGCTTCGGAATGCAGTCATCTGTCGAGAAGAACCGGCAAGAAACTCGACAGTTACTCTTTTTCATCGCCATGTTTGTTTACAATTTGTTTGTTACAATTACTGATTAGTTTTAGAATACCAAGCCATACAGTATAAAGTATAAGAATGAGACTATAATCGAGAAAAATCCGTGAGCCCTGGAAGACCAGTGCCCAAAGGTGGCACCTGCAGCACAAGTATGACGTGCTGCTGGGTGTTTCTTACTTTTGCATTCAAAATGTATGTATGGTTATTAACTGCTATTCTATGCTATTCCATTTTTCCACTTCCATAAAATGTTTACGCCGATTGCTTTGAAGTGCGACCTCACGGTGTTCACCAAGGAGGTGCTTTGTCCCCATTAGTGCTTAATATATATTACTTTGTGATATTTAAGCACATTTTCCTTTGCACATATTAAACAGAACCTTGGCGATTATAGGGGTGATATCCGTAAGTGTTTAGCAGACAATGACAAAACCCCACGAGAGCGTGTAACGCACCGGATCGGAACCTCGTTATGTTGCGAGTGCGACTATGACACTCCATTACGTGCACGAATGTATGACTGCGGTGCAAGTTAGAAGCTTATAAATTCGCTTATGTTCAATAAATATCCTTGACCATTATTCACACCAAACTCGAAATTGAACAAAGTTTGCTATGGTTGCCAGGCAACGAAAAACATTTTGTATAAAGATTTTGATGTAAATAATAAATATTTGACGACATCAATCACATTGATTCCACTTCAAAATATGTTAATACAAACTTAGCACTTGTTTTATGAATATCGAAACAGAGTAACAAAAATACAATTATATTTAATACAAATAACCATCCAGACACAAGACAAATGTTCGTCAGATAAATATTTGTCTTCGACTCTACGACCCCATAGAATAAGGTTACTTCCAAATGTATCACAAAGTCACAAAATGTAACTTTTCCAACCTGTTCGGAGAGAGAAAACATTAGTAATTCAGACATAGTAGAGCGAATAAGTAAATTTATTTATTTATTATAAGAGTACTAGTGGATTTGAGCCCTTTGTAAACAAAAAAAACCTCTCAAGAGACTCACTCAAAGAAACCTCATAAAGGCTTCGCTTCAATCTTCAGGGAATCCTCGTGGGCACAAACAGTATTTTTGGATATAAGGAAATCATTGTAAATAAAGTTTATTTAGATTCTGCGGAAATCCTAGAGGATAAGACGATCTATTTATGGTATCTCTGCTTTAAATATACTTCTTTGGTAGCGTATTACCCCCTACCCTAAACCGACAGGCATGCATGAAAAGGCTTATGAATATGGAGGAAGCAATAGTTGTGAGCCAGGAACGTAGCAAGTGGAAGGAGTTAGTCTGCCTACTCCTACAGGAAAAAGGCGTGACGGTATGTATTGTATGGTATCGTATTTTCTGTATTGACCGAGGTAAACAAATCGGGTGAACGTCTCTTCAAATATATTTTACTAAAAATATTTTATCACAAACTAAGTCGTGAACTTATCTATAAAACAAAATTAATTACCAAATTATTTAAAAAAAACTATGTTACGTCAATCGTCAATCACGAACGAAAAGGTTAACTTACTTGTCACCTTCGCAAATTAGAAGATGAGAGGAGCTCCGTTTAAATTGACTTACCTAATGGTTGGTAGATAATGTCATGAGGCACTATCATGTCAGCCGAAAGACGTCCACTGCTGGACATAGGCCTCACCCAAGAATCTCCAAACCGATCGGTCCTGCGCCACCCGCATCCAGTGATCCTTTATAAGATCATCGGTCCTCCTCGTGGGAGGCCTATCTGCGGCTGCTTTTCCCAGTACGTGGCCACCACTCGAGGACCGTTCCGCCTCAACAGCCACTAAGACCTCACTTTTTACCCTACTTCGTGCAATAAAGTATAAAATAATAAAGTCCATTAACTAATAAAACAGCGTTCCTCTTATCTCCTGTCACTTAGCCTATGAATCCGCAGGTACTGTTTCAGAATATAATAGATCGTGGACATATAATTCAACGACGCTTCCCTTCGCCTACACCGCTCTAAGCTGCACTAAATTATTATTCCGCTATTTTAATCTAGGAATGTTTTTCATGTACCTAACTGGTTTTCACTGAAAATATGAAAATCAAAGCAATCATTTCATTTATTTATTATCAACATATTTGTATTTGAATATTACACAAAAAAAAACATAATAACAGTTAATAGAAGGCAAAAAAATAATAAAAATAAGTTCATAAATAAATAAATAAATAAATTTATCTATACTGTACTACTGTCATCTTTATAAAAGAATAGCCCGCGGTTTCGCCCGACTCGGTAATCGAACTCGGGACTCTGAGATCTCGAAGTTCTAAAACCAATAGACTCACTGAAACTGAACTCCCGCTTCATATATTTTTTTGCAATGATCGGAGGGCCTTTCGCAGGTGAAAAACAGTACATCACCAAATTTATTAAGTGAAGTAGCGCCATTTCTACACCAAACAATAAAAAAGCACCACCAACAGAAAGCAGAAATAAAGAAATAAAAAATCGTCCATTTGCTTTCCATCACACCTGCGATGCGGCTCTGCTTAATCCTGTGACGAATTTAGGGTAAAGTCCGGTGGGACGGAACTTTCTAACTTTGGATTTTTTGTCCATTAACTGCGTTGAGTATGAAAAATGCAAGCAATGTCTTCGGATATATAGACTCGTGAACGAAGGTGTCAGTTTCTAAGTAGTTATTTGAAAAGTTGTTGGAATGCTTGACGACTTAACCTTTAACACTAAATCTTTCTGAAATGTTTTCGTGCACCACCAATAAATGAAAAACCAGAACATGGGGAACGACAGATTTGGGGGAGGCCTTGGCAGTGCTAACAAAAAAATCATGTTGTTTTGAACACCAGTACACTTGGAAACGCCTCGATGGTCTAGTGGTTTAAGTACTGGGCCAAGATCTCAGGGTCCTGGGTTCAATTCACGGGTCGAGCTAACTTTGTGTCGGTTTTCTCGGACACAGCTTGGGTTTGTGATCACCAATCCGCATTTGGCAAGCGTGGTGATTAAGCCAATACCAATCATTGTAGCGATAACTTGATTTCAAGGACCCAGGCCTCTGCCCTGAAGTGGGACATTAATATTCTGATACTTTACATTTGGAAATAATTAATTATTGATAGCTCAAACATCAGAGGAGTCATCTTTCCTTCTCGTCGCGACAAAGCATCGGATCGATATGATTTTAGCTGTAGAGGGACAGTAACTTTTTACCACAGAACAAGATCGCATACCTACGAAATAATATTGTCGTACAGTTCACTAAAGCGAAGCCGTGGGTGGAAGACTAGTATACTATAAAATCGAAAAAGGTTCCTATCCCAATTCGAAGTAAAACGAGGCTAATTCCCAATTCACGAATTATACGGTACAATACAAAGTTCCCGGATCAGGGCACAAGTTCGCATCCCTCCGTCTCCGTACAGACCCAATAACGCCGAAACTCAGGAAACGGTTGCTTTTCAATATTCGATCCGTAATGTGCTTTGTTTATGCTCAAACATCGAAGTTTGAATAAAATTTGGTTCACGTTTAAATTTTCGAATAGAAATTAAAAGGTAAATTAAATGTTTTGTTTTTGATGGATGAGGCTTTGTAGTGCTAAAGCCATGCTGTTTTACAGTACGGATGGGCAGGCTCGTCCGGGGAAGTACCACCCTCTCACGTAACACCAGCATGAAATAAAAGTGACTGCTATTGTGTTTCGTCTGGTTTGAGAGAGTGCCGGAGGCCCACACCCCCCATACCCCTATAGAACGGCAACGCATCAGCGATCCCTCTGATGTTGCAGATGTCTATGGGCGGCGGTGATTGCTTGCTATCAGGCGACCCGCAGGCTTGTTTGCCGCCTCTGACATAAAAAAAGGAAACAGTTAATTTATTTACAATTAGTCTTTCAATTAGCATCGGTTTGAAAAGATTAAAAGTATATAACATACAAACAACACTTGTTTTGATGGCAAGAATATGACTCTTTGTGTTGTTTTGGTTGTGTGCCTTATAAAATAAATATATATTAGTCTTCCGTACGTTTTTTGCTTAGTTTGGGGTTAGATGACGCGAAACGAATGATTTGCAAATACAAAACTCCGTTAGTTCTGAATTTCAATACATAGAAATTGGTCACCCAATGTTAAGTAATAAGATGGGTTAAAGATTCAGTATTAAATGACTTCTCTAATAAAACAATCTTTCAAGTTATAATAAAAAAAAATTATACATGCTAACAAAGTCACAAGCCGAAACTTATTTTAAAATAAACTTGCAAGATGCAGTCAATAAAATGTTGCAAAACGTCTTCCAGAACCAAGTTTTGCATACAAACCGTAGTTGGACAAACTGCTTCAGTAAACTTCGTGCAGCATTTTAGTGCTCCAAGTGAGAAGTTGCCCCACCCACCCTTAACGCAAACAGATTTCAAGCGCAAAATAGGCTACAGGCAATACAGAAGAAATATCTTATATCGCGGCCTATCCAAACATTCCCGATATGTTTGCAGAGCTTTGCAAACAGTTCGGGTAACTTCTTTTATTTGTCTCCAATTGACTTGGTTATTTTGTATTTTATGTGAAACTAGCTATTTCGATCTTGTTCCGCATAGATTTTGAGATGTCCAATCATTTTTATTTATTTAACAGATCGATAACCTTTGTGATAGCAATTCTATAAGAATAAAGCACTTTCATCTTTACAAATTCAAATTAGTAGGTGATTAGTTTATTTGTAAAAACACAGGTTAACAAAGAAGACCGGCGAAAATGGGCCTGATTTTAAGTGTTCGTTACACAATTTAAAATATATTTAATATTCGTCACTTTAATATCAAATGGTCTTTTGGCCGTCACTTTCACTTTTGGGCCAAATTACAACAGAACTCAGAAGTCCTTTCTAGCTTTTCCGGCCTTATTCAGTTTTTTTTTTTATTTAATCCTGCCCTTCTTATTAGAAGGTTTTTAGACACCATTGCCGCATGCTATCGATACGATAATATATACATATATAGTACAGAAAAAAAACTGTCAAACCAATTTTTAATCTTAATTTACCAGGTGGTAGGTTCCTGGTACCTACTGCCAGATATTTTCTGACAAATAGAAGTGTGTCAAGCACTTCTGTGTTTCGGCGAAAGGGCACTGAAGCTAGTGAAATTACTGGGTATATGCGGGCGCAGGGTAGCGCCAGACAGTAACTGCTTAGTTACTGTTTGGCACTGAACTGTCTTAGGGCAGACATGGCGCTCACCATCAGGTGTACGATCTGCTCGTCTTTTTTTCTTTTTGGCTTTAACAGGTAGGTATTCTCAATTTAGAAATCAAATAAATATGACACATTTCAACCTGCGTTTATTACAGTAGCCCGCAGAGGTCCCGGCGATTACTGTACCGCGTCCGCCCATAAATAATCCCAGGCACTATTTATAGCCTTGTGTACCCTGGCTCGTCCAATAAACTGTGTCGGCGGTTTTCGCTGTATTTTATTTGATTGAACCTAAATGTTTCAAACAGGCAATAAACACGGATCAATTGTGGAACGATTGAGTCCACCGATTATATTTGTGTTAACTCTGTTCTTTATTGCTATTTATACTATCTAGATGAATACGTAATTATCATTATTTGATATCACATTTAGGACCGGCACAAGCCTCGAAGCATGGTTACGTATTAGTTTCAAAATATAATTTTTTTTGGACTTTATTCAAACAGCGGTATGTGCTCATATTAATCAGTACCTACTCATATGTTTTTTTATTGTATAATACGATAGATACATACATGTTCATTTGTTCAACCAAATAAACATTTTGTTCGTTCAATGAATCGAATTTTTTTGAAAGTGAAACATATTGAATCTAACAAAATCATTCGTCATAAGACATGTTACTCCTAATACAAATATAAGTATTTATATAATTGTGATCCTTTGAATATTAGTTCTAATGTCAAAACGATTGGGATCAGTCAATTCAGGTCAATTTATTTGATGCTGGCTAATTAAACCACGATGGATGGCAGAATTTTGTTGATTTAGCACACACAATTTGCACAATGTCAAGGGAAGAGACAGATAAAAATATCTGGCAGAAAACGCAAAGAGGATTTAGAACGATAGCTCCAGTTTGACATGACGACAATTTCAAACAAGTTATCATCAGTATGATAGAGTTTGAGTATAGATGAAAATAAAAAGCTAGCGACATCACAACTGTCCAACCAACACTCGCGCAATTCGAAAACGGCGTAGTTGGAAACAATTTTACATTTTTAAGCTGTAAAATAACTTCGCAGAGCGCGGCAAAGTGCAAACTATGCGGTAGTGCTCTTCCGGGTAAATGGCGCTTTTCGGGTAACTCGTCGCAGCTATGAAGATGCTGCTAATCGTCGGGTACCCGTGAGTTCGTGAAGTGCTGTTTTGTTGCAAATTTTAGGTAACTACGTACGTACGTTGAGTACTAATAAACGTTCGTGACTTGACTACGTATTTAAGTATTCTGGAAAATAATGTGTTTAATGTTATATAAATCAAGTCACTCATCGAGTGCAAATTGACTACATACCCGTGTCTAAAAATCCAAAACAAATTTTATAAAATCCTCATATCTATTTAATCATGTGAACTATCAAATAATACAGACTATTACAACAAACCAACATACTGTAAATAATAATACCTACTGTAGGGATATTGTTGGCCCTGTTGTAAGTTATTCCATTTTTCTATGTACACATTTTACCTTTGAATTGCAATTCAGATCATAATGTATATTTTTGTTTTTACGATTTGTATCAGTTGTAATTTGTCATGTGTATAGAATAAATAAATATATGAAGTCGTACAGCAAATGCTAATTTTTAAAGTAAAAATTTTTTTTTCGAATAAATAAAGAACAATTATATTATTATAATTATATTAGTAAACAATGGACGATTGGGCGTACTGGTCACTGTTGTTTACCTACCCTGGCTCGCCGCGCGCAATCGCGCATACCTCAAGAGATGACTAGAAATTGCAAACTAAAATTTAATAGTCTTTATCACTGTGAAAACAAGATACATTATTTTGTTTAACAAATGTCTTTATAATTACCTCGTCAGTTAACTAGGTATGTCCTAATTAGACGTTTCTGTCGCGCAAAGTTCAGGACGTGCTCGTTGAAAGTACAACTTTATAGCGATTTTCCCGGACACAAACTTGGATATCTCCCAAAAACGGGAATTAGTTTGTCAGTGTCAAATATGATTAGGGCTATAAATAACTTGTGAGACAATGTTTGCATATACAATGTACTTGAGTGTTATGCTGAATTGAGTCTTGAATGGGAAAATATCTCTTCATTGAATGCTCACTGTATGACTAAGTATGAAAGACTAATCGTATTAATAAGAAGACAAAGACGAATAACTGTAACATTTTTTTTAAATCTATTAACCGCAATTTTGAGATTCACTAACTCAATATAATAGGTCAAAGCTTATTAAATACTCGCGGTCGCCTCCGCGGTTACAACCCGCGTATCCCCCCCTGTCTTCCACATTTCCGGGATCAAAAGTACCCTATGTCACCTAGAGATAGTGTAGCTTTCCAACAGTGAAAGAATTATTCAAATCGGTTCAGTAGTTACGGAGCCTATTCAATACAAACAAACACACAATCAAATCTTTACTCTTTATTATATTAGTATAGATGTGATATGCTTATAGTACCTATGTACGAGTTTTCATGGCGTTATTTTAAGCAAAACCATACAAACCGCTCAATCAACTTTACAATTTTATGGACAGTTGTATCTGGCCAACTCGCAACAAGATTTATGACTGAATTTAAACGGGGATCGAAAAACTCATTCCACTTAAACCGTTTAAAGGAAATAACAGCATTAAACAAATGCGCCCGGGACATAATTTTTCTTTTAACTCGCAAAATAAATCAGCTATTCCGGCGAATAATATGGTTGAACATTATAGCAAATTAATAAAATTGATAATCAGTAAGTATTGTCATGGTTGGGTTATCAGCCGCTGTTCTTGATTTTCATAATAAAACATAACTTTTACTTTCAACGTCGACTTATATTATTTTTGTAGTGATCATTACGTTTTTCTTTTCATCTGTTCCTTACTGAACTGGCTAAGTTCAAAGACTATGCTGCCAAGTCTTTAGTTTTAAAACATAACAGTCAACTAATCAGACGTCAACTGAGAGATCAGGCCATTAACTGTTGCCATAGCAACTTCGTTTCCTCTTCCTTCCCATCGAGCAAATTCTCTGATATTATACGGATATAAAGTCGTTACATCTTAAATTAGGTACTTAAGTGAGTATATTGTTCTTAAATTACTTCAGTTAAACTTCAGAAACAGAAGTCAAAGACCTCATCAGAGCTATGGTGATCATTAGCGCCTCTGTGCGATAGAAGAGATGGAAAAATGTGTCTTTTGGTGATAGAGTGATGTGAATATTTTCAGACAAAACACAGAAAATGAACTAGTTCAATACTTTTTAGTATTGTGTGATGAAGATCATGTTTTCAATCACATGTGATAATTTCGGAAAAAGTGCAGTGAAATTTTTGCAAATAGGTATTATTTGCTAAAAAAATTATTTGCACAATTTTAGGTAGATAATTATTAGGCAAAGATACATCGTAAAAAGTGTTATTAATATCAATTTGCGATTGTAGGATTGAGCAAAGAATCATTATGTTCACGAGTATAATTGTAATAAGGCTGTGTAAAATTAATTCCTAAACTAATTTAGAGCACTAAGGTGATCTAAATACACTTTGAGTGAATTTTAAACAAGATTGAAATAGAAAAGATTCTTTCTGACACACATCTTTTGTATCTCTTACTGACGCGACGTACACCTCCATCTCTAGTTGGGACTGTTTCTGTAAATGTTAATCGATACAGTTCATTTCGGGTTAATAGGGTTACAGTACAGACAGCCGAAGAGTAAAAGTCACTTTTACTATATCTGAATTTGTACAGTTGCGTTTTACGATTCATACGAATTCGCTCTTATTCCAATGTGTTATAGTGCAGAATTGCATGAGTTACGTCTGCTTAGTGCAGCGAATTTGTGGTATGAGGAAGAACTGTTGCACATATCGCTGCTTTGGAAGGATACTGTCGTAACTCAAATTGAGTGAATTTTACAGTAGAGAACTTTAAAGTTTTTTTAAATCTTCAATGCTCTATTTTTTATTTACTGTGCAAAGGATGTTGATGAAACTTGAATAAAAATACGAAAATATATTGCAGTTTATGTTAATTAAATGTTTTTAAGAAAATAATACATATTTAGTTTTAAAATTGAAAATGACTACTAGGTCTCCGACTTATTACAAAATAACACAGACAAACTTATGAAGATTACTGTCACATTACAAAAAAATACTAAAAAAACATAAGGTTATTTTTAAAAACAGAGGTGTTTCTAAAAATAACACAAAATATGCCTAATGTTTTTCTCAGTGATATTGTTACATTTTGAATTGTTACATCTTAGCATTATTTATTTTAAATCAATAGTGTAACAGTACCAATTCAGTCGATAATTTACAAAAATACTTACTGTATGTAACGTGTTTTATGGAAAAATAAAGTATTAACTGGTTTTACAACAAATACTAAACATACTAAAATTAGAAAAATAATAGAAAATATAAGAAATTATAACATCTTTAAAAGTAGCTTACGCCTATTAAGTAATTGTTGTAGCATAGAATCTTATAATTGTTGGAAACAAAACATAAAAATTAAAAAAAAGCTTAATATTGATCAATTTAGCTTTTATCAATCAACATAACATAAGAAGAATTTTATAAAATTCTAAACACAAAACAGAGTTCATTATCAGTGATTGAGTTACAAGTACTAGGTACGTAAGTAATTGTAGTTCAATGTTATCAGTTATTTGGAACAGTCTTTCAAAAAAGCTATCTAACTGTAATACTTTGAGAATATTATAATAATCAGTTCGCAACTTTTACATTTACATTACGAATGAAAGAAAAAACTTTCAACGTTATTATTATGACTACTGCAGGGGCCTATGTAAGTATATTTACGATTTTATTCTTTCGACCAGTTAACGATATTATCCCCCTGTAAAAAACTGAACAATTTAAATGATATTTGATGGTTTAGCGGATCTGCTGCATCTAGAAGCTTGTTGTTTTCAGACGGTAAAGGAGACAGTATCACGCGTTCAGTTCGACCCATACTGTCCTCTGCTTGGTTTTTTTATGCCATAAAGTTGGCAATTAAGCATACGGCTCACCTGATGGTAAGCAGTTACCGTAGGCTATGAACGCCTGCCACACCAGGGGTATCACGTGCGCATTGCCGACCTAATAAAAACCTTTTCAAGCCCTTTTTGAAGGACCCCATACTGTAGTCTTGTGGAAACACCTCGCCAGGGAGCTCATTCCACAACCTTAGCGTACGCGGCAGGAAGTTTCTCTCAAAACGCACAGTACGCGACCATTTTGGTTCTAGTGTGTGTGGATGAATTCCCCGCCGATGGCGAGCGGTGCGATGATGGAAAGTGGCTGTAGGCATCATGTCAAACAATTCCCCGGAGCACTTCCCGTTGTTTAAACGGTAGAACAAGCAAAGGGCGGCAAAGTCCCTCCTCAGACTAAGCGGCTCAATACGGTTTGTGAGCAAGGGATCGTCGACCATTCTCATAGCGCATCCTAGCACCGCGTCAAAAGGACCCAGCTGGTGCCGAGGTGCTCCGGCCCATAGATGAGAGCAATACTCCATGTGTGGCCTGACCTGCGCTTTATAAAGCTGCAGTCTCTGTCTGGGAGTAAAGATTTTTTTTGCTCTATTTAGCACTCCGAGCTTTTTCGATGCCAGCTTAGCCATAAGGCTAAGGCATTTAGAGGACAACCTCTAAATGACTACAGAACTGGACATCACTAGAGATGTCGACACCAAGGATCCCAATGCTTTCAGAGGTGGTAAGAAGAGTGTCCAGAAATCGTGGAACTACAGTAAATGGGGTTTTCTTAGCGGTGAACACGCAAACTTGTGTCTTAATGGGGTTAAATTGAACCAAATTTGATTGGCCCTGTAGTGTATGTGAATAATAATCAAAGAAGAACTGTCGTCTCATGCCTACGCGCTGCGTACCTGCGTAGCGGGGAGTGGTAGACTATACTTATAAAAGGGCACACAGCCCGCCCCCCCGCGACTCACTTCGCTGGTGGACACGGAGCTGGACGGACGTGCGTGCGGCGGCAGAGCAGGGAGCCGATATCACGTAATAAACAAACAGTACAGGCCCCAATCGGAGATCCTGGTCAATATTCTCTCAATTTCAGACACAAGTCTTTGACGGCTTTTTTCTACTTGGGACCGAGGGAAGTTGGCACGGCTCGTATAGTTTGTGTCCACAGTACTGTCGTCCGCATAGCAATGAATGCCATCAATAGATAGCATGTCATTGATAGTAGCAGAAACAGCGTTGGAGACAACACCGAACCTTGCGGGACGCCAGCATTGATGTCCATGCTATCGGAGCAGCTGCCATTAATAATGGCTTTTATGCTTCTGCTGGACAAAAAGCTAGCGACCCACTTGCATAGACCCTCGGGCAGTCCAAACGATGGTAACTTTGCAAGAAGACCCCTGTGCCAGACCCGATCGAACGCCTTCGTTATATCTAAGCTAACAGCTAATGACTCTCCTTGACTCTCAATGGCTTGCGCCCAGCGCAGCGGTGTGTGAGATACACTAGAAGATCGCCGGTGGAGCGGTAAAGACGAAAGCCATACTGTCGGTCGCTAATGAGTTCGTGATCCCGTAGGTATCTAAGGAGTTGAGTGTTTATCACTCGCTTGATCTTCCTGTAACATAAACAAAACATGAAAATGAAAAAAAATATCCGATAAAACATGAATGAAAAAAGTTTAAAATAATTTTCTTTTTACCGTTGTAGTATAATCTAGGTGCCTAGAATATAGCTACCTAGAATCTAGATACCTAGAATGTAGCTAACTAGTAACTAATTACTTAGATTACTTTAAGTAAGTTAAGAGTCAATAGGTAACAAGAATACTAGGTACCTACTAAAATATTAGGTTCAGTAAGTTCAGATAGAGGTATCTGACATTTAAAAAAAAATGCGTTTTCGAGTTGCTCTTTTTTGTGAAATACTGTGTCAAGTACAATAATTCGACAGATTGTTTAACAGATAAAGTCTTATTACGAAATATACTATTACAATCGCTAAGTTTTTTCTCTAGAAAAACGTTTTAATTTTTATTAGACAAATACAATCGACCCTATTTTTTAATATAAACAGTAATATCTAAATTTAATACATTTAAGTTATACTTACTTTTTGGAGAACAACGTAGTTATCCCGAATGATACTTTGTTTATGAGAAGTGTCTAAAAGTTCTTGTAGATTTTTTTAAACAATACTGTCACATCTCGTAATAATGCAGTGTTCTGGATAAATGCGCACTCAAAATCTGTATTATTTTGTCATATGACCATATTCCAGAAAACCAACCGAGTGTTCACTTCTAACGACAAGTTGCAACTGGCGATACAGCGCTATCTATTAAAAATGGCGGCAAAAATTGACCAATAGGATACAGTCTTTCAGTGGCGCTACGGCCGTAATTGTTGTTATAGAAATATGATCTTTACTGAGTATACAAAACGGATCATTTTACGTTGAATGGTGTTGGAATCTCAATTTTGTAGTATTTGGTGTTACAACGCTATTCTTCCAAAGCAGCGATATATACGATTCTGACTTTGTAAAGCTAGTTAACGTTTAGTAACAACAAAGTAAACCAAACCGGAATATTCGTAGTAGTAGTGTTTTAATATCTAATAATAATAATGTCCGCCTAGCCGAGTTTTGACTACGGCGGCTAACCAAACACGCAGGATATTATAAGTACTACGTAAGTAAGTGCTTAAGCACAGGTAGACTACATATTGCCCTTACTCTCATATCATTGGTGGGACAGCAGTAGGAGAGAACCAAAGACCTGTCTTTGGCCTCAGTGCCTCCAATGGGGTATCTTACACTGCCAATCTTCAGATTACGGAATGTAACGACGGCATATGAGTGACGTTTTTTTTTCGTTGGGCTCAAAATTTTAACCCAAGACGGACGGAGGATAAAACTTATCCTATTTTTTTTTCGGAGGAGAATGCGTTTATGCACTATAACCGCAGGCTAGCTAGACCCGCGGCCGTGTGTGGGACTCGACACTAAAGCGTCCACTACCCACTAAACTCCCCCGGTTTCTCCTTTGCACTCGCTTGGGACGAGCCGGTGCCAGTCCTGTGGCTATTGACCAGCCCTTCTCCGACAAAACTTGTCCCTTCACACAAGAGTCTTTGTTTTGAATCTAATCATGTGGACGAACACAAAAGCTCGCTATTTTGTGTATATTTTTCATCTAGATTGTGGCACTTGATAATGCTCAAGTAAATTAAGACAGACCATTAAATTTACCCATGATAAAACTTCAAGGGATGACGCAGATCTCCACGCTCCTACAAACCGCTTTTGTTTATTTTTATAAAAATAAAAAAAATAAAAAAATGGCGCCGCGGCGGCTAAGTGCCTAAATGAAGTCATTTAACATGAAACAAAGGAGACATAAATCTCGCTGGCTATAAATCTTGTCTATGAATAAGAAGAGGAAGTAGGGAGACTTGGTGTGCTTTTACAAAGTTCGCTGACCCACTGTGTTTTTATCTTCATTTATAAATATAAATTAACTCCTATGTTTATTTACTATCCGATTCAAATGCTTTTAGGACCTACTATGCAGAATACCTTTTGGAATTGAGCGATAATTGACATTAACTGCGCCTGTCCGTAGCGTTAGCAACGCATTATTTTGTCAGTGTGTGTGTCAGTTTTCACTGTCAAGGTATTATCCTAATAGCATTTAAACCAGTTAGTAGGTACGTTAGATTTATTATTGATAATATTTATATCGCTATTTCGGTAGCACAGTTAATAATAAATCTATGGTGTGTAGCTGCTATTGGGTTTTTTTATGAATAGGCTCGCAGGCGATCTTGTGGCACACCTGATGGTAAGTGTCTATCGCCGCCCTCTTTTTTTTCGAAGGAAAACGCATTTACGCTCCATAACCGCGGGGTAACGACGCCTGCGGCCGTGTATGGGGCTCAAGACTAAGTCCCACTACCCACTAAACTCCACCGGTTTCCCCTTTACACCCGATTGGGACGAGCCGTTGACAGCCTTAAGGTTATTGACCCAGCCCGTCTATCGCCGCCAATAGACATCTGCAACACCATTGAGAATAAATTGGGAAGTATCTGTTCATGTAACATCTCTTCACTGATTATTCTAAAATAGCCACATATTAAATGCTATAATAAGAAACTTGACATCGGAACAATAAACACAATGCCATTTCTCCCGTCTTTCTTCATGTACTTGCGTGTTGAACCATCAAATAGGCAATTATCATCCAACTACACCCCATCCGAAGCTGTGGTTTATTATTTCATCATTAACATGCAAATACATCAACTGCATGGAGCACAAAGGTCTCTTCACATCCAACATCAAATTGAACCCTATGTGATAGAAATAAGGGTGAATGAAGAAATAACCCCTTTTGCCCGTTTACGGACTCCGGTGAATCAATGGCTCACGGATTATGGAGTAATACATTACAATGTTATTAACTTCCGTGAGGAAATAGTTAAATCTTGCATGAGTTATGCTAGCCGTAGTTTATCATGGACATTACCGTTGAAATATTCGCATAGACGAACTTTTTATTCGTTCATTTACTTAACTGTCTCGTTTCGAGAGAACAGGGGTGTCTGAATGATTTCAAATGACATTTCAGATACATTAATTTGATGCTTGATATTTTGATGGTTCCTTTTAATAATATTTTCGTCCAGTTTCACATAATTATTATAAAGTTTGTGATAATTTTTAGTCAGATAATTTATATGTGTTTTTTTTTTTTTCAATTTTTTATATATAGTATATAATATCCATAATACTGTCTTTTAGAATTATACCTATTATATTACATAAAAACGCACATGTTCATGCACACATTTTATTTACCGTGCTGGAGTCGAACCCGCGACCTCTTGTTGTAATAGCCGACTTCTCAACCATTACACCAAATAGGTCTTGTCTGTCAGTGGTGAATTGTATAATCTTTTGGTTACCATTTTCATCTTTTTTGAAAATGCACCATTGAATTCGGTCACCGTCGCTTGCCTCCGGACGCCAACTTTGTACATATAATCGCCTTTTGCTTGTACTTCCAACTTAAAATTCAAATTCAAAATGTATTTTCGCACCAATCCCATTAGCACTTCCAAAGATTTTCACGATATTGGTTATAAATGAAGAAATATTCCAAGTACTAGCACACTAGGGATGCCGACACTTAGAACTGACAAAAATAACTTATTTGGTATTGTTTTTTACCCGGAATTACTTTACGTACCTACCATCACCTCCTTTCATAATTGTTCTATTTAAATTAGAGAGCACATTTACGCGCCATAGCCAAAGGCTAGCGACGCCTGAGGCTGTGTGTGTGACTCGGCTAAAGACGTTTGTTCCACTACCCGTTTAACTCCCCCGGTTTTTCCTTTCCACCCGATTGACACGAGATGGTTCTAGCCTTGTGGCTTAACCAATTCATTTATAGACAACCTTAAGTATACGTTATATGATTATCTCCAACTCATCTCAGTTCAACCCTACCTCGAAGCTTAGCTCAGCATTGGCCTGTAAAGTTTCATAAAGGATATGATTGATTGCTGATATGAATTACATGCTGAACATTCAATGAGCAAAGATGGATGGTTCAATAAAAAACGTTTGAATGGCATGCTTGCCTTTTCATACATTCATGTTTCCCCGCTTGATTTAATATGAAAATAAAGTCTGAGTTATCCCTTAAATTGAAAACACTTGAAATTCAATTTTTAATATAACATAGCAGCTTATGTGATACTTTCTGATGAAGAACCTTTCCATGGCAATGGTTATTGTGGTCGCTGAACATCGGTGAAACTGAGTGTATTTTATCTTCAGTTGGCAGATAGATGCGCAGTTTACCTGGTAGTAAGCGGCTACAATTACGACTAACTAACGATTTTCAAACTCTACATTTCAAGTTTAAAATAGGGAAAAATAATGAAAGGATAGCGAATTATTTTTTATTGTTAGGAGTGCATTACGAATACTCTCGGCAGGGTGGTGCTGGCGAGTTTTGACAACACCATCCAACCGAAGGGTATGTGTAAGGCCTTGGCCTCGAATTTCGCGGCAGCGGGAGAGGCAGCGCACGTAGGCGCACTGCGGTCACCGCTTGACGCGGGCCGTCAAGAGTGGTACGATGCTGTCAAGCGGTGAACCGCAGTGAACCTGCGTGCCGTGAAATTCGAGGCCGAGGCCTTACAGCCCGTTCACACTAGTCGTAAGTCGCATAAGACTAAAAGTCGAAAGTCTGATGTACCTGTTCACACTGCGTCGCGAGTCGTATAGGTCGTAGTTTCGCGCCGGGCGAAGGAAGCGGGGCGGGGAGAGAGGTAACAACGCGCTCGATTAGATGCACGACTAGTGTGAACAGCAGCAAGCAGGCACCTATGCGAGCACGATTCGACGCGATTTTTAGTCTTAAGACGGGCGCTGGCCCGTCGGATGGTTTTTTGAGTCGTATTAGACTAAAAATCGCGTTTCATTTAATGTGAACAGCTCCATATAAAGTGTATGGTGACCAGAGCATTCGACTTTTAGTCTTATGCGACTTACAACTAGTGTGAACGGGCTGTTAGTGTTTGTGACACATAAATCACCATAGCCTAAAAGATACATAGCTGCTTAACTCAGCCTGAGTTACGCAGCTACCCCTTTTGTTATTTTTTTAAATTGTTAATAAATATAAATGGCGCAGTAAAATAGAAAATAATTTAACGGTGTTGATAATGTTGTTCGTAGTGAAGAGCAGCGCAGGTTATTAATATAGTGCTCAGTCAATCGTGCCGTCTAGTGTATCAAGCTTGTTGATTGATAGTGTTCCGGGAGTTATGCTGGTATAGCAGGAACGGAGGAACACGGAACACTTTAAAATTATTACTTACCGTCAGCTTTAAAATAAAAAGATTCAGTGAAAATCCTACTAATATTATAAATGCGAAAGTCTGGATGTTTGGATGTTTGTTACTCAATCATGCCTAAACGGCTGAACGGATTTAGATGAAATTTGGCACACGTACAGTTTAAAACCCGCATTAGGACATAGGCTATAAAATTTCTACGGGAAACGTCAAATTCCCGCGGCATATTGGAAAAAAGAAATTACGCACGGGTAAAACCGCGGACGGAAAGCTAGTACATTATACTATATGTTTGTTTACTGTCTATTACTTTTAAATGGGGGTTGGGTACAAAATAATAAAGTACCAGCCCATATAATGGCCCACTGCAGAAAAAGGTCTTCATCATTGAAATCAAGCTATAGTGACCATTTTCCAAATTAGCATTACTATTTCTAGAAGAGTGACAAACTTTTGTGTTTCTTATTCTTGTATTATTAGAATAAAATAATATAATTTTTTAATGAAAAAATAACGAGTTCAGTTTAGATCTTCAATTAAGAAAAAAAAGCTATAAACTTAATCGCTTATCACAAAGATTCCAGAATCATTTTCCTATTTAAAATATTTTATTAGATTACCAGTAAATATTAATATAGTAGAAAAATCTATTTGTCCAGGTATCAGGCGGGACTCGAACCCGCGACCCTCGCAGCAGGCAAAATGCTTTAACATTTATAAAAATATAAGATTACCAGTATTCTTTGTAGCTGATGGAAGCCACAAACCTTTCCTAGAGCATTTAATTTGATACCACTCTCTGATATAATCGGAGATAATCTGAGAAAGATCCCTAAGGAATTAGCTCATTAAGCTGTTGCGGTCTTGCTTCTTAAGCTCTGACAGTGGCTTTTGAAAGCAACGGGAAATAGAGAACTGAAAAGTGGATAATATTTTGTCTAATGCATATTATAATAATACTAACGGCTGCCTACGAGGTTTCACCCGCGCGTAATTTTTTTTCTCTCAAATATCCCTCCACTTCCTCTCGCATTTCCGGGATAAAAAGTACCCTATGTCACTCGGGGATAGTGTAGCTTTCCAACAGTGACAGAATTTTTCAAATCGGTTCAGTAGTTTCGGAGCCTATTCAATACAAACAAAAACAAACAAATCTTTCCTCTTTATAATATTAGTGTAGATATTACTGAAAGTTTTTTGTTTGGTAGAGCCATACTGCAGCATAGTTACTGCAGGCAGTGCCTGCCAGTCATTCAAAATCAGCCTGCTTGACTGGAGAGGTACCACTTTCTAGCAAAAGACTTTCATAATTATGACTTATTTAAGACGTTGTTAATCGCTAATGCATTTCATTTAGTGAGTGATAGTCGGAGGCCCTACTCTTTTTCCTTGTCGCGATCTAATTGATACTCTTACATAACGAAAAGACTAGGTACTACAACTTATACATACACTATACCTTTATACACATATACTGCTAGCTAACTATGTGCTAAGCTTGGACGCGTGGACGCTTACCTCTAAATACCTAAAAAAAAGCCTGTATCAATAGACAAAGTATAAGGCTAGCTATTCTGGGCGGAAACGTGGCAAGAATCTCAGGGAATTTGCCCACAGACACCATTTTAAATTATAAGTTTGTGCAGCTTTTTTATTCTTTCTTATATTTTATCATTTTAAGCCTCATTCATAATCAGAATAACACACTTCGTTTTTACATGATTTTTTATAACAGGTTTTAAAACCCGATAGTAGAATAAATTAGACTGGTACGTTTTTTATAATAAAAATAATAACAAAACCAGACAAGAAAAGCCTTTGAAAGAATAAAGTAACATTCCATCTCCCGACCCTAGTACACTACAGGTTTCTGCCCTCGCGCAACCGAAACACGAGGAAAAAAACACCAATACCGAGCTCTCGATTTACGCGTCACTGCATTCCACTCGATCTGGCCCAGACAAAGCCGCTCGGTGAAAGCCCGATATCGACAGACGCCATAAAATGACACCAGTTTTACGACTTTCGTTGTGGAAAGTTGGGAGATCAAAGACCTGGGACGCTAAGTATTAACTAAGGTACAGAAGGTACTTTTTATACAATGTGAATTGTGAGTTCTTATTTTTATTCAGACAGGCACGCAGCCCACCTGATGGTAAACGGTCACTGTGGCCTATTCCATTGAGGGGCTACAATGTTTTTCCGCTGTCTGGCAGCCATAGTGCAAGCTACGAGTATCTATGCTTAGTTTGGGGCTGGATGGCACTGTGTGAATAGTGTCAAGAAATATTTACCGCCTCCTATGAAGAGTGGCTAAGCCGCTCGTGTATAAAACTCGGAGGTCGTGGGTTCGATTCCTACCTTGGGTCTGGTTGGTGGTAGGGTTTTTTTAGAGTCCGCCGCTATAACAGCTCTAGCTGTGTTCCGGCAGTATTGATGTGAGAGCCAGTACACTTGAAATCAAAGGCTCGAAGATCAGATGAGCCTACAGTCTGGCAGCGCTTTGAAGCTTCCTGGTGAAGTGTCCCTCAATGGAATAGGCCGTGGTGGCCGCTTACCATCAGGTGGGCTGCGTGCCTGTCTGCCAACTGATCTAGAAAAAAATATATAATAATACAAAAGCGTGGCCCTTCTACGAACTTGTCTTTGGCTGAGGTGTAGAGTAGTATGGAGGATCTATAAATTCCTTATCTGTTTAAATTCCGTCCTGTCTGCCGTTCTGCAACAAATGGCGTTAGACATACTTTCCTTTGTGGTATAAAATCACGCTTCAGCTAGACCAAGTTAGTTCTTCTTTTTAATACTCTCTTCGGAGAAGACGTAAATTTTTATTATTTGCCACAACTTATACAATATCGGTGTAAGTCAAAATCTTCCACAAGTCAAGATTTTGTAAAGATAGAAAAGGCTCTTTTTTCTCACGAATAGTCTTGATGCAACGTCTGGACAGTAAAGAATATTATTGTTTAAATTTTGCGAGATTTTAGCTAGCGTATCACAGTTTTGTACTAGTAATGCGATTTATAGAAATTCACAGGGACACTTCACCAGTCGTCGCTCAATGTGCTGCCAGACTGTAGGCTCATCTGATCCTCGAGCCTCTGATTTCAAGTGTACTGGCTCCCACGTTTATACTGCCGGAACACAGCCAGAGCTGTTATTGCGGCAGATTTCACCTGTGTGTGTGGTAGCTAGCCAGTCGGACTCTGAAAAATGCCCGACCACCTAGACCCCAGGCAGGAATATACCCAAGCGGCTTAGCCACTGTTCCACGGAGGCGGTCAAAAATCTTATGAAAAATCTGTTTAAAGCTTAGAGGACTCGGGCGGGACCCGTTGTAGTCATCGTGTTAAAATGTTAGCTGATAAATACCACGCTACTGAGTAAGCAATTAGCGGCAGTGAAAAAATTAGCCTCGTTGAAATAACAACGTAATTAATTCAGCATTTATGCGTGCCACCTGAGATTACTCGTAAATAAGATTAGGTAATTTATTTACTTCCGCCTTAATTAAGTTCTGTTCTCTAAAATAGCTTCGAAAATAAATTGGCGCAACGTAAGGGTTTGGAAAGTGTATAGAGAGTCAAATAATAAAATAATCATTTTTTTTCCTCTGCGTCTTATTCGATCTAGTTTTCAATAATTATATCCGCATGTTTCATTTGAATTGGTGTCCGTGATATGTTACCTGTCAGAAAAATATTCTTATTTATTTAAATTGATAAAAAAATACAGCATCTAAGTAATCTAACAAATAAATTTCGCGTAAACTTATCTTTCTGTTTTTAATTTCGCTCTTAATATTGTGGCTGCGTCCCCAGTTGGCAAACTGTTCGCTGCCGACTGAGTGAGACGCAAATTTGTGGCGAACTGAAATTTCAAATTCAGAATAATTTTCGCACAGATGTCATCGTATTGACAGCATTAATGTTTCACAATTTTTGACTGTCAAAATGTATGCAAAGAAATAGCGTTCATGATTGCCGGCGCCGCCAACTTAGAGATGTTCATTGCTGTCATCTTTCGCTTTCAATTTTTATCGATTGTTACCGGGTAAAATTTCGAAAACATAGTTTCGTTTATTACTTTAAACGTAAAATCATATTATAAAAAATTAATCAATTTGATTAAAAGTATAACGCCTTGGATAAAAAATCAAAATGTGATTCGAAAATAAGAATACTTTCATAAAGTTACTTAATCTTGCAGTATAAATCGACGTCTCTAGAAATGTTACTGTAACACATGTTGCAGGTATCATCCTAGATTTTACAAACTCTATAGTTTCTTGATTCTATAATCATATTTGATTGACAATAGGAAAAAAACAATTTTTACGATCCAAAATCGGTGTTCGTATAATCGCGATTCGACTGCACCTCATCACTAGTGACAGCTGTCATGCGTATAGACCAACAAACTTATCTGTTCCGGTGGCCAAAATTGGAACTACGTGAAATGTCAGTTTTTGCAATGCAAAAACGATACTTAATGACAATACTAAAACGACAGTAGCGACGCCGCCACCGGAACAGATAGGTTAGTCGGTCTATATTGAGCTATGGTTTTGAAGGGAGTCAGCCGCTTACTGAGATAGTCGGCGCGCGTAACACTACAAACTGCGTACAGTGAGCGCAAAACTAGCAAACTGTGGACACTTCATTTGTTATATATGGAAAGGCGTACTAAATCGATAAGCCGCAAACTGTCAAACTGTTAGTTTGCCGCTCACAGTTTGCCTACTGGGGACGTAGCCTAATGTTAATGTACCGTTAATGTGCGAAAAGTGCAGATTATCTAGATTTACTTTTGATCCCAGAAATGTAGGGGGAAGAGGGGATAATTGACAAAAGAAATTGCGCGCTAAAGTTTGAACTGCGGATATCCGATGCACATTTTTACGTAACCTAACATTCTAATTGTCAAAATGTCCATTTACATTTTTGTTTGAAGCACCGTAATTATGTTTCATCAAAACAATGTTTCAACTACAATACCAGTGAAACGTTAATTTGTATTTGCAACCGAAGTTCCTGTTGGAAATGTGTCCCACAACGATTCTCCAGTTTCAATTTAAATACGTACTCTGTATGAGCCAGCTTTGTACACTGCGACAAAACCGCAATCATTAAATTGCGACCATTTCCAGCTATTGTCGAATAATTGGAGCATTTAAATTTTAAATATCGGAATATAGAACGAATTAATTTAAAAAAAAAACTTTTGGAAATAATTGAGTAAGGACCATGCAAAGGAGCGTCCCCACCCACCAACAGATTTCAAACGTATCTCTATTTATACCTCTTGCCATACTGATCTTTTTTTGTATGACGACATCCCCCGTAGGAATGGGGATTTCACGCAAATCGAATTTGAATGTTGTATTTTTCAATAATTTTTTTGAAACAGTTAATTGTGAAAATAATTTGCAGGCGATCAAGAGTAACCCCCCTGGCCTAAATAAAAGTGTTCAATAAAATATAATCTAAAAAAATATTTTACAGTCGAGTCTACTTGAAGCTAGACACTTGCAGCGCAATTCTGATTCTTAGGCGTACGGCATAAGGACGGTTTTATTGTTTTTGAATACCCCGTCATTTTTTGGATTAAAAATGGTTATTTGTCTTTTTAATGAATGTCATAATAATATTAAAACTAGTGCCAAGTCTGTTGGTGAGTGGGGACAGAGCCCATACAACTTCTTGCGTTGTCCTTTCTCCTTGTCCAAATCAACTTGTAAATTGTAAAGAAGCAATGAAAAGACAAAGGAAGGTTTACCCGTATCGTCGATGATTTAAATCACGATCTTTTCGTTACAAGTTGAGAACAGTTAGGCATTTCGAGTGTCATTCCGAAAGTCTGTTACCGAAGCACGAACGAGCAGCGAACCCAGTGCCCAAATTAATTAGGGCCCGATATCAGCCATCTTTGCTCTTAACGTAAGTTCCTGTCACACTAAGACGCCTTCTTTTTGTGGTTAATGCAGTTTTTTTTTTAGAATTTACTTTTTTTTCTGACACGTCAGTAACATTGCTAAAACTAACAAAACCTTGTTTTGAGTAAAACACAAGGTTTGGACTTAACGACGTTGCGTGAAATAATGTACATAGCATCTTTTTCATTCATAATTTCACAGGCCCGAGGCGAATTTTTATTGACCTTGCCCTATGTGCTTGTTGTGGGTTCGAATCCCACATTTGTATGTACGAATACTCAAAACACAAGTGCTTAATGTTACTAAATTTGGAGTCTGATCAATTTATGCACGGAATAGAAAAAAAAACAGAATTTATGTGATGTTGTCCAATATTCATTTGTTTATTTATTTTATTTGGTTTCATTAGTATCTCTGTGTCCAAGGGCCCTTATTAAGCACCGCCCTCTCGATCCGCCCTTTGTTTTAATCGCAGATCTCGGGTTACTTTAAAGGGAAAGCGAAGAAGTCCACTTTTTCAAATTACAGACAGATGTTATCTCTACTTAATGGAATGTAATTAGGCTCGAGATTTTTAGCTTAGATCTTTTGATATTTGTTTTCATTAGGTGCTACGGTTGTCAAGATTATCTAAAATGTCTTATTCTATACCTGTTTCAATTTAAGTTTTTTCATCTGTGATATAAAAGAAAGTGGTGTACTAACACTTCTTGAGTTATTAATAGTGTAACTATACACTATTAATAACTCAAGAACGGATGAACCGATTTGGCTGAAAATTGGTGGAGAGGTAGCTTAGAACAAGGAGACGGACATATGATACTTTTTATCCCGGAAATATGGGGGAAAGGGGGGAAAATTGAAAAAGGAAATCACGCGCGGGTGAAACTGCGAGGGCGACCGCTAGTAATAATATAAAAACCTGGTTCAAATTCTATTAGGAAAATACCTTTTGGAGTTGCGTTATGCGACAATGAAAACTGACACACACATACTGACAAAATAATGCGTTGCTGACATTACGGACAGGCGCAGTTGACGTCATTTGTCACTCAATTCGAAAAGGTATTATCCTCATAGCATTTGAATCGGATAGTATAGCCTAACCAATTAAAAAAAACTTCGCCATATTGCA
Organism: Mecyna flavalis; assembly: GCA_949319885.1. Lineage (NCBI taxonomy): Eukaryota > Metazoa > Arthropoda > Insecta > Lepidoptera > Crambidae > Mecyna > Mecyna flavalis. The sequence continues at coordinate 2,976,817 of OX439426.1, forward strand.
AAAACAATAAGTTGTCATTTATATTCTGCCAAAGTGAGATGTCAAATTGTCAACCGTGCCTTGTTAATATTAGATAATATTGTGAGTTATTTGCGAGCACGGATTTGCGAGTATAACCATTGCAACCAAGTGTTGCAATAACCATAGCTAATGTGGCGCCTCTAGAGTAGGTTTTTTATTTTCCTGTTCAGGCTTATAGCCTACTCCAAAAACTGTGAGTGCACCAAACTAGATTTATTTTGACGATGATGAAAAAGAGTAGCACTTAATAATTACGGTCAGAAAACTCATAACCGAATTTCTCCTTCCTGTTGCTCTTAGTCATAAAACTCAGCAGTTTTTTCTAGTCGAAATTCCGCCCTCTCTTTATTACAATAAAGACGATTTAATATTCCTTTACCTGTTTTACAAAATCCGAGCCACGCTTTCCGAAACGCAGAAATTGTATAAGTTAGATTATCTTTTTATGAGATATGAATTGCTTAAGAAACGCTTTTGGCTCTACGAAACTTAATTTGTTGTAAAAATGTAATAAACGGCCTTAAACAGTAATTGTTGTAGTTACTAACCTAATCCCGGCTGAAACATTAACCTGTAGAAATAGTTAGAATTTTTTTCAATGTTTCTGCCAATTTTAGTGCTTTGAAGCTCAATAATAATGGTGTGAATTTTGCGGCTTTTTCTACAAAAATAGCTTCAAATGTTGTTAGGGGAAATATAATTGTGTATTGTGTAATTATAATTATACATCGTCATAAACGATATTATAAAACTTACCTTATTATAATTACTTTCGATATCGGTGTCTAAATTTTTGTTACCAATTATACTTTATAGTACAGGATCCCACTGCTCGAATCTGCAGGTATCTGTTTTTTTGATACACTAATTTTAATGAATCTTAAGGAAGTATGCAATGGATTAAGGATAGGTTGCCTATAAACAATTAGCCGCAATTACCTGTAATTAATTTTGGTATAATTAATGCGCTACCTAATATAACTTGTAACTAGATATAAATGTTTTTTTTTTATGAATTTTACGAACAATATGTCACTTTTTTTTCAATATAAAATTCTGGGTCCCTAGGGTCCAAGCGCCACCGGCTGTATTGTGAGATATCTAGGCGTTTGCTGGAGTCATCACACGATCCCAAAGCTGACCTGTACCCTAATAGTTAATAGGGCAAGATATCAGCCTGGCCATCCAGCGCGGAAACGTTGCAAGTGTCTTAGATACTTTTCCCATTAACGGAGATCTCGGCCAAATGTTTTGATTTATAATTACGTTTTGTTTCCTTTTTTCACTTTATTCCCTAATCTAACCAGTTGAACTCTATTTACAAAAGTCCTACCACCAACCAGATCCTAAAAAACACTAGCAATTATAACTTCGTTCTGTTATATTAAGACTTATGTTGACGTTTTTCCTTAGGACCTTACCGCAAGCTTACAAATACATAGTTATTATTCACAGTAGGAAGGGTGGGGTTCATCAGGGCACGTCAACGGGGAAGTACGTGACAAGAATGGCTCGAGGCGACGCCTGGCAGAAGGACGGTATGGCATGTGCCACTAATAAATACAAGTTTGAATCAAATTCTCCCATTTAAGTTGTAATTGCAATTACATACAATTTATCTTAGCATTTATTATTTGTAATTATTCAGCAGTGTGAGTCATGTGTATTGGTAATTTTATTTATTCGAACAAATTTCCTTTTTGGGCCATATTTAAAGGTATTTAGCACAGCATAGAAGTTCCAAAACAGGGTGTTTTCTTCGATGAGATGATTCTAAAAATATATAGACTGAAGTTTGTACGTCATCGTGTAAAAAACTAAAAAAAAACTCTTTAAGAGCTAAGAACAAATGGAATTGTTAAATATTGTCAAACAGAACTAAACGATTATTATGAACTATCAGTCAGATCATCTATTTATCGAAACTTCTGGAAGAATCTGGTTATAGTTTATCGAAATCTTACTCAAATAACGCTAATGTTTTAATAATTGGTGTGATTGTTTTCGCCGCTAAATTCATACACTAGGAAATTACACGCAAATGATAAAAATCCAATCGTCAGTCTATACAATGTACCTATGTTCATAAAATGACGAACAGTAAATTGGAAAATATGACGTAGGCCCCTTTGACGTGCGGCCGCCGACCGCCAAATAGATTATCGTGTGTGGGTGTTTTGTGCACAAAACAACACGACACGGGACGTCATTCAAGAAGATCATACTCTGAATCGTCAAAAACGAGCTAAATTAAATAATACTTCAATATAATAATATATTAATAATTCAACTAAAAATAATGTGATGAGACCCTTACGCCATTATGGAATGTTGCTTCTGCCGAGAAGGCACCGGCAAGAAACTTCATAGCACTTTACATAATTGATACTATATATCAATTTGGTTCAAATCTGATTGCGTAACTAAATTTTTTAAATAATTTTGCACTACATACTTAACCTGTGACGTTGCCTTCGTCGTACCTATTTAAATGATGTACAATAAAAAGCATATTTTTATTCTATTGATAACGTATTGTCTCAATTGAAATATAAAATGGTGATCGAATCCGCGACCTCTAATGTAACAACCGACTCTCTACCATTACACATAATAAATCATCCTCATAATAATTTAAGCATAACGAATGGAAATATTTGATTGTCAGTTATGACGTATCGCATGAAACAATGTGTGTAAGTGAAACGGGTCCCTCCCGTAAAATGTTTCATACTGTCGTGTTGGAAATCATGTTCCGAGCGAAGTTTTAATTTAGTTTCTGTGCGAAGACGTGACCGGAGGGATTTTGTCGCCTTTTTCTGACATATTTCGCTGCTGAGTGTAGCATACCAGTTGGATATTATTATGTGGAAATAAGCTAGTGGGTCGATGGTATAGAAGTTTAATAACTGGGTTAAGATTTCGAAGTTTAATATCGGTTCGGGTAGAATTTGTGTCACAATAAAAAAAACACTCGGGTTTATAATCATCACACCGCATTTGGAGAGCGTGTGACGTTATTGGCGGCCTTTTCTCTGCAGTCGAATATTACATAGGCTGACCTTTCTTTTTCACTATAATGCCTAAAGATAGAAGATATTCTGAGCTATTCATTTATAACTGACCATATCCTAAATGCTCTTAAATATTAACAGCAACATGATAAAAAAAATATTGATAATGATTTCTATCCTTTTTCCTAAAAAACATTGTGAACTAGCCTTCCCCCGCGGTTACACTCGCGCGTAATTTCTTTTTTCAACTATCCCCCTCTTCCCCTCACATTTTAGGGATCAAAAGTACCCTATGTCACCCATGGATAATGTAGCTTTCCAACAGTAAAAGAATTATTCAAATCGGTTCAGTAGTTTCCTATTCAATACAAACAAACAATCAAATCTTTCCTCTTTACTCTTTATAATATTATATATGTAATATAAGTATACCTAAGTACAGAAAAGCTAACCATATTCATAAATGATATTTAATTTTATAACTATATCAATGGTGACATAAGGCTGTCACCAAACTTTGGTTCCTGTTCAAACTGTTAACTGTTTCGAAACTATTTAGAACTGATAATAACTTATACAGAACTATTTAACACGATCAAAATGGTAAATGTTTAACATTTGATGGGTTTGATGGTTTGAATCATGTCAAGTACGGTCTCCAACCGGTACTGTGTGTACCTAACTTAAAGTAGTAAGTAAGTAAGTATACAAATATTAATATTTAGAAAAAATTCAACTTTTCCAGGTATCAGATAGGACTTGAACCCGCGCCCCTCACTGTCTGGGCGAGTGCACTACCACCTAGAGCGTAGCCAGCCATGGGCTCAGGCTGGGGAAGCCATGGACCCAGGGTGGGGCAGCCATGGGCCCAAATTGGGGCAGCCATAGACCCAGAGTGGGGCAGCAGTATAAAATGACTAGCGGCCACCCGGCCGGCCAAATTTCAGCCCGATCCGTCCAGTGGTTTGGGCTGTGCGTTGATATCTATCTATGCCAGTCAGTCAGTCAGACACCTTTGAGTTTTATATATACAGATAGAAGATAGATATGTATGTAACTAGCAAACTATACTCGTCGAGCCTGCCTCTCTTGTGACATATATACTGGCCCTCTCCTGCCTTCTAAATTTTCAGTGGAATGGAGAAGAAAAATTAGGAAGCACCACATTTATTATCTTAATTAACGTTTAAATTCCAAATGCATATTCATACGGCCTACCTAGTAATTACTCTAGTGCTAAGCCTTACACCCCTCGAGTCCTCTTATCGACGATGCTGGCGCTGTTCCAACGGCAACAAGTTAGTATATTTAACGCGCGGGATGGCAACCGCGGCTGTACCACTATTATCTGGATTCTCTCGTCATTGCTGCGGCCTGTTTGCGGCTGTCAATGCTTGATGGCTCTTAAAATCTGTTCAGTGCTTCAGTAAAAAAAAGGGTTCAGTCCCCGCACGGTACAAACATGTGTACATGAACAAGAACATGTCTGTTTTTAACGGTCTTAGCATTTCTATGTGTAAGCGGTCAACCATCAAAATAATGATGATTTATCTATTTTTTATACTACTTCAGTTGGCAGACAGACATGCAGCACACCTGATGGTAAGCAGTCACTGCGGCCTATTCCATTGAGGGACACTTCACCTAGAAGCGTCGCGCACGTTGCTGCCAGACTGTAGGCTCATCTGATCTTCGAGCCTTTGGTTTCAAGTGTACTAGCTCCCACATTAATAGTCCCGGAACACAGCCAGAGCTGTTATGGCGGTAGATTCCACCTGGGGTGATAGCAAAATATCTGTCAAATATCTTACATGCTGCATTATTTGTCTCTTTAAAAAAATATAAACAGATTTTGCATTACGGTTAAAGGGATCCTATATCATCTATATATATAAAACTCAAAGGTAACTGACTGACTGGCTGACTGACTGACATAGATAGATATCAACGCACACCCCAAACCACTGGACGGATCGGGCTGAAATTTGGCATGCAGGTAGATGTTATGACGTAGGCATCCGCTAAGAAAAGATATCTCGATATTCCCACGGGAACGGGAACCACGCGGGTGAAACCGCGGGCGCCCGCTAGTTAAAGCTTAAAGTGCATTCATTGGACATTTTATTGCTATTGATATGCGAAAATTAAATTTAAATGCGACAGTATGTAGCTGAATAATTAATTTAACTATTCACATTTGCATTGATTATTAGAATGCATTATGAGTTCCTGAAGCTATTATCTATTAAATATTGCATTATATTGATACCAGATTAAATGAACTCAGCTGATTCGAGTCATTATTATTTTGGTCAGATTGTTGTCGAACCGAACAATCAGTGTACGATTTCAGTTTCTTTTTCATTTTTATTTATTGAGGTAACCTTGTATTGGTACACCTGTAGCAAATAAAACATCTCACTTCTTTTCGTACCGATAGAAAAATGCAATGGTGTCATTTTCAAATTACACCTATACTAATATATGTTTTTCCTAAGCTGTCCCACTGCTGGGCAAAGGTCTTCCCCAAATCTCTCCACACATTTCTGTCTTGAGCCAGAGTTTGCCAGTCCTCGGAAAAGCGGAACAGATCATCATGAGGGGGAAATAAAATTGATTGAAAATAGGGTTTTTTTGATCCCGGAAATGTGGGGGGATGGGGGGATATATGAAAAAAGAAATTACGCACGGGTGAAACCGCGGGCGGAAGGCTAGTTATTTTTGTATAAAGTCCTTCTTTCTCCCAGTGTCGTTCTAGTCAGGGTACGCTAGCAATATTTTCCATTTTGGCCAGTCTTATTATTTCGTTGGAGCAAATTCCATGTGCCCTCCGTAACAGTTAACAAGGGAACTAAACCAATTAATTTTACAGGTAAAAACTAGTCAGGCTTATAGTTGTTGTTTAAATGTAAGCTGTTTGTGTTCCTGTCAAATATAAATAAATACAACTCGATTGTTCAGGCTTTCTATCAATATTTGCCGTTACCGCCTGAGCTAGCTAAATACGCATATAGAAAAACCCAGAAGTTTGAAACCGTTGGGCAACCACTACAGCTCTGTATTTTATTTATTAACGTATCAATAATAAATAAATCAAGCCAGATCCGCGCGGACGTGACCACGGACCGCATCCGTACGCTGGCGCCGCGCCAACAGCAACAAGTTACTATGCATTCCGGTTCGCGTCCTTGAGATATTCGATTCACATGCTTAACGACCACTTTAAACACTGCATTGGATTACTAAGTAGTATTGAGTAAGGAATCTTGTGAAAAAAAGGTGTTGTCACCTTCTTCTCTTTTTCTTTCTTAAGTTAATTTTCTTTTTTAGATTCTGGATTGTCGGTATGTTTTTTTTTGTTCCAGATGGCAGATAACCACGAAACCAGTAAGTGAAAAAAGCTATGATAATTTCTTTTTTTGTATACTTTCTACATTGCCTGTACATTATGGCCTTGGACATTGGGAAAATAATTGCAATGACCATCTGTGGCGGGAAACAGTGGAAAGAAATGAGTTGATTCGTCCCGCAGTGTGGATATCGAAGCCAATTTTTTTTTATAATCATTGCAATGTTTATACTGTCTTCTATTTAATTAAAATTAACTGCTAAATCAAAGAGACATCTATCTGCTAGCCGAAATGGTGTAAAAAAATCTTAAAAGTCTCAATCTAACGGTTCTGTAATGTAGATAAGATGAGTTTTGGAACGCAACATTTGATGTTGAATCGGATTATACTGCCAAGACACAGATATCCGGCTTAACTAAACTTGTTCTTTGTACTTCATAGCTTAATATCAGTGTGAGCGGCCAAGTGCACACTAACTACGAGTACCAAGTGATCTTTACTAATACATATTATAAATATCCAGTTTCAATTTTCGATATTTCTTCGAGCTAAATTGACTATACTCATGGACCATGGTCCAATACCATCTTTGGTGTGTGCTAGTGGTACGATTTGTCATTAGTTTCCTTCCTTGAAGATTTTTCTGATTATTAAAAGCCGCCACATAGCAGTTCAGGGATGGAAATAGGGAAGGGATGTTTGTTACCTTCACGAAAAAACAAACGAAGTCGACCTTACAATAGTGTAGATTAAACGTCAAACTTACTCATAGTTTACAATTTATACGCAGGTAAAACCGCTGGTGGAAGATAATTCTTGATAATTTATACTTTTTTTTTTTTTTTTTGTTAGCGCAGGGGAAAATGCCGCCGACCCGTAGTGCAGTGGGCCGACACCCTTTTGCATACCCGCCGCCGGGGGGCGAACGGGTTATGTGGGGCTCTCCGGTCAGGCATACCCACTAAAACCCCTGCGACGCTCCCTCATCGTCCATAGTGGGGAGAGACCACGGTAAGCGGCACGAAGCCTTCTACGCGGTTCTCCCCGGACGGAGCCCACCTACACGGCGGGCACGACGCCGCCCCCCCCCGGATGGGCTAGGGGGAGCGATAGGGTCAGCCGAGAGCGTCGAGCCGTCCCTACCGAGCTGTAGTGGAGGCCGGTGCAATGTCGGCGCTGGTACCCCCGTACCATTTGCCGACTGGCCTCCTCCACGGAGAGGAAGAAGACGACCGGCAACAGTTCGCCGTCTCCTCCCCCTCCTCGCCCTTCGGAGCGCGCCGGCGGAAGGATCTCGCTCCCGCGCGCGCTCTGCCGCTTCCTTCTCTGCCATTACTTCCTCGCAAAAAGTGGCGAAGGCTTTCCAGGCATCCTTTCTCGCCAGCATAGCCAGAACTATGCTGGGGAGGGAGAGGTCCGGACCAACCTTCGCCACCAGAGCATTGCGCTGCGGAGCCCACTTTTGACACACCGCAAGGGTGTGATGTGCCGTGTCCTCCGCTGCACCGCACTCATGGCAGGAAGGGGCTTCCTCTCGACGGATGCGATGCAGATAAGATTCAAGGCAGCCATGGTTGGTCATTAACTGCACCATCCTAAATGAGAGGGAGCCATGCGGCCGCTCAAGCCACTGATCTAGAACCGGGGCGAGCGCGTCCAAAGTACGGCGACCGAAATCCGCATGGACTAAGTCTGAGGCCCATAAACGGACAAGACTCTCATGGGCCTCTTTTCGGACCGCCTCCCGCTCCGAAGGACAAAATGGCTCTTGAGCCGTCTTCTTGGCAGCCGTCCATCTGTACACAGACGCCAGCACACCCGCCTCCAGCTCCCAAGGAGCTTGATAATTTATACTAACTGAATACCTACAACTTTACGCATGATTGAAATACGCCTACATGTACAATTGTACATGTTTATGTTTACTATATTATGATGATAATATAATAGATATAATAACAATGCCATCGCTCATCCCTACTGCCCGGTATTACAGGTGGTGAGTACTTCGCAAGCTCTCGAAAACTAGTCAAGTTCGGAGTTGCGAGCTGTTAGTGCCCACTACAACTCGCTGCCGACTCTAATGGCCTGTGCTTATTGTTGAAAAAAATCTAGATTCATTTAGAAAATCAAGTAATTCTTGAGAGATCAAGTGATGGGTTATGTTTACGCGCAAAATAACTATAAATAAATGTTAGATTTTCTAAGAGAGGTAGAAAGAAAGAAGAAAGAAAACATTTATTAGCCATCATACATCGGCTGTTACACAAATGGCTACAATTAAAACATTACACAAAAAAAATACAGGTACACATAGTATATTTTACACTCAAATGGGCCTGATATGCTCCTGGTTGTAAATCTGGAGAAGACCACAATGAAATAGAACTTCATATCTTGTGCTATATTTCTATTGGTGAAAAGGTGTCTAGAGCTCAATTGATGAGTGTAGGCCCACATGATTTGGCAAATCATCATAAACTTGAACTGATAAATTGTACAGACGTTATCCATACAAACATCCTACCAACAAACCAATGTTAACAAAAATGTATCCGTATCTACGATTCTAAAAACAATGACTCCATTTTAATACTGCCATTCCATTGTTGAAATCGGCGTATCGAAAGTGCAAGAGACAAAACATCGATGATTATTACTTAGTATAGTCAGCAAAAAAAAGGTTGCTAAAATAAAACCATCAAGCCCATCTGTTGATTGACGCCTTCTCCTCTTGTTAGATTGAAGACACTTAACCAGAAAGCATCGCTCAATGTTCTGCCACAATGTGGGCTCCCCTGATCTTCAAATGTTTGGTTTGAAGTTAACTGTTCCACATAAAAAATTTTCCAAAATACAGCCAGAACTGTTTTAGTAGCAGATAATACTTTTCGTAGGACTCTACTCGAGTCCTATACTCGATTAGCTCTAAAGTCAATATCAAGCCTCTGAGTTTTCAGACCTAAGCTGCTTGACCATGATTCTTCGGAGAGAGTTACTATTTTTACTGACCGTACCAGCTGAAAGACTGCAGAACAGAAATACCAATAGAGCTACTAACAAAGGGGCTAATTAATATTTGGAAGGCGAACGGCCCTTGCCGCGTCTCGTTATTGCTCCGAGGACGCGTAATGAGCGAGGCGACAGCTTACGGGTATTTGCTAGTTGTCAGGAAGTGGGCACAAAACACTTCTAAATTTATGTGTATACCATAATAATGTTTTGTTTGGAGTTATGGTAACCAAGTGGTAAACTTCACTTCAAATACTTGAGGTTGAATGGTTATAATCTCAGACCGCGACTATGAATTTTATCCATGTAAAACTTCAATATAGAAAACCGTTTATTCTAAAATCTCAGAAAGTTTAATAGTATCTGCGATAGATTATATTTTGTACCGGAGCTTTGGACAACTTGGTGTATTGCTTGAGCAGTCAGCTACAATAGTCGCGGGTTTGGAAAATCCCCGTACGCCCCTCAAAAAAACTTCTTTTAAATGTTGACAAAAGACATCTTATAAGTTTACTGACGGGTAAATTATTACGAATTTATCTTTCATTAATAAAACTAGCCCTAATATACCTACAAATTATACGGATACAACATACATCCACAAATTCAGTTACGGTAACGTAAACGTATAAAACTAACATTAAATTATCACCGCCGTTCGGTGTAATGGTCGAGAAGTCGGCTATTACACCAGAGGTCGCGGGTTCGATCCCCGCACGGTACAAACATTTGTGTGCATTAACATGTCTGTCTTCTCATCATCTTTATCATCTGTATGTCATCTTTATGCCTGAGTGGCAGCAAGCAGCACAATGCAGGGAAAAGTGGCAGACAGAAGGGGAGGCCTTTGCTCAGCAGTGGGATCAAAATGGCTAGGAAAAAAAAAAAAAAAAAAACATGTCTGTTCGTATCGGTCTGGGTGTTTCTATGTATAATAAGTATGTATTTACAAAAAAAAAAGTATATAAGTAATGTTTATCCGTTGTCTGGCACCCATAGCACAAGCTAATGCTTAGTTTGGGACTAGATGGCGCTGTGTGAATAATGTCCAGAGATATTTATTTATTATTATTTATTTATTTACGTGATGGATAGCGAACTGTAATTATTTGTAAATTAGATTCTTATTTATCAAAACAACGGAGCGTCCCAGTGGAGCATAATTGAATATTCTAGCAGTCGGCTCGTATAAATACTGCTTCTTGAAAAACAACCTCCGCCTGGAAATTGTGTTACAAGCCGTCCAATGCAATGTGCTTAGTTACACAATTTTCTATACACTAGAGCGGATATTGGAGTTTATTTTTTTATGAAAAAAAGAGAGGCAATCGAGCAAGTCTAGCATCTGCTGGTAAATGATCACGACAGAGGGAGGGAAAACGTTTAATTATACTTGGGTTACTGGTAATTTGTGCCGATCCTTTTAAGGGAATGTAGAGGAGGTCCCCGGCCCCATGAGAATGTAATTTACACATTACCAGTAACCCTGTATAAGAAAGATCTGGTAGATAGTAGCCTTTTCTAAAAACACGAATCAAAAATTTGCAACTGGTTAACTCTGGCATACTTTATTTTAGCTATATTGCTGCCAGTGAACTAATTTTTATTGGTGAATTAATTTAGCTAATAAGGGTTTGTGATAATCAATGCATATTTGGCAAACGTGATTTCTATTATTAAGGCTTAGCCCTGCAGTAAGACATTAAACAAGCAACCAGTAGACGATCATTTATGCAAAAACCAAGAGCTTGTGAGCTTTTACTACAAAAAAGCTTGTTTAGCCAAGAATTCAACACAGCTGGGAATCGGGAAGAAAGGCTCGTGAAAACAATCGAATATCAAATGAATAGGGATCTCGATTTCAAATTAACCCTATTGTTGCCGGTGGTCTAAGGATCCGTAGACTAAAATTATGGATAAATTCTGTCATTTTGGATTAGTCTTTTGGTAAAATATTTTATGAAAAATATCTCTGCTGCGCTAGAACCTCGATCAAGTTCGTTCATTGCTCTTTTTATTATTTAATATTGTCAAAAGTGGAAGATTTTCGTAGGAACTAGAACGACTGAGCCGACTGACCCGGGACCCGGGGGTCAGTGAATCATCATTAGTGTGTCGTATAATTAGTAAGCCTAAATTTTTTTAAGAATAAAAATAGTGATAGCTGTCATTGTATTACTTGTAGATTACAGAATTACCTCCAGATGAAAATCAAGTCGACCATTACTAACAAAACGAATAGTAGTGGTAGAGCCATGCTGTTTTACAGTACGAATGGGCCGGCTAGTCCGGGGAAGTACCACCCTCTCACATAAGACCAGCGTGAAATAATAGTGTGTTTCGCCTGGTTTGTGAGAGTGCTGGCGGAGGCCCACACCCCCCATACCACCATAGGCCGACAACGCATCAGCGATCCCACTGGTTTTGCAGATGTCAATGGGCGGCGGTGATTGCTTACCATCAGGCGACCCTCTGGCTCGTTTGCCGCCTCTGACATAAAAAAATCTCTTTTTATTTAAAATATGGAATCCGACGGATTGCGAGTTCAACTTGTACTAAGCCAACTTTAAAACATTGTCCCTTTTACGTAAAACTCTGCGTATGTAATTATTAATACGCAACCATGTAGGCTAAAGGCCTATTCATAGGTATCAAGCTTGCATGTGCGATGAATTAGCCGTTTATTGGCAGCCGTGATTTCCCATCGGGCACAGGCTTGCACGGCCTTTGTCACACTTATGAATACCAAACAGTGATTTTACATTACATTGCTTCTTTTGTTAGTGAACGATGAGGTTTTCATGTTTTACGTGCGACCGTGGAGGTCGTTGTTTCGATTCCCACAAGAATGAAACTTAATACTGCCAACCAAATAGCTCTAGTTTCGTTCTGGCAATAATTTTATAACATAAGCAATCGTTTTTTTCTTTTGTTGTTGTTAATTTCCAGATTTTTTTTCCAATGTATCTATATTATTATATTATTTTGACGAGCCATTTGGTGTAATGGTCGAGAAGTCGGCTATTACACCAGAGGTCGCGGGTTCGATCCCCGCACGGTACAAACATTTGTGTGCATGAACATGTCTGTTTGTATCGGTCTGGGTGTTTCTATGTATAATATGTATGTATTTACAAAAAAAAATATATAAGTAATGTTTATCCGTTGTCTAGCACCCATAGCACAAGCTAATGCTTAGTTTGGGGCTAGATGGCGCTGTGTGAATAATGTCCAGAGATATTATTATTATTATTATATATAAAACTCAAAGGTGACTGACTGACTGACTGACTGACTGACTGACTGACATAGATAGCTATCAACGCACAGCCCAAACTACTGGACGGAGCGGGCTGAAATTGGCAAGGTAGATGTTATGACGTAGGCATCCGCTAAGAAAGGATTTTGATCAATTCCCACGGGAACTGCAACCACGCGGGTGAAACCGCGGGCGGCCGCTAGTAGACTATAAACAGACTTAAATGTAAGAAACACGGACAAATAAAATACATAATATCGTACCCTTATTGCAAAAACCAACTATCTGCATTTTTTTACCAAAAATGAGTTAAATACACCAATCGATTCGTCTCTTCGCGATAAAGCTACGGGTAAAACCCATTACCCGCTACGACGATTCGTTACAAAGATAGCTAAAGGAAAAAGCAACTAATCTACAAGTATAATTAAATTATCTCCATAAGAAAAATAGTAAAATCATTTAATGCTTAAAAATTTGCAAACGTATAGCACAAAAACCATATTTTGTATTATAACACGTTTTAGATGAAGTTTCTTAACTTGTAATACGCTAGGATTATTCTGTTAATACATAATAACCTACGGTAACTAGTTTTAGCTTTTATGAATAAGTCAGAAATTGCTGATGTATCTACCAATAAAAGAAACTAAACTGCTTTAGTAGTTTTTTGCAGAAAATTAAACACTGTATTAGCTTAAACTTATAATAAATAATAATAATAATAAAATCATTTATTTCAGATCAAGAATCCATATAAAAGCAATTAAAAACAGTTACATTCAAATTACATAAAATTATTCAATAAAAATAAAATAAAAATGAGTCAAAGGTAATACAATAGCTAATAAAAAATCACAATTAAAATAAAATAAAAATAAAAATAAAAAATTAAAATTAATGTCACTAGTACTATACAAATATAAAATTGGACAAATTAAATAAAATAACCAATAAAAAATCACAATTTAAATTAATGTCACTCGTATACAAACAAATTAAAAATTAAAATTAGTCAAATTTAATATAATAGGAAAAATTATGTAATACGGTAACTTATTTTATAAATGGTGATGAGCTGACATGCAGTGTCATCCACCTGTGCACCATTGGGGAGTCCCACCGCCCGGAAAACGCGCTCAGGATGCTGTTGGTACTGCTTCGGAAGCGGTTAAGCAACGAGGCACTCCGCTTTCTGATGATAGCATAAAAATCATCAGTTTGCGCTTCAGCAAACATTGCTGAGGCGCTGCAAAACCGCGGCAGCCCCATCAGCACCCTGAAGGCATTGTTGTACTGGACTCGCAGGGCACTGTATGCTCGCTGCGTATAGCTGGTCCACAGGCTGCACGTGTAGAAAGACTGACAGTACGCTTTGAACAACGTTACTTTTACTGTTGCAGTACAGCGTGCAAACCTCCTAGCCAGCATGTTACACCGAACAGACAGTGACCTGCGCTCCCTCTCAATGTCCTCATTATCACTCAAGTCCTCGGTGACCCAGTGGCCCAGATACTTGAATTTGCTTACCCTGTTTAAGACAGCACCACAAAGAGTAATCGGTGACGCGGAAGAGTAGGTCTTGGTACCAGCTTTAAAAATCATGTACTCACTCTTATTAGGGTTGTATCTGAGCCCATGGGCCAGCGCGTACGACTCACAGATGCGTAGGAGTTTCCGCAGCCCACCAACCGACGGGCTCAGCAGCACCATATCATCAGCGTAGCTGATGTTGTTGGTGGATATTCCGCCAACAGAACACCCGACATTAGCACTGCTGAGCTCCCCGATCAGCTGGTTCATATATAAGTTGAAAAGGCGTGGCGAGCTCAAACCCCCCTGCCTGACTCCGCACTCCAACCCGTAAACATCTGAACACTCTCCTGCCCATCTCACACTATTCCGCTGGTGGTTGTACCAATACCGAAACATTGACACCACCTCACACGGCAGTTTCGTCTCACTTTGTAGCTTGCTCCACAGCTTGTCGTAATTTACTAAATCAAAAGCTTTTGAAAGATCTAGGTAGCAAGCATACACGGGAGTTTTTCTAGCCGTGTAGTACTGCACAGTCTGCTTGAGACATAGGATGGCACTTTCAGTAGACACTCCAGGCGTGAAGCCGAACTGAGCGTCCTGTAGGTGCAAGTGCCTTTCCAGCTGTTGATCAAGCAACCTATCCAGCACCTTAGCTATCACAGTAGCCAGAGAGATGGGCCTATAGTTGGTGACATCAGACATATCGCCTGTTTTATTTTTCGGAATTGGTACAACCACTGTAAACATTAGGTCATCAGGCAAGAAGGTATGGCCCATGCACAAACCAAAGAACATAGCTAGAACTCTCGGCAGGTGCACACCAGCGTGCTTCAAGTGCTCGATGCTAAGATCATCATGACCTGGGGATTTTCCCCTCACCATCTTTCTAATCACGGATGCTACATCCTTAGCACTAAACCTGACACTGACATCTCCATGTCGGCTCTCAGCACCGAGCACCTGCGCCACTGGCCCGAGCGGTGACTCCACTTTGAAATGACGCTGGAAAAGACAGGCGATATCTCGCGGCTCATGAATATCGCCCATACTAACAGGAAGGCTGGACCTCAAATTCAATTTATTTGTAGCTTTCCAGAATGTATTAAAGTTCTTGTCAGCATGATGTTTAGCAATGTTATCCATTTTTATTTGAGCCTCATTTTTTTGGCAATATTTCAATTTAGACTTGAAAGCTTTCCGAGTTTCACACATTCTACTATAAATATTACCGGAGCTAGGTTTGCCATGTGAAAGCCACAACTGAAAGCACCGTCGAGCCTCCTTATGGGCACTACTCACGTGTCCATTCCAGCCGGGTACATACTTATAGTGTTTCCGTTTAGATACATTCCCACTATAAGAACTTATTTCCGCGCCCTCAGACAATATTTTAACAATTTGTCGATATATTCTAGTTATTATTAATTTATGTGACTGGTCATTACATTGTTTATCTGCACACTTACAAAGTTCAGACGGAAAGTCTAACTCCCCAAGTTTAGAATTACAATAATCATAATACTTTTTAATTTGGCGTTGGTCCCTTTCTCCCCATTTTACTCTATTACGTGGTACATTACTAACAAATCGTTTAGGTAAAACAACATTAAAATTACATTCAACTAATAGAGGGTAGTGGTCTGACCAGTAGGTATCGTAAATAACGGACACGCCAAGTACTGACGTTCGCGCCGCACTTGTCACTACGCAGTGATCGAGCCACGAATGAGTACCATGCGCCTCGCTCACGAAAGTGTGCGAGCCACTTGGCAAAAGCTCCATGTCCACACAAGTCCAAGTTTGTTCCGCACAAAATTGCAACAATTCTTGTGCAAATAAACCTCCAGGCTCTGCATTGAAATCGCCGAGTATAAACACTGATTGTACATCACTGCTCTCAATAATAGCGCTTATTTCACCAAGACACTCTGTAAACAAAGGCAGATTCTCGTTCATGTTCGTAGGCATGTAAACAGAAAATACTAAGATTTCGCGGTCGTCATCAAGTTTTACTTTTATCGCCGCCAAACGCACACTACGACACTGCACAACAGACACTGACGGGAACGCTGCCTTCCTCCACAACAGCCCCACCCCCCCATGGGGTCTGCCTATTAGGACTCCCTTTGTCGTATCAACGGCACTCTTACCCGTGTAGGAAAATTCGCCATCAATACTGCCCAGGAATGGAATGTCATGTGGAAACAACCAGGTCTCCTGCAAAGCCACAATATCCGCCGACCGGCACAATTTTCTAACACATTCAACTGATCGAATGATGTTTTTACAGTTAAAACTAATAATTCTGTTTATGTTTACACTCATATTAGTTTTATTTAGGTGTTCCATTGGCTCTAACCCGATAGCTGTTAGTACGTGCTGAAACCCGGTGTCCAAAATCAATGAAAGGACGATACAAGATTCCGTCTGGCCAAAAGTCATCAGTTAGAAACAAATCCTGTCTATGTTTAGGAACAAATACCTTATAGGCATCATAGTCTTTCAAGAGCTTCATATTCATTTTTTCTAAACGAACGTCTATATTAGTCTTATTCTTAACATATGTTATGATGTCACACATAGACGTATCCTTTGACACGTTATATATATATAGAGGTACTTTACTATCAGCCGCTTTGAATTTAGAATTAGCCTCAACCGTGGCTTTTCCAGTTTTTCCTATAAAACAGTTTTTAGGGCCCTTTTTTGATACACGCTTATGGATTTTCCACTCACCTTCTTGTAAAACGTCTGAGTAGTTCTTTCCATGGTTTTTGCATGTCACGTTGCTCATCTGGGGGAACGTAGGTATCGTAGGCACATCCGTTAATGGCGCCGGCGGAGGCGACGACGAATGACTCACCACAGGAGCAGGCGATGCGTCGATGACGTCGGCCCCGCGCGGCTTGCAATCAGCTGGCCCACCGGCCGCGCGACCGTTAGGAATAATGCACGATGTTTCCACGACGCTACCCTCCGAATGCAAATAGTTGAGTTGCGGCGACAATCCCAAGGGCCCACTCTCGTATTCGAAGCTTGACAGCTTAGGGCACCCTCCACCTCTTTTAAATGTTACATTTCGAGTGGAATTGTTAACAATCGACGCAGTCTTGAGCATCTCAATTTCCCGTTGTAATTCCTTAAGTTGTTTTGTTGTAGCATATTCGTCGCTGATTCGCTGGATTTCACATCTCATAGTTAGCTGATCTTTTAGTAGCCGGGTAACGTCAACATGATCGAAAAGAACTGGCGGCATTTTGTGCAAATCCCGCGCAACAAAGGTAGGTATTTCCTCCGGGTCAGTCTCTTTTAGCACGCAGATGATATCGTCAATGTCACGTAACGTTTTCCCTTGTCGCCGTCTAATCTTCTTACGTTTTGTGGTCGATATAGAATCGAACAATAAGTTTTTAGCGGTTACAATCTCAGCATCATCAAAAGCACTAACACAAATCTGGCTTAAACTTTCTTCATTCATCACATCCATCTTGTTGCAGATAAATGTCAATACCTCGTTAATCACCACATTGCAATTATTACACTTTATCACTCTAGAAGCCATTTTCAAAATCGTATCAGCCTCCAGCAAAGCGAGCCAGTACGATCGTCGATAGAAACGTATGCGGCGCGTGCGACGGTCAGCGCGCGCGACACGAGACTAATGTAATTGCAGGTAAAAGAACTTACTTAACTTTATTTTATTTTTACTGCATAACTGAGCTACGACGCTTTCCAATAAAACCAATTATCTGTGTTTAGTTATTTTTTTCTCTCATTTGTCCAATAGTTGCGAGTGAGATGGTTTTAAATTAGCTTCAGCTAAAACCTTCTATCCCATGTATAGCTTCTTTTTAGCACGCAACATTTGACGCAAGCCCAAGTAGTCGGTTTTTGTTTTCGCGGTAATCGTTACAAATCCTGCGCCGGTTTTGTCAAAAGTGTTGTTTTCAACGTGTTTTGTTAAGATTCTTTGTGAATTTAATAAAAATGAGTGTCTCTAAAGATGATGAAGATGAAAGAAAGCTTGAAAATGACCGGAAAACCCAAGGTAAATCAGATAAATTAAAATTTAAGGTTAGATGCAAAATTCTCACAAATTATCTGACGTGTTTGCTTTATTTTAAAGCTGATGGTTTATGGTGTGACGATGACGTCTTACTATCGCAAGCTTATGATGCATACCCAACTCAGTCAAAACCGACAGGGTTGGCAAAAGTTTCATTGTCAACTTCTGCAACAAAAGAAGGAACGTACCTACTTGCTTACATAACAACCACTTCAAGATGTTTCAGAATTATCTCTGCAGCCCACCAGTTCCAGAGTTATCTTTCCACCCCTACAACAACTGTACAGCAGACCTCTACCTATAACGATTGCAAAAAAAACTTACTTACTTACTACGCTGGCTCAGCGATCCGAAATAGGTCTTGGCCTCCAACGTCAAAGCTCGCCATTTCTTTCGGTCCTATGCCAATTCCGCCCAATCATGCACGTTTAGTGCCTTGAGGTCCTTGGCGACTTCGTCCCTCCAGCGATATCTCGGACGACCCACAGGACGGCGTCCTGTTTGTCGTCCCAGATAAGCTCTTTTGGCAGCTCGAGACTCTCCCATTCTCTCCACGTGTCCGAGCCAGCGTAGTCGGGATGATGTTATTTCCCCCATAATATTCGGCTCGGCTATCAGGTCTTCAATCTCCTGGTTGAACCTGGGCCTCCAACACCCATCTTCTCCTTTAGTTGGTCCCAGAATCTTGCGGAATATCTTTCGTTCCGCCACCAGTGTTTGCTTTCCTCCTTCAGCGTCAGTGTCCACGTTTCACACCCGTACATTAAGATCGGCCTAATGACTGTCTTGTAGACGCGATGGCTCTACTTAGTAACTTAGACACTAACACTTTATGGAGGGCGGCGGAACATCTCAGGGCACTTACTACGCGAGCGTTTATTTCATCCTCCCTGCGGTTAGTATCGGTGATAGTGCATCCCAAGTATTTAAACCAGGTAAACGGTGCCACGTACAAGGGCGTCGACAAGCCCTTGTACGCGGCACCGTTTACCTGGAGGCTTTTCCTTCTCGCTCTGCTGTCTTTATAGCGCTTCATATGGAGATATTCTGTCTTCTCTCGACTGATTCCGAGACCAACCTTTCTGCCCTCTGTATCCAGCACCTCCGCAAGTCTCACCACGTCGCACAGTGGTCGGCTTTGTATGGGAGTGCGGAAATAATTAAATTTTTCAGCGTAATCAAGTTTCTTGACACACTTGTGTACTTCACGGTCACTTAATAACACAATCTCGACTTGATCACTAAATTATATTTTAAAAAACAGGCATGTTAAAATTTAGTGACAAAGGACGCAAAAAAGCAAACTGATGATTCCAATACGATAAGTGAGCTATTTCGAATTAACAACAAAATTGTTTTTATCAAAGTACCCTAGTTTAAGTCATTTATCAATAATTTCAATTCACATTCGAACACTAACCCTCATTAGAGAAATGAATTGTATGTCAAGGGTAGCAGATATTAGCAGCTAATATATAATAGGCTTATTACTAGAAAGACTAAGGAATCTTTTGAAACATAAATCTGCAGTGGGATCGCGAAGGCAAAAAAGTTACGATCCAAGAAAAACAGTAATTTCGAATATAAATGCGTGTCTTTTATTAAGGTCAAGTAGGAAATGACGACAGCATTTTTTCGCTATAATATAGTTTATGTAAATACACAAAGCTTCATAAAAGACAATTAAAAAGAAATTTTGTCAATATCATCAATATCTCAAGAAATATATTCGTAGACATCCAAGCATAGAAACTACGCATAAATAATATACTCGTGTTTGATCATCTTACGAGGCATATTTCCTTTTAACCAACATTAAATTGATAATTTTTTTTTGTGATTATGATCCCATAACTATACTACAATAAGGCTACTATGATAATTTTAATGAATTAGAACCTTCCAATTTTCGACTTTTTTCCGCTTGCCGACTACTGTGCGTCGGCTTCACACCGCCCAAGTAATGCAAGGTCGTCTGCATATCCTACCACCTTGTGTGATCCCTCCAGCTCAACTCCCACATCAATCAACAGGACTTTTCGGATGATGTGTTCAAGAGCCAGATTGAACAGTGTAGGCGACAGCGCATCTCCTTGTTTGAGACCGGTGACTACATCAAACTCCTGTGTCAGCTCTCCTACCCTTACTCTCATTTTGCTGACTCCTATAGCGACCCTGATAATTTTGAGCAGTTTCTTGGGGATTCGGAAAGATTCCAGTATCCGATACAGGTATCTCTCTATCAATCAATAGGTACTATCATAAGCCTTGGTGAAGTCCACCAACAAGATGTGCACGTTTTGCGCGAACTCCCACTTCTTTTCCCAGACTTGCTTAAGCAGAAAGATTTGGTCTACTGTGCTTCGGTTTTTGCGGAAACCACATTTATAATCTCCCAAGATTTTTTCAGTGTATGGTTCTAGCCGAGACAGGAGCACATACGATAGCACTTTGTATGCGGTAGGCAGCAATTCAATCCCTCTGTAGTTGTCGACTTTCTTCATACTTCCTTTTTTGAAGACCGGGCAAATAACTCCCATATTCCATTCATCGGGTTGTTTCTCTTCTTCCTAGATTTAGCAAAAAGCAAAAAAAGGACCTTTCAGATCCCTTACAAATCTGTGCACTAAAGGGGTGATACCGGAGGAATTTCATGGTTGGTTCCAATCTCTGGCTACTGAAGCTAGCAGTGTCGATAGATTGCCAGATGCAACTCTCTCCGATACATCATCAGAAGAATGATTTTTAATTTTAATTATTATTAATGTTATTTGTGCTAATTTTAATTTAACTTAAGTTATTATATTAATTATTAAAGATTTTTATCAAATGTTTTGTTTATATTACTTAATACGTACAAAAGGTACTGTTTTACTCAGTATTTTGTACAGATTAGAAAACAAACCTGCAGATAATAGATAAATATTTAATTTATATTCAGGCAAAACCAACTAATGATATTCTTTTTATTTCTGTACTGGCAATAGCGGTACTAAATCGGTTTTTGTTTTGAAGATTATAATAATTTTATATAAGAGAATGAATTAAAACTGCCCGTAGAGCTACCAGACTAGTGATTTTGGAAATACGGTAGTTTCGCTACATTCAGGCAAAACCAACTAAATGAGCTCCTTACCGGTTATTTCCTGATTTTTCTATAAAATCTAGTCAGTTTTCTTCAATTATTATCCTACTTAATAAAACTAGAATAATTGCTTATTTATAAATAACCATTAATATATAAAATAAACGTTACTATAATATATTTTTGTGTCGTCAAACTTTCAAGTGCTTATATCTCAAAAACATTTTGGTAAAATTTTGGTGCAGATAATTGGTTTTTGCAATAAGGGTACGATATTTCCACATTAGAATGCCCTCCACTACGATCTTGTTGCCTTTACCAGATTTTATCAGATTTACATGTTCTGTGTTATACTCTAAGATTGATTTAAAGGTTTAAAAAAATACCTATTTATTCTGGTTGCTCCGCATCACAAATATTTTCGTAGTGTTAATAATTTACATTTTATACCCGTACTTAAGCAGATACAACTTAATACAAGCACGTGTCGTGTCATCTCTGTACTAATCTCGCCGCATTTACTCGCAAGCTAAGGTGTTCCAATAAACAGAGCAGATTACGCGCGCGCAACCCGTGAGTAATTTACTGCCGGCGCTTAGCCTGCGCTTAGGCTGATGAATGCGGTATCGTTCGCACCAGTTGCGTTAATAGCGCACTGCTAATGCTATTATTATTACTCTTGAGGAGAGGAGGGGCTAAATATATACACGATTTTCTAATGTTAAGTCATTGATGCCAGATGTCATTTTAATAAAACATCTCTGTTAAAAAATTATATTTGCAAACAAGCTTATGTTATTAAAATCAGGCCGAATGTGCAAAATATGATTCACAGACAAGAATCAGAGGAACGCGCGCGCGAAAAGTAATTTACACTTAACGCTAGCTAGCACTTAACTACAAGCGCTAATCTGTCCGCAGTTACTCGCAAGCTAAAGGTGTTTCAATAAACAGAGCAGATTACGCGCGCGCAAGTGCGAGTAATTTACTGCCAGCGCTGAACCGCGGTTAGGCTGTCTTATGTTTATGTGTCATCGTTTGCACTGCTCGTGTTAATGTCACTAAGTCGTACTGCTTATTAATATTATTCAAATATGTAAAAAGGAAAACTGACTCGGCCATATCAACGCATTGCCGAATTTACATTGAATAAAATATGATACCACGCTTAGTACCTGTTTTAGATGAATACATAAATAGAATTTTCAGAAATATTATTAAGAGCAATGAAATATAGGACAAAAATTGTTTTTATAAACCACCGGGCGCCTCCGCGGTTTCACCCGCGCGTAATTTCTTTTTTCAAGTGTCCTATCCCTTCCCCCCACATTTCCGGGATAAAAAGTACCCTATGTCGCCCGAGAATAGTTTAGCTTTCCAACAATGAAAGATTTTTTCAAATCGGTTCAGTAGTTTCGATGACCAATAATTTTTTTTGTATCTCATTATCATTATTTTCAAATAACATGCAACCTTTTTTGGATCATTAAAAACGCTAGCAGCATAATTTCCATTTTGACAGTAATACAAAGAAAATAATTGTTTTTTTTCCTTTAAAGGCGTTTAGATTTTTTTCTAAAGAATCTAAGCCAGCATCAAATGAAAAATTTGCATAATAACCTGCTTGGTTGTTTCAATGTAACTGGCATCAGAGTTACGATTAATTTGACAGCTATAAAAAGCAAATCTTTTTTTTAAAAGGAATATCAAAAAGTTTTGAAAAGTCGTTGATTTCCTTTAATTTAAAGAGGCACTGGTAACAATGCTTCTGGAATTTGACAGCAATAAAAAGTAAATTAAATATTTTTTTTCCTTAATGGCGTCCAGTCCTCGACAAGACGTTAAACTGTCGTGCACCTTAAGGCTTAGGTGTATAATGCCATCTAAGAGCTCAAGAAACCTTTAAAATATTGGGGTTTCTAGAGGTCTCAATGGGACAGTTGGTATTAGCTCAGGATACTAACTTAGGGCGGCGGCGGAAGAACGTTCAGATTATTAGTACGTCAACGGCGGCGCTCTCGGACCGAGTAAGGTTCACTGAACACCCATCAACCCGCAGTGGACAAGCGTGATGGGTTAATAAGTCTAATCCCTTACCCTCATGACAAACAAAACTCACGACATGCCCCAAGTGCTCGGCGACTCCAGAGGAGGAGCTGCTATTGGCGGTGTGCAGGGACTTCCTGGAGTCACGGGGCTTCAAAATCCCCGAGTGGCAAACCTTTACCGTCAAACAACTAAAGCTAACAAAATGGACCAAGAAAAGCTTAATGTTTTAACATTCAATGTACGGAGCCTTAGAACAGAGGAGAGACTTGTGGAGTTAGAAAACGCCTTAGAAAAGATTAATTGGGATATAGTAGGGCTTTCAGAGGTAAGAAGAGAAGGCGAAAATACACTGGAACGTAAAGAGAACATATTTTACTATAATGGAAAAGCTGGTGGCCAATCGGGTGTGGGTTTCTTAGTTGCAAAGAAGTGGAAAGATAATATCGTAGAATTTGTTTCATACTCGGATCGGATTGCTCTAATTAAATTTCGTATAACCCCACATAAAACTATTTCAATTTTCCAAATTTATGCACCAACGACAACACACAGCAATGATGAGGTTGAAGAATTCTATGATCTTCTAAATAAAGCCTGCGACGAACATAGAGGAACATGGACCATAGTTATGGGAGACTTTAATGCTAAGATTGGCAATCGTCAGGATCTGGATAGCCCTAACATATTGGGCCCCTTTGGTTTAGGATGCCGTAATGAACGAGGCAGTCGTCTTCTACAATTTGCGTTTGGTCAGAGACTTCGGGTGTCCAATAGTTATTACTTCAAAAAGCCTCAACGCAGATGGACATGGTTTTCGCCGGACAGTGTCACAAAAAACGAAATTGACTACTGTTTATCCTCTTGTCAACAAATAGTTCAAAACATAGAAATCTTAAATAACTTCCATTTTTGTTCTGATCATAGACCCTTAAGGTCTAAGTTGTCATTTAATTTAAAAATCCATCGATTCCAAACAATTAAAAAATCGATTAAGCGTCTAGACAAGGCAACGCTTATAGCAAATAGAGAACAATTCATGCTAGAAATAAAGAACAGTTTTAGCACATTAGAGTTAGTCCCGGACCGGGAAGGTCTTGATACCCAATATAATATTATCAAAAAATGTATAAAAAATGCTAGTAATAAAATCAAATCCGTTAAATGCAGTAAACAGAAACTAAGTAACGCAACCAGAATTTTAATAGAAGAAAGGCAAAAGTTAACTCCATATACTCTAGCACATAAGAACAAAGACAAAGAAGTTAAACGAGCTATACGTAAAGACATCCGACTGTACAACGTAAATTTGTTCAAAGCAGCATCACAAAATAGAATCTCACTTAAAACGGCTAAGCAAGGGGTGGACATAGGTAAATCTTCTATTACATGTTTGAAGGATGGAAACGGGGTGAAGCAAAGTAATAGGGAAAAAATATTGGACATCGCTACAGAGTTTTATAGAAATCTATACAAATGTGACACAATTTCTGAGCCTGGCGTTGAGTATACATGTTCCGAGGGCATTGCTTTAATCACAGAACTTGAGGTACAAGCGGTTCTTAAGAATATGAAATGCCAACGAAGTCCGGGTGAAGACGGCATAACTACCGAATCGCTGAAAATCGGTGAGCCAGTACTTTTACCCTACATCACAAATTTATTTAATTCCATACTGAGATCTGGTTCTTTTCCTGCGGCCTTTTGTCACTCAAACGTTATTTTGCTGTACAAAAAGGGTGATAAAACCAGTATCGAAAACTATCGCCCCATTAGTCTTATTTCTCATCTATATAAAGCATTTATCAAAATAATAGAGAATAGAATTTCTAAACAGCTTGAAGAACACCAGCCACCAGAACAAGCAGGATTTCGCAGAGGCCTCTCCACTACCGACCATTTGCACACAATTAATCAGATTGTCGAAAAGCACACAGAATTCAAGATACCTTTATATATGGCATTTGTGGACTATTCAAAGGCGTTCGATAGCTTAACACACTCTTCCATCTTTACAGCATTGCAAAATCAAAATATAGAAAGCACCTACATAAACCTGTTAAAAAGAATTTACAAGAATAGTACAGCCGCTATCAATTTCCAAACAACCGGTCCAAAATTTAAAATAGAACGGGGAGTCAAACAAGGTGACCCACTGTCGCCAAAACTATTCAATGCCGTGCTAGAGGAGGTTTTCAAAAAACTACAAACTAGTTGGCAGAGGAAGGGCATAGTCGTTGGCGAAAAGAGGCTTACCAACCTTCGTTTTGCCGATGATGTTGTCCTTTTTGCATCCTCTGCCACACAGTTGAAAGAAATGCTCGTAGAACTTAGCAACGAGAGTCTAGAGGTCGGTCTTCGAATGAATATGGACAAAACCAAGTTAATGACTAATAGTGTCAAGCACAAAGTATACTTAGATAATGCGGAGATTGCATATGTCCATGAATATGTGTACTTAGGGCAAATAGTCTCTTTCCAATCGCGTCAAGATAAAGAAGTTGCTCGACGCACCGAAAACGCTTGGAAAAGCTATTGGTCCTTAAAGAGCTTATTTAAAAGTGATGCACCTGTATCTTTGAAACGCCGAGTCACGGACATGTGCATTCTCCCCATTCTTACTTATGGTGCGCAAACTTGGTCTTTGACCAATCATCAGAAGTCCGATCTCGCGGTCTGCCAGAGAGCCATGGAGCGCAGTATGCTAGGTGTCAAATTGACAGACCGAATCCGCAATACCATTTTGCGCTCCTGGACTCTGGTAACAGACGTCTCAATGAAAGCTTCTCAGTTAAAATGGGACTGGGCTGGTCATGTCTGCCGCATGCCTGAACAACTTTGGGCCAAAATCGCCACAGAGTGGACACCAAACAAGACCCGTCCACGCGGCAGACCAAAACGGCGATGGCGGGATGATCTGGACAAATTTGACGAAAACTGGCGTGTCGTTGCAATGGACCGCAAACAATGGAAGAAGGGTAGGGAGGCCTTTGCCCTGCAGTGGGACGTTATGGGCTCATAATAATAATAATAATAATAAATGACATTAAAATTACCAGCTGATCAGCTGAGAAAAATAAATCACTAAAATAATAATAATAATAACTAGCTAGTGGGACGTTATGGGCTCATAATAATAATAGGTAGCTGTTTTCGGGGGCCCATCCAGTGGGAGGCGAGTCACCGTCTGCCAGTGGTAAAAGTTTGAGACATTTTTCTTGGCAGACGTCCGTAGTCTCAAAGCAATAGCCCAGTAACCGGTCCATCAAAATAAACCCACATAAACCTGGCTTTTTCTTTCTTTTTACTTACGAAATAGTTCCTGCATCTGCCAGGTGTTGTCTTTGGATAGATTTTATATCTATGCAGAGATAGAACCTGTCAGATGTACCCGTTCAGATTAGAGAAAATGGTACCAAAAAGCCTCTGCGTGTTGGCTTTGGCCCCACACATGCTTCAAAGGACCGGGTCCCCATGGGCCCGAGATCTTAAAATGTACCTCCATAATAATAATAATGGCGTAAAGATTTTTTCTGAATAATTTAGCCAGCATCAAATTTTTATAAACTTATAGTAACCTGCTTGGTTATTAATTTGATGTAACCTTCGTGGTTATTTTATTTTAAAGTAGCACTGACAATAGTGCCACAAAAGTTTGACAGTAATAAAAAGTAAATTAAAAGTTTTTTTTTCTATGTAGCGCTATGATGTAGCGTTTCAAATTTTTCTGAAGGTTTTTTCCTGGCGTTTTCTGTGACACTGCCGGCTAGGTATTCTTTGCTATTACGTTTCTTCATTCATCTTAACTATTAATTTACGCAGTCTATAATTTTATAGTTATCAAGTAATTTCTTTTTTCAAATATCCCCTCTTCCCCACACATTTTCGGGATAAAAAGTACCCTATGTTCACCGGGGATGGTGGTGTAGCTTTCGAACAGTGAAAAAACTATTCAAATTGGTTCAGTATTTTCGAAACCTATTCAATACACACAAACAAACAATCAAATCTTTCCTCTTTATAATTATTAGTATAGAAGTATAGATTGTAGATTTTGGAGCCAGTTTGATAAGTTAGCTATTCAAATAGCCATTGACTTCCTTAGAATAAAAATAGTACCCGTATGTTGAGCTGTCTGCTTAGTACAAACCTATTATATTATCCCAGCCATGCTTTCTTTTTAACCCAGTTAAAGGCTATTACGAGAGTTTGTAAATCCTCTTTAGAATGCTTGTAAGTGGGGAACTTTAAATAGGTTTTCAGTTTATTCATCTAACATTACAAGGATGCGTGAACGTGCACAATCGTAGGGTTCCATAACGAGAGAATAGGTATAAATAGGTATGTTTCTATTCATAGAAAATAGAAGTATTGTTTCTCATACCCTTACCTGCTGACAACGCTATTCCCTGTACGTAAACCTGAGTCGCCCTAGAGTGCAGCTAGGTAAGTAAGGGTTTTTTCTAAATTTAAAAAAAAAACTGTATCATCAGTAGTTTTGATCACATTCGCACAAAGACACTGCACATTATCTGGAGAAAAAAACATTCAAGTTGTGTTAGATCATGTTCATGTTCTAAGATTAACATGCTATGAGTGATCGGTGTCTGCTCATTACAAAAAGGTAACACTGTCTAATAGGTGTATTTAGAACTCAAAATCACATCCAAGCAAAAAGCATACAGGTAGTCTAATATAAATCTACGTACTTAGTTCGGTCCTGTTACCCTTTGCAGCCCGTGGGTAATTCATTACCAGCGGTCAGACGCTAAGCTGCGGCGCTCGTCACGTCATCGGCCGCTGGCGCTAATCTCGTCTGCACTTAGTGCACCGCTGAGCTACACCACTACACCAAATAACTCATTCCACACGTGTGTCAGACTTAGTTCAGTCTTCTTAACCACGCTGCAACCCGTGTGTAATTCACTTCCAGCGCTCAGACGCTAAGCTGCGGCGCTCGTCGCGTCATTGGCCGCTGGCGCTAATCCCGCCTGCACTTACTGCACCGCTAAGCTACAACACTACAACAAATAACTCATTCCACACGTGTATCAGACTTAGTTCAGTCTTGTTAATCACTCTGCGGCCCGTATGTAATTCACTACCAGCGCTCAGACGCTAAGCTGCGGCGCTCGTCGCGTCATCGGCCGCTGGCGCTAACCCCACCTGCACTAAATGCACCGCTAAGCTACACCAATACACCATAATATAAGAAGCTTCACAAATACTGTGCCATAACAAAAGTCAGGTTTTGTTTCTCTTTCTAATTTTTTATGTCTCCTAGTTACAAAGTCGTTTTAATTCCTGAGTAGCTATAACTGTCTACTTATTTTGTTGACAATGCTTATGTCTCAGCTTGGAGCCAAGAATCACATCTTAAATGAAAAGCATCATAATTATCCTTCCTATCGATCCTACTACGTACCTACCTATCGATGAGTCGCATGTGCCTATTTCGGTCTTGTTAACGTGTGTTATTCACTACTAGCGCTCAGACGCTAAGCTGCGGCGCTCGTCGCGTCATCGGCCGCGGGCGCTAATCCCACCTGCACTTACTGCACCGCTGAGCTACACCACTACACCAGATAACTCATTCCACACGTGGTCAGACTTAGTTCAGTCTTGTTAACCACTCTGCGGCCCTTATGTAATTCACTACCAGCGCTCAGACGCTAAGCTGCGGCGCTCGTCGCGTCATCGGCCGCGGGCGCTAATCCCACCTGCACTTACTGCACCGCTAAGCTACAACACTACACCTGATAACTCATTCCACACGAGTGTCAGGCTTAGTTCAGTCTTGTTAACCACTCTGCTGCCCGTGGGTAATTCACTACCAGCGCTCAGACGCTAAGCTGCGGCGCTCGTCGCGTCATTGGCCGCTGAAGCTAACCCCACCTGCACTAACTGCACCGCTAAGCTACACCAATACACCAGATAAGAAGCTTCACAAATACTGTGACATAACAAAAGTCAGGTTTTGTTTTTTCTTTCTAATTTTTTATGTCTCCTAGTTACAAAGTCGTTTTGAGTCCTGAGTAGCTATAACTGTCGTCTGCTTATTCTGTTGACAATGCTTATGTCTCAGCTTGGAGCCAAGAATCACATCTTAAATGAAAAGCATCATTTATCCTTCCTATCGATCCTACTACGTACCTACCTATCGATGAGTCGCATGTGCCTATTTCGGTCTTGTTAACGTGTGTTATTCACTACTAGCGCTCAGACGCTAAGCTGCGGCGCTCGTCGCGTCATCGGCCGCGGGCGCTAATCCCGCCTGCACTTACTGCACCGCTGAGCTACAACACTACACCTGATAAGTGGCTTCACACGTGTGCGAGATTTTGTTAATGCCTTGTAAATTGGTGTTATGAGGGGGAGTATAAGTATACTGGGTAAAATGACTTGGATAGCCTGATGATGCATTTGGTAGTGACCCTACCCTATCTACCTGAGGTCGTATGTTCGATTCCCGCCCTGGAACTCATTCATATGGAGAATATTTGTGGTACCTTTGTTAGTTCTAACGTAAAAATTTGATGGATAAATTCTGGTGGGTTAGATGTTTTGATAAATGGAAATACAAGCCAAATAATAATTTTTAGGACTTTATATTTTGACAAAAATAGTTTTGCATATGAACAATAATATATGAGTATTTCTTTATCACTATAAACGTATCATCCAATAATTAGCTACGATAATACCTACCGATATAACTTATTAGAAAACCAGGTGGCGTACATATACAGCTATATCCCTAAGAAATTGGTAAAAGTGCTACTTGAGAAAATGAACTTAAATCAATTTCCTCAGACAACAAGGCCTATTTTCCCTCAACAGTTGAGCTGGAGTGCCGCTGCGAGCTCCATTTAGTTCATCGAGGGCTCTTTCAGGCAGAGGGCCACGAAGTGCTAATGTGCGAGGTGTGCTTACAAGAAGAAAAAAGGAGGAGATTCCTATCACTGTAATGTAACAATGCAAGTTTTTGAAATAAAGATTTTTTCATTTTTTTTTTTCAAAATTATAGGGGGAAATCTGACTAACTTTATGTTGCAAGACTTTTTAATAACTCAGAAAGACTAAAATAATCACTTTTCGAGAAAAAAAATTAATGAGTGATACAAAATAAAAATACTACCTTTAGTCAAAATGTTCGCTGGTTGTTTAAAAAAAAAATATTATTTTACAAAATAATGATTTATTTTGTATCACTTCAGTTGGCAAACAGGCATGAACCCCATGCAAACAAAACACAAGACGCAATTCCCACTTAATTGTAATTTTCTTTATGTCACCTGTTGGCGATTCAAAATAAATAAAATTATACCGCTTAGTTTTATTTGGCACAAAGCCAAAACGCTGCAGTAAAATAACTTTGTAGAGTGTGCCACTGGGGCTTGTTTACTATTACAGCATACCTACATTTTTGAATTAAGTTATTCTCTTCTTCTCGTCGTAATAATATTTCTTCTTTTAATAGCGTTTCGCAACTTAAAATAAATTAACAAAATATATTCTTGGAAATTTTTCCCAGAGCGTCGTCTAGCCCCTAACCATGCACAGATTTACTTTATGAAGATTTTTTAAAAATATAAACAGAAAAACTCGACGCAAAGAGTTCATGCACATATGTAAATAGTTGTAACGTTCAAAGATCCAAGCCGACTTCTTAACCATTAAACCAATCGGTCGTCTATATTCGGCTTAAGGAATATTAATATAATAATAATAAATATTGCCTGGACATCATTCACACAGCGCCATCTTGCCTGAGGAAAAATTTAATAACTAATTTGAATTCATTAATATCGAAAACCAGAACACATTAAAAGTAGGTACTTTTCTACAACAAATCCTATTTTAATAAAAACTATTTACCAAACCTTAAAGTAATCCCTTTCAGATATTCAAACTAAATCTCCTTCGAAAAACAGTTAAAATAAACTTCAGAGTCCCGTAAAATTCTAGGTGAATAAAAATCTCATTATTTTAATGTATGCAAACAAAGTCTGGAAGGCAGCTAGTTGAAAATTTACATAACTAGCTCAGTAGAGAGGGTAATGTATTGCCTCATTAGATGCGTTTTGAGTCAAGCTGGGAGCTGGGAAGTGGGGAGCTGGGGAGGTGGGGAGATGCATAAATCACAAATAGAACCTTAATGATTAGTGAAATGTTAAGTAAATACGGCTATTTATCTTGCGGTTGTCGGATGTTGCTGTGGAACAGGTGTAGGAGAATTTGTTAAAAGCAAAACTTTTCGATTTTGTATTTATATTTAAACTAGCCTTCCGCCCGCGGTTTCACTCGCACGTAAAATCTTTTTTCAAATATCCCCCCCTTTCCCCCCACATTTCCGGGATCAAAAGTAACTACGGGAAACGTCTTATTCCCGCGGGAATGAGACGTTTTGCGGAGGAATTTTATAGCCTATGTCCTAATCCGGATTATAAACTATACGTGTGCCAAATATCATCTAAATCCAAACATCCAGACTTTTGCATTTATAATATTATAGTAGGATTTTAAAAGTTATAAATTAAAGTTTTGAATGCTGCTATATTTTAAAGAATCGGATAAACAAGAAGCATTGACAATATACGTGTATGTAATAATGTTTCTCAATTACAATTACGGAAACTGCTACATTCAAATGGAAAAAAATTGGCAACATTTTCGGATATTTATTATTAAGTCAACCCCGTTATCCTAACGTTAAAAACTTTGCCGAATAGGCTTAGCCTTTAAAACAATTAAGAAGACACGCGACAAGCTCAAATATCCACCACGTAAATATTTATCCTGGGTGGTATTTGAAACAACGACCCTATAGAGCAAGGTCACTATCAAAAGTGCCTAGGCCTGTCAATTAGTTTAAAAGGGTGCTTGTTGATAGCAAAGATAGTAAGAATCCATCCATCTCCGCTATAGCTCGCGTCAAGGCTAGGCCGTCGTGATCTAACCTCAGGCTCGCGGCGGATACAGGCCGGCGCTAATGAAGACAAATGCTTCGCGAATTACGGCACAGATTAATAAAATTACGGGAGCTGCGACGAGTACTTTAAAGTATGCGTGGCTCCAAAGACAACACGTAGATGCCTTTTGGTACCATTTTGTCTAAAATTATTTCATTTTAGACAACATTTACCACCTATTCTGATACATCTACCTTTTATCTCTACACATAAACATATATGTATATAATATATTATATAGATAGACATAAATTAAATATGCCCAAAGGCAACACCTAGCCGATATATGAACTATTGCAGATTTTTTTTTTACAAAAGCCAGTATAAATTATTTAAAATTTTCACCACATTATGAGTTCGTCATGGGTGGGATTCGAAGTAACGTCCCTATAGAGCATATTAAGAATCCATCCATCACCGCCATAGCTCGCGTCAAGGCTAGGTCGTCGTGGTGTAACCTCAGGCTCGCGGCGGATGCAGACCGCTGCTAATGAAGACGAATGCTGAGCGGATTACGGGAGCTGGGACGAATTAATAGCTTACGCAAACACACCCCTGTGGTTTACTTGGAATATTTATAGGCAAATGGCAAATTTATTTAAGTACGACGGGAATAAAAATGTTCACTGTTATTTTGGTAGTGGTACTAGTGGTAGAGCCATGCTGCCACCCTCTCACAAAACACCAGCGTGAAATATTAGTGACTGCAATTGTGTTTCGTCTGGTTTTTAAGAATGCCGGAGGCCCACACCCCCCATACCCCCATAGGCCGAACACGCATGAGCGATCCTTCTGGTTTTGCAGATGTCCATAGGCGGCGGTGATTGCTTACCATCAGGCGACCCGCTGGCTCGTTTGCCGCCTTTGACATAAAAACTAAAAAAACTGCAGAAGTCTAAACCACTGAACCGACAAGACTAAGTTACTTTCCCTAATAACATTGTAAGATTTTACCCATTGGCAAAAAAATGCCATAAGCTACCGTGGATGATCGAAAACAACAAAACGCATTCGAATTCCGTTCTCAATGTTTGTATTGCGTGTAGTTCGTCAAACGGTGATCAGGCGGGTAATCCGCGACTGGTTGATTTCCCCCGGGAACCCTGTTATTAGAAGTGGGTCGGCAACGCAAATGTGATTCGGGACTCGCCGCGGAATCGAGCTCACGCAATTACGGCGTAACTTATAGGCCCGGCCTTTTCCGGTACTTGCAGGTATCCTGGACTTAGGTAATTTAGGGAAGTTTTTTATTAAATAAATAAATAGGTAGTTAAGACGATATCCACTTAGAGCCGTCTAGGCCCATACTAAGCAAATCATGAGCCAAACAACGGATAAACATTACTTGAGTTTATATTCTGTTTATTTGGAACATATGGATCAGGTAAAACAATATAGAAAAAGTATTTTTGTTTCACCTTATTTTCACGTTGCAACGGAGCAAGAAATCGATTTGATTTTGTTTGTGTGAGTGAGGCATAGGCTTCTTTTTATCCAAAAAACATCATAATATTTTTGTCGGATAATCTCGTATAGTCCACGAGGGTGAAGCCACGGCTTATATATTTTTTCGTTTATTTAATCATAATATCATATCATCATTTTCGTTTATTCAATCAAATACAGGCCAGCTGATAGCAAGTGGTCACTACGGCCTATTTCATTGATAACTACACTTTCTGTGATACATGAGCAAGAGCATAAACCCCTACATAAAGTCATTGTCACGAGAATTACCCAAATGTCACAGAGAAAAAAGTCCCAATTCGGCTAAACAAAGCGCCCGCGAGTTACGGCAAACAATTTCACCTGATTTACGCGTTTGTTTTCCCGGCTAATGGTTTAAAAATTAAAAAAAGTCGCACCCCGCGGCCTGCCCGAGCGATTTATTACTTAATTCACTTGTACTGTCTTACTGGATTATTAGTACGATTGAGTTTATTTGCGACCTCGTAAATCTGGCGAGACTTTAAATTGTTTGTCGAACTCTTTGTAGCTGTTCGGACATTGTATAATATCGTTTACAATCTCAGTGAAATGAGACTTTAAATTCAAGTTGCATTATGTTTAATTATCTAAATAAATAAATATCTCTGGACATTATTCACACAGCGCCATCTAGCCCCAAACTAAGCATTAGCTTGTGCTATGGGTGCCAGACAACGGATAAACATTACTTATATACTTTTTTTTTTGTAAATACATACATATTATACATAGAAACACCCAGACCGATACAAACAGACATGTTCATGCACACAAATGTTTGTACCGTGCGGGGATCGAACCCGCGACCTCTGGTCTAATAGCCGACTTCTCGACCATTACACCAAATGGCTCGTCGTAATTAAAAGTAAATGCAAATTCGCGGGCGGAAGGCCAGTATCATTATAAAATTGGTTGACTGTAGTGGTACAATTTTAAGTGTTGGAGAGTTACAAATCTACAAACAGTTCCTGTCTTTTCAGAAGCTTGACGTATGAGTTGAATAACATCATAGAGGCCGATTGAGGTATAGCGAAGCCGAAGTACCTATTGCGATGCGTTTGGTGAGATAGTCGAAAACCCCAATTTTCCAATTCATAAAGACACTGTTTCTTGTATGCTCTATAAAGTGTACATAATGTCTGTTGAACATAGTAGAGACTACAATACGGAAATTTAATTTTGTCGAAAATTAAGCCTTACATTGGTAATTATGAAACTCCCATTGTGTATAGTGGTTTAGATATTGTTATTATTTTAAGTTAATTTTATAGCTCTATATCAAGGAGATAATCTAATTTATAGAATACCAGTAGATAGTCAACATCATACATATCTACACAAGTAGTTTTAGATTATTTAGATCTAGCTGTACTAACTCACATAATTCCAGTATTCCAGCCTCAATTTGCCCTCACTGAGACTATGTCGCGGTCCCTAATTTCCATTTACGTTTCCATAATGAAATTTATGCCATATAAATTACTGTCAATATTGTAGGATAGAAAAGCAATAAGAATAATAAGTCTCGCGACAAAAGATATCAATAAAAAGTAGGTACAGCATACATTATATACAAGATATTATTTGAAGCTTTTTTGCGGAGCAGAATGTGTATAAGCACCATAATCGCTGGCTACCGAGACCTAAGCTGGTCAATAGCTACAAGGCTGGCACCAGCTTGACCTTAATGGGTGAAAAGGGGAAACCAGGGGAGTGTAGTGGGTAGTAAGACGCTTTAGTGTCGAGTCACACACGGCCCCAGATCTAGCTAGCCTGCAGAGCATACTCCTCCTAGTGACTTAAGCGTCCCATTTCCCACAAAACTACCTTTTCCCCTTCATACCTGAGAGAGACTTGTTGCTTTTAACCAGCCCAGGTCTCACTAGCCTGCAATAATAGAGTCAAGCACCATTTTGCTCCATTGCCCTTGAGTTACTAAAGTGGCCTATCACAATAAAATTACATTACGATATTTTCGTATCTAACCCTAAGACCATAACACGACAGCGCATATGCTCAGTGGAATCGAAATTGGAACATGTTTTAGCGTTATTTTAAGAAGGGACCGGACAAGGAACGTTAATTAATTTCGATATTAAATTCCCGATTCCGGCTCGCCGGACTGATTGTGATCCCTTCCAATTAATTTGTTGTGGGTTACTTTTCCCTTGTTCGATGCATTCATTGAGATGATTTTTTTAATCATATTTAGGCTTA
This sequence comes from Mecyna flavalis, assembly GCA_949319885.1. Lineage (NCBI taxonomy): Eukaryota > Metazoa > Arthropoda > Insecta > Lepidoptera > Crambidae > Mecyna > Mecyna flavalis. Next base: position 3,012,886 of record OX439426.1, read on the forward strand.
CCAATATTATATTGAATACGAAAGCATGTGAAGAAGATATAGTAGAATTAGTCACTCTTTTATGGCACAAATTGGATTGTAACCTAAATTAATACAAAGAAACTTTTAACTCAATAAAGAATTTATGTAAAACCAATTGAAATAAAGAAAGAAAGAAAAAGCATTTATTGACACACAATTGCAAATCATTAAACCGTTTTATGTCATATAAGACATTCTTTTTCATAAAAAATAGGCTGTAGCGGGTATCCAAAGCTCAAATTGTAAGCATCTGTTCTATTTGGTTTAATTCAAAATTTGAATTAAACCACATAGAACAGATGCTTACAATTTGAGCTTCAAATCAAATCAAATCAAATTCTTTATTGCATGTCACAGGATTTGTTGTTACATTCATATTTGTGACTATGTGACGCAAGGGCATAGCAATTTGCGAGAGTGCCAAAGAAAAAAATGCCCAAAAAGAACATTAGCAGTAACAATAATAGAAAAGCAAACATAAAAAACACCAGACTGATTGATAGATTCACTCTCTGCAGTATTTATTTTCTTGATAAAATACACAATAGGCAACACAATGGGCAAAGCCACAAATACTGCAGCAATATTGCTGATAGATGCGTTAATACAATAACAGCACCCTTTTAAACAAACACATAAATCCCTCCGCTGTACAGACAGACTGACAAAGACGAAGCGGCATCGGTAATAAATCTCAAACGCAACAATTGAAGATAAAAACCGTTCGGGTATCGAACCTGGGACGGTTCGGATCAGTCAACGTCTAGATAGCTGCGTGGGTCTCGCTTTAAACTTCGATTAGTTAAGTTTCGGATGCGGAGTGGACCTTTTTTGTTTTGTTTGTGGCAAGAAATATAGATTCGATATTTCAGTAATTTATTTACTTTTTGCCTGCGATTTTTTTTTCCACTGAATTGAGCGAAAAATTAACACACGCAGAGACGCTTTATGGGACCGACAAGACGTTAAATTCTGCATGCATATTTTTATTTCTTTTACTGCGGCACAAATACAAGCAAAAACTCCTCCTCGTTTAATACCTCAATTTATCTGCCGCAAAAGAACAAATTATTATGTTAATTCCTACTTTGTAAAACGGAATACGGTGCAATGTATACGGCTTAAAGACTTTAACTAAAGTTAGCACGGGCATTTAGTCCACCAGTCGTTATGTGGTAAGCGCCAGTTGTAAATTCTAGTAAATAAATGGCACGTAGTTTATAAAACTTGAAAAACATGGCGCTTGTTACAATAAGACAAACGGCAGCAATTTCAAAGTTTAAAGTTGCGACATAGTGTTGGTATTTTTTGTCACTTATGTTGGTAAGTAGGTATGCAGCACATCCAATGGTAATTGACCACTGTGGCTATTGCCAATTGGCCTCTTGGCCATATACTTAATCAGGAAGCGTCGCTCATGCTAGAACACTGTAGGCTTATCTAATCTACAAACCATTTCAATTGTTCTGGCTACCACATTCATATGGCCAGAAAACAACCACGTCAGCAGATTTAACCCGAATAAGGCGCCTTAACTAAGAGAATTCTGAAATAAACCTAACACCAACCAGGCCCAGGAATCGAACTCAAGACCCCTTGAGTCCCAAGCAATGTAACCACTTCTCCACCAAGATTGTACTAACCACAGGACAAGACGATTTTTCTTGATCTGTGGTACTAACAAGACAAGCTGAAAATTACCAACACCTTAAGTGCATACCTATGTATGTACGAGTACCTATTACCAACGAATACCAACAGTGTAAATGCATTACATCAAAAGTGACTAAGTCTCTTTTAGTCCTCAGTTTCATCACGGAACAACTTAATACCGCAAAACGGACGCGGAATATCCGTCTCTGAATATTCCTGCAGAAATGTTTTCCAAATGAGAGCGAACAGAACACGGAACATGGAACACGCAGAGCGTGGAACAGTTTGGGGAAATCCTTTCATTGTTCCAATGCGGCTGATGTTGCTTTTAAAGAAGCTCGCATTTAATGAAGTTGAAATCATCTTTGTTGTTCAATATTTACAGCGAAGTATTATTGTCTATAGCTTTTCGCACTGTTCTTTTGTGGTGAGGGCAAGTATGGAAGTCCCAACATACACTCATTTTCAGACAAAAAAATCCAATCAGACCAACTGAAAAGTTGTACCGTTGGGAAAGAAAAATAGTTGATCCGTTTCAGTTGGTCGGTTTAGTTGGTCGGATTGGAAGGACAGACCGCTATGTCCTGATTTAATCAGAATACGTTGTATATCCGTTGTGACATTGGTTATTACCGTATTGGTTATTGTCGTCAGATCTTAATTTATTTATTGCATTCCAAAATTGTATACAGAGATGGAATATCCGTTAACAGAGAAACTAGACGTATTAAGTTATGGCTTACCTTAAGTGGTTTTTCTACTTCATCTGCTAGAAACACTCCTCTTTGTTTAATTACTACTGCCCTTTTCATGTAATTTTCCACGACACAAGTGCTATATTACGTTGTAAGTTAACTAATTCAAAAATATCACGAAGTACCAAGAGCATTCCCACCAAAACCGGCGCCATCTTGGGCATAACTCCCTTAAAAGGTTTGATGAAACAGGCTTGGCAAGAAACCTTCCACTTCCACATTCCAGACACACAGATTATAAATGAAGCCCCAACATCGTTTGAAATGCAATGTTCCACTTTCAAAAACCGCTTTTGCGATGCCAAGTACTGGCCAGTGCGAAATGAAATTCTTAATAACGAGTGATGCCCTTTCTAGCGAGCGCGCATTCATACCGCGCTCATTGAAATAAGATACAGGCTCTCTACTTCGTTTCCTTTGCCTTAAAAACACAAAGTAAGTGAGGTAAGCCAATTTTCTTTTCCAAATTCCAATGTTTTATTTATTAATTGGTCACTGTTATATTTTTTAAATGGCCTCCACGTAACCACAGAATATTTAATAGTACTAAACGTAACAAAAGATTTGATGCTAAAGTAAATATTGATGTTTTTCAAATATTCTTTTTTTACAAACTGAGTAAAACTTTCTTTACCAGAAAACGCTGTAATACCGTTGGTATAACTTGACGACCAAGTCGCAACAATGTAGTAATATAATACTTCTGAACTATTACTAAACCAAAGCGGTCGTCGAACCTAATCATTAAATTACTAAAATATGTAATTAAAAAAACACTCAGAATATTATCTCATCGATACCTTTGTATTGAGCATTTTGTTAGTGCCCCATCCTGATCAGACAAACAGTGTTCATCCGAATGGCCGTTGACTGACTCTGGACAACGTGTCGGTCACCAACTCAATGTCGAGCCTATTGAACGAACTGCACATCCGACGGATAACATCGTTCGCGAATCAGCTGCCAACCGAATGAGTTGGCAAGCGAAGCGTCGCCAACTACGTATATTACCCTCTGTATGGGGACCTCCTTTGAAAACATATAACCGAGCTTTGGAATGAATTACCATCTATAGTGTTTTGTTTAGTTAAAAGCCCAGAAGCTGTCACCAACGACAACCCAGGACAGAATTTCCTGGCGCAGTCGCACAAAGAGGCCCGACCCCAGCTGAACTGAGAAGCGTAGGAAGAAGAGAAAAAGAGTAATACAACCATCAAGAAAAGAGCGTATTTCTTCGGCAAACGGAAAGAACCGTTTGTGCTATATTAGTCAGCGAAGCGCTAGTGATGCCTCTAGTGTTGCAAGATTTGCAAGCGTTCATATAATACGTTGTTTACATCAAGCAAGCGGATGGTATAAAGAAGGCAGACGACATACAGCTAGCCATTAATTGATCATTAAATAAGGATGCTGCTACAATAATAGAGTATTAATTGCACATTAAATCGAACACACACAATCGAACTTTTAATAATTAAAAGTGCGTTATTAATAAATTAGTTTATTTAAAGTCTAAACAAAATCCACACTTCTACTCTAAAGGTACCGGTTTATAAATAAAATAATTTAGATCAACCATGTTGCACTTTTAATTAAATACTTGCCAGCAAATCCACTTACTGTGTTCCGTGTCTGTTAAAGTCACTATTTTACCGTTTAATAAAAACAAAATTTTCATTTCACTAAATTAAATTCTAAATTGTAATAAATTACAGTAGTCACTCAAGTTTCTCTAGAATACCGACGCTGCTAAATTTATTTTATAAACTAGCTGCCCTCGGCTTCGTACGTGTGAAAATTATCTTTTACAAACAATTTCCTTACAGTGACGGAACTATGTATCTAAAACAATTTTGCAGTCGTTTTAAATTTATGCACGCTCATATACTTTTTCGTTATAGAAAAGATAGATAAATAAAATCAAAAGGGTTTTTGTTCGATTTAACTTTGAAAGTCAATTTTGTTGCGCTCAAAATAGCCTAAGTTTCAGCGGGAGTGCTCTTTGAATTTCCCTAATTCTTTCAAAAATATCGTTTGAAAGGATCAACATAAAACATTAGTTGTAATGTGCGACGTTTTTAAAACACTTGTAGAAAATATGATAATTTATTAAATTCTTATAAAGAGAAGTGTGTTGCCAACTACAATACAAGAAGGTCTATTAAACGAAGATGACAAAATTGAAAACGGATTCGTGTGCAAACAAAACAGCGGGTGTAATCTCCAAAATAGAAGCTATATGTACCAACGGTGTTAGTACAATTTGTTTATTGTATCAAGTTTAATTAAGTTGTCACTTTGATGTCGTTTGTTTTGAGACAGGGAAATCTTTGTGATGAAAGGACATTCGAGGACGGCCATCTTTATTTGTGTTTTAAGAGTCATTCAGACTGTTCTTAATTTGAATTTTTGTTTTGAACAATATGAACCGAAGAAGATACTTGACACCTCTTATATCGAGACTGCAAATACTCGTACATATAGGAAAATACTAAAAGATCAAAAGAAGTTAATAAAGTACTATCCCAGTACTGTTTCTCTGTCTATAATTATGACTTCTAGAGATTTAAGCGAAAAACCACATAAACTAAGACGTAAGCGTAATTTAAATGATTCAGATTTTTCTTATCTCCTTAATTCAGTTTCCCCGACAAAGCTAATTTATTCGCTTAATTATAAAAGTTCTAGAAGAAGTTTTAAAAGGATGTATACTTAATGTTTATTACTACCTACAGTTAAAACCTGCCGCCATAATAACTGGCTTTAAAATAGCAAGTACTTACAACAGTACTGTGGCTGTGTTACCGACATATTATTACAGCAAAACCAGTAAAGGACCATGCAAAAAACCGTCCCCACCCACCAACAGATTTCAAACGTATCTCCGTCAATACCTCTTGCCGTACTGATCTTATTTTTGTATGACGACATCCGCCGTAGGAATAGGGATTTCACGCTAATCGAATTTGAATGTTGTATTTTTTTCATATTTTCAAGTATTTTTTGACACAGTTAATTGTGAAAATAATGTGCAGACAATCAAGAGAAACCCCCTGGTCTAAATAAAAGTGTACAATCAAAATATAATCTTAAAAAATATTGTACAGTCGAGTCTTTCTACTTGAAACTACACACTTACAGCGCAATTCTAAATCTTAGGTGTGCGGCATATGCACGGTTTTATTGTTTTTGAATACCCCGTCATTTTTTGGATTAAAATGGTTATTTTTGTCTTTTTATGGAATGTCATAATAACTTTTTAATTAAGTATTGCATAATGGTATTCACCGCTGCTCACCCACAAGTGGGTTGCACGCCTGTCTAGACACTGATGTGACGTTAAAACATACTAATACTGATGGTTTCCATAGGCTGCATCTAACCAACAGACATTGCAAAGGAGTGCTACCGATCTGATTTAGATTTTAATGATAAATAATAAAAATAAATAAATATCTCTGGACATTATTCAATCATCACAATTATCGGTCTGAGTGTTTACAGATAAAAATAGACATGTTCATGCACACAAATGTTTATACCGCGCGGGGATCGAACCCGTGACCTCTGGTGTAGTAGCCGACTTTTCGACCATTACACCAAATGGCTCGTCAAATTAATATATCTCATCTAAGATGTAAACAGTCTAGAGTTTAATGCGTGTAGCTGTCCGCCGCCGTCACTTCATACACAAGGAGGCGGGATTTATGCGTCTGAGTGTTGCTGCGGGCAACCAGTCGAGACCGCAAGCCGCAACTGCGCTCGAGGACGATTACTCTCCTTGACAACCAGCTTAAGATACACACTGTGTTTACTTATACTTGGAATAAAAGGTTTGAAAACTAAAAAGAATTTCTGAGCAGCATACTACAACGATTTTTAAGGAGTGAAATTGAACTGAACAGTGCACGGCAGATGCTACATTTGACCATTGTCCTCAATCGATCTAGCTCGGAGCAAGGTCTTTCAAAGTCAAAATCAAACTTTCTTTAATAGGCTCCAAAAACTCTTATTCGCCTTCTTCGGAATGCTGTTTCTTTTGAGAAGAATCCTGTTTGAAATTCGATAGTTGCTCTTTTAGTAGGATACTAGCCTTCCGCCCGCGATTCCACTCGCGCCTTCCCTCCACATTTTCGGGATCAAAAGTACCCTATGCAACCCAAGAATAGTGTACAGTGAAAGAATTATTCAAATCGGTTTAGCTTCAGTAGTTTCGGAGCCTATTCAATACAAACAAACAAACAATCAAATCTTTTCTCTTTTTAATATTAGTATATATTAGCTTTGGTACGTTTATCCTTTGGAATAAAACATTATAGTGGTTTCTTAATAGTGATTTCGTGAGTATACGAAAGAAATGACATCAAAAAGCTGCAAGTTCATTTCAAAGTTGCTCTTTGAGTGGCGACCACAAACCCTGTGTTCAAAATTACATAAATACAACTGGGCAATTTAATATAACTCTTCCTAACAGTCCCCAATAATCATGCAATAATTCATCGACGTCTACAACTGTCATCGGTCATTACATTTTACGAGTACAATCGTAATATATTCAGAGTAAATTCGTATCAAATATGATATTGTATTGGAGTAATCGCAGCCGAGTCCCGGTGGCGCGAGGGCCGGGCCGTAAAAATTCAATTTTCGTCTGATCATAGCACAATAACCGTAAAAGTTAAAAAGGATCGTCATACATCATGACGGGGTGGGTAAGTAAAACGAAAATCTGGTAACTTAGTGTTCTGCACCTCAAAAGAAAATAACGGAATCGTATTTGACGACCGATTTTATAACTAACACTACACTAACGATGTTAGAACTCTGTTACTAATTTATGATTCTAGTCATCTGAATACAAATAAAATGAATTAGTAATTGTACTAACATAGGTTAAGTGCAACTACTAACAAAAAATGAGTCCTGGTTACTTGATTAAATGAATTTTATTATTTATTTATGCAAGCTTGAGAAATTTACTATTACACCTAAGCTATTTCTTTATATACACACAGTACAAAAAAAAGTGCTGGGATTAATAAATGCACCATCGACCCAGTCAACATTTAGGTCTTAAGTTCAGTGCTTAGATTTTTAGAATTTGATGCACTTATTTATTCACCACGAAGTAATTAGCACAAATATATTGTTGTTATTACATTGACTAAGGCTAAAGGATTTACTATGTATCAGTCATGTTATGATACAGAAAATGTAAAAGGAATGTAAGTAAAGTATTATTATAAACAGCAACCAAAATGGAACCCTTGATTCGAATCATTGCCAAGGGCTCTCCGAAAACTGTTCCTATTCCCTCTTTAGGAAGTTGTAAACCATTCGCAAGCAACGTGTGCTGCTTCCACGGGTTGTTCCGTGAATATGTAAATTAAAAAAGCGTCACAGGTGCCGCACGTCTGGGCTCCGCTCGGGTAAAAAGTACTATGTACCTAGTTGAGATGCGAGGATTGATTGCGTTGTTATTAATGAACATGAGCGTTGAAATAATATAGGATTTTTTTGCGGCTTATTTCTTTTTGTTCTTTAATAACTATAAAAAATATCCAGTCAAACTCCCCATGCACTTGTTTCGTCAAAAAATTTAATTAAGTACATATCAGCATCAGCCTATTTAATGTCCCACTGCAGTGCAAAAACCTCTATCACGAAACCAAGCCATAGCCACAGAAGATTGGTAATAAAAAAAAAACAAACTGTGTTAAAAAAAATATGACCCGACCTAGGAAGTTATTCAAAGAACCACTCATCCAACTAGGCGTCAATACATACAATGTTTTTTAAAATATACATCAAATTCTAAATACTAAACTAGTTATAACCACTAAAAATATACATACACAATTACACATATAAAGTAAAAATAAAAGGAACTAATCATACCTATAAATAAAAAAAATAAAATACTTATATTGTGATGGATAAGATAAGAGATTGTAAAATAATCACATTAGATCACGTAGTGATCTTGACAAGATATCTTCCCTATACGTTACGGTATTTCTCCTCTAAAACCACGTAGCGCACGTTCACATTTAGTATATAAGCCGCACCCTCTATAATAAAGATATTCATTCACTCTACACAATACTGACTTTCATTGTGCCACCTAATCTACCCATCAGCCTCCATCTCATGGGGGCCCTGGAGGCCCAACGCTACATGGCGACCGTGACAACGTGGAACAACTGAGTTGTGCGGAACTAAGGGAACATCGACCTGTTGACCAACTGCGGAACAATACTGGAAACTGTAAGCTATTTTCCTATGATATAACAACATAATTATGGGAACGCAGCAATCGAAGGACAACATTATCGTCAGCCAACCTGTCAATTCCGGGGTGGCAACCAAAGCGTCTTTCGGAGATCCTGCTGGTATTTTTGGTGGTTATGGTGGTGGCCTACGTCAGCTGTAAAATGTTGAAGTACTTCAAAAATTTCATCCTCGAGGAGTTGGATACACGGGCAACTCGCCGGGCAATAACGCAAGTCTAACTTTATTTTTTTTATTTGTATATATTTTTTTTTCTTTGAATGTGAATAATTGTAAATGTATTAAGTAATGTGTGTGTTTATAATTAATGGCAAGTTTATCACAGTTATTAGAGGAATTAAGAACAGTGCGTAATAGCATAATCAAATTAAGCAAAGATAAACGTTGTTTAAATCAAGGAACGACTAAATTATTGAGGGCAACGGAAATTAAAGGGAAATTTGATAGACTTCTTAAAACCATTGTACAAGAGGTAGATGCTGGGGATTTAAAATTAGTTAAATCTATTTCTGATCAATTTTTGATAACATTTAAGGAGATCGAATCGTTGGTAATTGTAGGTAGCAATCAAATTAACAACATGGCTGCGTTTGATTTAAAAACTGCGCTCTCTATAATACCCGTGGTAAATTATGAGGAAGCTCAAATAAATCAACTTATAGATGGTCTAGAGTTTTATAGCAGTACCTTAAAAAGTGAGGATCATAGTATATTAATAAATTTTGTTTTGAAAACTCGGCTTTCTAGAGAAGCGAAGTTAAAGTTGGAACGTAGTTATTCTTCAGTTAACGCACTTCTGTCTGATATAAAAAAATATTTGAGACCTCCAAAATCATTCACCGCGATATTATCAAAAATAATGAAGTGTAGGCAAGGCCATAGGATCTTTAGAAAATTGGCATAAACATCTAGGTTGTTATCTTAGGATACAAACAAAAAATCAGACAGGGAATTGGAGTACCTGGTTACCATACTGGTGTTTTGCCTATAACACATCGGTGCATACCAGTACTAAATATTCTCCTTATGAGCTAGTTTTCGGAAAACCATGTAATGTACCAAGTAATTTATTAGATAATGTTGAACCATTGTATGTACATAATAACTATCCCTTAGAATTAAAATTTAGGTTACAAAAAGCACATGTTGATGCTAGGAATAATTTGTTAAGTACAAAGATAGATAGGAAAACCAAACACGATGTAAAATGTAAGGATAACAAATATAATGTAGGTGATTTTGTGTGGTTAAGAAATGAAAATTATAACAAGACAAATGATTTGTATCTAGGTCCATTTCCTGTGTTAGAGGATATAGAACCTAATCTAAAGATATTAAAAAATAATAAAGCATATATTATACATAAGAATAGAACTAAAAAGTTCATAGAGTAAGGGCACTCTTCTCAGGGGAGGGACGCCTAACGTTTCAGGGGAGGTGTGATGGATAAGATAAGAGATTGTAAAATAATCACATTAGATCACGTAGTGATCTTGACAAGATATCTTCCCTATACGTTACGGTATTTCTCCTCTAAAACCACGTAGCGCACGTTCACATTTAGTATATAAGCCGCACCCTCTATAATAAAGATATTCATTCACTCTACACAATACTGACTTTCATTGTGCCACCTAATCTACCCATCAGCCTCCATCTCATGGGGGCCCTGGAGGCCCAACGCTACAATATAAAATAAAATAATAAAAGTTATGCAGAAATTAACTGTCATGACACTTATCCCGAATCCTAGAGCACAATCAACATAAGATCACCCAAAGCCGTCGTACAGGTTAAGTATTTTTACAGCATAGACTTAACCCTAAAACGGCGAAGAACAACAAATCTTAGCACATGTTCGCAGCATGTTGCAAGAACTCCGCCACTAAATAAGCGGGTTTATTTTAATCTGCTTAGTCACCCGCGGGCCAGGTGCGTCGAGATTGCACCAAGCTCAGGTTACTTCTATCTTAACACATGCAATTTATTGCACATGTTTTGAAGTGCTTGTATTTTGAACCAAAGAACGTAGACTTTAAAAAATCACTTCTTCTGAAGAAACGTGCTGACAAAGATACTATTGGCATCTTTTTTACTACTAAAACAACTAAAAGTCATTTGATTTTGTAGGAAACAAACTCTTAAAAGGAAAACCATGGTTAAAATGGTATACTATTTTAACAATTCTCTGCCTCAAAAATATAATTATTATTTCACGACTTTCCTTTTGATTTTTTACAAAATAAAACTATGGTTTAAGTGCTGCACCTATTATTATCCCAATTAACGCCTAGATCAAAGGCCTTTATCATTATAATCGAGTCATTAATTATGAGCCCTGTCTTAATTATAAAGTTTGCTTAATGCAAGGGGACAACATCGTACCTACTTAGATATTTTCGCTATCGGCTTTTTTTCATTAATGCATCAAGAGTTCGTTTACTCATTTATCGACTCACTTAAAGTTAGATTGTTAGTAGTATACTTGTTATGATTTTAACAGTACAAAAATATTTTTGTAAATAATCCTTGAATCTGTTATCCTAAAAGGATAATCGTAAGTTTGACTGGCCCGATGGCGTATTTGGTAGTGACCCTGCCCTATGCGCCAGGGGTCGTGGGTTCGAATCCCACCCAGGAAAAACACTTATGTGATGAACATTTGTGTTTGTCTTGTGTCTGGATGTTTATTTGTATTTAGGTATTTATTTGTGGTACCTTCGTTGATTCTGACATCCCATAACACAAGAGCTTACACTACTTACTTTGGGGTTAGATCAATGTATGTAATTTTGTCCAATACTTATTTATTTATTATTTATTAAGTTGGAAAATACGCAAGATATTGCTACCCCACCCCGCTAGAGCCATGAAAAACGAGTCAAAACATTAACGTACTCGTACCAAGAACTCCGCCACTAAATAAACGAGTTAATTTACCGGGATCGCGCAGGTGCGTCCTGATTGCATCGGCGGAAGTTATACTGTCTTAAAACGCACGCCTTATTTGCCAAGCGTTGGGAAGTTTGCGGACATTTTGATGCTAAGTGGTAACATTTTTTGCCATGTATTGGGAAGATCACGGACGTTTTAATACTTGTAGAGTGATATATTTTTAAATTCATCATCATCTTTGCGTATGGTTTCTGTATGAATCCTCAGAAGTCAATTTGCCGCAACCAGTTCACTACACTCGCAGTGTAGTCTTCTAAAAGTGATTTATTTTATTTGAGGGAGAAATATGACTGTTAGTCATTTTATTTTTTGGAGACGCACCTATATGCACTATAACTACAGGCTAGCTGGAGCTACGGCCGTGTGGTAGGACTCGGGTGTAGAGCATCCCGCTACTTACTAATCTCTCCGGTTTCTTCTTTCCACCAGATTGGGACGAGCTGGTTCCAGCCTTAAGACTATTAACCAACCCAACAGTTATTAGAGCCTTAAATAAATCTCCACTTATGAGTAACTGCATGAAAAAGTAAAAACATAGATAATCACTGGTTAACTCAAAAACCGATTAGAAAAAAAATAAAGTGATGCGGTTTTACAGATTGCAAGCGTAGACGATGCTACGGTGCTATGAATTTGTAGTGATAGTAGACGGGACTATACAGTGCTACGACTTTATGCTACGAAGCCATGACCGCCTCCGTGGAATTTAGTGGTTACAAGGTCTATAAAACCCGATGGTCGTTTAAAACTAAGCTCCAGTGGTTAATAAAAAAGGCACAGTAATGCTACGGGAGCTCTTCCACTACTGGAAAGAATAGTTGAATTCTGATTCAGTTTTTATTGAAATTCGTTTTCGACTTTGCTTAGTTTTGGGCCATATATTTCTCTATGGCCACTATCTTAAGGTGAGTAATGAGTATAGACTACAAAATTGACTTGTATTAGAACATCGAGCATTCGCCATTTTGTTCAACACGAGCATATTGGTGTAACATTTTGTCGAGCCTTTGCACGAGCGCGGGCGATGCGCGGGTGCTGGGTGACGCGGAGGAAGAGGGACGAACATTTCAAAGAAGAATGAGCGCAGGTACAACGAAATGTTACTGGTAAATGCACACTCCCTGTAAGCATTTACCTGTAACACAACGCCGAGCATTCGCACGAATGTTACATTACACCGAAACGCTCGAGGAAATGTTGTAGTCTATACTCACCTTTAGGGAAAACTTGCTTTTTTGTTAGGTATGATGCTAAAGTCATGACTTTGATACCTGTTCGATGTGTAAATTATAATTTATTGCTATTATTTGTGATTCGCGCCTAGTTCAAGTTAACCTCACATATAACTTACTTTATTACATCATTAGTTGACACTGACTGCGTATTTGTTGTGTGTAGAAAGTTGAACTCTGAAAATGTTCTATAACCAAGAGCCCCAAACCTGCAGAGCTCACTCTTTGTCAGAGCTATTGTTTTACGCAACTATGTAAATGTCTGTTCCCGATTCACGATTCAAACTGGTTACACTACACCCTGAAAGTAACTTAGCCTTCGAAAGATTTCTCACGACGCAGTAATGGTGATAAATAGTGGCGTGTCGTGTAAACAGGGGATTGTAATGGCGGGTGTGGGGTTCGGATCCCGGCTTTTTTGTTGCGGGCGTGATTGATCAATCTCTATGGGGGCGACAAATCCGCCATGTCATCGCAACATCGACGCGAAAATTGGTTACGCCAAGAATACTGTTTGGGCCCATGTATTTTTCGTGACATATTAGTGTATTTATGACTAGCAAAAGCGTAGAAGCGTATTAAGTATAGATTTGTAGAGTACATAAAAAGGCGTTTCTCAACTTTTATTATCTTTTCCTCGGAAAAAGTTGTATTGAATGAATTTCTTGGCGATGTTATAGAAAAATCGTTTTGTGCTTGTTATCCGGTGCTCAGAGTAATTGGAGCTTCCTTGGAGGAATTAAACGAGAGTGCTGTAAACTAGCAGTTTCCGTGATGCGGACGGGTAATGTTATTGTTGTATAATAGAACTTGTTCTGTACTTGGATAAAAATCGAGTTAGATTATATTTCAATGTACAGCCAAAAGCACGTCAGACGTAACACTTTAGACTTTGTAACACTCTTGTGTCGGGGACATAAGTGCTATTATCGAACTGCAAGTGTTAACCGTAATGTGCTGTTAACCGTACTTTGATGTATAGTCAGGCGTACATCAACGTACCCTGATCTGTCAAATTATGACAGCCAGTTTTCAGCTGAATGCCCACGATTGAGTACAATAATGTGAAATTATATATGTATAAAGAAATGACATGAAATAATTAATTTTACATAATTTTTTTTAATATGGAAGCAGTCAGGATGACCTCACTCCAACTGAGGTAAGCGGATGTGAGGTCCAAATATACGGTTGACTGGTTCAATAGAACATAGTACCCATTGAGCCACCACCCTCACCCTGAAGGCCTGCTGAGATGCCGCTTCACGCCCCGCCTAAAAAGCCCAGATTATAGGAGGAATGAATAAATAACTAAGTCCATAGAAAATAATTTTGCTCGTTAATCTTTTTTTCCTATCAGCACGTTTCAATGGCCGAAGAGAAGAAGTGCCGCAAAAACATTAACAGTTAGACTTTAAATAAATTACTGTACATTAATAAGGGTTGTATTTAACTGCACATCAAAAAATACTGATTGTGCATCAAAAAAATACTGAATTGCTAATCTAACCTAACCTTTGGTGTGCAATCAGTATTTTTGATGTACATTTCAGTATTTTTTTGATGTACACTTAAAAATATCCCCATTAATAATAATATGTGAGACACACCCATTGTTACGTGACAACACCACGAGGCAGCCCAGTTCAAGGTTGTCGATCAGTCGCCGGATAAACAGCGTCCGTGCGGCGCGTTTACGCAAACTTCTATAGAAAATATTGGCTTTGGCTCGACTTGTTACCAACTGCTTAGCAGTTTCGGCAAACATTCCGCTCTCCATCTGGCGCCGTTTCTATTGTCATTTTTGTTTCGATCGGTTCAATTAAAATTATGTTAAACAGCCGCTCAGAATGTTCAAATAAATGTTAGGATCAAGATTCAAATTAGGTACAATTATTCTTTAGGCATGAAGCACTTTTTTACGGACTCAATGTTTTGTACAACGTAACATTATCAAAAAAAAAGTTAAGTATCATCCTATTAATGTCCCACTGCAGGGCAAAGGCCTCCATCCTTGAAATCAAGTTATCGTTACAATGATGGGTACTGGCTTAATCACCACGCTTGCCAAATGCGGATTGGTGATCACAAACCCGAGCTGGGTCCGAAAAAACCGACACAAAGTTAGCTCGACCCAGGAATTGATCCCAGGACCACCAGACCATCGAGGCATTAACATTATAATTATAAATGAGTGTAAAAATACATATGTATAAATTGAAGCATGAATATGATTCAAGTACCTAGTGGTTCAAATACATTTCTATAAGGTGTTTGAAGTACCTTTATGCTAAAATTAAACATTCGCCGTTTAAGAAGCTATAGAATTTTATTGTTCTTAGAACTTTTTACTCATTCCGAATCCTGGATCGTAGTTCTAGGAAAAAGCTTTTACCTGAACACTACAAACACTTCTTGTATAACAAAATTATGAAATACGACGACATAAATCTTCCAAATAAGGAGAATTTCGAAGAAAACTAAATAATTGGCGGTTTTTGCTCAAATAAAAACTTAAAACTAACAAACAAAGTTTTCTGAAGGAACCTTATAAAGTTTTTGGAGTAGTTACGTCTCATATTTATTAAGTTGCTTTTGTTGTCGGTTCGTTTTTGCTATATTTATTGTAATTCTCAACTCGTGCCCCAAACAAATTCCAAGGAAAGACTCTACCTACCCGGAATGTACAATATTTATACAAAGCTCATATTTATTTTAAAAACAGTTTTTTTTTAAACTTGATCTATTATGGGCCACCCACAGTACAAGCTATGCCAATACTAGCCGCACGTTGTGATGGCTGTTTTGACATATTACAATACAGTATAATAAAGCTCAAAACAACGGTTTTAAAATCGGCTCTAAAATTAAAAAACAGCACACAAACTGCTGCACAGCAGATAGTTAATATAAAAAGTGCGAAAGCGTTATAAAAACCATGTATTGTAATATGTCAAAACGGCCATCATAGCGTGCCACTAGTATAGTTTGGCAATAGATGACGCTGTGTGAATGTGGTGTGAATAACGTCCAAAGTCCAAAAAAATATTGTCAAACCAGGGTTTTATCCCAATCTAGTATTAATGATTAACAAAGTAAGTACGTAAGAAGTAGGTACCTTGACTTTATTTGTTAGGCAGGAATTTAAGCACTGCGTCATCAACGTCACCGCGTTTAAATGTACCAAGATAAACCTCAATAAACAAACAAAGCCGACCTCTTACAATATTAGTAGGTAGGATGGAGGTAAGTTAATACACTTGAAGCAAGTGTGTGCCTTGGGAAGCTAATAAAAACATCTTGGAAGTTTGTTACGAAGAGGAAATTACCGGTTTCCGTTACGGAGAGAACTCTCAGTAATTTTATTACACCATGTTAGAGTTTCATGTAACTTATACCTAACTATATCTAAAATGTATGTTTCAATAAAATCACTACAGAATTTGGATGAAACTAGAACACAATTACTAATCCATACTGTTAGGCGAATAATTGGTTTACTCGATTAACACATCACTATGGTCACCGCGTACGGTGTCCCGCACTAGCCGGAGAGATTGACAGATAGATTTACCGCGCTTGCAATGTTTAATGCCGATTAATGTAAAAGCTTATTAAATTGTAATTATCAAGAGAAAGGTCTTTATATTTAAAAGCTCAGAAGTGGGATAAATTACTCACGTGCGTAAACAATGTTTGTAATGTACGGCATAAACGAACCTGAAAAGTTGCACGGATTGTAATGGCGATGAAAAAGCTTTAAAAGTAATTTTCTGTGAGAATGGACAAGTAAACTATGCTTAAACCAGTTAAGTAAGCTATAACAAGTATTAAGGATTACTTTTAATCAAGATTCGACGTGTATTATTCTAAATTGGAGATTTGGATTCTTGTGCAAAATTGACAAGTTACGACAAGTTTGGTTGGTTGAAAATGTTCACATCTGCATTGAAGAGGCATGATAAATTGTGATGGCATTGCGAAATGATGCTTGTTTTATTGATGGAAGTTCAGCGTGATGGTAAACTAAGTGAAATCTTTGGTCTTGGTTGATGAGTCCCAAGGTCAGAGAAAGACTTGCACTTATATGTATTTCTATACCTTGGTATCCTTTTAAATAAGTTGCAGTTTTTGGTAAGCTGTATTATTCTATACTATTACATGTTAGAAATATCTGACTCCTAAGTGCAGTAAGAAATAAAGAAATAATTACAACTAAATTATTAACAGTGTAAATAAATTAAAATAGACTATTGTCATCAAAAGATTACACAAGCTATATAATATAATGATGAATACTTATTATTATATTTAGTTAATTTAATTCATTATTTACCTGAGAATTGGGTCTTGTTTTAATTATGCAATATTTTGGTGGTATAATTATTATTTACTTTAAAAATAATAATAATAGTTGGTTAAGCTTGAGTGTGATATTGGTTTAATAAGATGTTAATTGTTTATTTGTAAACAGTCAGGTTAAACTTAAATAAGTCATAAACAACTTTATAAAATTATCTTCTTCACAAAGAAGAATATAAAAATATATAATTAAAACTAATGATTATTGATGTTTTGGAAAGTTTGATTACAGAATTATTGAGGAAGATAAAGCCATTGAGAAGATGGTTGTACCATATAAGAACCCTGTGTATCTCAAATACATTATGACTGGATAAGCGTACATGGATATAAAACTGTACTATGAAGATTATTCGATATGCTAAGAGGTGGCATGATGACATGATTAATAAGCATCATATGAGATCAGCTGAATAGAGTGAAAGGATAAACTAATTAGAACATTTCCATTTTCTATCAATTAATTATCACCAATTAAGGAATTAGTGAATTCTGTCAAATTGCCAAGCGCAGATCTCAGAGTTTTATTATAATAAATTTGGCATAGGAATGCCTTGTCAACTAAGTGATGAAGTCATCATTGGTACTCTTAGTACTGGTGGTCATGTTACTAGTTCTCTTTTTCAGCATTTATTTTCAGATACTAACTTTGACAAAGGATGTATCGGCAGTGCACCTTATGATGTGTACTCAAATTAAGATGTTTCTAATGTGGTAATATGAGCATTGTGATCAGAAATTAAATAATTAAGGAAATAAACATTGCCATGTTAAGGCAGATTGTTTTAAAAAAAGATGGATTCAAATAAGCATTGTTAATTTTGTTATACATCAAATAAGTGCAAGAGGCAATCTAAATCAGTGACACATTATTAATGACTTAATGGTACTATAAAGTGAATGGATCATGATATTATATGAAATAATATTTTAGAGGACAAGATAACCTCAAGAGATGTTAAGTATTATTGAATAAGTAAAATAAGGATTAATATTGTGTTTTAAACAAAAGAGCTGAATATATTGCAAAGGTAGAATACACTGAGGGAAACATGGGCTATATTACTAGTCTAGATGATATGACACACACACCACTAAGATGAATTTCTGGCAAAATATAATCACTGTTATCTGGTAAAGGATGATTGGAAAATGTACATTATGTGCCAAATTTGGACATGTTGAAATAACCTGCTACAAAAAGAAAATAAACACAAGTTTTGTTCTTTCTGAAAGTGTAAAGGGCGTGTCATTAAGAGGAGAAAGAATCAGTAGAATTACATAAAGTAATCATTGGTGATTACATTTGAGACTTATTAAGCAACATGAAACAAGAGTATGGGTTGTAAGACTTTGATATTCTGATTGGTAAACCATATATGCAGAAGCTGATATTATTGTTGTAAAATTCTGATACAGACAGATATGGCTCTCTGGTGATAGAGTGTGATTTGATAGAAGAGTGAGACTTACACTGCCTTAATTGGCCTAAGGTGTACCTGCCGAGAGGGGCTTATTATGTGACACTGCCGTGAGGGGCCTAAGGTGTACCTGCCGAGAGGGGCTTATTATGTGACACTGCCGTGAGGGGCCTAAGGTGTACCTGCCGAGAGGGGCTTATTATGTGACACTGCCGTGAGGGGCCTAAGGTGTACCTGCCGAGAGGGGCTTATTATGTGACACTGCCGTGAGGGGCCTAAGGTGTACCTGCCGAGAGGGGCTTATTATGTGACACTGCCGTGAGGGGCCTAAGGTGTACCTGCCGTGAGGGGCTTATTATGTTACACTGCCGTGAGGGGCCTAAGGTGTACCTGCCGTGAGGGGCTTATTATGTGACACTGCCGTGAGGGGCTTAAGGTGTACCTGCCGTGAGGGGCTTGTGCATGGCCGTGAGGGGCGCACACTGTATTGCCGACAGGGGCTTGTGCATGGCCGTGAGGGGCGCACACTGTATTGCCGACAGGGGCTTGTGCATGGCCGTGAGGGGCGCACACTGTATTGCCGACAGGGGCTTGTGCATGGCCGTGAGGGGCGCACACTGTATTGCCGACAGGGGCTTGTGCATGGCCGTGAGGGGCGCACACTGTATTGCCGTCAGGGGCTTGTGCATGGCCGTGAGGGGCGCACACTATTGCCGACAGGGGCTTGTGCATGGCCGTGAGGGGCGCACACTGTATTGCCGACAGGGGCTTGTGCATGGCCGTGAGGGGCGCACACTGTATTGCCGTCAGGGGCTTGTGCATGGCCGTGAGGGGCGCACACTATTGCCGACAGGGGCTTGTGCATGGCCGTGAGGGGCGCACACTGTATTGCCGACAGGGGCTTGTGCATGGCCGTGAGGGGCGCACACTATATTGCCGTGAGGGGCTTAATGGTGCAAGGCCGTGAGGGGCGCACATTGTATTGCCGTGAGGGGCTTAATTGTGCAAGGCCGTGAGGGGCGCACACTGCATTGCCGTGAGGGGCTTATGATGCTACAATGCCTTGAGGGGCTCTTGGTATACTGCCGTTTGATGACGGTATCTTTATGTAGGTGGATTTTGAAGCCTGGAAGCCTGAAGGAATTTTGCAGAGAGTTGCAGTAAAGCTGTCCGGGAGGAACCTACCACGGAAGAACTTGTAGCAGCATGGACATTTGGAGAATGGAGGATCCTTCGGGGACGAAGGACTTGCAGGATGGCCGACTGTTAGGCGAATAATTGGTTTACTCGATTAACACATCACTATGGTCACCGCGTACGGTGTCCCGCACTAGCCGGAGAGATTGACAGATAGATTTACCGCGCTTGCAATGTTTAATGCCGATTAATGTAAAAGCTTATTAAATTGTAATTATCAAGAGAAAGGTCTTTATATTTAAAAATACAAATACAGTGGACCCCCGGTAGTCCGACAATCATTTTGCAGGGCAGTGTCGAACTATCGAATTTGTCGGATTATAGAGTACTGCCTAAGACCCCCTAACTATAGTCCGATTTTTTTTACAAAAAAGTATGTTGTAATCCGTCAAATTACAGATCCAATGATAAGATTATTTATATTAAATATGTTAACGGAAATGTATGTAATCCTTCATTGTATACGATTCCTAGGAATGTATGTAATTCCTAAAATCGCCCGGAAATGTGTGAAATAAAATTATTAGACACATTTCCTAGGAAATCTATACATTTTCTACATAGCAATCGGAAATGTAAAACATCTAAGATGTCAGTGTTTTGGTAACTAAAATGAATGGTAAATAGTTAATTTGGGGAATAGGTTTTAAAAAAACAACCACGAAGGCTAATTATATCAAAAAAATATTCAATAATATATAATAGACCATGTCGGATTACTGGGGGTGCCGGATTAGACAGGGGCTGGATTACCGGAGGTCCACTGTATTATAAATGTAAAAGTAATTCTTTCGGTTTGTCTCGGTTTTCATGCCTTGCCTTTTCATGCCTAATCCACTGAACCTATTGTGTGTACTTACATGTATCGAAAGGACCTTGGGAAGCAAAATTGTTTTCTTTATGGTCAGTTCCCATGAAATGACAGTTATAGAAGCATTTTTGTCCTTCTTACGTTTCTAGGGAGCAAAGGTTTAACGTGACCCTCGAGTTTAAAGGGGAAACCAGGGAAGTTTAATGGTAGGTAGGACAAGTTTGTTCCGAATCTTGTCTTAGCGCGACCAGCTTGCGGTCATGATGCCTACTAGCAATGGGTTGTACTTGCAAAAACATGGTGAGCTTTGATGTTTCCGATTGAGAAGTTTAATAAATGACAGTTAAAAGATATATACTTCCATGAACATAGCCTTAACCGGTAATTCAGATAAAAAGCGATTTCCGATAATCCTTCCCAGAAGTCACAGCGGTGATCCCGACGAGATATGCAAAGACATCCATCAGACTTGATAGATTGAAGGCAGTCAATTCATTTGCTTATCTGCCGGATCTACATAAAAGAGTTCAGTCGTTCTCTGTCACATTTGCAAGATAATCTCTTGCACCACTTAAGTTTACGAAAGAGCAAGAGCATATGGTAGCTGAGTGGTTTCATAATTAAGTCGCTTCTCGTGCATGAAGTCAATGGTTCGAATCTCCATTTGCACCGTGGATTTTAATATGAGCATACAACGGTAAACACCGTGTGAAGAGTCAAAATTGCTGTGTAAATATTATCCAATTGGTTTGGTTTAAGTATATTTTCACATTGTTAAGACAGGGCTTAAGATGTTTCGTATTCAATGTAGTAACAAAAATGTTAAAAACGCTTTTTATTTGGTCTGAGATTCTAAAATACAAGACAAATATTTCAAATATGTTACCTCTTTGTAACAAACACAACATAGGATTATCTTATACTATTCCTATAATAATGGTTCATTTTTCATTAATTTTATTCACCACCTATATGTATAATTGGTTCCACGCTCCTAAAGACCGGACCAGTTATACTACACGTTAGCTTTTATCAGATACTCAGTCTGAAACATCGCGAAATCGCAACAGTTATCGGTAACTCAAAGGCTCGCAACGACCCAGGAAATCGGTAGCTCTCGGTCCGCAAACAGGCTCCGCAAACAGTCGCCACTCTGTTTATTTGTTATTGGCAACCCTGGCGGCTCGTGAGGGCTAGCAATGTCATCTGTAACATTCTACAGCTGTTTTTTTTATTTTCTTTTGCTTTTACAAGTATTTTATCTTTTGTAATCATTGAAATAGCTAGTTAATGACTAAAAATTAAAATATAAATTAAAATCCTCAAAAAACTTTTAAGTCCCAATGTCCCATAAGGTTGCCAGAAAGAGATCGATCGACAAATCCAATTCGGCTGGGATGCGTTTGGAAAGCTATTCAACGTATTCTCGGCCTTAAGACAAAAGTCCTATAATAATGATGATTTGTGATGAGGTACTGAACCGAAACATAGGCATTTAAAATTACACAAGATCGCTTAAATTGCATTAAAGAGGTCTATGCTTGAGGTCTCCTTGTATGGTCGCAACAGAAATTATGAGGTCAATCTGAGAATCAGCCACCGACATTGATCATTGCCGTAAAGTAAATAAACGTATTTTATTATGCTGATATAAAAAGGAGTACATATTTAATATCAAAAAGTATTAAAAAGACGTTGACCTTCTTTATTTTAAAGAGGCACTGGCAACAATGCTTCTGAAATTTGACAGCAATAAAAAGTAAATTGAATATTTTTTTTCTTTAATGGCGTCATGGAATTAATAATCTTTTTCTGAATAATTTAGCCAGCATTAAATTTTTAAAAAACATTAACCTGCTTGGTTATTAAATTGATATAACCTTTGTGGTTATTTTGTTATTTTAAAGTAGCACTGGCAATAGTGCCACAAAAGCTTGACAGTAATAAAAAGTAAATTAAAAGTTTTATTTTTCTTTTACATACATACATACATAGCGTTTCGAATTTTTCTGAAGGTCTTTTCCTGAGGTCTTTTCCTAGTGTTTTCTGTGACACTGCCATCTAGGAATTCTTTGAAAAGGTCGTTGATATTACGTTTCTTCATTTATCTTGACTACCTATTTACGCAGTCTATATAGTTATCAAGTAATTTCTTTTTTCAAATATCCCCTCTTCCCCACACATTTTCGGGATAAAAAGTACCCTATGTTCACCGGGGATAGTGTAGCTTTCGAACAGTGAAAGAATTATTCAAATCGGTTCAGTATTTTCGGAGCCTATTCAATACAAACAAACAAACAATCAAATCTTTCCTCTTTATAATATAAGTATAGATTACAAGAACTAACCTAAGAATTCCCCGAATTTGGTAACATTACGTGCACAGTGATCGTGCTATAAACACAGCTTACAAACAGATTGTTGCCAAAGCGTGTTTACTTGGCGTTGCCAACCCTGCGCCGTCTGCAGGGCTGTGCTCTTCCTGTACACATTTATTTGGACTGCAACCGCAAACAGAGGACAGATTTCGCCGGGATTTCCACGAATTCAATTGAATTTGTACAGGTGTACCCGATACTCGTACGTAAAGCAAAGACGTGGGAGACATTGAAACTTAGGAGCCGATAAATTGGTAAGCTGTAACAGTGTTAATGTTTTGAATGTCTTATATAATCTAAGTTTAATAAAATCTATAACATAACATAAATATTCTTTATTGCACAAAAACAAATAAAAAATACAATAAAAAAAGAACAATAATGCACAATATAGGCGGTCTTATCGCTTGAAGCGATCTCTACCAGACGACCCCCAAGTAAAGAATCTATGTATGCTTGACGTATACGACAGTATCGCATTGCAAGTCGGCGATTACTTAGTCACGATTTTCGCCCATATTTTTTGGTAAGCAACCGAAACCTTACCCAGGTTCAATGAAGGGCCAGAACACAGCAAGGCCAACGATTGGTAAATACTTGTAAAAGTATTTCTTTCAGATGTTGTAGAAGTAATTACTGCAACATTGAAGAGATAGTGCTGACGTAGTAAAATCAATAGGTACTAGAAGAAATTCAACGGGTCCGCTAAGGTCTCGGTAGCATAGTTGGTAGTGCAATCGCCCGGACAGCGAGGGACGTGGTTTCGAGTCCCGCCTGATACCTGGACAAATTGAATTTTTTCTAATATATTTGTAATATGCTTTGAAAATTATAAAAATACAGCCAGGCATGTTATGGCGGGAGATTTCACTTGTGAGGGTAACAAACAAGCCAGTTGAATTATTTTTTTGATGCTGGATCAGTTGGCAGACAGTCACGCAGTCCACTGGGGCCTATTCCATCCAGAGACACACCAGGAAGAGTCGCTCAATGTGCTGCCACTGTAGGCTCATCTTCAATCATAGCAATATAGCTTTCGACTGAAGCGTAAAAAATTACAAAAAATATAAATATATTATTTTAAATGAAGAAAACTAAAATCACCAACAATTCACTCACAAAGTAAAAGATTTTCTAAAAGAGTGAGTTTATAACTACCGTTGACTGCACAATGGTTTAAAAATATAAATATCGTGGATTCATAACTAACACCAGCCAATAACGGTACGGAAATTGCTCATTGACATGGAACAAATATTGACTCGAATGTTTAATAAAAGAGAACGTGAATTTTTAGCGCGATTTCACAGATGTTATTGGAAGTTCATTCAAATTTCGCTGCCAATAAAGTTATTTTATTTATATCATTGTTTCTAAATGAAGAAATAATTTATCAGTGTGTGATGACATCATATGGGTCAGGTCCTGCCTTCGTGTCACCTACGGGTGTCATTCGTTTCTCATGACACATCATGAGACAAGGAAGGGCTACCCTGGGGTATTTTTACTGTTCTAAAAATATACTAAGGCAGTCCGAAGTCGGAAATTTGGCGAAATTCAAACCGAAGACAAACAAAAAAGAAACCTCTTGTTGTGTGTAAATACGCAATAGAACTCAAAAATCACTCGTCAGATATCGTTAAGGCCTTCGATATAAAAAGAATGATTGAGTAGTAGTAGAGTTACCGGTACACTCAGTAAAAAGTTATGAGAAAATACTCTTAAAAACAATGGAATTGAGAACCTCCTCCTCCTTCGGTTGGTATAAAAGCCAAAATTTTATTAGCACCTGTCAGACTAATATTCCAATTTAGCAGGAGAAGGCTGAAATGTAGCCAGTGACAATTTGAAGGAATTCGTTGTAGAGTAACGACGGGCCCGCGTGGGCATTAGGCCGGTATGCTGATTGCGGGTCAATATCCCTCCTCCTCGCTGCAAATAGGCAAGGAGCTAGGTCTTATGATTTAAATAATAAGTTAAAATGTACTTGGACAATATAAAAGCTGTATTTATATCTGTAGTAGGCATAGCTAATTTTGTCAGACAACGAATGGACATTACTGTCATTCGTTTGTAACCCGAACCAATACAAACAAAAATATTAGTATATGCAAATGTGTAACAGTGAGATGATCAAATCCGCGAACTGATAACACCCGACTTATTAACCATTACACCAAATCGATATTAAATGACTCAAAATAAGATTTAACTCCTCGCTACAAATACACCGGCTTCGACTTTATTTACAGTGCCATCTAGACCTGAAGTACACCTAGTCGATTATGCTAGACAACGGAAAAACGTGATTCATTTATTTGTCTGTAAATATTATGTGCAACATAGTTATGATCAGGGACCGGAACCACTTACCCTTAAAGGGGTATTTGATTGGGTATTTCATAGACTTGTTTTCAAAAACCCTATAAAATCGATAATTACATCGTCGACTTAGTCTAGCTAAAGGCTTACCAAATCAATTGAGTTAATTCGAGAAGCACTAACCGAATTCGGAAACCCCATTAAAGCTTACCCATTCATATGGGTTTTATAGATAGAGAGAAATAGATAGATAGATAGATAGATAGAAATCAACAGTACGAGTGCGAAAAAGAGATAAACATAAGGTGAAAAGAGATAAAAACAAGGTAAAAAGAGATAAACATTTATGGTGAAAAGAGAAAAACATAGGGTAACCCTTTGATGCGGTAAGTGCTTAAATTTAACCCAGTATAATTCATTGAACTACAATTAATAATTGGGTAAGCGCATCAGAAAGTAGTTAACCCTATTCAAAAGGGTTTCCAAATCGATAGACTAACACTATCAATAAGTTACCTTTTCATTTGGGTAAGATTTTAATAGGGTTTCCCTAAAAATAGGCTTAAGCAAATAAAGGGGTTTTCCGGTCCCTGGTTATGATAATATGTACAATAAGATCAATAATAATATGCAAATACTGATATTTAAGCAACCCAGAAAGAAATGCAAGGACACTATAACGAACTGGCTGAAAGCATACACTTATTTAATGACTGAAAAAATTATAATGGCTACGTTATAAATACGGAAATCTTATGCACACAATCACATACTTATTCACAATGACCCACACATTCTCACACACACCCATCCACACTCATGTCGCGGCTATACAAATTATGAAGCGTCTTTAATTTTCACACTAGCTGTTTCATCTTTTTGCTCCTTATTCACAACTCATTCACAAATTCAATAATCATACACTTTGCAATCCATCACAATAGTTGGTGATCTCCACATCTAAAAATATTCCTATAATCAGCTGTTCCTCCCCGTGGGGTGGACCTGGTGACCTATAGTACAGGTATTGTATACCTTTTTTAGGCACCAGTCCCTCTCATATCAGGTTAAATAATTAGGAAAAAACTGATTGTTCTATTTATATTGTTATTTACCTGTTTGTGATGGAAATAAACTTATTATTATTATTATTATTACAGAAAAAATCATCGAATACAACCATATACATATAGGTGCACCTAAATGTGTACCGTATGGATATCGAGCCCATGACCCCTGGTGTACCAGGGGTCGTCTCATCGAACCGATCATTATCCATTCAAAATTAAAACCATAATATCCATAAAAAATATCCACAGTTATATTATTTATCTTCACAAACGACCGCTTCCTTTATATCAGTAGGATAGTAAAATTTTAAAATTAAAATCATTTTATGTTTTATTCAGATATCAAATTATCATCCTGTGTCCCATCTCCTGGCCTCACCCGGGATAGAATAACTCAACAGGCCCTCCCTATTATTCCGACGGCGAATGAGGTTTGCCATTCGATTCCCATTTCTAAATCCAATTCCGTACTGCTTTTAACAGCTGGATTTACATTGCACCTGTATTGAAATTGGAAAGCTGGGTAGGGAAAAAATATATGCCGCCAAAAACAAAGGTAGATTATGGCCAAGTAGGTATTGTACTTAATACTGAAAAAAAATTAGGACATGAGTAAATTGAAAAATTGGTTACTACTACCGTTCGTTAGTAACTATTTAGTAATTTGTGCTACAAAGATGTAGGTAGGTAAGGTAAGCCAAATTACTAACCTAATAATATATGAATAACACAGGCCTGTATGTCATCGTACATATTTTAAATGTAGATAGATTTTACTGGATAACGGTTGTGTGGCAGAGATGGTATTTAGTTTAATACATTATTCTTTCTCTTTTTGTATATTTAAGAATTAAAATATTTATTTGTGTATCATGGTTGTAGATACAAAAAAGGTCACCCCTCTGCGACCGTCAAGAAATTAACGTATTCATTCGGGTCGCCAACGCACGTATGATGATCATCACTTACCATTAGGTGCCATCACTTAATAGTAATTGATATAGTGAATACCCAGTATTTTAGCGTGCCTCATTAAAAAAAAATCTACATATCTAATATTTTTTTCGGCACAACTTGCCTCAGCACACTGCAGTTCATTCCTACACCAAAAACTAAAATTCAACGCGGGGAAGCGTTTAACTTTTTGTTTTTGGTTGCGCGCCAACTAGTTTTTCAATGCCTATCATGGAAAATGAAAGGATTTTTTATTTTACTAATCAACTTGAGAGCGTTCGGGTTCCGGTGCATGAGAATTAAGAAATGGGCTCCGAATTCGGCAAACTTATTCGTATCCATGTCTTATATTTGACATCGGTTTTTCAGAGAGTCGTGGAGCGTAGAATGCTAGGTTTTAAATTAACGGACCGTATTTCCAACTAGCTTTCCTGGACTCTTGGTAACATTTATCTCACAGAAAGCTTCTCAATCGAACAAAGAGTGGGCTGATCCTGTCTGCCGCATTCCTGATCAACTTTGGGATTCGAACCAAAGACTCCTGGCGCATAGGGCAGGGTCACTACCAAATGAGCCATCGGGCCAGTCAAAACTAAAGCGTCCACTACCCACTAAACTCCCCCGTTTTTTCCTTCACACCCGATTGGGACGAGCCGGTGCCAGCCTTGTGGCTATTGACCAGCCCATCCCCGGGTACCCCGACTTAAGAGGCCTCAAGTCAGGGTGGCGCCTAAGGAGAACCACCCGAGAAATCACGCTTGTTGGCCTATTATATTTGAAGGCATCATCACATAGGTACCATAAGGTGTCTTACTTTACTCGTTTGCCTCCCTCTTTTATAACATCACTGCATAACGTTATTAACACATCAACACCAGCAAGCGCAGTCAATCCATGCGGTGTTGACGCCACGCGACAGGCGACATGGCGGCGACATCATTGTGGCGACATTATTGCCGACGCGTGACAGATGACAAACGTCGCGGTTGACGGGAACGTTTTAATTGATGGCAGAGTCAATATTGCACCTGATTCCATAATGGGAACAGATGCGGCCCACGAATAAGATTGATGGCTCTTGACTTTAATTGAAGGATTAAACTTTGTATCTTGTCGGAGTTTTAAATTGCATGGAAAAAATTGTGAACTGGTCTAGTAGGCCATATGTATGTATATTAATGTATGCTTAATTTGGAGTTAGATGGCGTGTGAATAATGTCCAGGGAATTATATTTATATCGAATGATAAATGTATGTATATAGATACACTTAATAAAGCGCAATATTACATGAAACTATTCCACCCTAACCACTGTTAAATTAATTTAATGGCCAGGTGTCATCCAACATACCTCCGCGTGTAGCTCCAACATAGTTGTACGCGACATTACAGCGTCAAACATAGTCAAACATAGTTGTACAGTTGTTAGGTATGACGTGCACCGCGGAATGGGCGCCCATTCGCCGCGGTATGCGGTGCGGTGGACGTCTCGGAATGCTGCCACTAATGTTATAGATATTACTAGCTTTGCGCTCGCGGTTTCACTCGCGTGAGCATAACATATACTGCAAATAATAGTATCCCAAAAAAAAATGATATTTATTTTTTTCTGGAGCAAAAAGTAGGACATGTCACGTCATGTCTTCAGCTACAAAACTATCCCCCTATCTAAATTCACGACGTGAAAACTTATTTTATTCCATGAAAACTGAGTTTTATCCCATTATAAAATAAACCAGTTCCCATTATTTATTCTACGGTGTGATAAAGATACTTTATAGTTTCGTTAGCATGCAAAACTATGAATAATAGGTACATTAATAAAAGTATTACTATATTTTTTATTATAAAATTGGCTTTTTTAATTATTAGACGCTTACCTACTTCTTCTAAGAGATTCACGCTTATTAAATTTCGATTGAAAGCTCTCAACTTTAAATCCAATTAATTTAAACAAGAGTACGGTTGGCCTATAGTCTTAAGTCACAATTACCAGGCAGTTAGGATCGTTCGGAAAGGGCAGCCTAATTACGGTGTGTTTTCGCAGGGAGTGCCCTCAAAGGCAGGCCTCTACGGCACGTGTTTGATGGCCTGTAATTAAGACGTAATATGAAAGCCTCTAAGATTCTTAAGCCATTTTTTTATAAACTAGATTAAGGCGTGGAAGAACTTTGTTTAAAGTGAAGGGGGTTTTTAATCTAACTAAAAGTTAAATAAGCTACTTACCACAAGCAAGTGCCTCATGCAATTGCTTGTGGTAAGTAGCTTATACATATTAGGATAGATAGAAATATTATGTACTGACGGTTATAAGTTAATCTTCTTTCTTTAAAACACTTTTCTAACACAGGATTAAATTCACTATCAATAGAAAAATAATACTCTATGTATACCTATTTTCTAAGTAAAAACAAGCTGTTATAAAGGAAATTTATATCTAGAGCTGCTTATTACAACAATATTAATATTGAAATAAGGTGCAGATTTAAAACATTAATTGTTAATATTATGTAAATTATCCTTTCCAACAAAGGAAGACAGAATTTATTTTATTTTTTAATCATCGCTGTATCTTTAGTTAATTAAGGCAATAAATTGGAATATTTATTGTAAACAATGTAAAATTATTTTTGTGTCAACTGAATACCTGTTTGACATTAAAGACATATGAATTAAAACCGCTATAACAGCTCCGGCTGTGTTCCGGCAATTACTATCAGGTGGGCTGCGTGCCTGTCTGCCAACTAACCTAGGAAAAAAAATTGCATTCATACATCACTACTGGACTACGGTCTACAAACACAATCAATGTAATTCGAAAAAATCTTCCATAGAAACATTTCGATTTCAACTTTTTTTTTATGTAATAGGGGGGCAAACGAGCCAGTGGGTCACCTGATGATAAGTGATCACCGCCGCCCATAAGCACCCGGGACCCCCTTAGGGTCACAGGCGCGTTGCCCGCCTTCAAACCTTTTACCTCACATATTATATTCAAAACAAAATGAATATCTTGTGTCTCCATACAATAAAACCGCACGTGGTTACGCGGCTCGTGATTAAAAATCTTAATCACAATTTCGCCAGTCTTGAGTTGCATTGCATTTTCTAATTTGCAGCGGGCCCGTTTGTTCAAGACTGCAGCCGTATCTGCAACCACTCATTATTCGCTGCGATTAAAATAGAGCTCGTGTGGGTACCGTACCATATGAGTGTGTGGTCTAAGGATAAATATTGCGGCAACCATTTTCATAAATTGGAACGTTAAGCGTATATAGAAAGATGCAGTGGCGTAGTGGCACAACTGGCTAGTAAGACAACGCTAGGATCCGGATTCAAATCTTAGAATCCGACCGGAAATCAAAAAAAAATCAATCAATCAAAATCGAAAAATCTTTATTCTTATAGGCATTAACAGAAGCACTTACGAGTACGAATCGTCAGTAACTAAAATATTTAACTATAATAGTAATTTAAATCAAATACATATTATATACTAGCCTTCCGCCCGCGGTTTCACCCGCGCGTAATCTCTTTTTTCAAATATCCCCCCTTCCCCTCACATTTCCGGGATCAAAAGTACCCTATGTTCACCGTGGATAGTGTAGCTTTCCAACGGTGAAAGTATTATTCAAATCGGTTCAGTATTTTCAAAATTGTTATTCCCGCAGGAATGAGACGTTTCCCGTAGGAATTTTATAGCCTATGTCCTAATCCAGGTTATAAAGTATACGTGTGCCAAATTTTATCTAAATCCGTTCAGCCGTTTAGGCGTGATTGAGGAACAAACATCCAAACATCTAAACATCCAAACATCCAGACTTTCGCATTTATAATATTAGTTAGATTTCGATATTAAGATATACTAATAAATATAAATATATATAATGCGACTCTACCTCAATGATTTTATTTTCCTGTTCTACAAACTCTGTCTCAACACTCCTGCAGTTGGTAATTCAATACAGTTCTGAGCCGCAGAAAGCATGAAAAGCCGTTGATTCTGCGCCTGACCTCTCTTCGGTACTGCCAGACACTCTATTCCTTTTTCTTATTCCGTTACTCTCTAAGCTTGGTCGTACAGAAATTTGACATGACCAAATAGAGAGAACGAGAGAGCGCAAAAGAGGTTAGTGTTAATGTACTGGTAACAACCACCGACACACCTGTTTTTTAGACAAAAAAATGTAGATTTTCTTAAAGTGCTAGTTTTTAAATGAGACACGTTCTGCTTTGTTTGTAGTCATTTGCTTTACACATTTACATTTTGAAAATAAACTACGTTTATTATGGTACCGCTCAAACCTTATTCTCGTACCAGAAACGGCCAGGCCTGTTTAATCAGCGCCTCAGCGATGTTCTAAGCAATAAAACAAACACGGCGTCCGCGACGCACGTAAGCGTAAGCGATAAATTACCTTACGTTGTTAGTGCTAAAGTTTGTCGGTAGCCTGTGTAACTGCCGATGAGCCTGTCGAAATCTATATATATAAAACTCAAAGGTGACTGACTGACTGACTGACATAGATATCTATCAACGCACAGCCCAAACCACTGGACGGATCGGGCTGAAATTTGGCATGCAGGTAGATGTTATGACGTAGGCATCCGCTAAGAAAGGATATCTCGATATTCCCACGGAAACGGGAACCACGCGGTTGAAACCGCGGGCGCCCGCTAGTATTCATATAAAATGACAGGGGCAAGGGCAAAAAATTATGTAACAACATCTTGAACTCCTTTTTATCTTGATCTCTTCAGGATACGCTAGCACCATGATCCAAGCTTTGGTAAATCCAGTTTTTACATTGTAGGAACAGCTATCGCTGAATAGGTCTATATTCACACAAATAAAATAAGTTATCAAACTAGGTTCACCAAACAAGATATTTTTTTAACAAAAATCAACAGTAAAGTAAATAATAAATTACGCATTCATATTTGTCATATTATGTTCTACAATTCACGTTTTTTTTTGGAGTCAGTGTTTATTAACATTTACATAACAAGACGAGCCGTTTGGTGTAATGGTCGAGAAGTCGGCTATTACACCAGAGGTCGCGGGTTCGATCCCCGCACGGTATAAACATTTGTGTGCATGAACATGTCTGTTTGTATCGGTCTGGGTGTTTCTATGTATAATATGTATGTATTTACAAAAAAAAAAGATATAAGTAATGTTTATCCGTTGTCTAGCACCCATAGTACAAGCTATGCTTAGTTTGGGGCT
Organism: Mecyna flavalis; assembly: GCA_949319885.1. Lineage (NCBI taxonomy): Eukaryota > Metazoa > Arthropoda > Insecta > Lepidoptera > Crambidae > Mecyna > Mecyna flavalis. Next base: position 3,045,539 of record OX439426.1, read on the forward strand.
AGATGGCGCTGTGTGAATAATATCCTGGGATATTTATTTATTTCCTGGGATATTTATTTGGTTGACCATAGGTTGACTGAAACTTTTAAGTGCATTATTGAAAAAAAGTTAAGTACTTTTTATTGAAAAAAAATATGCAGGTAGGTAATTAAAACTGGTAAGCTTCCTTTCTCCAAACACATGCCGACTGAGCTTCCTCAAATGTATCAAAGCAAAACACATAAATATTACATCAAAACTCTCATTACACGCGGAGACCGCTTTCAAAGGCGAATTTCCAGAAATGTAACCGCATCATATGTTCATACTGTGAACTGTAAGAGGCTTTAGTGTGGTTGTATAAGGCTCAATGTCAATTATTTTATCTGTTCGTAATTTATAGTTGCCGGGAATGTCACTTTTATTTATTGCCGGAGCATAGGTCGGGCGCACACGCTGAGCTTATGATGAAAACGCTTCTTTATTTATCAATCCCTTTCTTTTCCCTGCGACCGACCAAATAACTAGTAGAACTGGAAAACAGTAGCTAACCTAGTAATGGTTCTGTTTCCCTCCTTGCGTCTTAGTTGGTAGTAGGACTTTTTAAAGTCCAAATGGCTAGTTATGGCCTATGGGGAAGTCAATTTCTTTGATACCGCAAATCAGCCCCCGTAGACAAGCGGCATTTATGACGTTCGTTATAGCTCAGATAGCGAATGTCAAATCCCATACTTTCAACACGTGACTTTTCTATGGCATCTGTCAAATCCATATGGTGCGTCTATGCTTACGAAGCGAGCACGAGCGGCGCACGAGCGGAGCACGAGTCGAACCGTTCTGCTCGCGTGACAAGTGTGGACGGTGTGTGGACGCACAACGAGCCTGCCACGAGCCTACGACGATCTCTCCTCGAACATAGTTTCCAATGTTGCCAACTTAGCACTTTCGGTGCTAGATTGGCACTATTTTCGCAATTCCAGCACTGTTATTTAACATTCATCACCTAGCACTTAATTTAGCACTAAACAACCATCATTCATAAACTTTAAAACCTACAAAAAAGGATATTCCTTTGAGCAAAAAAGTGAGTTACGACGATGTACAAAATTACAGAAAACAGTGGAAGAACGATCCCAATTACTTAAATTTTTTTTTATCAATCTAGCACTATTTGATATGTCATTTAGAACCCACCAAAGATATTGAGTTAGCAACCCTGACAGTGTTGCAGTTTGTACGGCAATTGCCGTATCGTACGGTAATCCGGCTCTTTTTAGATGAATTGTACGGCATACGTACGCCAGAATAGTCATTGTTTTACGCTAAAATACGGCAATCAGGCAATTATACGGCAATTTTTGGTAATTTTTGGTTAAATACGGCAATTTGATCCTTTGTTTATGGTAATCCTACAAATGACCAGCGGCAACACTGAACCCTGATAGTTTCTAAAGGTGTTCGTTATATTATCTAGCTTATTATTTATTACTAATATAAAATTATATTCATATGTTATAATATAATTATATCAATAGCAGGCAAACTTAATATAATATAGTTTGTTTTGCAGAACGAGGTCATAACATAAAAGTATAAAAGCGCCATATATTGTACGCTGCGTAAAGTAGATTGTTTATCTAAATTTAAAGGAAGTGATTTAATACAATTGCACTAGATGGCGTTACAAGTTTGAAAAAACATTAAAGTGCAGACCTAGAAACTTATCTGTTCCGGTGGCCAAAATTGGAACTACGTGAAATGCAATGCAAAAACGATATTTAATGACAGTTTTAAATAGACAGTAGCGACGCCGCAACCGGAACAGATAAGTTTGTCGGTCTATAAAGTGTGTGAGCAAGACGCGGTTATAATATATATTATAATCCCATCTTACTCTCTCTGCTGTACAAACGAATATAATACATTTTGAAGTTTGTAGCTCGTTGTCGATTGTCGTTGCGGTTACGTTAAAAATTCAATTCAAGTCAGTTACGTGCTATTTGTGCGATTTAAGCGATTTCGTAGCAAAAGTTGACTTTAAACACTTTCAACATAGGAAAATTAAGTGTGAATACTTTAGATTTAGTTGATTTAGTAGTTAGTGCTTAAGTTAGGTTAGGTTTTAGGTTTATTGGTACCATGAATAAAATCTATTTAGCAAGTTAAACCAACAAAATGTGTGAAAAAAACATTGTTCCATATAAAATAGGACGCTGGCTCGGTAATAATGTATGGAACAGCTTATTTATATTCGCTCATTTTGTTGATCTAAATTTAAGAGATTTTCGGCATTAAAAGGACAAAAATTCTTTCATTTTTATTAACATAATAATATTTTCCTGTTCGTATTTAGTCATAAATAAAAAAAAAACTTATTTTATTCTATTGTATTGTATGTAAGTAGTCAAATGTTATCTCAACGAAATCTTAAACGGTTTAATGTTAAGAATACATTAGTTGATTCGTTATGCTATAATTGTGATATATCATATTCCAAACCGGCAACGACAACGAACTAACTACGAAACAAATATTATATTATATTATCGCACATAAAATAACATGTGATTTATAAATAACATATCGTTATAACGAGTTGACAAAAAGTAGTCGTTACGAGCACTCCTAGCTGTAAAGTAGCTAAGTTGGCAACACTGGCTAAATATCGAAAAACCGGCACGCGGTGCGAGACAAAAAATTGTGTAGTTCTATCTCTTTCTTTTACGTGGTCTATCCGTATCGCCCTCTTTTTCTTGTGTGAATGCGATAGATACTATCAATTTGTATGCAATTTGTCTATAGTTTTCTCTGTCTACGGGCGGAGCACAGCCGAGCACGAAACGAATGCTCGAAGCGCGCTCGTTCGAGGCTCCAAGTCCGTCCACAGTACACGAATTTTGGATCGGCTCGTGCTCCGCTCGTGCGCCGCTCGTGCTCGCTTCGTAAGCATAGACGCACCAATACAATTTAAAGTTAGCGAATTTCGCTATCGCTGTCAAAATGTTACTTTGTCTAGGCCCCCAGGATCGCTTACCGATTTGCTGTCTCTGTGACGTGAGCGTGACGAGTCTTGAAGCCGATGTTTACACGTGGACGTTTCGCTGGCTTGCAATCTGTATGTAGATGTCATCAGTATGTTGGACATTGTGTTTGGATTATGTACACAGTACGCTATAATAACCGCTTCATTGTTCACGTCCCTAAAGACATAATGGGAAAAGTGGCGGATTACGCCGACCGATCCCAACTGCACCGCAGCCTAGGTTAGTGCTAAGTGATTTATACGACTCTAATAAATCTACTTGTTTAATCGGTTTCTGAGAACTTCTTACAAGGCACATTTAAATTAAATTTTCTTTGCCAACATTGAAAATCCGTATAAAATTTATTACAGATATTACGCCCTACCAGTGGCAAATAAAGTGGCAATTAAAAGTGACCTCAGTTCAGGAGTCTTATGTACAAATTCCGTGTTTACTAAAAATAATACGTGACCGGTTTTAGTTCGGAAAGACCCGGAGTCTAGAAGTTGGCTGTGTAAAATACCCGTGTAATAGAAAGAAAATAAGACCGTTGGTTCTGGTTACTTACTTTACAATATAGGTACCTATTATAAATTACACAGGTTTCGCATGAGATTTTCCCTCGCCGTCAATTAAATGGTAGATAGGAACACAGCAAAATTTATATAGGTTTTCGAAACCACTCGTCCACACCATATACGAACTGTGTAACTTGAACAAAAAAACTTAAAAAATACACGCAAAGAAAATTCCTTCGAGATAGAATTAACAAAACTTGAATAAAAGGGAATACACAATGTAATTTCCTTATTTCTGAAGGGACTCGAAGCCTTATTTATTACATAATGTCTGCTTGTATAAAAATCCCTTTTTTCTTCTTGTTTCATTCCGTTTTTAATGAAGCTTCATAGCGTTAAATTTTGGAATAAAAATGTAAATTAGGTTTGTGATGAAATATACGTTGTGGCTGCGAGCAGTAATGTGCGTACAGACAAACGTACAGACTGGTATTTTAACAGTACAACTGTACTCAATCATTGCAATCTTCTTTTTTTCTCTGTCCTAGCCTGATGAGGGTACACTCGTACCATAATTAGGCAAGTGCTGTCTTTTCTGTCACTCGTATGCATAGTCCCATAAACTGGAGAACACACATGACGCCATTAGAATTTGCAGATTTCCTCACGTTGTTTATTCTGAATATTTGTATTATTAATGGAATGCACTCAAATCTATGTAAGTGATAAACAAGGTTCAAATCTATTTTTTCATTATTTTAATACAACATACATAGTACCACGGACCCATCTGGCACAAAAATAAGAAACCGATGATAAATAAAAATTCAAGACACCGGTTGGAGCGAATACAACCGACACAAAAACAGTTAGTCGGGAACCGTAATCTGATAAATGGCTAAGTAATGCTTTGGCGCAATTAGCCCGCAATCGCTTGCATGCGATTTAATTCGAGCCAAGACTTGCCGCAATTGTCAAACACTAACAAATACAGAGTGGATTTCCTTTTTTTGATGCACTACTTTTTTTCGAAAGAAAATGCGTTTAAGCACTATAACCGCGGTTTCACTACCCCCTAAACTACTCCAATTTTCCATTCACACCTGAAGAGAGACAAGCCAGTGCCCGCCTTGTGGCGATTAACCAGCGCTGGTACCTTTATATTGGCCACAAGACGCTTCCTCAAGTTTTGTTGAAATAAAAGAAGAGGTGGCTGGTGGAGCGTATCGAATTTTCCACTCGAATAAGCTACTCGTCTGGGGAAGAATCCACCTCCACCTGACAGAAAACACAGTGAAAAAGCACTTCATAACCGTTGTGTTGTTTCTGTCAGTGAGTAAGGTGTCCAGAGCTCGATTAGGGAGGCCAAGGTGTTAACAGCTGTAAGAACCTTTTTGATGCTTATGTTAGTTATCCCTTTCAATTAGGTCCGGTGACGCGCTAGTGGGATACTAGTTTTAGAAACAAAGACCCCTTATCCCCTTACCCGAGGGAACCCTTACCATGATAATCAAATTGTAATGTCCTCCTAGCCGATATTTCCACTACGGCGGCCAATCTTACGATCAGCCAACTACGCAGGATATTTATAGTGCACAAGTGAGTGCGCAAGCACAGGTGCACTCCCTATTCCCTCCCCCTCATAACACGGTAGGACAGCAGTCTGACACGACCGAAGATAGATCAGGATAATCAAATAACCTTACTGTATTATTGTTCTATGTCTTACGCGAATGTAGAATAAAGGTATAAGCGCTAGGCTTTCTGCTATTGGTTCACTGCGCTTTTTATTCAGAACCCTGTTATTATGCTTAATGATTCATGTGGCAAATAAAACGAGCAATCATTCCAATGAAATTGCTAGTTTATTTTGGTTTGGTCATAAGGGTCTTTGCTATTGTTTATTTATTTAAAGAGTTCCGATTATAAACCCTAAAATTACTGGAGTTGTGATCAAAAAATTATCTGATCTAATTTTTTTACCGGCTTTAAAAAGAAGATGGTTCTCAACTTAACATCATTATTTACCTCATATCTTCTACTCTCAATCTTTCACTATACAATCTATTCGTCTTTGGAATTCTCTTCCCCTTTCTATTCGTAAATCTCGAACTCTTCCCATTTTCAAAACTCGCGTTAAATCTTACTTTCTTTCCCTCCGCTAATCTACTGCTTGAGTGATGTTATTTTTAGGGTCTTTTTTGGTTAGTTGTTTCTTTTGTGTGATATCCGTAAATCTGTTAAGTAATATTGTATTTCCTTTAACTTATGTTTGTGTACATAATAATATGTTTGTATAATATATATTTGATATTTATGTTTGTGTTTAAAATATGTAGTGTTAGTAGTATAATATTGTGTATTTATTTATTTATGAAGTTTGGAGTCAAATTTTGTTATTTAATTCTTTTAATTCCTAGTTTATTTTTGCACTGCCCTTTATCTTGTTCTAATTTTTTGTCATACTTTCCTCTATCCTAAGGTTGACTGGAAGAGATCGCTGCCAGCGATAAGTCCGCCTGTATTGTACAGTTGTATTATGTTACATGTTCCTATGTTGTGTGTAGTGCAATAAAAAGTATATTCTATTTTATTACTGAGTGTGTGTGTAGATTGCTTTCGGTAGAAGTCAGCTTTAATTAAACATTAATACGCTAGACAGCGGATCATCATTACGTTATAGTTTAAAAAATATCTAGACCGTAACAGACGTCATACACACAAATCTTTGTACCGAAACGCGATTATACCACAGCGATCTTGTAAAAGACAACATCTTAACCATTACACTAAATCGATTGTTGAATTTATTGAGTCGATTTGCATTTTATCTCATTTTGTTTACTTATCTCATTCACTCCGTCTCACCTGAATGGATACATTCCTGAACATACCTGCAAATGGCTATCCCATTAGATACACGAAACAGGGAAGCTACGGCGCGCTCGCACAATGCTAATAATAATATCCTTCACGTAACTGCCTGAAACTGTTAAAGGTACTCTATGTAGAAATGAAAGCATTAGGTTGAATAACTATACCTAGGGTTTATTAATTCATCATCATCATCATGTAATAATAACGTGTAATAATGTGTACTTAACTTAAATATAATTTGTAATTTATGGGTCCTATTGCCTGGAATAAATGACTTTATTATTATTATTATATCTACATTCACACGAAAAACTGTATGGCTTAGTATAGATAGATTTATTATCATTGTTGTATAAATTTCTTTGGCGATTAAAAAGAGTAACTGTCGAGTTTCTTGCCGGTTCTTCTCGACAGATGACTGCATTCCGAAGCCGGTGGTAGAGTCACTCTGCACTGTAATAAAATTGACGATTCATAAATACTTGATACAAGTTTACATGAATAAAGAATATTTTGATTTTGATTATAAAAAAATGAAAATATAAAAAAATCTTCATTTGTCAACAAGTACACAATGTTACTACAATTTGAATATTTGTTATCAGTTATTCTTAATTACTAGTTGATCTTCTTTCTACGGTAAGAGCCTCCTCCAAACCTTTCCAAGTTTCTCTATCCTTTCCCTGACATATCCAATGTTATCTTGCCATAGATGAGATATCAGCGCTTGAAAAGCTGGCCCATATTTCTCTTTTCTGTTGGACCTATCCATGCTGTCAATTTAATGGTATTTAGACACACTTAGGAGTCTTCTGATCTTAGAGCCTTTGATTTCAAGTTTTTTTTTTTTTGTTGGTACGGGTTTACCCAAATAGAGTCTATTCAGTCTGGACTTAAAGATTTCCCAGTCTTAGTACTTCCACATAATTATTGACGACTAAACCAAAACTATTATAGCGACAGATTTCATCTGTGGAAATTCTACTAAGTACCAACCAAAAATAAAATTGTACAAAACAATGACAACACCACAAATAAAATCAAAGTGTTTCAACGACACACTCAATTCTAAAGTAATTACGGAAATAAAGATCTCTGTTTTCATTGCCTTCTCGCAGAAGACAGTAAACTCGTTTTATCTGCGATCATTGGCTGCTGTGAAAATGCTACTTCGTATAATTGATTTAAGCTCGTGTTGAACGAGTACCAATGAAAATTATGTATTTTTTTTAACTTTTAATTTAAACATAAGTAATAGTACGAATAACTAGGGTCAGTTAGGGTAAGAGGAACACCGTTGGAAGAGGAACACTACCATCATATCTCCTTAACTACAAAATTTAGCTGTATGTTCTACCAGTCGATAAAATAATAATAATAGTCGATAATTATAATTATCGACTGGTAGAACATACAGCTAAACTTTGTAGTTTAAGAGTTATGATGGTAGTGTTCCTCTTCCACCGGTATTCCTCTTGCCCTAAAATAAAAATATCGTCCTTATTAATGTATAAACAAAACATCTAAAGCCTAGCAAAATTAACATAAAAAACTGCCTTAATTAAATTCACAGAGTCACCACAACAATATTCCTTCCTTTTTCCTTCGACTCGTATCAACTGTTAATACGGGATCTACTTCTTTCATGTGAATTTCATGTCCAATATCGTACTTCTCGCAATACACCCACCTCTATTTCGCTCTTTCTCTGCTTACATACTTATTCAGCCACAAAAAAATGGTGAACAAATAACTACAAAAATAAATACACAATTCTCGTAAATATTAAACTTATCCATATTATAATTGTATCGGCAAAGTATGTTTACCGCAAATAGGTATATAATATAAATACAAACCGAAACTGCGGTTTGGCCGGACCATAATATTCAAACGCGACGTATAATTCATGATTGCATGAATATTCAATATCACTAATATTATACTATGTAAACAAGAAAATTAATGAGTTTGTTACACAATCACAAATAAACTGCTGAATGGATTCGAGTTCATTTAGGATTTAAACATTTTAAATACCTAAAAGTTTACTTAGCACTTGATTTAATCTATACTAACATTATAAAGAGGAAAGATTTGATTGTTTGTTTGTATAGAATAGTAGAAACTACTGAACCGTTTCACTGTTGGAAAACTACACTATCCCCGGGTGACAGGGTACTTTTGATCCCGGAAATGTGGGGGGAATTGGGGATATTTGAAAAAAGAAATTAAGCGCGAGTGAAACCGCCTGCAGAAGGCTAATTAAGATGAAGTTAGTGTCCAATGCCTCTATGGTTTAGATTCAAGAGGTTTTCGTGGTCCTAGGTTCTATTGGGTCTAGAAGTTTTTTGTCGGATCTTTAAAACTATAATATGAGACCCCCGATTTCAGAAGACTCTAGTTAAGTTGTGTCTTCAAGCTAAAGTATTTGTTTTTGCATCCGAGATGCTGACAAATCCTACTAATATTATAAATGCGAAAGTCTGGATGTTTGGATGTTTAGATGTTTGGATGTTTGGATGTTTGGATGTTTGGATGTTTGGATGTTTAGATGTTTGGATGTTTGGATGTTTGGATGTTTGGATGTTTGGAATGATAGCTTATAACCCGGAATAGGATATAGGCTATAAAATTCCTACGGGAAACGTCTCATTCCTGCGGGAATATCAATTTTGAAACTACTGAACCGATTTGAATAATTCTTTCACTATTGGAAAGCTACACTATCCCCGGTGAACATAGGGTACTTTTGATCCTGGAAATGTGGGGGGAAGGGGGGATATTTGAAAAAAAAGATTACGCTCGGGTGAAACCGCGGGCGGAAATAGTATAATAATATATTGCTTACCTGCTGAGTGCTGTTCTAGTTTATAAAGAAACAAAGACAAAAAGAAAGTACCTAAATTAATTATCCTTAACTTATCATGTTACAAAGCAAGGAAGGTTTTTTGAAAGAGAGTGACAAATGAGCCATTGTGACACCTGAATTGGCGGTAAGTGATCACTACCGCCAATAACACTGGGAGTCTGGGTCTAATGGAAGAAAGTCAAGGGCTATTGGGAATGGAGATGGGGAGGAGAGAAAAGGCCTCTGGCATCCTTACTCATCCAACAGAATGTATAATAGCAAAGCTACATAATATTACAACTCACACGCCGATTTTCTGTTAATAAAAAGAGCTGTGCACAATCGCCAGTATCCATTTATTTTGTCCGCTTAAAGTCATAGAAACAATTAAGTTATTTCTGGAAAGACTATCTACTTGATCGAAAGTCAACATTATTAAATTCGCTGCAATTCTAAAGCAATCTCTGGCACAGTGCTGCATAACCCAATATTTGAATTTCAAACTCATAGATTGCCATTTTGTTAAGGCGAGGACAGAGTCATTATCGCTTATCCTCATCTTAATAAAAAAAAATCAGCTATTGTAATAAACATTATTATTATTCTATTTGTTTTAGCTCTATTCACTTAATTTTGCTGATTTAATTTTATTAGTCTTTGGAACTTTAATATTAAACGTATTTAACTACTTCTTTATTTATTCAATCATTTTAAGGAAAAATGAGCCTCATTGGCAGTGGTTTAGTACAGTCAGCGTCAAAATTTAAGCGTTCAAAACCACCAAAAATATCTGAACATTTTCATTTGTTGTTTGAGAACAAAATATTATAGCAAACGATATTTACACCTAAAAGAGTGATTTTAATCAAATGTTTAGATATTTCTGACTGAACCAGACGTTGATCCCGGGGTCCTAGTTTAAGTTTCCGCATTTCCAACATTGTGACGATAACCTGATTTCATTAAAGCCTTTGTTCTGCACTAGGACAAACTAATAAAACAAAATGATATTTTGCACAAACCACTGTAACGAAAATGTCAACACATTCGCCTTAACGCCTATTTGAGCTAAGTGAAATGAACCTAGTGGAATAGTGCTTAATAATTCCGCACCTCTCCCGAACCAATTCGCGCTCTCAATTGATTTCTTCACGGGCCATTGTCGAACGTGATTTCCTTTGTCTCGACGGTGTTAATGTTGGCTTATTCATTAGACCAGACCACTTAGACTGCATAGCTGATAGAAATTTAATGAAATGAATGACTTGAGGCCTTTAAGATCGACAACGGCTCATTTGTTAACCGACAAATCTTGAACCGGCGGCTTCGCCCAAGACTATACAGACTCTGTTCGATAGGGATGACATTTTTGACATTTTGATGACAAGGCCTGTACCATTTAAACTATGTCGTTTATTGGGTACTGGTCCGCAAGTGCGGATTGGTGATCGCAAACTCGAGCTTTGTTCGAAACACCTACTTAATTTTGCCCTACCCAGGAATGGAACCCAGAATCCGGAGATCAAGGTCTGTTAATTTAACCACTAAACCATGGAGGTATATAATATTAATGTAAAATGTAAGTTCAGTTTCATCATTACAAAGTACTTAAATGAGTATTAGTAGATGTGTGAGACGACGTAACGAAAAAAGTATTTGATTAAGTTGTTGTCAAGTCCCAAAAACCTTTAACATACTTCACCCGGTTAACAAATCGCAGTCAGGATCCCAAGATCATTCTCAAACATGCGGAAACACATCATATTTTCAAATGATAGCTAAAATAACTTAGTCAAAACGAACATCCATGTAAACACGTCGCGTATAAACGCAAACTTTTCCGGGAAATGTGGGAAATCTATTTGGCGAAAGCGCGCAGTCTTGATAGCACTCGTTTCTCACTGTCGGCTACATTCGTTGTTGCGAACAACTTTGCTTAGCGAATATTTATCAAACACTATTTTTTTATTTCAGTGTTTATAGCGTGGAAACATGAGCGATCGAACCGTTAGATTTAAATTACGGACCAATAAATTCGGCTACAATAAATGTACCGCCCACACTGATTTGCCGCCGTAATGGCTCAAGTTGTGTTCACCCAATACATTTGTGGAAATCGACAATTTCTTTCTATAACTCGGTGGTTTTATAAGAAAAAAATAGGTAACTCACTGTAACGCACCAATAAGTAAAAACTTATTTAGGTAATTATTATTATGCATTGGGATCTAGCAATCAATGAAGTCTGAAATGATCGTGATTTTGCTTAGAAAATCACATAGCAGAACAACAAATAGCACAAACAAAGTGAAAAACACGGAGGTCGTGGGTTCGATTCCCGCCTTGGGTCTGGGTGGTGGTAGAACTTTTTCAGAGTCTGACTGGCTAGCTACCACCCCCACAGGTAAAATCTGCCGCCATAACAGCTCTGGCTGTGTGCCGGCAATATTAATGTGGGAGCCAGTACACTTGAAATCAAAGGCTCGAAGATCAGAAGAGCCTACAGTCTGGCAGCACATTGAGCGACGTTTCCTGGTAAAGTGTCCCTCAATGGAATAAGCCGCAGTGGCTGCTTACCATCAGGTGGGTTGTGTGTCTGTCTGCCAACTGATGTGGCATAAAAACAACATAGCAGAACAACAAATAGAATAACCAAAGTTAATAGATCTACGTTTTCTTCACATCTAAATCTAAGAAGAAAAAAAAGGTAATTGCTATAGGTACTCTTGACTGGAATCAACTACAATTTCAGATTAGCTTTTTTTCTGTGCACAGCAGAATGCGTTTATGCACCTTTAAACCGCAGGCCACTTCCACAGGTCAGAACCCAAAAGAGACAGAGGGGGCCTTTAGGCGATTCGGCTCAGTATTTAAACCAAAGACTTTTTTAAATACAAGACTCCCTAGCCAGCCTAAAAAGGGCTCTTTTGCTGGCTACAAGTTTCTTAAAGAACATTATCAAAATCAAACTTGATTTGTTACTACATAACACTTTCCTATTAGAATCTACTTAGCTTTATTTATTACTTACTTTGTTAGCGCTTAACACAGCTACTAAGTTGAAATTGAGCTCATTTCGCTGGGAGTTCTAGAATATCTCAGTGAGCAAGTTATTTTGCAAACATAAGTAGTAACCGCATAAGTTTTGACCAAACGAAGTTGTCCTGGCGTCTCGAGGGAAATATCCGCACAAGTAATCATGTATGCTTTGCGATATTTCTGAAGATATGTCTCAAGTTGAAGTCTTTGCGCTATAATTTATTTGAAGAGGCATAAATATATTATAAATAACTAGCTGACCCGGTAAACTTCGTATCACTTACCTCTTAATGTAAACCATATAACTTTGAACCCTAATGATGTATTATTTCATTTTTTTATTTTAATTTTACCGACAAAGACGTCGTTTAGCTTAATGCAAGTAACATACATACCTTAAAAGAAGAATCTTTTATTATTATACAAGTTCCTCAGTTCCTCCTACAGAAGTATTATATCTCGCGTGCTAGCACTAATGTAGATTTCATACAGCTATTACGCTACTTGAGAACAAGTTATCTAATTGACCAAAGAACTTAACAAGTTTTAAATTCAAACCACGTTATAATTTTCTCTACTTTTGCATTCCATTTATTGAATAAAATATTGTTCTAAAAACTATACAAAGAAACCACTAAAGTTAGTAGCCACAGACCTTTTAATGTCATAAGCTTAATCGTTTTCTAGAAATACAAAGAAAAGGATTATTCAAACACACAAGGTAAGGTGCTGCTCAGATGAATACACTTTGTTTGTTGACGACACTGCACAATATTGAAACATCGTATGTACGAAAGTATGTGGACCCAAAAAGTGCCTACGTTTGCGCAGAAACGGCTGATCTCATATTCCCTGGTGGCTAATATTCGAAACAAGACAAAACCAACTATTCGTTAGCCAGCAATGCACCAGCATACTGTTTCTCATAAAAAAAAACCAACAAAATCATTCAACAGAATAAGAAAACCTATTTAACCCTTTCCCCGCCACGCTTTTTTCCGAAAATGGTGCACCACACGCCACGACGATTAAAAAAAAAAATTCCAAAAAATTATTAGGTTATACTCAACTCATTCAGGCAAGTAAAAATACAACGTTTCTTGATCATGTTTTTTTGTCTGATATATCAGACATTGGCGTGGTGGGCACGAAAATGGTTTGTCTGATATATCAGACATTGGCGTTGAAAGGGTTAATACCAAAGATATTTTATAAAGAAAAACAGAATAATCTTCAAAAGGCATACGAGACAGGTGGCGCTGCTGGCGCTGTCATCTGCCAAGAATTTCGATATGACGTGCGTGACAGCCAAACCTCCCCCTGTTTATAACTCCATCATTCATAAAGGGCGAAAATAATCAACAGGCGAAATAAGAAGGCTAAGATTTCGCATTTCAACTTACAAAGAACCCCCCCTACCCTCCATTCAGCACTCGGCTGTGGAGCACATGGTTAAGGCATTATGGCGCCCGTACCTGTTTATATACAGGGGTAAACACGTCTCAACTTTTGACAGATGTAAAATGGGGCTGAGCAAAATAAAGTGCGGAAACATACGAGAGGGAATTTCTGCTTAGCGCGTTCTGTGAATTCTAAATTTGTGCAACATAATAATATTATTCTTCCGATGTCAAACAAACACGAGACTACAACGGAATCGCCCGTCGAATTCAATAATTATCTCCAATATACCGATGACGGACTTCACCCGTTTTTTTTTTCTTTTAATCTAGTATTAGCCATTTAGTATAACATTTTACTATCGAAAACTTCAATTTAGGTAAAGTTGCGCTGTTGCTTCTGAATTAAAAATAAATATGGTATCAGGAAACTATTTCCGATCAACATAATAAATGACGTACGTCGTTTATTATGTTGATAAAACCTAACGAAAAAAACTGAAAACCTTATTTACTGATTGAATAATTTTACTTAAATGACGTAAAACTAGGTAGGTAATAAATAACGTTTGTTTTTCATTCCCGTATATTCCCAACTCAAAGAAAATAAGCCCCGGGCAAATGAAATAGCCTCGCGAAGCGTTTTATGAATTCATAACGTCTGGATGACGTTTTTATACCGTTCATTAAAGGCAAGTCGGTTTATTATTTCTTAGAGATTATTGTTGTGCACGCTTGTTACAGTTCACTTTCGTTTGGATTTGAAATACGGATTTAATTACACTCGCTGCCGGCGCCATGAAACTGTCAAACATTGAAGGAAGCGTGAAAGGTTTACAGGTAACACCTTAAAACCGAAATTAAGTGTTAAATGCAAGGCCTTTTATATCTGCCCTTTTAGCAAATAGTACATTTACCCTACAGAAAAATATGTTATAGGTACTTAGGTTTCATTGTCATTATTTTGTGTTGATCTGACTTTCTAAAAACCAACTACGACTAACAACTGACTAGCTATCATTTCCACAGGTAAAACCATTGATAGTGTATTTAAAAAAGATGTAGATATGCCATCCTTTGACGCACGGCGATTAGAATTTGATCCGTCGAGATATACTAAATCTATGTGCTTCACCAACCGTTGACATTATGCGTCTAAAATGATTTGTGTCAATTAACACAATATGAGCGGAGCATTTTTCGAGCGCTAGTGCGGTATCTACCTCTTTTTTAAATACACTATCATGGTGTGTATGGCGCCTAATACGAACAAACCATAAGGGTGCGGGAAAATATATTGTATGGCGGTAAACCTTAGGCGTGGTTTTTGATGATTTTAAGTGGACTGTATTTGTTTGCGGGGAGAGAAAAAAGACAATGAGCGATAAGAAATATGTGAGGGGAAAATGGGAAGGACAACAGGAGCTCACCTCGTAATCTTCTTCAGCTTACACACTTTCTGCTGATGCACGTGGCGGCCGCGCACTTTCACTTTCCGTTCTTCTCACAGTTTTTCTTAATGTCCATTGTTCTTACACGAGCACTAAAGACACATTCCCGTCGGCGAATTCACATAAGGATTAGCGGATACATTAGCGAATGGAGTCGCTTTTTATGGCGAGGTTCGGGTCTGGATGCGACCAACTCGACCGGCGACTCGCAGTAGAAGAGGGGCGTCACATTTGCGGTGACGCGATGGAGAGGGAGTCCTAGCGTAGACCAGGAGTGACTGCCACCTGGCGTAGACCACGGCGGCGCGGTGACCAGCGTAGAATGCGACCGGCGTGGACCGGCTTCTAACGCAGAGTGCGTCCCATTTGCGTAGACGCAATGGCGAGGGGTGAGAGGATATGAAGGAATATGTAGGTAGAAGGAAATAAATACATAACAGTCCACCTACTTTATTCGTAATATAAATATGAAACCCAACATCCCCCCGGCCTTGAAGTTACCCTTCAAAGAGAAGAGAGAATAAAAAATAAAAATGTATCTCTACATAGAGACTGTAGAGAGAAGCGGGACAGTATTATATAGCGGGTAAATAAAGAATATAAACTAACTTTTTATTTTAGATCTCTATGAAACCTAACCTAGCGAGTCTATAAGACAGAAATAAAATTAATAGAGGAAAAATAACACTAAGGTGACTCTACTGAGTCGGAAGCGGGCAAAGCCGCACAACTGGACGCTTATAGGTGCCAGCTTTCGTTCTTACATCCGCCACGCGAGTTACTCCGTCCTTACCAGGATGGACACAAGTAATTATGCCTAAAGGCCACTGTAAGGGTGGAGCATTATCTACAATTAACAAAACCACAGTACCAACAGTAACTGGGTTTGACGGGGTATTCCACTTTTCGCGCAATTGCAAATTATGCAAATACTCCGATCTAAAGCGCTTCCAATACGATTGCACAAGTGAATCCATTAATGAGAAACGAGATATCAAATTTTTATTTTCATTAGTTAAATCAGCCGCGGGAAGGAACTCCAGCGGAGCGGTAGATAAGAAATGCGAAGGTGTGAGCGCTAGCGGCTCCGATGGATCAGAGCTCAACGCGTAGAGAGGACGGCTATTAAGCATTGCCTCGATTTGTGCTAATACAGTAGCCATTTCCTCAAACGTGAGGATTTGGTTTCCGATAACTCTAAACAATAGCGATCTAGCCCTTTTTATATTCGCTTGCCATATGCCACCAAAGTGGCTCGCGGTTGGGGGATTCATTGGCCACGTAATGCGGTTCTTCGCGAGTTCATCACTAAAACTGCGGTAATAATCTTCTGATAATAAGAACTCGCGAAGTTTATCAAAATACGCTTTAGATGCGACAAAATTCGTACCGTTGTCGCTGTATAGAAACCTACAAGGACCTCGGTGCGATATGAAACGTTTGAACACGTCAATAAATAACTTTAGAACCGGTTTCTATACCCATATGACGCGGGTATTTAAGGCGGGCTATAAACGGCAGCTCAGCTTAATTTTGCTGCCACAAATTTATAAAGCGGAAGGGGGCACATCGTTCCTATTAAGTAGGAGAAACCAAAGTTCTTTTATTATTAATTTAGCGTAAAGAAACGATGACGACCGGCGTAGACCGGCGTCCAGCGTAGAGTACGACCAGCGTAGACCGGCGATTAGCGTAAAGAATAACGGGTCCTACGAGTCCTAAGACATCGTACAGACGAGAGCGGTTGCCGACAAAATAATGCGTTTAGTACAAACTGGCGGTGAACTCGAAATATCAAAAACGAATGTATCTTGCGATGATAACCAGCGCAAACCTAAAATCTTAAATGTATTTCCATCGTCAAAGGAAATAGATTCAGAATGTCGGCACGATTCTGGTTTTAAGAAGTTCGAGTGAATAAGACGTTCAATTGAACAAATCAAACCCACTCGTTTTGAAGAGATGAATCAACTTATGTGCTGTCTTGACTGCTTCCTCGAGAGAAGAAACAGAAGAGGCGAGGTAATTCACATATACATCTCTTTCTATCACGGTGGCTGCCTGAGGCCACTGGTGTTGTTCGTCACTGGCTAGCTGGCGTAGCGCGCCGAGCGCTAAGAATGGCGAAGATCTAAGCCCGAACGTTACCCGAGAAAACTAAAATACTTTTAGCGGTGCATTATTTGAAAAACGATACAATATTCGTTGATATTTGAGTCGCGGAGCTTTTATATAAATACATAAATACATTTATTTAATGTCGGCATAAAAATGCAATATAAAAATGCGAAAATTTAAAATATGTAATGTGAATCAGCCTGTAGATTGCGACCAGTGTGCAAAATAGTCACCTTGTCGTCACGAACTACAGGGTGGTGCGGTTTAATGAAATCCTGGGGAGAAGCTCTCCTCAGGTGCGGTGCGGGACAGAATACCTTTGTTTAGGTAATCTAGAATAATATTATCATTTTTAATTCTTAAATCAGGATCCTTTGCGAATTTATTCTCAAGGTATAAAAAACGTTTCTTGGCGTTGATATAAGAATTACCTAATTTATTAAGATCGTTCTTAAACGGAAGGTCGACAGAGTAACTGCCAGCCGAATTGCCAACAGTTGTCGAAGCCTGAGTAAAGGCACAAAGCGTGTGCGCGGGCGGCGGTGAAACTATAGGAGCGTCACCCATAATTAGGTAACCTAAAGTTGTTTCAAAAGCAGAGGGCATATTAAAATCAGCGGATTTAATTTTATCAAAAAGTAAAATTTCACAATACAACTTCACACCCAAAAGCATATCTATAGGACCGGGCTGTGAGAAGTCGTCATCAGCGAGAGGTATATTGCGAATAAAACTGATAGCCGCGGCATCGACACGCGAGTCAGGTAACTGTGACGTAATCTGTTCGATTATCATAGGCTGTACAGAATATTCGCATCCA
Organism: Mecyna flavalis; assembly: GCA_949319885.1. Taxonomy (NCBI): domain Eukaryota; kingdom Metazoa; phylum Arthropoda; class Insecta; order Lepidoptera; family Crambidae; genus Mecyna; species Mecyna flavalis. The sequence goes on from OX439426.1 coordinate 3,063,615, forward strand.
TCATCAAACCGAGATGTGAATTTTAATGAGGTCGTCCCTATAATTTTTTGAGACGTCCCTCCTATGCCCTGAACTTCCGAAAAGCGGGTTTGTTTATTTATAGAAAGCGAAAGTCGCTTGCAACAAGTGGCGGTCATATAATCACTTTGAGAACCTGGATCCACTAGGCATCTCAAGTAGTGAGTGCGGTTAAAACAATCAACAACTTTGATTTTCGCGGTTCCTAACAATGTAGTCGTTTGAAACCGATTAACTCGATCGTACGAAACTGTACAAACCGAAGTATTATTCTCATTAAGAACGCGATGCGATAAACAACTACCTGTTGCATTGTGAGCGGGCGACAATGCGTTATGCATGATTGACTCAGCGCTAGGGCTGCCGAGCGCAGCGCCTGCGCAGCGTGTACGAATATTTTTGGCGGGGTCTTTGGACACCACTGCACCAATATTACAATTAGATTTAGCGGTTGTATTGAAGTGCAATAATGAGTGGTGTCGTAAAGAACAATGCGAACAATTATGTTTTGAAGCGCAAGAAAATGTTTTGTGCTTCACACTTAAGCAGTTGTTACAAAAAGAATTAATTTTAATAAAATTATATCTTTTATGTGGAGTTAATTTCATAAAAGAAGGACACGAATATAAATGTTCGTGTTGTTTATTATTACACAACGCGCACTTATTGTTAGTTGGTATGTGCGACCCTAAATCTGTATTAACGAAAGATTTAGTCAACGGTTTAGGGATGTGCTTAGTGCGTTGTGAATTACCAACAACCGGTTTATTACTCGTATTAGAAGAACGAGATAAAACCTTACTTTGCTCCTTAACAAATTCAATTAAATTTTGATAAGTAGGTATTTTATCTTTGCGATGTGCAATTTCAAATAATTTAATTGTTTCTGCGTCTAACTTCTGAAGCGCCAAATGTAAGAAAATAAAATCATTTAAATCACTAAGTTTGAGTTGTTTAAGAGCTTCTATAGAGGAGTCAAAATTATTAATAAATGAATCTAGTCCGGTTGTGGTTGAACTAGAAAGCGGTTTAAAATGTAACAACTGGTTAAGATATGCGGATGCGAGCGAACGAGGATCGTCGTACTTTTGCACTAAGGTGTCCCATATAATATTATAATTTGCTGCGGTAGGTGCCAACCCTGCGCAAACGCATGAAGCCGGTCCGGTAAGTTTCCCGACTAAGTAAAATACGCGGTCATTATCAGTTAGCGAAGCGTTATCATGGATCATACTTTTAAACTGGTGATAAAATATAGGCCAGTTCCTAGCATCTCCATCGAATGATCTAAGTTCAATAGGTGGAAGGTGCGGCTTAGATTTCGTAGGGGTTTGTTGCGGTGAAGAATGCATATCATTATCAACCAAAACCTGTTTGATATAGCAATACATATCTTCAAATGATATCCAAGAATCATAATCGACTTCAGAATCAGGATACAGTTGTAAATGTAACGTATTGTAGGTATCCAAAATACTTTGATAATCAGTACGCAAAGTATCTATGTTAACAGCGCTAGAAGAAAACATTCTAAAATGCTGGGAATCGATTTCTGCTTTTTTAGCATTTTCGAAAATGTTTTCCACACGTCTATAAATAACATCGCGTTTAGCTGTACAAATAGCTAACTGACTTTTATTAATATCTAAACTTTCTCCTGCGATTCCTTCACCCTCTCTTCGTGTAGTTTTAACCATTGTGCTTAATTAAAAATATTATTTTTAGCGTTTAATTTAAGTGTTATGCAATTATAACATATATTTTACTTAGTCAAGGAACGTAATCATATAAATCAAAAGTATTTTATACGACAAAAAGATTGATCCGAATCTGAATCTTATCTATATTACGGAACGGGTTAAAATAGCGAGAATGAGCAACGTATAGCGGGGCGGTTAAAAGTAAAAATTGTCATTAAATAGTGCGGTAGAATGATTTAAATGCGTGCGACTAAAGGAATGCGTCTTCGTACCTGTGCAATCGTAATGGCGGATATATGACGAAATATGCGATCGGAATATTACGAAATATTACAAATGCGTGATAAATATTAAGATAGATACAACTAACGATATGTACTACGTAATGCGGTGCGGAAATAAAAACGAAATAGCTGCCTATGCGGGGATAAACAAGAAATAAATGACAAACTATTTCAATTTACGCAGCACAATATGGCGGAAAGTTATACCTAACTTGCGGTTATGGAAGTAAAATGGATAAAAATCCGAATTGAAGTGATCAAATTAAGGATCCTTGGCTCGAAGTGACCAAATTATGGTGTGTATGGCGCCTAATACGAACAAACCATAAGGGTGCGGGAAAATATATTGTATGGCGGTAAACCTTAGGCGTGGTTTTTGATGATTTTAAGTGGACTGTATTTGTTTGCGGGGAGAGAAAAAAGACAATGAGCGATAAGAAATATGTGAGGGGAAAATGGGAAGGACAACAGGAGCTCACCTCGTAATCTTCTTCAGCTTACACACTTTCTGCTGATGCACGTGGCGGCCGCGCACTTTCACTTTCCGTTCACCTCACAGTTTTTCTTAATGTCCATTGTTCTTACACGAGCACTAAAGACACATTCCCGTCGGCGAATTCACATAAGGATTAGCGGATACATTAGCGAATGGAGTCGCTTTTTATGGCGAGGTTCGGGTCTGGATGCGACCAACTCGACCGGCGACTCGCAGTAGAAGAGGGGCGTCACATTTGCGGTGACGCGATGGAGAGGGAGTCCTAGCGTAGACCAGGAGTGACTGCCACCTGGCGTAGACCACGGCGGCGCGGTGACCAGCGTAGAATGCGACCGGCGTGGACCGGCTTCTAACGCAGAGTGCGTCCCATTTGCGTAGACGCAATGGCGAGGGGTGAGAGGATATGAAGGAATATGTAGGTAGAAGGAAATAAATACATAACAGTCCACCTACTTTATTCGTAATATAAATATGAAACCCAACAATGGGTAAAACGTTTACTTTTGCAATTGATACTTTAGGAGGTAATGTTTCAAGGGGACGCCTAGTAGGTACAACACAGTTAATTCCTTTAATAAAGTGTCCCATAAATAACGGGCCTAGCTATGTGATAATAATAGGTCTAACCACGTAGCTGCGTATCATAATGTTAGTTGCGTGTCAATCTTCAAATTCTTATTTGGACCACTTACATACCTTACCCTAAGTAGTTACTTAAGCAAAGTAGCTTAAAAAACTTCTGTGATGGTTATCAAAATCATCGGGGATACCACAAAAAATATCAGGACAAATGCAATTGTATATCAAAAAAAAAATTTGCTGCCGCATTCGGTCTCTACCAAATGTGCCATCGCGCCAAAACACCGTATTCTTTCAAAATCAAAATATTCTTTATTCATGTAAACTTGTATCAAGTATTTATGAATCGTCAATTACAGAGTGACTCTACCACCGGTATCGGAATGCAGTCATCTGCCGAGAAGAACCGGCAAGAAACTCGACAGTTACTCTTTTTCATCGCCATGTTTGTTTACAATTTGTTTGTTACAATTACTGATTAGTTTTAGAATACCAAGCCATACAGTATAAAGTATAAGAATGAGACTATAATCGAGAAAAATCCGTGAGCCCTGGAAGACCAGTGCCCAAAGGTGGCACCTGCAGCACAAGTATGACGTATGTGCCAGCCATAATTTCACTCAACCATATTATAGGGAATGTAACCACCCGACACATAACGCCACCACCCCAATTTTTAAACACTTTTTAAACGGAAGAACTGCCACCCTTAATTTTACTTTTAAAAGTTGAAAATTATAAGCACCTGCAGTGGATACAACTTCAACACCAATTACATGTCTCTATTACTGACACAGAACTACGTAAGTACTATTATTTATTCTGTGACAGAACTTCAACGCAACAAAGGCAACATGGGCGGTAAATTCATTCCCTCTGAAGCTCATAAAATAGAGGGGGCTTACCAGACCCGTAATAATCGAGACTGATGGACTGAACTAAGCCCTTGCGTATTGAGTTAGGGCTGATAGACGAAAAATGGCCCGTTTTAAGGTCATCAGTTCTGGTGGTACTTGTTACGAGGTCTTACACTCGGGGCGGCGCACAGTGGTGAAATTTGCTCAAAAGTTGGCCAAAATTACGTTAAGTGTGTAATGCCTATATATTGCTGTAGTCTGTCCAAAATAATAGTTTAAAGGTGATTTTAAAAGTAAAACTAATATTAATGTTTTAATCTAATCTTACTAATATTTGTTAAAAATAAGATTGGTGAAACAAATCTTCCATAGTCTATTTCCTGGAAAATTTCCGTGTGAAACCTAACGAATTTTTTCTATATCTTCTTGGCCCTCTTCAGATAAAAGACATAAAGGAACTACTGCATTCTGTACCATAATATGCCCGTGGATTAATATTCTGTGACTTGTAGTTGGCATATTATACCATTGTCAGTTTTTCAAAATTTTGTTTTGGTGACGCAGTTTGACGCAGCTAATTTTGGTGTCATTTGAAAGCCATAAATATGTTCTTTCGAAATATGTAAAAGAAACGGGTTGAGTGCGATTAAGTATGAACTTTTTCACCATGTAAAAAAAATAAACTGTTAAAAAATAGACTTCTATTCAAACCTATATATCTACAACAACGTAAGTAATGTTAACTGTTTAGTAATACAGAAATAATGAACTAACCTTAAAGGTATAGAAAAATTATGTTTCATACCAGATATCAACTAAATAAAAGTTAAACGTCGTTGTTATACAAAGCTCAAAATTATAATAAATTACTCAACAAGCAAAACTGTTTAAATCGAGTGCTGTGGGTATCTGAAAAAAGAGGGTCAAACGTTTTAAAGGTCATTAATAGATGGCGCCATATGTCTTGTTCCTAAATTAGGTTACTAATTTGGAATCGGAGTAACTTTGTTTTTTCTAATTTTGGCCACAAAATACGTCAATTTCACCTGTGTGCGGCGGGGTTCAGTGAAAGTTGAAATATGGGGCTTCGTAACAGTATGTCTTTATTTAGTTTAGTATGATTTGATGTTTTAGTTTTTAGTATGATTTATTAACTACTGAATATCGTACAAACTAGTGGTTTTTGCAATGTGTGTGAAAAAAAAATCAATATAAATTATAAATAATTTTAGGAAGAAACTAAAATACGCTGTTTTTATAAAATATTGTCATTCCTTCTATATGCATTTATAAAAATAACACATTTTGTGTGTAATATGATGTAAATTAGAACGCTGACAAAATCTCATTTTTTTTCAAATTGGTACAGTCAAAATCACGTCAGACGTAACACTTTGGACTTTGTACCGCTCTTATGTCGGGGGCATAAGCGCTATTATCGAACTGCAAGTGTATATCGTGATGTGCTGTTGACTGTACATACCTACATAAATAGTACCTACCCGTATCAACCGTGTTATGATAAACTTCAAAATCTTCTGTAAAAAAGTCGAATCGTGTGACACGGCAACACTGTAGCGTCATTTACAGCCTTCATTCAATCCTGTTAAACGTAAAAATCACGTTCCCGAAACTTTAAAACTATTAGCATTTTTAAATCCCGTCTCGTTGCTACTTATTCGCGAACATGCTCCACCATCGTTTTAAAGTTTCGCCCACTGTAACCCAGTTTCGCACGATAATATCGCGGTAAGTGTTTAAGAAGGTTTATTTATTGGCCCATTTAACCTGCTAAGGTAGTTCCTGAGATTTATGTTGATAGATAAGTCGTGGAGCGTTACACAATGCTCGTTCGTTCGTTTTGAAGTATTTAAAGTTTGCATTTGTTACGTTTTACCGTTGCGGTTAGGAATTTACAGCGTTTGCGATACAAGTTTTATTTTTTATTTTATTTTTTATAGTAAGGAGCTAGACGCTAATTCGAAATTTAGTTATTTATAACCGGCATAGGTACTAACCTTTTCCATATCTGGAAATCACCTAGTTTATTGGATGGTCCTCCCTAAGTAACCCCTACGCTACCAATACAATCCATAAAAGGGAAACGCGGGGGAGTTTAGTGGACAGTGGGATAACGACCTTTAGCGTTGAGTCCCACACACAGCCGCAGATCTCGCTAGGCTGTAGTTATGGTGATTTAAATCATTTTCTTACGCGTTAGCAAATAAAAAATGTAGCAGCACATGACCGACGCTATCTGACTTAATGTCTCTCAATGGAATAGGCTGCAATAGTCATTTACCATTAGGTGAGCCGCGTTTCTATCTGCCAACTAAATAGACATAAAAATAAAAACAGAATAAAAAACACAATGTCAGTGGGACCCGCAGTAATGAACTGTTAGCCAGCGTTATTTACAAGTCATCAGTTACTGTTTGGCCGAACACGCCTGCAAGTTCAGCAACACAGCGTTTTGACGTCAGCTGTTTTCAAACAGCTTTCGAATTGACCGCAATATCAGTAAACAATATAGAAATACACGTGGGGTAGGGCTGTGGTTTTTTTTGATGCGTACACTTTTCAAAGGCCACCTACATCTATTAGAATGATCTACATGGAGAGAGATGACGAAAAGTGGGCGAAAACAACCTTATTTTATTAATACCTTTATATCTATACAGCCCTGGTTACGATTAGAATATGCACGCTACAGATTAATTTTATCTTTCCGTATTAGTTCATATAGTAAAAAGTATCAGCCTATTAATGTCCCACTGAAGGGAAAAGGCCTCATCCTTGAAATCAATAGTTATCGTTACAATTATGGGTACTTGCTTAATCACCACGCTTGCCAAATGCGGATTTGTGATCAAACCCTAGCTGTGTCCGAAAAAACCGACAAAAGTTAGCTCGACCCGGGACTTTAAACCCAGGACCCCGAGATCTCGACCCGGTACTGAAACCATTAGACAATCGAGGAGTTCTTATTAGTATAAGCTGAAATTAGTTTGCAGATAACTTTGTCGGAATAATTTCCAAGGATATTTTGATAAACATTTCCATATTTCTACACTGCGGTTACGGTTTGTCTCTAGGTCAAAAGGCCCCCAGAGAGCGCGTCTACGCGGTGCCTCCCTGGTGACGGATTAGAATATCCACGCTACGGGAAATTAGTTTAAACTGTCCCTCAGTCCCTCAAGTGTATTTGTTAATCATGACTCGTAGGTATGGTATCTATAGTAAACTAATAGATTTAGTAAATTAAATACTAGTAGTATTGAAGGTGAAGGTTTATGAGAATACATGGATAGTTGTTTATTTATCTATACTAGTATTATAAAGTGATTTGTTTGTATGTTTGTTTTAATAAATAGGCTCCGAAACTACGGAACCGATTTGGAAAATTCTTTTGCTGTTGGAAAGCTACACTATTCCCGGGTGATATAGGGTACTGTTGATCCCGGTAATGTGGGGGGAAGGGGATGATAATGACAAAAGGAATTATGCGCGGGTAAAACCGCGGAAGCGACCGCTAGTACTCCTACTATATAATATTATAAATGCGAAAGTCTGGATGTTTGTTACTCAATCATGCCTTAACGGCTGAACGGATTTAGATGAAATTTGGCACACGTATACTTTATAACCCGGATTAGGACATAGGCTATAAAATTCCTACGAAAAACGTCTAATTCCCGCGGGATATTTAAAAAAAGAAATTACGCGCGGGTGAAACCGCGGGCGGAAAGCTAGTATATTATAATGCGTAACCTCATGGACTGATATTTACTCAAATATTGTGTGATCTGGATTTTACTAACATATTCATCACGAGAATAATGAATTATTTTGACATGTCTTATTATATAACTGGCTATTTTCTACCAAAATTTTTTTTTATGCAAAACGAATTTGTTAAGCGTAGTAATTATGCCAGTACCAGTATCTTTGTAGCAATGACTTAACCTCAATGATGACCATTAATAGGCTGATACTTTACTACGTTCCTTAACTTTCATTGAGGAAGTGTCGAAAGTTAATTTGAGGAAAAATCAACTCCAACTGATTTTCAAAGCTGCGTTGGACTCTAATTGACAAAAGGGCACTTCAAACTTCATTTCTCGGTGCCCAAACTTCCTTTTTAACAGGCTAACTCCATCCTGAAACTTTTATAAAGACATGAATATTACACAAACGAATAGTATGGAAACTCGAAAATTATACGGGAGAAAAATTATAATTCCCGAAGGCACTTTGTAGATACTAATTCGACTCGGGGGACTTTTTAGAGGGAAAAAGACATGTCAAGCGTAAGCCACATGAAAAGGTGACGGATCTGTTATTTTAAAAAGATAGGTCAGCAGTACATCGACTTTTTTTGTTACTCTTGGAATACGTTACGTACCTACCTACCACCGCCCTCCATCTTTCCTCTCCACAGTCAGATAACGCATCTGAAACCCTCGTCCTAATAGTATGTGTCCATGGGTGGTAATATTCACTAACCATCAGGTGTCACAAATGATAGTTTAATCAAATGAATATTTTATTCCCGGCCCAGATTTTAAAATTTAAACGGAACAATAATAATATGGTGGTGGTTTCGCGCAAGGAGTAACAATAAGTACGCCACTTATTTTGTCCGAAGGCCAAAATGCAGCTTTAACAAAATTTAATTAATTTAATAAATAAAAGGGACCGTTGAAGGTCAAAACTTTCCTCTTATTAATAAGAAAATGCAGTCGTTGAATTTTCGTTTAATAAGCTGAATTGCAGAATCCTAATAAACTTTAATTTTGGAGGAAAATTCTGAAAAGATGGGATTAAATATGAAGGGATGGAGGAAGAAAAAATTTGTAAGCACTCTATTGTTTAATCAGTACCTACAATTGAGTAGGCCTCTCGTAAATGAGACCATTGTCTTGTTAGACATCGTTCCTCTCAGACATCGTATACTTAATTGAAACTTAACCGGTGAAATTGATTAACTTTGTAAAATAAGTTTGAGTTTACATGAATTTAAATATCTAAGTTTATTGAGTACAAAAGTAGCTATGTATTTTAAATTATCGAAAAGCCTAATTGTCATGGTAATAACGGTTGTAAGCTATAACAGTGGGATTCGAACTCACGACGCCTTGCGTGGAGTCACTACTAATAAAAGCGCCATCATACCAGCCAACAGCAAAAGCAACTTTTTAAAAATACAGCAAAGACAGTTCAGTTTCATACAGCCTACAATTCACCAACCAGGTTTTGTGTTTCAAACGATATAACAAAAGCGAACAGACCAATCCATCTGAGCGGACTAGGCGATAAGTGTTTAATGCCTTCGCCGTCAGCTGCGGTTTGACAACGCTCCGTCAGTCGGATGTCGATGTTAATTCGGTTATTTTATCGAGTCATCGCCGCCCTAATTGGTGCTGGCGGCAGGAAGTGACGAGAATAAAGGTCGATGGAAAGGGCACGAAGAATCCAATCTTTTTTCGTGCGTACTTTTTTTTTCACCACTTTCCGGCCGGTTTTCCGACATGGATATGTCTTCAGTACTAAGACTGGGTGTACCAGAAGCGTAGATACGAGATTTTTACTTGCCAATATAATAAACTAGCGGTCGCCTCCGCAGTTTCACAAGCGCGCAATTTCTTTTTTCAAATATTCCCCCCTTCCCCCCTCATTTCCGGGATCAATAGTACCCTATGTCACCAGGGAATAATGTAGCTTTCAAACAGTGAAAGAATTTTCAAAATCGGTTAAGTAGTTTCAGAACCTATTCTATACAAACAAACAAGCAAAATAATCTTTCTGCCTCTTTATAATATTAGAGATTATATAGATGGGCGTTTCTGTGTGAGACGTATAATTTGAAAAAACAAAAACAATAAAGTATTTTTCGTGCGAGATCAGCTGGAAAGGCACGTCGCCCGTCGCTCAAAGCACTGAGGGCTTGTCTGATCTTCGAATGGCATTAGTAGGATAGAATTTCTGGATCTGTATTCGCTATTTACTGAATATTAGTATTGATACGATGACTAATTGTTAACCTCCATGTATCCTTCTTCATCCTAAATGCCGTTGAATCGCAACTAAACAAATCTTATTAAAACGTTTCTAAAAAAAACTGAATCTATAAATCTTGCCATAGGTAGGGCTTAAGAAATTAATTATTTTTACACACAAATCGATCTCAGAAACACAATAACACCTCCCAACTCCGCACAAATGTCGTCGTATTTTTACAGTTCTAAGGACTCCCATAATTCCTTCGAAGAACGAACGCACCCGAAGTTTTTTTTTTTTTTTTTTTTTTTTATGCGAAAAGGGTAACCATTTGGCCACGATCTCACCTGATGGAAAGTGTGATGCGGCCTAAGGTGGTACATGTTTACCCATATACAGCCTATTCACTCTGGACTTGAAGATTCCCAAGTCGTAGTGGTCAGGAAATACCTCCGCAGGCAAGGAGTTCCATTCCTTAGCCATCCGCATCAAAAAGCTACTGGCATAGCGTTTCGTGCGGCTGGGTGGTATATCCACTATGTAAGGGTGGTAGCCTAATCTGCGTCTGGTATCCCGATAGTGGAAAGGGGCAGGTGGGATAAGCTCGTGTAATTCGCTTGCACACTCTCCGAAGTGTATCCTGTAAAATACTGAAAGACCGGCAACTCGGCGACGGTGGTTAAGGTCATGCAGCGTTTTTGTAAGTGAGGGCTTATTGATAAGCCTTCTCGCGCGCTTGTCTATTGCGTCTAAGGCCGCCAGTTGGTATTTGGCCGAACCATCCCAAAGGTGACAGCAGTACTCCATACAAGGGCGGATTTGCGCTTTATACAGCATTAAGAGCTGTTCTGGTGTGAAAAACCTCCTAACCCTTGAAAGGACACCGAGCTTTTAGGCTGCAGTAGCCGCCATAGACTCAATGCAGTCACCAAAGTTCAAATTGCTTGAAAGTTTCATGCCAAGGAGTTGTAAATGGTCTTGCAATTGGACAGGAACACCACGGAAAAAGTTATTGAAAGGCTAAGGAATAAATTCGTACTGCCAGCATAAATCTCACAAATTATGGCTCACTTCTTCTCATATACATTAGGCATCGGGGACATATTAGAATGTTTTATATCAACCCGACGATGACTTACGACAAAATGGCATAAGTAACACGTTAACTCTGGTGTGCCATATCAACTTTCTGCTGACATTACAACTTTTGTGATAAAATCTCGCTCCCCTCTTTGTGGGGGGCGCTTTAGGTAATAGCCTATAAAATATGCCTCGTGTAGTATCCATTCCGTAAGATAAGTGTATAAATTCTTGGAATAATAAATGAAGTGATCTAAAGGTTTAAAAACATGGACCTCATCTTAGAGATTTTCACATCTTTTGAGGAAATTAACAATTGTTAACAAACGAAAATGGCAAGCGTATTTTCGTTATGTTTTTTAATTATTTAGAGAAACAGGCTAAATTATGCCTTTTTGAAGTGAAAACTTCTTTAGCGGCGTTGTGCACTTTTTTTGTATGGGGAAAAAATGTTAAACTCGCGACAGGATTTATGTGTCACGTGACCTGATCGAAAATCCATAAAATTTGAAGTCCGGACACGTGTTTTCTACAAACTTATCTGTTCCGGTGGCCAAAATTGGAACTACGTGAAATGCAATGCAAAAACGATATTTAATGACAGTTTTAAATAGACAGTAGCGACGCCGCCACCGGAACAGATAATTTGTCGGTCTATAGACAATAATGGTTTTTTGTTCAATTTGACAGCTCATTTATTAAATGCAAAGAAAAGTGCTTCTTATGTACATCAGGAGTAGAGTAAATAATTGTATTAATAAGAACTGATGTTGTTTTCTTGAGTTTTATTCCTTTAGCGTAAGGTATATTTTTCTTTGCATGAATGAACTGTCAAGTGTGACCTCTTCTACTATTATAGCCGCAGTGCGGTCGCTTCCTATATGCTTCCTATGCTACAAAGTGACCACAAAGACCTTAATTTGATATCCTGCAAAATTCAAAATTTCATTGCCGTAATAAAACATTTAAAAAGTTTGGAATATCTTTATTCGCCGGAATTATATAACAGTATTTTATGGAAATTAACACCACTTCTCCGCAGTCTTTGGATCCGCTATGCTGCGGAGCATGCATCAGGTCGTATGAAGTTGGAAATGCTGTCCGATTTCCTGCGACAAGAGGCTCGTTCTCACACACATTTTGGCTTGTTACCCCAAATTCCCAGTGAACATCCTCGAAAGCGACATGTTGATTACTGTAACACCACTCGTGTTATTAACGATTCGGGAGTCTGCGGATTCTGTAAAGGGAATCATTTCTTGGCCGATTGCTCCAAATTCAAAAGTTTATCCGCAGATTCCAGTATGCAATTAGTTGTAAATTCCAAACTTTGTTTTCGTTGTTTAGAAAATAAATAGTTGTCAATCAAAAAAGTATGACATTGACGGTTGTCAATCATTTTATCATCATTTATTACATGGCGTTTCAGTGTCACAGCAAGGAGTTTCTGATAAGTCTGAAAAAGTTTCTGATTTCATTAATTCTGAGAGATAAACTTTTTAATGTAATATAAATTGTCATGTTTGTGTACGATAGCGCAATAAATAAATATTGTATTTTACCATATAAATGATAGTACTTTTATACCTCTACCAATCAATTAAATCCCTAACCATTCCAAAATACATATCAAAAATGCACAACGTTAATATTCAGGTTTTCACTTCTGCCGGCACTCCCGGAGTGCAACCCGTCGTTTTTTTTATGCTATATCAGTTGGCAGACAGACACACAGCCCACCTGATGGTAAGCGAGCACTGCGGCCTATTCCACTAAGAGACACTTAACCAAAAAGCGTCGCTCAATGTGCTGCCAGACTGTAGGCTCATCTGAACTTCGAAGTTCGAGCCTTTGACTGGCTCCCACATTAATATATGTATAGTGGTAGAAAACTTGTGATTGGAGTTTTCTGTTCGGAAAATACTCGTAACAATCCGGAGTCTGGTAGTTAGCAGTGCAAAACACCCCCGAAGAACGTATTAGCCCTTTGCCTGATTTTTGTTCAGTCATTTCAGACTGCTGTCTACTGTGTTATTAGAGTGAGAGAATAGATCATTTGTATCTGTGCTTTCGCACTTACTTGTACACCAATAGTTGGCTATAGTAAGGATTGGCCCTTGGCTAAGAGAACATTATTGTTAACAGAACACACTAATCTCTCCGAAGAAATGATATATATGCCTCTTAGTGCGACACACGATGTAAGGAGCACTGCGCCAATAGATTATGTATCTGTCACTTGAATTATTCCAGAGGTCGCCGGATTTACGAGCAACGGATCTGCAGATACTCCTAGAGGAAGCAGATTGGAAACTAGGTTTATCCATGTAAGCCTGTTTGCTTTGTCATTTCTCAACTGCTCTGTGAAACGGGAATTGTATTGGAATTATTTTTAACGCGGGTAGCGGTAGCTAGTGGAAATTACTGGGTATATGAGACCTAATAACTGTCGTCTCGGTGTAGCGGGCGCAGGGCAATGTCAGACAGTAACTGCTTAGTTACTGTTTGGCACAATTTTCTAAGGGCAGACGTGGCGCTTACCATCAGGTGTAGGTACATCGTCCTAGTTGTTACACATTGTAATAAAAAAAACGCTCGGATATAACAATAAATTCTCAGGTTCTGGTTCTAAATCCCGCCCTTTTTTTTTTCGGAGGAGAATGCGTTTATGCACCATAACCGCAGGCTAGCTAGACCCACGGCCGTGTGTGGGACTCGAAACTAAAAAAGCGTCCACTACCCACTAAACTCCCCCGGTTTCCCCTTCATACCCGATTGGGACGAGCCGGTGCCAGCTTTGCTATTGACCGGCCCATCCCCGTCTAAATCCCGCCCTGGGTCTGACTGGTGGGAAGACTTTTACACTTATGACTGGGTCACTACCGTTTGAAACAGTGCTGTGGAACCTGGATTTGGAACCACTTCAACGGCTGCCAAAGCTCTTCAATTTTGGGAAAATTGAATACGTTAAAACCATATCTGCGTAGCTATAGTCTCAGGCTTCAACCAGGCCGGTCCCAATAATTCCCCCGAAGCGGCGCCACAGTCGGCCGCCACTGCATTCCGGGCGGCTCAATATCTGCGCTCAGACCGCATGCCGCCGCCGCATTCCAGCCGCTACAGGGCTACATTGCTTCTACTATTACTCGACTTCCTTTCCTTGGTATTGGTTTATGACGTATTAATGTCACTAACAGCCTCCGTAGTACATTGGTTAGAGCGTCGGGCTCTAATATCCGGAGGTCGTGGGTTCGAATCCCACATATCCAATCGATTCACTGTGTGAATGTTTCCAGTTTGGTTAGGACATTGCAAGCTTGAATCACCTGAATATCTGAAAAAGAATGATGATTCCGTGCTTCGGAAGGCACGTTAAGCCGTTGGTCCTGCGCCTGATCTTTCTTCAGTCGTGGAAGACTACTGTCCTACCGTGTTAAGAGAGTGAGGGAATAGGGAGTGCACCTGTGCTTGCGCACTCACTTGTGCACTATAATTATATCCTGCGTAGTTGGCTGATCGTAAAAGATTGGTCGCCGTAGCCAAAAACTCGGCTAGGAGGACATTCATCATCAGCATCATCATCAGCCTATATAAGTTCCCACTGCTGGGACACAGGCCTTATCTCAATTGTGAGATAGTGTGGGCCATACTCCACAGGAGGATATTATTTAATTTATTAATGTCATTAGTCAATGATGTCAGGGCTAGTTAATAGCCATAAGACCAGAACCAGCTCGTCCTAATCCGATGGAAAGGAGAAACGAGAAGTTTAGTGGGTAGTGGACAAACGTTTTAGCTCCGAGCCTCACACACGGTCGCAGACGTAAATGTGTTCCGAAAAACCCATGATAATTTTTTAGTCAGACCTCTTTTTTCTTCAATAATGCATGCCATTGCCAGTAAATGGAAAAAACATTCGTAAATTGTTCACGTAAGTATATTAATAGTATGTTAGTATGAGCCTATTTCATGCCCCACTATAGAGTTTTCATCTTTAAAATAAAGTTTACATTAGCAGCTACTTTATTACATAACTAGCCTTCCGCCCGCGGTTTCACCCGCGCGTAATCTCTTTTTTCAAATATCCCCCCTGTTGCCGACGCAAACCTCTTTACATGTTTTTATTGTAAATTTAAAAGAATATTAGTTTTTGTTTTAGAAGAAAAATTTATAAACGTCAGTTGTCACAAAATAGCGAAATTAAACGCGTTATAAATTGGATACGTATTTTTATTAATTATCCCACTTGGACCACTATATGGACGATTACCTGGGGAGTTTCGACTCGGTGGATGAGGCGGCACGTGTAGCGGCTGACATTGTAAAGGTCCATGCGCAGGCTTCTTTGGAGATGCGATCCTGGATATCGAACTCCAAGGAAGCCCTCGCTCTGCTGCCGCCTGATTTATGTGCCTCTGACTCCCAGGGCGTCGTTCGTGTATTGGGAATCGTCTGGGACGTCAATGATGACACGCTTCAATTTTCTCGGGACAGTTTGCGGGATTATCCAAAAAAGCTTACGAAGCGGTCAGCCTTGGCGTCTCTCATGCGCGTGTATGACCCTCTCGGTCTGTTAACACCGGCGGTTGTCAAAGGCCGCGTGATTTTCCAGCGCACCTGGAAACTGGGTATTGACTGGGATAGTGAGTTGCCATCTGACCTTGCTTCAGAGCGGCACAAGCTATTGTCGAGGACCACTATATGGACGATTACCTGGGGAGTTTCGACTCGGTGGATGAGGCGGCACGTGTAGCGGCTGACATTGTAAAGGTCCATGCGCAGGCTTCTTTGGAGATGCGATCCTGGATATCGAACTCCAAGGAAGCCCTCGCTCTGCTGCCGCCTGATTTATGTGCCTCTGACTCCCAGGGCGTCGTTCGTGTATTGGGAATCGTCTGGGACGTCAATGATGACACGCTTCAATTTTCTCGGGACAGTTTGCGGGATTATCCAAAAAAGCTTACGAAGCGGTCAGCCTTGGCGTCTCTCATGCGCGTGTATGACCCTCTCGGTCTGTTAACACCGGCGGTTGTCAAAGGCCGCGTGATTTTCCAGCGCACCTGGAAACTGGGTATTGACTGGGATAGTGAGTTGCCATCTGACCTTGCTTCCAGTTGGAAAAATTGGTTCGAGAACATATCAGAGCTGCTTTGTACTAGCATCCCGCGGCATTACCTTCAAAATAAATCCGCAGGCAACGTCCAGCTTCACGTATTCGCCGATGCGAGTGAGCTCGCCTATGCCTGTGTTGCTTATTGGCGATTCGAATGTGATGACGGACGAGTGATCCTCAGCCTTATTGGAGGCAAGGCTCGCCTGGCTCCTCTCAAACCCCTGTCAATACCTAGACTGGAATTACAAGCCGCCTTAATCGCGGCTCGTTTCGCGACCTATATTTTAGAGGCTCACGTCCGCAAGCCGGAGAGGGTATACTTTTGGTCAGATAGCTTGACGGTTCTAAAGTGGCTCCGTAGCGACGCTCGCTCGTACAAAACGTTTGTGGCGCACCGTTTAGGCGAGATCACGGAGTCTACAAATGTCGCGGACTGGAGATAATATGTGCCTTCAGCTCTTAATGTCGCTGATGACGCGACCCGATTCACTAGAAAATTTGATAGCACCTCTCGATGGTTTACAGGTCCACCCTTCCTTGAACAGCCGGTGGGTGACTGGCCTTGTGAACCCTCGACCGCACCTTCACCTAACTTGGATGAGCTGAAGCATACATCTCCAGAGCATATAGTCGCCTGCACGAACTTGCAACTACCATGTTTGCCTACTCCGGTTGTAGCGGACGTCAGCAGATTTAGCAAATGGATACGCCTTCTGCGTGCCACGGCGCGAATATTTCGTTGTGCGATGGTATTTAAATCGCTCCTAAACCGAACAGCACAGTCTCCTAGCCGTAAGTCCCTCTCCCATTCAGACCTATCTGTCCTTCCGTCGTTGACTCCAGAAGACTTGGAAAAGGCCGAACGCCTGTTATTACTCCGCTCCCAGCTCAACTCATTTGCACCAGAATATGCCCATATCCTTCGCGGGGAGCCCATCCCAGGCCGAAGCCGGCTGAAGCGGTTAGATGTTCGCCTGAAGGATGGTCTTCTCTGTCTTTCTGGACGAGTTGCAGCATCTAAAGGACCTGAAGCCGTCTCCAACACTCCAGCAATCCTCGACGGACGAGACGCGATCGTCCAATTACTAATATCGCACTATCACTGTCGTGCTGCCCATGGATTCAACGAACTGGTCGTGAATGAATTGAAGCAGCGTCATTACATCATCGGATTACGACCAGCCGTTCGAGGAGTCGCAAGCAGATGCCAGATATGCCGTATTAGAAAAGCGATGCCGCAAATACCGCCTGTTGGTGACCTTCCGCCAGAAAGATTGGCCTCGACTTCCAAGCCCTTTTCCTGTGTGGGGCTCGACTATTTCGGGGCTTTAACAATCTCCGTCGCCCGCCATACTGAGAAGCGCTACGTCGCATTGTTTACTTGCCTTACGGTGCGCGCGGTTCATCTGGAGTTGGTGAATGATTTGTCTGCTGACTGCGCCATAATGGCATTGCGGAGGTTTATCGCCCGGCGTGGTGTTCCAAGTACCATATTCAGTGATAATGGGACGGCATTTGTGGGAGCCAACAGACTACTGAAGGCTGAGTTGGCTGACTTCTCAGCAGAAAGAGGAATCCGCTGGAAGTTCATTACCCCAGTGGCACCGTTTATGGGCGGAGCGTGGGAGCGGCTGGTCCGCACTGTCAAAACCGCTCTTGCGGCTACGCTTCATCAGCGCGCGCCCAAGGAAGAGGTGCTTACGTGCCTACTGGCCGAAGCGGAGGCTCTTGTAAATTCTCGCCCGCTGACTCACGTCACTGTCGACCCCGGCACCCCGGAAGCGATAACGCCTTTTCATTTTCTTCTGGGTGTTTCGTCTCCGTATTCTCGGGTTGCCGAGGTTACTGATGACGACCTGATTCGGCGGGCCCGCTGGAAGAAGGGACTGCGGCTCGCGGACCATTTTTGGTCGCGGTGGGTCAAAGAGTATTTGCCGACGCTGGTCCCGCGACCGAGAGTTAACCCATCGCGACCGTTCGAAGTGGGCGACTTGGTGCTCGTGGCAGACGGAAACCTGCCCCGCGGTGTGTGGCCAAGGGGCCGGATTATAAGGACGTATCCCGGCAAGGACGGTATTGTCCGGTCCGTGGAGATTGCCACGAGCACTGGGGTTCTTAGTCGCCCTGTTCGAAAATTAGTTTTTTTATGTGGTTCTGAGTAGGCAACTCAGCCCTCCCCCCTCTTCTGCATTTTTTTGTTTTTTTTTGCGTCTGCTATTTTTTGTTCTTTTTTCGTGTCTTCGACACCGGGGGCGGCTGTGTTGCCGACGCAAACCTCTTTACATGTTTTTATTGTAAATTTAAAAGAATATTAGTTTTTGTTTTAGAAGAAAAATTTATAAACGTCAGTTGTCACAAAATAGCGAAATTAAACGCGTTATAAATTGGATACGTATTTTTATTAATTAGCCCATCGGCAACACCCCCTTCCCCCCACATTTCCAGGATCAAAAGTACCCTATGTTCACCGGGGATAGTGTAGCTTTCCAACAGTGAAAGAATTATTCAAATAGGTTCAGTAGTTTCAAAATTGATATTCCCGCGGGAATGAGACGTTTCCCATAGGAATTTTATAGCCTATGTCCTATTCCGGGTTATAAACTATACGTGTGCCAAATTTCATCTAAATCAGTTCAGCCGTTTAGGCGTGATTGAGGAACAAACATCCAAACATCTAAACATCCAAACATCCAGACTTTCGCATTTATAATATTAGTAGGATTGTTATTATTTTTTTGTAATTGTATATTTAACGTATGTTGGTAAATAAATATTTTCATTTCAAAAATATTTTCATATAATAAGTGCAAAGTTAAAAAAAAATATCTATCAATTTGTTCTAATTTATAACATTTTCATTAGGACGATATTCCACAAGAATTGGCAAGAGGTTTATAATACTTATCCTTATTCCCTTAACTTTTTACTTAGTTAAGCATAGCGTAGTTCATCAGGTAGTTAAACTATTAAAAAGTAACTTTGAGATCAGAACCGTTTAGCACCCAAGTTTTTAATTTGTTTCGTCCGTAGTACAGTCTCGAGCATTTATGTACATGGATGTTACAGACTTATTTAAATAAGAACCTTATCGCAATCGCATAAGACCCCAAGTTTATACATTTTTTGCCCGAGACTGCACAGTACAGTACAGTTTTCGTATTCAAGAAAATATAACGAACTAGTGTATTCAGCAAAGGAGCTAAGCCTCACGAAAATAAGAACTGAAACTGAAAGACTTTTTTACAATTAGAGCTCAAACTTTCACATCATTATGTTAAGAACTTCCTTGCAACGTACTTTGGAATGTTTGTACCTATAAATAAAATGTACCTAGTGTTTTATTTTTTTTCCACATTTTTGCTTTTATTTAGAAGGGATCCGAATGGATAATTGTTTCGGCAAGTGATGAAGCAAACACAAGTGCTTCTCCAAATCATCCCAACGCTTCTAACACAGAGTTCCATGCAAAATTGATAAGTATTCCTAGGAAGACGACGTTGGCAAACACACCGGGCATAGACAATGCACTGGAATTCGGGAGCAATCGGCCTGTTTGCGTTTGAAAGCTGGGGACTGATTAGCTCGACCCTTGTATCACGTAGGATAGCCAATGACCATATCTGTTAGGGAAAAAGAATTGGACGTCATGACGTTATTTTACAGCTAGTCAAAAATTAATATAAAAGATTTCGTGTCTAAAACTATTATAAATTTTTCGTGTAAAACTTGTAATCCGAGCTAGTTTGATAAATAAATAAAAAAATTAATAAATCATCTACCTTTACTTTTTATATAAAAAAACTGGTAGCTTTCGCAGAGATGATTGGTCAACGGTACTAGACACGAGTTACATTGTATAATGTGACAGAATTGGACGTGGAAAATTTCTTTTAACATTTGAACACTTTAACAATAAATTGACCAACGCAATTATTTAAGATAAATATGTCACTGGATCTTCCAAAATATGCTGACACACCGGCTACTATAAAATAAGCGTGATACTAGAAAAGTAAACCAAAGATTAAAAACTCACCACCGCTGTCGTAGAAACCGATTTTTCTATCACCACCATTATTATAGTAACGTTATGTAAAAACTTTGCTTAATCTATCCAAAATTCACAATTGATATAGAAATCTATGCTATTGACACCAAGGTTAAATCTGGTTGTTGCAAATAGGATAGGTTGAATAGTGGCTAAGCCGCTCGGGTATAAAACCCGGAGGTCGTGGGTTCGATTCCCGCCTTGGGTCTGGTTGGTGTTAGGACTTTTTTAGAGTCCGACTGGCTAACTACCACCCCCAAAGGTGAAATCTGCCGCGTTATCAGCTCTGACTGTGCTTGGCAGTATTAATGTGGAAGCCAGTACACTTGAAATCAATCCCTCAATGGAATAGGCTGTAATGACCGCTTTTTGGGCTGCGTGTCTGTCTGCCAAATGAACTAGAATAAAAAAAACAGGTTGACGTGCTAACTGGGTGTAACCCTCACACAAACCTCATCCACATTGTTCTAGCTTGACGTCGCTTTGAGTCAAAGATAAATGAATAATACTCCCGTATGTGCGGGCTCTAATAGATACCTTTTTTGCATGACATGCCTAACGTCGCGCCGTATCTGCTAATTGACATGGCGTCCTGACTGATTGTATGGTCAAATAATGGACTAATTGAATGGGCGTTTCGGAATCATTTATGTAATGACGAGCCTGTCGTGTCCACGTATTTGATAAAGGACTTGCCTATGACTAATTCGTGGATGTAGTTTATAATCATTTTTTTGTATTTGTGTCCAATTTTTTTATGCTGAAGAAAACTGGAATCGGTTACTTTTATTCGCGCTTGCTTTTTCCAACGAAAATAACAGTTTCAATAGCGTGGGCTCGAATGATTTTCCATTGCACATTTTTAATGTCGTAAGTATACTACTGAAAGCCAGATATAAAAACAAATTATAAATCGCGTCTTCCAGAGAAGAATAAACATTAATTCATGGTCATAGTAAACTTAAGGTTCATGCAACAAAAATACAAAAATACAGTCGTTTGAGAACCTGCGTGGTATAAAAGTCAGTTATTATAAATAGAGTAAAGTAACAGCCTACTAATCGTCCTTAAAGGCCTCTTTGAAATCAAGTAACAATGAATAAAAAATAAAATACATACGAAAAAGAACTGACATGCCAAGCCCACATCAAAGCTGAGATAAATTAATACAACTTTTCCATACCATTTTGTGCTTGCCCATCCATAGAACGAATTTTATTACCTTGTTTCCTCCTAGCGAAAGTGAAAATTTACCACCCACGGGCTGCCACTTATTTCGTTGGCTAAAAGAAAATAAGCGTAAAATTGCATATTTATTCCCACAAGCACCTGTAGTACCGTAATAAGGGGGTAGGGAAAGTCAAAGTCGTCCGATTGGAGAACTTAAGAGTTAGGAAGTGTGCGTTTGAGGCGAGTCAAGTTTTGATGAGAGCTCTGGAAAGCCGTCTGGGGTTAGTTTTTTAAAAATAATGTTTCTTTACAAATCTGATCAGTGTCAGGAAAATCCGAAGTTCTCAAAATTATGTATGCCCCGGAAACCCCTAGATATTAGAAGACTAACAAGGCAAACGTAACACAACATAAACATTATATCGTTATAATCGTTATATTTTAGTGCCTGTATTAATTAATAGTAACAGACACCTGCAGCTTCGACGCAGACTGAATTTGAGTGATGTTCCTCCGGGACATAAGTTACTTTATGTCACTCTCCAACTCCCAAACACTCCTCATACTAAAAACACGTTAATCTGAGGGTTTTCTTTAATATTACCAAACCAATATGAAATTGTCCTCAGCTAGAAATCTCTCAAAATAAATGGCAATGGCAGACGTTTTATAAATTACCGCCGAAATTTCCTTCCACAGATAATATTAAAATACCTTCGTTTGATTTACACCTCACGCAATGAGGAAACTGATCTCTCTGGATCGCCCCTTGACATTATTCGTGTGCCCATTATCCGGGCCTTTCTAAGGGCCCGGGCACATTAACAAATGCCCTATAGAATGGCTCACTAAGGTAAACGCTCGACAATAAGACCCTTCTGCCCTAGAGGCTGTTAACTTTTTAAAAGAAAAGAGCAGGATTTTCTTCTTAAAAGATGCCAGTTTGTTATTCGGTTTCGGAAAATGTTCTTATTTTTTATTGGCAACTAGTCCCTATTTAGTCTGTCTTACGCATAAAAGTAATATAAAGATAATATTAATTCCATGGTCTTACGTTAGTTGTATTTTTCTTTAAATATGATTGCTACTTTGGGAGCGTTCAAGTATTACGTAACGCAATTTTTGAAGATTTTTGACCCCCCCTCCCCCCCTCGTAACGCACCGTAACGTTTTTCTGTACCCCCCCCCTCTCTAAACGTTACGTAACACTTAAATCTTCAACACCCGACCGAAAGCCGGGTGTCGCGTAAACAATAGATTTTCTATTGTGTCTGGTTATCCGGGGCCTGAAGGGTTAAATGACCAGTTTTCCACTAATCGCAAAAAGTTATGTTAGTTTTTATCCTTTAATTTAAAACCCAACGTTTCGAACACTTTTCAACAGTCGTGATAACGGATTTAAAATGTAGAATAGGTATATCGCTAGTTTTTATTTCGTGAAAATAGACGTTTATCTTATAAAATTTGTGATTTTTATAAAAAAAAATCCTAATGTATTCAAATATTGTGATTCTTTGCAAAAAAACACACAAAACTGCTAATCTCGCGAGATCTCGATTTTAGCAAGTTCTCGCAGTACTGATATTTATAATCTCGCAAGATCTCGCTTGAGCCCTAATCTCGCGAGATTTGCATTCCCTAGTCATCATGTCGCAGTAGGTAAACTTACCTGTGTAAAATAACTAAGCATTGTTGCTTTCTTCTTCGTGGCCTTCACCTTCAACTCTCGTCTATCATCATTTATATGTTTTATAATTTTTTGTTTATTTTTTAGTTTTGCTTTAGCCGTTTTCCAAATTGCGTTGGCATTTTTCTGACACAGTTGCGCTGGTAAGTCAGCATGAGAGCCTTTATAGGCCAAGAACAGCTGATGATACAAATCTCCCTCTTTTGAGGACATTACAGTGTGAACACTGTGAACTCACTTTAATAACACCGACTACAGCAATGTGCTTCTGCATAAGCACTAACGATACTGTCAACGAAAACAACATTAAATGACGTACAACACAATCAAGGGATTCCCGTGATATACAAAACGAAAAGGTTTGCTAACTTGCGAGAACAAACTATACAATCGAGGTATTCCCCGTAAAACGTAAAGAAAAGGGTTGCCAATTTGATAGTTTTTATTCCGTAATTGTTTATTTAAAAAAATTTTACGTAACGTGTTGTAAGAAACCCCCCCCCCCCCGCCCCTGTAACGCATCGTAACGTTTTACGAGACCCCCCCCTCCCCCCAAATTGCGTTACGTAATACTTGAACGCTCCCTTTTGATTTTACCAGGTGGTAGGTTCCTGTACTGGGCCGTCTAGGTGGGTACCACCGCAGTGCCAGATATTTTCCCGTGAAATAGAAGTGTGTCAAGCATTTCTGTGTTTCGGGGAAAGGGCACTGAAGCTGGTGAAATTACTGGGTATATGAGACCTAATAACTGTCGTCTCTTAAGGCGGGCAACGCGCCTGAGACCCCAGGGGGTCCCGGGTGCTTATGGGCGGCGGTGATCACTTATCATCAGGTGACCCACTTGCTCGTTTGCCCCCCTATAATATAAAAAAAAAAAAATTAGAATGGATATGTATTATGAAGGTATGTATATTTTTCTTTTATTTTGTTTAAATTGTTATTATTTATACAAGGCACTTTAACTATGTGACCAAAGCGCCCAAACTCCCATTATTTTCCGTTTATTGCCCGTGTTACTACCATTGTCTTAAACGCGGAAACATCATTAAAATGTGTTTATACGAGTAGATACATATTTCACACAACATTTGTTAAACATATCATTAATGGCAATCAATACGATACCTATAGAAATCCATCAGTGTTTTGAAACTTTTAGATGAAAAAAATTCGACAATCTTAAAAATCAGTTACAACTTGAAAGATTCCTTGAAGATATCCTATTCTTTTTCGTAAAACCTTAATGATAAAATATTCAAAGTACATTATTTATCAACTGAAATATAAATAACAAAGCTCCTTCAAGTGTTTATTTGAACACAAGAAACAGATTAAAGGATCCCAGCGTCCTTTTCGAATCATTTGAGACTTGATGAATTTTATCACAACTTCTCAAGGAATCTTACTGGGCCCCTCGTTGTTATAAGGGGACAATAAGTACTGCAGTTATTTTTAGGACTCATGTTATTTCTTTTTATTTTATCACTAGACAGGCGTGTAATCCAAGATGGTAAGTGGTTATGGCTTATTAGTACACGCTGCACACAGGTGAAATTGACGTATTTTGTGGCCAAAATTAAAAAAAACAAAGTTACTCCGATTCTAAATTAGTAACCTAATTTAGGAACAAGACATATGGCGCCATCTATTAATGACCTTTAAAACGTTTGACCCTCTTTTTTCAGATACCCACAGCACTCGATTTAAACAGTTTTGCTTGTTGAGTAATTTATTATAATTTTGAGCTTTGTTTAACAACGACGTTTAACTTTTATTTAGTTGATATCTGGTATGAAACATAATTTTTCTATACCTTAGGGTTAGTTCATTATTTCTGTATTACTAAACAGTTAACATTACGTACGTTGTTATAGATATATAGGTTTGAATAGAAGTCTATTTTTTAACAGTTTATTTTTTTTACAAAGTGAAAAAGTTCATACTTAATCGCACTCAACCCGTTTCTTTTACATATTTCGAAAGAACATATTTATGGCTTTCAAATGACACCAAAATTAGCTGCGTCAAACTGCGTCACCAAAACAAAATTTTGCAAAACTGACAATGGTATAATATGCCAACTACAAGTCACAGAATATTAATCCACGGGCATATTATGGTACAGAATGCAGTAGTTCCTTCATGTCTTTTATCTGAAGAGGACTAAGAAGATATAGAAAAAATTCGTTAGGTTTTACACGGAAATTTTCCAGGAAATAGACTATGGAAGATTTGTTTCACCAATCTTATTTTGAACAAATATTAGTAAGATTAGATTTAAACATTAATATTAGTTTTACTTTTTAAATCACCTTTAAACTATTATTTTGGACAGACTACAGCAATATATAGGCATTACACACTTAACATAATTTTGGCCAACTTTTGAGCAAATTTCACCACTGTGCGCTGTAGAGAATTAAATAGCAAAATTTTTTGACAGATTTTGTAATGACCCTTTTTTACGCTATGCGCTAGGAGTATTAACAAAGAAGGGGTTAACAACCTGCGGCTTGCTAGACACATGCGGCACTTTGGATGTGATACTCTTTATCAAAACACTTTATAAATGCAAATACTAATTTTATTGTTGCTAAGACAATAATGGCCCTTTGTTTTAAGTGTTCAATAACTGTTTTTAAATTATATTTTTGTAAGTAGGTACTCTGCCTCTCAATAAATTTGTCAGGACCACTGAGGTCCATTATAATACGCGCGGACGTATACAGAGTTGTCAGTAATTTTTACCTTATAATAAAAGTTGCCCAGTTATTACCCAGGCGCGGTCCGAAGGGGGGGGTCACAGGGGACATGACCCCCCCCCCCCCAAAATCTAAGGTCAAATTGAAAAATCTCAGAAATTTGCCAAATAATAATGGTGGTGAATGGTGGTAATTCCATAAGTATAATTATTAATTATATATGATTTGGTAACACTTCCATAGGTTTCCTTTTTCTGAGGTAGTTAGTGACCCGGGCTGGTCAATAGCCACAAGGCTAACTAGGGGAGTTTAGTGCGTAGTGGACGCTTAGTCTCAAGACCCACACACGGCCTCAGGTTTAGCTACATTCTCCTCCAAAAAAAAAAGGTGACCTCCTCCAAAATTTCAGGCTGCGACCGCGCCTGTTATTACCAACCTTTCTAATCTCTGTAAATGCTCTAACATCACTGAATTCATTGTGTTCAACGTTGGTAAGATTCAATTTGCTAGCCTTGGGTGATAAATAAATAAATATGTATATATCAACATCACATACATTGCATTATTGCATTTGAAATGCCAATACACCTCGCATTTTCAGTGACATAACCCAATACGTCAGGGGTGTGAATTTAAATCGGGCCAGATATAGTTACGTTAAATTAATTTTGTGTTTGCCGCCATGACTCTAATAGGTGCTTCTGTAAATACGATTAGTGAACATTTCGCAGGGAATCAAAGTAGTATTTGGAATGTCCCGTGCTAAGCTTCTCAAGACTTGGCTGCCATAAATTTGTTCAGACAATAACTTGACAGATTAGCGGAGAGCTTCGGTTCAATGTTCCGCCCTCAGGCCGGGA
Organism: Mecyna flavalis; assembly: GCA_949319885.1. Taxonomy (NCBI): domain Eukaryota; kingdom Metazoa; phylum Arthropoda; class Insecta; order Lepidoptera; family Crambidae; genus Mecyna; species Mecyna flavalis. The sequence continues at coordinate 3,090,209 of OX439426.1, forward strand.
GCGGGATCCACTTGCGTTTCAGAACTTGAGATTATGTAAACATAATGAGTAAATACATAATACCTAGTGGTCGGTACACTGAGAGCAGTTTCAATAAACGTTAAGTAAAAACCTCTATTGATTTTTGTCAATCCATTCTTTCCGAATTTTAATCAACGCTAAAGACAGGTACGGCAAAAATGCCCTTATTTCTACTTAACACCTGATTCTAGGCACAAAACGTACTTCGGGTGACGTGCCCTATCTTCACTTTACTCAAACCTTCAAAATTAGCAATTTTCGAAAACAGCCGGCTTGATTACCTGTAGTATTACTAAGACCTTAAACTCCAGATGTTAGTTCCGTCATCGATTCGGGACTTGTCCTCTCAATCTCATTTCATAACAGAATCTTATAATCGAACGACGGAGGAATTTATTTTATTCACTGTCGGGGCGCAAAAGGAATATACGGGAGGAGCCTCGCTTATTCAAACGTCTTGTACCCTTTCTTGCTGCCAATTTTGTGTCAATGACAACCTTCACGAAATGTACAGACGAAATGTATTCATAAATTGATGATTGAGTGAAAAATGTATTGGTAAATTTAAGGAAATTGAGCACGAATGTCGACTTGTGGCTTTAACATTCGAAGGTCTTTTCATTGTGAACGGGAAAAATGTTGATTACATGGGAATAAGTAGGCAGTTTTATTTAGCACGTAAAAATGAAGATTGTACTGCGTGAAGGGTAGGTAGAGCAATGGTTTAGAATTAATAGTTTACAATCTGCAATTACAGCAGATTGATCCTCGGACATACAAACAGACATGTTTAATGTCCATGCACACGTACATATGTGTGAAAGTCTGATTCTATGATGATTATGACATGACGTACCTATAGGTAGCCTTCCGCCCGCAGTGTCACCCGCGCATTATTTCTTTTGTCAATTATCCCCCCTTTCCCCCACATTTCCGGGATCAAAAGTACCCTGTCACCTGGAGAAGTGGAGATAGTGTAGTTTTCTAACGGTGAAAGAATTTTCCAAATCTGGTTAGTAGTTTCGGAGCCTATTCAAAACAAACAAACAATCAAATCTTTCCTCTTTATTATATTAGTATAGAAAATTGGTTCCTCTGTGGTGCAGTGACTTGTAGCTAGCCTGGTCCTGGATTCAAAGTCGAGAATGAAACATGTAATTGGGTGTTTTCGTTCGAAAAAAAAACTCAATCGCAGTCTGTAGTCTGAAGTCCGTGCCTCGGAAAAGCACGTAAAGTCGTTAGTCCTGCGCCAGATATTATCTCTTCGGGCGAATCAGACAGCATCCCCACCGTATTTTGAGAGTGATACACCTGTGCTTGTGCACTGTACTAAATCTATTCGTAAAGATTGGCAGCTGTTGCCAAAAGATTCGGCTAGGAGGACATTAAGTATTTATTCTTCTTCAACCACATAACACTGACAAGCATGAACGTTCAAGAGTGTTTCATGCAACCGTGTATTTTCACGGCGAGATAATATAATAGTAAAGTGACCCTTTGAAGGATTACAGAGGTCTCTCGGAGGAAAGTAAGCGACTTAACTGAGTTACGCTATCTTTGTACCTCAACTATAGTTTAGCTCGAGGCTCGACTGAGGTTTTGTATCTACAAGTATCAGAGGATATCTGACTTAACTATAGGAGACGTGCGTATTACGTGATTATAATCTTTGTTACAGTCTATAGAAACGGAGATAAATTAAAATATTTTGATACTCGGATGTTTAAATTTGTTCCAAATTGTTTACAGGTAATTGTTATTAAATTATGTTCCTTCATTTTATAGTGCATTAATTGGGCAATATACTGTCCCACATTAAATGTGTTTGTATGAATTAACCATCTACATAAAGTATGTAGGTATTTCGCTATAAATAATGCAGGTGAAATAAAATAAAAGTAAATAAAACATTCCAATTTTTTTTTTGTAAACATACATTGTGACGACGACTTCATTCGAATGATGGGGGTTTTGTACTGAACGTAACTGTATATTATTACTATTATTAGGTATTCGTAATAAAACTTTATCTGGTAACTTTTAATAAAAATGCATTGCTGAAACTTTAGAATTTATTTTGTCAACCATTTTGAAAAAGCACGAGCACAACACAATGCTTGTAAAAATATTCCCTGATTTACATAATGAAGCTTTCATAATTTTCCAGCTCAATTAGCTGAAGTGCATGTTGAGTTCCCGCCAAAGTCGGGTCGGCCATTAGTTTCAAAAGCAGGCAAAGGAACGGGCCGCGTACAGCCAGTGTGCGGCCCACGCGCCAGTTCAATCTCTTTAATTACTCCCTTGCGATTAACATTATGGATAGCTTAGGCTTTGATCACACCTGAATTTGTGTTAAGATTTTAGTGAAGTCGCGCTGGGACTTATTAAGTATTATCACTTACCACGTACATAGCTAAAGGATTTACTGCATTTTAATTTTAAATGTTCTTCTTTGTTTGACCGCTTCCGTGAAACAGTGGCTAAGCCGCTCGGGTATAAAAACACGGAGGTCGTGGGTTCGATTCCCTCCTTGGGTCTGGTTGGTGATAGGGCTTTTTCAGAGGCCGACTGGCTAGCTACCACCACCACAGATGAAATCTGCTGCCATAACAGCTCTGGCTGTGTTCCGGCAATATTAATGTGGGAGTCAGTAGACCAGGTAAGAGGCTTGAAGATCAGATGAGCCTAGTCTGGCAGCACATTGAGCGACACTTCCAGGTGAAGCGTCCCTCAATGGAATAGGCCGTAGTGGCCGCTTACCATCAGGTGGGCTGCGTGCCTGTCTGCCAACTGAACTAGTATAAAAAAAAGCTTTTTAAGTTAATTGAGCCGTCCAAAGCCAGTAAAATCACCGACATTTTTTTTTTTGCCAAAAAAGGCAGCTATAATCATAATATTATTATTACATATTATATCAAGACCAATAAAGGTTTTCAGTTAATAGGTACTCAATCAACTAGCACGGTTCCAGTAAATAAAGCCGTGTTAGTTATAAAGTGTTTGTCCTTTTTTTTTTTCGGAGGAGAATGCGTTTATGCACTATAACCGCAGGGTAGCTAAACCTGCGGCCGTGTATGGGACTTGAGACTAGAGCGTCCACTACCCACTAAACTCCCGGATAAAGTGTTTGTCCTAATACTCGTACACATATAGAAGAATAACGTCAATCAAAAGACCAGAATAATAAAGGTAATTCATAGAACACATTACCTAGTATTATTTGCTTATATACCAGCATATTAAACTCAATATTAGCCATTCATGAAAAGCATTAAAATTCATGCCAGAATTAAACAGAAAGAACAGAGTGAAAGGGTCGGGAAAAATGAGATACCTCGCTTCAAAATAACTTCTGTTTCCTGGATAGCTGTTACACCGATTCGTTCGCCAAAACAACCTTAGAGATATTATCCGCAGATAACATTTTAATATCATAATTACAACGACAATATTCTAGTCACCTCTGCGTCCGGCTTACCCTCTCTGATGAAAATGCAAATAAGTTTAAAATTAGGTCAAGCAAATAAATGAACAAATAGACAAATACGGGACTTACACCAAGATTATGACCTACAGTTTTTTATGGTTAGTGACATAATGTTTACAATTTTATCCAGGGTTGCATTTTATCCAGGGTCACACTTTATACCACGTTATGCTGCTGGAACGTGATATTTTTGCGGGATAAATGTAACCTTTTTAAAGGTGTGAATTATATTATGTATTATCTGTACTATAATTTCTTCAAAATCGGTTTTAATTATTTTGGCGTGAATTAAGTCAGTCAGGCGGACAACCAGACAGAAATACTTTTGCAATTTAAATATTAGTAGATATTATGAACAAAACTAAAGCAAATTAATCTCTAAAAGTATGTACGTAGTTTTCTCTAACACCAGGGAAACTTTGCTTGATTTTAAGTCTTTTGTGATGGGTTCGTGTCATAAACGGGTTGCCGCTTCCTTAAGTTGTGCGTACTAATCTTTAATACGCTTATTGTAATTAATACTGTATTGATTAATAATTAACTTTTGGTTTGGTATGGCGCAGCGACCCTTTTTTTTCGGAGGAGAATGCGTTTATGCACCATAACCGCAGGCTAGCTAAACCTGCGGCCGTGTGTGGGACTCGAGACTAAAGCGTCCGATGAGGTACATACATTCCGTACATTTTATTTATAAATAAATATGAATTTTAAATAATCATGCTTTAATATTGTAGGCGCTTGATTTTAAAAAAATCTTTTCATTCATAAATATTATTTTGTCCCCATCACTACATATTGATTAACCATTTTTTATTGGTCCGCCATGTTTGTTTACCTCTTTGGCCAGCTAAAGGTGATGTCCAAAAAATAACCCAGAATCGACAGGAATGAAATGTGTAGCAATGGATTGGCATTAAAATATAATATAATGTTGCCAAAGCGGCAACCCTGAAATCGTTATAGTATAGGAGCTAGGAGCAAAATAAAATAAGTAAGAAATTCGTATAAAACAATAATTAAAATAAGTTTACATCATGTTGTTGCTTAATATAACGTTGTTTTAATGTTGTATCACGTATGTTATACATGATAGTTATCATTAACACATTTTACAAGCAACAGCAACATAATAACAACAGCATATTAAATCACAACATAAAAAAGACTGTTTTTTGTATATCGCTGGCTCCGGGCAATAAAGCGGTTATCGGCGGTTACACCCTTTTTAATGTTATTTCATTTTTGGCTTCCCTGTCCCTCAATCTATACCTCTTATTTTATTTAGATTTTTTTGTCAATATTTAAATATAATAAATGACATTAACAGCTTTATTGTATGGAAATTATTAAACGATTAAGGTATGTGATGTTGTCTAACTTCCTGAAACATAAAATAAAAAATCGGCGAACATCCTTACTCTATTTTCTTTTAAACAAAATTACAATAAAACAGTTAACTGCTTTTCCCAAAATAAATATTTATAAACATGGATATGTAACCACTTAATACGAAGTAATCATTCAATCATTTATTTTGTAAAAGTCTATTACGCCTTTTTTCTCGGAAATTTGTTGTAGCTCTAGCGATGTAAGCCACATTACGCAGAACACCATCTCTTTCACTCCTACGCAAAAGCCACATTACGCAGAACACCATCTCTTTCACTCCTACGCAAAAATTATTATTACCCCTTTCTGGGGGACTTTAATTCCCACCACGATTCCTGGTTGGGTTCCTCCATTACTAACCATGCCGAAAGGACTGCTCACGCGTTTGCTCTTACCCTTTCCCTGAAACAACTGGTTAACCAGCCCACCAGGATACCTGACAATCCTGACATAGCTGGTCAAACGCCTTCTTTGCTGGACCTTTTGCTGACGACACACCCAACTGGCTACCGGTTTGAGGTCCAGTCCAGGCGCCTTTAGGCTCCTTGGACCACTGCCTAGTGTCTAGCTTAGTGCTAGGCGCAGTACCCCCGCAGCCTGAGGTGATCAAACGCCGGGTTTGGCATTACTCGTCATCAGATTGGGACGGGATGCCTGATTACTCTGCATCCGTTCCTTGGGGTAAGCGTTGTTACAGCGGGAAGGATCTAACGGCGAGAGCCGCGGCTGTTCCTGATGAGATTGGTCTTGGTATGGAATATTATGTTCCCTACTCCGATGTTGTTAGCAGAAGCCGTGGACGCCCTTGGTTTAATCGCGAATGTGCTGATGCTATTAGTAATAAAAAGGCTGCATATTGTGCTTGGATCAGGGGTCGCGCCTGTAGAGATCCTTATATCGTCTCGCTGAAAACTGCGTATAACGCTGCCACAAGGGCCTGCAAAAGGGCGTATGTAAGAGCGGACGCCCAGCGCGTTGCACAAGTAGGCATGGAGTTAGTGTCACACCCTACTGGGTCACGTAGTTTCTGGCATTTGGCCAAACCCGTGGAAGCTAACTTCTGTAAGCCCTTGCAGCCTCCGTTGAGATACCCTGACGGCTCATCAGCCGCTAGAGAAAGCCGACCTTTTGGCTAAGCTCTTTGCGGCTAACTCCCGAATCGATGAGTGTAGCGCGCCTCCACCAACGATAACGATAACTCGCAATGGGCAGTGCGATGTGTGCTTTGAGCTACAGTCACTCGATGTTCGGAAAGCTTGTGGACCTGATGGTATCCCGGCGATTATTCTAAGAGCCCGAGGAGGCAACAAAACCCTTTAACCTCTTCAATTGAGAAAAGAGACGTTGGTTCGCTAAGTGTTTTCTACCGCCTGAGGAACTCTTTTCCCTTATTCCTCCCTCTTCGTTTCAGCTTAGAACCACTCGCTCTAGTCTGGGTTGTCATCGCTCCACCGTGGGAAGTACCTATTCCATCAGGTACAAAAAAGTTCGATGATTCCTTTCTTTGTTGAACCATAAAGAAGTAGAACTAGAGTATTTTCCCCTTCCACACACGGGTTCCTTTATTTAATAAAGAAAGTTTAATAAAATTAATAAAAATTATGATTGTAATTTTAAAAGCGTTTTAATTACAAATAATAATAATTTTAGTCATTGAATAGGCTGATATTTCAGGCAAGAACTTTCACTTTATAAGATTTTAAATATGTGAAATTAAATTGGTAGTATTTAAAGACAATTATAAATGTTATTGGCTTTTCCCAGTTTCAAGGGAATTTTTACCAATCAATATAATTATTTGATCCAAATCATGCTTCCAAAACTAGTACCTAATTATAAAATCATTTATTAGTCGTAATATTATAAAAATAATTATTATTATTATAAAAAACTGCCTAAATATAAGAAAAAATAATAATATATTTAACATTGTAGTCAGTTTGTAATGATAGTTACATAAAAATATAATTCATTATAAGATTTTAAAATAGCGTTTAGTGGTTATTACTTCTAGGACCGTATTAAAAAAATTCCCTGAAAAAGGAGGTAATAGGCTGATACGCTCATGATTATTAATGGAAATTGCGTTGTATTATTTATTTACTTACGTCCCGGGCTATTACTGGAATATCTATCTATAAAGCAGTTAATGGTGTTACAGTTAGACCGGCAACGTAAATAATTTGTATTATACATTTTTATCATTATCTCTTCCTTTTTTTATAAATATATTATATTTTTAGAGGGATTAATAGATAAAAAAAATACCTTTTGATTGAGATATTAAACGCTTATTTCGAATGACTGTACACTAAAATAGAATTAAATTAGCTTCAATTGCTTCTCCTGAACAATTCGATTTTTGATATAACCGCTTTATTGCCCGGAGCCAGCGATATATTTTTTCTTTTGGCCCATGGATACTACAATCGTTATAGTACTGTGTGTATTATTGGTAATTCTGTGGCTAAAGATTGCAAATATAAAAATAATTGGTATAATATAGGAGCTAAGAGCCATGTTGTGGATTAGAATGTCGTTGTTATTATAGGTAATTGTAATATTATTAAAACTTATCACAATAAGACTTACATTATGAAAATAAATGTTTAACAACGATATTCTCACCCACAACATGGCTCTTAGCTCCTATACTATACTAATTATTTTTATATTTGCAATCTTTAGCCACAGAATTACCAATAATACACACAGTACTATAACGATTGTAGTGTGTATGGGCCAAAAACAGAGTCTTTGTTATGTTGTGATTTAATATGATGTTGTTATTATGTTGCTGTTGCTTGCGAAATGTGTTGATGATAATTATCATGTACAACAAAAGTGATACAACATTAAAACAACGACAAACTTATTTTTATTACTGTTTTATACGAATTTTTTACTATTTTGTTTTGCTCCTAGCTCCTATACTATAACGATTTCAGGGTTGCCCCCTTGGTGACATTATATTATATTCCAATGTCAATCCATTGATATACATTTCATTCCTGTCGATTCTGGGTTTTTGTTCCATACATTTTTGGACATCTCCTTTACCTCCACCTTGAATATTATGCTGTGATATTATGTTTTAAAAATTGGCTCGATCGACCTAATGGCTCGATCGCTCGACGTGCTGCCATACTTACTGCACGCTGATCTAAGAGCCTTCACTAAAGTTGCCGAGCCAAAAGTATGATATTAAGACCATATTTATCTTGATGATTTATACGCTACTTACTTTGGAGAATGATATCATAGAAATGTATTATTTAATCTAACAAATAAAAACAGATAGAATCTTGATCTAAATAATAATTATAGTAATATCTTGGAATAGTCGGATAACTATCCATACCATTAATTCAGTAGGCCAAAAAACGGGAGGTCAGAACTATGCATACCAAAAAATATGGCCGCCATTAAAAAAAAACAATAGCATGCTATGTTCTGTCAAAATGATAAACAAAACTGATTGTTCTTCCGTTTCTTCCGTCGGTTCTCTGGGCGTAGTCATAGTTTGTTTGCAACTGATAATTCGTTGAATTAGATAGATAAGCTCTTACACATATCACGATATTGTATTAGATAAAAATAGGGCTTTTGTGATAAACCTTTGCACACTTTTAAACTGTTTTCAAATGCGCGTGTTGCCCATTGTTCGCTTCTGCATGATTTTGTTTGTAAATTTCAAAATACTATGTATAATCCCAGTTCTTCAGTGATATTTTGTGTCTAGTTCTTTAAAATATAGTTATTCTAATTCATAAAACCACCCAATTGTGTTGTGTAGTGCAAATAAGAAAGTATGGTGATCCCGCGGTGATTCATGTTAGAATAATTTCAATAAACGAACCGTAACGTTAGTGTCATGTGAAAATGTTTAAAAGTATTGCGCTCACAGTGTTCCTATGTGCAAATATCCATTGTCAGTCTAATAAGGATCTCTACAATGGTCAAATTGGTGAATATGATGCCGAGTATGACCAAAAGCGGCCTCCGAGGCGACCCAACCCTGGCGATGCTGAGTACAGGACGTATGTGTACAATAATAGGAGGTACGGGACGGATCCGACGAGATACAACCCTTATAACCCGAATATAAATCAACCAGGAGGGTTTCCTTACAACCCATTGCCGTATAACCCTCTGAACGCAAACCCTTTGGATGATCAGTACAAGTATAATACTGTAAGTATATTTACAAAGCTTTACAACAGGACCTAGCTTTATTGACTTTCTTAACCTGGCTATTTTTTTTATATTATTATACTAAGTCAGTTGGCAAACAGACTCACACTGTGGCCTATTCCATTGAAGGAGGCTTCACCAGGAAACGTCGCTCAATATGCTGCCAGACTGTAGGCTCATCTGATCTTCAAACCTTTGATTTCTAGTGTACTGGCTCCCAGATTAATACCTACTGCCGGAAGACAGCTAGAGCTGTTATGGCTGTAAATTATTATAATTTTATGTAAGCCTCTTGCAAGACAGCTCTATGGAAATTAAGTCATTGTTATTGCCATTGTTGTTGGATTAATCATACTCGCCAAATGTGGACCAGTGTTTTGTGTATTTGAACAACATAACACTAATGTGTAATGGCCAGATACTAAAACCTCTTGAACAATAAGGCATTCATTAATTTTTTATTACAATAAGTAATTATCAAGAGGTCATGAGTATTTAATGATCATGATTATAATAATCTAGCCTTCCGGCCCTGGTTTCACGCACACGTAATTTCTTTTTCAAATATCGTCCCCTTCCCCCCACATTTCTGGGATAAGAAGTACCCTATGTCACCCAGGGATAGTGTAGCTTTCCAACAATGAAAGAAATATTCAAATTGGTTCAGTAGTTTCGGAGCCTATTCAATACAAACAAACAATCAAATCTTACCTCTGTATAATATTATTATAGATTATTTGATTTTCTTAGAATCGAGATCCAAACAATCCTGATGCATTATTTCCGGGAGTACTTGGTGGTTGGAGGGAGGACTTACAGGGACGAGAGAGAAGAGACTCAAAACAATTGAAAAGAGATATCTTTGTTACAACCAACTACGGACAAGTGCAAGGATTTAAGGTACTAAGATTCTTTCATGTTGCATTGTTAAACGGTATGCAGAATTAAAGTCATTCAAGTACTGTTTTCTGTTTACTAATAATTATTATTTATTGTACTCAAATTGGCTTTTTTATGTAATTAGATATAGCATATTAAAAAAAAACTAATTATTGGTATACAGTACATCAAGATAAATAATGGGCATCAGAAACAATTGTAAAACATTCAAAAACAATTTTAACAAAAGGCTATGTTTTTTATAAATACTTGAACATGAACTTTAGAGCGTAGGTAGGTACATACAATTTCAATATATCAATTATATTATCATTTCTATTTCATGTGGGTGAATAAATGAACACAAAGTTAGTCAATGACTTGAATTACTGTATAAATATTTATTACTATTAATTAAGCAATAAAAACCTATTGGAAGTAAAATGTCTACTGAAAAACACTATTTTAAAGAAATGTACTTCAAATTATGTTTGTTTTTTTTTTTAAATCACAAAATTACCATTTAATATTCTGTTTCTGTTTAACCAGGTATACTTATACGACAACCCAGACCCAAATTCAGGGTATAGGCCTTGGCTAACTCCAGTGGAAAGGATTCAGGGAGAAGTGTCAGTATTCCTAGGGATACCATATGCCAGACCACCAGTGCTAGAAGGCAGGTTTAAGGTTAGTATTAATACATTTTTTAATTAAGCCTAAACTAATGTGCAATACAAAATACTGTATTTTTTTATAGTTTTGTAAACTACGTTGTAAGCAGAATACAAGTTACCTAGATAGAACTTTATTGTTTTATATCACTTAAACTGAAGGTGCACAAATATTCTATAAACTCACACAGATCTTTTTGACAGCTAGCATTATGGTTAAAAAAAGTTTCAGATTCTATATATTTTATAAATTTTCTAAAGAGAAAGACAGCTTTTTTTGATATCTTATAAATTATCATGTACTTTTGTTAAACTCTTATTTACCATACAATTTTTTTTGCAATAGTGAAACTGTTATTAACCATAATCTTAACTTTAGCCGCCGCGCCAACATCCCGGATGGCAGTTAATCCAGGCAGTGGACTGGGGCCCGGCGTGCCCCCAGCCCGTGAGGGGCACTGGCGCTACCAAAGGCATTCGCGATATGGACGAAGATTGTCTCTACCTGAATATCTTCTCGCCTAATGTAAGTATTAATATTTCGGAAACATAAACGAAAAGAGGTTTTTAAATTAGTCTGGCAACAGTCCATTCATAGTTTTGAATAACATCATGTAACAATATCCTTCTACGCAGATGGCGAACTAAGCCCTACAGGGTCACTAGTAGATGCCTAAGTAAAGTAAGGGCAGAGATATCGAAGATTTACGCTACCGTAAATCAATATAGGTACGAGTACAAACAAACTTGTTGAACATCGGTCGACGGGAGGGGGAAAGTTCGCGCATGTGCACTAGCGCGTGACCAATAGCGCGCGCGAATCTCTTGAACGCCCGCGCGCGCTATTGGTCAGCTTCTGACCAATAGCGCACAGGCGTGTCAAAATTCGTGTTCTACGCAATCCCCACCAGATATTCAAGAAGTTTGCCGGTACCTATACGTCAGTGTAAATTATCACCGACTGACTTCGTGTTCGCGAAGATGAACGTTATGAAATAGAAGTTATATTGATATTTGTTTGCTAACTGCCCTCGTCGTACAGTGGTTAGAGCGTTGGGCTCTAATACCCGGAGGTCGTGGGTTCGAATCCCGTGGGGAGCATCACTTTTTGTGAATGTTTCCAGTTTGGTTAGGACATTGCAGGCTTGAATCACCTGAATGTCTGAAAAGAATGATGATTCCGTGCTTCGGAAGGCACGTTAAGCCGTTGGTCCCGACTGTGTTCCAAGTAGGTCTGGTTTCCCTTGTAGGGTTACGAAGGTCAGGTGGCAATCGCTCCATTGTAATAACCAGGCTTGTCAAATCTAGGATTATAGTCGAAGCGGACCCTGAGCTCCATATACTGGATGCAATCGGGAATACGCTGGGATGAAGAAGATTGATATTTGTTTGCAATAAAGTATAAAAAACAAATGCTTTAAAGATATTTTTTATTAATTTACTATCGTTTCTGATGCACTCTACACTTGCTACTGTTTAATTTAGATAATTTTTATATTAAGCTAACTATGCGTAAAAATACGACAGGTAGTAATATCCTAGCTATGAAAACAATGACACATCACAGTTCATTAACCCGACAATGTGACAATGATTCATTAGTCGATGCCGAAATTAACTCAAATTGCCGTTCGCACGACATATTATGCGAATATCAACCTTCCTCCCTCGGCATAGGGGGTACGGTACGGTCAATTTGGCAAATTAGTCCTGCGGTTTTGAAATAAGAGCGCGTATGAGCGTTGTATGCGGTCGCTTTGTCGCGTAGGCTGAATAATTGGTGATTGTTCCCGGGAAAGGCAGTTGTTGATTTTCGGTTGATTAAAACGAACGAAGAGCTTGCATCCAAGCGGCCAGTATAAACTCTTACTCATGAGTAAGAGTTTATACTGGCCGCTTGGACGGCGGCTTGGAATACCGGCTAGTACATCAAAGATCGCCGGTTTGTTTCCCGCAAAGAAGATATAAACTATTGTGTGAAAGAACATAGGTATTTGTACTGGTCGGGTCTCCAAGATCTCTCTCTGGTATCTGTCAGTTAAATTAATATGAACGGATATCTATACTAAGAATATAAAGAGAAAAGGTTGGTGTGTATTGAATAGGCTCCGAATCTACTGAAACGATTTGAAAAATTCTTTCTGTTGCGAAGCTACACTATCCCCGGATGACTAGGGATACTTTTTATCCCGGAAATGTGGAGGACACGGGGGGGACTATATTTAAAAAGAAATTACGCGCGGGTGAAACCGCGGGCGGAAGGCTAGTTAGATATAAATATTTTTACATACTATGTTATTAGTTATTCTCTACAACTTACATTTTTAAAATAAACCAATACCCATCATTGTGATAATGATTTAATTTTGCTGTGACATTACTAACATTTACGTTGTATTCATAAATTATATATATCTTCAAAGTGAAAGTATCCTTCTGTATGCAAAAGTGAATTGCAACTGTTGCGGTTTTGCAAAACCCAAATGTATTGCAAGCATTACAGTAATAAGGTTACAGACATATTATTATTCATCATAATCAGATGGACTAGTTTATGCACTAGGGACGCTTCAAATTATGTAAGCGGCCTTTTTGTTGAAGGACATAGCACTGTCATCATTGTTATTATAATGTTAGTGTATAAATGAGAGGCTACAATGAATGCGTTTCATATTATCGTATCATTATTCATTAATAATCACAAAAAAAAGACCATTGTAATATTCTAAATTAAAACCAAAATAATGATGTTCCTCATTATGAGTACGTTCTTTTGCTGAGGGACATTTCATCAAGAAGCGTCGCTTAATGTGCTGCCAGACTGTAGGCTTATCTGATCTTCGAGCCTTTAATTTCAAGTGTACTGGCTTCCACATTTATATTGCCGGAACACAGTGAGAGCTGTTATGGCGATAGATTTCACCTGTGGGGGTGGTAGCACTGGTAGCTAGACTGGTAGACTCTGAAGGAATCGAACACACGACCTACGGGTTTTTACACCCGAGCGGCTTAGCCACTGCTCCACGGAGGCGGTCAATGCCGGTGGTAATACCCTATTGCAGAGCAAAGACCTCTGTCATTGAAATCTAGTCATCATCACAATTACAAATACAGGCACAATCATCACGCTTCCCAAATGCAATCAATCCGACACATCTTTGACGAGCCGTTAGGTGTAATGGTCGAGAAGTCGGCTATTACACCAGAGGTCGCGGGTTCGATCCCCGCACGGTACAAACATTTGTGTGCATGAACATGTCTGTTTGTATCGGTCTGGGTGTTTCTATGTATAATTTGTATGTATTTACAAAAAAAAGTATATAAGTAATGTGTATCCGTTGTCTGGCACCCATAGCACAATCTAATGCTTAGTTTGGGGCTAGATGGCGCTGTGTGAATAATGTCCAGAAATATTTATTTATTTATTTATCTTTCCGATCTGGGAATTTAAGGGTGTTACCAGACCAATCGATCCATTGTCAAGCGACGGCATCGTTCGATGAAAGAATAGAATATAATTCGACGTCGATCGATAGTTTCTACCATACCAAACGATCAACCAGACTAGTCGATCAACTTCGACCGACGTTGACCGAAGCCATCGATCTACGGTCGATCGATTGGTCTAGTAACACCCTAACTCCTCTTATAATAGGACCCCGAGATAACGCCTTGCTTGGACCTGATAGTAAAGGTGACTCTTGTCCTCAGACGGACGCAGGGTCGACGGCTCAAAGGTATCCAGTGATGGTGTACATCCACGGAGGGCAGTTCTCATCGGGAGCTTCCAATCTGTTCCCCGCGCACATGATGGCTGCGTTCTACAATGTCGTCGTCGTTTCAATTAACTATAGGCTCGGAGCGCTTGGTAAGTACATTTGTTTCTTTAGAAAAAAGTTATCTCGAAAAAGTAAGAAAAACTAGCTTGTGTGACAAACGGTGGTGATTACTGCCGCCATGGACACCTACGGCTAGGGTCACAGGTGCGTTGCCCGCCCTTGAAGATATGTAAAGAGGGGGAAGGGGGATAACTTATGGGATTATATCGCTTTTGTTTCGTAATTATAATAAGGGAAACCTATTGCCTTACTATTAGATATAAGCTTATTTACGTATACAATCTGTAACGCTGTTGGTTTTCTCAATAAAGAAAATAAATAAATAATTATAATGCTTTGTCGCGCATTGATATGGGTGTTACAAGTCCAGATATTACGTTGGAGCGACTTCCATGTGACCTCCGTAACCCAAACCATCACGCCTTACGCATGTAAAGTGGCACTTGAAATCATTGGATTACCACAGATCATTCAGCTTTTGTTCCTTATAATTCACTTAATTTAATTTAATTTTCATTAATATTAATTTACAAACATTTGTGTGCATGAACATGTCTGTTTATATCGGTCTGGGTGTTTCTATGTATAATATGTATGTATTTACAAAAAAAGTATATAAGAAATGTTTATCCGTTGTTTGGCACCCATAGCACAAGCAAATGCTTAGTTTGGGGCTAGATGGCGCTGTGTGTGAATAATGTCCTGTAATGTCCAGAGATATTTATTTATTTATGACTTGACTATATACTCAGGTTTCCTTTCGACTGGCGACGAGAACTCTCCCGGCAACTACGGCATCCTCGACCAGGTGATGGCGTTACGCTGGGTGCACGAAAACATCGGCGCGTTCAACGGCGACCGCGCCTCTATCACGCTGTTCGGGCCGGGCGCCGGGGCGGCCTCCGCCGGCCTGCTGGCCGTCGCCCCGCAGACCAGGGACATCGTCACCAGGATCATCGCTCAGGTGGGTGATATTTTAACGAGGGGAAAATGTGACTCTTATGTAAGACTCTCTCTCATTAAGCATCAAGTACCCGCCGCAAAAATTGATAACAGATAGCTGACCTACGATAACGAATGAGTAAAGAACCCTGCATCGCGCAAGCAAAGTAAATATTGCCTGCTAGCATATTAGGACTCCTAATATGCTAGCAGGTTAGCATAGGTAGCAGGTAGCAGGTGTCCTAATTTAGGACACACCAAAGATTACCCATTAAGATATGGCATGAACGTAGTCTACTTTTAAAGATACATAAGTTCTACGTACACTTCCTTCAACATAAACACTAGCAAACGCACAGTTACACCACCGCGAAAGCTATGTACGATAAGTAATTAAAAACTCGACGTCCCTCTAAAGAAAGGTAAACATGTAACATATAAAAAAATCTGCAAAAAATGAAAGGAATGAAGGGCTTAAAAACTGATAAACCAACCAACTGGTCTGGATCTGAGAGAATATAACTTAGGTTTCTGTTCCAGAGTGGCTCGGCCCTCGCGGACTGGGCGATGATCGAGGACCGGTTCCGCGTGCAGAACACGTCGCGCGTGTTCGGCACGCTGCTCGGCTGCCCCATCGACTCGTCGTGGAAGCTCGTCAACTGCCTGCGGCAGGGCCGCAGCTTCTACGAGCTCGGGAACGCTGAGTTCCAGGTATGACGCCTATCGATACTCTATCGATAGGTGACGTCTTTGACTGGGCGATGATCGACGATCTAAACTATCGCTAGACTATCGATATTCTATCGATAGTTGACGTCATTTCACTCTCAAAAATGTGTTGTTCAACTAATAAAAAATAATGAATCGGTATGTTCAACTAAGCTTCTTACATAAGTGTATCTCAATGTCAAAAACTGTAAATGGTCGCTTATCATCAAGTTGTTTACGTCTGTCAACTAATGCTCTATGGCTAGCTCGATGCCGCATTTGGAGTGATCAGGACTAAATATGTAGTGAATAATTGTATTTGTTCTGCCTCTTAATGTTAGTATTTGTTCAAAAATTGTCTACTCGTATATTTAAATGGGTTTCTGGGATGGTTTAAAAATACCATCGGTCCCGTTAAATGGCGTTGCACAAGTCACCTAGTAATTTTAAAAATAATTATTAATTATCTATCCCCCAGCCGCAAGTAGGCTTCATCCCATGGGGTCCGGTCCTCGCGAACAACTTCACGTTCCCCGGCGACGAGTGGTACGAAGGCTGGCGCGCGCGGGACTGGCGCTTCCTGGACGCGATGCCGGAGCAACTGTTTAAGACGAGGCAGTTCAACCCCGCGCTGCAGTACATGACCGGGGTCACTACGCAGGAAGCTGCTTACTTCATATGTAAGTGTTTTTCATCCCCCCTATAAAGGCGCTAGTGGCGCAGCTGTGACAGTGGTTCGTTAGCGATAATGAAAGTCAAGCTACCCACGCTGCGGTCGGTTAATGGATGGGTGACCATTCTGACCACTTTTAGTGACATTTATTTCGAACGTCTCCGTGCTTCGGAAGGCACGTTAAGCTGTTAGTTTCGGATGATATTTACTACAATGTAGATATTAGTTGTCAGGCCTAGTCAGGCCATTTGGCGGCTTGATAACATATGACATTAAGGTTGGTCACTTGCCTTACGCACCTCTCGACCAACCCGCACTATCTCCACTAAGAAAAATATATATTTAATGTTTCGTTCTTGCAGATAACAACGAGACGCTAGCCCCAACGTACCAGATCACAGAAGCCTGGTTCAATCAGAAAGTCCACGAGTTGGTGCTACGGTACAACTACACGTTGAACCCGCGCGGCGTGTTCGAGGCCGTCCGGTACATGTACACGTACCACCCGGAGCCGCACAACGTCAGCGCTATACGCGACCAGTATATACACGTAAGTATAACATTAGATGAAGACCCTAGTACTGATATCGGATCGACGATATTCCAGATCAGTCATCATAGTCTTAGTTCAATGCAAAAAATATACGAGGCAGCCCGTACAATACATGTACAGTGTACACGTACCACCCGGAGCCGCACAACGTCAGCGCCATACGCGACCAGTATACATATACCTCCTTCTCCTTACTTACCTAAACTTTTTCACATCTAAAGAGGTGAGCCGGTGCCCGTCTTGTGACGATTGACCTGGCCATATTTTACAGATTATACTGCGGCTATCTGTCTGTTTTAGATTAGACAGACTAGACCTTGAGATAGGGCATAGGTTACTTTTTATCCGGGGATAATTCACAGACCCTACGGGGAAACAGAAATAGTAGTGTCTTTGTTTGTCCCTTTTTCATGTCGCAACTAAAGGTGGGTCTATGCTTACGAACCGAGCACGAGCCGCGCACGAGCGGAGCACGAGCCGAGCCGCTCTGCTCGCGTGACAAGTGTGGACGCACAACAAGCCTGCACTGCGAGCGTGATGCAAACCTCTTTGTGTTCGTCAAAAACCCGACATTAGGCGGAGCCGTAGACAGAGAAAACTATAGACAGCAAGTAGAAAAACCGGCACGCGGTGCGAGACAAAAAATTGTGTAGTTCTATCTCTTTCTTTTACATGGTCTATCCGTATCGCCCTCTTTTTCTTGTGTGAATGCGATAGATACAATCAATTTGTCTATAGTTTTCTCTGTCTACGGGCGGAGCACAGTCGAACACGAGCCGAATGCTCGAAGCGCGCTTGTTCGAGGCTCCAAGTCGGTCCACAGTACACAAATTTTGGATCGGCTCGTGCTCCGCTCGTGCGCGGCTCGTGCTCGGCTCGTAAGTATAGACACACCTTAAGACTATTTTTGGTATAGAAATAGTTAGGGAGCTGAGGAGTGACATAGACTTAATTATCTCGGAAAAAATCACATGCTTGCGAGATAACGTGGGTAGTGCGCAGTGAAATGGTCCTAAACGACTTCTCTTTTCATTGCAGATGCTCTCCGACTTCCTATACCGCGCTCCAACCGACAAACTAGTCAAGATCCTCCTAGAAAAGCACGTGCCTGTGTACATGTACGTGCTCAACACGACAGTGGAGTCCCACCGCTGGGCGGAGTGGCGGCGGTTCGCGCACGACACGGAGCGCGCGTGGCTGACGGGCGCGCCGTTCATGGACCAGGAGTTCTTCCCGCTCAGGCAGAGGATCGAGCGCCAGCTGTGGACGCCCAACGATAGGAACATGAGCCACTTCTTTATGAAGGCGTATTCGGATTTTGCGAGATTTGGGTGAGTTGTGGCGACTTTCCTTTTGCACTTTGTTAAGAATCGATGATAATCGATTAGTCGCGTAATGTCGTGTTGGCAACATTTAGTCTATGGTCTAGTTGTCTATGTCAATATGTCTTTGAGAAAAATGGCTGTCGAGTTGAAGATGCGCTTAGCATTCTCAACCGTGAAATAATTGTATTTTATTGTATCCCGGGTTATTTCACGTCAATTGAGGTCGTCCGCGTATTTTGTTTGATAACTCGATGTTTTGCGATACAGTTTTTGCTCTGTGAAAAAATATGGCCGTGGTTTGAACGCGTGGGCGCCGGCGTCCTAGTTTTAATATAAAATAAGTGGTTATTTCGATTGTTTTCTAAGAACTACGAGTTTTATAAATATTTATGCTACTTATCAAAACCACCAATTGGAAATGGTGATATTACAGGTAGTGTCGTAAGTCTGACTCAGTTGTATTTATTTTATTGTACAATGTATTTATATTTTGGTCTGTAACGGCTATCTGAATGCGATACATACGACCGACTGACATCAACAACGCAAGATTGCAAGTCAGCGAAAAGTTCACGTGTAAACATTGGCTTCGAGACTCGTCACTCGCACGTCACTGAGACAGCCAACCAGATATTCGATCCTGCGTCGCGCTAGCAGAGTTATTCTCTCGGCTAGCAAACATCAAGACGGTACATTGGGCTGCGGTCCCCGAGCACAGACACCTAGCTCGGAGGAAGATCTTCCCTTTTCGTTGACGTCTAATACGTGACCTTCATACGTCACAAGTCCCTCCCCAATTTTAGAGCACAACAGTTATGAAGTGCGATTTCACTGTGGCCTTCTAAAACACGGCGATACTTCCCCCCAGACTAACGGTTCATTCGAAAGAAAGATCAAGTACGCTCTATCTCTTAAAAACAATGACGTTCAATATAAAACTAGACACCCAATCTCTAAGAAAAATTCCTCAAAAAACGTCCGAGTGGCTTTGACACTGATGACATTAACACATTCGTTCAAATTAACACCTTATCTCGTGGCATTTAGTGTTTAATGTCAATTGTATACAACTAAACGAAAACTCTGCCCAATAGTCGGGTGGGCAGACTTTTGCTTCGGACAATATTTGAGCGTGATTGTGAGTCTAGTTTTTTAATTGAACGTCATTGCTTAAAAACCATAAATAAATTATAACATATACTAACCCCTTCTAAGCCATTGGCAAAATAATTATAATGCTTAACACGTTCAGTGCCACCGACTCAACAGGTGAGTTCACGTAAATCTTATTCCAGTGCCGACGACTCACCTGGCGAGTTCAGTTTTTTTCGCTAATATTTCCAAAATGCATCCGTATTTACTGCTTAAAATTATAGTTTAGACTAAACATACACTATTCTAAATATTTACGTGGTGGGCCGGGTGTAAAGCCCTGTTTGTATTTGAAAGGAAAAAAACCGGCCAAGTGCGAGTCACTCGCTCATGAAGGGTTCCGTAGCAGCAAGTATCATCATAATATAATATGTAGTACTTGTAGTTCTTTGTAAGTTGAAAGGTAAAATAGCGGTTTACAATTTATGACGTATTAAAATTAATTACTTGATATCGTTCAAACCAATTTTCAATGGAAGTTTGCATGGTAATGTACATCATATATTTTTTTTAGTTTTATCATTTGATTCTCTAGTAACAGGGGGGGGGGGGGCACACTTTTTACCACTTTGGAAGTGTCTCTCGCGCAAACTATTCAGTTAAAAAAAATGATATTAGGAACCTCATTATCATTTTTACGCTATAGGTCAGTTTTACCATTGACTAGTACCATTGATGGTACAAGTGATACAACACAAATTAATGTCGGAAAAACAAATGAATGTCGGGAAAACAAATGGTGTCGTGAAAACAAATGAATGTCGGGAAAACATATGAATGTCGTTAAAGCCTTTTTTATTGATCTGAAGTAAAAAAAACAGGTGCAAGCGATTTTCGACCTTATCGACATTTACCTAAATAACGGATTTTAATGAACCAGCAAAGAAGATAGTCAACAAGCGTTTGCGATAAAGCAACAAAATTTTGAATGTCAATAAGGCTGAAAATCGCATGCACCTTTTTTTTTACTTCAAATCAATAGACAAACAAAAAAACAGGTGCAAGCGATTTTCCACCTTATTGACATTCAAAATTTTGTTGGTTTTTCGCAAAAGCTTGTTGACTATTTTTGCTGGTTCATTAAAATCCGTTATTTTGGTAAATGTCGATAAGGTCGAAAATCGCTTGCACCTGTTTTTTTAACTTCAGATCAATAGACAATGCTTTCCTACCTTCATTTGTTTCCCTGACGTTCATTTGTTTCCCCGACATTCATTTGTTTTCCAGAATTTGAGTTCCATCATGGAACTGATCATGGTACAAGGAACCTATTATTTGACTCTTGGTCTATAGCCGAACGAGTAGGAAATAAAAAGTTTTTTTTTCCCACTTGTACCTAGTGGGGACGACCAGGAATAAACCTTTTTTTTATATTTTTGTATGAAAATCTTAATGCGGTTCACAGAATACATCTAATATCCAAGTTTCAACAGTATAGTGCTTATAGTTTCGGTAAATAGTGGCTGTGACATACGGACGGACAGAAAGACAGACAGACATGACGAATCCATAAGGGTTCCGTTTCTTTTTGGCATTTGGCTAGGGAACCCTAAATACTATTCTGCATAGCCACCGACTCACCAGGTGAGTTCACGTAAATCTTATATCAGTGCCGGCGACTCGCCTGGCGAGTCGACCGTAAAATGTATGCGGCATCCGAGAAGACATCATGAAAATCGTAGAGGTGATGAACGTGTTAATTTTTATTCTACGTTTAGTAACCCGACCCGTGCGCGCATCCTGGGCGTGCACTTCGAGATGGCGCAAGAGGGACAACTCCGCTACCTGAACCTCAACACCACCTTCAACTCCACCATCATGCTCAACTACCGCCAGACCGAGCTCGCCTTCTGGAACATGTACCTGCCTACCGTCATAGGCAGGCTGTTGCCGACATATCCGCCGTTCACTGAGGTAACCATTCATTCCATTGACGAGCCATTTGGTGTAATGGTCGAGAAGTCGGCTATTACACCAGAGGTCGCGGCTTCGATCCCCGCACGGTACAAACATTTGTGTGCATGAACATGTTTGTTTGTATCGGTCTGGGTGTTTCTATGTATAATATGTATGTATTTACAAAAAAAAGTATATAAGTAATGTTTATCCGTTGTCTGGCACCCATAGCACAAGCTAATGCTTAGTTTGGGGCTAGATGGCGCTGTGTGAATAATGTCCAGAGATATTTATTTATCATTTATTTATTATTCATTCTTTAGTACTTTAGTTTAGTGAGTACATTACTCATTCATTCTCTAGGGATTCTTGTTCGGTCCCTAGCAGTTGTAATTAATTCATTATTTATTATTCATTCTTTAGTACTTTAGTTTAGTGAGTACATCACTCATTCATTCTCTAGGGATTCTTGTTCGGTCCCTAGCAGTTGTAATTAATTCATCATGATAAAAGGGTAGTAATCGAACTAGTGTGTCACCTGATGGTAAGGGATCACTACACACACTTTGGTGACACGGGATTTAGGTCTAAGGTGCGTTGCCTGGCTTTGAAAGAATATGGAAGGCGAGTCAAGGTGAAAGAAAGTGAAGGAGGAACATAAGAGGTGGTTCGACCTCAGCCTTTACCAAACAGAGCGCAATAGCAAAGCTAATACGTCGATCTTCGGTAAGAGGGTGCTTCCCCCATCGAACCATTTCGACTAACGACAATAACTGTCTGAAACGTAGCTCTACCACACTTAAACTTAACATTTCATCATCATCATCATCATCATCATCAGCCTATATACGTTCCCACTGCTGGGACACAGGCCTTATCTCAACTGTGATATAGTGTGGGCCATACTCCACCACGCTGGCCTAGTGCGGGTTGGTGGAGGGGTGCGTAGGCAAGTGACCAACCTTAATGTCAGATGTTATCAAGCCGCCAAATGGCCTCTGACTAGGCTTGACGACTAATATTTACATTATAGTAAATATCAGCCGGTACCAACAGCTTAACGTGCCTTCCGAAGCACGGAGACGCTAGAAATTAATGTCACTAAATATGATCAGAATGGTCACCCATCCATTAACCGACCGCGGCGTAGGTAGCTTGACTTTCGTTATCGCTAACGAACCACTGTCACAGCTGCGCCACGAGCGCCTCATTAAACTTAACATTTACTTTGTAGTATTGGTGGGAGCCGAAGCAGCCGCTACAAATCGCGTTCTGGTCGGTGTCCAGCTTCTGCCTGATACTCATAGTATTGCTCGTCGTCTGCTGTATGCTTTGGAGAAACGCTAAGAGGTAAGTAATGAAGTTAGCTAACAGTCCCCTATAAAATAGATTTAAAAATCATTCATTTCAGTGGATTTTTACTAATACATAACCATTAACAAATATTTCCTGAAGCGTATGGCTTACTATAGTTAGCGATTAACTGAGAAGTTTCCTGTGGTAGCATAGCTGTGCGGGAAGGGTAACATGTGACGTGATGTGAGCATACACGTGAAAATACTGAAGATGATGTAGTTTCGCGCCATTTAACGAAACTAAAAAATACTCGTACCGCTCCAATACCGCAACCCACTCATTTAAACGCTACGGCTGCACTGTACACAGTTTATAACATCAACAAATCAATTTAATTAAATAAATATCTGTTGTGTATGCATACTTGTCTATGTGCGCGTGGCTGCGTCCCCGCACCCCGCGCCTCACCCGGCGCACCGACGTCGGTGAATAAATCAGTGCGTTGCTAGCTAGCAAGTGTTTTACTTGTGTCCCTACGTCCGATACTTAACAATATCTTATGAGTTTAGTAGATAGAGAAATAGAATCCGAACTGTATAGCCCGACCAATAAAATAAAAAACCTCGCCATATTGCCGAAAAATATTGCAACTATTTTTTTCAAGTGGCAACAATAAAATAAAAAGCAATACAGACCGACAAACTTATCTGTTCCGGTGGCCAAAATTGGAACTACGTGAAATGCAATGCAAAAACGATATTTAATGACAGTTCTAAATCGACAGTAGCGACGCCGTCACCGGAACAGATAAGTTTGTCGGTCTATATTAAGATGTCATTCATTATTGTGATGTCAATTGTCACCCGTGCCTTGTTACTATTGGATATTGTGAGTTATTTGTGAGTATAACCATAGCAACCAAGTGTTGCTGTAACCATAGCTAATGTGGCGCCTCCAGAGCAGGTTTTTTATTTTCCCGATCAGGCTATAATATTATTACACTTATTATTCATAATGAATTGGACTATTTTAACCTTCGTCTAATGCTAGACTGTTTGTATATTATATTTATTTCATTCATCCGTACAACCACAATATTAGTATCATTGTTTTATGTGCATTTACTGTTTCTAATAACCCCCTACACCACGGGTAGTATTGCTTTCTGTTGTCTTAACCACACTAACATTGAATATTTTCTAACAGGGCTGCGCCTCCGAAATGGAAAATGGTACCGGCTATGTAGGTGACTTTAACAACTAATAACAATAGTTTGCTTTTTGTTTCTAATAGTTGAGTGCATTATTTAAAAATAAAATTAGTTGCATGTGTTACATTCATGGGGAAAGTTTTTTTATGTTGAAAGTTGATACTTCATGATGCATATTGGATGGCTTAATACATGACAAAGGCTTCTGTAATTGAAGTTAAGTCATCGTCATAATACTGCGTACGGCTTTTATCACCGCGCTGAAATGCTAAATCACTGGACCATCGAGACGTTACGTTTTATGTCTCGTTATTTAGTATATTGTTAAATGTTATTTGCGCTTCTGTTTTTTTTAATTGGAACTGTATTCTATATTGCTCGTGTGTATTTGGTCATGCCGTTATATACAGTCGTGGTCAACTAATTAGGGACGCTACATGACTAAAACACAAGATCGTTACTGAAGTCCGAAAAAAAATCTCTATGAGGCTTTGAAGCTTATAGTAATTCTTAACAAGTAATTTGGCTAGTATTCCACATATTTAAAGGCCAGGAAAGTTAATAGCTAGTTGAGATCAATATTATTTAAATAAATAAATCCTTGCCACTTACACATCTTTGACTTTATGGATGGACAACTAATTAGGGACACGTAAAATTTTAACTGTAAATATAAATAAATAGTAATTATTTAAGTGTCTAGGACATAAAAAGTTTTCAATAATCAAAATAGAATACAAAACAAATCATTAAACGTATTTTTAATACCCAGTATGTTTGTTTTTGTTGGTTATAACCATTTAACATCAACGCAGCAATTGATGCAATCAAATTATTACAAGTTTCCAAAGAAATATTATTCCAAACACCTTGAAATGTCCCGTTAAGCTTATTTTTAGTGCCAGTACGTTGAGCTACACTTTCTTCTTTGCTTCATACCATGAGTGCTCTATCGGGTTTAGGTCTGGGCTGCCTGCGGGCCATTCTACTACCAACACTGACTGTTGCGCTAGGCACGATTTAACAGAGTGCGCGGTATGTTTTCGGTCGTTGTCGTTTTTAAACCGTCCAATAGACTGGTACGACATCTTCAGCATACTATAGCATCGTTTCCTTCAATATTCCTTTGTATTGGAATTGATCAAGTTTTCTTTCAATTATTTTTATAGGCCCCACTCCATGTCTAGAAAAACAGCCCCAGAATTGAATATTGTCGCCTCCATGTTTCACCTGCATTTTCGTGTACTTTGAATTAATTTCGGACTATAAAAGTCATTGCACGTATTGTCTGTATTGTCTGCCATCGAATGAAATAAGATTTATACTGGTCTTGTCAGAAAACCGCGAATTTCTCCATTGAGCAACAGTCCAATGTCCATACTTTCTTGCAAACACCAACGGGCTGTTTTTTTTGGACATGGAGTAGGATCTATAAAAATAATTGAAGTAAACTTGGTCAATTCCAATGCAAAGTAATATTGAAGGAAACGATGCTATAGTATGCTAAAGCAGTCTTACCAGTCTAATGGACGGTTTATAATCGACAACGACCGAAAACATACCGCGCACTCTGTAAAATCGTGCCTAGCGCAACAGTCAGTGACGGTACTAGATTGGCCCGCAAGCAGCCCAGACCCAAACCTGATAGAGCACTTATGGTATAAAGCGAAGAAAACAGTTGCAGCTCAACATACTGCCAGTAAAAGTCAGCTTTACGGGACATTTCAAGGTGTTTGGAGTAATATTTCTTTAGACACCTGTAATAATTTGATTGCATCTATGCCGCGCCGGTGTCAAATGGTTATAGCTAATAAAGACAACCATACTGATTATAAAAAATACGTTTATTGATATGTTTTGTATTCTATTTTTATTAATGAAGACTTTTGTTGTAATAAATACTTAAATAATTACCAGCTTATTCATATTTACAGTTAAAGTTTTACGTGTCCCTAATTAGTTGTCCATCCATAATTCAATTGTGTGGAAGTGGCTATAATTTTTTATTAAAAAAAAATTTATTGCCACCTGTTATTTTCTTTCCTGGGCCTAAAATATTTAGAATACTAGTCAAATTACTTGTTATCAATAGGTACAAGCTTCAAAGCCTTGTAGAATATTTTTTTCGCACTGAAGGTACGATCTTATGTTTAAGTGATAGAGTGTCCCTAATTAGTTGACCACGACTGTATGTGGTCGGATACGAAAAGAAGTGTGCTAAAAAAAAAAACATACATGTTAACACACACTGCACGCAGACCTGAAGTTTAATATTTATAATTTAATTCCACAGAGAAACGGATCGATACTACAGCGACGATATATTCATGGTTCCTGAGGGCACGGATCCCGGAATCGAGAACACGAACAGGTCCCGGGATAACATCTACGAGTACCGGGATGTTCCCGTCAAGCGACCGCCCACCCCACAGACTATTAGCCGCTCGGTGAGTTAAATACACTTTAGATTATAAATAGTTTAGTAAGTAGTAGATTTTGGTATCCATTGGTATAAAATCTTCGGAAAAACCTAAAACATGGTTATAATTTTTTTTTTTAATTTCATGCAAGATTGAAAAATCTTGAGTACTAAAACTGTAATCTACGGAAAAAAATATATGTTTTTAATCGTTTACCTCTGTTGGGGGCGAAGGGTAATGTGTGGGACTCCCCCACCCAAAAAAGGGCGGAGTTTACCCACTAACAATGCGCTCAGACTTTTGAGATCGACTTTTTAAAAATTAACTTGCCAGAGTAAAAATCTAACATTTTTAAGGCTCTGGCAAGTTATTCTGAAATTACTGTGAGCTGATTAATACGATGAGACGTAAAGCTGTTAGATATCCTTGTAGGGAAAACACAAACACTTCTATTTACCAAAGATCTACAATTATTATTTATTTTCCAGGCAAGCCAAGCGCAAACACTCCAGTCCCGACCCGCATCGCAGGCCTCCACTGGATCTGCGCTTTCTCTAAAGGAAAGCACCGTCTCCCGCGCGCCAGAACCGTTACCTAGGGCGCGATCTCGCACGCATATTGTACAGGGAGTACCGCAGACTACCGTTTAGATGACTCTCTCTTCTCGTCGTCGTTGGCTAATATTTCGATCATCCAACTACGCAGTTTAAGTTACGAACGACTAGCGTTTAGATGACGACAATTAATAATAATGACCTCCTAGCCGAATTTCGGCTACGTTGGCCAATATTTTCGATAGTGCATAACTGCCCTTTTTATTGCTTTCTTATTAGCATGATGGGACATGACCGAAGAGGAATCAGACGTCAGACTAAATAGCATTCCGTTTTTTTATATTTTCAAGTGTTTTTATGCTTGTATTTAAAAAGTGCATGCACACTGCCTTTTGTCACTGCGTTATAGTCCGATTCAACTTAATTGGCTTGTCTGAAATTAGCTGCGAGCGTCCATTGCGCAGGTGCCCGGCGTGGCTGAGTCCCTCTGACACCTACGTTTGTGTTCTGTGCAGGTACTCGCGTTTTTCAGACAAGCCAATTACGTTGACGCGTATTATACGAGTATATCGCGTAAGTTTGCATATTTTGAAAAGGACTAAGTATAGATAGCCCCAATTCTATCATGCAAGCAAAACCGTGGGCACAGCTAATTATTTATAAGATGTAACATTACCATATTTTTCTATGGCCCTAAATTATAGGTTGCAAACAAATTGCATGAGCCATTCCCTACTTTAAATCTAGACTGATTTTTCCTTTTTAATAAAATATTTTCTAATGTTTATTCAGTCATCGAGCTTCGTATTACTTTATACTATATATCTTTATCGTTTCTTATTAAGTAGTATAATAAAATGCACCTTTCTTATACATTATAGTAACCAGCTTTAAAAATAATTGTTTTTTGTAAGTAAGTTTGAAATATTCCTGTGCGGAAAGAGCGGCAACATAACGTTGAATGAGTAAAACAGCAATTCAAATGACGTGTGCGCAATGTGGAAGCTACTAAAAAGGCAGCTTATTCGTGTAATAAATTCGTCCATAATAAAAAATAATAAAAAGCTCTTACAAAATTGTAAGCCAAGCATTGTAGCACATAAAACTTTTCCACATTCAAAAAAACCTTTTCTAGGCCGTCATTTGTATCTTCCGTCTCATTCATTCGTTCATTTTTATTTTTCATTCTGATACTAGTTAAAAAATCTGTATCCCAAACATTCCGAAGTTTGATTTATTAAAATGTATTTACATTCAAATATACCATTTATATGCAGCTTATACGTAAGCATATTTTATGAATTTAGTACTAAGTACTAGACAATGTATTTTAAGATATACTGTTTGATTAGTGTAAAGTTACCTTTGAGGTATCGTATTGAGCAATTTATTATAATATTGTTATTAGTACAATGTTTGAAATAATCGCATGCTACACCACTAATAACATTTCCAAAAGAATTTAACAACTTCACTTGATGTAAAAAGTAGGGATGCATCCGATACGGATACCGATATATCGGTATCGGCGACATTTTTAAGGCAGATTCAAGGACACTTTTCAAATTTCGCGCCTTAAAAATGCAATGTATACGCGCGTGTCGTCCCATCTATTTCGTTGCAAACGAGGCACGAACTAACTATGCTCGGGGAAACCCCGCGCTTTATTCAGTGTTCTGTTTCGCCCGCCCGCTTTGGCCTCGCACTCGCACATCTATCCCAATCAATAAGCGTATCGGTATCAGTATCGCCGATATTTTTATAAGGGTATCGGTATCGTATCCGCATAAAGGCGTATCGAGGCATACCTAGTAAAAAGTTCGTAAATCAAATGAGCCTAAAAAGCAGTTGGAGCATATTGAGCAATTTCTGGTTTCTTGCTAAGTAACCCTTTTTTTTTTATAGTGGAGAAATCCTTTATGGATACCCCAGCCGCTTGGGGGGAGCAGCTGAGGTTATGTCAGAGTTGCCCTATGTTGGGGGTACTGACTAAAACTCCACTGTGGCCTTCTCAAGCACAGGCTGGGGGGCCGGGTTGCTCTATGTCGAGATTCACACAATTGCCCCCCACCAGCTGAGCTCTGCTGCTTTAGTGCAGCGCTCCTCAGGAGAAGCGAGCGTAGCCTCCCCCGTTTCCTCATGGCACTTGGCAGTGTGAGGCCACCCCACACTGCCATCATACTCAGGGATGCTCTAAAGGTACGAAGGTTCCCCACCCTTCGCACCAACATCCCTGGGATCCCCGTCTGGGGATTCTTACCCCTCGCCGGGGAGTACGGTGGAGGTACTCTAAGGCCCCCAACCACAGGGCCGTTTGCTAAGTAACCCTCGATGGAATGGCATAAGTAATAAGGAAAACTAATTTCATTTTGATATAAAAAATAATATACCGTGTCAGCATGCGTTTATTTACATTTTATTTTAGTTCATAGTTTTAATGAAAGTACCTATAAATAATAAATGTTTGTGATTGTGTCCGTCCATTTTCAGTGCAATTGTGTGTCTTCGTGAAACGTGCCTTAGTTTAAGATTTTATAAAAGTATTTATTGTGAAAACTAAAATTATGACGAACGAAACTGAAACTGCCCTTTAACGAAATAAAATGAATTTCTATGCATCAATGTTATTTTATTTAATAAACACGAAATTAAATAAATATTTTATAATATATCACATTCATTATATTGTCTATGGGTCTTCTTTATCTAAGCGTTTCGTTCCGATCTAGGCAGTGTACGGCATACATCATGGTCCAGAATTTAGCAAGTCTAGACATTACATTGGCAAGATTGCCATCAGTCCTGCGTTATTTTAGCCGGGAAAAGTCATTCAACTACTGTGATGATTCCGGCACCGCTGAGGTTATGGTAAATACATTACGCATGTAGAAAAATCAATATGTGCACGTCGAGATTCGAAAGCATGACTTAAAGCGACGTTCGAAATCATTCGTACATTATAATTAATAGTACAGTACATTTAAAGCTAGACAGTCGCCTGAAGGAACGTACGGATAGCGCGTACACTGGTACGCGTAGTCAGTTTACGCGTGTTCGGAACGCCATGTCCGTACTGTAGCTGCGCGTACTCTTGAAGAACTCGTACCGCGCGATCTAGCTAGGTTTTTGGTCGCGCCTCAAAGAGGACGCACACGACCGGGTACGCTATATTTGGACGGCAAAATGAATAGACACGCGTGTTCTTCAAGTTTCAATAATGTTTGTAGGAGTCTATCGGAATGACTGGGGCTCGCGGAGCGCTCTGGCTCGTTTGACCTCGCGTACAGGTTCGCAGCGGTCCGTACAGGAGCTGGACGCGTATCCAATGTACGCGTAGACAGTATTTACCGACTACGCGTAACACAGGAACGCGCTATCCAATTTTTCAATTTGAACGATAATGAATTGATGTCAGCCAGTATAACAGACCACGTCTAGTTCTCGCTTGACGGTGTAGGGCGGCGCGCAGGCCGGGCTCGCTCCTGCTGTTATGGTGTATCAGTCAACGCATCCTCCTCTGCGTCTCCCGGTACGTGTCAAAAACCGCCCCAACGCTTACCATGTTACGAAAAAAGTTATCCCACCTTTTTTGAAGATACACATTTTTATGCAATACGTCCAAAAATATTTAACAGTGTTAGTGAATGTCAGTATGGCAACACTAGTTCTCGCAGCGGCAGACCTCGGGCAGCCGCTTGGCGGTGTAGGGCGGCGCGCAGGCCGGGCCGCACGCGCGCGCCGCCTCGCGCCCGCCGCGCGGCAGCAGGCGCCCGGGACGCTCCATCAGGTCCACCACGTAGTTCGCGCGGAGGAGACCCGCGGGGTACTTCTCTTCTTTTTCTAGGTGCTCGCCCTGGGGGGTGTTACTGGGCTTATGAACTGACGATAAGTTTTTGTTAATTGGACGAAAAGACAATATACAAGTTCAGCCGATTCGAATTCGATTCGAAGCCACTACCAAACAGCTGTCTTATAGTCTCAATAAGAGAACGCTTTTCAAACGTTAAATTTTACTTTTTTACCGTTCTTCGGGCGGCAATCGCCAGTAATAAAAAAATCAAGTGATTAAAAAATCAAATTCTCGTAAAATCTACCTCTCATAGTGTCAATTCTTGGACAAACCAGCACCCAAAAAAAACTGTCGCAAGAATAGTTCTAGCAATGATTATCTATATATAAACTAGATAGGTACTTACGATTATGTAAGTACACAATTATTATGTAAAGTTGTTCAAATATTTAGAACTTCCCTGTCCTATAAAGGGCGGAGTTTAATTCCACTAAGCCCCGGAATGATCCTCCTTGACTGATGTTGTTTTTATGGGAGATGGGTGACCCTACGTTCATTACCTCTTCCAGCTCAGGCACAGCGACCTCGCACCAAGCGTGGGCGCTGGTAGTCCGGTGCAACGAACAGGGCAGCCCAAGGCGGTCGGCCAGCACCTTGTACAGTAGCGCTCGCTCCAGAGCACCGCCGCACCGCACCCAGCCTAGACCGACCACGCGCGACTGCAGCTCAGTCTGTATGATAGGAGATAAAGTGTCAGATCTAGTGTAGATCGGGGCCAATAAGCTTTTCGTTTGATTCGATTCAATGAATCTGCTAGTAGTGCCGCTTAATTGCTTCAGATATGTATGGCGATTATTCCTCGCATTTCACGCAGTAAATGCGTTCTATTCGTAATCACTCGTAGCTAATTCGTAACCACACGTTTTTGACGATTCGTAAGTGCTTCTAAGAATGCCTGTATGAATAAAGATATTTTTGACTTTGACTTAATCTGTCACCGTTTACTAGAAGGAAACGCATTACACAACGGTACAAGTGAAAGGGTGGTGTGTCGGACTCCGCGATTCTTCCTCACTGCGAGCCGGCCTGAGCTGTCGGGAGTACTAAAGCCATCTGTTCTTCTCCTTTCTTTTATCTATCAAGACGTGTACTAGCGTACCATGATGTCAGCGAGATGCAGGTCGACGCTGGCCACGGAGCAGTCTCGCTCCTGCGACAAGCCGCTCATCTGCTCGGCCACGAATTCTCCTAGCAGCGCTGCTCGCTGCTTCAGAGACGTCGATACTTCCTCGCACTTTTCGCGGTACCTGCATTTTATTCCATCCAGATTCAATTAATAATTTCTATGGCATCAGCCTGTTGCAATGGAATTGGTCTAAATAAGTCTTCTGTCTAGAAACGTAAAAAATGGAGATTGTTTTCCTTCTTTAGCCGGATTACCTAATTTTATCTAATGGATATCTAACTTTACTTCCATAACCTTACCTGACTTCGTAATGTGCATTTTCTATCTCGAAGTAGTGCAGCGATTTGGCTCTGGAACGGATCAAGATCATGGTAAATGATTCAAATTATAATACGAGTGCAAAAACATCATAATTACCTACTAAAAAAAAATTGCTGAATCTGCAACGATTTGTCTCTCAAAATCATTAAAGGCACAAAATATACAAAACTTAAACCTTCAAAAAATTGCTTTAAGTATTATGAGGGCCATTTCAACTAACAAATATTGTAAGACCATCAACTCACGGATCACCAAACCATATACGCAGCTTGAGCAGATAAGAACGCAGATTGTGGTCATCAGGCAGCACTGGTAACCGCAGTCGCGATGTACTCATCTCCATCTTGGATTCTGACCGCTGATCTAAAAAGTTAAAAAAACATTGAAATCACGAGACACCAACAAATGAGATTATAGACTTATTTTTTTAAAGACGAAGGCAAAGAAGCTTGACAAGAGGCCTATGTCCAGCAGTGAAACGACGGTCTAACGATGATAATCTTCCGGCCGCAGGGTGTCGTCTATCGGAGGTTCCGAAGACGGCTACCAGCAGACTGCACGCCTTAAAGCGGCAATACTAAAAGAAGTACTTTTTGTTTTATTTATATTGTATGTATGTTAGTCTGTAAGGTATTTATAATATAGGCCTGTAATTCATGTAATTCTGTTGCCTGAAATAAACGATATATTATTAATATTAATCTTACGTGGCGAGCGTATGTCCAAGCCAGAGGCGACGTCGAAAGGCGGCGGGTGGAACATGCTGATGTACACGGGGTCCTTGTGTGGCGGTTTCTGCTCCATCACCTCCCGGATCGTGGGGAACGCCTCGCCCATGCGCTTCTGCACGTAGAACCCTTCCTGTGGGAGAGAATATGATGCTTATATTATACCACCTACCGTGAAATAGAAGTGTGCCAAGCACTTCTGTGTTTCGGGGAAAGGGCACTGAAGCTAGTGAAATTACTGGGTATTGAGACCTAATAACTGCGTTTCGGTGAAGCCGGCGCAGTGCCGAAGAGTAACTGCTTAGTTACTGTTTGGCACTGAACTGTCTAAGGGCAGACGTGGCGCTTACCATCAGGTGTACGATCTGCTCGTCTTGTTACAAATTGCAATAAAAAAACCTTCGTCGGGGGGAGGAAAACGGGGCTCGCCTTATAAAAGGCGGGCAGGTCGTCCTGCTGTCATGCCAAGGAAGCTGCCGACGCTGCCGACGGCGATCCAGGAGCACGAGAGTATTTAGTGGGTATTCTCCGTGCACCAGTCTTTGTAAAGATTAGTGCAAGGAGCTGCATTGAGCACACACGGGTCTAGGCGATACATTTAAATGGCAACACCAAACTTACAAACTTGAAATTGCATTTAAACAAGAGAGATGTTATTCTAAGTAGTTAATATGTGTGCTGTGTTAATATGTGTGCTGTTTTAATATGTGTGCTGTGTTAATATGTGTGTTGTGTTAATATAGTTAATATAGTGTGCTGTGTTAATATAGTTAATAGGTATAGTGTGCTGTGTTAATATATTGTGTTACTTCACATGCGTGATGTCCATAATATGGTTTTAATCTCGGCGCGTACCTACCTATGGATTACACTTTATACAGAAAACCTGTGTGACACAGTGTTATTCGCTGATGATACCTCCCTTATATTTAAAGTTGACAGACGAAAACAATCATTTGACGATGTGAGTAATGCTGTCTCACAAACTTTACACTGGTTTACTGTTAACAATTTGTTATTGAACACCAATAAAACGAAATGTGTTAAATTCACAATGCCGAATGTGCGACAGGTGGTTCCTGAGATCACTGTAAATGGAGAACTCATTGAAATTGTCAATTCAACAGTGTTTCTGGGGATAACCCTCGACTCTAAATTGCAGTGGGGGCCTCATGTAACTGCTCTTGCCAAAAGACTTAGCTCAGCCGCATATGCTGTCAGAAAAATAAGAAATCTGACTGATGTGGAAACGGCGAGACTAGTTTATTTCAGTTACTTCCACAGTATTATGTCATATGGGCTGCTCTTATGGGGATCTGCCGCTGACATAAACAATATATTTATTTTGCAAAAGAGAGCCATCCGCGCTATCTATGGCCTCAAAACCCGTGACTCGTTAAGAGAATTATTCCGGGAAATAAATATATTAACTGTGCCATCACAATATATACTGGATTGTGTTATGTATGTACAAAAGAACATACAAAATTTTTCAAAGAAATCAGATTGTCATCAATTTAACACAAGAAATAAACATAGGCTTGCTATTCCAAATATTAGGCTACAAAAGATTGGAAATTCTTTTAAAGGATTAAGTATTACAATGTATAATAAATTGCCAATGGATGTTGTTAGCTTACCCATAAATCAATTTAAGTCGTGGATCAAGACCCGTCTGATGAAAAAAGGTTACTATAAAATTGAAGATTTTCTTAATGATGGAGATCTGTAGATAATGGTAGTAGGAATGTTCTTGTTCTGAGGTAGGAATGCTTCGCTCCCTGTCAGCGCAAACTGTATTTTAATCTGTTGTCATTGTTGTTCATGTTGTTGTTATATCTACACTACGTCCTACAGTTGTAATTTTTTTTCTTTATTATTATTATTATATCTACATTCACACGAAAAACTGTATGGCTTAGTATAGATAGATTTATTATCATTGTTGTATAAATTTCTTTGGCGATTAAAAAGAGTAACTGTCGAGTTTCTTGCCGGTTCTTCTCGACAGATGACTGCATTCCGATACCGGTGGTAGAGTCACTCTGTAATTGACGATTCATAAATACTTGATACAAGTTTACATGAATAAAGAATATTTTGATTTTGACTATGTGCGCAGACACCATAAGGAAACCTGCACAGTTGGATGGCTGTGTAGCCATTTTGGTCTAGTGTGACTGATGAGGACCTCGGATTATGGATGTCAAATCTCAGTGGCTCCAAAGTTATTACTGGATTTGTCGAATCCTGGATTATGGGGCAAGGTGTACTCTAACAAAATCGGTACAAAACTCACAAATGAAATTAAATGAAATAATTTATTCTGCAAATATTATTTTTATATACTTTTGCACGTCAATATTTTTTTTCCCTACCAGCACTTCGACGTTCATGCCCTGTTGAGGAAAGAAAGAAACAAAGAAAGAAAATATACCTGTGTAAAGTTGTTGATGTCCAGACGGCCAGTGTAGGCAAACTTGGCGGACGGATGGTGGTCGAATATCGCTTCCAGCGCTGGCTCCCACGCGCCCACCACGTACCGGGCCATTCTGTTCTCCACCATGCTGTAGAAGCAGGATTTGGTGAATAGTAATGCAAGTAGAACGATCAAAATTATCCCATTAGGCAACAAATCTTTTCAGTCATAGATTCAGAAAAAAACACCTATCTGTACCATGAAGTTTAACAGCTTTTCCACGGAGACAATTCAAAAAATATGAACTTGACGTAAGAGGCTGTAAGTAACACTCAATAAAATACAACTTTAATTTGTGACAGCACCCAAAAATTCTTACTTTAACAGTTCCTCGCTTTAGAAGTCATTGTACAAACGAACTTACTAA
This sequence comes from Mecyna flavalis, assembly GCA_949319885.1. Lineage (NCBI taxonomy): Eukaryota > Metazoa > Arthropoda > Insecta > Lepidoptera > Crambidae > Mecyna > Mecyna flavalis. The sequence continues at coordinate 3,126,289 of OX439426.1, forward strand.
TGTATAGTTCCAAGCTCCAAGTAGACATCAGCGCCGTCATCTGTGACGCTGCAAGCTATGAGGGTGCAGAGCGCGGTGCGGAGCCCTATGTGCTCGATGTGCAGGTTGCTCGACACCACCTGAGGTAAGACAACTTACACTCACTTTATATCTACATAATATAATATAAGCCATTTTACAATAGGACCTAAGTACTCGTATGTGCAGAAAATGTTACATTTCCAAGTGTAATAAGACGAGCAGATCGTAGACCTGATGGTAAGCGCCACGTCTGCCCTTAGACAGTTCAGTGCCAAACAGTAACTAAGTTACTGTCTGAAACGACAGTTATTAGGTCTCATACACCTAGTAATTTCACTACCCAGTAATTGGAACTCTATCTATGCGATGGACGTTAAGCTGTGAATTGCTTGTGAATTAGAAGTGTTCTCGACTGTAGAAATGGCACAAACAACTTAAAAATTACATAGATGTAGCTTACAGACTGATTGAACAATAGGAAAGTCACGTAATGTGATAAATGTGAGATTAACACAAGATAAACCTACCTCTTCTCCCTGTCGCGATGTGAACAGGTCCTTCGCCAGGTCATCAGCCATCAAACCGCTGAGGACTGTGCAGGTCATGATCTTCAAATTTATGTCTATTCGCTGTAATGCCAAAGAAATGCTTTAACTGTCTTCGTTTCAGAAGGCAAAACGATCTTTAGAATGCGACACTTCGACAGGTTTTCGTCTATAAAATTTTATGTTTTTAAATATAACAGGATAAACAGATGACTCCTTATAATCTTTGAGCTTTATTTCGAATACACTGGCTAACAGGTACCAGCAAACTTGTTGAACATCAGTCGACGGAGAGGGGGAAAGTTCGCGCATGTGCACTTGCGCGTGACCAATAGCGCACGCGAATTTTCCGAACGCCCGCGCCCGGTCAGAGGTGTTTTTTTTTATTGCAATGTGTAACAAGACGAGCAGAACTACTACTGTCTAAGCGCCATGTCTGCCCTTAGACAGTTTCTGTTTTGACCAATAGCGCGCAGGCGTGTCAAAATTCGTCAATCCCCACCCGATATTCGAGAAGTTTGCCGATACCTGTACCTCTGTAGTTGAATATTAACCGTCAAGATGTTGAGCAGCTCCTGCATGAACTCGGGGTTGAGCATGGCCTTGGTGCTGACGTGGTAGTTCTGCAGGTTGATGTAGCACTGCACCGCCAGCCGCTGCGCTTCGATCGGCGTGTCTTTGACTGACAGACGTTTTTTTTTATTATACTTAATACATTCGTTGGCAGACAGACACGCAGCCCGCCTGATGGTAAGCGGTCACTGCGGCCTATTCCATTGAGGGACACTTCATCAGGAAGCGTCGCTCAATGTGCTGGCAGACTGTAGGCTCATCTGATCTTCGAGCCTTTGATTTTCATTTGTTTCCCCGACATTCATTTGTTTCCCCGACATTCATTTGTTTTCCCGGCATTCATTTGTTTTCCAGAATTGGAGTTACATCATGGAACTGTATTATGGTATTAGTGTCAACGAACCTATTATTTGACTCTCGGTCTATAGCGGAACGAGTGGGACGAACGAAGCGTTTTTTTCCCAGTCGAACCCAGTGGGGACGACCGGGAATAAAAACCATTTAATTACAATCCGGTGGAGACAAGTGGAAAAAAAAGTGGAAATGTCTCTACCGACAACACTTGGTAGGGACAAGTGGACAAAAAAGTGGACTTGTCTCTACTGGTGGAGACACTGGTAGGGACAAGTGGACAAACCGGGCAGATTTCACCTGTGTGGGTGATAGCTATAGACAGTAGGACTCTGAAAAAGTCCTACCACCAACCAGACCCATGGCGGGAATCGAACCCACGACCTCTGGTTTGAATACCCGAGCGGCTTAGCCACTGTTCCACGGAGGCAGACGTTACTTATTATTACCCATTGATTTTTTCAAGTTATACTACTTACAACCTACTTAGGTTGGATTGTTAAAAAATAGGCTTTCTTTACGTTGTTTTTTTTATTTTTCTTTACAGTTTAGAAAGAAACTCCTTTTCTAGAAAATGTGTTATTTTTTTTACAGAGCACGCAATTTCAATGCTGAAATGGCTTGTTTTCTTACCAATTAATTATGCTTCAACATTACAACTCAATCTCAAGGGATCACAGGAAGGAAGCCCACACGAAGTCACAAAAGAGACTCCATTTTGTTCATTAACACCGTACGGTTATGGTAAGCATCACTTCTTGTTTGCAAGTTTGCAGAATAAATTATTTCATTACAGTGCCACCGAAGTCAAACCATTCTGTTCAAGTGGACAGAATGGTTTTCGGTATTCACATAATGAAGTATACTCACATTTCTTATTAATATTTCTTAGAGAAGCAAAGGTCTTCGGCTCGACCAGGCTAAAGGCAGCCTTCGGTATAATGCGGCACAGCTCCGCCAGAGCGCGAAGAGAGTTCATTCGGATGTAGAACCACACGGCAGCATCGTCGCCGAGAATTGCTGAAAATGAAAAGGGTTTCCTAACAAAAAGTTCGTATTTATGAAAAAAAAATGTGTGGTAAAGCTATGCTGCCTGTCGAAATGGGCCGACCGGGGAAGTACCGGCTTCTAACAAAAAACAGACGTACGGACGGTAGCAGATAAACCTACCCTAATCTGTCAAAAAATCTAAATTGAAAGAGATCTCTAATGTAAAGTGAATGGAGCTGAAAATTAGTTGTAGAAATTTGACAGATTAGGGTAGTCTGATGTACTGCAATGTCGACTGTTAAGTGAAAGTACCGGAATCCAGAAGCCCCTTCCCCTCCCTCAACATCCCCATAATCCTTGCTCTTTCCCCTTGCATATACTTTTCTCAAAGGCCGGTAACGCATTTGTTGTCCTAGCAGATCTCGATAGGCGTATGGATTAGAAGGGAAAATATACCTTCAGTTTGGAACTAATTAACTGTTACGAATTTGTAAGCTGTCTAAGTATTGTACATACTGGACGCAGCCCCACTTACCACAAAGAGCTTCAATAATGTTAGTATCCGACATCCTGACCGCCGCTGGCAGTAATTTGGTCATATTTGCGACACCCATAGCCGCATCAGCCAGCAGTTCCACATTAGAACTCAGGAGCTGGTGGCAGAATACCAGATCCGTGCCGGTTTGGTACAAGGCCTAAAATTAGAATATAAAAAAATGTCTTGAGTACGATGCCGGAAAACGCGACCCCAATGCAGTTCTCTTTTGAGGAAATTCTAGTTATAGGATTCTATAGGACCTGCAAAACGCATCCGATCGAAGTTAAGTTTTTTCAGTGCCGGGCTGTGATCTCGGGTTTCTTAATGGTAAGCATACGCCTGTAGACTAAAATCAAATAAGATGCAGTATACAACAAAATTTGTCGATTGGCATGTCACAGTAAACACCAACTGGTGTTACGTGTAACTTACGCCAAGTGTTTCCAAATTAAAATGGGAACGGAGCAGATTTTAATTGGCATATTGATGATATATTTTTACTAACCTATACAATAAATTGATCATAATAAACCCATGGTACGATTACTAACGTCTCTTCCATTTGAAGTGAACGACATCTTCGTAAGTACAGCCAAGCAATGCGGCTTCATAGCCGGCAGTGCCATTTCCAGGTAAGCAAGCAGACGCAGGATACAGCCAGACTGGTATAAGTGGGCGGCGTTCTCTTCAGTTTCCACATAGTTGCGGAGAACACCCAGAACTTGAGTGTGGACGTCACGAAACTCGTACGACTGTGACGACAAAACAAGGGTTTATCTATGGAGGATGGGCTGGTCAATCGCCGCGAGGCGGGCACAGACTTATCCCCTTCTCAAGCATTATGTGTGATAACTGTGTTGATTAAGGCAGAAACTATAACTGTAATGATTCTTCATTTAAATTATGAAGGAGTTTGAAATTAATAGGCAGATGACGGGCTACAGCGTCGACGGTGTGAAAGCTACGTCTTGCGATCGCCAACACGATTGCCCAGAGTCATAATTATCAGAAAATTCTCCTAATACTTGCAAATTGCGATAGGCTAATGATGATGAAGATGAAACCAAATTGCCTCACCTCTAAAATATCGCAACTGTCCAACACACCAGAAGACGCCCTGAATGTCTTCTGGACCACTTGGTCCTTGTACCGGCAGATGAGCTGATTGACGGTCCTTAGGGCTGCGTGCTGGATGGCCAGGTACTTGCTCTGCATCAGTGCCAGCAGCGAGGGCCAGCTGAACTGCTGGTTCTTCGTCACTTCTGATGCGCAGACAGGGTCGTCCAGGAGATTGCTTAATGTCTTCGGATATTATACAAATTCTATTACTTACTAGGTATATCATCGATAGGCAGTTTGAAACAGAAGATATGCCACAAATAATCCCAACCCATTGATAAAATTACGATTTGATAAACGAGAGTAATTTAAAAGTCACCTGCAAGCAATTCTTCTGAACATCAGGATCTAAACTGTTCTTCATTCTTGAGAAAAGACTGCTCAAGATGTTGGCAGAGACCAACTGTTCGCAGCCGAGCGGTTCTCGTGTTAATTCTGATAGAACTAATGAAGCGAACTCCAGGACGAAAACGTCTTCTATCTGAAGAACATTTTGTGTTATCGATACTTACTTATCTACAAGTTTACACAAAATGAGAGAGATAGTACCAAGGTAAGTAAAACTTTCGGATTTTTGACAAAGGTTTTCGTCATCATTTCTTATTTATCCACAGTCCGCAATAAGTAAGTTCATCTGGAAACGTCTCAAAATTTTACTCGCAAACATTTTAAAATGTTGACCCCTATTTGTTTACCTGCTCAAAAGAACAAATACCTATCTCATTACATCGATCTTATAGTAATACCGAACAAACCTTGACGAGCATAAAAGCAATCTTCCTCAAGTTCTGCGGGTTCGCGAGCACCTGCTCCGGTCCCTTTGGCAGCTGACAGAGCTGCGCGAGCGCCTTCAGAGCGAACCTCTTGATATTCAACTCGTTGTGCTCCACGTGCGGCAGGATGTACTTGATCGCGTCCAAGTTGTACAGGACCATGCGGTTGTACATATCTTGCGCGGAAAACTTCGTTATCGCTCGTAGAGTCTGAGAGATTTTACGGATTTTTTGTGTTAGAGACTTGCTGCAAACCGTAGTTACTCAAATTCCGCAGAATAATTTACGGCTCAACCAGAGAAGTAACTCCCTTGTGAAAGACTGATATATATGAGTAGTAGGTTTACTATTGAGTTTTATAGGGTGTCTGAGATTGGCGGAGGCCCGACACTCTACCCGCCCCATATTCTTTTCTTAGGCGGGAAACGCATCTGAATCCCCGACGTTGATATCCATGGGCAGTGATTTACCATAAGATAACAAAGTATTTGGTGGTTAATATTCTAAGGGGTTCCCATTAGGAATTTTGTGTAGGTATGGTCCCGTGGATAACAGAACTTATTTAGCAACTTGGACTCCAAAGGCGTGAAAAAGTTTTTATCAGGTTGGCAATGCGCACGTGATACCCCTGGTGTTGCAGGCGTTCATAGGCTACGGTAACCGCTTACCATCAGGTGGGCCGTATGCTTGATTGCCAACTTTATGGCATAAAAAAAAGCAAAGTACCTAACCATTACTGGGTTTCTTTACCTGGCATAGTATCTCAGGTTCCGCAGATTCCAATAATAATATCGATGTATGCGCACTTTCTGGTGTAATGGTATAGGGGTGGAAGGTGAGATCCTTCTTGTCTGCTGACCGGTTCTCTCGCTCCTTTTGTAGTGGCTTTGCCATAATTGTTGTTGCAGGAAGTTAAAAAAATAAATAAAAGTAAGATCAATGTACAGTAAGATCAACATGTAAGATCAACAACGCAGCTTGTTTCATGTCATAATGGACGTCACCGAAAAGTCAAGTCAAAGTGTAGGGCTTCTAAACTCTTTGCACAACTTGTTGACGAATAGACCCACTGAGGTCAATTATAATACGCGCGGCGTATAATAGACCCCTTTTGTCCCTTTTTTTTAAACTCTAAGATATTAAAACACAAAGGGAAAATTAATATTACTTAATAATTTGGGAAAAATCTTACTATTATTATAAATACAAAATAAAATGGTTTTCAATATAGCTAAGCTTCAGTCGAGGCAAGTTTGTGACACACAGTACGTATTAGATTTTCTTGGCACAAACCTCAAATAAAACAATTCTCATTTCAAAATCACGTCACATAAATGTCATTCCAATACTGTCATAACAGCTATGGAGTTGATCTAATATTTTATAAAATAGATTTACCTTTTAACAACTATGTATAGGAGAAACATATTCGTGCGCTCCATTGGAGGAGTTGCTCGGAAATTCAGAAGTCTGCAGGAGGTTTGGATACTCCCTTGGTGGGGCAGTGGGGGCCTCTCCTCGGCTCCCCTATGGGCCTTGGATTCGGTAGTGCTAGTGGTCAAGCTATGCTCCACATGTGTAATGGCTGTATTAAGAGTCTTGATTCCACCTGCTATGAAGAGCTTACACGGGGAAACTGTGTTGGTAAGTATGAAGAAGGAGAGCTATCAGATACTTCTCTAATTAATGACAAAGATAGTTTATGTTTTATCTCTTTCTGTCCTCTTTATTTTTGCCTACAGATCACTGGTGCTGGAAATGGCTTGGGTCGGGAGTTAGCCATTCAGTTTGCTGATCTTGGTGCAACTGTAATCTGCTGGGATAGCGACGCCAGACGGAATAATGCAGTCATTGATGAAATACGAAGCAAGGATGGGGATGTAAGTAGATCGTTAAACCCGCGAATTCATTAGTCTTTTTACTAGCCCCCTATAAGGTACGTCTAGTTGGTGGTCTAAGTGTTTGGTGATTCAAGATTTTGATTATACTCTTACTTCACGAAGTAACTTATCGCAGAAACCCAAAATGAATACATTTCATGACACATAATCATTTCAGATTTAACATAAGCCGAATACAGCTTCATGAAGTTCCTTCCTGTTTCAGTGCTTCGGCTACACGGTAGACATAACTGCGCGAGAGCAGGTGGCCTCCCTCGCGGCCAGGATGCGGCGGCAGTTGACCGACGTCTCGATGGTCATCAGCAACGCGGGGGCACTCACCTACGCACCGTTAAGCCACTTGCGGTCAGAGTCCATTGCGAAGATCATTGAGATTAACCTCCTAGCTCACTTCTGGGTATGTTTATATACTACTTCTTTTGCAAAGTTAACTTGAAGTCTTTTTTTATCCGAAACATGTGCGAATTAGATTATGACGTAATGCATACTTAAGTATCCTACACCTAGAAGCAATTTCTTCTGTGTGTAGGAGACGTAGTTGTAGGTAGGTAAGTACCTAATCCATTAACAGATTTTATGGAGCAATGGATGGTTTTCTTACATATTAAGCTATAAAACATAGCTGACGACTCCCTCCTTTTCATAAGGATTATTGCTGCCATTTTGATGTTAAATTCTATAACGTATGCAAAACTTTTGTAAACGTTGTAAGTCGACGCATTCAAACATAGAAAATAAGTATATGCCCGCTCTCAAAACGGCACCATTAGATACAACTAGATTGTGTTTTTATTAGACTTATGACACCTTTCTTGGTATGGATGATGGCTGTAAGTAATAATGAGATTTATTGTTTCAGATAATCCAAGCATTCCTTCCGAGTATGATTGAGAGGCGGCAAGGACATATAGTCGCAATAAACTCAAGTGCAGGTCTGATGCCTTGTGCGGATATGATCCCATACTGTGCAGCGAAGTTTGGACTTAGAGGTGGGTCAAGAATAACCATTGCATTACACCTTCAAAACGTTGGCATGGTAGTTTCAAAAACCGCTTTTACGCCATTCACTTAGGTACAGCAAACGTGCCACATTTTATCAGCAAAGCTTTATCCACGGAACACAATGACTAGTGTTGTGCCGTTCTCGAGAACGTTCTCCCACCTGAGAATATTGCCGGGAACGCTCCCGGCAACGTTCTCCGAAGTGAGAAAGGTTGAGAATCATTTTTATAAAATGGAAACAACCAACCTTTCTTAATTTAAATAGTATCAAATAAGGTCGACAGATCATTGTGTATATTACAATACAGTCTATTTGCAGTAAAATACTATATTCCCAGTATTCTCGAGAATATTCTCGGGAACTTTCTCGGCAATATTCTCAGCATTACTGCACCTATAATATTTTTTTGTGAAATATTATTTTATTGATAATGGACTATGACAGCATTTTCTTTTTATACGTAATTAGATAATAAACAGTTAAATTGTTCGTTTACTGACATGAAATATAATAAATTTTGTATAGTAGAATGGTAATAATGAAACAAATTTTCGCAATCAACTCTGTTTAAGTAATTTGACAAGATAACATCAACTTCAGGACTACAATATTGACTAAGAACGACTGAGTGAACACTCTGAAATTAGATTTAAAAAAAATAAAAGATAATTCAATATTATTAACTACTGGTTAATAACTGAAAATAAATCAACAACTATCCAAAGATAAAATTAACCGACTGATTGGAAAATATCAACTTAGAACTAAGGGCTCTTTCAAATTAGACGTACCGGGAACGCTCGACAGCAATACGTCAACCGTACTGTTACCGCACCGCGTGCTATGTATTGTTACGACGATACCCGGCAACGGAGCATGCACGCGAAAACGGATCTAATTCCTCTTCGCAATAAGGTTCATTCTCGCGCGCGCTCGTCTGCTTGTTTACATCCGCGCGCGCTTGTTTAGATCCGAAGAATTATCCTGTTCGATCGCGTGCGATCGCGCGGTTTCGCGAATGATCCAAGTTTCCAGGGATTCGAGCATAGATTCTTCATGTTCAGAGTCACTTTCGTGGTTTGCTGAGGTGGCTGACGATTGTATTGTAGAAGACGATGATTGATGAATCTGTGTTTGGGTCTTATTTGAGGAATTACCCATTAGGAGTTTTATTCATAAGCTTCCAATTATGAGCCACGTAACATAGTTTTCCAGCTCTATCAGTCTTTAGTTTGTTTCTTTTCTGGCTATGTATATTAGAAAATGTCGAAAACTCCTTTCCACAGTTGCCGAAGTTGATGGTATGGATAAAATTTTGAGAGCAGGTCTCCCCAAATCTGAGTTCGGAAAAAATAAATTCCACCAAGACCAAGGTTGAATCGTGTAACACGCTGATTCATAAAGAAAAGTTTTATCATAAATGCCAGTTCGTCCTTTATAATTTGCTAAATCTTCAAGGATTCTTGGTCCTTTTGTCTCGTATTCACACTGTGCAATATTCATTATTGCCTGGCATCCTTCGAGATTCGCATTAGCAGGTAAAGTTGTACCTTGGTTACCAGGGTCCAAAATAGTGGCCGCAAAATGAACTGATTTAATGCATTGTCTTTTCTTTGTGTAAACTTAGCCAATAATAAAACATAGAAACACTGTACATAATTAAATCAGCTATAAATATACAAAAACATCAAATTATAAATTAAAATTTTGTTGAGAACGATGAGAATATTCCCGGGAGCGTTCTAGTTTCTCGAGAATATTCTCACTGGCAATATTGCCGGGAACGAGAAAGTTCTCAGCGGCACATCACTAACAATGACGTTCAATATACAACTAGACACCCAATCTCTTAAGAAAAATTCCTCAAAAAACGTCCGAGCGGCGTTGACACACATTCGTTCAAATTAACACCTTATCTCGTGGCAGTTAGTGTTTAATGTCAATTGTATACAACTAAACGAAAACTCTGCCCAATAGTCGGGTGGGCAGACTTTTGCTTCGGACAATATTTGAGCGTGATTGGGAGTCTAGTTTTTTAATTAAACATCATTGATGGAACATCATCATGTGGGCTATGTAGAAATAAAAATGTGCGTTTCTCTAAAGCGAATGTGCCATACACGTTCCCAGGTTTGATGGATTCCATCACGGAAGAGTTACGACTAGACACGTGGACGAAGAACATCAACACTACATCGGTGTACTTGGCGACGGTTGCCACGGGCTTGTATCCACCTCCCACCCACCGCTTCACCTCACTGTACTCGGAAATCACCGCGAAAGAAGCAGCAAGAATCATTATAGAAGGTATATATAGAGGATATTTAGTTTGCAAAGCTATGAAATTCTATTGTAGTTTACGAGTACATAGGACCGCCACGCCACTACTACTTATATCGAGGGGTTAATAGTATGCACTTGCACTACTTCCTATTACTTATAGTGGGGAATGCGTTATGTTTTGCTTATGCCTACCCTAGGCAGGGTGGTGCTGGTGGGAAGCGATAACACCACCCGACCGAGGGTTATGTGGGATCTCTACTCAGAGGGTAGGTAGGTATACCCGTTAAACCCCAAAGTGCTCATCAGACACTGTGGTACTTTCACAGGAATCGGCATAGCCTTGCATCCGTGACACTATCGCGGATACATAGCACCCTCTTTTCTCTGCTTTGAATAGATTTTGACACAAATTACTATGGACACATAGTTGTTTTTAATTATTATGTATCATTGCTTCTTCTTTTCAGGAATCCGCAAAAACCACAAGAACATCAGCATACCGTCATTCATGAGGTGTCTGATTGAACTCAACAACCTTATGCCGTACCGCGTAAGGATCATTTTCACAGACTTCTTTAACTTCGGCCACAGAGCCTGGTTTTGCTTTTGTTGACAGTTTAGTGGGAAAGAAGAAAAACATTTTCTATAGTTATCAATAGATTGTTATGAAAAGTTTACAATGTTTCTTTGTAGTTAAAGGTTTAGGTATGTGTATGTACGTTATTTGAATAAATGAGTTAATTCGTTTTCGACTGTTTTTTTTTTATTTGATTGGTCCAGATTGGATGTCATTTTAAGTTTTACCTAATAACAATGCGTTGCATTACAACCACGCTGCTCCGTGGTTGCAACTATCAAATTGACAATTATAAAATCTCAACACTTGCATGCATGCTGTATTATACAGTCGGCTTCAATAATACCTAAGCGCCCAAATACCTAGGTAAAAAAAAATCTTGGCATCAAAAGAAAATGTACTCTATTAGGTTCATTCCCGTTCGTCCCACCAAGCTTCGTCCCACCAGTGGGACGAAAGGGAATTGAATAAAACTTAAGTAGAGCATGATTTTGAGTGACATAAAATCTTTAAGGCTTTGTGCAGAAGATGCCGGAACCGCACTGGCGCCGGACCGCATCATGTTTGTGACATACGAATGAAACCGCGCCTGCGCAGCACCGGCACCGCACCGACAACGAATACGCATCGGGCCTCCATGCTTTTCCGAACTGTAATCGCCGCTTAGGCGCCCCGGTGCGGTTTCAGCGTTGTCTACACAAACTCAGTCAATATGACTTTACTCTTAGTTCGTGGTAGTTTCCTCTGATGCCAAAAATAAAAAACATAGTGGTCCGATCGATCGGACAAGCCGATCGGACCACGCGGCCTAAGGGGATATTTTTGACTACTTTGAGCGCTTAGATATTATTGAAGCCGAGTATACCTGTTTACAAAAAACTAATATAAATTCATATACATCTATGAACATCAATACTACAACTATCTACAGTCTGTCCGCATCGCTCACACATAATCACTTTGCTGTGCTCCAGTACATGTTCATCTCTTGTCTTCTGATCGGCGAATTGCTTGCAACATATCCTACAGATATGCTCTTTCAGCTTTTCATGTCTCAGTGTATGACGAAGCAGGGATGCTGGTGTCGCAAAACTCTTTCCACATGATTCACACAGGTGTCTCGTTGTCTTTTGCGATGACTGCGTATGGTTTTTCACATGCATATAGGTTTCTTTGTGATCACTTGAAGTGAAATTGCACACCTTACACCTGAAATAAAACAAACATGACTTCTTAGTACCTTTTTTTTAAGCATCAAATACTCAAAAACAATGTAATTTCATCAATTGGCATTTCATGTAACTTTTACACCCCGTTCCTACTTGTCGGATGTCGAATCAATATATGTATTAATCGGACATTCTACTTTATATGTATTTGTCTTAAAACTGGTTTCCGATAAGTGTGAATAGCTTCATATAAAATGCTCTGGTACTAGAATCTCCCGATTAATATACGGATTCGACACAAGACAAGTGGGAACCTAGCCTGAGTATTAACTTACCTATAAACAACTGTATCATCTTTTTTCTCATGGTTCTCTTCCTTATGTTTAGTCAAAGCATCAGAGCCTATAAAACTGTGGCCACAAATATCACATATTCTTTGCTCAGATTTAAGAATATGTTCTTTAACATGACGATACAGAAGAAACCTTTCTTTGAAGATCTCTCCACATTCTTTGCAACGATAACTGCATCCCATGCTAGCTCCATGGTCGATGAGACAGCTCTTATGGTGTTTTGCCAAATTGTCTTTGTTTTGAAATACTTTACCACAAGCGCAGGTTAACATTGAAAAAGTATGTGCTATTGTGAAGTGTTGTTGCATTTTTAGCTTTGAATCAAACAGCATGTTGCATTGAACGCATGTTCGTTGAGCTAAATCACAAATACTCAGATGTTGAGTTAACTTATGTACGCTATCATAATTCTCATCACAAGCGAAACAAGTGGAAGTTTTATCAGTACATTTCATATGTTGCTTCTGATTACTTAAATTAGTTTGACTAATTTTAACTTTTGTATCAGCTTTTTTGACCACAATCTCTTTGACTATTATAATATCAGAGTCTAGAACATCTATTTCCATATTCATATTAGAATTATCTTTATTACTAGTATCTTTTTTCTTAGGTGTAGGAACTTTAGTTTGTTTAGGAATTGAATTCTCATTTCTGTCCAATAGATTAACTATTGATGGTATATCTTCTTTCCCCAAGTTGTTCAGATATTCTTCTATGTTCGCTGTGTTATTTAAGAACTCTAGGAGCGAATCTGAGTTGTATTCAGAGTCTGGTAAAGGCTGTATAGGAGTTTTCGTTTCAGTGGACTTTTTAGCCTTTTCTTGCAGAGCTGACTCAAGCCAATCTTGCGAACAGCGTGCGTTAAGTTGAAAATTGTAAAAATCATTCAGTTTGCTGGTGCAAGACCCACAAATAACTTGGGGAAGACCGTCATTTAAACTAACCGTAATACCAAGGCAAGATTTCAGGTGTAAATGTATAGTGGGATCACCGAGTATAGATACATGATCGTTTTCCTCGTCTAGACATGTTCGGCAACATTTTTTAATGTCGTCCTCCATTATTCACACGTTTTTAAATTGATAATTTACGAAAAACGGAGCGAAGAATCACTGAGCAAGTAAACCTAAGAAGTAAACACACAAAACAGGTGATATTGACATTTTGGATTTCGTTCAAAAATGTAACGATCAATACAACTGTCATGTCTGTCATTGTGTTAGCGAGCGAAGTGTTCATTTCTGAACGAAGTAATAAGGTCGAGGTCGTATTTTTAGAGTTCAGTGTTAAAAGATGTTCTTTCTTTTACAAATTACCTTCAAGTAAGATTTTTTTATCAAGGTTTTGCGGGCAGAATGATAATAACACAATGAAATCTAAAAGAGTCCATCCCTACATAGTACAAACCTAACATTTCTGTGTTCACATATTTTTTTATATCGGGCTGGATGTTTCTGTGAAGAAATGTTGTCCTCAATGACGGTCAATATAGGTACAACTAGACTCCCATTCACGCTCAATTATTGTCCGAAGCAAAAGTCTGCCCAGGCAACTATTGGGTAGAGTTTCCGTTTAGTTGTATACAATTGACATTAAACACTAACTGCCACGGATAAGGTGTTAATTTGAACGAATGTGTTAATGTCATCTGTGTCAACGCCGCTCGGACGTTTTTTGAGGAATTTTTCTTAGAGATTGGGTGTCTAGTTGTATATTGAACGTCATTGGTTGTCCTACATATTTGCAAAAAATCCTACATGATTAATATTTTATCCGCTACCTGGCACCCACTTAGTTTGGGGCTTGCTTGACGACTCACTGTGAATAGTGTTCAGGGATTAAAATTTATTATAAGATACCAAAATTAGTATAGAATTTTCAGTCACTTTTAAGAAACACACTTAATAATTTTGATGCAAACAACAACGTAAGTTTCTGCATCATTCTGGAGTCTTGAAACTTTTTATAACCTCACGACTTTTTTTAAATTAGTCTGAATCCTCCTCTATACTCACTTCTGGGGAACTAATTTATTAGTAGTCATATTTATCAATAAAGGAGACTACATGCAATGAATTGTTAATGATTTAAAAAATTATAATGAATTTGATAAATGTACAGAACCCAATACAATTTTATCCTTCACGCTTCACCTTTCATTTGACAGATGCAGTCAATTCATTAATCATTGTTGTGAGATGTGAGCGAATATTGTGGTTTTTCGCGGAAAATAACTGATATAAGGAATTCACGCTTCACTGGCGTCCTGATATTAATCTTCTACGACGAGAGTCACCCGATATTGATGGTGACAAAGCGAGGTCTGGTCAGTTGTTGAGAACCTGTGCCGCAGTTATGTCTAAGGAGGCGCATTCCGCCTTGGAGGCACAGGAATCGCTCCTGTATTCAGCCAGGCACGGGGAGCTATCGGTAGTGAAGGCTCTCTTGGAGGCCAAGCAAGATGGAAAGCTGACTTTGGATATAAACTGTAAAGGTAATTTTCTTTTACATAAAAACAATTTTTTACTTCAATCTGTTTAGTAAGGTCACTCATTAAATTGAAATCTAAATCATGTGATATTTGAACAACACCATAATATTATTAGGCTTTGTTTGTCTTGTAGTTTTGACAGGTTTTTAGTTTTGACTGACTGTTATCTCGAGTCTGAGCTAAACAGTCTGTCACTGATTATTGAACTCACACACACAGCTATTACTTAGCAGTTAAAATAATATTCTGTGTGCCTATCTGCAAATGAAAGATGTATATGGATTATTCCTAGCGTTGGAGTTGTAAACTTGTTCTCAATCAGTTATGAAGAGGAAAATATGTACCCATTAATGCAGAGAAATGAGGCAAAGCATAATATTAAACTCAAATTTACTTATATCTGTTTTATTTATGGCATTTGGTAGAAACCTGTTGTAAATATATTTAGGATAACATTATTTTAAAATCAGGGAGAATTTTTTTTTTATCTTTAAATTAAGGGGCAATGGTAAAAAGCTTTGCAGTAATAATGAAATAGAACAGAAAAAGATGAATTACCTAAACTACCTATGATGTTTACTAAACTGGTTTCTTGAAAACTTGTTCATTAATAAATGCTTGTTAATTTTACAATATTTATTGTGCATTCATCGTAATAGATGCTCTTCATTGCATAAATAATATCATAACTGAATGATGCAATTCTAATGACTCATATAAATGACATCTATATAAATAAATCCTATGCTGTTCATTAGTCGCTCTAAAACTCGAGAATGCTGAACCGATTTTACTAATTTTAGTCATAAAATATTTGTGGCAGTCCAGGAAAGGTTTAATACGATGAGAAAATATGAAAAAATTGCAGGGAAAATACTAAAGTAAGTGATACGAAGTTCACCGAGTCATCTAGTCTGGTTATAAATGTAATATTTCGCAATCGGATACTTTTTTTATCAATATTAATACACTTACTCATTAGACTATAATTTATTTATCTATAAGGGTTGAACCACATCTTTAACTCATTCTCAAAATGATCTTTACACACTATACTGTGCTAAAACTGAGTGTAAAAAATTTGTGGGTCTTATTTATTTCCTAAGTTCGTGTGTGATTCACTTGTGTCTGGTTGATAGTAGGACTTTTCAGAGGTGACTGTGACCAAGTATCTAACTACTGCCAAAGTTTACATATTATGGTTTTGTTACTGAATATTTTTTCTTTTTAAAGGTAAAAGCAAAAGTAACCTGGGATGGACTCCTCTCCACTTGGCGTCATACTTTGGGCATGTGGAGGTGGTGAAGGCCTTGTTAGAAGCAGGTGCCAACGTGGACGAGGTCAACGACACTGGCGATACCGCACTGCACAAGGCATCCTTTGTTGGAAATGAGGTGAATATTTAGAATGTTATTTTGAATATTAAATTAAATAGACGCTTTTCTATTCACTATGTACGGTCAACAGCACATCACGGTTAGCACGTGCAGTTCGATAATAGCACTTATGCCCCCGACATATGAGTGGTACAAAGTCCAAAATGTTACGTCTAACGTGCTTATGACTGTACTAGATGTAAAGTAACACACATAATACTTTCTTGCGAATGGAAAATATCTATGTGAAGTCAACAGCACATCAGACTACCCTAATCTGTCAAATTTCTACAATCAATTTTCAGCTTTATTCAGTTCACATAGAGTTCTCTTTCAATTGAGAATTTTTGCCCGATTAGGGTTACTTGACCTGCTGCCGTCCGTACCTACTTATAATTAAATGGATACTATTTTGATGTAGAAAAGTATAAGGAATATGCGCACCTATGGATTTCTCTATGTGCGTTTACCACTAGCTCAGCGGTGACGTAAAACATCTTGAGGAAACCTGTACATTCAAATGGCTGTGTGTGTAGCCATGATCTTGACTGGTGAACTTGCTAAATCTTGCAATAGTGTGCAAGCATACCCTGACAGAACAGAACAAAACACTTGCTAAACGTTCAGAGAAAGAAAGAGACAGCCTGCACACATTATATCTCTGCGTCTAACAAGGTGTCTGAATATTTTTTCTATTTTCTAGGAGTTAGTAATCCTTCTTCTGGAGTACAAAGCTGACGTAGGCATAATGAACGGTGAGGGCCGCACTTGCGTCGACGTGTGTAAGACTCGCGACGTGCAACGTCTGCTAGAGGCGGCGCACCGAGCGGAGAGACACCACATGGAGCGCCGGTTCCTGTGTGCTGCTAAGGAGGGGCGCATTGACGAGATACAGGAGCTTGTGAGTATTCAGCTGTGGCAAGTAGTCGTTGTCCAGGGTTTCTCGGAATCCCACGTCACAATTTAATATGGTAGCGAAAAAGTATCGCGGAGGTCTTTAGGCCCTTCGTACACAAGGCTACGCAAATCTTTGATACTCGACGATTTTAGTTTCCAAGCGACTACCGCCATACAAATTCATTGAGGCTCGTACACTAGTTGCGTCGCCGACATTCGTGCCGCGAATGAATTTGTATAGCGGTAGTCGCTTGGAGACTAAAATCGTCGAGTATCGAAGATTTGCATAGCCTTGTGTACGAAGGGCCTTAGTGCGTAAACCCCGACCTCGTACCGTGCGTAAACCTCTTTTCTCCAGCTTCTTATTGCACCCAAACAAAAACACATTTTAAGTTAAATTAAATCTTGTAAAGAATCAAATTTTTTGTTTTTCTAGCTAAGCAGCTCCAATCCCCCGAACATAAACTGCGTGGATGCGCAAGGCAATACGTGTCTCCACTGCGCCGCGTACAGAGGACACGCTAGGCTCGCTGTCTTGCTGCTACAAAACGGAGTTGATACCACCCTTCGGAATAATAGTGGTGAGTCTTCCTTACATAAAAGTTCCCGCATGATACATGTATAATATTACATATATTTACTCTATTCTACACAGTACGACATTATAATCTCCATTTTTTATTGTACTAAACTCAAAATAATGCTATCTCGACAAAAATGCATGTACGGTTTGAGCCAAATATGTGCATGTCTGTTGCATCAAGCTATATTTAGTTTGGGGGTAGACAACGTGTCCAGGGATGTTTATACGGATTATTTTATAGCTTCCTGGTAAAATGTCCCTCAATAGAATAAAAAGACCCCAGTGGTCGCTTACCATCATGTTAGAGGCTTCCTCATCTGACTG
This sequence comes from Mecyna flavalis, assembly GCA_949319885.1. Classification (NCBI taxonomy): domain Eukaryota; kingdom Metazoa; phylum Arthropoda; class Insecta; order Lepidoptera; family Crambidae; genus Mecyna; species Mecyna flavalis. The sequence goes on from OX439426.1 coordinate 3,144,159, forward strand.
CGTCTTTCTGCCAACTCAAATGATCAAGCATAATAAAAACCTGTGAAACAATAACACATATTGCGTAATCAGTTAATGTATTTCCACTTTGACAGGTCAACTGGCGATAGAAATGGCGAAAGACGAAGAGATGCGCGAAGTGCTAAGCGTGAGGCCGGTGCAGCGGCTGCAGCGGACTGCTGCCAGGTTCGAGGGGCCTCTGCTGAAGCGCTCCAGGTTCCTCGGCTGGAGACCAGTTTGGGTAACTTTGACTTTATTCATACTGACATGCCTCTTTCAGTAGATCAAATAATGTATAAATAATAATAATAAATAATAATAAATATTTTCTGGACATTATTCACACAGCGCCATCTAGCCCCAAACTAAGCATTAGCTTGTGCTATGGGTGCTAGACAACGGATAAACATTACTTATATACTTTTTTTTTGTAAATACATACATATTATACATAGAAACACCCAGACCGATACAAACAGACATGTTCATGCACACAAATGTTTGTACCGTGCGGGGATCGAACCCGCGACCTCTGGTGTAATAGCCGACTTCTCGACCATTACACCAAATGGCTCGTCAATAGAAATATCTAATATTTTTTTTATTTTTTTAATAAATAAATATCTCTGGACATTATTCACACAGCGCCATCTAGCCCCAAACTAAGCATTAGCTTGTGCTATGGGTGCTAGACAACGGAAAAACATTACTTATATACTTTTTTTTGTAAATAAATACATATTATACATAGAAAGACCGATACAAACAGACATGTTCATGCACACAAATGTTTGTACCGTGCGGGGATCGAACCCGCGACCTCTGGTGTAATGGCCGACTTCTCGACCATTACACCAAATGGCTCGCCAAATGTATACTATCCGATTCAGATGCTATTAGGATAATACCTTTCGGAATTAAGCGAAAACTGACGTCAACTGCGCCTGTCCGTAACGTTAGCAACGCATAATGTCAGTGTGTGTGTAAGTCATCACTGTCGCGTAACGCAACTCCAAAAAAGGTTATCCTAATAGCATCTGAATCGGATACATGGGCGTACCGAGGGGGGGGGGGGGGCAGGGGGGGGCAGCTGCCCCCCCCTGGAAATCTCCCAGAACATGTATGAACTCGCCTAATTACTACTAATCAAAGATAATCGGGGCCGTATGCTATCGTATCTTTTAAATTTTGTTTGCTCGGTGTACACTAGAATACTGAACTGAACTGTTTAAAAAACAGTATGGGCGATTCTTTCACGGACGACCTTATAAACCGTTTTGTAGAAGATCCTCGAAAATTAATTTTGATTTACAAGCTATTTAAATAAAATTATTTTGTTACTGTTTTTTAATCATTTATTTTTAGATAAAACATTCAGCGTATTTCGCGTTTTGACATCTTTTCTTACAAATAATTTTTCACTCTATCTGATAGTGTAACCTTTGTCTAATTAACAATTTCGTACGATTTTTTTATTTTAACTTCAAATGAGGACAATCCGCTGCCAAGACAGCTCGCCATATAAACCGTCGGCCACTCAAATCCAGCTCCTGACAGCCATCTTGCCCAGATCATAGCTCCACCTGGTCTGAAGGCGTCCTACACTACGTTTACCGAGACGCGGTCTCCACTCTAGAACCCGGTTACCCTAACGGTTATCGGTTCTACGGCTGATTTATGGCCAGCCCACTGCCACTTCAGCTAGCTAATCCGGCGAGCTATGTCGGTGACTTTGGTTCTCTGCCGGATCACCTCATTTTAGATACGATTTCACAGAGAAACGCCGAGCATAGCTCTTTCCATAGCCCTTTCCATAGACTTTAAACTTCTGGACCAGCCGTGCCGTAAGAGTCCAATTTTCGTCTCCGTACCTATGTCATGACGGGTAGGACGCTCTGATTGAAGACGTTCGTCTGGCTCCGTACCTATGTCATGACGGGTAGGACGCTCTGATTGAAGACGTTCGTCTTTAGGCAATGTGGAATCGGCGATAAGAAGACTCGACGTAGTTTTCCAAACGCTGCCTTGCTCCACGACAACGCCGAAATCCGAAAATTAACCGAATTGAGCGTAGAAGGTTTACCTCACCCACCATACCTACTCTTCAGACCTCTCGTCAACCGCCTGGCGCCTACCACCTTTTCAAGCACTTCGATAACTTTCTAAAAACAACATTAATATTTTGTCAAATCGACGCTTGGAAGAAATAAATGACTAATAAAAGCAATTATTATTGGAGCGATATTAATGGAGAGCTGTTCTGCTGTTACCAGTTGGAATGTTTAGAAAAAAATCATCATAAAAAATTGCAATGACATAAGTGCATTTAAATCTGATTCTGCATTCGCGGACGACGGGCTCCCCCCCCCCCCCCCCCGGCACCGGCTCGTCCCGGTCGGGTGTCAAAGTGCCTTGCCCCCCCCTAGGCCAGATGCTGGGTACGCCCATGATCGGATAGTAATTGTGTAGAAATTATTCTCTCTTTTTTTCATAGCTGTTCTAACTTCATTTGTTTCGTGTGCAATAAAGTATATTTATGTTTGTATCTTTCTATTTGCTGCGATGCTACCGGACACTTTCCGCTTTTACGAAATTCTTCGGTTGAGCAAGGTTTTGTGTCAGATAAGTCCCTAATAATTGATTGACGTCACTTCTAATCAGGGCTTTATAACGTTACCAAATTCACACTAAAAGTATCGTTATATAACGTTATTTTGATAAAGTTACCTTAGCGTAGCGGTAATTTGGTATGGAATAGATTTAGTAACGTTATTTAATAACGTAAAAAGTATCGATACTTTTAACGTTACTTGTTGCACTTGTTGCCAACTCATGCGGCCATGTGCTTATAAAATAATAATTTACTGTCTTGACTTTTAATAACGCACATCTCCACATATTTTACAAGTAAAAAGTAGTATTACTTCCTATTATTGTAAAATTTTCCATTTCCGTAAATCAAAAATAACATTTAAAATTAAGACAAAGCTGTTTTGCCCATTAATGACTAAAAAAACAAGAATACCAAAACACTATACTTACCATTATATTTTCTGATACGATACTTAAGGTATCGATTTGGTAACGTTATAAAGCACAAACTGATGGTAACATTATCATTTACCGTTAAATCACAGAATAACGTTTTATAAATTTACCGGTAAAACGCCACCCAAGTATAGTTATCTCGCATAACGTTACCTTCTTTATAACGTTAATTTCGTAGAATGAAGGTAACGATACCTGAATTTTACCGGTATTCAAAGCCCTGCTTCTGATACGAAAAAAAACCTTAAGTTCTCTTGATCGCAGGCCGTCTTACAACGCGGCGTGCTACTATACTACGGATCACGGGCAGAGGGCGCTCGCCAGGGCGGTCGCTGTCGAGGCCGAAGCTACCTCGACGGCGCAAAACTGACCGCGCCGGACTGCGAGCCCGCCCTCATCGTGCTCAGCCTCAGCGACGGCGACACGCATCGCCTGGCTGTCCCAACGACGGAGCACGTGGCAGCTTGCAGACAGGTCAGTGATAGTGCATGCAGCAGATCAACCTACCCTAATCTGTCAAAAAATCTTATTTGAAAGAGAACTCTAGGTAAACGGAATACAACTGAAAATTGGTTGTAGAAATTTGACAGATTGGGTTTGTCTGATGTGCTGGCGACTGTACTACGGACCAAGGAGCTTTTATGCCTGGAGGCCGCGTATTGAACTAACACCTGAAGACCAACATTTTGATCTTGGAATTTATCAGTATCCCTACATCTTTGACACATTTAATTCTTCTTCTACTTCTACTTTTCGTGTCAGCGGCAAATTTAATAAAAAAATACTGTTATACAAACTCGGCGGCGACGGCTACGTGCGGCGTATCGCGTTATGCGTCGCACTTATTAGCTCACTCTGGGTAAACACTGCGTTACCGTGCTTCGGGTGACAGATCTCAGCGATAAGCGACAATCCAGGAACGTAACATTCAATTAGTGCTGTCATTTAAAATTTTGTAATTAAAATAATATTTTATTTCAGTCGTGGATAACTGCACTAAACGAGCACATAGCCTACTCCGGTCACTATCTTTGGGCAGGTGCCTCTCCCGATACGGCTAGGGAGGCTACTGAAGATCTAGAGGACGAGTGCAAGCCTTTAGGTAAGTTGTTTGTTCTGGTCTAATATTTTTATCTTTTGAATCCAAAAAATTAACGAAGTGGTAAATATTAATGAAGTGATAAATATTTATGGTATCTGCGCGGAGCAACAACGTAAACACTAACCCAAAAATGTCAACCCAAAAAAGGCGTGAACCCTAATAGTCTGTGGAAAAAAAATATCTTTGAATAAAAAAATAGTGGTTGTTTTTGTTCAGGTTCAATGCAAGATGCATTAACAGCAGCTACTAACAGCCTAGCACTACTAGAGACGCAGCTACGGGAGTGCTCCGCCATCCTCACCGCGCTCGACAAAAGCGTCAACGTCGGGAACTCGCTGCACCACTCGGCCTACATGGTGAGCCGCCCGGTTTATTGAGCGAGTAATGCTGGCCATACACCATCAAGCCTATCGTCAAATCGATTTGAAGCGATCGATTGGATCAAACCAATTTGGCCGTGTGTGGGCGTGGATTGGCTTGATAACTCGAGTTGTCAAGCCGATCCACGCCCACACACGGTCAAATTGGTTTGATCCAATCGATCGCTTCAAACCGATTTGACGATAGGCTTGATGGTGTATGGCCAGCATGAGTGAGTGAATGAATGTCTTCACGACCACGAATTTTCTGGCGAAACAAAATTTAAAAAAAGATGATTGTTGAAGATTTCTCGACTGTTTTCGAGATGTGCCAGTTTTTAGTGCACTCAAGTAATTTTGAGAAAAGTTTAGGATATAATTATATTTTATTTATTTATTTATCTTTCGGCGGATATTCGTCCAATTTAATTTTCCGCAACTTCTCCTTGATTATCAAACATCTTGGAGACCGATGTTGAGTGTTCCTAAAGCATAATGAGAGTTTTGTGTGCGTTTGTCAGCGGTTCCAGCACGCTTGTGGTACGGGCGCCGACGCGCTGGCGGCGTTGAGACACGCCGCCGCGCTGGTGGCGCAGGCCCGCGACGCCGACGCTGCGCGACTCAACAGAGAGGTGAGCATCAATACCTTTAGATCGCGCTAGGAATAAACAAATCGAATTTATCTACATCCATACCCTAATATGTCTATTTTATAGTCAGGATCGATGAGCAACGCCCGTCTGTGGCTGCATCATTTAATGTTTACATTTTAATATCGGAAACCGATACTAAAATGTTTACATTTTAGTATCTCTAACCGATACCTTAATTACGATCAAATTTCGAACGTCTTCTTAAAATGTATTTTATTCAAATTGACCCACAAATTATGACATGATTTTGTACTAAGTACTAACTTTGCTCATCGATCCTGACTATAAAATAGACATATTATCGTATGAATGAAGATAAAGTTATGTATGTGACTGTACATAATCACATTCGTATTTTAATGACCCTCATTATGCAACAGCCACATAATTAACTATTATCTACTCTGTGTGATCTGCGGTCAACAGTTCCTGTCTGTAAGTCGTGATTGGCCGGCTCGACTGGTGAAGTACCATCCTCTTATAGAAACTGAGCTTAAAGGTAAGCATCCACGGGTCCGCATCGCACGCAACGGATTTTAGTTTGCCTTGTATAAAAACTTATACAACAGCGTCAACTGATCGGCATTCCGTATGACGTCATCGGAACGCATGTGGACGATCAATGGAGTGGACGCAGTCTGTAAAATTAATCCGTTTGATGCGATCCGTCCGCTGCGTCCGATGCATGCGATGCGGACCTGTGGACGCTTGGCTTAAATGAATAACACCTTTGTTGCACTCAGTTGGGTGAGTGAAAGTGCCGGAGTCCCGATCCCCGTTTTATACTTTTTTTATACTACAAACAAAGGTAGCGTTCAAACTTACGGCCCACCTGATAATTAATCGTCTTCGTTACCTTCGCCTATCGAAACACAACAGTAAACAAGTTATTGATGTTTGACATTCGTTTTGCCTTCTCAGATCGAACGTAATCGCGTGTTGGAGGAAGCATTGGCCGCACTTGCACGGACGCATCACGCTTTAGAAATGTCTGTCGCCGAAGAACTCACCAAGGTAATAAATAATCCACTAGGACATGTTTAGCTGTGAAAAGATCATTCATTCTGATCCATAGTAGTAGATAATATAAGTACAATTTACTTTTTTATATTTTAGAGCAAACGTAAGAAGAAGACGGCGTCTACACAAAACGATTCTAAGGAAAACTTTTTTGATGTGTTCGATGGTAAGTGTGAACGTTTGATCAAAATGTCATCGTGACTATAATTTATAGCTTTCGGGTCATTAAAATAGGTCATCATATTATAATAAAGTGCCCGGCAAACATCTTGGAATCGAGTGTGGATTGCGCAGCACGTGAATTTTGGGTATGCGTGGCGGGAGGTATGGGGCGACGGGAGAAGCGCGTGCGCGTTTTGTCATGTGCAAGTGCACATGTGCGAACATTTTCCCACTCCATCGAACAAGCGTCAAGATGTTTTCCGGACTCTGTGATATCTGTAATATAATATTACTAGCGTTTCGCCTGCAGCTTCGCCCGCTTGAAATACACAAGATCATCCCGCAGGATATTGTATGTTTTTTCGTTCCCAGGGTCTGACGACGATGACGACGACACGCTAGTGACGGCGGGGCTGTCAAGTCCGCTAGGAGCGCTGAGTCCATGGGGCAGCAGTCCGGATCTCACACGAAGGACTCCAATTGGGAGCGTGGATGGTATGTACTTTGTAGCTATCCTAAATTAGGATAATACAAAATGTGTTAGTGTAGCCGATTTTTTTAAAAACTGAACTAATCTTAAACAAATATTTGCATTGTACGGGAACTGAATCCGTGACATGAGGTTTTATTCCACCAAATCAATTGTCAAAAAACATAACATAACTAGCTAGGAAACTAGAAATGTCTCATTAGAGACTATTTTCCGGCTCATAGGAACCAAATTGAAGCTCACCATACAATACTTATTTGGACCAGGAGACAGAACGCCTACAAACGAAGAGCAAGAGGAACTAGACCGTCGTCTGTCCGGGTCATCGGGCGGGTCCCCGCAGTCGCTGCACACGGCCATCAGCCCGGCCAGCTCGCGCGGGACACTCGTCTCTCAGGGCGGACACGTGTACAGGAACGCGCGCCCGTACAGGAAGACCACTAAGCCTAGGTAAGTGATATGCTATCTGTGTCATTACATACGAAGAGCAAGAGGAACTAGACCGTCGTCTGTCCGGGTCATCGGGCGGGTCCCCGCAGTCGCTGCACACGGCCATCAGCCCGGCCAGCTCGCGCGGGACACTCGTCTCTCAGGGCGGACACGTGTACAGGAACGCGCGCCCGTACAGGAAGACCACTAAGCCTAGGTAAGTGATATGCTATCTGTGTCATTACATACGAAGAGCAAGAGGAACTAGACCGTCGTCTGTCCGGGTCATCGGGCGGGTCCCCGCAGTCGCTGCACACGGCCATCAGCCCGGCCAGCTCGCGCGGGACACTCGTCTCTCAGGGCGGACACGTGTACAGGAACGCGCGCCCGTACAGGAAGACCACTAAGCCTAGGTAAGTGATATGCTATCTGTGTCATTACATACGAAGAGCAAGAGGAACTAGACCGTCGTCTGTCCGGGTCATCGGGCGGGTCCCCGCAGTCGCTGCACACGGCCATCAGCCCGGCCAGCTCGCGCGGGACACTCGTCTCTCAGGGCGGACACGTGTACAGGAACGCGCGCCCGTACAGGAAGACCACTAAGCCTAGGTAAGTGATATGCTATCTGTGTCATTACATACGAAGAGCAAGAGGAACTAGACCGTCGTCTGTCCGGGTCATCGGGCGGGTCCCCGCAGTCGCTGCACACGGCCATCAGCCCGGCCAGCTCGCGCGGGACACTCGTCTCTCAGGGCGGACACGTGTACAGGAACGCGCGCCCGTACAGGAAGACCACTAAGCCTAGGTAAGTGATATGCTATCTGTGTCATTACATACGAAGAGCAAGAGGAACTAGACCGTCGTCTGTCCGGGTCATCGGGCGGGTCCCCGCAGTCGCTGCACACGGCCATCAGCCCGGCCAGCTCGCGCGGGACACTCGTCTCTCAGGGCGGACACGTGTACAGGAACGCGCGCCCGTACAGGAAGACCACTAAGCCTAGGTAAGTGATATGCTATCTGTGTCATTACATACGAAGAGCAAGAGGAACTAGACCGTCGTCTGTCCGGGTCATCGGGCGGGTCCCCGCAGTCGCTGCACACGGCCATCAGCCCGGCCAGCTCGCGCGGGACACTCGTCTCTCAGGGCGGACACGTGTACAGGAACGCGCGCCCGTACAGGAAGACCACTAAGCCTAGGTAAGTGATATGCTATCTGTGTCATTACATACGAAGAGCAAGAGGAACTAGACCGTCGTCTGTCCGGGTCATCGGGCGGGTCCCCGCAGTCGCTGCACACGGCCATCAGCCCGGCCAGCTCGCGCGGGACACTCGTCTCTCAGGGCGGACACGTGTACAGGAACGCGCGCCCGTACAGGAAGACCACTAAGCCTAGGTAAGTGATATGCTATCTGTGTCATTACATACGAAGAGCAAGAGGAACTAGACCGTCGTCTGTCCGGGTCATCGGGCGGGTCCCCGCAGTCGCTGCACACGGCCATCAGCCCGGCCAGCTCGCGCGGGACACTCGTCTCTCAGGGCGGACACGTGTACAGGAACGCGCGCCCGTACAGGAAGACCACTAAGCCTAGGTAAGTGATATGCTTCACCTTCACCACCGTCGGTGTCCTTCACCACCGTCGGTGTCATTCAAAGCACACACGTATTTTGTTTCTCTTAACGAATAAAATCCAAATCAGTGTAAAAAGTGAATTGTTCGTCTAAAAAGTTATATAAAAAAGTGCGTTACGAAACAACAGACATTGTGATATAAAATTAAAATAATTTAATACTGATTTTATAGTGATTTTTGACAACAATCAACCAAATTGTGACGGTTACGAGTGCAAAAATTTGAAGTTGCAAAACACGAACGGTCTCGTTACTAGCTAAACAAAAGACTGACCTTTGGACCCCATTACGGCAAACAAGTGATACTACATGGACGCTATTTTCAAGCTTCTTACTACAAGCTCGGTGGCCGAATACGTGTGACACGAGTCCAATCAAGGGAGTCGGTGGTTCGGATCCAGTCGGACGATAGACACTTTTTTTTCTTTTTTTTTCTTGTTTTTTGTGATTTTATGATGGCCTCGAAAATTACGTGCGCAAATTGCAATAAAATAATAAAAGATAAGCATTTTTTGAAATGTTTTATCTGCAAAAAAACATTTGATTTGACATGTACAAATAAAGAAAAACTGTACAATTTGATGAACAAGGAAAGGAAATCTTCATGGTCATGTGCCAAATGTATTAAGGCACGCAAAAGCAGCACACCGAAATTACCTAAAGTGCATGCGATACAAACTGAGATTGTGGAATTGCAGGAGCCAGCTATCAATATTCAGAGCATATCAAAAAGTACGGAAGTCCTACTATCACCGTCCATTGCAGCATTACCTACTGAGGAGTTCAACTATGTACAAAACACCTCTACAGAAAACATAACCATACGTAAATATAATGTCCCAGTACATAACTCCTTTAATTCTCTGTCTGAGGATGACTCGTTGGACAGTGGTGAGGTACATAATGACGTTTTAAATAGGAGCTGCCCAGACTTGAATACACACCATAAGGACAAAGTGGAGGAACTTAATATAAGATTAGTGGAGCTTCAAAATAAACTTATCGCAGCCGACGATCAGGTTGACGCACTTATTTTAGAAAATGGAAAATTGAAGGAACAGATATTAAAGAATGAAATAAAAATTAAGCAGTTAGAACACATTTGCAAAGATACGCCAAAAAGAAATAAAAGCTTAAACAAATCAAAACTGCAGTCCCCATTATTAGTTAAAAGATACTCAAAAAACATTACCCCAATTAATATTCATGAGAGTGACGAAAATCTTGATCAAGGCAAAAGAGATCTTGATCAAGACAAAAGAGAGGACAAAAATAGTGGAACAGAACAAAAAGACCAAGAAGACATTGTAGACGAAGAATGTGATAAAAGTGATGATAGGACAATGAAATTATGCGTAATCAGCAGTAATAATAAGAATAAAATAATACAGGCAATAGAGAGACTGAATACTGACAATATAGAGTACTGCCACTATATAAAATCACAGGCAGGGATCAATGAACTGCTAGAAGGACTTCACACTAAAATACAGCATTTTACCAAAAAAGACTTCTGCGTTATTCTGATAGGGGAAACAGATTTGAGGAAATCTGACGATTTTATTGATTTAACAAACTATATAAGAGAGATAGTGGGTCAAGTCACTCACACCAATATCATTATTGCAGTACCCACCTATGTATGTGGAGCTCCCCTGTATAACTACAAAGTAGAAATGTTTAATAACAAACTAAGTCATAGTCTGGAATCTCTTAAGTGTGTACACTGTTTTGACACTAACTTAGAATTATCTCTTGAAATGTTTTCTAAATATACAGGTAAAATTAATAACTTGGGTATTAAAAATATATTTGAAAAAATGTATATAAATTTTTTTCGTTACAAAGTGTAGCAAAACTGATTTCTCGCAATACAAGATTATGTCCAAAATCATAGAGAGAAAAGTGGATTGTGAGTCTGAGTTGTTGTATTTTGGTGACAAGAAAAATGAGCTTTTGTATAAAACAATCGATGTATTTCATCAAAATGTATGCGGTATAACAAGTAAAAAAGATGAATCAGATTTATACATTGAAACCTCCACCACCTTTGATCCCCAATATGTATGCATTACACATAATGAAGATGTTGGCATATTGAAAAATTCTACTTCTAACCAACAAAGTCTTAGAATTTTAAGCCAAAATGTATGTGGAATTACTTCAAAAAAGGATGATTTTGAGATATATCTGGGGGCTTTTGGTGACAGCAAACCGCATTATCTTTGTATTAGTGAGCACTTTTTGACACCCTTCAATGTAAACCTATTAGCGTTAAGTGATTATAATATTAGTACATACAATGTAAGACGTAAGAAAAAGCGCGGAGGGACTTTAATATTAGGATTGACTGGGCGCCGCACTGAAGAGATTCCAATATGCAAAAAACTGTATCAAACGGATTGCTTTGAAATATGTGGTATAAGGGATCTGGATACGAATATATATGTGTTCTGTTGTTATAGAACGCCTGCAGCAAACACTCTTGAGCCCTTTCTGAAAAACTTTGAAATATTGCTTGATTTTATGTTTGATAAGAAGGCAGTTATATGCGGTGATTTTAACATTGACGTGTTGTCTAATAGTGAAAATCACAATAAGTTTAAGAATCTACTACAATGTTACAATTTTCGATACCTATTTAACTGTGTAACCTTTAAAAGAGGAAATACCTTATCGAGTTTAGACAATATTTTAACCAATATGTCGGATGATAATGTTTTAAAACGCTTATCAGACGACAATGGCTTGTCTGATGGTCACATCGCACTCATTTGCGAAATTACAGCTCCCCTATTAAACAATAAAGAAAAAAGAAACATTTTTGTCTGGCGTAAAAAAAGGAATTTCAGTAAGGAAAACCACGCTATTTTCCGACAAAAAATAATTTTAAATACTGGTGCCGACGTTCAACCATATTCTTTTATTCATATGTTTATGGAGACTTTTAATGACACCTTCACTTTAAAGAGACAAAAGGTAAATCTTAATAAAATGGAAACTATAAGATGGATAACAAAGGGACTACGGGTGTCAAGTGTTATGAGGAGATTTTTGAACACGGCTGACAATCTAATTAATGATCAATCGATAATACAGTATCGTGCCAAATATTTGAGACTTTATCGCAAATTAGTGAGAAATGCAAAAAAACATTCTGTGCAAAGTGAAATTGATAGATCTAAAAATTCCGCTAAAGCAATTTGGAAAGTCGTAAACCGGCACAGAAATAAATGTAAAACAAATCGAGGAATACAGTACCGACTTAAGCAAAAGGACTGCATAATAGATAATCCTCAAGAAGTTGTGGAAATTTTTTCAAAACATTTTGACATTGGTAGTGCCGGTGAACAAACCAATTCTAATAAAGCTATCACACTACTAAATAAATGCTCTCCAAAAGTAGTCAGAGAACTGAGATGGAAAAAAGTCACTGCAGCAGAAATTAAACGTATTGTTGTTGATATGGCATGCAAGGATTCGTCTGGGTGGGATGATATACCAATCACCATTATCAAACAAAATATTGATATTCTGGCTGAACCCTTGAGCCACACTTTTAACTACTATTTCACAAATAATATTTTTCCCGATGAACTTAAAATTGCCAAAATCATACCCATTTTTAAGAAGGGAAACAGGAACGATGTGAAAAATTTTAGGCCTATATCCTTGCTACCAATTTTCTCCAAGCTTTTCGAGAAACTTATTAAAGTGAGACTACTAAACCACTTAACTGAAAACAATGTGCTGAGTAAGAGACAATTTGGTTATCAGAGGGGAGTTGGTACTGTTGAAGCAATAGATGCCCTAATAGACGAAGTAGTAGTAAACCTTAACGCACATAAAAAAGTGGCAGGAATTTTTCTAGATTTGAGTTCAGCTTTTAACAATCTAAATCATGATATTTTGTTAAATAAATTTGCTCACTATGGCGTAAGACATGAACAACTAGGTCTTATAAGAAGTTATTTGAACAATCGAAAACAGTATGTGGAGCTGAAATCTTTTAATGACTGTGATGAAATAACTTACATTTCGGAGATGGTAACCATAAAGAGAGGTGTACCTCAGGGTTCTATTTTGGGTCCATTATTTTTCATTTTGTTCATAAATGACCTTATACATTTTATGAGCAAAGAATTACAAAGAGTCTACCCAATAATATTTGCAGACGATACAAATGCCATTATTACAGCGAGTAGCTTACCGGAATTGAATTTTAAAGTTAATGAGGCACTTTCGGCGTTCTCGACTTGGTTTAGTAGTAATGATTTGGAAGTAAATAGCCAGAAAACTAATTTAATGTTATTCCGATCGACAACTATACTTCATTTTATTTAGCATTAGAAAGAACGTAATTTAGGTATTTAATTATAGGCATCAATTTGTGTCAAGCGAAAATATAACTTTAAAATGTCAAATTATTTTATTTACACACTTCCGATTCTAATTATAGCCATTATTGTGATCGTTGATTATTATTTTCAATATTTAAATACTTAATTTTCGATTTGTACAACAAAACGAATAATTTAACAGAAATAAACTAATCATCGTAAAAAGTTTGCACTTTAAAAGACCTCAAGAAGCAGCGATTGTAAACATGAAACGCAAAGATTGACGAAGAAGACACGCGCGCCCCTAGCGGCGATATTTAGAAGTTATCTAAGAAACTTGTAAATGTGCTTGTTTAACAATAATTTTTAAATGTATATAAATAAGCAATTCGGTTGTAATTACATTTATTTACGCTCTATTTGTCTCTTCTCGCCTCTTCAGGTTCATTCAATCATACGAAAAACTTACTTCGTGAAAGTGATTATACATTGTTTCCATTGTTCCAAAGACGTCCATTGCTGGACATAGGCCTCCCCCAAGGATCTCCAAACCGATCGATCCTGCGCCACCCGCATCCTGTGGATTCCGGCGACCTTTATAAGGTCATCGGTCCACATCGGTCGGTGTTTATTGTTCCAAATAAATATTATTATTATTATTACCTTGTGGGAGGCCTACCACGGCTGCGTTTTCTTAAGTTTGATATTTGTTTTGTAATAAGGAAGGTTTTAAATTATAGTTCGGACTTGGTACCTGTACTAGTTAGTACAGTTTTAAACCTGTTCTAGCGTATTTTTTTGTAATAAGAGGGAATAAAGATTTTAAAATGGCTACAATAAAAAAGTTAGTTCCAGAAGCCTTCTGTCGTATTTCAGCAAGTAATTGGATGTCATCCATCCAGCAATTCCAGCATGTTATTAAAGAGCAAGAAAAGATGCTCCGCTTAGATACATCAATAGATAATACTGCTATCGTTGTAGGAGTAATCTGATTCTTCAGATTCCTCTGAAGATGAATAAAGTTTTCAAATTAAATCTAGTTTGTTTTATTTATCTGATGCACTACATATTTCAAATAGCTTAAATTTGCTCTCAACTCAACATCATCCTCTTCGTTAGATATTTTTTTAAATACTGAGAGCGTCTATCTATACGGAACCTTAGTGACGTTTGATGTGGTGATGTTGTCACAAACAATCAATATCTAGATCCAGAGTATCATAAATCGTTTGAATCCTCTTAACCATATGATCAATACTTGATCAATATTTGCTTGTAGAAAATGTTTACGACCACTGCTTCTTAGGTGACCAAATTTCTAATGCTAAATAAAACGGGGTATAGAAACAATGATACAGTTAAAGGCACTTTTAATAACATGGACATTGCATCAGTAGAAAATGTCAAGTTTCTTGGAGTCACTATTGACTCTTTACTTAATTGGAAGAAAGAGCTACAAAACATTGCAAACAGTATCAGCTCGGCTTGTCATGTACTAAGAAGTCTTAGGGACGAAGTGACGATAGCGCAGTTGAAATTAACGTATAACGCCTTGATTGAGACACGACTGCGGTACAGTATTAAACTGTGGGGTACTAGTTACCAATACAATATTAAGAGAGCCTTTGTGGCACAGAAGAGGGCAATAAGAATCATATTTCGTGTGTCTCAAATGGAGTCCTGCCGGGACTATTTTAAAAGATTAGGGGTTCTTACAGTGCCATGCCTCTATATTTTGGTTACACTTTGTGACATAATTAAGCACCAGAACAAAGTGGAAACATCCCAAGAGAGAGAAATAAGACTTTCCACGCGTAGAAAAGATATTCCCATTAGAGGTAACACAGTTTGGCCAAAACTTAACATTTATAAACACAGTTCTTGCTATCAGGCAGTGCGTCTCTTTAATAGGCTTCCGATGGAATTGAAGATGATCAATAAATTGTCAGTCTTTAAAAGAAAACTTAAATCCCTCCTTGTAGAAAAATGTTACTATTCTGTCGAAGAATATCTTAATGACTGAATGGCTACTGACATAATTGTATAAATGTAGTATTATTTAATGTAATTGTGTGTGACATTATTTATTTGTATTATTATATTTGAAATTAATTAATTTTAACATAACATAGTGAAATCTAGCAATAATTAATTTAATCTTAATAATTTAATCTTAAGTATTACATATGTGACATTATTTAATTGTATTATTGTTATTGTTTAGAATTTTATTATAACTGTGGTATGTTCAACGCAATATGTATTTTGCAATGAATAAAGATTTGATTTGATTTGATTTGATTTGCTATCTGTGTCATTACATACGAAGAGCAAGAGGAACTAGACCGTCGTCTGTCCGGGTCATCGGGCGGGTCCCCGCAGTCGCTGCACACGGCCATCAGCCCGGCCAGCTCGCGCGGGACACTCGTCTCTCAGGGCGGACACGTGTACAGGAACGCGCGCCCGTACAGGAAGACCACTAAGCCTAGGTAAGTTATATATCTGTGTCATTACATACGAAGAGCAAGAAGAACTAGACCGTCGTCTGTCCGGGTCATCGGGCGGGTCCCCGCAGTCGCTGCACACGGCCATCAGCCCGGCCAGCTCGCGCGGGACACTCGTCTCTCAGGGCGGACACGTGTACAGGAACGCGCGCCCGTACAGGAAGACCACTAAGCCTAGGTAAGTTATATATCTGTGTCATTACATACGAAGAGCAAGAAGAACTAGACCGTCGTCTGTCCGGGTCATCGGGCGGGTCCCCGCAGTCGCTGCACACGGCCATCAGCCCGGCCAGCTCGCGCGGGACACTCGTCTCTCAGGGCGGACACGTGTACAGGAACGCGCGCCCGTACAGGAAGACCACTAAGCCTAGGTAAGTGATATGCTATCTGTGTCATTACATACGAAGAGCAAGAGGAACTAGACCGTCGTCTGTCCGGGTCATCGGGCGGGTCCCCGCAGTCGCTGCACACGGCCATCAGCCCGGCCAGCTCGCGCGGGACACTCGTCTCTCAGGGCGGACACGTGTACAGGAACGCGCGCCCGTACAGGAAGACCACTAAGCCTAGGTAAGTGATATGCTATCTGTGTCATTACATACGAAGAGCAAGAGGAACTAGACCGTCGTCTGTCCGGGTCATCGGGCGGGTCCCCGCAGTCGCTGCACACGGCCATCAGCCCGGCCAGCTCGCGCGGGACACTCGTCTCTCAGGGCGGACACGTGTACAGGAACGCGCGCCCGTACAGGAAGACCACTAAGCCTAGGTAAGTGATATGCTATCTGTGTCATTACATACGAAGAGCAAGAGGAACTAGACCGTCGTCTGTCCGGGTCATCGGGCGGGTCCCCGCAGTCGCTGCACACGGCCATCAGCCCGGCCAGCTCGCGCGGGACACTCGTCTCTCAGGGCGGACACGTGTACAGGAACGCGCGCCCGTACAGGAAGACCACTTAGCCTAGGTAAGTGATATGCTATCTGTGTCATTACATACGAAGAGCAAGAGGAACTAGACCGTCGTCTGTCCGGGTCATCGGGCGGGTCCCCGCAGTCGCTGCACACGGCCATCAGCCCGGCCAGCTCGCGCGGGACACTCGTCTCTCAGGGCGGACACGTGTACAGGAACGCGCGCCCGTACAGGAAGACCACTAAGCCTAGGTAAGTGATATGCTATCTGTGTCATTACATACGAAGAGCAAGAGGAACTAGACCGTCGTCTGTCCGGGTCATCGGGCGGGTCCCCGCAGGCGCTGCACACGGCCATCAGCCCGGCCAGCTCGCGCGGGACACTCGTCTCTCAGGGCGGACACGTGTACAGGAACGCGCGCCCGTACAGGAAGACCACTAAGCCTAGGTAAGTGATATAAGTTTTCTTAACACAACAGGGCGTTTAGTGACAAACGGAACAGCCGCAGGATTAGCCCGCGGTTATCTTTCGTGAATGCATTTTCCTTTTCTAAAAGGAAGTAAAGGTGTTGGCTCTGTTAGCTACCATCCCCACAGGTGAAATCTGCCGCCATAACAGCTCTGGCTCTGTTTCGGCAATATAAATGTGGAAGCCAGTACACTAGAAATCAAAGGCTCGAAGATCATAGGAGCTTTCAGTGTGACAGCACATTGAGCGATGCTTCCTGGCTAAGTGTCCCTCAATGGAACTAAGTGTCCCTCAATGGAACTAAGTGTCCTTCAATGGAATTGACTCCAGAGGCCGCTCTTACCAAAAGGCGGGCTGCGTGCCGGTCTACCAACTTATCTATAGAAAAATTTAAAATTTTGTACTGTACGTTGTTCGTGAGGTCCAAAGAGTCAAGCTTTATTCGAATTCAACTACCCATGGCCCACACATCCTGTTTTTTATTAATTAATTTTATTGTTTTTTATTAATTAAATTATTTTTCATTTTTGTTTCAGTTCCGTATCTCAGTGGTCCATTCAATCACTTTAGGGTCAGTATGTTAGAACAATGTACAAATATGCATAGTAAAATGCCGCTATTAGATCACTGTGCCATTTAAGCAAATTATTCTGAGCCCTATAATGTTAGCTTTTGAGTTCAAAAAGGCTTGGAAAGCGCACATTCAACGCACATGACATTGTACACATTAAAGGCAGATATTGGCACAAAAAGCAAACGTTATTTTCCTTTTTTTATATTTTTGAGATATTCCCTCTTATTACAACAAACATCGCTAAAACAGGTTTCAAACTGTACTAGTTAGTACAGCAGGTTTAGGTCCGGACTATTTTTATGTGGACTATGTAAAAACCAACATAAGAATAATTTACCGTTTCTTCCCTACTGCTCAACTAGATTGCTCAACTCCATAAAGTTGAGCAGTGGTAACTGGTACTAACTCGTTCAGTGCGTTTCAATTTACAAGAAAAAAGTAACATATATTTTTAATTTTCTGTTCACAAATTAAGTGATTCTTTTCAAAAATTGTCTTTCTATACGTAGAACGGAGCGAAATTTTAAAAGTGTTATCGTTTTGACGTTTGAAAGTTAGTCCATAGTAAAACTAGGGGCATCGGCGGACTTACGTTGGTCTAACTTTAGTACTCGTAATGAAGTAAAACTTCGTTTTGTAATAGCGTTTGACTTTAGCCAGGAGTAAGTGTAGTACTAAGCTCTGTTTAATTTTTAAACCACGTTCTGTAATAAGAGGGATTATGTTAAAGTATTGGACAAGTATGTGGTCATATTATTATACATTTCCGTATTTTTTCGCATTTACCTAACAATTGTATTTTAAGACGCATTTACTAACAGATTATTAAAATTGAATATTATTAATTTGACGTGAATTACGTTGTCTGAAAGACACGTAATTTTATTGATTCGGAACTAAGGTTTTAAAAATTTTAATATTTTCTGGGTACTGACTTCTTTGTAAGGTTTAGTTTGTCCTAAATATTGTATAAAGTTTAAGTGTGAAATTTTGCATTAATAGGGGTCCAATAGTTAATTTAAACAATAAAATTTGTTACATGTAGGTATAGTAATTTGGGCTGAAATCTGTGCCTAGATTAAAACCGAGACTAGATGAAAAGACTTGACACAGCTATATTTTTATAGATTCCAAAGTGTCTTTTCGAGTTACAAATTATTGGGGACCAAGGACCAACTTAATTTAAAAAAAAAAAAAAAGACCAAGATTATTGTGTCATTGTAGTTTATTTTTATGATTTTGTTTATTTGTTAGTTTTTTTATTATTAAATGGTGTGGTATGGTAGATAGGTTACATGGTATAGGTTTCATGATAGGTTAGTTTATCTAAATAAACAATACAATTTGAAAATGTAGTGAAAAATATAGAATTGTTAAACACATTATACTTATGTATAACAATTCTAATATGGGAATATATCAGTTTATTATTGTATTAAGTTCGATGAAATACAAGGGTCGCTAAGATTTTATTAATTTATGTTTTCATTTTTTTTATATTTTGTATTGTGTTTTATCTATACTTATGTCTATATACCTGAGTAATTAACTACACAGTATGATGCTGCATATGATCTTATTACAAAGATTCAAGTAATCTCATTTTATTATTTCACAATGTAAATGAGTATTTATGGGCTGTGATTGTAGTGGACGGAGTATGAATATTAAAGATATATATAAATATTAAATAAATGCTTTGAGTTGTGGAAAATATGCTCAGTAGAGTTGTGTAGAATGCATATTCAGATGTTCGGAATAATTACATTATTAGTCCAATCAACATACAAGTTGTACAGATAGTGTGAGCGGCACCTTTGCGATTTCTTCAGAAAGTTTTTCAGGGTGCTAAGAAAGTAAACATATTAAAAGTCCCCACTTTTGAGTTGTTCGGTGCTCCGTAGAGAAAAAATATCTGCTGCGTAATGAAAGGTTTTATAGCCTGACCAAGAAAATAAAAAACCTGCTTTGGTGTCGCCACATTAGCTATGGTTCTAGCAACACTTGGTTGCTATGATTATACTCACAAATAACTTACAATATCCAATAGTAACAAGGCACGGTTGACATTTGACATCACACTTTGACAGACAGCAATATTGAAAGACATCTTATTATTTTTTTATTTGATTGTTACCACTTGAAGAAATTAGTTCCAATATTTTTCCGCAATATGGCGAGGTTTTTTATTTTATTGGTCGGGCTATACTTTTGCTCTATACACGTTTACGCCCTAAGCATTCTGAACAATATCCTAAACCTATCGCATGGGTTTCTGCTCACGCATTTGACAGTGACTTTGTGTCATTTGTTGACTGGACTACAAATAAAATATAATATTTATTCTGATTATCTATATTCTACTTAAATCACTATGTGTGAAGTGTAAACAAAGTACCTGAGAATGGTGTGCATAAAATGTTTGTGATATGATAAATATATAATTTTCCTTAATATTAGTTGTGTATATTTATATATTTTTTTAAGTAGAATTTTTTGTCATCGTCTTTTGTTTATGAAAACATTAAATGTATTTAAAAGTTATTTTGGTTTGTTTAATTTTTTTGTGAAACCATTTTAAATGTTTTTTTTTTAACTCATGACCTGATATTATTTTTTCCTTTTATTTTGGAGTTTTTAGGAATAATTGATTTAATACCAAAGTGCGGTTCGTTAGTCATGACAACGAATTATGTAATAAACATAGCATGGCATCGTTAATCAAATAGTTAACTTCGTTAATCGCTAATCCGTTACTAAAAAAGTTAACTTCGTTAAACGTTAAAGCGCTTCTTTTGGGACGAATTAACGCAAGTTAACGTTAATCGTTAATCCGTTAACACATGGTAAATAATGCTTAAAAAAATCAGAAATTAAAGGGGTTATTTACCAACTGGACACACGAGACTAGACAAGGTGGGTCCATTTAGTGAAATTAAAATTTGTATCATTTATTACTTTGTTATCTCGTCACGAAAAGATTTACTTTGTTTCAGGTTACAGTGTGACTCGTTGGGATAACTTTGTAAAATGATTTCCAACTAGTCACACAGAGTCACACTTGACTGTAACCCGTTGGGAGCAGTGGCGTAGCGTATTCCCAACCAGTCACACTCATTCAATATTTCAATCTACAACAAAAAATATTGAATCTCCAGTTACACTGTAAGGAGGTTATTTTTATGATATTCAATGATAATAAAAGACAAGAGAAGAACTAATTCAAAGATACCGGTTGAGAATAGTGCTTTTACAATTTCTTCTTCATTTCATTCCAGGTCCACGACTGGTGGACGTTTTCTGAGGTGGACGTTCAGAATAATATATTTATCTCTTTTTCGCTGTTATTGTTCCTAACGTGCCCTGTTGGTGAACTTTGCGAACAAAACTTAAAAGTTGTCGCAACGTTGCTTGGTGGACCTTGGGAATAATCCAAATGAAGTAAGGTTGTTATTCGGGCAATTAATTTCTTTCTCAAAGGCCGGCAACTTACTTGTGACTCCTCCGGTGTTGCAGGTACATATCTATGAGCGGCGGTGATTGCTTACCATCGGGTAGGTACATTAAAAAAACGCAAAATTTGAGTTCTACTTATTATATTTTTCAACACCGATACTTATATTTCCGTAACTTTGATTCTTTATAGTTGCCAAATCGTTTAGTCAGACGATGGTCTATTTACGTGGCATTAATCTACGTGATCTCAGGCACTTTACCATCATCATCATTTCCTTGCCCTTATCCCACGTTATGTAGGGTCGGCGCAACATGTTTTTTCCTTCCACACACTCCTATTAGCCGTCAATTCTACATTCTCTCCTTTTATTTTCAAATCATACTTCACGCAATCCATCCATCTCTTTTTCGGTCCTCCTCTGCTTAAATCTCCGTCTACGCACATATATATCTATCATTCTTTTGGCGACATGTGTGTCTTCTCTTCTCATTCCATATTAACCTTGCACTCCTTACTTTATCCACTACCGGTGCAACTTTCAAACTTCCTCTTATATACCTACTCATTCCTAATCGTATCCAACCTCCACACATCCATCTTAGCATGCGCATCTCAGTTGCATGTACCTTTCTTTCGATCCATACATTGCGACAGGTCTGATTACCGTTTTGTAATTTTTTCCCTTAAGCTTAAGGGGCATCCGTGGGTCACATGTTGTTCCCGAGATCTGTCGCCACTTCATCTATGCTGCATTCATTCTATTCTGCACGTCCCGTTCCATGCTATGCTGTTCGTTCAATGTTTTGTACTTACTTCCATTGATAGTGTATATACACTATCAATGCTTACTTCACCATAATAATGTTCTTATTTTATCAAACGTGTTCAGTTGACGAAAACATGAAAGTGATTTATTTTAAGTTTTCTTAAGTGGACACGTGTCGAGATGACATAGTAATAAATGATAGAAAATTTAAATTAATTGACACAAACAAAAAAGGAGTGTATATTTAGAGTGTTTAATGGCACGGTGCGGTAAACCGTCCTCCTAGCCGAGTTTTTCAACTACGGCGGCCAATCTTTTTACGATCAGCAAACTACGCAGGATATATTTAAGTGCACAAGTGAGTTCGCAAGCACAGGTGCACTCTCTATTCCCTCACTCTCATACGGTGGGACAATAGTAAGTAACGGATTAACGGACTTGGAAAAATGTAACGGAAGTTAACGAGTCCGTTAACATTTTTTTAAGTTAACTTAAAAGTTAATCCGTTACTGGAAATGTTAACTTCGTTAATTAACGATTAACGGATTAACGAGTTAATGCCCAGCTATGGTAATAAACTATGTATTTGACCGTGGAATAGTGGTTAAGGCGCTCGGGTCAATAATTTAACAAAGCAAATATGAATCACATAAATCTTTGTCCTGGGTGGGATTTAAGGCAACAGCCCTGGCGCATAGGTCAGGTCACAGTTCGAGCTAGGTTTGATTCAAATCCACGAACCCTGGCGCAAAGGGCAGGGTCACAACCAAATGCGTTATCGGGCAAAAATTGGTCGTCATCATTCATTCATCATCATCAATAATGTGGCAGCCAGCACACTTGTAGTGAATGGCTAGAACACAGCATATATAATAGAAAAGTGGTGTGTGGCAGCGCATTGAGCGATTCTTCCTGGTAGGTCGCAAGGTTTGTAGGTCGGTAAGAGGCTGGTGAGCTATTGGGCTGCGTAGTTACTTTAGTAAGATAGGTATAACATAAGAAAAAAAATACGACCCACAGTAAATATTTCCTAATACTAACGAAAAACTTATTGATTCGTTTAAGTAAACATCACGACGAAGTAGGTACGCTTGGCCTCGCTCGAAGGATTAAACTTTTGACAAGTTTAGATATTTGATTGAATCTTAGTCATTGTTGGAGCGTCACTCTCGGTTAAACTGTCACCTAACTGCTTACGTTTCTTAGTTCTCGCTTAATAGACATAGAATCACTGCATCGTTAACAAAGGCAAGATAGAGTCTATAAAAATGATATTATTTTCTCTAACAAACATTAAAATCTATTTTAAATAGAAATATGGAATCAGGATCAGAAGTATTAGCAGGCCTGGCGCACTCCACTTTTTAGGCATGATAAACTTAACCAGGAACACAAGCGTATGGGATTGACTGGGCGTTCAATAAAAATAAAAATTAAGGACCGGATCCAACGTGTTTATTAACTTATATCTCAATCAATCTCACTAACTACAAAATGTTATATTTGCTATAAAAATACCGGGGATGCAAAGTAAATTACGACCCTCGTCCAATCAATGTTCGTCAGGAAGGTACTGGCACAGACCACATAGGGGTCGTTTTCACTATACACATGATTAGTCTTAGCCACAAACATTGCGTTTGCGTCACGTTTGACAGTGGAAAACCAAAGCAGCTTATCCCAAAAAGTTGCGAAGTTGTCGTATATTTAAATACTCATTTGACGTGATTTTAAAAGATAGGTAACTACGGGAAAAATCGTTTTAAGTTGGAGCGCTTCTATATCTAAATTGTTACCATTTAAAATGATTTCTTTACTGATTTTATATACGATCAAATTACCTCGTTTCCGTTATTCAAAATAAGGTATTAAAGAAAGTATACAGATATGCGTAGGTTCTGTACAAAAATACATTTTCATAGTTAGGATACTTTCACATTTCGATGCCCCACGTTGGGTGCCAGTATGCCTTTTTGCGGCGGCGCGGACACGCGGGGAGGGAGCGCCGCCCAGTCTCGCTTGCTTGCCTAGTCGCTAGTTGCGCCGCAGCGGTCGCCGCGAGCACACGTCTGCGTAGCGCACGCGTTCCCGTCACGAGCCCGGTATAATCGTGAGTGCTCCGGATTACATAATTGCTTCAATGGCATGATTCACAAATACAATACAGAACATGGTTACAGAGACCGATCAATGCATACGTGTTTAATTTCAATTAGACAAATCTGGTTTGTACAATGCATTTGTTGATTAAATCTCTGCTACCTACATCTACACATTACCACGATAGTTTCGTTGAAAAACATAGATCTTACGAAAAAGAATTAGTCCATACGAGTACCTATATGATTTGCTCCACAAAGTCAAATGATTCGCCTCATCATTTACGCCGGTGTCAATACAGGGTGTCTAATAATAGCTCAAAAGCAACTGGTAGATAAAAAGTAGGTGGGTATAAAAAATATGACACCCTGAAAATACGTTGCCCTAGCAAGTTGATTCATCTCGGGTATATGCATAGCATGACTCATATCATATGAGATCGCATGACTGAATGAAAGCTTTTAACTAAGTTCAATCCACTCCACGGTCTTAGCATGAGTGCCTAGAATAATAAATAAGGTGATTCATGAAATACAGTAAAGCGATATTTTGTAGAAACATTAGCCAGAAAAGTCACCATAGCAACAATTAAAGGCATTAATTATATTTTCATTAGGACCGAGTAGACTAATTATTTCAGAATCATGAAACGGGATTAATATTTTATTAAAACTTAGGGTAACTTCGCCAGTCGAGCCTATACCACAGAACATACCTATACCTAATGAAGTCCAGTTGGCGTTCATTCTTTATGAATAAGTATATATACCACACTTTAGACACGAACTGACGTAGGTACTTACCAATAGGTATAATATATTGAGGAGCAAAATTGA
Source organism: Mecyna flavalis (assembly GCA_949319885.1). Classification (NCBI taxonomy): domain Eukaryota; kingdom Metazoa; phylum Arthropoda; class Insecta; order Lepidoptera; family Crambidae; genus Mecyna; species Mecyna flavalis. Next base: position 3,169,000 of record OX439426.1, read on the forward strand.
TGGTTTCTTTATTTTACCCAACTTGCCTGACGTTTTGATGGATCGGGTCGTTCAATTAACTAGTTTTTTTTTCATTGTACATTATTTTGTACAAATAACATTCTGGATAAATCTTAAAAAATATCGAACTGAAGGTATTACACTACGAGGATTTTCCATTATCCAATTGATTTTCGTTCTTGTATCTTGTTTTTATACTGGATGACTTTTTTTACCGTCAGGAAAATTTGCGTGTGAGATAGGTAAATGATATAGATGACGACAGCATGATTAGTTTAATTATTTTTTTAAATATTTTTGCGCGTTTAGGTACTATGGCGACCGCGTAAACCTCGAACGGATTCGCCATAGTAAATGTGCAAAAATATTTTAAAATTAAATTAAACTAATCATGCTATCGTCACATAAGTAGGTATATCATTTACCTATCTCACACGCAAATTTTCCTGACGGTAAAAAAAGTCACCCAGTATTTATAGAAACAATAAATTACTCGGGTCGACGTTAATATAACCGTAATACTTTCTCGGATTAAGGAAAACAATGGTTGTTAGTATAGCTATTAGAAATCACATACATTTTCTTAGATTGTGTATAATATGATAAGAAGAACATAAAGATACGTTGGATACGTTTATTTTGCGCAAAATATTGGCTTTGACAGTCTGACTTTAGCGAATCCGTTCCGTATTTTTTACCTTTTATACTTTGCAAAAACAGCTTATGTTGCGCTCCAATTCCGACGTCAAAGCTAAAATACAACACACATTCACGTACAAGCTAGCATTGAACTGCAAACGATTTGAGGGATACTTTTCTAGGAGGCATCGCTTAAAGTGCAAAATAAAAGACCCTGATTTTCGACCATTCATTTTAAGTGTAGTCTGGCTCTCATTTTATTAATGCCGAAAACTAAAACTTTTATGATGGCAGATTTACCTGCTAGCCAGTCGGACTCTGAGAAAGTCCTACCAACCAGACTTGAAGGTCCTCTAGCCAGTAGCGTAGCGATGGGGGGGCGGGAGGGGCGGTCCGCCCCGGGCGGCACTTTTTAGGGGGCGGCAAAAATTCCTGGAGGAGCAAAAAAAAAATGGGCGGCAGAATCGTCTTCCGCCCCGTGGGCTGCTTTGCCAATTGGAGGAGCAAAAAAAAAAAGGGCGGCAGAATTGTCTTCCGCCCCGGGCGGCTGACACCCACGCTACGCCACCCTCTAGCCGAGTTTTCGGCTACGGCGGCCAATCTTTAACGATCAGCCAACTACGCAACCAGACCTAACACGAGAACCGAACAAACTGTTTCACGGAGGCGGTCAAAGGTTTTGGTTATCTCCGGCAAACCCGTGAAACACTACTACATATTATTTTTACCCAACGTTTGCGTCTTTTACAGTAAGTTGAGAGCAAAAGTTATGAAAATTGAAATACATTTTAATTAGCCTTTAGAGAATAATATTTTTCTTTCAAAAGAAAGTGAACTGTTCGGAAAACTTTCATGTTTATAATGGAGTTTTGCCAAACTTAAATGACAGTGGGCGGAGTAATGGCTCCTGGGACCTACTTGGCATTCACTTTTGAATAAATTTCGAGTATCTAGCGCTTGGTTGGGTGAGTGAGAGCGCCGCAGGCCTGAACCTCCTTTTTCCTTTCTCCCTCTCTCCCATCCCCTCCCTGGTTTGTTCCTAGCATGTATGGTCCACATATTATGTTGTAGGCTGAATCGCAGGTGGGCGGTAGTGGTCATTTACGATGCGCTGTCACACTTGATTGTTTGCCTACCTCTTTCACCTAAAAAATTGTACCATTACACTTTATTTTCGGATAACACAAAGACATTTCGCTTATTGATAATGATGAGTAAAGGTCTCTCTCTCCGCAGCGTTTGGGTAGCACATAGGTTCCTAGTAGAAGCTTTTTTTAGTTTGGGACTAGATGGCACTCTGCACAAATGTCTAAGGATGTCCAAGTTTATCTATTAGCAAAACGTATTGTCATGGCAAGACTTGAGAAAAATACCTTTACCACAAGTAATATTACAGGGTTACACTTTATGACCGAAAATATAAAAGTACTTTTGTTTTCCTGTAAGAAAATTCACAGTTACAGACCAAATTCTGCATTTGGGCGGCGATAAACACCTCTTCTCTCGACGAGCACCTTTAACTTTTGGTCCTGAGCCTAGTGAGCCTTACCTGGCCTTACCTTCGTATAATAATGTAGGCTGTATTTATGTACATTATTATACATTCGTTTGTTATTTCTATATTGTGCGAGTAATATAATATCCGCTGAGAATTAATCAAGTAAATTGATAACCGTTAGCTAAATTGAATTGAGAACGGATTACCGACGAAACATTTATTATGTTTATGAGGCATACGCCCATTATCTTAATTGACCATTGTTTGATAAAAGTACGTAATTGCAGTTAGGATTTATTTCGTTTTTCGATACAAGCATGTTTTATTAGCCTGTAAAGAAAAACTCTCCTAGTGGTTTGGTCATTATACTTACTTAGACTTGTATAACGAGTGCGCCGCTGATCTTCGACCTGTTGCTATCATGAGCTGATTTTTAAACATTTCATCTACTGGTTTTCCACATGAATGTAGCCGGACCACAGACGATTATTATGGTGGCCAGATGCTCGTATTTTAAACTATGGAGAAAATCCTAGCCAGACCCAAGCCATTTTTTAACGCAATCTGATTTTCGTATAAGGCTACTTCTTGGAAAAGCATTTTCGGAGTGTCACAGACTCATATCTCCTATTAAAATAAATTATTACGATAAAAACTATTATTACAACGTTTCTTCATTTCATTAAGCATCAGGGCATATAGATTTCTTTGATTAAAAACTACGAAGATCTGAGTAATTCACCATCAACACCTCAAATCCGGTGAATTTTGCACGTTTTTTACGTGTCACACGAGCGCCGACTTTTGAACAATCGCACATATTTTTAAAACCACCCACGTTTTGAACCAGTTTTCTACACACATTTAAAATAGATAAATCAGTTTACATACTGGTCAAATTTTAAATTAATTGGAAGGAAACTTTTGATTTTATGGTCATAAGTATATATGTCACACGCTTAGCAAGATTTTCGCGGCGCGCTTTTCGAGGGGCACTGCTCAGGGCTGGCCAGGCGTAGGCGAACCCTGATAGGTGTATTCGAATCGTCAGTTACCCCGCAGCTAGCAGGTGAGGTGGCCATGTCGCTGGTTCCCGCGCTTTGGATGCTGGAGTACGTTCTTCAATTTTAAAAATTTTGGTTCCCAGTTTTCCGGCATTCCCGTGTCACATTTTTTAATGTTATTGTACTACTTTTGGTAACTGGGTTTTGAGGTAAAATACCTAGCTCCATAATGTAGATGGACAGTAAAAAACTAGCTGGTTACATCTTTTCAATGAAAAGTTATTTAAAAATATATGTTTTTTTGTAATTTCCATGGTGTAATTTCCATGGATAAAACACCATGGAAATTACGTAAGACCCGTGGAAATTACCTTGTTTCTTTTAAGTTCATCATCATCAGCCATACGACGCCCACTGCTGGGTATAGACCTCCCCCAAGGATCTCCAACTGACCGGTCCTTGCGCCACGCACATCCCGCGGTTTCCGGCGGCCTTCAAGGTCGTCAGTCCAGCTAGTAAAGGGCCTTCCCACTGAAAGTCTTCCAGTGCGCGGTCGCACTGAAAGACACCATTGCAGAACCTTTCCACCCCAACGGCCATCGGTTCTGCGGGATATGTGTCCCGCCCACTATCACTTTAACTGAGCAACTCTTCGAGCTATGTCGGTTATCTTCATTCTTCTGCGAATATCCTCATTTTTGACTCTATTGCACAAAGAAACACCAAGCATAACTCTCTCCATTGCCCAATGTGTGATTTTGAGGCTTCTTATGAGACCCACAGTGAATGACCACGTTTCGCTTCCATATGTTATCAGTGGCAACACACACTGTTCAAAGACTTTCGTCTTGAGGCACTGAGGTATGTTGTATGCGAATATGTTCCGTAGCTTCCCGAACGCTGCCCATCCGAGCTGGATTCGTCAAGAGATCTCTTTCTCGAAGTTGGACTTACCTAACTGGACTGTCTGTCCAGGTAATCATATGCTTAGGCATGGTCAACAACTTCAAGCGTAACGTTTCCAATGCTAACTGGAGTGGGTGTAAAATGGACGTTCGACATAATTTTCGTCGTGTCCATATTCATTTTTAGACCATCTCTTATGGAATCGTTACTAAGATCTTCGAGCATTGTGTTATCCATCATGGTCTCGGGCCGAGACCATGATCTCGGCCATGAGAACTACATCGTCGGCAAAACGTAGCTGTGTAAGGTACTCGCCATTGATGTTAATACAGAATCCTTGTCAATCCAGAGGCTTGAAAATATCCTCCAGCACAGCAGTAAACAGTTTAGAAATTACGTCTCCCTGTCACCTCGCTCTAGTTGGATAGGATTTGAGCTCTGGTTTTGTAATCGAACCGATATGCAGCGTTTTGGTATAAGTACCTCAATACGTCGATATACATGTAGTCCACTTGGCACCTTTTTAGAGACTGCAGCACTGCCTAGGTCTCGATTGAATCAAAGACTTTCTCATAGTTTAAGCTAAGCAACGCTTTTAAAGAATTTCAACAATTAAATTAAAGACTTAAACTGATTGATGAAAAGACTTATTTCATAAAAATTCAATTTGTTATTTTTTTATGTTTACTATTATGTTTATCCATAAGTATAATGTTATGGGAACAATTTTAATGTATAAGAAAGTTAATTGATAACAGTTTTATCACTTTCATGTTCCTACTTTGAGTATCCTAAGTAAGTTTTGAAATAAGCTATTATTTTTGCTAAATATTGTTCTAATACAATGTAGATCTTTATACTACCCTAACTAACTAATATGACAGTTTAATTTCATATTTGACATGGTGTTTAGCTAAATTTAATCTGCTGGGTAATTTCCATGGCCTTTATTGTAATTTCCATGGGCCGCCAATTTTCTCCATTTTTTTTTAGCAAAAGTATAGATCCCGTACGTGGCGAATTTTGATATGTTGTTTATATTTGCACAAGCTTTCGGAATATTTGTGCAATTCACCATAATTTTGCGATTTCAAAAATGCCGTGGAAATTACGCGGAGAGCACTTTTCTGAAGATCGACCCATAAGTAGTTGAACTTTAAATATATTTGTAGGAAAGTTGCTATTACTAAAATTCTATTTCTTTTCCTCTCCAAAATATAATATCTCACCTGTCCTGTATTCTGAAACTTACACTATTGTATCCACGTACATGAAAGATGAAACATTTCAGTGCGGCATTTTATTTGAGTCTAGTTTTATTTATTGAACATCTGGAAATCTTGAGCGCGTTCTTGTTTGTTGGTATTTGATATACCTAGGTTCATATTTTATACTAGCTGGTCGTTTTAGCTTCGTACGGATATAAATTATAATAATCCTTAACGCCTCCTTTGTATTTAAGCCTCACATAGTCGCACGCAAATCGTCATTCCTTTGGTCTGAGGGCGTCCTACTCTACGTTAGCGGTTATGGTACAGTCAACAGCACATCACGGTATACACTTGCAGTTCGATAATAGCGCTTATGCCCTCGACATAAGAGCGGTACAAAGTCCAAAGTGTTACGTCTGACGTGCTTTTGACTGTACTTAAAAGCATTCATCTTCTTTGGAAAAAAAGCTCTCATGAGTGCATGTCTCTAATAACTGGTCTTGTAAAAGCCTGGATCATGGCGAACTATTACTATTCTGTTTTATAAAACTACTCTTTCCACGATCATAGAATAGAATAAAATCTATAGTTATCTAATAACGTCAGTTTCCCCTACGTTGCAAGTTGGCTTCGAGGAATAAGTGAGTAGGCATTTTTTCGGCTGGCGTGTTCAAACTTGGACTTGTACCAATACTGAAATTTTGTAGTTGTATACGACTTCTGTTAGTAGATAGGCAATTCACCTGACTCTGGCCTCGCGTCTTCAATATTCAAACAAGGTCAGAATCTTAATAGTAAAAGCCATCTTCAGAGAGAAGATGTATTGTTTAAAGAACTTACAAAAATATCGGTTTCATAATTTATTTCCGACCGTTACGGATTGAAAAATTACCTACCCTACCTGCATACTTTTTGACAGGCTGCGTGCCTGCATGCCAATTTATTTATTTACACTTTATTGCACAAAAAAAGTACAATTGGTAGACTTAATGCCGAAAGGCATTCTCTAACAGCCAACCATTGGGCGTAACAGTAAGTGCAAAATTGGTGCGGTAATTGCAAAAAGAAAATGAAATAGACAAACAAACAAATCCCAATTAAAGTTTTAAACAACATTTTTAATTAAATGATAATTAATCTTAAATGCCGTGGTCTTGAGACAAAGGCTTCAGGTTCAGGTTCTTAATTTTATTCTTATTTAACAAATTTTAAATGCCCGCTTACCCACTTGTAAACTTCACCTTGAATTGGTGCTCCACTTTAACTTCTGTGAAGTCTATCTGAACTTCCCTTTGAATTGTTTTAGCTCTGTAAATCTTCAGAGGGGACTTAACTAGCTAAATTAAACACTTCATGATTTTGTTTCGCCTCCTCCTATTTGCATAATGGCCTTGCGTGACGCTATAATTGCCACTATAATTTGGGAAGTTTTGGGTCGTAAAACTCTCTAAATAGGCGACTCTTGCAAAACACTATAATAGTTTTTTATATTTGCGAATACATTAAATTAGCTGTATCAATTCATGTGAACATAGCTTGAATTTACGATAAAGATTTTAAGGGTTTGTACTTTATCCGGCTCAAAGGACCAATTTATTAGCAAGGCTTTAGAACCAACCAAGACACCAGACAAGCGGCATTTATGACGTTCGTTATAGCTCAATTTGCGATAGCGAATGTCAAATCCCATACTTTCACCACGTGACTTTTCTATGGCATCTGTCAAATCCATACAATTAAAGTTAGCGAATTTCGCTATCGCTGTTAAAATTTTATTTTGTCTAGGCCCCCAGGGCCTGTGCCCTGAAGAAGGCCCTGCTTCTTTAAAAATATTTTTTGTATTATTGTATTTATGTATAGAGCGTAACACAGTAAAATGTCAGAGGTTTTATTTAGGTTTTCGTGTATAATTTATATTATTGTCACAATGTTTTTCTTGTGTTTTTCAATCATCATGTTGCTCTTGCACAGCTGTTCTTGTTATTTAAACGAAATAATGCTTTGTCTATTTCATTGCCCCCGGTTAGAATACATACATTGGTGACTGGTGTAATATCTTCATTACTTTCTTAATTTAGTCTTGTCAGGTTTATTTTATTTATGTCCCTGGTTTTAATGGTATCAGCTCTATGGTTTTTAAAGAATAATATATTTTTATCGCACCTCTCTTTATATAGCGGGAAACTTATAGGATTGTTAATTGGAATACGTCCTATTGATAGTCACATCAAAAAAACTTCATAATTGCTTAACAATATATCCAAATAAAATTCTATTGTTTTTATGGGTGTACTGCTTAGTATATACAAGCTAGCTAGCTAGTCGTTCATTTGATTCGTCATTATCCTCCCGCGTAACACAAACACGTTCAGTGTTACAGTCGTTAACACCATTAGCAGTTACCGCCCCACCACCCACCATTTTGTTCCCCCTTTATCTTCCAGATTAGGGTAGCAATTCAAGTAGGTTTTGGCAACGTTTGTTGATGTTTCAAATTATAAGCTTTTAGCTTTCGTGGCTTACACTGAATTTAGTACAGATGCTTTTTCCAGTGGGAATTTTATTTGTGTCTGATTTGTAAGCAATCATAAAACTTAATTAGGTATGTTGTCTCATATTTTCTTTCGTTGGGGTCCGACGACGAAGCATGTCTAACCTCTGGATTATTTTGTAAAGTCATATAAAATTATTATTTATGTAATAAATATTTGTGTCATCCATTTTTTCAATTAATAGTAGAAGAAATTTTCTGTGTATCTATGAATAATTAGCCAAAATGACATTGACCTTTTTATTTGGAGCCTGGAAAAATTCTTCAATAAACTGAACGCTGGTACTGTATATTATTGGATTATCGCTTGACCTCAAATTTTACGTCCCTCATGCCTACAGATGGGTGGGTGGGTAAAAATTAGGGAGGTATAAGTCGGAGAACGTAGTTATAAATGTGTCGGGAAATTGGAAAATGCGGGAACCCTGACATCAGGTACCGTATTTAGAAACTCTGATCAAGCGTTGTTAAATTATTCGATATTTTTCTTTACATCTTCATGACTAATTCTAATCTACTGTGTTACATTAAATCTTTAATAATAATAATCTAAAGAAGATTTTTTATTAGCAGTTGAGGCTAAGAAGTTAAGACCGAATTGATCTACAAAATTTTTGAGATCTTCTTGAATTAGATCACAGGTTGCGGTTTTAGGTAAACCATCTTTACGTAGACGAAATCTGCCGCGAAGGTGGTTTTTTGCTTATCTTTTAATATAAAATGTGGTCTGGTATTTGTAGTTACGCTTCAAGCTCAAAACAACCTTCAATATGGCAATATGCTGAGTGAGCTTTAAGCGCTCACTATAAGTGGCCCATTCGTGTGACAACGGAGTGCTATAAAAATATACTTAAAACCTTCGATCTAGCAGAGATTGAATGCAGGATTAGCATTTTAGAAAGGTCACGCGTCCTTTGATCCTACTTTAGAGTAATACAATACAGAACACGCAACACTGTGTCTATCTCAGAAGAAATTTGCCAATGGCAGTGTTTTTATGTCGCTCAATCAGTCTGCCTCGTCTTTTATTCGTACATAAATTCAATTGTGATCATTCTCTGCGGCAATATTGCGGGCTACAATTTTATTGGATTACCTACGTACGTACTTACCTTTTTTGTCGTTTGATGTTATTTGTAGTTTGGTTTGAAAAATAATGTAACTGTAATATTGATAACTTTTGCTGCGTGTAACTTTGGTATCTATTTCTAAGAACTAGGTAGGTTTTAACGGAGAGCGAGTTTAAGTGAAACACGCTCCACCGTGTTCATTACGATCAATCATGCTAACAGATCAAATTATAAGTTTTCAGACTAAGCTAAAAGAGCCAAATAAAATAAATCTTGGATAGTTGCTCCAAATCTTTGGAATACTTCAACTAGAACTAGTCTGATAAAATCTTTTTCAAATCATTCATGAATATTTAATCGCTTGGCCCATCATGGAACCGTGCACGGCACCTGCTGCCTACTCGCCCGTAAAGTTTTATCCTCGCTCAAGTATCAGTCTGGAACCCTCAAATCCCCTGCAAGGTCGGTCAAACATGGCCTCGTGGATTAGATATTCAACCAAGTTCGAGGATAGGAATAAAATTTCAAATCATAAATTGGTATTCAAAGAGGTCAGAAGGTTAGCAAAGTTTCGCATTGTTGAAGTAAAAGACAAAGAGGTAAAGGTCAACGGAAGGAATGAAAATGACGGTTTGACAAAAACTCAACCCTTTCGTTAAGAACAAATTGAAGGATTGTAGATAGAGATATGTAAAGGAAGGCTTTACAAGTTATTACATATGTGTATATGTATAAGTATGGAGGACCCTCGTATTGATTCAATATTTTAGCGCGCTATGTTATAAAGTCGGACGGATAATACCTAAGTCTCATAAATAATAATGAAAAATGCTGCTTTCAAATAAATTTGATGTTGTTTGTTGATTAAATAGTTATAAAAACAGCATCCAAATTCTTTATAATTCCGCAGACCGTATACCGCAGAGAATAAAAACAGTAACTAAGCATACCTACTTACTTTAAGCACAGAGTATATTAACGTACTTTAAGTTTGTGTCTTGAATGGAGCTGACCACGAGCTGACAATGATTTACAAAACTTATGAAATTACATAATTTAAAGGCATTATTTTGGACGTCTTCGCTGTCCAAATGAGCAGCAGTAAAGTCCATTTGTACTCGGGTTATATCCCGACATCACCGTGGAAGAAGCAACGGACAGCTAAGCCAAGACAGATGATTCTCGTACACCGAGTCTCTTACTTTATTCGCAGAAAGAAATACGAGTTCATTTTAAACGGAATATTTGCCCTAAATATAAGGACTTGTTTTTTATATACTGTTTGCGTTTTAATGTCGTTTACATTTAGAATAAGAAATCATAAGAGGTTTTTATGAAAAAAGTGTGGGGATATAATGTTAGATATTTTACAAAAAATAAACATACAATGTTATTTATCGGACAGGAGTGTTCACTGAATATGTACATTCATTAAAAAACAAAGATATTTTTGTGATAGAAACAATTTTGGTTTCGCTTCATGACGTACGAGCAGATTTGATAATAACAATAAATAAATGCCTTTCATCCATGCTTTTGTTTCATAAATTGTTTTTTGTCTAATATTTTACACTGTCTGTAATTAATGAAATATATGTAGATTTTCATAAAACAATTACGTAACTATTTTGTTCATCGATCACAATGTTTTAGGTAATACGTATACGATTTTGAATGAAATTAATAATGCTAAGAAACACCTGTAACATTACAGTCTCGACTAAGACTCCAAGTCTTACAAAAAATACCTTTAGGGAATGTCTCTGAAAGTGGACATTTTCTAAATTAATTCATCCCCAAGGTTTGTTTCGCGTTCGTTCCATCGCAAACATTCTCGTAACGTTTTAATTTAGCTCATCACAGCCTCAGCCCCCATTGAGTTTATGTAAATGTTTCAAATGGATGTGGTTTGCAATTTATTTAGACGAGGTGGAACAGTATACATTATACTTGAAGAAACATAAATGTTTGTCATTTTAAGGGGTGCGTATATTTAGAGTAATTTGTCAGGTGTGAAGTTTTCTCGGTACGTTAATAAAAGTTATTTGTACTTGGTTTTTAAAATACGATACGCAACTGATAAATTGAGTATGATTTTGTGTCCAGAGTGATTGGAAACACCAAGAATACTATTTACAAGAATACAATATTTGAAAGCTGAAAGCGTGTTATGAATTGGTTAACTCAAAAGCATCTACCTATAAGTGCATTTATCCACAACCTTTTACAAAAAATCATTAATCGTAAATAGAAGAAAAAGCATAGCATTAAATGTTGCTGTTTAGCTAAATATAATGTAATGCGTTTCAAAAAACGGTAGAATTTGCCCCACGACCCAATTTTTCAAATGGCCGATTTGCAGTGTTTTCTGCGAAGTCCGATTTACAGGATTGTGGACTTGTATTTATTCATTCCGCCCGCCATCTTGAAACTTCAGACGTAAACTGTTTCTAAATATTGACTCTGAAATTAGAGGGCAAAAGTAGCCGTAAATTGTCCCTTTGGATGATTCACAGGCGGTGGAGTGAAGCGGGAAACAGGGGTGTGGTAAATGTAAGCCGGTAATTTAAGTCCAGCTGTCGAAGCGAAAAGAGGTTGTTAAACTAAATGTAAATTCAGTTCAGCCTTGAGGCTCTTTGGTGGAAGATAAAACACTTCAAAATTTGTCACTACATGGAAAAAAAATTAAATAGAAGGAAATCAGACAGAAACTTTTAAAGATCTTTGAATTAAATTAATTGTCACAGGGGTCCTGGCTTAATTTGTCTTGGAAAACCCTAATTTTTCCTGCGCCGATAAAATTTTTTTCTTAAGTTATGAGGTCGCAGAACAATAAATCTGTCGGATACGACAAACTCAACGAGTTTTATTAACCCAGTATTATCTTCTAAGTTATCGTTGAAAATAGGGATTCTTCAGGGATCTGTTGTACTTAAGCCCTTTCTTGTTGCTTAATATTTAAGAAAGATAAAATTGTAACAATTTTATGTTATGATGCTTAATTTACAGTCAACATCATGTTCACAATAAACATCCCTTTCTCAAAGCTCTCGGTCCGGCTCCTAATTATTTTAAAATTAGATTTCATTTAGCGCCTTGTTAACTTTTCGAAAGCAGAAAGGGTGGTCTCTTTACCTCGTAATGAATTAATTAGCTTTTGTGAAACTTAAAACTGGTTTCAGTAATGGACGGTAAATTGTTCTCTTGATGTTAAAAGATCCTAGCGCGTATATCATACCCCGCGCGCCCCGCGCCCGAGCGGCAGTGTTCTTATACAGCTCCGTACGAAAAAAATCCAAAACAGTGAAAAAGTCAATATTTTTCCCGTAAACAGTATAACAATCGATACATAATGTAAAATAGTGTACAGTGAATATTATTGTTACAAGAATTGACAATATTGTGAAGTGTAATCAGCAAAAACAATTTACAAAATGTTCGTTGTGCCGATGTAAACAAATTCGTTGAATTTAAACAGCTGTGAATCAGCTGAGTGCGCTGATTACGGACACATACGAAGTGACCCGAAAGACACACGATCGTCAACAACTATATTAAGCGTACTACAATTTCGACGCCTCTTGCAATCTACTCGTTGGCGCAAATTGCGTAGATAACCTGTACCAAGGAGTGTTGGTTCAAACCTGATTTAGAATTGGGACTTTTTTTTTTATCATTTTTTTATTACTTTTTAATAAATTTCAAGTGCCGTCCTATTTTTCGTATACCCACTCGTACGTTATAAATCTATTTTATTTAAATACCCATATAGGGTCCGTTTGATGGAAAGGGGATACTCATAAAACACAAAATAAAATGTCTATGCCTTTGTACTTTTACCCAAAACTTAGGATTACAATACCCGTACGATCCCAATTTATTATTACCACTTTAGCTTGGGTTCCCTTTGGAATATATTCCTTACACTTTAGGAAAAGTGTAAAATATCCTTGGACCCATCTTGGACCTTATGTAACATACAGTACAGTTTTTTATACCACTAGTCTTGTGTTCAAGCCATTTTTTTTTCGGAGGAGAATGCGTTTACGAACCTTAACCGCAGGCTAGCAACGCGCGCGACGCCTGCGGCATGTGTGGTGGTCCTCGAGAGTCCCTCTACCCACTAAACTTCTTCGGCTTCCCCTTTACACCCGATTGGGACGAGCCGGTGCCAGCCTTGTGGCTATTGACCAGCACGTGTTGTGCTCAAGCCTACAGCTGCTTGATGGTAAGTGGTTACCATCGACTAAGGACGGTTGTAATACTATTCATTTCTCGTGTCAGCAAAATAAAAATACAGTGTAGAACCAGGCTCTAAGTAGGTATAATAACAAGCCATATAATATTTTATGAGGCTAAACACGTCGTGCCACAATTAGTGTCTCAAAGAAATGATAAATGAATTTGGTTATTTACTTACGCTGGCAGTGTTTAGTCGAAGATTATGTGTATCCATTTGTTAGTATGATGAATGTGTGTATAAGTGACAGTAGTCGTTTGTCATTTTATTAAAAGAACGTATTAACATTTTTCTATACGAGGCTTGATTCAAATACCAAGTTTTCACGATGTATTTGTCTTGCTTTTTGAGGACAATTTCGTTTTTACGGGAAAATATTCGTTCTTTCTACGAGTCTTCTAGTCAGGGTACCCTTTAAAGTAATCTAGAATTTCGCAAGTAAGTAGTTATTACATTGAAGCGATGTGTTCTCATCCGCATTTGGCGAGCGTGGTGATAATCCACTACCTGTCATTGTACCCAACGAAGACTTGATATCAATCTTCATCATCATCATCAGCCACAAGACGTCCACTGCTGAACATAGGCCTCCCCCAACGACCTCCACAATGTTCGATCGGACGCAACCTGCAACCAGTGCGTCCCTGCAATCCCCACTAAGTCGTCTGTTCATCTCGTAGGTGGCCGGCCTCTGCCTCGCTTGCCCGATATCAATTGCTTGCTTACATATTTTTCTTTCTTTCTTTCTAATCAGAATATCAGAAATATCAAAAGGAAAAACTAGAATAGGTATATTTCTTGCTTCGGCCCGAGGATCGAACTCTTGACCCCGGGCACAGCCGTCGCATTGTGCGACCTACTTTCCACTGCGCCATCTTGCCTTCACTGAAGTATACAATATTAATAATAATGATATTGTATTAGGAACAGTTAATGAGTCACCATGCGCCTATTTGAAACTCCGAAAGACAGTCTTTAGTGGCTTTTGCAACGTCTTTTACTTAAAGATGAGTTTTGGCCAACCATTGAAACCATCAAATATTTTTTTCACTATCGTAAAACAGTACTTATCAGTGAAAGTAATAGGACAATGTACCTAAGTTTAAGCTAAAAAGTCAGTCAGATATCTGCATGAATTGCTAAGGACGTATTGTGTAACATATTTTTGGGTTAAATTCACCTTCCCCCTCCTTCCATTTTCTTTACTGAATTCTCAAAGGCGTGCAATGAATCTGAGACCACAGTAGAAGGAATCATAATTATAATATAGCCGTTTGCCTCCTCCTTTCATAAATAAAAATGCATTGTCTTTATGAATTCCTCTCTATCCAACTGCCAATTTTTTCAACTCCTAATCCAGATTGCACCTGACAATGTAGCTTTGCGTTGATATGTAGATGGTGAACGATAGCACTTCTCACCTTTGGCCTTAGCTGGCGCAATCTGCCAGGACTGCTGAGTTATGACGGCGTGTAAACATGAGAGATAACTCGAGTAACTGTAGGGCTGCTAAGCTCAGCGATAAAGATCTTTATTGGAAAAAGTTTACAAGAAAGAAAACGATGTAGCTTTAAAATATAGAAAAAAAATCAAAAACTATAAATATTAACAGTATAGTTTGTGTACAAGTACAACATGCCCCCCGCCACCCTTAATTTTATAAGTTTAAAACAAAGACTGGAATGGCGCATTTGGTAGTGACCCTGGCGGGAGGGATTATGGATTTGAATCCCATCCAGGACAAACATTTATGTGATGAACATTGTTCTTATTCTGTGTCAGGATGTTTTTTTTTCTGTATTTATATTAGTAACTCTACTTTCGTTGTTTCTGATACCCATAAGACATCGTGTTGACCAGTATTTATATTTATTTAAGTGTATTTCTAATAGTGGCCTAGAAATAGGCCACGATACACAGATAGATGCGTGACCATTTTGTTATTCTCGAATTCTCAACCATTTCGCTGCACGGTCATCAATTTAAAAACCCCTTTCCTACATTAAAAGCGGATAGCTACAAATCAATACGCTTGCCTATGCAAATTGCTGAAACAGAATGAACCTGCGTTGAGAGAGCGTTCTGAAAATCGTATTGCATACTTACTATGGTTGCCCACAACCCTACACCGCTGTGGGGTGATAAATGCCCCAGGCCGCTCACGGGCGACGACGGAGCTATCGACCGGTCTGGGACAGTTGGCGGGCTGCCAGCGCGTACAGGTTATTGTTGCTAGCTCCAGTCAATCTAGGTCTTAAAATTTGGGATTTAGGCTGCAGGTATCCGAATAACAAATGCGTGTTTTTCACTTAACAATAGCAGCGTTTGCGTGAAATAGCGTCGAAATTGAAGAAGGGTGAATACGAACCTGTTTTTTCGGAGGTGAATAAGATTGGTGATTGAAATCGTGTAATACCAGATGTAGCAATTACACTTCTTGGTCTGAACTAACTTAGTCTCACCGTGATAGATACATAGACCGGGATTAGCTATTTATCTATATAGGTCAGTTTCCATGGGATAACAGAAACATAATAAGTTAGTTGGTTTGTCCTTTTTTTCTACTAAACCGTTCCACTACCCATGAAACTCCGGTTTCCCATCAAAAGGGTAGAGCTGGTGTCCGCCTTTTAGCTATTCACCTGTCTATCTCTGGCCTGTCCTGCCCGTCTAGACCGGAGCCTGCGGAAATGACTAGAAAAGATAAAATCCTTTCGATGTTTGATTTTAAACCTCTTGGTAGGTTGAGTCTCACGGTTCGAGCGCTAGCAAACAGAGTTATGCTCTAACAGAGTAAACGTGTTAACCCAACCGATTATCCGGAAAATTCCTCTATTTCTCTTTGGGTCGGAATGTAGGCAATCTTGTTTCGTACTAAGTACCTACCATCCTTCGGTATGCTCGGCTAGGCCAATGTAAATTAATCCCTATTCTGGGTGATGAGAATTCCTGCCTAATTTTAGGGCAGCGACGCATGTTATCCCAGTGAACCTATGTTGCGAGGGTTGAATACTAAACAGTATGTTAAGTATAACACGTCTGAACTATGTTTATGTTAGTGATAAGGGGCCGCCGGGCCGGTTAGTAGCTGTCAACGCCATTTTGGAACAAATTGTGATGCTATCCAGCACGACCACGGATGATTATTTTAATTTGAATGTGGTACATATTCATAAAAAGTAATGTACTTTTATGTACTCCACAATTTAAAATTTGTACTCTCATACTTTCGCTAATATAACACATAGGCCGTGGTCCTGCTAGGTGGAACCTTCCTGGCATGACCACAATAGATTTTGGTGTTTTTATAAACTATATGATGAAAAATTACGTAGATTTAATTGTACTCAAATGTACTCCATTACATTGACCATTTTGAGCACTCTTTAGCCCGTTTTACAGCGGTTTTTGTTTTGCGAAACATCTAGGAAAATGTTACCTGCGCCATTATTTCTACGTAGGTAAAGGACATTGACCATCTATGTATGGACGTTGGACCAAGTGCCGCCCAACATTGAGACATAGTGCACAATGTTCCTTAGATTAATATTAGTCTATAACTCAAAGCGCTTCAAAATCTATCCCAGGAGTTTTAAGAAAAAAAATATTGAATGTAGAGGTCTTACATTAACAAAAATCATAACCAACAGCTTATTTTGAAAATAAAAGAGTGTATAATATAAACAATGGATTTATTTGAAAAAAAATTGGTTTACAGAGATGATAAACATAACAAAAATGATAATTACCCTATGTTATAATACCTCATGTAGGCACTAACATGTCGTCTAGGTAAGTCTAAGATTATTGTATCTAAAAATAATGCAGAGCGTCTCAAAACGTCTTGGTGCCTAGCCCACCCCAAAAACCAAATTAAGCACTAATCCGTTATTTTGATCCCTGTAATACGAGCAATGCTCTGTATAGGACTAAATAATAATTGGTGTGAGTGGTCCAGGATTTATTTATTTATAAATCCGTGGCAGGATTTTTTTTATGTTATATTTTTTTTATAACTATTCATGTAGGGAAACAAATTAAAGTGTTCCCATGCTTGGGCAGCATTTGGTCCAGAATCGGTCATTCTCCTTTAAATTAAATTTTATTTTGTAACTGTACATACGTACGACGGTTTATTTTATAGAGGTCATTTTGTACACTATTTCAAATAGTTAACCGACTTGACCACTTTGTTATTTTCGAATTCTCAACCATTTCGATGCACAGTCATCAATTTAAAAACCTAGGGGTTTTTAGGATAGGATAGGATTTATGATAGGTCCTATAGCGGATAGTTACAAATCAATACGCTTGCCATATGGAAATTACTGAACAGAAACGCCTGAACCATGTATATGTGTCAGTGATTAGGGTCCGGTTAGTGGCTGTCAACGCCATTTTGGAACAAAAGACAGGAGGTAATTTTGTTAAAGGTGTGAGGACTTTGTCAGACCTTAAGCTTTAAAACTTATAAAGCGAAAAGGGAGGATGTATAGATCCATACATACATCCTGTCCTCACAAACATATATTATTAATGCGAAAAGGGAGGATTAATAGATCCATACATAAATCCCCACAAACTTTTACATTAGTTAGGTACCTACTCTGTCGCCTAAAACTACTTAACGAATTTAAAACTTTACAATATAAAACACTACAACTGAAAACGCTACAGTTATTACTCGTAAAATATAAAAGTTGTGATCTCGCACCGTCTCAAAGTCTCTTAACAAGCAAAGGTTTTCAAACTGAAAACTTCAATCTGATTGGTTAATAACTTTACACAAACACAATCGAATTGCCCTAACGAAATTAAAACACCGTGAGCGGCCACAGATAGACTTCCCAATCGGATAACTCACAAGGGATGTTTGCGTAGGACTGAAAACGGATTACTGCTTGTGAAAGCAATGCACGCTTCGAATTCTGTATTGAGTTACACTGGAACTGTCAGGGGACTCAGGCAGGGGCAGGATTAATTTTTAATTGAAAATCACTCCGCGCTTAATTTCACTGGTCCGATTATTTTGGTCGGTTGAGGATTCATATCGATCTCGTAAGGACGTCTGGATAGATAATGAACTTTGTTTTAGGGGTCATGTTATTTAAATATGCGATTTGAAATGGTGTGAGAAAGAGAATACTTCGCTACGATACAGTGCTGTATAACAACATCCTCTAACTTAAGGTTGACTGGAAGAGATTGCTATTAGCAATAAGTCCGCCTACATTGTATCACCCATTTTTGTAACATATTTTTCTTTTATAATTTTGTGCAATAAAGAGTACCTATATCTATCTATCTATCTATCTTTTACAGCATATTTCGCTAAATCATCTGATGGCTCCTGGACGCAATTTAACTAAAAACGGTTGATAGGTAAATCTTACTCTACTCAATTAATTTATTATCCTAACCGAAAAGTAATCTTACATAAGTACTTCGCAATCGAATCTATTCGGGGTAAACTTGCACCATAATTCAGGAATTGGCAAGTTACGAGTATTACAATAGAGCGACTGCCATATTGCCTCCGTAACTCTTTACAGGGGAACGAGACCAAGGCAAGGCATTAAATAGTACAGGTTTTCCCTCGATATTTTCGGGTTATTCCAGGTTGCCCCCTCAGGCATCGCCCCCTCGGGGGTCAACTGGGAATTCGTAAAAATAATGTCCCAGTTGCCCCCGTGCCTCCTTTGACCCTTTAAACTTACATTCACTTACTTCTAGCAACATATGGAAAAAATATCTAGTGATACTTTACTCTCAAGTTAGGGCAGACGTTTCAAAATTTAAAAATTATACTCCCAGTTTCCCCTTCAAAGGAGGCACTGGGGGCAACTGGGACATATTTTTTTACGAATTCCCAGTTGCCCCTCGAGGGGGCGATGCCTGAGGGGGCAACTGGGAATAACTCATATTTTCAATAACCACCGGGCTAGCGATAAATACGCAAAAAGGGGCAAAAGTATAAGGAAATGGAAAACACAGTATTTATTGTCTGTTGTCGCCCATATTATCGCCTAATAAGCCTAGTTTAACATATTGAACGCATAAAGAGGATATACGTTACGTTCGTGTTACGTCCCTTTGTAACACGTGTGAAACATGTAACGCTTTTTATATACTCACATCACTTAACATGTTTTTTTTTAAATATTTTGATTGTCTAGAAAATCAATAAATGTATAATAAAATAAAAAAATTGTTTATAAACCCTTATCTTAATTTGTGAAATAGATATACATATGTCGTATTTGCGTACCATATTTTGTGAATGTTTTATTATTACATATTAATAAATAAACACAAAAATATTGAAGGTTTGTAAACAATAATATTTTTTAACTTGTGTAAATATTAAGATAAAAAAAATACCCTTTTAATATTAATAAGGTTAGAGGTGAACCCAAAGTTTGTTTTACTATGTTAATATGAGCCACTTCTCGAACAGTTTGAGTAATACATATGTAATGTTCTAATCCTATGTATAATGTAAACAAGGGTAATGTTTGCGTAGGAGTTGAGATGTTTTAAAAACATTATACATTTTGTGTATTTTCTTGGAATACACAATTATTTTTACCGGGACACGTTTCAAATAAAATAAAATAAAAGTTGATTAAATACCTATCTCACTTTGCATTATTAGGTACTTCGAATCGTATACTGAAATCTAGATTGATATTTCAACACATATACTTAACACAAACAGACATTAAAAAAATAATATACTTAATTATATACACTTGAATAAAACTCTAAACTTCAATTTGGAAGGATATTGTGCCGCACTTTCTGGTGAAGGGTCTTTCAAATACTGCAATTGCAAATGGCCGCTTAATATTTATTAAGCGAGTTGCGATTTGTCATTTGATGCATAAAATATACCTGTATAAACCATGTCAATTTTCAGCTAGCTAAACAAGAAACTTAAGAGAATGGATATCAAATAACAATCGTGCATTCAAGTAGTTGAATTCGGAGATTCGTTCGTTCGTACTAGTTCGTGATTCGGTAAAGTTCGGGATAGTTCGGTAAAGTTCGTGCAAGTTCGGGAGTGTGCGCACGACTGACTGGTGGCGAGCTGGTGTAAGATGGAAGATAATGCTGATCGGCTTCGTAAATTTAGGTAAATTTTATCTAGTATATCTTGTGTATTTGTGTTTATTTTTGAAGGTAAGAACGAGGCAACATGCAGCACTGGGGATCAATTAATAGAACCTGAAAAGTGAAAACTTTAGGTATCCTCTTAATCAGTTCAAGAATACCGAGTTTTTCTAAATGATGCTCATTGTCATCTTAAAATAATACGGTTTTCCTTTTCACGACAGGCTGTAAGATAGTTCTGCCGTGTCAGGCGAATGTCAGTTAACTTAAGATACATGAGTTACGCGTAACAAGTGTTTTTCGTGGTTTTTATGGGTCTTCTATCCCGTGTATAAAATATTATTTAATTATCTCTTACCGTTATCCCAAAAAATGCTCTAGAAGAAATTACGATTGACTACGATATTATGCTTAAATACTGTATCTTAAGTTACAGACAACGCTTGACGAGTCGACAAGACGCGATTATGGCAAACTCAGTTAAGTGTCTACTAAAATACATGACTTAGCCACGATAGATACGTAGTTTACTTATATATTATACTGTTATGGGGTAATTACTAAGACTTATGCAACTACATAATATTTAGACTGATTTAGTAGACCGGTAGGTAATGTTTTTGATGATAAATGAAAAAGAAATACATTTTAGTTTATTTGAATACCATTTCCAGTTTTGTCATAATATACTTGTTATTTGATTACACCTATGTTCCTAATTAAAATATGACTGATTAAAATTAAGATTCTTATTAAAACCTACTTTTATTCTACCTCTCTAAACAAAATAATGCAGAAATGCATGTATGGCTAAATAATTCTTACTCAAATTGTCACGGCTAAGTCATGTATCTTAAGATACGGCCCTTCGCGTAACAAGATTTGTATGAAATTCCTATCACGCCTATCTCCGTTTTTGGAAAAAACATAGAAAATAAAGATGAAACAAAAAAGATAATTACATCACAATAATATGTACATCTTTACAATTCTTATGATATGAAATAAGTTTGGAAAAACCTCTTGAAACATAGATATAATGGCAATAAATGCAAAAAAAACTTTAGGAGTCGTTTACTCAAAACTAGGTTTTTTGAGATAACGGAGATAGGCCTGACACGGCAGAGTTATTCTTATAATCCACTTGGTACGTAAGTAAGAATAGTTGTTCAAATAATAATAATGCTTCAGGAAAAAAAATATGTTGTGAGATGTAGCATAGTATAGTATTCTTATACTTGAATGAGCCACTCGTCTGGGGGAGTACTGAAGTTACAGTCAACAGCACATCAGACTACGCAATCTGTAAAATTTCTACAACCAATTTTCAGCTTTATCAACATTATAAATACATAGAGTTCTCTTTCAATTGAGAATTTTTGACAGATTAGGGTAGGTTGATCTGCTGCCGTCCGTACCATACAGAAGAACACAGTGAAGTAAGGCTGGTTTTAGAGTCACGCTGACAAGCAAGTCGTCAGCGCGCGTATAAGCAAGTATCGCTGTTCTTGTAAGATTTGAACTGCAAAGAAAACCGGCAGTGTACAACGCTACGCGCGCGCATCAGCGTGACTCTAAAACCAGCATTATACCTACTTCGCAATTTCTTTTATGCTAAGTTTCTATCGCTGAGTAAGGTTTCTAGAACTCAATTCATGAGTAGGTAGGTATGATGTCGGCAGAGGGTTTTTCAACCCGGTATATATGTATAAAGTCTTCTAACAAGGTTCAGTCTGTGTCTGTTCAAACATGTAGAGAATTTTATCAAAAATTGGTCGCCCTAATGACAATTCATCTGAATAAATTCTCTACAATTTTAAATTTTCTTCTAAATGGCGTCCATTTATCGTAGTAAAAGAAACGCCTACTGAGTCATTTGGGACTTCGTGCCTACGGGCGTGTTGAACGTTACAACTTCTTGTGAAAGTTTGTCTTCCAAATGATTTCCTAACTCAATTTCCGAGACAGAACCTCCGAACCTCGAACCTCCCACGCTGATACAATATTTATACGTGATTGATTATGACTCGCATAATCCATTGTGTTTGAGTTAGTTTTCATGTGGCTCTAGTTGGATTATCACTGCCTGTTCTATAGAGAATCGCTTTATTAGAATAGAAAGTTTTGTTAGCTATGTAGGCCCTCCGATGAATTTACGAATCATCGAGATTGATATTTGAGTTTTATCTTTTTGGTTTTGTGTATTTACCTTTTGATGGAGAGGGAAACATGAATATTTTTAGGACTAGCTCATACAGATAAAATGTATCAGGTATCGAGGTATTTTTTGCCGAAAAAATCAAGATATTTAGACAAGCTTGTGAGATGTAATGTAGAGTATGACTATTTGTAGGACTCGGGACTAAAGCGTCCAACTACACACAAATTGCCCCCGGTTTCTCTTTCAAACTTAAAATGGACGAGCTTGTCTTGTGGCATTCACTAAAAGGCTGCGAGTTGAATCGACCCAATATAATTGGTTTTAAAAATTCCTAGACCCTGTATCCCAGGATTCCCAGGAAACCAGATTAGATTGGTTGAGGAAGCTTGAAAAAAGTCATGTGTCATAAAATATGTGCATTTTGTAAGTTTCCTTTATTCTCTTTCTTTCATTATGTAAGTGGACTGCAATTGCAATGTCAGCAACATACTGACAATTTGCATTTAAACAAACCCTCGTATTCACTAAGCCAAGCTACTGGAATTTTCCATATAATTTTTAATAAAGCATTTCTCTTAATCTGCACTGTTGCGAAGCCAAGCTTGAAGCTCAAAGGAAGCTCAAGCCTGCCTGGAGTGCAGTAATTACAGCAGAGAGGCGCAAACGCAGCCATTACGAAAGGATTAATGACCTATACGCCTCTCTTGCGCTAATTGTCGTAACAGTCTTTGAAGATACGACTGAAATGTGAAACGAAGAAAATGACGAATACCACTTTTGGTTGAGTGTGATTAAAGTTCATCTTTTTGAAGTAACCTGTAGCTAAGTCTAATGTGGAAGCATGTATGCTGAAAATGAAAGGCTTGAATATTACGGAAATGTTGAGTAATTTGAGTATGCAATCACAGTGAGAGATAATTTAAATTGTCAATAGGAAGTGGTGGTCGCTTAACATAGGGCACTGAAGGTTTAGTTACTGCCTTCAGGGGTTTGACCGCCTCCGTGCATAGAATTAGTATTACTAATTCTATGCCTTCGTGATGCATGCATGCAGTGACTATACGGTTGCACTTTAAGCGTAGGGTTAAGGGTTCATATTCCAGGCCCAAGAATGTGTCATTGAGTTTTTACGACGATAGATAAAATTGCAAAGAACTTATCGTGGTGAAACTGGTCCTAAAGATATTTGCCACTAGATAGAGAAAATAGGAGAAATAAAAAAATATCGATAGTGCAAATGGCAATTACGCTACCCTGTTACAGGAGATAAAAATTCTACCTAAGACAAAGATCCGTATGATCAATATTCGATTTGGTTCTATCTAATCTTGTCGGACATCACGAGATAGAATGGCTCATAATTCAGCCAATAAGCCATTAAAAACACAATGTCTAATTAACTTACACAGTTCGTAATAGGAAGCGGCCACTGCGGTCTATTTCTTTGAGGGTCATTTTACCAAGGATGCGTCTCTCAATGTGACGCCCACACTGCAGGGTCTTCTGATCTTCGAGCCTTAAATAACAAGTCTACAATGAAGATACCCGAGATCATTGTCAGGCAAGACGTTTTCCATTTCTTATTAAAGTCTAATTTTACGCAGCCCACCCAAATTTTTTCATCTGACGAATATTTCCAGGTCCGTTGTCCCCCTAAATCGAGGTCGGAAGGAGCTATTTATCTCCCCTTGGGCTCAAGGCTGGGTTTATTTTCCTATTACTTGCCTTGGCTTTAGCAGATGTGGTTTATAGCACGTTTGGAAAAAGTTAGAGTAAGATTATCTTCATGTTTCATGTTTCTCTCATTATTCGTCGTTATGTTTTAGTATCCACTTGTTGTGTTGCCAGATGGTTTACTCCAATTCGATTTCATTTATTTTCTTCTTTGAGTGCCACTTTAATTCTGAAGGCTTATAAAAAGCCTATTTATATGTATACAAAATTAACTAACTTTTGGGAACTGAAAAGATGGTAATTGCTTACGATCAGAATATAATTGATGTAAAAACCAATGAAGATAATTAGTTACTTGAAGAAAAACAATTGCTATAAAATAAACTGAAAACCACGGGCAGATATTTTTTCCAATTTATAATATTCTTAAACAATTACTAAACGGTTGATGGAGTTTCAATGTAAAGTTGCGAGAAATTCAATGAATAAGAAAAATCTCTGAAATACAGATGTCCAATATGATTATTTTCAACGAGAAAAGTTCTTTCGAGTTTCTTTAATTTGCTTAAACGTGAGGAAAATTCTACAGAATTTTGCCTGGTAACTTGTTATTTCTAAGATGTTTCGTCATATTTATAACTTGGTCACTTGGTTTTGAATTGTATAAGACTGCAAAGAAAAATTTAACTGAATCGTCATCATTTAAGGGTCTTCAAATGTCTAGGTATAAGGACCATAAAGACACAGATTCCGATTCAGTACGTACACAGAGCCCATTCACTTTTATCTTGCAAAACCCAATGTTAGTACCAGCCGTTTTAAGACGTTAAGCCGAAGGAGATTTTTTTTTAACTTCTTGATCCTGATTGCCTAAGATATCTTTATCCCACAAAAACTTTTCACTCCCAGATGTAGGGCATTTATTCGATAGTCTTTATTATTCTCACTTTCAGTTACTTTCCATGGGTGACTTGGTAGAAAAATGTCTTATGGCATTAAGACCGCCAATTGGACGTGTTTTTTTGTGTATAAATAAATAAATAAATTTTATATTTAATGATTGTTAATAATACATAACTATTTATTTGATTTCTCATTGCTTATTCACATTACCTATAAATTCCAAACTAGTTCATTAGAACCGGTTTGTTTGCAATGTTGACCAAATAATAAATAAGAGATGGTAAAAAGGGTCCTTTGAAGTGATATCGCGTACACGTTACCTACCACATCGCATATTTTCAAAATGTTGCTGTCACATTGTATTCTGAAAAAAAAAAATATTGTTCAGTTTATTATTAAAAATATCATACTTATACATTTTGAAATAGAAAACATAGTGTTTTGCTAATGATACAGACTTTACACGAGGTTGTGAATTTTGTGTTATGATGTCACAAAGCCCTCCCAAAAACTTACTTAGGTATTTCTATAATTTCGTTTGAACAAATTCGCAAACCTTTGTCAAAAGCCAAATGTTAGCATTTCTTAAGAAAATACATTAAATTAAATCAAATACTATTTTACGGATGTTGAACGAAACCTTGATTTTGTTCGAAAATTAAAATAAACATTTCGGAACGCAACACATTTTTTTATGGTTGGCAATTTTGAAGAAAAAAAAAGGAGTCTTGTCTTGGCTTGTCAGAAGAGAATTGTAAATGAGATTGGTGAAGTAAGGAAAAATAAAAACATTGTGATTGATGTTAATTCTGAATTATTATTTAATTACAGTTCAGAATTGGGAGACGAACAGAAATATTACATAATATTATAACCACGTCCAACCACAACGTTGATGAGATCGGATTATTAGTCAGGTAACAAGGATTCTGTGTATCAATAAAAAGCAAGGTGAGTTGAGCAGTACTTATTAAATTACTGTATATACTTACTTACTTAATTACTTACTTACTCCTGTGGCTCAGCGACTCAAAGTGTATCATGGCCTCCGATACAAGATAAATCGAATTTCTAAGTGCTTAGTGTAGAATATCAAGCTAAACTGAAATGAACATTTAAGGATGTTTATGGCGTAGTACAGGTTTATTTATGATTCATTTTAATTTTTATGGTAACAATATATTGGGATAACTTGTTAAAATGGATCCAATACTCCAATCCCAATAAATATTTTACTTTAATGTATAAATGCAATGTATACATAAATATAATGTGTATTTATACATTGCATATTATTTTATTCTTTGGTAGAATTATAACAATTACACTAGAATAGTTTACTCAGATAACTATGTTACTAGATTGTGGCCGTAGGATGGTTAGAAATCGCTTTAGTATAACTATGATCCGGTGTATAGTCATATCCCTAAGGATATGATTATATTACGGATATATCTATCTTACTGTGACATATATATTTTTCATATTTGCATTGATTACCTGTACACATTTTTGCAAATGCCTAATTACGGTGTTGATAAAACAGGTAGGTTACAAAATGAATGCAATTGATAGTGTTTTCTGTGATTTTTCCCATATTGTCAGGGATTGTGGGTTCGAGGCCCTGTATGTTCTTTGTCTGGATGTATATTTTGATTTAAGTGTATAGTTGTGCAAGTCACTTCCTTATATATACAACAAGTACTTGAGCTTATCTTAGAGTAATTTCCTAATATTCTTATCTTGGAGTATGTTATGCTGCTCGATATTTGTATAATTTGTTCATGATAAATAGTAAAGTTTCTACCCAAACTGATTTCAGTTACGCAATATGTCTGATGATGGAGAGACACCGCCACGCAGGCGCAGTCCCACCAGGAGGTCGCGCAAGCATTATAGAAGCTGCTCTGGTCCAAGGCGCCTGCGGGCATCGCGTGTGACTCTTTCTTCAAGCCGATCAAGAGAACGTTCCAGGCGAGCTGACTCACGCCGGGCCGTTCGAAGGAATTCGCGGATAATGAAAAGATCGCGGTCACGTTCGGATGGCCTACGGAGGTCAGTGGAGCGCCGGCAGCGACACGACGAGCAACGGGAGCGACGCGACAAGCAACGGAAGCGACATGAAAAGCGTAGGCGTCATGTAAGTCGATCTTCGTGTTCTGATGATGTAGATGATAAAAGTTTAAGCATTCGGGATGTTATCGATTTAATCAAATCGCTGCCCTCGTCGGCGCCTCGAACTGAGAAGAATAATTTTAGTATGTCGACGAACACTGTTCCAGAATTCGATCCTGGTAATAAAGAACAAAGTATCGATCTATGGATTTCGAAAGTAGAGGAATGTGCGGTTATGTATGGTTGGTCTGATGCGCAATTGCTTCATTATGCGTTACCTAAATTAATGGGACTGGCAAAGGTATGGTATCAAGGACTAAATTCCTTAAACCATACATGGACAGAATGGAAAGAACTACTTATGAAACAATTTCCAACTATTCAAAATTACGCTCAAATATTACACGAGATGCTAGATAGGAAAGTGAGGACTAATGAACCTTTAGAAACTTATTATTATCATAAAATTAATTTACTTAACCGATGTGATATAGTAGGAAAGAGGGCAGTAGATTGTCTCATATATGGCTTGGAGGATAAGAGTATGCGGTTAGGGGCACAAGCTGCAAATTATTCTCAGCCCGAAGAATTGTTAACATTCTTCAAATCAATAAAAATTGAGGACATTAAGGACAAGCCGTTTCGTCAATCATTTGTTAGGAGGCGATTTGATGGTCCAAATGATAATACGAATAGATCTAAGTCGAATCCTTTACGTTGTTTCAATTGCAATGAGATAGGACATCCATCTTTTAAGTGTACGAAACCACTACTAACGTGTAGTATATGTAAGCGACTGGGACACCAGAGCACTAATTGTAGACGACTTCAAAAAAATTTTCAAGAAGTTAATAAACAAGTTGAAAAAGATAAATTAGTTACAGAAATTAAATTAGCTGGTAACTTGGACAGAAAATATGTTCTGCCGGTTGAAGTTAATGACAAACCCATGACGTGTTATGTAGATTTGGGTAGTCAAAGCACGCTTATACGAATGAGTGATTTTAATGATTTAAATATCGCATACAAAACTAGTAATTTGCCGAAGTTAAAAGGATTTGGTAATACAATTATAGAACCTATCGGTACGGCAGTTGTCAGAATAAAGGTACAATCTGTAAATTTGTCTGTTGAAGTACTAATAGTACCTGACAAATTATTAAAGTATCCTGTATTGTTAGGACATACTTTTACCGAACACGCGGGGGTAGTAATAGTTAAAACAGATGAACATTTGATATTTCAAAAGGTTTCCGATCATGAAGTTGATTCTGAAAGAGAACAACAAAAAATTAATTTGACTGTAGATTCTGATGTTACAGTAACATCTATAAATATGGTACCCATCAGAGTCGACCAAAATACTGATTTGAAAGTATATGTTAAATCATCGGTAAGAAACGTAATGCCATCCAGCTATTATATTATGCCGGGAGTATATACAATAGAGCAAGGCAAGGGTCATATTATGGCAGTTAATTTAAGTACACAAGATATTGCATTTAAAAACGGTCAGTTATTAACTAGAGCACATGTTATAAAAGAAAAAGATTTCTTGGAGGTTATGAGGTTAGAACATATTGAAGATAGTAGAATAACGAATAATCTTAAATGTGGTGACGAATTGAATGTTGAAGATAGAGCTAGATTAGAGACTTTATTGTTAGAATATAGGGGTTGCTTTTCATTTGGATTATCTGATTTAGGACTCACCAGCCTTACAGAAATGTCCATTAATCTCAAAGATACTACACCAGTGGTTTACAGGCCGTACAGATTAGCTTATTCTGAGAGAAATAAGGTTAAAGAAATGATTCAGGATATGTTGGACTCGGGTATTATTACGGAATCTGACTCCTCTTATGCAAGTCCGATTATTTTAGTGCAGAAAAAGACCGGTGATCAACGACTTTGCGTTGATTACCGCGCTTTAAATACAAAAACTATTAAAGAACACTATCCTTTGCCTAGGATCGAAGACCAAATTGATCAGTTAGGTGGTAACGAATATTTTATAACACTGGATTTGGCATCTGGCTATTATCAGATCCCGATATCTCCGTCTTCTCAGGATAAGACAGCTTTTGTTACCCCTGATGGACAGTATCAGTTTACACGTATGCCGTTTGGTTTGGCAAATGCTCCATCAGTTTTTCAAAAAACAATTAATAAAATGCTTAAAGATATTAAAGGCCAAGCTTTTGCTTTTATGGATGACATTATTATCCCATCTAGTAGTATTTCACAGGGAATGGAAAGGTTAAAACTTGTTCTAGAACACATTAGGGTAGCGGGGCTAACGTTGAAATTATCGAAATGTATATTTTTTGCAAAACAAATCGACTACCTTGGTTTTGAGGTGAGCAGTAAAGGAATTAGACCAGGTTCAAAGAAAACGGAAGCAGTAGAAAATTTTAAGCGTCCTACTAATCAGCATGAAGTTAGACAATTCATAGGTCTAACCAGTTTCTTTAGAAGGTTCATTCAAAATTTTGCCATAATTGCTAATCCATTGACAAAATTACTTAAAAAGGATAATAAGTGGGAGTGGGGTCCCGAGCAAGAAAAATCGTTTTCTGTTTTAAAGTCAGAACTAGTTAAAAGACCCATTTTGGCACTTTATGACGTTAAAGCTAAGACTCAAATACATACGGATGCATGTAAGACAGGTATAGCGGGTATGCTTCTTCAAGAAGATAGCAAAAACAAATGGCGAGCAGTTGCTTATTATAGCAGACAAACTACCCTTGAGGAACAAAAGTATCACTCTTTTGAACTAGAAACCTTAGCTGTTATCGCTTCTTTGCAAAGGTTTAGAGTATACGTCCTTGGTATTAGCTTTACAGTAGTCACCGACTGCAATGCATTACGGACAACCTTATCCAAGAGGGATATGATACCTCGTATAGGGCGGTGGTGGCTTCAACTTCAAGAATACGACTGTAGTATTGAGTATAGGCCGGGAAATCGTATGAGCCATGTAGATGCTCTGAGTAGAAATGCCATTCCTAAAGTAGATGAACCTGAGGGTGTATTTGATATTTTATTGGTAGAATCACAAGATTGGTTGACGACAATCCAAGGAGTTGATGAAGAAGTTCAACGTATAAGACAGATACTAGAAGATCCTGAGACACCTAAAATCCATGATACTTATAACAATTATCAGCTTAAGGGGGGAAAAGTATATAGGGTTATTGATAGTCAGTTAAAATGGTTAGTTCCAAAGGGATTTAGGTGGCAATTACTCAAAAAGTGTCACGATGATCTCGGGCATTTTGGAGTGGAGAAAACACTAGACAAATTAAAATCTCTTTATTGGTTTCCAAAAATGACCAAATTTGTTAAAAAGTACGTACGATCATGCTTGGAATGCAATTACCATAAAGTACCAGCGGGAAAAAGGCAAGGTATGCTTCACCCAATTCCAAAAATTGACAAACCTTTTCACACGTTACACATGGACCATTTGGGTCCATTTGTTCGAAGTAAATCGGGAAACACTTACTTGCTTGTTCTTGTCGATGCATACACTAAATACATTAATCTATTTGCAGTTAAGAATACAAAATCGAAATTAACTATTAAAGTTTTAAACAGATATTTTAGCTTGTTTGGAATACCAAGTAGGCTAATAAGTGATAGAGGAACTTCTTTCACCAGTAAAAAGTTTAAAGATTACATTAATAATCTAGGAATAAAACATGTCTTAAACGCAGTTGCAACACCGCGAGCAAATGGTCAAGTAGAAAGATACAATCGCACCATATTGGCCTCGCTCGCTGTGAAAAATCACAACTGCAAGGAGAATGAATGGGATACTCATTTAGAAGAAATTCAGTTGGGTCTTAATACCACGATCAACAAAGGTATAGGTAAAACCCCAGCAGAAGTTCTGTTTGGTACAAGATTAAAATCTAAAAGTGAGGGAATTGTGACGTCGTTAATTGACCACAACGAATCTTATAATTCCCGAGAAAATTTAGATTCAATTAGGGCAGATGTTAATGCTAAAATAAATGCTAATCAGGAAAGGCAAAAAGAGAGGTTTGATAAAGGCAGAAAGGTTGGTAGAAAATACAAGGAAGGGGATTTAGTTAGGATAGAAAGAGAGGTAGGAACTAATAACGGACAATCAAGAAAATTACTTGCTAAATTGCAGGGTCCATATAGAATAGTCAAAGTCTTGGATAATGATAGATTCGTTATCGAAGATACTCCTTTAACTCGTAAAAACAATAGAAAGTATGAAGCAGTTGTAGCATTGGACAAAGTACATCCTTGGATGACATTTACCCAAGAAAGCTTGCTAGATTCTGATGAGACGAGTGAAGATGATAATGAAATTACTTCAGATAAAGATAATAACGAAACTGATTCTGTGGTAAACCCAGGTACTTTACATGTAAAGGGCGCCGGGGAGTGTAGTGGTAGTGATGATTATGATATTGGATTCGTTACTATAAAACAGTAAACAAAAATATTATACAAATAAGAATAAACATGATTTTGTCTTTACTTTAATGTTCTGGAATGAGTAATAATTGTGATAATGTGGAGTTTGAAAAATTAACATACAATTGAGTCTTTTGACAATTATGAGTATGTTCAATTTGCTGGAATAATAATTAAGACCTGAATGGTTAATTTAAGAGAATGTGAACTGGATAATATGAAAAAAAAGGACATACAATGGAGTCTTTTGACAATTATGAGTATGTTCAATTTACTGGAATGATTCAGACTTAAATTATTATATAGTTAACTGGATGTGTAAAATTGACGTACAATGGAGTCTTTTGACAAATTATGAGTACGTTCAATTTATTGAAATGATAAATAAGTCATGATTTGATTATTGTTCAATTATAGAATATGTAAGGCACACTAGATAGATATGGAAAATAAGATGAAAGATTTAGCATAATATTCTACTCTATTTAATATAACATTGTATTCTGTTCAATTAAAGAATATGTAAGGTACCTACGCTAGATATATATGGAAAATAAGATGAAAGATTTAGCATAATGTTCTACTCTATTTAATATAACATTGTATTTTGTTCAATTAAAGAATATGTAAGGTACGCTAGATATATATGGAAAATTAGATGAAAGATTTAGCATAATATTGTACTCTATATAATATAACATTATATATAGGTATATTTTTTTTTCTCTTCTAGAAATTGTATATTAGTTAGATATACTTAATTGATGGAACAATTACTGTTGAAGATGGCCGAACATGATAAAAGTAGGTATTCCTAAATATGCTAAATGGAAAATTAATTTGAAATGTAGAGCTTGTACCTATTGTATTAAAAGTAGGTATTCCTAAATATGCTAAATGGAAAATTAATTTGAAATGTAGAGCTTGTATTGTATTAATTGAAGTATCATCATAATTTAAAATGTATCATTATAGTACAACGAGAGGACTCTGTTTTTTTCAGAATGGCCGACTGTTAGCATTTCTTAAGAAAATACATTAAATTAAATCAAATACTATTTTACGGATGTTGAACGAAACCTTGATTTTGTTCGAAAATTAAAATAAACATTTCGGAACGCAACACATTTTTTTATGGTTGGCAATTTTGAAGAAAAAAAAAGGAGTCTTGTCTTGGCTTGTCAGAAGAGAATTGTAAATGAGATTGGTGAAGTAAGGAAAAATAAAAACATTGTGATTGATGTTAATTCTGAATTATTATTTAATTACACAAAGGTAAAACATTTTTGTTATTTTCTCACGATTTCTTTGTACTGTATTTTGTATTGAAGGCTCTGTCCAAGGTTGAGGTATTGATCGATCCCGACTTTCGGCTCTGGAGGGTAGAGTGGAGATCCGATCCCTCCCCCTTACCCTGTCACTCCATTCATGAATCGAGTATTATTTTCTTCGTATCCGGCAAAGTTACTTGCGGTTGTCTGTTATCAATAAACGTTGAATAGGTACGATGGGATTGGGGTCATTCAGAACTGGCATTCTATGCGAATGACCAAAATACGAACTTGATTCACGTATTATCTGGTAATATTAAAAGTTAGAAATGAGCGATATTTTTTTTCGATTTGGTTCGATTTAGATTTTGTTTTATTATTTTAAGATGTGTTGTATCTGTATCTATTAAACGCTGTATGTATTAAACGCACGCCCATTTAACATCAATTTAATCCAGGTATATGCACCAACTGCAGACAAGGACGAAGACCAGTTAGAATCTTTTTACGCCCATATAGAACAAGCCTTAGAAATTGTTAAACCACAAGAGGTAACCATAATTCTGGGAGATTTTAACGCAAAAATTGGCAGAGGTAAAACTGAAGGAGTGGTTGGAGATTACGGGCTGGGATCGAGAAACGAACGTGGGGACAGACTCATTCAGTTCTGCCAAGAATATGATTTTGTGGTAACAAACACCTTTTTTAAATTGCCGCCTCGAAGACTTTACACATGGAAATCACCAGCTGATAAACCTGATAAGATAGTTAGGAACCAAATAGATTTTATTTTAATTAATAAACGACACCGAAACAGTGTAAAGTCGGTAAAAACCTACCCCGGAGCTGATATAGGCTCAGACCATAATCCCTTAGTAGCGTCCTTTACAGTTAAACTTAAAAAGGTTAAAAAACCAACCGCGAGATCTCGAATGGATGTGGCCCAGTTACAGGACAAAGACATCCGTGCAAAAATACATACAGCCACCAACAACGAAATTACAAAGTTAAGGCCAAATAAGCAGGATGTCGATGTTGAGGCCGAGTGGGATATTTTTAAAAATACACTGGTCAATATTGGCGATCAACACCTCAAACCGCAACCAATTATAAGCAAAAATGACTGGATGACAAAAGAGATTCTCGACCTTATAAATAGACGACGTGAATTTAAGGGAAAAGATGAGCTGAAATATAAAGAACTGCAACATGCCATCAGGAGAAGTGTCCAGGTCGCGAAGGAAAACTGGATGTCTGATAAATGCGATGAAATTGAACAGCTAGAGGCAAAACATGACTATTTCCACTTACATAAAAAGCTGAAGGAATTGTTGGGGCAACGACATAGCACAAAACTGCAATCTGGACTCATAGATAGCGACGGGAAAATGGCAACGTCCTTGGACGAAAAGCTCAAGATATGGACAGACTACATAAGTAAGCTATTCGCTGATGATGATAGACATGATGTTGCAATCTGTGGCGATAATGATTCAGGACCCACAATCTCAAAAGCGGAGGTAGTATTTGCTATCAGAAATGCCAAATCACGCAAAGCAGTCGGGCCGGATGAGATACCGGTTGAACTACTCAAGGAAATTGAGGAGTGCAATTTGGATTACCTGGTAAACCTCTTTAACCTGGTTTACTCGACCGGCGTTATACCGGAGGATTGGCTTAAATCGACATTCGTAACACTGCCCAAAGTAAATAATCCAAAGGAGTGTAATCAATACCGTACAATTTCTCTCATGAGCCATGTTCTAAAAATATTCCTTAAAATTATACACGGGCGCATATACAGGAAATGTGAAGCTGTAATATCCAACAGCCAATTCGGATTTAGGTCGGGACTGGGAACCCGCGACGCTCTGTTTGCATACCAAGTGCTGGTACAGAGATGTTGGGATGTCAACCGTGAATTGTATGTCTGTTTTATCGACTACGAAAAAGCGTTCGACAGGGTGCAACATGTTAAACTTATAGAAATCCTGAAAGACGTTGGCGTGGATTTCAGAGACATACGACTGATAAAACACCTATATTGGCAACAGAAAGCGAATGTAAAAATTGAAGGGCAACCATCTGTCTATGTGGATATATCTCGTGGTGTACGACAGGGTTGCATCCTCTCGCCTCTGTTATTCAATATTTACGCCGAAAGAATATTTTGTGAGGCTCTACAGGATGCGAAGGAAGGAATAGCTGTTAATGGTGTACTTATCAATAATATCCGATATGCTGACGACACCATTTTGTTAGCTGATAGTCAGATGGGCCTTCAGTCATTAATCACCGCTATCCATCAAAAAAGTAAGAAGTATGGTATTAATATAAACTCCAAAAAGACCAAATATATGATTATAAGCCGAACACCAGGATTATGTTCTCCACTGACGGTTGATGGCAAAGCTTTGGAACAGGTACATAAATATAAATATCTGGGCGCAATGGTGGACGAGAAGGGTGATAATACTCTGGAAGTCAAATGCAGAATTGAGCAAGCACGGGCTGTCTTCCGAAAAATGAGCAAGATACTCTGCGACCGGAAACTAAGTCTGGCATTACGTACACGAATCGTCAGATGCTACGTATTCTCCGTCTTACTCTATGGCGTGGAAGCATGGACACTCACAGAAACTACCAGCAAAAAACTTCAAGCTTTCGAAATGTGGGTGTACAGAAGGATGTTGAGAATTTCGTGGGTACATCGTGTGCGTAATACATGCGTACTGGAACGGATGAATAAGGACGTGGAGGTCTTAGACACAGTTAAGACGCGTAAACTGCAGTACCTGGGACACATAATGCGGAACGAAAAGTACAGTCTTCTGCAACTGATCATCCAGGGTAAAATCCAGGGTAATAGACCACGAGGTAGACGTAGAACATCATGGCTGAAGAACTTACGCCAATGGTACAACAAGAGTACCCGATCACTGTTCCGAGCGGCGGTATCCAAAGTTGAGATCGCCATCATGATCGCCAACCTTCGTAAGAAGACGGCACCATAAGAAGAAGAAGAAGTATCTGTATCAGCTTTGCTTTTACCTATTCAATTGCCATTCACGAATTCATACAAAGTTTAAATGACACATATTTTTAGTTTTTGAAGCAAGTCTATATTAATTAAAATCATGTAAAACTAGCTGTCCTGCAGCGTTGTGTGATACAGGAGATGTAGAGTCAATTATCAAACACAACAAAAAACAATTAACTAATTTAGTGTGATTCATTCTGGTGTTAAACACTTACATACCTACATTACGGGAATTGTTTTTATTAGAATGGCTAATGTGAATTATAAAGAAATGTGATCTTTGATAAAAGGGCTCAGAAGTCGTTAACCTCAAATTGATTTGATGTTGTTACGTCTAAACCAACATCAGGAAGCTTTCCAACCAGAATGCAATTAAGAATCCCTTGAATGATGTACGGTGAGCTGTAACGCAATCACTTCACAGATTGGATCCGAGGAGGCTGCGATTTAATTTTATCTCCATCCCTCGCTTCCTAAGGTAATGAAGAGAGATGGAGCTAGTCTCTATATCTACGTAGGTATATGAAATAAGTTAATTAGATGATATTGAAACTGAAAGTACACAAACTACAGTTTTCAGCTAACGGGCTCTTAAGGCTGGATAGCCATCTAGCCTAGAAATAAATGCCTTTCTTAAATAAAAAAATTTAGTCTTGTTTCTCGTGTAAATGTAATCTTTTAAAGAAATAAATGTCTTAAACCTTAAAATTGGAATGAAAACCGTTGGATTAACTGTGAAATTATAACCTGGCCGGGGTTCTGGGTTGAGTTTCCGGGTCGTGCAAAATATATCATATACGCTTAGAATAATAACATGATATTCTAATTTCTAAGCCCGCCAGCACCGCCGGCGCGGTTGACCGCCTGCGTGGAACAGTGGCTAAGCCCCCAAATATTTTGATCGAAGGAATTAATGACTACCTAATAATGCTCTTAGAAGTCTTGAAATGCCAAGCCAATATTTATAATATTCTAGAGTTTCTAATATCAGAGGAGCGAGGATTCAGGCGACTGGGACCACTATATAACTGGGACCGCGGTCCCAGTTGCCTGATTAGTTTTTATTTGTTTATTTCGTCAGGCGAGTGGGACCACCCGTAATTTTAACTACAAATCCATTGTTGAAATACAAGATTTAGTACAGTTAGCAGAAAAGGTGTCACAAATAAAACAAAGTTAATTTTTGCAAAGGTAAGTTAATTTTTGTATTACCTACTTAAACAGTTTAACAGTCTTAATTATGTTTTAAAAATCACGTTGGCTCATATTATGCCTACTTAACTAGTAATTCTAAGTAAACATTCAACAGAAATCTCCTCAAAACCATAATATAATATAAAAATCAGTCTTAATGTCTCTTAACTTTATACACCATAAAGTAAGTACTCATTAAGTACTCCTATTATACTTCGATGTTACATCCTCGAGATTTAATACACCATGTAGTCCGTCTTTCGAGATACTGCATCGTCACACTATTTAAAGCATATTAGTTACAAAAAATAAAAAACTATGTCTATGGTTTACTCAGTTATTCCATCACTCAGTACTCATTCACAACTGTCATTCGTTCTGACATAACTTCATTCGTGTTTCGTGTGCCGCATCGTAAACAACTAAATCTCAGTATTTATTCGTGTATACTATAAAACATCATAAATATGGGGAAAAGAAAACATAACGATAATGCAGACAAAATTCGTCGAAAGATTCGTCGCTTGGAAAGAAAATTACACCGCCGTTCGAAGCGATACAAAGGTTAGTGTCAATCTACCGCCAAAATTTTTATAAAATTTCGTTAGTTTTTTCCTTGACCTAATTTTACCATCTTAACGTGATAATACGAGATATTATCCTGATGGTTAGTGAAATATTATTCCCTAACGTGATAATACGAGATATTATCCCGGAATAATGAAACAACTTTACTTTCTTGATGTGGTGATACCAGATATCACCCAGAAAGTAACCAAACGCCTTTTCTTAACAAGTATATAATTGTTTATAGATCGGGACGATAGCTCCGTCACTTCATCTTCGTACGCATTGTCCTACCGACAAGAAAGCGAGGTGGATACCTTATCCGATACAGATCTTCCTTATGAGCCTAGTTTGGCATCCGCGGTGCTTATGGTTACACCCCCAATGGCAAGGAGCCCGTTGCCAGGTCCATCATCAGGCCCAGGTGCGATTTCAGAACCACAAAATGCAACCGCAGCTCCGAGCTTAACACCGCCACCTGAACCGAGCCAATTAACTTCAACAGGTTTGTCTAGTGAAATCCTTGATTTACTCGGCGAAGCAAAAACAGTAGAAGATCCTGTAGGAGACAAAATACCTAACGAAATCTCTGAACGATGGGGAAAGATTCTACTAGACGGTCTCGCTAAAGAACAAAAGGAATGCCTGTTTAAAAGAATACTAATCCCTGAGAACTTTCTTCTGGCTCGGGCGCCGAAATTAAACCCGGAAGTAAGTGCAGTACTAACAGACGCAGTTAAAAACCGTGATAAGCGGTTAGAAAAAGCACAAAATCAATTAGGATTGGGCATTGCGGGATTAATTAACCTAACCAAAGATTTAATTGAGGCCGAAATTAATAAGCTGGATATTATTAAGCGAATTTCAGAAGTAAGCCAGATTTTACTGGATCTACATTATGAAGAATCCACTAACAGACGTAAACTAATAATTCCATTATTAGATAAATGTTTCTGGAGTACAGTACAAGGCGTCAAACGAGAAACATACTTGTTTGGTGATAAACTAGGCGAAAGTATTAAAATATCAAAAGATATTGAGAAAACTGGACAACAAATAAAAAAGCCTACTACGCGACCTACCCTACGCAGACCTGCCATGTCGGGAAACGTTCGCTTCCCTCCTCGCCAACAAACCATTCCAAGACCAGCAGCGGCAGCAGGCTCGAACCAGTACTACGAGCCGCAGCCGACCACGGCGAGGAGGGCCCCACCTGCGCCGCCCCTGCCGCCGCGCCCGCACCGGCCGCCGGCGAGCAAGCCACGAGACCGCCGCCGCCGCTAGAGGTACCTCATGCTGGTCGTATACAATATTTTTTAAATAATTGGCTATTGGTCACATCTGATCCCGTTATATTGTCCTATGTTCAGGGTTATAAAATACCATTACATAATTTTTTGCCACAAAGTATGGAACCTAATAATCCACCTTTTCCTGAAAAAGAGATGAGTCAAGCTATAACCAAACTAATTCAACTTGGTGCAATATCTCCATGCACTGAGGAGATAGGACAAAATATTTCACCAGTGTTTCTAACGCCCAAGAGTAGTGGAGGTTTTAGATTTATTCTGAATTTAAAGAGATTAAATAAGTTTGTCATTACGCACCACTTTAAAATGGAGGACATACGCACTGCTTCGAAATTAGTTTCTATGGGTAATTTTATGGCAACAATTGATTTAAAAGAGGCTTATTTCTTAGTACCCATAAACCAATCTTATAAGAAATATTTAAGATTTAGAATTGACCAGCTATACGAATTTAACTGCTTACCCTACGGACTTAGCTCGGCTCCGTATATTTTTACTAAGTTATTGAAGCCATTGTTAGCCCTATTACGGGACCAAGGACATATAATAGTGGCATATCTTGATGATATATTATGTATAGGACCCAATTTTAAATCTTGTCAAAATACGGTTAACGCCGTAATAAATAACTTGGAAAATCTTGGATTTGTAATTAATTACGAAAAGAGTAACTTGTATCCAAGACAATTATGTAAATTCTTAGGCTTTGAAATCAATACACAAAATATGGTATTGCAATTACCTGACGAAAAGATAAGAAAAATATTAGATTTAGTAGATAAAATAAAAAATAAACATTCAATAACGATCCGTAAATTTGCGAGGTTTATAGGTACGCTGACTGCTTCTTGCCCTGCTGTGGCTTATGGTTGGCTGCATACTAAGTTTTTTGAACGTGAAAAATATGTAGCTCTTCAAAAATGTAACGATAATTATGATTGTCGAATGGAATTAAAAAAATATCTACAAAAAGACTTTTCTTGGTGGTACAATATCGCTGAAAAGTCTTATAATACTTTATATAAAAATAACTATGATTTAGAAATTTTTACTGACTCGTCTCTGACAGGCTGGGGTGCCGTATGTGACGGCGCCATAACTAGAGGCCACTGGTCTGCTCATGAAATCACACATCACATTAATTTCCTTGAATTACTCGCTGCCTTTTTAGGACTTAAGTCTTTTTGTAAGGAGCGTCGAGACATTAATGTTCTACTTAGAATTGATAATACTACCGCAATTGCGTACATAAATAGGATGGGCGGTATACAATTCCCTCACCTCAATCATATCACCAGGGAAATTTGGGAATGGTGCGAAGCACGACAAATTTTTATATTTGCCTCGTACATCCGATCTCGTGACAATACTGATGCAGATCGGGCCTCAAGATATACCAACATAGATACCGAGTGGGAATTGAATATCAATGATTTCCGCAACATAGTCAATAATTTTGGCCCTCCTAATATAGATTTGTTTGCATCTCGACTTAACAACAAATGCGATCAATACGTCTCTTGGAAACGTGACCCAGGAGCCTATGAAATTGATGCATTTACAATAAACTGGAACCCTTACTTCTTTTATGCCTTCCCCCCTTTTGCGCTTGTCTTAAAATGCCTTCGAAAAATTATTGAAGATAAAGCATGTGGTATTTTAGTGATTCCTAAATGGCCCAACCAGGCTTGGTACCCCATGTTTAAATCGTTGACTATATCACACATTTTGCAATTGAAACCTAGCAAAGATCTCTTGTTGTCTCCTTTCAGAGAGCACCATCCACTCTGGAGCAGCCTTACCCTGGAGTGCGCGATATTGTCCGGCAAGCGTACTTAAGACAAAATATCCCCGATGATTCTATAAACATCATGATAAACTCATTATCAAATAATACTTTAAATCAGTATAATGTAGCGCTTAAGAAATGGGTACTATTTTGCCAAACTAATAAATTAAATTATTATGATTCATCTTTCAAAGACGTTTTAAGATTCCTTACTGATCAATTTAAAAGTGGAGCTAGCTACGGAACTTTAAATTCATTTAGAAGTGCATTATCATTAATACTGAACAAGGATACGTTTAACAATGAACATATGAACAGATTTTTTAAAGGAGTATTTAAGTTAAAACCTAGTTTTCCAAAGTATCAGTCGACTTGGGACCCTAACATAATTTTAGAACATTTAAGCAAATTCTATCCCAACGATTCGATTTCAGTTGAATTACTGACTAATAAACTGGTGACTCTTCTCGCGTTGTCCTCGGGACAACGTGTGCAGACGTTATCCGTTATAGAACTCAATTGCATTTTTGTTCATCACACTTACATTACCATAACAATTAATGATATTATTAAAACATCAACACCTAAGCGCCAAAATCCAAGCATAACATTACCTTTTTTTTACGGAAAATGAATCTATCTGCCCAGCAAAGACCTTGATTTCTTATATTGAAAAAACTAGAAGTTATCGAAATTTACCTAATACAAACAAGTTAATTCTTACAATTAAAAAACCTGTCCACAATGCGAGTTCTCAAACCATAAGTCGATGGATAAAACAAACACTGCGCGCCGGTGGCGTGGATGTGGCCCAGTTCACAGCTCACAGCACGCGCCATGCATCGACGTCTGCGGCTTGTAGATCTGGAGTCTCCATCGACCTGATCAAGAGAACCGCAGGGTGGACAGGAAATTCTCTTTGCTTTGCAAAGTTTTACAATCAACCTTTAAGGGATTCAGAAGACACATCCTTTGCTGAGGCAGTGCTATCATGTGATTAGTTCAACTGTTCAATTATTAATACATGTTAATTATGTAACAATGTAATTTTCTATACTAATGTTTTCCTCATAAATTAAATATATTTTCAATGCAATCACTTTGCATTTTATTTTCATTCTGCAACTAGCGCTAAACATCTACATGGTGTATTAAATCTCGAGGATGTAACATCGAAGTATAATTAATGGTTAAAAGAACTTACCTTAAGTGAATTTCTACCATAATTATACGAGATGTTACATCCGAAGAGATTTAATCTCCCCCCCACCCATAAGTCATCCTATGATGACTTTACTGAACCCAAATGTTGCAGACTGACAGAAGGATCATAGCAGCTCTGAACCAAATGATGTTATGTCAGAACGAATGACAGTTGTGAATGAGTACTGAGTGATGGAATAACTGAGTAAACCATAGACATAGTTTTTTATTTTTTGTAACTAATATGCTTTAAATAGTGTGACGATGCAGTATCTCGAAAGACGGACTACATGGTGTATTAAATCTCTTCGGATGTAACATCTCGTATAATTATGGTAGAAATTCACTTAAGGTAAGTTCTTTTAACC
Organism: Mecyna flavalis; assembly: GCA_949319885.1. Classification (NCBI taxonomy): domain Eukaryota; kingdom Metazoa; phylum Arthropoda; class Insecta; order Lepidoptera; family Crambidae; genus Mecyna; species Mecyna flavalis. Next base: position 3,211,282 of record OX439426.1, read on the forward strand.
ATTAATTATATATTTATAATAAAGTCAGAAGATGCACATATCGTGGTGTAATATTTATTTGCAATGACAATCATCTCCTCATAACAATGTTACTTAGCAACCGAATGTCACTTTTATGACAAATCCATACTGATACAACGCCGCACCGCCTGTCTACTCTCCATCCGTCTTACGAATTTTCGATCTACTGTTTGGTGTTTATGGGCGCCTGGTACTTCAAATAGAAGTTTTGCATCACTTCGCTTTTATTTTACATGAATTTTATTCACCACGCTGCCATTTTAGGATGAAATATTCCGTGTGATTACTCTTCGGTACTTATGGGCGCCTGGTACTTCAAATAGAAGTTTTGCATCACTCGCTTTTATTTCCATGAAATTCTACTCCGCCATTAGATATTCCGTGTGACTACTCTTTGGTGTTTCTGGGTGCCTATAACTTCGACGAGCATGGCGAATCAATCTTACTAATCTGTCGCGAGTTTAACGTTTTTTCCCCATAAAAAAAGTGTAGTCAGAAGTTTTCACTTCAAAAATGCTTGACGGTAATACTAAATAAAATAAAATCCTGAGTTATAACTAGTGATGTGCCGCTGAGAACTTTCTCGTTCCCGGCAATATTGCCAGTGAGAATATTCTCGAGAAGCTAGAACGCTCCCGGGAATATTCTCAACGTTCTCAATAAAATTTTAATTTATAATTTGATATTTTTGTATATTTATAGCTGATATAATTATGTACAGTGTTTCCATGTTTTATTATTGGCTAAGTTTACACAAAGAAAAGACAATGCATTAAATCAGTTCATTTTGCGGCCACTATTTTGGACCCTGGTAACCAAGGTACAACTTTACCTGCTAATGCAAATCCCGAAGGATGCCAGGCAATAATGAATATTGCACAGTGTGGATACGAGACAAAAGGACCAAGAATCCTTGAAGATTTAGCAAATTATAAAGGACAAACTGGCATTTATGATAAAACTTTTCTTTATGAATCACACGTTCACACGTGATGTTACACGATTCAACCTTGGTCTTGGTGAAATTTATTTTATCCAAACTCAGATTTGGGGAGACCTGCTCTGAAAATTTTATCCATACCATCAACTTCGGCAACTTTGGAAAGGAGTTTTCGACAGTTTCTAATATACATAGCCAGAAAAGAAACAAACTAAAGACTGATAGAGCTGGAAAACTATGTAACGTGGCTCATAATTGGAAGCTTATGAATAAAACTCCTAATGGCTAATTCCTCAAATAAGACCCAAACACAGATTCATCAATCATCGTCTTCTACAATTCAATCGTCAGCCACCTCAGCAAACCACGAAAGTGACTCTGAACATGAAGAATCTATGCTTGAATCCCTGGAAACTTTTGATTTTGATGAGTTTCAGGATATTCAAGAAGAACCATTACATCATGAAGATCCTCTTATTATAGACTAAGACAGATCTCAGTGTTTATTTTTTATAATCACATTTCAGAGTGGTCATTATATTTTATGGTCGTTAAATATTGTTAATTTTAATATTGTTGTTGATTTTTAGATGTTAAGGGTTTCTAATTGGACGTTTTGTGTCGGACGGCTGCCGTGCGGTACGGTAGCCACGCGATTGCCGTACCGCGTACGGACGGTCGTTATTTTTCATACTGTTGCGGGTACGGGGTACGTTAATTCAATTAAATGCCGGTTACGAAAAGACAAATATTTATTTTAAACCACTAAGCTAAAATACACAACTTTAACACAACTTAACACTTTACAATCCACGTAGACAATTCTAAACAAACACTCGTAAACGCTGTTCACTTCAAACGTCACAGGATAGTTCGCACTGATCGCTTTCCGAAGAATTAATACTTGAGGCAGCGTCGCTCACTCTCTATTTATACCTAGCGCGGTCGTTCTATTAATTTCTTGGATCATTCGCAAAACCGCGCGATTGCACGCGATCGAACAGGATAATTCTTCGGATCTAAACAAGCGCCCGCGGATGTAAACAAGCAGACGAGCGCGCGCGAGAATGAACCTTATTGCGAAGAGGAAGTAGGTCCGTTTTCGCGTGCATGCACCGTTGCCGGGTATCGTCGTAACAATACATAGCACGCGGTGCGGTAACAGTACGGTTGACGTATTGCTGTCGAGCGTTCCCGGTACGTCTAATTTAAAAGAGCCCTTAGTTCTAAGTTGATATTTTCCAATCAGTCGGTTAATTTTATCTTTGGATAGTTGTTGATTTATTTTTAGTTATTAACCAGTAGTTAATAAGACTGAATTATCTTTTTAATTTTTTAAAATCTGATTTCAGAGCGTTCACTTAGTCGTTCTTAGTCAATATTGCAGTCCTGAAGTTGATGTTATCTTGTTAAATTACTTAAACAGAGTTGATTGCTAAAATTTGTTTCATTATGACCATTCTACTATACAGTTATATTTCATGTCAGTAAACGAACAATTTAACTGTTTATTATCTAATTACGTATAAAAAGAAAATGCTGTCATAGTCCATTATCAATAAAATAATATTTCACAAAAAAAATATTATAGGTGCAGTAATGCTGAGAATATTGCCGAGAAAGTTCCCGAGAATATTCTCGAGAATACTGGGAATATAGTATTTTACTGCAAATAGACTGTATTGTATTATACACAATGATCTGTCGACCTTATTTGATACTATTTAAATTAAGAAAGGTTGGTTCTTTCCATTTTATAAAAATGATTCTCAACCATTCTCACTTCGGAGAACGTTGCCGGGAGCGTTCCCGGCAATATTCTCAGGTGGGAGAACGTTCTCGAGAACGGCACAACACTAGTTATAACTTGATTTTTCTGTTAACTGTACATTAAAGGAAATTAGGTATATGGTCCCAGTCGACCGATTTAAAAATGTTATCAGGTAACTGGGACCGCGGTCCCAGTTTTATTTGGTCCCAGTCGCCTGAATCCTCAGAGGAGCTTTTCGGAATTACCTATCCTGAATCTTTTTGTAATCAGCCTTTAGTCATAACGGACATAACTTGATGCTAAGTGGCCACACTTAGCATCAAGTTGTGCGTTTTATCTACCAATTGATACCTTTGTTGAAAAAGCTTGACATTGTACTGAGACTACACCAGAGCAGAGCATTAAAATAATATTTTCAAAATGTTCTATGACAGTTACAAATTAGTTAGCACATTTGTATATCAAGGCGCTTGAACACACCCTTTTGAACCCTTTTGTCCTCACATCTGCAAGTGACGTCGCGACTATAAATGGATTTTTCGTCGAGCAAATTTCTCCACTTTCGTATTGTTGAAAGGTCATTTTATTAAAAATTCTGCGGAATGCAGACAATAGTCGCGTACTCGCGATAAATGTAGTTGCAGATGAATTATTCATGCTGCATTGGCCAGTCACTTCTCCTTTACTGTAATTAAGTTCAAACTTATTAGCCCTCTTAGATTTGCCGCAGCGGCAGATTTCTGTGGTAGCAGAGCTGTGAGGGAGGGTTATCAAGTATCACAACAGAGTTGTCACACTCAATAAATAGTGATGAAGATAACCCTACAGAAGTTACGCGGCATTTGACGTAACTAAAACATACCTTCCACCGTGCTTTAATATCGCAGAAAAAACTAGACTCTTATAACACGGTGGGACAGCTGTCTGACACGACTGAAGTTTCCAAGGCCGTGCCTTTTTACACCGCCAACTTCTCTGTAACTCCGGAAACCGGACTGTGACTGAGTAATATGACTGGTTTTTGAACGAAAAGAGCCAAACAATTGTTTGGTCCTACCCGCTACCCTAAATGTTTTGGCGCTCGCTTTGCAGTGCGACCTACACACAGAGGCAAAAAACACTAGAGGCTTAGAATAATAACATATTCTAAGAATAGAGGTATACCTATATAGGTTGTTATCGATACGATAAGAGCTCGTTCTGCTAACATAAACAAGGTTCTCCATATTGTTGAACGCTGGAATATTTGCTGATACGTATTTAATGAACAGACTTCCGTTATTCTGTTGTGCCAGTTTAAATTATACCTAATAAGAACCAAGCCATAAACTTAATATACATATTACAACATCAACACAACGATTCGACAAAATTTAGCAAGCCCTAGAGCCTCATCTAAATTCTATCAGGCGGTCAGCTACTTGGGACAGAAATTAATGGAGGCACATTTTCACTTCCAATGACCACGATCGTAATAATAAAACAAAGGGTCCGAAGGAGTAGGTACCTATTTAACTGAATTATTATTGTAGAGACTAAACCAGTTTAATGTTGGTTCAATACCTACCAACAATGTAAAAAGTATCACAAATTCCTATTCAAAAATACCTGATTCGCTACATAATTAGTCACTTATTTAATTAAGATAACTCTCAACTTTCTTCTCTACATTCATAGCGAGCTGTTATAAATTTACCCCTCCATGATTTTGACATGTTTGTCTTCGCCCACCGCCCACCGCGCCACGAGGCAGCATGATTCACCCCGGAACAGGGGCTTAAAAGACAGTAAACCCCCCGCGCCATTCAGACAAGTTCAAGAGCAACATTCTTATGTAGGGCGACCAGAATATAACGTAGATCAAGTATAAATAATAATTATAAATAATTTCCCACTGCATGAGGATTCAGGCGACTGGGACCACTACATAGCTGGGACCGCGGTCCCAGTTGCCTAATTAGTTTTTATTTATTTATTTCGTCAGGCGAGTGGGACCACCCGTAATTTTAACCACAAATCCATTGTTGAAATACAGTATTTATTACAGTTAGCCGAAAAGGTGTCATAAATAAAACAAAGTTATGGTCCCAGTCGACCGATTCAAAAATATTATCAGGTAACTGGGACCGCGGTCCCAGTTTCATATGGTCCCAGTCGCCTGAATCCTCACTGCATCTCCGACCGACTGCCTCCGCAAAGCAGTGGGTCTACTATACGATAAATACTATCTTGCGTAGTTGATCGATTGTGAAGGTCAGAAAACTCGATTATGAGGAAACTATAGTAGCTGAATATATCGCACACCTAGATAAAGAGTAGCACAACTCGAAATAATCCAAGAGCATTTTTGCAAGAGTTATTGCAGAATTGGGAATCAGCGTAATGAACTACGTTTACTCCAAAGAGACCTGTGTAAAATCTTCATAGTTAACACTTAACATACACAGGTGACTTTGGAGTTAACGTAGTTCATTACGCTGATTCCCAATTTTACAATGACTCTTTTTTGGATTATTTCGAGTTGTGCTACTCTTTATCTAGGTGTGCGATATATAAACTTTTTTCTTTTTCTATAGTGTAGCACTTATAGAAATCACCCAGTTTGTTTTTAGGAATTCTGGTCATCGAAAAACCTTATCAGAGAAGGTATAAGTTTGAAATTCAGATCAACTCAATATTACGTGTCGTTAGTACCTATACTTTAGCGTATAAATGTATAGAAGTAGGTACACACTTTTTCGTGTTTTCTTCATACGTTCGGCCCGGGCACGGTATGATTTTTTTATTAACAAGACTTGACACGTTTACGATTGTCACTTCCCCGAGCACAAATAAAATCCTTCTTGAAAAGTTAAAATCCTCAGAGAAAGAAACGTGGGTGGAGCCGATCTTCCAGGCAGTTTGCACGAGTGTTTGCATTGAACTACTTCCAGCCTGCGGTGTCACTTGTTTGTTTGCTATATATACCTAAATAGTGAAAGAGTTTTTGCAGTCGCAGCTGGTAACTAAGCTTTTCACTTGTTATTTAGCTTATAAAGTTTGTTTTGGAACCACTGATTCGATAGCGTACCAAATTTTTTTTATCGAGAAAATCTCCATCATTAAACCATCAATGTTTTATTGTTTTGGCTTTTCGATTGCATTAATGTTGATCCCGGATACTGTGTCCGGAAGATATTACACTTGAAATGAATGGCTAGATTAAAAAAGAAGTTAGCAAATTAGGGATACTTATATCAATCAATGGAATAGGCTACAGTTGTGGCTTCCCATCAGGTGGGCTGCGTGCCCACGGAAAATCGTGCAAGTTTACTGGATAGTGGAACAAATGTATTTACTCCCGAGCCCCACACACGACCGCAGGGTTCTCTAGCGGTTATTCTGCTTAAAGGCGTTCTACTGCGCCGAAACAAGGCTCGCAGCGGCCATTAAGTCGGGGTTCATTAGTCATCCAAAGTACCCGACACCCGTGACACAGGTGTTTATAAGGGCGAGAGGTAATGGCCTACATACCGTTCGCCTGCCCCAGCATCGCACCTGAAAGGTTTCCCTTTAATTCAAAGTATATACATATAGCTAGCCTTTCGTCCGCGGCTCTGCCTGTATGGTCTATACGACGTTATCCATTTGCAAAGTTATATTTTTGCGGGATAAATAGCCTATGAAAATTTCTAGGTATGCACACTGTTTCCTATACCAAAAGTCATGACAGTCAGTTTCTATGTTGCGATGTGGAAGAAGTACAATCAATAACACTTCTATTTCATAACAGAGGACACAAATTATTATGGGATGGGGATAATCCCATAATATCCTAATTCATAATTTGTTCCGAGCTTAAAACTAACGTACTACAGATAATAGTGGCGCACATTGACATTTTATCTTTATTGAATATAACAACGATACATAAGCATAGCACTAGATAAAAATATAACATAACATTTTTATTACTCTATGATTTTTATGATAAGTTAATCTTTTGCAGAGGCTACTAAATGGTATGATTTCGAGTTTCAAAATGCGAAACATGCACAAAATACACATTGATAATAATGACGTAGGTACAATACTGAAACTGGTTTTCATTCAAACTCCTCTATTCCAAGCAGAAATCTTCCCCAGTTTATTTCCGGGTTATATCCTGTATAGTTATGCCGGTATACGGGAATGGGGCTTGAATCCAGGGGTTCCTATCGACCCAGGGAAGAATTGGGTCAAGGCGACGGGGCCCGAATCCTGCCACCTTGACATTGTTACAAGTATAACCTCTATTAAAGTCAACGTGTTTTGGGGTCGGGATAATTTAATTTGCTTGATATTCTCCTTAACACCATTGTCACGTTTCTAAGCTTGGGGTTTGATTTGAAGTGTTTGTCTACACAAACAAAACTATGTTTTGTAACTAAATTCTGCTTACATAATAAACTAAATTTAAAGCTGCGTTTTAGAATACGCAACTACGCATTTATGTCAGACTAGTAAATCGTAATGATTACATAAACTAACTAGGTATTGCGCAGTTTATTTTAGCAGTCCTAGATACCTATTCCCTTTTTTTGGATTTTCTTAAGGCTTAATATAACTGTTTTTCCACAAAGCGCTATGTAGTCCAAAAAATAATGAACTCGGTTGAATATTTGACATGCTCGATGATGACTTTCGAGTCGTGGGTTTGATTCCCAATTTCACATAAAACAGTTGTATAAATGTTTTTCTTTTGCATTTTAGTAAAACAAGTTGTTAAGTAAATGTAAGCACGAATATGAATATGTGCTTTGTATTTCAGCACTTGTTCCTATTTAAATTAAATCATGTCCTTGCACAAGAGTGTAGATTGAACTCGCAACCTCCAGCTTAGAATATCACACTCCCAATGTACTATCGAGGTCACCCGCGCGTGATCACCCTAAAGGCTAAAATCCTGTGCAGTATTTTCACGTTTACAAGCGCCGCTCCTAAGAAGTCACGATGCGCGTGCACGGTATATTTTTCCAAAAGTGATCACGCGCGGGAGACCTCGATCGTACCACTGAACTACTTGCTATGAGCACTTCTGCATTATGTAGACGAGAAAGTAACTGAAAGAGGTCAAGGGTGTCTCGAAACAATCCTGCAGCCTTGACATTATTCTGCTTCATTTACAGTACTTACTCAAATATAAAAATAAATAGACTTAAAAAGTGCATTTATTAAATGTTTCTGAATCGAGAATTAAATTCCATTATACATAATGAGCGTCACCATCGTGAAAATTGAGGATTCAGGCGACTGGGACCACTACATAGCTGAGACCGCGGTCCCAGTTGCCTGATTAGTTTTTATTTATTTATTTCGTCAGGCGAGTGGGACCACCCGTAGTTTTTATTTGTTTATTTCGTCAGGCGAGTGGGATCACCCGTAATTTTAACCACAAATCCATTGTTGAAATACAAGATTTAGTACAGTTAGCAGAAAAGGTGTCATAAATAAAACAAAGTTATGGTCCCAGTCGACCGATTCAAAAATGTTATCAGGTAACTGGGACCGCAGTTCCACTTTCATATGGTCCCAGTCGCGTCGCCTGAATCCTCTGAACAATATTTTTAATTCTTGGGTCGTTCGTTGGATATTTCATTACAAATGTCTACAGTGACCTTCTATCACACGGAATACGGGAGAAGATATAGCTGTCTTATTGACAGTCAGATTTGATAGGTCTCGTTAATGTGATCGTAAACATTATTGCTCGTTTATGTGATAACTTTGATGTGTCACGCTTTGAGTTTACGAGTATTACAACAGTTATTCAAATACAAAGCAATATCTTTCTCATCCTCTGATTTTGTTAGAACATAATTATTCTTCTAAACATGCCTTAAGATTTATGAATCCAGTATTATACATTCTATTTTTTTTAATCACATACATTGCTTGGTCTAATCTAAAGTCAGTAGCTTAACACTTGTGTTATGGGTAGGTATCAATAACAACCAACGGACTTGCAAATATAAACTTAAATACAAATAAATTGCCAGATACAGCACAAATACGTAATATGTTTATCCTGGATTCAAACCCACGATCACTGGCGCATAGGGCAGGGTGATTATCGAATACGCCATCGGACCAGTGAACATTTTTTCCACTTTAAAAACCTTAAAAATCCTATGATTACCTTTTTTATACTAGGTCACTTAGCAGAGAGGCACGCAGCCCACCTGATCGTAAGCCGCCACTGCGGCCTATTCCATTGAGGGACGCTTCACCTGGAAGCGTCCCTCAATGTGCTGCCAGACTGTAGACTCATCCGATCTTCGAGCCTCTGATTTCTGGTTGATTTCAAGTGTACTAGCTCCCACATTTATATTGCTGGAACACAGTCAGACGTTATGTGTACGATATAAATCTAAAAAAAAGTACCTACAGTTTCCGTATGCGTGATAAATCTCCCACCTAATAAATCGTGGGAATGCAAGCCGTTCCCGGACGGTTCCCGGCGGAGTATTGATCCGTCCCGCGACCTTGATCGCGAGTGCACCCTACCTACTCACCCAAGCACGAGCCACGGACCCATTGTAGTGGGCCGGATATTGTATATAGTGGAAATTGTATTTGCTCTTCACACTCACTTTGTACGCAGACGTGTGTCCTTGCACGTACTTATTGTGAGAAAAGTAGAGCTATAAAACCCAGAGAGCATACATGGAATAGAAACTGCTCGGAAAATACTTAGTCACAGTCCGTTTCTGGAAGTTAGTGGTGTAAACCAACCCCCTCGTAAAGCCATTGATCCTGCGCCTGATCTCTCCTCGGTCGTGTCAGACTGCTTTTTTTTTATTTTTTGAGCTGGTGTCAGACTGCTGTCTCACCGTGCTAGGAGGGTGATGGAGTAGGTAGTGAACGTGAGCTTGCGCACTTAATTATGCACTATAATCAATCTATACTAATATTATAAAGAGGATAGATTTGATTGTTTGTATTGAATAGGCTCCGAAACTACTGAACCGATTTGAATAATTCTTTCACTGTTGGAAAGGGGTACTTTAGATCCCGGAAATGTTGGGGTAGAGGGCGGAATTTTGAAAAAGAAATTAGCGGATTAAGCCGCGGGGGCGGAAGGCTTGTATAATTTCAGGGAGGTACCACAAATCATTAGCAACCGTGACCTTAAACTCAGAATGAGTTTACTTAGCCCTTGAAATGATATCCTTAGCTGAAATTACTTGTGCAGGAATCTCTTATCTCATATAGGTACTGCCTAGAACATCTACCAATAATATCTGAAAGTTCCACAATCGACGAGGTTCACCTAATCTAACTTCGGAGCCATAACAAAACTCTAATGACTTTTCTTTTTCTTTGTTGCTTCATGTTTGGAATTTCTGTTATGAGGTGAACCCTCGACCTCCGGGTTTTATACATGAGCGGCTTAGCCACTGTTCCACGGAGGCGGTCAAAACGTGTTCGAATAACATCTCAACATTAATATCCTTTGTCCCCAGGACGTCTCTACCAGTGGCCCAGTTCAGTCGCGGCGACTTCTCCCTCTGGTCGGTGCTGAAGAACTGCGTCGGCAAGGAGCTGTCCAAGATCACGATGCCGGTGGTGTTCAACGAGCCGCTGTCGTTCCTGCAGCGCATGCTCGAGTACCTGGAGTACGCGCATCTACTGCGCATGGCGTCTGAACAGACGGATCCTGTTGCGAGGATGGAGTATATCGCTGGTGAGGGCACGCGAGCAATATAGCTCTATATGATCGTAACCATCATCATCAATATGAACCTGGATAGGTACGATCGAGGTCTCCCGCGCGTGATCACTTTTGGAAAAACTTTTTTTAAAAAAAATTAAACCGACTTCAAAAAAAAAAAAAGAAACAAAAAAAACTACCTAAAAAACTGAAAAGCAAAAAATAATTTTAATAAGACATTCATCAAATGCGCTTATTGTCTAAGCCTATTAATTAAATTGTATTTTACGTGCTAGGTAGGTACCTACTAATCTGTTTGAAGTCGGTGCCAAGCCAAATAGTAGGTACCCAGATTACGTACCTACGTCCGCGGATTAATAAGTAACCCTTTATAATACATAATATTATTATATATCATTTTTTATTACCTTTGGCTTGGCACCGACTTCAAACAGATTAGTAGGTACCTACCTAGCACGTAAAATACAATTTAATTAATAGGCTTAGACAATAAGCGCATTTGATGAATGTCTTATTAAAATTATTTTTTGCTTTTCAGTTTTTTAGGTAGTTTTTTTTGTTTCTTTTTTTTTTTGAAGTCGGTTTAATTTTTTTTAAAAAAAGTTTGTTTATTTTTCTATTTTTAGTGTGAATAACACGTAGGTAGTGAGTAAAACTCTTTCATAATAATGATAGCGAAAATACGAGTAGAATTGTATTATTTGATAATAAATAATAATATTAGGTATTCATTAAGTGTTCAGCACCATGGGTAGGAGGAGAATGCGTTTATGCACCATAACCGCAGGCTAGCTAGACCCGCAGCCGTGTGTGGGACTCGAGACCGAAGCGTCCGCTACCCACTACACTCCCCCGGTTTCTCCTTCACACCCGATTAGGACGAGCCGGTGCTAACCTTATTGGCTAGTGACCAGCCCATCCCCGGGTAATCATCAGCTTAGCTGCAAAAGTACATGAAATACAACTAACGTTCCACATATTCCTACAACACTGAAAGAATTATCCCCTAACTCCTAACCGTTAAGGAGTTGTACTTTCCATCATCACCTTAGCTGCAAAAGTACATGAAATACAACTAACGGTCCACATATTCCTACAATACTGAAAGAATTATCCCCTAACTCCTAACCGTTAAGGAGTTGTACCTTCCATCATCAGCTCATCAACATAAAATGATGTCTATCGGACGCAAAAACTTGAATGGCTTCAGAAAAAACAAGTAACGCGTAGGCGCAGCCTATAAAATTTGAGGTTTTCCCTTGATTTTTCCGGGATCCCATCATCAGATCCTGACATGGTGACAATGGGACCACCTCGGAACTATGCACTTTCAAATAAAAAAAGAATTATTTAAATCGGTCCACAATTGACGGAGAAATCGACGGACATACATAAAAAAAAAAAAAAAAAAAAAAAAAATACATACAGTCGAACATATAACCTCCTCCTTTTTTGAAGTCGGTTAAAAATATACCGTGCACGCGCATCGTGACTTCTTAGGAGCGGCGCTTGTAAACGTGAAAATACTGCACAGGATTTTAGCCTTAAGGGTGATCACGCGCGGGTGACCTCGATAGTACTGTTAAATACTATTTCCTTATTAACCCTGCCTTTCCTGAAGTAAGGGATAATGGTGGTGGGCTGATTTCAGAAAATGCATTTCTTCCACGTTAGAAAAAAAAGGCCTCATATTTGTCAGACATTGACTACGTAGGTACCTATAGCTCAACGAGATATTATTAAAATCAGGGGATTTTATGTTATTTAAGAGGCCTGTAGCTCATTTGGTAATGAATGAGTGGCAATTGCTGCCTATTCCACTCGTAGAATACATAACTAGTAAGTGTCGCTTGATGTGTTGCCACACTGTCCCTCTGATCTTAGCGCCTTCGGTTTTAAGTTCCGGCCTGATAAAATATGGTAGGCATTGATGTAGACATAATAAATATCATATTTAAAATATACATATTCTTCAGCAACACGTTTTCCAGAAATATTAATGGTCTTTTCTGCCCATTTTATATCTTAGCTGTTGGAAACAAGATGATTGATGGGACCAAGAATTAGGATCACCCTCGCGCCACCCTTTTCATTTGGCACGCCATCAAAGACCCATTGATTAGTCCATAGCGGTTGACAGAGGGTCGGATAATGAAGGACGTGTTCTCAGAAACTCAATTCTATGAATATTTAACACAGAAAACACATTAACGTACATAGTATGTACACAACAGCGTGAAATGTAATATGAGCCTACTTGAGACTTGGTAGCGAAGCGGAGGACGACACAGACAAAGTTTATTTATTATCTTGAGTAAGTACTAACATGGATGGAGCCGCAGCAACTTGTCTACATAGATATAATATAAACCATGAGATTGGAGAGCTCGCGTTTCACTAACGACGGCAAATACCTACACGTGTTAGCCTTGGTTGCCTGTGTCGATAAAAAGAAAGAAGAAGAAATAACTTATAATTAGTTACCATTACTATTAAATAAACCACTAACCAGTATGGTCATATTTTGCGGTCGAGCTATTTTCTGTAAAATCGCACTTATACTGTCGTTCTTATCAACAGAGGTGAGTTTTGAGGCCGCGTCTGTATACTACATTATGTCGGGCTATTTTTTTTATTTCCCCCCTTATCCAGTGGAGGTCCTAAACAATTACCTTGAACTAATGCTTAAAGTTATTTGACATCCAAATGAGAAAAAGACTGTATTTGCAGAGAATGGACGCACTTTTTCGGTCCCCATTAACTGTCGTCTCAGAAAATAAAAATCACATTTAAACTGAGAACTGAACGACATTTTTGGACAGTTATCTATTCCCTCGATCCATAACGACTTCACGAGAATTTTGTGAATTGGAAATATCTGAGATCCACGAAATCGGTATTCAAGATACAACAAGTATATTAATCTTTTCACGAGGTTGTTTGTCGCATTAACTTATAACTTATTATAATATCATTGCTTATAACACGGTAATAATATTATATGTATATTCTGTGCTTTTAAGATATGATATTAGTTATTAACCACAGATGCAATAGCCGCAGACGTTGCTTCCAGTATCAACGAGGAATTGCGTTTTCGTTGCACGATCGGTGACAAACAGGCAACCGGAACCTGGACATTAAGAGAATTCATTACCAATTCATGAACTCAATAGTTCTTTGACTGGTAGTAACCCTGCCCTATGCTCCAGGGGTTGCCATGCTCGTGGGTTCCCAGGACAAACACTTATATGTACTTACTTCATTAAATGTTGTCCCCGAATCTGAGTGTTTACGGTAAATTAATAAACATTGTGTTTGTTCTGTCTAGATATTTATTTGTATTTAAGTAGGTATACGAGTAGGTATATTGGTGGTACCTTCGTTATTTCTGATACCCGTAACACAAGTGCTTACGCTACTTACTTTGGGGTCTTCTGTCGGCGCCCTTGGAGTGCCGATCGTCGCAGACGTTGCGTCCAGTATCAACGAGGAATTGCGTTTTCGTTGCACGATCGGTGACAAACAGGCGACCGGAACCTGGACAATCAGCGGTCGCCATTACCGACTGCCTGTCCCGCGTCCCGCCCGGAAATCACATGGCTTGACGCATTTGAGCGCTTTCGTCCCGAATTTAGCGTGGTACCAGCAGGTTGGGAACTTATTGTAGCTTGCCTGTGACCTGCAGGAACTTGATCGTTCTCGGGAGCGGCGCAATGATCGAGCTCTGGAACGGTGTTGCGATCGAGGACGTCGATTGTCACGGGCTGTAAGGGCTTCAACCTGCTTGGTAAGCGCCGCGACCTGCTGCACTAGCGTTTCGAGGGTTTTATTGGCTGCTGCGGCTGAAACGGCCTCTACCGGCGGGCTAGGTGGCACCACGTCATGGATCCTATCCGCTAAATCCGCCAAGACCTCAAGCGCAGTCGAGGCCTGGGATGCGATGATAGCCTGCGTACCGCTGGGTAGGCGGCTAGTCCAAATGTTCTTAAGTAATTCTTCCGGAATGTCAGGGCCAGCCAGATGTTGCAGTTGTCGCAGGAACTGGGACGGTTTCCGGTCGCCCAACTGCTCATGAGCAAGACGCTGCTTTATTTTTCGCTCATTTGATGCCGAAATCCGCTTGATGAGCTCCTGCTTTAATTTGGGATACTTGTCAGTAGCTGGTGGGTTTATGATTATGTCCTCTACTTCCCCGGCAAATTGCGAGTCAAGCTGGGCGATCACATAATCAAATTTGGTTTTATCACAGGTAATCCCCGAAATGAAGAATTGTGCCTCCATCTGAACGAACCAAATTGCCGGTTGCTCTGGCCAAAATGGCGGCATCCTCACTGGCATCGATCTGACAGCGGACGTCGAGCCGCTCGCTGAGTCGTCACCGAAAGTCCAGAAAGTCCAGTCCAAGTTCACAAGAATGTTTAATACGTACAGACACAGTTTTTAACACAACACACAAAAGTCAGAAGGAGTAAAGCAAGTACCGTAGTACAGCACAGACGGAATAGAAAATAGTTCAAAGCACAATTAGTAACGATAAGTGAATTACAGAATATGATTGTCTTTAATTAACGTAAATACAGCGAGAAGCGCACGGGAAACGTATTAGGCATTAGCCAACGTCGCAAGTGAGTCACGTCACGGACGGACGCTGTGTGCGCGGGCGCACGGCGCAGGCCAGCCGCGGGACGCGGGGTCCAAGTGAAGAGAAGAGCGGGGCGGGTCGGGTGGGGGGGACCCGCCCGAGTCCCGACTACTTGCTCGGTGAACAATAGCACAGTAATATTATAATAATACCGTGAAAATAGAATCCCCGCGACTGCAAATTTTTTATCTAGGATAGAAAAATAGTGCGGACAAAGACATGTTTGTACATAGGTAGGTAACTATGTTGATTTTATGCTTATAGAATTTTAATATTAATTACTGTTTTTGATTATTATATTTACATTAGATTAATCATATAAGTTATATAAAATTGATTGTATTTTAAATGGTACATAATATTAAGGTTTAGTTACATATATTACATTAACTATAAGTGGCGGTACGCCACATGATCAAGTAGGTACCTATTATTTAATTACACTTTAACGGGGTTTAATTCTCACAATAATTTTGTTAATTAATGTTTGGTATCCAGATAACTCGGCTCCGATGTAACTTAGACACATAAATTATGCACCCCATAATAAGATTTGTTTCGTATTAATTGCTCTTTCAAATAATGTGACTTTCATAAGTGGCCGCTAAAATCACAAACGACGCCAATTTTAGTCAAACCCCTTTTCCAATGAATCTTTGCTTCCGTGAAGTTACAACACAACCTAATTTGTTTCTTATTCAAAACAAGTAGGTACCTACTTACCCTAAAGTTATGCCTATTTGCGAGTCAAAGTTTGATTCTCGTTTCAATGCGAGATATTATTTCTGAATTTCTAAAAGGGTAGGTACTTTTGGGAACTAATTTGTAATAATAAACTTTGGATTTGAATTAGGGAGGCAACACAACAATATCTCGAGTCAATTAATAATTATGCCAAAGTTAGATGCGGATCTTGGAAGTTATTATTAATTGGAATTTAATATTTCGTTTTAATTGGTATACTTCTTATAATTAATCTACGAGTATCGGAGGAATGTATATAGATGATGTACTTACCATTGTTCTTGCAGAATGTGCCTTCAAGTTCTTTAAAAATATCCCTGGACATACCCTGGACAATATTCACACAGCGCCATCTAGCCCCAAACTACGCTTGTGCTATGGGTGCCAGACAAGAGATAAACATTACTTCTATAGTTTTTTTTTAAATACATAAAATATATTATTCTCATGCACACAAATATTTGTACCGTGCGGAGATCGAATCCGCGACCTCTGGTGTAATAGCCGACTTCTCGACCATTACATTTATAAAAAAAACGGGAGATAATACATGTTTTTTTTTTGATCGAACATAAATAATATAATCATTCATTCTTTCATTCATTCATATAATATAATATGAAATAAATACTATTGATGATGGAGGATGTCTCATCCACACTGCGCCATTTAGCCCCTAATAAAACATAGCATCTTAAAGACATCTTCTGAACATATTTTAAAAATACTTTTTTGCAAAAACGTTAGAAAATTGCATAATGATGTGGTAATCTGTCTTTATGGCTTATTTAACAACATATAGCATCATATGACTTACTAAGCAAGCATCATGCATTCTTAAGCACTCCCTTTTACTGTTCTCTGTCGTGTCTCTCTGTAATTCCGGTGAGATATCCAGGTCCAGAACGAAGTCTGAAGAATGTTCATTATCCATTCGTGCCAGGCTACAGTTTTAATTCACACTAATTTAAGCCTAAAGCTATTTTTATTGTTCACTCAATTAGGTTCAGAGATGCATCGTCAATATCTGATATTAAAATAAGTCTAGCTTCAGTATCAAATTTATTAAATTAAATTTGGAATTTTTATTTTCAGCATTTGCAGTTAGCGCTTTAGCTTCAAACTGGGAGCGACTGGGGAAGCCGTTTAACCCCCTGCTGGGGGAGACGTACGAACTCGAGCGCCCAGAGTTCAGGGCAGTCTGTGAACAGGTTAGTAATCTATTGATATGTTTGCACAATGTATTAGAAGCTGAGGAGGTTGCCTCTTGGCTCTTTATGGCTTCCGAGGACCCTTAGGTCATAGGTTCGATTCTCGGTCGCGGACGGATGCTGGTAGGACTGTTTCACAGCATTCTGACTGGTGCGCTTGACAGAAAGCAGCTATAACGATCAATTTCTTTATTGCTTTGGCCTATGAGCCTTTCCATTCAAAAGTAGTTTCATTATAATTTTAGTAATTCACCTTTGGGCACAGATTACTAAATAGTTACCTTTGGGTTTGGAACTGCAGGCATTCCTCCCGATCACTTCAATCCGCGTAGGAACCCATTCAGTTAAGCGCTAGGTATACCTGTAGTAGTTCTAAGACCAAAATTAAGGTGGATATCGAACTCATAGTTCCAGTAGGTAGGAGTTAAAAAGATATTTAGGTAATTATATTTTGCGGGCCATTTGCCTTGCTATTCCTTGACATTGTTTTTCCATTCCACTAAATCGATTGGCGAGGCATTGGCATTACTCCAAGACACGACCGCAATAATTGTACCAATTAATGGCGGGTACGGCTACGGCCAAATGCACTTTTCTATTACGTTAAGAATATGCCTTTTTATATTGATTTTTCCTATACATTTTATTAATTGGACTTGAAGAATTAAGAAGAAGAGTCTTAATAAGTGTATTTCCTAAATAGAAGTGTGTCAAGCATTTCTGTGTTTCGGGGAAAGGGCACTGAAGCTAGTGAAATTACTGGGTATATGAGACCTAATAACTGTCGTCTCTTAAGGCGGGCAACGCGCCTGAGACCCCAAGGGGGTCCCGGGTGCTTATGGGCGGCGGTGATCACTTATCATCAGGTGACCCACTTGCTCGTTTGCCCCCCTATAATATAAATAATAAATAAATATTTCCTTTCACCAGGTGTCCCATCACCCCCCAGTGTCAGCCTTCCACGCTGACAGCCCCCACTTCGTCTTCCACGGCTCCGTGCATCCCAAACTCAAGTTTTGCGGGAAGAGCGTCGAGATACAGCCCAAGGGACACGTCACAGTCGAGCTTCCCAGGTGAGTCAAAAGTCATCCTCATACCAAACCAGTAATGGACTGGTTATTTATCGAATATCACATTTTTAATAAATAAAATATGCCTCTTTGATTATTTATAGAAGCTTCTTTGGAAAGCACAAATTATAAAAATATACTATGCTGTCATAGTATTTCTGACCTTCGAGTATGTATGGGACATAATATTGTACCTACAAGCTCTTGAACTGATTGTGCATGCCTAAGATAACATAACATACATCAAAGGAACAAACACATTGTGTACCTATCTAGTTGTTTATTGTCGAGCTGATGTTATAGAACTACGACTGCTTTGAATAGAAATTCACCATGAAACCAATTGTGTCAACCACTTAAGTACTGGCCGTAAATGTGACAACAGTAACATTTTTGAGCCCACGTACGTGAGTAGATGGAGTGTGTTCAAACGCAATTGTTGAATGTTTCCGTAAAAAATCTTTAGAGACCCGACTTAAATTTTTAAGTGTTATTTCTCCTATTGGTCAAAGTATTCCTGGTCGTCAGGTGGGGAGAAGCCTACACTTGGAGCAACGTGAACTGCTGCGTGCACAACGTGATCGTGGGCAAGCTGTGGATCGAGCAGTACGGGCCCATGGAGGTGGTCTGCCACGGCGGCGCCGGACTCAAGGCCAGCCTCAACTTCAAGCCGGCTGGGTTCAACAACCGGGACTTGCATAGAGTTGATGGGTTCATCATTGATTCCAAGTAAGTTTGCTTTTGTAACTTTATTTACGTAAATATTTTCCTATTCCCATTAATAAGTTACAACGACAGACTGAAAGTATTCCAGAAGCTTACATAATTAAAGAATATTTTGATTTTAATTTTTAATTTTTTTATCAATAAAGTTGTCTATAACTGTAGTTTTAAGCCCTCCAGGGACTAGAGATATAATTAATAAATTAAGTCATAGGGATACTAAACTACTAGCTCGTGGCGTCATCTTCTTCTCAGCGAGTCGATGGCTATATTTTACCAAACCGAAATACTCCGCCACCCGAAGAACATTGTTATTAGCAAGCAACAAGTCTTTGTGAACACAAAACAAGTCTCAGGTCACGCGGGACAAGAAATCAGACGTCATTATATCATTTGATTCTAATAATAACTTCACAATACTTCGTAAGAATCTGTAAAGGTTACTGAAAACCTGCAAAAACGGCAAAATGCCACGTGTTCTTGCAATTGGAGAAAGTGAAATATCTGGGCCACAATGGGACGGGAAAGTAGTTCCTTTCAAGGGGAATGCTGGCGGGCTGCCAGAGAGCAGAGAATTTGGTGCGGGCGAGATTCATTCCAGCGGTATCAAAGGCGATGAAAATGTTTACACAACGTTCTAAGCATTCTACTTTTGTATTTAGAACCTTTTGTATTACTTAAGTATACTGTGTACTAGCTGGTTCAAATGCTAGTTATTAGGATACGACCTTTTGGAGTTGCGTTACGCGACAGTGATGACTAAGGGTGAGACTCCACCAAAGCGGAGATGTGTCGAGCGGAGAGATGTTTTTTAAACAACCAATTGAATTGCGTCATTACAAATAGGATAAAACAAATGCACACAGCACACCGCACACATCTCCGCTTTGGTGGAAACCCGGCCTTACACAAAGATAATATAATGCATTGCTATTGGTTGCTATTGTTACGGACAAGCGTAGTTGACGTCATTTTTCGCTCAGTTCCAAAAGGTATTATCTTAATATTGAATTGAATCGGATAATACATCACGCTTTTATTATAAGTCACAGTCAACTGGAAGCCAATGTGCCAGCTAAGTAATTTATATCTTTGGACATTATTCACATTTCACACAGCGTCATCTTTTCCCTTAACAAAGCATAGCTTGTACTATGGGTGCCAAATAACTCCTAGAAGTACTTCTTTAGCGCCTTCTTCAGTGCCGTTGTTACTGTGACCGGCAGAGCAAGACCTTAACCAAGCAAATTTTGCTAAGAAAGTAAAGTATCAGCCTATGAATGTGTAAATAAAGTTATCTTTACACTGATGGGTCCTGGCTTAACCATAAGGCATGCCAAGCAAGTGGCATGATGAAAACAGATGTTGACTATATTGAATTTGCTGAATAGGCTGTTATTAATATCGGAGCCTGGTTAATGGGGTCGTGGGGCGTTTCGCACCACGAGTTATTCGACCCGCGCGGTGCGAAACGCCCAAGAGCTCTTTTTGAATGGGGCCATTCGCACCGCGGTGGGGAATAAAACAGCTCTCTTATTTGATGGATGATTTTGATCGAAAATATTTATAGTTTTATTACATAATATCTCTTTAAGGCCTAATACGACGCCATTGACATTTGCTCATTTTGCTGCAAGTCGCGCGCCATCTATTGTCATGTACGTACCTTTGCATACGTCACGGGAACAAGCGTAACACAGAGTACAATATTAATAGAGAGGGCATTATTGCTTTTCCAATTTAATTTTTTATACAAAAATAAATTATACTATGCATGATGTATGGGGTCCGGCCGTTATGCCCCCATTCCGTTTTGCCCCCGGCCGGTATGCCCCCACAATTTTAAGTAAATTTGTTCCAGTTTGCCGTTAAACCGTGGGGGCAAACCGGCCGGGGGCAAACCGGAATGGGGGCATAACGGCCGGACCCGATGTATTTAGGCGTGCTAGGTAAGATGGAGGACTTCCCCGCGTGATCACTTTTGAAAAAATATACCATGCACGCGCATCGTGACTTCTTAGGAGCGGCGCTTGTAAACGTGATAGTCAAAAGTCAAAAAATATCTTTATTCATATAGGCATTCTTAGAAGCACTTACGAATCGTCAAAAACTAAAATATTCAAGTATAAAAGTAGTTTACATAAAAATACATATAATATATTTCGATACATACAATATACTAATAAATATACATAGATGTAATAGATTCTACCACCGGTTCGGAATGCTGTCATCTAGTCGAGAAGTCACCGGCAAGAAACTCGCTAGTTACTCTTTTTCATCGCCATGTTTGTTTACAATTTGTTTGTTACAATTACTGATTAGTTTTAGAATACCAAGCCATACAGTATAAAGAATGAGACTATAATCGAGAAAAATCCGTGAGCCCTGGAAGACCAGTGCCCAAAGGTGGCACCTGCAGCACAAGTATGACGTATGTGCCAGCCGTAGTTTCACTCAACCATATTAGAGGGAATGTAACCACCGGACACATAGCGCCACCACCCCAAGCACATTTTAGCGAGCATGACCGCCAAGGTTACAAACTCTTCAGGATTCTTTGAATGAAAAATAAATTTAATTTTTACTGAATTATAACATTCAATGTGTTACTGTATAATACTGCGATAATATAATAATACTGCACAGGATTTTAGCCATAAGGGTGATCACGCGCGGGTGACCGCGAATACCGCGATCGTACTATGCAGCGTGGAATTTTAGTCGTTGTTTTCCCGCAGTAAAATGATTCTATCTTAGTAGTAAAATAGATAAATAAAGTTTTTTTTAGTTAAATCAAAAGTTTTACTATTATGATAGACGAAACTCGAACCAATAGTACTAGCTGCGTTGCGGAGGGTCACCGGCAGAAGTCATTGCACTTCGCGTTTATCAAAAAAATGATAAATTACTAATTACTAACATTTAGTTCCCATTTTCCCATCAAACTCTAAAAAAAAATTCAAAAAAAAGTAAAAAAAAATTTAAAAAAAAACTTGCAAAAATCTACTACTACTAAAGGTGAAGCGTTATGCTGCGGGAAAACAACGACTAAAAAAACACGCAGTATATCATATAATTATTTATTATAAATTCTGTAAATTTTACATTATCGTCGCTTAGAATAATTAAATTATTATATTTTAGCTACGACGTCATAGCAACAGCTAGAGTTTTTGACCGATATTAGGTCTTATTTGCGTACCGCAAATTTTTCTTTCGAGTGTTGATTTTTTTAAGGTAAGGTAAGTCCATATGGGACTTTTTACATTGAAAAGGAAATCATTCAGGCTCTCCATACATTTTAGCCCTTTTTTCAAAGTGCCGGCCAACAAAAAATAATGGTACATATCGTTAGAACTAGCCATTTCAAGCAATACTTATTATGGCACGGAAGTTATGGGATCGCTCCAAAGTCGAAACCAACTTATACAAGTTCAAAGATTCGCTATTTTCATATATTTAATGATTGCTGAAAGTGCTGGAAAACATAAAACTATCTTTGATATGGCTATATAACTAATCTTATCAGACGTCACCACTTCGGAAAACTGGCCAATTTCAAGGTCATACCGGGGGGCCAGTCTCGCGGCTCAACACTGTCAACTTGTCAGGAATCTGTGCGACGTGCGTTAAGCCCAAACAGGACCTAATGTGCACCGGAGTAGACAGTGAACCAGTCCAGAGCCACTAGGATAGGATTCAAGCTGCCATGACCGAAGCGGCAAAAAGAGTGGACGTAAGCTTGACAAGGAGACTTGTTGGTGAAACAACTTAGAACCCGTGGAGATTCGGGGTAAGAAAGAACTCTTCAAAAAGTGGAAAGTGTCCCAATCTCTTTTAGACTGCGATTCTTACAGAGCTGCTAAGAAAGCTGTAGCTAGAGGTAGGCAATACCTAAGAGGTGTACTATGGGTCAGAACAAGTGCCCCCGTAGTCCACCCAGGTGAGCTTGCTAGGTGTACTACGGATCAGGAACGCCAATGCAACCACAAAATGATAAGCTGAAATCATCTGAGGGGCGGAAGTTTATTTACCCTAGAATGTAGCAAATTCTAGGGCCCAACCACACAGGACACTACCAAACGCCGCTGTGTAAAAGACCTTCATGGTATTCTGTTATGCGAGGACCACGTGGTGAATAGTCATTTGCCACCTCTATACTATTACTACTCTGTGCATTATTTGGTTCGGTTGCAATATTTATTTTTTTAGAGTTTATTACTTTACCGCTTAGGTACTTAATTTTTTTTGGGTTTTCCTCCCATGTTACATTCTAAAATCACATAAATGCACGCAACGATATTTTAAATAAAATCTTTGACCGCATTTAGGATTTGACAAGCAACAATTACTGTCACCTTATAGACCGACAAACTTATCTGTTCACTACGGTCGGTTTAGTACTTCCATAAAATATCGTTTTAGAGTACATTTCACGTAGTTCCAATTTTGGCCACCGGAACAGATAAGTTTGTCAGTCTATACATAAGTCATCATAGTGCCTGATAATTTAAAATATCAAACTTTTCTTTCTGTGTGTTATGTAAAACTATTTAGGCGGTTTTATTAAACATTAATTAAATAAATAATAAACAGTCTGCTCCAAAATGAAGCAAGCGAGCATCTTCGGAATCACAATGCAAATATTTTTATATATAAGAATAACTTTTTCTCTAGTAATATTCACCGCGTTTTGGGAGCAGAAAATTCTACATATTTTGTGACAGATCATTTTATAAAGTTATGTTTATTTATTGTAAATTGATTTATTGGAAATTCTAAAAAGACCAGCATCTTCTACAAGAAACAAGCTTACTTTTAAAGGTAGATTTAGTACATGTAAGTATTTCAGTTCAAGGTATATTTGAACCAAAAACATAAAATTTTGCCGTTTCACTTCGTAGTCGCCTTAGTGCACAAAATAACAGAGCAAACGAAATAATTTATAAGTTAGAAATGTCATAAGCCAATTGAGTACATTTTTCGTGTTATTGCACTGTACCTATAATTATTGTATGTAAAAATATTATGTAAAATAAGTACAAAAAGGGGCCGATAAACGCGTACGGTTAATGTACGGTACCTAAGTAAAGCTTCAAATCTACTTACTTCCAGTAAGAAGCGCCTGCGGTTCCTATACGGCAAGTGGACGGAGTTCATCAAGTGCTGCAGCTCATCGGCGCATGAGCAGTGGGCGAAGGAGCGCGGGGAGGAGGCCACGTCCCACACTCCTTCACACACGCCCAAGAAGGTGCTGGCTAAGCTCAACAGCTTCAAGGTCGGCGCGCTGCGGTCCATGTCTATACAGGACGTAAGTGCATGCTCTCTGACAGTTTTATCATAGGATCCGTCGTGGTGTCCTGATTAGTAGGATGCATTTCAAAGCGAGGTTAAAATCCCTGGTTAAACCAAACAGTGATGTTTGGGGTTTTCTGTTCGAAAAATACTCAGTCTGGTGACTGGTAGTTTTGAAAATCCCAGTAGACTCTAAATGTGGCCTGAAAGAATTCTAATATTACTAGTGAGTAAACTTTTTAAATGTCTTTAAAAACCTTTTTTCAGAACGACGAAGCAGACAACTCTGATGAGGTTCCGAAATCGGACGAAGCGTACAACATTGATATTCCCGGGTCAGTCACTCTTTGGGAGGCAAGGGCGAGGCCACCCAATAGCGCACAAGTAAGTCTAATAATTTTAAGTATTCTATCTTCGGCTTAAAGACTCATGATTGCTTGGAGACACGCTCGTATAATACAAGCATTAATAGCTTTGTAGAATGTAAGGACGAAATGAGTCTATCTTGCTTGCAAACCTAGATTAGCTAAAAAAAATCGCATCAGAGTCGAATCTCTTGTAAAAAGTTATCAAACCTATCTATGCATTCTAAAGGTGAGTATAGACTACAACATTTACTTGTATCAGAACATCCAGCATTCGCCACTTTGTTACAGCCTTTTTTTAAAAACAAACGAGCATATTGGTGTAACATTTTGTCGAGCCTTTGCACGAGCGCGGGCGATGCGTGGGTGCCGGGTGACGCGGTGGAAGAGGGACGAACATTTCAAATAAGAATGAACGCAGGTACAACGAAATGTTACGGGTAAATGCTCACTCGCTATAAGCATTTACCCGTAACAAAACGCCGAGCATTCGCACGAATGTTACATTACACCGAAATGCTCGAGGAAATGTTGTAGTCTATACTCACCATAAGGTTATTAACTTAGTCACTTACTACGTACTTACTTAGTCATATTTTGTTTATTTTGTTCAGTACTACCAGTTCACGGAGTTCGCGATGTCTCTGAACGAGGTGGAGCGCGACATGAAGGGCCAACTGTGCCCCACGGACAGCCGGCTGCGGCCCGATGTGCGTCTACTGGAGCAAGGAGACATTGACGCGGCCGCTGTGGAGAAGACTCGTCTGGAGGAGAAGCAACGAGCTTCGAGGAAGCTGCTGAAGAAGAATCCGGAGCCGTGGCAGCCCAGGTAAGAACCACGTAACTCATATAGCCGGCATTAGCCTGAAGTGCGTCTTCTGGAGCAAGAATATAATCACTGAATAAGAAATAATTACATTGCAAATACCAAGCAGTCACTTACAAGTATTTATGACTTATTGGTCAAACTTTAAACTGTCAATTCTACCATTTTTTTCGACTTACTTTCGACTTTTAAGTTCAAGATTAAGTGAAAATAACGTTTTATTTTAATTACTATATTTTTTACGTAACAGTTAAAAGTGTGTATTAAGTGAATAAAAATGTTGCGTGGGACGTTATTTTTACTTACATTCTTGGACAAAAACACTTAAAATGTTTGTTGGGGGTAGACTCGCGGAGCAAGCATTTGGCTTACCCGTGGACCGTCATGTTTATTGAATTTATTTTATATTATCTAATTATGAACTCGTTTCCTCAGGTGGTTCAGCCAAGGAACTAACCCATATACGAAGCTGGAAGACTGGCTCTACAATGGCGGGTACTGGGACCGCAACTACCAACATCTTCAAGACATCGACATATTTTAGGTAAAGGCTAAAGAGTGAAATCATTTCGCATAGAATTGCTGGTTTTCTGCTAAAGCTGGCTATTCTGTACCGAGACATAGACTCAGTACACGCTGATTTCATCTCTATTTTACCTTCAAATAAGGTACAAGTTTGGCTTGCGCCAATTAAAAGCGGCAACACGCATCACATAATGACGAAAGATCTATTTAATATGACTTCTAAATCGTAAGTTAGGTAGTAAAAGTTGTTTAATTTAACTCATGTTATGAAATGGTTTGTACGTATGACGTATCGTAGGTAATTGAAAATTATGAAATGCTTTTAGCATTTCGTAATACGTACCTACTCACTAATAGGATAAGTCGTATTTCCAAAACAATTTAATCGTTTCAATATTATTGTAACTTTTAATAAATACCTTCTAATTTTTTAAAGCATGTAAATACATATATTCCATCACTAAATATTTGCTTAACTACCACAAACTCACTTACTGTAACGAGTCACCCGTTTCACAAAAATGTGCCACAGTGCCACACGTTGGGCACCAATGATCCTACTAATATTATATTAAAAATGTGTCTGGATGTTTGGATGTTTGGATGTTTGTTTGTTACTCAATCACGCCTAAACGGCTAAACGGATTTAGATAAAATTTGGCACACATATAGTTTATAACCCGGATTAGGACATAGGCTATAAAATTCCTACGGGAAACGTCTCATTCCCGCGGGATATTTAAAAAAGAAATTACGCGCGGGTGAAACCGCGGGCGGAAAGCTAGTGGGTAATAAATAATGAGGTTCCGTAGTTTTTAACATTTTTTTTTATTCAGTCACATTTAAATTCTGTAATATGCTTTATTTACTCAAACAAATAAATGTCTCCTTTGTATAATTTCTAATAAATCCAAAGCACAGCTTAGCTTAGTTTGGGAATAGATGGCGCTATGCGCATTAAATGTAAGAAATAAAAATAAAAATATTTATTTGATGATTTATTTGTTTGAGTTAAACTACTATGAAAGAAGTATTATTAAAAGCGCCATGCGCTGGGTGCAATGATGCTTAATAGTGATAAGCTAAATATAAGAAGGAAAATATAAAAAATTATTAAGTTTAAATGACGCGGAAGAAGAACTAAAACTAAAACTTTTTTTGTTATGAAACTGCAAAAAAAGAACGCTATTATAAACTTAGGTATATCTTTAACGCTTAAACTAATAATCTATACCGAATAAATTTCAAAGAAAATATCTTATTTATTTAAAAAATCTCCTTTTTACCAAAATTTAAATTAAAGGCTCAAAGATCAGATGAACCTTCAACGTGTTGTTGTTATAAATTTTTTCGGCCAGTCTTCTAAAATACGATATGTGTGTAGAATAACAAAATTAAGATGATAAGTGTATTGACTGTAAATGTATTATTATTAATTAAAAGGACGTATTTAAAAAGTAGCGGACCAGAAGGAAAGGAACTATTGAAGATTGCAATATTTTTCTTGACGTATATTATAAGCCATGATGAGTAGATAATAAAAGACATAGGTATTGTATGTCGGAATCGATTATTGTGGCTAGACATTAATTTAGGAAATACTAACAATAGCGTGATTTCCGGGTCATGGCGAGCAGGAAACTAGGAAAGACGTTTCATAAGGCAAAGGCCAAAGGCCTCCATCTTTCCAAATAACTAATTTTCGTTACAATGATGGGTACTCGTGCCAGTACAGTACCCTTGCTTGCCAAATCCGTATTGGTGATCCCAAACCTGAGCTGACACAAAGTAATCTCCACCCGGGAATTAAGCCCAGAACCTAAGAAAAAGGCCAGGTACTTTTAAACCACTAAGGCTTCCCGCCCACGTCCGATGATCGGTGACCGACTTATTGTAGGTGACAAATAGAACGTACTGATAGCAATCGAGCAACGCACACGTCCTACAAAAAGTCGGTCAGAAATACCATAGAAATAAAATCGGTCACCGATTATTGGTCCTACAAAAGTTTTTACAATTATACGGTAAGAAAATGTGGCTCCTTCTTTTAATTTGTAAGAAATGGTTTTTGTTTGTCTGACCACAATAAACGATGTCTATGTTAGTTTACAAAATCTGTCTTTGTACAGAATAATGTTAAAATAAAAAATATTACTCAATATAACTGACTATGCGAAATAAAAATATGTATTTAACGTGTAAGTATATTATATGATATATCTAAAGTTTATATAACTTCATATTTACTAAGATTATTTATATGTTACAATCAGAACTCATAACCGGTCAAAACTACTTTTGACTACAAAAATCAGGTAAAAGTAGTTTTGACCAATGCCCTTGGTCAAAAACAGTTTTGGCTGATTTTCGCAGTCAAAAGTGGTGAATTCGGTTCTGGCCGTTCTGGCGTTTTGTGGTCGCAGTTCTAACCTAACCTAACATCACACAAAGTGATGCTCCCCGTAAGATTCGAACCCATTTTTGAAGTTAAAAGTGGTTTTGACCGGCTATGAGATTTGACTGTAACATATACAAAAACATTGCTATGTTTATACTGACATTTTCAGCAGGGTTGTCACAGAAGCTATCAAAAAACAAAATAAATGTAATTCGATACAAATATTAAGAATACTTATTCACAAATCACAATCATGCTTGAAATTGTATGTAATTGAAATAAAATCATTTTGTTTAAAGTTAACAGTGTTATCTTTTATAAAGTGTTCGATATTATTCATTAAATATAAATTTCAACGTTGCCATTTCAACAGGTCAGTCTATACTGGTTTCTACTGTACCAAAATTAAATAAATCATGAAGTTCGAATAGATGTTGACATTTTTTTACAAGAAAACATTGCCTAGCTTATAATACTCGTCGTATAATGTATCTGATAAGTATTTATGGGTGGCCATTTCAACTTAAAAAGGTTAACTCATTGGCACTAACAAAGATTTCTGTAAAATTTGAAATAATGGAGTCTTTGTTTAAGAAAAGTTAGAGTCTTCATATCCGATAAAATAACCTACTTACATTTATACCATAATATCTACTTTTAATGTATTTATGTAAATGTGTACTGTGCAGTCAATTACTAACTAAATGTTAATAAAATTAGTGATTTTGAGAGGAAATCAGTAGATGCTAAAGTTAAATCTTAGTTCTAAAGATGTTTTAGATTAATGAATTTAATAGGAAAGTGTGTATAAATAACTCTAAACGCTGAAATTATTTATCAAATAATTTAACCTTAGAGTATGAAATGCTATTTGTTCAGTAGTTTGAGTTTTAAAACCTTCAGATGAAATTTGAAAAATATTATGCTTTGTTGTCGTGTGCTGTAAACATAATATATAATGCATAGCCGGTGCATTGTTAGACATGCATAGCAGATTTGTATCTTTTTTAAAACAATAGCAACAAACACTACCTACGCAAGATTGCATTAGGTACACATAAGTGTTTACTCTAAATGTACCTAATTTCAAATCCACATATTGCTTAAAATAATTTATAACAAACAAGTTAATGCATTTATTTAGAGTTTTGATATCGCATTTAAATACCAAAAATAATACGCAAAAATTATGCATTTCTTTTGATTTTAGTTTCTGGATACGAGTATAATAGGTAATCCATTACAAGAGAGTTATAGAATAGTAATATGAAATTTAATAAAAGTAGTAATACTAGTAAGTGTTTCTTATAATTAGGTACATCCGTACGTATTATTTTCAGTAAAATGTTAGTTACCCAACATTAAATGTGTTGTGTATTATTATGTACCTTACCTTTAATAAACATTTATTGACGTAAGTACCTACACACCATCAATTTATGAGAACTCGAAAGTATGACCAGGTCATAAAATAATTTGTGATTAGCGAAAATTAGTGAGGATTTTGGTAATTAGCGTTCACCTGGTATGAACCATTTGCGTACAAAATGGTATACAGAAATACAGAATACTTTCCATACAAATTAATCGATCCGGATTGCTTTTTACTTTTCGATAATTGTCCGTTATGTGTACTAGCCCTAGATAATATCGAACTGTTCGACAGTGGTTCGTAGTTTAATACGTTCAACGTATAAATGTATTTTTATAACACCTAATTGAATCATATATTTTTGTTTTAGATAATTTCTATAACTAACATATTTATAGTGTTTATCGGTAACGCTAATAGTTAACTGGTCGAATTTTAAGTGATATTAACGATCTCAGTTCTTAACTAATATTATTGTTTGTACTTAGTAGGTAGGACAAAAAATATTCATTTACTGTTATGTATTGGTATAATATGTTTATTTAGCTTGTAAATTAAGGATTTTTTAATTGAATATTTAATAATTTTCTGTCATTCCTATGCCTGATTGTAAAATTAAATTTCGGAAAGTGGAGTTAAGGGTTTATAGCTGCTTTAACTAAGTTAAAATAATAGGAAAAAATTAAAATTGTTTTTTTTTTTCCTAATCGAAATTTTTTTTTAGATATTTAACTTCTGTGTATAGTGACTAGGAAAATTAATACAACGTGATCAACTCGATCTTTTGATAAAAAAACCTAAGCGAAGATTTTTCGCATTAGTGATACAATGCGAACAATTGCAATGATTAGGCATCTGTTTAATAAAATCTTTTCTTCATAAACCTTCCAAGTACTTGTACAGTGACTACACGTACAAATGAAAGTGTTTTTTGCCTTCCATCTAAATGCTACAATATACATATATGCAATGTTATTAAATTAGTTAAGATTATAATTTTATTGATATGGTAACGTACATACTACATTATTATATTATGTAATTAATAAATAAAATGTAGATTATTGGCATGAATTGGCTTTTACCTACTTGTGTGTATTTGTTTGGATCATACTTTTGTTATATTTGTACAAATTTGAATTTGTTTTTTATTGTGTATTTTTATGACACTGTGTATTTGTATTATTATAGTTAAGGTGTTTTATTTTTGTTGTTGTTCAAAAAATATTTTTTATTATTGTTCGGTTTTGCAATTCATCCCAACTATCGTTGTATTTATGTATACGTGTTAAAAAAAGTTAATACTAGGTTGTGTTCTGTTAAGTATAATTATTTTTGACCAGGTGTTTTATATTAAATGATACAAGTATATCTGCGCGTTTACAAAATTCATGTAACTTTTAATGTTGCCGTCAATTTGAAAAGGTAATAACCCATTTTTTGTTACATGCCTTAATGATAATACTGCATATTTTTAAGGACTTATATAAAAAAAGCGATAGTATTATTCAAGTAAAGGTATACTTATATAGTATACCTGGTTTAATTGAATATTATTTTAGAGTGTACAAGTAATAAAACGTAAGGAAAAACCTGGTCAAAAATTTACTAAATACTGTATACTAAAAAGTAGAGATCATTATCGCTAGTTCTGTGACATAATTATTCAATAGAAATAGGAGGATATTTTTTCAAATATAATATGCTCTACTACATTACACATTATTATGCAGAACTAGCGAGAATAATCAAACCGTAGCGCTCTGTGTTAGGACTTCCTAAACTCTCTTTGTCGTGAATAATCCTTGGAGTGTTAGTTAAATGACTAATTTTATCACTCGGTAGGCGTAATCTTGTCTAGGCATGTGTAGACTCTGTATAAATTGTATATTATGTTAACAAATCTGTCTATATAACTTGAAATAAATAGAATGAAAGTAAATACACTGTATTTTGAATTTACAAAATGCCTGTTACAAACAAACTTCTTACAATAAATTCTTCTTATTTAAGTTTAACCATTTATTTTCAATTGTAATTAAATGAATTAGTAATAATAATTATAAAATTTTAAGAATGGACAAACAGCGAAAAAACAAGGAATTCTGAATCGAGTAATTTATATTGACATTATATTTGTTAGATACGCTACCCGCAGCAGTAGATCTACTAAAACTTCCATACCATTTTTTTTTGTTCCTGCAAGCCAAATAGTAAATAAAACAACACAATTAGTTAATCCTAATGTTTAATAAACACTTATTAAAACCCAGTCTATCGTACTTACTAAAGCTCTTACTTACATTACAATCACAAATTAAAATTTAACACTACGGCATGATTAAACAAATAATGAATAATGTCGAATTATAAAAATAATTGTCCTGATTCCATATAGATGGCACATTATAAAGTAATTTTATGTATTATATATTACAGAATAACTATTTACACATAATGATCATTTTATAGCTAAAATGGTACAAATTTTTGACAAATGACCACTTTTATTTAAGAGTCGTTCTCTCGCCATGACCTCTGCATTTTTTGTTGGTTAAAAACAATAGTACTTTATTCTTATAAAATTTGTCCACCTGAACATTTCAAAACAGAACAGAAAAGAATCAAAAATTTTTCTTTTTTGTCTCTATTTAAATTTTTCACAGAGATCGCCTCGGTGTCTTAATAATATTATGCCAAGGAGAACATAAATTCTATAAAAACAAAGCACTTTTGTTTTTTGATCTACCACTTTTACAATGGGATCAAAAAGGACGATGTCATCTGATGCGATATGTACAAATAATATCTATGTTACAGTAGTAGTTGGTAATAGATAAACTGTAGTAGTTGGTTGATGCATAGAATTAATTATTTTCCGTTTTCTTAAATTTAACATTTTTTAATCCAAGTTAACTAAAATATGTCAAATAGTGAAACACTATCAATAACGAAATTGTTTTTGAATGGATTTAAATATGATGGACCCATATTTAACTGATTTTATTGGGTATTATTAAATCATGTTAATATTAGTTAAGTCAATATTTTTATGATCATAAGAACATTCAATATAATAGAAAATATTATCAGTTACGATACAGGAAAAATAATATTAAATATCACACTACAGTAAAAATAGCTCATCTCTTAAATTAATTAGGGTCCGTTAGTGACAGATCTTTATTTAATATTTTAGTATATAGTCGGAATTGGTAACTTATAAAGTTTCTAAGTAGAGACTTAAAAGTTTAGTAAGATTTGCAAACATCCATGTCTTTCAACATTACTACTTTATTGTGGTTACATACTGATAAATGGATTTGTGTTCTAAATTCAGCAAAGAAATATATATATTTTTTAAATATTCTTGTAAATAGTTATGTATAATGTCATTATAACACTTAACATACACACAAATCTCCACATATCAAATAAGCTTATCGCGAAAATTGCAATTTTAATATACATATTATTATGTTATGTCTTTGAATACCAACTCTAATGTAGAGTCGATAATATAATTATAATAATATTTGATATTAAAATATATATAATTAGTTGTACTTATAGATAGACTTAATAAATGTATAAATTGTATTCACCAAAAATGTCTCAAAAAGTTTATCACAGACTTTCTGATATGTGTAGATTAAAACATACACATAATATATTAAGAAATGTTGATTAGATATATTTAAGGTTTTAAATTCAGTATTTTAAAATGAGCAATAATTTTATGTTAATTATAGTTGTAGTGAGATACTATTATGAAATTGTCTATTAATATTTCATCAAAGTTCCTGTAAATTGATATTAATATAATTTTATAACTGGAATTATAATTAAAATTTTATATTGATTACATGCATTTAACCTTTTTTTTTTAATCAATGGAAAATAATATTCATCGGATTACTAACCTACTATTGAAATCGAAACTGAAATGACATTACACAAACAGCAAGAACTGTTTCTTATCACTGAATATTGTTCTTTCTTAAGTAACATCTGTGTTATCATTTTAAAATACTGATGAAAACCATATCAATTGATTGCCTTATTAATATCTACAACACTACTCTTTCGGGCCGGTTCTACACATTAAATATGCAGATTAAGTGATGTTCGATTTTAAAAATACATAGATTAATAATAATGTATTTTATTAATCTGTGTATTATTACATTTGTTCAATGATCTTCTATGTTTTATTTGTTATGACTCATTTCTCATGCCAGTGATATTGCTGGCGTAGAAAATCTGACAGATGTTCATCTCAACTCTTTCTAGGCTACTTTAGGCCTTAAAGATTAATTTTTCGCTTGATATAACTATTAGGGCTCCACACCTGAACCTAAGAAGTCCTTCATGTATAATGATACTCGTTTGGGCATGGTTCGGCACCACTGGAAATAAAATACACACAAATATGAGTAAGGATGTTCTCAATAATACTTCGACCACCAAATTAGACATACAAATTGATACAAATTGATTAATTGATTCAGTAAGTGCGTAAACACAGGTGCACTCCCTATTCCCCCACTCTCATAACACGGTGGGACAGCAGTCTGACACGACTGATATACAAAGGCTTAGGTTTAAGCAACCACCAGATATAATGAAATATAACGCCCAAAAAATCCTAATTACTTACCAGAATTTAATCCCCATTTTATTATGAAATGATCACCGATAAACGTTAAGTCTGCTAACCTAAAAAACGTAAGTATCGTCAGAATAATCGCTGAGCTACCCAAAAAGGCCACGCGTGCACCAAATTTGTACTCGCATTGTATTTAAAAATTTCATCCAAATATGTTACATATTTTTATCCTAATAAATTAAATTAAAGTAATGCGTACAAAAATCATTGTATACCCAAAAAATATAAATGAAGTTCTAAAGATTTACCGATACTATATACCATTTGACGATTGATAGTAAATAAACAAAATCTTTTTCTCTCTGTCCCGACTAAGTAAAATAGGTAGAATTCAGTTCTGGCACTCGCCGGCCGCTGCCGCGGCACGCTCGCTACGCTCGCTCGGCTCGTGCGTTTAGTGGTCGCAGTTCTAACCTAACCTAACACAAATCTTATCAATCAATTTAATATACTTGGTTATATGAATACATTTTATGGCAAACGTAATGATATATTTGGGTCAGAATGACACAAAACTTTGCTAGTTAAAATTTGGTGCACGCGTGGCCTTTTTGGGTAACGAAAAGTTTTTGTAGTGCAGGCATGGCTTAAATAGCCCGAAATATTTTGGTACAGGTTTCGTTTATTTGTACATATTATATTTATTTTGGATGAGGCTGTTTGGGTAACGATTGTGTTTTTTGGTGGTCATTTAATTTGTTCCCATATACAAATAGGCTTATACTGTAAGCACGATTATCTATCGAAAAGTGAAAAGTTCGAATCGAGTAATTTAAGTATAAAAGAACTGTATTAGTACTGCTAATCGCCGTAGTAGTACTCCCATACTCATAATTTCACACGATTCAAATTACTACTACTACTTTATTTACTTACTTACTTATTTATATTATTATTTATTTATTTACTTTATTATTATTACTTTTTACTTCTATAATTGGTTCGTGTTACTTTTTTTCTGTGAACCTTTTTCTTAACCTAAGCAATATTAGTTAATTACAGATAGATTGATGGGTAGTGCTTAAAAATGGATTGAAGATCACGAACCCGAGCTAAAAATACTGACACGAGGTTTGTTTGAATCGGGAACTAAACCCAAGACTCCCAGATCCAAGTGACTAAGTACATAGTCCGACAAACTTATCTGTTCCGGTTGCGGTGTCGCTATTATCATTTTAGTATTGCCTTTAAATACCATTTTTGCACTTTTGGGAATAAAAATAATAATTTTATTGTCCTAGTGAGCAAAAAAGTGATTTTAATGTTAATTTCATATTTTAATAATTTGTTGTTGTTGACAAAAACGTAGAATAATAATTAAAACCCCTTTTTAATTGTTTAATTCCATTTCTCAATATTAACAATTCATTTTGGATTAACCGAATAAAATAAATGGCATAATTGTAACAGCAACCACTGGCAACACTATCCTGTAGCAGTTTTTAAAATTGATATTTCGCGTAGTTCCAGTTTTGGCCACCGGAAAAGATAAGTTTGTCGGTCTATACGATAAATGGTCTATACCAAGGTTTATCAGCGGCCATGTTCGTCTTTCTTACCTGGTTGAAGTAGTAAAGCGAGCCGGGGATGGTGATCTCGTCGTAGTTCCTCAGGACGGCGTCGACGATCTTGTCGACCGCCTGCGAGGGCGACAGGATGCCGAGGAACCCAGGGAACTTGACCACCGGGTTCTTGCACAGCCCCGTGTCCACGATGTACGGGCAGATGACCGTCATTTTGATCTGTTGAAGAAAGAACCAGTGGTTGAGTAGTTGGCAATTATAGCCTGACCAGGAAAATAAAAAAACCTGCTCTGGAGGCGCCACATTAGCTATGGTTATAGCAACACTTGGTTGTTATGGTTATACTCACAAATAACTTACAATATCCAATTAACAAGGCACGGTTGACCATTGACATCACACTTTGACAGAATAATAATGCATGACATCTTTTGTTTTTTTATTTGGATGTTGCCACCTGAAGAAATTAGTTCCAATATTTTTCCGCAATAAATATATATGGTGAGGTTCTTTTTATTTTATTGGTCGGGCTATATATCGTATTATGTAAAACATTTCATTTTGTGCTTATTTCATAATAACTAACTACTATCTTATCCAGAGCTTTATAGCTGGAGAGCTAGTGAACCCTGGGAGTAACGGTCTTCCTGTAAGGTTAAAAATTTGTATACTTACGATTTATGACATGCTAAGAGCAATAGCCATGACCTGGCAGGCGTCAGCCCTGCACGTCATCAGCCCCTTTATTTTTTGGACTGTTAAGTAAATTGAGTTTCAAAACTTGTTTCTGTGAATTTGAAAATTTAATAGGATAAAGTTTATTTATTGTACATCTTAAAAAAAAATTGACAGGCGATTACAATAAGCAGAAGTATATGACAGATCAATTAGAAAACGTACAGTAATTGATGAGGTAAAATAAACTTTATCCTGTATACTTAAAATTTTTATATGTTTTCAAGTAAACGTCTCAGAGTAAATATGTACAATGCCAGGCGGTTTTGAACAGCATAAGACCTTGACAGGCGAGGGGACAGCTGCTAAGGGCGTGCGAGTGAGAGGTGTTGCGTGAATGCCTATAGTGCGAGTGAGACCGTTTATCTAATACCTGCTCTCGAGCAACAATGTACAGAGAAGAATTTCGTCAGTTGTGCCAATGATTTTTACTTGTGAAAATGCTTTGAGCTATAACATTTCTTATGTTGAGTGATTTCGAATTTTTAAAAAATCAAACTTTATATTATTATAAATTGTGCAGTGATATTGTGTATTGTTGTAAGTACTTAATATTAACATTTCAGTAAATAGTTCTTACACCTGAAAATAACGGTTGGAACTTAATTGATAGTCGTTACGAATTTAATTGGTTTGAGGGGAATACGGTTCCATCTTCTATATACGACATACTTTTACAAGGACCTGCTGATACTGCCACAGCACAATCGACTGAAACTGAGGAATGCATTTCAGGTAACATACAACTATTTTATTCCGTAACATTTAATACGCAGTCCTATGTAATTGAGCTTGATATTTAATTTTTAACAACCTTATTGATTCATTAAAATATTTTTTTTTTACTATTTTCAGATGAGGAAAACATTGTTGAAGAATCAGATGATGATGAAAACAGTGATAGCGAAATTTCGGATGATGCTGAAGAAAATGAATGTTAAAAATAATGTAGATTGCATAAAACCCAATAAAATACATTGCATTTACTGTATGCGTTCATGTAACATTTCTTATTTGCACGCCCTTAGCAGCTGTCCCCTCGCCTGTCAAGGTCTTATGCTGTTCAAAACCGCCTGGCATTGTACATATTTACTCTGAGACGTTTACTTGAAAACATATAAAAATTTTAAGTATACAGGATAAAGTTTATTTTACCTCATCAATTACTGTACGTTTTCTAATTGATCTGTCATATAGGTACTTCTGCTTATTGTAATCGCCTGTAAATTTTTTTTTAAGATGTACAATAAATAAACTTTATCCTATTAAATTTTCAAATTTACAGAAACAAGTTTTGAAACTCAATTTACTTAACAGTCCAAAAAATAAAGGGGCTGATGACGTGCAGGGCTGACGCCTGCCAGGTCATGGCTATTGCTCTTAGCATGTCATAAATCGTAAGTATACAAATTTCTAACCTTACAGGGAGACCGTTACTCCCAGGGTTCACTAGCTCTTGGACTATTACCCGTGTGGAATACACGACCTTATTTTGCAGGAATGGTAGCATCTAGTCCACAGAGTTGAATGGATCTATCTCTGTGATCTAGTCGGTATAAAAGTTTGCCGATTCGAGTTCGTTCAATAAATTCCCACTTATTTCACTTCCAAGTAGATGGTAAACCTTTTTCGAATTTCAATCATAAAATATAGTATGGAAGGAAGCAGATTGATCAAGTTATATGGTGTGGTTATGGTTGGTAAATATAATATGGTAAATATAAATATATGTTTGCAAGACAACAATATTCTTCACAATCAATCGCCATCTACAATAAAGCAAACAGATTAAAAAAAATATACACCATGTCCCTCAAACAGTGCGAAATAACTATTACAAATTGGCTAAAAGAGCTTAATTATGACCAAACTGAGCAGTTTCTAATGCAATAATACACTGGCTACCTACAAAAAAAAAAAAAAATACTAAATTTATGTAAATTTAATAAAAAATAGGACTAAAGAGACAACATAAATTATAAAAATAGGCGATATTTAGGCATTACACATATACGCATGCATAACACACACAAATACCATACACAAATAACACACACACATACACACAAACACACACACACACACACACACACACATATATATATATACACACACACACACACACAAACACACACACACACACACACACACACAAACACACTCACACACACACACACTTATCTAACTAGACTATAAATTTAAAATATTTATAATGTTAAAATTAATACATACTTACCTTTGTTGTTTACATTTATATAAATCGAACGAAGGAGCGGGCTTCTCCTAACACAGGTTTTTATAAACTTAAAAGGAGATGCCCAACACTTGTAATAATGTACCATTTAAGCAATAAAGAACATTTTGATTTTGATTTTTTGATGGTGTCCGATTCTCACTGGCAACTTGGTACGGAATACTCTTTTAAACCAAAAGAAAAAAGTCCTTACCCCGCTAAAGTCTCTGATATCCTCCCTCAGCTCTTCATGCAAGGCTTCCATGAGGCCTCTGACGGCGAACTTGGTCGCGCAGTACGGCACCAGGTTCTTCAGGCCTACGATGCCAGCCATGGAGGACATGGCCACGATGTGCCCGTGGTTGCGCTCCATCATGCGCGGGAGAAACGCTTGTAACAGCTGGAATAGAAAAGAATTTCCTTTAAAATAATGACAAAGCAAATACTAACTGCCGCACTCAGAGACGCCAATTAACGCATATCTCTGATTTACTAATTTTGTCATTAAATAATAGTCTTTATTTTTATGGTGTTAAGTACCATAGGTTTAACTATAATTTACATTAAAGTAAAAGGACGTCTCTGAGTGTGGCAGTAAGTAATGTTAGGGTATGCAATGTCTCCCTAGGCGGTACCCGGGGATGGGCTGGTCAATAGCCACAAGGCTGGCACCGGCTCGTCCCAATCGGGTGTGAAGGGGAACCGGGGGAGTTTAGTGGGTCGTGGACGCTTTAGTCTCGCGTCCCCCACACGGCCGCAGGTCTAGCTAGCCTGCGGTTACGGTGCATAAACGCATTCTCCTCTGAAAAAAAAGGTATGTCATGTAATCTAACTCCCTTCAATGTGGTCCCGAAGTCATACCGGAAATAATTTTTAATCAACTGAATTTTTAGTGCATTTATAAAAAGCATCATGAATATTACGATGACAGAATAAATCACATTTATTAGAGAACCGCTTTGAAGAGGGCAAACAGCGATCTGTTTTAGGCAATCGTAACGTAGAACCTAGAGCTAACTGGCTAGAAGTTCCAAGACATTTGGCATCATAATTATATTATGCCTATCAAGAAATGAGGACAGCAGTCAGTTTTAATTAGGCATTAGGTTTCACAATATTATATCGGCTGTGGGCTAAATGACTTCATTAGATTCGTTTTTGAGTCCTCTCTAAATTTTGATGAGCTCAGTATCTTTTCGTTTTCATGTGGCCCGATCATATTCTTCAATTTCCTTGCGTAAATTAGGATGAAACTAAGTGAAACATACCCAGAGATGAGCGAGAACGTTGACATCAAACACAGCGCGGATCTCCTTAGCCGAGGTGCTGAGCAGCGGCTTGCACGGCATGATGCCGGCGTTGTTGATCAGCATCGTGACGTCACCGACCTCCTGTTGCACCTTCTCCGCGAGGGCGTTGATGGCGTCGCGGTCTGTTACGTCACACCTGGAAAATTGACACAAATATCATAAGGCGCGGTACATACATTTACTAGAGCCGTTGGTCCACCGTCACCGGGCCGTCACCGAGAACCAAGTTTATTTCTGACCAATTTCAAGATGACGGCGGCGCTCGGGTGACGGACGTGCGGTGGACAAACGGCTCTAGTAAATGTATGTACCGCTACCTCGGCGCCGACAACAACAAACTGCCTTAGAGTAGTCTATCGCCTACGCGTATGTCTTCTTCAAGCGTTTTATCCTAAGGGTACGCCTTTTTCAGCGGAGGAGAACGCGTTTAAGCGCAATAACCGTAAGCTGGCTCCTCCTGCGGCTGTGGACCCAGGTCTAGACAGACGTTCGTCCCACTACCCACTAAACAACCCTGGTTTCCGACACCGCCGAGCCAATGGCTCAGTAGATATGGGAACTGAGCAAAATTTTGGCATACTTTGTCCTTTTCCAAGGCCTGTTTCATGCATGAAAGCATACCTAACAGACAGAAAGAGTAACTTTCACATTTATAATATTACTAGCGGCCGCCCGCGGTTTCACCCGCGAGGTTCCAGTTCCCGTGGGAATTGATCAAAATCCTTTCTTAGCGGATGCCTACGTCATAACATCTACCTGCATGCCAAATTTCAGCCCGATCCGTCCAGTAGTTTGGGCTGTGCGTTGATAGCTATCTATGTTAGTAAGTCAGTCAGTCACCTTTGAGTTTTATATACAGCGTGCAATTTAAGTCGTTGTTTACCCGCAGTAAAATGATTCTATGTAGTAAAATAGATTAATAAAGTTATTTTTTAAGTGAAATCAAAAGTTTTACGATTTATGATAGACGAAACTCGAACCAATAGTACTAGCTGCGACACGTACGGTCAACGGCCGGGGTCATTGCCTTTCGCGTTTATCAAAAAAATGATTATTAACTATTAACTCACAATTGGTTTCTATTTTCCCATCAAACTTTAAAAAAAAATTCAAAAAAAGTTTTAAAAAAATTTCAACAAAAAAAAATTCATCATATAAAAATTACATGCATAAATCGCTGAAGGTGAAGCATTCTGCTGCGGGAAAACAACGACTAAAATAACACGCAGTATATTATAGATACTGTAAATTATTTGATTGGCTAGATGGTACTTTTGATTCTGCCGTTTACTCCAGTAGTCGTGGCTTCGAGTTGCATCCAAGAAATCATTACTGTAACAAGCGTTTTTATTTGAATGTTGGACGTCATCGATTAAATTACAATTTGTATCATAGTGCTATTAATCACAATATGTAAGACCGGTCTACCAGTAGGTGGAAATATTTGAGCCGTTCAAGGTTGTGACAATATAAAACAAAAAGTTCATAATTTCTTGTACAGATAGATACCATTTATAATAGAAGAATGGTGAGCTGATCAAAATAACGCTTCGTCAAACAACGTCAATAGTTTAATAAAATATCTCTGGACATTATTCACACAGCGCCATCTAGCCCCAAACTAAGCATTAGCTTGTGCTATGGGTGCTAGACAACGGATAAACATTACTTATATACTTTTTTTTTTATAAATACATACATATTATACATAGAAACACCCAGACCGATACAAACAGACATGTTCATGCACACAAATGTTTGTACCGTGCGGGGATCGAACCCGCGACCTCTGGTGTAATAGCCGACTTCTCGACCATAACACCAAATGGCTCGTCAAAACCTATAACGACAACATCTTTTTATGTAATAGTGAGGCAAACATCACATGATGGTAAGTGGTTACTACCGCCCATGGACAACTTCGACTAGGTCTAAGATGCGATGACCGCTTTTGATAAAATATGGAACGAGGGCTATGGGGTAAGGAGATAGGAAGGAGGGTGAGGAAGGTGGGCGATATGGCTTTCCGATACCCTCACCAAACTGAGCCAATAGCTAGTACTAATACTTTGAAGAGCCATTCGGTGTAATGGTCGAGAAGTCGGCTATTACACCAAAGGTCGCGGGTTCGATCCCCCCACGGTACAAACATTTGTGTGCATGTCTGTTTGTATCGGTGTGGGTGTTTTTATGTAATAATATGTATGTATTTACAAAAAAGTATATAAGTAATGTTTATCCGTTGTCTGGTCATTAGCTAATGCTTAGTTTGGGGCTAGATGGCGCTGTTTCAATAATGTCCAGAGATATTTTACGTAATTATCTTTTGTCGGAGGGTGATATTTTTTTATACTTAATAAGTTGGCAGTCAGACACGCAGCCCACCTGATGTTTGGCGATCACTGCAGTCTATTCCATTGAGAGACACTTTACCAGGAAGCTTCGCACAATGTGCTGCCAGACTGTAGGCTCATCTGATCTTCGAGCCTTTGATTTCAAGTACTTCCCCGGTAAAGCCCCCATTCGAACTGAAATACTAGAACATTCTGCAACATGGCTCGACCACACCACTTGCAGAATGTAATTAAAATTTGACCATCTTTAAAAAACCATCGCAAACTTCCTAACTACACACATAATTAAATATATATCCAGTTAAAAATGAACTCTATTAATGTAGCAGTGATGGTTCTAAGTCGCATGATCATTTGCAACCTTGCATTGGAAATAGAAATCATTAGTATCGCTCTAATAGAAACTTGGGTTATGCGTTGCATTGCATCGATATTAACGTAAAGTATCGTATACTTCAGATTATAATAGTACGGAACACATGAACCTAAATAAGAGCTAGAGGTAGAACATAGTTTTGACCTTCCACTTGAATGAGCATGCGCATTTGAGGAAATACCTTACATAAGACCACAACGAGGCCACCACCCACCAGCCACCAGGAACCAGCTTATAACTGTTGCGCTATTTCTGTCTGTGTCTCAGGATTCCACAGCCCAATTTGGCAGGGCATTGTTTTTCATGTTCATGTTAACAGTGGAAAGGACTTTTAGTCTTTTAAAAAATAATGGAGATGATTGAATGAGGATTTAATTTTCAATTTTTAACGAGGAATTATTCATTCTTTTTTTACGATGCAAATTCTAATCGTTTTTACGTTCAAGTTAATAAAA
Organism: Mecyna flavalis; assembly: GCA_949319885.1. Classification (NCBI taxonomy): domain Eukaryota; kingdom Metazoa; phylum Arthropoda; class Insecta; order Lepidoptera; family Crambidae; genus Mecyna; species Mecyna flavalis. The sequence goes on from OX439426.1 coordinate 3,254,539, forward strand.
AAAACTTTTAAGTGAGCAGGGTGAAGGATGTTTTTGAATGTTCCAGAGTTATTATTAACTTCGATAATCACAACAAAAAAAGGTCATCAGGTTACTGACTGCTAATATTATCTCTGTGTCCGCAACGCCTATAGTGATAATTAGGACGCCAATGTTTTTCAGAATCAGTTTATGGCTAAGAACTCACGGCGCGGTTTTTAATCGCGCCCGCAGCGGATGCGGGCCCACAGCTTCCTGCGGTTTTATTACAAAACTCACGAGACCGGTCATTTGTGCGATTCCGCAGCCGCCGCGGTTGTCGTGCGGTTACAAACGATCCACGATAAAGTTATCTTTTGGTACGTCACGCTGCCATAAAAATATGTCACTAGTGCAAAATGTCGTCGGATTTCTGTACCTCCCGCGGGCGCTACAATCGCAATTAAACCGCGCGCGCTGCGGGTGAAAATCGGCGTCGTGAAAACTGCACTTACGACTTTCATATAAATCAACATTCTACAGTGGCTGCGGGTCCGCAAACGCTGCGGGCGCGATTAAAAATCGCGTCGTGAGTTCTTAGCCTAATATGTGTGTATGTAACCTTGACAATCGGTAGTGATTATTCTCGATCTTGATATTGACAGACAATCGATTTCCTTATAATCTGACATCATAGTTTTTATGGAACCATAGGGCTAGGAGGACTTTTAGCCTTAATACCTTTATATTGGCCAGTGTTTGACTAATTACGATCGTACGGAACAGAATCAACGAAAGTACCGCAAATATTAACTTAAATAATTAAAAACATCCAGACACAGGACAAGCACCATTTTTTTTTATTTATTTATTTACTAAAAGTTCGATACGTTTTTGGAAGATTGTATCTGAAAGCCTACAGGTTTGTCTTAGATGCTAATATTTCGCTATAGATACATTATGCAACTATGTTTTGAGCGATGAAAATGTCTTGATTGGGATTCGAACCCACGACCCCTGGTGCTTAAAGCAGAGTCACTACCAAATGCGTCATTGGGTCAGTCAGCCAGGAACATCCAGGAATTTTACAAAAACAATGGCGTGCGTCTAAAGAGTCCTACAGATGATAAAAACGGTTTTTTTTTCGGAGGAGAATGCGTTTATGCACAATAACCGCAGGCTAGCTAGACCTGCGGCCGTGTGTGGGACTCGAGACTAGAGCGTTCACTACCCACTAAACTCCCCCGGTTCCCCTTCACACCCGATTGGGACTATTGACCTTGTGGCAATTGACCAGCCCAAAGATGATAAAAACCATAGAGTCAACACGAGTATGGTAATTATCTACTTACTCGTATTTGAAAGCTTTTCCTTTGTCTTCTCTGATGAGGTTGACGGTCTCCTGGTTGCCTCGAGGGTTGATGTCCACGCACACTATCACGGCGCCGAGCCGGCTGAACCGCAGCGCCGTCTCTCGGCCCATGCCGTGGCCCGCTCCTGTGATCTGGAAACCAGGGAAATATCAGTCAGTACAAGATTTTGAAGTATACTTTTGACACATGTTTTGTATCTCAGCATAACAATGTATCCCACATTAATATTGTCGCAACAGCTCTGGCTGTGTTCCGGCAATATTAATGTGGGCAAGGGCGTTGCCAGCTTATGATTAAGGGGGGGGGGGATGGGGCAGCTTATGATTAAGGGGGGGAGGGGGGCAAAGGGGCAATATTGTTTAGGAGAAAAAATATGAACGCCGAGGGCATGAAGCGTTACCGCTTTGCGGCTAGCTACATTTGATCTCTAGGGAGTCCCTCCTTGGCGACGCCGTTGAATGTGTATAGTTTGGCAGCACATTGAGCGACGCTTCCAGGTGAAGCGTCCCTTAATGGAATAGGCCGCAGTGGCCGCTTACCATCAGATGGGCGGCGTGCCTGTCTGCCAACATAAAAGTCTGTGCAATTTACAACTTAGAATGACAAGTATGGATTTTCTTGTTCCTTTTTTATATTATGCTAGATCAGTTGGCAGACAGGCACACAGCCTTCCTGATGGTGAATGGCTACTGCAGCCTATTCCATTAAGGGTCTAGTTATTGTCTTAGAACAAAAGTTATTAAGCAATAAAATAAAATAAAAATGAAACCCTATGGATTTTTCCACAGAACAAGAATATGGCTGGCGCTTGCTTTAAACTCCCGCCAAGTTCATTCGTCTTCCAAAATTAAGTCAAAACCTCCGTCAAATCATTAACTTACAAGTATGATCTCTCCTTTAACGCTCTTAGGCTCTGGCGGCACGAAGAACTGGTAGATGCAGTAGATCCACATGGCCGTCATCCGCACGTACAGGATGGCGATCTCCAGAGCCACCGAGATAAAGTTGTACACCTTCATGCCGATTCCGCGCTCGTCCGTCCTGAAACAACAACAATAAGGTTGAATAAGAAAGAAGAAAGAAAAAACATTTCGACGGCCCCCCCGAATAAACGTGCAAAGGAAATTCATCAACTTTACAGGAGAAATTAAAAACGTAAAAATGTGAATATTTCAACGTGGTATTTAAATATGCCTGTACAATGTATAACGAAATTAAAGAAAAAAAAATTAGGTATTAGTATAAGTCACAACAATATGGAAAATATTTATAGTTTTCATGTAATTTGGAAAAAATCCTTTTAAAATTATATTCTAGTGTAGTAGAAACATTCCTGATCGAGTAATAGTCCTTTGCACGTTTATTCGTGTGAATAGGTAAGAAATATATAAGTGTAAGTGCACTGTACACTGCACGCCTGACCGGCTGTTTGAAGGTGCAATGTCAATTCGCAAAACTCCCCGCACCCCTCCATAACGTGTAATAAATGATTGCGATAGTTTTGAGTTTTGCTTTTCACACGAAGAAACGTGTAAACGACATAACATTAATAATCGTGTATAAAACTTAACTGCAAGGTTTAATACACCAATATTCGGGTAATGTTTTTACATGTTTTTTCCCTAGAATAACCATATTTGAAGCTATATCTTCGGTGTTTATTGTTAAAAAATTACCAAAAAATTCAAGAAGGTGCAGGACTTCGTCCCGCATCCAAAGAAGCAAAAAAAATTTTTTTGTGCTATAGCTCTTGCACGTTTATTCGGGGGGGCCGTCGATTTATTGGCCAAACAAGAAAGAATCATAAAGGATAGACTATATACATTGATACAGAAGAAGATAACATGACAAACATTAACTATCAGACGACATAGGCCAACAGGGTTCTTGCCTCAGCATATGCGGCTGTGTCATTTGGAAAACGCTGAACACAACAGCGCCACAGAACATATTATAACAGCGCTGATATGAGATATGACAGCTGAATAACGACTGTGAGTTGGTGGAGTCCGAAAGAGAATCGTGATTCACAATGTACAAGAAAAGAAAGGAGGATTTGAAGGTTTGGTGGGTTATCCGTCCTTTTCAGGTTGGGAGCCCCACTTAAGTCTGCCATTCCCGTTGATAGAGGGTATGCGTAAACGCATTTCCTATCGTCATAGAATAAATAAAACTAAAATAAACTTATTTACTTATTCTATGCCTATCGTTTGAAAAATAAAGGTGCGATTGTCGTGCACACTCGCGGTTTGCGTATTGAAAGCCTGCCTATTAATTTTTTCAATATTCTCGAGGAAGTTAATTGTTTTTAAGAACAGTTATAAACTATTGGAGAAATGAAGTTTCATACTATATTTTTGCCTCAGGATCATCAACAAACCTGATTTGTTTAAGGCGTAATAAGAACGATCATAGGTATCAAGTCTCAAATTAGTCGTTTGCCTTAAACAGATTAGCATATAGACTCATTGAACAATGAATTAATGTCAAACTTCCTAGATAGCTAGATCCATGATAAGGAAGTAAGGAGTTTACAAATATTTTAAAATGGGTAAATTAATAGCAAATATTATAAGGTGACCCTGAAGATGACCAGTAATTTATTTTCAATGCTATCTTTGTCGGTGTTTTGTTTTATTTGAGTACTTTGATTTGGATTTTGTGAATAGGGACAACGGATTTCTGTTTTATAAGTCCCTGTGTTAGGTATGCTTGATATTAAAGGACGTTATAACTGATTTAAATAGATTTCTCTGTGATTCATACACCATTTGTTAGACTTGTCTCGTAACCATTTGAAAAAACACACTAGGGCATTAAACCCGGCTGCTATTGCAAGATGATCTTCGTTAAGATGCCTTTTTAGAGGTCAAAACTTATTATGATTTTTTCTTCTTATAAAAACTGTACATCGCTAATCGAGATGTTATGCAGCTATTGGTTATACACATGCATCATTTACATCCCACCAAACGTATTACGCGCTTATAGTGTGTGTGGACATTGTCAGTAATTGCTTCCTGTAATTAGCACCAATTTACTATATCACATACTACAACTTGCAAAAGGTCTTGGATTTTATGATTCTTTAGATTTTCTCTAGTTACGTACTGGTTGATCGATCACACTAAACGAACTATTTATATGAGTGCTTTTACCTTATTTTGTTTTATTATTGCTGTTAATTAGTCAGGATGTTTACAGTACTATCATTTTACATCTTTACAAGACCTTGACTGGCCCCTTTTTTCCAGAGGAGAATACTTTTAAGCACCATAATCGCAGGATAGCGTTTGCGGCCGTGTATGTGGGACTTACGTTCGTCCCCCCTACCTTCAAGTTTGACTTGACAGGTTTAAATACCTAAAGATGATCTCAAGTCCTATTTTAAGACTCAGATTTGAAAGATGTTTCGGATTTCATAGTGAAGGTTATAAATTGTTTACTCTGCAAAACCAGTATGCCGACCGTGACACGGCAGTGACCTAGTTCCTTCTTGACTCAAGAATCATCTCTTTCTTTTTTATTATGATATTTTTGCGGGCGAAGCCGCATGTGTAAGGCTAGTATGCTACGTGATAATAATGATTATTTCCTGAAGTAGAATAGGCAATGAAATAGTTGAATAGGGAAACGGATAAAAAATTAAAAGAGTAGTTGGACAGAAATCCAAGACACAATTGGAAAATAGAGCTAGTAGTGATAGGCTATAGTAGGGATAGGCCGAAAAACTATCAAAATCCGGCATAACTTTGTACAGTCCACGCAAATAAGGACGCGAAAGGCTAGTTTACTATATTATTAAGTCATACAAAATAGACAATTATTGACTCCGATATCCTTAAAATGATAGCCATTGAAACCGCTGGAAAACCAATTTTAATGTTTTTCGATGTTTTCGTATAAAGATTTCATCAAAAAACTTGATCCTGTCAAGAGTAGAGGTTGTCAAAAGACAGCGATGTACACACACAACCAGTTCTGCGGGCGACCGTGACCGCATCTTTTGATCTTAGCTTACATACTCTGTAACTCGAGCAATCCCACACACAGTGTGTACATTGGTAACAGTAAACCTACCTGTAATGTTTTTTTTTAAATTAACTATGCTTGAAATAACAGGAGTTAATGTTTTATAGTAATCGTTTCACCAATTAGTGTAACATTACAAAACCTTTAATATCTTGTGTGCGATAAAATCGAATAACAATTAAAAACAAATCTTAAACGATTTTAGACCAAACCTTGACTTATTTGGCATTCAAATTATGCGAGCTAACAATTCAAGAGAATTATCCAAAAAATAGATTGCCCTACTGTAATACCTACATTTTACTATGTTTTATTTTTACCGGCGAGGCTGTGTGATCTACATACAATGTTAATTTTGCAAGAAATTTTTCCATATTATCTTTCGCGCCAAATGGTTTGACGAAGGACACTATTTTTGAAATACTCGTAAGTTTCGAATGGAAAACAATTGAAGGCATGCAATAGCGTAAAACATATATTTGGTATTCCAACATGACTTAAAAAGTTGGGCCCTATCGTGCCAATTTATTTGCAGCGTTTAATACTTAGCCATATTGTATAGGTACTCTAAGGTTAATTACAATGTATACATAACAAATAATAAGCAATCATCAGGTAAAATTCAATAGCGTGTAGCCAATTACCTGTACCTACTTATTTGAAAGTTGAACCATGAGACCAACATACTGGACAGGTATACTTCGTCATACATCGTTTACAGGGATCATTGTTGAAAAAAGGGCGGCACGCATTGATAGTGTATTTAAAAAAGAGGTAGATACGGCACTAGCGCTCGAAAAATGCTCCGCTCATATTGTGTTAATTGACACAAATCATTTTAGACGCATAATGTCAACGGTTGGTGAAGCACATAGATTTAGTATATCTCGACGGATCAAATTCTAATCGCCGTGCGTCAAAGGATGGCATATCTACCTCTTTTTTAAATACACTATCAATGGCGGCACGGAAATGTTTATATTGCGACATAAACAGAAGTTGTCAAACTTTTTGATAGGAGTGGAATGTTACCCACTCAGGTTACCCACAGTGAAGCGATGACAAACGTTGACCGACACGTGAGGATATAAAAAAATATAATATGTTACCTGCCAAACCAGAATTTATTAGTTTTGCCTGAGCTAAACTAGTTCTACAGCTATTTTTTCCTACCAGCACTTCGACGTCAATGGCCTGTTGAGAAATACCGCAAGAAACTCAAAAGTTTGCCTTTTTTTAAATATTTTTACGATAAAATAAACTGGTACATAAAACCAAGATCAGACAAGATCACCCTAAGCCTGACCAAGCTAGTTATTCCCGATGTAAATACAGTTAAGTGACTACGAGACATTCAGTTGGATCAGGCTACTAGGTTTTGTGGAATGCAGCTTCAACGACTAAAAGATTTTTTTTTTACTTCAACCTGGTATTGTCAACCTTTTAATAGTTTTTAATTATAGTAAAGTTGCTAATGAATATTTTATTCTCAAACTCGTGAGAGACCTTTTGAGCAGGAGTTGCCAAATGGGTTTGGGCAACGTTTGCGACACCGCCTGCGCCCGCGCACCTTCCATTGCGCTATCGTATCGCTAAACTTGTATTTAAACAGTCGATATTGATACAAAACCGTAATTAAAATGTTAACATATTCTTTTTTTCAGTCCATTTATTCCACTCTTGCTTGAAATTATTGACATTATGAACTCACTGGTAATCGCGACTGATTGCTCGCCCATAAAAATAATTTATCTACATCCATACCATAACGCACCTTTGGTAGAACAAGGGCACAACTGTCAAAAATTGGCAAAATGAGTTAAGTATACAGAAATGCTTTAAAATGCACCTTTTAACTGAAGGGACAAAGACACACGTTTAATTCCTTCAAAAAACCGCCAGAGCGCACAAGCGGCGTTGTCTTTCTGGGGCCATTTTCTTACTCTGTTGGCGCGACAAAGTCTCATTGGTCATTTGTGGCATCGGCGGGGAGAGATGTAGTCGTCACTTGGAGCGCTAACGCCGTAAAGTTAAATATGCCCTTTGATGTTTTTGATTTCTGGAGTGACAAGGCCACATTTGTCACACTTATGCCCTGTTTATGATATAAAAATTTGGAGGACAAAGCCGTTCAGACATTTGTGCCGTTGTCTGTCCAAGATTTGTTTTATTCCTAGGAATACCTAGGAAGACCTAGGTCTTAAAATTATTTTTTATATGTAAAGTTAATTTAAGTTTTTTACTGGTATCTTATTTAAACCTATTTTTATGTGTGATTCCAAACAGTTTTAAGAAAGAATAATACCAATTTAAGTAAAACCTTTGTTACTAAAGGATTGTTTAGAATTTTATTAAAAAATAGTTTTTCTGTTAGGTTTTTTGTTAGGTTTATGTTTCTTTTATTTTGAAATTATTCTCTTATAATAATATTTTTTATTATACTATTTTTAAGCGATTCTAAAGATATTTTCTAATGACCATAAGATTTCAGATTTTTGACGAAATGTGACGACTGATTACTAAGTTTTGATGTTTTTTTTTGTAAAAAGTTACTGTGAAATGTTTAATGTATAAAAAAATACAACATTTACGCAAAAAACACGGTGTTTTTAGTCAAAAACGATGCCAAATTAAAGCTTAAATATGGTCACATTTACAAAATATTTTACTTATTGGTGGAACAAGGGCACAATTGTACACCTATGTTAGAAAAAATTTTTTTTACAAAAAAACTACTGGTTTTTAATTATTGTAAACCACGCACTTAAAAAGAATATAGTATATAGTTTATGTCATGCAAAGGAGAATAACTTTAGTATGATATTGATAGAGCTAGGCCACATTCAATACAAAAAATATCTTAAAATGGCTCTCCTGTAAAATCGCAAAAGGTGCAGTTCTGCCCTTGTTCTACCAAAGGTGCGATAATATGTCTATTTTATAGTCAGGAGCGATGATCAAACGCCCTACATTTAGATATATGTATCTGTGGCTGCATCGTTATGTTTACATTTTAGTATCGGTAACCGATACTTTAATTAGGTTCAAATTTCGAACGTCTTCTTAAAAAGTAAAAATTAATGGATTTGAAGCTAACATATATAAGCAAAACATCTTGATGTATTTTCAAAGGTACCAGGAGAGCATAACCGCAGCGTAACTATTCATTAAATCAAAGAGTTTGAAAGACGCGAGCTAGCCTAGCTTCTTGTTCTTCTCTGCTCTCCTGGTACTACGGATTATATTCCATGCGGTTTCACATCGATCCTGACTTTAAAATAGACATTTATCGTATGAATGAAGATAAAGTTATGTATGTGACTGTACATAATTAGGCATTAAAATACTCATGTGATCCTTTTATGAAACTCACTTCGTTCGTTTCATAAAACCACATTCGTATTTTAATGACCCTCATTATGCAACAGTCACATAAATAACTAATTATTAACTAGACTTGCAAGTTAAATTTAAATCCATAAAAGCCAGGATTATGATTAATTTCAGACTTACAAAAAAGTGCTAAATCGCTAAGTTAAGAAAAAGTGTTCAAAACATTCAGCAGCTAGACATTTTTAAATGTACCATAACAATTTAATTGTACAATCAGAACGGACAAGATCAAAATTTAAAGAACAATGCTCAAAAAAAACCCAGGTTGGAATCAAATGAAAAGTATCTCCAATTATTGGTAATAATATGTAATTAAATATTCCATAGGGGGCATCATCGAAATCAATGGCGGTATGTGTGAAATTGCTATTCAGATTTTTCAGGGGTCAAATAAAGTATCAGTTAAAGGGAGCAGTAAACAGATACAGTTGCGGTTTAAAAGTGTATAAAATGGCAATATATAACATAATTATATTATATAATTGTGTACAATTATTATTATTTAATATAATAAAGCAAAACAGTTTTTTTGTTTTTGGAAACGCCCTTATCTCAGGAACTACAAGACCGATTCTAAAAATTCTTTCACCAATGGGAAGCTACAACTTTAATGAATAAGTGCTAAAAAAAAATTTTTTTTTTTATAAAAATATAAAAAAAAATTTTTTTTGCACGTATTATTCAGTAACTATGTAGCTTCCCATTGGTGAAAGAATTTTTAAAATCGGTCTTGTAGTTTCTGAGATTAGCGTGTTTACAAAAACAAACAAACTGGTACGCTTTATTTTATTGAATAATAATAATAATATACAATTAAATAATATAATTATGTTAGATATAGCCATTTTATACACTCTTAAACCGCAACTGTATCTGTTTACTGCTCCCTTTAACTGATACTTTATGTGACCCCTGAAAAAGTTGAATAGCAATTTCACACATACCGCCACTGATTTCGATGATGCCCCCTATGGAATATTTAATTGCATATTATTACCAATAATTGGAGATACTTTTCATTTGATTCCAACCTGGGTTTTTTTTTTCATACTAGATGAGCATTGTCCTTAGTTTGGGAATTTTAGTCTGCTGCGAGTAGACGAAATAATGGATTAAAAATATCACAAATACTAAACAGTAAACAGTTAATACTCGTATAAATAACAACGATTGTAAACAGTGAGTCAAATCTATAATTTACTCTTTCGACATTACTTAAGCACTATTGAAGAATAAGCCGCTACTTATTTATATTGTTAACTGATAAGTTCAAAGAACTGATAAGTTCTTTTATTTTTAACCTAATTTAGGAGTTCATAGGTTTATCAATGTTATGACCGAAAGTTTTTTACGTCAAATTGATTAACCGTCATCGTCAAAACAACGGAACGGAGGATATTTCCGTTGTTTTGGCGGCAAATTAATTTGGCAACTACTACTTACGTAGTACAACAAATTTAAAAGACAATAAATGTATAAATAGGTAGGTACGGTCAACAGCACATCACGGTTAACACTTGCAGTTCGATAATAGCACTTATGCCCCCGGCATAAGAGCGGTACAAAGTCGAAAGTGTTACGTCTGACGTGCTTTTGACTGTACAATGTTTGTTTATGTCTATATGCTCAGCTGGTTTCGGTAGTTCTGAGAAGGGGACAATGGTTAGGGCATTGAGCTCTAAAACCCGGAGGTCGTTCGTGTCGTGGGTTCGAATCCCGCGTTGTGTGATTGTTTTCAGTTTGGTTAGGACCAGTTAGGACATTGCAGGCTTGATCACCTGAATGTCTGAAAAGAATGATTTCGTGCTTCGGAAGGCACGTTAAGCCGTTGGTCCAGACTATGCTCCAAGTAGGTCTGGTTTCCCTTGTAAGGGTTACGGAGGTCAGATGACAATCGCTCCATTGTAACAACCAGGCTTGTCAAATCGAGGATCATAGTCAAAGCGGACCCTGAGCTCTATACTGGACGCAATCGGGAATACGCTGATGATGATGATGACAATGCTTGTTTACTTGAAATTAATAGCATCGTTTGACAGACGAAATATAAATCCAATGTTTATAGTTGGAACAGTACTTATAAGACAAACAATGGGCATTAGAAAACATAATGGGTGAGTAGCTAGCCACCTAAGCCAACAAACGTATTAAAAATATCTTCTAAATTCAACTTTACTGCAAAAAAGTAAATATCAATGTCATTTTTAGTATCTTATTAGGTCTATCATCTTCGCGAACACAAAGTTAGTCGATGCCCTTTAAGTACTGTTTCTGCTGACTCTTGCATCCCTCCATAGATTATAGTCCTTTTATTGAGTGTTGCCGCTACTTACGATATTCTTCACGAAGTACTTTTATCCTATGATCGTACTTATGAAACCCAACCAGCATACGTGTACTGATCAAGGTTACCTAGATGCCCGGTACCTACATATAGTACAGTTCACGTGCTAGTTACATAAGCGGCTAGCTTCCTCCGGATACTAGCTAATGTATCCGTTTCATTCAGTAAATAAACGGTTGAAAAACAATAAATTTTGATCTTTTCAATCTAACATACAGGTAACGTTTGGTTACAATTTATTAGAAAATAATACTTCTAAAATGTTTTTATCTATGACATGAAGTGGTCAGTGGTCAGTTAAGGTAATGAAAAATGGTGACGTACTGTGCGTTCCGGAAGAAACACCTACCAGGATTTCACCAAATCCATCACACAAATAAACACGATTTCACCAAATCCATCACACAAATAAAATTTTCGATAGCTGCTTTTACTGTTGGAAAGCTACACTATCCCCGTGCGACATAGGGTACTTTTGATCCTGGAAATGTGGGGAAAGGGATCCCCCTTTCCCCACATTTCCAGGATTTAAAAAAATACTTACGCGCGAGTGAAACCGCGAGGGCGACCGCTAGTTTGTTATAATTTAATAAACAATACAAATCTATATATATAAAACTCAACGGTGACTGACTGACTGACTGACTGACTGACTGACATAGATAATTATCTATCAACGAACAGCCCAAACCACTGGACGGATCGGGCTGAAATTTGGCATGCAGGTAGATGTTAGGTATGACGTAGGCATCCGCTAAGATAGGATTTTGATCAATTCCCACGGGAACGGGAACCACGCGGGTGAAACTAGCGGCAATGTTTTTTAGAAGAAACTTCTCGATGGTCTGGAGGTTTAAGCTACCGAGCTAATGACCTGGTCCGGGGATCAATGTACGAGTCGGTCAAAAATAAAATGTGTGGCGAAAACGGTTTGTGCACGGGCACAGCTCGGGTTTATCACCAATCCTCATTTGGCCACCAATATCTCGAGCCAGTGGATATTGGTGGCTATTGTGTTTGTGACTATAATTTGATAGCTATGGCAATGATCTTTGCCCCGCATTGGGACATTAATTGGCTGGTATTTTTTATAACAATCTTATTTTGACATTCTAAACGATCAATATAGCTGTATAGACCGACAAACTTATCTGTTCCGGTGGCCAAAATTGGAACTACGTGAATTGCAATGCAAAAACGATATTTAATGACAGCATTACAACGACAGTAGCGACGCCGCCACCGGAACAGATAAGTTTGTCGGTCTGTAAACCTGTTCGGGTCTAATTTTTTGTAATTGTTGCTAAAATCACAATGAATATTTATTATCCCAACGAAGTAGATAAACAGGTAACACTACCAATGAATATAATTTTTTTACAATTTTGACGTCAAAGGTTAATGGTATGATGACGTATTTCGTCAAAACGACTAGGTATATTATATAAGCAGTATAATGTGAAACTTGTTTGAAAAACGACAACCGCGACAAAAAAGAAACAACTTTTTTATGTCGTATATTTATTTCAAGTCTTATTTGATTGGCTTGATGGTGCATTTGATAGTGAACTGCCCTATTCGCCAGGGGTCGTACCTATGTATTAGGTAAGTATAATGCATGACACATCATCTATCAATGTGACACATGACCATTTTATACATTTGTGTTAGTTTGTTATTTTTAAGTAGTTTTGTTGCCTCTGATTTCAAACAGTGCTTACCTATTTTGGGACATCTATCAACATATTATATCAATATATCAATGTTTGTAATGGAAATTGTTCGTTATTTAATTATTTACTAAAATACACGAATTCTGCGGCTAGTCGATCGAAGATTTTCACTTATTCAGGGAAAACCAGGACGAAAATGTTCGTCCAAAGAACCTTTTTTTATACCACGAAGGCACTAATGGCTACAGTTCGACTGATAGTAAGAGGTTACCATCGCTTAAAGATTAATATTGGGCATCACTAGCGCGAAGCCGCCCCTGTAATTTCAGTTGGTTTTGGTTTCAAAACAGCGTAATAAATCGTACACTCGTTGCATTGGCTATACATACAACAACCGGATGGAATATTTTGCTGATTACTACGGTAAGCATCATCATGGTTTATTGATGGTTTTACTGCGGACGGATACATTTTATCAGCGTAAGCTTCGATAACGTTCAACCTCAGCGATCAACAAACGTAACTAAAAATGACACTATTACCTATAATTTTTTTTTGTTGTGTTCGTTATTGTGATGTCATGTATTTATTGATTTTATTCCCTTACTAATCCCAGGCGGGTCGATAGTATACATTTTTTGTTTGGAATTTGGATAGCTACATTATACGAGTAAGTAGTTTCTTTAAATAAATCGGTAATATATTGTGTTGGTGTCATAAACATGATTACTCTCGAAACATGTAGATACTTAGAGATAAGATAGTCACCTAGACAGCTTGTAATAACTTGATAACGAAACCAATCATACTCTTAACAAAAACATTATTAATAGTGAATCAAGGTATTATCTCTGGAAAATAAAAAATCACAACTGCACACAACTGAAATTGCCAGCATAGGTCTGACTTTGTCCCAGCTCCATTAATATGGGAGCTAATACACTTGAAATCCCAGGTTTGAAGATCTCAGTCTACAGAGGAGTCTACACAGTGTGGTAGGATAGTTTCTGGTGAAGTATCTTCGATGGCATAGACCAACGCAGAGACCGTTTACTAATACTTGAGCTGCGTTATGCATAAACAAAGGAAACATTTCTCCTAATGAAAATCTAGAATTCCATATGTGTGCATATGGAATTCAAGGTGCCATGCATCGTAACACAGGCCTCCATAATTATTATTCATTATATTCCCCGTATCGTCGCAAACGTAATGTTGTTTTAGTTAGTCAGTTGCCCAACTAGCATGGTGTAGTTCGCTTCCCGGTGTGCCGTAACGAGTGGTTTCTCAACTAAACGATCAGGTTGCCACAAGAACTATCTGCGGCTTGTATCCTTATGTATGTTTATGCACTTATTGTGCCTTGCTCTCGCCTGCACTATAAGGAAGTTTCTGAGAAACCACGAAATAAAAGTATCATAATTTCACAAGGATTCATCAGGACCACCATCCTATATTTAGAATTAATTTTTTGGATAGGAGCGGTTGCAATCAAAGTCAAAGCCACATGGACTCGCACTTAAATCCATAAATTGGTATGAATTAGTTATTTATGTGACTGTTGCATAATGAGGGTCATTAAAATACGAATGTGGTTTTATGAAACGAACGAAGTGAGTTTCATAAAAGGATCACATGAGTATTTTAATGCCTAATTATGTACAGTCACATACATAACTTTATCTTCATTCATACGATAAATGTCTATTTTAAAGTCAGGATCGATGTGAAACCGCGTGGAATATAATCCGTAGTACCAGGAGAGCAGAGAAGAACAAGAAGCTAGGCTAGCTCGCGTCTTTCAAACTCTTTGATTTAATGAATAGTTACGCTGCGGTTCTGCTCTCCTGGTACCTTTGAAAATACATCAAGATGTTTTGCTTACATATGTTAGCTTCAAATCCATTAATTTTTACTTTTTAAAAAGACGTTCGAAATTCGAACGTAATTAAAGTATCGGTTACCGATACTAAAATGTAAACATTACGATGCAGCCACAGATACTTATATCTAAATGTAGGGCGTTTGCTCATCGCTCCTGACTATAAAATAGACATATTAGGTTATGGATGTAGATAAATTTATATTTCGCAATAATTCTTAATAAGAAAAAAAAAACTGCCTGTCTATCTTTTCACCAATAAACCGTCTCTAATCAATTTGGCACAGACATAGACCAGACGTTAGGAAATGAGGCCGCTTTTGTTTCAATGACATAGCTCTTTTTCGCGGAAAATTATCAAATGCTTGGTCAGTGCTATCTGGCCCCAAACTTAGCACAACTTATAATATTACTAATTTCTTAATCTACGTAGCTAACTCCAGCGGGAATGAACATCAAATGGGCGTTAACGCATAGTTGATTTAATGAAAAAATCCTTGATTCATCAAATCAAGTCATGAAAGTTACCAGTCAAGGCGCGTAGATCGTATCAAGGTTCGGTGGTGCGTTGAATCCGGCGCAAGCGCAACGTCATTTTCAACTCAACCGTGTTTATTCTGGAATGTACTTTTAATACGTAGCATTAAACGCTTCATTTATTTAATAGTAATACTGTCGGGGAGGGGAGGTAGTAGAGTAGTACCTACTTGTAATCTAGTAATCTGTTTGTTTTTCATTCCGGCACATGATTTTGAACATACTTATCTATAAATACGAATACCTACGCTTCTTGTGCGTTAATATTTCCAAGCGGCTTAGAGCAGCTGGCTGGGGGTACTTGAGCACACAGGGCTACCCTATATGTATATAAGTACAACTAAATCAGCGTAGAAAAGAAACATAACTAAAACTTTAACCGTGACATTACTAGGAAACCTGCATACTGCAACCAGCTTAGCTGAGATGCCTAATCAAATCGACCAAGTTTCCCTGTTCAGAGTTAAGAAGATCAGGTGGCAGTTGTTCCAATATAATAACTCGAATCGCCAAATCTTGGATAATGGTGCAAATATACCCTGACTTGACCTGGACAAAGGTCCGAAGAAGGAAGGAAGATCATGTTAAGCCTTAAATCGTATACCTACCTACCTTCTTTTCATCAGTAACGCGTTTCTTCCCAAAAATATCATCTTTACATATGAAGTGTTGCATCGATCAAAATGTTTTTCAAAATAATGAGCAGTCGATAAATTCAACGTTCCACTTATCATACTTTCGACGAGGTGTCATCGACGAACTGTAATTCGATGAGACGTTCGTCGAAATGGGGTAGTGAACGCCTTAAAGACAAACTACGACATTACAATGTGTAAATTCTGAAATAATACGCGGCAATCAAACATTTGCTAATAATGTCTTTTTCAATTACCAAGACGCCAATGTAACTTGCAATGAAAACATAGTTTATTTTATTAAATTCAAGTATTGATGTGCAAATATTATACATTACATCGGCTTGTTAATGTGCAATCGGCGATTATGCAATAGCGGTGCGGTTAGCACGCAAGTAACCACACCAGCTGATAATACCAGGTTAATGCTAGTACGTTTAAGTATGTCTGTAATAGCAAAAACAATGAAGTTTAAATTCCCAGCAGAAGTTAGTTTTCAGAAATCTCTTCTAAACTAAACCAATCAATCAATCGTATAGATTTAAGCAAAGCACTAATAAAACGTCAAGGTATTTTCAATATGAATAACCAAATGTATAAATATATGTTTTATACACAAAAGATACTAATTTTATAAATTAGAACGTAACTCTGTCTGTCTATATGCCTATTACGCTTTCACGCCGAAAGCACTAACAGGTTGATGAAATTTTGTACAGGCATAGACTAGAACCATTGAGCTATTAAGTACATAATATTTCTATGACTAGAACTTGGAATAGATACGCTAAACATCATAAGTGTTTGAAATAGGATATCACTGTAATGTTTGCTTCTAGACCCGTTCATACATAAGAAAAACACAGGCTACAATTTATACGCTGATCAAGCCAATGTTAGAATTATAAACGCGGAAGTTTATGAAAATTGGACGGATGCATATATGCTACTCCTGTCAGAGTTAATTCCAGATTGTTATGGCAACTGCAGCCAAACATGTCATTAACTTAATAGCAACGAAGTTACTGCATGTCATGGTTATCGTCATTGAAAGCTTGTCATCGTTACAAATCGAGTACCAAACTGGATTACCTATCTAAGTTTTAAAATTTATTCGAAACTTTGAAGAATAACTTGTATTGTAGTATCGATCAAGGTTCCCATTTTTATAAGTTAAAGTAGTATCAGCCTATTAATAATTTAATATCTCACTACAGAGTAAGAACCTCCATCATTTAAATCAAGTCATTGTCTGGGTACTGACTTAATCTTCACGTTTGCTAAATGCGGATAAATCACAAACCGAACTTCGAAAATTCCGACTAAATAGTATTAGATGGGTAAGCGAAGTTCACTCCACAGACTAGTTAAAAGATACAGGTTTACTCATAGACATATAATTTCATATTTGCACAAGAGTTGAATTTTCCGGACAGAGAACCAAACAGGCTTATTTTAGCGTCGTGATTATTTCAAGGAAAAGGAAAGTGCAGGGCTTTTTCTAACCTTACAATTTGCATAAAACAACCAACTCACTTGAAAAAAAGAACATTCTTCTTCCTCCCATTCCTACCAACGAACGATATATTAAACCACATTGTCACTAAATTCTATCACTTATAGTGAAGTGAAATAGGACTTTTTGTAAAGTCGGCAACTTTTGTGCTCGTAAAAGTCAACACGCGCGGTGTGCTTGGCTAGACTTTCACTAGTGAGGTGCAACTGCAGTTTAGCTAGTGCGTTACGCAATTAACGGAAACGTGTCGAAAATTGTGCGTCTGCCTGCAACGAGCTCGCCCTGCCGTGTATCCGGTGCATATACCGGCGATTAGTTGATTGAAGATGCGCCTGCAACCGACGACCTACTGGCACATGATACTGAAGCATTGAATAAAGGAGGATTGCATGATAACGCTGACCTTTGTGTAGCTGCTCGGTTTTTGTGATCTACTTGATGGTATTTAGCTACTACCTTTGGAAAGCAGTTTTAAAATCGTCCAACGTGCTGCAAACATCTAATAATTTAGTTACTCTTAATTTCAAGTGTGCTGGACTTAAGTAGTCACTTGATTAAAAACTGCACTTTCTAGTTCTCCATTGAATTGTTCGACTGAGCTACTAAATTCAGTTTAATAATAGGTAATATGAATATTCTGTGCATTCTGATTTCTATCCAAATAAGAATTAAACGTAATTACATGAAATCGTAACTGTACATCAAATGACTACTTCAATTGGTAGACAATCATTTTTTTGCATCATTTTAATTATCAATTAGATCGAAACAAAAAAAAAATTCTTGTTTTGTGGATCGAAACAAAGCACTTGAGAAATTAATTATTTGATTGTCATTTATAGGCAGTATGTATTGCAATTGTAGATCTGCACCAGATTCAAATGGAACAATGTTATGTTACCTACAACGGAAGATCCACTTGGGCTCACTAAACCAACGCAATGACGAACGAGAAGCTTCATGTTATTCTGATCCTAAACGTCTATGCGAGTACTAACCGTTTGTATAGCAATTAGATTAACCTAATTGAACGATTGGACCTCGACAGACAGTACTTACATAATAATTATTCTGTTTACTGCTGATGCTGCTGTTCATAATGACAAGACAATCATTCTGAAAATGTGGATGGTGATAAAGTACTTTCAATGAATTGTGCATAAAAAGGCCTAAAGGATTATTAAAAAAAAATCATTAAAGTTTTAAAGTAAACGCTATTTTTAACTAACTTCAATAAAAACGAAAAAAGGAGGTTTTCAATAAACCTATGATATCTTTCATAACAGTTATGTTTATGATCGGATTATCGCTTTTGTTTGTTTTGTACGGGATACTTGCTAATTGGTCACATAAAAATATTGATTTAGTTTGAACGAGCAGTTTGAAGATTTTTGTTTACGTGTACCTACGATGTGATTTTTATTTCTCTACCGAAATTAATGTTTACATTGTTATCTTGCTCCGTATACTACACCTCAGTAGTCGAAGGATTTACCTATTATTTACATCCAAGACGTAGCCTACATAGAAAATAGACAAACCCTCTGAGTCATGTACAAAGTCGTCAAGAAGTCAATGTCAGGCGAATTTACGAGACACGTAGGAGGTCAATGGTCTGTGCGTGCGCCAGGCGTGCGCGCATTGCGTAACGCCTGGCCAGGAGCGAGGTTTCCTTCCTCAGGCACCGACTTCCCTTCAAGGATTACAAGACATTTGACCATTATCTCAGGCTCATTTAACAAAATCGTAGATATTCCGTTTCCGGCAACCTAACATAATATAATGGACCTCATGTGTTACATTTGACTTTATTAGAATATTTTTGGTTTAAAAAATTGACAGTACCTAAACGAAAAATGGACTGTCGTACTAATCTAGATAGCTGTTGTGTAAATATCGAATTAAATGATAAGAAATATAAAAGGCTTTTTCTAACAATAAACAATTCTATGTAAGTATATGACGAAGGCTACTAATGTAGTTTAATTAATTTTGTTAGTTTTTCACTTTCTTGAATGCTTACACCATAGAAGTAGTAGGTAGCCTACACAAATAAAAGTTTGGTTCTAAGATCTTCTTGAAAATTAATAACATTCTAATGAAATTTTGTTACACATATTATTCTTATTTTAGTTATCTTGATTATTTGTTTTTGTGTTAAAATATTAGAATGTCTTACTTTATCGTAGTATTGTGTTATCGTGAGGTCGAAGTCCTTTCTTATATTTACTGACACCGCCTAAAAATAACGTTAATAGCTTTCTGATTCATTACAAAACAAAAAATAAGATCAATTTGCGATAGTAAAAATAATGTAAACAATTTTTTTTTTGAGATACCAAAAGTGACGGCGCATTTGCCACGCATCAAATGTCGTAGGTTCAAGTACTAGGACGTATTCAGTGTTTGCTTCTCGCTGTTAATATCCATTTAGGCTTATTTTTCTAGAACTTACCAGGGCATCTTAGACATTAAGGGTTGAGTCCTCCCATGCTTGTTTACGGTCTCCATTGTCTGACCTGCGAAATAAGGTTATACGTTTAGACTTTTTAATCTTAACGAGTAGATCATGTATCTTATTTTAAGGTAAAGTTTATTTAAATGTCAGATTTTTTCTGGATTCTTTTGATGACTTTTATGGATATTAAAATATTCATTTAACCCATCTACACCCGACCGAAAGCCGGGTGTCGCGTAAACAATAGATTTTCTATTGTGTCTGGTTTTCCGGGGCTTGATGGATTAACTACAGTCGCGTTTGTGGTATTTTGATTTTTTGTTATACAAACTTTGAATGGAACTGACCAATAATTCCAAGAGTTTTAACCACTTTAGTTGGTGATCAGGTTTGCAGCTCATCTGATAAGAAGACCTTACCATAAGAGAAATTCTATTTTCTAAAATAGGTAATTAGGATAACAAGCCAAAGTTACACTTGATGATTAGTAATCACTACCGCCCATGCACGGACACTTGCGGGCACATTTTTCCCGACTGGGAATGAGACTTCATTGCCCCTTATTTTTAACTTTTTTAATTTTTTATTTTTCATTTTTTCTAGGTCATCTGGAAGTAGGTTAGGTTTTGCTACTAGTCAGTCAGTTAATACTAAATCATATCTTTATAATCGTTTGAGCTAGCTTGATGAAATTCGGGCTTCTAGGTGTCCTTATGGATTTAATTAAACACACGTAGTTTCACGTGTTTACGTTAAATAGGTTTAAAGTTATAGAAGAGTCAAAAGTGACACCAAATGGTTCGTGTAAATATACACTTGGCGCTGGCTAGCCCGTTCCTTTGCTTGAACTTGGCTTAACACGCTGCCGCGTGTCTAGATGTGGGAGCCAGATCGCTCGAAGCTCTAGCTCGAAGATCAAAAATGGGCCTACAATGTGGCAGCACATTAGCGACGGTTCCTAGTGAAGTTTCGCTCAGTAAAATAGGCAGTAGTGGTCAATTATTGCCCCCTCATAAAAAAAAATGTCGGCTCTTTCGTGAGAGACTTCCCTGGTAATGCCATTTCGACTCGGAGAAAAAATGTCTGCAGCATGGCCCTAAATCAGATAAGTATGTACACTTATCCGATCTTCGAGCCTTTTTTATTAAGCTAACTAATTATACATATATTAAATCGTAGTAGGTAACGTAACGACGCTGCCTGGTTAAGTACCCCTCAATGGAATAATAAATGCCAACAGAGGCAACAGATATAAGCAAAAAATATTTGAAGAAGGTATTGAATGCATTAGTAGGTATTTGACTGCATTTAATGCCCTAAAATACTTTAACTTCTTTTAACACAACAAAAACACAATGTCAAAAATGTCACACAGGGACAAATAAGGACAATTTTTTTATGACGTGAATAGTTAATAATACAGACTAACCTAGACGGGAACAATGTGTATACTTTCGAGTTTCGACTGCGTTATTGTAAAAAACTCCACCTTCACACCGGCACCAGTGCAGCGGGGTAAACAAAGGGCATAGTAATATGCGCAAAAAAAATCAAAATTACGACATTAAAAGAACAAAATATATATTTAAAAAATAGTTTTTGTAAGAAACCATTGCAGGACACCTTTGTTATCGATTTTTAAATGCGACGATTAAAATAATAAAGTGAAGGCCTGCACTGCAGCATTCTCATTTAACTATATAAAAAAAAAACTCATAGCAATAAATGGTGTCTTATTAGACTTTGCATCACGTGGGCTACTAACGTAGTTGCGGTGTTCAGAGTAAACTAAACACAACTTAAGCAAATAATGCAAAAATATAGCAAGAAAACAAAAGGCGTGCGGTAGGTATTTTAAAATAGAACGCATGATTTTTGTGCTGTTTTCTTTTTAAATGTTAGCTTCGAGGAGGTTTTACTATTTGACAAACAGATACCTAATAAAATAAAAAAAATATTATTATTAACTAACTTTAAATAGACATACACAAATACGCTCAAGTGCATTTATAAATACAATTATTAGAATTAGACTAGTCCTAAACTAACCTACCCAAATAGGTAACTCGTTGCAGGTTTTTTTGTGTCACGGATTTCATTCCTAGGTCGGGAAAAATCTATTTAGGGTTTTTCGAACAGAGGTCGTGTAGACTATAAAGAGGACAAAGCAGTGTCATGCAAATATTAATTTTGCTGTTTTATCTGTACCCAGGTAAAATAAGATATAATATACCTATATAATAGAAAAATTAAGACTTAAAATCAAGTGTTTGAGTGAAAAATATTTGTAAATGTAACTTTAAAACTTTCATACACTTTTTTAACTGGTGGGTGATCTATCTATTATTAGGTAATAAAAAAGGTTGTTGTTTTAATACTAATCGCAATGAGGGTAGAGCGAAAATGTAAACAATGTTGTTCTGTCTAAATCCAACCAATACAACTAATATTATTAATAATCTTATGTAAAACAACGGATATTTTAAAATGAACTTACCTTAATCTTATTATACTTGCTACATAAATAGGTCTCAATACTATAATTAACCTAATATTCATAACAAAATATTTTGTTCATGACTGTAGGAACAAATTTAATGTAATAGGTACATAATGGAAATAATTGCCGTCATTAATTTTTAAGGTCATTTATAATCCACTTAACAACTAAAAATCATACAGCAACTAGCTCATTGTTATAAAAAATATGAATGTGTGGGTTATAATTGTTATACAAACTTTGAATGGAACTGACCAATAATTCCAAGAGTTTTAACCACTTTAGTTGGTGATCAGGTTTGCAGCTCATCTGATAAGAAGACCTTACCATAAGAGAAATTCTATTTTCTAAAATAGGTAATTAGGATAACAAGCCAAAGTTACACTTGATGATTAGTAATCACTACCGCCCATGCACGGACACTTGCGGGCACATTTTTCCCGACTGGGAATGAGACTTCATTGCCCCTTATTTTTAACTTTTTTAATTTTTTATTTTTCATTTTTTCTAGGTCATCTGGAAGTAGGTTAGGTTTTGCTACTAGTCAGTCAGTTAATACTAAATCATATCTTTATAATCGTTTGAGCTAGCTTGATGAAATTCGGGCTTCTAGGTGTCCTTATGGATTTAATTAAACACACGTAGTTTCACGTGTTTACGTTAAATAGGTTTAAAGTTATAGAAGAGTCAAAAGTGACACCAAATGGTTCGTGTAAATATACACTTGGCGCTGGCTAGCCCGTTCCTTTGCTTGAACTTGGCTTAACACGCTGCCGCGTGTCTAGATGTGGGAGCCAGATCGCTCGAAGCTCTAGCTCGAAGATCAAAAATGGGCCTACAATGTGGCAGCACATTAGCGACGGTTCCTAGTGAAGTTTCGCTCAGTAAAATAGGCAGTAGTGGTCAATTATTGCCCCCTCATAAAAAAAAATGTCGGCTCTTTCGTGAGAGACTTCCCTGGTAATGCCATTTCGACTCGGAGAAAAAATGTCTGCAGCATGGCCCTAAATCAGATAAGTATGTACACTTATCCGATCTTCGAGCCTTTTTTATTAAGCTAACTAATTATACATATATTAAATCGTAGTAGGTAACGTAACGACGCTGCCTGGTTAAGTACCCCTCAATGGAATAATAAATGCCAACAGAGGCAACAGATATAAGCAAAAAATATTTGAAGAAGGTATTGAATGCATTAGTAGGTATTTGACTGCATTTAATGCCCTAAAATACTTTAACTTCTTTTAACACAACAAAAACACAATGTCAAAAATGTCACACAGGGACAAATAAGGACAATTTTTTTATGACGTGAATAGTTAATAATACAGACTAACCTAGACGGGAACAATGTGTATACTTTCGAGTTTCGACTGCGTTATTGTAAAAAACTCCACCTTCACACCGGCACCAGTGCAGCGGGGTAAACAAAGGGCATAGTAATATGCGCAAAAAAAATCAAAATTACGACATTAAAAGAACAAAATATATATTTAAAAAATAGTTTTTGTAAGAAACCATTGCAGGACACCTTTGTTATCGATTTTTAAATGCGACGATTAAAATAATAAAGTGAAGGCCTGCACTGCAGCATTCTCATTTAACTATATAAAAAAAAAACTCATAGCAATAAATGGTGTCTTATTAGACTTTGCATCACGTGGGCTACTAACGTAGTTGCGGTGTTCAGAGTAAACTAAACACAACTTAAGCAAATAATGCAAAAATATAGCAAGAAAACAAAAGGCGTGCGGTAGGTATTTTAAAATAGAACGCATGATTTTTGTGCTGTTTTCTTTTTAAATGTTAGCTTCGAGGAGGTTTTACTATTTGACAAACAGATACCTAATAAAATAAAAAAAATATTATTATTAACTAACTTTAAATAGACATACACAAATACGCTCAAGTGCATTTATAAATACAATTATTAGAATTAGACTAGTCCTAAACTAACCTACCCAAATAGGTAACTCGTTGCAGGTTTTTTTGTGTCACGGATTTCATTCCTAGGTCGGGAAAAATCTATTTAGGGTTTTTCGAACAGAGGTCGTGTAGACTATAAAGAGGACAAAGCAGTGTCATGCAAATATTAATTTTGCTGTTTTATCTGTACCCAGGTAAAATAAGATATAATATACCTATATAATAGAAAAATTAAGACTTAAAATCAAGTGTTTGAGTGAAAAATATTTGTAAATGTAACTTTAAAACTTTCATACACTTTTTTAACTGGTGGGTGATCTATCTATTATTAGGTAATAAAAAAGGTTGTTGTTTTAATACTAATCGCAATGAGGGTAGAGCGAAAATGTAAACAATGTTGTTCTGTCTAAATCCAACCAATACAACTAATATTATTAATAATCTTATGTAAAACAACGGATATTTTAAAATGAACTTACCTTAATCTTATTATACTTGCTACATAAATAGGTCTCAATACTATAATTAACCTAATATTCATAACAAAATATTTTGTTCATGACTGTAGGAACAAATTTAATGTAATAGGTACATAATGGAAATAATTGCCGTCATTAATTTTTAAGGTCATTTATAATCCACTTAACAACTAAAAATCATACAGCAACTAGCTCATTGTTATAAAAAATATGAATGTGTGGGTTATAATTGGATGTAATTGCGCAAAAACATGCCAGTCCGCAAACAGATTTATTATGGCCTGGCTTGGTCCTTTGGAATCTTTGCTAAAATGCAGTACTGACTTTTTTTTATTGTATATCATAAATAAATAATTGTAATAATTCATAAAACGCTGCAAAAACACTTATTTATCCAGAAAAATATGTACACAACTGGAACGTTTTTTAAATGATGTGCGCGTATTGATGAAGACTAACACTATTTAAAAAAAACTATCATAGCTGTATACTTACAATAAAGAAAAACAAAATAAAGACGATTTGGAAAACGTTCGTCGATTTCCAAATTCGAATATCGAACGCGGCCCGCGCGCTTTTTACGTCCGTTCGAAACGCAACAACACACAAACTAAACGCCGGCCACAGTCTGTGCCCACAGATTCGCATTGCTCTGTGTTTCTCGCGCAGTGCATGATCTGTGGTCAGTGTTCGGAAATGGAATTGGCTTAATTCAAGGTCCGCCACGCCAACTCCGCCAAATATTCCATTGCGGACAGCTGATCGCGCCGCGTAACGAGATTACGTACGAGGTAGGTTTAGCTAATTTGAAGTTGTATTTGTTTTTTTATAGAACTATTGTTTACGAATGATCCGGGAAGTAAGCCGTCTAGTAATTTTATTTTGGCTTCCCTTATCTCATCGTAGATATGTACGAGTATATCGCATTATCTATGTGTTTAAATTAAAATGCTATTGAAAATAATGGATTCAGTATTTTGGTGTTTATATTGCATTTTCTTTAACAATGTCTCTAATATTCTTATTTCTTTCTTAAAGAACCCTTACATTTCCGGATTAATCCATCAAGCCCCGGAAAACCAGACACAATAGAAAATCTATTGTTTACGCGACACCCGGCTTTCGGTCGGGTGTTTAAGAGTTAATTAAATTTAAATTTTATAAGTGTCAAGAACTGTAAGGTGATTGTATTGATTAGATCAGATGAGCTTACATTGTGGCAGCATAAGAGCAACACTTCCTAGTGAAGTGACCCTCAATGCAAACTCTAATACCTAGCAAAGCTTTTAACTATAGATATGTCGGTCTTTCTTGGGGTGCTATTTACCCAATCGGGCCCATTTCGACTGACAGACAGGTAGTCTCTATAGCATGACGCCAACACACATAAAAAAGACTTTAAAAAAAGCTTTTACATGTTATTGAAAATACTATAAATAATTATAATGTCTTAGTCTTCCCCAAGTTAAAAATTTTAATTATTCACTCCTGCAAAAAATATAAGTATAATTTAGTGAGCATTATGCAAATGGTCGTAAAGTGTGAAACCGCAGTCCACGAGAGCGCCCGCGCATGCTGCAATCCGCTCCCATAAGGCCAATGGTAAATGGTAACACCAGTATAACGGCACTTGAATTGCTGCTTATTCCATAGTACAATATGCTACGTAAGTAGGAATGTACATCCATATTATTAAGCTCCTTAACTGCAGGCTAACAAGATCTGCGTCCTATGTGTGGGTCTCGGAACGAAAGCGTCCCACTACCTATTAAACTCCCCCGGTTCTCCTTCACACCCGATGAGGACGAACTACCCGCTTAACCCGCTTTGCGGCGATTGACCGTCAAACCCCCAGGTAAGAAGAAGAAGAGATACCTGACAGGCTATTGAATTAAATATAAGTCGGAAGTTACACATATTTTGTCATTGATAGTGTATGTAAAAAAGAGGTAGATATGCCATCCTTTGACGCACGGCGATTAGAATTTGATCCGTCGAGATATACTAAATCTATGTGCTTCACCAACCGTTGACATTATGCGTCTAAAATGATTTGTGTCAATTAACACAATATGAGCGGAGCATTTTTCGAGCGCTAGTGCCGTATCTACCTCTTTTTTAAATACACTATCAATGTATTTTGTACTATTTTTATCGTATCAGATTGGTAAAAGGAACGAGTATGTTAATTTATCGCAGAACTATTTTTGATTGTTCGGATTAAATTATAGCTATATATTAAATAAAGGTTTTAGTATAAAAAAATTATGTAAACGCATTTTCTGTTTGTTGTTATATTGATACGATAGGATCGATATTGTCGTGGCTTTCAATATCGATCATAGGCATGCCTACAGGTTTAGCTGACTAAATCTTTACTACTTTTTTACGATTATACTATAGACTATAGTTAACAAAACCAGCAGTAAAGTCTTCAAACTGGTAGCTGATATTGCGTCGGTGACCTTGCCGAGGAGTGTGGCCAAATCGGACGGCTCACCGACCCACCGTATCCACTAACGAGGAAATTGCACAACCCCCAAATTGGAGGTCGGATTTCCTAAAAAATTTAGGAAATGTACCAGGCGTTTGCGCATTTCACTGGTTCTTGACTCAGTAGCAAATAGTCGCACTGTGTTGATTGATAGTACAATATTTCCGGTAGTAGGCTACCGCTATTTACTGTTTTTTTCTAGCCCTAGTTTTCTAAATAGCACCCCACACACAAAATACCGACATACCTATCTATAGGTAAAAGCTTTGCTAGTGACCCTGGCTTAATGCTCTAGGGGTCGAGAATTTGAATTCTACTTAGGACAAACACTTGGAAAGTGTTCTAAAGACCTTACCATATAGACGGACGGAGATCTTAGCCAATGTTCTATTTTTACTCTCGTTTCCTAAAAAAACAGAAATAACAGAAATAAGAGTTAAAAGTAAGAAATTCTCTGCGTCTAATTTTATTATAACAGGTATACGAACTACTTCAAAGATACATTAACCAATGTAAAGATAACCGGCTTGTATTGTTGCAAGCTGCTCACTCTGAAGGTCTCGAGACCGGAGTCTGAGTGGCATGTCCTTGCGACACCTTCACATGTCTACATATAAAATCTTTTGTCCTGACATTTATAACACAACCTCTAAGAAAGGAGATTTGGAAATTTACTTTGGGGAGGCAAGGAGGGGAAAGATAGCATAGGTGCGATTGGGGCTATGGTATTTTTACGCTATTTCAGTGAAAGAGAAACATAAGTAGGTACCTAAGTATATCGCATTATTTGTTCAATTTTATGTGATATTTTATAGACTACTAGCGGTTGCCCTCGCGTAATTTCCTTTTTCAACTATCCGATATCCCCCACTTCCCCCATTTTATCCCCCCCTTCCCCCATCAAAGTACCTATCCTATGCCTCCACTAATTTTCGGCCAAATCGGTTCTTCCGTTCTTGAATTATAAATAGTGTAACTAACGCAACTTTCTTTTATAGAATTACATACCATGTATCAAGGATATCCCATAAAAAAATCCGTCAAACGGAAAGGTTACCGTAAAACACTTGAGGTCCTGCCTGGGTTCAATTCCTGGGTCAAGCAAAATTTGTGCCGGATTTTGCAAACACAGGCGCGGGACCTGCAGTAGGAATGTCCTAAATAGTCTGGATCGGTCGCGCGATCTTTATGAATTCATCGGTCCACCTTGTGGGAGGCCGACCCCGGCTGCGTCTCCCGGTACGTGTCCACCACTCAAAGTACTTTACATATAGGTATAAACATTTCTATATTTTTGATATGCTTATTTGTGTTTGTCCATAGGTGACGCAAGCGGTGAGCCAACCGCAGATCATCGGCCGCACTCGGTGCACTGACCACGAGAAAGCACAGGAGTAGTGCGCTCGCGCAGTATTGGCCTCGTGTGTTTGTCCTCAGGTAGTAAATAAATAAAAAATATATAAAAAGTAACTTTAAATAAAAAAAATATATGGCCATCTTCCAGCTTCATCATCAGATCAATGTTATCTGGCATCAAAGTACTCGTCAGCATAGATCAAACGAGTATAAACTTGACGGGATTGTGTCATTTAACTACCGAGTTCCTATGGCCACCAGTTCCATCATCAGATCAGCTTCATGACATAATAATTTAGCATGTTTATCCGATTTACACATGCATGCAAAATTTCAGGTCAATTAGTAACCGGGAAGATTTTACTTGCAAAATTTGATTATACATCACGGGACAGAAAAACCAAAAAAATCTTGTAAAATATAAATATGTATAACATAAAATGACATACCTACATTTATCTGACCCCAAAGTTAAGCTGAAGCAATTGTGTTATAGGTATCTAAAAATATCAAGTTACCACGAATATTGTATAGTGATGGGCCGACTATAGTATTTGCCGACTATTCGACTAGCCGACTATTCGGTTTTCAAATTGCCGAATAGTCGGCCGACTATTCGGCAGTGCCGACTATTACTACGTGAGTTTTAGTCGTTGTTTTCCCTCAGTAAAATGAGTCTTAGAAGTACAATCTTAGTAGTAGATTAATGAAGTTTTTTTAGTCAAATCAAAAGTTTTACGATTGTGATAGACGAAACTCGAACCAATAGTACTAGCTGCGTCGCGGACAGTCACCGGCCCGGAATAATTGCCCTTCGCGCTTATCAAAAAGATGATGATTAACTAAATATTAATAACATTTGATTTCCATTTTCCCTTCATACTTAAAAAAACAAATTAAGAAAATACTTGCATGAATTGATAGTACTACTAAGGGTGAAGCGTTCTGCTGCGGAAAAACATCGACAAAAAAGTCACGCGGTCTACTGGTGTTCGGGATTTTTCGTCATCACTCTGCTCCGCACGGCGGCCGTTGAACATGGCCTGACGTGTTTGTGTAATTTTTTTTTATTTGTTTGGTGTTTATTTAAGTAAACTTAAAAAAATGAATCGTCAATGATACAGAATGACTCTACCACCGGCTTCAGACAGTTGAGAAGAACCGGCAAGAAACTTAATCATTTCTCTTCTCAATCGCTAAAAAACTATACAACACTAGATGACTTTCGCTCGCGTAGACTAGATACACCCTGTAAAACACTATGAAACACCCCTGGGAGGTAAATTCCAAAAATAGAAGAAATTGCGCGTGTGAACATTCTTTGTTAATATTGAAGGTGCTGAATAATATTATAATATATTATACAGGGTGATTTTAAAGTCATTGGCATCCATTTGGCCCATTAATGTACTCATTTATGAAGGTATGTTTTTACGTAAAAATGGGTGGTGCCCGGCGTCAGCGCGGGCGCAGGGACGCGTGTGTTAAATTAAAAACTCTAATGATAAGTATAATTTATTTAATTTACACCATTTTATTTGCACACTAACTAACACTATATTTATTTATTTATGTAATGTAATTTCTATTCATTATATTTAATAAAAGAAAACAAATTCAATACTGCTACATATTTACTTATTGAAATAAAAATACTGACACTAAACTATACCATTTAATTTAAATTCAATAATTTCGTACACGTTTTTATACACTTTGAGATTATGATAAATTACACACGACTTACAATATCACGTTAATCACGATCCTAGCACTAGTAGGAGTTTATTAAATTAATTAATCAAATCAAATAATATGATTTAACCACTATCACTATTCACTTTTAAATTAAAGTAACAAACAGTAGTTAAAGTAACAAACAATAATTAAAATAACAAATAGTAACACTTATCTTCAGTGCTCGAATCCAAAAAGTGCCGCGAATGAGAAATACTTGCTATTTAAACCCATTTCCCACGTGGCTTTTGTTCATTTCTCATTGGTTACTCAAACCGGCCAATAAGAAAACAGGAAATTCCAATATTCGTTTATTTTTATTTAAAAACCCGGAAGTTCAAATATTAATATTTATTTTAGAGTAACAGGACCGGAAATCAGTTTTAATAAAAGACAGCGGAAACCGACGTTAAAATATTAATTTTTGTTTACAACCGGAACTGCATAGTCAAATAAATATCTTTAATATTAATTTTCGACTTCTGTTTGCAACCGGAAGTTCAATGGCAAATATCCTTATATTTTTAACTTATTGTCGGAAACGGAAATTCAGTTCGTATTTATTCAATTTTGTAAAACGGAAGTTTAATATTTCGTATTTATTCAATGTTGTAAACGGAAGTTTGATATTAATTTCTATTTGAAAACGGAAGTTGGAATTTCTTATTTTCAATTTCTTTACACAGGAAATTGACACAAATATAACAACCAAATCAATAGTTTTATATGGCGAATTTGATATTACATCAACCAAGCCTTATTTACTATGAAATATGACGTACATGTTTATAAGTATCATACATAATATAACACGGCCATACTGACAAGTGCTTCGTTCTCGAAGTACTATTTTTTATAAAGTAAAACTCTTTAAACATATATGACCACAGGCACAGCCACAGGCACAGCCACAGGCACAGCCACAGGCACAGCCACAGCCACAGGCACAGCCACAGGCACAGCCACAGGCACAGCCACAGGCACAGCCACAGGCACAGCCACAGGCACAGCCACAGGCACAGCCACAGGCACAGCCACAGGCACAGCCACAGGCACAGCCACAGGCACAGCCACAGGCACAGCCACAGGCACAGCCACAGGCACAGCCACAGGCACAGCCACAGGCACAGCCACAGGCACAGCCACAAGCACAGCCACAGGCACAGCCACAGGCATTTTTAGGTTCTATTTTTTTTAATTATTTAAGGCAACATACAGTCATGTTTATTATAAAGGAATATAAGTTATATATGACTAAAGACCTATAACTTTCTTTACTATATGTTTTACTTGTTGAACTACTCTTAGAACCAATTTACAGTTCTAACTTATTACTAACTTAGATTAACTTAATAACATCTTGTATGCAATAATTAATACAAAAAAATACATAAACAAACAAAACATTTTTATAAACCACAGGTTTTTATAAACAGGTTCTATGGAGTGTACTAATAACTTAAGTAGATAAAAGACTTAAATAGCATCTTCAACAATAGCGTCATCGCTTACCCATTCCCCCGGCCAATATCGTAATTTATCTTTGGAAATGACAAGGTTCCTGTGCCCTCTGCCACGCAAACTATAACGATCATTATCCAAAATTTCAACAATCTCGTATGGTCCTCTGAATTTGGCTTTCAGTTTTTCATGACGTCTATGATCTTGATAGACGTAAACAATGTCGCCTACATTATAATGTTTTTTATTACGTCGAACGGAGTCAAAACGTTCTTTAAATTTTTGAGCAACTAGCCTAAGACGATTGTGAGCGATCTCGCGATCAGCTTGAATATCAAAATCCTGCTGCGCAATGTGATCGCCGAAAATTTCGTAAAGGCGAGCTTGAACACTAGGTATATTTGCGTTACTACCAATAAGCAATCTAATAGGGGAGAAGCCGGTGGACTTTTGAGCAGTTGTATTTATGGACTGTTGTACTTTCCATAGTTCGTTCGGCCAATCTGAAGTATTATTACAGCGAGTTATCAACATGTTGGTTACAGTCGAGACGTACCGTTCAGCTTGACCGTTTCCGCGCGGTGTTCCGGTGGCTATCATATGATGTTCTATTTCTAAATCTCGAAATACCCCACGAACTAGATCGGAACTAAAGTTAGTACCGCGGTCAGTAATTATCAATGATGGAGTACCAAAAAGAGTTATCGTTTCTCGAATCACAGGTACCAACTCTGCTGCGCTTAGGGTTTTGAGCTTTTTCAACAAACAGAATTTCGTAAAACCGTCAATAACCAGTAATATATACTTGTATCCTTCTGGAGATTGTGGAAAAGGTCCCGTACAATCCAAGTGAATTGTGTGAAAGGGCACTGCTGATTTATATATTGGATGTAACAGCCCTTCTTTTGGACCCGAATGACCTTTACGTTCTACACAAATTCGGCAATGGAACAAATATTTTTTGACAAACGCAGCCATAGACGGGAACCAGAAATTTTCTTTTATTTTATCTATTGTTTTAAAAAAACCTACGTGACAGTTATCGTCATGGAATAGCCTTAAAATATCAATTCGGCTATTTTTGGGGACAAATAATTTAGGAGCGGAATTTGGATCGGACTTATAATACAACAAATTATTTGACACTAAGTACTGATTTGTATCTAAACCTCCTACTTCAGCCCTTTCAATCAGAGAAAGCGTTTCCGGGTCATTATGTTGTGCTGTCTCTAGCCATGACCGGGCATCATTTGAGATTAGATTAATTGATGCATTTGCTATATTTAACTGTTTTGTAGAAATAGTTTCCTCAACAGGATTACGGCTAAGAAAATCTACGTGGCTAATATATTTGCCTTTCCTGTAAACTATCTCAAACTCGAAATCTTGAAGATATGTCCACCAACGTGCCACTCGTGCGGACAAATCTTTTTTATTTGCTGTAGCCTTAATAGCATTACAATCAGTTATGATTTTGAATTTGATTCCTAATAGATATACTCGAAATTGTTTCAGAGAATTGTAAATAGCTAATGTTTCAAGATCATATGAACTGTATCTAGATTCTATCGGTGTGGTACGTTTACTAAAATACGCGACAACTTTACTGACATTGTTACAATCTTTTTGCATAAGGATAGCACCATAACCAAGCGAACTGGCATCCGTATGCAGTTCCGTCGGTAAATTGGGATCATAAATTGCAAGTAACGGTTTTGAAGTTAAACATTGTATTATATAATTACGAGCAACCTCTTGTTCAGGTCCCCATTCCCATTGTTGATTTTTGCCTGTTAGCTTTGTAATACAAGCAGTACGTGGAGCGAATTCGGGTATAAATTTCCTAAAATAACTAGCGAGACCCATAAATTGACGGACCTGCTTGACAGTTTTGGGTATGGGCGAGTTTACCAAGGCTAAGACTTTGTCATCACTAGGTCTGACTCCGTCTTGAGATATATGACGACCCAAATACTGAATTTCGGTTACAAAAAATTTACATTTATTTAAGTTTATTGTAAATCCAGCTTCGGAAAGGGCTTTTATTGTAAGTTCTAGATATGAAAGGCCCTCTTCAATTTTAATTAATGGAATTAGTAAATCATCGATGTAAGTGAGTAAAAATTTTAAGTGTTGCACAGCTTTTGTGATTGCTCGTTGAAAGACAGCTGGGCCATTACAAATACCGAACGGCATTTGTAAAAATTCAAAATGCCCGTCAGGCGTGACAAATGCTGTATATTTAACCGAATCAGGGTCTACAGGTATTTGATAGAACCCGTTTTTCATATCAATTGATATAAAATATTTAGCTTTACCCAAACGATCAATTTGATCATCAATCAAAGGTAATGGGTATCTGTCTTTTTCTATGATTTTATTTAAAGCTCTATAATCGATACATAAACGATCGTCACCCCCTTTTTTCTTAACTAGCAAAACCGGGCTTGAAAATGGGGAGTGACTTTCACGTATTATCTTTTTATCGAGCAAATCCTGAACTATTGTATTTACCTTTTGTCTTTCAATAGGGGCAAGTCTATAGGGTCTGTAATTAACTACCTCATCCCTTTTTAATCGTAAACTTAATTGTCCCGTTTTAACATTACCAATGTTATTAGGAGTAGGCAAAACGGTAGGATAATTTTCGAATATTTTCACTATTTCTTTTTGTAAATTGGCATCCAAATCCTGTATAGAATTTTTTAGTTGATGAAGAACATCATGTGAATCATGAGCAAGATTTATTGATGCGTCAGGCAGAGGAAGTTCCTTCCATGCTAGTTTACATCCATCAGAATCTACTAAAAGTTGAATATCGTGGTGACTAACTAGATTCCTACCAATAAGAAGGTCATATGGAAAGTCCTTGTCGTTAACTACATGCAATTCTAATTCTATACAAATATCTCCAAATTTAACCGGGGCTGTGATTGTGGCAAAAGTTGTTATTTTGCCATTTCCTATTCCATTGATATTCATAAAACATGGTATAAGTTTACAATTTAGTCGTTTAGCAATGGATTCCCGAATGATGCTACAACTTGCTCCGGTATCAACAAGAGAATCAATTGAGAAATCATATATGGTCACATTAGTAGTTTTAAGATTTGAGAGAACACAAGTATTTACGTCTAGTCATTGTTTATTCTCGTCGTTTGATTGTTGATCCGAGTTGACACGCTTATAGAAGCAAGTAGTTGCATCATGTCCTATTTTCTTGCAGACCGTACAACTTTTTATATTTCGAGGTAATGGGGTTGAGTCATTAGCTTTCGTACATTGAAAACGAAAATGGCCCTTTTCACCGCATGTAAAACATTTTTTCTCCTGACTTTTCTCTTCAGGTTTTGGTGTTGGTTTAAAACGTTTCATACTGCTAGGTCCAGGCAAGCTTTCAGAAGATTGCTCTAGAGGTCGTTTCTTATTCTTTACGTAGGCAGAGAACAAGGCTATTAACTCCGATGTTGTTTTAACGCTACTGTTAAAAGATGCCATTTTTACATTATTGTCCCTAATGCCGCCACATACTAGTTCAATTAGTTGAGATTCAGAAAATTTAATTTTTGTGTTTTTCAATAATCTTATTTTCTCCCTCGCATATTCGCAATAGGAGTCAGCAAAGTCTGAGCAGTAAGTAACCGCTTTGTACAAACGCTCAGAAAGATTTTTTTTTCCGGGTACAAAGAAATCAATTCGTTTGAGAAATTTTCCCATGTTCTACCTTCCTGAGGTTGCCAGGTTTCATACCAGGCCAAAGCTGAGCCCTTGAGGGCCTTACCTGCTTTGGCAACTTTAGCCAAGCCACTCCAGCCGAACTCCTCTCCAAGCTTGCTGATGTCCGCACACCACGCTGCTGCACCGCCGTCACTGGTAGCTGGGTCGAACACCGGGAGTGCCACGTCATCCTGCCGATGATTGCTGGTCAGTGCTTCTTTAATAGCAGTGAGCAGTCCTTGCAGAACCTCTGGCTCCATCTTGCTTGGTGTCTGAAAAACATAATAAGATTAGTATGGCATGAAAAGTATCCCACTTCTGATGTTAAATTAAAAACTCTAATGATAAGTATAATTTATTTAATTTACACCATTTTATTTGCACACTAACTAACACTATATTTATTTATTTATGTAATGTAATTTCTATTCATTATATTTAATAAAAGAAAACAAATTCAATACTGCTACATATTTACTTATTGAAATAAAAATACTGACACTAAACTATACCATTTAATTTAAATTCAATAATTTCGTACACGTTTTTATACACTTTGAGATTATGATAAATTACACACGACTTACAATATCACGTTAATCACGATCCTAGCACTAGTAGGAGTTTATTAAATTAATTAATCAAATCAAATAATATGATTTAACCACTATCACTATTCACTTTTAAATTAAAGTAACAAACAGTAGTTAAAGTAACAAACAATAATTAAAATAACAAATAGTAACACTTATCTTCAGTGCTCGAATCCAAAAAGTGCCGCGAATGAGAAATACTTGCTATTTAAACCCATTTCCCACGTGGCTTTTGTTCATTTCTCATTGGTTACTCAAACCGGCCAATAAGAAAACAGGAAATTCCAATATTCGTTTATTTTTATTTAAAAACCCGGAAGTTCAAATATTAATATTTATTTTAGAGTAACAGGACCGGAAATCAGTTTTAATAAAAGACAGCGGAAACCGACGTTAAAATATTAATTTTTGTTTACAACCGGAACTGCATAGTCAAATAAATATCTTTAATATTAATTTTCGACTTCTGTTTGCAACCGGAAGTTCAATGGCAAATATCCTTATATTTTTAACTTATTGTCGGAAACGGAAATTCAGTTCGTATTTATTCAATTTTGTAAAACGGAAGTTTAATATTTCGTATTTATTCAATGTTGTAAACGGAAGTTTGATATTAATTTCTATTTGAAAACGGAAGTTGGAATTTCTTATTTTCAATTTCTTTACACAGGAAATTGACACAAATATAACAACCAAATCAATAGTTTTATATGGCGAATTTGATATTACATCAACCAAGCCTTATTTACTATGAAATATGACGTACATGTTTATAAGTATCATACATAATATAACACGTGCAAAGCGGGTATGAAGCATAGATGACATTGTTTGTTTAGGTGAATTCCGGGCCCGAACTTGAATAAATTCATGTTATAGCAGAGCCCGCTTTGTCGGGAGGCCAATGAAGTAGTTTCAGGCTTGTATGTTATTTGAATAATAAATTTTTAGTTATTTTAAAACCATAATTTTATATCTTGGATTTGCCTCATATTTGGGGAAAGGACTCTATATCATGAGTATGTTCTTATTTTAAAAGGATGCTAACGACTTCAATGTCACCCTGTATACTACAAATTTTGCCGAATAGTCGGCGAATTTTGCCGACTAGTCGGCATTGCCGAATAGTCGGCGAATGGTGCCGAATAGTCGGCTTTCCCGACTAGTCGGCGAATAACCGGCCCATCTCTATTTGTCTACTAGGTAATAAGTAATATTGTATACTTATCTACTTATATACAAAAATACATCCAGACACAGGACAAACACAAATGCTTATTACATAAATGTTTATCCGTGGGATGGATTCAAACCCAAAGCCGCAGTTAGTAGACAAATATTGTAAATAAATAAACAAAAGTCAACATAACAATAATGCAGAATTCAAACGCCAATGCTCCGCGGCACGAGTGCACTGCGCAGAAATTGAGGCGACCTTGGACTAGAAAGCGGCGTGTTTCAACGCAGCCTTGAGCGTCGTTACACACACTATTGAACTTAGGCTCTGCCCTGATCGTATACATATTAGTATAAACATATTCATATATAACTAGCCTTCCACCCGCGGTTTAACCCACGCGTAATTTTTTTTTTATATAAAAATATCTCCCCCTTCCCCCCACATTTCCGGCATCAAAAGTGCCCTATGTTCGCCAGGGATAGTGTAGCTTTCCAACAATAAATGAATTATTCAAATCGGTTCAGTAGTTTCAAAATTGTTATTCTCGTGGGAATAAGAAGTTTGCCGTAGGAATTTTATAGCCTATATCCTAATTTGGGTTATACGTGTGCCAAATTTCATTTAAATCCGTTCAGCCGTTAAGGCTTGATTGAGTAACAAACATGCAAACATCTAGACTTTCTCTTTTATAAAATTAGTATGATTTAAATATTATATTAGTCACATTTTGGTATGTACAAAACAGAGTTATATCATAAGCATGGGGAGTAACTCATATTACAGGCAAGATGGATCACCCTGGTTATGTGACTCTAAACTCCACCCCTTCTAGGGCATGGTACTTTAAAAAAAGGAAATCCCCTGACATTTCTTTCTTTTTCTTCACAACCCATCTTACCCTCATCTAAGCAGAGCTTCACTATGTTCACTCACATATACTTCCTCACGTACGCGTACCTATTATGTTGTTAATACCTCACTGCAGTGCAAAGGCAAAATCAATGAAATTAGGTTTTCGTCACAATGATGGGTACTGGCTTAATAACGATGGCCAAATACAGATTAAAGATTACAACACCGAGCTGTGTTTGAAGAATCTGACACATATTTTGCCTGAACGGGAATTGAACCAAGGACCCCGAGATTATGGTCTGGTACTTGAACAACTAGACTAAAGAGATTTAGTACGACAGTCTGTAGCAACTATAGGCTGTGCTATAGGTACTACTCGTATAAAAGATTGTTTACGAAAAAAGCAGTAAAAATATGTTTTTATCTAACATGTCTTGATGAACCGATAATAATTTACGACACGAAATTGCTCATATTGTTGACGTCAACCTTGTTAATTATAATGTGTCAAATTCCGAAGCAAGATTTATATTACAGTCATTTATGGTTTTGTTTATTTCGGAGATCTTTTATTAAATAGTATATTGGACTAAGATAAAGGCTTAAAATAAGAAGATGGTACTTCGAAACCTTTTTACACAAGTACTCGTAAATGCGCATAATAGCTACGTTCTATATCAGTGTTTATTTTAGTAAAAATGTTTGTCCTGGTTGGGATTCAAATCCACTAATAGTTGCAAATGGGGCAGGGTCACTACCAAATGCTTCATCGATCCAGTCAAACCATATTTTTTTTCCTGAAGTTATTTCAAAAAAGTCCACTTTGCTGAGAATTCTGAATCAAGGATTAAAGTGGACATGAAAGTGCAAAAAGATTCATCAATGGATCTTTGGAATGGATTTAAGTGAACTTAGGGACCCGAGTACCTACCACGGGGACATCCACCAACAATCATAGAACAACCAGTTGAACCATGGGTAATTTACTTCCCCGTGGTACAACAACCAGTTGAACATTGCAGTTGTACCACGGGTCGGGAGCGGCTTAATCATGCTTAGTTTGGCGCTAGACGGCGCTGTAAGAATGTCCAACCAAAGGTATATTTTTAAATATCTCAGAATTAATTGCACCTCCTGACATGTGACAGAAGCTTGAAAATATAAAAATAGCATAAAGACAGGCAATCAAGTGAGCAGTTTATTGAGCCACGCGGCCTTGGCTCATCGCGTGGACACACTTTCAATAATGTGTTTTTAATCTATGTCATCTTCGATAACGACATGAGAGCACCAATTACAGTACTACTAGATGTTACATCGAGATGATTACGCTCTCACGCTGTTGCCTGAGTTTAACTGAGGTTTTGTTTGCCATCACCATCGGTTTTTATACCGGAAAAACTATTGTCTGACAATGAATAAATATTTTAGAGAAGTTTTTTAAAGTGATTTGCATCTAATTATACCTAATAAAGAGGTCTTGAATATTAGATGGGTACACCATGTATAACAGGTAAATATTTAACAGGTGATGTGTGAGACGCACATATTTTTTATGCTTTTTTGTGAGACGTCCTTCATATCATAACAATAGGGGACCCGAATCTATAGACCGACAAACTTATCTGTTCCGGTGGCGGCGTCGCTACTGTCGATTTAGAACTGTCATTAAATACCGTTTTTGCATTTCATTTCACGTAGTTCTAATTTTGGCCACCGGAACAGATAAGTTTGTCGATCTATAGTTGCTAGTTGAGTTATGACTCAAGTTGTTAAAATACTATTTATAGCTAGCTCCCGCCTTTACGAGCATTCTGATTTCTGGCCTATGTGTTTATTTAATTATTTATTTAAGAACACTTTTACAATTATTGTTAGTAACATTCTGTATTAAAACAATTTTTTT
This sequence comes from Mecyna flavalis, assembly GCA_949319885.1. NCBI lineage: Eukaryota > Metazoa > Arthropoda > Insecta > Lepidoptera > Crambidae > Mecyna > Mecyna flavalis. The sequence continues at coordinate 3,294,541 of OX439426.1, forward strand.
TTTATAATAAACAATAAAATAGACACTAACGAGTAGTGGGACATTAGATTAGTAAGGGATCACTGTTGCACATGGACACCTGCATCACAGTTACGTCGCCAGGCTTTAAGGAAAGAATACGCACGCTTTTTCAAGGATCTTATGTGGTATTGGTTTGGAAACACACGAAACATCCAGACCGGTTCACCAGACATGCATAAAATGTTTGCACCGTAGATCGAACCCGCTACCTCAGGTATGTATCAACCTGGCGCCTGGCGACTTCTCAACCATTGCACCTTGGTCCACCAGACAAAACAAAATGTTGGTACCGTGGTCACAACTTTTTTTTTTGAGGAGAACGCATTTACGCCCCATAACCGTAGGCTAACGACGCCTGAGCGGTCTTGTGTGGGGCTCGAGACTAAGTCCTACTACCTACTAAACTCCCCCGGTTTCCCCTTCACACCCGATTGGGACAAGCCGGTGCCAGCCAGGGCTATTGACCAAATCTGCAACCACTATTGTACCAGCCTGTACAAGCCAACTTCTCAACCATAACACCAAGTCAATGTTAAGGTTAGTTAGCAACATACTAATGATAGATAGAAGTTTTGTTGCCAAACATCGCCACGCTTGCGCCACCGTGCGGCAGTGTGGAAAAACACGCACATTACGGCTATATCAAAACGTTCATGGTAACATTGCGTTGCTCATGGTAAATGATATTGCCATTAAAGATATTGACTAGTAAGCCTGTTGACTGGTCCCATTTACAAATTTGTAACTGTTTGCATGTGTTTTTTAGGTAATCAATATCAAAAAAGAAGGTGAATGAGTTTTTTTTTTCGCAACGCTTATTTGGGATAAAATCAATGTGTATGATGTTGTAATTTTTTTTAAATGGATCTGATACCTTAATAACTTGTTTGACGGGTATCGGGAACAAAGAAGTTACCAGAAATACAATAATATACTTCAACAGAAATAAACACCCCGACAGAGCAATACAAAATATCCTATTAAATTACCCCATTTGTAATTTCAACAATTTTCAATAAAGAAAATCTTAGTTAGTATCTTATAAACAAATGAACAAAAAAGTCACACTTATAAGGACTTCCGTCAAGTCTTCATGAAAAAATAATGTGTTGTGTCATTGTTATTATTTTATTAAAAAATGTCAATAAAATTTCAAAAATAAAACAAAATGACATGATAAACAGGAATGCTTCAAGTATAAGAATGATCGTTCACTGTGACAAAGGATTTTCCACTTGAAACTGTGTAGGAACTAGGAAGTCCAATTTAAGACTCGAGTGCGTCAGTCAAGTTCAGAAAATAAAAGGTGGTTTAAATTACCGATTAAGAGTACCTTAAACCAGTTCCTACTGCATAAACTTTTCACAGACGCAGAAGGCAAGAAAGAAGACGGACAAACGCTCGACCGCTTTTTTTATAATGCAGCCCCACATTTATTAAGTTAAAGTCATTCATAGTACCTACTTACTATTAGGTATTCTGTGCTTATGACCGCCTCCGTAGGACAGTGGCCAAGTCGTTTAGGTGTAACAGACGGAGGTCGTGCGTTCGGTTCCTGCCTTTGATCTGGTTGGTGGTAGGTCTTTTTCAGAGTCCTACTGGCTGGCTACCACCCCATGTGTAATCTGCCGCCATAACAGATCTGGATAGCCAGATTATGCGTTGCCGGATCGTGCGATCCTGCAACATTAATGTGGGGGCCAGAAAGCGTTGCCAGACGTCCGATTTTGGCGGGACGTCCCGATTTTTAAATCAAAATTAAATGTCCCGCGCGGGACAGGCTCAGTCCCGATTTTTGGGGAGAACTCGTTCGTTCAGAGTGCTGAGCAAGAAAAGCGCTTAATGAAGATAAGAGTGTGGGAGAGAGAGGCTACTTGAGATGGCTATTTTTGCTATCTATTGTCACGTGAACGTAATTTTAAGTCAAATTAAAAGATAAATACATATTTGAAAACCTTTGATTTATACGTTTTTTTGCCATGCATGTCCCGCTTTTGACGGAAGAATCCCGCTATTTTCACCCAGAAAGTACCAAAGTCCCGACTTGGCAAAAATAAAAACTGGTAACGCTGGGGCCAGTACACTTGAAATCAAAGACTTTAAATCATTAGTGTCAAATAAACAAGCCGCCCGCTTACCATCATTTCGGTTGCGCATTTGCCTGCCAACTGACCTATCATAAAAAAAATGTATAGAAGCTTATGTGGCAGCGGTGTCTGGCCCTAAACCTTATTACAAAGAAAACAATAACTTGCTTAATAAAATTGCGGAATTGTGCTCACCGGCCTGGGCAAGGTGACCAACTATCGGGGAGACCGCTTTGAGCAACTCTTACTCAATTGGACAAGGAAATGTGGGAACTGTTAAGACCCTTTAGTCTTAGAGTAAGCGCATAACGTAATACGTGCTTACTACGACGACTGACTTTCCGCCCGCGGTTTCACCCCCGCGTAATTTCATTTTTCAAATTTTCCCCTCTTCCCCCACATTTCCGGATCAAAAGTACCTATGTCCTAATCCGGGTTATAAACTATACGTGTGCCAAATTTCATCTAAATACGTTTAGCCGTTTAGGCGTGGTTCAGTAACAAACATCATTCTATACAAACATCCAAACATCCAGACCTTCGCATTTATAAGTAGGATACGACTTCAAAACCTCTTGTATTGGTACGCGTAGGTAGGGGGTTCGGGACATGGCCCACCCAAAGCAACCTGGTGCCCATCTCAGAATTTTCACAAACCAGCTAAAAATTTTCACAAAACGTTCCGGATTAAGTAACCGACTATTGCAATGTATAAAAACTAAAGTTGTAATCAATTAAATCCTTAGACATAACACCAGAGGTAACGAGTTTGGTCACACTAGCACATGGTCTGTGATCTGTAATCTATACTAAGCGGAAAGATTTGATTGTTTGTTTGTTTGTATAATAAGCTCCGAAACTACTAAACCGATTTGAATAATTCTTTTACTGTTGGAAAGCTACACTATCCCCGGGTGACATAGGGTACTATTGATCCCGAAAATATGGGGGGAAGGGGGGATAGCTTGCACTAGACACTGACTTAGCTAGTACTACGACATTATTACAATTTGGGGCTAGACGCGGCGCGGCGCTGTGTTAAGAAGTGGTCCAGGGATAATGATTTTTTTACTTTTCTTTTTTGGTTTATTAATTCATTTATGCACAGGAAAGTCAGGAAACACCCAACCAAAATAAACAGACTGCCTAGATAAGTACATATTTTGTGTGCATTAAGTGTATCGAGGCACTTAGCGGGTATCGAACTCGCGACTTCTTGGTATGCTATCCTCTATAGAGAAATGGGACTTAGGACACCTCGATGGTCTAGTGTTTTAAGTACCGGGCCAAGATCTCGGGGTCCTGGGTTCAATTCCCGGGTCGAGCTAACTTTGTGTCGGTTTCTGATCACCAATCCGCATTTAACAAATCATTGTAACGATAACTTGATTTCAAGGATGGAGGCCTTTGCCCTGCAGTGGGACATTAATAGACTGATACTTACTTTATAGAGAAATGAACAAAACCATGAAGTTTGTTTTGTATTAGCAAATTAATGGTCGTCTGACGTTAGGTATTACTTCCTACACCACATCTTGATTTTCCGGTTTATTTAAATTATTTAGCTTCTTAAATACAGCGTTATGATTGGCTGCCAAACGACAAAGGTCACAGTGCACCACTACGTAAGAAATCAAAATAACATGGAATGAGCTAATTTGTGATTTAAAAAAATATTATTTGAAGTATCGTGTCGTGTTTTGTCGAGTTAAGTCGCTAATTCGTCATGGAGGGAATGCGTATCAAAAGTGTATTTAACTTTTTTGTTAAGTTTCTTGAAGAATTGATTCCTGATGGTTTCAAGTTAAGGTTTGTAACTACGAGTATTATGTAACTACAGCATTATTGCTTATGGGATAGCCTGAATTTCAGAAGTCATGCTCATTTACCTAAATGTCTCTGGGGTGGTGGCGCCATGTACAGTCAACAGCACATCACGGTAAACACTTGCAGTTTGGTAATATTATAGCACTTATGCCCCCGACATAAGAGCGGTACAAAGTCCAAAGTGTATAGTCTGACGTGCTTTTGACTGTACCTAAGGCAACACCAATTCAAATTTCGCTTGCTACAAGTTTGCTGTATATGATTGATCAGGAGTTTGATGATTTATTTTGAAAACATTTATGTGATATTAACGTAGAATAACTAGTCATTACCTATTGGTCAACTTTTGACACCTTGCAAGCTATGTCATAAGTTCGATTCTTGCGTTGAGCCCGGTTAGTGTTCCCACTAGCTGACTAACACTAAGCATAATAAGATCGCAGATCCCATACCTATTCCTAGTTTGTGATTTAGTGGTGCTATATAGATTACATTTTAGAATTATAAAGAGGTAGGGCAGTGTAAAACACTCTCGTTAAAACCGTTGGTAATGTGCCTGAACCTTCTTCGATCGTGTCAAACTTCTGACCCACCGTGATATTGATGGAATAGGGCTGCACCTTTGCTTGCGCAATTTCTTGTGCACCTATAACCTGCGTAGTTAGTTGATCGTAAAGATCGTATAGGCCTCCACATCCTAAATCGGCAAAGAGGAAATTATTACCTATATCTAAGAAAATTTATTTTTAAATTAGGTATTTATTATCTACATATTGTGTAAGACGATCATTTAAAGGACGTTTTTTGCTTCTAACTCGTAAGCTTCAATTGAAGTACCTATGTAAATCACATAGCCGTATTTAGTCGCAGTAATTATTCCTAGTTCGTAAAACTATATTTACATAAATGAGCTATAAAACAACAGATTTCCATGGCCTCAATTATGTACCAGTTGTGTTCATTCACCATAAATAGGCTAAATTTTTATAGACTTTTTAATATAAGTAATATGTTTACTTAAGGCAGTAAAGGCAGTATTGCCTTGGTAGTGAAATACCTTATTATTTTAGTGGCTAGCAGGTCGCACTTTGAATCGAAGGCCACGTCAGGGGCCTGGATTCTAATCCCAGATCGAATCAAATTTTTGATTGGGTATATTCACAGACTAAATATTATTAGATGACTTACCTGACTTTACCGTCAGGAAAATTTGCGTGTGAGGTAGGTTAATTATATAGGTAACGCATGATTACTTTAATATTTTTTCTAAATATTTTTGCGCGTTTACTAACGCGGCCGCGTAAAACTCGGGCGAATTCATGATGTTTATTCATTGATATTTTGGTCGGTTTCGTGTTTTTTTAATATTCTTTGTACAACATTATTTTTAAATGTTATGTTGATCAAAATTAACTTAGAATTAGATGGTTAATGAGGATGGGTAATTATTTAAAAAATATTTTTTTTAAAGTAATCATGCTAGTCACCTATGTCATTTACCTTACTCACACACAAGTCACCCAGTATATTAGTACTTATATTCGGAAAATACTCAGTCACCAGTCTTGAGTCTGAAAATTGGCGATGTAAAACGGGTTCACTATTCCACCCTCGATTTGGCTAGTCGATGCCTACAGAAGTATACTAAACATATTATTATTATTAATAAACATTTAACCCGCGGCTTTGCCCGTATGGATCAAACGACGTGATGATGTCGTAAAGACATTGTCCGAAGGAATGTGATGACAAAGGCTTAACCTTTGCCTTTCCCAAGGTCTAGTCCATTCCTACACCAAATCCTATCAAAATCTGTTCAGTGGTTTAAGCGCGCGAAAGCGTAACTGACAGAGAGAGTTATTTTGACATTATTAAGAGGTACTATAATTGCTATCTATACCTACCGACATAGTTATGTATTGTTATGGGTAAATAAATGGACTACCAAACTGGCGATAAGCCATCGTGTAACACAGGCTCTTAGTAGCTCAAGACCTCGTGCAAACAGCGTTATCAAGAATTATCGGTGAATATTTACGGTTCGGAATGTATGTACCTATGTACTCTAGTATAGTATCTAAATGCAAATGTTACTTAAGAGGACAACATCTCAGTACTCTATCAGTTCTAGTGCGTTTAACAAGAATTTATTTAGTCCAGCCTTGTTATATTTTTATTACATTTAGATTGTGATATCCAAAGTTTAATCTGTTTTTATTACTTAGACAAAAATAACGCTTTCTATATTTTCTTCCATTGATTAAATAATATATAATAATGTTTTGCATTCAAATAAAACATAATCCGGTCATGAGAATAACACATAAAAAGTGGCAGAGTAACAAAATTACGTACGAAAGTTAATTTTCAATAAAAAAATATTTTAAATAAAATAAAATCTGTTTGCATATGTAATAACTTATTAAACTTGAAATAATGTTATTATTTATGAACCTATAAATCTTTTCGTTAGTTCTGTCTACGAAATTTTATCAGAAATATTTTAAATTTTGTTTATTTTTGGCAAAAGTAAAACAGTTTTATTTTCCAAAGAAGTTTTAAATATTTTTAAGACAAGGTGGCGGAGGTTATTAAGTTTGAGGTGGATATTGTTTATTTGTAAGTGCACAGTTAAAAAGTGGTTGAATTAATGAGTGTTCTTATAATGACTTAGCCAGTGGTCTAATCTAGAACTGCTGTTATCAGTCTGTTATCGTAGTGCTCGCTGTTGATTAAGCATGGCCTAGCCGGTGGCACTGCAGACAGGTGCGTCAAACACAACGTTGGATAATCATGTAAGTTGTAAACATAGTATAAAAAAAAATAAGGTTATTTTAAAATAGATTTGCGGAGCTAGGATAGACCCCTAAAGATTCGCAAAGGAGCAATTTAGCGGTAATTTTTTGAACGAAATCAAATTGTTGATGGATAGGTAGAAACGGTGTAAGAAAATAACAGTTTTGTTCATGGTGTTTTAAATCTTTGTAATTGTAAAGAATATCTGATTCGGGCTCGATAGTCCTGAAGTTTTGGTCTTGTTAAAGCATGTATATCAAGAAATGGACATTTCTTGGATTATTCCCGACTGCCGGTTACCGGCTGCCGGTGCCCCCACCAAATCTGCCACCAGTGGGGGCAGTCGAAACTTTTTAGTTCCGTCTGGTCCCAATGGGTACAGTCGAAACTAATTTAGGTTCCGCCGGCCCTACTGGGCAGTCGGGAATAATCCCATTTCTTGATATTTTTCGCTTGGTCAATAGGCAACTCGAGATCTCCAAAATATCATACTTTTAAAACCCACGTCGGACTCTCTACAGTTGGACACTCTTGGCTTCATGCCAGCTACAGTTTTAACTAGGCGTATGTCATAGTTAACAGAATTTAGTCTAGTGTACTTTTGAAGAGATTGTGATAATGTCCTCTTAAAAATGTAACAATGATCAGTGTCCTTAGCCAATTGTTTTGACGTACAACAAATATTTCATTATCTTAATACCTATTGTGTAAACGTCGATCATATAATAATAATGACAAGTGAATCGGAATGTGGGTCCTGTCCGACCGTCAAAAAGTAGGTAAGCAAAATATTATCTTTTTGTACGATTAAGACATGGTAACTGTTACACTTTATTGCCTTTTATAATAGTCACAATGCAAGCTCTGTCTTTGCGTAGGTAGGTACCTACAGAAACTTTGTGTAATTTTATCGTAATTGTAATGAGTGAATGTTCAGTATGCGCTTCAAAAATTTTTATTAGCTAATTAAGTATGGTTTTGTTTTTCATGTTCCTTTTCGTGTAGTATTTTTTTGTTTAAAGTGGTAAGTGCCGCAACTGAAGGGGGGCCTGGTGACCTGTGACACAGATTTATCTAAATCTACTTCAGGCACCAGTCTCTTTCAAGGTTGATAATCTTTAAGCTTTAACGGAAAACTTTTTGTTATCTATACAACCAACCTTTGTAAAGAGATAAATAAAATTTCATTCATTCATTTTCATTCAGTTTCTTGTCGGTTCTTCGCGGTAGATAACAACAGCCGGTGTCTAAGCCGGTGGTAGAGCCACGATGATATTAATTAATTAACTAGCTGACCCGGTGAACTTCGTATCACTTACTTTAGTATTTTCCTGGCAATTTTTCCATATCTTTTCATCGTTTAAACCTTCCCTGGACCAAGAATATTTCAAGACTAAAATAAGACAAAAATTCATTGTTATTTATATAGATTGACGATTAGGCCCCAAATACGCACTTATGGCATAATTATGGCGTCTTTGGCGCCGAAATGAAAAAAAAAAAGTTTTTAAGCTTAGGTATATCTCTAATCTAGATTCAAGAAGCGTGTAAAAAGATTTTTTTAGAGTCGGCAATACCTGCGTGGCACCTTTGTTTTGCAAGAATCTATCAAGCGAACTGTATGTTCGGTTCGGATGCCGGGTTCGGATTAAGGCATTAAAAGTAAATAAAAAAAACAGGTAGAGATTGTGTTTACATTTCGTGTACTTAAAGATTTCTATTTCGTATAAAACACTTAGTACGTGGGTAACAATTAACCTAATTAAAATTGCTTTATAATAATCTCTTACGAATAAGTAATCTTAATCCTTGAAAAGGAGTTTGAACTTTTAAAGATAACGGGTGATTAAGCTATCTATAATTTTAATTATCAATGACTCTTATTATTGTTTTCTGGAATCTCTATTGTTATTTTGTAATTTTTAAAGGTAATTATTTTAATCGAATGATAAATACAAGCTTTTGCCAGCAGCGCCTTTACCCACGAATAATTTACAGTCTACCAATTCTGATCTATTTATTTATACTTCTAGTTTCATCTTGATCTGATAAGAAGTTATATACTTACTATATCTACAATAGACAATAGTAAATATTATAATGTTACAGTTTACCTCTTTGGTGAAATACCTAAATTATATTTTCCCCAAATCTGTAGAAAAACGGATTCATTCAAGTAGGAATACTTATTCGTCGAAGTGTGTTTAGTAAGTGCAATACAAATTCTCCAATGCAGGTTCCCATGAATATGGGATTATGGGACCATAAAATTGTCTGTTAATATCTGGTGCCGATAATTCCAAGAATATGTATTTCCCAGGGCGGAGGAACCTCTTGCTATCGTCGCGATTCGGTTGGTGTACGAGGTGATCTGCGTGTTGGTCCTCGTCAACATCGAGATCTTGAAGAGTGTCTACCGGTTCTTCATTCCACCAGAGCCTAAGGATGTCACCGAGGATGTTATACTGGTAAGAATTGTACATGACTGTCTCTTGTTATATCATTGTTAGAAGGGAAAAGATTAATTAATCATAGGTAATTCAACTTTTAAATTACGTCAAAGGCAGCTATTGTCCAGGTTGCTAAATCTAAATGTAAGAAAAACGGCCAATTCAAAAAGAGTCCTTGTGCGTTTGACACCGCGGTGTATTCGGGACCGGGGTCAAACGACGAAGCCCCCGAAAAATCTTCGTTTTCTTAGTTCCAATTCATTCTACAATAAAATATCAATTGATTGATGACTTTTGGCGGTTTAAAACACCCCCGTGCCTCGGAAAGCACGTTAAGCCGTTGGTCCTGCGCCGGATCTCTCTTCGAGCGTGTCAGACTAGAAGTCGAGTGGAAAACTCGGCTAAAAGGACATTATTATTATTGATGACTATCTTAAATTCTAAAATAGAGGACTGCCCTTCGACATCACTACTTAATTTTATTGCCTTTAGTTTTCTAGACGGACATAAACCTCGACACATTTTCCAATATCTAGGCTACTTGTTTCTTGTTCTAGATTGCTATCGTAATTAGAGATTAAAGGTTAGCATGTGTTTATCAAGTATCGTTATCTTTTACTCAGTAACAATTCAAATTACTCTTTTGTGGATCATTTTTATTACGTAAAGATCAAGGGTTAATTTCGTAAACTGATGAAGATATTAAAATTTATATTATCTTTTTAAAAAACTTGACCTAAAAGCGAGCATTATTTTTTAAAAGACAGGCAAGGCTTTTGAGCACATAAAGGTGTTTCAGGCGTCCAATAGGGCTGGATGGTAAAGGGTTAGGCTGTTGTCAGAGTAACGCTGGCGGCACGCGCGTAGCGTTACACTGCCGATTTTCTTTGCAGTTCAAATCGTCGCTATCACAGAAATCTAAATAATAAGACAAATTTAGATTCCTGTGGTCGCTATCTTACAAGAACAGCGATACTTGCTGATACGCGCACTGTTCGCATGCTTGTCGGCGTGACCTTTGCACGCTTGCAACACGAGGGACATCAAACGCGCGCTGCTGACGCATTAATTTTTGAAATCCCTCTCAAACAATGAAGATACTAACCTTTCACGAGCCTTTTCAGAAAAACCCATACCACTGAACACTTTTGAAATAATTAAAAAAAGCAAAAAAAAAAATAACATTTTCTTCCTTCGAATTTCTTTTGGACTTTGAACTCAGAACTGTCAAATCAACTGATCTTGCGATTACTAAAATAATAGGCCTTTTCCAGGAAGGCTAATTCGTCGCGAATCTTCACACACGCACACATAACGCAGTACTGGGGCTCAACTAATGGCCTTTGCCACACTTGACGGAAATTCCGCCGCGGATCGTCCGCGACGGAAATACCTAATTTCATTTAAAACCGTCCACGACGGAGCGACCGATCTTCCGCGTAGTGCGCCCGCTGTTTGTAATTTATATGCAATAACATGTGTTAGCGTTCCGTCGCGGAAGATCCGCGGCGGAATTTCCGTCAAGTGTGGGCCTAGCCAATTCATTGCGTCCACGAGCATCGCGCGTATTTCGCGGCGAAATCAGCTTGATTCGCGCGTTGAAATCGCCTTCCTGGACAAGGCCATACAGTTTCGTCGCTTACGATAATTATTTCTGAAAAAACTCCTTACAATAGTTTTGTCTTTAGATCACAGGCGCGGGCCATGGCATGGGCCGCGAGGTGGCGCTGCGGTTCGGCCGGCTCGGCGCCACCGTCGTCTGCGTCGACGTCAACCCGCAGACCAACGAGGAGACCGCCAAGATGATCAAGAACGAGAAGGGGAAGGCTTTCCATTATGTGTAAGTTCTTCTGATTCAACCCTTTTCTCTCTTTTCGGCCAGTAGGTACTACATTGCCAATGGATAGAACGCCTCGAAGTTGCGTGCGTCCGTTGTCATGGAAATTTGGGCTCCCCTTTTGCTCACTATCAAGCTGAGTGAAGCCGGGCCGTTGCACTGAGCTACTATAGAAAAAACTGCATCTTTAGATCAGATTAAACTTGGGCCGGTAAATTGTCATAAGACGGGCACCGTGCCTACATATAAGTAAGTTTGGATGAGGTACATGCATGTAATATTGCCTGATAGTTGCGGTAAGGCGACATACTGTTGCCCCGAGACGCAATTTGGATATTTACATAGTGCTTTTTCTTCAATAGAATAACTAGATTAAGTAAAAACTAATAGCTTAAGGGAATTCAAATCATCAGAGACAAAGCAATCGTTAAATGTTTATTTTTAGTTTAGTGACAAAGGTTGATTCAATTGATGTTTCTTTGACCATACATATTTCAGCAGCAGTTTAAGAAATAACGTAAATCAAATGTTTCAGGTGCAACATAACAGACCGCGCAGCAGTCTTCGCCTTGGCCGAGAAGGTCCAGAGGGAAGTTGGTGACGTCACGATCCTGCACAATAACGCAGGCATTATGCCGTGCAAGCCCCTCCTCAAGCACTCCGAGAAGGAGATCAGGATGTTGAACGATATTAACGTTCACGGAGTTCTTTGGGTAAATTTTATTTAACTTTTTGGTTTGATTTTTTTTATTGCAATGTGTAACAAGACGAGCAGATCGTACACCTGATGGTAAGCGCCACGTCTGCGCTTAGACAGTTCAGTGCCAAACAGTAACTAAGCAGTTACTGTCTGGCACCGCCCTGCGCCCGCTACACCGAAACACAGAAGAGCTCGACACACGTCTATTTCACGGAAAAATATCTGGCACTGTGGTGGTACCCACCTAGACGGCCCAGTACAGGAACCTACCACCTGGTAATTTACACGCTTTGTCATTTCTCTCCTCTGTTATTTCGATAAAGAAACTAGCCATCAGTTTTATGGAAAATGAAGTAGTTTAAAATGATCAAAAAACACTTTGACGCGTGATAGCAAACTGACAATTTACTATTTAGTGTTGTGACTGCAGTTGTCTGTAAGTTTTTTTGATGATTACATTTCAGGCCATCCAAGCGTTCCTGCCCACCATGCTGGAGAACAACAAAGGTCAGATCGTGACGATGTCGTCCATGGCCGGGCTGATGGGCCTGCGCAACATCGTGCCCTACTGCGGCTCCAAGTACGCCGTCAAGGGCATCATGGAGGCGCTTGCTATGGAGCTGTATGAGGACCGCTCTAGAGCCAGCGATGGGGTAAGTTCCTCGACAATCTCCCTTTCGTCTTATTCTTATGAAAGAGGGAGGCAAACGGGCAGGTGCTACACCTAATGGTAAGTAATCACTACCGCTTATGGAAACATTTATTATTCATTTAAAGTCACAGATGCGTTGCCTGCTTTGAGATTAGATATGGAGGCAGGAGGACGGAGATAGGCAGGGATGGGAGACAGGAATAATGCGGAAGAGGGTAAAATGGGGAAGATTTCCTTTAAGCCACCGGTCTAAATCCGTGGATGTGATTCACGCCTAGATTCTGGTTGGAAGTGGACTTTTTTCAGAGTCCAAAAGGTTCAAAGATTAGAGGAATGTACAGTATAGCCGCATAGGCAGCAGTATCCGCAAAAAAGAGACTATTAACAACTCCATTGCCGTTTTCCAGATCAAGTTCACCACGATCCACCCGACGATCGTGAACACCGGCCTAGCCAAGAACCCGCGCGTGCGCTTCGAGAAGCTCGCTAACGTGGTGGAGCCGGAGTATGCGGCCGACTGCATCGTCGACGCCATCCGCAGAGAGTACTACGAGATCACCATACCTGGCGACCTCCACTACCATAACAGAGTAAGTACTATGCTACAAGCAAGCAAGTGTAGTAGATCTAATGATCCTTAAAAGTGGAAGATCTTCCTACAAGCTAGATCAACTGTGCTCGGGGACCAAGGTCCACTGTACCATCTTTGGTGTGTCGTATATAATTATGAGAGCGAGCGACAAATACTTTGCTTGTGCGATGCAGGTTTCCATAGTAACTTCGTAAGACAGCACCTTCGTAAGCGGAAACTTGATGTTTGCAGATCAAGATAGAGTTCGTCGTACGAGTATCAGCCTATATATGCATAAGGTCCCATTTCAAGGCCTCAATCCTTGAAATTAAGTCTTCGTCACAATCTGTACTAGCTTAATCACCAGGCTTGCCAAATACGGATAGGGATTAGATGGACATCATACACACAGTGTCACATAGCTTAAATGTTTCCTTTATGTTTTCAGTACATATACCGTCTTCTGCCACACAATGCCAGACTAATCATCAATAACTTCGTCGGCACCGGACTTGACCCTCACGAGTAGAGCCGCTCAAGCTTAAAATAGATTCTATACAGATACTATAATAATTACACTTTTATAGTCAGTAAATTAATGATACTCCCAAAATTTTACATAAATGTTGTGTAACTAAAGTACAATGCAAGAGACTGGGCCCAAAAAAAAGAAAATGTTGTGCAGATTTGGGACATAGCCTATGAAGTAGATCCAATCAACAGCGTCGACAAAATTGATCCTAGTGAAAAAAAATATGGTTATTAAGTTATTTATTTATGTTCATATAAAAATTATTATGGACGATAACTTTTTCCCCCTGGGACCGATTATGTCATCATAATAAAAGTTGATGGTGTGTGTGGTCTTTCACATAGAACACATCTCATCTCTGCACATAAACTTAAATTTTTTGAGCCAAATTGTTCTTAGCAAGTTTTACATTGTCGTTTACGTCAATTAATAACCTTGCAAAGCCGCTATGACGACGATAAATTGGATTTTTGAATTTACATTAACAAAGGTTTTATATTTATTTGGACTGTAGGGAATAAATGAGGGTTATTTGAGGAAGAAGGGAATAAAAAGAAAAATGTAAATATCGCTAGCGACGAAAATGACAATCTCTTTTGAGTATCCAAAGGGCTGCCTAACCAGGCTGTCGCCGACATTATTTTTTTAAGTAAGTACAGTCAAAAGCACGTCAGACGTAACAGTTTGGACTTTGTACCGCTCTTATGTCGGGGGCATAAGTGCTATTATCGAACTGCAAGTGTTTACCGTGATGTGCTGTTGACCGTACATAATATATATGTAACGTCCATGGGTAAACAATGTAAACATAGTGCTTTAAATAAAATAATTTTATTTAAGCTTTATTAAGTGTAAATATTTGTACAAAACGTTTTTAAAAACTCTGCTCAAAAACTCCAAAGAGAAAATAAAATGTCACTAATTATGTATCTACATACTTAATTGTTCTTCTTATTTCTACTTTCCTTATAAACTATAAATTATTACACTGTAAAAAATCTACTGAAGAATTACCGGTAAGTTCTTATTTGCTGCTACTTCTAAATTAATTACCTATTATAATCTACTGGGTACCTACTTTGTATCGTATTGGACAATAATGTTTATACGTTGTTTCAGAGGAATTATTCCGATCTGTCACCCTGCTTTGTCCCCTTGGGGTGACAGATTGGACAAAAAAGTTCGATCTGTCCCCCTGTTCGCGACGAGGGGACAGATCGAACTTTATTCACTATCACCCTCGAAGCTATCCTTATGGTATTTAGTGACATTAGTCTACTATGAGCTATCGCTTGTCCGATTCTTATAATTTTTAGACCACTGTTAAAACCGCGTAATATTGTCTTTAGGCGAGGCAGTATCCTGCCAAGTTATTTTCAAGATTCTTTCTTAGGATTCAAGGTCTTGAGGAAAGCGAGGGCATGCCTCTTCGACGGCAGGCACTGTCCAAAAGCCTCTAGTAACAGCGGCTCTTGCTCCACAGTTAATCTGTAAACAAGTTAGTAGTACCTAGTAAGTTTGTCATCATTTTTCTACCCTACAATCATGTTACTCATAGAATCTGATCAAGACAAAACAATAGATATAGAAATTTTGTAAAGAATTATGTACAACAGAGACCGTCTTTTTCTGAATATAAACAAAAACTAAATAAAAACATTGCAAATATATTTTTAGATTTTTAAGAAAGCTTATAAGGACGCCAAAAATTGAGTTTCCTTATGAAGAACCATTAAAAAAATTAGCTGTAGTGTCTGGTAATTGAAGTGGTACCTACCTACTCAAAAGTTCTATTTTATCATAATCAAGTATACATACTTAGACATACTAGAGTACTATTATAATTATATTCTGTGATAAGTCATTAAAAATATTACTGATTGGTTACTCATATATTCGTAAATTCGAAATTGCAAGTTGAAGTATAGTCAATAGCTGACTTTTCTATGGGAGCCACGACCGGTCGTCAAAATATCAGTCGTCAATAAACAATCCAAGCTAACTTATGCGTCCCTCAAATACCACAGAAGTTAGCGAAAAATACAAACTTGTAGTCTTCAGCAGAGACTCGCCCATCTTTGTCTACGTCCATTTTTCTCAGGACCAATTCCACAAGTTCCCGCACTCCTTCATCTGGATCTTCGTCGCCAGGTTGCTTGAGAAGAGAATTCCTGAAATGGCAACATCGGCAATGAAGACAACATAAATAATTCTTAGCTATAACATTTGAAGCTGGCTACCTTTTAGTTATCTACTTGAACAATTAACCACCGATATCATTTGTAGAGAAGAAACAAATAGCAGGGGAAAAATGTGACTGGTTGATGAATTAAGGCAGTTTCAATGATCAGGACGGTTTGTTTAGAAATCCAGAAATTTATTCATACAGAATCGTAATTAACTTTATAGTTCCATGTTTAAGTAATCGATTGCGGCAAGTCCTTTGGATTCCATCGAAAACGGATCCGGATACCATGCGATACGACACCTTCGAGTTCCAGGTGATTTCATGCCTTCAACGGTAAATTGATGACCAAAGAATTCACTTACTTAAGTAGCACGAACATCTCATCCCTAGTGATGAACCCGTCCGCATTAAGATCGTAAATCGCAAAGCAGTGCTTTTGCCGCTCCTCATCGGTTCCTCTCAACAGAACGCTCAGCCCACGGACCCAAGGCTCGAAGCGGATGGCGCCCTCCCCGCCCCCCGCACCCCTCTCCCACGTGACCCACACGCGCTCCAGTAAGGCCTCCTCGGTGATCATGTCGAACGTGTTGTGCATCACGTCGCGGAAGGTGCCTTGGTCGATGCCCTGGAAGGAGTAGCTTTGGTGATTCTTTGCGGCGAACAAAACATTAATGTTCTATAGCAAGGACCCAATCATCGTAATCGGCATCGCTATGATGACGATAGGTAAGGAAAATCGAGACCATACATGAATCTAAGCTATTATCAACCTCAACATGATAATGTTTATCTTAAAATCATCCACTGCTGGATATAGGCCATACACCATCGTTGGTGTCGTTCTGGTGGTGTCAAGTGGAATTACTGAAATGTCTCGAAAAATCAGTCAGGGAATTTATTACATTTGTGCTTATTTATATAAAGTACGAAGATTTATAAAGTTAAATCCGATATTCAGCCATTCAGCTACACAAACCATTTTTATTACATAATTATACAAGTAGTTAAGTAGTTTACTATACGACGGTAGGGAAAACCTTTATTCAATATCGTTGTATTAGAGATGTCCTAATAGTCCCGTTTTTCGTAGTGAGTCTAACGACTTCAGCCCCAAATTCCACAAACGGCCGCACGTTTCGCTAGCATGCGGTTATTAGTGCTTAAACGCGTTCCCCCAAACAAAAATAAATCATTTTCGTTGCACTGGAGGTGTCCTACTAGTCCTGTTCCGTTCCCTTATTCCCATTACCATTCGTGTGCGCTCAGGCAGTTTTGATGGAAACGCGGCAATTTATCACGGAACCGACCGCGACACGCAGTATATCACCACCGGGCGTATCTCGCGGTCGCGTGCGTTCACATCATATTATATTCGGTTTTGCACTAGATTCATTCATTATAGTCTATCGTTTCAGTTGCTACATATTGCTGCATCGAAATTGAGTTATTATTATTGATGGAGTAATAAATGACACGACGAATAAATGACATTATTATTTTCGTTGATCCGGTGAATCGCCACAAGACGGGCACTAGCTCCCATTCGGATTTAAAGAGAAAAGTGGAGTTTAGTGGGTGGTGAGACGAAAAACTTCAGTCCCAAATCTGACGGCGGTTATGGTGGTTAAACGCCTGATCTCCTCCGCTCAAAAAGAAATCATTTTTGTCGCACTGGAGGTATTCTAATAGTCCCGTTCTTCCAACCCTTATTGCCATTACATACAGTCAACGCGGCAATAGATCACGGAACTGACGCAGTATATCACCGGGGCGTATCTCGCGTGCGTTCACATCATGCCGCGACATACTTAGGGGTTGAGGAGCAAGCCTAGCCGACTGCTGACTCGGTAATAACCAATGTGGAACTTTTGATGGACACGTTACGTATCGACGATTTGATGAGATATGTAACGTTCTTTTCACTTGTCGATTTGTTTTCGTATGCTATTGGGAATGGAGTGAAGAAATATTATGTAATTATTCGCATTATAAGAAGGTTTTTTTTATTTTTATTCGACAAAGTGTAAGTTTGTTCTTCTTTACGTTGCAACAGAACAACTGATCGACGTGATTTTTGTTATGTGAATAGTTTTGAAAGTTGGAGACAGACATACCGACTATTATCCAGGAAAAAAACATATGCCTGCAGGCTAACATAGTACAACCTACACGAGCAAAGCTGCAGGCTGAAGGTCTCACACTTTTTATCATAAGATAATAATCTTATGATTGTTATCTTATGATAAATGACGAATTACGATGAATGATTACAAAAACGACAATATTAAAAATCAAAGATAATTGTGAATAAGCTACAGATAATTTTCCCTGGTTTGGTAAAATAATATACATTTCAGCCTGTCTTTCAGTGCGTGTGATTCAAAAGTTTCACTCTTACATCGTTCGTTTGTTTGACAAGGTTAAACCAGTCACTGCCAAAGTTAAGGTTTTTTTACTTCTTTTCTACTCCGGAGAAAAAACTTCAATTAAAACAAAGGCTAGTGTCATCTATTTTTTTATAGACGATTTCATTTGGCGTACGACCATGTAACACCCCTTGTTAGTGGTCAAACTTTTTAACACTTTTTTAAGGACACCAGCTCAGATCCAGATTAGCCACTATTTAGTAAACTTATAGTAATAAATGGGCTTACTTTTAACACCACCACCACAGAACCAAAGGAAAGTATGTGTTATACGTCACCACTGTCAACAATCGGGATTATTTTTCCCATTCATCCCCAGTGGTGACAAAGCCAGTGGTGCTGACTGGGGTTAGACGAATAATAAAGATATCTATCTATAAGCTGAAGTGGTATAAAAAACAGACACATGAGAGCGTCATGAACTCAATCAATAACATTAATTCAATGGCTCTAACATATTTCGTAAACCTCCACCAAAACACTACAAGCCGCAATAAAAAAATGTCTTTACGATCAACTAATCGATGACAAAGAAGGGTTGTATTGATATCGAAATCTCATAAAACTTGTACTTAAGAACCAATGTCGGGAACTGCTAAAAATATTGGTTTTAGGAGCAATAAAATTAACTTTCGATTGAAGTTGAAAATACTGAAATGTGTAGAAGGAGAGAGATTGTACCACAATTTCCAAGTTGAAGTGTTCACTGTTCAATTACACATTAGTAATAATGTGTAATTGAACTACTGACTTTACCTATTAAGTGTGATTCGTATTTTGATAGAACTAGTGTTAGTTTGACTAGTCAAAACAGTATCTACTCTGGCTAGTTACTCTTCAGGTAAAATGTGCCGCCATAATGAAAGGCTTGAAGATCAGAAAAAGTTCAGATAAGATTTTATTGACGGATCTCTCTGTCAACAACTGAAATCGTATAAAAATTGTGGATTGATTGATTTAGTGCTAATTATTATGTCACATGATCATTTATAGTAAAACGTTAACCACTTACGTCAACTTTAGCTGGAGGTTGCCCAATAGCAGAAGGGGGCAGTATATTCTGGGCGGCGGAGACCAGCCGTCGGTACATCGCGTACAATGACTCCAACTCATGTCTGCAACAATGGGAACCCTTTGTCATCACCAACGTCTTCGTCATCATCAGAATAATTTATTGGTAAATAACGTCCCTATTGAAATCACGAGATGCTCCAGGTAATTAGTGATGTACCTTGGTAAAACCTTTATAAAATGAAATTATTTATTTATAAAAGAAGGGTAAGTATAACGAGAACAAAACCGAATAAAGTGTTTTTTATTAATAATTAATTATTATCAATGAAAAAGGCGATTGTTTAATTCTGTTTGTTAAAACAAAAACATGTAAACATTTTATTAATAAAAAACTGATTTTTATCTGTCAATATAATGTATCTAATATCTACTTATGTTTCCTTATTAAGTTTACCGTAAGGGGCATGATATTATTATTATTTTCCAAAATCAGCTAACTCCGGCCTTGAAGAAGTTTTAAAAAGTTCCTAACTTTAGTTACAATAAAATCCGATTTCTCTATTTTGTACAGCGTAAAGTTTTCAGACGGTACAATAGCTGAAATGTCCTTTTCTTATATCAGTGTCGTGCGAACGACTACCAGACACTGTCTTTACATTAGTTTCGCTTCTATTTTTAAGGATGTTACCTTTAATACAATTATTTTCCACGTGTTTTTTTACAATTATTTGTGTATTATATATAATAGCTAAATACCTAATAGGTACACGTTTCACATTTAAACCAATACATTAATCCGTCTGCAATGGTTCGTCCATTGCAGGTGTAAAAGGGAAACCAGGGAAGTTTATTTGGTAGTTGGACAATCGTCTTTAAGCCTGAGATCCCTAACCTAGCCGCAGGTCTCACTAGTCTGTGATTTTCAAGCTTCCAGGCTTATCACGTAGTGCTTACGCTGATACTTTAATCATATTCTCAACTAAAGTTGGGGAATAGACTTATCACCAATATTACAAAAAAGATGTATACATTCTCGTAATGTGTATTTATTCCAGCTCACGATGAATAAAAATTGTTTTAGACACATTACCTATTTGAGTAATCCATCAAAATGTTAAATAGATAGAAGTACCTAAATTATGAAAAGAATGGCCTTCATCATGTTTACACGAACACAATGAAAATGGAAAAATACAATAGGTGTCCGGGGCAGCATGTAAACCTATCCAAATAATGTTGCTACCTTAATATGGACTACCATATTATTATTACAATAGAAATAATAGCTTATTTCAGAGTAATGAAGAAAAAAACAAGTACTGGCTAAATATAAGGTCAATTTTGACAACATAAAAACATCATTTGATTACTTTATATCAATTTTCGCAACTGTAAATAATCACATCACACAATCTATTCTATAGTGCAAGACTATAGAATATCTTATAAAGATAATAATATAAAAAAAATACAATTGCAGTCACTCAACCACCCCATCCGTGAATTGTTCATAAAAACAAGCTAAACTAAACTCACTTAGAGAAATGCGTGCTCCTATACAGAGTTTCCAACGTCTTTTCTTTTAGTTTCTTGTTCGGCATTTCCGCGAACGGCCCGGGCCGCCCCGACTGCGATCCACGGCGGACTGGGGATAAACATAATAGGCGGTTCTGCCAGGGCTGGCTCTGTGAATACTATGGAGGCATTTTATTGTGCTCAATGCTCACGGGTGATGGGGCCCCGAAAGGGCCAAGCCAAATGTTTTAATTCCAGTCTAACTCATAGTCTCACACATATGATATGATAAATGTTTAGCGTAATAAAATAAATGTACATTTAGTACCTATTCTATGTTACTAATTTTTATACTGAATATACCATACTTGGAGTATGGTTCTTCATCGAAGGCACTTACTTTTATTTATTATATTGTCACCGATTTTTTTTTATAAAAACTGTTAGAATATACTATGTACATAGCTTGTTTAATTTTCTACTGTATCAAGGCCGTTCCTGATTGGCCTCGCTTTCTGTAAGACACTAAGTGATTACAAGAGTTACGACGATAAACTGAGTAAATTAACTTCACTCACAAAATATGTGTCAGCTAAGACGGCCCTGGATTGTAACCTGTGGCTTACTTTCAGTTTACTGTAATTCGGAATCCAATTGTGTGTGGGTTATTAGGGTAGTAGGAATGTGTTAAAACTTTAAGAGCATTTTAGGGAAATATTAATATTTTCTAATTCGAAATATGACTGCTCATGCCGCTAATAAGTTTGTGTTACAATCGAAGGTTTCAATTTGCTAAAATCTTATCTTCGCAAATGCCTTAAATCCAAATCATTTTTATAGATTGCGTTGTTAGTCTCTCATTAATAACGGTTTGAAATTGATATGAATTTACGTTTACGTTTCTTTGTAATATTATATTTAGTATTCGTTTCTTTGTAATATTATATCACAGACATTATCTGTAGTAACAATACGGCGGGGCGGGCAGTTTGAGACACGCTTCACAAAGCTTTATCAAGCCAAGGGATTTGTAATTTCCGTTGGAAATGGAAAAGTAATTTCTTTCTTTTTACACTATTTTCTTTTATTACCTTGAAGTAAATTATTGGTGAGATACATTTTCTTATGTTGAATGGAACTAGGCTAATACTATATGTATTACTATATTAACATATACGTCTAAACGTATGCTTAGGCCTACGTAGTGACAACTGGATCTTGATTTGTACATTACATCTGTGATGTGGAGACATGAGCACTTTTTAAACTTTGTTCTTTGGCTTACCATCCAACTGTGTTGTATATTTCTATTACAGACAGACAGTAACTAAGCACTTACTTCTTAAACTCATTACTTGAGAAGCAGGTCAAGGACTTACTCAGACTCAAAGACACTTCAGACCACGGGCTCCAATTAAGCGTCTCAACTTAATTCATTACAAGGCCCAATTACACTTTCTTGTTAAACTTAGACGTCTTAGCCAGCAGGTCGAAAATTTTCTACGGGCCCCGAGGCACCTGAGACCACAGGCTTTGGTCTGGGTCTCTTCACTGGCTCAGAGGCTGGAGGGATCGTCTCTCCCCAATTAAAGTCACTTGTTAAACTTAGACGTCTTAAACAGCAGGTCGAACACTTTCTGCGGAGAGCGGGCACCAGGGACCACAGGGTTTGGCCTGGGTCAGAAGCTGGAGGGATGGTCTCTTCCCAATTAAACTCACTTGTTAAACTTAGACGTCTTAAACAGCAGGTCGAACACTTTCTGCGGAGGGCGGGCACCAGGGACCACAGGGTTTGGCCTGGGTCTCTTCACTGGCTCAGAAGCTGGAGGGATGGTCTCTTCCCAATTAAACTCACTTGTTAAACTTAGACGTCTTAAACAGCAGGTCGAAGACTTTCTGCGGGGGTCGGGCACCTGGTACCACAGGCTTTGGTCTGGGTCTCTTCACTGGCTCTGGGGCAGGGGGGGCTCGTCTTTCCGCAGCGTTGCGACGCGCGCTCAGGAAGAGACGTACGCCGCGCATCGCTATGGCGCTGGCCGCCATGCTGATTTGCTTGTCTGAAGCCATGGCTGAGGAATAGGACAGCGGTAAGTTCCAAAATCTTAGTTTCAAAAGAAATGTATTTATAGGTAATGGCTACAACGACAGCTGGAAGTTAGGGTGTTCACTGTTCTTATACACAAAAATTTAGTTGATAGGATGTTATGACATAATTATGAAAATCAAGAATTAATGCTGCGGCTGAAATCAAGGCACTTAAGTATAATCAGCTAAAACTCTGATAATTTTCTCTTAATACCTAAGTTATTTGTTTCCTATTCTAGTTGTGACGCATCTACCTATGTACATACTGAAGTGTTATGACAAATCAAATTGTATGATCCCCAATAATAAAAGCTCCAAAAACAGATTTGCAACATCAATTTTGCTATAACATAACTCATTTCCTCATTTCTTCTATCACATTGGCTGCCAAAATACCCTAACTAACTAGAATATCTAACTAACTAACTCCTATTCTTCGATCTTAGCAAAGCTTTGGATCGAGTAAATAACAACGAGTAATGTTTACTGTCGTACATTGCGTGAATGTTCCGTCAGGCTCCCTCCAGGCCGTATTAGTTCGAGATTCACACTTAGCGATTTATTTATAATCCAAGTATATGTGTAATTACCTATGTGTGTGTATTACATAGATGTGTTAAGAGACAAACTGGACACGGACGCTTAAAACTAATACAAAATCTCTAAAACAATCAAGTAAGTGGGTACCTGACGAATAAACTTAATATATTATTTTACCGTAGCATTTAAGCCACGAAACTGAAAAATTATCAAACTTGAGTTACGAATAAATATGGCTGAAGGCATAAAAAAAACGTTTTTTTATATTTAAAAACAGACCCTATTAAAATGGTCGTCGATAACCAGACGTTTGAACGCCTTCCAGTTATCTATTAGTCGAATTTTATTCATAAATTCTTCCATGAATCCAAAACAAACTTGGGAATAAAAATATCAAGTCTTCACTAATTAATTTTATTTCCATTTCTTCTTCGTCAAAGTCGAAGGGTGTAAATCCGATATCTTGTAGCATCGACAAGTCACGGCCATGGAACCGAATATATCAAAAATTAACTAAGAAAACCGGCTTATCGTGAATCTATCGAGATCGTTATTTGCCTAATAATCTACTTTTTTCATAAAATTGGCCAAGGTTCCGATACGACAGTAAAGTTCGCTCGATATCGCTTATATTATGTAAACTAATTTTTTTTCCTACTTCTTTTAGGGAGCTTCACGTGGCCTTGTCCTAAAACTATATTAGTTCTTTAAATAAAAATAAATCTTTAGGCAAGCCAATCTATCGGAAAGTGAAGGACTAAAAAACATTAATCATTTTTATCACTTAAGAAGACTTAGATCTAAAAGCCTTTGTGGATGCTGACGAAAATTCTCCTGTCGGTATTACAATTAACAGGCCCACCAAAGAACCGCACCTAATTGAGACATTACAGATTCAAGTATCTCTCATGTTAAAGACTTTTTAAAGTGTGTTCCCATATTTTACGGACAAAGACAGATAGGTGATGTCGAGGAAAGGTCAGGTCAGGAGTGCCCTAAACCGACGGGCATGCATGAAAAGACTTACGAATGTGGAAGAAGCAATAGTTGTAAGCCAGGATCGTAGCAAGTGGAAGGAGTTAGTCTCTGCCTACCCCTACGGGAAAAAGGCGTGACTGTATGTATGTATGTAAAGAATTGAAATGGAAAATGTACATTATTAATAATAACTACAACACTTAACCATCGTTTTTACATATTTGCATACAAATTCAGTCGCTTGCAAACCCCGGCCCCGCCATTGCCGCAACGCTTTCTCGCCAAGAATTTAAAAGTTCAGGAAACAAAGTAAGCGCATTACTGCTCTTAATTGGGTGTCTCGTCGAATTACCCTGATTTTGAGCCAACAAAAACTATAATTACCGAGTTAAAACTTAGCTGGCCTAGTTAATAGTAGTTGGGCCGTACCTCGCGCCGCCTGATGTCGATTACTGACTCGATAACTTGTGTCTAACTTACTAATTGCGAAGTTTGTGCTGGATAATTACTGCCTACATCGTACCAGTCGGCTTCTAGTGACGGAGTAAGGCAGGGTGCAGTACTTTCGCCGATATTATAAATATTAAAGATCTATAATATAATATTTTGTTTTCTTTACACGTAGCTAACAAAGTTATTGCTAAGGATTTATTAAATAACACGCTAGATTGTGGAATTAACAAACCAAAACATAGCTATAAACATCTCCTAAGTCAGTCAGTATTGATCAATATCATAAATACTAGAATCAAAGATCGAATGTGTCATCAAAGTTAGGAGTAAAATTATGTATATGTAACAACAAGAATTCACCTCCTTTAGAACTTACTTTCGTGAACTATTTGACTCTTTGATAAGAGTACTCTTATTAGACAGTTATCTATGCTCATACGGTAATATGTTCAAGTTTGCACAAGAATCTAAATGACCTTAGAAATTGCACGCGATCACAGAACATATACTATCGTGACGTGACATGTACCGCGTCGTATGGAATGGGCAGTATGTTGCTTTATCGATAACATATTCGGCAAAAATTCAAACATCCCACAAAAAACGAGGCTGAGCGCAACTATAAGACGGTATTTGAAGGTCGCAGGGTCGTAAAATATCTGTTTGCAACACAAGACTCTTGATTTTGAAACCATCAAACACAAAAGTATTTGGTAAAGAAAAATTTGGCGGCTCTGGTGGCGGATATGGACAACAGACTGAGATACTGAAATATTTCAGGGTAGTTTTCTTCTTACATAATGTGAAAAATGAAGATACCTACACTGACTTGTAACTGTAGCGTTTTCAATCGGCTGAGTTGGTACAAAAGCAATTTCACAGTAGATTCCACAGATAACAATTTTAGATCTCTATGGTCGATTCAGTTCACTCATTAATTTCTACATGCAGTTTTCCAGAAAAAAACCTAATGTCTATTTCACCATAACCACGGAAACCTCTTACATCACGTCTCAGCCGACCAGTAACATATTGTGGTACCAGTAAGTTTCTGGAGAAAGATCATCAGGCCCAAATTCCTTATTATTTAGAAGAATAAAAAACTAGAGCCGATTTTAAGTACAACTTCATTTAGACACGCAATCAACACACTAAGCGGCATTTCACGTATCATTAAGATAGGTACCTAACCTACTGGTTAAATATCCCTAATGGAATAATAATATAGAGTCCTATGCTATGGGTTTGGGCCTGTGTCTTTAATCTGTGTAGTGTACTGGCTTCAGCAGTAACTATTTAGAAACCTATTGCTCGAATCCAATTCCTAAAACGAGTCATCTATTCAAACCACAGTTCCCGAAAGCAGCATAATTTACCACAACGAGTATCACCCCAGCCCAATAGAAATCATTACCTACATTAAACCGCTAATTCCCATTTAATATCCATTAGATCCATACAGACACTTCATCTCGGATTTGTAGAGACACTTCAAGAATTATGGAGCTACCAACACAAAACTCGTCAATCGGAATTATTTATTATTCTAAAGTTTTAATCGATTCAAAGCAGTAAAAAGTAAGTAAAGATTTTAATTCTATACTTATGAATTCTATACTTTTAAAATAGTAGGTAATGGAGTTCCTAATAACATCGTATTAAATTTTCATCGCATAGGTATTCTGCAGAAACAAGCATTTGAAAACATAAAAAACAGTAGCAAGTGATGCTAAGCAGAAAACTAATAGAAAATAGGCAGTGATTTCATGAAATAAAAAGAAAAGAGCCTCGATAAAATATAAAATCGACGCGCCGAGCCGACACGGAATGGTTCCTTGCGCCTTTGTTCGTGCAACTCTTTGCCCTAAGCTGGTGTAATTTAGCGGAACATTAGAAAGGAACGCCAATATCGTACTCACTCGTGATTTATGCCACTATACAATGTACAACACACACACAACTGTGTTGGACATGTGATTTATGTTATGTAGGATGCGTATCGACTGCAGGCACTTTGCGACCGTTGCCTGGATACCAATTTTGGTGGTATCGAATTTTTTTGCGGTCGATTGTTCGTCTTCATCCGTCAGGGGCAGATTCAGGCTGACGTTCATAGGCATAGCTTTAGCTGACGCTCGATAATAGTATCTAAAATGTTTCTAATAATGCTGTATTTGTATCTAAAATGGTTCTATGTGTTCATGTTTAAGATCGTTGGAAAATAATTTATATAAATTTATTCGACGAGCCATTTGGTGTAATGGTCAAGAGGTCGGCTATTACACCAGAGGTCGCGGGTTCGATCCCCGCACGGTACAAACATTTGTGTGCATGAACATGTCTGTTTGTATCGGTCTGGGTGTTTCTATGTATAATATGTATGTATTTACAAAAAAAAAGTATATAAGTAATGTTTATCCGTTGTCTGGCACCCATAACACAAGCTAATGCTTAGTTTGGGGCTAGATGGCGCTGTGTGAATAATGTCCAGAGATATTTATTATTGAGATACCCAAGTTATTGGAAGGAGCCGACATAAAGCAACGCTCCTTGGTGAAGTTTCCCTAAAAGGAATATGCTGGTTCCTTGGTCTCCAAAATTTGGAGGTCTAGCCAATTATTCTTTTCAAACACAGATTGAGTACTGTAATAAGACGGTTTTTATATCAATTAGGTACCTACTTAGTCACTCTTTTTTATAACAACACTAGAAACATCCCATGTATGTACCTAAGTACCTACTTAGTTACTCAACATAGATTTTTCCAAATTGATTCGTATCTTCAACCTAGATATGTACATACTGATCGTACGAGAGCGATTTGCGAAATTTTATCGGACCATACTCCATGGCTTTCCATGTTACTTATCATCCTGGAGTCCAAATGATAAAATGGAAAGTAAAGACCCAATAAGTAACTAATTAAAAAGTAACATGAAGAATGTTATCCCACCAAAAACATAAATGTGAAAAAGGAGAGCCAAGTTCAATACAAAAATTATGTTTGGCTGTGGGCTTCGCCGCAAAAAGAATGGAGATCTAATTGAGTGCCAAGTTCTATGATCTTAAAGTAGGTAAGATTTGATTTGGCCAGTTTTTATTACATCAGTAATTTTATAAAGTTATTCAACATAATTATATAATTTTATGTATTTTAAATCTGATAAAAACTGGCCAAGTCAAATCTTACCTACTTTAAGATCATAGAACTTGGCACTCAATTAGATCTACATTCTTTTTGCGGCGAAGCCCACAGCCAAACATAATTTTTGTATTGAACTTGGCTCTCCTTTTTCACATTTATGTTTTTGGAGGGATATCATTACTTTTTGTAAAGAAAACTAGGCAGGTATTGAGATTTAATGTGGTGCCGCGCGCCGCCGACACACCGACGCGTTGGCCGGTTGTTTAGCGCTCGTTTAGGACTGACTGACTTATAGTAGCAAAACCTAACCTACTTCCAGATGACCTAGAAGGATGAAATTTGGAATCCAGATCGATAATTGTGTGTGACCGTAGGAAAAAATCGGAAAATGGAAAAAAGTAAAAAAATAGGGGGAGGGGGGGGGGTTTCCCCCCTAATTTTTAACTTTTTTCTATTTTCAGATTTTTTCCTACGGTTACACACAATTACCAAGCTGGATTCCAAATTTCATCCTTCTAGGTCATCTGGAAGTACGTTAGGTTTTGTTACCCTAACCAGTAGCAAAACCTAACCCACTTCCAGATGACCTAGAAGGATGAAATTTGGAATCCAGATCGATAATTGTGTGTAACCGTAGGAAAAAATCGGAAAATGGAAAAAAAATAAAAAATAGGGGGAGGGGGGGGGGGTTCCCCCCTAATTTTTAACTTTTTTCTATTTTCAGATTTTTTCCTACGGTTACACACAATTATCGATCTGGATTCCAAATTTCATCCTTCTAGGTCATCTGGAAGTACGTTAGGTTTTGCAACTATAAGTCAGTGAGTCAATACTAATTTTTACGACTTTTTGACCTTCATATCTTTATAACCGTTTGAGTTAGCTTCATGAAATTTAGGCTTCTAGGTGTCCTTATGGACCTTATTAAACTGACGTAGTTTCATGTGTTTACGTTAAATAGGTATTAAGTTATAGAAGGGTCAAAAGTGCCACCAAATGGTTCGTGTAAATTACACTTGGCGCTGGCTAGCCCGTTCCTTTCCTTTTTGCTTGAACTTGGCTTGACACGCTGCCGCGTGTCCAGATGATAAATAGTGACTAGGTATTACCCTTAGAATAATTACCTAAAATAATTCGTCTAATCTATGTAATGAAACATTTCATAAAATAAATAAATAGGTAGTACTTATAGGTACTTACAAGACGTATTAAAGGGAATAATACCCTCAAATCTTTTTCTTTTTTCTAACTTTTATTGAAAGTTGGTTCAATTATTATTATACCTAAGGTAGGTATATTTATAGGTATAGATAGATATTTTCAATTTTTTATAAAATCATTTCAGGTATATAGAGTTTAGATATCAGGGTGAAGCCAGCGTTTGTGACGAAAGGATATTTGAAATCCTGAATGAAATTATCAGAATTTTGGGATAACCAAAGTTTCAGGTTCACGCGCGCCATCTTTTTATTTTAAATATGTGTGCAAAGGCTTTAACTGTATTATTTTTCGTTTCGTCTGTTAATTCGGTTATAGGTAAAAATGTAACGATAATTCGGTAGATGGCGATACTTGTTTTTAAATTGCAAAAACTTTCAATTGCAAAAAATACAATCATTATGATTAATTGTTTCAAAGTAGAAGCGAACTTTTTATTTTCACTTTATACATTGTATTTTTACGAACATAGTAGCTTAGATGTGGTTGAACGAAACGCAATGTCATTGTTTATGGAGGTTCTACACTTTCGAAAAAAATTACTGACGCCGTTTTTATAAAGCTTGTTGTTTTGATTAAGTTAGCAATAGAGATAAGTATATAAAAATTTACTAACCAATCACGTCAATCCAATCAAAATTAAGAGTATTGTCCTTAAAATATTTTAACTGTTATGAACAAAGTAATTTATTGCGTTTTTTCCATTGCTATTGCCGTGAGTGTATAGTAGGTCTTACGTCAACTAATGTCAGATTGACAACAAAACAACAGTCCATCTGTCAACCGTCAACAAAGTCAAATGTCAAATCAACAAAAGGGTTTTAGCTCGTGGTGGCTTCTTTGTGTATAAATATTGAATTATTGTGGCTAAAAACTGGATAAAATTGAAAACATAAAGTGAGTGTTATTTGTGTATCGTGTTTTGATTAAAAAAGTATAGAAAGTGCTCATTTTTGGATTATTCAAGCGGAGAACGGTAAGTTATTAAATCGATGCTTTGAAATCTTAAAGAAACCGAACGTATTTATTCTTATTTGAATGAAAATCAGTGCACCATTAGTTTTAAATGTGGCCTTTAATACATCTACTATTTTACCTCTTATTAATATTAAAATTTGACTTTTAATTTTGAAAATATTGCTATCAAAAATAGTTAATTGGTGGTATTTGATATATCTTTGTTGTTTTATCTTATCTGTAATAAAAAATAAATTGATATTATACCTACTTCTTATTCTTATATGTACTATAATAAAGAAAAATCCATAGGTGTGTGCAGATATT
This sequence comes from Mecyna flavalis, assembly GCA_949319885.1. Lineage (NCBI taxonomy): Eukaryota > Metazoa > Arthropoda > Insecta > Lepidoptera > Crambidae > Mecyna > Mecyna flavalis. Next base: position 3,324,860 of record OX439426.1, read on the forward strand.
TAAACTATCTCCCTCATACATCTGAAAAGGCATTGAAACCACTTTCCTACCAGAATAATTCTATAATTAGTATTACAGTAATTTAAAAAAAAAGTGATTCTGCTGAGACCATTAACCACTCAACGCCGAACCGGCACTCGGGTGCCGCATAACAATAGATTTTCTATTGTGTCTAGTAATCCGGGGCTAGAAGGATTAAAAACATGTAACATTATAGAACTGGCTGATCCGTACTGAGTAGCCAATGTCCTTTGGAGTGGTTTCAGATGTGGAACGAGCTCCATAATGCCAGTTTTTCCTAAAAAACATCTGCTCATAGTTCTGGAACTGATTGCATGATATCACAAAGGAAAAAAAAGTGATTCTGCAGTTAGGGTGTAGGTAACTTTGTTCTTTTATGATAGATAGATAAAAATGATCCTTAAAAATGAGGTGTAATTATGCTTGTTAAATAAACTACTTTCAGTTGATTTGCTTATTGAATCTGGTGGCTTGTGAGTATATGCCTGTATTTCCTTGAAATATACCTATGTTTACTTCCAGCTTCCTTAAAATGCAGTAAATTAGCAGTCCTGGGTTCAATTCCCAATTGGGTTTGTAAGCACTAATCCCCATTCGGCAAGCGTGGGCATTAAGCCAGTATCCATCAATTGTGTACAATGAGATGTAGTGCTTCTTAACTGAGTTGGTTCTGGCAGTAGTAGAATGATGTGGAAGGTGGTGACTTGTGATCTGAGTTATCAACATCATGCGTGTGAAAATTTGTGATGAAAATAAAAAAAATATCTCCCCTCACACACAACAATTTCAAACAATACCAAATGAACCTGCAACTCTTGGTGCATAGGGCACGTTTACCAATTGCGCATAAAAATATACCACACCATCTTATATTTTACTGCAAAAAATAAGAAAGTGTTTTCTTTGACAAGCGGGACAATCGATCTGCAGAGTGTCAAGGTCGGTAGAAGGCCGTGGCATCTTAACCTGACAAACCACATAATGGATTGTTTTCAAAGTCACCACCTTTAGTATAATTCAATTTGAATTTCGTAGTTCTTTATTTTCTGTTCTTTAGTAGATATGTTAATCTATCTAGGTACTTTTATTTAACTTATTATAAAAAAGATATCCACCCTCTTGCTTCCCTAAAACAGAGTATGTATGGAGCCAGAGTAGAGCTCTGGTTCCATATAAAAGGAAGATTGCGCTGAAGGGCTCTCTCTGTCCCACGCAAAAACGTATAACAAAATTATATTTTTCCTCTTGGTTACCTGCGTGGACTATACGACGTTATCCAGCAAGTAGGATATTATTCAGAGATAAAAAGTAGCCTATGTTCTGTCCCAAGCTTCTCTTTGTACCGGATTTCGTCGTGGTTATGGCATGTAAGCGTTACGAACGTCTGTCTGTCCAGATAATAAATTGTAGTTCAATGGTCCAGATAGAGTTACTTATACTTAAGTTAAGAATAAGTTATTGCGTTCTTTACTTACTTACTACTTACTAAGATGGCGCAGCGACCCAAAATGAGTCTTGGCCTCCAGAAATAAGGATCTCCACTCTGGTCTACAATGCGTTCCTCGATACTAAAATTACCTTACCGCGCAATCTAGTTTAAACCAATTGCCAATAATACATATAACTAGCATGTTTCCAAATAATACGTCTCGAAGTCCTCCTTGAGATAAGGCATCCATAGAACCGTCTAAAAGTAAGGGTCGGTGCCCAAGTTTGTTGACCGACAAGTCGCGGATTTTTTTAAGACATTTCTGTAGCCTTTCTGATGTTTAGCGGTAACCGCGGCCTATTCCATTGAGGGATACTTAGTCGGAAATTATGGTTTAGTGATGCCACACTGCAGGCTCCTCTGATCTTCGATCTCGATTTTTAAGTGGCTGCAACGTCACGCAGCAGATTTCACTTGTGGAGGTGGTAGCTGGCCAGTCGGCCTTTGAAATAGTCCTATCACCAACCAGACCCAAGTCGGGTTTTATACCCACAACTACACTAGGATGCTTGCCGAACCTTCGTCCCTTCGCTACATTACCAACGTCTCGTGCCGACGGTGCACTCTGCCGAATAGTGAACGGGGCTCTGAGGACCGAATAATGACGGTATAACCATCCAAATTCAAAGGCGTAGCTAAACCTATGGTGCAAAAGCTACGTTCTTTTTTTTTGGAGGAGAATGCGCTTATGCACCATAACCGCAGACTAGCTAGGGCTAGGCCCGTGGCCGTGTGTGGGACTCGAGACTAAAGTATCCACTACCCACTAAACTCCCCCGGTGTCCCCTTCATAGCCGATTGCAAAAGCTACGTCCTGCGATGGCCAACCCGCTTGCCCATCGTGGCGATTGTGTGCTAATCCTTCTAATTCTTCTTATTAGGAGAGGCCTATGTCCGGCAATAAACTGCAAAAGGCTGATGATGATAAACTCAATTGGAATGACCTACAGAAAAAGCTGCGTCCTTATATAAAAATCTAGACATCTAGTATGTGTAACAAGCCTTACCAGGTTCCGGCAGCTGCGGTCGTTTAAGCACCTCAAGCTAGCCCTTAGCCCACTGGTTAGACTGGTCATGCGGCCCTAACGGTCCTTGAACCCTTCTATCCAGTCGCGGCACGGTTTAACACTAGATTATGGTTTGTGCTTGCATATTATGTTACTGCTTGCTTTACTTACGTATTACCGAGAATATAGACTACATTTCTATTGAGTTTGGAAATTTTTATGTAAGGTAATCTTACTTTCACTTACAGTAAACATTGAAAAAGCTTTTTATCAGATTTTTTTTTTTAAATTTAGTTACCAGTTCGAAACTCATTCAGGACGATAAATTTTTAGTCTTCCTTGTTTCTGATTCTCATTAAGCGCTTAAGCTACTTACTTTGGGATCAAATTGTAATATAATATAATAATATGATGCTGTCCGAATTGTCCGATATCCAAATATTACGGAAGTCGGATACATCAGAAATCCTCAGGTAAAATAAACCAGAGGCTTATTCCACAAATCCCCTTAGAAGATCCCCTTCGCAGGGGATTTGTAGACTTTTTGTCCAGAAATCCCCTTCGTATTGGTCTAAGGGGATTTCGAGACTAAAAGTCTACAAATCCCCTTAAACAATATTGAAACTTAGTTTTTTTTTAAATTAAATACAGTTTGTTTCATAATCACATTCTTTATTATTTTGGAACATAATGTACGAGTAATAAATCAAAACAGAATAAACACCTTCAATAATTTTCATCATTATTAAGAAGTTTCATATAACTTAAATTTCTTATAATAATATTCCTACTTGCAATAATTAAAGCATGACACAGATAATCATATTTTCACATTAATCACAGAATGTTTGTACAATAATGATATACCTAGCTCCTTAATACTTGTAATAATTAAAACATCACAGATAATCATATTTTCACATTAATTTGACGAGCCATTTGGTGTAATGGTCGAGAAGTCGGCTAATACACCAAAGGTCGCGGGTTCGATCCCCGCACGGTACAAACATTTGTGTGCATGAACATGTCTGTTTGTATCGGTCTGGGTGTTTCTATGTATAATATGTATGTATTTACAAAAAAAAAAATTATATATGTAATGTTTATCCGTTGTCTAGCACCCATAGTACAAGCTATGCTTAGTTTGGGGCTAGATGGCGCTGTGTGAATAATGTCCAGGGATATTTATTTATTTATTTATTAATCACGATTGTTTATTTACTTTAGAATTAGTTATGTACCTATAATCGCCATAAGGCCCATGAGTGAGAGGGAGCGCGGTATATGCTTCGCTATGCTCGCACGTTTTATTGGCCTGCGTCACAGAATATATACTAAAGTAAAGAAGCGACACTCAAGCATGTGTGCTCGTAAAATCGCTCGGGGCGCTGTGTGCGTGACCTAGGCGCGCGCGGGGGTGCGCGCGGCGGTCGGGGAGTGCAGCCTTCAGTCTCCGGACTGCACCGGCTAAGGGTCTTTCGCTCGCCGCTCGCTTGTCGGATATTGATTGCACGGACTGACTAGTGACTACGCGACGCAAAATTATGCCGGACGGGCGTTATTTAATTGTTGTGTTTATGGCTGTTTGAATTTTAAATAAAATATAAATTTATCAACTAACTACCTATTTTAAAATTTAAAATATACGCAATTTTAATTATAACAAAAAGCTCGTTAGCAAAAAAAAACTCGTAAACTCGCAAGTAGGTAAAATTTACAATAAATAAAAAAAAATTAAATCAAACCTTTCCCTTATTTACATGTTAAAGATTAAAAAACTAATTATAGATAACAGTAAATATAGTTTATGAGTTGCAATTTATGATCTACCTACCTACCTAATATAATTACGTAATTTATAGATTACAAAAACTTATTATAAATCAAACCCATGTCCTTGCACAAGTTTGTATTTCCTAAACATACTATGTAATCTCCTTTGCCACAAATCTAAATTCCATTTCGGCTTAGATTTGTAGGCATTTCGGTATCATCAACCCTAGCGTTAACGGCTCTGGCTCAAGGTCGCTGGCGCTCGAACTCTCACGTACAGAGAGTGTCACGGGTATGCCTGCGTGCAGCGAGACATTGCGTTTACTATAGTGGCACCACGAATGGATACAGAAATATCCACCTAAAGGCTATAATAATAAGATCCATACTCCTGTACAATACACATTTTGTCGGCTTATCTGGTTCTCGAAGGGTTTTTGTCCATTCTTCTATGATTCCTGGAACTAGCTGGGGAAGAGTTTACAAATACAATTTGCAATTTTTATCAGTTAGTTCAGTTAGTTGTAACATGTCAGTGAGTCAAGTGCGCTGCGATTTTTAATCTTTAATATGGCTGGTAGTTCAAGTGGTGCTGGTGGTGAACTGGAGTACATTAAGAAAAATAAATCTACGGTACTTTTACACGCTGGACATCAGTACTGTGTAAAAACCAGGAACAAAAATAATTCTATTCTTTGGGAATGCAGCGATGATAATTATTGTATACTTATATTCTGCTCCGAATGGGCGCGTCATTATATGAACACGTTAAAAATCTTGTTTTTTGTAATTCAATTCAAACGAAAATATGATTATCTGTGATGTTTTAATTATTACAAGTATTAAGGAGCTAGGTATATCATTATTGTACAAACATTCTGTGATTAATGTGAAAATATGATTATCTGTGTCATGCTTTAATTATTGCAAGTAGGAATATTATTATAAGAAATTTAAGTTATATGAAACTTCTTAATAATGATGAAAATTATTGAAGGTGTTTATTCTGTTTTGATTTATTACTCGTACATTATGTTCCAAAATAATAAAGAATGTGATTATGAAACAAACTGTATTTAATTTAAAAAAAAAACTAAGTTTCAATATTGTTTAAGGGGATTTGTAGACTTTTAGTCTCGAAATCCCCTTAGACCAATACGAAGGGGATTTCTGGACAAAAAGTCTACAAATCCCCTGCGAAGGGGATCTTCTAAGGGGATTTGTGGAATAAGCCAAACCAGACACGATCATATGCGCTCTGCTAGAATCGAACTAGCGACATGTTCAAAACAGCAAATATCTTATCCATTAGTCAACTCGTCGGCATTGCATTAAAGTATGTTACATATAAGTTATATATAAGTATGTTACAGTAAAAAAAGGCGCAGTCTCCAACAAAGTTCCGATTTCAGCAATCATGGCTTCGTATGAAGCTATTTTCACAAACTGATACAGCGTCTGTATCAAAGATAGAATAGACTACATAGGTACTTAGCTTCTACCCTAATAGTTATGTTATCAAATTCCTCTGCACCGTGTCGTATGGCCGACCCAGTTGTTCGCTGCGGTCACGGCCGGCGATGCACTCGTAGTTTTAATCTGCTTAGTGGCGTTCAGAGGTTTCCAGATGCACTCTAAATGGGAGTGTAAACGAGAACTATTTTTGGCGGCTCTTTTGTTATTTAGCCTTTTGGCGTCGGATGTTTATAGGAGTACTTTGTTTGCTGGAATCTTTTGCTACTAGGACTAGTCAAAATAAGTCTGCTACATAATTATTCTGCTTAATCATAATATGTTCGATTTATTAACGGGTTTATTTATATCAGTTATATTAAATGATGACACCTATCTTTTACCAACACGACGGTATATTTTGTAAATAGGGTTTGCTGCGAAGATTTTCTCATTAATCGCCAAATGTTATTGGTGTCCTTTTTCGCGAAACATCTGTGCCACGTAGCATTAATTTTGGAAAAATATTCGCACCCTAATATTATTTAGATTTGATCTTATAATCCAAGCTTCATTTATGTTTATTGACTTTCTTCATTACATGACATGACATACATAATTATGTACAAATTCTTACATGTTTACATTTGTATTAGACCAAACTTGCCAGTAACAGACTTCAAAACCATTTTGAAATTGGTTCCCACTTTAAATCTGTGAAATAGGAAATGAAAAGGTAACTCAAAGAAATATTTTTCTCAGAGTTTACATGCAATTAAAGCGGAGCTCCTTACTTTGCGTGGAGCTTTGAAAGCGCCGGCAGTTTTCTCTGCAGTAGGTACTTTGCCGGAGCTTAATAGTTTTAAATTTACCAACATTCGTTTGCCGCTCTGTCGCATGTGGATTTTCGACCCAGTTTCCGGCACTTTGGGCGGTCACGGGCGATGTACTTCAAGTTAGTTTTCACCGCGATGTTTAGAAGATTTTTATTTGATCTATAATACTCCTTTTTAAGATCAAAGCTTTTCTGTAATGTAAACTTGTTAGGTATAAGTCTAGCTCTCCAGTTTTCTCAGATTGCTGCCCAGCCGAGATGTGGAAGCCACTTGTTTATTACTATGTTACTTTTTAAGATTAACCGCCGCTGAATAGTTCCTTTTTAGGCCGTCGGAAATAGACAAATAAAGGGGCTAAATTCGCAAAGCGTGATGTAGATTTTGAATAAGAATAAATTCTTATTTCGCTTGGGGCAGATATATAAGTAATGTTTATCCGTTGTCTAGCACCCATAGCACAAGCTGATGCTTAGTTTGGGGCTAGATGGCGCTGTGTGAATAATGTCTAGAAATATTTATTTATTTATTTTATGTCCGGCTTTCGGACTCTAAAATCCGGGGTTTTCACGCGTCTTGTCCCGTTTTCCAAATTTTAGGGATGGCAACCCTATCTAGGATACGTATAAGCAGTTGTAAAACGATGGTTAATATTACGACCTACAAATTGCTGTTGTGAATAAATAATACAAGTTGTATGGACGTCGTTTCGCCGCTGCAGCACTGCGTTTGGACGTCAGCAGCTAGCCTGAGTGCACTCAGCTAATTTCCCAATGCGTCACCGATTACGTTTCTGCAGGGATTATACTTGTTATTTAAGAAATTGTCATTCCCTTTTCATAATACGAACGAATAAGGGTAATATTCGTTCGTATTATGAAATGGGAACATGAAATGGGAATGGCAATGAAACCCGCGGCAGGGGAAGACCGCCTAAAAGATGGACAGATGACATTAGGCAACAAGTTGGCTTCAATTGGATGCAAGTCGCTGGGGACAGAAGTCGGTGGAAGGATGAAGAGGAGGCCTATGTTCGAAGACGAACCCAAGGGCTGCTATAGATAGATAGATGAAATGGGAATGACTCTTTATTTGTAAAAAATTACGTTACCAGCTGTCTAACTTAATTTGAAAAATGTTCGACTACTCCGTTGTCGATATTCTTAATGCGACTCGTTTGCTCACCATCGTTTGTGTGTAGTGAGCATAAAGAATAATTTAACTACAGATTCACCTTTACAAAGCAATCAAAAGAACATTACTCATTCCGCCCAACCCAAGCTAGTTTCCGAACAACAGTGTTGTTTAAAAGAAAAAACCCTCCATTTACTTCATCCGGAGTGGTCCTAACTCGAACAATAAGTGATTTTGTTGTTTCACTCAGTTGTTTAGGTGAGTGTGCTTTGTCCTTATCGCACAGTTCCAGTCGGCAGCCTTCAGACATCAGATAAGCAGTTGTTTCTTGTTACCGCGTGGACATTTTCAAAGTTTTTGTCATTAGGGTAAGGTTTTTGCTTCTGAAATTGGCTTTTTTATGCGGAAATCTTCTGGATACAGGTGGTGCAGGACCCATCAATTTGATTATTGAGAGTGGCATATGTCCAGCTGTGGACGTCTTTCTGCTGACGATGATGATACTATTTTATACGCCTAAACAACTAAACCAATTTTAATGACATTTGGTACAGACATCGACAAGCTCCTAGGAAAGGACATAGGCTACTTTTTATCTTTTTATATGGGAGTCCACTGATATAAAAATTTAAATTATTAGAACAATTATTAGTCATATCTTTAAATAACTGGGAGGCATCAAAATGAAAAATATGCTTACGAACAAATTAAAGTAACGACTCTACGATCATTGCATTTCTTCTCATATTCACAGCCTAGTTGCTTCCAAAGAAAAATGTCTGTCACCCCGAGGTTGTACGACAAATGTCATATCCTGACCGTGACACAATACATTATTATGACAAGACAATGAATTAAATTAAGACTAAGCTATACGCGCTGATAACGACGATTGGATACCTTGTCTGAACATTCACAGAAGGTTGCAGAGATCTTCGGCCTGATATGCTGTCATGGTAGGTCGACGGAACAAAATAGTATTCAGACACCTTTGTTTCAAGTTCCGCTGTAACTTAAAACTAACAAAAACAATGCGGATTGTCTCAACGCAGACTTAAGAGTTAGGTCCGTGCTCACTCTGAGACGCCCTGTTTATTTGTTTACGAATTAGAAGAGTTCTGTGTCCAGCTCCAGCAGTAAATTACATAATTATATTTCATTAAAATGGGGTTTAATAACACATTTATTTGCTTAGTGACAGTGTGTTTAGTAGGTAACCGATTTCGATAAATTTATTTAAAGTAAAAAAAATATACATATATTATACTACAATAGTATGTAGTAGGTATCTCAGTCATTCCATGATCATTAAGTGCTCTAAATGTGATCCAATACCGAAATGACCATTATAATGCTAAGCTGACTTTTTTACAAAGCATCGTGGTGTAATAGGTTCTCCTGTAAGATGGCGATCTCGCGGCTAAAGATTACTGGTATTGTCCACGTAATGTTGGACAATGGCTCATTACGAGGCCATTACGAAAATAAGCGTAATTTGGGGAAAAAACAAGCAAATGACACGATTCTTTCATAATGGCTGGTCTAAAATGGACGGTCTATGAATTATGGTCGGTCGTTACCGATTTTATATCGGTTTTTTGATAGAACGTAATAATGTGAAGATGTCTTTATTATGTGAACTGTTTCAAATTGGCAGGTAAAGAATAAAAGATGATTTTAAACCTGACCGTGGCCTAATAGATCTTTTTGACAAAAGTTTACTGTGCGGGACCCACGCTTATTTGGCGGAGGGATCCTGTTGCACCGGGGCTGGTTAATTGAAAGATTTTCGGTTCTGGTATCTTCGTTTATTGTGTAGTGTTCACAATCTGAAGTCTCGATATGGTCTGTGATTCGAAGGCCAGGAGCAGCTCCTTATATACAATTCGGGCGGGGAGAGTTGCCGGCAGGTTTCGTAGGTGGCGCTAGTGTCGCTAGCGCCGCCTTTCCTAGTCGAAACCTCCGGCTGTACGAAAACTTATTGCTAGTTGACTATATACAATATTCCTAAGCTAGCTTATATCTATTTACTCTATTTATTTATTTACATGTTACAGATATATTACACTGTTAATTGCACTCGGAATATTGTTCTGTCCCGCACATCACTCCCGCCGTATAGCGCCCTCGGGGTCTATAGTCTGCTCCGGTGCGGGCACGTCGGTAGGCGGTAGCACGATGATCTTCCTGGTAGGCCGCCTCAGCACCCCGGAGCGGGTGCGCACGTCGACCACTCGAATCTTCCCGTCGGGCCCCGGGTGTACAGCTTCCACGATGCCGCGAGGCCACACGTTGCGAGGTAGGTTGCCGTCGCCGATGAGCACGACGTCCCCGGGCGCGATGGGTCGCCCGTGACCGTGGGGCTCCCGCCGGTGTTGGAGCTCGGGGAGGTACTCCCGGACCCAGCGGGTCCAGAAGTGGTCGGCCAGGCGCTGGGCGCGCCGCCAGTGCGCCTTGGATGCGAGGTCGTTGTCGGTGTAGGCGCCGGCGTCGGGTAAGTGCGCGGAGCCGCCGAGCAGGAAGTGATTGGGTGTTAGGGCTTCCTCGTCGGCCGGGTCGATCGCCACATGAGTGAGAGGGCGACTGTTCACGATGTACTCGACCTCTGTGAGGAGCGTGTGCAGACACTCCTCCCGCGGGTGTTGTGAGTGTAACACACGCGCCAGGGCGGTTTTCACGGTGCGGACGAGGCGTTCCCAGCAGCCCCCCATGAACGGGCTCGACGGGCAGATGTAGCGCCACTTGATAGCGCGCTTCGATGCTTCTTCATTCATAGCGCGGCGCAGCTCCTTGTCGGCCCCGTGCATGTTCGTGCCGTTGTCGGAGTATATCTCGGTGGGACAGCCGCGGCGCGCGATGAACCGGCGCAGCGCCATGACCGCCGAGTCGCTGCTCAGGCTGGCCGCTATCTCGAGGTGCAGCGCCCGGGTGGTCAGGCACGTGAATAGCGCCACATAGCGCTTCTCGTGCCGGCGTCCCACGGTGACGGAGAGCGGCCCGAAGTAGTCCAGGCCGACATAGGTGAAGGGGCGCCGGTGGTGTCCCAGGCGGTTGTACGGGTGGTCGCCTGTAGGCGGCATGGCTGGCTGCGCACGTCGGATGCGGCACGGCGTACATTGCTTCACTATTTGTCTTACGGTCGGGCGTAACCGTAAAACCCAATAGCGTTGTCTTACCTCATTTACGACGATTTCTGTGCTGCCGTGGGCTAGTTGACGATGCACCCACTCGATATACAACTTTGTGTATATGTGTCCGCCGGCAAGGATGGCGGGGTTCTTCTGTTCCTGCGGTACGTCGTCGGCGGCGGCTATTCTGGATCTCAGTCTGACTATTTGTGTGTTATCCAGGTACACAGCTAACTGGCGCAGCGCGCTGTCCTTAGGCGCCGGCCGCTGGGCGCGCAGGGCTGCGATGTCCTCGATAAAACAATCACTCTGTACCTTGCGTGTCCATAGGTGCTCGGCGCGACGTACGTGCTCGGCGTCTAGAGGGGCCCACTGTCGACTGATGGCTGGTCGTGGCGCCTGGGGCGCCGCCTTGGGCTTGCGGGCGGCGCTCGGGATCGGACGCCACTGCGGGTCGGCTTCCGGGCGGCGCCGAGTGCGACTGTACGCGACGTGTTGACTTTTCACTTTCACTGTCTCTATAAATTGTAACACGCGCGCTGTCGCTCGCACGAGTCGTAGCCACGATGAGAAACGTCTTGGGTCGGGTAGCGCCTCGCCGAGTGATTCGCTGGCCGGCGCGATGACGTGCACTCGCTCCTCGCCTGTGATTTCATTCCCGCTGTTGGCTTCAATTGCTTCCTGGGGCCACTCCACCTCGGATAGGTACAGGAAGCGTGGCCCGGTGAACCATCGGTGCTCGGTAGTGAAGTGCGGGGGCGCGCTGCGGGTCGCGTCGTCGGCCACGTTGTGATGGGTGGGCACCCATCGCCACTCACTGACTGTCGTCTCCTCCTCGATCTCGGCCACTCGGTGTGCGACGTACGGCTTGAAGGAGCGCGGCCCAGCGCGCAGCCAGGCGAGCACTGTCTTCGAGTCACTCCAGTAGTACCTTTTTCCCGGCGTCACTTGATATTCTTCTGTCACTGACTTACCCAGTCGGCTGCCCAGTACTGCCGCCTGCAGCTCGAGGCGTGGGATGGATATCACTTTGAGCGGGGCTACTCTGGCTTTGGCTGCGGCCAGAGAGACGTGTACCTGTCCCTCCGAGTCTTCGGTCCGCCAGTACGCCGCGGCCGCGTACGCCGACTCGCTGGCGTCCACGAAGACGTGAAGTTGTCGGTCGACAGCGTCTGTCATGCGGGGATGACAGCGGGGTAGGTTGATCCCCTCTAGCTTCTTCAAGTCTTCAATCCATTGGTGCCAATTGGAGCGCACCGACTCGTGCAGCTGCTCGTCCCACTCCGTGCCCGTCCGCCAGGTGTCTTGTAACAGTCGTTTTGCTTGTATAGTGACAGGTGACGCGAAGCCCAGCGGATCGAAGAGAGACATCACTGCGGTTAGCGCCTCTCGTTTTGTCGGTGTCCGTCGCCCGTCGCTTATTTCTGTCGGCACCCGCGAAAAGTTGAGATTGAAGCCCAGAGTGTCGGTGTCGGGTCGCCATGTTAACCCGAGTATTTTCTCTTCTTTTATATCGGTGAGGGTGACGTCACTGCAGGCCGGTATCGATGCTCGCCCTCCGGTTATCGCGCTGAGTACCTCTGTGCTATTCGATGTCCATTTTCTTAAATTGAAGTTAGCCTTTTTGTGTACCTGTTGCACTGCGGTCGCCACTCGCACGGCGTCGTCGGTCGTGGGGAAGCTCTGTAGGTAGTCGTCCATGTAATGATGCTTGACGATAGCTTCAGCCGCCTCGGGTTCTTCCTCGCGATGACGCTCGGCGTTGTGGTTTTTAACGTAGAGTGCGGTGCTCGGTGAACAGGCCGCGCCGAATATGACCGACTTCATTCGGTACTCAGTCGGGGGTCCCTCCCGCCGGTGATCACGCCACAGGAAGCGCAGCGCGTCCCTGTCCTCTTCCCTGATGCCGATGCGAAGGAACATTTCTTCTATGTCGGCCGCTATGGCCACCGGATGCTGACGGAAGCGCATTAGCACTCCCGCCAGTGACTGCAGTAGATCCGGGCCGCTGAGTAGGTGGTCATTGAGTGAGGTACCTTTATATCTGGCGGCGGCGTCGAACACAACGCGAACCTTGTCCGGCTTGGCGGGGTGTAACACGGCGAAGTGCGGGAGGTACCAGGTTCGATCGACGGTCGGTCGAGTCGGCGCGGGCTCTGCGTACCCCTTTCTTAACAATGCTTCTATGTTTTCTTCATATTTCTCTCGAAGGCGCGGGTCGCGGTCGATCTTCCTCTCTGTCGTCACCATTCTCTTGAGAGCGTTCTCGTAGTTATTCGGTAGCGGCGCAGAGTCTTTCCACAGTAGCGATGTCTCGTACCCACCTTCACTGCGATCGCGAGTGTTTTCTTTCAGCTGTTGTAGCGCTAGCTCGCAGGGGTCGGCGCGCGTCGTTTTGGGTTGTATGCAGAGAGACTCTAATGCAAAAAACCTTTTCATTTGGTCGTCCATCCTGTCGCTGTCCGATGCCGCTTGATCGCTGACGTGCGTGACGTGATGTACTTGTCGGCCGATGGTGCGCGTCGTCGACCCGTGAAGTACCCATCCCAGCGGTGTCAGGGATGCGACCGGTTGGTGTGCACTGCCACTACGTATCTCGTTTGCGATTAACAGCTGCCAGTTATCCTGCCCGATGAGTAGTGTCGGCTTGGCCTCTCTGTAGCACACGTAGCGCTCGAGGCCCCGGAGATGGCTGGCTCTGTCGACTTCGGATCGCATCACGGTCTGAGATGCGAGTGGTAGGCGCCCGATGGTTCTTGCTTGAATCTGGAATGTCTTCTCTGTGTGACCCCGGAGCTGTAGCGTGACGCGGCGCGACGCCATGTCACTCTCTCTGTTTGAGAGTGTCTCGATGAGGAGCGCGTCGGTAGGCCCATCGGCGCCTATTTGTGAGGCGACCTGGGCGTCGATCAGCGTGATGGTAGACCCGTCGTCGAGCAGCGCGTGGGTGTCTACGTAACCCGCGGCGCCGGCCACACGTACAGGTATTACCTTTAAGTAGGCGCTCGCTGACTGAGTCGCTAGTTGGGCGGTCGACACTCGCTCGGTGTCGTTTTGCTCGGCGGGCGCGCTCATCTTCGGTTCGAAGTGCAGTAGTCTGTGATGAGTCTTGATGCAGCCGTTGACATTGCAGTTTCTTGTTTTGCAGCGATGCGTGAAGGACTTGTACCCGAGGCAGCGGAAACACAGTCGTCTCTCCTTGGCTATCTTCCATTTTTCATCGCCGTCGGCTTTCTTGAAAATCTCGCAGTCGGTAGCGGGGTGCGCGTCGCCGTGACATAGAGCGCAGCCCGCCGGCTTCTCGGTGCTCTTCTTCTCGAAGGTGGCGTGTGCTCGGTGGTTGGCCCGAGGACGCGCTACGGGCGCGTCGTCAGGCGCGATGTTTTCAGGCGGTGCGAACTCGCGGCAATTCTCGGCTTCCTGGATGCAGAAGCTCTTGAATAGATCGAGATTCGCTTTCTTGTCTTCGTTTTTCTTCCTGAAGTCGTACCATCTATACCGGAGCGCAGGCGTGAGCTTCTCGATCAGCTCTTTGAGAATCTTCGGATGATTGCAGTAGTTTTCTTCCCCCAGGGCTCGCAGGACGGCGGTTGCGTTCTGTATCTTGTTGGCGAAGGCGCAGACGTCGCGCGCTGCGTCTGTAGGCCGCTGTATATTTTCGAGTTTTTCATACTCGATCTGTGCGATGGTGTGCGGGCGGCCGAAGCGGTTCTGGAGCGCCTGCATTATGTCTTCGGGCTTAGCCGCGGCGATAAGCAGGCTGTTGACTTCTTCCTTTGCCTTCCCCTTGAGTGCGCGGCGCAGTCTCGCTGTGGTTTCCCTGGCGCTGCTGTGCGGGGCCAGGTCGTCGTATGCTTGCCGGAAGTTCAGCCATTCGGTGTGTGCCCCGTTGAACTGCGGTAGGTCGGCGGCGGGTAGCTGCCTGACCACAGTTGACGTCTTCGCCCCAATGGCCTGGGCGGCGGCCATAAGTGCTGCGGTTAGCTCGGAGACTTGTATCTTCGGTTCTTCCTTAATTTCTGTTTCCGGCGCTCTGTCTATCCATTCTTCAACTCTTGCCCGGCTTGTTTCGACGTTGACTTCGTCTTCAATCTCGGATGTTTGTTCATCTTCGGATTCTGCCTCAACTCGCGCTAGTTGCGCCTCCGCGAGTTCCAGCTTGCGTTTTGCGATTTCTTCTTTTGCTTCCGCTAATCGTCGCGCGCGGACAGACCTTGACGTGGACGCGCGCGACGTTCTCTTCTGTAGTTGTACGTTGCGCGGATGCGACGGTGACTTCGATCGTTCTTCACGAGCGGCGGATGCTATGGGTGTCGCAACTTGCGCTAGTTGCGCGAGTTGCGGCTGGGCGTCGGTTTCGGTAGGCGGATGGGACGGAATCCGCCTGCCAGCCTCGCTGTGAAGCTGTGACGGTGACTTCGGTGGATCTTGATATACGATAGGCGCTGTGGGCGCTGTGTGCGCCGCGGGCGCCGCCGGCGCTGACGTAGCTGGCTGAGCGTCGGTTACGGTAGGCGGATGGGACGGAATCCGCCTGCCAGCCTCGCTACGTGTCAGCACCATTTTCTTCTGGCTTCGATGCGAAGGGTGGTTCGCTTAATGAACCCGTAGATCCGGCTCGAAGGACCAGCTTATGTGCGGGACCCACGCTTATTTGGCGGAGGGATCCTGTTGCACCGGGGCTGGTTAATTGAAAGATTTTCGGTTCTGGTATCTTCGTTTATTGTGTAGTGTTCACAATCTGAAGTCTCGATATGGTCTGTGATTCGAAGGCCAGGAGCAGCTCCTTATATACAATTCGGGCGGGGAGAGTTGCCGGCAGGTTTCGTAGGTGGCGCTAGTGTCGCTAGCGCCGCCTTTCCTAGTCGAAACCTCCGGCTGTACCTTAAGGAGAGCCGCTCCTGTTACAAATTTTTACTTATTCTAGACCCTATTTTTATCTTAATCTAATTAGTTATTTTAATTCTAATAGGAAAATAAAACACAAATCGGGAAAAGGTATAATTACGATACGAAAACTTATTGCTAGTTGACTATATACAATATTCCTAAGCTAGCTTATATCTATTTACTCTATTTATTTATTTACATGTTACAGATATATTACACTGTTAATTGCACTCGGAATATTGTTCTGTCCCGCACATTTACAATTATAACAAGAAGCAAAATAAGCGAAATCAGCTCGTAGTATAGACTAATTGCATCGTCCTTAGTGAAGAAGTTGGTTTAAAAATCAAAAAGATAAACTTATATAGCTGTTCCGTCCCCGTTTTCTCACGGGTTATCATCACACATAATTTATCGTTTACATACATAGTACCTTGTCCTGATAATAACAATAAAACAGTGTTAGGTTTTCGAATGTCTGAAAAGGAAACAAAAAAAAAGTATTTGCCGAGTGGCACCCTCATTAAATCAAAAATCATAAATATCATAACAAAAAGTTCATGGAAACCTTAGTAGCGTTTGTTACAAAGAGGATGAGTTATTGTTACGTTGTTACGTTTGTTGAACATAAGTTCTGCCGCGGTTTTGAAACAAATATGTACTTGGCACGAGTGACTTAATAATTAATTTGCAAAATTACTTGATAGCGTACGCGTTTGATGAGTAGTGCTTATCAATGAACCGCTTCAACAGGTTTGGTGATTGTTCCAATTATCTGATTTAGCATACGAGCGAGTGAATCCTGGCTAATCGCGATCGCGTGATGCGTAATGCTGAAGTGGTTTCAATAACCCTGTCACGTAATTACGCTTTGAATATTAGGGTTCCTCATTTAGACTGCTTACCTACAATTCTATTAACAATGTTTTCTTTGGCTTGGTCTTCGGTCGGAAAATGTTTTTATCTAACAGGTCTCGGTCGCAGCGACTGGAGATTGGTCGCTATAAATTGGACAGGCGACACTGGTGAGCTCTCTGATGACTAGCATTGCCAATTTTTGTAGTGTGAGTTTGAATTCACTGCAAGTTAACAATAATTCAGAAAATAAACACAAGAAGAGCTGTGGAAGCATATTGGTTTCAAATGCCGCTTGTGCAGGGTGGAATATTAGCGCGTATCTACTCATGGATTTTTCTAGGGGCGTATTTATCAAGCGAGAACTAACTTGTGACCACGTGGTTCACGCGACAAAAGATTGTAACTACTGAAGGCAATTGCTCTAATACTATGAGAACCATGACTAGACTGGACGAACCTTAGATCATCTATGCGTTACGCCGAATAGGCCCGGACAAAGCGCTCCGGAAATGATATCATAAATCATAAGTAGAAAATCGGTGGCACTGCCGTCGTGTACTACGTTAAATGGTTGCAATGAGTATTTAAAGCTATTTACGCTGCAGACCCCAAACGTTATTTCGATGGTTGGGAATTTTTGAAACCAAAATCCTACTAATATTATAAATTCAAAAGTCTGAATGTTTGGATGTTTGTTTGTTCCTCAATCACGCCTAAACGGCTGAACGGATTTAGATGAAATTTGGCACACGTATATAGTTTATAACCCGGATTAGGACATAGGCTATAAAATTCCTACTGAAAACGTCTCATTCCCGCGGGAATAACAATTTTAAAACTACTGAACCGATTTGAATAATTCTTTTACTGTTAGAGAGCTACACTATCCCCGTGAACATAGGGTATTTTTTACCCCGGAAATGTGGAGGAAGGGGGGATATTTGAAAAAAGAGATTACGCGCGGGTGAAACCGCAGGCGGAAGGCTAGTTAATCAAATAATTCGTAAAAGCCGCTATGAAAGAAATGGGAAAATGTTCATGTGATGATCATAAGAAACTTTGACTAAGATTTAGATGAGCTTTTTTTTTGAACAGACCGATAAGCCTCTCCCAACGACCACCATGTATGTGTACCCCTATCCTCGCCACGTTGTCTGTCCATTTCGTAAATGATTGCTACACTATTGTCCAAATAATTATGTTATTCTTTTATTGTCACGGAACTTATTAATTTTATTAGCAGTTCGCGCATGCTCTTTGGTTTCGTTAATCTATGAACACCGATTACTGCTTACGTGCCTCATCGCTTTATAGGCAGTTTAATTTGCCGTTCATTACACTACACATGTTCGGTCTAGTATAATTTGCATTATCAATTTGTACTTGCTTTGTTAAGCTTGATTTTTTGTCTCTTTTCTGCTCTTTTAACAAGTTTTACTTTCTTTTTTTATTAAACAAGATTTCGGCGTCACCTCCCTTGACGTATGTGTCAAGTAGTCAAAACATTAATACCTAAGTAATGAATGTTTCGATGTTTTGTATTAAAACTTATGTACAATTTGTCATACTATTATTCAATTGCTAAGGTTAACAGATATTTGAAATGCTTGCTTCTCTGACTAGTGTCCTACTCGTACTGTACCCTGCCAATAAGATACTTCTTGAACAAAACAAGTCACTTTTCTTAAAGGAAAATCAATCTGCAAACTCGTTAAGGAGAGATTAATTCTTTATAGACTTCGAGGGAGTTTAATTAAAGTCCTTGAGAGAAACGTCTGGAATCTAATGGCTTCGTTTTCAAGGTCGTAGAATATGGCTTGAAAAGGTAAATTTTATCTACAAACTGACTTCAATCTTCAGGATACACTTAAAATCATTTAATCAAGTTCTAGAAAGCGAATAGAAAATATTACATGTCAACAGATATTATTATTGTGTGAGAGCTCATTGATTTTAAATGCCACCATAAACATGTTCGAACTGCATGCAACAGCAATCGTAAAATCGAGTTGTGTTAATAAACCGCGATTTTAATCCGTTTATGTTGTTTTATTTAATGAGTTGTCATTGCGTAAATACCAGGGATGTTAAGCATCAGTTTGCTTATTATGAAAATAAAACAACTTTAAACGGATGAAAACTCGCGTATATTCTACATTTTGAAATTTAACCCGACGTTTCGACTACTTTTCAGTAGCCGTGATCACGGTATGACTCAGGTGTTATGCGTCAAACAGTTATTTAAATTGTTAATTCTACCTTCACTTTTATAATTATTTTCGAATAATCAGCAACCGTCGTCTTCACTATCATTCAATACGTTCCTATCCACGCAGTAGGAGCTGATGGTGTCTTGAAGCTGCACAGTATTGTGATGTCCATTGGAACCCATTAGATGTAATACTGGGTCCCAAGTAGGTGGTACATTCCAACCATCTTCCCTATTGAAATTAGGATGTTTTTTAATTTCAATGGCCTCGCGTAGCATCCTGGGTATATAGCGATTTTCTCTGGCAAGGACCTGGGGTTTATCAAAGCGAATGTAATGGTTGGGCTTATCCAGTACATGTTCACACACTGCTGACTTCGTTGACCTCCGGTGTTTCATATCCGCGATATGTTCTTTTATTCGCGTACTGATACTCCTTTTGGTTTGTCCAATGTAAGAGAGCCCACAGTCACAATCAAGCTTGTATACTCCTGCTGTTTGTAGGGGAACATTACACTTAACTGGTCTTAAAAATTGGCTGATCTTCCTAGGCGGCTTGAAGTAGGTTTTAATTGAAGCACGCTTCAAGATGTTACCAATCTTGTCAGTGACTCCCTTTACATATGGTAGAACAGCAGGTTGACGCTCAACTGTAGCTGGTTTAACACGGCGTCTGCCTATTATGACTCACTCATCGGTGAAGGAAAACAACATGAGGTAAGGTAACCTGCACTTTTATATTACACGGGCTGTGTCACCAGGACTCTGTTTCCTATCTAGGTTTATAGTTGGTAGTTAGTTGCTCCAAAGTACCTAGTACCTACTAACCAGACTTCCCTAATACGTGGTTTATGATGATACACTATGACTAAATGGCAGAATGACAATTTAAGCTTCTAAATGTTTCTGTGGACTGTCCTAATAGTGCATTTGGTAATGACCCCATGCGCCAGGGTCATGGGTTCGTGGGTCTCACCCCGGACAAATATTTGTGTTATGAGATTTTGTGTTCGTCTTATTTCTGGACATTTATTTGTATTTGATTAAGAAACAACGGTTTCTGATACCCTAACACAAATTCATACATGTGGGATTGCCGGTTCGGTAGTAGATAGTATGAAAAGCTATTTAAATGTGTTTTTGTATTTAAGACTTAAAACGAACAAAGACTCTCATTAACCGTTGAATTTTTTATTCCTAAAATCCAAAGGCTGTGTACCCAACTGCTTTATAATTTATTCAGAACCACGAAAAGTCTCCTACTTTACACTTTCCTGGTCTCTCGTTATATTTAATGCGATTTCACGGTTACCTGCTCCGTGGCTGTGAAATAAAAATCTTGCGAGTTCGTTATTATGTAAATAACCTTATATACATATGTATGCTTGGCACACTTAGCGTTTTATGTTTAGACTCATTGACTGACCGAGTGTAAGACCTACTTTGGTAAGGCAAATTAATATTTCAATGCGACGTTGTGTCAACCTTTTTGATTGTCAAGCTTAACAGCTGAAGTATTCGTGTTTACAGGAATTAGAATCGACAACGGTATCACATTATTTTTATTTTAAAGATACTTGATGGCTTTATGTGAATTGTCATTTTTAGATTGATGTTTATTGCATAGAGTTCTATTTCAATTACCTAAGACTTTTTGACAAATTAAGGTAGGTTGATCTACTGTTGACTGTACGTGTGACATACAAAGCTGACGTCATCTCGCGTGCGCGAGCGCACACAGCCCACATCCTTATCTTACCGCGAAGCAAGGAAAAGCAACAATGTGTCCCGCGGTTCCCAGGTGATAAACTTATATCGTAGGTCATCTCCGATCCAGCCAATACGTGCAGATAGCAATACACGTTCACACACTTACTAGTGATGTGATGAATATTTGAATTCGTATGATCGAATACTCGATTGTTTTGGACGTTTTTCCTCTTTCATTTCATCTCAGAAAAGACACAATTGGGTCAATGTCAAAGAAATACGTTATTTTTTACGTGATGCTGCTACGTTTTCTCTAAACAAGTTAAAATTCTCAATCATAAAATATTTCGCACGCTTTATTAAAAATGACAACGTTCATATTTGCTAACACCAGAATATTAATATTCACATTTGCATACGAGAATGTAGATATTCAAATATTGATTACATCACTAGTTACTAGTACGTTTACCTTATTTTATTGTTATCTTTACCGTTTTTAAAAGTGGTAATGGATATGTCCATATTAGAGTTTTGTTCACACGATTTTAAGTGTGGGATTATGTTTGTCGAACATTGTCTCTAGGTATCAGGAACCTTGTAGATTAATGGACGAGTGATTTTGTGTGGGTCCGGGTTCACGAGGTCTCGAGTTTTATTTTTATTTATTTTCTAATAATCTAGCACTATACTGTACCAATAAACTGTACCATCACTTGAAAATAAGGCTCGAAGCTCAGAGGAGCCTACAGTGGGGAACAAGTCGAGCGATGCTTCCTGTTGAAGAGACTCTCAATGAAGCAGGCCGCAGATGCTGTCTACCATCAGGTAAGCTGCGTGCCTGTCTGCCAACTAAATCTGAAATCTGGAAAAGAAAAAAACTGTTTTATTAAGGCCACGGCCACTCCCAAGTAACACGTAATCTGTATATTCACTGAAGTAAAGACTGATTTACGTTTTAAAGTCAGACTATCACTTTAAATCAGTTTTGACTTAGTTTAAATGCTTTTGAGTAGAATGTGGTAAAATTTATAATGCATAAAGCTATTGTATGGTCTAAAAAAAATAAGTTAATTGGCTTATAATCGTACTAAAGCATGAATTACTTTTAATATACTGCACCTTAAACAGCATTTACACTAACATAAAGGTTAAGACCCTATATAAGTAAATAAGAAAACCTTATACATTAAATAAACGTTGTCGAAATATTTTATAGTGAACTTAGACTTATTAACACATTTTTCAAGACTAAACGCATTTTAATGATCTTTTCTTATGCTTATTTACAGCTAAGCATTAGCCAAACATTTACTAAAGTTTTAGCTCTGTTATCTTCTTATTTTAGTGTTACTTTAAAGCTTTCTGCACTGTATAGATAAATAAAAATGTAGTTTTATTACTATAGGTCATAATTTGGCCATAAAACCATGAGAAGTTTGATTATTTTCATTTGATACACAAAATACAGAACAATCAGGAGTTGTGTACGAGCTAAGCACTAGTCAAGAAGTTCCATCAAGTGGTTCCGTAGTACGGTCAACAGCACATCACGGTATACACTTGCAGTTCGATAATAGCGCTTATGCCCCTGACATAAAAGCGGTACAAAGTCCAAAGTGTTACGTCTGACGTGCTTTCGACTGTACATTCAAGATTTGAAAATGAAAATTATTTTGCAGAAGTGTTATTAGAAGGTACTATCTATAAATATAAATAAAATAACTAATTATTTATAATAATATATAAAATAAAATAATCAGTTATTTAAAAAGGAGGAGGTTCTCAATTCGTCGGAATCATTTTTTTTATTGTACGTTACTCGATTACTCGAAGACGGCTTGACAGATTTCACAAATTCATTTTATCTTTGAAAGGGTGTAGGTACTTTCTCGTTAGTCCCATTGTCACCAGGCCAGGATCCGATGATGGGATCATGGAGAAATTAAGGGAACTCTTCAAATATTATAGACACACCTAGAGTGAAATAAAAAAAGTTTTATAAAAAAATAAAACCAACGTATTTGCGTAACCAACTAATATATTTTGCAAATCCATGATTTTGTTTTGGTTTTCCATTTATTGTATTCAATTTGTGTGTGTCAGGCTGGTGGAATGACTGGCTCTGAATTTGCTGCTATTTCATTTGGGTCTCCTATATGCCAAATAGTATCTTATGCTATTGGCTGCTGCTGAAGTTGTGTTACAGCGGATGAATTTGGATGTGAATGGATTATCTGAAAACAAAGAAAGAGCGGTTTGATACATTTATTTTTTAAATTTCAGTTGATTTTTATAGCGATTGTCTGTCGCCCTCGTGTCATCTATCAATATAAGTGCCAAAAAAGAACTGATTTGTCGTAAAACATTTTTAATTTTATTTAAAGTTTTTGTGTAAGTATTTCATTCGACATACGGACTGTATAAAAATCAGTACCAAATATTTAGAATGTTATAGTACAGTCAGCGTCAAATTCATGTTAGCTAATAACAACGGCTAATAAAGTCAAACTGGAGACAAATTCAAACTGGAGACAAATAAAATATGAAAGACGTGAAGTGGGGTATCATGTGAATTCTGGTGATTAAGGGATTCTAAATTATTATTTCGGTACCCTGATTAACACTATAGCAATCTATTTTTATGACATTTAAGGGTAATGAACATTATAACATGCCTAAAAAGTGTTACAATAATGCTAAAGATATCACTTAGATATTTTATATGTAGGTTGAATGACTTAAGCTATTTTTTTATACTATAATAAGACTGACAGCATTATAAGACACTAGTTGAAAGTTTAAAACATTAATATTATATGACGCCATTTGCTTTCTGATTTCTCAAACATAAAAAATAAAATTATAACAAACATATGAATGAAATACTACTTATTATGTTTTTCTTATAAACGGAGTATCGATAGAAGCAATTTTATAAGTTAAAATTAATCAAATCGTTAATTTTTTTTACAAAAGGTGTCAGATGTCGATTCTTTTGTTCCTATTTTTATTAAAAAAGCATTTCTATGAGGGCGCGTGAATTATGAGCCACAAACATACATATATTTTCACATAAGACTAATACCCCCAGCTCATTTGCATTCAAAACAAAATAAAATTGATGATTGACTTACCTTATGATAAATTATTTTCAATGAAGACACATTATAACATCTTCGCACAACACCTGCACTGCAATACACTAAACGAAATAATCAAATCGGACTTAAGTTTCAAATACAAAGAAAATAAAACGTTCAGCCTTAGAGTAAAACTTAACTATGGCATTGTAATTCAAAAAGCTGTTTAACAGCTGTACTAACGTCTAAAAAAATGCTTTTTACATTAGAATATGCTGTCTAACAACTTTACTAATGTCTGTCTTCAATAACATTATAAGCGCTGGTTAGCAGCACTAATAATATTTAATAATGCTCATAGCTGTATTATTTGGGGCCCAAATTAAGCTTATAAGACACTTATAAACTTATATACGGCTGATATAGTGCTACATATGCTGCTCATATACTGCTTTGCGCGTAAGTCCATGCTGTTGTACGCTTCTTATAATGTTGTTTGGTGTTACTTGGGCTGGATATCTAGATGAGACTAACACTCAGTTGCAGAAACGTCCATTAAAGTTAATGTTTCATTAAAGCTATTGCTGTCACTTTTTATTTCATGACAACGAAAAGTGACAGCATTAGATTTAATGAAGCATTAACTTTAATGGAGCTTTCTGCAACAGGGTGTTAGTGCTTATTACGTTCCCTATTAAATCTATACTGTAGTGCATTAATTACTGGAAGTTTAAGCAAGACTCATTCCCAAATCACCAAATTACAGGCTTTTAGATGATTAGCCAAAAAAACATCTAGCCTTCTACTACAGCGCGAATAATTAACTTTCGCTATTTAAAATTACTTGATTCAACAGATTCTACCATAATTGTGAAGAACATTTTTGACCAATTGTATTGTACGCAATATTTTTGTTAGATTCGTGTTCTTGAGTGTTTTACGTAATTGAAGTAACCTACTCAATAGGGTTCAGTAGGTCAGATGTGGGTGAAGATACTTTAGCTGTTACGCGAGCTTGCGTAGGATTACTACGAATTAATAGAGATTACGGATCTTTCGTTTCCCAAAACCCAAATAATCGCTTGTTCTGCTTTGAAATTTCCATTTTTTCTAAAGAACAGTATCCACGTCTGTCGGTCTATTGACGCAGTTATAATTGGTTTAAGCCAAATACTCAGTAGCTTAAGGACCAATTTCAGAACTCTCGGGAAAGTTACTTATTATTTACTAGCATTCCGCCCGCGGTTTCATCCGCACGAAATTATATTATTTCTATGCACGTAATTTCTTTTTAAAATATCCCCCCCTTCCTCCCACATTTCCGGGATAAAGAGTACCATAAGGCACTCGCGGATAGTGTTGCTTTCCAACAGTGAAATAATTTTCTAATCGTTCCAGTAGTTTCGGAGCGTATTCAATACAAACAAACAAACAATTAAATCTTACTTCTTTATAATATTAGTATAGATTTACTACCAAAATAACTTAAGAACCAGTTTCAAAACTATCGGGAAAGTTCCTTATAATTTATTTGTAAGGAAAAATGCGGTCAACATTCTTTAAAAAATTGAAAAAGGAGCTAGCCTTTAGAAGGTCTTACAAATGCAATAACAGTAGCTATATCTATTTAAGTACATCACACACAATAAAGGAAATTACGGCAGGATTTATAGGTTCAACACAGAGATGCGGGCAGCCTGCCGCCCATCTAAGTCCATGTATTTTGTAATAGAATTTCCAATCTCCGTGGGAATATAGAAGATATGAATATGCAAATACTAAGTAATTGGAATTGTAAATGTTGTCGTAGATAATTAATTTTGCAAAGCGTACTGTCAGCATTTCAAAGTAGCTAGTTGTCTTGAATTATTCTTGGTAGAGACAGTGCTCTTGTTTGTTTTCATTCGTCATCCAGATATCATTGGTCATGTGAAGCAAAACTATCTATTAACTAAACAGATTTAAACAGACATCACCTCGATTTCAAGGTAATTAAAAAAACTATGTTTAAAAAACCGACATTAAAAACAAATGAACGAAATAATAACTTATAAACATTCATTTTAAAAACATGTTATGCAAATCTACCTCTAATATTATTATTTGCATGAGCTACTTACTGATGGTTTCGTGTTGATCGAACAATTCAATTAGGTTTACGCAGCGAGTGTTTTAAGCATGAAAAAAAAAATTTCGGGGCGCAGCCGAGGGAGTTTAGTGGGTAGTGGGGTGAAATTGCACGCAGCTTTCTTATGATAAAGGTTGTATTAACTGGAAAACCCGATTTTAAAGTTAATTATTGTTAGAGTAAGCCTATTTAAAGGTAACTCAACAACCCTTAGACAATTGATCGGGTTACCCTATAATTATTGTAATGTAACCCTTAATTTGGGGTTACCAAAATAATTAGTTAGTTGACGAAAACTTAATCAGAAATGTCGGTATTTTTCTCGTGATTGTAGTTCCATAGGCAACGATAGCCGCTTACCACCAGGCGAGATTGGCAGGTAAGGCCTGAGCGCCACATTCTTGATAGGTTTAAAAATATGCACAATTCAGCTTAAGAGAAAGTGTCAACGGTCAAGACCACAGGCGTCGTCATTTATTCAGAGAAGTTTGAAACTTGAGTGTATGCAGACAAGTAAGGCAAATCAAATGCACCTCCATTAATAGATAGTATTATGATTCATCGCGGCCACGTGTATTGATTGGTATCATATTGGCAGGTCGTTCCTTTTATAGTTGCTTTTATTGTTTTAATTGCCTAGTCAGGTGGCTTAGTGGGATGAAAACTAGTGATTTTCTTAATGGTCAAGTGCTTGATCATTTTGGGTTCATTTCCGATTGAGTAAACTTTGTGTCAATTTTTTTTACAAATGTCTGGTTATTAAGCCAGTACTTCTTATCTTTTAAGAATGACTTGATTTAAATGATGGAGACTTTTGCCTCCCAGTGGGACATTAATGGGCTGATATTATTAAAGTGGACAAACGGTTAGTTATAGGTAGGTACTTATTGCCAGCAAAAATATTTAAGAAAGGTAGAGGATAGTGGCTCTATCACTTTACCGCTCGTCTGGGAAAGTACCTCCTCTTTACAGAGGACCTCAAAACTCTTTATCTCGGTAAAGCATACAATTCCTTTAGAATAAAACGTCGTAACTATAATCCACGCGTGCGAAATCGCGTGTCGAAGGCTTGCCCGAAATATGTAAATAAAACGCCTATACCTACTACTCGTACTACTACTACGGTAAACAATAAGTTCAAACAACGGAAGGCCCAAAGTAAACATGACAGAGACAATAAATTGTCACGAAGGCGGTCTCCCGAGGAAACTGTTCAAACTGTTGTGTGTCCGTCACGCGTTTGCTATAGCTTATCCATGTTGTTACATTTAACAGTACCTAAGTCTAGCAGTGTCCAGCTAAATTCTGACCAGCTGGGGAGCAGCTAATGTTTACGAATAACATAATTATTACATGATAATACAATTGTGTATGTGCCTGTGCATAGACCTAGCATACAAATGCCTGTAATGTGAAGCGCTCCCGGTTGTGCCTACGTTTTTGCCTGATTATACCAACCTCTCTTTCATACAAGGAGGTGGAAGTTAACGTCTATAATTAAATTAATATTTATAGGTAATTTCAGAACCTACTATCATACGCCAATGAAGGTTGCAATTGCTCATAACCGTAACACGTCTTGGTATAATAATAATAATAAATAATAAATATCTCTGGACATTATTCACACAGCGCCATCTGGCCCCAAACTAAGCATTAGCTTGTGCTATGGGTGCCAGACAACGGATAAACATTACATAAATACTTTTTTTTTTGTAAATACATACATATTATACATAGAAACACCCAGACCGATACAAACAGACATCTTACCCAAGGATGATTCTTTTCTTCATACAATTCTTCCATATCTAGGCAAGTGTCATTCGTGTTGCTAACGACCCTATTACATGCAGTTAATTATTTAATCACCCCTTGTTTGCGTAAATGGCTAATTATAGTCTGTTCCATTGCCACAATGAGTAAAGAAACTGTCGTTTATATTAAACGTAGTAAATACAGGAAAGTAGTCATGCCTCGTTACTTTTTAATTAGTGACGAACCTGCTACAATAGTTATCTTCCTTACAATCTTTTTGGCAAAGTGTAATATCATCAAAAATAAACTTTTTAAAGCGCAATTTACGTGTCAGAATTGCGTATTACGAATGCGACTTTTAAGTTGTAGTGCTCGTGCTACAGCGTTATGAGCCAGTTTTATCATTGACAGATAAGTGGCTGATAATTAATTGGTAGATAACTTAGATCGATCGGTAGGCCGCTCCTGGTACCGCTGGAAGGATGAGGCCTTGATGGATTTTCGCGAGCTCTATGCAGACGACTGGCAGGAGGTGGCGCAGGAAAAAACAAGATGGAGACTCTTATTTTATTTCAGGCCAAAACTCACTACGGAATCGGATCGCTGCGCCAGTGTAGTAAGTAAAATATTAGATGGCCGTCTCTATTGTCAATTTTCCAAATTTAATAAAAGAAGATATTATAATTTTTATCCAATAAAAAAATTATCACTAACTTATCTGTCAGTGGTGAAATTAGCCCTAAATATAGTGATACTAGCTGACCTTGTGGTCCAGTGGGACCTTTGCTTGTATCTGATCATTGAATTTTAGAGACTTATATTTAAGACTACTTACTATTCCAGTTTTTACTATGCCCGATATAGTTTACTCAGTTGTGATTGTGGTTGTGATGCAAGGTGCTATTGACATTTTACGTCGATATTAATACTATAGGAAACAGAGAGAAAATAAACGAAACGGGAAGGTAAGATTTATCGAAATAGCTTAGTAAATAGTATGTAACGGCCATTGTGAGAAAATAGGAAGATATTAACGATAGTAGGTATTGCCACAGTATTACAAAAATGTTAAACTGTGTTATTGCATAATTGAAATTGCTATACAAGAGTTTTATTTAAAGTGATATTTTATTTAAAAAACAAATTAATAATGTAACATAATTTCACCGTAGCCTTTGTAGTTGGACCACCATCTAAGTATTAAAATTGCAGATTTCATGCGTGTTGTGGAAGTATCTATCCAGACTCTGAACTAGCAATACATAGACTAACATCTACTTCTACAATCTACGTTCAGTACTGGAAATTTTAATTATATTATTCACGTTTTCTCAAAACGCCAATTTGATATAATATAGTAAATGAAAGTCGCTTATGGATGGATTTCAAGGTCTAAATATTATATTCACATAATTTAGGCTTAGAAACTAGCTTGATCTCACTTTAAAAAACTAAGCGAAAAAACAGATTACAATCAAAAATAGTTAAATACCGTACGGTTAGAAAGTTGTTTCAGTTCTTTACGTTTTGTAAAAATAAATCGTTTATGCAGATAGCTGTCTTAGGCGCGTTTTCTGAGACGAACATTAACGTCAAAATCTTAATATGCAATATAAGCAGGACATTTATTGTATCCTAATTTGTTTATACTTTATACACCTTTAGCAACTGACCTCTAGAGCGAATTGAACCCGTCTGAAGGGATTAAAGTCAGGCGTAAGGTAACTGAGAAGGAATCAGAAGGAAAACATCGTACTCAAACAAGAAAAATCCAACTGAGGATTGTTTAGAAATTGTTTGCCTGTCGCAATTGCATCCCGGGTGAAATACTAGTAGTGCACGTGGCTGCGCTCCGGTCTATGACAGAAGTCTCTATTACTTTTCCGAGGAAATCATGTTTGTCCTTTCAAGGGTGTACTGTCGCTCTACCTCTTCTATACAGTTTTACAATAGAAGTCATTTGTGAGTGTAATGTTATCATGATAATCGTCTTCAGATTTCCTTTTATGGTGATCAGATGGTAGTCAACTTATGTACGGATTAGCCAAATTTTGAATCAAAACCAAAGAAGCATTCGGAAAATTATGACAAAACAGAGCTAAAAAATTAAAATTCCACGAATGCAAAAGTTTGGAGTGCACATTTATCTTCAAATTGATGAGTTAAACAGAAAAGTAAATTACCTAAATAGCATTTCGACCTTAAACTTATAAATACCAAGGACACACGTGTCGGCGCAGTCACAGCCGCAATGATGTGCTTGCACAGAAATCTGAAACCATGCCAGAACATTAGTGTTGTTTCTTCAAGTTTAATGCTGCCATTAAAAGCAATCTGGAGAGTGTGCTAGGAGTGTTCTAAACTTAATTCCATTATCGTACTACAAGAAAATCTGCAATCCCTCTTGGCAGTGTGATAGCGGTCAAAATTCAAAAGCGAGGTTACAATGTATTAAAAAATGCAGAGAAATTTAATTTGAAACGTCCCATTCCTTGGTTTTCAGCATAAAAATAAACCGCTATTAAAAACCGAGAGAAATATTTAGGTCGACGCTGCTGCGAATGGAATATTAATTAAAAGTGTCATCCTAAAATTTTCACTGGAAATTACTCTCTGAACTTTTTTACCTGCTGAGAGCAGGTCGTTTCATAAATTAGATTTCACGGTTAGACGACGTGCTGTTTCAATCTTATTAATAGCCGACATAACAGCGTCTAGGGAATCAATTGGGCCTGCCAGTTTTAAGCGTCGTCGTCAGAGCCCTTTTGGAGTTTTTTCTTCCACTACATCTTCATCACTTGGTCTTCAGATTGGTAGTCAGCCACTTTCTTTTATCATTGTTTTCCGTTATATTTATTTTTTCTTCTCTATTGCTCTTTTTTCTACATATCTGTACTAAACTCATGAAATCATAATTATAATGATCATCGGATATGTTAAGTGTAACAATAGCAACTAAATTAACTGATAGATCGTGCATGTTATGATAGTAGCAATAGTAACTATAAATAATTTCACAAGGTATATAACGTAGTGCAATTTGACAAGGGACACTTAAAACATACAACTTCCAATACCGAGGAGCTGCCATGTAATTATTTGTCATTTGAGCTCAGGCAGTGTCTCGAACGCCCTTGACTCGGCCGATCAGCCGCGACGGAAGCCTGCAACCCAACTAATTAACTGGCATTAGTCATGGTGATATTGCTTCATGGAGCTCAACATCTAGCAAAAAGAGGGTAGACCGAAACATTGATCGGACGTTCGAAAACGAGAGCGAATTAGATGATTGCGTTGTATCTGCTTTATTTACTGCTTATTTAAGAAATAATTCAAAAGTGAATTAGATGTTTGGGTCTTAAAACACGACTTCCTCAGAGCTCTGCTGGCTAACTATCACTCATACAGATGAAAACTGCCGCCATAATAGATTTGGCGGTGTTCCGGCAATATTATTGTAGAAATCGGTATAGGTACTGAAATTACAAAAAACTTACTAGGTGCTACTTGTATTCGGGCTTACTTATAATATGCGTCTGTGTTTTTTATTTATTAAATAAATATAATAAATAATCATCTCTATAGGTAGTACTTCTAAAATGTAAGTACGTGCATAATAAATGCAAATTAGTTTAAACCTTACGCTGGTGACACTTAAATACTAAATATCTGCACCAAATAATATTGAATTTTGTTTTGTCCAAATTTGGCGTTTTTGTACATTTTCAATAAGGTCCCCAAAACCCTCCAGCACTTTTTGCAATAAAGTCGGCTGGAATAAAAAGTTTCATTCTCTCCACTTGTCCACGTATTCAATCAATTCGTCAAGGATCTATTGACCAACCTAAAAGTTAAAAAAATAATTGATTTGAAATCTCAACAGTCTCTTGAACAGGGCTGGACTGAATTGATCTTTTTTCGTAAAATTGCTTGTTAACTTTTAATATTGCTTTCATCAGCTATACTGCTTGCTTAAATTAACACTTCTCTTTATTTTCTCCTATGAGGTGTAATAATGTTCTTGAAATCACACTTTTTAAGTTTCTGGATATATCTTACAATTTTTATCATCTTGGACTAGTATTCAACATACAATTTTGTATGTAATGAACCATATTATCTAATATTTTGCTTAACACTTTTTTCTAAGATTACAAAAGAAAGCATTTAATAGATTCCTGGTGGATAAAATATCAGAAACTTATCAGACGGCATTGAAACTGCCTGCCCCATAGTTTTCCAACAAGTTCACTGCTATCAAGACAACATATATTTATTGCTCTATTTAGTGCAGTTCAGAAACGGCCATTTAATTTTAAAGAGAAGGCAATTAAAGGCCCTTTATTTTTAAAATGGGTAATAACACTTGAGTTGGATAAAGTTCGTTCGTGCCCGATTGCGGAAAAGATTTCTTTGTCGTTAACCTGTATTGTTTCACATTATAAATTGTTAATTTTTTTCTAAGGTCATTGACACAACAATTTCCTATTTAGTAATACACCATATCTCTTGTGCAAATATGGTCATTATTGTTTCATTTATTAAAATTGCATGGAGCGTCATAGTGTTCGAGCAGATAATAGTTTGGATGCACATAATGAAGTATTTATATTTATTTCCTTTAAGTTTTCATAACAAATAGCAACACAACTCACAATAAACTTATCTCCTAGGTAAAGATGTTAATGTGCATCGTGCCTATGGATAATTGGATACTGCCGATCCAATGCCGTTGACACAGCGAATTGACCTTTTTCTTTTGCCTTCACACGTAATAAACGTGTTTTTCTTTTTGAATTCGCACTAACTCATTCCGGGTGCCATAATAAAGCAGCACGACAGTTAAATCGTGAAGTCGTGAGTCCTGTCCCGACTGAAGAGGAAAGCGTGATGTTACCGCGTGAGCGATCTTTGTCTACTTAGTTGCAGTTACAGCATCCTATTGATAGTATATTGGCTTGGCCCAAAGGTTGACTGGCAGAGAATGCCATTAGGCATTAGGTCCGCCTTATGTACTCTTGATTGTGCATTAAAGTTTGAATAAATAAATAAATAAAATTAAATAAATAGTATCGTCGAGTTTCTGTGGTATTTTCTTTATTGCCAGCGTAAGTGGCATAAAGAAAATTATAATAGTCTTTAAGAATTAGAATGTAAACGAAAAATTAAATCGAAAAGTATATTCATCCTTCCTTCTGATCTGCAACCACATAATTTGATAGAACTTTTTAGAAGTTCATAGAAGCAAAGTTTTAATTTTCTTTTGACACCTATCGTCTTTGGGATAGCTTATTGTTCCGAGCGTTATGAACTATGCAGGTACTTTTAATCCGACGAAGCAATTTCACAGATTCATTAAACGTTTGTCGAACTAACCATTTACCAACAGGTATTTTAAGACGCTTGTATATTCTTTATATCTAGTAAAGATGCAGTCTACCACAGTCGGTTTTCGCTTACCCCTGAATGTCATGGAGCTGGTATGTTTACTTTCTTTCTACCAGATAGATTATTACAACATTACTCGAAATCACGGGCTGCTCACAAGCATGATGATTTGACGACCGATTTTTCTACTTAACGGGAAATGAAGTCCAAGTGATCTTATTTACTGAAGTTTTAGTATTTCTCATTGAAAACACTCGAATGTTCATTCAATGGGCCATTACACATTTAAAGTGTGTCACCTTTTCGTCCAATTAAGTCTCACATTAAAGCCGCTCTCAGCCTAACTCGCAGCGTAATCCGCAAATTGAATCCAGAAGGATCCGGGTTTAGTTAAATCCCGTAATATTTCAGCGCCTAATGAATCTCGGCGTTTGGAACGGGCTTTTAAAGGCAATTTTGCTTTCTCCTGATTTCTGATATTTGAGTTTTATTGGATCGAAAGACGAAGTTTCGTTGAGGAAGTAAATTTTAGCAAATGAATTTTGTATTTATCTAACATTGGATTATTTATTTCTTCATTAAAACCATTTATGAATCGTAAATGATATTAGCTTGTTAATTGCTAGTTACATGAAAAATATATAAACGTAAAATATTAATATTTTTCGTTGATTATACCTATTTTAACTTTAAATACCGTGAAAATACTGAAAACTCAAAATTAATTATTTAAAAATACATTGATCTGCACGTTTCGATGGTCTACTGGTTTAATTACCGGGCCGAGATCTCGGGGTCCTAGGTTCAATTCCTGGGTTCGTGCTAACTTTGTGTCAGTTGTTTCGGACACAGCTCGAGTTTCTGATTACCAATCCGCATTTGGCAAGCGTGGTGACTAAGCCAGTACCCATCGTTGTAGCGATAACTTGATTTCAAGAGGCCTTTGCCCTGCAGTGGGAAATTAAATAGGCTGATACCTACTTTAATCTTTTTTACATTGATCTGACTCCAAATATGTTTTAAATACAAATTCTGACGATCATCACATGAATGTTTGTCCTGCTAGGATTCCAACCCATATTTTCTTATTCATTAGCAAGTCAGTCAATTACAAACCCAATTTTCTGAGCCCAGTACCAACAATCTTAAAGTAGATCAAAAGTAGTCAATGTCACGCGTCTAAACGATCTTTGAAAGTTTGTGCGTGCCCTTCATACAACAAATAAAAACATTCTCTTGTTTGTTCCAGAAACCGGCTGACCTGCTTTGAAACTGTAAGTACGAGTGATCGCGGTACATCTTAACAAAGAGCACATTAATGTTAATTTAACTTCACACTTTATGGTTATGAATATCTTCGTTCTCTTACCTCAAATCGTCGGGGTTTCAGACCGCAGTATTTTTCAGTATGTGAACGAGATGAACACTAGATTTTTGCTTTAGATCTTACAAACCGCTGTCTGCATTCAAAATTTCAAATACTTAATTTTTAGATGACAGACGTTCGTTGTTGTTCGTTATTCTGCAGTGATCCGTAGTAAGTCAAGGGTGCCCTTTGCTTTAACGATGCATGGCAATGACACTTACTACGAGTATCTTCTTATTTTACCGGTTAGCAAGGTAGGAAATGAAACTTTTTAAGCAGTGAACCAACGGTCTTTTCTGAGACACGACAAGATTGGGATACTAACAGTCTATAAATAAAAATTCCAGTTCCAAAGTGATCATTTATCTATTGTGTTCAATTTATAGTCAGAGGATTCCTGTCATTTATAAAATAAAATTCCAACCTACAAACTGGCTGGTTACTATTAGCCGCTGTAAAATGCTTAGTGCTAGACACTAGAAGAACAAATTACCAAAATTTAACCCTTTTCGCGACGCCGTGATTGGCCGAAAATTACCATACGGGTAAAAGTAACCAGAGCATCGTTAACCCGAAACCTTATCTTGCTTTCATCAAGTAGTCGCGTGCGTAAACGGTTCGCTCGTATCGGACGTTAATTACCGTATGGTGCGCAAGCGCCGAAATGGAAAGTGAACTGTGTGAATTGTGTCGCAGCTATTGCAGAGGCTATTGTGTCAATGTGTATCGGTGACGTCACTGGTAGTGACATGAAGCGGGTTCTACACACATCCATTGAAATAGAAATGGTAATATTTTAATATTCACTGCCTAATAATCCACTGAGCCAACCAATGCATAACAAACCAAACAATTTTATGATTATTAATTTACCTGCACCACTTAATAATAAAACTGACCGGTATATTATGCACTAGATTAAATAACAGATCGATGAATTAAAACGAACTGTGCCGGTCAAAAGTTATGCAAAACGGAAATGATACCCGCCGCCAAAGAGCGAGCAAAAAACACACAACCGGTCATATAACACAGACGTGTGTTATACAAGTGATAGCAGAGTTCAGTGTGAAACTTTATCCTGTTAACTAGTACGAAAGTGATTTTGTACCAATCAATAAATGTTTTTGACCGCGGCGCCCCGTCAACAGTGGTTTGGCCACGGTTCTTACAACTTAACGGCATTATTCCATCGACGTATGTAACTGCAGTCATTGTTAAGACGTTTACCATTGATGGTAGATTTTTGTCATTTTGGCCAATCCTTTCCCTAATTTCCAGATTTTGAGAGAATGTACAAGCTTCTCTGTATGAGGGAGTGTCTCATGTCCACGAGCGGCGATGATCCATCAGGTGATTTGATGAGTTTGCTTGATTTCTTTTGTCTTTTGGCCTTCTACTTGGCGAGTTACGTATAATTATCAATTATAAAGTACATATAAGTATGTACATTGTTAGATTAATTTTAGACCAAGATTAAGTTAAAATAAATCAATGAATAAAACGCAATTCAAAGTGTTTCTTACAATTTGTGAAGGCTAAATTGTAAATAAAAGTTAAAGAAACAAACAGAGAGCAATTAGAACAGCCCGCGGTACCGCTTCCGACCGCCATGCATTATGCATGACGTCTGCGCACTTAAAGACCAACCAACTTATCTGTTCCGATGGTCAAAATTGGAACTACGTGAAATGCAATGCAAAAACGATATTTAATGACAGTTCATAATCGTCAGTAGCGACGCCGCCACCGGAACAGATAAGTTTGTCGGTCTATACCAGCGACGCTGCTCATGACACGATAGCCGTGTTGGCTGGACTCTGTCTGGTAACTTTGATGCCTACAAAGGTGAATTAGTTTACGGTCAGCAAAGTAGGAGGGGCTAGTTACTAGCCCCACAGGTGAAATCTGACGCCTTAATATTTCTTAAAAACTTGTAATTAGGTATGAGGATAGCACACTGAGTGATGCTTTCTGGTGAATAGTTCCCTTTTGGAATAGACACCAGTGGCCGCTGATTAGGTGGTCTTGGTGTATGTCTGCGAAATGGAATAGCAATAAAATATCCAAAGATTAATTTTGCTTACAACGAATTTGAAAATATATTTAAAAAAAAACAGTTTTTAAATAAATTGATTGGTTTATAAATGATCTTCTGAAGGCAATAGAATTTAACCAATAATTATATTATTACAGCCATATTTTTTTCTTACGTGATGTATTTTGTATCTTTTGTCCCGTCTTAGTGGAAGAAGCCAATGTGTTACATACGTCTCTTATAAGCTCAACAGAGATTTCGACACAAGTCAATATGGACGTAACATATCTATTGTTTTAAATATCATGGTACTATTTCTGCTGGCTAACAGACACGTGGCTCTCCTGATGGCAATGGCAATAATGTCATTATTGGATAAAACCAACTCGACTTTAAAGATAATCTTAAGAAGCTATGGACAAAACTACCGGTTAATCGCTTTTAGTAGCACCTCTGTTCACTTAAATAATCCACAAATAACAAAACGTGACCTTTATCTACATAGAAGTCACATTGGATGACTAAGTCTTGCACAAAGTGATTTTTTTTTAACGAGTTCAGTGACTTTAAAATTGAATTGGGCCCTATCATTATATAAAAATACTAGGATGGTTAACCATTGGACCACATTATAATGGAAGCTGCTGTGTGTGTGAAGCTAGCGTGACCTGATTAGTTCTATTTTAGACACATGTAATTGAGTAGTCTGTTAGCTTCATAAGTGCAACAGACAAATATTTTTTTTAAATATTTATGCGATTGCTAAATCGGTTGAATACAAGGAGTATGAGTGTTGTAGACTTTTAAATAAGCCATGATTTAACGAATCCTCCAAGTAAAGGACATAGGTATGCGACACAGTAATGATAACTACGAGTATATGGTAATATTTTTTTTATTGCAATGTGTAACAAGACGATCAGATCGTACACCTGATGGTACGCATTGTCCCAGTTCTTCGGGATTTCTCCCTTTAGCATACACCTGTTAAACAGATCCGCCAGCTTTTCGATCAGTGGCTCTCCGCCCTCTGAGCATTTCCGGCAGTATACCATCTTCTCCTCCAGCTTTACCGTTTTTTACTTTTGACAGAGCATCCCTAATCTCATCACTATCAATATCTGATATTTTGCCATAGGGGAGTATAATATTTGATAGTAATTCTCTGTGATTTTCAGAATCTTTGCTCTGTCAGTGTTCTGTGTGTCAATTTCTACAAGAAATCCCTTTTTCATTCATTTTTGCAAATGAATTCGTAAAGCCTCTCAATAGGCCCGTTAGTGAACGTGATAGGTAAAATAGCCGCTTGGACTGAGTTATTCGTCATCTCGCCCGAAAAAAACTGGCCCGATCGGGCGACTTGGCACCTTTCAAATTTACCTAATATTTCTGTCGTCAACTCGCACGCTCATACAAAGTACAGCCAGGTAAAAAACTTTGACATTATATTTGGAAACTACTTCGAATAAGTATTAAATTTTAAAATAAAGCTACAGACTAACAGTTGTTGTTTTATATATGGAAAAGATTACATTATTAAGTATATCTATAAAAATAAAATATTTCGGCTGTACACTTCAAAGAAAATTCTGACGCGAAGAGAATAGCGCTCTTCTACACTACCGGGCTAAACAGGTTATGCTCACAAAAGGATAGCGCTATCTTTTTTTTTTTTAATGGACTCTATCCCGCGCCTATTTGCGGCGCTGTGATTCTGCCAATGTCAAGTGAATTAGTGGGTGTCCGTTCATATGACAAAAAACGAATGACAAATTTTCATTTGACAAACAACGTTTGACAAAATTTTACTTGATAAATTTATTATTTTACAAACTTTTGTTTAATAAACTACGCATTAGACAATCTGTTTACAAAAAAAAAAAAATTATGCCAAAACATCAATTTACAAATTGATTATTTTCTAAACATGTTACCTACTTGGCAAAACAACGTAAAGCATAAATAACATTTGACGAAATGCATTGCTTGGTAATATTTACGTTAATACAAGGTAGTTAGCTAGATAAAGTACTTGTAAATTATTACTTTATAAAAATAACATATTTAATTACACATATCAAATATTTTACTTTAAGCACGAAATCATATAATATGTGTAGGGTCAACTGAAACAATGGTCGGTTAGATTAGGTTAGAACTGCGAGCACAAGCACGAGCCGAGCGAGCGAAGCGAGCGTGCCGCGGCAGCGGCCGGCGAGTGCCAGGGCCGAATTCTACTTATTTCGCTTAATTCAGGCAGTGTGTATTTTTTTTAAAGACTAAAGTTTCTATGGAAAAAGTATTAATACAAAATTATTACTTGCCTATAAATAATCTGTCCAAGGTGAAAATTGCATCCCTGCAATTTAATATTTTCAAAATTTGATTTATATATTTGAAAAAATAGTTATTTTTAAAAACTAATAATTTATCTTCTAGCTTTTTGTAAAATCATCAATTTGTCATACGAATTATTTAGTCATGTGATTATTTTTAAAATAAAACTTTAACAATTTAATAATTTAATATTTAAAGCATTTGCGAAACCTGTATTTTGTCAAATGATTGTTTTTAAAGTAATATGTTTGCGAAATGAAAGTTTGTCAAATGAATACATATCGTACGTTTTTTGTCATTCAATAGTAAACCGAATTAGTGAGGGAGTTTCTCGTTGCGTTAAAACATTGGTGTTAGATGTTTTAACGCTTCATGGAAACACTGGAGGATACTCTCAAGATCACGGGGGAATGGACGTCATTGCGGTAAGAGCGTCTCATCTACCGATGAGACACACTACACGCAATACCCGTCCATTCAGTCATATTGTTTCAATTTTCTTATTTATGACAGTTCGTTACACTTTACTGAATGAAAACCACACCACTTTTCAACACCAAACTGCACTAGATCACAAATAAAAAGATTTAAAACTAAAAGACGCGTAGACCCATCGCCTACCCTCCAGTGAATCCTCTTTCTTTTTATCTAACCCTTTTTCTCAATCTTGGCGCTTCTTAGTGACGTGAACGTCAGTCAGTCATCCCTTAAGCGTCTTTTAATGCGCCCGCGCATATAAAACTGCGACATGCATTAAGTAATTTATTGTCAAAATGTGGGTGTTTTTAGTGTTTTTCATGTGTACTTTGGAGGTAAGTTTATTAATATAGTGTTATTTATTATGTCTTAATCAAATCGAAAATGGGTGCCTAATACAGGGTGTTCGGAAGAACGTTGAACATACGATAATGGGGGTAGTTGGGGTGGTCTGTTAACTAACTAGCTCAAAAGATTTCACCTAGGCCTCAAGTTTTTTTTTTAATTATTATTTTTTTTAAATTACAAAAAATTTTCGCTTTTGTACCGGTCTTTGCCTTGTAAACCCGTCTTACTTTTTTTAATGTCCAGATCCAATTTTTTTATCATTATTAGAATCTCAGTGGTTGGTAGGTTCCTTTAAATAAAAAGGTGTAAATTGCACATTGCTAGAAACAAAGTTATGGACCCTCAAAACATGAAATAATAATTAAAATAAATTTTGAAACTCAACTTCGCGTAGCATTTAAAAAATAAACAAAGTGATGGATGACTTCTGATTTGTTAAAAACATCTCCAAAGTGTGATTTTTCTAACGATATGTCGTTTATTTTGATATCTTTAAATGTTTCTTAAATTATTTTTATTATTAAACGTTTCTTAAAAAAGATTTTTATAGCTGACTGTACATAGTTACCTCACATTTTTATGGTCGGGCGAGTTGACGACAGAAATTTTAATAAATTCTAAAGGTGCCAAGTCGCCCGATCGGGCCAGTTTAATTCGGGCGAGATGACGAATAACTCCTTGGACTTGATTCTTATTAAGGATTGGGTCAATATAGCTTTCATTTCGACTATTGTTCCCATGCAAAATACGTTGAATAAAATGGCCAGTTTAAAAAAAAAACTAACAGATTTGAGAAGCCTGTTTTTTTTGGTATTTGAGTTTCCATATAGATTTACTTATATTTTCTGGTAAAGTGTTCCCTCAATGAAATAGGCCGCAGTGACCGCTTAACATCAGGTGGGGTGCGTGCCTCCTGTCTGCCAACTGATGTTGTATAAAAAATTTAAAGCAATCTTTACTTATATAGGGTACTTTTACTTATATCGGACTTCTGATCAGACACACAATTTGTAAAAGTTGTTGAGTTGGTTACCGTTCAATATAAACTGTAACGATGACTTGAAATAAAAATGGCAGCCTATGTGCAGCCGTGGAACATTTATGATACCATTTATTTACTTTTTTATAGCTTAGTATGCAACTGTTACCTAAGTGAACATTGACCCAGTATGTTTTGGTGTTTATCGATATCGGTTTTGGAATAATAAAAGTTACCATATGCGGGAAGCAAACAAAATAATTAACGTTAACGATTATCGTCGAAGCGGCATACTTTTTAATTGCAAAGTATGTGGCTTTTTGGTTGTGTCATTTGGTTTTCCGCCGCTAAGGTGTTAAATTTGGGGTAGTTTTGGTCGACGAGGTTATATTTTAATTATGTTCCATACAATACATACGAGTATAACACCGAGACTACTACATAGAGACAGCCTTTTAGGGGGCCTTTTCAGCGACTCCTCTGGTGTTGCAGATTTCATGGGCGGCGGTGATTGCTTAACATCAGGCGACCCGCTGCACGCTGGCTCGTTTGCCGCCTCCGACATAAAAAAAAATCTCACTAAGATGTTAAATATATGTATAAGAGAAAAATAGCCACAGTGCGTCCAGTTTCGTGTCTCCAGTTGGTGAATAACCCGATATCACCATGACACGTGCAAACTTGATCTACAAACTTGCAAACAACATGGTATCATTATGGCCGCCGCTTAATTACTAGGAAGGAATGGCGAAAATGTACGAACGTACTTTCGCGCGGTCCGATAAACCGTGCCGTAATATGTTTAATTCATCATCCTGGAACCCGCTCGTCTGTGAAACTATAACGTTGTTGTAAAGGAAAAATAACTGTACTATATCACTGTAGGCGATGGCTGCAATTGATGGGAGAATAAATTACAAAATGAATTTTCCCAAAAACGTGTTGGAACCAAATTTTACACATCAAATCCAACTGACAATACAAATAATATAAAAGGATCGTTTTCCCAACAATCACTGTTAACAACAATGTAAAACTATAACAAATACATACATATTATAATAGGTACATATTCCCAATATTTCCATTTAAAATCACTTACATTTAAAACCAAAAGATTTGTACATTGTATAGGTACAGTACGCTTATACACTATTAACTAAACGAACGATAATTATATTGGGATTGGGTTGTTTTTAAAATAATCGGTCACAGTCCCGAGACAGCGTCAGCTTCCAGAAACTCACATGGGCTGCGCCACGGAAATCATTTTAAGCCGTATTATTTGCCTGATTTTTCGTCGGTCGTGTCAGTTTCAGACTGCTTTCCTACGCACATGCTTTCCTTTCTATGCTATGTTAGAGAGAGGAAATAGGGAATGAGATAGTTGTAGGTGTCCATGGGCGGTAGTTATCACTACTTACCATCAGATGTTACACTCACCTATTTGCCTCCTATTCTTATAAAAATAGATCACGTTTTCCAAATGCACCTTTATTGTGGTGAGTACAATAGGACCAACGTTAAAATACCCATGGCCGTTAAATGGAATGTCGCATACATTCGAAGTCATTGTGCAGAATAGGATAATCATATTTTCATTACATTTTCATTGCTCTGTCAACACAAGCTGTCTTAGAATCGTTGGGTAGACGTAAGTATGAGAACTAAATCACTAAATGATTGCGCAAATTATACTCGTATATCCATATTTGAAGGTCTTGTATATCCATCCATTGTAATTACCAAGCTTGTCAAATCTAGGATCATAGTCGAAGCGGACCCTGAGCTCCATACTGGATGCAATCGGGAATACGCTGATATAATGATGATCCATATTTGAACTTATCCAAAGTAGGTAATTCTCGCCGTTTATACTATTCTGGTTTATGGACATTAAAATATATTAAGGCGTTCTTTATGATGCTATGGGCTAGTTTCATAACTGGCTGTGGCTTCCCCATTGTTGTTATCGGATCACTCAGGCTCTTTCAGGCTAAACTGTTATGGTATCAGATTTCACCTGTGGCTAATCCTAACAGACCTAAGGCGGGAATCGAAAATGTAAAAGTATGAGTTGGAAAACTTAATAAATTGTTTATAAAAAATGTACAGACACTGAAATAAAAAAACTCACAGGTTGTATTTAAAAAAGTATTGTCTGTAAAACCAAGATACGTTTTGATACATGCAAGAAACAGACTAATTAAAAAGGGGGAAGATGATTTCCAAGAATATAATAATTATTCATTTCTGTGTACAGCGGCCTGACAGTGAAGAGAAAAAATACCGGTTTTTTTTTGCTTTACTGTTCAAACATTGAAGTATAACGTAACATCTTACTTCCCTTTGTTCCGCCCACTTTCATACCCAAGGGAAACTTAAGCCGTCTTTAAGCCCGCAACTAATTTAATTTAATAACAGAACGACTACCTACCTTGTAAAAAAATCTTTACTCATCGTTGTGAATAGATGTTGGATTATTTGAGAAACCAACCAATATGATTCAAACTTAGTGCGTGTCCTATTAATAACCCGTGTTTACATAAATCCGTTTGTAGATAAAGCTAAAAAAATAATTCTTTGGCGCGTACGCATCCTTCAGCGCTGTAAACTTTATTTTTTTTTAT
The DNA here is from genome assembly GCA_949319885.1 of Mecyna flavalis. Taxonomy (NCBI): domain Eukaryota; kingdom Metazoa; phylum Arthropoda; class Insecta; order Lepidoptera; family Crambidae; genus Mecyna; species Mecyna flavalis. The sequence goes on from OX439426.1 coordinate 3,367,896, forward strand.
GCTAGATCAAGTTGGCAGACAGGCACGCAGCCCAACTGATGGTAAGCGGCCTGTGCGGCCTAATCCAATAAAATACTTTCAACCAGGTAGCGTCGCTCAATAAGCTGATAAGCTAAGCTCATCTGATCTTCTAGCTTTTGATTTTAAGTGAACTGGCTCAAGTATAATGCAAACTAAGCGAGGACAGAATGACTTTGGCTCGTTCGGCGCGTTCGGTGCGGATATACGATTATGTATGTTGAATGTTTACCTTCTGCTATAATTTGTAAGTTACGAGTATTAGCGGAAGAGCAAATTCATGCATTTGGTGGCGTCACCTGTTGGTAAGATATTATAGCGCTTTGTCAGACATAAAGTCTATAATAGTAAATAATTCGCTTAATAATAAATACAAGCATTCTCAACATTTCTCATATTGATTACGTTATACTACAAAGTTTATATATCGACCAAATAATTGAGAATAGGGTTTACCCTTCACAAATTTTCTAATTGGCTTCCTGGTTTGATGTACGTACAATACGGAAGTCTTCTGTTACGGATTTGATTAATTATGTTCTACATCTTAGTAAAGGAGGCGCCTTTATTGAATAGCAAATATTTCGCTTTTGTGTCGTATTGTACTGAACGTGAAGCAATATTGTAGGAATGTCTTTTCGATTCAATTTTTCGTTTCGGTTAGTTACGATTTACTCCGTCGCAAATTCCTTTAGGTGAGTTCTAATGGAGTTACAGTCACAGTCTTCCTTCCTCCATCAACATTACATCACTTTCATTGCCACACGTCGAATAATGCATTTCAAACTGCCAATATCTAAACTGCTCTTTATAGTATAGTATATATTTTTTAAAAACGTTTAAAATGATATTTCAGGTTTGTCCTAGAAATGTCAAACAAAAACCACCAAGATGGACTTCGCTGTTCCCAAGTGCTTTTTAGAAATTATAAATTTCCCAATTTCATCCTAACTTCGGACTATTACACCATGCGCGAGTATAAATATTTAAAAGTTTTAACTGTCCAACATTCAAACTGTATAAACAGGCCTGTTGAAATCGTTTCATGTCGGTGCGTGAACACTTGTTGGATTACCAAATTGTAAAAGTTCGCAGGTTCAAATTACTTTCTAAGTCGGGAGAGCGTAATTAATATTCTGGTTGTGTGCCGCCGTTTCTTTGTTACACTTTATTATCACGACGAGTAGCAAATTAGTAAAACCAAGTACCTAGACACAATCGAATTAGCGGCTACTTCCCATCTGGTAAACTTCCCATTTGGTAAACCTCAATCTGTGCCTACTCAAAAGTTGCGTTTGGTAAACATTTTATTTACTTCATACATTTAGTCCCATTTCGATAGTTTACCAAATGGGACTAAATGTATGAAAAACGTATGAAGTAAATAAAATGTTTACCAAACGCAACATTTGAGTAGGCACAGATTGAGGTTTACCAAATGGGAAGTTTACCAAATGGGAAGTAGCCGAATTAGCATGCAGGAGCGGCGTGTGGTAATTTTATGTATCTTTAGTTAACCAAACTAGTATATCTATGTAATTAAAGCGTAGATACTGAATAAATGTTTTTGTAAAGGATAAAATTTAAACTCTGACATTTGGTTTTAAGTAAATTAAATATATTTTTTAAGTGAACATAAATCTCGGATATATTTTTTGAAACACATTTCGTCATAGAGAGAGAAAGATACACTTGTAAAAAAACTCAGGCACTAAATACCTAAATCGTATTGAAATTTTGGATAGTAGTATTCTGATATAAAGAACGTTAACTAAGTGAAAATTTTCTAAGTCGTAAATGTTGTAATATTAACGACACATTAATAATGTGTACTGTACACACGTGACCCAGATTGTCATCTCGAACATTAAAATGATACATATTCTAGGTCGCACAATGTTTCATTCTTTTATCTTGCTTCACATTTTTTTATAAAAAAATAGTGACTCTTCGAGACTTTTAAGATTTCAAGTTCCATTAGAGGTAAGTATGACTATATGTTTTAGTCTTTTCATATTCAAATGACAGGCTCTATGGCGCATTTATTTATGGATGTATATTTTATATTATATTAATGGTATCTACTCTGATTGTGGTACCGATAACTTCGCTTACACTTCTTATTTTGTTGTCAGGTCATCGCATGCTCGATATAGGTACCTATCCATTAACTAGATGGAACTCTACATACCTTCGCTTGCAGACACGCAGCCCACCTGACGGTAAACAATAATATGCAATTGAATTCGATTTAGTGCAGCCAATCCCATTGAGAAACACTTTACTAGGTAGTCTCGTGAAATGTACTGCAATATTGTAGACTCCTTGTTGCGTGCGGAATTTCGCCGTAACGAAATTGGATTTTCAAAAAAAATTATTGCGTTGCCTGGGATCAAAATTATGGCCGTTGTCCTTAGTCACACTTCCAAATTATGTCTTAATATTAATTTTATCTGAATCCGAACTAAACTTTAAAGAAGACTTTTACTTCCTCATTTGTAATATTAGTAGGTAGGTATTCAATATGCGTTTCTGTTTATGATATTATAGGTAAAATTATTCTTATTACGTTACTTTTCGCACTTCTTTATTCAGCAACGCTTTTCATATAATTCATTCACTTCTACCAGGAGAACATAAAATCTCGAAGGCTGTCTGAAAATCGAGGTCACGGACACCGCATAGCTAAGAGTTTAGCGCCAAAAACTTCGCCCCTCGCTCCTTTCCTACTGTTCCTTTCGTTTTCATTTATATTTATGTTTTCTGTGCCGTGTACCGATGCTATTATCGTGCCCCTAATCTGACCATAACTTATACTTAACGGAATTATTAAAACATTATGCAAAAACGTTATGTATGAAGAACTTTAGAATTAATGAGAGTCGGAAGTCTAATCATGTTAGATTGTTCATTCAATGAAGCAAGTCTCGTTACATAGATTGTGCACTAAAAACAGAAATTCGCATCTAAGTCCTTACCAATTTTAATCGTAATTACTTATCTGCAGCGCATTTCCTGGCGCTCTTATTAAAATGTTTCTCAATTGACAGATTATTACAAACAATTTCGGTGTCTGTAGTTTTTGAAATCGAATGACAGTGATGATGTGTTTAAACGTGCTGTCCATTGCCACATTTGCTTGTAAATGATGCAGAGTTGAATGTTATGAAGTGGTAATGGAAATATAGTTGACTGTATCGTCGAATATACAGCGGTGTTGGTCGTAAACCTGCCCTGCCTGGCACAGGCAGTCGCGGTTTGGCGCGCGATTCTGCCGCACGCCATCTCCACCGTTTCCATGTGATCCTGATACATTTTTTAACGCAGTGCCGTAGTATTTTTTGTATGAATTAAGAAAAAAAAACTGTTGGTTGTTTGTTTTTGTTGTGAGTGTGTGTGACATTTGTTTGAATGGACATTCATATGTAACTCCAGAAGCAAAGGTAAACAGATGTTTTTGATAATTCGCACAATACTTTTAATGCACTTTGATTATTATTTTATCTACGGATTGGAAGAGGTTGGTTCTCTTTTCGTGGTATTATATTACGTTGAAACTATGACTCAGCTTATAAAAACGTTTTACGGATATTGCCTCAAGCCATTATTAATATGTACGACTTGATAGTTAAATAAAATTATGTTTGTTTACGTATATTCTTATTTCTATATTATTGTATTAACGTGAGATTTATTATTAAACTAGCGGGCGTCCGCGGTTTCACCCGCTTGGTTCCCGTTCCCGTGGGAATTGATCAAAATCCTTTCTTAGCGCATGCCTACGTCATTACATCTACCTGCATGCCAAATTTCAGCCCGATCCGTCCAGTGGTTTGGGCTGTGCGTTGATATCTATCTATGTCAGTCTACATCTAAGATCTTATTGCGGGATACTGCTACAGATATAAATACATCTGTGTGGATAAACTACCAATGAATGGGCACACGGTTATCTATACTTCTATTTATACTAATGTTATAAAGGGGAAAGATTTGATTGTTTGTTTATATACTGAATAAGCTGCTGCGAAACTAGGTACCTACCATGTACGATCGAGGTCTCCCGCGCGTGATCACTTTTGGAAAAATATACCGTGCACGCGCATCGTGACTTCTTAGGAGCGGCGCTTGTAAACGTGAAAATACTGCACAGGATTTTAGCCTTAAGGGTGGTCACGCGCGTGTGACCTCGATAGTACCTACTGAACCGAAAAATTCTTGAAAAATTCTTTCACTGTATCCCCGGGTGACATGGGGTACTTTTAATCCCGGGAATGTGGGAGTAGGGGGGGACAGTTGAAAAAAGAAATAACGCGCGGGTAAACCGCGGAGGCGTGTTTAAAATAAAATAAAGAAGATCCTTGGGAGAGGCTTATGATCAGTAATGTACATACTTCTTTCGACTGAAACGATGAATGCTATGCCAAATTGCCAACATCTATTCTTTACGTTACCATTATCACTAGCTTATTGGACAATTAAATACCTATTATCCAGAAAATATCGGCTTATTTAAATAAATAAATATTTCTGGCCATCTAGCCCCAAACTAAGCATTAGTTTGTGTTTTATTTTTATTTAGATCTAATAATTATCATGCAAGTAGACATGTTAAATTATATTATAGACAATCTATCTTTTTATATTTACAATACAGGTTTGAATGCCAAGCCAAGTTATAAGTCAATGATATTTAGACTCGGGTTGAACAACAAAACGTTCATAAGCATTTTTGGAAAACTGGTTTTCAAAGACACGGTTAAATATGGTTTCAACGAAGGTATTTTTTTTTATTAAATTTTATGAAACAAACATTGCAATTGAAAAGTATACAAAGTAATAATAAGAAATATTATTAGTCGATATCATAAATCTCATAGTATACGACGTTAAAAAAAGCTTTGTCAATATAAGCTACTCGTATTATACCTATACTTACTTGAGAAATAACGCAATAGTAAATAAATTACTTACACCACAAGTTGTAGGGTCTCAAATTCTATGACCTATTAAATCGATCTATAATTCTAACTTTTCTAGATAAGATTTGCACCTACAAGCGATCCTACAGTAGCGCAGGGCCAATACAAAATGCGTCAATGCGGTTGCCGTAATTCTATAATATCATTTGCGCATACCTTATTACCTTAGAGGGCACAGTCACCGCATAATGACATGTGACACGCAAAACACATTTGCCAAATATATTATAGCTATGATAATAAGCTTTTGCCAAGTTAAAATGCGCATCGAAAACGTCAACGAGACAACTGTCACTTTAGTATCATTCACACGGGGAGGACTTCAGAGGCATCCCTACGTAAACGCATGAAGATTATGCAGATAACATGACATTTGCTAAAAGTGTCGCTGTTGCCTGTACTGTCAGCACAAAAAGTAATTGTAAAGACTGCTAATAGTTGTACGGTCAACAACAAAAATAGCTGCGTTTTTAGCAGTCATAGAACCCCACGACATGATACGTCCCTGCCGACGCTGTCATAGTTTCTCAGTTTATTATATTCAATAACGTATCAAACAGTTCAGAAACTCTTCAGACAGAGGTGGAACTCTATGATGGCTTTTGTGTAACCCCATTTCTTCTACACGAATTCCTTTAAACGAAGCGCGAAACGAGCCAGTACGGTAATGCCAATAGATTGGACGCCTCGGTGACTTTTGCCTGAATGGTAGAACTATAAAAATGTTATAAGACCTCATTACATTACTACTACATAAGGCATTTTGGCAATTTCTATCCTCAGCTACTTCTGCAGACAGTGAACCCGGAGCGTGACCCATTATCTATTCAGTGGCGTGACAGAGATGTCACGCACTTGTAGAAGCGTGTTGTAGTGAAATCATCGTGAGTCCTGATTCACTCAAGATTACAATATTCTTGTAGAGAGAACGAGGAACTTCGACACTTTGTTCGACAATTGCTCTGGGGCGAAGAAGAGGGTCGCCGACCTGAGCTGTTCGGAAAATCTTAAACAACTTTTTCCCGATTCAGGAAGGGAACCTTGGTGGACCCCGATACAATTGAATTTAAAACCATAATGAAAAAAAGTCTATTCCATGATTTTGCTTGCCTCACTGGGAAACGTACTCACTACTTTTTTTGTTAGCTATCCATGTATTAAAAACTATAGTGTCTATGATCCGAAGGTCAAAAAACACACAAATCAGAAGCAATCATAAAGCATTTTCGTGTAAACAAAAGAAGTAAATAGGTTCATGCTTTGTACAATCGCGGACAGAACTATTCAACTTCTGTTTTGTTAACTAAAACAATGAAATCACTGTTATTCATGAACGTAAATGTAACAATTAAAAATATATCCCAGCAGCGAATTATATACAATCACATCACGTTCCAAAATAAAAATAACCGATTATTATTAAAGTATAAAAATTACGCAGAATTTTCTTTTCTCATTCATTTCCTCTTCCAATTCTAAAGCATTTTTGATAAATCCATAGAACTATAAGACAATGAATTCCAAGATTTAATTTCCATAGTAGAAGTGTGTCTTTTGGATCTTGAATAAGTGCTAATAACAATTAGTGCCTAGCCGAATCTTGGTAAAGACGAATGTGACAGTCAGTACCTATTTACGTCTTAAAGTTCTATCAATACTATTTATACCTTAATTGTATGATCAGTATATCTAATGTATGTGGTACTTCCCCGGTCTAATCGGCCCTTTTGAACTGATAGACAGAGACTGTCTGCAGTATGGCACCACACAAAAACAATACCTGCATACCCAAGAACCGACTCCTCTTCGAGATCATTTAATATGTAAATCATCCCACCGAACGTAATCTCGTAAACAATAGGTAGAAATTACCAAAGCGATTCTTTTTGCATATGACTGTACATCTTCATAAAGACTGAACTCGCTGTTAGCACAGAATATATACTAAAGTAAAGAAGCGACACTCAAGCATGTGTGCTCGTAAAATTGCTCGGGGCTATGTGTGCGTCGCGCGGGGGAGCGCGCGGCGCGCGGTGTGTGGGGCCGCCGTCTGCCGAATACCTCGGCCAAGGGTTATACTTCGCTCGGCGCTCGTCGGATTGATTGCACGGACTAACTACGCAATGCAAAATCATGCACAATTTATTTATGGTACTTTATTGGATAAGGATTAATACTGTATTGCTTAAAATCACTTTTTCGTAAATAAGCCATTATTTTATCGTAATAAGTAAAGGAAAATGGTTATTGTGGGTTATCCCTAAGAGATAGACATATACCATCGCGGACTTTTTTGTAAAACTTTTTAAGGTGTACAATAGTGTAGTACATTATTTTGATCTATCGAGTAGGGTTCAGCCAGCGTTTGCAATGTAAGCGCAAAAAAATGCGATTATTTACGACCTTAAATTAAAAACCTCTAAAATTATCAGTGTTTCTCTACTATATTATGCATGTATTATAAATAATAAACCTTCCTCTTGAATCAGTCTATCTAATGAAAAAAACCGCATCAAAATCCGTTGCGTAGTTTTAAAGATTTAAGCATACAAAGGGACATAGGGACAGAGAAAGCGACTTTGTTTTATACTATGTAGTGATTGAAAGATTAAAAAAACTTATAAAATATCAAACCTACTTTCATTAACATGTCCTTGCACAAGTTTATATTTTCTAACATACTATGTAATCTTCTTTGCCACAAGTCTAAATTCCATTTCGGCTTAGATTCTTGTAAGCATTTCTGTAGCAACCCTAGCGTTTACACGCTCGGCTCAAGGTCGCTGGCGCTCGAACTCTCACGTACAGAGAGTGTCACGGCTGTGCTGTTAGCGTAAATTTATGGGCGGCTTTAACACGTCTGGTAGCGTTAGAATGAATGGACTTCCAGAGTTTATGTAGAGTGTAGACGATGTATTTTTTTTTCAGCGTAGGTTTTTTTATGTCAGTTTACTAGACAGTTACGTACTGTTCGGTTAACGTTTTCAGTGACGTGGTTGTGTTAATTGTGATTGATTTGGAATAAGATGATGTGGAAACCTAATAGGGAGTTATTTACATGGACGTAAAAAAATATTGTTACTGGGTGTGTGCCGTTAAATTGAAGGCAAGTTGGATCTTCGAGCCTTTAATTTTGTGTACCAAATCATTTTGAACACCTGAAAAAAACGGTTCGTAGTCTGCTAGTCGGACTTACGCCTTATAAGTGCTATCAACTAAATCCAAGGCGGAATTTGAACGGGGTTAAATTCGAGACAAAATAACTGTTTTACGAACGAACTTTATAAAATACATAGTCATATTTCACAAAAACTTTTATTTGGCTTCGCCGAAGTGCCCTAAAGAAGCCTACAAATATCCCAAAAGTTGGCTTTGACGTGGGTGTTTATAAGAACTCAATATTTCTATGGAAACCGCAATAGAAGGCTTCATATTATAAAACATCTGGTTGAGAACTAAGAAGCCGTTGTAGTTTCATTTTTCCACAGCTCAAGTTGTACTGGTTTCACTATAAACGTGGGAGTGTTATGTATCATCTCAGGAAAAAGTCCTGATGTTATTTATGTACGTAAATATTGTATTAAAGATACTGTTTCAGTAAACACACAGATGTTTTGAAGGCTATAATGTCAACTTCAAGTAAATAGGTACCTAAGTTCAAGTTCAATTCTAAATAAGTTATCCAGAGCAAAATTGCAAGAGTTAGTAACTTACAGTCGCAATCTTAACGAGTTCTGTCAACTAAACTTTAAAGTCCTACCCACCTTAGACATAAGACCAGTGTCCCACAGAAGCTTAGCGTAGCTATTGTTGTAAAATAAATTAGTTGATGTAGCCATTTCGCTAAATGAGCTAGACCTATGAGTTTTATTATGGATGCAGTTAATAATATAATGTTAATGCATCAGATGTCCCCAAGTTTTAAGCCATTTCCTTGCGTTCATCGCTTACCCGTGAAATAACAAAAGTCTACTTTCGCATATATTAGATGGGTGTGCTACACGTAACGCCTTGGTTATTCGACATAACGTTCGATTTTATCTTGCAACTATTATGGCTATTCATTATCATAATAAGTACAATAAACGTCAGTTTAAATTCAAACATTACCTAAGTCTGACGGTCCATTACGAGTTGGCATGATTAAGTGTATTGCGTATGGGTGTTTTTTATATTACTTCGGTTAGCAGGCACGCACCCCACCATCCGCAGCCAGGAAACATCGCTCAGTGTACCTTTTTTCAATGATCAATGCTTTACAATATTTTTTATAATTAAGAAGACAAACGACTAATGGCCAGTTTCAAACTTAACAGATAATTTAGTTGTCAGATAACAATGACTTCTTCTTTTTTTAGTGACAGAAGAGAGCAATATTGTTATCAGATAGATAAATAACCCCGAAGTTATTTGTCACTTTAATGAATAACTTAATAGTGAACACCTGGGTATTTGCAACATCAACGGCATCACACATAATGTTATACGGCCTTTTCTTGAAAATACCAAGCTCGATTCTGGTGTACCGGGTTTTTATCGGGATTCTAGTTCAATATCCAGGGTCGGAGCTTGTCACTAATAAACATTTAGCAAGTCCGATGGTAACAATAATGGCAGTTTTTAACAATAATGGAAGCCTTTGCCTTGCAGTGAAACATAATGCTTACTTCTTTTTATATTATTATTATGTTAATACTTGAGAAGATCTCAGGTCCACGGGGACCCGGTCCTTTGAAACATGCGTGGGGCCAAAGCCTACACGCAGAGGCTTTTTGGTACCATTTTATCTAATGAGTAATGGGAACATCTGCCAGGTTTTATCTCTGCATGGATTATATTTACTTCTTTTTCATTTTATCCCAAATACCTACATAGGTATATCAAAAGAAAGTGATTGAGCCGTATTCGAGTAACGCAGTATTCGCTCGTTAGCAGTTCTAAGTTCGTATTGTGCTGAATTGCTGCTGGAGGCGCTTTTTTTACCACGCAGAACTCGTATTAAAAACAACTCAAATATGTCATTATCTCGCTACAAGCGGAACGATTTTGGCATTATACGACGAATGAAAAGAAAAACAAAAGACAATGTTTAAAAAAAAGAATAAGGCAATATTAAATAAGAATCGTGTTTGAATTGGGGATTCCAAGTCGTGGTACAAATATTACAATTCAAAATGGACGGTTTAATAATACAGCGGTTTCGTAAGCAAATATTTGATATTGTAAAACGTTGGTTGTTATTTGAAGAGGGGTGATCCAAAGATAAAGCTAATTTTACAACATTGACGTCATAGCGCAGTCATACAGGATGAAAAACAAAAGCTTGCGCAGAAATTACAATCTGATAATTTATTTCAATAATCTTACCAATAACAGGAAACATCTAGTAAACAGATTAAGATGAGTGGGTACATAATTTCTTTAATTTAGCCTAGAACTATGTAGTAACTTAGAAATTAGTATTTTGTACTTACTTTTATGCAATAAATCATTATTATTATTAAAAAATTGATGTACCTACCCAACTATGCTTGAATGTTATGTGTGAGCCAATGAACTTGAAATAAAATGCTTGAAGATGGCGGTATTCAACAGGGACATAAAATATTGAGCCATTCATCATATGAAGTGTGTCTAAATTGAGTTTATGCTATAAGCCGTAGTAGCTGCTTGCTGCTTATTAGGGTATATGCCTGTTTACATAATAATATAGAAATCCTGCCACAGTCAGAACACACTTAATATGAAATGAAATGAAATAATTATTTCTCAATAGTGTTTTTTTGCAAATAGGTTTAGAAAAAAGGTAACTATGAATCATAATAATATATGTTCTGGTTTTCTTATTAGGGGAAATGGAGGATATCAGTCCTCCTTCCATGCCATCAGGCAATCGATTTAGTGTATTTATCAAATTCTCAGTTTATATCTAAGCGTGATCCAACAATATTCGCAATACACAAAGATTACGTCCTGCGCACGATTTAATCAAATCTTCTGAAATAACAGTAACATCTTACTTGGAAAGCGTTACGCTCATGTTCTATATGAGTTTCTCCGTAAACATGAAATTCGTTTGATATCACAAATATAAAAAGTTTATGGCATATTGTGCAGCAACTAGTGGAAGTGAAAAGAAAAGTAAAAACCGTTTCAAATGTAACTGCGCGGTGGCGTGTTGTACTTGTGCATTAGTGGTGTCTGTGGGCGGTATTGGGAAATATCGAAATAGAATTTATATCGATTATTTTCTTTCGACCTATTTATAAACAGGTGGGATTGCAGCGATGTAAAAGAGGTGGGGTTGCAGCAATTCGTATTTGTAAGTAAAACAGGTAGGGTTGCTTGCAGCAATTTGTATTTGTAATTTTCATGGAGGTAACATAAATATACTTATCCTCAAGGGGATATTATTATAATATCCTTGATATGCAACTATAATTTCTATGGATAAAATTCGTCTTTGAAATGTCATCAAAATTATTAAGGCTAACTTTCTGTAAGTCTGGCACCAATATACCAAAACAGTTCTAGACAGGACAGGCTTAGACATGGCCCTTTTCACAAATGCCATCTTATATGCTGGCATCCAGATCCAAGTGCTTAATTGCCCTTCCAAACTACTTATACAAAAAATTATTTAAAAATAAAAAATTTAAGAGACGCTCTACGAAAATTTCTACAAAGAAAACGATGCAGATGTAGATATTTATCGATATTCTTCCAACTCTAACCGACACTAGCACTTGCGCGAGCGCAATTCAAGAACAAAACAGACCTACTGACACGATTACTCTCGTAGTTTTTACTATTACATTTTTTAATCTACGCGAACGATAATACTTTGGCCTACCTATATTGTTCAGGGCTTTTTATCTCCACCTCGATTTGTAAAGGTCTCTAATCTATTAAAAAAATGTTTGCGCATGGTGCTGATTGGCAAGATCAGTCTTATAGCGTTGAGCTACGGCTCAAATTCCAATAATAGCAATATCAGACAGAATTATAATTGATTACCTATAAAATGTAAAAAGGTAGTTTTATGGTCGGTCACAAATTACTCCGAATCTGTGTATACAGTTTGAAATATGGATGTTAATGATCGGTTACGATGCGTGTACACGGGGTAAATGACCGGTTTTCGATTAAATAAATCGTCCACTCGAAATTTGAGACGAAAATCGACTTTTCATTGCCCACGATTCGGCACTAAGCGACAATATAACTTTAATATTTTCCATGCTGACTGTATTCACTATCAAATTATCTCTTAGAAACGATATTTCGTGCTTCTAAATGTTAGTCATTATTGGTAGAGTATTTTTATTGACACAAATGTCGAAGCGAAAATAGGCTGGTATGTACGTGATACCAGTGAATTACTATTTTCATGTTAATCAATAACGAATGGATTTTATGATTAGTTTTTTTACTTGTAAAATTACACTTATTGGACAATTGAAGGTTTACAATGTAGCTTTTAAAACCAATGTTTTTTGCGATAGGATTAAGTAGTGAGTTTGTACCTAATTTAAAAAAATTCGGCATGGTTTATCGAAAACATTAAAATAAATAAATTGATTGAAGGATCTATGAATGTTTGAGACCCAATGTTTTAAAATAAAAACCTTATATCTTATTATTGAAAAAATAATCCAAATACCTACATAATGTACCTTACATTATGTAGGTATTTGGATTATTTTTTCATGGCTTATAATTTACTTGAGCGAGCTTTTTGAAATTTCGTGGTTATGTTAATGAAACTAAATTAAAATGAACAAAACGTATGAACTAAGTTAACAATGAACCCAGTCAAGTTATATCTAGTTGTAGAAATAAGCTTCTCTGATTTTTTAAAGCTGTCGAGAAATCATTTATAATTTAGCTAGTTAGATTAGTAACTAAATTATCGGAGATACAAAATAGCTCCTTAAAAGCGGCACAACTTAAAAGATACCCAATGTACGTAGTACCTGATAGATTACTCAATGGCAAACGCTCATTTCGCGCTACTTATGAATCACTCACTTTAGTGGTTGCTAAAATACCTAGCGAGGAAATAGTTTCGAGTGCGGAACGAATAATTAATAATAAGTAACTCTATAATGAGACAATGACTTCACTTGTGCTGCTTAAATTTTTTTAATGACTTTTTTAGACTTCTTCAATCTGATCGGGATCTTCGGGAAGGATCAAAAAGTACTTTTATATTTATAGGGTTAAATAATTGAAGAATTATATTTTATTGTCATAGTAATTAATAAGGTCTGATGGTGACATATTATTTTGGCAGCCGCTTCTTTTATGTCACTTTTGTTGGCAGACAGGCACTTAGCCTAAATGATAGTAAGCGGGAACTTCGGCCTGTGGCCACTGGCCTGTGCAATCGGAGACTTTTGAACAGTAACCATCCCTCAATGTGCTGCCACACAAGTTTAATTGGTGTTATAGGTACCTTATTAATTAAAGTAAAATAAATAAATTAAAATAAATAAATATTCGAGCAGCCTTTTGTTACAAGTATAGGTACTGGCTGGCTCGCACATTAACATTGCCGGAACACAGACAAAGCTACATTGCCGGTACACAGCGAAAGCTACTAAGATTATGGCGACAGATTTCACCTGAACCTGTAGGCTCCATCTGGCTGCACATAATCTTTGACATCAAATGCTCTAATTTTAATCATTGAAAACCGTTATTCGAAAAGCTGGTATAACCACAGACAAAGAGGTTATTCAAATGCTTGCGCATTATCATTATCAGCTTTTGTGAATGAGATTATCATCTATCCGAGCTCAAACTACTAACGGCCTGGCTATTGAAAGATACATACTATAGTACTGTCGTTGTAGTGATGTCGTTGACACCACATAGGCATGGTCATTGAACTAATGCCAAATATACACTCCACTTAACTCTGGTCCGCAGAAATACTTTTTGCTTACATGATTACACATCTGTCAATGTCAATGTAAATAGTATGCTATGTCGCTAGGATGCACTTAAACGCGTTAAGGGCTATTTTAGTTTCGTTAGAAGATGGTATAAGTAACTGGCTTTGATGTTAGGGTCTTTGGGTCAAGTACCCGGTCAAATAAAATTTATTTCAGACTTTCTGGTATCAGCCCGGATGTAAAACTATGTACTATTGACTCTTTAGGATCTATTTTCGAACAACAGTCTAAAAATACACATTTATCCATATCGAATACATTTAAAAAATCATAATGGGCTGTTTCTACTCTAAGTTTGGAAGGTAGGCATAATTTGAATATGACATTTTTATGCTTCAAAAAGTCTCATTTAAATAATCTTTTGGTGGTGAGATAAAACGTATTTCAATATTGCAACTGAATATATTTATGGTGAAACCAGACAAAACATTATGTCAAAAACATGAGGTCGTTTATTCTGCTATGGCCACCAGGCTTTGGTCGACCGGAAATTCAATAAAAAATATTTATTCCTCTTTGCTTGCACTGCTCAAGTCAAGTGGGAGAGTATCGTAAGTTGTTTAAACTCGAAATACCTATGATATAAAGTGACACTTATGTGTATTAAAATATTTACGATACGATTATAATAATTGAGATAAATGTCACCACTAATTAATTGAAAGGCGATGTTTATCTTCAACCGCGAATGTGACCGTGCGAATCGGGGAAGCATGTGAGACTAATTTAATTATCTCTAGGTAAAACACGTGTCTAGTTATATAATTAAAAGTTTTCTCATGTTACACAACCCTTGTTACGTTAACAAAGCCGCAAGTTCGAAACCCTTAATACATTAACGAGGTACAACTCCTCTTACTAGGGGTATATAATTTAGTTATTCAGGGTTCATAAACCTTACAATTGAACCTGGAGTCAGCCGGTGTGGGCAGTGGGCTACTGAAATTATCTTTAGGTTTATGAAATTACTCAAAGACGTCTTTGTGAAGTTGGCCTCACCATATTTCGGACGGAAAATTGTTCGCGTGGACTAATTCCAAAAGAAACGCAAGCGCAGCCATCTCGTCTCAATTAAGATTGTTGTTATAATCATTGTTGTGTTGGTTTGTTAATTACGTTTTGTATACCACCCGGACGAAGCTGGTAGCTAGATTTGTATAAAATATGTTTGTATTAAAGCTATCCAACTATTACTGCTATGCTATCGTATGGTGAACGTTTGTGTATGTGTCGGAACTTCGGCAATAAAGTTTATCTGTATTATTCTGAACAGCGTTGCGAGCGCCAAACGGTCATCACAAATCGATTTGTTTTCATTTCGAAAGCTTGTAATCCCAGTTATCTGAACGAAGCGACGAATGGTATTGTCACATCTATTGCCAATCGTTCTCTTTTGTCGCTTATCCTTTTTCGCAACCCAAATTACCTATAATTTGTTATCACACTCATACGTTTGTGAGTTTGTGAGAAAATTACTGAGCGCTGTTGTAATCTATCAACATTTTCATGTTCAGCCAGCAACGCAGCAACTTCATCATCATCATCATCTCATTTAAGAGAATCGCTCTTGTCGGTGGAACAATTTGCACTTCTCTCTGGACTCTACCAGCACCTTCAGTTCCCTACGTCCTAATAGCATCCTACTCTTTCCCACTATCCATTGCATAGATTTATATTTCAATTAAGCCGTTGAAACAGTAAGTTTTGAGTGCAACTCAGCTCTATGCACAATCGTAATAATATGAACTCGGCATTCAATTAAGTAATGGTAAATTACGACGGCATGGTAGATACATAACTTTAGGCGCAACTGAACAAAGCATTTAATTTAAAACTCAAGGTTGCCTTTTAAAAGACAATGTCTGCCATTGACCGGCTGTGTCGCTATCGCAGGAACAGTTCTTTCGTCTCACCCTTGACTGGAAGGGCCTATTCAACAGGTTCGGTAAGTGGCCGTCCTTACCGCACCGCTGAAGATAAAACGTCTATTATCATCAAGTATGTAGTAATTACTGCTTTGTTTGAAGGCGTTTTTTGTTAGAGCTATTTCGAGATGTTATGTGAGGACTAGAGATGGGCAAAGTGTTTCTGCCCGGCAGGTAAGATTGGGAAGATTCCCGGCATTTTGGGAATCTTCCTTATTTGCCCAAATAAATGTCCAATCACTGGGCATTTATAAATACCGATGAATAACAGCTGGTAGTCATTCAATAGGGTTACGACCTGGTAGAAATGATTGTTTGAAAAATCATATTAGTCATTTTAGGCACCCATACATATAAATACAGGCTCTCTTATCTATATAAATAAAAGAGGGGACTGACTAACTGACAATCAACGCCCAGCCTAAACTACAAGACCTAAGAACTTGAAATTTTGTACAGGGATTCTTTATGATTTGTAAGTTCCCACTAAGAAGGGGTTGTTGGAAATTCACCTCCTAATGGGGTAAAAAGGGGGTTTGAAGTTTGTATGAAACTCTATAATTTTAAAAGTTACAGTCTTGAAATTCGGGAGGTAGATTATTTGGGTTGGTGTCAGTTTCTTATAAAAAGGGTGTTTTAGAAATTTACCCCAAAGGGGTAAAAAAGGGGTTGAAAATCAAATATTAAAATTTCGTGCTGGGGTTTTTTATGCTGTGTAAGTTACCACCAAAAAAGGGGTTTTAGATATTTCACCACCTTAGTAGGTGAATGATTAGGGTTTGAAAAAAAAAGAAATTATAGGGTTTCTAAATAACCTGTAAGTTCCCACTAAGAACGGGTTCTTGAATATTTCAACATTTTCAACCCCCCAGGGGGTTCAGTTGATCAGTCGATCCAGCTTGGAGGAAGATCTTAAATACTTTTATCACGTCGGGGTCGCCACTATAGAAGATCTAATGCTTCTTCAAAAGTGAAAGATTCCCTTGTGGGGAATGAATTACCAAAAAACCTCTTTTTATTTGAAACTGACACCTAACCTAGAATCTACTTTCCGAACTCCATGACTACAACTTTTAAAATGACGGAGTTTCATACACTCTTCCAATCCCCTTTTTAACCTCTTGAGGGGTGAATTTCCAAAACTGCCTCTTTTTTTAACCCGAATTTAAAAAAAAAACGTTTTTGTGGGAACTTAAGTATTCTAGAGATTCCCTGTTCAAAATTGCCATAGTCGCGAGCAAGAGTGTGTGGGAGGCGGGTGGCTGCGGAGAAGGCAAACTCACATAGCACGCCTCCTCCAGCCCGAGGGTTGAACTCCGGGCGGGCGTAGCTCCTAGTGTTGTAAAAGACTCAAAGCCGCATGATGATAGTACCCGGAGAACACCCCCTGATGTGACTACCCTAAAAACACCCCCCGATGCAACAACCCGGTGAACACCTTTTGATGATAGTTCCTGGAGAACACCCATAATGTTAATACCCTGAAAACACCCCTTGGTAATACTACCCGGAGAACCCCCCTAATGTGACTACCCTGAAAACCAGCCCCAATGCAACAACCCGGTGAACACCCCTTTGATGATACTTCCTGGAGGTCACCCATTATGTTAATACCCTGAAAACACCCCCTGGTATTATTACCCGAAGAACACCCGCCGATGTGACTACCCTGAAAACTCCCCCAAAGCAAGAACCCGGTGAACACCCTTTGATGATACTTCCTGGAGAACACCCGTAATGTTAATACCTTGAAAACACCCTCTGGTAATACTACCCGGAGAACACCCCCTGATGTGACTACCCTGATAACAACCCCCGATGCAACTACCCGGTGAACACACCTTTGATGATACTTCCTGGAGAACACCCATTATGTTTATACCCTGAAAACACCCCCTGGTAATGTTACCCGGAGTACATCCCCTGATGAATACCCAAGAAACACCCTCTTATATTGGTACCCTGAACACCTCCTAACCTAAGGCTACTACCCAATAAACACCTGTTGACGATATAAAATCAAATATTACCTATTATGTACCTATTGCATAATGTAATACTTAGTACTATTATATATTCTGTGGTAATACACCAAGTCAAGACTCATGCATGACTCAGTCTTGTTCAAAGAACTTAAGACTCAAAAGACTCGGAACTCATGTGACTAACGAGTCATAGTCTTGAAAAAAGACTCGAGTCTAAAAATTAAGATTAAAAGACTTGAGTTTCTTAAAACTCTAGTAGCTCCCCAACTCCCGCATTGCAAGTCTAAAGGGACACCTAGTTTCTCAGGTGGTCCTCCTTAGGCGCCACCCGGCACTACCCGGGAATGGCCTGGTCAATAGCCACAAGGCTGGCACTGGCTCGTCTTCAATCGGGTATGAAGGGGAAACCGGGGCAGTTTAGTGGGTAGTGGACGATTTAGTCTCGAGTCCCACACAAGGCCGCAGGTCTAGCTAGACTGTGGTTATGGGGCATAAACGCATTTATTAACTGGGGGGGGGGTGTTAAGGGGATAGCTGTATTAGCCGGCGAAGATCCCCTCCCGCGTGCGGTATAGCATGGGTGCGTATTAGACCGTGCCTGGCTCACATTGCACTATTTGCACTTCACCGTTATTAGCAGCAAATATTATGGATTTTTGAATTTATCGTAAAGAAAAAAAAGTAAGGTCATTAAAAGATTACCCAAACAGTCAAATCTTACCTGTAATACATAATTCCAAACGAATATCGATTAAAGAAAAAAATAAAAATAGATGCCCAGATAAATGGCCAAGGGAAGGAATTTATGGGCATCTATTTGGGAATCTTCCCAATCTGCCTTAAATGCCGGGCATTTGCCCATCTCTAGTGAGGACAGCTTTTTCGACCCGGTTTTTAATTGCTTTCTCAATTACCTTTGCTTTGGAGAAATTCTGCTTCTTATAATAGGCCTAGCTAAATAGATAGTCAAAATATTAAGATTCAAAGTTCTTGTTTTAGAAGTCCCTTTTGACAAGAGCCGTTGTCTCTGCGAAAGTGTATCCAAAAACCTCAGTACCAAATTGAAAGTAAGCGGAATGTAGCCAAATTCTATTTGGGAGTGAATGAACTTCGGAGACCATTTTTCACTCCCCACCCTAAGAACTCGGGGTGAAAACGACTCAAATATTTCATGGGTAGGCAACACAACTGTGGAATGTGTACCTAGCTGGTACGAACATTGAACTACAATTGGGTACGAATGACGAATACTAAAAACGAGGTGGAAGTTTCCCGTTCATTGCTAAAGTTGTGCATTGTAATTCTAAATTCAAATTACATTAGAAAACTTTTTTCATTCTTTTCTTTATAGTTTTTTTTAGTTTTACGAAAATTACTGGCTGTCTAAAAGTCACTAGTTTATGATTTTTCAACCACAGTGATGCCATGTGGGGACTGGCTTGCATACTTATGTACTTGATATGTAGAAACATAAGTAGATTAACAAAACGGACAACATAAATCATTTTGGTCATCCATCTAGGTGTCGACCGCGCAGATCCTTAAGCTTTTGTAATCATTGCATGCACGGGTAATGGCTGAGGCACCTAATCCCTCAAAGTGTTTTTCCGTTACATAGGAAAAACACTGTATCCACATTAGTGTGGGTGTAAATAACAACTCACCCCTTCAAGGATACAAGCGTGATCATAACATGTTATTTAAATATCCTACTTCCTACTTATATTATAGATGCGAAAGTCTGGATGTTTGTTATTCAATCACGCCTAAACGGCTGAACGGATTTAGATGAAATTTGGCACACGTATAGTTTAAAACCCGGATTAGGACATATGCTATAAAATTCCTACGGGAAACGTCTCACTAGCGCGGGATATTTGAGAAAAAGAATTTACGCGGGTTAAACTGCGGGCGGAAAGCTAGTAATAGGTATCTAATATAATTGAATAGCCAAAAATAGCTGTATTTGACTACGTTCCGAAATAGGTTCCAGCATAATCAGTATCCAAATGAACTCCTTTTGTTTCCCACCGCCATTATGGCAATGTATTAAATTACCTATTGTCCTGACCGCTACAAACTCGTTACAGGAAGGAAATAATCCTTTCTATAATGAGAATATTCGTGGTAAATAACTGATAGTTCGAAATGGAAACTTTGATATTGATAGAAAATTATATTTTGTTTACTTAGGTTGTTATATAAATAATTCTGACGTTAATGGTCATCATAGCTTTTGATACCAATAAAATAAATTCGAAATTAGGGATATACTGGGTGACTTTTTAGTCGTTGTTTTCCCGCAGTAAACTGATTCTATCTTATTAGTACAATAGATTAATAAAGTTTGTTTTTAGTAAAATCAAAAGATTTACGATTACGATAGAAGAAACTCTATTCTCGATTACGATACCTGATTTGCTGAATGCTGATTTGTGATTAGAAACACGAGCTGTGTTCGAGAAATCCGACACAAAGAACCCAGGACCTCGAGATAATCGCCAGATAATTTAAAGCACTATACCATCGAAGCGTTCAAATACACCAAATTGCACAAATAAAGCAATAAAGTGCACTTCCGAAATGACTTCATCACGTGCGCAGCGAGGACGTTACTAACTAATAATGGCTCTAAAACAGGTGCGAAAACATTTGCCTTGCAAATTATCCCACCTGGTGGTGTACTGGTCATTAGCTAGTGTTTGGTCAATTTAAGGCTTACACTGGTAGATAATGCAGGGCCTTCACACAGCTGACTGCAAGGTTGATGACCGTGCTGCGTATTTACTAACTTTACGATTCCAGATAAAATGTTCAAGTTAAGATTAGGATTAGTAAGGCCTTTTTTTAAATAAAAAAGCTCGACACGTTGTTCCATTTAATGACTCCCAAAGTGAATTGTTGATATGAAGTCAGAAATATTACAAATGTTCTTTAAACATATAAAACAACTAGCGGTAGCCTCCGCGGTTTCCCGTTATTTCTTTTGACAATTATTCCCCTTTCCCCACATTTTTGGTATCAAAAGTACCCTGGATAGTGTAGCTTTCCAACAATGAAAGAATTTTCCAAATCGGTTCAGTAGTTTCGGAGCCTATTCAATACAAACAAACAAATCTTTCCTCTTTATTATATTAGAATAGAAATATCTAGCATCGAATCACAATTATAACTGAGTTTGTGTAACCGCTTGAAGGATGAAAACTATGTAGTCTTTGAACTTATCTACTTTAAACTGTGAGCAACAAAACCAATAACAGTCAGATATCTTCCTGATAATTTAATTAGGTTCTATTCTATACAAAGGTACCCCTTATCCTACACAGTACTAATTTCAGTTAGCACCTGAAATGTATATGATACTAATGAGGCTCGCAATTCTCAGCAATTATGTACAAACGAGTAATACCCGGAAATTAATTTGTAAAACGAATTCACAAGTTGAAGAATAAAACATAACCGAAAAGGTTTTTTGCACATTGTAGGTTCATATTTATATTGTATTTTATCTGATTGAATTTTTTTTATCCCACATCAGTTGGCAGACAGACACGCAGCCCACCTGATGCGATTACCGAGACGTCCTTTCATATTTTGGTCAAAAACATTCTTCTTTCTTTCTTCGGAATCTGCTCCAGATATAACTATAGCTGTCTGTCTTGTGAAAGTACACTTTGTAATTACGCGACCGCGGTGTCTGCTCACATGTTATAAACAACACCGATATTTACGTCTGTGTGTTCTATCTCGCTACACATAGAGGTCAGGTCGTAATACGAGCCCTTGAATGTTGAGCAAAGATGGATGCAACTATTCGTTGCACAGCCGAGAAACAACTCGTGCGTTATGATGTGACGTCTGCAAACTTTGGTTTCGGAAAAGTAATGAAGCTGGAACGGAAAACAGGGTTGGTTTAAAAAGTCATTATTTTTATTTTTTTTAAATAAACGACACTAAGATTTGGTTACGTATGTATACGTACATCTACGACAATATGAACGTCTCGACAACCTCATAAATGCTAAACGAAACGAATAGACCTTCCAGTTGAACTTGGAACATTGTTTTCTGCATATTAAAACGTAGGTATCATCAATCTATTCATCGATAAAAAATTAAAATAAATAACCGAAATGTATGTAAATGCGTGCATAACTTATGAACGATGAAGTGTTATATATAACGAAAGAAACTATCGAAAATATTAAATATAAAAAAAATAATTCATCAAAAATCGCATGCGAACAGTTCAATTCCAAAAGTACCTAGTGTGAAATAAACAGCGCAGCAGCCCAACATTTGCCGATGAACGTACAATTTAATTAAAACGATAATAGTGGTAGTTTGTGGTAAACATCAATTCCGTGTTCATGTGGTTGACCCGGAAAATGTTTCTGTGTCGGAACACGATACGCAATTAACTGTTTTTGCTGTCCTTGGCCGGCGAGTGATCGCGTTATTTTCACCGGCCTTGAGCGGGAACTGTTGGCAACACTACCTACTACTTAAAAGATCAGGGCATATGGGAAAATATACATTTTCTAAAGGGTGTCTCAGCGCCGATTTTAAACTTTAAACACGAATTCCTCGGGAACCTGCCGGGCTAGCGGCAGGGGAGTGGTAGCGTTGGGTAGATGATGAGTGCGGATTTTTTAGTCGCCATGTCGTAGTGGTCTGGCGCGCACCGCGCGTACGCAGTAGAGGCGTACTTTTGCAACGAGTTTTCGTTGAGTAAAGCACAACGCAAAACATGCTGCTTCTTTGAGCCTTCACCGTTCAAGTGTTCAACGAATTTTGGCCTTAGACTTAAAATTACATCCTCACAAGATCCAAATAGTCCAAAAAATCAAACCAGAAGACTACAACAAGCGAAAAATTTACTGTCAGAAGATGTTAGAGATTTTCTCAGAGGAAAACAACGAAAACTTGTTGCAAAAGTACGCCTCTACTGCGTACGCGCGGTGCGCGCCAGACCACTACGACATGGCGACTAAAAAATCCGCACTCATCATCTACCCAACGCTACCACTCCCCTGCCGCTAGCCCCGCGAGTTCCCGAGAAATTCGTGTTTAAAGTTTAAAATCGGCGCTGAGACACCCTTTATTTCAGTCTGTAATGTTTTTGGTTTTGCAGTAACGTGAATTCCGCGAATCCAAGCCAACGTGGAACACTTCGACGCCATACTAGTATTTTCATACTTAATCGTAACTTAAAAAAGGAAACAAATATTATCCTATCAATTGAAACAAAGTTTATCGATAATGATAAACAAAACAAATGGAACAGTCTAGTAGGAAGTTGTATTTCCAGCAGCATTAGCCGAATGGAAATAAAATCACAACTCTAAAAGCTACATATTTAGCCAGTTATTAACGTGCATAAAAGACCTATAGAAACGTATTCCATTATTGTCAACTCTATGCGAGAAGATCTATTTAGTACTGACACAAACGGAAGTAGGTGAGCTCGTGGGAAGTGATTGCAAGGGGATGACGACATAGGTTTTGTAATTAACGAATCGCCGAGACGGAAAGCTTCAGCGTCTTAATTTGATGCTTGCGTTACGAGGAAGTGTGCTTGCAATCAGATTTAGGTCAAATTGATCTACTGAGATAATGTATCTGTTAATTACAGCAGTAGATTAAAGCTTTAGTTCGTATTTAATATACGTTATTCAATACAAATCAAGGCTCAAACGAGGCGTGAAGAGGCACTTTGTGGGCCGGCAGAGTGTGAATGACTGATGCTACGCTATGTCCCTTTCGTAGCACCAGTTGTCCACGCGTCTGGACTTCACTTCCACATAACAACAGATGGAGTGGGTTCATTTGCCGGGCTAAGTATAATTGATAGACGTGTAAGCGCACATGAAAGCTTAATAAATACAAGTCATTTGTGATAGCAAAATCTTGGAAAAATGGGACAGAAACATCAAAAACACATATCGAAGATGATCAGATATAAAAATGCAGACGGGAGAGTTGTATGATATCCGATTCACAAGGTTCCTTCACTTGATACGAGTATTTATCATTTTCAAGGACTGACGCCACATTAAAGATTTTAATAGAAAAAGAGCAATTTTCAAGTCACTTTCACTTTCTATTTTCCCAACGGACAGGATATTAATTTGACTGACTGAGTAAGATTGCACATTTTCTTCCAGTTTTCCAATAATTTATCTACTCGATAAGGTCTGCATTCATTTAGCTTTTCTTTATACAAGGCAGGTAAATTGCTACGGCTAACATATTTTCTAATACACTTGCGTGTTCGGAACACCCTCTTTTCTCATGCATAATATATCCCCTATTTTTGAAATCATGTTGAACTTTTGCTGTCACGTATTCAATTTTGTTGCTTATTAGTTTAAAAAATCCATAATCCATAAAGTTTTTTTTAAACAAAGATAATTACGTAAAGCTGACCAGCAAACAGTTTCGGGTCTATAAAACATTTATAATAGATAAAATACCCACACTACATACCGATACATAAACATCTTATACAACCAATGCAATCCTATGACACTCAGTGCTCGCACATAATACTTAAATACTTTTTTGGTAACTAATAACTACAATACAGATATCATATTTATATAGCAAACACCTAAACCAATAAAAATACATTTATGCACACAAGTGCTTGTATTATATTCTGGGGGGATCAAACCAGCTGGCTCTTATGCAGACTTATTAATTGTCGTCTCAGACTAATACTCTTAATAAGTAATTAAACCTATTAATTATCGAGGCTTTCCAAAACAAGAATCACACTCTTATTCCATCTGCTAATATCAGATCACTCACAATTAATACCATTAATACAGCGCATTAAGCCATTTGTTACTACCGTCCTTTATAACAATGTGGTGTACAACTGAAGTTAGTCGTATAACTTATTTCGATAACTCATTATGGTAATAAAGCGTGTTCGCAAAATGTCGCCTTGAATATTTCACAATAATTTGTGTCTTTCAATCCTAGTTATTAAAATGTTCAAAATCAAAGCAACGAATTAAGTCCTTTCACATTTTATCCTGTAAACTCTTGGTCGATCCTTTTCGGAACAGAATCACCTTACTCCTTATTTCATCTATTACTACTACCAAAGTTACTTGTTTGACTGTCTGTATCTCATTATGGTAATAAACCATGTTCGCAAAATGTAGCCTTCAATGTTGCATAGTAATAATATGTGTTCTTCAATCCTTGTTATCAAATCAAAACAACAAATTAAGACGCTGAAATTTTCTCCTCAACCTTTTGTCAGTCCTTTCCGGAGAAGAATCCTTATGCTCCCTATAATCCCATCTACATAGATAGCTCACTCATATAACGTTCTAATTGCGTCTACTACCCAAAATTAGTCTTTAAACTTATTTCTGTCGGTCATTATGGTAATGAGGCGTGTTCGCGAACTGTCACCTTGAACGTTGCATCAGTGTCATCACGATCGCGGCCGTGACGTGGGCGGCGTGTGCGCAACTATGGCCATTCCGCTTTAGTTCAACACGACCGGTTCTCTCTGTGGAGCGCAAAGGCTTAATGAGATATCTATCTGTTGGCGTATAAAAATAAAGTCGCAATTGTCCATTAAACTACATAAACAATGTTTTAGTTCCTCTATAGGTACTTATTTTAATTAATTACAATATTAATTCATCGAGGTGTCTTTAAATGACACCAACAAATAAATGTTTTTCCTATCTGTATCAAAGCAAATTTTTTTTACAAAATAATCGAAGTATTATTGTTTTACAGCATTAAAATTAAATTTTTCATTATATGCATAACCGGCGCTTGAAAGCTAACTAATTATTTATTTACCACGTAAAGCTTTCCAGCGCCGCGGTTAATTATAATTAACTAAACAGTCCACACCCTTCGTTCGTAGGGCCTTAAAATAAAGCGACCCTGAAATTACATGGCATTTCCTTGTTTATAATTATTAAAATGCGCACATATCCATTAAGCGGTGAACGTTTTTTGTAGTGTGTTCGCAAGGAATATTCCACATTTGATATCTATAGATATTAAATCCTAGCCCGTCGTTGTGAACAAAAAAAAACATTAATGTTGAGCATAAGTATGTATACTAGTAGATGTAGGTCAAACTTAACATAGTTACCACACAAGACGTACAAGTATCCATATTTGTACGGCTTCACCTCAACGCAAACAATACTCTAATTTTTCACCAACTACAAACGCCTGTTTCAAAACCAACCCGTCATTCTGTTCTAGACAAAAGACGACCTCAAACGAACGTTCCCTTAATGACGACGCCAGCCATATTTGTTTGCAACATCTGTCAAAATATAACACCACTTAAAGATAAGCGAATAAGGTCGAATTTTGATAGTATTCTGTGAATAAGGGTGCGGTGCGGATGTAGTTTGGTAGGACTGGGAAAAACATTTTAAGAGACAATTTGTTATCAAAAAAATACTTAAAAAGTTCCTCCTTTGTAGTTGGCTGGATTAAATATAAAAAGGTACATATACTTGGTAAGTTGATTCAACTTTATGGCCACTTGATGAAATCCATTGAGAAAAGTAAAAGTTAGTGGCGAAGCTCGAAAAATCTCCAATTTTAAAGTTTATAATAAAGGAGTCATAAAATAAAATAAAAGGGGATAAGATTATTAATTCTAAACAAAAAATAAGCAGTGAAGGTTACTTATTCAATTGTAATAAAACTAGTGCACCTCCAAAAACAAGTTTTTGTTCTCCTTTCCATAAAAGTAAGGTAGGTATATCAGCCTATTAAATCACTCTGCAGTATGAGGTCAATGTAAAATTCAATACAAACAAACTAACAAATAAATCTTTCCTCTTTATGATATTAGTATAGATCAGTCCATTTAACGTGCCACTACAGGGCAAAGTCATCCGTCATTAAAATAAAGTCGTTGTCACAATATTGGGCTTGTGTTACTGGCTTAAATCTTGATTTATATTGAAGTATACATACATAATATCTTTGTGGTATCTTCGTTTGGCTCTAATTTACCCATAAATATAAGAACGCAGCTACATACTTTAGGATCAAATTACTTGTATGGATTGTTGACCAATTTATTCAATATCGTTTTAATTATTGAAATTGCAAAGCGATCCAATCTATATAAGGTGTGTAATATTTTCAAATCGTCCAATATATTATGAGCCCTATCGAATGACCAACCCGTTATTGTGTGTGTGCTGCGATGCGTTGCCGCGTAATCAGAGACGCATCGCGACCGCAGTACCGCACGCGACATTGCCCGGAGGTGTGCTTTACAAGTTTACACTCTTCGACCTCATATTCAGACGTGTTGATGACCTAAAGACATTCCAGACTTTGCCTCGTCTTAACTTGGTGTAGATATGGGTTGATATTTAACAAAGATTCAGAAAAGTTGGTCATTTGTCAATCACCAATTGTTTGGCAGATATGTTATTGTGATGTCGGAGATTCTACTTCTGCAAGATTGCCAATTGAGCTGATAGTTTTCTGATGACGTCAGTCGCCAGAGAGAAATATAGTGTAGCGCGGTACACAACTACTAAAGAAGCAGTAAAGTGTTCTACGAAACATGGCAACCAGTGCACCTAAAAGAATCGAAGGTCAAAAGATGATACTTTATGGTATTCAGTTCTAAACAATTGATTGGTGCTTTCTGGTAAAGTCGAAGTAAGTTACCAATATGAAGACAATGTTTCTGTCTTCCAACTTATATTTCATTTCACACATAAAACACCCTGAATCTTGTGACGAAGCACACACTTCTGACGTTGAGAAGATTAACAATAATTGTGGCGATGTTAAAAGAAAATATAAGATGCAATTAACTTGAACTATGTATGTCATCAACAGTAACAAAGGAGCATGATTGTACAACTGACAAGAAAATTAACTACAAGTTCACGGTTTGTGGAGCACAAATTGTCGACTCACAATAAAAACCTATTTCAGATCAGAACCTTTGTTTTGTACAATCGGAATTAAGTACGCAGTTTCAATCTGTTGAAATGCCTACTACCACAAGCTCTTTGGAAATTTCGAATGCTCATTTACTTTTGTTCCAATCCTACTAAAAAAAACATAAGTTTAAGCAATCGGCGATGATTTTATATGCGGCAATGGACTCTTTCAAGAATCTAGTTAATTTGATAACATAACTCCAATGATACATGGTTATTTGCCAAATATACTTATTCATCTTTGTGATGATGCGATTTCAAAGGTGGGGGCTTTCGTTTAGAAGAACGACATAAGGCAGATACTTCGTAATTCATAACTTCGTAATTGACAATTTGAAATTCTAATAGATTGCGTGCTAGTAGGTTAAAAATAGCTTTTACCACTGAAAGCATATTATAATACAACTGAATGCGCAAGTGCACCCTTTCCCTAACTCTCATGTGCAAGTGGGATAAAAATTTAATTCGATCGGAGATCTATTTTGCAGGACTGACGGGATATTATTTTCCTGGAATGTGTACTTTAGGAGATCTAGTAAGTGGAAGATTTTCCACAAGATACTAACGTCACAAATGCGCTACGCAGAATTCCATTCTAATTTGATATCATTGACCAGCACCTTTTGTAATTACTTTTAAAGATAAATGGAACTTGGTAGCAGTAAAATTCATAGATTTTAATGATGTGTCACTAACAAAAGAAAACAAATTGAGTAAATTATACGGCATACACATACATACATCAAATCCCAAAGTGGTGTTTTAAGTACTTGTCTTATGCAAATCAGAGCCGTAAGAGTCACATGTGCGGCCTTAAGTAGATATTATCGAGTCAACGACAAGCAAACATGAAATGACCATCACATACATGTTTGTTTGGTTTGGGTTGGGTACGGAACGACCCGTGACTCATAGGACAGAGTCAGTAATTGGTATGGAGTATCATTAGCCTTTGGTTTTTTCAAACAGTGTCATTAACTTCTAGGAGTCTTATATGGCATGTATCCAAGAATACCATATTTCTTTCAATGCACCAAGAATAGTCGTTGCCTAATTGATAGTCAAAAACAATTTTGTATTCAAATCGGACAATCCGTGGAACTAAATTTCAATATCTGTGGAAAGTGATGACGGTACTCTTAGTACGATAGTTATAGTAAGACTTTCCAATAGCTTTTTTCTGAAAAAAAAAGATATCGAATGATTTTTTAGAACAGACTGTATCATATCTAATTGATAGATAGGTGTAAATGAGAATTTATGTCG
This sequence comes from Mecyna flavalis, assembly GCA_949319885.1. Lineage (NCBI taxonomy): Eukaryota > Metazoa > Arthropoda > Insecta > Lepidoptera > Crambidae > Mecyna > Mecyna flavalis. The sequence goes on from OX439426.1 coordinate 3,397,003, forward strand.
AAGTGAATCCATGGAACCGTTTCAATTATTACAAGGCTGATCTTTTTTTCGGTAGATTTCATGGTAAAATATTGCGGTACGCTTTTTTATCGTATTGTAGCTAACCTACTAGATCTACTCCATCCATGGTTAATCTTTTTTTTTAATTTAAGAATAAAACAGATAATATAGATAGCGTACATTACCTGTTTTAAAAAAATATATAATCAAACTTTGTGCACCTTGTAGCTCCTTAGAAAAAGTAATTCTTTAACATAATATATGTATCATTATCTTTAATGTTGTCGTTAATTTTAGGTACCTATTGTTTTTTTTTTAAATCACAAAGACACCAAAGCGTTACTGAAAATAAAAACTAAAAGCCATGAATCAACTGTCGATAGACTGAATTGACTCTTTCGTTGGCCAACAAAACGGAGATTATTCCATCCAAAATTTCATTGCCAGTACTACAATAGGGGTTATTCGTCGAATGTCTATTGGGCCGTGACCAAAAAAATTCTTGCCTGAAATAGAAAATCGGTGACCTGAAATCGGATTACGCCGGCCCTTTGTCGAGTCGTCGCCGTCGATCGACAAAGCACCATTAGGAACAAGAGGTACAAAAGTGCTTTTATGCTCGTATTATATTACGGATGGACCATTTGCTACCCGCCACAGTGTTGCGATGCGACTAACAAGAGTTTATTCACAAAAGTAATTTTCGTGTGAAATATAAGCTTTTAAATATATATACAAATACAGGGTGTTCGGAAGAACGTTGAACATACGATAATGGGGGGTAGTTGGGGTGGTCTGTTAACTAACTAGCTCAAAAGATTTCACCTAGGTCCCAAGATTTTTTTTTAATTATTTTTTTTATAAATTTCTATAATTTTTCGGTTTTGTACCTTTAAACCCGTCTAACTTTTTCTTTAATGACCAGATCCAAATATTTTTTTCATTATTGGAATCTTAGTGATTGGTAGGTCCCTATAAATAAAAAGTTGTAAATTGCACATTGCTAGAAACAAAGTTATGGGCCCTCAAACATAAAATAAAAGTTGAAACTAATTTTGAATCTCAACTTCGCGTAGCATTTAAAAAATAAATAAAAGGGATGGATGACTTCTGATTTGTTAAAAACATCTCCAAAGTGTAAGCTTTCTAACGATATGTCGTTTGTTTTGATATCTTTTTTGTAACCAAAATTATTCGATGTTTTCTACCCAGGCGGACCATTTCGACGAAAATCTACATACGTGAAAACTTAAATGTTTTGCGAAATTTATCAATGCAAAGGTCAAAATAACGAATTACTGGGATAGTGACATAAAGCAGGTAGATTTTTTCTCACTCTTGCACAAATAACGGCTATCTTTTCTCTCTTTCACTCTGTGTGGAATGCGCGGCGAGTGCACTTCCCAAGATGGTAATAATAATAATGTTTCACTCTAGTACACTTACATCGTATCTTTTCTCTCTTTCGCTTTCAGAACAGGCGACTCAGTGTAAGTGACAGAACCAAAGAGGACAGAATTCTTAGTCGAGACTTAACTGCCTCTGCGATCATACGTGCCCTTTGTGCCTACTCTTGTTACAGTTATCTTCGTTTTGTATTATTGTTATCAGTTGTTTTGTTAAGTTTTGTTATTTCTGTTACGTTTGTTAATCGGTAAAATGACTTCATTTACCAATGAGGAATATGCGGACATTTAAATGGCATATGGAAGAGCTAACTCCAATGCGCGTGAAGCGCGTAGAATTTATCAAGAACGAAGATAACTGTAACAAGAGTAGGCACAAAGGGCACGTATGATCGCAGAGACAGTTAAGTCTCGACTATGAGTTCTGACACTTACACTGAGTCGCCTGTTCCGAAAGCGAAAGAGAGGGAAGATACGATGTAAGTGTACTAGAGTGAAACATTATTATTATTACCTTCTTGGACAGTTAAGTCTCGACTAAGAGTTCTGACACTTACACTGAGTCGCCTGTTCTGAAAGCGAAAGAGAGGAAAGATACGATGTAAGTGTACTAGAGTGAAACATTAGTATTATTACCTTCTTGTCATTCGCCGCGCATTCCACACAGAGTGAAAGAGAGCAAAGATAGCCTTTATGTGTGAAAGAGTGAGAAAAAATCTACCTGCTTTATGTCACTATCCCAGTAATTCGTTATTTTGACCTTTGCATTGATAAATTTCTCAAAACATTTAAGTTTTCACGTATGTAGATTTTCGTCGAAATGGTCCGCCTGGGTAGAAAACATCGAATAATTTTGGTTACAAAAAAGATATCAAAACAAACGACATATCGTTAGAAAGCTTACACTTTGGAGATGTTTTTAACAAATCAGAAGTCATCCATCCCTTTTATTTATTTTTTAAATGCTACGCGAAGTTGAGATTCAAAATTAGTTTCAACTCTTATTTTATGTTGGAGGGCCCATAACTTTGTTTCTAGCAATGTGCAATTTACAACTTTTTATTTATAGGGACCTACCAATCACTAAGATTCCAATAATGAAAAAATTATTTGGATCTGGTCATTAAAAAAAAAGTTACACGGGTTTAAAGGTACAAAACTGAAAAATTATAGAAATTTATAAAAAAAATAATTAAAAAAAAATCTTGAGACCTAGGTGAAATCTTTTGAGCTAGTTAGTTAACAGACCACCCCAACTACCCCCCATTATCGTATGTTCAACGTTCTTCCGAACACCCTGTATATTAGAAAAAATTCAATTTGTCCAGGTATCAGGGGGGGCAGGTGTCCCGCCTGATACCTGGACAAATTGAATTTTTTCTAATATATTTGTATTAATATCGCCATTAAGCAGGCAATATGCTTTAAAAATTATAAAAATATAATTTTAAATATATTCCAATACAAATGCGCTCCGATATAAGTATTTGTTTTATAAAATCTAAAATGACTACACGTAGATATGGTGGTAGTTGAGACCTACACATACATACACATAGACTATAAAACGAACTTTGTCTTCAGAACTCTATTTCTCATCTATAATTTATTATTACAAAAAAGGTTTTGGCTATTTAGGATTGCGTCCAATAAACTCCACTATCTTTCTTTTTATTTTGTATTGATTTCCTTTTCATTAAAGTTATTTCCGAATCTATAATATTGGGGTTGTGTTGTGATCACTAATACTTTTAACTCATCCTGTACTATTACTTATATGTAAAATGTTTTCCGCAAACCATAGCTTGCATTATAACAATTACCAAAAATGTAGTGTTACTTTTTACTAAAATGGGTAACTCGACCTCGAAGTTAGTGCCAACCAGAAGTGAAGGGTTTTTTGGCGATTAGAACAATTCACAAACTTGATCTTGAACACGTACCATTTGTAGTAAGAAACAAGTCGCATCTGTACAGACACAACTTAATGTCCATTTCCGAAAGGGCGCATCCAGCCATCTGGAAGAATTACATCTGGACAGGATAAATAGACGCCGTACTCGCAAAAGATCAAAGACTAAACATACTTTGCCTTATGAACGTTTGTATAGTCTTTGTTCGAATGTGGCCCTTTGATGCTTTTATGCGCGGGAATGATTGAAGACTAATAATGGTTATAACTGTACAAGTAATCTTTGCCTTTGAGTAATGTAACATACAAATTTAATGCGAATTTGGAATTATCCTATGGCGCATTTGGTATTGACCCTGCCATAACCGCTTGTGGTCGTGTGTTCAAATTCTACGATATGACAAATATTCATGTAAGTTATTAATATTTGTGTTCCTGGAGTAGAATGTGAATTAGTATTTCAGTATACAACTATTCATGGTATTTATTTACTCTGGGACCTGATCAATGTATGTGAAGTTGCCTATATCAGTTGTAGGTTCATTAATTAAATAAATAAATATCTCTGGACATTATTCACACAACGCTATCTAGCCCCAAACTAAGCATTAGCTTGTGCTATATTTTGAAAATACATACATATACATACTCGTATTATACATAGAAACACCCAGACTGATACAAACAGACATTATTCATGCACACAAATTTTTGTGCCGTGCGGGGATCGAACCCGCAACCTCTGGTGTAATAACCGCCTCCTCGACGATTAGGTACACCAAATGGAAATAAGTTACGTAAATTGAATAGCGCAAATTTTAAAATTATCGGTTTGAATTCTACGAATGTGGCAAGGCAAAGACGATATTGAACACTTTTAATATAATTTCCATTGATTGATGTTAACGAATGCTTTTTCGCTGAAATATAATTCCTGTTTGCCAATAGCTACCTTAATGAAGAAAATTCTTGTTTACCTGTTCCAGTTTAGAAAAGTAATTATAAAATTAATTTATTAAATTAATTGCTTGAAGTGAGCAATTAAGGCAGGCGAAGGTTTCAGATAGGCTTGTTCTTACTCGGTCACTGAACGGAACGCTCCGAACTAGGACAATCGTTCAAATGTACTAGTTCGGTCTTTTAGTACTATTAGTTCATTTAGTTCAATGATCACTATGACATCAGTCGGACCGGGAGGCTCGGATCATATTTGTTTCCCTTCATACTTTGCAGGCTTAGGACTGTCATTTTAATATATCACACACACACATCCACTTTACATTTATATAAAGAAGAATAAACGCTTAAAATGGATACATACACTTACATTAATTAATTCACTTTAGCTAAAGAAAACAAACAAAATTATCCTGATCTGATCTGAACTGACTAATTTTCAAATCAGTCGTACTCGTACATCGTCCATCACGCTCACACGCACGCGTCTCTGATCTTTCAACTCTCTCTCTCTCACCCACCGCTCAGTCACCCGTAATCGGTCGGTCGGTCATTTGATCCCGTTGTCGCTTAACTATGGTGAATGAAATGTACTAGAAGACCGATTTGAACGATCAGAAGAGAATAGTTCGTACTCGTTCAGTTGAACGAACTATTCCCTTAATCGGACATGAACGAGTAGGACACAAGCCTAGTTTCAGAGTAACGATTTTTGATCGCTTCCGCAAAATGTTTTTCTTTTTTTTCTCTATGAGTTGTTGAGTTGAAACCTACATATTGATAACACGAATCGCTATATGGGTCGGGGCTCGGGTAAGTCCGAATAGTTACCTAAAACTTGTTCAGACAAAATCTGTCTGCAAAATAATCCTAGATGTGTTAAAAAATTACCAGAGATATAATACTTAAAATCAAAACTCGCCACGTTCTAGCATCACATCGAGCGACGCTACATCATTATGTAGCGTCGCTCGATTCAATAAGTTCATTCACAGACACTTCATTAAGTGTCCTTCAATGAAATTGGCCTTCACAGGCCACGGGTTTTTCCTGCAAATACAAATAATGCAAAAAGGTAATGGTGACGTAAATTGGCCAATGATACTTGCTGGAGGCTTGACTCCAATGTGAGTCGTAATTACCAATAAGAACAAAAGGTGCCACCGATGTGTTACATGAGTGATTGCGTTATATCAGACCCGTATTTTGAAACGATAGTGGCGTATAGATCAAGCACAAAGCAATGGTAGTTTATCTTGTTTTCAATAGAATGGAAAGTTGCTTTTGTTGCTTCCATGACCTAAATTGTATAGAACTGACTGAAGTGGAGTTTTAAGTAAAACCTATTGATGTATCAAGACTGTTTGTTTTAGAATTTTAAGTTAACAAACCTGGAATTCACAATTAATACATATATGTTTTGAAACCTATATACTAAATCAGGATTGAATACATTTCTAAGAAATTTCGCTGGCATATGGCAGCTATTATGATTTCAGTTCAATAAACTACCATCTCTTTTGCTGAAAATAGATTCTACTCCGGTCACGACTAGTAAAATACAACTTAAATTTTAAGCATTACTTTCTTTTCCTAAAACACCGTCCCTGTGTGCAATACACTCATAGCACTTATGCGTCATCGCATAGAATGTTATCTAGGATCCTGACAACTAGCTACTACTGATAAGTGTATTCGTTTAGGTGAATAACCACTTCACATAACATCCTATACTTAGTCATACGATAAAACATGTAAACAATACAACCTGAAATTTTTTTTGGAAGTTCTATGGTTAAAGAATTAGATGTACCTAATTGCATTACAATTTCGACTTCCGGATCGACGTGATTTTTGGCATAGGGATTTTCGAGCTAGAAAAGAATAACACGGCTCCTTTTTATCTAGACTTACTTTTATTTCACTAAGAGTAATCACATCCTGGAACGCATAAAGTCTGCCGAAATGACTCATACCGGACAACCACCGACCACCGCCTGACTCACAAAAGGTGAGTTCGATTAACTCACTTTCATCAAGTTTATTGCTCAGCTTTATATAGACCTTTTTATTGGAATGGAAATACTTGCGGACAAAGCTACAGCAACCTTGAATATTTATAGTAACTTAATGTTTGTGAGGGGTGCTAGGCTTAAGGAAGTTAATTGTTATTTCAGTGCTCCACGGTAAATTGTGGAAACAAGTTTAGTATTAGCCTATTAAATGTCTTACTTCGGGGCAAAGACCTCTGTCATTAAAATCAAGTAATTATGTTTTTCCGTAATCGTTTATAAGACAAAAGAGTGAACAATTACACGATCTTTTGTAGTCAGAAAATATCCATTTATTTTCAAAATATGGCAATTGGATGGGAATTGGGATTAATTTCAACAGCCGAAAGTAGTAGAAGAGAGCTATACTTTTCAAGCACTTGTAACCTATTTCTAAAGAGATAAAACAAGTAAATCCATTACGCCACTGCCACTCGAGCAAGCCAGGTGAAAATAAAGGCCATAACCGGATCTCCCTGGTCCAGAAACGTTGATGGATGCAGGTGAAACCGATGCAATTATAAATAGCTGCATGGGTAGAATTATAGGATACACTACATCTGGTATTTATAATGCTACCACATTGTTTCAACTAAAGTACAACAATTTCTTGAGAGCTAATGGAATCGGTTTAGTGAAATGGCAGATATACGTCTAACTAAACATAGCTATCTCAAAAATGTCTACGACTTCGCAGCACCCTAACTTATACGAGTTGTATCTTTAGTTATAGGATTGACGCATTTCTGCGTCAAAAATATTTGGTATATTATTATGTTGGTACATTTTCAATTTCAGTGGGCCCCGATTATTATTATTATATAATCTAAACAAAGTGTATTGATATAAAAATAAAAAGGTTTCCAAAATTTGAAACAGAAAATATCCGTCTTTCTTTGTAGAATAACGTCTACCTCATCTTGCAGATGGATAAAAATAAATTAATTTTGCAGCTGTAAGTTAAAATGTTTCTATTTATGAACAAAAACTTGCGTAAGGAAAGGTCACTATTATAAAGAATATAATTAACATTTTAAGAAGCTCTTAAAATACTTTAAGCGCGATGTCCTGTCCTTTTGGAATTAACAACCACAAAGTGATATTCTACCAGACATCTCATATTTTACATTGACATCATAGTTTTAATCTACTTTCAATGCATTCTCAACTTATCCTTACCTTTTCGCACCTTAGCGTTCATAAGGACGAAAGTTCTTTCTTCTGTTTGAATTGCTTGTTTTATGACAGTTTGCAAAGTGTTAATATCCACCATTCCCGACTCGTCGACACTCCGTAAACCGACCTCACTTCAAGAGTGCTCTCAGATTGCCTGAATATTTTAACCGGCAAATCGTTTTCCAAACTTTTATTATAGACGCCTAGGGGTTAAAATTGGCTCATAATTTATTACCTGGCTATTGTAACTGGAAAATTTTCATACAACTTCCTATTATATTATCCTTTCCACAATTCTTCAGATTCTTTTAAGAATATCGCGAGTCAAGAAAAGCATAAATGAAATAAAATGAATAGAGATAGAGGAATCAAGTGATTTAATGCTGAAGACCTTTTTTAAATATCTAATTGTTAGTTTGATTCTTTTCATAAGTCTCCTACTCATTTATTTGCATGGTTCTAATCTATGTATACTTCAAGTCCTTACAATTTATCCGAAATTAAGATTATATCTGCATAATATAAGGTGAACTGTTCTCAATATGAAGTTAATGTAGTCAGCCAAATCTGTAAACATTCAACTATATTCACTCATTTCCATTTATTTCTGGACTGATTTTGGACCTTTTTAAGTCACTTCTCAAGCTCCAGCAAGGATTGCAATTTGACCGTTTGTGACGAATTGCTAGTTTAAGAACCACTGCGCTCAGCAAATCCTGCAGACGTAAAGGTGACCGCAATCGAGAATTATTTACCCTCCTACAATATTTGCAGGAGATCTCAATCTTCTCGAAGAGCTACTTGACGCCGAATTCTTGGTAATTTCAATGATTAGTATACTTTGCTTAGATTTTCAACCGAAATTTTTATCACGCAGGCACTAGTTCCGACTGTGGCTTCAACATATTCAAAATGTTTTTTATTCATGAAGAGTTTATGGATTCGAAGAGCCAGATCCACCACTGCCAGATAAGTTTGTGTGAATAGAGTGAAAAATTACTTTTTATAATACGTCGATTCGATTTCAATGTTGTTACTTTATTATTAAGTAACGCGAGAGTCTGAAATCTTGTATCGTGTTATAATAGCCCTTCAGAAAACTTAAGGTCGTGGAAGGTGTCACCTGCACATCATAAGGTGACAAGGGTTAACTCCGCAGAAGCAATCCGATCTGTCAACACATCTTCGAATTTATCGATGACGTCGGTCGTCTGTTGAGGACGTGTAGTCGTGGGGAGATTATGAATTGTGTATGGAAATTGGAATAGTGTACAGTATATTATTTCTCAATATAAATGTGGTTTTTTTTTGTGACAATATATTTTTATTAAACTCCAATAATTGGCACAGAATTGAAAAACAGTTGCAACCTTTTCACGTACTGTCATTTTGAATCGATCTTGCATCTGAGAACCTTTCTTTAAGCAAGCTGTCATTGCTGATCTTAAAATTTAATTGTAAAGTTAATTATTCATAGTACATACTTATAATAAAAAGGCATCATTGTAAATATTGTAATCTACCCATCCTCACAAATCCAAATTTTCCTCGACCCCAAGAACCTACAATCACATTATAGATAATACACTAAACCACCGAGTTGTTAATTTGCTCAAACACAATGAACGAGCTAACTAAGAGTACATCATAATTGTATTGTACTCGTGATCAGAATAATTAATAGCGCCGATTACGTATCCAGGTCCAATTAATTATTCGTGTAGGAGATGGGTACACTCAGAAACTGACTGTAGCCGAAGGCTGTGCCGAAGGTCACTCTAACTGGGCTGAGCTGGATTAGAGATGTGCCGAGTCATACAGACTCGAATACCTAGCAGGTGCTTTAGTACTTACTGAAAATTGTTTATCGGATCCACAATACTCGAATAAAGGTTTCGAGTTCGATTAGCAACCTTCTAACTTCACTCATTCCGAACGTGAAATATGAAACTTAAATGACTTAAATAATTTAAGGAATTTTTTCATACTTACATTTTGTGTAAATTGTTAGGAAGAAAAACTACAAAGTTTAAATCAAAAAGTACTAGAGTCCACTGCGATTACCCGTGCCAGTTCTGGCATACATGGCCAAAATTTGCCAACTAAAGTACTAATTAGAATTTTTTAAATGAATACAAATAATATTTGAATACTAAAAAGAGACGACTTGAAAAAGTGAAAAAAAAGTCCGTTTATGTAACCGGTTATCAAACTTGAGTTACGAATATGGCTGAAGGGGGCACATCACTGCGCTTGATACACAAACATGAACTTTTTGTTCAATTAACTGTTCCGAACTCTGCTTTAGTTAGCGGGCATTTGGGATTCTGCTCTCTTTGTGACAGCTGATTTTATGGATAGGATTTTTATTTACGACCGAGGTGTAACTTGTAATTGCAGTAATATTTCAGCTTTTGTCTGGTTAATTTCGGTAAAATCGATCATCAACACGCCCTACAAATCTCATTTTATTTTCTGATTAATATCCTGTTTGATGATTATGACAAATGATTTTTTTTTCTTTATTTTCAGATTCATTCCTTCTGGAAAACTACAAATGATCAAGCGGTGAACCCATAGGCCGATCGTCAGTCGGTAAGTATACTTACATAATTCAGTTTCTATCATAATATCTTTTATTCTCTATAGATAACAACATCAGTGGCGTAGCTAGGTAACCAAGGGCCCTGGGGCAAATCGAAAAATGGGGCCCCACTGCTATCTAAACTCTAAACTGGTTATGTTTTATCAAGTAAAAATATTAAATATACTAATAATTTAAAAATGCTTAGCTACTTTATCATCAGCTCTTTTTCGTGCACTGCAGGGCAGGTAATAAAAATATTAAACAGTAACAACAATATTGAGCAATAAAACGATATGGAAAAGATTCAAGGGATTATTTTAAGTAAAGTCCGGAGCTACCAACTGACTAAATAACAATCTAGGGGCACGGCAGTGCCCCCGCCAAGTCGAGCGCGAAGCAAACACTGCCGTACCATCCTTTTCTGGAACCATTTCGCCGCATTTTCAGGTTCCTATTTGAGAACCACTGGATAAGACCAGAACGCAGAAATTTTCGTCATCCAGTAAGCTATATTAACATACTTAAAATCCAAAATTTCAAGTCTATAGGTCATTTAGTTCCGAAGTTAAGCGAAAGCAAAGTTTCGCATTTATGGCAGACACTCACTCATTCACTCATGATCATCATAATAGAACTAGTGCTTCCCATAAACTCAGAGAGCTGAAAGGTACAGATTTAGGGTTTGATGGCCACCTAAAGGGAAAACTATAAAAACTAGGATAATCGAAGATCTGGAGTACCTGGTTACCTGGGTACCTAATTAGAAAACACAAGAGCCCAGCCAAACTATGTATTAGAGATCGACATACCGCCTGTACAAAAAATATTCAACTTGGTGGGCCGCTTCATTTGATGTCAAAAATCGAAGGTCTGAAGTATCTGATGAAGAACCCTCAGCTGATCTCAGCTGTATTAGAGATATGCTAACGCCTCATTTTACTATTGGTACTTAAAAACGACTGTCAATGCAAAAAACTGTGTCAAATAGGAAAATCTAATAACATAAATCAATATGCCCACGTTTCTACAAACAGAAGTGAAATCCGACCAAAACATTCTGTAAAAAACTAGCCAAGTCTCGATGGAGCTGCTTGTTTTTCTCTAAAAAGTAATGAAATCTAGACAAGGTCGGGCCAAGTTCCTTACTGCGATTTCTTTATTATTATAGCTAATGTTGTGTGACTTGGCCGTTAAAGGGCCAGACGGCCAAACGGTCGTAAACTCGACTTCAAAGGGCCAAAATGAGACACTAGCGTCCAATTACCAATACTAGTATGGGCTAATATCTCGCTTAACAAACATAGGTAGTTACAACAGATATAACATTACGTGTAAACAAAATTGACTTGTTGTACCCACTTACGTGTAAAAAATGTTCAACGGCAAAGTTACACAACATTAGCTATAATAATAAAGAAATCACAGTAAGGAACCTTAGACTTGGCACGACTTTGTCTAGATTTCATTACTTTTTAGAGATAAACAAGCAGCTCCATCGAGACTTGGGTAGTTTTTTACAGAATGTTTTTGGTGGGACTATATTTACAATCTTTTTCTAGCTTTAGTTTTCGCAAAAGTATCAATGACTTCAGTTAAATCCACGCTTTAGCTTACTTACTCCTGATACAGCATTAATTTTTTTATTGTTCTCGAAAAAAAAACTTGACTCGAATTCACAATAAAACGCACATCGATGAATAATAAAACGCACATATCGCTATCCGTCAAGTTGACCACACTGCCAACCCACAGAAAGTATTTAGGGGAATTCCGAAGGTACAAAAACTTTCAAACTTCCCTCAACTGAGTTGCCATGATTAAAGTCGGGTTGCAACCTGTCATATTTATTTTGAAAATGGGAGAAATTTTCAAAAGTTCAGTTCGATCGAGATTTTCTGGTAAGAGTTCAAGGGCCCCCTGAGCTTGAGGGCCCCGGGGCACTGCCCCGCCTAGCCCCTGGGTAGCTACGCCACTGAACAACATTCCGAACCGGTTGTAAAGTCATTCTGTGAACATTGATAATTTAAATTGACAATTCATAAGTGCCGGAAAATGTCTTGGAAGCTTTCATGAATAAAATGCTTCTGCCCGCGATACCATGATAAAAACAACTTATTATTTATCTCTCACGTTATCAGAGAGATATGTACATGATAAGGAATTATCTGATGATGGCTTCTTTTTTAAAGTTATTATGAATATCTTTACTTCTCTGATGGATATTTAAGTTATCACGAACATATCTGTCGGGGTGCAATAATTGGCCCTTCGACCTTAGAATATACTTAGGTAGTTTACACAATCAACGCAGGAATAGAAATGTACGTAGTACGTACGCTTCAGTGGAGGCAGAGTGCAATAGTGATGTCAATTGCACCGACGCCGGACAGCGTCGAATGCGTGGGTAATTGTCAATTCCACGCGAATATGCGTGGTTTGATGGAACCCACTGGCGTGGAAACCGTCGGGTTGGATGCCCGCCAACGCATTCTGTTATGATTGACTAGTGGGTGCTCTGATGTGCCGATTTTATTTTACTAGCCAGATGATGGTGCGTTTTATGGTGTGCGTACGGCTCTATCTTCCAGAGTAAAGATGATGGAATATACTGAAATAAGCGCATCGATGGTTTGGATGAAGAACCCGTCGAAAAAAACATTTGTGTTCACCATTCTGCAATTGCATGTCACATTTATGGATATCAATGTGACAATTACTTTATTTAAATGATGGAGGCCGTTTGTTTTATTGTATTCTTTCGCCTAAATCTTTTATTTTTCCAGTTCAATTATGGTTCTCGACGTTCCTAGATTTCTACGAATACATTAGATTGCAATCTAGGATTCCTGTGAAACTGTAAAGCGTCAGTCCATTCCACGTATTCAAACATTTATGACATCACGCATTTGGAGTAATCACACATAAATACTGTTCAAATAACCTACGCACATTTAGCTTTAATATTATCTTATCTGAAAGCCAGATTAACATTTACATGTGTCATCTCGTCTATCCTTGTTTTATGTCCCTCTTTAGCTTTTCATAAGTCTCTTTTTAGGCCTTATTTTAAAAATGCGAAACTTTGTTGTGATGTATGGATGATATTATCTTTTATGCAAAAACTTTTGAACAGTTTTGATGAAACACAGCTTATAAACCAAAATAAAATATGATGCCAATATGTTTATTTAATAAAAATACTAGAACTCGTATTTTTTTCTGTAAATAAGTGTTTGGTATTGAAATATTAGTGTTTGTAACTATTTAAATAATTAAGTATTTTTTTGAGGAAACGACTTTTTAAAATTTAATTTGTCAGCAAAGCACCCGGCCCATCTCATGGTATTTTTATATCTACCCATTTGAGGGACGCTTAATTATTAGGAATCATCGCTAAATGTGCTGCTACACTAACCTCTGATGTTCTGTGATTTTACATCTGAATATATTCATTAGTAAATCACAGAAGATTCAGTCAGAACAGCCTTTGCAATGGACATGACAAAGTAGCGGTCCACACAATAGGCTCTCCCAAAGAGTTCTGAGTTCTGCGCCGTGCCCACTCCAGACGGGCGTCGTATTGTAAGACCTGCGACCGCAAACAATGAAGCCCTTACCACCGGTCTTAGGACACCGGGAGATCCTTACTAAAAACGACATCTTAATAAAATTGCACAAACAGGTTATGACCACAATATCCCTACAATTTACATTCTTTCTTATATATTAATAGCAACATTCCGAACCCGCTGGTAGAGTATTTTTTGTTATTTGAAGATTTTAAAGTACTTTTTGTAGCTTATAATATTAGTCATGAAACTTACTTTAACTTACTAAGTAAAATTTTTTCATTTTCGAACATTGGCATAGTTTTAAAGGCTTGCGTTATGAATAAATAACGTGCATGGCGCTACAATGTTAAAATCGATTTACCATACCGATTCCAACAAATACAGCATCACATTTGTTAATATATCAAAGGTCTAACGACAAAAACTCGTGAATCGCGAGAACCTGCAAGAATTTACCCACACGATTCTAAATATCAACGTGTCGACTTAGGCAAGAACATTTCGTGAGCCTAAATCACGAACCTAGAACTGACATGATTGTTGCAATCGTAGAATAACATTTCACAAACAATCGAGAACCAAAGGTTGCGTGTAGACTAGTTTAGATTGCATACACTGCATGTTGACTACTAGCTCATATGTCAAAGACGCAGAAAATAAAAGTTCTTGGTCGTGTTTACGTTTTGAGATGTGCTAGGGATGTTGCAGATATCAAACCAGTTATAATTTCTTTTAAAAGAAGATAGGAAGACACGCGTATGGCCGTTATGCCCCCATTCCGGGTTGCCCCCGGCCGGTATGCCCCCACGGTTTAACGGCAAACTGGAACAATTTTTTTTTAAATGTGAGCATACCGGCCGTTGGCAACCCGGAATGGGGGCATAACGGCCGGACCCGTCCCATTTATCTACAGCAAACACCACTGTTATTATTATTGAATGACACTTCATCAGAAAGAATTGCTGTATGTGCTGCTATTCTGAAGGCACCTCTGATCTTTGAGCCTTTTATCCCTTTTAGCATCCACATGAATATTGCCAGAATACAGCGACAGCGTGCAATGGAACGAGCAATGCTTGGCAGATAAAATTCACAATGAACTTTGTTGTTTGATTTCCGTATTGTTAAATTGGGTTCCAGTTCCAGATGGCGCCCTCTGAAAATTTTCTAAAGATATTATATTAGGTATGCAAAAATATCCCAGGGATGGGCTGATCAATTGCCACAAAGCTGGCACCGGCTCGTCCCAATCGGGTGTAAAGGGGAAACCGGGGGAGTTTAGTGGGTAGAGTAGGACGAACGCCTTTAGTTTTAAGTCCCACACACGGCCGCAGGCGTCGCTAGCCTGCGGTTATGTATGGCGCGTAAATGCGTTCTCCTTCGCAAAAAATGGGATGCTAAAATATACAAAATGCAAATGTTAGCAAGTACCTCGCGAGTAACAACTTTTATGCAAAATCTTTACTCACACAATAGCTACAGTGAGAAAGGCCCTAAGGGCACGCAAGAGACTCCAATTCGGCACGGGACGGATGTGGAATCCTAATCGGAAGTTTCATCCATTCTCCCCCGGAAGCTTTTACATCCCTAGACGGAGCCATCGTGAAGACATATGAATGAAATCTTATATTTTGTACCTTTGACTCTGTTTGACGTCGAGTCAACTGGATATTGCCTTTGATCTCGTATGAGATGAAAGACTTGCCATTAGCTTGTCTTGTTTGCTTTTATGTAACGCAATTTCTCGATGATCATAACATCAAACTTCTAGGAACTATAATAACAAGGAATCAGTACATATTTATGAATAAACTTAACCTTCCTCCCGCGGCTTCTCCCGCGTGGTTGATAAAAAGTAACCTTTTTGTTATTCTGATAGAGAATAGCTTTATAACTGTAAAATTTCTTAGTTAAGTAGTTTTTGCGTGATAGAATTAAACAAACATAAAAAATTATCACATCAATCTACATTAAACTTCTAGTTTATTAAAAACAAAATGAAAATATGAGTCACCAAAACTTATGTGCATATTGACTATACTTACCAACGACTACACCGAATTAAATTATTCTTTGTTAAAGTATGTTTTATTTCCAGTACAAGGTTTCTTAATGATATCCACCATATTCATTCAGAGGCCGCTAGTTAAAATAATATATAATGGAAAAACTTTTGACTCTTGTCAATTTTACTTGATCGCTTTGATGTCGGTCGTAGGTAAATGAAAGACTCCCTTTTCCATTAGCTGTCTTGTTTACTTTCATGTAACATGTAATATCAACTTGTTAGACTGTAGGGAATCGTGTGAAAAAAGGGACGAATAAGTATATAAGACTCGTACAACAGATCGCGAAGTAGCTTAAGAACTTATGATAATCGTATAGATGAAGAAGAAAGTAATAAAACGTATAGGAGGAAGAGTGGATCTTCCACTCCAATGAGCTCATCTGGGGAAATGTCTCCATCTTTTTTTATGCGCTGTGGAAATGCCGCCTTCCCCAGTTGTTTCTGGTTTCTATGGAGAAGACGCGTACCGGCTTCGCGGCGAGTTGCACTGTACCCAGAAGCACACTTTCCGACGGGGGTTTGGAAGGTAGTGTTGGGCTCTCCCCCAGGATTCGAACCTGGCGGGCCTACCAACTAAAACCACAGTGGCTCTCCCAACCGCATTTGTGGAGAGGAATCCCGAAATCTACCAAGTTATCTCCCGGACAACCTTCCCGCGTGGAGCCCCCTAAATACCTCCATCTTACACCAAGTTTATTCTTCATAACTGTCGTGCTATGTTTCTGTCGGTGAGAAAGGTCTTCAGACCTTAATTGGTGAGAGCGTGGTCATAGCAGCTGGTAAAACTATTTTTCGCTGTCAACGATAATCAACGTTGGCAGCAAAACAAGGTACCTTCAATCGGGGATACTTGAGACTACTGTATTACTTAGGAGTTTTAGGACATCGAAAAATATTTACGTTTTACATACCCTGTTCAAACTTTATCTCCTCCGTGATGTTGACAGCAACTATACAGAAAACCTGTGTGACACAGTGTTATTCGCTGATGACACCTCCCTTATATTTAAAGTTGACAGACGAAAACAATCATTTGACGATGTGAGTAATGCTGTCTCACAAACTTTACACTGGTTTACTGTTAACAATTTGTTATTGAACACCAATAAAACGAAATGTGTTAAATTCACAATGCCGAATGTGCGACAGGTGGTTCCTGAGATCACTGTAAATGGAGAACTCATTGAAATTGTCAATTCAACAGTGTTTCTGGGGATAACCCTCGACTCTAAATTGCAGTGGGGGCCTCATGTAACTGCTCTTGCCAAAAGACTTAGCTCAGCCGCATATGCTGTCAGAAAAATAAGAAATCTGACTGATGTGGAAACGGCGAGACTAGTTTATTTCAGTTACTTCCACAGTATTATGTCATATGGGCTGCTCTTATGGGGATCTGCCGCTGACATAAACAATATATTTATTTTGCAAAAGAGAGCCATCCGCGCTATCTATGGCCTCAAAACCCGTGACTCGTTAAGAGAATTATTCCGGGAAATAAATATATCTACTGTGCCATCACAATATATACTGGATTGTGTTATGTATGTACAAAAGAACATACAAAATTTTTCAAAGAAATCAGATTGTCATCAATTTAACACAAGAAATAAACATAGGCTTGCTATTCCAAATAATAGGCTTCAAAAGATTGGAAATTCTTTTAAAGGATTAAGTATTACAATGTATAATAAATTGCCAATGGATGTTGTTAGCTTACCCATAAATCAATTTAAGTCGTGGATCAAGACCCGTCTGATGAAAAAAGGTTACTATAAAATTGAAGATTTTCTTAATGATGGAGATCTGTAGATACTGGTAGTAGGAATGCTTCGCTCCCTGTCAGCGCAAACTGTATTTTAATCTGTTGTCATTGTTTCATGTTGTTGTTATATCTACACTACGTCCTACAGTTATAATTTTTTTTTCTTTATTATTATTATTATATCTACATTCACACGAAAAACTGTATGGCTTAGTATAGATAGATTTATTATCATTGTTGTATAAATTTCTTTGGCGATTAAAAAGAGTAACTGTCGAGTTTCTTGCCGGTTCTTCTCGACAGATGACTGCATTCCGATACCGGTGGTAGAGTCACTCTGTAATTGACGATTCATAAATACTTGATACAAGTTTACATGAATAAAGAATATTTTGATTTTGATTTTTGATTTTTGACTTCTCTGCCCCAGCACTATGTAAATGTTGCCATTAATGATTAGTCAAAAATTATCATACGACAATGTCTTATGTAATACTGAAGTTTGAAATATCTCCCATTGACTGTACTTCCCTTTAGATGACAAGGTCGGCAACCGCCGTATGAGATGCCTATGGAGTATTACAAGCTTCTTATGGCAACGCGAACACCTACCATCAGACAGTCCCTATGCATAAGTGACCCTCATGGTAGGTAGTAGCTATATTTAAAAAAGGTATTTCTATAAGTTCATGTTTAGATGTTACTTACGAGAATTGAATGTTTTGTTAATACATAAATTACAACATGTTGTTATACAGTAATGATGTAATTGTTTTCTTGATAATAGTTGTCATATACGAACACCAAAATAATAATCTTACCGCAAAACAGGTAAACGGTTGAACCACAGGATAACATTATCGTTTTCCTTATTTGTGTTATAGCCAAAAAGCTTTATCAAAAATTATATTACATACTTCAATCCTAATTAAAATTCGAAATCAACTGACTCAACTAACTCATGAACTTTCTTTATTACGTTCAACCCAAATGCAACGAAAAATTGCAGCACAGATGCAATATTTGTGTGCTCGGAAAGTTGAACTTTATTACCCATTTCCTGTGATTGTTACTTCGCGTAGGGGAAAGGATCCCGGGCCAACAGCACCGATATTGCGTTTGACGAAGCGCAACGCCACAGTTGAGTCTATGTCAGTAGCATCTCTCAGTTAGAAGCTCTAGAGAGCTTTTGCTGAAGATCTTCACAACAAAAACAAAATCAATAGAGAAGACACAACCACAACCTAAAATGTCACAAAACATGTATATAATAGAATATCTATACTCATTTATTCATCTAAATCCTTATGCAACAAAAAATTACAGAAATAAATTAACATATATAAAAGCAGTATAATATAGAATGACTTATCAATAGAAGCTTTTTTACTAAAGGACTTGCTACAAAAATATGAAATGAAATGAAATAAATTTATTCTGCAAATAGATTTTTTAAAAAATACTTTTACACGTCAATCTTTTTTTTCCCAATAGTTTATTTATCAGAGAACGTAGACCAAACTAAGTAGGTACCATTTTTAACTTGTCACAATATGATGCAGTTTACCATTGCATTGTAAGAATACGAGTACTACTGTTTCCATGGTGCACTGTGTTGTGGCATTTGGGCGCGCCATAAGGCACGTTTTCACGCTCTGGAAAGCCGAGAATGTTAACGGAATTAGATTTATTATTTTGATAAGGGAAACAAATAAAATATTGCCCTATGAATAAATTAACTGATATCCTTAGTTTACCATAACAAACATAACAGATAACGTCACATATTAAATCGATTCCAAAGTCAGTTGAAATTAACATACATATAATCGATAATAAGGGCTAATTTTACCGATGCCCATGCCAAGAACTTCACTTTTTTTTCAGATGAGAATACGTGTATGCCTAATAACCTAAGTTTAGGCATACCTGTGGCTGACCGGCACACGCCAATAAATTCACCACACGAACCTACGTCTTTCCAATAGACCTACAGGTACACCTCCGTGTCAGTCACATAAATCAGTTTTCAATTCCCATTCGGTCCTTGTATAGAGGATCCGTCCTACTCATTCTATTCACAAGATAATCTTTTGAAGAGGAAATATCCGGAACTAAATAACAAGGAAGGAATTTTTCATAATCCTGTCAAGCAAAATCTTTTTCATCTCGGTTTAGTTTAGCACAAAATACGGACTTAAGTAAAGCACGTTTCTTATGTCTAACAAAGGATAGATAAAAAGTGCTTCCTTTTTTTAAATATGTATTTATTTACTAGATCGGTCGCCTTCGCGGTTAAACCGTTATTTCTTATGTCAATTATACCCCCTTCCCCCCACATTTCCGAGTTCAAAAGTACCATATGTCACCCGGGGATAGTGTAGCTTCCCAACGGTGAAAGAATCATTCAAATCGGTTCAGTTGTCGCGGAGCCTATTCAATACAAACAAACAATCAAATCTTTCCTCTTTATAATATTAGTAAGTACACGAGTTGAAAATAAGATGATGCTGCAGATGCAGATGCTGGGAAATAAGGTCATCATTCAAATATTCCGATATATCAGAAAAACTCCTAAGAACCATTACCCAGATTCATCATCGTACTAACCTTTATATGCGACATGTGTGCCCGAAATCCCGAATGGCGATCCAATGAACTTTGCTGAGTCAGTGTGTCTAGTTTCACGGCCGTTTGCCGATGACACATCGATCAAGTTGGGGTTAATTCCTGGGAAAATTGCCTGAGACGCTAGACGCCCGGACTGACGGGTGAACTAATCTCAGTATCAAGATGGATGCAAGCTTTGACTGGAATAAGTGATTGGTTATTACGTTAGTGGATTAGCTTCTGTATTGGATAGTGAATGGATAATAATAAATGCTAATAAATAAAGATAATACCAATTTAATAGTCTAAGATCCCGATATAAAACGACCTTCACCGAGATGTTTATTTCACGAAACGTATTTTATATTTAATTTAATATGTCAATAAATAAATTGCTTATGGGTTGCCTAACAAATTTTAGTCAAGGGTATTTTTAATTAATAATTGAAAAAAAATTTTTTTTTAAACATTCCACCGGTGTGATTATTAGATAAACTATATACCAATCGAAAGTATGAAGCCCATAGAACATGCAAACGTTAGGTTGCCCTTTTTTTTCCGGTCACAACTATCGGGTAGCAAGGTATAAACAGGTAAATCCATACTAGCATTTTGCAACGGTCTGCTTATTGAATTGAACTTAAATAAAAATTAAAGATTATTTAATTATAAACACGGTGGTATAGGGTTGCCTGCGAAAAATCAGTCCCTAATTCCGGTTGTCGAATTTTAAAAAGTAAAATATCGCTGAGGTAAATCTATACTAGCATTTTGCAACGGTCTGCTTATTGAATTGAACTTAAATAAAAATTAAAGATTATTTAATTATAAACACGGTGGTATAGGGTTGCCTGCGAAAAATCAGTCCCTAATTCCGGTTGTCGAATTTTAAAAAGTAAAATATCGCTGCGGGTGAATGTCAACTTTAATATACAGTTTTTAAAAGTTTCATCATTAAAATCAATTATTTCGTTATCCGAATCACACAAAAAACACTTTTTGGCCATGTTTTCCAACAATAAATAGGAGCACGTTTTTCACTTGTATCTATAGCAACAATCTATTCCAAAATGATGCGCAGCATATACGCGTCTTCGTCTATTGCTATCCTTTTCATTTTCAAGCACAAATAGCATGCGCACTCTCTTTCTTTAAATGGGCGGACCTTAATCAGCTGCTATGCTATGTCCTCTTCTATCGCATGAGATGGTTGGTTGGGACCTCTCAGTCGCAGACATTCACCCGCGGCGATATTTTACTTTTTAAAATTCGACAACCGGAATTAGGGACTGATTTTTCGCAGGCAACCCTATACCACCGTGTTTATAATTGAATAATCTTTAATTTTTATTTAAGTTCAATTCAATAAGCAGACCGTTGCAAAATGCTAGTATAGATTTACCTCAGCGATATTTTACTTTTTAAAATTCGACAACCGGAATTAGGGACTGATTTTTCGCAGGCAACCCTATACCACCGTGTTTATAATTAAATAATCTTTAATTTTTATTTAAGTTCAATTCAATAAGCAGACCGTTGCAAAATGCTAGTATAGATTTACCTGTTTATACCTTGCTACCCGATAGTTGTGACCGGAAAAAAAAGGGCAACCTAACGTTTGCATGTTCTATGGGCTTCATACTTTCGATTGGTATATAGTTTATCTAATAATCACACCGGTGGAATGTTTAAAAAAAAATTTTTTTTTCAATTATTAATTAAAAATACCCTTGACTAAAATTTGTTAGGCAACCCATATGCAATTTATTTATTGACATATTAAATTAAATATAAAATACGTTTCGTGAAATAAACATCTCGGTGAAGGTCGTTTTATAACGGGATCTTATGCTATAATGAGTCTAGCATACATGAATGACGAATTAGCAACCTCTCTTTTTTTTTAAATAAATCTTTAAAAACATTTGAAATATTTATTCTCTCAAATCGAATGTAGTCACTCTCATTATTAGTTAACTACCGTAATGTAAGTATTTTTAGAGTAAAACCTTTGCCCAGAATAAAATGTTCATTAGGCCTTGAAATTTTGAATATTCTCAAACTCGTCAAGGCGCCTATGTAACATTTACTAAATACATAGTATTCTCAAGAAATTTAATCAAGGGAGATGTAAGTTCGGCGTCGGAGCATTAGAATACAGCGAATGCCTAAGGGGCCTGAAACTTCTAAATTAAAACCTTAGTACAGACAACAGCATGATAAACTTGTCCAATTTCTTTAAGGTCGTAGGTTCTGCCTTGGAATTGGTGAATAATAGAGTATTCTGAGGCCGACGCATTTAGCTAATGTAGAATCCGCCATTAGTCTCGATTAGGCTCGTAAAATATTTAAGGCCTGTTTCGCCAAATAATTTATCTAAATCTTCTCCACTGCCACTTCTGTTTTGTCTTAACTTCTGGTTTAAAAAAAAAGAAGAGGGCATGATTGATATCTGACAGATAAATTATCAGAAACTGTCTAAAAATATTATTTTTTAAGAACTGTATGGATACTTGGAATGGCAAGTGTGTTCAAAGTTTGATTGATGTAAAAAGAAATGTTTCAGCAACAAAGAAAATAAATTAAAAATACGAATATCATCTTAGTCCGTAGTTCTTGATGCGAGTTATTCCCCCCATTCCAAATTTCCAATCGAGCTTTAACTATAAATCGAATTCCCTTCCTCAATATAACCCTTGTTAGGCACTCTATACCCGACATCTGACTAGCTGGCTTCAAAGAGATCACAGCCCTCATCCGTGCCGTATCCCTTATTCCGGTTGATTGAATTACATGCTATCGATTCGGGATTCGACAGCAAGTTTCTGTCCTTTATTCCACCAACGCTGACTGAATATTGATTTATCAGGTTGATTTTACCATAGTTTATTGTATTTTTTTTATTGCAATGTGTAACAAGACGAGCAGATCGTACACCTGATGGTAAGTGGCACGTTTGCCCTTAGACAGTTTAGTGCCAAATCATTTACTGTCTGGCACTGCCCTGCTACACCGAGACGACAGTTATTAGATCTCATAACACCAGAATTTATTGTTGCAATCGAGCAAGTGACACCTGATGATAAGAGATTAGTGCCCCCATGGACACTTGCGACTAGAGACTCATATGCGTTACCCGTCTTTGAGAAAATAATATGGAGGGAGAGGAACTCATTCACCAAACAAAGCTCCTTCTCTGACATTGCTCTTCTGTGAAAAGGTGATACTTCCCCGGTCGAGCCAGCCCACTTCGACAACAGACAAGAACTGTCTGCAACATGGATCTACCACACAAAAAAAAACCATTATCATAGGAAAGATACTGGGTTACCTTGAACTTTTACTTATGGGTATAGTTTCGAGGATTTTCATGTTTCTTAACTAAAATCAATTTGAAAAGAAACATCCCCTATGCTAAAGTAGGTTGTGAGTTCATGGCATTGTTCGGAGTGACTCGTCGCCTCCTCAGCAATTTTCCCGTAGATTAACCCCACTCAAGGTGCCGGCTCTAAACGGGCGTGAAACGAGTTCTATTGGAGCAAAGCTCGCCCACGGGACTCTTAGTGTTGATCTGTGATAAATGTGATAAGATAGAAAAAGAACCAGTGCAAGTAAAGAAACCATCCCAACTAGCACACAAGCTCTATAACAAGCCGCATACTGGTCGGTTAGAAGTTACTAATAAAGGCATGGGTTCCATAAGTAAGATCTACAGTATATGTACATACGCTTAAAGCACCGCTGTACCCCCAAAAGGGCCCATTTTGTACGGCTATAGGGTCTATAGTGGCGTATGCGAGCGATAGTATACGCTTAAGTATCTAAAATAAGTTGTAATAGCACGACTGTAGCGCTCGCACCTTATTATAGCACGACTGTAGCGCTCGCACCTTATTATACCGCGTCTGTATCTCCGATTTAAAGTTTACGGTTCTTTATTGAATATACAGTGGCGATACAGAGGAATTTATAAAACATAACCTATAATTTTAATAAGATTAGCCATTTGGAAAGTATATGACAGTGAATTGCAGTGAGTAAATTAAAAATAATAAACAGGTAAGTCAAGTGTTGTTTTTTCCTTTTATTCGTATGAAATACAAGTGCGAGTAACAGTTTATTGTAAATATATACATATGTTTTAGCTAATATTTTCACGCGCCCTTCTATATATGCAGTTTTTTGATAAAAAATACATTTAATTATAGATTGTGAATTCTGAATTTAGCTTGTAAAAGATATTTAGGCTTTGTTTGTAGTTTTTGTAGTGTCATGGATGAAAAATAGTTACGTGAGTTCGGTTTTTTGTACATATTTATGATTTAAAAATTATGAATTAGTATTCTGAAAATCAATTTTATAAAAGCTAAATGGCATCTCAGCTACAACAGCCTTCAGAGTTTACTAGAACCTTTCTACCGATTCATGGCGCTTGTATTTGCCGTTCTAGACCTTTGGGTTCTACAATTGTGGTATTAACGTGCTATTAAACGTTATGAGGTGTACAGCAGCAATTAATACTTCTTTTAAGAACCCAAGACTGTACAATGGATAATTGATACCCTATTATAGAGGTCGTTTTATTTAGGAGTCCGTGGTCAGAATCTTAAAACCCTTCTACACTTGACTTATTATCTGGAGACTTTTGCATCAAATTCGTGTTTTTCAGGTCCTACAAGAAAACTGTGGAAATATTTCAACAGCTGCAATGGGCTACGGGAAAGCATCTGAACCTACGTATATAATACTTTCAGACAACGCCGGAGCTCAAGTGCCGACAGAATCGGAACCAAATTCAGAACTGCAAAATATATGAAACATCTTTTAATTATATTAAATGTTTTATTTAGTCCCCCTCTCTAGTCCGGCTTCAGCCGTTTTAATGGCCATAGTAGTGGAATTTATACACTTTTACCTGTATAAGGAGTGTTTGCCATGCCTTATCCAGCTATTTGCCATAAAGTTGCTGTACAATTCTTAATTGTAGCGACTTAGGCGCTACTATAGAGTATTATGTATTTGCTGTAGATACAGCATTACAAAGGATGTCATTAACTGTACTCAACAGCTTAAGCCTATACAAGTATACAATATACAACTTACGGCGTTTCAAAAGAAGTTAATAACTCTGTTCTAACGCCTTTAACTACAAAAACATTCTACAAGATCTCAGAGCGCTACAAAAGTTACTTATACCTCCTCTTTACATCTAATGCCTGTACAATAACTCTATAATATGACTTTGTATCTCCTTTGGGGATTATTTTACCGCTCTACGACCATTGTACCGCACGTCTGTTAAAGCGCTTTTAAATACGCTACTGTACAACTTAAGAAGTATAATAAACCCTTTGAACGGCTGTTATACAACCTTCAGGTGGTACAGAAGCAATTTAAGCAGCTTGCGTGTTTGTTGGGCATTCACAAAAACATCACCTAAGATAGTAATTTTATTATGTGAACATAATATTAATGGCTTTGAGGGTTAAGACAGTTTCAAACTTGAACTATACTGTCATATTATAATATTATCTGGAACTGTGTTGGACGTATGCCAATAAATATATTTTATAAGGCAAAATACTTAATGGCAGCACATTGACTTATGCGACAAAATCTTGGTAACTCACTGCAGTGTTTTTTAACCTTGATGAAACAGGTCTATTTATCTTCTTGAAAGGTCGACAACGAACTTAAGATTCATTGCCAGCTGCGGGGGTGTATTGGCAGCGCTGATCAAGTAACTTGTACATAATGTAAAAACTGAAGTGCCACGCGCAGCCACGACAGCAATAAAGGCCTAAGCTGATCGCAGCTCTAACTTTTCTATCAACGCCTAACTGCCTTCACTAACACAAAACGCACTTGAGTATAGGAAAGAAGCTAGCCAGGGTTTATGTATGGATTCTTTAGATTAACTGTTTATTGTTTCAGGTCGGTCTTTGGAGTTGGTGCCGTGAAGCTGCCGTCATGACGCTGCATTGGTGGATGCACTGGTTTTGGGTGACGACGCTGCTCATCCTACTAGGTAAGATAACACGTATAGTTTTTTTTTGCAATGTATAACAAGACGAGCAGATCGTACACCTGATGGTAAGCGCCACGTCTGCCCTGCCCTTAGACAGTTCAGTGCCAAACATTAACTAAGCAGTTACTGTCTGGCACCGCCCTGCGCCTGCTACACCGAGACGACATTTATTAGGTCTCATATACCCGGTAATTTCACTAGCTTTAGTGCCCTTTCCCCGAAACACAGAAGTGCTTGACACACTTCAATTTCACGGGAAAATATCTGGCACTACGATTCTACTGTAATAATCAACATTTAAGATGGTTTTTGTTAGATGACCTTTATTTATTCGAATAATCTATATTCGAGTCACAAGTTTCAAATTCAATAGCTGTAAAACTTTGACCCTGATTATGGATACAATCTGCCAAAAATTCTTGTAATTTTTTCCTTTAGTTTTCTTAAGGAAACCATTGCAACGTAAACGATTCCACAATCCAGGCACGTTGGATTATAATAGGGCGATTATCATCTTGCCCCCCAATGAATTACCAACACGTTTTTGAGAGAGAAAGTAGTGGGAGTTTTTTGTGGGTAGTCTCCTTTTCCGTTCTCAGAGTGAGAACAGAAGGAGATAGCCCCACATACCCTCGGGCTACCGCTGATGTGCGGGATAATAATATGCATAATGCGAAATGCTTTACGCATATTATTATATCCTTCTATAAAAAAGGCAAAACATGTTGGATTGTGGAAACGCTTTGTAAACTGGATTATTTGTTCGTTGCGTGTCATCAAGAGATCGATATCTAATGAGCCGTATCTTTTAAATACTTGAAACTTAAGACACGCAACAATTGCTACGTAATTACTCCTGAGTTCATCAACCTAAAGTTGAAGAGATAATTAAGTTTGAACAAACATTACTAAAATAATTAATACAATAACTCCAGTGTAAACAACTAAAATAAACGGCGGTAGGTACTATTCTTTTGCTGCGAGCTCTTCCTTTATTTGCAATACCTCTAACTTTAAATACATTTAGATATACTTTTAAAACAGATCAAGAAGTTACGTAAAAAAAGCAAGCTGAATTCGCTATATTTCCAAATATTCATTTATCTGATTTACGAACTCATGTATTTAGCTATTCCCAAACCGCAATATCTGACTATTCCACTAACACCTAATAACAGGTCTAGGGTACAAATGGAGACAGAATGACTTTATTAAAAGCAGTAAATCAGTAGGGCAGTATCCGTCTTGTCGCTGCAAGAAACATTGTTTATCGCGTTGTGCTAGGCGTTCTAGGCCACTATTTGTATTCACCGCATTTCTGTTACAAGTAACAACACGCAGGGTTAACAGTATGAACTGTACATATCCTTTTACATTAGTAAATTTGGTGATCCCATTGTCAGAGCTTTTGACTTTGTTTTTCCCTTCCTTTAGTTACTTCCATGGTCATTGGTATCAGTTGCATCTACTTTTCTAGAAGATTCGAATAACGTGATGATCACGAACATCTTATTCTCATCAAGAAATATTGTTAGATTCACATCCAACAAGGGTTCTTGATGAGATGAAACATAATAGTCGTCTTCACAATAATATCAAACTTTCATTATTAAAGGCTCATTTTCATTAGTTTATCCTACTAGCATACTTATTTTTATGGTTTTAAAATTATAATTTTTCTTGTAAAATATATTTTTTGTGTTTTAAACTACCCCGCAATGGAATATAGGCCACAGTAGTCGCTATCTATCAGGTGGACTGCGTGCCAGTCTGCCGGCTGACGAGACTTAAAAAAATGCTTATAATACATTGATCTACAGTACATAATATTTCGATGTTATAATATTCTGCTAAACGAACGTAGGCTTTCAAAAATCCTCCACATCTCGCGTGGACTAAATTGAAAGCTCAAAAACAAATATCCATTTGCAAAGTCCATTTTGAAAGGGTTTGTTGAATAATGAAGAGGCATTGTAAAGGTCACGTTTCAACGAGCCTTCCAATGGCTTCTGAAGTTGTTTAGTTAAATTTTCTCATGAAAAGTAAAATTAAGTTTCAGAGTAAATAAGGGAAAACGAATAATGGCCACTTGTAATTTGTTTGTATACATAGCTGCCGTTTGTTTCTTGAACACTTCTGTGATGGTCTTATTTTGTTGGCGCTGCCCCGAATATAATAATAAAATCCATTCGCTCTTTTGACACATTAATTGCTTTAAGTCCTTCTGGAATAATAAATTATTTTATTTAAACTTCTTAAAAATTAGGAGCAATATAGCACAAATAGAAAATATCTTAAGTGCGAGTATATACAGTACTTAAAAGTGGAAAAGCTACTCTCAATCAGTCTCGTAAGCTGGCAATAAATGTAAATAAATGAATATTAAAATCTTTGTTATTTGGGGAGTATATAAAGTGATAATATATATGAAAGGCATACTCGACTAAAGTTTTATTTACTACATATTAACTTAACACGCCCGTTTGACTGTTTATTTGATTTATTGAAAGCTATCAAACTAGAAGGGTTACGAAGGTGATTCTGAATGCGACTATAATATCGAGGGCAGTTTGAGTTTTAATTTTATTTTATTTACAAAAATTTATGACACATAGTCATACTATAATAGCGAGGTAGACTTAACTATGAAAGGTGCATTAACTTCGGTAACCTTAACTTAGCATACTTTGATCGCTGGCAGTAGGAGAACACAACCAACTAAGTGCGTCACGGTCGTTGCCCACGTCGGCAGTAAAATCGATGATACGGACTACAATATACGTATATGCTGAAAGCCTGTAATGTTTAACACAAGCACCTCATAAATTAGACTTAATAACATTAGGATGTATCCCTTTTATTTTTACGAGCTGATACACAACGCTTTTATTACAATTTTGTGATATCTGTTTATGACCAATCGATCATATCCTTTACATACAATTATATGTATACAATCCATTATACAAATGAAGAGAAAATTGAATACTTTCCTGATTTATCTAAGGTTTTAGAAATTTTAAGCAATAATACGGTTATTAATGTAATGGCTATGGTTATGGCTAAAGTCCTGTACGCTTCTACTCTGATATTATGATGAGCGTTCGATAAAGGTCCTTCATTCCGTGAATACTCGCTCAACTATAACTAAAGCCTTGAGAGAGCGTCGGGTCGCCCCTATAAGCATAAGCAACATTACATGTAACTAAGTTCCACCCAGCTTCCTGTTGCTTCATAAGGTTATTCCACTCGTGCCAGTCGAGGTTGCTGCAAGGCGCTGCAATGGGTCCATTATTATTTCTTGTTTTATTTACTTTCTTGTACCTAATGACTGTAGCTGCTTTTAATACCAGTCATTTTTGTTTTTAGTGTACATCTCACATCGTTGAAACTGTTGCGTCTACATTGAAATGTGAGTCATGGAATAACTAAACTCAATGGGTTCTATATTATGGATATAATCGAAATTGATCTCTTAACTCGGCGGGAGGCGCATCAAAAAAACGGACACAAAGAGGCGCTACCGGGTTAAAAGTACCCACCCAGAAAATGTCGTATAAATGTGTATGTATAATAAGTATTGTAAAAATTACTAATTTATATTGAAATTTAATTTATTTTGTTTTAATAAAACAAGTCTTTTCTGAAACAAATCGTTTATTTACTAATATTTATGTCTATCACATTCTGTACTTAAAAAACATGTTTTTCTTTGTATCACATTATTACAACCATGTTTTTTCTTATTTTAAGTAGAAATATTTTTAGAAAATATATTATATAATACTAATATGGCACTAAATATTACGTTAAACAACTAAATAGCCTCTTGACAACAAAACGGACAAAATAAAAATAATTTGAACTTTGGGTACAAAAAATCAACAAAAAAAAATTATCACTAAGTAGGAACTCCCCCCGTCGCACAAACTGTATTGGGACATCTTCTAAATAATCATGCGATACCTGAAGATCTTGCAAAATCTGCACTCCAGGTGGCTGAACAAGCGGTGATAACTCGCGTGATTGATGATCGACAGGGTCCTCATCTTCTTCAGAATCAGTCACGTCACGTCACGAATACTAACATTTTCTATATCTTCAGGCTTAGAACATGATGATTGGTACTCCGCTTCTAATTATACTTCCATTCCTCTTGCAAAAAACGTACTCGTGACATATTTGGGCTGAAATAATAAACATGACACTAGTACACATCACTCAAAAAAAGGGTTACACAAAAGGTCGCTACCGGGTAAAAAACACCCATACTCACTTTGAACCTCCGTCCCGGTCGCGCCGTACGGGCAAACAGATCGACACTCCGCGTACGTCTAGCTGCATCCCCTCCCGAGAGGTACCTAAACCGCCGAAAACTTGCAGCGTCTTGTCAAAGAAATATCAGCATTAGAACCACACTGTGGGTATTTTTTACCCGGTAGCGCCTCCTCCCGGGTTAAAATATCTCACATGTGCTGATCCCATGTACCAAGATTTTTAAACTGATCATTTGCCAAACATACGATAATCGATTAAAATTTTCATGAATGTAAAATGACTAAAACTAAAGCGATTTAGATCCTGCTTTATTGAAAACTCCCTGATACAATGAAACGTAGCTAACGTTATAATTAAAGTGCTAATGTGGATCCTGTCGTAATTGTCTTAATTACAGACTCATGGCTTTGTCGTCACACAGTGTAATAAATAACAGTGAAATATTTCTACTTGAATCGTGTTACCAATAATAGTCATTTTTCACATAGCCCCATCAACTTCCAAACTCCAAAAAGCTTTTAGGTACATAGGCAATTTTATTAAGTAAGTATTAAAAAACCTTACTTGAGTACCACATGTCCGATATTGTTAATTTACTGTATCCTTCGTATATTGTACTGATTGTAGGAGAATTAAGATAATTGACTGGGCTCGCTCGTGTTCCATGTGTTAGCGTTGCCACTGCATTTAGCACCGCCATGTTAACATTCTGCATCCAAGGATTACGATCAGGATGCATCAACATAGATTCATTTCCACCGATAACTTGGTTCAACTTCTAGTTAGTTTTTTTATCTTTATAAGGTAATCAATGAAAGGAAACACGTGAAGTGGTATTTTAATGGAAATGTATACATAATTTAAAACTGTTTTTTCGATGGCATTGTGATTGTTAGCTCGTGTTTATGCCAGGTTAGAATAAATTAACATAATTGCTTGCATAAACAAGATGTTCTTCTAATTAGTAATACAGTAGATAAGCGAAATTATGAGACTTGTTACTTGTTGCCACCAAATATTGACGAAGTTGGGTGATGAAGTGCCAACCTTAGGCATATTTCATTGTGGGGCGACGCTCATGGTGCTGTTTATTTTTTTCTGCTTTGAGCCTTTGATTTCAAGTGTATTGGATTCCGGAACAAACCTCAAGCTATTGTCGACAGATCTATGGTGGTGTGATCTAACAAAACGTCCTAACACCAGACCCTAGACGGCAATCAAACTTGCGACATCCGTGTTTTTAAGTCGAATGGCCTAACTTTAACACTGTAACACGAAGGTGGTCAAAATCGTGAAAATATTTATATAACCTAAGGTAAACAAGTAAACAATAATGTCCAACAATGGGTCCCATGGGAATCAACGTCCCATTGTTACAAAATTCTTTACATAACAATCTTAAAACTTTTTAACGTTTATTGAAATCTTTTTCTCAGACACGAGATGGAAACAAGTTACGAATGATGTCGAAATTTACAAAAATCACAAGAATTTTTCCTCCCTTTTGTTATTAAAATTATAATTACGACTAAAATTGGCTAAAGACATAAAAGTTAATCTTGAATTTGTTTGTGAGAACAGTTCGAGGAATACGAATAAACATAAATGTGTCTTAGGATAGATGAGTGTTTATTTTTGTTAGCAAGTTCCAATTCCTAGAACGCAGTATTTTAGGCTGAACCTCAATAGTCGGATCCACCATTTTATGTCGGTTGTTAGGATAACAAATATGTATGACGATATTAACTACATAGATCAGGCCTCTGACACTCGCACTTACCACACGAAGCACAATTTATAGTAAAGCTGTGGTAAAGATAAAGGTGTGTACTTCCCTTGTCGAGCCTGCCCATTTGGACAGGAATTGGCTTTATCACACTTGAATTCCGATTTCTCAAAGGTCAGTAAGTTATTTTCAATCCTTCTAATGTTTGAGGCATTACTCGGCATTTCAAGCTCTAATGTTTTTTTATCTATAGTAAAGTAATGTGCCACTGCAGGGCAAAGGCCTCCATCCTTGATTGAAATCAAGTCATCGCTACAATGATGGGTACTGGCTTCATCATCACGCTTGCCAAATGCGGGTTGGTGATCACAAACCCGAGCGAAGTATCCGAAAAACCTGACACAAAGTTAGCTCGATCCGGGAATTTAACCCAGAGCTCCTCGATGGTCTAGTGGTTTAAGTACCGAGCCAAGATCTCGAGGTCCTGGTTTCAATTCAAATTTTTATCTATATATTTAAAAAATATAGTATATCTGCAGACAGTAAGTGTACTCCACATTAGAAGGAACTCTTGTGCGATGACATATGGTGACGTGAGCTCAGCTTAAATCGCACTCCATTAGGCATGCAAATGGGAGCCACCCTTGAATCCTAAGTGTTCGTGCGGAGACGCTTGCGAGCCTTGAGCTGATACTACATAATTTACATATATTCTGTATTGGAGAACTGGGTGCTTAAACAGAGTGTGTGGAAGGATTTAAATCCTCATGAAATGCCGATTTCCAATACCAAAGATTGATTTAAAATGTAATGCTCTGGCAGTCGGAAATGTGGCATTTTCTTTGAACACAGAACACGACTGTCCGAGGGCGTCAAATTTTCCTTATTTAATTTTATGGTAGCTTGAGCTCACCATACATACTTGGTCTATATCATATTTGGAGTAATGTAGGATAACTCTTGAGATTCACTAGAGAGTCTTAAATCGTTGTGGGAACTGAATTCGGTATTTGTTAATACAATCGCGTTATTCGTTATTTCAAGATGGTACTCGTATCC
Organism: Mecyna flavalis; assembly: GCA_949319885.1. Classification (NCBI taxonomy): domain Eukaryota; kingdom Metazoa; phylum Arthropoda; class Insecta; order Lepidoptera; family Crambidae; genus Mecyna; species Mecyna flavalis. Next base: position 3,430,195 of record OX439426.1, read on the forward strand.
ATGTCACTTACTTGATCTTTGAGCATTATCTTTACAAATGGAACATTCATAAACGTAATATGGGATGTGACAAGAAAGATGTTCATCCCAAGATTACAGTGGATTACAGAGTTGGTGCAAATTATAGCACCGTGTGTGTAGCTGAAAAGGTCCGGATGATTTGTGAGAGGGAGTCGAGCTATTCACCCTCGAGACTTATTTAAGTATATTATGCTTTTTAAAATGTATCATATTTTGCTTCAGCTTTTTAGTTATTATTTAGAGAGTTTAATTAGCTAGACTACTACAAAAAGGATCTAGTTTTATAATTTTCATGGTGCATTTTACGCCTTATCTGGTCTCCAAACGTTTTACAAGTTGGTAGGGATATCATTTTAAAGACAAACAGATGTGACAGCTTTTGCACATAACATCTTAATATTGTTGTTCAAACTGGAAAAACTTTTCTTTTGTTTTTAGGCAAAATATTATTATAATAATAATAATAATAAATATTCTTTATTGCACATAGAACAGACAAAAATACAATAAAAAAATAACAAAAACGCACAATATAGGCGGTCTTATCGACACAAAGTTAGCTCGATCCAGGAATTTAACCCAGAGCTCCTCGATGGTCTAGTGGTTAAGGGCCGGGCCAAGATCTCATGGTCGACGGTTCAATTCAAATTTTTATCTAGATATTTAAAAAAATATCTGGTATATCCGTAGACAGTTAAAAGTGCATTATTCGTGAAGCCTAAACGTATTTGCTATTCAATACTTGCCTGTTGTTATAGCTTATGTCGCAAGGCGATCTAAAGGGTAAGGCGGGCCGTTCCCTGCCCGGCATTTGAGGTAAAAGACGATGGAGGGTCGCTGGGTCGATGACATCGCATGCATTTATTACTTCGTAGAAGGGTCTGCGCGTATGCAAATAAAGACCTAGGCAGCCGCCTAGGATGCCAATTTTGGTAGAGAAAGAGCATTAAGGATTGCACTCTCGGGATATAGGAGAAGGTATTCCAAATACGGGGAATAATCAGTTGATTAATAATCAAAGGGTCACATCAGAATAGTTGACAGTGTAGCTGTACTTCTTAAGACGACCGTTTTGTTGAAATGGTAATTACGTCGAATTCTGTTGATTAAATGTTTCAGAACATTTAAATGTTCATACATATTATGTTTGCTTAGTTCGGAACTTTCTTTGTGCAATAAGTATACATTTTCCAAAAAAATATTTTGTTTCGTTTCATTTCAATGATTGACCCGACCCACAACATAAACACGACTTTATCTACCAAACTTGACGCGTATGCGTGACGAACGCATCGCAGGGTAAGCCCGAAGCCTTTCATTCTAATCAGGTAATGTGAGTCACACGCTCGCAACTAGAGCAACAATGCCTCGATATGTGCCAAGGTTAATACCATTAGCCGTACTGCAGGTAATGCAAAAACAGCCATATTTAGAAACACTTACGCCGTGTGAATGTGTCAATAAATACGCAAATTGCGATATGTACTATGTTTGCGCATGTGAAATGTAGATTCTTTTGGATCAGGGGAAAAATAACGACTTTCAATTTAGATCTTATTGAAATTTTCTAGACCGAAAATAAAATTTCATGATCATAAGCTAGAGCTAAGGCACGAAGACATGATAATGAAATTTCATTGTTTTAATCGCGATAGACTCATTTAACTCAAGCAACACTTAAAGAAAAATATGCGATAAAAGTTTAGGTGATCTAATCATTAAAAGGTAGATGGAGTTTGCTTGTAGAAATGCTAGCGAGCGCCAATTTTGCTTGCGCGATGCAGGATTATACATTAATCAGAAATCGTCGTCGAATGTCTTCTGCGATTAGTTTGTAGAACTGTATGTAGTAAGCAGGTATGTACAAATCAAACAGGTAGGTACACAAGGTACAAATTATTTACTAATCTAATTATAGGTCGCCGCTAAAGTTTAAAAAAAAACTAAAACGTGTTAACAAGTTCACGTGGGCGATATTGCTAACAGCTAGTTATGTCTATTCATTTGTGTTCAGTTTCAGTAATAGTCTCAATAATGGCTTTCCATAGTACAGATAGCTTCTATTGTCTTAACCAAAGCCAGCTACTCACACATACTGCCCTCGCTTAAAACACAAAACATTTTCATTACCCAATATTTGTTTTGATGTGCAAATCTTTGCAAAGGCGTCAAGATTACTTTGTTTCTTTAACCTCTTTAAGTGCCTTTGTTTACTTGTATGAACGAGGTACTGTTGCTAAATTACTAGAGTAAAACCATCTCGTGTAATAGACTTCTAAATTCCATTTCCTAGAAACGAACAAGTTATTCCGTCTGTTAGGGTGGCCGTTTCTCCGGTATGGTATTTCCGCCGTTGTTCCGCCCTTTTCGCTTAAATGTTTTGTAGCAGATTGTGTAGTCCGTACATACCTACGTTATAGATGTGAGCTTTTCCGCAAAGTGGTTAGTTATTCCACGTACGGACGAAAAGCATTGTTCAGAGCAAAATAAAACAAAAAATCCCAGATTTCAAAAGTAACGATCGTATAAAAAAAAAACTTAGGAACAACAAGAAACTGTTTTGATGTTGAGTTAAAGACTTTTTAAGCAACATTTTTACGTGACTTAAGCTGGTACAAACATAAATTATGTTCACGATTGGCCGTCGTAATGTAAATGTAATGTGTTTTATGACAATTGGCAGACAGGCACGCAGTCCACTTGATGGTGAGCGACCACTGCGACATATTTCATTAAGGGCACTTTATACCAGAAAGATACTCGTACTGTTGGCTCTTCTGATATTACATACCTACAAATAACCTTAAACAGAACTACTACAAACATGAGCTTTTTTCTATAGTGTTGTAGAAAGAATTAAAGAAAAGCATTGCAGACCCTCAGCCGAGATTTTAATGACCTTAATGTCTAAACTGCAACTTGCTGAATAAAGACTTTTTCAAAACTTTAATGAACGTCACGTTTGCAAAAGTCAACAAAACTCCGTTTGTGGCATTCGTCGCCATATTTACAAACATCAACCTATTCTTTCGGGTGCCATGAAAGCATAAAGTCATTAATTGTGTTAACACAACGCTTGCTATTTTTGGCTAATGCCCTAAACGCCCCACTCCACTTATCCAGTCATCTAAACTTAGCGGGAATGGTGGCAGCGATAACATCGCGGGTGATACGCAAATGACGTCATAAGCTAGATTTATGTTCATTACATGAGCGTTTAAAGTAGATTTGGTTCTTTATTAACCTGCGACGGTATATCACAGCGTGACCGCGTCAGAAATGATGAGATCCGCAGGAAGGCCAAGGTCACCGACATTTCCCAAATATTGCGAGGACTGACGATCATTGGGGCGGAAAGGTCCTCGACTTTGATTTAGCTTAACCACATCTTCATGCCCAACATCGTCACCTTTTGAAATAGTCTGAAATAGTCTTATCCTCGCATAAAACAATATTGGTCCTTTGTGCTTTCTTAAACCATGTATCTGTGTGGACTGAATCTTGGATGAGTTTTCAACGCCACTTGCAACTATTTGAGCAATAAACTTATCATCTCATTGGCAAACTTCAATATTTTAATAGCCTTGCAGATGGCAAACTATGCCAAATTCACGTTCAAAAAGGCAAAAGGTTGTTTCACACAATGACCACTAGGTAATTATTTACAATACACAACATTTTCTGTGTATTTAAAAAAGGTCAAGTGTACTTCACACCCGCGCATAAGCCTCGCTCGTCCACAAATTCGCTTGTTCCGTTGCACAATGTTATAAATCATCACAGATAATATAATGCTAGTAATATCATGGCACCATAAACATTCAGCCTGACCACTGAACTGGACCGAATCACGTAACGTTCAGCTTTTCAGTGCGAATCAAATCTAGGGTCGCCAAAATGTATTGATTTATAATTTAATCATTCAGTTACAAGTAGGTACTTAATTGTAATTCAATATTTATAATAGACACACAAAATTATGAAAAAATTTTAGACATGGCTTGTGCTACGTGAATAGGTGCCAGAAAAAGGATAAACATCACTTACTTTACCTAATACCGTTCGAGGATCGAATTTGTGTCCTCTGGAGTAATAGCCGACTTCTCAACCATTTCTCTATGGTTAAGCCACTTGGGTCGGAAAAAAATTTATCCGCCTTAAGTTTGGTTCGTGGTAGGACTTTGTCTTGGGTTAAACTGGCGTGCTACCTACAGGTAAATGGTAAATCTGAGAGATAACACTTAATATCAAAGATTCGTAAATCATAAAGCAATGTTTTATGGCGAAGTGCAATCTAGACTCGCAACTAGCATTGGCCACTTACTACCTACTCAAGTTTATTGTCTGCCTATTTAAGTCACATAAAAAATAGTAATACATGGGCAACCCTAGCATGATCTGATTACGAAATGTGATAGACAGCACGCAATGGGAAGTAGACCCGGGCCGTGTAATGATCCAGACTCAATTATGTTTCACTCGAATTATGTGGATCGATTAGAAAATACATATTTCCACATTCGAATAGTTTTACTGAACTATAACAACATTGAGCAATAATAGCGTTCAGTTCGCAGCACATCAACAAACCCTAATCTATAAAATTCGACACTACTTATATCTTGGTATATTGCTCAGTTTCCATTGGATAAAAAAAATTATAGTACATTCGGGAGGAAGCTAGTCCTATTTTGAAACAAAGTGTAGCATATCGCTTTATATAATACGTGGAAATTATTTTCCGTATCGCGCCAGTTATAGCGCTAACGAACGTAATTTCATCATCTGGTTACCTGTCCTTCAAGGACCAATTCACTAGTAGGTAATAACGTTATTTTATAAATAATTCTATTATATATACGACACCATTTCTTAGGAGCAGTAGTTAAAAAGCCTATTGGGTGGGCATAAAAACTGTCTAGGAAGATAAAATATTTATTCATTTTGTTCCCAGCTAGGTAAATATTTTGTTTGACACAACCACGATGTTGGAACAGAATTACACGTATACAAAAGAGCTCACAGAATTAACAGATCGTAAAGGTAACGTTGCCCGCACAAAATAAGAGAATTTTAGTAAATTGCGTGAACGTGAGGACTATTGACATTGTCCGTAATGAGAGCCCCGGGCGACACGGCCGGGTCTAATACCATTGAGCTGCTATTGACTCAGTGTCATAGAACCCGGATAGAGCAGTCAGTGAGCTGAGTTAAGGAAAAGTCCTTTGTTCCAAATGCAAAAACGGCCTGCCAAAATAGGCCTCCATTATTGAAAACTAGAGTCACCGTCACAATGATCAGTCATTGCCCATGGACCACCTTCATAGTTCACCCAGGTGTACCAAGGGCAATTATTTCTTCCTATAGTTCACCCCAAGATAACGGGGTGAACCAAGGGCTTTTCTTTTTTCCCGTGGTTCACCTGTCTAAATTTTGACATTTAGTTTTTCAGAATGTATTGCCCGTAGTCCACCTACAAAAGTGTGAAAATAAAAAACAGATATTCTATCTTTAAAATTCTAATTATGTAAGTTACTTAATAAAAAAATTAAATGCATAATAAAAAACTTAAAACGCACTAATATGCATTTCATGTTTTTTATAATATGAGCACCGCCACAAACTCGATTTATTTTTAAAATTGTTTACTTTATAATACTGAAATCCGTTATGTAGGAGGACGATTACCTCCTTTGCTTTGGATAAAATTAATATCCTCTTCGGAATACATTATTTACTCCTATTAATGAAATTTATATTCAAACAGTTCACATTCTAATGGAAAAATGCCGAATAAACAAGGAAAACCTCTACTTCACGTTTATAGAACTGGGAAAAGCTTTTGACAGAGTCCCTAGAAAGCTGGTGTGGCAAGCAATGCGCGCGCAAAACATACCTGAGAATTATATCTCCCTGGTACGAGATATGTATGATGGAGCTTCCACGCAGATAAGAAACCCCGCCGGTATATCTAAACCATTTTATGTGGGAGTGGGCGTTCATCGGGGGTCAGTACTGAGCTCCCTACTCTTCAACTTGTGTATGGATTACATCACTAAAGACCTACAGTCTAGAATACCATGGTGTATGCTGTATGCAGACGACATCTCACTGATAGCAAAGACTTCGGTGGTATGGACACACAATGCGCCGTGATGACTACTCTGTGAAAACCGTATTAAACATAAACACACAACCTAGAGGGAGAGGAAGACTACCAGCCACATGGTGGTCAATCATCGAGCAAGACTTAAAAGCCCAGAAGCTTTCACCAACGACAACCCAGGACAGAATTTCCTGGCGCAGACGCACAAGGAGGCCCGACCCCAGCTGAGCTGGGATAAGGGATGGAAGAAGAAGATTAATGAAATTTATCTACATCCATACCATAATATGTCTATTTTATATTCAGGAGCGATGAGCAAACGCCCTACATTTAGATATAAGTATCTGTGGCTGCATTGAAATGTTTACATTTTAGTGTCGGTAAACGATACTTAATTTCGTTCAAATTTCGAACGTCTTCTTTAAAAGTAAAAATTAATAGGTTTTTTCGATTATCGAATTAGTCGATTAGTAATTTTATGTTCCATTCCTATACATTTAATTCGATGCTGAAATTATAACAATCGATTTGAGAATCGAAATCAACTCGAGTCTAGATTGTTTATGGATTTTAAAAACTACAAACGTCAGTCATTATGTCAGTACTAACTTTTACATACAGATTAAGTTGGTAACTAGGGCGTTTGCTCATCAATCCTGACTATAAAATAGACATATTATCGTATGAATGAAGATAAAGTTATGTATGTGACTGTACATAATTAGTCATTAAAATACTCATGTGATTCTTTTATGAAACTCACTTCGTTCGTTTCATAAAACCACATTCGTATTTTAATGACCCTCATTATGCAGCAGTCACATAAATAACTATTATATGTATTCAATGTAATAGATAGGTGAACACCACATACAAGGAAAATAATAGGTTTATTATGACTGACATGTATATTCTTTTTTTTTACAATATGAATAAAATAGTTTGTGTTTATTATTGTTATCCATAATACAGGTAGACGACGGGAAGAAATAATTACCCCTGGTACAGCCAGGTGAACTAGGGTGAACCACGGGAAAAAAGAAAAGCCCCTGGTACACCCAGATATCTTGGGGTGAACTAAGGGAAGAAATAATTGCCCTTGGTACACCTGGGTGAACTACGAAGGTGGACCATGGGCAATGACTGACAATGATTAGTACTGGCTTTATCACAGCAGTTGCCAAATACGGATCACAAAGCCGGGCTGTAATCGATTTATAATAGCTAGTTAATTTTGGCTTAATTGCTATTTTCTGTGTTATAATTAATAGTAATAGTACCAATAGATACTACGAAACCAATGTATTTTATCGCGTGTAATTTTAATCATAGTAAAATCACGTGTAAGGAGCAAGTGATCGCGTTACTGGTAATTCGTCACCCTTTCAACAATAGTTGAAAGGGTGACGAATTACCACGTTTACATTACACGGCTCACGTTTACATTACATTTATATTAATTTGCGAACGTAATAACTAATCCAAATATAAATCCTCTGTACTAAAGTACTCAGTCTTCCCGAAACTTCAGACTAGTCTCATTCCCTTCTAGAAGTAATTTGGAACTTTATATTACTCCAATCTTAGTTTATGTGTGCGCGAAGTGATCGAATGGAATCGTAAGTCACGCCAGTTCGCGGGCTGTACGAAAAACAACACGATAATCCACTTTTGATGTGTTCCTTAATATCGATGGCTCAGACCTGGCGATAGGGTTGCCTATCTGTCAACGAAAGATTGACGTGTTGGCAAACGGGCAATCTGATGATGAAAGGAATAAAGTTACCATTAATTATGCATCGTCATTGTTTTTACTGCTGTTTGACCCTCAACTTCTCCTTTTACATGAGATATAAACAAAATTATTCATATATAGTTGAGTCTATGTTTACCGCTTACATCTATAGTCTATACTACCACCAAATAAAAAGCTATTTATTAAGCCATCTTTGCTATGGCAACTTGATCAATCAATGATGGAAGCGTATCCCTGTCTTGTCTTTGATGTTAATATCTAAAAACCAACACTTCATTCAGATAAAAAAATAATACTTTCGACGCAGATAAATGGAAGTGTTAAACTTTTACAAGGTAGTATTTGAAATTGAAATGAGCCTTGCAATAAAATTCTAACATTAATTGAAAACCCTATCGTCCAAAGCAGACGACGTCGTAAAGTGAATCCTATTATCGCGTCTCTGCCGGAAAGAAATGGCACTTTGCATGCGTCCCGTTGCGAGGGAGGCAGCGCCTACTAAATTAATTAAATGAAAAAGGTCTGCAGGCATTGTGACTTAGGAATTATAGGGTCGTCTATACAGAGGCGACGGCACGGTTGACGTTAAAAACTCAAAGATATTATGGGCTTATGGCAGCATATTATAGAGTTATGCTTTGCGGTAATGCCCTTAAAGAGACATATCTGATATCATACACGTATTATTACATAATTGTGATATAAGAGCTGAATGAAGTTTGATATTCGACGATACACACACTCCTCCGGCTCTGTTCTGATACCGCAGGAACCTACTCACTACCTTCTTCCGTCGGGGAGAGGCACGAGTTTGCACAAGTCCCACACACGGCTCACCTTCCTTACGCGATTGACATTGTGTGATGGTGCCTAATAGCATTCTCCTCCACAAAAAAACAGGAATCTACTCAATTAAGCGCTACATCTGTACTTGAATTAATTAATGATTTATTTATTTTAACCTCCTCCACCTCGCGTCGTATTTCTCATTACTGAGGGTCGTGATTCCCCACGTGAGGAATTATCCTGTCTCTATGGTTCACGATGGTTCGCCATCTGTGACGGTCTTTAACCACGTAGAGAGAGAGTAGAGCATCGTGGAAGTTGGTGTCTAGATTCGAGCGGATTTGGTCTGACTATCTGATTGGACTTCGGCCCCTCGGTCACAAATTAATAAATAGTTACTTGCCTCGGTGTTTTGCCGTCAATCTTCCCGGTAACGATGAGCTGTTCCAGGTTATTACCGTTTTTCCTTGCAAGGTGTTCGAAGAACTCTAAAACTCTTTTATAGCATACGGTAGAAATAGCCTGGTTTTCATATTGAGTTCTTCCAGAACAGACACGTTAGTTCGGAATGCGGTCCACGGAATCTGCAACAGTCTACTCCAACACCAATTTTACCACCATTTATTTTATAATATATCTCATTTATTATTGCCCTTATTGATGGTTTCCTAATTAAAAGGCAGCAAATTCGCATTCAGATCTAGTGTTTAATAATTATATAATGACTACAATGAGACACATTACACATTTATGTAAATGACGTCCGCGATACCGTTTCATGAAATTCAAATGCTACGCCCGATTCTATCGTGTCACTGAACTCAGTTTTTATTAAATCACCCAAGGAATGTATTTTCATTTACGAGCAGCATATTTTACTTGGTTTGTTACCCCTTTACAAATAGATATTTATGGTTTTATGTATCGAGATTTATTTACTACACTTTGCTTAGGATTAAGTGCCGCCTAATAAATTCGGTGACAAGAGGGAATTTGTATAATGTCAAATGCTTGGCTACTTTACGGTGACATGTACAAAGAATCTTGTTTATTCACTATTAAGTTAAGCTGTTACTACATATAAAGCTGAAAGTCTATTAAATTGTACTTATGGATTTCTTTTTATTTCCAGAGAGCAGCGGAAACACCATAGCTGCACCACAATCAGAAGAGCTTGAAGACGTGACTACAGACATGCCGACTGAACTGAACAGGCCCATGGAGCGGCAGCCGCGGGCCATGTACTTCACGAAGACGCCGCCCGCGCCCACCGCCAGGCCGGCCCTCAACGCTACCAACCAAACTACAAAACCACCAGAAACACCCAACACAAACATCACAAACGACAACGCCACTACAGAAATAGTACACCCGTCCATACAATGGATTCCAACAAACATCACTGAAATAATAAACACAACAAGCGCACCAAATGACACAATCACTAACACAAACGTGACATCAGAGAGCAACATGACGGAATCGCAGAAGGCAACGTTCGCGTCGAAGAAGCGGAATCTCACCACTCTCGATTTCGTGAAGGACGACACTAGTCTCGAAGGCGTGTCCGAGAGCAGAATCGTAACAAATAAACCGCTTACGTTGGAGACAACGTTCCTGCAGACTCGGATACCGAACGCGAACGTCGAGTCTTCTCCGAGGATAAAGGACCCTGGAGGGACGGAAGGAGACATGGACATGGGCGCGATCGCTGGGATCTCGTTCGCGGCGTTGGTGCTGGCCGCCCTCGCCGGGAGCACGGCCTTCGTGCTCTACCGCAGGAGGTACCTGAACAAGCCCCAAACGCTTAACGACAAATGCTCTAATCCTGATTCGAGCGGATATCTTGATGACAGCACTATCAGGGTGAGTATTAACCCTGTTTTTTTGTAACAAATTGTAACAAATACCAATTTATGCTATAAAATTCTGAAATAATTTACATGAATAATAAATAAATAACTCTAATTAACGATACCAGGTATCATTGCTATACTTCCATTTAAATCTGAATCAGACTTCACCCTACGGACTTAGCTTCGTCTGAGAAACCCTACTTCTAACATCGCCTGCTGGAAAGATCACATAAGGAAATGCATTTTAGCGACTCCTAAAGTTCACCTTTTGTATTGTACCCTGAATTCTAATGAAACATTTATAAATGTTTCAGGACAACTCCGAAGAGATGTACAGCCTCGACAACGACTCGTTCCTCAACTCTCTGGAGGCGATGACCATCCAGAACTACTGGACTGACACAGTGAAGCACACCAAATTGTAACTAAAGCTTACTAGCACAAGTCCAGACGATCAAGACATGACGATCGATAGCAGTTGGCGTGAAGGACTTGTCTGAGTTAACAGCCAGATCGTTACTTCAAGCTGACACTGATTGTGAGGATCGTGGATTAAACTTGGAACTTCCGAACGATCAAGTTCTTTCAATCGTCGTCGCCGCAGCGGAATCTTGTCGTCACAGTCAACCAAATGTGACATAAAGTCTGGACTTAGTGCTACACTTTCCGAGTGATTAAAGACTTAAGTAATAGTACTGACATTTTGTAGGGTATTGTATGGTCTTCGATTGTCGAATTTGACTTTTTACTAAGTAGTCATCGGTGTTTAGTCTCTAGACTTTGGTGTTAACTTCTAGAGTAAAGAGTTTGACTTTGCGATCTAAATGTGCGTCTATAAATTAGGGTTTTTGGACAATTACTTCGGTATCATCTTTTTATATTTCGGCCAACGAATTTACGTTGATTTCGGCCTATTTCATTTAGATTTATAGAGGCAAAGATGAAAATGACAAAATAGTATTGGTATATATTTTGTCTTTTCATATGTTTGCCGTTTTTATCTCTTAAATATCACTTAGGACATTTCAACGTTGTGGTCATGAGTGTTAAAATATCGAAATTACATTTAACAGTTTATTAAATTTTAAAATTACCTTTAGCGGTTTTCATGAGTAAATTGAATGATGTCGTTTCAAAAATGTTTCAGATAATTTGAATCATTATCAATAATTTAGAACGTTCTAATGAATATATTCTTCTTGATATTTATCTCTATTAGTTGAGACTGATTTAATTGGCTGAATTTATAGTAAAGATGAAATCTTCTCATGACTTCAGTATAAATTGTACTTAAGAAAATCATTAATATTATTCTAAATACGGATATTTTAATAATAGACGCAGGTGAATGCAATCAACAGTAAGATATTTAGTTAATAGCGATTATTAAATATTTTAATAAATAGATTTTAATATAATTACGTAATGTTTACTAATTTATCTTTAAATGTAATTGACATTATTTTTAATACACATAAAATTAAATGATAATTGTAAATACATGATTGTTGTGATAATAATGTTTTTCGTTAGATTAATTGATTTTATTATTATTTTTGTATTTTTTTCATGAAACTACATATTTGTGTCTGCCTTATGCATTTCGTTAATACCTATGCATACAAATTCGCTCCGCTTTTATCGATCGATCCATGCATACATACACTACTGTATTTTTCTAATAAATCTTATTCTCTCTTCGAATAAAACTCTCTACATATATTATATCTTATAAAGAAATTAAAAGGACTTTTATTATATCCTTGGAGATATTTGTAAGCATAGGAATTCCATCAACAATGAAATTCGTTCTTAGCAGGCAGTCCACTTATATTCTTTAATGTAGGTACCTACCAGTAAAATTGTGAATAGTAGATAATGATGTGATCTCAATATATTTCATTACTTTAATGAAACAAATATTCCAGGAAATGTGAGATTCATTGAGTACAAAAATAAAATGATAAAACGTGATGTGATTAACATTATTCATTCATCAGTAATTAGGTACAGTCAGCGTCAAAATGATCTGAGCGTTTTAAACCACCAAAAATATCTGAACATAATGACAAAACAAAGGTGCATTTTCATTCGTTGTTTGAGAACAAATGAGAACAAACGATATACATTTAAAAGTATTGTGCTAAGAGTGATTTTTGTCAAATGTTCAGATATTTCTGGTAGGTTTGAACGCTCAGACCATTTTTGGCGCTGACTGTTCTAACCTATTCGGTACCTAAGTCAGATAAATGACAACAGGTTTAGTTAACTGAGTGGGGTCCTGAGCAGCAGAGCGGTATGGGAGGGGTGACTTGACTTAACAGAGCTGTCATACCGACTAAAGTTTCGTGACATTTGACATAATCACCTCTTTCAGCCCCGTACTAACTCAGAAACCTACTCAATTCTTAGCACTACCCCTGTAGTTTACTGATGTTACAGTTAAATAGAATGCTGTGTCTTGGTTAGTCTACTATTAATAAAATTTTTGTTATCAACAATGTAAAATCCGCAGTCATAATATAGTGGAAAAATGTCATTACCCCATGTGCAATTTTGTTGAGAGCAACTGACAATGAAAATTGCTTATTTGGACACTCATTAAAATTTAATGATTAAGCTTCTTACTGGGTGATCAAATATATCAAAATAAGAGTATGTTGGGTGCTCTTCATCTAGTCGCTCAAGTGGTGGTAAAATTTAAAATGTAACATCTGTTATTTTAAGTAAATAATTATTATACTTACTAGTTGTCTAGTACCTATAATACAATTATTTACATTTTTAAAGTTGTACTCATATAAACCTCTGGAAATCTGTCATATTATTTTAATTTAATTTTCCAAGTTTTTTATCAGTAGATAAAACTTACTAGTTCAGTAGGCGTCTAGCTTTATTTTTTAATTTATTCATGTCTTTCACTTATTTCGAATTTTTAATACCATCAAATCAAACATCTTTACTGACATGAAATGTTTTTTTCATTGGCAGAGACCACAATTGGCAATTTGAGATTTAAATATCTACAGCAGTATTACCTTAATTCAATAATAAATTGAATGTGTTGTTGTGTTTGTGTAATAAAAGATTTTCCATTGTTTATTATTTGGTATGAAGCTAGTGTCATTCATTTCTTCCATTTGAGAATATTAGTACTGAAACATAATTTACTATGTCCTATTTTAATTTTGCGTTAATTGTCAATCCATTGTTTCTCAAGTTTTCACAACATATAGATATACATATTTTTTTAGTTTGCTCTTTGCCGCATTCAAACATTCCTTTTTTTTTCTAAAGGTTGACTGGCAGAGAATGCTTTTAGCGTTAAACCCGAACTAACAGTTTGTGGTAAAATTACATACGTGTTGAAGCTTTCAACTAATTTCGCAAGCCAAAATTAATTACGACAAAATAATAATTTTATAAGCACATACTGGCGATACCTATGGCTCTTACCATGAGGAATTATGTTATAAATATTGTGAAAAGTCTGTATTTGACATACAAATTGTATTTGTGATTTCGACTTCCGTCCATTGATTTTATTTCTTGATTACTTTGTTGCATTTAAATTTCCAATTAAATTGTTTTTAAATCTTTAATTTATGTATTGAATGTTGGTTTGCTTTTTTGTGAATTTCTATCTTAAGATATTGTATGTATGATCGTTGACATAAACCTTTATTACTAGTTTAATTTGTGTAAATATTTAAACGTATCTTTACCTGCTGAGTATCTCTTTAGACCCAAAGATACAGAAGTGATGATTAAAGAACTCTTTAGGGTCGACATGAAAAAACTTGGGCAAGTTAAAAAGTGACTGATGTCTTGTTAGACACTCTTCAAGGCTCTTAACATGACTTACAATTAACTATTAAACAGATTAACAGACACGTTTAATATCGTGCACAACTCAGACTAAACATTTATTTAAAAGATTTAATTGATCATTCTAAAAATATTTTTATAGTAGCTCTCCCACCAAGTCATATAATTATGTAGGTATTTTCCAATGACAAATATTTTAGAAGAGAATTTGATTATTCATTGTAATAGAATAGAACCACAATATGTAACAAACTTATTTAAAATTACTTTGAAAGGGAGGACGAAAAGAACGATTCTATCGTAGGTACATATATGAATAAATTAAAACAGCTGATACATTCATAAAAAAAAATCTTCTTTCTGTCTTTAATTTGGAAAGAAAATTAACGTGCTTAGGGAACAACAACTTTTAATACAAGAAAAATGGAATTTTCTATAGGTCTAGTTTTGTTAAATGTAATATGGTCATATCAGACTAGCGAGTATGTATCTAAGTACTACATTTATATTTTTTGCTTATCGGTTCACAATCTATAATACATTGTTATTACTATATTTAACAGATAGTTATTGTAAGAGTTATTCGCAAATGAAGATTTCACGACAAATATCGATAAAATGAAATTATACTCTTAGTTATTACTCATAACCTTTATAGTGAACCCATAAATTATTGTATAGGTCCCCATTATCGGAACAGTTCTAATCCCAATCATTCTTAATTTATGAAATCTACTGATATTTTATGTAAATTAGGCTTTCTTTGACCATGAGTTAATTTATATCCATAGATATTTTAATATGGAGTTAGGAGACAAATTGGTCAAAAACCAAAGAAATATGCTAGAAAATCTGTACATACTGGTCGAGATTTATTAGTATGTCCAAAATAGGCACATAATTTTTTACTGATGTATTTTTTTATTAATACCTAATTTTTAAGCCTCTTTTAAAATTATTGTTACAAAAACAACAGTTTGACACATGCCCTCGTAGTGGCAAGTTTAAAAATACATTTGAATCTATAAAAATTCAAAATGTATGTAACACAGCTTGATTATCATGCGCCGTTTACTGTACGCGACATTGATAGTGTATTTAAAACATATCAGTGGTACGCGATAAGTACAAGTCTTGTGTAATTTAAGTTGTCATAGTTTTTCAAAAGTTCACCAGTTTAGATTTTCTTTTTACATAAAATTTACAATGTATAATATTATTATGTTTAACGTGTATCGCATTATCATAAATCAAAATGAAGTGGCCATAATTTTTTCTGTAAAATAAAAGCTATGGGATGATATTTTCAAAGATTTTTTAAACTTCCAGGTGCTAGGCAAAGATATTTTATTTGTGTAAAAATTTTAGCAAAGAATAAACCCCCAATATTATCTTCGTAAGTATAACGTTGATGTACCTATGTACTTGGTTGGTGAAACAGATTAGTATTGTAATACCTTAGATTATTAATGGTATTAAATCTATTTTTACTTGCAAACATGACTTGTTATTTGAATTTCCTAGATCTAAGAAACCTTTTCTCAATTAAGTAAGGCAATCAAATCAAAGGCTCGGTGGCCTAGTGTGGTTATACAATAAGTGGTTGAAAGGTTCTGGATTCGATTGACGTGACAAAGAACAAACCTACTGTATTAATGATACGTCGTAGGTACACTCACAAAAGGGTGATTTATTAGAGGCGTTTTTTTAGCCCATTACAAACACAAAAAAAGGCAAATGGATTTGTATAGTTATATTTTATTCATTGATTTATTCAGAGACTCAACAACATAATTTTAAGTTATTGAGTATGTCTTAAACATGTGCTCCTTTTTACTATATTTAATTTTGCTTTACTGATTATATTTATTAATTTATTTAAGTAGTTAGACTTTAGAGACTTTCAACAACATAATTTTAAGTTATATTTTTTAAACATGCGCTCCATTTAGGTACCTCAATATATCGCACTTGAAGTTGATTTGATTCACGCCTCAAAGTTTTCCATTTTTTACTTAGGAAGTTTTTTTTTTATTACTAAGTCTGGCGTCTATGACGCAGCCAGCCAGGCATGTTAAGGTCATTGGCCAGCGAAGCGAAGCCGAAGGTTTCCCTGCACTGATCTCTATGCGTATTATAATTGACCTCAGTGTTTCCCTGCCTCTGGTGGGTGTTATGCTGACCATACACCATCAAGGCAGCCTATCGTCAAATAGGCATGATCATGATGGTGTATGGCCAGCATTAGTGTTATTGATTGTGTCCATCAAGTGACACGCTTGCTCGTTCGCTACGCTCCCCTCCCTGGTATTAAATTTAAAACCACAAAAACAGGGTACTTAATAAGATAATAAGTAATAATAACTCGTTTTAGCTAAAGCCATCAGTGAACTCTCAGAACAATAAAGGAACCAAACGCAATTTGATCTCCAGCTGTCAATGTCATATTGACGTTTCAACTTCAGTACTTACTTCAGTTCAGTTCACGGGCGATTGCTGGATCATTGTTTCTTTAAATCTTTGTGTTTCACATAAAATTTTACAGTTAAATCCAGTCACTGAGGTCAATTATAATACGCGCGGGTAAAATGGTGAAGGCGTGGTACATGGATGACGATACTACAAGCGACCAACGCTTGGAACACCATAGGAATCCCCCGGAGTTTATTTCTCTAGTGGATTTGTACAAGAAAACCGGTGTCGAATATTTTGGCGTAAGTACTAACATAATTTTTTATCCTTTCTTGCGCAAGAATAGGTAAATAACGAGGTATTTTGCATTAACAACATGTATTGCATGTTAATGATAAGTTTCTACGTTACGATATCCTAGTTCAGTAAATTAATATGACCTTACAGATTGACCTAAGTTACCTTGGTATTATCTCTTTTATTTTATTATGAGCTCAGTTTTTGATAAGATGATGAATGACAGTATTTTATTTTAAAATTCATACCAAAGTTCAGTTCGAAAAAACGGGACAACCCCTAATTTATATTATTGTGCTAAGGTGCTATAGTGAAGACAAGATCTATTCTTTATTTAGTGTAATAAATTTAGCTTAATAGAAATTCTATTCCCATCTCACTTTTGTTTGTGAGCTATAAAGAGATCCTTGTGTAATTTACCTGTGAAAATAATCTTATATGTAAATTAAAAGATATTATTTTCCTCTACCTGCTAAATAAATACCTATTCATATTAAGTATTTTCCTAACATACATTTCCTTGAATGCATATTAGTTTTGTAGGTAGGTCTTCAACTTCATGTTTAGCACATTTTTATTGTTTGCTTTGCTAAACAACTCAACGAGCCATTTGGTATAATGGTCGAGAAGTCGGCTATTACACCAGATGTTGCAGGTTCGATCCCCGCACGGTACAAACATTTGTGTGCATGAACATGTCTGTTTGTATCAATCTGGGTGTTTCTATGAATAATAGGGATGTATTTACAAAAAAAAAAGTATTTTTGTATTGTTTATCTGTTGTCTGGCACCCATAGCACAAGCTAATGCTTAGTTTGGGGCTAGATGGCGCTGTGTGAATAATGTCCAGAGATATTTATTTATTTATTTAAACCAAAGCTTACTTTATGAACCTATTGTCATCATAAATGGTAGTTTATGAAGAAATAGATATTGTTTTCTTCTCAATCAAAGGTACACAAGGATAGGTATACTTCAAAGTAAAAAATAGACATAGCAGGGAAGACCAACAAGAAATTGAAATTACATTGATATTACTTGTTTGGGATAAAGCGGAAATAAGATGTGTTTTTGAAACAACATTTTTTCTATGGTCATTATTTATCGTACTGAATTTGATTTAATTGTAATTGAAGAAATGAGTATAAAATAGAACTGAATCACTTTGAATGAAATGTATTTAGATAAATTAAAAGTTCTTGATTTCAGCTCAATGTGGACACCTACTTGACAGACGGAGTTTTATCAATGTTAAAGAAAAAAAGAGGCTACACTTATGAAGATGAAATAGTCTGCTCAAAGGAGTGTTTGCCAAACTATGAAGAGAAGATCAAGTCATTCTTTATTGAACATTTACATACTGATGAGGAAATAAGGTACCTAAATAATAAGTTCATATAGCTTGGGGTGGAAGTTTTGCTAGCATGTATGGCAGTACCTGTACCAATATAACTTACAATAATTTATTGTAGTTATATTGGTACAGGTACCGGCTAACTTGTTGAACATCGCGCGTGTGTACTTGCGCGTGACCAATAGCGCGCGTGAATCTCCCGAACGCCCGCACGCGCTATTGGTCAGATGTATGCTTCTGACCAATAGTGCGCAGGCGTGTCAAAGTTCGTGTTCTGCGCATTCCCCACCCGATATTCAAGAAGTTTGCCGGGGCCTGTACAAACAGTATGCAACTTTGGTTTGAAAATAAATTACTTAGATTTTTTATTTGTATTTATTTTTAAAGTAAATTATTAAAGGTTAACTAACAAGTAAAGTCAAAAGCACGTCAGAACACTTTGGACTTTGTAGCACTCTTATGTTGGGGGCATAAGTGATATTATTGAACTGCAAGTGTTTATCGTGATGTGCCGTTGACGGTACATGAGCCATTAAGCTTATGTCAATTAATCCATCTAGCCCCGGAACACCAGACACAATAGAAAACTATTGTTAAGCGGCACGCGAGTGCCGGTTCGGCTTTGAGTGGTTAATTACCTTTATTATTAATATGCAAAGACATCTCTCTTATTATTATGTTGGGGACTTTTCTTTTCTGTTTCTTTTCTTCTATTGGTATTTCTTTTAATCATGTTATGTGGTCAAAAAATAATCATAGATGGTTGTAACATTCCAGGTTCGTCCTGGAAGGTTCTGGTTACTTCGACGTTCGCGACGGCGACGACAGATGGATCCGCATCGCGGTGGAGGCCGGCGACATGATCATCATCCCCAGCGGCATCTACCACCGGTTCACGCTTGACACTAATGTGAGGAATTACCCTTTGCCCACATCTTATAACCATTGATTATGCCGATGTAATTTAAAATTGTGGCTGTGGGGTCAATATCACTGAGGTAGACCTTTTTCAGAGACTCATCATCAGCCTATATACATACATTCCCACTGCTGAACTGGGACACAGGCCTTATCTTAATTGTGAGATAGTGTGAGCCATAATACTCCACCATACTTTTCAGAGACTGCTTAGCCTTAAGTAAAATCTGCCTCTATAATAACTTCGGCGTTATTCCGGTAATGCATTTTATCTGTCTGTCAAGTTAAATAACATTTTAAAAATAAAGAGGCAAAATGTATAAATAATGTCGTAGGCCAAGACTTACTTAGTGAATTGCTGCGCTATTCTAGCAAATATATCACGAATTTTTCTATCAGTGGCAAAACCGGCTCTAAATATCGAAAAGCTACGTTTACTGGTTTGTTATAACTTGTTTACACATCCTTTCTCAATCTTGAATAAAACGCGGCACCTTGGCTTAACAGGAAAACCGCAATCTCTAAAACGTTTTAACCCGACGCAATTGCCGTTATCGTAATTGCAAGCTTAGGTATAGTATTTTCCGACACCAGGAGAATAAGAACTGGCAAATGGTCCTATTGCTTAATAAAATTGGGCTGGTCAATAGCCACAAGGCTGGCACCGGCTCGTCCCCATCGGGTGTGCAGGGAAAACCGGGGGAGTTTAGTGGACGCTTTAGTTTAGAGTCCCAACTCCCACACACGGCCGCAGGTGTAGCTAGCCTACGGTTATGGTGCATAAACGCTTTCTCCTCCGAAAAAAAAAGACCTACTTTCTTTGACATACTCGCCTTTAAAGATCTTCGAAAAAGAGAACAGTAACGTCATTAAATCAACTAAACTCAACTAAAACAACCCCTAACTACTTTAATTTCAGAACTACATAAAAGCGAAGCGGTTCTTCATCGGCGAGCCGGTGTGGCTGCCGTACAACAGACCGGCCGACGACATGCCCTGCCGCAAGACGTACGTGGACCAACTGCGGGAGGGATTCACTGCCTCTGCCTTCTAACAAGAGCAGTAATACTGCTGAACTTGTTTCACGAATTTTATAGGTACTGCGAGCCTCACATATTCTAGTAACACCCTGCGCTAGTAATAGTTATGTTGGACTCTCATATTTATAGACAAGTGAAAGTATTACTTGAGTCTAAGACATTACTTAAATAACCATTTTTATACAATAAACTAGCAGTCAAAATTATTAAGAATCTAATTCTTGTACACGTTTTCTTACGTTTGACAGTTCTTACTGCAATCATAAACATTGTTTATTGTATAAAAACGATAACTTAAGTCATGTCTTAGACTAAAGTAAGACTTTGACTCGCCTATAAATACGAGTGTGAGAGTTGAACTAATTACCTTACTATTGGTCAGAAAAAATAAGCAAAACTTTTTCGCGAAATGCCTTTCAGTAAGGAAGGGCAAAATGGCTGGTAGGTACTACAGATAAAAAACAATAGTTCGCACTGATTTAAGTCTTTAAGATACTGGGTAAGTTGCGGGACATTATACATTTTTTATGAATACTGTAGTAACAACAGATTTTAACTCACAAAAATACATAAATATTGTATTTTACAACGTAACGAAATGGTTATTAAATGAAGCTATTAGTTTCAATTGAATTTCTAGGAGGTGCTTCAAATTTCTGGCTTATAATATGTATACATATTATAATATTTAGTTCTTATAGTTATAAAATATCAATTAAACACACTTGAAAAAACCGGTTTGCTCAAATATTGCAACGAGTATGTATCCATGTTACCAGAAAAATTTTACATTATTTTTTAAGAATTTTATAGTTAATGATAAGTGTAAATGTTGTACATATTCATAGTTTGTTTATACTATTATTGTTATATTTTAATAATGTTGTTATCTCTCTTAAATAAATTTTGTAATCACTCACTTTAATTATTTATTTACTTAAGTATATTATCTTAGAGCACGTTGACACTCAACCCACAATATTAGGCTTCCACCCCGAATTTTCACTAACAAGGCTGAAAAATATGGTGCAAAATATCATGTTGCCCCCTTGTGTGGATATATAAGTTCACACTAATAATATAAATGCAAAGGTATTCCTGTGTTTGTCTGTTACGCTTTCATGCCTAAATAACTGAATCGATTTTGATGAACTTTAATACAGAGAAATAGACCTAGGTAAAAGAACATAACTTTAACTACGTAGGCTACTTTTTAGGCCCGGAAAATATTACATTCTTGCAGGATAATGTCGTATTGCCGTATAAACTATGTACTTTGTAACATATTAAATAGTTCGAGAATGGCGTAGAATCGCCTTACAATATAGATAGTATAATTTTACACCTGTTTTGCGGTAATCTGCGTTACAAGTAGGTATTTATCTATCCCGCTATACAAACAGAATAATTTTATTGAGATCTTGTTGAACGAAGTGTGACATGTGACCTGTTAGGTATCTTATCGTCTCAGTTAAGTGTTTGACGGGCTATACTGCGCACTTGTTTTGTGTTGATAAGTAGTATTTAATTGTAAATAATGCATAAAGCGTGGTATATGGACGATGACTCTAGTGACCCGAGTTTGGAACATCACAAGGATCCTCCAGAGTACATTTCGTTAGAAGATTTGCACAGGAAGACTGGAGTGGAATATTTGAGAGTGAGTATTTTTTATCGTGTATAATAAAAGTAAGAAAGAACCATCGTCATCATAATTTCAGGCGCGAGTAAAAATATAAAAATATACCTACACTAAAAACTAATAAACTTACAGTAAACGTACAGTCAATAAAGTTACTGATGTCTCTTTTTTAACTTTTTTGCTTATACAATACCTGGAGGTAGAATTTCCTGATAGGTTTTTGTTGTGTTTATTGTTTTCAATCACCGATTCCGTAGTTGAACATTGGTCGCACAATGCCATCTAGCCCCAGCTTTAGAGCAGGCCCAGATGAGGCGTTTTTTGCGCGATTTGACTCGCGCGTTTGGAATTGAACAAAAGAAAAACGCGCGACTGCATGTGGACGGGATGTATGAACCTCTAGTATATAGCGCCTCGCGCGTTTGGAAACGCGCGAGTGAAAACGCGTCATCTGGGCCGACTGAACTGTGGGCAAAGATCTTAATTGTACCTACATTACTTTTATAACAAGAGTGAGACATCTATCGCTTGTGTTGAGAACTACAGATCCACAACTTTGATAATATGTACTTTATTAATTATTTTATTTATGTTAGCTGAACCCCGACACATACGAAACCGACGATGTATTGGACAAGCTGAAGAAAGAGCGAGGGTACTCGTACGAAGACGAGCTGGTCTGCTCGCGCGGACACCTGGCCAGCGAGGAGAAGCTCAAGTCGTTCTACACTGAGCACCTGCATGCTGAAGAGGAGATCAGGTATCTTGTGTCTCCACTGACTCTGGTCAATGTGGTCAAAGATTATACAATACGTACCGTAAATAGGTACGATCGAGGTCTCCCGCGCGTGATCACTTTTGGAAATATATACCGTGCACGCGCATCGTGACTTAGGAGCGGCGCTTGTAAACGTGAAAATACTGCACAGGATTTTAGCCTTTAGGGTGATCACGCGCGGGTGACCTCGATAGTACAGCCAAAGTTACCCTCATAAGGCCAGGCCCAGATGACGCGTTTTTACTCGCGCGTTTCGAAACGCGCGAGGCGCGAGTTACTAGAGGTTCATACATCCCGTCCACAAACAGACGCGCGTTTTTCTTTTGTTTAATTTCAAACGCGCGAGTCATATCGCGCGTCAAACGCCTCATGTGGGCTAGCTCTAAGCTAAAGTAACCCGCATTTATAGATCTAAAAGTAAGACCAAAAATAGGTATAGTACAGTCAGCGTCATATAGTTCGTGATACTCAGGGTACTCTAAAGAATAGGCGCAACCAAAAAGTCGATAATATCGGTACAAACAAAGTTGTCTTATTGTTGTGAACAGTTTTGTCGCTCAAAAGGTCGACACACTTAAAATGTCATATAATTCGGTTCAGTCAAACTGCCATAAATATGGTTACAGTCATCCCGCCAATGGTATCCAAACATTTTAAGTGTTCAAAAACATGGAACACATTAGAAAAATAAGCTAGCATGAAACCTCATTAAGCAATCTTGTGTTTGAATGTAATTCTATTATCTGTCAATGCATGTCAAATAACCATCAGCATCAGTCGTATTGATTTGTCATTTTCTTTCCTATTATTATGCGAATAGCCTTCCGCCCGCGATTTCACTTGCGCGTAATTTATTTTTTCAAATATCTCCCCCTTCCTCCCACATTTCTGGGATCAAAAGTACCCTATACCGGGGATAGTGTAGCTATCCAACAGTGACAGGATTATTTAAATCGGTTTAGTAGTTTCGGAGCCTATTCAATTCAAACAAACAAACAAACAATCAAATCTTTCCTCTTTATAATACTAGTGTAGATTTGCTTTTTATGAAGGGTCAGTCTTTATGATTTATGTAAGTTCGAACGTAACTTTATCAGAACTGCTTAGTTTATCGTTAATACGGAATGTGTTCATTTCAGTTACGTACCCAAGTAAAATTAAATACGAAATATACCTAATAACTCATATTCATATTCATTGAGGTTAACATCTATTTAGCTGTACCTAGCTGTTTATTGCTTATATTTTTTTAACATATCTTGAGACATATCATCCGTACTGAAATACTGAAAATTCAAGCTTCTAGTTTTGTCTAAAACGAAGCTATAGGGGATCGAGAATGGCCTGCAAAGAATGGTACGGCCGTGCCGGCTTTTTTGCTCGACTTGATCCTCACCACGGCCGTGCCCCCAAATATCGTAAATGGCTATGCAGAAAATTCTGAAATTCTATCCAAAACAATAGAGAAGTCTATGACGTCGTGCTTAAAATGAAAAGGCCAGCAGTAGTTTCTATCGCTTTCACTTTGTGTTTAATATTTTAGATACTTATTGATGAGAAAAATAATATTTTAAATATTATAGCCGTAAGGTTTATTTTTCTAATGTGTTCCATATTTTTGAACACTTAGAATGTTTGGATACCATTGGCGGGATGACTGTAACCATATTTATGGCAGTTTGACTAACCGATTTAAATGACATTTTAAATGTATCGCCCTTTTGAGCGACAAAACTGTTTACAACAATAAGACAACTTTGTTTGTACCGATATTATCGACATTTGGTTGCGTCTATTTATTAGAGTACCCTGCGTATCACGAACTATATGACGCTGACTGTACACCCACTGTAAGTTGACCACTATGCAGACGTAGACACTTAATTCTTATGGCCACCCCGGTACATCACCGTTGTAATATTGTGTGTTAGTAGGTAGACCCAAAAAGCGTCTGCGCAGGGAGAGCCGATTTTGTGAAGTATCAAACTTAAGACACAGTCTTTTCATGCCTTTCTTGAAGAATGTCAGTGAACTGAATTTTTTAGGACGTCAGGTCAGGCATACTTTTTTTTATCTGGTCAGATCTAGATTATATCTACTGATGGAGAATTAGTTTTCATTAAGTTTTATAATGGCTAGTCAAGACTAAAAAAGTAGTGTTGCCGATTTTATTTGTTATAAATCGACATTGAAAAAGTAAAGCATGTTTTAGTAAGGCACACTGAAAATTTCAAATACCTACGGAGCATTCCCGCTAGCTAGGAGATACCACGACGGTATCAATGTACTTGCTTTAGATACTTTATCTACAAAAATATTACATTTTTGCTCTCTCTCTTCTATTGCCAGGTTCATCTTCGAAGGCGCTGGGTATTTCGACGTGCGTGACAATGAGGACCGGTGGATCCGCATCGCGGTGGGCCCTGGCGACCTGATCGTGCTGCCCAGGGGCATCTACCACCGGTTCACACTGGACCTTAAGGTAAGGAATGTTACCAATTCACTGACCTCCATTGTACCATAGAGGTCAGTGTACCAATTAGTATATATGTTCTGTGCTGTTGGTGATCGGACACTGCATGCGGACCCTGCATAGGCCGCAGTGTCTGCAATGTTACAAAGTCCAGATATTTTCCCGTGAAATAGAAGTGTGTTAAGCACTTCTGTTTTTCGGGGAAAGGGCACTGAAGCTAGTGAAATTACTGGGTATACGAGACCTAATAACTGTCGTCTTGGTGTAGCGGGCGCAGGGCAGTGCCAGACAGTACCTGCTTAGTTACTGTTTAGCACTGAACTGTCTAAGGGTAGACGTGGCGCTTACCATCAGGTGTACGACCTGATCGACTTGTTACACATTGCAATAAAAAAAAAATTAAAAAAGTAAGTATCGCTCAATGTGCTTCCAATAATACAAAGGCTTCAAAATCATAGTAGCTTATAGGCTAGAAAGAGTCGCCAGAAAGAGTAAGTACCTCGATAGAATAGGACGCAATGGCGAATCACCATTCGGCGGGCTGCATAAAAAACACACAACCATCACTTACGACGTATAGACCGACAAACTTATCTGTTCCGGTGACGACGTCGCTACTGCCGATTTAGAACTGTCATTAAATATTGTTTTTGCATTGCATTTCACGTAGTTCCAATTTTGGCCACCGGAACAGATAAGTTTGTCAGTCTATATGGTCTTTGACTAAGTTACGCATTGGTTGCAGCATCACGTGAAGATGAAGCGCCTGTTCATCGGGCACGCGGTGTGGCGCGGCTACAACCGGCCCGTAGACGAGATGGACTGCCGCCGCCTCTACGTCTCCCGCCAGGAACAAGGCTTCGCTGAGGCCTGTTGACTACTCTGTATAACTCGGTTTCAACATTAGACGATAGATGGCGCTTATCAATAGAACGCGAGGTGGTTCTAAATCGCGCTTGTGATTTGTTCTAAAATCTAAATTATGATTCAAAATAAATCTAATTTTATTACACAGTTTTTATGAAAATAAACCTTTTTTTTAATACATAAGGTATTTGGTATTCATGTATTGCAATATTTACGTCCCTATGATTCTATTATGTCAGAGCCATATAGATTTTATATGGACTGTCACTAATATACAACAACAAGATTTTTTGGAAAAAAATACTGACTCAGAAAATATCTTTTGGTGAGTAACAAAACTAAAGTTCTTGCTAGCGCATTGGGAAAAATAGCAAAAGTTCGTTTCTACTGTACGTAACCATTCAACGCTTTGCACGCCTTTAAACTAGCTAACTACTCAACCAGATTTTACAATTTGAATTTTTCGCTATAAGTAAAGGTCTTAAAGTTTAATTTGAGGTGGTCCTTTATTTTACCACTGCCTGTATTAAATCATAGGTATCATAGGTATGTATGGTAGGCATTAAATGGTAGGTAAGAATGGATCATTATCCACGCTTTTTGCCACGATTGTTTATTAAAAACTTATCGGATGACTACCTCCACTGAACAGTTATCATTTATGAAGTGACATTTCAGTCCATAAAGGTCCATCAACAGTTTTCATCAAAATCCAAACAAAACAATTTATCCTTTTAAAATGATCCGCTAAAGTAGTAAACAATGGTTTCCAAATCATTTTGTGAGGTGAAAAAGGTGCCGAAATAAAACTATGTGCATTCTAGAATTCAAAATGGAGTAAATTTCAGTGTAAGTGACATTTACCAATAAATAAATACATAAGTAGGTATCTACAGTTGTGATGTGTGTGACTAAAAACTCCTGGTTTAGGATACAGGGATTTTGAGATAAGAGAGCTGTCCTGCTGTGAAAATTTACGTTAATAACCAACTTAATGTTTGAATCCCTATGTATGTATGTAGGTTGTATGTAGGTATATTTCGTTCAAGTCTAAATGCTCCTTAGCAAACGCCTGTTTTTGTGAAAGTATTAGCAATAGACTTCCGTCTGTTTTGCTGTAGCTGTAGGAACAGGCGTTACATTATCTTGGTTGGCGTCAAATACGTTTTAAAGTTTAAACATTGTCCGACAGACCCTACAAGGGTGCTTTTTTCTGAAGTTTTGCAATAATTTATTAAAATAGTTATGCCTTAACTATAACTCATCTCTATGTAATGCTATCGTCGATGGTACCTAAGTATGTCTGCAGCTAGCCGGCTTCTAGTTACGACACTGACTAAATCAGACAGTTGTGTGATTGCTTGTTTTGTTGTTACATGCCCTAATGTTTGGTTTTGTTGCTACAGGTTGAAGTAGAACAATGATCATCTTCCTGCTATGGTACATCGCCTTAGCCTATGGGTACTACACGTAAGTATCATAGATAATTATTATTTTTTTATACTATTTTATTGTTTGCTTAAAGAAATACCTAATAAGCCACTAGTTAAAACTAGCCTAATAGCAAACGGCTAAAATATCAAAATACCACAAATCGCGTCTTTTTCAAATAAAAACCATTACTTAACAGTCTTTTAAGATTCTCCGGAAATCAATCAGAAGAGTCCATATATTTTTTTGGAGATATGCAAGTAATATACATGATTAAATAATAAATATTGCGTTTACTCCTGCCAATAATATAGCTAATGTAAACAGAAGTTATCATAGATATACCTAAGCATAATGAGACTCAATACGATATACGTGAGAGTTCCACATCGGAAGCAATGCCCGGGTATCAGTCGTACTCGTAGAAGCCAAGGCTTAAAATATAATCAGTGTTATTTGGTTTGGTACCGATCACGAGACCCGTAACGTACACAGTCACCGGGAACAAACACTGCGTGAACTTCGGAAGTAATAAATTCCCCGTACACGCGATGCAAACTACGGCTTTGCTCAGTGGTTTGGAATTAAGTAGGACAGAATGGAACAAGCCTGCTGTTAAAATTCTGTCACAAACCGTTATCACTCACATCAATCAGTACCTACCCATCACTATTCAAAATAAAACGTTGGTGCGCTTTGAGGAATAGTTTAGTTGCGCTTATTTTGTTGCGCTTAAAAATGGTTGCGCTTCGAGGAATACCTCGATTTTTAGGGATATCTTTCGTACCATCGAAATCAGAGGGGACGATTGATGGTGTTTTGGACTCTTACTGTTTCTTTGCTTGGTGGTGTGATGTTGTGGGAGGAGGAGTTAGTTTAGGGCTGGATATGTGATAAATTTTCAAGCATAATATTTCATGTTATGCCCAAAAAAATCTTCATTCTACCTGCCTACTCTGCCTAGTAATCCTGAATAACGGTGTCCATCAAACAACGAACTCAAAATAGAATATAATTTTTGGAACAGTCCTTAAACAGGCTAACAAGAGGTCATCCTACAGGAAATGTTGCTTATTCGCGTTTCTTAGCACAGGATTCAAAGTTTAGCTAACAAAAATGTCAGGCCGCCACCGAATGGATTTGCAAAACATTTCTATTGCTTCTGTTACGTGTTGTAGTATAACTAGGTAGGAAACTAGACGTAACAAGGTAGACATGAAACGGTGCCGATAACGTGTTATTGTTGGCTAAATGTTGAGTTATTATTAGCCTTTGCTAAAGCTCGCGATGCTCGAAGATTTCGATGTGGACGTTTTATCTGATGATCAATAAAACATTGATGATATTAAAACAGAATGAAGCAAAATAATTTTAGATGTAGGTATGATATCGCCCTTTTCGGATTTTCCTTTTTATTAGCATGGTTGGAAATCACTGATAAGCGACTACAGTTACTGGACGACCCAATTTCCTAGGCAAAGCCGAGTTTCAGAGAATAAAGTGATAAATCCGTCCATGTCTGATTTAGCATTGTTTGTCCACATATTATGATCTTTAGACATCATTAAAATAATGTATAGAATTAGAACCATTGGTTGTCTAAGCATTACCTAACAAATTATTGTACTTTGTTTACAACGCAAACACGACACTTTGTCATAATTAAATGGTACTATTTACGTCCTCAATGCCGCAATATTCGATGTCCCAACCAGCGGAGCATTTAATTTCTCTGGCTCTTTATAAATATCGTTACAGCCCAAAAGCCCTTTGTTATTTCCGCGTCTGTTGACTTGTCGTGATTCACATTTGACGAACTTTTTGGCACAGTGATTTAGGACCTTCTACTGTGTTCCGATTGTCAGTTAGTTTCCCGCACTCTTTCCGCACTTTTATAATTTTATACTTAGTGGCTTATCAACTATTCCATGGAGGAAGTGGTGGAGGTTTCTTTAAAGTGTAATAAAATTGTAGCCTGCAAAAAACAATAAGTAGCTTATGAATTCCACTCTCTCAAAAGACTACAATTTCAAATATCAATAATTCTTCTCGATCAAGTCTAAGTCATTAAAAGGAGGACATTCTGTTTCTAAGTCAACATTCAACAGACAACATCAGACAACATTTCGCATTTTAAAGTTAAACGTATGGTTTATACTTTGGGTGATTTGAAATGTAAAACGAGTATATTTTCTTCGTTTTTTTAAATCCAATGTTTTATGTATGTAGTTTCTTGTATATCGCGGGTCTATTTCTATCCGCATAGCGTCACAATGGTCCAACCAACGGAACGTTTAATTCTCTAGGCCTTTATAAATATCGCCGCAGCCCTTCGAGCCGCGAATGCCGTTCGTATTTCATTGCGGCTTTATTGATCCGTTTATTGTTGGATGGAACTCCTAATGAGTTGACAACAGCGCGTGATATTTAAAGTTCATATCACCGGCTATCTATTTTCTTGAGGAAAGCGCGTTTATTCCCGTCGTTGTACGTCTAGCGGCATTCAACTCAAATATACCCCATCTGCCTATGCTCCTATGCCTTTATGAGAATGAGAGTGCCAACGAGACCTACGGCCGTGTGTAGGACTCGAAATTAATCCCACTACCCTCTAAACATCAGCAGTTTATCTTCACACATCTGTTGGCCGCTTTCGTGTAACAGTTCCTTAGCATTTTGGGTATATAACCTGGAAGTAATCAACAGAGAAGATTGGAAGCGAAGAACATATTGCGCAGATACTAAATAAATTTTCAACAGGGGAGGAAGGTGAAAAGTACTCGTAGTTACAAGGATTTGTTATAGATGATATTCCAACCATGATCAGCAGCGATAGAACTAGAAGTCATGATTCTAACTAATGAATAAGTCACATGTTTTGTATTGCGTCATATCGATTGTATGACTGAGTCATGTTGTAAACATAAATTGCAACAATGGATACATGCAGTTGCTGCAGTTATGCAAAGATCAAATGAAAGGGCGTCGTCTAGAGTAAGCATACCAATACATTTATATCGATGCAGGGCAAAGACTTAGCATTAAAACCGAGTTTATTATATTACATCTAATAAATTATTACTTCAATTAGGATCAATTTACTTATCGATGGCAATTTTTCACTTACACGAGTGATCTCAGAAAAGCATAAGCTTTTCTGAGATCACTATGTATGTATAAACATACGTGTACCTTAAATTATTATAACCATTCATAAACATGTTTTTAATAAGTAGTTAGGTAATATCGACGCAAAAAAGCGGAAACGTAGTAACCCAAAAAATGCAAAATGTTCACCAGAGCCAAAAACATTTTGAAATTTCAGAAAAAAAATGATATCTCCGTAACTATGAAAGCCACACATGTGAATTTTTTAACATAAATATATTTATGGATTTTTTATCAAACCTAATACTTTAAACCTTTTAGAAGTTACTTTTAATCTATGTTTGTGTGGGTTACAGCAATAGCACCTTTTTTTCTGTTACGCAAAAACGCTGTAAATGAACGAGATAAATGTATAGGCGAATACAAACCGAAGGTTTTCCTTTATAGCAAATTTGTTGTAACTATGTTCCATACATATTTATTTGTCTACATTTTGACTTAAATGAAATATATCTATGTAAACAACTACACTGAATGGACTTAACTTACATATTATTTCTTTTTGACATTTTTATAAGTACACATTGTATAATTTTTTATTGATACTTTAATTTTTCTTTTTATTTGTATGGTTTTGTTTTTGTTATTTCTGACATAGTATTCATTTTTGACATTTTTGATTATTTGTCATGGTATAATTTTTATTAATTATTTAATTTTTCTTTCTATTTGTATGGTTTGTTTTTTTTCTTTTTAAATGATTTTTGTGTTGTTATAATTAGTGTGTGTAGTGTTTTAAGCTTGTGTGCGTTTTGGTTCTACTGTAAGTCACAAGTCAAATAAAATTATGATTATTGAATAAACCAATCAAAGCCATTTATTACGAACACATTCATAACCTTATTATCATTGTAATATTTTAATATATTGTAAACGAGTCGAGTCAAGCAGTCAAATCCGTTTACGACACACAAATCATACTCCCTCAACTGTCGCGCAGTGACTGAGCGACGCGGTAATCGAACAAAATCGGGGAAACTAATGAAGTTTTAAATTGGAATATCCGACGATTTCGTATATTATTATATGCGAGGATTGTAGTAAACCGCCACGAATAACCATTTTATTTTCGAAGAAATGTAGTGAACGTGCTGCGTTACTAAATCCTTATAAGCAAAAACGCTGTAACCCACATTGGTCAGAATATTCACTGCGCTGTAACTACCAAAATCAAACCGAGATCATGTCATTTGAAAAATATGAATTGAAGTAAATGTAAAGTGATAAAAAACACTCTTTTTTATGCTATTTACATCAATCTTTCCGTTACTTTTTCGAAAAAGCAGGCTAATTTCCAATGCTGTATAAAAACTTCTATTAGTCGTAGAGCAAGGAGTATTAGACCGTTTGAAAGAGGATTTTTTTCTCATTCCGAATCTGCAATAAAAAAAATTTGGCTTGGGTGTGGGTTACTACGTTTCCGCTTTTTTGCGTCGATATATTCATTCATAATTATGTATACGAGTACCTACACGGTAAAAGATAGCTCCACCGACCACAGATTCCATAGTGGATTCCATTTTCCATCGTCCATATTAGTATTTTCGTATTTAGTAGGTACTTATTTATTAGAAGAATCAGCCTTATGGGACTAACCATAACCCTAAGTACACTTGAAAAACATTTTATACTCTTCAATGAAATGGGTAATTCGGGAACGTTGCGGACC
Source organism: Mecyna flavalis (assembly GCA_949319885.1). NCBI lineage: Eukaryota > Metazoa > Arthropoda > Insecta > Lepidoptera > Crambidae > Mecyna > Mecyna flavalis. The sequence goes on from OX439426.1 coordinate 3,462,597, forward strand.
CTTTTCTGTTTTTTCGCTGGGACATGAAAGGAAAATGAGTTCTGTCCACAGTTTTATACCGTTAGAATTAGTTTTCTCATAAATCAGCCCTTTCTTAAGAACCGTCATGAGCACAAGTATGCCAGGGGTGGGCAACAGACCAGTGCAGCTGTGACCCATTGGTGTATTGGTCTTGTGTAAACCATAAGTCGCGGGCTCGATTCTCGCACGGTACAATTTGTATGCATAAACAAGTCTTGTCTGTTTAGGAGTGGGTGTTACTGGTCATAGGCCTCTCCCTTTGTGTAAATGTATGATATATTCTCGTTACTCGTTCGTTACTATAAGGTACTTATTTATTTATTTAAAATGTGTGTATTTGCATAAAAAAATTATTTATAAGATGTTACGTCGCTGTCTAGCAAAAAGTACCGTTATATGCTTTGTTTGTATCTAGATTGCTCTGTGTTAGTATATGTTCTGTGGCTGTGTGTCTGTAGCTCAAATAGTGTTTTAAGAAAAATGCAGTTCGTGTTTGAAACCTACAAATGCAACATTAGCACAGTAAACAGAAATTCTTGTATTCCGTTGAGCTGGTTCCAAATAATATTTCAGTTTCAAGTTTCCAAGTGAAAACGTTGTTTACCCCAGCTCTAGGCTTTCCACGCTTCAAATCTAGGTCATGCTGGCAGTTGCGTAACGGAAGGGGGGCCCAACGCCTCCATTCCCGGAGTGGGGGGTTCCATTTTGCGGATGTTTTCCGAAGCGGAATCCAGCGACCTTGCGTGGGCGTAAGCACTGAAAATCGCATTTGATATTACCGCGATTAATTTTAAAGGTACCTAATATCGACAAACATACAAATGATTTTGGTATATCTGATTCTGATTTCGAACGCCACGGATAGAAGAGGAGTCGATATGTAATATCTTCTCTGTTGCTGTTATTCTTTGCCGTTTGCGTGTAAAAACTTTGACGAAAAAACCCGACCTTTAGGAGCCACAACTGCACACGTGACCGTGACAGAGTCACATTGAGCATCATTGCTTCTCTCTAGAAACACGTCGGTGCTCAAAACGCCATAGAGCTAGTTTTGATATGACATTAATTTCTAGCAGAATTTCTCTCTGGCCCAGAAGATGATTTTCAAATTAATTGCGGAATGATGATTACGGAATTTTCCACTGGATCAGAAAGCATCGCTCAATGTGGAGCCAAGCTTTTGATAATCGAGTCTTTATTTCAAATGAATAGTATTCATATTCCTTAACCGTTACCATTCCTTCTCAGTCGTACACCCTTGAGTGATCGTGGTTGATTCCACGGCATAGGTGGTTATTCTTCGTCGGCCTCTTCAGGTTAAACAGCTTTTCCGTTAAACATTAAACCTTAAACATGACCCTGATCTTTAAGATTGATGTTAGCACTTAAGTGTTTGATTGTCAGCTGCTGACACGGCTGTATGCCTGGAGTGGGTTGCGCAGCGCGGTCGATACCACCTCCTCACAGCTACACTACCTCGCTAGGCGGCAATAGGCGACTTACCCCACTGAGGGTAGCAAGGTTACGTAAGCTTCAGCACTGCGCCCTGTATTCAAATATGGAGAAAAGCTTCAAAGCAAAACAGGAGTGCCTTTTCATGTCAGGGTGAAGTATAATTTAGTGCTAGGAAATAAATTTAAGTTTTGTAGCTGTTAAGTTAATTAATTAGGCTGCGTGTTGGTTATGTCTCCCCATCAATTAGATTGGTAGCGTTCTGGTATTTCTTGTAATATTTTTTCATACCATCTTCAGTTATTCTGTAGATATTGAAAAAAAAACGCTACGCCACTGATTCCTTGTGTAGGTACTTTCTGACTGCCATATTACCGAATGCAGGAACAGACTGACAGAGACTACGTTAAAGTTAAATGAATTTTTAGGTGGACTCTACTCAACTTGGTCTATTTTAACACTAGCAAAAGTTTAAGCCACTTCAGTTTTGAGGACTAGCTCGTTTGCCTCGCTAACATTTATAAATAAAATGTAGCTTGATTGATATGACTTTTTCAGAAAAGTCATATCATCGGACTGATCTGACAGGAAAACTGGAATCTATATATATAAAACTCAAAGGTGACTGACTGACTGACTGACATAGATATCTATCAACGCACAGCCCAAACCACTGGACGGATCGGGCTGAAATTTGGCATGCAGGTAGATGTTATGACGTAGGCATCCGCTAAGAAAGGATTTTGATCAATTCCCACGGGAACGGGAACCACGCGGGTGAAACCGCGGCCGGTCAATCGTCAGCTCGTCTATTCGGGTGAAGGGGAAACCGGGATAGTTTAGGGAGTAGTGGGACGATCATATTCGGCCCCGATTCTCTCAAACCGCCGCAGGACTCGCTAGCCTACGAATATGCTACATAATAACGCATTGTACTCCGCACAAAAACTAGTTAGATTCGCGTAATTTAACCACCTAAGAAAAATCTTTAGACGCGCCTAACTACAAACAAGTTGTTAAAATACCCTCAAATGAATGGTTCCTTGATAAAGAAGTAGACTGCGGCGTTTGAAGTATTTCTCAGATTTCAGCAGCGTCAGAGTCGTGAGGCGAGTGTGTCAGCTGTTACGCAACGCGGTCGATACCGCCTGACCTCACACAACACAACCTGTGCTACGTAGCTACTCTAGCTCCGCCGGTTACGTCACACAACACGGTCATTCTTGCTTTAAACCGATTTTAAACTTCTATTATTAGCTGAAGATGAAAGGGAAAACGATTTCCTTTCGTCCTTAAATAGACTGGATAGGCGACAGCCTTTTTAAGGAATCAAATCATTCTATACCTATGCCTATGAACAATCATAATGAGATTTACAGTGGTCTGAGAGCAATAGGCCTTTCGCCATAAATTATGTTTCCAATACTCGCTAAACTAACGCCACCAGAACACAGCGGAAGGAATAGCAAACATTCTAACATTTCTAACCATTACCATTACGTCACAAACTTGTTTATTCGTGACCATTTCATGTGCGGTGATTTATGGGGCACAACAAACTTATTTGCGTTCTTTCGCTCACTAGCTGCGTGCTATTATTAGCTGAATTGTAAATGTTCACGGTATTTTACTTTTTTATGAGCGTTCTATAGCGTATACATACGAAAAACGACATTCATGCATAGTAAATCGCCTGCATAGTTAGTATTGTACTGGCTTTCATACGTTGATGGTACTTTTTGAATTATATCAATAATATTTGTTAATTGTTGTAAGTAACACGTTCTTTCTATCCACGCAATAGGAGCTGATGGTGTTTTCATGCTGCTCAGTGTTGTGTTATCTATAAGGGTTCATTCCAATAATTTATTAAGATTTTGTCATTTGCCATTTTGTCTCTTACTGGTGGACTCACGTCCTTATTCTTGCACTCAAGAAAATATTTAATTATTCTTGTTGATATTATAAGCTTCACATTCTGAATTCATGTTAAACTATACTACATTTTAGCATACCTACTTTTGATATGTACATCGTTAAAGAATCGTTTTACATTTGCATTACCATCAGATAAAATTGCATCAGAATAAAATCTTCCATCAGTGATAATTACTTAATATTTATTCTATCTAGTTTTATTTGCCTCATTCCCGAATTCCTTGGTCGTATCGTTCAATCCCGGACCGTCTGGCGAACAGCCAGGAACCAGGAGCTGATATAGGAGCTTGGGCTGTGAAGCTACGTTCACACGGAGGTAAGTTTTGTCGGCTCTTATTTTTGTCTGATCTGAAAAAACCGAACGTTGCGTTCACATGGCGCTGTCGAGTCCGACAGCTCCCGATCCGGGCGTCTCTTCGGAAAACCGAATCGACTGACGCCTCGTTCACACGGAGCCGTGTCTTACTCTGTAGGATCTGATTTTTTGCAGGATACGGGTCAGTGGCAATTGTATTTCTATGAAAGAGTTCACACGAGCATTCGGTTTTAAGATACGACAGAAAAACCTAATCTTACTCAAGTTAACATCCGATTTGGCGGCTTGAACCGGACCGACAATGTAAGATCCGGTTTAAGCGACATAGTACTTCCATAATACGTTCACACAGTGTAAGTTCCGACAGAGTAAGACACGACTCCGTGTGAACGAGGCGCGAGGCGTGTTTACGATTAGAAGCGCACGCGCACGATTTATGGCGAGCGTCGTCTAGCGATGGGGTTTCTTTATTTTATTGGCTGAATACATTTACTTAGAAAAACAATTAGTGGAAACGCTTTGTGAGTGTAAGAGCGGTTAATTTAATGTAAAAATAAACAGATCTTGTTGATTATACTAGTACATTAGAAAGAAATTGACCCGTAACTTTGGCAGTGAATTACCCGTAACTTGGGTTTCTCTTTTGGGTTGGAAGATTTCTTGTATGCATATTTGATGCAGGATCAAAATGTTTTCGACATGTGCAGTTCGGATAATGTGCGTTCAACTACGAATATCACCTCCGATTTTATAATTAGTGTCATTAGGTGTTATCCCGACGTTAACCGTGATTGAAATTCGGTTAAAATAATGTTATTAATGATAGCTGTAATCTTGTTACTTGGCCCGCGGTACGCCATACCTTCTCTCGTCAATAAATATAATCGATAATTGCGTGCTGACTGATCTAACTGCTGGACCCGTTTGATCCGGTACTCACCGTAATAGCTAGCTATCGATATAAAAATTCCTGATGTCTGTAAATAGAATAAGAAATTATTTTAAACTAGCTGACTCGGTGAACTTTGTATCACTTAGGTAGGTACTTTAGATTTTCTTCGCAATTTTTCCATATTTTCTCATCGTTTAAACCCTCCCTGGAGTCCACTCCACGAATATTTTCAAAACTTAAATTAGTCAAATCGGTTCAGCCGTTCTCGAGTTTTAGCGGGACTAACGAACGGCGATTCATTTTTATTAATATAGATAACGAACCCGCATACGTGATGTATGTACCTGTCCTATTACTAATTGATTTGGTTTTGGCACAATATTATGTTTTTTTCCACTCCTTATTCATTCATATCTTCTTCATCTTTTCTTTGGTCGTACGTTTTCGCCTTCATTTACTGTATCACTCCTTTTGTTACCTAAATACCTTTCATCTTTCGTCATCACGCCCAGTGCACATTTGATTTTAATTTTTGAAACAAAAATAACAACACAATATAGTTTTGTAAAACTTATGTTATGAATATTTTTTATTCAAAATAGCTGCATTTTGCAACTTTATCCTTGCTAGTTTGCACTAGTGAAGCTATCTACCATTGACATTAAATGCAAATTATAAACATACGGGCATTGTAATAAGACTGTCCGTGAATAGAACTGATTGTCTAATGAAAAAATTGATGTGTATCAATTTGATCAATTGGAACAATAGAGCGACTAAATAGGTATGCCTGGTCAGGTCATGTACGGCTAAAAATATTTGAGTACTTACTAGGTACTACTATTTATATTTCACAAATCTAATATAATATATTTATTTCGTATGGGTGGACATAAACCTTGTCCTGATAATAACCAATACAACAAAATATTTTCGTAATTTTGATTGGAATCGTTTATTCGTGGATACCAGGTACTGCTGTGCTGACCCCAGCCCCCAGGGAGCCCCCAGGGCCAGTTTACCAACTGGCCCTGGGCTTCAGCTTCAGCTAATTTGAATCAGTAGCGTAACTAATAGAATTCCCATCCATTACTCGATTCGGATTACTTCTTTTTCGGACTACTACACTTTTTTACAGGCACAGACATAGTACAGACATAATAATTATAATAAACATATCAAGGTACACATTCCTAATCACATCAATGATCTAAAAATTGCCTTCAAAATGCATCGCAACGGTGTGTTGCGTGATTCAATGGAGATCCATCCAGCCGAGGACTTATGCATGCGGGCTTCTAATTAACACCAATAGAGTACCTACTCGTATGAATGAGCATTAGTAGAAACATTGGACTGGTGGTAATGATATCGCTCGTTATCTCATGAATTAATACGGGCTCATCGCTATACTAAATATGTATTTATTATTACTTAACAAGCAAGCATCACACAATGAGCTACCCCACTTTTGGCTCGTCTGATCGGATGAAATCATAAAACCGCGAGGGGGACCGCTAGTATTGTGATTAAAGCACAAAATTTTGATTGAGATTGAGAAAGGAAGAGATGTGATAGCCAAATCCTATGACTCAAATCTCAGCTCATGGCTACGGATTTTAATAATAATAATAATAATAAATATCTCTGGACATTATTCACACAGCGCCATCTGACCCCAAACTAAGCATTAGCTTGTGCTATGGGTGCCAGACAACGGATAAACATTACTTATATACATTTTTTTTTTTTTTGTAAATACATACATATTATACATAGAAACACCCAGACCGATACAAACAGACATGTTCATGCACACAAATGTTTGTACCGTGCGGGGATCGAACCCGCGACCTCTGGTGTAATAGCCGACTTCTCGACCATTACACCAAATGGCTCGTCAACTATTTTCTATGTGTACTATGGATATAATTAAATAAATAAATAAATAAATAAATAAATCTTTATTTGCTAACAGGATTTGTTCCAAGTTACATAAATTCTTATAATCTAGCACTGTGTAGGGTATGTAGAGGAACCTTAAGTTGTAACAGCGGCCGCTGCACTAGACTCGAGGCCTGTATCGCAGGAACCTTACTGGACATTTCAAGGTACGAGATTAACGGCAGGTTCGGAGGATTGTAAAATTCAATGGGCGTTTCCGTATCCAAGAAAAAGAGAAATTGTTTGTGTGTGGTGTGTGAGTGTCTGTGTAAGGTGTAGTTGTATGTGAGTGTGTGTATGCGTGGAGTGAGTGTGTAACTGTAATAACATTAATTGCAGGCTACAAGTAAGTTCTCAGTGTCCGCATAGTCGAGACTCTTGATCCATGTCCGGATTGATTTCTTTAGCTGGTAGACTGATAGGTTTTTAGCGTCTTTTATACATTTTATTATGTTATTATAGGTGTGGATATGAGAGTAAGGGGGGAGTCGCTTTGCGAAACTCGAACGAAACACAGGTAATGGGATCCTAAAGGTACGGCGTGAGGACCAACTAGAATAATCTGGAGAGTTTAGCACCATTTTGTGGGTCGAGGACACTACTTTGGTAATGTAAAGCTGGCGAACCCGGAGAAGATCACAATCTCTGTACAGTTCGTTTGTGGGATACCTGAAAGGCTTATTAAGCATAACTTTCAGTACCGCTCTTTGGGCCCTTTCTAACTCTATGAAAGTTGTTTTGGCTGCACCACCCCAAGCTGATATGCAGTACAGTAGGCCAGATTGACAAATGGCGTTATACACCATGATAAGGGTTTTGTTACAAGCCGAGTTGCGCAAAGACTTCATCACATATATCGCTTTTCTTATTTTGCCAGAGAGTGTGGCGATGTGTTTTTTAAAGGATAGGTTATCATCCACGATAACACCTAAATATTTAATGCTGTCTACCCTGGCAATAGTTGGACAGTGGCATGGTGAGGAAGAGTACGATTCTCCGCAAGAGTGGATATACAGTTTTGGTATTGACTGTGGTTTAGAAGCGCGAGTTTTATTAAATGTTAAGTATTTCGTTTTTTCAATATTTAAAGTCAATAGATTTTTGTTTAGCCAGTTAGCAAGGATCGATAAACCGTAGTTTGCCGTCTCAAATACAGCTTCCCATGATGTACTATGAAACAAGATGACAGTGTCATCAGCATAACATAGTACGTCCGCGCTTTGTAAGGGGAGTTTTAGAACGTCGTTCATGTATACCAGGAATAAAATGGGGCCGAGGATACTTCCCTGGGGGACCCCGTATTCGACTGCTAAACGGCCGCTCACGCTCGACTAAATTCTAACACATTGTAGACGGTTTATCAGGTAGGAGCTGAACCAAGAGTGGGCAAGACCTCGTACGCCTATGCATTCAAGCTTCCTCAATAGTAACGGAATCGAGACGGTGTCAAATGCCTTGGCTAAATCTAAAAAGACGCCAAGGCAACATTCATTTTGGTCCAACAAGGAAGCAGCTGTTTTGGTTAGTAATAAGACAGCGTCTTCCGTGGATCTATTACGCCTGAATCCAAACTGTTTCTCTGAAATAAGCGAGTGTTTTTCCAAAAAATCAACTAACCTTTTACTGACTACCTTTTCTAACAGCTTCGAAAAGACACTAAGCAAGGTTATTGGTCTATAGTTGTTAGGTGTGGCTTTGGAGCCGTCCTTGTGTATTGGGGTTATGACACCAAGTTTCCATATTTCAGGAAATATTCCAGTTGACATGCTTAGATTAAATATATGAGTGAGGGGTTCCAGTATTTTTGGGTAGATATGTTTAATTAAAGTAGGAGTGAATTTATCTAGTCCCGGGGCGCTGTCATCTTTAAGCTTTTTAATCAGCTGAGCTACCTCTACCGTATCCGTAGGATAAAGAAACAGTGAGTTCTTAGGGGAGTTCTCAACTTTAACATTGGCAGCTAGGGCCTTTTCGGATATATTCATTTTAGAAAGCGTATCGTTTGCTAAGGTTTTTCCAACGCCAGCAAAGTACTGATTACAATTGTTTAGGGATTGGGCCGGATCGTTAGTGTTAATTAGCTCACAAGCATTATTACTAGGTTTACTAAAATTACAAATTTGCTTAATGGTGTGCCAGAGTTTCTTAGGGTCTCTTTGACTAGTTGTAAGCTGTTGATTTTCGTAGGCAGTTTTCAATCTAAATAGCAAATTGTGAAGGAAGTTGCGGTACCTCTTGTAGGTGATCTGAGCGATTTCGTTATCTGGATTTTTTCTGGCTACTAGATGTAGATAGTCGCGATTCCTCTGACACCTGAGTAGCCCGGGAGTGACCCAAGGCTTTATGTTAAATTTGGAACGTGAGACTCGTATTGTTTTAGAATTCCCCGAGATAGCAGTATTTATGACATCGGTGAAGGAAGTAGCTGCCCCGTCTACATCTTTTGCATTGAATACTTTAGACCAGTCACCAAAGTGCAGGCTAGAGGCTACTCCTTGATAATCGATCACAAGTTTCACTCGTTTGCGTGTGTCTTGGTGCGGCAAAACAGTCGACATTCCCAGCATACACACATCGTGGTCTGTAAGGTCTGTCTGCGCTACTATACCTACAGCAGGTTGGCGGTTTTTAATAAAAATATGATCAAGACAGGCGTTTTGTCGAGTTGGATTAGTAATGGCGGGAAGTAGTTGGTGTTCAGCTAAAAGACACAAGTATTCAGCACATTGTTCAGTTAATGGGTAGCTACATAAGTCTAGATTTATATCACCAGCCAAAACTATGTGTTTGAAACCGCAGACATTCTTCAACGTCTTGTCTAGGGAACGTAAAAAAAGATTTGCCGAACCGAAGGATGGGGAGCGATAAATTCCATAAACGACGACATCCTTTGACAATTTCATCTCCAGACAGTTGCATTCATCGATCAAAGGTTCCGATATTGTGGGGTTCCAGGCGTTTTTAACATACATGGCGACGCCTCCACTCTTATTTATATATTTGTGAGTGCGGAAAGAGTTGTATCCAGATATGGATGGAACCGGAGTGTCTTTACCCAACCAACATTCCGTGAGTATGATTATATCGAATTGGATACCGAGCCTACACATCAAAACATGAAATCCGTCGAAATTTCTTGATATACTGCGAATATTAAAAGTCAGGACTCTGAGGTTATACTTTGATTTCGGCAAAAAGTCAGCGCAATGCTCCAAACTCTCCAGTGTCTGGCAGTTAATTTTCAAAATATTATCTGTGTTCTCTAAAATGTCTGTAAACATATTTCAGACAGTAATAAAAAGAAAACTTATGAAAAAGCCAGGACACAGGGAGAGTCCACAGAACCCGCCGAGCACTACCGATAGTGTAAAAATTGTAAATGACCTGCCTGTTGATGTTGTCGTATTGTGATATGTGTTTCTTTGTGGATGTGTGTGTTGTATGTGATACCAGTTTGCTTGGTAGGTGTGTGGGAAGTGTGTTATGTTTGACTTTATGTGTATAGTTTTTTCTATGTGTGGTTGCAACGAAGTTAAAGGTGCAAATTTGGATACGTGAAACAGAATTAAATGAGGGGATAAATCTAGCTAATGAGGTACAAATATATATAGTCCAATAAACTAGTCTAGTCTGTAGCGTGAGCTTCTTCTCCAATATGTTGATCGAGGTCAGCTGTAGAAGATATTCGGATGGCTGGCTTGCTGTCGTTTTCGCGTACATAAATACCGCCATTTCTAGTCCAGCAGTAACGAAATCTATGCAACGAGGCCCGTCTCCTAGCCTCCCGAAATAACAGCCGGTTTTCTTTTGTCAGCCTTTCATTGATGTACAGCTTCTCGGCTGTTCCCTGCACGACGTTCTCTGAGGATAAGTTCTTTTTCGCCTTAGCGGCCTTCAGCAGTTCATCTTTTTTCTGCCGCCGTAGTAGCCGCATGACTATCGGGCGTGGTTTTTTTCCTTCAAACCCAATTAGTTTTCCGTTACGTGCCCTCTTGGGTCCAATTCGTGTCACATCATCAATATCGGTGTGATTCAATTGTATTCCTATCTCGTTCGCGGCCGCCATGACCAGACGACACAAATTCTCATCATCTCCCTCGGGGACCCCAATTATTTCAATTTCGTTCTTTATGGCGTTTTGCTCTTGAATATTAAGCTGCTGTCTGAGATTCTGCACCGTGAGTTGTAGGTCCGTTATTTCCACTTGCGCCGACTCCATCTTTTTTGCGAAAGTATTTTGGCGCTCCTCAATGGATGTTGTCATGATCTGTTTAAGTTCAATAAACTCTTGCTTCAATTTACTCAATTCCTTGTTTTCTGAACGCAAATCGCTAACTTCCTGTCTTAGGAGTCTCAATTCTGCAAGAATAAGCGACATATCGCTTCCCTTGCACTGGGCGCAATCCTTCTTAGGTTTAGAGGGGTTGGAACCACGGGTCATGGAAACGTTCGATGACATGGTGTAGTTGTCGTCAGACACGCCTGTAGCTAGTGGACGTACTGGAGTAAGAGAGTTATCTCCTTTAGGCCGTGAGCGGGTGCAATCAGGGCAAAGCCAGCTGTTTCTGTACTCTTGGGACATGCTTTTGAAGCTATTTTCAGTAATGTTTAGACAAGCCAGATCATAAGCTTTGTCGCACTTAGAGCAGTCCATATAATTTGAACTTTGAATTTTCCCTCCACATGCGTAGCAATTCGTCATTTTCGCCAAATAACGTGAATATTTTCAAGCCAAACAAATAGTGAGCGCGGCGAGCACGTAACTAGTAGGTAGGTACTTATCTGGGCGCAGAGCGGGCAACGATGTCGAAGTAAGCGCGTAGTCTTGCGTAGCTCGCAGGGAGTGACGTCAGGGTCGAGCCGAACGGCCGGTCGTGCGCGGGGCTCGGGTGCCGTGATGCAATTAGAAGAAGGGCGCCAGACAAACTACAGAGAATGGTCGTTAATTGTTAATTTTGATAACGTTACGTACTCATGCCCTTTAGGAGTCATTATGTCATGTGACTCAAGGCAAAACAATGTCGATGACATCCCGCATTAAACTGTGTTACTGAGTCACAACTTCACAAGCCGCGGGAAGATTTCGTCAGATTCAAGGCCAAAATTTAGATTAGCCTATCTCAGGAATTAAGCCTTTATATACCTGCGTGAATCGAGATAAAGAATGTAGAGGATGGTTTTTAATCTGGTCATAAATCATGGTTTAAAAGAAAAAATAGTAGATTTACGATGTTCATTGTTCCTAAAATCTTAGAAATATCCCCTGGTCATCACGTCATTATCAGTCACTACTCACTACTGACTTGGATCCCTCTTTATTTTCTACTAGCGGCTGCCTCCGCGAGTAATTTTTTTTTTGTCAATTATCCCCCTTTCCCCCACATTCCCGGGATCAAAAGTACTCTATGTCAACCGGGGATAGTGTAGCTTCCCAACAGTGCAAGAACTTTTTAAATCGGTTTAGTTAGCCTATTAAATACAAACAAAGAAACTTGAAAGAAACAAACAAACAATCAAATCTTTCCTCTTTATAATTTATTAACATAATTGTATTAGAATATAAGTATTAGTATAGACTAGAAGAATGAAGAGACTGCATATTTACATAGGCATGTTAGACAACCAAGCAGTACCTATGTTGTCTATTTGCTTGTCACCAAATTCGATAAAGTTTTTCTAACATAGTAATCAAAGAAAAGATTATTTTCTTGATGCGTGGTGTCCTTAGATTATGGGAAGTGTCTGCTCTTTGCCTCATGAGTCATGGTTAATTAATCCGGCTACTACAACAACAATTTTCGAATCAGCGTGTTTATTTGATTATTCCTAAATGTCCATAGACTAATTCGATTGCGATTGGATACGAGCTCTTTCCCATGTTAACCAGAGACGCCGGAAACTTTTCGAATATATTCTGTAAGTGAAGATTTGAGTCATCCAACAGGGCTGGCAAAAACTGTTTGTACCTAAATAAACCACAAAGATTGAAAGGTATTTAAATAGTGAACTCATAAGAAACAATATGTCATCATGGGTGCACCATTGTCAACAAATTCATTTTGACCCTGTTGGAACATATATGCGTGAAACAGAATTGAAGATTGAAGAAATCCAATTACTTAGGTAAATTGGTGCTTTTACAATGCCAGACATCAGGCAAAAGAAAAAGGTATAAAACTAATTTGAATATTTGCACCTCGTAGCACCCTGCAAAACGGGCCAACCAACTCCTTTCCAGTCGTCACGATGCGGCCATTGATAATATCCGCTTTTTCTATCTACAAAAATAAATATAATATCAGCGATCTGTCCTCAAGGTAATGTTAAAAAAACCCTTTATATATCCAACTGAAAATCTTTATCAGGACTCACAAGTTTTATCAATTCGACGTTTGTTTATTCTACATGCCGTAGGGTGGAGGCACCAAATATCGGCCCCCTCAACTTTTTTTGACCTTTCACTGCTTATAACTTTTACATTAATAACTTTAGCTTTATTTCAACTACTTTTTTAGGTAAAGGGATAATGAAACTCCATTATTACATTCGCGAAATAACGAATTCTTTGTTAGATTTGAATATATAGATGTTTGTTTCCAAACTTGCCAATTTTCCCTAATATCGGCCTCTAGCACCCAAATATCCGCCGCCTCTAACCCTAATATCGGCATACCTTTTCAAAGGGAAAAAAATTGTTCAAAAAGTACAAAAGCATACAATTATAATGTTTATATACTTTCAAACCATTTTTTAGTTAACTCTATTATAAATTAGTCATTTATTTGTCAAAAATATAAAAATAATTAACGACTTTTTTCTTTACACACAAACACTTTGAACACAAAGTAGTCTAATGTTAAACATCTATGCGGTCTACGATGGAGCGCGCTTGCTTAGGAAAGGCCTGTAAATTCTGGTCTTAAAGAGCACCAAGATATAATGGTCAGGAAATATAGACCCAGGTAAAGAGAGACACCTGCGCAGTCCGTATCAAAAGAGATGAAGTAAATCATTAAGTTTGTAAGCGCGGTATTTTCACAGTATAAGAATTGGAGTGTCAAGTCGTTCGGTGATGGAACGGAGCTGGTAGAACCAGATCGTACAGCCAAGCAGCACATCAAAGTGGAGCCTGTAAACGACGGAGAGGGAAGCAATCTTTCTATGGTAATCAAGGCTTTGCAAGTTCTCGACGAAAGCATAATTGTCGAAAATCCTCTTCGCATGCCGCTCAATAGAGTCCAAGGCAGCCAGCTGGCATCGAACAGAACTATCCCAAAGATGGTAGCAATACTCCATGCAGGAACGGACTTGAGCTCTGTAAAGGTTAAGGAGCTGTATCGCAATAGAGTAGCGTAAGATTCTGGAAAGGATGCCAATCTTTTTAGAAGCAGTTACTGCTACGGACTCCATATAGCTCCCGAAGTTAAGGTTGGAAGATAATTCCATACCTAAGAGCTACCTAACTCTGATGCGACGTCCAGTCAGGAAATCCATGATTCAGGCACAAACTGCAGAGGGGATCCCATAGGAAGAAAATTTACCAAAAACATTACATAATAGGTATAGTTATCTTCAGATAGTGAACCATTTGGAGCATATGTCACATCCAATATTTTTGTCTTCTTCTTCTTCGACATCACCCATCAACTCTTTCTCCTAACTGGCGCACAAAGAATATGAGGCGGCCGAAATTAGGATTTCTAATCACGATGGACAAATCTCAATATCGACCACTCGGCCGATATTGAGATTTGTCGATAATACTGATCCCTAATCTCGGCCACGCAATTATTTTATAAAAAAATTAAACAAATGTTAAAATATACTACCTAAACGGTACCTTGACTCTTTATCTTTAAGAAGAAATAAAATAAAATAACTTTGGGATGTTTATTTCAATTTAAATACTTCCCAACGCAATGCGTCGATCCAGGAATTTGACCCGAAAATGCCGCCAAACGATGCACGTCCGTACCTCCCGCACTCTTTTGCCTATCATTCTTTTAAATTTTGAGATATTCATAAAAAACTAAGGGAGGTTAAGCGTAAGGGTATACAGCTGCTATTTGCATAAAAACAATTATGATTTTAGGACATTATTTTAAGTTATGGCACATTTTCTCTAGACGGCCGATATTAGGAGGGGGCCGATATAAGGAGCCTCCACCCTACTTCGCAAACACTCCGAACTTTATTATGATCCCAATGTCACACTGGCTAAACGAAGATCAGATTTAGTGTGTAAAAATATAAAACACAATAACGTGTTTCTTAGCAGACATTTTTACTGTCTTGCACCATATCTATATAATAAAATAAACAAATTGTTAGATATTTACAACAAAACTCGTTATGTATGCAAAAAAATGGTAAAAAAATGGCTTCTCACACTCAGTTATAACGACACAGAAACACTTATATCATTCGTACAGTAATTAATTACACCCACATGCACACACTCTCTTTCTCTCTCTCACACACACACGCACACGCGCGCGCATACACACACACACACACACACACACACGCACACACACGCACGCACGCACGCGCGCGCGCGCACACACACACTCAAACAAGCACGCACATATACGTTTCCACACAAATTAAAATCATTCCCAACCGTCTTTTAATAGCTATACTTACATAATATGTAACACATCTCTTACAACATGCAACATAACTCTTCCAATCACGTCATTCAATACCTTCCCTTGACGATTTTCGGGTGGGACCTGGAGGCCTGAAATACAGGGTTGCCCTAGTTTAGGCTCCAGTTCACACATTCGATATTTTTGTATTTTTAATCTAAGTCTATTCCTGTAATATGTTTAAGTTTGTGTGAAGAATAAAGCATTTTTTATTTTATTATTTTATTTATCGTTTATTATCAGCCCTTGAATACCGGACGCGGTTAAGCAGCTAATCATCGAGTCAGACAGACATACAGACGTACGAAAGTAAAGTACAAAGCACAAGCGATAGGGGACGGCTAACAGCAGTTGGTAATTGAAAAACTTTCTACACTCACGACCGGCGGGCTTGTGGAACGCTTTAGAAAATGTCCGTGAATAGTTAGTTAGGTATTTCGAATTTTAGCATGCCAACAATTCTGCATTGTTTGCTTGACGAAATAGAAATTGTGTGTTCCCAGGCGGCATACAGGTAATGCGTACCCCATTCGTCTTGTTTGTAAGATCAAAAGAAGTATCACTGATTGGGTAAATCCGCTTTGTTACTCTTTGCTAGAACTCGGTCTTTAATTTATAATGCAAATGAATTAGAATAAAAATGGATTAGATGAGGTGATTAAATACAAGGTGGTAAACGAATTAAGATAAATAAGAACAAAATAGAGGACCAATTCTTAGCAAATGCTGACAACGATTGAAGGAGTACTGTTAACTTTCAACGCTGTCAATATCTAATTAAGTGATGAAAAACAGGACACCGCTTAACGTGTAGGTAATATTTTTAGAATACGCCGCTGGTCGCGAAATCACGATCGAATTCCAAAATACAAACTAGAAGCTTGCACTGCCCCAAGGTTGACCAAAGGCTAATTTATAATGGACGAAGAAAAAAATTTGTATCGCCTTTCGTCGTGGTTCTATGGACTGAATTTTCAGTGCTTTTATGGTTTGTAACAAGTTGGATGCGAGTGGTCGAAAGCGTTTGAAGAGGTCTTTGTAAAACAGGGACTGTAATATGCTGACATTGTAGTTGTTGTTGTTAAGGATTGTGAAAACTAGCTACATATTATGGACCGCAGTCAATATAGCTCTGAGAAAGGTCTTCAGTTTTATAGAACAATAGATCTCCTATAGCTCATTCATTCGTCTGAACCAGCCATACTCAACCTTTTTTTTAATGGGGCCACAAACACGTTTCGATCTTGAAGCGCGGGCCGCAAAAATATTTAGGGCTTAAACTGCGTTGAGCGGGCGCCCGCGCGGGTTCATGCGGAAGTCACTTTTGTTTGAAACGGCGCGGGTGCCCGCTTAACGCAGTTTCAGCTCTTAGGTGTTAAAAAAACATAATTCAAAATTGGCGATGTGTTCAAGGGCGTCGCCAAGGGGGGGCAGGGGGGGGGGGGCAACATAAAGATCAAATGTAGCTAGCCGCAAAGCGGTAACGCTTCATGCCCTCGGCGTTCATATTTTTTTTCCTAAATATTGCCCCATTGCCCCCCCCCCCCTTAATCATAAGCTGGCCCTTGGATGTGTTTATTGAAAAAAGAAAGTTGGTCACAATAAAGCCAACTATATAAAATATAAATACATGATTTTGTAACCTTTATAATATTAGGTTATGATGAATGAAATGCAATGTAGACCAAATTTTGAAAGAGCTAACTTTGAAAGATCTAACAATGACTTCAGGTTTTAACAAAGCTGTTGCGTATGAAACCATCTTGTTTTAATGAGATTTTTGATACTGTGAACACTTTTTCAAAACTTAGTCAAGATCTGGCTTGTTGCCGCAAACTAACCTTATTACATCATCCAGATGAGAGTCTGTAAGCTTGTTTCTGTACACATTTTCTGTGTATTTCATTTTCGAAAAAGACGATTCACACACGAATGTAGACCCAAAGAATGTTAATAAGATTTGGGCAATTCTTTGGACGCTTTTATATTTTTGGGGAACAATGCTCCATAATTCCACATATTCCCTTTTTTCCCTTTTTTCTTTAATACAGAACTTCTAGGTTGGTGTCGTTTTTAAAATCGATGAACTCATCGAACAGTGCCAGCTCTGAAATAGTTGCTGTTGTAGATGCCACGGATTTTCTACAAGCAACAAACATTTTTTGATTTTTCTGAGATCTTGGAATCTTTTTTGAAATTGATATAATAGGTAATGCAGTTAAATAATTTGAAATTATGGCGCAGTTTTCTTCCGAAACATTAATATGGTCCTCTGTAGTCTTTATCATAGTTGGAAATTTTTTTAGCTGTTTGTTCTGAATTTCTTCATGATAAATATTTAGCTTTTCTTATTTTTTCTTATTATATTATGACAGCAATGCATTACTATCCGCGCGTGTGTCTTGCATAGCACAGTTCCTGCCCGAAGTATGAAAGTTTAAGTTAAGAGCTTGCCATCTCGCTCGCGCGACCCGCGCTTAATAGCTAGCTAGATGCAATGCACCGCGGTAAGACTATCGAGTACCTATTTTATTTACTGAGAGCGCCCACAGTTTTTTTCTGATGGGCGCGGAATTTTAAAACTTAGTCAAAGTTTTAAAATTCCAAGTGGGCCAATCACAAAGGCCCGGCGGGCCGCATGCGGCCCGCGGGCCGCAGGTTGAGTATGGCTGACTCTGAACGGTTACATACGTACTAAGTATATACAATTTGACTAAACTGTTGTTGGTTATGCAACGGGCGGGCATTGTTAGCGCTTGTGTGCCGTCAGTTTATGACTCATAAACGAGCCGTTTGTTATGGAATGGAAGATTCTGTTGTCTGCCAGTGTGACTGCGAACATACGTGTACGTAATATTATGCGCTCTTTTTGATCTCGCTAACTATACATCCTGGCGGGCACTATAATACGCTTAAAATTATCTAAAGGAATATCCATAAAACATTCGTAACAAGTGAATGTTCTGCAAAGATTTTACTTCTACTACATCGCGCATCGTAGGTCATGGTTTGTATGTATAATCATCTCGGCTCAAACAGCAATCCGGAAGATTACAAGAGACGTTCCAAAATACGTTTTATTTATTTGATAAGCGTCTTATTACGTATTACGTATTTCAAGAATCATATTATTACGAGCATCTTTAGAGCATACGTGAATATCTCTATGAAATGTGCCTATTCAAAACTATATTATTTTTATTTTATATTTACTTTACCAATGCCACCATGAAATTTCTGAAAACTAATACTTTACCGATCGGTTTGCTATCATAGGAAGCGTCCACTCGCATGCATTCATCTTATCGGTTTTGGCAATGCAATTCCGTTCGTTTTAATTGATACAATTGGATAATTGCCACATGTCGAGTTATCTCAGGGCAACGAGAGTGCAAATGTTAATTTATCAATTAAATTCCGCTTCGATGATAAGTTCGGGGTAACAGATCGCGAGGTCGGGCGTGTTCGGTCAATAAGCTAATGAGTTGAGGTTAATTTGTAACTTATTTGTGGTAGAAACGGATATTGGTTTAATCTGGTTACCAGAGTAACGTATTTGTCTTATATTACTGCTGTTGGCAGAGAGGCACTTAGCCCATGTGATGTTAGAGACAATTCATCTTCTACGTTTAATGTGCTGCCATATTGAAGGCTACCTTGATCTACGAGCCTTTAATCTAAATCTAAATATATAAAACTCAAAGGTGACTGACTAACTGACATAGATATCTATCAACGCACAGCCCAAACCACTGGAGGGATCGGGCTGAAATTTGGCATGCAGGTAGATGTTATGACGTAGGCATCCGCTAAGAAAGGATTTTGATCAATTCTCACGGAAACGGGAACGACGCGGGTGAATACGCGGGCGGCCGCTATAGTTTCAAATAAATTAAATGTTATACTGGCTGTGTAATTTCATCAACGTATTTAATGTTCTTCAATCGCCAGTTCAGTAGTTTGGGCTTCGCCGGCTTTATATACCTATATAATTTTACCGGGATTAAGCCAACCCTTTCTCCTTCATCATACGGTTCAAACCGTTTTTTTCTAAAAAAAAGGACACTGACCCAATGAACTTCGTATCACTTACTTTAGTATTTTCCTAGCAATTTTTCCATATTTTCTCATCGTTTAAACCTTGCCTGGACTTCCACGAATATTTCAAGACTAAAATTAGTCAAATTTTTAGCGAGACTAACGAACAGCAATTAATTTTTATTTATAAAGAAGATGCTATTTTGTCAATTTTCTAAAACGAAGACATAGCATTAATATCTGTTATTTGACGTATTTGACACATAATTTAGCATAAACTTATTCTTTAGAGTTAAAACTTACCTCTAGCTAGGTTCCATTATTGGTATCTAGATACCACTGCAGTACTATTACGCTAGGCTTGCCTAGCATTCTCCAACTTATCTCTAACGAATCTATTTATAGTTGCTAATTATTAATAATTTTAAACTAATAATAATTATGGTGGCAAGAAATTCCAATTACCGCTAGTTTCCGTTTTACCCATAATGAGCAATTATAGCATAAACTAACTTGGTTTCCATTACTCACTCATAAAACAACACAGATCGTGTTGATAGTGAGTTGGCATTTTTAATTAATCTTAAACCTTATTAACGAACTTATTCCAAAAGGAAGAATTTATTAAGAACATCTTAGATGTGGAAAATGCTTTTTATAAAGTATCTAGTATCACGTAAATAAAATGATGTACGTCTATGTTCAATTGTGTCTTTAAAATATAAAAGTTAATCTTGTTTGCCAACAATGATATCTATGCAAATTGAAATTCGTTTGAAGTAGTTTTCCGCCAATTGGTTCTGTCAATGATTGAGATTGTGTGCCGAACACTCCTCACGACCAACAGTGGATTATACACATATTATCTGTGGTAGTAACGCTGATGCGTGGGAACTGTGCAAGGGTGTGACGGTGCACCCGCTTTTGTGTCCGAACTCTTTGAGGTATAATAACTGGCTTTGTGCAACAACTAGTGGTACTGGTTTTGGTGGTCTTAATGTTAGATTGGTACCAGACGGTACCAGTAAAATTGATATTTTTTAATGGAATAAGTAATTAAGATGACTGATTAAATTCATTACTGTTATAAAAATTAGCTCGCGGTTGAACGGGTTTATTGATAACAGAGCTCGAATGATATATTCTAAAATAGAAGATATTCTTAGTTTCGTTAGTATTATCTTCATAGCCTCTGATTGCTTCGATGAAAACCAAAGCTAAAATTATCTTCAAGTGCTTAAACTTTAAGAAAAATTTAGATTTGTTTTTATAATCTGCATAGCGGTAATGTTACATCCCTCCCTAAAATAGCTCGTCAAGTCTCGTTGAACCACTGCTAATTAAGCATATTTGCTTTCATTATCACTTGTGCACAGCCAACGTTAGTACATTATTGGCATGTGTTGTTGTTACTGAGATTCTAGAAAACAATATGCCTACTTTTTTTTACCTGCTTCAGTGGATGTAATGTAATATCAAAATTAAAAAAAACTGCAATACTCTTCCATATTTCTCGTTAATATGCTAATGTGTTCGGCCTTGCACTGTACTGCCATATACGTCATACAATTCTATTTTTGTATGAAAAGAATTGCCACATGTGACTTTATGTGGAACTGGAACACAAATGTCTCTTTATTCCCATGTCAATTTGAATTTTAAATAAGCCTCAAATCAGACAAAAGGGTAATACAATCTTTTATACAGTATGATGGATTTTAATCTACATATACGAATTGCCAAAATGCACACGTAGGTTTATTGATCTCGAAAATAGGGGGAGATTCTCAATTCGACGGATTATTTTTTATGTTTTGTTCTGTATGTTAATAAAACAAACCACTAGTTTTTACTTCGTAAACCGTTTTAATGATTCTGTTTTTATTATGTTGGTCCAATTTTCTTTTGGACTCATTACAGTACACACAAAAATGAGAAATATTAGACAACATCCATTAGGCTATGGATATTTGCTAGAGTGCTTGACCTTTTTTATATATCCTAGGTAACTTGACCATCTACATAGGTATCCCCCTTTTAAGTCTGTCATGTTACTAACGGGACATCATGTAGATATATTTGAAATTAAAAATAAATCTGCCTACTCAGACATTCCTACGTCACCATAATAGTTTGAAAGACTGACATGTCTCCCCAATCATTATGAAACATTTCTAATTCAGGGTCGGTATAGTTAGGCCTTGATGGAATTGATTGGTCTAGGTATTCTTGGAAATCGTATTAGTGCTAGACGATCAAGTCCCACATACATATTTTAACAGCTAGGATAAGTGTCTGCCCATAAAATGTAATCAATTGTTTATGTACAGTCAACAGCACATCACGGTTAACACTTGCAGTTCGATAATAGCTCTTATGCCCCCGACACAAGAGCGGTACAAAGTCCAAAGTGTTACGTCTGACGTGCTTTCTTTTGTACCTATTTGTACTATCTAACGTATGATTTTGATGGCTACTGTCACAGGCCACAGCACATTGGATTTGACACATTTTTTAGCTTGTAAGCTCTTGTGTGTTATTTAGTCTGATCGTTAACAATAGTGGAAATAATTTGTATTCTTTTAGTGATGAGTTAATAACTCATAAGTATTCCATGCTCTAAACAAAATTACAAACATACTACACATAGAAACACCCTAAACCATACAATCACACATGACTCACAACACAATAAATTGTTAGTACCTCTGAGCTCTGGTGTAATAGCCGACTTCTCAACTGTTAGACAAAATC
The DNA here is from genome assembly GCA_949319885.1 of Mecyna flavalis. Classification (NCBI taxonomy): domain Eukaryota; kingdom Metazoa; phylum Arthropoda; class Insecta; order Lepidoptera; family Crambidae; genus Mecyna; species Mecyna flavalis. The sequence continues at coordinate 3,484,603 of OX439426.1, forward strand.
GGTTGTCATGTATTACTAATTTCTTTGTCAACGGTTTGTCGAAGCCGTACCTCGCTGCTGGTAATGTACAACAATAACATGTGTTTATTTGTCGACATGACGGCAGCTCGCATGGCAACTACGTTAGTTCTAAAAGCGGGCGTCTCCCGCGCTCACGCCGGTGGCAGTTCATCGCCTATTTGCATCCTGGTGCATCAGGGCTGTCGCGCAGAAAGTTGCCAATATGTTATTAACTTCATTAATATTATAAACTGGAAAGTAACTTTGTCTGCCTATCTGTTACGATTTTGATCAAATTTCGTAGGCAATAACAGGTCTGAAGTCTGGACTAAGACCGTAGGAAACGACATAAGCTACTTTTTAACATGGGTTCTCTGTTCAAGAAGTACCTACTCCGTCACAATCCGCTTGTTGGTAAAACAGCCTGTACTTCGAAAAGCATGTTGATTCTTTAGTCATGCGTCTGATCTCTCTTTTGGTCGTGTCAGACTTCTGTCCTACCGTGCTAAGTTAGAGAATAGGGAGTGCACCTATCATTCACTTGTTGACTATAATATAACCTGCGTAGTCGGTTAATTGTAAGCTCCCGAAAGACGAGAATGTGTCAGGATAACATTATTGTAATTACTAGGCGTAAGGGGCCTAGGTGGCGCAGGATGGACCAAAATGGAGACGTTTAACTCACTTTCAGTCGCTTTGCCCAGTTTAGTAATTTAGTAAGTGAGGAGCTTGTTGGCAGCCCTGTAAGGATATCTGCCTATTCCGGGAGAGCCGGCCGCTGCCTTAGATGGGCACGGGAGGCTAGATCTGTCTGCGGGTTAATTTTACCGCCATCCGCCGCGGCGCAAGCTCTTCCTTATGGCCGATGCGCTTGCGCAGGACGCTAATAGCATACTGGATAGGTGGAATCTAATGCAATTTAAGAGCATCGCTCTTGTCGGTGGAGCAATTTTAACCTCTCTCCTAGGTGGAATAACTGAAAGATATTCTCAACCAACTGTTCTATGGACACTTTAAAATTGTTGTTGTATAGGAATTTGAAAGTTGCCATCGAAGGGCACATAATGTAATATTTGTCTCGACATGACGCTAATACTACTGACATCTGAGTTCCGTCTTTAGTATATATTCTGTGGTTCCGTAACCCTTAACATGATAAATACTAGCTACCAAACATAAAACAAATTAAATAATAATTAGAAAGAAATCCCATGCATTAAGAATGGCCTTCTTATAGGTACTTTGTTATCTCAAGAAAGGGCCGCAACGCGCCGTCTAATATTTTCGTACTAGACTAAAAAAGTGGACTTTGTTTTGTCATAAGTATTTTTAGTTGTTAATTATATAACTGTCGTAAAGAGGCGTGTTTCGGATTGACGCAACTCGTAAACACTCTAAATTCATAAACCCGTAGTTTTTCTGTAGCGTCGCGGCCTCGTCGGCTGTCACGTATGCTGCCAAGTTCAAAATAATTGGATTGTATAAAAATAAATAATATAATTAACATTTGAATAGAAGGCTAATTGGATGTTCCTGCAACTTTAATTTACTTAGGCAATAAACAAGTGTATGAAAGTTTCCTTCTTCCCATCTCCATTCCTCTTCTGCAGCTTCCCCCTTCTTAATAATCTTCCACGGGAAAACGCATCTTAGGCCTAGTCTGAGGTGTCCATGAGCGGTTACTGATCGATCTCTGTCTAGCAATAAGAAGGCAACTTACTTCTTCAAGGTTTAGTCTATTGTCTGTCTGTACCACATAAGTCTGTACCATATAATAATATCATCAAAATCAGTTCAGTGGTTTAGGCGTGATAGATTAGGAACCGACGACAGCATTAATTATTAAGGTAGTTCATAGACGCGTATTCGTCATTATACGCTTGGTGTATGCCTGCTTGCAGCTTACATACAAAACTATGTAACTCTGTCGACGGAGCGTCAACGTCGCGCTCGCGCCGCTGCATGCAGGCTTTGACGCTCTATCGACAAAGTTACATAGTTTTGTATGTAAGCTGCAAGCCGGCGTACACCAAGCGTATAATGACGAATACGCGTCTACGAAGCTACGCCGCCGTGGACAGTACAGTAGGCGTTTGTATGAATGACGTACACGCAATGCGGTTTTATTATCTCTATTCCACTGTTATGAAAAATTAATTTATTGATAAAACTTAATTAATTCGATTTTATCAGTGCATTTTATCAATATGCCAAATGGCGCAATAAGATAATTCGTTTGTTATTATAAAACGTTTGTGTCATTATAATAAAAAAGTAAAAATTGGTTGTACAACGAAAAATATATTTCGTTTTCGGACCCAACATGACGAATTGCTGCTGTGATGGTAACCGGGTTGCCCACGCGCAGCTATCGGACAAGCGCTAACAACTGAAATAACGGCACTGAGCCCTGTAAACACGGCGACGGGTGATATGTACATATTATGCACCATAAACCGGGTAACGGGTAGCTAATGAACCGATTCAATAAATTAGCTTAGGTACGCTAGATCCTACATTATGATAACAGGGTCAAGATCTATTTAAGTAGCTTATGTTAAGAAGTTCTGATAAGAGAAAATTTGGTTCAAAGCATACATCGACTGCAGCAATTAAAAACCGGCCAAGTGCGAGTCGGACTCGCCCATGAAGGGTTCCGTAGCAGCAAGTATCATCATAATATAAAAGTTCTTGTAGTTCTTTGTAAGTTTGATCGACGTTTTTATATTTGAGTTGATTGAATGAGAGGAAAATTGCGGTTTACGATTTATGACGTTTTAAAAAAAAACTAATTACTTGATCTCGTTCAAACCAATTTTCAATGGAAGTTTGCATGGTAATGTACATCATATATATTTTTTAGTTTTATCGTTCTCTTATTTTAGAAGTTAGAAGTTAGAAGTTAGAGGGGGGGTGACCAACATTTTACCACTTTGGAAGTGTCTCTCGCGCAAACTATTCCGTTTAGAAAAAAATGATATAAGAAACCTTATTATCATTTTTAAAGACCTATCTATAGATACCCCACACGTAAGGGTTTAAAGAAAATTTTTTTTTTGAGTTTCAGTTCTAAGAATGGGAAGCCCCAAAAAGGATCATGGGCATTTTTGTATGGGAGCTGGGCGTAAAACCAACAGAAATAAAATGTGTTGTAATGTACTTCATTGTACTCCTAAATAACCCCTAAATACTTTTTAACCTTAATATAGACCGGGTTTGCCTGCAAAATAAGCCCAAAGATTGGTTAAATAAAACACATATTACATAGTAAAACTACTATTATTAATACTTTTTATTCACATATCAATGGTACTCATCAACTATCATCATCATCATCATCAGCCTATATACGTTCCCACTGCTGGGACACAGGCCTTATCTCAATTGTGAGATAGTGTGGGCCATACTCCACCACGCTGGCCTAGTGCGGGTTGGTGGAGGGGTGCGGGTAAGGCAAGTGACCGACCTTAATGTCAGATGTTATCAAGCCGCCAAATGGCCTCTGACTAGGCTTGACGACTAATATTTACATTATAGTAAATATCAGCCGGGACCAACAGCTTAACGTGCCTTCCGAAGCGCGGCGACGCTCGAAATAAATGTCACTAAATGTGGTCAGAAGGGTCACCTATCCATTAACCGACCGCGGCGTGGGTAGCTTGACTTTCGTTATTTCTAACGAACCATTGTCACAGCTGCACCACGAGCGCTTCATTCATCAACTATAACATCTAATAAATGTTCTGCGGGTGCAACGAAAGGCTCGTGCCGTCCTAACCCTAAAAACCACAAAACTGAAACTATGTGAGCACAACTTCCTACTGTTCTTCTGCCTGTTAAGCACGTACAGTAATGCTCAACTATCGCATTTCTACCGATTTGGTCTCTATCAATCAAAACGTAAGTATAATATGTGCCCGCTATCAGTGGGATCTGATTCTGTGTACCTATTTGATAGTTACGGATGAGTTATACGTAAAAAACGTGTTTTAAAATATGTTCCATATTGTGTCCTAAAATACATAATGTTTAAAAGTTTTATTTATTTTATTATTTATAAAATAAAAACCCCTTCTAACATGCGCTTGTTTTTTAGTCGGCGCCTGAGTAAGAGAGACGTTAGAAAGGGATGGAATGTAATAATTCCGTAAGGCTAAGTTCAGATGGTCGCGCGTTGACGCGCGTGTACGCGCGACAAGGAGTTCACATGACAAGCGTAAGCTCACGGCAGTCGGGCGCAAGTCGGGCGCGATCATTCATCGAGAATGGAAGTGGACGAGGCAATTTGTTTGTGGATTTTGTATCGGAGGCTCAAAAAACGACGAAGACAAAGAAGATACTGGGTACATCCGATTTTAAAAGATAGAACTACTTTAAGCTTATATTTTACTCTTTATCCAAAACTCAGAAGACATGATGAAAAGTTTTTTAATTACTTCAGGATGTCGATAGCGACATTTGACAATTTAAGTCCCAAATAGCTTGTCTTTTTTCTATTTCATCAATGAATAAATCGACATCGAAATCCTCCTCCATTTTTTGCTGCTCCGTACGTCTGCACGCTAGAAGTCGCGCGAGTCAACTGAACACGTTGATACATAAACAAAGGAACTCAATAAGCGCGCAAACGCGCGTGCACGCGCGCTTCAAGATACCGGCGATGATGCAGCGACGATCGCGCGTAGCTGCGCGTAGACGCGCGTTCATGTGAACAGTCTGATATATTTACTTAGGAATTCTTTACGCGCGTAAGGATGTACGCGCGTCAACGCGCGACCATCTGAACTTAGCCTTAAGCGCGAAATATAGTGCGTAGCGCGTATAAGTTTGAACATTACTGAATATCTCTGTTCTCCGGTGGTTTGGGTGATTGCCGTCATAGTATAAAATTAACATATGGTCATTAGCTTTCGCATAAAATATATTTCAAAGCTGTTGGTCTTACGCCCATTTTGACCATGACCCTTTATAAACTAATTACTTGATCTCGTTCAAACCAATTTTCAATGGAAGTTTGCATAGTAATGTACATCATATATTTTTTTTAGATTTATCGTTCTCTTATTTTAGAAGTTACAGGGGGGGGGGACCAACATTTTACCACTTTGGAAGTGTCTCTCGCGCAAACTATTCAGTTTAGAAAAAAATGATATAAGAAACCTTATTATCATTTTAAAAGACCTATCCATAGATACCCCACACGTAAGGATTGGATGAAAAAAAAATTTTTGAGTTTCAGTTCTAAGTATGGAGAGCCCCCAAAATTTATTATTATTTTTCTATTTTTATATGAAAACCCTAATGCGGTTCACAGAATACATCTACTTACTAATTTTCAACAGTATAGCTCTTATAGTTTCGGTAAAAAGTGGCTGTGACATACGGACGGACAGACAGACAGACAGACAGACAGACAGACAGACAGACAGACAGACATGACGAATCCATAAGGGTTCCGTTTTTTGCCATTTGGCTACGGAACCCTAAAAATAAAAGTCGAAACTACATACAATAAGGTTCATACAATATTAAATATTGCCAAAAAATATATTATTATATATATTTAAATATTAAGGGGCAAAAGAGCTAACAGACCACCAGATGTTAAATTACAAATATCACCGTCATCCATGCCTTTCCTTTCCGAATGCAAACCAGAGTCATAAAAATGCGTTACCAGATTTTAAGGAAGTATTAGGTAGCTAGAGCGAGCCACTGCAGTGTGTCTCGTCAACATGTTAACAAGAACAGTGTACTTAGAAAAACTTGGTTACAATTCTGACAGTAATATCCTCATCGTCGGTGAGTGATGACAACGAGTGGGCCACGTCGCACCCACTCCGCCGATATGCACATCAGCGCTCGACGCAACGGGATCTTGCACCAGAGGTATTCTGCAATTGCACTGCGAAAGGGGAGATTTCTTACCATTGCCAAAAAAATTGTAAACATCGTTATTTTCCGAACACTTATCTATACTACCCCACATCCTAAATTGTAATTTTATTATCTCAGTCGTACTGTTTTTTCAATGAATGTCATCCTGCAGATTTTGAAAGATGTACCTACTTGAAATCTTTCAAAAGGGAAGAACTTGGTTGAAGGAATGCTTATAAAACTAAGTAGTTTCTTATAAACATGTAGTCTATCGGTATGGTTGCATTCATCACTATTTATTAATTGTTACATCACATTTATCCCTCTCGCACCACCTCTGTTACCACAAAAACCCACTGCGTTAAACGCTACCTACTGTGAATGTCATTTATTACTTTAACCCTTTCCCCGCCACGCTTTTTTCCGAAAATGGTGCCCCACAAGCCACGACCATTAAAAAAAAAAATTCCAAAAAATTATTAGGTTATACTCGACTCATTCAGGCAAGTAAAAATACAACGTTTCTTGATCATGTTTTTTTGTCTGATATATCAGACATTGGCGTGGTGGGCACGAAAATGGTTTGTCTGATATATCAGACATTGGCGTTGAAAGGGTTAATAATATTAGTCATTATTCTTTTTTCCAAAATATATGTATAAAATTGTAAATTAGTGAAGCTCGACAGTTGCAGAATAGCGTCTCTCCTTTGTAGCAGTCAGAATAATGAATCGGACCGGGAAATGCATTTGTCCTCGTTTACGACTGTACGGTTGGCAGAGATAACTCACTGGAGTTTATACTTATGGCCGCCTGCACTCGTTGGCAAAACCAGGTAGCATAACAAATTGTTGACGTCGAAGATGGATTACTCCTGCGAGTAATAGATTTGAGTTTAAAGCTATGAAGGCATTTCACACATCTTGAACTTATCAATGCAGCTGTACTAAGGATCACATCATCCACTGCCATTGTGAACAACCATGGATGTACCCGAAAAACCGCTAGAGAAGCAGCAGTAGTTTCTCTTAAATAGTTAGTAACCAATGATTCTTGATTTCTTGTGCCGGTTAATCGCAACGAGGCGAACACTGGCTCGTCCCATCCGGGTGTGAAGAAGAAATCGAGAGACAAACAAATTAAGTGGATAGTTCGACGAACGCATTTAGTCTCAAATCCCACAATTTTTGATCTCGCTAGCATGTGGTTGAAACAACCAAATGCATTTTCGTCCGCAAAAATGTTTCTGATGACCATTTATTCTCTGACACACGAGGTCTGTATAATGTAATGAGTTTGCTAACGTATCCCGTCTCAGATGGCGAATCATCCCGCCTTACGGGAAGCAGCGTAGACGCAGCTTCCTAGATATAATGACGGCCATTACTGCGGCTCAATTTCCTCTCGTCTGTCAATTAAACTTGACGTATTGTTTGGTCTCCTCCTAGCGGAATTGAGATGTACCATTTGATACTATTTGTCTGAGGAGTCGTGCCGTTTTGCATAGAATAAATGCGTCGTTTACATTTCTGATGTGGCTTCGCGTCGGGTGTTTTGCTATTTTCCCGAGTGTTGATGGAAATTTATTCTGTTTTTATTTTAGCAATTCACTTCTGCCTGTATAAACATACAAACTGATAAACATCAGTTTCTACTCTGTATAAAGAGGTTGTCTTTTTGTGAAAAATTGTCTTCAGTTCTGTGAGACAACTTCTATAATATTTCTATTTTTATGGCGTAAAGTCAGCTTATTCATGATTTTCGTCTGCAGGGAAAAGGTCGCTACAATTCATATAGATTCATTGTCACTATTATCAGCTATTTTACAAAATACAATGATGAACGAGATGGATGGTTTCGGTAGTTAATTAGTTTGCATAAAAGCTTCAAAGCATTAACGGGTTACAGAATTTAAGTAGTACGTATCACGTATCGTCGAAAAAATTGTAAACCTGTTGAAACATTGAAAAAATAGCAACCCGGTCCCAAATCAGAATGACATCAAGTAAATAGATAACGTTCAGCGACCGATGAAACACTTGACATTGGCGGAATCACCGTTGCGATATCTTTGCGTGCGGATTTCAGTCCAGATAAGGAAAATTGGCGGCTTAACCGACCAAAGAGCCGTGAGCCGTGTAGGCGCTATCGCAACCACTGTTATCCATTTCGAGTGGATTTAGCAATACGAAATGGTGGTACGTGTACAAATGACGCATGTTTTTTTTACTTTTTTTAACTTCACTTCATTTGGAATGTAGTCGCCAAGTCTCTCGGAGTACCCTACCTATATTGCCTGTAAATTAAGCTGTTTTTATAGCAGTACCATGCAGACATTGGCCATTCTTAACCGCCTCCGTGGAACAGTAGCTAAGCCGCTCGGGTATAAAAACACGGAGGTCGTGGGTTCGATTCCCGCCTTGGGTCTGGTTGGTGGTAGGGCTTTTTCAGAGTCCGACTGGCTAGCTACAACCCCCACAGGTGAAATCTGCCGCCATAACAGCTCTGGCTGTGTTCCGGCAATATTAATGTGGGAGCCAGTACACTTGAAATCAGAGGCTCGAAGATCAGATGAGTCTACAGTCTGGCAGCACATTGAGGGACGTTTCCAGGTGAAGCGTCCCTCAATGGAATAGGCCGCAGTGGCTGCTTACCATCAGGTGGGCTGCGTGCCTGTCTGCCAACTGACCTAGTATAAAAAAAAAAAATCCTCGTAAGAAGTGGTCGTTTTGGTTTCTACTTTGTACTATTGACCTGAAAAATAAACAAAATAGCAAAGGTCATGTAGTTTAGCGATCGAATTCACTGCATAATTTAACAGCGCCGTTTTCTTTCGTCCGTATCCGTAATTAAGTCGTCATGATATGAAATGGAATAAATAATTTAATATGTTCTATAAACAAATTCACAATAAATAGGTAGTTTTGCACATTAATATTTTTTTTATGCTATCTACTATCAGCATTTAGACGTCAATGGTCTGTTCCGAATTTCGTTTCATTTTATTTATTTTAGTGTAAAAATGTTATTTTTAAACGCCCAAGATTACGACAACTTTGATCGACAACATGCTGAATAATAATTTTCTTTAAGTAGTTGTAATGGAAGCGCGTACAGGTTCTAACCATTTAAAAAATAACCGCCTAGTCAGCTAGTCGTTTAGTCGCTCGTCGTTTTGTTATCATCACTATAATGCTTCTGTCGCGTCTAGGTGCAGAGCTAACAGTCTAATGTCACGGGTGCGGGGTTGTTGCACCGCCGCGCACGCAAATAGTGCTCGTGCGCCATTTGCAGAGCGATCTGCGCGAGAGTCGCGCCGGATGTCGCCAGCATTATTAAAAATTGACTCTCAAAAAATTATGATAAGGAATATATATATTTTTTGTTTTATAAGGAATTATCTTGTTTCAAATAATTGAAGTACGAACTATGGGAATCTAGTGAAGATAAACTTTATAATCTTCTTATTCAGAGGTAACAGAACAAACAAACATAATGACGTTTAATCCGATTTTACTAGTACAGACACCGGTATAGATTTATCGTGTAGAAATAGAAATTGATTAACTAGTCTATACTGGTTATTTAATTCATCATCATCAGCCTGTGACAGTCCACTGCTGGACATAGGCCTCTCCAAATGCTCGCCACGCTGATCGATCCTCGGCCACTCGCATCCAGCTCCTGCCAGCCATCTTGCGCAGATCATCGCTCCACCTGGCCTGAGGGCGTCCTACACTACGTTTACCGAGACGCGGTCTCCACTCTAGAACCCGTTTACCCCAACGGTTATCGGTTCTACGGCTGATATGGCCAGCCCACTGCCACTTCAGCTGGCTAATCCGGCGAGCTAGGCTATTCCATTAAATAAAGGTAATTCAATTACCAATATTTAATGATTAAGTTAATTTTAGACAGATTCAACCAGAGCGTTTGAGTTGCAATAGCCTTTAATTCTGAAGTTATATCGTATACCTAATAACTACAGTTAACTGGTTCACAATCTCATAAGAACTGTAAAATAGCAGCGTACTTGTAGGTACTAACTAAAATGTTCCTGGTAGTCTTATCAATCCCAGGGACGCTGCCGACGGCGATGTAGGAGCGCGGGGGGGTTTAGTGGGTATTCTCCGTGCACCAGTCTTTCTTAAGACTGGGGCATGGAGCTGCATTGAGTCCCACACACGGCTCGCCTACCCCAGGCGGGTTACGGTGCGTAAAAGCATTCCCCTCCACAAAAAAAAAAGGTACTAACTAAAATGCCAGGCGACTCGTAAAGCGTGGCTATCTTTAATACCGAAAGCAATAGTCCTATTTTGAAATGAGAAGCTAACCGCCTAATGTCCAATAAACGCGAAGAAAACAAACGACCGAACGCATCACATACCAACATCAATAGTGCCGGTACATTGGACCCTCGCCAACGGATGAGAACTGGCAGGCATTGTCAGACGGTCTGGTCGGAGATACGGGAATACTTGTCATTCCCCGAGGGATCTAGTCGGGGCACGGTTGAACCGTGATCCCAAGATTTAGCAAGTCCAGTCAAATGTGATAAACATTTCACCTCCAATGAACTGGACACATTGCCAAACAGCCAATCTTATAAGAATATACGTAGGTTTCCTCATGATAACATACATACGAACGTACCAAGGCACATTTTTACATGTGGTAGAGCCATTAATGAAGGAGAATCATTTTAATCACCATATTAACCACAGACTAGCGCGACCTGCGGCCGTATGTGAGACTTGGGACTAAAAACGGATGAACATTTTTAGTCCCAAGTCTCACTTCCCTATAAATTTTTCTCTTTTTACATGTGAGAACCCACCATCCCCTCTTTCCTACTCACTTTACACAGTACATAGGTAATATTTATACCTATCTATCGTATGATATTAAAAGAAAAATAGAGAGAGACGTAATTTTTATTTTTGGGATTATCTATTTTATGCTTTTTCGTTACAGCCTGAATACAATTTTTAAGCGCACTGAAGAACTATTAAAGATATAACGTAACGATTAACGTAAATAGTTATTTATGTGACTGTTGCATAATGAGGGTCATTAAAATACGAATGTGGTTTTATGAAACGAACGAAGTGAGTTTCATAAAAGGATCACATGAGTATTTTAATGCCTAATTAATTATGTACAGTCACATACATAACTTTATCTTCATTCATACGATAAATGTCTATTTTAAAGTCAGGATCGATGTGAAACCGCGTGGAATATAATCCGTAGTACCAGGAGAGCAGAGAAAAACAAGAAGCTAGGCTAGCTCGCGTCTTTCAAACTCTCTGATTTAATGAATAGTTACGCTGCGGTTCACATCAAGATGTTTTGCTTACATATGTTAGCTTCAAATCCATTATTTTTTACTTTTTAAGAAGACGTTCGAAATTTGAACGTAATTAAAGTATCGGTTACCGATACTAAAATGTAAACATTACGATGCAGCCACAGATACTTATATCTAAATGTAGGGCGTTTGCTCATCGCTCCTGACTATAAAATAGATATATTATGGTATGGATGTAGATAAATAAACATCATGATTCAAATGCAGTTCTACTCGATCTATGTCTTCCAACATTGTATCGTGAATTGCATTACACAATGCTCAATAACATCGAGCTTCTGGCGGAATTTATTGAACCATCGCGTTTGTAGACGTGGGTGCTAACACTCCAGCCAGACCATTGCATCTCAGCCACAGAGATAGAACATTCTATCTCTGTGATCTCAGCTATTTCTGGGTTATTGCCCCGAGCGATGTAGGTACAAAAGCGATTATAAGTTTCAAATTCACATAAGCAATGTATTTAATAAATAAAATAAAATAATAAATAATTTATTGACAGTTTTATAAGGTTTACATCAATTTTGATTTGTATTTTATGTAATTTGAATGTATCTGATTTTATTTGTTTTTATATGGATTCTTGATTTGAAATAAATGATTTTATTATAATTATTATTATAACGGTATCTTGTAAAGTTTAATCGGAGTCTGAAAATTGTATACATTCAACCAGACAAATTCCGGAAATCGAAGACTGCAGAATTGATATTTAGGTCTTATACGAAAACAGCGATATCTTAAAATTATTTCCCAGCAGTTATTGTTATTACATTGAAAACATTGGGCCAAATATTGGTAAAACTGCAGTGTTTAGTATATTTTTATTGCTGCCGTGGTTAATCTAATAAAAAATCCAAGTCCATCTAATCCCAGTATAACTTAAGTATCTACCTCTTATTATAGTACATAAGTAACTACGATGGATCTGAGAACAAGGATTGCCTAAATTTTTGTAAATTTTATGGACTTTGGATGGACCAAATACATTCTTGGAGGAAAAAAAATTAATTATATCGTATAAAATTTTATCGTCTATTACCTCTTGACTTACAAAGTTTCAGTCTCGACGTTTGAAGGGAACTCTTTAAAGTTTGAGATATTCCTGTAACATTCGTATCTAGATATCCTAGAACCCGTGAATAATTGAGTCTAGGCTGAAACAGGATTTGCGCGGTCTGCCCACGTAAATATGCTGAGGCAGGAAGCCGGCTGATTAGAATCAAATGTATTTTGTGACGAACCTTATAATATTTCCTTTACATCTATGACATGTGGTCGGAATACCATCCTTCCTTCCTATTTTCCTCAAAATTTATAATGTTATGACAAGAAGGAAAATAATTGTTAATAATAAATGTCAATAAAATAACTGCCTCCGTGGTACAGTGGTTAGAGCATTGGGCTCTAAAACCCGGAGGTCGTGGGTTCGAATCCCGCGGGGAACATCACTTTGTGTGATTGTTTCTAGTTTGGTTAGGACATTGCAGGCTTGAATCACCTGAATGTCTGAAAAGAATGATGATTCCGTGCTTCGGAAGGCACGTTAAGCCGTTGGTCCCGACTATGTTCCAAGTAGGTCTGGTTTCCCTTGTAAGGGTTACGGAGGTCAGATGGCAATCGCTCCATTGTAATAACCAGGCTTGTCAAGTCTAGGATCATAGTCGAAGCGGACCCTGAGCTCCATACTGGATGTAATCGGGAATACGCTGGGATGATGATGATGATGACTAGAAGGATTATTTATTTATTTAATCTTTCGTTATGGAAGATCTTATTGTAAAGGAGATAAAAATAAACAACAATGAATCGAATTGAGAAAAGCGCCATTTCAACTTTTCAAGCCCTTCAAGTTATCAAAGCCCAGGTTCAGTACCTAATCACTTGGTGCATGCTAAAGCATCTAGTCCAGTCAACGAAGCTCTAACTTTGCCATTTTAGAGGAAAAGCTGAAACCGGTGCCAAAATTTTCGATAATGATCCCGTAATAACATACAAAAAATGCAGGGTCGTGAGTCACCGGGGTCATACGTAAAAAAAATGGAAAAGGTTGAAAAAATGACTTTTTCCCAAAAATCTCGAAAACTAAAAGAGATATGAGAAAAAGTTTTAGACAAAAGTTGTAGAAAATTACCTTGTCTATAAAAAAGGTCATTATCAATTTACGCGTATCGCGCACCGTTTGCTAGGAAATCGCGTACAAAGTGCGAAAATTCACAAAACCGATGTTTTTCGCTATTTAAATAGGCATTTTTTTTAAATTTTCCAACTGAGAATGATTTTTATGCGTTCTCCGATATCCCCAAAGAGATTTCTTTCTAATTTTTATTGATTTGGGTCAACTTCAACACGTGCGTTTTTTGCAAGTTTTGGTGCGCGATTTTTTTAGGTTTTTAAAATAAATATAGCCATAATCCCTATTTTAAAGGTGATTATTTTCTTATATTTTCTAGTTAAACCAATAAATATTAACATCTTATATTTTAGATTGCCACCACATCTGAAAATTTGTCACCTGATCTGATATTGCGCCACCAGTTCTTAATATGTATGACAATCGGAAGTAACACAATGGAAAGATATACAGATATGGATAATAGAAAAAGCAAAAAGAGTGCAAACGAAAAAAAGAACAGATAGAAATGGGTCCGTTAAGCAACGAAAAGCTCGTTCGCTCTGAATCGACTGCACCACATAACAAACAGAATCGACATAATTATTTGGGGGGGGGGGGGAGTAAAAAATGCGTTAGATGCAGTTAATTCAGTTTTTTATTCTGAATCGATTGATATATAGGGTTTTTCATTGAGAGCGATCGAACTTTAATTAATAAAATGGAATAAAATAACCCGTATAGGTGATATTGCCACAACTGCCTCCGTGGTATAGTGGTTGGAGCATTGGGCTCTAAAACCCGAAGGTCGTGGGTTCGAATCCCGCGGGAAGCATCACTTTGTGTGAATGTTTCTAGTTTGGTTAGAACATTGCAGGCTTGGATCAACTGAATGTCTGAAAAAAATGATGATTCCGTGCTTCGGAAGGCACGTTAAGCCGTTGGTCCTGACTATGTTCCAAGTGGGTCTGGTTTCCCTTGGAAGGGTTACGGAGGTCAGATGGTAATCGCTCAATTATAATAACCACGCTTGTAAAATTTAGGATCATACTCGAAGCGGACCCTGAGCTCCATCCTGGATGCAATCGGGAATACGCTGGGATGATGATGAGGTGATATGGCCACAATTTTAATTTGATTATAATAATAATAATGATTTATTTATTTATTTATTTATTTATTCAGGAAAAAAACAGCATCATTGTATTACAAATAGAGTAAGTTAATTATAAATAACACATTTGCCTTAAGAATTTTCCACCACTAGTTATCACAGGCTATGTTGATTCTAACAGTATACATTCAGTTTACTATAATATAATTTAGTTAAACTACTTTGACAGGAAAGAAAACAAAAAAAAAAGAACGAAAAATTGTTACAGTCAGTAACTATGGTGCATAAGAAGAGCAGCAGGGTTCACGTTTGATAGTATCGTCCTTAAGATATGTCAACAATATAATGATATAATATTATAGATACCATGAGCATAAATATTTATCTACAGTCTAATGAGAATGACACATACATAACCAAAACAAGGAAAAAACATTTAAAAAAATTTAGAAAAGAGTTGACATTAGCTGTGTAATAATTCACAGTAGCCCCGATGCTCAAAGCACCCCACATACATAAATATGTTCATTATTGCTTTTTAAGTAAGTAACGAAAATGACCAATTTTTTCGTGAAATATATCGATGTGTCTATATTTTTTATTATATTTATCGCAAGCCCGTATAAGGAAAGTGTTTTTTTGTAATTAGTATTACAGATGGTTGCAATAAATGTGTCCTTGTGACGTGCACTGAGTCTACTGCATTTGAACATTAACTTGTGTAATAGGTATGGTGAATCTGCTAAATTATGGATTATTTTATATAAGAGGATCTGATCTCTGTGTTCCCGTCGGGTGCACAACGACTCCAAATTTTCAGTTTTAAATTTTTTAAATCTATATTTAAGCTTTTTAATAAATTTATTTTATGATTCGTTTATTCATCAGTCTACAATGGACCATTCACAAAGCTTTTTACATAATAATAATAATTCAAAGCCATGTTAAATTTGGAATGTTGGCATCAGATAATAATTAATTAATCAAAAAAATAAAATTATAAATAATTTTCAATATTAAATAGAAATTAGATAATCAGTAATGAAATTAAAATAATATGTTAAGATTAGTCTGCACATGCACCATGTCACAGATGCCGCTCGAGCTGGCCCGCACCCTGCGCACCAGGGATGTGCAGTTGTGCACCGTTTGCGCATGGTTGTATAAAATTAATCCACTTGCAACTCGGTGAACATCCCCGATGCACTACAGAAGCGAGGCAGCCCAAACAGCACCCGGAACGCATTACGACACCGACAACGAAGCGCCATACTGTTTTTGCATATAGTCCACCCACAGACCGCTTGTATAAAAGGACGTGCAAAATGCCCTGAATAAAGTTATTTTGACGCCCTTCGAACATCGAGCAAATCGGCAGGCTATCATATTTGCGAACAGACAGCGCCCTGCGCTCCCTCTCGATATCTGCATCATTTTTTTAGGTCTGAGGTAACAACATGCCCGAGATATTTAAAACTTATGACTTTATTTAATGGACACCCGTAGAGTTTAATATCCGGTAAATTATTTGTACAAACGTCCTCGAGCCTGACATTCTAACATTATACACTATCCCATGTTTATGACATTATTTATGGAATCTAATTTTAGCCAAATGACCACCGCGATTCCACTAAAGGCGGTGATGAGAAGTTCCAGGGCTTCGTTATCTCTCGAAATGGTGACATCAACTGGCCACCGATATCGTTTGATTCACTACAGACAAATGCTGCTCTGAAGGCCAACATAACTGCACTTTAAAAACGTAGAACGGTTAACGCAGAGTGGTATACCACAGTTTTTTTTACCACAATTCATCGCCGAACTTCGGAAATCTAACTCGAAGCGACGCATCATCCTGCACCACGACAACGCAAGCTCACACAGCGCTCTTCAAACTATTGAGTATTTGAAGCAGGAAAAAGTAGAAATTCTTGACCATCCTCCATACAGTCCTGACTCCTGACCTAGGCCCTAACGATTTCTTTACATTTCCTAAAATTAAGAAAAGTCTTCGTGGTCAAAGGTTCCAGTTCGGTGAAGAAGCAGTCGACGCTTTCAAGTCAGCCATTTGTCACACCCCCACTTTAGAGTGAAATAAATGTTATAATAACTGGTTTGAGCGAATGGAATTAAGCTACGTGGTGAATACTTTGAAAAACAATAAAAAGTACTTTAAGGTTCTAGTTGTGTTTTTTTCTTCAAACGACAAAACTTAAAAGGCATGCCTTATCACCTAAATGGGTTGTTATATTTCAGTTCAAAGTACGAGCGCTCTTATTGAAAAACTTTACATGTTGGAGTCACGTTTTTGTAAAACTGCATTATTATACCTTTTTGAATATACAAATGACAGTTGATCAAGCTTGTCTAGGCAAAACTAGTTGAGTTGGTACGCAATTTGATCAGTCATGCTACTCATGCTCTTACTATGGGTTGTATTTAACTGCACATCAAAAAATACTGATTGTGCATCAAAAAAATACTGAATTGCTAACCTAACCTAACCTTTTGTGTGCAATCAGTTATTTTGATGTACATTTCAATATTTTTTTGATGTACACTTAAAAATATCCCTTTTAAATTTGCATATTCTTTGTTTTAACTTAGCCAAACCCACCTTTAACCCCAACGGCACCTAAGAGCTGCAATTGTTTTGCAGCTGGATGCTCATTTCTTTGGTTATTGATGAACGCAATGATCACGCAAACGAATTACTTTCTTCTTGCAGGACATGGAAGTGTTGTTTTATCTATGTATAACTTTAAATTACTATGTTTTTGAAGTTTTTAGTGTTTGTGGGCAAGATTAAGAGCTGTTGGTTGCGTAACGGACCCATATGTTCAAATCTGTTTGTATCGGTCTGGGTGTTTCTATGTATAATATGTATGTATTTAAAAAAAAAAGTATATAAGTAATTTATCCGTTGTCTAGCACCCATAGTACAAGCTCATGCTTAGTTTGGGGCTAGATGGCGCTGTGTGAATAATGTCCAGAGATATTTATTATTATTATTTTATTTCTATCTGTTCTTTTTTTCGTTTGCACTCTTTTTGCTTTTTCTATTATCCATATCTGTATATCTTTCCATTGTGTTACTTCCGATTGTCATACATATTAAGAACTGGTGGCGCAATATCAGATCAGGTGACAAATTTTCAGATGTGGTGGCAATCTAAAATATAAGATGTTAATATTTATTGGTTTAACTAGAAAATATAAGAAAATAATCACCTTTAAATAAGGGGTTATGGCTATATTTATTTTAAAAACCTAAAAAAATCGCGCACCAAAACTTGCAAAAAACGCACGTGTTGAAGTTGACCCAAATCAATAAAAATTAGAAAGAAATCTCTTGTAGACATGAGACAGATATATCAAAACGTATCTTATATCGGCTAACAGTTCGATATCATATCATATCGATATAGGATTTTACGTAACCGATATTTCAAAAACTAAAAACTTTAATATCAAAACCAAAACGCAAAACTGTATATCGAAAAACTGTAACAAAACGACAAAACTCATATCGCCGAAACTATTCATAACCGTACTATCGATATCTTTGGTCAGTTGATATTCGCCTTTTCTCTTTCTGATTCGGTATACTTACATTGGAGTAAAAGAGATGAGGCGGTTATTCAGATATTACGGCGTAATGGGTAGGCGATTTCCGCTCTTATTTGCTAGCAATAAGAGTCAATTTATCTTGTATCGATTATGTTTTAAGTATATTTCGCGGCATTTTTATATTCGCAAGGGATACACATAGCAAAAGGGAATCAAGCTCGAACGTAATAAGGATTAATTTGGTTTAAGTGCTTTTTATAGTGTTATGATAAGTAAGTGAAGAATGTTTGTTATTGTTTATTTTTAACCCACTTCAAAAAAGGAGGAGTTTTTATTTTTATTTTATGTATGTCCGTCGATTTCTCCGTCAATTGTGGACCGATTTAAATAATTCTTTTTTTATTTGAAAGTGCATAGTTCCGGGGCGGTCCCATTGTCACCATGTCAGGATCTGATGATGGGATCCCGGGAAAATCAAGGGCAAACCTCAACCTTTATAGCCGCACACTACGCGTTTCCTCTGAAGCCATTCAAGTTTTTTGCGTCCGATAGACATCATTTTATGTTGATGAGCTGATGATGGAAGGTACAACTCCTTAACGGTTAGGAGTTAGGGGATAATTCTTTCAGTATTGTAGGAATATGTGAACCGTTAGTTGTATTTTATGCACTTTTGCAGCAAAGCTGATGATGGAAGGTACAACTCCTTAACGGTTAGGAGTTAGGGGATAATTCTTTCAGTGTTGTAGGAATATGTGGACCGTTAGTTGTATTTCATGTACTTTTGCAGCTAAGCTGATGATGAAGGTACAACTCCTTAATGGTTAGGAGTTAGGGGATAATTCTTTCAGTGTTGTAGGAATATGTGGACCGTTAGTTGTATTTCATGTACTTTTGCAGCTAAGCTGATGATGGAAGGTACAACTCCTTAACGGTTAGGAGTTAGGGGATAATTCTTTCAGTGTTGTAGGAATATGTGGACCGTTAGTTGTATTTCATGTACTTTTGCAGTTTTTTTTTTTTTTTGGAGAATCGATATTATGTGATATCGGATATCATATCCGATATTGAAGCTAAATATCGGTTACATATCGGCTAATGTAAAATATCGGAAACGCCCATGTCTACTTTGGGGATATCGGAGAACGCATAAAAATCATTCTCAGTTGGAAAATTTTAAAAAATGCCTATTTAAAAAACATCGGTTTTGTGAATTTTCGCACTTTGTACGCAATTTCCTAGCAAACGGTGCGCGATACGCGTAAATTGATAATGACCTTTTTTATAGACAAGGTAATTTTCTACAACTTTTGTCTAAAACTTTTTCTCATATCTCTTTTAGTTTTCGAGATTTTTGGGAAAAAGTCATTTTTTCAACCTTTTCCATTTTTTTTTCGTATGACCCCGGTGACTCACGACCCTGCATTTTTTGTATGTTATTACGGGATCATTAACGAAAATTTTGGCACCGGTTTCAGCTTTTCCTCTAAAATGGCAAAGTTAGAGCTTCGTTGACTGGACTAATCTGTAAACTTAAAGCAAAAAAGTAACACTACCCTGGGATCGGCATTTGGCACCAGGGAAGAGTAACTTATTTATTGATACGTGAGTTAACGGAAAAAGCAAATCAGTTTTTTCTGTGCTGAAAGAAACTGAAAAGCAAACTTTTTAAACTCTAGACAAACTATTACTTTAATATTAGTTAATATTTATGAAGATGAAGCAAACAAGTTAACATGAAAATAGAAGAATTAGTTAGACGAATTATGAAAGCAATATAATGCTAGTCTGGTTTCGTCAGACTCCGAGTTATCTACGCACAATGGCGCTCTGCTCATATTCAAATTGGACAATATCCAACTGTAACAGACTTCAAAATGAGCTAATAGTTGCTAGGTTGAGCTGAGAGCGGATTATTCTAATATACATACCTACTGCCAATGCCACTTGGCATTATAAAATACCTTACGCATTGTAAACAGTATATTTTTATCGCAGCATACTCTTGACGACGAAAAACAAGATGATATGACCACATTTTACTACGGTATGTTTTATTTTTATTTTTGTTTTGATTCTTTTATTTTTTAAGCCTGTTAATAAATTTAGGCAATATAATTACGGAACATAAAATTTTTAATCACTAACTTTTAACTCTACTCTCTCTCTTTAGTTTCTGGTATAAAAGTATCATATATATTCAGGAATTCAAGTTTAAGACCCATTCAAAAACTTCTTTCAACTCTATCTTTACATTTTTCTTTCTTTACAGTGACTACAAATCTAAAGGGAAATCTGATGAGGGCATACAAACGCAAGCAACATCGGAGAAATCTTCCACCACCTCAACACATACATCGTCCATGCCAGATGAGGCTGCGTCGGATGGAATAAATCTAATTTCCATTTCTATACCATCGGAAAAAATCCCGACGCCTCCGCCGAAAACGCCGACGCCCCCGCCGAAAACCCCGACACCGCCGAAATCCCCGACACCGCCGAAAACCCCGACACCGCCGAAATCCCCGACACCGCCGAAAACACCGACACCTCCGCCGAAATCACCTACTCCCGAACCAGTACCGTCTGATGATCAAGTCAACGATGATGATGAGGAAGCTAATACCTTTGAAGAAGCCAACAGCGCTGATAATCAAGGGGATGGCGATGGAGACGACTGATTGACATTTGTTATTGTTTTATACAAACATTTTCATGCATTTATTTCTATTTATAGTTTTGTCTTATGGGTGTTAATTTGTATGATTTATTTAAATTTTTAGTAGTAAATGTTAGTATCTACTAATTACAATGACTTGCATTCCATTTATTTTCTCAGGCGTTGCAACTGAATTAACAATAAGTTTAACGAAGCTTACAGGTATAAATCTATCTTTTTCAAAGGAATCCTCTAAATTATTAACTTAATTATTTTATTTGTTATTTTCGTTTTTGGTTAATAAATCATCAAGTTTAGTTCACTTCGTAATGACATAAAACTAACAGAACTTCTTAGCCTATGTTCTATAATAGGCTTCAACAGGGGACACAGTATGGTAGCACATAGAGTTTCACTCGATCGATCGATGTGGCCTTCAATAAAATTGGCATATATCACAAATAATATAATACGTCTATCTATACTTACAATCCGGCAGGTTTGCAAATTGTCTGTCTGCTGAAATTATATATCGATCAATGCATTCAAAAACCATTGAATTTTAATGAAACTTGGGTTGGTGGTTCTGCCTAGTTCTCTAAGGTTTCCAGTGAAATCTATACTAATATTATAAAGAGGAAAGATTTGATTGTTTGTTTGTTTGTATGGGTACTTTTGATCCCAGAAATATGGGAGGAAGGGGGGATAATTGACAAAAGAAATTGCTCGCGGGTGAAACCGAGGAGGCGACCGCTAGTAAAATAATAAAAAGTTAACCTAGGACGACTACTCTACTAAAGGCCATCTTAGACTGATCCACCTGCTTTGAAGAAGGTAGATAGATCTATGTAATTAAACTATTGGACAGAGTTGTTTTTGCATTATCAATTTAGTATCAGCAAATATATACGCCTATGTAAAAACATTTTCATATTTGCCCATCAGTAGTCAATCGGTCATACATTATGCATTACTACCATTTGAATGCAGGAGATCTGGAAACAAATTTTAACGATTGGACGTCCGCTACAGCCGTACCTAATGGTACAACGGGACCATGAATCGAGAATGGTCTTTAAAATGCAGACAATGGGATCTAATTCTCTACGGTTGATGATATTCTATCGTTTCAATATGACGCGGGAGGATACTAGGGTTGCCAGTTTTTGAGAAATAGATGTCCATTCATCTTTTTTAGTTTACCAACATTCGGATTTTGCAAAAGTTATACTTATAGTGATATAATATAATAGCTTGATATTTGTAAAAACTCACGATCTCAACTTAAATGAAGGATGGTCCGAAAATAAGAAGGTAAGCAATAGGATTACGCAGGAATTGTTCAATTGAAATTGCAGTTACAGTTCATTTACAAATTTATGTATTTACTTGGACCGAGGAACATTATTAATCATGTCATATGCCAATAGGTAGCTATCCCCGTCAAAGTTCTACGTCGTAACAGACTTTGTTGTGTAAATTAAAATGCTATCTATCGAACTTCTTGGCAGCTTATGAAGTAACTGGCATTCCAGACCTACCAAACTACTTTGAGCTACGAGCAAGACCTGATGAAAGACAAGATTATATTTATAATCCAGAAATATTATGTTTATTGTATGTACGTATGTACATAAACACAATTATCCGCGTGCGTATACCTAAACACCATATTTGTACATGGATTATCCATACAACTTGTTGTGTTTTCAAATAATCAATAATAGAAACCCGTCTCAAAAACAGATCAAATCACAAACCTCATATATTTAGGGCCAAAGTTCAAGCAAATAGCCTTTTTACAAGGCAAATTAGTCATCCGATCATGTTAATACAATGTCGAATTTGCACTTTCGTTACACCAAATAGGGCCTTTAATTTTAACACATTTTTGTCAGCAGATTAACAGTAATCCCTATAAAGAAAAGGCTTCAGTGGCCGCTAGTTACAGGTGAGCTGCGTGCCTGTCTGTCAACTGAAATAACATAAAAGAAGATATTTTCAAAGATATTTCAAAAGATAAATACAATAGAGAATAGAAGATGAAAAATGATAGGACACCTTATACGTATAAGGTGTAACGTCCTATCATTTTTCAGTAATGTTTTTATCAACGAGTCATGACGTCATGACACGTTGATGAAAACATTACTGGAAGGCAAAATAGAAGGAAAAAGGGAAAGAGGACGACCAAGACAAGATTACGTACAGCAATTAAAAAAGTAAATGTCATGACGTATTAGGAGGTTAAGGTGCTGGCAGTGTCCAAAGAGAAGTGTAAGTTGCTCCACCGACAAGACCGAAGCTCTTAAATAGTAAATGAATAAAAGATAATTTGTCACTTAATTCAATACGTAATATGTTTTTTCTTCTAAATATTATGCACTTGACGCGAAGGGTAATCAGTCGATAACCCTACAGTATGTGCGGTAGATCTCGTCGTTAGCACATGTTTGCGCTCGAAGGTCTGCGGAGGTGATAATTCACTTACATCGCCGTGTCACCGGCTCGGAGTGGCCTTCAGACTGTATTGCAGGCATTGCAGCCGGTCAAGTTCAATGGCGAATTGGTAAAATAATGTTATTTACGAGCGTAAGTTTGCGTATTTTATTCTTAGCTTGGCGTTGAATGAGGTAAATAAATGTAAGCTAGGTTTGAACACTTGGAGTGGCCTTCAGACTGCATTGTAGCCAGTCAAGTTCTATGGCAAATTGGTAAACTAATGTTATTTACGAGCGTAGGTTTGCGTTTTTCATACTTATCCTGGCGTAGACTGAGCTACGTTAATGAGAGATGTACGTGAGTAACCTCATTATTTGGTTTAGGCAAATATAAGACACCACTCGGAAGTCTGACTTGCTAGCTACCACCAAAACAAATTCACTTGTTTTGGTGGTAGCTAGCAAGTCAGACTAAAAAAGCAACGTGTCAACGAAAATATTTTATCGAGCTTCGTTAAAAGCCAGAGAAGGCTATATGACCCCGTGCTTTGTCGCTTTTAGGGGGTAGTCATTCCACCAACTCTTACCCCCTTACTGGAACGAGACTAGATCTACCAACTTTCTCAACGCACTTCGCATTTTTATTCTACGCTATCAATACTGCTGGGCTATCTGCAAAATATTATCACTAAGTATTTTTCTCTTTTCTTCTTTTTAATTTTTATTCTATCTCAATAATTTTTTGTCCACTGTCCTATTCGCGGCCATGCCTGATAATCTAGTTGACCTCGCTTTTTTATAGCATTTGTCTCGACAGCTGTTGTGTAAACATTGGCCTATAATTTTGATATTTCATTGAAGACCTTCATTAGGTACCATGGGATTAGAGGAAAGTTGTCATTTCTACTTTGGAAAACATTCGTTTTGTATTGTACACTAAGGTGGTATCGCATAAAAAAATCATATTATTATAAACAGTTTTCTTTTAATCATAGATATGAAGTAAGTACTACAATAACACACCTATAGAATCAATAATTTTACTACGGACACTATTCATTCAGCGCCAAATGAATGAATGTCATTAATGGTGGTTATTATTGGTATTATTAATTTATTTTCCTTATTTACGAGTAAATTTGCAGACTACAACAAATTATTACTTATGTGTCAGAATTCCAAGAAGCGTTAGATGTTTATTGAACTGTGACTAACTTTTACCATAAAATTATTAAGGCATTAACAAAATTTTCCCATTAATTGTAAATTCCATGACAATAAATAATATTGTGAACGTGATGGGAAAACATGTTTTAAATAGTCATTATGGAATTTCATTAATACGTTTCCTGAACTGAAACCACTGAAACAAAGGCCTTTATATTACATAACGTGGTTTAAATACCGGGCTTAATACGACGTTGACGCCTACGATTTTCCCTTAGTTGTATTTACATAAATGACTTTTCACGAAAACAACATTTCGGTTTTCCTAGAAGTGTCGCAAATCCAGTGTCCCAATCTCTACTCTTTGACTAGTTTGCCGACTACGAAACCAATCTTCTATTTTTAGGGAGACGTTGAATAACCTTCATGTGTTCGTTTCGTATTTTTTCTGGTACCGTGTGATTTGAGCTGACAACGCCTTAGCCTGATCGTAGCATCGAATCGATTGTACGATTTTTCACCGAGACAAAACGCTTAAAAGTACCTTTTTTTAAGAAACACAATGATAAAATATGTTGTATTTGATTAAAATGTGTGCCAATTAGCCCGTGAATATTGTAGGCATTCTTTGAGGAAATGAGGGAGGTAGCTATATTTATCAGCGTTTGTGATCTTTAAGCAAGAAACAAATTGACGATGATGTCCGTTAAAAAAATAATAATAAGATGATAGGCTTTTCTGGCGCTAACTATAATTAATTATTTTATTTTATTTAAGTTTATATTCTTTCCAATATTTGTTATTAGCGTAGGAAACGATGGAATTATGGAGGCATGATGCAATGGATTGTCGTTCTGGGGCCTTACCATGAGCATTTAAGAAAACCATCCAATCGCAGTGCAGTTTTCGAGCAGGGCAGAATCAGGCCTGCTTAAAATCATACTATGACCCCTTAAAAAGTGAACGACTATTGCACTGTTTGACATGAAGGTGAACGGTTTCTTTTGTCTCTGGTCTTTTTACCGTTCAATCGAATTCGTTCGAAAATCCATTGAAGATTTTATTTTCGTTTTACCGGTTTTTAAATTATGTTTTGTAATACGAATGCTCAAGTAAAACCGCGTTTTTATGGGTTTAGATTACTTTATCAGTATAATTTTCTTGATTTACAGTAGTTTTCAATAAGTGAAGCAATAACTATGAAAGAGCCGTGCGTGCCGATTATTCCTTTTAACCTACTTAAATTTTTAAACGTTTCTGACACCAAAATAATACAAATGTCAAGTGTCAAATGCATTTTATTCTGTAATTCTGAAAAAGGCAAAAAAATTAACTTTTTCCGTGATTTAATACGATTTGGTCATTGGAATGCATGTTCTTCATTGAGTATAACACAGTGATTATATACATTGATTGAGAACATGGTTATCAATTTGAGAATACTACGATTTTTTGTTGAATTCTTTGACGAACCACTTTAGATGTTATCTTTCATTATCATTTATCCCCATTGAACACTTCCATGTTCGTTTATACTTTCGAACTTTGACTGAAATATTCTAAGGATAATTTCTGGAGCATCCGAAGATTATGTGGAATGCAGCAGCACAAAGGCTCAACTCTTCAGTTAATATTGTTAATTATTAAGACTAAGTACATGAATGATAGAATATCCCCCCCTTCCCCCCCATTTCTGGGATCAAAAGTACTCTACGTTCACCAGAGGGGATAGTGTAGCTTTCCAACTGTGAAAGATTTATTCAAATCGGCTCAGTAGTTTCAGAGCCTATTCAATACAAACAAACAAACAATCAAATCTTTCCTCTTTATAATATTAGTATAGATAACATGAAGTGATTGTAATATAATTTGTTATTATAATTCCAGTGCTGGGTAGACCTGAAGGCCAAGATTGAACAAAATAATAATCATCAATGATGCTTATAGAAGGACCTTGTGTTGATGAGCTTACGGAAATGATATGTAAACAAGTAACAATGTAATTTATTTATTTATAAAAACTTTATTGACCACACAAATTGGCTACAAAAGGCGGACTTAACACTAAAAGCATTCTCTACCAGTCAACCTTTAGGAAAAACAAAATGCTTGAATGCGGCAAAGAGCAAACTAATTAATAAGTAATTATCTTCTGTCTGCACTTATATTTGCTTCTATCATACTATAGTATGTGACAAACTTAAAATCATTCATGTTTTTATTACAGAGTTCTACTTAATCAAGAACATTTGACAGAAGCACATTCAGTACCTAACTGCCAACAATGGCACAGGTTACTTCAGCACCTATTGAGCCATTGCCACCTTCTGCCTACAGCTTCGTGAGTGTCTGGTTCAGCATCCCAAGTTGGTGACATCACCCTTTTGCAGAGTGGATATCCAGAATAACCTAAAATAAAATATTATTTAAGTTTCAGTTTGTACTGTGTGTTCTTGTTAGATACAGTTGAAGGAATGATACTTCCGTTGTTGTCTACTGTTTTTAAGGTGTTTTGTAAGTCTATTAAATCAATGTAATTATGCTAATCTTATTATTTATAAGCCCATTGTGTTCTTTTGTTTAAGTTTATTAAAAAATGTACTTCATTATAAAATTATTTTGAAAAAGTATAATGGTTTTGATTTTTATAAATAAAGATAAAAAATAATATAATTCATGCACGCAAATGTTTGTTTGTACCCTGTGGGGATTGAACCCGCCCTCTGGTGTAATAGCCGACTTCTCGACCAATTACATCAAATAGCTCGTCACTTAGTAGGTTTAGGATGAAAATACAATAATAAATATTACCTAAAAACCATAAAGCCTTATTAGTGCTCAGCTTTCCAAGTGTGGGCAAAAAGCATGGTTTGACCAAATGAAAGAATCTTGATTAGCACTGGGATTGCTTGCATCTACACTTCTAATTTTTGCATATTAGCTTCTTAGCATTGCAAATCTGGAAATATAATGTTTAGATTATTATTATTTTACCACAAGTTGTAATGATCGAAGTTCTAAATACTAAAACCACAGTTCACTTCTTTATTTGCTTACCAACTGGACATTCAGGCTTTGTAAACAAATTAAATAGACATAAACAAATTAAATAGACATGCTTGTATCATAAACATTCCATTTCGAACGGGTCACTTATTTTGCGAAGGCGACGTAGCTTATTTCTTCCATCTTATTGGAATTCTGTTTTCAAATACTTAAAGAATTCGTCACACTTCTACAAAAATAGGTGTAAATGTTAAAATAGGTTACTTTTTATTTAAACGCTAATTTTACTTTCAATAATCCACTTCTTATCAAAAGATACTTACGTTTGACAAAAATACTGACTCCTAACCGGGGCACAAGAGACTCATGAACATAAGCACGAAAAGGTACGGAACAAAATTCGACGACAAAATATGAGATTCACTCACACAATCACAAAACAATTCTGTTAAAGCTACTCCAGAGTAGCTTTTTAAGGATCGGTTTATTTGACGTTTCGGACGTTCAAAAGACGCTTTGCTTGACAGTTAAAGCCGCTCATGGTACGAAACGTCCATACAAAAAAAAAGGTGAACGGTTGTCAAAACGTCAAAGTAAATTGCCCTGCGACTGACCTGCCACAGGCCTGCTTTAAGGTTGTCATGGTACAATAAAGCAGAGCAGTTCAATTTAAGTCCTGCTATAAGAGCTCATAGTAAGGCCCCTGTTCTTGTTCATGTAACAAAATAGATTTTAAGGAGAAATCATCTTTTATAGATTGTTATAAGTTGAGTGAAGGTGTGTTGTTAATTCGTTGTCTAAATAATAGCATCTCTAAGCATGGTGTTTTAAATTTTAAGAGAAACCTATTATTGGCCTTACTATCACTACATAGGCAGCAACGCACACGTCGTCACGTCCTACAAAAAGTCGGTCAGAAATACCATAGAAATAAAATCGGTCAATATCGGTCCTACAAAAGGTCTGACGTGGGCGGGCAGCCTAAAGTCGCTTCCCGCTGTCAGTCTCTATGTATGCTTAGATAACGGATTCTGATGTGCTTTTTTAATAGATAGAGTGATTCAAGAGGAAGGTTTATATGAATAATACATGCATAATATAGGAGAAACACCATTGCATCCGTGCAAAGCCGGGGCGGGTCGCTAGTTAGACATAAGCTTATCTACTAATAAAATCTATAACGCTGTTGGTTTTCTCAATAAAGAAAAATTAAATAATATACAATCTGTTCCAGGGGGACCATGCCGAATCCTGAGTATGTGCAGCAACTGCAGCAGCAGCAGGCAGCCGCAGCCGCAGCCGCAGCCGCCGCCCCGCCGCCCGCCCCGCCCCCGCCTCCGCCGCCGCCGCCCCCGCCTACGTAGGATTATGCCTGGTACTTTTTTTTTATTTTCGGAGGAGAATGCGTTTATGCACCATAACCGCAAGCTAGCTAGACCTGCGGCCGTGTGTGGGACTCGAGACTAAAGCGTCTACTACCCACTAAACTTCCCCGGTTTCCCCTTCACGGATCGGGACGAGCCGGTGCCAGCCTTGTGGCTATTTTGACCAGCCCTAGGATTATGCCCGGTACTGCCGGTACGCAGTAAACTGTCTTGTTGAAAGAAAACAGTCCCTACGGTCACCTGGAACCTGGTATCACGGTACTCTATACCATTTTTTTTAAACGTCTTTGGAATAGGAGCCCGACCATGAGCCGGGAATCGCGAGGCTCTATCTTTCATAAAAAATGTGTTGTCACTTGGAATTCAGCTGAGGACTCCACATGGACGATCCATGTCATGTTTACAAATTAATTCATATTATGATAAATCTCATCGCATTTAGATCATGTGAATATCCGTCAATGTAACCATTGGCTCATTCAAGTTTAGGTACCTACTTACACCATATCCCTCGAGAAAAGGGTATTCCAATCAAAGCAAAAAAAATAAATATTTATAAACTTTGCATGATTGAAACACAATTTTTTCAGTAAGTACTATTGAAAACACTTAGGAAAGTATATTTTTGTTACATTTTTAAAATGGAGTGGTAAACACATTTTGACCGTGTCCATACTACAGAATGTATTGCAGTAAATCTATTCCTCCTTCAACATTAAAAAGTTATTTAATTTTTACTGGTAATGTTATGATGATACGACGTATGAGTATAGCTTTGCTATTACGCTTCGTTTGGTCCCTCACTCGCTCCCCCCCCTATCCCTTATTACCTCATCCCTATGGATGGGCAGCCAAAGGACTATGGGGATTGTCAAAGATTATAAAAGAATGAGAAAGTATTTTATAATCGTTGACAACACAATTACGAAAAATTTCATTCCGTGTTGCGGCAACAATTTAATGTTATACGCTGTTATGTTACACTTATTTCATTAGTGTATTGTTCCTATATCATACCTTTAATGAAGTTTATTGTAGGTATGCCATATGACGCTGTGTTTTTCTGAATGTACAATGTCTGAAGTCCGTCTGATACAAAGGTACCACAAGTGGTTCTTTCTAGGTAGAAATCCAATTGTTCTACTTGAAATTCTAACTGGAATCTAGATCTAGATCTTGGGCAGACACTTATATTACCTATGTATAGGCTAGGCTACCTTTAATGAAATAAGCCAGTTTGGATTACTGTTTGGTAACACACTGTGGTCGAGTGTAATATGTGTTATGTATTATGTACGAACTACTGACGCACGCGCAGAGGCGCGGCCGCAGAAAATAAACTCTGTTATGTATGATTTATTTTTCCCGAGGTGAGCACTATCGCGAAAATATTTACTATGTCCCGCGTTATTGATAGATTATATTATTTATTCATATCACTACGGCAACGGTTTTACCGCCCATTCGAGATTTTATCCAAAAACAAGTATGTCGTGGTTTGTAGAAAATCTCTATGTCCAATATCAATAAACTGGCGCTGATAAATTACTGATAAATTAATCTCTATATCGATATCATTAGCACCATCATTTTTGCTACTTGTATACGCCTCCCTATTATGATTTATAAGTGTGTAGGGACTCTGGACTATTTCATTCCACTATGTACCCATTTAACTCCCCCAGTTTACTTTTACATCTGAAGAAAGACGAGCCGGTGTGTACCTAGTGGCCACTAGGTACACACTAGGTATGCCTTGGCATAAAGACTCAAGTCGATGATTCCAATCTAATATCTAAACTTATTCATTTTCCTAGAATCTTGGTCCCTCGTAGAAGCGCGATTAAATTCTCAGCAAAAGATAAATGTTTGTGTTTCGTCTTTTTTTTTTCATTTGTAATTTTTTCAATTATAATAATTTACTGTAGATATTCTTAGATGGTTCTTAGATTCGTATACTTACATAAACTTGGCACCCGTGTGTACCTTTATGTTTGACGCTTTTATGCTTTATCTGACCCCAAAATAACTCGAGCACTTGTTTTAGCTAGAAACAACAAAGAATCAAAAGTCAACCAATGAACAGACTGTCATTGATAGCACTACGGAAAGTTACAAAAAATAAATAACACCACGATTTTACCTATCAAATGACATTTACAGAGTTGATAAAAACTTTCAAATATTGGTTACGTAGTGCAAATTGAATGCAAGGCTTTGTGAACGGTTAATCGATACCGGCGGCCCGTGACCGATGCTGATGCCGCTTTGTCGGAAACGCAGTGATGTGTGCAATTAAACAATGACTGTCGACCAGTCACATGGTCTCTCCTCTGCCGCCGGGTCTGTCCTCTGTAAATGAATGGACAAAAACCAATGCTATCAAAGTCCAAGATAAGATGAGCATTTACCTACCTCGAAACTAAAAGCATTGTTTTAAGCAAATCAAACGTCGCAATGTTCTGGTAATTCAGACCGCGGGGGCTGAGTGAGTAGGTAAGCTAGGTGTTTGATTTTAGAAAACGGAGTTATTTATTTGCCAGTAAGACGTTAATTATTGGTACAGTCAAAAGCACGTCAGACTACACTTTGGACTTCGTACCACTCTTATGTCGGGGGCATAAGTGCTATTATCGAACTGCTGTGCCGTTGACTTGACCGTACATTACTTAAAAAGGAAATATCAAAGTATATTTGGCCTGTACTGGGAAATAAATACCTGGCTTACAGCAGTAAAAAAACACCAATAAAAATTACAGCAAACTATGGTACGAGTAAACGAGTTCTAACGTAGGGCCACCCATAATATTGCACATGCTCTGACTAAATATGATTTATGTAAATAATGTAAATCAATCCCTAAATCCCGCTAAAACTCGAGAATGGCTAAAACCGATTTGACTAATTTTTAGTCTTGAAATATTCGTGGAAGTCCAGGGAAGGTGAGAAAATATGGAAAAATTGCGAGAAAAATACTAGAAAGTAAGTGATACGAAGTTCACCGGGTCAGCTAGTTAATGAATAAATGCGAATGATGTATGTATTTGTCTGCCAAAATTTGCTATGATTATGGGTATAGTTTAGAAATTGGGAGTGATAAAATTTTAGACTACTTTTTTGCAAAACATTCCTGAGAGATAACGCCGTAGCGCCGTAACGCTCAGCGGAGGGCTAGTAAATAACAAATTAAGTATGTAACACAGACTTTATTATGTCCGTGTATCAGATACGGTAATCCCGTGGTAACGGAACACCCGTCACGTGAAGACATTGACTGGGGCTTACTCCGTTCGAGCGGTAAATGCTGAAGCCTGACAGCGGTGTGGATCGACTATTTAGCTCTAATGCTTTGAAAATGTTACGTAAAACGTTGAGGATTTACAAGTGTTTGCTCCTTTAGTTGTGGCCTGGCCCGATGGCGCATTTGGAATTGACTCTGCCCTATGCGCCAAGGGTCAATTGAAAAGAGTAACTGTAGAGTCTTGCCGGTTCTTCTCGACAGAAGACTGCATGCATTTCGAATCCGGTGGTAGAGTCAGTCTGCAACATTAATGTACGATTTATAAGTGCTTCTTTGAAGCCTACGTGAAAGTATATTTTGATTGATTTTGTCTATTTTATGTGATGAGAATTGGTGTTATGTGCGTGAATGTTGATTTGTATTTAAGTATGTATTTGTAGTATCTTCGTTGTTTCTAATTAATACCCCCATAACACATTTACTTATAAGTTACTTTGGGGTCAGATCAATGTATGATGTAGTCCAAATTTTTTTTTTGTTGGATATATTTAGAGACGTAACCGTAAAAAAGGCACTAGAATTATAATATTTAATGCTCCCGAAAAAAACTAATATCGAAAAGAAACCGGAATTATTGTGCACTAAAACCAGCCGTATACAAAAGCTCTCCGGTTGGGCGCATTATGTCCAATTCGCAAAAGGTCCAGGGCGCTCAAAATGTCCAATTCTCACAACGTCCAAATCTTAAATTGTCCAATTAGCAATTTGTCCAATTCGCACTTTGTCCAAATCTCAAATTGTCCAATTAGCAAATGGTCCAATTCTCAAATTGACCAATTCAAATAACTGTTGTTTAAATGTTTGTTATAGATGCTTTATTACAAGTAGCAGTATAAAGTGATTCTAACTTAGTAGTAAAATTGAAAAATGAAGTTTTTTTAGTCAAATTAAAAGTTTTATGATTATGATAGACGAAACTCGAACCAATAGTAATTACTAGCTGCGTCGCGGACGGTCACCAGTCGGGATAATTACCCTTCGCGCTTATAAAAAAAAGATAATTATGATTTGATTTTCATTTTCCCAACAAACTATTAAAAAAAAGTTGAAGCTCTCTTATAAGAAGAATGTTTAATGTTCGGTACAACCGCTGAACACATTCCTCGAAAAGCTGTACAGTGCGGCGAAGTTACGAAGTTACGATACGATTGCGACAGATCGTCTTTCTCCGACCAGACGCAAAATGCGGTTTTGGACGAGTGCGTTTCCACTCCACTTGGTTACTGCATTTTGCATTTTTGTGCATCAAGGCGCAATGTGTGGACACTTTTTATTGTTGAGAATTCGTTATAGAGTACGGTGCTTTGGGAAGAGGAAAAAAAGAAAGACAACATGCCACAAGACAAGCACTGGCACGTCTTTCTTCAGGTGTGAATAGGAAATCGGGGGAATTCATTGGGACGAAGCTCCAAGTCACAATCCTGCGTGCTGTTTATAAGCTTTCTCGTTACATAATGAGACATTTTTTTATATTATAGATCAGTTGGCAGACAGGCACGCAGCCCTCCCGGTGGTAAACGATCACTGCGGCCTATTCCATTAAGGGACACTTTACCGGGAAGCGTCGCTCAATGTGCTGCCAGACTGTAGGCTCATCTGATCTTCGAGCCTTAGATTTCCAGTGTAGGTACTGGCTTCCACATTAATATTGCCGGAACACAGCCAGACACATTTCTGATATTTCATAATAATTAGATCTACCTATATGTTATAGGAGAAAGAAGGATATGAACAAACATTTTGAGTCTTTGCTACTGGATAAAGACAAGCTATTTTTACTTTGATGGGTTGTTTATAGAACTCTTTGATCTCTCAGACAGATAGGTTACTATCTACCTAGCATTAGATAATGACTTAATAATTGTTTATAAACATTGTATGATAATGGACAAGGTATTTGGCACGATCACAAATAGGCTACGAGTCTCGCCTAATTTAGAGCTGTCATTAATAAGCCTGAAACATGAAGGCTATTCGATTCATTTCTATTGTTTATAAATTAGAATCCAATTGATTTATATATTTTAGTTTCATACAAGCCAACGTCTTGATCTTAATTCCCGTTTGATTTTATGGGAATATCTGAGTAAGAAGAAGTTCAAATGAAAATAGCATAAGCATTGCTACAATAATTTATAGGCTAAACTTTCTTCTCGGGTGCTTTTG
Source organism: Mecyna flavalis (assembly GCA_949319885.1). Classification (NCBI taxonomy): domain Eukaryota; kingdom Metazoa; phylum Arthropoda; class Insecta; order Lepidoptera; family Crambidae; genus Mecyna; species Mecyna flavalis. The sequence goes on from OX439426.1 coordinate 3,518,776, forward strand.
AATTCTCAAAATTAACATTATAAAAATAATATATTTTTTTTAATGAAAGAGCGAGGCAAAATCATGGAAATAATATTGTCTATGTAACCGGAATGATATCTTAAAAAAATTGCATTTTTGAAAATGGACACTATCCCAACGCATTAAAGTTTATATTTGCTTGCGCCTGACGCGAGGCAAATCCGAGACGAGAAAGATATCAAGACGGGAGTAGCTTGTCTCGTTCTTTTACATTGCCAGCACGCAATGACAGTTCATTCATAGTTAGAGTGACCATGAATACTAGGTCTATGGCAAGGACGGTCTCGATTCTCGTTCTTTCATATTGTCAGTATAAGAAATGTTTTTGGGCAACAATTTTGCCTGACCAAAAACTTAATTTAACGCTTGTATTTTAATGTTATTTTTACAATGTATTAATGTACAATTGTATATTTTCTTATTTTTCGTTCAATGTATTCTTAAATTTGAAAAAGCGTATATGTTATAAATTGTCTTTTTTTTATTTCTTAAGGTAGTTACCCCGTAAAGCATTATGTGATGAATAAGACCAGGAGCCTTTCTATCACATTTTTTGCACTGTCTACATCATTTTATAACATCGTCTTAAACAACACAGCTCTCTATAAACTTATATCAACGGTTGAATATGAAGTTTTGCTGCCGACACAACCGACTGTTGAAATATTTTAACATGAATTAAAAATACTATTATTAGGCAGATCCGCAGATTGCATGTTTGAATTTGTCTCACTTAACCGAAACTTATTGTCACCCTATTGGAAAGGGACAAGCTGCTCTGTCTGACTGTTTCGCTCGGCTCGTTTTTTAGCCACGAGAGCACAGTCTAGTTAGTTATATTACGTTTATGGGCAAAATGCACAAGATTGTAAGTGATCACTGTCACGTCGCACCCCATGGATACATACATGCAACATGCCTAAGCTGTCTTTGAAAGAACAAGGAAGGAAGGGGAAGGTGAAGGGTTATACTTAGGGAAAGGGGATAAGAAGAATAGAGGTTAAGAATATTTTATGACATAAAAGCAACTAATCTAAGAGAATACTAACTTATTCAGTTTTTTGAATATACATATTAAACGCATTGCTCAATGTTCTCCTGTACTCCTTTGGTCTTGAAGGCTTTTAATTACATACCGGGAACTGACTCATAAAATGTTTATGCAGTTTCCTATAAATCATCAAAGAGGTTTATTATGCACTCATAAATGTGACCTCTTTGGTCCATTTCGTGGCCTTACCCGTGGTGCGGTGGAGACGGCCCGCGCGCAGGTCGACGGCCTGTGACTCACGCGCGTCCTATTACGGCGCATGCTCGGATGTCGCGGCGATTGCTATTCTACGGGGGGAGTGGAGGAAGTGCCCGCTAAAATGTATTAAAGGGCTTTGAACGTTTTAGAGAGGAGCGCGGTGCACGAATAAACTGCGCCTGACGACGACGACGGCAGGTGGCGATGGGTCGGCCAAATATAGTGACAGACTTAAAGGGATATGCTCGTACGATACTGAAGTGAGTGAATTGAACCTTAGTGCTGCACTCATCAACGATTATTCCGAAGGGTGCTTAATGTTGAATCCCAAAATGTTTAACTGGTAAAATAATGAATTTTCTAGACCAAGAAGACCTACCTAATGGGCCTACTTAATCTGAAAATTATAATACATATTCTCATTTTGAGATGCTGTTATAGAAGGTATATATTGCTAGTCAAATGTTTTGTATTCATTGCAGAATGGATGCCAAAATCATAAATGGGCGGACTAGTTGGTTGGTAAATTATTGTTACCTTGCAATACTTACTACAATGACTAATCTTATCAATTAAAATCAATGTCCAACGATGTTTGTTATACATGAATCTTTCAAGTCTATCAGGACAACAGACGCAGACTTAACGGGCTTACGTGCTAACGCCCAAATATGAACTTGTTACAAACGACTGAAACCCTGTAAGGATTACTAAGGATAACCCCAAATAAGCCTTTTTTGTCACTGGTAATGATTCACTGATTTAGAACTCTTAACAATTATGGAAAAATTATAACCAGAGAGAAACACTCCAATCGAACGGGCCACACAATACCTTAAAATTTACAGTACCTTTAAATTTACGCTTACCTGTCTTTTAATAATGACAATAATCAGATCAGATTCAGGTAGACTAAAAAATATAAATTGAAAGTTATGGAATGATTTACATACTGAGCCGGCGATATCCCGGATGATTTCCACCCAGTTGCAGTGGACGCATAAGGAATGCAATAAATCGAGGAATTGCACTAAATCGTCGCATTATCCGCTGCGGAGGCTTGCTGCCAACTCACACATAAATGAACAACGGCGAGAAATATCCGATTATGGCTTCAACAATGTTTATTAGAGTTTAAAACATCGCCTCATCAGGAGTGTTATATTCTCTGGACTCTTTCTGTCTTACATGTGTCATGTAGTGGGTTAGCCAGATAAAATCCAAAAATGTTTCATTACAAATGTAAGATGAAAGGGTTATAAAATTTGGTGTGACTCAAGGGAGCGTGTTAGGACCTCTCTTGTTTTTGCTGTTTATCAACGACTTACCGCAGAATATCAAACATCCTACAGTGTTATTTGCTGATGATAGTACCATTTGCAGCATTATAAAAGCTCTTAACTTAAAATAACATATTGATGATATAAAAAGTGCTATGAGGGTCTTAGTAAAATGGCTGGAAGATAACATACAGATTATTTATTCTTATATCGTATACGAAGCTACTATGAAGGATCACCCATGATATTAGCCAGTTGTTTACTGTTACTCTACTCTTCTGCTCCTACACTGTGAAGCCAAGTGCACAATTGATGCTATGATGAGTCGCTCGCCGCTCTCGGCGCCCACTTCCTGCCACGTCTTCATATATTTTAGTTAGAAATACTTGAGACTGTCATAAATCACTAACCCTGCTCTAGAAATGTTAGGGTCTATAAAGGCATATTTCCACTTTGAAGTCACCATATATAAACTCTTTAGCTATTATTATTATCAATGTACATATCCTATGTAACTTGTTAGTTATGACGTAATAAACTAACTTATAATGTTTTTGTTTCAGAAATTGAAAACGAATGTTCTGACCAAACAAGTCAAATTACTATCGTCCGTTTGATGCAGAGAATCTCCTAAAGATGACAGAGAATATGGCTAGACAGTATTTCATGCAAGACAATGAGTAGATTACATTGAGGTGAAAGTGATTTAGCAGTTTAGAGTTTTGACCTACGTCAAGCACTTGATTTAATACCTTTTTCATGTGTTACTTTTGTAAAATCATTCTGATACCGTGTACACAAATTACTTAAGATCGAAGTAGTCACTACTCTGCTAAAATAATGTAACCATTCTAATTTCTAACTCGATCGGACGTATTACGTTATTGACGTAAAAAGATGAAATTGTATTGGCAGTATTGGCACCATAACATACTGCTTCAGATTTTGGCTTTCGGTTTTCAAGCCATCTGCTTGACGCCAGCCCTCTTTGATAACATTATATTTGATAATTATATTTTAATTATATGTATTCTTCAATACATATTTTTCACAACTACAAACACGGATATAACGGAGCTCAATTTTATTGTGCTACATTTTTACTACTTAAGCGCTTTTTGTAAGTACAAAGTAAAATCATCCAAGTAGGTACAAAATTATGTCATAAAAATATAGTTTTATATACATAGAACAAGGTAGATAAACAGACATGTATATAATGTAGAATCAAATTAGTAAATAAATGACTTTATTTTACTAAATATGAGACCAACTTATTGTTTTACTTCAATAATAAATTATTTTAAGTCTTAATAATTATAGTAGATACAGATTTTTTTTTTTTTTTTTTATGGTATAGCGGGCAGACGAGCATGCGGCACACCTGATGGAAAGTGACAACCGCCGCCCATAGACAACTGCAAATCATGTGGAATCACAGATGCGCTGCCGGCCTAATTAAGAATAAATAAATAAATATCTCTGGACATTATTCACACAGCGCCATCTAGCCCCAAACTAAGCATCAGCTTGTGCTATGGGTGCCAGACAACGTATAAACATTACATAATATACTTTTTTTTTGTAAATACATACATAATATACATACATATTAACACCCAGACCGATACAAACAGACATGTTCATGCACACAAATGTTTGTACCGTGCGGGGATCGAACCCGCAACCTCTGGTGTAATAGCTGACTTCTCGATCATTACACCAAACGGCTCGTCAAATCAATCGAATCAAATTCATTTATTCAATTTTGGCTAATAATACGTTATAGCACATAATTATGAACGTCTTACAAATACAATACAACTACAGATATTGCTGTTCTACGAGCGCATTGGAGACAAAGCATAACTCGCATGGTAAAGTCAAATATCAAATTAAAAACAAAGTTATAACAGCACATTGAGCAATGCTTCAACGCAAGAAGTTCCTTTCAATGAAATAATAGCCCACTTACACACTAATGTTGTTTAAATAAGAAAAGAGGATTACCACATACAAAAAATATAAGACATAAAAAGAGTAATATTTTTTTCAGACCCACCCGTCGTGCACCAATTGGGCCATAATGACAATATTCATGTGACCAGTATTTTATGTTGCAGTCACTTACGATCTGCACGAAGTTTTCGTGATTTTCCCTGAAATGCCAGACGTTCGGAATAGCCTTACCCAAAACGAACTGATAGAGATTTTTTTTTTTAATAGCTGCCCGCCCATCTTTGCACGGGCACGGGTGAAAACTGAAAATTTATGTTTGGCCCTAAGCTACTCGTAAGAGCGGCAGAGTGCCAAATATTTAAGATCCATCAATCCATCCATCCACCAATTCATCCACCCATCCATCCACCTATCCATCCACCCACCCATCGACCCATCCATCCACCCATTCACCCCTCCATCCATCCATCCATCCATCCACCCATCCATCCACCCATTCATCCACCCATACAAGAAGCAACGCATTTTAAAAACAGTTGATTATAATTTTGAATAGATTCTAGTTCAAATGTCCTACTACCGTAGTTGACTCCAACATCAGGTCCGGCCGGACGCGGCTCGCGGGCCCCGTTTATTGCGTCGTCCTACACCCGGCATTACTCCCCGTATCTGCCTCAATCTGGATTACGAGTAAAGACTCGTAATCCAGCATCGTAATCTTCGCGAGCATAAATATGCTCGCTAAAAATAGTGGCCTCACCTGGCGGGTAACAAAAGAGGATCTGAAGACGCTACAGATTTAGAAAAAAATCCTCTAACAAATCAATCCCAAGGCGGGAATCGAACCCTCGACCTCTGGCTTTTATTTCTGTCAGTGTTTCGCTGAAGGGGGGAGGGTCAAATAATAATATGTATAAACAATATTCTAATAATATTAGGGACAAACAGATATGGAGAGGCATGTATGAAAACTAATAATTTAGTCCTACTAGAGAAACTGTCGGTCGTCCTTAAATCAGTCAATAGTTTGCAGGTCTTACTAGATAGCGAAGTACTTAAGATAACGTCTCGATTAGATTGTCACGCCTCCGATGTAAAACGGCGTTTGAAAAGTCAATATTGTTGCTAAGTGTGCCGACCGCCTGTGGAAATTGCCGATTTTGAACTGCAATGCTGATAAATATTACGAAAAGATTGCACAATCCAGTAAGTTTGATGTTAGCAAGAAAGTAGGTCGCTCTGTTCTTATGTGATAAACTCTATCAGTTTTACCTGTCATTTAATTTTTGTATTGTACCTCCACAAATGGGGTCTCCGTGATGGGCCGGATCCGGATTGTGACTGTGGGGCTCCAATCCAAACAATGACGCATATTGTTGAGGAATGCCCTCTCCGTCGTTATTCTGGTGGTATGCGTGAGCTCCATAACCTTACGCCGGCGGCAGTGGACTGGTTGCGGCAACTCGACATATACGTTTGAGGATTCATGTGGAAGCCATACGAAATGATGATGAATTTTTGTATTTGTTAGATTGCCCATTTAGGTCGGTGATTAAGTCATCGGCACATTTCCTGAAGTTTTCATACATTTTATATGATCTGAACACGGTTGCAGTCGGTGATCGCCACACGCTCGCTACAATCTTTTAGCTTCAGGTGGTAGCGTTTGTGCTGTGACGTTACCTTAAGTACTAGTTTTACCTATGACAGATAAGTTCGTGGTGATTTATTTGACAGACACATTAGATGCTGTCTCTTTTGTCTGCTTTCAAAAAAAGAAGACAGCGTCATTAAACTTCAGATTTAATTTCAGGTTTCAAAGGGTTTCAAGTTGAAATGTCTTATGGTCACTGAAGTTTAATGAAATCTTCTAACAAATAACAAAGGACCTGAAAGTATTATTAAAATAACATTTGCACCCGTAACTAGGGTTGCCAGGTGAGTCGTGGAAAAATACCGGACAGCCCCAAACGGGGGGGGGGTGTATGCTAGGTCGCTTTATTTATATAACACTAATAACTTCGAGAAAGTCTATATTAAACAGTGGCAAGAATATTATAATCTACTAGGTACTTACTTAACAAAATAAAGCCAGGAAAATTTCATATGCCTACTTTTGTTACCGACTTTCCTCAAATAACCGGACATTGTTCTGTCCGGTATGACCATTTATTTTTTACCGGACAGGCCTCGAAAATACCGGACTGTACGCTTAAATACCGGACATCTGGCAACCCTACCCGTAACAGCCAATTTTTTACCTCTATAACTATTTAATTAAGTATTTACATCAGGAGAGAAAACCAACCAGCTTTTCATAGGATGGATAAGGATAAGGACCAATCACAAAGCAAAGCTTTGTGGGGCCGGTTTCACCACAAGCAATGACGTTGTCTTATTTTTTCAACCGGCACCTCTGTTTCCGCAAATAGAAATGTAAATTATAATTAAGCACATAAAATTAATTACAAAATCATAAAAACTCGCGATATGAGTCGAGTTTGGAATGAAATATCGAGATCCTACTGTTGTTTATATACGAATATTTTCTGAACGTACGGGCCACAGTGAAAAATCATCACTGGAATATGTACATTATTTTTTAATTCTGGGAAAATTCCTTCCATAATCAGTCTTATGCAGTATTGAAATGCTGCCATTGAACATTGCAAATTCAAAATCCAAACTAAAGACAAGATGTATAGAATTCTGATGTCGACATGAAAGGTCATCGTCTTGAGTTTTTTAACTTTCTGGTGAGTGTTATCAAGAATAATTTAAAGATTGTGTATGTTGTAACCATAGAAATATGATGTACTGTAATAGTAGTAATCTGTAATAGTAGTATATTTATAACATAATCAGTAGCTAGTGGATAGTAAATAATAAGCAAATCAATACTCTCTAAAGGAAATGGCTCATAAATCAACATTAGAAATTAATTAGTTAGAAATCTGTGCTTAGAATGAGTAATAACTTGACAATATTATTTTTCTTGCTTCGTTGATTACGCTTTTCTTTTAAACTCTCTAAAAACAAACTTTCTATTTGAATAGTTTACTTTACCTATTGATTAACCTACGTTTTATGTATGAATGGCCTTTTGCAAGAATAATTTCTATTTCTAATATTTTTTTAAAGTTTGAGATACAAACAGTAAAAATAAGAACAGTCCTTCGTGGTAAATCAGGTAACGCACTAAACCTCATCCTATCATCCATTTAATATAAAGCTTTAGTGTGTAGAAAATAATTTAACAAACATCCATCGACCCAACCATCCATCCAGGAAACCATCCATCGATTTCCATTTACTCTTCTTACATTTATAATATAGTTTAAATCATGTTATTTCAGATTCATAACGACAGTAAATTAAACGTAATTTGACTCGTTCAGTCGATAAACGCTATCATGTGATAACGATTAGCTGTCAGACGATTAGTGCGCGAACGTTCTACGATGATTTCGCGGGTTCTTAGAGCCATTTCTAGAAAATGGATGCGATTGTACTTCGTAGCATTGTTCACCATGCTTTTACTCCTGGGCATTAAGCTCGGCGTCTATTGGTGAGTTGGTTAATTTCTTTATTACAATGGTGGCGCTTAAGCTTAAGCTACGGTCCACTTGATAAAGTATTATTTATCTGTACTGATAGTAAATGGTTACGGGCGACTACGGACGCTTTGTGCACCAGAGGCATCACAATCGCGTCGCCGACCCTATAATTTTGGTGGAAAAAAATGAGGTTAGTAGAAAAAAACCAAATTCTCTGCTGCCACCGCCCTGCCTTCCCAAGTTGAGCTTTGGGGACATCATTACCCACCAACAAAAACAAAGCATTAAATATCGTTGATTCATTACGGTCTTCTGTAATTTGAAGGTACTTTTCCGGACGAGCGACTCATTCGAGTGGTAGATCCACAATAATCATTTTGTTTCGCGATTACTTCATGTGCTTAACTTTTATCTAGCTTTTGTTTATCAAAGCATTTTCACGTATTGTTCTTTTTGACCACTTATGGCGCAGATTGTAGTAGGTAGATCGCACATTGACACGATGCGATGCGACGCCAATGCGATCGAGTTCCCATTCCGTTCCGTTCAATAACTAGGTTGGATTTGATCTTACGACCTCTATCCTTCAGATGCAGAAAAAATCATATGAAGGTTACCTTAAAGAGTTTGATACAGTCAACTCATTTTACGATTCAAACAAGCTATAAACAAAATCTATTAATAACTACATTCATTCATGAGAATTCAAAAACAGGAAATTGTTGGATATTATTTCCTATTTTGTAAGCTCACTATCCTCTTCGTCACTATATTCATAATAATCGCGTTCCCGGTGATGTCGAAACTGGTTTAGCATTTCGGCGGATTTAAGTACATTTTTATCTGACGTGTCATTTTGTGACGAATCAGAACGGTCTATGATACATCACGTATGGTACAATAATGTTTATAACTTGTGTAATTAGTTTACTGCAAGGCCTCACAACACTGCGATTTAGTAGTTAACTGTATGGATGTTTATGCTTTACATATAAAACGGAGGTCGTGGGTTCGCTTTGGGTCATGTTAATGGTAGAACCCTCGACATGTGAAATCTGTCGCCATAACATCAGCTCTGTCTGAAAACCGGCAATATTAATGGGGGAGAAAGTACACTTGAAATCAAAAGCTCGAAGATCACAGGAAGCACAGTGTGGCACCCACCACATTAAGCGACACACCGCAGTGGTCGCTTACCACACAGGCGCAGTGGGTGCCTGCCTGCCAACTTATTTACCCTTAGGGCATTAAAGTATAATGCGCTTTTAACAACTTTGCTGATAAAATCAGATAATAAAAGCAACGAAATTCATGTTGTTCTTGTATAACTGTTTTTAAAAGCGTTAACCTATAATCCCCTTTTTCAGTAAGCACATTCGTTGTTAAATTTTATTTTTTCGCGCCTAGGTATCCAGATAAGGTTCAATGGTGGTGGGGCGGCCTGGATGATCCCGGAAAGGCTTCAATCGCAGTGCAACAAACAGTGCTCTCAAACAGTGTGATAACTGAAACAGACTTGTACCGGTCAACGGAGCTAGTGCTTCGGATGAAACTTAATATTCCTTTGCATAGAAACCTTAGCAGCTAAACTTTTTTTACTTTATAAATAGACAAATAGGATAATAAAAATAAAATTTATTTTGATAGCAACGCACGTTTGTAAAAATAATAATAATAAATCTGTTTGGAATTTTTGTTTCTTAAGGTTTATTCCCACCTGTTCTACTGAACAGTTCTACCGTAGGACTAATGGGACTTTTTTCCCCCTAGCTCTACTTATAAATGTACTATCGAATAGTGGAACTAGCAAGAACATTATTATTTTAGACAAAAAGAAAAAGACCCTTAGAACACACAGCGCTATCTAGCCCCAAATTAAGCTTATTTGCAGAGCTTGTGTTATGGGTGCTAGAGTGGTGCTAGATAACGGACGTCGTTTATTCCCGATGTCCACCACTTAATTATCATCATCATCATCATCATTAGCCTATAGGTATACGTTCCCACTGCTGGGACACAGGCCTTATCTCAATTATTGTGAGATAGTGTGGTGGGCCATACTCCACCACGCTGGCCCATTGTGTTTTTTTTTTAATATTTTTATTTTTTATAAACTGTGTGCAAATTTTGGAAAACAAATGAATGTCGGAAAAACAAATGGATTTCGGGAAAACAAATGAATGTCGGGAAAACAAGCGATTTTCGGGGAAACAAAATGTTACAAATGAATGTCGAATTTGAAAAAAGAAATTATATAAGCGCGGGCGGAAGGCCAGTTACCTATAAATATTTAAGTGTTGTACGTAGCGCCATTTGCAGACAGTTCCTGTTTGTCAGTCGAAATGGGCCCAGCTCGTCCGGGTGGGTTATTCCACAAATCCCCATCGGAAATCCCCATCAATGGGTATTTCTGAACTTTTAGTTCACTAAACCTATTACAGAAGATCGACGTACGAACTACGAATTGCTATTGCGCTCCGTTTGATGAGTGAAAGTGCCAGAGGCCCGAAGCTTGCAACACTAAAGTACGATAATAAAACCTTTTGTTACCTGCAAGGGAGGCACGCTCTGCAAAATGTTCTAATTCCAAAATGGTCCGAGAGCAACTCGTGACCCAACTCTGTCGGAGGGCCGTCAGTCGGCGCTCCGGCCTCGGCACTGACATTGCCCTCTCGACGCCCCTCTCAAGGCCAGAAATTATGTTATTTTTGACACCACCATTGATGAACGAGTGTGGGAGGATAGGAAAATATGAATTACTCTTGGTACCTGAAATACTTATTCATACGTAGTTAAAGAAAGATTTTGGACTGAGGTAAAAGATATAAATAAGCTTCTGAGCTTAGTTGTGACTGTTGCGAGTATTATCACTTCATGAAAAGAAAACACGTGCAAGTTGATGTCAGTAATGGATACCGAACGTTCGTAATTATACTAATTCCCGGATAAAAAATAGCTTATGATACTCGTCAAACTATCGCCATATATTAATCATGCTGTCGATCAGAGACGTGAAAGAAAAAGAAATGAAAACATTTCCCTTTTTATTATTCCATTGGAACTGAGCTCCTGGTCTTTCTAAACGAAGAATCCAGAGTGTAATTTTTTTTTCTGTTAAGACTGGAATATTCTAACTAGTTTCAAGTAGTGCTTCACCTAGGTAAACCACTTTGGTGTTCCACGGGTCGTAAAGGCAGTAATTATGACTACTTTATAGCTTTCATCTCGACATTGCAAGGAGCTCGAGCGAAGCTCCGATGCATTATTTATCTGTCTGTGGCCTCGCAAAGACAATGCCGCGTTATTTCACGGTTCGCGACCCGCCATTATGGCCACCGGAATAATAAATACTATAATATTCATATCTCCATAACGACTTGAAGATGATCATAATTTTGTTACATATGAATAGGTATTGACAGATTTAGACTAAGGAAGCGACAACAGGAAGGGGCTAAACTTCGTTCTTTAAGTTTTTTCATGAGCACAATGGCAGTATGATAGCAAATTGCGTAAACAGTTTATTGCGTTTCGAACTAATTCTGAATGTAAACTTGGGTTCCCATCGTTATAAATTTACATAAGATCGTATACTGATTACTGACTAAAAATTGCAAGAATTTAAAAAGTGAGTACTGGATATGGTTAAAATATCTAATGGATTCATATAGATAAACGTTTTAATTTAACATTATTTTTACAGTCCACACATCACATTAGATATCTTCTTGCATAATTGGATCAGGAATTCAGGAATGATGAGATCCGCAATTCCGCAGGAGAACTTAGGTCACCGACATTGCCCTTAATATTTTGCAAGCCTTGCGGCGCATTGCAAGAAAGATTGACGGCCGTTGAGGCGGAAAAGTCTACCGACGTTCCAGGCGACGCAGCCATCGCAGGATTAGAGATACTTGGGGGAGGCCTATATCCAGCGGTGGGAATAGTTCTCGACTGTAATCTTACTCCATTATCAAAGTTCAATGAATGTAAGCGATTCTTTGTAAAATACTGATAGGTAGAGGTTGTTTGAATGCGCTTTCCACGTCATTCATGTCGATTGTGTAGTCATGTCATAACATTGAGAATGATACATTTGGTAGTTTAATGGAAATTACCTACGTGAATCACCATGGTGAGTAAAAACTCGCACTGTTTTGCTTTTGGAATATTTAACTACAAAATTATTTTGATCTTGTGCTAAAGAAACCTTTATAAAAATATACTTAATTAAAATAAAAAGTTAAATTTTTTAAATAATAGTTTTTAGGCTTTAGGTAACTCTCTCTAAGCGACGAAGAAAGCTGAAGTATTTCTGAACGAACAAAACAACATTATGACCAGTCCGCTTCTAAGTAGGAGATTAAGCGAATGACCGTTTTAATTTATGCACAATATTTGCCAAATCCGTATGTTCGTCATTCAGTTGGTTCTTATTTTTGCCGGGCCGCTAGCCGCGAAGGCCGGTTGTCATTGCCAAGGCCTGGCGCTTCCCACGACCGGTTTTTGTTACGTGTCTCCGCCAATAACAAAGTACCTATCTAAGTACGACTAGGACCGTTTTCACGCATCACTGGACAGAAAAGGGGGACTGGGGTACTTTGGTACTTAATCATCTATTAGTAGGTATTGTTGGTTCAATTGGGTTGGAAGCACTCATTGCTTTCATGTAAATTACGCACAAAAGATTTGTACATTGCCTTTCTATCAGGCGGAGTGAAATCAATGAATACCTTGCAAAAAATATGTCTATCTTTTTTGTATTTCAAATGGCAGTAACTGGGTAATTCTATTTTTTCAGAATTTAGCGTTATGTCTATAGGTATACCTATATGAAGCAGAACAAGTAAAACATTGCGATTGGCAACAAACAACCAGGATAATTAAAGCCGGAAAACAGCCAGAACTGTTATGGCGGCAGATGTGGTAGCTCTAGCCTGTCGGACTCTGAAAAAGTCTTACCACCAATTGACCCAAGGCAGGAATCGAACCCACGACCTCCTGGTTTTATACCCGAGCGGCTTAGCCACTGTTCCACGGAGGAGGAGTAGTATCTGTAGTGAAGGAATGCTAGATCACAAATATTGACATTTTTTTTTATTCAACGTTTCAGATTCATCATGAACACAGTAACGATTTTCTCAAATTACGTAACCCCATTTGCATGCAAGACAAGGTCAAGTTCACAGGTCATTATACCTGAGTACCTACGCTAAGTCGTACCCGGGGTGTTTTTATGGTTTCCCTCCGCAACACGCAGCCCCGACGGGGCAAGTGGGTACAAACAAGGACGATCGGTCAAGGACACCCTACGCGTGCCGAGCACCGCTTTTCATTTTCAAAGAAAGGAGGTCGGTATGTCGTGTAAACTGGTGTATTTCAATAACTTTTACTCACAAATAAATAAATTATTGCTTTAACTCTATTTACAAACAAAATGTTCTTTTTTTGTACAAAATAAAATTCTAAGACAACTGCAAAATCTTTGAAAATCACGTTGAAAATAATGAATGCTTTATAGATATCTATCATCGATCACTAACCAACATCTCCTTGTGAGTAATATTTTTCTATGATTATCATCGATGAAGAATTTTTTTGAAGACCATACATACATACCTCAACATACGTCTACCGAATTTTAAAAATAAAACTTTTCATAGACTTATCTTAATCAATTTCCGTTTCCGGTTAGGGATGGAACTCACTAGTCAATCCTAATCGAAAGAACGCAACCAGTTTTACATTTGCGGTTACGTAAATATAATAACCAGCCAGCCAGACTAATGAAGAGTAGGTAGGTCTTCTAATCCTATTATTAATTAAAATAGTACCACCTCGATAGTCAGTAATAAAATAATAATCGTTCCGATATTAAAAAATGGTTCAGGGCAAGGCGTACGCAGAGTTATGCAATGAAAGTGAAAAATAACAAACTTGACATTGGCATCGACGTGATACAGCTTACGTTGATGTCTTGGCCGTGATCCAGTAGAAAAAAGAACCAGCAACACTCTAAATTTAAATTATCTGATGATAACGTCAAGAACGTATCGTAATTAATACTAAATCGATGATTATATTCCTTCAGAGATAACATTTTCTGAGGCAATATTCGAAAAAAACATAGATGTTAGATTTAAGCTTATAAAATTAATCAATACTTTCTTTTAAGATTAATAAAAAGTAGTAGTCTAACCTATTCTGGTTAAGAGATTGGGCTTCTTTTAGGGGTTTTACACATATAATCAAATTTTAAAGTTTTCGTAACTTTTGATTGATTGTGATTACGTACCTCAAAATGTAAATAAACACGTATTTTACACAAAAATTGTTATTAACATACAAATAAATTTAATTAAAATTAATTAAGAAAGATTAATAATTGTTTAAAAGGCTAATTTAAATTATGAACATTCAAGTTTTGGCCCTAAAACTTCCTGATGAATAATATTCCAACGGAGATAATATTCAAATTGAAAAAACACGTCTGTTAAATTTAATTAAGTGTTCAAAATGAAGATTGAGATCTTGTTGTTTTTCATATGACTACCTTAACAATCGTGCCAGGTTATCAATTAACTGCATAGCAATAATCCTTGGATCTGCTTCATTTGAAATGGTGCTCTTAATGATAGTCGAAATCTCAACTGAATACTGGCGAATACTGTCGGGCAGTCTGCCGGCCAGGCAAGCATCACAGCAAGGCCAAGGTTGACAGAGGAAGGGCTGCGGTGCGGGCGCGGGGCGACGCGGGCTTAACGCTCCGCGCGCTCCCGCTGAGACCATTCTGCACCTCGCAGTCGACTCTGACGGTTGTTCAAGTGCCAGGTAAGCCGTGGCCACTTACAATTCTAATCTAACGTCGAACCGAATACGTATCTATTGTTGTGCCCATATCACTTCTCCGATCGGTTATGTTTGACGTGTGACAACTTAAACCATTTTGAGATGTGAATGATAACGTCAAGTGGTGCATTTTCACTTATCAGTGGTATTGTGGAAGAAAGTTCCTGCATTTGATCATCGCCGGTTAAGGTAAACGGTAGAGCTAGATAGCCGGGGGAAGTTTCCCTCCGAAAAGTTTTAAAGCGATCCCCAAAGGGCGGGAAGCGTAAGACCCGCGTGCGTGGTGCGTGCCGCGCATCGATCGGCCGAACCCTCGCCCTCACCGCTCCCGGCTCCGATACATTCATTTGGACAAAATATCATTCCATTTAGTATTCTCCATTCCTTTTATTTATTTGCGGTAGTTTTAAGTGATTTAGTGCATGTTTTAGCGGCTAGTATCAAATAAATTCGTATTTGTGAAAATGGGTGGCTGTGCAACGAAAGAAAACAAGGAAAACAAACAGGCAGAGGATGCCGACGGGTGCGTATTGTCTCCGGCCGGCATTTAAATATCGTGTTGAGTGTATAACTATTGGGTAACGGGTTCTAAATTGCTTCATAACGCGTTTAGTGAATCATTTATCTACCTTCATTCGTGAATTCCTTTTCTAAAAATGTGATATTAAACTATCTGTGTGCACTGTGTAAAAATTATCGCGATTGGGAATATTTATATACCTGTCAATGTAATAAATTGCGTATTCTTTCTATACATATTTTTTATGAAAAGAGTAAAATACCCGCTTATTCTCAACTATCAAAGTTCTATAGTTCATTCAAAAGAAATACAAAAAAACTCATAAATGTCAGATTTTATATAATAAGATTTATTTTTATATTACTTTCAATTTTCAATAATTATACAAATATTAATTAAGTACGCCATACTTTTTCTCCAAATACATATTTAGGTTCTCTTGTTTAAAAATGCGGTAGTTGAAATACGAAACTGTTTGCTAAATAAAACCACTATGCACTTTCCGTGATTTTCTTTGGCGGTGTTTTGCATTCTTACCGGTACTTACACATTATCACATTCGATATCATTCGTGGAACGATAAATGGATACCGTAATCCGACGATGCTTAATTGTTGCAGCACCTTCTCGAATACAAATTATAGGAAATAAGTAACAAGAAACTCGCGATAACACGTTCGTTCACTGCTCGCGAGTGGGAGGCACGGCTGCGCTCTGTGAAACAGCACCGGTGCGCAGTGAGCTGACACATCCGTTCGACTTG
Source organism: Mecyna flavalis (assembly GCA_949319885.1). Taxonomy (NCBI): domain Eukaryota; kingdom Metazoa; phylum Arthropoda; class Insecta; order Lepidoptera; family Crambidae; genus Mecyna; species Mecyna flavalis. The sequence continues at coordinate 3,534,974 of OX439426.1, forward strand.
CGCGTGTCGGTCAAGGCGACCTCTGGCTAAATTACGTAATTCCACCACAAAATCAAGTGAATTCTTGGGTGTGTTCAAACAATCCCGGCTCCGTCAGTCCGAAGAACATCTCCTTTACCTGTAGTTGCTAAAACCCTTAACCCACATTGAACCAGTGGCTTGTTATAATACATCACCATGAATTATAAACTCAAAGTCACAATCCCAGTGGTCGTTTGCGGTGGCGCTGTGCTTGCATATTACCTCATCCGGAGGTTCGTAACATAGTGCCTAAAAGTTTAGTGCGTAGTGTTTCAAGTTTGTAGATTCACCATTTTTTTATTAAAATACCCTCATTTCATATTTTTCTCTCATAAGCATAAAGAAGATTAGTTTTTTAGAAATGAAATCATAAAGTGAAAGTTTATCATTAAATTTTGGATTTTTCATTAGTTTGTCATCACCACCTTTCGATTATGGAGATAATGGGTACGTCCCTATTTTTCCAGTTTAAAAAATTCGTTGACGTCATTTGTCGAAAACGAAAACCGCCGCGATTTTTTCTTACTTTTGAAAATTCGATACAAATTGAGTGAAAACTTTAATATTAAATTAACAAAATGTGTACTCGGGCAACATGTGCAGCTCTGAAAGCGTTAGAATCACCAAATTAGGTTTTATGTTGTAATTATGTCGTGGAAATGTTGTGTAATGTATTGTTTTGTTTTCAGGAAAGCCGCAGCAATGGTGGACGCCGCAACCCTCGAGAAGATGGAGGCTGGTTTCAGCAAGCTCGCTGCCTCCGACTCCAAGTCGCTGCTGAAGAAGTACCTCACCAGGGAGGTGTTCGACGCTCTTAAGAACAAGAAGACCTCCTTCGGCTCGACGCTCCTGGACTGCATCCAGTCGGGTACGTAAATAGCCGCACTTATGTAACACAAGTCGGGAACTCGGGACTTTACAAAGAGACTATTTTGATTAGATTATAATATAGGTACTTTACTTAACTTATTGAAAGGTATAGAAGGGCTTACCTTTTATTAGGTAGATAAAACAAAATGATAGTAAGCAAAATAATAGTCACTGACTAGTATATAATCCTAATTTTTACCCATCAGTATTTATTCGAAATAAATCCATGGTTACATAGTTTATACTTATTTAGAGCTGTTGGAGTAAAGAACTGTAAAAAATAGTTTATTTTTCTTGGAACCCAAGTAAAATAAACTGTATGTTTTAATTTCATGTTTATCATGATAAATTAATCAATGAGTTTTATGGCTGGAAGCTGGCATAACTTTCTCAGTCTAACCATCTCAGTTAAATTAAAGAAATGGTTTTAGGCCAATAGAAACAAATGACATAGACTTAAATTTATTAAAATTAGGTATTCCAAATCAATAAAACTACCATTCTTGATACTTCCTTGATCCAAATGGGTTTTACATAATATATTTGAAAATAAATCCTTCTCAGTTTTATTATTTGGTTGCCTCTGATGAATTTACACTGATAATATATTGAATGGAAATTTTCCTATGATCAAACCAAAAGATCAAAGTTTCCAATTGAAAATTATCTAAGATTCAGATTACGTATACATATCATATTTGATAAATTTTATCTGACATTATCATGCCTATATTATATCATTGCTAATAGTAATAAGTAGGAGCTTCATCCCATATTTATTAGAATTAATGGCAATTTAGATTACACAATCAATTTTGATTTGATTAAATGAGAATTTTATATTATTCCCATCATAACTTGAACTTGAGACAAGCATATCATTGTGATGATGGCTTGTTTTCAATGATGTGATGGTGGAATCCTCTGTGCTGCAGCTGCAGTGGAATATTAGCTCACATTTTTTATTCAGTAGGAATTTAAATTAAAACATCCTTATTAATTATTAGGAAACAATAGCAGTTACTTATTTGATCAATGATGATTCAGGAACTTTAAATTTAGAGGTACACATTTTTTAATAATTTTTCTTATTTATTTTTTATTGATTATAATATTTATATGGTTTTCTGAGACCCCTTCAGGAGGACTCTGTATAGTAAATGATAGACATTTTATTAGTTTTAAAGTTAAATGGAATACCTATAATAAATTAAGTTTTTACAAAACTATGCTTTTAAAAAGTATTTGTTGATAGATTTATTTTAATTGGATGGTCTTACAACATTAATTTATTTTTCACTTTTTCAGGTGTTGAGAACTTGGACTCTGGTGTCGGAATCTACGCCCCTGATGCTGAGGCGTACGTAGTCTTCGCCGACCTGTTCGACCCCATCATCGAGGACTACCACAATGGTTTCAAGAAAACCGACAAGCACCCCGCCAAGAACTGGGGTGATGTCGAGAGCCTGGGCAACCTGGACGCCGCTGGCGAGTTTATCGTCTCCACCCGTGTGCGTTGCGGCCGCTCCATGGAGGGATACCCCTTCAACCCCTGCCTAACCGAGGCCCAGTACAAGGAAATGGAAGACAAAGTATCTTCCACCCTGTCCGGCCTTGAAGGCGAACTTAAGGGCACATTCTACCCTCTCACCGGCATGTCCAAGGAGACCCAGCAGCAGCTGATCGATGACCACTTCCTCTTCAAGGAGGGCGACCGTTTCCTCCAGGCCGCCAACGCCTGCCGCTTCTGGCCCACCGGCCGTGGTATCTACCACAATGAGAACAAGACCTTCTTGATCTGGTGCAATGAGGAGGACCACCTCCGTCTCATCTCCATGCAGATGGGCGGTGACCTGAAGCAGGTCTACAAGAGGCTGGTGACCGCCGTCAACGACATCGAGAAGAGGATCCCGTTCTCGCACAACGACCGCCTCGGCTTCCTGACCTTCTGCCCCACCAACCTGGGTACCACAGTGCGCGCGTCCGTGCACATCAAGCTGCCCAAGCTGGCCGCCGACAAGGCGAAACTGGAGGAGGTCGCGTCCAAGTACCACTTGCAGGTGCGCGGCACCCGCGGAGAGCACACCGAGGCCGAGGGCGGAGTCTACGACATCTCCAACAAGCGCCGCATGGGCCTCACCGAGTACGACGCCGTCAAGGAGATGTACGACGGCATCGCTGAACTGATCAAAATCGAGAAGTCGTTGTAAGAAGTTTTCGATCTCGCGCTATCAGTATTTTTTGTATTATTTATCGTTTCATGTAAGTATTGGACGTGAGAGGCGGCGGCGGAACTAGTCAGGCGCCCTCGCGGGCCCGGGCACGCGGGCGGCCCTATATACTGTTTTGAAGTAAAGTATTTTCTATAAGGAAATGGAAAATAAAGACAGCTAGCATTAAGACCAATTACCGCCTATTATTTTATGAATACCACTACCCAACAATGAACTTTCTCACACTTTAATTACTTTCACACCTTGGGAAAAGAGTTCTAAAAATTCACACCAATTGCAATGTAACATTGCCGAATATTATTACTATTAAAGTTGTACTTATAACAATAATTCTTTTAAATATCCTTTCTCTTTTAGAAGTTTTATTCGGGGTTCGATTCTCGGTTCTATTTGAAGTTATAACTAACTACTTACTCGTGGGGCAAGTGCCCCACCCTGGTGCGAGTATAGTTTGCTAGTTACATTTTTATACTGCGATATAAGAGTACTCTGTGTGCCTCACCCCGGGGTCCATTTCTGCCCCACTCTGGGCCCATGGCTGCCCCACCCTGATCCCATGGCTGGCTACGACCATGTCCTATTATAATCTAATATTATTTGTAAAGGCCGCTCTACACTTAGCCCGCGGATCGCGCGCGATGGCTGCGAAAGGGCGCGAACGCTAAGTGTGGAGCCGTTTCGCATAAAATAGGAGACGGCTCCACACTTAGCGTTCGCGCCCTTTCGCGGCGTTCGCGCGCGATTCGCGGGCTTAAGTAGTTACTAATTAGTATAGACCGACAAACTTATCTGTTCTGGTGGCCAAAATTGGAACTACTTGAAATTCAATGCAAAAACGATATTTAATGACAGTTCTTAATAGACAGTAGCGACGCCGCCACCGGAACAGATAAGTTTGTCGGTCTATAGTCGTTATTCGATTAAAAACATTTATAGACCATAGATTAAAGAAATAAAATACTTCTATGTTATAGACTACATTACTTAATCCTCAGAACAATAACTATGCTTTATACTTTATTAAATCTTTGATGATCTCTGCGACAGGTGTCGCAGTGACATTTCTAGAGGCGTAGTCTTACCATGAACGAATGTTAAAATTTCGATTCGTAAGTAATCGATTCTTCTATCGATTTACACTGAACGATTGAGGACCTCTAATAAAAGTAATTTTAAACAAAGGACACATGGCATGCTCTTTGACTATGCGAAAACATTTAGGTTAGTTTGGTTGTTTGTCGGAGAATCTCAAATTATTATTTTCGAATTTCGGACTTCGATCATATTTAAATTGTTTTATCCAAACCGACTTACTTCTAATCAAATTAATTGATTTTTTATTATAAAATTGTACGTTTTAAGAGATAAACAAAATGAAAATTTTCCGATGTTTTAAAATTTCATAATCGATTATTACGTACGCGAATGATAAAAGCAATGAACATCTCTAAGTGGGCGGGAACCCACAATCATGAACGTTATTTCTCTTCATACATTTGTCAGACAAAAATTGTGAAATTTAACAGCTGTCAAATCGATGACAGCTGTCGCAGAGATCATCAAAGATTTAAACAAGTATAGTAATTGTTCTGAGACTTATTCTCTGTACGATTATCGTAGTTGCGTCCTAGGTTCATGGTTGCGTCATATATGAAAATTAAAATAATTCGAAGTCGTTCATCGCTAGACCTATTTTTAATTTAATAATATTAGGTCAAAGTGGCACGTCACGCTTGCTATTTTTATAGTGACTTAATACCTATAGCCCGTTTCGCATAAAATAGGAGACGGCTCCACACTTAGCGTTCGCGCCCTTTCGCAGCCATCGCGCGCGATTCGCGGGCTAAGTGTAGAGCGGCCTTATCATACTCTCTGATACCTATTAAATAAAATGTACCTAGATGTCTGTCTTTAGTTCGTAAATCAAAGGCTATAAATAACTTATAATAAGTTAAGTAAAAGAAACAGTGCACAGGAATATGGCACTCAACCAAAATCTGACAATAACAATAATACATATTATACCCATTAATTATCTTTCAAATCAATAGCATAGGTATGTATGTGTACTTTAAGGCATTTCCTATAAAATATTGTAAGTCAATATTTTTTAGAGTCGAGTTATTTTTTGTCGAGTTTGTTGCGGCATTTCTTCCGGCAGGCCATTCACCACGTCGAAGTGCTGGTCACGTGCTGGTGGAGTAGTGTTCTGTGGTGCTGGTAGGCTAAAAAGGACTTGCTTGACGTGCAAAAGTATTTTTAATAAATCCAATTGCAGAAATAAATGTTATGGTGTAAATAGAATAATTACAGGGACAGGACTAGGATATTGATGTGAGAAAAATAAAAGGGGCGATTTTCTGACAGGCCATTTAAAAAAAAGAAAGACTTCCAAAAGCTTCACTAGATGGCGTTGAACGAAGTATGTACATACGTACCTCTGGTTTTGAATCTAGTAGCCACTAATCCACAATCTTTACTCATTCTTCTTCTTCTTCTTAATGAATGGCTTGCTTTGTGTTTTTTATTAACGATTCCGCCAATTGTAATTTTTTCGGGAATGAAAATTACATCTGACATAAACAAAACGATTCGTTTTATCAAATAAAAGTCATAATCAAAGTAAACTTTATAACGTTTTGTTCCTTGTGTTGTGACTGCATATGTGGAACGGCGCCATCTATTGAGAACTAACAAAACGGGCTGTCAGAAAATCGCCAAATGGGCGATAAGCGAATACAATAAATTGTGTCAGGACTTAGGACTGAGGAAACAACATTCACAATTAAAAAGGCTGAACAAAATAAGTGAATATGTAAACAGATTGATCTGATACAAAACAATAACCTGAACTATCAATAACATTATCGACGAGTACAAAATGAACTTTTTCATAATACTAAACAAAATAACCAATAAATAAAATAATCCAATAAATATCTACTTAATGACTATAGTAAAAATAAATAATATGTATTTTCTAGATATTATTTTGGTACAGAACAAAATTCGACGTTCATACAAAAAAATATTAGGTACCGAAATACCTAGTATTCCCAAATACTGAATTTGGAAAAGAGTGAATTTGTATTTTGCACAACTCTAGTTCTTTGCTGTCATTGTCACTGACGGACGGACGACGTCAGTCAAACAAGTGTCAAATTTTCATTTGACATTTTTGATTTGAAACAAAAACGTAAACAGAAGTCACGATGGCGACGCCGAAAGCTGAAAAAGATTTGCATTTACCACTATCTAGAGTGAAAACTATCATGAAAAGTTCTCCAGATGTAGAAGCCGTCGGTCAGGAACCTTTATATTTAGTTACAAAAGTCACTGTAAGTAATATCTCCAGTTATTTACTCATAACCTCAATACCTACTGTTTTTCTAAATATTCAAGTTTTTCTTAAATAAATGATCAATAATGAGTATTACTTATTGCCATCAGATCATGAACCATACGATATGGATATATATAATTATAGAAAAGGGCTGGAAATAATATTTATAACGTTATTTTTCAGGAGCTATTCGTAACGGATTTAGCCAAAAGAGCTTTTAAAAACAGCAAAAATTCCCTCTTAGAATACAAGCATATTGCCGAAGTAGTGCAAGAGGATGACACGCTCGACTTTCTGCGTGAGATTATGCCTAGGAAGATAACGGTAAGGCAGTTCAAAGAGATGATGGCAAAAAAGGCGGCAAAAGGAGACAATTCAGACGACGAGACGACAGAGTCAAGCGAGGAATCCACTGACGAGAGCTCCAGTAGTAATGAACAAGATTGATGTTAGAAATTAATTTTATAGTGAAATTACTCCTTTTTACCAAAATTTTAGCTTGGGGCATGTATTTACAAAACATGACTTGTGCCCATGAATTTTACACAACAATTTCCTGAATATGTCACTGTAATAAATAACCACGGAATTTAATAACCAATAAAGGGTTATTACAGTGACATATTCAAGGAAAAGTAAGCATAAGTTAACAGTAGTATGAATTATAATATTTTGATATTCCATAACAACTGAATTAAGAAATAAATTGTATTTGATGTTCCATCAATTACATATTTAACTTCAAGACCAATATACAGTAACCATTAAAATTTATTGCAAAAAAAGTGTAAAATAAGACCAGTAGTTTTGAGGCCCGTCGCAAAATCTTTGGAAGGAGCCGTTGCACGTTGGGGGGAAATCTGGTGGGATGAAAAATGAACCCCATTTTAAAGTATGGAATGTGTGAGCTTGTTGACTTCTGCTTGTAACCTGATAAAACAAAAATTCTGATATAAAATAATCTCATTAATGATTCTTTGCGACTAGGAAATAAGGTTCATAGAAGTATAAGTTAATGTTGCATGTCAATTTTAATATGTTCTTATTTCTCCTAAAATAAAAATGATAAAACTAATGAAAAGAAAAAGTATCACTAGTTCCGCTGGGACTGCAAACAAAATGACAAGGGACTAATGAGAAGAAAAAGTTTCACTAGTTCCGTTGGAACTTTTTTGACTGGAACTAGTGAGAAGAGAACAATCCAAAATTGCAATATTGATGACCGGCAAATCCAAAAAATTATGTATTATTAAAACCAACTAATATAATAAATTAAGGCCAATTGTAAAGTTTGGTTGTACCCATATAATACTGAACTAAATGAATTTGTAAATGTAGTTTGATTTCTTAAGTATGTATTTGTAATTTAGCAGTAAAGTTTAATTATGTAATAAGATTTTGTTGTTTTCTTAATAGGTACTTTACATTAATGTCGGGAAATATTTATGTCCATTATGGCATAGAAAACAGGCACATGATGATAAATCATTATTTCATTTCCGTAGAATCAAATCGGAAGAACGTCATCGATCGGAAGTAAATATTTTTTAATCGCATCAAAAATGTGTTTGAGTGACATCTGTCGGTGATTTGGCGAATGACCGTGGTTGATTCTGAAGTGTGAGTGTCTATGACCACTGTATCTAGAGGGCAGCACTAACCATCAATGAAAAAGACGTGATGAAAATCAGTGTGTATTCAATAGATGTCGCTACAGACAGAGGCGGATTATCCTAAAGGCAAAGTAGGCATGTGCCTAGGGGCGCGACGGTACAAAGGGGCGGCAGAATTGTAAAATAAAGAAAAAATATACAATATTGCATAAAATTTATTGCGCCAGTAAGTAAACCACCTACTTAGACAATGAAAACTATTATTTTTGGTTACAAAAAGCACGATTGGGACTGGCTAAAACTTACGCCTACAAACAACCTCGTCGATGGTACATGATCTATGATCGAAGTTGGAAAGATACGACTGCAATGTTCGTCGCGTCGCGTCGCGGCGTCGACTGAGTATCGGACGTTCCTGCTTCTAAAATTGCGGGGACGAGAGTGTGGTGCGGGGGCGGAAGCTAAGCGGTCAGGCGCGAACGAATGCGCCAAAAAATTTTAATTCACGACAACGTTTGTTTCCCAAATTTGCCCGACCGAGAAAGAAATCCGGGATCTTTTGCGCTTACGGCAAGCACTTAGACCACTATCAATACTATCGAGGTCGAATTACGAGTAATTCATCATCATCATTTCAGCCAAACGACGTCCACAGCTGGACATAGGCCTCGCCAAGGATCTCCAAACCGATCGGTCCTGCGCCACCCGCATCCAGTGGATTTCGGCGATCTTTATGGATTAATCGGTTCACCTTGTGGGAGGCCTACCACAGCTGCGTTTCCCGGTACGTGGCCACTCGAGGACCTTTCCGCCCCAACGGCCGTCAGACCTCCTTGCAATGTGTCCCTGCCACTTAAGGCTTGCATTTCTTCGGGCAATGTCGGTGACCTTAGTCTTTCTGCGGATCTCATCATTTCTGATGCGATCACGCAGGGAGACTCCAAGCATAGCCCTCTCCATTGCCCTTTGCGCGATTTTGAGCATTTTTATGCGGCACATTGTAAGTGGCCACGTTTACGTTCCGTAAGTCATCACTGGCAACACACACGTATCTTGAGGCACTGCGGTAGTCGGGCCGAGAAAACGCTGCGTAGCTTCCCAAACGCTGCCCAGCCGAGTTGGATTCGTCGGTCGACCTCTTTCTGGAAGTTGGACTTACCAAGTTGGACTTTTTGTCCCAGTAGTAGTACTTATCTACAACTTCCGGTGTTGAGTCCCCAACTTTTATAGGAGTGGGTACGACATGGGAGTTCGACATGATTTTCGTCTTTTCCATGTTCATTTTAAGACTCACTTGTTGAGACACTACTGCAGAGATCGTTGAGCATTGTGCCTAGATACTTCCAAGGACTCAGCCATGACTACAATATCATCCGCAAAGCGAAGGTGCGTCATGTACTCGCCGTTTATGTTGATGACAAGTTCTCTTCAGTCCAGAAGCCTTAACACGTCCTCCAACAGAGTATGTAGTGAACAGTTTCGGCGATATAACATCGCCCTGTCTCACACCCCGCTGGAACCGAATGGGTTTTGTCTTCTGGTCCTGGAAGCGGACTGACATGGTGGCGTTTTCGTACAGCGACTGCAACACTTGTATGTATCGGTAGTCTTTTTGGCACCTTTGGAGTGACCGAAGCACGGCCCATGACTGGAAAGAATCGAAGGCTTTTCATAGTTCACAAACGCTAAGCATAATGGGAGATTATTTTTTCGGACTTTTGTATAATCTGCCGCAGCGTGTGCATGTAGTCTATGGTACTAAAGCCTTTACGGAATCCGGCTCGTTCGGGAGGCTGGAAGTCATCAAACCTACGTACGAGACGATTCGTTAGAACTCTAGAAAACAGCTTGTATACATGACTCAGTAGCGTGATGGGTCTGTAGTTCTTCAGCTGCGTCCTATCGCGCTTTTTGAAGAACAGCTTCACCACGCCCCTGTGCCATGCTGTTGGCGCTTTGCCCTCGAGAATAACGGAGTCGAACAACCTCTGGAGAGCTTTCAGGACCGGTCGACCTCCTGCCTTTAACCCATTCAGTGCCGAGCCCGCCGATCGGCGGGCAATTTATTTTAACTCTCATGCCGAGCCCGCCCATGGGCGGGTCAATTTTAAACTGCAATAACTTTACGAAATAACGTCAGAAAATTATGAAATCTTGTGTAATGATTTGTTTTATTAAATTATATTGGCAACTCAAATGGCCTGCTGATATTTGAAGTTTTGAAAAATTGCCGATTCTAAACTGTCATGCCGAGCCCGCCCATGGGCGGGCAAGATTTGTATTCAGAAATCACAAACCTTTTGTAAGCTTTAGTAACATTTAGTTTGGACATGCTCGCTACCTCTTTTGCGTTGATTTATATTAGGTGTAAACATTTTATAAATACACTTTCAAACGATGTATGTCATAAAATATGTATGCCATTGCGGCATTGATTTAATTTAATTAATCATAATAGACGTCCTCTACAGGGTCAATGTATTATTATCAAAATCTAACTTGGTCGTTGTCATGGATTGTTTCCCTGAAAGTAGGCACAGTTAAATGATGTTCAATGAATGCCGTATGTTATTATATGTGCCGTATAAAACTGCCACCAATAACACAGAAAACTGCACATACACGCTTTACAGACCGTACAGTACTTGTAAACTGAACATTTTATACGATTCCAATCTCAATCTATAGCTGCATGTCGAAAACGCCCATGGGCGGGCAAGATTACTTAATCGTAATGCCGAGCCCGCCGATGGGCGGGCTGCATATTACAGTATGGCGGCATCTGCGTAATGTCGTCACTTTTCAAGGCGGCATCGAATGGGTTAAAAGCTCCGCTGTACGTAACTCCGTCATCCCCCGGCGCCTTGTTGTTTTTAAGCTGTTTTAGAGCTACACTGATTTCGTAAAGGCTGACGTCTTGATTATATTCAGTGTAGTGTCAGGTCAATTTGTCTCTACGATCTGTGGCCTCAGTGACAGAGGTGTTCGTGTCGTCGAGTAAAGCTGCCCATAAAAGTTTTCAATCTCGGCCAAAAGCTCATGGCGTGACGTGACTAAGTACTCTACCGTCCTCTGTCTTCAACTTCGTCAGCAAGCTCTCCAAGAGACAGGTCTCTGGCAAACACTTTAGAGCCTTTGTTTCGCTCAAGTAATCGCTCGAATTAAGTAACTATAATATATTAAATATTTAAAGTTACTTAATTATATAAATTATATATTTGATACACTGATTTAATAATTTTTTTATCCTGTTCATAATTTTCGGGTTTGCCAGTCGTACCTTAAAACTTTAAAATATTGTAAATCGAATTCTTAAAATCTGTCCGACAATATCGATCTCATGTAAACTCATGCTCTTTTTTCCTTGGCCTCCATCTCACCGCGTTTTCTTAAGGTACATCGGTTCCGGTCAAACTATAGTAGGTACGAGTTATTTTTAATATAGGGGCGCCGATGAGATGTTTGCCTATGGCGCTCTCAACGTTTAATCCGCCTCTGGCTACAGATGTTTTTGTCGTTCTACGCACGGAACAGAGTCTGTTCCACGTCTGTTCCGTGGTTCTACGACTATTAAAAAGTAATTAAAAAGTAATTCTAATTTTTTCGTGTTGGTATTTCACATTATAGTTTTAACACGAAATATTTAATCAGTAATTCTGGTGTGGTGTCGTAGTCATGTGAATAGTTCAATTTTCTGGGCTGAAATGAACCTCCTCGAGACTTAACTCGACGATGTCCCTAAAAGAACCCACATAGAAATTCAGACCAAATAAAAAATAACACCGTATCGATACCGACGGGTTTTTCACATTTCGTCTGTTTTTATACAAATTCGCAGCCAGAGGCACATTCTATTGAACCTTACCTTACTATGATTGAACCTCGTGACTTAACTAGGTACTTAAATAACCAATCCTATCGCAAGGCTTGTCAAAATTGTTATGATAAACGATCGCGATCCTCAGGATTTTGTGCTATGATTAAAATGAAATTAAGTTGTGAGGCTATTATTTATATCCTACTATACCTACATAGTTTTTCTTACAACGACCTTTGCAGAGGCACGTAGGTATGGATCGTCTGCAAAACGCTTCGTCATTAAGATGACCTGTTAGAAATATTAAGCACTCCTACGTCGCAGTACTCATAATTATACTATGTCTACGTACTCGTAGTTAATAAAGACAGATCAAATTATTTCAATCACGCAAAATTGTGTTAGGGGATCGTACTTAGCTCAAATAATTTTAACGAAAAACAAGTCTGTCTTCCTAAATTTTTTAATGGATGCCTATTTTCGAATGAAGTTTTTTCGCTACAAGACGGGCCAAGACGCCAGCTCATCCTACTTCGGATGTTAAGAAGTTTGAAGAGACGAAAGGTTTAGTCCCGCCTGAATTCTCTTGCATATTTTAGTACTTTAGACAGCGAATTTGGTAGCTGTACTTAGTAATTATCTATGTATTTAATATTTTAATAATCTGTGGCTGTACCCACGCTCAACGCGGGTAAAACTGCGGGCAAAACTAGTACGACATGAAGTTTGTAAGATATTTATATTTAACAAGATTACTGTTGGAGTGGTCAAATAAGTTTAACTCTTGACCCTAATTGGCGAAGTATGAGCTCGGTTTGTTTGTACGTCACCGTGACATAATGTCGAGCCCACAAACATGAAGAATGATACAAGGTGAAACATGATGCGCCTGCGCATTGTCTTCACCACAGATAACATACATAGACGGTACTATAGGTAATATTAGGAACTCATCATCTTCTATCTATTTACATTTTAGTTAAGGAACATTTTCTTATTAATAATAACGAACAAGATCTTTAGGTAGGTTTATCAGTTGTATAAGGCCCTCCGCACATGGAGCTACTCAAAAGGAACAAATCACAAACTCAAATTACTAACGAGTTTCTTGAGCGTCACCGCCTTAATACATTGCCTTGCCATAGAGGTTCGCACACGACGCGACTAGTTACTAATCAGTTAGAAACACGTTAGAAACGCGTTGGTAACTGATCGCGCGCGACACGTCGTCGTACCGGTCGCCGAGCTACTAGTTACCCGAGTTTACTGTGTTTTTGTTGTGCAAGCATAAACGAACAAGCCTTAAATATTAAATTTGTTGTTTCACACAGCTCTCGTGCTGCAACTGATAATCCGCAGTTCACATTATTTTGAATATATGGATGAATCCAAAATCTGCGACGATTCCTTCGGCGTCTGTTAAGATAATATAGTACGGTCAACAGCACATCACGGTATACACTTGCAGTTCGATAATAGCGCTTATGCCCCCGACATAAGAGCGGTACAAAGTCCAAAGTGTTACGTCTGACGTGCTTTTGACTGTACAATGATATCGTCATCTTCGCTCGATCCACTCGACATTTTTATTTTTTCCAATATTTCGTCTTGCTAGGCCCTTCGCACGTGTTTATTTGGGAGCAGAAATAACAGGAGTGACTAAAACCTTGCAACTTGAGTAGCGTCGTGTGCGAGGTACAGTTTATACCTAACAGTATGTAATTCTAATTATTGATTAGTTCCGTCATTTTTGAGTAGCTCCATGTGCGGAGGGCCTAAGGGTATTTACATACTGTTATGTTATAAGTTATTGTCAGGAAAACGTTTAATTAAAAATTTACTTATAGTTTATGTAGCTACGTATATTTAACTTGCCTATAATATTGGAGGTGATATGGTCGGTCGAGCCTCGTCCGGTCTATAACAAGACCACAAACTAAAAAGGAGCACTTTGTGACATATTGAATGAACCCGCCCTATGTGGTGAGTCTTGGGCTGGCTAATAGCCACAATGATGGAACTAAAACAAAAAAAACTAGCTCGCCCCAATTGGGTGTAAAGGGGACACAGGGGAACTTTATTAGGTATTAGTAGTGTGACGCTTTATTCTTGAGTCCCACAGGACGGCCCGGTCTTACGGATATGGTGCCTAAACGCATTCTCCTCCGAAAAAAAGGGTGGTAAGAGACCTACACACCAATCACCACACTCCGCTCCCAACGGAGGGTGAAAGTAATTTATACCTCGGGGTAAAAAAATGTCTAGAAACCCTATTTTAACCTATGCTAAATTAAAATGATCAAAAAAAACATGCCGACCTTTACTCGTCTCATAATAAAAATTATAAGGAAAGAACAAATTGTAAAAAAAAAACTAAAAGCACGCATCGTTACATTTTTTGTTTATTTATGTATCATAATTTTATTATTTTTGAGTCGTGTATGAGGTAGCAACAAAGTCTTTTATGCAGCGTCTGTTCTTGGCAGATCACTCACGTTTGGGACCGATATTATCACGTGTAAATCTAGCTGATACCTACTATAATTATGGATGTTCCAAGTACATCTCACGAAGCTACGATAGAACGAGTTCTGATAGGTATAGTATAGTATAGGATAGATAGGTAATCTTTTATAATCTAGAATTGGTTAACTTATAAGTTAGGTAAATTACAAAATGAACCACCTTTGCCTCACCAAGCCGTCATAAAAATTGGTGTATTTTTTGTTCCAGTAAACAACGAAATTTAGAAGTACGTTACGAATTGGATCATGGTTAAGACAGGCCCTCGAGAAGGCAGGTATGGATCAGTGTAGGACCGATGGGTCCCTATTTGAGTGCGAAAGTTACTAGTTCGATTTTTATTACCTATTTCGAACACGCTGTGTCGATAATTCAGTTGTACGATGTTTTATTACATCGATGTTTTATTAGTGCGATGTAACGTTTGTGCGAAAAATGCTCGAAAAACCCTACAGCGATTGCTCACTAGTTCGATAATTTATTATTTCTATAGTAAGTATGCGGGTTTGAAACGGATACTATCATCCCTGAGATTTAATTTAGTTTTTCGCAACAGGATTTTTCGCACAAACGTTACATCGCACTAATAAAACATCGTAGGTACAACTGAATAATCGACACAGCGTGTTCGATATAATAAAAATCGAACTAGTAACTTTCAAACTCAAATAGTGAACCCGGAATGATCGATTGCCATTAGGTGAACATCTGCTTCGGCTCGTCCATTTCGGGCGTGAAGATGAAACCGGGAGAGTTTAGGCTAGCTAGAAGGATGAACGTCTTTAGAACGCCTGAGTTCCACAAACGATCGACATCCCGATTTTTATCGAATTTGTAAAATTGGATGTAGAGTTTTCCAACGTTTTTGTCAGTGTTCAAATATATTTTTTATCTTTCAAAATTAGAACCTAGTCGAGATCAAGCATCGTAAATACCAGAGCCAAGGTTAATAAAATGTGATCTTTGAACGAAGCTCTATTTAATGCATTTATATTAGATGCAACTAAATAATTTACATGTAAAGTTCGATCGTTAAGTAAGACTAATAAATTACGGATTATTCCACTTTGCCCCACCAAGACGCCCCACTGGTGGGGCGAAGGGGAACGTTTCAAAATTCGCAGATTACGACTAGGTATGTCATTTGTAGGAAATAACTATTTTGTATTGAATTTTCGTTTTTGTTATATCAATCTTAAAACTATTAAAAGTCAGTTACCAGAGTGAATAAATTGGGGAGACACTTCGGGCTTTTCGTTATTTTAAGGTCAAATAAACTGAGGTCGCAATTAAAAAGAACAAGGTTAGACTAATTATGCATGAATATAACATTTAAAATTCATAACAGATATTACGAGTATATTAAAGCGACGGATGACCGTCAGATATATCGTAGCAGACAAGCTTAGGTAACCAAATACTTCTAAAAAATTTAAAATTTCAGTAAGTTCCATCCATACACTACAAGTCTACAAGAAACTATAAATATCTGAACATTCATCACTCACTACATTAATATCTGACGGCGACTGTACTTACTCAATATAACAACTTTATTTGGAGGAGATCCTACTAATAACGTTTTAATTAATTAAAATAATGACTTTCTCTTTTGCCGATTAAAAAGAAGAACGCATCATTAATATTGATATCTGCTCGATAAGTTATGAGAAACTTATCTGACGGCGGTGAAACTAGCCTTTAATCTTAGCAAACATTGAGCCACTAGTCACAAGACTGTACAATATCCTAGACTCTTTTATTATGTGAGAAGCTAGTGTATATTACTGGCTTTCCGCCCGCGGTTTCAATCAAACGCGAGTAATTTCTTTTTCAAATATCCCGCGGGAATGAGTCGTTTCCCGTATGATTTTTTTAGCCTATGTCCTAATCCGGGTTATAAACTATTCGTGTGCCAAATTAAATCTAAATCCGTTCAGCCGTTTAGGCGTGATTGAGTAACAAACAAACATCCAAACATCCAGACTTTCGCATTTATAATATTAGTAGGAAGTAGGATGTGCCTATTTTCCCTGTTACAGATCACAACGTACCACTTCCTCACCCCGTACCAGTTACGGGATAAATAGAACGGTTGTTAATTCAGAAACGGAGCTAAAGATTACAGTTATGCAGTGTTCCCTACCGGTAAATCACAGGTGGTCTAACTCACTTATATCAACTGCTGGTGTCATTATGAAAGAAATAGTGCGTAAACGCAAAGCAAGACATGCCATTGCGACTGCGGATGATAACATAGCAGAAACCACACTATTGCTTAGCTCCAGGGTGACAAGCTCAAAATTGGCAATTATGCTAAACTTAAAAAAAGCGGTTATAGTTTCAATTTTGCTTGTAGGCATGTAGAGTTGGTTTGTTTGTATGCCAAAACTTGACTTTTGTTTGGGAGTGAGCCCTCTGTAACAAAAATAATTGAGACCTTTTTCTATCAGAAGGAACACATGATTTTATACTCCTATACTTGAAATCTTTGAAATCTGCCAAAATGTGCCAGTTTTTTAAATAATCCGCATCATCTATCATTGGTTATCTAGGCCCGAAATCTGCCTAAATGGCAGAATCTGTCATAAGTGGTCACCCTACTTGGCTCGCGGTAAATTGCTAGACCTCTAGACTCCATAATTTGGTTGCACTGTAGACTGTGATGAGAGCTCAAATGGCTTATTAAATGCCAAATGAGTTCAAATGACAGCAGTTTGCTTGGTTTAGCGCAAGTTTGGTGACACTAATGACAATATAATAGAGTCTTTTTAATGGCCAAATATTGCAATTTCGTGCGCTATGATTTACTGTTTGTGAAGTAAGTTTTTCCAGTATATTTTACAGGTATTTATAAATATTAGTATTATAATGACTGGCTATCAGTGCATTGCTATGCACGATATTAACCCTCAATCCACTAGGTGAAATTTACTAACATAAACATCTTCTATGAGTCCTTGGGACTCATATATTTTTCAAGTGAGGTTTTCTGTAATAAAACAATGTTTGTTCAAAAAAAAATTTTTTAATTCTTTAAAGCATTTATTAGGGTACTAGAAAAAATTAACAAAAATGGACAAATTATTGAGATCCTCTTAAAAATTAAATAAACTTATTTTAACAGTCTCAAAAAACAAAGGTATTTTCAAACCTCTACAAAAATAACAAATATTCTAACAAATATCATCTATTTATCTTTTTCTGACATCCAAAGGCATACTAAAGAAAAATACGAAAAGAAAAATGTATGCTTCAATACAAAAAAAAAAAACGTGCAATGGGTTTTTCCACTGCTTACAGGCATCGCCGGCATATCTTTTTTGAGCAAGTCATGCATATTGGCTTCAGACATTTGGTGCATAGATATGCAGTATTTGTTCTCTTTTTGTAATGGCAGAGATAGCAATATTTTCTTTGCGTTCTGGGAAGCTTGTCTCCGGTTTCAGGGTAGCTCGCATCTTCAGGAATGTCTGTTTTCAAGATGGATGAAATCGAGCTGCGTACTTGGCGTGGCAAACGTGTACTGTGCAAACGTGTCATCAGATTACTTTGATTTAGGTTTTCTGCAATGCTTTTTAGAAAATCCAATCTTTTCAGCTTTGGAACATCGCTTTGGCTTTCATAAATGACTTGTGCATTGCAACATGCCATATCAACGATCCTAAAGAACACAGCCATGGGCCAACGTGTCGTGATCCCAGGTTGTTGTTCACAATCAGCTTCCGAATCAGTGTTGTGTTCACTACGAATATACTCGCCATCTTCACTATCCGAGTTGAATATATCGTCATTTGTGGGAATTATGGCACTGTTTGACTGGCCAGTGTCTTGTTCATTGTCACTCTCGTCATTAATAACTAGTTGGAGCCAAGATTCCACGACAGAACCCGCCTCGTCTTCATTCATATTAACCGATTTATGTTGTTTTGGATCCATTTTACAAACCTATAACAAAAAATATTAAATTACATAATTTACATCAATAATAACGACAAATAACCAATATTTAAAAAGTTTAATAATTAATAAAAATATTACGTAATTCACTAGTATGAGTCCATGGGACTCACTCGACGTAATAACTCACCAAGTATGAGGCGCAGGCGCACGTCCTCTCGCCACCGCGGGGCCCGCGTCACTGCAGGAAGGTACTGGGACGGCGGAGGAACTAGTCACTCAAACGTTAAAATTATGGCAGTTTGAAGTTTCAATGTGAGTCCAGTGGACTCAGGAAGTGAATTAAGGGTTAATCTAGATCATTGGATTATTATTTTTTAAATTGATAGCCCGGTATTGTTACTGAGAACACCAAAAAGAAAAATCAAATTACAAATACATACTTCAGTCGACCAGAGGGGATCGAACTTGGGACCCGGCACGTAAACGTTATTTTAGTGCAAGGGTACTAGCCACTGCGACGAGGGGTAGTCACTATGTAGTCTATATATATATAAAACTCAAAGGTGACTGACTGACTGACTGACTGACTGACATAGATATCTATCAACGCACAGCCCAAACCTGGACGGATCGGGCTGAAATTTGGCATGCAGATGTTATGACAAAGGCATCCGCTAAGAAAGGATTTTGATCAATTCCGACGGGAACAGGAACCACGCGGATGAAACCGCGGGCGGCCGCTAGTTCTTTCATAATATCAAAATGTTATGGTCAAACATACACAACACTACTCCAATGACATTATAATTACTGGTTGAACTTACAGTTTCAGTCCTTTTGTAACTTATGGTAATCAAACGGCAGATCGCTCTAGTGATAAAACATATATGATAACGTCGTTAATGTACATAATGATTGGTAGATAAAAATGATAGACAGAATTAATTAAGTTGCGACTTTAAAAAGTAAAATAAAACTTGCAGCAAGGTTAAACGAAATAGTGAAAGGAATAGTGTACATGTCTAGACTGCATTGGTCTACGAAGGTCAAGGATCTCGTAGACTACATCCGTAAGAAGTCCAAATACACTCTAAGGGTTGAGCGATTGAACTTCGGTTCCTTTGTGGTGAGAGTGCCGACCCATCACCTGGAGACTTTTATGAAGGAGGACTTCTGGCCGCAGGGTGTCGTCTATCGGAGGTTTTGAGGACGGCTCCCAGCTGACTCAACCCGTCTTAAGGCGGCAATACTAAATTAATTTGTTTTTATTTTATTTTATATAAATTGTATGTATGTTAGTCAGTAAGGTATTTATAATATGGGCCTGTAATTCATGTAATTCTGTTGCCTGAAATAAATGACATATTATTATTACTATTATTATTAAATGGTCTTTGAGTTAAGTATCCGCTTTACAAACATTATTTAATTAAAGTGGATGTGTGTTAATGTTATGGCAAAATAAGATATTTTTACTGATTTTTATTATACTACTTACTTACGTTTAAAAGGTCCCATTCGATCGCGGGGTCTTCTTTCTTCAATCAGCTCGAATGGTTATGTAATATACGAGAAGGTTGCTGGAATTTATGTGTTTGGCTATGATATCTATGTATCTTATTTTTGGTCTTTTCATTGACAGTTTTTGGTAGCCTTTAATATGCCTACATTTCTTCGGAACAGCTTAATTTTACAGGACTGTTATTGACAAAAACTAGGTTAAGTAGATTCTTATACTACTTTTGGTTTAGCAAACTGCTGGTTCCGCTAGCCCGCAGTCACGGTGTTGAAACGAATTCTCATTCGCAAAAAAAAGAAAAACATAGAAAAGAAAAATACATATTATATTTCCAAACGGCCGAAGTTTCGGGTACCGTCGAGCTTGTACAAATTATAATATTTGCGTAGCGACAACCTAACATGTAAAAAGAATAAGACATTGGGATGCAAGAAAATGACCACTTAAATGATTACACACAGCCATGGTCGGTGGCTGCAACAAAGCGAATGTTGCGATATTGTCAAAATAAACCACAACGATTTAATGTAACTATGTGTAACGTTCATGCTTCGCGAGAGACGTTAATGAAAGTTAAAACAAAAAATAAAATTGTAATGATCTCAGTGATGTTAATAGCTTTAGTTACAGTCATCATCATCATTTGAGCCGAAAGACGAGGCGTCCAAGGATCTTTAAACCTTAAAATATTATTTTTATGATTTGAAATCGCTTTACGTCCAAACTGTTTAAGCAAACTTGATGTTTGATGAAAAAAGCGCCACAATGTCTTAATCTATTGAAAGTTTACCAGGTAAATTCTAACAAGCCTAGGTTTAGAGGCGTTGTACTAATTGCATTGTTGGAAAATAATTAGGATATAGGGCTTCGGAATTATGTTTATCGCTAATCAACTTTAGTCGTCGAAGGAAATACGCGAGGACCATCTGCGTTGCAATGACGATGACGCATACCAAAGTGCATGTTGCTTCATATTTGCATACAAAACTGTGCCCTGTGAAGGATGTAGATATTGGTATACGAAATATTTACAATGGTAACAAATATTTTTTTAACAAGTTTTGTCTAGGTCTTTGAGATGCGACATAACCAGCTGTACCTATAGTAAAAATTAAAACCTACACATATTTTCAGAAAATGACTCCCAAGCTCTACGAAAACTTCAAAAGGACCTGATTAAAATGGGTGTCTCTAAGATAGTCTCTATCTAGTATCTATTAAGCTACGATTTCACACAGCCACAGTTATTAAAAATAATTCTTAAGTGTTACAGCCCTTTCACACGGCATCCAGTTTTGCAGGACCGGCTTTTTACTGTATCCTGCAAAACAGGACGGTGTGTTCACATGGCAGTTCAGTTTTGCGGGATCCAGTAAAAAACTGTGGACTAAACGGTCCTGCAAAACTGGACTGCCGTGTGAATGGGCCGTGAACACTGCTATATAAATATTTGTGCGACTAAACGGGATCCCGCTTTTTACTGGACGACGGTTCCAGTTTCTAGTGACAAAACCGAATGCCGGATCGGGTTTTTGCAGTATCCCGCATGCGGGATGCTCGTGTGAACGCTAGCATATAAACACATTCGCCGGTTTACTATTGAATGACAAAAAACGTATGAAAAACGATCATTTTACAAACAACGTTTGAAAAACTATTCATTTGACAAACTTTCATTTCGCAAACATATTACTTTAAAAACAATCATTTGACAAAATACAGGTTTCGCAAATGCTTTAAATATTAAATTATTAAATTGTTAAAGTTTTATTTTAAAAATAATCACATGACTAAATAATTCGTATGACAAATTGATGATTTTACAAAAAGTTAGAAGATAAATTATTAGTTTTTAAAAATAACTATTTTTTCAAATATATACATCAAATTTTGAAAATATTAAATTGCAGGGATGCAATTTTCACCTTGGACAGATTATTTATAGGCAAGTAATAATTTTGCATTAATACTTTTTCCATAGAAACTTTAGTCTTTAAAAAAAATACACACTGCCTGAATTAAGCGAAATAAGTAGAATTCGGCCCTGGCACTCGCCGGCCGCTACCGCGGCACGCTCGCTTCGCTCGCTCGGCTCGTGCTTGTGCTCGCAGTTCTAACCTAACCTAACCGACCATTGTTTCAGTTGACCCTACACATATTATATGATTTCGTGCTTAAAGTAAAATATTCGATATGTGTAATTAAATATGTTATTTTTATAAAGTAATAATTTACACGTACTTTATCTAGCTAACTACCTTGTATTAACGTAAATATTACCAAGCAATGCATTTGGTCAAATGTTATTTATGCTTTACGTTGTTTTGCCAAGTAACATGTTTAGAAAATTATCAATTTGTAAATTGATTTTTTGGCATAACATTTTTTTTTTTGTAAACAGATTGTCTAATGCGTAGTTTATTAAACAAAAGTTTGTAAAATAATAAATTTATCAAGTAAAATTTTGTCAAACGTTGTTTGTCAAATGAAAATTTGTCATTCGTTTTTTGTCATATGAACGGACACCCACATTCGCCATCAAACGGGATCCTGCAAAAGACTGGACTGCCCGTGTGAAAGCGCTGTTACAGGCCCCAAGTCTAGGCTGACATCGATTCGTTCATCTTCGGTTGTGAAGAAGAAAACGGAGAGTTTAGTGGGTAGAGGCACGCTTTGTACCAAGTCAGCAGCCATTAGTATCGCTAACCTGTGGTTATGGTTAAAACCTACTCTAGCGGAAAATTTCACCTATGAGGCAGCTTATTAAACTCTGAAGAATCACTAATCAGAACCACAATTATACAATTAAAATGATAAAGTTCCGTCACACTGATCACACGTTTCCCGATTTCATTCGCTACGCAACGCCCAAATACTGATGCAACGTTGCAGAACGCTTCGCCAGTTTCTAATCAAAGCGTCGAGTTTCGGCTGTTGCACACTGCATTTTTACCACTCCTAAACCGGGGTTATTGCTGAAATGCAATTAGGAAATCTTATCCGTTCAATAAGCGAACAAAAATTGATCTTGGCCTTTGTGATGTTTACATTATCCATTTATGAGTCTCAGTTTTCTGTCTTTAACTATATTTTTTAGTGACATTAATACCTACGTACTGTAAAAAATGCATTTTCTGGAATATTTGATATTTACGGATAATGATTTTTTTACTATCCTGTATGGCAGCGATGAATTTAATTGTGTAATTATATTTCACGTTATTACAAACAAGATCATAGAAATTGTTAAGATTTGACAATTATACAAACTTCGTCGATTTGGATAATGGAAAATCAATAATATTGTTCTGAGGGAAAATCTTTACACTAAACTTGAAAGTTATATTTTGTTACAATGTTTTCTTAATTTTCATGGACAGACTTTCCTTTCCTCTTTTTCGTTAGTGTTGTGCAACAAAAGAGATGCATGTGTAACGAGTTCTTAAACGATGACGAATAGTTGTGTAGATACCCTACTTTGTTTTGATAGTAAATAGTTAATTTGAAATTGTGTAATTTTTCTTTAGAAGCGGAAGCTTGTAATTGGCCTTGTTTTGTTATGTTACACTTAGTCTTAGTACGGTCAACAGCACATCAGGGTAAACACTTGCAGTTCGATAATAGCACTTATGCCCCCGATATAAGATTGGTACAAAGTCCAAAGTGTATAGTCTGACGTGGTTTTGACTGTACTAGTAAGTTTCTAGCTGCAAGATTCCCAAAATTTGTAAAATAAATAAAATAAAATAAGACATAGATATTGTTTAATGGGGTTAGTTCCGCTATGGTACTGTACCGGAATGGCACCCTCGCAAAATACCTACCAAAAAGTCCCGCTATGGTACCCTTCAGTTTTTGGGACTGGTGAGAAGAAAAGTTTTACAGTGTTTTATAAAACTAATTAACTCGTTAAATTGGGGAATGAAAGATAAAAAAAAATAATCACGAAGGCAAAGGCCTTCTAACCTATATTCATCCGAGTCGGACCGTGAATGGGCTAGTCAATTCCAAAAGGTGGGGGCTTATCCCTTTTTGGGTGTGAAGGGAGTTTAATGGGTAGTGGGACAGTTTGGTCCTGTGTCGACATTGAGCTACGTCAGTACCTACATAATATTTCTATGTGTGTCGATGGTCATTTTTTCTTTGTTACTTTTTCTCATAAAATATAGTCCAATTAGCATACCCTGCGAAGTTGCAGGTGGAAGCAAAATCTGCAATTAATCAATTGAAGATTATGGCGATATCCTCCATAAAGGGTAAGCCCGACGTTTTATCACGTTGGGCAAGGCGAGGCGGGTTGTTACGTAAGGCACGTAAGCGGGAGTGCTAGATCATTCAATGTAACGCGGGACAGGTTTGAATACCACTGGACTGGACGGCTCCAGGGCTCACCAACTGTAGCACCTGTTCTCTATCTTTAATCAGTTTAATGGCTGCGGGCGATATATGAAGATAACATCACCGCCATCGCAATACTTTTAATTCTGTCACAGTAGGTGTGGAGTCAAAAATGATTAATGAAACTCTATGCCAGGGTTAGTCTTTCCTATCCATTATAACTTGGGGATCTTCAATGCCAGAATAAACTGAATTTTCCTAAGCAAGCGCGCTCCATCGTAGACCGGATAGTTGTTTAACATCAGGCAACTTTGTGGTAAGTGCTGGCTTAGTTTAAACTTATTCTATAATATATCTTTGGGCAAGATTGCACAAATGCAAATGAGTTACATTCAGCCTATAATTGCTTACTAAGAACCCTTAAAAGGTTAATTAATAAATAATAAATAAATAAAATTAAAAAGAGTTGATTGCGAGGAGCTTTTATTCCTCGCAATGCTGGCCATACACCATGCTGGCCATACACCATCAAGCCTATCGTCAAATCGGCTTGAAGCGATCGATTGGATCAAACCAATTTGACCGTGCGTGGGGTGGATTGGCTTGATAACTCGAGTTGTGATGTTATGATAATTATTATAATAAAAAAGAGGTAGATAGGTTACTTGAGCTAAAAAGTGGCACCCGAAAACTGAGCTAATTAGCACACCTGAGCTCAGTCAAGCATTGACAGACCGACAACCTTATCTGTTCCGGTGGCCAAAATTTTAACTACGTGAAATGTCAGTTTTTGTAATGCAAAAACGATTTAATGACAGTACTAAAAAGACAGTAGCAACGCCGCCACCGAAACAGTTCAGTTTGTCGGTCTATACCTCATTAATATACTATGTCTATACGTACGCCTTGGACAATTTTTGACTTCGCTTTAGTACTGAGTCTAACCTAGTACGCGCGCGAATTCATAGCCATCCTGAAGAATGCGGTAGTGCTGTTTTCTTAACCTAATTATACTAATATCGATTTCGATAGGTATTATTACCTATTAGGTCAACCATATCTATCCCATATTTTTTGCAACTTTTTAGTAAGTCAACTATTCGTTTCATAAGCGCTTTATCTATTCAGTCCCCGATGGCCATGAACTCGCGCGCCAACTGTACCTCTTTTTTATTATAATATCATTGCTAAAGGGTTGATAATCTCTGAACCAGGAAATACCAGCAACTGTTACCTAATTAAAGCTTCCAATAACGTAACAGTGCTGTGGACATTCTACCCGGGATTGCACAGAACAGGTCTGAGTGCTGTCGGGCCCACGCCTAATGTTCTCATGTTCTTTATTAGTGATCGATGCACACAAGTTAGTCCTATTTAACACGTTCCGGCGCGGTAGCGGCATAAGCCGTAAAAGTAGAATTCACAAAATGACAGTACGGGTACCGCCGTTTTCACAAAAATCAATCTAAAAACCACTACGGTGACCGCCGTCCAATTTACATTAGAGTTTCATAGAAAGCAGACTTACTGTCATTCTGTAAAGGAGGCTTATGTTTCTAGTGTCAAAAATACGTGTACAGTAGAGCGTTTAAGCATTATTACGGCCACCACCGTACTATCATATAAATTGACAGTACGGTGGTGGCCGTTGGTTTTGTATGAACGTTACTAGGACGGGCGAGTCAGTGACTATTTTTAAGGAACCAAAAAAATGTATGACGATTTTACTGTCATTCTGGAGTAGACCACCGCGCCGGAACGTGTTAATATGGAGTAGCATTCTGAGTTTTTTTTTTTGTAAGTGCGTGATTCGATATCTCGTAAAAGGATCTTTCTTTGATATGTTATAAACGCATTCTGCAACTCTTAACGCATTTCTCAAATTATAAAGGTGTTTGGAAGATACAGATAATCTGGATTCTGAGCAAAGGAGATGAGAGAACATAGGGAAGAGTGGAAAAAAAATTCCACTTTTCCCACCCAGGTGGGATGCCTAGGTGGGATAAGTGGAATAGCCCAATTAAACGCAGGCTTGGTGAAAAAGATTTGTTTAAAATATTTAAAAAAATATTACAATTTTTTACGGGATTTATTAACCCTTTCCCCGCCACGCTTTTTTCCGAAAATGGTGCCCCACACGCCACGACCATTAAAAAAAAATTCCAAAAAATTATTAGGTTATACTCAACTCATTCAGGCAAGTAAAAATACAACGTTTCTTGATCATGTTTTTTTGTCTGATATATCAGACATTGGCGTGGTGGGCACGAAAATGGTTTGTCTGATATATCAGACATTGGCGTGGAAAAGGTTAACAATTTGAGTAAAACAGCGCGAAAATTGGCGATAACTAGAAATGCTTTGTATCTTACCAAAACTATTAACTACAGTTCAAAACAATATAAATAATAATGATGAACACTCAAAAAGTGTCTTTTTGGGGAGAAAGCAATTTAGGACTAATTCAAAAACATAATTCAAAGTAAATCAAGTAAATATCTTTGTCTATTTATTTATTTATAGTTAAAAATGCTGTCCAAAACTTCATTTAGTTGTAAGTCTATAAATAAATGTGAGTAAGTAACAAAATTTCAATATTCTTTCAATTATAATGTGCATTCTGCGTACAAACTACAGCGTAGTAGATAAGACATGAACGAGTCACAACCTTCACGGTCTTTTTGTAAAGAAAGCAATTTAGAATTAACTCAAAAACTAACAATAAACAAGTTTTCAAAATAAATCTTTGTCTATTTATTTATTTGTAGTTAAAAATGCTGTCCAACACTTCATTTAGTTGTAAGTCTATAAATAAATGGGAGTACCAAAGTAAGAAAATTTGAATATTCTTTCAATTACAATTCTGCATTCTGCGTACAAACTACTGTAGTAGATAAGACATGAACGAGTCACAACCTTCACGGTCTTTTTGTAAAGAAAGTAATTTAGATTTAATTCAAAAACTAACAATAAACAAGTTTTCAAAGTAAATCAAGTAAATCTTTGTTTATTTATTTATTTATAGTTAAAAATGCTGTCCAAAACTTCATTTAGTTGTAAGTCTATAAATAAATGGGAGTAAGTAAGAAAATTTGAATATTCTTTCAATTACAACTCTGCATTCTGCGTACAAACTACTGTAGTAAATAAGACATGAACGAGTCACAACCTTCACGGTCTTTTTGTAAAGAAAGTAATTTAGATTTAATTCAAAAACTAACAATAAACAAGTTTTCAAAATAAATCAAGTAAATCTTTGTCTATTTATTTATTTGTAGTTAAAAATGCTGTCCAAAACTTCATTTAGTTGTAAGTCTATAAATAAATGGGAGTACCTAAGTAAGAAAATTTGAATTTTCTTTCAATTACAATTCTGCATTCTGCGTACAAACTACTGTAGTAGATAAGACATGAACGAGTCACAACCTTCACAAACTTCCGAAAAGTCTTTTTTGTATTCGTTGTCTAATGATGGATGAGTAAGGCTTTACGAATATTCAATTGTACACCAGGGGGCTTAAACAAGATGACATCGCTTCATAGCTGGCGAATTTCGCTAAGTCCAATTTGTATGGATTTTACAGGTGCCTTAGAAAAGGCACGTGGTCAATCGATATTGAAATGTATGGGATTTGACATTCGCTATGGCAAATTGAGCGATAACGAACGTCATAAATGCCACTTGTCTAGGGGGGCAGGATAGCTTACGCTGTTAGTTTTACTCAATAAATAAATATCCTTGGACGTTATTCACACAGCGCCCATAGAGAAATTTCTCTATCGCCGTCTAGCCCCAAAACTAAGCATCAATATTGTGGGTGCCAGACTACGGATAAACATTACTTTTACATTATTATTTTTGTACATTGTTACATAATAAATACATAGAAACACCTAGATTATTCATATACACATATTTATACCGCCCGGGGATCGAACCCGCGACAACTAGCTGCCCGTTCCGTTTTCGCACGGAACGTGGTATAAAATAATTTTTTACCTAATTTGGTGTACCTAGTCGTTCTTAAGTTATTCTGGTATTATTAACATAATTTTTAAAATAGATATAGGTAGATAGGTAGGTATAGAGGAAAGTAACCAAATATGGAATACCATTTTGTTTTTTGGATATAAAAAATTAACTTATGAAAACAGTATAATGTTATTGCAAATCGGTCATACATTTATACGTAGATAATGAACTTTTATTTTGCTATAAAGATCAAAGTTGACTGCAGAAACTATGTAAACTTTTTTGTAAACTTCTTAATCCGTATTACATTATCTTAATAACACTTTTCTCACATTCACGGTTTCTTTAAGAACCCTGGATCTTTATCAACCAAATGTAATAAAATAATCAAAATGATCACTCTACCTTGAGATTTTTGTAACAGAGTAATTACTTCATTCTTTTACTTTTTATAAAATTAAGGTTAATAAATACTAGATACCTACTCACATTATCCTATACTTTTTGTAAGGCGTCTGTTATTCGAATTGCTTTAAGTGCTAGATATTAAGTAGCTTCTTATAAAAAAGGAAAATAATGCCTGACCTAATCTATATATATAAAACTCAAAGGTGACTGACTGACTGACTGACATAGATAGATATCAACGCACAGCCCAAACCACTGGACGGATCGGGCTGAAATTTGGCATGCAGGTAGATGTTATGACGTAGGCATCCGCTAAGAAAGGATATCTCGATATTCCCACGGGAACGGGAACCACGCGGGTGAAACCGCGGGCGCCCGCTAGTTTTAAACATAAAGCTGTTAAAAATCTCATAGAACATAATAGTTATCGCATCACCACTTTCATTAATATAATTAACAGATATTTTGTTCAGTGAATCTAATCGACCCCAATTTATTGGCGATCCGGAAAATCAAGGTGAGTAGCTTGTTGTCAATGAAAAGAAAATGTTGTTTCGCGCGCTCCGCGAGTAGCGAACCGAACGCGTTTCCGAACGCACGCAGTCTGCGCGAAGCGAACGCGTCGATTCAAATTACGAATATATATTTTTAATTTTTAAAATCATAAGAAACGAAGAAAAAAAAAACTTTTTCAGACGGTGTTTTGGTTTTGTGTGGACCTCATCGAATTTTAGTAATTTTTGTGTCGATTTGTGATTCAGAAATAAATCAAAAATGACCATTTACAGTAAAATTGTACAAATAATACTGGTCAGTGTTTAAAAGTTTGGATACCGGAAACTCTGTCCGAGGTTAGTATTTTTTTATTAATATTTATTTTTATTTTAAATTAATAATTGTACAGAATATATTATAATTTAAATAATGAATTCAAGAAAAAACTTAACCATTCCTTTTGCAACATTCTCAGAACGACAAAGACGATTATGATTTTTCCGGGAATCCTACCTAAATAGTATCAAATATTGAATTGCATGGGACCCTAAAAGAAAGCTATCCAGGTTTTTGGTGCATTACAGTTACACACACAGTCTCATCTTCGTTTTTATAAGATAAGCATGTGGTCGAATTCGAGTCGGGTTAATTCGAAAAATTGACTTTCTTATCTAGGAGATCGTCAGTAGTCGTCCACATTTTAAATTTTGAAACGTATTTCCACTGAAATTATAATATCGTATTTAATAATAATGTGTCGGAAAATAGGTTCCAGACCAGTCTAAATCATTGTGTCACTCTGGGTATTATGGAGCTACCCCTCTGCTAGAGACTTGACTGGTCAATGGGCTGCAGTGACCACTCACCATCAGGTACCATCAGGTGGGCTGCGTGCAACCGATCGATCTAGTATAAAAAACAAAATAAAATAACTTTGTAGTACTGTTTTCCAGTGAGCGAATTAATGATGTTTGCAGATCAAGTTAGTTAGAAGTTCATCATAAGATTTTATAAAGCTGGGTATTTCCCTCATCAACAAAAACATGTCAATAATATACGCGTAATGTTTCGCCTTTGTGCAAGCAGAATACTTCACAAATTCAGGCAATTTATTTTTAATAGATCTAATACTCTAGCATGGTGCATAAAGCATTTACTAACAAGGAAATAACCCATTCAGGAGGCATTCATTTCATTTCAAATTTAAATTTAATTTTATGTGTACAATAGTACCTAACATGTTTTGAAACGGTAATTTGATTTAACTTGTAGGGCTGTTAAAAATAGGAATATTTTTAAGTGTACATAGGTATACATCAAAAAAATACTGAAATGTACATCAAAATAACTGATTGCACACCAAAGGTTAGGTTAGGTTAGTAATTCAGTATTGTTTGATGCACAATCAGTATTTTTTATGCACAATCAGTATTTTTTTGATGTACAGTTAAATACAACCCTTAAAAATACTTAGCAACCAGCCGGCCTGAGATTTTGAGGTAACAATACAGCAACCGAATTAGGTTCGAATCTCACAAAGATTCATACTGACTTATACCAACAACACAAAAGTTTCAGATAAGTGCTTGTAATGTCATTTTGTTACAATGCGAGCTACCCTTAAAAAGGTTCATTACTTCTGGTGTACAGTCGGCAGCACATCGACCTACTCTGATCTGTCAAATTCCTCCAACCAACTTTCAGCGCATTGCTAAGACTTCTATTACAATTGACACTTTGATATATAACGGTAGGTTGATCTGCTGCTGACCGTACTTTTGGCGAGGGATGCCTGGTGTTACCATAGGTGATGATAACTAAACATCTTGTGTGCAGGCATAGGCAAAAGCACCCCAATCATTGTATAAAAATGTTCCACATAATATATTCCTTACTTCATACAACTTAAAACATAAGAATAAATCTGTAAATAGATTTACATGTATGTTTCCTTACACGTCAATCACTTTTTATACTACCGTCTACTAATTGTTTGTCTCTGAAAATTAATTAGAATAAAGGCACTACTTCTTACGAATATACATAACAAATACATCAAAGTAGTATTGAGATGGTACAGTTACAATGTCACGACTGTCATGTTAAGGTCGTACAAATATACGCACGGACAGAAGCAAACACAAACAATTTAGGCTTACTTTTATAGGTCGAGGAACTATTTCGTTGCAGGCTATCGCCACAGTATAAGATTAGTACTATCGCTTAAAGCTGTACCAAGATCAATTTAGGCCACATTTGAAATCACCTTAAGGCAGGGCCCCCTAATGCTTCTTCTTTTTGACCGCATCCAGCGTAGAGCAGGTCCAATTATTTATAAATGACTAGAATCTACGCATTTCTGGTCAATAGCTAACGCTGGCATCGGCTCGTCCCAATCGGGTGTGAAGGGGAACCGGGGTAGTTTAGTGGGTAGTGGACGCTTTAGTCTCGAGTCCCACACACGGCAGCAGGTTTAGCTAGCCTGCGGTTACGGTGCATAAACGCATTCTCCTCCGAAAAAAAAAAGGATATCTACGCTTTTGGAGGTTAATAAGGCAATACTCGTATCCATCATTGTACAGTGATATTTATAATTAATTACGAGTATATCAATGTAGGGCTAAGCCCTACAGTGGGACATTGAGAGACAGGACTCTATAATCTACCATTGTGAAGTTATAGTACAGTAAGCAGCAAATCAACTTACCCTAATTTATTATATAGTCTGAATTGAAATTGATATCTATAACAAAACCAATTAAATTGAAAATTGGTTGTGCGAATTTGACAGAAAGAGTAGGTTAATTTGCTGCTGACTGTACATATAGACCTAACCTAAGGTATTTACCCAAACATTATTTCTTTGTTAAAGAAATTAATTAACAGGGCCGTGCTGCTATAATAAATCTAAAAGGCTATTTACATACATTTTATTGCAATAATGTGGGCCAGACAGATACCGATTATGTAATGCTGTTCCCTTCCGTGTACTACGAAATACCGTATACTTGTTACTCGCTTAGAATTATAAATTAATTTAAATGTAGTTTTATATCAGGGTAACCATTTGTGTTAGGTTTCTGCCATACCTACTGACAGATTTCGCCCCTAATTCTTAGCTACGGCAGATGATGTGGATGAATTAGTCTGCCAAAAGAAAAATTTTGGCAGATTTCAAAGATTCCATGAATTATCGTACAGTTTTTTTTTTGCTACTTAATCATTGTTTTTGAAAAATTACAAAAATCACTGATTTCTTAATTCTTTGGTTTAAAAATTTGTAGATTTTGCCCCCCTGTGTGGCAAATTTTTGGCACTCTGTGTATCAATTGATTGTCAACCTGTTTTATTCACTGCATGTTTTTCAAGTCAATTTGATGTTGCATGCAAACTTACAGTATTTTTTTCGCAAATGTATGTTTATTTATTTACAACCTTGGCTCGCGTGATTTGAGATATTTCCAAGGGTACTAATACATTATGTAATGGTTGTAACTACTTCATTAACATATTATCTGTGCTAATGCCTTGTTAATTTGTTGGTAGTCCGATTTAGAATAATTGCTCAACCACAAAAACAGCAAGGCAAATGGTGCTTCTGCAATGGAAACCATGCTTTGATCTTTGATCTCTTTAATTCTGACAGTTGATGAGCTTTTTACGTTCGTACTATTATTATAAATGCGAGTGTCTGTACTATCCGTTTCAGATGCTATTAGGATAATACCTTTTGGAATGGAGCGAAAAATGACGTCAACTGCGCTTGTCCATAGCGTTGGCAACGCAAAATAATATATGTGTATGTGTAAGTCATCACGCTGTTGACGTAATTTTTTGCTCAATTCTAAAAGGTATTTTCCTAATAGCATTTGAATCTGATAGTACGCATAAATTACTGAACTAATTTACATGAAATTTGGTACAAATATGGATTCGACCTTGGGAGAGGACAAAGCGTGCTTTTTATCCCAAGATAATGCGCAGAGCCCATTGACGTAATTTTCGTATCTTTATAATAAAGATAGTTTTTTGGATAAAGATAGTTTGGAAGAGAGAGTGCAATAGGCTAATTTTTTCCCGTTTTTAAGTCCCGAAAAAATATAAATATCCTGCAAAACAACGTCGTATATTCGCGACGAGCGGCGTATAAAACTAATTTTATTTGTCACTTGAGTGTTTAATACCTATAAAAGTCTTGACGGTTTAGACACGATCGTTACCTGGATCCACCATCAGATCAATCAAACACTGACATCATGACATCATATAAAAGTAATCCACCGTAGCGATTACTTTATGTGGTAGTCATAAAGGACGGTTTAATTGCTATATGACTCTACGTAAACCTCTGATCTAGGTTCTCGATAAATCTGTACAATGCCTGCATGTAGACATAGTAAAAATAAAGGAAAATATTTTTTTCATGCAACAATATAATATTATTTATACATAATCCTTGCCTTCCTTTCTTTCCTGCTCGTTGCCTCCCTCTAACATAAAAAAAATATATATTTTTTCAATTTTTAGTTTCTACTTAATAATTTCCTTTCCCTTTTACTACTTTTCTATTTTTTGCGAGTAGAACTGTTTTCACAACGTAACACAAATACTAATTATTTTAGTTTAACAGACAGAGTTAAACAAAAATAATTTTGTGTTACGTTACAGAGTTTAAGAAATTATTTTTCTTGTTACAGCATAGGTAAGGGACATCACTAGGCTAAGACTTAATATTTTTTGTACTTTTTTATAAAAAAAATGCTTTTTTTATAAAGTACAATTATTAGAAATATTATTGGAATGCTCTAACGAGCAAACGGAGCACCTGATGGTGTGTTGCAAACGCCAATGGGCATTTGAAACACCAGTGGCGTAGGTATGCGTTGCCGGCTCTTAGGTAGAAATACACTCTTTTCTTGAAACTTTGTAAGGACTCCCTGTCTACTTATTGTATTTATACTGTGGTACAGTACCTCTATAATTACATAATTATCTACGTTCAGGTGTCTTGCATCGGCATTTAACTATATTGAGGTAAGGCTACGTACTGTGTTGTTTTACGAAAGGCAAATCTAGATAAAGCGTTATTTAGACCATAGCTAAAGGTAAAGGCTTTTATTAGCTCGCCGATCGCTAATTATGTGATATCAAGAAATCGATACAAAAAGGTAGAGGTACCTTAAACTACTACTTCAGTTGGTGGACTGACATATATGAAGCCTCCATAATAATAAAATGGCAGTATGACTTTTATCATGGATGTAATTAAATGAAATCCAATCTAATTAATTTAATTAAATACAATATTTTTATAAAAGTTATTTATTTTTCAACGTAGTTTTGATGCTTTTTGCTTGCTTAGGTTGTAATGATTTATGACATTTTATTTTAAAGTTAAACAACTTTTGTACATAGTACGTAGTACATAATGCTATTATAGTAGAATTTCTGACTTTGAAGTCTTTTATTTGAAATGAACTTGGCCTTTTCCATTGATAAACATTAGTAGGAAGCATCTAGAGTCCTTTTGTATAAAATCATTAACCCTTTCAACGCCAATGTCTGATATATCAGACAAACCATTTTCGTGCCCACCACGCCAATGTCTGATATATCAGACACAAAAACATGATCAAGAAACGTTGTATTTTTACTTGCCTGAATGAGTTGAGTATAACCTAATAATTTTTTGGATTTTTTTTTAATGGTCGTGGCGTGTGGGGCACCATTTTCGGAAAAAAGCGTGGCGGGGAAAGGGTTAATTACTAAAACTAAGAATAGATGATTAATGAAAAGCATAAAAAAGTATTTTGTTCATCACGTTGGCAGGTGATGCAAGGTTTATTGTTTTTCCTTTTTGAGAAAATTGAGCGGCTTCTAGCAATTTTTTTTCGACAATTGGGCGTTTGGCCTCTCCATTGACGTAAAATCATTGCACAGCTGCAAATAGTTTTCTATCTATGAGACGCTAAAGTGACCATGTTTGTATGAAAAAAGCCCAGTGGCCAAGTTTTATTGCCGGTGAGTTTATTTACAACGATGAATTCAAATGGAATCACTATATTTTGTCAATTCCACGCCACATCACACCAGTAATAACAATAGTGCTTATTTGTAGCAGTGAAACAGGCCTATTATAAGTAATTGTAGGTACAGGCTGACAATTCCTTTGTTTTTAATCGAATCAAATAGGAGGTTTTTTATTTCCTTCTAGCAAATACTTTGTTAAACAAAGAAAAATTATAATGCATTCTGTTTTTGGGTGTAAGTCCCGGAACTCCCTTTTGGTGACACCAAGGAGACCGTTTGTGGTCTATTACGTGGTTTTCTGCATAATCAATACAGTTTTATTTATTGTGAATTGCTTAGACAAGATTTTATACAGATTTTAAGAAATACTAGCAAACATGACCGTCTTATCAGTAAAGTGCCCTCCTCAAAAAGTTGCTTGTAATTTTTTTTATGTTAACGCGTGAACGTCATGACGTTATATTTATTGCGCGCTGCCCTGCAAACAACAAGGTATATTTTTTATTACACTTGCTTATTTTACAACACATTTTTTTCTGATTCGTGACAAAATTACGCAAAGCTGTTTTGAGATGGCAATCATTACGACCTAATGTCATTTACAAAATCACTTACAACCATTATAGAGGAAAATGGACCTAATAACTAAAAACTCAAGATGTCGTACACTATTATACATGTCATTGTGTCAATTGTTCTAGTTACAGAATATTGCACAAACAACCTGTTTGCCGCAGTTTCGGACATTTAGTCATTAATCATTCCAAAGGTACAGTCAACAGCAAAAGTAGATGATCAAAGTCACAAGTTCAATATTAGTGAACGTAGTCCGCCTCAGAAATGTGTAGGGTCAAGTTGATTTTAAAGTAAGAGATTATAATTATACCAAACATTAACTTTGCCTGATCAAATGTTGACTCCAAGAGTTGTAATAAACGAATCACATCAGAACTAAGTAGGTAGTCAAAGAAATTATTTAACAGTTAATGTTTGGTATAATGTACAATCACTTACTTAAAAATCATCTTGACACCATTTCTAAGGCGGATTCACTTAAGTATATTGAACATCATCTACTTTTGCTGTTGACTGTACTATACATATTATGTTATGACACGACTTAATATGAGTGTTACTGAAATTGTGGCAAAGTAATTTGTTTCGCTCCTATGTGAGCATTTGTATGAGAAAAACGATGTTGTTATTAATTAAATAGATGTATAAAATTATAAACAAGTCCATGTCATAAATTTTAAACTCAAGTGTATTTATTTCCATTCCAAGCTGCACCGAAGGACATTTAAATCGTAAAGATCAAATTAACATCGTAAACTGCTGTATAAATAAAACAAAATAATTATAGATTAAATTGACACGCTACTATAATAAAATAAGGTTTCTATTCATCCCCAAGTCCCCAAGTAACATTCAGTAAGCAATTCCCAGTAATTTTGCAAAATATTATTTAACAAAGCGCGGTATTAATGATAAACGCTTTTTAGACAGCTACATAATACAACATTATATTACCCACGGACCTTTAGGTCCGTGCTATTCATTACCTAACAATTTATGACTTTCTCGTGTGTTAGAGCCATGCTGTAAACAGAACCTTTTTTTTTTATTTTTTTTTTTTTTTCTTCCGGAGGAGAATGCCTTTATGCACCTTAACCGCAGGCTAGCGAGACCTGCGGCCGTGTGTGGGACTCGGGACCCAAGCGTCCCACTACCCACTAAACTCCCCCGGTTTCCCTTTCACCCGGAGAGGACGAGCCAGTGCCCGCTCTGTGGCGATTGACCGGCCCATCCCTGGGTACCCCAGCCTGGTGCAGTGGGCCAGGGTTTGAGCCTTACCTGTCTGTCAGTCGAAAGGGGGCGCCTCGACCGGGGACACCCGGGGACTCACAGAAGGCCAACGTTTAATGCGCTTCGTGTGCATTAACCATCAGTTAAATGATCAATTAATATTGGACAACATCACATACATTGATTTGACCCCAAAAGTAAGTAGCGTAAGTTACACTTGTGTTATGGGCTTATAGGTGTCAGAATCAACGAAGGTACCACAAATAAATACTTAAATACAAATAAACATCCAGACATAGAACAAACACAAAATTGTGGACAAACACGTAAAGTTTTAGTCCTGGGTGGGATTCGAACCCACAACCCCTGATGCACAGGGCAGGGTCACTACCAAATGCGCCATCGGGCCAGTCGCCACATTTGCACGCTTGCCTCTTTCAGAGCCACTTCCCCTACCAGTTTGACCTTTCATAAGTATTTATTAGAAAAAAATCTAATAAAGAAAGATTCGTAAAATATATTATTGAGGAAAATTTTTACAGTACAATATTTTACAATATTTTAGACAGTATAATATTTTAAACTTAAGTATTTTTTTCGTAAAATATTAAAACTTTCCATCTACCTATCCAAGTTTCGAGATTTTAATCTAATTCTAAAGATCTAATAGGAAGTAGTATACCAATACTATAATCTTAAAAAAACCCCACAAATCACTTTTATTTGTTAAGAAGAAAGAAAGAAAGAAATGAAAGAAAGAAAAAAAATTTTTTTTGGTTCCTTACATGGTACATCCTAGTTTTAATATCATAGTGAGTTATGACACTGATGAAGCTTCTGACCTTCATCATCATCATCATCATCAGCCTATATACGTTCCCACTGCTGGGACACAGGCCTTATCTCAATTGTGAGATAGTGTGGGCCATCAGTCTGACCTTCTGCTACTTCTAAATAAACATCGTTAATCCTATAGGATTACCACCATAAGATACAGCATATAGAAATTTCAACATGCAATCATAGAAAAATAAAATATTTATGGACGGTTACTTTACAAATTTTACATAGTGGTTTCTGATGTTTACTCATTAAATAAAACAACTACAAATTAAATAAAATTACTGAAAATGATAACATCAACAAGTTCAACTAAAGGTAATTTATAATTTACACTCAATATTAATAAAGGCAGAAAAATAATCCTCAATAATTTAATCCTTCTAGCCCCGGAAAACCAGACACAATAGAAAATCTATTGTTAAGCGGCACGCGAGTGCCGGTTCGGCTTTGAGTGGTTAATTAATCTGCTTGATTGAATATTCAATTTTCTGTACGTACATGTACAATATTAAGATTCTCATTACGGAATAATGACACGGAAATACGAGTAGTACACCTCTGTTGTTTCTTTTTCTTGAAGTAGGTAACTATTACTGTTTCTTAATTGAATGTCGAAAATGGTTTATAGAGCAATCTACTTTTATTACTTTCGGTCTGTGTAACATTACCATTGAGTTGGTTACAACAACAATAAAAGAAGTTCTCTACTCTCTGAGTGATATTGGTTAATGTAGTTCACGCTCTAAACATGAAAGTAAAGATAACGTCAATAGAAACGGCTTGTTAGTATTTTTTACCTACAATAAAAATAATTATTAAAGGACTGTCCCCGCCATATTCCAAAATAATTGCCTAAACTTGAAAGACTCACTAATTGCTACTGCATTTTCCATAGTTAGGCAATTATTAGAAACTCTTGTGTGAGTTGTTTTTTTTTTCATTTGTCATGAAATAGCGCTTATTCAGTTTGACCACTCGTACGTGTTATTAGTCGTGAGTCGTGACCACATATCCTTAATTATCAGTATAGTTAAGTAGAAGTCGCGACCAAAGTCTCAAGCAGACTTTGGTCGCGACTTCTTGAGAATGCCTGTAAACCTGTAAACATACAGTCAGGTTTTCTGCTCGAACACGTTTCCTTATACCTACTTTGTGCTTTAGCCAGCTTATAGACGTCAAACCAAACAGCTTACAGACATGACCAAAAGTCGAATCAAAACAAAGACTATACGTTTTTCCTATGACGTGTTATCACTCAATCATCATTTGCGTATGAATAACTGCTGCGTAGAAGAAAAAAACTAAATTTCCTCTTGGGGTCATTCCGTTCAAAGCTACAAATAAACTTCCTCGGAAGGTCGCCCGATGAATGTCACGAATATACAAAGAAGATTGCTAATAATAACCCAGGCACCAAAAAAAAAACTACTTGAGATTTTAAGTTACCATAAAAAAACTTTACTTAATATCATGATGATAAGGCATTTTGGTAATTTCAAATATTACCCAAGTATTTTTGTTGTTTGACACTACTGGGGACCCAACGTTTATAATTTTACATACTTATTTTTTATAATCACAAACGATTAGGATTAATAAATGACCCAGTGAAAATGTTTGATATAAGAGAAATTAAATAAATAATTATTAGTAATTAAAAGATGACGGGATATCACGGGACTCAGCCTGCAAAGGATATTTTTTAATTTATTGAATAAACATCAAGCTGATAAAATGCTTTAAAATTATTAGGACTTACCTATTAAGAGCATTCATTATTGTAAATATTACTTCATTTTCATTTTTATACATCATCATTACTGACTGCCCTCATGACATTGGATATCGTGGCATCGCGTGCTTAGAATTTGAGTTGTTTAAATTATTTCTCTAATATTAAAAAAGCCATCCGAAACTGATGTCACATTAATGTTTTGAAAATTATAGTCGGCAACGCGTGAGTGAAGCCAATGCACTGGTCTCACAGGCGTCTATAGCACAGTTTTACAATAATTGTGTATTGTACTCTGTGTCTATAGGCGGGGCTGGTCAATAGCCTCAAGGCAGGCACCGGCTCGTCCCAATCGGGTGTGAAGGGGAACCGGGGGAGTTTAGTGGGTAGTGGACGCTTTAGTCTCGAGTCCCACACAAGGCCGCAGGTCTAGCTAGCCTGCGGTTATGGTGCATAAACGCATTCTCCTCCGAAAAAAAAGGCGTCTATAGGCGACAGGAACCGCTTATCATCAGACCGTAGGCTGGAGCGGCAGCCTCGTGGTATAAAAAAAATACCGCAACAAAGAATCAGATCATTATTTTTTGAGTACCGAATACTAATTGCATTGAGTAAGAACCTACATGTATGAACAGATCTAATCTGCAAATGAATTACCATGCGTTTCTTTACCAACGACCGGAAGGCTGTTTTCCGCGGTCTAATTATTTAGTTTCCTTTGATTTCAAAACAATATAGATGACTGATGGATCAAGACTTTTATTTCTATTACATAGTGGTTATAATCGCTGAAGAGGTCAGCAATGACCTTATTAGCACCTGCATCACTCTCACTTGGCAAGGCGATGCAAGTCATTGACCTTTGGGACCGGTCGAAATAATTCCGCTGCTAATAACTTAGAGTAGCCACGTTTGTAACACATTTGCGTACTTACCTAAGCAAAGGCCTAGGGCTTAGTTAAGTAAACATCTAGGTATAAATTGAGGCGACAACCTTTCAAATCAATCTCAGTGGTATATAAGATACGCATTAAATATTATCGGCTGGGACCCAATCTACCTATTAATTATTTTAATTTTTAGTCCTACATTTCACTTCTATTTTTAAACCAAAAAACTCTATGATTAGTAATGTAGTAAGTATTCCAATGGAAATTACTGATAAATAATATTATTATAAAAGTTTTGGCGATTGAAAAGTGTAACTATTAAAAAAAGTTTTTAATTTGTAGATTTATTTCCTGTATACAATCAGTATAATGGTTTAAGTGAGTTCCTTCGGCCCCCCAGGGAAGCGGTAGAGCTGGCAGTCGTTACGAATATGCGCTAGAGTTTGGTCAGAGTATCCACAGTCACAGGCCGTTTGTGGCACATTATCATTTTATTTAGAACTAGCCTTCCGCCCACGGTTTCACCCGCGCGTAATTTCTTTTTTCGAATTCCCCCCCTCCCTTCCCCCAACATTTCTGAGATCAAAAGTACCCTATGTCATCCGGGGATAGTGTAGTTATCCAACAGTGAAGAATTAATCAAATCGGTTCAGTGGTTTCGGAGCCTATTCAATACCAACAAACAAACAATCAAAACTTTCCTCTTTGTAATATTAGTAAAGTACCTATAGATGAGACTGATATAATGATGTTATATAATTATAACTGCAAGCAGACCTACAACCACGGAGAGGCCATCAAACTTGGAAGGTACACCATACAAAACGCACAATGAACCGTGTCTAAACCACAAAGGATGTACTATGAGCTTATTTAGCCATTCAGAACCAAAACATAACTGATTCATATGGTAACGAGGCCTACTTCGTAGGGCAGATAGCCTTGAAAATGCTTATGATGCAAACCAATCTATCGGGCCCTTTATCAGTAGTATCCAACTGGAGTCCAAAGTTTCGATAGGCGAAGGTGAACCGCTTACCGTTGGCCCTTCGATGTGCACCTCTAGTTAAAGGCCGTCCAAACCCACTAGTTACTTCTGGTTTGAAAATCTAAATAAATTAGTTACTTATAGTAGCTTCCGGCCGCGGCTTGTTTGTGTTATGCTATGGGAACTGAGCATTATCAATCAATACATAGTATAAAACAAAGTCGCTTTTCTGTCCCTATGTCCCTTTGTACGCTTAAATCTTTAAAACTACGCAACGGATTTTGATGCGGTTTTTTTCATTAGATAGACTGATTCAAGAGGAAGGTTTATATGTATAATACATGCATAATATAGTAGAGAAACACTGATAATTTTAGAGGTTTTTAATTTAAGGTCGTAAATAATCGCATTTTTTTGCGCTTACATTGCAAACGCTGGCTGAACCCTACGAGATAGATCAAAATAATGTACTACACTATTGTACACCTTAAAAAGTTTTACAAAAAAGTCCGCGATGGTATATGTCTATCTCTTAGGGATAACCCACAATAACCATTTTCCTTTACTTATTACGATAAAATAATGGCTTATTTACGAAAAAGTGATTTTAAGCAATACAGTATTAATCCTTATCCAATAAAGTACCATAAATAAATTGTGCATGTAATATAGATCAATATGGCCCTTTACATCATGTAATTTAAATGAATAGTTTCGAAGATATTACAGATTTAAAATGCAGGGACATAGCGGTTGCGGCGGTTACCGGCCGGGGAGCGGATGGATGAACTTTTGTTATTCTTTCACGTAAAAATTACTGAATTGATTTTAATGAAACTTTACAATAATAAAGCCTATACATAAGGATAACACATAGGCTACAATTTACAAGATATTCCCGCGGGATAACGTCCTATAGTTCACGCGGGCGAAGCCGCGGGCGGAAGGCTAGTCCATGGATAAAATGTTGTCCACATATACAGCGTGGAATTTTAGTCGTTGTTTTCCCGCAGTAAAATGATTCTATCTTAGTAATAAAGTAGATTAATAAAGTTTTT
Organism: Mecyna flavalis; assembly: GCA_949319885.1. Lineage (NCBI taxonomy): Eukaryota > Metazoa > Arthropoda > Insecta > Lepidoptera > Crambidae > Mecyna > Mecyna flavalis. The sequence continues at coordinate 3,577,378 of OX439426.1, forward strand.
TTTCTAGTCAAATCAAAATTTTTACGATCATGATAGACGAAACTCGAACCAATATTAGGTACTAGCTGCGTCGCGGACGGTCACCGGCCGGGGTCATTGCCCTTCGCGTTCACCAAAAAAAAATGATTATTTACTATTTACTAAATAATCATTTTTTTTTTCATTTTATTCATTTTCATACTGCGTATAAGGGACGAAGGTCTATCCAGAATTTAGATTTTGGCGAGAAAGCATAACAGACAGAATTTTTTTAATGCGAAACTATATCTCTCTGTTTTGCATTAATATTTTCTTTGTAAAGGGATTAATCTTGCTTGCTTAAGGGATAAAAATTTAAATGCTTTCTGGTAAGTCTCTGTAAATGGATCGTAGCAACTTACGTTTTTTGTACTCTTAATTAATTAATGCTCTAATGTAATGTAACTTTTGCTCTCTTAGAAATTCCGTGCCTTTTATTGGCGCAAAACTTATTCTATGGCTATCTGGGATTCATAAATGCGACAAATATACAATAATATGAATAGTCGGCATTATTTCTTAACTTAATTAAGTAGTATATTTGATGCGAGGTGATAACAACCTCAAATGTATGTAGTCTGTATAAAAATCTAATTATAACCTCTTCACCTTAACATTTAGCATAAAAACATAATGAACTTCCCGAACGTATTTAACTTAAATGCGCACGTATATTTACTACATAATATTTCTATGGGAGCAAAAGCCTTTCAATGTTCAAACACGAAGGTCTCAAGTTGTATACCCACTTAATTTTGAAGATGTTATAATACTTGTCAATGGTTGTATGCGTAAGCCTACTTAAGAGCTTCCGTAGCTTTAAGTGTTGGCATTAGGGCAACCGATCTTAAGTGTACCGATGACTCATGTGATAATGAAATAAGAAATATTTTTGTAGTATAATACAATAAGTAGGTTGAACCTATAAATTACGTGATTTACCTATTTAATTCGTATAATAAAGTCGTATTTAAGAGCCTTTAAAATTAAGAGATCATGTGACAACAGATTGAACGACTCTTCCTCATTAAGAGTCCTACAATGGAATCCCGCAATGCACAGGTCGCTCGAGCCAAGTCTGAGGGTCACCTAGTTTCTCGGGTGGACCTCCCTAGGCGCCACCCTGACTTGAGGCTTCTCAAGGCTGGCACCGGCTTCGTCCCAATCGGGCGTGAAGGGGAAGAGTTTAGTGGGTAGTGGACGCTTTAGTCTCGAGTCCCACACACGGCCGCGAGTCTAGCTAGCCTGCGGTTGTTGTGCATAAATTCCTCCGAACAAAAGAAAGTCCTGCAATGGAATTGTCCGCAGTGGGCTGCGTGCCAACGGATCTAGCATAAAAAAAGTTTTCTACACAATTTATTATATCTGTGCTACACACTGAAAGCATCTAATAAGTATTAATATTTAACGCATTTTCAACAATTTATTAAGCATAATACAGACTTACCTACTAAAGGACGAAAATCGATAATACTTGTAGTACAGACCTCTCAGGGCAAAGTAAGTTTTGAGTTTAATGGTTTTTTTATGTAATGTACGTCATCATACTACCATTATTTTCTGTGGTATGGCCTTCATACATCGTAACCGCAGTATTCGACCTACCAATGTCAAGTTAACCATTTTTATACTACACCTTTCGGAAAACATTGGCAATGAGGTGACCGTAAAATCGAAAGATCAGTTACGTTAATTGTAAACTATAATCATGTCAAGTGCAACGTACAGTCAAAAGCACGTCAGACGTAACACTTTGGACTTTGTAATGTCGGGGGCATAAGTGCTATTATCGAACTGCAAGTGTTTACCGTGATGTGCTGTTGACCGTACATTAAAAAAAATTAAGCACCTCGTCTGCTGTTACTAAATCGTCAAGATTATTGTTACAGAGTGACTCTACCACCGGCACTAGAATGCCGGGGTGACATACCAACCTAAAGCACCATCCTCCGTTTATGATCCTTTTTTTAGAGTAAAAATGGTTTATGCTATATAACCGTAGGCTAACGAAACCTAGGCTGCGGACGCATGTGGGACTCGGCACTTAAGACCTCTTTTCCCACTAAACTCCCCTCCCCTTTTTCCCTTTACACCCGGAAGGAAAGACTCGGTGCCCGCCTTGGAGCGATTGACGGGTCTTTACACAGTCAACGGAGGGGTGGGTGGTACACTCCTTTGCTCCTTAAATGTGAGGCGGAGGCATACCCACTAAATATCCCCAGGTGTACCTTGTCATTGTCTTGTCATTGCTAGAACTAAATTGATAAGGTTTCTATTATAACAATATACGATAATATTATATATTTTTATGACTACAACTTTACGATTCATAAATATGATAGATATCTCTGATAAATAGGATGTTAAGTACCTATTTAATTAAGTGACGAAATAATTTAAATTTATTTAAATTAAAATTATAATATCATTGCGTCACTCAATTAATGAAAATCCAAACACAATTTAACACAATTATGTTGATCACTTAAACGTTTGTCCTGATTGGGATTCCCCACGTCTCCTGGCACATTGGGTAGAGACTATCAAATGCAGCATGGAGCCTTTTGATGTTCGCACAGTTACACTAAACATATTTTCCGATTAAAGTAAACAAAGGCTACAGTTACTATGTTTCTAAACGCAATTATAAATAAGCCCTTAACCCACAAAGGCATTTGCGTGAGCAGACATACTGTGTCGTAACGACCGTAGCCCCGCGAAGGGCACGATCAAAGTGATAATTTTTTTCGTTGCCACACTATGCTAACATGCGAAGGGCCGAACTGCAATGTTTCTATAACACACTATTGCCTAAATCACCGTTTTGTTTTGAAACGCAAAGGGTAATTACTTTTGTAACCTTTGCCCGTCGAGGTTTATCTCTAATTTTGTTTTAAGAGGGATTGACTCTATTTTTTATAATTTATTTAACACGAGATTACACGAATGACGAGGTGGCGCTCTAATCCATAAATATTCATCTGCAGCATTTCTTGATATTGGATTCTGCTCGCCTTGGAAGACATCATGAAAATCCTGTTAATAATTTGGAGCTGCCCTGCTAAAATAAGGGAGCCTCGTACGTGACTTGCCGTAGGGGACTACAATGGTGGCAGGAAGAATTTTAATTAACTCATTTTGTTTATTTATTTAATAAACTTCATTGACGCCAAAAGTATTCTCTATCAGAACCAACTTTGTGAAAACGAAATGCTTTAATGCGGCAGAAAAAAAAAGAGCAAAACTAAATAAAATAAATTTTTATTAACTTATTTTATTCACGTATACAACGGCTAATACGGAGATAAAAGATTGCAATTTGAACTATCGATACATATTATGAACTCTGATTGACATTTCTATTGAGTAACAACAACCATTCTTCAAAACGCAGAATAAGATTGGATCGAAACGTCAATCAATAATTTATTAATAATATAATATTTAATATACCTAGCGCATTTACTATAAAATTAGGCACGAGTTTTGCACCGAATCGGTCGTCAGAGTCTATTATATGAATCACAGAACTTGTTATGTGATATGAATCGATATCTTCTTAAATGACGATATAGCTTAAATACGTGTAATGGAAACATACAAGTAAACATATTGACGTACAAAACAGTGAAATCAGGTTTTTTCTTACACCTAGCATGGTTTCGTTTAAGTGGCAACTTGTTATTGCACTAAAAAACATAGGTTCCAAAGATTTCAATCAGTGGTATTTTGAATACATTTAAAAGTACTTGTCTTTATAGCTATATAATATAAGGCAAAGAAAGTCCTTTTTTCAGAATTTTCTTTTTTTTGTGTCTCTTTGGTCTCTACAGGTAACAGAAAGGATGCTATGTAGCTCACCTGATGGTAGGCGGTCACTGTGGCCTATTGCATTGTGGAATACTTACTACCTAAGCATTGTATCGCTCAATATGCTGTCAAATTGTGATCTTCGAGCCTGTTTTCAATTGTAATGACTCCAACATTTATGCAGCCAGAGCTTTTATGGCGCAGATTTCACCTGTTGGGGTAGTAACCAACCAGACTTAAGGCAACGAACCTATGACCTCTGTTTTATGACACGAGCGGATTTGATTGCAAAATTACATGCACAAAAAGAAACGGTAGCATTATTGTCTGGTCTTAATTACCAATGGCAATTGTAAGTGGCAGGTCCCAGTAATAAAGAGACAATGCCCCATGGGAAACAGGACAGGGGGCAAGACAGCGAAACAATGCCCAAGAGACTTTCCACCTATTGTCCTTAACAAGATTTTTGCCCTATTCATGTCTAGTTACCAGGAAAAATCATTGTTAGTTACCGACTAATGCATTATGCAAATGTAAATTCGCTTTTCTTTAACTTTGCAAACACGTGCTTTTGCTTACAAAACGTAGGTTGTGATATGTACTTTTTATAGGCAAAGAAAAATAACACACTGATACAGTGGCGTAGCGTGGCCTGGGTGTCAGCCGCCCGGGGCGGAAGACAGTTCTGCCGCCCTTTTTTTTAATACATACTAGAGAAAATACAGTGAAATCTAGTCTCTTTAATATGGAATATCCCGGCATCCAACCTCAGATAAAATCTATATACCATTTTATTTTAAAATGCGAATAAAATCATGGTGCTTAGCCATTTATAGTGCCAACCGCCACCCCGGTGGCAAGCTCGAAGAAGGCAGATGGGAAGGGAAGAAAGGATTTAAATTACTTTACATTTTTCGATTGTCCATGCTAGCCGTATGGTTCTCTTAAAGCCATTTGCCAACGCCTAGAGCAGCAATCGTTTGCTTTAAAGAAGCAGGCCGTAATAACCGGTAACCATCAAAATATAAAATGCCTTATGGTATTTTCGCCAGTTGTAAAGTCCTTTTGGCTTCCACGATTTTAAATGGGACTGGAAAAGGCTTTCAGAATCAGTTATATCATGATCTTACCATTAGCATCAACAAAAAATGTTTTAAGTCGAAAAGTCCGATGTTCCGGGCCAATCTAAGTGAACATATTTAAAAAAAAAACAATCATTAACATCCGCTCCTTAATTTCTTATTCAAGAGATGTTATGCTCTTAGTAGCAAGCGGATATGAGTCTTGACATTTAAGTGAATGTCTTATTGTATTTATTTTCTGTCCACAGTTGCGAGGTCGCTCTAATTGCGGGTCAAGTTCACATCACAAGTTAAACCAAATGCTTTATTCATTGTCTATTTTGTAACCAATGTAATCAAATTTTAATTAACCTGTCATTGAATAATTAAGTAAGTGTGTATTGGAGAAAACAGTTTATTTATCTTTACAAAAAGGATGTAGCGACCTCTGCCTTTATAAGCAAACATCAAGTAGGTACAAGTTTGCCACGACTTTTTAAAACACGCACGCACTTCATATTTTGATGGTTACCTACCGGATATTACAGCCTTCTTCTTTATAGCACACAATTGCTCGACTTTTAAAACGTAAAGTTGATAGATAGCGACACAGACATATCCAAATCTGTCTATACGTCTAAATTTTTCAGAGTCCGACTGGCTCTACCCCCACAGGTGAAATCTACCGCCATAACAGCTTCAGAGCTGTTATGTCTCTTACAGCCAGCTGTGTTCCGGCAGTATTAATGTGGGAGCCAGTGCACTTGAAATCAAAGGCTCGAAGATTTTGAGGGTTTGACAACACAACACATTGAGCGACGCTTTCTGTTTGAAGTGTCCCTCAATGGAATAGGCCGCAGTGACCGCTTACCATCAGGTGGGCTGCGTCACGTGTTTGTCTGTGTCTGCCAACAAATATATATTATATATATGCGATGGATATAAAGTTTTAATACCAGTTTTTTATTGTTTGTTAGAATTGACTGACTTTTACTACTAGGTACGTACTTTACAATCCTTGTTTATCACAGAAAACATACTCACTCTCAGTATAATTACAGCATGTTAATCATCAACGAACTTGCGTGTGGCCTTTAGATTACATAATTTTTATAAATGATCGTTATTAAAAGCTAATTATTTCATCTGTAATTTTTTTAATGTGTAGTCGAAGTAGGTACGGTGACCTAGAATATATTTTTATCTTTTTGTACTTTCAATCCAATCAAGTTACTTTCAGTTCTCCAATGTCAATGTTGCAATGTTTAATAGTTAACACATTAGAACAGCGCGATTAACTTTGTATTGTGGGTAGAGTAAAAGTAAAGAAAAAATTTAACCGTCATTTAATTCATTCATCAAATTATTAGTACTTAAAATATTTATAAATGAAAAACCGGCCAAGTGCGAGTCGGACTCGCCCATGAAGGGTTCCGTAGCAGCAAGTATCATCATAATATAAAAGTTTTTGTAGTTCTTTGTAAGTTTGATCGACGTTTTTATATTTAAGTTGATTGAATGAGAGGAAAATTGCGGTTTACGATATATGACGTTTAAAAAAAAACTAATTACTTGATCTCGTTCAAACCAATTTTCAATGGAAGTTTGCATTGTAATGTACATCATATATTTTTTTTAGTTTTATCGTTCTCGTATTTTAGAAGTTAGAGGGGGGGGGACCAACATTTTACCACTTTGGAAGTGTCTCTCGCGCAAACTATTCCGTTTAGAAAAAAATGATCTAAGAAACCTTATTATCATTTTTAAAGACCTATCTATAGATACCCCACACGTAAGGGTTGGATGAAAAAAAAATTTTTGAGTTTCAGTTCTAAGTATGGAGAGCCCCCAAAATTTATAATTATTTTTCTATTTTTGTATGAAAATCTTAATGCGGTTCACAGAATACATCTACTTACTAATTTTCAACAGTATAGCTCTTATAGTTTCGGAAAAAAGTGGCTGTGACATACGGACGGACAGACAGACAGACAGACAGACAGACATGACGAATCCATAAGGGTTCCGTTTTTTGCCATTTGGCTACGGAACCCTAAAAACGGTAATATTATACTAACAAGCTCCAACATTATATAGTAAAAAAACAAATCATATACCTACCATGTATAAGATGATATCTGACGACGAAGTAGGTATCAACAATCCATAAAGACCCAGTCATTGCTCGTAAGGATGGAGCAAAATGAATCAACAGAAGAAACATAAAGATCGGTCTTTTTTACTCAGGGACATGTGTCACTTGTAGCACGTGTCATACAAAACAGCAAGAAAACGCATTTTCGCGATATAGCCGCAGGATAGCGACGCGCGACGCCTGCGACCATGTGTGGGGACTGAAGACTGAAGACGTTCATCCCACTAAACTCCGTCGTTTTCCCCTTTCTACCACAATAAGACGAGGTTCTAGCAACCAGCTTCACCCAGCCCATCACCGGACTGAAGGTTGCAGATATAATAAATATAATGTAGTAGGCAATATGGTGTACCTAATTATACAAAAAAAACTCAACGGCTTAACAAATTCGTAATGTAGGGCAATGTGTAATCCTGAAAAACAAATAAAACTCTATGCTGTATATTTTTTTCTCGATGTTTTTACTTAGGTACTTTGTGGTGTAGCCGAAAGGATGGGATGGCTGCTCCTTTCATGAACAGAAAGAACTCGTCCACATACTTTTATATCCTTGACTAAGAAGCAACACTACACACAATGCAATTTGCGTGCAGCTGCAGTGAAGATAATGACTGACGATCGGAGGTAATCATTAATCGTCCTCACCTTGGCGCTATTAGTTAGTAACACAAATGCACTTTGTACTTTAGCTCACCACCTGAATGTAGGAATTGTTAGATTTCTAGGACCGGTGGAATGTTCTTCAACTAAGTATTTAAAAATGGTTGTTTGTCTGTGTTAATCAACAACAAATGCTCACATAGTCACTCCTCAATGCTTTAAATCACAGAGATAGAATGTACCTCTGTGCTTTAAATAAATATTGCAAATTATGTTTGCATCATTTAGACTGATGAAAAATAATATTTTTTGTTCATTTTTTTTTACATCACATCAGTTGGCAGACAGGCACGCAGCCCACCTGACGGTCACTGCGGGACACTTCATCAGTAAGCGTCGTCTGATGAAGATATCATTTATATTAAACCAAAAAGGATATGAAGAGAAGACTGACTGATGTACAATAGTCATGGAGTAATCATCATCCTCTGTCCGATCCCTGCTATTGCAGCGAAATGGAACCCCTATCTCATACATTCGTACATACCGTCACGCCTTTTTCCCGTAGGGGTAGGCAGAGACCAACTCCTTCCACTTGCTACGATTCTGGCTCACAACTATTGCTTCCTCCACATTCATAAGTCTTTTCATGCATGCCCGTCGGTTTAGGGTACTCTTGACCTGACCTTTCCTCGCGTTACAAAAAAAAAACATTATTATAATTATCATCACAAATGTGGTGAAGTGTCCCTCAATGGTATAGGCCGCAGTGGCCGCTTACCATCAGGTGGGCTGCGTGTCTGTCTGCCAACTGACTTAGTATAAAAAAATAAAAATTTCTACCTGATCTGCAAGGAGCAAAATGTTGTCTTACAGACATCCTTGATTTGTGCTACAAAGGTTATTGAGTTTTCTCTGGGCCAAATTACAACATTCGAGATCGCAATATTTTTTTTATTGACCTCACTATTTATAGACCACGGATAACCTTAATAGCTTAACCAAATTACGTGGAAGCGGACGGTGCTAGAGGCCAAACTAAATGATAATTACTGCTAAATACTTTGCCACAGGGCAATATACCAACTGACCTTTCAAGTATTGATTTGATCTTGATTGAAACATTCTCTTATAAATACTTATAATGCTCTATATAAAGTAAGTTAAGTAACTACATAATTGCAAGAATTCCTTTGCTCTTATGATAGTTCATCACTGCAGAGGCCTTCATTATTGAAAACCAGTCCAGTCTATGTCACAATCATGATTATAGAACATTTAGTTACAAAACAGCTAATCAAATGTACCTACTGGTCGGGGTTGACGTTCAGTATATTTGGGATAAAACTGGCAAAAAGATAACTGTTGTAATTGTTATTTATTTATTATTAGAAGAAGAAAAAAAGAACGATTTTCGGTAGATAGGGTACCTACCCGGCCACGATGCCCTGGCCCCGTTTTAAAACAACCTTTTGTTTTTAAAGGAGTTTTTTTTGCGGAGGTTTTAATCTTTGTCAACAGACTTATAAATAAAAATTCCTTCCGTTAACCAGACCTAAGGTAGGATTCGAACTCATGTCTACCGGGTTTATACCCGACCGGCTTAGCTACTACTCCACAGAGGCGGTTATGAAGACGTTATAAACATGTTATAAACATTATGATAAACAAGGCAACTTTTTTTTTACGGGGAATGCGTTACTCACCTTAACCCCGTCCTGGGGGAGGGACAGGGCCGTGTGTGGGACTCCCGCATTAAGTTGTAAATAAATTACTCGACAATTTACCTGCAGTAAATTACGTATCAAACAATAATACTAACAACGCATGTAGATAATTGCGTAACTAAAAGCATGACGTACTTATTGTTTGTGTTTATTCGCTCTACCACTAAACTGAACAACATACATCCTTATTAGTTTCTCCACGCAAACAAGTTTTTACCTAGCTAGCTTTTCTATAGCGTAAATCTACTGCTGTCAAACTGTAATTTGGCGAGCGTTTTTTTAAGGTTCCGTAGCAAAATGGCAAAAAACGGAACCCTTATGGATTCGTCATGTATGTCTGTCGTCCGTCCGTATGTCACAGCCACTTTTTACCGAAACTATACGAACTATACTGTTGAAACTTGGAAGTATTGTTGGATATAAATGCATATTTCTCTTGATAATTACAATTGAATATGCTTTTACAATATTCGGCATTATACATTGCAAGCGCGGCAAAATCTGTCTGTCAATCTCCCCGACTAGTGCGAGGCACCGTACGCGGTGACCATAGTGAGATGTCTTAATCGAGTGAACCAATTATTCGTCTAACAGTGTGTAAGTAGATGTAATCTGTAAACCGCATTAAGATTTTCATACAAAAATAGAAAAAAAAACAATAAATTTTGGGGGCTCCCCTTAACTGAAAACTGAAACTCGAATTTTTTTTTCATTAACCCTTACGTTTGGGGTATTTATAGATAGGTCTTTAAAAATGATAATGAAGTTTCTAACATCATTTTTTTTCTTAACTGAATAGATTGCGCGAGAGACACTTCCAAAGTGGTAAAATGTGTCCCCCCCCCTTGAACTTCTAAAATAAGAGAATGATAAAACTGAAAAAATATATGATGTACATTATCATGCAAACTTCCAGCGAAAATTGGTTTGTACGAGATCAAGTAATTAGTTTTTTTTTATTACGTCATAAATCGTAAACCGCAATTTATTAAAACATCGATCAAACTTATAAAGAACTACAAGAACTTTTACACATAATTGTGATGATACTTGCTGCTACGGAACCCTTCATGGGCGAGTCCGACTCGCACTTGACCGCTTTTTATTTTGATGACGTAAATCATTCAGAAGGCAATTTGATCAAGACCTTGATCATATACGCGTAATTACCTAATGGTATCGACTTTGAATGTAGATTGTATACAAAAATATTCCGCGAAAAACATCATTGCCACAACACCAGTTAATTAATTCGTGTCGCTGTTAAATCACCACATTTAAATAAAATATGACAAATATTTAAGAAGAAAAATAATTGTCTATTCCTTTCTTAAATCCTTGATTTCTGGAGATCGAGTAACATACTACGCATAATATAGGTACAACACAAGCAACTGGTACAAGGATTAGATAGGTACTTCAACTTCAAAACTTCGACAAACCGTACAGAGCCGAGAAAAAATAAAAAGAAAAAACCTCGTGTTCAATCGCGAGCGCGAGAGTGGTTCTAATGCCTGCGTTTTTTGAGAGATTTAAAAAATGCTGTTCGGCGCATCTTAAGTCATGGTAGCACAGATTCCTCTCACGAGTGTCATAATAAAAGTTAGTTAATAAAACAAAAATGTATGTTTAACAATTTTGTTTCATTAACAAAATAAAAATACGTCTTCCGAGCCGAGTTTTTTGGCTACGGCGCGGCTGATCTTACGATCAACCAACTACCTACGCTGGATAATTTTAGTGCACAAGTGAGTGCGCAAGCACAGGTGCACTCCCTATTCCTCATTCTCGTAACACGCGGTGGGTCAGCAACGGCTTGATAACGAAAAATCTAAACTTTACCCGGCCAGGGAATCAAACTCAGGACACTAGACTAACGTTAAAAAATATGCTGTTTGACGAGCCATTTGGTGTAATAGTCGGTCGAGAAGTCGCCTATTACACCAGAGGTTGCGGGCTCGATCCCCGCACGGTACAAACATTTACTTGTGTGCATGAACATGACTGTTTGTATCGGTCCGGGTGTTTCTATGTATAATATGTATGTAATTATAAGAAAAAAGTATATATGTAATGTTTATCTTATCCGTTGCCTGTGGCACCCATAGCACAAGCTAATGCTTAGTTTGGGGCTAGATGGCGCTGTGTGAATATTATGTCCAGAGATATTTATTACTGTTAAATGAAATAATTAATTGTCGTTTCCAGGTCGGCATGGCGGAGATGGTGGAGGGTGGAGCGTCCCTGGCGTGGCGGCTGCTCGCCACGCTGGAGGGGGGCTCCCTCCTGCTCGCCACCTCGGCGCTCCTCGCCTACTCCGCGAGAAAGCAGGTGGCCAAACTCAACCGCACAAGAAGACCAGTCAGAAATGTTTTGGTAAGGAATATTACGTATTATTAACTAAAGAGGCTAACGTTTTTGTGTTCACCACAACAACGAATACAGTGTTAACTAGCGCAGTAGCGGAGAACAGTAGCCCTTGCATTGTACATCGTTGCATTGTACCTACATGGTTCTTGCATTATTATCGTTGTATACTAAAACAATTTATAATCATTGATAGTGTAATACACTATCAATGTTTATAATTATTATTTGTGCCTTTCATAAAAATACAAACAAAAGCTTTCTTTTGTAAACTTATACAACGCGCTAGAAAAATTGTAGGTACAGTCGCCAGCACATCAGACTACCCCAATCTGTCTTTCTACAACCAATTTTCAGCTTTATTCACTTCACACAGAGTTCTCTTTCAATTGAGAATTTTTGACAGATTAGGGTAGGTTGATCTGCTGCTGTCCGTACTCCTACACTAAAAAATAATTTGTCGTGGCCTGAGGATCTGATACACTGTCGATTTTCTTCAGTCTCGGCACTCTCAAGTGAAAGTGCAGAAAATATAGAACGAATTTGTTCTGTGACGTAGGATAAAGCTCATTTTCAACTGTAATAATAATCCAAATGAAAAAATAAATAATAATTTATTTAATATTTATTGGTTCCAGCTGACAAATACAACGAATATACTAGGTAAAGAATTAAAAACTAGGTTAGAATCACGTGGCTGTATTGTTCACGCAATATCCGAAGACACACTAAACAGAGCGACAAACCAAACCGATGGAGTGGCGAACATGATGACTGGAGGGAGCGGTGTGATAAGCGGAGCGAGCGGTGCGATGAGCGGAGCGACCGGTGATGTAAGAGCGAGCGAAGAGGTCCTGAAATTCGACGCACTCGTCGTAGTAGGCGCATTTTCACCTCCGAAGATGTCTGGCTTGCAAGGAATGGCCAAATTAGTCAGCGAAGACATATACAGTAACTTAAAGGTATGTATTTTGACTATCTTAGCAACTTTGCAAAAGGTCTTCTGCAGAAGCTAAAAATTAAGATGTTTGACAACAATAATACTTAACAATAAGTTATGCTTGGACTTTGAATCAAAGATGACCTAATGACCCCTTGAAGCGAATTGACCGAATTAGCACTATGCTTTTACGAAGTTTCCTAAAAACTTTCATTGATATCGCAGGACAGCCAATATTATATGAACTTAATAATATTATTTCACTATGTAATACAAACCCTCACTTAAATTTCGTCACCAACGAGCTGATAATATATTGACACTCGCTCAAAGCTGTGTCCAAACTCCAATATAATAACTGGACTTGCTAAATGCAAGAGTACCCTAACTTCGGAACAAAATGTTTGGAGAAAGAGAAGACATCTTGACTAATCTTAACTTTTTTCTTTGATTTCAGGTCCTCGAGTCTTTGTCGACTCTCGTGCACCATAGAGGCTGCCTGGCGTGGGCGTGCGCCGGCGCAGGAGCGGTGAGCTCGGGCGGATCGTGGGAGGACGTTGGCGATGCGTTCGACACTGTGCTCAAGGCGAATCTGCATCGCGTAGCTAAAATGTATTACGATTTTCTTAAATTTTTTCTTAGAAAGGATTAATTAATTACGTTGAAGGTGTACCACCAAGGTACCGACTGATGACCTAGTTAAGATCACTAGATGCAGGTGACGCAGTAGGCCTATTTCCGGCAGTGGACATCTTTTGGTCATTATAAGTCGTATCAAAATAACACACATAGGTATTCGGATCGTAGAGGGAAGTTTCGGTACGATTTGTTTGTGTGTTTGCCTAATAAGAGTAATAAGTAATCTCCCGACAGAAGTCTTTGAATATCGCACACCCGGTAAAAAACTGTCATAACATAAAAACAGGCAAATCTGGTAGAGTCATTTTGTTACTTAATAATAATTGACCAAATAATCGCACACCCGCTTAAAAACTGTCATAACGTAGAGGCAAGGCGGGTCTCACTTTTTTCAGTAAAATAATATTTTTATAATCTCACTTTTTGCAGGAAAATAATATTTTACTGCAAGGGGTGAGATTTGCCTGTTTTTGTGTTATGACAGTTTTTTACCGGGTGTGCGATATGTAGAAGCCGAATATTAACAATTTTGAATGACTAGTGTTTTTGTAAGATACTCAAGTAATTACTGGGTAGTAGGTAAGTAGTTAAAAGTAACTGCTTCATCAATATAAAATTATTGTGTTTTGACATGAAATAAATATGAAAATCTCAAAGAAAAAAACAGAGAATTGGAACCTTACTTATTATTCTGAGAACAAAACGTCAGACGTGGCAAGAAACGGACCAAAACTTGAATCTGTTATTTTTAAAAACTCCCATGTGTTTACTTACACACCAATGCTTTCTTTTTCTAGAACCCATTGCGAACCTGTATGGGTCGGTCGGTGCAGCGACCCCGAGCAGGCAGCGGAGAAGCTTGCCGACGCTCTTCTGACGACCGATACTCCACAGGCGTCTGGACGCCTATACTCCATAAGGCAAGAATTACTTACAAAAGTCAATGGCTTCCTTCGACATCAACTCACCCCGACTTCAGGCCTCTCGAGTTGGATTACTCGTGGATGGGCTGGCTGGTGAATAGCCACAAAAGTGGAACCAGCTCGTCCCAATTGGGTGGAAAAGAGAAACTGGAGGAGTTTAGTGGGTAGCGGGACACACGGCTAGGTCTAACTAACCTGCGGTTATTGGGATTAAAAACATAATATTCTTCTCCGTAAAAAAAGGCTTCTTTCGACATAAGTTTTAAGCGAAACTTTGAGTAGGTACTTAGAATTTAAAGACATATCACATAATTCAAATTCAAATTCGTTTATTTCGGACAACAAAAAGTCCATGGGTTAGTAATACATATAATATATCGATACCAGAAATATGAATTAACGTAAGGGACATTTTGGCGAAAATGAGTTATAATAATGAATGTGTAAATCGAACTATGAAGCAATGCATTTACAGAAACAATATAATATTTTACTTACTATTTATAAAAGTATCATTTATTACTCTTTCAGAAACGCCGTCAACAAAGTGGGTGAATATGTCGGCAGATGGCTGAAAATTGTCACATGAAGACTTTTCACACATTGAAAAAAGATGCAATTTCAAGAAGAAAAATGCTTAAATACCGGCTTTCTATATACCAGCGGTTGGTGTATGAAATCGCTTTGAAAAAGGCTTGCGAAGTACATAATTTATATGTATAGAAACTATGTACATAATTTTACGATTTTATGAGAGACGAAGAGATCGACAAAAACTTGTTTTCCACAACAGAATTAGAGGACCGCGCCTTACAATATCGCCACGATTACTCTAAGTACGACCATAAAGATAATGTAGTGTCACAACAACGGGATATCGAAGTCTAAAAACAACCTGTTATTTTTTGTATCTTGTACTTACGTAGTTACGTACCTACTATTTGTGATGATAGAAAAAATAAATAGTAATTGACAAGATAAGTAAGTAGACTCTACATAAGTAAAAGAATTTTGTATGATATTAGAAATATACTTAGTTATTAGAAATAAAATTAAAACTGAAAAAACGTGTTTTATTGAATGAAAACAATAACCTGGTTAAGTGGTTACGATGTTTTGAAAGTAGAGCTACTTGAATAAGAATGTACATACTTCAACTCTATCCCAAACATTAATTGATGCACATTGAACTAAGAGCTTAGTGGCCAAGTTGGCAGGCAACCCCCAATCAGACGGCCTACGAGTACCTTCGCAACGAGGAAAGCATCAGACTGTGTGATATATGGTGTGTCATTACCTGGATGAGCGATACCTAACCTACGTCCCACATAATTAAAAAAGTATCAGCCTATTTATTGTCCCTCTGCAGGGCAAAAGCCTCCATCCTTGAAATCAAGTCATCGTTAGAATAATGGGTATTGGGTTATGATGCGTGGTGATCCACGCTTGCCAAATGCGGATTGGTGATCACAAACCCGAGCTGTGTCCAAAAAAACCGACACAAAGTTAGCTCGACCCGGGAATTGAACCCAGGTCCTTGAGATCTTGGCTCGGTACTTAAACCACTAGACCGTCGAGGCGGTACCCACTTATCAAACACTACATTAAATAAATAACTGCTGCAAAACTACCCTCTGCCGGGTGGTTTTACCCCACTACCTGGCCGAGGGTAGTTTTGCCATCTGGTGCAACACCCAGCCGATATGCATTCCCGATAAAAAAACGATGTGAAAAATAAAAATTCATGATAAGTGGATAGAGGATATTGCCGCCAAAATCAATCAAAAATGTGCTTTGCTCTCACACACAATAAAATGATCCACTCTATTTACTTTATGCAGAAAATTACGGTAAAAAACTATAACGCCCAATAAAGCATTGGTTATATTATGTATCATACATACACCAAATAAATCTGCTCTTTGCCAAAGCTTTAAAAACAAATCCAAAATTCCAAATCAATATGGGTGCCCTTCTAAAGTTGAAGTTTTGCTTGCCACTGCTTGCCACTGCGAATTATTGTAGATTAGACCCCAAATCCCAAATAGGTGCATTAAATACTTAAGCCATGATTCATATTTATTTAAGTTAAACGACAAACTTATTCTTTTTACACATTTTCTTTGGAACTTACAAAAAATATTATTTTATTATTAAACGGAACCCCGATTCTTGTAAAATTAGATTTGGCTCTATAAATATTAACTAAATACTTAATTTGCGAAGTTAATTTACAATTATTAATTATACTTAATATTGTTAAAAAAGCTAGAGAAGTGATTTAACAAAACGCATATAATTTACTTTATTAAGTCTAGCAACACCAGTCGGAACCAGCGTTGCCAGAAGGTTACTTTTGTAACCTTTTAGGTGATTTTTGACTCCTAAAGGTTACTTTAAGGTTACACGACTCAAAAGGTTACTTTTAGGTGACTTTTTGGAATTTGCATGCGAAAAGCATTTTTCAAATTAAACCGTCCGTTACGTCTCATTCGTTCGTATCTTGTCGACGTTTTTCTTTTTTTGCGCACCAAAAAAATTGTGCAAGGTTTTTTCAATCGTATTCACTTGTATCTTGTCGTCGTTATTTTTTTTTTTGCTCACCAAAAAAATCGGTAAAGGTTACTTTTCCTACAAAAAGGTTACTTTTTTGTACATCTCAGGTGACTTTCGACAAGACCACGCTGGCAACACTGGTCGGAACGTCAAATAAGTGTCAGTTTTAGTTTCGAGATGGAGTGATGGACGTGTCCGTAAATAATAAATCTTTTTTTAGTTACTTGTAATGTATTCAGCACTATAATATTGGCTCCTAATACCAATTACGATTATGTTATTTTCGCGTAAAATTCTGCTTAGTTTAAATTTACTGCGGAAACATGGAGGAGGTGAGTACAGGTTACCATACTTTGTTGTGTCACAATAAGTGTTCGCGTTGCGTGGTGATTTTGCAATATTGTGTGGTGTTTTTCAGGAGCCTAACGAATATGAGCAAGAGGAGAGGCTGTATGCTATGCTACATCATGTGGACGAGACGCAGCTAAACGTGAATACGGACAGCCAGTATGACGCGGCTCGCATCGTGGAGAGCGCTCCCCGGAGCACGGTGCGCCGCTACTGGCGCACCAGCACCGACCTGGCCACCTCGCATCCGAAAGCAAACACTCCCAAAGATGCTCCGGCTCCCGCTTACAAAAATCCGACTCCATCAAACGGAAATCTGACAACTGTAAACAAAAATACCACTCCAAACACAAACAATACAAAACCTAAGGAAGAAAAACGTGAGATCGCAGAAGCGACTGTTGATCTATCTCTCTTCCAATCACCAGCTATGATCATCAAAAAAAACATAGAGATATTGGATCATGAGAATGACAGTTTTCTGCTTGAGTCAAGTGATGAAGATGAAGTCGTCGAGGTAGAGCTGCCGCCTAAACCAACCATTACCATTGAAAGCTCTGATGAAGACGAAGTATGCATTATTTCCAAACCATATGAACCTGCTAAAGACCAAAACAAAAACAATGTACCTAGAAATGCTACTCCAAACACGACTGATCGAGAAATCTCCGCAAGTCCCGTTCCATCAGTTGTATCATCAGTTTCCGATGACTTCATCCGCGGTGACTGCATTGCTTTAAACATTTCTTCACGTCATCCTGACAACCACAGCTTCGACTTTAGTCTGCATGGATCTGACCTACTCGGACAAGCTACACCAGCAAAGAAAAAGAAAAAAAAGAAATCAAAAGAAGCTGTTACTTCCACCCCTGTGGCAGCTGGAGAAAAGCCTTCAAATACCTCCGCAGAAATATGCTTTGCAACGCCAAAAAGTAAAAGCAAGGAAAGGAAACAAAAGACAAAATATACCGTGTCAGAGAAAAGTGTACCAAGTGCAGACATTTATGATTCAGATAGTAACCAGTCTGCTATTGAACCCATAAAAGGTTCAGGAATATTCACTGTCACTGAGAAAAGTTTGCCAAGTGTTGACATCTACGATTCTGATTCAAGCCAACCAGAAAACATCAATAAAAGCAAATCCCTTCAACAGAATCAAGGCAACGAGAGCTCAGACAGGAGTCTTTCTTTAGACAAGCATGAGGAAGACTCTTCTATTAACTTAGTACAGCCAAAAACAAATGATGGAGATAAAACTAACAATTCGATTGTGGATTTAACTGAAAATGATAATTACATAACACTCAACAGTACAGGCATATGTGAAAACATTGTCATGGCTAATGTTACTGGATTTAAAGAGTCTGAAGATTACGGAGACGAAACTATCAATCACAGTGATGCACCTAAGTTTGGATCGACCAAAGTTCCACAAATATTGTTTGACAATCTTGACTTTGACAATCTTAAGGGCAAGGATAAAGTATGCAAGCGCAGGAGATACTCTCTTACAACTCTACGAGCTGAAATGGAAAAGTTCTATAATGAGAGCTGGGGTGGAGAGAATTTTAATCACCGAGAGATTCAAAAATACATGTCACGTAAGTGAAATTGCTTCTTAATTTGGTTATTAGTTTTTAATTGGGCTATTATAATATAATAGCAAGTTAATTAATTTTAAATTGCTCATATAATTGTTGGTTACTTTTTAAAATGATGTTTATAATTAAATTACTTTTACAGGGGATAAGAGTCTATGGGTGATTGACCCAAAAGACAGAATGCCATCAATTCCCAAGAGAAAAGTGACGTAAGTTTTCATTTAAATCATATGCATGCTATTTTAAACTACAAAATGTTCAACTTTTCCATACGAAGTAAAATTATCTAAATGAGTATAATAATTACTGTAATAATTAATCAGTTAGAAACACTTGGCAATTGAAAAGAGCAACTGTCTAGTTTATAGCTGAATTCTTCTCGACAGAAACATCACAAGCACTCCTTAGCCGGCCATAGAATCATATTATTACTTGACTATTTATAAGGACTTATTTGTAGCCTATATTATTTAAAGAAATTTGGAAGAGGGACCACATAATATAATTGGGAGGTGCGGTGATGGCTGTCCCGCTACTACGCCGAACGCACGCTCAATGAACTTGTTGGTTTTGACTTTGAAAGTGTTTTCAAACTCATGCTCAACGAACTAGCTTACGGTTTTGACTTTCAAAGTATGTTATCATTCCAGGTGCAACTACTGCAACCGCGCCGGGCACCGCGACGACGCGTGTCGTCTGAAGCAGCCGGTCTGCCACATGTGCGGCTCTGTCGGACACTACGAACCGCGCTGTCCTAGCAAGATTTGTGTCAACGTGAGTATAGATTTTTCAATATAAAGTATTTTTTCCTTTATCAAACGAATTTAAACCAGGTTAAGGATAGACTATTTTTATGTATACTTGACACTTGCCAGATTAAGGGCTTATACTTGGTCTTTATCTCCTTCCACCCTGACTTGGCCCGCATGGACAATACGTCGTTCATTATGGCGTAAGATTGTGACATTATTCAGATAAAAAGTAGCCTATATCATTGTTCTTAAACTATCCGTTTACCAAAAATGACGACCATCTATTGCTCCTATGTGACGTGAAAAAAGGACAAACAAAAAAAAAAACTATTTTTACAAACACAAAGTACAATTAAAGTCGAAGATTAAAATGGCCTACAATGTGGCAGCGCATTGAGTGATGCTTCCTGGTTAAATGTCCCTCAATGGATTAGGCCGCAAGGACTGCTTACAACTAAGTGGGCTTCGTGCCTGTCTGTCAACAGAAGTGACAAATAATCTGTTATTCTATGGAAACAGCATTAACCCGGTATTCTTGGCAGTGTTATTACACTTTATTAATCTAGAAGCATTATCCTGGTGTGTAATGTTCTTCAACTTGCGTGTTGCAGTGCGGGTCGCCGAACTACATGTACTCGACGATGTGCCGCAACTGCTGCAGCTGGGGCCACGTGCGCTGCGCCGAGTGCGGCCAGGCCGGCCACCCCGCCAGCCACTGCCCCGACATCTGGCGCCGGTACCACAACACGGTGGGTCTCACACACTGAGCTCTATGATAATACACTCAGCGTATTACGCTGGAGTGGCTATAGACATTGAAATGACAGCTATTTTTTCTGTCGATTTGAAGCGCCCCCAATAACTAAACTGGGAACTAAAATGAATTCAATTTTCTCTGTCTACGCTTCAAATGGACAGCCATTGACATTGACAATGACAGCATTATCGAAGTTTATCTGCGAAAGTCAGCACTATTATTAGTTCCAAGCATAGATTTAGTATATTAGTACACTAACTACTGCTCTAAGCGCCAATATGGCGATTTTCAAATCGGATCAATCAAATATTTGGTACTAATTGCCTATCCAGTTGTCTATGGAAATCAGTGGTCTCACATAATAAATAATATATTATACCATAAGAAAAAAAATATTTATCTACATCCATACCATAATATGTCTATTTTATATTCAGGAGCGATGAGCAAACGCCCTACATTTAGATATAAGTATCTGTGGCTGCATTGAAATGTTTACATTTTAGTGTCGGTAACTGATACGAAATTACGTTCAAATTTCGAACGTCTTCTTTAAAAGTAAAAATTAATAGGTTTTTTCGATTATCGAATTAGTCGATTAGTAACTTTATGTTCCATTCCTATACATTTAATTCGATGCTGAAATTATAACAATCGATTTGAGAATCGAAATCAACTCGAGTCTAGATTGTTTATGGATTTTAAAAACTACAAACGTCAGTCATTAATTATGACAGTACTAAACTAACTTTTACATCATAGAAAAATTTTACTCACAAGGAGAAGAATATCAACCACGTACATTAAAAATGAGAAAAAAAATACGCCATCTAGTGGTGTTCCACATAAAACTTTATGCGGGAAATTTTAAAATCGTTCCTTTATACTCAGGCAAAATTTTTGATCACAACAAATTTTAACAGCTGTTACAGGTGTTAAAAGCTGTAAAATGCATTATTAAATTAATAACTGATTCGACACAAGTAACTGCTGTTAAATTTTGTTGCAACCCAAGCTAAAACTAAGCTGGTAAAATAAAACAATTTTGATGAATAATTTTAGTTTATTTCTGTATAAAACATTAAAATATGATACTTTACACAATCTGATTATTCTCACGAGATTCGTAGGTAAATATAATAAAGGGGGCAGAGCACCAAGTAACATAAACCTACCGAAGACTATTATTGTTTTTCCTGGTTTTGGAAAACGGTGTAGGGAAATGTCAGCTTCACTTGCAGGTGAAGACCCGCACTTGATGCACTTCCGAATGTTTTCCGACATCGTAAAACAACAATTTTCACAATTACAAAAGCAGGAAGTCACTATCTCACAAATAATTAAAATTTTCGAGCACAAGAAAAAAAATGACCGACGAACTCAGCGACTGACATTGACTGACATTTATCTTGTGGTGTTGCAATTGCAAGAAATAAATGATGATAACTTAAACAACATGTATAAATTTTAATTTAGTTGTGAACAATTATAAATAATTCTAATTCTACTCCAAGTAAAACAAAGCTTTTTTTATGAACTAATTTTATCATAACATAAAATTTATATCGTCTTAACTGGGCAACATTGAAGCATCGCAGTGTGAGACCGAGACGGCTTTATAATTATATCGCTGTCTCAGTCACATAGTGTAACCCGATGTCAAATCCAACCTGAGAATCCAACTTCGCTATTACGAAGTTGACCGAGCCTGTTTTACATACAGATTATGTTGGTAACTAGGGCGTTTGCTCATCAATCCTGACTATAAAATAGACATACGCCGCGCTTATTATAATTGACCTCAGTGAAATAGACATATTATCGTATGAATGAAGATAAAGTTATGTATGTGACTGTACATATATAGTCATTAAAATACTCATGTGATTCTTTTATGAAACTCACTTCGTTCGTTTCATAAAACCACATTCGTATTTTAATGACCCTCATTATGCAGCAGTCAGTCACATAAATAACTATTAAAATTTATCGCACTACCAAACTCCTACTACTGTCCATTGAGTGCACACAGAATTATAGGCAGAATGAACCATACCATTTTACTGCACAAGGACTTGTCTGTTTAGGCTAGATCTTAGTTACATATTGGTAAACAATCACACAGGTGCAGTCTTTATTACATTTGATATTTATATATGTATTATCATTTTAGAATCTATGAACATGGGTGTCAGAATTTAAAGTACACAATTATATTGGCATACTAATAATTTTAGTAATTCCCCTGCTGATTTACTCATGTAGGATTAACTTCAGTAAAGTTTTAAGATTTCAATTGTTCAATACGTAGTACAGATTTTACTAACGCAATTTTATTTAAATTACAGATAAGCAGCGACATGCCGCTCGCCGAGAGCCGTCAGACGAAGAAGCACTCGCAGCTGTACTGCAGCGGCTGCACGCGTCGCGGCCACCTCGTGCACACGTGCCGGCTCGCGCTGCCCTTCTCCGGCCTGCCCATCAACTCGCCCTACGTCGCGCTCTACCGCCCCGTCTACCTGCCGCGCCCGGACACCGCACCCGCGTCCCCCGCCGGGAACAACCGCGGCAAGCGCCAGTCCAAGTCGCCCACAGTCCACGACACTCATCAGAACAAGAAGAAGAATATGAGCATCACCGAGATCGAGACCGAGAAACCCAAGCCGAGCGAACCTCGTCCGAGAAAGAACTCGCAGGGCAAGACTCCCACTCCCGATGAGACGAAAACCCTCAAAGAGACTCCTAGGAGCGTTGAAGCCCCGAGGACCCAAGCCGCTGTCGAGCCCGCTCCCGACTTTATTCCGATCACGTCGACCAACCATGACAAGCGCGGCCAGATGATCCAGGACAATGAGGTGTCGGACACGAGCGACGTAGTAACTTCCGCTCGAATTTACGTCCCCACCGACGTCATCGACCGGCTCAAGACCGCCGAGGGTGGCGTCTGGTTGAAGGAGAACGTCCAGAAGCATAACATTATCATAGAAAACGCAAACATCACCTCGTTCCTAAGTATTAAAGGGAAGCTGGACGATCAAGAGGCTTTCCAGCGCGAGCTCCGCGATTGGGCGAAACAATGCGCGAACAAGGAGAGTGCCAAGTCCGACACCGAGGGCGACGCCACGCTCGAGTCGGAGAACGATCAATCTGGATACACTTCCAATATACCTAAGAACAGAAACAATGTGCTCCGCAAGCTGACCAAGGCATTGGATTCATTGAAAAGCGACTTGGGTGATCCCAAGGATATTTACAAGGAGTTGAACTTTTTGCAGAACAGACATGAGCAGCTCTTGAAACAGAAAATCATCAGTCCCCAGCAGTTGTCCAATAATAGAGATCACATCAACGAGATGCTCAAGAAGCTGAACATGGTCCTCCTCGGTCAAGCTGGCCTGGCTGAGGGTTCCAAACATATAAGGGAACTTAACACGCTCCATGAGAAACTCACGAATTACAGACAGAAAAATATACCTGCAAACATGCGCAAGAAAATTGGACAGCATTACCACTCCATATTCACGGCGATACCGAGAGACGACTACGCGGATCTACTGAACATGTACTACGTCTCAAGAAAGGGAAAGATGCTGAAAAAGAGATACAAGGATAAACTTCAGTTGGCTAAAAAAAGGAAAAAACAGAAGACGAATATAAATCCGGTCGCGGTGTCTCAAACTTTTCCTAACATCAAGAAGAATGTTGAGAATCAAAATTCTATTAACAAAGAGAATACCCATTCCAGAAAAGCATCAGAGCATATAACAATAGGGAAGCTGACATTTTACCACAGGAGGATAATGAACTCCCGGCCCGCGGACAGCGGTCTAAAGAAAATGCGGCTCGAACTGGCCAGGAAACTGCACTCCCACATCTCATCCCTGTACAGGAATGAAAACATGTCTTCTAAGGCATATAAGAAAGTGAAGAGGGTACAAGAACAGGCGGCAATGTTCTTGAGTAATGTATAAAATATAAATTAAGATAGAGCACTTATCGGGGGGAGGCCGCCAGAGCCGCCCCGCGCCGTCTCAACCGGCAAGTCTTTGACGGATGTATTTTCCCATAAGTGGGACGATTTGTTTTTCTCACTTGCCGGTCATGTGTAATAGCACTTCATTGTGCATGTGAATTAAATAAACTTCTTAGTGTAAAGCATCTAAAACGTCATTTTATTTATCTGTAGTCCAAACCAAACTTATTTTACAGGCCCCGGCAACCTTCTTGACTACCGGGCTGGGGATTGCGTAGAAGACGAATTTTGACATGTCTGCGCGCTATTGGTCCTCTGCGCAAGTGCACATGCGCGCAACTTCCCCCACTCCATCGACCGATGGTCAAAAAGTTTGCCGGTAACAATACCAAGTTACATAATTATCATCATAGAGTGATAAAACTATGAATATCATCTACAGCCACCGGTGACACCAGAGGCCTTACTGGGGCAGTATACCCTCTCACAGATACCTTTATTTTAATGAACTTATTATTTCCTATATTAGATATATAGTATACTGTTTTACCTTTTTTTTTTTTTTGTTTTTTCGGAGGAGAATGCGTTTATGCACCATAACCGCAGGCTAGTTAGGAGCCAATATTTATTTTAATTTACATCAGTCTAATTTCTAAAGAATGACTCGAAAACTCATTAGTCTCCTTTAAATACTCATAATATTATGTTCCATCAAGGGAACAGCCAAGGGTACACAGGAAAACAAGCGATTTATTGAGTTATAATCACGTTGTAATTATCAAAAGTACTTTTCGAGCATCTTACTGTTTCCCTAATTGGTCAGTGTAACAGGTATTGTAACCGAGACCCAGTTTGTCTTATACCTCCTCTCCGTTACGTAACTGCCTCCGTGGTACAGTGATTAGAGCGTTGGGCTCTAATACCTGAAGGTCGTGGGTGCGAATCCCCCGGGGAGCATTACTTTGTGTGAATGTTTCCAGTTTGGTTAGGACATTACAGCTTGAATCACCTAATTGTCTGAAAAGAATGATGATTACGTGCTTTGGAAGGCACATGAAGCCGTTGGTCCTGCGCCTGATCTCTTTTGTCCGAGTCGTGTCAGACTGCTGTCCCGACATGTTATAAAAGTGAGGGAACAGGGAGTGCGCCTGTGATTGCACACTCATTGTGAACTGTAGATTGGCCGCCGTAGCCGAAAACTCGGCTATGAGGACATAATGAAAGTATCCTTCCTTCCTTACTTTACAATAATTACCTATTTGGTCGTCAAAGACGCTTGTCGCAAAATGTCACATCTTGTTCTTGAGGAGATTAATAAGACTTGTGTTAGGTTAGGAAAGGAAGAAATTACCTACCCAGCCAGGCAGGAAGAAGAAAGTTTGAGAAGCGCATGCCTATAATACGTACATCCAAAGATCTTTAAAAAAACCTATGATCCTCCTCGAGTATATCACGTTTCTTTTGCCGCACACACAGCAGCAGCAGACATAATAATTTAATTATTATTATTTAAAATTATGTTTTTTAACTAATACCATCACTGTTTTTTTATAAATAAACCGATTCTGTATCTTTCTTGCTTTCGATATTAACAATGGCACATCCCTAATGTCTATATAACCTGTAAATTTACGTCATCAGCCATACGTCATTTTCTCGTCGCTCGCTTTCCGTGATAAAATTGATAAGCGGGGAAATACTTGTTGATCTAAAATAATCAATCATTCATCAAGCGACAACTCTGCTTAGAGCTTTTGGAGCTTTTAAGATGAAATATTACGATGTTTTGGGACAAATAGTCACGTTTATAATACTTTATTGTGCGATTGATTATGTTGGTGCGCGAAGAGTGAGTGCCTTTTCATAAAATAGATATTTGTATAGTTTGAAGACGTGTTAAATGTGTTATGTTTGGGTAGGTGCAGTATCCAGAAGATGGATTCTACGGGAACAACTACTACAGCGCCCAGGCGCTGGACATGAAGGTGAACGCAGCATTGCAGATACTAAAGCACAGTAAGTAAAACAGTATACCTAAAATTATGTACTAATAATATATTTATTTTGAACTAATAAAGTATAAGAACTTGTGGTTTAGTAATTAAAACACAATAGGAATTCGTAAATATTTTTATTTACAAATATTAACATTATTCTAACATATCCTTTTTCTTGATGAATAAACAGGTTTCCACAATCCACAGCCAATATTTTTCATCTAAATACACTCCGTATTTTCCCGATAAAATTATAATCAAGTTCTAAGATTCCTAGAAGTCATATCTCTCAAAGCGGTTAGGATTCTTTACTTAGTGGCAGAAATATGTAGGTTTTTTCATAATAATAAATGTTTAGGGTAAAACTTTTAATGAATATATTTTAGAACAAGACTGTACAATCAAAACTTGCAGGAGTGGCTAAAAATAAAATACTGTTTCAAATTGTATGTGTATTTAATTTTCCTGTTAACTATTTCTATAAGACGTCATAATTAACTAAGTATTATTTATATGAAAGTAGTACAATTTTATGTATTGTAAACAACTATCACCAATTTTATTGTAGTAGTAGCATACTGGCCCTCGCCAGAAGCAGACAAAGACCATTCTTCGTTCTTCTCCTAACGCAGGCAGACTGTTTATTTTGAATGTTTGCCTACTCGGCTACTCATAGTTTTCCAGTGAGCAATATGTTTTTACAACCCAGTGCGACAAGATAATGTTCCATTAGAGCTGCTTTATGTATCTTTACTGGCTCAATTAAATTATGAATGATGCAAGGACATATTATTATCTATATAGAGATATTGTTTTCTTGGCAAAGGTATATTTAACATTCATAAATGCTAATATAAAGTAACATTTAATGATAAGTATATTCATATGGTAATGCCCAATGTGAAATAGACATAAACTTTAAATGTGTAAATATGATAATAGATGTAGTAAATTGTCACATACTTAAATTGTTATGAATCTTTCAAGATTTTATTTACAAAAACAAAATATATCCTTCATTTTAGTAAATATAGCAACAATGAATAGCAAACATATTGTATGTTGTTTGAAATTTCATTTAAATATTTTTATAAAATATAATTTTTTTTAAATGTTCAATATTCTCTGTAGTCTTTTCCTGTCTCCAGCTCCTTACTATTTGGGCTAGATTTTGTATGGATGGCCTTGGTAGTTCTGATTATTTATACTGAACTGTGAAGGAATAATAAATATTTTCAAAATATTTATCTGCTTTAAATACAAAACATTAATATTATTGCAAATGATTTTTAGTTGGCAATTACCTGCTTCATAATGTAAAATTTCACACTTGAAAAGACAGTAATTGAATATTCTTATCAGAATTTTTTGTAGCACCTGTAGCGTTTGTGAATTTAATTTCATAGCAATAGCAAGTTCTTCTGTAGTCTTTCCATATTCACTGGTGCTAAAATGCGATATTATTATTTTTAGTTCATTGGACAGCTCTGTTTTACCTGGTACAGTTAATTGAAATCCAGTTATTACATTGAAGCGATTACAATCAAAGCTAACACTTTACATGGGAAACAATCTGTGAAGTATTATCATTTAATTAACTTTATTATGGCATCAGTACAAACACCAAAGAATTATTTTTTGTTCTATAACATCAGCTCCAAAATGGGTGAAAGAATGGCCGGACCCGACGATACGTATGGGCCAAGTCTCCGGGGTGGCGGTGGACCGCGAGGGTCGCCTGCTGGCCTTTCACCGCGACCGCAACGTGTGGGACGAGCGCACGTTTACCGACCGAAACGTGTACCAGAGCATAGGCGAGCCGCCGATTGCTCGTCCCACTATCCTGGTCTTTAACGACACGGGGGAGCTCGTTGATATGTGGGGGCAAAATCTGTGAGTGAGATTACTTTGTAATACTTATTAATAAGACTAGATTTCCTCCTACGCTGACGTCGGTCGCGCACGTCGGTCGAGCGCACCGTGGCATAGAAGAATCGCCGCAGAAGTCCGCTTTGCTGTGGAGTGTCACATTTATCATCATGATTATTCCGACGCTAGACCTACGTACGCGACCGCGTCAGTAGGGGCCTGAGACTACAGGCGTAGCGGTTAAGTTGTGCTGCCACATCTGGTAGATTGCAAGCGGTTTCAATGCTGAGACGTTTCCTCTACCAGTTAACGAGAGTGGCTACTAGTCTAGTCTCCGCCGCGGTGACGATTGAAACAGCTTGCAATCCGCCAGTGTGGCGGCGGCGTCCTTAAAGTGTGATTTGGAAACCTTATCTCATTCTGTAGAGTCGCTATCAGATGCGCCATCGAGCCAGTCAATGTTTGCGTGATGCATTTACTATAGCAACCACTTGTAAACCCAAATAACAAGAGCCCTAAGGGTTGCCTCCAACGAATTTAATATCGTTGGTTGCATCACATGGGGCACACTCCACAGCCACAAACGATAGCACGTAAAGCTAAAAGCTTGCAGGGTGTAGCAGCCACCGGCGTCAACCCTCTGCGAGTCTTTGGAAAATGTATAAAAAACTTTAGGAAATATGCCAATGGCTGCCTGCTGTTTGCGGCGGTGGAATTTGGCCCCTGTGTGAGCCAAACGCCATAGTACAGTGGCGGACACCCATGCCTGATCACTTGGAAAAATATACCGTGCACGCGCATCGTGACTTCTTAGGAGCGGCGCTTGTAAACGTGAAAATACTGCACAGAAATTTAGCCTTAAGGGTGGTCAGGCACGCTTGTCCACGATAGTACAATCAAAAGCACGTCAGACTCACACTTTGGACTTTGTACCACTCTTATGTCGGGGGAATAAGTGGCATTATCAATCTGCAAGTGTTTACCGTGATGTGCCGTTGACCGTACGTAACTCGCCTGCGCAGGTTCTACATGCCGCACGGCATCACGGTGGACCACGCGGGCAACGTGTGGCTGACGGACGTGGCGCTTCACCAGGTCTTTAAGTTCACGCCCGACCAGCGGCAGAAGCCCGCCCTCGTGCTCGGAGAGAAGTAAGTTGTAGGCTTAGAGCTAACTCACTCAGAGCCATCACAAGACAAAAAAACATAAAAGGAAAAAAAAGAACAAAACAGACAGAACAAAAACAGAAAACAACCATCTCCATTTCTTTATCTTTCCTAAGCATTATAACTTGAGGTTCTCCATAGCCAGAATTCAAGGGCTTCCTCTAAGCAAGCGCGCTTCATCGTAGACCGCATATTTGCTTTACATCAGGCAACACTGTGGTCAAGTGCTGGCTTATAAGTAACAAATATTACAAAGATATCCGGTCTCTACCTCAGCATAAATTGCAACGGCGTCCGGTTGAACGACGCAGCAGCGCTCACAAGATAGGTATCGGCACGTCCCTACCGGGCGTGAAGGGAAAACTGGGGGAGTTTAGTGGGTTGTGGGACGGACGTCTTAAGTCCCGAGTGGTGGATCAACGAAGTTTCCCGTTACGTTTCTAAATCAGAAACCGCTTTAACATTGGGCTCAGTGCCAGCGATCGATAGGGGGTATTTTTTTCCTATATGATTGCTTAGCATTAACAAATTTCATTGCTGAAAGATATATTATGTTGATTAAATCAAAAATGAATTGCTAACCATACTTTTGAATGAGTATTTAAGATATTTAGAACAAAATATTATGAGATAAACTTCGAAACAAATTATTTTTGTTTGTTCGTTCAATTTTTTTTCTGTTAGAAAAGTCATTTCAAGTTTATCACAGACAACTTGACGTCATTTCTAAGAATAGTTGGTTTTCGAATATTTTAGGACCAAATTACTTTTGTCTATCAGAGTTTTACTATTTTACAATGTTTACCGACTCTACTTTGAACAACTGCGAGGGTATATAGGGTTCGATACAACAAGCGACTTATAGATACTAGTGTCATCTCATCGTAATAAAACTGATCATTTCAGAACGTGCATCTTTGAAGCATATATGAATAAAACATGTGAGTGGTTGACCAAAAAGGGACCTCAAGGGAAAATAATTGATTTCGAGTAAATCGCGTTTGAAGTTTCGTGTTTTCAAGTTTCGACTCGTGCCTCAGCTCACAAAAACTTCCATAAAAAAAAAACTACGGCGCCTAAAAATATTCTGGTAGACCAAAACAAAGCTAAAATACCACAGATTCAAAAATTAAAAAAAAAAAATTACGGTTTCCAATCCCTCCAGGTCCCTTTTTGGTCAACCACTCACATATTTTGATTTTAGATTATGTTTGACTATCGATCACTAAATTAGTGATCGATGTGTTTAACCCAAATATCTAGCTTAAGAGAAGTTAAAAAAAAAGATGACGTTCGACTATTTGAACTTCATATTGTATGCTACGGTATGGCTCTAAATATGCTTTTTAACGCAACCGGTTACCGAAAAGAAGAAAAACCTTCTAAGAACTTAATTGCGAAAGTCAATTGTTTCGACGATCGAAAGAGAAACATCAAAGATACGATACAGGTACCGGCAAACTTGTTCAACATCGGTCGACGGAGAGGGGAAAGTTCGCGCATGTGCACTTGCGCGTGACCAATAGCGCGCACGAATCTTCCGAACGCCCGCGCGCGCTTTTAGTCAGAGGTATGCTTCTGACCAATAGTGCGCAGGCGTGTCAAAATTCGTGTTCTGCGCAATCCCCAACCGATATTTAAGAAGTTTG
Source organism: Mecyna flavalis (assembly GCA_949319885.1). Classification (NCBI taxonomy): domain Eukaryota; kingdom Metazoa; phylum Arthropoda; class Insecta; order Lepidoptera; family Crambidae; genus Mecyna; species Mecyna flavalis. The sequence continues at coordinate 3,608,286 of OX439426.1, forward strand.
CCGGTACCTCATAATCCTGGTAATCCTGGGCTTTTTAGGCGGGGCGTGAAGCGGCATCTTAGCAGGCCTTCAGGGTGAGGGTGACTGGCTCAATGGGTACTATGTTCTATTGAGCCAGTCAACCTTATATTTGGACCTCACATCAGCTTACCATCAGGTGAAGTGAGGTCATCCTGACTGCTTCCTTATATAAAAAAAAACCTGTACAATCGGTTGATCCGCGTCAGGTTCATCCCGGGCAACGACGACCAGCACTTCTGCAAGCCGAGCGCGGTGGCGGTGTTGTCCTCGGGCGACTTCTTCGTCGCCGACGGCTACTGCAACCACAGGATACTCAAGTTCTCGCCAAAGGGCGAGATCATACTGCAGTGGGGGAAAGGTATTTAAATAACTATTTCAAACAACATAATATACACTTTATTTGAAGGCACACATAACGGCACGGTTTATTTAAGATAAAGTAGGTCGACTAAAGTACTTACATCAATATAAATGTGTTTTTATAAATATTTACAATGAATTCATTGTACACGAGTAACATGCTTTATACTTTACTAGCCTTCCGCCCGCGGCTTCGCCCGCGTGAACTATAGGACGTTATCCCGCGGGAATATCTTGTAAATTGTAGCCTATGTGTTATTCTGATGTATAAGCTATATTATTGTAAAGTTTCATTAAAATCAATTCAGTAGTTTTTACGTGAAAGAATCATCCATCCGCTTCCCGGCCGGTACCGCCGCAACCGCTATGTCCCTGCATTTTAAATCTGTAATATCTTCGAAACTATTCATTTAAATTACATGATGTAATGGCCCATATTGATCGATATTACATGCACAATTTATTTATGGTACTTTATTGGATAAGGATTAATACTGTATTGCTTAAAATCACTTTTTCGTAAATAAACCATTATTTTATCGTAATAAGTAAAGGAAAATGGTTATTGTGGGTTATCCCTAAGAGATAGACATATACCATCGCGGACTTTTTTGTAAAACTTTTTAAGGTGTACAATAGTGTAGTACATTATTTTGATCTATCTCGTAGGGTTCAGCCAGCGTTTGCAATGTAAGCGCAAAAAAATGTGATTATTTACGACCTTAAATTAAAAACCTCTAAAACTATCAGTGTTTCTCTACTATATTATGCATGTTTTATACATATAAACCTTCCTCTTGAATCAGTCTATCTAATAAAAAAACCGCATTAAAATCCGTTACGTTGTTCTAAAGATTTAAGCATACATACATGTGCAGGGACAGAGAAAGCGACTTTGTTTTATACTATGTAGTGATGTTGGTTTATTTTATCGTACAAAAATGCATTTTAAAAAATCGATTGCTAAGTAAAGATTCAGAACGTGCGTGGAGATCGATAGCTCAGTCTAAGGCGCCCCTAAACCATTTTTAAAGTCTCCCTTCATCTTCCAGCGCACGGCAACGACCAGTTCGTATTCAACGTGCCGCACGCCCTGACCTTAGCCGAGGACCGAGGAGCGGTGTGCGTAGCGGATCGCGAGAGAGGCCGCGTGGCGTGCTTCCGCAGCGACAACGGCACGCACCTCACCACCTTCTCCAGCTGGCTCATCGGCTCGCGGCTGTTCAGCGTGGCCTACACGCCTGCGCACGGTGAGTGTGACGTCACTCGCAGCCTAGCTGAGGCGTGGCGTGCTTCCGCAGCGACAACGGCACGCACCTCACCACCTTCTCCAGCTGGCTCATCGGCTCGCGGCTGTTCAGCGTGGCCTACACGCCTGCGCACGGTGAGTGTGACGTCACTCGCAGCCTAGCTGAGGCGTGGCGTGCTTCCGCAGCGACAACGGCACGCACCTCACCACCTTCTCCAGCTGGCTCATCGGCTCGCGGCTGTTCAGCGTGGCCTACACGCCTGCGCACGGTGAGTGTGACGTCACTCGCAGCCTAGCTGAGGCGTGGCGTGCTTCCGCAGCGACAACGGCACGCACCTCACCACCTTCTCCAGCTGGCTCATCGGCTCGCGGCTGTTCAGCGTGGCCTACACGCCTGCGCACGGTGAGTGTGACGTCACTCGCAGCCTAGCTGAGGCGTGGCGTGCTTCCGCAGCGACAACGGCACGCACCTCACCACCTTCTCCAGCTGGCTCATCGGCTCGCGGCTGTTCAGCGTGGCCTACACGCCTGCGCACGGTGAGTGTGACGTCACTCGCAGCCTAGCTGAGGCGTGGCGTGCTTCCGCAGCGACAACGGCACGCACCTCACCACCTTCTCCAGCTGGCTCATCGGCTCGCGGCTGTTCAGCGTGGCCTACACGCCTGCGCACGGTGAGTGTGACGTCACTCGCAGCCTAGCTGAGGCGTGGCGTGCTTCCGCAGCGACAACGGCACGCACCTCACCACCTTCTCCAGCTGGCTCATCGGCTCGCGGCTGTTCAGCGTGGCCTACACGCCTGCGCACGGTGAGTGTGACGTCACTCGCAGCCTAGCTGAGGCGTGGCGTGCTTCCGCAGCGACAACGGCACGCACCTCACCACCTTCTCCAGCTGGCTCATCGGCTCGCGGCTGTTCAGCGTGGCCTACACGCCTGCGCACGGTGAGTGTGACGTCACTCGCAGCCTAGCTGAAGAGCGATGTACGTAACTGGCCCTAAACATTGTGTTTGTACACTTCAATAGGCAGAGACTATCGTCTGATTAACTTAACACTTTGCTGACACAGAAGTACATGATTTTGTAGGGAGCATCATAGCACTCCAGAATTCCTACAGTCTCATACAGACCATTCTGTATCGCAAGGGTGCTGCGATCCACTAGGTGTAACTACACAATCGTTTGAATAAGGATATGGGTAATAAATCCTAAGACTGACTTTAAAAGCTAAGTGCATTAAGTTACTACTCGTAGTTAATCGAAATCTAAAGTGAGCTCGTCTATTCCAGGTGGTCTCCTATACGTAGTGAACGGTCCATACGGCTCCCTCCCAGTGCCAGTCCGCGGTTACGTCATCGACTACACCACGGGCAAGCTGGTCGCCACGTTCGCCCCCGACGGAGGTCTCCACAACCCTCACGATGTGGTGGTCTCCGCCGATGGCACCGCGGTCTACGTGGCCGAGATCGACCCGTATAGAGTGCACAAGTTCATACACGACCCCGTCAAGCCGGAGGTTGAAGCGAAGCACAATGTCACGCATGCGAAGCCGACTGCCATTGTTGGTGAGTAATGCTCAGAAAGCGAAGTAAAGTTGGTTTTACCAGGAGTCGGCAACCTGCGGCTTGCGATCCACTATTAACTGATTTTTAATAAAAGTCATAGTTGCATAGCGTTAATCATTGTTACCATATGAATATAAAATTTATATGAATATTAATATAATTAATAAAAACTGTCAAGTTGCAAGCATTAGTCAATTAGGCACTATAGAGGTTGAAATAAGTAGCAATAATAATAACATAAATACATATGTACCGTCGTTGAACCTATGCGCATATATTAAAAGTGCGACATTTAATTTAAGTATTTATGAAAGTGGGAATATAAATACGCGTAAATATTTGTAATATTAAATTCACGCACTGTTATTCTTCATGAGGCGTGACAAGTAACCTTGTAACGGAACAAATTTTGCTCCGTTCTCATTAAAAAATAAATGGTCTTGTAGCGCCACCTAGCAGATGAGTCATCAATTTTTTATCACCGACAGAGACCCTATTCCCGATATTAATCGATTGATTGATAATAGATGGCAGCAGTGTTGCGGCCAGATTTGTGAAACTTAATATAATCAAATTAGAAATCTTAAACTATTTCTTTATCAAAACATATTTATTTCGTAAACATTTGTTTAGTTGTTTTCAACATTGATCGTCACGTATCGTTTCAACGATTGGCATCGACGGTGCGTTGTCTTTGCCTCGATATAAAATAATTGTCTTGGTTTCACCTCCTGTCAGTTTTGACATTAGAGGGTTGAGCATTTCCGTTCTTCCGTTCGAGCGCGTGGGCGCATCCAGGAAGAATGTAAGGTTTCTCAGGAAACTTGGCCATGTGCGGCCTAAATCATGGAGTGATCAAGTGATGATCATCCGTAAAGTACCCTGGTAAGTTCAATTCCGAGGATTTCGAGATTTGGTTTTATGTCGACACGTGCTTACCATGGTATTGTCTTTCCAGCACGCTGAATTGTACCCCTGGGTTTGGTGGGTGGAATCCGGCAATGATCCAGCAAGGAGCTGATCATGGATTTCCTAGGTAAGCCGAAAAAACCAGTATCCTGAGAGGAATTCCGAAACGCCTCGTGGTCGTGTACGATCAAGTAACTAATAAAAGTCTTTTGTTTCAGGGTTCATCATTTATTTATTCATCGTTTAATCATTCATCAGTAATTTAAATAATCATCGTTTCATCGATTGTAATCTTGTAATTGTTATTTCATTCTGAAATGAAATAATTTATATTTTTATAAACGTTCCACGTTTATCATTCATCTACGTCTCCGGTCGCTGGCGACTCGGATATATCCTGCTGGAGGATCTGGGCAGACTGAAGTAGCTGAACCCATCCCGGAATGAGGAGCATGGTTGCTTAAACACTAAGGACAGCGTAGCTTCATGGGTCAGTAACCAAAGCCACCTCGAGGTAACATCCATGTTCTTTTAGCCCTAGCGCTTTAACCCCACTCGTCGGGTTAGCACCAATTTCCTTCAGGATGCCAGTAATTTTAGTAGTTTAATATGGTTAAATTAAAGTAGAATTAATAAGATCATTTGGGTAGCTAAACGTTACAAATGGCGCCCATAAGGAAATTTCAGTAAATAAGAACTGAAATTGTGACGGATCTTGCTCAAATGATTTTAAAATCAATTTTAAATTAAATATTTTATTTGTAGGGGTACAATTATATTTTATTACATATTTATATTTATACTACAGTAACAGCGTGCAGTGGTTACAATTTTGTGTAAAAATTAAATAAACTTATTTAAGTTTCCTGTATAAGTTAGGGTATGTTTTTTATAAAAAACAGATCAAATCTCTGGAGGAGTTTGTCTGGAAATGCCTACTTATTAATTTATAGCACTTGTTTTGTTTATTTGGTAACAGGTTACCAAATATTTATTTTGGAAAACACTGTTTTATATTAAGTATCTTTTGTTGTGTACTAAGGTTTAAGGTTATACCTTTAGTTAGGTTATTCATAAGCTTGTTCATACAAACAGGCAGTAAGCATTTATAAATAGGAATAATATTTCCTTGTTTTAAGAAAGTGAATATCAACAAGTATTGTTGTTGTTGCAGTACATTTGCATATTTAATACAGTGCCATTGTACATAGGGAGCATACATAATAATAATATTGGTTTCCTATGTTACAATCATTGATATTTTGAATTGTATGTTTACAAAAGGTCATAAATAGTGTTGTGAGTAATAAAAATAATACAAAGATATTACATAATAATAAAAGTGATAAAACAATATTGCCTAACAAAAGTTTTAATTAAGTAATTATAAACTGTTAGTTTATAAATTGAAAATACAATTTTGTGATCGGAGGTCAAATGCTTAAATCAAAATACTTACATATAGTTTTTTTTCAAATATTTATTGCATAAATAATTAAGTGCAAAAATGGATATTGACACAGTTTACTATCACTCCTTGCTCCGGGATGAGTTGATTTATAGGGTGACCACACATTCAGAAATACCGGAGACTACGACTTACAAGGTAAGGTAAGTGACACCGTTATCACCTTGTTTGGTTCAAGCATTGTTACGGTATGTAGTGGTCAAGGAAGTAGTTTCTTTCTGGAAGGAGTTAAGTGGACTGTTATTAGAGGAGTTTCGATCCAGTATATTTTGATTATCGTTTGTTAGGCGGGAAATTTGTTCAAACACACAACACAAATTGGAACCGAAACAATTTCACTTTGCAGTTATGTTCTTAGGCACGGAATTTCGGAAACCGTAATTACCGAAATTAGGTTCAATTCACGGGATCAGAGTTTCGTAGCGTTTTAACAAGGCACGTCGTTTTCTTTCCATTTTATGGATGATTTTCTTTTATTGTTGTGTCGCAGTCCGTTTATGACGCGTAGAGAGACTAGTCACCTCTCCTACGATGACGAGACACACAATGTGCTAGAGTTTAACATTTTATTAGACTTAGGTCTTTAGTATAACTTAGGTTACAGTTAGGTTTAGCCTATAGTTTATGTTTATTAACATTATTGTTATGAAAATCCTGTGTAGGTAATAAGTTTTTTTAGGATAAACACCTTATTAGTTTTAAAGGGTCATCTTTGGTTCACATAATTATTTGTGTTAAGTTTCTGTTGCTCTGGCCAAGCAAATGTTAGTAGTGTGAAACATCACTTATGTTTAGGCATTAGCCGTTTTGTGAATCGAGCGGATGGTAACTCGTTAAATAAGCCTTACACACCAGTTAGCACGGTTTTCCTGATGGAAACTTTAGGCATTCGCCGTTTTGTGCTGTACATCGAGCGGATAGTAACTCGCTAAATAAGCCATATAACTGTATAGCACGTTTTCCCCGCTGAACGACGTCATGAGAAAACATTTCTCCGCTGAACGATCGTTATGGGAAAGAATTTCTCCGCTGAACGATCGTCATGGGAAAAGATTTCCCCGCTGAACGACGTCATGAGAAAGAATATCTCCGCTGAACGATCGTCATGGGAAAAGATTTCCCCGCTGAACGACGTCATGAGAAAAGACTTCCCCTCTGAACAACGTCATGGGATAAGATTTCCCCTCTGAACGATTGTCATGGGAAAATAAACTAATATGAGTTCCACTGGTATACAGGAGGAATCTCAAAGGGTTAGTGCGAGTTCCACTGGTTCACAGGAGGAATCTCAAATGGGTCTGTATGAATGGGGTGGTTTGAAGCTATGAGCTTGATACTACAGTGGTATGGAAGGTGATTATGAAAGGTCAAGTTCTGCGGTTTGAATGATGATGCATGCAAGAGTGGGTATTTTTTTTAAGTCTGGAATGTTGGAAGTTAAGTTGGTTTGGATTTCCTGACAGTTGGATTTTATTGGAATGATGAGGCTGTTTTTTTTTTAGTGAACAATTATATTGTTTTAGTTCCTTTTAAGGTGTTACTATTTAGAACTTCGTCTATATGGTGGACAAGTTTTTTTTTTATATTAGTCATTTTTTTTTAGTAGTTTCCTTCTTCAACAATAATAGTGTTGTCCTAGCGATAGTTTAAACACCGGGGCGGTGTTTTTCGCGGGAAGGGGGGAATTGTAACGGAACAAATTTTGCTCCGTTCTCATTAAAAAATAAATGGTCTTGTAGCGCCACCTAGCAGATGAGTCATCAATTTTTTATCACCGACAGAGACCCTATTCCCGATATTAATCGATTGATTGATAATAGATGGCAGCAGTGTTGCGGCCAGATTTGTGAAACTTAATATAATCAAATTAGAAATCTTAAACTATTTCTTTATCAAAACATATTTATTTCGTAAACATTTGTTTAGTTGTTTTCAACATTGATCGTCACGTATCGTTTCAACGATTGGCATCGACGGTGCGTTGTCTTTGCCTCGATATAAAATAATTGTCTTGGTTTCACCTCCTGTCAGTTTTGACATTAGAGGGTTGAGCATTTCCGTTCTTCCGTTCGAGCGCGTGGGCGCATCCAGGAAGAATGTAAGGTTTCTCAGGAAACTTGGCCATGTGCGGCCTAAATCATGGAGTGATCAAGTGATGATCATCCGTAAAGTACCCTGGTAAGTTCAATTCCGAGGATTTCGAGATTTGGTTTTATGTCGACACGTGCTTACCATGGTATTGTCTTTCCAGCACGCTGAATTGTACCCCTGGGTTTGGTGGGTGGAATCCGGCAATGATCCAGCAAGGAGCTGATCATGGATTTCCTAGGTAAGCCGAAAAAACCAGTATCCTGAGAGGAATTCCGAAACGCCTCGTGGTCGTGTACGATCAAGTAACTAATAAAAGTCTTTTGTTTCAGGGTTCATCATTTATTTATTCATCGTTTAATCATTCATCAGTAATTTAAATAATCATCGTTTCATCGATTGTAATCTTGTAATTGTTATTTCATTCTGAAATGAAATAATTTATATTTTTATAAACGTTCCACGTTTATCATTCATCTACGTCTCCGGTCGCTGGCGACTCGGATATATCCTGCTGGAGGATCTGGGCAGACTGAAGTAGCTGAACCCATCCCGGAATGAGGAGCATGGTTGCTTAAACACTAAGGACAGCGTAGCTTCATGGGTCAGTAACCAAAGCCACCTCGAGGTAACATCCATGTTCTTTTAGCCGTAGACCGAGTCTCCACTCGTCTGGTTAGGATCCTTCCTGCCGGGATGTCAAGGTTGTAATTTTAGTGCCTAAAGTAATTGAGTAGAATCATTTGAGCATTTGATGTCTGACGAATCGATAACACGCCCTGTGTGTAATAAGAGTCCGTGTTTGAATAAGTGAGGTACGGGTTTCCTACCTCAATATAAATAAGAAAATAACTTGTATTAGTTCAAGGAAAATAAATTGCATGATAAGAAAACTTTCTTTGATTTGTCACCATAGTCCCTTTAGTGGTTCGACGGCACACCCATCACCGTCGAGCGGCTAAAGGTGACATACACCTTTATCTCATTTAATTTTGTAACGAACCCATAACCCTAAAATTCAATTTAAGTTTATTTCTTTGACTTTTCAAGTCATAGTCCCCGTGAATGCATGGGTACCTCGTTACAACCTAACCTAACAAGTAATAAAATTATGATGTTTAATACCGTGACCGTATTACGTTTAATGTTGTTCGGTCACAGATATTAGAGAGTATGAAAATACAAAATTTTATAAAATTGAGTTAATAAAATATCGTTTCAACTGACTTTAAAAGGAAAAGGTTCTCAATTTGGTTAGTACTTAGTATGGTTTTTGTGTAGATAGGTACATACATTGTAAATCGTCTAATTTAATAAGGTCCATTCGCAATTTGATCTGTCGTTAAAAAAACAGTTTCTCTTTCCATAAAAAGTAAAATAGTCGAAAACTCGATAGTGTAGTGTAATGATTAATGAGATATATGTATAAACATTGATGGAATCTGTACAACTGATCATTTGCCAACTGATATTCGAGGTCAACCATAATCTTTTTGGCGATTGAAAGAGTCTCTTGCTGGTTCTTCTCGATGTATAACAACATTTCTAAGCCGATGGGAGAGTCACGATATATAATTGATGAATCATAAGTGCATCTTACAAGTCTACATCATCACCATTAGCTCGTCGCAGTCCACTGCAGGATATAAGCCTTTGCACTAATTTTTCTATTGCAATGTGTAACAAGACGAGCAGATCGTACATCTGATGGTAAGCGCCGCTTCTGCCCTTAGACAGTTCCGTGCTAAACAGTAACTAAGCACAAAGGCTTCATGTAGACGACGTCGAAACCGCGGCGGACCGGAACCGCACCGCGGCGCCGTGCAATCAGTATCAGTTTTTGGAATAAAAACCGCGCCTGCGCCGGACTGAAACCGCGTGTTCTTTTGATACTGATTGTCCGACGCCAGTGTGGTTCCGGTCCGGTCCCGGCGTCGTCTACATGAAGCCTTACTGGCTGGCACCGCCCTGCGCCCCCTACACCGAGACGACAGTTATTAAGGTCTCATATACTCAGTAATGTCACTAGCTTCAGTGCCCTTTCCCTTGATTCTTGTCATACGAGAGCAGAAGTCACCCCACGGGTCGTGTTCCAGAAGTAAGCCGGTCGGTAGCGGAGGGCGGCGGGGACGGCGCAAATGAGGCAACAATGTGGCGCTGGGGGGCGGCGGCGGCGGGCGCGGCGGCCGGCGCGGCGCTGCTGGCGCTGGCCGCCGTGGCGCTGCGCAGCGCCAGGAACAAAGGTAAGGCGCGCGCGACAGAGGACCTCACGCAGGCCCTGCTCACGCCGCAGGGCTAAAGGGGAACTGTTGTAGTGCGTACGTCACCTCCCCCTTTTTTTTTAAATCACTTGATTTTACGTTATTTTATTTTTGCTCTCATATTTATTTACTTAATTTACGCGCAGCACTGGCAGGGTCGCCATGTAATGTAGGACGACGGGAGACGAGCAAAAGAAGTGTTCGTGCGCACTGTAGATTAAATAGAGAAACTTATTTAATACAGTCTTAAATTAGTTATATAGATACTAATGACGGGGAGCGGTGACACATACACTAAACTGTGTTAAGCGGGACACGTGCGCGGATAGTAATGCATTGCTGGCATTTAAAACATATCGTCGCGTAGGTCCTGTACGAAACCCGCAATGTCTAACAATCCGCGCGCGGCTTCCGCCCGACAGAGCGCAAGCCCTAAGACAGGCGTCGGCAACCTTTTTAGACGGAGTAAGCAGGTACCCATCATTGGAGCGATGACGTGATTTCAATGATAAGACCTATGCCCTGCAGTGAGACATTAAAAAATAGGCCCAAAGTTTATAATTAATATACATAAAATTTCTAAGTTTTTAAAGTCACAATTTTTTTGCCAACAATAAATATTAAGAAAAGAAGATACATTTATTGACTATATACAAAAGATTTTTTACAAATACTACAACACGAGAAGTAGTAATATTTACATCCAAAGTGGCGCAGGTTGCCGACCCCTGCCCAAAGGTGCTCCAGACGTAGACACTTTTGTTCCTTGTGTTGGATACTAACCCCCAGTGACATATGAAATCAGCATACCCCGCACAAACAAAGACACTACGTAGATATCCACTTACCTACAAATTACAATATTATACAATTGTGTATTCGCAACAAAAAATGCCTACGTCTGCGCAGCACCTAACCATGAGTAGGTCGCCTCGCCTGAAGGACTGGCGGTGAGTGCTCGTACCTGCTAATTCCCAGTAATTACGATGGCACAATATGAATGAACTCATAAGTATCTAGTTGAGTTAGTAGTATTTACTTACATATGTACAGTTAGCAGCAGATCAACCTACCATAATCTGTCAAAAAGTTTCAATGGAAATAGTACTCTATGCGATAGAAATAAGACTGAAAATGTATTGCAGAATATTGACAAATTAGAGTATGAAAAGGTAAGTGTGCTGCTAACTGCACGTCACTTAAGAATTAAATAATATTAGGCTGTCGATCTTAAGGGAAAAATCATATCAATGGTCTTTAATATCTCGCCTGAATTATACTTCTTAATTCTTAATAAATAAAAAGACGTTCTGATACGATTTATGTGCAATATTTTCTTGCTTTAGATACTTACTTAACTGTTAATAAGGGAAGGACTTTATTAACTATTAATCGCTCGATGCGATCTGTCGAAGTCCGGCTTTAACTTTCAGTTTGACGACAATGTTTAATTAAAAAAGAAATACTATTTCCAGCATAAAGAGAACCATGGAAACCTTATCACTGTATTGGCAGAGATTTCCAACCTGAAAAACAAACTAACAAATAATTGGAATCTAGATCTAAAGAATAAAAAACATTTGCTGGAAGATAACCAAACAGTATAAAAAATAAAATTATGTCATTATTCATGGCATATGGCCCCGCTGAAAAAACATTGTACTTAAGATGGTGGTTTGATTTTGAATAAACGCTTTATAAAACACGTCCAAAAAAAAAAATTAAGGACGTACAGTCTGTTCACCATAAGTTGTCCTTTAGCCGCTATATTGGCAGCATTGCCTACGCTTTGTAAATCTGTCAAAAAACCACTGAGGTCAATTATAATACGCGCGGCGTATCAAAAAACAGATTGAAAGTATTGAAAAACAGTAGTACCAATATAGCGGCTAGAGGACTTCTTATCGTGAACGATCTGTAACAAGATGCCAAAATGTCATGTCACAAAATACGTATTATACTAGCAAATATGTTAATGTTATAGGTATGTAGGTAAATAATTAAAAAAAACATATCGTAACCTTAAACATTCCACAGGCGAAATGTTCAGTAAACTGATCTCTATATTTTTAGATCTGAAAGTGTTTTTAAATTTGTTTTATACTACGAATATGTTTCTTTTAATATTAATTGTATGAAGTAATTTACACAGATACTTTTACTTAAGGCAAAATATGTTTGTCATTTAATATTTGAAAAAGTTTATATTATTTTAAATTTTTTTACAAACTAAAGCATAATTTATAGCATGTGTAATTTTAGATGTAGAATACAAAGCAACTAGCTTTTATTAAAATAATGATTAAATCATTTTTCTAATTATTAATAATATTGACAACCGTTCATAAAAAAACAGACCTATTCTTGGATATGCCATTCGCTGAATATTTATCGGTGATTAAATATGATTAGGCAAGGACTTAAAAAAAGAGGACACCGCACCGCGAAACTAGCAAGTGAAGCCACTTTTATTCTGCACGTGTGTGCGTTTCGGGGATGCCATAACACAAATTTCTCCCCATTCGTGAAAATAACGGGTAATAATCTGTAAATGGTGTATATTGGTTTTGTAGCAATGTGCGTAAATTTTTAATTAATATGCCTTCTCATTACCACAATAAATTAATATCAAAAGAAAGTGAGCCGCTAACTCGATATCGGCCTACTACAGTAACTATTTAATAATCTGTACTATTAACACTCGATTTATTCACTTTCAGTATTTTTATCTGAGGGACCGTCCAATAAATCACGTGTTTTTTTTTTTGGCATTTTTAGACTACCCCTGCCCCCCCCCCCTCCCATATTACGTGTATTTTTAGAACCTACAATATATCTAATTTTTTTAATCTTAAAAAATACAGGTATAAGCGCGTTTTCCGAAAAAATAAATACACGTGATAATTTACTACACCCCCTCCCCCTTGTGATATTCCGTAATTTTTATGAAACCTCTCCCCCCCCCCCCCCTGGCTGTTACTTTCGCATGAAGTTGAGGTTTTGTGTTCCAAATATTTATTTTGTTTGTATCAAAAGAAAATAATGTAATTACTGCTGTCCCACCTGTGAAAAGTAATTCCTTGGCACTTTTTATGTGACGTGGTATTTATTGTTTTTGCACCATTTAACAACACACGACGGCATTATTTTAGTTTTTGGTACGCGACGAAAATTGCACTATTTACTTACGATGAAGACAGCGTAATGGCGGTCGGCCGGCTTAATTTAGTGTAAGTGTGTGCGTGTGGGTTCGTATTTACAAACGAACCGGCTTACTTTGGGTGCTTCACTTTTTATGTAAGTGACGCGGTGTCCTTTCTTTTTTTTAACGTCCTTGTGATTAGGAAAAAATTTTGACTACTTAGGTTATATTATCATTATGGAGCATAGTATACAACGTTAGTTTTTGTTTATACGAAACCTGAAAACTGTTTGCTCAGAATCAGTAATAGAATCGATTTCAATACTTTTTATACCTTGTTACATTTTGACCGAATAATATTTACAATATCTATAATATATATAAAACTCAAAGGTGACTGACTGACTGACACAGATAGATATCAACGCACAGCCCAAACCACTGGACGGATCGGGCTGAAATTTGGCATGCAGGTAGATGCTATGACGTAGGTATCCGCTAAAAAAGGATATCTCGATATTCCCACGGGAACGGGAACCACGCGGGTGAAACCGCGGGCGCCCGCTAGTCTCAAATAAAGTACACCCTATAAAGCTTGTAACTTCGTGAGTTTAAAAGATATTTTTTATTTATACTGATTCCTTAAATGAAAATATTTGACACGTGTTTCGATTTTCGTATAAACAAAAACTAATGTTGTACATATATAAATGTAAATAAATGTACTATCAAAACTCTTGATAGTAAACTTTGATTTAAAAGGTTGTTGCTCTGTATTCTACCAACTCCTGATTTTGAATAATTTCGTCCATTATAATGCATTTTTACACAATTTGCAATTATTTTGAGTTGTGCTTGTTGTATTGTGATTTATTATAAGTACTTAGCAATGTGATGTAAAAATATTTAAACAAATATATTTATTGGAAGCAGCTTTTTGTATTTTTATTTTGATGCACCCACGCATGGCACCTTTTCGTTAAGCTTTTCAACACTTGAAATTATTTAATTGCACTTTTTTGATAAATGGTAAGTTTTAATGATTTAATATAATTTTACTTAACTGTATAAAACTTTGCCAATTTGGTTTCGATGCTTTCCTGTGAGGTATTCTATTTAGTTAGTACAGAAATTGCAAATGCGAGTTTCATTTTTAATAGTTATAGGTAATAAGTAGGCCTGAATGTCTGTGTTTTAAAAGCACAGTGATTATGCTAATTACCGAATAGTTATCACGAAACGCAATAAATAACAATCTAACAAATCTCTTATAAAAAGGATAGATCTCTTTTATGTCATTAAGGAGTTACGTACAAAAGTTGCGGCGTTTAGACTTAAGTACCATTCACGACAATGTAGCAGTTCAACAAAGGAGCAGAGCCGTGATAGATAATTTCGTGATAATTTTTCTGCCAGTTAACAAAAGTACAAGAAAACATCTATATTTTCAAATGAATCATCAAAAACTGGTCCGATAGCGAATTTTAACCCTGCCCTACCTACGCCTCGAATCGTGGGTTCGAATCCCATTCAGGACAAATATTTATGTAATAAAAGTTGTGTTGTGGGTTTGTCCTATTTTTTGGATGTGTATTTGTATATAAGTAACTTTGTTTCTGATAACCGTAACACAAGTTCTTAATAGGTAATTATCTACTTCTGAGTCAGATCAATGTAAGTTATGTGCAATATTTATTTATATTCTATTCTATAGGCTCATTAACTTTGAGCTTACTCTAAAACTAGCGCAAGATCTTGCAGATACCTTAATAGGCACGCGTCGGGTGTCCGCCTTGAACTCGGTTTTGGGCACCCGCTCCGTGCTCGCGCAAGTTTTCAGCGTACTGTCTAAGTGTGCATGTGTCGCGCGTTGGTCGTGTAACCAGGTCGCAAGAGCATGACGCGGCGGCGCTGGGAGTACGGGCAGGGCGAGTTCAAGCTGCGGCGGCTGCTGCAGCTGGAGCGGCGGCGCTTCACGCGCGTGCACTCGGACGACTCGGACGACGAGCCCGCGCCCATGCTGCCGCGCCCGCCCGCCACCGCCTGATGCCGCCTACCCGCCTGCTGATAGCCGTCACTGTACATTGCCAGTTCGCAGAATATCACGTACAGATACGTACTTCCTCATATTTGATGCCGCCTGCCCGCCCGCTTAAAGTGCCAGTTCACAGAGATGTCAGTAGAGATACGTACTTCCATGTACATGCCTGATGCCGCTTGTCGATTACCCACGCTCACCTCTCGGCGTACTTGTACGGTACAGAATGACGTCAGTACAGATACCTACTTTCCCGTTCACGGAATAGCAATATCTGTAGATGTGACTGACGCGTGTAGCCCTATTCCAACAACCACTACTTTAAATTTTAATGAAGTATGATGCCTGCTCCGATACGTGCTGTCCTTTCCTTTTAAGACTGCGGGTCCATTATCAGTAATTTACACTCCCGTATAAAGTGCCAGTTCACAGAATGATGTCAGTAGATACGTACTTACTTCTATATATTTTTTTTTTAATACTAGTTCAGTTGGCAGACAGGCACGCAGCCCACCTGATGGTAAGCGGTCACTGCGGCCTTTTCCAATGTGGGACGTTTCGCCTGGAGGCGTCCCTCAATGTGCTGCCAGACTGTAGTATCTGATCTTCGAGCCTCTGATTTCAAGTGTACTGGCTCCCACATTAATATCGCCGGAACACAGCCAGAGCTGTATTCGCGTAATAGCAATATCTGTATGTGGTACTGACGCGAGTCGCCCTGTTCCCTCAATCATTACCTACTGATGTTCGACGCCTGCTTCGATACTTTCACACTATGTCTGAATAGTCTCATTAATCATGTTCAGTAAATGATTTACACCCCGAATAATAGTGTACGGTGCCAGTTCACAGAATGATACACACCTAATACAGTATGTACTTCCCTATTCACGCAATAGCAATGTAGATGTAGCTATGGCCCTATTCTCTGAATCAATACTGTTCTACAGTGCCAATTTGAAGTGTTATAATATAATACACGCCTCAAATGTAACAGACCCACTTTTCACCGCAATAATATTATCAGTAGGGGAGACCGGGGCTGGAAGTGCCGGGGGTAAATTGTTCCGACGCGAATATCTCGAAAACAGAAAGAGATAGATATACGATCGTATTGTGTCGCGTAATGTCTAACAGTCGGGCACAAACGGCTGCCATTTTAGTTGCGTCAGCAACGCGGACCAAGTGGCAGTGTATGTGAGGGTCCTCAACGCCACGTAAGTAAATATTTTCGTTTCGATACTTTTTGGTCGCAAGGTAGCATTTTTCGTGCGTTTAACATGAGAGTTTTAGTAAAATATTTGTTATTTATCCTAGTTTGTTATGCAGTGTAATTTTAATGCTTTGAGCATAGTGATTTTTATATGTGAGACAAAATATCACACTCTAATAAGCGGGGTAAAATGTGCCGGTCATGGGGGGCTGGTTGTGCCGGTCCATCAATACTACAGCATGTTTCTGCGCAAAGCAACTGCAGCGTTGACTGTACAAATGAACCATTTGGGTAATCAAGAACAACTGTCAGTACTCTCAGGAGCCTATTCCTTGCTGCAGCTTCCAGCTTCCTCAATCAGCTGATAACAACACAGGAGATAAAAATACAGCAATTTTCTCACCAGAGCTAATAAGACCACTGCCTAAAGCACGTTCCTGATTAATTGGACATAATAAAGGACGTAAAAGGATGACAGCTGTTCTTACGGACACTCCAAGGAAGAAATTTTTTGGCTGAAGAACAGGCTAATAAAAAGAAAAAGAAAGAAAGTGAAACTAAAATGAAGGTTAAGGGAAAAAGGAAGGGAAAAGGCAAAGGAAAGGGCAAGGGAAAAGTTAAACAAACAAAAAAGCCGACTAAGAACTCCGCTAAGAGAAGAGTTTTGCAAGATGACGACCGTTGAGACCGTTCTGAGGGCGAAAACTGTTGATTTATAGTAAAATGTATAACGAATAAATATATTATTATTAAATTGATGTCTTTAAAACTTTAAATTAATTTTCATTCATGTAAATCACCTAGCATTAACAACGGCACAACCGACCTCAGCTACGGCACAACTTGCCCCAATGTGGGGTTGGAAGTGCCTTGCCGCCGCTGTATAAAAAAATTACTTTTTCTAAAAAACTATTAAAAATGTGCGAAATCAGTTTATAAATTCGAATTATAGACTAAATTTGGCTTAGGATGAACCACTACTTTCAGACATAGTACTTGTTTTATCCGAATCATATAAGGATTTGTCAAAATCGGCACTTTCAGCCCCGCTCTCCCCTAGTATAAAGACTAATCACTTTTCAATTTCTTATAATGTCCTTTTAGTCGAATTTCGGCGGCAGCCAATCATTTTGATCAAGCAACTACCCAGTACCTATATATTATTATAGCGCACAAGTGAGTGCGCAAACACAGTTGCACTCCCTATTCCCACTCTCATAGCACTGCGGCACAGCAGTCTGATACGACCAAAGAGAGATCAGGCGCAGGACCAATTTAACATTATCGACAAAATACATCGATAATGAATTCCAACCTTGACGCAGTGGGTACACGGGTAAACAGAAATTACCCCTACACCCACCGGTGGGTGAAGCCAGTGAGTGAACGGGTCATCGGTCCAACCGATCGGCTTTACGTGCTTTTCGAGCACTGTCAAACAAAATATGAAAATGAATGAAAAACTTACAACCTATATTTTTAAAATCAGGAAACCTATTTGGTCTAAAAAGTTTGAATGATTTGTGTGTCGTGATAAGCCAGGCTTCGATGATTGATCATAAGGTATAAGAAGGTATAACAAAACTTGCAAAGACGGCCTAATGGAGTTTTAAAAATTAAGAGATGTTGACAAAACAATTTCGGTTTCAAAATAAATGGTATGGCCCCGGAAAATCTTAAAATGGCCAATATAAATTCAATAAAACTAAACGTTGGTTGTAGGTATCTGTATCTTTTTAACCTACCAGCTTCGAATTTTACTAATTACTTTAAGCAAGTATTGTAATGTGAAAAGTAAACATAATTATTTTTATTTATTTATTAAAAGTTTATAGCACAAAAATAAGTGCAATTGGTATTAGTATTATAGTTTAATGTTATGAACAATAAGTGTTCAAAGTGATTAGTACAATTCGTGGTTAAAAAGGTACACTTACCTCAATATCTCTGTTACCTATGGGTAACACAAGTGAATTAGAGCTATGGCTACACGATTTTTTAACGATTGAACCGTAAATTTTCTCTAGTAGTGAGATATTCCAAAATATCTTACATTTATTAAACTATTACAAAGCCTAATAAACTGACCTAATGACCCTTTTTCCTTCTGGTAATTGGTCAAACCAATTATGATAATTGGTCAAAAATATATTCAAGTCCCATTGCACAAAATGTAATCTACATTCCATGTCTAGTCATTTTATACATTCCATTGTAAATATTATATCAAGGAGACAATTAGTTATAATTAACCAAAGATTGTTTTATATTTTATTTATTAGTTAAGTGATTGTGTATTGTCTGATGTGATGTACGGTCAACAGCACATCACGGTTAACACTTGCAGTTCGATAATAGCACTTATGCTCCCGACATAAGAGCGGTAGAAAGTCCAAAGTGATACGTCTGACGTGCTTTTGACTGTACTGTTTCGGTAAACAGATACACCTCGTAATATAAAGTTCGCATAAAGCATTTTGGAATCATTGCTTCTTTCTCCATGGGCTTTGACCCTGATCTGGTTAGGGTACTCCTGCACCATGATCCAGGAGTTTGCAATTAGAGGATGTATCTGTTTGCCGGCATATCATGTTTATTTTGTAAGTTATTATTTACACTATGTGTTACAGTCGATTGCCAAAGAGTGTAATATTACATTGGTATTCTGGACAGTTTTAAATCCTCTGCAATTAAGGATTAAAATTGAGTTCATTTAAACACTTTTTTTTTTTTATATATTCTCGATAAGTTTGTTACATTTTTTTGAAGTGAAGTGAACTATAAAAAATAATATTATGCCTGTAACTTTCACAAAAATGTAACTACAGTCTACATTAGAAATAAAAAATACAACAATTTTATGTAAAACTATTGTATAATTTACAAATGTAAATAATCATGTAAAGTAGTCATTTTTACAACCAAAGTCTATATCCTTCTAGCTGTAATTATGTGATTCCGCGGCGACAATTTAGGATCGAACACTGGATTTATCCCGCACGACAAACCTGGAATAAAAATAATAATCTCTTCATTATATTAAAACAAAGAACGAACAGAAACATCACTTCACTCCCGTCTATTTCGTGCACAACAACCCTCATAATTTCGAAAAATAAAAACAGAAAATTAAAACAAGTGACCTTTGCGTACAAAATTGACAGTCTATTACTTGTGTAAATAAAATATTTTGACTGTATAGAAAATGGTTTCGTACAGATAGAAAAGAAACAGTATATGTTTTTGATAGTTCTTTTTAATGTTATTTAATTTTCTTAATTATTTTATGTACTGAAATACTTGACTGGCATTCACCACTTTGTTAGTAATCTAATTTTTAAGTATGAGAGTGCCAAAGGGTTTAATTATTATTATTTTTAATAAATGTTTTAGCTAAGATTTGATGTTTGTGTCGCTGTATGTAAAAATGTATAGTACTTGGATGATTATACATAGATGTACTATTTTTTTCTTCTTCATTAAAAGAACATTGAAGAAAACTTGACTTGTAAATTTAATTTTCCTTCTACATCAACTATAGATAGCGATAAACCCATTTTAGTACGACTTTTTACCGTCAAAAATGTAGACTCAATAACCGCCAGCCAGCTAGACCTGCGCCCATGTGTGGGATTTGGGACTAACGGCGTTCGTCCCACTACCCACTTAACTCCCTTGATTTCCCTTTTTCACCCGAGATGGGGAAAATTACTAACAACTACGAACCTTTCATTGAGTGTATTAGCTTCCACAATATTCACGTGAGGGGGGGGGGGGGGGGACTAGCCAGCCGGACTCAGAAAAAGTTCTTTATCACCTACTCTACCTATAAATCGATCGACCGGCGGCCGCGGTTAGCGGTTAGTTGCAGTAGTGACTTAGCCACTGTTCCATAGAGGCTGTTAAATTACTACATATCGTCGCTTAGCTAACAATACCGCGCAAGTTGAAAATTAGCCATGTAGCGTTTTATACCTAAAAAACCTTTTCAACGAAGTTAAAAGTGCTACATGACCAATTTTCGACTTGCGCGGTATTGTTAGCTAAGCGACGATATGTATATTAGTACCCACCTTGTTCAAGCACATACAGCAGCCTGTCGAGCAGCACAACGGTCTCTACGAGCGGCGCCAGCGCCAGCCGCAGCGTGTACACCACCACCACGCGACGCCAGGAAGATAGATCCACGCGACCCTGAGACCACACTTCCTCACTCGTGGGTAAAGGTAGCTCGAGCCGCTCGAATGCTAGACCGCAGTATCTGAAAAAAATAATTATGGTATACATAACTTAAAATTGCGGTAAATGATCATAGTTAGCATAATATACTAAGGGGAATAATGGCATAATAAAGGGTGTCTCAGCGCGGATTTTAAACTTTAAACACGAATTCCTCGGGAACCCGCGGGGCTAGCGGGAGGGGAGTGGTAGCGTTGGGTAGATGATGAGTGCGGATTTTTTAATCGCCATGTCGCAGTGGTCTGGCGCGCTCCGCGCGTACGCAGTAGAGGCGTACTTTTGCAACAAGTTTTCGTTGTTTTCCTCTGAAAAAATCTCTAACATCTTCGGACAGTAAATTTTTCGCTTGTTGTAGTCTTCTGGTTTGATTTTTTGGACTATTTGGATCTTGTAAGGATGTAATTTTAAGTCTAAGGCCAAAATTCATTGAACACTTGAATGGTAAAGGCTCAAAGAAGCAGCATGTTTTGCGTTGTGCTCTACCCAACGAAAACTCGTTGCAAAAGTACGCCTCTACTGCATACGCGCGGAGCGCGCCAGACCACTGCGACATGGCGACTAAAAAATCCGCACTCATCATCTACCCAACGCTACCACTCCCCTCCCGCTAGCCCCGCGGGTTCCCGAGGAATTCGTGTTTAAAGTTTAAATCCGCGCTGAGACACCCTTTATATAATATTATGCTTTGAAAAAATAAAAAAAGGCCATAAAAAGGTTTTAACAGACAACAGTATGGCAGATAAGTGGAAACTTACTTCTCAAATGTCATGGTGTCAGTGTGTTTAATGCTTCGGACTGGTGCATGCTTCAGTGCTGTATCCATTCCCACAAATATCCTTTCCAAAGCTGCTCTATATGCATGCACCTGGAATATAATTAGACCTATAGATAGTGATTTATTTTAGCCAGATATATCAAAAACCATTGAATTAAACTATCATTCTTATTAGTTTTAAAACCAATGCTAACCTTTAAGTCTTCATAATTCCCTTGCCTCAGCCTCTCGACATAGACCTCAATAGCATGACAGGCTATTTCTCTGCTAGGGTAGGACAAACTGCTGTCCAAGCCCTTTACAAAAGTGCTCATAGGGTAGCCATCTGATGTCAACTTCATATAACAACAGCCTACTAGACAAATAAACTTAACATCCTCACAGTTTATGAAGTGTTTTAGCAGTAGAGGTCCAAGGTCGCCACAAGGGTGAAGGCCTACCAATCCATAACCATCTGTGAAGTCAGGCTGGTTGATTTCTTGCAATTGTTTGTGAGAAGATAAGGTCATATTGTAATGAGTTGGCCTCTTCATATTGTTCATTTTCTCCTCTGACAAATGTTTTCTTGCAGTGTACTCTAATTCTAGGTCAAGTTTTCTGAAAAAAATATTATTTATTTTAAATTGAAAATAGTTTTTAATTTCAAGGGAAATAATTAAGTAAGAAAAATGAGATAGTTACGCTATGACTAGTATTTCTTGTATGTCACTAAAGGCTAGTCATTATTTAAATCATGTATAATACATACCAACAGTACAGACCTAGCCTCTTCAGTCAACTGCGACTGGCACTCTATCCCACCAGCATAAAGATCAAACTTGTATGCCAACACCCTCACTAAGTGACCCAAACCAGAACCAAAGTCCAACACAGCCTTACACTTAGTCTGACTAGCTGTACTTTGCACTACTTCAGCCATTAGACTTATTTCATGGCGCTTTTTTAATTTTACATGTTTCAGAAATAAGTTTTTGAGTCTTGGATGACCTCCACAAGAGTCTGCAGGCATTTCCTTGACATGTTTTCTATTAGATGCATTGTCTTGTCTGGGAATACTCAAACTGTTGACAGTTTTTAATAAAGCCAAAAATGATAGTGGCAGAACTGTATTTGTAATTTTCCCAGCTAAGATATCTCCGAACTCTTGAGGATCCATGTTATAAAACAATTCCTGCCATTTCAATGGTAGTTTATTCCAATGATCATCAACAAAAAAGTCCTGTAAGGAATAAAATTTATTTATTTAATACATGTTATATATTTTGTAATATTTATAATATTTTATGTAATAGTACAATAAAATAATAAGTACCTAAAGTATTTACACTTTCTAAATCAAATGGGGTTGGATTTTAAGATATTTTGTAACTTAAATTTTTGCTTGGCCCTTTAAAGACTATGGAGATATTAAAATTAATTAGAATAATATTTTCATATTACCAGTAGATATTTGTATAAGTATATGGGAAAATAATTAATATGGAAAGAGAGAAGTCAGGCGAAAAAGAAGGTTATTGACAATGTTATTGATAAACTTTTACTTAATAGAAACTTTAAACATCCAAAGCTAACGAAGCTAGGTGTGGTTAAAATGTTATTAATACAATATTTAGAAAGAAATACTGAATAAATGAATGATGAAGAAAGTTTAACCAAACATGGACAACGCACTAACCAAAACATATAAGTCCAGAAGCCAGTCGAAGTTCCGTATAACTTTTAAACACAGTTCTATTGCATTTTTAATGTTTGTTTCTTGCAATAACATTTTTTTTCTATAGTTAAATAAATTAACTAAATATATAGGAATTAGAGTCCGACCGAAGGTTCGGTTTCGGTTTCGGTTTCGGCCGAGTTTCGGCCAAAAATCAAGTTTCGGCTGCAGTTTCGGTTTCGGCCAAAAATGGCCGAAACTTTTGCCGAAACCGAAACTGATTTCGGAAGTTGTCGTGCACGCTCGACTAACTTCGTTTCTCGCGGCAACGCTTTGGTGGACGCTCGCAAACCTGTTTGGGAATTGTTGTACGCCATTCGGATATCTCTTTAGCAAGCAATACAACAAAGTCAGTGTGTTAAACAGTAACAATTAGTGATTCGATTATTGATAACTGATAAACATTTTGCTATGAGAACTTAATTTGAAAAAAAAAACATATTTTTTTTATATTATCTTCTATATATACAAAAGAGGGAATGGACTGACTGACTGACTGACAGTCAACGCCCAGCCTAAACTACAAGACCCAGGAACTTGAAAATTTGTACAAGGATTCTTTATAATGCGTAAGTTCCCACTAATAAGGGGTTTTTGGCAATTCACTCCCAAGGGGGTAAAAAGAGGGTTGGAAGTTTGTATGAAACTTCGTCATTTTAAAAGTTACAGTCTTGAAATTTGGGAAGTATATTTTTAGTTTGGTGTCAGTTTCAAATAAAAAGGTTTTTTTTATATTATAGGGAGGGGGGGGGGCAAACGTAACCTGACAGTAAGTGATCACCGCCGCCCATAAGCACCCCAAACCTCCGTGGGGTCGCAGGCGCGTTGCCCGCCTTTAAGGGTGGAAAACGCTCGCTTCTTCATTTCGCATTGGTTAGAAAACACTGCGGGAAGCTGGTTCCATAGAACAGTCGTTCGCGGCAGAAAATGTCTGCGGAAACGTATGGTAGTTGATCGCCACTCGTCCAGGTGGTTTGGATGAAACTGCTTTTGTGGCGGGTAGTACGGTGGTAAAATTTAGCAACAGGAATCAAATGAAATAATTCCTCGGAACACTCCCCAAGATATAGGCGGTAAAAGACGCACAGGGACGCAATGTCTCTACGCAATGCCAGAGAATCTAAGCAACCGGCAAGACTTTCGGCGCTGACAATCCGGGTTGCTCGACGTTGGATACGATCAAAAGGAAGAAGTTGGTACTGTGGTGCTCCGGCCCAGAGATGGCAGCAGTACTTCATGTGAGGCCGAACTTGGGTTTCATAGAGTTGGAGGCGATGAGTCGGAGTAAAATACCACATTGCTTTACCTAGGACACCTAGTTTTTTTGAGGCAAGCTTAGCTTTTTCTTCCAGATAATCATGAAATTGAACGTCGCTCGAGATATCGACGCCGAGAATCCCAATGCTCGGTTGTATAACAAGACGAGTGCTCTCAAAATTTAGGGAAACGACAAATTCGGTTTTTTTTGTGGTAAACGCTTTTTCGGGTTAAATTGGACCAGGTTAAGACGTCCCCAAGAGGAGACCTCTTTTAAGAAAGTCACCATCTGAGACACAAGTCCGTTCCGACATTCTGTCACATGTGCGTTAGAAACATTTGCATGATCGGTGAAAGAAGTATCACTCGTACTGTCATCCGCATAGAAGGTGTTTTTATTTGAACCCCATGGGGGTTAAAAAGATGTTTGAAATTTTGTTTACAGGAGTTCCTTATAATGTTTAGGTTCCCACTAAAAAGGGTTTTGGATATTACACTCCTCAAGGGGTCAATTTTTTATCTTAAATTTTCTAAAAGCGAGCTTCATAATTGTGTAAGTTTCCACTAAGAAGGGGTTCATAGTGGTTTATAGAATGACTATAATAATATGATAGAATGACTGTAGTCTACGCGAGCGAAGCCACGGGCGGAAGTCTAGTATTAAATTAATGATTACAACAAAATTTATATACTGTGATTTCATTTCATGTCCCAATTACTGCAGGATAATGGGTAAAAAGCACCAAATTTCAGTATTTTAAGGAATTTTATACTTGACCACGTGAGTTTCGGTTTCGGTTTCGGTTTCGGCCGAAACTGAAGTCACGGCCGAACATTCGGTTACGGTTTCGGTTTCGGCCAGAAAACCAGTTTCGGTCGGACTCTAATAGGAATCTTCGAAAGTTCCAAGCACAACACGTCAAAAGTCAACTTTGAAGTTGAACTTTCACTATTTAACCGGTTGTCAGTGTGATGACTTTAACATGACTTTAACTGACATTTGACATAATTTCTATTTTGTAAATCGATGTGCGTTCCAGAGCCGTGAAACAATAAAAAAAATATCCTTTTCCGCTTTACTACTAGCTATGAGCTTCTAAAAGTGGTCGATTTTGAAAAACGTGTTCTACACTCTTACATTTTCTGGCATAATATATTTGTTCTCAGCTGCTACCGTAGATTTCAAGATTCATAACTAACTAAAAAATATTCCTCCTATGCATGAATAAATGGATTACTTAACCACTCGCCTCCTCTTTGGGCATGACGGGCCTGGTTGTGGTTCCTTAACTTTTGCCTCTTCTTTCTCGTCATCGGTCAAATCGTTAGCAGATGATGGAACGTAAGCTACTACTTCTGCTTCATCATCCCCATCATCGTTGTCAGTGGCGGATTAACACATTTGCCGCCAGTAGGCTATTCAAATTTTGCCGCCCCTTTTGACCTCTGTATTTTGATACCCATCATAACTTTTGAAAAAATAAGAACTAATGACAGTCATTCTAAACCTGTCCAGTAAATTTTCTAAACTAATAACATTTATTCTAAACTAGTTTAGTAAATTTTCTTAACTTCGAAATAATGTAATCCATGAAATCAATAAATACTAGAGGGCTTGCAGTACCGGAAGCGAACTGGATTTTCGAATTCCCGGGAATTTTCGATACTTCGGTACTGATTCTTTTCAACAATTCGTTATTATTTTAAGGATGTTTGAACTAAGCCAGCACTTGACCACAAAGTTGCCTAATGATATATTATAAGTTAAAAAAATCAACGATGAAGCGCGCTTGCATAGCAAAATCCCGCGTAGTCCGCCGCAAAAAAGACGAAGCAAATCCGTCTCTCGTCTCGACTGCATACGGGTGGAGTCTCTGTCTGAGTCTATTCGTTCGGTTGTAACGGAGCTGGCGGAATCAAGTCGTGCAGTTGAGAAGCACACTCGCCATAGTGAAGTCTGTAAAAGACGGAGAGGCAAGCAATCCTCCTTCGATGATCGAGGCTCTGTAAGCTCTCAATCAAAGCATCGTCACCGATAAGTCTCTTTGCACGCTGCTAGAGTTGCACGTTGCACGCAATAGAGTCCAAGGCAGCTAACTGGTAACAAGGCGCAGAACCATCCCAAAGATGGCAGCAATACTCCATGCAGGAAAGAACTTGAGCTCTGTAAAGGTTTAGGAGCTGTTCCGCAGTGAAGTAGTGCCTGACTCTGGAATGGATGCCGAGCTTTTTAGACTCTATACAGCTCCCAAAATTAGGTAGATATTTCCATATTAAGGAGCTGTAGTCGCTCTAATAAAGGGACCTATACACCACGAAAAAAGAGGAAGGCAGCTTAAATGCGCTCTTTTTGGTGGAAACTAGACAAACCTACGTTTTAGTGGATTTAAAGCTCAACAAATTGGCAGGTTATGGCTATTGTTTGATAATTTGAGGGGTCAGCACGGGTACCTTTTTAAAGCACAGGCTGCACCATAGCAAGTTTCCAGTTCCACGATTTTGGAACTAACACTCAGATTGGAGACAGCTCGGGTGTACTACTCCGCAATACTCTCGCTGATATCCCATCTGGACCACTCGCTTTGTTCACCGAACCTAAGCACCTCTCGTTGACGAATTTTAGTTAACTCAAATGTTGATTCACAACGAGGAAGATGGTGGCACATGGTTAGCAGCATCCAGATGTGAATAGTTGGCAAAAAATTAATATGGACCTAAGTCTACTGCTGGATATGGGCCTCTACAACACTCGCCTATATTATGGATTCTTGGCTACTCGTATTTAGCTCTTGTCAGGTCTTACGCAAATCGTCACTCCACCCGGCCTTCGGGCCTCCTAAACTACGTTTACCGAGAGACGGTGTCCACTCTAGAATCCGTTTGCCCCAACGGTTATTGGCTGATATAGCGATCCCATTGCCAATTCAGATCGCAAAGCCGGCGACTTGGGTTCTCTGCCGGATCACCTTATTTCGGAGCTGATCATAACTTTTTCCATTGCCTGCTCAGCGACTGTGGACCAGCCGAATAGTATCGGCCGATTACTTTCGAGTACGAATCGCACGTACTTTTATCGTGGTTGCGTTCGCGCGCCTCACACGCAGTCTTAAATCGATTTTTTTACTAGAATTTTAGTGTTTGTGCAGTACCGGAAATTCCTGGAACATAGTTGTTATTTCTCGATACCAAAGATTTTTAAATTTAAATTATTATTTGGTTATTTGGCAAACCCTAATACTAACATACAGCAGCATACGAATCTCTAGTAAGCAAGATACTGACTTTTTAACATCATTGGATTCCAAAAATAACTGCACAGTTTCTAATACGATAAACTATATAAGAATACTTTTACTAATTTTTGATATAATAATGGTTGACAAAAAAAGATAAATAGTTTGAAAATCAATATCTTTCTCTCTTGCTCCCGAAGTCAATGCTGCCACACGTAACGTGACGTTCAGCTCCATCGGCGACCCGACCGCCCCCCGCGCTTTCATTTCGGCCAGATAGACCCTCTTACCCATTGTCCTAGGTGAACAGGATGAACAGGACGCGACAATAGCACGACAATAGCGACGAGACGCGATGCGACGTAAAGCGACCAATACTCACGCGGCTAGTGTCCTGTTTCATCTGAGGCCCGTTAGAGCGACAAACGCGGCAAATGTATCGGATTCGCTCCTATTTCAGTTCAGTACTGTTTACTATGGACAAGAATGCTGTGTTGTTACTATAAAAATCCTAATTTTAAATACTTAGTTAGCATTACAGATATTTGCATTTAATTGGTAATTGGACAGAAACTCTTTAAGTCGCCGCGTCGTCGCGTCTTGTCGTGTAAAAAACAAGTCCGCATTCGTCGCAAACTCACTAACGCGAAAACGTAGGACACTATCATACACAACGACTATTTGATATTTTCGCGTTACGCCGCGTCGCGTCGCGTTGTCGCGTTTGTCGTTCACCCAGGACAACGGGTTAGCGAATGATCGTCATTCGCTCCCGCACCGCACTCCAAATAATGACTACCAACACAAATACGTAGTATAAAAAATGTGATAACAGATTGAAAAACGTCAAATTCCCCACTTTGACAGGTTCAGATAAGTGGTGAAATCTAATAACATTTGGGTATTCATTTATTTTTTATTTCTGTAAGACAAAAAAAAATTTTTTGGGACAAATTTGCCGCCCCCTAAAATCCGCCGCCCAAGGCTGAAGCCTTCTCAGCCTTATGGTTAATCCGCCACTGATCGTTGTCCTCCAACATGAAAATGCTATTCGTGCAGCTTCCGTTGCAATTGTGGCAAATGGTAGAGCACAGCAAAGAATGGAAGCCTTCGTACACCCACATCTAGCACTACTACAATCAGTAGTGCACCGGCAAAATATCAGCTTCAATATTTCTTTAGGTGCAGCTGGTTCTTTAGTTGGAACAGGAACCAAGAGGTTGCTTTCATTCCGTTTCCATCCCCATAGTTCAGGACAAAGGTCTTGTCCAAGCCAAGCCTGTACCTGATGGTTCGGACATTTGATACTGACTGGATGGTTTCGCTACATACAACCTTAAAAAGCATAAGTTTCCATTTTTTCTTATGTCAGCATGCGATGAAGTGGGGTTCGAAAACACCTCTGCGGCTTGACGGATCTCAGGTTTTTTCAAGTACAGTTTACAAAAACCAACTTTGCTTCTCCGAACTGCAGCAGAAGTGGTGTCGCATCCCGTGAGGGAAAGTAGAAATAATATGTCTTTCAGGCCTAGCTGTTGCAATTCCTGACTTGAATAATAGGTGGTAAGTACTTTACCTCTACTAGGCTTGACAAAGATAATATCATGGTCAGGTGGAGTCCTTGCTATAAGCAGAACTACCAAGTCAACATCTTTTCCAATGATCGTTTTGTCATTTGGCACTTGCCCTGATACTGCAGCCCGCGATTCTGTAATGGAGAACTGACAGTCACTTAGTCTCCATGTGCTTATAAATTTCATTCATGGCTCTAATTATGTAATCTGCAGTGACATCCGAGCGGTCTGAGTCGTCCAGAACAAAAAAAAACACACTTTTGAAAATTTACTACTTTTAGAAGCTCATAGCAAGGCAACGATTGGCGATAGGATAGATACAAAGTGCAAAAGACAAAGTTGTAGAGAATTTGATTAGCTTTTATTATATAGTACAACAAAATTTCGTACAAAGCACCGTTTTCGAGAAGTAAGCAAAAAAGGTTCGTTGACACTAGTTCCATGATTTAGTTCCATGATGGAACTACTGTTAATTTTTTTTATCACTAGTTCCATTATTTTCGAAATTCGAAATAAAACATGTACCCCCTCCCCTCGGGCTCACCTCGGAGGGGTAAGGACTTTTAGTATGTTTATCTCCTAACTAGTCCAAACAAAGTTCCTAAGTCAAAGTTTCTGCTTTCGACTTTTCTATCCACACTCCCCTTGTGAGCATTCATTGACCAAACTAGCTGGGGATTTCCCATTCTGTTTGCCCCATCTATGTTCGCGCTTTCGACTTTTCCATCCACAAATTATTCGTTAACTAGGCTAAGCGGGCGACCCAGGGATGGGCTGGTGGTCAATAGCCACAAGGCTGGCACCGGCTCGTCACAATCGGGGGTGAATGGGAAACCGGGGTAGTTTAGTGGGTAGTGGACGCTTAAGTCTCGAGTCCCACACACGGCCGCAGGTCTAGCTAGCATGCGATTATGGTGTATAAACGCATTCTCCTCTGAAAAAAAAAGGCTAAGCTGGCGAAGCAAGGATTCCCCGCGTCATTCACCACCCGAAACGCCAGCAAATGTTGCCAGATTAGATTTTTTTAAAACGAATGTGCTAGGTTAGTATTGCCAGATACTTGCTAGCCGGTTTTTTTTATTATTTATTGCTAGATGCTAGATTTGCGTTCACGGGCTTTCGAGGCGCGAGGCCCCTTGGACCGCGAGGCCGTGGGCGGTGGCCCACGTCGCCCACGCCTTCCGCCGCCTCTGAGTACAAGAAAGTACTTATCAATTGTCTGCGCTTTGCTCGTAGATATACAATGGACAGACAGGAAAATGTTTAAGCCGCCGTTAGTCCGCCTTGTCTTGTCCTGCTTATCCATTGTTTCCCTCCTCAGTCAATCTTGCGGCGCGTCATAAAGTAATAAAACGCTCTATGCGTGCGGCTCGTATACCACAAGAACAGACAGAATTATCTATACCTAACCTTTTATACACTCGGATTTTGCTAAAAATATATTTTATATTTTTTTGTATTTAATGTACAGTCAAAAGCACGTCAGACGTAACACTTTGGACTTTGTACCGCTCTTATGTCGGGGGCATAAGCGCTCTTATCGAACTGCAAGTGTATACCGTGATGTGCTGTTGACCGTACCTAATAATAAAACAAACAAATAGTAATCCATACATTGCATTTATTAATAAAAACAGACATGGGGCTAATTAAATTGTTTTACTCTGAAAATAAATGTGCTGTATTTACAAAATTCAAAATTATATTTATACTACAATACAAACATAACTTAGAGATAGTCCGGATAGTATCACATTATCATTAAGGTGTACCGTTATTTTGAAAATACATAAGAAAAGAAAGATTGCACTGCAAATTCAAACATTTTAATAACACCATCTAAATATCCTACTTATTCAATCTCAATAATATAGATAACAGAGCAAATATGTATTACAGTTAGTTACTGAACTACATAGTAAAAAAAACTAATTCTAAGAGCAGTTAATAACAATTTTACTCAACATATCGAATGGCACAATCCATTAATATTTTGTAGATACAAAGTGTAAATAACGATGAGACAATAAATAATACAAATAGTTTAAAATAAAACCAACGGTTAAGGATAGCAGATTCATAAATAAACTAAGTAGGTATTTATAAATAGAGGTTATAAAGCACAATTTTTAAAGCCAAATCAAACCAAACAACAAACATCTAAAACCACTAAAGTTAGGAATAAACATAGAACAATCTTTATTAAAGAATGCAACTAAGAATATCTTATCAAAACAACAAACATGATATACAAAATAAATCAAACCTTTATTACAACAAACATTAAAGTATAATGTGATCTCTTTCGGTGTCGGACGGCACTTATCACATAGGTAAAAAAATATTCATGTACAACAACAGCATTTCAACATTATGTAGAGTAGAGGTAGCGATTAACCGAGTCGGTTCCTGGGGTATTGGAGCGGGGCGGGGGGGTATTTGGGTAGTGGTGACATAAAAGCCGCGCATCTACAATCGGTTTGACTGTTTTTTTACTGGACACGATCCTCTTTTTTTGTGCAATAGGTGATCCGCCAATATTAAGTGTCTGTACAGCTCTGCTACTTTTGGAATCTACTTAGCCTGTAATTAATTTTCTTCTGCAATTTAACGTTATTAAACCATAACGTTTTACAGAAGCATGATTTAAGATTTGGTGCTATACTTTCGCAACTTAGAGTCTAAGTTTCGCAACCTGATTGGCTGTTGTTCGTAGGTACATGACAGTGACAAAATAAATTAAACTACATTAAAACTATGAGTATTATTCGACAGATCGGCGTAATTATATTGATAGTTGTGATGAATTATTTTATCATCTTGATGGTTTACCATCAAGAATGAGAGATCGTCGTCTTTAGTAAATGTGGGTAGATAAATAGATCTGATATTATTTTTTTGTTTCAGTCCAGAACAAATCGATCGCTATTGGAAATATATTAGAGCCCGAATTTTGTATTCCAAGTACGATGTAACAAATTCAATTTAAATAAAATATAATTTACACATATACATTAAAACTATAAATATGTCTTTTATAAAATGAATGTAATTAAATTAAATGTCTCTGGGAGGGGCAAAAACAGTGGATAATTACCACAGATTACATATAAAATAGTCTTACATACGATGAGATAATATAAAGCATATAAAAATAAAATAATACAATAAATTAATATCTCTTCTTTGACCTCGACGCGACGTTAGTTACATCGTTAGATAAATGAATGGCACTTTCCCTTGCTCTTATCCTTTTCTATCACTTAAACATTAATTCACTCGAGGGTAACGACAATCCGCGGCGGAACCGACTGCGCAGGAGAAAGTTTGAGTGAACAGAATAGAGGCAAAGGAAAGTGTGATTCGATAGACAACCCAACAAGTTATCTGGTAGCATCACAGAGATCTATAGATCTCTGTGGGTAGCATAGTGCATCTGCAAAGCGTATGAGCAGCATCAGTGCTCCTAGCAGCTATACACATTCCACACACTACTAAGGTTTTAATTTTAAATTCCCTATCAAAAGCTCTACGGATGGAATTGGCATGTGGTGTACACATCGATCCTCGATTTTCGGATAGTATTATAAAAGTCCCAAGAAATTATTTATTTACAGCCAGCGGCACATCAACATACCCTTAGCTAGTAAATTCATTTTAAAACTTAATATCAACTGCATAGAGTTGTATTTCAATTATGACTTTTGGATATTTAGGGTAGACCGTTGATCTGCCGCTCTCTGTACCTAGTAAAGATATTATAAATTCATATTAGGCCAGAAAGAACAAAAAAATTGTTAACCTAGAATAGCAAACTAAAAAGCTGCTTAATCTTATCCTAGAAAGTAATGTGTCTTAAATTTTTAACCTTTTTTATAAAAAACAGTCATTATTCTAATAAACGAAGTTACCGTAAAAGTATGTTACGCACAGCGATTTAAGAATGTCACAGTTAAACCATGGTAGTAAAACTAAATTGCCCTAAATCTTAAGTAGTTTAACAATAAGGCTTGCATAAGCATAAGCCTGTTCGTTTTTGTACTCAAAAAATATCCTGATATACATTACACATGTTACGTATCGTAATTAATAAAGCAATATGTCATGAAATATTGCTTTTCGAATTCAATCAAATTGACGAAAAAATAAATTAATACTAATCTACTTCGGGAGCCCTTTCGGTCTCACTCTATAAATCTTAAGACAAAATCTTTTAAGAAAACACGTCACTCTTTGGTACATGTTCAGATCTATGACACGAGATTCATTAGAACGCATCAGATTACTCTCTAAACAAAACTGATCCCGATTACTAGGGAAACTGGGTAAAGCTTCAGTGCAAAAATGCGGGTAGAATGAAAAGTCCTCTGCGATATCGATGTAGTAATAACTATTTGCCGTCTCCAATATCCGTTTCTCCAACGAACATGGAGACGCTACGTAAAACCTGTATTTTTTCTTATATTTATGCAGCATCATCTCAGCTTCCGTGAGAACTTCATCTATTTTCATAAATAGTTCGTCCATTGGCATAGAGCCATATTTGTATAAAAACGTCGTTGGGGCCAACCTGTATTTGTGGCCAGTATTTCTGTCCTTCCATACCTTCGTTGTACTATCTAGTTGGAGGAGAAAGGTTGGAATGCTGTAACTATGAGTTGTAATAACATGCGTGTGGACTCCATACGTCCGTTTTATTTCTCTGTGTAAAGTATTCGCAAAGGGATATATGCCCCCTTGATGTATAAACCCGAAGAATATTGTAAGAATAATGTTTAAAATGTACCAAGAGGAACGAAGTATGTTTTTCAGCCTTCTGCGATGTGGTCCGTCACTCTCGTTGACGTGTAGGTGGTTGCCGAAGAGGTACACAAGCGGCACGAGGACTGGAATGATGAAACGCGCCTCTTGGTGTGGGAATATCGAGAGAAGAGCCACTGGGGTTATCAGCGAGAACAGCATCAGGCCTGTGATGCTTTGTATTCTTGGCAGCTTACTGTACTGTCCACGAATGAATCTGAAACACATAAAGAAAGCTAGGTTATATATTTAAAAAATACTGGAAGTATTTATGAATGTGCGCGCATGCTTGAGAGCGATTGCGCCAAAAAAGATACTTCTTTTTAGTTGTGTATAATTATTGTCAGGAAAAGTTTTGCGTCGCAAAAATTACTCGTGCGAAGCTGGGGCGAAGAGCTAATTTAATACAAAAAAGATGTGCCAAATTTTTTTTACTAAAATAGTTGTTGTCAGTTCATACGTCACCCTTAATGAAATGGAAAAATTAAGTGGATTTTGATAGATTTAGGTAGATACTCCAAAAATAAACTTTTTCATACCAACCTGTAAGCATGCCCCATCAGTGTAAAAACAGCCAATATCCCCAATACATTGAACAGCAGTGGTATGTTCACGGCCAGGTGGAGCCACCGTGGATGTAGACCATGCTGGGTCAGATTTCTCATGTCAGAATTATATTTCAAGAAGTTCCAAGGAGTCACAACCCAGTTATCCCATGTCAACTTTAATGATTCTATGTCAGCCATTGTCAGGTATCCGTAATAACCAGAGTCAACGACTATTAAAAATAACATAGTAGGTATACAGCATACAACAAGTGTGAATATTCGATAATGGAAGTCTTTGAATCCAACCACTTTAGACCCAAGCCCTCTATTAAGCCAAAAAAAGACGGGAGGAAATGCAAACCCAACAAACGTTGGACGGTTAAAGATTCCAACAATTACTACAGTAGATAATAATAACACATGGTTAAAAGAATGCTCGGGTAAATGTGTTGAGAGTTTGAACAGTTTAACTTTTTCCACTGCGGTTTTTGCCTGCTTATATTTTTCCCTTAGAAACTCATCATGGTAAATTACCTTATCTGACTTAAACATACATTCAGCAACTAAAAGTAGTAGAACTGAGAAGAATATCATTTCAAATGAATTGGAAAAACTTCTGCAGCAATAGACAAAGACAACGTAGGAACTAGCAAATATTTTTAGTCTGTTTCTAAAGTTCTGTCCGTACAAAACACATATTCTGTATAGACAATAGTCATTAATCAGTGAAAGGAGACAAATAAAAAGGCGGGGTATGACTAGCAAATAGTATGGTGTTCTCATATCAATGTTCAGGAAGGCTTTTGCGTAAGGGTTGGCCAAACGTATGAAGTGAAGTGGAGGGCCTAAAATCATTTTGGGTATGAAAATGTTTCGGATGGGGAACTTTGGGTTGAACTCCCATGTTCTAGCCACATCCACCATGAGGACATCTCCTGGAAACAAAAAAAAAGTTATGTTACTTTGGTTTGATATTTAAATTAATCTTTTGTGTTTGGATTATCCATATTATATTGACTTAAACTTAAAAACAAAGTTGATTCTTTTACTAGCTCAATAACTACTTTAAATTTACTTTTACTTAGGTACTACACTCAAATTCATAGGTATATATCGAAGTTGATAAAAAAACAACTATTTTAGGCACACTTTGTAACAGATTTAAGATAACATTTTGACCTCAGGCTCTTTTATATGCAGAGCGATTGAACAATTTTAACTCAATTGAATAATAAGGGCATCTATTCTTGTAAGCAATTTAATGCAATTATGACTGGACATACTTTGCTATGAACTAATATAAAAACCACTTTTAACGCGTAAAAAATATTGTGAACTCACCGGCAATAACTTCGACGTTTTGGAAAAATTCATCAGGGTGTATGTAACCAAGTTGCGGAAATAATGTTAACGCAAACCTGAGCCCGACGAGAAGCCAGTACGATAGCGGTAGTTTTATAGGATTTCTAAATGAAATCGCTTTAAAAAACTGCGTTTTCAAAAACATACTATCTACGCGCTTTTCGGCACTGATAACGCAGTCAGTTGCTGTCTTATTATTGGTTAACTAGTGATAAATAAACTGATAACAACATCCACTCCTCACCTCTCCCATTTTTTTGTTGACAAATTGACATTTTGAAGCGGTTGGTTTTGACAGTGACAGAAAAAACGTTCCGTTTTTCGTTTTTCTTATTTTCGTATGAATTTCGCTATAGACCTACAAACTTATCTGTTCCGGTGGCCAAAATTGGAACTACGTGAAATGGTAGGCAAAAACAAAACGATATTGGGGTGGATCCGCCGTTTTGATTCTTTCTTAATTATTTTTACAATTTTTGGAAAATTGTAGGAAATGCGTGCTAAATGCTATAAATTTAAAGGCTTTTTAATAACCTTTCCAAAGCTACTGAAGGCACTAAAATCTAACAAGAGAATCAGAAGTTATAGATTATCAAAGTTATTTAATTGAGATGGCAATGACGTGTTCATGACGGTAATGACTTTTTTAAAACTGTAATGACGATAAGTTAATGGTAATGATAAATAAGAGTAAAAGCACACGTTTCTGCTGTCAATCACTATAATCATAATAAAATAACACAAATCAACGATTGGTACATGAATAATAGACGTTCTAATCCAAATGGTATAAAGGTAACCTAAAAAATCCTTACAATGTAATTTTTCCACGATGAAATGATTTTTGGGTATTTTTTTTTTGGAAATTAAGCCATTGACAAATAGATAATAGATGTTTTAAACAATACATAACAATGACAAGCGAATTATATAGGTAACCTAAAAATCCTGACAGTATAATTTTCACTGGTGAAATGAATTTTGGATAATCCTTTGGAAATTAAGTCATTCGTACTATAACTTTAATAACAAAACAAATTAACGAATTACACATAGATAATAGATGTTCTAAACAATAACAATGACAACCTAAAAAAAAGGTAGAGGACTTCTATGGCCGGTTAAACGCTTCGCATGCATCTCGACCTGATCCCGAAAATGAGGACTCTAGAACCACGATAACTCGCCATTACACTTAAGACCTGCCAGAAGTCAGCGTTGGCGAAATCGAGATTGACCTTGGGCAGATTAAAAATGGAAAAGCCCCTGGAGAGGACGGCGTTACTAGTACAGAGCTGCTAAAGGCTGGAGGTAAACCCGTACTGAGGTAGCTCCAAAAGCTTTTTAACGCTGTCCTGTTTGAAGGAAGAACTCCAAAGGCGTGGAGTAGGAATGTGGTCGTCCTGTTCTTCAAAAAGGGAGACAAAAGCCTGTTGAAGAACTATCGCCCCATTTCCCTTCTAAGCCACGTCTCTAAGCTATTCTCAAGAGTGATCACGAACCGTCTTGCGCGAAGACTCGACGAGTTTCAACCAGCGGAACAGGCTGGGTTTCGGAGCGGATACGGCACCATAGACCACATCCACACTGTGCGGCAGATTATACAGAAGACCGAAGAGTATAATCAGCCTCTGTGTCTAGCATTCGTGGACCATGAGAAGGCCTTCGACTCGGTTGAAATCTGGTCTGTTCTAGAGTCCCTGCAGCGTTGCCAAGTAGACTGGCGATATATCCAAGTGATGAGATGTCTGTACAAAGCAGCCACCATGTTCGCCCAAGTACAAAATCAGCAGACAAATCCTATACCTTTCCATCGAGGAGTGAGACAATGGGACGTCATCTCCCCGAAATTGTTCACAAATGCAATGGAGGATATGTTGAAGACGCTGAACTGGAAAGGACGTGGCATCAACATAAATGCCAATACATCTCTCACTTGCGATTTGCAGATGACATCGTCATAATGGCGGATACGCTGCAGCACCTACAACAGATGCTGAATGACCTGGCTGATTATTCTTTACGCATGGCCTAAGGATGAACTTGGACAAAACAAAGTCATGTTCAATGAACATGTTCTACCGGAACCAATTGCGATTCACGGCGCCGTCCTCGAAGTTGTTCAAAAATAATTATATGTACCTTGGGCAGTCATTGCAGTTGGGTCGAAACAACTCCGAGGTGAATAGAAGAATTCAGTTGGGTTGGGCAGCGTTTGGAAAACTACGTCGAGTCTTTTCATTGCCGATTTCACAATGCCTGAAGACGAAAGTCTTCAGTCAGTGCGTCCTACCCGTCATGACATAAGTACGGAGCCGAAACGTGGACACTTACGGCACGGCTAGTCCACAAGTTTAAAGTCACTCAGCGGGCTATGGAAATAGCTATGCTCGGCGTTTCTCTGCGGGATCGCATCCGAAATGATGTGATTCGACAGAGAACCAAAGTCACCGACATAGCTCGCCGGATTAGCCAGCTGAAGTGGCAGTGGGCTGGCCATAATTATCAGCCGTAGATCCGATAACCGTTGGGGTGACCGGGTTCTAGAGTGGAGACCGCGTCTCGGTAAACGTAGTGTAGGACGCCCTCAGGCCAGGTGGAGCGATGATCTGCGCAAGATGGCTGGCAGGAGCTGAATGCGTGTGGCCGAGGATCGATCAGCGTGGCCAGCAATTGGAGAGGCCTATGTCCAGCAGTGGACTATTACAGGCTGATGATGATGATGATGGTATACGGGCTGGTGGAGATATCAAGAAAATCTATCTCCCCCCAGCTCAGTTTCTAGATTTAATTATAAGACACGATGTAGAAAATGAAGCGTATAATGAACCACAAATATGGAAGGTTAGTGATATGTTTCACTTTCAAAAGCTAATATAATTGTATTAAAATAATGAACTTAAATATTTTTAAAGAAAACATAACAATTTGATAGGAATTTATATGAAATAAACACACAGTTTATCATTACCATTTACATATTATCATCGCCATTAACACAAAATAAATGGTAATGACGATGATGGTTATGACGAATATGACTGTATGATTTTTTTTACCTAAATACCACGCTGTTAACAACACATACCAGCCATTGTCATGTTATTGTACATAAAACATAGTAGCTGTGATATTTTTAAAAGATATAGTACTAGTGCTTACCTAATTTCCTCTGTCAACGGTGATGATGTGAATATTTGACAAAGTGTCCACAAGCTAATATAAGTCCAAAAAATTGTGACTCCCGCGTGGATAAAATTGATGTGCGGTCCGCTCAGCTTCGTAAGAGAGATTGAGGAAAGGAGGCGTGGCCTCTCGAGCGCGGCTCGGTAATAGAACATTCGAAAAATACAACTTTGATGGTGCCGCGACGGTGTTGACGATTTTCCGTGACAAAATTTCTTTTATTTATTAGGGCATGTTATTCATTACTATATCACTTAGTTTTTTAATATATTATTCTAGATAAAGTGTACTTTCAAAATGTAAAATAAAACACGGAAAGTGCATTGATGATTTTTGGAAAATAAATAAGGAAGTTTATTACTCGACGTTTTTTCGCAAATGGTGATGATGTTTGGTGCGTGTTTATTGAAATAATAAATTAAACAAACGTGGTTTCACTATTTTATATAGGGCGCCTTACGCTAAATCATATTAGAAATGTCTTTTAAAGGGAAAAAAATGCAGCTCTGTGATGATTAATTTATTATTAGCATATTTTCGCCATCTAAGCATTTCCGCGGATCCACCCATTGTCGATATTTAATGACAGTTCTAAATCGACAGTAGCGACGCCGCAGGACGCCGCCACCGGAACAGTTATGTAAGTTTGTCGCACTGTACCTGTTTTTTTTTTAAACCCAACCGAAATGGAATAGTTTGTTCTCGCTCGTTCACAAAGGAAACTACATAGTGGGACCAATAAAAGCAAAAAAATATACTACATCTATGAATTAAAGCCTATCCTCCACAGACTACTAAAGTACCCACCCACATCATACCTACCTATATACTGTCCCGTCCACCCAGTGCGTTTTTTTTGCTCCTCCAGTTGGCAAAGCAGCCCACGGGGCGGACGGAAGACGATTCTGTCTGCCGCCCTTTTTTTTGCTCGGTCAGGCAATTTGCTAAAAAGTCCCGGGGCGGACTGCCCACCCCCCCCCCCCCCCCCCGCTACGCTACTGCGTCCACTCCTCAGTAGTAAGTTTTGTGGAGCGGAATGCTTTTACGCACCATAACCCGCCTGGGGTAGGCGAGCCGTGTGTGGGACTCAGTGCAGCTCCATGCCCCATTCTTAAGAAAGACTGGTGCACGGAGAATACCCACTAAACCCCCCCGCGCTCCTACATCGCCGTCGGCAGCGTCCCTGGGATTGATATGACTACCAAGAACGCCGCAGGGCGACTTGCCCGCCTCTACAAGGCGGGCCCCGCTTGCCTCCCCCGGGCGAAAGGAGGAGGCTGGACGGCAACGGCCGGGAGCGCCTGGTCGTTGCCACCCGTCGGGAGCATTGGCCTGTGCAATGCAGGTGGAGGTGTCCCCACACCTCCGTCCTGCTGACCATTGCCAGGGAGGAGAGATGATTGGATATAGGCCCGTCTTCTCCTCCCCCTCCGACTTCTTCGGAGCAAGGGAGCGAGAGGGTTGTTTTCTCGCTCCCGCTCCGCCGCCTCTTTCTGTGACATCACGTCCTCACAGAAAGATTGTTAGCATTTCCTACGCCGACCACTGTATCACTAATTCACTAGTTACTTTATTCTAATTCAGGTAATTTGCCTTATCATTATTATCTAATATGTTAGGACGTAAATAAAAAAACATATTTTTATATTATTTGATATGGATTTAATTTTCATATTATTACAATGTAACATTTTTAAGATGGTCAAGTGTGAGCATTTAAATTTTAAACAAGTACTATTTTCTCATTTCCCAATATAATTATTATAATAATTTAAAAACAAAATGCATATAAATGGCCACTTGTGAAATACATAATTATAAATTGTTTAATTACTTATATAAATTAATGAAAATTCTCCAACACAACAATTTCTTCAACGATAAAAAACAAAGCATTTATTTTTATTAACCTAAACATAATTGTACTAGGAAATGAGTAAATAAATCACTATATACCTAGAATACTGTTAGTAATCATATTATTCAAACCATAATAAATATAAACAATTTTGCTGCCTTTATGTAAAGTGTCAAAGTTATTTTGCTAAAAGCTACTCTTACAAAACATTATGAATAATATTATCATGAACTATATAGCCCTGAATATAGATTGAAGTATGTAGTTCCAGTCAACAGTACACTAATATTCACCATTTATGTAGGGTGGCTTACACACGGGTCACACGCCACTGACACAAATATACCACACGTAAAGCTAAAACACTTGTAGCGTGTGGTGTGGAGGCCACAATATAATAGAGGAGTACATAATAAATATTGACAAGTATAGCCCGACAAACTAATCTGTTCCGGTGGCCAAAATTGGAACTACGTAAATTGCAATGCAAAAACGATGTTTAATGACAGTATTACAACGACAGTAGCGACGCCGCCACCGGAACAGATAAGTTTGTCGGTCTATATGAAAACTGCAGGAAACAATATGGCGGCGTTTCATATTTGTGGCCGGTGGCCTGTGTGCGATGATCCTTGCTGTTTGGCTGTATTTAATATATTATTGTTTATGCATCATACAAAAAGATTCGGTAGTAAAATGTTGTATATAAAAATATTCAATAAATAAGTAGGTACACAAGTATAAGAAAATATTTACATAAAATATATACAATTTTCCAGATGATTCTGGTTATGCTAATTAGCGACTGTGCAAAATTACACATTATGTATATTGCAAAATCAGATCCTTTATCGAAATGTGTAGCTTTGCACAATCCCTAATACGGTATACAGACACGCTTGACCTTAATCAGCTTACGGAAACTTGAATATTCTTCTCGGTAAATTGAGAACATTATTTTAAAGAATTTCAAGGAGAACCCGTTTTTAGGGTTTACTAAATGGAACAATAATCTTAATTTAATTACACATCATGAAAAATTTTAATTCCCAATAAAGTTTGTTAAACTAAAAAGAAAAGATATTGTTATTATCAATTCACGGTTAAATTAAACCTAGTAAATTAATCGTTTAGTTAAGATTTTAGGGTACCTAGTAATATTAAGGCGAAACATCCCAATAATAATATTGTTTACTTACTGGCATTATAAAATACTAACATGTCGAACATATAAAAAATAGCTAACGGTCGACTGCGTAACATTTTACACTTTCTTAAAAGTGCTTCTTTTCTCTCTTTAAAAAAAATCTCTTTAGAAAATCAATGCAGTTCTGTCATTGCCGTACCAGTACTGGGATGAATAGTGCTTCTTTGTGTTCGCACATATTTTTACCGACTATACAATATGACACAACACAGTTCAATTATTCTCTAGATAGATAGATTACGAGACTCAAATTATGACTAAACAATCAATAGTAATCATTTTTGCGTTCAGAACTAATTGGGCTTAATTGCAATAATTGCTTTGTTGTATCGTTATTAAAAAACTAAGGAATCCATTCGATTAACATTTTTGTACTAAATTACGTATATTAGCTTCAACATTAGACACAAATATGAAAATAACGGAGATGTAAAAATATATGATTTGTTATACTAATGATTTGTATTTTACAGGAAGAACTATAATATCTTTAGGTACAATATAAGCAAACGTGGCTACAGTAGGTTTGCAAAAGATCTTCTGTGAATAACATCCTAACGCTCGGTTCACACATGCTTCGTTTTACTGTTCCGGATTATCGTGTACGTCTTTTTTCGTCGATGGCGCACTATGGGAAAAAAATCGCGTTTCTAAGAAATAGGAATTTTGAAAATTCAACTGTTTCTTTCATTGAAACTTGTTATGTAGTTTGATTAGGTATCAAATTGTAAGACTTTTTTTATATGACAGCTTTGTCCCAAAATGTATAGTTATTGAAAAAATCGACCTCAAAGATTTTTTTTGTATGGAAGCTGATTTTCAAACTCCTCGTGCTCATTATTTTTTGAGAGTCCCAGCCTGAAACTACTACTCGTCTAAAGTACTGACGTTCATGCAACCCGGACATGTATTAGTTTGGCAATTGGCGTCCGGGAAGTTCTTGAAATGAGGTGTCAAAGATTATGCGTTTTTGTATGGATGCCGGACCATTGACGAAGATAAACAAACCTGTTTTTTTGCAATAAAAAACGTTATTTAAATGCAATAATGCATTTGTAGCCTTTATAGCCAAAAATTAGGACATGGGAACACATTGGGGTGACCATGCGTCAAGATGAGCAAGGACACTACTAGAAAAATATTCAATACCTACGTTATACAGACAGATTATTTAAAATATCGAGGAATCGGGGCTCACGCATTATAAACTAAATTAGATAACTGTTAGGGTGACCATACGTTAACGATGAGCAGGGACAAACAAAAAAAATTGTCGTCGTTTGGATAAAACGGACTGTCCGAAACATCTTATTTGTAATACATTGTAAATTCTTTTCATAGCTTGTTCACAGGCTTTATTAAAAACATAGAAAATAGGATAGGACCAGTCGTAAGAAACAACGATGGGACAAACAAACAAGATTATTCCCATAACTTTTAAATAAAGTGTACAAACAACAGAAACAATCATGTCATATATGCGGTGACAAATAGGGTGCCGACAAACGATAATAAGTAATTACTTAATTACCTACTTTTTACCTGGAATTTGATGTGGGAACAACAAAGTAATTAGCGTTACTTGAAATTTCTAGAAATCCAGTCTACAATATAAAGTAAACTAACTAATTAAGATTATAATGGTATTTCTAAAAATCGATAAAACTAGCATTGATGATGAGAGAGGGGTTTCAAAAACAAATGAGTCACTTGTGTTTACATGGGCACTCATGATTACAATTATTTCAGTTTGTTTCGAATCTTGGTTTGATACAGACGTGCTTCTTTTTTTACCGTGGTGAAAATAAGATGTTTTGGACAGTCCATTTTATCCAAGCGACGACAAATTTTTTTGTTTGTTCCTGCTCACCGTCAACGTATGGTCACCCTAACAGTTTTCTTATTTAGTTTATAATACGTGAGCCCCGATTCCCTGATATTTTAAATAATCTGTCTGTTTATCGTAGGTATTAAATATTTTTCTTATATTGTCCTTGCTCATCTTGACGCATGGTCACCCCAATGTGTTCCCATGTCCTAATTTTTGGCTATAAAGGCTACAAATGCATTATTGCTTTTAAATAACGTTTTTTATTGCAAAAATACAGGTTTGTTTATCTTCGTCAATGGTCCGGGATCCATACAAAAACGCATAATCTTTGACACCTCATTTCAAGAACTTCCCGGACGCCAATTGCCAAACTAATGTATGTCCGGGTTGCATGAACGTCAGTACTTTAGACGAGTAGTAGTTTCAGGCTGGGACTCTCAAAAAATAATGAGCACGAGGAGTTTGAAAATCAGCTTCCATACAAAAAAAATCTTCAAGATCGATTTTTTCAATAACTATACATTATGAGACAAAGCTGTCATATAAAAAAAGTCTAACAATTTGATACTTAATCAAACTACATAACAAGTTTCAATGAAAGAAACAGTTGAATTTTCAAAAGTCCTATTTCTTAGAAACGCGATTTTTTTCCC
This sequence comes from Mecyna flavalis, assembly GCA_949319885.1. Lineage (NCBI taxonomy): Eukaryota > Metazoa > Arthropoda > Insecta > Lepidoptera > Crambidae > Mecyna > Mecyna flavalis. Next base: position 3,652,832 of record OX439426.1, read on the forward strand.
AATGTGTGGCGTATGTATTACTGGAAGCGACTTCACACATGGGACAGTATTCTGTATACCAGATTATCTCTATATTCGTGTACTCTGTACTCCATAAGTAGACTTTATTGTCTATATTGAGCCTTTAACCATAACTACTCATTATATCACAACTATAGCGCTTTAAGTAGTAGTTTCTTGCAGTAACAGCGCGGTGCGGGAGGGGGATTTTTATGTTACGTCAAATGCCGCGAAACATTGACAGAACTGTCATTATCATTTTAAGTAGAGCTTCGCTTTTGTCTGCGAAGCAATTTCCATTTCTCTCCGGACTCTTCTCTTTAGCACTGACATAAACGTTTAACATACTGATCACTGAGCTCTATGATAATACGCTCAGCGTATTACGCTGGAGTTGCTATAGACATTGAAATGACAGCTATTTTTTCTGTCGATTTGAAGCGCCCCCAATAGTGTACTGGGAACTAAAATGACTTCAATTTTCTCTGTCTACGCTTCAAATGGACAGCCATTGACAATGACAGCATTATCGAAGTTTATCTGCGAAAGTCAGCACTATTATTAGTTCCAAGTACACTAACTACTGCTCTCAGCGCCAATATGGCGATTTTCAAATCGGGTCAAAATTTGGTACTAATCGCCTATCCAGTTGTCTATGGAAATCAGTGATACTGCTAAAGACAACCCAAATTTTCGCGACATTTGACGTAACACAAAAATACCCTCCCGCCCCGCTCCAATACCACAGAAACCTACTTAGTCGTATGCTACATTATAAGGTTGTTAGTATTACGTTAATAAGAGTTAAGTCATTAGTGCAACCGGGTCACCTGATTGTAAGAGCGCCAACGCACTAGCGGCTGGCCGCAATGCGGCGTGCCGGAGCTTGTATGAAGCCGCATAGTAACGAGTGCGTCGTAACTATGCGGTTTCATATATTAATGAGCGGCCTGCCGCAACGGCACGCGGCATAGCGGCTGGCCGGCTAGTGCGTTGCTAGCCTTAGTGATCATCGTCGCCCAGAGGCATCGCTTGTGCGTTGCCAAGCCTTAAGAATGAAATACATACTTAAAGGTGTTTTTATTCCCAAGCTTGGTATCGTCCGATAAACATAGGTACCAGGCAATCAGAGCATATACAGAGCGTGTTTTCATTCCAAATCTTGGTTGTAGTCCGATCATCCGTAGCACTCAATGCATATGCAGTGTATCTCTGTAGCACCAGGGCATATCCTCGTTGAACTTGCAGCGGTGGGCGTTGTTCTTCGCGTCGTAGAGTAGCTCGTGGTCGACGTACGCGTCGCACTCGTTGCACCAGACGGACAGGTCGAGTAGAGATAGCACTAGCGGGTGAGTAGTGGACTGGTAGTGAGCTTGCATGTGCCCGTTGATGCTGCGGCCGCACGCCGTCTGGGAACACGGACTTAAGTTTAAGAATCCAATAACTAACAATAATAATATTAAGCCGAGCTACAATGGTCAAATTTCATCGAACAATTAAGTATCAAGTCAGCAGGACATGCAGTTGCACGCAATAGGGCTGGTCAACAGCCTTAACGCTGGCACCGGCTCGTCCAAATCGGGTGTGAAGGGGAACAGGGGGAGTTTAGTGGGTAGTGGACGCTTTAGTCTCGAGGCCCACACGCGGCCGCAGGTCTAGCTAGCCTGCGGTTATAGGGCATAAACGCACATCTCCTCCGAAAAAAAAGTTGCACGCAATAAAATTGCACATCATCATTATTCAGAGACTAACGGCGCCAACTTTCAAACGCCAGATTGCAATTGACTATTGTATTTTCCGAACAGAAACGGACCTTTAACATTTTCAACAGTTGGACCCGCGAATTGAATCCATTTTAACTATTCAGAAATAAACGGTTTTTTGTCACGATTGTCTAATGTTATCATCTAGCGACAAAAGTAAACAATCTTACTGTAGCGTCAGCTCAGACTTTGTATCTGGAGCACACACAGAGATCAATCATCTGCTGACGCTCACATAATCACGTTAGTGTGCATTAGCAATAAGTAGTATATAAGCTGTAAATAATTAATAAATATCGCTCTTAGTTATACACCGTTACGCTGGCTGTTTCATTTCACCTCTCCCGAGCTAGGAGCCAAATTGGTGACCCCGACGTGATCTTCATCACCCGACGTGATCTTCATCATCCGACGTGATCTTCATCATACGACGTGATTCTCCGTGACTGCACATTTCAATCGGCCTTCCAGAAGCGGATCTCACCGATTGAAATTTCAAGAGGCATAAATATCACGGGAATCCCTCGTCGCACCGGGAGACATATTACAGTCAAAGACAAGAGGCAAACGGTTCTGAGAAGCGCACGCCAGCCAGACTGTTAACGTTTTTGTCGTTCTAGCGATTCGGTTCGATTGGCCTCCCACAAGCGGGTCTCACCAGTCGAATTGAGAAGGCGCACATAGAGCGGTGAAACGTCACAGTTTTGCTAATAGCGTATATAATAGCTATGGCGCACAACGCACCAAATTGCGGGGTTGGGAAAAACCCGGCAGCACCTTCGTGCAGACCCGAACCGTCCACGGAGATAGCAAGTGTTAGATATGCGGATTATGGGGCGGGAAAACAGTTAAACTCCAGCTTGCTCAGATTACACTCGTTTATTTCCCAAAACATGGCGCGCGCATGCGCGCTGCCCAAAGCGCGGGAAGAGGCACTGGACCAAGGAACACTTATTATAATGCCAGGCGCAAATACCCATCAATCCTCCCCCTAATTCCTTAACTACAATAAAACTATATAAAACTAGAAAAATCTTTTAAAATCTACTCGAGGACGCTTTCGTAATCTATAAGGCGCAACCCTTTGCTCTGCCCGCTCCTCGAGTCGATCGCTGTCCTCTGTCTCCGGTCCTTCCTCGCGCACGGAGGCGGCGACGTTTAATCTATCCAATTGGTCAATGTCCAAACCGCTCTCCTGCGACACTGATGAACTCGGCTCCACGAGTCTTTCCTCTCCCTCCAAGCAGCCAGTTCGGGGTGCTACGGTCTCTTCCGGAACAGGTAAAGATGAATTTGTAGGAGTAAATGTTGGAGACAGAACCGAATTACGTGGCTCCGGACTTTGACTAAACGGCAACTCGGCGTCGCCCGGCGGTGGCAGCGGAGATGGCGGTGGCAGCGGAGATGGCGGTGGCAGCGGAGATGACGGTGGCAGCGGAGATGACGGTGGCAGCGGAGATGGCGGCGGAGTCGGCGAGGGCGCTAGCTGACGAGGGCATCGATCAGGTAATATGGGCTGTCTCTCTAATAGATTGTTACTTACACCTTTATCTAAAACTATTTGATTTTTATGTCTTTTCCAACATTCCGAAGTAACAACATCTTTAATTAAATATGTAACTTTCCCTAGCCTCTTAATTACTATTCCTTTACACCACATATAAGTATTTTTATTATAAAACTTTTTAAACAGTACATGCTCATTAATACTAAATGACTTATGAGTTTGATTTGGTTTACATTGCGTACACTGCTTAATTAAGCTACGGTTAGAAGTGGGGGGCGGTGATGACGGTGGTTTTGGATGAATTATATCCAATCTCGATCTTATTTTACGACCAAACACAATTTCAGCCGGAGATAACCCAGTGGTGGTGTGCACTGAATTCCTATAATCCATAAGGTATTTTAATAAGTTTAACCTTAAATCTTTTGTCGAGCTGTTCGATAACAGACACGATTTAATTCCCCTTTTGATTATTTTTACTGAACTCTCCGCCTGCCCATTACTGGCCGGGTGGTAGGCCGGTGACGTCAGTGGTTAATGCCATTGCAAATACAGAAATTACCAAATTCGTTAGAGCAAAAGGCCGTGCCATTATCACTAACTATCGTTTCTGGAATACCAAATCTCGACATGAACTCACACAATTTTTCGATCACCGCACCAGACGTGGTCGAATTATTCATGTTGTAAACCTCTACCCATTTACTATGTGCATCAACAATAACTAAATAGACGCTATTTTTAATAGGGCCAAGGAAGTCGATGTGTATGCGCTGAAACGCCACCGGAGGATATTCCCACCGCTCTGGAGCGACCCGCGCCGGCGACGGTCTCAGTTGAATACAGACCTCGCAAGAATTTATCATCGATTCCAAAGCCTGATCTATTCCTGGAAACCAAAATCTTGACCTGGCTTCAGCTTTGGTTTTTACAATGCCTAAGTGAGAAGAATGAAGCTCTTTTAATATTGATCCACATAATACCTCGGGAACTACAACCTTGTGTCCTCTCATAATGCACCCATTTTCTAATGATAATTGAGATCTGCACAGATAAAAGGGCTTCAAACTCACATCAGTCATCTTTGGCGGCCAACCATTAGTAATAAAATTAGCTACGCGATTAAGGACTGTATCATTTTTAGTAGCTTCCTGTAACTTAGGCAGGGTTACCGGCATAGACCCGTCCCAAACGAAGCAAACATACGTCGCGCGGTCGCACGCTGTCTCGCCGTCGCCGCAACCATCGATGCACGTGCACTCGCTACTAGGGCGAGGAGCGCGCGGCGGCAGACTCGCGCGAGATAAATAATCTGCGTTATTGTCAGCGCTACGTATATATTCAATTTTGTAGTTGTAGCTGCTAAGAAATAAAGCATATCGCTGCAACCTATTTGCTGACATCTCAGGAATGCCCTTGTAAGGGCCAAAAATTGACAGCAAAGGTTTATGATCCGTGCGTAAAATAAACGGTTCTGCCCTACCGTATAGGTATTGGTGAAAACGGCGCACGCCGTATATTATAGCAGTAGCTTCCTTTTGGATCTGAGCGTATTTCTTTTCAGCGGCATTTAAGGTGCGTGATGCAAACGAAATAGGCCTTTCGACGCCGTTCTCCTCGACCTGCGACAAAACAGCACCCAACCCGGTAGGGGAAGCATCCACAGTCAATATTATTTTCGCATTAGGGTTAAAATGCGCTAAAACCTGATCCGATGTAAGCATTTCCTTGATTTTACTGAACGATTTATCATGTTCTTTCGTCCAATTCCATTTACAACCTTTTTTAACAAGTCATATAAGGGACTGAGAATCGTCGACGCATTTGGCACGAAGTTCCTATAGTAATTGATTAAACCTAAGAAGGACTGTAACTGGCTAACATTACATGGAACGGGTGCATCGGACATAGCTTTTACTTTCTCGGGTTCTTTTTTAATACCATCTTTTGATATGACATGTCCCAGGTAGGTAATTTCGTCCTTAAAAAAATCGCATTTTCCTTTTTGTAATGTAAACCCCGAGTCTTGTAGGCGTTTAAATACCGCATTGAGCCTTTCTAAATGTTGCTGTTTATCAATACTAAAAATTAAGACGTCATCTAACATACACAGAACGCCCTCCAGTCCTGAGAGCACGTTTTCCATCGTTCGCTGAAAGATAGCGGGCGCGCTGGCTAAACCGAAGACGAGGCGTTTATATTTAAAGAGACCGCGGTGAGTGTTGATACAGGTCAAGCGTTGAGACTCCTCGTCCAGGACGCATTGGTTATAAGCCATTGACAAGTCTATTTTGCTAAACACCCGTCCTCCGTGTATCTTTGAAAACAAATCATTAACTGTGGGTAAAGGATATTTTTCTACGTGCAGCTGTTTATTAAGGCTAACTGAGTAATCAGCACATAACCGAACTGATCCATCACGCTTTAACACAGGTACTATCGGCGATGCGTACTCAGAGTATTCGACCGGCTCCAATATTCCCAAAGAGACTAACCTACTGATTTCCTTTTCAACTTTATCCCGTAAAGCAAAAGCTAGTGGCCGGGCTTTGAAAAAGATAGGTTTCGCACTATCCTTTAGCGAGAGCTTTATTTTATATTTATTAAAGGTGCCTAACTTCTCTGAAAACAAGTCAGTATACTGATTTTGCAATTTTTTTAAAGAATCGTCTATTACATTGCCACAATAATTTACCGGTGTTAAATGTAACCTAAACCGCGATAAAAAAATCCCTACCTAAGAGCGGTGGGCCACCGTCGCGGACCACGTACAGAGTGAGTTCGTGTGTTTGCTCCGAATAAGACACCGGCAGCCGTATCACGCCCGGGCAGACGATGTCCCTCCCGGTATACGTTATCAACTGTTTAGGCGCGGCTGATAATGGCACATCCCTAAAATGAGCTCTATAAAACTTTTCAGAAATGACTGTAACCGCTGACCCACTATCGATTTCAAATCTATATGGTACATTTTTGATCAACACCGTGTCCACCATGGGTTCTCCCCGCTCGGTACGAATATAGAACAACTCACCGTCGTCGTCGACCTCACCCTCATCACCGCCATCCACCTCTACGTAGTTCACCTTTGAACACATTCTACGTAAATGGCCTTTAACGTGACACTTGCGACACTCGTAATTTTTGAATTTACATTCCGACGATTTGTGATTAGAGTAACCGCACACACCACACTTCACTTTCCCTACACTTCCACCTTTGCTTTTAATCTTGTAAAGCTGCTGATCGGCGTCGCTGGAGAGGCCCGCGGCTGCCGCGCCTCGCGCGCCGCCCGCCGCCGCCGTGCGCGAGCATACCGAGCTCTGCGCCATTTCCAACGCCTTCGCCAACGTTAGATCGGTCAGCTTTTGACCGTAAAGCTTCTTTTTTTCCGGGCCTGGAAGCATGCCCATGATGAACTTGTCCCGTAGCATTTCCTCGACGACCGAGAAGCCGCAGTGCGCGGTCAACCCGCGGAGCCGGGCCGCCCACTGCGCGTGTGATTCTCCAGGCTGTTGAGTAGCGGCGTAAAAGTTGTGCCGCTCGCCAAAACCAACTCGCTTTGGGATGAAGTGATCGTCGAGAAGTCGGATGATGTCTTCATAAGGCACGTCACCAATATCCTTTGGTAAAGCTAGGTTTGCTGCAAGATCGTATGTGCCTTCGGTGAGTGCGCTGAGCAGAATCGCTTTGCGTTTCTTGCCCGTAGGATCCGCTTGATCGTTGATGTCATTCGCAACAAAGTATTGCGTCAGCCGGCCTTTATACGTTTTCCAACACTGAATATTGTGATCGAAGCTATTTAAAATGCCAAACTGTGCACCAGACATCGTAACGAAAGAAATTTACTGAATTTCTATTAAAATATCAGGGTAATCGTCGCCACTGTTAGATATGCGGATTATGGGGCGGGAAAACAGTTAAACTCCAGCTTGCTCAGATTACACTCGTTTATTTCCCAAAACATGGCGCGCGCATGCGCGCTGCCCAAAGCGCGGGAAGAGGCACTGGACCAAGGAACACTTATTATAATGCCAGGCGCAAATACCCATCAAGCATTACCGTTTCGGCTCGGGTACCTGATTTTTGGCGAGACAAACCGCGCCTATGGTTTGCCCTCTTCGACTCTATCATGGCCCCCCAGAAGCAAGGAGATCAATGCAAGTACGACCTAGTCATCGGCAAGCTGGGGAAAGAAGAGATTGAGCAAGTCAGCGACATCATCTTAAGCCCACCAGATAGCGGAAAATATGACGCGCTACGATCGCGGTTGTTACAAGTTTTTGAAGAATCGGAAACCCGCCAACTTCAAAAACTATTGAGCGAAATTGACCTCGGCGATCAGCGACCGACTCAACTATTAAGGCGAATGCGAGATTTATCTCGTAATAAGATCCCAAACGAGACGCTCGCAGTTATGTGGAAGCAACATTTGCCACCTGCAGTTCGGGCTGTCTTGACAGTGAGCGATAGCAGCGAATTAGATACGCTGGCCAACATTGCCGATAAAGTGCTTGAGAGTATGAAGCCTTTTGAGATCGCACAAGTCTCCTCCGGAAGTACCACCATAAGGTCGACGGAGGAACAATCACTATCACACAAGATAGACTGCCTGACACAAGAACTTTGTGAGATGCGCACATCTTACAGAGACCTAAGTCGCCGCCTGTCCAGAGGCCCTGCAAGAGGGAGATCCAACTCGGCACACCGCTCTCATTCACGAAATCGCTCTCATTCACGAAGTCGCTCTCGTGATGGTAGGAACTGGCAGTGCTGGTATCATAGGAGGTTTGGCAAAGCCGCCACGCGCTGCGTAGATAGCGATCGCTGCACGTATCGCGCCAAAAAACAGTCGGAAAACTAAGTCAAACACCGACTGCGGCGGGAGTAGGTGTTGACGGATCAAGTTACCGTCTATGTGTCACCGACCGTAAAAGTGGGACACAATTTTTAATTGACACCGGAGCAGACATATCTGTACTCGCCCGCACTAAAGAAAGGCCTACCAACGCCGATTACACCATATACGCAGCCAACGGAACTAAGATCAAGACTTATGGACTAAAGACCATATGCATAGACCTCGGACTCAGAAGATCATTCACATGGACTTTCGTGGTCGCCGACGTGCGCAGATCAATTCTCGGAGCAGATTTCCTCGCTAAAAATAGATTAAACATTGATCTAAGCGAAAAGAGGTTAATCGATAAAGTTACTAAATTAACAGTGGCCGCGCGCACTTCGCACTCGTCTGACTCATCGGTTCGCACAATTGATGTCACTGGCGCATACGCAGAGTTGCTGCGTCGGTTCCCCGATGTTACAAGGCCGTCGAATATGAAAAATGTACCTAAACATAATGTTGTGCATTATTTACATACGACGGGACCGCCGATTTATGCTAAAGTCCGTCCGTTGAATCCAGCAAAGTATAAGGCCGCGAGGGAAGAATTCCAGAGGATGATGGAGTTAGGCATCTGCCGCCCCTCTGACAGTCCCTGGGCAACACCGCTGCATATCGTTGCCAAGAAAAATGGCGAATTACGGCCCTGCGGTGATTATCGGCGACTCAATGCCGTTACTCTTCCTGATCGCTACCCTATACCCAGACTCCAGGACTTCACTTACCTGCTGCGTGGCAAGAAGTTCTTCTCCAAGCTCGACATCAGAAAATCATTCCATCACATACCTGTGCATGAGGAGCATATACCGAAGACAGCCATAACAACACCCTTCGGTTTATTCGAGTTTAAGCGTATGACGTTTGGACTTCGCAATGCAAGCCAAACCTTCCAGAGATTCATGGATATGGTTCTAAAAGGGCTTGAAGTCTTCGTGTTCATCGACGACATACTTTTACCCTCATGCACCAGAGAGGATAACGAGGTCCTGCTACGCCAAGTCTTGGAAAGACTGGATAAATATGGCATCACACTGAATGTGGATAAGTGCGAATTCGGGAAAGCCGAATTAGATTTTCTGGGCTTCCGCATATCGGAGAATGGTATACGTCCTCTAGAAGAGAAGACAGACGCAATCACAAAGTTCCCATTGCCATCGACCGTCCAACAACTGCGGCGTTTTCTTGGCATGGTTAACTTTTACCGCCAGTGCATACCAAATGCTGCTGAAATCCAATCAGGGCTCAACCAGTACCTGCACAATAGCAAGAAGAATGACAAGAGCAAGATAGAGTGGACACAAGCGTCAAGAGAAGCGTTTCTCGTTGCATTTCTCGAATGCAAAGACAGCATAAAAAGCGCTATTGCATTATCTCACCCATCTACTCTAGCTCGTCTCGGCCTATTCACAGATTGTTCGGCCACTTGCGCAGGTGCAGTCCTACAGCAGCATGTTGACGGGAAATGGGAACCACTATCCTTCTTCTCGAAAACACTGAGCGAAGCACAACAGAGGTACAGCACGTACGACCGGGAACTATTAGCTATATACATGGCTATCAAACATTTCCGTCACATGATTGAAGGCAGGGAGTTTACCGTTTACACGGATCACAAGCCGCTCACGTTCGCTCTCAACAAGCCAGCCAGCTCGTGTGACACGGAAAGAAGACTGCGGCAACTCGACTTCATCTCACAATTTTGCTCCGACATACAACACATTTCTGGCAAAGATAATGTTGTAGCCGACTGTTTATCGCGGGTGGAAGAGATAACTTTTCCTTCACCTATTAACTATGAACACCTGTCGGCCGCGCAAGATAAAGACACAGAATTAAAAGAGTTGCACAACAACCCACGTTTGCAGTTTAAGAAGTTCCCCGTACCAAACAGCGACAAATACATTGTTTGTGAAACATCCACACGCAACGTAAGGCCGTATTTACCACTGCTGTACCGTGAAAAGGCATTCCACATCGTACACGATCTAAGTCATCCCGGCGTTAAAGGAACGAGACGCATGCTGACACAACGCTACTTTTGGCCTTCAATGAATAAAGATATTGGTCACTGGGCCAAGGCGTGTCTATTATGTCAACAAAGTAAAGTTCAGCGCCACACAGTTTCGCCACTCAAGCATTTTCCGCAGTCCGATCGTTTTGCACACTTGCATATCGACATAATCGGCCCACTTCCTACATCTGAAGAATGCAAGTATTGCGTAACGATGATCGACCGATGCACAAAATGGCCAGAGGCATACCCTGTGAGGGAAATTACCGCCGATAGTATATGCCAAGTTCTACTCAGAGGATGGATTACCAGATTTGGAGTACCGACTACAATCACTTCAGATCAAGGAAGACAGTTCGAGTCCGAACTATTCCGAAAGCTGACAAGCAAGCTCGGCATCCACCACATCCATACCACTGCTTATCATCCACAAGCCAATGGACAAGTAGAACGCTGGCATAGGACCCTCAAGGCCGCATTGATGGCGAAATGCAACCGAGTAAATTGGGTTAAGGAATTACCCATGGTTCTACTCGGCCTGCGCACTGCAATAAGGGATGACACCAAAGTCAGCGCCGCCCAACTGACCTACGGAACGACACTTCGACTTCCCGGAGATTTCTTCACCATTACCACTAGAGCGACTCAAGATGACAACGGCATGTTACATCAGTTGCAGCAGTCGATAAAATCATTACTATCGACGCCTAGGAGAGAACATAGTCAGCGTAACATCTTCGTGCACGACGAGCTTAAAACATGCTCGCACGTATTCGTACGCAATGACGCAACGAGAAACGCTTTGACTCCGCCCTACAACGGCCCATACAAAGTGCTAGAACGTCACGACAAGTTCTTTTCCATACAGCTGCCCAACCGAACAGCCGTTATCTCCATCGACCGTCTAAAACCAGCCTTCCTACTTCACGACGAGCAAAATGGCCCACACGTAGATGAGCAGCCACAGCCCGTGATAAAGACTGGTACACCAACGAGTCCCGAGAGTCCCTCCCTGGAGGTGAAGAGAACCCGCTCCGGAAGAATTTCGAAGCCCGTTGTTAGATTTAAGTTAAATTAATTCGCACTGTTTATAAACAGTAATTAACTTAAGTCTATTTTTACACTCGCGGTATTTTGCCTATACAGCAAATACCTACGGGGTCAGCGCATCAACTCGTGTCATTTTACAACACCTGTTGTTGCTAGCTGCATTAGGTTACTAGGTCATTGTTTTGTATTATGTAATAACTTTATACGTTTAGACTAGTTTAAAGTAATTCTAGTTATTTTTAATTCCTTTTTTTTTAAGGGGGGAGTGATGTAGCGTCAGCTCAGACTTTGTATCTGGAGCACACACAGAGATCAATCATCTGCTGACGCTCACATAATCACGTTAGTGTGCATTAGCAATAAGTAGTATATAAGCTGTAAATAATTAATAAATATCGCTCTTAGTTATACACCGTTACGCTGGCTGTTTGATTTCTCATCTCCCGAGCTAGGAGCCAAACTTACCTAGTACAAAACAAGGATTGGAAGCAAACGGCATCGGGATCATCTCTCATCCACTATCAATGGTAGCAGATTTTTTTTATTGCAATGTGTGACAAGACGAGCATATCGTACACCTGATGGTAAGCGCCACGTCTGCCCTTAGACAGTTCAGTGCCAAACAGTAACTAAGCAGTAACTGTCTGGCACCGCCGTGCACCCGCTTAACCGAGACGACAGTTATTAGGTCTCATATACCCAGTAATTTACTAGCTTCAGTGCCCTTTCCCCGAAACACAGAAGTGCTTGACACACTTCTATTTCACGGGAAAATATCTGGCACTGCAGTGGTACCCACCTAGACGGCCCAGTACAGGAACCTACCACCTGGATATACTTACAGTGTAACAGTGCAGACAGACCCAGTTCTCCACGGTCTCGTCGCAGTCCACGCACTTGGCTCCCTGCTCGAACCTCACGTCGCCCGGGATCGCGTGCAGCGAGTCCAGGTGAGGGCACCACGGCATCGGGATCATCTCTCATCCACTATCAATGGTTGATATACTCACAGTGTAGCAGTGCAGACAGACCCAGTTCTCCACGGTCTCGTCGCAGTCCACACACTTGGCTCCCTGCTCGAACCTCACGTCGCCCGGGATCGCGTGCAGCGAGTCCAGGTGAGGGCACCACGGCATCGGGATCATCTCTCATCCACTATCAATGGTTGATATACTCACAGTGTAGCAGTGCAGACAGACCCAGTTCTCCACGGTCTCGTCGCAGTCCACACACTTGGCTCCCTGCTCGAACCTCACGTCGCCCGGGATCGCGTGCAGCGAGTCCAGGTGAGGGCACCACGGCATCGGGATCACGGCGAACATCTCTCCGTCCACTATGGCTTGCATGTTCTCCGCTAGGTAGTCCACTAGCGTCGCTTTCCCTTCTGCTGGTTTACTTGAACCTTTAAATGAATATTCAATTCGTTACACACACGTCTTGTATAATTACACTTCTGACATTGTCTATAAACATTTTACGTTTGTAAAAAGGCGCAACTATGAAAGTTATTATGGAATATGCTAATGGAAAGAATTTGAATAACCATACTAAATTACAAACACTGAGTTACGGTCGTGTCAATGGCTATGTATAGCCCGACCAATAAGATAAAAAACCTCGCCATATTGCGGAAAAATATTGGAACTAACTTCTTCAAGTGGCAACAATCAAATAAAAAAACAATAGATGTCACTCATTATCATTCTGTCAAAGTGTGACTCAGATTTTATATTGTGAGTTATTTGTAAGTATAACCATAGCAACCAAGTGTTGCTATAACCATAGCTAACGTGGCGCCTCAAGAGTAGATTTTTTATTTTCCTGGTCAGGCTATAATATGTATTGCATGTTTATATGAGTTTATAAACATAAAATATTTTTCTCATACCTTCCCCACATTTGCTAGATCCAGCTTGACTGCTCCCGGGAACACTCTCACTCTTCTTCTCCGTCACTTTATCTTTCGAAGACCCTGGTGCCTTCTCATCCTCATCATCAGTACCGCAGTGTATGCCATCTTCGCACCGCTGGCCAATGCTCAAGCTCTCCATATTGGTTTCTAACGACCCATCTAGCTGACTCACACTCTTCAAGTTGACAGACTTAGTGGAATCATCTAAAGAGCTCGTCAAAGATAGTTCTGCAAGTTTTTCCGACTCGCAAGTTGTGTTTTGGTCTTCGGTGACGACCAATCCTCGGGAAGGCAGTGGATCGCCTAAAACATTCTCTATGGGCAGCGCTAGTTGGAACTTTAGGCTCTTCCAGTACTGTTTGTGAGTTTTAATGACGTTGTTGATCGATTCTACCGCGGACCAGTGACAAGGCCTACGGGAAAGAGAAATGAGTTGTAGTAAAGAAATGAAAACAATGCAAGAAAATAAAGCTTTAATCGCCTGAAATTAAGGTTTTTTTTTTAAACAATGACAATGTGTTACGAATGTCCGTCGGTCGTCCCTTCCATGAATCAAGAAAGCTAAAAGATAGGTAGGGAACACAGTGCTTTTAACTAATGAATTTCCTTGTAAAATCATTTTTTAAGTATATTGTAACTTTTGAAAAGGAACTCCTTTTTGACAGTAACACGTTTTAAAGTGACGTATGCAAAAAAGAATACAAAACTTGCCTTTGTTCTTGGGCCAAAGTTAATATGCAGAGATGAGATGTATTCCACGTGAAAGACCACACATACACCATCACTTTTTATTATGATGAAACCATAATCCGCCCCAGGGGGAAAAGTTATCGTCCATAATAATTTGTTATTTTTATATGAACATAAACAATTAACATAATAAACATATTTTTTCCACTAGGACCAATTTTGTCGACGCCATAGTAAAAGTTAAAGGTGTTTATTGGATCTATTCGTAGTCTATGTCCCAAATCTGCACAACAATTATTTTTTATGGCCCAATCTTTTGCATTGTCCTTTAATGTTAATTACCTGGGGTCATGATGGTAGACTATAGGGTCACCAAGCAGCGCTTTGGTGCACATGGTCATGGCGTAGGATATGCTGGTGATGTTGTACCCGCCCTCCAAGCACAGGACCACGCGGCCGCCCGCCACTCCTTTGATTAAGTGCGTCATGCGCCCGTAACATTCCGGGGAGACTTTACAACCTGGGAGAAGGTTATTGTGGAATAAAACAATCGATACTGCAGTGGTTGCCCAATGACATCTATCTATACTAATATTATAAAGAGACAAAAAATTATGTTTGTATTGAAAGAAAGAAAGAAACATTTATTGACCATCATACATCCGCTGTTACACAAATGGCTACAATTTTAACATACACAAGAAAAACAAAATGTAAACATTAACAAAAATATAAAAATAATAGCAGATGGCCAATTGGATCCACCTCAGCTTGAGCTGCCACGTCATTGGTTACAATGACGCAACAGCGCTGGTATTCTGGCGGAGCCGCGTCTTTCCAATCTATACAATGCCAGAACGCAAGGGTATGAAACTAATCACGTATAGATTGTAAATAACTTTTTTACTAAGTTCTTCCAATCCATACACGAGCAGTACGCAAATAATCGCGTATACTTCGTAGTAACGTAGAAGTTTTTCTTGTTCCATAATCTACAGCGCCAGTGCGCATACGGACTAATCGTGTATATTTCGCGCAGGCAATTTGTATGATTCCGCCGTTTACATGCGGCGTACTGAGAGAAATTAAGTTAAAAAAAACACATCGGAGGCGAAAACCGACTCGGATGGATATAGGTTAGAAGGCTAAGGCGGGAGCGAAGCGAAGCGGAGCTCCCGCCTTGGCCTTCGTGGTTATTTTTTTTTAAACCTGAAATAAAAATTGCTACATAAAATAGAATTCAAGCAGGCCGGCCTCCAACAGCCACCGCGACAAAAAATTAAAAAAGGAAACACGACCTAGCATTTAACTTAATAATATTAATAATGCTCGTTGAAAAGCACTTTTTAATCAAAACAATTATTTGTATTTATTTCTACTTAATAAAGTTAAAATAAAATTCCATATTTTACTAAAAAACTAGACTGAACACTTGTCAAGGTGTAAGTAAGTTTGTAGTATAGTCTGGAACAAAGACGCGAGCATCCACGATACAAACAATACACGATCAGTACGCAAAATTCGTGTATGCATTGTAATAACAGAGTTAAAAACAGCATTTACAATATATACTCGAGCAGTTTCCTATGGCTGCGTTCTGGCCTTGTATAGAATGGAAAGACGCGGCGGAGCCAGAGTGACTATTTTTAAAATATGAATTTTAAAACACAATTAGATACAAAACATAATTACAAAACAAAATTTAAATTACAGAACAAAACATATACCTACTTATTACAAAAACAAAAAACCAAAAGAATAGGCTCCGAAACTACTGAACCGATTTGAAACCTACACTATTTCCAGGTGACATAGGGTCTTTTTATCCCGGAAATGTTGGGGAAGGGGGGGGGGGGGTATTTGAAAAAAGAAATTACGCGCAGATGAATGAAACCGCGGAGGCGGCCGCTATTTTTAGTGAAGCAATACAAGAAGAAGTGTAAAAGATCGGTATAAATTACTATGATTATAAATCGTGAAATCGGTAAGTTTGGTCAAAGCTCCTTTCTATTTGGTGTGTAGAGGTACCTATAGTCCAGTCAAATTAGGTCTTAAAATAGAAGTAAGGTTACAAAAATTCCCATAGAGCTAAAAATTGGTATGAATGTTCAGAATACTATTATAAATGAATTGTGAAAAGTCCTTATCAATCCTCCTTGTGCATTTTTTTTTATTGATGTTGAAAGTTTGCAAAAATAGGTTTTTCGCGTTTTTCAGCTAAACGGTGAGTTTTACAGCAAAATAGTTAAGACAAAAATTGTAGATCATCCGATTCTCTACAAAAAATGTATCCACACTTTTTTCATAAGTATTGCCATTTCCGTGATATAGCGATTGAAAAAATTTAAAAAAAATATTTTATTCGTAATATGCACGTTAATATACTTTTATATTCATTTTTGAACCGTTTTATGAGTAAAAATAGGAGTCCCTATGTCTTATACCTACATACAAATTATAAAATTCTTAGAATATAAATAAACGTCAAAAACTCTGCCCCTATGTGCATTTTACTGTTTTCAAAAAAATGTCGCAATTCTGCTTTTTTTGTAGTCAACCTTTGACTGAAAGTGGAGTTGTTACTGTTGATCGCGGAATGAAAGCATTAATTGATGCAAGTAGGTATTGAAAGAGATGATGGGTTTTCGGAGTACCTGAAAAACCAGACATCTGTAAAAAATCATGTGCAGTGTCAAAAGTATACTCGAAAAAGTAGCATTGATGCCGTGAAAAGACGGCGCCAAGAAGAAGCTGGTTCATCAAAAATAAGTCCTCCTCGTACTAGAGCGAGAGTAAGTGAACATTTTGCTTCAATCAGTGATGTTTATTTTGCGGCAATGAATTAAATGAAGAGTTGGAGAAGAAAAAAGTACTACAGTACCATCATACATCGTAGTATACATCGTAGTATGGAACGTTGAGTTCGGTTTATTGTTTTTCCTTTTTGAGACAATTGAGCGGTTCTTTGCGGCTAGTTCACTTGCTCTAGTTTGAGGAGGACTTATTTTTGATGAACCAGCTTCTTCTTGTCTTTTTTCGGGATCAATGCTACTTTTTCGAGTATACTTTTTTCGACGCTGCACATAAACTTTTACAGATGTCTGGTCTTTCAGGTACTCCGAAAACCCATCACCTCTTTGAATACTTGCATCAATTAATGCTTTCACGCCGCGATAACAGTAACAACTCCACTTTCAGTCAAAGGTTGACTACAAACAAAGCGGAATTGCGCAATTTTTATTAAAAAGCAGTAAAATGCACAAACTTTGTTAAATGAAAATAGGGGCAGAGTCTATGACGTTCATTTATATTCTAAGAATTTTATAATTTGTATGTAGGTATAAGACATAGGGACTCATATTTTTACTCGTATAACGGTTCAAAAATGTATATAAAAGTACATTAACGTGCATATTACGAATAAAATATTTTTTTTTCAATTTTTTCAACCGCTATATCACGGAAATGGCAATACTTATGAATAAAAGTGTGGATACATTTTTTGTAGGGAATCGGATGATCTACAATTTTGTCTAAACTATTTTTCCTGTAAAACTCACCGTTTAGCTGAAAAACGCGAAAAACCTATTTTTGCAAACTTTCAACATCAATAAAAAAAAATGCACAAGGAGGATTGATGAGGACTTTTCACAATTCATTTATAATAGTATTCTGAACATTCATACCAATTTTCAGCTCTATGGGAATTTTTGTAACCTTCAAAGTCTTATTTGACTGGACTACTAGGCGAGTATAGTGGTTATAAACGGTACAAGTCCCCAAACACCACCAATAAGACTTGATTTCCTCCTACACTAGCGTACAAATAAGCATGATATTATGTGACACTCCAAACAAAGTTGGCGTTCACAGCAGATTTTTCTACGCCACGGTTTGACATTCATGATAGCGGTTTGATGTCCTCCGTAAACATAAACCAATCATCTTTAAGCTGGGTGTTATAGGTACGCAGCGCCATCTAGCGGATTTTTTACTAGGAACCACCATCATTAAGTTTAATAGTTACCTCCGAGCGGGTCGCCGACGCAGGCGTCGAAGCCAGCCGACACCAACACCAACTGCGGGTTGTACTCGTACGCGATGGGCAACACCACCTGAGTGAATGCTGCCAGGTACTCCGGATCCGACATGCCACCCTGGACAGCATAGAGATTGTGAGCAAAAATTGTTATAATAAAAAAAACTACTGGCTGTAAGAAATGAGAAATTTGCAGGAAACCCTAGAAAAAAAAGTTTGGGGTATAGAATAAAAAGTTTACACCATTTTTGCCCAGTTTCTTTACTAGCAGATAAGTTTGTGATAAATAATTTATTTGTTAGATAAGATAGCCGGTGGAACTGGCTTGATAATTTACAATTCACGACATCTCTGAAGCCAGCATAAAAAAATATAGAATTTAATTTAAGTCAAACTGAATCCCTTACAAACGAACCACAATTTCACAATTAGGGAATTAGTCAGTAGCAATTTGTAAAAATAAATAATCAGTAAAAACTTTATTAGTTTAAGATTTTGCTTTGGAGTTTTAATATCTTATTTTACGTACTGTATGTTTCCATAAAATTGACATTTAGTTCCATATCGGTAATAGTCACCTTATTCCAGGGTATGTTGACGTTGAACCCCTCCCCGCGGCCCTCGCCCACGGCCTTGTAGTCGCCGTCCGGCGAGCGCGGGAAGAACGTGCCGTTGTCGTACCGGTGGATCGACATGTACAGGATCTAAGTGAAGATAGTTCGTGTTTGAAATAAGGTTGGCATAACTTATTATTAGAAATGTTAGCTTTTACGGACAAAGGTAATGTTATAGTCGAGTCATTTTAATAGGTCACATTTGACAGTTCATTTATGCAAAGAAAAATATACCTTACGCTAAAGGAATAAATCTCAAGAAAACAAAATCAGTTCTTATTAATACAATTATTTATTTAGAAAATTAGACTACTCCTGATGTACATAAGTAGCACTTTTCTTTGCATAAATTAACTGTCAAATGTGGCCTATTAAAATGACTCGACTATAAATTTGTGTCCTTTATGTGGGACTCATTTTCTCAGAAGGGCAATGTTATACCCACGAAAATCCTTATCGATCGTCTAGATAGCAGTGTCACAGAAACAGGCGTGTTCTTTGCTTTTGTGACATTGTGGTGGTCCCGCTTGGACTGAATTGAAAAGCAGTAGTTTCTTATCTATCTTCTATACCTTATTATCTCTATAGGTGATCTTCTGCGTGCCATCTCCATGGTGCACGTCCCAGTCCAGTATGAGCACGCGGGTTAGCCCGTGAGCTTGCACGGCGTAGGCGGCGTTGTTGAGCAGCCTACACGCTAAAGCGTCCATACCTTGTTGTCTCTATAGGTGATCTTCTGCGTCCCATCTCCATGGTGCACGTCCCAGTCCAGTATAAGGACTCGTGTTAACCCGTGGGCTTGAACTGCGTAGGTGGCTTAGTTGAGCAGGCTACAACATGCGGTGTGCCCTCGATATGTCTTCTTACCTTATTGTCTCTATAGGTGATCTTCTGTGTGCCATCTCCATGGTGCACGTCCCAGTCCAGTATGAGCACGCGGGTTAGCCCGTGAGCTTGCACGGCGTAGGCGGCGTTGTTGAGCAGCCTACACGCTAAAGCGTCCATACCTTGTTGTCTCTATAGGTGATCTTCTGCGTCCCATCTCCATGGTGCACGTCCCAGTCCAGTATAAGGACTCGTGTTAACCCGTGGGCTTGAACTGCGTAGGTGGCTTAGTTGAGCAGGCTACAACATGCGGTGTGCCCTCGATATGTCTTCTTACCTTATTGTCTCTATAGGTGATCTTCTGTGTGCCATCGCCATGGTGCACGTCCCAGTCCAGTATGAGCACGCGGGTTAGCCCGTGGGCTTGCACGGCGTATGCGGCGGCGGTGGCGGCGTTGTTGAGCAGGCAGAAGCCGCTGGGTAACGAGCCGTCCGCGTGGTGGCCGGGTGGTCGCACCACGCACACGCCGCTGCCCACTGTCTTAGACAGGACTGCGTCTACCATCTGCGGATAGTGAGAAGGGTGTGTTAGACTTATGCCCCAATATAGTGAAGTCATTTTAATAGGTAACATTTGACAGTTCATTTATGCAAAGGAATAAAACTCAAGAAAACAACATCCGTTTTTTAATTACAATTATTTATTTAGAAAATTAGACTCTACTCCTGATGTATGCATAAGTAGCACTTTGCTTTGCATAAATAAACTTTAAAATGTTACCTATTTAAATGACTCCACTATAGTGTGTTGCGTCGACGCTGCTTCGTTTTCCATATTGTTATTTTTTAACGCTTGCTTGATGCGTCGCCGCGTGTGATGTTTCAACGGATCATCTGACGGGAGATGAAGCGGGAGTACGGTATGCGCTGTGATTTGGACGCGTCGTGAAATGTGCTTTTATTTTTTGCATCTGCAAATTGTGCTTTTAAAAAACCACAGCCACAAGTGGTGCGGGTTACAACCACTTAATGCGTTCTTAATCTAAGTAGTGTAATAATTAAATAAACTAAAATATAACCTGTAAAACGCTTCCTGTAGCTACAGCGGCGCTCTCGAGTGAATCTGGATGAAAGTAAACGGAATCGTAGGCCTCCTTTTGACTATTTAAATCTCTTAATTTCGTCGTTGATAATTCCTTTAGTCTGAAAATAAATAAAAAAACAAATTGAAAAATGTGTACATTTTTTTATAAGTATATAAGAAAATAGCTCAATAGTTGTTTTGGAGACATTTTCCTTTTTCTACGAAAAAATGTTGTATCTCGGAAGACTCCCAGTCGTTGCAATATATCTTTTACATTTAGGCGCTGCGCAGACGACATTTTTGTCTTGTGTGGAATACTTACCACCAGTAAAATTATGAAATCGGTGTCAAACTTCCAGGGGCCAATAACACGATTTTCCCTAAGTTCAAGAAAGTAATAATCCGAAGCAAGTGATCTACTTAACGTTTACATTCACCTATTGAGCAGCGTGCCGGTGTACACGGCGAGGATCTCGTCGTCAGTGGCACTCCACGTGACCCCTGAGAGTATAGACTGATCGACTGATGCCAACCATACCTGTTGAGCAGCGAGCCGGTGTGTACGGCGAGGATATCGTCGTCAGTGGCCGGCCGCGCCTGCACGCGGTGCAGCCGGTCCAGCAGTCCGTAGTCGCGGTGTGACACTCCACGTGACCCCTGAGAGTATAGCCTGATCGACTGATGCCAACCATACCTGTTGAGCAGCGAGCCGGTGTGCACGGCGAGGATCTCGTCGTCAGTGGCCGGCCGCGCCTGCACGCGGTGCAGCCGGTCCAGCAGTCCGTAGTCGCGGTGTGACACTCCACGTGACCCCTGAGAGTATAGCCTGATCGACTGATGCCAACCATACCTGTTGAGCAGCGAGCCGGTGTGCACGGCGAGGATCTCGTCGTCAGTGGCCGGCCGCGCCTGCACGCGGTGCAGCCGGTCCAGCAGTCCGTAGTCGCGGTGTGACACTCCACGTGACCCCTGAGAGTATAGCCTGATCGACTGATGCCAACCATACCTGTTGAGCAGCGAGCCGGTGTGCACGGCGAGGATCTCGTCGTCAGTGGCCGGCCGCGCCTGCACGCGGTGCAGCCGGTCCAGCAGTCCGTAGTCGCGGTGTGACACTCCACGTGACCCCTGAGAGTATAGCCTGATCGACTGATGCCAACCATACCTGTTGAGCAGCAAGCCGGTGTGCACGGCGAGGATCTCGTCGTCAGTGGCCGGCCGCGCCTGCACGCGGTGCAGCCGGTCCAGCAGTCCGTAGTCGCGGTGTGACACTCCACGTGACCCCTGAGAGTATAGCCTGATCGACTGATGCCAACCATACCTGTTGAGCAGCGAGCCGGTGTGCACGGCGAGGATCTCGTCGTCAGTGGCCGGCCGCGCCTGCACGCGGTGCAGCCGGTCCAGCAGTCCGTAGTCGCGGTGTGACACTCCACGTGACCCCTGAGAGTATAGCCTGATCGACTGATGCCAACCATACCTGTTGAGCAGCGAGCCGGTGTGCACGGCGAGGATCTCGTCGTCAGTGGCCGGCCGCGCCTGCACGCGGTGCAGCCGGTCCAGCAGTCCGTAGTCGCGGTGTGACACTCCACGTGACCCCTGAGAGTATAGCCTGATCGACTGATGCCAACCATACCTGTTGAGCAGCGAGCCGGTGTGCACGGCGAGGATCTCGTCGTCAGTGGCCGGCCGCGCCTGCACGCGGTGCAGCCGGTCCAGCAGTCCGTAGTCGCGGTGTGACACTCCACGTGACCCCTGAGAGTATAGACTGATCGACTGATGCCAACCATACCTGTTGAGCAGCGAGCCGGTGTGCACGGCGAGGATCTCGTCGTCAGTGGCCGGCCGCGCCTGCACGCGGTGCAGCCGGTCCAGCAGTCCGTAGTCGCGGTGTGACACTCCACGTGACCCCTGAGAGTATAGACTGATCGACTGATGCCAACCATACCTGTTGAGCAGCGAGCCGGTGTGCACGGCGAGGATCTCGTCGTCAGTGGCCGGCCGCGCCTGCACGCGGTGCAGCCGGTCCAGCAGTCCGTAGTCGCGGTGTGACACTCCACGTGACCCCTGAGAGTATAGACTGATCGACTGATGCCAACCATACCTGTTGAGCAGCGAGCCGGTGTGCACGGCGAGGATCTCGTCGTCAGTGGCCGGCCGCGCCTGCACGCGGTGCAGCCGGTCCAGCAGTCCGTAGTCGCGGTGCCGCTCGTGGATGCGCATTATACGCTCCGGGCACTCCACGTGACCCCTAAACGTATAGGCAGACGGTTTAAATTGGCAAGAAAGTTTAAGAACGGTAGAGCATTGCTTCAGACAGTCAAAATGGGCAATAGCAATAGTTTCGCTATTGCGCTCCATTTGGCGAGTAAAAGTGGCCGAGGCCCGAATCCTCCTCCCCTTTTCCCCAATCTCATTCCCCATAGCCATTCAGCTTCCCCATACCTCCATATTGTTTACTCTCATACAACGATGATCCAATAACAGAAAGCTACTTTGAGTAAAATTACTTGAACATGTAATAGATAAATATAAATTAACTGTAACTTACGGTTCACAAATGTTTTTATGCTTTAACATTGCCTGGTCGTAAATGTATCCTACAGGATACTGCGGTAATGATAAATCTGTCACTGAAAAGAAAATAACAATATTAATAACATTCATAAACATCGTCATCAACAACCCAAGAGGATAGAAAAAATATCTAAAGAATAAATTTGTTCAGGTATGAAATTTGGGTAAGATACGCCCCCAATGGGCAAGTTTATCTTTACAATAAAAAGTTAAAAACCCCCTACGAACCTATTTTCAAATGATTAAGCCTCTCCATTATCCTTCGTTTCGTAGCATCGTCCTGTAGCGGGTAGCAGTCCCTCGTAGCGAACCTGTCGGGCCTCGTTTCGTCTCCCTCCCACCTCAGCGAGACCGTATGCTTCTGTTTCTGTCCATCACTCACGTTGGGCACTGTGTCGTCTATGCTGTAGTTGAGTTGGTAGTTGTAGCATCGCCAGTATTTCTTTTGTGCGTATATACAGTTGAGGATTGTCTCGCGAATTCTGAAATTTATTTAGGTTGGTTATTTAAAATGTAAGTAAATTATAACTAACTATAATTATTTAAGCATGAATGTGTATAAAGAATATGATTTTGTCAAGACGTTTGTGTGTGTTCACGTCGAACTTGCGGCGGAGCGCGCGATGCACTCGCGACGTCAGGTAAGTTCAACCAGTTTGAACTGGAAACCCGCGCAAACGCCTGGCGGCCAATGAACACGAACTCGCAACGTCTACCGCAGCCGCACCCGCCACCGCGCCCGCGCGTTCCTAGTGAACAAGCACTTAGGTTTGGGCGTAACCGAAAGTTCGTTTTTCCTTAGCTGACAATAGATGTAAACAAATATGGCGGATTTTGAAATTTATTAGGCAGACACACGGCGGGACACACGCCCTGCAGCAGGTGCGTCAGAGGCCATACCTAGTGAGATACTCACTCGTCGCTCGGCTCGCTCAGGTCGTGCAGTACAGGCGGCGCGTGTCCCAGCAGCGTGCGGAGCGTGAGCGCGCAGCCCTCGGCCAGCGACGGCACGCAGTAGCCGCCCTCCAGCACCGCGCACACACAGGGACACACGCCCTGCAGCAGGTGCGTCAGAGGCCATACCTAGTGAGATACTCACTCGTCGCTCGGCTCGCTCAGGTCGTGCAGTACAGGCGGCGCGTGTCCCAGCAGCGTGCGGAGCGTGAGCGCGCAGCCCTCGGCCAGCGACGGCACGCAGTAGCCGCCCTCCAGCACCGCGCACACACAGGGACACACGCCCTGCAGCAGGTGCGTCAGAGTCGCGTAGCACGCCGGGGTCACCTCCATTTCACCCTGCAGGCCGCCATTTTGAAAATATTAATTCAACTATTTTATAAACCACAAGCCAAGCCTACTGCCTGCCGTGATAAGCGGTTCCCAACGCCTATGGACCCTAGTAATTGTGACCCCAGAGGAATCACTCGCGCGTCGCCGACTTTGTAATTTAATAGGAACACAACGCTGATGGCAAAAAAAAGGTTCCTCAATTGAGCTCTGGTGACATTACATCCACCCACAGAAACAAGTTAGAAAAAATAAGTAAGCGAAAGATCCAAGACATCGCAAGCGCGCTGCCACACTGGCGGCTTGCAAGCGGTGTCACCGCGGAGGCGCCACGTCTAGCGTCTGCGCGGTCAACACGCCACAGACACGCATGTTCCTCTACCAGTAACGAGAGTGATTGCTAGTCTAGTGCGCAACGCGGTCGCCGCGACGACGCGTCACTACCGTTTGTAAGCCGCCAGTGTGGCAGCGCCCTAAGGGTGACAAATCAGTTCAGTTGCCCAAGTCGAACGAGAAGACTCGCCTGGGGAAGTACCTTCTTACAGAATACCGACGTGTGAGTGAATGGTAGCATTGCAGAAATGTTTTAAAAAATGACATGAATAATGAATTTCAGTATGTATTATTTTCGGAGATACTTTTTCTAGTTTCACATTTCGTAAAAAAATACTATTGATGGATATAATGAGTCCAAAGATGATTTGTAACTTGGTTTAACACATAAGGTACCTATCAACATTCAACGTGCACGAAGCTATTTAAAATCAATTTCTATGCTCCAAACAAACAATTCCACACATACGTCTACAAACATTGACAATACATAGTAAGAGGCGACGTTTCCCTTTTTACATTTTTGACGTGACAACGTCTTATAATTCGATGGAGCCGGCTGCACGCACGAAAAAAACATGACTCATGCGGCGTTACCACGCTCAGAGGCATTTAAGATGGCCGCCAAATAAGGCCCGCAATGCACGTTGCGTCTGTCGTTGCGTTTGCCGTGGATATTGGATATCATGTGCAAATTGGTTTTTATATGAGGTAATGACAATGATAACCAAATGTTTACATTTATTATTATTAAATTTCATTTATATAATATAAAACAATTACTTAAAAAAATGCAACCATTCCATCAGTATTTTCTTATGACGTTGTCACGTTGAACTATCGTCAGTAAACCGACTTTACAGACAACCGATTTTTTTATGAAAGAAATACCACAGTAAAGCTCCAAATAACATTAGTATTTCATTAATCGAACCTTTTCGTCGCCTAATGCCGAGTCGAACCCAGCCGACACGATTACCAGTTCGGGCGAGAACTGAAAGAGACAGATATAGCTAGGGTAAATAAGAAAAAAAGAGATGGTATACCTCCGGGCAGCCGATGGCAGCGTCATATCCAGCTGATATTATTATCAGCTCTGGTTGATACTGCAGTATGAAAAAGGTTGCAATTTAATAAAAAAATTACACAGGTAACAGATACTATTTGATAGGCATTGAATAAAAATATGAATTAAAAGTCAAACTAGCTTAGTAATGTCAAGTAACAGATTGATCTATGATTCCTATTCCATCCCATCTATGGATATCTAGTTAAATTTAACATTTAAATATTTAAATTAAATGTTCGACGATCAGAAGAGTCAATAGAACAGGCGCAGGGTCAGTCTTTGACCAACATAGAGTCAGAGAGTAGAGGCATAAAAATATTATATGTACAGTGCAATACCCGTGAGGTCTTCACAGTACAATCACTATAACCTTTTCACAAATACATTCAAATTGTAACCTTATTCCATTGTCTTAAGTCTATAAAGTGGCTCACCTCAAAAGCCATAGGCAGCAGCAGCTGATGCCAAATAGCAAGGTAGTCGCCATCCGTCATGCCGGTCTTGTTCAGCGGCACATTGAAGTTGTACCCCAGCCCTCTCCGGCTGCCCACGTAGTTGAAGTTCGACTGACGCAAGTTCGGCCAGAATGAACCGTGCTCGTAGCGATGGATCGAGAAGTATACCACTCTGTTGAGGATTTTTAGTCAGATTGAACGTCTAGTGTTTTGTTGGTCAATTTCATTTCACACAATATTTATTAAGTTTTACACTAAGAAGTTGAGATTTTATGATTAAAGGCAGTAGAGGAACCCTCGAAAGTAGGACACTACTCTTCTTCTCCTGGACTTCTTGTCTTAAGGGGGTGTTCTGTTTCAGCTTTTATTGCAAAATTCACACTCACCTAGGGTCCTCATAGAACATTTGTTGTGTTGCTTGTCCGTGATGGACGTCCCAATCGACGATTAAAACCCTGAAAAACATATTACAGATGCCATTTAAAATATAGCCTTAGCCATAGCCATACTCAAAATAGAATTTTGCATGTTCTGAGAGTTGATCTTGGGCACTGGTAACAATATCAATAGTGCTTTCGATAGTATCGATATAAATCGATAAATATTATTTATAGCTTGTATAGTACTATTAGTATGAAACAAAAACTTCGTGATTTTTAAAAAGTCGTAAAATAACTGTTTATGGTCAGAACTAGTAACCCTTTTAAGTCAAACTATACCTGTTATATTATTTTTTTTATACCTATTAACCCCTCTGTGGTCAATGGCGTGCTTAGCGGCCAGCGCGACGTTGTTGTAGAAGCAGTAGCCGCAGGGCTCGGCGCGCATGGCGTGGTGGCCGGGCGGCCGCACCAGCGCCGCGCCGTTCTGCACTGTTCCGGACAGTATGCTGTCCACCATGTCAATTGTTGACCCTGCTGCTAGTAGCGCTAGCTCGTGGGTGCTCTGGAAGTTACGTAGTTGGTTAGTGGAAGGCAGCATACAGGATTGGGTATAGATATTGAATATCTACATGCAAAAGATCTATTTTTTTAAACACAGTGCCAATAATAACATGGCATATAGAGAGAATGAATAAAACAACTCGTAGGATCTCTTTTCAAATTGAAATGGCACAATGATGGGCTCACCTATGATTAAAAAATAAATCATTAAAGATGGTTCACTTTATAAAAAGTTATGATTATGAAGTAAAAGACACATAAGAACAAATAGCATTCAGTTAAATTAATAACCTCTTTCTTTTTTTAATATTGGTTAAAAAAAGAAAATTTATCTTATATTTAAAAGATATTTTGACTTACAGGATGAATATAAATGGCATCATATCTGGAAGAAACCTCTTCCAAATACTCAAGATTGTCATTCTGGTGGGTAGTCTCCAGCAACTCATACACTTGGGGTGAATGCAGCATATTCAACTCCTCCTTAGTTGCTGCTCGAGGAGGAAATGATTGGCACTGGTCTATTAAATTTAATTCCTTACATCTGAAAAAAATAAAACAATATTCAGCTTAAAATAGGATTGCAAAAAAGAAAAGTAATTAAAAATTATTGTGTTTTTAATTGATTCCATCCCAAAATAGTCTGTTGAAACATTTGTATCAAAAAATAATAAGTAAATTAAACAACCAGTTATAGTAGAATAACAACTCTAATACCAAATGGTACGGCCAACAGACACATCACGGTAAACACTTGCAGTTCGATAATAGCACTTATGCCCCCGACATAAGAGCGGTACAAAGTCCAAAGTGTTACGTCTGACGTGCTTTTGACTGTACATTCAGTAATAAATTATACATAATAGTTTCAAGCAGTAATATTTCTCTTAGGAGAATGGAGAAATACAAAACAGAAAACCAACCTGTCAATAACACCTATTAGTCTTTCTGGGCATTCTGGGTATTTATCATCCCATAGGCAGCGGTGTTCTGCCATCCTCGGCTCAGTGACGAACCCAGTAGGCTTCTTTACTTTTAACTTTGATTCCATGGCCTGTTGTAAAAACATATTTATTTACTAACACATCATACATTTATGAAATATATTCATGTACTGTCTATTAAGCTGTCTGAAAAGAACTCGTAAAAGAATGATCAATATGATAATATAAACAAGCAGTAACTAATGGGTAAGACTAATTAGCAAGACTCAAAACATTACCACAAGTAAGAAGATGATTATAAAAGGAATTAATAACCTAGTTTATAGTATTCATAAGCTTTAATATTCAATAATGAGATACTCCTAAGATCATGAATCACTCAAATATAATGATATCACTTACAACTTGATAATGATCCCTCAGTACTGTGTCAACAGTTTGTTTCTTTCTTTGCTGAGCTTTCTTCTTAGCAGCAAGCAATGACGCTGATGGCTGCACAACAAACAATGAACATAATACAGGTATCTAATCTACAGACTGAATGTAAGATTGTGTAACTGCCTACACACACTAGTGTAGAATATTAATTACTGAGATAACTGGTGTAATGGCTCAAGGTAGTCTCAGTATCAGTGACTGTTATGCAAGACATTAAAATTGTAGGCCATATAATATAGTGATATGAGTATAAATTACAAGTCTTAGGAAAACATTTCATTATTACACAGTTACTACAGGCATGCTCATACAGAAGTTTGAAAGCTAGCTAATGTACTAGATAAACAAAGAAGAGAGAAAGGCGTACTAAATAATAAGAAAAGTAAAATAAACAAAAAAAGGTAAATAATAGATGTTTGAACACTATTTCTTGTAATAATAAATATTTTTTTTATTAACTTTACTGTAATATTTAGAAGCAAGGTTAATAAATGATTAGCTATAGAAATAAACATCTTTAGTAAAAAATAATCAATCAATCAATTTTATTCAGTCAAAGCTTTAAATGTATGACTTGATTAATCTAAATTCTTTTGCAAAACACATTTTTAACCAATGATTCTCATTTCTTTACCAAATAAAATTTAATTGCTGTCCTTAGTGCTATCATAACAGAATAAAGACCTACTAAAACAGCATCAATTCTGGTATGATTTTTATGGTATGAAAGGGTTCCAGTAACTCTATAAGATATGTGTCTAGGGTTGCCATGTCTAAAATTTGGAAAACAGGACATGACGAGTAAGAACCTCCGATTTTAGAGTCCGAAAGCCGGACATGTCAACAAGATCTTTTAAACATATTCAATGTAATAAAAAACCGTTGAAAATTTCATAAATCACCTTTTTTTTAAAACTCGGTCTACAAAATGAAACCTTGCCCGGGTGCTCCCCGGATGCCCTCTAAACTAGGACAAATCCGGGGAAACCCGGACGGATGGCAACCCTATATGTGTCTATCATCAAGGATTCACCTTGGCATTAGCTGACATCGCGCGGGTCTGTATCTTGGCCTTGCGGGCTCCATTCCTGGTAACAATACTGGAGGTCGGCGGGGTAACCTTCTTGCCCTCTCCGGCGGAGCGACGTGGCGGTTGCGGCGGTGGGGTGGACTGACAAATTGCAAAACAATAACAATACAAAGCTCGTTAAACAAATAGCGCGCCAACTCTGAACAAACACATGCACTCTGCAACCAACTCAACTCACCATTATTTCGACCGAAATCTGAGTTACATAGAATACTTCAACGACAGGAATTTATTATAAACAATCTGTTAGATTTCGCTACGTGGTCATATTTAAAAATTGCACTCAAACAATGCACATTGCATACAAAAATATTGCAACTTACGAACTGCAATGACTTTGTTTCATTTTTCGATTTGACAATTGAGTTGACATGTTGACATAGACATGATGTCATTTATTTGACGTTATGGCACGGCCGTTGGGGGGAGTTGGTGCAAGAGTAAGTAAGCCGAAAAATATTTTCTTGGGGTTCCGTTTATCAGTTTCATTTATATAGGTTCTTAATGAACTTCAGAAATTCAAATTCCCGAAATGTTCACCTTTATAGGCAACCTATTATTTCAAAGTGTGGAGAAGCCACATTTATGTCGAACATATAACATATTGGGTGCTCAGTGTTTCTCACTACAAAACAGACCATAAGAAACTTATACGTACTTTAAAACAGATTTCATCACTCTTTTCAGAGCTAACTACTAGCCATAGCGCTAGTATTCTCGTACGACAAGATTAAAAGTCACAGTGTAGTGTAGCGTACCGTACACCGTAGTGCGTAGTTGTAGTTACCTCGTAGTGTAGACTGTAGTGCGTAGTGTAGTTGCCACAAAGGCAATATTTTTTAATACTTTTTAGTCAGCGTGTTACTTCAAATTAATTAAACAGGGAATCGGTTTTCATATTTTCTTACAGTCCCTGGGTGGGTCTCAGTCTTAGAGTAGAACATATGGAGATGCCCTATTGATCTATACAAAAAATTGCTTATATGAATATACATCGAATCGACACTTGCCTTACAAATATATACTTATCTCTTTTCATCTAAGTGATTGTTGCGTATGAAAAAAGAGACAGATATCTTTGCATTGTACCCATTTTGGCAACACTTTTTAGTGACGTCACTCAGTTTTTGACGCGTGCCGGTTTCGCCATATTGTGTTCCAGCTAGTGATGTGGCACAATATTTTTATGTATCGATACGTTTTAGATAGTTATATTCTGCAATGGTATATTTCTGCAGATTTCCTGTAAGTGAAACATTAAAGAAGAAATAGATAGAGTTAATAGGTGGGGAAAATATAAATCCGCGACATAAAATAAGGCACGTTTGCTCGCTACACTTCAACGAAAACTGGTTTTACAGAACTCTCGACATAACAAGATTACGTGATGGTAGTATGAAACAGTACAGTATCTTCACTTTATCTTCTGTTTAGGATTTTTGGAAAAATGTAATAGGTTTATTAACCATGTGAAGTTGAAATTTCCATTATAATATATATAACTAACCTATTGTTATATTAAGGCACTGCATCATCATTATTTTGTGATAGGAAAATAAGAAACTATTTATAGATTTCTAACAAAATATGTGCATTTATGATCGACACGTAAACTTGTATCGATAAATATATCGATATACAATATTGGTTGCACTACGGTCGGGCGCTATCATTGGTGGCGCCATTTTGTGTTCCAACTTTAGGTATACACGTTTTGTACCTACTTAGGGCATCTCCATGTGTTCTACTCTAAGGTCTCAGTGAAAAAGTGGGCTTTCTTGACTACAATAACTTACCCAAATTGTGAAATTATCGTTTCAAATAAAACAGATCTCCCTACAGACCAAGTAGTACTGTATCATTGTTTGTTTGTAAGGATCATTTTAAATCCAAAATTCAAACGGACCCCGAATTTTCATTTAGCTTCCATGTTTGGATACACATAAAAATATGGAATTTAAGTCGTTGAATTAAGCACAAATTAACTACAACGTTGTTTGCCCATCACATATTTACATCTAATAAAAGAAATGTAATTTTAACTCCTGATAAATATGTAGGTAAAATATTACTATTTTAAATAATTAATTTGTTAATAATTTTATATTAAACAAATTAAATTCTCATCATTTCATTACCTTTTTGAGTCCGTCCGTCCGTCACTGGTCACTTGCATGTGTTCTGTGGTCACTTGTCAAAAGGTCAAATTATGGTACTCTGTGGTCAAAATAGAAAAGAACAGCGAAGGCGGGAACTTTCGAGGCGGGAAGTTCGATAAATTTTCCTTTAAAGTTAAATTTAATTAAATTATCTCAATTTAAGTCTAAGTTGAGTATAAAAGTCACCGAGCAAGTTGCTATGAGTATTGAAAGTGGTGGTAACATAAATAAACCCAGTAAGAAGAGGAAGAAGGAACCTCCTGATTTGAGTTCTGAAGATGAGGAGGAAAATAAGTTTGCACCTTACTTCAAACAAAACCATGTCCGAAGTTACCCTGAAAATTCTCCAGGAACGGTATTCCCTGTCTATATACAAAGCACAAATGAAAATATAAAATTCGGTAACAAAGATCCAATTTATTTAAATAAGATTTTCAGTCGATACAATAAAGGAGTCAAAGAAATAAAAAGAGTGAATGCATTGAAATATGCAATAATATTTGACAATCCAAAGAATGCTAATTCCTTGTTAACAAATTCCAACTTTTTATCCTCCCATGAAATTAAGGCATTTATTCCTGCATCTACAACTGAATGTACTGGTGTTATTAAATTCATGCCAATAGATTTGACATGCAAACATTTATTTGATAAGTTGATCAGTTCCCAGGAAATATTGTCAGTACGGCGCTTTACGAAGAGAACATCAGATGGCATAATTCCGCTTCAAACTGTCTCAATTACATTTTCAGGTAACATCCTTCCTGATCACATAAGTTATGGTCTCTGTATATTGCCTGTAGAAGAATACATTAAGCCAGTAGTACAATGTTACAAATGTATGGGTTTTGGTCACACTACTAAATATTGTAAGCGACAAATTGTCTGTTCAATCTGTTCAGAATCACACTCATATAAAGAATGTAATAATGTAAGTAAACCTTTGTGTGTTAATTGTAAAGGGGATCACATTGCTGTAGCAAAAGTATGTCCAGTCAAACAACAAAAAATTAATGAAAACAAGAACAAAATTATGAACAAACAGACATTGGGCTCCTATTTCCCAGCCCTTAAAAAATCTTTTGCTAGAGCAGTCGGGTCCTCCCAAACTCTAAACTCAAATAAAGTAAATAAAGAAAATAAAGATGTTATGTCAGATGTCATTAACAATGATAAAATATTAAACGCTATTGTCGAAATATTGTTGTGTTTGTGTAACAAAGACAACAATTTGCCGGTAAATTCGGCAACAATTAAAGAAATGTTCATAAAAAAAATAAGCGGCGTTAATGGATAGAGGTCGCTTATTGAAAATCGTACAACACAATGTCCAAAGCTTAAAACCAAAGCTGATTCTTATTACACACTTTTTAGAAAAACATGATGTAGATATTTGTATATTAAATGAAACTTGGTTGAAACCTTCGGATTCCATTTACATTAGAGGTTATAATATATTCAGAAGAGACAACAACAATGGTTATGGCGGTGTTGCCATTTTATGTAAAAATAATATTAGATGTACCGAAGTTGCCACACTTTCTAATGACAAAGTTCAAAATATTGCCATAAAAATTGAAACAATAAACCACCCATTTACAGTTTTAGGTTCATATTGTCCTCCCAGGAGTGGTCGTTTTCCTATTTGTTTTTTAAAAAATATAATTCGCTCTTTACCAACGCCTGTTTTAGTGATGGGTGACTTTAATGCACATCATACTATTTTTGGATCTGCAAATAATAAACCAAGAGGAATTCAGATTGTAGAAATGTTGGATGAAATTGACATGTGTATTTTAAATACTGGTGAATCTACCACACTAAATAGACCAAATCAATCCATATCAGCCATAGACATAGCTTTCATATCTCCATGTTTAGCAGGTTCCGCAGAATGGTCTGTTTGTTCTGATGATACCATGGGTAGCTATCACTTTCCTACCATGGTATATTTGGCCTTAACAGCAGAAACTTATGAATGTACACAAAATTTTGAAAAATTTGTTTATAAAAAGGCAGATTGGACTGGATACTCATCAAAATCTTTGGGTCTTTTTGACGATCTGTTGTTAGAAGTTGACGCTCTTCAAGCATATAATTTTTTTTGTGAAAGGTTATTTAATTTAAGAGAGGAATTTGTTCCTAAACATAAAGTGCTAAATAGTATGCAGAGAAGTCGTAAACCTGTTCCTTGGTGGAACGATACCTGTTCTTCCGCTGTAAAGCAAAGCAAATTAGCCCTTCATGCTTATAGACGTTATCCCACAATGGAAAACTACTTAATCTTCAAAAAACTAGATGCTCAGAAAAAAAGAACTATCAAAGAACAAAAATCTTTAAGTTGGAAGTCATTTTGTTCAAACATGGATAGGAACACACCAACTAGCGAAATATGGAAGTTAATTAAAATATTTAATCGAAAGAGATCAACCGTAAGGCCTAAAGATGATAGCTTTGTAAATGATTTTCTAAACAAGATTGCCTCGAATCAATCATCATATGATTCTTATCATTTAAATGAACTGTTCGAACAAAATGACTTAAATCAGCATTTAATTAAACCTTTTTCTTTAGAGGAATTTAACCTTTCATTAAATAGTAGAAAGGATACTACTCCAGGCTTAGACAATATACCATATATATTAATTAAACAACTTCACCCTTCAGCTAAATATATTTTACTAAGAATTTTTAACTTGTTATGGGAAAACAATATCATACCTAATTCGTGGAAAGAAAACGCTGTAGTACCTATCTTGAAACCAGATAAAGATCCCAATGTAGCAGACTCATATAGACCTATTTCACTTTCTTCTTGCCTAGGGAAAATCTTTGAAAATATGATTAAAACCAGATTGGAATTGTACATGGAGTCTAGGTTATTAGTCCCAATAGATCAGTTTGGTTTTCGTAAAGGTCATAGTACTACAGACAGTTTATTAAAATTTGGTGGTGATATCCAAGAAGCATTAATTAAAAACGAATATTTAGCATCCGTCTTTTTAGATGTAAGTGGGGCATTTGATAACGTTGATTTAGAATGCTTAGTACATATATTACATAGCTATAATATCCCAGGTAAAATGTGTAAATGGATCTTTGATTTCTTTCATTCCCGCAAAGTTTATGTTAAATATAACCGCAAGTTGTATGGACCTAAATTAGCATTCAAAGGCGTTATGCAGGGAGCAACATTATCACCTCTAATTTACACGTTATATACTGCTCAGCTCCATTCTTTTCTTGATGTAAATAATCTGTTCATATTACAATACGCAGATGACATTGTGTTGTACACCTCTAATAAAAACTTATTACAAGCCCAAATCACTTTGAACGAGGGTCTTAGTAAGTTATATTTGTATTATAATCAAAAACTGAAATTAGAAATTAATCCGTGTAAAAGTTCCGCTATGGTTTTTAGTAATAAGATTGATTATTCTCCTGTAAATATTAGTGTAAGTTATTGTTCTGTAGATATAAATGTAGTTTCGGAAAAAAAGTTTTTAGGTATAATTTTTGATAGTAAAATGAAATTCAATTCGCATATTCATAAGGTTGTTGACAAAATGCAAAAAAGCATAAATATTATGAGACATCTTGCCAGTGTTACTTGGGGAATGGATCCGAAATTGTTAAGTATGATTTTTAAGTCTATAGTGAGAAGTCATTATGACTATGGATTAATCGTTTACGGTAAATTTTTATCTCAATCCCTTTTTCGGAAATTAGAAGTTACTCAAAATAAAGGCTTAAGAATCATAACAGGGGCAATTTGTTCCACGCCTATCAACTGTCTCGAAATAGAGGCAGGTATATCGCCGATTGATGTAAGATTGCAATACCTAACCGAAAAGATTTATGTTAAGATTTTAGCGAATAAACAATACTTTCACTTGTATAAGAATAATCGTTTGTTGCAAGGCGAACATGTTGATCTGTTAAATAATTTATGTAAATACATTGACCATAATGATCAGTGGGACTTGAGTACTGTCGAAATTCAGTTAACAGTACCTACCATATGCAACTGTAACATTAGAAGTAACGAGGAATTTCTGAATTATGTAGAAAATGAAAAGCAAGCCTTTAGGAAAATTTATACTGACGGATCCAAAACAAAAGATAATGTTAAGGCAGCTTATTTTGATTCTATTGCAAAGTTCGGAAGATGCTTTATGTTGGATAAGAGTGCCTCAGTATTTACAGCAGAAGCCTATGCCATTTATTCTGCATTACAATATATAGGAGGATTGGATTGTACAAAGTTTTTAATTATTACCGATTCATTGAGTGCTATAAGATGCCTGGAGAATCCCAAGATTTCATATAAGAACAATGTATACATTATGAAAATTCGTCATTATCTAAGTTATTATAACAATAGTAAGCAGATTGAATTCTTGTGGGTACCATCACATTCAGGAATCACTGGAAATGAATTTGTAGATAATCTGATGAAAATCCAGACACCTCAACCTAATTTCTCACTATATCCAGCGCCACCAGTTCCATTAACTGATTTTTATCCAATACTGAAAACGCGGATGTATGATTTATGGTCAAGAGATTGGGAATACACGAAACAGATAAAAGGAAAATGGTATGCAGAAATACAGCAACATTTACCAACCACACCGTGGTACTTCAAGTTAGAGTCGCCTTCGAGAAAGTTTATCACTACTCTCAACAGATTAAGATTTGGGCACGGAAAATTTGCTGCACATCTTAAGCGAATTAAAGTTGTTGACTCAGATATCTGTACCTATTGCTCTAATAATGAAGCTACTCTCGACCACTTGATAATGCAGTGTTCCGCCTTCAACATGCAAAGATTAATTTTAATTGATGGCCTAATGAAGGTTTTCAAACATGAAGAAATTCCCCGCCTCCTGCCATCTATACTTCGCAACACAAACACTTACAAATGGATATATGAATATGTGATTTCTACAGTCAAAGAAATATAATACAAAG
Source organism: Mecyna flavalis (assembly GCA_949319885.1). Lineage (NCBI taxonomy): Eukaryota > Metazoa > Arthropoda > Insecta > Lepidoptera > Crambidae > Mecyna > Mecyna flavalis. The sequence goes on from OX439426.1 coordinate 3,689,494, forward strand.
CAGGAAGATTAAATTACGAAAAATATGTACTCAGAAAGTGCCCTTGATTGTTCAATTCTGACAGGCTTGATGGATAAAAATCCCAGAGCCGTAAAATTTTAATTAAAAAAAAAAAAAAAAGAAAAGAACAGCTGAGGTTGAAAATAATGTGATTGTGAATTGAAATTTTAATAAAGCTTGGACTTGAAAGCTATTTTGAATTGTAAGGTTTTGTAAAATCTTCATAGTGACTCCTATTTAGGTAAGCAACCGTAAATTTGTCCCACGCACCTCCTACATCTATTTTTACAGCCATCCTAAAAGGAAACTTGATTATGAATTAGGAAATAGTATAAGTTTCGAAATTTTCAAATCATTTTGCTTCCTTTCAATCACAGAACGTTATCAACTACTTATATTTATAAAAAAATCCTATATTATGTATCCTTTCATGTTCCTAATTTATGTAACCTAAAACTTATGTATGTGCTTGCTCTGTGATTTGTTTACATAGGATTAAAATAATTCTTGCTTGAATTATTAAATTCCTGCATTCTGTCAGAAAAAATCTATTAACAATTTTACTTAGTTTCATCCAAAGATTTAAATCGTTAGATTTGCCCTGACACCGAAAAACTGTGGCAATATTTTGTAGCGTGTGCGCTCGCATACACACGAATACGGTTGTAATACGGTCAGCATACTCATCTTATTGGGAAGTAAAAATAAAACAAAACATATTGTATTTTAACGAAAATATTTTTATTCTCCCTGAAGAAATATGATAATTATTCTCAGATCAAATAGGGTTTCACTCAAGGATTTGATATGAGATTGTGTGGTTAATGGAATAAAATGATACTTTAATTTTTTTTAATTGAAAACAGGTAATTTTTTTATTGAAAACTACATTTACAATTTTTTTACAAACTACATTTACAATTTTTTTTAACCCCCGAGGCAGGCAAAGGGGGATGCTATAAGTTTGAAGCCTGTTTTACGGAAACATTTCTTTTATCAAAATGTTTAGAACAATTTATTATGTGGTACCCAATTCTTTTTTCCAGTTGCTTCTATTCATTTCTCACGAGTTTTATCATCCGTCGGAAATCTGCAATTGTTACGATTTATTTTTACTATAGTAATTTTGACATAAGGTGTCAAATACAAATCATTTTCTTTGAAATGAATAGAGCAAATTCGGGTAAATTGAGAAGGTAACCACTCTTCATCCCTTTGATCTTGCTGTATAATTTTTGTCCATTTTTCTTTGCAACGTGGGTCTTGCGGAAATCTAAAACATTAAACGCTCACTTAAAAATATGAAATTATTATTTGCGTAAATCAACAATAAATAAAATAACTTTTAGCTCTGACCACGACTAAAAAAATATCTATCGAGTCTGCTGACGCTACTGCACTTTTCCCGATTGTTTATATCCATTGATAGATGATCTCGTATTAACCAAGTTCTCAGTATACCAGCGGGTCCAAGTATATTGGCCACTAGGATTGCACAACGCGGTACCGAGAGAATGGTGTTGTCTCTTTTTGTTTCACAGTAATTGCCAACACTACTTTCTCTGTCACACAATGTCAGACCAGACTTCAATTTTTATGACAACAAAATAAAATAAATTCGTTATTTGTTGAAATCTAAATACTTACGAATGAAATGTTACACCACTAGCTTTATTTGTATTTCTGGAATTATTTGAGCACTTTCGAAATGCACATGACGGCATTTTGAGACAGTTTTCTTATGAAAAAATCACTGTTTGCGTTTTATTTCGCAACGTTCTGCCGTCACTGTTTTCAGATGACAACTGATTAGAGTTGAGCGAGCTCACCCAATTGAGTGTGGACAAATTTCAGCGCGGTCAAACTATAGCAAGGGCGTATCTAACGATTTAAATCTTTGGTTTCATCTAGGTTTTACAATACTCATTTAGATTTTTACTGTTACAATTTTTTTTAGATTGTGAGTGCAGCTAATTTACATTGAATATAATATTATGAATTACTGTATTAATTCATCTTACATTTGATTTTCAAAATGTTATACGCCACCTTTAAACTTTTTTGAGCTGTCACATTTTAAGCAAATAAGGAAATAACAGTTTTAAAAAGCAAAATAGACTAAATATCTATTACAATCATTGCTGCATTGTTGTTTTAGCATCAACATGACTTTTAAGCTGCTAAAGCCGCTATGGGCCGTGCGCCAGCACCGCCCAGGGCGCAGCCTCACCACATGGTCACCGCTTGCCACAGCCTTCAACACTAGACCAACTTCCAGGCCAATCTTTGACTCACTGAGAGAGAGAACGGTATATTTTTACATACACTTCAATTATTATTATCAGCCGCACTATGCCCACTACTTACTGGTAAGACCGGGCCGCAAGGTATTTGACAATGAGTCAATGACCGATCCAGTCATCAATACAATAACTTTTGCGTATCATCATCATCATCTCCTTGAATAATCTATCTAATCATTTTGTTGTCATTGTCATCTCAGTAACTAAGGCTTGAGCTTGAAAAAAATTATTGCTACTTGACACTTGTTACACATGTTGTCTTATATTGCTTTCCATAACTACACATATGTACAATTGCTTTATACATTTTTGAACTATAATTTTTAGGGTCTCTTCGGCAAGCCGGAACTGACCAGCTTTGAAGGATTCTACACACTGAAAGACCAAGCCATTGCAGCGACAGACCGCCTCATAGAAGAGGCGACATCCAACCCCACGCGGCCGATGGTCGAGATATTTGATGAACTCTCGGACACTCTGTGTAAGGTGGCCGACTTGGCCGAGTTTGTGAGGATAGCGCATCCGCAGTCACACTTTGCGAGTGCTGCGGAGGACGCCTGCATTAGCGTCAGTGGAGTCGTTGAAAAGTGAGTAAAGTTGTATAAAATTTGTTGCACACACACCTGTAGCCGTATTTACGGATTTTATTTGTTAAATTCTATGACGTTTTCCATTCGATCTAAAAAGTTGCTGAAAAGAATTCTAGAGAATCGAATAACATTGTATTTATTTCCGTCAGGTTAAACACTCACAAAGGATTATACGAAGCGCTGCGTGACTCAGTGAAGCGAGGCACCTCCGGAGACCAGCACTTAGCTGAACTGTTCCTCTTCGACTTCGAGCAGAGCGGCATCCAGCTGGAGGAAGGACCGCGCAGGCGCGTGGTGGCACTCAATGACCTCATTCTGCAGACGGGGCAGAGGTTCATGGCGGGAGCGGCTAAGGCGAGGAAGGTGCCTCGGCAGGCAGTCCCTGCTAATATCAGGCAGTTGTAAGTACGACAATAAAACTAAATTCAGGGCACAATAGTTGAACATGTTTAAAATCTATATTCATTGATCATGAAAGTACAAAAAAAATGATTTTACCAGCTGTTAAGTCAAATTATAATTTGGTTGATGAACATCTATGAACACATTTATGAAATCATCTTATTTGGTCCATGATTGTCTTCTCCAGTTTCACCACAGAGGGAGACAACATAATAGTGAGTGGAGTGTACGCGGAGTGCGGCGAGGCGGCCGCGCGGGAGGCCGCCTACCGGCTGTACCTGGCGCCCGACTCCCATCAGGACCACTTACTGACAACCACGCTTGATGCGCGGTTGGAGATGGCTTCTATATGCGGCTTCCAGGCATATGCTGATAGGTTGGTAAAGATAGTTTGATTGCTTCCATACTGCTCGCAGTATGCGGTGGTTACTAGGTGGCACTTCATCACACTCTTCGTGTACTCCTTACGGTGACTTAGAACCAGTCTTCCTGATGATATTTGGTTTTTCTGTTAAGAAATTCTCAGGAAGAGTCCAACAGAAATCCAAATGAAAATGCGACCTCCATGCCTTGGGAAACATGTAAATTTCTTGATTCTGCGGCTCAGTTCTCGTCAATCGGATTATGGGTAATCGAGGGTGCATCCGTGCACCTTTACGCACACACTTGTGCCTAATATAGTTAGGTTACTGTAGCCGAAATGGGGCTAGTAACCATTTTTGACTTGCTATTGCAGTTTGAAATCCACGCGAAGAGTTTTCAATAGCAGTCTTTTGCCCTACCTCGTAGCCTATGTCCCAAATCTGCACTACATTTTTTTTGGGCCCAGTCTTGGGCCTAGTTTTTTGCATTGTCCTTTGGAGTAATTAAGATTGTATTGATATAACTATTGTAAAACATTGGTGATTTAAAAGAGTAACTAGCGAGTTTCTTGCCGGTTCTTCTCGTAAGATAGGTAACAACATTCCGAATCCGGTGGTAGAGTCACTATGTTACCTTGATAATAGGGAAGATGCATATATAATAATTATGAAAATTTTATGACTAAAATGTTAAAATAATATAATAGAAAGGTCACTGCAACATTTTTATTTTACATAATGTTGTTTTTTAACTGTAATTACGAATTAAAAATAACTGAAACGAAACGTATTTTAAAACAGCAATCAACTTATTTGACGTTAGACCGACAAACTTATTTGTTCTGATGGCGGCGTCGCTATTGTCAGTATAGAACTGTCAATAAATATCGCTTATGCATTGCATTTCACGTAGTTCCAATTTTGGCCACCGGAACACATAAGTTTGTCGGTCTATATGGTTGAAAAAGTAAATATTATTTTATCGGAATATTAATTGCGTTTTTGTAATAAATATGGAAGTTGGGTTCATCAAAGCAGACTCCAGGAATTTACCAAGAGTTAGTGTTGACATGGTTCTAACTTTATTTGTCGAAAGTGCAGAGTTTTCAAGGGTAGAAATGAAAGGGACTAAATTACTACGGTATGTATAAATCATAGTTGTTAAACTTTGTATTTTCGCAGCTTGAAACCACTTTTTTCTCAGTTTTGGGTCAGAAGGTCCTGTCAAAAACAATTAATTTGGAAACTTTGTTGAAATAGATGTAAGTTGACCGTGTTGACTCGTGTTTTATGCCAATGTTCACATTGGCATAAAACACGGTTTTTTTCGGAATATTAGTGGTATTGTTATGATCACCTGATGTTGATAGATAGTCCATTTTAAATTTTTTACAAAAAAATATTTCAAAACTCGAAAAAATATGCAAAAGTATGAAAGCCAGCGACGAACAAGTACAGTGAAGTACGACCACTCGACTAGTGAGGCAGTGACAAGACTTGAGTGACGTCATTCATGTCATCGGAACCATAGGTCCGTTTTCGCGCGAAAATTAAAACGGTCAATTTAAAACCGCATTTTTTCCGATAAATTACAATGTATTAATTTTTTAATTTAACTGTGGTTTATTCTACATGGAATTCTTTAAAATGAAGACAAAAATAAAAATAGTGCATGTTCCCTATTGACGATTCATAAGTGCATCTCTGAGGCCTACATGAATAAAGAATATTTTGAATTTGATAGAGCAATAAAAGCGAGCACAATGGAGACGGCGTCCAACGTGCGACAGTTCCTGGACATCCTGTCGGACCACCTGCACGACCGCGCCCATATGGACTTCGACGCCATGCTCAAGATGAAGCGGAACGAGACGCCTTACCAGGTTTGGATTTCCTACGAGTATATTTTTTTTATTGCAATGTGTAACAAACAAGACGAGCAGATCGTACACCTGATGGTAAGCGCCACGTCTGCCCTTAGACAGTTCAGTGCCAAACAGTAACTAAGCAGTTACTGTCTGGCACCGCCCTGCGCCCTTTACACCGAGACGACAGTTATTAGGTCTGATATACCCAGTAATTTCACTAACACATGTATGTCACAGTTGCGGTTGTTCTGTTGGCAGACAGCGAAGTTCGGAGTTCACCGAAACCTAGGCTAAAAATATAAATGATTCGTATTCTTCTAAGCCTTTACGGAAACCTGAGTATAGCCCTTTTGAGATTTTATAGTCTCTTCTTGGACTAGTGTAAATATAAATACTGAAAACTATAGCTTTATCGTTTTATAACCCATGATCGTTTCTTTAGGACACGCTCATGTGTTGGGACACTCCATATTTTACCCACAAAGCCAAAACTCAGCTGCTGAACGTGGCCAACTCAGACTTCAGCCCGTACTTCTCGCTAGGCGGGTGTATGGAGGGACTCAACATGTTGTGCCAGGAACTCTACGGTATTAGTTTAAAATCAGAAGAAATGTTGCCAGGTAAGACAGATTTTATTAGTACAAGATAATGATTACTTTAAATAAATAAGTCAAGTTACCAAAAAAAAAAATGCAGGATGACATATTATAAACTTTTGGCATGATAATTTTTATTAGGGGGTAAAAATAAAAATTATAGGACGAAAAAGCTTTTTTTTAGCTTTACAAGAAAAGCACAGAGCCAATGCCACTTCCTTGCAGAACACCACATGCATTTAGCAGAAAACGTGACCTGTTGTATTGGACGTTTGTGTCTTTCTTTATCTTAGTAATAAATACTCAAGCTAATCACGTGCCGCCTCGCAGTCTCAAGTTTTCTTATAAGAGAGTACCCATAAATAATGTTATGAATACAACATCAAATGCTTTAGTCATTTTCAAAAAATCAATGTTTGCAGGATTTTTTGCATTTAGATGAACATTTATTGCAACTAAAAAGTGAATTGACTTCTCTCAGTAAATCCCCTTTTCGGGCGTATATAACCAATGGTAATTTTTCCCCATATAATTAAAATTGAAATCTTACTTGACTTTTAGTTTCAATAAGACTAAAGGATACGTGTTCGTATAGGCGAGTCATGGTCCCCGGACGTGTACAAGCTGGCAGTGGTGCACGAGAGCGAGGGTCTACTAGGGCACATCTACTGCGATCTGTACGAGCGGCCCGGCAAGCCGCACCAGGACTGCCACTTCACCATCCAGGGCGGGAAGCTGCTGCCCGACGGCACGTATCAGGTAGGTCTTCAAATATGGTGTTGGCGTGAGTAAAGTTTATTTATTTGGTCTAATAATTTAGTTTGGTCACTATTATTGCTATAATGAAAAGTGAGCTACGAAGTTCAGTGCCTATATAAAATAGTTCCGTCTTAGAGTCAGGGTTTTCAAAAGTTTATTTCAGGAGAATATCCCTCAAATTAATAGAGTATATCGCCGAAATGTTTTGCATGTTGTTTGAGAAATTTTTATTTCTCACCATCAGCACTATCTTTTACCGATTTGCATTCCGAAACATTATTTTTGAAATTACAAAAAAGAAAAATAGTTTTTTTTTTGTAAAATTGTGGAGTAAAAAAGAATGTTATTCAATATTAAAGAATTTTCTGTGATTTTCACGTGATTTAAAACTCCCAATTTTATCTTTATCAGGGTTACTCTTGTCATTTTCATGTACATTTTTTGGTTTGCGCAGAACCCGATAGTAGTGGTGATGCTGTCGCTAAGCGGCGGGCACCGGTCGGGTCCGGCGCTGCTGTCGGCGGGCGCCGTAGACAACCTGTTCCACGAGACGGGCCACGCGCTACACAGCATGCTGGGTCGCGCGCGGCACCAGCACGTGGCCGGCACGCGCTGCCCCACCGACCTGGCCGAGCTGCCCAGCGTGCTCATGGAATACTTCGCTAGCAGTCCCGAGGTATGTACACTGTGAGTGAGTGAAGGCCGAAGCATAGAAATATCGGATTGTAAGAACTCGAGTTTACTTTTAGTTTTAAAATACAACATTTAATTTTATCCGCGGTATAAGTACTATTAATGTAACGGTGTCTCGCTACGCACGCGCGGGTCGGTGTCTGCTCTGGCGCTGGGAGGCCGCCCAGAAAGAGGTGGAGATCTCGCTGGGACGACGCGGGCGGCGGCCTCGGCCGGCTGCGCTGACCCCAAGCCCTGCGCCCGCCGTCGCCGCCCACACGAAGACTCTAGTCGCTCGTACATGCACTGTGTGCTCAGGCCAGGGGTAGGCGACCTGTTCCAAGAAATATGTTCCGCTTGCCGAGATATACTCAGCATAACCGTTTTAGTCAGAAGAGTTAAAAAAGTCTAAATATACAAAATTTTAAAGGTTTTAAAAACAACAAAAAATTTCATGCCGACATTAGATTCTGTTTCCAAAAAAAGTGTTAATGAGATCCGCACTTTCACATCCAATAAGCCGGAAGTGGCTCGCATGCAACTGGTTGCCGACCCCTGACTTAGGCCAATCTTCATTTAGTCGTTTAGTCACTAAACTCCTCCAGTTTCCCTTCACACCCGAAAAGGACGAAAAGGTGCCCGCTTGGTGGCGATTTAATGGCCCAATCAGGGCCGTTAATCAACTTATTAGACAGAGATGACTTCTCTCACAGAACAAGTGAACTTTAATTTCGTCAATTTGACAGGTCGTCCGTCGGTTCGCGCGGCACTTCCAGACGCGCGAGCCCATGCCCGAGGACATGTTGCACCGGCTCTGTGCCTCCAAATACTTGTTCGGCGCCAGTGAAATGCAGTTACAGGTAAGAAAATTATCTTAAAACTAGCTACATCTAGAATACTCGTATATAAGTAATTGAAGAGTCTGCTACATTTTTATAAAAATAAAAATCATTACCAAACTTTTTGTAAGGGACGATCTTTTTTTTGCGGAGGTAAAGCGTTCGTTCTTATCTTCTCGAATCTACGACCTCCGGGCTTTAGAGCACAACGCTCTTATCACTGTACCACGGAGGCAGTTAATTCTACCCCAGTTATTGTATTTATGTCTGTATGTGTGTGTCAGGTGTTCTACTCGGCGCTGGACCAGCACTACCACGGGCCCGCGGCGTCGTCCGGCGGCCGCACCACGCAGGTGTTGCAGGAGGTGCAGAAGCAGTACTACGGCTTGCCCTACGTCGAGAACACGGTCTGTTATACTTATAGCTGCAGGAAAACTTCTTGATGCTCGGTTGACGGAGTGGGAGAAAGTTCGCGCATGTGCACTTGCGCATGACCAGTGCGCGCGTATCTCCCGTCGCACGCGCGCGCTATTGGTCAGAGATGGTGGTGGTGGAGGTGTATGCTGCTGACCAATAGCGCGCACGAATTTCAAAATTCGTGTTCTGCGCAATCCCCACCCGTTTTCAAGATTTTTGCCGGACACTATACTTCTAAATATATAAAACTCAAAGGTGACTGACTAACTGACTGACATAGATATCTATCAACGCACAGCCCAAACCACTGGACGGATCGGGCTAAAATTTGGTATGCAGGTAGATGTTATGACGTAGGCATCCGCTAAGAAAGGATTTTGATCAATTCCCACGGGAACGGAAACCACGCGGGTGAAACCGCGGGCGCCCGCTAGTATATTATACATAGGAAAGTAACTCTTTTTTCCCTGTGTTAGTGTTCAGTCAAACTGCAACCGAAAATAACCGTAATTTTTTAAAGATTTATTTATTATTATGATGGACGTGGGACGGATGACCAACTGTTTGACTAATAACGCACGCGCATCTCTCGTCGCCCCGTACCCAAAATAACCCCGTGTTCTGCGCAATCCCCGCCCGATTCAAAATATTTCAGCCGGGCACTGTATAGCATGTTTGATTCCCAGGCGTGGCAGCACCGGTTCAGCCACCTGATCGGGTACGGCGCGAAGTACTACTCGTACCTGATCTCGCGCGCGACGGCGTGGACGGTGTGGGAGCGCAACTTCGAGCCGCGGCCGCTCAGCCGCGCCGCCGGCGACCGCCTGCGCCACCAAGTGCTCAGTCATGGCGGGGCACAGCCACCACAGGTCTGACTTTACCATACATTAGGCTACTAGTTCTTAGGACTTGTCCAGAAAAGCAAAGTCGCGGACACATAACACGCGTTGGCGTGGTACTGGGGTTTAATAAGTACAATTCAGTATTGGGCAAAATGTAATTATTACAATAATTGCATTTCGTAATTCTAATTGAGTAATTGCAATTACTTGTAATTATTTCATGAAAGTACATTTTTGGTTTCTTTTAACGTTGAGGTACAAATGTAATTGAGTAATTGCAATTACCAAGTACAATCACAAATGTAATTTTCAATTCAAGTAATTGAAATTAAAGTGATTGAATTACTTTTCGTTAAATTAATTAAATTACATAAAGTAATTAATGACGCCCAACACTGATAAGAGTACATTGTTTCCACAAGCATCACGTGAGTTGAAGACGCAAATTGCGGCGAATTCGCCCCTTTCTGGACAAGGCCTTACAAACGATCAGTAGTAGCCGTTGACGTATGTAAGGCCTCTGCCTCGAATTTTGCGAAAGCGGGCGACCGCCAGCACGCGGACGCACGTGCGGTGCGCTTCTGTTAAACGGTGACCGCCTGTGCGCGGAGCGGGCACTGGCCACTTCGTTTTCGCGAAAACAACTAATCATATTTATTATTCAACGTGTTTCTATTGATATCCCATATCTCTAGGGTTATGTTCTGTCATCAAAAAGAAGTCAAAATGCCCAAGGAACATGGGTCGAAATATTAGATTTTTTTTATATTAAAAATATCGTCATATCCGAGCCAGTGTATAGGACTGGATATCTAACAAATGCTTTATTATACGGCAACATCTCAAGGAGGGGGAAACTGGGACATCTAAAAATTAAAATCCCAGTTGTCCCCCGTGTCATTGGTAGAGGGGACAACTGGGCGAGTTTTATTAAAAAATCCCAATTGTCCCCCAAGGGGACAAAGCTAGAGGGGACAAGTAGGATACACCGACAACGGTCGTATTTTAAACCATTTTTTTTTTTAATAATAGTCGTCGCCACTTTTCGACATGAAAGTTGACATATTTCTTCATCGGCAGGTACTCCTCAAGAACTACCTGGGCGCGGAAGTGACGCCGCACTCGCTGGCCAGCGCGCTGGCGGAGGAGCTGGACTACCACAAGGACCACCTCGACCACGTGCTCAGGCGCATCAACAAGTGACCGTGACGTCAGCACGCGGTCGTCAATCTTTAGGCGCTGCGTTGACGTAGACATTTTGTTGCCGAAACCTTACATATTGTATGTAAGTAGTGGACACAGTGTCTACGCCTGAGCAGCGCCTTAGAGAAAGTTCGACAAGCAGCTAAATATGCTGCTTGTGTGGTAATTGAACAAGGGTTAGTCTATTTTGTACCGAATAAGCTACAGAATAGGGTTGTATTTTGATTGCAAAAATTCCGAGACCTTTTAACTTATAGGAAATCAATTTTTATTCATTTGGACAATACTATATTCGTCTTTGGAAAAAATATGACGTCACATATAACACGCGTCAACTTAATTGGCTTGTCTGAACATCGTCAAGTACCTGCGCAGAACACAAATGTAGGTGTTCAGAGCACCTGCGCAAACGACGCTCGCAGCTAACTTCAGACAAGCCAATTAAGTTGACGCGGACTATACCAGTGTCTTAACTCGTTTTGGACAGGTAATAAAAGAGCCTTTAATAGGGCTTAGTTATTCATTAGTGGTTCATTTGATATCGGCGTTAACGGGAGATCTTCCCAATAGATGATCATTTTCCACACATAGCTATTATTCCTAATAGTGTTGTCTCAGGTCTTTCTCTCGGTGCTAGGTAGTTTCAATGGATTCTTAGAATAGTCGCTCTAAATTGTAGAGCTAGCTAGAGTATTAAAAAAGTAGTTAGATAAAAATAACAGCAATGTCAATTTAACAACCTTCAGGGCCAGTTCCACAGTTGTCTATTAAATTTCTTGTAATGTATCTATCAGATATCAATGATGCTGTCTCTTTTGTTAAATTAGAAAAAATTCCATATTTATTGAAATTAAACTGAATCTGATAGAGGTGATCTGGCTCAAATTAATTAAAAAAAAATGGTATAGACATGATTCGTTCTTGATGAAGTTGATAGTTTTTTCTTCCAGTTGAGATCACTTATGTGCAGTGCACTATTTGTCAAATGTAAAATACCTCCATTAAAGCATTTGAAAGTTTTTAATATTATTTATTTGTATTTTGTGAAATCAACTATAATATACGAAAATATCGAAACTGTCACTGCCTTTTGAACTTTATGTATTGAATAAATATTGTAAATATTGTGCAATATGGTTTTGCGAATTTTTTTATCAACTTTTATAACTAGTTTTGAGCAAAGTTTTGATGATTAAGTTCACTTTGGCGCAGCATTACACGCTTTAGTTATCCCTGGTAAATATGCGCCCTATTGCGTTTACGGTAAGGAACGAAATCGTTTGCGTTGAATCTCTGCTCAGAGGCAAGTGACGTTCTTGAATATTCTATTCACAAAAAACTGCCTCTTATAAATATAATTCATTTCATTAGTAGCGAAAATAGCTCATGTAAATAGGACTGTCATTCCAACATCAGCTCGTTGAAGGAATGCTGTTTAGATAGCAAACAGGATCTTTTATGTACATAATTGTTGTTATTATTTATTTCGTAGATATTGTATAAATAAAACAATTGACTGAAAATTATAAATAGTTTTAATCAGTAAACCCTCCAGATTGGCTTCTATGAATACATAATATAATAAAATTAGAAATACCTAGAACACATATTTATACATATAAATATCTCTGTTTACCCCAGTAATTCCTTGGGCTTTGGAGTTAAATAAAATTACCTCTGTAACGTTCTCAATAACACAAACCTTGGAGTAGTTCTAAAATACAGTGTGGACTAAGCCTAAATTACATATAGAATTCAAGACAATATTATCTAAAAAAATGCACGCCAAAGGAATTCGAAGTGAACCAATCAAATAGCTTTTCAAACATCTCTGATTGGTCCAACGAACTTTTGATTGAGAATTCAGGCAACTTCATAAAGCATGCTTAGTTTCTATAAGTATTTTAGGCTATACACAACGTTCACAAACCCGCTAACATGAACAGAATTAAACATTAACTACACTATGAAACAAAATTACCTATTCAATTCACAGAACAACTATACAACTTACGTGTGATTTTTATTATTATGTCAAAAATCTCAAACAGATTTTGCAAATCAAACGATAAAATTGACTTATCTATAAGCCCGTCTCCGGAGGGCGGCTGATTCCTAATATCACACGTTATATCTCTAGGGCGCGAGTGTTATGTATTAAATACCTTTTTCCGCGACAGCGCTGGTCTTGTCACTCACTTTAACTTTATACAATTCGCGGGGTTCGCTAACGGCTATCATCCGACGTGGCTTTCTATCTGAGCTGCCAAACGGAAAAAGCCAACCCCAAGCATCGAGTTAGTGGAAGAAATAATGTTTTTCGAATATAACATTGCGGAGTAAGTGCTAAGTCAAGTTTGGCTGTTTTTTCTCAAAAGTGTGAAGTTGCTAAGTGATGGGCGACGATGAAATTTGCCAATATTCCCGTTGAATGTGGGGAAAACATAAAATAATAAAACTCACCAATAGGTTTACTTTTTATAGTTGAATGTGGGTAGATATAAATGGCTTTATTGATTAATAATTTTTGTGGTAATAATTTTGAATGCTAGATTTGGAACAGCTCACAGAATATTAACCAATTACGTGAGCGAGTTGTGTACTGACACAAGCAAGAGTCTTGTGACAAGACTTCACTTCTCTGGTGTAGTAGTCATATGCATTTAAACTTCATTTTATTTAGCATTAGAAAGAACGAAATTTAGGTATTTTATTATATGCACAAATTTGTGTCAAGTGAAAATATAACTTTAAAATGTAAAATTATTTTATACACACACTTCAGATTCTAATTATAGCCATTATTGTGATCGTTGATTATTATTTTCAATATTTAAGACTTAATTTTCGATTTGTACAACAAAACGAATAATTTAACAGAAATAAACTAATCATCGTAAAAAGTTTGCACTATAAAAGACCTCAAGAAGCAGCGATTGTAAACATGAAACGCAAAGATTGACGAAGAAGACCCGCGCGCCCCTAGCGGCGAGATTTAGAAGTTGTCTAAGAAAGTTGTAAAAGTGCTTGTTTATCAATCCTTTTTAAATGTATATTAATAAGCAATTCGGTTGTAATTAAATTTATTTACGCTCTCTTTGTCTCTTCTTGCCTCTTCAGGTTCATTCAATCATAAACGAAAAACTTACTCGGTGAAAGTGATTATAAATCGTTTCCATCATCGGTTTAACTTTTAAGTCATCATTTCAGCCGAAAGACGTCCACTGTTGGACATAGGCCTCCCCCAAGGATCTCCAAACCGATCGGTCCTGCGCCACCCACATCCAGTGGATTCCGGCGACCTTAATAAGATCATCGGTCCACCTTGTGGGAGGCCTACCACGGCTGCGTTTTCCACTACGTGGCCACCACTCGAGGACAGTCCTTCTTGCAATGTGGCCTGCCCACTGCCAATTAAGGCTCGCAATTCTTAGGGCAATTTCGGTGACCTTGGTCCTTCTGCGGATCTCACCATTTGTGATGCGATCACGCAGGGAGACTCCAAGCATAGCCCTCTTCATTACCCTCTGCGCGATTTTAAGTTTTTGAGTTTGCCTGTGGCACATTGTAAGTGGCCACGTTTCAATTCCATAGGTCATCGCTGGCAACTCACACGTATTAAAGAATTTTGTCTTGAGATACTGCGGTAAACGGGCCGAGAATACACTGCGAAGCTTCCCGAACGCTGACCAGCCGAGTCGGATTCGTCAATCGATCTCTTTCTGGAAGTTGGATTTACCAAGTTGGACTTTTTGGCCCAGGTAAATGTACTCGTCTAAAACTTACGACATGGGAGTTCGAAATAATTTTCGTCTTTTCCATTTTCATTTTAAGACCCACTTATAATAATAATTTATTTATTTCTAGAACACTTAACATTTAGAAACAATTATCTAGCGGCTTTTGCACTAAGCATATATGTATTATAAGCTTGTATTGCAATATCCAGACTATAATTAACAAAACAATAAACAGATGGACGCAACTCAACAATTTTTAGTCTCAATCTTGGGGCATGTATGTGTGTGTGTGGAAATGGGTGTGTACATTAACTTGTTGAGACACTACTGAGATCGTTGAGCATTGTGCCTAGGTCTTCCAAGGTCTTGCCATGACTACGATATCATCAGCGAAGCGAAGGTGCGTCATTTATTGATGCCAAGTCTCTCCAGTCCAGAAGCTTAAACACTTCCTCCAAAAGAGTAGTGAACAGTTTCGGCGATATAACATCGTCCTGCCTCACACCACGCTGGAGCCAAATGGGTTTTGTTTTCTGGTCCTGGAGGCGGACTGACATGGTGGCGTTTTTGTACAGCGACTGACTTCTAACTTGTATGTATCGGTAGTCTATTTGGCACCTTTGGAGTGACCGAAGCACGGCTCATGTCTCGACAGAATCAAAGGCTTTTTCATAGTCCACAAACGCTAAGCATAATGGTAGATTATATTCCTCGGACTTTTGTGTTACCTGCCGCAGCGTGGCTTGTTCGGGAGGCAGGAAGTCATCAAACCTACGTACGAGACGATTCGTTATAACTTTAGAGAACGGCTTGTAAACATGACTCAGTAGTGTGATGGGTCTGTAGTTCTTCAGCTGCGTCCTATCGCCGTTTTTGAAGAACAACTTCACCACGCCCCTCTGCCATGCTGTTGGCGTTTGACACTCGAGAATAACGGAGTCGAATAGCCTCTGAAGAGCTTTCAGGACCGTCGACCGGTCGGCCTTCAGAAACTCCGCTGTTACTCCGTCATCCCCCAGCGCCTTGTTGTTTTTAAACTGTTTCAGAACTACACTTACTAATACAAAGACTGACGACGTCCGGGATATCTTCTGTCTTCTGCGTGGTGTCGGGTCAATTTGGCTCTACTTTACGACTTTTAAGTACCGTTAAATAATTAAGTTTTAATCTTTCGAGCCCCGGATTACCAGACACAATAGAAAATCTATTGTTACGCGGCACCCGAGTGCCGGTTCGGGGTTGAGTGGTTAAACGAAGTTTTTATTCATTTCGAGTACTTAAGTTAGACCCACGTTAGTCCGCCGATGCCCCTAGTTTTACAATGGACTAACTTTCAAACGTCAAAACGATAACACTTTTAAAATTTTGCTCCGTTTTGCGCATAGAAAGACAATTTTTGAAAAGAATAACTTAATTTGAGAACTGAAAATTAAAAATATATGTTTCTTTTCCTTACATTACTAAAACACATTAATAAATTAAAAATATATTATTTTTACTATCTTATTTAACGATTTTAAAACATGCCATAAAACAAAGTCTTGTAAAATGAAACGCACTGAACGAGTTAGTACCAGTAAATTATTCCTAAGTTGGTATTTGTTTTGTAATAAGGAAGGTTTTAAATTATAGTTCGGACTTGGTACCTGTACTAGTTAGTACAGTTTTAAACCTGTTCTAGCGTATTTTTTTATAATAAGAGGGAATAAAGATTTTAAAATGGCTACAATAAAAAAGTTAGTTCCAGAAGCCTTCTGTCGTATTTCAGCAAGTAATTGGATGTCATCCATCCAGCAATTCCAGCATGTTATTAAAGAGCAAGAAAAGATGCTCCGCTTAGATACATCAATAGATAATACTGTGGAAAAGTTTGCTATCGTTGTAGGGGTAATCTGATTCTTCAGATTCCTCTGAAGATGAATAAAGTTTTCAAATTAAATCTAGTTCTGATGCACTACATATTTCAAATAGCTTAAATTTGCTCTCAACTCAACATCATCCTCTTCGTTAGATATTTTTTTAAATACTGAGACCGTCTATACGGAACCTTAGTGACGTTTGATGTGGTGATGTTGTCACAAACAATCAATATCTAGATCCAGAGTATCATAAATCGTTTGAATCCTCTTAACCATATGATCAATACTTGATCAATATTTGATCAATATTTGCTTGTAGAAAATGTTTACGACCACTGCTTCTTAGGTGACCAAATTTCTAATGCTAAATAAAACGGGGTATAGAATTTAATGAACACAGCTTGTAGATTTTATTAATTGTTCTATTGACGTAGAGAATGAATTTGTTTCTAAAAACTTTGATTCTAAAAGAAGGATCTGTAAGAGATTTATTTTACTATGAATGAAGGGCTTGTAGTTTGGTCGATGTGGGTAAGTTTATAATTAAAAAGATATAGACAATATGACTGTATCAGAGTTCTTTAACATTGAGATGTTGTACAGTTGCGTGCAATGAAATGTATACTTATGCGATAACGATTAGGTTCATAATTGAATGATTCAGTTCAAGTTCGAACTTCAGGCTGGAACCGTCGTATTGGACCATAGAAAATTTTTATATTGGACACATTGGACGTTTTTTATTTACCAATAAAATTCGCTATCATTGGCTATCATACATATGAGCACTGGCCACGGAGATACTACAGCTAGAGAGAAAATGTCATATAATTAGTTTAAAAATAATTCCGTCAAAATGTATTTTTTTATTTCATAAAAAAATTATGTGGTCAACGTGAATATTGCCTTAATTGTTTTGGTGTTTCCATTACTTTACCCACATTGATCAGTTCAGTCTGTACGAGTTTTATGCTAATTAATCGTAACTATTAATTTTCTAATTACTAGAAATGTTGCAATTTATTATATTATCTGTAAATCTATCAGTTAAATATAAGAATGGTTTTATTGCTTTTATGTAAATTGTTTGTGGTAATGGAAGCCGGTTGTTATATCGGTACTTATTTGTATAGCAATCCTTGCAATTGTTCATTTTTCATATCAAGGTGCTCCCTCGCCGGGAGCATTCGCGTGTAATGTAACGTTACAGACTCGAGCATTACAACAGTGAAGGAGGAGAACCGATCATTACAATGCGCAACTTGTAATGATACAATGTGTAATCAATCACTCAGCACAATCTATAATGTTACATTACACGCGAACGCTCGTCAGTCAGGGAGGTAGTTGTAATGTAATGCTCGGAAGACGAATCTGTAATGTTACATTACACGCGAATGCTCCCGGTGAGGGAGCACCTTAACAATAACATGTCACAGGCTAATGTCCTATCCACTCCGATCCCTATGTTGTTGACATAAAGTTCATAATGTATTGAAGGAATTTTTATAATTTATGATACTGAGGCTGAAGCGTTGACTGTACATTTGGCAAAAGTATTCACACCGAACATCAAACGAATTCGTAACAAAGTAATATATTTTTACGGTTCACTCATAAGTTACAATCTGATTGATAACTTGATCCACCTCTATACACAATAATAAAGATTAAGAATCAACACTTTATGGCGTTGGTTGGGTGCAATCGATCAAAAAGTCTGCATTTGCGTTCGGTGTGATTTGCCTCAAATTGATAACATGTATCACGAGCTACGTTTAGGCGCAGAATGTCCAAGTTGCAAAATGTCAAGTGGTATCAAAACGTCCAAGTCTCAAAATGTCCAAGTTTCAAAATGTCCAAGTTGCAAATAGTCAAAATCTCAGCAATTAAATGAAATGAACTCTGTTATTGTAATCGTTTTTATCATTAATCAAAAAATATAATTATACATATCGCACCTTCGGTAGAACCGTAAGATTTCAGATTGTTGACGATATGTGACTGCTGGTTACAAAGTTTTGATGTCTTTTTTGTGAAAAGTTACTGTGAAATGTTCAATGTATAAGAAAATACAACACTTACGCAAAAAACACGCTGTTTCTAGTCAAAAACGATGCCAACTTAAGCTTAAATATGGTCATATTAAATCATTTAATTGTTGGTGGAACAAGGGCACAAATGTGTAAATGTGTAATGTAAGGGCATAAAACTACCGGTTTTTAATTCTCGTAAACCACGCACTTAAAATGAATATAGTATATAGTTTATGTCATGCAAAGGAGAATAACTTTAGTATGATATTGATAGAGCTAGGCCACATTAAATACAAAAAAATTCTTAAAATGGCTCTCCTGTGAAATTGCAAAACCTGCAGTTCCTGTCTTTGTTCTACCGAAGGTGGTGCGATATTATGTATTTTAATTATATTTTTTGATTAATAAAAAAAACTATTACAGTAACAGAGTTCATTTCATTTAATTGCTGAGATTTTGACCTTTTGCAACTTGGACATTTTGCGACTTGGACATTTTGAGACTTGGACGTTTTGATACCACTTGACATTTTGCAACTTGGACATTCTGCGCCTAAACGACGAGCTAGCGTACAACTCCGCTTGGAGTTCCTTACGTTGGTATTGACGTCAATCCATTTAACAACTCGCATTTGACAAAACATATCGTAGTTTCGTATACAAAGCCTCAAAACATTTAGGATATGTTTATTCTCACTAGTTCTGTTAACACTAGTGTGAATGTACAAGCGCCTAGAGAATGTAGTTAGACCGGTATTGAACTAGTGGGAATAAATGTTAAGATATAATTCGGACAATAGTGATAACATGACGATGCGCCATATTTCTTAATGTTTACAACTAAACATAATCGGGGTTAATCTTAATAGTAAAATAGATTAACAAAGTTTTTTCTACTCAAAATTTTTTTTACGTTTATGATAGACGAAACTCGAACCAATAGTACTTGATGCGTCGCGGACGGTCACCGGCCGGGGTCATTGCCTCAGAATAAGGACTATAAGCATAGAAGTAAGGCTAAAATAAGAATTGAACAACTGTTATCTTACTCATTTTAACTTCATTAATTCGGCCATAGGAGTGAGTGAATCAACATGATCCGTATTCGTTTCTGTTTTCCAAGGGTCGTCGCTAGTCTAATGTCAAACGGATGTCTTTGGATGTCTTTTAACTCCACCAAATTAAAAATGCGTAGGTTGTTTCCTCATGCTGGGGAAAAAGTGACAACTTAACTTAGTTACATCATATTGACAAATACTTTCGCACAAAATTTGAGACTCCTCTGAACTAAATTAATTTAATTTAATGCTAATAATCAGTGCAAGGCTTGAAAACAAGATAAATCTTGTTTTGTGATAGATACTCGGTGCCTGTGTAAAATGTCTTGTGTGATTGAGGGCTGTAAATCACACACTGGAAGAAAAGAAAATATTCAAGAAACCGTAACCTTTCATCGGTAGGGATGTTCCGATACCACCAAAGTATCGATACCTACTCATATGAGTAGTACTCAAATAGTCTTTCGATACTACTCATATAAATACTCCTAAAGTATCGATACCTACTCATATCGATACTTTTAGATTTTTTTTAATGAAATCAAAGATAATAATTTTATGAGGGCAAAAAATAAAGCTATTTTTCATTGGTTTTAGTGAAATATGTATATATTATTGACTTCGGTGGTGCCATGATAATTGGAACAATGAACAGATGACTACAATATTAAATTAAATTCGCAAACAACAACTGGACATTGACTGGACGCAACGTAAATTGACAAACAAAATAACTCAAATTTAAAACAAAATAAAATGGCGGCACGTCACACAATATGTCCGCTCTAACGACAAAAGTTTATCTGTTTCGGTGGCCAAAATTGGAACTACGTAAAATGTCAGTTTTTGCAATACAAAAACGAAATATATTGACAGTACTAAAACGACAGTAGCGACGACGCCACCGGAACAGATAAGTTTGTCGGTCTACCGATGGTCTACCGAACCGACCGACCGCCAACGCCAACCGAGTGAAAGAAAAAAGCTGTCGCTCTCTTTCTCTCTGATGCGTTCGGAAATTTTAAATAAGATAATAATATGGCCAGGTTTGATTCGATTCGATACCAACTACTTTTGTTTCGATACCGAGTAAGTATCGAAAGATTGATTCGATGCTAAAAGTACTTGGTATCGAATAAAAAGTATCGAGTACATACTCGTATTTACTTGTATCGGAAGATCCCTATTCATCGGTAAGTTTAGATTGTTTTCGATTATTTCAATTATGAAAATAGTGTCCTAACTTTTAAACTATGCTTAAAGTTTTTGATTATAGTTGTTTTTGTCCAATTCAGTATCGAATATTGCTTGAATCAAAGAAATTTTGTTCAGATCTTAGAGGTTATATTATTTCGCTTAGTGATGTGCATTTCTATATCGATAAATCAATATTAATGAGTCATTGGACTCATTGGTAAAAACTAAACCATTTTAGGACTGGATTGGATTTATCTTTCAAACAATAATATTTACTTTTACTTTTCCTACACTTTGATTAGATTCAAACGAATTGGTTAGATGTTTATTTAGTGTTTATTTCTATACAATACTTAATTCACTAAATGGTTCAAATATTTTAAGATTTTTTTTAAACATTAGACTAAAATATAAAAAATTAATTTGTAAATTTGAATTATTACCAGAGAACATAATATTCAATATCAAGTACCTACATTTTTTTTTTATTTCAGGACAGACTACCAGTTCCTATGGACATCTGTGATGCGAGTGATGCGAGATATGGCAAAGTTTCTAGTTCTGTAGCAGAGTCACATAAAAATGTAATCATTGATGTTGAAAAAAAAGTAAGAACACTGTTTTGTGCATTTATTTATAATAATAAAATAATTCTTTATTTCAGATCAAAATCCATATCAAGATTTATATTAGAAGTGTATTTATCCGGTGTCTAATTTACTTAGTTCTCTAATCTAATTTAAATAGGCAGAAATTTGACCGCCATCTTGCCATTTATGAAATACCAACTACTACAAGCTCAATTATTTGTATTTCAGTTACCATTGCCCAGAATAAGACAATTAAGCAACACGTCTGCAGAGACTGCATGCAGTCGTCATGAAGCAATTATTTTAAGATTGCAGCGACAACTAGCAAGAACTAAAAATAAATAAATATTGTAACCGTGTAAATGCAATAAAGAAAGAAATAAATAAAATAGTTTCCCAGCGACGCCTTCGGAAAATAAACGCACTTAATAAAATCTTTTATATATTATTAACCTTGTAACAACCTCTTTTCACAAAACCTCAAAACGTCAAACATAGTTAGTTCATTCGCCTTTATAATATTAGTAAGATAAGATATAATATTAAACCTAAGTCGTAACTTTATCTGTTAGGTTTATTTTTATCGACTTTAAGTGCCGACAAGGAACGTCACTACCGTAGAAAAAACTAGGGACAACCTACAGAAACTGACTCATGACAAATATTATACATCCCTTTCTAACGCATTATTGTCATTCATATGAATAAAAAGGATGAGTATATGTCTTTGCTTGCTATTTTAGTCAGGTTTCTATGCTTATAGTCCTTATTCTGAGGTCATTGCCATTCGCGTTAATCAAAAAATTAAAGTTTACTATTTACTAACATTTGGTTGCTATTTGCCCATCAAACGAAAAAAAATCAATAAAAAATTACTTGCATAAATCGATAGTACTAGTGTTCAGCTGCGGGAACACTATTAAAAAAATCACACAGTATGTTTAGTGGTGAAACTGGCCGCCCTTATTAATTAAAAAACTAAAAAACATTTCTTATGACTCTTCATACTTACATTTTTAACACTTAGCAGATTCCGAAATATACATTTTTTGGAAAGTACGAGTTGTCGTTTTATGCACAGTTCCCTGGCAGTAAACTAGGCGATCACCACCATCCGAATTACACCTCAAATTAACAACATCAAATAAAAAGACATAGCACAGTAAAATTCATTCCTTTCTCCTGCTCTTTACAACTATACCCTGACACATACTGAAATGCCAAACAAAAATACGCATTTTAATTTTTCCTCTAATAAAATAATAGCCATTTATCTGATAACCATTTATTACTAGAGCATAAGTAACAAAAGCATGTGCCGGCGAGACTTGGTCGAGGGAGGTCTCCCACTGCAACCATGCGTTGCTTCACTTGTGCACGTGACTATACAGGGCACATCGAGTTATGTAAATTAGAACGACAGAAGAAGACAATCTGCTAATTCTGGTTTCGTAAACCAATGACGTTGTTTCGGAATAACTAATCCGCTAGATGGCGCTAACTAACAAGGTCCAACAAAAATCTGATTGGATCATTTTGACACGAGTGGCAAAAAGAACCAATCACATTTAGTTGGACCTTGTTGCACCATCTAGCGAATTTTTTATTCTGAAAAATCCCTACTTCCGTCGCACACTGCCGTACTGGTAATTAGTGACGTAACTATACTATCCGAGACCCACAGCAAATTCTTTGGATGTGGCCGTTTCATTTTCAAGAAGCAAAATGTTCTTTAAATGTTTTTAAATTATTTCTGTACTTACAGCCTTTTGAGCCGTGGCCCTCCCAGGTCGAGGGTCCTTGGCATTTTGCTAACCCTGCCACCCTATATTATTTTTACATATTTTTATAGCATTATACCTGTCATGAAGTTACGCCACTGGTAATGCTACGACGGATTCGAGCTTAGTCGATTGTCTCCTCCCAATGTGTCTCGATGTGCAATGTCCCCCGGGTACTGTACCGCCCCGTTGAACGGGAGTCAACAGGCATGGGTGCAGCGGGATCCCAACGCACGTGTCGCGGGTGGGGGGAGGGAGGTCATGGGTCTTACGCAACGTAGTTGTACTGATTGGGGTTGTCGCGGTCTCGCTCCATGTAGTCCCGGTCTATCAGCGATTCGATCCGTTTCTTTAGGTCGGCAGGCTGGAAAAATATTGTAAAATTTAATTCTATATTACTTACAGATACGTTATTTTATGCACCCATTTTTAATTTCTAAAAGCAGACTAAAACTAGGTTTTGCAATGACATCCATACTGAAGATGATATTTAACCAATAGTTGAAATGAAAGCCATCTTTCTCTTTTGCCTGATGTATCGAACGTACTTTTGAAAGAATTCTTTCTGTTCCGCCGTTTAGCACATTCCTCACGTTTATGTAAATGGTACGGTGTATAAATGAAGCACTTTAAAATACTGACAAACTAATAATGACAGGAAATGTAAATGGTAAACGACCAAAATGACGCGGTCCCAGACGGTGGTCTGATCAGGTGTGGTAATCACAAATGCCGATATCCCAGGCTCTCCACAAAGCCAAAGACCGTTTTACACCGAGAAGTATATTGCTTTGTTTTCGTCGAAGCTACGATCCTCAGCACTGTGGGAACAACTCAAAGAGAGAGACAGAGTATATGTAATGGTATGGCGGCGTCGATCTGGTACTGCCGGTCCTGGAACACGTGATGTACCTTGACGGGGAACTTGAGCTGGTTGTAGAGCTCGGAGATGAGCAGGTTGTGCGAGAGCGCCTTGCGCATCTTCATGACGCGCACGATGGCGGCGTCGATCTGGTACTGCCGGTCCTGGAACACGTGATGTACCTTGACGGGGAACTTGAGCTGGTTGTAGAGCTCGGAGATGAGCAGGTTGTGCGAGAGCGCCTTGCGCATCTTCATGACGCGCACGATGGCGGCGTCGATCTGGTACTGCCGGTCCTGGAACACGCGCTCCTCCGTCGCCTTCTGCTCCTCGCTCTGGCAACATCGATAATACACCAGTTAGAGCAGTGCAACATATTATTAATATAGGACCTGGGGGCCTAGGCATGGAAACATTTTGACAGCGATAGCGAAATTCGCTAATTTCAAATTGTATTAGGTGCCTTAAAAAAGTCACGTGGTCAATCGATATTAAAAGTACGGGTTTTGACATTAGCTATCGCAAATTGAGCTAACGAACGTCGTAAATGCCGCTTTTCAGAGCCTAGGGTCTTCATTAAGAAATTTTTTATATATTCCATCTTCGACCCATTGCTCCAAATGTTGAACAATTTTGAACTATCTATTGAATTCCTCGTCAAAACATCAAACCAAATTTTTCTATTGATGATCTTCTGTCGTTGGGGTAACTCTCGTTGGAGCAAATAACGCGAGTTACCTACAGCTGGTAGCTTACCAGGTGGTAGGTTCCTGTACTGGGCGGTCTAGGGGGTACCACCGCAGAGCCAGATATTTTCCCGTGAAATAGAAATGTGTCGAGCACTTCTGTGTTTAGGGAAAAGGGCACTATAGTTTGTGGAACTACTGGGTATATAAGACCTAATAACTGTCGTCTCGGTGTAGCGGGAGCAGGGCGGTGCCAAACAGTAACTGCTTAGTTATTGTTTGGCACTGAACTTTCTAAGGGCAGACGTGGCGCTTACCATCAGGTAAACGATCTGCTTTGTCTGTGAAGTTGTTTGGAAATTCGGTTTACTGACGATAGTTGAACGTGACAACGTCATAAGAAAAGGAAAACTGTTCAAAGGATAAATATGTAAACGTATTATTGTATAGCAGCTGTCTACGCGGACGCATCGCTCACTCAAGTAGGAGAGAGACAGATGTCGAACGCTGTCGAACGCGGAGGCCGACTGTGTCTCTTTGTCGCTCGTTCCGCGCTCTCGTGTGCACTTCAAGTCATAAATGGAACACCTCAGAGCGAGGTAACGCCGCATGAGTCATGTTTTTTCGTGCGTGCAGCCGGCTCCATCGAATTATAAGACGTTGTCACGATAAAAAAGCTTAACACCGAGTGACACTCACCGTCTCCTTCATCTGTATCTGGTTGATCTTGATGCGGAACAGCTTGTTGGTGAAGTCGGCGTTGAAGGCGAACACGTCGGCGTCGTGCACCTCGCGGCCGCGCGGCTGCTTGCTCAGCACGCGCGCCTTGCCGCACGCCAGCGACTGCAGTGTACGTCGAAGCTCGCCGCTCTACACATATTAATTACGATTAACACTCAAAATAGATAATGTGTCCTCCTACTCGAGTTTTCGGCTACGGCATATTATAGTGCACAAGCGACCCCTCACTCTCATAAAACGGTGGAACATCAGTCTGACACGACCGAAGAGAGATCAGGCGCAGAACTAATGGCTTAACGTGCTTCCCAAGGCACAGGGGTGTTTTTTCACTACCAACTTCCAGACTTGGGGCTGTGGATTAGTTGGTACACTTGTACTATAATGCAAAATTTGGTAATTTATTATGTTGGAGCAATTATCGTCTGACCTCCGTTCCTTAACAAGGGAAGTAGACCAATTGGATCAAGGCAACACAGCCATTCGATTCATGTGCTCACGATGTTTTCTGCCACCCCAGAGCTAGTGGTAGATACACGCATTAAAAACTTCAAAATGCATTATGTACTTACTTCAATATTGGTATTAGCTCTAATATCTTCAAAAGAGAGGTTGTCTCCGTCGTTAAACAGTAGCAGGACTAGCGCTTGAAATAGCGATACCTGCAATTCTTTATTACCCTGGAAACATAAATATTTAATTATTTTTATAAATACAATTAAAAAAAATTACCAGCGTTTACCGGCTTGGGTGTAGTTGGTGTTAGGATTTTTTCAGAGTCCGACTGGCCATCACCCCAAAGATGAAATCTGCCGCCATAATGAGGTCGGGCAGTATTAATGTGGGAGAGCCAGTACACTTGAAATCAATGGCTTTAAGATCAGAGAAGTCTCCAGTCTCCAGAGTCCTAATGAAATAGGCCGTAGTGGCCGCTTACCAACAGGTGGGCTTGCATGCTTATCTGCTGAGGTAATATAAAAAAATGGCCGACCTGCGAGAAGTGCGCGCGCAGCACGCAGTGGCCCAGCGTGGCCGGCCTGCAAGGAAGAACTTGGCGAAGTGGTCCTGGTCGTGGGTTCGATTCCCGCCTTGGGTCCAGTTGAGGTTGGTGATCACGTTCACGGGCGGGTAGGTGGACCAGAAGCCTACGGCGAGGATGTATGTAGAGACGGGTACCTGCGTGAAGTGCGCGCGCAGCACGCAGTGGCCCAGCGTGGCCTGCCACTGCAGCTTGCGGCCGGAGTGCTTGGCGAGGTAGAACTTGGCGAAGTGGTCCTGGTGGCGCGTCAGCGCGGGCGGCAGGCGCACGTCCACCGGCGGGTACGTGGGCCAGAAGCCCATCGTGAGGATGTACACCGACAGCTCGATGTATGCGCCTTCCGCGCCGGCCTCCGACCCCGCCAGGTGCTGCGGACATCAGCCATCGTCACACATAGCCTGGCTGTCGCTCGGCGACCACATACAACAACGGAAGTCTGACGCCAGTCAGATTATGACACTTCAGAAACCGTTAACCTTTTCCTTTTTATTATATTTAAATAATTTATGTGACCAGAAATTTTTAAAATCAAAGAAACTGAAAATATAAAAACCCCGATGTGAGTGCTATTAGCAATGTCTTTTTTACAACTGTAAATTTTCAAAAAGTTATTACTGTAAAAGCACGTAAGACGGGGGCATAAGTGCTATTATCGAACTGCAAGTGTTAACCGTGATGTGCTTTTGACCGTACAGTATTTTTTTTTTATATACCCGCAAATACATTTATATTTTCACAAGCAGACAGATTTAAACGACTTAAAACACCTGAAATTTTATAGGTAAATTGACAATTTTTAAAACCTTTCCTTTTGACAAGTAAATAAATAAAAACAATCTTATTTATTGCACTCCATCATAAAACAAAACTAACCTGTTTATACGTAATATTAATATCCTTCGACAGCTCCATATCTTTAAACATTCCTTCCAGCTTACAAGTGAACCCGCCTCCGCACTCCTGCTTTAATTTACTAAGCATTGACTTCTCAGCGTCAACGGAGGCGGATTTGCCGACGAGCAGGCGCTTGGCCAGGTCCTTCTTGTAGAACGCCTCGAACACGTCCTTCCCGTGGATGAACCGGAACAGAACCATGATCTTGTCGAGGAGTCGCTCGAGTTCTTCTTCTGTTGCTTCTTTGTTGCCCGCGCGGAGTTTTACGTCGACGAATTTTGCTGGAAACGTTATTACGAGTGTTATTAATGTGTGACATAAACAGATTAGTCTGTAATAACTTAAATGTTAGATGCTATCTCTTTTGCCAATTTTTAAAAAAGAATACAGTAGGATGTGCAATTCTCTTATTGGTTAATATTTTACCGTTTCTCAGATCCGGTGGACAAGCACCCTTATAGTACTAAAATAAAACAGGATAGAATCGCTGATATTATAGCTTGGGTGCCCTGCGTACGGAGGTAGCCCTTCAACGTACAAATTGCACAAAATAACCCAAGTTATGTTTGAGAATCATCTCTTAGCGGTTATGGTGTTTTATAGTCCAAAAAACAAGAGCGAACCAACACCACCTCCGCCTCCGTACCGCTAGGGTATAAAAACACGGAGGTCGCCGGTTCGATTCCCGCCTTGGGTCTGGTTGGTGGTAGGGCTTTTTCAGAGCCCGACTGGCTAGCTACCAACCCCACAGGTGAAATCTGCCGCCATAACAGCTCTGGCTGTGTTTCAGAAATATTAATGTGAGAGCCCTGTACACTTGAAACCAAAGGCTCAAAGCCTACAGTCTGGCAGCACATTGAGCGATGCTTCTAGATGAACTGTCCCTCAATGGAATAGGCCGCAGTAACCGCTTACCGTCAGGTGGGCTGCGTGTCTGTTTGCTATCTAAAGTAGTATAAAAAAAAACCATACCGATAAGCTCAGCCGGCTTGTTCTGCCGCTGGTTGATGAAGTACTCGAAGGCCTCGCGCACGGAGTAGGTGAACCGCTCGTTGCGCTGGAAGCAGCTGCCGACCACGTGGTCCAGCTGCTCCTTGACCACGGGACAAGAGTGAACCAACAGCATACCGATAAGCTCAGCCGGCTTGTTCTGCCGCTGGTTGATGAAGTACTCGAAGGCCTCGCGCACGGAGTAGGTGAACCGCTCGTTGCGCTGGAAGCAGCTGCCGACCACGTGGTCCAGCTGCTCCTTGACCACGGGACAAGAGTGAACCAACAGCATACCGATAAGCTCAGCCGGCTTGTTCTGCCGCTGGTTGATGAAGTACTCGAAGGCCTCGCGCACGGAGTAGGTGAACCGCTCGTTGCGCTGGAAGCAGCTGCCGACCACGTGGTCCAGCTGCTCCTTGACCACGGGACAAGAGTGAACCAACAGCATACCGATAAGCTCAGCCGGCTTGTTCTGCCGCTGGTTGATGAAGTACTCGAAGGCCTCGCGCACGGAGTAGGTGAACCGCTCGTTGCGCTGGAAGCAGCTGCCGACCACGTGGTCCAGCTGCTCCTTGACCACGGGACAAGAGTGAACCAACAGCATACCGATAAGCTCAGCCGGCTTGTTCTGCCGCTGGTTGATGAAGTACTCGAAGGCCTCGCGCACGGAGTAGGTGAACCGCTCGTTGCGCTGGAAGCAGCTGCCGACCACGTGGTCCAGCTGCTCCTTGACCACGGGACAAGAGTGAACCAACAGCATACCGATAAGCTCAGCCGGCTTGTTCTGCCGCTGGTTGATGAAGTACTCGAAGGCCTCGCGCACGGAGTAGGTGAACCGCTCGTTGCGCTGGAAGCAGCTGCCGACCACGTGGTCCAGCTGCTCCTTGACCACGGGACAAGAGTGAACCAACAGCATACCGATAAGCTCAGCCGGCTTGTTCTGCCGCTGGTTGATGAAGTACTCGAAGGCCTCGCGCACGGAGTAGGTGAACCGCTCGTTGCGCTGGAAGCAGCTGCCGACCACGTGGTCCAGCTGCTCCTTGACCACGGGACAAGAGTGAACCAACAGCATACCGATAAGCTCAGCCGGCTTGTTCTGCCGCTGGTTGATGAAGTACTCGAAGGCCTCGCGCACGGAGTAGGTGAACCGCTCGTTGCGCTGGAAGCAGCTGCCGACCACGTGGTCCAGCTGCTCCTTGACCACGGGACAAGAGTGAACCAACAGCATACCGATAAGCTCAGCCGGCTTGTTCTGCCGCTGGTTGATGAAGTACTCGAAGGCCTCGCGCACGGAGTAGGTGAACCGCTCGTTGCGCTGGAAGCAGCTGCCGACCACGTGGTCCAGCTGCTCCTTGACCACGGGACAAGAGTGAACCAACAGCATACCGATAAGCTCAGCCGGCTTGTTCTGCCGCTGGTTGATGAAGTACTCGAAGGCCTCGCGCACGGAGTAGGTGAACCGCTCGTTGCGCTGGAAGCAGCTGCCGACCACGTGGTCCAGCTGCTCCTTGAACTCCAGCAGCTCGCTCACCATCGTCTTGTCGCGCTCCGGCTCGATCACTATCGTGCGACCTTTCTTCTGCAATTCACATAACACAAAAATATTAATACAGGTACCGGCATACTTCTTGAATATCGGACGAGAATTGCGCAGAACAAGAATTTTGACACCCCAGCTATTGGTCAGAAGAATACCTCTGACCAATAGCGCGCGCGGGCGTTCGGGAGATTAACGCGCGCTATTGGTCACGCGCTAGTGCACATGCGCGAACTTTCCCCCTCTCCGTCGACCAATGTTCAACAAGTTTGCCGATACCTGTACATTCAATAAAATAAGTCACTTTTATATGGAAGATGCGAGTAGTTGAGGATCGAACTAAGACATTGGGAGAGGCATATGTTTAGCAGTGGACTGTAACAGGCCGATGTTTATGATATGGAAAGACTTGCTTTTGAAAGCTTCTCAATTAGTAATAACATTAAATCTCATGTGAATTGGAGAGGGCATGATGTTGGCAGATGGAACAACTTTTTTTTGAGTGTTGCCTTTGGTTTTTCTACCGCTCATAGGCAATTGTAACCGCTTACCATCAGGCGAACTTGAGCGGCACCCTCGTGATATATAAAAATAAACAAATAAATTACATTGGCAGGAGAATGCGGGTTGAGCGAAGATAGCCCTTCTTTAGCTCTCAACTCCTGTGAATTCATTATACCAGCCCCTTGCTCAGGATGGCCGGCAGCAGTGACGTCATACCTTGATGTAGGCGTTGAAGTGGTTGCAGAGCTCGTTCAGCCCGTCCTTGACGCGGGAGAACAGGCTGTACAGCGTGGTGAGGTCGGCCAGCCGCGGCCCGTCCATCAGCGCGTCCAGGCCCTTGCTCAGGATACCCGAGAGATGTTCACTGAGCAGCTGTCGCTCCACTGTGTGGATTAGCTGCCATCTGGAATTATAATAATGTTGCGTTAAACCAGTGGCGGGGCGGAAAAGAATTCTGTCGCCTTTTTTTTTTGCTCCTCCAAGAAAATTTGCCGCCCCCTAAAAAGTGCCGCCCGTGGCGTCACTTTCTAGGGGGCGGCAAAAATTCTTTTTTGTGGATCATCGGTACACAGCCATTCGCTGGTTTCCTAACGATCCTTGAGGGATTTGCCGCATGACGCATATGTGAAGCAGTGGACGTATCTCGTCTGAAATGATGTTAATGATGTTACTGACTTGGTGGAGTGGTCGAGGTAGTGCAGCAGGCGCTCGTTCTCCTCGCGCAGGCGCTTCTCCACGTGCGCCAGGTACTGCGGCACCGGCAGCTCGCGCATCAGCCGCTGCCCCTCCGCGCAGTACAGCCGCTCCGTCGCCACCAGGAACCTATAAACAAACACAATACTGATAAGGTTTTTCCAAATAATAAAAAATACCTGACCTCGTCTTCGCGAAGTGCTTGTAGCTTAAAATGCTAATCCAACACTCATAAACATAAGTTAGGGCGAACGCTAAAACACGGGCGGATGCGGAAGCGGGTGCACGCGTCGGAAGTCCGCCGCGGGCCACGAATCCGCGAGCGGGCACACGTCGCGAGCGCTCGTCTCCATCGAATTATAAGACGTTGTCACGTCAGACATACTTGTGTTCGAACGCGTCCTGGTATATCTGCAGGTCGGAGAGCATCCGCAGCAGGCTCTTGAGCAGCGAGCGGTCCACGGCGTCGCCGCCGCGCTCGCGCTCGATGAGCAGCAGCAGCCCGTCCACCGTGCGCGTCTGCACCAGCGTGTTCAGCGCGATGTGGTGCCGGAACAGGTCCAGGCCCATGTCCCTGAATATTTACAAATTGATTAACTGAATTATTCAACCTTTAAGGAAAAGAAGAACGTTTATTCTAAGCACCAACACCATTATACAGTATAAAAAATCACTCAATATCGGTATAAAAACTTAAAGAAGGCGCTTAAAACGCTCAACATATGCCACGCGGCATTATTGGCCATGCTGAGACTTGCCTTAATAAAACCATGGATCTGGATTTAGTTGAAAATTTTTATTGACAATTTAGTGGTAGCGTAGATTTTAGTAAATAAAGGGTGGAACATGCAAATGTTTGAAGTTCAAAATAATAGTCCTCTTAGCTTACAATACCAATATTTATTTCTGTTTTACGCCATGCACAAGTAAATATTTTTCGGTAACATGACGATAGATAAGAAATGTATGATTTAATTTTCAAATTAGTTTTGTATTCTTGTCTCTTATAGGTAAAATCTTTATAATTAACATATAATAGTTATATAAGAGTAATAAAAGTTACCATATAGAATGTATGCTAGGATTCTGCAGCACATAAGTCCGGTCGAGGTAGAGGAAGATGCTGCGTATCATGATCATCTGGCGGCAGTGCGCGCGCCAGCAGTCGTCCATGCGCTTGAGGAACACCTGCCGGTCCATGCTCTCCGAGAGGAACTGCTCGATGTTCGCCTTCACGTGCGCTTCCACCAGGTTTGTCAGGTTCACGTACAGCTGTGATGCCATCTGGAATAGACATTATCTTGTTAAACAGATTGTTAAACTGATGTCCTTGAAAGGACTGTTGCCAGTGATTGGATAAGGAAATCCTGAGAAATAGATTTGAGCCGAAACATGAAAGAGGCCTTCATCCAGTAGTGAATGGGAGCAAGCTGTAGATTGATTGATTGTTAAACTGTGGTATATTTCTTACTAAGAGTTGTGCAAAATATTTATAAGGTTGGTAGCTAAGCTCTTGTGTACTCCAAAAATTTGGCTACTATCTGCATGGTTAGCAGTACCAAGATTCATAGGCAGGCACTTTAAGCGGAAAGGCCTAGTGCAAGCCTGAAATGTAAGCTCTGACACTTGGTTTATCAGCAAAAAAAAATTAGCACTTAAAGAAGTATCTCATTCTCTCATATAGAATTAATTTTCTTGACTCTTGTCTAAAGTTAATTACATTTGGAGGTGTAGTTATTTTTAGAAGGCTATATAGGCCCAGCAATTGATATAAGGCTAGTTGTCAAAATCATAAGACAATAATTGTCTTCATTTTATGTACAGTCAACAGCACATCACAGTATACACTTGCAGTTCGATAATAGCGCTTATGCCCCCGACATAAGAGCGGTACAAAGTCCAAAGTGTTACGTCTGACGTGCTTTTGACTGTACCAGTCATTCTTTCCATGCCAGTTGTACTTTTTGTTTATTCGTTTTTATTAACAATTTAATATAAATAAATAAAATATTGGACAACATAAATATGTATTGTATATATACCTGTAAAGACATTAATATTGAAAAGATATTGTAAATTTATATGAATAAAGACATTTTCCTTTTAACATGAATAATTTACATTGTTTCAGCAAATCAGTGTGCAAATTAAGTTAATATTCCATAGTCAGGTTAAAATGTCAGGTAAACAAATTAGTCAAAATGTGAATCAATCAATTGTATTGATAGTAAGACTGGAGTTTAATGACTTATGAATGCGTAAATAGTTGAGTTCATTGATTCTAGTTTTTAACAGTAGCAATGACTGTATCTAAATATGATAGCTTCATTTTCATTTGTAAAAATTGCTAATATTTATAAAAAAAATATTGTTTTAAATAGAATCTCAATAAAGAATGTTTAAAATAAATATAACAATTTAACAGAAATGTTCTTCACATAAATGTTTGTTCTTGGCAGGGTAATCAAAATGCACAGAAACATGTTTCAACTAATAACCTAAACATAATTATCACATGGAAATTCAATATTTTATAGGCAATTTGCTCAATATGAATTCCTCAATATTTTTGATATCAAAGATTAAAAGTCAATTGGTTTCATCAGTTCATGTAAAGGTAAATGGCTAATGGAGAACCAGTCATCATTAAGATAATAAACAATGTCGTATTATTGGAATATTTTATTTAGCTTATTATATTTTTTTGTTGTTTCTATTTCCATATTTTATTTTACTTGGTAATTCTAGATCACTGTTTTTAACCACTCAATCCCGAACCGGCACTCGGGTGCCGCGTAACAATAGATTTTCTATTGTGTCTGGTGATCCGGGGCTTGAAAGATTAATTTATTATTATGTCGACATGACAATGCATGAACAAATTGAATTATACACCAAAATGGTACAACATGTCTGAACTTTATTAATTCTACACCTGTTTTATGTACAGTAGAGTATCTTTATCTTTATCAGCAGTGAACAGTGATTTATGACACAGGTCAAGACTCGCTGAAAATTAAATAATATATATCGACGGTCCCTATGTATAAAGCGACATGTCCATATATGCAATATAGGGACATGTCGCTTTATACGTAGGGACCGTCGATATGTTTGCTGTAAATTATTTTATCTATTAAAACCCTTACTAACACATTGTGATAAAAATGTGTAAATCATTGGTGCAGGACAGGATCACATAAACTTTAGTTACTCAGCTGAAATGAGTGTAATAATCAACGGCATTAGAATATTTTTATAAACCTTTTGGAATAGTTATTTTTCGTAATTAATATTTAATTTGATATGGTGTTGATATTAAGGATTATTTTTGAAAACCTTAGCATATTAGCACTTTAATCTCATGTTTTTTTTTATTATACAAGGTCAATTGGCAGACAGGCATGCAGCCCACCTGATGGTAAGCGGCCACTGCGGCCTATACCATTGAGGGACGCTTCATCTGGAAGCCTTGCTCAATGTGCTGCCAGACTGTAGGCTCATCTGATCTTGGAGCATTTAATTTTAAGTGTACTGGCTCCCACATTGTATTTTGTTTACCTTGTGGCTGCACATATTTTCCACCGCCTGGTACAGTTCCTCCAGTGAATACGCGATGGCTTTTGACGTCTGGATGGCGATCACGGCCTCGCGTAGTTTGCTCCATGTCGTCTCTTGGTAATTTTCCGGAAGGTTCGGTTTACCTGTAAACATAAAAACCCTCTAAACTCCATCAACGTTTAGGTTATAGGAATGACATGACGACAAGCAAAGCGTAAACACACTTTTGAAATTCTTTATCACTAGTTTCTTCGCCGTCGCGCCTGGCTTGTTCATCATCGTTGTGACGGTCCCGTTGGTGTTCGGGGCCAACATTGAAAAGTTGGATTTCTTCTCGTTAGCACTCATATCGTCCGATTTTGATCTTTTATTATTGCACTGTTCGTTGGTAGGAAGAGTACGTTTTCTACAATGATTTCCACCCTCCTCAGCCGACACTGCCGTTTTAGCTAAACCCGACATATGAAAGCATGTTATGGCCGCGGCCAATGCATTAATTTAATATTACAATTAACGCTAATTATCTATAAAATACAAATAAAAATAGAAGCGATCAGTCAGTGTGCACTACAATCACCACCATTATAGAATAAGTTTGAAAATTTCCAAGCGAGAGGGCGCTGGTTTAATGAAACTGTCAAATTTGACATATTCTATTCTCTATGGATAAAGGTATGTTTACACTTTTTAAAGTATTATTTGCTAATAATGTATATCATGCTTTATACGATAACGTATTAAAAATGAATTTGTCTCCACAAGGCTTTAAGAGAGGAGAGACCGTTGTTATTTGATTCAGAAGCATTTCAGAAGTCTGGTGCTGATAGAAATACGAGTATATTCCGCAAAATAATGTTTTAGTAACTTTGCTGATGCTATTGTTGCAGTAAAATATTTTATTCTGAAAATAGATATTTTCTTTGTTGTTCCTTTTACTGATGGGTCATTGAGATAAGACGATATTGAGATGGGATATGAAAATCTTATCGCTCAAGAATACAAAGAATGTAACAAGATATAAGAAATTCGATTTTTGATTTGATTTTTAGGAGATCTAATGCTTCCTTAAAAGTGGAAGATCTTCCTCCGAGCTAGATCGACTGTGCTCGGGGACCATGGTCCAATGTACCATCTTTGGTTTGTTGTATATATGCTAGCGGGCTGAAATAACTCTACTAGCGCGATGCAGGATCCCATACTAAATCGTGTTCCTAAGTTAGCGCCTTCTGTTATCAGTTGGTAGAACTGTTGGTGGCGAGTTGTCTGTTGATCAAGTTAGACGTCACCACATCACTCCCCCCGGAGACCGGAGGTCCAATGTTGACCGAGGCTCAGCAATCTGGACGTCAGAGCTTCGAATGCCAGTGAGCGTCTCAATTCCACGGTGAGTTGGGAAGCGAGCGTAGAAGCGGGTGCTCGAGTCCGCAGTGAGTCGGGACGAGCTTGAAGATACTCGAGTCCGCGATGAGTCGGGACGAGCTTGAAGATACTCGAGTCCGCGGTGAGTCGGGACGAGCTTGAAGATACTCGAGTCCACGGTGAGTCGGGACGAGCTTGTAGATACTCGAGTCCGCAGTGCGTCGGGACGAGTGAAGAGATGCGTGCTATGCGCAGGCTGCATGGCTGCCAGGACCGATGAGCGCCCAGTGAGTCCGGACGTGGGGCGCTGAAGACCTGGTGGGCACGTAGTAGCTGCCAGGGAACCAGGAGGCTGTTGCGTAGCTGCGGTGGTTCCGTGTGGCTGGAGGCTGGCTTGCTGTGACTGACTGCTGAAGTCCTGCTGGGGATGAGACGAGGCTGAAGGGATGCGAGGAACCGCTGAAGGCTGATGCGATGTTCACGGAATGTGGTGGTCGCCAAGGTGTGAAGCGATCTCACCCACATCACGTCGGGGTCACCACTTTAGGAGATCTAATGCTTCCTTAAAAGTGGAAGATCTTCCTCCGAGCTAGATCGACTGTGCTCGGGGACCATGGTCCAATGTACCATCTTTGGTTTGTTGTATATATGCTAGCGGGCTGAAATAACTCTACTAGCGCGATGCAAGATCCCATACTAAATCGTGTTCCTAAGTTAGCGCCTTCTGTTATCAGTTGGTAGAACTGTTGGTGGCGAGTTGTCTGTTGATCAAGTTAGACGTCGCCACAGATTCATTGATGCCTCTAATTAATTATTTTTATCCGCTAAATAAAATGAACAGTGAAAAGGTAATCTAGTAAGGGATTCTGTTCATGGTAGGTACCCAGGATCGATTGCGGATACAAAACTTGGAAGGAACTTAGAAGCTGGCAGATGTGTCGTTCGTTTGGCAGGTGCGCATCGCAGGTAGCGAGTAAAAAACCTTGCAAAATGTATTCTATTAGCAATCCCATACACTTTGTTGTAAGACATAATGCGTTTCTCTGACATTTTTTTCTATTAGGTATGTTGCCTACAAACAAGTACGCATACTTAAATAATATCCCTACAATCAAATTTAGAAAGAGACTTGCACTTTTGTGAATAGGTATTTAATTAAGTAAGTGTCTGCAAGAGAAATGGGTATTGCGCTTAGCTTTGTATATTTCTAATCTAATACAGGTTGTCCCAAAATTGACACGTCACTGTGACACTGGAGGTAGGCCAGCACAAGAGGCATCGAACAAGCCTAACATGACCTCAGTACACAAACGCGGGAAAGAGTCCAAAAAACAAAAAAAAAATGACCTCAGTAAAAGTTGTTCGGTTTTCAGCAGCATTCTAAATCCGGCAATGTAATGAGTCTTCAACAAAATAAGCCAGAATGGCCTAAGAATTTGCCTTATTTCTATCACGCTTTTCTAAATTACGTTTATACATACTTACTTAGAAAAAGAAATGTTTGGGAGCACCCGGGCCATTTCCATCCATTTCCCCGCGCTATTTTCCGCTGGTCCCTGTCTGGAAGCGCTGAGTTACCCTCTAGCTTTCACCATACCGCTAATAAGCCACTTTGTGGCCCGCTTGGGCCCCTTAGCACAGGGTGAACGGCAACGTATGCTACAAAAGCTCTCTTTCAACACTTCGAAGTTTCGAACATAATATGTAGCTTTTTAAAATAGTGAGTTTATTGACCTATACCATAAAAAAAAAAACCTATGTACTTGTCATTTCTGCTAATATTTTTCTAACATTAGTAATTTACCAATTTTAATTTACTAAATAATAATAACATAAAATCACTATTGTTAGAAAACTGTGCTTTTAGTTAACGAGTTAATATTAAACAGGTCACCTTAAAACTCATATTCAAACTTACGTAAACTAAAATGGTACTTGATAAGTAAGTACGGACAGCAACAACAGCAATATTGATTGTACGGTCAACAGCACATCACGGTTAACACTTTCAGTTCGATAATAGCACTTATGCCCCCGACATAAGAGCGGTACAAAGTCCAAAGTGTTACGTCTGACGTGCTTTTGACTGTACTTACGCACGAGCGGACGACTTATATTATTATCTTTTGTCGTAAGGATACGTAAACTACCATTTAAACTATTATCCTTATGATTAACATTCCGAATCCGATAGGGTTCCGGATTCTTATATACCTAAGTGCTTCTTTGAAGTCGACATATTAATAATGTTTGGATGTTTTTTTATTATTTATTGAAGGATGACTGATACCTTTTTTTTGGAGGAGAACGCGTTTATGCACCACCAAATCTATAAGATACCTACGTATTAAATTAATGTGTAAAAAAAAAAAGTCGGCCTCCATATAAGTTCTGCCATTGCCAATACCTCGAGTACATTCCCGGAGCCACGGTAATAATATGTTATACAAATTACCGTGCCGGTGCTCATCAGGCCAGGATTGGTTTTCCGCCTGGGTCTGGTTGTTGTATGACTTTATCCGAGTCGGACGATAGCAGATGTGAAACGCAAAGCGAAGCCGTGGTTACCAATAAATTACCAGTAGTGAGCTTGAAAGCTCAATATTAACTTTTATTTATTTATAATCTGAAATTCATATCTAAAGTTAATATTATGCAATGTGACCATATGTGAATTTATGGACATTATTCATACAGCGCCATCTAGCCCCAAACTAAGCATTAGCTTGTGCTATGGGTGCCAGACTACGGATAAACATTACATATACTTTTTTTTTGTAAATATGTATAGTCAAAAGCACGTCTGGACTTTTTACCACTCTTATGTCGGGAACATAAGTGCTATTATCGAGCTGCAAGTGTTTACCGTGATGTGCTGTTGAGTGTTGACCGTACATACATTTTATTTAACATAGAAACACCCAGACCAATACAAACAGACATGTTCATGCACACAAAATGTTTGTACCGTGCGGGGATCGAACCCGCGGCCTATAGTATAATAGCCGACTTCTCGACCATTACACCAAATGTAAACAGATGCAAAATACGAGTAGAGTATCGGTCATCAACCAAACTGGCTTTTTAACGACAGTAAAAAAAAATGCAACGCGATAATGTTTATCTAATTAAGTGCTATTGTGATGCTCGCCGAGCTGGTGAATTGATTACACCCCCTCGCGAAGTGCAGGTCCCGCGGGGTGTAACAAGTGGCGGGACGGGAGTGAGTCGGGACGCGCCGCCCCCGCTCGCCCATTCAATCCGGCCCATTCACTCGGCTGCCGGCTCACTGCGATCGCGTCGTCCGCGACCGTGGGTGCTACGCCGGACACGTATCCGATCGCGACTTTCCGTTTTCGCGCGCGTTTTCGGGAAATGACAGTTGTTTTTCTTTAATTTTTTTTTAACTAACATGCAAAGGATTTAGCAGTTTTTTTTAAAATTGTGATTTTTTTATTGTAAACATGGGCGAGCAAACCTTTTCGATAGCAGATGACAATTTGGAACAGCACATAGTTACGTTGTTTGAAAAGTTAGAGTGTTTGCGGAGCAATGCGACTGCGAACGATGGGTTGCCGGGGCGGGTGCCGGCGCGGATGGAAGTGAGGACCCTGTCGTTGTGGAAGGCCGTGGTGGCGGAGTGCGCGGCGTCGTTCCTGTACGTGTTCATAGTGTGCGGGGCGGCGGGCGGCGCGGGCGTCGGCGCCTCGGCCTCCGCCGTGCTGCTGGCCACGGCCTTGGCCTCTGGATGTGCCATCGCCACCCTGACCTTGTGCTTTGCTAATATTTCTGGTGAGTAAAGAATAATTTCAACTTCTCTTCCTACGGCGTCCAGTCTCAGAAGTTAACAACTTTTGGGGTAGCAAGTATCAGTAAGTATCTACATACATACATATTATATTATAGTAGTAGAATAGAACGTACAAAATAAAGTACGTTCCGATGTAAGTACCGCCGGAAAATGCCCTAAAACATAATCAAAAACATTGATTAGGCTTAAGTACCTTTTTGTACCTACCTATCCAAGTACTTAAAGATTTCAAGTACGACACAAACGTTACGGATTCCTTTTTCTTTAATCTGTTTTCGCTTGAGCAAATCTTTATTCATTAAAGTAGGCTTAGTTCATTGACATTTTCATCATTGAGCATTAAATGTTCCAAGATGGAAGGTAGGCGATAATTTTATCCTTTTTCATTACCACAATTATTGTACACCATTAAAATAAAACAACTTTAAACGGATGAAAACTCGCGTATATTCTACATTTTGAAATTTAAACCCGACGTTTCGACTACTTTTCAGTAGCCGTGATCACGGTATGACTCAGGTGTTATGCGTCAAACAGTTATTTAAATTGCTATTTCTACCTTCACTTTTATAATTATTTTAGAATAATCAGCAACCGTCGTCTTCACTATCATTCAATACGTTCCTATCCACGCAGTAGGAGCTGATGGTGTCTTGAAGCTGCACAGTATTGTGATGTCCATTGGAACCCATTAGATGTAATACTGGGTCCCAAGTAGGTGGTACATTCCAACCATCTTCCCTATTGAAATTAGGATGTTTTTTAATTTCAATGGCCTCGCGTAGCATCCTGGGTATATAGCGATTTTCTCTGGCAAGGACCTGGGGTTTATCAAAGCGAATGTAATGGTTGGGCTTATCCAGTACATGTTCACACACTGCTGACTTCGTTGACCTCCGGTGTTTCATATCCGCGATATGTTCTTTTATTCGCGTACTGATACTCCTTTTGGTTTGTCCAATGTAAGAGAGCCCACAGTCACAATCAAGCTTGTATACTCCTGCTGTTTGTAGGGGAACATTACACTTAACTGGTCTTAAAAATTGGCCGATCTTCCTAGGCGGCTTGAAGTAGGTTTTAATTGAAGCACGCTTCAAGATGTTACCAATCTTGTCAGTGACTCCCTTCACATATGGTAGAACAGCAGGTTGACGCTCAACTGTAGCTGGTTTAACACGGCGTCTGCGATGATGTGGTACCTTAAGCTTGTTTTCTTTAAGTACCCTCTTGACATGCTGAACTTCTGCATCAAGGTGATCATCATCACAGATCCGCTGCGCTCTCTGTAACAAAGTTTTACCAACAGTAGCTAACTGCGATGGATGGTGGTGAGATTCACCGTTCAAATATTTATCGGTATGAGTTGCCTTCCGATACACAGTGTGACTTAAGCTATGATCTGAATTCCTGCTAACTAAAACATCTAAGAATGGCAGCTTCCCCTCACTTTCTAACTCCATAGTGAATTTTATTTTTGGATGTATGGAGTTAAGGTGGTCTAAAAATAAAGTTACTTTATCAGATTGTAATATTGTGAAAGTATCATCTACATACCGCTTATAAAATCGTGGAGTAACTGGTGCTGAACTTAAGGCTTTGTCCTCAAATTCCTCCATAAATATGTCTGCCATTACAGGAGATACAGGAGACCCCATTGCTACCCCATCCAGCTGTATGTAGAATTTATCATCCCACATTAAGTAACCGCCTCGCAGGCAATGTTGTAATAGCTCTGCATATTCTAAGGGAATTTCACTACTAGCTAACCTTTTCCTAGCAATTTCAATGCAGTCCTCAATAGGTAGACATGTAAACAGGGACTGGACATCAAAACTAACCATAGTTTCATCATCAGCCAGTTTTAGGTGTTGTAACTCACTGATGAAATGGTAGGAATCCTTCACATAAGATGTTGTTTGTCCTCTCAAGGGCGATAAAACACCAGCCACATGCTTAGCCAGACGGTAGGTAGGTGAATCGATCTGGCTTACTATAGGCCGTAGTGGAATACCTGATTTGTGTATCTATTACACACCATATTGAGTAGATGGTACCTACTTGCTTTTGTGCCATGAATGTCTCCGATTCAGGTTTTGTAAAGTTAAAAGAACTGGAATTACATTCTGCATGGGAGTAAATCGTATTAGGTACCTACCTAGGTATAACTTGAAGAAATAAACGTCATAAACCGCAAATTACGGCATGTCGGTACTGTTCATGACATAATTATAAATACAATATAAAATATCATTTAAAAAATTTAACACAATTTTTTCATTCCACAAAGAATTTGAATACTTACTTACTAGTCGTACGTAACTGGTCTTAAGTAGGTAAATTTACGATAAGAAATAACAATCATTATTTGTTTAGTATCAATATCCGGAATCCATCTTGAGTCAAGCACCTGTCTTTCTACCTTGAAGTCAGCATTTCCGGTTCCTTTCCGAATTTAGCGCCCTCTATATTATCGTTTTGGTACTACTTACTTGGCGCGCGCGCACCGGGTTGAGTCTTGTCATTATAGCGTCGTTTTTCGCGCCTTTCACAAGTCAGCTTTGCGAAAAAATATTTTAGATCCTAAAGTACTAAAATTAATTTAGTGTCTTTTTTTATTATTTTTATTTTATGTGTTCCTTTCCAAAAAATAAGTAAGTTTACGATAGAAAACCCAAATCCGGATGCCTAGGATCGTGATCGCGATGTTGATATTGAAGAAAATTCTACCGCCTCGCGTAAACGTGATCGTTCGTCATCGTCAAGTTCGGAGAGCCAAAGTTCATCCAGCGGCTGCTCAAGGAGAAATAAAAGGAAAGTTCATCAAACCGTGAGTTACTCACATTTTGAATTTTTGTCTTAACAAGTAGCATTTTTGACAAATTTGATTTACAAAATAAAGAGGTACCGAACTCTAACCAATGAAATCATATGTTGGAAGTAGATACTTCAGACCTTTGTTTACGCAGACCTACCGATAGTGTTTCAAAGATAAATCAGTTAAATCTATCGGAATTCGGAATCACGTACCACGGTTAAAGAGCCACTTTATACACAAGCAAACGAGACCTATCTCAAAAAATTAACCACTCAATCCCGAAGCGGCACTCGCGTGCCGCTTAACAATAGATTTTCTATTGTGTCTGGTGTTCCGGGGCTAGAAGGATTTAATAGAATTACAACTATTTAAATGTAATGATTGGTATGCGGTTCGGTTTGCCGATGCCAAGAAAAAATATTTGGCTACCCCCGGTTTCGTCGAATTAAATGTGAACGACTCATTAAAACGGTTTGAAGCTGCGATGTTACGTGAAGATCCACGATCATATTTACTAGAACGTTCTTTTGCCGGGTTAACACACGCTTTACTCTCACATAAGGAGAAATTACGAAAAACATTGCAATCTTTGTTGAATTGGGCCAACGAATCAAAAGACCCACTAACTCCTAATGCGTTGTTTGACAAAATCGAGTCGCTGTTTTCTAAAGAATCGTCATACACCAAGGTCACTGATGATTTATTGCAAATAGTGTGTGGTCGGCGCGCAGATCTTATTACGTTACGAAGAGACGCGTTACTGCGTCAAATACCAGACGAATTTCATCGGGATGTTTTATATTAATTTCCTCCAAGTGCGGATACATTATTTGAAGATCTTCCTGGACTCGCTTCTTACGTTGCCCCCGAACCCTTGTCCACTTCCCACATTATTTGAAGATGACATAATTCAAAACTACCTTCAAAAAAATTGGGGGGGGGGGGGGGGGATAAATTGGTTTCGTCAGTACATTCGACAGCTCGAACAGAAACCAAAAATATTTTTTATCAAAACCAAAAGCCTTCAACTAGTAAACAAGTAGATGAAACGAATTTTCGTCAAACAATTGGCACAAAAAGATACGCTTCTCGACATCTCAACCCGAAAGGCCAGGACAAATCGGGAAACAAGTCAAAAGGGAAAAAATCACGACCTAACACTTCCTTTAAGAACAAGCGTCGCGAATGTCTCGGATATTTTACAGCGGCTGTCTCAACTTCTCAAGCAATATCAGACTGCTTGGGGCAATTTAGCGGCACCAAAACAAATTTGCGATTTGTTAACGGAGCACGTATTCCGTTTAAGCTCAAACCACCACTAATATTTCCGAGTTCACTTACCTACCTACCTACTACTCGAACCTTCGGAATTGAGCCCAAGTTACCTCTCTACGGCAGCCAGCGCCCATTATTCAACTTGAAACAGCTGAACAAATTTGTAATAACGAAACCATTCCAACTCTTCAGCCATTTCAAAGTACCGACATTTTTGCTACACCAAGACTGGATGGCAAAAATTGATCTGAGCCAGGCTTACTTTCGCATTCCTATTGCGCAGCAGCATCGCAAATTCCTGAGGCTCAATTACCACCACGATCTGAATCGCCACCAATTGCTTCAGATGACGTGCTTACCGTTCGGACTTGCATCGGCCCC
The DNA here is from genome assembly GCA_949319885.1 of Mecyna flavalis. Classification (NCBI taxonomy): domain Eukaryota; kingdom Metazoa; phylum Arthropoda; class Insecta; order Lepidoptera; family Crambidae; genus Mecyna; species Mecyna flavalis. Next base: position 3,733,752 of record OX439426.1, read on the forward strand.
CAAAGACACTACAGTAACAAATTGGGTCGCCGAGCTACTGAGAAGTCACGGTATCAGGTGTGTAGTGTACAGACGATTTTCTGCTCGCAAACCAGTCGGCACAGCAGCTACGCGACGATATAGCCATAACGACAAAGATTATGCAGTTTGCTGGGCTGGAAAATAAATTGTGAGAAGTCTGTTCTGACTCCGACGCAATGCCTCGAGTTCCTCGGCATAACTTGGGACACAAAACGCAACGCAATGTCCTTGTCGGAGTCGAAGTGCCTATCGCTACGCAAAGCACTTCAGCAACAGCTCAAAACAGGCAAATGATCCCTGAAACAATTTCAGACACTAATGGGGAGACTCAATTTTGCCACGTTTGTAACAAAACAGGGTCGCCTTCACTGTCGAACACTGCAAATCTTCAGTCGACAGTTATCAAAGAACCACCCGTATCGGAAAGTGATAATGCCGCATGCTGCTCTTTCCGAGATAGAATGGTGGTACAATACAATAGGTTCAAGCATGTCAATACACAAAAATGCAGTTACTCATCTCCTCACAACAGACGCTTCAGATATCGGCTGGGGCGCTCAGGTTAACGACCAATTCATTGCGGGAACCTGGACAGATCTTCAATTGTCGTGGCATGCGAACAGAAAAGAAATGTTTGCCGTTTATGCAGCGATACTTCAAAAACAAAGTCACCAAGATGCTCAAATTCTTCTTCAGACGGACAACCGGACTGTAGTATCCTACATCAACAAAGAAGGAGGCACCAAATCGAAGAAACTGCTCGATCAAACCCGTCAACTTCTGTTGATTTTCGACAAACTTTAAGGTTCAGCTTTTTGCTCAGTATTTCCCAGGAAGATTCAATGCGGAGGTGGATGCTTTGTCACGCCAGAAAGCTTGTCCCGAGTGGCACCTCACTACAGCAGCAACGTCAAACATTTTCCAAATGTGGGGCTTACCAGAGATGGACCTATTTTTGTCGAAGACAGCTCATGTAGTACCCAGTTCGATCTCGATGGACGTGCAAAATCTCAATGGACGTGCAAAATCTTCAGGCCCAGGATCACAACGCGTTCTGTCACCAGTGGCACTACGGACTCGCGTGGTTATTCCCACCACCGAATCTGATTCCCAGAGTTCTCTGTCACCTGAACGAAGCCAGGGGACAATACATTCTAATTGCACCAAAATGGAACAAAGTGTTTTGGCAAGCAGACCTTCAGCGCCGAGCACTGAGGCCCCCATATTTGATTCCAAACCTAGCTCAACGCTAATAGATACACGAACGGGAATGCATCCACCCGAGATACACGACCTTCACTTAGAAAAATGGTTGATTTCGGGTGGAAAGATATGTTCACAGAATGGACCGATCAGGAGCAAGACCTTCTTATGTCAGGATGGCGTCCATCAACAATGAAAACATACAAACCAGCTTGGGCAAGATGAAAAAAGTGGTGCGAAACGCATCGAATTAATTTTCAATACCCTAACGCTGATCAAGTCGCTCGTTACCTAGCGCATCTACACTGTGATGTAGGATTAGCTTATAAAACTATTTTGGTACATAAATCAGTTATCTCAACGTTTACTTACCTAAATACTAATGTAGATCTTTCTTCTAATACCTTTGTCAAGCATATGCTTAAAGCAATATCAGTTGCCCGCACCAAACCTACTAAGCCACCTATTTGGAATCTTAAATGCTTGTTACAATACTTGAACAGGTACAAGCCAGTTACGGATAATCTTTTACCATGTTTCTAGTTCATACTGCTACTTTGTTATTGTTAGCATCGGGTAGGAGAGTTCATGATCTCACTCTGTTGCGTATTGACAGCAATAGTTTTATTGATGAACAAAATAGTATAGTGTTTTGGCCTGTTTTTGAGTCCAAAACTGACAATGCAAATCATCGTCAGTCAGGTTGGAGGCTCAGAGAACATCCTAAGAAAAATTTAAATGTAGTTTTCAAAATATACTTAATTTTTATTTTTATTTTTTTTATAACACCCCGTGGTGACACCAAACCAGCAATAATAGAACTGTGATTGGTGGCTGGGTAAAATCTTTATTAAAGGATGCTGATATCGGCTAGTTCCGGTTCAGTGCGTTCCGCAGTGGCTTCCCTAAATTGGCTAGAAAACTTTTCTTTAGACAAATTCTTACTACGGGTAATTGGAAAGCTGTTCATACATTTAGAAATTATTATCAAAGAGAATTAATTAATGAAAGATCAAGACATACAGAATCAGTATCATTGTCTAATTATTTTGATGCAGTTAATGTATAAATCATTATTATATGCATAAGTTACGGTTCATTATAATTAATTTACTGTCAATGAAGAATCATACAGGTTCTGTTCATTATGATTAATAATATTTGTATACAACTGTATTAAATAAAACTGTAATCATGTTTTACTATCCTTTTATTACATAAGAAACTTTTTCTTACACATTATAGCGTCAATAACATCAGTTATTAGCACCAGGTGATAACAAACACATCACTCAAGATGGATTCCGGATATTGATACTAAACAAATAATAGAGAGTTTTACCAAAAATTAAAACTTACCTATTATTTTTTATTCAATATCCGGAATCCAGGTAAGGTCTACCTGGTGTATCATGAGTGCCATAATGACAAGACTCAACCCGGTGCGCGCGCGCCAAGTAAGTAGTACCAAAACGATAATATAGAGGGCGCTAAATTCGGAAAGGAACCGGAAATGCTGACTTCAAGGTAGAAAGACAGGTGCTTGACTCAAGATGGATTCCGGATATTGAATAAAAAATAATAGGTAAGTTTTAATTTTTGGTAAAACTCTCTATTTTACTTTTACTACACAGTCAAATGAGCTATCTGTTCCTTGTCAGCGCTACAACAGCAACGTGGGTATACATTTACACAACAAGTAAACACAATAAAGCGGACAACTTAAACAAAGAGACCTCCTGCCGTGGGAAACGAATCGGAAAAGGTAGAAGCGCGATAAATTCTTGCGAGGTACGAAACCGAACTTAAAAATAGGCAACGTAGTACCTACTTATCTAAACCTGTTTGTTCTTACACATTCATAAATGAACAAACTGTTTTGTAGTCGCTTCTGCTTATGGAATTGACGACTGATTATGGAAAAAAAGTAATTTATTTTAACTAATAAATAAATATCCTTTGACACTATACACACAACGCCGCGCCGTCTAGTCTCTTTGTTCTATAGGCCAGACAAGGAATAAACATTACAAACGTTAGTCCCGCAGCCACCTCCAGTGTAGAAGCCGACGTCTCAACCATTTCGTCAAATCCGTCCTCAGCTGTATAAATTAAAAAAAATCTCCAAAGAGCCAATTCAGTGACGGCAATTTTTTTAAACCATCCGAGATAATAAAAAAATACGACTGCACACGTGCACTGGCCATTAACACTGCCTGACATTTTTTAAATTTTGAAGCAGGTGCGTTCGGATTCGGCCGCGCCACCTAGGCCATTTCAGGATATATGCGCATTATAATCATATATAAAATATTTGGTGCCGCCTAGAGTCCAATTAACCCCAGCCATAATTTATTTCCACTTGATAGCGGTGGATGAGTTACGCCACTCGGGCAGATGTTCACAATTACGCGCTCCTTTTTAACGAGGGTCGGCTGCGGCGAGAGTTCGCATTTTTTCATCGGAACACCTTTTGCGTTCACGAACCACGATGCAACTTTTATTCTGGTTGTGAAAGATTAAGCTGGAGATAATAAATTGCATTGAAAGTTGACTAGTTCGTTTTGTTACAATTATAATTTATACAGCGTGGAATTTTAGTCTTTGTTTTCCCGCGCAGTAAAAACCTTAATTTTTAACATCGGGCAACACGTTATCGCGTTAGAGAAGTCAAGTAACCTGATCACATTTTAAATGGTGAGGTAACACATGGAGATAATCATATTATACGAACTTGATTCTGTCGACCTCTTCGCTCCACAAAATTAAGTCAAATATATATTTATTTAAACAAATGTCGGTGCTATATTATGAACACAAACGTCACAAACACAGTGAAATAAACTCATCTTCTTTCTGGCATGCAAATTACTTCACATGACGTCTTTTGAGTTTTCTTTCCCAAGCTTAGAATAATAACATATATTCTAAGTTCCCAAGAGATATTTTTCTAAGTGAAATTAATAAAATATCTTCAGCCGCACAATCAGATGAGATGTCGCTACTTATAAAACTACCAGGATATCATTATTGGTTTTGGCATTGATAGTGTATTTAAAAAAGAGGTAGATATGCCATCCTTTGACGCACGGCGATTAGAATTTGATCCGTCGAGATATACTAAATCTATGTGCTTCACCAACCGTTGACATTATGCGTCTAAAATGATTTGTGTCAATTAACACAATATGAGCGGAGCATTTTTCGAGCGCTAGTGCCGTATCTACCTCTTTTTTAAATACACTATCAATGGGTTTTGGTACGATTTGAGTGATATGGCTACCTTTTCTTTTGAGTCCAAGCCAACGAAACCTTTAGGTGTCTTTTAAACTAGAACTACTTAACGTGTCTTTGGAGTAAATCTAATTTATAAGATGTACTCGTAATATCAAACTGAATGCTTACACGCTACGCGAAACTATAGAGAAACAACTCCTTAGTTTCATTACAGCTCCGGCAATCAAGTTGAATGGTAATTCTCGTACCTGTCTTGTAATTTTAGTTTAATTTGCTTCTGTTTGCTTAGCGCAGCGGAGCCACTTGCCTCTTGGCGGGGAACTACGTCAAGTTCTTTGGAAGTTGCGTGCGGGAATTGATAAAAGCTGAAACATTATTTTATGTAAATTCAAATACAAATACCTAATATAATGACAGTGTAATAGATTGCTGTTCTTACAACTTTCAACTACAGTAGTAAGACGGGTAAACACTTTACCGGTATTACTACTGGTAGTAGGAATGGTAGTAACACGGGCAATAAACGATCTTTTTGTGGTCTACATATTTCTAAACATGCTAACCTGTCGCCCGCTTAGATTATAGTACGATGTTATCCAGTGAAGCATAACCAGACCAATTTAAGTTATGTTGAACTCTGAAGTCCATTAAATCCTCCATTTTTTATCGCTTAGACAAGACATCTATAACAAAGAAGTTAATGCATTTCTTTTAAATACTCTTGCATTACATAAAAAGTGGTTCAGTGCATTAGAGCACATTAAAATGATCGGGGGACACGTGCGGTCCCGATGGGTTCACCCCTTCCCGCGTATAGCGGTCACAATGACAGTTTAAATTGTCAGATAATAAAAATGACACGAGGTGTTAGTTCGCCTCTTGGTCACAATTGAACTAATTTTCGCCTCGTCGCGACTGGGGTGGTTATGACCGATGCGAAAAATATTGACCCGGCAGGCGATGGAGGGTTTAAAATTTAAAAATATATTAATATGGGACAACATTGTTACGATCTCAAAGTAGGTTGTTTAAGCAAGTGCAATTTTAATTTAAAATTTTCGTGAGGACAAGATTTCAGTATATTGCAATTTTTCATAACTTTATAACTTTTCTTTAAAATAACCTTTATTCATTCTCAGCGTGTGAATTTAAGTTTACCAAAATTGCCCCTGATTCTTTCCTGGAACGGTTGCTTAATTATTTAACTTCAATTAGCTAAATTTGTTAGGTGTATTAAATTGTAAAGTGTGTAAACCTTTGTCTTCCTTATTAATTTATTTGAGTCCTTTTGATTTCGGAAGTTTTAAGGCAATTTGATCATGATTTTTTTTGAATAGGTACATAGGTACGTCGACTTTACAACGTAAATTCTCAAGTATATTAAATTTTTGTGTTATAGAAAATAATATAAAAATAGCAATACTAATTCCTCGTGAAGACTAGCTGGTGTCCAGATAAAGGTAATACTCGTACAAGAAATAGAAGAGGATATCAGAACAGTTAGTTTGTCTTTGTAGGGAGCTGCCGCTCCGTTCGTTACTGTACACATACTCACCCATAAATACGATTATACGAGTATGGTCATAAGTTTTTATCTGAAAGGGTAGCGTTGAACGGCGCTTACATATTAGAACATGTGACTGTCCACACGAGTCGCGTATATCCGTAATAAATTGTAAAATGTATCCCGCTCCGCGCGCCCTAATTTTCACTAATGGCTGGACAGCCCGCTTAACCCGACTAATGCGGCTGAAGTTTTAATCGATGCATGCATGATAACGCTTACGGCCTTACATTATCATAAATTGACCCATAAGAATAAATTTGCCGTTTATGATGACTATATAAAGGTTCGGTGCCATAAATGTTACAGATATGACACGGTATTCTTAGCGTATTTTTTTAAAGAAAGTGCTAAGCAGGAAGTGGCACCGGATGGTTCGTGTTCACTATAGTTCATAGAGACTAGATTCTTAGATGCGTTTTCTTAGATGCGTTAGCTGCTTTTAGGTAAATAAATCGGAAGTAGGGGGAGATTACGGTGGGAATGGAGGTAAAAACGGAAGCATCACAAACCTATCAACAGCACATCACGGTAAACACTTGCAGTTCGATAATAGCACTTATGCCCCCGTACATAAAAGCGGTACAAAGTCCAAAGTGAATAGTCTGACGTGCTTTTGACTGTACAAAAATTTTTTGGCAAAAGGGAAAATTGAAAAATATCTGAAGCAAAAAATATTGTTTAAAATATTAATTCTGCGAATTGTGTCAACGTATTCGCTGATGGTGGTGGGTTTTGATTGAAAGTGGCTGAAGCCGAAGTTAAAATATACATTTAACTTAAGAGGGAAGAAAGGTCTACCGGCGTGTTTGTTTTCGCTCCGCGGACGAATGTTTTTCTTTCTTTTTGTTTAACTTTCCTGAGGCTTAGACAGAAGCATTTTCGCTTTACCTTTTTTTATTAAATGTAACGTACCTTCTTTATATACTTACGTATGTAAGAGGGAAGGAAAATTAATATTATTATTTATCTAACGATGAATTCACATTATTTCATATTATTATGTTGTCTTTGAATCTATGTAATGCTAAATAAAACGAGACACAGATAAGACACAAACTGAAATATATTATTACTATACTCGTAATTATTAGTTTTCTAAAATAAGACTGTTACATTGTATGTCGAATTGGTGCTTTATGATTTAACACTTTTTTAGACTACAAAAATATACAGGCAAAACTGCGTGTATTTTCGTGGCGTGGTGGCATTGGTGGCAAGCAATGGTGTAATGTTGGTGTTGCAAACGTCAATGGGCGAAACTCGAAAGTGATTAGGCACTTACCATCTGATGCAGTAGCGTAGCGATGGGGGGGGGGGGGGCGGTCCGCCCCGGGCGGCACTTTTTAGGGGGCGGCAAAATTTCCTGGAGGAGCAAAAAAAAAAGAATAAGAGGGCCTGCAGAATTGTAAAAAAGGGCGGCAGAATCGTTTTCCGCCCCGTTGGGCTGCTTTGCCAACTGGAGGAGCAAAAAAAAGGGGCGGCAGAATTGTCTTCCGCCCCGGGCGGCTGACACCCACGCTACGCCACTGATCTGATGATTCATAAGCATTCTTTTTCCACAACGACAACCTCATTTTTTAATAAAAACATAACAAAACCGCGTTTGTGCCTTGTGGACCTCGGTTTGTGATCACAAGGGCTTAATTTCATATTTACAACACGCTTTTTATTTTCGCAAAAAAATAATTTTATTACGTAACCACCCCATTGTGTTGTGTAGTATTTATACAAAACTTAGGTGTCGGTTCCCAAAGGACGGGATTGTTTTGTCTAGCCCTAGCGAAATTGTTTGAACGTCAGGTAATTAAGTTTACCCTGTATTTTGTTCGGCTAATTACGGGTCCTTGTATTGTTTTAGGTAGAAAGACAAGTAACACATAGCATCATGTTTTTAAGTTTTTAATCAGCAATGGATACAAAGGCTCCACTTAGCTAGATAGTCAATGTTTGTCATCACGACAAATGCACTCGTTAAACCTAAGTACAGTTTTCTTAATTACTTATGTGACCTAGAAAAAGTTGCCAATTATATCTTTTGCTTTTGATTTATTATATTGTATTGTATAAAGTTGAACATATTGGCACTATTTGGTTGTTGTCAAAGAATGCAAAATACTCTCGGGCCTTATTAATTATGGAGATTTCAATTAATTAAAAAACGTTTTGGAGAGTAAAATGGCAAACAGCGTCTGTTGTGCATTCCGTCCTTGCATTTTATTTAAGTGAGGCCGGTTTCGCCGTCCGTAGTTCGATAACGAAAGTAATATCAGTGAGGAATCATCGCCCAACTTTTGAAGTATGAGTATAATGAGTATTTTAGAAAAGCAATCTATAACTTATTATTCAGGAATAACTAGTTCCGCTACTTCCAATTGCTGCTTCATTCACATACATATATTGTTTGATGGAAGTCAACTTTTGTGTAGGTTGTTTTCTTTATTAGATTAGGTACTGCGTAAGTAAGAGTACCACTTATTGCAGAACGGCGAGTGGATATATTCTAAGAATATTAATATTCATATGCCGATATATAAAGGGCCATTAAATCGCCACAAGGCAGGTGACGGCTTGTCCCTCCGGGGTGAGAGATTTTTGCCGGTATTGGGACAATAATATTTGTTCCCGAGTCCCATAAACAGCCGAAGGTCCCACTTGCCTGCGGTTATGGTGTTTTATGTATAATTGTATATGAGGCTTACGCTTTCTCCTCTGCATAAAAATTTGTTTTGTAAGTATGTCTTCACTGTTTTATGGTTCAGTATGATAGCGTTCTGCGCATTCCCTTTATTTGCAGCTGCATTCGTTTGTCAATGCCCACTCAGGATGCACTCGTCTGCGAAATGTCGCTGGATCTGCACTGAATTAAAATAAAAGTGAACTCTCTCGCCTTAACGACTCACGCGATGTTGTTAATGTAATGCTTGCTTTCTGTACTTAGATTATTTTTGACTTGACTTGCTGCAGGGCCCAGATTTGCATGGGTGGTGAAAGAGAGAGATACAAAACGTATCCGATTTTGATTGCCATTAATACTCATAACCACTTGCTTGTACACTCGTACAAGCATGTTATTAATTTGTTTATCTTGGTATGTTGATTGGGGTTCCAGTCGGGGGTTAGATGGATGATAAATGTTGGATGGCAAGAGTTTTGACGGACAGGGTATTTGATGAGTGGCGCGCGAGAGCCTTAAATCATTTATCTCTATCACACGAATATACATATACTACAATCAATATTGCTATATTAGAAATATGCGTTATGTCGCAGAGCGACGGTAAACATTGCAATCTTCCAATGCACAATGTTGTAGTCATATTATGCAACAATCCATCTAACTTTTTGACAATCATCTGTCCATACAAAGTTCCTCATTTTACTTTCTTATCAAACGTCATTTCAAGCAGTGTAACGTTTTGATCCACATCTTCATAAATATTCATATCCACATTCATTCCTAATAAGGGCTACAGAAACTCCGTGACAGATGTAGGCTACCTATAAAATGTATGAGATATCCTGTCATCGGTTTCGGGATAACACGGTAATGTGAATTCCCGGGTCGAGAGATACTTTTCCAATTCCTAAGCCTGCTTATAAGGCGGTATTATCCCGACTCTAAGTCCAAGTAATAAGGTACAGTTTCGTATGGTATTTTGCTCGGTGTGCGAGTGCTATTTAGCGTCGTATGGCATTTGTGGGGTACTCGGTAGTATAAATAATGCAGGCGACTGATTAAGCTGAAAATGTTAATTTCTTAGATATAGGTCGTGTGTCTATTTAAGTACATTATGTAAGTAGGAAAACACTGGCTTTTATTTACTTTATTTTTTACACTATTTCGATGCAAAAAAAGTAGCCTACAAGAAGTTTGCGTTAAGCTCTACAATAAGCTAATTTAAAATAATTAGTGGCAAACTAGTAGAGGTTTGGCTAAACTCTGAATGGTATATAAATATAATTTTTTTACTGACTTTATGACATTAAAACACTAAGAAAGAACAAGTAAGTTTCTTTCCTAAGAAAATATTATGTGACGGATAGTTTTTTTCTACGCTATATCAGTTTGACCAACGGGCCTTGAGCGGCTTACCCACTGTTCCACGGAGGCGGTAAAAAATATTTGCTACGTTGGTTATTACACTTATTACGAACGTCATATTTTTGAAGCAACATCTGTTAAGCCTGGACGTGGCCAATTATGCTGCGTCGTTAACAACGTGACATGTTTATAGTTTTAATAAGCGTTACCCGTGTTTCCCATGTTTCACTTGCATTATTTTCGCCAGGACAGAGTTGTGAAAAATTTCAAAGAAATCAATTCTTTATTCATACTTATAGGCTATATTATTGTTATTTATGTTGCTATCTAACGAGAAGAACCGGCAAGAAAAACGATTGCTACTCTCTTCAATCGTTTCTAATCTTCTCGTAATTATTGATATTATAACGAACTACATCAAAAGAAATTATTCCCATGTTTCGTTTTAAGCTTCCTTAGTAGGTACAATGTTGAAGGCACGGACCTGTTGAAGGTTTGCTAGGTGATGTAATACAATCCTGATTAGGGAGTTTTTACAGAAGTGACTTAAATAAAGGGTTTCTCTCCTAAATTAACATGAAAAACGGGAAAATTTTAATGCCCTCTTTGATGCGCTTTACGAAGGTAGAATTAAGCTAATGGAAAAATAATCCGTCATTAGAGTCATTACTGAGAGACCAGAATTTCAGAAGGTAGTTAGGAATTTCCAAACTTGGAGTTTCACATAACTTTAGGACCCTGTACTGTACAGTCAACAGCAAAAGTAGATAAAAAATCAAAATCAGAAGTTCAATACTAATGAATGTCGTCTGCGTCAGAACTGTGTGATGTCAAGATGATTTTAAAGTAAGTGTTTTATATTATTTATACCAAACATCTATGCCTGATCAATGTTGACCCCAAAAGTTGTAAACGATATTCACATCAGAACTAAGAAGTCAAATAATGATTTAGTAGTCAATGCTTTGTAAAATATACAATATTTTACTTTAAAATCACCTTAACATCACACAGTTCTGGCGCGAAGTACATATGTTCATTAGTATTGAACTTCTGTCTTTGATCATCTACTTTTACTGTTGACCGTACCTTGCCTGCTTATACATGCCAAAAGATCATTTTCCGATATTATCAAACTGTCTCATTGACATGAGAAAATGATAAGCAAATACTTATTGACTGATTTCTAGTTTTACTATGCTACGGGCTAACTGAGGAAGAAGCCTTGCTCTACATTACTTAAAAGATCAATAATCTCACTGTTGCGAAGCGTTCTAAAAAGTGTCGCAAAAAGATATGGAACTCAAAATAAAGCAATATTTAAAGGTTATTTATCCCTCCACGTGGAATGCGTAAAGAAAAGTCTCTATCGCGATCCCGTGGGAGCTTCGCGAACACCATTTTTTCGACCTTTCTACGGATAAAACGATTTACATTTAAAAGATAACTAACAAAGTTGGTTTTGCATTTAATTAAAGTCCTAATTTTATTGTAAACACTGCATTGTTTGTGGTATTAAATAACCTAATAATTTTTTTTAGTAAGAGTTAGTTATTTGTCTTTTTATAGGATGTAAATTTGGCAGGTCTGGGAAAGACGTCAGAAGATAGTATCTCTACCTCTCACTTTAATTGTAAATATTACGCTTATGAAGCCGAAATATGTATAACACCGAAAATTCTCGCAAATAAACTACTTTCGCCGCAAATTGTAGACGTCAACCGTACGAAATAGATAAAATACGATTATGCTACGCAAGCATTCACCATCCTGTCACCGCGATCCAGGATGTTTTTTCGTAAAAATCAGGTAGCCGTTTCCATAATAGGGTGGCGGGTAGCGATCAGCATAGCAAATGTTTCGGGCAGAAATCGTTCATTTTAGTATGCCGTGGCAACAGCGCACCCGTGACGGGAATCGAATGGAATAACTAAATTGGTTTTTATGAAATATATTCTGTAAGCCAAAGCTTTGTATATGAGCTTGTGCCGTGGGGAAAAGATCAGAGTACGACGATTATTTTTTATAGGCAACAGTTTCGAGAGCTAGTAAAAATAAAGGTAAGAAGTAAGAAAAGTTTGACCTTGTATAAACCTAAATTTTACCTTCGATACGAAATTCTTTTTATACGATGGACTTGTTCAGTCTGCATAGGCATGTAGTAACTTTTAATCTAGAGTGAAAGGATCTATTCATTGGCAAATCCTTGTAAATGGGTAGGACGACTTTATCATACATGTAACAAAAGTATGTATGTATGTGTTGTATGTTGTGAATGTAAATGTTAAAGTGTGTAAATATTGACACAAGCAATGTGCTTTATATTGCAAAACGAATTTAATATGCTTGAAGGTCAATTAGCATTTGTATGTTGTTATAGTATTTTAGTAATACATAGTAGGATCTTATTTTACAGTGGTGAAATATCTTATTATTTATTGACCTGACATATTCTAAAACAAAGAAAATAACAATAATTCGAATTTTCCTAGTAAGTAATGTAGTAGTTTGCATTGTGTTCGTAATTTAATGAATAAAGTATTATAAATTGTGCATGGGATTCTTGAACAGACAGCGGGATAATTAAGGATAAAAGGACAACATAAAATAAAACGAAGGTCAAGAATCTAAAAATATCCGTAAAATATCTTCTTTGACATGAATGTGCTTGTAGTAAACAAGCCCCTGGTTACAAAAGATAAAGCTTTCATCTTTTTCGTTAGTAAAACCCCTAATATTGAAGCGGATAGTTGAATTAGTGGTCCCGGAACATATTTTAGGGCACCGCAGGGAATTTGAATCAGAAGTGATATAATTTATGCCGGTCAAGAGCCCAAACTTCTTGTGTTAGTTGATAGTGGATTCAGAATTTAAAAGCGGGGAGTGCTGCATTGAACTGGTCGAAATAAGATTTATGTAAAGCGTACATTTGGAATGGCATATATTTTAAGGGTAATATTAGAAATGTGTAAAGAGTTTAAAATCAGGTCAGATAAGGTTAGTGCCGTGAGGGATTTCGACAGTAAGCGATTGCAAGTCAAAGCTACGTCTTCCCGGAGTTGTCTTGGTTAACCTTTTGTCTTTGCTGTGACATCGATATTACGCAATTACGAGGTTGAGAAAATCAAAGATGAAGGAAGAGATTCGCAGTAAGGATGCAAAGTGCAGGAATATAGCTTTTATTTCTTCAAGTGGCACTACGCACGCGGCTGACACTTTTCCCACATGATAAAATTAACGTGATCAAAAATGTGATACCTAATTTAACTTTTCAGGTGCCCACGTGAGTCCTGGCGTGTCCGTGGCGTTATGCGTGCGCAGGCGCGTCTCGCCTCTGAGAACAGCACTCTACGTCGCAGCGCAATGCGGTGGCGCGATCGCAGGAGCAGCTGCTGTCTATGGGTAAGTACTTACTGCAGAACAAAAAAAAATAGAATATCTTTAAATAATAATAACTCTAGGAATAAACAAATGCATTCGGAAATTCGACGTCCAAAGTTTTGAACGAAGACGTGCAAAAGTTAAAATGGCGCCCAACGTGGTGGAAAGCTTAGCACAAATTTTAGCATCGCAAACAAAACTTATTTAACTAAAACTTTTACAAATACGGAGCAAAACAAGTGGCCATAAACATACGCACGTAAAAGCTGAAATCTTAACGGGCAAATAACAATTCAGTGAAGTCGTAAAAGTTTCTTTCTCGGATATAACTTGTACTAGAATGTTAAGCAAACACATTGTTAATACATTTGGAGTGCAGTTGTGAATTGAATATAATGGAGCAAGCACATACCTCCGAAGAGTTGGTCGACAAATAACAGCAACTATTCTGGAATATAATGCACTGCGCGTGTGGAGCTGGTTTGAATTGCAACCGTGGTACGGTAATCCGTTGTTAACTCTGTTCGGAATTTGAATTTGTGTGTTTCTATTGTTTGTGCATTTTGTATTCATTCTACACTGTGATTCTACATTTCGTTTATAATGCCTAAATTATGATGGTAACGTTATTCATTTATATACAAATACATGTCAATCTTTTACATATATCGGTACAGTTATAATTACAAGATAAAAGACGATCTGAATTAAATTTGGTATAAATTACATTGACATATTAAAGCGCATATCTGCTTGTTTATTATCCATATCATCTAATCGTATATAACATAGTACACTACCTCCAAGTAGCACAGGATAGAGTGGCGCATATCATGACACTATTACTCTAAAGTGCAGTTGCCAAAACACTGCAGACGTCAGTAGTTATAATTATGTTGTAAATTGCAACGGTAAACCTTTGCACATTTCCACTTTGAACTAGCGCAGTCGTAAAATTTGCAGCAACCTCTATACAGGGTGTCATTCGATGTTAATATAAAAACTGACTGTAGAGATTGAATAATTTGTAACTGTTATAAAACAACTTCTTTTTTAGGGTTCCGTAGCCAAATGGCAAAAAACGGAACCCTTATGGATTCGTCATGTCTGTCTGTCTGTCTGTCTGTCTGTCTGTCTGTCTGTCCGTCCGTATGTCACAGCCACTTTTTACCGAAACTATAAGAGCTATACTGTTGAAAATTAGTAAGTAGATGTATTCTGTGAACCGCATTAAGATTTTCATACAAAAATAGAAAAATAATAATAAATTTTGGGGGCTCTCCATACTTAGAACTAAAACTCAAAATATTTTTTTTCATCCAATCCTTAAGTCTGGGGTATCTATGGATAGGTCTTTTAAAATGATAATAAGGTTTCTTATATCATTTTTTTCTAAACTGAATCCCACCAAAAACATTCTGTAAAAAAACTAGCCAAGTCTCGATGGAGCTGCTTGTTTATCTCTAAAAAGTAATGAAATCTAGACATAGTCGTGCCAAGTCTAAGGTTCCTTACTGCGATTTCTTTATTATTATAGTTAATGTTGTGTGACTTGGCCGTTGAAGGGCCAGACGGCCAAACGGACCTGCAACTCAACTTCGAAGGGCCAAATGAGACACTAGCGTCCAATTACCAATACCAGTATGGGCTATTATATAGGTAGTTACAACAGATATAACATTACATGTAAACAATGACAGATTGGTGCAATGGAGTAATGGTTTTGTACCCTTGTGTACCCTTCAACGGCCAAGTCACACAACATTAACTATAATAATAAAGAAATCGCAGTAAGGAACCTTAGACTTGGCACGACTATGTCTAGATTTCATTACTTTTTAGAGATAAACAAGCAGCTCCATCGAGACTTGGCTAGTTTTTTTACAGAATGTTTTTGGTGGGATTTCACTTCTTTTTGTAGGAACGTGGGCATATTGATTTATTTTGTATCTATTTGGAATGAGACGTTTCCCGTGAGATTTTTTTAGCCTATGTCCTGTTCCACGTTATAAACTATACCTGTGCCAAATTTCATGTGGATTGGATTGATAATGTACTATCCCATCCCCCCACCTCCCCCTCCCATTAATATACCCATCCCCCCTCCCACCCCCCCCTCTCATCTCCTTTCCCCCATCCCATCTCTCTTCCCCCTCCCATCGCCCCTCCCATCCCCCTTTCCCCTCCCATCCCCCCTACTCCCCCTCCCATATACTATCCCCACCCCCCAGCTACCCCTCCCGTCCCCCCTCCCATCTCCCTCCCCTTCCCCCCTCCCCCTACCCCTACCATCCCCCTTTTCCCTCCCATCCCCCCACCACCACCAAATGAAGCGGCTCACTAAGTTGAGTATTTTTTGTAAAGGCGGTATATGTCGATCTGTAATAGTTTGGTTGGGCTCTTGTGTTTTCTAATCAGGGTCACCAGGTACTCCAGATCTTCGAATATACTAGTTTTTATAGTTTTCCCTTTATGTAGCCATTAAACCCTAACTCTGTACCAAATTTCAGCTCTCTGAGTTTATGGGAAGTACTAGTTCTATTTTGATGATCATCAGTGAGTCAGTGAGTGTCTGTCATAAATGCGAAACTTTGCTTTCGCTTAACTTCGGAACTAAATGACTTACAGCCTTGAAATTTTGTATTCTAAGTATGTGATTATAGCTTACTAAATGACGAAAATTTCTGCGTTCTGGTCTTATCCAGAGGTTCTCAAATAGGGGCCTGAAAATGCGGCGAAATGGTTCCAGTAAAGGATGGTACGGCAGTGTTTGCTTCGCGCTCGACTTGGCGGGGGCACTGCCGTGCCCCCAGATAGTTTGCGCGAGAGACACTTCCAAAGTGGTAAAATGTTGGTCCCCCCCCCCTGTAACTTCTAAAATAAGAGAACGATAAATCTAAAAAAAATATATGATGTACATTATTATGCAGACTTCCATTGAAAATTGGTTTGAACGAGATCAAGTAATTAGTTTATAAATTTTTGGGGCTTCCCATACTTAGAACTGAAACTCAAAAAAAATTTTTTCTTCAAACCCTTACGTGTGGGATATCTATAGATAGGTCTTTAAAAATGATAATAAGGTTTCTTATATCATTTTTTTCTAAACGGAATAGTTTGCGCGAGAGACACTTCCAAAGTGGTAAAAAGTTGGTCACCCCCCCTCTAACATTTAAAATAAGAGAACGATAAAACTAAAAAATATATATGATGTACATCACCATGCAAACTTCCATTGAAAATTGGTTTGAACGAGATCAAGTAATTAGTTTTTTTTTTAAAACGTCATAAATCGTAAACCGCAATTTTCCTCTCATTCAATCAACTCAAATATAAAAACGTCGATCAAACTTACAAAGAACTACAAGAACTTTTATATTATGATGATACTTGCTGCTACGGAACCCTTCATGGGCGAGTCCGACTCGCACTTGGCCGGTTTTTTTTCGTAAAGCTTGGCTTATCGAAATCACAGCACTTCACATGGGAGCGAACTCAATATGTCTTGCCATAAATATTGGCCCTGGTAGGATGAACACAAAAGTTACTTGAATACATATATTCAAATTATTATATGTATTTTTTTATATTGTGCTCTTTCCTTTTAACTTACTTAGCAAAACTATCAGTTTCACACTCAATTTTCCCACTTCGTGTATTTCAATTCACATGGAGCGTCAAAAAACATGTTCACCCGGTATATGTAGACTGCAAACAACAATTATAATGATTGTGGAACGCAACGTTTGTTAGTTACATATTCCCCGTTCGCGCTTAGCTAGACTCACGGAATAACGTGTTGGCGTGAGCTTCGCGTTCTCTACTATTAATCCTACCGCGAGCATTGTTACTATTTTAATAACGAAAGCCGAGAATTTACCGCCATTTATTCGGCTTTCTTGGTATTACGTAAGATTTTGTGCTAAGTGTTTTAACATTTACTTTTTAATTATGATAATTAATTCTATTTGTATGATATTTTAGATAGTAACATAATCAGGTTTTGGTCTTGTCATAGATTTTTTGAAGATATCGGTAACGAAAGAATTTTAGCAAAACAGAGGAATTTTGAAAGTTGTACAGTCAGCAGCCATTACATATTACATATATAAATTATGTTTCATAGCTAAACTTAATATATTTAAAGTATATACATAGTTTAATGTATTGTAATGTGTGTTCTTCTATGAAACCACTTCGTAGTTACTTTGGTTACCATATATGGCAAAATGTATAATATTTTATGAAATCCTTCAACCGTTTATAAAAAAGCGAGTGTATATTTGCGGGTAACATACCTATCATACTTTCTATTTACGTACCATACAATATAAAGTACCTTCTGTATCTTGTTATTTATAAATACAAATAAACAAACATAAACATTTAGCCCAGCCATTTGGGATTCATCCGTATAAAATAAAGTGGTCAGCCCTCATTAGTTGCTTTTGCAAATTATCCCTTCCTTTCTTATCCCTCAGATGGCTACAGAGGCTCGTGTAATCATGGTTCCGTTTGATTGGCCGTAATCCCACCTCACAATATCAAAGTACATAATATTATTATGTAGAATCTATGCTCTTTTGAACCTAGCTGATTAGCTTCTGTGATATATACCGTATTGGATTTTTGGGATTATAATATGTATCATGGACGAAAAATTACAATGATTTTATCGGTTCAAATGTTGCTGTCTCATTCTTACTTCATTAACGTTGCTGTAAACTATTGTTTATAACTGATGAGGGGAATAAAAATAAATAAATTATTAAATAAACACTAAACAATTATTAACAAAACACAAACACACACATGAATATTGATTACTACGCAAAATATATTATTTAATTTTGTACATATATTGAGTTTATGGAATGTAAAGATAGAAGCTATAAGAATAACAGAAGGAATTGGTTCTTCCCGTAACTCACGTACCTAATTATCTTCTTCGATATCGGCTCAGCGGATCTGTCTGTCATCTGGCTTATATATAGATTTCGTCCTTTATCTCGGCTTTCTTTAGCGATTTTTTTTTCAATTAAAATACAAATTTTGGAAGTAATTACGCCAAGCCACCTCGGTTTATACTCATTATGTCTTTATAACGTGGCTTCCCTCAAAGAAAAAAGCCGAAACGTTTCCGCTCCCCAGATGAAATCGTCTTTGCGGATATAAAAAACAATAGAGCTCAATGTTACTTTAAATGTTTCTGGCATGGGAGTACCCAGAAGACAAGCCGAGTGGTAATCTACAATTTAAAACGGAGAAGGTCTTAATGAAATTAAATTCGAGATGGGGAAAGTTTCTGGTGAAATTACTGTCGAGACAGCTTTGTGACTGCCGCATACAGACGACTGTCCGTAGTCGTTACTTATTCTTTTGTTTATTTATCGGATCATGCTCGTTCTGCTAAAAGAGAATGGCTGAACAAATGGATCATGTTCTTGGATAAGGCATTTTATGATATTTACTTTTCTTTTGAAGCTTTTGTCATGAAATTATGTAAGAATTTTTTGTAGTGTGTTTTGACGGAACATTGATTATGTTTTTCCTTACTCGTTGGCTTAAAATGCGGCACTGTAACTATTGAGGTCTACTCCATCACAAAAAAAAACTAAAGGAAATAAAGGTTTTGGGTGATATTAATAACCTTAACCCTATGTTTGTGTCTCGATATAGTGTTTTAAGATGTTTTAGTAAGTTCCTTGCCTCAGAATTGTAAATCAAAATGACGATCCCACCGAATATGAAAAGCAAAAGACAAATTGAATATTAAAAATGAAAAATTTCGTTTTAAAATATCTCTGCAGGACACATTAATTAATACGCGAACGGAAGGTTAGATGTCCTCGAGGGTGCTGTAAATGTGAAATAATTTATGGAGGAGCGACCAGGAACAAGGGGAAGTTAATTAATTAACAGCTGATCTTAGAGTCCCCTGTGCCGCGGCTAGTAGGCTACTTCCCATTTGGTAAACTTCCCATTTGGTAAACTTCCCATTTGGTAAACCTCAATCTGTGCCTACTCAAAAGTTGCGTTTGGTAAATATTTTATTTACTTCATACATTTAGTCCCATTTCGATAGTTTACCAAATGGGACTAAATGTATGAAAAACGTATGAAGTAAATAAAATGTTTACCAAACGCAACTTTTGAGTAGGCACAGATGGAGGTTTACCAAATGGGAAGTTTACCAAATGGGAAGTAGCCGGCTAGTAAGGTGAGCCGAGAACAATGCCAAAGTTTAAATACCAGAACACTTTTAGATTTAAAATTATTGGAACGCGATGACTGTATGAATTTGTTGGAACGTCTTAATTCACTTCGTCGATTTTGGTATCGTTTGTTTTGCCACAAGTAACATCATTTATAAATTAGTAAGTAGTTGTTAGTAACTAGCCCTCCACTTAGTAATAATTAAGTTTGTAAGGTAATATTTTACTTAGGATGTGGGTGTATCTCGTTTTTCTATCTCCTAATCGCACGACGACGATTTAAATTAAGTGCCTTGGGTGAGGCAGAGGAAAGTACTTTTTAATAACACTAATATTGTTTAGTCAGGGAAATGGATTTGTCTATAAAATAGAACATTAGGTATGTATAAATAAGTAGATAATTAATCATTTAGTATTAATAACAGAAAAAGAATGATACTTTGTTGAGCTACATATAAGTATGGCGCCCAACGAGGGGCGCGGTGTTACACAATCAGTTGCACATTAAAGAAAACGATTGATTAATGATTTCATGAATTAGGTTAATTTGTTAAATACAGATATAATTAAAGTCGTAAGCCTATATAAAAAATACAACTTCCCTAACAAAAAGTACACACTCCGGTGGAGAAAAAAAATGATGAAATCCGCGTGTAATGTTTGGACGCATAATTAATTTCCTAAAGAGTCGCTCGCACACAAGCCCCTGTCAGGACTCAGGCCTTGAAACGCGTCTCGTTTACATTCTTACATATTTCCCTCACGTTTTCAGAATTCTTAACTTAAAAGGAAAATATTTCTCTCCGTCAACATCGTGTTGCTAAGTACCTCCACACCTTTTATAAAGCTAAGTTAAATGGTCCCTTTACTTGTATTTGGAATTTTTATCTTATTTAGCAAAAAATCTTAATGTAAAAAGCATTAATTTGTTTTACATTCAATGCTTTCAAATAAATCTTATGTTAATTATCATTTAGTAGGTACTAACCATTATTGGAAACTCACCTTACCAATACAATGAAATAAAGTTTGCGCGAGCCAGCTTCGAATACTGTTTTAATTAAACTGTACAACAAAATATCATCATAATGTAGCTAGAGGCTTTGCCTGGTTTTAAATCGAATGAAATTCCCAGCAAACGGACTGGTAATGAGTTCTACTCATATCTTAGGCGCAAATCTGTAATAGTTATTGTTTCTGAAAAATATAGCTTTACGGTCAAGTATTGCAAAGTAGCAATTTGAGAATTACAACACATTTTTTTTTGTGAAGTAAACTACCCATGCAACTGCCGTATTTACTTAATCCTGAACTAGAAGTTTGTTCTTGGTTTCATTTTTGTTTTGATTGTACCAAAATGAACTTTTTTATAATAGGTAACTACTGAATATCGCATATATGCCGTATTTTATCAGTTTAAAATCAAACGATAAAGAAATAGAATTTGATGAAATAGTACATACATAATTTTGGAACACATTATGTTAAAATACACACGTTTCCTTTAGATATTTCAATTAAAACAAAGATTATAGCGTGGGACTTGCGAAGAAGTTCTGATGTAGCACAAACAATGTTTCAACGTACATAAATTGTTAAATAAACCAACTAATCAAAGTACTTTCCTATCGCTCGGTAAACATGTCACTGTTTGAACTGAGTTCGGCGTGTTTGGACATGTTGACAGGCGAATCGATATCAAGTTGAGCTCTTGACACCAGTCTCGGCGATAACTTTTTTTAAAGTTTGAGGCTGGCGATCAGAAGGGATTTTACTGTCGTCTTCAAGATGTAGAGACGATAAATAAATAGAAAATGTAAAAACATTTAGGTACTGATATTACTCTACTAGGGAAGTTCTCCGCTAACTGTATTACCAAACAAAACTCTTTGGAAAATCAGTTTTCGAAATTTTCCGAAATTAAGACATTACTATTATAGGTACTTTATAATATTATTACACTGTGCTCTGCAAAACTATGGCTACGTTAGTACTATATATATATTTTTTTAAATTTATTTATTTAATTCTGTGCTATGGCATAAAAACAGACTGGTACGCTTAATTTTTCAATCGCGTGAAACGAATCAAATGGTTTGCAACACTGAATTTTATATTTGATTATTCAATTAGCATTTCAATGGGCCGGCACAGCCATTTAGAATTCGCGATTTTTATTTACTCTCCATTTTAAACCGTGCAACTGTTGGATTGAATAATAGTCAAACATAAACGAACATACTCGTATTTACTAGATATACCTACTCGTTCTCGTAGCAGACTAAATATTGCTAATTGGTTTTGTGGGTCTCATAGACAATAATTTGCTATTTATTTTATTTAGGAATTAAAGAGCAGTTGTAGTCATGTAGGTAATTGGAATCCACATTTCTTTTAAATGTTATAAGATGTAGTGATTGTTACGATTATAAAACAGATAAAATCAGCTTTATGGACTACGATGGGTACGGATTGGTGATCACAACGCCGAGCTGCTTTCGAAAATTCCGACACAAATTTTACCCGAGCCGGGTTTGAACACCCGAGGTATGTAAACCACAGGACTTTTGATTAGATTGATTTAGGTAGTCTTTAGTTATTATTATAGTATATTAATTAAATCCAGTGTATAAAAGGTGCCTATGGTTAAAAGTGGACATTACAGATACACGCAATGACAGGTCCGGTCGGCTCCCGCCCGCATGGATTCCATCTTGTCACTCGTCTTATCGACCGTCCTTCCAAATTATTTTATTTTTCGGAATATCCTCTTTATACGTGGTACTACTAGGCTAAGAACTTTTTTATCCTTAAAAAATACTTTTATTAATTAATCATACATAATATAGCTGTTGTTTACTTGTGACATTCGTTTTTAAATTCCAGCTTAAAATTTTTGGAAAGGCAATTTCAAAGTAAATAATTACAATAATGAAATGTCAGCAAATTGCTGACATAAGGTAAACAAAAAGAAAATAATAAACTACAGAATGATAAAAAATAAACAAATTGTATAACCGATATTTGATCCGAGCTTCTCACTTAACAAAATTTAATCAGTCCAATGGATAATGGGATCGTCAAATTCGTATCACCTGCCTGTCAGGAATGCTTCTACTATCGTGAACCCAGGTAAAAATTTGATACAAAGAATGAGGAAACACAATGCACAGTCCATTGCATTGTGTAAAACTCTTTTTGTAAAGTGACATACGATCATTGTCGTGATATATGACGGAGTGTATAAAGGACTCTATGAGTATCGTTGGACAATGTCTCGGCAGGTATTCTTCCCTTTGTGTTTAATACAAATCTCAAAGAAGTATACATGTATAAAATATTGAAACAAAATTAAATAATGATTTGTATAGGTAACTCTCCAGTTAAAATGACTGAAAATCGATTAGGGACCATTTATAATAAATTATAATGTACTAACTCACTTAAAAATTATTCTAATTTAAGAATGAAAAATCTTGCTAAAAGATCTCAGTCTTGTTGTCTCTGTACGATCTTGGGAGTAATATGTCAGAAAGCGTATATGTTTTGAGATTCCTCATATGTAAGCGAGTGTGGTCATTAAGAGAGACAATGGAACTGAGAATTTTGTTGATTGGATGTGCAACATTAACTTGAATGATGGGGTCATGTGTCCCGTCGTGAAACATAAATAGACTAATAATTTTGCCGGTTTACTTCTGTACGATCGTAAATTTTTAGTCGCTTGTTTTTTTTTTGGTTTAAGTTTAGCAAGCTGTAAAACACCCATCAAAAGAATTTAAATTTTTCACTTGTGTCACTTCAGGTGGCACTGGCAGATAGCCCCCCCCCCCCCCCCCTAGCTATTACTAAAGGCTATAGCCATAGTCGATGTTACATTAGGCTTTGCAAATGTCAAAAAACTATTTCTACTTTTAAATGGTAAAAATACCTTGAAATTTTTTCGTAGTTACTATAAAATTTATAAGCAATGTCACATTTGTCACTATTGTCAGTTGCCGTTGCTACAGCTTTCGACATAAATCTTATACATAGGTGCGTGCGGGCCATAAAATGTTGGATTTTTACAAAAAATGGATAGATCTAAAAATTTTTTAGATCTATCCACAGCTTGTCGACATATGGCAACTGGCATGCCATAGTTATGACACTGGATACTATAGTCATAATGTACATACTAACTAAAAACAATGTAGACTAACGCTGTTGTGGCAATTGTTTTTCCTTTCTCAAAAAC
The DNA here is from genome assembly GCA_949319885.1 of Mecyna flavalis. Lineage (NCBI taxonomy): Eukaryota > Metazoa > Arthropoda > Insecta > Lepidoptera > Crambidae > Mecyna > Mecyna flavalis. The sequence goes on from OX439426.1 coordinate 3,757,655, forward strand.
AATTTCGTTTTCCGAACTTCGCTGCTTTGTTTGTTTTCCATACGCTGCGGCGTGCTTAGAACAGAAACTTTCCATATAACTTGTAACTTTACACAACTTTTTAATATTGTTTAGAATAATGTCTACCTGGGCGCATTCAAAGTACAGTCTACATATGAATATTCAGATTCAACTAAGAATAATGATGCTGTGAATATTCTATAATATATACAACTTTAATAAATATATATGTTTTAATTTGTATATTTATATAACGTTACGTCATTACGTATGTATATGTCTCATTCGTTTAATGGTTTGACTCATGCTCAGGTCAAGTTCAATGCCCGGGCTGTTGGCAAACCCTTTGATACCCGAACCGCCTTAATTGAGACGATTCTTTGATGCGGGCTTTATCCTGCAACCGGACAGATTACTTAGCTAATACATATTACGTATTGACGTCAGCCGATCAACCTACCCCAATCTGTCAAAAAATCTTAATTGAAAAAAAAACTCTATGTTAAGTTAAATAAAACTGAAAATTGCTTGTAGAAATTTGACAGATAAGGGAAGTCTGATGTGCTGTTGACTGTACTTTCTTTTCTATGCAGCCTGGCTTCTGTGAGCCCCAGACATTAAGATCTAGTTTTAAGTCCCTTTACAAATATGTATGTAGTTTGGAATAAAATCTTTAAAGCTTAATGAACCCTTTATTTCAGTTTAACTAGATTTATTCGTAGTAAAATTAAAAATCTAGGTTTTTCTGAGGGTGAAATATTCTTTTATAATAATATCATTGTAAACTGTACAATGCTACGGAAATTTGAATTCTTTCACAGAGCGAGTGCAGATATTTCTTGGAAGATAAGTAATGAACTCTAGACGTTATTGACGACTGGCAGGACTTATACTAGAAGCAGGAAAGTTACTATTTGTTGGCGTGGATTATTGTGGATAATACAGTAATGAATCTAACTGGTTTGACTTTTTTTATGTCACTTCAGTTGGCAGATAACGTCCTGCTGATGGTAAGCGGTCACTACGGCCTATTCCACTGAGAGATGCTTAACCAGAAAGCACTGCTCCATCTGCAGCCAAACTGTAGGTTCCTCTGCTCGTCGACCCTTTTATTTCAAGTGTACTGGTTCCCACAGTTTTTTTTATGTCACATCGAGAATAATATAATCAAAATTATGTTTCGGGACGAAAGAAGCATATTGTTTGGGACGAAACAGGAATTTTTTTATGTGACTGGGACGAAACTCGGTGGGGCGAAACAGGAACAAATCTTAAACTTTCGTACTCTTCTGCCAAACTGTCTTGAGTAGGGTTACCATATCTCAGGATTTGTCCTGAGATTTCAGGATTATTCGACTCTTCTCAGGATTCCGGCCGGATTTAGCAAATCTAGTGATAGCTCAGGATTTTTAATAAAAAACAGGTTACATTTTAAAGATCTCTCTTATTAAACTACTAAAAAAAATCTTCTTTTGGTAACAATTGCAGTTAAAATCAATACTTATGTATTAATTTAAAACAAACTTAAAATAATCTTTTTTGGAGTTAAAATCAATACTTATGTATTAATTGCAGTTAAAATCAATACTTATGTATTAATTGCAGTTAAAATCAATACTTATGTATTAATTTAAAACAAACTTAAAAGATCAAGCAAACAATCAAAATCAAACAAACTTAAAAGATGCGCAAGATCCGCAGTGTATACAACGATAATAATACGTTTTTGAGAGAAAATTCTCATCTGTAGAAAATCTCAGGACTTTTCCATGGAAATCAGGCCTTTTCTCCGGACTTTTGATTTTTTCGTCTGGTAACCCTAGTCTTGAGTCAGAACAATATGATGTAGAAACTATAATATAGGGATGCTAACAAGTTACGGGGAGAACTTTTGCACAGGGGTGAAAATTGGGGTAGAAAGTTTAAATGAAAGTTTATCATTCTTAAAGAGATACACATGAAAGTCATGAAACTTTAGATTTACAGTTTTCTTGGAAGAAGAAAGTAATCTAGTAGTAGTAATTCAACATATTGTATGTTACAGTCTGATGTTACATCTTTTTAGCCTCGCTATTTTATCAACAATAAAATACCTAATATTTAAAACTGTTTGAAAGGAAACTAGTTCAAAGTATCACCCAAAACAGTGTTTAATGGTTCAACTTTACAAAAACGCCTATTTATTTTTATAACCCTATAACTTCACCCAAGGGGTGCCCAAGTTTCACTATTACCATTTTTTCTACGCTCGCCAATTTAAAGGGTCGAGGACGCTTTACCTGCTTGTGTCATCCTCACTCCGCCTCGTCTAGTTTTTTTATACGAAATCAGTTGGCAGACAGACTGACGGTAAGCAGCCATTTCGGCCTATTCAATTAAGGGACACTTCACCAGGAAGCTTCGCCCAATGTGCTGCAAGCCTAGGCTCGTCTGATCTTCGAGCCTTTGATATCAAGTGTACTGGCCCCCACATTAATACTGCCAGAACACAGCGAGAACTGTTATGGCGGCAGATTTCACCTGTGGAGGTGGAAGCCAGTCGGACTCAGAAAAAGTCCAACCACCAATCAGAACCAAGGCGGGAATCGAACCCACGACCTCGGGGTTTTATACCCAAGCGGCTTAGCTACTGTTCAACGGGGCGGTCAAATAAAGGCGGTCTAGTTTCTTGAGCTCAACGTGTTGCATATTAATTTGCTTGTGCAAACTACATTAGGCTCTGTTGGGTCTGACTAATTGCTGTTGAATTAAAATGTTTCCTGTAATGTAAGCCGGCTTGTCCGGTCGCCGCGGATGATGCGGTCGCCTTTGCCGTAGTCGTCGAATTAAAAATTTAAATGAAACGTGCGTCTGACTCTGTGCAGGGGTGTCTTAAATTATGTTAGCGTCATTTAAATTTAAATGGATATGCTACGTTGCCTTTACCCCTCTTTTGTGTGTTTTGAGTAAGGTGTGATCTGGGAGATCTAGACTTAGTTAATAAACCAATCAATCGCTGTAGACTGCTTTTAATGGATTGATTTTGGTTTTTTTTCCCGATGGACTGCGTTTTTTTATCAATAAGTTTAGGATTTTTTTAACACTTTTAGATTTTAAACTTTTAAAAACTAATTAAAACGCTTTCCAGGTGTTTGTTTTCCAATCCAACACTAATTAGTGGTAAAACTAGGCAAGCAAGCTGTGAGACCATGCAATAAAAGTTTCTCTTACCTGGCCAAAGTTAGCGGGCATTTTTAGGGTTCCGTAGCCAAATGGCAAAAAACGGAACCCTTATGGATTCGTCATGTCTGTCTGTCTGTCCGTCCCTATGTCACAGCCACTTTTTACAGAAACTATAAGAGCTATACTGTTGAAAATTAGTAAGTAGATGTATTCTGTGAACCGCATTAAGATTTTCATACAAAAATAGAAAAATAATAATAAATTTTGGGGGCTCTCCATACTTAGAACTGAAACTCAAAAATTTTTTTTTCATCCAACCCTTACGTGTGTGGTATCTATGGATAGATCTTTAAAAATTATAATAAGGTTTCTTATATCATTTTTTTCTAAACTGAATAGTTTGCGCGAGAGACACTTCCAAAGTGGTAAAATGTTGCCCCCCCCCCTGTAACTTCTAAAATAAGAGAACGATAAATCTAAAAAAAATATATGATGTACATTATTATGCAAACTTCCATTGAAAATTGGTTTGAACGAGATCAAGTAATTAGTTTATAAATTTTTGGGGCTTCCCATACTTAGAACTGAAACTCAAAAACCTTTTTTTATTCAAACCCTTACGTGTGGGGTATCTATAGATAGGTCTTTAAAAATGATAACAAGGTTTCTTATATCATTTTTTTCTAAACGGAATAGTTTGCGCGAAAAACACTTCCAAAGTGGTAAAATGTTGGTCACCCCCCCTCTAACTTGTAAAATAAGAGAACGATAAAACTAAAAAAAATATATGTTGTACATTACCATGCAAACTTTCATTGAAAATTGGTTTGAACGAGATCAAGTAATTAGTTTTTTTTAAAACGTCATAAATCGTAAACCGCAATTTTCCTCTCATTCAATCAACTCAAATATAAAAACGTCGATCAAACTTACAAAGAACTACAAGAACTTTTATATTATGATGATACTTGCTGCTACGGAACCCTTTATGGGCGAGTCCGACTCGCACTTGGCCGGTTTTTTTTATTAAAAATGAAACTCCGATAAAACTCCAATTTTGATTCAAGTATAAGCTCCATTTTTGCACAGCGCCATGTATGCAATGCCCGAACTATGCAAAGCTTTTGCTATGGGACCTAATACTACTTATACATAATTATAATAAACTAGAGTTTACAACCAATACAAACTGACAAGTTCGTTCATATAAATGTTTGTGCCGTTCAGGGATCGAACCCAATGTAATATCCATTTTGAAACTATTACTAGTCATCAAATTAATGTAAATAAGTATCTATAAAAATAAGAATAGGTATGATCTTGGGTATATCGCTTTTAGTACTAAGTATTGTTATATTTGAATTTTCTTTACACCAAAGACAAACACGAATGCGGCCAACGGTTGTTTGTTCTGTGTTCACGTAATGCTAATACACACACATTAAATATGTATAGAACAGTGCCTCCGCTGATTTTGATTCCCATTATGTAAATGTTCTAGTGTGGTTAAATCATGTATGTACTAAACCATTTAAATACAAAATGTGTTACTCTGTAATATCATGCGATTATTTTAAACAAAATTGGCCCAAGTTAGGAAGGAGTAAGGCAAATTGAAGTTAGCAAATGAGGTTCATAATTTCTTGTGTACTTGTAAAAATAAAATAAAAATCAATTCTCAATTTAATTATGTCATGTTGTAAATGGTTTGCGTTAATAATATTTACTTCAGCTTAATAACTGTAGAAAGCGAACTGCAGACCCCAAACACACTAAACAATCTCGAAATTAATAGCACTACCCGCCGATTTCAGTTTATAGAGTACGTGTTTGCTCCAGCACGACTCTAAACTCGGAACAATATGTTGCAAGTCAGCCCCAAGTATCGGCGTATATTACATTAATAGCTAACGAACTAGCGCTGACGTTTATCAAATTCCAAAGTTCCCGTGCTAGTTATGTCATAACACAGCCGTCGCTTGCGCCAAAAACTTGCCTAATCCAGAACTGATATAATACGTGTATAAGTTTTACGTCTTCAGAGAAGTTCGCATAATGTTTGCGCTAGCTTCCGCTTGTTGTGGAATAAGCAGCAACACTCACAAAGTCACAACTAACAATAGATCTAACTAAGCTTCAACATAGAGATGATAAGTACTATGAGTTTGTGTTTTGTCACGTAGCTTGATAACTTACTAAAGACAGACGGAACAGTTTATAGTGTTAAGTTGAATTTAAAATTGGAAGAATAAAACGATAAAACAATAACTAACTTGAAGGTAAAAAAGAAAAAAGAAATAAAACGAAATACACTTGTAACAAGAATTTATTTAATGAAACTAATGAAGATGTTGTGTGCTATGGAGTTTGTATGGGAAGTCAGCGAAAGAGAAATAAACTTTCAATTACAACACAATAATGTCTTTCAATCATGTAGTTTAAAGGATAAACCATTATTTAAAAGAACGGCATAGCAGATTAGCTAAAACTTTGCTCACCGTAGTATAAATTATTCATGAATAAACATTTAGTCGACAACACTGGCCTAAATTTACTAAGACTTGCACACAACCAAAACACGTATCTTGTCATATCACAGCTGAGTTTGGTGCTTCCGTCCCTTCTACGTATCTTCATTGTCATTCTCCGAATTTGGACAGAATCTCCTAAAGAAGTGATTGTCGGCAACCCTGTTGTTGTCGCTTTAAGTCTTGATCTAGGGCTTAGCTCTCTTCTCGACCTCTAGGAAGTTACCGGTTTCAAGTACGGTAGGGAAATGTTGTGAACTGGCAAATAAAAATAAGCGTCGATACATTTGAGTTATCTTTGAACTTGCCAGCGGGGCCAGCTTTTCATACTCACAGTAACCTTGTTTTCCTGAACTTACAAATGAGTTCTCAGCTTCCCTTATTACTCGTATATCGTAGCCGCTATACTTCACAGTTCTTCATTACTACTGTCACCATAATCCTCCGCATTTAGCCGAGATGTCTTAATGAAGTGATTGTCAACCCTGTTGTTGTCGCTTAAAGGCTCGACAGCTTGATCCAGGGCTCAGCGCTCGTCTTGGCCGCGCTCATGAACGAGCTCGATAACTCCGCTAGGCGGGTTTATGAATTGCGTGAGCTGTTCATGAATTGATTTTCTTTTCTCTTTCCTCTAAGAAAATGGCAGAATTTTTAGGGAATAAAATATCAAGACTTGATAATTTTCAAACAACTGACAATAGGAAAGTTACAAGAATCTAAAGAAACTAATACTTTCTAATTTTTGGTTTGCTTACTCTGAAAACAAAAAATATAGTTTTTGACGATGTTTTTTTTCGGGAAAAAATACTTCAGTCCATCACGGTTATCTGTTAATTAACTTTTTGGAACAAGGAAGAACCATAACAAAATTTCTTATTACGAAATGGTAATCCCGGTTCACTTCACAAAACGACACCGCTGGCAAAGTCAGGTCTTTGTTTGTTTCTATTATCCCAGGATAATAAATATTTTTCTCACGTTATGCTTATTGTTTACGTCAAAATTCGCCGTTTTAAGCGAACGTTTCTGAGCTGACGTTGATAGGATTAATTGCTGCCTTAGCCACACAGCCCGGACTGGCAGATATAAATGGTGCCACATCGGAATTATAATTTTGTGGCGTAAAATTAATATCTGAATTTAAATATCGAATTGCTTTCGTGATATCTTGTTCCTGGTTCCAAGGAAAAGGAAGATTAAGAAACACACTTCTTTTGCGGACGATATTACAAAGAAAACTTTCTGTTTTAGAATTTTAATTACATAATTAAAAATGATCCTCAAGGTCTTAAAAGACTATTATAATGGTCTCTATCCATAGCTTTTATATCAATAGACTAAATCGATATTCAAGTAGTAGCTGTATTCTAAAACGACAACTTAGCACTATCGATACTATGTATATTAAAACATGTTGTATATTAATTACAGGGTTGTATAAAGGTTGTATATTAATTTTTGTGTATTTACAGGAGAAAACGACGAATAAATCTGTTTTATTTCGTCCGTAAACAGCGCAGTTTCCCATTTCTACAAACATATCAGCAAAGGCTGCCATTAAGCGTACCAGCTGGCACTTGAGACGGCGATTACCTAATGAGCAGGTACTTAGTTACTCGGACGGGCTGTGAAAGAAACTGTTTACGACCACCACCTACGTACGGCGCATATACGAGTAAAAGCCACGTATGGAATGGCGATAAATAATACTAATTCTCGCTAGGTTCACATGTTTCGACCTGAAACAGATGTCAGAGGTGGCAAACGAGCCAGCAGGTCGCCTGAAGCTAAGCAGTCACCGCCGCCCATGGACATCTGCAACACCAGGGGCATCGCTGATGCGTTGCCGAGTTGCAGAGTGTGGGCCTCCGGCACTCATAAACCAGACGAAACACAATAGTAGTCACTTTTATTTCACGCTGGTGTTTTATGGGAATAATTATCTTCTCTGTCTGTCTTATGGTTCTAGTAAAGGATTTTAATCTTAGGGTCGTAGGTTTAATTTTCAGGTAGAGCAAAAGCTGTCAGATTTTTGACCATTTTCTGATCACCAATCTGCACTTGGCAAGCCTGGTGATAAAGCCAGTTCCCAACATTGTAATAATAACTTGATTTTTGTGGTGCTCAGGAGGACATATTAAATAGTCTGATTCTTGGTAAATATAAAAAAAACTTTTTATTTGTTCATTTACGGATAGATAACTTCTACCCAATATGCAAAACAGCTTTTTTAAAGTCTGAATAATAGATAGGACAAAATTACTGCTTATTTTGAACTACTGATCTGATTACTCTGACATTTAACTACATTAGCATAATTTGGTCCTTAACCAATATTTGGCTTCAGTGACAGACTTACTTACTTCCACTTGACTTATAGCTCTATCCGTCTAGTTGATTTACAAAGGTCACAAAGCAATCGTTCCACGCTCTCTAGTTTATTTTATCGACTATAAAATGTATATAGGTCCCATTTTTTAGGATAAACAGGACAGTGTTTGCCTTTATCGGATGGCTGTTGACACAGGATCGAAGATTAAATGTGTTTGCCTAGAGAAATAGTCCCATCCGTATCTTGAGGAATACAGGCTATCGGAAATATTTCAGTCTTTTACGATACCGCGTTTTTCTAGATGTAGCTAAACGAATGTGGTCGAATAAGCATACTCGTATCTAACGAGGCAGTTAGAATAACGGAGTTGAGATTACTTATTGCTCGGCTTTTCTTAAAGCTTTTATCAGTGTTTTGGGGGTCGTAATCACACCGGATCGTGAATAAAAAATTACTTGTTGGTTGCGATTGCCTAGGGAAAAATGTAGCCCTTTTCAAAGTCTAGTCTATCAGTTCAGTCGCTTAGACGTGAAATTTTAACAGACAGCGTCATTGAGACAGGCAGACACTTTTCTAAGGTTTGTCTTTTGAATCCAGGTAATCAACATAGAAATATTATGTACTGACGTAATAGTAGTAAAAAATAATAATTAGTAGCTCACTGCTCAATGGGAACCAAAGAACACTGGTAAGTATGGAATGTCAACAGGCTCTGCCAGTCGTAGTCCTTCTACATTTTATCTTTTCTCACCCTTCCCAACATAACTTTCTATCATATTTATTGGTAACAATAATCTGTTAGGTGACTGAATTTTTATGTAGACGATGCCGAGTAATAAAATAGGGATATTTTAAGGGTCAAGAACCGTAATAAATTTACGAGTGGGCTATAAAATAACGCGCTACTCGTACTTTCGGGTCAGGTCCAAATTGATAGTTTAATAAAGGAGAAGTCGACAATTTTGTAATCGCCATCTTGGAAAGTTTATAGGGTAAGTTTTCGTATTTTATTAGGATCATAATCATGAATCAAATTTTGGATGTAACGACTGTTTTGTCTGAGGTTAATATTTGTTTGAATATTACAATTTATTTGCAAATACTCGTAGATGTGAATTGTGTCAGCCTGCATACAATAAAATATGTACTTACTACAAAAGAAGAAACTGAACAGACACAGGGAATTGAACAGAGTTAGGAAAAAATATAGAGTCCTCAATAAAAAAAAAAAAATTTTTTTTAGGTTTTTACTCTTTTGGCTGTTTCAAAATCAGTCATCCCTAATCAGTATACAATACGTATTACGTATATGTAGCGGTATTCCTTAAAAGTTAAGCCATGTCAGAAGAAAAATAAAAGAAAACACCAAAAATATTATTATTGATTAGTACAAATGATATACAACATAGTTTCTTTACCATATAGATTTATTTTCAGTCGGATGTTTTCCTATTTCGCTTCGCTACCAGGATCTCCCATTATGCCCGCTTCTCATGCAGGTCCCGTTATAGCCTCACCCTAAAATAATATCTCACAAAAAGTTTCCACACATAATCGGTTCTCGTTTTTCATCATGATCCTCGACCATGTGTGGTGCAGTGAACCTGCGCGTTAGTGTTGTCGGTATACAGTCGATAACAATCGATTATTATAATCAATAATTTAAATAATAAAATCATTAGAATATGAGACAATGAATTAAAACATATTTCAATAGAATTGCAAACTATAACAATTACCTTACCAGTTATTTGAATATCGCAATTTCTTATTAAATGTAGAAGTAATAACCATTTTTGATAACAATAGTAAAATATTCTATTTAAGAATCTAAAATATTTTAGTACGAGTGGCGTTTTCACAATCTCGTGAAATTCATTGACAATAGCTGACTGAAACATTTATCGCCCACGTCTCGTTCATGCTACAATAAGTATTTTTTTTTTTTTTTTTTTTTTACAATAAGTATTGATAGCGCTCGTAATGCCATGTATCTTAAATTTTGAGGGACTTCCTGATTTTCGAAGTTACTGTCGCACGTTCCAAATAACCGTTCGTGTGTGTTCTGAATGTCCCAAGTCATCAAATAGCTTGCGTAATTAGTACACACATTAATTAGGAAGTTTCTTAGAAAATAATTATAACGCTGGCTTTGTTCAGGTAATATAAATGTGGCAGCTAGTCTTGAAAGTGAAAGCTCAAAGATCAAAGCTTACAACATGACTGCATATTTACTACAGATGAGTTGGGTTTCTAGGGTTTCTAGTAAAATAAATGGTAATGCGAGAACATTTCTTCACCTGTTTTAGCTATAAAACTAAAATGCCATTATTTAGTCGTGTGTTCCTAAATTTTAAACTTAAGTTGGGACCACTTCTATTGCGAGAAATTGTTTATCTTTCATGCTTGCGAGAAGACATGTGTACTTCAAAACCACGAGAACGTCTCAATCAATATTTCCTTGTGTCTAAAACAACCGAACCACTTATCGACCGAGATAGCACTTCCAATAGTCACAACTTTGAAGAAATAAGATCGACTAACTAATTAATGAATAGATAAAAAATCTAATGGACGACGACTGAATGAATTTTTAATAATTTTTATTTAAATCTTAATAACGTATAATTATTTTGCTGTTTTATAAAAGTAAGGCTAATTACCACCAGAATTAAAATCGATGAAATAAAAGAGACCAAATACATGTAATCGATAGTCGGACAACACTACAGCGCGGCAGATGGTGCGCGGGCGCATCACGCACGTGCAGCCTGCGTCTGACACGTGCATCGCACTACTGCAATCAACACAAGACTTTAACACTAAGTCCGAAAGTTTATTATGCAACTAATGAAACAACACCAGTTGACACGTGCAATTTATTCTTGAGTAATTTAAAAAGCACCTTATCTTTAAAACATAAGGTTCTTTATGAAGTGCACGGGGGTTATAAAAGGTCCGTATCAAGCTTTAAAGGAAATGACATCTCTCAAGAGTCCTATTTTTTATTATGAGGCTCAATATGCTGTCGGGGAAGTACATATTTTCTATTTACATTTCAGTAAAGAGACACCTTGCGACGGTTTTTTAAAAAGAGGATGCTTCTTGGAACGGGGCTTTGTTAAAGTTAATTTTTCCTTTTCTTAAAATAAAATAGGGCCCAAATTGTGTTGCGCTATGTAGATATGGTCAAGCGCCAAAAAGGTTCAGGCCTACCAAAAACCGTTGATTCATACACATATGACATAAAGAAATGTGTTAATGAAACATTGAATCTTCGAGCTGGAATCACAATTTCTCAAAAATATACAATTTTCCAGGTCTCGTTCGATGCCACTTTAGTTCATGGTTGTACTAAAAATTTTGCACCTGATCGAGCTTGCTTAGTTTCTGTGCTACCAAGTCATGATAAAATATGTAAAGTACTGTAGGAGGTGCAAAAGCATTGCCAGTATCAGAAGTGCTAAAGGTATTGGACTAAATTTTCAACAGTACGTAGCTACTAAAATATATAATAGGATTTAAAAGAGAGACCTTAGTTTTTGTTTAACACCTGCATTCATATTTCAGATGTCATTTTAATTGGGCACATTTTGAAACTCTTAAAGCAACCAATTTTACATTACATAGTAGGTTTTGGCCAATCATTGAAATTATAGCCATCTCTTGTGAAACATGTTAAATATGTCAGTTTCAGGCTTGGCACAGAATTCAACACAAATCACTATGAACGTAACATATCTTTTGTTTGAAATATAATTGAACACATATCTATGTTAGATATTGTTAATTTGAAGGCTCAAAGATAGATGTATTGTCTACGTAAGACAACGATCCTTTGTGACGAAGTGTTTCTCAATGGTGGTGTTCGCTTACCGTCGGGTAGGCTATGGTGTCTGTTCATCTGTTGATGTAATATAAAAAGATATAGTTAGTAGGTAGTAGCGAGATAAATCAAAATATTGGCCACTCCACTCAATCAACTACGGTGATTGTGCATATCATGAATAATTTCTCACGCTAATGCAGATGTGCATAATACACTATCCGTACTTGTAGATAATTATGTGATTATATTATATAGTACATGTAACTAAAAACGAGGCAACAATTAAGTAAACATTGAGCGACGCTTTCTGGTGAAATGTCCTTCGGTGGAATAGGCAAAAGTTAATTGAATAAAACAATACATCGATTAATTGATAAAAATGTTTCAACAAATGAAACATTCCAATTTACAAACTATAATCTACGGGTTTTTAGTCCAATAAGATATTTTTTTAGGACCCTGATAAATTATTTGTTGTAATAATAAATATTTACTAGTATTTACAACAAAAAATTATAATTAAATGACATATCTAATTAACTAACGAATAAATGTTGGTTCATCATCTTCTTTTGATAAAATCACGATACTGTGATGCATTTAAGTTACAAAAACGATCCTAAGAATACAGGTAAAAAGGTTAAGAGAACTTTTCTACCTCCAACAGGCAGTCTTTGTATCTGGAATCCTGCTAACCCCACATAAGACCAAGGAAAATAGAGGCTTCTTTATCTGGCAAGTGGGTGAAAAGGGAAAAATTGCGTTGGTTATCTTATTAAAGAGCAGGCTCATGCAAGACCAGATTTGGGAAGGTATTAATATTTGATTGATAGGCTGATCAGCCGCGGTCTGAAGCCGCGGAGACAGTGATCGATGCTTTGAATTCATTGCTGTTTCGTACGTTTTGCGAGCTTCTCTTATATCTGTATTGGGTACACCGGTTTAATTTAAAAATAATTCAAAGGAGTAATTGAAAATGCTAATATGTGCCATAAATAAATGTAAGCTTTAGGTTGCAACTTCGTCTCCGGTAGACCTCTGAATTCACGACTATAATACAACCTAAATACTTATTGGGCTTGTAAAAAATAACTTTATGTCTTTACTTTTATGACTATTATTTCAGTATACTCCTGTCAAAACATTTATTCAAAAGCTTTCGGTTTCACAGGGAAGGTATGATTTATCTGGTTTTCTAACACACCGTTCAGGTTTCTTTTACGGCTCGTTTTTACGAATTTCATCTTTCTATTTCATCTGGGATTATCGTTTTAAGGGGATTTAACAGGTTCCTTCCGAAGCAAAGAAAAAGTCTCAGTCTCGTTCGTCGGAGCGTTCCCGTTGCAGGAAATGCCCACGTATTGCACTAGATTTCCCCTATTACTGTATCTGCACACTCGGTTTTTTTTAAGAAAACTACTTAATAGACAGCCAGAACATTTTTACACTTATTTTTTTATGCAACTTCACAAACATCTAGCCCACCTAATATTGTGCGGTCTATTTCGACGACCAATTCGGAGATTTTGTGGATTCTATCTCTTTATCCTTGCTTTTGAGCTTTCTTGTCATAATTACAAATGAAAAAATAAAAAAAAACCTTTTTTGCTTTCTGGCCAGTTATTTTCACATAATGGACCAAGACGATAATGTCCTTTACTGTTTCATAGAGGCGATCGAATAAAAAACACCCACAAAAGGTACTTAAAACGAGACGAGTGTCTTGTAGGTTTAATGTTATTTACATTTATCATTTAACCTTAATATTTACGGTGTCGTTTTGAAAACATCAAAGGGCCTTTGATTAGGCGCTTCGTTTTTCGCTAATGATCGTCATTGCGAGTAAACCCGTCGACAATAAAATTTTAATGATGTATAATTATGTAACACATGTCTATCACCTCTAGTACCGTGTCAATAATTAACATACATGTTTGATCCTCAGTGTTTTATAATAATGAAATTCAAATTGTAGCTCTGAAGTGCGACATTCAAAACTATAAATAAGATCAAAATTAAGAAAATAAATTTATCTCTACGTAAATTGAAGCCCATTGCTTACTGCCTTATCTTGGCTGTCACTAAAGTCGTGTAACTTTATTATCTACATAGTTTATTATATTATGTGGAAGTGCCTCTCATATTAGTTCGTAAGCCGTAGAAACAGCTTTCCTTCCAAACCTTCTCACTATTCACAAACATTGCAGCTATTTGCGCGGCTATTACTGGTATCACAGGACTTAAATAACGCGGCGGAAGTCGCGTTAAGTCGCAGTAAGTCGCAGTAATTCGCAGTAATCGCAGTAATTCGGAGGTCGCACGCCGGCGATGGAGTGCTCGTCAGTTTTTCAAAAATAAAACGTTGGTGCGCTTTGAGGAATAGTTTAGTTGCGCTTAATTTGTTGCGCTTAAAAATGGTTGCGCTTCGAGGAATACCTCGTCAGTTTAGATGGTAATTGCGGCGCGTGCTGAATATGCTTGACGTTTTGGAGAATGGGAGGTAGGCTTATGCTAGTGCTGTGCTTAATCCTTGAATATTGGATATATTTGGAACAGTGTAATTTATAATAGATTTGTTCAACAACGCAATAAAAGATTATAGCAATTCATTGTAATGTACCTACTTCTTTCTACTAAACCCAGATGAAACTTTTCGTATTGGTTAAGAAGACATAAATATATTGGTCTGCTTGCCTCATTTATATCTATACTGTAGTAGCAAATAAACTAAGTGAAAGTCAGATCAATAAACCGAAAATTATCACAAATTACATCAATCATGATTAAGAAGATTACGAGATAAAATTCTGTATTCGAAATTCAAATTAATTTATTGCGAATCCTAACATTTATCTTACCTTCAGCCGACGAGAATGGCTTCTCGATATCGACGTCGAGAAATTCTCTACTTGTTCTTTATAAGGTTTTAAAACCTTGAGAGTGTAGACTTGCGATGTGAATTTTAACATCAAATATTATATTATATTTAGGTATGTGATATTATATTATATCATCGAAGGAATAACGCGATATATATTGTGTAGTAACTTTATTACTAGTGTTGACTCGGACAACGAAGAAATTCTTGAGTTCAAACTTCAATATGAACTCCATAAATTCGAATGTTGAAACTTTAAATTAAAGTAAAATCTGAGCATTGAAAAAAAAAAAAAAGAAACGACTAACAAAAGCAAATGAACAGAAAACTGCTAATGAAGATAGTGCATCTATGGATTTTTTTTATGTGAAAAAAGAAAAAATATATCCATAGTGAGGGCAGAAAAGGTCGTCTGTATAAGGTAATGGAGGTAAACATTTCGCCGTTTAGAGGTGGTCCGGCGGTTCGCACTGAACAGTAATTCCGGGCTTTTACGGTATTTTCGGTATGGAAAACGGTAACGACTGCCTTATTTGAAGGCGTGATTTGGTAACACTACTACAAAGAGGCAGGGGTAATTTATGATTAAATGTGATTAATTAAAAAAATTATGAAAAATCAATATTTCATGAATATGTCTAAAATTCATTGAATTACCATGAATAAACGTTAGTTAAAAGGATTCGTGTAAACCTGAGCAAGACACATAAAAAAAAAGTATCAGCCTATTAATGTCCCACTACAGGGCAAAAGCCTCATCTTTGAAATCAAGTTTTCGTTACAATCCTGGGTACTGGCTTAATCACCACGCTTGCCAAATGCGGATTGGTGATCACAAACCCGAGCTGTGTCCGAAAAAACCGACACAAAGTAAGCTCGACCCGGGAATTGAACCCAGGACCCCGAGATCTCGGCCCGGTACTTAAACCACTAGACGATCGAGGCGTTAAATAGGAAAATAAAGTTAGAAGTATGAAATGTTTCATATAATTTTTATTAATTTATAAATTAGATTGATGTTTTTATTATGTAGTGTAGAGTTATAGTATTTGTTATGTATATTATAAATTATATAGCAGACCCTAAGTTTTTTAACAAAAAAAAACCTATTTATTTATTTGACGTCACAGTTTATCCCATAGAAAAGAAGAGAAAATTTTCTTGTTCTGTGGTTTATCCGGTGTGGCGCACGTCACAAAGTTCCGCTTGCATTCAGGTGGCGAATCCATTTTGCCGCTCTATTCAAACTTGCTCCGGGAAATTATTAACGGAATGATTTGTTTTAGTTCGATTAGGTTTCCAATGAATCCACATTTCTGTTTGGCTTACGGACCAACTTCAAGTTAGAAATAGTTGAGATGGAAAGAAAAACAAAGCACTTATTGATTTTTACGTTGCCTCAGATGTTTATTTCTGTTATGTTACTGAAAGGAACAATAAAACTTTGTAAAAACGGGGTTCTTTTTTGCTTATGTATTAAGTGGTGCCATTAGCGACTATAAAAATACATCTAGGAAAGTAGGATAGAAAACATAAAATCATGAAATAAAACATAAGTAAGGAAAACGCATGGACTACATTCCGGAAAAGCATAAAAAACATGGATATCCCCACCGTGTTGACACAACATTGTAAACACCGGAAAAAGAAAATGTTCCAACACGAATCGTTTTCATATTCCAATAAAGGATTTTGCGGAAGTAACTTCTATTTGTTTATCCATTGTATCGGTTCTATGATATAGATGTAGCAGAATTGGATAAAGTTCAAATCAAACGAGCCGAAATGGACACGTTATATTTGTTGCAGGAAAATAGAAGAACAATGAAAGGTATATATTTTTAACGACTTCAAATAAAAAGGAGGAGGTTTCTAAAACCAAATGTATTCTTTTTTATTTGTTATCTCATATCTTTTTCCTGGGTGAACCTGGGTGATTTTGAAGATTCTTTTTTTATACGAAAGCTGGTCCATGTTTGTGGTAAAAAAATATTCCCCTAAAAGTAAAAGAACAATTTAATTTGAAAGTAATGTTTTTGTAGTCGGTGTCAGCCAGCCAAAGTACCGATGTTACCAAGATCGATTTCGACTCCAAAAGAACATGACTTGTTATTGACTACCTAATCTACCTATGAACATACAAAAGGCGATTTTCTTTTTTAATTTATAGCGTATTTTAAGTGTACAATATGTTATTTTGACACTGAACCAGCTTTCAGTTATTTCCTACTCGTTCCATATTGGATGATTCCAGTGTGTTTTCACAAACTTTCTCCAATTTGTACGAGTTGTGGGTTTTTATTCTGTTGAGTTCGCCAACTCGACTGTTAACTGGAAAATTGTCGTATGATATTTTTGAATTTCAAAACTGTTCCTATTACAAACTAAGCCACCATTCAGGATTATCGTACTATGTGAAATATTAATATTGATAAGCCAACAATTTATGCTTTTAGTTGTGTGGAACTAAAAATTATACTGCGTGACATTTTAGTCGTTGTTTTCCCGCAGTAAAATGATTCTATCTAAGTAGTACAATAGATTATTGAAGTTTTTTTTTTAGTCAAATCAAAAGTTTTACGAATTTGATAGACGAAACTCGAATTATTAGTACTAACTTCGTCGCGGACGGTCACTTGCTGGGATCATTGACCTTCGCGCTTACCAAAAAGATGATAATTCACTATTTTCCAACATTCGATATGCATTTTCCCGACAAACTATAATTTTTTTTTTCAAAAAAGTATAAAAAAAAAATTCAAAAAAAAAATTCAAAAAAAAAATTACTTGCAAAAATCGATAGTACTACTATAACTGAAGCATTCTGCTGCGGGAAAACAACGACTAAAAAAACACGCAGTATTTGCGATGCAACGAGGGTATAAAATAACATGTGTAAGACTCCACAAACTCTGTATCAATGTTCATTTGCACGAAACTGAGTGTGACGACAGTTAAAGTAAAAAAGAGTAAAGTTGAGTTGACAAGATGGCGTCGGTTTTGGTGGGAATGCTTTGTGTATTTTCCGATATTTTTGGATGCGTCAACTTACAACGTGAGTTGTAAATTGCGGCGTTTTAAGAACACTTGAATCGTTAAAATTTACCTGAAAATGGCAGCAGTAATCCTTATAAACAGGTGTATTGCCAGCTACAATACAAGAAGAAGAAGAAGTTTCTGAAATCAGACAGGAGTATATATTCTGTGCGCCAGGTACGAATAAATAGCAGAAATTGACCTATCGATTCCGTACAAATAAGTCGATTCGCGCTGATTCTAATTCCAAAATAGCAGCTTAACAGGAATTGTTTTAGATCGGTCCACAATGTATCTTCTTATTGCGATCGGAACTTTGACCGTTCTTGCTTTAGACCAAAATATTCCGCTTTTTTCACATTTTGTTGGTAAAATTCCACTGTTAGCATAACACAGGATATAAAGCGGCGAAACAATCTCGGTTTCGTTTTGTGCGGGTTTTTTCATAAGAGGTAGTTTCAGCCGATGCAGCGAAACCTGCGAGCCATAGGTACCTAGTTTGCTATTCACAGGAATATCCCAAGGGATTTCGCGACTTTGTATTATATTCATGACCTACATTTTGTGCAACACTAGAACTTTAATGAGGCTTTTTTAACACTGATGCAATGCACTTTTCATTCGAGCGAACATAGCGAGCTCTCGTAAAGAACTGTGAGATGAAACTACTGCGTTCTTTTTGAATTGTGAGAATTATTCATTCATGTACACAACACAGGTGTGTAGATTGTTGATTGAGTAAAAGAAAAAGGTCATTGACTTCTTTGAAAAATTTGTTTCATTATGTAATCTTTTAAGTAATGAATACCTGAACTTTGAACCACTGCTTATTCCATGGAAAGATATTTTATTACGAAGTGTTGCGTAATGTACTACGTACTTTGTAAGCACGATAATAACAAACAAATATAAATATAACGATTGGGAAACATACATACTGGAAATAGACAATTAAGTAGGTAAAAGCCCACGCAAGCGGCACTGTGGGGGCGTCTTTGATCAACATAAATTGTAATAACAAAACTGGCTTATTAACCACGCTCTGAAAATTACAAATTCCAGCTATGTATAAAAATGAAAAAATCTTTTCCAACCGCGCTAATCAAAACCGGCAAATAAGGCAATTACAGTTAATTACTAATTAGTGAAAAACCGAACCGAATGCGGAAAACAGCCACCGACAATTTCTAATTTGTGACCGTCATCATTCGTTATAACATCAAAGTTGCTGATTTAACTCCAGTCGTGTGGCAAGCGTGAGATGAGCATCGGTGTATTGACCGATTTACCCTCGCTCGTGTGAACGAGAAATATCCATTATCCAGCATCGCGAGTGATCGCGATGCTGGATAATGCGAGCTAACGTTTGAGGCTGCACGTTTGTTTGCAATTGCGACTAGCCACAGATAACCTTATCTGTGCGACAAGCATAGCTTAGTCACTACAGTTTCCGATTAGAATAATCAAGTTGACGCTGAAGCACTAGCAAAGAGAACAGCTATTGTTACAGCTATATACTCTGGAAAGAACAATGCCCACGAGCCATACAACTTTTGGCTTACTGTGGACAGTAAAATAAATAAAAACTGAATTTTGCAATAAATAACTTTTTAATTAATTAAATTTTTGGTAATTACTAGAAGTCCACCAGCTCTTTTATTATTTTTATGAATTAAATAAATTGTGCAATGAATATTATCATTTCCGCAGCACAAAATGACGTAGGTATATGTACGGTCAACAGCACATCACGGTTAACACTTGCAGTTCGATAATAGCACTTATGTCCCCGACATAAGAGTGGTACAAAGTTCAAAGAGTTACGTCTGACGTGCTTTTGACTGTACTATGTATTTTCGTTGAGTGACTGACATTGTCAGTCAATCGTCATCATGAAAATGTCATGAAATGTCATTCGCTTTTGATTTCCTCTTAATTTGACAACTTTCGAATGACACGTCTTCATGATGACGATTGACTGTCATAATGCCAAAGACAAAAATAATTGTCAGTGTTGCATTTTGAATAAATGAAATATAATACCGATTTTCGATATAGATTGCGATATTATTAATTAAAAGGAATAATTTTTATTACAGTTTAAGAAAAAGCTTTTAGGTTATTTTTGTAATAAATAAGTGATTACATTCTTATATGTAACAATGATTATTGCAGAGTTGCATAATAATTAAAAAGAGTAAAAAAAAGTTCAATCGAATAACAGGATTGACTCGATTACGAAATCGATTGTAATGTAATATAGATACTGACAACATTTTGTAAGGCGGAAGTGATTTATTAATTACACAATTTATTAAAATCATAAAAATAATTAAAGATCTGGCAGACTTCTAGTAACTTTCAAAAATCAAATTAATTTAGAAGTAATTTATTGCAAAATTCAGATTTTATTTATTTTACTGTCCACGGGTTGGCCAAAAATGGGCATTGTTCTTTCTATCCAGTCTCAGTTTTATGAAAAATAAGCAGTGCGACACAACTTGAAAGTTACATCGAAATCAATTTACTCGTCTTATTTTGCATCTAGACGTCTGTCTTTTGAGTTGTGTGTTGTTATAATGCGCCACTTCTGTGAGAACCTATAACTTCTTGGAATAAGACAAAACACTACATTTGATTTGATATTTCAGACTCCCGGTTTTTAAGACTTTTGCTGACTATTATATGTTTCCGTGGATTCGGAAAATATCTCACTTGACCTTAAGTAAGAATCAAACATAAGCCTTCGTTGGATTGTGTCTGATGACAGTGATAATAGTCAGTTTTTTATGAAAGCGGTCATCTAAATAGCCTTAACTTTTGCTATAAAGTAATCTCACAATAAATTATATGTATACCTAGTTACAACTCTTTTGTTTGCGCTGCTGTGTAAAGAATCCAATAGCATATAAATAAAGTAACGTTTATCATGACCGTAAAAATCATTGCCATATCGTTTTCATCGTGTAAATTCGTGTAGCTCCAAGTTTGTGACTCGTGCTAATTTAGAAGGCTACTTCAGTATCGGCCATTTGCAATTAGTGGTCGATATAACTTCAATGTACGCGCAAACTCCCTATTAATTAATTCGCTTGTTTGACTGGTGTGAGATGAGGCTGCTAACGCGTCGTTTCACGCACATTGGACGTAAATAAGTGCTTACTCGAGTCTGCTCGCATTTCGACAGTTACCAGTTTCTGATTAGCGTGGCTCTTAATGACATCTGTTCACTTGCTTTCATCATCATATATTAAAAGCATTC
The DNA here is from genome assembly GCA_949319885.1 of Mecyna flavalis. Lineage (NCBI taxonomy): Eukaryota > Metazoa > Arthropoda > Insecta > Lepidoptera > Crambidae > Mecyna > Mecyna flavalis. The sequence continues at coordinate 3,778,682 of OX439426.1, forward strand.
ATATCTAAATCTATTTAAGGAGATTGGGAGACGCTTTTTACGATTGTTTTCGTTTGCTTATTCTACACATATTCCGGCTCGTCCGGGGAAGTATGTAGTGTACCACCCTCTTTCATAACACCAGCGTGAAATAATAGTGACTACTATTGTGTTTTGTCTTATTTGTGAGAGTGCCGGAGGCCCACACCTCCCATACCCCCATAGGCCTGCAACGCATCAGCGATCCCTCTGGTGTTGCAGATGTCCATGGGCGGCGGTGATTGCTTACCATCATCAGGCGACCCGCTGGTTGGTTTGCTGCCTCTGACATAAAAAATAATATCAACGTATACGTCGTGTACAAGGTGAATCTACTGCCAAACCATAATGAGGTGTAGTTATATAAGTAATGTTTAATTAACCCCACACTTGGAGTGATAGAAACCTGCATGAGAAAACTTGCACATTCAGGTCAGATTGGCTGCAACCGTGACCCAATTCCTAGGTCAGTCAAGGACTTATGAAGTCGGCAGTCGCTCCTATCTAATAACTGAACTTGCCAAATCTGGGAATGTGGTAATATGGTATATCTTCCTAAAGTAGGACATGCTTGGGTAATGGGATCATAATATGATCCTATTATTCAAGCGCTCAACATATTAATAATCTTAAAGAAAATTTTCAAGCTCGTCAAAAACCATCGTTCAGACACACAATTTTGACGAGAATTGATACAACGGTTTGGAGTATCACCGGAAGAGCAGACAATATTTCATTAGAAGTCAGAAGTTCTATTATTATTTTCTGCTATGGCTAAGTACAAGATTTGAGTATAGGTGGCCTGTGAAAAATGACCATAGGTTACCAAGACATTGGGTCTACCTTGTGAGGAGACCCATGTCTACCAGTGGACGTCTTCCGGCTGATGATGATGAAAGCAAAAATAATATTCTAGTCGTATAAAGATAAACTTATCAAAATTAAATGTAAATGTATTTAGATTTTACCACTAAAATCATTAGTGCCATTGATTGTAGTAATGAAAATGTTATCTGGATATGCTGAACAGAGATTATTATAAACGACATGACATAAATATAAAGGGTTTGTGGTATTTGTTTGCGGTCTGCCGCACTTCCAACCACTATTTATCATTATAATAAATTCAAAATTGTAAATCTGTTAGGAAAGACTGATCAAATTGCAAACCACGACAATGCTTTAAAAGTTTAATTTAATTCGAATATCTGATAGATATTTTTCTCTTTGACATGAAGATGAACAATTAAAAAAACATACATTTTGTTTTGGTTTGTATTATAAGTCTTCCGATTCTTCCGAAGGAAGCTCAAAGCTTCTTAAAATTAATTGATTATTATTATACATTCGAAGACATTTTGCCAACAACAATATCATCCAAGATAAACAGCCAGGATAGGGTAAAAAAAATTTCGCAGGTAAAATATTGAATTAAACTGTACGCGCAAAGCGAGCTAAGCGTATAAATTACTTTTCCTGCGCAGATTAAACGTCGTCCTCTGAGATGCCCGTTGACAAAACGGCTCCATTTTTTGTTCCCCATACACACTTCCTTTTATCTTTCTTATAAAGGACCAGACAGCTATCCTTGTGATTTTTCCAACAGATCCTACTAAAGAGACACGAAACAAAGACTGGACTTTAGATGCGAATACGCTCGACGCTCTGCATAATAATATTACTAAGTTTTGGTCTCAAAGGCATGATTTTTAACATTTTACCGATTCAAATAGAACTCTACTTCTATCAGTTTTCTTGTGTTTATGCAATTTTAGCTATCAGACAGGTTAATAAATCGATGGTAAGGGGTTATCCTTGAAAATATCTCCATACCGCCATAGATTTCTCTTTGTTCTCTTTTTCTTTGAATTTTATTTACAGTTGTTACACGTAACCGGTCGGTGAATTTATACCTTTCTTATGCTTATGACGTTAGATATTTAATAAAGCACTCTAGCGATATCCACAGACGTCATAAAACGTCTAAAGTTAGTAAACAACGGACGTTCATTCATAACTAACGACGTATGGAGTTACAATCATCTATCGACGCCTTGTTTAAGTAGGTGTATGAATTACAGTATTATGCAGAAAAAGTACTGGTTTCAAAAGGATTTTGTGTCAAAGGATTTATTGATAAGTTAAATTGATAAAACAACTTTGTTTGTATTAATTTGACTTATCGATTTCAGATTGACAAGCATCCCGCGTGGTTAAAAAATGTTTAAAAGTTTTCACGTATCCACAGTTAAAAAAATACAAACTTTGACTTTGTTACGGTAACGGGTATTTTTACTTGTGGATGAGGATGCTTTGATGCACCTTTACCGCAGGCTAGCTAGCTAGACATGCGGCCGTGTGTGGGACTCAGGAGTCAGGACTATTTAATTTCTTCCCAATATATCCACTAGACTCCCACGCCACGGTTTCCCCTTTTTACACGGGGAGGAGCCGGTAACTTGATTAGCCTTGTGGCTAATGTGTGTAATGGGTCAAATCAAAGAAAGTAGTTTCGAAATGGGACAAGTAACTTTCACCGACATTCCCATACTAATTTTAATATTAATCGCGTTAATTACAACAAAAAAGGACAAAAACTTGGAAAAGGACATAGCTATGTCCATACAAAAGGACATAGCTATGTACATAAGGACATACCTAGGTTATGTCCCAAAAAAATCTTTATACTATTGTATTCCCAAAATAGCTCAATACGTATGACAGCTGTCATGAAGAGTTCACTAGTGATGCGGTGCAGTCGATTCCCGATTAAATGAATACAGATTTTGAATCGTAAAAATTGTTTCGGAGCCGGCACTCATGAACGTTATTTCTCTGCATACATTTTGGCAGTCAAAAATTGTGAAACATTAATCCTGTCAATCCGATGACGTCTGTCGTCGTAGGCATCATGCTATTTTGAGATCATAATAAGCAACAACTTACGCACCTTCTGTCACTGTTATTTGGCACAAGTAAACAAATAAATAATATCCCTGGACATAAATATCAAAAATACATCATCTATTCGTTCGTTTGGGCGTGGGAAAAGCAATAGATATTACTTAGAGCATGCGTATCGTACCTGCTGATACAAGTGACAGATTTACGAGCAAGATACGTGAAAATACACTGCCATATGAAATATTCCCCCTAGACGCATACGTTAAATCATAGTCGTTCGATGTTGTACTCAATAACACTTTAATACAATCGGAAATACATATATTTATTTATGAATATTGTTTGTAAGGTTTACGGTGCAATGTACTGCGCTCGTTTTTTACGGGAGAAAGTATGTAAATATTTGCTTTTTAAACATTTGTTTATTTGTATTTGTAAAATTAAAATAACAGAAAAATCCTAATGGTTTTATCTAGCATTTGGTTATATTATATTTATATTATATTAAAAATATTTTATTAAAATCTTAGCTAAAAAACATAAAAGATTTTTCGATAACTTATTTCCCAACTCTATTTCAGATAGGTACCACTTTTATTTTTAAATATTCGGATCTTGGCAGGATTTGCAACCCTTTGCGAGTTTCTCGCGCTGAACTCGCATGTCTAAATGATTGATGATGAAGTAAGATCTAAAATATGTAAGTTGCTCGACAAACGTTGCACTTGGCTCGTGTAGAGTGGAAGGGAGACGTAAGATAACTGATTGTTTGTGGCAAACTAGTATATCTTGTTCCGGCAAGTCGATCCAATTTGGAGTATCCGAGGGAGTAGTTACAGCTCCGAGCAATTAATACTCGCTGCGAACAAGCTGCAAGCCACATACGAATATGGCTATCGTAATAGATGATTAAATATTTTGTATTCAGTAATACTTAGGAATCTAATCTAATAAAATCGCGGGAAGTAAGTCCGGGTGGAGCAGGATCAAGAATAACGAACACAAAAAAATATATCTAATACAGTCAACGAATTTAAATATCGTTGAATACAGTGCGCCTCCGTCCACTTGGCTCCCATGCTTGGATCCCATGGGATCCAAAAATAATTTTTCATTATGAAATTCAATGAAAATACTATATTTCGCTCCCATGGGATCCAAAAATATTTTTTTCCGCCTCTTGAATCCCATAGGATCCTCAGATAATATAAATTCCTTTTGGATCTGCAATCGGAAATGCTTGCATTTAAAAATAATACATGTTCCCCAAAAAAAGAAAACTATTTTAACAATGGTGTTCTAAATTCGACTATACAATTTTTCCAGCTATTTCGACATTTTTTCTGTTCCGCGGTGGTTAACAATGCAGTAGTTGTCAGTATGATATACGCGCGGTCATAACCACAAACTTTTCAAGGGGTTTACCGTCAGTGGCGAGTCAGCAGATCCCTATTTTACCGAGTCCGTTTTGCGTCCCTCCCGAAATTCTATATTCCCTATCGAACTATTCCTCTTAAATTATGATCGTCGCTAAAACTTTTTGGCAGGGACCGGATGGTTTTTATGCTTTACTAGCTTTGTCTTGTCGTACAACCTTTTGTTATGCGATTTTTTTTCTTACTTCTACGGGTTTTTGTTCAACAAAAGCGGTCAAAATCACATGGGAATACGATGTCTTTATAAACTTTGTAAATACAAGTCATAATCCCACCTAATACTAATGAACAGTCACGTACTGTACCTCAATTTGAACCCCAGACTTTGTTAAAGAATTGATTAAATTTGATTGAATCTCAGACATGCTGAGTCCGATTTCTCAAGAATCAGTCTATTTAATTGATTATTCAAACGACGTCCCTGTTCTAAAGTAGTCTTATTTCTGCAAAATAGATTATGCGTTGTTTTTGTTTTGCCACCGTTCCATTCGAGAGAAATGGAACAGAGAGGAGACAATTTCCTCGTCGGTCGCCTTAATCTGTTGTAAACCGTATTCGCTAAATTCAATCCCGAGTCGGGCGGCTTACCGTAGTTTCCCATGTAACCAGCTGGACAATTCATGGCGTAATGGGCGGCGGTATCGATCACGCGCCCCTCCCCTCCGCACGAGTGCACGTGTCTGACTGCACTCATCAACGCATTCCAGAAATATTTTCATATTTTTCTTGCTGCGGGAATGTGATAGGTATTCGAAATTTACGATCGTTGATTGAATTTGCATTTTGCTCCAGTTTTCCGCTACGTCTTTTCGTTCATAAAATAACACAGTTATTTCATGCAACGTCATTTGGCAGAAAATCTACCTGGTGATGCGGCTACTACGGAAGTACTACTTTAAGAGATACGTTAGGGAACTTCTTCCCATAATATTGTCATTCTATTACGCTATTTTCTAACCTTTAGTGTTGATTTTACTACTTTTTTATATATTTCCAGAACACTGTGAGATCATGACGATAGATTTTGCGTTTGATTTGCATAAACTTGAAGTGCAAATAAAACACAACGACCTTTTTTTCAGCAGAATAAGTCATAAATAAATGTTACCTATACAGTGAAATAGATGGTACAATGAATTAATAGAATGAGAATCTCAAATATGCCTGAGGACTAATTGAATGCCAGTAAAATGTATTTGGCGAAAGTATGGAAGAGAAAAATACAAAATCAAAATCAAAATCAAAATATTCTTTATTCATGTAAACTTGTATCAAGTATTTATGAATCGTCAATTACAGAGTGACTCTACCACCGGTATCGGAATGCAGTCATCTGTCGAGAAGAACCGGCAAGAAACTCGACAGTTACTCTTTTTAATCGCCAAAGAAATTTATACAACAATGATAATAAATCTATCTATACTAAGCCATACAGTTTTTCGTGTGAATGTAGATATAATAATAATAATAAAGAAAAAAAAATATAACTGTAGGACGTAGTGTAGATATAACAACAACATGAACAACAATGACAACAGATTAAAATACAGTTTGCGCTGACAGGGAGCGAGGCATTCCTACTACCAGTATCTACAGATCTCCATCATTAAGAAAATCTTCAATTTTATAGTAACCTTTTTTCATCAGACGGGTCTTGATCCACGACTTAAATTGATTTATGGGTAAGCTAACAACATCCATTGGCAATTTATTATACATTGTAATACTTAATCCTTTAAAAGAATTTCCAATCTTTTGAAGCCTAGTATTTGGAATAGCAAGTCTATGTTTATTTCTTGTGTTAAATTGATGACAATCTGATTTCTTTGAAAAATTTTGTATGTTCTTTTGTACATACATAACACAATCCAGTATATATTGTGATGGCACAGTTAATATATTTATTTCCCGGAATAATTCTCTTAACGAGTCACGGGTTTTGAGGCCATAGATAGCGCGGATGGCTCTCTTTTGTAAAATAAATATATTGTTTATGTCAGCGGCAGATCCCCATAAGAGCAGCCCATATGACATAATACTGTGGAAGTAACTGAAATAAACTAGTCTCGCCGTTTCCACATCAGTCAGATTTCTTATTTTTCTGACAGCATATGCGGCTGAGCTAAGTCTTTTGGCAAGAGCAGTTACATGAGGCCCCCACTGCAATTTAGAGTCGAGGGTTATCCCCAGAAACACTGTTGAATTGACAATTTCAATGAGTTCTCCATTTACAGTGATCTCAGGAACCACCTGTCGCACATTCGGCATTGTGAATTTAACACATTTCGTTTTATTGGTGTTCAATAACAAATTGTTAACAGTAAACCAGTGTAAAGTTTGTGAGACAGCATTACTCACATCGTCAAATGATTGTTTTCGTCTGTTAACTTTAAATATAAGGGAGGTATCATCAGCGAATAACACTGTGTCACACAGGTTTTCTGTATAATATGGAAGATCATTAATATAAATTAAAAAGAACAAAGGTCCTAGTATTGAGCCTTGAGGGACCCCCAACAGTAAAGGGGCTCCTTTGGAATCAATACCATTCACGTTTACCTTCTGGATTCTGTCAGATAGGTACGACCTTATAAGACTTAACGCGTTGGCAGAGATGCCATAATGCCGCAACTTCATCAACAATGTCTCGTGATCAACACAGTCGAAAGCTTTAGACAGATCGCAGAATATACCTATAGCATCTTGCTTATTATCCCAGGCATCAAAAATATGTTTGATGAGTGCTATACCTGCATCTGTAGTAGACTTGCCTCTAGTGAACCCAAACTGATTACTATGTAATAAATTATTTACTTTAAAATGAGAAAGCAATTGAGAATAAATAAGCTTTTCAAATATTTTACTTAATGTTGGGAGAATCGATATTGGTCTAAAATTGGATGGGTCACTTTTTTCGCCTGATTTGAATAATGGTATTATTTTACTGTGCTTCATTAAATCTGGAAATTCACCATCATCCACGCATTGATTAAAAATAATAGCTAAATGAGGTGCAATAGAATGGATTATATTTTTTAATATATCCATTGAGATTCCCCATAGATCTTCGGTTCTTTTCATGTTCAGTTCTTTGAAAGTTTTATAAATTACTTCAGGACTGACATGGGTAAATTTAAAGGATGTTACACACTCATCCACATGAGATTTGAGGAGGGAGTTGGCAAGATGTGGGCTAGAATTTAATTGACAAGTAGTTTTAACTGCAATGTTAGAGAAAAACGATTCGAATGCATTCGCCACATTAGCATTAGAATCATGAATAATACCGTCAATATTTAAAGAGATCTTGCTAGTTTGTGTTTTATTTTTACAAGTCTCTTTATTAATGATTTTCCACGTAGCTTTGCTTTTGTTAGTGGCTTTCGATATTTTATCTTTTAAGTAATTTGATTTTGCTACTGCACATACTTTTTTGAATAATTTAGAATATTTTCGTACATATTCTACAGTAGCAGGGTTATTTGACTGTGTTTTCATTTCATATAATTCAAATAACCTTCTTCTACTTTTGTAAATTCCCGTGGTAGCCCAGGCACTAAAGTTAGTCTTATTACTATCGATTTTAATAGTTTTTTTAGTAAATACAGATCTAAATTCTTTTTCTACAATATCAAATAATTTTTCATACTGTTTGTGTCCATCGGCACCACTAAAATCTGCCATGGACAATTTATTGTCTATACGCTCCTTAAATAGATTTCTGCGGTGTACTGTAATAGGCCTACAAACAATAGTCGACGGAGAACGAGCAAGAGGGCACTCAAACACTGCCAACTGTCCGCTGTGATCAGAATTTATAAAATTTATAATACTTTTTTTATTTACACTGTCATTGCAAAAAATATTATCTAAACACGTAGCTGAGGTAGCTGTTATTCGCGTAGGTTCATTAAAAAGTGGATATAAATCAAAAGATTGGAAAAGATTAAGAAATCTACTAGAGTTTTGTACATCTAAAATATTAACATTAAAATCACCACACACTATAACTTTTTTATTGGTGGTACATAACTTTCTTAAGACATCTTCCATAACAGACTCAAATTCATTATAATTAGCAGATGGAGGTCTATAAACACAGGCAATAATATGCCGCTCTAACTCTGCACACGCTATCTCAATAGTTCGCTCAACTGAGGCAGACACAATATCTTTACGTTCTTTAAATTCAATTGAGCTTTTTAGTAATATAAGTGACCCACCTCTAATGGCCGTGCCTCTGGTAAACGAACTAGCGAGTTTGTAATCATTTATACTTATAATTAACTCATGTTGCTTTAACCAGTGTTCAGTAACACAAAACACATGAATATTCCCATCATTTAAAAATAATTCAAGTTCCAGCTCTTTTCCAGAGACACCCTGTATATTCTGATGAATAACATTTAAATAATTTTGATTTTCCTTAATTACTAATTTGCAAAAGTTATCCTCTATTGTCTTGGACTTAAATTTAAATGATTAATTGGAATGGATTCCAATGTCTTATTAAAAATGTCCTTAATATTAAATGCTAACAAATTAGCTAATTCAATTTTTATTTTATAAGGCAAATAAAAACTTTTGCCAGTCACAATAAAATTAAAATTAATAAATTTGTTTGTGTCAAAAAACACAAATTTGTCACTATGACATGTACAATTGTATAAAGAAGTATTCAATATGTGAATACTGTTATTTTGATTATTTGTGTAACACCTGGAAAAGGGAAAACCACACAAAATAACTTTCTTTACATTAATTTGATCCAATACTGAAAGTGACTTTATAATCTCCCTTTTACAGGTGTTCAGTCCGTTACCCATCATTAATACAATGATGGAGTTCTCATTTAAATTACAATGTAATATCCTCTCAATTATTTGACTAAGAGGAGCACCTGGCAAACAATAGTTGATAACATTGCCATTTATTCTATACTTGAGAAGAGGCCCATAGCCAACCCCGAACCCATCAGAAAAAAGGTAAACATCCTCTTTTTTATCTGATGATGATACAATGTATTTGGATAAGTCACTTGTGTCAATTACATTTAAAGGTGACTGTGAGCTATCAGTGCTGTCACCCTGGTGCTGCTCAGTGGGACCTGCACTTATGTAGCTACACTGGCTTATTAGTTTATCTACTGTATTATTATGCTCACTGATTTGAGCCTGTGCAGCCACATATTTGCACGTCACACCCTCTAAGGATTTCTGCAGACTTTTAATCTCATCCTGAAGCTCCTGGGTTTCAATTTCATGCCGTGCCCTACTTTCGTCTAATTTTTTGCTAAATAGCTCCAAACAAACAAAATAACAATACCCACGAGTGTCAGACAGTTAATTATGTTCATAATAAGATCAGAGAATGGATATATTACTCTAGCTATCCGTGACTCAGCTAATGCTTTGCCCCAAGTAAAGCAAATATTCAATCAAAATTTGCTAGCGTTTTTGGGATTGGGACAAAGCAAAAGGTAATTTCAAAGTAACATTATTGATTTTCAGGAACAGTGGTAAATTACCTTGGTATTAAAATATAGCTAACCGAATGGCTGTACGATTATTTGATGATTATAATGTTCTATCGCAAGACGTCATTAACTTGAAAGTAAGGTTACGTAACTTGGAAAACTGCTACCAGAATAACAAAGTGCTTAATTAAAAAAGGGAACTGATGTTTCATTCTGTTATTTCACAATTTATAAAAGTCACCATACCGAATATATACCACTAACAAATAAAACAACTGATTTATTAAAATAACACAACAGTATTCGTCCTGTTATTTCGCAACAAACGTGTTAAATGTTTAATTCCCTCTTGCAAATAGCTGCGTGCGAAGCGAGCGTGAAAACCGCGTATGCGTACTACGTAAGTACACTAGACCGAACGAACACTGAACGTTCGTTCCTAGTGTAGTTATTTGTTTTAGCCTTCGAACGTAGGGTAGGCTATGTGCACAATCATGTGATGGAGGAGAAAGTTGCGGAGCTGAGATGATTCAGCGTTGTACACCAGGATTAAAATGTCCAGTCTAGTCCGAGCGGCAGATGCCGTGCTTTTGTAAAAATTATGAAGGCAAATGCATGATAGAGCTTGTGTAAACAAAATGTTTAGTATTGCGAAAATCAAAGATACGAAGTTACATTGTTGAAACAGTTTTGCATTTTAGTTTTTTTTTATGGCCTATTCCGGCAAAGAGCCCAATTTCAAATATTGGTTTCTTAAAATTTAAGACATATTTTCGCAACGACAAGTTTTGGTCTAATATTTATTACGTTCTTTCTGAAAAAAATAATGTAATTGTCGAGTCTACGTTATCGTTATATGGGCCAATCAACTTTTAAGGTACTCCTTTCTTGTCCCCGCTCTAGAAAAAATCATTTTAAATAAAACACACTTAAAAACTTCCTTTTTTCTACATTTATCTTAAATTAGATTCATTTAGCAATACCAGAAAAAAAACTAATATTTTTTTTCCAATTTAAAACATTTTAAAGGTAGTATCGTAGGAGAACAAATTCGCTCTCCATACAAAAAACTTGTGTCACCAGGCATCGGTGGTGAAGCAAAACATAGCAAATCTTTAAAAAAATATATGAAACTACCCAATTATTTTAACATATTTTAGCTCTCAATTAAATAAGCCTTTATCTGCAATACAACGTTTTTATAATTTTGTTCAAATAATATTTAATAAAAATTCATAAAGGTTTGTCCCCAATAATGTCTTAAAATTAAGTTCTCCCGCGTAACCGCTCATAGTTTTGTTAATAATGGCGTGGAGGTACTTATTTGGTGTCGCTAGCGCTGCCTTTTGTCTAATTTCACGTTGATGTTGACCGTTATTGTCTTTCGTGCTCCATCCCCCCGCCAGTGTCCGGCGAGCTCCTGAGTAGTGCGTGTGGGTTTATTGTTGCTCTGCAGCGTTACCCCGGATATCGTAGTAAGTTTATGGAATATTTTACTAATATAAAATTTAAATATTGACTATGATGTCTGATTTTAAGGTAAAGTTAAAATAATGGTTCAATCTGTAATGTAGAATTATTTATTTGTACTTTTATTGTGAATTTTCCACCGCGTTACCGGTAACGCTGTATAATTTTCTCTCGAGTTACCGGTAACGCAAGAGAATTATGTATTGTGACACTAGTCATTAATGCATTTACATTGAAATAAAACACTTTTATATATAACAACGCGTATATAATTAATTCTGGTGTTTTACTGACCATCCTGCCCGTGACCACTGCCTCTATAAAGGTGTTGAAAGTTCAGAAATCGAAATATATAAACCATAACCATTTTTTTCATACAACATCTTAATCATTAATATATGCGTTATAATATCAAAAGTGTTTAATGAATTTACACTCATTTAAGGACAATTGTTGACTGCCAAAGAGTATTATTGTTTGCTTTGTCTTAGGTTTGGTTGGTCTGCTGGACAGTATATAGCAAAAATGCCGCTTAGTGCTGCCGAAAAACAAAAACGTTACAGAGAGAGGCTGAAAACTTATCGAGAGAAATATGTATAAAGAAGCAAAGCAAAACAAAGAGAAAGATATCATAAAATAAAACTTAAAGATCAGTTAAAGATCGAAAAGAACGATATAATGCAAACGTGATATGGAAGTTAAGGAAAAGACAGTTGAAAGAACGGAAGAAAGCTGTAGAAGGTATATATATATTACAACAGACACCTCCAGAGTCGCCGACATCTAATTTAAATGTATTAGGTAGAAGAACTCCGCCACCATCGCCATCGTCCCGAAACCGATCCCCACGAGCTACGCCGCCACCCCGTTTTAGTCCTCTGCTGCTGAGATGTATAACACCACCAGGCCCTCGTAATAAACTACGCTCTTCTCCGCAGTTAACACCACGATCTTCTCCACGGATAAAACCACGATTTGGTAAAGATATAAACCCGATAAATACACCCGTGACAAATACCACTCCTAGATCTACTCCGGTCACTTCACCTCAAGCCACTGCTCACGCCAAGAACACATTCGTGTGTATCTTCACCATCTGAGACCCCAACAAATAGAAAAAATTAGAACCCAGTGCTAGCTATGATATTAATGCAAAGATTGGACGCGATGACTTTCTGCTAGTTAAGTTGTATGTAGATACAACTAAAACTTAAACGTACACCTATGCTTGCAAAACATTAACGGAAGTTGAGGACGACGAAAAAATATGAGAAATTATTGTGATTTTTTGCTATTTTTATATAGTTTCTATTGTAATTTTTGATCTTGTTTAGTTTATAAGTATTTTTGTTTGTTGCCTGGCTAATATTAGATTATAAGATATTATGCACATATGTGCTACCTTTTCTCTAGCGTTACTATATTTTCTCTGGTGTTACCCCCGTGTCCCCTAATTTGTGATGGTATTTTTTTAAAGGACTTCTACAATATTAGTGGTAAGCAATCAAAATTATATGATAACAAGAGTAGAAAGGTACCGCCTGAATTAGCTATAAGTTTCAAACGACTGAATATATTTAACATCGAATTATCTTAAAGTTTCATTAGTCATTAGTGCCAAAATAACGCAGTGGAATTAAAGTTGATTGTATCTCAAGAGATAATTACTATAGACAAAGGTAAATTATTTAAAAAGGTTAAGTTTTTGTTGTGTTAAAGAATTATATTTCTTTTTTTTTTTAAATACGTCTCTTTATTTCATAAATCAATGTCTCAAAATAGGTAACGCAGGTGAAACATTTACGACATACCTTGGGTTTTTCGCAAATATCTCAAAAACTAAACATTAAACTTCGTGGCCACCTTTACTATCGAAAACTTAGATAAATGCTTCAAACTATAATAGAATATATTCTTGTAAATTCGTTTAAATTAAATTTTCATTTTCTCTCTTAGAATGCCGTGAAAGGAGTGCCTTAAAAGTTGATTGGCCCATATCACCATGAGACATGATGTGGTTTAACAATAAAATAATACCGGTGTATAAAAATGCTATAATTCAAAATATGACGGTAAAGCATTTGGTTTACTGCTCTAAGCATGAAACCCTGCAACATGAATCTCGCCTGCCTCTCTGTCTAGGAAGAGAAAAATGGCGGATTTTGTGCTAAGAACGTACATACCGATACTGAAAAATTGCAAAAATGTACATCGTACCGTAAAAAGTACAACAGACTGCCTCGATGGCCGCAGCATACAGTAGCCTTCTGCGATACGGAATTTATTCGCAGGGCTGTATCCACTGAATTTATTATTAACGGTCATGCAACTACGATTCACAATGCATGTACTGATTTAAAGTTTACTCAATTTGACAAATGGACGAGAATAATAAAAGCGCTGATTTTGCCAGAAAAAAAAACCTGAATATCATGAGTAGAGTTTTCCCGAAGAAAATTAAAGTTTTGGTAAAACATCAAAAATTTTACAAGGATTTACTTGAGGACTCAACGGCTCGAAGTGTTTTTGTTTGCCATTTATTGACGACATTGTTTTTATTATAAAATCAAAACAAAATTATATAATGGTTTAAGGAAAAATATCACCGTTTCTTGCTCAGGCCATTATTACTTTGTTATTGTAGAGCTTTGTTGGAAAAATTCCTCTATTTTATCTAACAAATTAAGTGGTCAATTTGAAACAGTAAAAGAAAAATATGAAAAAGACAATATTGAATCGGCCACTGTCCTCAACATCGATTTCGGGCTGACATTCATATCGCAAATGCATTGGAAAGAACGTCAACTCCCGGACGTGCAATCTTATATATGCATTTTAGCTGCCAATAATCTCGTCTGTGCATTGCCCTGATGCATACGATGTGACATAAAATAAAGTATTTTGTGGTTGTGATTCAGAGCGATGCACCGAGTTAGACTGCATAGATACTGCCAAGTTGGAGAAACGAGTAACCGTTGTTATTTCGAAGATGGCTTCACACTTCGGCACGTACATTTGAATCTTGATAAGGATATGAAGTGCAATCTATTCATCATTCTTCTGTCCTGTTTGCAAATCACTTGAGCTCGGATCTGAATTCATAAACGGCATTGGTGGCACAGTAGGTATTATTCGAACTCCGAATCTAATTAAGAATTTAAAAAAATACCTAACCCCTTCTAGTTCTTGATAAGAAAGAAATAAAAATAATGTAAATGAACACAATACACACACAATGAAATCACGGTTATTTCGCAATATGGAATGATGGGAATAGTAAACTGCACCTGATACTCTTCAGTTTTGTCACTATAATAATGTCTATCGTTTATCAGCAAGATTCACATACATTTTGATCTCAACGTGAAAACAATAACGATGAACGTTAGTAACCCACAACCCTGTCTTACAGGACAATCTTACACCAAATGGACCACGTAGTTGATTAAAATAAAATTTTCGCCATGAAAATTTAACTTTTCATGAATTCAAGATTGACTGAAGAAATAACAAACTTTTGAGACGTTTGTCGCGATGGAGTTTCTGAAGTATAGTTTTGTAGGTAGGTACGAAGAATTCCGTCAGTCAAATACCTACTCCCAGTAAATATAATGTTATTCCACCTATTTTATTATCAGGATAAACTTAGTACAAAGTTAGTCACTTAGAACACAAAAGTAAGAATTTTGCTCTTCCCGTTAGCTGCACAATTGTATAAGTGGGCTAATGCTTAACTTTCAGCAGGATGTACTCGAATATCACACTCGTAAATTCTCCAACCCGTTTTATGTGACTTTTAACTAGCTACGAATTTTAGTTATATTTCGGTGTGTGAGAGTGGAACGAAAGTGTATTATTTTATTTCAGCTTATGTGAAAACCAGCACAGATTATTAAATAGTTACTAACGTAAACCATAGTAAAAACCCTTTATTTCTTTTAAACTAGAGTAAGGTAAACGAGCAAAAATAAAAAGATCACCAAGGTAAGTCCGTGGGCAGGTGCCCACTGCAACTTTTCTAGGATCGCAGATACCTACGTTGCTTGTAGAGAAAAGAATAAGCTCGCTTCTTTTAGATTTCCAAGGCGTATTCGGAACCTAGCAGGTGTTTTCAAATACGTAGTCTTACGTACGTGGCGAAATGGCATTATTGTCTTCGAAACTATCCGAATATTTTATACGGCTAAGGTTTTTTTGTTAGAAAATTCTTAACTACAGTACAGTCAGAACTTGTTATGTTGCCATACACCCCTGAGAACTATAATAAATCCTGCGTTGTGGGTTTAATGTTAAGATTAGCTGCAATAGCAAAAATAAGCTAAGGACAATTTATTAACTATTCTTAACAGAGATATCTCAGAACAGAGAGACGGAATATTACGTATTTTTTTTATAAGTTCAGCATGTCTTTACTTATAAATTTAGTAAAAAGCTGTTATTTTGAAACACAAATAAACACATCGATTTTATGTGCATGTATAGAGAATAGATTTCGCCCGTACGTAGCGAGAGGCTAGTTAGCAATAAACCTGCAATTTTAGTGTCTGGTTTATTAAACTCTTCTGACACAGTAGTCAGCAAGTTATTACTTCGACTCGCATTTATCGACAGCAGAAATGAATAATAAAAATAACTGCCGAGCGTAAAAAAGGTTTCATTACACAAACAAACACAAACGGCGTATTATTTCAGCGGGTCATACATGTTTTTGGTAACAGATTCTGTTACACGAAGAGCCGAACAATGTTATCACAAGTGGCTGGACCGTGAGCGTGAATTTTTCAAATATTTATGTTAGGCCCATTTGATGCCTAGTTGAAAGCACCACGCGTCCTATTGTGAAACCCAATCGATTTTAAATACGTACTTTAACCGAATGATTCAGTGTTTTGTGCAAAATAATTCCTACATATTGTTCTAAATTTTGACTTCAGTTGCTAATTAGCTAATGATTAGCCAACTACGCCAACAAATAGTTCGCAAGCAAGCTTGTAAATTCATCTACACTATAAATACTGTATTCTTATTTTTATCTACTGTCTATGCTTTTATGAAGTTAGTAAGTAGGTACAAGAGACTCGAGTGAAATTACTAATTTCTGTGTCTCTGGTCTCTGGTGTTTAAATTCCAGGCTGTTACAAGAGCTTTTCTAAAAAAAAGTATATAATTTTCGGTTGCGAAACTAGTTCTGAAGACTCAAGATAATTTTGACTAAATATATCCGCACCAAGGCAAAAAATAATATACATAAGTAAGTAATATAAAGCTACATTAAAATGATGTAATAAGATGCAATGAATAGTAGTCTCGTAAAATAGAAAACTATTTCTCAGATAACAAAATGGAATGGAAGTTTTTTACTATAAATAATCAGAATAAAATAATTAATGTGTCAAAAAGCTATCTCATAAACTGTTCGTTATCGTCGCTTCCAGTTGGTCGGACTATTACTTTCGTTAAGAACTTGCACTCGACCCGCCTGCATACTCGTACTTTGCGAGAAAAACGATCATATTATACTCAGTAGGTACCTAATGCCGCGTTTAGTCTTGTTATAAATTTAAATCTTAATTTGTAACGTAAAAGGTTTCTTTAACGCTGAAAACAAGTTCTAAACTTAGTTGTACACTGTTGGTCTGGGAACGAATACCGACACTTTTAATAAGTGTAGTTTTTAGCTCCTATTTTGTTCTAGAAAACATATTGAGCGGGAAAAACTTACTGCTTTGTCTGGTTGCTGTTACGTTACGACTTTTTCAGAGTCCGAGTTGCTAGCGTACTATCTCTAAAGATTAAATAATAAAGTCACTCACGTCGGAAGGACGGACGAAACAATTTCGATTGGAAAATACGCAGTTACAGTCCGGAGACTGGAAGTCGTGGAGTAAAACATACCCGTCATTGGTCTTGCGCCTGATCTCTTTTCAATCAAGTCAGATTGCTTTCCCACCAAGCTACGAAATTGTACTTACATTGCTTTTGCGCACTCACTCATTGTGCACTGTAATTTTTCCTGCACAGTTGGTTAATCATTATAATAATAATAATAATATCGTTTATTTCAGGCAACAGAATTACATGAATTACAGGCCCATATTATAAATACCTATTATGACCTAGCCTCCTTCAGGGTAGCTGAAACTCGTGTCGAAGAAAATTTTATTATTACCAGAGTTTTCTACAGCTTGGCAACGATGTTTGCTATCATAAATTGCTTATTTTTTTCATATTAAAGCTCGAATTTCTTCTGATTCGGTGTTCAAAGGTCGCAAATAGAATTAAACTTTTCTTTTCCTTGTTTCAAAGTTCTTTATTTCTACGTAATTTGTTTTTCATCGTACATTTCCTTTGGGTTAAATGGAAATACTTTACTGGGAAACTGGATAAGTTCAAATTCTCTATTTGATAACAAACAGGTTTGTTGGGGCTTTGTATCGAATAAAGATGGATTAAGTAAAATGTATTCCTACTAACGAATATTGTTGTCTGTTCTCTCGTCTTAGATATCAAGTAAAGGCACAGTGTAAAAAAGGCACCGGTAACGTTTTTATACTTTACTTTTTTTGTGCTTCAGAATATAAAGTACCTATGTATAGAAATATACATACATATGTTCTTTACAGACGTAAGTCGCTGACCTCAGATTTACAGTTTTGCAAGCAGTTCAGATTAACAATAGGAAAAGTTAATTCAGCACCAATCTTATTTAGACTTTTTGTACGTTTATTTAAGTTTCTTCGATAGGCAAAAAGCATTTTTTTGATTTTTCGACATTCTATCACACAGATAAATTGTATTGCTATCCTGGGGATTTGATAATAGGGGCAATGAAAATCTCTTTTATACACTTTCTTACGTAGCAAACAAAGCACACCATGACCTACTGGCTATGGTTCACTGTAAATGAATTCCCTGTGTAACATCTGGACTCTGGATGCGCCGGGCGAGCGTCGTTGTTCCCACGCCCGCGCAGCGCTAAGCAAATAATAATAAACTCGCCCATTAGCGGCCACTTGCGCCTTGCGGTGCGCCCGCGCGCCCGCGCACGCGGCCCTGCCCTCGTGTGTACGTCCCGCGGGATTGTTTACGCTACTTACCGAGATCGAGAGAGTTTAATACATTAAAAGTACATTTAAAAAATATTAGTAAAATATCCACTCCATTACACATCTGGTAATGGACACAAATCTTTGTAATGACCAGACTTTATAGACATTAATTGTGTAAAGAAGAAAAAGTATAAAATGTATTGGCCAAAACTTAGATATCCCAAGACTACATCTTAAATCAATTCGTATGACCTAAACAGCCTTGACTTGTTTTGCTCAGTTCTGTTAGAGATTATATAACTCGAAGCACTAAAAACATTTGACTGTCGTTCAAACTGCTACCATGTATCTAAAGCTATTGATTATACGGCTGACTATGTCCTCGTAATTAGTTTCATTACATCACGTTTTTTGAGATATCCGTAGCTAGATAATTATGCCAAAATTCGTAAACTATTTTGAACCTCCAGATCAAGGTGAGGCAACGAACTAAACCCTACGGACTAACTTAATTACCAACAATAGCACTAGTACTAAGTTACACAATTGAACCTCAAAACCATCTGGTCGTATTGCCTCTTCTAACTGGCCTACAGGTCACGTAGAGGACCCTAATTCTATGTCCATAACTCTTTATTACCGCTAAGTCGGCCCAATACCGCCCCAACGAGCCACAAAGGGGATTAACTAAGAACAGTGTTTATATTAAATAAACTCAATTAAAGCGAACAACTTTTTACGGCCTTCACAACTTTACCATAGTTGTTCTTGATTTAAAGAATATTATTCTCGTTAACTTGTTCCAATTAAATTACGACGGGCTTAATTAAACGTTATGGAATTTCAGTAGGATATTTTAAGGGCAGGCTAAAATTTCGGTGATGAATTTCGTTGATCTAATTAGAGATATATTGAAGCTGTTTCAACAAATAATAAACTAATAATCGTTACAAGTATGCTTGTGGTTTTACATAAAATTCAAAATTACAGAAGCTTTTCGTAACTAAATATGTTTTTATGAGTCATTTTAATTATAAGTTAGTGTTCTCTGTTGTTTGGTGACCAATATAATAAGAAGGTAATTTTTTAACAAGAACTGCCTTGATCTAGTCAATTTACGTTTACCGCGATTCAGTATTTGGCAAGACCCATAACATTGGGGTTACTGCCTTCAAGCCTCTATAATCTTAAAAGTAACAAGACTAATTGGATTATGGTTACAAAGGCATTGTAATCTGTCTCTGCTGGTTTCTTCATCGCAAGTTAGTGGAATACACACACATGGACAAAGTTTGAGATGAATTTCTAATAATCATGTGAAACATGAGAAATAACTCTTCTACCGCAGCTCTCAAAAATCAGTAATTAAAAACCAAACGTGAATTTGAATACTGATCGCAATCCAGGTGTTATTGGTAAAGGCTTGTGGGTAACCACACAGGCTGTGTGGCCAGTAAGGGCGGCTGGCGGCGCGCCAACGTTTGTGTCAAACGGTTATTGGCGCTTTAAAAAAGAAATATACCTACCTAACCAAGCCTTCGTGAGTTTATCCCACTTGTGCGAAGTTTCACTTGTTGGTTTGTTTTGTTGGCTCCTAAGTTTGGGTCTACGTCTGTATTATCGACTTATAAGTTGTGACTAAATTGGGTCCGTTTTAATCTTCCTTTATTCTATTAGAGCGTAGAGCCGATAAGTTGGGCCTTTTTTCATTAAAAACATCGTATCGTATTCGTAGCGTACCTATACAATTTCCGCGGGTAAGAAAAAGGAACGAATGTTTCATTGCAGTTAAACAATTAATGCAATGATGTTTGAACCTATTAAGTAGTCATTCACAATTTAAGTTCTTGTGTAAATCAGTTTTTAAATATAAGTCAAGTAACATTAAATTTTGATAAAATATTCATGAATTCCTCGAACAATGAATGTAGCTATCCCCAAAACACTTCTCTTAATTTAGGTCAACCTAATGAATAAATGTATTTGTATCAATATCGGAAACCTATTTGATCCGCGATGAAAATGTAAATAATATTGTACAGAACATAATGTTTATTAATTTTATTTGGAGCATCTACTCGAGACCGACCGCTGGAATCAATATTTCTGCGAGTCGTCGGTTGAATATTGCATACGCTGATATTCAATAGCTATTTGACTCCTAAAGAAGTTTTAAGCATATAAAAATTAGATCAGTGTTTTGATTGATCAATAATATGATGATTACAACAACTGTAAACCTGGAAGTTACTCTAGTAAAACATTTGCTTTTATTTTTAAAATCAAAGAAATAATTAAGGAAAGTATTTAACATATTGTAAAGTGTTTCCAGTCATCTAGGTTCACCTCCTTTTCAACTTCATAGATAGCACCATTCATTACATTGATTGGCTCATTGGTTCTTTTCGTAGTAACTATGTCCTACGGTCTAATAACTTTAATGATAAACGATCAAAGGTGTTGTGTAAAACATAATACATGAACTGATGTTTTTTATTTCATATGAACATGCAATGTGGATAGGATAATTCTTAAAATAAAAATAAAACTTTAACATATAATATTTAAGATTTTGTAAAGGAAGACAGCCACCGCGCGATAATTATAAAGTTATCGAAACCGTAAAATCTGATATTACTGTAAACAACTTGAATATCAATTAAACACGTATGAAAGTTAAAATAATAATTAACCACGTGGGAGTTGCGCACCGAAGCTGGCAACTTTTATACACACTGTGCGTTAAATTAATTATTCTCTTCATAATTGGTTTACGGACTTTCTTTTCTCTAGAGTCCGTCAATAAACACGTTAATTCAATTTTGACAGGCGCTTTCGATAACTGTTCGATTTTCGATTCATTTATGAAATTTATTGGACGTGGAGACTGACGAAAAGTTTAAGTATATTAATTTAAAAAATTAATAAATGCTTTTTATTCGTGTTGAAACTGGATTGGTTTGTTAATTTATGTCGGCAGAGTTGAGTATCTCTTTAGGTTTCCAACTTTTTCCCTTAATATACCTGTCATATTTTTTTGAAACTTTCTTATTTTTTTAACATAAAATATGTTTTGTAACTGTTATGTAAATTTTGGACATACTAAATATATTATTTTATTTGTAGAATAAAATTAAAAAAAGGAAACAGTTGATATTTAAAGTTAAACTTCTACTAAACTGTGTCCAAGGATAACATAGGCTGTAATTATAAACGTAAATATATAAACTTCACAATATTTTTTAATAAACTTGGTAAGATTGTTTCTAATAACTCTGCCGACCTCAAAGATAGTGTTATTATTAACCCTGGAATAAACAAAGTATTTATTAATGTTTAACCTAATTAAGCACATTTTGTTGCCATTCTGACACTTTTCGTAACTATTTCAGTAAAGTAAATCACTATAAAAACTACCAAAAAAAGTCGTTATGAATATATAATTTTATCCGTATAAATATTTAAAACGACCTTTTTCTGGAGTGTAGAGAGCAGCTCCTGCGCAGTCGTGAGAAAGTATACAAACACCTACTCATGTTGTCTGAAGCTTCTCTTATGGCAAACATCATTACGTGTGGTTATTAGACCATTTGGTATTTGAACGGCTTCTGGTCATGAGAAATGCGTAGGTCGTCTTTCATACAATGCATCGATTCTCAAACTTTTGCCCGACTGAACAGTTTCTATTTATTTGACTTGTTTTACAATTGGACATATTTTTAAGTTTTTGCTAAGACAAATAGTTTTTTAACAGATGTCGCTAGACCATCCGACATTCTAACCTGGCTCTCTGGACTAACAGATACTAAAGCTCAGGTGGGCTGAGTGCTAAATATATAAGTTTACAAATAAACGCTAATATTATATAGTTTTTATTGTTCAAATGTAGTGTTCATTCCAAAGCTTGTATTAAAAATAAAACATTGACTGACGTTCAGTCAGGCGTTTTGTCGATAGTCAAACTAAAACAATCCGAGTGTCGTATTTAAACCGCGGCTTTGCAAGTGAAACAGGAAACACATGGACATTTCCGTGAAACATTAAAATATCCGAACAGTCGTGGATAAAATACAACTCGAAATTGCCAGAAATAAACTTCACTGAAGAAGTTTCGTTCCCATTTAACGGGAAACATGTTTCATTGTCCAGATTCAACGCAACGCGCCGTATGACGCCGTGATTTTTACCGAAACATCCAACTTCTGTCAGAGTTATGTCTGACAGTTACGTTTATGGACAGACGTGAGAACTGCGTCAAGATGATTTGTGTCTGTGTATCATGTCGTTAAACCTTTGTGGTTATCCTGAGGACTTTACTATAGATAATACAATTATTCTAGGTAACCCTTTCCGCCGCACTCAGAGACGTCTGTTTACTTTAATGTCAATTATAGCAAAACCTATGGTACTTAACATCATAAAAATAAAGACTATTCAATGAAAAAAATAGTAAATCAGAGATTAGCGTTAATTGGCATCTCTGAGTGCGGCAGTTAATTTATTAATTTGGACAATCTAATAAAAATATTATGTCATTGGATATTTAACATTCTAACTATTGCCATCTTAGATTGAAGACTGTTCTCTTCGACCACCCATTAGCTAAAAGTGCTCCGTACGTTACTTTTAGTGCTCTCCGTAATTCGGAGTGGTTGTTGGGTTAGTTTAATTATCTTAATTATTTACCGGAATGGCACTATCAATTCTTTCGGCCGTTAAATGGCGGTGTCTCGGTGTATCGGTCCATAAATCGTAGGGATCGGCAGGGATCGCCGCGGCCTAGCAGGAATCCTGGCGGCGTATTTTGTTTTCCGTTAACTGTTTTGTTAAAAATCTTTAAGGTAAGCAAAATATCGTTGAACTTAGATACCTACTGAGTGTATTGTTTAAAATCTTTTTGGTGATCAAAAGATCGTCGAACGATGCGATAAAGATTGGAAACACATATTTCAAAAAGGCTGTCAGTTGAGTTTTTTTGCGGCACTTCTTCTCAACATTCATGTCGTAGTGCTAGTAAGATAAAAAAGTTTTAACTTGTGAAAGAGTGTAGGTGTAGGTCAAGTTGCAATATAATATAAATTCCTTGACTTTTGATAAGTTGTTCCATAGATTTTCTGATCACGTACTAAAATTAAGTTTTGTATAAGTTATTTGTCAATTATCAGTTGCGATCGCAATTCTAAAAAATCTAAAAGAAGGTAAAATTGATGTTTACATCAGATTGAAATCACAAAATATGTAAAAGCTTTGATCAAAAAATCGTAGCAATCCTTTCTATTCCTATCACAATTCTGATCTTGTACTACTAGACCAAATACTTAATTACTGATGTGCAATAAAATATCATGTTTGTTGACGGGAAGCGTAATACGCGCCCTAGCCTGCAAAAACGCGCTCATTCAACAATTACGCCGTAATAGCCCCCCGGGGCGCGCCGTGAATTTTTAAGCCTTACTACAATACATGTTAGGGTTGACCACAGCAGAGATACGTACGAATTTCTAAATCACAGTGAATTTGCTTACTTCCTCATCAAAATAAACCTATCTTCGTCCGAACCAATGCGAACCTTCGTAACGTTTATTAATATTTACTTCTTTATCAAAGAGGGCCTACGTACCTACTCGTACTTACTTTTAAGTGAAAGTGAAGCTATTCGTACTTTGATCTATATTAAAGAAAAGCTTTTCTGACTGAACAATTAATTATTTTAATTTTTTATGCCACCAGTTTTTAGTTAGTTACCTTCTGAATATTAAGTGACTTACTTTCAGCGACACTCCATCTGGAAGTGCTAAAACACTAAATTGTTTAACCTTCGAGGCTTTTTTGGGTTTATGTAATCATAATAAACTTAATAAGTCGTAATAAGTCTCTTTCCAAAAGATCAATTAAAATTACTTTATTATTCTGTATCATATCCAGCAGGCTGAGTTTGGCTTGCGTACAAACCGCTAATTAATATATTAACAATTAATTAACATCAGTAATGTCAATTAATACCACATACGTATTAATCTGATCCCAAAATAAGTAGCTTAATCACTTTGTTTCATGTAAGAATTAATATTTTCCTTCTACGTCAATTAATGAGATTTGA
Organism: Mecyna flavalis; assembly: GCA_949319885.1. Lineage (NCBI taxonomy): Eukaryota > Metazoa > Arthropoda > Insecta > Lepidoptera > Crambidae > Mecyna > Mecyna flavalis. The sequence goes on from OX439426.1 coordinate 3,803,135, forward strand.
CTTTCGGCAGCGGCAAGGCATCTTCATTAATTCCTTTTCTTAATACAAATGAGAATAATTTATTCATCAAATAGATTAACCAGAAGTTCCAGAAAATAGTCGATATTTTAATAGTAATAGGTACTGGTGTAGTTAGCTGATGACAACATTATCGTGACGTACCCTTTATGCACCGCAAAATGCGTTTAATGCACCTTAACCGCGAGCTAGTGAAACCTGCAGCCGTGTGTAGTTTTCCCAGAGGGCCCAGACAAAATAACATTTTGACAGCGATAGCGAAATTCGCTAACTTCAATTTGTATGGATTTGACAGGTGCCTTAGAAAAGTCACGTGGTCAATCGATATTGAATTGAAAGTACGGGTTTTGACATTCGCTATCGCGAATTGAGCGATAGCGAGCGTCATAAATGCCGCTTGTCTAGGGGGACTGAATGGACACGTCTCTCTCAAAGGTTTTTGTGTTACAATTTGAATACACATTAAAACATACCTACATGTGTCTTGTTAAAATTTACTTTGATGCTGTGAGGTGACCCTACATGCGGGTATGTTTCCGGCCTGTAGACTGTCTGTTGTTTTTCGGGCCCGCTTATAAATTTTGCAGCAGGCGCCGGCATCTGTTATAGGATTATAATTTTACAAGCCGAGCACGTGGGCGTACGTGTCGTAGGATGTATCAACGGATCCGGTCGCGTTAATCTTTCGAATTCTTCGCTAGGAAACACCTTAATAACCATAATGCTGCCTTTCTGATTCACTCTTTTTACTGAAATACTTCGCATTATTCTTAATCTAAACCTTACATAATCACATCCTTACTAAAGAGGAGCTATAGGTGTCTGGATGATTTTATATTATGTTATCTCACTTCACAATAAATGCTCTTCTGAAACCTAGGCTTCCATGCCCATTCGTCTTAGTTGCCGGAAACATAGCGATATATGGTCTTCATCCGACATTTCTCTAACGCATGTGTGGTTCCGGCCACTCAGTTGTTCACCGCCCAACAAACGAAGCTGTACCTCTTTCTATCTTTCGCCTAACGCCCAAAGGCCTTATTGAAATATGTTTTATAGTCAAAATGATGCCAAATACAGACTAGTGATTACAAAACAAAACCGAGCTGTGTTCCGCAGGACTCCGAAATTATGGCCAAGTCGATAGATATAATAATATGTATAAAACATTTAGGTATTTATAATTATTATTATAATATTCATTAATAAATTGTTTATCTATCTATCTAATTATAAAACATGTAGAATCGACGAGCCATTTGGTGTAATGGTCGAGAAGTCGGCTATTACACCAGAGGACGCGGGTTCGATCCCCGCACGGTACAAAAATTTGTGTGCATGAACAATATGAACATGTCTGCATGTATCGGTCTGGGTATTTCTATGTATAATATGTATTGATTAAAAATATAAGACGCACCTGTATTTACTTAAACCATTTAACTACCGATGCGTTTAGAGCTGAGACATCGATTACCATGAAAGTCTTCGATTTATCTTTGAATTGGAAAACCCGACTTCTCACCTTGAATCGTCTTTTGCCCTACTTAACCGGTAAACGTCGCTCGGCCAGGGGGCCACGACATCAAAGCGAAATTATCGGCCCCTCTGACTCCCGTCGTTAGGAAGGATTCCACTTGAATCCTTCTAAATCGGGGAGATTAGATGTATTATATCGCACTTAAAGTAAGTATTGAAGGAGGGCACTTTTGGTAAAATGTTTGATTTCATATTTTTTGGGCGTAAAATCCATATCTTTTATATATTTTTATCAAGATGGTTGTACTTTGAGTTTACTGTTGACCATGCTATTAGCACAGTAGTGTCACAGTTTAACAAACCATTGTAATACTGTGGTAGTGTTCATATTTGGGGACATTTGACGGACCCTGTTCAATGCGCCAGGGATCGTGGGTTCGTATCCAAAGACAAATATTCATGAAATTAACATTTGCGTTTTTTCTGTGTGTGGATGTTTATTTGCATAATATATTATATATCTACTTACTTTGAAATCAGATCATTGTACGTGATGTTGTCCGATATAATATATCTTAGATTATATTGATTATAATAAATCCTTCCCAGGAAACCTATCCTACTTTCTTCTTTAGTAAATTATCCCTTTCAATAAAAGAAGCCTTATTTAATTTAACAACAGAATGAAGCTCTTATCCTTAGGGAACATAGCTTTTCTCGGGATAAAATTTTTCACCTTTTACAAAGCTATAAGTTTTTTGTTTAAATACGCATAATCCCTACTAATATAATATAAATACGAAGTATATAGCTCTGTCTGTCGGTCTACCTATCTGTTTTGTTTTCACGCGTCACTACTACATCGATTTTGATGCAAACACTACATAGACTTAGACGTAGTATGTGCCTGCCTTTTTTGTAAACACATAAAAAATACTTTTGAATGACATCTAATACCCCGGCTAACCTCGCAAAGCTCAGTATCATTGGCGAAGTCAATGGCGTCGCGACATCAAAGCGATATCGTTTCGTCGTACATCGTAGTCAGAGACTCAAGAGAATCCATTAAATCGATGAGACTTTTATAGTGTACAATAACACAATTTGTATATTCTATACAGAATATACATATCTATGTTTTTAAATCAGTTAACCATATGGTTACCTGATTTAAAAACGCTTTACTTTCTATCGATCTATCTACCTTTATAAATATGAAAGTGCACCGAGTTCTAGCCGCCGAATAAACATTTGTGCTGACACGTAAATTGAAACATAAATGCAAAAATCCACCGGTGAACGCGTCTATAATAGTCACACATAAAAAAATTAAATTGATTAACCCCTTAGATACCTTGTCATTAATAAAAAATAAATATTACTCGTAATATTAATAAATGAGTATCCATTTCAGTAAATACATATAGTATTGGATACTTATACCAGCTTATCTGTGAGGGCACTCGCCGAATATTCCGGTTCAGGCCTTAATCGTCTGATTAAGAGTAATTTAACGCAGTTCATGATTCGTGACCCACCATTAATTTTGGAGGCGTACGTTTGTTTATATTCACTACTACTTCCTTCCTCGTTGGTAAAAGGAAAATATTTACACCAAAAAAAAATTATTGAGAAAATTGTGCCTTGTAGTATCAGCGCCTTCGGATGTCCAAATTGTGGATTGAAAACTTTTAACATAAATATCCAGGAATTGGTACTGATTTTTATACATTAGCAATCAACAGCAGTATCCTAAACTAAGTACATTGAACTACAATACGAAGTACTTGCAACTCAATGACTGAGTAGGACAACGCAGACGGCTCGTTCAGTGATTCGTCCCACAACACAACACGTTCGTCCCAATGGGACGAAACACTGAATTCATGAAAAAATATAATTTTTGTTCTGCAATTCGTCCCACAACGAAATTGTTATCTTCTTAAATTTTAATATATATCTTCCTCTCTAACTAGTAATATCGTTTGATGCTTCTTTTAATTCCTCAATTGCCGAAATATAATCAAAACGTCTTATAATTATTGTAAATAATAACCAAATTATTAAAACTCGCCACAATTTGATAAGAAGAGAAACAACCAAACCGCCGAACAAAGATGGTTTCTGAAGTAAAACAATTGCGAAAACTCGCGGCTTATCTCAAGTTATCTGCCGCCAGTCATTAGGGCTCGTCATTTGAGCGTCGTTAGTGAAAAGTTGCCGCCGCGAGTAATCGTGAATTAAGCGTAATTTAGCACAGTGCATGCTTCGTGACACACCATTAATTCCGCAGGGCTATTTGCGAGGACTTTTGTTTACGTTCGTCCACTTTCGGCCGCGAAACTGTTTCTTAGGACACTAAGGTAAACTTGGTAAGGACACAGAATATATACTAAAGTAGTAAGGATGAACATGTCGCAATCGTAATAACATTAAAAATGCAAAAGTCTATTTGGTGAGATTTGATAAAGATATACATATTATGTAAATTAGCCCTCGAGAAAAGACTTAGGGTAGTTTTTATTTTGGAATAGTGTCTTTTAAAAACGGAGAAGGCTCTCAATTCGACTGTTTTTTTCTCTCTCTTTTATATTCGATAATTAGTTCAAGTAGCGTGATATCATCTTTCCCATGCATTTTAATAACTGATTATACATATAATACAGAATTCTTGTTTTCTTTCATTCAGTTTATTATCTGTAAATTGTAAGTAGGTAAATGCTCGCTGGAATTTTTCACAGCACAAGTCAGATATTCAGCTTAAGACAAAACCTGAAAGCAGCATTATTTATGATTGTTTTCACGAATCAAAGTTTCCCGTTGATGGAGCCACGACAATGTCAGGAGTCGGTGGAAGTGCCTTCAGTAGTCCTGCGAAGTTTCGGCATTAAACGGCGACAGGTGAAATATTGCCGTTTCTCCCAACGATTTCGAAGTTGCATTTTATCTATTTCAGTTTTAGTTTCAGAGGTTATTGGGTCCTGACGGGGTTATTGACTGGCATTGTGAAAAGTTGAGTCCTTTGCCATTTATTTTTAAGATTCTTCGTTTTAGCAACTTGGCAACAACTTAAGCTTTTTAGAGCTAATGGTCATTTTAGTAGAAAGTGTTTTGCTTAAAAGCCTCTTTCGAACTGGAACAAACAGTTATTTTAAAATTTAATATTGGGTAATATTAAAAAAAATAATTACGAATTGGCGGTCATTACTGGCATGAGATGACGCAGGACATACCAATGATACTAACGTTTGGTCGCTGCGCTTTTCTAGTTAGTTATCATGGTGTGAAAACTGTGATGTCTTCTGAATGTGCTGGTTTGCTCCAGTTTTCTCAGTAAAGAAGTTTTCTCATTAAGTTTAAGCTGAGTCTTATAATAAGAAAACTTTTCTTTCTGTAGCTTATGTTTATTTATGTCATCATATTCAATCCCGAAATGGTTTCATCAAGTAAACAGAGAAAAACGCATAAAAATGCAAACAGATTAAACTCTGCTAACAAGCTTTCAACTGTACCAACAAGTTGCTGCAACTTCATTCGTTAGATACGAGAGATGGCAATAAAAATTCTGCGATACGCCTTTTACGTAATTTTATTTTGGAATTTGATAAATATTCCGTAGTCATTTATGCTTTAGATTATGCACTTTTAAATCGTAAAATCAGATTCGATAGATATCAACATTCCAAACCAACGGCTTTGGAATGTTGATATCTATCGAAAATAAACGGAACCGAAGATTTTATTGTCCATTTATACACATCCCACCCATTTATTCACTTTTTCTCAGGATAAATACCAAAATAGAAAGGGGTTTGCAAGTTATTTCGTTTGCCGTTTTAAAAGTAATAAAACCGTCATCTTTATTTTACAACTCTCTTGCACCTATCTTTGTGCGTGGCAGGTTTATGGATTCAATAAGTATCGCTGTCTGCTAACAATAAATCTTATCTGTGACAAAATCGAAATCAATTACTTGTAAAACTTCTTTTGCCTTAACATTAACCACTAGGATAACATGGTATGCCAGATCTTCCACAATCCCACCATCAAGCTTAGAGTCAATTTTAAGCTTGCTCTTTTTAGGTGGTAATGGTGGAAAGGTGAACGGTACACACAAAATATCTGGTCTGCATCATTCCCTTATTCATTGCCTTAATTGTATTAACCACCCGTCTACCTCGCGTAAACTTGTTACGCTTATGCCTCACACGTATCAGTTAAGATGAATATGTAGTTCCCACGTTTAAAACGTAAATAACTGTAAGAGAGTGCAGTAAACGAAATAAAAATGTTTATTATCTGCGCGCCAGATCGGCAGATGCAAGCGCGACAGGCGTCTTACATTACCGCGTTTTTTTTTTCATTCCAATTTCGCATGACTGTGTAATCTGTGGTTATGACGTCAGGTCCCGTCCCTGCTATTTATAAGCGAGGCGCTATTGCACCTGCCAGTGATGTCTTTGCTTTATTTGCTAGAGTACTTTGTGGTTAGAAAGTACATCGGCAAGGTTCTTTTTCTGTCGTCTCGTTAGCGATTTGATTGGGGGCCAAAACATAAGCAACCTTTTATACTTAAATCTGTTTTGTAAACAGAATTCAGAACTAACAAAGAGAAACTCAATCACTTAATAGATCCTTCAGTGGTGATCCTTCAGTACGCCAAGTCTGGGCCGCTGCATCGGTGGAATTCCATCTGGTGTATGCCCGATGTGTGAACGAAGGCGTCTTCCCGGACGTCTGGAAAGACGGTCGTCTCCTGGTCCTGCCTAAGGGCAATGACAAGCCGCTCACTGACCCAAAAGCGTACCGTCCGATCACGCTTCTCTCGGTCTTTGGCAAGTTACTTGAGCGCGTAATGTTATACTGTGCGCCTCAGATCTCGAGAGGGATTTCGGACTGCCAGCATGGTTTCACTCCAGGAAAGTCAACGGTGTCAGCGTTAAACGCTATTATTCAAGCCAGCAAAACGTCCACGGCGCGTTATGTTCAAGCGATCTTCCTTGACATCTCTGGTGCGTTCGACAATGCCTGGTGGCCCATGATCCTGACCAAGGTGAAAGACGGAGGGTGTCCTCCAAACATTTTTAAAATGTTGGAGGAGTACTTCGCCAGACGCCGAGTTGGTCTATTCGTGGGAAACAAGGTATTGTGGAAAAACTCCACCATGGGATGTCCGCAGGGATCCGTGTTTGGGCCATCACTGTGGAACGTTCTGCTCGACGACCTGTTGCGAGCGCCACTACCAGAGGGGGTTAGCATGGTGGCTTACGCCGACGATGTCACCGTTTTGATCGAGGCGCAGTCGAGAGCGGCTATAGAGACAGCAGCCGCTGACACTCTGAGAGTCATCTCGGACTGGGGCGCCCGTAATCGACTGGCCTTTTCCCCTTCCAAGTCATCCACGATGACGATAAGGGGAAAACTCCAGAGGCCCCCGGTCATCCGCTTCGACGGCTCCTCGATCCGATCAGTGAACGCGGCAACCGTGCTTGGGGTGGTGATCGACAGCAGTCTTCTGTTCTCGCAGCATGCTCGGGGGATAGTAGACCGCGCGGCCAAATGCTTCGGGAAGGTGTCGAGAGTCTCGGCGTCTTCCTGGGGTATTCGTTTTCCAGGCCTTCGAATCTTGTACAGGGGCACTTTTGTTGCAACCCTTGTTTATGCTGCGGCCTGCTGGTTTGAGCGCCTCTGGGTGCAGTCTATCTGCGGCACACTTCTCCGGGGGCAGCGGCCTGCACTCGTGCTCCTGACCAAGGCCTATCGGTCGGTGAGCACAGCCGCGCTCCCGGTGCTTGCCGGAGTATTGCCCGCTGACTTGGAGGTATCCCGTGCAGGCAGGACGGAGGTAGCACGACAGTCCGCGGCCAAAGACGAGATGAGCAGACGAAAGCGTGAAATTTGGGAATCAGTGCTGGATACCTGGCAGGACCGGTGGGAGAAGGAGACGAAGGGTCGAGAGCTCTACCAGTTCTTCCCCGACGTGTCTGGGAGACTCAGCATGCGCTGGGTCGAACCAGATTATGTAACCTCCCAGATTCTCACGGGACACGGGTGCTTTAACAAGCGCCTGTGTGATATGAGGCTAAGGGATGACAGTGGATGCGAGTGTGGTGAGCAAGAGGAGGACAGGCATCACGTTTTGTGGTACTGTCCTATGTATGAAAGTATTCGCCAGGAGCTGTTGAAGGGGATCGAGAGGCAAGGTTGCGGGCCCGTTTGGTACACCGATCTCGTCTCCTCGGAGGCGAACTTCGGACGGCTACGGGAGTTCGCGCACGGCTGGCACAGGATCCGGAACCGCTCGAGCTGCCCGGCGCTAGCAAGTGCAGCCCCAGAAGGGGGAGAATGCCTACAAGGGACAAAGGACGAAGAGTTAAATAACTTGTAAAGAGTCAAGAATTGCGGCGCGGTGGAGTGCAGAGTGCCTAGCCACACGCAATATCCGCGCGCATCTCTTACGATTCGGCCTGTATAACCGAGAGGTTGGTAAGGCCATGGGTGGTTGGTGGGAGATCCTTCAGTGGCCTTCCATTTTGAGAAAGATTAACTTTGCAAGTATTTAATATGTCTTCTCTTCATGCGTTTTTCATGTTCGAGGCTTCTACTCTAGTAAAGCCGTTTGTTTTTTAATCAAATATATAGACATTTAGTACATCGGAAAACATGATTTATCCATTATTTAATTTTCCCGAAATTTATTTTAAGGCAGGAGAAAACAAGCAATTTTAAATGTTTTTGATTTGCTAACACACCTGAATAAATGCAAAAACTGCTAAACACAAAATAAATTTATAGGAAATCCCAACAGTTATCCATTTCGCTCAAAGCCACCGTGAAATCCGCTTCCACGCAGTTTCCCTTCGCGGATGCACATCGGCTGTGCTGGCAAATTGGACAATGTTGCCAGCTCAGCTTGTGTACGCAGAAAACTTACGACTTCCTTATTTTCTCAATCGTGGTTTCAACTGAATTCGTTATGTGTAGTTACATAAACATAATGGAAACCTAAAAGGGCGTAATTTTATCAAGAAATTACTTATTATTAGATTTCACCAATCACCAATTCCACAGTAATTAGTTTAATATCGTAAAGGCAAAACTTTGTAAAATGTTTATTACTTCTTCACGGCACGGCATGCGGCCCACAGGTAGTTTATTATCTGAAATAACATCTAATTTGTATCCACTTCCCAACCAGCAAAAAGTGGTTTTTAAGCTATCCCAGGAGGATGAATCTTTAGGACTATATAAGAATTATATCCGAATTTAAGTCCGGGAAAAGGCCCACTTTTTAAGTGTACTTTTGATTATAACACATTTATATTAGACCGCTAAAATGCTTGTTTACGCCTATATAACTCCTGTAATAGAATTACGAAAATGCAGTTACTCCTGCAAATCAATAATATAATCAATATAAGTAAGTTATAGTCGTAAGTAAGACTAATGCGCTCCTTGCAATGCTGATTTAAGCTCATTTTGGTGAACGAATGAACGAACGAACAGTATAATGTGTTGCGCTGTGTTGGCCTCTGTCATAATTTTTTTAACAGCTTGAATAAGGAAGTGGTAATTATCTTTATCAGAATTTATTATTGTCAGCCATAGTAGAAAAACAACATCTTATTGTTGTTAGTTAGTCTTATTAATATTCGTAGGGGAATGTGAATTTTCTGTGAAATTAGTCATAGTTTTAAACAAAATTTTAGAGCGCCTCTTCACTTGCCTTTATTTACATTTGAGTAATTATTTATTTATCAAAAAAAATGCTACGAAGGGCTGCCATTTTTTCGGTAAGCATTTCCAAGTGTGACAAAGTGCCATCATAAGTTTACTTGGTTCTATATTGGCAAGTGTCAAAACTGCAGAAGATTCGCCATTTTGTATACCAATTTTAAGATAACGTTGACAATAACACTACTGTGGAATGCCAATATAAATATGTCTAGACTTGTAACGGCTTAAGACAAATCTATATAGAGAACATTTTATCCTACTAAATGCTGTTATAATCTTAGTGATTTATTATTTTTGAAACGCTGATATTAAATCCGCATCAACCTTAATTTCAAGCTTATGTAAAACAAAAACAAGAAATATAAATGCTATTCAGTTGTTTAACTGGAATTTACTTATATTAGCCATACAATTTTAGCTTATATCACATTATAAGTAAAAGTAACTAGTGTGATTGCTCCTCAGTGTATCCTATCCTGGTAGATGCTTCTAGAGGAGGCCTAAGATTTAAATGCCTCTAAGATGTTATCTTATAGGCACATATAAGTCTTCGTTACCGGAGTAATTACACCTGAGAGTAATTACTCTTATTTAATGCCTTTATAGGAGTCCTAGACTATAATAGCCACGATATTTGATCCTATATGCCGATATAAGACCAAATTATAGAATTAAACATACTCAAGTAAAAATAGCACCATTTTATGCAGTTAAAAGCGTAGTAGCAAATACCAAAACCATTATCGGAGCTCTATAAGTCTATATAGCATTACCAATTGACCATTTTGCTAGTTGGGTTACGACTGCCACACGTGCAAATCTCGATGATAAATGGTAATCATGTTGTACTTAAGACGCCAACTGAATTAATTTAAAGAAAAGTAAAGAGGAGACAATTTACCAGAATCTAAATTCCTTATAATTTTGTTTGTATTTGCTAAAGTTGGGTTTTAATTTTCAATGTGTGGTATTTCCACATTGAGGCGGCAACACAGCTTGTATCGATGGAGTAAGTTAGTTGTTGGAACTTGAATAGATTAGTTCGGACTGTAGGTATAGTAGTTGCAGATACCCTGCGATACTTGCTCTTGCTTTGTGTGCAGTGCACATCTTTAATAGGGAAAACTTTTTCTGCAAGCAATCAGACGTTTACGAAAGTTCTTCTTTTTGCTTATTTGGGTACTTGACATTTTTTCTCACACAGAAAATATCTATCTCTGTGTTTTCTCATTATTCCTATCAAAGTCTAAGTATTTATTTTGCTATTTGATTTACCAAGAAATTCTTTTGCACGATGTATTGTTATCAAAACGTAACGTTGTAACTTGTAACCAAAAACAAAAAAAATGTTAATATAGTTATTTTTGGCGTTGTGGTTAAGTAACAGAGAAAGGATACACCTCATAACATGTAACCTCTTTGGTCCACGGGTTCGAGAAAGATCATCGTGAAGTGACACGGGCAGAAAGCCGCTAGTTATTTAAATAGTTATTTATTCAATTCTACAATACCAGTGGCTAGGGCTAGATGCTACCACAGGGACTTCAAAGCGAAGTGTATTTAGATTATGAAATGGTACAAGTTTACCGCCTAAATTGGACCGCGATCGATATCAGATCTGATATAGGAAATGCCATTTAATCCTAGATTTGATGTCGACAGGACGGATATGTCGCTTGCATTGCAGTGTAGGGTGCCCACAACTCTAGGAGAAGTGAGACATAATTAGTTATCGTCTTGGAAGTCTTGAAACACATTTCTATTTTCCTTTTGCGTGTAATTTTCCTATGTTTTCTGCTCGTGATGGTTTCACGGTTGTTATTGTTTTAATTATAGGTATATATAATTTTTGTATACAATATACATATATGCTTTATGCTTATTACTTAATATAGGTTATCCGTTAAACTGTTAAACTCTTTGACCTAACATACAACCTTTTACAAATGAAAACGAGTTTGAGTTGCATATTTGCTTCAATTAGCATATTTTGTAGTCTTAATCACAAATTTTCGAAAGGATATTAATAGGTAATAAAAATTCAAAAGGATACTAAAAATACTGAAAGTCATGCAAAAAATATCAAAAAAAACTAGGACATAGCGACCCTGTGACCTAGCGCGCAGCCGACTTTCGCGATAGAGTCAACCTCGGTATTCCTCCGAGACTCGGCTTCAGCCCGCGCCTCAACGCAGGAAAACTAGCGTTACCATCAATCTCTCTTTTGTCACATTTTGCGTTACTCTTGAATCTCATCTCACTTCCATAATACACAACTCAAAACATAAAATAAATAAGTATCCTTGGACATTATGTACACATGGCCGTCTTGCCCTAAACTGAGAATAGCATGGGTGCCAGACTGCCAGACCAGGAATCAACATTACATACACTTTTTTTTGTAAATATATGTTATCCATACCACTATTTCTTTCTGCTTGGCTTAAAGGCTGACTGGGAGAAAATGCCATAAGGCATTAAGTCCACCTTTTGACTCGATTTGCAATGAAGCTTAAATAAATAAATACATTAGAAACAACCAGACCCTTAAAACAGAAGTAGATGACTTCTACATTTATAATTATAATTTTCGTTGCGATAACAACACGTAAAAGTTTTTCACAGTCGTTAATGTTGGCGCGCATTAAAGAATATATGTACATAGCAAAAAAATACAAATTAGTTAACTAGTAGAAGGAGTTCATGACCTATTTTGTTTCTCAGTTGTAAGGTTAAACGTGTTAATATTCTTTTAGCTCTTTCGTGTGTCATTTATTTATCAACAGCTGGCAACCCTGAGCGAAGGATGCTGATTGTGATTTCTTAAACCTGATAAATAAAAACCATTAACACAAGAACTTACTATCCATTAAGTTACTTACTTCAGCTACTTAGCGAACCCAAAGTGGATCTTGGCCTTCAACAGGAAAGTACTCCGAAGAATCTATTACCTGATTGAGTTTTTTCTTTGTTAGTTCTGGATTCTGCTTGCAAATTGGATCTTAATATAATTGGTTGCTTTTGGAACCCATTCAATTTTTGGTTCAATATAATTTGCATTTTGCTTCTTATTGCAATTTACGAATATAATAATTTTTATTGAACCTGAAACTTTAATTTTAAAATAATAAAAAGAATTAGGGATGTAAGAACTAAGACATAAATAGAAAACCAACATTAACAAAATCTAGTGGTTGCGAGTTTCAAATGTTTACTCGTTACAAAAGTTTACTCGTAACTCAAAAGTTTTGAACTGAGTTGAATATAATATATTACTATGAGCGTTTTGTCTATAACATATATTAGCAGGGTACAGTCCGCTGGCCGAAAGTAGCTAAGCATATGACATTATCAAAAAGCCTTGGTAAGGTCGTTCAGTAGCTAAAAATGTGCAGAAACTTTTGCGACTGACTGTACTTGCTCTAATAATGAGGCCTTTTTTACAGTGGTACATTAAATAGGCTAACTTTACAGGGCTGGTCAAAGCTAACGCTGGCACCGGCTCGTCCCAATCGGGTGAGAAGGGGAACCGGGGTAGTTTAGTGGGTAGTGGACGCTTTAGTCTCGAGTCCCACACACGGCCGCAGGTAGCTAGCCTGCGGTTATGGTGCATAAACGCATTCTCCTCCTCTACTCAACTTTAAAGTTAAGAAGAAGTATAACAAAGACAAGTCCCCAGTACTCCCTGGAGTCCCAGCTTATCCTTTAAACAACAAAATTACACGTCGGCAAACTGTTCCCTACTGAGAGTAAGTATTTCAAACTGGGACAGGAGGCTCGGGGCGCCTGGTCCATTCACGCTCTCCATTCACCGCGGATGAACGTTTTAATATACATAAATGGGAATACTTGAAATGTCCTCGTTTGGTGGGTGTACGAAACTTTGTTGTTCGGCGCTGACATCAATTATTCTCAAAATGCAGGCATAAGAACACATACATTAACTGTGGTTTCACAATAAGAAAAGTTTGGGTCGGTCGCAAAAGTGATACGTTTACTTTATTGTAATACTGTACTTACTTATTATTGTAACGTTTCTTGTGTCATGTGTTTGTAATTCAATATTTTTTTTTATTTTTCAGGTAAGTAAACTCTCAAGACAAATGGTAAATGTGGTGAGTAAATATTTAAACAACAACATCACATACATTAATATAACCCCAAAGTAAATATCTTAAGCACTTATGTTAGGAACTAGCGGCCGCCCGCGGTTTCGCCCGCGTGGTTCCCGTTCCCGTGGGAATTGATCAAAATCCTTTCTTAGCGGATGTCTACGTCATAACATCTACCTGCATGCCAAATTTCAGCCCGATCCGTCCAGTGGTTTGGGCTGTGCGTTGATAGATATCTATGTCAGTCAGTCAGTCACCTTTGAGTTTTATATACAGGGTGTTCGGAAGAACGTTGAACATACGATAATGGGGGGTAGTTGGGGCGGTCTGTTAACTAACTAGCTCAAAAGATTTCACCTAGGTCTCAAGATTTTTTTTTAATTATTTTTTTTATAAATTTCTATAATTTTTCGGTTTTGTACCTTTAAACCCGTCTAACTTTTTTTTTAATGACCAGATCCAAATAATTTTTTCATTATTGGAATCTTAGTGATTGGTAGGTCCCTTTAAATAAACAGTTGTAAATTGCACATTGCCAGAAACAAAGTTATGGGCCCTCAAACATAAAATAAGAGTTGAAACAAATTTTGAATCTCAACTTCGCGTAGCATTTAAAAAATAAATAAAAGGGATGGATGACTTCTGATTTCTTAAAAACATCTCCAAAGTGTAAGCTTTCTAACAATATGTCGTTTGTTTTGATATCTTTTTTGTAACCAAAATTATTCGATGTTTTCTACCCAGGCGGACCATTTCGACGAAAATCTACTTATGTGAAAACTTAAATGTTTTGCGAAATTTGTCAATGCAAAGGTCAAAATAACAAATTAGTGGGATAGTGACATAAAGAATGTAGATTTTTTCTCACTCTTGAACACATAAAGGCTATCTTTTCTCTCTTTCACTCTGTGTGGAATGCGCGGCGAGTGACGCTTCCCAAGAAGGTAATAATACTAATGTTTCACTCTAGTACACTTACATCGTATCTTCCCTCTCTTTCGCTTTCGGAACAGGCGACTCAGTGTAAGTGTCAGAACTCTTAGTAAAGACATATCTGTCCAAGAAGGTAATAATAATAATGTTTCACTCTAGTACACTTACATCGTATCTTCCCTCTCTTTCGCTTTCGGAACAGGTGACTCATTGTAAGTGTCAGAACTCTTAGTCGAGACTTAACTGTCTCTGTGATCATACGTGCCCTTTGTGCCTACTCTTGTTACAGTTATCTTTGTTCTTGATAAATTCTACGCGCTTCACGCGCATTGCAGTTAGCTCTTCCATATGCCATTAAAATGTCCGCATATTCCTCATTGGTAAATGAAGTCATTTCACCGATTAACAAACGTAACAGAAATAACAAAACTTAACAAAACAACTGATAACAATAATACAAAACGAAGATAACTGTAACAAGAGTAGGCACAAAGGGCACGTATGATCGCAGAGGCAGTTAAGTCCCAACTAATAATTCTGTCCTCTTTGGTTCTGTTACTTACACTGAGTCGCCTGTTCCGAAAGCGAAAGAGAGGGAAGATACGATGTAAGTGTACTAGAGTGAAACATTATTATTATTACCTTCTTGGGAAGCGTCACTCGCCGCGCATTCCACACAGAGTTAAAGAGAGAAAAGATAGCCGTTATTTGTGCAAGAGTGAGAAAAAATCTACCTGCTTTATGTCACTATCCCAGTAATTCGTTATTTTGACCTTTGCATTGATAAATTTTGCAAAACATTTAAGTTTTCACGTATGTAGATTTTCGTCGAAATGGTCCGCCTGGATAGAAAACATCGAATAATTTTGGTTACAAAAAAGATATCAAAACAAACGACATATCGTTAGAAAGCTTACACTTTGAAGATGTTTTTAACAAATCAGAAGTCATCCATCCCTTTTATTTATTTTTTAAATGCTACGCGAAGTTGAGATTCAAAATTTGTTTCATCTCTTATTTTATGTTTGAGGGCCCATAACTTTGTTTCTGGCAATGTGCAATTTACAACTGTTTATTTAAAGGGACCTACCAATCACTAAGATTCCAATAATGAAAAAATTATTTGGATCTGGTCATTAAAAAAAAAGTTAGACGGGTTTAAAGGTACAAAACCGAAAAATTATAGAAATTTATAAAAAAAAAAATTAAAAAAAAATCTTGAGACCTAGGTGAATAAATTTGAGCTAGTTAGTTAACAGACCACCCCAACTACCCCCCATTATCGTATGTTCAACGTTCTTCCGAACACCCTGTATATACAGCGTGGAATTTTAGTCGTTGTTTTCCCGCAGTAAAATGATTCTATCTTAGTAGTAAAATAAACTAATAAAGTTCTTTTATTAATCAAATCAAAAGTTTTACGATTATGATAGACGAAACTCGAACCAATAGTACTAGCTGCGTCACTGACGGTCACTGGCCGGGGTCATTGCCCTTCGCGTTTATCAAAAAAATGATTATTTACTATTTACTCACATTTGGTTTCCATTTTCCCATCAAACTTTTGAAAAAAATTCAAAAAAAGTTTTAAAAAAATTCAAAAAAATTAAAAAAAAAAAGATTACTTGCATAAATCGATAGTACTATTGAGGGTGAAACGTTCTGCTGCGGGAAAACAACGACTAAAAAACACGCAGTATAGGTAGAGAAGATATCAGAATCAACAAAGGCACCACAAATTCAATATTTAAGCAAGTGTGATGAGGATCCTTCTAAAGTCAAGACGCGTTGCTGAATAAATCAGTTCTTATGATTAAGTTCAGGTTAACTTCTATTTACTTGTGAACTCGCAAAACGCTTGACAAACAATCTGCTAACGTAATAAAAGTTTGTGTATTTATGCTTAGCTTCTGCATATAAAATGACTTCAGTAAGTTTATTCACAACAAGATGCTGTGCGAAGTTTTAAGTATATGCAAAATAAATATTATTTTTATATAATCATCAATAAATTAGAGAGTGAAGTATAAATAAAAGTGATAAAATCTACTTGTGGCGAAATAGGAAAAGCAAAGTATAATCACGAGGAAATCATTTAGTTTAGCGGTACTTGAAATCAGGGAAGATGACACTTTAACATTTTAAGAAGTGTCTACATCTTGCCTATTCATGGCTATAACAATCCGATTGATGGGATGATATATAAACAGGTTTCAACATTCCGAACAATCTTAAATATTTCTTACACAATTCCTCACTTCTTGTTATTCTATACCCATCACACGAATCCCAATCGCCTTTAGAGATATGTTTACATTCATAACCTAATAGTCCGAGAAAATCTTCGACGTCAAGAAAAACAGAAATATTACGAGAGAAAATCAAAGATGAAGAAAAAAACAGGCACGAAGAGACAGATTGAGCAATCTATCAGTAATCTTTTATTTGATGGCAGACACAATGCTCCTTATATAGGTGCCTGCGAGAGATCGTTACTGACCCGCATTTGTTACGCGCCAACCTTGTTTATGTCAATGTCAATTTGATTTGCAGTTTTGTTTACTATCCTACAATTACGGTGATTTCCTATCCCATTATCTGTATCAGGGAATAATGGGAGAGGTTTGTCTTCGTTGTTATTTATACACATCTCACGAATATAATAAATTCACAGTATTTTACATACGCTATGCGACTAGGAATTAAAATGAAAACCGATTTAGTATAGTATACAGGGTGGAAAGTTTCAATGGGGCAGCCAAGGGCCTTAATCGTTGCAGCTACAAGAAATTGGTCTTAAGAGACTATCCATAATTTTTCCTTTTCATTCCCATTCACAGATTTAAAAAAAAACTTACGGTTAGCAAGAAAATTACCATTTTTCACAAAAAGTTTTTTTTTTATTTGTGACTTTTCTAGTACTGAAACCTCAGATTAGCATCAAAATTTTTTTTTGTGAATAATGGTAGTTTTCTTGCTAACCGTACATTTCTTTTTTAAATCTGTGAATGGGAATGATTTTTTTTTTTTAAATTATGGATAGACTCCCAAGACCAATTTCTTGTAGCTGCAACGATTAAGGTACCTCCCTTGGCTGCCCCATTGAAACTTTCCACCATGTATAATCGACCTTTTCCAAAGCACAACAATGCAATGCACAGCAGTCAGCCGCACTTAACTTACTAAATCATTCTTCCAAACAATTTTTTGCTTTATGTTTACTCTATTTCAATTGAGTCTTTTTGACAAATAAGGGTAGGTCGATGTGCTGCTTACTGTACTTAATTTGTTTGCTTAAAACTATGTTCAGGTGTTTTTTTTAATAACGTGATTATTATCACAATTAGGTTTTATATGACGATCTTATGTCTCGTCACTTTTCTCCAAAATGTTCTAGACCTGGAACATATGATCATCTGACCCACTTTAAGCGTACAACTTACTATTCGCCGTAACAGTTACAAAGGTACTCCATCATTTATCTGATTAGTATCACGTCAAAAACGGAGTGACAAAGCCTTCCCGATCAAAAGTCTGGCAAAAAAACGCAATAAACCATCTGCACTAATTCAAAGGTGAGTTATGCGTCGCCAAATGAGATCTGCTCTCACCCCGGGATATTCCACTTTATCGAGCCGTGTAAATCATCGCCCAGCCTTTATTAAACCGGGGAAGTTCAATTTAATTTTATCCTACAGGGACTAAGTTAACGGGAATTGGTTGAAAAGTTAGAAAATCACGGTACCTGGTGGCATTCGTTAAGTGTTATCAAAAGGTCGGAAAAACGATTTTTTATTATAGAAGGTAAAACCGTATTTTTTTATTCTGAAATGTTATAAAACTAAAGTTGTAGTAATTTATGAACAGAATTTGAAACTCGGTAAGTAAAAGGTACAAATAATTAAATCGTTTAGTGGAATAAATATTTAATCGACTTCTGAAGCAGGCGGATTTCTTTATCTTTTAGAGGCCCAAAAATGACTTCGTTAATTTAGTGAAAAATCTAAAAATTAGTATTTTAATAATAAAGAACGTGTTCGAACTCACCCAAATCGCACGTTTCTCATATGTTGGCACTGGTTCTTATAGAAGAATGAAATTTAAGAAAGACTGATCAAAAGTGATATAGTATACTAGCCTTCCGCCCGCGGCTTCGCCCGCGTGCGGAACCTCCGTTTCTGAGGGGCCCTCGGCTTTAGCAGGGGGGTCCGGCGTCCGTTTTGTCAGGGACGCCGGGCCGGTGAGTAACAGCATTTCCTGACGCAAAAAAAAAAAGGTATCACGAATATGACATCACGATCCCCGGCGCAAAAAGCAAGGCCACTACTATCAATCATGGGCTGGTCAAAAGCCACCATGCTGGCACCGGCTCGTCCCAATCGGTTGTGAAGGAGAAACCGGGGGAGTTTAGTGGGAAGTGGACGCTTTAGTCTCACGGCCGCATTAGGTTTAGTTAGCCTGCGGTTATGGTGCATAGCCTTCCGCCGCATCCGGTTTCACCCGCGCGTAATTTCATTTTTCAAATATCCCCCTCTTCCCCCACATTTCCGGGATCAAAAATACCCTATGTTCACCGGGGATAGTGTAGCTATTCAACAGTGAAAGAATTATCCAAATCGGTTCAGTAGTTTTGGAGCCTATTCAATTCAAACAAACAAACAAACAATCAAATCTTTCCTCTTTATAATATTAGTATAGACAACATACAGAATATAAGAGATATTGAACAAATGTTTTGAGTTCTGTTTTGCATAGTGTGACGTGCAAACAGCTCAGCACAGAACAGTGGATACCGTAATGGCGGACGCCTCTCGCCACCTGTTTCGATATTTGCCAAAAAATCTCCATCGCCATTTCCATTCGTTTCGCAGCTTCCGCCCGTATTGATAACGTTCGAAAATTCCAAAAAACACCAGCGAAATACCTATATTTTATACAAACTCCTCACATTGCAGCAATGTTGCGACAATAATTGTATTTCGTTTGTTTATCACAAGGCATTTACCCATAGAAGTAATCATAGATATTATATTATGTTTGCATAATATGTTTTGCTATTGTGTTTCTAATCTATTGATCCGAATATGATCCATTTAATTTAGGTTATTCTGCGCACGGAAAATTATCTTTCCCTGGTCAAAAAATAAGGTAATGCTTTTGGGCACAGCAAGTAAAAAGAGAGAAGTGACTAACTGATTGAGTACCCCAGCTGAAATTGATGCCTCTCTTTAACTTGACTTACAGTTCTGAAAATTAATGAAAATGCGTATCCAATCGCTGAAGAATAAAATTCTACGCGTACCAAACAACAGGCGAAAAGTTTTAATTCTTGATATTGTGGTTGACAAAGTCCTTTCAGATAATAGTCTCAATATTTTACCAAAGTTAAGCCAACTTCAAGTAAATGACTTAAAAAGTTGTTCACAAATGTTTTTAACATTTTGTTTCAATTTATATTTAGTCGTCGACAGAAGTGACGTGAGGCAGCAAAAACTTTGTGGTTGGGTTCCAGTCGGAACCAAACGCGTTCTTTCCTGTTTCACCGCCGATCTCTGATTAGGATGTAAGCCGGTGTCACGACCAATTCATTTTTTTGTGGCTCAAGATATAAGCGACTTCTAACATGAAGCAAACAATTTCATAATTAATGTAAAACATGACTATGTTTCTCTGATTCTTTGCATTCATAGAAAACTTTAAGCAGAAATATATTTTTCAAATCAGCATTTTTTTTTAATCAGCATCTTTCGATGAATGTTTTGCCGACCGATAATGTAGCATTTTAAAGTTATGAGTAAAAATATAATCATTGACGGAAGCTAAAGTAAAACAATGGTTTGAAATTAAGTGATAGATGTATGTATATTAAACCATTTCAGAATTATTTGCTTCTTTTTACTATTCACTTCATTGTTAGGCATCAAAGATTGATTGGTTTAGTTGTAAGTTTTTGGTATTAGTAGTCCGAATGGTTGCCAAAACCTACACCACATTGTAAACACTGTCTCTCTTTACTGTAATTTGCTAGATGGTATTAGGGTGTGGCTTATTTATTCTCTGTAGATCGCTACCGTTCGTAACTTGGGACAACCTAACCACGAACTCAACAGCGCGGCGGCCGGCAGCTGCCGTCCCGCGATCTTTCTCACCAGCGCCCGCCGGATCCGCACCAAGAATACACTATTTCATTTCAACCTTTCAAACCGTAGTTTCTTCTCAATCCGATATTTCACTTGAAAAATGATCTTATTTTTCTTTAGACTGCCCCATAAATACTCTCAATTGTTTCTAAATCGGTGCAACTAGTAGTGGGAACGTTTGATTTGATTGATGATAAAGGTTTAAGTTGCCTGTGGTGCAATAAAATTATGGTTCGTCGACCAACTGTGGTTTTCTAGGTTTGGTTCCCAAGGCAGACCGAATAAGCACGATCTAACTGGTGACATTCGCTGTCAGCTGTAGCTCGGATTCAGCTTAGGATTGAAAGTTTGTAATTAGAAAACTTTGTTTTAAACTGATAGCATTTCTGTTTTTTTATCAAATGGACTTCACTCACGTTAATGTGAGCCTAATTATATAAAGACAACAACAAGAACATGCAGCCACAAAAAACAAATAAATAAATTCTGCATGTAAATATGCTTTATTTTAATAAATTAATGTTTCCAACAGATAATCCTTTCACCGTTAAGTAATCTCATTAGTAGAACATTGAAGACATAACTAAGATAAATAACTTACTGGCTTACAACGTATTGCGAAGGCACATCAGATATTTACGAACACCGTAATTTCCGCAGGTGGGTCGTTAAATCGAACCTCTTCCGTTAAATGCTGAGTGCTCCAAAATCCAGTTATTGTTTTTTGCCATCGTGCCTCTAAAATTAGTTGTACGGAATGCAGAAAAAAATGCCATCAACTGCAAGCGGTGTCGAAAAAAGTGTGGAAAAAACAAAACAGGGTACGATATACCCCATTTAGGTTGTGGGGATGATCTATGCTTGTACCGTTGTGCGATTTTTCTATTGTCTTTTGTATCGTATATGGAAAAACTTTAACGCGGTATTAGCACCTAGTTGTGATCTTGGGATCATGGGTTTAATCATCGTTTAGATCTATGTTTTTTCTCGGGTCAAATACTTTTTTTTTTGATTATGGTAGTTTAACTATAATTGGGGGAAATACTTAATTTCAATAAAAGTGGCCATTGCGCTGCAGTATTTAATTATAGATAGATATCAGCTTAACGCACCACATCCTTACTTCCCTACTAATCGCTCTTATTTATTTATTTATTCTTTATTGCACAAATAAAAGTACATTTAGAGAATTTACTGGCAAATGGCATTCTCTACCAACTCAACAGCAATTAATATTTGCGAAAGTAATTCAGTGTCTCTCTGTTGATTTACTTTCGTATTCATTACATTATTATTTACTTTCAGATTTATAATATTGTAAGGAATTTTCAATCCAAATAATGTTGCTCCTTCCAACACAATATTGGTCTTAAGTACATTCACAGTTAATAACAAACACATTATACGGAAAACAAAGCGGCACATTTCAATGAATTCGTTTTCGGCGAAGAGGGTCGCCGGATCTATTTATTATCTTAATGCGAAACACATCATGTTTTCTATATGAAGTATGTGTTGTTTATGAAGTACTTACAAGCGTTTATTACGTTTTTATGGGCCACAAAGTACGCTGAGAAGAGCATAAAGCAAATTCGTTGTAAGCCTCGTAAACTGCCTCAATCCAATTTAATTTATTAGGTACAATGTGCGTGTACAGGTGTGGGAAACGTACACCGCGTGTGGGCTTGTCAACATAATATGTCTTTTAATGTTCTTCTAGCCGAGTTTTCGGCTACGTACGGCGGCCAATCTTTACGATCTGCCAACTACGCAGCATATACTCGTACTAGCGGGCGCCCGCGGTTTCACCCGCGTGGTTCCCGTTCCCGTGGGAATATCGAGATATCCTTTCTTAGCAGATGCCTTCGTCATAACATCTACCTGCATGCCAAATTTCAGCCCGATCCGTCCAGTGGTTTGGGCTGTGCGTTGATATCTATCTATGTCAGTCAGTCAGTCAGTCACCTTTGAGTTTTATATATAATATAGATTAGATTATGGAGCACAAGCCAATGCGCAAGCACAGGTGCCCTGCCTATTTCCTCACTCTTAAAATACGGTGTGGGACAGTCAGTCTGACATATATGGCCGAAGTGAGAGATAGAGATGTGAGCTTACGTGCCTTATAATATTTATAACTTTATAACTTTTCAGTGAAGTAACAAACAAGTCAGTTTAGTACAATTTTGTACAGTATGACAAGCCTAATGGAACGCTTGTAAAAGTGGCTTGAGAAACCATAACACCCAATTTTCCAAGCTATTACGCATATGAAAGGAAAATATGCTTCTCTTAAAGTTTTCGGCAGCGCTAAGAAGGTGGCTGGTTCTGTAACGCCGGGTGTGTCATTCTGTGGAGGCTAAAGTTGCGCCATTATAGCTGCGTGTAAGCCCAGTCTTAATGCAAAAACTTCGCATCTGAGCACTTGTTACAGCTTAAATTATGCAAAAACGCTAAAAGTTCTTTCTTTATAGCGATCGACAGCGAAAAAATTTGTCTAGTGTTGGACCTACCAACAGCTTGGATGCGTGAAAAACCCTTTTACAAGGAAGGCATCAATCATTCGATTTAACATTATTCTTTCGTCTTTTACCACACCTAAGGAGCAAAACAAAAGGTTCATGACCTTTTATCACGAAGAACACAGAAATTGTAATTTAGCTAGAAACTTTATAATCTGCCAAAATGGCAGAAATCTGCCACAAATGGTGACCTAGGCGTGTGGTCGTAACGCACACAAACATATTACCTGGATACTTATCAGATGCACAGGTCTCATCTGTCGCTTTAAACGCTGTAACGGCAATTCAGCTACAACCTTACCGAACATCACTATCTCAATTTATAACTACTGTCGTTTCATTAATCACAATTATTAAGCCATTACGCATTGATCTGCGGCTTAGCTTCACACAAGTATTTAGGTACATTCTTTGCCGAAGTTTGTGACGTTGAGCGATGTTTCTGTCTTGTCTCTTCCTCTCGGCCTTGGGGTAATTGATCTTCTACTTTAGAAATAATATCTACGCCGTTATAGATTTCACCTTTTTCTTTCTCACATTTCCCTGCATTGCAATAACATAAAATCCACTTCAGAATGTAATGTTTCAAAACAAAAATAACAAAATATCTTTATTCGTGTAGACAAATATATACTTTTGAGCATTCATAAGAACAGTCAAAACCATAATATAAAGTTAGTATTACAATTTATAAACAAAAATGCAGTATGTAAATAAGTACGGAATGTACAGTTTCTGCCGAGAAGACACCTGCAAGAAACTCACCTAGTTAGTCCTTTCTATCGCCAAGAAATTGCTTACGCGAATTGTAAAAAAATACAAAACATGCTTTAGACTTATCCAGCAAAACCGCGTACTTGTTGTAAGCATTTATGTCAGATAAAATATGTATTTCTAAGACTGCGGCGTACCCAAGGGCCTAGTGAAATATGACACCGTTCCTCAAACAAAGTTAGCACGTGATTCTTTCTCGTCGCGCCTCCCTGAGCGGCTGTAGGCTTCGGCCCTCAGACGCGCCATACGTCAGCCCTTGCCGCGGAGTGCCATCTTTGTGGCGTGGCCCAAGTTACAATCTTTGTATGTAGTGTGCTTGTAATATGTTACATAAAGATATGATATACAATTAAAGGCGGGCAACGCGCCTGTGACCCTAAGCGGGTCTCGGGTGCTTATGGGCGGCGGTGATCACTTATCATCAGGTGACCCACTTGCTCGTTTGCCCCCGTATTACATTTTAAAAAAATGAAAGAA
Organism: Mecyna flavalis; assembly: GCA_949319885.1. Classification (NCBI taxonomy): domain Eukaryota; kingdom Metazoa; phylum Arthropoda; class Insecta; order Lepidoptera; family Crambidae; genus Mecyna; species Mecyna flavalis. The sequence continues at coordinate 3,827,327 of OX439426.1, forward strand.
AAGAAAGGAAGAAAAAACATTTATTGACCATACACAAATATAAAAAATATCGTTGTAAGCACAAAGCAAATACAATACTTGTAAGGCATGCGCCAGCTCGTCACCGTTTGTGGTGAAGAGGGGTAACCGGGTAAGTTTAGTCGTAAGTGGGGCAAAAGTTACTAGCAGATAGCGCTTTGCTACTTATTTGCATTCTGCGTTGATGTGCTATTGTATTACTCAGGTAACGCAAGGGAGGGACTCTGAGTCACCAATTGTATGAAATAATAAGGAAATACACTAAATTCAAATACATACACAAAGATCTAACTTCACAACTAGATATATTCAAAGGGTTATATTTTTTCGTTATCAGCAATAAGCAATCACAACGGTAATCGTTCATTATTCTATTTGCTATTCATTTTCATACACACTTTGGGTTTAAGCGAGAAATATTACTTTTAAATGAGCTCATAAATTCGTTACTTCAGTATTTTTTTTTTTCATTCCTGTCCTTTATGTCATTTTGTGGATGGAAACAAAAGAATTTGACATGATACCATTACCATTGCCATTGCAATGCAAAGATTCTCTCTATCATCGAAGCTGTGTGCCTGTGACTCTGAAATAGAACCTAGAAACCCGAGATCACGGCTTGGAAGTTAAACCACTAATCCATAAGAGATATACTAGTAGGTAGCTACTATTTCGGGCTCAGTAAATCAAACACCTAAGTTCAAATTGCAGCTTAAATTATTACAAGCGCTTAGCTCTATGACTTAGGAATGCAGCAATAGGAAATGCACCTGTGCTTCACGTTGTGCAGTAAATTAAGACCTATGTAATTGTTATTGCTTGATAAATAGCCGCTATAAACGCGGATTAGAACCATGAAATTATTAACACTAGTATACAACAGAGTAAATACTCATTAGATTTGTCTTACCATTATTTATATCGTGAATTATGTCAAGTCTGGATGGGAAGGGGGGGGGGGCGTTAAACATAGCCTAGCCGTTATATTCAATGCACTAAAAATACTGTTAATTAAAAATTCTTTGAAATGACGATCACACTGAAGAAAAGTCTACTAGATTGCACAAAACGACTCTACTTAGTATTTGCTATGTGACAGAAGTCACACACTTCGTACAGGCAGCAGATGAATTCACCCTAATCTGTCAAAAAGTCTCAATCAAATTAGAACCTTATGCTATATTATATTAGCTTAATGTCTTTACATTAAAATGAAAACTTATCGCTATCAAAATCAATCAACATCTACAATACCTACCAGGTAATCATCACAGTTATGAGCCGGGATAGTCAATCGCCCTAAGCGTTTGCAGCAGGTAGGATTCCTCTTAAGAGCAATTAGAATAAAAGCTAAGCGAAAACTATGCTTTAACAGACAGGTTTGGACTCTACCGGAGTTTGTTTAGTGCGGTGCTGGCAAAGTTGGGAACTCGCTTCGTAACGATATTAGCCAGGCTGCTAATGTGGCCCGAATATGTCAGAGGCCAAACAAGTCCAGTGTAGATAATGAGAGTGAGACAGCAGCACATGTTTTTTATTCTGTTACAAAGTACAAATAAGTTGAAAAGTAAACGCGATAGAGGACATCAGCCATTTTTTTTAATAGGGAGGCAAATTTTGTACTATGACGTACCGCCCATAAATATCAAACGCAGGTCGCAGGTGCAATTCCAAGTATGACGTGTCTTTTTTGACTGAAAATAGAACTAGACTGAGCATAGAACTAATTAGAGCAATCCTTATGTCGTCGAGTTGCATCCATCTATTTCTTCTATTTAAAATAACCTAAGACCAGTAATATTTAAACATACGTTTATGGGAAATTTATGTTATTACTTAATCAGTCAAGGGTTCAGTCGGTGTAACTAGGTATTGTTTAGTTGACTGTGGCATATAAAGCCGAATAGGCTTAAACAATAGACCCATTAACGCTACATGCAGTGGGAATTGAACTTGCAAAGTTTAATGAAAGTTCACGATATTCATATTGGCTAATAGAACCTGACCCTGAAACAGGGAGGGGACGAAAGCCCTTTCGGCTGAAGTTAGAAATGTACCCTAATGCCGCCGTCATATTAGTGATTTATGGAACAGACGGATAGAAATATTCTATATATAGCAACAAATTACCAACAACTAGACGCTAATTGAATAAGTAGAGCTTCACGAACTTTTATTTATAGTAAATCTATGGAGAGAAATAACATTTTGTACATCTATAGAAGAAACGTCTAGATTTGCTGATCGTTTCGTAGTTATCATATTTTCTTTATCAATACATTATAAGTAGGCTTAGTCCAAACCAATGTTTTGTATTAAAAAAATGTGTTATCCATGTTTTTGAAAAAAATCTTGCTTATGCAATTCAGCTGCAATTTACTCAAAATACATGTGAAAAATTCAAGATTACGATAAAGTTTCGTCATTAGAAGTTTTAAGCGTTAAAAGTACGCAAAAATTTCAACTTTATAGTTCATTCAATATGCAAGCTTAGTTAAAACTAACGTACCATACTCATATAAAAGTCTGCAAATGAAATAAGGGTGAAAACAGTTTGTAGTCGGAGCGCGCCGTCATTACGAGTGACCCCGTAGAAATGATAGTTTCGAGGGTTTTTCCATCATAGTAAATGCAGGGAAAGTAAACCTATATGGACATTATTTTTTTCCGGTGAATCCGTTAGGCCTGTGTTTTAAACCTTGATATTTAATTTGTTTTTTTGCGGAAAAGGTTAGAAGAAATAATGTCTTAAGCCGGAACCAACGGCAAATCTTACATCCCACACCTATAAAAAGAATTTCACGAGAAATATACTGTATAAAGTGCAATAGAAATAGAAGGCTTACATCAAAAAACTTGTGCTTTAGGGACTTTAAACGGCGGTGAGCTGAACCTAGTAATTAATTTTTGTGCTTCTTCAGTTGGCATACATACATGGAGACATAATATGCACAGTAAAAAAACTTCCTCTCTCATCTCCATATTAAATGCGTTTAATCAATCTCTTGCTCCTTGTTAACAATGTAACGTAGGTACTTCTTCGCCAGTACATAGCCACATTAGCCTAGCCTCGATCTCGGCTAGAACTGGCCTACTTTCCTAGATTATCTGTGGGTGTCGCACGGTAATTCAGTTTGGAGCAGGCGTCGTTAGCTCCATCCGGTTATGTGCGGGCAAAGCCGCGCGCGAACTCAGCCGGCGCTTTATTGCGTACTTCAAGTCGTCACTTCATTAAGTATTGCGTTAAATGAAGTGGAATTATACTCCTACATATTAATGAATCATAATTATTAAAACTTATATCCCTAATATTAAGTAAGAAATCGAAAAACGTGCTTAGCTTGTCATTAAGTAAAATTAACCAAACACTTTCTATTGACGTTAGAGAATTGAAAGTCATCAGAAAGCAAATTGTCGTATTAAACAAAATAAAACAAAAAATACTAACGTCCCCTTCTTTGGAGCTCCCAGATCATTGCTCGCGAAATCGCTGCAATGGCACTGCTAGTTACGATATAAACGTTTACCAGTCAGTGTAGTCATTTTACTATTCAAAAGTTATATTCGTAGCTAATCGCATGCTAAGCTACGATAACCGTAGCCGTAGCGCCGTAGCCGCGGAGTTTATTATGAACGTTATACCTACATTTTCCCTTTTGTTCAGAACTGCGCTCCAATTTCAAATGGAATTTGAATAGTCACATTTCAGACACGTCAGAGTTTCAGACGAGCGCCTGTGCCTGCACATCGGTTGTGGAATAAGTTTGTTAATCTTGGAGATAACATTTTTAAAGGACTTTTTAATTTACAAAAGTTGGCATTAGGTAGAAAAACATTACAACCTTAGAGTATACATAAGCAAGCTAGCTTGATTACAACATATTGAAAATGAATATTACTATGTCAAAATATCGGCTTATGTTTATAAATACTTTTTTTAAATCAGATAGAGAAAAATGAATCAAATTAAGAGATTGAATATAAAGATAAGTTTAGCTGCATGATTAATAAATATTTTTAATCAACCGGTACAATATCTTCAAGATATTCGTATGGTTTACAAAAAGTAAACAAAATCAGACAGGCAATTGCATAAATATACGAGTAATATTTAGAAAAAATCAAATTAATTCAATAATAAGATATGCTAAGAATATTAAAAAAATACTCCTTTAATTTTCAACTTTATCAGCATTCTTAGAAACGCCTCGAGGATGCGTATAGCAATATCTGCTGAAACAAAGCAACAAAGCCCTATTTAAAATGCAGAGGCACGCATTCGCCAGAGCGACAATTGGTCAAATTGTACGCCAACAGCTCTGGCACTCGATTTACTGATCTATAGCCTTGCTGTTAATAGCCTAATTTCCTTGGCAAGCTATTCGGGACGTTCTGTCGGTGACAGCGACTGGAGACGTAGTGAAGTGTAAGATTGAATGTGTTATACGCTCTGGTTATGGCATCGTCAGACCCGTCGCGCCAAAATATCCGCTATAGTTACATTTTGGGTTTAACTATTCAATGTTATTGCAGCTCGCAATTATCGCTGTTTGATTACCTATATTTTCCTTCGCAACTACTAAAAAAAACAAAGTCAGCAGACCATCAATTACGTATTACTGCGCCTTATTCTATTGATGGATACTTAACGAGGAAGCATCACTCAATCAATGTACTACAGCACTTTAGGATTCTCTGATTTTAAGCCTTTTAATTTAGGGAACTTTGTCGAAACATAGCCAAAGCTTTCAGCCCGGCGGGAATCAAACTCTCAAGCTCCGTGCTTTATGTTCCAAACTGCTTAACCACAGTCCATTATTAAAGGTACATTTTAATCTAACCTTAAATTTTTCTCTCAACAGTCATTAAAAATATCTCAATAAAAAGGACAACGCAAAAATTAATTATTTATAAAATGGCAAAAACTAAAACTAAGTATTAAAGTTTCGGGTTTGCGGCTACACGAGTAGATTTAGAGCTTATTTAATGGTAAACTTCCATCGTTAGCCAAACGGCTTAACAACGAACCCAGGAAACCTACGCCGGTGAGCGGCGATAAAGCGTCCCTAATATGCTAATTTTAACCGGTTATTTATTTAGTAAATTAAGGTAAAGAGCGTGCTTTAGTCCAATGGCGACCACAAACTTAATAAGCAACATGAAGTGACCGCTTCATAAAAATTTCTGCAAACTGATGACAGAAGGCGCTGATTAGCAATTCTGAATTAAATGGAATCCTGCATCACGCAAGTAAAGTCAAAACACACCACAGATTGATGTTTGGCATTAATATATTCACAAGGTTTGCCCATAATCACCACACGTCATCACGAATATGATGATGAATATTTACTCACAGCTCATGAATTATACATTTAATAAACATGAGCATATAGACAGCGTTATAAAAATATGTTTAAATGCGAGTATAATGTAAACATATTCAGAAGTAAAAGCACACCAAACAAAATAAATTGAATCTTCTCATATTGACGAGATATTGACAGACAAATCAACGACTTCAGTATTTCCAAGGGCGAACGACGTTATAAAAAGTTATACAAAGAACAAAATATTTCACCAACGCACTTTTCCAGAGGCATCTTGATATATAAACCATATTTCCATACGTATTTTTGGTAATATTATTTAAGGTTGCCCTCCTCGACTAAACCTTCGTAAAAAGAGTTTTTAAATTCAAGCGTCTTTTTATTCCACCCTTACAGCGAGTCCCATGGGGCTCTCACACAGTTCTGATTATTATAATGTAGACATGACGTATTTTCTAAGCGTTTTGTTTGAGGTACTTCTTTTTATAAGTCATCAAAAGCAACGAAGCATAACTAATACGAAACAGCATTTTTAATTATACGATATTGCCGGCTTTGTGACATTAACCTCGACCCCAGCACATACAAGTAAGGTAGGTATGTACTATCAATCGTCTTAAGTAAAACATAAAATACTTAAAAGGTTAATCCAATCATTAACCAATCGTCGTTACAATAACATGTACTTTTTTTATTAACCACGCTTGCCAAATGCAAATTGGTGATCAAAAACCCAATCTGTGTTTGGCCTGTTTTCGTTTGTTTTCCGGCAGAATCCAATTCTTTGCAGCTGATTGTTACGAACTCAGCCGGCAAAGGAGGTCCCCTTTAATCTTTCAAGCCCCGGATTACCAGACACAATAGAAAATCTATTGTTACGCGGCACCCGAGTGCCGGTTCGGGATTGAGTGGTTAAAATACCCTACGAATTTTCCGAGTCAACATTTTTATGATGTAAAAGCTTTTCCCGGTATGTCAAGAAGTTTCCCCGCTGTGAGACTCCATTGAATAAATATCACGGGCCATAACTCCAGCTCTTTTGTCTCAAAAATACGACTACGGCTGTGTTGCCACCTGCATACAGGTAGAACATCATCAATATTATTATTCCTAATCATAAAATCACGGAACAACCCCTTTTGCCATTAAATCTATCCGAAACGCTTCTTAATCACAAAACTTAATTTTAAAAACTTACAAATTAAATTCTATAAAAGTTGAATATCTAATTAAATTAGCAATTCACTTTGAGCAATACTTAAAATAAGGTTTAAGTAAAGAAAGCAAAGAGGATAGGTACTTCTAAATTGTAAATACTCATTAAACGAGGAAAAAATACGAGTGAACTAAAATAATAAAATAAAAGTTTCGTTAAATACATATGTAAAGCCACATAAAAATGCACAGAAAATTAAACAGAAACCTGTTATGGCAGCACTGAATTTCCCTTCAAAATGTAGAGATATCTCTGCTTCCTAGTTGTAAAAGAAACATTAACTTTATCATCGCAAATGAGACAAAATGTTGGGGAGATAGGTGATATCTCATTTGCCTGCTCAAAGTGAATGGCCAGGACGTTTTCAGACCCGAATTTTAAAAAATTTACGCTGTGTGTATATAGAGGAACGTGAGCTACGAAATACAGGCATTTAAATATTCTATTTTCATGAACAAGACTGGGCGCTTAAGAGTTTCGTCATTATCTCCGCGCTACCACTAACTTCGTATCTTGAAAATTGTGAAGATGAAGGAATGTTTATTTTTAATTTTTCACGAAAATTGCACAATACAACATTTTATTTTAAATAATCTCGTTAAGCTCGTTGTCTATAAACGGGTGTCCGTCATTTACTAAGTCTTTTTACCCTATCCATATTTTATATTCAAAACAAACAACTCGATACGCCCATAAATGCATAAATCATGCAATATAAAAGTTTTGTGGTAAATTCAGGTAGCAAACAAAAAACATCGTTCTTGCAAAAAAAAGTGCCACAATGATCCTCGCACTCGGTTAACGTTGGGGTGTGTAAACAACAGTTGTGTGACAATAACACTCACGATGGAGACGTCAAATGTTTCCGCGACATAAATCTGACGTGCAATCCTTTCGCAAAAGCGCAGTTTTCGCTCTGCGGGGGTCGGGCGCGAACTCGTACAACTTCGCCCTATGGCCTTTGCCCTCGCAACCCTTCACCCCGCGACACATGTCGACGCGGCGTGAGGTGATCACGATAAATAAATAAAAACTTACAAGTGCCGACCACACAAGAGGGCCCTAAGTCATAAGTCAACAATTGAGCTTAAAATAAACCAAAGTCGGGAAAGTTCTTGCGGTCCATTTGATTGCGTTTATTTTAACTTAGTGATGTAGAAAACTTTCTTGAGTTCTTATTTTCATGTTTGGACTAAGAACTACGTATATTTTAGCATCTTCCCACCGCAATTTCGGTCGGATATTGCAAATCCCTTCTGACACCCAAATTAAGGCGCTTTATGAAGATTGAAGAAATGTCAGAAAAAAATTTGGATCGCGGAACTGACCTCACAGAAAGATTTTAGATGTTAACTGCCGTGCCTAGGATTGTAGCGTTAAAATAAAATTGTTATTTGTTTTATTGTTGTTGACGAAAGTGATAGTAGATATAGGTAGTCCCTGATAAGCTACCGCTAGGGCCATTCCATTTTTCACACACAGAAAGGCAGCTATAAAAGGGTTGTGTCGGAACATTACTTGTGCTGTAAAAACTATCTGATGGTCGTTTGCGCAATTTGCGCAGTGTTAGAGGTCGACAGCTGTTCCTGTTTTGATATTGGTGATTTTGTGGAGTGAGTCTTCCCCGCTATTGTGTTGTTTATCGCGGTTTTTATTGCGGTGCGAAAGCGGTGGAGATAACAATGGAACATTTATTCGTATATATGTGTTGGACGATATCATATACTTGCGGGAGCAAACATATTCGCAATCTAACCACTGCCGCACAGGTGAAATGGACCGCCATAATAGATACGTATGGCGGCAATTTTGACGTTGGAATCAGTACACTTGAAATAAAAGGTTTGGAAATCAATTTGTCTGCCGGAGTATGATAGCCACCTGTGTGAAGCATACTAGTTCGATATGACATGTAATTTCAATCTATATGTTCATTGGCGTATTGTAAAATTGGTTTGATCCTAAAGAGACTAGCTTGAGCACCTTTGTTATGGGTATGACAACATACGTTATTATTAAAGACTTAGTTACATCTGCACAAATATGGCATTCGTTGCCAATACTGCTAAAATTTATAGATTCGCACTCACATCAAATACATTCGCAAAAATAGTATTATGTACTGACGTTTTAAGTTGTGTTGTTATGCACCTCTGCTTCATTTGTAATTCAGCCTAAAACATTTTGTTCCCTTCCGTATCACTAGTTCCCTTATTACCAACAAGGGCCCGGCTTCGGAAAAAAAGGAGTCCATTTTCATTGGAAAATCAACTCTCTCAGCAAACAAACGTTTACCTTCCGATTTCCAGCCAAAAAAAAAAGGTTAAATAAAAGGCAATTTACTTGACAAAACTGTGGAAAAAGAAAATAGTTTCCTCCTAAATTCTAAGTTTCTGTTAAGTAGCAATTCAGGCTTATATCCAGAAGTAAAAACGTGAGACGTTACTTATTCATGAGCGGCAATTTTGCCCGTAAATCGACGCAACCTCGGCAGAGCACTGAAGAATTCATTAATAAGAACAAAGGAAACTTTGGAGGAAGTGCACAAAGAGACAACAGAATAATAGACTACGTATTAAGGCAATAAGTTATTTATGTCGCTCATTAATATATTTAATAAAACAGATGTTTACTCGCTGACCCATTCACATTCGTTCTGAATGTTACAGCCAAAAAACAATGATTGGCATTTGACATTATATTTAGGATTAAATAAATTTATGTCAGCAGGTTATAAATATCAAATTCGAATCGCCAGAAAAACTAAAAAATATATAAAAAATCTTACAAATTAACCTAATATTAGTAATACGTAAAATACGTTCGACAAATCATTGCAATGTCTTGAGGTATAATAAGTTAAAGAATTAAAATTAAATAAGAAAATATCGTTGGGCAGACAATAAATTATACCAACGTGTACTATGTCAGTTTATCACGCGAACGAAACGCTTTTTTTAAATGCAAAAGCTTGTCAAAAAAATTTAATAATATAACTTCCCCCTTATTGAAGTCCGTAAAGATTTAATAGAATTTGCATAAAAATGAGCAACGGAGTGTCTATTAGTGTACGTTGTCTGTGGACCACAGAGTACTTTTGGACGGAATAAAGAAAACTTTATAGTAGGCGGGCCCCGGGTCACCTAATTTCCTGCTGAGGCATCCAAACAAATGGATTAAGTTCCGTATAAATTACTGCCGGCGAACACTCTCGGAACTATTGTGCAAAGTTCCTGCGATTCTGCTGCCTGTCTAGTGCTTCTGGATTGTCTAACTAAAGAATTTAAGATATTTTATAGTATTTGTAATCGAACTTAATTAAGCAAAATATTATTAAACAACACAATATAATGCTTTTACTGTGGCGCCTGCTTGAAAGATAAAAAATAAAGTAATGCAAAATTAAAATTCAATTATGCAGTTGAAATCAAATCATCGTTGCAATGATGGGTACATATAGTAAATCCGACGTTGCATTCATTGCAAAATTGCAATTGAAAAATAACTATCTTTACATTATAATAATTAATACCAGCACACATAATATTAATTCTAGATACCACGTTACTCGCTGCCACATCGAAAACTTATGATTCCTGAGTGTTTAACAATATTAACTTTACACAAAGATTTATTGTCTGACTAGGTAGGTAATATAAAGATAAATAGTCTGATTATAGTGCTATATACGATGTTATCCGTTCACGTGCACTCGATCCTGACACGAAACTTCGACGGGAATATCTCGAGGCAATATCGAATGTGATTTATGAGAAGCAGGAAAATACATATAGCCTTCGAGTTGTGCACTATGCTAGCTACGTTTCTGATAAAACTGCAAAACCGATGTATACCAAACTGCAGCTACTCCGAAAATGTTTTGACCATTTATTTATACGATATATTGTACGAGTATATCATGATACTTTTGCAGGATAAAGCAAAAATACCCTATATTATTTTCCAGCTCCCAAATAGGTATCTCTAAAAATTTTGTGAGTAAATAAATACAGGTCCTGAAGTCGTCGTCGTCCTTAAGTTCAGGAAGATTAAACCAAAATAGTTAAAGCTTTCCTTGCTGACACAGAAATAGATGCTATTACTTGTTCTGGATCCCTATAATTAAGTGAACACTTAGATATAAAAATAAGCTGTTCTTAAGTGTGGTATTGATGGCTATTCTATATTAAAATATAAATTGTACTATGATGTTTGCAGCTTCACTCAAAATTACACTCCAATTCCTAATCCAGTATCCGCATTTTTTTTGTATGATTCTCGACGTAATAATGCATTTTAAATTGTTACTTGAAAGTAAATTAATCATAATAATTGTCGTCTAAATTGATTTAATAGTCGTGGGAACATTGGCGTCCGAGATTCAATTATTATCAGCAAGCGGGATGGATATTGATTCAGAAGGGCCACGCGGATGTCCCAATTAGGAATGTTAATGTTTTATTGGTCATTAGGGCCATACGGGAGAAGCAAGGGCTAAATAAATTAAAACGTGGTGGTCACTGGAGATTCATTTTAAGTGGTCTCATCCGGTCTGGATAAATCCATTGTTTGGTATTATTGGTAGATTTGAACTTGTAAGTTTGTAATACATTTTTAAATGATTCTGCAAAAACTTTAATTTAATCAACCTGTGTAAAAAATATTACAAACTAGCCTTCACCCGCGCGTAATTTCTTTTTTCAAATATCCACCCTTCCTCCACATTTCCGGGATTAAAAGTACCCTAAGTCACCCGGGGATAGTTTATCTTTCCAACAGTGAAAGAATTATTCAAATCGGTTCAGTAGTTTCGGAGCCTATTCAATACAAACAAACAAACAATGAAATCTTCCCTGTTTATAATAATATTAGTATAAATCTCACTCTCAAACCGAAAGCTGTGTTTTTATTTTTTGGGATCTCACGCAGTAATTTTTGGGTCGCTTGGACACCTTGCTTGACTAACACCGAATTCAGAAATAACAATAAATTGACATTAAATTACACACAAAAACTTACTTTACTTTTGAATGCATTGTGGTCTTTCTCTTTTGTTATTTGAAATAACTGTGCTCTTATTTCAAATTCGTACGCAGTACCTACAAACAAATAATACTTGAACTTTCGCCCGAGGTCGTGAGGTATCTTAGCATTCTGAGCTCGTCCCGTTTCTCCAAACTAAGTTTAATTAATACAAAGTTATGAAAGCAGTGAGATGTGCAACTTGATTGCCAGTCTCTACCGTGCGTCTTCTTAGTGCATTTTAAGGTGTAATGTTACATACGAGTATAAGTGAGTACCTACTACGAAACGGTGTTTATAGTCATTTGACAAAATGAATGGCTGTGTAAGAAACAAAGAGTCTAGCTGAAATTCAAACTAGTAGTTTGCTATCTTAAAGTCTTTTGTCCGAAATTATGCGGTGCTCCATACAACTCCTCAAAATATTACTCTCGAGACCACATTTTCAACCAATTTGCCTACCGATTTCCCGATTTTTTTAACTTTTACCCTAAGCTTTTACCTATTTTAACTTCTATCTTTTTAAGAATGGGAAATGAATTTCCCAAGCAATGAGTAAAAACAACTAAGAATTTAACATTGGATCTGTTCATATAGCCAAATAAGTTTATTTTCAAAAACATGATTAAACCATGGAAATAAATTCTTAAATACTGATTTTTCAGAACAAAATTATTCGGACTCAAGCCAAATAATAACGAACGAAACGGAAATTTAAATAATCAGAATTTTAAATTTCGACATACTTTGGTCAAAAGATATAGTTAAATCTAAGAGTTAAATGCAATTTTCCTTTTAACATAAAATTACTTTTCGGTTAATCATATCGAGAAATTAATGAACCATGGCAAGTAATCGTCATTTCTGACGCGAATTATACAGAACAAACCAAATTGAACTGACTGGAAACGTATTAAATGTGAATAATAACTGATACATTTCCAATAATAATTTAATACATATTTAAGCGTGCAGCATTTAATACTGAATAGGGAATCAACAGCGCATTAAAATTTAATGTGCACACTTGTATCCCAATTAGCTCAGGTTTTAATTTGATTAAAACTGAACTCTATTCAATGCAACGTAAGGTTCATATAAATTTATTTGTGGTATGTGTAGCGTATATTTGACAAGTGCCACTTGGGCACAATTGAATTTTTAGAAACAGTAATAGATACCCTCTCTCGAATGGGTTTTTTAACAAATGTCGCGGTCGCACAAAGAGATGGGTTTGATGCGGGGTGGCGGGGAGGGTGGGGTGAAGTGCCCATATTGGGCCACTTTAAAAAACGCATTCGTAAATTAAATGTAATTGTTCGCTTGTTAACCGGAGGGATCGGGTGATGCGATATATTTGTTTTCGGGTTTCTTAGCGCAGTCTGTGGTGGATTAAACACATGGTTTGTTTACGATCCACTCCGCTCTACAAAATAAATGAACTTCTATTTGATTCCAAATTCATTTTATGTCAAGTCGTAAAACAGAAATGTTTTTTTATCATTCCGGTTCTAAAAAACAATGTAAAGTTATTATTCTCCTTTACTCGTTTATGACGTTTGTCCAAATAGGCGGGATTTATATTTCCTGTGGCGTTAACTTAGTAACTAACTACTTTGGTTTATAAATTAGTTAATTTTACTTCCAAAATGCTTTAAGAAATCAGTTCCTTGGAAATGTTTACGACACTTAGGTACTTAACGTAGTGATATTTTAAATGTTTTATATACTGCGATTGTAGTTACAATTTGTTTTCTAAATAAAAATATCCTAATAAATGTGTAGTGAAGTATGTACAGGTTAATACAACATTATATAAAAACATCACAGTTTATTTTACTAATACATAACAGTAGAATAGTAGATACTGTTATAATAACATATTTTTCCCAATCAATACGGACACAATAGGCCGTTTTTTTTCGCTTGCATGACCCCATCATAAAACGAGAGCTAATACTGTCATTGTTCTCCCGTGATAAGCAAATGGGCTTAGCCGACAATGACCAAAAAGTGCGGTCATCATGACATAAGGTGGCAATGTTCCCAATTTGCCGTCATTCAGAGCCGCGAATAATGACAGCGAGTCCACGCGCCGCTTTCTGCCAACTTGACCCTGCGCCCGCGCATAAATTATGCATAATCATCTGTCGATGCGGGGTGCTCCTGTGTTACGTAGGGATGCATGTCGTAGGATTATTTATTAATAAAGTGGCATACTTTATAATCGGTTATCCAAACTATATAATCCCCAGTTATCTAGGTATCATAGTTTATACTGTTTTATTATCATTATATTATTTTCATGATATTATTAATATTTTAATAATAAAAAAATATCTACATTTATGGGAAAATATTTTCAGCCATATTTATCTGGGTAAGTCATATTTTTAAGACTTACCACAATTTCCCTTTTTTTAATAATTCTTGGAATCTCATTACTTTATGTGTAAGCGCATTTCGTTATCAGATCAGAAAATGCATACAAAAACCTTTTTTACCACAAATCGTACGACGTCGAACCACGTGTCACACAATCATTTGTTACAATCTCACAATTTGTATTTTCCCTGAATTGTAAAAAACGTCCCTTTGAATCTAATCACATTCTAATCGTATCTAATTTGTGTTCGGCTGTGCGTGTATTTAAATGTTAGAGGGCTGTAATCTCTTCACAATTACTGTAGCATTTGAACGAATTAGAATTAGACGGTTTATCTAATTTGATATGCAAAAACCAATACAGGTGCTCTTTCCATGTAACATTATTACAAAAAGTACTATATGTTTGGGGGATGGAAAGATATAAATTATTGTTACTGTCGGCAATTCTAATGGTAATCTGAACAGGTGATTGCCAAGGTTTTATAATTATTCAGCGCAAATAAAAAATTAAGCCCAGAAACTGACATAGACATATTTTTGAGCCAAATGTACGATAACAAATTTAGAGCCGCAGCAAGGTCTAAAATAACCGACGGGAAATGCGAAACGCTACTTGGGAACCAGACAAATTAGATCACGTTTCCAGCCACTGATATCCGAGTGCATTACGATTATTACTGCAATTGCATCCATGGCAGCCGAGTTAAAACATCTTGGTCAGCCAGCTCTCACTCTATCGCATGACATCAAATTGTAATGTTGAGTCAGTTTTCAAGTTGATACCTATGTTTATTGGTTTTATAACTTCAATTAAAAATAATTTTATGTTGCTATTTTATTTTCTTGTGTTTTTTATGTAAGTATACCAATCATACTCATTTATTATTTATTTATATTATTATTTTTAAATCATCTTACAATGATAGGTATATTCATATTCATATGTTTGAAACCACTTGATAAAGCCCAATCTGGTACGAGTATTATTATTTATCTGTGAGCTCAATCGTATACTTTTTAATTTCCGCAATATTAAGGGGCCATAATTCTAATCTTAATAGAAACGTTGTGAGATAATGTAGTCTGATGTCATTCACAAGATTTCATAAGATCGGACAGTCGTTGGGATACACCCGTCTCATTTCCTCTCCTCGGAGTATTGAGGAGATGCGAAGGGCTGGGCCTTTTCATTTATTTCATTGATAAAAGTTTAATTAAAGGCACATTGTGAAGGCCGCTGGATCTTTTCACGGGCCATAATGAGATCGGCCCAGTGAGATAATGAACGGACTATTAGTACGGTGTGTAGAGGAGCGTTTATTGAGACCACTTCCTGTTATGTCTTTTTATTTCGCACTTTGATTTACTAGGTCCTGTACCTACCTTTGATGTATCAGCCTATGTACCTATATCGCACGGAAGCGCTTATGGAGTTGAGTTTGATGTTCGTTTCATAGTTGATTTACGTGCCGAGTGAAAATTATTAAAGCCCCACTAAGAAGCAAAAATATTAGACTATATTGAAATGAAATGAAAGGATTTTTAAAAAATCCTTTTGCACGTTATTTTTTTTTTTTTGCCTACCGTATATACATGTACATATTATATTGAACGTAACGCTCCCCTGCAGGGTCTTCACATGGCCCAAATCACTGAAATAATAATCGCAATGATAAGGAAATAGATACTGACTTATCACATCACTTGCCATGTTTGGTGATCACAAACCCTAGCTCTGCTCAAAAATTCTAACACAAAATTTAACTAAAATAAATTCAGAACAAATTAAACATAATGCAATCCTGAAGAATACAATTAGCAAGAGCTAAATATCCTTACGTTAAAGTTGGAAATGCTCTACACCACGCATAGCTGTAATATAGATTGTATCTATTTTCTTCAAAGTGATACAGAGTCTGTTGACAGTATGCGTACGACGGTTAAGTTAGACCACAAACGGCCTAGTTAACAATAGCTATTGAACCGAGCTGAATGCGTCTTATTCAGCCCCGAACGGATCCCGGCAGCAGTTCGACCACTATCGACGCATCTGTATTGTGCCACCAACTCGCTCACTAAAATCAATTCTGACTGACTGTGATACTAACATAAACTATGTTACTGTAACAGTAGATTTAGGTCAATAAATAATCTAGGTAGACAATGATCTATTATTTAATATTAACTAGCTCCCGAAAGCGGCTTTACCTGCCTATAAATTGTAACAAGCTTTAAGTAGTGACACATAAATCTGTTCCGTTCGTGGGTAAAATAATATGTATGTAGTACAAACATCCTTACAAACTTACTTATTTATAATTTTACCATCGTATTATGCAAAATTGTTTGGTATGCTTATATCTGTACCTTTAATTAATTGAACTGATAGCATAACCTACTGTTAATTAGGCTTAGTAATAGCCCTTACATAAATCAAGCTAATTTACATAATAACCATTTTGCCTGAAAACTCTCTTAATGGTCTAAACAAATAAAAAATAACAGATTACTTAATTATTCCGGAGATTGATTTTTAAATAAATAAACACAAGTCTGTATATCTTTTTACGAATCAGTTTCCTTAAAGTCAAAAGACATGCCGCCTCTTCTCGTTAATGCCGCAATTAGCGCGAGGTCGCGCGAACGTTTCGGAGGTATCCGTATCGAGCGGACCGCAAATATCCTCGCTGACCACACGTCGCCCGCCTAAATATAGTTCCGCCCATCACGCTTCTGCATTTTTATTAAGGGATCGTCATAAAAAGATTTACGGTACAATAGGATTATTTTAATGACAGGAATTTTCGACCGCAAAGGTCTCTTTAACTGCATTTAGAGTTCCAAAGTTACTAGAAATGTTATGCATGAATTGATGAAAGTCGAGATTGGAGTTCTGAATACCTGAAATTTCATTTAGGTACTATACATTTATACATACATATTTCAAATGAAAATTATATAATCTAAGTAGTTAGTCTATACTCGTATTGCTACCGAAATCTAGCACTTTTGATTATAACCCTTTAAATGTTTGAAAACGTTTATCGTCGTCAGTTCTAGAGGGAGAATGCATTTATTAAAACCAGATTGAATAAAAAATAAAGTTCAGCCCACCAGTAAAATTACGTTTCCTACATACTGCCACTCGCAAATATACGATATTACGCTATGTTCTAATTCTAAGCTTGATGTAGCCACTTAATCTTTTGGAAATACAAGTAGCTAAGATTTAATTTAACAGTCTCGACTTTATCAAGTCACGTCGCTAATGTCGCTATCCTTCCGGAATGATATCGCAGACGGTTTTCCCCTCGCCTTAAGGCAGATAACTTGAACCTAACGTCTTGATCTCTCCGTGGACCAGTGGCTAAGCCGTTTGGGTTTAAAACCCAGGGGTCATGGGTTCAATTCCCACCTTGGGTCTGGTTGGTGGTAGGACTTTTCAAGAGTCCGACTAGCTAGCTACCACCCCCACATGTGAAATCTGCCGCCATAACAGCTCTGGCTGTGTTCCAGCAATATTAATGTGGGAGTGAGCACACTCAAATCAAAAGGCTCGAAGATCACATGAGCCTAGTGGCAAGCACATTGAGCCATAAGAGTCCCTCAATGCAATAGGCCGTAATGGCCTTTCACCTTCAGGTGGGCAACGTGCCTCTCTGCTAACTGATCTACTATCAAAATGAAATAATATAAAACTAGAAGCCTTACTTATTGTTGTTTTATTTTTCCAGGGTTAGCGTCCCAGGCTACGCTGGCAGCCTGTCGGCAGCGCTACCAGGCGCGGGCGCAGCGGCGTGGGAGCGGCTGGGAACAGAACTGGTGCTCTCCGCGCTCGTGACCGGGGCCTACTTCGCAGCCATGGAGCGGAGGTGGACGGGAGCGGCGCCTGCCATGCTGGGAGCTGCCTATTGTGCTGCTAGTCTTGTCTCTGTAAGTATTTTTTTGGTTGTTTTAATATCATGAGGGTGGCGCTCAGACCTACGGTAAGCGGATATCGTCGCCTATAAATGATGCACTAGAGGAATTATTCGAGCATCGGCGACCCTGTAATTTGAAGGGAAAACATAACGTTGGCAGCCAAAAAAAGGTTCTTTCCGCTGTCAACGACATGCCCTCCCAAATTGAACTCTGGAGACCTTAATCACCGACAGAAACAACGCAACAGTTACGAAGTGCAATTTCACTAATGCTCTTGTTTTTGAATCACCAAAAATATTTGTAGTATAACTAGCAGCATATGATAATTATAATTAGTATTTACTATATGTAGCTGTTTTATTAGTCGCCAAGTCAGAGGTCATTTGGCGGCTTGATAACATCTCACTTGCCTTACGCACCCCTCCACTAACTCGCACTAGGCCAGCGTGGTAGAGTATGGCCCATACTGTCTCACAATTATTGAGATAAGGCCTGTGTCCCAGCAGTGGGAACGTATATATGCTGATGATGATGGCAGCACATTTAATGCCATCAATAGAATAAAAATAAAGGAAATGCGTCATTGTCTGTTAAATAGGAAATTCATTTCTCCATCATAGAGGTGACAAGTTACGTACTATTATTACTTCTCTATACCTGGAAACTTTCTCGTAGGTTCGGGAAGAATCCAAATTACCTATTCTTAGGACGCAAACCCAGAATACATTAAAGAAAAAGTTTTCGTAACCCAAACTCAGTCGCGTTGGTGCCTAGACGAAAATTTACGCTTCATTCTTAGAATATTATACAAACGTACAACCAACATGTATTTATGTTGTATACCTGCCGTTTCGTGGGTGTTACGATCGCGAGCGCTCCTTCGGTACCGCTTTGTGACAGACAGACAGCTGGCCCTTTGTCCAATCTGGCGGACAAAGGTAGAGCACAAAAAGCCGCGCGAGACGACTCGGTATTGTACCGATTGTGAAGCGTCTGCGGCGTTTGCGCACTTTTGAGCTCGATATTTTAGTTCCTGGTGGGAAACAAGTTTTTTCTGTGACTGGTCCGATGCAATTGAAAGTGACCAGGATCGTGGGTTCCAATGTCACCCTGGAGTAATATTTATGTGTTTCCTATGTCTGGATCTGGATGTTTATTTGTACCTAATTTTAAAACAAAGAGGAGGCCTACACTCAATAATGGGTGGATACGGGCTGATTAGATGGATAGATAGATAGAAAATTTGATATTTGTGATAGCTTCTTTTATCAGATACTTACTCAGATCAATGTACCTATGTGAGTCTACTCAGTGGTAGCACATTGAGCAAAGCTTCCTAGTTATATGTACTTTTGTTCCTCGATGAAATAGGCCGCTGTGGACCTTAACCATCAGTAAAGCTGCGTGCCCTTCTGCCATCTTAAATAGCATAAAACAGATGAAAACAGAAACTATAATATATGTAGCTACTGGTACAAATATTATCCACAAAAGATTTCAGTACCGACAAGTAACAATCCACCTTTCCATTGACAGTGTTGTGATTTTTTCGAGCGATGTGCCGATTCGATACACATAACACAAAGCTGCACCAGGTAGACGCAATACCAGGTAGCGCATTGTGGAGTAATTGTTGGGGTCAGGCGCGGACTCTATGCTTTTATAGGGTTCCGTAAACAAACGTGATTGACTGCATAGGTACATTCGCCACAACTCTCTGTGAGAACATTGTTTGAAGACCTTTTAATTATTATTGAATTCTTGTTTCCATGGTTAACACAGCCTATACTAGTATAATGGAAAATGGAAATAAACCTTTCTTATTTTAAAATAACAGCTTCAAACAATACTATACTCATAGTAATTGATAAGTTTTTTAATTCTCAGGCTAATGTTTATATAAATGAATAAGTACAATCGTCAATACCCTTGTTACAAACATAGAAATATTATGTACTGGTTACAAAGGCCTTTGTAATTAATCAGGGCAACCGTACGCCGTATGACAACTTGACAACATCTTGACTGATGCTACAATCCAGTAAATGGAATCGGTTGTAATGGCCGCTATTACTCGGATTGACCACGTGTGTATTGTCTCTATATACTTAACAAAAAGTTTCGTGTAAAGGCAAGATGACTATTCTCGATTTTTGTCCTAGAATTTAATTGTAAACTAAATAATTGTCGAAGTGCTCATCTACATAGTGTGTAATATGAATTTCGGTCTCATGCGCATGACATAATTATGTTATGTCTACTGCGCAAACCCTTGTGGTTATCTAGTGAAAGATAGACCTGCAGAAGACACCTGGCGCTTCAAATTACTTTTGGGTTTATTCGTATAGGATCTAATTTTATTATTATCATTGACACGGAACCCAGTTACTGCGTGATCCAATACTAGATTCTCGGGTTTTTTTGTCACAGCCGTTCGCTTCCGCCCCGATCCGCGTTCTGAATGAGAGCACGAAATTCACGTCGCATTATGTTCAGAGATTTTTTTTGCGTTTTCATACATTCTATTCAATTGGAAGAATGCTGGAAAAAAAAACGCATGATTTCTAACTGCGGAGAAACGTGGAATAGTAAACTACGAGTATTACCTACTTATGAAATAAACCCGCACGCAGCATACGCACGCTTAGTTTCCGATGCCTTTTTAGGGTTCCGTAGCCAAATGGCAAAAAACGGAACCCTTATGGATTCGTCATGTCTGTCTGTCTGTCTGTCTGTCTGTCTGTCTGTCTGTCCGTCCGTATGTCACAGCCACTTTATACCGAAACTATAAGAGCTATACTGTTGAAAATTAGTAAGTAGATGTATTCTGTGAACCGCATTAAGATTTTGCTACAAAAATAGAAAAATAATAATAAATTTTGGGGGCTCTCCATACTTAGAACTGAAACTCAAAAAAAATTTTTTCATCCAACCCTTACGTGTGGGGTATCTATGAATAGGTCTTTAAAAATGATAATAAGGTTTCATAGATCATTTTTTTCTAAACTGAATAGTTTGCGCGAGAGACACTTCCAAAGTGGTAAAATGTTGGTCCCCCCCCCCTGTAACTTCTAAAATATGAGAACGATAAATCTAAAAAAAATATATGATGTACATTATTATGCAAACTTCCATTGAAAATTGGTTTGAACGAGATCAAGTAATTAGTTTATAACTTTTTGGGGCTTCCCATACTTAGAACTGAAACTCGAAAATTTTTTTTCTTCAAACCCTTACATACGTGTGGGGTATCTATAGATAGGTCTTTAAAAATGATAATAAGGTTTCCTATATCATTTTTTTCTAAACGGAATAGTTTGCGCGAGAGACACTTCCAAAGTGGTAAAATGTTGGTCACCCCCCCTCTAACTTCTAAAATAAGAGAACGATAAAACTAAAAAAAATATATGATGTACATTATTATGCAAACTTCCATTGAAAATTGGTTTGAACGAGATCAAGTAATTAGTTTTTTTTAAAACGTCATAAATCGTAAACAGCAATTTTCCTCTCATTCAATCAACTCAAATATAAAAACGTCGATCAAACTTACAAAGAACTACAAGAACTTTTATATTATGATGATACTTGCTGCTACGGAACCCTTCATGGGCGAGTCCGACTCGCACTTGGCCGGTTTTTTTTGTTTTGCGTTGGGTTTTGTATGTACTGAAAATCAGTACAAAACACAACGCAAAACAAAAAAAGGCTAAAAGATCAGTCTGATCTGTACCTACCTACCTATTTCCTACCTACCAGTATTAAAGTATCGTGGTCGTTTAATTTTATACCTATTTATAATAATGTCCTCCTAGCCGAATTTTCGGCTACGGCGGCCAATCTTTAAGATCAGCCAACTACGTAGGATATATTATAGTTCACAAGTGAGTGCGCAAGCACAGGTGCACTCCCTATTCCCTCACTCCCTTATCACGGTGGGACAGCAGTCTGACACGACCGAAGAGAGATCAGGCGCAGGACCAACGGCTTAACGTGCCTTCCGAAGCACGGAATCATCATTATTTCAGACATTCAGGTGATTCAAGCCTGCAATGTCCTAACCAAACTGGAAACATTTACACAAAGTGCAGATGCTGATTCGAACCCACGACCTCCGGGTATTAGATTAGATCCCAACGCTCTAACCACTGTACCACGGAGGCAGTTACACCAGTACCTAGTTATACACTTATTATAACACTTTTAAACTATTCTGAACTATCCTGACGTTATATTATTATGCTTTGCTTTAAACCGTCAGATCAATGTATGAAAAATACGGGTATTTGTAGGTAGGAAAGCCGGACATGTTTGGGTAACCGTATTTTAAATTTTAAAGCACTTCACCCGTATGTGCTATAAATCACAAGAATATCAATTTCTGAGAAATGTTTTGTGCACTGTAACATCTATTTTACTACTCGTAAAATTCTATTTGGACAATCTTATTTGTGCTCGGCCTGTCGACCTGTTGAAACTTTAAGAACATCTTACTTATTTGAGCTTTCTTAGTTAATCATAATATGAGCTACAAAAAAAACGTTCCTACGAGTGTTTTTAATTAAAAAAAACACTACTATTAATTACCTATCTGTAGAGACTTTCTTATCACTTGAAAAGTTTCGTTTCAAAGTTTTTATCGTGTTTCTTGTTTTAGCTTACCTACTTACTTAATTACTGTAAGAACTAAGTTCATAAGAATGCTCTTTTTGAAGAAAGAACTTCACAAAACGTTGTAATCGTCGTTAAAAAAATTGTCTATGGATATTTTTTTTTCATTATTTCAATTGTCTATCCTTAATTCCAGATGCCATCTCTAAACCCAGCACGAACCCTCGGCCCATCGTTCGTGCTGTCTCGCTGGGACAGCCACTGGGTGTGCTGGGTGGGCGGCCTCGGCGGCGGCGTGGCGTGCGCGCTGCTCCACGAGTGGGGCTCGCGGCGGCCGCGCGGGCCGCACTCGCGCGCTTCCTCCCCCCGCGACCTCGACGACGACAAGCCCACCTTCCCCCACCCCTACCGCCACGCCAGCACCTACTGCGCCGCTGCCCCACGCCCCGACACCACCGCCGAGCCGCTCTACTCCGGAACCAAGTCGCTCTACTGCCGCTCACCGCCGCCCGCCCGCCATGCGCTGCACAGGTCAGAAGATGGACACCCGTGTTGCACGTAATTATTATTCTACCATCCTCACCAGCACTTCACGTACACTCACGTTTGACTGGCACGCACTGTAGGCTTCACGATCATGCTTCGTTTAAGAAGAGGGGATAAACAAACACTTTATAAAACTGTGAAATTACCTAAGTGAGGAAAATAGCATGTTTCATTACGCTCATGGTTCCATGGGTCTAAAATATTCAAGCATTGGTGAGGCTTTACGTGCTTTCTGAGACACGAGACTCTAAACACCAAAAATCTGGTCACTGATCCGTGACACAGGTACAGGAAGCTACGTAGACATATAAAATACATATGTATTGGGAATAATCCAAAACGGCCACCATATGACTTGGTCAACCGCCTTAAGGCAGGCACCAGTTCGTTCACGTTTCAGAAACGTGGAAAGGTAGTCTTTAGTTCCGAGCTCCACACTCCACCGCAAGTGTAAATGCTTTCTCTACCGCCAAAAAAAAGACGGCGACCACAGTCACACCGGTCACACCTATTTAAGTACTATAAAACAAGAGCACATCTAAGCAAGCACTACTGTTTCAGATCGCAGTCGGTGTACAGCAAGGCGTCGGCGGGCGGCGGCGGCGCGCTGGTCGCGGCGCAGTCGCTGCTGCTGCGGCCGCACGCGCACGCGCATCTCCACAACCAGAACGCGCACAACGCGCAGCGCGACCCCGCCTATGGCACCGCTAATGGCACCAGGCCGGGACCGGCTGGTAAGCACCACATTCACTGACGTTTCCTAGCTAAATTTTTTTTCTATAGAGGGAAGTAAACGTGCAGAGGCACCTGATGGTAACTTGGCTAGCTACAAATCGAATAAAGTGAAATCTGCCGCCATAACAGCTCTGGATGTTCCTATTCCGGAAATATTAATGTGACTGGAAGAGATCGCTATTAGCGATAAGTCCGCCTGTATTGTACAGCTTTATTATGTTACAGGTTTTCCTATGTTTTGTGCAATAAAGAGTAATCTATTGCTATCTTATGTGGGAGCCAGTACATTTGAAATCATAGGCTCGAAGATCAGTTAGTAGACTTTGCTAGAGTAAGTACACAGAAACCGGATATCGCACTACCTACTCAAAATTGGTTTGAATAAAGTTTTGTAATGATTTGGTGCAAAAATGTTTATTAAGGTAATTTTATGTCTGTAGGTAACTAAGGTAATTATATGGTTTATTTACGTTTACAGGCGCTGCAGTTCCAGAACGACGAGAATCAGTGTACAGCGCGGGCGGGGCGAGCGGCGCGGGCGCATCAGTCGTCAGCAGCGTGGGCGGCGGCGTGGGCTCTAGCGTGGGCGTGGGCGTGGGATTGGGAGTGGGCGTGGGCGCAGCGACGGCGCGCCGCGGCCCGCTGCCGTCGGACGACAGCGCGTACGGGTCGGGCACGTACCGGCCCTACCGGCCGCACGCGCACCACGCGCACACGCCGCCCGACCACTACTAGCGACGCGCCTCGCAGCACAATATTGCGCTGCTCTTCGACGTCTAAGTCGACTCACGCTGCACGCCCGCCCTTCCCGCCGTCCCTCTCCGACATCTTGAAGCACCTTGCAAAGACATGTCATGCAATCGTTAAGAACTGCTCAATTTAGCTGAATAGCTAAATGATCCGAGCTGCACGCTTCGTCTTCGCACTAGCTATGAAGCACTTTGCAAAGACATCATTAAGGATTCTGCTTTACTTATTAAAGTAGAATGTAAACTACATTCTCTGGATTCGTCGCTAATTGCTTCGAGACGCACGTTACAGACTGCTTTGATTTATTGCTGCTGCTCCATGCTGAAACCTTGAAGAGATTCTAAATGACCGGAATATCTTCTACTTCCAAACCTTAGAAAAAGTTTCTATAACAAGCTTAGCCTGTGCGAAAAAACTCCAAACCGAAACAAGAGGGCTTAAGTCTTCCTAAAAGTATTGGGCTCGTACCCGGGTGTGCAAAGACGTATCAAAGTGAACTGCTATTGACTTCAGTAGTTTTAGTGTTATCCCGTAGTTAGGCAGTTTTTTAAACGAGGTAAAAAGTGATTCATGGCCCTGAAGTATTGAACTAGCCAACATTCTGAACAACGGGTTCAAATGTGAGTGTTACATTGCGAACAAGAAATTTAACTACGAGTAGGTAAAGGCATTTCAAACTGTATTCTACACTTTCTACTGTATCTTTCGTTTAGCTACCCTGGAACAGCCACGCTACGCTTCATCGTAAAACAAGAAAAAGTAAATTCGTGTAATTAATTCGTGACTACCACAATTCTTCTCTGTGCTATTTGATAATAGCTACATGTTAGCTAACAAGACAATCTATAAGTTTTGCAATCATTAAGAAAAAGCACACCCATTGATCTAATTATGTAGATATAATACCTACCTGTATTTATGTGGCGTAGTTTGGCTTGTTCTAGGATAGGTAATCGAAATGAAGATCGTTAGTTATTAACTGCGTAGGAAAAAATTAAAATTTGTACACTGTTTTTTCTTGCACATATTATAAGATTATGATAAAATTTAAACAAAACCAAATAGTTAATTACCATGTAAAGTAGTTTTAATTAAGTAAAGATAATGTTAATTAACATTAAAGCTAAGGGAGCGTTCAAGTATTACGTAACGCAATTATTGAAGATTTTTGACCCCCCCTCCCCCCCTTGTAACGCACCGTAACGTTTTTCTGTTCCATCCCCCTCTCTAAACGTTACGTAACACTCAAGTCAAGTGACCATTTTTACCCTAAAGTCGCAAAAAGTTATGTTATAGTTTTTATCCTTGGTATACATTTAATTGCTTTTGCGGTAATAATACTATAAATAAAACAAGAGATTTTTAATCCGCAACACCTGCGTATTTGTTTATTTTTTATAAATTTTTGGCGACCAGACTATACAATCGAGGTATTCCCCGTAAAACGTAAATGAAAAGGGTTGCCATTTTGGGAGTTTTTATTTCCTAAGTTTGTATTAAAAAAATAACAACGTTACGTTACGTGTTGAAAGGAAGACCTCCTCCCGCCCCTGTAACGCATCGTAACGTTTTTCGAGACCCCCCCTCCCCCCAAATTGCGTTACGTAATACTTGAACGCCCCCCAATAAGTCTGAATTTTTACTGCTTAAAGCTCTTTCTCGCCTTTCTTTTTTAGTTAAAGATGGACTGACAGAAAGATTAATAGAATTTGGTATTAAACTATTTAATATTTTGTAATCCTTAACTTTTTTTTAATTATAAATATGTAACGGTACACTGGAATAAATATAACATTAAATATTTGAAAAGATAGCCAACAATCCCAATTCCCAAACTTTAATTTCGACAGTATTTTTTTGTGTCCTAATTCTGTATTCATAACAACACTAAAATTAAAATATATTTATTAATTTAGAAACTAATTAACATTGACTGTACATGTTGTGTCACTAAATGCACTAAACCATTGCTTAGGAAAGTTTCATTTATTACTTTTTAGAGTTATTGCTTATGGACAATGCTAAGTACAGTGAGGCCAAAAATTAGCAAAGATTAATTTACAGCATTATACTTAATTGATTTATATGATAGAACTTAATAAATTAAATTACATTATTCGTAATCACTTTATAAGCGGTCATTCGAGGCTCATCATCAAAAGTTGTCTTTATTATCCGGTTCAAATCCTTTAAGGATAATAAGTACCTCTTGGAGACACACACATAATATTATGCGTTGCTAACTTTACGGACAAACGCAGTCGACGACATTTTTCGCTCAATTTCGAAAGGTTTTATCCTAAATAATAGAATTCAAACCGGATCGTAAGTCGTTAAATTATGAATTTAAATAATAAATACACAATGTTTTACGGTGACTGTACTTATCGTTGTACGCCAAACGTCATCATAAGAGTTAAATATTTTATATGTGGACCAAATAAAAAAAAAAACTTAGCCAAAATGTATGTAACGAAATGAATTATTTGTACCTGTTGTAAATTTTTAATAACTTCATACTTAATTACTTGCATAAAATAGGCTAGGAAATAATGTAGTGTAGTGCCATATTGTAAATTAAAAACTTCCATTATTAAATAATAACGACCTGAGTCCTGAACTCTACTTGAATCTATGATTTTGTTTGTTTGAATGAAAGATTGTCTAAGATTTTGGTTGAATCTAAAATTTTCTTTAGACAACTGAACTTGTTGAGTAAATTATCATGTTCCTGATTATTTTCTATTATTTAAATGTATCCGCATTCTGCTTTAAAAATACGTTCAAAAATTCATTCCAACGCGACGGTATAATTTAATAATGTATGTATATTGTACGACGTTTATTATTATAAAATGTTAGTTTAATCGATTTGTTGAATTAATGAAACAATTTCATAAAAATAAAAAATATTTTAATTTTTTTTTGTCTACTTATTTTCTTTTTACTTGATCAAGTGTTTTGTTTTTTTTAATTCCATAAAAATGGTTTGAAATAAATGTGCTTATTTATAATTTCTTTTTTCCGCAACACTTTTCGCAAGTTAACCTCCTCATCATCCTTGGACAGGAATCGTGTGACGAATAGGTATTTTAAATTTTCCAGGATTAATATGACAATTTATACGATTTAAATATTGTTATATAGTGAAACTGTAAATAATGCTTCATCTTACGTCTTCTCGTTAATATTACTATCATGAAAAATAATCATCATTAAAATTCTAGTAGGTGCACTTTGCAAAAGAATACAGTACCTAACCTTTTGAAGTTACGTTTGATTTAAACTGAGCGTTTGAAATATCGTAATTTTAAAATAACCTGACTCGTAGGTATACAAATCGAATGTAGTCTCTTAAAATGATGAAACGGACACCAAAATCTTTGTTTTTGAGAATTGCAATTTTATTAAGAAAAATAAATAGGTGAGGTCAATATTAAATCTCAATTGCGATTGTGCTTTTATGTTACTATCTAAATACCAACTGTAAATTTTAAACTAAGTTTCAACCATGATCACAACGGTTTTCCGCTTTATATTAGGTACTAACTTTAAAGATGTGAAATGGGTTCATGACCCTTGTGCACTTAAAATTATTTCAACGGCATAAATAAATGAACTATTAAAAACGTTATGCAATTATTATGGCTTTCATTTACGTATGTAATATAAGTACGTATTTAATTCGTTAGAGAATAACGAATCTTATCGTCCGACCAATAGCTACAGTCCACTTTGGCGCCAAACCCACGTGACTCACGAAGTCACTGTATTGGCTGTAAAAAAATTCCACCATAGTTCGCGTCAACAGCTAAGATAGCAGTGCGCGCATTTTTGCCGGAATAATTACTTATTGTAATGAATTTTGTGAGGTGTTAGTTCGAAAACTATCGAAACTATGTAATTTTTTGGCACGATTCGTTCTCAAACTTTGTTATCCTTTAGTGTTATCTATGAAAGCTTATGTAGTACCCTCGTCATAAAGCTTAGTGTGCGGAAATTTTAGTTTGGAAATAGCTTCCTGCTTAATTTCGTCAAGCTGGTAAGTAAATTTAATTTTACTAACTTTTCTAACTGTAGATAAGGGATCTCGGATCTATATTTTAGGTAGGTATCGATGAAAAAACAATAATTAAAGATTGTTTTTAAATAAAGTATTTAATTCAATCAAACAAACATTACTATTGCTAGCTGTCGTAGGATTAAAAATAAAATAAAAGCCTGGCTCATCAATTTACATGTACATGATGATATAGAAACAAATCCACTAGTGTGCTTAATACATACAACATTCAGGTTTGCGTATAAATTCTTTAGGAAATCGCTCTAAACATTATTTATTATCACGAAAAATATGAAATGCTAGCCATTATACCATACTAAATTATTGATAAAACAACGGTTAAGATTCTGATTGCTTTCCTATTACAATATAGGTACCTACACTCTGCCGACATGTTTTCACGCCAGGCCATCCTTAACTTTGATGATAATCACAATATGTACAAATCTCACAAGAGTAGAATGAGTGGAACTAAGTTTTTGGCAACGTATAAAAATTCTAGGACATAGAATTTGATAATTTGCTCTACAAAGTACAATAGCTAAAGATACGAAACGTTATTTATTAAATTAAAAAATGCACAATCAGCTGTATTCAAATGTCAGTCCACGGCTGCCCGCCCACGTCCGATAATCGGTGACCGACTTTTTGTAAGTGACAAATAGAACGTACTGATAGCAATGGAGCAACGCAAACGTCCTACAAAAAGTCGGTCAGAAATACCATAGAAATAAAATCGGTCACCGACTATCGGTCCTACAAAAAGTATGACGAGGGCGGGCAGCCTAAAGGACAAAACAGTAGACTGCTTTTTATGCGACAACCATACAAAGCTCACGTCAGCCTTTGGTCGAATGCCACAGAGGCGGAGCGAAGCAAAGTGAAGCTTGATACTCGTCATTGCCGCTCCGAAGTTCCGGTAGCGCAAGTGAAACATAAACTAAATTCTAGCGTATAAAAACCTTTTGCCTTATTTTATACCATTTCACTACTTGGTATGCGCAGTGGCATACTAAGAAGTAATAATCATGTTGTGTAATAATTAAGGATATCCGACACTTCTATCAGGACTATTTCAAAAACAAAGCAGTAGATCGAATGCATACAAAAATGTAACAAACTATGACATAGTTTGAAGATATATTTTTTTTAATAACTTAAAAACAATTTTAAAAATATTTATGTATACATATTCAAATTCATCTTTTTAATTTATAGTTAAATAAAACATACAATATTACATAATTTTGACTATTTTTCCACTTCTCGTGTTGAAAGAAATCGTCCTAGAAAAATTACATAGACATAGCTAACTTACAATAGATAATAAAATGTTTCAAGAGATCAAAGCGCCTGGGCATCAGGCAGTGTGCTCCGTCCATGACACAATCTAAAATGGCTTTAAAAGTACTTAAAATAGAACGTACATAATACATATTAATATAGCGAGCTGTGGCACCGTAACGCCAGTTATTTGACAATATTATGCTCCAATGTTCATATTTACAATGTTTAAATGCAGGCACTGGGTCCTCACCTCCCATTCAATTTACTTTCTAGATTCGTAATACAATACCACGTGCCATTCATTTCATCCCTTCCATAACGATATTAAGAATACAACAAACATCTTTACCCCATTAGCATCCCATCCAAAGACCATGGTTTTCGGTTGAACTTATAATCAAAGTAAACTTAGAAATCTGTCAAAACATTAGTTGAATTAAATCATACATTTACTAACGATATATTGAGTAAAATTTGCATTTCTTATATCATAGGCAATTGTGCGCTATTATTGAACAAGTATGAAAATGTAACAATCCACAACTACACAAGCAATTGAGAACTGTTCGTTTATAATATCTGCCTCTTATATCCCATTAATTAAACTTATTAAACAGATATAAATCAAAAACTTTACAGTAAGTACCAAAACTTTACCAAAACTTCGCCATCGTTATTACAAAAGTATTTTGGTCTTCGGTATAATTATGTTTAAATGTATGTAGGTATAAAAAGTCGTTCCAAAAATGTGCTTACTAAAGTTATCTCTCAGATTTAAAAGTGATTCCAACACTACGAGTTCACATAATTATTGAATATCATCTGAGCTTAATTTCATAGGCAACTTTATTTCAATTTATTAATACTTACACAACAAATTGACATACACTATATAAAAAGCTGTGACATGTCCATTTTATCTTTCTTCATAAAACAAGCATCAGCACTTGTCTACATGTAATTAAGCATATCGTTTTTTCTTAACCACTCAATCCCGAACCGGCACTCGGGTGCCGCGTAACAATAGATTTTCTATTGTGTCTGGTGATCCGGGGCTCGAAAGATTAATCGGAAATCACAAACGCTCACGACACCTGGGTGTCCTTCAGCGCGTCTCAACATCACGAAACCATTAGGCTGCGAGACAAGCGCGAACCACATAAACAAATTGTATAAAAATCCAAGCTATGAAAATGTCACATCTAGCAGACAATGAGCGGTGTAGTTATAAGATAAAAAAAAATACGAAAAATGTTATTAAAAAAAGGGAAATATTTAAGTGTATATCCAAAAAAGGCTGAAACGTGCACCAAAATAAACCAAAGGCACACCAAAGGTTAGGTTAGGTTAGCAATTTAATTTTTTTGGTGCCCGTTTCAGCCTTTTTTGGTGTACGTTCAGCCTTTTTTGGTATACGCTTAAATATAAGCCTTAAAAAAATACTTTACTAATCAATTTGGTATTTTGAGAACTTTTATAAAGTGCAAGAAAATTAGTACCCCTGTATTGAGTATCATCTATGGCAGTGTAACTGTAGCATAAGCTTAAAATGAGCCCGACGCTTACAGCCCATTAAATAGAATTAATTAACGCTTCCATTGAGTCACTGACATTTCTAAAACCAATTCCCCGTATAATATTTGTGTAAGTACCTGTTACTTACTTAAAATTGTGCAAATATTAATGGTACTTTTTAAGACCATAGGACTTAAACTTATTTACAAACATTGTATCTCACGTGGTCGTGGTATCAGTTATTTATTTGTATGACGTTCAGTCATTTGACAACCATTCGACTAATACCAATTAAAAAAAAAAGAAATTTTTACTGACCTAAAGTCTGTGATACTAGTTCCTGTAGCTATTGCCAAAAAACAACATTAAAACAAATACTTTCAATTACAAAAGTAAAAAATACCACTGGTTAATAACCCGGCGCGTGAGACAGATCACAAGTATACAGTGGTTATTCAGTTGATCTTACGATTATGGTGATGAGAAAAGTAAAGAAAAATTACTGTAATCTTTTTGAAATACCTACATGAACATTCGATACAGAAAGGTTCTTTCTCTAATAAGTTCCTGATATTTCATGAAGCTGATGCCTTAGATTATCTTTTGTCAATTTTCAGAAGACAGCGTAAAAGTATAGTGATAGTTACATGTCAGGGACTTATCCGATATTGGTGACTGGCCTGCAATCTCTTTCAGTAGGCAATATGGAGTAAACATTTTGAAAATATAAATTGATATCTACGAAAAATAACACTCAAGAAAATATAAGTCAACTTATAAATAAGTAAACTACGCCACGATTTTAGTAAAATGAGAATGTATGCCATCATTGCACCTACCTCTACGCATGCGGAAATCTTCATTATGTAGTATTAAATCAAATATATTTTTGCGTTGGAAGTATAGGTACTACTTACTAACTTGGGAAATAGTTAAATGGGAGTATTCATTGCTAGCTCTTAATGAAAATTATTTAGTAGTGGCTAATTTGTCTTGCAATAGCTCTAAACCGTTGGTCTTATAAAAATCCTCCCTTAGAGGCGTAGCGCTTTACATAGGTAGTAGGGCCTGCGGTATTGCAGTGGGGCGGGCATTTTATCTTATTTCAAATGATGTGATACTTCAGTCGGGTATTCATCACTTATAATCACAATATGTATGAAAACTCTATCACATTACATGTCACCTCTCCCGCACCTCTCTGCTACCGCAGGAATCTACTCAGTTGGGCGCTACCAAAGGAATCCACAAACCTACTATTCTCATTTTACTACATCACAGGCTAGCACCGGCCGCTGACGTCCGCTAGTTGTGCTCTTGCCTTAAATATTACGCCGCGTCCGATATAACTATCGAAATTGCAATAATCCTCGCCAATAAACAGAACGGTGCGCCAAATATTTTGCACATAGGGCAGCTCATGTTCAGTTCAGAGAGTACAAAGTCGCCAGAAACAATCTACGATCGCACGTTAGAGGCCACTGTCATTTCTAATCGCTACAAGTGCCATTTCCTTGTCGTGCCAATTTGCATCCGCATACCAGCCGCCCGTATCCTATCATTTCGTACACTACACTTATTCTATCACGCAGCCAGGTTGTATCACAACGTACCTATATCGGGTTTGTTGTGGCACTTTCGGCAGGTCATTCCCGTCGAGGTGCTTTTAGAGAAAAAAAGTTGACGTGAAAAAGTACGTAAATTCAATTGCAGAAATAAATCATTCCATTTCATTTCCTGCGTGTAGTCCACACACACACGGTTGCTAATCCACATAACATGAAAAGGGGCACTTGCAGTTTGCGTCGCGTGCGTTCAGTTTAAAGGCGGGAGTTACAAACGAATTACACCTACGTGTACAAATGATGACAACGAATATTGCTAGTTACGAAGGGTAATATCCAAGAATGCTTAAGCCCGGGTGGCGCGCTCAGCAGACGCAGCCGCTCTCGCCGCCTTCCTGCTCCGAGCCCATCGGCGACTGAGACTGCAGGTCCACGGCTGTGCATCGAGTTAAGGATTATTCGAAGCATGTTGTTTGTAGAAATGTAAAAAAAAGGATCGCTCACGGTTTATTTAAGATTTCTTACCATAAAAGTAATGTAGGTAATTTTTTTGGGCGGCTCCCGGTACCTTTTTTTTTGCGGAGGAGAACGCATTTATGCGCTAAGGCTCGAAACTAAGTCCCACTACCCACTAAACTCCCCCGGTTTCCCCTTCACACCCGATTGGGACGAGCCGGTGCCAGCCAGTGTGGCTACTGACCAGAGCTCCCGGTGCCCTGAAAAGAGCACTGATCCTAGGAACATGCGTGCAACCAGGCATCAGCGAAAGCCCTTGCTCCAAGTACCATCGCGCGACATAATAAATCTGTGCCAACTCCGAGCCCCTAAGTATTTCAAAGCATCACTAGCTATTTTCACTGTTTCATCTTAAATCGGTGAAAACGTCGGCATATTAAGTACTACACCTTCCAGTTCTAATTATACCTAAGCACATCAAAACTTAGGTATAATTTTTCTTATTCAAGAATTACTGTTGTCTTGCTAATTATTTTCTAAAATGTTTCATTTTCTTTATAATTTTTTGACTTCAATTTATTGACCCATAATATGTCATGTTAAGTGTAATTTACAATATACCTTTCCATTCTAAGTTAAAACTAATAAAATAAAAGCATCTTTAGTATTTTAAAGTTTTATTCCGAATGATAACAGGCAGCGTGATATTTACAAATTATCATAATGTCGCAATAATAAAATAAAACCAATCTCAAAAACTTAATTTTAAATTGCACATGATTTTGAAGTTGTCAATTTTACACCGCCATACACGATTGGCATTAACTAAAAACATGTTATAAAAACATATAGAAGTAACTTACAAACATCAATACTGAACAGTCAATAGCACTTTCTCCTAACATAAAATGTATTTTTCTGTATGTATATACTTTCAACTTAAAGTATGCAAAAATACTTTAATATCGAATGAGGAATTTAGCGCGTTCTGAAAAGCAGTTGTGCACTGGCACAGGAACTTGGTGTCCATTAGTTAACTAAGTACACTTGATCATGTGCAATTTAAAACATTTACAAATGCATAATGTGTATTTTCTGTGTATAAAAATTTTCTGTAAAAAGTGTAATCGTCAAAAAACCATCGAAGAAAAGCTGCTAATTATTGATTGCATGTACATTTTTACGACGGAATAAAGTTATATAAATCTTAACATATTTATTTATAAAAATAATTTATTTAAATAAGCATTATAATAATTAATTCTCAAATATCAACTACAAACGAAGATATGCTAACCATTTCATTATGTGTAAATTGCTCTCGTATAAGTAATATTTTTAACAAAGCATGTAGGAATGATAGTTTATATATCCATACTCAGATCTCGTTCACTAAGATTTCGCCAGACTAGTATAAGTGCCAGCACATGTACTAATCTGTCAGAATCTCAATAAACTTGACTTTGAAACAACGCGAACGTTCATGTTATTGTATTTTTTGTTTGTAAGCTAGCAGTGAAAATTTCACTATCAATAATTATTTATTATAAAGTAACATAAGATTTCACTCTTAAGCACTAGGTAAATAAATAATACTAATGTACAGGACCACGGAACATATCTGTACAGTATTTATTAACCACAGAAACGCGGCTTTTGCTTCAATCCTTCTAAAGGATACTGTTATTTTAAATTTAAGAGGTCAAACACTATTTGTCACTGGTTATAATTTGTTAGACCGGATTTTAATTATTATTATTAGGCTAGAGAATGTCCCGTGGCCACGTAGTATATACAACACAGGTAACTCGCACAACGCCGTTAATATAATTATGGTCTCCGCTTTCATTATACTGTGATGCAATCACGTTGCATAGCTATATCTCTAGAAAAAAAAAACCGGCGTAGTATGTACGGACTTAATTTCAGAACGAAAGCAGAAACCACTGAATTAGAACATTTTTATGTTTTTTATTATCACGTTTGTAAACTTTAGCGCAGCTGGGGCGGGTAGTTTGTTAAAATATTTTAAAAATTATATTCCAGACCCGAATGAGTTTTTTGATAGTTTCAATAAGTCTAACTCGTGATATTGAGAGATAATTGTATTCTCTGACATTGTTCGTCACCATAGAGAAATAACAATAGTCTGTGTTCGACACAAATATACTCTTGGAGACAAACAATACAGCGTTGTACGAGCACCTTCACATACTTCCCGATTCCCACGAAATATTAGCACGAGCAAATTTCTCATTATACAAGTATTATGGCCTTAGTGATTGGCAAAGGAAAAAAACATATTTAACAAAAGTGATAGTTTACGCGTCATGAACCTATGTTAGGCAGATGCCTGCTGCGTTGTCATAGTATATGTTTGAGCAGAGAGTGACGGCTGTCTAGCGCATCTCATTACTCGGATTAGATAGAAGCGACGTGAGAAGATATATAGGCAGATGTGGAACGATCGCGCAGCGTAAGATCGCTATCATAGAGTTTTTAGCGATCATTTCCGGCAACTAGGCTTGGAAGTTGTGACACCCGGGGTGTTATCTAATTATATATTTTTTCCTTAAACTGATTTCCACCCTCAGGGGACAGTTAGACACATTTTCAAAAGTTTTGTCGCTGCCCACCGGCGGGGGTAATTTGAGGGCGGACACCGGGAATGATCGCTTTCCAGGAACAAGTCTTGAGATCTTATGTTTCAGAGAATTACACTGAATATTTGTTATGCATTACATACATCTACTTCGCGATATGCGACGCCAACGCACCATTCGACGACGAATACGCCACGCCTTCACATTTGTCGCTTTTATGTAATTCAGGCCTTAGACCAACACAACAGGGCTCGTGGTACGAACAATCAATTCGTTTATCAATTTATCTAATTTATGAGTAGTCATTTTTACTCTTCAAATTTTAACTAATAGCAGCATCGTAACTATAGCTGCGTTATCTGTGTTACCAGCTCAAAAGTGTGACGCATTAAAAAATAATTGACTGACGTAACTGTCAAATTTGATGACATTCTTTTCAAACAAGATAATCTCTCTTTTGAACAGTAAATTTCGAAAGAAGTAACTACGTACGCTCGAGAATAATTACATTTATTCTGACTATATTCATCTGTAGTATAAAGTATAAAGGCATCTTTCAAATTAATGGCCAATAAATATTGCCAAGAATACAACAGTCAATTAGGTAATGCGAAACTTACTTAAGTCGGTACCATAGAGAATACCGATAAACTGAACTTATTTTAGGATTTTGATAAACTTGGCCAAGTGAATGTTCGCGCACCATAGAATATTGCTATATGGAACCAAAAGAGGGCGTCACAGGTTTCAGTCTTAATGACTTAATTAAACATTTCGATTATATTATTTCGTCTTACACTATAAAGACGTTCCCTTTAAGCGATTGTAATCGTGCTTTTGTGTACAATTTGCGAAATAAACGACAACTATTTTAATATGATCCGGTCTTGTCCTAATTCGTATGTAAGTGGAATAGCTCACGATTCGTACTTGTAAGCAAAATTTGATTTTGAACGACACTAGTCAAGTAGCAAACTCACAAGCTGCAATGAACGCCGAACTAACATATTACATTAAAAGTATTGGCCCCAAACGGCAATGGATCGCGTTCAAACAAAAATAGAAAAACTGAAGAAAAGCCAAAAAGTAGCGGATCAATTAAAATAACTGTGTCATCTATATCGAAGTCCACAGAGAAGTGTAAACTAAACAGAACTACACGGATTTACACTAAATCTAATATCACCGTAAGACACACAAAAGCAGATTAGTACACGTCCGACCAGGAACCGCGCAGTCGCCTTATTGGCCGTACCCGGCTAAGCTTGCCTGTCAATGTTCACAACACTAGATATTCGAATTTATGGTGCATCTTTTTTTACATTCGTATGACATATTTTATCAACAAGCATAGGTGAATATAGAGCTCTTTTTTGAACTACTTTTTCATAGAAAAATTGTAAATGAGAAATCAATCTAATGGTCTATGCACCATTAGATTGATTTCTCATTTACAATGATGGAAAGAATTTAAAAAAAATACGGAAAGTATACAGTTTCAATTGAATCTCATGTCCTATGTACATTATCTGCACGGCGGACACTTTGTGATTTAATACTTTATTGTTTAATCTCAAAGATTACTTTGAAATAATTGATAATTACAATCAAAATGTTATCAATTTATAGCCGCCAGTAAGGCGCCAATTGCATTAAAAACAGGTGTCACTGATAAATAGGCCTTTTATAGATGCACCATAAAACGAAACATGCGCCTGAATACATTTTCACTATATCAATCTATAGACAATCTCACAAGGAATCATCGCGATCGTAGTATACACTAGCGAGTTACATGTCGATTTATAGGTTTTATATTATAATACAAACGTCGAGACCGTACTATCTAGGATCGAAATGATACGTTTTTAATTTCGTAGACTAAAATGGCAGATTTTGTTTGTATTTGGAATCTATATTAAAATTCAATTTTATAACACAAGTTCTTATTCTTAAAAAGTTTAACTACAAATTACATCGTTTACTTCTACAAAAACTAAGATTAATAATAAAAGTAAGTAAAAAATATGAAACAAGGAACATTGTTAATCGTAATTAAAGTCTACGAAATTAAAATGCAAACTAATTGGTTACTGTTCGGTAATGTCATCTTTACCAGTCTACGACCGACCATTCACGTCCAATCCTGGCGATCCTCGTCTACGTTCCACCTGACCGGGAGTCCCGCTGAGATCTCTGTAGCAGTCAAGTAAAGCCGGTCAGGTGGGAGTAGACGCGACGTTGAGACAAGCGAGCGCCGAGCTGACAGGCCTTAGGCCACAGGCCCCAGGCCTTAGGCCACGGGCCGCAGGCGACAGGCGTATCCCGGCCCCGCCTAGCACGCACAGCCGCCGTCGGGTTCCTTGTTGTCTCCGGGCGCCTGCCGCAGGATGACCTCGTGCACTGAACACACGTCGCATTAAGGAAACAAATGAAAACAAAATCAAACGGGCGTCGGCCTGTTGCGTCATGGTTGCGCCGGTTCTGACGACGGATGTCAACGTGTGCGTATAGCGTAACGTGCCGATGCCGTAAGGTTCGATTGTTGCGAGTTCGATCCAGTTCAGTGCGTTCAACTGAAATTTTAGATCATCATCATTTCAATGCTACATTCACATTAGACATTAATTTATAATTAAAACTTATTTCATCTTTTATTTAACATAAATAGATATTTAAATCATTAACTCTACCATTATTTTAATACCGCGTCTGAATTTTCAAGTAAAGTCTTCAATATGACAATACATGCCACCGTGTAGGTTGGTTAGCCGGTTTTTTTTTTATTTCTTGTAATGTTGTAAATATTTCCCAAACATTTCAAAAAACTAAGTCAAATATAATTTGCGGCTCATGAATAGGGTTCCATTCTGTAGCGCCCCACCAGTCAGCAAATACGGCAGATCTAATTATTCGTTTGTAATATTTGTTTCTTGAAAAGATTTACCTACATTTCAGAGAAATGGCACTGAACTAGATTCACGTCACAGATATAAAAAATAAATAAATAGACACAAAACAAATGTACATTCTGTAAATACAATAAAAAAGCAGCGGGTTATATGCTACGTAGCTGTTATGTGTACATAATGTGCAGTATTAGATATTGGTTAAAAAGCAATGCAACAAATACAAACAATTCATATGACAGCTGTGTGTATTGCCGAGTGATCTATTCTCTTTCATAGTTATTTATACATAGTGCTAAGTCAAATATTATTCATATCAAATATTTAAGAAAATTTTGTGACGTCACACAATGCAGTAACACACATACTGTCATTGAAGTATAATAAACACAACGCAGCTGTCAGGAAAGCCCAACCGACACTAAAGTCCCTCTCGCCCTCCACCCCTGCCAATAAAACATACAATAACGAATACCTCACTATAGTATAAATGTTCATACAAATAAACATTTTGTAGTTTCAAATTATTAAACGGTAACTTTAAACATCTTTTTTCAGTGGTTAAAATACCCCGCATGCGCCTTTTAAGATTACTTATATGCAACGAAGGTCCGTACAATTACGTCTGAATTTTCATTTATGAATATTATAATGAAATGTGCATGCATGCATGATAACCTAATTCCCTAATTCCTAATTTTAATGATTAGTATCTTGATTGATGCTCATTAAGATAATACAGGAGCTTAAACTACCTAATTGGGTTTTTTATGATACTTTTAAGTAGAATATTAATATGAACGATAAATAAAAATTACCACCTGACAGCTGCGTTGCAGTGAATAGCAAATGTAGTCAAAGACGGGTCGGGAGTGACTAAAGCGCATACAGATTAGTAACGTAAGTTTACTTACAACACACTGTTAGCTGTACTACCGCCACCCAACACGATCAGATCCGGGCGATTTCACCAGTTAATATTCCACGTTCTTGTGTGAGATTTACCACATTTAAAACTATAATTTACCAATGTCTTTTATCAAGTATCAAAATTATATATCCTTCAAGTAGTAATGTGTCTTTGATCAAGTATCAAAATAATATATCCTTAAAATTAAACGTTTTTCGCGTCAGATATTAGTAGCAAATCTCACACATAAACAAAAACCGCAACGAAGTCACACCAATTGTTATTTCACGTCACTTCGCCAACACACCGCAGACCGTCAACGTAACAAAACTAGCATGACGCGTGTTAACAGCACGATACATATAATAACGCATACGTAAATATGTGTCGACTTTGTGCGCGGATGGACGATAGCGTGTCGCCTATGTGTATCAAAATAAAGCCTCACTGTCGTTATATAGAAAATCGTATCGTATAATCATTATTAAAATAGTAAGGTAGAAAATCGTATAGTATAAGACTAGGAATATGTGGATGAGACATTTAGACAGAAAGACGTTTAATTTTATGTAAAACGACAGTGAAACTAATCTACGCATCAACATGTGTATTTGCTTGTGTTACAACTATAATTTCAACAAACGTTTTTGACAATTTCCATTCTACACATATTGTCAATATTCTGATAATGTACCTTTATAAAATAAGAAAAATGCCTTTAGTCGACTATCCAATGAGTCAACAAATAGTACGTGTACGTAGGAAGCTCACTGAGTCAGTTTAGACAGATTTAAAGTATACTATGCTTCAAACTATTTATTTTGGTTAAAATCCAATTTTAAATAAAAACTTGTCCATGCTCTTACCAGCATTATTCAATATTATGATGTGAAGTAATGTCGATTAGTAAAACCACAATCTTGACTTTCACAATTAATATTGGAATTTTTTAATCATTATGTGCCAATTATGATCAATCACGTTACCATGTTACTACTTATGATAATATCAGTAAATTTGAGTGAATCACTCGTGTTTCTAGCCATTGGATAATGATTTGACAACAGACCGACAGGTCCCGGTGAGTATGTTATGTTAAAAAGGATACTGTCTTCGGGAGGCTTGCTCTCGGCGGAGTCCATGCCGGGCAGCGCGGCCGCCACCCGCCGGAACAACTGAAACGTAAGAGAACATACACTGTCAAAACAAATAAAAAATTATAGCATAAGTTATCCTAATCAACAGTGTGTTTCCAGCTCCAATATAAAAAGAAGATATACAAAAAACTTCCACCTTTGTGGGACATTGGTTAGGTTGCTCGTGTAAAAATCCGGAGGACGTTTTTTAAAATCCATCTGGCTAGCTACCCTCACAGTTGTGTTCAAGAGGCAAAAAAATTATCTATGGATCCCATGGGAGCTAAGCATGGGATTCAAGTGGACGGAGGCATTTATATTGGAGCCATGAAATCAAAGGCGGTCAGAGGATGGGAGGAGAGGGCTATGCGGCTCGGCAGTAGCCTATTCCATGGCTTCTGGAATTTCTTCTGGAATTTCACTGAGATACGAGTACTCAATAAGTAATACTAACGTAAACACACTAGGAAGTAATTTTCTCCGCTAGAATAAATACAACGCAGTTCGCAGGGTCACAGTCCCTGAGCACAAGTATCGAGCTCGAAAATCTTCCCTTTGTACTGACATCATAATAATAGACCTAGCTTCATCATTACAAAGCAGCAGGTTTGAACCTTTTATTCATACATCGATCGTAATATATGTATAACGACATAATCTTACGCGTGTTCGTTAGCAGTAGGTCCAAGGTTATAAGAGTGAAACAATTACTCAAAAATAATATTATTTTCAGAATG
Source organism: Mecyna flavalis (assembly GCA_949319885.1). Lineage (NCBI taxonomy): Eukaryota > Metazoa > Arthropoda > Insecta > Lepidoptera > Crambidae > Mecyna > Mecyna flavalis. The sequence goes on from OX439426.1 coordinate 3,869,045, forward strand.
ATTTGAACATTATTTAAAGCGCACTTCATTATGACATTTGAAATTGATACCAAAATAAATAGGTATTCTAGATCTAGATATAAAGCATTTTGCTTCGCACGGCGGGCAACTAGTAAATATCATAAATTACAAATTATAAACTTTGTCCTTATAATGACAAAACAAGTAAAAATTATGATCTAATTTGGTGGAAATGGTCTGTTGCGCACACAAAAAGATGACAGATGTATTTACAACAATTACAAAACGTATTGAAGTACGTTATTGGTGCTAGGTAACGTTATACATTATCTAGCACCAATAGATTAGCCCCATCTAGCGGTAAGTTTTGCTTAGTTAAATGCTAGATGGCGCTGTTATTACCTGTTTGACGTTGTAGCCCGCCTTAGCGCTGGTCTCGATGAACATCACGTTGAGCTCCTTCGCCTTGCGGTCGCCGTCCTCGGTGGACACCTGCCGCTTGTCCGAGAGGTCAGTCTTGTTGCCCACCAGCATGATGATCACGTCCGACCCGCGCTCCGTGCGGACGTCGTCGATCCATTTAGACGTCTGGTGGAATGAGTTTGCATCTGGAAGTGAGGTGACAGAAAATGTTCAAAATATTTCTATGTGCGCATTTACCACTGGCACGGCGGGGACGGAAAATGTCGTGAGGAAAACCTGCACAGTTGAAATGCTGGGTATAATACGATTCAACTTAATTGGCACGTCCGAACATCGTGCGAGCACCTGCGCAGAACACAAATGAAGGTGTCAGAGGGGCGCAGCCGCGCCCCGCACCTGCGCAAACGACGCTCGCAGCTAACTTCGGACGGGCCAGTTAAGTTGAATCGTAATATAGAAGTCTAGTGCTCCTGTCAAGAGTGTCAAGAATTGGATAACTGGGCTTGTCAAATCCTGGATCATGTTGAAAGCCTAGATCAGGACAAAACACTCTTATTCTATATCATATATTCTTATCGTCTGCTATTCGATGAGGCCCCGGGTCATCGACTCATCGTACAACAATATCGGCAAACGAAGCGCCAAGGTTTCATTCCAAGGCGCTGCGTCAGCCCAAAACGTCTGCCGCTCTCTGAATTAGTTTAATTTTCAAAGTCAATCGACCCTTATTCAGCGTACCTATTTTTACAATCGGCTGTCGGTCATATTATAATTATGTTCAGAGTATAAGCGCGCAGTCACGATTATAAAATTGGGTCATTTCACATTTATATAATATCTTTACTTTGATGTTTATCGTAAATAAATTTCCAACATTATAGATAATATGAAGATTAAATTAAATTACTATCTTATAATGGTACAATAAAAACAAGACGTGAAATTTTTAATAAAAAATGTTTATCAAACATCCTGATTCAACATGCCACCTAAATTAATTTAATGCTTTTCCAGGTCAAAGGGTTGTAGCATTTGCAACTCGTTTGCCCGTATCGGTGTCCAAACTCGTTTAATATCTGAATTTGTTAAGTTTATGAGCAATTACAGTTTTATCGCGTTATCTCCGGCGATAATATAAATGCGGAATACTTTATGTTAATGTTTTGAACAGCACGCGCCCCCCATTCGCCGATCCAGTTGCCTTTGCTGTCAAAATCTGAAATCCTACATTCCGCCTTTCACAGCATAAAACAAACTTGCCTTCTAATTGTAGTCATCAATTTATGATCAGTTATCACAGCTGTATTTCAATGGCGTTCCGGAAATTACGCAAGCTATTACAAAATAACGTAACGTGGCAAATTAACAATCGGATGATTATTTATACTTTTGGATACAACACTTTGGCCACTTTAGGACAATTTATTATGCCATTGGCCTTTTCGAGTAATTTGAAAGCCAAAAAACAAATTCATCATACGTTGAGGCAGTCTATCAGAAATAGGCTGCGTCCCTAGTAGGCAAACTGTTAGCGGCCGACTGAGTGAGCCACAAAGTGGCGAAATGAAATTTGAGTTAGCTGCAAACTCAGACAAAAAATTATATCGTCGCCGCCAACTCGAACCGGTTTTGCTGGGAGTCGGCCGCTCACTAAAGTCGGCGTGCGTAACGCTGCAAACTCATTTCCAAACTTTGAGATAGTTGGTACCAGCCGCACTAACATTAAACTCGTATATCAAATCAAATCGATTCTTGAATGTGACATTCAGATGGCTTTCTAATTACTTTCTAATGTCTATTCTTCATAATACATCGGTGTAATACTAACAGAACACTCATATTTGGTGAACGAATGTAACCACGCGTAACGATGAGTTCCACAAAGATAATATCATCTCTATTGTCAAATCCAGGCGCTGGTTGTTTAATTAATACGAGCGAATCTAGCAAACATTATGAAACTATAAAAACCCAACAAAATAATTTTAGGTAATGATAAAGCGGAAAAAACAGTTATTATTTCGTACGTAGCGTGACTATATCGAACAATCGAAGAGAAGTTTTAACTTGCCGATTTAACAATTTAAGTGAAATCGAAATCATATCATATTTAACTATTTTCTTGTTATCCTAATTAAGAGAAAAACATCACTTTGGAAAGGAGTCAACGTGATCAACATCATAAATCTGTACCTATGACTACTTGATTTGTGAATAACGTTATCCACTATTGATAAAGGTTATACGAAACCTGATTTTTTGTATCAACATTTTCGACTTTCTTCTGATTAACCACTTTTTGAGAGGCTCTCCGGGACATCGACAGAACAAAAGAGGTAGGTGCAGAAAATCCTTACAAGATCTAACCCTTCAGTGCTTCCAACTCACGTAGACCCCTAACTTTCTATCTCTTCCACTTTCAATCTTACGATAATAATATCATAGTTAGTCCACTCCTATATGTTTCTTTCGTAGTAGACTAAAAAAAAACTATTTAAATTATGGTTTTAATCGAAGTATTTACCAAGATTATTTAGATAATGCGATGGTTGCTAAGGACACACGACAGATGAGCCCACGCCCAAGCTCGTTCACCTTTGACTTATTTATTAATGTGTATCTAAAATATTTTACGGCAAATACACAGCAGTCATTGGAAACGTACGGGCGGTCTAGACATGTAGGACAGCCGCTCAACAGGTGGTCCGTCATATTGATTTTGCCAATTTTTCTCGGTAAAGTTTTCCTTTAGAGAAGTCTAAGTAAAAGTTCAATATTATATAGACTTTTCTCTCTCTTTAATAAATAGAGAAATATGGGTGTGTGTGTATAAGCTTTTATACACTCAAAAGCTTATCCTCTAAGACCAAAACTGCTGCGTCCATATTTTTATAATTACTGAATAATTAAAATGGTGTTGGACGGTCCGCCATATTTTGAGTGCAGGTTTATTGCATAGAACTACCTACCTACTACAAATCCATTGTCTTCACATGTTAATTCCTTTATCTTTGATAAAATTATTATTTTCATTAAGATAACTCGACCCTCTAAGATATTTATGTCTAATAATGTTAAGTTTCTTTAAAAAACAGATCGAAAGTAATCATTCCGTAGATATCACTAATGAAATTTCAATATCTCGTTGAAATGCAAATTTCAACAGTGCAAAAACCAAACTTGAAGGTCAATATTAACAACTTTTAATTCTGGTATTGATATGAAACACTGTACAATGAGAAATACAGATGAAGATACAATAATTTTGATCAATTAAACTAATTAATGGAACGAGCATTATTGAACCTTTCCCGAAACTCCTAGAATTATACGTAGCACAATAGTGTTTAAGAAAGACGTCAAATCCAATCTATTTGATCGCAAATAAGAAAAACAATAGCTTCCTAAACAAGGATTCAGTAATAATTATAACGAAAGGCTAATATAATTAGGCCCTATTATAATGATAGGAATTGTAAAACACGTTTTCACAACAGACATCGTTTTTACAACAGACAAAAATAGGGTACTCTAATTGATTTTGTATTGGATTAAAAGAATATCTTACAAAAATATAAGAAAAAATTTTAGTTCAGATAACATTTAAAAAGGGGAAAATAACTTGCCCAGAAGAATAAATAGGCTGATTAGACCTGATGAGTTCTAAGCGGATTGTAAGACTGCAAAGAGGGGTGGGGTAAATATTTGCGGGCGTCGGGAATGGAAGGTCGTCCGGCAGAGCAAACAGATCTAACCTACGTACCTGCTTTAAGGGCACGACTGGACACAAACTAATTTCTGTCCCGAGGCCGTCCAGGGTGAAATATTGGCCTCTTATTTAGGTCACAGTCATACCATATAAACATTTTTAAGCTACAGGTGTAAAACCTGCCTCTAAGGTGACCAAGTCTTACGTCCACGTCTTTGTCGCAAGTAACAGACCGTTTCTGAAAACGATGCTGCTTGATACGGATATGTGTAAGATTAAAGTTCTTTTAACGACAAAATATAAGTTATTCCACACAAACATAAACAAGGACAATCGTGTATGTAATGTAACCCATGTAAGGGTTTGTGAAGATACTTAAAATCGATCTTATTAGCATGGAGAAAATAATATGTTTGTAACCCCCAAGTTATATGCTAGACGGGTTGGTCCTCGATCTGAACTAGCTAAAGAAATTTTTACTCAGCCCACGAAAAAAACAATCGACATAGAGATCCAATTATTGCTTATCGCTCAAAAATGCATTACGGACGGCTTTTAAACTCACGTTTACGGCATATACATAAATGTATATAGGTAGAATCGTAGAAATTTTATTTATAACACTAGCTATCACAAATTATAACACACTGAAAATATTGATTTTAAACTGAAAATAAAATACGATATTATTTATTCGTCCTCGATAAGACGTTAAACTGTCGTGCACCTTAGGTGTATAACGCCATCCTAGGGCTTAGGAAACCTTAAAAATTGTAAGGTTTTCTAGAGGCCTAGATGGTACAGTTGGTATTAGCGCAGGATATCAACTTAGGGCGGCGGCGGAGGAACGTTCAGCTAACGTGAACGTCAACGGCGGCGCTCTCGGACCGAGTAAGGTTTACTGAGCACCCATCAACCCGCAGTGGACTAGCGTGATGGGTTAAAATGTCCAAACCCTTACCCTCATGACAAATACAAATAATGGCATGCCCCAAGTGCTCGGCGACTCCAGCGGAGACGCTGCTATTGACGGTATGCAGAATATCTCTGGAGTCTCGGGGCTTCAAAATCCCCGAGCGGCAAACTCTTACCGTCACACGACTAAAGCGAACCAAATGGACCATGATAAGTTAAACGTTTTGACATTCAACGTACGGACCCTAAGAACTGAAGAAAAACTTGTGGAGCTAGAGAACGCATTAGAAACCATTAACTGGGACATAGTAGGACTTTCAGAAGTTAGAAGAGAAGGCGAACATACATTAGAACGAAGAGAAAACATATTTTACTTTAATGGAGAATCAGGTGGCAGGTCTGGTGTTGGATTTTTAGTTGCAAAGAAGTGGAAACACAATATTGTAGAGTTTGTCTCGTACTCGGATCGAATTGCTGCACTAAAATTTCGTATAACGCCAAAGAAAACTATTTGCATTTTTCAAATTTATGCTCCAACGACAGCACACTGTAACGACGAAGTTGAAGAGTTCTATGAACTCCTAAACAAAGCTTGCGATGAACATAGAGGTACATGGACCATAGTCATCGGAGACTTTAATGCTAAGGTTGGCATTCGTCAAGAGCTGGACAACCCTAACATTCTAGGACCCTTCGGATTAGGCACCCGTAACGAGCGAGGAACACGTCTCTTACAGTTCGCATTTGGCCAGAACCTTAGTGTGTCCAACAGCTACTTCTTTAAAAGACCCCAGCGCAGATGGACATGGTTTTCGCCAGATAGCGTGACAAAGAACGAGATAGATTACTGCTTATCCTCTTCTAAACAAATAGTAAAAAATATAGAAATACTAAGCAAATTTCAATTTCATTCCGATCATAGACCTCTCAGAGCTAAGTTAACATTTAATTTGAAAATCCATAGATTCCAAACCATACAAAAATCAATTAAACGACTGGACAAATTATCACTTATAGCAAACAATGATCAATTTTTACTAGAACTAAAGAACAGTTTCAGTGGACTTTCTTTAGTAGAAGCAGAACCCGAAAGTGTTGAATCTCAATATAATAATATTAGAAATTGTATTAGGTAGCAAGTAATCAAATCAAGTCACACAAACAGAATAAACAAAAACTGAGTTATACAACAAAAAATTTAATAGCAGAAAGACAAAAGTTAACTCCCTATACTTTAGAATACAGAAATAAAGACAGAGCAGTAAAACGATCTATTCGCAAAGACATCCGACAGTATAACGTAAACTTATTTAAAGCAGCACTACAAAACAAGATTTCATTAAAATCAGCTAAACAAGGGGTAGAAGCAGGTAAATCTTCAATAACTTGCTTGAAAGATAGAAATGGGGTGAAACAGACCGATAGGGCGAAAATTATGGAGATTGCAACAGATTTTTATAAAAAACTATACACAGGTGAGGCTATTTCTGATCCGAATAACGGGTATACATGTTCCGAAAATATTGACATGATTACAGAATCTGAAGTACGAGCGGTCCTCAAGGACATGAAATGCCGTCGAAGTCCTGGTGAAGATGGCATAACCACAGAATCTTTAAAACTGGGTGAACCAGTCCTTTTACCATACGTCACCAATCTTTTCAATTCTATATTAAAATCCGGTTCCTTCCCTACGGCCTTCTGCCATTCCAACATTATTTTGCTGCATAAAAAAGGCGACAAAACCAACATCGGAAATTATCGTCCCATAAGCCTTATTTCCCATTTATATAAAACATTTATAAAAATAATAGAAAACAGAATATCACAAAAGCTCAATGAACACCAGCCACCTGAACAAGCAGGATTTCGCCGAGGCCTCTCAACCACTGATCATTTACATACATTAAATCAAATCATCGAAAAGCATGGCGAATTCAAAATTCCATTATATTTAGCATTTGTAGATTACTCGAAAGCGTTCGATAGCATAAATCACTCGTCTATCTTTACAGCACTACAAAATCAAAATATTGACAACACCTACATAAATCTGCTTAAAATTATTTACGCCAATAGTACAGCCGCTGTTAAATGCCAAGCAACCGGTCCAACATTTAAAATAGAAAGAGGAGTTAAGCAGGGTGATCCGCTGTCGCCAAAATTGTTTAATGCCGTTCTAGAGGAAGTCTTCAAAAATCTAGCAACTAGTTGGCAAGAGAAGGGTGTGATCATTGGCGGAAAAAGGCTGACAAACCTTCGTTTCGCCGATGACGTAGTTCTCTTTGCATCCTCGGCCGCGCAGTTGAAAGAAATGCTCGACCAACTGAGCGAGGAGAGTCTAGAGGTCGGCCTTCGGATGAATATGGATAAGACCAAGGTAATGACAAATAGCGTCAAGCGCAGAATATATGCGGATAGTGTGGAGATTGCATATGTCCATGAATATGTTTACTTAGGTCAAATAGTCTCCTTCCAATCGCGTCAAGAAAAAGAAATTACTCGACGCATCGAAAACGCATGGAAGGGATATTGGTCCTTCAAGAACCTTTTTAAAAGCGACTCTCCAATATCGCTAAAACGCAAAATCATGGATATGTGCATTCTCCCCATTCTCACTTATGGTGCTCAAACTTGGTCTTTGACCAATCGTCAAAAGTCCGACCTCGAAGTTTGCCAAAGGGCCATGGAACGTAGTTTGCTTGGTGTCAAACTGACAGACCGTATCCGCAACACAATTTTACGCTCCAGGACTTTGGTGACAGACGTCTCAAAGAAGGCTTCACAACTGAAATGGGACTGGGCCGGTCATGTCTGCCGCATGCCCGATCAACTCTGGGCCAAAATATCCACCGAGTGGATACCTACCAACAAAGTCCGTCCTCGCGGTAGACCCAAAAGGCGATGGCGAGATGAGCTTGACTCATTTGACGCCAACTGGCACACCATTGCTCAAGATCGCAAAAGATGGAAAGAGGGTAAGGAGGCCTTTGCCCTGCAGTGGGACAGTACAGGCTCCTAATAATAAAAATTATTTATTCATCTGAAATACCTAAACAATAAATAAACATAATATTAAAAACCTGATATCGTATTTGATATGGACCTTGGGTTTTTTATCATTTCAGTTCGTTAATTCTTGAGCAAGGGACAAATCTGGCTGAATTCTATCCGCCTCCAAACAAGTTTTCAATCAAATTCAAGCGTGGACTGAGCAAAATATATTGATTTAGTAAGCAATGCCTCTGTCCATGTTACAAATAAAGGTAATTGAATTTCGTCGTCCTGTGCTAATTTAATTTAATATACTTGATATTTATTGATTTAAAGGTATAAATGACGACAGATTGTATACACCTATCATCTCCTATATTAAGGTAAAAGTTTGTAAAGAAAAATTGAGTTTTGTGACTAAAATATACCTAAGACTAATCGATGCAACAATTTAACGAACATTTTAAAAATTATAAACTTGTATGCCCATGCCATTTATCCCCTTAAACTAGGAGTTTCCGACCCAATTCCTACGCGTTCACATACGCTATGGCAGTATCTACTGCGCAAAATTGACGTAATTAGCACGGTCGGTATCATCTCCTCTGTGATCGGTGAGTCACGACAGGCTAATACAAATCGGTTCGACCACTATCCAGATTTTCCGCAAAGCCGTCGAGATGAGCCGCCGCCGCGCGGTCCGGTATCTCATTACGCAGTGCATTAAGTATAAAATTACGCATTACTTACATCGTAACCTTCGCAAGTTACCGCGAGGCCATTGGCACACTTTCAGCGCTTCAGGCGTCTGCATCGTGCAACTAATCATGCTGTAACCAGCTCCGTTTCCCGGTTGCTTTAACACACCGACAATGTGCTTCAACTCCCCTTTTTCTTTTTTCTATTTCTCTTGAAACTGTTTACCTCCAAGCTTTAACCAGACAGTTGCGCACTAGATAGTGATCTAGAAATGAGAGTAATTCAAAATGTGCTGGCGCCTTTTCACTCCGAATTTCAGAATGTTTTTTTATCTATTTCATTGTAAAGATAGCCACAAAAAGTTTTGCTATCTACGATACTAAAAATTTATTGGCACTGTTTCCACTCGGACCTTTTGTTACCAACTTAAATTTGATAGTTAGAAGTTTTGACAAACGAACAAATAGTAGTTCGTATAGCTCGTAGTTTCGATACTTTCGATCCCCACTGAGGACAAACATTTATGTGGTGAACATGTAGGTAGGTATATGAATCTTTTTTTCCAGTTATGATGCAGACAAATTTCGGAGAACATCGAATGTTCTTCTTGCGCATAAAATAACTTCGAAAAGAAAAGAAAGCCAACAAAGAGGGCACAATGTTCTGAAACAATGGTTTAAGTAAGATATGAACGGAACAATGTTTAAATATTCAGGATGCAAAAGTTCCAGATTCACCTACAAAGAATTCTGAAGTTTCCTCGCAGTTGGTCAACGTCGCAGAATGACAATATACTCGTACATTGGTTATTTAGACCAAAAATTGGACTACTTTGGTTGACATTTTGACGTAGAGCACTTTAGCTCTTTAAATAGAACACTTATAAAATCATAAATCACATTTTAAATGAGCCCACTAATTCTGCTACCAATTACGATGGATGGATCCGAAACCACATTTTCAGTAGCAATTGATGAAGATTGATTCGTCTAGAATACACGCTTCAAGGGAACAATTATTTTATCACGTAGTCTGCCATTAGCCGAACTACGTCTCGAACAGACATTACTAAGGCGTCCGACCCCCATCACCCCTAATCAGGCTTTATACGAATTCAGAAACTACAGGCTTTAGGACCAAGTTTGCCAGCTGCTGGACAACTTTACGATTCGACAGTAGCAGAGAACGAGGGGACCTAATAGAGACATACAAAATACTACATGGTCATTATGATGTCATAAATTTGGAAGAAAAATTATTCGAATACTTCCGAAACACTCACTTAAGAGGGCATCATCTCAAACTGTCAAGGTCTCGGTCACTGAACAATCCACATAAACACTTTTTCAGTAACAGAGTGGTTGAAGCTTGGAACAGGCTGCCAGCAGAGGTGGTTTCCGCACAGAACACCAATATATTCAAAAACAGATTGGACAAATATTTAACTGGAAGGAGTTAGCCCATTAGGTGGAGCTAATAAGATACAGGCTATCATCAGTGTTTTAACTGCCTGCCTGTCAATAAATAAAAATATACTGTTGTCTTGCGGCTTTCCAATCTTTTAGGATGTTTGGATCTTTTTAAACCACGAAAGTAGCTCAGTTTATGGTCCACCTGATGGTAAAGTAAGCGGTCCACCAGGTTCATCACTTGCGTTACGCAGATCCTGTAAAACCTTATCACCTCTTTTTGAAGAACCCCATGTTAGTCTTTTAATAAAACTGACAAAATCTGATTTGTGTATTGTTTGCAACCACTCGCATACCAAGAAAATTCAAAGACACAGAAAATACGGACTAAACATCCAGATGTTTTAAATGCGATTCGTTGCAGGCCGGAGTGGGGACTGCACATAACCTTCAACTTTGTCAAAATAGATAGTGCACCATTGGAAATTGGATTCTATAAGAAAAACTATTTCCTCAACATTCTGTGATGGATCCGCGAAAATAAAAGAAAATTTTCCAGGATATGATCTGTTCTTGACACATCAGAAGTATGTCACGAACTCTGCCTAAAGCCTTGGGGCGAACCTTCAAACACTCAATTCTCGAACATATGTATACCGGAAACTACAGCTAGCGCGAATTTCTTCCGAACACGCCTCAATAAGGCACAAAGTTTTATAGATGTTACATTTATTACGACCGTGGAGAATAACACATTTCATCCGAGTAGAGAGCAGTTTCACGTCCCGGGACTTATCTTAATTCAATTTATGTAACGGCAACGTAAAGAAGGAAGACAAAATAACCGCGTTAAATTAAAACTTTGTTTCTTCGGTGAACCAACATTAAGGCATTAAAATGTGGCAGAGTTTTTCTTTTAGCCGCTGTTTTAATATTTCTTTAATCAAAGAGCTTTGGATATTATGAAAATTACATACCTATCGCCTAAGCGATTCTCAAGTAATCTTAAGAAAGTTAGTAAGTTGCCGCTAAAAAAACATTTGAAGGACAATAACAATAAATACAAGTACACTAAATTGTGTGTGGCTAACTGGCTACCATAATTAAAACGGAAAGGAACTCGACAGTTATCTTTCCAATCAGCAAGTAATAACATTAAATACGAATAGTTGAAAGAATAAACTAAGACATATTATTAATTATGTATAGCACAACTATGTTTTCCTGGCCTGATCCTTTGGTTAGTTGTTTGTATTCCACAGAGCGTTAGCTATTTTGCGGAACAAGGCGGAAACGGAAGTGATTCACACTTTCACTGTTAGACGTTTAAAATTAGTTTTTTTAGTTCCAAACTAGTGCGCATGCGATTGGGAATTTAAAAAATGTAAATAATGTTTCATTTAAAAATTATTGAAAAAATTACGAAATCATAACTCTGTTTATAGCCAACTATTAAATATGGGAAAAAATAATGAGTCCACTAAGAATTAATAGAATGGATTGTACGTTCTGGCGATGCATAAATGCAGATAACAAAAAACTAAGTTAATTACTAAAATACCTAAACAGTATTTAGGATATTTTTAGAAAATACATACAGCCAAACTAGGCATTTAGTTACGTAAGTGAGTTGTAATTTATGCGAATATAATTTAATAAGAATACAAAATGTGAACATCTTAAGAAGTTTATAAAATGCAAATTTGTCTTAGTCAGACATCAACATGATGAGAAGAAAAGACTATGTATTTGCGACATTTTTAACATGTAGGCCTTTTGAGAAATGAATAAGCTGATACCGATTTTCCAAGTGGATCTAGACGGGCCGGTCCCTGAGCCAAAAAATAAACAATAAGCATTTACAAAATAATTTGCGCTGTTCATATCTTAAAATAAGAAAACTATGATTTCATAACTGGTCAAATGTTTCTCGGCAAAATGGGCCAATTGACCTGTTTTCAACTTCTCACAATGAGCGCACTGATAAGTCTGATAACTTATTGTGTTGACACTATAAGATGGGTGAACTCACTGGTGATATCGTAGACGACAACGGCGACGGTGGAGTCCCGGATGTAAGAGGGGATGAGGGAGCGGAACCGCTCCTGGCCCGCCGTGTCCCACAACTGCAGCCGCACCGTGCGGTCCTCCAGGTACATAGTCTTCGACAGGAAGTCGATTCCGATTGTTGCCTTCACATCAAAAATTAATTATTAATTTTTTACAAAAACAAAGAACAACGCAAGAAGTTGTATGGGCTCTGTCCCCACCCACCAACAGACTTGGCACTAGTTTTAATATTATTATGACATTCCTAAAAAAGACAAATAACCATTTTTAATCCAAAAAATGACGGGGTATTCAAAAACAATAAAAACGTCCTTATGCCGAACGCCTAAGAATCAGAATTGCGCTGTAAGTGTCTAGCTTCAAGTAGACTCGACTGTAAAATATTTTTTAAGATTATATTTTATTGAAGACTTTTATTTAGGCCAGGGGGGTTACTCTTGATCGCCTGCACATTATTTTCACAATTTACTATGTCAAAAAAATACTTGAAAAATACAACATTCAAATTCGATTTGCGTGAAATCCCCATTCCTACGGGGGATGTCGTCATACAAAAAAAAGATCAGTATGGCAAGAGGTATAAATAGAGATACGTTTGAAATCTGTTGGTGGGTGGGGACGCGCCTTTGCATGGTCCTTTGACTAATGGTTAGTGAATGTTGACCACATTATACACAAAAGGCCTTTTTGCCTTTTTGCTAAGATAAGGTAAGAAATCAAATATGTTTTGTTGAATAAAATTGAAGGAAAGAAGCAAACTGTATTTGTGGTGCCTATGTTGATTCTAAAGGTGCTCCCTCACCGGGAGCATTCGCGTATAATGTAACATTATAGATTCGTCTTCCGAGCATTACATTATAATACTACCTTCCTGATCAACGAGCGTTCGCGTGTAATGTAACATTTAGCTGCGTGCATTCTCATCTATACATTTTTTATCATTACAAAGTGCGCATTGTAACGCTCGGTTTTCTTCCTTCACTGTTGTAATGCTCGAGTCTGCAACATTACACTACACGCGAATGCTCCCGGTAAGGGAGCACCTTAATACACAAGTGCATAAGCTACAACATTATTTTATGATCAGATCAAAGTGATGTTGTGTATTGTTATGTGATGTTGTCTACTATTTATTTATTTTACACATTTTAATCAATACTACAATGTTGTCCCAAACTTTGTAAAGCTTATAAAACCTAGACAATGAATAAATAGACCTTAATCTTACAAATATCATTACAATTTTACAAGAGAATTAAATGTATTATACAAGTGAAAATATTTATGTATTTACCAATTTTTTAATTTAAGAATAAATCAGACATAATATCTAGTACCAAAGTTGTTCCCGAAGAAGCATGTGTGTATCAATTAATGAAAACACCATGAAAAAAAACTACCTTAGTAATTAAAACACTGAGCTAACACAAATAAATAAATATTGGACAACATACATTGATCTGATCCCATAGTAGCTGGAGCACTTGTGTTATGGGCATCAAAAGCAGTAAAGTTACCACAAATATTTTCCTAATACATATAATTATGTCCAGACACAGGACAAACACCGATTCTTCAATAAATGTTTGTACTGGGAAGGATTCAAACCCACAACCCCTGTTGCATAGGGCAGGGTCACTATTGTGTGCCATCATGATCATCATACCAATATTCATAGTGGGTGAAATGCTGTACCATAACCCGTTGCGAACAGGTAAAATGGCATTATAGGGATTTCTTTATAATTAAATAACTGATCACCCGCCATCTGTCATGATCAAAGTACGAAATTATATATTTTGTGTTTTTGTTCAGACCATAAGACACATTATTTTATAATATTATTAGGTATTAGGTATATTTATAAATAACTGAAAAAAATAATAATGAAATTGAAACTGACTAACTCAAACAACTCCAAATACAACAACAGAAGGTTATTATTTAAGTAAAGAGAATAATTTTATGATTGCTAAATGAAACAAACAATTAACCTATTTTATGAAGTATACTTTTCTTACTCAATTAAAATTTTAAAAGTGATTTGATATTAGCTGTTTAAGAAGTCAATTAATACTTTAGCGTATCATTATAACTTACTTTAGTAAAAGAAGATGTATAACTTATTAAATAATGCATGAATTACACAGGTCTGCAATGGTTTTCCTCTTTGAAATCTGAGTAACGTTTTCTATAGTTTCTGATGTGCTGATTACGAGAAAAATAATAAAAAAAATCCATCACGTCAGGATATTTTGATATTGAATATTTAAGATTTTGCTTAAAAATGTCTGAGCGCTTACATTTTAAAATTTATAAAACGTCATTAAATTACTTCGGCTTAATTTTTATTGCATTTATTTAGTGTAAGGGGACATAAAAATTAATGCAAATCAGTAATTTGTTAATTACTACATAATGAGTATAAGTAATTCGCATTAAACATGTCGAAAAAGGGGTATTTTGGCTTAATTTAGTAATAAGCTCATTCATACCCTATGATTAGGTAATATTACCTAATTGTTGTAAATATTATTAGAAAAGGGTGTAATAAAGATAAACCAAGGGGTTTTTGTATAAGTACCCGCACTGATTTAGAAAATTAACAGTTGAACTGAGCATCTTGCAACATAAAGTCATCGCGAAGTTGGTTAAATTCTACGAATAGTTTTTGTAATATTTGCGGGAAATTTATGGTGATAAAACAACGAAACAGCATTACAGGCTTTGTGAAAAATATTTACAAAAGTTATTTTAGATACGTTTTAAGTAACCAAGACAAAACTTGGACTCTTCATAAAAATTGTACGACTTGTTTATTAGAACTTCGCAAGTAGTCAAAAGGACAGAAAAAATAGCTTTAAAATCGTTTCGCCTATGCTATGGAGAGAGCCTAAAGACCATGTTAAAGAAATAGTGGCCAAAATGATTATAAATTTTGGTGTAATGGGTTGTAATATGAGCATTAAACTTCATTTCCTTAATTCGCACATTGATTACTACCCAGAAGATCTAGGAGCCGTTAGCGAAGAACAAGGCTAAAGATTTCACCAATATTTGAAAGAGCTTGAAGTCCGGTATCAAGGAAGATGGAATACTAGCATGATGGCGGACTTTTGTTGGTTCTTGAAGCGCGACGATCCAAACCGGAAATTTAAGCGAAAATCGCACAACCGAAGCTTCCAGGAAAAAAGGACCAGGTTCCACAAATAAAATTTACATGTAATTTAGACTAGTAATAAGTTTTTATTATATTTTAGTAGTTTTTTATGTTAAAAGTAATGTACTTCTTTAAATATATATTTTTTTATGTGAGAACTCGTGATTTTTTTCCTATTTTCTATCTGGACCTTTTTTGAAAAATCTGGAGGTGATGGAGACAAACTGAGTACATATTCGTAATCAGCGCGCCAAAATACCCTAGAATCAGCTATCAAATTCCAGAGAGGAAGTTATGACCCTCATTTTGCAGGCCTGTGTTATTTGTGCATTGTATTTAAATGTTGCATTTGTTTTTTTTTTATTTAAAAAAAAGCAGTATAATGCATCATTTGCATTACCACTTTTGTGTTAAATGATATTTTCAGAACATCTACTACACACAGTAAGGCTCTACACACAATAAAACATCAATAAAGGATTCTAATAAGATTATGTTCAGTTTCACTGCAATCACACACTTTGCCAACTTATAATTTAAGCATTTCTATAGTGTGTGTGAAGTGGCTATTACTTTAAATTCAATCATAGTGTGGGCACGTTTTAATGACCTTTGATGACTAACAGTGATGTCATAACAGCCCAACAAACCTGACAACTGGTCTCCAGCTTAAATTAATAAGATACATAAACAAACCAAATTGGGGTGACTCACCTGGTAAGTATTATCAAAGCTATCATACATGAACCTAGTGATGAGTGAAGTCTTTCCCACTGAAAAAAAAAAATTACATGTCAGTACATCTCATAACTGTACCAAGTTGAAGAGCCCAATCAAAAACCGTGATTGATAACGGGCATGAGGCCGTATGATGCGTGAGAACAGTTTAGCGACGGTTCAACGCTCATAATGTACTTAGAGAATGTAACCTACATCACTAGACTTCGATCACAAAGTATGCCCTAACGATCCCGGTCGAAGATACTTTAACCCCCAATAAATCGTCTACCCCTACCTCCCCGGACCGATGTAGGTCAGTAATTCGATAAAGTCTAGACGAATCTATACTTACGTACCGTAAATTCGAAACTATATATTAAAAATGTACGATGGAGGAGCAATTTTTGCCAGAACTTACCGCTCTGTTCTCCAAGGAAAACAAGCTTGAACTTCCGCAAGGGATTACCGAATTCACCTGACGCAGACATTGTGAATTTGTAAATTAATTCGCTAAACTATAATTTCACAGTAAAATTCTTATCACAGAAAACTACATGAACAATGACAGTTCGAAGCCACTCCTGCTGCACACACACGAGCGCAGCGCCGCCACGTTACGGCAGACTGACGGCGCGACGCGCAAGCCAACTCAGCAAAATTATTTTGCAAGTAATATTGTTGTTTAGCTAGGCTTTTATATCAAATACATAGCCATTTATATTTCTTTCTTTTAATGAGTGTAATCTTCTCCAATTATTTATTAAATTATAAAATTAAACACAAATAATAGAAAATATTTGACAATAATGACATTTTGGTTTCTGGCACAGACTAGATAGAAGATAAATCAGACAACCGACTCACGTACTGTAAACATGGGCTTTACGGAAAAGGGGGCCAGTGATATATGACAGCTCTTTTTTTTTTAAATTGTGGTGGTGTCAAATGCAAAGGCATTCTATTCAAACAGCCACTTTATTTATTTTGGTGTATTATTTGCAGGATTACCCTATTTGAAATAAAAGGGAATTCATAATTTCATATACCCGATACATGAATTCCCTTTTATTTCAAATTTGAGCCAAAAAGATCATTTTAAGAAGACTATTTAGGTGAAAAACAAAATAAAACAAGTTAATTATTTATTAATTGATTTATTTTTCAATTTATTTTTGTAATAATTAATCCTTCTGTTGCATATTATTTGGTAATTTTCTCCTTTGTAAACACATCAGTCCGTTTCAAAATGTTATTAATAGTATTCCTGTTGCTTATATCCATTTCTCACGAGTTTCATCATCAGTCGGAAATCTGGAAACATCAAATCGCTTGAAATTCCCTGAAATATGGGGTAATTTTGGGGAAATTTTTCCTTTCATTAGGCATCCGGAAATCGAATTATGAATCTACTAATTATTAATAAAATTTCAGTACATAGACATCTATGATAATTATTATGCTGGCTTCTGATGTAAATTTGTATTAATAAGCAATTATTTTACCGGTTTGCATGTCAGATGTTGTTCACGTCATTTTGTAAAAGGTTAGTTTAGTAGTTGCAATACAAGTTAGTTTCAAATTTGGTCAATAGATGGAGTGCTGCTATTTTAATTCACGCTATCGTTTGGATTTTTCGATACTATAAGTAAGACGGATGACAAAAATAAATGAACACATTTCATACAGTCCATTGTGGTTTTATTTACACTAAATACTAGTACAAACCTATTCATTTGGTCCATATCGAGCGGATTTAACGGATTTTAGTGTTCTTTTTGAGTGCACAGTGGCTAGTACCACTGAACCCGTACTCGCAGTGGATCGCTGCGCCAAACCGAGTACGTGGTAGGAGCAGAGCTGCTCGTGAGATACGAGTTGGCTTGGCTGCAGCTGGTTGGAGCTGGAGCAGAGGAGTTGGAGGTGGAGCTCTAAGGCAGAGCAGTTGGAGTGGATCTAGAGCAGAGCGGTTGGAGCGAAGTTGGACAACGGGACGTGACGCCACAGCAGATCAAGAGGGATATTTGTGCAATCTGTGTGTGAGTGAAGTGTAAACCGTGAGTACTTTGACATTTTTAAAGGCAGTTTGGAACTTAGAAAATTTTCAACAGTTAATTTTAGAACTTAGAATAATTTTAGCAATTTAATTAGGGACTTAGAATTTAAGCGCTAAAAACGGAGGTACGGGGAATCCATGCCGGATTTTCTGTTTTGTCAAAAAACACTTGTAAAAATTTCGAGAAGTGAACTCGTACTTATAATTTTTAGTTAGTTTGTGATTTAATTTCATTTAGTTTTATCTGATAAATTTGTACATTGTGGCAGCTATGGATTCTCTGATTAACTATCAAGATGATTTATCATCTAGAATTTCGAAAGCTCGAAGTAATTTTAAAAAGTCACCTAAAGAGCGGTTAACCAGGGATTACATAGATGGCAGATTGGAGGCATTAAGTGAGATGTGGTCTGATTTTAAGAAGGGTCATAAAGAGTTATTGCAAAAGTCAGATCCAAAATTGTTAAATGTGCAAACTTATGTAGTTAAAGATGTGTACTATACAACAGAAGAATTGGTTTTAGAGTATAAAGGTGAATTAACTAGATGTCTATCTACTTTTCCTAAAGAACCAGAAGTTGACATTTGTAAGTCTAGTCATTCGCCACAATCTCAACCTAAGTTACCTGAAATTCAGATTCCAAAATTTGGAGGTAATTATACTGAGTGGATTACTTTCAGGGATCTCTTTGTTTCTATGATACACAAAAATCAATCTCTAGACAATGTTCAACGTTTACAGTATTTAAAGGGTTATTTAAAGGGAGAGGCTGAACAGCTTATTAGGTATACACCTGTATCCGAGGCTAATTACGAACATTGTTGGAGACTTCTAGAGGAAAGATACAGTAATAAAAAGTATCTTGCGCATAACATCTTGAAACGGTTTTTGAGTCAAAAAAATGCTATTACTGTATCGGCGAATGTATTAAAAGAATTGATTGACACTACGTCAGAATGTCTTAGTGCTTTAACTAATTTAGGAATAGATGTGTCTACGTGGGACATTATTGTCATACATTTGTTAAGTTTAAAGCTTGACCCCGAGACACGCAAGGAATGGGAGCTGCATATTGCAAAGAATGTAGCTGCTGATGGTTTGCCTACTTATCAGCAATTAAAGGATTTTTTGTATGATAGATTTCGTGCTTTGGAATGTATCGAGCCTAAATATGTAAATAAACAACCGATTTATAATGCACGCCCCACTCAGAATAGTCAGAATATTAGTCATTCTAAGGTTTTACATACGACTAATGTTCAAAAGTGGTCTTGTGAATACTGTGGTGAGGAACATAAATTGTGTTTTTGCAAAAAGTTTGCAAATATTGAGTATGAAAACAGACGTGACTTTGTAATAAAAAATAGAATATGTTTTAACTGTTTAGGGAGCAATCATGGTGTACAATTTTGCCGAACACCCATTAACTGTAGAGTGTGTAAGAGGCGCCACCATTCTTTACTCCACCCAAGGGATATTCCGGCTTCGACTGTTGGTTCAGGGTTTGTAGGTCAAGCAGTTCCAGAAGTATCGGAAAAGGTCAATAAGGTCAAAGGTCCACAACAGGACTTGCCAATTGAAACAGTAAATCATATGGCTTGTTGTTCTAAAAGTAAGAACAGTCATGTATTGTTGGCAACTGCACTGGTTGAAGTTCAAGCCAAAACAGGGCAATATCAGGTTTTTAGGGCTTTATTAGATCAGGGCTCTCAAGCATCGTTTGTGACCGAGTCTACAATTCAGTGTTTGGGATTAAAGAAAATAACTGTGACAAATATGATTTCAGGCCTAGGTGGTGAAAAAGCGCCTATGGTATCCAGATCTATGGTTTTATTGCGATTGAGGTCTATAGCCGATCCGAATTTTGAGATTGAGGTGAAGGCGTTTGTTTTAAGTAACATCACTTCACACTTACCAGGGCAAAGGGTGTCTTTAGATAGTTGGGCTGAATTATCGCAAGTATACTTAGCTGATCCACAATATGATATACCTAATAAAATTGATATCCTGCTAGGAGCAGAAGTATATAGCCACATCTTAAAGGAGGGTGTGTTACGGGGTCCCATGGGTTCGCCAGTAGCACAGTGTACTACACTTGGTTGGGTATTATCAGGACCAGTAAATATAGGTACAGACGAAAGTCGTATTACAGTATTGCATACTTGTGTAGAGGATATTGATTTGAAACGCTTTTGGGAGTTAGAAACTGAACCTTTATTGACTTCAAAGAGGTTAACATCGGAAGAACAAAAATGTGAAGACATCTTCGCAGCAACAACTCGTCGCACTGCTGACGGAAGATACGTTGTCAAGTTGCCATTCAACGAGGAGGTGCCTTCCTGTAAACATGGAGAATCACGTGAGATAGCGGTTCGGAGATTTAAAGGTTTGGAAAGGAGGTTTGCTGCAGATGCAACGCTAAAGGAAAGGTACACAGAAGTAATTAATGAATACTTACAGTTGGATCACATGCAGTTGATACAGGAACCGGATAACACTAAAGAAGAAGCAGTATACTTACCACATCATCCTGTGATAAAAGAGGAGAGAACTACCACGAAAGTTAGAGTGGTGTTTGATGCATCCTGCAAAAATAAAAACGGGATTTCATTAAATGATACATTACTAGTTGGGCCAAAGTTGCAGCCGGACTTACGTCATTTAATCATAAACTGGAGGAGATATCCTATCTGTATCGTAGCGGACATTGTCAAAATGTATCGCATGGTTAGAGTAGCTGATGAAGACTGTGATTATCAACGTATAGTTTGGAGAAATAATCCAGAAGAGGAAATACGCGATTATAAATTACTTACAGTGACTTTCGGCACGGCTTCGGCGCCGTATCTAGCTGTAAAGGTACTTAATCAAATTGCAATTGATTATAAGGACAAGTATCCAATAGCAGCAGAGAGAGTAGCAAAAGAGTTTTACATGGATGACCTAATGAGTGGATGTGAAACAATGGAAGAGGGTAAAAAACTTATTAAAGAAATGAATGAACTTTTAAAGGAAGGTGGATTTATACTACAAAAATGGTCAACTAATAAAGAAGAGTTACTAAGGGTTTTAAATGAACAGGAAACAGAACAAAAAGACAAGAATGAGAAGGAAAGCAGGGATTTTGAACTAAAACTAAATGATGTAATAAAAATATTATTACTTACCTGGAACAGGATCCATGATGAATTTCAGTACTCGGTGAATTTGCCGCCGCTAACCGCACCTGTAACCAAAAGAAAAATTATATCGGATGTATCGCGTCTATTCGATCCGTTAGGATGGATAGCACCATGCATCATAAAAGCAAAGATATTTATACAAAGATTATGGATTGCTGGAACGGGATGGGATGAGGAACTTCCAAAGGATATAGTAGATGACTGGATTACTTACCGTAGCGAGTTGGCACACTTGGTAGAGTTTCGTATTCCAAGATGGTTATCCTCTCGATCAGACGACGTTGTAGTTGAGTTGCATGGTTTCTCGGATGCATCGAATGTTGCTTACGCTGCTGTGGTTTATTTACGCGTAATCGATGCATGGGGGGAGATTCATGTTACACTAGTTAGTGCCAAAACCAGAGTTGCTCCGGTGAAACAAGTAAGCATACCGCGTTTAGAATTATGTGGGGCTGTTTTTGGTAGCTAAATTATTGATGGAGGTTTCGAAAATATTAAACATACCAAAGAATTGTATCAGGGCATGGACGGATTCAACAATAGTACTTGCTTGGTTGGGTAAGCATGCCAGTACTTGGAAAACGTTTGTAGCCAATAGAGTCGCGGAGATTCAGACGACTTTAGAGTTTTCCCAATGGTCTCATGTGTCTACTAAGGACAATCCGGCAGATTGTGCATCCCGGGGTGTTAATCCTGCAGATCTGGATATTTGGAAATTTGGTCCAAAGTTTTTATTGGAACCAAATATTACATATACCAAGCTAAAGGACAATGACACTCAACAAGAAAAATCTGTTAAGGTTCATCACATAGGATCAGGTAGATCAATTAATTTTAGAAAGGTATTCTTCTCTTACAAGGTTGGTTCGAGCCGTGGCACGTTGTAGACGTTTTATTACGCGGAAGAACATGATTTTACAAAATTTTAAGAGTCTTAGTGCAATAGAATTGGAAGAAGTTTTAAATACTTGTATAAGGTTAGCACAAGATGCAGAGTATGCACAAAAAAAAAATGTATTGAAAATGATTATCAAAAAAAAAAAAAAAATTTGGGCAACAAAAGGTTGCTTGGAGTCGGTGGTCTAGGGAATACCTCACAAATCTTATTCATAGGTATAATTGGGCGCATAAAATACCTGAACCTGCAGTCGGGGATGTTGTTTTGGTGAGAGGGGATGATTTGCCTCCAAGTAGGTGGTTGTTCGGTAGAATTATAGAGAAACATATCCCGGAAGTGATAGGTTAACTAGAGTTGTATCTTTAAAATGTAAAAATGTTAATCTAAAACGACCGACTTCCAAAATTTGTATTTTACCTATTAATGATAATTAAGGTTTTTGTTTTTATTACTTATTTGTTAACTTGAGATGTAATGGTGGGCGGTTGAGAAGGACATTCTGTCCTTGGTGGGCGGAATGTTCACGTCATTTTGTAAAAGGTTAGTTTAGTAGTTGCAATACAAGTTAGTTTCAAATTTGGTCAATAGATGGAGTGCTGCTATTTTAATTCACGCTATCGTTTGGATTTTTCGATACTATAAGTAAGACGGATGACAAAAATAAATGAACACATTTCATACAGTCCATTGTGGTTTTATTTACACTAAATACTAGTACAAACCTATTCAGATGTTTTAGAGGTTATATTTAGAAATAATTTTTAGATATTTCCCATTTATCAAGTTTTTGATGATATAACTAATGATTTAGCGCAGAAACTTGGTTCCTGTGAGATTTGAGAAAGAAATACGTGATCAAAATTTATAAAACAGTGTACTTACGTATGAAATGTAACACCCGCTTTTTCTCTTTGATTGTTGCTTTTGAAGCCAAATATTGAACACTCTACCATTTTGTATGCTAGACACAAACGTTCCACATTCGATTAAATCATATTAATTTAGGTAGTAATCCACAAAACCTTTAATTTCTTTGGCACTTTAATGATTTTTTTGCTCAGTTTGATTCAGTTTGATTTGAAGTTTGAACTCTTCTCTATTCTATTTCCTCTTACGGGAATCTCAATAAGACTATCTCACTCTGTCAAAGCATGTCAGCAGACCCTTAAGCGAGCTGGCGGGGGAGAGGGGTTACGACCACAGATTACGAAATGTCATCTGAGGTTGGCCCCCTGTACCACAGATATAACAAACGCACCAATTTTATTACTTTGAGTCAAACGGCCGTGGTTTCTGGACGAAATCCAGAGTTGGCAGAGTTGCCAGTTTAAAATTGTTTATTAAATCTTAATGTTAGGGATAGTTACGAGATTTTCTATAAGATTACAAAATATGGAGCCATGGTTTGTTTGCATAGACGTAAAAAATATTTTGTTTGCCATAATATATTATGTCATGTCATATAACGGCGAGATAAATATAACATTATGTGGCTATATTTATTTGGTGACCTTTTACTATAAGTTAACTGATATTTAACATCGTTATTCAATCATTAAAAAAAAACCTACTTGCACACATATTATTCTTGCACATTTTGAAGCACTGTACAAAATCTAAAGTTTCTTAATAGGTGGTTGGTTTGGGTGGTCCGTTAGAACCAATCCCTTTTTTTCCCCTTATGGGGTTAATTTCCAAAATCCCCTAATATATGGAACTGACTCCGAACGCGAACCAAAAATCTACTTCCCGATTTTCAAGACTGTAACATAACGGAGTTTCATACTAACTTCTTGGGATGCGCGATTTTTGTTTTATACTAGGTCAGTTGGCAGACAAGCACGCATCCCACCAGAGGCGGATTATCCTAAAGGCAAAGTAGGCATGTGCCTAGGGGCGCGACGGTACAAAGGGGCGGCAGAATTGTAAAATAAAGAAAAAATATACAATATTGCATAAAATTAATTGCGCCAGTAAGTAAACCACCTACGTAGACAATGAAAACTATTATTTTTGCTTACAAAAAGATGAATTTCACGGATGGGACTGGCTAAAACTTACGCCTACAAACAACCTCGTCGATGGTACATGATCTCTGATTGAAGTTGGAAAGATACGACTGCAATGTTCGTCGCGTCGCGGCGTCGACTGTGAGTATCGGACGTTCCTGCTTCTAAAATTGCGGGGACGAGTGTGGTGCGGGGGCGGAAGCTATGTGGTCAGGCGCGAACGAATGCGTCAAAAATTTTAATTTACGACGCGACGTTCGTTTCCCAAATTTGCCCGACCGAGAAAGAAATCCGGGATCTTTTGCGCTTACGGCAGACACCTAGACCACTATCAATACTATCGAGGTCGAATTAAGTCATCATCATCATTTCAGCCAAACGACGTCCAAAGCTGGACATAGGCCTCCCCAAGGATCTCCAAACCGATCGGTCCTGCGCCACCCGCATCCAGTGGATTCCGGCGATCTTTATGGATTTATCGGTCCAACTTGTGGGAGGCCTACTGAACCCTACTACAGCTGCGTTTCCCGGTACGTGGCCACTCGAGGACCTTTCCGCCCCAACGGCCGTCAGACCTCCTTGCAATGTGTCCCTGCCACTTAAGGCTTGCAATTCTTCGGGCAATGTCGGTGACCTTGGTCCTTCTGCGGATCTCATCATTTCTGATGCGATCGCGCAGGGAGACTCCAAGCATAGCCCTCTCCATTGCCCTTTGCGCGATTTTGAGCCTTTTTATGCGGCACATTGTAAGTGGCCACGTTTACGTTCCGTAAGTCATTACTGGCAACACACACGTATCAAAGACTTTCGTCTTGAGGCACTGCGTTAGTCGGGCCGAGAAAACGCTGCGTTGAGACACTCTACTGAAATCGTTGAGCATTGTGCCTAGGTAGGTACTTCCAAGGACTCACCCATGACTACAATATCATCCGCAAAGCGAAGATGCGTCATGTACTCGCCGTTTATGTTGATGCCAAGTTCTCTCCAGTACAGAAGCTTAAACACGTCCTCCAACAGAGTATGTAGTGAACAGTTTCGCCGATATAACATCGCCCTGTCTCACACCCCGCTGGAACCGAATGGGTTTTGGCTCCTGGTCCTGGAGGCGGACTGACATGGTGGCGTTTTCGTACAGCGACTGCAACACTTGTATGTGTCGGTAGTCTATTTGGCACCTTTGGAGTGACCGAAGCACGGCCCAAGTCTAGACAGAATCAAAGGCTTTTCATAGTTCACAAACGCTAAGCATAATGGGAGATTATTTCTTCGGACTTTTGTATAATTTGCCGCAGCGTGTGCATGTGGTCTATGGTAATAAAGCCTTTACGGAATCCGGCTTGTTCGGGAGGCTGGAAGTAATCAAACCTACGTACGAGACGATTCGTTATAACTCTAGAAAACAGATTGTAAACATAACTCAGTAGCGTGATGGGTCTGTAGTTCTTCAGCTGCATCCTATCGCCCTTTTTGAAGAACAGCTTCACCACGCCCCTGTGCCATCTTGTTGGCGTTTTGCCCTCGAGAATAACGGAGTCGAAAAACCTCTGGAGCGCTTTCAGGACCGGTCGACCTCTCCTGCCTTTAGAAGCTCCGCTGTAACTCCGTCATCCCCCGGCGCCTTGTTGTTTTTAAGCTGTTTTAGAGCTACACTGATTTCGTAAAGGCTGACGTCTTGATTATATTCAGTGTAGTGTCGGGTCAATTTGGCTCTACGATCTGTGGCCTCAGTGACAGGTGTTCGTGTCGTCGAGTAAAGCTGCCCATAAAAGTTTTCAATCTCGGCCAATAGCTCATGGTGTGACGTGACTACTCTACCGTCCTCTGTCTTCAACTTCGTCAGCAAGCTATCCAAGAGACAGGTCTCTGACAAACACTTTAGAGCCTTTGTTTCGCTCAAGTAATCGCTCGAATTAAGTATCTAACTATAATATATTAAAGATTTAAAGTTAGTTAATTATATAAATGAAATATTTGATACACTGATTTGATTAATTTTTTATCCTGTTCATAATTTTCGGGTTTGCCAGTCGTACCTTAAAGCTTTAAAATATTGTAAATCGAATTCTTAAAATCTGTCGGACAATATCGATCTCATGTAAACTTATGCTCTTTTTTCCTTGGCCTCCATCTCACCGCGTTTTCCTAAGGTACATCGGTTTCGGTCAAACTATAGTAGGTACGAGTTATTTTTAATATAGGGGCGCCGATGTGATGCTTGCCTATGGCGCTCTCAACGTTTAATCCGCCTCTGCATCCCACCCATGGTAAGCAGCCACTACGGCCTATTCCATTGAGGGACGCATCACCTGCAAGCGTCCCTCAATGTGCTGCCAGACTGTAGACTCATCTGATCTTCGAGCCTCCTTCGATTTCAAATGTACTGGCTCCCACATTAATATTGCCGGAAGAACACAACCAGAGCTGTTATGGCGACAGATTTTCACCTGTGGGGGTGCTAGCTAGCTAGTCGGACTGAAAAAGCCCTACCACCAACCAGACCCAAGGCGAGAATCGGACCCACGACCTCCGTTTTTTTAAACCCGTCCGAGCCAGCCGGCTTAGCGACTGTTCCACGGAGGCGGTCAAAATTATAATTAATCCCTTTACAAAATTTAAACTAATTTCACGTTGTATTAGTTTGGGCTGGGCGTTGATTGTCAGTCAGACAGTCAGTATGTAATCTTCTTTCATATAATATTATTATTAATTATGTAGATAGATTGAGTAAATAACAAACAAAATCAAAACAACTATTTATTTATTACCTTTTATTGATAATATCACAATTACTTTTTGGATATTTTATAATTTGGTACAAATGTACATAAGTATAGTCTGAATTGCAGTTACAAGTTTATTGTAAATCTACTTATAAAAATATTACCCTTACTTATACGTTTATTAGGAAAATGTAGAATTTGAATAATGTAAGTGGTATTATTTAAATTATAATTTAGGAGGGTTTATAGCAAAGATGTTTGTATATTATACATATTGTCATATTGTGGATACTAAGCAGAGCACTCTTCCTTGCTCAGACCTTGTCTGAGGTGTTAAGCACAGACGTACGCAATCATAGTAGGTCACATTGGTAAATAAACTCTAAAAAACTGCTTTACTTATTGTTTGTCTAACAAAGATTTTGGTTCTTTGTCATCAATTTAGAAATAAAATTTTCTGAAATCTTCTGAAATAGAATAAATGACGACGTTAGAACCATAGTGATCCAAGTGACATTTTTGTCAAAATCGATATTTTGTTATTAACATTCCAAAAAACGACATATTTTTTATAGCAATTTTCGTGCAATATTCGTGCTTATTAGAGCAATTTTCATAAGTAAACTCATATTGGTCACTTTGGAATAGGACAATTTCAGGAACAAATCCAAACGCGTTTCCCTCGTTTTCTCAAAAAGTTGAAAATGTGACTTGGATCACTATGGTTCTAACGTCGCTAAATAGGCAACTTCATATTATCATATCTTCGACAAAAATAAAACTTAAAATCAATTAAAATGGATCACCTGCTTCAGTTTTTTTTTCAAGACGTCAACAATCGGAATTCTTTATTTTACAAAATTAGATGCGACGCACCTATGGCACAAAATATTTGAACTTCAAACCTGTTTAAAGTACCTACTTTTTCTAGATATACAAAATTTAAATAGTAAAACGCCATAAGAAAACATTTTTTAAGTTTAAAAATTACAAAGACACAAAACATTTGCCTTTATCTAGAAATACAATAAGATGTATTAAGCCAAATAACTTGTATTAACATGAGAAGTCATACTCTAAAATTCTGTTTTTACTATTGTTGCTGCTATCTCATTGTAAAATCATTCAATTTATATTTTTTTTAGGGTGATAATCAAAGGTAATGAATTGCAAATTAAATTCTGCAAACAATTCATGCATTGATTTATTAAACACTTACTTATTAAATGTCTTTATATTCTAAATAACATTTTATAATTAATTAGTCCTAAATCGAAACCAATAAAAATCACTGAAAAATTACCACATTAATGTTATGTACTTTCATCTCATATCTATAAGATCTAACAGATATACATACTAAAGCCCTCGATTTAGTAGATAAAGTTATAAGAGAGTAAACTGATGTACGAGGGATCATGTAAAGCTCAAGGATATTATTACTTCAATAGAAAATCATAAGGCTTTAGTAGAAAAATCTAGTACCATAGCTGTTCAGAGTATATGAACAGAAAATAGTGCAAAATACAGACATATGAGTCCTTTATCCATACCTAAAATTGATTCTCTGAAAGCCTGCTGGTGGCATGAACAATTATATTGAGTCTGACCTAAGCAGACCTAAGCCTATAAGATGAAATAATTTTAAGGTGCAAATCTTCTTGGTGGAAACATGTTTTCTTCAACTACAATCACTCCACAGAGGAGATCATAACCAGTTCGGTTGTGGCGAAAAACAAAGAGTACTACACATAGTGGGAACAGCAATGAGATTAAAAAGTTCTTCATGAGAGATCGGAACATTGCAATATTGAAGGACAATGGTCGGCCAGGATATAACAATACAGTTTCTTTTGGGCGGCCTTCGACGGGCACAACAGCTGATGCAGTCACTACTCGAAGTCCAAGGAGAGCCTTACCTGGTGTGGCTCCACCAGTACGTCCAACACTACCACTCAAACAAATGGCCTGGAAGAAGACAAAGTCACAAGTTTATACAGGAAAAAATGCTTTTGTTAGTTAAAATTTTAATAGAAAAATAATGTAGTTGAATATATACGAGTATGTATTTTAGTCTTATATTAAAAATAATAAAACATTATTAAAATAAAAAAAAATTGTAAGTAGACAATTATAAATATTTAATAAGATTCTTACCTCAAAAACACATACAATGCCTCTGTAGATTACTTCTAAAAATAATATTTCAGATGTCAGCTCCATCGCATATTTGTAGTCATCGTAATGTTCACTGAATTTGTAAAAGTCAAACTTTTCTAAGTCACTGTAAGAAGAATGTATAGGCCTTAAAGTAAGCTAAAAATATAAACTTATTATTTATAAAATGGTCTTGATTATGGCAATATTTCAAAGAGGTTGTAAACATTTGCAGGCAGACAAAAGAAAGTATATAAGTAAAATGTAAATGAATCTAAATGAATGTAACTTACATCAATTCAAACATATCCACAGCTACAAAGGTCACCATTAATTTGAGAATAAACAAGAGCATGAAGTCAATAAACTCAGCAAGTAGCCGTTTGTATAAAGGAGGTATGATGTATTCATAGCCTCCATGGCGAGCTATGACTGTAACAATACAAGAATATAGATATAAGAAAAACTAAAGTTATATGTTTATCTATATAAATAAAAATGAATTGCTGTTCGTAAGTCTCGCTAAAACTAAGTAACGGCTAAACCGATTTGACTTAGGTATTTTAGTCTTGAAATATTCGTGCAAGTTCAGGGACGGTTTTTACGAAGAGAAAATATAGAAAAATTGCGAGGACAATACTAAAGTAAGCGATACGAAGTTCACCGGGTCAGCTAGTTATGAAATAAATATGCACTTACATTAGTAATTGCTACATCAATATACTCTTATTGAAATAATAAAATAAACACATACCTTCAGCAGGAGTGAGCTGTTCATTTGGTGCTTGTGGTTCTGGGGCGTTCCTTGGAGGGTTAGGCACTTGAAATGGGAACTGCTGCCCTTGTAATTGGTAATTGTTATTCAGAAGTGGTATGTTTGTCGCATTGTTTTGAAGACCTTGAAATGTCATCATGTAATATGGGAAGCATGTAGAGATGTTCTGGTACATTTGAGCCTGCTGGATCCATAATCGTAAAGCCTGAAAGTATGCTTCACGTTCAGACACAGAGGGTGGTGCATCGCCATCTCCAGACGTCTCAGCTGCACTTCCAGGCTGACCCCTATTGCGTAGAGGTGTCTCAGTTTCGGACATGTTTAAGAAATACTTTCGAAACCATGAAACAAATAATTTTATTCGATTATTTATAAATCGTAAGTACACGTAAGTTTTGTTGACAGATTTTGTTTTGACAATTTTGACATTTACTTTAGTTCAGAAATTTTTCAATTGATTCTAAGACCTAAGTAGATTTTTTTTTGTCCTAGAATTTATTAATAATAGCCTAATTAGTAAATTTACCTACTGAATTAAGTCCTGACCAGACAAATATACCTATTGTTTATATATTTTAATACAAAATTAAATAAATTTAGAATTTTCGGTTTGTCGCTTCACTTACCATCGCATTATATTATCCTTGTACTGACAACACTGCTGTTTAGCTGTCATTCGGAAAATGACGACCGGATGCTAGCAAATGCGTGCGCAATAAATGGTGGTGTGTGGACTTGGATATTGAAATTAGATTGTAGGCTCGGAATGCCTCTGAATTAGTTTTTAAGTGGCTATTTAAGTCACTGCAATACCTGTCCATATAAAGGTTATACATAGTGTCTAACCTTTCGTGGTGTATCCTCTCTACACGGACGGACTGCGAGGCGTTGTGATCCGTTTGTAATTTACTGTATTATTTCTGTAAGCGCAATGCTATGTGTTCAATGGTGGACTTTCTGTGGTAAATAAAGGAAAGCGAACATTACTTTACAACTCGGCGTTAACTGTAAGTACAACTTGTTTTGTTTATAAAGTTTTACACGCGTACATTAATCAGGTTCTGCCGGTCTATTTTTATTATTCATTAAATTTCGTACCAGGTGAATATTTTCATGCGTTACCTGTGCGAAGGTAATTATAAATTCCTTTGTACTGTACTGTTGCCAGTTTGGTAAAATGCCATAGTATTAAACTGTCTGAATATAGGCCTTGAATGAATACCAATCAATTACTCTGGTAGTTACATCTTTGCATACTAATGACTACAAGTAAATTAGTTTTGTCAATAAACCGTGTTTTTAATTATTCAGGTGCATACTATATGAACTGTAAGAGCCAAAACCTGACCACTCAGTTCTGGCAGGGTGGAACTTAATTTTTTTAAAGTTTTGAATCAGCGAAAGTTTCATAAAATCATACTGTACTTTAGGTTCTTTTTAATCGAATTTAGTTTATGATTAAAGAACCATGCAAAAACCATCCCCACCCAACAACAGATTTTAAACTTTAGCAGTACTGACCTTTTTTGGAATGACGACATCCACCACAGGGATGGGAATTTCACGCAATCGAATGTTGAATTTTTTTCATATTTTGTTATGCAAATTAATATGTTCACTACAACTGTAAAATCATTGTATAAGGTCAAATAAACTATTTCTATTTTAAATTTTTGACACAGTTAAATGTGTGCGATCAAGAGTAACCCCCCTGGTCTAAATAAAAGTGTACAATCAAAATGTAATCTTAAAAAATACTTGAAGCTAGACACTTACAGCGCAATTCTGCATCTTAGGTGTGCGGCATAAGCATGGCTTTTTTTATACCCCATCATTTTTTGTATTAAAAATGGTTATTTGTCTTTTTATAATAATATTGAAACTAGTGCCAAGTCTGTTGGTGGGTGGGAACAGAGCTGAGCCCATATAATTTTTTGCATGGTCCTCTATATTTTAGAAATGCAAATGTGGAATAAACCATCTTTTAGTTTTAGTTGTTAAAACATGAATGTTTTTTCCTTAAATTTATTGTATAAAAGTGCCATGAAATACTCATTTATTTATCATGGATTTATTCTCTTTACATTGTGTACCTACTACAATAAAATATGAAAACTGTCCATGTTTTTATAGAAAACACATTCACTACACAAAGTAGTCAATTACCTTATAATATCGAAAGACACAATTTGACAGAAACTATGCAGAGACAAAACTATGAGAGATAACAATGCAGAGTGGATATAAAATTTAAAAAATCATATTCACATTAAACTTAGTTTTTTCTGCAGGGTTGGACTGGATAATTATCGAGATAATTATCGTTGATAATTATCATTGATAATAATAAGTAACTGTTATTTTACAAATAAAACAAAATAATTGAAATCCAAATCCAAACGCATGTTTTTTCGTCACAATATTAAACATAATTTTATTCTATATGTGAGTTGGATAATTATCAGATAATTATCATAGAAAATAATTATCTTGATAATAGCCAACCCTGTTTTTCTGGTTCTTTATCATTCTGGTTCTTTATCATTCTGGTTTTTTTTTTTTTTTTATGCCATAAAGTTGGCAATCAAGCATACGGCCCACCTGATGTTAAGCGGTTACCGTAGCCTATGAACGCCTGCAACACCAGGGGTATCACGTGCGCATTGCCGACCTGTTAAAAACTTTTTCACGCCCTTCTTGAAGGACCCCATACTGTAGCCCCGTGGGAACACCTCGCCGGGGAGCTCATTCCACAACCTTAGCGTATGTGGCAGGAAGTTTCTTTCGAAACCCACAGTACGCGAACATTTAGGTTCTAGTGTGTGTGGATGAATTCCCCGCCGATGGCGAGCGGTGCGATGGTGGAAAGTGGCTGTAGGCATCATGTCAAACAATTCCCCGGAGCACTCCCCGATGTACAAACGGTAGAACACGCAAAAGGGAGGCAAAGTCCCTCCTCAGACTAAGTGGCTCAATACTATTTGTGAGCACGGGATCGTCGACCATTCTCATAGCACGTCCTTGCACCGCGTCAAAAGGACCCAGCTGGTACCGAGGTGCTCCGGCCCATAAATGAGAGCAATACTCCATGTGTGGCCTCACCTGCGCTTTGTAAAGCTGCAGTCTCTGCCTGGGAGTAAAGAATTTTTTTGCTCTATTTAGCACTCCGAGCTTTTTCGATGCCAGCTTAGCCTTATCCTCTAAATGACTACGGAACTGGACATCACTAGAGATGTCGACACCAAGGATCCCAATGCTCTCAGAGGTGGTAAGAAGAGTGTCCAGAAATCGTGGAGCCACAGTAAATGGGGTTTTCTTAGCGGTGAACGCGCAGACTTGCTTCTTAATGGGGTTAAACTGAACCAGATTTGATTGGCCCCAATCGGAGATCCTGTTACATTAGCCCCTTCGTACACAAGGCGACGCAAGTCTCCGATACTCGGCGACTTGCGTCGCCTTGCGACTACCGCCATACAAATCCATTGAGGCTCGTACACTAGTCGACGCGACTCGCGTCGCCGACATTCGTCGCGCGACTCGCGTCGCGCCACTCCTACGATACCTGCCTGCCGAAGTCGTCGCTACTTAAGTCGCGGCGATTTTCAAGATGGCGGAGCAGTTATTGAATATTAAATTTGTTTCTGAGGTGGAGAAATATCCTTGTTTATATAACTATACTGAACTAGCTTACCCAGTGAACTTCGTATCACATACCTCTTAATATAAACCATATTTATTTAAACCCTATCTTTTTTCCATATTTTCTCATCGTTTAAACCTTCCCTGGACTTCCACGAATATTTCAAGACTAAAATTACTCAAATCGGTTCAGCCGTTCTCGAGTTTTAGCGAGACTAAAAAACAGCAATTCATTTATAAATATATAGATAGGCAATTCACGTCGCCGTGTGTACGGACCGTGCGCTACTCGATACTCGCGACTGGATACTAAAGTAGTATACAACATTAGTATCGGAGACTTGCGTAGCGTTGTGTACGAAGGGCCTTACATTAAAAAATGTGAGGTTTACATTAAAAAGGTACAAGAACCACCAAAAACCATAATTATTATCATTTTATTATATTTATTTTCACAGAATGATATTTAGAGTCATAATATCACAAGCATACTCTGCATAAAACCCTTATCTCAGTATGAAATTTCATTGATAAAAGCCAGCAAGTGTGTTATCTAGATTGTATTATTCCTTTAAAAGCGTAATACATAAAAAAGTATATATTTCAATGCATCAGAAAATAAACATGTTACAAAACTGAGTGAGTACCAGCTCAAATAGGGCCAATTCATCATTGAGTATGTTGACATTAGCTTTAGATTGTGACCAATGTTGTATCGAAAATTGAACCAGTGACAGAAGTTGTGTCGACTATTACAAAGTGGTAGGTTCCTGTACTGGGCCGTCTAGCTGGGTACCATCGCAGTGCCAGATATTTTTCCGTGAAATAGAAGTATGTCAAGCACTCCTGTGTTTCGGGGAAAAGGCACTGAAGCTAGTGAAATTACTGGGTATATGAGACCTAATAACTGTTGTCTCGGTGTAGCGGGCGCAGGGCGGTGCCAGACAGTAACTGCTTGGTTAGTGTTTGGCACTGAACTGTCTAAGGGCAGACGTGGCACTTACCCTCAGGTGTACAATCTGCTCGTCTTGTTACACATTGCAATAAAAAACTCATTACACCAAATGGCTTGGATGGTAACTAAATAAATATTTATTTATTACTAGCTGACCCAGTGAACTTCGTATCACTTACTTTAGTATTTTCCTAGCAATTTTTCCATACTTTCTCATTGTTTAAACCTTTCCTGGACTTCCTCGAATATTTCAAGACTAAAATTAGTCAAATCGGTTCAGCCGTTTTCGAGTTTTAGCGAGACGCGAACAGCAATTCATTTTTATTTATATAGATTAAGTAAATTTAAAAAAAAAACACTGCTAGCATGAAAATTTCCACATAATTTTAATTATATTTTAAAAGTACATTTTTGTACCTTCCCGAAAAACGATTTCTGTCTCCCAAGCTAGTAGCGAGTGACTCGCTCCCAATTTCCGCCAGCTGTCGAACACTTTATCGTTCTCGCCAGCTGTCGAACTGGCGGAGTACTCCCTGGCCACTTCTAGGTACCTACTTCACCATAAGGTAAAGTACGCTGCATGTAGCGCTTCTCCTTATAACTTAAAAAAGGCAATATATTCCCCAAAAAATAGAGGGTTGCGTGGAGTGTGCCACAGGCATTTATCTCCTTGGGGAGCCAAAGAGGCTTAACATAACCCTCTGTCGTCTCTTTCACTGGCCCCCATTTCAGATCATTTGTCTAAGTATCTGTCATCAGGTTGAAACTAAATCCAGCCGTACAAATAAGCGACACGCTGAAATTATATAAATCATGATCATGAAAAATTAATAAATTTACAAACAGCGCAACTGAGCGCAACTCACTTTGATTGAGGTGTTTGATTCAGCGAGGGCAGTAATGTTTACTTACCTTAATGTGGCCCACGCTCTCGTTAACCTCCGTGCAGCATAAAAAAAAAACAAAGAACGAAATTGCGTTACTTACATAATTATCTAAACAATTCATTAATTAGGAATTCGTTGAAAAATTTAAATTAGACGTTTTGTGCCGCGGTGTGGCAACAGTACGGTTGACGTTCTTGCTGTCGAGCGTTCGCCGTACGGATGCCGCACCACGTGTTTTGTATGAAAACTAACGACCGTCCGTACGCGGTACGAAAAACGCGCGGCTACCGTACCGCAGCCGTCCGACACAAAACGTCTAATTTGAAAGAGCCCTTATAGTACGAGATCCCACTGCTCAATTCTGCAGGTATCTGTTTTTTTGATGTAACTAATTTTAAATGAATGTTAAGAAAGTATACAATGAAATAGGGCTGGGTTGCCTATGAAAAAATAGCCGCAACTACCTGTAATTAATTTTGGTTTATCTAATTAGCTGACATAAATTGCAACTATATGTTTTTTTAATGAATTTTACGTCATTTGAAAGATAATAATGTAACAAATTGAAAAAACAATGGTTGCCAGCTCTCAGTCGGCCGCATCGTTAGGGTTGCCAGCTGTAAACAGGTATATCAGTGTTAATTTTTTGCAGTCATCTGTTTTTTTTTTAATTTTAATACAAAATTAAAGTTTTATATTTACTCATTACAAAAATCCATGGTTGCCAGTTGGAAAATGGCCGCAAACAGAGGTTGCCATGATTTGAAATTTCAATGAACGATTAAGATGCACGCATTGTTATGTGCTGTAAACAAGATTATAATGTAGTGTCGATGGAGTACAAGTATTTTTTTTCTTTTTCTTTATGAAACATCAATTTAGGAGCATGATGAAAATTTTTTTGCGTGAGAAAAAACCTATTCTTTCTTTCATTTGTATTTTTACTTGAAAAGTTGTCTACAGAATCTTTAAAAAAAATCGAAGTTTTTTCATGAATTTATTTCATGTTCATGGATAGGTAGGTAGGTAGGATAGGTGGTTCATATTTCCCTTTTTATTGGATTAAGATCTCCTTTTTTTAGTATGAATTCTATTATGAATTATATGGACCTAGTCCTGCAGAAAGCAGCCAAGTGGCATTTCTTCGGAAATCGACATATTAACATAGCCATATTAAATTCGACATGGCGCATTTTTTGCAAAGACAGCCATTTTGATATCTCTTCTTACGGGGGAGATATGAGCTGTGATGAGCCGTCAAATGCAGCCATTCTACAAAAAATATCTAGTAAAAAACAGCCTCAGTCTAGCCAACAGTAAAACATGTAACTCTTCTTCTTCTTCTTGTACTGCCGCGTGTTAGCGCGGCAGTGTAGCTGGCAATACACTCCACTCCTGTTTATTAGGATTACTGCTGCCATTTTCATGTATATTTTGATGACTCAAGTGTTCCTATAAAACGCCGCACACCACAACTCGCGTTGTAGGTGGACGCATTCAAAAATATTAGGAAATACACGCAGCACCTCCCACCGAAACCGGCGCCATCAGGATTAAGTATAAAAAGTTTCAATGTTGCCACAAACTTTTACTGACTTGCCTCTACATAAAAAATTAAAAATTAAACAATGCCTTATGAAGAAAGGCTATTATAAAACAGATGATTTTTTTAATGATAAAAATTTAGGTAACTTGATTGCACATGTACATGCTCATGGACATTGTCACCAATAATTGTGTATTTTATATTGTACATAATATATGTATATTAATTTAATTTGATTTAAAAGAGTCAGACTGTCGAGTTTGTTGCGGCACTTCTCTGGTAGGCTAAAAAAGACTTGACGTGCAAAAGTATTTTTATAAATACAATTGACAATTGAAAAATCCAATTGAAATTAAATAAATCGTTTATTTCATTTCATAATCATCATCATCATAATATTTTTTTGCATAAAACATTGTATAATATGTACATCAAGATGTAAGTGTTAGTAAAAAATAAGTAATAATTTTATTCATTTCATTTGACGAGCCATTTGGTGTAATGGTCGAGAAGTCGGCTATTACACCAGAGGTCGTGGGTTCGATTCCCGCACGGTACAAACATTTGTGTGCATGAACATGTCTGTCTGGGTATTTCTATGTATAATATGTATGTATTTACAAAAAAAGGTATATAAGTAATGTTTATCCGTCTTATCTGGCACTCATAGCACAAGCTAATGCTTAGTTTGGGGCTAGATGGCGCTGTGTGAATAATGTCCAGAGATATTTATTTATTTCATTTCATTAAAATAATAAAAAAAGTAGATATTATTCCCATAAAAAGAGAAATATTACTTACCATGAACATTAAATGAATAAATGAAAAAACTTCGATTTTTTTTAAAGATTCTGTAGACAACTTTTCAAGTAAAAATACAAATGAAAGAAAAAATAGGTTTTTTCTCACGCAAAAAAATTGTCATCATGCTCTTAAATTGATGTTTCATAAAAAAAAAGTAAAAAAATGCTTGTACTCCATCGACACTACATTATAATCTTGTTTACAGCACATAACAATGCGTGCATCTTAATCGTTCATTGAAATTTCAAATCATGGCAACCTCTGTTTGCGGCCATTTTCCAACTGGCAACCATGGATTTTTGTAATGAGTAAATAAAAAACTTTAATTTTGTATTAAAATTTTTAAAAAAACAGATGACTGCAAAAAATTAACACTGATATACCTATTTACAGCTGGCAACCCTAACGATGCGGCCGACTGAGAGCTGGCAACCATTGTTTTTTCAATTTGTGAC
The DNA here is from genome assembly GCA_949319885.1 of Mecyna flavalis. Lineage (NCBI taxonomy): Eukaryota > Metazoa > Arthropoda > Insecta > Lepidoptera > Crambidae > Mecyna > Mecyna flavalis. Next base: position 3,907,186 of record OX439426.1, read on the forward strand.
ATTATTATCTTTCAAATGACGTAAAATTTATTAAAAAAACATATAGTTGCAATTTATGTCAGCTAATTAGATAAAACAAAATTAATTACAGGTAGTTGCGGCTATTTTTTTATAGGCAACCCAGCCCTATTCCATTGTATACTTTCTTAACATTCATTTAAAATTAGTTACATCAAAAAAACAGATACCTGCAGAATTGAGCAGTGGGATCTTAGGCTATTATAGATGGCGCCGAGCTTGAGTGCAAGGCAGACATCGCACAATTAGTATTTTCATCGCACGCGGCGCTCCTTCATTGCATTAAGCGTCACTTACTCATCGAGTAATGTGTGCCAGGAATATTAATTTCCATCGAGTTCTTACACGCTCTCATCGAAGAATCTGCCCAAAGTAATTCACCTCATAAAAACGAGCTTAAACTTGGTACTCGTTTGTGAGATGTTGCGACCAGGCATTATGTGCAGATCAGATTGTTTAAAGTTCTTAAGATGACGTATATATTTTGATAAATAATAACGAATGAAGGTTATTACATACATAGAATACTATTGATTAGGAATGGCCTTACAGCAACTAGGAATCAGGATACCCAACCATTGTTTTAATACAAGATTTTTTTGAGACCTTAATTATTGCTAATGATTGAAGTACCTACCTATATCCATCCTTAACGAAATTAATTTATTTTCGATGCATTCCGAACAACTCGTCATAAAATCCTGGTACACATTGTTATAGCCTTACTGGTTTGAATTGATTAAACTATACTGCTAGTCCTATCTGTGTGTAAGCCGTTTACTTTCCAATTTACCGAGAACCGAATGCTTTGGTACACGCATGTTAAATGACGGATATTAAGGAGTCAGGTGAATCAATAGTTCCTCAGTAAGCAGTTAAGTTATATGGTTGTGACTCACGGGCCATTCGAGATCTCATCGTTAAGTGATTAGTCATGGCCGATGTAGGCGGTTCGTTTTACCATGACAAAAAAGAAACAAAAAGTTAATCTGACCGGGATGGCAAAACCAGGCGTCTGAACAACCATGTTACGAGTACGACGTCTTACTTAGCCCTTATCTCTTTTAACAGTACAAGAAGATAATAAATCCCAAATTGTGGCACATTTAGTTTTTCCTTTCTTGGCCCGAACAAGTAACGCCTGTACCATGATACAGGATTTGGCTATTCCAGTTTTAACACTGGAGCGACAGCCATCTGACCTCCAGGGACAGGGCAGGGGACTAGACCAATTTGATCATGGCCTATGGAATTTGGTGCCTTTATTTTGCTTCAAATTAGGTAATTATTATTGCTGCCTTGCGGAAATAAATATCCGGTTTACCCAACAAATCTTTATATCAATATTTATTTATATAATAAAAAAGATGTCCACATCTAATATAATAGATAAACAACTGTTTATTATCAAGTAAGCAGCGGAACAAATTGTAGTCGATCTGACAACGACAGAAGATGCAAGAGATGCAAGTACACTCGAGTTTAGGTCTTAAGGTACTATCAATACCGATATTATTAGTTTGTAGCGTGCTCCATTCAAGACCCCGTGGGAACCGACCGGGACGGACAGGACGCACGCGATGATGCAACTCTTTAAAGTTGTGTAATCCATTTTGACACAATTTTGCCCTTAGTAAATATGCAAAACAATTACGAGGAAATTATTCCCTTTAATACCCCACTGTAAGACGTAAGCGTCTATTATCAAAATCAAATTATTGTAATGCATAGGCCCCTATTATTGAAAATAGGTGCGGATGATGATCACGACCCAAAGCTTACAAAAAATTAGAAATAAAAATGAGAATGTTTGAAGTAAAACATTCATCATTGTAATGTTTGTACTATTTTACGCAAGAACTACTGAACAGATTTAACTGATACATACCTACTTGACATGTAAAGTAAAAAACATGTGAAGCATATATCCTGTTCTAATATCTAGTCTAGGTCTATGTCAAACATCAATATCGGGTTCGTGTAAGATAATAACAGACAAAAGACGGCAGGCCGACAAGACTTGCTTTCGCACTTAAAATTTTAGGATGGATTATTACATAGCAATTGCATGTTCTTTACGTGTCTTATCTCATCATCTCATGTGCATGACAACGACGGATTTTAACGGTGGCTGGTTTTAGTCGGCTATGGAGTCGTTTCGCACTATATGTATAGCCCGTAGCAAACGCAAACCATTTAAATGGAAAGGTAAACAAATAACGATGTTAATGGAAAAACAAATGCGTGGTTGCCAAATGGCGACAATAAAAACAGAATTTTATTGATTCAATCTTCCATAAAATCGCTGTCGAAAATGTAAACGTCTATTTTAAATATAAATCGATTTATTTTTTATGTTTAAGGGGAACATCTGATTTTGTGGACTTCCAAACAAAAGTAAAATTATAACACCCGGAATTTTAACCCCCAAAGCGAATGGCGTACATTCTGGGAAGGCTTCTCGCACGACCCGTGGAAGGATCTGATACCGGACCCCACCACCAAGCCTGTTGGATTTGACAGTAGCCGTGCTGTGTGGACGAGAGTCAATCAATCGGTTCAGAACCGGCCACGGGAAATGTGGCTACCACCTCCACAAATGGGGTCTTCGAGACGGGCCGGATTGTGATAGTGGGGCTCCAGTCCAAACAACGACACATATAATTGAGGAATGTCCTCTTCGTCGTTTCCCCGACGGCATGCTTGAGCTCCATAACCTCACTCCTGCTGCAGCGGACTGGTTGCAGCAACTCGACATTGACATCTGAGGATTCATGAAGAAGCCATACGCAATGATGATGATGATTATAACACCCTATAAAAACTTCGACGTTCAAATGCTATGGGAAGCTATTGGTATTTACTTGCGGTGGTATCGACTTACGGTGTCTGCAATACAAAAGTATCGTAAACAAAATGGCATGATTTTACAGATGTCACCAAGCGCAAATAAAAGCTTACGTTATTATTTATCCTTGCTATTTATGAAAGAAAGCGGAAAATGAGGCGCATTCAGAAAGAAAAGTGGCCCAAACTCTTAACAACCTGGTGCCCCGGTGGCCTTTGAGTACTGGCTTCTTTGATAGCGCCAGCCGGCCGCGGCGCCGCGTCACTCCATTGTACGGAGACCTTTGATCTAGCTTTACGACGTAGCTGCAGCTACTAGTAACACGCGAGACGGACGCCTCACAAAAACGCTTCTTTTCTTAAATTTTGTTTATCTTTCGCATCTGGAACTCGCTAGATTCGCTATTGTTTGCACTTCGCAGCCATAATGTCCGATTTAGTTCGTTTATTACACGTTCTATGGAATGTGATGCGAATTGAAGCTCACGATTTTAGCCGAAACCATTCAATTTAGCGAAAATCCGTAACTGATGTTATGAGTAATCGAGCCTATACCTACGGTATGCGAAAATTAAGCTGAATTCGAAAACCAGATGGCCGGACCGCCTTTGATTCCAGACTTATTTGATCTCCCTCCCGTGAATTATTGTTGGTAATTAACGTTAGAACGTCTCGATTCCTAAAATAAAGTTTGCGGTCGGTGACTTCACCCTCTCAATAGCAACGTTTCAGTCGTGGACCCCAGCCCAGCCATTTTCTGTCGGAAGGAGGGGAGTTTCAACTGCGGGTCATCAAGTATGCATGAGCGACGTTTTCCGTTCCGACGACGTGTTTGATCGTATCTAAACATATCGGGCCTATTGTCTGTGGCTATTACCTTTAAATTATATTTGATCGAACGTGGATCGAACAGAGCAAGCTCGGGCATTCTCTGGTCAGCGGCATGCTCCACATGTTGCCATATCTACACATAAAACAGGGTGGAGTATCTACTCTATGAAGAATGTGCTCCCGACCGAAAACAGATAAGCGGTTAACGCCAGCACTCGAGCCGAGCGATGACGTCAAGCGCCGAGCTCACGCATTAAAGAACTCAATAGAATTTGGTTTTACTGACGAAGTACTGTTTATTTTATGAGATGAGCGCCAACGATAACAATAATCTTTCTAGGAATATTTGATGGATATGGCCGATAGACATCGACGTGGTCCGGATATAAAATTGAAATGAAGTCTCAGCTGGCATGCTATCGGTATGTCTGGTTCCATTCGCGTCATTGACCTGGCGTTTGTGGTTTCCATGAAATAGTAGGCATTATGACAGCAGGTGTAGTTCGTTTGAAGCCTATTTATTATTGAGGTACTAGTGTTGCGCTGCAGTGACGCAAGTGTCAGCTGTGGACGACAGTGTCATCTCTTTCCCCTTTTCTGAATCTGGAAAAACACCGATACCGACAACTGGGACTTGTTTTTCTCCTACCTAATAGAAAAATGCGCCTCTGGTCTTATATTAACTGTCTCATTTGATATTATCTAATTGATAACAGACAAGGGAATTAGGCACGGTTGACTTATCACAAAAATGTATTGACACAGTATTTAGAATAAACGCAGTTTTCATCCATATTTAAAACTAAACACGAACATAATTTGTTCTTTTCGCAGTTAAAAATGAAATGAAAACAGCACGAGTACTTAAAAAGTATGTTCGAAGTATGTATAAGAACTAGCATTGATATTTTAATGTATTTTTTGCGTAAAGTAGGTATCCTAATATTTATTTTTACTGAAACAATACTAATATACTAAATAATACTGACGTAAATGAATTTGTTATTCCACCCCTGACGCCCGTTACCTCGATTCAAGTTCTTACTAATTGTGACTCGTTGTTTGTGATGTGATCTATTAAAAAGAATTTCGTGACAAATAATTTCGAGCCAGTGTCAAACCTATTACTTTTATAATTTTGTCTTTTTATTTGTTTTGAAAACTAACTTTAAACGAACTCTTAACAAAGATTACATCGATCTGTTGGTGAAAGAATGACAAACTTAAACAGTTTTATTTTTGTTATTCAATGGGGTCTGAGTCTTATCACGGGATAAAAAAGCGGCCTATTTCCTTTCCTAAAGTCTAGTCTATGTCTGTACCAACATTCAATTAAAAACTACTCAGTAGTTAGGGCGTGAAAGCGTATCAGACAGACAGACCGAATTTATCTGTCCATGTGATACATTTGTCTAAGACTAAAATTAAATGGTAGGCCTTTCGTTATATATTATATTTTGTTAAAAGGCTTTTACATGTAGGTAATAAGTAAGGATATATAGATAAGGTACGATGATATTGACAACATGACATATCGACACAACCACAGCGTGTGGGAGGAAGATAGTAAGTTGCTGCCATGGCACTTCGATGCTTTTTCAGTACATAATTTTAAGGAGGAGCTTATTTGCTACCGTTTTGATAATGTTATTTTGTAATCCGTACATTTTGTTGGCATCTGCCATTGCGCTTGTTTCTGTTGGAAGCTGTACTGATGATATAACTTTATGAAATGTACCAAAATTAGTTTTTTTGGAAAACAACATCATTTTCTGTCCTCTACAAAAAAAATTAATATCGAAACTTCTTTTAATAAAACACATCATTGGGTAGCACATTGTAACTTATTTATGCTGACGATGATAAAACCGTAATACCTATACAGGAAGTAATACTCGTATGTTTTCCTGCTCCAATACATGGCGCTATAAACAAATTCAGTTATAACGAGAATATAAATGTGATTATCTTTGTGAACGACTAACGTCATTCATTTGGGAATAATTGTCTGAGTATAGAACTAACTTTGTCGTACGTTGTTAATTAGTTACAATTCGCTAAGGCTATGAGGTTTTCACGTAGACTTTTTGTTTTTATTCATTATTTATGACCTGTATTGTTTTTCATACAACGTCAGTATACAGCCACCAAAAGGTGAAGAGTGACTGCTTATGGGACGTTTCATTCGTAAGAAGAATAACCAAATGAGCTTCCATTCTGCAAAATCTTGAGTAAAAAGTAAGCCTGATCAGTTAATTAAATTAAACCGACTTCAAAAAAAAAACAAAAAAAAAAACTACCTAAAAACACTGAAAAGCAAAAAATAATTTTAATAAGACATTCATCAAATGCGCTTATTGTCTAAGCCTATTAATAACATTAAATTGTATTTACGTGCTAGGTAGGTACCTACTAATCTGTTTGAAGTCGGTGCCAAGCCAAATAGTAGGTACCCAGACTACGTACCTACGTCCGCGGATTATTTGTAACCCTGTATAATACATAAATTATTAGGTATGTATCATTTTTCATTACCTTTGGCTTGGCACCGACTTCAAACAGATTAGTAGGTACCTACCTAGCACGTAAATACAATTTAATGTTATTAATAGGCTTAGACAATAAGCGCATTTGATGAATGTCTTATTAAAATTATTTTTTGCTTTTCAGTGTTTTTAGGTAGTTTTTTTTTTTGTTTTTTTTTTGAAGTCGGTTTAATTTTTTTTTTAAAAAGTTTGTTTATTTTTCTATTTTTAGTGTGAATAATACGTAGGAGTGAGTAAAACTCTCTCATAATATTGATAACGAAAATACGAGTAAAATAGTAGAATTGTATTATTTGACAATATTAGGTATTCATTAAGTGTTCAGCACCATTCAGTAGACCAACTAAAGATGCAGCCCGCAAGAGGGACATAAGAATTAAGAAGCCGTACCCTTTAGCTTCCATCATCATAGTTGTACCTTCCATCATCAGCTTAGCTGCAAAAGTACATGAAATACAAATAACGGTCCACATATTCTTACAATACTGAAAGAATTATCCCCTAACTCCTAACCGTTAAGGAGTTGTACCTTCCATCATCAGCTCATCAACATAAAGTGATGTCTATAGGACGCAAAAACTTAAATGGCTTCAGAAAAAACAAGTAACGCGTAGTGTGCGCCTATAAAATTTGAGGTTTGCCCTTGATTTTCCCGGGATCCCATCATCAGATCCTGACATGGTGACAATGGGACCACCTCGGAACTATGCACTTTCAAATAAAAAAAGAATTATTTAAATCGGTCCACAATTGACGGAGAAATCGACGGACATACATAAAAAAAAAAAAAAAAAAAAAAAAAAAAAATACAGTCGAACATAGAACCTCCTCCTTTTTTGAAGTCGGTTAAAAATAACTGAGTACGCCTCTTTATAACGATAGTAATTAGTAATGTCTTGATTAGCCCTCAATGCCATAACGTTTTATATGGCCCTTTGTGAACTTCTATGATGAATAATAAAATCTTAACGCTATTGTTTCTACCTTTTTCCATATTAAGTCGTCCTGAGGGAGCGAATTTCTTTATAAGAAAAGAAGTATTTAGTTTGCAACTTAATAGTATACATTTACTATGAAAATAGCAACAAGAATATCTTAATAGTTTTTTTTTGTGCGTATAAGGTTATATTTTATTATGTTAACATGATAAAGATTCGATTGCGTACTGTTATTGCATCGTAAGACAAAGCTAAGCACTTTATAAAAGTTGTGTAGTCTCTAGACTATTTTACCAGCTTACTTGTTTCTGCTCCCATTCCTCTAAAGCTGTGTTTTTACTCACATCTGCTCCGGATCTAGAGCGAATGATCGTAAACTATGATTATACAGTTTTATATAAAAACTTGATATCGGCCATGTGGTGTTCAGTTGCCTAAGATAATATGTGAATCAGAAAACATGTGTTTGTTTCAACTTGTCAATTGGTTTTGAATTTTTTCGAGCCAATAAATTTTCAGCGAAACGACATCAAAGACTCGTATTCGTCAAATCAGTTTTATGTTTCATGTATTGATCCCCATAAAATTTACTCAATCGGAAGTCAGAAATAATTATTTGGATTAAATGTGCCAAAAATTTGTAAAAGCAATATTTTTGATCAAAACTGAAATATATGACGTTTTATAGCTTAACTTGGAAGAGTATGTATATTGAGCAGATAACAGCCTCCCAAAATAAGATTTTTCCTATTTATAATATTGTATGGACGATCTCTCACAAACTTGCTACTTCTAACACAACTGAGAAGTTATATCTGAATAGAAACTAACATTGTTCCTTGTAAGGTTCATTAACTTATCATGTTTAAATAATTATCATGTGGAATATAAGTAGGTTTCATTAACATATTTTAAATTAGCCTACATTCTTCAAAGACCATATTGTACATGCGTACAATCCTTATCTTTAAAGATGTTTTAGTAATAGGTATTTGCCTCTTGGCAGTCTGTTACACACAAAGTTTCCGGACTAAAATGGCTCCCTTGGGATACTCTTCTGGAAACTATAGTGTTTCAGCGTACTCTGACTACAGAATAAATTACTTTTATGTAAGGTCTTGAAGTAGGTACTAACCAGTGTTTGCTCCAGGCTAATTTGGGTAAAGCTAAGGTCGCTAGGTCATTGTGTATTTGTAACGATGATTAACTTACATTTACAGAGATAATGGCTCCTGTATATGGTTTAAAACAGGTTTGAAATGAATACCTACGAACATTTCACATTTTGCTATTACTGTTCGAAGCACTTCGAAGGTAACCATTAACAAAATTTTAGAAGGCATACGTTTTAATTATTGTCAATATTCAACATTAGTATGTATGTAACTACTGACTCGACACGTACAGCACCACACATGACCATAAGCGCCGTTACTTCCTATAAGGCGTACCCTTTCCTCTGCTCATCCGACGCCAATTAATAATTTATTCTAATTTAATTAACGGACCATAAGAAAACGAGCACGTATGGTTTGTTTGAACATTGTAATGTAAGTATTGTAGTAGTTAATTGGTCCGAACGCGGCGACAGCCTTGCCCGGCGGGCCTTGACACCAGCGCGCGCGCACCTGCTCACAAGCGCCATCTGCCTTGTTTACACCTAAACGGAACGTTCATCTGTTTGCTGCACTTGTAATGTATGTTAGGTGCGTTAATCGACTTTTGTTTTTGTCGTTGACTTAAAAGGAGTGTTGTAATTTGACCTTAATTGTCTATCGATACTGGTTTACAATTTTACTGTACTACCTACTAAGGCGCTGCGTAGACGTAGACACTCCCTTCCTCCCACATTTCCGGGATAAAAAGTACCCTATGTCACCTGGGGATAGTGTAGCTTTCCAATAAATGAAAGAATTTTTCAAATCGGTTTAGTAGTTTCGGAGCTTATTCAATACAAACACAAAATCAAAAGTATAGATTTTGTGTCGTTCTGCAATACAACCTTTGGTGCTATTACACATTACACATCAAATATTTTCAGCTTATTATTTTATATTATAGTATACAATATAAATCTGAATTTTGGTTCGCTCATACACGCTCCTTATTTTAACTTAACACGGGTTTTCACCCATGCGAGTACAATAAAACACGCTCGGTTTGAAATTACTTATACGGCAATTAATTACGACTAGAAACACTTTAGGAAAGAGATGTAAATTAAGTTGTTTTAGGGTTTATGGTCCAATACGTGCGCGTGTGTTGTCTCAGTTGTCTGTACATTTAATGGAGAGCTATCAATCAACTTACGAATAATACGTTTTATGGTTCCATGGAGTAAGGCTATCAATCTGATTTATTTATTTTTAACCAGTATTGTATAAGACAACAATCAGAAGGAAACTATCTTTTTTCTTTTTAATACACTTAACTTCACCTGGTTAAATAATAATTGTGCTTAGTATTAAGTAAGTTTTTTTTAAGAATTTCCAGCGCAGCTTGAATGGATTTTTGCAAACCTTTTTAAGTATTACCAGTACTTATGCACTGAGGCATTAAGAGCAGTAAAAAGATAAAGATCTTTTATAGAATCCCGTTTTATTCCAAATCATAAAAAATATTTTGTCCGAAACACTCAAAGCATGATCTATGCTCACACTTAGTCTTTCCAAGGAGGCTAGCAAGGCACCAGATTGTTAGTAATCGACTACGCTCATAGACAATAATTGTAATTAAATACCAAAGCAATCACAGGTGTGTTGCGGCCTTTGAGGTATCGGTAAGCTGAAGGTCTGAGTAAATCTGTGCTGAATTCGATTACCTGTCGAGACGATTGTTTAACGGGGTCGGGTCCTTATTTCGTTGTCACATGTCTCTATTGGGAACTCATACAAAGTTTCGTAGCCGAAACTTATAATGGTTAGTAAAACTTGCGAAACAATTCGAGCGCAATAGCGGTGATAGTGATTTGCTTCAAACATTTGAACCGTTCTTTTATTCTGAATATTATGTTATTTGTAATTTGATATCCCACCCACCCAATACATTTTCATGTAAAATGTTGCCAAAACGTGCGTGACCATATATGACGCACTTTAAAAAGTGAACATATCAACTATAGAGCCAAGCTTCTAACTCTACACTCGCTAACTCTACACCTTCGTCAAAATATGTATTTTGATTATTTATCGGCAACAATATTTCGCTGGTAATTATTTTTTGGCTGAGGAGAATGCATTTTATCACTAGTGTCTACATCAGGACTAAAGACTTTCGTCCTACTGCCACAAAACCCCCCAATTTTCCCTTCATACCTGAAGATGGACGAGCCGGTGCCCGTCTTTTGGCGATTGTCCGGCCTTTTCCTGCAGATACCATAGGTCTTTGATTTACAACCCGTACTCGTATTAGTAAGGAAATAATATGAAAAGCACCTGCCTCTATCCATTGGCTTGGATAATCATAATGTACCTACTGCGTGGTTGTTTAATCACTGGGATTATTCGCTGAATCCAAAAATCCGCTGCAACGGCTAATCTGATTAATGAACCAACTATCAACCATAATTATTATGGATCATTGTTATATTGGAAATGTCCCGTTAGCTTTTATTCGTATTCATGTTGTTTTACGTCATGCCTGTTCACCAGGGTTTTACTATACATACGTATGTGATTTACACGAGTAACGTTTGCAAGGGAGGAAAGTAGGCTAATTTTAGTACTCAAGATTCGCTCAAGTGGCTCAGTTTCGCGCGAGATAGTTGAATAAACATACGTGTTTTAAACATTTTCTTTGAGCCAAATAGCTTTGAAATGAATTACAATAAGTGTTGCAAATATTTCATAACATGTCTACTTATTCTAGAATAAACGATAAACGTAACCATTTTTATTAGGACTACTGATTACTCCAATGTTTGCATGCTCCTTTTATATTGAAAACAGAGTTTCAATTATCACATAATACGGTATTTTACACCATGCAAGAAAAAATATAAAAGTGAATGTTTATTATAGATTTCGTATAATATAAACGAGAAACGTTGATATTAATTCATAAAAATGCATTATTAATTTTATATTTCCAATTTTAAAATCGAATTTTTTTATCTGTTTTTAAAATGTCAAAAACGCCGTTCGCCATATTGAGTCCCGACGTGACGTCACTCCGTTAGTAAACACAGTCGTGCTTTGAGAAGATTTGTAGAAATTGTCAAGTTATTATGTTTGTGAACGTTTATCTATTGTTTTATCCTTTGTTTTATTAACATCGCATCATGGAAGACGGATTTGTGAAAGCAGAAAGTACAAATCTACCAATGATAAATGGTTTAATGGTGGCAAAACTTTTTGCGTCCAATCCCGATTTCTGTTCTGCAGAGTTGAGAAATGTTAAAACAGCAATTTAAGTAGGTACCTATTGCATCAAGTACATATTACAATACCTAAGTATAACAGTATATGAAATTTCAATTCACTACATAACATAACCTATAAATACATTGACGCAAAACATGATGTTTGTTTTGTAACATAATGAAGTTTTCTTGTATTTATTCAGTAGTAAAGGTAAAACACTACACCGTTACTTACTTACTTACATCAAAGTGGTCTTCACAGAAATAAAGCCTAGTCTTTGTGGACAATGATTTTAGATCTCTTCTTGCCAGTTCCAACCATTTTTTTTTCATTGTAATATCACTTGGAACTTGAATCCACAATTTTTCTGGCGTTTTTACACTCGTATTCTTGCATCCAGGCACAAAACACCAATGATAAGGGTTTTAACTCATTATTTTCGAAAATATTTTCACTTGGTCTCTAACAACATCGTATTGTTTACTAACGGAGTGACGTCAAAAGTCGAAACAGCATGGCGGCTACTGTTTCCGCGCGCAATTTAAAAATCATAAATAAAAAGTAGATTTTATGGCATTTTTCGGTAATTTAAAATTAAAATAAAAATTCTACTGGCTCAGTACAACTTCAAGATTGATTTAAACCAGTTTTCAAAAAAGTGTGTAATAGCCTATTATGATGAGAGAAATATGGTGGAGTTCTGAGAAGTGAAACCTACTAAGATATTACTAAAACCTTCCATGTGTAACACAAGCCAGCTATAACTTACTTGGTTAAGAAGAGCATTACAATACCTACAATGTATAGAAATACCTTCTTCTATGAGTAGTAGTAACTTTGCTGTTGCACTACGGTGAGTGGAAGTGCTCGAGGCCAGAACTTCCTGCGTAGGATTTAAGACTAAAAAGTGGCCTGAAACATTTGCAAGCTTCAAAATAGGTTCAGCAGCTTCCGTGATTACCTGAAACCAAAAAGACCTGAAGACAGACCAACAAACATTTTAACACTCTTACCCATTATCGGTGTGTATAGATCTGTTGATAACACAGCATGTTAAGGACGTTTCCGCCGTGGTCTAAACTGCGCGTGGCCTTGGCAACAACGCAGATGAACTAGTACACTGAGCGATAATACTGAGCGGTATCGAATCAATACAGACCTTCGGTTATCAGACGCATCGATGTCACACGTTGACACGATAATTATCATTGTTCCACAGATATGTGCAGCACGATATGTCCATCCGTGACGCAGGGCCTGCTATATTTATTTATCGATACATTATTCATGTGGTGCGGATGGCACGAGTTGTTCACGTCATTGCATTGTCTGAACACATATAATGAAATGCGTGATACACTAGTAATCTTAACTAGCATGTGTATACGCCACTATACTTAATGATTTCAAGTACTTAGACTTTAGACACCACTAAAAATCCAGGCTTGGAAAGTCAAGCCAATTAATTTCAATGTTATGTAATGTACGAGTTCTAAAGTCTACCTAATTGGTTAAGCTGGCACGTAGAATACCCATGCGATATAAATTACGAAGTAAGTCTAATGTAATATTACACAGTGTAAATTAAAGTAATTTTCTGCTTAATTTATGTTGATTATTGTTCATTTTAAGCCTGTGCCCGAAAACAAAAAATAAAGGCTACTTGATTGGAAAATATGGCCTTTTTCGCACTGGTCGGTCGTTTGTCCTCCGGCAACGCGACGCTCTTTACATTATTCATAGTCCGGCTAGCCCTATCTTTCATAAAACAAATATGCCGTGCTAAGCGCGGGGAGACGTTAGTGAATAAAAATGTAGGTGACCCTTTGTGGTTTATTTGTGTGCGTTTTTGGGTTAAAGCACTAAATGTAACCATATGCACCAGGGTTTTTGCTTAGTTTCCTCCTTCCCGATCATACAATTTGGTGAAATCCCATGCAAAAAAGGGTATACTCGTATTTTATAAAATTATGATTCTGAATGAAAACAGTAAAATAACAAGACTCGCAGTTTAATGTGCTTTCGAATTTCCAATTCGCAACCCTCAAAACAACTCGTGTTTTAATAATTTAAAACCAAAATATTATCTTACGCTTTTTATACAGGCCAAACCACACTTCCTTTTGTTATATTTTCTAAACGAACGATTTTGTCGGCAAATTCAATTTTTACATAATATTTTACCGGTGGAAAGACATTAAAATATCTCTATCTATAATACTGTTTGCTTCGTTTGTAGGTACATACATCACATTATGCAGAAGACATTTTTTTATACCACGAATGTGGCGCTCTAGCCTGATGGTAAGCGGCTACTGTCGCTTATGAACGCTTGTAAGTTACAAGTTGTAACACCAGGAGACATCACTCGCGCGTGCAAAATCCTTTTTACGCTCTACTTGAAGAACCTTGTAGTCTCTTGACAAAACCTCAATGCGTCAGTCAGTCTAAACCGACGAAACTTCTGACCGGGAAATAACATAAACTTTATAGACGCAGCCAGTACAGAACGTATAGGTCATGTCAGGGACGCGCGCGGGCACGGTATCTTATTGGTTTCTCGGGGGCACCTCACCGCTATTGATGTAATGAAGATCTAATAATGTTCGAAGCGGAACAGCCGCTCGCGTACTCGAACAATTTCTATTGATCGTATCTGTTTAGGCATTGTACCTGTAGACCGTTGTGAGCATGGAAATGTTCGATCTACATACACGGGCGAAGTTATAATTGAATTTTCAAATGTATCCATTTCTTTGCTCTCTCTTGGCTTGTTCTCTACGTCAATGTCGACATTGTATCATACTCAACAATCTTACTTCGGAATATGATTTTTGATTGAATTTATGTGAATACTCGAACCAAACTCGCGGCCTTATGTTTTAAATAAGGCTACGTAGTACGATGGAAAACATTGTAAGGACACAGTGAAATATTCAAGTTACAGAAAATGGTTCATGATAAGGATTACCATACCTAATCAATCATATTGCTCTGGTTCTCCATGTTAGGGGTTATAAATTTTATTGGTACGAAAAATCTAGGTTCGGCAATCGAACAACTAGGCCCTAATCTTTCAACAATAAATGTATATTGGATAATGGTCTAAGCATTCTCTAACCATAATGTGTTATGCCAAACCCCAGGCACTATCGCATTACTATGTATGATAAGTGTTGTTTTGACTGATGCGTTCCACTCTAAAACCCGAATTGATCTTCAAGAATTAAATGTGCTTCTGGTAGTAAAAGTGGCAGGTTTTGTGTTGACTTGAAGATTTTGCGTTGATAATGAATCCAAACATAAAGTTTTGAATCCAACACGTATACGCTCATGGCTTGTTGTGAAACATACCCCTTATCTCCTGGAATGTTCAGATAACGCCATCGCTATTTCATTAGGAGGCTACTACGTATTTAATTTAAATGGAGCGTTATTTATAACAAGGATCAAAGCACGAACGTTGTGATCAATTTGATAACACTACGGGTCCGTTTACGGAGCTCTAGTCATTAGGAAATGATGTAGCCATAGCTCAACAATGGGAACGAACGAACCATTATACTCGTATGTAATATCCAATAGAGTAATGTGTGCCCTCGCAAGAAGTGAATCACTTGTTACAGAAATGTTTAAATTTCATTCATCACTAGGACAGTTTATTGATATAAAACGGCGTACTTTCAAAGTTTTATCGATAGTTTATTTAAGCTTGTCTTATTCATAGCAAAACGTTATACTCATATTCATTTTCATTATGAGCGCGCCAGCCAACTACCATTTCTTAACGAAATTATTTAAAAAAATATTTTATCTACATCCATACCATAATATGTCTATTTTATATTCAGGAGCGATGAGCAAACGCCCTACATTTAGATATAAGTATCTGTGGCTGCATTGAAATGTTTACATTTTAGTGTCGGTAACCGATACTTAATTTCGTTCAAATTTCGAACGTCTTTTTCGATTATCGAATTAGTCGATTAGTATTTTTATGTTCCATTCCTATACATTTAATTCGATGCTGAAATTATAACAATCGATTTGAGAATCGAAATCAACTCGAGTCTAGATTGTTTATGGATTTTAAAAACTACAAACGTCAGTCATTATGTCAGTACTAACTTTTACATACAGATTAAGTTGGTAACTAGGGCGTTTGCTCATCAATCCTGACTATAAAATAGACATATTATCGTATGAATAAAGATAAAGTTATGTATGTGACTGTACATAATTAGTCATTAAAATACTCATGTGATTCTTTTATGAAACTCACTTCGTTCGTTTCATAAAACCACATTCGTATTTTAATGACCCTCATTATGCAGCAGTCACATAAATAACTATTGTGTCATTTCCTCTTTAGTAGATATTTTCTCTTTAGACGATCTTGATGGATGAGAAAAGTAAAGTAGGTACCAGGCGTACCAGCCTATTTAATGTTACTCTGCAGAGCAAAAGCCTCCATCACTGAAATAAGTCATCGTTAAAATGACAGCGGATTTGTGCAAACACGGGCCTTTCTGAAAAAAAAACCGACACATTTTTCTGAGATCACGACCCGGCACTATAACCACTAGCTAGACAACTGAGGCGTTCATTGTATATTGAAAGTACATTTAAGTTGTGGATGCTTAATGTTTTTTTATACTGTTGCCCACAGGTGAATGATTACGTTACGAGTGAAAAGTACGCGGCAAACCCGCGCCGCCTAGCCGCCTGATAAAACGTAAGTTTTACTAATATCCTTAGGAAAATATTCCAATATTCAAATGTTATTACCATACCTTTTCCACACATACACACCAAGATAAGGGTACACTAGTAAAGAAACAGATGGCATTTCATCCCATCCGCTGGACCACCTTGCCCATAAATTTTTACGATGTCCTTTATTGGAAAACATAACCCACAATACATAACAATAAAAATGAATGTGTGTTTGTCCTCTATGTATACCTTTAGAAACCATTGATCCGATGGTAAAGAATCCTTTGGAAAAGGTTCTTGGGTTAAATAAAAAATGGTATTTGTTTAAAATAAGAAATGTTCTGAGTACCAAAATATATTTCATCTATACACGATTCCTGTTCACATTTGCTGTCTCTACATACTTGTCACACACACCTTAGTGTTCAGTCAGATTACTAGCGCCGCAGAAATGAAGTCCTTTTTCAGCTGAGGCTCTGGCTGGCCACACCACACCACATTAGTATCTCTATTTTTTGCACGTATTGTGTTATTCATTTTTGAGTACATTTTTATTTTAAAGTTAAGACCAACCTCTTTACCAGCAAATAGGAAACAATGAGGAACATTCCACGCAAACACATATTTTCGATTCATTGGCAGCATTTTTGGGAAATACAATGAGTGAAACAATCGCTAGTTCAAAGGTTGCCGTCATTCCAACTCCTCAAATAGACGGAGGAATGCGACCTTGTCAAGGATTTTTTTTCCAATTTCTTTGTTTGCTTCGATGGCTACGTTAATACAAATTCACCGAAGCGTTTGTTTGCATCTGTTAAAATAGTTTTGCTGTGAGATCATCGTAGTTAAATTGCAAAGCGGTTCGTGTGTATGCTAGTGGTATCCCCTTAGTTATTTAGTATGGGGTTGAATTGTCCTTCTCTGACGTCATGCTTGGGGCGACTTTGCATTTCCCATTTCACAATTCTCAAAACAGTGGTAGCACTAATTAATATGGGGGATATTGAGACGTAATCAATAATACGTACGACAAGAAAAGTTTTCAACCAAGTTTTTGAATACATGACATGTATTCAAAAACTTGGTTGAAAACTTTTGAAAACGAAAATCTATAACTTTTTCTTAAAATATTTCTCAAGTTTAGTTGAAATAGAAACCCCAATCTAATGTAGTCTCGTAGACTCACAAACAAAGCGTTTAATACCTAGCAAGATCTTTATGCATGCATAGGATACGCTGAAGTAATACGCCTGTTACGCCCATAAAACGTATCTATCGTTAAAACACGTGTCTAAATCCAACCGTATTCAATTACAGTTTGAAACGCGCAAATACATGTACCTACTTTTAGTGTTATTTCAATAAAACCAGTTAATGGCTGGTACGTAATGACCACATGTGAAACAAAACCATTTATCACTAAATGTTTACGGGTTTCCTCGAAATTGGTTCTGGGAACTCTCGTGATGTTTATAAAGAAAAGTTTCGTAATTCGAAGAATTTTTCCGTTGATAAATGCGATTTTTGGACGAAACCATGTACGTACAAATCCGAGCAGCAGATATAACTTTGTATGTTGATCCCAGTACGTTGCTAAGTAGAGCTTCGGTCGAACTAATTTGACCGTACAACATAGATCTACGTTACCGTGTAATATTATTTTTCTATGGATCTGATTTGTAGTTTTCATGGTAGGTGGTCGATAGTACCAAAAAGAATAATAAAATTGTTATTGCACAGCACACAACTGATAAAAAACTAACTAAAAGAAGCTTGAACAAGAAAAAATTCTAGAAAGCTCGTCCTTAACGAAAGTGCTTAAAGGTCAAGGCCAAGAATTCTGACTCAGTTCAAAAGTCTACAAAATCACAGATGTGTTTTAATTTGCCTATTAATAGGTTTTTAATTTTAGAAGGTTAATTTCCATTTAAATAAAACATTTGTGTTTACACCTAGCCCTTGTTAAACAAATTGTTTACTTGTTTCTAGGATGAGCGTCACATTATAATATCATAACGGCTACGTCAATATAGCCTTTGTAAACAATATTGTACCCACTCCGCGTTTTCTTTAGTTATTACCGCGTCAATATTAGTTATGTTAATATTAGCAGGATAACTTGAATCAGGTGACTAATTAGTAGTGTATTCTCATTCTCACCACTAACCGATATCTGACAACGGATTTGGTGTAATGGTTGAGAAGTTGGTTTATTACTCCAGAAGTCGTGGGTTTTCCCGCACAATATAGACATTCATGTGTGTGAAATATGTATGAATGTATTAAAAAAATACATGGCACCCATTACATAGTAGCTTAATGTTAGGCCAGAAACCGCTGTGAGAAAAATGTCCAAGAATTTATTTGATTATGTACCGTGTATGATGAGGACAGGAAAACGATAATGAAGCAGTACATCCTTACATCTCAGTCAAAATAACTGCTGAGTCGTGATAATGTGAATTGCTTATGGCCTCGGGCTAGGGTTGGCATTCGTGTCGCATACCGTTTTGTACGTCTGGCAAATCGATCGACGGCCATCCAGCAAAAACTTTTAAAAGGTTACGCTATTGCGAGTTATTGTATTCGAAGGGGTCCTTTTGACGGGGGTTAATTTGGAAGTTCGAAATTCCTAAATATCAATAAAATTGGAACGCTCTAAAATAATTCACCCTTGAATATCAACGAACGAAATATTTATTAATTAAAGTGATATATTAAAATTTGAAAAATCGACTTAATTAATATAAGGATACGGGTTCGGGTATTTGCATGCCTTTTAGCTAACAATGTCGCTGTTAAGCTTTGAAATCGCTTTTGAGAGGCGTAATTAATGTTTTGGCTGACTTAGGCAGCTACTCGACCCGCGGTTTCGAACAACGAAATGAGTGGAAACTTCGAAGGCCGCTGAAGGTATATATTCTCGTGGAAAGTTTGTTGTGAATTCAATGTCGATTCCTTAAACTTTGCTCTTACCTGTATTCAATAAAGCAAGTACTGAACAATTAATTTCGCAATAAAATACCGACAATTAATACCTTATTTTGTTAAGGAATGACTGAATGAGAAATCTTACAACTGCTGCCTATTTAATACTAGCGGTCGCCCTCGCGGTTTCACCCGCGCTTAATTTCCTTTTTCAACTACCACCCGCCCCCTTCCCCCATCAAAGTTTCCTTTATGTATATGTATACCTACTTATTGACTGGCGTGTTTCCCAGTGATTGGAAAAAAGCAAGAATAGTACCGATACAAAAAAAGGTGTCAAATCCGAAGGCAAAAAATATCGCCCTATCTCCATTTTATCCTGTACGAGTATGTCTTAGTTATTTCAATCTTTAATCTACCCTGTACTATATAAACATATCAGCAATAGTTTATCCGATTTTCAGCGCGGTTTCCGACGGGGGCGCTCAGTAGATTCTAATCTATTATCATTTGTATCAGCTGTATCCAGTGAAGTAGACAAGAAACAAAAGGTAGATACAGTATATACCGATTTCAGCAGTGCATTCGATAAGGTTGACCACAATATGTTAATTCTAAAACCCCAATTATATGACATCGAAGGCAAACTGCTTAAATGGTTCAAGGCCTATCTTGTCCAAAGGCCACAATCTGTGGTTATCAACTATTTTGAGTAGGATACTTATATCGCTAGATTTGGTGTTCCGCAAGGTTCACATTTGGGCCCTATTTTAATTTTAATTTTTCATAAATGACATTGCTGGTTATGTGAAAAACAGTAGTTTATCTCTTTTTGCAGAAGTATAAAACTATAAATAGTTTGGAGGACGCAGATGCTTTACAGGGGGACCTAGATGGCGTTAGAAATTGGTGCTTTCATTTTCTTGGTTAGGCTACGAACTTTTCAAAGGCCCTCATATATATTATTTTGATTTTTATTGTATAATTTAAATTTTAAGAATTCATCTATATTAATATTATAAAGAGGAAAGTTTTGATTGTATGTATGTTTGTATGTTTGAATTGAATAGGATCCGAAACTACTGAACCGATTTGAATAATTGTTTCACTGTTGGATAGCTACACTATCCCCGGTGAACATAGGGTACTTTTGATCCCGGAAATGTTTGGGAAGGGATTCCCCCCTTCCCAAAACATTTCCGGGAATTTGAAAAAAGAAATTACGCGCGGGTGAAAACGCGGGCGGAAGGCTAGTTGAAAAATATAATTTATGACATGTGTATTTAGATATAAACGTATTAAAAATAATATTTATTCTTGTATGCAAAGTTATGTACGTTAGATTTAAGTGTTTAAGGATTATGGTCAATGTTGTGTACGCATTTATAGGAATTCATACAAGCTTGAATGTTTTTGGTACATTTGTTAACACATTTTTTACTGCGTGCTTTGCTGTTGGTGTGTCTTTTAAAATAAATAAATAAAAAAAATGTCAAGTTTTGAACCTAAGTAGTCTTTTTATAAATGTTTACTTCTATGCTTAAACACCATCGTAATATTTGCCATCCTATGCTTTTACTTAGCTGTTATAAAACTAAACAAACGCTTTTTCCTAAAATAACATTAGTTCAGAGAAAGAGTAGTTTACTTAGTACGACCGACTGCGCTGCAGGCAACGTAATGTATTTTCATAAATGTCTCTTTGCCATTCCGCATTAAGAAATAGAGCATACCCCTTGGGCTTTTCCATGTCAAAATATTTCACGTACGGTGATCCAGGGGGAAATTTCGTAATGGGTACTAGTCTCATAAGTGATTATTATCCGTTCTATCATGATAAATTGTTTCATAATAATGTGAAAGAAACACCTCAGACAGTGATGTATTGTGTCAACACCTAAAGGGAGTGTGGCCTTCGCCCTGTTGCTAACCTCTGTGCTCTGTGCACGATTCGTCATTTATCTCACTATTTTTAGTAAAACTGATAAAATATATATATTTCAGACATTATCACTTTGATCGGATTTAGCGATTTCGGGTGGCAAGAATAAGAGGCATCAGGTATAATATCAAAAATATTATATTAACATCAAAATATTTGGATAAGCCTCTTCTAACGTATAATTTTCAGAATGTGGTTGCCTTTTGTCAGTTACGATGGACACGTTTAGTTTTTTTTACAAACGGTGAATAATTTTGCTGTCCATTGTTAATACGATCGTGCCTTTGTTTTCTAGATAATTTATACCATCTACTAAATTTCGTAATTTTGTAAAAAAAATAATATTAGAATCATCCGAAATTCGACCTAAAACAATATCGTGTTCCGAAGCTCTCCTTAGGGACAATGTTAGTAGCTGAGTAGTAATGAAGAAGACGTACTTAATTACTTGCATGTATAAATTGCTGAGGGAACCGCACCCTAGGGCTTGACATAGTGTTATAGACTAAAGCGCTGACAGCAGCAATGGAAAATGTATTTTGTTCGACTCCCGTCTTTATCAAGTAAGAAACGCAATAAATTTCACTACTTTAGTTTTTTAAAATTGTTGATTAAGGTCCATCTCAAATCTTTATACATTTCCTTGTTGAGTATATTTTGACACGCTTTACTATGTATACTCGTATTATCTAATAGGTTCTAATTGAATCTTGTCATTTGAGTTTCTGGTTTCCTCATATTATTATAATTTTATCAACTGGTAATTCATGGTCAGCGTTTAGGTTTTGTGCTAACTCCTAAAATAAACTACAATTTCCTACACTAGAAAACAAATTCAAACGAGCAATGTTTGAATGAGCACCTTTTTCCAATGAATGGAATTTCACAAATAAACTGATCTTGAAAAGATAAACATTGTACCTTTTTCAATAGGCTTCAAATTCACGTGAATTTGAAGCCTATTTACTTACTACTAGTACAGGATTTCTCGTATTCATGTTTATTTGTAGTATACTTTAGATAAAGTAGTTTACTTTCATAATGGATATGAAAATAAACAGTATGTGTTAAATACTGGAAAATGTGTTTAAAAATAAGCAAGGTCTTCTTTGATACACCAAAAAAGAAGAAATATTGTTTTTTGTATCAGGCTATACAGTTACGCTTGTATGTTTTTAATTGTTTACACATGCTAATTTAATACAAATTAAATTCAAAAATACTACTACACCTTGACCAAGGGATAAATTCCTAATTAACATTATGTGTCATCAACTTGCGTCTTCAAATGAATCGATCTGTCAAATATTTTCATTGTCAGATAAATAAAAAGTGTTCCTAAATATGAATTAGAGGTTTAAAAAATATATATTAACCCGTAAATGTTTTTTCATTTTAAATATAATACATTCTATATTTGACTATACAGTTATCAGGACAAACATACTATTATAAAATACAAAAACATTAATCTGGCACTTGATCGTATATCCCGATGACTACATTTTGGAGACAGATCTGTTACTTCGAGGACAATAGGACCCTTTTATATAAGAATTGCAAAATTCATTAAATTGGCGATAGCCTTAATCATACCCATTCTGTACTATGGTCGGTCGTACTCGTAGGGTGGGCGCGGGGCACAAACATCATTATTTTAAAGTGGCACGCGCCCGGCTATTGAATTAAACCTTTATCGTAGGCTGCTTTTAACTTGCACTTAGTTAACGAGAAAAATTGCTATGGAAACTGCCACTTAATTGCGGCGGTACCCAATAAACGTTTAGGGTATATTAATTTGTCTGGAGTAAATTGATTACAGGGACGATTATAAGCCAGTTTAGAACTGAATAAAAAAGAACGAATAAAGAAACGACATTTTTATGACGTCCACATGTTTATTTAGAGTGTTATGTAAAGATACAGTAACATTATATTTTGTGCTATATCAGTTGACGGGGGGTCAATACGGGCATGTCGCCCACTTAATGGTGAGCGGACACTATTGCCTTATTCATTTAAGGACACTTACTTAGAAAGCGTTGCTTTATGTGTTGAAATACTGTATGGCTATGCTCCTCTGATTCTCGAGCCTTTGGTTTCAAGAATACTGGCTTCTGCAACAATATTGCCGGAACACAGCCAGAGATGTCATGACGGCAAATTTTACCTGTGGTGCCTGTGGTGGCAGCCAGTCGGATAAAAAGTTCTAACACTTAGTTAACTATCGAACTCAGTTAACTATACCCAGAACAGAAGCGAATAAAGTTCAATAATTATATACATGTTTTATAACAGAAGCTGAATACAAAATGAGCTGACATAATTTATGCTTATATTTAAATTTAATTGCGAAGGTCGCTTGTACAACTTCACTTTCATCACCATGTGCTCACTGAAAACGAAAGTGCCAGTCGGAACAGAAACCAGATCGCGATATCAAATTACTTAATACAGCACCGAAATTGTATTATGTTCCACACACACGACTTCTAATTAACGCCTTCGAAAATTACATGAACGCTATAGGTAATTAAACGGTAAATTAATCTAGATTGAGTTAAACCTGAGAACCCCAAGTGTGGTAGACGGATTACAAATCTGATTATGATCAACAACTGACTTATTTATGTATTTCATCTTTAACTTCGAGTCTTTAAAACTAGAAGGCTTGAATAAATGCGTATAAAGGATCTTCAAGTCTCGTTTCAACGTGTATATTATGACAAGTGACTAAGTACAGCTGAAAGCACAGGATTAGGTGTTAAGTTGACGTGTCCACAAATTGTCGAGTTAGTGACGTTAGGATATTTTCCGTTCGAACAGAATGTACTAATAACATTAGCTATTTCGGAATTTGGTGCAATGCCTTTTTTTTTTTGTGGAAAAACCGCCTTACTTTTTTAAAGGCATCAACTTTCCCCGTCATACAAAAAATAGTCCAACGAAATTCCGTAGCAATCAGATCAATAACTTAGGAGAAGACACTCATTTTTATTTAACATACCTCATGGTAAACTATGAAATACAGTAACAGTTTGTTATATCCGCGTAAGAGCATCAATATTGCGAACTTCGATTGAAATATCTCAAGTTTCGGAACAGCCCCATCACTTCCGACCGTTTTGACAAACTGCTCCAAATGCCGGATATTGCCCTTGTACGGGCCTCAAATCGAATATCCTGAACTGTCAGTCTATTTTGTAGCATATTAACTTGGCCTTTTTGTTAAGAAAATGTGTCTATGTCACGCGATTATCTTTATCGGCTGCCTCGTTTCTGTCAATGGCAGCTTACCGAACATTTTATTTATAATTTTTTATTTATGAAGAATCAAGATTAGAAACAAACAACACTCCTCTACTCCATGCTGTCACACAACATATTTTTCATAAATTCGAATTATCCCATTTTATACATGTGTTTCATTGGTAAGGCTTGATCGTTTACTATAATAAATGGGTCAAAGTTGGGTTCGTATTTTTTTAACAAAGCCGACCTTGGAGTTTAAATCCCACAATAACATCAATTTTTAACCGACTTCAAAAAAGGAGGAGGTTCTATGTTCGACTGTATGTATTTTTTTTTTTTTTTATGTATGTCCGTCGATTGCTCCGTCAATTGTGGACCGATTTAAATAATTCTTTTTTTATTTGAAAGTGCATAGTTCCGAGGTGGTCCCATTGTCACCATGTCAGGATCTGATGATGGGATCCCGGGAAAATCAAGGGCAAACCTCAAATTTTATAGGCGCACACTACGCGTTACTTGTTTTTTCTGAAGCCATTTAAGTTTTTGCGTCCTATAGACATCACTTTATGTTGATGAGCTGATGATGGAAGGTACAACTCCTTAACGGTTAGGAGTTAGGGGATAATTATTTCAGTGTTGTAGGAATATGTGGACCGTTAGTTGTATTTCATGTACTTTTGCAGCTAAGCTGATGATGGAAGGTACAACTATGATGATGGAAGCTAAAGGGTACGACTTCTTAATTCTTATGTCCCTCTTGCGGGCTGCATCTTTAGTTGGTCTACTGAATGGTGCTGAACACTTAATGAATACCTAATATTGTCAAATAATACAATTCTACTATTTTACTCGTATTTTCGTTATCAATATTATGAGAGAGTTTTACTCACTCCTACGTATTATTCACACTAAAAATAGAAAAACAAACAAACTTTTTTAAAAAAAAATTAAACCGACTTCAAAAAAAAAAACAAAAAAAAAAACTACCTAAAAACACTGAAAAGCAAAAAATAATTTTAATAAGACATTCATCAAATGCGCTTATTGTCTAAGCCTATTAATAACATTAAATTGTATTTACGTGCTAGGTAGGTACCTACTAATCTGTTTGAAGTCGGTGCCAAGCCAAAGGTAATGAAAAATGATACATACCTAATAATTTATGTATTATACAGGGTTACAAATAATCCGCGGACGTAGGTACGTAGTCTGGGTACCTACTATTTGGCTTGGCACCGACTTCAAACAGATTAGTAGGTACCTACCTAGCACGTAAATACAATTTAATGTTATTAATAGGCTTAGACAATAAGCGCATTTGATGAATGTCTTATTAAAATTATTTTTTGCTTTTCAGTGTTTTTAGGTAGTTTTTTTTTTTTGTTTTTTTTTTATGTTATTATGGGAATTATTTTGCCTATTGTGCTAGGCTCGTAATACATAGAATTTTATCTGTTAATTTATCTCAGCTGGACACGCGTTTCTCCACATTTTCAAATATAGCTCATGTCAGCCTCATTATTACTAAATGTTACTCTGATAGCGACTTATGATTAAACATTAAACCTAAGCATAACAAAAACAGAAGAAGCAATGAAAAGGTAATAACATAGCGATAGTCGGAAGCAGAACTCTTAAATATTATTTTACCCACAAAGCAATGTATTTGTGATGCTACCCCTCTGGAAAAATCGTGATGTGTCTGTAAAAAAATCATTGACTTTTATATCGCAACCAAATGTTTATAGAAAGAAAACAAATTGTGAGCAAAGGCGAGCAATGAGCCGAAAGTAAAATAAACGATTCTCGTATGATGTTGGGATGCCTTGGATTGTGGAGGAATTTAATGGCGTGCAATATCGTGGCCTCGTTTATGGCTTCGTGCTATACGTTGCTTATGGCGAATTTTGTAGCCTTGGGTGATTGCTAGTGGAAACTCGCTTTACCTATTCAGCCAACCTTTTTTGAAAGATTATTGCGCCATCAGAAACGGAATTTACTATCGACTATCGAGATTATGTTCTGCCTTCTTTTTTATGCTCTATCATCAAATAGTGCACGCAGCCTTTTGATGATTTACTGTTTACTCCTTACCGCAACTATTTGCATATTTATAAACAGATTAAGGATCCTAATCATCATGTGGTATGAACGCGTAAAGACTGTTGCTTTCTTAATTTATTTTGTTATTCAATAAAAAAACACTTTATTCCATTTTTCCTTTGACAATAGTGTCATGCTATCGCTGTTTTCTGTATAATTACTAGAGTAACGTGATAGCATATTATTATTTTAATTAAGTAATTGTACTGCCATCAAATGAAAACAGTTTTCTACGAACGGAGGAACAATAATTAAACGTATGTATAATAACACTCAGCTATTAAAACTCCCCATAGATATTCAGTGCTCACTTACGCGCTCAGCTGACGTAGTTACAGATACCGTTATTGCTAAAGTGGCTGTTTTAGCACAAGTGCAAACAGCTATTAGGCGTAATCGCAATCGCGAAATTTTCATATCTCTGGTAACTGCGTAAATAACCTTCTAAACTGTTTTGTTTAGAAATAACGTTATTTTACTCTTCCTTTTGCGAAAGGCATGTGTACCTATATGTTTCTGTGTCACAAAACCTTAGATGTTGGTAAGAAACACTTTAGGACTTAAGAAAGGGCTTTTCTTGAGGATCGGCGGTTTAACTACAAGAATCAATCAAGGGTCGTCCAATCAAGGGTACCCTTCTGAGGGTCTAGTCTCTCTAGATAAGTAAAATCGGCCAATAACCCTGGCCTTGGACCGATAATTTGTAATATGGAGATTAATATATCACGTTGAAGGGAGAGATAAGTCACCAAATTGAGTGAAAGGATGTTTCGATTGATTACGTTGCTTGTAGAGACAGCTGACCAATGCGTGAAAAATATTTTAGTATTTCATTAGTATGATAAAACAGAAAAAAAAAACTTTGGTTAGTATCATATCTAGGTTGTAAATGAACCACGAAATTTTGAATTTTTTTTTTAGTTTATTAAGAAAATAGTTCGAGTGTCCTAAAACAACTTTTCGTTATTTAAATTTCTAGATAGAAATGGAATTCAAATTGAACTAAGCACAGTTCAAAGGCAAAATAATAAGTATTCAAACACTAAAGGAATTCTTGGAAGGAGGGTGGATCACAAGAGGATTGCGAGGATCAAACGGCCGGACCCATCGCGAAAGTAATAATAATCACGAAATAGCTCACTCTACCTTTATTACTACTTGGTGAAGTTTAGACGTTGTTTTATCTCTGACTATCGGCCGCCTCCGCGGTTTCACCCGCGCGTAATTTCTTTCGTCAATCATCCCCAACTTCCCCCCACGTTTCCGGGATCAAAAGTAACCTATGTCACCCAGGGATAGTGTAGTTCTCTAACAGTGAAATAATTTTTCAAATCGCTTGAGTAGTTTCGAAGCCTATTCAATACAATCAAACAATTAAATCTTTCCTCTTTATAATATCAGTATAGACATTCTGTATATACTAAGAGCTCAAAGGAAACGTAGAAAAAAATATCCTTTGACATTGGCTATCTAGCCCCAAACTAAGCATGGCCTGCATTATGGGTTGTTATTATTAACATTATCTTCACCAAAAAATACTTTTAGGGATTTTCGAGGTTTTACTAATATGCATAATTTCCCCTTACAGTCAACATTCGCAGTGTTATAATAATAAGGTCCACTACACATGTAACAACATAATATTATGTAACAATAAACTGCTACTAGTATTATTATGGCACTGAATGCGGAAATGTATGTATATATTGGTTAATTTTAGCCACAGCTCGTAGCAAATGGCTACGGCGTAGACGCTGAGTTGTCACGTAACCCGTGTCTCATGTCGACGAGACACTTATAATTACCATAAATTAATGCAAGCGAAACGACACCTTGTATCTTTTATTTATATGAAGAAAGATATGACTTGGAAGTTCATTCTTTTTTTAGAAATAAGCCTTTAATATAGTACAGAGATTAAATAAATGCATTTTTCTTAGTTTCTGATAAGAATCGCTTAAAAAGTTTTAACGTTTATTACTACAATTCAGCACCCATAAAAATTAAGAGTAAATTAATGCTTGATAAATTAATTAATCTAAAAGTATTTATATCAGCCTTCAACAAGATATTATTATTTGTTTTACTAAACTCGAGGTAATGTCATTATTATAAAATATTTTTGGTTGACTACGAAGAGAGCTTATGAAATTATAATCTGCGTGTGTGGGTATCTTTTGATCTATATAATTTAATATTCTTTGAAGCAAAATATCAACAGCTTATTAATAATTGAGTGTCTCATGTTACACTAATTTTCATACTTTAGTTTAGATTCTCCGGCGGACGTATAGGGGTGGTGTGTGTTTTTAATTTATTGTAATTTATTCTATGTGTTGCCTTGTTGACTTTATAATTTATATCAGGATCAGAGAGAAAGCTATTTTAATGTTGTACTAACAACGTATAATTCGCCTAGTGTCGAGTCGACGTCATGTTATACTTATAATGTTAACTGTCAAGTTTGTTGCTGTGCTTCTTCTTGGCAGGACTTGGTTTTGTAGACTTATTATTGTTTTTCTTTAGAATAGGTATGTTTATTTAAGCTAAGTGGGTTTAATTGCAGTTTGACACATTTTGTTGCTATTTATAAATAATGATTCTGCAATATAGGTACTTGTTTTAATAAATAACAGCAGCGTTAATTTTTGCGGTGATGATAAGATAACTGACTTTAACCTGGTTACTTAATTATTATTATTCATCGATTGTTGCTCATCGGGTCTTTGCGCCATAAATAAATTGAAAATGTTTATCTACAACACACTTTAAAAACCAAAAGTTGTTTAATTACTTAAATTATAGTTTTTACAGCCTTTGTTTACATAAATTGTCGAAGCCCCCTTTTAAGCATGACAAATACCTTTTCTAGGAGATGCTGCTCGATCTGATAATATAATTATTTGTCATACAAATATTTCATTTTTAACAGTTTATTTCATTAAGAAGCTTATTGTTATTAAGAAGCATATTAATTTGCCGTGTCTTTGTAACTACACATTATGTTATCCCATCAACACTAGTAAAACTTTTTGCTGTTAATTTCTCTCAAAAACACTTGGAAACATTGCTCCACAAAAAGTAACTGCGGTGGGACCACCCAAAAAATCAAAGTAATGTTGCGTTGCCGTAACGTTAACAAGAAGTTATTTCCCTTTCGGCCGTCTGGCAACTAAACTTCGCAACCGGTTGAGAAAAATTTATCCGCGATCATCATAATAACACAACAGTATATCTAATTGATCAGGGCATTAAGGAAACATGGAAGTGGAAATCTGCCAAATTAGTGCAGTACTGAATTATAAATGTTTTGTCAATGTCGGCTTATTTCAGGCCGACCAGGGTTATCTGTGAGCACAAATGACTGTTATTTTATATTAATTTCGTGAACTGAATACCTAAATAAATACGAGTTAGGTAGGAGTTTCCCCCCTTTGTATTTCATTCGTATTTAGGTCATGATTGGGAAATACTTTGATATTTATGATTAAGATGATGTTGTTTTAATGCTATGATTGTACCCATTCAATTTAGAATTGTTTGATTAATATTAAGCACCAGCTAGAATTATTCATTTATTTATAATGTTTATCAAACAAACTAATCTGTTTAATGAAGCCTTTGTATGATAGGCGATATCACTTTATTCCACAAATAATTATGTTTAAACTTTAAAGAAATATGTTATTAAATCCAACAGCGGCATATAAGTACGAGTAGTATTCGACTCTACAAAATGAAATGTCACCTGTAAATTCTTTTATATCGAAAACTTTTACTCCTGTTATGTATCCGATAGGTCTGGTAGATATAATTATGTATGTATCTACTGTTAGTATGACGTCCGAGATAGCCTACATTCAGTGTAATCTAAACATAACCAAGCAAAACTAAATCTATTTCGAGTGTTTCATTAATAAAGCTGGTGAATTTATTTATAAAAGCACCAAAATGTGTTGTGTGCTGCAAATAAAGGTTACGTTTCAGTACACCGTGGGAACGCGCGATTTGTTTAGCTAACCAAGCCCTGTTGTAAACTGACCTCGTGTTCGGTTAGCGTATCTTACTATTTGCTTTACTTTATATTGTTTATTTTAACACTGTTCCAAAACTGCGACTCGTGTATTGTAACACTAACAATGTTGCAGCTTTGTAAGTAACAAGGAACATAAGAGGTATAATAAAACAAATCTTCCACCCACAGGATTATGATAGTTTCCTAAGATAAAAAGTAGGGTCCGCAAAATATTATAACTGAACATTGTATAAAATCAAAATCGAAGTAGGACAAACAAAAATACTTATTCCTGTAAACCCATTAAATTGAGCGTTATCCAGGGTTGCTGTCAATTCACGAGGATTATTAGAATTTCCAGGAATCATTTATCAATAATTTAAATTAAAGCGTCTTAATCATAGATATAATACCCCATATGAGTTCGTTTTTAATTCAAAAGGAGACTTCTGACGACTAATGAATATTATAAGGAAACTGAAGCAATTATGTAGGTAATTAATATGTTCTTTTTATTTATCCTCTAGTAGAATTCTTCCGCAAAAGACGTATCCTACGAAGTCACGTCAATTAAGAGCGTTTGTTAGGCTTGTGTCCTACTCGTTCATGTCCGATTAAGGGAATAGTTCGTTCAACTGAACGAGTACGAACTATTCTCTTCTGATCGTTCAAATCGGTCTTCTAGTACATTTCATTCACCATAGTTAAGCGACAACGGGATCAAATGACCGACCGACCGATTACGGGTGACTGAGCGGTGGGTGAGAGAGAGAGAGTTGAAAGATCAGAGACGCGTGCGTGTGAGCGTGATGGACGATGTACGAGTACGACTGATTTGAAAATTAGTCTGTTCAGATCAGATCAGGATAATTTTGTTTGTTTTCTTTAGCGAAAGTGAATTAATTAATGTAAGTGTATGTATCCATTTTAAGCGTTTATTCTACTTTATATAAATGTTAAGTGGATGTGTGTGTGTGTGATATATTAAAATGACAGTCCTAAGCCTGCAAAGTATGAAGGGAAACAAATATGATCCGAGCCTCCCGGTCCGACTGATGTGATCATTGAACTAAATGAACATAGTGATCATTGAACTAAATGAACTAATAGTACTAAAAGACCGAACTAGTACATTTGAAAGATTGTCCTAGTTCGGAGCGTTCCGTTCAGTGACCGAGTAAGAACAAGCCTAGCGTTTGTTCAGTAAAAAGATTATGAACTCACTGAGGCACGAAATATCTTTTTCCAAATGTTTGTTTTTACCGTAAGAGTGTTACATAAGAGGCGGTCACGTTTCCATCTTGTATTTGCGCTGCGGTCACGTGGGACTGTTTTAAAACTGTTTACTATATTTTCTTTCCTATACAATACAGGTTGTATTGATAAACAGTTACTTTTAAAAATATAATTATTTTTTTGCCTGCTCTAAGCTACTTTTATGAGTTATGATATTATTAAATTCACATGTAGAGTTGGGACTAAGACAGTTTACCTACCATCAACCAAGTGTTGATATTAGGATATCAATGACAATGAATCTTTTGTCAAGAATGTCAAGATAAATCACGACGAACTCATTCGACAGCGGTGAAAATGACCTTAAAAGAGATGGATTTTATCAAAGCCTTTAAGCAACAAGCAGAAATGGATTTTGTTACTCTTCTTCACTCAAAATACCTACAAGCGGATAAAAATTAAATGTGACATTGACATGCAAATAACAATTCATCTTGTAGCAAACAATCGTTACGAGTTTACGCGTACTTCACCAATATCTAGAGGGGAAGTTCTTGTTGGGGGTAGGTAATAACAGATCGCACAATTATATAGTTGATAGAAAATTTATTGGACATTGTTGGATAAACAAAATATTGTGACAACACGTCACTCACATTAAAAACCTAATATGGGAAGTGCGGAGGTTGAACTCCAACAGTTCTTAATTTAATAAATAAATCTCTTCAATTTAACGGAGAAGGTAAAAAGGTCGTCGACAGATTCCGAATGAAATTTGATTAGTTTATAAGCGCCGTCAGATCTCTTAATTATTTGTAATTCAACAAGCTAACCTTTCTTCGTGGAATCCCGAAATATTCCTTCCAGCTAAACAGATAGCAATTAGTCGAGCGGAGCTGCGGAGGCCGGAGAGAGGCGGATGGTCCGGGGAGCGGACGTGCGAATTAGTCACGGTATCGCATCGCCGCCGGCTAGGCTTGTGTCCTACTCGTTCATGTCCGATTAAGGGAATAGTTCGTTCAACTGAACGAGTACGAACTATTCTCTTCTGATCGTTCAAATCGGTCTTCTAGTACGTCATTTCATTCACCATAGTTAAGCGACAACGGGATCAAATGACCAACCGACCGATTACGGGTGACTGAGCGGTGGGTGAGAGAGAGAGAGTTGAAAGATCAGAGACGCGTGCGTGTGAGTGTGATGGACGATGTACGAGTACGACTGATTTGAAAATTAGCCTGTTTAGATCAGATCAGGATATGTATTAATTTTGTTTGTTTTCTTTAGAGAAAGTGAATTAATTAATGTAAGTGTATGTATCCATTTTAAGCGTTTATTCAACTTTATATAAATATTAAGTGGATGTGTGTGTGTCATTATATTAAAATGACAGTCCTAAGCCTGCAAAGTATGAAGGGAAACAAATATGATCCGAGCCTCCTGGTCCGACTGATGTCATAGTGATCATTGAACTAAATGAACTAATAGTACTAAAAGACCGAACTAGTACATTTGAACGATTGTCCTAGTTCGGAGCGTTCCGTTCAGTGACCGAATAAGAACAAGCCTACCGCCGGCTTCGGAAGCTATGTAATGCCGCCCGTCACGACGTATCCGCCCTTTTGATGGCCCGCCCGGGACTCGGGAGACGCTGGACCGAGCTGATATCGCACGGCAATACTAATTACGTTACGGTTTTGTTTTTCTTTCGCATTCAAATCAAATCAAATCAATCAATTTCTTTCGCATTGTTTATTTATTCGAGATTATAATGAGAGAAAACGAGCTGATACTGACGATTAATCGCATGGAACAGAGGATCGCTCTTTTTTTTTTGTTACAATGTGTTTACGCACCATAACCGGGGGCTAGCGAGACCTGCGGCTGTGTGTTGGACTCGAGATCAAATATGATCGTCCCTACCCATTAAACTTCCCTGGTTCGTCATTCACACCCGAGAGGGACGAGCCAGTGTTGGCCTTATGTATATTTTAAGAAATTAAGAACTGAGAAATTTTATATTTTTGGAATTAAAGTATAAGTTAACCCCTGCATCCGTCTCTCAAGAACATGGCGTTATCCTCCCCCCGGTACTATAACAAAATTAGCATTTATTTAATCGTTTTCAAAGTTACATTTACATACAAAACTCTGAGAGATATAGGTACTTACTTATTTATTTATGTAACCTTACACTCGTAGTCGGTATCGCGACACCACCGCACCGTTCGAGATTGAATCCGCGCAGGTAACACGGTTTGACGCCCGGCGTCTGGTGAACTTGTGCGTGTGATTTATGTAAATAGATTACGCTCGCCTAGATGCTAGGTCGGGATCTGATGCCTTCTGTTTATACGATAAACGTTATTTCGCTATCTGTCTCGCGCCGGTGACAGCCGCGCGTTTCAATGTTATTGATCACGTCACGTAAACTTTCAGTTATTGCCTCTTGTTTTTCTTTTTATTTATCGAATTTGCTCATGATTTGACTATCAATTACATATTGAACAATCTATAAATATTCTGTCTTCTTACTTTGTTCAGGTAAATAAATGTTCTTTATTGTATTTATATTAACTTATTTGTTGTCACAGTCACTCAGTATAGGGGAGTGCCCCTCGGGCTAGGTGCCCGGTGCCGTAGTTTTTACAGGATCAATCATCAACATGCAAATCCGATATAATATCATAAGACATGGAAATACTTTAGTTTCTTGCCTGAATTTTGTAATTAGGTATCTTTTTGTGTAAAAATTAATTATCGTTTTAAAATCATCCTCTTAGATTCTATTTCCTCTTCCTTCCTCTTCTATTATATTATACGTATATACACTTCATGTCTAAGAAAATGGTTTCTTCATTTGTTTAAAATGCGTCGTGCTTTTATATTTGTAAAAGTTGGTGTGTTGACTATAATAAGTTAATGATTTATGTTTTTTTAGGAAACAAATTAATTATATACGAACTGCTCTGTTAAACAGACTGAATTCAACCCATTTAACTGAGTAAGTAAAATGGAATCGTAAGTTTTTCGCTTGTGAGTGTGCAGCTAGCCCGTGGTCTGAGTGCATTGTTGGCTTTACTCCATTCCATTAAAATTACAACCACAGAGCTAATACTAAGTAGTGTTACCTAATCCTGATTTTTGAGATTCATGTGGAGCCAGCGGGAAATTTAGCCAAATATTTTCAGTAATTACGAAGTTAAATGTGGTCAAATATTAAGCCACGCCAGCCATTTAATTATTTAGCTACCACTGTATATTTTCTGTTTGCTTTTACTCTGTCATCTATGTATCTTTTCTGGTTTAAGATCTTTATTCTCACAAGAATAACATATGTATTCACTTACGTGAGATAATTGTTAGCTTAGCTTAGCTTTTACATGTAATACATGTAAAATTTCTGTTTTTTTTTACGTCTTATTTAGTGACTTTGTTACAGTCAAAACTCATAGCCGGTCAAAACCACTTTAAGGTACAAAATTTAGGCAAAAGTAGTTTTGACCATGCCCTTGGTCAAAAACAGTTTTGACTGATTTTCGCAATCAAAAGTGGTTTTAACTAAGGGCGTTGGTCAAAACCACTTTTAACTTCAAAAATGGGTTCGAATCCTTAGCAGAAAATCACTTTGTGTGATGTTAGGTTAGGTTAGAACTGCGACAATCAGTACCGAATTCACTACTTTTGACTGCAAATATCAGACAAAAGTAGTTTTGACCGATGCCCTTAGTCAAAACCAATTGACTGCGAAAATCAGTCAAAACTGTTTTTGACCAAGGGCATTGGTCAAAACTACTTTTGCCTGATTTTTGCAGTCAAAAGTAGTTTTGACCGGTTATGAGTTCTGATCTGAGTTCTGACTGTAACAACGTCATGACCACATTAAAGAAACGTAGGCTACACTGCATACACCACATCTCTACTTAGTGTTTGCTTTGTGATTACAACCATCAACCAGTTAAGTGAGAAGTACGAACGAATCCACTCAGCAATATTGCAGTTTTTACGCGACGTCGTAACGTTATTATGGTATCACAAAGAGTCTGATTAAATTGTGAGCCGCGGGGGATGTTGTTTCATGCCAACTAATTCTTATAATTGTCATTTACGTTAAATACAGCGACGAGGAATGTTATTCCTAAATGCTTTTTTTTTTCAAATTACATTAATTTGTTTAATGGGAATCGTCTAAATGTAAAAGCACTCTAAACATCTAGAAATAGGACGAACATAATATTATATTCAAAGGCAATATAATCTGGATCATTCGGAGCTGCGATGAACAAACATAAAATAAATAAATAATATAAAATAAAGAATCCGTTCTTACATACATATTTGCTCCTATATGATCATTTACGAACTACAAGTATCTACGTAGTCGTAAGTGTATCATCCACGTTAAAGTTTAAGGACGTCCAAAACTTGACAGACGTTTTATCAGACTCATTCAATTTACATTATTCAATAATGTAATGAAAAAGTCATATTAATGAAGTTAGAGTGAACATAACCGAGCTTTAAAAGTCCGGTGAGACCTTTGGGTGGGACTCAGTAGCTGAAAAAGATCTGAGTAATTTAATTGGCGAATACAATTTGTTAAAAGAGGAACATTTTGTCCGTTAACTAAAACTAAAATTACGTTATATTTTTTCGGAGTGGATTTTTCCATTTGGTACAATTATTGCAAGCTAATTAGGTGGCCGCCGTGTGAAAGGCTGGCTAAGGCTGGCACCGGCTCGTCCCAATCGGGTGTGAAGGGGAACCGGGGGAGTTTAGTGGGTAGTGGACGCTTTAGTCTCGAGTCCCACACACGGCCACAGGTCTAGCTAGCCTGCGGTTATGGTGCATAAATGCATTCTCCTCCGAAAAAAAGGCGCCCGTGTAAAGCATCCCAGACTGAAATATCCCACTACCCACTTTACGCATTCGGTTGCCCTTCACACCCGCAGAGGGACGAGCCGGTATGCCCGCATTGTGTCGATTGGTCGGCCAAAGGTACCTACAATGTCAATAACATAAAAATAGCAAAACATAAAACAAATAAAAATATATTTCATACTCAGTTGACAATACTTCTGTTATTTATTACACTCTGTGGAAATTTTTCTATAAGGATAAAGACGGATTACTAAATTTAATTTAAGATCGTTCATCGTACTGGGCCGTGAATTCAGTATTGTGAAAATGATTTAATCAAAAGCTCCGTGACAATGTTCACAGTATACATTTCATAGGACGGGAGCAATATTCGTTCATTTATTTAGAGCCAGCGGGCGCTTTCGCCACGGCTCTTGGTTCTGAATAAGCCGTTAATACTTAGCGGTCATAAAACACAGAGATTGCTCGCCGAGGGAGATTTAAAATACAATATAATAAATAACAGAGAGCCGCGCCCTGACTTCCTTATTTTATTTATTTTTTCCTTAATTTTTAGAATGCAGAGCGCGTAATGACGAGTACATTCTTGAAAAGGCTTTCCTGTTATGGATTTTACTAGCCGTAGCCAAGGCTACGGCCCCACGTGGGCAATACGCCGTTATCTCGTAGGAATGTAATATTTTTCTGGGTTAAAAAGTAGCCTTTGCCACTCTATAATATCTCGCAAACTATCTTCAAACGAAAAATGAAAGCGACGTGAAAGAAACGTAAAAAAACAAACTACACTTCTATTTCTGTTATCAGATTGGAACTGAGCATTATCACGAGCTGAGACAAGTACCTACCCTATGTCCTTTCCCAAGGTCTATTACCAGCATATTATGTGTACCATTTTATCTCGATTTTATCAATATTGGTTGAGTACGTGAAAGCATGACAGACGGACTTTCACATTTATAATGTTAGTATGAATGAACTAGTATGTATTTTAAATAATTGCTAATCCGTGACCGAGGTCAAAAGTCCCATTTATTAATTCATGCGGTATTATCCTGGTATACATTGTGTTGATAATTTTCTTTATCACGTGACTGCCCCAGTGTAAATGTGCATGTTTAATTATTTATTTTCACTATAGCCTTTTCTATGACATAATATTTCCATTTGCCATCCTATTAACACCCATAATAGATGTGGTTCTATAAAATTATTATTCTTTTCATATTCTCCGACGAAACTGATTGAAGGTTTTTAAATGACGGGATAGTATATAAAATCTTTCAAGTAGCTTATATTTAACCTGAACATGTGAAATTCGCTAGTGATTTATTAGTATTAATCAAAGGTTCTTAGAAATAATTATTGTTTACTCAAAAAAAAAAAACAATTGGTAAAATCTGCCGGAATAAAAAAAATAGTATGCTAAATGTACAGTATTTAGACATGAGGACTTCGTTACCTTCGTTCGTTACGTAAATAAAGGTTTGTTTAATTATAAACCTTTATCTAAGACCTTTATTTACTTCGTTAGATTTAATTTCACCTAAATGTCAGTAGTATAATATTCGCTTATTTCCATATAAATCATAACATCTAATTACGTTTCCAGGATGTGACGGGAAATAAATATAATTATCTCGAAAATACGTCTTCTTTCGCACAAGTTTAGCGTCTGTATAAATAAATGTCATGAGTTCAATTTCCTTCTCTCTCTATTCAGATGTTGCGAAGAGGGTCGGCTCTCGTGAGTTTCACGACATAGTAGAAAGAGATCACAGTACGTTTTCTCAAAAATTACGCGCGGGTGAAACCGCGGAGGCGACCGCGAAGATCTTGGGAATCGTCAGCTGAACGATCCTTTTTTATATTGTTTATGTTTTTATACTTTTTCTAATTTTTTATGCTTTTTATTATATTATACCTACTGTCAGTTGGATTTTCGTGTTTTGGTTGCAACACGATTTGGAAAAATTAATTAGTGGCGTATAAAGATAACGTACTGTGTACTCTTTCTACTATGGTCACGATGTCACGAGCTGGGGACGTATGTCAGTACTTGTGTTAACTAAGCAGTGTAAGCCTGACCTAATACTTACTATACAGACGTGGAACTATGTGTACAGGGTTTGTGGAAACGTTGGCAAACTCTTCTTGTTACTAACCAAATAATTAAGTGTTTGGACAGCTTTTAATACTTAAATGAGTAGACTCTGTTCAGAGTTGCGGCGAGGTGGATTCCCCTGAGGGTCACAGTATTATTTTTATGTATTATTTTATTATACTTGTGTGAACCAAGATATTTCTTTTTCTACATTTCCCAGAATATAAAAAAAACTTTTGCAAGCTTTGTATGTTTTTCAGTCAGTTTGTTTGTTGTCAGGATTTTTTAGGCAACCCATTTTTAATATGTTTTCTAATATGCTAAATTCATAATAAAATAAGTTTCATTCTATTATCAACTCGGTGCAATTCGACCTTAGTTCGGATCTTCTACTATATTAATGTCCCACTGCAGGGCAAAGGCCTCCATCCTTGAAATCATGTTATCTTCACAATGATGGGTACTGGTACTTAATTTGTAATTAATATTAAAAACTACTATTAACATGAAAACTGTGAAAATGTAATTGAAATGAGTAATAAATTAAGCAAATCAATCAAGGATTTTAAATACGAGTTGCTTATTATCTTCGGAGCAAGCGCGCCGTCAAGTCGGTCTCGATGCGGCTCTCTTCTGTCGCTTGGAGTATAATACATATTTATAAACTTTGTGATTTGCTTCATTTTCCGCAGATTTGTCAACCAAATTCCGAAAAAGTAATTCTCCCCTGCTTACGAAAGCAAATAAATACCCATTCAAAATGAATTTAGCATTCTCAATACCTTCTTATTGGGTTGGTTCGTTACGTGAAATTTCCTTTTTTTTTCAGAGGGGTTATGTTACGGCTCGCCTCTTCCATTGACGGAACATTCAGCCTTTATACGCTTTCTTAGTTCTCATTAAATTAATATTTTACTTATGTTCCTCAGAGAAGAACTTGAGTTAATTAAGTTAGCTGTTTAAAGTTACTAAACAACTTAATTTGCCGTAAGCACATAAATGAACAGAAGATGACTTTATAAATTCTGGCCTTGTTAGATACCAATGAATGGGCAGATTTAGTCTAGATAGGTTAATAGGAAAACTCTGAAACTAGATTAATTAAGTTATTAATCAATCGCACCGAAATGAACAGAAAGATTCAGCTGTCGAATGATGAGTTTTCGTAGTAACTTTAAGAAGAAGACAGTTTGATTTTTGGGAAATACCTATTGAGCAACGCTCAATTGGTAACGCTTAAGTCGTGCTAGCTTATTCCAAAAAAATCGCCTGTTATATTATTATTACTAGTGCTTTTTGTTACATTAAATAAATCTAACTGTCGAGTACTTAGTAATTTTCAGAGGCAAAATTCTTTTCTGTAAAGCTATGGACCGCTAACAGAAAGACTAAAATTGCTGTTTATGCATAATGCATCGCGAGTGCACGTGTATATGTCGCAGTATCATAGTTAGAGCCGAATTATAGTTATATGCCAAGGGTTATAATTATATAACGTAAGATGGTTATAAGGAAGCGATTTATAACTATCGTACGGCCACAATCTAGTAATATGGTTATCAGACTAAACTAATCTAGTTACATAGTAATAAATCTACTAAACAATTAAATAAAACGATTTAATGGTCTTTATTTTTGTTATAATCAACGTTTTTTAACCTACAATTAGTTACATTACAATACTTTTTATTAATAAAACGTGTCAGTCCGAATACGTAATTTTAAAAACCATTTCTTTCATTAATTTAGGGAATAGGTGTTAAAAAAAAAATAACCACGAAGGCTAAGGCGGGAGCTCCGCTACGCTCCGCTACGCTCCGCTCCCGCCTTAGCCTTCTAACCTATGTCCATCCGAGTCGATTTCCGCCTCCGGCCGTTTATACAATGTTTATTACCTCACTAATAATATTAGTCACCAAGTTATATTTATTACACCTCATCTATAATTCCATACTATAAAATATTTAGACGCCCGTTAATTTCTTAGTCGCCCCAGTCGATTTATAACTATAGAACTAGATTAGTTTAGTCAGATAACCATATTACTAGATTGTGACCGTACGATAGTTATAAATCGCTCCTTATAACTATCGTACGTTACATAGTTATAACCCTGGCATATAACTATATTACAGCTTTATCTATCTTACTGCGACATATACACGGTGGGTGTGTGTCGGTCGTTACCGCGCTCGAGAGGGCTCTCCTGCCTCCTCTCGACCCCGGGCCGGCAAGCATTCTCCTCACTGTTGGTCAACTTGCTGATTAATATCTTGTTTAGATAAACAGGTGTTAGTAAATGTTTGCGTTATTATCATACAGCTTAAGCAGCTTGTAGTTGAGATAATTTGAGCATTAATCGTAGGGTTTCATGCATAGAGAAATAACAATAGGTTTCATGGTTCCGAGGTATTTTGAGTGGAGTTAGGTTTGTAACCAGAATTCAGTTTTAGGGATTTTCAGCAATGTAAGCGTTTTGAATATTACAGCGTGTTAAAGGTTGTGTTATACAGGTTGTTGAATGTTTTTTATAAATATTATGTCCTTTAACAAAGCGTTAATTGTGGTACGGATTTAACCTATTTAGTAAAGACGTATGATGTTGTGTTTGAATTATGGTGCAGTAATGTCTAATGATAAGACAACAATGTTTCAAAACCATTTTTAAAGACTGCATCAAATCCTTTTTTAATGGGTAATTTATTATCAGGACAAGTTATAATATCATTTATCAGGTACAGCTTCCATGTGAAGATTGAAATAAATGAAACCGCTTATAACAGCAGCATTGCATTTTACACATTTTAAAATCTTTGCTAATGACTACCAGTTAGTAAGTAAATAAAGGATTGTGATGGAAGGTAGGTATATTATTTTTTATTGCAATAGTTTCTGCTGAAAATTGAGTGTTCTAGACTCATCAATCGTTGCTCCGTTCGCTTTTACAGCATTTTTACTCTTAAGGTGCTCCCTCACCGGGAGCATTCGCATGTAATGTAACATTATAGATTCGTCTTCCGAGCATTACATTACAATACTACCTCCCTGACCGACGAACGTTCGCGTGTAATTGATTGATTACACATTGTATCATTACAAGGTGCGCATTGTAATGCTCGGTTCTCCTCTTTTAACGTTACATTACACGCGAATGCTCCCGGTGAGGG
Organism: Mecyna flavalis; assembly: GCA_949319885.1. NCBI lineage: Eukaryota > Metazoa > Arthropoda > Insecta > Lepidoptera > Crambidae > Mecyna > Mecyna flavalis. The sequence continues at coordinate 3,949,068 of OX439426.1, forward strand.
AGCACCTTAAGTAGAGTAAGCAAAGTAATATGCTTTGCAAGTGCAAATATTACTCTTTTCTAAAGTGACTCAAGGGTAGGAGGTTCTGATCCATGCGGGTTTTATGTGCAAATAACACATAAAACAAAAAATCTAGTCTAATCTATTCCCAATTCTCTTTGTTCGGCCCTTATCGGGGTTAGCTTAATCCATAGTCCAATATTTGGTCAGCCCTGTTATTACATTGAAGCGGCTGAAGACAGACCTTCACAGCCTTTGACAGGAGTTCCCCTGTCAATAACAAGCACAAAGAACAATCAATAGTTCCGTGCCGACACATTCAAAACACACATGTACGTACACACACTTAGACCTGTACACAGCCACACAACAAATATATTCACTATTTAATATAATTTCCATTTATATATCTGCTTATTAGAAGACCCTCATATCTTATGTAAGCAATAAGCACATTTGTTGTCCGATGAATATCTAGTTAAACTATCTGAAACACGTGGGAGCAAACACTCCGGGCCAATATGCATCCGATTACGAGCGAAGTTGAGACCTCGCACAATTGCCACTGCGGTGTTGCAGTAATCCCCGTTTATAGTCGAGATAACATCCATTCAAATGTTTGCCGTCCACATCCGTGAGTTTATGAACTAAATAAATATTGAATAGACGAGTTATTGTAACTGAGTTTCAAACGCTACTTCGTATCATATCCATTTTTTCGATGGTTTGAAATTTATTTATTTTTATTTGGAGCATCTCTATGCTATTGTTTGGCGGGGTAATAATATAATAGTTCTGCACCAAATTTGGGCTAAGGGGGCTAAAATAATAGTGAATAAACCGCATCTGCACCGACCAAGACGAGCCCGGTCTGTGAACTAAGTCCAAGGATGTTAACACCGGTAGGTACCACCTAGAATGCAAAGTGTGATTGAAATAATCTTATTATAAAAACCCTAAAAGAAAATTGCGGTTCGGCCCTGAGATCGGACACGGACCCCAGGTGGCGATACCTACGAAGGTAAAATGAACCTGTGATCTAATTAGGTTAGTTCCCCGGTTAAGGGTTACCGAGGTCTGTCGCCCGTGCCCCAATATAATAACTGGAATTGACAAATAATTTTGGAACATAATCCAAAAGGCAACGTTCGATTATTCGGAACAGAGGTATAGAAACGATGAAATAAATATTTCATGAAAGATTTTGTTAAATTCTGCTGGGAGATGGGATGGTTGATGTGGTAAATACGAGTATGAATCTTTTCGTATTCAAATTCCAATTATTCAAATAGACTTTCCCGGAGCTCCTGAAATTGAAGTAATATGTCATCCCTCATTTATAGAGTAACCTTTTTCTATACCCCTGTCATTTCTTTCCCTGTAATTACGAGTGACTTAGACTGATGTGATATATTGATACAAGCCTATCGCGTATTCCTAAAATATAAATATGTTTTTTTTGTTATGTAAGAGAAAGGCAGACTCTGCTAAGTACTGATGGTATGGGATTACAACCTTTGACCGTCTTACAGAAAGGAATCTGGATGAGATATTATTGTTTACGGAGAGGAAATAGGTACAAAAGGGTGGTTCGGGCCTTTGACACTCTCACACCCGGTCTATTTTCGTCGACTAAGATATAGGAACTAACTGCAGCATGAGTCTTCCACATGAAAATTCAGAAAACCATTAGATAGGCATTGAGTACCTACCTACAGAATACAAGTGACATGCTATCAAATAGGTATGACCTTAACAAAACATAAGTTAAATCTTATTTGCATTCAACAGGGACTTCATTGTTGTTCCAACAGTCCTTTAACTTATTGAAAAGTAAATAATACAGAAGGATTTCTCAGATTTTCCATGAAAGCAATATAAACTCGTGGCCTAAAAGTTGTAATGACGAAATGCCGTGTACCTCGCGGATCCATTGTAGTCGGCGAACAATACTCACCTGCCTGTTGCGACTCGTGACCTTTCTGCCCAAGGCTTCGTTTCCCCGGGGAACATTAATTAATTTACAATTTGTCATGTCAGTGTGAAAATTTTTATTTGCGTATAATTATGGATTAATTCGTTTGATGTCAGTGGATACGGAAGTTGTTAAATAGATTTATCAATATTCGTCATTGCTTCTCTGATTTTTTTTGTTCGAATAGAGTATTGTGTGTTCATTTATTCAACACAGTATCGGGCGCTATTTGATGGAGCCATACTTAAGAAGTATCAATAGTGTACCTGTTATCTGGTGTGTGTGTATGTGAGAAAAGCGAATAAAAGATGCATCAAAAAGTACACAGATCAGACACTAATATAGACCCTCAATTCTTAAAATACCGAAAAATTACGACAGTCTATTAACTTTAAGGACGGAGTTCACGGAGTTAACTAAGTAGATTACTCTGTCAATGCTGATTAGTTCGTCTCTCCTTTTCTGAAGTTAATAATGTCATCAGTTGAACCTTTCGGGAACTTTCAAGCCGTTTCTTTTTAAAACCTATTTTACACGAAAGCGGTATATTCAATATCTGTATTCAATACGTCATAATATACATAAATATTAAATTTCCAAAATTTTAAAGCGCGTCTAACTTCAGAGCAACTGCAACAAATTACACTTTCCTAATAGTTGATTTTTTAGTAAAAGTTTTTAAATTGTATAAAAGATAAAGTAAAGCAGGCAGATAGCTAGTAAAAAATAAAAACCTATTTCATCGGTACATCAAAAGTTTATTCAACTTCGACAATTTCCTGAGGCTCAAAAATGACCTAGAATAGCACTTTATTAACGTTTTATTCCACTAATTGCCTTCCTTTTAATTTTTTCATAACATTGACTTTACTTTCGCATTTAATCAAAAGTTTTCACTGGTTTTTACTTACTTTTATCGTCTTAGTAAGTTTGCTCTTGTTCTCAACTAGCCAATTACCTTGAAGAAGTTCCAGTAAATTGATAAAGTAAATCAAAGTTAGCGAGAAAGAATGGTGTTCTGATTTACTGGATAGGGAACACACAAGAGTTTTAGATTTCTCGGAGGAGAATGCACCATAACCGCAAGGTCTCAACGGGCAAACTGAGGGTGTAAAATACTTGTAAAACAAACTTCGGAATGACGATGAGCGGGACATTTGATTAGACGCGGATATTAGATGTCGGCCGAGAAGGTATGCGGAGTGACAGAGAACAGCTTGCTTCGTGAGCGAAAGATCTTCATGAGGTAATGGATGTACATACATTGATGTAATCCCAAACCTAGAGCTAAATGTAATTCTGCCAGAAATATCTATTATTTAACTGGGTATTGACTTATTAATAATCCAGTTTACACAATACTCGTATAAGCTAATGTTTATCACATAAATGTTTGCTCTGGGCTTCACTCTTGGTTAGAATCGTAACCACGGGTCATATAGGGCGAAGCAATTATTAGTTGCGTTAACAATCAAAGTAGTGAGCGAATTGTTTGGTAGGTTAGGTAGGTACATCTGTAAACTTAGATTAGTTACAACTTTTTACAAAAATGTACTACTTTTTTTCTCTCGCATTTCTGCAGTAACAATCGGGTTTTATTAGGGTTGTTTGAGTATCGAGCATGTGAGACGAGCGACTGATTGTAATCTGCATAATTTTTGCAGCACTGACTGAGTTACTCGCTTGCATCGATACTGAAGACGCGTAGATGTAAAAAATATACTAAATCTATGCGTAGATGCATATGCAAATCCCTAGCGCTTTGTCATGTTAAATCTATGATTTCTATCAATGCCCCTACGAGAGTACGCGTATAACTGTGGAATAATAAACCTCGAAACGGTCCCGTGTCAGCTGTTTGATCACGTCGACAAGAAATATGAAATGCTGAAACGTTCAATCAAAAAATGTAATATTTTACTTTGTAAATAAAAAGGGCCGTGTTCTTTAAAATTCAACGCCAATTCCTTAGCCCTAGCGTAGAAATGATTACTCTGTCTGGGGTTTTAATCGGATTCCTTGCAATAATTTATTGGTACAAAATTCACTTTATCCGTGTTTTGGGCTCGTGATTGTTCGATTGAGGAGATCAGTGGCAAATAAGATATGCGTACTTTGCACACATTAAATTTAAGGCTTATGAAAAATATAATTTTAGAACTTGACATCTTGTTACATTTTGTAAATTATTGAAGTCAAGTGAAATCTTATGAAAGTACAGATATTATGTCATAAATATCGCCTATTTTTATTTTTAGCCGCATCCGCTCAGCACAAAATTAAAGTGCACATGCTATAATTTTTAACTCACATCTTGGTTTGGTACGGTAAGAATTCGTACATCGGATCTTCTATAACCATCTATGAAATGAATATTTTGCTATGGTGAACGTAACTTTCCCTGCAATTTGCTTGTAAAGGAAAACATACAACTGTTGAAAAAAGTTGCTGTGTATTATATTGCAGTCTCCACTTCGTCGACCCGTAATTGTTTTGAATATTGACATAATTACGAGCCAATGCCTCTTTGTTTGCGATCACTAAGGAGAAGAAGTGTTGTTGTTTATTGAAAACGCCCCGCCCGCCTCCCTGCTTGCTCCCATTCCGTAAACCTCCTTCCATCTCCCTGATCCATGATGGATGGCGGTCGGTAATATTATTTCTTAGGTTCCGTTAAAAATCAGGTCGACGCCATCATACGGTGCTTTTATTTACCCTTCTTTTTCCATATTTTATCATTGGAAAAGATAAAACTTTAGCATAAAGCTTTTTCTGCTTGGTTTTTGTCGCAACGTTTTTCTCGTAGTCATAGTAAAATACATTTTAACTTTGCTTTGAACGAGAAAAAGAATTAAGTGGGGATGATTTGTTTTTAGAATCTATAATATAAAAATGAATCGCAAAATGTGTTGGTAAGCGCATAACTCAACAACGCCTGGACCAATTTGGCCAATTTTTTTTTAAATGTTCCTTGGAGTTCAAGGATGGTTTTTACGGCGAGAAAAATTGAATTGATTGATTGATCAATTCCCACGGGAACGGGAACCACGCGGGTGAAACCGCGGGCGCCCGCTAGTAAGTAAATAAAAAATAAAAAAATATCTCTGGACATTATTCACACAGCGCCATCTATCCCCAAACAAGGCATTAGCTTGTGCTATGGGTGCCAGACAACGGATAAACATTACTTATATACTTTTTTTGTAAATATGTACATACATATTATACATAGAAACACCCAGACCGATACAAACAGACAATGTTCATGCACACCAATGTTTGTACCGTGCAGGGATCGAACCCGCGACGTCTATGGTGAAAAACCTTTATTTTACACTTTTTTATAACCACTCAACGCCGAACCGGCACTCGGGTGCCGCATAACAATAGATTTTCTATTGTGTCTAGTAATCCGGGGCTAGAAGGATTAAAGAGACTAAAGAAAAAGAAAGTTATATACATAGTCTTCAAGTTTACCCTTTATATTCTGTACGAGTTGAACTACGACGTGCCTCTCACATTTCATTTTGCAAGTTTAAACACTGTATTCAAATGGCTTTATAGATATATTCCAGATGCCTGGCTTTTTGACTTGACAATGAATAGCATGTAGAATCTGGGTGGGTAATTAAAACTTTACGCATAAACAAAGTTCAAACCACAAAATACACAAACAGTCAATCAATTTCCACCATATGTATATCACGAGGATTGTGGGGTTCCGTTCCCGATATTCGTTTCTATTTATTATAAGTTTGCTATTTCTGTTATTTCATGATCGTATTGAGCATTATCCAGGAATAGTAAGTAGCATAATAGCAAACTTATAATAAATAGAAACGAATATCGGGAACGGAACCCCACAATCCTCGTGATATACATTATGTATGTTGCCAAGGCTTACGACTAGACTAGTCTGTACCAAAATTCACCTAAAACGTTTAGTACCCGCTAAAAACAGTGCAATCGGTCTAACATTAATGAATCAATCAACTCGGTATACTATCATTCGTTTATTTAACACAACTTGGACACAACAGAACCCTTTTAATTCACTTCTGTTCTACATGACGAGTTTAATAAATCTTATTTTATATGTTCAAAAATAATACCTACGGAACACGTATTCGCATTCAGCCAACTTTTATGCCGTGTGCGTCGGACCGGTTTATCGGGCGTTTAGTTTCGGTCGCGCAGTAATCCGTGCATTATGTGCGCAAACAGTCGTAATGGACGGCAAACATCATAAACACGGCTCCGTTTACTGCGCACGGGCACAGGCGGAGCGCCTCGCGGTGAGAGAACTCGGGAACTGCTCCGCCCTAGAGACTACGGACGTAGCAGCCGTAGCGCTCTGATATGTGTGTCAGTGGAACCTTTAGTGCTACGAGTTATTCGCACTTTTATAAAAAGTATGCCGTATTTTTTCTGTGGAGTTGGACATCATATTGTCTGGGTCATGCATGATTAGTTTCATTTTCATTGCAGCGAAAAGATATTGTACCTTCATGACCTGCAAACGTCAAATTGTATTATGTGCGTATCTTATAGTTTAAATGATAAGATTGGCCTTAAAAAAGTGAAAATATCTTCTTTACCGTTTCTTTTTTATACTGTAACGTTATCCCTGAGTTGTCAGGATGCTAACTTAAATGATGAAATATTAAAGTTTCGAAATTAGCAAAATTTATATTCAGTTGCATAACCTGCATTGCTGACTTTTCGTAATTCATTTCAGTATTTCATTCCGGAGCGTGCTGTTGAGACAACATCATTATTAAAATGGGGTGTTTCCGTTTTCATCCCACGTTTTCATCCCAGGAGTTAAAAAAAAACGACGGGTTGCACTCCGGGAGTGCCGGCAGAAGTGAAAACCTGAATATTAACGTTGTGCATTTTTGATATGTATTTTGGAATGGTTAGGGATTTAATTGATTGGTAGAGGTATAAAAGTACTATCATTTATGTGGTAAAATACAATATTTATTTATTGCGCTATCGTACACAAACATGACAATTTATATTACATTAAAAAGTTTATCTCTCAGAATTAATGTAATCAGAAACTTTTTCAGACTTATCAGAAACTCCTTGCTGTGACACTGAAACGCCATGTAATAAATGATGATAAAATGATTGACAACCGTCAATGTCATACTTTTTTGATTGACAACTATTTATTTTCTAAACAACGAAAACAAAGTTTGGAATTAACAAATAATTGCATACTGGAATCTGCGGATAAACTTTTGAATTTGGAGCAATCGGCCAAGAAATGATTCCCTTTACAGAATCCGCAGACTCCCGAATCGTTAATAACACGAGTGGTGTTACAGTAATCAACATGTCGCTTTCCAGGATGTTCACTGGGAATTTGGGGTAACAAGCCAAACTGTGTGTGAGAACGAGCCTCTTGTCGCAGGAAATCGGACAGCATTTCCAACTTCATACGACCTGATGCATGCTCCGCAGCATAGCGGATCCAAAGACTGCGGAGAAGTGGTGTTAATTTCCACAAAGTACTGTTATATAATTCCGGCGAATAAAGATATTCCAAACTTTTTAAATGTTTTATTACGGCAATTAAATTTTGAATTTTGCAGGATATCAAATTAAGGTCTTTGTGGTCCTTTGTAGCATAGGAAGCATATAGGAAGCGACCGCACTGCGGCTATAATAGTAGAAGAGGTCACACTTGACAGTTCATTTATGCAAAGAAAAATATACCTTACGCTAAAGGAATAAAACTCAAGAAAACAACATCAGTTCTTATTAATACAATTATTTACTCTACTCCTGATGTACATAAGAAGCACTTTTCTTTGCATAAATGAGCTGTCAAATTGAACAAAAAACCATTATTGTCTATAGACCGACAAATTATCTGTTCCGGTGGCGGCGTCGCTACTGTCTATTTAAAACTGTCATTAAATATCGTTTTTGCATTGCATTTCACGTAGTTCCAATTTTGGCCACCGGAACAGATAAGTTTGTAGAAAACACGTGTCCGGACTTCAAATTTTATATGGATTTTCGATCAGGTCACGTGACACATAAATCCTGACGCGAGTTTAACATTTTTTCCCCATACAAAAAAAGTGCTCAACGCCGCTAAAGAAGTTTTCACTTCAATAATAATAATTATTCCGCTTTCAACCCGCAACAAAAATGGACTCCGTTTTCAACCCACGGCATAGTACATAACTGTTTAGTAACTTATGTAAGTAACGTTAGCAGACAAACAAACTTTGTTAGAAAGATCTTTATTCATAATTAACACAACTAAGTCTTTAGAATATTGATATCTAGAAAATCACAGATTCGTACTATTATCAATTCTACATTTTAAAAAAATCACAGATTGTAAGTATTATTCATCCTACATCTAAAAAATCACAAATGGTAATTATTATCAATTCTACATTTTAAAAAAATCACAGATTGTAAGTATTATTCATCCTACATCTAAAAAATCACAAATGGTAATTATTATCAATTCTACGTCTAAAAAAATCACAGATTGTAAGTATTATTCATCCTACATCTAAAAAATCACAAATGGTAATTATTATCAATTCTACGTCTAAAAAAATCACAGATTGTAAGTATTATTCATCCTACATCTAAAAAATCACAAACTATTATCAATAAATTCTACTTCTAAAAAAATAACAGATTGTAACTATTACCAATTACATATACATCTAAAAATCACTGATCGTAACTATTACCAATTACTTATGTATTTAAAAATCACAGACCGTAACTATTACAAATTATACATCTAAAATTCACAGATCGTAACTATTACCAAATTGTGCATATAAAATCACAGATTTAAATTATAGCTTTATGATTTACATATGAAAATTATCAAATAATTTACAATAAATTAAAAAGTAAATGGTACTAATTTCTCCAGACAGTGTCCGATGCTAATTTTACCACAAGAAAGATCACTTAATGCTGAATTAATTATTTTCTCTCTCTCCAAAACATCATTGTTACGTGGCCTTGATGATGAAACTTGTCCAGTAAAACGCGTGTTTTGTAACTTGGCATCTTTATTTATAATTGTGAGGAATTGGAGCATATTGAGAGTCTTCTTTTTTGCCACATAGCGGTTTAGGGTTGCATGCCAGCTTTCTAGTGCATTTGTAGTTCGGTGTCTTCTATTATTTGCGGACCACAATGTTGGGGGATATTTACCACCATTCATATATGTTTGGACAACATAGTCATTAAATTTAACAATATTGTTTAAGGTGGGACAGTCTTCCATAATATATAGGAAGGCATCATCAATCATTTCCTGAGGTATTAAAGGTAACGTAAGTATTAAACCCACATGTTTTTTCAAATAGTTTTTTTTTGTTAGATCAAGCTTTTTGGCTTTTTTGTGTATTGATTGACAAAAGTGAAAATAACAAGCTCTTGTCTTCGTTTCTGGCGAAACTGATATGTTTTATTTGTGTGTATGCTTCAACTTAATTGTTTCTTCTCGTTTATTATAATTTAAAGGATTACGTATATTTTAATTTATTTTATAGTCTCTTCTGAACTGAATTTCAAATCAGTTTTACTGGAATTTTGTTAGGTACTTGATTTATTTATTTAGATACATGACAATAGTACACCGATCCGTTGGCAGACATTCACGTAGCCTACGACGGTAAGCGGCCACTGCTACCTATTTCATTGAGGGAGACTAAATCGTGAAGCGTCGCTCTATATACTGCTATACCATGGGCTCTAAGCTTCGAGCCTGATTTTCATGTGTACTGGCAGCCACGTTAATATTGCCGGTCTGGCCAGTCGGACTCTGAAAAAGTCCTACCACCAACCAGACCCAAAGTGGGACCGGGCATGGGGGCGAGTCAATTGCTGAAGGGCACCGGTTCCCCATTTTTCGGTTGTGAAGGCAAGTCCGAGACACCATTTCACGTAGTTGGGCACAAATGCACCCATTTTAATGTTTAAAGCTGCACTCTGCACTGATTCCGAGCTGCATGATACTGTAGGTAATGCGGTTTCGCTGTCTTGTCCGCTTATTTTAGACTGCAACCTTTGGGCTATTCTCACGCGAGAGTGCAATAAGGGATTAAATCGTTTTAACCTCGATGCTAGCGGCATGATTTCACGAATGTAATTAATTTGTAAAACATACAAAACAATGTTATGATTTAAAGCAATTCTTTTTGTGTTAGGGATTAATCGTAGAGCATTTATAAAGTCAACAAAGACGTGTTCCAAAGTGGTATGTCTTTGTAATGTTCAAACGTTTGTTGTTAGCCTATGGTTACCGGCGCCTGTTCCTGGTAGTCATATCAAGCCCAGGGACGCTGCCGACGGCGATGCAGGAGCGCGGGGGGGTTTAGTGGGTATTGTCCGTGCAACAGTCTTTCTTAAGACTGGGGCATGGAGCTGCACTGAGCCCCACACACGGCTCGCCTTCCCCAGGCGGGTTATGGTGCGTAAATGCATTCCCCTCCACAAAAAAAAAGGATAACATTTCAAATAATAAGTGCAGTGAATTATCAATTTATTTACTAGTACTTGGATCAAATCTGCTAAATGGATGCTTGGGCGTGCGTGACATATTGAAAATGCGCTTCGTGATGTTACAGAATGCATTATGACATAATCCGTGGCATGCATGCACGCGGAAATTGCAGTTTGATCGATGTTGATACTGATAAATGGTCCGCTGGACAATGTCGGGTTTGTAACTTGTGTGCAATGTGCAGATATCACGTCCGATAGTCAGCTATCAGCATAACAAACGATCCATATCCGATTTAATGGGTTATATTTTCCCTTCAAATCACTTCAATCGTTCTTGGTTGATATACCTTTAATACGCACTAAGCGCTTCTCATCATCTTTTATAATGCGCACAGCCAAAGAGTGGAATTCCCTGCCTGCGTCTGTATTTCCGAGTGCATATAATTTGACTCTCTTTAAGTCTAGAGTAAATAGGCATCTTCTGGGCAAGCTCGCTTCATCGTAGATCCCATCTCTGCTCTAGAGCAAGATTGGGGTCAAGAGCAAGCCCATTCAGAATAAAAAATAAAAAAAAAACTTACACAGAATAACTTGATTTGTCGCATAGTACAAACGTTTACTTATTAGTTTTATTATATTTTTTTTTAAATTGAATATTTTGTTTCATTTCACGTCAACACCACCATGTTCATTGCATCGACCTCATGAATGTCAATCGACGTTTCATTCCACTCGGCTAACACAGCTCCTCTATGTATAACAGCTATAGAATGATTAACATATTCAATCCATCTCATATCTTCGTATATGCCGTTGTAGAAAAAATAAAACATGAAAAACGCCTACCAGAGAGGAAAGTGGCACATGTCAAAGTTCGTCAGTGGGAGAGCGGAACATTTTTTAGAATTCAGAGCAAACACCGAGGGATGGTGCTGTTTTATTTTAACTAACCTACTCTCGATCGAAACCGCTCATAACACTTTGCGGTTTGGCTTTTTACTTAAATAGATTGTACCTACTAGGATTTATTTGCGTAGCGAAAATTAATACGAATTTCAAAGGAAATCTTGAGGCCTCTTATTTGAAATTAAATTGACGATCCGGTATCAAAGACACAACCATATCTAAGAAAGTCTTCTAAATTGTATGTTTTAAGAAACGTAACGTTATACGGCAGCATCCGGTGAGGGAGATAATTAACGATCATTAGTAAATTGCAGATATCTATCACCTATTTCTGATATCCGTTTATGCGAAAAGATCTTGCCAGTGACCGATAGTAAACTGTCACATGTGAGAGCTAAAAAAGTCATATTTTTTTCATAATAAATGTAGCAAATGCCTGCTCCTAACTGAGGAGCAAAAAAATATTACAATAAACAAACGAAAGACTATGTACTTATTTCTTTTATAACCAACTAGCGGGCGCCCGCGGTTTCACCCGCGTGGTTCCCGTTCCCGTGGGAATTGATCAATCAATCAATTCAATTTTTCTCGCCGTAAAAACCATCCTTGAACTCCAAGGAACATTTAAAAAAAAATTGGCCAAATTGGTCCAGGCGTTGTTGAGTTATGCGCTTACCAACACATTTTGCGATTCATTTTTATATTATAGATATCTTTTATTATTTGCTGATGGTTTGAACTCACATTTTAATTCATGTAACATGAGAGGGTTATTATTATATCGATGATTATATTATCAATTATCTCTTCCTTGCAGTGGTTATAAATAGGCTTAAACTTTTATTATCCTATTCATATTTATTGCTTTATTATTATAATTGTGCGTATTCGCGATTGAACTTTTCAACGTTATCAAAGCGACGCTCATGAAGAATACAGCAGACACCACTGTTATCTTCTTTCATTATTTCATTTCCAATAAAAATGTTTTAAATCTATCGATACTTCGAAGGAAAAGATGTTGAGAATTCTCAACATTGTGAATTTTCCTTTCAAACAATTTATTTTATTGACCAAGTTGTTATTTCTAAACTCTACTTAGCGATAAAAACCGGTATCTCATTATTATTTTCCACGTCGACAAACATTGTTAGCCTTTTATGCCTTTATGCGGTGACAAGCAAATTGATGTATTATTTTTCGAAGTTGTCGTATTTTTAACAACTTTCAGATTATTTTCTTCGGTATACAAATTGGGTAATCGGATCAAATTTTTAATTTTAGTAACGAGGGTTGTTATAATACTTTAAATCGTTCGTACTTTCTAAGAAATCCTTAGAATTACCTATCCCTCTTTGATTAAGAGTTGTTCTTAATTAATGCTACCCTGTCTAATATTGGTTTAGTTTATTTATGAAAGTGTTTAATTAACATCTCTCCTCTCTTTGTATGACTTAATTATAAATAATTTTTCGCAAATATTTTTCTTCGAAGTTCTATTTAATTTGTTACCTTTTTAATACAAAATATCAGTATTTTATTAAGGGTGCGAGGATGCGAACAATCATATGTGTTCGTGACATGAATGTCTAAGCAAAAGCCAACCAGAATATGAGGCCGTAAAAAATTATCATACTTCGCCATGTTTGCCAAAACCTGAAGAGAGCAAGCTGGTTTCTTATTTTCTTTGCCCATGCATTATTCAATTACAGGCTGATCGATCAATCGGAACGTCTCACGGTGGCCCGCTCAACAAATCACTAAACTCCGGTGAATCGCAAATCCTCCGACGTGTATGTATGTACGTACAGTCAAAAGCACGTCAGACGTAACACTTTGGACTTTGTACCGCTCTTATGTCGGGGGCATAAGTGCTATTATCGAACTGCAAGTGTTTACTGTGATGTGCTGTTGACCGTACATACCTACGCGTCGATCACGCAAGGGCGCAATTTGTTATTATAGAATATTTATATCGAATTGAATGTACCTACTCTTTTTTTACACTGTTCGCTGTCGGTAAAAAAATAACAACCCCGTGTATGTGATACAATTATTCAATTTCAAAGTCAAAACTAGTTATCAAAGGTATCACTAGGTATCAAAAATAACCAATAAAAAAACAGTCTAATATTTAAACTAGCTTTCGCCAGTGGCTTTGCCCACGTGGTGTTTTGATAAAACATTGCTTATTTGTTATCCTCATTATTCTATTCAACTGTTACAAACTTTCGTAAGTAAGATTTGGACGATTTCTATCACCCTTGAGTGTAAATTCGTTAGTAGTTCATAAACGATAAGTAGGTAGAGTCAGTATAAATTATATTTTTTCAACCAAATAATATTGAGTATTGTGACATACGTAAAAAGTCTTCCTCAAAAGGGTGTTATAATTTGAAACCTTTTCTCATCAATGTGTAGGCACGCATATTTTCACCCGCGGCTGTACGGGAGGATTCAATAAAAACGTTATTAGGTTTAGTTGGCGGAATGTTAGGAATTCCTCTCCTCGCTTCTACTCGTCTTCGCGGCAATCTTGATCAATCTTCGCGTTTTCCACGTCCGTACGCCGAACCCGACGCTTGACGACCGGGGAGGTATTACATTTTTATTGGGGAAATTATAAATCGTTCTTCTTCATATTGAATGTATTGAAAAAACCGACTTCAAAAAAAAAAAGAAACAAAAAAACTACCTAAAAAACTCAAAAGCAAAAAATAATTTTAATAAGACATTCATCAAATGCGCTTATTGTCTAATCCTATTAATTAAATTGTATTTTACGTGCTAGGTAGGTACCTACTAATCTGTTTGAAGTCGGTGCCAAGCCAAATAGTAGGTACCCAGATTACGTACCTACGTCCGCGGATTAATAAGTAACCCTTTATAATACATAATATTGTTATATATCATTTTTTATTACCTTTGGCTTGGCACCGACTTCAAACAGATTAGTAGGTACCTAGTACCTACCTAGCACGTAAAATACAATTTAATTAATAGGCTTAGACAATAAGCGCATTTGATGAATGTCTTATTAAAATTATTTTTTGCTTTTGAGTTTTTTAGGTAGTTTTTTTGTTTCTTTTTTTTTTGAAGTCGGTTTAATTTTTTTTTAAAAAAGTTTGTTTATTTTTCTATTTTTAGTGTGAATAACACGTAGGTAGTGAGTAAAACTCTTTCATAATAATGATAGCGAAAATACGAGTAAAATAGTAGAATTGTATTATTTGATAATATTAGGTATTCATTAAGTGTTCAGCACCATGGGTAGGAGGAGAATGCGTTTATGCACCATAACCGCAGGCTAGCTAGACCCGCGGCCGTGTGTGGGACTCGAGACCGAAGCGTCCGCTACCCACTACACTCCCCCGGTTTCTCCTTCACACCCGATTAGGACGAGCCGGTGCTAACCTTATTGGCTAGTGACCAGCCCATCCCCGGGTAATCATCAGCTTAGCTGCAAAAGTACATGAAATACAACTAACGTTCCACATATTCCTACAACACTGAAAGAATTATCCCCTAACTCCTAACCGTTAAGGAGTTGTACTTTCCATCATCACCTTAGCTGCAAAAGTACATGAAATACAACTAACGGTCCACATATTCCTACAATACTGAAAGAATTATCCCCTAACTCCTAACCGTTAAGGAGTTGTACCTTCCATCATCAGCTCATCAACATAAAATGATGTTTATCGGACGCAAAAACTTGAATGGCTTCAGAAAAAACAAGTAACGCGTAGGCGCAGCCTATAAAATTTGAGGTTTTCCGTTGATTTTTCCGGGATCCCATCATCAGATCCTGACATGGTGACAATGGGACCACCTCGGAACTATGCACTTTCAAATAAAAAAAGAATTATTTAAATCGGTCCACAATTGACGGAGAAATCGACGGACATACATAAAAAAAAAAAAAAAAAAAAAATACTTACAGTCGAACATATAACCTCCTCCTTTTTTGAAGTCGGTTAAAAAGTAATGACGCTTTTTATCTAACGTGTTCATCAAATTTTTATGTACTTTTTTCATAGATATTACTTTTGTAAAGATAAAAGAAATCATCGATATTATTATCAGATATTTCTGAACTAATATGACGAGTAGTTGTGGAAAAGGCTATGATAAACTGCCCCTTTAATTATTCTCAGCAATCTCTGTGGGTTTGCGACTCCCATACTCGTAAAGCCTTGGCCGTGGTTCTTTTTTCTATTTTTTTTTTCTCTCTACGCAATGTGTTTTACTAAATTCATATTTACACCAGGGTTTCTTGGAATACCTACTGTATCGGATTTACTGTCTTGATTTATAAATATATTATAAGTATGTTTGATAAACAAATTGAGGAAGAGCTAACCTTTACATCTGTGACATACTTGAGTATCAATTTAATTGAATAGGTTAATGGAAACGGAATAACAGCAGAGACAATAAACTTAAACTATAACTCTAAATGTCATTAAACGCAGGCCAATTACTGGATGTGCACGATTAAAACTATATTTTATTATTGCCTCCATAGTAAACAGAATTGGTTTGTTCAACATTAAACTCTATTTCAACCGGGTTAAAGTTAAAAAGTTCTAAATTAATTCTATGTTAGTTAAAATAACTTTGATCATATTTCACAGCTGATATAATGTCGCTTTAACGTTCGGTAGGTATCCTAGATTCGTGTCGTAAATGGTTCATAATAAGATTAGTGATTTGCTCAAAATAGTTTTCTTTTTGCGCTCAAAGCTATGGTGTTAATATATTATTCTGAGTTGCCTGGAATTTAATACATGAACAACCAACCAATACCAAAATAGACACCGCAACCGCAGGCTAGCGAGATCTACGGCAATGTGTGGCACTCGGGACTAAAAATGTTTGTCTCAATACTCTCTAAACTCCATTAAACTCCTCTAGTTTCTCCTTCCAATCTGAAGAAGACAACGCATAAGCTACATTAGCCAACTGGTTTCCAATTGGACTGGTTCATTTGATAAAATTAGCTTATGAAATATGATACAAGCTTTCGACTATTTTATCGGGAAAGAACACTCAGAGTAGGTATATTGATAACTCAAAAAATTTCATAGCACAACCTGAACTATCGACAGACTCGCTCATGATTCGGAGACAGGCGAATTGACAAAACCATTCAAATTACAAAATATTTAACAAAATACAAGTTTTAAAGAGTGTTTAATATTCACCCTGCGTTCTCTAATCAAGATGTTTCGGCAGTATTCACAAGTTATCTGTACGTATCGGTAAACAGATTCGGAGAATTCCCTACAATATTTATTATGAGTCGTGTATGATGAATAATAAACCATCCCTCTGATACTCATGATACTCGCGGAAAGCTGAATAATATCCCCCTAATAACGCGGATACAATCGTGTATTATCTAAGCATCGACCGGGTCTATTAGGATAACAATAGGAATAATTTTCGGTAAGTTTTCCGCCATTTCTGGGATAACGAAAGGTGTACAGAGACGGGGAAGTTCAATCAAGCCCGGGTAACGCTCAATCTGGGAGAATGAGATATAAATGAGAAAGTAAACAAGCCGAGATGGCGGCCCCTCTTGTCCTTTCTCGGAGACGACCATGGTTTAGTTAGATAATAAAACGGTTAGTGTAACGGTAACAAGGTACTAAGAATAAGTAATAGTTGGCAATCTATTATTTGTAACGTCTTATTGTCTTGTAACAAATACGACAGATTGTATGAATATATGTATCTTCAATATTTCATACTTTTTCTTTATACTCGTTTTAGCTTGATTGCGACACAATTGTATTTTCTATTTTGTTAATAGAATATGGAAACTAAGCGATCAGTCAAGCTCTTTTTTTATATATCGTCAAAAAAAGTGTCAAGATGTAAAATATTCCTCTTAAAAGGTACCGGTAAGTTTATTTAACAATAAAACGTTCCTCTTCGAACTTGTGAAATATAATTTGATCATTATTTTTTAGCCGTTTGCAATCCGCAATAAATGTTTTTAGTGCTAGAAGATATTAGGAAATCCACAAATGTTGAACTTTAGTGTCACTGCGCATTGTTAACCAGAGGGCAATCCGATTACCCGCGCCGATCCTCACAAGCCCGGGTTCTCAAAGTGCGGATCTAGCCCTTTTTTTGTACGCCTGCGGAAAACTGTATTTTTATAATCTCGTTACCCAGGTGACGCAGATTCTGAAAACCGTCCGATGTCTTTCGTCCGACAACTTTGAATTTATTATTGTGGTCTGCATGGTGACAAACAATTTAATAAATAGATTAAAGCTTCCATATTTGGAGGGTGTCTGAAACAAGACGGTTTATTCGTGTACAGATATAATCGTATATAACATTTTTTTTGTGTTACGGCGAGCACGATAGGTACGCGGGCGGTAGATTATGTGGAAAACTGTGTTACGGAATGTCCCGTGGGATGTTCCAGTAGATGGTGTTCGTTGAGGCCGAGCAGTGAACGAAAATTCGATTACCCGACCTCCCCTGTCGGTGCGATGGGGAGCTTCACAATTATTATTGTGTCGGCTCGCATCAGCGCCCGCGTCGAGTCCGGTTAAGATCTTGAGGTCGTGTCGCTGTGGCCGCAGTGGGCGTACCGTACATACCCTTGCTTCTGAATTACTAGAACTTTGTAGATTCCATTGATCTTTTTCCCAACTCATTTCTGAAAAGAAAACCTTTTTTATAGGATACTTACCTAGCAACTGTATATCTTCCTAGCAACAATCTGACTTCCTTATCCTTTAGGAAAGGAAGAACCGGAAAAGTGTTCACGTTCCAAAGTTATTATCTACTCGGTGATTCGACGACTCGTACTGATTTGGGTGTAATCATGTCTTTTGATGAAGAAATTTTGAACATTTGTTACAAATTAAAAAATATATTAAATTTTAGCGGTCATCGGTCAAGTTTTCAGTCCGCTGAAAAAAGGGACAAGGTTAATAGAAGAATTAAATAGAAGCCATTTCGAGCGTTAGAATATCGAACCAGTTTTATCTCTTACGTTACTTAAATTCACGGATCGTTATGACGTGCCGCTACCGGTTTTGCTATGGATAGTTTGGTAAGTTTAAGTTGCATGCATATTGCGGTTTTAATCTAAAGTTAGGTGATATTAAAAATATCTTCTTCCACATTGAAAAGTTACCTCATCAAAATTTTAGTTTTCTCATCGCTATTCGCTGGTAAATTTACAAACGTGGAACAATAGCTAAGCCGCTAGGGAATATAACCATGGCAGATTTACATGATATTTTACGACTCGCCAATTACTCGTCCTAATTTGTTATTTTGATGAATTTACATTTTGTATATTTAACCACCACGCCAGATTCCTGCTATTTGGCGGATTCGTGACCGCGATATTATTACTTTAAGAAGCACGAATTGACTCGTCTCGAGTTTATTAATGGTTTCTGGGGTTTTCAAGAATCTTATTAAGGCGCTGTTTAAGTAACTCTTTCATTGAGAACTTTGGTCAGAGCCGTCAAGATTTCAGAAAATGTCATTAAAATGTTGTTTATGTTCATAAAAACTATATTTGGTTAAAGGAAAGGATGTCTTAAAACTACTTGCAGTAGTTTAAGAGATTTATACCAAATTCAATATTTACCACAGGTGTATGGTAGTAAAACTGCTTTTTCCCCTTTGGTATTCTTTATCCGTCGGTATCTCTTTTAATACACAAATGACAAGAATTTTCCTAAAGCGGTGCGGTTTAGGTTTACGTCTCACGTAGATGGATTAGCGGCTTACCGTGCCTTCCGAAAGTGTTCCAATAAACTCCGGGTTTAGGCCCCACTTACTCAAATTTAGCTGTCATTGAACGCCTCATCAATATTACACAAACAGGATGATTGATACCACAATTAAGTTTCCATCGCTCAGGCGTAAACTTACCTGCCAGATATCGTCGGTGTGTATTATCCGGTCTCAATTCGCCCACGGGGGGAAGTGCCTTAATCGGATCACCCTGTTCGTCGGCGTGTCGGTAACAGCAAAGCTATACAGGATTGTGTTCTGGATCGTATCGATTCTGTCTAACTAAATAGAAAAATATGAGACATTGCTTGTATTTCTTATCTATTGTATGATACAAGTATAATTCATTGATACTCGTTACCACGTGGTGGCAAATGACAAACACCTTGAATCTATTGACTGAGGCCACTTGACAATTGAAAATGAAATCGTAGACTGGACTAATGCGTTTGCATAAAATAAAGGATTTTAGGAATTATTTGATATCCCAGACAAGTATAGACCTGGATTACCGCATCTTAGTGCGCCCTCAGGCTGTATATGATAATCAGATTAGCCGGGACTCCAGCGACGGTTACGACGGACCTCTGAGGATATTGTTGCCAATAGAATTAATTCGGTCACAAACCTAGCCATAAGATAAGGACTAGTGTTTAATATTAAGGTCAGATTATTTGTTTTCTTTTTTGTTTATACATACATTGTATGTATTTAGTATAGGGAGGGAGTACACATTTTAACTCTGAGATCGACTTGTTAAAGTACTTTCTTTAAAGTAGTTGTAGCTCTAGGAATGTACGTTTCTTTTTAAAAAACCTCTGACTTAATCGGAGCTTGCAAGGTAATAATTGTAGATGTCAAATTAGAGCGGGCCCTGTAACCGACAATTTGATTTAGTTGGCACGCACTAACAAACACTAATCATAATGTATTAGCGGTTAACTCATTGTCGAAATGGGGCGACGTGGTTAGAGGACGAGAGGGGAAGGGTAAAGATACGCCCATTCCCTGTCTCTCCCGGCTGTAAATGTTTAGTAAACGGTCAGAGTCAATTTGTAGACGCCACGGAATTCTACTGGCTATGACGCAAGGCTGTAACCTTCAAACTTGATTCTTAACAAAATAGACGTAATAGAAACTCAATTATCGTTATTTAAAGTGAAGCACTAGCGGGGCAATGTGTTCTAGTAATAATATAATCTGCCAACAGATGTCTAAGCTCTTGATTTAGCGAGGAAATTCTGAACTACCGGCGTCTCAAGTCGGTCACAACGACGCCATTATACAATAATCCGATTACCTGAGATAGCGACAACGGTCAGAGACTGTTCTTGGTCTGTTTTGTATCGTATTATGTCATATAAAGCATGAAAAGCGGATGTTGTAGATTAAAATTAATAGCGTCCATGACTTTACTATGATTTGAATAAGCTGGACATAATTATAAGGGACTCGGGAGGCTACATAATTGCATGTTCATGTGCATCACAAATTCTGGCTATGTTTTCTTACTACAGAGAATCATCGATACATAAGTCTAAGTGAATACTTAGTTTTTTCGACGTTTAAAAAGTGGCAGTCGAGAGTTACAGATCGAGTCTTTCGAAGTAAGACTAACGGGAATATCAATAAATTCCAATATCGTTAAAATGATCCGGTCTAACCTTTCTCAGTGTTCGCAAATAAAATATAAAGATTCTAAGGAGTATTCCTTTTAGTCTATTTATAAACTCATCTCACCGCGTCGCCTCAGGGCTTTGCCAGTACAAAGATGTAAGTAGTAAAAGTATATTATCGTCATGCCCCGCATCTCGGACTCGGTGAAATTACAAGTTCGCTGCTTAGGGGAATATATTTGTACCCACTTTCCTCGTATCAGCGCTACTGTGAAAATATAATATTGTATTTGATATTTGAGAACTCTGTAGGCGCTGTAGGCTCAACTTGATAAATCGATACTTTTAACCTAGTCGAAACTTGGTAATAGAATCTGTCTTTGTCATATTTAGTTACTGTTGTTGACATTTCATTAAATGAACTGTAAACAGTTTTCTAGCTTTTTCTTTGCTAAGTTGGAAACGCTCAACGCTTACTAGTACAAAATTATTCAGTGAAATGTTTTTTTTTAGGCATTTTTCGCTAAATGGTCGCGCAGTTTTGACAGTCAAGTATGAAAGCTCTAAAACGGAAACGAATCTGCGCCAGGTGAACGCTTGTTTCGCCGAATCTTCTTGCTATTATTTATTTCCACGAACTTACTTCCAAAAGGGGAAACCATTGTAGGTATTGCACGCATACCTATCAGTCCACCAGACAGAATGAAAGAGAATTTTGTCTTTGGATGAATTAAGCGTATTTTTGTTTGTTAACGTAATCTTTTCTTGTTGTTGCAGGGCGGTACGGCTGCGCAGCGATAGACTGTGCCTGTAACGCGCACCCTGGAGCCCCACAAGGGCCCGCGTAAGTAATCAACATACATTTTACCGTAATTGCTCAATGGTGCCCCCTCAGTATGATGATATAATACTTCATGAACATCCTATTATATACACACCGGCACAATTAGCGGAACACAAAAAAAAAGCAGGATTTTAAAATCTTTTACTTGAGGAACTGGCTAGTTATGATATTTTTTTAATTTATTGTCAAATTTAAAAATAGAAAATTAGATGACATACACTTTTTTCATTCATTTGTTTTATTTTCCCGAACAATACGTTTTGTCAACTTGTTCGAGTAATAACTACGTAACTGTAATTTTTTTGAAAAATTGCACTTAATGGTTTTTTATAAACTTGTTATTCTATAGGCAATTTTGTTTATTAAAAGCTCTTTATTATGCCTGACTTAACATCACTGGAAATCATTAGAGCTGATGAAATGAGAAGAAATGGCCATACCTACAGATCGATTGCCCCAAGGCTTCGTCGACCAGTATCAACGATTCATCGCAGCATCCAGCGGTACAGATCGTCTAATTCTCTTGTGAGGAGGAGGGGTCAAGGTAGAAAAAGATGTACATCGAGGCGAGATGACAGTTTTTTACAAATTGGAGTTCGTAGGAATACGCGATTAACGGCTGTACAAGCTCGAAATGAACTGGAAGATGTTCGAGGAGTACGAGTAAGTGAGCGTACAGTTCGCAGGAGATTTGAAGAAGTTGGTTTAGGGTCGTATATACCTGCCAAAGGCCCAAAACTTGAGAGACGTCACCGCGTAAACCGATTAAGCTATGCGCGAGAACATCGTCATTGGGATTTGAACGAATGGCAGCAGGTTCTCTTTACTGATGAGTGCAGAGTTCTTTTAAAACAGATCGATGGGAGACAGCGAATATGGAGACGCAAAGGAGAACGCCACATACAGTCTAATTTTGAACACACAGTGGCTTATGGTGGCGGCTCGATTATGGTTTGGGGAGGGATATGTTTGGGAGCTCGCACGGAGTTAGTGATAGTCACAGGAGGGACCATGACAGCAGATCGATACATCAGAGACATTTTAGAAGAACATGTTGTACCATTTGCCCCATTTATTGGTGACGACTTTATTCTAATGCAAGATAATGCTCGTGCTCATAGTGCACAATCGGTACAGGCATATCTGAGCCACGTAGGTATGCCGGTGATGCAGTGGCCAGCAAATTCCCCCGATATGAATCCGATAGAGCATGTCTGGGACTTGCTAAAAAGAGGGGTTAAATCCAGAATGCCACCCCCCAACAATCTGAATGAACTTGGAAACGCATTACTTGAGGAGTGGGAGCGGTTGCCTCAAGAAATCATCGATAACATAATCTGTAGCATGCCCAGACGAATGGAAACCGTAATCAGAGCAAGAGGGGGAAACACTCGTTATTAATTTTGCTTTAATTTTATTGTTAAATCATTTAATGCTTACTTTTTTTATTTTTTGTGATGGTTCATAATCATCTAAAAATTTCACTTATTTCAAATTTCTTTATTTTTCAATAAAAAACAACGAAGACTTTTCAAAGTCGTTGTTAAAAGATGTTAATCAATTTGTTATTTTGTGTCTAATTACATTTTCGTCAAATATACATATGCGTTATTATCTCATAGTCTCACTTTTTTTTCTGTTCCGCTAATTGTGCCGGTGTGTATATCATATGAAACTGTCCTGAAGCTTCAGAAAGGTGATTCTACTGAAAAAAAAAAAAATTAATCAAATGTTTCTCAGTATTCGAACCAATGGCCTACAATCACCATAGCGTTTGTCAGAGTCGCAACAAAAATGGCCATCGAGTTAGTCTATTTAGGTATTATATGAAAACTGTTTACAAAATCTTGACATTTAAGACTTTATTTTTAAAGCACTTCTCGAGAAACGGCAATTTGTTCTTACTTACTCTTGATCTTTTTCATGGGTGCCGAAATGGGAAGGAGCCGAAACGAAACTAAACCCTTAATTTACGTTGGTGTTCGTGTATCTGAACTTTTGACCTAACCTGTGGACAATAAGGCACAAATTACCCCGCGTTGAATTTTTCTTTGGAAAGCTTGACGTCACTTTTTTAAGAGTGACGTAAATCACCGAGGGCAATTATTATACCTGTAATAGGTTAGAAAGGTCAGGTTGACCGCGGATATAAAGCTCGCTGAAAAATTAAGTACTTAATTTAGAACCTTTTAAATTTTTCATTGGGTTGGAACATTAAAAACAAAGAGAAGCCAATCAGGCAGTTTTCCACTGCACATTGTATGTTTGTGCGACAAGACGTCTGCTCCAATACCAAAAGATATCCACCACAGGCACCACATTACTTCCAGTAAAAGACACAGCAACTCTTCTTGTTAACTCGCAAGTTTTCCCCACACAATTTAATACTAGTAGTAGTAACTATTTAGTAATCTGTGCTAGTAGGTACAATGGTCAACGAAATGTATTGTTTTGGCATCTATCCCGTCTAATAGAATTAATTAAAAATTTTCAATGTCGAGTAATAAAAGAGACAATTCGCTTCGGCGTAGTGTTTAATCAGAGGTAGAAGTTAATTCTTTTCTGTTTATTTGAGTTATTTTGTTATTTTATGCTTAGTAACAAACCATACACGTAGACACCGTCAAATACACGTCACAATGTAAGAAGGAAAACATTTCTCACCCGGAAATGTCTTGTACTCGACAGTGGAGCGGAGGCCGCGGCGGCAGTATGGACGACGCCGGCAGCAACAAGCAGCGGCAAGCGACGCGAGTGTTCAAGAAGAGCTCGCCCAATGGAAAGGTAATTAACTATACACTTGCCATCATTATGGCGTATACTTTAGTCCTTATGCGATTATCTTCCTGCACCGCATTCCGCCGCGGTCCGTTGGGCGACAGGGCCGCCCTATCGTGCGCGGGCGCATTGACAGTGAGTGGTCCTGGGCGTGTTTTCTCTTGACGAACTCGCATACAAAGTTATAATCTGCGGCCCCACAATACCTACGTGTCGGAGCGCGGTGCAGTGTGACAGAGGCAATTCACAGCTAGTTCGTCCTTTGCTAGGCAAGATCTTAGTTTTCAAATAGATTAAAAGAAATAAAGAGAGAGATAATCCTCATCATGTATTCAATCGCAGTGAACCTTTTTTCCGATATAATTACGGACGAGTGTGCTAAGTGCTTGGTTGCTCTACACTTTTGTGCTGAAATTGTGACAAGCCTGAGAGATGTCTAATTCCACACCAAACTTGTAGTGCCCGTGCTAGCTGCCTTGAAGGTTTGAGTGCGCTATCTTTAGCCTGTGTTGACCAATGTTGCGGTTGCTACTAACGTAATTCTGTGACGTCCCATTCGAGGCGTATGTGCCGTTTGCATAGGAATTGGATCTTAGAGCGTATATGCGCTATTATTTCTGCATTCTTGCTTGCACAAGCAAGCACTTGTTTTAATTGAAATCGAATAATACATGCTTCTTCACATTGATTTATTTTAATGATTACTTAACCCATTTATAATTCAACCGCAAACAGATATTTAAATGACTAATTTCCACAGATAATAATTGATTACTATGAAATTACCGTGTGCTGTGTCATCGTCATCGTCATCAAGATGACACATGCGCATGTGTCTGGCATTATGTAATATTGATTTTCTTTTATTTACAGATAACAGTATATTTAGGGAAGAGGGACTTCGTAGATCACATTACACATGTAGACCCGATTGGTAAGTTTATTTCAGATTAAAAAACATCTATAATTTTAGGTCATCTATCCTAGAAGATTATCTCATCTTACGCAGTAGTTTACTTGTGATCAATTATTGCTAAAAACAGTTTATAATTAAAAATGCGGTTTATTAACGTTGGTCTGACACCTAATAAGATGCATTATTTTGTGAAGGGGTGTATCACAGCAGGATAAATGACTAGTTATAAATTGAAATCATAGGTTTAATTGGTAGGTACCTATCATTGTAGCGCGATACTCAACTATTCATTACATTTGCATCTTACACTAGCGACGATGCAAAGATGACGCAAATGACAGAACATAGTAAAATATAATTATAGACTATGACCGTGATTATATCTGTATTCTTTCATTCCTTTTTGGTGTATATTATGTAATCGAAGAAGTGGATAAATCATTGAATACCATTTTCCTCAAACCTCTTTTTAGAAGAAACGTCTTACATACCAAGGAATACGTATAAGAAACAAAAGATTTAATTCCTTCGTGAGCCTCGTAAAGATGTTTCAATAAGGTTAAAGGTCGGGTCGAATTTTCTTATTATTATCTATATTTTATTCTGGTGGATTATACAGCTCAATTTAATCGCAGACAAATCCGATTTTTTTATCCATAACCGAAAATCCATTAAAAAGTAAAAGTAGAATCTTTCGAAGAATAAACAGGGACGTATTATGCTGAGGCACGATCGTCTGAGCCAAGTGTAAGCCGCGGCTTTCTAAGACCTCAGCTCGTGTCTCCACTGAAGAAAACATGTATATTACCCAACCTCTGTCACCATAAACTTCATTGTTGCTTCGGATCATTGAAAACCTTCCCATTCAAACGATATTGATAACTGGAGGATAATGTAACATGTTGTTAGTCAGTGATTTATTTTTAGAAATATTATGCTTGTTGTTTATTAAATGTTTGTAAAAAAGTATATTTAAGCTTATAATATTAAATTATTCTGAGTATATAAGTAATGTCTATCTGTTGCCTAGCAGCCATAGTAAAAGCTATGCTTAAGGTTAGTTTGGGACAAGATGGCGCTATGTGAGTTATGTCCGAGAATCTTAGAATCCCAGGGTATTTAAGAATGGGTATAATGTTGTCTTTTAATTTTTTATTAAATGCTTAGTTGGCCTAGTGAAATGCGTACTGATCTAGGGTCCTGCTGGGTCGTGAGCTAGTCAATAGCTACAAGGCTGGCATCGGCTCGTCCCAATCGGATGTGAAGGGAAAACCAGGGGAGTTTAGGTAGTTATGGTGCATAAAAGCATTATCCTCCGAGAAAAAAAGAGGTACCAAATACCACCTTTCGGAATTTAACTAGTCCCCATGCGGTTTATGAGTCGAGTAAATCTAAAAACCTAATTTCGATGTTGGTAACTTGTTGCACTACTAGTACTACTACTCTACTGTAGAAGGGCACTACACTGTTACTACTATGTATGTTGTTACGGTGTAATAGTTTTTATGTATAATGGCACCAATAATTTCTTAACGTTCCGTTGCTTTGTTCCAGACGGGGTAGTACTAATCGATCCCGAGTATGTGAAGGAGAGAAAGGTGTTCGGCCATGTGTTGGCCGCGTTCCGGTATGGCCGGGAAGACCTGGACGTGCTCGGGCTTACCTTCCGCAAGGACCTCTACCTGGCTGCCGAACAGGTAACCAACGGATGCTTCTCTGGAGAAATGGATATTCTTTTCTTTATGTCACTGTATAGCCTGGCCAGGAAAATAAAAAACCGGCTCTGGAGGCGCGACATTAGCTATGGTTATAGCAAAGCTTGGTTGTTATGATTATACTCATAAATAACTCACAATATCCAATAGTAACAACTAACAAGCCACGGTTGACAATTGACCTCACACTTTTACAGAATAATAATAATTAACATCTTATTTTTTTTTATTTGATTGTTGCCACTTGAAGAAATTAGTTTCAATATTTTTCCGCAATATGGCGAGGTTTTTTATTTTATTGGTCGGGCGTTGGCAGAAAGAGTCGTAGGGTAGGTAGTAGGTACGAGTATGATGGCAAGCGGTCTTTGCTTATTCGATTGGGGGATACTTATCCAGGAAGAATCGCTCTGATCTTCGAGCCTTTCAAGTGTACCGTCATGGCGATGGAATTTCACCTTATGTGAGGGTGGTACATAGCCTAACAAATCCATACTCATGGCTGGATACGAAACACGGCACCTGGGGCCTCCGTCCACTTGGCTCCCATGCTTCGCTCCCATGGGATCCAAAAATATTTTTTTCCGCCTCTTGAATCCCATAGGATCCTCAGATAATATAAATTCCTTTTGGATCCCATGCTTGGATCCCATGGGATCCAAAAATAATTTTTTTCGCCTCTTGGATCCTATCATTATGACATTCAATGAAAATACTATATTTCGCTCCCATGGGATCTAAAAGGAGTCTTTTTCGCCTTTTGGCTCCTATAATAAAACATTAAACGAGAATATTATATTTCGCTCCCATGGGATCCACAACTAAACTTTTTCGCCTTTTGGCTCCTGGGTATACTAACTCATGGGATCCAAGAGGACGGAGGGTAATAAGCGTTATCGAGTCCACTTATT
The DNA here is from genome assembly GCA_949319885.1 of Mecyna flavalis. NCBI lineage: Eukaryota > Metazoa > Arthropoda > Insecta > Lepidoptera > Crambidae > Mecyna > Mecyna flavalis. Next base: position 3,977,010 of record OX439426.1, read on the forward strand.
TAGAAAATGTATGAGTGACAGAAATAAATGAATGTCGGGAAAACAAATTAATGTAGGGAAAACAAATGAATGTCGGAAAAACAAATGAACGTCGGAAAAACAAATGAATGTCGGGAAAACAAATGAATGTCGGAAAAACAAATGAATGTCGTTAAAACATTTTTTATTGATTTATATTTGATTTGATATTTGATGTAAAAAAACAGGTGCAAGCCATTTTCAACCTTATTGACATTCAAAAATTTGTTGCTTTTTCGCAAACGCTTGTTGACTATCTTTGCTGGTTTATTAAAATGCGTTATTTTGGTAACTGTCGATAAGGTCGAAAATCGCTTGCACCTGTTTTTTTAACTTCAGATCAATAAACAATGTTTTAACGACATTCACTTGTTTTCCCGACATTCATTTGTTTTTCCGACATTAGATAGATAAATATTTCTTTATTGCACTACACATTTAACACAGAAAACATGTAACATAATAAAACTGTACAATACAGGCGGACTTATCGCTAATAGCGGTCTGGGTGTTTCTATGTATATTACTTATTTGTGAACAAAAAAAATATATAAGAGTAATGTTAATTCGTTGTCTGGCACCCATAGCATAAGCTTATGCTTAGTTATGTAAATTGTTACGTAAATATTTTAAATAATAAATAAGTACCTACATAAATACAACATTTAACATTATTTTATTCTTAAACGTGGTTCGTCGACAGTTTGATTTCACAAGTGGTCCCCTCTACAATAAAATAAATAAAATTCTTAAAACCTACCCTCTAAACATTTACACAAAGTGATCTTCCCCGAGGGATTCGAACCCACGACCTCCGGGTATTAGAGCCAACGCTCTAACTACTGTACCACGGAGGCAGTAAGAATTATTAAAATCTAATTAAACAACCATGGGGGTTGTGGACTCTTGCAATATATTTCTTTGAATCCCATGGGAGCCAAGAGGCGACAAAAATTATCTGTGGATCCCATGGGATCCAAGCATGGGATCCAAAGGAAATTTATATTATCTGAGGATCCTATGGGATTCAAGAGGCGAAAAAAATTATCTGTGGATCCCATGGGATCCAAGCATGGGATCCAAAAGAAATTTATATTATCTGAGGATCCTATGGGATTCAAGAGGCGGAAAAAAATATTTTTGGATCCCATGGGAGCGAAATATAGTATTTTCATTGAATGTCATAATGATAGGATCCAAGAGGCGAAAAAAATTATTTTTGGATCCCATGGGATCCAAGCATGGGAGCCAAGTGGACGGAGGCCACCTGGGCCTATTGAAATTTGGTTAAATATTACATGTATGAGACACTCAGCTGTACACCCACGCTTGTTGCTTATCATATTTTATTATGTACATTATTAAATTACAATGCCCTCATTGTCGCTTGAAAGATGCAGTCAGTCCGAGGTTTATCGTACAAATGTGCAGATAAGATCATAAATCAGCAGATGTCCACTCGGCTTTTGTACCTAGACAAATTCCTGTGACGTCTGCAATTCGGCGAATGTCCCAAAAAGCGTACGGCGACGGCAGTCATTCATTAGGGCTGTCTGCTCGTTTGAATCCAGCTATGTAGGAATAACAATCAACAGGCTCGGTAAACACGGAAAGACTCAACAGGTTTATAGGCTCGCTCGGACGCGTGCCCACAATGTCTTGAATAACTATATTCACTATTCTGTTATTGTACCAACAATGTGTACGGGCCAAAAGAGGTAGCTAGTGACGCTTCGTCAAAACAAAAAAATATTGTTAGTCATCGTTATGTACTGTACAAGTCAGTAGCAATAAAAATATGGAAATAAAAAACCTACCCGAACTTAAAACCTGCTCCTTTTGGAAATCGGTTAATAAAGCCAACCGAGTTATCTTATATTCATGAATGCAACGTCACTCTTGCTAATATACGAAGCTAAATAATGCATGCGGCGTGATAAATACTAATCAATTTGTCCTAATTATGTGAAATATAATAATGAATAAAATATAATTGCTACATAATTTATAACATGATAGCCCCACGCAGTTGTGTGAGTCACCTCTAAGTAATTTAGAGATTGTGAGCCAGTTTCACTACCGTCTGATAAGTTTGTAATTTTTGAAGTGAAAACTTCTTTAGCGGCGTTGTGCACTTTTTTTGTATGGGGAAAAAATGTTAAACTCGCGTCAGGATTTATGTGTCACGTGACCTGATCGAAAATCCATATAAAATTTGAAGTCCGGACACGTGTTTTCTACAAACTTATCTGTTCCGGTGGCCAAAATTGGAACTACGTGAAATGCAATGCAAAAACGATATTTAATGACAGTTTTAAATAGACAGTAGCGACGCCGCCACCGGAACAGATAGTTTGTCGGTCTATAGACAATAATGGTTTTTTGTTCAATTTGACAGCTCATTTATGCAAAGAAAAGTGCTTCTTATGTACATCAGGAGTAGAGTAAATAATTGTATTAATAAGAACTGATGTTGTTTTCTTGAGTTTTATTCCTTTAGCGTAAGGTACCTATATTTTTCATTTGCATAAATGAACTGTCAAGTGTGACCTCTTCTACTATTATAGCCGCAGTGCGGTCGCTTCCTATATGCTTCCTATGCTACAAAGACCTTAATTTGATATCCTGCAAAATTCAAAATTTAATTGCCGTAATAAAACATTTAAAAAGTTTGGAATATCTTTATTCGCCGGAATTATATAACAGTATTTTGTGGAAATTAACACCACTTCTCCGCAGTCTTTGGATCCGCTATGCTGCGGAGCATGCATCAGGTCGTATGAAGTTGGAAATGCTGTCCGATTTCCTGCGACAAGAGGCTCGTTCTCACACACAGTTTGGCTTGTTACCCCAAATTCCCAGTGAACATCCTCGAAAGCGACATGTTGATTACTTGGATTACTGTAACACCACTCGTGTTATTAACGATTCGGGAGTCTGCGGATTCTGTAAAGGGAATCATTTCTTGGCCGATTGCTCCAAATTCAAAAGTTTATATCCGCAGATTCCAGTATGCAATTAGGTAGTTGTAAATTCCAGTTTTCGTTGTTTAGAAAATAAATAGTTGTCAATCAAAAAAGTATGACATTGACGGTTGTCAATCATTTTATCATCGTTTATTACATGGCGTTTCAGTGTCACAGCAAGGAGTTTCTGATAAGTCTGAAAAAGTTTCTGATTACATTAATTCTGAGAGATAAACTTTTTAATGTAATATAAATTGTCATGTTTGTGTACGATAGCGCAATAAATAAATATTGTATTTTACCACATAAATGATAGTACTTTTATACCTCTACCAATCAATTAAATCCCTAACCATTCCAAAATACATATCAAAAATGCACAACGTTAATATTCAGGTTTTCACTTCTGCCGGCACTCCCGGAGTGCAACCCGTCGTTTTTTTTTTTAAAGAACAATTGTTACTTTCTATCCCGGAATAATGCACAGTCCCCATCGGATAACAGAAATAAATGAGTTTTGTCCGTCCTTTCACGTCGTAACGGTGCAAAACGAACGATGTAATTTTTGGTATGTAGATAGTTCGAGTTGTCCACGTGCGGAAGACTAATATTCTATAAAGTAAAGTATATAAATAAATGTATTTTTATGTGCATTACAGATCTACCCACCGACAAACACGGCGAAGAGGCCGCTGACGCGACTGCAGGAGCGGCTCGTGCGCAAGCTGGGGCCCGCGGCGCACCCGTTCTACTTCGAGCTGCCGCCGCACTGCCCCGCGTCCGTGACCCTGCAGCCCGCGCCCGGCGACACCGGCAAGCCCTGCGGCGTCGACTACGAGCTCAAGGCGTTTGTGGCCGACTCGCAGGACGACAAGCCGCACAAGAGGTACAAGACGCAACTAGATCGCCTCCCTGAAACTGTTTGTCCGATCTAGACATGGAACATTTGCGCGATGATCCCGGTTTTGGCAAGTCCACACGATTACTTTCAAACCTTACTGGGAGACTTGCGGCCGTGTGCGCGACTCAGGACTAGACATAATCGTCCTATTACCCACTAAACTCCCCCGGTTTCTAGTAAAAGCTCATATACGCCCATAATATTATGCTGTTACTGTGTAGTAAGTGATTATTCTGGTGAAGTGTTTCTAAGTGTGCCATGGTGGCCTTTTATCAAATACATAAAAAAAGTCCCTACTTAGGTAAAGGTAAAACTTAAACTAAAGTACCTAATGTTATTTCTTTCTAGGAATTCAGTCCGGTTGGCGATCCGTAAGATAATGTACGCGCCGAGCAAACAAGGCGAGCAGCCTTCCGTCGAGGTGTCCAAAGAGTTCATGATGAGCCCCAACAAATTGTACCTGGAAGCTTCATTAGATAAGGTAATGTCATTTATTTAATCTTTTTGCGACATAACATTGACTAGTGTGTGTATTATTTATGACATAAAACAGGTAAGGAAGGAATGAATTAAATGTTCAATGAGTTTTTGACCTTCCTACTGCCGTTTGGGTATATATTTTTTTTGTCAATACAAACATAAAATGTTACAAAACGTAACATTGTGTGGGGATTGTTTAAGCAACCAAAGTTTTTTGTTTTACTGTAATATCTTTAAAACGTGACCTTTTACGGGTTTTCGTCTAGTGATATTTTATGTTGGTATTGATATCAGGTCAGGTATCAGGTATATAACAATTTGTTTGTTAAAAGCTTTTTTAATGTTTCTACTCTAGGAGCTGTACCACCACGGCGAGAACATAGCGGTGAACGTGCACATAGCGAACAACTCGAACCGGTCGGTGAAGCGCATCAAAGTGTCGGTGCGGCAGTTCGCCGACATCTGCCTCTTCTCCACCGCGCAGTACAAGTGCACCGTCGCCGAGGCCGAGAGCGAGTCAGTATTGTACCTACTTTTTTATCGTATGTCTTAGGCCCCTCACCCACGGCGACTTTTTGTAGCGATGCTGTCGCGAGTCCGCATCGAGACAGTCGCAAAGCAGTCGCTAGCTGTGTGCCCTCGCCCACAGGCTAGCTACTAACACGCGTTAGTAGCGATGCTGTCGCGATGCATCGCTACAAAAAGTCGCCGTTGGCGAGAGGCCTTATAGGATCTTATAAGTGAAAACGCCGACGTCGGAAGTTTTTTTAGAGCTAGCGAGTCAGTGTCCCTTGTCTTACCCTACGTTGACGGACTTAAGGATAATACACAGGATACACAGGATAGTCCTCTTCCACTGAATTAAAAAATACGACTAAGCGGAGCTCATACATGCATTATATGTATATTATATTCCCTGAATATGACTAATATCAAAAAGGATAGCCATAGCCAAAAGTAGGTACAGAAATAATTTATATGCGAATAATGCATTTCCTATTAAAGTATCTACTAATACATTGAACCTCTTCATAAAATAAATAAATTTTAACAATTCTAAGTGCATAATAATTGTACTCGTATTTAATTATTAATTACATGAGTCTGAATGTAATATATTAAATACAATATAATAATATCACACTTTATTTATATTTTCACATGTAGTGGATATTCCTTCATTCATATCGGTATTAAACAAGTTTATCCTCATTTATTTTTGACCCGAGTGTTTATTATTGGTCAACATGCGTCACGTCACGCATACACTTGCGTGTGTTAACATAATGTTTTTGATTCAGGAATCCAAAACAAAACGCGACTACGGTATTTAGTTTCCCCCTCATAAAGATGTTCAGTAAGAATTTAAAAATGCAGAGTCTGTAAGTAAATGTTTGCGTGTGAGTGCATGCACTGGTCCATATTATATGTATACCATACCTCCCTTAAAGCCGGCAGTTGGGTGTTGACGCTCAAACTTATAGGGTAGTTGGCCTCAATTTATCATTTTGTTTTATGCCTAATAACTAAAGCTAAGTTATAACTTCTTGTGAAGAAAAAATAAGTACAAAAATATGCTAATACTTATTCTATTTACGACAACATAGCCATGAGTGTATGGTAGTATATTAGGAAAAGGGCCCTTGCGTATCGTTTATGGCAAAATTTCACAATGTCAAATCTAGTTACTCGAGTGTTATCCACATCTAATAAAAATGTGTGAGTTACTAAATTCGGTTTCTGAAATACCTAATTATATTTTTTGCATTAAAAGTAGTTTTGTTATCCTTTAATAATCCGAGCTCGAATTATCTCATCTGTTTTTGAGTTGCTGTGAAGAATTTTCTAACAACATCCTTGATTAAAACATTAACTTGCAAGTAGTCACTACATAGTATATAGCAGTCGTTTCCCGCTGTCTGTCCCTATGTAGGTATTCTTAGATCTTCAAAAGTACGCAACGGATTTTGATGCGGTTTTTTTAATAGATAGAGTGATTCAAGAGGAAAGTTTATGTGTATAATTCGATTTTTTGCTGTCATTATCGTTAACCGATCATGATACCAGAGCCCCTAGACAAGCGGCATTTATGACGTTCGTTATAGCTCAATTTGCGATAGCGAATGTCAAAACACGTACTTTCAATATCGATTGACCATATTACTTTTCTAAGGCACCTGTCAAATCCATACAATTTGAAGCACAAAGCATTGTGATTGGAAGTTAGCGAAATTTGCCATTGCTGTCAAAATGTTACTTTGGGTAGGCCCTCAGTTTATTATGAGCATCATTGGTGCTCAATACAGACTCGTTATTAAACGGAGGTATGTTTTAGGGAAGGGTGTCCGGTGGGTCCGGGCTTCACGCTGAGCAAGGTGTTCACGCTGACGCCGCTGCTGGCCAACAACAAGGACAAGTGGGGGCTGGCGCTCGACGGACAGCTCAAGCACGAAGACACCAACCTGGCTTCCAGCACCTTGTGAGTCACTGACATTATTATTATTATTTTTTTATGAAAGAGGGAAGCAAAGTAGCAAGAGTGACAGCCTAAGGTAGGTGATCACTACTTTCAAAAGACACGCGACGAGGCCTAAGGCGCCCGCCTTGTTCAGAGTTCGGGCCTCCGGCACTCTCACCAAACCGGGCGCAATAGTTATATCAATTAAAGCTATTATTACACATACCATACATTGATTATTATTTGTGTTTTAGCTTGTCATTACTTTTATGTAACGTTATCTACAACATTTATGAATAAAAAGGAAAATCAATTTTAGGAACTATCAAATGTTGTCACATATTTCAGTTGTAATATTATAAATACTTTTTAATTTTCAGGATCGCGGATCCATCGCAGCGTGAAAACCTAGGTATCATAGTTCAATACAAGGTCAAAGTGAAACTCTGTCTGGGCCCGCTGGGAGGGTAAGTAAATCTAATTGACTATTTTTTAATTATAAAAAGGATGCCTTTGTTATTCAATTGATTATTTTGGCTCCTAGGGATGGCCACCCGAGAAACTAGGTGACTCCCAGACTTGCCTCGTGCGACCTTTGCAATGCGGACTTTGGGAAGCAGGTCAACCAGGCTATAAGAAAACTGTATTGACATCTGTACGTGTGTGTTTCCAGCGACCTGAGCGCAGAGCTGCCGTTCATCCTGATGCACCCCAAGCCCGACGACGAGCCGCCGCGCGCGCTGCCCGACCCCGCGCCGCAGGACCACGACCTCATCCAGCTCGACCCCCATCCGTATGTACCACGCGCAGTACACACATAACACATGCTACACACACAACACATGCTGAACAGACATAACACATGCTACACACACATAACATATGCTATACACACAACATATGCTATACACACATAACACGTGCTACACACACATAACACATGCTAAACACACATTACACACGATACACACACATGCCACACACATACACACCGCGCGCACGTATACACACTCGCATCACACGAGTTTCACATACATACACACCAAACTAGCGCGCACACACAAACACACACTCATGTCACGCAACGGTCTTTTCTACGTAAAAGAATAGAGTCAAATTTTGTTAAAATTGTACCGAGTCCTTATCTCGGTTCCATGACAGAATTGTCACTCAAATCATTCTACACTAATTTTGAAACAACTGTATTCGTCAATCAATTGAAGAAAAAGCTAATTTCCTTGTTTTCCAATCTTTTACTACGTAAACTGGTCTGACTAAACAGTGTATGATAAATTATAAATACAAACGAAGAAAATGTCTCATATATGGTTTCTTTTTTTCCACAGAGACGAAAACGGGCAGGAGCAAGACGACGATATAATATTCGAAGACTTCGCTCGGCTGCGACTCAAGGGCGCTGAGTCCGACGCCTGAGCGGCCGGCGCCTTGCCGACTGCGGCTTGCCTACGTCACGCACCCACAGGGTACATGGTTAACATTGCTAGTACAACCAATACAAGTACACCGAATTATAGACATCGGTAGATAGGTACCGGTCAGCCATGAGTTGAGAATGTGTTTTTCCAAATTAATCGCAATGATAACGGCCTTTTACCCTGCATATAAATTAGCTAAAATCATTATCATTCCTGAATGAAAATCATGTCTCGTTGATCACGAATCGATCTTTTTGTTGATCGAGGTTCGTTAGACAAAATCGACGACATCGTTTGACGCAATATGTTTTTAATTAAGATCTAGATATGCAATAACTTCGATAACATAAAGGAGACATCAGACCGGTGGCCATCAATCTTTAAAATTTATATAAAACGTACCTACGTGAAACTGCAGGATCTGATGTCTACGTTGGGCGAAAAGTTGCATCAAATGTTGTCACTTTTTGATTTAGCGTACAAAAGCGTGACCTAGGCAGCCGCCGGGCCGCCACTGCGCCGGCAATCTGTCCATGAACATTCTTCATCCCTGTACAGTGTATATGTGTTGAGAGGATTTGACTATTCACAATATATGAGTCGCGGAGCGCAGCCGGGCCGTCCCCGCCGCCCTCCGCGGCATGTAAGCGTACATGAAATTTTATATTATATTCAATGTATATTGTATGTGAAAAATTATTTTAATAGTTGTCTATTGATCAAATTACACGAGTACAAGATTAGTTCTCTTATTTAGCATATACATGTTACTACTGAATCGGGGGCGATTTGTCATTTTAATAGTACAATATATTCGGCAACATGCATTTAATAGATTAACTTGTTTTAGCGCGGTCGCGGGCTGGTCCGCGTGTTTGGTCGCTCGCCCGCGGCCGGGACTGAAATGTAATTTACTTTGGACGGTAGTGGTGTACTGTAATTGTTGTTGATGTTTACAAGCGTGCGGCCATCTGACGCACAAGGCTCTCGCCATAAAAGGCCGAATCAATAAAAATATAGTCGAATTCACCATTTTTTTTCTATCTTCTTACGATGCCTCTAGTGCCCGGTATAAAAAGTTTATAATAAGCCTACTAATATTAATTAACTGACGAGTTTTTGTAAAGAAAACACTTTGCGAAAAGCATGTGAAGGGGACAATCATGGAGAATTACTTACAATAACAGAAATTATGAATTTAGTAAAGACAACTCGAACTTTTGTGGTTCGAAATAGCTTTTAAAGTAAAAGGTAATTCTCCACTATGGCTATAGAATTGAAATTTTGTAACAATGGAGTACAGAAGGGTTGCTTTCCGCCTGTGGCCTTCAGAATTAGGTAATTCTCCAAGTGGAGTTATATACAAAATTTTGTATTTTAACCTTTGAGAATATCGTACACGTGCATTATTCATGGGATTATCACATCAAAAATGTCATTGCATGTTCTCGATGACTCAATTGATGTATAATAATTGTTAATAGTATGACAGGTGTCAATATCAGGTGTTCCCGAATGATTTTCAGGCTGAGGTGGCTAGGGGTATTAGTATTCTTTGAGTTTTGAAATTAGAGGGAGAGCTTTTGGTTTTTGGAAAGTTCAGAATAGTTTTTTCGTTTTATATTGACTATTCTTTATTGTAGAACTCGTGGAGAGTCATTTACAGACAGGGTTTCTTAAAAGTCCTTGGGTCTACGATCCCAGATCTCCATCTCTTTGAGCTCTTTTGTATTCTCTTTTTGAGGCACAGAAATCGTTCTTACAGTTAATAATTATATTGCATATCTCTGTGGCTTAACGTGAGACACCTTTTTACTGTTATGCCTAGTAATATTCTTGAACAGATGCGCTCCTTCTCAGTAACACCCTTTCACACAAGTTCACTTTAATCATCCTTTTGTGTAACTTTATTCTTATGTGGTTTCCTTCGCCTCTAAGCGCGTAATCGACTCAGACTTAAGACGTTATGTGTCCATCTTGGTTAAATATGGGTGAGGTGAGATATTAATGAAAAGGCCTGAACAATCAAAATCAATAATTCTATATGTATTATTAAAATACCTGTTGTAGTTAAATCAAAGTGTAAATTTTGTAATAAAGATTTAAATGTTTATCCAAAGTTATTCCAATCGGAGCGCCTGTCAGTTGGTATCTTGCTACGGTCCAATGGGAGTAGCCTACTTTATTTGGGTAAACATTGTATGTTGAATTATGACCTTTAGTACAACTATATAAATATGATTTGTAGATCTATTAACTGTTTATTCAATGCAATTGGTGAGCTATTAACGAGACAAGGCTCTAAATTAATACGACCATAAACAACTCACATTACTGTTCAAAACTGATTTTGGTGGATAGTGCGATAGCGAGGTTAATCAATGTGACAATTCTAGCATAGAAGAAAGTAATATTTTTTTGCCTAGGTTGCTATCTAGATGAAGATTGCCAATAATTTGTTAAGGAACAATTGAAATAGGTTGAAACGATTAGATCAAATAATGTTATATCATATCTGAATAAAAAATATGTCTTTCGTGTGGCACTTGATTCAGAATTGTCAGATTGACTACCTCGTTATCTTTGGGAAGTGTTAACAGACGTTGAGACAATAATGTCAGTTGGTAAGCGATATAAGCCTTATTGATCATGTATCGAGTATGGAATGAGTCCGTCAGTGGTTCGGCCTCCTGCCAGCACAAAAATACGTCTTATGATTACTATATTGGGGTCCGCGTCAAACTTGAGTCCATTTGGAGTGTTAATGACAATTTTGACGAATTCCCTAGTCTGTTTTAAAGGGAAAAAGTTGGACACAACAAGTGTCCAGTCCAAAAAAATATCTAATATACTCAAATGTGTCTTTATAATGAACATTTTCAGCATTTAAAATGGAACAAAATAAAAAAAAATCTTTTAGCGATCGCAAATTTAGTGATGGCCTTTAAGTTTGACACGAACTATATATACGACTGTGTACTTTTGGTTATTGTACTGTTTGACATGTTTACTTGTAAACTAAGCTTCTTGCACAAAATAACTTTACCACGATTTATATATTTTATAGATGTGCCTTTGGCTAGCAAACTTTTAAACTCCTATACAACATGTTTTGGTAATTTTTTGACACATCTACTATTCTTGTCTTCCATTCTATCCATCATATTTCTATTACGACCTCATTTAGGTCCTATACTGTTGCGATGATGAACTACAGTTGGCTATCAAATTAAACATCTGTTTGACTGTACAAGACTGGTGGAAGCTGAATAACACAATTATTACAAATGAGAAACGTGTAAGGCACATCTATAATGTAAACAAATTAAGGGTTTTTATACATTTTGATGCCTCGGTATTACAATTTTATTTTAGTTTTGTTTTATCAGATTATTAAGACCACTTTACGAAGTACTCCGCGAATTTAAAGTTGCCTATCGATTTGTTGTATTAATAAATCAATGTCATTGTTAGATATTTTACAATTTAAAACAATGCTACGTTAATGCAAGTGTTGGGTAATACCGAGGTTCTATGATAAATGTTTACTATTTTTACAAACAATGCATATTCTATGTAGTTAATGTTTCCGTTGACATAAATTGTATTATTATTTACGTATTTGTAAAGTAAGTATTAAATGGTAATAAACAATTTTTAACATTGAATTTAACTGACGCATAATTACATTTTACAGCCAATAGGTATTCCTCAAAAGTTTTCATGTTTCATTTTAGCCTCTCGCGACCTTTTGATAACAGAAATATAAATTATGTTATTAGCGATATTTTTTTTAAATTACAGTTGGTTTAATAATGCAGAGTACAGAAAAATGAAGTACAGAGAAGGGTTAATTACTGTAAAAAATGACACAAAGTTTTTTTGACACAAAATGAAACTTAAGATTGACAGAAATGTTTGTGATTACAATGAATGATTGTTGAACATCTAGACTATTGCTCTGTGAGATAAATGAAGAAACAAGCCAAAAAAGATTCTTTCTATACTATCTTTTGGCACATATAGTTAATAACTTTATAATTGGTGTTCACAAAGAATTTTTAGCCAAAAAGTAATGTCGTTAAAAAATCTTTAAGGAAATACTTTTTGTGCCATGTAACATTCAAATAACTAATCGAGTGGGCGTTTCTATGTACCGACTTTAAATATACTTAGTACTATTTTCAGATTCTGTGTTAATTTTTTCATGTTTTTTATTAAAAAAAACACTTGGACGATGCCGCTTGGCTGTAAATCGAATAATATACAATAAAGTATAAACAAGTAAATTATTCAAAAATAAAATACTTTCATGAACTTACATAAATCCGTTAACAATTTAATTATTTATTTTTTATAGTTTAATTAGTTAAAAGAGCTACTTGAGCTTCAATTAAATATTATTAACAATTCAGTGACATATCTCGTTTATCCGGTTTTTTCCGATCGGCAGAACAACCTCAGATAACAAGTCGGAAATGAATTATGAATATCAGGAAGTAAGAACAGTGAAATAAGCTTTTATTCACTTTTTGTGCATATTTGGGTCTAAATAGAACATGATTGGTTTATTTTGAGTAAAAACATCAAAATTAACCATGTCATTCTAGTCGACCCAACGTCTTCATTACGCCATCTAGCGGATATTTTATACTGAAACTCCCTTAATCGTGTCATCAGAGTTCAACAATTTTTTGGTGTTATATATTTGTGAATATATTGATAAGCCGAATTCTACGAGATTTATACAATACAAATATAATGAACGAAACTCATTATGACGGCGGTGATAAAAATCATTTTATGGGAGTTCACCGTGGCGAAAAAGGTCCCGTTACGCAATTTCTTTTATAATAGAAAATGCTAACGTGGTCTTTTAGTTAGGTAATCCTAATAATCTAGTGATTGCCTTAAAAAGCCCGTCGTTACTGGGCTCTACAGAACTGGCCAGCACAATCTGTACACCCTTACGCAGAGAAAGCCATAAAAGAACATAGCACTACAACACATTTTTTTTTAATTTTACATCGAAATCTTTTTGATGTATACTTTTTCAATAAATATATTAATCAAATAGTTGCATTTTTATTTCGTTACATTATTATGTAATGTAACTTTTACCAATTAGGTACTTTCCCCCATTTTATATCTATACATACGGCAACTGGATGTAACAACTATGATTGGTTCATTTAAAAGAATGGAGTACATATCTCTTCTAGGTCTACTAAATATAATATTGTTAAAGGCTAACCCCGAAGCTCAGGCGCTTCTAGGTTGGACTGGTCAATCCTCTCGGGTCTGACATAGCGAATTATTCAAAGCCTTAAATAAATTACGTTTTTCGGTCTTTGACTAAAGCATTTTCGTCAAACCAAGGAGAGACTGATTTGGTCAGGCAAACGTCGAAACTCGATTTTATAATATCGGGGTTTGACCAAGCAAACTTATAACTCGGCAGGAAGCATTCTAAATTGATAAAATGAAAATATAGAGATAGTAGAAAGAGAAGGCGCAGTTGTCGTGCCCGAGAATCTTGCATAGAGAAATGAGTATGGGGCTCGGCAACACTGATAAAAAGTGATGCCGAATTTTGCCGGAATCAAACTGACTTGTGGGACCGATTGGATTCGATTCGTTAGTAAGCACAAGCTCTTGTGCTATTGGCACATAAAATATGTACAACGCTATAGGTATTTAAAAGTACGTTTTGTGTACAAAATAAAAACACACATGGCCCAGACGACGCACGCGTCGCAGTATGGTTTATGCAGTCGAGATAGCAGTGCGCCCCAAGTACATAAATCATCATAATGTTAACAATGACATTGATGTGGACTACCTTATCTCATTAGTTGAGGAAAGACCTCTTTTATGGGATAAAAATCACAAACTAAACCTAAAATCAACGCACGACGACGCACGACGACGCGTGGACAACGCAGCGCGTTGCGACGACGCATCGGATCGTGTGGCACCCATTCCCGGTGATGCCACACGGGCGCGTTGCGCTGCGCTGCGTCGACGGAGCGTCGTCGATGCGTTATATTTCATACAAATTGAACGGCATGCCATACGGTCCGTTGTGGCGACGCGCGTCGCCGTAACGCGTGTACAACGCACGCGTAGCCGACAGACGAAGCGGGGGGAGTGGTGCAGCGCTCCGACGACGGAGCGACGACCGCACGCGTCGCAGGTATGGTTTATGCAGTCGAGATAGCGGTGCGCCCCAAGTACATAAATCATCATAATACTATTAATTAATGACATTGACGTGGACTACCTTATCTCATTAGTTGAGGAAAGACCTCTTTTATGGGATAAAAATCACAAACTAAACCTAAAATCAACGCAGACAACGCACGACGACGCACGACGACGCGTGGACAACGCAGCGCGTTGCGACGACGCATCGGATCGTGTGGCACCCATTCCGTCGAGCGCTTGCGGTGCGTCGACGCAGCGCAGCGCAGCGCGTCCGTGTGGGATCACCGTTACGGTGATGCCACACGGGCGCGTTGCGCTGCGCTGCGTCGACGGAGCGTCGTCGATGCGTTATATTTCATACAAATTGAACGGCATGCCACACGGTCCGTTGTGGCGACGCGCGTCGCCGTAACGCGTGTACAACGCACGCGTAGCCGACAGACGAAGCGGGGGGAGTGGTGCAGCGCTCCGACGACGGAGCGACGACGCACGCGTCGCAGTATGGTTTATGCAGTCGAGATAGCGGTGTGCGCCCCAAGTACATAAATCATCATAATACTATTAATGACATTGACGTGGACTACCTTATCTCATTAGTTGAGGAAAGACCTCTTTTATGGGATAAAAATCACAAACTAAACCTAAAATCAACGCAGACAACGCACGACGACGCGTGGACAACGCAGCGCGTTGCGACGACGCATCGGATCGTGTGGCACCCATTCCGTCGAGCGCTTGCGGCAGTGGTTCCATTTTTAAAAAAGGTGGATATAGCATCGAAGTTTCGAATTTCACCTAATAAAAAATTGCAATCGATAGTAAATTGAATGCTGATTAATACTTGTCATGTACATTTTTTCATAAAAATGAGTCCTTCATACTTAAAAAAAATATTAAAGAAAAAATTGTATGGGAGAAAATCTATTTTATTTTTTTTCTTCGTTGGGTATTAAAACGTAGCAGCCAAACTCATATGGCGGTAAGAGCCTATGGTCCTTGACCCTCCCACATAAAAATTTTGTGCGTATCCCTGCGGCCTTGGGCACCGCAAGGCTTTTAATTTTTTAAATTTTATACTTGTTTTTTAGCCACATTTTGACACATTTTGTATGGAAAATAATTTTTAATAGCATTTCTAAGCAAAACTAAAATTAATATGTTCATAATCTGACAAATTTTTTCATTTTGATAAGTAAACAAAAAAAAAACATATCTTAGAAAAAATGTGATTGAAGTCGCTGCAGTTCCGTTAAATGGCTGTAACTTTACTCCCATTTGATAGTAATGAACTTTAACACTCCCTCTCTCTCCCCTATCTATAAAAATCCTTGTTCATTAAAATGTAATAAACTGAACTTTAAGAAAGCACGAATTTTCAGGCGTTTCTTCTTCAAGGGTTGAGATACGAATGCCTGCAAGTTTGCTTACATAGAATAGACAAGCAGGTATGCGCTCGAAACTAGTGACTACCGCAGCGAGCTCTTAAAAATCATCAAACGCGCAAAAACTTGAAGGTATGCGACACGGTTACCTGCAAGTTTTCTTACTTGTATCAAGTACATGCAGCAGGTTTGCGCTCGCAACTAGTGACTAGCGTATCTCATACGAGTCATCTAGTGACTAGCGCATCTCATACGAGTCATCTAGTGACTAGCGCATCTCATATAAATCATCTAGTGACTAGCGCATCTCAAATGACTCATCAAACAATTCGTGTCATCAGTGTCAGGGGTTGCGAAACGAATACCTGCAAGTTTGCTTACTTGTAGTAGGTATGCGCTCGCAAGAAGTGACTAGCGCATCTCATATGAGTCATCAAACGATTAGTGAATGCAGTAAATTCCTATTGTTTAATGACTTGACCGTGATCTATGCGCTAGTCACTGGTTGCGAGCGCATACCAGCTGCTGCATGTACCTGTTACAAGTAAACAAACTTGCAGGTATCCGTTTCGCAATTCTGGACACTGATAACACTAATTGTTTGATGACTCATATATCATACTAGTTACTAGATGACTCGTATGAGGGGCGCTAGTCACTGTTGCGAGCGCATACCTGCTACAAGTAAGCAAACTTGCAGGTATTCGTTTCGCAACCCCCGACACTGATGAAACGAATTGTTTGATGACTCATATGAGATGCGCTAGTCACTAGATGATTTATATGAGATGCGCTAGTCACTAGATGACTCGTATGAGATGCGCTAGTCACTAGTTGCGAGCGCAAACCTGCTGCATGTACTTGATACAAGTAAGCAAACTTGCAGGTAACCGTTTCGCAACCCTTGACACTGATGACACGAATTGTTTGATGACTCATATGAGATGCGCTAGTCCTAGATGACTTATATGAGATGCGCTAGTCACTAGATGACTCGTATGATATGCGCTAGTCACTAGTTGCGAGCGCAAACCTGCCGCATTTACTTGATACAAGTAAGCAAACTTGCAGGTATCCGTGTCGCATACCTTCAAGTTATTGCGCGTTTGATGATTTTTAAGAGCTCGCTGCGCTAGTCACTAGTTTCGAGCGCATACCTGCTTGTCTATTCTATGTAAGCAAACTTGCAGGCATTCGTATCTCAACCCTTGAAAAAGAAACGCTTGAAAATTCGTGCTCCTTGAAGTTCAGTTTATTACATTTGTAATAAACAAGGTTTTTTTATAGATAGGGGGAGGGTGAGGGAGTGTTAAAGTTCATTACTATCAAATAGGAGTAAAGTTACAGCCATTTAACGGAACTGCAGCGACTTCAATCACATTTTTTTTAAGATATGTTTTTTTTTTGTTTACTTATCAAAATGAAAAAAATTGTCAGATTATGAACATATTAATTTTAGTTTTGCTTAGAAATGCTATTAAAAATTATTTTCCATACAAAATGTGTCAAAATGTGGCTAAAAAACAAGTATAAAATTTAAAAAATTAAAATTCTTGCGGTGCCCAAGGCCGCAGGGATACGCACAAAATTTTTATGTGGGAGGGTCAAGGACCATAGGCCCTTACCGCCATATGAGTTTGGCTGCTACGTTTTAATACCCAACGAAGAAAAAAAATTAAATAGATTTTCTCCCATACAATTTTTTCTTTAATATTTTTTTTAAGTATGAAGGACTCATTTTTATGAAAAAATGTACATGACAAGTATTAATCAGCATTCAATTTACTATCGATTGCAATTTTTTGTTAGGTGAAATTCGAAACTTCGATGCTATGTCCACCTTTTTTAAAAATGGAACCACTGTGCGGTGCGTCGACGCAGCGCAGCGCAGCGCGTCCGTGTGGGATCACCGTTACTTGAAATAGAACTCTATCATAGGATAAAAATTAAGCTGAAAATTGGTTGCAGAAATTTGACAGCTTGGGGTAGCTTGATCTGTGGCTTATTGTATTTGGTGAAATGTCTGGCTGACATGTCATGTCATTTCATCTGTCATCTCAGCGTACCAAGCTTGCAGGTTATTTTATTTTGGCCGATGTATTTGGCTGAATTTTAACTCACGAAGCAATTTTTACAGTCTGAGATGTAATTTTAAAGTTATTAGGTTTAGTACCTATTAATTTAATATAAAACGATGCTCGGGACAGACAAGTAGGCAAATCGTTTTCAGTAAGCAATGGTTTGCCGTGTTTCACTGTTCAGTAATTTCGTATTATTTTATGTGATTACTGTGTAAATATGAGTTCTAGAGGATTATCAAAGAAGGAGCTTGAAGAGCTTCGAAAAAAGGAAGAAGAAGAGGCTGCAGCACATGTAAGATTCAATTTTAATTTTATTACAAATATAAAGACGATAGCTATTTGTTTGCCATAATCTAAATTCCCACCTAATTAAGTAGGTAACTGATTCAACCATGTATAGTTTATTCCTGGCCCAAACCATGTTCTGAGAAAGCACTATTGGGTTATGAATAAATTAATATTATGTAGATACATTTCAGATCATAACATAATAGGTACCAATCTTTAAGGTATGTTTTAAAGTAGTACACCATTTTATTGTTTGTGCTGTCCTATTACATGGACTAATCACTTAAGCCTAGTAAAAACAACCCAAAAACCTGACGAGCCATTTGGTGTAATTTGGTAAATAAGTCAGCTATTACACCAGAGGTTGTGGGTTGATTTACGCATGGTACAAACATTAATTGTGTGCCTGAACATGTCTGTTTCTATCAATCTGGGTGTTTCTACATATGTATGTGTTTGCAAAAAAAGTCTAAAAGTAATGGTTATCTCAGCAGTTCAGTTCACTAGTATTTTGTTACTTTACAACGGTCTGTTTTTCGTAATTTATTTAACCATAGAAGCTGCGAAAAAATATTTGGCAATTATTCTAATTTTAATTTAATATGTTGAAGTAACTTTTTAGAATACGTGAAATTAGAATAGATTTTTGAATAATATTGAATTGTTATGTGCAGGTATTCAAAGAGTTTGTGGAGACTTTCCAAGAGGTACCCAGTACTACCTCTAAGGTTTGGGTGAAGGCTGGCACCTATGATGCTGGAGCAAGAAGTAAGTACAAAACATTTTTTTTATGCAATAAAGTTGGCAATCAAGCATACAGCCGACCTGATGGCAAGAGGTTACACATTACATACACTGGTTAGGTAACAATTTAAATATCAAAGTCTTTAATTAGCCTTAACTGTCACTATTCTTATGTTTATCCACAGTAATGTCCTATGTACTGACTGGTTATAGATAAACAAAGATTTTCTTAATCTTATATATTAAATCTTTTAATTTTTCTTCTAAATTCATTATCTTAATCTTTTATAGCTTTATTGCTTTACCTTTATAGTATGAAAAAAGCTATGAAAAATATTTAGTTTTTTATCATAATTAATATTTTTATGCAAATAAATCATTCATTCATTCATTTCTCTCGTTCAAAACAGAGGAAGACACATCAGAACGAGGCAAGCTATACAAGCCGGTATCGCGTCTGGACGAGAAGCGCGGCGGAAATGAGGCGGAGATCGTGCGTAGCCTGGCGCAGCGGCAGGACCCGCCCGGCCGCCTGCGCTCCAAGCAAAAGGGGCAGGACAAGAAGAAAAGCAACCTGGAGCTGTTTAAGGAAGAGCTGAGGCAGTCAGTATATAGTGCTTACAGTACATCTCTACCTCTTCCTAATGTCGTTTATCCTCAATGCTAAGGCTTCTTGTACACGGTAAGAAATTTCACCATGTCTGCCACAGACAAGACAGGAATTTCACCGTGTCTGCTGCAGACAAGACAAAGTCAGTGCGCGTCCGCCGCGTGTCGTATCTAGCACAGAAAAGAATTATTTCTTGGTCAGCGCCGGAGCAATGTACACGGTTTGTGTGTAGAAACGACACGAATACTTGCGTAGGCCCGGCGACTTTTCTTAGCATGTACAAGTGCCCTGATGGTCATGAACACAACTAATATTTTTTTCCATCTTGTTCTATCTTCAGTGATGTGGATACTCACAAACTGTAGTGTTCAAAGTGCAGCTGATTTGATACAACTGATTTGATTTTTTCTTCGCCCATCAGCATGTCTACAGTTAGTAAATCTATGATAATGAAAATGAATCTCGTCATTGGTAGTACAGGGTAAAATGATAAAAATAGATATAAGATAAATATAAGTTTAGAATATAATTATTAGTTTGTGAAATGTGCTTTTTTATGAGAAATAAATATTCTTTAACCCTAATCTCCAACATAACGTGTGTCAGAGTGCTAAAGTTATGAACATCAACTTTCGTTATAAATGTAGTGAGTACCTACTGCAACTTTCTATGTAATATGAAGAAAGGCCAATGACGTTCAATTAAAAAACTAGACTCACAATCACGCTCAAATATTGTCCGAAGCAAAAGTCTGCCCACCCGACTATTGGGCAGAGTTTTCGTTTAGTTGTATACAATTGACATTAAACACTAACTGCCAAGAGATAAGGTGTTAATTCGAACGAATGTGTTAATGTCATCTGTGTCAACGCCGCTCGGACGTTTTTTGAGGAATTTTTCTTAGAGATTGGGTGTCTATGTGTATATTGAACGTCATTGAGAAAGGCGCATATTTTATAGGGCTATGGACAGTCAAAAACAAGTGTATAAACAAAGATGAATGAACTTGAATGAAGTGTAGTGCAACGGATAGAACGCATGGGTGTTGCGTTCATTGTCATCGTAATTTGGGCTCTCCTTTTGCTTACCATCAGGCTAAGTGGAGCCATTGTACTGAGCTACTATAAAAAAAAACTTAACCAATGTAAAAGGTATTTGACAGTAGAATAAAATATATTTTCGGTAGCTGGGAGATAGTACAAATATAACTTGTTGCAGAATCCAAGAGGAGCGCTCCGAACGTCACAAGTACAAGAACGTGCTGCGCGATCGCTGCTCGCTGGGCGTGGAGCCGGCGCTGGACGCGCTGCCCGACATCGGCTCTTACGACACCGGCGACCCCAACACCACCAACCTCTACCTCGGCAACCTGAACCCCAAGGTCAGTTCAGGTCCCGGAAAACTTATTGTAATCGGGTCTTCTCTAACAAATAAGGCGCGCGGGCGTTGGGATGTTCGCGCGCGCTACTGGTCATTGCGCAAGTGCACATGCGCGAACTTTCCCCCACTCCATCGACCTTCGAATATTACACGATGGTCAAGAAGTTTGCCGGTACGTTACCAGTACAGCATTTGCATGTACAGACTCATTGAAATATGAACCTTATCGCAATCACATAAAATCTCATGTTTTTACATTTTACTGTACGTGACTGTACCCATTACTCCATACTTCTGGCCTCTACAGTATACCAGTGCTCACGAGCGGCTCTTCAGTGTCATTACCAATCTTGCCATATACTGCATAGACATCAATTTAGCCTACATTATTACCAATCTTGGCATATACTACATAGACATCAATTTAGCCTACATTATGTTTATAAATACTTAGTCTCTTTTGATCTAGCTTTTGACTTTTGTGTTTATTTCTGAACCTATCGACTTTATCATAGTATGTTTATTCCAAGATAAACGACTGAAGTTGCATGCATTTTCGTTCAGATAACGGAGCAGCAGCTGATGGAGATCTTCGGGCGGTACGGGCCGCTGGCCAGCATCAAGATCATGTGGCCGCGCTCGGACGAGGAGAAGGCGCGCGGCCGCAACTGCGGCTTCGTGGCCTTCATGTCGCGCAAGGACGGCGAGCGCGCGCTGCGCTGCATCAACGGTATGTGCCACTTGCCGCACGATCAGGCGATACGTGCACTTGTTTATTATACTTTGGAAAGAATCAGTCAGCTGAGTTCGTAACTCGGATGGAAACCCTTAGGCTAGCAACGCACTAAGCGGCCAGCCGCTATGCGGCGTGCCGTTGCGGCAGGCCGCATAATATATTTTTTTATATGGAACCGCATAGTTTCTATGCAGTTTCATACAAGCTCCGGCACGCGGCGCATTGCGGCCAGCCGCTAGTGCGTTGGCGGGCTTAGGCCTCTGCCTCGAATTTCGCGACAGCGGCAGCGACGAATTTTTTTGTATAGAATCCCATAGACTCGTTCTCGAATACAGCGGGGTGGGAGCGGGAGCGGCGGCGCATTGCGGTACACCGCTTGACAGCATCGTACCGCTCTTTACGACCCGCGTCAAGCGGTGACCGCAGTGCGCTTGTGTGCGCCGCCGCTCCCGCTGCCGCAAAATCGAAGCGGAGGCCTTAAACAGGTCCAGGTAGATGTAATTTTTTTTTTCATTGATATTCGCCGTCTCTGCCTCGAATTTCGAGGAAGCGGAGCGGGCGGTCACCGCTGCTTCAACTAACCATTCCCTTTCCTGCTTTATTTAAAGTGATGATTTTCACAAGTTAACCTAACTAGTATCTTTAATTGACTGTCTGTCAGGCAAGGAGATAATGAACTACGAGATGAAGCTGGGCTGGGGCAAGGCGGTGGTGATCCCGCCCGTGCCCATCTACATCCCGCCCGCGCTGCAGCAGCCGTGCAAGCCGCCGCCGCCCTCCGGCCTGCCGTTCAACGCGCAGCCGCCCAAGCATCTGCTCAATAAGGTACGGTCAACAGCACATCACGGTAAACACTTGCAGTTCGATAATAGCACTTATGCCCCCGACATAGAGTGGTACAAAGTTCAAAGTGTATAGTCTGACGTGCTTTTGACTTATGTCCGTTTTCACATGCGGTATCAAGCGTATCATTGCTGCCACCTTCGCTTTTATATTGAACACTTTTTGTTCTTTTTTAACTGACGAATGACTGAATCTTTTTTAACTGGTGTTTCAGAATAAAAATTCTGCTAGATAGGGCAGCGTAGCCATAAGGTGCAACTAAAACGGATTGGTTTATTTTGATGAAAGTCGTCAAACCGCCATCATTAATGTCAAAATGAACCAATGACAGTTTAGTCAAACTCTATGGGCCCGTATTGGTTCCAGATGTTGACTTGATTTAAGTAGGTAACTGCAGAAGCAGAGCGGTATGAGAGCATATTTCCCATGTGTCGTAAAGTTGCACGACATTTTCCATAACAAAAAAATATCCCTCCCGCTCCTTTGTCATTAGATAACTATGAATGAAACTTAAATATCTTGTGCTTATTCAGATTCCACGCGTACGTCCTGGAGAGTATTACCCAAGCGATCCTGAAGACAAAAAGGAATATGAACAGGTAATGTGTTGGTATTACCTACTCGTATAAAATATTCATGTATGCGAACTGAATGATCCCTATTATGGAATTTATCTTTTACAGATATTATCACAGTCAATCGTCAAAGTTGTAGTCCCCACTGAGAGGTAAATATGAAAGAGTAGTGAAATCGTTCAGTGCTGTTGTTATGGCTTAATTCCGTCTCTAATTTCTAATCTCAATGAGTAACCAAATGACAAGATACATGACATAATAATATTATAGTGCTGTATTGAGTGCGTTACAGACACTCCTTGTTCCCTAACTGTTCGAAGGGCATTTCTTATCATTTTAAAAGAGCAACACATATAACCTTTTGGACGCCAATGTCGTCTATACTTGACAAGCTTCTGCAGGCTCTGTGCGCCACCAACGACGTCTATACTTGACAAAAACCCTGCCTCTAAAAATATAAAAATAAATATGTTTAAAACGATTACTAGTATTTTTTCCTTACATTCGTCAATAAAGAATAACCCAGCTGTGGCGTACAGTACACGACAGTGCGTTCGTAGCCATTGAGTTACAAGTACTACGTATAGAGAGGCTATACGGAACAAAAAATGTGTCGCAAAATGATGACTGGACTGACTGATGTATTGCTACAGCGGATGTCGTCTAACCAAACTATAAAACTTGCAGCGCTATAGATTGCTTACAGAGTGTATTTTTCTGGCAACCAAAACGTCGTAAGCGCCATGCAAAGCAAGATAGACGCTTACGCGTTTTGTTCGAAATGCCTATCTCATAGATGATCATGAATGAGTTCAGCATCGCGCAAAAATTTTGTTTGCGGTGTCGGTTCTATACTCTAGTAATTGTAGTTCAATGTTCGTAGCTTGGCGTTCAAAAGGTTAAACCAACATGCCATAAACACGTGACATGATTCCAGAAACATCCTAATGCTGATCCACCGCATGGTGGAGTTCGTGATCCGCGAGGGGCCGATGTTCGAGGCGATCATCATGAACAAGGAGATGAACAACCCGTTCTTCCGCTTCCTGTTCGAGAACCAGTCGCCGGCGCACGTGTACTACCGCTGGAAGCTGTTCTCCATGCTGCAGGGCGACGCGCCGAAGCAGTGGGCGCTTAATGACTTCCGCATGTTTAAAGGTAAGATGAACAACCCGTTCTTCCGCTTCCTGTTCGAGAACCAGTCGCCGGCGCACGTGTACTACCGCTGGAAGCTGTTCTCCATGCTGCAGGGCGACGCGCCGAAGCAGTGGGCGCTTAATGACTTCCGCATGTTTAAAGGTAAGATGAACAACCCGTTCTTCCGCTTCCTGTTCGAGAACCAGTCGCCGGCGCACGTGTACTACCGCTGGAAGCTGTTCTCCATGCTGCAGGGCGACGCGCCGAAGCAGTGGGCGCTTAATGACTTCCGCATGTTTAAAGGTAAGATGAACAACCCGTTCTTCCGCTTCCTGTTCGAGAACCAGTCGCCGGCGCACGTGTACTACCGCTGGAAGCTGTTCTCCATGCTGCAGGGCGACGCGCCGAAGCAGTGGGCGCTTAATGACTTCCGCATGTTTAAAGGTAAGATGAACAACCCGTTCTTCCGCTTCCTGTTCGAGAACCAGTCGCCGGCGCACGTGTACTACCGCTGGAAGCTGTTCTCCATGCTGCAGGGCGACGCGCCGAAGCAGTGGGCGCTCAATGACTTCCGCATGTTTAAAGGTGCAAATATTTTATTATATGAGTGTGGTGTGGCAGAGCAGTGTTGCAGCCAGTTCTTGTATGTCCGTCGAAATGGGCCGGCACGACCGGGGAAGTATCAGCCTCTCACAGAAGATAAACATTATGAGTAATACCTTTGCTATTGCGATCCTTTTGGTAAATGAGAGTGCCGAAGACCAGATCTCACCTTTTTCTTCCCTTTTCCTATACTCAATCCACATATCCCTTCCTCCTCCTTCTATAATTCTTAAAAGATGGGCAACGCTTTTTAGACCTATTTGCAGGTAGTCATCACATACCATAATGTGTTCATTTGCCTCCCTCTTACAAAAAAAAGTGTTGCTAAGCGTAATATTCGAGTATAGCTTCACTAGGGAATGCAAATCTCGCGAGATTAGGCCTCAAGCGAGATCTCGCGAGATTATAAATATTAGTGCTGCGAGATCTCGCTAAAATCGAGATCTCGCGAGATTGGCAGTTTTGCGTGTTTTTTTGCAAATAATCACAATATTTGATTACATTAGGATAAAATTATAATAAAAATCATAAGTATTATAAGATAAACATTTATTTTCACGAAATAAAACAACTTAAAACGGATAAAAACTAGCGATAAATTCTACATTTTAAATCCGTGATCACGACTGTTGAAAAGTGGTCGAAACGTCGGGTTTTAAATTTAAAATGTAGACTATATCGCGCGTTTTTATCCATTTTAAGTTGTTTTATTTAATGAGTAGTAACCGCGTAAACATCAGAAACCAGTATTTATTTTTACGATTTTTTTCAATATATATTTTTTAATGTTTGAACTAAGCCAACACTTGACCACACAGTTGCCTGATGTTAAACAACTATGCGGTCTACAATAGAGCGCACTTGCTCAGGAAAGGCCCGTTAGTTCTGGCCTTGAAGAGCCCCAAGTTATAATGGATAGGTAGGAAAGACTGACCCAGGCAGAGTTCCACTCCTGCGCAGTCCGTGTCAAAAAAGACGAAGCAAATCGCTTAGTCCATGGTCTTGACTCTCTCTTGACTGCATACGGATGCAGTCTAGTCGTTCAGTGATGGAACGGAGCTGGCAAAATTAAGTCGTGCAGTTGAGAAGAACACTCGCCAAAGTGGAGTCTGTAAAAGACAGAGTGGCAAGCAATCCTAGCCTCATTGTTGCACACCCGATACGAACGAAACTGAGAGACACCTCCCACGACCACTATCTCAAGCCGCCGCCTCACCCGCACCAAACAAAACGACAGATCGCAAGTCCGACCGTGTCAGTTCGAGCTTCGAAGAGGTTTTTGTGCTCGAGTGCAATCTCGTTAATCTCGCGAGATCTCGTCCTGTTTTCGACCGAGATTCAATCTCGCAAAAAAAGGCCGAGATCTCGCGAAAACGAGATCACCAATTCAGGGAGTTTGGTGGGTAGGGCAATCTATGCTCGACTGTAGTACCTACATTCCAGTTAAAACCGCCTTCATAATGGCGTTTTCTTTCTACTACTTATTTCTTACAATCACACAGGTGCTCCCTCACCGGGAGCATTCGCGTGTAATATAACATTATAGATTCGTCTTCCGAGCATTACATTACAATACTACCTCCCAGACCGACGAACGTTCGCGTGTAATTGATTGATTACACATTGTATCATTAAAAGGTGCGCATTGTAATGCTCGGTTCTCCTCCTTCACTGATGTAATGCTCGAGTCTGCAACGTTACATTACACGCGAATGCTCCCGGAGAGGGAGCACCTTAACAGTGAAGTTCTCGGTTTGTTCTACAGTCACAGTTTAAAAAACAAAAGGGTTAAAAATAGTGTTGTGTTGTACGCAGGTGGTTCAGTGTGGCGGCCGCCGGTGATGAATCTGTACACGGCGGGCATGCCCGACGAGCTGGTGGAAGAGGACGCCGCCAAGGAGAACATCCGCGGCACGCTCTCCAACAAGTTAGTATTATTATTACTTCTTCTTCTCGTGTTATAGCTGGCAACCTTTAAGGTTATGATAAGGATGGAAAATTATTAAATATTAGTAGATATGTAATGTACGCATTTCCGCTCCATAACCAGCGCCATCTTGGAGTTTTTTCTTATTTCTTCGATGCCCTTCAGGCATAAAGTTGAGCGTGGAGGTTAAGGCAGGTACATCCCTAGGCTTAGGGGTGATGGTGCGTAATGTACATATTTTCAATGTTGGTATATTTTGATAGAATTATATTTGTTCCGCTTATTTGCTGATATGAGAAAAAGATTTTTTAATTTAAATAAGGTAATAAAGTGATCTTTCTAATTTTAAAATATAATATTAGATACGATATCAGCGAAATTTGAAAAAAAAAGAAAGAAAAATTGTTTTTACTAAAAACAAAAATATTTGGGAGAATAAACAGAACGTTATAGGGATTTTTTGCAATCTATCATAGGCGCTACGTTTTGGCGTGATTTTTTTTGTCAAGATATTTAGTTTAGATCTATCGTACAAATAAATCTGCAGGAGATCCACCGGAACCTGCTAAATGTCTAGGATACTGGATTACCCATTAAACATTTAGGGCGCTTTCACATTAGGGCTTTAGCAGCGCGGCAGTCACGCGACTGCAGTTCATCGACTCTAGAGAGTGAGAGACTGAAGTGCGACGTTTTTGCTTGTGCATTGCAGCCAGCGCGACCGGCTCGAGGAGCTGATCCGCGGGTTAACCCCAGCCCGGACATCAATAGCCGCGGCCATGGCGTGGTGCCTGGAGCACGCGGAGGCGGCGGGCGAGGTGGCCGCGTGCCTGTGCGAGGCGCTGGGCGGCCGCGACACGCCGCCGCAGCGCCGCGTGGCGCGCCTGTACCTGCTGTCCGACATCCTGCACAACGCGCAGGCCAAGCTCACCAACGCCAGCGCCTACCGCCAAGCGTGAGTGATGGCTCATCATTTTAGGCTGCCTGTCCACCGAAGCGGAGTGAGGCAGCGGAGCGGAGAAACGGAGAAATATTAACCAATAGGATTGCAACTGCCTGTCTCAGCTTAGATGTCGTGCAATCCTATTGGGTCGGAAGAGACAAAAATATAATTAAGTATTTATAAAGCCACCATTTTTTTTCTTGCTGTAAATAATTAATACTCATATCATTTATAGTAAAAATGTTTTGATAAAGAAAACCGCATGTGGCTCGCGGGCCGCAGGTTGCCGATGGCGATTAAACTGAAATACCTATATCATTTATTCACTAATTTTGATTCTATACAAAAATAAATTAGAAAAATGTCGTGATCCCATAATTTTGCTCGCAAATGGAGGAGGAGGAGAAAGGCAAACGCGTCGCCGGCCATCTTGCAAATGTTGTGAATAAGTGGGTTGTTACTACAGTTTCCAGGCGCGCCTGGTGGAGATAATGCGGTCGTGCCACCAAGCGTGGGTGAACATGCCGTCGCGGCTGCAACGCGAGGGCTTCCGCGCGCGCGTCACGCGCATCCTGCAGGCCTGGGCCGACTGGGCCGTCTACCCCACCGACTTCCTGCTGCACATCAACGACGTGTTCCTGGGACAGGCCACGGTGAGTGCACCGGATGCGGGCATGGCGTCACGCGCGTCAGACGGCAGGACAAGGTCAGCAGAACTGTGACCGAAAACAACTTTGAACACAGATCCGTCTCGAAGGACCATTATTGTGCTTGGAACTCGGACGTCGCCGTAAATAAAAGAGCGAAACCGCTTGTCTAAAGCTACTATGGCATATTTGTAACAATAACAACAGACAACACTAACCTGGAGCAGTTTTTAAAATTGAAAATGACACGTAGTTCCAATTTTGGCCACCGGAACAGATAAGTCTGTCGCACAATACGTTTTCGATTCGCCAAATGTTAAAGCAAGTGTAACATGTAATGTCAGGAGGACAGCGCAGCAGGCGGGGAGGCGGGCGTGGGCGGCGACGCCGGCGCGGGCGGGTCGGGCGGCGCGTCGCCGGCGCGGTCGTCGGCGTCGTCGGAGGAGTGGGACGGCGCGTCGGGCGCGGGCCCGCTGGACGGCGCGGCGCTGCGCCGCCTGGCCGCCGGCCGCCAGCTGCCCGCCCAGCCGGCGCACGGGGGCCCAGACCCGGACATCGACGGCGTGCCCGGTTAGTATTTTCATGTGTCTACATTAGAATGTTTGATAGGCCAAAGATATCTTGATAATATACAAATGACTGTTAAGAATTTACACATACAATTATTCTTAACGGCACTTCAACTCTTGCTGTTTTTGCTATACATATAAATCAATTTTTTTTCAAAGATTACTTCCAAATGATTGATGGAATTGAATTTAAAATGGGTTTAATGATCACGATTTGTCCATAAAACCCATAAAGAAACATAACCTTAAAAAAACAGTACTTTTTTTGTTTAAGTTATGTTTACTCGTTATGGTCAATTCCCGCATATTAGAAGTGAATAGTGTCCAGTGATATTTATATTATATCTGTATGTGTTATATTTCAGTGGACGAAGACATCGACGGCGTGCCGCTGGAAGGCGGCGGGTCGTCGCCGGCCGGCGGCGGCGCGTTCGTGCCGTCGCGCTGGGAGAGCGTGGACGTGCCGCAGGACTCCTGGCCCTCCGCTCCCGCCGACCCACCGTCGCCTCCCTCCCCGCCCTCGCCGCCGCCCGCGCGCCCGCCGCCAGCTGACCCGCCTGCCCACCATCAGCCTGACAGGTAGGCATATTCAAATTTATCCAGCTCGAAGGACCAGAAAAAATTTCAATATCACCACTTTCAGATATGTAACTTCCTGATAATTGCTCTGTAAGACAACAATGAATCTGACTTCTTTTATTAAAATCTTATACTTAATGATTTGTACGCACTCTTTATACATTTCCACGCATCGGCTAAGTTCAGCTGACTGACAAAATAGCATAGTTTAGATTTTGATTTAAAAGTAATAACATACAGTCGTGGTCAACTAATTAGGGACGCTAAATGACTAAAACACAAGATCGTCCCTCAAGTCCGAAAAAAAAATCTCTATGAGGCTTTGAAGCTTATATTAATTCATAACAAGTAATTTGGCTAGTATTCCAAATATTTAAAGGCCAGGAAAGCTAATAGCTAGTTACGATGAATATTATTTAAATAAATAAATCCTCGCCACTTACACATCATTGACTTTATGGATGGACAACTAATTGGGGACACGTAAAATTTTAACTGTAAATATAAATAAATGGTAATTATTTAAGTGTTTAGGACAAAAAAAGTTTTCAATTATCAAAATAAAATACAAAACAAATCATTAAACGTATTTTTAATACCCAGTATGGTTGTTTTTGTTGGTTATAACCATTTGACATCAACGCAGCATTGATGCAATCAAATTATTACAGGTTTCCAAAGAAATATTATTCCAAACACCTCGAAATGTCCCGTAAAGCTGACTTTTACTGGCAGTATGTTGAGCTGCAACTGTTTTCTTCGCTTTATACCATAAATGCTCTATCGGGTTTGGGTCTGGGCTGCTTGCGGGCCAATCTAGTACCGTCACTAACTGTTGCGCTAGGCACGATTTCACAGAGTGCGCGATATGTTTTCGGTCGTTGTCGTGTTTAAACCGTCCAATAGACTAGTAAGACTTCTTCAGCATACTATAGCATCGTATCCTTCAATAATCCTTTGAATTGGAATTGATCCAGTTTACTTTCAATTATTTTTATAGGCCCCACTCCATGTCTAGAAAAACAGCCCCAGAATTGAATATTGTCGCCTCCATGTTTCAACTGCTTTTTCGTGTACTTTGGATTAATTTCGGACTTTATAAGTCATTGCACGTATTGTCTGTATTGTCTGCCATCGAATGAAATAAGATTTATACTGGTTTCGTCAGAAAACCGCGAATTTCTCCATTGAGCAACATTCCAATGTCATACTTTCTTGCAAACGCCAACGGGCTGTTTTTTTTTTGGACATGGAGTAGGATCTATAAAAATAATTAAAAGTAAACTTGATCAATTCCAATGCAAAGGAATATTGAAGAAAACGATGCTATAGTATGCTGAAGAAGTCTTACCAGTCTAATGGACGGTTTAAACACGACAACGACCGAAAACATACCGCACACTCTGTGAAATCGTGCCTAGCGCAACAGTCAGTGACGGTACTAGATTGGCCCGCAAGCAGCCCAGACCCAAACCCGATAGAGCACTTATGGTATAAAGCGAAGAAAACAGTTGCAGCTCAACATACCGGGACATTTCAAGGTGTTTGGAATAATATTTCTTTAGACACCTGTAATAATTTGATTGCATCGATGTCTTTATTAACTATAACCATTTGACATCGACGCTCAAATGGTTATAGCTAAATAAAGACAACCATACTGGGTATTAAAAATACGTTTAATGATTTGTTTTGTATTCTATTTTGATTACTGAAAATTTTTTATGTCCTAAATACTTAAATAATTACCATTAATTTATATTTACACTTAAAATTTTACGTGTCCCTAATTAGTTGTCCATCCAAAAAGTCAATGATGTGTAAGTGGCAAGGATTTATTTATTTAAATAATATTGATCTCAACTAGCTATTAGCCTTCCTCGCCTTTAAATATTTAGAATACTAGCCAAATTACTTGTTATCAATAGGTACAAGCTTCAAAGCCTCGTAGAATAATTTTTTTTTGCACTGAAGGTACGATCTTATGTTTAAGTGATAGAGTGTCCCTAATTAGTTGACCACGACTGTATATAATCCTATGTTGTTGTAACTCATCATCATTATCATCCCAGCGTATTCCCGATTGCATCCAGTATGGAGCTCAGGGACCGCTTCGACTATGATCCTAGATTTGACAAACCTGGTTATTACAATGAAGCGATTGCCATCTGACCTCCATAACCCTACAAGGGAAACCAGACTTACTTGGTAACTATGTTGGCGTAGTGAGGAGCAAGCTCTGACGCGGGAGACCCTGCGCGAGATCGAGGTTCGCGTGCTGAAGTACGCGGACGAGCTGGAGGCGGGCCTGCGTCCTAGGCGGGCGGCCCTCACGCCGCAGCAGCAGCTGCACCACTACCGCCGCAAACTCATCAAGAAGGTAACCTTATTTGCGTAAAAAGTAAAGTATCAGCCTATTAATGCCCCACTCAGGGCTCCATCCTTGAAATCAAGTTATCGTTACAATGATGGGTACCTACTAACTTAAGTTAGTGTGATTAATCACAACGCTGGGAATTAGTCATCTCAAATCGGACCTGTGTCCGACAAAACCGACATAAATTCGCTTGAACCAAAACGAACCCAGGTCCCCAAAATCTCGGTCCGGTACTTAAACTACTTGACCATTAAGGCGTTCTCTCCTGGCGACGCCAAGCTAGAGATGCTGGAGATCGCGAGAATTCAAAAAACTTTAAAATTAATAAAAACACTTATAATATTAAAACTGATCCTTTTATCATTATTATAAAAAAACCAAGACTGTTCCATAATATAGAACTAGGGAAACGGGCCCTTAGTAATGAAACAATAAGGGTAAGTTTCCTACAGATCTACCACTGGCAGGATACAATTTATCGGTTCTATTTTATTAATAATTCTATAACACTTCTCAGGCAAGCCGCGAAGCCAAAGAGGCGAAGGAAGCGCTGGAAGAAGCGCGCGAATCGCCCGAGCCGCGCCGGCGCAGTCCCGACGACGACGCCTACTCCACGTCTGTACTCAAGACTACACCGACTTTGTGATTAATGCTAAAATACTATCTAATTCAGTTTCCTAAATGCTACTCTCTAAATTCAAATTAAATGTCTTTTTTTTTTAACATAATACACTTTACAAAACAACTTACGTTACATATTTTAGGGTCCATGAAAATGTATTTTTTTTTATAATTTATTTATGTTGCAGGACGTCCTCCAAAAAATCAAAGAAATCAAGAGAACCTTCATTGTCTCCGCCACAAAAACGATCGCGTTACAGGTAAACATTTTATTTTTAGTCTTGTATTTTATAGCATTAACAAAACGACGTCATAATCTGAATAAAAAAACACTGGGTTTTTTCAAGTAAGCTGCATCATACCATTCCCAATATATAGCAAATTCAATTAGTATTATGAAACGAAATTATGTAGGTTTTGTATTCATTTGATCACAAAAATTGTATTTGTTTTGACAACTCTCAAGACTATTTCTTTTTTCCTTAGCGATCGAAAGTCACGATCTCGGTCGAGATCGAGAGAGAGGGAAAGGGAACGGGAGAGGGAGCGGTCCCGCGAACGGGAGCGCGAGCGAGAACGCGAGCGCGAGAGGGAGCGAGACAGAGAACGCGACCGCGAGCGGCGGCGACGCTCGCCCGCCACGCCGCCCGCGCACCACCACCGCAAGCACGCCAAGCATGCCAAGTACAAGTACTGACCGAACATTCTGATTATTGTAATATTGTAAATAAACAGATTTTTTTTTACTGGCTGACTTTCATTTTTTTCTGTAATAAGTTTACTGAACTTTTAACCGAGTTAGTTACAGTTTCCCAATTGTAATGCAGAATCATTTTTAATAATACGGATAATAAATGATACTAGGACAACATGATCCTATGGAGTGGTAACTTATTAAATAAATACAACTCCAATAAGGTCATGTTTCCCTAGTACCGCATATACCAGTAAAGCATATAATCAAAACTTATAAATACAGTTCCAACAAGGTTATGTCGCCCTAGTACCTTTTACCAGTATTCAATAGCCCAGACTTATAAATAAAACTCCAACAAGGTCATGTTGCCCTAGTAATTTTACCAGTATGCGTATAGTCCAAACTTATAAATACAACTCCAACAAGGTCATTTTGCCCTAGTACTTATACCAGTATGCGTATATCCCAAACTTATTATAAATACAACTTCAATAAGGTCATGTTGCCCTAGTACTTTTACTAGTATGCGTATTGTCCAAGCTTATAAATACAACTCGAACAAGGTCAACCAGTATGCGTATAACCCAATCTTAATAAATACAACTCCAATAAGGTTATGTTGCCCTTGTACTTTTACCAGTTTTACGTATAACCCAAACTTATAATAAATACAACTCCAACAAGGTCATGCTGCCCTAGTACTTTTACCAGTATGCATATAACCCAAACATATAAACACAACTCCAACAAGGTCATGTTGCCCTAGTACCACCTGTACCAGTATCCATATAACTGGGCATATAACCCAAACATAAAAATACAACTCCAATAAGGTCATGTTGCCCTAGTACTTTTTACCAGTAGGTACGCATAAAACCCAACCCAAAGCTTTGCAAGCCATTTTGAACTTAGTCCAAATTTTGTTCGCTCTCATAATGTCACCAAGATGTAAGATAAATTAAACACAGGTATTTATTGTATAATTTTTATTTCATTGAAGTTAAATCATCAGTGTAAAAAAGATCAATGCATATAAGAGTAAAAATATAATAAAATTCGATACGAGTAAATAAAAACAACACACAAAATAATTAATTATCAATATTATCATGATTAATCTCATACAATACACACAATGCATTTGTTATTTATTTTAGCTGTAGTCAAAAAGTTTTTTTTTTTTTAAACTGAATACTTACACAGTGTCCGACTCGTATAAACATTAATAAAATTATTTATGATAAGAGAGCGCAAATAAAATAGGCACATATGACCATATATGGTTTAATAACTTTTTACAAATTGATTTTTTTATCAGGAAATGTGATTACAGCTAAACAATTTAATTTTTAAATTCAATATAAATCAAATTTTCAACATATTGATGACTAGCTGCTAAGTAAACTAACTTAATGATAGGAAAAAATTCGTTAAAAAGAAGTTCGCTAAATTGAGACTTAAAACTATTTTGAGACAAAATAACATTGATAAAATCTTTGTTACGTTAATAAAGCTACCAGCACAATTAATAGCCTCAGAATATTTTGTGATATAAGTATAAATTCATTGAATAACTACTAAAATCTTTACCCAAGCATAATACTTAGGCATCCACAATTCTGTTTCTTTGTACCTTCAAAAAGGTATAATACTGAAATGATTAAAATACTATTTTAATAACAGAAAGGAGAAAAGAAACAAAAATAAAATCATCTAAAATTCATAGCTTACCTTAAAATCATTCATGATTAATATACTTATAATTAAAGTGTATTATTTGGACATAAGTATTATTTACTTTAAAAATTTAGACTCTATAAAACTCGACCGACATTACTCTTAGTACAATCAACTAGCTAGTCATGCGATCATCGTCTACATTCTACCCGTAGCACAGGAATGTACAAAAATATTTATTACATAATTCAATTAATCACAGTTTGGTCTAATTGATTTTCTGTTCAAATCTAGTCTTTTAATATAACCCATCACAGCGCTGATAATGTTGCCACATTCATTAAAATCAAGTGATTATTATCTCACTGTAAATCAAGCCACTGTGCACTGGTATCTATTTGATATGAATTACTCATGTTTTTTTTGTTATATTTTTTCTTAAGATTATTAAAATGGTTTACATTCATAAAGACTTCATACTATCAGCGCTTCAATGGATATTTGAAAGTTATTTTAAGGGCAGTAACTCAACCAATTGTCTTTTATTTTGCTTTGTTCTAACTTCAACACTACTGTTGACACACTTTGCCACGCACAAGAACACAATACGACTTGTGATGTAGCGAATAAACATGTTTGTGCGTAAGATATTAAAATTTGGCAATAAGGCATTGGCTTTCTAACTTTCTACTAGGTACTCTCAAAATAATCACAGGAACTAAAGCCGCTAAGCTAATACTCAGACTTAACATCGTCTACATAATTATATATTTGTATACATAGAATATATGTACCTAACTAATGATAGCTCGGTCCGATATAACATATCTTATTATCTGTACGAAGGCCTTGGTTGCGTAACTAGCGGTATACGTGAAAACGGTTACATTTATTGAGTGAGATTGGACCTACTTAGTACATCTTAAGAATAGGACGCCAATTGCCGTTCAAACTCCCTAACGCTAGGCCTTAAAATACACCTATCTAATGAGATGCATCACCTCGGCAGGTATCGAACGCGGAGAATTCATGAGGTATAATCGAATACTTACGTTTCAAGTCCCCAGGGACGCGAGTACGATAACCATATTTAAACTCCGGCTAAGGCTTTCATGATTCGAACGAAACAATATTTCTAACTACTGCAAATACAATTTTTTTCTAGGCAGATCACCCCCGGCATTGCGTCGACTTGAGCAAAATTTGAGAGAACGCCTAGAGTCTAAATTTTTCTAGGTTAAATCGGTCGTTTAAAATTCAGTCGGAGTGGCTCCCCGACAAAGATTTGGGAGCAGAAATTCAGTCGGAATTCATCCAGCAAAGATTAGGCTTCGAGGCTGAGAGATATTGTCGTCCGCCGGGAGCGCGTGGGCAGTGAGGGTGCAGGGGCGGGGGGCCCGGGTGTCACCGCCAGGCGCGGCGCGGGGGGGTCGCGCGGGGCGCCCACGCCGGCCGCGCCTGCGGGGGGGTCGCGGGACGCTCGGGGACGGGGGGTCACCTAGGTAGCCTTACACGCCAGCATCTAACGCGTCCGTCACTGAAACATGAAATAAATTAATACTTTACTTAATGAATTTGGTGATCGATAATAAGTACAACGAATTCGTGCCTACTGTGACGTGATAGTAATGATGTGGGCCACGAGCCGACCTGAGGTGCTTGGTGGCTTAGTTATGACGTCACGTCTCCATCTACCAACTGATATAGGTACTCGTAGTATAGTATAAAGCTGTATGTCATGAAAACGACGTATGCAATGGTATGAAATGGTAGTGCACAATCGACACCTCAGTTTTATTAGATAATAAAAGTAGGTTAATCGAGTGGTGAAAATACACTGCGTATTATACATGATTAATAACTAAATATAATCTACAGACAACAGTTAAAGCGTTTAGATGAAGAGACACAGAGTAGGAACTACATGGAAAGCTGGTTAGTTGGTTCCTACTTGAGGAATTAGTCCGGCGATGTCCGGGAACTACGCACGAGGGCACAGAGGGTGAAGCACACTCACAGGGAAAACAAATTTGTGTTTTGTGAAAAAAGTTTTTATTATAAAATCATGTTTTGCCTGGAGTTGGTCGAGTGAAGCGGCGGCGACGCGTGCGGCAAGCTATTTCACGCAGGTCAATAGGCGGATGTTACACCGCATATAATCACAATGCATAGCATCTATCTCATCTTGACTGCATATAAAAATAGAGATGGATGCCGTGGATTACGAAACTGACCGTGCAATCATCGTCTAACTAGCGACACTATATGGGTATGAGAGGAAGTGCCCATCATAATGTTGACATACTGGGAAGAAATATACCAATGCAAGTGATGTAGCATTCTTTTCAAATAAAAGTTATTATTAATGTTTTTGTACATTAATAATAACTTTTATTTGAAAAGAATAGCTAAAGAATTTAGGCTGAATTATAGAAAAGTCTGCTTGCGTGGCAGTCGGGAAGGCTGGTGTACGTAGAGGGCGCTAGTGGCGTGATACAATGTTAGACAAGCCTCTTATAAAGGTGGAATATTCTATATATTATTGTGTATATTAATGATATCGAAAGTTTAGTAGTACTTTTATTTAACTTCATAATTGTCTTTGAGTTTAAGTTATTTTTAAATTTTTATTTACTTTACTAAGGTAACAAACAGTGCATCCGTTCGAGTCAGTGTATACGGACAATAATTATTTAAAAAAATCGAATTGGCTGCTATCATTTGGGAAGCGTGCCTATAAAAGTTGTATTAAAAAATAGACACTGGCATCGACTTCTTCAAAAATACTTTACGGATTCTTGTTTTAGAGGCTCGTCTTAAGGCATATCTGCGGAATCATAGGAGAAAGAGGGAGAAGGAATAGGGGTGAATAGGCCTGGGGTCCCGAGTAAGAAGTCCGACCTGGTCAAGCTCGCCGCTCAGCCGCCACGCGCGCACCTCGCCGCCGCTGCAACACACCCACAGCTTAGCCTACTCACACCCACTTATAACGAATGCTTAGGAATATCAGTGAGATGGATATCTGTCCTGGGCTGCGACTTCCCATTCAAGCCGCTTGTACAGCGGCAATAAGAAAATCAATGAGATAAATATCTCTTGCGGGCGTGGCGACCAGGAGAAAAATTTAAACGAAGAAAATAATTCCTTGCATTCTCTACTTTAATCAATTTGAATTTTTAATAGAGTAGCTTAGAGAGGTATCTGATAATTTTAAAATAGGATTAACAGAATAGACGAAAATAAGAAAAGGGTGGATTGTTATATTTGTTAAGATTTATGATTCTTAGGTTTTATTAATGTATTATCTAAATTCGAAACATATGCTATAGCTAACTATAAATTAGATACTATTATTATATTATTATTTATTACTGGATAACAGTAATTGGAGTTTTAGGGTGTCGATTTTAAGTGTC
The DNA here is from genome assembly GCA_949319885.1 of Mecyna flavalis. Taxonomy (NCBI): domain Eukaryota; kingdom Metazoa; phylum Arthropoda; class Insecta; order Lepidoptera; family Crambidae; genus Mecyna; species Mecyna flavalis. The sequence goes on from OX439426.1 coordinate 4,015,308, forward strand.
AAGATATTTTTTCCCAGCAATCATTGTCAGCAAATGTCAATTTCATTAATAGGTATTGCGTTTAGACAAGATGGTGCGACAAGGCCATGTAAAATTAGCACTTTCGCCGGCCACGATCTTTTTTTTTGTCCTTGTCATTTGTTTTTATTTGAATAATTTGTGACAAGTAAAGGTGAGTGGAGTAAAATCGACACCCCGCCCACGGATAGAGCTCCAACGAGCACCCAAAAAAAGATTATTAAACAAGTATGATGCGCGTGTGATACTGACTTGCCGGCGGTGTAGAGCAGTCTGGCGCGCGGGTCGGGGTGCGGGCGCAGCGCGTGCGGCGCGTCGGGCAGCGGCGCGGCGGCGGCGGGCCGCAGCGAGCCGCTCCACGTATAGTAAGTGATACTGACTTGCCGGCGGTGTAGAGCAGTCTGGCGCGCGGGTCGGGGTGCGGGCGCAGCGCGTGCGGCGCGTCGGGCAGCGGCGCGGCGGCGGCGGGCCGCAGCGAGCCGCTCCACGTATAGTAAGTGATACTGACTTGCCGGCGGTGTAGAGCAGTCTGGCGCGCGGGTCGGGGTGCGGGCGCAGCGCGTGCGGCGCGTCGGGCAGCGGCGCGGCGGCGGCGGGCCGCAGCGAGCCGCTCCACGTATAGTAAGTGATACTGACTTGCCGGCGGTGTAGAGCAGTCTGGCGCGCGGGTCGGGGTGCGGGCGCAGCGCGTGCGGCGCGTCGGGCAGCGGCGCGGCGGCGGCGGGCCGCAGCGAGCCGCTCCACGTATAGTAAGTGATACTGACTTGCCGGCGGTGTAGAGCAGTCTGGCGCGCGGGTCGGGGTGCGGGCGCAGCGCGTGCGGCGCGTCGGGCAGCGGCGCGGCGGCGGCGGGCCGCAGCGAGCCGCTCCACGTATAGTAAGTGATACTGACTTGCCGGCGGTGTAGAGCAGTCTGGCGCGCGGGTCGGGGTGCGGGCGCAGCGCGTGCGGCGCGTCGGGCAGCGGCGCGGCGGCGGCGGGCCGCAGCGAGCCGCTCCACGTATAGTAAGTGATACTGACTTGCCGGCGGTGTAGAGCAGTCTGGCGCGCGGGTCGGGGTGCGGGCGCAGCGCGTGCGGCGCGTCGGGCAGCGGCGCGGCGGCGGCGGGCCGCAGCGAGCCGCTCCACGTATAGTAAGTGATACTGACTTGCCGGCGGTGTAGAGCAGTCTGGCGCGCGGGTCGGGGTGCGGGCGCAGCGCGTGCGGCGCGTCGGGCAGCGGCGCGGCGGCGGCGGGCCGCAGCGAGCCGCTCCACGTATAGTAAGTGATACTGACTTGCCGGCGGTGTAGAGCAGTCTGGCGCGCGGGTCGGGGTGCGGGCGCAGCGCGTGCGGCGCGTCGGGCAGCGGCGCGGCGGCGGCGGGCCGCAGCGAGCCGCTCCACGTATAGTAAGTGATACTGACTTGCCGGCGGTGTAGAGCAGTCTGGCGCGCGGGTCGGGGTGCGGGCGCAGCGCGTGCGGCGCGTCGGGCAGCGGCGCGGCGGCGGCGGGCCGCAGCGAGCCGCTCCACGTATAGTAAGTGATACTGACTTGCCGGCGGTGTAGAGCAGTCTGGCGCGCGGGTCGGGGTGCGGGCGCAGCGCGTGCGGCGCGTCGGGCAGCGGCGCGGCGGCGGCGGGCCGCAGCGAGCCGCTCCACGTATAGTAAGTGATACTGACTTGCCGGCGGTGTAGAGCAGTCTGGCGCGCGGGTCGGGGTGCGGGCGCAGCGCGTGCGGCGCGTCGGGCAGCGGCGCGGCGGCGGCGGGCCGCAGCGAGCCGCTCCACGTATAGTAAGTGATACTGACTTGCCGGCGGTGTAGAGCAGTCTGGCGCGCGGGTCGGGGTGCGGGCGCAGCGCGTGCGGCGCGTCGGGCAGCGGCGCGGCGGCGGCGGGCCGCAGCGAGCCGGACCAGGCGCGCAGCGCGCCGTCGCGCCCGCACGACACCACGCACGGGTCGGAGCCGCTCGCCCCGATCACGCACACGCCCGTCACCCAGCCCTTGTGCGCGTTCATTACGCTCTGCAATACGGGTTTATTTATCGGTTACTACAAAACGCCTCAACAGTCTAGTACAGGTGTCGGCAACCTGCAGCTCGTAGAAGCGGCATGTGGGTTTTTTGGATGTGAAGCTACAGTTCTTTATTTTTACAAGTATTATTGTTGGCAAGGAAAAAACCTTCTTAAAAAACTGTGGTTAATTGTAATTTTTAGCTATTTCTACCATATAACATAATAGTGGTGCGTGACGTACGTGTGTGAGCGTGTTGTCGTCGAGCGCCCAGCGCTTGAGGCTGGTGTCGCGCGAGGCGCTGTACAGCACGTCGCCGCTCAGCGCCAGCGCCTGCACGCCGTCGTAGTGCGGCGGCTCCAGCAGACGGCGGTTGCTTGCCTCCCAGCTGCCTGCAATACGACCATGAGACATTATTACTATCTGTTGCCTCCCAGCTGCCTGCAACACGCACATGACACATTACTATCTGCCTCTCGTGTATTATCTTTGCTTTGTGATGGATAAGATTGTAATTAGGAATATCACGTAGTGATCGTGACAAGATCTTCCCTATACGTTACGGTATTTCTCCTTTGAAACACGTAGCACACGTACAATATTAGTATATAAGCCGCACCCACCATAATAAAGAGGATTCATTCACCCTACACAATACTGACTTTCATTGTGCTACCTAATCTACCTACCCATCAGCCTCCATCTCATGGGGGCCCTGGAGGCCCAACACCACAGCTTCAATTTTCTATGGAGGTCTAGTGAGGTCTGCAGCCGTGTTCTAACGAATGCCAACATAATTATAAAAACGAGCCCCTTCGAAGCGGAAACCCGCTACCCACTTAAGGCTGGCTGTCCACCGGCGCGGAGCGAAGCAACGGAGTGGAGAAACGGAGAAATATTAACCAATAGGATTGCACGACATCTAAGCTCAGACCGGCAGTTGCAATCCGCTGCCTCGCTCCGCGCCTGTGGACAGGCAGCCTAACGGTTGCCCCTTCACACCCGAAAGGGACGAGCCGATGTTTGCCTTGTGGCGATTGATCCGCCCTCTAACCGGCCTGACATCACCGGAGCCAAGTGTCGATGTCGGCTAGAAGGGCGCGGTACCTGTGTCCTGCGGCTGCATGTCGAGCGTGCGCACGTAGTGGTCCTTGGAGCCGGTGGCGAGCAGGTCGCCGGCGCGGCCGCGGCCCAGCGCCACGCACATCACCGCCGCCGCGTGCCCCGTCCACACCTTGCACACGCACTCCATCCTGATACCACACGATTAGTTCATCTATTAACTAAAAACCACTTAACACGACCACCTCTCTTCGCCGCGCTGCGCTTCTGCAATTTATAAATCGCTGTAAGCTCGCTCAAGATGTGGCTTTTACCATAAAGCAAGCCTACCTTTGCCAAATTTTGAGCCTTTTTATGCGGCACATAGTAAGTGGCCACGTTTCCGTTCCGTAAGTCATCACTGGCAACACACACGTATCAAAGACTTTCGTCTTGAGGCACTGCGGTAGTCGGGCCGAGAACACGCTGCGTAGCTTTCCGAATGCTGCCCAGCCGAGTTGGATTTGTCGATCGACCTCTTTCTGGAAGTTGGACTTACCAACTTGGTAAGTCCAACTTCCAGATCGTAATTAATGACATCAAAATTTTTCTAATGGCTTTGGAAAACCAATCAGTAATGAAATCTTCTTTACTGCTTTCAAATTTAGCTCTTGTCATCAGCTGTGACCTAGTGAGCAAATGCCAACGTTCCGCGTAGACGCTTGTAGTCGCCAAGCCAGTTGCGAAACTAGTGGGAGGGTACATACGTGCGCAAGTCCCAGAGGCGCAGCTTGTCCCCGGCGGCGGTGTACAGGCGGTGCTGGTGCGCCAGCGCCAGAGCCGTCACGGCCACCTCGCCCACGCCGCGCACCGACGGACACGCGCCGCTCACGCCGCTAGACCTACGCATACAGTGTACAGTCGAATGATCAACCATAGTGTCAAAAAGTCTGAATGGAAATAGAACTCTATGCGAGACGTTTTGTATGGAATCCCATAGAACCGTTCACGAACACAGCGGGAGCGGGCCAGTATGCAGCGCATTGCGGTCACCGCTTGCCAGCATCGTACCGGTCGTGACACCTCGTGACGGCCCGCGTCAAGCGGTGATCGCAGTGCGCCTGCGGCGATTCCGCGAAATTCGAGGCAGAGTCAGAAGTAAAAGAGAGACTAAATAAAGGAATAACACCATGATTAGACCCCGTAAAGCATGGGCTTGGGTAGAAGCCCTTTTATCGACCCTCTATTTATTGGAAGACCATAGATGTTTAGTACAGTTGACAAAATTACAGAGCCATAGATTAGGCTGTAGTCAGATAAGTAGGCACATACCATAGCGTGGACACTGGCGCGCGCGTCCTTGTGTCAAAGAGTCTGACGGCGGCGCCGGCGGCGGCCAGCACGAGGCGCGCGTCGCCGCCGTCGCCGGCCGCCAGCGCGCTCACCGACCCGCCGCACCAGCCACGCCACGCCTCTGCCCCGCCCGACACGTCCCACCCGCGCACCGTACGATCTAACAACCACAACAAAAATACATGTAATTCTTCAGTCTAGACTTCCCTTTCTCCGATCGTTTGCACATAGATAAAAGTCAAACAATTAGCCGCAACCCTGGGAAATCTCGATTACCTATATGATGTTTACTCACCGACCCCGCCGCTGTAGAGCAGATGCGGCGTGGCGGCCAGAGCCAGCGCGGCGCCCGCGTGTCCCTCGCACACGTGCGTGCACTGCACCCAAGACGCGCCCGTCTGCGCCGCGCCGCCCGGCCCGCTCAGACGACTCTGTGGGAATAACTTATTTAGTTTTTCTCCTAACATAGGGGTGAAATCATCATTATGCATCTTACTTACAGAACTAGCAATCTGAAAGTTTTTGCAAGTTTAAAACAGTTTTAACTTAGCACCACTTTTGCAGGAATACATTGTGATCACTTGCTGACAACCATGCCTTCCTGAACCATTGCCTTGGTAAAAAAGCCTAAGTCTGGCAGTTGACTCTTTACTGTATTTCCTACCTGCGTATAACAGCAGTTTTGCCTCTTAGGTTGGTCAATTATTACTCAATGGAGGTGGGAGATTAGCTTCTTTGTCAATTATTAAAAACAAATAAGTCTGACTGGCCAACAGTAGTTGGCGCGTATTTATTCGTATGGGTATTAAAAGTAACCCATTCGAATAAATTCTACCAAAATAATAACTTTACATGTGTTTCGACAATATTATTAAGCAATGCTTCCTGGTTAAGTGTACCTTACTGGTAGTGGTGGGTTTCCTGTTAATTGAAAAGTCCAGAAAGGGGCGACTTGCTTCTTCTCCAATGTATTGATCGCCAGTACTTTGCCAATGCACAGTAAGTTTGAGGCGAATTTTTAACAAAGAAAATATTTTGAGAACTATGGCGTACCTTGAGTGGTATTTCTCGCACGACGCCCTGCGGCGAGTTATCGTGCTGCGCGCCGGCCAGCCGCAGAAACACGTCGTCGTCTCGCGCGCGCCGCGTGGCGCCCGGCGACGCGGGCGGCGTGCTCGCGCCGGTCTCTCTAAACACCCACACGCGTTACCACACAGCCGCCGCAAGAGGTCGCATTCAGCGTTAGACCACTGACCATCGAGCAAACTCAAGGAATGATAGTGCAGGACTTGTGCAGGACACATTGCAAGCGAAATGGGTAAGTTTTGCAGGTTATGCAAGTGCGGGATCACCATTTAGCGTTGAGCTACATCTGACTGCACTTTGTTATTTTTCTACGCTTCTAACCTTTTTTACTACTCAAAACAGCTAATTCCTAGAGCGAGATTTCTTTGCTCTAGGGAATGACAGTTTTAGGTGGTGGAAAGTGCGGCAAGATGGGGTTCAATCTTCAATTATCTGCTCAACTGGAAATAGCAATCCAACGCTATGATTTTTAGACTCACTAGCTTTGTCAACTTTGGTGTAAACATTTACGAGTTGATCTTCAATGTACGATATTAACGATACCAAACGAAGACTTATTTCACTTCAAATGTGCCCTGCGCTTGACTACATTCAGATCCATTTTAATGCTAGCATTAGTAGATGAATATCATCTAAATGTCGTTTAAGTTGCGACCGTCAGCCATGACATGAGATGGACTTTAAATAGACGAGGTTAAAGTGATTATAGATAGTAGCCAACTTTTATGGGCGGATCCTGTTGTAGGAGAATTGCTCGATGGTACGGCAAGACACACGTTGCCATTGGGAAGTAGCAACACGAACAGCAATGAGGGAACACAAAATTCAACAACATTGATCATAGAAGCAAAACGTCATATCAGTTGTATATATGCAATATTATGCAACATGCAGTATGTGTTATGGTCTGATTATTCAGATTCGTAGCATACTCAATCCCATTGACGACTAGTGTCTTTTGTATAAATTAATCTGGCAACCCTGAATGACTTACGGCCAATTTCATATGAAATAGAATATCAAACTGTTTGAATTTTTAGTAATGTAGACTTCACATGTTGATGTATTTTTATTGACTATAGACAATATTTATAAATATACCTATTACGTATATAAATATAAATTTAGACAAAATTTAACTTAAATAAATCTAAATGTCTACCACCTTATTCAAATTAACGCTTATAAAATATCATATTTGTTTGAAAATATATTTTTTTAGAATACATAAAGATTGTGAAAATGAAAATGATTGATTGCGTCAAGAAGCAACAAACGTTTCTGAAAACACATATTATCCACCACACTCAGACAGTTAGCAATTATTGAATGTAGTGAAGACATGCAGGTGTGCAATGAAATGGACAAAACGATAAATTCAAATAATTTACTTACATCATTGTGTGGAAGCAACTAAGGAAAGGTACTTTTGCAAAACATAAAACTACTTCACCGTTCAAAAATAGCCATATTTTTTTATTTTTTTTACTTTATAGTTATTTATTGTAGATGCTCCTTTTTTTCTATTTTCGGACTAAGCAATATGTCTGTTTTAACAAGGCAGTTTATATCAAGTAAAATAACTACCATAGAAAATTATTACTATAAAAATTGTGATTACATCGCACTAATATGGTATGATTTTATTATTATTCTTTTATAAACAATTACACCCCTTTAATAAATTACGGATGTTGTCTGTATCATAAGACATGAGTACATCTCAATACACGTCAAACGACTAAATAAATCGTGTATATTGTAGGCGTAGTGCTAAACTGAGTAGGTTCCTGAGGTATAGCCTGACCAGGAAAATAAAAAACCTGCTCTGGAGGCGCCACATTAGCTATGGTTATAGCAACACTTGGTTGCTATGGTTATACTCACAAATAATTCACAAAATTTAATAGTAACAAGGCACGGTTGATAATTGATATCACACTTTGACAGAATAATAATAAATGACATCTTATTGCTTTTTTAATTGATTGTTGCCACTTGAAGAAATTAGTTCCAATATTTTTCCGCAATATGGAGAGGTTTTTTATTTTAATGGTCGGACTATACTTGAGCCGGGGTAAATTTTTGTTGCATGCATGCATGACAACTCTGGCACCACGAAACACATTAAGCACCTTTATTTTATCCTTTTTGTTTATTTTTAATACTTTCTGTAATAATTGTGAGTGAACAATATAATTATTTCTTTCTGTCTACCCAGTTATGCGCTACGTCTGTAACAAAAACACAAATATTGCAAGTCCATGCGGTAAACACAGAGCGGCATGCTTCAGACAAACACAAGATTACTTCGATAGCGTTTATTAGCCTACGTTTTGTACAAAAGATGTTACGCCTACACTACGGTACATTGTGACCACGTTACAACTACTTAAGATTATTGTACAAATGCACTTATTTTATACAAGTATAGGGCGGATTCGAAACGGAGTATTTATTTCTATTTGTGTTGCTAGAAGATGTTAGATGTCAGCCTATTTAACGTCCCATTGCTGTGCAAAAGATTTTATCATTGAACAGGGTAAAATATTTCATTATTAGAGTCAAGGTTTTGTAACAATGATGGGTACTGGCTAAATTGCCCTGCCAAATGCGTTTTGATGGTCACAAACGTGAGTTGTGTTCGTAAATCCAACAAATTCTGCCGGACCCTGTATTTTGAACTCGGGATCCCGAAATCACAGCTCGATACTCCATCGAGGCGTTACAGAATATAAGTCTGTATACATTATTCTTTATTGTAGCAATTTAACAGCATTGTTGTTAGTGTAAGTCTATTTCTTATTATTGAATAATCTAGTCTCTAAATAAACCCCAAGAACTGAGTTGGCTTCCGAATTTAACTGACTTAAAAAGAAAATTTATTATGAAAACATTGTTAGAAGAAGACGCACATAGAGAAAAAGAAAACAATAGGCTTTTCTTATTAGTCCTGTCTAACAGTAGAAACAATATCATGCAATGCAACATATTGGACATCGATCCGCCCTAAAACTACAAGCTGCCTTTGGTTGATTAGTGATTAGTAATAATTAACTTAAAGTACAATTAAATACAACAGTTGAGGTCCCATATTATATTGCGTTATTGGCTCCCCAATATTTATCAAAGCAAAAAATGTCAAATAAAATTATAAATTGAAGCTACATAATGTCTTTTTACTTTGGTGAAAAAACACTTACACTTATTAATATATTCATTTATATTTAATATTTTGATATAAGACTTTCCCATCAGTATGGTAACAGATCATTGACATCTACTATAACATTTTGGCAAAGGTTAGGCAATAAGGCTTTTTAACCCCACACGGACGACACAATTGCGTAGCAGCATTCCATCTTGTCTTGACTCAGCAATAGCCTAGGCAGACGTATGGACGTATTTATACTTGAAGATGGCTCATAGAATTATTTAATTACTCTCCACTTTAGCTTTCTACTCGTACAATCTTCAATTAAACCAAGTCAAATATGCACAGAAGTTAAATGTATATGTAGATTTTTTTAAGTTACATAGTAGTAAAAATACATTTCATCACAGTATTACAAGGAGGCAAGTTAAGGGGCTTTATATGTTTTTTTCTTCTCTTTGCAATTTAGGATGTTATCACATAGTTTTAGGTTCATCCATGTTTGATAATAGTCGTTAAGATAGAATACACTTATAACAAAATTAAAGAAACAATTATTTTATTTCATTAAATAGCCATCTTCAAGTAAAACTCCGTTCCTTCACACGCATCCCTACTTCAGACCGCGACTGTTAACACGCTATGTCACACAATAGGTGGCTCCCGGCGTCCCGGCGTCTCCCGGCGGTCAGTCCTCGACAATGGACAGGTCGGTCAGCAGGCTGCAAGCAACCGCATACTCATAGTAGAAAGAGTATAAAGTACGCTATCTTCATACAAACGCACCGCGAAAGCGGCTTGTCTGTGTGCGTGACCGCACGCATATTCAAACCAAATCTCGACCCACCCATTTCTTTCTCTGTGCGCCAGTCGGGGCTAACACCGCATAATGCTCGCGCGTTACGGCTTTTCGCGACCGCTGATGCGGAATTACAATTTAGGCACAAGAATCAACCCTGAGACAGGCAAGTATAGTACGCAATCATATAGCGGATTGGGCCGGAGATAGCCTACCGTATACTCTTTCTACTTTGCAGTCAGCCGCCCGCACACCTCCTCCGCTCCCACTCCCACTCCGGCCATAGGCCACACCCTCTCTTTCTTCAGGCCATGCCCTCTCTAACTGCACTTACGCTAAGTCGGGATCTTGGCCGTACGTTGTACAACAAACCTGACACAGTTATCTTTGTCTAGCACCCATAGTGTTAGTCATGCTTTGTATAGGGCTAGATGGCGCCGTGTGTATAATGTCCAAGGATATTTATTTATTAATTCGTAGTTAAAAGTAGGGTTCAATTTATCTGTATTTGATAAAATACAACTTCATCACATGTCGAAATATTACCGTGACAAAAAAAACATTCAAAATTAACATGCCCCTTAAAAATGTTTCAAAAAACTACGACCTTTATGTATTACGACGACATAAATCATGTGGACAGTATTTATATACCGGTGATCATCTTTGAGTTCATGTTGACAATACGAAGCGTTGCCCAGTTCTGACTTAGCTCACAAGAGCCATTATTGCCACGTCGAATATGTGCTAGGTGCCCATAAAGTGTACGATGGTTGAAACGTACATATGTACGTGCATGCAAAATATGTCAAGTACAAACCCATCAAAAACAAGACACGTGACAATAACGACCAATGTATGTCTCCCAGCAATCTAATATGAGCTTTATTTCTACAGAATACTCCACAAAATTGCCTGCCGACTGATAAAATAGAGCAGATAATTTTCTGAATTTTATAACAACAACTCGTCTGTAACAACTTTAGCGTAGGTTTCCCTTTGAAATCTTTGAAGTTAGTCAAATAGATTTTATAAAAAAGTCTCTGTTAAAAAAGTTAGTCATAAACGAGTAATTGTAAAATTAACTTTTGTTCTACAGTACTACATACCATCTAACCACTACTCTAGCACATATACCCAAGCTGTGTGCCATGCAGATACCGCGGTGGGAGCGAGATCGCGGAGGAAAGAGGGGGAAGAGTACGTACAGAGAAAGATATACATCGACCTAAACATATGTAGAAGCATACGATTCAAAGTACTTGAATAACAATTTAGTCCTTCGAGCCGGATAATGTATAAATTTTTTGTAAATGGCAGTTCATAAAAATGCTTTACATATATTTTAGTCGTGATAAGTATAAATAGTGTTGCAGAATAAAGTGTCTGTCTACAATGTATAAACTTGTTGTAGTAGCTCTACATTTATTACTATGTTAACTACCATGCAATAATATTTATGCGTTTCCCAGGTTGCGAAAAGTTCTCTTGAAATCAATAAACACCTTATTTGTCCCAAATCCAGAATTTTTATATAATAGACTAATTGAGGAGTTTGATACCCTGATATTCACTCTAACGAGAGTGAATATCAGGGTCACAAAAAAAAAGTAATAGGTTCTTTAATACGCTATATTCAGCAAAATTTCTATAATTCTTAAATATAAATTGTCTAGTTTTTTTCCCCATGATTCTTGTTTACGTTCAAAAAGCTACACAATTAGTCTGAATAGCATAACGCGGCGCTTTGGTCTGGCCACTAGCTGTTAGAATATCTTTACAGGTTTATTATCATGTCACGGCGTAGTTACCGGTATATATTCTATCCTGTGTGTATGTGTGTGTTCGTGTTGTGTCATAATCAAGGCATACGTACAAGGAGGCGGGCTTGGGCACTGGCTGCGGCACGGGGATGTACCGGCGCGGCAGGCGCGGCGACTCCACCACGCGCCGCGGCGACACCGGCGACATCGCGCCGCCCGCTGGGCTTAACCCTCTGATGGAACGAGCGACAATGCATGCGATTAGTCGAGCCCATATCGTAGTCTCTTCAGTACTAACTAGCCATGGATTTTATTGGGGTTTGAGAGTGCATTTTTCTATGTGCGTATATTTACTACAGACAGTGGGAAAATATCGTAAGGAAAACTACACAGTCGAATGACTGAGTAGCCATGATTCCATTAAGATCGGATACGGAGATCAGATGACAGTCGCTTCAATAACTGGACTGGCAAAATCCTGAATCGTGGTGCCAGCGTAACCATTACTACAACTTGTAGGAATCAACTGTGCACTTCGCTGGAATGGGACCCCTCTCCCGCTGCCTCGCGCGGCGCCCCGCATTCGTCGCAAGCGTTCAGTAGCGATAGCAGTACCGTCCAAATGACGTCATAGCGCGAGGTGCACAGTTAATTCGTACGGGTTAAGACAAGGTGCCCGGAAAGGTAGAGCACCTAACAATAGTAGAGTGCCCTACTTCTCTAAGTCTAGTTATCTAGTACGTACCGTAGGCTGCCGGGCGCGCTAGGCACGCGGCTAAGCGGCGCGGGCCGCGGAGGGCCGGCCTCCACCAGCGACTGCGTCATGGGATCGCCGTCCGCTTCCTCGCGCCCGTACACGCCCAGGTCGCGCAACCTCACTGAGCCCCGGCGACCGCTGACAACACATACCAGTTCAATATTCGCTACTGTAGATGGCGGCACAGCCCATTCTACATTTCTCAATTCAAATAACCACTATTAAAGGTAAGAACGTCATGCCTGCAGGCCCGATTCATCAAAGACGTTTAGATGGTTGAAGAAAGAGCCACGTAGTAACTTAATTGACTTAGTGGCAGTGAGCATTGAAAACCATCTCGATACCTCCAATGAACACTACGCTAACTTCAAAAGTGCAGGTTTACAGGAGGAGCTCTTGAAAGAAAAAAGTTGATAAAATCTTTATTTTTGTAGTTATTTTCTTGATATTTTTTGTGTGAGTAACTAATTTACTGATGCTTAAGATCCGCATAGTAACATTTAAAAAAACTTATTGGTTTTTTAATTAGCCTCACTTAGCGGGATGTAACGCAGAAAGCTCTAATTTAAGATCGGGATACACTCCGCCAATCATAAGTTAGCGGAATATATTCGGGAATATTACAGGCTACAAAATAATAAATTAAATGTATACTACATAAAATAAAATTAATAATTACATTTAAAATCGACTTCATTACCAATTTAGAGTATTTTGAACAATGTTTTTATTATAATAAGATCGAAATTTATGAAAAAGAAAAGTTAGCGTTTTGTAGTAGGATAAGCCGAAAATCGTTGAGCCGTTATACAAGCCGCTAACAAATAAATAGCGTAGAGTATCTTAACTGTGTCATTACTTAGCGGCCTTTCGTCCATATTGGTAACTAAGCTTATGTAACCAGTTCCAAAAAATATTATTTTTTCGTTGGTGATTTAAGTAGTTGTGAGGGAAGAATTATTTTTCCACTTCGTAGATTAAATTATTTCCATTATAGTAACCCGAGACATTGTGCAAAAAATCCCGATATGATGTGGGATTGTTGTGATATACAACTGGCTCGGTGTAGTTGATTTGAATTAAAACGTACTATGCAAAACACTTTTAAATCATTTATTAATACTTAGAAAAATTTTAGGCAGTGGCCTACTGTAATATCTTAAATTTTAATTGCTGAATAGTTGCACTTATTTCTGTGTCAATATTAATTACCGCACCAATTTCGCACTTACTGTTACGCCCAATGGTTGACTGGTAGAGAATGCCTTTCGACATTAAGTCCGCCTATTGTACATGTTTTGTGCAATAAAGTGTAAATAAATAAATAAATATCATGATAATTATTTGGTATTTTGTCGTTTTTCAATTCAATTCAAATCATTTATTTCGGGCAATGCCCATAGAAGTGTTAGTTACAATATCTTAGGTCGAGTGTTAGTAATCAAATAATACATAAAAATTAATAGAAATCATAAAAATTAAAAATTAATTAATAGAAATCAAATTAAATTAAATGTTTTTAACTGCTGAATTTATTTATTAAATTTTTGTTTCCTTGATTAGAATGCCCAACACTTATGCGATGGATGGGTTATTATTTTCCACAAAACGATTAATTCTAGCATGCCATCCTTCCAAATGGCTGCCATCCTTAATACTGTTTAACTGTTCCCCTTCACAACACCAGATTTTAATGAATCTTGTAGCCAGTTACGATCGAAGTAAAAATTTAATTGTGCTATTAGATCAGCTAATATATTTTATAAGCAATTGGGCCGAACCTGCACATCTTGCAACATGCCGCCTCTGAGCTGGCTTGATACTTAGCTGTTCTGCTTTTTTAAAAAGATTTTGACTAAAGTGGTTAAAACAATCTTTTACATCTGTTTGAGGATATGGTTTCTGAATGCCATTAAAAGCAAATCTTCAAAAGCAACAAGCATTTTACGTGGTTTCCAGAGAGGAAATTTAGTTTTGATTATTTGTAAAGGATTTTTTTTTTCTTGTCTTGGTTTTGGAGGATGGCAAAAAACAATGGTACTATTTTTGGGTAATAACAATCTAGCTGTGAATGGTAAAGTAAAAAAAATCAAAAGTGCAAGTAACAACTTCATTTTAATCAGCCAATAAAAATATGAAAAACAATCGTTTCCTCCATAACTAATAAAATTCACAATTATTAATATTTGGTTTCCTTGACACCCAACACATAGTATAATAAATTTCCGATAGAAGTGGCCAGTCACAAACATTTAACGTTCATAATAGATAGCAAAAAGTTACAAAAATGGAAAAAATTCTTCTTCTTCCACAACTAGGTAGTTACCAAACAGCAAAAAAAAAAATTTTGTAACTAGTTACATAAGCTTAGTTACCAATATGGACGAAGGGCTAAGCGGTTCGTTTTATACTAGAAAACAAAACTCTTGTATTATAATTGTAGCATTTCATGCAGCTAATTTCGATTTTAATTTACTACAAGATAGTGAAAATTATTAAACTTAGTAATGTTTAACTCTGATTTACACTACGTTATATAATTATTTGTTCAAAAGTGCATTCAACGGGCGACACACACCGCTAACTGTCACATGAACAAATACTTTCCCGCGCAACACCCCGCCAACTCCTAGTTGGCGGCGTATCTCCCGCGGGGCGGCAGTCGCGCTAGCCGAATACACACCACTATATTAAGACAGCGGCTTGTCCACCCCGTAATTGAAGAAAGTACCTTTACTTGGCGTTATGTAAATCTCAAAACTTTTTTGTTTTTAAAGATATTGTCATGAAAATTTGGGGGCATAATATTAGTAAAAAAGTGGGTCGATTTCTATAAAAAACGAAAAATGGCAAATTTTGAGTTAGCGTAGTGTTCATTGGAGGTATCGATCTATACATTACACAGTTGCTACTGGGTTTAAGTACGTATAAGCCTCTTAAACAGAAGAGGGCATGGTGGTTTTTGGTTTTGAGATATTAAAAGCTCCTTTCATCATCGAGTCTTTGATTTCTACTGGCCTACAATTTTAAGATTTCTAGAACATAGCCATCGTTATCATGACAACAAATATAATCTGTGGGAGTATGAAGCTAGCCAGTTGGACTGTAAAATAGTCTTACAATAAAGCAGACAAAGGCTTAACAATTGCAATTGGTAATGAAAAATTGCGGTAAGTTTAAAAATAGCTGAAATTAAGTCCGGAAATGTAACGTTTATATTTGCTAGCGGGAGCGGCACGAGAACTCGCACTTACGTGTTTCTCTGGAAGGGCGAGTTGTAGTTGTCGTCGGGCGGCGACGTGGGCGCCGTGCTCACCTCGCGAATGCCGTTCGTCTGCTGCCGGTGCGACTCCAGCAAGCTACGAGCAGAAGACTTTGATTTTTATACCCACTCTATCAATTCGTGTCTTTAATTCTAGTTCGAATCGCTTTAGGAGGTATTAAAATCCGGGAAAGCTGCGTTGCGATAGTAAGAAGGTTGTATGTAATATAAAGGGCCGCCGGTTTCACCACTGTCAGATAAGTTCTTAATAATTTATTTGTAACATTATATAAGATGCTATTGGTCAATTTAAAAAGGCAGATTAAGTATAATTAACATCTTAAAGATAAACTATCAGGGAATTATTTGGTAGTAGTCTAACTGGCCCAAAATGTCTCAATTTCGCATTTACAAGCAAAATAAACAGCATCGAATCCAAATGTGTTAAGAGACAGAAAAAATCCAACTGAGGCGCTGCGCAGACGCAGACACTTGTGTCCACTTACAAATAATGTTACTCGTCGGCAACAGAAAGTGTATACATCTGCGCAGCGTTGTAACTAGCGTTACTTCATAAACGTGCAATGTGCATCATAGACTATGTTTGTATAACCTGAACAAGAAAATAAAAAACCTGCTCTAGAGGCGCCACATTAGCTATGGTTATAGCAACACTTCGTTGCTATGGTTATACTCACAAATAACTCACAATATCCAATAGTAACAAGACACGGTTGACAATTGACATCACACTGACAGACAGCATTATTAAATGACATCTTATTGTTTTTTTATTCGATCGTTGCCACTTGAAGAAATTAGTTCCAATATTTTTCCGCAATATGGCGAGGATTTTTATATTATTGGTCAGGCTATACAGACGGACAGTGTTCCTACCTATCAGCAGGCGAGACGGGTCTGGTCGAGGACCCAGAGGACACGTGCGCCAGTGCGGGGTTGCGGTTGAGGTCGCCGGCTAACCTGTCCGTGGGCGACACGGCGCGCGTGGACGAACCGGACGACACGTGCGCCAGTAGCGCGTTCAGCGCTTGAGGAGGAACCGCCCACGGGTTCAGGTTGTGGTCGCCTGCAGCGCGTAAAGCGCTGGCAGCGCGCTCTGAGCTTTCTTCTAGCTATGAGTACAAGTGAAGGGTGTTACATTACTATGAGAGAGAATTACTAACTGGTTTATTTACTTAGGGCCAGTTTCGACACTGTCACATAACTTCTTGATAATATATCTGTCTGATTAATTGACACATAGTTATCCCTTTTTACAGTTACTTTAAATAAAAGACCGCGTCATTGATACTCGACAGATAAATTATCAGGAAATTCTCTAACAGTGGTGAAACTGACCCTTAGGGGTTAAGTTTATTTATCCATCATTACTCGAAAGCTCTCTTTTGTCAATAAAAAATAAAAATCTGATATATAACTTATTAGCAACTTATATGATAGTGCTTTTTTTGTTAATGACCTAGCATAAAAAAATAAAAATGTCACCTCTTTGAGTTGCGCGCTGGTGACGGCGAGCAGACTGCGATTACGCGCGGCATCCTGCGCGTGTTGTAATGCCAGTGCGGCCATGCGCTCCAGTGCATATCTCCCCGATTCCACTGACACCACTTGTTCTAGTAACCGGGGCAGTTCGTTCTCGTCGTTTTCTTCCTGCAACCGATATCGTATTATTAACCTTTATTGCAATATATTACAGAAGGATCAAAGTGGCGCATTGGGAGAGGCCTAGCCTAGAGGGCCAGCAGTGGACTAAGGCTAATAAATCATCATTATATATCATGTTATTGCATAAATATGTTTAATGACAGCTGTAATTCTGACTTTACCAACCAAATTAAACTACGTTAAACGTGCTAAGAGGAAAATGGTTAATTATAGGAGGTCTTACTTGAGGTACCAAAACGACATAAGCTTAAGTGAGACTACTTGTCAATGCTTTTCAACGAAAATATTGAAATGATAATAGAAACTTAAGTGGCACAGAAGCGATCGGTTTGGAGATCCTTGGGGGAGGCCTATGTTCAGAAGTAGACATCTTTCATTGTCCCTTGGTCTCTCCGCCGCAGCTGTCTCCAGGGCGAGTTCTCTCTATGAGTAGTTACTGTACCTCAATTTGCATAATCTGCGTCTGCGTGTCGGCGATGGCGGTGCGCAGGTAGTGCAGCAGCTGCTCCGTGTCGGGGTCTCTGGAGTCTCTCGCCGCCCGCGTGGCGCGGTCCCTCTGCCGCAGCTGTCTCCAGCGTGTTCTCTCTATGAGTAGTTACTGTACCTCAATCTGCATGATCTGCGTCTGCGTGTCGGCGATGGCGGTGCGCAGGTAGTGCAGCAGCTGCTCCGTGTCGGGGTCTCTGGAGTCTCTCGCCGCCCGCGTGGCGCGGTCCCTCTGCCGCAGCTGTCTCCAGCGTGTTCTCTCTATGAGTAGTTACTGTACCTCAATCTGCATGATCTGCGTCTGCGTGTCGGCGATGGCGGTGCGCAGGTAGTGCAGCAGCTGCTCCGTGTCGGGGTCTCTGGAGTCCCTCGCCGCCCGCGTGGCGCGGTCCCTCTGCCGCAGCTGTCTCTCGAGGGCGTGTTCCAGTTCGGCCAGGGTGGTACGAGCGGCGCACGACCGGGATAACCAGCACTCGAGCTTAGCCCAGGCTTCTCGGCAGGCAATTTGGGTTGCTTTGCGGTTTCGATCTGTACGGAGAAATCAATAGGAACTGATAACATTGTATAACTTAATGGTTGACTCCAACTAATAAGGCTGGTTAATAATGTCAAGATGTATCGATAGCTCGGATTAGCGGCAATAGATGGGGCTGTCTGAAACTCATACGCATTAGTGTTGCAAACCGATAAAAAATATAATAATATATATTGAAAGTAAAAATCCGCTTCGAAGTTGTTAAGTTCTTGTGTCCGTAGATGTCTGGTTTTCATTTTTACAAGATTCGATTATAAATAAATAGATCTTCTATTTATTTATAATCGAATCTTGAAGTAATGAAAACAAGGCAAGTACTCTAATGAAAATCCGAACATGATCCGAACTAAAATAAACTGTAATGGTTATTGTGACACATACCGTGTAGTCTGCCCGCCGCCCGACTGCTCAACTTGTCACGATGCCCACGCCTGAGCAGCGACACTTCCTCTTGCTTTCGCCGTAATACCTACACATACAACATTTTATGTAACAATCCAATCTTTAGGGTACGTCCCCAGTAAGCAAACTATTAACGGCAGACTAACAGTTTGCGGCTTATCGATTTAGTACGCCTTTCCATATATTACAAATGGAGCGTCCACAGTTTGCTAGTTTTGCGCCCACTGTACGCAGTTTGCAGCGTTACGCGCGCCGACTATCTCAGTGAGCGGCCGACTCCCTTCAAAAACCCGTTTTGGTTGGCGAAAATTGTTCTAAATTTAAAATTTCAGTTCGCCAATTTGCAGCTAGTGACCGAGTGCAGTCGGCCGCCAAAAGTTTGCTTACGTTGGGAACGTTGCCTTAATGTTTACAAAGTAGAAAACAAATGAAAAAAAAAAGGTCTTACCTGTTCCTTGAGCTTCGTCTCCGCTTCTAACGATCTGATGAGATTTGCGTTCTTCCGGGACTCCTTGCGTAGTTGGGCCACCTATTAACACGTTACATATCGATATAGAATGTTAAGTATATGAAACTAATAAGGAAAAGTTCAATCTTGTTATTCAGACGTACCTCTTTGGCTCTCGCTGCTTCAGCTTGCGCATGACGTTTGGCTTCGGTACGCATTCTTTGGACCAGTTTCACCTACAATAAATGGAGTACATTAGTATTAAGGAATAAATTGCGTAAATAAACTATGGCGGCAGATTTCATCTGTGGGGGAATCTGCTAGTTATCTGCAAGTCAGCCGGATTCCGACTCGAACTTATTGTACTTTGGCTATGCTTTTGGGTTCGACGAACTTTTTACGTGTTACCTGGAACTTGTTCCTTGCCTGCCCCTTGGAGCTTTGAACCATTTTGTATAGCCGACGCATAATGGTGGATGCGAAAAGCCGTGGAATGAGCATTCGAGCAATAAGGTCGCACTTCATGTTCTGCAGGTCGTTTCGAAATGCCAGTATCTGCGCCTGCGCGTGTTGCTATAGTCCTTTGAGGGCTCAAACCAAATAAATTTTATTTGGTCTGAGTTTAAGGGTACAAGGAAATCTGGCTTTGCTTCTGGGTTCATCGAATGTACAACATGGTCCGTACCTTGTCGCGCTTCATGTTCTGCAGCTCGTTCCTCAGCTGCAGTATCTGCGTGTGCGTGTGCTGCTGCGAGCGCTGCAGGCGCGTGTGCTCCCGCTGCGCCGCCTGCAGCCGCCGCAGCTCGCGCGACATGCTCGACACCCGCCGCTCGTACTCCTCCTGTACAACATGGTCCGTACCTTGTCGCGCTTCATGTTCTGCAGCTCGTTCCTCAGCTGCAGTATCTGCGTGTGCGTGTGCTGCTGCGAGCGCTGCAGGCGCGTGTGCTCCCGCTGCGCCGCCTGCAGCCGCCGCAGCTCGCGCGACATGCTCGACACCCGCCGCTCGTACTCCTCCTGTACAACATGGTCCGTACCTTGTCGCGCTTCATGTTCTGCAGCTCGTTCCTCAGCTGCAGTATCTGCGTGTGCGTGTGCTGCTGCGAGCGCTGCAGGCGCGTGTGCTCCCGCTGCGCCGCCTGCAGCCGCCGCAGCTCGCGCGACATGCTCGACACCCGCCGCTCGTACTCCTCCTTTACGCGTTTTAGCTTCTCGCTCGGTGGGGACGCTTGCGCCGCTAACAATAACAATTTTGTGATCAGTATGATTAACCTCGCCCAATAAAACCTCTGCCTCGAATTTCGCTGAAGCGGGAGCGGGGCGAGCAACGCCGGCACCCAGGCAAGGTGGTACCGGCACCTAGCACACCGCTCAGCCCGTGCGGCCGTGGCGCTCCCGCATCCGGGAATTTCGAGACAGAGTACCAAAGGATGTTCGCACAAGCGATTGCTCGGCTGTACATGGCGTGCTCGCCGCGAGCTCGCGGCGTTACCACAGCAGTAATGGCAGTAGTAGTACACGCAGTTTGCACCGCAGCTCAACTATCACACGCAACGATTTTTCCTACTGAAAAGACGCTCTTGTGTGCCTTTCTATAGCCTAAACGTAAATGAAAACTCAAGATGCTGCAATTTGGATAAGTTTTCGGTTACGGATAGTAACAATGACAGTTATAAAATCTGCATGATTTATTTGCTCAAAAAGAAAAAAATTATAAGAGAGCTATTTTGTTAACGTAACTTTTGATTTCTAAAACCCATAATAGTTTTGACTTGAAAATTCTTGTACACAATAACCTCTCTTACTATATTACTCACCAAGAGAAGCGAGAACCTTATCCCTCTCGTCAGTGGTAGCCTTGATCTGGTGATGCAGCGTGTCGAGCCTCGTCTCGTAGTGCTGTCTCAACGCGGCCAGACGTCTCTGGGACACCTCCAGTTGCTCGATAAGCCGCGCTTTCGTGTCAATGTCCTCGCTTAAAGCTGCCAGTTGGGCGGTTAGGTCACGTTGTCCTGGACGAAAGAGAGGGATGGATATGTAAAAAATGTATCGTCTTTAAAAAAAAAATTCAATTCTAAAACCTAATGTTATTGTGCCAATGGTGATTGATTTCTGTGGCAAACATGGACTTTGATTTATGTTGGTCTTCTTGTAGTTTTGAGAAGAGTAAGAAAGTCACGTATAGGTACCGAAATCAATTTGATCTTCGAGTGCGGTCTCTAAGAAGTTTATTAGCTCTGGACACGGACTAATCTCCGTGCACAAACCTTGCTGGTTACGCAGATCGTCGTCTTCGGGTTGAGAAACTTTCAAATAATTAAAACAGCCTTTTTCCATATAAAATAAGTTGCGAACTTTTAATTCCTTGTCATTTAGACACAATAAAACAAATATTTACATTTAACAATGAATCGGCTCTGCAGACAGTTTTTCGATTGCCGCCAATATATTTTTCACCTTAACTTTTTTTTTCTTTTTTTTTTTTAATCATAAATCCTGGCACTGGCTTGAGCCTTAACATACCGCCCGCCAAGGACATATTGCAAATATGTCCTTAATTTAAGATTAAAGTTAAACACTATGTCAAACAATAACTTCCTGGCTTTGAATTTTGTATCCTGGGCGATACATACGTCTAATTAACAAACAATAACTAGGCCTTTTCTTGTTCAATCTTTCAATCATTTAAACAATAATAATAACACAGTTAGATTAATAATAATCTCATAACTTGCTTCCAAAATAAACATAAACAAATATAGTAAACACATAAGATTTAGCCTAGTTTAAATACATAAGCATTTGCACTATTCATAACAATTTGAAGTATACCTTCACAATATTGTGCCGAAATTGAAAATTACACTAGTTTCAATTCTTCTACAATTTTAATATAATTATAACTGCTTACTAATAAAACTTATTACTTCATATAAATCAAATTCCAAATAATAATATAGTTTAACTTCAAAACTGAAACTTAAGATAAATCCAAATAAGTAATAACTTCATTTAAATTAAGTTTATCTTAAACAAAACTTTTACTTTAAGTTTATCATAATATACAAAATTTAATTTCCTTCAATTTCAATTCAAATTTATAGATTTACAGCTTATTACATAAAATATAAACAATTGTTTGTTTGGCTGGTATTCAAAGAAATCTAGGTAATTAATTATAGGAAACAACTTCAAATTATACCATATCATATTTCATGCCAATAAATAAAACTATTTAAAAATATATTATGTACTTCGGTACATTTACTTGCATTTTATTGCATTCAGTACAAGCCTGCCCAATTAGAGCTGAATAGGTTATTTATCAGACGAACAACATGTGTACTATTTTATATCATTTTTACTCAGACACGAAGTAAAATACCAAACTTATATTTCTAATTCTATCTTAGTACAAATCTTAAAAAATCTTAATTAACGAATTAGAATTATTATTTGCCCTGTCACTAGCATAATGTATCAGGACCCCTGTGTGCTTTCGTTCAAACCTGCCTATTTGACATTTGCTTTATAGGCCATATTATTTTATTTTAGTGAGAAACTAATCAATGTGGGACTCCAATATTATTTACAAAGCAACTGTAAGTGGACAAATAAATATTAAGGTAAGTACTGTCTTCTTTTGTATTTTACAGTTTATGATCCTTTTTGTCTCTCTTAAAATCAATGAACTATCACTTTAAATTATATTTTGGCTATATTTATATTATAACAGGACATAATCAATCAATCAAATAAAATTTACTTTCAATATTATACTAATTTCTATAATATTTTAATTTTTAACAGGTTTAAGGCATCAACTGAGGAGTGCAAGACATCAGCAGTTCTATCCCAGGTAAGTTCATTGTTTTTATATCCCTCTTTTTTTTTTTTATTCGCGTATAAATACTATGCCTCTTTTATTATGTGACCTTACTTATATACCATATAAATATAACTTTTTACATTTTCAGATGCCGCTGCACTGACTATGAAGGTGTATCCAAATATTTTATACACTCCTTTTATTTACTAACTACATTACAATAAGTAGAATACATCATAACTGCCTTGGTATGTCACCAGTAGTATCCTACTACATATTTATATGTACATTATATTATTAATTAAGATATCCGCGGCAATACATATTATGATTGCCTTGCATGATGCAACCTACCAACACGTGGTTATCAATTTACAACATAACTACAACCAGGTTTTAATTTAATGTAACTATTACATTCCAAGCCTTTAAATCCTTTCTCAAAACCTCTACTTGTATACTTTTGACAATTGCCTTTAAATGAAAGCTTGTTTACAGACGGCTGTCCACACTTGTCTCCTTTATTTACTCTGTTTCTACACCCAGTAGACTCTAATTTTCGTCTCCAGTTTCTTTTCAGATGCTGCTGGTTCGTTTCCTTACAAGTTGGCATCGCAACAATGGAAGTAAACGACTCAGCACTTGGCGGTGATTTGGTTTCCATAACACCCGACAGAATCCAACCCAGAGCAGTATTTTGCGCTAATACCCGACCATCCACACTGCGCTGAATATCTGATTTCACGAATTGGCTATAGACCTCAGCTCCTAATAATATATCGATATTGTTAGGTCTATAGTAACCAGGATCAGCTAAGACTATTTTGGATAATAACGCCCATTTTACTGGAGTTGCCTTTACTGCTGGAAGAGGAGAAGTGATGGACTTTAGCACGTAAGCCTCAACATTTATGCAGAACCTTGGATCTAGTCGTGATTGTATTTGTAATGTAACCATGGATTTTGATAATAAACTATTATTACCTCCTACACCGGTAACCATGTGTTTGACTGACTTTTTATTCAGCCCCAAACTTTGAACCATTGCCTCGGTTATAAAAGATCCTTGCGAGCCCTGATCTATTAAGGCACGCATTGTACGAAACGTACCGTCTTTGTCCTGGCCATTTAATAACGCCGTTGTTAACAAAACTGTTTCGTTATTTTTTTCCGTATTTACACATGAGACTATAGGTTGATCTTCAATAGACCCCTTAGCCTGTAAGACTGCTAACTTTTTACTTCCTTCCGCTGTCGAGGCGGATCCATCCTTCGCCACAGTTTCCTGACCTTGTAACTGAGGGCGGCTCTCAGGATGTAACAATGTGTGGTGACGCTTTTTACATATTTTACACCTATGATTATTTTTACATACCTTGGCAGGATGGTTATTGTACAGGCACACGAAGCACAGGCCATTGGACTTTGCAAAATCTCGACGAGTCTGACTAGTCTCTTTTGAAAAGTTCCTACAAAATGTAATTTTATGATTTGATGAACAATAAGCACAACTATAATGAATTTTACCTTTTTGTACATGAAAAGACTGTGAAGAGGTATGAGTTTTCTGTTTGACCATTGTATGAGATTTGTCTGTCCTATTGTCTAAATTTTCTAAACCTCTAAATTGACTAGTCAAGAATTCTGTGAACTGTTCAAAAGTAGGCAATTTATCTGTCCTATCAGATGATATAAATAATTCCCATGCCCTTCGTGTGTCCCTGTCTAATTTGGCGCTTATAATATGAATTATCAATATATCCCACGATGATATATCGATCCCCAAGTTTTTCAAAGACTCTAAACAATCAGAGGTAGTGCCTATTAACTTCTTTATTTCATTTGCCGATTCAATATTCAAGCATTTTTGATTTAACAGACGCTTAAGGATACTGTTTGCTAAATACCTTTTATTATTGTACATAGCCTCAATTTTTCGCCAACTACTTAAATAATTATCTGAAGTCACATTAATATTTCTTAATAACTGTTCTGCCTCCCCTGTCAAGTGGCTCTTCAGATAATACATTTTCTGAGCATCATTTATTGATTTATTACTATGTACAAGTCCTAAAAACAGATCCCTAAACGTTTGCCATTCTATATAATTTCCCGAAAACATAGGGATTTTTATTTCCGGTAATTTAATACTAGATTCGACCTGACTACTATTCCCTATATACATTTTTTCCGTCGATTGAGTAGGTTTTAGTGACGCTAATTTATCTTTTAACTCAGACTTAAAAGTTATGTAAATGTCTTCCACACCTTCATACACGTTTTTCCTAATGTAAGATGATTCGCGCAATGATTTTAAATCTGTTGATTTGCTTATAATTTCCACGTGTGTTTTAAAAAACAATTGCCACTGTTGCTCTAGGTTTTCTAAACGGGCCTCTATGTAAGAAAATGTCAATCTATCTTTTGGTGCTTTCATAAAATTACATTTGGCATTTTCTATTGTGGCCTTAGTGGCCTCCTGCATTACACATAACGATTCCATTATACAAATAAACTTAAATATTATATACACTAAATAAAACCTACCCAATACTTAAATCGACACAAACTGTACAAAATATAACATAAATTAAATATTGTCTTTACACAATCCTTACGTTGAACAAAACTATGCCGCACCGAGTACAGTATTGTAACTTGCGACGAACCCGAAGTATCAGTAGCCAGCAGACACAGATGTAATTTCAATTATTATGTACTCCTCGTAAGTTATAATACAACAGCGTCACCTTCAAACTCCTTGTAATTTGTAATTCGCAACTCCAACCTCGGCTCCTCCCGCGCCTTTTCCTTCCGCCCCGGTCAATGACCCGGTGAATTTTCTCCGCTGCGGCGAGTTGACGTCGCTGCAGGGCTCCTTGGGTAGCGGTCCACGCCCCAAATATGACTTGAACTTGCGGGTGAAAGTGTCCCGCCGTCGACGACAACCAAAATCTTCTATAAATCCGAATCTGAAGGACCATGGACACGGACTAATCTCCGTGCACAAACCTTGCTGGTTACGCAGATCGTCGTCTTCGGGTTGAGAAACTTTCAAATAATTAAAACAGCCTTTTTCCATATAAAATAAGTTGCGAACTTTTAATTCCTTGTCATTTAGACACAATAAAACAAATATTTACATTTAACAATGAATCGGCTCTGCAGACAGTTTTTCGATTGCCGCCAATATATTTTTCACCTTAACTTTTTTTTTCTTTTTTTTTTTTAATCATAAATCCTGGCACTGGCTTGAGCCTTAACAAGCTCCTTGCTAGTGACTCACCCTTGGTCTCAGAGTCCTCTGCGTCAGAGTCGGAGGCGTCCTGCTCGTCGGAAGGCTCGGAGTCGTCAGCGCTCTCGCCCTCAGCCCGCTCGCGCTCGCCGATGGGCCGCTCGTCGCGCTCGTCCCGCTCGTCGCGGTCCACTGCGCTCGTCATGCTCTCGCTCATCTCTAGCTTGCGTTGGAATTCTAGTTCGCCCATGCTGCGGGCTAGGAGCTCTTTTTCCTACGAAGGTAATTGTAAGTGGAATCGGGTGTTGTCATTCTTATTTTAAGTACTATAAACCAACCGAAGGAGTTATGGAGAAGACAATTAGAGACATAGCTTTATAAATGTGGCTCATTGATTACTACGTTAAGAAAGGTGGTAAACAAAGTAAGGAAAATATAAAGTTAATTCTTGTGAATAAATGGAAGGGTGGTGAATTTGCAGAGAGACCTAAGAAAGCCTTGTAGATGTCACAAGGTTTAAGGCCAGTTTTAACACTGTCACATAATTAGGTAACAATTTATCTGTTATCTTCTTGTTTTCAAAATTAACTAAAGAGGCAGCATCTAAGTAATTTCATAAATTACCACGAACTTACCTGTCAGTGGTGAAAATGGCTCTCATGCAACGAATTTAAATACCCTAGAAGCAACATTGCCTATAAAACCGCCTTCAAAAAGTGTCCCGAAAGTACATAGCAACGGTGGGGGGTGCGCTAAGGACGAAAATAATATCAACTCTAATTTCAATATTCAAAAGTTGACCTTAATGCACAGGTATACGATCTCACTTTAAATGCAGACGTCCGAGAGTTACGACATTTAGAATGTACACAGGCAGCAAGCTCGTAAAATTTTTATTGCTTTATTGCTGTAAAGACGAATGTAGGCTGTAAATCAATAGAAATAAGGTCTAGTTCAGTTTGCGCTGTTTGAAAATCATAAAATCGTCGCATTTAGAACAGAGTTAGTAGAGGAGTCGTCGTCGATGTTATTTTTTTATTTATAATGTATTAGAATAAAAAACAAATTTATTTGTTAAATGACTAACTAAATTTTATCTACCGAAGGAACGATTTTTTATTAAATTTAAACTCATAATGATTTATTATTAGCGACGAGCCATTTGGTGTAATGGTCGAGAAGTCGGCTATTACACCAGAGGTCGCGGGTTCGATCCCCGCACGGTACAAACATTTGTGTGCATGAACATGTCTGTTTGTATCGGTCTGGGTGTTTCTATGTATAATATGTATGTATTTACAAAAAAAAGTATATAAGTAATGTTTATCCGTTGTCTACCTAGCACAAGCTCATGCTTAGTTTGGGGCTAGATGACGCTGTGGGGATAATGTCCAGAGATATTTATTTATTATTACTATATCTTTTTGCCCACTGTTAGATAAAATGTCTGTCTAAAGGTGGAAACTTGTAATTGGCTTTACTATATTATCTTACTTATTATTATAACGATACCTAATAAAAATGAAATATTTCTTATAACGATACCTACTAATAAAAATGAATACTTATAATTTTACAAAAAAAATAATCTTTGTTGTCAAATCGATACCAGAAATATGAATTAACGTAAGGGACATTTTGGCGAAAATGAGTTATATATATCATTGGATTCAGAATTTTCTGCTCTATCGATTGGTGTTATTAAAAAAGTTCTATCGTTAAAAAAATGTCCCTTACAGTAAGATTTTTTGGCCTGCGTAAAATGTTTTATGCAAAAAAAAAATGATGTAACTGACATTTACATTTTTTTTCCCTGAAAAATAAAGTAAGTCAATAGTGTTAAATAATTTACACCCTTACCTTGTCCCTTACTTTAATTCGTGATTAGAGTTTTTTAAGAATTTAATTATCTGTCTGCCCATTCCTAATTATTTAATCTTGTAATCTATGTATATAAAAGAAAGTGGTTACACTATTTATAACTCAAGAACAGATGAACCGATTTGGCTGAAAATTGGTGAAGAGGTAGCTTCGAACCAGGATACGGACATAGGATCCTTTGATGGAGGAAAGGGGGGGATAATTGAAAAAAAAATACGCGCGGGTGAAACCGCGAGGGCGACCCTAGTAATATATTTAATATTAATATGAATATCACTTATATTTTTTTATTCATTCATCTTTCAGACAAATAATATTTTTTCATCTGTCTTTCGTTTTTAGTACATTCATTCAGTTACTTAATAAAAAGACTGTTTGATTAAGTCTGAGATTCTTCTTTCAATTTAATTTCTGATTTTAAAGCCAATGATACGTAATTATTAAAACTACAGAGTTTGTTATAGGACTCTTAATTAAAAGAGATCATAAAGTCAATTTATTATTTTTAATTCGTAAGTAAAAGGTGTCTAAGACTGCTAATAATCGACATTTATTTAAACATTGTTACTTTTATAACATTTACTTAAACTCAACAAAAAGTTTAATAGACTGATTAGTGTGTTGAATTTATAATAATTACGCAGATATAAAAGTCATAAAAAAATATTAACATAAAAAAATATTAATATAAATCGTTTTATTTTTGTCTCCCTAAATTTCATTTAAATCTGCGATAGCTACGCTGAAACTAACATTTAATCATGCAAATAACCTATTTGCATGGTATTAAAATACTCTAAATTTAGTATATTATATCTATAGTTACATCAAATTGTAACACTGTAAAAGTCCTTTACAATAGAATTTCGTATAATTTTCTATTTCTCTTGCTGCTTACGTTATGCTTGACGGCTTACAAATAAAATATTAGCAACGTAAGGTACAACAAAACGTATTTTTTTAATGTAAGGGACATACTATTTCTTAAACCACTGGGTATTTCTAAATTATTCGTTCATAGCATGAAAGAAGAGAAAATTCTAAGAAACTTTGCTCTAGACACAATTAAAATTGAAGCAGACAGTAAAAAGTTATAGAGTGATTTAATTTTTTTTATCGTTTTTTGGCTCTCCTGAAAAACAGTGTTTTGTCCCTTACGTTAATTCATATTTCTGGTATCGAAATATTGTAAACAATCTTCATATTCTTTTTTAATGAAATTATTCATAAATATATAAGATAAAAACAAAATGGTAATCTACTAGTGTAAATCATTAAACACCAAATTCTTTTTTATTCTTACAGTTCTTTGATTGTTATACAGATTTTTTTTGTAAAAAGATGTGTAAATATTGGTTGTAATATTGGACAAAATAAAAATAAAAACCATAGTAAATTTTAGTACTACGCGACTCCATTCCTCTACAAAACCTACTATGTTCCAAATATTACTCTGTGTGAAAGTGTTAGAAGCATTAATACCGCAGCGCGTGGGAAAGGGACAACTATACAGCCAGCCACGTGTCTGATTTCTTCAGATTTTTTTAGAAAATTAAAATTTTAGCACGTTTTAGGATAATTTTTACCATTAATGCATTCTATTATCAAAGATGGATTTATTTCTTACCGGAAATACGAAACTCCATCCTTTTTTTGAGTGGTTAAAGTGTTGTTCTTGCACTTTTTTACGGAGCACTTCGGCATAGTGACGCTAGGCCGGTTCGCGCGCCACTGGGTGCGCACAAGTGCTTAAACCGTGTTTAAGCACTTGTTTTGCGGGACATTTTTCGAGCGCTGTCAGTGTATCTAGGGTATTTAATATCGTTGCTCTCATGTGTCAAATTTATTTTAATGAAATTAAAACAGTAAAACGAAGATCTTAATTACCTTGTAAAGCTCCTTCTTAGCGTCGTCAAGTACGCTGGACGGGTCGTGCACGGAATCGTGTCGCGTCCGGCCGACCAGCTGCTCGCGGCGGCGGCTCGCTTCGTGCAGAGCCGTTGCTTCCATCAGCTGCGCGCGCAGGTCTTCTATCTCGCTCACGTAACCCTGCAGACACATAATATAAGCAAATACCCTTTGACGTACTTACATAAATTAAAAATTTACAATATGCCTATTTAAAACTATTATTTTGTAAACAGGTAGATTCCATTTATGTTGAGAAAGGCTTTATGTACTTAAAATAAAATATGATGTCATATTTAGTAGTTTAGGTGTTCTGATTCTGCTTTTTGTATCTTTTTATAGTTTTCAGGTTTCCTCTTCACGTTAAATCTACACTGGAAACATACCTGCACTAGGGCTGTCAGAGAGCACTCGCTCGCATCAGGGCTGCCTTCCTTCGGCGCGAAGTTTCCAAGCGCCTTCTCCGCCAACAGTTCACTATTCCGCGCCGACAGCTGCTCAATAGTTCCTTGCATCGCTTTCACTCTGCGTCTCAGGGCTTCCACCTCGCCGGTCAGGATGGCGTTCTCTTGCACTACATCACTGAAACCCTCTTCTCCGTTTTCTGATATTATGCGTTTGCCCTGTGAGGATACGAAATATTGGATTGATTCATTCTTTAAATACTTAGTGAATTGTGTACTTCAAGAAAGCGCGATGTAAAACGGTACAGTGACATCTGTTGAATGAATGTTGAACCTGTACGTTTAACTTCAGTAATATACAAAAAAAAAATTGAATCTTTAAATTCAATAAGTTCTAAGGTTAATCTTTTGTCCATGTTCACTGACTAAAAACCACGGAATGTTCCTTCTAGCCTGATGTTGGTGTCATGGAAAATGGGCTACCCTTCGCATCCATTACACCATCGGCAAGCGCCCACACAAATGACCTACAAGGCCCTCCCCTGTGTGATGGGGGGTATGAAAATGGCTGATAGTACCGGGCTATCTCCATCCGACTGTGAAAGGGATCCGAACAATGCAGGTGGTGGTACCCCCGCATCTCCAGCCTGTTGATTTTTTTTATCGCAATGTGTAACAAGACGAGCAGATCGTACACCTGATGGTAAGCGCCACGTCTGCCCTTAGACAGTTCAGTGTAAAACAGTAACTAAGCAGTTACTGTCTGGCACCGCCCTGCGCCTGCTACACCGAGACTACAGTTATAAGGTCTCATATACCCAGTAATTTCACTAGCTTCAGTGCCCATTTCCCGAAACACAGGAGTGCTTGACACCCTTCTGATTCCTGTGATTCCTGTGGTTCACTGACCTGCTTGTACTCGGCCAGCTCGAGCTGCAGCCGCGCCACCTCCTGGCGCAGCTGGTGGATGGTGCGCGAGGTGAGGTCCTGGTTCACCACGCAGCGGTTCTTGATGTTGCGCGCGCGGTTCGCGTACTTCAGCGTGTTGAGCGTCTCCATGAAGTCGCGGTCGCTCGGCGACACGCACGCTATCATCACTGTGTTGCTGTTGCCTGGGAACACATGTCATTTATGTAGCACTAGCGGCCGCCCGCGGTTTCACCCGCGTGGTTCCCGTTCCCGTGGAAATTGGTCAAAATCCTTTCTTAGCGGATGCCTACGGCATAACATCTACCTGCATGCCAAATTTCAGCCCGATGCGTCCAGTGGTTTGGGCTGTGCGTTGATAGATCACTGTCAGTCAGTCACCTTTGAGTTATATATATTTAGATAACCGTCACATGTTTGAATGTGAGTCTAATTGAGAGTCCTCTTTCTCCGAGCATCCCGATCTAATCAGGGTGCGCATGCGTCATGGCCCAAGATTTACTAAGTCTATTTATTACTCTGGAGCGAGTAGCGGGAGCTAGACAAATTGGATCATGGCTACATAGCCATTCGACTCTCCAGGTCTCCTCACGATATTTTTCATCGCCACCGAACCGTGTAAGAAGTACATAGAAAAATCCATCCAGATATGTGAAAACTCATTGATTAATCTTACCTCCAAGTGAGTCTTGTAGTAGCCTGGTAAGTTTGGAGTCCCGGTAGGGCACGTGTAGGACCTTCCGGGACTTGTCTCCGAGCGCCGAGATCACATTGCCGAGCGCCAGCAGACCACAGTTTATTGATATGCCTTCCTTTGCCCGTTCGCCAGTTGCCCCTGAAATAAATAAATCGTTGGATATATTCACACAGCGCAATATAGTCCCAAGCTAAATGAAGCTTTTACTATGGATGCCAAACAACTAATAGACATAACTTACAAACCTCTTTGGTCAATATAAGACACATTATTACACATAGAAACACCCAGACCCGATACAGAACATGTGGAAACGAAAGTTTTGGCCGAGGATCTCTAAGAAATAAATAAGGTCTCATTTAATCTGTTTCTATAATCATTTGATTTGTTCAAATTGAACACATCTAATCATTCCAGTATTAATGTTACTAGACACACCATCTTAGGATATTGTATCACCTTGTAAATTTTGATTTATTTAATTAACACACAATCCGTTATGCAAATCGAGCGCCGATCATGTAGGCCAAGTTCACAATTGACATAATTTTATGCAAATCTCTAGTGTTTACAATTCTCTCGTGTTGCAAATGGCATGCGCGCAGAATCATTGAATAGGATGGAATTTGTTATTCCTGTTTGTTTGAAACGTTTCATAACGTACTGAAGTCATTTCTGCACTGCTTTACGAGCATAACAATTTACATATGATCATAAAAACGATGGACGCCGTAACTTATTGAATTACCTAGTTGAATCTATAGTGGCTAGTTTCTTAATGTAATGTCCTTAAAACATAAAACAGGATGTGCAGTTATGAAGGCCCTTTTAATGCGGCCACATAGACAGGTATCCAATTCATATATAAAAAGTGCCATGGTATACAAACTGTTGTCTAAAACATTATTTATACGTTTCCGGCTTGTTGTCTCACTCTCGTATTGTTTAGTTATTATATGCCATCATTTCAAACGTTAACTACTTCTACGTTCAAAACTTACGCCTAAAATTCAAAACTTCTTCTTTTAACCATTAATTTCTTAAAACTCTAATAAATAGGTATATGTCTCTATATAACCAACCTGTGCGTTTTAATCGTTCCGAACCAGCCAAATCTACAAAGTGAAACTTGGCCGTCAACGTCTCATACTGCTCCGGCGCCTCAACGTCTTGTTCCTTTTCCGTCGGGTCCTGATCTGCCGCCAGGCGGCGCTGTCTCATGAGCAGTGTGAAGACTGCGTGCGACCGGGATGAAGATGAGTTCATGTTGGTGGCGGCAGTTGTTCTAGCCAGGGCGCCAGCGCGGAGGGCGCCTAATGCCTCTTTGATGCTGCGGACGGCTCGCATCGACGCTCCGACCACGCGCACTCCGCCGCAGCCGTCTTCTGTTATCCTTAATGCGCCCTGGAGATAACATAAAAAATATTTTTAGAAGTGGCTTCATTGATTTCAATAAGAGATGACCATCTTTTGCAGGATAGGAAAATAGATGAAGCTATCAATCATTTACATCTTTTCTATTTTATGTTTTTAAAAAGGTGAAACAAGGGGTCTGTTTAATCACGCTCGCTAGAGCACAAAACCCATTAAAAGTTACGCACGCTACAATACACTCTACTTTGTTAGTGCATATTCACACGTAGTTGATTATATTGGCATTTATTTTGCTACCTATTTTATTTAGTGCCTACACGCTACATACCACAAAAGCCAAAGCGAACTCCATAATTAAGATTTTATTACTGCACTAAAATTAAATCTCAACAAAACAATTTTAGCTGATATCATAATTAGACATTTTGACATTGTTGTTTGAGCACATGCAATATACTGTACAATCGAGATGAAAAACCAAACCCATAAGATAAACAATCAATACAAACTTTCTAATCTTAAAAATTAATATGAGCTGTTGCTGATTGATGAGACATCGATTTAAATACACACGGTATTTTATTTGGTCGATAATTTTTTTTTACGTTTTTTGAACAAAAATGTCTACAAAGAAAAGAGATTAAGCCGGGAACATCAACTATTAGTACATAGGTAGGTGTGAAAATCAGTAATGCTAAAATGTTTGAGGGGATTATGGCGAGCGACTGGGCAATGAGCTTGAATTTAAGAAAGATTAAAAAACAATAATTTGCCTTTAAACTTTGAATACAAACTTAGAAGCTGCAACTGAGACTTCATCACGTATGGAGATAACTTTGTCACTTATATTAGTGACAAAAAGTTTTTGAGCTTGAGTGCTTGACAGTACCACACACCCGGCGATATCACGGTCGAACGCCCGCGTACTAAACGTACTAATTAAAATAGTACCCGCCCACTTACTATGACGACTTTATTTTCTACAGCCTTGGGCTTTTAATTGGGTATCTACCAGTATTGGATCGGTATACGGTCGGCTGCTTTTGCTAATGAGTTGGATAATGAAGGTAGTTTCTCGAATCAACAAAATTTACTTAGTTATAGTAACTGCGTTTAGGGAAGGAAGTGATTAGTTTTCTAAATTGCATTGATTTCATGATTTTAGATTGCATGATTGCAAGTTAATACCTTGTACGTGTGGAAACTACCATTAGACCACAAAAGCTTTTGACAGGCAGTTTTTTGGGAAAGAGGGTAATTTTTCAGGTTTCCTTTCACAGAATTTTTTCCCTCAGCGAATTATTGATTTCAATGTTAAAGGTTAAGGTTAATACTCCTCGATCTGTTTCTGTCTTTGGCAATGTGGAGTGCGTTGTGCAGTTTCCTGTTGAGTATTGTACGGACCTGGTCAGACCATCTTAGTGGACTACTATAAAATTATTGTCAATCTTTTACTAGCATATCAAAAGCTGGCTTTACCTAAGATTATTAAGTTTAACTAGATCACCTTAGCAAACGGATCTTTCGCTGGATCCAACAAGTCAACAATGTCTTCATTGTACAGCTCTATAAACTGCGCCTGCACCGAGAACTCCGGCGGGAGGTGTCCCTGCGCCCGCGCCGCTTCCGCGCGCTCGTCGGCGCCGGAGAACAGGTCGCGGATGGCGCGCGGGATGATGCCGCGCCGGTCCTCGTCGCCGTCGCCCTCGCCCTCCCAGCCGCTGCCCATCGTGTATGTCTTGCCTGACCCAGTCTGCGGAAGATAGAGAGAAGTTTTGAGATCTCTATTCGCAACTTAAAAATAAATGCTGGCGTGTTTCAGAAACCCTAGGGACGCATGCTAAACCCATCGTAAGATGTCTGGTGCACGTAAGACATTAAAGTGCACTGCCAATGCTAAACCCATCGTGAGAGGTATATTATGTATATCTGTGGGTACACGTCACCGCAAATTTTGGAAAAAGCAAAACTGCTGACTTGTTACAGTTGTTCATGGTAACATTTGTCATCTCAAATAAATCACATTTTTATGTTTACCGACTTCGGCACTTAACTTGGACGTACATATTGCAGGTACAAGTATTCATTACAAAAAAAATCAATAACAATAAAAGCAAGCAAGTTCCAGCTGCCCTACTTCTTCAACGCCCACCTCACCTAATTACAATCATAACGCCATTCAAAATCCCATTACCTATTATCCTTCAATTACTTTGACCTGAAATCCAAAGGCCAGGTGCTTTAATGCTCTATAAAACTGAGGCAACGTCGTTACGGACCTTGGGCCATGCATATTCATAACTTCTCGCACCAGCTGAGGCGGAGGCGTAACCTACTTAGTGCTACCCGATGTTTCGGTGGGTGTGGGATGACGTCACCGCCGGGTTCCCACGGACACGCCCGGTGGACCTACCGAATTCACTTTCTAACTCGTGACTTAGTATCACGCGTCTTTCTAATGTTGATACCACTCTTGCAGTTATGTTATCTCGTTCCCGTTAAAAAGGAGACGTGAAAGTAATTGTTTCCTCGTAATATTACCTAATGCAGAATTGTGTTGGCTGGAGAGCGGATTGTGTCTGTTTTGATTCGTCGACTGATAAAGATGACCGCTGTTCGTTTTCAAAAGTTAATTAACTTGATGAAGATATTTCTCACGTCCGGCAAACACTCGATTTAATTTGTTGACTTTTCGAAAGCAATCATCTACATGGATTTCGCATTTATTTATTCAGATAAAACATGATGTTACTTAGATGTACCTACGACAGCCGTCAATCATATTTAGAATGTATTAATTGACCAAAAGGGCATTAGGCCATCTAGGCGATGTGTGTTAAATTTCAGTAGTTTTCACCTTAAACAAAACAATCGATCATTACAAAACATTCTGCTTTAAAATAGTAATAGGAAGATGTTACGATCCTTGTGTTATTATTATAAAAAGATCAAATTACTTCGTTTTTCCTTTCAGTAAATTAAATAAAGCACCAATATTGGAAAAGCATTTGACACGAGATTTCAACAGGGTATTTGCTCAGACATGTATCAATAGTTGATTGGTTATTAAAGTGCCTATTTGGCATCTGATCAGCTCAAACGACATTAGATCGATCAATACAAGCCTGGACACTCGTACACTCAAGGGTCCTTATATCGTTGTCAAGACTGCAAGGCACCCCACTCAAGATAGTCTGGTCTCCAATCTATTGGCTCGGATGCATACTATGCACTTCAAACCCTATTGTGCGCGTTTTATATTGATTCCTAAATAAAGTTTCTGAGCGATAACTAACTAAAAGAGATAAAAATTTGTTTCTTGATCTAATTCCGTCACTTTCTAACGTTGTGTTTTGGATATCGAAAACTTTGAAGGAACTTTTATAGTTTTATACTTAGTTGGTATAACACTGAGAACCCAGAAAACACTTGGACACAGAAAAGTACTAATGTTTGACACTTTGTACCGAATCTCGTTTGGAAATTTAAACCTGATTTAAATAATCTTTATTAAAATCAGATCATCATTAATAGGTACTAGTAATATCGAAACATAATATTTTGGTCGACCTTTTAGTGTCCTGGATCAAGGACATACACATTTTATTACTTAACCACCAACGAATAATGACAACATCTGGCTCGCATTATGCAAAGTATAAAAGGTTAGAGTTTACCCTGTGATCGGCAGCTAACATTAATTCCGAGAACTATCGCCCAAAGACAAGTAAATGACTCCACTCGACTCTATTCTCATACCCGTCAATGTCGGCTACTGTGTAATTAGAAAATCGAAAGTATACTCCGCTGTGTTTACAAATTATCACTTTAAATTCATAGAAAGTGCATCCAACCCGCAATTTCATTTTTAATATTAAGAAGAGATTAATCTGCATTTTAAAGACATCATAATTAAGATAATTAAATAATTACTGGCTAAAAATAGTAATGGAACAATTGCACTCGCTTACTTAGTATTTTAAGTTTAATATAATTATATTTATAATAAGAATGACTAACGTAGGCAGATTTAGTAGGAGTGGACAGATTGTATGCATTAGTTTTTATGGCAACACAATATGCATGCACCCGGAAATATCTATCTAAACCTTTTTAAGTGTCAACTTGCACAAGGACAGCTTTCTTTTAGTTCTTTAATTACATTAATTTGTTAACATTGTCACAAAAATATTTCCTTACTGCATCGAATATAAAAAAGTAAGCGTACGTCAATTTATTTTGGTATTCCTGTGTTTGTTCCAGAAAACAACATATTTATACATTCAGAAAAAAGATATTATATTGATATTAGGATCAGAGGCCGCGAGTGCTAATCGCACCCAGGAGGAACATTTACATAAGCATGGGCGTACCCAGCTTCTGGCCTAGGGGGGGGCAAGGCCCCTTGACACCCGACCGGGACGAGCCGGTGCCCGGGAGTTGGGGGGGGGGGGGGGGGGGGGGGGTTTGCGTGCCCGTACATTGCAATTTTTTCATTGTTTTTTCTAAACATTCCAACTTGTAACAGCTCTCCATTAATAACGTTAGGTAAATGTCGCTTTTATTAGTCATTTATTTCTTCCAAGCGTCGATTTGGTTTTCGGGATTCGATGAAGTTGACAAAATATTTATGTTGTTTTTAGAAAGTTATCGAAGTGCTTGAAAAGGTGGTAAGCGGTTGACGAAAGGTCTGAAGAGTAGGTATGGTGGGTGAGGTAAAACTTTTACGCTAAATTCGGTTAATTTTCGAATTTCGGCGTTGTCGTAGAGCAGGGCAGCGTTTGGAAAACTACGTCAAGTCTTCTCATCGCCGATTCCACAATGCCAAAAGACGAACGTCTTCAATCAGTGCGTCCTTCCCGTCATGATATACGGAGCCGAAAAGTGGACTCTTACGGCACGGCTGGTCCAGAAGTTTAAAGTTGCTCAGCGGGCTATGGAAAGAGCCCGGCGTTTCTCTGTGGAATCGTATCTGAAATGAGGTGATCCGGCAGAGAACCAAAGTCACCGATATAGCTCGACGGATTAGCTAGCTAAAGTGGCAGGGGCTGGCCATATCAGCCGTAGAACCGATAACCGCTGTGGTAACCGGGTTCTAGAGTGGAGACCGCGTCTCGGTAAACGTAGTGTAGGACGCCCTCAGGCCAGGTGGAGCGATGATCTGCGCAAGATGGCTGTCAGGAGCTGGATGGGAGTGGCCGAGGATCGATCAGCGTGGCGAGCATTTGGAGAGGCCTTTGTCCAGCAGTGGACTGTTACGGGCTGATAATGATGATGATGATGAGAATCAGATCCCTTCTGTTGATCAGTGCCAGCTGGTTTTGATGTAAGTTGCGGTGATTGTCTGACCAGTCGCTTTTTGGTGGGTTTTTGCCTTTGGAAAGTGTCTGGGAGGCTCGTCGTCGTTTAACCACTGTCATGAACGTTTCTGATTATCGTAAATCCATTTTTCATCGAACGCCATGATTCGATCCAAAAAATCCAAAAAAGGTCGTTTTAATTCACAGAATCAAAGAAGAACGTGAACTCAAAACGTGATAATTTCTGTCGATTGTTCAAATCGTGGGGCAACCACATTTTCAGGTTTTTCACCTTTCCAATGCGTTTTGAAACTTTTGTACCATCTAAGATCGCATGGCGACTGACTCATTGTTCTTGTGCAATCCCTCGAGCCGTTTGCGATGGATCAGCTTCCACCAGGGTTCTCAATTCGTCGTCCTGAAGTACTCTAGGTCGACCACTACGAAGTGCAATTCCAACGCTGATACCGCCGAAACGAAATTTTATTGTTGAATGGTGATTTCTTCAACGCTATTATTGCCCCACACTTGGTTTATATGGCGAGCTGTCTTGGCAGCGGATTGTCCCAACTTGAAGATAAAATAAAAAATCGTACGAAATTGTTATTTAGACACGCTGAATTAAGCCCTCAAAGGTTACACTATCAGATAGTGAAAAATTATTTGTAAGAAAATATGTCAAAACCAGAAATACGCTGAATGTTTTATCCAGAAATAAATGATTAAAAAACAGTAACAAAATAAAAATAAATTTAACTATGCATGCATTTTAATTTTATTTAAATCGTTTGTAAATCAAAATTAATTTTCGAGGATCTTCTACAAAACGGTTTATAAGGTCGTCCGTGAAAGAATCGCCCATATACCTACTGTTTTTTAAACAGTTCAGTTCAGTATTATATTGTACACTGAGCAAACAAAATTTAAAAGAGAGTATAAGGCCCCGATTACACTTTGATTAGTAGTAATTAGGCGAGTTCATACATGTTCTGCGAGATTTCCAGGGGGGGGCAGCTGCCCCCCCTGCCCCCCCCCCTCGGTACGCCCATGTACATAAGATTTACATTAATGTTTGTTCAGTATCTGATTCTTAACATCTATTTAAGTAGGTAATCATATTAGGTATGTCGTTAATTCAGATACAATAACACAACAATGTAAATACATAACAAACACCCCACTATTGTACGATGCCGAAATAGCCTCTTCATAGCATCTTCAGCCATTATTGAAGTGAAAACTTCTTTAGCGGCGTTGTGCACTTTTTTTGTATGGGGAAAAAATGTTAAACTCGCGTCAGGATTTATGTGTCACGTGACCTGATCGAAAATCCATATAAAATTTGAAGTCCGGACACGTGTTTTCTACAAACTTATCTGTTCCGGTGGCCAAATTGGAACTACGTGAAATGCAATGCAAAAACGATATTTAATGACAGTTTTAAATAGACAGTAGCGACGCCGCCACCGGAACAGATAGTTTGTCGGTCTATAGACAATAATGGTTTTTTGTTCAATTTGACAGCTCATTTATGCAAAGAAAAGTGCTTCTTATGTACATCAGGAGTAGAGTAAATAATTGTATTAATAAGAACTGATGTTGTTTTCTTGAGTTTTATTCCTTTAGCGTAAGGTATATTTTTCTTTGCATAAATGAACTGTCAAGTGTGACCTCTTCTACTATTATAACCGCAGTGCGGTCGCTTCCTATATGCTTCCTATGCTACAAAGTGACCACAAAGACCTTAATTTGATATCCTGCACAATTCAAAATTTATGTGCCGTAATAAAACATTTAAAAAGTTTGGAATATCTTTATTCGCCGGAATTATATAACAGTATTTTGTGGAAATTAACACCACTTCTCCGCAGTCTTTGGATCCGCTATGCTGCGGAGCATGCATCAGGTCGTATGAAGTTGGAAATGCTGTCCGATTTCCTGCGACAAGAGGCTCGTTCTCACACACAGTTTGGCTTGTTACCCCAAATTCCCAGTGAACATCCTCGAAAGCGAAATGTTGATTACTGTAACACCACTCGTGTTATTAACGATTCGGGAGTCTGCGGATTCTGTAAAGGGAATCATTTCTTGGCCGATTGCTCCAAATTCAAAAGTTTATCCGCAGATTCCAATATGCAATTAGTTGTAAATTCCAAACTTTGTTTTCGTTGTTTAGAAAATAAATAGTTGTCAATCAAAAAAGTATGACATTGACGGTTGTCAATCATTTTATCATCGTTTATTACATGGCGTTTCAGTGTCACAGCACAAGTTTCTGATAAGTCTGAAAAAGTTTTTGATTACATTTGAGAGATAAACTTTTTAATGTAATATAAATTGTCATGTTTGTGTACGATAGCGCAATAAATAAATATTGTATTTTACCACATAAATGATAGTACTTTTATACCTCTACCAATCAATTAAATCCCTAACCATTCCAAAATACATATCAAAAATGCACAACGTTAATATTCAGGTTTTCACTTCTGCCGGCACTCCCGGAGTGCAACCCGTCGTTTTTTGCCATTACATAGCAATTTTCCATCTACCTTAATACTATTAATATCAATAGCGTGTACCAAAGCACGCACAGTTACTCAACAGTTTTTCGCACGTGCTCTCTGCAAGTACTATTTCTAGATTATCCTAATCGGAAACGAGGGCGGAATCTAGTTTTAGCCATATATAGATTCATTCTCCACGCTAAGGTCCCGTCCTACTGGAAAAAAGTGACACGTTTAAAGACCGGTGTTCCGTTGTACGCAGTTGTATTTAATTACCTCCTTTAGCGAGCTAAATGCGGATGCGCGCGTGGAGGGATTAGCAATGCGACCCATAAATAACAAAGTTGGCGTCCATCGGTCTGCGGATCCATGCTTGTCAAGAATACGGGATGATAGGAGATCGCACATAAATTATTTGCAACATTTACAGACGGAACATTGTTTGTTTTGTACACCTTAGGGCAGACGGAGTCGTGGCTCATGTATTTGTCCTTCAACCTGTTCAAAGGTTTGAGAGACGACGATAAGTCCAGATAAAAGTAATTAATTTATTTTATAACACATTGTCAAGTTTAGCTGTCTAAATTTCCTATTTCTCGTATTTAAAAATAAGTAAGTAATAAAATGAAAATAACTTTCAGCGTAACTGAACAAGCTTATTTTGCAGTTATATTACTATTGTAAACATCTGATTACTCAAATTACCAGCAGCTACACGCAAATGCGTATCGTAAGAGAGATCTAATGAAAAAACTCGTTCGTTTCTTAGGAAAATTCTCAAACTAATTGCAAGAATGCTCGACTGTACCATCCCGACCCCCAAGAATGTGTAATAATAAAAAATAAAGATTTGTCACCTTAATAATTAATAATGCTAAGATACGAATGTTTTATGATTAGAAACGGATGCGACTAATAAACTCGCCGGGTGTCCGACCATCGGCCAACAAAGTTGCGGTTGTCATTGACCTACGAATACGAGTCTACGAAACGATTCGTTTTATTAATCAAATGTCCCTGATGTATGACACGAATTAATTAGCAAACGATTAAATGCGGATGCGTGCATGCAATGATATTATATACAAACAAAAGCAGATATGTTATAAGCGCTCGCGTTTTGAAGACTCAAAAAACACCCAATTGTGAGGTTTTTTAACAGTCTGCGTCATACGTCAAATTATACCTATCTCTTTCATTTGCGTGCTATTTCGTATCTTTTGTCTTACTTATCAGTTATATTTGTCAATGTGTGCAATGGAACAGATTTAAATCGTAATTACTATGAACGTAACATATCTATAGCCAATGATATTATAATTTATTCTAATATCATTGCGTGCATGTCAATATTCGCACGCAACATAAATAACCAACTTGCCGTCTATCAGTCTGCTGATACACGAATATAATTATGAACTTATTTTAAAATTTAACTGGATGTAATTAATAGTGTGCATATAGCATGGTAAGCGTTGCAACGTCGGGTTTTAAATTTATAAATCCTTATAAACCGTGATTTAATCCGTTCAAATGTGATACTGTATAACTAAAAGTATAACTAGATGGACTAACCCATTCATAATTTCTACTTTTTGGAAAAAATGGCGATTTTTTCAGCTCCACAGGGAAAAAGAACACAACGCTGGAAGTGGCGACTGACGGTCTGAAGAATTTTATTGTTAACTTTACCAGATAGTTGGATACCTATAAAGAAAATCTTTTTCCGTATACCTATTTCCACAAGGTAGGCATCATTCACGCTTTTATCTTTTGTTTAAAATGGAATCTCATTTCCCGTTGTCAAATCAAAAAAATGCTTTTTAACTTTGATAATAATAAGGAGAAATATACTGTACTTTGTGCTTGTTGTTCTAAATGCATTTAACATGGCGGCGTGATTTCTATGATATACTCGGGTTTGTGACAACTACGTGACAACCAATGGTTTTACTTGGTAATTAAACCTGTATCTACCCATAAAGGACTTATTTTTAATAATGGGCGCCTTGGCTCTTTTGTGGGAAGTTAGAAATTAAGGTGAACACACAAGTCGCCGCTTCTCTCGAAGACTATACAAAGTCGAAAAATTATAATTCTTAGTTTTTCTGTATATT
This sequence comes from Mecyna flavalis, assembly GCA_949319885.1. Lineage (NCBI taxonomy): Eukaryota > Metazoa > Arthropoda > Insecta > Lepidoptera > Crambidae > Mecyna > Mecyna flavalis. The sequence continues at coordinate 4,058,269 of OX439426.1, forward strand.
TGACTTGATTTCGCAAAATTTTCGACTTTGTATTGTCTTTGAAAGAAGCGGCGAAGTGTCCTTAATTTTTTCGTTTCTTCAAACTAAAAATATAAGTGTTCACCCTGTGCATGTCAGTAGGCGTTCCACAATGAGCTTTGACATTAAATTTTACTGTAGTTTTAATTATAGACACGTGTATGAATCAGCACCAGTGTCGTTTTAATATATCTACAGTAGTAAATAGTCGGATGACAGAACCGTCCGCTGAACGGACATTGGTTATTTAGATGCATCCTTGTTTTTTTTATTTAGATGGACTACTGGCGACCTCGGCCTTGCAGAAGAAATAGGTAGAGTTCAAATCAGATCAACTATTAGGTTGGTAGATTTTATAATGCTTTTATTTATGAATCTAGGGATAAACTATGTTATACCACTCTTAAATAAAACTTATACTCAAGAAATGTCAGTGAAATCATACTCAACAAACTTGAACCACTTAAGAAATTAATTAACAATACCTGAACGTACCGACATGTTTGTAACAAGGAAATTGAATGACGAATTGGCCGAGTTTTCTATTTAATAACTGGAACTGCGTTGCATTGCAACAGTGTGTGGAGAGAGCAACCGCTCAGGCGGCACTAATCATAGCTATATTATAGAAAATCGCGTATGCGGGTGCGCTTAAATAGATTTTTAAACAATAAACATATTAGATTTCTACGCGTTCATTTCGTATTATGTATATCATATCTGTGCGATAGTTTTAGAATAAGTTGTAATAAGGCAATAATTTATCTTGAATAATTTATACAGCGTGGAATTTTAGTCGTTGTTTTCCCGCAGTAAAATGATTCCATCTTAGTAGTAAAATAAATAAATAAAGTTTTTTTTGTAGTTAAATCAAAAGTTTTACTATTATGATAGACGAAACTCGAACTAATAGTACTAGCCGCGTCGCAGACGGTCACCGGCCGGGGTCATTGCCCTTCGCGTTTAACAAAAAAATGATTATTTACTATTTACTGACATTTGGTTTCCATTTTCTCATCAAACTTTATAAAAAAATTCAAAAAAAGTTAAAAAAAAATCGCAAAAAATAAAATTCAAAACAAAAAATACTTGCATAAATCGATAGTACTACTGAAGGTGAAGCGTTCTGCTGCGGGAAAACAACGACTAAAAAAACACGCAGTATATAGCGACTGTTTTGTTTCACCTACAATGGCTTGGAAACACTGAGGTCCATTATAATACGGCGTAGTGCTTGGAAATGAAAAAAGGCGAAAAGTATAAAACTGAAAATGGACTTGTTTATATTAATAATAATATTATAAAAAGTGTACGACCTTTGACTGCTGAAAAGACTTTTTCGTCAACTATCCAAAAACATTTTCATGTAAAATGTTGCCAAGACTCGCAATGTCAAAAAGTTAAGTTACAGATCTCATGTAGAGCCAAGCTTCTAACTCTACACGCCCTAACTCTACAAGGCCAACTTCACAGACTCTACACCTTAGTTAAATATTGCTTTCCAGCGTGGCATGCCACGATAACCCTCATATTATTGAAATATTTAAGTTCCTAGACTGAGACACAGTTATTCCCTTTTTTTTTTTTTTTTTTTTTTTTTTTTTCGGAGGAGAATGCGTTTATGCACCATAGCCGCAGGCTAGCTAGACCTACGGCCGTGTGTAGGACTCGAGACTAAAAAAACGTCCACTACCCACTAAACTCCCCCGGTTTCCCCTTCACACCCGATTGGGACGAGCCGGTGCCAGCTTTGCTATTGACCGGCCCATCCACGGGTACCCCGACTTGAGAGGCCTCAAGTCAGGGTGGCGCCTAGGGAGGGCCACCCGAGAAACTAGGTGGCCCTCAGACTTGGCTCGAGTGACCTGTGCAATGCGGGCGTTGGGGGGCTACCCCCGCCCGCAGGTCAACCCTCAGGCCGGAGAAGGCGTGCTAAGTGAGCTCGCCTTCTCCGGCCTGGCCGTCTGCGCCGGAGAGGAGCAGCGAGGGGGTCCTCCTCGCGCTCCCGCTCCGCTGCCTCCTTCTGCGACATTACTTGCTCGCAGAAGGAGGCGGCCGCCTCCCACGCACTCCTGTTGCCGACCATGGCACGAACCATGGTCGCCAACGAGAGGCGTCCACCGCCTAGCGCCGCGATTAGTTCGCGGAGACACAGTTATTCCCTTATTTTCCATTAATAACATAGAATATGTGCGCCATAAAAACCTACTGTCGTGTAATTGGGTTTGGTAACATCGGGTCGACATTGATCGGTCTGCCAAGACTATTTACGACAGTGCTAGAGGTGGTATATATTATATATTATATAATATATAGGTTGCAGATATAGGCTTTGTTAATACTACAGACTTTATAGTATGTGAAGCTTACTTTTAGGAGAGACACGAACGTGACTTAACAACTGAGAGAAGCAGCATCAAATTAAAATGTATAGTAACAATATTAAATGCTATTCCTACAGCATTTAACTAGATAGTGTATCTTCTAAATTACCTTATACTGTAACTTCGTATAATGTGCTCGACTCTCTACTTTAGACCCTGCTCACTTACAAGGCACATACTTCAAGACTCACGGCAACCTAAGTGACATCTGCCAAGGAGCGTCTCAAGAGCCCTCAGGATAGCGGGGACACGTTTTGCGTTTCTTTTGCTTTGTGCCTTGTTGACCTGCAGCCGCATAGAAGGGTTCCATTTTACCTACCTCACTAGCGGTTGACACTAATAGGGAAGTTTCTTAAAGCCGCTCTGTCGAAACGTAACTTTTTTCAAAAGTTAATGTAACTTTATTCTAATCAAGGATTAAAGAAATTTTGTTTTAAACTTATTGGATTAATTAAGAGTTTAGTGGGCGGCCCGTCTGAAATTGAGATTTTTCAATTCAGAAGGAAACTTGCGTTGGGAATTGGAAAAGCTCACATTCAGTGTTATTAATATCCCTAAACCTCCCAGCATACAATGTTCTTGTTAGATTACAATCTCAGTGGGTTTGGAAACAAAAAAATTGGTAATGCTACTGTGCCTGTGCATACCTTATGCATCATAAAATCACATTACAGTGCACAAGTGCATGACATAGCGGTACACAGCTTATTTATTTACTTGACGCTGAACCGCTGAAGTAGCAAACTGATGCTTTGTTAAGATTAACATGATAATGTATCTTTAATTATCTTATCAAAAATCTATGTAAATGAAAATTAACTACGATTCAATAGGCAGGTTAATCGGGTATTAAGGCCATCTCTATTGAATACGATATCACGCGTTTGCCGAGAAGACCCAGGTGGGTCGCCCCCCACCCCGCTGACCTACATCCTCAGGATTGAGCCACATCCTCCAGGAAGCAAAGGAAAGTTGATCAATCATTCGAGAAAACCGCTCCTTTCAAGATGTTTTATGGCTTTTTGGTCGCGTAACTACTTGTAGGACTATTTTATTCACTATTTCCGTTTGTGGTTAAAAGTCGTGGGGGTTTTACGATGTACAGGGCCACATTGTTTTTATGGTAGGTATAAAGTAAGATATCACTCACCAACAAAGTGATTAGTGTACACAAGTTGATCGCATGGGTTAAGGTCGTTAATACACATGCTATAAAGATCAGAATTATACAGTATTATAAAAATTATATAAATATACTGATATGCCTCATCACAATAGTCATTCATTAGGTAACAGGAGAAGGAGCAGCAGTTTAGATCTAACAATTTCAGCGTCTCGTCTGTATTACATAAAGAAGGGTATCGCAATTTTTTTCCAAATTTTAGAAGATTTGCTTTAACCTATAAGAAAACGAATGCCCCATTTTCGCTGCGGGGAGTCAAAAATTTCTACGACATAAAATAGTAGTCGCGTGGAAAACAACGTGTTACTATAATGTTTAATGTTTGCGACCAAACCCTGTCTAGTAAAAACTGCTTTGCTAACTGCGTATGTGACATGTTCTACGGTAGCCGAAGATGTTTCTCGTGTGAACGAAACGTGATACCAAACCTGTATAATAGCTAAATAGACAACTATAGTTTTCGATAGAACTGAAGATACGCCATAAAGGCTTTAATACAGGCGCTATATTTTATTTATCTATATAATCTATCTTCATAAATAAAAATGAATTCCTGTTCGTCAGTCTCGCTAAAACTCGAGAACGGCTGCACCGATTTGACTATCTTTAGTCTTGAAATATTCGTGGAAGTCCAGGGAAGGTTTAAACAATTGCGAGAAAAATACCTAAGTTAGTGATACGAAATTCACCAGGTCAGCTAGTTTTATTATATAAAGGTTAATAGGAGTATAAGTTACTCCACACAATATATTAATTACCCATTTGGTGACGGCATTGAGAAGTTAGGCGCGCACGTACTTTTTATTTACAAAGATGAAACAAAAAATTAATTCATGAATCAAAGATTAACAATGAATAAAAAGTACGAGTACATATACAAACGTCCTATTAGAAATCAGTACAGCATTGTGTTTACGTTACATAAGAGAGGACAACCGGAAATTAAGTTTGCACGATCATGCGCGCTTCTAAGTTCTAACTGTGAGCGCAAACAGTAAAGTCGTATTTGTTTTCTGATTAACGCGCATGATGTAAAGATGTGAAGTACTAAGAAACTTGTCTTCCTTGAACAAAAAGTAACTGACAATCTAAGAATGGCTTACGTCCTGTTTAGTCGAGTATGTCCATAATAGTGTCTCTAACTGTTAGTTAACTTTTACTTTTTGTATAAATTGGAAACTTGTTTGGACTCGGTGAAGATCGATAACGGCTGTCGATCTTATCAAGGGACTTTTTTAATTTGATTTCCAGTAGTTTTACTATAATATATCTCGTATATTAATCTCATAAACTAGTGAGGTTTTTAGATAGCAGTGAAGTGAAGCAGGGTTGTTGATGGAGCGTGCTGAGTCCTAAAGAAGATTCCTAGAATCCACCTGCTAATTTTATCGAACGTGAAATTTCGACGTCGCACTAAAGTTGACGAGGCAGGTAACGTATGCATGCAGATAGCAAGGTTTAAGTGGAGAGGGGTGTGACAGTTGGCGAGACGGCATGGACAAAGTTGAACAAAAGTAATCATAAACTGGTAGTCAAGTGTTGCTGCACCATCGAAGGCCTGGCGATCGTGGGTGGACACGGGCTTAATCTATATACATAAATAGATAGGGTCGTTAGTAAGATTCGGCTATATTAGGCTTATTTAGAAAATATTATTTTTCTATACGATGCGACTGACGCGATGACGCAGAACCGAAGAAAGACTAATACACCTGTAGCTCCTACTACTTATTTAGTTTAGACTAGGTATCTCCTTTTTTTAAAAAGCGTGTGGCGCTTGGAATGTAAATAAATTAGGCAAAATAAAATATATCGCATGAGGCCAAGGTCTTGACCAATAGTTTCAATAACATGTTTGAGGGCATTTAGCGTGCTTAAGACTAAATCCGAGGTTACGTAAGATTAGATTAGGCACAGGCGATAAGAAATATGCTGAAAACTGAACATTAATGAACCTTAACCCAAAACTTAATATCGACTACCTGTTGATGGTGGTGGATTACGAAGTATACCAGCTTTTGTTGGTTGTTGTTCCGATATCCTTATAGGTACGCGTAACTAAAAAATATTCGGCCATGTAGTTGAGTTTGCTAAAATCATACCTAACCCGGTTTGGAAATTAATTCTATTACTAGGTTCATAATGGGTATTGTACACCAAACTACTCTATAGTATTATTTTTGTAAGCAAAAATATACAGCAAATATATACCTAACATCCGCATAGGTACCTATTGAGTATTGGTATATATTCTGTGGTATTGAGTAATCACAGAAACATGATTTTAACTATTTGCTCAAAACCACATAAAACCTCTTAGAGGTCACCAGAAAACATATCAGCAGGCGTTCTTGTCAACACGTGACGTCACAAGGTGTACGAGACGGTTAATCTGACATCATTCATCATTTGAGCGCGATACGAGTAAAGGCACCAAAGGAACGCTCCTCAGAATCGACCTTGAATCAAGTAACAATACTCATGTTACTAATGATGTTACGATGTACATCGTACAATGTCAACAGTTTTACGATCTCATGGGTCAATTTACTAGATAATGGTAATACTCGTAATAAAATAAGTACGTACTCGTATACTCAAGCATGCACATTAAGTTTCAATTGACAGAATAAGTTCTAAAAAGATGACTTTATGATGCTTAATAATACATAAAAGATTTTTTATGTTTCATTACACCATAGAGCAAAATGGGCAATAAGTGTTTTAGATGCGTAGATGACTGACCCACATGCGGGGTTTGGAAACTGATATTTGTTACCAACAGCCAACAACCAACAAAACAGTTTGAACATGTGGATAATAGGTATTACGAACTGGACGCGTAAAAAATATCATTTCCAAGCCAACAGGCATAATTCTATTTAAAAAATGTTAATCCCTTACATAATAAATGCCATAAATAGATTGAAATACTTTATTCCATACAGTTCCATTTTGTTTGCAGAAAATGAGATAATAGTCACATAACCTACAATTTACGCTGCCTTATCCTTAGTAGCAATCTCTTCTAAACAACCTTCATAGATGTACTTGTACAGTGTACACCACTGTAATACAATATCAGCCTACCCATTACTCTACTTCTTATCAGTCCAAATATACGTCTCAATCGGCATTAATCTGACAATAGTGGAAATTAGAATCATAGATTGGGGTATGTTCATGTTCAGAGCCAAATATGTATAAGGATAAAACACATTAAGTTTGTTCTATGTCTTTAAAATCTTTATATTAGAGCCTCTGTTTTTTTTACTTGTAACTTGCAGTTATAATCCTCAAGAGCGATTTATTTATATTTTTATAGTTTTTTTTCTGCAAACTACAATCCGCCAAAATATTATGAATTTTTCAAAGAGCGTGATGGATTATCCATATTATAATGGGTTATTTATTTATATTTATATTATATTTTAATTGTGTATTAGGTATGTTTTATTAATAATGATTGATAAGAATGACCCTAGTAATTTAATAATATTAAGTCCGGATTCTAACACTTATTTCCGTTGTGTAAAATAATTGTAAGAACAATCTAAATAATTATTACCAATAGTTTGGACGAATATCCGGTATTCGAATGTTCTGTCAAATTATGTAATTGTTAACTATAACTTTCATAGTTTTAAAGTATAATAATTGATTAGGAATTATCCTTGTATTTTAAAACCTTAACAAATATTCCTGTGGTGTTAAATGATTTTTAGATATCTGATAATTTTACAAAGAATTAGTTAAAAACAGGATATCCGGTATAAATATTAATTTATTTTAAATATTGTTAAAATATTGGATTATTTATATAACAATTTCAGTATTATAATTTCAGTATTATTTCTAATTTATTTAATTGTATTTAGGTACTATTAGAAATAATTCGTAAGTTAAAATATTCTGTCAGTGAGTTTAGTATTTCCGGTGCGCCAGAGAAGGCGCCATTTGTCGCTATAAAAAGACGTGGCAGACGGGTAGCGGGGCATTCTTGTTCGAGCCGCCGTAGTAAACGTTACTCTGCCCCACAGCAGTGGGATCTGTCAGATTCTGAGTACCTTTGTGATATTTAAGGATAAGTATTAGTTATTAGTATTATGGATAAGTATATATATTATTATTATATTATACGTAAAAGTGCACTTGATTGTGTTTTAAATTATATGTTCCGTATTGTGTTTGAAAATACATAAAGTTTAAGAGTTGTAATTATTTTATTATTTATAAATATATAAGCCCCTTCTAACATCAGAAGTGGGATAATTACGTTTATAAATAAAAATATAAAAGACGGATAAAAAAAAAGAGACTGCTGGGTCACTGCCCTGATATTAGCCTGAAATTCATGGGCAGCAGGTGATAGGGCTAATATGTCAAGGCCAGAGACACATAAAAAATGTATGTACTTCGAGAGCGAAGTACAGGTCAGTATGACCGTGATAGATGAAATGAAAAACATTAAGGGAAAAGTATTAAAAACCACCACGGTCGGTAATTTAATCGGTAGTTTGTTTAATTAATAAATTATTCATAATTTATCAATTAAACAAAGATATTTTGGTAAACACCATGTGGTAGGGAATTACTTATTGTATTTTGTACGTTATATGTTAAAATAAAAATGTAATTTAATTAGATAAGTTATTTAAAAAGTGTTTTTATATTTTAATGTAGAAAATCATTGTTAGACAATTATTTTCAATAAAAACGGATGTGACGTCACCGGCGACACTGGCTATAAAAGTCAGTGCTTGCCGAGCGTCGGGCACTTTTCTCTGCTAGCTGAAATACAGGATAATAATTATGTGCAAAGTATTGATGTTGAGGCTGATCGGGACTTGGCTGGGCAGCGTCTTGAAAACACTGCACAAAATACAAGAAATAATTTGATTCTACTCGTAGAAATAATAAGGTCTTCAATGATATAACAAAGTCCCAAGTTCAAAGGACCCTACGAGATAATTGCTCTTCTAGAACACGATAGAATTTCATTAAAAAGCCTAAATACATTTAGGAATATTTTTGTGGCAAAAGAGAAACTAAGATGTTGGCCAGGAATGGTCCCCATAGCTTCAGCATCATTATTGACCATGATATATTATTACTATTGTAATTAGATTTAATTTAATAATGTAATAAAATATTTTATTGATATTCTATTTCTCTGATATTTAAATTATCATCTGTTACATGTCAAGTTGATTTCTGCTGATTATTATTTTGCGATGTACATTAGTATTAAGATATAATTATTGTATGTTAGTTAATACTGTTAATAAAAATGGGAATTCCTTAATTCCTATTGCAATTTTCATATAAATATTAGTATAATTTATTTGACTTAAAATTAAAGGAATTATTAATAAAAATAGGCATATTACTCCTTAAAAGAGTACTTTGGGGACAAATTATAAATTATATAGAAGTGTATCCTGTATGTGTTTCCATTAATATTAATTGTTACAATTATAGTATAGGTAGTATTTAAGAAAAAAAAAAGTCACTAAAATTGTACCTTTCTTTTTTTTTTGTTTTAATTTTACAATACAACATATTATTTGTAATTCCAAATTTATTTATATTTTTAATTGTTATTCACGATGCCTTGAAAAGGTAAACTTGTAATCTATTATAAACTTATAGTGAAAAAATGAATATAAATATATATGAGGTTATGAAACAAAAAAAATATAATTTGGTACTTCGAGAGCGAAGTACAAGTCAGTCTGGCCGTGATGGATTATCCATATTATAATGGGTTATTTATTTATATTTATATTATATTTTAATTGTGTATTAGGTATGTTTTATTAATAATGATTGATAAGAATGACCCTAGTAATTTAATAATATTAAGTCCGGATTCTAACACTTATTTCCGTTGTGTAAAATAATTGTAAGAACAATCTAAATAATTATTACCAATAGTTTGGACGAATATCCGGTATTCGAATGTTCTGTCAAATTATGTAATTGTTAACTATAACTTTCATAGTTTTAAAGTATAATAATTGATTAGGAATTATCCTTGTATTTTAAAACCTTAACAAATATTCCTGTGGTGTTAAATGATTTTTAGATATCTGATAATTTAACAAAGAATTAGTTAAAAACAGGATATCCGGTATAAATATTAATTTATTTTAAATATTGTTAAAATATTGGATTATTTATATAACAATTTCAGTATTATTTCTAATTTATTTAATTGTATTTAGGTACTATTAGAAATAATTCGTAAGTTAAAATATTCTGTCAGTGAGTTTAGTATTTCCGGTGCGCCAGAGAAGGCGCCATTTGTCGCTATAAAAAGACGTGGCAGACGGGTAGCGGGGCATTCTTGTTCAAACCGCCGTAGTAAACGTTACTCTGCCCCACAGCAGTGGGATCTGTCAGATTCTGAGTACCTTTGTGATATTTAAGGATAAGTACCTATTAGTTATTAGTATTATGGATAAGTATATATATTATTATTATATTATACGTAAAAGTGCACTTGATTGTGTTTTAAATTATATGTTCCGTATTGTGTTTGAAAATACATAAAGTTTAAGAGTTGTAATTATTTTATTATTTATAAATATATAAGCCCCTTCTAACAAGCGCATCGACCTTAATCACTTCTAAATAATAACAATAATAACTGAAGTGGGCGCACTAGATTAGTCACGTTTTAAAGTATATTGCAAATAAGATAACGTAGGATAACTATTATTATCACATATGTCATGAGGCGCCAAAACCCCACCTTATCTGGACGCGCAAAGTCTAACTAATCTTACAGGTACATAACGTGATGTCACACCAAATATACTAGTTTTTTACATACTGGACACTGTCCATTTCCGAAATAAAAACTTGTTGTTTTTAACAAGTTTATTATTTAACGAAGAAAGACGGCAATGAGAAGCCGCTTTGGTGTGAAACAATTAACTTCTAACTCATCTTTTCTCTCAACTCAAGATACATAAATTACCTTTTAATGTGTCTGGCTGGACAGAGCATTCTCTGTAGACTCTGTAGCTTCATTAGGCTCTTGCCACAAAATTAAAAAAAAACAATATTATTACTATGTTATAAATAGAATGGAATGAGGCACAAATCATCTCGATGGTAGCACTTTGATATCGTCGATTCGCGTTATCGCACCCACTCACCTATTGTCTGATTTTGTCTTCGCAATGATAAAAAAAGCACTGTATGATTATATTGATTATGTACTATGAAAGTATTTGATGCAAGTAACAGAAACGGGACGTTAAATCCGCAAGCGTCATTTTGTCAAATTTTTTACTTTTTCAATGTGGAATCAGTTGATAAATGACTAACTAATTAGGTTTAGACCAGCCACTCTAAATGAAAATACTATTTTAACTGTTATTGAAACTGGCTTTTTTAGTTTGTTCACAAACATATTATTGCATCTAGCTCAGGTCACAGAATATATATGCTCAGGTGCTACAAAAACAGAATTGACAAATTTTCCAAGACTCAGAGAACAATTTAAGTGATTTTTTAAAATGGTAAGAATCTACAACATTGAGCTTGGAAAGTTGTGTGTATCATATAATTTATAAAGTTATAAAAATCTGAGTTTCTACTTTTAAACATAACATTTACAAGCGTATTCTGTAAAATTTACATAATTTTCAAGTACCCTAAGATGTGACATTAGCACCGACCCCAAAAGATTTGGGATCAAGGCAGTAGTGATGACACTGTAACGTCAAGTATTTACTAAGTTGAATAATGATTCCAATCCGCATTTCATAAAACAACAAATATTGACAAACCATGCCTGTCACATTAGACTCAACATTGCGCATGATTGTGTCAATCTGTTTGAGTATTTGCATTACAATATTGGGACATGAGAACGTAGTTCTAGTGGTTTAAGCGTTTTGACAGTAAAAAAGTGATACAGTCGACCACAGAAAACCGTACTCTGTCATGTCTTCATACGTCATACGCATTTAACGATCCGTTTATTATGAGTAGTGGTGTACACAGGTATAAATTTTGTTTCTTAAACAAATAAAACACAGTCATGTTATTTTTTTAAATTAACAAGTTGAACTCGCCACTTTTAATAAAACGCCACTCTAAATCAAATGTGCTCCAAACGAATTGCAATAGCAGAGTCAATACTCATTTGTCGGCCTTCTATGAGAGGGTATATAGGGATTCTACGGTCGAGCAGGCAGTCAGGCACATTTCAACTGACGCTAAGCCTGAAGCATGGCCTTACTATAGTTACACAAAATGTCTTTAAAAATGCAAAAGATTTTTGCATCTACCATGTACATTGGTGATTCCGAAAATCAAGCGTTCGAAGCATTGGGCAAAGCTTGTCTGGTAAGTCCTTCATCGTGCATTTTTTTTATGCATCAAGGACGTGTCCTCCAAATCATAGAACCTAACAGTTCACAGTTCTAAAGCAAAGATCTTAGCTTCCGCATTAGATGCCAAGAACGAACATAAAAGTGAAGGCAACGAACCCGACCATCCTCAATAAATTACAAATGAAATGTGTTGTGAAAGTGCAAACGATCGCTCCCAATTATCCGAGCTACGATTAATTACCTAATATAATTCAATTACGACTTTAGGAGTTAAGTTTGAAATTAATGAAATACGTTTATTGCCTTATTATTATAATAAATTGTCTTTTTATACATTTTGAGCGGCTTTGTTAAAATCTAAATTGGATTGGTCTTTTTTGAAGTACCAGACTATACTGTTTGATAAATGCACACTGCAGGGTTCTACAGCCTAAAGTTAACATGACAATGTGTCAGATTGTGAAACAATTAAGACGTATTGCTGCTGCTGTAGACTAGGTATATGTACTCTACATCAGCAGCAATAAATGGGATTTTTTTTCAAGTTTAAACCGAAATCTCGGAATAAACAAAGTTAATTAATAATAATTAGATAATATAGTTTTAGAGATAAATGCATTTCTCTTGTTAATTACAATTTATTATACTTTTACAATATTAGGAATTAAGTAATCGGCGATATACATTGCAAGCGCGGTAAATCTATCCGTCATCTCTCGGCTAGTGCGGGGCACCGTACGCGGTGACCATAGTGATGTGTAATTCGATTCTACTAATTATTCGTCTAACAATAGGAACCTAATAATGACCTTGAAATAAACATTATTTAAATTATTTCTTATCTAAATTGACCATTTATGCATAAAATGTTATTAATCGAAGATCTTTTAATTTTAAATTGGAATCTTGGCTCCAAGGGCACAGAACATATACTAACAAGGGCCCATTAAATTATTTAATTTATACTTTGCTATTTGCAAAAAAGTTATGTACGTACATACATAATCAAATCAAATCTTTATTCGTCTATTTTCAGGTAAAAAGAAACACAAATAACGTTATGTAAGAAAGATATAAGGGCCAGTGCCTAGACAGACGAAACCATAAATTATATCCAGTTTCCTTAGTTTCTTCAGTCTCAGGTGCAGGAAATAAAGTCCCAGGCCCTTTGCTATGACAATTATGGATAATGCAAATAGACGACTTGGTGCGCCGACCACACAATGCGTGACGTTCTAAGCAAGTGACTCAACAATGAGTGTAAACACCAGCAGGTCAGTGCACACTCAAAGAAATTGCCGTAACGAATGGCATAACAATATTTTGTAACACCTTACATGGTGGATTTATAATCAGAGTTAAGTGTAGTGTTCAAGTTTTCTGCGAGCTGCATAGGCTTGGAGGGCAATATTATACTGTAATTTTGCATATTACACTGTAATTTATTATTATCAGTATTATCACATAATGCAACTTATCAATCGCTACAAAACCTTAACTATTTTTAAATTCCTGAAAATAAACTTATAGCGTGTGTCTGAAAACTATATGAAACGACTTCATTTACCTTCTAGCTTCGGTAGGCGTGTACTAGTGACACTAAGTGGATAATTTATTAAACTACTGAAAGTATATTTAGACGTCAACATAAATAGGTAAGCGCTTTTTTACAACTGTGGCTTTAGTGCTTTTAAAGTTCAAGGAACTTTTATAAAACATACCTTAGTAGTAGGTAAATATATTAAGTTAAAAAGTTTACTGTTTTCCTCATAATATGAAACTAATACTTTCCTTTTAGAGGTCATGATGGATGCTGAAAGCAGACAGTAATACAATATAAAACTCCGAAATACTGCGCCAAATTAGATATGTTTTTAATGTTCATTAAAAAAGGTTTGTAAACGATAGTTTTCACCCATGCGAAACATTGCAGTTTTTAATAAAAAAAGTCTCATTGGAATCATACGAAAACAGCTATGCAATTCGATGCGCTCACGGCTGAGATCACGGGTGTGTCAGCCTTAACATCGTTCGATGTTTTCACGGCTTTATAAATTGGTATTCTCTAAGCTCAAACAACTCGCCGTCGATCTGTCGGCTTCGTGAACTAACTTTCATACAAGAATATGTCAGTCAAGTGTTTCCTTATCACACCGTTCAAAGCCTTGCGGCGCTAGTATCGTACAGCGTTGAAAAAGTTCTTACAGAATACCAAAATGACTCTCACCGATGACACAGCCGCGGCCACTAAGGCTTTTTAATACATTTGCGCTTAGTGAATCGCACTGCAGTAATAATAACTATTTATTGCATGTCGAAACATAGCGCAAATGCTCATGTAGTCCTTCCTTAGGCAGGAAACGAGTTGGGCGGCATGCGCGCGCGCCAATATAGATATTCACAGACGCGCCGCCCGCCCTTTTACGGAAAGGCGCTGTACCGCACTAATGGCTGCTGTTTTGCCGCTGCTCTATGCTCCTGTTTTAATAATTAGAATGGATTTTTGATACATAAAAATGTCTTGAATATTCTTTCACACAGTGCTGTCTTGCCCGAGACTCAAATAACACTCTTATTAATTTTGAAAATACATACAGATTGATACTGTTTGTAAATTGTAGAATTTTTCAACGTATTTCAAATAAGATATCCTGTGTTTTTTTTTTGTCAAATTATATAGCTGGTAAAGCTAATAATGCTGTGTAATGTGTATCGTCTTATACTTTTGTAAGTTTAAACTTTGTGAAAGAAGAAAAGCTTAGTCATCGTCATGGAGGAAGAATAAATTGGAAGATCTGATTATTTTCATTGTGATATTAAGATTGTAAACAATTTTTGAAGCATGTACAAAACATCTTGATAAAATAATGTGTTCTATCCTTGTATGGTAATGTCTTTCGACTTTATTAGATGCAAGGTTGACGTGATAAGCGAACGAGCATCCTTGTTAAATGCAACGTCGTTTCCACAAAATTGCACAAATGCAGAACAACAGTGGCCTTGCTAAGTCCATAAATACACAATGACATAATAAAATCTCATAAATCTTGATATAAATGCGATAAGATTATCTCAAAACCTATCAACGACTGCTTATGGGCAAGATTGTTCGAAATATGCATTATGATATAGAGAAACATCTTATAAAAATGTAAATATGAAAATCTGTCTATATTCGTATTTTACATGATATTTATCATCTTTTCAACGAGCTAAACGGAATGTAAATGTGTTATACACAAAATAAGTTTTCAAAAACGACCAGTCAAAATTCTAGTTTCCTTAACGAGTTTACTATAAAAACCGTTGGGCAAACACGTCCAGTTTATCAATAGGATCTGATTACGCAACGCAAAAAAACTGGCCAATTTTATTATACTGGGGACAAACTTGCGAACCTTGGGAGGTCATTCAATGAACTTTACCCTTTTCGTAGAACTTTGTGACATTACGATATAGATTCGGTACTAAAAATTCTACGATAATGCCTATTGGATATGAATGGATATTTTTACAGCTGTTATAAATATTCTCGTAGGTACCCATAGTAGTAAACGCATAATATAATATAATATTTCTTAAAAAATATTCAAACACCGCTATTTCGCGTTCAAATTTGACCTTATAAAGCCACTTAATATTTTTAAGGATCAGACGATGCATGGATGGAAAAATGGTTTTCTGAAAACTTAAGCTAATACCTACTAGCTGTCGTCTATTCAATGAAGTGTCTATTAAATCTTTATTATTTAACTATTATGACTCGCCCTCCTATTTTGTTTTCTACTCGTATAAAAAGATACGGCAACTCTATTTCATATTTAACTTAACTAGGCCTATCTACAAAAATGTAAGTGCTGTTTGGGAATATAACCCGCAATCTAAAAGTACGTTAACTAACATGACTAGTCGTTTTGATAAATGTTTCATTCGATGTCGGATTTACCGTGATAAAGAAGAATACGACTATCATTGTCATCGCCTTCTATACGGTAAATAGGCTCTATTATTCTGTTGTAATCTTTGTTATTAGTGTAAATGAATACATACAAAGAACTTTTCACGCATCGTTCAAGCTTTTTGATTTGTTATTTGTATTTATTGTCTGACACTCTTGTCAACTTGAGGCTTTGAAGCTTTAGTTAGTGAATTAAGGGCCGGTATTTCAATATAAACTTATCTTGAAATAATCCGGGATTGATAATAAGTATGACTTAAGTGTATTTCATTATAGGATTAAAGTTAAGCAGCACCTAAAGTAATACACTTTTACCTGTCAAACGTAATACTTATCTTAAATTTAATACTTAACTTAAGCAATAAGATAAGGTTACATTGAAATACCGGCCCTTAGCCATCTTCCGTCCATCGCTAGGGGAGAATGAATAAAGTGAGCATTAAGTGACGTATTTACATGTTGTACAATCTCTAGGTACTGGTACTGTTATCGTGTCTTCATTAGTGAGCCTACCACCATAAGTCACTTAATTTAAAGTAA
Organism: Mecyna flavalis; assembly: GCA_949319885.1. Taxonomy (NCBI): domain Eukaryota; kingdom Metazoa; phylum Arthropoda; class Insecta; order Lepidoptera; family Crambidae; genus Mecyna; species Mecyna flavalis. The sequence goes on from OX439426.1 coordinate 4,074,703, forward strand.
TTACATTATCGCTTTACCAAAAGGCAATTCGCGTATGTACGAGTAAATAAGAGTTTTACACACAGATTTTGCTCGTTCATTTTAAGTGGTCATATTAATTATAATAATTTCTGCGTAATTAAGTATTGGAAACAATAATATCAGTCAATATAATACATTGTTCTGGTGTTAAGGTAAGAAGATTAATACACATACAGAAGCGAGCAAGCGAGCTCATCGCGAGAAAAAACAAAGAATGATATAAAATCATGCATTTCTTTCTAATGGGATTCGAATCTGCGACCACAGGAACACAGGCAAGGGATCTAGCAAATAGGACAACGAACTAATCGATTAGAAACAATAACCTAGCTCTCTGGGAAACAATCGCCAACCTGTGCACTTTTACCTCTGTGCCAGAGCACTGTCTGCGTATCTGTTCTAATTTATCTTCGTTACCGATAGTAGTAGTTAACCAGTATAACATAACGAGTAGAAAGTTTACGCGATTGAATAGGTGGTACCGTTCTGTGCGATAGCGAGGTCCGTCAGACAACAGGAGGTTTGTCTGGCTCGTGGGAGCTAGTTAGAACATTCATAGGCCAGGCTAGTGATGTGGTCCAGCGGTGATTGGATTGCCGTATTTGCAAATCCTCTTACGAAAAACATTCGGAGTTAATATCATTAATATTATGAATATAAACACCTATAAAATAACAATTAATTGCCACATGCACCTATCATGTAAGCTCGTCACTTAACGACGGTTAATCCCATGATTTTCAAAATAAAGTCATAGAATGTATGTATGAAAGATTTTTTTAAGTCACTGGTCAGACTCAGTACCACGCTCGGTATTATTTTTATTAAGATAGTATTAATATTGATGTTTCTCAACTGTTTAACTGTTCAATACTAAAATGGATCATGTATACAATTTTAACAAAAAGTTAGATACGTGGTATTATAAAAGTAAATAACAAAGTATCAAAGAAGACCACAGTTTTGCCACCTTTACAATTTTTTTTTGACTTTGTAAACTTAAAAAAGTAACTTAGTTTTGTTAATAACACTATTCTAGAGATTAATACACATAAAAACAGATAAAATATTATAATTAATCTGATCTCTATCAGTACATTTAATTGCAATACTCTGTTTAACAGTCAAAACGAATCGTTTTTGATATTACATAATTATTCATACCACGAATAATAACTTACAAGTAATTCATAAATAAATCATTAAAATTTCGGCCACGAATTGCACAACACTACCGCCCAGTCCAGACGCGAAGTTCAAAAACCTCATTTGTCTCTCAGTTGAGATCTGTTGCACTAATCTATCCAATTACGCTGCCGATTGCTCATGCCTGTGCCGGTTTCGACCTCGCAGGTAATTGCGCTCGCCTCTGACAGCTGTTGGTGAACCCCAGGCCACACCTGCTTCGGATACGACAGAGAAAGCGGAAGACTTCCCCGGGCCATCATTACTTTTTAATGACATAGGAAAATATTAATAACACTCCGCGTACGTTCGTTGCGTGCTACTTTGCATATTGAAAACGGTGCACCATATTTTCTGTTAGTATCGGCAGTAAAAATAGATGTTCATTTCGAGGGGTTCGAAACAAATGTCAAATTAAACTCTTCGCATGCAGACTAGTATCATATTTTGTTATTTTAAAATTAACGGAACGTAACTGACATATAAAATTATTAAAACATGATTTGAATTGACTTATTTAATAAAACATACAGATTTAACCGATAGATTATTTAATATAATACCTATTAGACATACCTATATGATTAAGTAAACGTATTTCCGAAGTTACTTAGAAGTGGTGGGAACTTTTTTGGCGTCATGTTTGTAAATATCGGGCGTTAATTCCATCGTTGAAATTGGGACATCATCATAACCAACTAAGCTGGATGTCGGAAAAAGCGGATCTTATTTATCTAAATAAAATCAATGTTGTATATTACAGCATAATTCGCAACAAGGCATTGGGAGGCTGCGCGTGGGCACAAGGACTCGCCGCCTGCGCGCGATCGGTATGTCATTCCGTTCAACTTTTATACCGAGACGCCACATGTAAAGCATAAACTTCGCCGCCATTCATGCTGCTTTGGGGTTCCGCCGCCCGAAATAGCGCTCCATAAGACGAATGAGAAGTCCCGGATGCTATCAAATTTACATCTCCAAGAAATTAGGAAATACATTATGTTGACAGTTTGACACTTACAATACGATTGGTACCTATAATGGTTAAAGTTTACACTACATTTGAATCAGACATACTTTCGGCTGCATGTATGTAAGATTTCTTTATAATAAACATTTTATAAAAACTATAAATTATAGGTAGTTCCACAGTACCTGTATATAAAAGGTTCATATATGTATATGTATTAAAAAAGTATATTGATTGAATCTGATGCGCTCTAATAAAGAATCCTTCAATAAGTAACTTTGGTTTCTTGTTATGAAGTTAGCTGTGTGTTTCAATCAAACAATCAATGAGTTTCTTTGTAACAATTAGTCCATTATTGCCAAATGAAAAATAATTGTTAAAAGATTAGCTCATCAAAGATAAAAACAAAACATGTCATTTTTATTAACTCGAATGAAGAACAAAATTAACAAAGAAGCATGTGAAAGGACGTCTAAAAAATCTTCACAAAAGTGTCGTCACTCAAGTGTACCTGTTGAGAAAATGTGGACAAAATGTACCCACGGAACCGTCTGAACAGTCTCTACGCGAATCGTTCTGTTGTCAATTCTCTGTAAGTACATCGTCGGAAGATAATTAAATATCGCGATGCATGTGGGCGGCAGGCGCGGAATTTGGGCGCGATTGCAATCGCGCGCATAATGGTGTTGTGGTCGCCGTTAACATTTACATGTTACATAACCTCTCATTGTGTTTGCATATACTTAGTACAAGCTTTTTTTTGTTTTATTTATAGTAACACAACTTTAAATTAGTTCTTGATTATAATTATTTAACGTGGAAGCAGTAAATGTTATCTGCTCATAACTCTGATTAATGTTCGGGATACAATTGTACTTATTTTTATAGTAAAGTATACATTGAAAATATAGGATCTTCTGCTCTTGCTCTTTACCATCGAGTGCCTAATTAAGAAATATTACTCATTTCACACAATATGTACCGAAAGTACCAAAGTACATTAAGTACGTTAATTATAAAAGCCCTGCCAATTTTCTTGAGCTCAAATATCTTTGTTATGATAGTTGCAGTCACATCCATCAAAGTAATGGACTATCTTCACAAGGAGAGTCCTGGTTTCAGACAATACAAACAATACGCTTTGTTCCCATGTTCTAGGCACGTCCTACGAGTATATTGCCGCGCCTAGCCTAGCAACAGTGTAGGTTTTTTACTTATGCCCGTACAACACGACTCACTTGTAGACATAGGATAGTTTGCTATAAATAAGTCAGAAGAAACTGGGTCCAATTTTAGGGGTTTGTTATTCATAGTGTAGGTACATTTACATACTTTATTTCTCTCGGTGTTAAATACTACGATAGTACATCGGCGGATTATTTAGATCGTAAATTAAAAGGTTTTGTTAAACCAGGATGTTAAAATACCAGTAATAAATTCGATTTACTATAGGGCCTATCGCAGAAAAAAGTATATTTTTGTTGAAAAATTAAACACATTGCAAGTTACAACGCATAACGCTACTTTTAAATTAATTTATTGATAGTCAAACGCTACTTTTAAATTAATTTATTGAAAGTCAATAACCTTTTAAAAATTAATATTATCTAATTTGAATGAAGCCCGGCACCATTCGGTGCAAAATCTAGAAAATCCACTTAACACATGAATAATATGAATATGGAAAATATGTCACGTTTAGGTAAAACATGAGCACGCATTCTATGCCATGATGTTCGCATTAGGAAGGAATTAACATAACAACATAAGGGTGAAAATGCTTATTTGCATGGCAATAATATATATGCGGCAATCCGTGTCTTACACTTTGAAATCCATTTACTGAATGTGCTCGGGAGTTCAGGTCACACAAATTATATTTAATATTCCGATACCTTGGACTTGCAATTTTTCCGCCGGTGCCCACTAATTTGGAGGTATCAATTGATACGTGTACAAATCGACGTGTGCATTCAAACACCGTTATTCCGAGAATAAAATCCAGGTCGCCAATTTTCATTCAACATCTCAATTTAAAAGTTTACAAATTGCAGTTCATAAACCTAACTAACTCTGATCTTTTGGAGGTCTTTGTTCTGCAGTGACACTGATGACCGAGTGACAATTTTACATACTTACTTCCGATTGTATTTTGACCATATGCACAGTTCCATGCTCGATATACTCGTTTTAAAAAAAATGACGCTTAATACCCATCTGATGGGAGCTAAAGATTCCCTATTGACCGTAAAAGAAAATCACAAAACGATTCTAACAAAAAAATGTGAATACCCGATTTACGGTAGAATATTGAGTTCACTTCCAAAATACTGGTGTTAAAGATAATTGAATAAAGAGGATCGGAATGACACCAAATTGGAAATGAGACAGCAATGAAGTCATTCCACTTCGCTCTGTAATGAGCTGGAAAAAATTGGTCAAGTGAACGAGATCACACAAATCACCAATGTGGGTCGTTCAGTTTTTTTGGACCTATAACAACGTCTCTGACTACAATTACATACTATTACTACGAGTACAGCTTCAAATAGTACAATGACTATAGGGCTGGCACCGGATCGTCCTAATCGGGTGTGAAGAAGAAACCGGGGGAGTTTAGTGGGTAGTGGATGCTTCAGTCTCGAGTCCCACACACGGCCGCGCGCGGGTCTAGCTAGCCTGCGGTTATGATGCATAAACGCATTCTCCTCCGAGAAAAAAAAAGCCCGTTTTATTGCTGAAATATAGAGGTGTTGATGACGCCGTATTTAATTAAAAGCAAAATACCTGATTTTTAGTTGCTAAAGAATTTCGTTTTAACATTCAAATTAGATTATTAATTAGTACTTAAAATTTTAACACAGATGGGATTTTGTTTCTGTCTGTATAGGCACATTTAAGTAAGATGTTGGTATAACTTCTTGCCCTTTCTCACTTTACTACGAATACAATTGATGGATTATAATTTACGATTGTCCAATGTCATTTTAAAAAGTAACAAAAACGCTTTCACATAAAAATAGGGAGACAAATTAATTGGTGTTACCCACAAAAAAAAACTTTTTAAAGAAGCAGAATCAATTTCTGCCCTACAAATCGTTTACCCTGACATTTGAGTAGTATTTGGGAATATTTAATAAATAATTATTCCTGGCTATTAAAAATGACTATAAGCAGTAATATGATACAACTTAACATAAGCTTAAAGCCTGGTACGGATAACTCGAACGACTTTTGTAGAATGAAATCTATTTTGTGCAAAGAGCACAACTCGCATAAAATACTTATGGGTCGATCGCGGACGATGGCATATACGAATTCGTGATTTTCTAAGTTAGAAACAAGTTTTAAGTGTGCTACTGGGTATTTGTAGCAGTAACTGGCAATAAGCAACAGCCGTCACGCGACGTGTTGCCAGAGTTTGTCATTTGTTAAGGCATGCAACATAATCATTATTCTTTACGTCTTCAGTTTTTAGTGTTGTGACATTGTGCATTCGCGACGACTGTTAAGAAGTTAAGATATCATCGAGGACGTTGTCAGGATCCTATCACAGCTTAATGAATAAATATCGGACCAGATATCAGTATATAATTCTGCCAGTAGGAGGTCGTGGGTTCGATTGGATATTGGTGTTGTAACCGGACCGGTTAATCGTCACAGGGTACCGGCTTGTCCTATGATCAGGTGTGAAAGGGAAACCGGAGGAGTATTAGGTGGGTAGTGTAAAAGACATCTTTAATCCCGAGTCCTACACGCAGAGACTACGGTGCTCATAACAAAGGACATTTCTTCCTACACTTCTTACCACCAGTTGACGCATCATTTGCAGATTCGAGTTGGTAAAACAATAGCAGAAAAGAGTCTATGGTTAAGTTTATTGTAATGGAGTTACTAAGGTTGGACGGCGTTCCGACCGTCCATTTTTGCCTTTCGATTGTCTTTGTTGATTAATTTTATCATCGTGGCAGTTCCTAACCACAAGTTTTACTTTCCAGTTACCACATTAATAATTTTTCAAAAACAGAAAAGTATAAAAAAGGAAAATTCTACTGTGTTTTCTTATAGGTACCAGTGTTTTACGCAAGCGGTTAAAGTCAGCTGTTATATAGCCTTCACGGTGATTTAATGGGTTCATTGTCGTAACTTTATATGTGCTGCTGCAGTCAAGCTCTATTGTATTGCTTAATAAGAACCAAAGGAGAAATCTAGGAGTACCAGTAATACATGAAAAATTAATGTTAATTACAATACCTACTTCATAATTTCAAGTTAATAAAGTGTAGGGGGAATATTTTTTTACATATCTCTTGCTCTGTAAGTAGTCACTTACTTCCCTGAATGCCGGGGTGTATGGATATCATTACAGCATAGGTTTTTGAATTTGAAAAAAGAACTGTCATACTCATACTGCAAGAAGAATATTTTTAAAAAGTTAGGTAATTTTTTTTTTCTCTCGAATCGGAATCAAGACAATTATGTAATTATATTAGAATTTATGAAGATTTTATTTTAAATATCGAACGATTTGTTTCGCAGTCACATTGTATGTTATTAAAAATCAAACTGGCCAGCACGATTTGACGCGCTTGCGTGCCATAAAATCGTGAAGAGTAAAAAAGGCAGTCGACTAACTAGGCGCGAAAGTAAATTTTTTTCGTGTTTTGGAGTTCTTTCTTAAAAGTTGAGTTTTTTTACTTACCTCACAATCGATATGTAAAGCAGAGTGTTTACCTACCTCGGGTGCATGCATCAATTGCATACTCGGGCTAATTAGCGCCCTCGCTGCGCTCGGGCGCCAAAAACCTCGTATGCAATTAATGTCATACAGCCCTTGCTTAACAATCTACTATTAACATGTTAAAAATACATATCCCCTTTCGTTTAGTTTATACTTAACATGTATGGGTTAGAAATTGATAGTTTAATTGATTGAACAACTATTTGGCTCTAGGATTAACACTTGTTTTTTTTTTATTTCTAAAAACACTCATGAACGTAAGTAAACATTAACTTCACGTTTATATTAACTAACAGTGCCTTGAACGTGCTATGAAAGAATACGTTGACGAACGTCATTTATAACTGACAGCTATAAAAAAGAAAGCTTAAATGTAATAAGTAAAAATCAGGAGCAATATTAACAATTTGTATCACCTAATCCTAACCGACAATCGCACCGTGGAATAAACATCGTTAATGCAACTTCCTTTGTTTGCAGCACAAACAAATAAAGCCGCAACATTTGTCGCTCTGTAACTGACGGCCACATGTCCGCGAGGGCGATGATCTATGGAATATTGCGCAAGGGACGCACAAATCGTTGTCATGTGAAAGGAAGTGTAAGTAGTTTATTTTTTTCTCTATTATGTGCAAGCAAATAACAGTACAATGTCACACAATTCCAAAGTTCCAGTGTACAGAAAATTATCCCTACTCTACTGATATTATAAATGCGAAAGTAATTTTATCGGGCTATAACGCTTTCATGTCTAAACCACTGCACTGATTTGTATAAATGTTGGAGACGACAACGATAAGACATAGGAGAGACATAGTAGACTTTTTGTATATGTACCGGTATTATGTTCGAAACCAGAAACGGAACGAGAAGATCTCTGTTGCCAATGCAATCCTATTGGCAGTTGTCAACTTGGTAACAATAATAATAACTTTCTTGAAGAACAACTATGCATATGAGCATAGTGTCAAAATAGTTGAAGTCGCTTCAAAGCAAGACGAAATTTCTCATTCATTCAATGGAAAACCGATCCTTCCGTCTTCATTCTTGAATCGGTAGATAATCTAGTCATGAATATTGCATGGAACAATTTACACCATATAAGGGTTACATACATGTTAATTTAAAGGTTATTAATGAGCGTAGGTTGAATGTTGATATGGTTAATTTGTTATAATTGCATCAATCTAAGGTAAATCACCATACGAAAACAAACAACAAACAGTGTGTGATCAAAGAATATATTCTTGCATGTTCGTATATCTTGCGAGGTGGATTACACCAACCTATGATTAAAGACAACGCGTTCTTGTTCTAATAGCCGGGCCAACCTTGGCGTATTTGCCCAAGCCCTTATATGGTGCAACGCCAACAAAAACAGGCTACAAATGCCAGCTTAGGGAAGCGTAACAATCGCTACAGCTGTTCGTTCGTCATATTTTTAGCGGAATGGGGTCAACTGTGGTCTCGAGTCAGTGCCGTGGAACAAAGACAATCTGCCCGTCATTGTTGTCAAGACATCTAAGCAACGTTTGACGCGCCTTTGTCAGGTATATTAGCTATATTTTCGCACCGTATTTGTAGGCAATGACATCATTAGTATGACACACCTTCAGGAGTACATATCTAACCATTTTGACACCATTAATTTAAGCTTGCTTAGATCTTGAAAGCAAATCAAAATAGATGTTAAAGGTTCCTGAAATGTACTGAGTCATGTAATTGTTCTGAACGATCATATTAATAAACAGTAACTGCCTCGACGAAGAGTTAAAAGATATAAATCATTTAATATCCTCCTAGCGCCAATTTAGTCCGCAATTAAATAAACTTTAGAAACCTAACCGACACCTGCACTTAATTGATGCGTTAATCGATTGTATTTGTTTTGTTGTTCTAATAATTAATATAAACAACGTAATCGATAACCACATTATTACGAGTAACATGAAAACAAAAAACTGCACCTTTACAAGTATCTACATAATATTATTATGTTTCTTAGAAATCTGGTAGACGGAACTGAAAACATTTTAGGCGAAATATTAGCTAGGTGATTCACTATTTATCATTGCTTTTGAGTTGATCTGTCGACCTTAAATGATGGAATGACGAATGGCTTACATGTCGATATTGTTCACACAGCACACTACACGAAAGTATCTTAGGTACACGTAAGAATCTTAGAATACTAGTATTACCAGGTCAAATAAATTGCTTACATATCTAATCTATATGTCCATAATTCAATTTTACTTCACAAAGTATGAATAATGGTAGACAAGTAACGTGTCCCAATGTTCACTGGACATAGTAGGTATGTGAGGTATCTCATGCGTGGTATAGACATAACAGTTGAAGACAGTTGTTCTGTTTAGGTACTATCGATGTTCAAATTACCAAAAATAATATTTTTCTTATTGAAAAACTGTTCCAGCAACTTCTCGAGTTTTAGTAAGTGGTCAGTGGCTCACCTGTCCGTACGCAAGCACAGTGGCGTTGTAGCCATCGAGCGCCGACTCCACGAGCTTCCTGACGCAGGTGTCGTAGACCTCCTGCTGCGAGGCCACGGGGTCGAAGGCGTAGTCGAAGGTGAAGGCGCGCTCTGTGCCCAGCGCCACCCCGCCCTCGCCTGCCGCGCCGCCCGCCCGTGCGCACACGCCGCATCCTTCGAGCAGCTCGCCTGGCGTCTGCGGTCGGATCCTGATGAAATAAAAGCACGTTTACTTACATAAGTGCAACTGACAAGCGGGAGCCGCGCGTGCATCACATATTCAATCACAGAGTTCTTCAAGGAGCTGGCGCGCGCCTCATCGTTGATCACACCATATTAAGCAAGAATGTGGTCAAGTCATTGCAGATTTTAATACCTACCTTACAGTTATTAAAATCTTTAATCGCTTTAGGTAATGCTACACTACTTGTTTCCTACTTCCTACATGACCTCGTCGTTCCCGATAAAGCGAAGTAAGTCTTAAAGCATTTCTTCTTCGGAAAATATCAAAATAGAAAAAGAAATGAAGGTAAGCTTTTGCAATCGTTCTTAGCAACATAAATTGGATATAGTAATCTATGTTATCTATTATAACATCCTCACATCTCAATAACTTCGGGAAAGCCGACAGCTATTGCTATAATATAGTCTATGATGTGAAAAGTAAATGTTAACCGAAATCTATGATTGTAGCTTAAGAAATACGAAACGTTACAAAAACAATACGTTACCTAAATGTCATTGAAATATCCTGGGAGCTGTTTAACTATCGGAGTTAGCACCTTGTTACTTTTTGCTAAGCATCAACACAAGCTCTACACGTAATACACCGAATACACGTACATAATTATGCTCGTGCCTCGTTGCAAATATTTCATTTTTTTTTTTATCAAAAGCAGCAAACAAAAACTTCTTAAAAACTCCAGCAGCCTGCTCAGTTTACAGAAATTACAACATCCCTATCGATCGATGTTTAAATATGCTGGCACAGAGCCAATGTTTCAGACACAAAACCAAATCACAGCTCAGGCTCTCATAAAGGGTGTTAATAATGTACTGTACATGTGTAGTAAGGTTACTGCGGCATATGATATTGCAATCTAATCCCGTGCTTTTCTTCCCGACGATGTAGTCAATGTATTCATTAAATATCGTTCAAAATTTGGCAAATCTAATTTTTGCAATGAAGGTAGGTTCAGACTGTTGCAAACAATATCAGAATCCCAATTTTAAAGTTTGGCCAAAGTTTACTCAAGCGAAGCGCGCTACTGCAACTAATTTTGTAAGAGACAAGAATTCGTATAACAGCTCATTGTTATCGGCAACAGTACGACATAACCGTGCGCACCTAGCTTGATAGCCGCTGCGCTTGCGCCGCCGGAAGTCACAATTACCACTCCGGCCAATGTAGACACTCCGTCGCGTGTGCGTTGGGGAATTCAATCATGACTTGTATGGGTGGTCACAGTTTTAACTATTGGCATGTAATAGAATTATAAAGCAACAGGACGACAGTAGTTAGGACTTCCGATGTTGATATCTGATGAAAAATGTATTTAGTGAGCATACTTTGTTTTGACCGAGCCATTCAGTAATTCCTTGAAATGTAAAATTATATATAGTTTTATAGGGCCACATAATCTTGACTACGATTTGATTCCACACAATTTATGTTTACGGGATTAGCAATAAATCAATGGTCTGACAGAGTATGTAGTGTAGATGCAGCCGATGAAAGCCGTAACCGAGTTAGATAAACATTCAATAATAGAATTTCTTTCAGCGTTAAAGTTGAGCGTTTGATGATCTCGTTGGGTGTTCCGCTTTTCAACCACTTTTACGATCAGCTTTTGTTTACAAGAAACAATAGAGTAGCCCCCATCAAATGTAAAATGAAGGGTGGAAGTAAACGCGTCGATAGCTATACGCCAACGTGGGTGTTCCCGGTTCCTCAAGTATTGATCTACCATGCCGTGCCTTCCAAACTGCGGACATTCGAAAAATTAATCCAAACGTTGAATAAAACATTTTAATCTCCGTCCGCAGAAGTAATCAGTGAATTAGTAATAAAAGCTAAGAGACGTCTGAAAAGTTTCTAACACGGAGTATTAGTCTAAGTGAGAAAAAGTCACGCGATATGTTCTGAAACCATTTGTGTTAGATTTTTAAGTATATTTATTGGAGAAATTTTAATGAGAGTTGGCCTCTCTCTTTTAAAATGATCTATGTGTTGCTAAGTAAACATTAAAATACGAAATAATTACAGAAATTAAATGAATGTGAACAAGGATTAAACATAATTGTGACAAATACGTCTGATGTCCTCAATGACAAAAGTTAATCTATCGGTTGCGGGAATATATCAATCTTCTTTATAATTAGAAGAACAAGAAAAATAAAATAACCATTTATTTTTGTCAATAGTAAGATAAGTAAGACAACCCCATGCTGTTAAGACAATTAAAAGACCTGCCGGCGTAAAAAAATAATATAATGTACGAGTATGTTATGTAAAAACCACAAACCACATAATATATAATGGATTGTTTTTTCTTAGTTTCTTATCATAGGTAAATCGCGATCTTTACCGGGTACAAGTTTGTCTATGTTAGTACTATTCTGTGCTAGCGGTTTCGTAGATAGAGGGAAATAATTATACAGATATCATTATTTATACATATAAACATGAAACGAACAAAAACGTATGCGTTGGTTCTGTCAGCTATTGATAAAGTAATTTTGGAACATGCTTGCTCATGCAACTTCAGTAAAAAATCATAAGGACATAGGAATATGAGTGGTAGACCTAAGTGGTTAGAGCAAGAAATGTAATCATCTAATATGGACTCTGACTTGCGTCCGACCAAACCACAATAATAAAATCGATTAGTGTAAACTTCGCATAAAGTTATTGAATGCGGTTCGGCATTGTGTTGTGCCGGCGTCTTTCGTATATGCGGTGCGGTTCACTCGAGGATTGCAAAGGCTATTGTACTGCGGCCGGCGCGTGCTCTTGCGTTGCACAATGCACGCGAGCGCCGGACTGGAACTTAACACGCGACCCGGACTATCATTACATTCGCCTTCTCGCTAAACACGATGTTATCAACGTAAAGAAATTAAGAATTTTCGTCACGATTGCACATAGCTTTCTTAATTGCCAACTTTCGGCAATTAATACTTAGAGATAGTTAAAGCGATCATAATCTTCAATAAGGTGTTTGAAATCGAAAACCACTTGGAGATTTCTTGTTTTTTTTTTATGCAATTTATGTTTTTTGCTACATGACCCATGGCCTCGAAGCTTTTTCACCTGGATGTTTATTTTGCTCGGTTAGTTAATTAGAAAAACTGTTTACCTACTAGTAAACAATTCGGATTGTACACGAGAAAAACATTGGTCTAGAGCTAATATTTTTAAAGTAAATAAAATAATGCATCAAATAAAATATTTTATGACTATAGGTAGTTGCTAAGTGTGTAATCTAAATAGTCGTTCGATAATTGGACATATCATAATCTCCTTGCACAAAAAAACTACGAAATCAACTACAACAGACACGTCTTGTTACATCATTTCACATTTGTTAGTTGCACTAATTGGCAGAATTTGAGACCTAAATTAAAATTAACTAGTGCGTCTAAAAACTAAACTCGTTGAACAAAGGTCTTGCGAATGTGGGATGTGGCAAGCTGACAATAGATTGCTGTCTCACGGTATATCTTTTAATTTACTAAATCTTAAAGAGGCCAATGAAACAATTGATAAAATAAATGTAATTTTACAGATAAGGTGACACTAGTTATTAATAAGAGTAATTAGACTTTTTATGTATGCATGAAATAAGTCGTACAATAATATAGGACTACATAAGAGTTCAGGGTTCAACCCAATCGAATTCTAATTCATAAATATGTAAATGTACTAGACTTGCTAAGATATCTTTGTTAGATGCAATGATTAATCTCCGATCTGTATAGAATTCACGGTTGATCGATTTTAACCAAGGATTTAACCTGCATCGTATATCACAAATATTGTGTTACATAATCTGTTTATTGAAACAGTAACTTGCATGTTTATATGCATTGTTTTTATTAATATTGTTTTCAAATGTGTCATTTAATAAATCACTTGTTACGCCATGGTACAATAGGAGAACTGCTGATGCGACATCGCCCTCGATCTTTCTAGAAAAAGGGAATTGCGTCAATCGTCGACACGAGGCGCGACCCGCTGAGTCGGCGTAACGCGAGCGGTCACCCGCGGCGCCCGCTGCACCACGTCGTTCACTTTGAGCCCAACTTCGGTCATCGTCGAATCAATTTTAATTATAAGTTTTAAATGTAACTTTTATTCATTAAATTATTTTAAGTAAATTGGTTTTTTTTGGATCCATCGCTGCCGCCGATCGTAATTGGCGCAGTCGGTAGGATATTCGCGGTCGGTTTCGCGCTTCAACAAGAAGATTTCCGTTGTCGAACGAGCCCACCGCGTGGCCATCCCGCCACGTAAGAATATCCTGAACCTACGACGAGCAGCAGCGCAGGAGTATCAAGACATCGATACACCAGAAGATACCAAGATAATGAAATTGTGAGTACCCTTGAATCTTTCATTGTGTTGCTTCCTTTTCCTAGTGTGTAATTTTCCCTTTGTCAAGATTTTCCACCCTAGGCAATCGGGGTCTAATACCCCACGTGCCGAAAGGCGAAATAGGTTAGATTCAAATAGGAATATCGGTTTGAGTTCTGATAGCTTGTTAGAGGAGGATCGTAAGATAAATAAAATGCCCGATTCCGATCCCGTAGATACTATTTTTAAATCATTAAGGTTATTACCCGAATTTGACGGGAACCCTAACGTTCTGACCCGATTTATACATCTTTGCGATCAGTTAGTAATTAAGCATATAAAAGTAGAGCCGGGACACGATTTAGAGAATCAGGCGTTATTAAACGGAATTTTGAACAAGGTCACGGGTTCCGCAGCCCGTCTTATAAATTCTAACGGCATTGCAACTGACTGGATAAGTATCAGAAATGCCTTAATTAACAACTTCGCCGATCAGAGAGACGAAACGGCGTTATATAATGACCTCGCATTACAAACTCAGGGCCATAGTACACCGCAAGAGTTTTACGAACGCTGTCAGACCCTTTTCAGTACTATAATGACATATGTAACCCTTCATGATTCGGTTCAAACTACAATTGAGGCCAAGCGTCAATTATATAAAAAAGCCACACTAAAATCATATTTACGCGGGCTTAAAGAACCGCTGGGGTCACGCATACGTTGCATGCGGCCCGAATCCATAGAGCAGGCCTTAGAGTATGTGCAGGAGGAAATAAATACTTTATATTTGCAACAAAGAAACGATAGTGTACCAGATAGGAGATTATCATTACACCCACCACCTACTAAGCCTATTTATAGTCCACCCGTACACGTGTCACCTAACCACACACCTAACAAACCTTTCACATTTAACATGCCACCTCCACGTCCTCAGCCTTTCCACATGCCACAGGCACCCCAGCAATGGAGGCCTAATCCCATTCACCCCAGTATGAATCGCGGGCCCACGCGCACACAGCAGATGTTCAGAGCTTTACCCCCTAATTATAATCCCCATAGCAATATATTTAAATTTCCCAATAGAAATGTACCACCATCACCCATGGCAAGTGGTTCTCAAGGACCAAAACCCATGAGCGGCGTAAGCCATTTTGTTAATAAGCCATTACCACCCAGTGGGCATGATTGGCGCAGGTTTGGTAACCCGCAGCCAACCAACTATTTTAAAACTAGGGAAATGAATTTTAATTCATGCCATGACTATGGATACGGCCCATACTATGACGATAACGCTTATTCCGACTACTATTACACCGAGCCGGAGTATTATAATGAATTCTCCGATTACACGAACGAATACCTTTATGATCCTAATTATAGCTATCCTGAGTTATGCAACTCTGAGTGTCCTTCTGAAACTCTAGAGGAAAATCCTTCCACTGAAAAAACAGAGGATTTTCAGAAACCAGGCCGGTCCGACAAACCAAAATAGAGCTTAATCTCCAGACGCAGAGACAGCTCCCATATATACAGATTTCTAATCCACCATTGAAACTACTCCTGGACACCGGGGCTAATCAGTCCTTCATCAGCCCCGAAGCAACTGCTAAATTTTTCCCGCATGTAAAAAAAAATTATGAACCCTTTGAAGTAGTTAATGTGCATGCTAGAAGTAGATGTGATAACTCTATAACCTTACCGTGTTTTCAGGAATTTAATGACAGGAATAATATTACTCTATACATTTATAAATTTCATAACTATTTTGACGGTTTAATCGGCTCCGATTTATTAAACAAGTGGGAATCTTCCATAGATTTTAAAAATAAAGTTCTCGTAACTCACAACGCCACGAACCCAATTCACGTTTATGATTCGCGAAACGTTAATTTGTATGAGGAGATAATACCCGCGCGTTCCTCTAAATTAGTTAAATTGCCAATCAACATCCAGGACGGAGACGCGTTTATCCCTGAACAGATTTTATCAAATTGCATTATAACCGAGTGTCTTACTAAAGTTAATAAGAATCGTGGATACTTAGAGATAACGAATCCTAGCCAGCATGACGTAATCTTCTCGGTTGACCGCCAAGTAAGTGCCGAAATACATAATGTGGAGTCCACGCGTGCTAGGAACCGAATGAGCGCTACGGAATTAACCAATGCTACGGACACCCTACGTCATTCCTATACTACGAACTTTAATTCGCGTATCCCAAGCGCTACGGAATCAGTCAGCGCTACGGAATCAGTCGGTGCTACGCAACAAGATTATCGAGGTAGCTACGATTACCATCACTCGCGTGCTACGAAGTTATCGCAACGCGCTACGGACGTTCTCTCGCGGCTACGGACGAGTCACTTGAACGTAGAAGAGCGCGCGAATTTAGAATCATTATGCGCCCAGTACGCGGACGTATTTTATATAGAAGGAGAAAACTTAACCTTTACTAACCAGATTAAACATTCCATTAAGACTACGGACGAGTTACCAGTCTATACTAAAAGCTATCGTTACCCGTACATCCATAGACAGGAAGTTAGTGACCAGATAAACAAAATGTTAGAACAGGGCATCATCAGACCATCTCAATCTGCCTGGAGCTCACCTATCTGGGTGGTTCCAAAGAAAACTGACGCATCTGGTAAAACTAAATGGCGCTTAGTGGTAGACTTTAGGAAATTAAATGAGAAAACTGTTGATGATAGGTACCCGATCCCTAATATCGCAGACATACTGGATAAATTAGGTAACTGCCAGTATTTTACCACCTTAGATTTAGCAAGCGGCTTTTACCAAGTAGAAATGGAACCCTCTGACATACCTAAAACCGCATTTAACGTGGAACATGGCCATTTCGAGTTTTTAAGGATGCCAATGGGCCTTAAAAATTCGCCAAGTACATTCCAACGCGTCATGGATAACGTTCTAAGAGGATTGCAAAATAACATCTGTCTAGTGTACTTAGATGACGTCATCATCTTTAGCACGTCATTACAGGAACATATGAATAATTTGGAAAAAGTATTTCTAAGGTTGCGAGAGTCAAACTTTAAGATCCAAATGGATAAGTCCGAGTTCCTCAAACTCGAGACTGCCTATTTAGGTCATATCATTAGTAAAGATGGCATCAAGCCTAACCCAGACAAGATAGACGCGATTTAGAGGTATCCATTGCCAAAAACTGCCACTGAAATTAAGAGATTTTTAGGTTTATTAGGGTATTACCGCAAATTTATTCCGGACTTCGCACGGATCACCAAGCCCCTCACGCAGTGCCTGAAAAAGGGATCAAAGATTTCATTAGATCAAAATTATGTTAGCTGTTTCGAGAAATGTAAATTACTACTTACCAACGATCCAATACTCCAGTACCCGGACTTCACCAAAGATTTCGTTTTAACCACAGACGCATCTAACCTTGCCATAGGTGCAGTTTTATCCCAAGGCCCCATAGGTAGTGACAAACCCATAGCATATGCTTCCAGAACCTTAAACACCAGTGAGATAAATTACAGCACAATAGAGAAAGAACTATTGGCTATTGTGTGGGCGACCAAATATTTCCGTCCATATCTCTTCGGTAGGAAATTTAAGATCATAACGGACCATAAGCCTTTGCAGTGGGTAATGAATCTGAAAGAGCCTAACTCTCGTCTCACTCGTTGGAGACTGAAACTTAGCGAATTCGATTTTACTGTCACATACAAGCAAGGCAAGTGTAACACGAATGCCGATGCTTTATCTCGTATAGAAATTCATAACGAAGAAATAAGTTCAGTTATAGCAAACCCATCAGAAAAAGCACCTTCATTGAATGACACTGAGACGTTGACAGCACATACAGACTCAGAAAACCCAATTCTAGAAGTACCCATTTCAGACGAACCCCTCAATAAATTCCACAGACAGATTTGTTTTAGCGTGGTCGATAACATAAAAGGAAAAACCACCGTTTCCAAACCTTTTGAGAGCCATACGCGTACTGTAATACAGTTATCTAAATCCAACCTTGAACGAGATGTCGTAGATGCTGTTAAAGAATATGTAAATCCCAAAGTAAGGACAGGAATTATAATTCACCCTCCATTAGAAATGTACTCTATTATACCTATTATACAAAACCATTTTAAAAGCTCCGCTATGAATCTTATCTTAACTAAAGTTGAACTCGAGAACATTAAAGACTATTTACGTCAACAGGAAATTATACAGAAATACCACGAAGGTAAAACCAACCATCGTGGTATCACAGAGTGCTACTTATCCTTATCTAAAAGATACTTCTGGCCAAAAATGAAGGAAAGTATAACAAAATATATAAATGAATGTAATATCTGCGGCCAAGCAAAATATGATAGGAATCCGATAAAGCAGCAATTCCACGTAGTTCCCCCACCATCTAAACCTTTCGAAATCGTACATCTCGATTTATTTACCGTGGAAACAGAGAAATATTTAACACTGGTCGATTCCTTCTCTAAATATGGTCAAGCATACTATGTTAGAGACAGCACAGCTATTAGTGTGGTACAGGCCTTACTAAAGTTCTGTACTCATCACGGTGTTCCCTCAGTCATAGTATCAGATCGCGGAACTGAGTTCACAAACCAATTATTCTCAGAGTTTACTCGCGTTCATAAAATTCAGCATCACAAGATCTTAGCTCACGCTCCAAATGAAAACGGGATAGTCGAACGTTTTCACTCGACGTTGTTGGAGCACCTTAGACTATTGAGATTACAGCATCGTAACGAATCAGTTATAAACCTTATGTCATACGCAATCTTAGCATATAATAGTTCTATACACAGTGTCACAAAATGTAGACCATTAGAAGTCATAACGGGACATTTCGACCCACGCGATCCCCTAGATATTGATTTAACAGAACACTTATTGCAGCAATACATTTTAGATCATCGTAATAGAATGAGCAAAGCCTACGAGATGATTCAGGAATCATCTTCACAGCATCGTACCGAATTAATGCGTAATCGAAATAAAAATAGGGAAGCTGAAGAAACTTATAACCCTGAACAAAATATCTTTATTAAAAACCCCATGGCCAGCCGCCAAAAATTAGCTCCGCGTTACACAAAGGACACTGTCTTAGCAGATTTGCCAATTCACATATACACTAAGAAGAAGCGTGGTCCAGTGGCAAAGTCAAGGCTAAAGAGAGTACCTAATAGCGCACGCTTGTTACAGGATACTAATGATGTTCCTGCTTCGAGCAGTGCTGGCGCAAGAGATCCTACTTGACAGCCTGGAGGATGGTCCAGGAATCCTTCCCTTCAAACTAGGTCCTACTAAAGTCATCTCTCATCATCATGCCTTCCTTCAATTTGTAGATTTAGATTACATAGATTCTAAGATAAATACAGTTAGGTCACAATTAAATGATGTTCGGCCTCAGTTAAACAATAAAACGCTATCCTTGTATGAACCACATCTTAACTTTCTTAATAATAAACTAGAAAAGGTATCTGAACAGCTACAAACTTTTGAAGTTAGTCGTGTAAAAAGAGGTTTGATAGATGGATTAGGATCTGTCATCAAAAGCATCTCGGGAAATCTCGATTATACGGATGCAATACGTTACGATAATGCACTTAAAATCTTACAGAATAATGAAGATAAGTTGGCTACCGAATATAATAAGCACGTAAGCATTAGTAAAGAATGGATGCTGGAACATTCTGCTATTATAAACGCCATGTTAGATAATCAGCATAAAATAGAACAAATATTAAATTTAGTCATGAATAGCGAAGCAAATAAAGAAACTGAGCTAATTAAGTACGCCCATCTGGCGCAGTTACTCTTGATTCTGACAGATAACATAGAAGATTTAGCCGAGGAGTTATCTAAATTAGAAAACTTATTAGCTTTCATACGTGCATCGAGCACACACCACTCTATGTTAGGTTTAAATACGTTAAGATCTATGTTAAATAAGTTAAAAATTATATATAATAAAGACGAAATAATAGACTTACCTCTTAGGGAGTACTATGACGTCATTAGATTAGGATCTTATTATACAGACAATAAAATAGTGATAGTTTTTAAGATACCGATTGCCTCTCCACATACCTACGACCTTTACAAATTATGTATCGTTCCCAATAAGAACCATAGTGTCATAATCCCGTCCTCTCCTTATATAGCAATACATATGAATGACTTCATGTACATTGAGACAGAATGTCCGAAGTCAACTACTTGGTATCTCTGCGAGATGAAGATCAACTATAGACCTCAAGATCAAGTCGACTGCGTCCACAATCTTATCACTACCCAGAAACTGGACGCCTCATGCAAGCTGACACCGGTTCATCTCGACAAGGAAGCCCTTGAACAACTCGATGACAAGCATTACGTCACCAGCTTCCCGAAACCAACCAAAATTCAAACATCCTGCGGCAAGAAAACATACTCATCGCTTCAAGGAAGTTACCTAGTAACAATACCATCTGGCTGCTACCTACAGACACCCGAATTAAATATCTACAATAGCAACGACCACACGAGAGGAACACCCATCAAGATAATTGATCTTCCACTGCCACAAGAAAGCCTCTCATCGCTTTCTCGCAAGCCAGAGATAAAGTTAAACTCTATCGACTTAGAAAGTCTGCATGCCAGCAACACACGTGTATCTCTACAGCATCCAGTTGAAATAAGAAAACCGACGGAAGATAGCATCTACCACACCACTATACCCTTATATCTAATAATGCTATCTGCAGCCGCCTTCATTACTTACCTTATGATCAGGAGATGGTACATCAGATGTAGAGATATTAAAACGATCTCTCAAGATAAATCTCAAGAAACCTATGTGGAAATAACAGAGACTCAAAGAGCTGCACCGGGTTCCATCCCAGCAACATTTTCGAAGAAGATTCTGCAATAGTTGCTGATCTTCGGGGGGAGGTGTTACGCCATGGTACAATAGGAGAACTGCTGATGCGACATCGCCCTCGATCTTTCTAGAAAAAGGGAATTGCGTCAATCGTCGACACGAGGCGCGACCCGCTGAGTCGGCGTAACGCGAGCGGTCACCCGCGGCGCCCGCTGCACCACGTCGTTCACTTTGAGCCCAACTTCGGTCATCGTCGAATCAATTTTAATTATAAGTTTTAAATGTAACTTTTATTCATTAAATTATTTTAAGTAAATTGGTTTTTTTTGGATCCATCGCTGCCGCCGATCGTAATTCACTAGGATGCTGCATATGTTGACGGCAAACACTTCAATTTACAATTGCATTGTTGCTGTTTATAAATTCTTTAAGTTTCACAATGTAGAAGGAAAAACGATCTACTCATACATTATAATTATTACTATTCTGTATAATGCTAGGTAGGTTATTTCGAATACGTGTTTTCTATTGTTATTGTAATATGACAATGACGTTATATCATATTGTTTTTATTTTATACATTTCTTTAACCATATAGGTATATCACATAGCATAGCATTGGCACAATCTGCATCTGTAATAGATGAAAATTTATCGCCAATGCTATGTCGATCGAATTACGTATCACATATCTTTTTTTAAATCTGCATATTTTTATCTTTTTTTTACTGGAAGGTTATCTTTATCTCTCATCTAGTTAAGATCGTCGACCATTTGCCACATATTAACTCAAGAATATTCAAACCCACACAATGCAGGTTTAATCTGTATTAACGAATATAATCGGATAGAACCAGAAACTAAAAAAATTATAATTTCTTGAAACATTCACGATAACGATTCCGGCATTACAAAGAAAAATTAATCAGTAGATGCCACCGATATTTTTAACAAATACGAATTTAGAAGATTGGCTAATTTACGTATTGTACGGTTGATACCAAAAATCGTCCTCGTAACCTTGAAATTAGGTAATTTATCTTTTAGACTTCAATTGACTCCATCTATCATGACGCTGAACTTTTGCATAATTTGCAATGATTGCTTCCACTCGTACAAAGGCGTGAAAAAGCCAAGTCACTATTAGCACTATACAGTGTGTGTCACCGGATATTGTGGCAAATTGTGGCAATTGCTTATGAAAGTCGTGCTTTGTGCGGCGGTTATCACTTCATTACCGTCCATTAGTAATGGATTAGACAATATTTATGTAAAAATAACCTTTTATTCGATACCACAATAGCTCTACTTACAAATGGTTATCTTCCGCTTGAAAGTTTTGCTCTTTCATGTTTGGCGTTGAATTTTTAAACAGCAATGTCTTTGTTCGTTTGAAGGCTAAAGGGATTAGAATGAATGCATACTGTAAGTTTTGGAAGACGCGAAGTACCCGCAGAATGCACAAGAAGCCATATAAAATACTAGTGGTTTGCAGGTGCAGGTAATACATATTGGATTTTCCTGACGCTTAAAATATGATACGCTATTTACAGGATGCCTTAAAATTGCGTTTTAAAAAAATCCAAAACATTTTCAATATAAGTACCTATTGTAACCCATGTTCCTAAATAATTTCGTAAATTCTGAGATGTATGCAGAAAAAGATTTTCCTCTCAAGGAAACGTGGGCAAGTAGTAGGTATAATACCTAGAGTTCTCTAGAGAAATAGGCATTAAACCAATATTAAATAGGCTTATGGACTAAAGGCAAGCACAACACTACATGAAAATATATGAACTGGTGTTTTCTCATGCGGAATAGTCAATAAAACCATTTATACCAACTCCTGCGCAAATGATACCTCGATAGTCAGACAACATTGCAAAACATGCACACTGTCATATCCGATTAGCATAAAATTCGCGACAAGCCCAAAGTATTAATCAAATATTCCATTGCTTATGAGTATATTAAACCGCTAAAGGCGAAGTGGAACGGGCGTGGGATGCCTAAATATTTAGCTGGACTCGCCCACGACGTATCATGTGGGAGAACTAGAAAACAACCTCCAAATGCCACTGGCCCTTTCATTAGCACAGGCGACAAGCGGAAACTGTGCAACTAAGGTAAGCTGCAGTAGGGGACAAGTCTTTTGTTGCAGTGGCGTGTCGACGCGGATCCGTGACGCGCTCTATTCAAATCGCGTGAAGTGCATTGACGGGTTTTATTCAGCTAGATGGATGAACACTGAACATTGGGTGTTGCACAGACTGGATGCATAAGTAACTACGAGATAAAAAGGATGACATGTCTCTTAATAACAAGTCTGAAAGCTTTGAGAGCTCGTTTATATAATAATTCAACTTCAATCCTATTGCAGGCAGTCGTTAATTGCCCAAAACATTTCAAATGGTTTATTTTAAATAAAAATATCATTCATTAAACTGAATAAACTGTATAATATGATTCTGTCAACATCCGTATAAATAAAAATGATTTGACGAGAGCAAAGAATTAAAAGAAATTGTTCAGACAACAAGCAGATCCGATTCAGGACATCAACACAATCGTAGGTAATATCGATTCAAAACGAATGACTCGACGCGTAGACACAAACGCTAAACAGGCGTGGAGCGGCATTTTTTGTGTTCAATTAGCGTCTCTCATTATGGCGCTTAAACGACCTTACAATGGACGTACCCGAGCCATATACGACAGCTCCGTATCCATCGATATACCGCACACGCAGAATGTACGATGCCACTTCTAACCATTTATCTCGTAATACCGGTATCCGTTTTATTATAAGAAAAAAAAAATACTGTACTCATCGCCGTTTCCTTTTTTTTCGGGAGAATGTATTACGATCCTTCACAATCCGTCGGGGACAGAGAGTGGAGGAGTGTGAGACTTCCGTTGCCATGAAAAGGGACAGGGGTTTACCCACTAAACCCCGGGGGCTTCTTCTTACCATGTCTGAGGCGTCGTGGGGGTGTAAGACTCCTAAACTTTGCCTACCCTATTACACTACACCTCCATGGCATCTCTTTGGGAATGACTAATTTCCAGCTTTTAATCTTACGGAGCAAACGTCCCATTTGTAGGCAAACGTCGATTCGACGTTCATTTTCTGCACCAAATATAACTCTGAATCTGTTTGTGGTTAAATAAAATGTTTTGAAGTGTCACATAGTGTGACAAACGAAGCACATAGTTTTCTTAGAAAAATATTTTATCCTTGATCGATGATGGATCGTATGTTGGCCTACCTATACCTACACAAATACCTTCTACAGACGTACATCCGGATTCCATAATAGATTGGAGACAATCGTTAAATTCGCGGCATCATTAATAATATGTTGTTGAAATTAAGATATAAATCCGGAACTTTAAAAATTTCTATCTATTTTTAATACAGATAAGGTCTTTAGTACTATTGTACGAGAACAGAAGAGCTTTGCTTTAGCCAAAATATTAACATTAACAGCTTTTACACAAATCTCGGTTTGGGGCACTGATATTTTAGATAATTAGTTTCTCTGCTAAGCGTATTTTCGCACCACAGAAACGTTTTACTCTACAACGTTGTACTCTACAATTTTCTAAACTTAGATTGTCGGTTGAATAGTCAGTCAAGCATAAAGATGGAAATGGGTTTTTGACCGTTTGCATTGCATATTCCGGAATTACCGAATAATGATTGCTAGTCTCTAGTTACCCTGGTAAAACATTTAAGTATAAGTTTTAACGTTTCATACATACCATGTAAGGCCTAAACATGCATAGTTTTTACGAACCGAAGCGGCTGCAACCGCGGATTGAATTCTTAAGTGGGTTCCGTGAAGCCTAATTGATTTCGGACCTTATTCCATCGTAACAACGGCGTGATTTTGTAAAGTGCATAGCGGCAACAATAAAGAAGCCAGATTTATTGTTGAAAACAAGCTGGGTGTTGAACAATCGGCGGACACGACGCCTTCACGGTTCGAATTGCTGGTTTATTCAAACTATTACCAAACTTTGATAAGGGCCGACAGGTTATATATTTTTTGGAATTCGTTAAGAAACAAATTACACGATGTGAATATTAACTTCAATATAATTACTAAATGACTTCCTTTGACAAATTGAAAGGCTGTTTCTTTATACGGCAGTAATAAAGATTAGGGGATTGAGGAAGAGAAATACCCTTTATTTTTATTATGTCATGTACAGAATGGTGTCTAGTCAATATTATAATAAAATGCCATATTTCAAATGTCACACGAAATAGGCTGTTTCGAGCAGGGAAGTAGGTAGCTGCCCGACGTAAGGGTAGCAGCTTGGTGAATGAGAGAGCAGGAGACACAAAGCCCTCTTTCTTAACTTCATTACCACAACCCGTTCCCTTTCCCACTCTCCATTTTCTTTTCTTACGGCAGACAGCGCATTTATTCTGAGACTAGCTTTCTATGAGCAGTATTAAAAGGTCGCCTTGCTCTTTAATAAAAAAATTGTAAATATCTAATTCCATCAATTTGTTTTAGTTTTAAATTAAAAATAATAATTGACATTTTAATACGAGTCATGAAAAAAACATTCTTTTTACTTTTATACTTCCGTTCCACGAAGCTATGTGGTTAAATGCCAAGAACTACCTTTAAATGGTCATAATTTATTCAAGAATCATCACACTAAACAATTCAACACCCAAAACTGGTGCAAACCAATTTTTAATATGAAGTCTAGGACTAAATTATTCTAGGTCAAACAGAATGTCAATCGATTTGGACATAGACACAATTTTTTCCAACCTGGTCTTTATGTGAATAGCATTAAGGTATTCAAAGTATACACAAGCACATAATTGCGGTTCTTATAGTGACACCCACGTAGAAACATCTAATATTTATAGTAAGCTGTCTCGGTCTAGCCAGTCTTATTAAACACTAGCTGTGCCCGCGACTTCGTCCGCGTCGAATGGTGACTTTTCGGGCAGCATATTTTAAATAACAAATACCGTCCTTTGGGTAGCTAAAAATTTGAGTGTTTACCCGTGGTCCCGTTGGGTCGACCCATTAACGGGTCCACGGGTAATTTTCATTCCCCGTGGTCCCATTGCATCAGGGATTGCTTTCCGGTCTTATGATTTTATCGATAGAAAATAAAAACAGTTAAACACAAAGTTTCATACTTTACAGTATGCTTCTCTGTAGGTATACGATATGTGACGTATATGGCCATCGGGAATGAAAGCATACAGGCTCCTAGGATTGCTAACCCGTGTCAGAGCCACATACAACTGACCGTGCGAGAAACAGCTGATACTTAGATCTACACCCACAACTTTCATCGTCTGACCTTGGGCTTTATTAATTGTCATCGCAAAACATAGGCTGACTGCAAAAAGTGTTAAGATGTGTAAACTAAACGTACAAATTTTATGAAACAAAAGAATTGCTAGAAAAATTAATTAATAACCTGAGCTTATAAACTTGTACTTAAATAAAGAAAATCAAGAAAATAATTGCCTAACCTATACCAAATACTTATAAATTATTCATATATACAAACCCTAAATAAAAAATTAAGATAAGTATACCAAAAATCAAGGAAAGAAATGCCTAACCTATAACAAATGCTTACAAATTACAATATTTATTTACAAATTTTTAAAGAAAATTAAGACAGACAACCTAACATATAAATAAATGAAATATCCTAACTGTCAGTATTCAAGTAAATCGCAATAATCGAATGCAACTACCTATTCGCCATACTCTCAGCGCGCTTTATGTATACGGACGCGCAGCTCAGGCGCGAGGCGTGTACCTTTATATTGACATAACTTTTTAATTTATGAACCGATTGACATGAAATAAACACTAAATGTTAAGTGAAGCTTATCACAATATATTAGTGAAAACCGCATCTCAATCGAATAAGCCGTTTCTGATATTAGCGTGCACAAACACACAGACAAACAGACAAACAGACAAACAGACAAACAGATAAACAGACAAACAGACAAACAGACAAAAATTTTTTTAATTACAATTTCGGGTTCGGTATCGATATAATAACAACCCCTGCTACTTTTTTTTAATATATTTCCATTGTACAGACACCACTTTTCTACAAATTTATTATATGTATAGATTTATACAGCCTCAAAACAACTATCGTTTGTCATGTAATTACTGTAATATGTCTGCTGGCCCTTATTTATTACTGACAAAGCATATTTTGTTACAACGCAATTTCCTTACATGCTTCGAAATTTATTCACTCGTATAAGCAATGCAGATTATATTCCTAAACTACAAATTAATATTTTTTGATGAAAAAGTTATAAAATACATGGTTTATGGTAAAGTCAACAGCACATCAGCATACTCTAATCTGTCAAATTCCTGCAACCAATTCTCAGCTTAATGTCTATCCCATAGAGCTGTATTTTAATTGAGACTATTTGACAGAATTGGGTAGGCTGATCTGCTGCTGCCTGTAGGTGCTGTAGGTACCTATATCCGCATTCTACTCCGTCTATTCTCGCTGAAAAAGGTTGCGCTGCTGAGCCCGTGCAAGAGAGGGGCTTGCACTTGTCGGTGGTGTCGTTCATAGCTGTTCATGGCTCTTGGACTCCCATAACACCTCCACTTAAGGCTTCCGAGTATACCACGCCCCATTACACAAATGCGTAATGAACTCTCATTGTTTGTTTATTTTTGATGACCCGAAACTATACCGACTCATAATTTTTTATTTACAGTAATATTTTATTTAAATAATAAAAATAATAATAATAATGTCCTCCTAGCCGATTTGGCTATGGCGGCCAATCTTTTACGATCAGCCAACTACGCAGGATATATTATAGTGCACAAGTGAGTGCGCAAGCACAGGTGCACTCCCTATTCCCTCACTCTCATAGCACGGTGGGACAGCAGTCTGACACGACCGAAGAGAGATCAGGCGCAGGACCAACGGCTTAACGTGCCTTCCGAAGCACGGAATCATCATTCTTTTCAGACATTCAGGTGATTCAAGCCTGCAATGTCCTAACCAAACTGGAAACATTCACACAAAGTGATGCTCCCCGCGGGATTCGAACCCACGACCTCCGGGTATTAGAGCCCAACGCTCTAACCACTGTACCACGGAGGCAGTTTATTAAAATATAGTATAGTTTAGTATAGTTTATTTAAATATAGAAGATATGAACAGGGCCAATATATCAGGATCTCAGAACACAACCAGGCCACAATTTGAAAAGTTCCCGAGACTTCTTTATACAGGAACATCAAGTTGACTTGCACAATGAAAGTTTATGATAATAAGATTACTAATTATTTTAGAGTGAATAAAGCCAGGGAAGAATTCTGAAGCTTCCGTTGAGCAACAAAAGATTTCAAAAATGCTTTTGTCAGAGATTCCTAAAAATATTGCAAAGTTATTGTTTTCGAACCAGAAAGCACTGTAGATCCTTGTGAACCAACCTAATAAACTGAATATTTGACAAAATAAATATATTTGCTTCAGTAGCTCTCTACGTATCGTAGCGATATTTTATACGACTATCGAAGTGAAATAATTTCCCAATACCTAACTCTTATCATTTTCTTTAAAATGATTGAAAGATTTACCCTTCAGATCTTGATGACATTGACAAAATTGCAAAACATACTTTCTTTTATCAAGAAAATATTTTGTGGTTTAAGAGAAAAACACATTGGTTGCATAATGACGTCTTCTTTTTTTTTGGTTGTTCTATTTCTTGATAATATGTTTTATTAGATTCTTCAAGAAGGCTAGGTTGGTGATTAACTGTCATTCAACGATTCTTCAATAAAAATATTAAATTCTAAAGGCTTTACTCATTGCAGATATTATGAAGTTCTTATTTGAATATTCTAATGGATTAGTGTAGTAATTAATTGAAGGTGGACGTAATGACGTAGATGACAAGGTGTGGGTTTGAGATGAATTTAGGTTCTTGTCCGTACGCAAAATAATTGTAATATCTATATTTGGTATGATTTATTGTTTTACATCATTAGCTGTATTCGTCAGTTTAGTGACCGGAACATCATAAAAGATCATTATAAAGCAAGCCATGTATTGATCAGCTTGTTTAATGTCCTAATGCAGGGCAATAATAGGTATCGGCTTTATCACCACGATGGACAAATTCGGTTTGTTGATTACAAACCCAAGCTATGTTCGAAAAATCCGGAACAAACATTTGCAAGCAAGGTAAGGTGATAAATACAAGTTTTATTTGTTCTATGATATCTGATAGTGATACTTAAACACCCAAAATATTAATTTCATAAAGGTTTATTGCACCTTATTTGGGTTTGATCACAATAAGGATTTCTTAGTTGATCGTCGGATCAATATTATAGGAATTAATATTGTATTTATATGACGATTATCCTTGGATCTTTAAAAATAATGATAAAGCTTCAAGAAATTAAGTATAAACTTGGCATATAGCAGTTAAAGATTTCTTGGTGTCAAAGGTCAAGGTCTACGCTGGGTCGTTGAGCTAACGAGGCAAGAAATACACAATACTGATGTACGATTCTATAAAATTAATTATAAACAAAAACAACTCGTGCTTATAATTAAGTTTTTATCACAGCCGCCTCCACATTAACAACTGCAACGAAGTATTATTAATTTTTTGTCACAATTAGTTAACTGACATTCATTGCGGAGTCGGAGAGTAGATATAAAACCGTTGAACTTAAATGACTGAATCAATGTAAAGTAAAAAAATGTACCTATACTTACATCTCTACTTTAATTAGCTTTAAAGAAACAATAAACCGGCACATAATTTTCTCAAATTAAAGATTTTGAACGTAACTTTGTTTGCAACATAAAAAATATCGGAGTTACACGGAACACTATTTCCATGCGATGTTTTGGGGACATTTTTACTTTGGATAATTTTAGTCGACTAGTCTGGAAATCTACGTGTCCTTTAGCTTAACCCACTCCATTATTTATCTATGATTAGAGAATATGCGCGGATATATAAAGATATTATATCCGCGCATAACACCAGAACGGCTTTACCATATTTATAATTCTTATTTTAATTTCGAGCAATATCAGCTCCATGAAATATAAAGGGCATTTCACGCCAAGCCGACTGCCAAGTAAAATGCCCCATAAATTGTATGTATTTTCGCGGTGTCAGGGTGTGGTTCGATCTCCGCCTGGTACAACAATTTATAGATAGTTGTTTTTTGTAGTGATTGTTATTGTTACAACAAGGTTTATAAATATCTCCCGCTTATATATGTATATTAATACTTATTCCTGCCTTGTCGAACACTATGTGGAATCTGTACAAGAAATCGCATTTTCCTTTCACTTAATCATATTAGCCATCAGTTTTCCCTTCCTACCTATATACTTTACAGGATGAGTAATAAACTGCAATTGATAATGTTACGCTATCGTACCTAACTATTGTAAGCAAGCGTAAGTCTTTGTTTCCCTTACAACAACAGTAAATTTTCTACGTACAAACTACAAGACAGGCTAAAGTAGGCTAGCTAAACACTAGCTTGTACTCGTAGATGCAAGATAATGCAATGCAAAGGCAATTACTTTAACAAAGCATCGTAGTAAAGATGGCTGATGGTAAGGAACAATTCAATGTGTAAACTGATTACAGTGGATCTCCTATCACACCATCATCATCATCAACCTATATACGTTCCCACTGCTGGGACACAGGCCTTATCTCAATTGTGAGATAGTGTGGGCCATACTCCACCACGCTGGCCTAGTGCGGGTTGGTGGAGGGGTGCGTAAGGCAAGTGACCAACCTTAATGTCAGATGTTATCAAGCCGCCAAATGGCCTCTGACTAGGCTTGACGACTAATATTTACATTATAGTAAATATCAGCCGGGACCAACAGCTTAACGTGCCTTCCGAAGCACGGAGACGCTCGAAATTAATGTCACTAAATATGGTCAGAATGGTCACCCATCCATTAACCGACCGCGGCGT
Source organism: Mecyna flavalis (assembly GCA_949319885.1). Taxonomy (NCBI): domain Eukaryota; kingdom Metazoa; phylum Arthropoda; class Insecta; order Lepidoptera; family Crambidae; genus Mecyna; species Mecyna flavalis. The sequence goes on from OX439426.1 coordinate 4,105,586, forward strand.
AGGTAGCTTGACTTTCGTTATCGCTAACGAACGACTGTCACAGCTGCGCCACGAGCGCCTCTAGAGCGCCTATCACACCAATTTGCATAATTCCAGCATGCAGCGAAGGTGACGAACAAACAAACGCTACCTCATTAATGGTTTACAAGAGTACATTGACGGGAGCTAAGCAAAATAAAATTTTAAAACAGACTAAGAGATATCTTCTGTCTGTCATCTTTTAATTATAGATCGTAGTGAATATCTATCGCTCCTCCTACTTATATTCATGAAACTTAAATAAAAAATATGTATAACCTAGATCGAAACTCTTGATCCCACAGACAAACTGTAAACAGTTTTGGGGGACACATTTTAGGATACATTTATTAATAGATGTAACCAAATAGAAAGGTGTATACTTAAGCAAGTGCAACAAACTAAATACCATTCAGGTAAAGCAATTAAAACGCAGGCAAACTAAGAAACATTGGCACTTACGAATGATTTTTAAAACGTTTGGTATTGGGGCCAAACATTACAATTATTTTCTTTTGAAATACTGCCCCAAATAGCACGCACCAAAACTGTGATGATTAAAACAATAAACGTTCCGCATGGCATATTGAACGAGTGTGACCTAATCTGGAAATGTACATTGCAATTCATTTGAGCGGAAATCTATTCAACAAAAAGTTGATTATCGATCAGAACCAATAGAAACCTGCTCAGTATTCTATAAGCTTGTAATTTACGTGTGATTTTATCATTAATACAAGAGTTGACGTGTTAGAATAAATACGGATCACGTAGTGTGTAGTCATGTTGTTCTTGTTTGCACAAAGAATATAACTTGATGCTTACTTGCCACATTAGGTAGGTACAAGTGCTAACAGTCTTTGATCGTTAAACAGCTAATGTTATTAGAGATTGATAGTGTAAGGAATAAAGAAGACATGCCAAGTTGATAATGGAACCGTTTCTACCGTATTGAACCATGGGGTAAATCGCTTATTTAGCAACTCGCGACGGAACGGCTTCAAGGTGTCCACTCTTTTAGCAGGTGTCAGATAAAAACGCTATATTTGAAAAGTGACAATCCAGTTCTTCATCCTAGATTAGAAGATAGATGTTTGTCCTGGATATAGATGGAAGCAACTGAGAATTTAAGATTAACAAAATGTCTATCTGTCAAGATAGTACGATTGACAATATAAAAAGTAAAGTAACTTATGTTAACGACTATAGATACGCACACACACAGCGCATATTTTATTAACAAAAGGGCTTGTCAACAGCCTGTTCACAAAGAATAACAACAAATATATGTGGTCATAAATCCTCAAACATAAAATATTAAGACCCCGGGTTATATTTTAAAACAAAACAAATTTATTTTTAGACTTTAGTGGCCATAAATGTTATATTAATTTTATACATAAATATAAATACAAGATTTTACTGTTGATAAATGTCATAGATTTGATAAACACGATGATTGATGGTGTTGAACAGTTGAACGTAATAAAATATAGTGATGATAGTTTGGTTATTTCCTTTATTTGATTTATAGGTACAACTGTGGATTTACCACCTTAATGGTTCTGCCATTAGGAATTAGGATTCAATACCGGACGGAGGGTCTCGTTGATGGCTGTTTTAAGACCCGAACTGGTTTGCTACATCCCTACAGCCAAATTTTGTCGCCATATTATTTCTGGTTATATTCTGGCAATATCCGAGGAGCTCTACAGCAACACATAAAGCAATGCTTCACAATACAGTGTTCACAGACCGTAGGAGGTTTCACTAATTTAAAAATCAATAGAAATGTCTGCCTTGAAAGTTTTAGGTAAGGTCAAAATTCACATTTAGCGGAGGACGAAGAACGGAATAAAAAATACGTTGCCGCCTACGGTAATATGAATAATGGTAATGTCAAATGTGTTATCTCTTATTTTGCAAATCTTCGCAATAGTTTGGATTACGCAACTGTGTGTAAGGCGGCCGAGTGACGAGATGATGATTCGCCTTTAAAAGCAGTTGTCATAGATTCGATTCGGACAGGACCGATGACATGACGACTTGTGTATTAGCAGGACTGATGCAAAAGGTTTTAGTATACCTTTGAGCTCTTGGGTATCTAATTTTATAATGGTATTTTTACCCCTAACTTATGCTAAAGTAATGCAGTGTGGTCTAGGACTATACCAGATTTTGATAATACAAATTAATAAACTTGACAAAACCCATTTGTAATTGATATATTAGTTCGGCATTAGATTAGATTATTTAAAAAAAAGAAACATTGATTAAGTCAAATAAATGACACGTGAAAAAATTTAGAGCGGGGTGAAATTATAGCATTTTTCAAAGTGTGGCTACTAATCATTATTAGTAAGGCACATAGGTTTCGAATGCACATTTTTGCTATACTATTCGAAACCTATGTACAAGATGCGCATATTAAGTTACGTTTGTAAAGTGTCTGCATTTAAGATACATTCAAACAATGTAGTTCAGAGTAACGTAAACAATTACACATACGTAATCATTTCCTACTTTTTTAAATCTTGCGTATTGAGTTTAGTGTTACTTCCTCTTACGCTGTCTGATTTCTTCTCATTCTTAGGTGCCTACTTGGGTATCTGTTGTTTATTCATCTTAGAGGTTGTTGTTCTACTTCAAACTTTAATTTGCTAGGTGAACATAATGCGGTCGCAGCTTGTAGTAGATCAAACTTATTCGCCTTAGACTAAATAGATAAGATGACTTAGTTTTGTTGTATATTTGGTATAAGAATTCTTTGGACATATTGCCAGGAAGACCGGGGACAACTGGGAACGAAAGAGGGCTAGAGAAGCAAGTTTGCTAAACGCGATCCATTCAGATTCACGATTCCATTGAAGGCACACGAATATTTGAACGTCCACGTGGAAGAGGTCACAATTCTCAGCACAGATGAAAACATTTCACGGAGGAGGGAAATATGATAATATAAAATAAACGTCACTTACATTTTTTACTCGAGAAATAGTCGGGTGTCGCCATTCCGGTTCATTGTTCAGAAGATGACTATTTTAATTTTTTTCATACTATACGTCTAAAGGCTTACCGTCATAAATGCAAGATATCTCAGTTCTGCCTAACATGGACCAACAAACGACTGCACCGCCCGTTTTGTTCAACTACCTAAATGAGTAATTGTCAATCTGAAGATTAATACAGAGCATTCCATTACTAACCCCATAACTGGAAAAACCGTACGCCTATATTTCCCGAAACCCCATAAATTAGCACAAACGTGTACTGTCATGGTGCACCGCACGCAATGGCCATGTAAACGCAGTCCTTGCGTGCATTCGCCTTTATGGAAATTCTGGAAAATTACTTTCCTTCGGCGACGCCCTACTTTAATAACAAAGTCAAAATGAAGAGCGAATTATGGTGGTGGCTGTTGGTAATAATGATGACAATAATGCTACTAAATCAAATCTTAGCATACAGATTTTATCGAAGCGATTACGGCTTCCATGTTATTTAGCACATATTACCATGCACATATTACCTGAATTAAAACCGGTATATGCATAGACCATAAATATGCTATAAACAATGAAATCTTAAATAATATTATAGAAATTGTACATAATTTATTCGTTAATTTAATTTCAGATAGAGTTCTAGGTTTTTCATATGAATTTTGCACTTCGCATAAGCAAATTATCAGGATTCTTTCTACAATATCATGAAGTATTTGATTCAATGGTAGAAAATAAAAACTCAAACCAAAATATTAGACTCAATCGTTACTCTACATAACTAGCGCAAATATTGGCGATGAACCAATTAGTACTCAAGTTAGCAAAAGTCGATTTAAAAAACGACATTTAAAATTTCACGCATGTCAGTTTTATGGAGGAACTTGAAGATAGTCATAGTACAGACAGTCGCATCCATCGAATTTAATTTTTCGCAATGCGCGACTTGCAAGTAATATTGGATCGTGCGGGGCGTGCGTAATGATCCGAGCCCAGCTGTTAAACTGCTTGAATGAGATTAGCATCTTATTTGCGCGATGTAGGGTTGAACTATTTCAATATTCAAGAGGAAGGAAAGTGCAAGTAAAAGTACTAATTGCAAATCCATGAATATACTAGGAAATTACGATAGTCGTCGTCGAATGACAAGTCTTTCAGGGGCATGTTGAAATAAAAGAGAAAATGTTTGGTTATTTATTATTTATTGGTATTTACGATAAGTTCGATCTTTAGGAAAAGAGCGTTAGGTTTGCCTCTGCTCTTGCAAATGTCCATTGCCATATGCATATTTTAAGTAAACTTTAGAATATGGCAACGTAATTCTTAAAAATATTGCCGTAGCGTGTTTTCGATTCAGTTCCAAGAGCGTTTATGTAAAAACGAACCTGTGTATTTAGCAATCGTGGTAATTAAGCGGGTTGTCAATCATTGTTATGACATGACTTCAAACAATGGAGCCATGAAGGGCAAAGTCCTGCAATAGAATGTTATTACACTAATGCTTTACTCTTTGCTCTTGTAAATGCATTCTTTATTACCCGGCCGTCAGCTGGTAGACAAGCATGGAAAAATATTAGCGCTCCTTATAAATTCAAGCCCTTGATCTGAAGTTAAAAAAATAGGACTGACTGAGGTTAATATAAATCGGGCTCAAGTGTGATAGCATCTTTTTATACTTATTTCTGTTTCAGTGGATTCTGAATTTAAAAAAAAAATCTGGATTTCAGTTCACGGGGATCCCCTGGGGGATCGGGTTAGGGGATCCTAGTGAACGCACCCGTGACCCGTCTATACATACTGTCTAAAGTAATATCTCCAAAACGAATGAAATCCGTAAATCAGTCTAGCTTTATATAATGTATAATCTACAAAAATTTCTGTCATGGGATATATCGTAAAGCGAAATTAAGCCTCGTGATATTAGGTCTTCCTAGCATTATTATAAGATGCTGTGTTCTGTGATTAAGACTGGTAAATAGCTGTTTGCCATTTGATACGAATGTAGCCGTAGGTACAATATTTCAAGCAATGACATCCCTAATTCAAGCACATGCATTCTGAACACAATGAATATCAATTCACTTTTTACTGTCCGTCTTCGAGGCATTTGTTTACCACCAAACATCCGTATGCAAATGTTCCACTAGAAACAAACAGGTTTGTGTTTACACTGGAACCGAGCTATGCATTTCCGAACATCCTCCGCATTCATAAACACACATTCATTATTGCGCTAAGGTATATTAATTACAAGCTTGAACAGCAATTAATTACAAGGATTACAAGCTTGAACATTTTGAACAAAAATATTACCAACCATGCGGCCTCTAACAATGTTGAGGACAGATGGTAGAAGTGAATTGTAAGTGCTACGACGCCCGGAGTCAGTACGCTAAGATAGGCAGCAATGTGTTAATACAAGAAGCTTACACACAACACAACCTAACTCGTCTACAAGCCTCAAGCTAGTCAAGAATACCTAACTAAAGTAGGGGTAATTCAAGGAGACCCGATGTTCAACATCGACTCTTACGACGTTAATATTATATCTTCGCACATTGTATCAAACAGATGCGGCCTGCCGAGACCGGTAATGCGATACTTTGCTTATAAAATGGTTATAAAATAACAAGTTTACACCGTCAGATAAATAATATAGTATAGTAATTAAACCAACAGCACCCAACAGTTTATAAAGTATGTATTTGAACCAATGTAAAAAAACATCATAGGAATTTTTCTGTAAAGATCTCGTAAACTTATCACAAGTAAACATGAGGAGGTAATAATAAATACAATGTATTGATCCAGAACTAAGGACAGTAGGTTTGTACGAGTTGTAGGTACGTAATTAAATTAATTCGTTTTCATGGTCAGTACAAGTTACTAGTAAGTTAGTAGTTTCGCTTAATAGGTCGGGAATATTTATAAGGATATACCTATCGAATAATACATTAAGAAAAATAATATTAATGGATCTTTGTCTCTAACCAAATAGACCAGTGTTTTTAAGCACTTTATGATTACTAGCTTAAATTTTGCCATATCTCTGAAAATGGCTATTGCTAATAATGTATTTGCTTTCCGCTGTAGCTAGACAGTTTAGTCTAGAACGTAATGCACTCACACTGTTAACTGTAAAAGAACTAAAAGTACGTTTGTTAATTATAGTGTATTGTTCTGTATTAGTAACAAACTTAAATGTATACTTGAAACGTAGGCACCATTCATTTGCTGAAGATTAATAGAATATTAGGAAAAATATATTTTCAAACGACTATATCTCTTTTAAAACAAAATCGCTAAGATATATTGAGCATATATATATTCTGAGCTTTTGTGTTGTAGGTACATACCTATTTGTAGCCAAGCAGGACCCGTGCAAAAGTGGGGCTGGCAGCCAGTTTAAAATGATTCAAAATGACAAGATAAAAATGTTCAATTTGTGTCGTGAATTTTAAAGCTAGCCCTCGACCTAAATCTTGCTAGGCGATAAGCTACTTAGGTCTAGGCTGGACACGATGGCGCAATCCGTACGTGCAAGGAACTATCAAAATTATCAGATGGTTACGTAACTTTTAAATACGATTTACTTATTATTATTCATTGTACCTATTATAGCATTCAACTGAATCGTTTGGTAATACGAGCGAGTACACCTTAAGTCATTATTGCTAGGCACAAAATCGGATTTTGCACTCTATAGACTTCGGCCTGCTAGGTAGGGTAGTGACACCGGTTTGCCGGCCAGCACCAGTTTGCGACCACTTCACACGTTTTTTTGAATAATAGATAGTCTATAGACAGCTCATTTCTAATTTCGCGCCAGTCGACCTGGACAAACTCCACGGTTCTTAATCCAACAGCATGACTTTATAATTTGCGAACTGAGCCCTCAGTCGCCATTTCAAAATTTGGTGTGTTGACACGTGACAAATTTAGCAAAAATAATTGCAGGTGGATCGATTTTCAAATGTAAGATTTTGAGTGTTACTATTATTTTATAGGGGTTTGATTTGGTTTGTGTGTAGGATAAGATGTTTAATTTCAATATTCAAGTGCCCAAACTCACCAAACATTTCATAATTTGTAATATTTTTGGTGGTCGGGCAATAGGTTATCGATTCATATCAAAATCTAGTTTCCGACCGGGTGGTCGGAAAACCGGTTTATTTACGTCATTTTTCTTTGCCTACATTGCGGAAACCTTAAATGCACCAACATAGATTCATTTACATTTGTGAACAGCTAGGAATTTGTGACTTGACAACCAGTTTCCGACCGCCAGTGTACCTCATAGTTTCAAAGATAATGACCTTTAAAAATACCAAAATTTTAGCGGCCGACAACCGGTGAAAACAAACCCTGTTAACGGCCGTCTTTAACAGGCGGTCGATAACTGGTAAAATTGTACCTGTTTCCGGCCGTTCAAAAAATTCCTACTATATGATATTATATGTATGTATTATGTATATATGTATGTATGTTTATATAATATTATAAATGCGAAAGTCGGGATGTTTGAAAATTTTGATGTTTAGATGTTTGTTACTCAATCACACCTAAACGGCTGAACGTATTTAGATGAAATTTGGCACACGTATAGTTTATAACCCGGATTAGGACATAGGCTTTAAAATTCCTACGGGAAACGTCTTATTCCTGCGGGAATAACAATTTTGAAACTACTGAAACGATTTGAATAATTCTATCACTGTTGGAAAGCTACACTATCCCCGGTCAACATAGGGAACTATTGATCCCGAAAATGTGGGGGGAAGGGGGGGGGGTATTTAAAAAGGGAATTACGCGCGTGTGAAACCGCAGGCGGAAGGCTAGTAAGATAATATAAAAAAGATAGATGAGAAGAGAGAAACGTAATTATTAGTAATAAATAAAACTTTATTTGAACTAGGCAATTAAACGCACCCGATAAATACTAAACATTTAATTTATTTCTGTTTGTTACATTTTTGGTTACTCAATTGTATTTTTAGGTCGCAACAGAGAGTAAAAATATACCGCTTTTTTGATTTCATTAACTGTTTCACTTTCATACTATAATATACCCTTTGGCTATTGAATAAGACTCATTTTTCTACCGTAAATTAGGTGGTCGATAACCGGTGCACAGGTGGTCGATAACTGGGCCAAACGGCCGATAACCGGTGTTTTTGCTATTTTTACGAATAATACATTTTTTAAAATTATGTATCACTGCTACGTTTATAAACGTTAGGTTTTATAAAACTAGACTATTGTAAGATCAAATGCTAATTTTTTGGAAAATCTTGACGTACAGCATCATGATCGAAATCAACTCTGAAGTCAACAAGTCGCTTAAGTGGTCGCAAACCGGTGTTCCTACCCTATACCATGTGACAAACAAAAGAGGACAAGAGGTTTATTTTACTCGTATTTCAGAGGATTTAAGTTTTTCTCAAAAATAGAGATGATGATAGAATAATGTTTCCGACGTTTCTGATACCTAGTAATCTGATAGTAGTAGCTGATCTAATTTTTCACCGCAATGGGGGTTTTAATTATGACATTCTACTGATTTTTATTATTTAAAAAAAATATAAGTAGTTTCTTAAGGCATTATAATACCTAGGTAGGGGGGACTTCATCTGCTTTGTAACAGCTGCAACCTAGGATTCTTCAACCTTTATAATATAAACATGTTAGTTTTTAATTTAATGAGGGCGCTACTTACCGGCTATTAGCGTTTTAAATGTACTGTTTCACATTATAGATCTATGCCTGTTATACGAGACTTTTGTTAGCAAAACCAATATACAAAATAAGAGGTAAATCTTCTCGTCTTAGTAGATACGTAAGTAGTAAGTACCTACATAGTAAGTTATGCAACAAGCAAAAACAAATACGCAAGTATGGTAATGCGGTATGGTATGCAACTGTTTCCAGTAGTCGACAGTCAACTAGAATCGAATCACTTCTAGATATTGTGCAAATACCGCAGCAAATGACGAAGTCGTGTTAACTGACAATACAAATATTCTCCGTAGCCTCCGGTTACTTAATAAACAATAGTGCCATACGCTGGGTCTCTGGGTCAGACATTTGCATAAACTCTGTATTTGGTCTTGAAACTGCTTGATATTCCTCATGTGTGGACTTGCAACTTTTGGTGGTACCGCTTTTGTTTTAATTTTGGATGGTACAGGGCGGGTCAATCAAGAAACCAACGGCATTTTTATAATAGGTACAATCACGTGCAATGAAATGTATATGTTACCGGCAATGTGTATAATTCAGGTATTCTATACAATGCCTAGGCAATGTATAGTATAATAGACAATTTGCGAATTTGGCAATTTGAGAATTTGACCGTTTGCGACCGCTTGACAAAATGCGAATTTGACAGTTTGCGAATTTAACGATTTGCGATTTAACTTTGATTTGAAGACAAAGCCAATATCATCATTTTAAATTATTCTTATAGCAATTTGACTGGATCAATTAATCAATGTTTGTGTCCAATCGTATTTTTTGTCATAGATTTAGCAATTATATTTTAAGAATAACAAGTTTACCTTGAACACCTCGCAATTTTAACACTAACTTAGTAATTCATCGCCACACTCTATAATAGCTTTACTTATGTACAATCTTTGGAGTACATTTTATTAATTTTGAGTTTAAAAAAATAAATATAAAATTAAATAGTGGTTATAAAAATGTTAGACTTTAAATTTTGTAGTGAATCAATGCAAAAGATAGTTATAATAGATAGAGAAAAACTGTTAGTTTTCAGTAAAAAACATATTTTTACTGACTTGTTTGCCAAGCATTTTACTTTGAGTAGGTTTATTATAAACCTATGACCCATATTTACTTTATTATTAATTTTAATAAATCATAATAGAATATTAGATATGGATAAATTCAAAAATAAAAAAATAAAGCAGTTTAAAGTAGAGTTATTTATTTTTAATTATTCCTTATTTTGGTAAAGAGAAAATGAATGAAGAGGTCACATTATTGTTCTTGCTAAGAGAAAATATAAGATAAGGCAATATAAACGAGCACCTGACAGTTGTATTTAATAGTAATCACATTGTGTTAATGCACTTGACCGAGTTATAGCACTTGCCTGACTGCAACGCGCACACTGGACTCATCCCCGGACATGGCTGCGATACACGTGCCACCTGCACAAATAACAGTATTGTTAGTGTCGGTTCTATGTTAATTGTAATTTGCTTAACGATTTTACTTAATTGAGTAGTAAAAATTTTACAAATTCACCTAAATAATATTTATTTTCTGTCACATTGTAATAATGCAATTATAAATTGAATACACGCATAGCATGAAACACAGCAACAAGGGCTCTTGAAAAATATGAAGAAATTCAAATTTCAACTTCTACTTAATAATATTATCTAAAAATTAATATTCTAGTAATATTTTAAAAGTGGAGACAATAGTTTTTTTAGCAGTTCTGCTTTATTATTGTTTCATTTTCTATTGTATGCTATTATGGTAACATTACTTAGTAAGATTTCAGAAATTTTTAAAGTGATTCTAAGTTGTTTTTTGACACCAACAATAAATTGTATGCAAGCTTTGTGTAATACAAAAAAGAATAGCAAATAAAGTTTATGATTATAATTATACATTTAGAAAAAAGTCAAACAAAATAAAACTAATTGCTTTTTAAGGTAATTTTTATTTTATTTTGACACGTTTTTTGGCATTTTACCTAAAATGGGAAGACTCAAAAACAAAAATAGTATCATCCACTATGTAAATGGGATTACATAGGTGTAAAGAAAGTAATTTAATGCAATTGAAATTTAAATATTAAACATTATTTAAATAAAAATTATGATCTATAAAATCTAAACCAGCTATGTAACTATAGAACTATTTTGTTTATCTTTCTCTTCATTCTTACTGACATGTTCTTTAACAAGAAAAGATAACAGGGCAAGAGTTCAAGCATTGGATGTAATCACATTTTTTATTATTACAAAGGTTTATGTTATTGTAGCTTATGGCTTAGAAAGTGACTTTAACTTTTAGGTAAGTTGACTGATTAATAAAATATTTCAGATGGCATTAGTTAAACCCATCTTAAGGATGCTTATTATTCTAATGCTAAAAATAAATATAGTTTTTTAAAGAGTAAAAGTTATTTAAAAATGTGTTAACAATCTGAACTAATAGAGGCATTAGGAGGATAGAGGAAGAAAATACCTACTTTAAAAAACCACAGTATGAAAATTACACGATAAATATAATTGAACCATCACAATGTGAATGAACCCCAGTTACTATTATAATTATATATAATATCAATGCTGATTTGTAAAAGTCGAATTGGAATCTTATTGTTTTGTAGCAGTATGTTATCTTATCTCATTGATAAAATAAATAGTCTGTATATTCTAAACTATCGAGTGTAATAATAATTCTAAAGTAATTTCTATTATACAAAAAGTGTTCACCTTTCTAGAGAAAGACCGTAAACAGTGCGGTTCTTTCGAGATTACGGTCACTTCCTATCAGCTGATAGTGTGTTTTATTTTTCTTTTCCCAAGTACTTACTGTGGTTTATAAAATCCTTGTTATCGTTGCACTAGATCACATTTCACTCAAACCCGGTAATTGCACGCTACATTAAACAAACTAAGATCGAGAACTGTGCCCATCTTTCACCATTGTGGCTAGATAATACGATTTTATTGCATTTTATTGTATTCCGGCTGTTACTCAATAGTTTTTTATAACGAATACACCATTTGGCTATTTTTTCCTTTGTAAAAATTGACGGGTTTTCTGAAAAAGAAGGCTAATTGGAAACCGGGACGCTGTACACCATTCACAAGCGTACGTTTCTAAAAAAATATCGAACATACAAACGGACAGGCAACCAGCCGACCCAACAACCGAATCGAAACAATCTGTCAAAACTCTTACAAAAAAAAGGCCGCAGTGTGAAATGTCACAATGACAGCCTAGTGATACCATGTAAATTATCAATTTTTATCAGAATTACGTATTTGAACATGTGCGTTACTCTAGCGGAAAGTTCAAAATATTAGCACGTCTAGAGATAAAACAATAAAGAATAATTTGTGCATTATATGCTGTAAATGTGCACTAAATATAAAATTTGTGCCTAGTGGGGTTTCTGAGATATTAATGAAAATACGATTCCGCCAGCGTAACGCTTGAAAACGTTATCCTGGCGGAACGATTTTTACCTATTGGTCCTAGGACAATTTTAAGTAGCATAAAAGATAGCTTAAATTTGTGCCCTAAAGTAGCCAAGCAGCGGCATTTGTGCCCCCCGTAGTTTTTGAGTAATTGCAAATGCCGCTGCAGTAACGTTTGGCTTATTTTCCATATCTTCAGAACAGCTGAACGTACAGAAATGATTTTTTGTGAGAAGATGCCTTGTAATTTGTGCAAATTTGTGCCTTCATAGTTATTCCAAAGAAATACATGGTTAATGATTTAAAAAAGATTTTCTAAAAAACGAAAACAGCCTCTGCCTTTTGAACTACTTACGATAGGCGCTGAATGTCTCAAGAAGCTGATGCCTATATGATACAAGGTTCTTCTGACAAAATTTTATAACCCTACGTCTGATATTGACGAAATAAATCAACTTTTTGAACTGAAAACTGTTTACTTATTTCAAGCCGCAAATAAGGGAGTTTGAATAACGTAACGATTCCCATTTTTTGTCAAAAATCTGTGCCTTTATTCAAATAGACACACACCTAATTTCAACTCTCTACGTTCTGTAATTAACCGTAAATTAAATAAAATTAACAAGTAAGAACATTAAGATTATGACCTGACCAAGTATGAAAGGTCATAAAAAACCGACCGTGCAGTACCCTTAAGCCAACATCTTTAAATTTGTAGGATAACTGTCGGTACACTCGTGTAAACAAGTTTTAGTGTGAAATCGAGGTGATTTTTTTTAATGCTTCATTTCTAATAACTCGATCATTTATTAACCTATTTTTAAAATTCTTTTTTGTTTGGGAGGGTCCACTTTCCGTTCTGCCCCAATTATCAATTAAACTAACAAGAAAAATATACCTACTCCAAGTGATGAAAAAATTGGGTGATCTTAATTTGATTATTATCTATCAGAGAGGTGGTTGTCGAGGGGTGATAATATGAAATAAAAAACTACTCTTCCGCCTTATAGTTTAATAAAAAATATTTATTTTGTTCTTTGTTCGTCTTAGTCTTACATAGTAATAATATTTTTTAGTATTAATACGAAAAGATTAATACTAAGAACATTAAATAAAAAGCAACGTAGGCTCTTATTCGTAATTTGTTTTCACTTTTTCGAAACGACAATAATTAACTTAATTAACCACTTTTCTACATCACTGTACAAACAAGAGAAAAGTCAGGTATATAAATTAAGAAGGTACGGTAAATGTTCTTAAAGGCCGCTTTTTTATGACCTTTCATACTTGGTCGGGTAATAATCTAAATGTTCTTACTTGGTTATTTTATATAATTTACGGTTAATTACAGAACGTAGAGAGTTGAAATTTAGTGTGTGTCTATTTGAATAAAGGCACAGATTTTTGACAAAAAATGGGAATCGTTACGTTATTTAAACTCCCTTATTTGCGGCTCGAAATAAATAAACAGTTTTCAGTTCAAAAAGTTGATTTATTTCGTCAATATCAGACGTAGGGTTATAAAATTTTGTCAGAAGATCCTTGTATCATAAAGGCATCAGCTGCGTGATACATTCAGCGCCTATCGTAAGTAGTTCAAGAGCTAGAGGCTGTTTTCGTTTTTTAGAAAATCTTTTTTAAATCATTAACCATGTATTTCTTTGGAATAACTATGAAGGCACAAATTTGCACAAATTACAAGGCATCTTCTCACAAAAAATCATTTCTGTACGTTCAGCTGTTCTGAAGATATGGAAAATAAGCCAAACGTTACTGCAGCGGCATTTGCAATTACTCAAAAACTACGGGGGGCACAAATGCCGCTGCTTGGCTACTTTAGGGCACAAATTTAAGCTATCTTTTATGCTACTTAAAATTGTCCTAGGACCAATAGGTAAAAATCGTTCCGCCAGGATAACGTTTTCAAGCGTTACGCTGGCGGAATCGTATTTTCATTAATATCTCAGAAACCCCACTAGGCACAAATTTTATATTTAGTGCACATTTACAGCATATAATGCACAAATTATTCTATATTGTTTTATCTCTAGACGTGCTAATATTTTGAACTTTCCGCTAGAGTAACGCACATTATTTGAACAACAACATTTGCAAAATTATAAAACGAAGACTTGATGGACTGTAATGTAAATAAAGTTATTTAATCTATCAGATTTTTGGATACCTTATAAGTTTAGGAAAATGGAAACCTAATTCATACATTGTTTTTTTTCTTTAACATACGTGATTTATGTTTCGACGTTTTAATTTAATACGGGATCTTCTTTTCCTAATAATTATGATTGATTTGAGTCAATGACATAAATATATTTTTTTAATTACGTTATTTCAAAAGAAGTACAGTCGCCAGCAAATCAGACTACCCCAATCTGTCAAATTTCTACAACCAATTTTTAGCTTTATTCACTTCGCTTAAAGTTCTCTTTCAATTGAGAATTTTTGACAGATTAAGGTAGGTTGATCTGCTGCCGACGCTGCCATCCGTACAAACGTAAAAGTTTTCATTCAAACAGATTTTCAATAAACTTATAAGAAAGGCAAAATAAAAAAGTAGACTTTTCATAACATAGTATGGGGAACCCATTTATTTACCTGGTTAATAATTTTAATTAGTTTATGTCTGCATCCATAATTTTATAAATTAAACAAGAAGTGTACAAAAGTCTTTTTTATGGCAATATTATTCCAGTGCGATACTAGCGCCAAACTTACTTTTTGCTTGCAGTGCTTTTGAGAACTAATGATGCTTAATGAAGTACAAAAGTTACACAACAGATGCCGCTGTATGCTTACTTAGTGTACAATAAATTGTATAGATGGCGCTTTACAGCAAATTTAGTAATAGTTAGTGTTTCAATTTCAGGCAATTTCAGGCAATATGCTTGATTAGTATTATTTTGAAATTGCTACATTCTATTAGTCAAGTTACTCGGCGTTAATATAAACTAAGGATTATAAAACATCAGAATAATATAATTTTTCATACCTAATTACCTACTAATCACAAAATAGCTAGTATAGCTACTAAAAACAAACGAAATGTTGCGGAACATAGTGTTGTTACTAAGATAATAATAATATACTTGCTTTAGAATGTCTTTTATATAGTAAATTTCACCAACGTTTTGTTCTTTATTACCTGAAAACTATTTCTGTAAAAAATATTCAAGGGTGAAAAATATTGATTAGCATTGGATCATTATTTAACGAACGCATTATGAGGAGACTTGCACAGTCAGATTATAATACTAAATGCTATGCTAGGAAGGTAGGTACTTCAATTGATTTAGTGCCCCTGTCAGGGGTGATCTGGGCTTGAAGCAAGCGTAACCAATCTGATAGGAACAAAAGGAAAGGGAGGAGACATTTTATAATATACATTACCTACTCTAGGTACATTGTAAATGTATCTCTTAATCAAAAGAGATTTCTACCTCGCAGTGTGTCTCTATTATTATTATTTGAATGAATATATTGTAGCGCCCTATATTTCATAAATTTACATTGTATTTTATTTTATTTGTTTCCGAAAACATACTTTAGTTGCAATGTTTTCAGAATGTGAATCATAAGGATTCCAGATTTCAGTAGACATAAAAACAAATAATAAAGCGAAATCGACATTGTTGCTCAGAACATTGGTTGTTTCATAAAAGCACACTCATACTATTCGTAGTACTAGAATATATACGCATACAATGTTTGCAATCGACAATTTTTTTAATGTCAGAGGCGGTAAACGAGCCAGTGCAGCGGGTCGCCTGATTGTAAGCAATCACAATTATATATCTGCAACACCAGAGGGATCGCTGATACGTTGCCGGCCTTTTAGAGGAGTGTGGGCCTCCGGCACTCTCACAAACCAGAGAAAACACAATAATAGTCACTAAGTATTATTTAACGCTGGTGGTGTTATGTGAAAGGGTGGTATATACTTCTCTGGACTAGCCGGCCTATTCGTACTGTTAAACAGCACGGCTCTGCCCACGCTCTACCACTACTAAATTAGACTCGAGTAATTAGAGTCGAGTTGTTGGGTGAAAAGTTGAAACCAGGGGAGCTTACTGGGTAGCGCTAGCGCGACGAACGCTTTTAGTCTCAAGTGCTACATATGGCTGCAGGTCTCGCTAGCCTGTTGTTATGGTGATTAAAATAATTCATCACAGACAGAAAAATACAAACAAATACAAATATTTAGGTATGTAAACGAAATTGTTTGTACCGCGCAGGGATCAAAACTGCGACCTCTGGTGTAAGTACTAGCCAAAACAATTGCACATGTCGTTAGTTGAAGCTGTTCCATTTTTTTTTAGTATCTGTCGCTATTTGATACGACTATTAGAGAACGTAAAGAGAGGTTTGGTGATAAATATTGAAAATGGAGTAAAATATCGTATTGTAAACAAAGGAGTAAATTATTTATATTGTAAATGTACGAAGGGGAATGACTAAATTTTTATAATAATAAGTAGATGAGGAGTGAGTGTAAATTCTTCATCAATGATGAGACTGATACACTTCAAACATCGCCTGTACGCGGGTTAACACTAGCCAATGCATTATGGACGGACCTGTGCCAGTTCTATCGAGTCGAGTCCTCAGCCAATATTTGTTGGTCGTCAACTTTAGTATGTGTAATAAGGCTCCTCACGGCTCGCAAACAATCCTGAACTAACTTGTTTCGTGAATGTGCCTGTTTCAGCCTATCTGTACAGGGGGGAAAGTCTACAATAAATCAGACGGCCGATATTAGGTACCATTCAGGGTTGCCAACTCTAAAAAATATTTAACCCTAAACCTAAGTCAAAACCCCCTAAAATCACCTCAATTGCTTGAAAATGGGGGATTTTCAAAAATATTTAATAAAAATAATTACAATTAATTAATAAAAAATGTGCAGTAATATAATTTGTTTTTACTCTTCTATACTAATATTATAAAGAGGAAAGATATAATTGTCATTGTCATAGACAACATGGTGGAATTCGTGTTTTATTTTTTATTCAACTCTGTACTCTTAATAACAAACAATCGCACTAGATGTCGCTAAGGCGATATGTATAAAAATGAACATGATTCGCTGGATTCGATTATCCCAAGGCTACGGAGACTATACTCACCTTTATTTTGCTGAATTTGGAATAAAAAAAATATATATTTATAGTTATAAAAATCCCTAAAAATACCCCTAAAAATATAACACCCCTAAAAAATCCCATCTCACTTATTTATCCCCTAAATCTGGGGGGAAAACCCATAAGTTGGCAACCGTGGTACCATTTGTTTGCGGTTTCCAACATCTGTGCGTGATTGTCGAATGGAGTTACATTTCGGATGTTTGCAGATAAAATGAGATAAAGCGCAAAATAAAATATTGCTTAGTAAAAGGTTTTACCGCATTCATCCATTTAATTTGCGGGTTGATTTAACTCAGATGGTCTGCTGTTATGTTTTGTTCAATTCTAAATCATTAAATTGACAGAGTTAAACGAGTTATTAGAAATCAAATCTGTTTTTTCCTATTTTGGAAATCTGTTTTTTCTCCTTTGATCTACGTCGTGGCCTTTGACTGACTTATCCCCGGAAGGACCACCCGAAAAACTTGGTGATCCCAAGCCGTGTGTTGTGACATTGTGTGGTGCAAACGTTGGGTAACGTTGGCCGTTGAGCGGCAAGAGGATTCTCCTTCCGCTCCCTTGCCGCTACCTGGTATCTCGTAAAAGGAGGTTGCTGCCATTATAAACGTAAGCTTAGGGATGAAACACAATATAGTCTACTAAGTCCCTATTACCAAAAATAATAAGTCTTTTTATAATTTAATACAATAATTGTTTTAAATTATAAAAAGAATTTTAGTTATAAATGATATTACAAGTATTGTAATATCCACAGAAATCGATATATCTATCTCTGTGGTAATATCATTATATTTATTTTTATAACCAATACGAAATAAGTCTCACGATAAAGAAAAATTATTACAATTTTTGTTGGAAGAAATATATATCAATCATACTGGCTGTCGATTGGTCAGCTTGACTACTGTGCCCCCGGAGATATAAGCCGATTGGATTTCTAAGCTGCGTGCATAAGAGCTAAGCAAAACCGTCATACGTGGGTGCAGGATTTCGCAATTATTCTAAAGGGGATAAAAGGCAACGTTACGATGCAGCCAGACGAGCTGAGCTAATTATACAGCCTTTACGAGTTTTGTTAAAGCACACATAAAGAGTGTCTGCTAATTATGTACCTAAGCGAAGCACACCGACTAATTACCTAGATTTGATAGCTTACAACCG
Source organism: Mecyna flavalis (assembly GCA_949319885.1). Classification (NCBI taxonomy): domain Eukaryota; kingdom Metazoa; phylum Arthropoda; class Insecta; order Lepidoptera; family Crambidae; genus Mecyna; species Mecyna flavalis. Next base: position 4,124,114 of record OX439426.1, read on the forward strand.
GCTCCATTAAATTGAAGTGAGCAAGGATTTCTAATAAGCATTCGTATACGTCTGAAAAGTTATAGGTATCTGCAGAATTATATAAATAAAATAAATCAATCTGGACGTTATTTACACAGCGCCATCTAGCCCCAAACTAAGCATGAGCTTATGCTAGGGATGCCAGACAACGGATAAACATTACTTATATACTTTTTTTTTGTAAATACATACATATTATACATAGAAACACCTAGACCGATACAAACAGACATGCTCATGAACACAAATGTTTGTACCGTGCGGGGATCGAACCCGCGACCTTTGGTGTAATAGCCGACTTCTCGACCATTACACCAAATGGCTAATGGCTATAGACAAAGGTTTATTGACTGCCTCAGTAAAGCAGTACCAAATAATAGGTCACATTTTAACGAGGATTCAGGCGACTGGGACCACTATATAACTGGGACCGCGGTTCCAGTTGCCTGATTAGTTTTAATTTGTTTATTTCGTCAGGCGAGTGGGACCACCCGTAATTTTAACCACAAATCCATTGTTGAAATACAAGATTTAGTACAGTTAGCAGAAAAGGTGTCACAAATAAAACAAAGTTATTTTTTGCAAAGATTAGTTAGTTTTTGTATTACCCACTTAAACAGTACCTATAACAGTCTTAATTATGTTTTAAAAATCACGTTGGCTCATATGCCTACTTAACTAGTAATTCTAAGTAAACATTCAACAGAAATCTCCTCAAAACAATAATATAAAAATCATTCTTAATGTCTCTTAACTTTATACACCATAAAGTAAGTACTCATTACTCCTATTATATATTTATAATAAAGTCAGAAGATGCACATATCGTGGTGTAATATTTATTTGCAATGACAATCATTTCCTCATAACAATGTTACTTAGCAACCGAATGTCACTTTTATGACAAATCCATACTGACACAACGCCGCACCGCCTGTCTACTCTCCATCCGTCTTACGAATTTTCGATCTACTCTTTGGTGTTTATGGGCGCCTGGTACTTCAAATAGAAGTTTTGCATCACTTCGCTTTTATTTTACATGAATTTTATTCACCACGCTGCCATTTTAGGATGAAATTTTCCTTGTGATTACTCTTCGGTACTTATGGGCGCCTGGTACTTCAAATAGAAGTTTTGCATCACTCGCTTTTATTTCCATGAAATTCTACTCCGCCATTAGATATTCCGTGTGACTTCTCTTTGGTGTTTCTGGGCGCCTATAACTTCGACGAGCATGGCGAATCAATCTTACTAATCTGTCGCGAGTTTAACATTTTTTCCCTATAAAAAAAGTGTAGTCAGAAGTTTTCACTTCAAAAATACTTGACCGTAATACTAAATAAAATAAAATCCTGAGTTATAACTTGATTTTTCTGTTAACTGTACATTAAAGGAAATTAGGTATATGGTCCCAGTCGACCGATTCAAAAATGTTATCTCAGGTAACTGGGACCGCGGTCCCAGTTTTATTTGGTCCCAGTCGCCTGAATCCTCATTTTAACGTACCTGAAATCCGGAATTTGATCCCGGTCAAGTCTGATATTTTAACCTTGAGGTTTTTTGATAGTTAGCTGATGGAATCCTACTCCAGTTTACGGCGTCAGTAAAGGTTCAAATTACGAGTTCACCCTGCCTTTGTTGCAATGCTTGCAATTTCCGACACGGCAGCCATAACGCGGAAATACGAGACTCCCATAACCTGACTATTGCAATAAAGCGAACCCTACTTCCTATTGCCACATACAAATATTAGATTACCCAACTTCTCGTCTTTGTTTCATGTTCCGATCTTTTGATTGGTCCTGCCCGTTTGCTAGGGGTCCTCTATTCGTATCTCAGCTAGGGCAAAGATGAATATTACGAACTAGCTGACCCGGTAAACTTCGTATCACTTCGTTAGGTAAGAACAGTATATTTCAAGACTATAATTAGTCAAATAGGTTGAGACTATCTCGAGTTTTAGCGAGACTAACGAACAGCAACTCATTTTTATTTATATATATAAATAACGAATTTAATGCCCGGCCCCGACTGCACACTTCAGTGAAAAAGTCAAATGTATGACTTGTAATCTGTATATATAAAACTCAAAGGTGACTGACTGACTGATTGACTGACTGACATAGATATCTATCAACAAACAGCCCAAACCACTGGACGGATCGGGCTGAAATTTGGCATGCAGGTAGATGTTATGACGTAGGCATCCGCTAAAAAAGGATTTTGATCAATTCCCACGGGAACGGGAACCACGCGGGTGAAACCGCGGGCGCCCGCTAGTTATGGTATAACGATAGCAAATTAAGAAGGATATGTGATTTTATGAAGCTTTATAAGTATTTTAATTAATTAATATGAGGACACAAGGTCTGCAACTCTGCACAACATTTTTTACCAATTGCATTTTCATGCTCACGCTCTTAGCGTTTGCATGAAAATGCGGGCAACGCATCTAAAACCCCGTATCTCTTCTTCTCTTCTTTCGTCATCTCTTTCATAAAAATCTTATGCATCCCTCTTTCATAATAATACGCTCAGTCCCATCTAATCACTAACTACACTGAAACTTGTATCTAGGTAATCTATTGACTTTTAGACACAGTTTTAGATACGTAAATCTCTATTACGTAAAGTCTATTGGTCACTATTATTTTTTTTATATGAAAATGCGCCTTGAAAATGTGTAAGTATTCTAAGTCTTGATTAAAAAGTCTCGTACCTATTTTACGTAAACTTTAGGTATTTCTTAAATTATTCATCACCTAATCAACAATCCCAAAATCATTTATCACTTAATAAACAAGCATCCTTAAAACCTTTAAAATATCTTACGCAAACCTTCAGGTATCCAAAGCATATTTAAAGTTAGCAGCTGAACTAATACAGGCATCTATGAAAGCTGCGCACACGCACGCCTCGTCGTAAAGTCACACGAGCGGCGCAGATCCATTATGCCCTGAGCCCTGAGCCGATGAACTCATAAGGGGCCTTTGCACCACGCACCTTCGATTGTGAACCAAACAATATAACACCGACTAACACAATGCTTTCTCATGTTAATATTTCTAATTTCAACGAGGGAAAAATAGGTGATTGAATAAATAGCTATAGTATAGAAAGGTGTATGATATTCAACGTTTCGAATACTATACAGCTATCGTGATGTTGGTAATAGAAACTTAAGTTTTAACTTGGCGATCCATTTAGTGTAATGGTCTAGAAGTCGGCTATAACAAGAGGTCGCGGCTTCGATCCCCGCACTATACAAACATTTTGTGTGCATAAACATGTCTGTTTGTATCGGTCTGGGTGTTTCTATGTATGTATTTACAAAAAAAAAGTATATAAGTAATGTTTATCCGTTGTCTGGCACCCATAGCACATCACATCGTTTGGGGGTAGATGGCGCTGTGATTATTGTCCGGAGATAAATATTTATTTATTTATTAGTACATATTATAGTGTACTAACTGTCAGCCTTCAGGACTGTATAAATTATTTCCATTCGTAACTCGTAAGAATTTCAAATGATTGCCAGTGGCTTCACATGATTCTGTATAGAAAATAAGAAACGGTAGCTCTACTTAGTAATTGCTCTGTACCCTGTACCCACGTCACGGTGGATATACCCATCTCGCGTGTAAACACTTCGAATGGATAATTGTCGATGAAGTGCCGACGAACTTCGCAACGAAGTTACCGTTGTGACGAAGTGGTTAACGAAATTAATGGAGCACGTAACAATTTAACTACTTGAATGTTGTGAAAATTTTGATGAAATTTGTTAACTAATGGAAGTTAGGTTAGCTGAAGCGCGAACGGAAAGTCCATGGGTCCAACGTGATTAAAATATTAACTTAATTTACATTGTCGATGCTTTATTAATAGTACTTGTAACTGAGCCCTTAGCTTTTGGCCCAAAAGGGATTGGGTTACAGAAAGTCTATTTAAGGCGAATTTATTTTTAAGTCAGGAAAAGGTTCTCTGGGGAAGTGGGGATCGGTTGCATTCCTTCCTTAAAGGCCGGCAGCGCATTTGTGATTCCACCTGATTTGCGATGTCTATTGGCGGCGGTAGTCACTTTCTATCAGGTTTGCCGCATGCTCGTCTGCCCAGTCCACCATTTAAAAAAAAGTACCTACATCCATCCACCCCCTACAGAGCACCATACCTGATGTTCCTGTCGGTGAGAACCCTTTAGTTTCTGTTATCTATGGTGAGAACGGTAACCTATCCAGAGCTCAATTGTGTTGTTTTTTTTTAAAGTCAAAACAATGCTTACAATGGAGGTTCAAGTGGAATTTACGTACAAATCATCATCATTATCACATCTGTAATAGTCCACTGCTGGACGTAGTCCTCTCAAAATACAAATCCTATACAAATCACGTTTTAAATAGTAGATATAGAATATATGGGGCCGTTTTTACTAAACATTAATTATCATCACTTACATCTAACTAGTTCAGTCACAGTTCAAGGTTCGTCAAAGCCGACCACACACCGTGAGGCATCGCCCCAGTCGCCACATCAGCGGGCGAGGAAGCTAACAGAGGCCGGCTAAGAGGTAAAAAAGTTAAGTAGTGTGTGAAAGAGCTCCTAGCTCGTGTTTGAGTTGCGCGGGCGCAGGTTGCTGCGCAAACAGCGCGTGCCAGGGACGGGTTAAGGGCTGAAGCGGACCGATTTTTTTGAATGTCATTTATCTTTTTCTATTCGTTTACAGTTTGAACTGAGCATGACATATTTTGTGCGAGATATTATGTAGCGCGTTATGTCATGAGAATTCGGTGTGTGAACCGCATTTTACTCTTGTAGGTGTGTCTATAGACAATACACAATATAAACATGTTTAATAATTTAATGTAATACACTATCATTTTCAAATCAAATCAAATCAAATCAAAATATTATTTATTCATGTAAACTTGTATCAAGTATTTATGAATCGTCAATTACAGAGTGACTCTACCACCGGTATCGGAATGCAGTCATCTGCCGAGAAGAACCGGCAGGAAACTCGACAGTTACTCTTTTTCATCGCCACGTTTGTTTACAATTTGTTTGTTACAATTACTGATTAGTTTTAGAATACCAAGCCATACAGGATGAAGTATAAGAATGAGACTATAATCGAGAAAAATCCGTGAGCCCTGGAAGACCAGTGCCCAAAGTTTTATCAAAACTATTTTTCTATTTTATTATATTTTACGTGCTTTATAAGTGTAACTCTGAATACGGCTAAAATGTGTCTTGTCTTAACAAAATAGAACCAACGATATTAAATTCGTTGAATAGAACGCATATCCCAGTGCATGGGACAAGGCCAAGCGGAATACACTAATGAAACTATAACACAAAATAATTATATTCTACCTTTTTTGCATTTGTTTTAACAACAATATTTATGTATATTAACTTGTAGTGGATTTAAATTGCTGATATGTTAATTATGTTCCAGTTAATATCATGTACTCGTATTATCAAACAGCTGTTTTTCCTTTTTAAAAATATAAAATAAATGATGTCGCCCTGGTTAGGCCCTAAGTGCAGCCCTGCCTGCCTCCGATGTCGCGACCCGGCGACCATTGTTGTCTGCCGCGCCGGCGCGCGGCGCACCACTGCGCCACTCGCGGCCCGCGTACAGTCAAAAGCACGTCAGACTTAACACTTTGGACTTTGTACCACTCTTATGTCGGGGGCATAAGTCCTATTATCGGACTGCAACTGTGTTTACCGTGATGTGCTGTTGACCGTACATGCGCACGCGTCTTGCTCTATTCATCCACAGAACTACCTTGCTACAGTTTCAACGACTTTGTTTGAGAGTTGTTGCGTGCTGACCAAAATGCTGTTCGGGTCGCTGGATTCTGGGCCAATAAAATTTAGCCATCGACACGCTAAGAAGAAGAACGACTTTGTACGAATTTACGAATCACTACTGCGGGTTAGGTACTTGTACATGAACAACAGATAAACATTAAAAATATACTTTTTGTAAACACATACTTTCTAAATATAGAAACACCCAGAAACAAACATGTTTGAATGCACATAAATAATAAAATTTGTACTGTGCGGGGATTGAACCCGCTGCCTCTTGCTGAAAGCTGACTTCTCAACGGCTTTAACTTCATTACACCACCAAGTCGCTCGTCACCCAATGTGTTTGTTACTATGTATGTTTCATAATTTTTTAACAATAATAAAAAACTAAACATTAAAATTACTAACTTTGTTGATGGTACATTAATAATATTGATAACGGTTCTTTTTGGAGTCCACAAAGTAAGTTGCGTACGTATAATATGGAATGTCCTAAATGAAACTTAAAACCACATTTCCTGAAGCAGCAGGGTCACAAGTTCACGTCAGAAAAAAATGCCAATAAGTTAGAATCCGCTGCTTAACCCACTTCTCCATTAAGACACCTTTTATGAATTTAACATAAATAATTTTATAACCCACTACTAAACTACCTGTATCTCGCAAATAAATAATTCGTATATTTACTATACCTACTGCCTCAGTAATAGAAATTGGATTTAATTATTCAGCATAAATCACGTTTACAGCTGGCAATACAAACGTCAATATAAAATACTTTTGTGGCAGCACTGCCTCAACGGTACAGTATTGGCGGCCATTATGGTATGAAATGAGCCTTCAAATCCTCACCGGTATTCCTTTCTTTGAACTTCATTTTCAAAGCCATAAAGTACCTAACTCCGAGTGCCTTATTCATAACTTAGGGCGTCTCCAAGGGGTTTTCACTCCATTAGTTATAAACCAGATAAGTCGGTGAACGTATACTTTATATAAGAATATTACATAAGTTTTTAGCTTGGAAGAAATTATCCTTCTTCAAAGAATAAACCATATTTAAATAAAAAAATAAATGGTCTGGCAAAACTAAAAATATTGTCATACAAGACCATCGTATGTAAACCAAGAGTGCCGTAGGCCCTTTTAAATAATCCTATATTAATGTTGTTAAAATAATTTTTAATAAATAACGCAGGATACACATAATATTATTATACGAGACGAGTGCGAATCAAGTAAGAGAAAACATCAATAGTCCTAAGATCCATAAGTCAGACATTGCAATTTAATGCATTCTCTCAGAAACACGCGGGTTCAAACTTAAAAAAAATATATAGACACATTCATTAATTCTGTGCCATTAATCATCACGGATTAAGCTTATACGGCGCGGGATGCGAGTCAAAGGCACCATAAAACACATAAAAACAAAATAAAACTCGCGAAACACTAATATTCATTTGTAAAACTTGAAATGTTAATCGTCGAGTTTTTATCAAGTCTAGATTCCAGTCTGCTGTTAATAAACTCGAATTCGATTTAGTCGGCGTTTTTGGACATTTTCTCGTGTCGATTCCGGCCGTATCAATCATAATTGGTTGTTTTAAGGGCCCGCGGCGGGACGTGAAAACGGTACTTTGATGCATGTGTTCCTAGGCAGGTACATTTTCAAGGAGGGGTAGATCATTAGTAGTTTTTCCACTCGAATGATCCGCTCGTCTCGGGAAGTACCTAAGTACTCCACCTTATAGAAGACCATGCAAAAGTAAAGTAGCACTTCATAACTGTTGTGCTGTTTTCAGTGAATTTGGTCTCCAGACCTCCGTTGGCAACACCATACTCTTCCCAATATATGTATGTTCTGTGTCCCAGAGGGAAGGGCATGGTGTTGCCAACGGGAAGAACCTTTTTTGTTGCCAACGTTGTGTGTTTCAAAGTACAGGGTCGGCCACGCCCGTGTGATGCATCTGGTGGTGTTGTAACGTAAACGTCGTAATCCCTTACCATTAGATGGGCTTTGGGGGCCATTACGTGTGTGGCGGGCGTCTAAACCAATGTCCAGAATCACGGCCACTGAAAATTTCCTAACAAAAAAGCCGGGTACTTGGGTCAAACTTTGACTGTTGTACCAATTTTGACTGTCGCTAAATAATAAGTTAAGCAACTTCTGGATACACCAACTCAAAAAAAAATCTGTCACAAGATCGTTAGCACGGTATCGAAAGTCCGGGCCCCCAATGCACTGCTCACACTTGACACGTTTTACGATTTCGAGAATCGCTCAGGTGCGTGCACGCAGTGCGCGGGGCGGCGGCGACGGGGGGTGGGGGGTGCTGTCACTGCGCAAACGCACTCGTAAACCCGGGTCAACGCGCCTGCGCCCGCGCACCCCGCCCGCGTTTACCGCTACGATACATTTATTTTACGAGGACTTTATGTATTTACAAGTCCTATGCAGTTGGCTAAAGAGCCTAAGTTTTCTTCTTCATCCATCCGTCCGTCAGTTAGATTACCGCGATACGCTGTGACTGACGACGTCAATTCTTAAGGGAGCGCGCACCGCATGCACATGACTTGATTGGTTTTACGTTTTGAGAAAGGCACAACTTACGTCTCTTTGTTTCTCCGAGTGCTTTGGCCAGATCTATTCAGGGTACGCTTGAACCTTGGCTTGTTCGGGCATGATCAATAACGACATGCTAAGATGTTCCAGAATTTGGCAAGTCCAGGTCCATTGAAACGACTGCCATCTGACCATAAATCAGACCAATAGGATCATGGCCCCATAGTCATTCGACAGTGCATATTTTCTCACGATGTACACTGCCTAGCTAGTGGGAGCTACGCATATATAAAATCCACAGGTAGGTAGCTCGCATCTGTGTATTTCACCAAAAGAACCACCTACCACCTACTGCCGATTACTGTGTATCGGCAGTAGAGCATCTTTTCTATTATAAAGAACAACAGTTATTATTAATCCTTCTAGCCCCGGATTACTAGACACAATAGAAAATCTATTGTTATGCGGCACCCGAGTGCCGGTTCGGCGTTGAGTGGTTAAAAGTTGCTCTTCTTTAGCTCTCGCCGCGTCGCGTGTCTAATGCTTATATGGCTTTTATATGCAAATTTCCGATTAGCTTGTGCACCTTCAAAGAGCGAAGATTAAAAAATTTCACACGGTCGCGAAAACCGCCCGTTGTTCGCACAGATATATTAGATGAAACCTTTGATGTAGGTAGCGTTAATTTATATTTGCCTACTTTTCAGTGAATGGAAGGCAAGGTAGAGCACTATGGAAGATTACATTTAATAAATATCATAAAAATATAAAATAGTGGCGCATAATATACCTCGCATTAGGTTAAGTCCTGTAATAATAGTGTAAGAGATTATAAATAAATAAATAAAAATATTTCCACACAGCCTCCATGCAAAAGTGCAAATTGCAGGATCGGTTCTCGCCTTAGGCCTGGTAGGTGGTAGGATTTTTTCAGAGCTTTACTGACTTGATAACACAGGTTTATTAATCTGTGCCACAGGTTAAATTTGCCGTCATAATAGCTCTGGACGTGTTCCGGCAATACTAATGTGGGAGCCAGCGCTTTTCAAAATCAACCCACCATATTAGGCGCAGGTAGGTACTAGCCGATTTCCCGACACTAAATAAGGCATCAAATATACTATAATAAAAGTCACAGTCTTCCAACTCCACCTGCTTTACAGCGAAGTTCATTCAAACGGACATATCAATTACCCCGAGATAGAGATCGGTCGGGAACAACCCGGCACAATGGGGGCGACTTTAGGTGTTTGCCAGGACAACGTTATATTATCCGGGGATGATTCAGCAAGCGGTGATAAATAGACTTGTTGGGAACAGTGAACAACTGTCAAGGAATAAACATAGAGTATAATAATAAAGAATTAATATTAACGCCTAAGTAACGTAAGTAAGTAAGTAGTAAAGTAAGTTTTTCTGCCTGAAACACAGGAAAATCCTAGTTCAGGCACATATATTTCTCTGAGCTATTAGTATTATGTAGATTTTAAGATCAAATATTGTGAGTTAGGTTTTTAATAAAGATTTTATTTATTTATTTAACTCTGTTTTGTTAAGCTCTCAAGTTTAAATCATATAATAACTTTTATTAATACCAAATTGATAAAACTTGGTACATACATAGACTACACCTCGGAAAATGAAAATTTAAAGGCTACCTTTACCTTTTATCCCGGGGATATTAGGAAAAGAAGTTTGTCTTTCTTTCGTTGCAGCATCACGTCGACGTATGAAACGCATGTGCGCATATAATTATGGGATGACTTATTGCACCAAATCAAGTAATTTTATCATTGTCTGCATTTTTGTCAGGACAAAGTTTGGCAATCTGAATAACCTTAACGTTTACGTAGCATCAAAATTTTTGATAGAAGTCGTGGTCCTGTAGGAAGCATAGTATCCTACGCGCACTAAAACGCAGTGCTTGAGGTGATAGTCCCATACAATAAGCACGCATAAAATCGTAAGCGATTGCCTCGAGAATTCGCTATTGAAATTGAATGTGTGAGCAAGCTCGTTTTCAGTTACTAGTTTCCATAGATGCAGGGAAACATGGATCTTTAGCGTCAGGTTCGTGCGCCTGAATAACGTTCCTACGTTTAATGCGTATAATAATAACATTTTAGTTTAAAATATTGTTGTCAGACCGCTTTGTTGTAGTGGGAAAGTCATCTACTAAACTAAAGGTTACGGATTCGATTCTTGTACGAGAAAATTCAGCCAACTACAAGTCTACCGACTGTGACTGAGTGTTGTTGAGTTGTTGATAGAAAAACACAATCACAAATTTTCGGTCCGATCCTGGATTCGAACCAAGGACGCCAGGCAGTTAATACTGAGTGGCCGAAATTGGGGATGCTGCAAGCTCAGAGCAGATGTAAATGTCATAATTTGGACACAATGACATGAGTCGCTTGAGTAAGAAAAATATGACTTTTTTACTGCCTATAGTATAAGGCGCCATGGCCACGGTTGACGGGCGTCACGGGTCCCGCCTCGGGGCGAACGGCCGCCACAATACGCCGACCCCCGTGTGAACCGACTAAACGCCTAATAACAATGACCCAGCTACTGCGCACTAAGGCCAAACACACTCCAATTCACACTTTTTAACTAACCAGACCAAAAAAGGCGACTTATTCAAAGCGGAAAAACGTATACCTTTCCTTTTTCTGGGCGTTTTGTCCCTAGGTCTGGATACGCTTACATCATGGCATGTCCAGTTATCATATTGGAACGACTACCACCTGACCTCGGTTACTCTTGACAGGGGAACCAGACCAATTGGATCATGGCAACAAAACCAATTGACTGAGCAGGCGACGGAAAAACGCATACACGTGAGCTATAATCCCTGTTCTGCCACTGGACACTCCTGAAGAGCGTATTCCTTCCTTTACGCATGTGCGATGCCTTTGGTGATGTATGTAAATGTCCATAGGCAATAGTGATCACGTGATCCGTTTGCCCTTTTGGATCCTCCTTACAAAAAAAAACGACGGGTTGCACTCCGGGAGTGCCGGCTGAAGTGAAAACCTGAATATTAACGTTGTGCATTTTTGATATGTATTTTGGAATGGTTAGGGATTTAATTAATTGGTAGAGGTATAAAAGTACTATGTATCATTTATGTGGTAAAATACAATATTTATTTATTGCGCTATCGTACACAAACATGACAATTTATATTACATTAAAAAGTTTATCTCTCAGAATTAATGTAATCAGAAACTTTTTCAGACTTTTCAGAAACTCCTTGCTGTGACACTGAAACGCCATGTAAAAAACGATGATAAAATGATTGACAACCGTCAATGTCATACTTTTTTGATTGACAACCAATGATAATTGTTGACAACTATTTATTTTCTAAACAACGAAAACAAAGTTTGGAATTTACAAACTGGAATCTGCGGATAAACTTTTGAATTTGGAGCAATCGGCCAAGAAATGATTCCCTTTACAGAATCCGCAGAATCCCGAATCGTTAATAACACGAGTGGTGTTACAGTAATTAACATGTCGCTTTCGAGGATGTTCACTGGGAATTTGGGGTAACAAGCCAAACTGTGAGCCTCTTGTCGCAGGAAATCGGACAGCATTTCCAACTTCATACGACCTGATGCATGCTCCGCAGCATAGCGGATCCAAAGACTGTGGAGAAGTGGTGTTAATTTCCACAAAATACTGTTATATAATTCCGGCGAATAAAGATATTCCAAACTTTTTAAATGTTTTATTACGGCAATTAAATTTTGAATTTTGCAGGTTATCAAATTAAGGTCTTTGTGGTCACTTTGTAGCATAGGAAGCATATAAGAAGCGACTGCACTGCGGCTATAATAGTAGAAGAGGTCACACTTGACAGTTCATTTATGCAAAGAAAAATATACCTTACGCTAAAGGAATAAAACTCAAGAAAACAACATCAGTTCTTATTAATACAATTATTTACTCTACTCCTGATGTACATAAGAAGCACTTTTCTTTGCATAAATGAGCTGTCAAATTGAACAAAAAACCATTATTGTCTATAGACCGACAAACTTATCTGCCCCCCTAGACAAGCGGCATATATGACGTTCGTTATAGCTCAATTTGCGATAGCGAATGTCAAATCCCATAATATCAACACGTGACTTTTCTATGGCATCTGTCAAATCCATACAAATTGGACTTAGCGAAATTCGCCAGCTATGAAGCGATGTCATCTTGTCTAAGCCCCCTGTTCCGGTGGCGGCGTCGCTACTGTCTATTTAAAACTGTCATTAAATATCGTTTTTGCATTGCATTTCACGTAGTTCCAATTTTGGCCACCGGAACAGATAAGTTTGTAGAAAACACGTGTCCGGTCCGGACTTCAAATTTTATATGGATTTTCGATCAGGTCACGTGACACATAAATCCTGACGCGAGTTTAACATTTTTTCCCCATACAAAAAAAGTGCACAACGCCGCTAAAGAAGTTTTCACTTCAAAAAATCAGTTTTGTAAGTACCTTTTCGTGCAATGGGCAATTATTTTTACTGCACAGTCCCGTCTGAAAATAAGCGATGAAATTAAAACCTAGTTAGACTGTTTTTCCACTGAGTTATAAGAGTGAGCTTTGTGCACTATAATATAAATCTAGCGTACCTAGTAGGTTATTCGTAAAGGTGTACTGTCGTCGTAACTTGACATTATCATCTTAAACATAAAACAAACACGTTCCATGAAAGTTAAATAGACATTATAATACCTTTGTACTCGTATTAAGTCTATGTAAATCAAGCATTTAGTTCGGATTAATATGCAAACTAGAGTAATGGCGACCTTATTCATGATTATTTTCTTGATCGAGTCTGATTGCGAATCAATAGAGTTCGTTCGGCTGATTGGATTTTAACAGTTAAATAAGTTTTCGAATTACAAAGCAATTGAAATATATAAGTACCTATCTAGTCTTCCGCTGCGGTTTTGCCCGCGTATACGACGTTGTCCCACAAAAATGCGATATTTTTCATCGAGAGATACTTGACCGGGAAGCATCTATGTAGGCTCTTCTGATCTTCCAGCATTTTATCTCAAGTGTGTTTGGCATTGCTGTAATATTAAAATGAACTACCATCACCAACCAAACCTAAAGCGGGATTCAAACCCATGACCTTCGTGTTTAACACGGCTTAATACCATTCTTAACTAAAGTCATTGACATTAGGCGTAAGATCAGTGTACGATGAAGCGAAAATGGGCTGGTATGGCATATCTCCAGACGAACTTATGGACGATGGAGCCAACAGATACTGGAGTGGAGGGGTCGCCTTTGTGTAAACGCAATGTAGGACACCCTGCAGCATGGTGGTCTGAGGACTTCCTTGAATAGGGTGTCTGGTCCAGGCTAGGCAATTAGTTCTTAAGATAATGTTTGCACTAGCTGATAGTACTCGTATAGTTCTAGGCTTAATAAATTGATTTGATTTAAGGTTGGATGTAGGCTGCAAATCCGGGATGGCTTGCGCTCTTTAAGGAAGACCCACGTTCCGAAGTGGACGGCAATCGGTGGAATTGAATTGACTGTACCGTGGAGGCGAGATTTCTTTAAATAGATTCTATTAAGACATCGAATCGATAATGCAATATGAAATAAAAATGCCTGATAATGTCGTAAAACGTATTCATTCTAGGGGTTCAAGTATCGGTTCTGCGGCTGTTTATTGCAAAATTATGAGCGAAAAGGTGACACCGAGCGATATTAAAATAAACTATAATCTAAGGACCCGTTACTTTATGGTCGCGGCCTATCGTCGCCGACTGTATCAACGTTATTTAAGCCTGTAAGAACTTTTACTGCATCCTGCTACAATCATTAAACATAATTAATAGTTTGTACATACTAATTATGTTAAGTTTTTATTTAAGTCTAGAGAAAGGACGCGGAGACTCCCGACTCGTAGTCACACCAGATTGTTACACCAGTATGACCAACAAGATTTTTTTCTTGTTTGACACACTACCGATTTCGCCTGGAGTAGTAGTTTAAGCACTGGGGCGTGATTTTGGCGTCCTAGGTTAAATTGCCGGGTTTGTTTCTTCGAATTTGGAAAGATTAAGCCGATACCTATCATTGTGATATTTTATTATTTTTAGAACAGTTTGTGCTTTTTCACCGCCGTAAGCCTAGTTTTATTAATTAATATTTCATTGGCCAGAGTGGATTCTTACCATAATGTGGGTCGCGACTCCGTCGGCTACCTGAAATATATAAAAAAATATTTTCACCATAAAGTTACGTGTCTATGAACATAATTATCCTAAGCTTGTTCTAGTAGTTATATCAAAACATAAATATCCTTGATATCAGACGTGCCGCTAACCACACGACCCGCCCGTAATTATGATAATACGAAGTTGAAGCCTTTTTTGTTGCTCCGCTACTCAACTTAAAACATATAATATATAGCTGGAGGAAAATATGGACTCAGATTGGTTTTTGTAGATTCGAATTTATACATCATACAATTTGACTGTGACTGAAACAGTGGCTCAGCCGCTCGGGTATAAAACCGAAAGATCATGGGTTCGATTGCCGCTTTGCGGTTGGTAGTTGGACTTTTTCAGAGTTCAATTGGTTAAAACACCCACATTAACATATTAATAATATGATTAATTCCGTTAGTTAATATTTCTCTTTTTAATTTATATTTTTTTACTGGACTCTTTGCAGAACGCAACCCCTGTAGTAATGTCCTAACCGCACAAGGGTTCACGACCGACAGTCGGAAAAGCAATGATTAATAAAAATCCCTGAAGTTAACAAAAACAACGGCATTACGCAGCTCGCAATAATGAGCTCTGAAAGCGCAGTTAAGTGCACTGTCAATTATACAAACCCATGTGCGTCCAGCCATACAGCCGCACAGCTTCCCGTATTCCCACAGGACGTCCTTTTGTACACTCAGGGATATTACATTTGCGTCGACTGTGATTACGGTTTCCCACATCCAACAGTTTTCGAAATAACGATGCCGATTTTAATTACAATCTAAGAACAAATTTACACAGACAATGTAAAAATCAACATGTTTTGAACTAAACGACAAATTAAATCAAATGCATTGACTCCAAAGGTAGTGTATTGCTTCGACCACCGATTAAAACCTCCGATCTAAAAGTTTCTGAGCCGAAATCAAAAGTTCCGGAATCGGAAGTTCCGACTTAACGGAATCGGTATCGAAGCTCCGTAACATCCGTGATTCAAACATTTGACGGTTAGTACTTACGGAACAGAGAATAGTATTCTGACTTGAATTTTGATTTGCTGCATAACTTCATGCCACATCATGAGAAAACGTACGGTTGCACGGGTCGTACACTCGTACATACGTTACATCGCACTAACAAATCATCGATGTAATAAAACACTACTGAATTATCGACACAGCGTGTTCGATATAATGAAAATCGAACTATCAACTTTCGCACTCATATATAGGGGACCCATAGAAATTACTAGAAGAAAATTCGTAGGCTAATCGATTCATTCTAGACCTGTAACAATGTTTATGTTATTGGCACGAAGTGTTTGTGCTGTGGTAACAGGTTGCAAGCTCCGCGCACAAGGGGCGTGCCGCTCGAAAATATATTTTTCACAGTGATGTAAACCGACATTGAAAATAAGCGCAGAAAATTGGTCGCGTAAACTAAGTGGACTTTTGCATACGCCCGTAAAAATGTTTTATTGCCTTTGTTTTACCTATCGCTCTGGGGCAGGCACTATTATTTCAATTGCCATTATTACGTAGTTAGGTAATGTCTCGTCGTATCTTCTTTACCACCCTTAGGGACGATTTTCGAATTACAATGAAATGAAATTCAATATTTTCTTTTGTATCATTGCCAATTTTTACGACGCTCTTTTTTTATTATTCATGAAATGTTAGTTCTTTTCTTTGTTTTCATTATATAATAAAATATAAATAGTTTTGAAGCCGGTTTGAAATCACAATTAATAGTTAGACGTGAAGTGTAGGGATTTACAAGGATGCAGGTTTAGACCATAGAAAATGATGTACTGAGTAGCTCGATGGTAAAGACTAACTATAATTAAATAATAATATAATTAAAAAAATAAAAAGCATTGGTCAAACTGTCAGTAACCACATTTAAACACCAATAGGATCATAGCTAGGTACACAAGCAATGTCATCTAAAGGTGCAGTTTTATCACAACGTTTCCCCATTCAAGCTGGGGTCCGGCCGTTATGCCCCCTTTCCGGGTTGCCCCCGGCCGGTATGCTCCCACGGTTTAACGGCAAACTGTGGAACAAGTTTTTTTTTCAAATGTAGGGGCATACCAGCCGTGGGCTAACCGGAATGGGGGCATAACGGCTGGACCCTTTTTTTTTTGCTGAGCTTAACAAACACTCTATTTAAGTTTCAAATATAAGATTCGACCCGAAAGATTTGAATGTTCCTTTATATTTTTTCTACGCCTACCACTTCAAAAGCGAATCTCAACTCTTTATTAAATTGTTGTCCCTAAGTGTGAGTTTTCACGCTAGCAGGAAAATATTTTTTTTCGTGTTTTATTTACCTTTCTGCTCCCGACCCCGGAGGCAGAGACAATTCATTTCCGTCGTGGTAACATTACGTTACACACTTATTGAAAAAGCGGCAACTTCCCCCTCGTTTTACAAAGTTAGTTGGCCAATTTGTTTTGCTTTTTTTATACAATTTCAGTCGGCAGGTGCGCACTGTGCGCAGCTTACATAATGGCCTATTTATGTTATGTTATGTTAATATGTGACGTGTTAATTTAATATTTTAGATAACAATATGAAGGATACAAATAATAAATATTGGACAACATCACATACATTGATCCGATCCCAAAGTAACTAGTAAAAGTATATTGTTTGTATTATTGTCTGCAAATTGTATTAGTGTCTGCGAATTCAACCTATGAGCTAGCAATTCTGTATAGTAAGCACGTATCCTACCTAATCTGACAAAATTCCTTGTCCATCGCATAGATATTTATTTCAATTCACTATAAGATAGATATGGGTAGGTTTATGTGCATCTGACTGTACATTTCTTGAAGCACTCATGTGCTTCAAGTAACGTACAGTGACGTAGGAGGGATTACGGCGATGAACCTAGCTAGGCGCCTCATTTCAATGGGAAGATTCAGTCTTTCAACGAAACTCATTTACATGCAGACTTGAAGCAGATTATCGGAAAACTTGAACAGGAATTAAAGATATAATAGATATCGCTTATATGAAGCTCCACCCTATTTCATGTACCTTTAGAGGGCATATGCCTCTATAATTGAATTTAAGTTATCGTCACAATTATGCTTACTTGCATAAATATATAATCACGCTTGCGAGCTTCAGTCAAATTTTGTTGCAACTACGATGCAACGACACTGCAGCTGCGATACTCAAAAATATAAAGCGTGTAATTTTAGTCGTTGTTTTCCCGCAGTAAAATGATTCTATCATAGTAGTAAAATAGATTATTAAAGTTCTTTTTTTAGTCAAATCAAAAGTTTTACGATTATGATATTTATGATAGACGAAACTTGAACCAATAGTACTAGCTGCGTCACGGACGGTCACCGGCCGGGGTCATTGCCCTTCGCGTTTATCAAAAAAAATATTATTTACTATTTACTGACATTTGGTTTCAATTTTCCCGTTAAACTTTAGAAAAAAAAAATTCAAAAAAGTATTAAAAAATTTAAAAAAAAGGTTAAAAAAAATTACTTGTATAAATTGATAATACTACTGAAGGTGAAGCGTTCTGCTGCGGAAAAACAACGACTAAAAAAACACGCAGTATAGTAAACGCAGTAGATTTTGTTATTTACTGTTAGCTGCTCTTTTCTTCCTTGTATTTTATTATAGTTTTCATATATTAAATACAATATGTAACTCTTTGGCTCGAGTCTCAAAATGCTTCCTTTTATATTTCCTAACTCAATATAACACACATCTTACTTTAAAATTCAGCCAGTATGCCACGAATCTGTTAGGAGGAAGCTGTTGCAAACCTGCAAGACTGCAAAGTGAATAGTAAAATCAACTATACAGTGAATTTTAGCCTTTTAAAACCCACCTCACGTGTGGGGGAGCGGTGTGCCGAAATGTGCCCGAGGCCCATATGTCTCAAAAGGGGAATTAGGACGAGTTTATACAGCCGTTCGCTAAAGCGGGTCTGAGCCGCATATTGGAAAATTTGTATAGTGCTTATGGACCGCGTATTGGATAACTTGATGCCTAAACTAGGGTGGAACTATGCTTATTAACACTGCTAGTGTCCCGTGTTTATGTTACTTGGTAAACAGAATAGTGCTGATAATTCTCTGAGCGTTTTGGATCTAGTTACGCTTGCATCATGATCCAGCTAATCCTGGAATATGCTGTTGGAATTAGTTTGCTAGTCTAACAAAAGAACAATAGTAAGTACAATATTCTTATTTGTATTATTAAATATAATATGTGACAATTTTCAAGACGTACAGAATACCTCAATGCGCCTTTATCGCTATCAGACAGGTTATGTCCAGGGATGGGCTGGTTAATATTCAAAAGGCTGGCACCGGCTCGTCCTAATCGGGTGTGAAGGGGAAACCGGGGGAGTTTAGTGGGTAGTAGATGCTTTAGTTCAGAGTCCCACACACGGCCGCAGATTTAGCTAGCCTGCGGTTATGGTGCATAAAAGCATTCTGCTCCGAAAAAAAGTTAACTATCTCATTATTCTAATGTCAAATCAAAGAAATACGTGTATAAACACATGCATGCACGACTATGAATGCTTTATTCGATTTATGTTTTGACAAAATTGAATAACTTAGTTTATTACCAGTCCTGATATGGAAACGATCGTATCTTTGTCAAACCGAAAGAGAAAAGTTAACGAAGTTACGCTACAAAAACATCGAGTTTTCTTATTCTGATCGATGAGACATAAATATGATTATCTCCATTTGCGTCATGAGAATGGATACAATACGATTGACGTAGGAGTCGAGTTATAGAGTCGGCAATACTTTGTTCCCTTTGAAAAAAATCAAATTGACCTTTAGAGACCGTCGTAATAAATATGTTTAATTTTGTATTTTTTGTTTTTTACTGGTACATATTGTATTTAAAAAGATATTTTACTTCATCTTTTGATGGTAAGCGTCAACGTAGTCCATTTAGGGATTCTTCAAGTTCTTAAAGAAATATTTGTAGCTATCAATGTTTTCAGCATCCTGAATATATCAAACGAAAAGCCTGGATTTAACAAGTCCAGTTAATATGTTGGTGTGACTTCCATGTGACTTCTCCCAAAAATATATTAAATAAATTCTATCACTAATCAGACCTAGAGACAAAATCTAAGTTAAATCGGAAGTGTTCGAATAGCTTTTCATATGTCAATAAGGTTTTCAATTCATACAAGCAAGATAACGGAACCTCTCGTTCACTATAAAGTTTTCCCGTTCGGCGTGAAAGATACGCAAATGAAACTAGTGAGGTGTGTCAGGTGTAATGTAATAAAAATCTGAATTATGTATCCCTAGCTGCATCTTGAACTCGGCAATCTTTATTCACATAGTAACTAGGTTTGTTTTATGTTGATATTTACCTCGTTGTCACTGGTGGACTTGCATAGGTATTTCAGCAGCCACTGACAAAGCTTTATTATAAATACTGCTTTGAATTAATTATTTGGTCCTCTGTTATCCGTATAGATTTTCAAAAACGTTAGTCACAAACTAACTCCTGTAACATAAGACAACCACAACTTAATTTGCCTCCTGACACAGGCTTTCTCAAGCTAAAAGGGGACTCCTGCCACTAATGTATTGTTTAAAAAGATGCTTCTTGAAATAAAAAAATGTAAAAAATGAAATGTCATTTTAAAGAGTTATTTGTACTTAACTGGGAATAAACAATACGCGGAACTAAGGCATAGTTCAATCCTCTTCTTCTATTATCCAAATTGACACAGTAAGGCGCAATCAAACGCGACACAGTTCCACCTAAGTTCGTCTTAGGTTTTCCTATTAGGAAAATATTATTAATTACAGTAATGCGCCCGCGGTTTCACCCGCGTGGTTCCCGTTCCCGTGGGAATTGATCAAAATCCTTTCTTAGCGGATGCCTACGTCATAACATCTACCTGCATGCCAAATTTCCAGTGGTTTGGGCTGTGCGTTGATATCTATCTATGTCAGTCAGTCAGTCAGTCACCTTTGAGTTTTATATATATAGATAGAAGATTACAGTAATGTGTCTGAAAGTTGATGCTGCTATCACTCTTTTAACTGAGTAAGCATGTTAAAACGTTGGTTACGCGCTTTCTTTGAGAAGAGAGTGTGACCGCCTATAGCTTTGGTTGCGCGTTTACTTATGCTCAATATCTTGCGTCATGTTCGTTGCTGTATAGTTAATTCGACTATTTTCCAATCTTAATATCTGGCAGTGTGTAGCAAACCTCAAAATCCTATTTTACGGGCGAGGCTAAATGTCCCTGTCCGTTATCTGCGTGGCAGGAATCCTACTCCGCACTGGTAGCCTACGCATCGACACCGTGGTGAATATTGCAACTGTGTTTTGTGGCTTGGCTGTATGGGACTCCTCTGAAAATAATGTTTTACGATGGGAAGAAGTTCGGAGATGTTTACGGTCCATAACGGTCGGAACGGTGTGGATGGAAAATAAGAAAAGTAAAGATTTTTTGAGGCGCTCCCTAGCACCAAACGAAAATTTTCCTACTGTAGGAAATAAGGGTGATCCATGGAAATGAGCCATTCATTTTTATATAAGTAGGTTAGGTACTAAGATTTTTATAGTAGCTAACCTTTCTTTTTTTAACTTAGGAATTGAATAGTTTCAATTCCTAGTAAGAGCTGATATCACATAGACTAGGACACAAACTACTAAACTATCAAGTCCGTTAACACAGTACAGAAAGAATGACAGTAAAGACAAAAGGCACCTGTGTATCGAAGAACGAAGTCATACGGAAATCTATTTGTAATTTCATTTCAATTTCACTTTATATTTACAAAGGTATTATTAGATTTATGCATATTTGGGTTCGATCCCCGCACGGTACAAGCATTTGTGTGCATAAACATGTCTGTTCGTATTAGTCTGGGTGTTACTATGTATAATATGTATATATTTAAAAAAAAAGTATATAAGTTTATTTTTTGTCCGTTGTTTATCCGTTGTCTAGCACCCATAGCACAAGCTAATGCTTAGTTTGGGGCTAGATGGCGCTGTGTAAATAATGTCCAGAAATCTCGTAACATCATAACTTTTAATAATCTGTGTCATAGCATCTTAGTTATTTAACGTCGACCTTAATAAAGAATCAAACGAAACCTATTCAAGCTAAGTGTATATAGTAGTGTGTATAGTAGGTAGTGTGTAGTGTGTGTATAGGCTGTATTTGGGTAAGCATGTACCACCTTAGGCCGCATCACACTTTCCATCAAGTGAGATTGTGGCCAAATGGTTACCCTATTCGCATAAAAAAAGTGGCAGTCGCTTTACTGCAACCCACTTCAAATAGTCGACAATTATTGTGCCCTTATAAAGTGAATACCGTACAAGGACGTAGAATGCGCCGCGCATTTCCCGCGATAAAGCCGCGCCTCGCTCGCCGAGGGTAAGTAATTTGTCCACCAGCTAATGAGAGTTCCAACGTTTCTTTACTACATCCTGATTCGGAGTAACTAGAGCACGTTTATGACCGTATATGTCATGCTAGTTGCAGTTAAGCAACATGATACGTCTATTAAGTGACTTGTAATGAATATTGATCAAAACTTTATCAATCACCATAAGGCGGGTACCGGCTTTTTCCTTTTGGGAAAACCAAGGCAGTTTAGTGGATAGTTAGACGAAAGCCTCTAGCTAGAGGCTTACAGGACTACCGCGTTTTCCACACATGGCCTAAGGCTTCGCTAGCTAACGTTAATGGTACTCAACGGCACTCTTCTTAAAAAATGGTCAAAACTTTATGAACGTAGATATTTCACAAAGAATAATATTAGGTATTTCATGTTGAATATACTATGCTTACTTACTTTGTCAGACGCTATTCTGATGCTGCTTAGTTCACAAATTGTGTTACAAGTTATTTATTTTTTCTTTCGCATGAATTCACAAAATTTTCTTACAATTTATTTAGTAAACACGGTCGCCAAAAAGTTCCCACTTCCTCATCCGCGAGACACAAACTTTTCTAAATTAAATTCGTTCATTTTCCTTGACGCGCCATTGCTAGTGAAATGCAAGGACGAGTAAAAAAATAAGGACTCCGCGCCGCCTGCACAAAAGTGAAACACAACTAAGCCAGTCATTTTCGTAAATACATGCGCACACTCACACACTTACACCAAGACAAGCCGTTCGTGCGACATTGTTCGAATTTCTAAATTAGTAATGTAGGTATTGTAAAATGGTGTATAAATAATATGACAAGTCAAAAAGAGTCCTGAAGTCACCTCTTACAGGTAAGCCAGAATGTATTGAGTTATTTCGTGTTTAACACGCACACATAACAGCGCAAAGTCCTTATTTATTACTTGTCCGTGGTAAAATGTATGCAAAAGCGGCGCCCCTCGAGACGGAATCGTGCCGAATACGTGTTAGAAGGAAAACGAACTGCCCGGGGGCCACGGGCCACTGCACACGTACATCTCGACAGTTATCCCCTTGGCTATGCCGAGAATACACAACTTAGATACCGAATACACAACTTAGATACCGAACCAGTCAAATTCCTAAATAGAGACTGTCAAACTATTGCAGAGAAAACGGCGAAAGCTCCTCGCCTTCCTAGCATTGACGAAATATTCACTAAAAGGGAAATCTATACTCTATACTAATATTAAAAAGAGGAAAGATTTGTTTGTTTGTATCGAATAGGCTCCGAAACTACTGAACCGATTTAAAAAAAAATTCACTGTTTGAATGCTACACTGTCCCTGGGTGACATAGGGTACTTTTTATCCCGAAAATGTGGGGGGGAGGAGGGGGGATATTTGTATTACCATTAGAAAGTTTGTTTGTCCTTCTTTCAAGTCATACATAACGGATTTTGGTACGGGTATAGTTTAAAAGATAGAGAGTAACATAGGCGTTTTTTTTAACACGGAAAAGTAACATTCTACCTACATAACGTCATTAAGCCACGTCAAGCCAAAGGCAGAAAACTTGCCTTCTGATAAAAATAATCTGCATATTTACATATAGCGGAAATTTTCTCCGTAACCCGCATCATAAATATGACTTTGTGTAAAAAGGCAAAACGAAACGACTGAGTGAAAAATATATTGGCATATAAGTCTAAAGTACCCTTAAAAATGTCTGGGTAGCTTTTGGGGCAGGCAAATACATATTATTAGCCTGGTTCATTAACATTTACAGTAATTTAAAATATTAAAAGGGCAAATATCACAAAGCCGCATTTCCTAATTAAAAAAAAAAGATAAACTTTATCTTTTCAACAATGATTGACTTCAATATCGGAGTAATATAAATCTCTTTGTCCGCTTCGGTGGTGTAATGGCTCAAAGCGATTCCTACGCTTGTCCTGGATAACCTGGGTTAAATCCTTGGGCTGAACAGATAATTTGTTATGCGAGTGTTTCTCTTCGAGCCTAGTGTTAAAGTATAATATGGGATCCAAGCGGCGAAAAATTAATTTTGGATCCCATGGGAGCGAAGCATGGGATCCAAGTGGGATCCAAGTGGATGGAGGGAATTTGGCTGCTAACATGCCTGCGCTGACTTGTAGAACATGATAATTAAAATTTAAAGGTCAGTATTTTTATAATTAACTTCTTAAAGTTTGTATTTCCACGTCAAACGATGATCTTAGAATTACGATATCAGATTATCTCCAAAACGTCTACTCAGCGACTGCCTGGCCCAATTTTTTAATTTAGCCCGCAAACATTCGCCGACCCAGCGATTTATATCTTGAAGGGAGAGTCTGTGAAGACTGTATCTATATTTGGTAGAAGGACATCTAAAAATAATAAATAACTTAATATTAATCCAACAAGTATAAATAATTCACTAACAGATAAAAGCTTCCATTACTGAAATAAAGTAACCTTTACAATCTCGGGTCTAATTGGCAATTTGATGAACATAAACTTGAGTTATACCCGTGGTACTTGAAATTCGCATTCCAGATTACGATGATGCGGTATACTTAAATTAGTCATATTAACAATACGAGTAGGTACGATGTACACAATGATATTTTAAACAATATGTATGATTCCCGAAATCTGTGCCAAGCAGCGCCCTAAGGTGCTTGATATGTTTATTAGATCATTACAAGAACAATAAATATTTTTTATGGAACTTTGGCTTGTCTGTGTCTGGTGACAGGCATTTCACACGTAGGGTTCAGGAAATTTCCTAGCACCAACCAGATTAAGGCAGGAATTAAACTGAGGGGTATAACCACTGTGGCACGAATGCCACCATAACATGAAAAAAGATGAAATATAATACATATCCATCCATCAAAATGAAATTCATTCGCATACGACGTGATCTTGCTCATTTTATGAATACTTTACATTTGAGTACAGGCTCCGATTCCAGTTGTAATAAAATACATTTATTGTGAGTAGTAAACGTGAATATTTTCCGCCTCTCGTCCGAAGCGTAAGGCTCGGTTCTTTGCGCGTCGTCAAAGCCACTGGGTTCTTTGAAGTAAGTGCTAGTTTACATACGATATCTTCCGGTGCACTGCACCACAGTGGGATGAAATACAGTGAGAAATATGTCTGAATAAAGCCAAATTATAATATTTATGACATTATCAACTGGTTCATTATCATAACCCAAAAAGAATATTTTGACACAAACACGTAAGCGAAGTAATCTTTATATTCTGAACATTCCAATGTATGTACCTACTTATTTATTTAATAATTTTAATTTTCTATTTTTTTCCTGACATTGTATAAAATAATAATACTAATTTAATGATAACTTTACTAACATTAAAATAGAATCTGTTATCTATCATAAAGTAATTATATAAAGTTGAAAATGTTGTATGCTGACATGACATTTCGGCAGACCACGTATGTACCTATCTACAACACATTATATGTCCAACAATATTTACCGTGTCTCTTAAGCAAATAAATAATTTCATTTCATTTCATTCTATAACCCATAGGTCTAATAGCCAGTTCTGTTCTCCGTCGTACTCATATTTATAGCAAAGAAAACAATGTCAAATCCCTTTTTTGTAAAAACTTTAGTGGAAAGAAATGTGATTATGTAAAAATATTGTGTAACATGGCGGGTGTCATAGAGCAAACGTTCACACAAGCTTGGAGCAAGCTACTGTGAAGCCCAAACTGAGAAGTTTTAGAAGGTTTTTTGTGAGTTTTATCAAGTTACTTCATTTTGCACATAGGTTCGTAGCCCACCTGATAGTAAGCAGCCACCACGGCCTATTTGTAGAGATAGCAAAAAAAAGTAAGATCAGTAATTAACGTCAAGTTCTGTACGGAGATTCGTTACTTCTTTAGGCTCAAACTGTGACTTAGCCTCTCAAACAACCGCACGAGAGAAATGCCTGTTTCAACCACAATCATATTCTGTTCTGCGCGGCAGTAAACCTTTGTTATCATTGCAGACTTGCCAACTTATTATTTTCACACTATAATTTAGGCGTTTCGGCCAGAGAATTGAACTAATGTTGGAAAATATGACAGGCATTCAATTGTAAATAATTTAAACATTTTTGCGTTATGCTAACGGAAAAAAATAATAAAAATTTAAATCAAAATTAAGCTATGCTAGGATTATAAAAGCGAAAGGAACTGTCTGTTCGTAAGTATGTCGGCCTGTTACGACTAAACAACAAGAACAATTTTGATTAAATTTTGGGGTAAGAAACAGATTATTTGGGATTTATATAGTTCTTCTGTTCGCTAACACAGAACATGTTCCAATATATTTATGCATTTTTTCTCCCTCCGGCTTTGGCTTGGATTGGGAATTCAGAAATAAGATTTGTTATTACTTCAAATTAAATAAATAAATATATCTGGACATTATTCACACAGCTCCATCTAACTAAGCATTAGCTTGTGCTATGGGTGCCAAACAACGGATAAACGTTACTTATATACTCTTTTTTTGTAAATACATACATAGAAACACCCATACCGATACAAAGAGACATGTTCATGCACACAAATGTTTGTACCGTGCGAGGATCGAACCCGTGACCTCTGAGCTCTAATAGCCGACTTCTCGACAATTACACTCGACAAAACTTAATTAAATTAAGAAAATAAAAATGATTGAAGAAGACAATACATTACCGCGCGTGAATTTGCGAAAATTGTAGGCACTTCTTTTTGTTACT
Organism: Mecyna flavalis; assembly: GCA_949319885.1. Taxonomy (NCBI): domain Eukaryota; kingdom Metazoa; phylum Arthropoda; class Insecta; order Lepidoptera; family Crambidae; genus Mecyna; species Mecyna flavalis. The sequence continues at coordinate 4,150,926 of OX439426.1, forward strand.
AAATACTATACTAAAAGATCCATCACACTAGACTAGACAGATGAATGTGAGAAGAAAAGCCTCGAGACAGAACTCATTTAACTCCTCGGAGTTATCAATATCATTAATAATAATTAGTCAAATTACGACGTGCCACAACAAGGCACTAACTGTCCGTCATTAGTTTTTATTTAACACATAATCAAACCGTCGGCAAATTATGATCACGTCGTGACATCATAATCCCGTTTCGAGGCAGTGTTGCCATTAGTAGTTTATAGAATATTACTCACTGTCAAGAAACTTATCTAACTTAATCAAACTGGAAGCCACACGTCAAACAATAAATTGAAGGTGACATCGTGACCTCAAAAGTATCCTTAAAAGTATCCTTAAAAGGTTTTCAGTCTCTTTCTAACTCTCACTAATAAATTTGCTAAAAACCCTCTATACTTTAACATTAAAATTGCCACGGACTGCCTCCGTGGTACAGTGGTTAGAGCGTTGGGCTCTAAAATCCGGAGGTCGTGGGTTCGAATCCCTCGGGGAGCATCACTTTGTGTGATTGTTTCCAGTTTGGTTAGGACATTGTAGGCTTGAATCATCTGAATGTCTGAAAAGAATGATGATTCCGACTATGTTCCAAGTAGGTCTGGTTTTAATTTGGTTATAAGTGAGTAATAAGTAAAAAGAAAAGCTAGGTTTTAATTATGTTGGATAGTCGCACACAATTGCCGTATTATTCTGTAAATATTGGATACAACACCATTAAATGGATATACGAACAAGAGTGTGACGGGCTACCCAAAACTGTCAAACTTACGCAATCAATCTTGAATCATAAAGCATGGCCAAAAAGTTGAAAATGTTCACTGCTAATTTGACAGTTTGTGGTAATTTGATATTAAGACCTGACCGTACATTGAGCTGACATCAAAGTTCAAAGTAATTAACATAAGAACTTGTCATTAGGATCTTATCACTGATTGGATCGGATCTTATCACACTAAAATATTACCTAGGCTACGGTACACGCCACATAAATAAATAATACACCTTCCCTATAATCACGACGATATTTTTTTATGATTATAATCAAACATAATGTATATGAACAATGTACAGTCAACAGCACATCAGTCTACCCTAATCTGTCAAATTTCTACAACCAATTTTCAGCTTTATTCACTTCTCGTAGAGTTCTTTTTGAATTGAGAATTTTTGACAGATTAGGGTAGTTTGATCTACTGTCGACTGTACAATATGCAGGACTTAACGCAATCGCAAGCTAACTAGAGGTGCTCGAGGTGTCATCAGCTTGGATGGAGTTGTATTTACTAAATTGTCATTCACTTCGAATAATCTGCGGCGCACTATTACTCACCGGATAATAATTGAAATAATACTTATCTTATAATATGAAATTAAATAAAAATATCATAATTTAAATCCGATTTCTATGCTAAAACAGCTTTTCTATGTCGAATTAAGAAAATATACTAATAATCGAACCGACATGTAATTATTGACTTTCCGAACAACTTCAAATCCGTCGTCAACCTTATTACTCTTAGCAATCTTAAATCAGTAAAATTCCACATGAAACCAAATAATAACTACAATATAGACAATAATTATAAGCTGGCAACACAATTCGGCGCCTAAACACGAATGAACTCGATCCGCAAAAATTGCGTCCGACCAAAACCTGATAGACGCCGTTAAGTTAACTGCGATTCGATAAAATATTTATTGAATAATAAAAGTCTGGGACGGGTTTCGGCTTAATAACAATATTTTGTGACGTCAGCCGGTCGGATTAGTGTAAAGACTTTTATTATGTTCTAATTATGCTAGATCCTCCGTGGGATGGCCACACGGGTTCAAGCGTGGTTTATTTCTCAGTTTTGGTCTAGTGACTTGTTTAAAGCACTTGTGCCAGATTAGCTTTGTAGCTAACACTTCACCCGTCCATAGGTGCAATCTGACATAATAATATCACTTGCAGTGTTTCGGCATATAATGTCCTCCTCCTAGTCGAGTTTTCGGCTACGGCGGCCAATCTAATACAAGCCAGTTCAGCCAACTACGCAGGATATATTATAGTGCACAAGTGAATGCGCAAGCACAGGTGCACTCCCTATTCCCTCACTCTCATAACACGGTGGGACAGCAGTCTGACACGACCGAAGAGAGATCAGGCGCAGGACCAACAGCTTAACGTGCCTTCCGAAACGTAATCATCATTCTAGTAAGGCAAAGTAGGTATAAGTACGAACTTATCAACACTCGAAGTTTTTTGTCCTCAACATCAGGAGCTTAAAAATTAGAGTACAGTCGAAAGCACGTCAGACGTAACACTTTGGACTTTGTACCGCTCTTATGTCAGGGGCATAAGCGCTATTATCGAACTGCAAGTGTATACCGTGATGTGCTGTTGACTGTACATTTATACATATTACAGTTTCACAGATTGACGGCTTAATGTAAAGGCTGCTTGTCATCAATAATCCGGGTATTATCTCGGATTAACAGCTTAACACTCGTTCCTATGCACGGAGGAAAATCAGTCGCTAATCTTTACACACCTTTGTGTGCCTAAGTTGCACAAATAATATCTCCAGTTTGAAGAAATTTATTGACTTAGAGGAACTGCATATAAATACATATAAGTTTACTTAAAATGAGATTATTATTACAAAGTGTGTGTATGTCTACCATCATTTTCACTCTTGCAGAGTGCGGACTACCCACTAAACCCCATCGGGTCCCTTTTGGTCGCATTGGTAGCACTCCTTGTTTTCATGCCTGAAACCATTATGTCATGTCTACCACTTGTTTTTTTTAAATTGAGATTATTTAAAAAAGAACACAACAATAAATACAATAATACGATAAAAAATAATTTTACAGCGTAAGAAACCAACAGAAATAAATAAAAATATACTTAACAATAAAATTAACAGCTCTGGCTATGTTTCGGAGCCAGTACTCTTAAAATAAAAGAGCCGAAGATCAGAGAAGTCTTCAGTGTGGCAAGCAGGCACATTGAACGACGCTCCCTGACTGAGTGTCATAGAACAGGCCGCAGGGGCTGCTTAGCATCAGGTGGGCTGAGTCACTTTCTGCCAACTGACCTAGTATGAAAAAAGTTCCAAGTAACACGTAAGTAATGTAAGTATCACAAAACAACTTTATAATTATTGTTTACTTTATCTTTTGAAATGACATAAAAAGGACCACTGAACTTTTATTATGACAAAACTTACAAGTTACAAATTACATTTTGATTATTCGGCTCCCGGTACAGACAAAAACTGCAAGTTTTTGTCCTGTACGCCTCGGGCAGATATTTTCGTCATTTATCAAGATGACGAGCGATTGCCATGATGTATGGCGGAGGTGACAAGATGCGGGCTTACTGAAATGTTTGTGCGCAGTCTACGGAGATTGCATGTTTTTTTTTATTGCAATGTGTAACAAGACGAGCAGATCGTACACCTGATGTTACTATGCGCCACGTCTGCCCTAAAACAATCGTCAATTGTCGTAGAATTGTTTAGCAAAACAGTTTTCTTATTTCTTAATAAACAAAATAGGTTATTTTTAAATGCGTGTCTGCCGTATTGAAATAACATGAAAACTTGGTGGGACGAGCGGGAATGAACCAAAAATATGGCCTCCGGCACTCCCGCCCGCCGAACGCAACGAAATGGCATAAATCATTCGTCAATCATCCGTGAGGAGTACATCTCCGATCGAGCCAGCCCATTTCTACTAATAGATAGAAACAGTCTGCAGCATAGCTTTACCAGGTGCAATCCACCACACATCATCTATGACAATAGTGTCATTACCATGCTAAAAACACAATAGAAATAAGTCCTAATATGGACCAATAACATCTTTTAAAAGACGAATAGAACGAGTCAACACTTTCAATCAATTTTTAGTATATATCATGTTATCTGGATAACACTTTGCAGTTTTTGGTTTCTTCTTCATTGCGAGACGCACTTTGCCCGGGCAAGCAAGATAGGATCGACTTAATTTAGGTCAATCTTGGTTTATATATTTCGCCCTTTATGAATAATTAAGATTACTGGTAAGCCTTTGTCCAATCTTCGGTTGGTGTGTGTGTTTTTTTTTGGTTGACATACTATTATAGACACTACATAAAAACACTACCAAAAAAGCACTAATTTAAGTAATTTGGCTCGGCTACTCTGTTCTCTGAGCCTCTTAATTCAATCAAAATGGCTCCCACATCATTGTTGAAGAAACACAGCAATAGCTATTAGCAGCATGATTCACCTATGGGGTTGGTAGTGAAAAAGTCGAAAGAAGTTCTATCACCAACCCGACCTTAGGCAAGAACTTTGAGTTTATGAAGTCTGCGTGGTTTAGTCATTCTTCCACTGAGGTAGTAAAAAATCTGGTTAGAAGTAAAAAACAAAATTGGAAATTGGAAGGAATCCAACCTTAGAGCCAGAACAATTTGCGAAGTTGAAGGTCACCGCTACAAAGCTACGTAGACAATTTCTAAAGCCACGAGCTGAAGTACGCCACTAAAAGTCTGTACACGTTAAATTATAAAACGGAAAGTTATTTAAATGTGTTTTTTGTTTTGCAATTACCATCTTATATAACCGGGAAATGCTTTGCTTGAAGGAAAAGTGGTTATTATGCTTCTGAATAAATTCATATTCAAATATGATCGTAGTTGGTACTGTCGAAATCAAAAGTGATTTAGCGTTTCAAGTAAAGAAACTGGTTTCTCATAATCTTTCTATATTGAACAATTTATTCGGGGTGTGTTTGTTTGTATTAGACGTCACTCTAATAATGTAATTATGGCTTAATGCCATAGTAACATGAAACAGTAACTTTTATCTAGTTGCCTGTTACTCCTGTTAGGCTTTCACGCCTATAGCGCTGAATCGATTTTAATGAAATTTGTTAAAGACGTAAACAAGACATTTCCCAGGATAATGCTAAGCTTCCATTTGTTTACTGAAATAGTAGTGTTTTTGTTTCTTTCACGTTGCATCAGACCGAGTTTGGGATCTGGAAAGTGACGAAGGCTACTTCTTATCCCGGAAAAGCATTAAATTCCTGCGGAATGTGTCAAAGTGTCGTGTTCACGCGGTGGAAGTCGCGAGCGGCTGGTAGTAAATAAAATCACATACTTTTTTAACAGCGGCAAACTGTCAATTGTTTCAATCACATAGTGACGCACGCATTGACAGCTGTCTTCGACGACGGTTGACGGCCGCCGCTGTAGTTTTTAATACTTGTCACGTACCTCTTGTTACGACGACAGACAGACAACGACTTTTCGAAATACTGATTTGCGGAGATTGTGCGGATTCCAGTTTCGGCAGTCATCTCATACATATCTCATGAAATTAAGCATCAACTGATTTTACCGATGAAATCACGTATAATTAACATAAATAAATATATAATTAAAAATTGATCTGTTTCTTAGGTAGTCGTATAAAATTTGTATTTTGCCAGTTGCAACTAGCCAACGCTGTGCTCGATTGTACTTAGTACTTAATGTACAGCCACGATGTTAGTTATTAAGCAAATAGTTCATTAAATATTAATTATATCGCGATCTGGTAGTTCGTAAGATTGGGTAATGGACTGCGATGATTGGTGTGCAATAATCTGTTGCGATAAATTGTGTTTTGTTAACTACTGCGTATTTTCTCATTTGAAATATTACTGGTTTGACAACAGTTGCTTGTGCAACTATTGAATTTACGTAATATTTTCAGAAATTCCTTAGATTACATTATATAAAAGAAACCTGCATCGTAAAAACACCTATTTTAGCAAAGTAAAAGAGGATGTTTTATCAAACTGTCAAAATAACGTCCGTAAAATTGTTTTAATAATTATTTACATTAAAATAATAGCAATAAAAACAAGAAGATGCAATAATAAATAAACTATAAAATGAAACGTTACACCCAAAATTACAGAGAACCGTTCCGTATCTGTTTACTCGCAAACTGTTCAAATATGCATGATTCCGAGTAAAAAATCAACATCATTTCTGGCATTATAATTACGCCTTATCCAGCCTCGCCGAAATCGAACGATTCTACTTCAATCTCGTCGCAAAAAGTTGTTACATCAAAATCGACTTTTTACTGAGAAAATACTTGCGCGGGATGCGAGGATCGCCATCAATGTTGGAGGACTTTAGGACGGTCCGGGGTCAATTTTGAAGAAGTACTGTGGAAAATTATCAGTATTATAAGTAAGTACTTAATAAGCAATTTTTTTGCTTTTAAATTCGCTTAGATTTGATTTTTTTAAATTTAAAATAAATAGTGCTAAATGGCGCTAAAAATACGATTGAAGAAACCACTTTCGGAGAAAAAACCATAGACGAAAAAAATTCAAAAAGAGAACGCTCTACTATTTCCGCATCATATTTCAAGAGTTCATTGTGTGCAGTATTATACCAAGGTACTAAAATATGTAATTGTTGGCTAAGTGAAGATTTCAATATTTTGCCAGCTACTTAAACGTGTAGTTAGGGTACAAACAAAGTAAAGTATTTTACAGATCATCTACATTATGTACTTAGATGTAATTTTTCCCACTTACATACCTAATGATAAAGCATAACCATCAGACTTTTGGACCATCTCCGTGATCATGGTGCCTCTACCAGCAGGGTGGGTAGTCAGTTTCGGGAGTGCGCTACCTGGCGGGTAGTTGTGCCCGCGCTCCCACGCTCGCGAGGGCAACGACCCCGCGTAAGGACGGGCCACACGAATTGCACTACTGGTTTTATTCTCTAATTATTGCCACTTGTTTTGTTTTGATCTTTTGAAATCGATATAATTTTATCTACTTAAATAATACTGTAGAGTCGGTCTGTCAGTTCCTGTGAGCTGAAAAGTTACAAGCATTAAAATGTATAGTATTATCAATGACGTTCAATATACAACTAGACTCCCATTCACGCTCAAATATTGTCCGAAGCAAAAGTCTGCCCACGCAACTATTGGGCAGAGTTTCCGTTTAGTTGTATACAATTGACATTAAACACTAACTGCCACGACATAAGGTGTTAATTTGAACGAATGTGATAATGTCATCTGTGTCAACGCCGATCGGTCGTTTTTTGAGGATTTTTTCTTAGAGATTGGGTGTCTAGTTGTATATTGAACGTCATTGAATATTGTACTACAATTGAAGCAAGACTCGTTACAAACATTACATCGCACGTGACTCCTCTACTGCTTTTTTAAGATTTCGTTATAAAAAGGAACAATTGAAGTTGACTTTATGATCCCACAAAGCTTAAACAAGTTGATCTGCCTGTAATGTTTTCCAATCTATAGAATCGTAGTGTTTTTTGTCTATTTTGGGTATGCCTTTTTTTAACTGCTCAGTCTGCCACTGCTAAATGCTGTAACTCGTGGCAAGAAGTCATTTATGTACGTTTAAAAGCACCAAAGCGACCAAAAGGTTACTCAATAATGCCTATTAAAACTCGTTTGTAAAATGGTTTTACGGAACAAAACTTCCGATGAGGTCCCACCGAAAAGTTTGATTGTTCCTCAAACAAAAACAAAACGTGTATTGTGTGCACAGGGCCCTATGCTAATTTGACGAGTATAGATGCTGCGTAACGACGCCGTCTGCGCGCGCGCACCCACTTATTATTAGTGATGTGTCAACTCGATTCACTAACTCGAGTTGGGGTCATCTCGAGTTTTAACACTCTGCCATAGCCAATCAACCGACATCGACATCGACATGGTGCGAAATTAACAGTTCCATGCTGTGACTATAGGTACTCGTATTTATTGGTTTCAAATATTATAAAATTTGTAGATTTGATGCCAATGATGTTTTGTAATTTTTTTTTATTTCATTGATAACTTTGACAAACTTTTAGCAAAATTGGTACGAATATAACAAATCACGAGAAAAATTGCGCCACCATAATTTAAATTACGTGACAGGGACTCTGAACCCTACAATCATCTAAAAAAATAAAAAAATAAGGAATCTGACAAATTATAAACTTAAGGTCGTAGTTAGCTCCAGTTCAATTCGAGTTATGTAATTTTGGACTCAAACTTTTGATCTCTCTTTTTTGAGTTAAATCGAGTCATGTTTTATCCAAGTTGGCACGTCTCTACTTATTATTGACCGCGTTTCAAAAAACGCCACGCACACATTAGTGTCTGCCGATTTCAATGTAAGGCCTGGCAGAGACGAGTCGCCGACAGCCAGTTAGGCTTGCTGTTCACGACTGTCCATCTTATCGACAAAAAAATGCAGTTGCATCGCGACATGAATAAATCTCTATTTTTGAAAATTCATCGCTACAATTATTATGCTAAGCAAAAGTGATTATTCAAGAAACAAAGTCACTGTTGACGTTCTTTTCCGTGTTTTACAGATTTTACGACCATTAACCCTGGGTAAAAGAATTTGTTATTCAGCCTTCGTTTGCGGTTCCCAACCAAATTATTTAAGTACTTATCTCATACCACCCACTTAGCATTTGCCCTTCGCGTGTGTTAATATAAGGGGTGATTATTTGAAAGCGTTAATTTCTTCCGTTTCGTATGCGTTGCGTGATTTAAATATAAATTCACAAATAAGCAGGATCGCCATGATCCTGGTTTAACATTTTAATGAGAACTGGGAATATTTTTGTAAGGGAGTGTTTATTAAGTCAGTAAATGGGTTGTGTTAACACACAATATCAATTCGATATTTGCTGAAGTAAGAATACCGGTAAAGGAACTCTACAGACAGGTCCTGTATTCAGTCGATTTGTAGTTCGACTGTGGAAGTACTAACTTGCAGAAGATCGCCGTGTGAATGTCAGTATTAGTTTGGTAAGTAATAGTGCCCGGAGTACGAACTATCCTTCCTCCCTATTCCCATCTCCCATAGACCTTAATCTTCCTTGTCCCTCCATATTTTTTTTTAATTGCGGGCGAGCTTCTCTTTTGTAACCTCAATGCTATCAGGTGTCACACTTAATTGTTTGCCTACCTCTTTTATAAAAAAAAACTTTATAAAATATCTTAGCGATAACGAAAGTCAAGCTACCCACGCCGCGGTCGGGTAATGGATGGGTGACCATTCTGACCACATTTAGTGATATTTATTTCGAGCGTCTCCGTGCTTCGGAAGGCACGTTAAGCTGTTGGTCCCGGCTGATATTTACAATAATGTAGATATTAGTCGTCAAGCCTAGTCAGAGGCCATTTGGCGGCTTGATAACATCTGACATGAAGGTTGGTCACTTGCCTTTCGCACCCCTCCACCAACCCGCACTAGGCCAGCGTGGTGAAGTATGGCCCACACTATCTCATTATTGAGATAAGGCCTGTGTCCCAGCAGTGGGAACGTATATAGGCTGATGATGATGATGAAAATATCTACTGATTATGTCGTTGCATATTTAATTTGCTACTATCTCTCTAAGTAACATTGAGTACCTTTATAAATACAGAACGATTTGGACAATGTTTTAATAAAAGCTTGAATAAAATGCCCATCGCCCACATTACTAAAAAATAATTGTACAAAGTAGCCAAAGTACTCGTAAGCGATAAGAGTCTGAGAGCCCACCGGTCACAGTATATGCTGTGACCGGCGGTCTGTAAGTCGAAATGAGGCAGCTTGACCAAGAAAGTACCCTCCCTTATATGTATGTATAAATATCCTTGGAGTTTTTCCACAAAGCGCCATCTTAGCCCCAAACTAAGCATAGAAATTTTTTTTGGTGTAATAAAATTCAATAATCTTGTTGAAAATGAAATAAAATAATTTATTTTGGAAAAAGATTCATACTTTTTGAACGTCAATTTTTGTCCATAACCAAAGATTGAGGCCTTTGCCATGCAGAAGAACATTAAATAAGCTGGTACTTTTTATTAGACATACCTACATGATACAACTCAAAAATACAGTGTTGTATGACATTAAACACCATTTTTTTGTGTTTGTTATAAAAATGTAAACATTTCATGCACAGCTTAGAGATGCCTTACTGTGTGTGTTCGGCTACGACACCAGCAAAAATAACTTGTTTTCACTTTTGTTTGTTTAGGCCCTAAATGTTTTCATTTCGCCCTTTTAGTCAGCCACGAACCAGTTTCGGCGACGCCCTCTATAGTGGCTGTATTCCAAGTAGAAAGAGTATAAAGTATGTTATATTCATACACCACGTCCGATAAAATCGATGACCGATTTTTTGTAGGAGAAAAATAGAACGTACTGATTGCAATAGTCGATCGTACACGTCCTACAAAAAGTAGGCCAGAAAAACAATAGAGAGATTAAGGAAATAAAATCGGCCTGATTATCGGTCCTACAAAAAGTCAGACGTGTGGACGAGCAACCTAAGTGTGCGCAATAGTAGGTATCTTTGCGTTGCCGTACGCACACTCAAACCAAAATTTTGACCTGGATTGAAGCTGCGCGCGGTGCGTATATAAGTGAAAATAACGTACTTTACACTCTTTCTACTATGCTGAAGTCGTGTATACGTATAATAGATAGGACAACAAAGGCTTGATGGCTTCTATAGAGGTGGTCTGTAATGCCGACACTTTGTCAATGAGTTTTTATTGACCTAGTTATTTCTTTATGAATGTTATCTCCCCTGTTACTTTTATCTATTGATTTCGGTGGTATGTTTTAAGTACGACACCATGTTGGAGGTCACGAGGGCTTGTTTGATATAAGTAGATACACGAGTGTTATTTTTAGCATAAATGTTTGCAAAATATAAAGCAGTGGCATAATCTTTTCAAATACTTATTTATTCGTGTACAGTAAAAACTTTGAGCATGTTTTATAATTTTTTTTTTGATAGGTAAATTACATTTTTAGGCAACCGGACTTTGAGCGAACTCGTTACGAATGTATAAAATAAAAAATGTTCAAAACCAATACGATGTAAAAGAATACGAATTTGAGAGATTCAAAGCTTTGAGTCCGACTGAAAGTTTTGCTAGGGATGGGAAACTGAAAAATAAAATTTAATTTAGTATTATAAAAAGGAACTTCTATTGTATGCCATGGATATAGCTTACAGTTTAATATTTCAGCACAAAGAACACAAAGCCGCGCGCCCGAGCCTACGCTCGACAAAGAGTTCGAACCATTATTAATGAAATTCCATTATCTATCTGAATTCCATGATATCAAAATATATACTCGTACTACCTCTGAAATTCGTTTTATACAGTGATTTTAGTTACAGTTTTTTTTACATTAAATATCTAACGGTGACATCACATATTCTGTAATTTCTGCCAAAAGAAGGCTTGACACTAATTTAGTTCACAATTAAGTAAGTTAAAAATATGCATTTTGCCTTTATTAATAGGAACATAATTTAATAGTATTATTATGGGGAAATGTACTTTTTATAATTATGTAAATAAACTAAAATAAAGAAAGAAATAATTCTTTCTTTCCTTTTCAGACTTCACTACAGAGCTTCACTGAGCGCCGAGGTGCGCTTAACTTCGACTTGGATTACTTATCTCCGCGTTTTTACTCCTCTTTACACAGCTTCACCAGTCTTTTATGAAATTGAAATTCATTGTTTTACTTTTAACGCTCTCGTAAGACGGCAAAATTGCTCGGCGAAATAAGCACAAAGGTGAAACAACATTAATAATTGAAATTTTAGTTTTTTTTTCATTTTACGTCAGTGGTACAATAGCACACAGCACACATACAATAGCATGCAGTTACTGAAACCTTCCATTAAAATCCATTAAGAGATACTTTATCAGGAAGCATCGCTCAAAATGCTGCCGCTACACTTAATCTAATCGTAGATACTTTTGCAATACGATAATATCAAAGGAAAAGTTAATACTGTGTCTAAGAATCTAGTTGATTACAATCAACAAATTACTTCTGCTAATTAACTTTTCGACAAAACGAACACAAACGAACAAAGATTAAAATCTGAAAAAATAATTACAAACACCAACCTCATTATGTTAACTTTAAAATGACAGAAGCACTCCTTTGTGAGCAGAGGCAACTGCCAGCGGAAAATAAAAAAGCGGCCAAGTGAGAGTCGGACTTGCCCATAAAGGGTTCCGTACAATGACTTTCAATTAAAAAACTAGACTCACAATCACGCTTAAATATTGTCCGAAGCAAAAGTCTGCCCACCCGACTATTGGGCAGAGTTTTCGTTTAGTTGTATACAATTGACATTAAACACTAAATGCCACGAGATAAGATGTTAATTTGAACGAATATGTTAATGTCATCAGTGTCAAAGCCACTCGGACGTTTTTTGAAGAATTTTTCTTAGAGATTGGGTGTCTAGTTGTATATTGAACGTCATTGGTTCCGTAGCAGCAAGTATCATCATAAAATTAAATGTTTTATTTTTATATTTGAGTTGATTGAATGAAAGGTAAATTGCGGCTTACGATTTATGACGTATTAAAAAAAAACAATAACTTGATCTCGTTCAAACCAATTTCCGCCGGAAATACATAAAGTGGCTGTGACATACGGATGGACAGACAGACAGACATGACGAATCCATAAAGGTTTTTTGCCATTTGGCTACGGAACCCTAAAAAGGGGTCCTATAGTCCATAATGACGTTCCTATTGCGTCGCGGGTCGGATGTATGCGTGGCCAATTAAAGCGAAATTCGGCGGGAGTTGTCCTCAAATGAAGCCGCGCAAAAAACACATCACGGCGAAATTGGCGTCGCACAATTACCGCTGCTTTTTGTCAACGCCGCACCTCGGCTTGGTGCATTGGCTTGATGCTCCCGTCTGCGCATCAACAGTGAGGCAACCAAGAGCGTCGCCAGCTTATGATTAAGGGGGGGGGGCAATGGGGAAATATTATTTAGGAGAAAAATAATGAACGCCGAGGGCATGAAGCTTTACCGCTTTGCGGCTAGCTACATTTGATCTCTAGGGGGGGGGGGGGCAATTGCCCCCCCTGCCCCCCTTGGCGACGCCCGGCAACCCCAAATCACCAGGTGGAACATTGCACGAATCCCTGACACAGTCGGATGGAGATGGCGCGGTGCTTCCAGCCATTTGCAGCGCCCCTTTTGTAGGGCACGTATGCGCTTCTCTATGGTGTCATAAATGCAAAGGATGACCCAATATATCCACCCACCAACAGGGTAGAAGCCGAACCACCCGGGGTTTAGTGGGTAAACTCCGCCTTTCATAGGATGGGAGACATTGATGATGAATAAGTGCATTATTGAAGCCTAAGTGAAACAAAATTTATTTTGATTTATTAAAATTACATTTGTTTGGGTTATATGTTACTTCACTGTGAAGCACATTATACTGTCGCTTGGTGGTGATGTGTGTAGCTACTGATAGCTATGTTATTTAAGGTTATGATATGTACATGCTTGTTCCTGTCTGAACTAAACTCGGCAAAGGGTTGGTGCCAGTTAAGGCTTCCAGGAAAGTAAAAAGGCACATGTTTTCAACAACGTAAAGGTAATTTAAACATGATAACATTAACTGGCCCAGTCGCGTAATTTTGAATTTAGTAATGAACGTTGGAGAATGTTACAAATGGGGCTATATTTTGTACACGATTTAATGCCTCAAAGAAAAAAGAAGTTCAGCATCCAAACTGGACCGACTATGCTAGTCAGGAATGTTCTAAAGTACCACTTTTGTGTGTTGATATTAATATAGTCGTCCGTACTCGCTTGCACGATGCAGAACTCTACACAACTAGCAAACGTTACTAAATGTCATCTGTCATCAGTTTTCCGCCCGCGGCTTCGCTCGCGAAGACTACGCCCTATAAAACACTAAGAAACCCCTTGGGCGGTAACATTCAAGAACCTTTAGTGGAAAATTTAAAGTTTAAAATTTAAACCCCTTTTTCACACCACTTGGGGGGTAAATGTCCAAAAATCCTTCCTTCTTCCTTCCTTTATTCATGCAAACTTGTAATATTTTTATTTATGAATGGTCAATTATAAAGAGTAACTCTTCCATCGGATTCGGAATGTCGTTACTCGTATAATACTGTTGGTATTCTTGACGACTGACATTAAATGTTAATGCTCAAGCTATTTAGAGTGAGAAACCATGTTTCAGTTGCCATGCAAACAGACATTATCTATTCTTCAGTACTGACAGAGGCTGTTAGAATAATGCCTGAATCATTCATGCGCAATGAATCACCGAATTACCAAGTTAATGATAGGGAACACGTTTGTATCTCGTTAACCGAAGTCATTAAATCGTAAAGTGGCGAATGGCGCCGTGCTCAGTCTTCGTATACTGTCGCCTCCTGCGGAAGTTACGATACGTGGCAGGAACTACTGGGAACCTCTTCGCACATTATTTCACGTTATCAATAAATATGGGTTTTAAAATCGAATAGAAGACTTTAACTACAGACTCCACAAAGTAGAGATGAAGATTTTATACACGCGTTATGACTTAATGCGGGATTTGAAATGGAATGTCCTTAATTTCTGATTAGAGAAGACAAGATATCAAATATATTTATTACTTACGACTTAAAAAATAAGGAGATCCTCAATTCATGTTATATGTTCCCTTTTATACGTTTTAACATATAACTATCACTCTTAGTTTCTGATTTGATTTACGTGATTCTTTCATTATTCAATGCAGAACAATTGTCATTTATCCTTATACAATTTTAGTAACGAAATCACCAGAATATTTCGGAATATTTCCGGTAAACATGAGTTTAAGCCGGTAAATATGTTTAATTCATCATTATTAAAGATGCTTAGTTAAAAGGAAAATCATAGTTCAACTGCTTTAATATTAAACCGTTAATTAAAACAGGCGCCTGAATCGACAGCTACTTCCGGGGGATCATGTCGACGCCATGACGCTCGTCACTTCCGGAAACTGTCATGTTTCCTACCGAACCTTTACTCAAATGAATAAAAATATGTAGAATCTTTATTTTAATTTATTTTTAAATAACATTTTATATATATTTAACAATAACTACTGTTGGTTGAACTGATGGCACATATCGGTCTGCTCTATGCGCAAAAATGGCTTTTTATCCCACCCAGCCACCCACCACCCAGTTTTTACACTGATGACAAGTATTATAGACATTATAATTTTGTCTTTATAGGGTGGTAAAGTGAGTGACTAATCTACGGCAAAAGACAATATCTAGTCAGTTAAATTTATAAACTTCATTGATGCTATCAGCTTATAATAATTTTATCCAGAGTTTATTTGTGACCGTTCCACTTGTAGCAAGATGTTTTGCATTTGGAAAGGCCTAAAAGAACGCGGCAGCCAGTAGCCACAGTCATTTTGACATGATTATTTTTAGTTAAATTGTATGTCATCTCCTCTCAAGTTTTATTAGCTCCATAATATTTCAAGTCTCATTTCCAGTGCCCTTACAATCAGATGTAGGGAACAAGATTTAACTATATTGCGTCATGTATTATCATTACTCTCGGGTGTTCGCGAATGTGCTTCGTGCGCCGGATCAATTTATCAAGGGCTTAATCCTTACATAAAGCTCAGATTATTTTAATACTTTTTAATTGCGCGAGAAGATTACGCCGGGAGCTTGGCTGTCACCGATCAGTTTTAATATTATTCTAAGGTTTTATTGCTGTTTCTATGGAATTATGATTGCTATTTATGTATTTTCCTCTGTCTTATATTACACTAGCGGTCGCCTCCGCGGTTTCACTCGCGCGTAATTTATTTTGTCAATCCCCCTTCTCCCCCACCTTTCCGGGATCAACAGTACCCTATGTCACCCGGGGATAGTGTAGCTTTCCAACAGTGAAAGAATTTTTCAAATCGGCTCTGTAGTTTCGGAGCCTATTCAATACAAACAAACAAACAATTCAAATCTTTCCTCGTTATAATACGAGTATTAGTATAGAATATAGACGTGTTTTATGATTATGAAAGAATTTATTGAAATATAGAAGCTGTGAGGATTTTTTATCTTTGAATTTCAGAAAGCTAAAAATTCGATCCGTCTTTTTCAAAACATTAGTTTTCTCTTCTATTTTTTCTGAAAGCATTAAAAAACTGGTTGTGGTTAGTTGTTATCTCATTTTACTAAAAGAAGATAGTCTGTTTGCTTTGATGCTAATCGCCCCAATTACTAGCCTATGAATAGCAAACAGCCTGAAGAGGATCAATTAACTGTTGCTAATTATTAACGTTTATTGTAATTAACGTGGCAATCGCTTAGTACTACACACTGTAACAAAATCAGAGTAATAAAACTCAAGGGCTATGAGGAAAAACATGGACGATTTTTTGGAAAAAAAATTTCTTGGTGTTTGGGCGTTATTTTTGCGTAAAAACTTTCTCCTTTTGGGTCCATTATCAGTTTGGTTTAATTTTGTTTCTGGTGAACTATTTCCAGAACAAATTCGGTATTATGTACGAGTTAAAGTAATAAGAGTGATTTAGTGAACAGCATCACCTAGCCCCAAAAGCAAACCTTTTAATTGCCTACCGTACTTGAAGTATAAATATTTGTTATAAACCTTTTTTTTGTAAATACATACATAGAAACAGCCAAACCAACACAAACAGACATGTGACACACAAATGTGTGCAACCAACCAACCCGACGACCTTTAATGTAAGTCATCAACCATAACATTTAAAGTAGGAGTAGTTTTTTATAGAGCAAGTCTATCAGTAATAGGCGTAGTTTTTCACAGACTTATAGAGCAACAGTTGCGTGTCTATCTCGTTTTAGCTCGTTTTTTCACCCACGGCCGTCATCAATGTTAGCACATGTTCCAAGCCTCCATTAATCAGCCCTGTTTTACTAATAAGCGTGGAACGTAAACACCGCGTTACGTGTTACACCGCGGATACGTAATTTTCCCGCCTAATTGATCACCGTGTCGTAGATAAGCAGTAATTTGCAGTAAACTGCGAATTGGACCAACTGCGAATTGGACCAACCGAGAATATGCGAATTGGACTAAGTGTGAATTGGACATTTTTTTTAACGATTAGCCAACTGCGCTTTGGACCAAATGCGCCTAAAGCACAGAATATACCTAAAGGCTAATTTGTAGTATACACTTAAATACCACCGAATGTGTACTATGTGTTACCACCGAAGCTGAAATTATGTCACAGTTCCTCTGTTGTTAGGTTTATTCTGTGAACTTTCTGACTTCATGGTCCTTTTAACACGATTTAAACCGCTTTTGACCGTCGTAAGTTCGATTCCTGCCATAGTTCTGGTTGGTGGCAAGACTTTTTTAAAGTTTTTGCAGCCACAATAGCTATGGCTGCGTTTTGTCAATTATAATGTGGGAGTGCACTTGAAATCAAATGCTCGAAGATCAGAGGAGCCTCCGGTATGGCAGCACATTAAGCATTGCTTCTTGGTTAAGTATAGGTGATAGGGGTGAGGAGAAATGAGGAGAAGGGGTTCCAGCCTCCAACTCTGACTCACCTTCAAGTGGATCTTCTATGAGAGGGTGGTCGATCCTGTCCATTTTGACTGAAAGACAAAACTGTCTGCAACATGGCCCTACCACAAAAAAAGATCTTACACACTCCGTAATCGGAAATTTCGCCAAAAAAGTTTGGAAATATCAGTAATATTTTGAAATATTCCCCATCTCTGAAATAACCCAAAATCCCAGCCACGATCACAAGACAATAATTAATCGTTACCGTATTTAATTAATGGGACAACCACTATGCCCTATTATCAGTTTCCGAGGGAAAATACAAAAGTAATAACGGATTTGGAAAGCAATTAGTGCGACCTAATTCTGTCTTTTCCGTACATAATTCATTTTGTGTTTTAGGGTCCTGCTCCTTTGAGTTTGAACCTCCGCTTTATAATTTTGTCCTTTTATTACACCCACGTTTAATCCATTATTGAATTAATGGACTTTGTAGTGTATATTTACATGATATTGGAAAGCTTGGGTACAGTCACCAGCACATCAGGCTACCCCAATCTGTCAAATTCCTACAACAAATTTTTAGCTTTATTCACTTCACATAGAGTTCTCTTTCAATTGAGATTTTTTAACAGATTAGGGCTACCGTCCGTATAAAGGAGTTATTTTTTTGCCAGATTAAGAGATGGTTCAAAGCCAATATTTATTTGTAGTTTAAAAGACTGCTACGATTGGCATAACGAGTTGAATACAGAACAATGAATGGCAAAATATATACTTTTTGTCATCATATTTTCTAATAAATAATTTAACTTACTGCCTTACTAACTTGGGAATTAAAATGCGGGTAACATTTGTTAATTCTCAAGTTATTAACTACTACCGAAATTCATATTATATAGAGACCGGCAGCAAAGCAATAGATCGGCGTTTCGTATGGGGATAGTTTTTTCCTGAAATATATCAAATTCTTTCGGGATAACGTCACTTTAGTCCACATATGCAAAATCGCAGTCAGAAGGAGTACTGTATAAAAATTTAATTGTAAAGTTTTAATAAATCAGTACATTTTATTCGCACTACGGAATCCTTTGTTTATCGGTGCATCCTTGAACAAACGAGACAATATCGTACTATTAAAGACCAATTATAATAATATCAGCAGTAATGGAGCAAACTCCATTGCCTTTGATATTAAAATAATCGTTAGGTAACGTGGCTTTATATTTCTGACGTGATTTATAGAGTCAAAATATTTATCCATCATTAACTTTCCGAGAAACTTTTCAGTAAGTTTTCGTCTTCAGAATGCGCACTTTTGGAAAACATTTGCTCGCCTTGGGACATTAAGAGTGCGCCTAATGCTAAAAAAATAATCATATTTCACTTCCTTGTCTTGTCTGGGTGGAGCGGTCGAGACAGAAACAAATTACCTTGCAAGACTACCGTGAGAACAGAGACCGATAGCTTCTTGCGTGGAACAAAATTGTCGTGTTAGTATGACAAAATATTTTACTAATTTTATCTCCAAACCAATTCTAATCAGTGTTGTACATTTCCACCAGTGAATTTTTATCAGCTTTGTAGTTAATAGAATATCATTTATAGGCTGTCACGCTTCTCTGATTAAAACTCAAGAAAAAGAATCTTCAGGACTTAAAAAAACCGCAGATTGTTATGGAACAATGGTCCCACGTGTACCCCGTCGAGGCAATATTTTTATTTCAATAGTGGAACATAAATCAAAGTTGTTTACGGCCAAAGCCCGGGCTTGTAAACAACTGTCGATTCGCAATAGGCCGGCAGGTAAGACTAATCTATTTTTCATAGGATAGGGGAACTGAAAATGCTATTGGAGTGCACGCCTACTCCTTTCACTGAGGCGTTTTATTTGATAAAGGTGGGAAATGTGGAAAGTACAAGGGATAATGCGTCTTAGAAGTTGCCAAGACATACTTGATTACATGCTACGTTTTCTCTTAAAGCAAAATCAAGCAGAACGGCTTTCTCCATCAGTTACACTTAAGTCAAGAACTTCAAGGATCAAGTTCCAGGAAAAAAATACAGAAAATTTAGTTTCGTTGTTACCCATTGTGCGATTTGATTTGAAGGAATTTGTATATGTTACAGCCAAAGTGATCAATCTGGATATTATATATAATGACTAGCCATTATATATAATATCTACTCAATTTGGTCAAAGTGATAAATAACACAGAATTGATCACTTTAACCAGCCATTATATATAATATCTTCATAGACTTGGTCAATGTAATAAATCAATGCCTGACTGGTAATTTTTTAAAGAAATAATATTATTAATTTAAAGGAATGGATAGATTTGTGTTAGGTTAGGTTAGAACTGCGACCCCAAATGCACGAGCCGAGCGAGCGAAGCGAGCGTGCCGCGGCAGCGGCCAGCGAGTGCCAGAACCGAATTCTACCCATGTTACTTCGTCAGGGCAGAGAGATAGTATTTTGTTTATTTACTATTAATCATCAAATGGTCTATATGTTACGCTCAAAGATCGAAAATGCTCATTGAGCGGAAAAATAGCTCACAAGGCGTTGAGGGCACAAAAGTTTTTTTCAGGTTTAAAAAAAAATAACCACGAAGGCCAAGGCGGGAGCTCCGCTTCGCTCCGCTCCCGCCTTAGCCTTCTAACCTATATCCATCAGAGTCGATTTTCGCCTCCGAAGTTGTTTTTGTTCAAAAGATAGTCTCCTCTGTGTGTCAGTTACGTTGGATGTTTTACTGTGACCGCAATGCGTTGTAAGCTATTTTTCCGCTCAATGAGCGTTTTTGATCTTTGAGCGTAACATATACACTTTATATGTCAGGAACGTACGTATTGATCACTTTGGCTAACTAGGACCAGCTATTATAAATAATAGCTGGATAAAGTGATCAATTTATCACATTGTCTAGTCAATTTGGTTATTATATATAATGACCAGTCATTATATATAATAGCTAATTGATCACTTTGACTGTAACATATACACAACTTCCTGACGTAATAAACCATTCCTTCATTGTACCTACGTATTAGTTATTTCACTGTTGAAGGCATCTGCGCTGCAGTGGGACATTAATAGGCTGCGATTAAACCTGGGAGTTCAATAGATAACTCATAACGGCTCTGGGGAACAGTGAATAAAAGAATGGTTTTCCAAACGAGCGGAGCCGGGGCGGGCCGCGCGTAATAAACATATTGCTATTGCTATTATTAATTCATACGACTTACTAGATCGATCATGCAGCTAGTAATACACTTAGGGCTGTCCGATATATTTTCTTCGTCATTCATGTACTTCATGTATTATTTCTCATGTATTTCGAAGTCAGCCGACTATAGCCCGCTTGGAATTGGAACTCTCAGGGAAAGTAATAAACTATCTTTTGGTGATGAAATTAGATGACCAATCTGGTGAAATGTTTGAGAAGTCAAGACGTCGACTTTACCAGTGCGGTCATCTAGAGGTCGCGAATTTGATCCCCGACGGTAAAACCATCTAAGTGCATGAATCATTATCTGAATCTGTCCAGAAAATATAACGTGATGTTTTTTTAATTTTAGAAAACAGAGCTATTCCTTAACAAGATGAGACAAACAAGGTGTTTCGTGCTTTTACGAGACGCGGAAATCCTTTGATACCCTTCGTTGTTACCAATTAACAACAACAATACAAAACAAAACAAGTAATACAATTTGTGGAAAGGTGTTCAAATAGATATATTTCCCTCTTTTTTTATATAAATACATATTGGACAACATCACATACATTGATTTGGCCCTGTAAACTTTAGCATTTTATGAGTATCAAAATCAAAGAAGGTACATATGAAAAGCAAATGTATACTTAGAAACATATACACATCTAAATACAAACAAAAATGTTTATCACATAAATATTTGCCTAGGTCGGGTTCGATCCTAAGAATTTTTAGTTTCAAGTACACTGGCTCCCACATTCATTTTGCTAGAACACAGCCAGAGCTTATATGGTGGAAGATTTTACCTGTTAGTGGTGGCTGAAAAATCCTACGACCAACTACACCCAAGATGAGAATCGAACCTACGACCTTCGAGTTTCATACAGAGCAGCTTAGCCACTGTTCTATGGACACGAGTATTGTTTATTTATAGAAACGTTCTCTTAAAAGATATTCAATATTGACATAAACAAAATTACGAGGCATTTTTATTAGGGATGTAACAAATTACTGTTACCAAGGATACATTGAGCCGTTTATTTTCTTTTAGATATAGTATTGAATATCACTTCTCCTTAGGAAAAAGACGGTTCGATTACTTATCGTTTTTAATATGAGACATCAAAAGGATGATATTTTTGTCGGAGTAAATAAATACTAACTGTGAAACGAAATTGAAATACTGGAATACCGCTAGAATTAATATTATTCTGAAAACAATTACGAGTTTGCAAAATTGCCGAATTGGGGATAATGGCATGCAATTAACTTAAACCGGATTTTTAAAATATATATAAAATAAAATAAATAAATAATATATTGGACAACATCACATACATTGATCTGACCCTAAAGTAAGTAGCGTAAGCATTTGTGTTATGGGTGTCAGGAACCACAAATACATTATATTATTATACTTAAATACAAATAAACATCCAGACACAGATCAAACACAAATGTTCATCACATAAGTGTTTGTCCTGGGTGGGATTCGAACCCACGACCCCTGGCGCATAGGGCAGGGTCACCACCTTGGGACATTAAGAGTGCGCCTAATGCTAAAAAAATAATCATATTTCACTTCCTTGTCTTGTCTGGGTGGAGCGGTCGAGACAGAAACAAATTACCTTGCAAGACTACCGTGAGAACAGAGACCGATAGCTTCTTGCGTGGAACAAAATTGTCGTGTTAGTATGACAAAATATTTTACTAATTTTATCTCCAAACCAATTCTAATCAGTGTTGTACATTTCCACCAGTGAATTTTTATCAGCTTTGTAGTTAATAGAATATCATTTATAGGCTGTCACGCTTCTCTGATTAAAACTCAAGAAAAAGAATCTTCAGGACTTAAAAAAACCGCAGATTGTTATGGAACAATGGTCCCACGTGTACCCCGTCGAGGCAATATTTTTATTTCAATAGTGGAACATAAATCAAAGTTGTTTACGGCCAAAGCCCGGGCTTGTAAACAACTGTCGATTCGCAATAGGCCGGCAGGTAAGACTAATCTATTTTTCATAGGATAGGGGAACTGAAAATGCTATTGGAGTGCACGCCTACTCCTTTCACTGAGGCGTTTTATTTGATAAAGGTGGGAAATGTGGAAAGTACAAGGGATAATGCGTCTTAGAAGTTGCCAAGACATACTTGATTACATGCTACGTTTTCTCTTAAAGCAAAATCAAGCAGAACGGCTTTCTCCATCAGTTACACTTAAGTCAAGAACTTCAAGGATCAAGTTCCAGGAAAAAAATACAGAAAATTTAGTTTCGTTGTTACCCATTGTGCGATTTGATTTGAAGGAATTTGTATATGTTACAGCCAAAGTGATCAATCTGGATACTATATATAATGACTAGCCATTATATATAATATCTACTCAATTTGGTCAAAGTGATAAATAACACAGAATTGATCACTTTAACCAGCCATTATATATAATATCTTCATAGACTTGGTCAATGTAATAAATCAATGCCTGACTGGTAATTTTTTAAAGAAATAATATTATTAATTTAAAGGAATGGATAGATTTGTGTTAGGTTAGGTTAGAACTGCGACCCCAAATGCACGAGCCGAGCGAGCGAAGCGAGCGTGCCGCGGCAGCGGCCAGCGAGTGCCAGAACCGAATTCTACCCATGTTACTTCGTCAGGGCAGAGAGATAGTATTTTGTTTATTTACTATTAATCATCAAATGGTCTATATGTTACGCTCAAAGATCGAAAATGCTCATTGAGCGGAAAAATAGCTCACAAGGCGTTGAGGGCACAAAAGTTTTTTTCAGGTTTAAAAAAAAATAACCACGAAGGCCAAGGCGGGAGCTCCGCTTCGCTCCGCTCCCGCCTTAGCCTTCTAACCTATATCCATCAGAGTCGATTTTCGCCTCCGAAGTTGTTTTTGTTCAAAAGATAGTCTCCTCTGTGTGTCAGTTACGTTGGATGTTTTACTGTGACCGCAATGCGTTGTAAGCTATTTTTCCGCTCAATGAGCGTTTTTGATCTTTGAGCGTAACATATACACTTTATATGTCAGGAACGTACGTATTGATCACTTTGGCTAACTAGGACCAGCTATTATAAATAATAGCTGGATAAAGTGATCAATTTATCACATTGTCTAGTCAATTTGGTTATTATATATAATGACCAGTCATTATATATAATAGCTAATTGATCACTTTGACTGTAACATATACACAACTTCCTGACGTAATAAACCATTCCTTCATTGTACCTACGTATTAGTTATTTCACTGTTGAAGGCATCTGCGCTGCAGTGGGACATTAATAGGCTGCGATTAAACCTGGGAGTTCAATAGATAACTCATAACGGCTCTGGGGAACAGTGAATAAAAGAATGGTTTTCCAAACGAGCGGAGCCGGGGCGGGCCGCGCGTAATAAACATATTGCTATTGCTATTATTAATTCATACGACTTACTAGATCGATCATGCAGCTAGTAATACACTTAGGGCTGTCCGATATATTTTCTTCGTCATTCATGTACTTCATGTATTATTTCTCATGTATTTCGAAGTCAGCCGACTATAGCCCGCTTGGAATTGGAACTCTCAGGGAAAGTAATAAACTATCTTTTGGTGATGAAATTAGATGACCAATCTGGTGAAATGTTTGAGAAGTCAAGACGTCGACTTTACCAGTGCGGTCATCTAGAGGTCGCGAATTTGATCCCCGACGGTAAAACCATCTAAGTGCATGAATCATTATCTGAATCTGTCCAGAAAATATAACGTGATGTTTTTTTAATTTTAGAAAACAGAGCTATTCCTTAACAAGATGAGACAAACAAGGTGTTTCGTGCTTTTACGAGACGCGGAAATCCTTTGATACCCTTCGTTGTTACCAATTAACAACAACAATACAAAACAAAACAAGTAATACAATTTGTGGAAAGGTGTTCAAATAGATATATTTCCCTCTTTTTTTATATAAATACATATTGGACAACATCACATACATTGATTTGGCCCTGTAAACTTTAGCATTTTATGAGTATCAAAATCAAAGAAGGTACATATGAAAAGCAAATGTATACTTAGAAACATATACACATCTAAATACAAACAAAAATGTTTATCACATAAATATTTGCCTAGGTCGGGTTCGATCCTAAGAATTTTTAGTTTCAAGTACACTGGCTCCCACATTCATTTTGCTAGAACACAGCCAGAGCTTATATGGTGGAAGATTTTACCTGTTAGTGGTGGCTGAAAAATCCTACGACCAACTACACCCAAGATGAGAATCGAACCTACGACCTTCGAGTTTCATACAGAGCAGCTTAGCCACTGTTCTATGGACACGAGTATTGTTTATTTATAGAAACGTTCTCTTAAAAGATATTCAATATTGACATAAACAAAATTACGAGGCATTTTTATTAGGGATGTAACAAATTACTGTTACCAAGGATACATTGAGCCGTTTATTTTCTTTTAGATATAGTATTGAATATCACTTCTCCTTAGGAAAAAGACGGTTCGATTACTTATCGTTTTTAATATGAGACATCAAAAGGATGATATTTTTGTCGGAGTAAATAAATACTAACTGTGAAACGAAATTGAAATACTGGAATACCGCTAGAATTAATATTATTCTGAAAACAATTACGAGTTTGCAAAATTGCCGAATTGGGGATAATGGCATGCAATTAACTTAAACCGGATTTTTAAAATATATATAAAATAAAATAAATAAATAATATATTGGACAACATCACATACATTGATCTGACCCTAAAGTAAGTAGCGTAAGCATTTGTGTTATGGGTGTCAGGAACCACAAATACATTATATTATTATACTTAAATACAAATAAACATCCAGACACAGATCAAACACAAATGTTCATCACATAAGTGTTTGTCCTGGGTGGGATTCGAACCCACGACCCCTGGCGCATAGGGCAGGGTCACCACCTTGGGACATTAAGAGTGCGCCTAATGCTAAAAAAATAATCATATTTCACTTCCTTGTCTTGTCTGGGTGGAGCGGTCGAGACAGAAACAAATTACCTTGCAAGACTACCGTGAGAACAGAGACCGATAGCTTCTTGCGTGGAACAAAATTGTCGTGTTAGTATGACAAAATATTTTACTAATTTTATCTCCAAACCAATTCTAATCAGTGTTGTACATTTCCACCAGTGAATTTTTATCAGCTTTGTAGTTAATAGAATATCATTTATAGGCTGTCACGCTTCTCTGATTAAAACTCAAGAAAAAGAATCTTCAGGACTTAAAAAAACCGCAGATTGTTATGGAACAATGGTCCCACGTGTACCCCGTCGAGGCAATATTTTTATTTCAATAGTGGAACATAAATCAAAGTTGTTTACGGCCAAAGCCCGGGCTTGTAAACAACTGTCGATTCGCAATAGGCCGGCAGGTAAGACTAATCTATTTTTCATAGGATAGGGGAACTGAAAATGCTATTGGAGTGCACGCCTACTCCTTTCACTGAGGCGTTTTATTTGATAAAGGTGGGAAATGTGGAAAGTACAAGGGATAATGCGTCTTAGAAGTTGCCAAGACATACTTGATTACATGCTACGTTTTCTCTTAAAGCAAAATCAAGCAGAACGGCTTTCTCCATCAGTTACACTTAAGTCAAGAACTTCAAGGATCAAGTTCCAGGAAAAAAATACAGAAAATTTAGTTTCGTTGTTACCCATTGTGCGATTTGATTTGAAGGAATTTGTATATGTTACAGCCAAAGTGATCAATCTGGATATTATATATAATGACTAGCCATTATATATAATATCTACTCAATTTGGTCAAAGTGATAAATAACACAGAATTGATCACTTTAACCAGCCATTATATATAATATCTTCATAGACTTGGTCAATGTAATAAATCAATGCCTGACTGGTAATTTTTTAAAGAAATAATATTATTAATTTAAAGGAATGGATAGATTTGTGTTAGGTTAGGTTAGAACTGCGACCCCAAATGCACGAGCCGAGCGAGCGAAGCGAGCGTGCCGCGGCAGCGGCCAGCGAGTGCCAGAACCGAATTCTACCCATGTTACTTCGTCAGGGCAGAGAGATAGTATTTTGTTTATTTACTATTAATCATCAAATGGTCTATATGTTACGCTCAAAGATCGAAAATGCTCATTGAGCGGAAAAATAGCTCACAAGGCGTTGAGGGCACAAAAGTTTTTTTCAGGTTTAAAAAAAAATAACCACGAAGGCCAAGGCGGGAGCTCCGCTTCGCTCCGCTCCCGCCTTAGCCTTCTAACCTATATCCATCAGAGTCGATTTTCGCCTCCGAAGTTGTTTTTGTTCAAAAGATAGTCTCCTCTGTGTGTCAGTTACGTTGGATGTTTTACTGTGACCGCAATGCGTTGTAAGCTATTTTTCCGCTCAATGAGCGTTTTTGATCTTTGAGCGTAACATATACACTTTATATGTCAGGAACGTACGTATTGATCACTTTGGCTAACTAGGACCAGCTATTATAAATAATAGCTGGATAAAGTGATCAATTTATCACATTGTCTAGTCAATTTGGTTATTATATATAATGACCAGTCATTATATATAATAGCTAATTGATCACTTTGACTGTAACATATACACAACTTCCTGACGTAATAAACCATTCCTTCATTGTACCTACGTATTAGTTATTTCACTGTTGAAGGCATCTGCGCTGCAGTGGGACATTAATAGGCTGCGATTAAACCTGGGAGTTCAATAGATAACTCATAACGGCTCTGGGGAACAGTGAATAAAAGAATGGTTTTCCAAACGAGCGGAGCCGGGGCGGGCCGCGCGTAATAAACATATTGCTATTGCTATTATTAATTCATACGACTTACTAGATCGATCATGCAGCTAGTAATACACTTAGGGCTGTCCGATATATTTTCTTCGTCATTCATGTACTTCATGTATTATTTCTCATGTATTTCGAAGTCAGCCGACTATAGCCCGCTTGGAATTGGAACTCTCAGGGAAAGTAATAAACTATCTTTTGGTGATGAAATTAGATGACCAATCTGGTGAAATGTTTGAGAAGTCAAGACGTCGACTTTACCAGTGCGGTCATCTAGAGGTCGCGAATTTGATCCCCGACGGTAAAACCATCTAAGTGCATGAATCATTATCTGAATCTGTCCAGAAAATATAACGTGATGTTTTTTTAATTTTAGAAAACAGAGCTATTCCTTAACAAGATGAGACAAACAAGGTGTTTCGTGCTTTTACGAGACGCGGAAATCCTTTGATACCCTTCGTTGTTACCAATTAACAACAACAATACAAAACAAAACAAGTAATACAATTTGTGGAAAGGTGTTCAAATAGATATATTTCCCTCTTTTTTTATATAAATACATATTGGACAACATCACATACATTGATTTGGCCCTGTAAACTTTAGCATTTTATGAGTATCAAAATCAAAGAAGGTACTTAGAAAAGCAAATGTATACTTAGAAACATATAAACATCTAAATACAAACACAAATGTTTATCACATAAACATTTGCATAGTTCGGGTTCGATACTAAGAATTTTTAGTTTCAAGAACACTGGCTCCCACATTCATATTGCTAGAACACAGCCAGAGCTTATATGGTGGTAGATTTTACCTGTAAGTGGTGGCTGAAAAATCCTACGACCAACTACACCCAAGATGAGAATCGAACCTATGACCTTCGAGTTTCATACACGAGCAGCTTAGCCACTGTTCTATGGACACGAGTATTGTTTATTTATAGAAACGTTCTCTTAAAAGATATTCAATATTGACATAAACAAAATTACGAGGCATTTTTATTAGGGATGTAACAAATTACTGTTACCAAGGATACATTGAGCCGTTTATTTTCTTTTAGATATAGTATTGAATATCACTTCTCCTTAGGAAAAAGACGGTTCGATTAATTATCGTTTTTAATATGAGACATCAAAAGGATGATATTTTTGCCGGAGTAAATAAATAATATCTGTGAAACGAAATTGAAATACTGGAATACCGCTAGAATTAATATTATTCTGAAAACAATTACGAGTTTGCAAAATTGCCGGATTGGGGATAATGGCATGCAATTAACTTTAACCGGATTTTTAAAATAAATATAAAATAAAATAAATAAAAAATATATATTGGACAACATCACATACATTGATCTGACCCTAAAGTAAGCTTAGTAGCGTAAGCATTTGTGTTATGGGTGTCAGGAACCACAAATAAACATCCAGACACAGAACAAACACAAATGTTCATCACATAAGTGTTTGTCCTGGGTGGTATTCGAACCCACGACCCCTGGCGCATAGGGCAGGGTCACTACCAAATGCGCCATCGGCCAGTTCCAGTGTCCTATCACACTAGTTCTACTATTAGTCGCACAGTTTCTGTGCTACTGGAACTAAGGCGTTTGAGGGGCACTGTGGGATTTAGTGGGTTTCCCCGTTTTGGTGGAACGCGTTTCCTTCCTCCTATAATCCTGGGCTTTTCAGGCGGGGCGTGAAGCGGCATCTATGCAGGCCTTCGGGGTGAGGGTGACTGGCTCGATTGGTATGATCTATTGAGCCAGTCAACCTTACATTTGGACCACACTTCCGCTTACCATCAGGTGGAGTGAGGTCATCCTGACTGCCTCTTTATAAAAAAAAAAACAGACCCAAAGTTTTTCCAAATTTTTTATCACATCAGTTAGTAGACTAGCATGCCTGATTTTTTAATTTTTAAACACTGAAGGCTCGTCTGCTATTCTAGCCTTTCAAGGGTACTGTGATGGCTGTGTTCAGGCAGTATTAATGTAGAGCACATTAATACTGCCGGAACACAGATAAAAGTGGCGGTGGTAGGTAGCCCATTGGACTCTAAAGAGGCTTACCACCAACCGGATTCAAGGCGAAAATATAATTTACGAAGTTCTGGTTTAGAGCGGTGCAAACAGTTCTATGGCGCAATCTTATTAATTTTTAAATGATTTGTCAAAAGAGAAAATAAAAATCAGGTCCTTACATCGTTTGTGATATCGTAACTTTCCGTATTAGAGTCGCGAGAATAGCCCACATTAATATAAAACGTTTTGAGTGTAATTTTCGCACGCCACCCCTATTGTGAGCGAGCTGGCTCCCGGGCAGCAGCTTGATGCATTGGCTGTGGAGGGCCGTATAAGGTGATACTAGTTTATTAGTATAAGTACATTATCCGCGGCTTAACACAGCGCAGTTATCGGGCATTTATAAACGTTTCCGCTCGCTTAGGCGCTGTGTGTGGTAGTTGGTAACATTTCTAACGCATATAATTTGATATGAACCCAGGTATGTCTGATTTATAGTCTCGCCGTAGGAAATCCTGTCATGTACACCTTAACATTTATTAACAAGGACTCCTTACCTCCGAGGAGCAGGGAACTTACGTCTCTCTTGGTTTTATCAAGTTTGTTCCGTCGATGTATCGCTGTACGTTTTTGCAAAATGGGTAAAGCCTGTTCAGAGGTAGATCAGAATACTAGTTTCCTATTTTTCGTGTTGAAAGATTACGTATAAAACCAAAACTAGGGAATTTTGAACCTTTAAGACGTTGGTTGTTATGGCAAATATGTCAAAATGAATCAAACGCTATTTTATGCATGAAACCTTAATAACGGTTGAAATACAAGTGGGATAATCCTTTCATAACATTAAACAATTTAAATAAATTAACAGTTTTTTGTCTTAAGACCTTACCGGAATATTGTTACATTCTAAGGCACTGCTAGATCCTATCAAATAAGAGTTCAAAGTTGATTTATAATGAGGGGTCACTCCTGTCCCTTCCACGTTCCTCTAAGTACCTGGTATAATTTTTTCTCCCGGCAACAGGTTAAAATAAAATTGCCCCGGCCTCCCTCCCTTAATTGCGATACATCACCGTTCACAAAAAATACATTTTCGCATCCATTTCGAGGCAACGCCCGCGGCATAAATTGAGTTGGTGCCTGCATAAATCTAACGTTGTCAATTAATGTTAACGTTTTCTGAAGACATCGCCTAGGTGGGTGTTTTTGTTGCCTACTTGAGTTGTTTTAAGAACGTGGGAAGCTCAACGGTTAATGGTTAATTTATGATTGGAAAAGCCCGTTGGGTTTTGGCGTAAGACACGGCGCCTTCCAATTTGGATTTCTTGATGGCGCGTGCCGGTATAGAAGCTTCTATTTTAGAGTTTTCTCTTGAATACCGTAAATCGTAATCGAATTGGGACATGTACGTACATGTCTTTTTAGAAGTCGTAACAGTATAAATAATTGAATGCTTATGTAAGGTTGTATCGGCACGGAGATGTTTACAGTAACACGTTATGACACGAGCGTTTATTTATAAAACCCGGAGCCGTTAGTTATTCTAGTTCCAGGTATTCCAGAGACTGCTTGGTTGTAGGACTTTTTTAGAGACCCATAGACAAGCTACCACCATTGAAATACATATGTCAACAAAATATATACGCATCAGCTTTGACCGAGTTCCACCTACTAA
This sequence comes from Mecyna flavalis, assembly GCA_949319885.1. NCBI lineage: Eukaryota > Metazoa > Arthropoda > Insecta > Lepidoptera > Crambidae > Mecyna > Mecyna flavalis. Next base: position 4,182,081 of record OX439426.1, read on the forward strand.
TGAATCCATAGTGTGACATCACATTGAGCGATATTTCCTGGATATATATTCCTCAAATGTTTATACTGATGGATCAATTCTCGACCTATCGCTTAGGCCAGGGTCACTGCCAAAATAGGTATCACCAGGCCAGGCAAAATGTAATTTTTTTTTTATGTCAGAGGTGGCAATCGAGCCAGCGGGCCGCCTGATGGTTAGCAATCACCGGAGCCCATGGACATCTGTAACACCAGAGAGATCGCTGATGCGTTGCCGGCTGATGGGAGTATGGGGGGTGTGTGTGGCCTTCGGCACTCTCACAAACCAGACGAAACACAAAAATAGTAACTATTATTTCAAGCTGGTTTTATGTGAGAGTCTCCGCCTGCGAGGTTTCACTCGCGTGTAAAAAATTCCTTTTTTCAAATGTCCCCCCGTTCCCCCCACATTTCCGGGATAAAAAGTACCCTATGTCGCCCGAGAATAGTTTAGCTTTCCAACAATTAAAGACTTTTTCAAATCAGTTCAGTAGTTTCGGAGCCTATTCTTACAAACAAACAAACAGACAATTAAATCTTTCCTCAGGTGGTGCGCACGGCACACTGCGTCAAGTCGCTGTTCTCTCAGCCGGTCGCGATCACGCTGCAGAGCGACATATTCATCATCAGGGAATAGGGACGATTCATACTGGTGGGTATCTGTTTATTAGGGTGACAAAATATAACTTGTCAAATCAAAATAGTAATAATAATGTTCAAGTACATACCTACCCAAAAAAAAAACTAACGGAACCTTACATATAGGCACAGAATAATTATTATACCATTATCGTGTTATCTTAAAGCTTCTTAAAATAAAAACTTTTTTCTAAATCTCGGCTAAAAGTCATCGCTACTTATATAATGGAAATCCTTTTAACACTATTGTTGAAACAGAATAAATATTTGGTTATAATAAGCCTATAATTATGACAAAATATTTATTCTGTTTCGACTATTAAAATTATGTACTAATATTTTAGTAGTCGGTTATAATATTTTTTTTTGTATCTCATTATCATTCTTTTCAAATAACATGCAACCTTTTTTGGATCATTAAAAACGCTAGCAGCATAATTTCCATTTTGACAGTAATAAAAAGAAAATATATTTTTTTCTTTTTCCTATAATGGCGTTAAGATTTTTTTCTGAAGAATCTAGCCAGCATCAAATGAAAAATTTGCATAATAACCTGCTTGGTTATTTCAATGTAACTGGCATCAGAGTTACAAATAATTTGACAGCAAAAAAGTAAATTAATTTTTTTTTTCTTTAATGGCGTATAGATTTTATCTGAATAATTTAGCCAGCATTAAATTTTTATAAACTTATATTAACCTACTTGGATTAATTTTATTTGATGTAACCTTCGTGGTTATTTTAAAGTAGCACTGGCAATAGTGCCACAAAAGTTTGACAGCATTAAAAAGTAAATTAAAAGTTTTGTTTTTCTTTTATTCGTACTTAAGTACATAGCGTTTCGATTTTTTCTGAAGGTCTTTTCCTAGCGTTTTCTGTGACACTGCCGGCTAGGTATTCTTTGAAATCTATCTACGCAGTCTACACATATAGTTATCAAGTAATTTATTTTTTCAAATATCTTCTCTTCCCCCACACATTTCCGGAATAAAAGTACCTTATGTTCACCGGGGATAGTGTAGCTTTCCAACAGTGAAAGAATTATTAAAATCGGTTCAGTATTTTAGGTTTTTTTTTAACAAATTCAATTCATTATAATTTGATTAAAAAAATATATTCTGTAATTTAAAGATAAAATTTAAACTCCTTTTTAACACCCCTTTAAGGAAATTTCCAAAAAAAACCTTCTTAGTCGGAAATTACACTATATAAATAACCTGTTTTAAAAATTTAAGTCATTTTCAACCCCTTTTTTAACCCGCTTGGGGGTTAAAATTTTTAAAAAACCCTTTATTATTGGGAACCTACACATTATAAAGAACCCCTGTACAAAATTTGCAAAACTATTGTTAATACAAACTATAGGTTACTTCAACGAGTACATGGAATACACGAAACACAAGCTAATAGTGGAATCCTAGGCATGCCTCGAATTCCCTGGACAATGAAATGGTATTGCGACGAAGGCGGAATGCACTCAGAGCCTATTGTTTGAGCTGATGCCAGTAGTTAACACAGCTGCGACACTATAATAATTTTAAGGTACATGTGTAGGAAATAGCTTAGATTATTGTATAGCAGTTTTTAAGCGATGCGATGCAACCATTCTTTGAAACGAAAGCCACCATGTCTGAAAGTTTGGTAATATTTATTTATGTATCACATCTAAACGCATAATCAATGATGACTTATTTATCTGTATGAATAAAAATTAACCGACTAAAAAAATGTGAAGAGTAAACTAAGATTATAGACAAAATATGTGCACATTATATCCATATAACTATTATTTTAAATCGGGTCATAAATAAAATAAATCTCTGGAAATTGATAAAAAACAGACGTCGGACATAGAAACTCTTCCTTTTTGAATAGGCTAAAAAGCAAAAAATTTGCAGAAAGAAAATCTCTTCGTCCTTAAATTACAAGGCATTCGGCAAGCTATGCAGTCTCAGAACAATATATCTTCATTTCCTTTAATCTAAGCTTGCAAACGGGCGTTCGCAAGGAAAATTGTGGCGGCAACTTTTACTTAATCTATTATTAACACGTAGTAGATTGTGGGCAATAGAATAAATAGCTTGTGAAATAAAAAGTAAATAAATAAAATGCTTTAATCAATAATAAGATGCAGCCGTTCCGTTACATGTTAAAATGGGAGTTAGCGGTGTAAAAACTGTATGCCTCGAAAATCTCGTTTAGTCGGTTGGTCCAGCGCTGATGCCTTTTTGGTCATGTCAATCTGATGGAGGAAATAAGAAGTGCACTTGTGCACAAATGAATAAAATAAAATTAACTGGACACTATCCGCACAGCGGTCCCGATCTAAGCGTACTCGTAGCTTGTATTAGGGGTGCCAGGCGCCACCCCGGCCTACCGCATTAGGCCCGGTACCCGTGGACGGACTGGTCAATAGCCACAAGGCTGCACCGGCTCGTCCCGATCGGGTGAAAAGAGGAAACCTGGGGAGTTTAGTGGGTAGTGGGAAGAACGTCTTAAGTCTCGGCCTACGGCTATGTCACGGACATGTGTTCTCCTCCGCTAAAATAAGGGGTGCCCGATAACAGACAAAAAGCACCTAATGGGTATATACGCTTTTAATTAGTTCATCGTAAAGATTGGCTGCTGTTTTTGAGACCCAGTTCAACAGGCAGTATTATTATTATATCTTTATTATTATTAAATATAATTAAAATTAAATGAGTTACAGGGTTTTTAAATCTTCCGGATATTAAACTTAATTGCGATAATTATGACGTAATGCCATAATTACCGCTTCCGCAATATTAAGTGTTTCTTTCATTGCGCTGTCATTCTGTTATCCGAAAATTATATTAATTAGCATTGTTTTTTTTAAAAGGAGGCAAAGAAAGTAAAGAAAAAAAGTGGTAGAGAATGCTTTTAGCGTTAAGTCCGCCTTTTGTACCCAATTTGTTTGGTCAATAAAGTTTTTATAAATAAATATAAATAAAGTATGCGTGTCCAATGGCGTATGGATACAACCAAATGCGCCTGTTAAACCATTAATGCAGCATTCAGTTTTTTTTTTCAGATTATGCAATAATTAAATATGCGAAAATCTTTCAGAAACATCTAAAATAGATTTTGATGTACTTAGATGAAGAAAACCAATCTAAGGGACGGGCGTACCTCATTCCGAGTTTTGAACTTAAATAAATCTCGACTAACGACATTTGGATTCAGCTGTCTCATCTCATCGCTATCACTGCGCGCTTGGATATAGCCAGGAATTAAAATTATCTATCATTCCTACATTTAAATGAATTTTCCGAATTCTTTTAGTTGGAGTTCCTTCAAGTTAGATATCCAGGGAAGAGTTAGGTAAATTGTGATATTTCACTATCATTATCATCAGCAATTTATTTTACTTTAATCGACAGACTTAAAGGCAAACTTTTTCGTAGAAGGACACTTTACACAACGAAACTGAAGTGTATCATGTGAAGCCAGTGGGAGGACTTCTGTCACCTTTGTAACTTTAACAGTAAGTAGACTAAGAATACTGGTTAGTAAATAATATTTGAAATGGCATCGAAGACTACTTTGAAGAAACGTAGATTACATTGCAGAGACCAGCACTACTTCGTATTTATTTTGTATTCTAATGAATACCTATTTGATGTTGTCCGATCTCATCGGAAAAAATGTCTAGAGATCATAATTATCTGTTCTTTATGCCGCTGTTACGTACATACATATTTAGACTCGGCTCAATAGCCTAATGCCTCCAGTACAGTCGTTGACTAATTTGCATTCTCCCGACTAGTTTTTTCCGTACAGTCGCGCCCGTGCGTCGACCCCGCGGTTAATGAGGACTGCACGTCACTTTTAAGGTCGCAGGTTCGACGGGAGCGCCTGTGTTACCAGGTTATGTAGTAATATTTATTGTTGAGTATAATGTTTTATTGCTGGAAACCACAAATATATACCGTAACTAAGGGAAAACCTTTCGGGCTTAAAAATTCGGATATACTTCAGTGTGATCTTATGCTATAATAGCTCTTTATAGTTATTCTTAAAATAAGATAAGTTATACATTTATTGTCATAACTGTGTTATAATTGTTGGTACAAATTATAACGTCAGAATCAACAGACAACATTTTTTTTTATACTAGTTCAGTTGGCAGACAGGTACGCAGCCCATCTGATGGTATGAAGCGGCCACTGCGGCCTATTCCATTGAGGGACGCTTCACCTGGAAGCGACGCTCAATGTGCTGCCAGATTCTAGGCTCATCGAACCCACACGACCTCCGTGTTTTGATACCCGAGCGGCTTAGCCACTGTTCCACGGAGCTGCGGAGGCGGTCAAAAATACATTATAGACAGTGGTAGTTATAAATTCATAATTCATTTACATTAAATTTGTGACAGTGGTACATATCTATTAGGTACATAAATCGAGCAGTTTGTAATGCTGGTTACCCAATTTACCTTTTCAAGGCATTGTGAATGTCTATAGGATTCATAATATAGTTATTAATTTACAATTCATCATAAAATAATAATATTACCTCTGTATCTTTGTTAATAAAATGCATCGCCGAAATGCATCCGAACAACTGCACCGAATCAATAACATTTTTTGTAGGTAGTGTTTCTTATTAAGAGGCGTGCTAAGCCGGGGCGGACAGCTAGTTTGACACAAGAAAGTTCAGAGCTCTTAGGCCGAGACAACAAATGAATAACATGGAAAATATTCAGACGTATACATTTCACCGATTACATAATTAACTCAAAGAAAATCTAAAAGTGAAGTGCAAATAAATTTATAAAATGCAAGGGTGCATTAAACTGAAGCGTTTGCAACGCCTGACATTCTCATTTACACGCAGATTATTCATCCCGAAAGTTTTCCCTCACTCACAGTTCATTTGACGGTGACGTAAGACTCAGTGGCAAACTAAATTTCATGCGGCGGGAAAACTGATTTATTCTGCGTTCCACTTTTAGATTAAGTTTTTATTCTGCACTCTCCGGGAAATCTCTCGTTGAGACTATTTACTTATTCACAAAAATGGATTTTATATTAAAGTCCAGTTTACCAATTCATGGTTAAATTTTTTTTATCATGCCATAAGTACATAGATAACATATTCTTTAATGTTTTAAATAATACCTAGTTAAAAACCCTAATGGAGAACTGCATGACATTTTCTTGGTACCTGATGAATCGTCCAAGTACGTACGTAGGTACCTTTCAGTAACTAAAGATGCCCTTTCAAATTATATGGTAGAGTCACTCTGTAATTGACGATTCATAAATACTTGATACAAGTTTACATGAATAAAGAATATTTTGATTTGATTTGATTTGATTTGATTTGATTTGATATATGTTACCATTTTGTTTGAAATATTGAACGTAATAACGTGTTATTGTATGTATGGAATGTTTATCAGAGTTTTAGAAATAGCAAAGCTGAATCCATATTATGTTTATCGCAATATTACTCATAAATAAATAATAAGAAGAAAAATATCTAAACCAACCCCAAACGAGACGATCATTTATACTGGTGACTAATGGAATTTACATAAAATATACTTAAAATTCAATGTTTATCAAAATATTCAGTGTTCCCTTTTTCCAATATCAATGGAAATTATTTTCACCGAGTTAAAGGAATATACTTGCAAAATGTGACCTGCTGACTTAAGGACGTGGAAAAATTGCTTCGGGTGAGTGAATTAGATTGAGGTAAGGGTCTAAATTAATATTCAGCGTAAAAATAATGAACAGGATTGAGTCCTGGATGAGTTATGAATGTATACCTACCCTACTGTATGTATAATATAATATACCGTTTTGAAATATACGACAGAAAGTGAATATTACAAGATATTGCATAGATACAGGATAAATAATATTAAGCTGTTAAATATTTTAATATGCATTATACCTTAAGACATATATCTTGTAGACCCATGCTGCAGACTTTTTTTTGGTGAGCAGGAGTACTGAAGGCCCGAACATCCTCTTTTTATTTTTTTATGTCAGAGGCGGCAAACGAGCCAGCGGGTCGCCTGATGGTAAGCAATCACCGCTGCCCATGGACATCTGCAACACCAGAGGGATCGCTGATACGTTTTCAGCCCATTAAGGGATGTGGGCCTCCGGCACTTTCACAAACCAGACGAAACAAAATAGTAGTCACTATTATTTCCCGCTGGTGTTATGTGAGACGGTGGTCCTTCCCCGGACGAGCCGGCCCATTCGTACTGTAAAACAGCATGGCTCTACCACTACAAAACTACTTTCATGCCGTTCTTTATCCCCATCCCCATCTCCCTTTGCCCTTCCCCGTTCCTCCATTCTCAGCTCGTCTCAACCGGATGGAAAAGGAAAAACCAAGGGACTTTAGTGGGTAGAAGGAAGCTTAAGTCTCGTGTCCCATACGCGGCTGCAAGTCTACATAGCTAGCCCGCATCGGCAATGCCAAATCGCGTTATCCTCCGAAAAAAAGATGTAACATAATTAACAACCCAGAGTATTTGGACACCGTATGGCTTATTTCATTACTTTTTAACGAGTACCCGCATTAATTCAGGTAACTGATTACAGAATTAACCTTTGTCAACAACACCTACATATATTTAATACTAGCGGTCACCTCCGCGGTTTCACCCGCGCGTAATTTATTTTGTTAATTATCCCCCCCCCCCCCCTTCCTCTTACATTTTCGGGATCAACAGTACCCTATGTCACCCGGGTATTTTGAAGCTTTCCAACAGTGAAAGAATTTTTTTAAATCGGTTCTGATGTTTCAGAGCCTATTCAATAGGTACAAATTAACGAACAAACAAACAAATCTTTCCTCTTTATAATATTAGCATAGATTTAAGCTTACTAACAGCCAGTGTCTTTTCTTTTTACTTAAACAAAAAGAGAAGCAATAACACCCACAATTAACGCTTCCAGTAATGTCGCCGATCGAAAAATCGAAAATTCCTGGAAACATTATATTTGAGCTGGCAACACCGCGGCGGGGTCGGGTGCCCGTGTGTCAATATTAGCAGGTGGTGCGCGCGCGCCGCACCTGATCACACATAGGGATGTGCCAACTCGGAAAAAACACGACTCGATTTAACTTGATTTGAAAACGTAACACAAGTTAAACTCGAGTTAATGTAAGTCAAGTTAATTAGATAAAGCTTTATAAATTGTCTGTTTTTTATACTAGCAAAGTTGATTTTTTGGAATTTCTTTGGAATCAGATTCCCAACCGCAATTTAAATTTTGGCGAAACTTTTAAGGTGATTTTGTCATAACTATTTTGCTAAGATATTTCTCAACTATTTTATCTCAGCTAAATAAACTTTTTCGACGCAAATCTGTTAGCTTAACATTTGTAGCTAATAAAAGTAACGACATGATACGCAAACTACGCGACATGCGGTTGATTGGCTCTGGCGAAGCATTCAAATTTGAGTCAGAGAGAAATTTCGAGTTGACCCCAACTCAAGCTAACTCGAGTTAGTAAATCGAGTTGACACATCACTAACACACGCCCGCCGGCTGTGCGTTTGCCTACGCGCACGGTTACAAGCTGTGTGCTTTAGGCTAAGTGCGGTATGCGCTTATGTACCAGACATGATAGAGTCTTTAAAAGCGTGTTGCGGTGATGTTAATGCATTGCGTTGGTCGTGATGAGGAAACTGATTTTAAGGGGTATATTTAATATTTTTGTTTGGCGAAAAACGAAATATAATATAAATTAACTCCGTGGCGTAGTAGTTATTAGGGTATAAAGTAACATTTTAAAGCGACGACAAATAGACCGACAAACTTATCTGTTCCGGTAGCCAAAATAAAATTAGAACTAACTACGTGAAATGCTATGCAAAGTAGCGACGCCGCCACCGGAACAGACAGATGTTTGTCGCACTCTAGCTCGTAATTGCTTGTTTAGGCATTGGGGTTATATTATGTCGATGAATTGAGGTCTTTAAAAAAATGGAAATGCACTTACCTACTTTGCAGAGTCTCGAAAACGAGGGTAGCTTTGAACAAGGATTACATCTTGCGCTGAGAAGTTGTTCAGGAGGAGTGTAGGAGCCTACACATCTTTCAATGAAAAACGTGGAACGTAAGTACACTCGCGGTAGTATCTATGAAAGTAGTAATTCACTGAACGGATTGGCATTTGGAAAATATAATATATCAAAATCGTATTTGAGGCATGAGTCGAGTTTAAAAAATACCTACCTATGTTTACATCTTGTTATTTTTATATCTTCTCACGTGTATTGATTTGTGAATTGTGAATAAGTCAGACCTTTCAGAAGAAGAAAAGTTGATATGATTCACCGGTCGGTACATATGAAATTTGAAAATAGAACTGACTGTGTGACCACTAAAAAAATGTGTTTATGTTTTAAAAAAAATGCGACATTATTTTATTTGTAGATTTGCGTCTTTTATACGACGTTCTCAGACAAGAATGTGATATTCTTTCGTGATAAAAATATGTCAAGTAATTTTTCAGATCCAAAATCACGTCGATCTCTTGCTCCGTCTCGACGCGACACGATGCAAACTAACAAATAAAAATACTATATGGATTTTTTCTTTTATGATTTCTTTTTGGGAGCTCCCATTTTTTATTATTTTTATCTGAAATTTCCTAATCCAAGACGCAATGTAATTCTAAAATTTTAAAAAAAGTTACAAAGCTGTGATGTAGTTAGTAGGTTATTATCCGAATAGAAGGAAATGAATGGGTGCGTTTGGCTTTGGAAAACTGTTTTCAGCGCTAGAAGCGCTCACAAGCGCTTTTTTCTGCCAAACGCACCCATTGTCGGGTTGACAGTCTGTCAATAAATAAACAAAAGTTTATTACAAGTCATTTACAAGTATTATTATTTTTACTTAATTAAGTAGATACTTCAAGGTTTTTCAACTGAAGCAATCAATGTGATTCGTATTTTTATACTCCAACGCTTCTTTAGCTGCAAAAGAGAACGGCCTATTCAAATCGTTCAATTTAATAAAATTCTGATAGGATTTTATTGAAATTTTCATTTCATCAGTGAATGATTGAACCTAGCAACAGGTTTACCTTCAAAATTGAATTTAACTCTCAATTTTCTTCGTAGAAAGTACCGTCGAATAAAGAGGAAACGTGACCTGCCCCACCGTTAATAGAATCTGTACGCTACACCGTTTCAACACTTGTATTGAATTAATAATTGAATTGTAAATAGGAGGTGTGCCTAGGCGTTGAAATTAGGGAAGGATGAAATATGAACGACGTTCGAACCGTTCACGTATTCCATAACAGACCTGATACCGACTCAAATCAAAATATTCTTTGTTCATTTAGAATTCAAAGAAATGCACTTATCGTCAATTAAACAGAGTCTATACACCGTCGGCTTCGGATTCTTTTTATTAAACAAAAAAACCGGCAAAAACGTCGACAGTTACTCTCTAATCGCCAAAATTTTTGCTAAACAAAAAAATAACAGTACCTACTATGAAAGCAACGAGGTTTTAGTGGTTTAAATAAGTCTTATTTCAATATTCTTCTGTCCTCTTTTCAAAAGCGGCTGAGCGTACCTTATTTCTTTTTGTGAATAACTAACTATATTTACTTCATATATGGAGCTGTATTAGAGTTTCACGTGCGTGAGGTCGACTGTTCGAATTTCCTTCCCCACCATGTATTTTAATATGTGTGTGCGTATTTACCACTGGCTTGGCGTTGACGGAAACCATCGTGTCGTGAGAAAATCTGCACAGTCATGGCGCTACCCTGGTCTACTGAATCAGGTCGGGGCGCCCGAGGATGGGACGGTAAAAAATTGGTATTAGAAGTGATGGTATTAGTTGTCAGTACTGACATGGCCTCGCTATTACGGTTCGATGCAGGCTTTATTAGATAGGTGCCAACAAGATTATTCTTGCAAAGAATGGAGCGAACATAGCGTGCTTCCCTTACAACCCTAAGGTTCAAGGTCAAACAACATTTAGATATGTTAAAATATGGTATTGTCTATGGTATCAAAATAATAGGTTTAAAAAGAAACAAATAAAATATTGTCTATTCTCAACCGGCAACTCATTCGTTTTATTAGGTTATGGGCCCAGTGCTAAAATTTTCAAATTATTTCAACAATTAATTCTTATCGTGATCGGAAAATAAGTTATAATGTCGTCAGGAAGTTATTTAGTTAATGTGCCTAAGTTAAAAGGTCGCGAAAACTATGACGATTGGGCGTTCGCGGCAAGAAATTTTCTCATCTTGGAAGGCATAGATATCGACGCCATTCCTGTCGATCTAAGTGATGCGGAAGATAGAAAAGCGAAAGCAAAACTTATCATGACGATAGATCCTAAGTTATATGTGCACATCAAGAATGAAACCAAAGTCAAGAACTTGTGGCAGAAACTCCAGAAGTTATTTGATGACAGTGGATTCACAAGAAAAATCGGCCTACTTCGAACGCTAATATCTATTCGACTTGATAATTGTGAGTCCATGACAAGTTACGTGAGTCAAATAGTGGAAACTGCACAAAGACTAAAAGGTACAGGCTTTGAAATTAACGAAGAATGGATCGGATCATTGCTGTTGGCGGGGCTGCCAGAAAAGTTCGCCCCCATGATTATGGCAATAGAACATTCTGGGATTGCCATAAATTCTGATGTCATAAAAACTAAACTGCTTGATATGAGTTCTGAGATTGATGATCATGACTCGGCAAGTGCATTTTGGTCGAAGCAAAAATGTAAGGTGGGTCAACAAAACTTTATGACAAAAGGCGGGAAACAAACGTCAAACAATATGTCATTGTCAAATGTCAAAAAGGTTATAAAATGCTACAAGTGCAAGAAAATCGGCCACTTTAAAAACCAGTGTCCCGAATTGAAAGAAAAGCAAGTAAACGCATTTAGTGCTGCATTTTTCAACAGTGACTTTAATAAGGAAGACTGGTATATCGACTCAGGAGCTAGTGCTCATATGACATCAAGCAAAGAAAACTTAGTGCAAGTGAGGAAAATAAACGATATGAAAGAAATTATTGTTGCAAATAATATGACTGTGCCAGTAGTATGTGCCGGAGATACACAGATTACTACACTTGTAAATAATTCTCAGTTTGACATCAAAGTAAACAACATTTTATACATACCTAACCTGACCACAAACTTATTGTCAGTGAGCCAGTTGATAGCAAAAGGAAACAAAGTTACTTTTAAAAGTGATGTGTGTTGTATTCACAATCAACAGAATGAGCTTATTGGAATCGCAAATCTACAGAATGGTGTGTATAAGTTGCAAACAATGAAGTCAGAGAAAGTTTTGGCGGCAGCAGTTCAAACTACAGATGCTAAACAGTGGCACAGAAGATTAGGTCACATAAATAGTAATGATTTGCAGAAGATGAAAAATGGTGCTGTAGATGGAATATCATTTGATATAAAGGCTGATATTCAGAAATCCAACTGTCAGGTATGTTGCGAAGGGAAACAGAGCCGTTTGCCATTCCAACTTGGAAACCATAGAAGAACAAAAGTGCTAGATTTAGTTCACTCAGATCTGTGTGGGCCTATGGAGGTTCGATCTATTGGACAGGCAAGATATTTTTTATTGTTTGTTGATGATGCTAGCAGGATGGCTTTTGTATATTTTCTAAAGGAGAAGAATCAGACTTTACAGTATTTCAAGGAATTTCAAAGAATGGTTGAAAATCAAAAAGGAACAAAGATAAAAACATTGAGGACTGACAACGGAGGGGAGTTTTGTTCAGATATGATGGAAAATTATCTGAAAGATAGTGGAATTATCCATCAGAAGACCAACCCGTACACTCCGGAGCAGAATGGTCTCAGCGAGCGTTTCAACAGGACCATAGTTGAACGTGCAAGATGTTTATTGTTCGAGGCCAAACTGGATAAATCTTTTTGGGCAGAAGCAGTTAACACGGCTGTATATCTAAAAAACAGATCGCCGGCTTCAGGTTTGGACCAAAAGACACCGATTGAAGTATGGACAGGACAAAAACCTGATCTCAGTCATGTCAGAATATTTGGGAGCCCAGTAATGATGCATGTTCCCAAAAATAAACGATTGAAGTGGGACAAGAAAGCAGTCAAATTTATATTAGTGGGATACTCTGATAATGTGAAAGGTTACAGATTATACAACCCAGAAACTAAAAAAATATGTACCAGCAGAGATGTCATTGTATTGGAGGAAGATACTTCTCAGATAGAAATAAATGAAGGACAGATGGAAAATCAATCAGTACAAGAGGAGAGTTCTATAGAAGAAAGGGAAATAACGCTGACAAATCAGGATGATCCTACATATGTATGTGATTTAGAAAAAAGTACAACTTCAACTGAAGGAGAGTCCTATCATTCATTATCAGAAGAAGATCTATCTGAAAACCTAGAGCCTCAACCTATGGGGAAGCGTACCAGGAAACCACCTGAAAGGTATGGTTTTACTAACCTGTGTGTTTCAGATGAACCAGAGTCTTGGGCTGAAGACATATCTTATGATGAAGCTACCAATGGTCCAGAGAAACACAAGTGGCAGCAGGCTATGTCTGATGAACTTCAAGCGTTTGCAGACAACCAGGCATGGGAGATTGTCAACCAAGAGGAGGCAGATAGAATAGTACAATGCAAGTGGGTGTTCAAGAAAAAGCCAGAAAGCAATAACAGTATCAGGTATAGAGCTAGACTTGTGGCTAAAGGTTACACTCAGCAGCACGGAGTGGATTTTAATGAGACTTATGCACCAGTTCTCAGGTATTCTACACTTAGACTTATGTTTGCATTAAGTGTAAAGTTTAATTTTGAAATAACTCATCTTGATGTAGTAACTGCATTTCTTAATGGTTTATTAACAGAAAATGTATACATGCAAGCACCTCCTAGTTTAAATTGTCCAAGTAATTGTGTTCTTAAACTGAAAAAGGCAGTTTATGGTTTGAAGCAGTCAGCCAGGGCATGGAATGCCAGAATAAATGATTGTTTATTAGAAATGAATTATGTAAAGTCAGCTTCAGAACCATGTTTGTATTGTAAAAAATTTAAAAATGAGCAGACTATCATTGCAATATTTGTCGATGATTTTTTTATTTTTTCTAATAGTAAGTCTATGACTAATGATTTAAAAATACAACTTATGTCAAAATTTAAAATTAAAGACCTAGGTAAAATAAAAAGGTGTTTAGGCATGCGAGTAAAACATGATAATAATTGTATCACTATTGATCAGGAACAATTTGTAGAACAGATTCTTAAAAAGTTTTCAATGAATGATTGTAACACTAAAGATACTCCAATGGAATGTAATTTAAAATTAGATAAGGCAGAATGTGTTGACAAACAGATTCCCTATCAACAATTATTAGGAAATCTTATGTATCTGTCAGTATTAACACGGCCAGATATATCATACAGTGTGAGCTATCTTAGCCAATTTAATAATTGTTTCAGTTCAGTTCATTGGCATCATGCAAAAAGAATTTTAAAATATTTAAAAAAGACTAAATCTTATGGTTTAAAATTTACTAAAGATACTTGTAACTTAGAAGGTTTCGTTGATGCAGATTGGGCTTCAAATACAATAGATAGGAAGTCCTATACAGGTTTTTGCTTTAAATTGTCAGGCTGTGTAATATCCTATGAATGCAGGAAGCAACAAACAGTAGCATTATCTAGTACTGAAGCCGAATACATGGCCATTGCGGAGGCATGTAAAGAGGCAATGTATTTGAGGAGTCTCTTATCAGATATTGTGAATTGTAACGATACTGTAGTAATTTATAATGATAATCAGGGAGCTCAAAAGTTGACAGAAAATACTTTATTTCACAAACGAACTAAGCACATAGATGTGCGCTATCATTTTATACGAGAAGCAGTTTCTAATAAGCTTGTAAAAATTGTATATCTGCCAACGTCTGAGATGCCTGCCGATGTACTAACTAAAAGTTTAAGTGGTGCCAAACATAACTATTTTGTAAAATTGTTAGGAGTTCAGAATGTTTAAATGTGTCGAGTCAAGGTAAATTTTTTTTTGTTTTTTAACTTGTAATAATTATTTTGATAAGTGGTGCTGTTAAAATATGGTATTGTCTATGGTATCAAAATAATAGGTTTAAAAAGAAACAAATAAAATATTGTCTATTCTCAACCGGCAACTCATTCGTTTTATTAAGATAGTCATCACTCGCAATCTTTTTATCAAAAATGAGAAAAACATAAAAGATAAAAAATAAACGATCTGATTATATTATTAGTAAGTAGGAACGTGCCTGTAGAGGCAAGAGAATGTGCTTTATTAGAGGCAAAAAACGCGAAGAATCGCTGCGGTCTGAATGATATTGAAATATTCAAGAAAAACAATTTCATAAAAGCCTTCAGAGTCGTTTTTGACGATAACGGCTTAATTTAGCTGGAGTTATGGTACGATTTCTTAAATATTATTTTCATCTAAGACTTATTTTATTTTCTTATCATAAATGCGCACGTGATTTATTCAATAATAGTAGTAAATATGAGAACATTTACGCGATTACTACCCATTCAATAAAACATCTTAGATGGATTAAAATGGCGGTTTAATAAACCCGACGTTTTAATCCGTTTAAGTTCTTTAATGGTGTTGTAGTTTCATAACCAGTGTGGGTAAGGTAGTTTTTATACTTACTCTGTCGTAATGAACTATGAAAATAATAGTATTTTCGGCTAATCGGTTTCATACGGTTATCAGATTATTATTAGTATCTAATACCCCAATGAAATGTTATAATGGTCTAGTCAGCAGACTTCCCGTAATAACTGGACTTCCTAAATCTTGCGTAATGGCCAAATTAGATCGGGATAAAGCCCTTGGAAAACGATTAGTGTTATCTTTTGTTCATTCACTCATGAAATTGCTTGTAAATTGGTCGCACTTACGATGATTCTGACCATTTAGTTCTTAGAACGAAGAAGGTCCTGATAAAAATAAGACACTATCGTCATGAGTCGAACCACGTCCACTACTGGGCATAGGCCTCCCCCAAGGATCTCCATACTGATTTGTCATGCGCCACACTAATATCATCTCAAAATACCATGATCCCTACGACATGTCATCGGATTGACAGCATTAATGTTTCACAATTTTTGACTATCAAATGAATGCAAAAAATGGCGTTCATGAATGCCGGCGCCGCCAACTTAGATTTTAAAAACTTTAGAATCATATATGATTGACAATAAGTAAAAAACAATTTTTACGATTCAAAATCGGTGTTCGTATAATTGGGAATCGACCGCACCGCATCACTAGTGAACTCTTCATGACAGCTGTCATACGTATCGAGCTATTTTTGGAAATACAATATCTTGGGACACCATTTTTAATGTAATTTTTTTACTTTCGATCGTTGGATCGTTGGTAGTATTCAGATTTCAATTCATTTTATCTATTTGTTAGCATTTTATTGTCAACATTTAAAGATACATGTTATGATGAAAATAAGAGGTTTTCATTTTCCAAACATCATTTATTTAATTTCAAACAATTTTAACGAATTTCTACATGATATGAAATCTGGACTGTTTTTAAATTTAAAGCTACTTAGTCTAATAGGTGTTCTGTAAACATTATTTTCTCTTAAATTATCTGACATTCAGACGATTATATCTAGATCTAGTTTTAATGATTTGGTCCTTAAGTAGTATCTTATTAATGTATGAAAGGGGATAATTAGTTATTTTATATTTAAGTCTCTGGACAAATGTTATCCATACAGCAGAATGAAGTCGATATTTTACAAGTGTGACAAATGGCGCCATTAGCAAACATTTAAACAAAATGGCTGCTTATTTTAATGATTTTTAAGGATTTTTACGTTATTATCCATTTCAACTTGAACTGCCAGCACAAGTATAGACTCTGAGAAAGCGAAAAATATAATCGGCTTCAAAACGTTGTATGGGGAAATTTTCTTCACCAAATCAGGAGACCATACGTCCGCGAGTTGCGATGACATGTCTCAATCACAGAACCAACGCTTTGCGTCAAGGCTTACGACCATCATCAACATAATCATTCCAACAAATACTCAACTCCGAATCACCCTAGCGGCCAGCCGCCGAACAGTCAAACGCAGGTCATCGCAATGCGCGTACTTGATAAAATTTTCTTAAAAACTACGTTGACACAGGAATTTAGGGTTGATTTTCCCACATTGCAACAGTATTTTTATTACATCAGAAAGCCTATTGCATCACCAGTACAACAAAATAACTCAAAATATACCAAAACATGAAGTCAACATTGAATTAATTTGTCTGATTAACTTTCGTCTTTAATACACAATTCGAGTTTTGCAAAATTTTGAGTTACATTAGTTTATAAGACTAGCCTTGCAAGTTATGCTATTAAAATTTTATTTTACTGTCATATTGTCGCAATATATGAAAGTCTTCCTTTAAGGTCGAAATGAAATACTTCTTATGCTACATCTACACTTAAATAACAAATGTGAACGTGCGCTCTCATTGACGGCGAGTTGATGTTAACTTAATTACTGTAGATATAAAATAGTCCACAATGACAGCATCAGTTTTGTTAATTCTACTGTTCGTATTGTCAGAAGAACCTTGGATGATTTAGAAAATACTATGATGCTCGTAGACTATAATTATTATCAAAGCAATCTTGTAGCCAAAAATTACGAAAAATTGGTTTTCCCTACCATTCAAAGCTAAGGCACTTTGTGATATTGCTGTTGTTAGATTCGGCCGATTACTTAGTTTTCGTACCGCAGGAACTTCAATTCCCCATCGTAGCAAAGATTGATTTATTCCTTCTCTGAACTACGCTACTGCCTTACGAATAACGGTATATGTGTGCTCTGGGGAGGCCTGGAGCTGTGCAAATACCGCATTGAAGTAACTGAAATGTTAAACTAGAAAACTATTTTTGTTGAAAGCTTAAGCCTGGCGAGAATTTTCAGCGCTTATATTCAATACGAAATTGGTTATGACTATTTGTTTCTTATGTAGGTAATAAATAATCCATCAAATAATAATATTATTGGTCGCTGGTACAATTAGCAACAAAGACCAGTGAATAAACTATCATAAGTTCTTATTGCTTTAGCGATAAGTTTATGAATCCTAATACTGTGACAAGTAGGCTGTCAATAGAAAACCTCAAACAATCCGTGCGCAAGCTACAAGGAATCGGAGACTAAGGTGGGGCTCTTCACTCTCCCTTTATCAGTGCAAATCCCAACGCTAGCTTATTACTTCAGATTTCAAGATTCCTTGGGGCTCGCGCGTTGATTGCCACTAAGTTTGCATTTGACGTGTCCGATTTTGATGCTTGTCAAAGTATAAGAAGTTTTGGATTTTCGTCAGAGTAACAAGGACTTCAGCTGTTCAGGTATGTTGATTCCTGACACCAGCGGTCATCAAAATATGACTCGACGTATGACTTTTCACCTACATTAGAATCTAGAATTATCATTAGAGTTATAACGAGTTACAACAGCTTCTGCAGCTTCCTTGATTGCAGAACCAAAATCATCAATGACACACAAAAGAATTGAGAAATCCATTAGTTAGTATTTGGTCGTCGTCAATGAGTGCGCACGAGTGCGTGCGCGAGGCGCTCTCGCGGTGAGATCACTGTTGCTGCGCGGGCGGCGCCAGGCGCGCGGCGAGCAGGAGGATGTCGCGCTTCTCCTTCGGGAAGCGCAACTCGCGCGCAGCCAGCCGGGCGGCGCGCAGCTCGCGTTCCGCGCGCGCGAGTTCGCCGCGCAGCACCCCGCCGCCTGCGCCTGGTGAACAACTTACGTTTTTATCACGTTCATTGTGAAATATTAAAAAAACGTTTTTTGTCAGCATCACCTCAATTGCTGACAATAAGAGTACGAGCACAATCAGATGGAAGAAGGAGAAACTTAGAACGAAACGTTCACCTACGTCCGTGGTCCTAGAAAACTAACTTCGTTCCCACTGTCATGGAACATAAGGAACATAAGTTATTAGCGACTAAAACCGCAAATACTGTAGGATTTTATCAGAGGCGGACTGCCCAGCCAAATGAAAGGAGTCTGCGAAGCCTTTGCTGTGTGATGTGTTCCGGCAATGTTAGCAGCACACTTAAAAATAAGAATGCAAGCACTGCCGTTCTAGCTGCTTCACGGCTCCTAGACGTGTTTTGACGGTAGTTACCGGCCGCCGCGGCGTCCCGCTCGCGCGCCGCCCACTCGCGCGCCATCTGCTCGCGCATGGCGTCGTCGAGCGCGCGCGCGGAGTAATGCGCGACCACCTCCTGCCGCGAGCACTGCCGCTCGCGCATGGCTCGCAGCGACCCGTTCCAGTGCAGCAGCTGGAACACCGTCATCAGCTCTTGGAACTCCAGCATTGTCCGCCCTTTGTTTGCTTCAAGCATGAATCTGGAACAGATGGGATTGTTGAGTTTGCTGCTTTACCTATAAGTTTGAGCGTATTGATCGATGCTTCCTTGTTATGTATCCCTCAATGGATAAGATGTTTAGGTGATGAAGATCACAGTTTGACAGCCGTGCCCGGAGTCCTAGTCTAGGTCATATCTCGGGCCGGGCCTAAAGTTTGTGATTAGGTTTTTCTGTTCGGAAAATAGGCTAAGTCACACTGTACACAGGCGGTGTAGGACACCCCCGTGTCTCGGAAAGCACGTAAAACCCTTGGTCCTGCTCTGAACTCTTCTCAGTTGGTGCGCGCCACCACTTCTCGTCGTTCACGCTGTCACAGAACAGTCGCTCACCTGAAGGCAGCGATGCCGGCGCTGGGGTCCTGGTGGTGCGATGCGGCGTCGCCGGCGAAGGACGCGCGCGCCTCCGCCACCGCCTTCTCGATAAAGTGCTCAGAGATGCGCCGCGACTCATGCTCGTTGAACACGCTGTTCATCAGCGCTATCTTCGCTGCGCTTCGCCGTGCTTCGGCTTTTGTTGGGCAATTCTGGTGGCAAAATTTTATATTTACAAATCTTATCTAAAGCATTTATTATTTGAGCAACGGTATAATAATATATTGGTATGTGTTTATTATCTTTAAACAAAGGCTGTATTGCACAGCCTTTGTTTAAAGCTCTGCGGGTAGAGGCATGCTGCAGCCAGTTTGTCCTGGTCTAAGTGATTTTTGTTTACTATGTATTTATATGTATTAAATATACAAATTTTGTATATTAAATACCTGTTCTGTTAGTAATGAACACAAAAGTATCATATTGGATGGTGTTGTTCAGAAGTGCGTTTAACTTCATAAACATAAAACACATTATATTTCGGTGAATCATTTTTGATTTATTAGGACTTCTATTTACCCTGCGAACCAAATAAAACAAGTTTAACCCAAAATAGAAATATTGCTCGTATCACTAACAAAGTATAGGTGGGTAAACATAAATTAAGGGTCTTCTTAGGTTGAGCGATGAAATAGACGCTGCGAGGGTAAACCCCACGCAATCTCTAGACACAAGTCACTTCAGGCATTTATATTGGTACATATCGTTTATTTTGGTCAGCCAGTCTGACCTTTACGAAATTCCCTAAATTGGCTTGGGGCTTGATCTTTTGACAGACACCAGTTTATCATCTAATACTTTTAATATCGACCGAGGTTGTTCTTTTTTGGAATATTAATAAGTAATAGATAATTATTGAATAATTAATATTATACATACTAATATTGGAAATCGTAAGTAACTCATTTCCGTTTTTTTTCTTAAGTTTTCATGCTTTAACTGAACCAACAGTAATATACATATTTGGTATAAAGTATAAACTTTTCACTACATAGCAAAGGAACAACAGATTGACGTTGTTTTTTGGTATAGGGGGACAGTTTAATAGTGACATAATATGCTACTTTTTATCCCATGAAAATACCACGGGATAATGTTGTGTAGTCTATGCGGGTGATGCCACGGGCGGAAGATTAGTCGGTTATAATGATTTTTTTTAAAGTATAGTTAGCAGCACATAATCTACCCTTATCTACGGTTCGATTAAGATAGAGATCTTAATCGAACCGTAGATATCATATTATTATGAGATTAGTAGGTATAAGGAGAGCCTAATACTAATCTCATAATAATTTTAAAGTCTCATAAGAGTCATAAGTTTCTAAAATATACTTACCAGACGAAATAAAATCGAATCTGTCTAAACTTCTCAATTGAAATTGAAATTTATGTGATGGACACTGCTGAAAAGTTAATGTGATTTTCACGTCAACGTTCAGAAACTTGAGGCTTATCAAAATAATACATCAAAATTATTGACAAGGTTATAAAGTTAAAAGCTTATTTATATTTCATAAAATTCGATAAAATCGTCTTGACATACATGACACGTTAGAATACCTATACCTTTTTTTTCAGAGAAGAACGCTTTGAGTCATTTATCATTACTGCAGGCTAGCGGGACTTGCCGAGCCGTGTGGGGGACTCAGGACTATAGACGTTTATCTCTTCTAATTACTAAATTCCTCCGGTTTCCCCTTCACACCCGAAATGAACGGCCGAAAGACTAGGTAATCCACATAGTACATGGCTTGAGTGACCTAGGTCATCTACGTATTATTTACCAGCTTACGAATCACTTAAGTAGTCATCGTGAAAAAAACTGTCAACTTTACTGTATCAAAACATTTCTAATATCTACAGTAAATAGTTAGACATTCAATTTCGAAATGCATTAAGTTTAGAAAATAATGATCGGGTTTAGTCACCAACGCAACATCTTACTCTAGCAGTTTTATGCAATCGCAAAACCTAGATTTTACGTACAAAATGATGTCTCGGAAATAAATAAGCGAGAAGGAAAACCATGGGTTTAAATAAAATTGTGAACTTGATCTAATTAACTTCAGCCGACGCGACGAACATATTTCAGGCGGGTCCCATGGCGCTTGAGGTGTGTTAAGAATGCCCTGCAAAATGAGCGCTGCTAAAAATTAATTTTTCCTTGCTACATAGTAGTTCAAATCACAGTGAGGCTGACCTCACCTGCATCTGAATGCAGGCTGGTTTTGCATCCACAGTCGTAAATGTGTCGTGATCTATTATCGAGTTCTGGTGATAGAAAATAGGAGCCAATTCTCGATGTTATGATGCTTAAACGCATTCTCCACCGAAAAAAAAAGCCAATTCTTGATGATAAAGCTTAATGAGTGATGTTTTCTAAAGTAATTTATCTTGCATGAGATGTTCTTTGGCAATCTTAAATGCCCAAATCAAAATCCTCACTCATTGTATTTTGCAAGGATAAAATTTTACTCTACCCTCCCAGAAGACCGACGAAGTAGCTATACTATTGCGCTTCGTTTGGTGCAGGCCGAAACCCCCATTTGCTCTCCATCTCAATATCCCAAAACTCGACTTCTCCACGCCCGGCGCCCTCCCCTGTGTTTTTTGAAGTGAAAACTTCTTTAGCGGCGTTGTGCATTTTTTGTATGGGGAAAAAATGTTAAACTCGCGTCAGGATTTATGTGTCACGTGACCTGATCGAAAATCCATATAAAATTTGAAGTCCGGACACGTGTTTTCTACAAACTTATCTGTTCCGGTGGCCAAAATTGGAACTACGTGAAATGCAATGCAAAAACGATATGTAATGACAGTTTTAAATAGACAGTAGCGACGCCGCCACCGGAACAGATAGTTTGTCGGTCTATAGACATTAATGGTTTTTTGTTCAATTTGACAGCTCATTTATGCAAAGAAAAGTGCTTCTTATGTACATCAGGAGTAGAGTAAATAATTGTATTAATAAGAACTGATGTTGTTTTCTTGAGTTTTATTCCTTTAACGTAAGGTATATTTTTCTTTGCATAAATGAACTGTCAAGTGTGACCTCTTCTACTATTATAGCCGCAGTGCGGTCGCTTCCTATATGCTTCCTATGCTACAAAGTGACCACAAAGACCTTAATTTGATATCCTGCAAAATTCAAAATTTAATTGCCGTAATAAAACATTTAAAAAGTTTGGAATATCTTTATTCGCCGGAATTATATAACAGTATTTTGTGGAAATTAACACCACTTCTCCGCAGTCTTTGGATCCGCTATGCTGCGGAGCATGCATCAGGTCGTATGAAGTTGGAAATGCTGTCCGATTTCCTGCGACAAGAGGCTCGTTCTCACACACAGTTTGGCTTGTTACCCCGAATTCCCAGTGAACATCCTCGAAAGCGACATGTTGATTACTGTAACACCACTCGTGTTATTAACGATTCGGGAGTCTGCGGATTCTGTAAAGGGAATCATTTCTTGGCCGATTGCTCCAAATTCAAAAGTTTATCCGCAGATTCCAGTATGCAATTAGTTGTAAATTCCAAACTTTGTTTTCGTTGTTTAGAAAATAAATAGTTGTCAATCAAAAAAGTATGACATTGACGGTTGTCAATCATTTTATCATCGTTTATTACATGGCGTTTCAGTGTCACAGCAAGGAGTTTCTGATAAGTCTGAAAAAGTTTCTGATTACATTTGAGGGATAAACTTTTTAATGTAATATAAATTGTCATGTTTGTGTACGATAGCGCAATAAATAAATATTGTATTTTACCACATAAATGATAGTACTTTTATACCTCTACCAGTCAATTAAATCCCTAACCATTCCAAAATACATATCAAAAATGCACAACGTTACACAACAACGTTACGTATACAATTCATATAGAGCGTAATATAATGTTTGCAGTTTTCATCACTGCTATATTTTACTTTGTGGCTAAGACTCAAGCTGCAGTAGCAAAACTGTTATGTCTTCTTATTTTAGAATATAACCGTGCGAGAAATTCGCTGTACTTTCACTAATAAATTAGAATTTTCTGTTAGATTTATTTTCCGCTTTATTCCTGAGATTTAAAAATGCGAGGTTAAAATCCTGAGGTCGGATTTTCACTCTTTTGCTTCTAACACCTTTCTACTTATTTAATAGAAATGACGGTAAGAAAAGTTAGGAATGCCTCTTATGCTGTCTAACGTCATGATATCCTAATTATATTAAAGATGCACAACTTTGTGAGGATGGATGGATGTTTGTTACACTTTTACGTAAAAACTTGTAGTTAACGTAAAGGGATCGGCTTGTATGTTACATAATAATAAAAATAGCAAATGGGCTACATTGTTAACACATTATGCGAGCAAAGCCGTGTTTGTGTTAACGTGTAGTCGGGTTTTACTTTTTGCTAATTCGAAACAAAGCTAAAATAAATAATTATAATTCGTTGTCTCGTTCTGTCCTCATTCATCTTGTCACAGCAAAATTATTGTTAGGCTGTCACCGGCCTGAACTAGGCTGAGAAAGACATTCTTAGAAGATCCGTTTGCCTAGATCTATAAAATCCATTATGATGTAGAGTAAGGCGGGGGAATGGCGTTCACTTAAGGAAAACATGGTATATTTTTTTAATTATTTATTATAAATCAAAATTAAAAAAGTAACAAAGTCTTTAATTATAGAGTAATCAACATTTCAACAACAAAAGCATATATCTTTGACCTACTAGTAGTAGGAAAACATTTAAAAAAAAACACGTTTGAGCGGCATTGCCCCGGACGTTGGGTAATGCCGCTCAAACATGTTTTTGACAACTAAGATACATTTTAATCAAAGAAATATTATTGAGATCAACCTTATCCGATAAAAGTAAAGTCTACAATCACAAATAAGTATCAATTATCCCCATTTGCATAGCTGGGCATCGTTAATCAAATAGTTAACTTCGTTAATCGCTAATCCGTTACTAAAAAAGTTAACTTCGTTAAACGTTAAAGCGCTTCTTTTGGGACGAATTAACGCAAGTAAACGTTGATCGTTAATCCGTTAACACATGGTAAATAATGCTTAAAAAAATCAGAAATTAAAGGGGTTATTTACCAACTGGACACACGAGACTAAACAAGGTGGGTCCATTTAGTGAAATTAAAATTTGTATCATTAATTACTTTGTTATCTCGTCACGAAAAGATTTATTTTGTTTCAGGTTACAGTGTGACTCGTTGGGATAACTTTGTAAAATGATTTCCAACTAGTCACACAGAGTCACACTTGACTGTAACCCGTCGGGAGCAGTGGCGTAGCGTATTCCCAACCAGTCACACTCATTCAATATTTCAATCTACAACAAAAAATATTGAATCTCCAGTTACACTGTAAGGAGGTTATCTTTATGATATTCAATGATAATAAAAGACAAGAGAAGAACTAATTCAAAGATACCGGTTGAGAATAGTGCTTTTACAATTTCTTCTTCATTTCATTCCAGGTCCACGACTGGTGGACGTTTTCTGAGGTGGACGTTCAGAATAATATATTTATCTCTTTTTCGCTGTTATTGTTCCTAACGTGCCCTGTTGGTGAACTTTGCGAACAAAACTTAAAAGTTGTCGCAACGTTGCTTGGTGGACCTTGGGAATAATCCAAATGAAGTAAGGTTGTTATTCGGGCAATTAATTTCTTTCTCAAAGGCCGGCAACTTACTTGTGACTCCTCCGGTGTTGCAGGTATCTATGAGCGGCGGTGATTGCTTACCATCGGGTAGGTACATTAAAAAACGCAAAATTTGAGTTCTACTTATTATATTTTTCAACACCGATACTTATATTTCCGTAACTTTGATTCTTTATAGTTGCCAAATCGTTTAGTCAGACGATGGTCTATTTACGTGGCATTAATCTACGTGATCTCAGGCACTTTACTATCATCATCATTTCCTTGCCCTTATCCCACGTTATGTAGGGTCGGCGCAACATGTTTTTTCCTTCCACACACTCCTATTAGCCGTCAATTCTACATTCTCTCCTTTTATTTTCAAATCATACTTCACGCAATCCATCC
Organism: Mecyna flavalis; assembly: GCA_949319885.1. Taxonomy (NCBI): domain Eukaryota; kingdom Metazoa; phylum Arthropoda; class Insecta; order Lepidoptera; family Crambidae; genus Mecyna; species Mecyna flavalis. The sequence continues at coordinate 4,207,624 of OX439426.1, forward strand.
ATCTCTTTTTCGGTCCTCCTCTGCTTAAATCTCCGTCTACGCACATATATATCTATCATTCTTTTGGCGACTGTGTGTCTTCTCTTCTCATTCCATATTAACCTTGCACTCCTTACTTTATCCACTACCGGTGCAACTTTCAAACTTCCTCTTATATACCTACTCATTCCTAATCGTATCCAACCTCCACACATCCATCTTAGCATGCGCATCTCAGTTGCATGTACCTTTCTTTCGATCCATACATTGCGACAGGTCTGATGACCGTTTTGTAATTTTTTCCCTTAAGCTTAAGGGGCATCCGTGGGTCACATGTTGTTCCCGAGATCTGTCGCCACTTCATCCATGCTGCATTCATTCTATTCTGCACGTCCCGTTCCATGCTATGCTGTTCGTTCAATGTTTTGTACTTACTTCACCATAATAATGTTCTTATTTTATCAAACGTGTTCAGTTGACGAAAACATGAAAGTGATTTATTTTAAGTTTTCTTAAGTGGACACGTGTCGAGATGACATAGTAATAAATGATAGAAAATTTAAATTAATTGACACAAACAAAAAAAGAGTGTATATTTAGAGTGTTTAATGGCACGGTGCGGTAAACCGTCCTCCTAGCCGAGTTTTTCCACTACGGCGGCCAATCTTTTTACGATCAGCAAACTACGCAGGATATATTTAAGTGCACAAGTGAGTTCGCAAGCACAGGTGCACTCTCTATTCCCTCACTCTCATACGGTGGGACAATAGTAAGTAACGGATTAACGGACTTGGAAAAATGTAACGGAAGTTAAAGAGTCCGTTAACATTTTTTTAAGTTAACTTAAAAGTTAATCCGTTACTGGAAATGTTAACTTCGTTAATTAACGATTAACGGATTAACGAGTTAATGCCCAGCTATGCCCATTTGTATGTAAGATTATCCTTTTTCAATTTAACAATAAGATGGTGCAGCAATACCACCAACTCGTTATTTTTTCCAAATTCTTCACTCCAAGCCGCTTTAGGGGTGATCCTTTGAAGATTTCTTGGCATATCTACAACAATAAGAAAATAAGTCACCATGCAAGAGGATGGCGCTCAGATGAGCGGTATAACCCCAAGCGGTCTTTTTGTAATTAATTTGAAATTTAAAAAAAGTCATACACAGTTGTTGAGTATTTATTGCATTATCACAAAATAGAATAGTTTTACTATAAGAAAAGTAAAATTAATAATCAAATAAACATTAAGGTATTGGACTTACCGGCAAAAACACGTAACCAAAAATTAGATCAGCGCGGCCGCAAACGAAGAAACGCACTTCACGGTCACATGACGCGAGCTGATTGCCCGTTTGCATCGCTGTCTGTTAGAGGTCCCATCCCCTCGCGCTTCACGCGACGTGGTTTGTTGCTACGTTCCATTTTGACAGAGTTATAGAGGTGAGCGCCATTACCCAGTGAGCGCTATTCCCCCTCCCTCCCCTAAGTAATAGGAAAATTATTTCCAAAAAAAATCTGTTAAAGAACTCTGACAAAACTAATTCATCAAAAAGAAATGTAAACAATGCAAACATCATAATCAAAATATTTTTTATTCATGTACGCTTCAGAGTTTGTAAATCGTCGAAAATTAATGTTACTACCGACTTCGGTAATATTGTTCACTGTGGAGAAATTCTAATCTCGATGTCTCTTTTAGCTTTACAACAATTATTATTTATCAATACAATCCCCATTTCTCTAATAATAGTCATACAGTTTTCTATGTCAAAGATACTGAACGCTGCCGTACGAGGTCAAACTGTTGTTTGTGTCGGCAACTTTGTTGCAGGGACGTGAGTGCATCCGACAGACTTGCACCTGTAAAGTTGACCTGGCTAAGCGCATAAGCGCTTGAATAACTTTGTTTGAACTTAACGGGCCTTTCCAGAAAGACTCGTAACATAACACTCGTCCAGAAATAATGTAACTATTTATATTCTAAGGCCTTCACAGATAAGTAATGCCACAATGTGGATATTTTTACTTTTACAAGGATACAATGGAATTTATTTCACGACTCAGTGATTTTTATTCTCAGCGGACAAAAGCCTAGTCAACGAGGGCCTTTTCACAAAAATGTTTGTTTTACCCTCTTTTGAGAAATAGAAACTTAAGTTACATAATATTATCTACATAACTATTAACATTTTCCTTTAGGGTCAAGTCATATTATTATTATTTATGCTATGTCCTATGGTTATAATTTTATAATTTTGGCAAAGAATGAAAAATCTTCATAGTCGCGCAACTATTAATTCTTTCAAACTTTAAAGTACTGACAATTTTTTTATGTCACAGGGAGGCAAACGAGCTAGTGTAACTCCTGATGGTAAGGCCTTGGCCATGGTCTTGTAAGTTGATCTTCTATGTGACGGTGGTACTTCCCCGGTCGAGTCGGCCTATTCCGTCCAGACAGGAGTTGTTTGCAGCATGGCTCTACCACACATACAACTTTGGTTCTAGAGTGTCTCTGACGTACCTACCTGGAAACTCCCGAAGCACGCTCCCCATGCAGCGTGACGTAGCAGACGCGCGGCGGGCACAGACTCGTAGATGACGAGCGCACCGTCTTCACCTGCCAGAACTCTTGCATCTCGTCCACTTTGGTTTTAGAGTGTCTCTGACGTACCAGGAAACTCCCGAAGCACTTTCCCCCAGGCAGCGTGACGTAGCAGACGTACGGTGGGTGCGCGGCGGGCACGGACTCGTAGATGACGAGCGCGCCGTCTTCACCTGCCAGAACTTCTGCAGCGCCTCAACTTTGGTTCTAGAGTGTCTCTGACGTACCTGGAAACTCCCGAAGCAAGCTCCCCCAGGCAGCGTGACGTAGCAGACGTAGGGCGGGTGCGCGGCGGGCACGGACTCGTTGATGACGAGCGCGCCGCCTTCACCTGTCAGTACTCTTGCAGCGCCTCAACTTTGGTTCTAGAGTGTCTCTGACGTACCTGGAAACTCCCGAAGCAAGCTCCCCCAGGCAGCGTGACGTAGCAGACGTAGGGCGGGTGCGCGGCGGGCACGGACTCGTTGATGACGAGCGCGCCGCCTTCACCTGTCAGTACTCTTGCAGCGCCTCAACTTTGGTTCTAGAGTGTCTCTGACGTACCTGGAAACTTCCGAAGCAAGCTCCCCCAGGCAGCGTGACGTAGCAGACGTACGGCGGGTGCGCGGCGGGCACGGACTCGTAGATGACCAGCGCGCCGCCGCCGCCCGCCGCGCCGCCGCCGCGCGCCGCCTTCACTTGCCAGAACTCTTGCAGCGCCTCCACCACATTCACTGTTGAAAGCACGCCATCAGCTGGAACAATACATTCTACGTAAGAAACATTGATAAACAACTACTAACAATATCTACTTACTAAACCATCAAACTAAATTTTTAAAAGTATAGTGTCGACCTGCAAATTGTCCCACTGTTGTACACAGGCTTTGATCACGGAAACCAAGTCATTGGTACAATGAACACCGGTGAATAAATAAATAATTTTAAATATCAATGGACACTGGAATGACCAAATAATAAAATTGTCTATAAAAGCATGATATTAGATTTTCTTACATCTGTACTAAGTATGTTTTATTAGACAATTTCAGTTAGGATAATATCAAAAACATAATTATGTAGCAACGGAGCCATTGTTATTTTATCACTTAACATTCCCACACATTTTAGGGTAAATACATCTCTAAAATTAGCCAACTCAAACATTCTTGAATAATTTAAATTCGCTTAATTATGTAGATTAAGATTCTTTTAATTATGTAGATAAGTGTCGACAATGTCTTTTCTTTCATTCGTCAGAATACTTTTTGTCACTATTCACAAGAGAAATTTTCATAACAGGTGCTCAGTTTTATAAAATTATTCACATTTACCGACGATTCTTAAGGCGAAAACTCAGAATTCAAGAAATTTTATATCGATAAAAATTCGTTTCACTCAACACCTCAATCCTCCTGGGGCTTAAAGCAATCTCCAGACGAATCCGTCTGCAGCGAAAATGAGCTTTAATACAATATTAAACCGAAGATTTATATTTACCAAAATGTTTGTAGAAACAAAGTTCTATCTACTGATTCAATTGGAACTAATATTGTTTTAAGTAAAATATGCCACAAGCATGCAAACATGGTCGATATCTTAAAATAAAATATAAATATTTTCTCTACATGAAAATAATATTCAATCCGTATAAAACCTTCAAATAAAAACCTAAACACTGTATCATAACGGGCATCGCGAAATCAAAAATATATCATCATTTTATTATCTGAACGAAAACACATAATCTTAAAATGGAGGCAATCATTAAAACATGTGTGCTGTCAGACAAAACATTAAAATAATGTGTTAAGGCAATGGAACCGTTAAATTATGTCTTTATCAAAGCAAATAAAACCTTATAATTCGCAGGCCGTGATGTAGTCTTTTGGGGGTGGGCGTATGAATATAAAATCTGATAACATCACGTAGGTTCTATTCAAAAGTAAGATACGGCGATCATATTCTATACTAATATTATATAGAGGAAAGATTTGATTGTTTGTTTGTTTGTATTGAACAGGCTCCGAAACTACTGAACTGATTTTAATAATTCTTTCACTGTTGGAAAGCTACACTATCCCCGGTGAACATAGGATACTTTTGTACCCGGAAATGTAGGGGGAAGGGGGGGATATTTAAAAAAAGAAATTAGGCGCGGGTGAAACCGCGAAGGCTATTTCTTTAAAATGAACTATTACTACTTAAGGACGATAATTATCGTTAACTCGATATTTTTGACCCCAAGCACGTTCGATTCCGACATGTTTTAAAGCGAATCCATAACTGAGTTTTTCCTTCTAGTGTTGATTAATGTAAGTTTTGAACTGTCTTTGGTAATAAATACCATTAACCTAAACTTTTTAATGTTACCTACCTACATTGTAATTAGGAAGCGTCTGAGCTATTATTGTTTACGCAATATTTTTAACAAAGCTGTAACAAACATGTACACGTTTTTGAGTAACGATCTAGTTTTTAAGTAGGTACAATTTTTTTTTGGTCTACTCATTTTCGATTGTTACTTGTTGTGTATGCCAAAATAAACTGTTGCTCAATGTCCAGTCACACAGTAGGCTGGTCGAGTCTTTCAGTCTTTGATTTCAAGTACACTGGTATGTTTTGTGAAACTGCACACAATAGAGTTACTATTAAAAGTGTGTAATGAAAGCCGGTATACCTATTGGAAAATTGTAACACCTGTCTTATAGCAAAACTAAAAGACTGAAACCCGTAGCACAGATTACTTAATAGTTACTAATGTTATTACAACATTAATAATTTTTAACATCTATAAGTTTGTATAGAATCCGTATTGCACAAATCTAATTCTTACTTCGACGATTATCTTATACCAACTACCTATCTATTGCAACTTGTATGTAAGAAAACACACGATTAATCGTTTCTTTACTGATTTTCACACATGAACGACAGTCTAGAAACTTCTTGTTTCAAAGGAAAAGCAATCCGTACAATGACGGAGATTGAAAGATGGTAGACAATAAGGGGGAAAGGTTAAAACCGACCGGTTTCCACAGTGGGAATTGCTCATCTAACATTTTGTTGTAAGCACGTTAATATACAAAGAGAAGTTTCTAGAGAAGCTACTTCTGTTATCTCTATATACTAGTAGTATTAAATAATTTTACTTTATTCACTGAAATAACATGGGTAACAAACAAAATATTTTAATGTTATCACTACATTTGAATATTTTAATTTACTTATCACAAATGATCATCGTATAATTATTGCCGATTATAAAGTTTTTTTGACATTTTGCAAATATTAACGTCTCGATAATGTAGTGGTTCAAGTACCGAACAAAACTATCATCAATCCGATTTGGCAAGCGTGGTGATTAAACCAACATTTTAATGATGGATGGAGGAGGCCTTAGGCCTGTTGTGCGAAATTAACTTTTACTTTACAATGTTTATCTACATAATTATGACGTACTTTTCCGTGGAAATCTAAAGCTTAAAATCAGTCCATCTATACTATAGATTATATAGTATAATAAAGCTTCCAGCCAGGATAATGTAAAGTGGGGCGTTCACTATTGCGCTATAACTTAGCGCTTGAAGACTCGAATTAATTCCAGAGTACAGATTAAACTGTGCATTTTAAAACGGAGTGTTAAGTGATGCTTGGAAAGTGCGATGGATGACGTCTTTCACAAGGAAAGCGTTCATTATTAATATAAAAACTTGTGGCGAACCATTCAGCTGGAGTTGTCTAGCAACGCTAATCGATTAAAAAGCAACTTCACAAAGAAAATGATTTCAAAATTCGAATCAATGATATTTTTTTCACGAGGGATAATGTGTTAAATTTTTTTTTTTTTTTTTTTTTTTAATGGACTATCCCGCGCCTGTTTGCGGCGCGATGATTCTGCCAATGTCAAGTAATTATGGGAGTTTCTTCTTGCGTTAAAACATTGGTGTTAAGATGTTTTAACGCTTCATGGAAACACTGGAGGATACTCTCAAGGTCACGGGGGAATGGACGCCATTGCGGTAAGAGCGTCTCATCTACCGATGAGACACAGTACACGCAATACCCGTCCATTCAGTCAATTTGTTTCAATTTTCTTATTTATGACACTTCGTTACACTTTACTGAATGAAAATCACACCACTTTTCAACACTAAACTGCACTAGATCACAAATAAAAAGATTTAAAACTAAAAGACGCGTGGGCCCATCGCCTACCCTCCAGTGAATCTGTTAAATTTTTAGTGAGTAACCATCTGGACCGTCATTCATGTTTGGTCTTTTTCAGGGCTCCAGTTGTCCCACACATGGTCTCTCCCGTCCAAAGAAGGGTTTACTGCTGCTGAATATAAAAGTACCAAAATAATTTTTACACTTTATGGTTAGGAATGTTTTCGAATTAATAAAGAGATGAGTAAATAAAGATATCCTTAAACCGATTATCTGCACTAACATCTAAAATTAGCATATTGATATGAACCTTCTCGAGCTTTTCAAAAGGTGGGTGTAAAATTAACTGGTGTTTTGACGGGCCTTTATAAAGGTCACCCATCGGCGAAGTTCATCTACTCGGTAACGACCAATAAAAGTAATAGAGTCATAAGCGTTCCGCGATTAGAATTTTATACTCCAAATTGAGAATTAAATCGGCGAAAGCGTGTTCTTTTCATCGGGCCAAAAGTGTTAAATTATTTTAATTTATGGCGAATTACTAGTTAATCTGCATAAATTATGGTGGACATGAGGAGTCCGCCCACGGGTAGCGAGACTTGTGGGTGCGAGGTAGCCGAGACAAGAATGCACGCACTCAATGGGCCCATTCGCCGATTTTGGACATTCAACATTTTTAATTGTCTCCTGACAGAGACAAATTGCTAATTATAAGCGGAACCTGTTTGGAGTAGTCGCTAATACTGTATGCAAGTCTAGTTTTTAAACGGATTAGACTAGAATAGGTATACGCTGCTAAGCTTTCCAGTCTTACATGTACAATTAATAGTAATTAAGAAACTTTAACTAGTAAAGTGTTTCTTAATGGAATAGATCGTGGTGGCTGTTTACTATTAGGAGTGTCCACCTTTTTTGTCCGCAAAGGAGAATGATTGTTGCGTAGGCTAAATATACCCGCAGCCATGGGGTTGTCTTGGGATTTCAGACTAAAGTTTGTCCCACTACCTTAAACTTCCCCAGTTTCCCTTTTTAACCGAGAAGGGGACGAGCCGGTACCTGTGCCTTGCGGCGATTCACCAGCTCATTACCCAGCGAAGTGTGCGGCTAGAAGATCAAGTATGAATCATAAAAGCATTCAAGATGACAAATGCCACATAGCTATTTCTAGAACAAGTTTTTTTGTACTCGGAGTTTTTCATACTGTATAATGTTGGGCACAGTTCGGAGCGAGAGCGCTGTGTGAAAATTTTCCAAGAGTATTTATTATCTTTAACGGAATCAATATCGTAGTGGGAAGAACAAGTGTTCATTTGCCGGCTGAGTACCGCTAAGAAATTAATTAAACTGTATAATTGTTCCTCTTGATAAAAATAAACCTCTTTGATAATAGCAGAGTTGCGTAATGAATAAAAAGAAATTTTTACATTCGGACACAAAATTGGCTGTTTTCTTGATTTTCGTTAATATTTTTGGGAACCCACGATAACTAGCACTCCTACTAGTTTAAATTGCTAAAATACGTAGCTCTGACTCTATTCCGAAAATATTTTTCACTAGCTTTCTGCCCGCGGTTTCACCCACGCGTAATTTCTTTTTTCAAATATCCCCCCTTCCCCCCACATTTCCGGGCGGTTGAAAACGCTGGCCGAATGCTAGTTTTAAATATAATTATAACCGATGATCACTTAAGCCTACGGTCGCCTTAAGCCTTCACATCCAAAAATGATCTGGGCCATTAAGGCCACAGTGTCAATTTACGGCCATTAACTGCGATATTGAATAGGTGTCTGTCTGTATCCTGATTGTCACGGCAAGATTAATGAAACCCACGCTTTCTGACCGCGCTCCCGCGCCCGCACGCGATCGGTTCGCAATCAAAGCCTGGTGAAAATACTTTATAATGCCTTGACGCTTGATTACTCCTATGATTTATTACTCTTTAAATACTACACTTACGTGACCTGCAATAACCGATCGGTTACTTGGTTAATTTTATAACAATGGGTAGCATGTTATAGTTTTCTTTCCTTTCCTTTTAAAGAAAATGTTATAAGGTATCATTATATTTTATACCACTAGTGATCGGTTACCGTTGCTGATGGATGCTTGTAACACCAGTCCAGAGGCAAAACTCAGTCGTCCCTACATTTTGCCTTTAAATAAAAGCAGAAAAAATACTCTTTTCTTTCAACAATAACGTAAAGTTCATCTCCTCAATTCAGCTCTGGAAACTTTGCTAACGGAACTTAAGAATCCTTGGGCCTATTGTAATGCCCTGCCATACTGCAGACTTGACTGATCTTCGAATATTTGATTGTCGTAAACTCTTATAATCTTGGAGTTCTTTAAATAACTAGAAGTCTTCACTATTTAATTGCTCTAACAATGAACAAAGGTACACCACACGGATCACAAAGCTAGTACAATGTCTTACTGAAAATGGTAATTGCCAATGAATAAATTTTGTTCTGTCTGTTTTATAACTTATAACACTTATCATTTTGCAATATTAATTTCATCGTCGAAGCGCCTTGTCGCTTGAAATTGGATATCACGTTTTGACGCGAATTCTAATTACGATTCCATGTTTTTGAGATGAAAAAATACCGTTTTCTATCCTCAGCAGATTAAAAGCTTAACGAACAAATTCGAGATTCTTAATTCTAGCGCAAACAGCGCGGAATTATTTTGGTGCTCGCGATACTGTTTAGGGCTACCCCTACGCAAGGAACGTCAATTTATTTGCTTATCTTTTACTTTTTTTTATTTATCAGCTAATCCGTAGTATAAAAAAATACGCACCGCATAATTTAATAAGGTAGATTTAATCCACCTATTTTCCTAAATACGTTAAATTCTGATTTCCATGATTTTAAAAGTGAGGTACTACGCGCAGCCCGCTTGATGGTAAGCGGTCAAGGGATACTTTACCAGGAAGCGTCGCTCAATGTGCTGCCAGACTGTAGGCTCATCTGATCTTCGAGCCTTTGATTTCAAGTGTACTAGCGTCCACACTGATACTGCCGGAACACAGCCAAAGCTGTTATGGCGGCAGATTTCACCTGTGGGGGTAGTAGCTAGCCAGTCGGACCCTGAAAAAGCCCTACCACCAACCAGACCCAAGGCGAGAATCGAACCCACGACCTCCGGGTTTTATACCCAAGCGGCTAAGCCACTGTTAAACGGAGGCAGTCAAAACTTGGTCAGACCGTGACCATAGAATGCATAATACGCAATCGCTAGACTTTTTAGGCCTTCTACAGTGTAATGAAATTTTTGAACAACAACAGAATGAGCGTATACATTTCAATGCACATGACTGTACAAAGTTAGTTTCAAGTTCAACATAGGATTATGGTCAACCCTACTAAGGCGGGCCGCCCACTCGGCAGCTTATCCCGCGCCGTGAAATGCCGTGACGCAGCAAGACCGTTGCCGCGCAGCGTCTGGGATCACTCTGCTACATTTCACCCCGCGGCTACTCTGGTACTCCAGATAGTGCCACTTTTCACGTACTATCGAGGTCACCCGCGCGTAATCACCCTCAAGGCTAAAATCCTGGGCAGTATTTTCACGTTTACAAGCGCCGCTCCTAAGAAGTAACGATGCGCGTGCACGGTATATTTTTCCAAAAGTGATCACGCGCGGGAGACTTCGATCGTACATTCACATCTCTTGTATAAACGCGGCTTTAAATAACAAATAGTGTGAGAGTTTAAAGATACATTTTCGTATAGTTTATGAAACGTCTTTCAAATAACTATAAACTATTCTGGTTTGTAATACTAGAATATTTTTTACATAACAATTGATATGTGTACTTTGTGTGACCATGAAAATATAATAAGCAATGTTATAGCATGCTTACCTAATTTAAAAGAAAGTTTATAAAAAGTTATTCAATACATTAATTAATTATTATTGAACTAGCATCCGCCCGCGGCTTCGCCCGCGTGAACTATAGGACGTTATCCCGCGGGAATATCTTGTAAATTGTAGCCTATGTGTTATTCTGATGTTTAAGCTATATTATTGTAAAGTTTCATTAAAATCAATTCAGTAGTTTTTACGTGAAAGAATAACAAACTTTCATCCATCCGCTCCCCGGCCGGTACCGCTTTAACCGCTATGTCCCAGCATTTTAAATCTGTAATATCTTCGAAACTATTCATTTAAATTACATGGTGTAAAGGGCCATATTGATCTATATTACATGCACAATTTATTTATGGTACTTTATTGGATAAGGATTAATACTGTATTGCTTAAAATCACTTTTTCGTAAATAAGCCATTATTTTATCGTAATAAGTAAAGGAAAATGGTTATTGTGGGTTATCCCTAAGAGATAGACGTATACCATCGCGGACTTTTTTGTAAAACTTTTTAAGGTGTACTATAGTGTAGTACATTATTTTGATCTATCTCGTAGGGTTCAGCCAGCGTTTGCAATGTAAGCGCAAAAAAATGTGTTTATTTACGACCTTAAATTAAAAACCTCTAAAATTATCAGTGTTTCTCTACTATATTATGCATGTATTATACATATAAACCTTCCTCTTAAATCATTCTATCTAATAAAAAGAACCGCATCAAAATCCGTTGCGTAGTTTCAAAGATTTAAGCATACAAAGGGACATAGGGACAGAGAAAGCGACTTTGTTTTATACTATGTAGTGATATGTAGTGATAACAAATCTTGGACATTACCACAAAAAAAAATCTTATTATTATAATATGTAGTTAGTACGTAAAATAATTTTTGGCTTGCTTATTATCAATTCACTCTTAAATCAGTGATCCGATTATGAAAAGTGTTTTTTTCTGTGCTACAGCTTTTTGTTTAAATATAGCTGTGTTGCATGCTAGGCAGAAGCAGTGGGCTTAAAACTAAATTATGAAATGACAAGTATCTGTTAATGCGATTATTCTATTTTTGCGTTCTTGCTCTAAGTATGAGGTTCCACGACAGGGCTCTTCAAAGAGACGTTAAATTAACAGTGATTTCTGTCATACACTGTGCAAACTTGTATTGAGTTAGGAAGTGGCTCACATCCGTACATTTGATACCAAAACATAGCTGACCCCTTCTCCAAAAAAAACTGTCATACTCCTGGTTTTCCACAAAGAGGTTAAATCAAGAGTCATTAGGTACTGTCCTCCTCAGGTATTTCATTCCGCCTAGTCGCTGATGCAACACCTTTCAGTGAAAACAGAAAGATTAAAGTATCACTTCTGAGGAACACAGTACAAAATTAGTCAGAATTAGTGAATCGAAGATATACGTCAATGTAGTAATACAATTTCTTGCATTCTAACTGGCCAGCGTGTGCATCTCGCCCACTCATTCGCTAATCAGGCACAGATACCGTGCCGCAGCAGGACATTCCACGGTAGTGTCACGCTGTCACACCTCCGCGGCTCCCCACAGAGAGGTTAAATTAAGTGTCACTTCTGACGCACACTGCGAACTACCCTAAACACGAGAGATTATGGACGCGCAATGAAATTTTCACGAAATTTTGCTAACTGACGTCATGCTGCCGTCAGCGAATGTCGTGCGTGCAACTGGCCACCACAGTCACAGTTGTGCATTTGAATTTGAAATGTTAGTTTTGTTTATTATTATTTTTTCCATCTTATCATTTAGTGACGGTTTTATTCAAGTTTATTAATATACCACCAAAAACGTTTTCATGTAAAAAAAATTTTAATGGACTCTATTCTGCGCTCATTTGCGCCGCGGCGGCCGCGCGGTGATTGCGCGAGTGTCGAGATGTTTATAAATATAGCCAAGACGAGACGATAATTATGATATCGCTCGATATGACTCAAACTGTCCTAAAGTTATTCGAACTCATACAGAGTCAAGTTTCCAACTCTAAACCACAAGCGTTAAGCTTGATTAGTTTAGTCATTTAAGTATAATTATAAATAAAGCTATATTGAGATATTGGTCAGCAAATTCAAGTGTTTGAGATTTAACTAGTGCAATATGTGGAACATGTTATAAATTATCCACATTTAAAGCTTCCGAAGTGAACTTCAGTCATTACGAGACTCAAGTGTTCGGATTAGAAAGTTAATCCGACTCGCATTTGCGGATGCCTAGTTATCAATACTTTCTTAATTTGATTTCTAGTTCAGGCGATTTCCGGACGGTAATAAACCTCCGCCGTCGCAATTATTATACTTAATGATGTAAGTTTTATGTCCAAGCGCATACAGATAAGAAATAAGTTGTTTTGCGTTTCTGTATATCTATTAAACTTCACTGATTCGCCCTTCGAGATAACACTTGATTTCTACTTGTAGTAGCACGGATCGGTGCTGCCCACAAAGCAAATTTTGTATTTGCTTTGTGGTGCTGCCAACGTTACAAATGGCAGCAAGTAAAAATCAAGTGTAATGTTGAACATCACTTACAGGTAAGTTCGTTTGACATACAATTTTATAGTACGTTTGGCTGTTTGAATTGTTCTTTTTCTATCTTATGAATAAACAGTTTATCTATATCGATGACTGATTTAATGGTGGATGTAATGGTTGAGGTCGGATACTACACCAAATTTTAAGGGTTTGATCCCGCACAGAACGAAATATCCGTGTATTATCAAGCATTAATTTAATGATAATACTTAATATTATTATTCTCACTCAGAAAATTATTTTGTTATTATCTATAATAATTTTTAAACAAAATTACAGGCGAGATTGCGGCCAAATGTGTCGAATTTCTCATTAAAAAAGGTTCACTTGTAACAATAAAGCCAAAGAGCTAAAAATACAATCGATGGGAGCAGCGAAATAATGTATACCTTCAATTATGTATGTGCGCCGTGTGCTGAAGTGAGTCAGCAGCCGCTAAAATCTAAATATAGCCTGGCTGAGCAGTTTGCCCGTACATCGCTTCGTTGCCTAAGTGATATCTCTAGGCAGCGGTCCCGGTAACTGTGGCTTACAGGTTAAACCCAAAATGTACAGTCGCCAGCACATCAGACTACCCCAATCTGTCAATTTCTACAACCAATTTTCAGCTTTATTCACTTCACATAGAGTTCTCTTTCAATTAAGATTTTTTGACAGATTAGGGTAGGTTGATTTGCTGCCGTCCGTACATCATCTATCATCTACATAAATAAAAATGAATTGCTGTTCGTTAGTCTCGCTAAAACTTGAGAACTGCTAAACCGATTTGACTAATAGTCTTGAAATATTCGTGGAAGTTCAGAGAATTTTTAAACGATGAGAAAATATGGAAAAATTGCGAGGAAATACTAAAAACGACAGTTTTATTTTCCCATACAAACTGACGAAGTGATACTAAATTCACCTGGTCAGCTAGATAAGAAATATATAATATTATAATATGAAATCTATGTGATGATGATGTATTTTTGTTGATTTCTATTATCAGCCCGGTCCTTTTTCGCGAAGTGATGTAAAACACACAATCGATTGCACATGTTTATGTGCCTAATATGTCCATAATGATATGTCCCTTACTTGATGTATTTAATATTTATAATTGAGTCTTGTTTAAATAATAGGGTAGGTTGATCTGCAGCTTACTAGATCAAATGAATCCTAATATATCCTTAAACTGTACCACAAAAATGTCTCATTTCTAGATTCTAACATCTAAAAGTCATCGCTTAGTCAAATTGTACCCGTTCGCAATTTGATCCCATTGTTATTTCTATTAGGCAACTTGAGCTTTTATTTCTCTAAAAGGTCTAGTACTATTGTAACAGTCAAAACCTTTGAGTTAGAATACAGTAGAACCGTGGATTGTTCTGAACGGATGTCCGAGGGTCCGAAACTAGTAATCCGTAAAATTGGAAAAGTTCAATCCATTTCTGTTCCCTTTTTGAGGGTCATATAACTTCCGCACCAGAAATAATACATATATAAAAGTAATCGCAAATAAACATTATTTCACATCGCTCCACGCTCGAGTGTGAGTAGTTGAATTTTTATTGATTTGATTTAATTTGTTGTTTAGTTACAAACATGTTGATTTTTTCATTGTTTGTTCTTGTAATTAAAATGAAAATAATGATGTTTTTATTTGTCCTTCAAAAAAAACTGCCACTACTTCTGCCTCTGCATCCGTCTCCGATTCCGATTTCGGTTCCGATAAATCAAATTTAAAAACTCCGATTCCGACTTCGGTTCTTATAAATTTATCTCTGTTAAATCCCTGGTTGAAACACAATAGTCGCTGGTAGGTACTCTGATTATTTAAGAAGAGAGTGTACTAATATAGGATTTGTTTTTGAACCTAAAACCATACTAATATATAGTATATAGTAATGAATGCGAAAGTTACTCCGTGTCTCTGTCCTTTTAATGGTTTAAATCGCTGCACCGGTTTACATAAAGTTATTAATACAATGTGGGACCCTGGGAAGGGCACAGTGCTTTATTCCGGAAATAATGTTCCCCCATGGAGATAGATAAAAAGGTTTACATCGTGACTATGAGAGAGAAAAACTTCAATTAAAAAAGTTCATTTTATTAATCAAACTTTTAGCTTTATATCGACGCATATATTTTTTTGATTATTGTAAGATTACAATGATTCAAGATTGGAAGAGTCAGGTTGTAGAGTGAGTCATCGGACTTGTATTCGTTATCCCATACAGATACTCCACAGAAATCTTAATTATTCAGATTTCTGTGAGATACTCGTATGTAGGTAAATACGTGCCAAGATTCAAACCTGCCCGGAACCTCAATGCAATTTGCACAAAGTTAATAGATTTCCGTTGCCAAACCAGGACCTATATTCATTATCCCATACAGTTAAATGCAGGTAAATACGTGCCAAGATTCAAACCTGCCCAGAACCTCAATAGAATCTTACTAATATTATAAATGCGAAAGTTTGGATGTTTGTTACTCAATCACGCCTAAACGGCTGAACGGATTTAGATGAAATTTGGCACACGTATAGTTTATAACCTGGAATAGGACATAGGCTATAAAATTCCTACGGGAAACGTCTCATTCCCGCGGGAATATCAATTTTGAAACCGATTTGAATAATTATTTCACTGTTGGAAAACTACACTATCCCCGGTGAACATAGGGTACTTTTGGGGGTGGGGGGAAGGGGGGATATTTGAAAAAAGAGATTACACGCGGGTGAAACCGCGGGCGGAAGGCTAGTTTGCACATAGTTACTAGATTTCCGCTGCCAAACCATTCATCTCAAGGGTTGTATTATTCCGAACAAGTTTCACCCCCAAACAAAAGGCTTGGGTATTTAATTACACGTATAGATTTCAAGTAACCGACCTCCCATGAAAGGGTCACAGGTCTGATGCCTGCTACCGGTATTATGTTCCAAATTAACTTAATCAAGATTAATATCGGTAATTCTTCCGTTACTGTCAGTAATTTCCATAACTTATAAATAAAATCCATCATAGATCGTTTCGATGGAAATCTGCTGTTTTCAAATTTATTACTAAGATGGTCAATTAAGTGGTTAATTATTTATTTATAAGTTTGTGATCAGTTTATTACCTCTATATAAAAAAAAAAATACGTTTTTCCTTTAGGCTTGCGTTAACAAGGATTACGATAGAATTGACCCTTTTTGACCGCCTCTTCTCAAAACCCTAAGGAAGTGGGTTCGATTCCCGCCTAGTTAGATCTAGTAATTTTTGGAGTCCGACTGGATAGCTTTATCAACTGAAACTGCGGAATATCATCAACCTCTTTAACCTTCGTTTGAGATTAGGCCGATACTTAAATGAAGCCATTAAATTAATTACAGGTTTGAAAACATTTAATTTCCTTGTTATACTGACAAGTTTGTTTCAATTTTCGATGTTGCGATGTTAAGGTTCTCCGGCGCAGGTACAGTCAGCAGCACATAACGCTACCCTAATCTACCGAATTCCTAAAACCAATTAATTTTTATCTTTATTTATATTTTATATTTTTTTTAATAATAATATTCATTTATATATTTAGCTACATAAGGTAGGGTTAATAATTATTAACAATTTTTATTTTGAATTTTATAAAGTTATCCTAAACAAAGAGAGAACCATTTATTTATTTTAATTGAAACTTTGGCAGATAAGGGTAGTTTGTTGTGCTCAACAGTTCCCTGGCCGATGCTAGTCCCGCAATGACACTAGCAGGCTCGGCGAAAGTGTCCGTCTGTTACCTAATAGCGGCTCTAAGGCATACGGGAAATGCTTTTGGTTCTAACTAGCCATTCACAATTTTAAGTAACCAGTTATTAGTAGTTACCAGGTGGTAGGTTCCTGTACTGGGCCGTCTAGGTGGTTACCCCCGCAGTGCCAGATATTTTCCCGTGAAATAGATATTGTCAAGCACTTCCTGTGTTTCGGGGAAAGGGCACTGAAGCTAGTAAAATTATTGGGTATATGAGACCTACTAACTGTCGTCTCGGTGTAGTGGGCGCAGGGCAGTGCCAGACAGTAACTGCTAAGGTACTGTTTGGCACTGAATTGAATTGTCTAAGGGCAGACATGGCGCTTACCATCAGGTGTACGATCTGCTTGTCTTGTTACATATTGCAATAAAAAAAAAAAAAAGCTATGTATTAAAATATTATTAAGAAGTTCTATTGATTGTTGGTATTTGATGCTCACTCATAGTATGTATATTCAGCCTGCCTGATGGTAAGTTATGGTGGACGCTTTATATTATGTGACTTTAAAATAACTAATTTTATGTAATCATTCTTATGTGAAATTGCCTATGCATTGAAATCTAGTTATTGTTGATGGAAAGTAGGCTTTATGTGGTGGTACCCTTGTCGGATATTGCATGACACGAAAATTTTACCCAGGATACCGAGATTATACGAGTAACTAGGTATAAGTATTAGGTCGGTATATTCTATACCCGTTGAAAGCCAGTGCGATTACGGAGGTAGAAACCTACCCAGGTGATACGAAGTTCACCAGGTCAGCTTGTAAGAATTAAAAATGGAGTGCTAGGTGGAAATTAAAATTATAGAAAAAATATATTCCCAAGGCAAACGCGATGAAAACTTGGCATTTTTAGATTACCTTAGTTTTTACTTCATTCTGGTTTTTATTTAAGGTTGATTCCAATTAACCTTATTTATAAAGTTAATTATATGCAAATGAGAAACTTAAATGACTTTGCCAAGAGAAGTTAATAAGGCCGTTTGCACGGTTTATATTTTTATTAAATGTACCCGTACCCGGGAACGCCTCGATAGTATAGTGGTTTAAGTACCGGGCCGAGATCTCGGGGTCCTGGGTTCAATTCCCGGGTCGAGCTAACTTTGTGTCGGTTTTTCGGACACAGCTCGGGTTTGTGATCACCAATCCGCATTAGGCAAGCGTGGTGATAAAGCCAATACCCATCATTGTAACGATAACATGATTTCAAGGATGGCGGCCTTTGCCCTAAAGTGGGACATTAATAGGCTGATACTATATACCCGTATTTATTTGTTTTGAAATAACCAATCTTTCTTCTAATGTTTTGACCTGAACTAGTTAGGGTTTGTTTGCACCAGGATCCATGATTTAAGCCATCTGACCTCCGTAACCCTTAACAGGGGAAGTAGGGGAACTAGACCAATAAGATCATAGCTGCTACACAATAAACATCCAGACACAGAATAACCACAAATATTTTTCAAAATCAAAAATCAAAATCACAATATACTTTATTCACGTAGGCTTCAAAGAAGCACTTATAAATCGTCATACACAGACTGACTCTACCACCGGATTCGGAATGAAGTCGAATGTCGAGAAGAACCGGCAAGGATTTCACAAATGTTTGTCCTGTCAAACCCCGCATATGGCCGGATCACTACCTCATGCGGTATCAATACACAAAACCAACACATTTTTTTTTGCATACATGCTTTTCCCGGGCTACGAACCTACGACCCCCGCATAGGGTAGAGACACCTCATGCACCAACGACCCATTAAACACCTCTCATTGGGAACATCACCCAGGTCTCACAGCCATCGCGACTTCGCAGAGTCTACACCATATTTATTGTTGCTCGTAAAACGCCCGCCATAAAAACCACAATTTGAATTTCCTCAGACAGTTGAATTTTGAACGTTTAATTGAGTTTTATGGCCGACATGAGTGGTACAGCTCAATTATCAATAAAACAACCGTTCGACGATCAAAACTTTACGTAGACAATACTCGGACACAATGAACTTAGGGATGTCTGCATGTAATCCGTTTACAATATTGTATTTATTTATTTTTTAAGGTTTACCAGTACCTGTTACACTAATGTATGTAAATAGACAAAATTACATCAATATTGGAGCTGAGCGTAACGTTTATATCTCTTAAGATTTTGTTGGGCAACTAGGGGTAGGGTCCCATCAAGTACTTCAGAAGTCCAGACCTTCCTTTTTGTTATGTGAACAGAAAATGCTCATTATGTTGTCCAATTTTTCCTTTGGCGCTATATTTACTCCTATAAGAAGGAAGATATGTGTCGCTAGGGTTTCCCATCAGATTTTGAAATCTACATTATAAATTACTTGTTACAATTTGTTTTTTAATTATGAAAGTTGGCAAAGAATCAAGAGTCTTTGAATACCAAAAAAAGTTTTTATGAAATCGGTTCAGTAGTTTTTGTGTATATTTTTGGCTTCTGTTCTGTTATTTGTTCTCTATGTTCTGTTTTTTGAAATGATTTTTTAAAATGTACAATTTATAGAGCTATATGTATAGAGCTTTTGTTTTGTGTTCAGAGCGTTTTTAGAATTCTACCAAAAAGAGTCATTCGCCTGATTTTTTCGACAACCCTATTACCATGGGAGATAACAGTATTCATTAAAGCCTCACTCCGCGAATTTACTATGGGAACGATTTCGAATTAGAGAATTGACGCTTCACTCGGCGCGGCGTTTTATTTTCATCTTTTTGTGTCTTTCACTTCGCGAGGCAAATGGATAAACTTCAAGTTATAGGTCTTTTTAAATATTGTTTTCGATATCTCTTTCAAATGTTTGCAAGATTTATGTTAAGGATTAATAGATAGAGCACGTCTGAACACAATTAATTGGAATTCAATTTATTTTTATTCTCATTCACTGAATATTTTGTTTACTCTACCTTTTATTTAAAACAGAAAGCTAATATAATGATTTATAATTTGATCATCACCAGTGCCAAAGAACTCTTATTGCGTTTACTATCCTCCACCAGCATTTTCCCGTGCTTTGTGTGATAATTTATACTGTTTTCATTTATTGTTACTGTTGAAAGTTTCATTTATATCCATTCAGTGGACTTTCCCGTGATAGAGTAACACACGTCCATCTGTCTTAATACTTTTGTATCAATTAGTAAATAGTAATACTCTATATAGTATAATTACATCTTTTATCATATAATATTATGGGTGTTTCTATATTTAATATGTATGTATTTACAAAAAAAAAGTATATAAGTAATGTTTATTCGTTGTCTAGCACCCATAGCACAAGCTCATGCTTAGATTGGGGCTAGATGGCGCTGTGTGATTAATGTCCAGGGATTATCTATTATCATCGGATCTTATTTAAAGAAAAAAGCCGGGTACAGACAGCACATAAACTCAACTTTTGTGATTATTGAACCTCGACCTCCGATTAACCTCATCCTTAATTACACCATTAATTTCTGCTTTTAAAAATCAATTATATCATAACAAAATAAAAAAACTACACTCAACCGCAGATAAAAAAAATGGTGCAATAAAAATCAGCTGATGACCAATAGGAGCGTCTAACGTCAGTGCTTTGATCCCAATCAATCAGTCGAGATGACTCAACCAACCGGTATTGATTGACACAAAGCGAACCAGCATTAAGTACCCGGCATTTTGGAATTCGCATAAACGTTAATTCGATACACTATGTTTAATTGCATACATACATGTTTTTTTTAATTTGAAAGTTTTTGTTGCGTTCTTTTTTCAAGACGTGTTGTATGTGTATTGAAAGGTTTTATGTTTCGTTTGTGAATAGGATTGTGAGATTTATTCGCAAATTATACCTAACCGAGGTTTAAAATGTAAACTTATAATTAGTCCGACTCTAAATTCGCGAATGAAAAAGTGTAGCAGCAAAACACTTCTTTATATGTATAAACCAACAAACCTTATTTATATGTAGTAGTTTACATTGTTAATTTATATGTAGTTATTTACATTGTTAATTGTAAATTATATATAAATCACAAAATGTTTACAGTGAAATAAAGCACAATGAACTTACACAAACAATGGATGTTTACTCGAGAACTTTGCTGATACATAATAAGAATCTTTGTCCAATTCACTGGTCTATACGTAAAGACTAATAATATTGCACAATCTAAATTTTTCTTATAAGATTACCAAAAAGGATTGTCTGTTACGTTCAGTATGCATCAACTCTACATTATATGAATGCAGAATGTGTATATGTACGTTGTGGCTTGCAGCGTTCGAACAAATGAAACAGATAAAAATAACTATATCGGATGTCCGCTCCCGACCTGTCTTCAACCGGCCGGACATCTAGACTTTGGAAGCTGCACAGAGACAAAGGGCAATGAATCGCGCTGCACTCGCTAAAGTCAGCTGACCTCGCCACTCGTAAGCGGGTAAGTTATAGAATATCCGCTACCGACCATCCAGACACTAACACAGACAGACAAAGGGCAGAGGCGTAACCAGGCCTCGGTTTCTACCCCAGACACAACAATAATCCAGGATATCACGAATTAACAAACCAGTAAAAGAGAACTGTAAAACTTGCAAGCTAGTCTAGAGCCCATCGCATCCTGGTTACGCCAATGACAAAGGGCAATGCATTGCGTTGCAAATATCAGCTGACCTCGGTATACGTCGTCGTAGAGGGGCGCGAGCGCTGCATCGGGCGCGCCCCACCGGGAGGGCTCGGGGTAGACCATGGCCGCTAGCGCGGCATGCTCCCGGCTGCGCGCGCGTGCGACTGCGCCGGGCTCCGCGCGCGAACTGCGCCGGCGCAGGCCGCCGCGCTCCCCGCCGCCCTCACCCCGCGCCCGCCCCTGCGCCGCCCGCGCACGCACCGCCACAGCGCAGCGACGACAGCTTAACGAGCAAAAAGCTCACCGATTGTTCGTGATTGGACCACTGTGCACCAATTAATTTTGGGAATTGCAAAGTACTTATGACTTTAGAGGTTATTAAAGTTTAATGTGTACGCTGTACAAGCTGCTTGTATTTTTTTTAATTTTATCATTATGATGTGGTAAGGAGCGTACATTTTGGTTCAAGATAGTTTCATAAGTTTGAGCTTTCGCTATTCGAATCTGTGAAAACTCAAGCGCCGATAAATTGATTTCATTGATACATTCTAATTTACATTCTAATGTAAATAAGATTCATCTGTGAATAAAATTCAACATTGCAACAATCTGAATCTGTAAAAAGGAAACTAGTTTTTCGTACGAAAATAGAAAATTATTTTCTGTATGATCTCGCGGTGTAGCGAGGCATGCGTACTGATGTCGCTTGCCTGTGGCTTCCGTCCCGCGCCTCGCCGAGTGCTTCACTTTCGCACGGTCCGCGAACCCGCCGCGACACTAGTTTAATTGCAGCGCTGCAGCCAAACCGGATTTATTGTCTCCGGCCGATATCGCCGACGTTGATGGAAAACCTGCGAGAAATCAGCCAGCTTTCCGTGAAACATTAGCGACCGGTCCCTTTCGCCCGTCTCGCCCGTCAGCCGGCCTCACCGCGCTTCTAGGTAACGAAACGCAATTACGTGCGCGGGAGTGTCCTCCTATAAAAGACATCGACGCGTCAGCGTTCGATTCTCACGCCTTCTACGATGATACCAGCTAGACTTCATTAATGTAATAAGAACTCCTTATAGGGCGCGAGGGTTTAATTATCTAAATGTTCATCTCGCGACGTCGCGTCGGCGTCGGCCTTTAAAGGCGAGGTCGCGAATGCTAAGTAGATACGATTAGCGAGATCTGGCGAAAGGTGTCGATCGCGCGCAGCAGCAGGAGCGGTGAACTATGCAGAGGTGCAGGCTCGGGCGCCGGCGGCGGGTGAGGCGGGGGGCGGGGGAGGAGGGGGTCGACAGCTACCGCCGCAACCAGTTTATGTTTTAAATTCGCGATAAAAAATTCTGCAGCGGCGCGTGTCATTAGCCGCGCGACGCCCCCCGTCTCCCGCGCCGCGTGCATTTATTAATCTTATTCGGCGAAATCGGCGCATCACCCGGCCACCTCGCCCCGCGCCCGCCTGCAGTGACCATGAGTGCGAGCGTTTGAACTTTCTTCAACGACAAACTGCAATTAAGACAATTATAACATCTGTCACACGGTAATGACACAAAAACATGGAAAGTGTGGCGAGACACTCAGTAAAGTTCTATTCGCTGTATGTCACTAATTATACTAAATCTATGTTACGCACACACTGCACAAGTGTAACACGATCAAAGTAAGTATTACACTTTTTTTATTATTACAGATTCGCATTTGGCAACCGTGGTGACGAAGCCGCAGCCTGTCATCAGACTCAGACACCTACACTCTGTTCCACATAAGTTGTCCTTTAGCCGCTATATTGGCAGCATTGCCTACGCTTTGTAAATCTGTCAAAAAACAGATTGAAAGTCATGGAATTAATATTATCTTATGTTGAAAGTATTGAAAAACAGTAGTACCAATATAGCGGCTAGAGGACTTCTTATGTGGAACAGAGTATACATAATATTATTATTGTAAGTCATGATCATTAAGTTCAATGATACATAGACTTCGGATACGCTAGTTGTAATGAAGTGAATTTTATATTTACTTTTTCATTTTGTTATTTGACTTTTGGCATGTTATTGAATGCAACAATTTGAGCTGATGACTTTGACGTTCCATCACCATTCTTGTTATGACAAGAAAAGCTGGTAAACTTTCTTATTACCAGTTATCAATGACGTTCAACGTTATTGCCAGTTATCAATAAAATATTTAAAGTCTTATTGGTTTGCTCATATATTTTGCAGTGTAATGTTTGCAGCGGTTGCACGAACTGTAAATGTATTATTTTGGACCATGCTAAACCGGATCCAGTCCAGCTAACGTTTCCCTGGTTGCTGATAGGCCAGCTTTTCTTAGTAAAAAAGGCTGTAGGGCTCTGCTTACCTTCCTCGGGAAGGTCAGAAAATGATAACGGACTATTTTATTGTTTTCCCCCGTGTTCAGGCAACACTTTAACAACCGATACACTTTCAATCGTGACTAGATACCTTTTAGATATACGAGTATTATGTTTTACTAGCCTTCCATCTGTAAAGTGTGAAAGGAATATAATGTTTTTTTCCGAAAAAAATGTAATACATCGAACGTAAGCAAGGAAGCAGAAAAAGGTTTTTCTTTCTTTAGAACCTCTCAATTCCGGAATTTCTTACAGCACAAAATACTTTTTATTAAGGGAAACATCCCGTGATCGCGTTTGCTGTAAAACAATCAAAACGTTGGGTCCAGTAGAAATGTAACATAAATCTCTTTGTTACTTATAGATTTTGACTAACCTCTACCTTCAAATTAAAATTCGGTAATATATTTTTGTAAACTAGAAAGGTGAAATAAACCATAATAACTATCCTTCAAAACTTGTTTTATTTGGTTTACACCGTCCATTTAATGTGCATGAGGACAATCCGTCGTCAGTCACGCTCGTGGGCACCCCGTGTCCTGTTTATGCCCGTTCACTCACCGTGCGACATCGCGTCGCCTTGAGTCGAACCTACGCGCACGACACATGCGCCTGCGACGAAAGCCTAATGCTCGCCTGTTTACCTGCACTTTACTTGTACTAGGTATTCAAACGTTGGCTGAACAAGCTTGACGCATGATTTATGATCGTCTCCAGAAACAATAAGGCTGGTTTGAGAGTCACGCTTAGGCTGGTTTTAGAGTTACGCTGACGCGCGCGCGTAGCGTTGTACACTGCCGGTTTTCTGTGCAGTTGAAATCGTCGCTATCTTACAAGAACAGCGATACTTGTTGATACGCGCGCTGACCGCTTGCTTGTCAGCGTGACTCTAAAACCAGCCTAAAATAAAGATCTGTGCCTGGGCTCGTGGATTCGAATTTCACCCAGGGCAACCATGGTCTGATAAACATTTGAGTTCGTTCTTTGTCTAGTTCGTAATAGGTATTTATTTAAAGGTGAGGAGTTTTGTATGATTCATAAAACAAGTTTTTTTTAGATGCAGTTCAGACTACTTTCTAGACTTTGTAATTGCGTTCATTATAATCTTAACCTTTTTCAGCGAGTATGGTGTAAAAATCCTTTAACCTCCACCGGCACGTTTTATTCTGAATTGTCATCATTTAAGAGACCAGCTTTCTCTCGGATATCATCTTTCTAGTGTTTTTGCGGTCTGCCAACTGATCTAGCAAGAAAAAGAAAACACGAACAAAGTTTTTCTTTAAGTTTTATAACATCTCTGGCTGTATTCCGCCAGTACTTTTATACTCGTAATAGAGCTAACCACACATGAAATAAAGGCTTGAAAATCGGAGAGCCAGCGTAGTAAACGATGCTTCCTTTTGAAAAGACCTAAATTGAATAGGACGTAATAGCTACATACCATTTGAACTACATATTGTTACGACGATGCCCGGCAACGGAGCTTGCACGCGAAAACGGACCTCACTCCTTTACGCAATAAGCTTCAATCTCGCGCGCGCCCGTCTGCTTGTTTACCTGCGCACTGCCGCCTTTACCTGCGCGCGATTGTTTTCATGAAAAGAACGGTCCTGTTCAAACGCGTGTCCTCGCGCCAGTTCGAGAGGCTTCACGAATCATCCACGAAATACTAGAGGGCCCGCGCCGGGTATAAATAGAGAGTGAGCGACGCTGCGAGCAGTATTCATTCTTCGGAAAGCGATCAGTGCGAACTATCCTGCGACGTTTGAAGTTAACAGCGTTTACCAGTGTTTGTTTTGAGTTGTCTACGTAAAGTGTGAAGTGTAATTGTGTTAAAGTGGTGTATTTCAGTTGAGTGGTTTTAAATAAATAATTGTCTTTTCGTAACCGGCATTTAATTTGAATTGACGTACCCCGTACCCGCAACATTGGTGTCAGAAGCGGAATTCAAGATGCCACGAGAAGACAGCGAGGGACGTGTGACGAGGAGCCAAACTGCGTCTTCGCAAGGAGATGAAGCCGCAAGTACTTCGTCAACGGGTTCAGTAGCAGCACAACCACCGGCTTTGGACTTTAACACCCTGGTAATTTTGATAAAAGAGCAAGCTCGCCGTCAAGAGGCGCAGCTAGCTCAACTACGAGAGGACCAGGCCCGTGGTCAGGAGGAGTTAGCGAAGACTTTGTTGGGGGCTATTGAGAAAAAGCAGGCAGCTTTGGAAAAACAAATTGCTGCTTTAGCGGACGTGGTAAAGCACATCAAGGAGGACGTACTTCAGATGAAGAAAATACAAACCCAACACGAAGAGCGATTGACCCAGGTTGATGCAACGCTAGAGAAACACGATGTGATGTTGCAGCAACTGCGCAATAAAATTCTGAAGGTTGAATCGCAAAGCGGTGCCGTACTTCCAGCACATATTGGGTCTCCTAAGATTGAAGTACCCCACTTTGACGGAACAACATCATGGGCAGGATTTTGGTACCAGTTCGAGACGGTGGCCAAAGGAAAGGGCTGGAGCGACGAAGAATCAATGATGGCGCTTACTCTAGCTCTTCGTGGAGATGCCCTGCTGACGTTAGAAAACCTGCCTCCGGATAGTAGGACCTTGGATGCTCTTCATAAGGCACTAGAGAGCAGGTACAGCGAGAAACATCTAGAACACGTGTACAGAGCACAGCTCCGCAACCGCGTGCAGAAATCTAGTGAAAGTCTGCAACAATGGGCCACAGAAATCGAAAGATTAGTTCGTCGTGCTTATGCATCATGTCCAACGTTGGTAGAAGGAACCATCCTGCAAGCGTTCATCGATGGAATCGAGGACTCGGAGATCAGAGCAGCAGTTAGGCTGGGACATCATAAGACCTTGCAAGAAGCTTTGGCCCATGCCTTGGAGGTAGAAGCTGTACGCCAGGACCTTAGAACGCATAAGCTACGGGAAATGGTGGTAAGGGAAAAACCATCCTTGGGTCCAATGTGCTATGGCTGCGGAGAGAGGGGCCACATCCAGATTAGTTGTCCCAAAAGAAGATTGCCGCGCAGAACGACAGTAGCGTCTTCAACCCAAGTGGACGCTGAAGAGCTGTCGTTATATGGAGCCAGGGCGGTGGGGCAGGCGCTGGTTGGTCAACATCAAGCTCCTACTATCACTGTATCACAGATGGAAAACGGAAATAACCTTACAGTGGAAGGACAGCTGAACAGCAGAACATGTGTCTTGACAATAGACACCGGTGCTTCAAGAACCATAGTGCGCCCGGAGTTCCTGAAGAGAACTATCATGTGGGGACGCAGACCGCTGGGTATCCAGCTGCGAACAGCAACAGGCCAGCCAGTAACCGTCCTCGGTGAGACTGTGGTAAAGATAACTATTGGAGACCAGACCTTCGACCACAGGGTGCTAATAGCAAATATCACGGATGAATGCATCATCGGATTGGACTTTTTGAGAAACCACAAGTGTGTAGTAGACGTCCCTAAGGGAGTACTAAGTTTTCCGGAGCAAGAAGTATTCCTGAAGGAAGGATCATCGTGTGCAGTCTACCGCCTGAAAAATACCACATTACCGCGGAGGTCTGAAACTTTAGTACCAGTTAGATTCTCCCCTAATGAGTGTAAAAGACCCTACCAGATCATCACAAGGCTGAATGACCTCACCTATCGGATCAAGCAAGGAACAAGGGGCAAACCTAAGATTGTGCACATTGATCGGTTGGCACGCTACTACGGACCAAATAATGCTCGGGACGAGCATGACTAAGAGGGGGGTAATGTTACGACGATGCCCGGCAACGGAGCTTGCACGCGAAAACGGACCTCACTCCTTTACGCAATAAGCTTCAATCTCGCGCGCGCCCGTCTGCTTGTTTACCTGCGCACTGCCGCCTTTACCTGCGCGCGATTGTTTTCATGAAAAGAACGGTCCTGTTCAAACGCGTGTCCTCGCGCCAGTTCGAGAGGCTTCACGAATCATCCACGAAATACTAGAGGGCCCGCGCCGGGTATAAATAGAGAGTGAGCGACGCTGCGAGCAGTATTCATTCTTCGGAAAGCGATCAGTGCGAACTATCCTGCGACGTTTGAAGTTAACAGCGTTTACCAGTGTTTGTTTTGAGTTGTCTACGTAAAGTGTGAAGTGTAATTGTGTTAAAGTGGTGTATTTCAGTTGAGTGGTTTTAAATAAATAATTGTCTTTTCGTAACCGGCATTTAATTTGAATTGACGTACCCCGTACCCGCAACAATATATAAGTGCATTTCCAACTGCTGAATCTGAATTAGAAAATTGTATCATTTGTATCAGTGTAGCCAAATGATTACTTTTAACTGAAAACCTTCCGAATTTGCATGGCTAGATAGTGATATATCGTTGAATGTAGTCATTGTAAATATTCACCAACCATTGTCAGATAATTAATCTATTTTATTGAAATAAAGACTTTTGATAGCTTTAAATTATTTGTGTTTTCCCCATTTATTGCAAGATGTTTTGCCTTTACAAGGTAGATAAGGGAACGCGACCGCTACTTTAATTTTTGATGAAATTATTTTGAAACAAATTAATAATAACACATTTACGTTCTAGTGGCTATTTTCTCTTTGAATCGGGTTTTTTATCATTCAAATTATAAGTATGACATTTTCTCTCTAGTGGCCCTAGAGCATTAAACGACGGATGCTCTAAGCAAGTGGCTATTTTCTCTATGGATACAGGTTACGAGTAGGTATAATGAAAGCATTAGCAGACAAGGTCGCGGCGCCGCTAGGTTCAGCCTAGGCCGTTAGGTCCGGCTGGCGCGATGGCGGCGCCTCCCGGCCTATTCATAATCTCTCAATCGAGTGAATGTCGTCGCTTGAAAGAACGACGCATATTTGTAGGGTCTTTAACCTCCAATGTTTACATTAAATTTATAAAAAGCTTAATGAACGGACGGTGTTTAGTAATTCTGCGTTTTAAAACCTAACGTATCGATTACTTGACTGCAACCGTGATCGCGGATGGAATGACTAAAATGACACGGGTGACATTTTACTACCGACCAGACCACACTTCTTTTTTTAGAAATATGATGGCTTAAGTGGGATCCGATTACGAAGCAAAGCTGTAAGTATCTAATAGAATCCAGTCATTTTTTACAAATGATTACTCAAAGGCTAAGTCTGTCCTAAACGTAGGAAAGTGTTGGACTACTTAATTGGCGGGTTACATTTCTTCTAATAGGTAAGTAGGTACGGTTCAGTGAAACGATTGCTGGCACATAAGTCATACTTGTGTTACAGTTACCATCTTTGGGTGCTGGCTGATCTGCCGGGGCTCACAGATCCTTCAAGTTGATAGTTTTAAGTATAAACTTTATGACTTGTTTACCTACCCCGTCCTGCCGCACCCGAAGAGCACTTGCGTTCAGACTTATACTTATTAATATCGCACTATATTTACCTACTTGATTCTCAATATCTTAACAAAGAATTTTACTATTTGTAGGACGCCGGTCCGCCGATCACATCGTTAATTCCACATATTTATCTCTGGACTCTGGAGGATTAAAGCTAACGGCGACCGCGTGGCCTTGTCAGGTGGCTAGTGCTTATTTAATTATTTATTCATAACTCGAGTCGCAAGCTCATTACGGAGGGTCGCGGTCATGACTTCCTTTACTTAAGAGGAGGCTCCGAAAGTCCGAAACATCCGTAGGGCATTCTCAAGAAACTTATTACGGTGGGGGTGTTTAGAAATTTCGGTCCCATTTATTTATTTAAACTTTATTGCACAACATGGGTTACTAAACGCGGAATTGATGCCTCATGGCGTCCTCCACCAGCCGAACTTACAAAGAACGTAAAAAACAACAGCAATTGTTAATGCTATTGTTAAGCTCAAACAGTATCTAATGCAGAAGTTAAGATTAAATAATAGGTAAGAGCAATATCTAAGCAAACCGAATTATTGTAGGACTTATTAATTATGATAATAAACTAATAATAAGGGAAGTGTGAATGGAATCGTTGGAAGGGGAAGGCCTTTATGGACATTCCAGGACCAGATAGGTGACGTCTTGAGGAAAGGTCAGGTCAAGAGTCCTAAACCGATTGGCATGCATGAAAAGACTTATGTGAATGTGGAGGAAGCAATAGTTGTGAGCCAGGATCGTAGCAAGTGGAAGGAGTTGGTCTCGGCCTACCCCTACGGGAAAAAGGCGTGCCGGTACGTATGTATGTATGTATAATAAACTAATAGGCCATCTGATTTCCACATCTCAAGTTAACATACCTACTAGCATGAATTCTCAGTTCTTCAATTTGTTTAGTGAAGCAATATTAACGAAGTGTCATTATGGAGACGTTAAGAACAGATGATTTTCATGAAAATGGAGTGAAAACGCTTCATGCGTATGTTTATAGCTGCTATTTTATTTTCTAGGCGCTTGCCAATACAGGGGTAGGTTTCTCACAAACAAACTACCGAGTTTTTGTGACAAATTAAGCAGATTATACCCGCTGTTTAATAAAAGAAATTATGTTAATGTAATTTTGTGTGATGCGCGCTTCCTCTTAAGTGAATTTATAGGGTTCCATGGAGATATTAACCCCAACGTCACTCGCACCTGTAGAATTTTGAATTGCTCCTTGGTTACAAGCTGCGTAATGGAAATAATGGAAAACAATTTTGAATCGAGAAGCCCTCTCTATCATTAGCCTTAGTCCTCAATTCAAACAACCTATGGAACAACATACCTATTAAACACTGTAACTTATCTTTCCCGTTCATTCTAATAAGTAGAGACATAACCATTACACAAGATATAATCATTATAATTAAATTTTGAAAACTCATAAAATTAGTAACAAATTAAAATTTTTGAGATGTTATTAAATAATTTTTGATATTAAAAAAGTTTAAAATAATGTTTGAAAGCTAGGTAGGTAGGTACACAGATTGACAAAGCATGCGGACCATACATACATACTTACTTTGTAAAACTGTTATTGTATTGCATATAATTAAAATTAAATATGTATTATTAAGAGAAATAGCATAAATAACATTTCTAATTAGTACTTAGTGTATAAAACCACATAGTGTAGTTTTTACCGATAACAAGCATAATTAAAATAAAACGTTTTAACATTCATGATATTGCACAGTTTAATAATAAGAAAGGGTATCCGCCAAAATTGCCCCAGTCCCGGCGCAAAAGAATTGTACCTATCTCAGATTTTAGATAATTATTAGTAGAAACAATATCAGGTGTCGCTATTGCCTGATTCAGTGGCTAACATGTTTTTTTTGCCCAGAGAAGTTTCATAGGCGCTACATGCAAACATGACACTTTTTTGGAAAAACTTCATTTTACTGTACTAATTGACATTGAATTGGCAAAAAATAATTAAAACACATGATATAAACACATTATCACATATGTAATATAATGTACCTATACATATGATATTTTTTTTAAAACTTTATTTTACTGTATTAATTCACTCATTAACAACATAAACGGGTGGGTAATTGCAAATTGTTATTTATAAGTGTGATCTATTATCTGGGATGGGGGGCGTTCAAGTATTACGTAACGCAATTTGGGGGGAGGGGGGGGTCTCGTAAAACGTTACGATGCGTTACAGGGGCCGGAGGGGGTCTTCCTTACAAAATGTTACGTAACGTTGTGATTTTTTTAAAATACAAAATTAGGGAATATAAACTCCCAAAATGGCAACCCTTTTCATTTACGTTTTACGGGGAATACCTCGATTGTATAATTTATATAGTCTGGTCGCCAAAAATTTATAAAAAATAAACAAAATACGCAGGTTTTGCGGATTAAAAATCTCTTGTTTTATTTATATAGTATTATTACCGCAAAGGCAATTAAAAGTATACCAACTCAAGGATAAACACTATAACATAACTTTTTGCGACTTTAGGGTAAAAATGGTCACTTGAGTGTTACGTAACGTTCAGAGAGGGGGAGGGGGGGTACAGAAAAACGTTACGGTGCGTTACAAGGGGGGGAGGGGGGGTCAAAAATCTTCAATAATTGCGTTACGTAATACTTGAACGCTTCCATGGGCTAGACACAATGTTCATGAAATAGACCATCCAGCTATAGGCCTAAATTCGATATTGATAGATATAGATACTTGAAACATGTATTTATAAATAAACTTATGTTGTCTTCTTGTTCTTATTGAGATTTGTATAAAATACCCTACAATAAACACTTGAAAAAATGATAGTGGTTTTATTTTATCTCTCTTGGTGTACCAAATAATAACATTAGGACCTATATATACCTCACACAATTACATAAGAAGATGATAAACTAGCAGGATTTATTATTTTTTGTATTTTTATATACATTATATTCGATATAAACATGTCCCTCAAACAACACAGAAACACAACAAAACAACAATAAACTCAATAACAACATTATGTACTATACTTGTTTAAATCTTTGATGATCTCTGCGACAGCTGTCATCGATTTGACAGCTGTTAAATTTCACAATTTTTGTCTGACAAATGTATGAAGAGAAATAACGTTCATGATTGTGGGTTCCCGCCCACTTAGAGATGTTCATTGCTTTTATCATTCGCTTACACGTAATAATCGATTATGAAATTTTAAAACATCGGAAAATTTTCATTTTGTTTATCTCTTAAAACGTACCATTTTATAATAAAAAATCAATTAATTTGATTAGAAGTAATTCGTCAATTTCTTTTTATTTATTCGACCATAAAACATCAAAATATGTACTTACTTATGTACTTAATCTGACAATAACCAATAACCTTTATCTGTAAAGTCCTGATAAAAATAGGGTATCTCTATGTGGGACATTAAGCTGAAATTGGTTGTAGGAATCTGACAGGCATGGTTGCATTGCTGCAAACTGTATGTACAGTCAGCGTTTCGTCAACCTACTCAAATCTATTGGAAGCTGAAAATTTAGAAAAACAAAAAAGAGCACATGACATGTGTTACGAGCTTGTTTTAATCTAAGGTTACGAGTATCAAAAATAACGAAGTTACCACAAATTGGTACTTAATTACATATTATTAACATCCAGACACAGGACAAACACAATTCTTTATCAACTAAATATTTTCGCATAGTCAAAGAGCATGCCATGTGTCCTTTGTTTAAAATTACTTTTATTAGAGGTCCTCAATCGTTCAGTGTAGATCAATAGAAGAATCGATTACTTACGAATCGAAATATTAACATTCGTTCATGGTAAGACTACGCCTCTAGAAATGTCACTGCGACACCTGTCGCAGAGATCATCAAAGATTTAATAAAGTATATGGTATATGTGTGTGTTTTATTAATTTTTTGCCAATTCAATGTCAATTAGTACAGTAACATGAAGTTTTTCCTAAAAAGTGTCATGTTTGCATGTAGCACCTATGAAACTTCTCTGGGCAAAATAACTATGTTAGCCACCGAATCAGGAAATAGTGACACTTGATATTGTTTCTACTAATAATTATCTAAAATCTGAGATACAATTCGTTTGCGCCGGGACTGGGGTTTTTTTCTATGGGATTTGGCGGAAACCCTTTCCCATATTTAAAATAAGGTACCAGAATTTACCATCGGCTTAACATAAATCTATACTATAAAAATTAAAGTAATTGGGTTTGTTTAGTTATAAAAATACACCCACGTAGGATTTTTAACTTAGACATTTATTTATGCAGATTTGGTCCCCACTCAGACCCGAGATCTGCCAGCCTTACAGTAGGCATCTAAAAACTAAATATAACCTTTACCTGTAAAATACCTACCTACAAACTTCTTCAAGTTGGACACCTTCAACGATCCCAGCATATTTAGTTATTTTAAGTAAGTATATCTATACGTCATCGACGACGAAGTAGGTACATCATCTCAACTTGTAAATTCCTGATTTTTTTCTTTCCTGCTTCAATATGGTGCGAAAAGAGGGGAACTGGGGCTGACGTCCCGGTTTTATTTGTAAAATCGTAACATTTTATCGGCCTTAACGAGTTTTTGTTTAGCTGTGCCATAGTAGCCGCTAGCATAACACAAAAAGATCCAAAGAGTACCTACATTCGAATAATTCAGGCAGACATTCGATCTCGCATGACCACTACTTTCTTGGAAAACCACTCACTTTTCAAGAGGTAATCTTCATTCAGACAGTATTTTCCGGTAATCAAACGGTTGCAATCATATTTTAACACTATGTATAATTTATACTACTTATAAACAATGTGCATTTGATGTTTAATTTTAATAACTAAAGAGTTTCTCCTTAATAATATTGTCCCATTGCCCCCCCCCCCCCCCCTTAATCATAAGCTGGCGACGCCCTTGAACCTAGGTACATAATGTGGCTATTCAATTTTCTCCCTGACAAACCATATTATGCGGTTGGAAGGAATACGTGAGTCCGCATTATTATACTAAACTGATGTGGAATTATTCATGGGTAAATCTCACTTCAGTGATTTCCAATAAAGCTCTACCTGTGAATATTGGGATATTATTTAGGAGTGCGAAACAAAGGCCAAGCGTGCTGTTCATAATCGCAAAACCTAGATATCTTAGCTGTTTACCAATGCTAATAATATACGTAGGTAGGTAATGTTTTTCTTTCATGATTACTAACGTGGGTGACGTCGCGAGCAGCTAGTTATACAATATAATATCTGTCTAATTTATATTGATGATAACAGATTTTCCTTGTTAAAAAATACCTTTAAAGTACCTACTTATATCAGTTGCTAAAACTACTTATTATAATGTGCAAAAAATATATGGGTTTTTATTTTATTAACTGGACTATCCATCCACTATGTCTGAGCCTTAGTGTGAAGTTTGGTTCTTTTTAAACAACCACTAGAAGAAGGAAGCACTGAATTGACCTTAAAAAATATGTAATAAATATCTAATAATTAATATAATTGGTATATATTATAATTAGTTAGGTTTAGGGCCAACATTAATAAATATTAAAAATTCCAAAAAAAAATTAACAAAAAAAATAAACAAGAAATGCTGGTGACATAAGTATTTAAAAGTCAACCATACACATACTATTCCTTACCTGGCTTGTATATAAATAGAAAATAAAAAAATATATACAAAATACATGCCTTAATCAAAAACAGATCTATAGAAATAAAATATTTATTTACAAACAATAACACTAATTATTACACAAATTAAGTTAGTTTTGAGGTAACATCCTAATTATGAGTACAGTCTACCTCTTTATCTGAAAAATACCGAGGAAACAATATTGTACACCATGTAAATAGACCTAATAATAACTTTACTATGTAGTGTGGGAAATGTTTGTGCGACATGGATTCAGAAACTATAAAAACATAATGCTAAGCCAATGATTTCTTTTATAAAAATGTTAATAATAGATCAAAAATTTTGCCTATTCAAAATATCTAAAAAAACATTTGGAGCATTGTCTTTATTAAAAGTTGAATTGTCATTTGAATGTTACAAGCATTTTAGATTACATCAAATAACTTAACGCGTAAACCCATTGTCAGTCAACCTTATGATGTCACTCCAAATTCTTAAACTTAAAAATATCATATTATAAACATAATATTCTTGTAGGGACAACATTTATAAGCTAACCAGTCCGACAAACGGTTAGTAAGGATAAAATGAGCCCATACATTCTCTTTGGTAGGCCACATTATAAAACAGGTTGAAACTTGTTGATACTGAATACAATTATCTCTTTCTAAAGGTTCATGTGCTAACAAGTCAAGACAGGAAATTGCTTGGCTTGTAATTTATAAGAAAAGATGGATTTTCTTTCCGTCATTATTTTATACTTCTGGATAAATATTAACACACAAAATAATTATCTCTGCGTTGTTTGGTAGACAGAATGGAGCCACTCAACAAATGTAGTAATTAAAATTGGTATCACAATTTTTTATTTGACACTATCAAAATACAAACAGTTAAATTAAAATAATTGACCTGGAAAAAACACATTTACTGTAACAATAACAATAATCACTGTATCAAAAAAAATTAAGATTATGCTGACTAGCCACTGGCTTTATAATAAAAATAATATCTGCACTTAAGAATTAAGATTAACTTAAACTCTTTTTTTCTCAGCTGTTTAATATCTTAGGTCACAAAAATACACACAGGATTGTTTAATTTGGATCTTTTTTCATTAGCCGAGCTGATGACTAGATGGAGTTTATTTATTAAGTTTGGTTAGGTATTCCATAATAAAGCAGCTTTCGCCTACGCCTAGCTCAGAGCTATAAGCAGATGTTTTTTAGTAATTGGCATTGTGAAGCTCGTTCCGCATCTAAAACCACTCCGAAGGACATTGGCTGCTCAGTCCGGATCAGCCAGTTGATAATGATATTTAGCCATTTTCTTAGATCACACACAGCCTACACACATAGTTTGAAGGTTTTAGGTTATGTTGACTTGGACGCCTGTGCAGGGGCGGTTGGCGCCGACGCTGCCCGCTGCTGTGCTGCGGACAGCTGCGGCGTGGTGGTAGCCAGCGCGCGCAGCTGCTGCTCTGCCGCCGCGTTCACCATCTTCGTCACGTTCGCCTTCATCTTGTTCTTCTCGATCGCCTGAGCCTTGCTCTTCACGGGCGCGTTGATTCGCTTAGTCACTGCTTTTCCTTTCGCCTTTTTTACCTTAGCGCCTGCAGGCAGTTTGCTTTTTACTTTTAACTTGCCTTGAGCCATTTTATTAACTTTATAGATTGAAATACAAATACGCACTCAGTCGATGGAGTTCGAAACAACATGAAACAACACGTTGTTTTGACGTTTTATCTGTCAAGTCAATTTTGACATTGACGTTTGCAATTCGTTCAGAAACGGTCTGTGCTATTGTTACTACGTATGAAGCGTCTGTTATTTTTGGACTGTGATTTCGCTTAATTGAACTTAAATTTATTAGTGATTAAGGTCAGTGTTAATAATAAACAAATATTAGGTTTTTTTTTTTGGTTTTTCTACGAACTTTGTAAGCCCATGGATAATGGTAACTGGCCATACTTGCACTTATTTTATTGTTTTAATTAAGAATAAGAAAGCACGCCATCCGTTTTCTTTTTACAAATACTTTATAATTATTTTAAATTGGAGAATGTCAGTTTATTATTTTATGGCCAGTTACTACAAATAAAGAACTGAGAAAGTAAGATAAATAAATATTATCAGAGCACGGTTGCAGGTGGGGGCTAGTTAGTGCGCTTGCACTACTGTATATCAAATTGCCTTACTATTGCTTCATCTTATTCTCATGTACCTACTTAAAAGCTGGCCATCTATTATAAGTAGGTATCTAATGATAATTTTATGAGCCAAGTCTGAAAGCATTTTTTGTAATCTACCAAATGCTTTTTGTTTTCCCCATATGCTATGCAAAACATACTTTATAAGATTTTTTCTCAGAGATAAGGCCAAATAGGCAAAAACTTTACGCCCAAGGGAAATTTGTTAATATGCACGAGTTCTATAGAACTTTTACAATCCGGAGATAAAATGCATGTTTCAAACGTTAGCCACCTGTAGGTAACACTTTTTATTCTTAACATTTGTTTGCAAATAAGTAGGTACGGGACAAATAGACAACTTAATCTATAGGTAGGTACCTTATTACAACTGCATGGTATTGTTTTAGGAAAAAAAAGTAATTCGATAACGGATTAGGAAAAGATACCTTTAAATAATCAAAGATAGCAGCTTTGCTTCGTTCAACTAAAGATAAATATTTTTTTATACTACTTCAATTGGCAGACAGACACGCAGCCCACCTGATGGTAAGCGGTTACTGCGGCCTATTCCACCGAGGGACACTTCTTCTGGAGCTTCGATAGCTTATTTGCTGGTTTTATAGACTGAAACGCGAAATTAAGTTCAAGATATTATTTAATTATGATAGACAGTTAGACAGTTCAAGCAACAATTGACAAACAATAATAGACTAGAACCATCGCTAACACTCTCGGGGGCCCGAGGGCAGCCGGGCCAGGCGCATGGCTGAGCGCCGGCGCAGCGTGCCGCGCGACGTCCGCACATCGACCACCCGTACTCGGCCATCCGGTCCTGGATAGACCGCTTCTACCATGCCTCGCGGCCAATAGCCTCGTTCCGCAGTTGGGTCCACCACCAGAACCAGGTCACCCACTTTCAACTGGTCCTCAGAACCAGTCATCGCTGAGCGCGGAGTCATAGTTGGCAACACCTCTTTCAGCCATCTCCCCCAGAACATGTCAGCAAGCCGCTGCGCAACTCGCCATTGCTTTCGGGACACCAGGTCTTCGTTTTGCGTGCTGCTGGAAGGAAGATTTGATGAGGTACCTAAAAGGAAGTGAAAAGGTGTTAAGGCCACATCATCGGCAGTGCTAACTGACACATGGGTCAGTGGTCGGCTGTTTATTATTGCTTCGACCTCGCTCATCAACGTTAGAAGTGTTTCATCTCGTGGCGATCTTTGCTTTAAAATAACTTTGAGCGAGGCTTTTACACTTCTGATTAGCCTTTCCCACGCACCACCCATATGAGGGCTTAAAGGTGGATTGAAATGCCACCTTATTCTGTTAGTGGTAGCTTCATTCTGTAAAGCTTTAAGCTCAGCGTCAGCTCCGCGTAGATTTGTCCCATTGTCAGAATACATGTCAGTAGGCCATCCTCGTCTCGCGGCCATTCGTCGAAGTGCCATAATCAAGCTGTCTGTGGATAGTGAATGCACCACTTCTAAATGTACAGCCCTCACTGTCATACAGGTAAATATGACGCCATACCGTTTCTCATGTCTTCTTCCAACTGTTACATCCATAGGTCCAAATAGGTCTGCGCCACAATGAGAAAATGGTCTGCAGTGATGTGCAACTCTGCCAGCAGGCAAGTCTCCCTGTCTCGGAGCCATTGGCGTTGCCTTCCTTATGCGGCATATTAAGCATTTTGATGCTACACTTCTCACAGATGGACGTAGATGAACGATCCAATACCGTTGTCTAAGTTCATTGATCACGGTCTCATTGTAAGCATGCGCTAATCGAACATGATAGTGCATTATAATTAATTTTGAAACATAACTACGGCCATCCAATATTGCAGGTCTCTTAGTCTCAGTAATAACATCTTGTGTTGCGTCAATCCGACCTTGAACTCGCAATGTGCCGTTATCATCGAGGTATGGGGTCAGTTTCGAGATTCTGCTCCTTTTTGGTATTGGCTTATTTTCGTCCAGTAGCCTAAGCTCATTGGGGAACGATTCCCTTTGCGCTTGTCGAATAATAAGGATTTCAGCTTTATCCATTGTTGAAGAATCAATAACTGCGTCTTTTTCCCCCTTCCATTTTCTAATAGCAGTCAACAGGCAAGCAGTTGCACGTAGCAAACGAGTCCAAGAAGAAAATCGATTCGCATCTGGCAATGGAAGCGGTTCCATCTGGCAGTTATTCCAAATGAAATTCACAGAGTTTCTTATCAGTTCAGCGTCTGCATCATCCGTCGCTCTCGAAAACTTATTGTCAGGCCATTGAGCCTTTTCAAGACGCAAAAATTCAGGCCCATGAAACCACGGGTGCTCGTAAGTTAGTTCATCCACGTTTTCCTTTGTAGCAACATCTGCGACATTAATGGAAGTTGGAACGTATCTCCATTCATCAGGCTTAGTGAGCTCGTCTATCTCACCCAAGCGATTAGCAACGAAGGTCTGGTAATCTCTTGCGTCACTCATGATCCACAGTAAAACCGTAGATGAGTCTGTCCAAAAATATCTGCGTTCGATTTTGACCGTATGTTCTTTCTCGATAGTAACTGCTAATCTGCTGGCTAAGAAGGCTCCTTGCAGCTCCAATCGTGGCACAGATATTGGTTTTAGAGGCGCTACTCTACTCTTGCTGGCAATGAAAGCAGTAGTGACGTTTTCGCCATTCTTTATACGCCAGTAACCAGCAGCGGCGTAAGCTTGCAGTGAAGCATCGCAGAACATGTGAAGCTCCCACTCAGTGTTCATAGTAACTGTTGAATTCAATTGATACCAACGTGGAATTCGCAGCGACTTTACTTTTTCAAAGCATTGTAGCCAATTTTGCCACTTAGTGTACTCTTTTTCATTCACAGGCTCATCCCAGCCGATGCCACTCCTCCAAACATCTTGCATAAGT
The DNA here is from genome assembly GCA_949319885.1 of Mecyna flavalis. Classification (NCBI taxonomy): domain Eukaryota; kingdom Metazoa; phylum Arthropoda; class Insecta; order Lepidoptera; family Crambidae; genus Mecyna; species Mecyna flavalis. Next base: position 4,247,713 of record OX439426.1, read on the forward strand.
ATTCTCGACTTTATAGTTAGCGGAGCCAGGAAACCTTGAACGTCGAACACTGACATAATTACTTGCAGCATTTCTCTCTTTGTGGGCTTCTTTAAACATTTTAGTATATTTTGATCAACTTTCTTCATCGAAACGTCAAAACCAAGAACATCGTTATCAGGATACCAATAAAGACCTAATGTTCGTTCTCCCTCCTCAGTTTCTCCTTCAAGACTGAACTTTACAGCACTCGGGCCGAGGTCTTTCTCTGGCAAGCTCTTAAGAACATCTTGGCTGTTGCTTGTCCAATTCCTTATTTCAAAACCTCCTTTCTTGTGTATCTCCCTTACATCTTTGGCAAGCTGAATAGCTGCTGCCTCACTCTCAATGCTTTCTATCAAATCGTCCATATAATGATTTTCCACAATACATTTTACAGCACGAGGCATCTCCTTTTCATAAAGCATGGCGTTTTTATTTTTAACATATTGTGCCACAAAAGGTGAACAACACGCTCCAAAGATAAGAGAACTCATTGCGTACTCTGTAGGTGGCTCTGAGCTGTTCATATCGTCCTTCCAAAGGAATCGTAAAGCATCTTGGTCTTCTTTTCTGATTTTGACCCGAAGAAACATGTCTTTTATATCCCCAGTGATTGCAACTTTATGTTCTCTGAATCTCAAAAGGACTCCAAAAAGGGAAATTAGCAGGTCTGGTCCTTGAAGCAGATAATCATTTAGGCAGTAGCCCTGTGACTTAGCGGCGCAATCCATTACAAGTCGCAACTTCTTCTTATTTGGATTATCTACGCCAAAATGCGAAAGATACCACAGCCGTATAATGTTTGCGATCTTCTTTTTGGGCACCGAACAAGGATGTGCATAGTTATTGTCAAATAAGTGTTGTACCCTCTCTTTGTATCTAGTCTCAAACTCGGGGTCCATTTTCATTTTCTTCTGTACGCCTTGAAGACGCTTGAACGCCGTAGGATAGGAGTCTTTCATTTTAACATTCTCATCCTTCCATGGCAGACCAACTTCCCAATGATCGCCAACGAGCTTAGAAGTTTCATCAAGAATAGCGACGGCTTTGACATCCTCTGTGCATTGACGCGGCTTTGCACTGACACCAAGTGCGTCAATTGAGTACGATCGCCTTACAAGATCGATTAATTCATCAAGACTAGTTTCACCTTGACTATCATTGTGTGACATAAACATCGTGCGAGCTTCAGTGAGTCCGTGTGGTCGTCTTTGAATTGCTTTGCCATGAATAGCCCAACCTAAGACGCTAAGAGTAGCGTATGGATCACCCTCTATAATTTCTAATGGCGCTATTAGGCGATAATTGTCTTGTCCGATTATCATCTTTGGTTTCATACGACCGCAGCACAAATCATCCTTGATGCTTGACAGATGCTCATAGCTGGCTGGGTCTGTATACTGAGCTGGAAGACTCATTCCTGTAACCGTTCGTGCTACAATTTCGTAACGTTCAGAATCCTCATTAATTCCAGACATCTCAAATTTCAAGATTTCCGTTTGACAGATTAGGACATTGCCGTCCCAGGCACCTCGTGCGCGTAAAGTCTCTGTGTGTCCTTTCAACCCGACTTGGCGGGCTAATTCCTCATCTATCATCGTAACGGTTGATCCGTCATCGAGTAGAGCATCGGTGATGACGTCACCACCTGGGCCATAAATGCGGACACGAACATATCTCAGTAACACGTCCGTAGGTGTAAGAGGACTTGACATAGCTGTAACGTTGGCTACACAATCGGTGGAATTATCATAATCATTGACTTTCTTCTCCGTACCTTTGTTCACAGGCCAATGTAGCAAATGATGATGCGGTAAACCGCAGTTGTCAATATCGCATGCTGGAGCTTCGCAAATATCCTTATCATGGTCGCTGACTAAACATTTTGGACACTGCCCATATTTCTTAACAAAATTCCATCGATCCCTCCGAAGAGCGCGCTTAAACTTATAGCAGTCTGTAATAATATGATCTGCCCGCTTTCTGCAAAACAAACATTTCATGACTTCCTTAGTTTGCGCTAAAACCATTTGAGGTCGTAGTCTTTGAGGATAAAAATGAGTAGTCGGTGCTTCAAACTTCCTCGACGACGATTGTAAAAGCGTCACGCCAATGTTCGAAATCTTTTGTGCTTCGATGTCCAAAAATTCCGATAACAATTCCAGTCTCGTAATATCTAATTCTTTGTCTCTATGATCATAGGCATAGTCAGCCCAACGGGTAAGCAAACTGCATGGTAATTTTGATAGAATGACAGTTGTCAGTTCGGGACTTCTTAGATAGTCAACCTGTTTGATGGTCTTGGCAGCGACAACGCTATTTTTGATTTTTATCGAAAAAGAAACTATGTCATTATGATATGACAGTGACAATGATGGAAGTTTTCTCAGTTGACTTACGATTTTCTGAATTATTATTTCAGGACTTCCGAAGCGTAATTCCAAAGTTTTCATGATATTTTCAGCATCTACATCACTCATCAGGAGCGCAGAAACACATTCTTTGGCTTCACCGGTCAAACATTTTCGCAGCCTGCAAAGATTTTCTACGTTAGAAAATTGACAAACATTTGTCGATTCGTAGTACGAATTTTTAAAGTTGATCCACTCCATGGGGTCGCCTTTGAAGTACGGCAGGTCTTTAGGCGTCGACATTCTGCTCATCAATTTATCCGTCGCTTCCGCTTTACTGCGATTTCTCACACATCCTAGGGCCAGGTCATGAACAGCGTCAGCTAACTTCAAAATTGCTTGGTTATCTGATGGATTCTTTAGGGCAGAGGTTGAACAACACGCATTTTGAGTGGCGTGAGGTAGACAAGCGTCGTTCTCCGTAGCAGCGACGTGATCTGCAGGGTTGGATGGGAAGCGCTCATTTTGTGCTGCGATTGTGCAACTTTGAGTGTCATTTTGCTGCGCTACCCATTCTAATGTCCTTTTTGTCGCAGACTCCGACGAAGCACGGGATCTTGATCGAGTGCGCCGTTCGTGTTGGTCCTCAAGTTCCGCCAAACTTACGCTTAGTTTCTTGTCTAAGAGATCTATCTCAGCTTGTTTTCTCATTGCCTCCAGCTTAGCTTCCTCAGCGGCTATCAACAGCCTGGATTTTTCTTCCGCGGCTTCAAACTCTAGCTTTTTCTTTAGTGCGTCAATGGAGACGACAGACATCTTGCTGCTAGATGCTTTTGAAGACACCCTTGTGCTCTGCTGTGGCGATGACATTTTTAGTGCTTTTGACTTCGATCTTGTTATCATTTAGTTGCTTCAGCCTATTGTTCACGAGAATGGACCAATGTTAACTTCGATAGCTTATTTGCTGGTTTTATAGACTGAAACGCGAAATTAAGTTCAAGATATTATTTAATTATGATAGACAGTTAGACAGTTCAAGCAACAATTGACAAACAATAATAGACTAGAACCATCGCTAACAGGAAGCATTGCCCAATTTCAAATTCAAATTCTTTAAAGTGTACTGGCTCCCACATTAATATTGCCGGAATACAGCCAGAGCTGTTATAGCGTCAGATTTCACCTGTGGGGTGGTAGCTAGATAACCAGTCGGACTCTGAAAAAGCCCTACCACCAACCAGACCCAAGGCGGGAATCGAACCCACGACCTCCGTCTTTTATCCCCGAGCGGCTTAGCTACTGTTCCACGGAGGCGGTTAATAACTATGCGATCAATTTAGGAAGATATATTATAAGACCATGTCATTTTAGATGTCAATTGCTACGATCCTACCTATCTAAACTTATTTGATAATGTGGAAGAGAAATGAAACACAGTAAATAATTTTATTTTACGGACTTTTATTCGTAAATCGACTGTTGCAGTATATGAATTCGAGTTTCAAGTTTAAGAAATATACATAATATAATAATATCTAAATATATTTTATGTACAGATAAATAGAAAAGTAGTCGAATATAATAATCGGCTATCGATAGATTCGAGCGGCGAGAGTGCAGGCGACCGGCGGGAAGCGGTGCGGACGAGGCGCACCTCGCCATAAAACGTCTAGAAAAATAGATAAATCGCTCAAAAACGTCAGAATCAGTCGAAAAGATAGAAGAGTGGAGACCGGGCAGTCGAAGGCGGCCACGACGTGTTGAACACAATCAGCCCGTCTCACGCGTACTCGGTGTCGGTGGAGAGGCTGCGCTCGGCGGGCGAGCGCCGGCCCGCCGCCTCCGCCGCCGCCGGCTCGCCCGCCTGCGCCTGCGCGTACGCCAGGCTCTTCTGGTAGCTGAACAGCTGCCGCTCCAGCGAGTAGTTCTCGGCCTGCAGGACGGCGATCTCGCGTCTGGAACAACAGACATCGTTACATTAGCCTAGTTCAACTTACACATCTCGACCAACCAAATAAATAAATACAAAAGAGAACTCACACGCTATGGTCTGAGATTGTTGTCTATGCGTTATAGTACTACATGACAATCTCGGACCAAGTGTATGACGTTCGAAATATAATGCTCACCTCATTTGGTGTCCATGCAGGCGACATAGATCGTCGTATACATGATAAGTGGCCTGGAAGAGCAAGTAGGTGTCGCCCCACTCGAGGCGCACCCGAAGTTCACCGCCGGGATGCAGGAAGGGACTCCCGGGGCGCGAAACATCCTCGACACGGAGTGAAGTCTCCATCATGAGGCCCTCGTCGGCGTTCTCCTGCGCGTAGTAGTGCTCAAAGGGCGCGCCCGGCAGCTCCTCGGCGTCAGGTTCGCCGGGGGCCGGGGAAGCGCGGACCAGCCATGCCGACCAGCTTACGTAGCGCAAGTGGTTCCGCGGCACGTGGTGCACGTCACGGTACAGCATGTGCATGCGCACTGTCTCCGAGTGCATGTCGCATCGCACCGACCACGCCTGCTTGTCTCGGTCGTAGCACGTCGCCGCTCGGCCCGCTGCCGGCACGGCTAGCTCGGCGAGCGCTCGAGCCCATATAAGTTCCACCGTAAGACGAACGCCCTTGTGGAAGGAGCGAGTGGGCGGCCGCGGGTTCCATGGCGGAGTTCGTCCGTCGGCGTCGCATACGCATTCTAGATGCCCCGAGTGTAATCTGCGTTCTCCTTCGCCAAGAGCGAGGGCGTAGCGGACTCGACAGCGCTGTCCTTCTCCCGAGAGGCGGAGAAGTCGAAGCGTCAAGGGTTCCTTGTTGCCGCCGGTCGCGGATACGGACCAGTCGAAGCCGGCGAAGGCGATAGGTGGAGTGTCGAGGCGCGGCGTCCGCAGCTCGCACGAGTACAATGTGCGGACGCGGGACATGCTGAGCTCGAGCTGGAACTCTCCGCGCGCGTCCGCGAACTTGGCGTTGAGCTCCGTGAGCGACACGCAGCGGCCGCGGCCCTGCGCCGCGCATCCCGCGCTGAAGCGCACCTGCTTGCCGGAGAAGCCCTCATTTGCAGTGAAGTGGTCACGACTAAGAAGTGTGAAAGTAAAGTCGACATAAACACGCATTCCCTCGCATGCGCCTCGCCATACTAAATATACACCTGCAACAAAATGCTAAAGGTCAGAATCTAGCTAAGCAAAGATGTACAGATTCGTCTAAGTGTAACAGTCCATTCTCTAAAAACACATTCTACTTTGAAAGTTAGTGAACTATACATTCTATAAAAGTACGGTTATAGACTATAATTCCAGCTTACGTAGTAACTCAGCGATGTTTTATTTAGGATAGAGGTGCAGCAGTCCTAAATATCACAGAAAAGTGAAATACCCTTTCCTTCCTTTTATCGGTGAATAAAGCCTGGAGGCTTTATTCACCGATAAAAGGAAGGAAACTGTTCAACTTGTCAACTGTTGTGCTCTGGAGAGCACAACAGTTGACAGTAAGAAGAGAACCTTTCTCTCACTGCCGACCTTTTTTTTTTCGTCGACGATGCGCCTGTTAGGTTCTGGTGTTACGAGTGTCCGCTTTTCAACAGGCAGACTATTTTGATCGCCAGCCTCGTAATATAAAATGAATACAATCCTAAAACTAGGTATCTACATCATGGAAGTATCAAAGAACTTACCAAGCGCGGTATCAGTGCGGCTGAAGGCAACCGCCCACCGCTGGTGAGCGCAGCAGAAGTCCTTGGATGTGACGTCGCGGTCGGGCTCGCGCGTGGCGGAGCGCGTCACGACGAACGTGAACACGTGCGTGTCCGCGCGGTCTTTGAGCCGCGTGGCGCGGTACAGCAGAGCCATGCGCCCTCGCCGCACGCCGGCCCCGCCTGCCCTGCGCCTGCGCTGCGCCTGTGCGACAACACAGACCTATATATTTATATGAGACCTAATAACTGTCGTCTCTTAAGGCGGGCAACGCGCCTGAGACTCCAAGGGGGTCCCGGGTGTTTATGGGCGGCGGTGATCACTTATCATCAGGTGACCCACTTGCTCGTTTGCCCCCTATAATATATAAAAAAAAAACTATCTATCAGTGATGTGAACCCGTGCGTGTTCGTGTCTGGTTGGACACCCAGTACGCCCGTATTTTGCTTCCCCGAAGAGGAACCTAGAAAGCTGATTACTGACTGAGTCCATTATGCACTCAAAGTACCAAAGCTGTACTGCTATAAAAATATTGTATCCTTAAATGCACCTTTTGCCAAATGGAAAGCTAACTGGTACATTAATATCGACATTGACTTGACTTTTAAACATTGAAGTTAACTAAGCGAAAGATTGATGAAATCACACAGAACCTCTCTTCTTGGAAAACTTTGTACATTAGAAGGTTTTCTAGAGGAAGAGCTCATCAATAATTTACTAATATCTGCCAGTATGTCCAAAAACAAATTACCAAGCTCTATAAATTTTGCGACTTGAAATATTAAGTCTCGTAACTGCATGAAAAATGATAAATTAATATTTGTCTACGACGCTTCAATATTTTCAAAGCAACTGATGTGTTCGACATTTATGGAAGTCCATTTTTCGCATTTCTTCAAAATATGGACGGTATTAAAAAGCGAAGTGCCGTAAAATTAATAGCTCTACGAGCGACATGGCTGGCAGAGTGCCAGGGATACCAAGCCTCATCGGGCTCGGAGTCAACTTTTAGCACTAGATTCAACAGGTAGCCCATTCCACGACTACAACCTTTTAATTGAATCGTTTAGCTCTCGCGATCCGGTGCATATCAACTTGTTAACAAACTACCTACATTCCGTATTGGAAGATACTTAAGCGATTAAATTTGACGGCATTGTGAGATAACTTGAAGAAGAATTAACTTAAAATACGACGAAACCTGTCACAATTAAAATGGAAATATAATTTATTTGCTATAAATATAATTATGAAATCTAATCAGAAAAACCTACTTTAAATTGTAAACTTATCTCGATGAGCAAGTTTGGGACTAAGTTTGACAGTTCCGGTAACTTCTTCCGTCAGACCCCGCATCTTATGAGTTTGGTATTTATGGAATATTTTTATACATCCAATAGTTAATGGGAAAAGAGGAAATTATGAGAAAACAGGAATACCGGTTTCTTCACAATGTTTTCTTTCAGCTTATTTTCTCGGCTACAGAAAATAAGAATATTTATGTATTTTGATTATGAAAACAAAAGCGTTTATTAACATCAGACATGGTCTGATATGATAGAAAAAGTTTCATATTGTGCACAATATTAAAAAAGTTATGGTGTTATGTCTAAAATAACTCTACAGTCTTGATTCTACGAGTATATATTATGCCAACTCAGTAAGTGCGTTATAATTTAATATTTAAGACTTATGCCTAAATATCTCTTCATAAAATAACAATCGTATAGGCCCCATTTTACCTGCGGGTACGAGGTACATAACTTTCAATGGGTCTCATCTTACTCTAAATATTACCAGTAGTAAGTACTTATTATTTCAACCAATATACTTGAAGATTTTAGTTTTATTATAATACTATAACATTCCCCATTTCCCTTCCCGTTTGCGCACAGCCTACAAATCATAGACGTGTTAACGGATACGTAACGCCTGTACCTACCTATTACGTAGTTTCCGGGCTGTCACGTCCGAGAGGCTATCAGCCTGAGTGAGGGTAGATGCCTATGTCATGAACATTGAACATAACAAAAGTGATCCGGTGACGGGGCAGTTTCCTAACTTCGGAAATATCTTTGATCAAACTTCAACCTCTAGTCGAAAAGCCATTAAAGTAGGCGAGTAATAAAAGTCTAAGTATTACAATAAAGAATGAGATATGAGAGCGCCCACGATAGATGTCTATAAGAATTCCGCAGCAACGCAGAACTTCCTGCGTCCCGACCGCAGAATCGCGAATTACTCCCGGAATCCCGATAGTTCGGAATTTAAGTCGCTAAGTGATTGCATACTTATACTGTTATTTTTATCTGCTACTGAACTAGATACATCGGACGCATTGAAGTTTAAATAGAACTTTATAACGGTATTGAAAGATATGTATGATACGACTTGGAAAGTAACCTGTAGCTTCTTTGTAAGTTCCTCCGATTGTTGGTTAAATGAATAAAATAAACTTAAGGTCAGATTTACCTCTGTCAGACACGTTCCTGATGGAAGATGTTATAGAAAAGTTATGGAGGATCAACATTATCAGAACACAGACCTAATCCATTACGGGAATAAATAAATATATGAATTAAAGAGAACCAAGACCATTATAGTTACTGCCAAACGACCGTTCAACAAAGGCACAGAATATACATATAAGTATGACAGAGGTAATCTTAAAAACAGCACTTTAGGCTCATAAAAACTAAGGTCAACATTAAAGTCGATATATGGCACGAATACCTAGGACCTGCTATCTATCTATCTATAAATGCGAAAATATTTATGTCAAATCACCTTTGGCCGCTTAGATGAAATGTGGTAGGTGAGTGTTAAATCCCTGGCAAGCATAATATAGCATATTTCATCCAAAAAAAACGTGCTAGCGCCACAGGTTCATAATAAAGACTGTGAGAGACAAGACAGTTGAACCCGCGGACGCACCTGGTATTTACTAAACCATATTTCATTTTATGCGTTACACGTGAAGCCGCTGCGTGCTTTATTGCAGCAGTTAAGCGAAGTACGAGGTGGGCCATCAACCGTCAAACAACGCCATCAGACAAGCCCTCGCTGTAACTGAGACAATTTCAGACGAAAGAGATTTCCTTTTTACTTTTCCGGGTTAGAAGGTCAAAGCTTGCATAATTTATACCAGAGAAATTGGGCTGCACGAAAATATTTTTAATAAACACGGATGGAAAATTTTAAAATGCTACTCTTTCTGAAAGTTTACATCTTGGCCTTGTCAAATCAAAATTAAAACAGTAGGAAAATCATCAAACGCGATATTTAAGAGTGCGGAGTGTTTGTTTAAGCTAAGATACAATTGTAAATAAACTTAGATAATTCATTAATCCTACTAATATTATAAATGCGAAAGTCTGGATGTTTGGATGTTTAGATGTTTGGATGTTTGTTCCTCAATCACGCCTAAAGGGCTGAACGGATTTAGATGAAATTTGGCACACGTGTAGTTTATAACCCGGAATAGGACAATAGGAAAAAAGAGATTACGCGCGGGTGAAACCGCGGGCGGAAGGCTAGTAAATAATAAATAAATAAAATCCTCTCCGTTTTCGGGAAATAAACATTGAATACAAAGACAAAATTCTTAACATAACAATCTACTAACTTAAATCATCAATCAGTCTTATAATTAGTGCGTGGTTATTTACAACTTGACATTGGTAATTTTTTATTGCTTGAAAGCTCTCTAGAGGCACATCGGGAGTTTAGGAATTGCCATAATAAATAACGATGATTCCGTTTAGCTCCCGCTAACAGGATAACATGGTCTGCTTCCTTGCGATTGCAAAGTTAATCGAGAAAAACATTCCCTTTCCTAATACCTATTACAGCTTTTTCCGTTCTGATTTTTCTATGCCATAAAAACAAAGATCAACATCAATCTAATTATACATAAATTACAATTTACCTCAAAAATTTACATTTTTTTTGTCTCTGGTGAGTTGGTGCTCGATCAGGTATCAGAGTATTTAATAAAAGAGGCTTCTGTGTTGGAGTTGTTAGAGGTAGAATAACCTGTTGCTATTTGATACAACAAGGGAAATGTATGTAGGTATATGCCCGCGTAACTACAGAACGATTTCAGCAAAGCAAATTGTAAAGCGGTTAAAAATCTTAATTGGTGTCAAAAAGTTTCCGTCTGTTTGATTGTATAGGCAAAAAATATGTGATTCTCATACTGTCCTAAAACAAAATGAAAGCTTGTATATTTTTAAAAATTTGAAATGAAAGAGAAATAAATAAAATTATGTGCAATAAAGAGTATATCTATCTATCTATCTATGTGTATATTTTAAAAGCATAACAAGAACTGCGGGCACGATTTGTGTATGAGATAAAAGCCGGTAAAAAAATTATATTATAGTCACGCTATTCGCTGCATTTCCCATACTAATTTATCGATACGAATTACTTTTCGATAGTTATCCCTACTTGTCCTAAAGATATCCATTTTTTCGAAACTGAATTAGGGCACAATCTTACAAATGAAGACTAAGAAAGAAAACAATTACTGGTTAAGTCTTTTTCTTACTCGCAAATCTGCTAGGATTAGTGTGGATTGAAAGACTTCATTCGACGAAACGATTCGGCGCAAAAACTAGGGCTTACACGAAGCCGCGATTAAGCCTCCGCCCATTATCGCCTTGGTTAATATGCTTTAATTACTTCGAAAGTCCTACTGGGGTCGCAATCGTAAAACTATCTTAAAGCTAAAAGTAATAAAAATAGGAAGTAATTAAAAAAGTTATAGACCGTAGTAATTTTTATCTTATGTAGCGTTAAGTAGTAGTAATAGTTTATTGTGGCCCTTCGAGACATGCGATTAGTCACTGATACCGTTGCCCGCTTTTGAAATTGAAGGGAAGGGAGACTTCATAGTTTACCTTCAAATTAAAACAAAAACTTTAACAGAAACATACATAAATCATTGATACATACAGCTACGTTCTAAATGTGAATGATGTAATAGACCCATTATTTTTATGTACTCAAGTTGGTTTACCACGGAAAATCAATTTTATAAACACAAAGCCGTTTGGCTTTGCGTTTGCAATACCGACTGTCAAACGCCATGCGTTATTGAACAAACCAGTTGAATTGTCTACAACAAACGTCATATTAATCATTGTCAGTGTAGTTGGAAACTGAAGTCTCTGGCGGAACAAAGGATTACCGGTATTAGCTATTCTAATCTGTCGCAAGTCGCGACTCAATGTTTGCAAAATTAACGGATGAATAGACTGCTGTCTCGATCCGATGCGCCTAGAACCAGATTAAGAGAGTTGCAAGCAAACATTTTACTATCTTTAAAGATTCGTCCATCTCGTAAATCGCAGCTGTTCGACTCGTGGGAATGGAGGGAAATTTTCCCGAACACTTTTAGTGCTGTCAGCTGTTTAGTAATCTCATGAGAGGAGCAGATGGAGAGTCGTAAAATTTATGGCATTTTAAAATGTTATTGAATGTCAAATTTTGTGACATTTTATGACTAAAATGGGCGAACTATAGTCGCTTTAATATCAGGAGTAGTTAGTAGGTACTATTATATATTCTGTGGTATAAGAACAAGTAGAACAAATGCTTGAACTTGGCTTGACACGCTGCCGCGTGTCTAGATTCACTTTTTTACAGAAAATCAAACCGCTCAGTTTCATTTTAGTACTTTTTGTGTACTAGCCACCTGTAAACATGAAATCAGCCCTCGCTGCGTAGATGTAAAACACTATTTTGTCCAGGTATGCAATGTTATAGTGGTGTACCGTGTCGGCAACAAAAAAATGTCTACGTTTACGCACCGGCTAACTGTGGTCACGGTAATGTTATATACTATTCTGTGCCGTGGTTGTGGCGTCTGATATCTATCTTTCTTGTCCTCCCAACACTTCAACATATGTGACCAAATGCCGCTTGGCAAATCTTGAATCGTGTTCCAAGCGTACCCGGATTAAACGAGACAAGGCGCTCAGGGTAAGATTTATACTCTGTAAGCTCGCGAATCTCGCGATGTGTCCGTTTGCCGTGATCGTAGACGCTGACAAAAGTGCTAAAAATTGCGGACTAATGTAACATGTCTACCTTGGGGAAGTTAACTTTTTTTCCTAGATAGAAAGTTTTATTATTAGTGTTTATTTATGTTCATCAATATATAACATAGTTGTACCAAGGTCGAATGATTTCACAGTTATATTCCAGTGGAATGCTTCGATATTTTAAGTTGTGAGATTGGCCTTGTTTTATTTTTAATTTGAAGGTTTTATTGGTTGAAGCAGTGCATAAATTAAAAATTGGAATAAATTACATTCGACCCGGTGTCCCGAGAACCCTGTTAAACCACTAAACTTACAAGGGGTTAAGTAAGACGTAGCAGTTTTCTAAGTGCCTAAAAACGCTATTACCGCTGCATCTGACAATCGACACTTCTGTCGAAAAAGAAGCAAAACGATTATTTAAAGAGCTCCGAGCGTATCGATTTCGCATTAGCAGCCTGCAAGCGCATCTGATAGGAAGCTGCGGAGATCCGTTATTGCTATCGCCTCCAGGCATCAATCCCTCTACGGATGCTCAGTGACGCCAGAAAATACTGCGAGAAAGATTTTATCTATAACCTAAATAGGTAAGGACGTAACCCGACGGGTGCATTATGTTCATAAGTTCTCTCATCGCTTGCGTCGAAAATGTGATGCAATGTAGTTTACGGTGGAATATTCCAGGGAAAATCTGCACGCTCACCTTTATATAATATGCATGCACATCGTTCGCTTAGAATTTAAAGTAGCGAAAGGAGATTTGATAGGATTAGACTATGACGTGCATGTAATTAGGATTTGTTATTGTCATTAAATTACTATGCACTGAAAATTAGGGGAAGTCGGCACGTACGCCACGTGTCAATCTTTTTCATTAAGACACTTCAAGAAAACATCAATACCTACTCCTGAAAGTCCTGATTGTCCCAGTGGGGCAGTAATTTAGGATTATCTGAAGAGCTAGCACGCACAAGTATTGTAGAAAGTAAGTTATTCGAATCGAGGAAATTGTATAGAATAGTAATTTTACTAACGCCCAATGCGAAATCACGACTCCTGAGCACAGGGCAAGGTCACTACCAAATGTGCCATCGAGCCAGTCAAAAATTACTTAATGTGTTTTACCGAACCTTTAAATAGCAATATATTTATTGAAGAATCTTGTCACCAAGTACCCTAAGTTCCCGTTGCATCAGGGTCCATAAAGTTTACGCGCCATTAAACGTAACCACTCCGACCATTAGTGATGTAATTCCGCGCCATAATATGTAGTAATTAACACTGGATGTTACTAGCAAAGGTTCATTTTCAATCTAGATTAATCCAGGCTTCTAATTAACACGTTCCGGCGCGGTAGCGGCATAGGCCGTAAAAGTAGAATTCACAAAATGACAGTACGGGTACCGCCGTTTTCACAAAAATCAATCTAAAAACCACTACGGTGACCGCCGTCCAATTTACATTAGAGTTTCATAGAAAGCAGACTTACTGTCATTCTGTAAAGGAGGCTTGTGTTTCTAGTGTCAAAAATGCGTGTACAGTAGAGCGTTTAAGCATAATTACGGCTACCACCGTACTCTCATATAAATTGACAGTACGGTGGTGGCCGTTGGGTTTGTATGAACGTTACTAGGACGTGCGAGTCAGTGACAATTTTTAAAGGACACAAAAAATGTATGAAGATTTTACTGTCATTCTGGAGAAAAGTACCGCGCCGGAACGTGTTAAGACTAAGATATTAAATTTGCGGCAGGAACCACGTATTAACGTTCATCTTACCAATATTATAAACGTAAAATGAGAATGGGTGGATGGCTTTGTTGCTCTTTTACGCAAAAACTACAGAACGTGTTATATTAAACTTTTCAGTAATATACATATATATACATCAGAATGTGTTTAGGCACCTTAACCACCCGGGGATGGACTGGTCAATAGCAACAAGGCTGGCACCGGCTCGTCCCAATCGGGTGTGAAGGGGAAACCGGGGGAGTTTAGTGGGTGGTGGACGCTTTAGTCTCGAGTCCTACACACGGCCGCAGGTCTAGCTAGCCTGCGGTTATTATAGATAAACGATTTCCCCTTCGAAAAAAGGGCACCTTAAACGCAATATAGCAAGAACTGTGGCCATGTGTGGGTTTCGGGACTCAAGCGTCCGACTATCCACTAAGCTCCGCCGATTTCTCCTTCAAACCCAAAGAGGACATGCGGCCGCCTTTTGCGATTGACGGGGCCATCCCAGAAATATGCATTTGCATACTGAATATACTGTACATATTATTCACTCAGTTAATAGCTCCGTTTTCTTCGTAAATCGACCTTGTCAAGAGCAATCTGCGTAATGAACTAGCCAGTTGCAGGGCGCCGCCATTCGAACCTCGTAAATAATTAAACACCCACGTCACTACGCATTACGTATATTGATTTACAGCTAGCGTGTATGGGAGACTATTCAGTCATGCCACCGACATCTGAACTTAGTCTAGGTTAGAAATCGATTAGAGCCAGTCATCTTGCACGTTAGAAAATAGTCGGACAGGTATAGTATAAAGTTCGAAAGTGTTCACGAGAAATGACAAATGAAAATTGTTTATTTATCTAATGGACCATACGACCTTATCCTGCAGGAAACTGAACCGTCTTCTCCTTTGCGACGTAAAAGAAAGACAATAAAAACTCCTCACTACTGCACATCACAACTGCTCCTTACTATTAAAAAAGATAAACTACTTAACTAGTTTTATTATTATAATTATCATCTTGTCAATTTAATGAAAAGTTTAATCAAAATATGATAAAACCGCACAATATGACGAGACCACAGCAAAGTACGCAACTAATTAAAAATATCCCGCTACGCCCAATTAACATTTAAGCTACAACGAGTATTTTTAATCAAAGGCTACAACGAAATCAGTTATTTTGAAATGGTTAGAGGCGTTTTAGGTTATGTAAGCAGCTCCTAGTATTTACTTTAGTTTTAGTTTTGAAAACGAAACAATGGAATTTACTCTTGAACATCCTACAATAATCTGATCATTATTACGGTATTTTCGTTGTCTGAAAAGTAATTGGACCGTACATAAATTTTGGAACTATTCCCTGGCAGGATACAGTAACATTTTAATTAACTATGTAGATAGGTAATCCAAAATCTTTGTATGATTAACTGCTTGGTTAAATTAATATCTGACGTTTTCCGAGGATCCTATTCAGGTCTCATAAATGGCATGAATTTGATAATACCTTATCAATACCATCACATCAAAGTTCCATTCTACGTACGAAAATAGGTAAATATTTTATTATACATGATATTGCTCGTTGCAATTTTTTGCGCTTTTTGTGATCATGTTATAGAATAATGAACTTGACAACTATTGATTTCGTTTATGTCATGCAACCATAATATATAATAATAATTATAGTTACTGTTAACTCATCAAGGCTTCAAATACCGCAAGGGTACTTTAGTATATCGATACCAGAAATATGAATTAACGTAAGGGACAAAACACTGTTTTTCAGGAGAGCCAAAAAACGATTAAATTTTTTTAAATCTCTCTATAACTTTTTACTGTCTGCTCCAATTTTAATTGTGTCTAGAGCAAAGTTTCTTAGAATTTTCTCTTCTTTCATGCTATGAACGAAAAATTTAGAAATACCCAGTGGTTTAAGAAATAGCATGTCCCTTACATTAAAAAAATACGTTTTGTTGTACCTTACGTTTCTAATATTTTATGTGTAAACCGTCAAGCATAACGTAAGCAGCAAGAGAAATAGAAAATTATACGAAATTCTATTGTAAAGGACGTTTACAGTGTTGCAATTTGATGTGACTGTATAGATTATCTACTAAATTTATAGTATTTTAATACCATGTAAATAGGTTATTTGCATGATTAAATGTTAGTTTCAGCCTAGCTTTCACAGATTTAAATAAAAATTTAGGGATACAAAAATAAAACGATTTATTATTAATATTTTTTTTTATGTTCGACTTTTATGTCTGCGTAATTATTATAAATTCAACACACTAATCAGTCTATTAAACTTTTTGTTGAGATTCTTAGACACCTTTTACTTATCAATTAAAAATAATAATTATGTATTTGACTTTATGATCTCTTTTAATTAAGAGTCCTATAACACTCTGTAGTTTTAATGATTACGTTTCATTGGCTTTAAAATCAGAAATTAATTTTAAAAAAAATCTCAGACTTAATCAAACAGTCTTATATTAAGTAACTGAATGAATGTACTGAAAACGAAAGACAGATGAAAAAATATTATTTGTCTAAAATTAATGAATAAAAAAATTTAAGTGATATTAAATATTAATATTAGAAATATATATTACTAGAGTCGCCCTCGCGGTTTCACCCGCGCGTAATTTTTTTTTCAATTATCCCCCCCTTTCCCCCATCAAAGTATCCTATGTCTGTATCCTGGTTCTAAGCTACCTCTTCACCAATTTTCAGCCAAATCGGTTCATCCGTTGTTGAGTTATAAAACTTTCTTTTATATACATAGATAACAAGATTAAATATTAGGAATGGGCAGACAGATTATGATGATAGTATAACTATTGGTAAATTAAACTTTTTTAATGGTGAAATTGAAGTGGTTAGAATATGTAACTTTTTCTATTTAGTATTTTATTTAGTTATCATCATCAGTTGTCATCACATCTTCACCGTTCGTCGGTGTCATTTAGGGTATCTTTAACTGGGGTTAAATTAAATTCTTAAAAAACTCTAATCACGAATTAAAGTAAGGGACATGTTATTTGAGTCGACTGATTTGAAATTTAAGGTAAGGGTGAAAAAAAAATGTAAACGTCTGTTACATCATTTTTTTTGGCATAAAACGTTTTACGCAAGCCAAAAAATCTTACTGTAATCCCTTACAGTAAGATTTTTAACGATAGAACTTTTTCAATAACACCAATCGATAGAGCAGAAAATTCTGAATCCAATGATATATATAACTCATTTTCGCCAAAATGTCCCTTACGTTAATTCATATTTCTGGTATCGATATATTCTGTGTCAAGGGTGAAGTTTCGATTGACTTCAAAAAATTTCCTTCGAAGCTGTTGCAGAGAAATGTCAAAAAATAGTTTAGACTAGTAAAGCCTTTATTGGTTTCAGCCGCGTCGCAGATCGTAGGCGAGTAATCCGTCGACGCAGAGAAAATTTTCTTTGTTCTGTGGTCGACGCCGCCAAACGTTACGTGGAATTATGTCACTTGTTGATATGTTCGGTGAGCGAGCTTACGTTATATTACACGTAGCTTATGCAAGAAATTACGGACGGGATGAGAGGACATACATTATAATATAGTGATATTCTCAGGGCCTGTAAGAATAGTTTATATAATATATGTACATATAATGATGGATTTTCCAATCTTGTTCAAAGTCAAAGTATTTATTTCGCAATTTGATTTGAAATTCTTTTGCACGTCAAAACTTTTTTATCCTAGAGGGCAAAGCCTAGTTAGAGGGCAAAGACCACCATTACTGAAAATCCAATCATCGTTACAATAATAGGTACTGGCTATGAGAATGGATATTGTTCCTATTAAGACCATGATTGCCAAATGAGGATTGGTAATCACAAACCAGTGCTGCGTTCAAACAATCCGACACAAAAAAAAAAACACAATAGAAACAAAAAAAAAAGCACTCTCCTCCTTCGCTATCAATACTAATTTTATAAAGTGGAAAAATTTGATTGTTTGTTTGTTTGTATTGAATAGGTTCCGAAACTACTGAACCGATTTGAATAATTCTTTAACTGTTGGAAAGCTACACTATCCCCGGGGATCCCATTTTTGCGATCAAAAGTACCCTATGTCACCCGGGATGGGAGGGGGCAATTTTTTTTTGGGAAAAAAAGATATTACGCGCTAGTGAAACCGCGGGCGGAAGGCTATTATCAAAATAAAAAAAGAGTAACTATAAGCACGCATTCATCAAAAGTGAAATGTAAAAAAAAAACACAAAAAAAAAACAAAATTCGTGGACCAATATACTTAGGTCCTACTTACGTTTCTTTTACAAAGCCGGATTGACGGTTTAATGCAACTTTTCCTCGACTCTACTGAAGGTATCTTTCATCTTACCTTTATATTTACCGAGGTAACTAACCGTTAACTCCTTAAAAGGGACGCTGAGGAAAGAAGATATTGATGAGATTCACCCTTTGTTCCCTTTACCCGACTCGCTCCCTCTGGTGGTAATCTGAGAATTTTCCTCTTAGACCCACTATTCGGCGAACCTGATAATTTATAAAATCATCTTTATTTTTAAAGGGCTTAATGAATTTGTTTTTATCAAAGAAGTCTTTATAAAAAATCATAAAAAAAAACAAAATATTGCCAGTGCCACCCAGTTGTTTTATTACTTAATTAACGTAGGTATTTTAAAATATATTTAAGAGATAATTATCTCTTTATTTGTGAGTTTTAAAGTATGTAACGAACAGCAATTCATTTTTATTTATATGTATAGATGTTACAAATTTATATAAAGTAAAAATATGCACGTTACTAGTGACCCTTCTCGGGTCGCGGGTTCAGATATTTCAAACATACTAATGGATTTCCGATGGGTTGATTATTATACAAGCACATACCTAATTTTAGTGCTTTAATAATAGTTAACTATTATCAAAGCACTAAAATTCTCCTATTATTAATGTGCCGTAATATATTCTATTTATATGAAAATTTTTGGGAGCGTTTCCATTGGGTTCCAGCAATCTTTACTAGTAGGTACATCGGCTTACCTCGTGGGACACGCCTTAACACAGCTGCGTCTCCTGGTACGTCGCCACCACTTGAGGACGTTTCCGCCCCGAATATTCAAGAGTTTTCCGATATGAGTATACAGCTTTAAAATTAATTAAAATTTTAGTCACTTTCCTACGATCAACAACTAAATTCGAATAACAAGCGCATATATTCCATTAATGTAATGTTCTTTACCACAAACTATTTCTAGCAAATATGACATTGTCTCCGTCCGTTCTATTTACAGACAAAACCGTGAATCTGTTCGCGGATAATTTTTCCTCTGCGACGAGTGAAAGGGACAGTCCAAGGGAAAAGTTCTTATTCAATTTTACTGTACTTTTTCCTTCAGACGGGATGTTCTTTAGGTGCTATTCAATGGCCAGACGTTTTTATATGTAAGCTGTATTGTGTCTGACGTTTGATCTCATAACAAGTTCGATCTGCCGCAAATATTGCTCTCGCTATGTCCCGAAAATATTTAAGCTTTAATATAAAATCACAAAAATTCTAAATCTATATTGTTTGTTTGTATTGAATAGGCTCCGAAACTACTGAACCGATTTGAATAATTCTTTCACTGTTGGAAAGCTACACTATCCTCGGTGAACATAGGGTAGGTACTTTTGATCCCGGAAATGTGGGGGAAGGGGGGAATATTTGAAAAAAGTAATTACGTGTGGGTAAAACCGCGGGCGGAAGGCTATTATGTTATAAAATGAATGAATGAAAGGAAGCTTCAAATATACATAAATGTATTGGCAATATGTGCAATTCATGCATCCTAGTTCGTTAATCATATAATCACCAGCATATATATCTTTTCTTGTGGGGATTGCTTTACCCATACCCTCTACTAGGGGATGCCGAGGCTTATGTGGGACACCCACACCCTAGGGATATCTCTATATACGTCTCAACTGAGACATACATTTATGCTCCGTAAAATTAAGCTGAAAATGTAATTGTAGTTCAATGCTGAAAATTTGTTGTGGGTCTACAACACTGCTACCTACACCTACTAGCCCCGGAGCTACGGCAATCAAATATAATGTTATTCACAAAAACATCATTAAGCACATTTAACTTTTTATTTCTCACAAACAGCAAAGGCTTAAATATTATTCATGAAAGCACAAAAACTCATTTAAATCCTTCTAGCCCCGGATTACTAGACACAATAGAAAATCTATTGTTATGCGGCACCCGAGTGCCGGTTCGGCGTTGAGTGGTTAAGTACAAGCAAAAGTCGTTACGTTAAAATATGAAATCGTTTAAAACAGGTGAAAGGAAATGCATGTTTCACTGAAGGTTAATCGCTTAAACTGGAAAAATACTGGTATTTATTTAAATACGCCCAGTGTAGTTTCCCGTTTAATTAAACCGTAGGCCGCGTTCAATATCCGTACAATGGGCAAAATGGAAGCTGTGCAGTTCAAGCTAAATGGCCTACGCTACGTCGCTTTAAAATATTTATTCGCTTATTGTTACACACTTCAGTGCTTCATGGTTTTATAAAATTCTATTACGGCCATTATGCAGGTCGTATCGTTGATCGTTGTTACTGGACCACATTTGTTCGATATCAGCTCCTGAACGAATGTATACGAACATACGAAAGTGTTCATTGGTCGATTCGGGATAACCGAAATTGGGAACAAAAGTGTGTTTAGTAATGTTTGTTTAGTAATAATCACTTTTGTTAACCTCGCCACTATCTACAACCAAACTTAGCAAAGATTGTGCTAACATGAGAATTAAAAAACAAATAATATTGCTTTTAAATAACGGGAAAAATATTTTTTATTACCCTGGCAAGTATCCTACTGGGTAGTTTTTATCTCGAAAAATAAGTTCATGGTGCGTGGTAATTAAGTCCGTCTTCTTCATTGAAACAATGATGTTGGACAATAATACGCTGATACTCAACATTTTGATTTACGCTTAATCTCTTGTAAAATACTCAATGCCACGCAGCTTATAGGTGTGCACACCTACTGACAACGTATATTGTACATTCTTTAGCAGGAAACATTTACGAGTAAACTTTCCGTTCCAATCAACTCCTAAGTACATGATACGGACAGTAAGCTCTCTGTCAGAATTAACTGCATGCAATTAAATGTCACACAGTTATCTCAACATTGTAGTTAGGACAAAAGTGACGTCACAGGATGGAAGTACAGCATAGAGCTATCTGAAACGTCAGTTGCAGTTACGAGTGCAAATGGCAACTTGGTAAGTTAACATCCAGTTGCAAACTTAGACGTCGGACGCTACTAGGAACGGATCATTAAGGACTTGAAAAGGTTTTTAAGAACTCTTTTTAACTCGCACTGACCACTATTTCAACGCAGTTTTTTTAAATCAGACAACATCTCCATGGGCGTAGCAAAGTATATAGTCTATACTTGCCTTTACACGCGGCCCGCGTTCTTTATAAGATAATAGGTCCACCTCCTGGAAGGCTTACCACCAGATCTCCCGGTGCGTGTCGACAATTTGAGGACCTTTCCGCCAAACGACCATCAGTCCTCCTCGTAATGTGCCCTTGCCCACTACCAAATTCTTGTAGGAATGTCGGTGACCTAGGTGCTCCTGGGACTCATTATTTTTTGTAAGTAGACACGAGTATAGCCCTCTCTTTTGGCTTTTGAGCTATCGTGAGCTTATTTACGTGGCATATTGTAAACAATATATTTGCACAATACTTAATCATAACAAAATTTGTGATAGTCTAATGAATTTAAACAGCCCCAGCTTTAAACAAAGAATCCAGTTATGATAAATGAACCAACTCCGACGCACTAATTGGTTTTCAGGCCAGAAAAGCAACACTTAAACGAGGGCGTCCAACGAACTATGAAACGAAGTAGCAAGTTTAACTTAATATTTCTGTAAAATCAACAACTGTTACAAATTGTAGATGAATAGAACTCGTAGGCAGAAAACGTAAACATTTGAACAAGATTGCGATCAAACAAGTAGGCTAATGCTGCTTTTAAACTTAAATCAAAGCTATACGTGTGTTTCGTTGAAAGTTTTGAGGTGGTTGCTACGCCGTAGCACCTTTTACTGGTTACCGAAGTTACACACAACTTTAGTTTTGTTTAAAACGATTCGGACCGTTCGTCGGGTTTAAATAAATGAAGCCTGAAGTGGTTCTCCGATCTTCGAGTGTTAAACTAGGTCATGTCCTACAGAGTACTGTAGCGGCGAATAAAGTAATCTCACGACACGAATGCAATATTGCAGGTCAGCGGAGAGTGATATGACATAAACATTGCATTGGCTACACGACTCGTCGTAAGGGTGAACCTGCATTAAACAACAGCTATTTTCATACCCAAGTTTAGTTATCGCAACCCCTAACAAGAAGTAGAAACATAGACCAAGCAAACCTAGAAACGGTTTCTGGATAAAAATGCCATTAACCCCGAATTGTGAACACAATGACAAACTGAACTTTGTATCTTAATCATTTAAAAAATGCACCAAACGACGAAAATACTATCTCAAAATAAGAGAGCATTGCCTAAATATTGCCTTTTAATAGACATTGGTGACTCATTATAATTTTAAATGTACAACAACTATCAATATTAGTAAAAGTTATACCCGTCTGTAGTAACAATGTCTGTTATTAGCATTTTACTACACATTTGGTCATTAAGGCCATTCATCTTTATAATAATGGATAATAATTTTATGTGATGAAAATTGTGTTTGTTCTGTGCCTGGATGTTTATTGTGCAACGAAGGTATAACAAATACGTACGTGTACATATTTGTGGTACCTTTGTTATACAAATAACACAAGTGCTAATGTGGTGTTGTACAATATTATTTATTTTATTATTGTTGAAAGTCACCTAAAATCACAAATCAAAAGCTGAAGCACTGATGGACACGAGTCAATCAAAACTCTGTTAACTTATAGTCGAAACTTTCTGATCATTTCATTCACTTCTTTCTCATATTACTTATATTTGTTAACCAGCTTAAGCTTTACAAACTGTATTATAAAAGAGGCTACATTTCTACCCAGAAAAACATAAAATTTACACGCAACGCAAGTTTTTGTGACAGGTTTCACGCGGGCGACACAGCAATTTAACAAAAAACGTGTCCCTGTTTATCTTTCACGTTTGCTTTTATTGAAGCGTTTATCTTGTTGGTTTTTCTGCCTCGTGGCCTCAATAGGCTAGTCGAAAAATGTAAACTTTACATAAGTATTTATATATACTTAAAAAAACACTTTACTAGCTTAATCGGAGAAATATAGTCACATAACATAACATAAATATTCTTTATTGCACACAAAAAGAAATAAAAATAACAATAAAAAGAACGAAAATGTGTACAATATAGGCGGTCTTATCGCTTGAAGCGATCTCTACCAGACAACCCCCAAGTAAAGGACTACCGAAAGAATGGGTATATCAATGCAATTTGGATAAAAAAGAGTAAGTTACTTTATTTAATTAACATATTATTGTAATAGTATTATAATACCAGCAAAAAAATACTTATTACTTTTTCTGGTATATTAATGACACATTTTACATTATATTTTGTACTTTAGTCTTAATCGAGTACCATGTAAAACTGTATATTAAGATGAATGCGATTTTTTATCTCTTGTTGAGCTAAAGATGCTCTAAATTGCATTTCAACGCAAAAGAGCATTTTATACCAAAATAGCTTGCAGAGAGATAAAATCGTTTGGTTATTCTGTGAATGATATACTTCAATAGAAGTTAACATAAATATTAACATATATTTATGTAATATCAATATCTCGTAAACAGATGTGAAGTGCAGTGAACAAACTCGACATGTTCTCGAGTGTTAAAGTTCGGCGTATCGTGACATTCGCGTTACGAAGTGGAACCGCACTACCACTTGCATTTTGTATGCTCTAGTCAACATATTGGGTACTGTGTTTGTTTTCTTTAACATATATTATTGCAAGTGCAGATGGTACATGCATTTGTACGTATTATCTCTTCAGAAATCGCGCTTCCAGTACTTACCACCCTCAATAGAATTTGTTGAAAATTTGCTTGAAATTGAAATAGGTGATTTTAGAAAAAGTTATGAGCGATCAAGTTATTCTTCATTTCCACAACAGAATTGTTTTCGTTCGAATCAATAAAGTTAATTTTATACGTACATATACTTTAAACCATATTATGGTCTTTGCTCGCACATACGAGCATAGTATCAGAACGACTGTACCAAATCTACATAAATACGTGTAACAATCTCTATGGTATTTGTTATTATCAAGAAACTGTTTGCATCTCTCATTCTTTCGCTAAGCGTGTGAAACAGATTCGTAGACTATAGGTCTACACAGAAAATTTAAATCACTGAAATATTTGTGCATATGAATATCTTTAGACGACTACACTAAGTCACTTTAAGGACAAGTATTTCCCATTCTTTCAACAGCCGTACGAAATAAATATCCTTGTACAAGTTGCTAATAAAAGTTTATGTCACAGCTTTGTGTCCACTGGGTTGAGCGAAGGCAGTGTGTATGTGAGTTCACTGAGGCGCTGTCGTCGCGAGATTAAATTCCGCTGCATCTTATTCCGTATTCCGTTGTCTCGGCGGAGGCGCATGTAACTATGAATGCACTTTGTGCGGCTGCTATTCACACATATTAACCTGTCACACCGCCTTACGGTTTACTTGCGGAGTGGAAACCCGTGCAACTTGAGAAGTAAACGTTATTTATATTTTTACGAGGGCTGTTTTAATATAACTGGGACGTATGAGCACTCTTTCTACGAATATTATAAAATGTAGCATTGATAAATGAGCTATAAATTATTTTTTATTCATTAACAAAATAGTAGTGCTACGCCGTAGTAGGTCGTAGCAAAAGCATTTATATTGCTTATATTTTTTAGTTACTACATACTAGCAATAATTGCAAACTCTATGATATTGTAATTATTATTCTCTTGTGACGTCAGAACTAGCAGAGACTAATATATTTAAATATATGAGTTGAATGATAATCACAACAAAATGAAACAAGCTATAATTAATGACATCGATTGTTCGCTTTAGTTTAGTTCTGATAATGCCACGCTGCAGGGCAATTTCAATTACAGTAGATTTATTGTAGGTGTAAGAATTTACATTTTCTAGTGAGTGTTACCAATCAAACCAACTGACATTATTATTATGTAGTACACAAATAGGTGCACAAGCTCAAACCTTCCCTTTTATGTTTTTTTTTTTCACTTATGTCATCTTTCACGCGATCCATCCTTCTGATTTTTGGTCGTGCTCTCCCTCTAAAATTATATCTCTAATATAGTCCTAAAATAATGGCTAAATTGATCTAGATCTCCTGAGTTCTAAACGGAGCCAGCACAACACGTGCTATACATATGATTGAATGCACTCCCACTTGATCACTTAGCTTCAATTACGTCCATTAATGAAGATTCATATTGTATCCAAGAGGGTAGGTAATGTGTGTACTTAGCGCCCAAGTACACCCACTAATTGATCGAAGCGTCCACTAGCACTCATGATTCAGTCTTTATAATAAGAGTAACAGGATCCAATAGCTCTACTATATAATATCGAATTACAATAGAAAATTGTCGCATTGTTTTTGTTGCGAATTGATGGATGTATTTGAGATGGATTGGTTGTTATTATCAAGGAACAACTACTCTATACTAATATTATAAAGAGGAAAGATTTTTTTGTTTGTTTGTATTGAATAGGCTCCGAAACAACTAAATCGATTTGAAAAATCCTTTCACTGTTGGAAAGCTACACTGTCCCCGGGTGCCATAGGGTACTTTTGATCCCAGATTTTTTTGCGCGGGTGAAACCGCGGGCGGAAGGCTAGTCGTAAATAATTCGACACATGTAGACGAGATAACCTGATTTGACATGTACTCTAATATATCAACCAATTTCTTAAGAGCAATATATTGTCAATCTTCGGATTAAGACACGAGTATAGGTAATAAGGTTTCTTACATCACGAGTTGAGCGCTCAAGCCTGATGGTAAAAAAGTTACTGTGATCTTTCAACGCTTGCAACACCAGAGGCATCACTCGTGCCGAGCCGACAATGTTAGTTAAATGGAAAACATAACGTGAAAGAACTCTTTCTACCTTTAAATAAACATCTTTTGAAGTTGAAACGCACTTATAAGCATCAGGTGTTCGCCCATTGTTTGAAGATGTCCCCTAGACGGTACAAACTTGTCCACCACCGACTGAATAGAATACAATGCACATTTCTGTAACATCCTTAGAGTATAGAAAGCACTTAAACATTGCAGGGTTGAAAACTTCTCCTTTGTTTACAGACTTAGTTACTAGATGAACAACAAAGTGCTACTGCGTCTAGTGAGTTCAAAGTCACTTCTAGTTGGGATCGAGATTACACTGTACTCAAGTTTAATGCTGACTTGAATAACTTTATAATTGGTATCAAAGAATAGTGGACTAAGTTTGTTTAAAGACTAATGAGTACTGGTCAATACTTGAGCAGTTGAAGATCAGAAAGCTTGCAGTTATAATTAATGTCTTCTAAACCGATTTTCGGCTAGAGCGGCAAATCTTTACGATCTACCAACTACGCACGAGTGAGTGAGTGACACAAGCACAGGTGCACTCTCCATTCCCTCACTATTATATCAAAACACAACAAAATGGCGACGATGACACAATACATAACTTAGAGAGTACATGAATGTACATGATCGATCGTCCAACGGCAATCGATCATTTTGCCGCGACTTCTAAATCATTCACGCTATTGCCTACAGGAATTCTCGCCTAACATCATTTCCTGAAAAAGTGAACAAGATATTATTAAATATAAATATTGAGTATAACAAAATATTACCTATACTTTTTTGGATTGAATATTATGGAATTGCCACATTTCCGGGACCAAAAGTACCCTATGTCACCCAGGGATAGTGTAGCTTTCCAACAAACAATCAAATCTTTCCTCTTGATAATATTAGTATAGATTTATACGAAACTTAAACCACATTAGCAGTTAAAAGCATTTGGCTAATCAACTCAACTTTTAAGTAATGTCCTAGTATAAGCCTAAGTATTTTTATGATGTGATTTGTGATGGTGCAGATGTAATAATATTGTGCGATTCCATAATTATACGAAATTCTCATATTTTTAAATGTTGTATCTTCAATATCTATGTAATTAAACTAACCTCCGTATATTCTGTGCCTTTGTCCACCGTCGCAAAGTCACAAACCGTTTCCATTCCAAATTCAAAAGAGGAAAGGAAAGAAACCGAGTACTAATCGCATTCAAAAATACAGAAAATGTGAGTCCAAATGCATGTAAACTTTTTCTCAGAGGTACGATAGAAGTTTACCGAGCGTGTTATACCAAATGGGCGGTGGAGATCGCCCATCGCCTGAAGACGCTGTGTACACACATTAGCGGATGCCTGCTACAGAAACCACGTGAAACCTTCATCGTTGAAGTACTACTAGTCTAAATGTACCTTAGTATTAAATTTTCAAGATCACGTCTAGACATCATATTCTTAAATTAGTTTACTCTTTGCACAAAGTATCTGTTTATAATAAGCTCAAAGTTTGTTTTATAAAATGAAGAACATGCTAACTTTATTTACTTACGGTAAAGGACTTTATTATCTAATTAAGTTTTAGTACAAAAAATACTAATCGCCCCAAGATAGTATTAGGAAGGTAGTATTAGGAATAAAATGGCTTGCATTTTATTAGAATAATATTTTAAAAAAGAAATGGTTTAATTCCTTTTACTATCTTCTAAACGTCACCTCTAAGCTACTAGCTTAGCGGACACCACTATGCAAAGACGCACATAGAGCAATCCATAGGTGTAAGCCGAGATCCAAACCTGCAACCTTGCGCATGTGAAGGCACGCCTGAAAACGCGCGACTACCACAGTTCCAACTCCAAAACTTACTGAAGATTAGTAAAGAAAATGAGTCTCTCAGTTAAAAGCCAAAAACGGAAGAAAATTCTCTAAGTTCTTTTTTTACAATTTTTTTAAAAGCACATTGATTACAATCTATCACAATATATTTTAAGGCCGGCAGCGCATCTGTGATTCCACCTGATTTGCATATGTCTATGGGCGGCGGTTGTCACTTTCCATCACACATCATCCATCATCATCCACAGGTGTGCCGCATGCTCGTCTGCCCGCTATACCATAAAAAAATACAGCCAAACGTTCGATTGAAAGCCTCATCAGTCGACATCTCGCAGCCACAGATCTCATATCTCCAAATCCCGATGCGTCGACCGACCGAACAATCGACGCGTTTAGTTCGCTGTAATGGAACTTCGCTGTATTGTCGTCTAGCATTTGAAATTCAAAATGGTAGCGAGTATTGAATAGAGGGTGATGTTCCATTTTACCTACCTGTCAATAGGCATCTAACAAACCGGTGTGTGCTGATCTAATATTTAAAAGGACAAAATATTAAAAACTAGCGGCCGCCTCCGCAGTTTCACCCGCGCGTAATTTCTTTTTTCAAATGTCCCTTCCCTTCCCCCCACATTTCCGGGATAAAAAGTACCCTATGTCGCCCGAGAATAGTAGTTTTCCAACAATGAAAGAATTTTTCAAATCGGTTCAGTAGTTTTGATGACCAAATATTTATTCTGTTTCGACTATTAAAATACTAATATTTTAGTAGTCGATTATAATTTTTTTGTATCTCATTATTCATCATTATTTTCAAATAACATGCAACCTTTTTTGGATCATTAAAAACGCTACAGCATCAGCATAATTTCCATTTTGACAGTAATAAAAAGAATTAAGAATAATTCTTTTTCCTTTAAAGGCGTTTAGATTTTTTTTCTGAAGAATTTTGCCAGTATCAAATGAAAAAAATTGCTTAGTAACCTGCTTGGTTTTTTCAATGTAACTGGCATCAGAGTTACGATTAGGTAATTTGACAGCAATAAAAAGCAAATCTTTTTTTTAAAAGGAATATCAAAAAGTTTTGAAAAGACGTTGACCTTCTTTATTTGAAAGAGGCACTGGCAACAATGCTTCTGAAATTTGACAGCAATAATTAAAAATTTTTTTTCTTTAATGGCATATAGATTTTTTCTGAATAAATTTAGCCAGCATTCAATTTTTAAAAACTTATTAACTTATTAACCTGCTTGGTTATTTGATGTACATATGTAACCTTCGTGGTTATTTTATTATTTTAAAGTAGCACTGGCGATAGTGCTACAAAAGTTTGACAGTAATAAAAAGTAAATTAACAGCTTTGTTTTTCTTATAAAAGTAGCGTTTCGCAGTTTTCTGAAGGTTTTTTCCTAGCGTTTTCTGTGACACTGCCGGCTAGGTATTATTTGATAAGGTCGTTGCTATACGTTTCTTCATTAATCTTGACTATCTATTTACGCAGTCCTTCATTAATCTTGACTATCTATTTACGCAGTCTATATAGTTATCCAGTAATTTCTTTTTTCAACACCCCCACATCCCACACATTTCCCACACATTTCCGGGATAAAAAGTATACTTTTTATCCCGGAAATGTTTGTAGGGTATACCCTATATTCACGGGGGATAGTGTAGCTTTCGAACAGTGAAAGAATTATTCAAATCGGTTCAGTATTTCGGAGCCTATTCAATACAAACAAACAAACAAACAAATCTTTCCTCTTTATAATATTAGTATAGATATACATTTTGAGATAGGTACAAGCAATCATTTGTGTTGCTTTGACAAGACAGGTATTCACGTTTAAACTTATAAAGACAACTCACAAATCACATTTTTAATCAACGTATTTGCAAACGGAAGACTACAAAATAATGCAATTGTATTTGAATTGTTATTGCTCTACCTAAATCAGTTTTCTTCTAAGTTTAAATTGTATCCGTAGATCATCTTAGAATTTATAATTTTTGCAGCAATTTCCAATTACTACTGTCTAAACTCTTTCAAATTCAATTTTAAACATGTAGTCTGATTATAGTTAATCTTCTTCTTAGCGAGTCGATGGCTAAATTTTACCAGACCAGTACTCCGCCACCCGAACAGCATTACTGTTAGCGCGCCAAGTCTTCCTGAACACATGTGTCAGGGCACGCGGGACAAGAAAGCAGATGGGCCATGCTTTGCGGGGAGGCACCACAGTCAATAACACATAGTTAATAATATTCTAGTATTACTTATGAATGCACAGTATTTTATTTTTACATAGAACATTCTTTATAATATTCAACTCAAACACGCATTACGAAAATATTTATGAATCAGCGAATTCTCGTTAACTTCTAATTAACCTTTTGTTATATCAAACAATATAGAGGGTCATTAAATACCTCTTAATGAAATAATTAATTTCTTTCTTCACGAATATTTTTATATTAACGCTTGCATGAATTACTTTACATCTGGGGCTGCCTTTACAAAAAGCTCAATTCAATTGAAAATACACTTAAACAATAAAAATACACGGTTAATATTGGTACAGACAAAAATTAAAGTGACTCATAAATGAATTGATGGCTCAGAGAATTGTTGTATTTGTTGTCAACTTTAAGAATACAGAAAGTGTTCCCACCCTAATCAATTATATCATCGTACAATACATCGAAAGTCTTCTATCTTGTAATTACAAGTATTATCAATAGAACAGCAATGAATTCTAATTTTACGATAAATATTTATTCACATTCTAAATCGCTCAACAAAAAGCTACCACGCACGCAACCTCAACGAGTGATGAATTTTTTATCGTTGCGGTAAATTGCAAATAAAATATTCCAATGCTACGACCCAATCACAAAGTGAGTGACTCTGATACCCTTGTTCCCTGTGATAAGTACGAAGAAACATATGGGACACAGAAATCTAAGTGATGGGACAACTTAGTATACTGACAGGATCAACTCTTTTGTAGTACACAAATACAAGCAATAGTTACTATTTTTAACGAACAACATTCATACATTGATCTAGCTCCAAAGTAGCGTAAGCACTCGTGTAATGGATATCATAAACAAGGAGCGTACCACAAATGATGCACCTAAATAAACACAGGACAAAATTAAATGTTCATCACATAATTGTTTGTCCTGGGTAGGATTAGAACCTACGACCCCTGGCGCATAGCGCATAGGGCATTAACAAATGCGACATCGGCCGGGCCTATTAAAAATAGTAAACATACATACATTTATGCGTACTTACCACGAGACTGAAATCGTATATACTAAAAATGTACGCATGAATCGAGAAGACACTTCAGATTTTAAAATGTAACTTTGTTATGTATACAATTTATAACAGTACATTTTTTACATTTAATGTGAAATTGACCTTGTCTCTCTGGGTATTATATCAGTGGTTCCTCAATCTATACGTTTGGGTTAAAGTTAATTTAAAATCTGAAGTGACTCCTCAGTAAACGTATGTACATAAACATTACGAGAAGCATTCTTACTAGTTTGTTAATATAAACGCGGATCAATCCTTTCCAAAATTGAAATTTAACCAGACCGAAATTGTTAAATTTACATTGGAAACACGTTTGGTTTGGATGACAATGCATTGCTACATAAAAGATAAAATTCTAAATCCAATTTGCGGCACTCCTAACGCCACTCCATATTGGACCAGATATATTTTTTATGCACTCCCGTGAATATCATAATATCAGATAGTTTTTGTAATTGTTATGGCCAGTTTCACCATTGTAGAAATGTTTCTTATAATTTTATTTGTAAAAAGAGATAGGGTGTACTATATCCGTACGATATATTGTCAGGAACTTATCTTAACCGTGGTGAAACTAGACCTGAATTGGACTATCAAAGACTGGTAAACCGATTTCTTATGTTATGATATATGTAAAAAAGTCATAAATCCATTTCATGTTTTCTCCGAGTATTTATAAGCAAATCTGTGAAATGATAGTTATTATTATTAAATACTAAAATATGCTTATGGTGAAATGGTGACGATCACTTTCTAACTTGTGTGTCGTGGTAGTGGTAACGTTAAAATGAAATGAATTTTAATCCTACTCCTACTAATATCATAAATGCGAAAGTCTGGATGTTTGGATGTTTAGATGTTTGGATGTTTGTTACTCAATCACGCCTAAACGGCTGAACGGATTTAGATGAAATTTGGCACACGTATAGTTTATAACCCGGAATAGGACATAGGCTATAAAATTCCTACGGGAAACGTCTCATTCCCGCGGTAATAACAATTTTGAAACTACTGAACCGATTTGAATAATTCTTTCACTGTTGGAATGCTACACTATTTTCCTGGAAATGTGGGGGGAAGGGGGGATATTTAAAAAAAGAGATTACGCGCGGGTGAAACCGCGGGCGGAAGGCTAATATTTTATACCTCAGACCTATACCATGAAATAACACAACAATAATGATAAATTTTTAGAATATGTTGAAGAGTTATTACTGTTCTATTTATTTTAACAAAGAGTCGAGAGAAATATACGTCCTCATATAATGTAATGAATGAGCTACAAAGAAATAGAAGGGACGCGTCTCTCTGTCCCTTTGTGTCGTGGGCATGAATGGACGGCGGAAACGGAACTGCCTGTGTGTTGCTGCCATCGACTTACAACCAAGAAATCTTATTTATAGCATACTAGCGGCCGCCCGCGGTTTCACCCGCGTGGTTCCCGTTCCCGTGGCAATTGATCGAAATCCTTTCTTAGCGGATGCCTACGTCATAACATCTACCTGCATGCCAAATTTCAGCCCGATCCGTCCAGTGGTTTGGGCTGTGCTTTGATAGATATCTATGTCAGTCAGTCAGTCAGTCAGTCAGTCAGTCAATCAGTCAGTCAGTCACCTTTGAGAAGATTAAAACTAGGTAAACTAAGCAGTCTTCTCTTACTTGAGTTAAATTTTAAATCT
This sequence comes from Mecyna flavalis, assembly GCA_949319885.1. NCBI lineage: Eukaryota > Metazoa > Arthropoda > Insecta > Lepidoptera > Crambidae > Mecyna > Mecyna flavalis. The sequence continues at coordinate 4,280,566 of OX439426.1, forward strand.
GTTTGATGGGGAGGGGTGTTGGAAAAGGTGGAATTTTGTTTTAGTTATTTCGAACAAAGGTTGGGTTTGTAACCAACCTGTAATTTAGTAAACATGGTGAGTCCAGCCAGTACCAATTATGATTGTAACGATAACTATTAATTGCGAAGATTGGCTACAAATACTAATTGGTATTTGAAGACAACGGCGTGTAACACAGTCGTAATACCGGAAAACGCAGCCTTGGTAGTCACTACCCCAGCTCTCATTTAATTATTTAGTATTTACCCAATAAAATTCAAATTATTGCAGGAGCGTAGATTAGGACAGGGTTTTTTTTTTCAAATAAAAAAAACAAAAGACATATTATGTAATTTAAATATGGAACGTGTATTGACTAATTATATGTATTTTAAAAAGTTTAGTACGTCAGGTCTTTTTTTTTTCGGAGGAGAATGCACCATAACCACAGGCTAGCTAGACCCGCGGCCGTGTATGGGACTCGAGACTTAAATGTCCACTACCCACTAAACTTCCCCTAAGTTTCCCCTTGACACCCAATTGGGACGAGCCGGTGCCAGCCTAGTGGCTATTGACCAGCCCATCCCTAGTACGTCAGGTCTACTTCCTAGGCAGGTAATATTAAAAGCTTGGATAAAGTTGGCACATTAAACACTGGTTGTGCGATCAATATTTCATAAACCAGCTTGAAATTAGTCTTGCGGTAATACCTCATTTGTAGTATAAACGCTTTTACAGAAGCAGTTTGTCAAGTTTGTTCGTAACCACAAGCGGAAACTTTGTGCGTCGAAGCACAATGAATTGCTGTTTTGTTAGTGATCATATTTTAATGTTTACTTGCTGTACTTCATTTTAACAGTATATTATAAGTAAAAGAAAAAAAAATTGCGTAAATAAGATTATTGCTTACTAGCCTTCCGCCCGCGGTTTCACCCGCGCGTAATCTCTTTTTTCAAATATCCCCCCTTTCCCCCACATTTCCAGGATCAAAAGTACCCTATGTTCACCGGGGATAGTGTAGCTTTCCAACAGTGAAAGAATTATTAAAATCGGTTCAGTAGTTTCAAAATTGATATTCCCGCGGGAATTGAGACGTTTCCCGTAGGAATTTTATAGCCTATGTCCTATTCCGGGTTATAAACTATACTATTCAGTTTAGAAAAAAATGATATAAGAAACCTTATTATCATTTTTAAAGACCTATCCATAGATAACCCACACGTAAGGGTTGGATGAAAAAAAATTTTTTGAGTTTCAGTTCTAAGTATGGAGAGCCCCCAAAATTTATTATTATTTTTCTATTTTTGTATGAAAATCTTAATGCGGTTCACAGAATACATCTACTTACTAATTTTCAACAGTATAGCTCTTATAGTTTCGGTAAAAAGTGGCTGTGACATACGGACGGACAGACAGACAGACAGACATGACTAATCCATAAGGGTTCCGCTTTTTGCCATTTGGCTACGGAACCCTAAAAAAGGCGGCATACATACCCTTTATTCCTTTTCTTCTCTCTAAGTAAAACGACCTAACCGCGATGTTGAAAAGTCCAGGAAATCATTATCAAACACAAAGAAGACCTATGGCTGAGTCACTGATTTACAGTAAGGACCACATCAACCAACCGTGATCTGTCACGTCCACCAATTTTAAGCTTAATGTCCATTGCATAGATTTCTATTTTAATTGAGATTTTTTTCTTATATAACATCAGTTGGCAGACAGGCACGCAGCCCACCTGATGGTGAGTGGCCACTGCGGCCTATTCCATTGAGGGACTCTTCACCAGAAAGCGTCGCTCAATGTGCTGCCATACTTATCTTCGAGCCTTTGGTTTCAAGTATACTGACTCCCACATTTAAGTAATGTCACATTTAGAAGACTAGAGTACATTGATTTGCTTCTTACGGTACATATAAATATGTAAAAACACATCTATTCAAAGCTTTTCGGAATACCTCTGATAAAGAACGTTTTGCACTGTCCGAAATTCAATTCGTCCAGCATTTTGCCCAATTAGGTTTCGTCCTGTTAGCGTTTCGCTCTGTTTTCCCCATTCGCACGGCAAAATAGCGCAGCCGGCACATTTCAGATTTTCCAACAGGATTTTTATTTCTCCTATGTACGAGCGCATTCAGTAGAATGTACATAGTGTGCGATTACAGCTCATTACGAATTTAATACAAAGGATTTAATTGAGAGCTATATATAGTAGCTGATTGATTTCAAATGACGTTTCGCTTGTATGAAGTCGATGGTGCGCTACGATGGTTTTGTGCACGCATCACCAGTAGCGTGGCAAAATATTTATAAAGAGGTATATGCGGTCAATTTACTGGCTGTGTGAATTGGAATAATTACTTACTTGTCAAGTGTTCAAACTGCGGTTTATACCATAACTAGCGGGCGCCCGCGATTTCACCCGCGTGGTTCCCGTTCCCGTGGGAATATCGAGATATCCTTTCTTAGCGGATGCCTACGTCATAACATCTACCTGCATGCCAAATTTCAGCCCGATCCGTCCAGTGGTTTGGGCTGTGCGTTGATATCTATCTATGTCAGTCAGTCAGTCAGTCACCTTTGAGTTTTATATCTATTACCATAATTAAAGTTAATCGACGATTGACGATGAGATAATCTCAACAATTAACAAAGTGTTCAAAGTACAAGTGGTCACACATCGAGATACAATCCTTTTTCCCTCACTCTCATAGCACAGACTACAATACAGGTTTAAGACGGGATAACACCGCCAAAGTCGAAACATCGTAACTGAGATTTAGCAAACAGAAACCTAGATGTGTCCGGTCAATCGAACCCTTTCGGTTCGAAGTCGTAGCGTAAAAGTACCCCTACCGCGCCACCGAGCCAGTAAACGTATCCAGTGTCGGAATACCCATTACCTACAAATCTGCTACAAAGTAACAATGCGGCTTCAGTATATCGCTGGTAATAAGCCACGAAGAAACACTTTGTGGCGAGCATGAATGAACAGGAAACGACGGCAACGCAGCTCCTACATTGCCATTCAAGTTAAATATAAATAAGTCCGCTCGCCCGCCTAAGAGAAAATAATACGAGGATTTTCCTCGACGCTTTCCTTGAACTTCGGAAATCGCTCCTTATGCGATAACGTGGAAGAAGTTAAACTATGTGAGGGATCTATGGTGTCGAACTTGGAAGTTTGTTTACGTTATACTTGACGCGTTATGTATCTGCGGATGCGAAACTTTGTGGAGTTTGTATATGCGGAACGCGATAACATAAGTGAACGCCTGATATAGAAATCTTCGTAGAAAAACGATGTTTCTCAGAATATTTGCACTCCTTTTTAGACGAATGTTTTGATAATAAAATGGTTAAATAGAAGACCACTTTAAGTTGCAGACAGGTTCTTGTCTCTTGTTCTTATCTGGATCAAATCGACCGTAATCGTAGCACTCTCTAACAGAATGACGCTCAAGTAGTAGCTATGCGATTGCGCTTTGTTTGGCAGTGTCGGGGGTCCTTTCCCCTCCCTCTTCACGTCCCTGACCCGCATAACTAGCATATCTCTTTTTTCTTCTAATAATATAGATTCTTTTCTCAAAGGCGGCAACATAATTATCTAAGACAATAGTTTCCCAGTGTGCCCATCGGCCGTTGTGATCCCTTACCATCAAATGTCACACTTTTCATGAAAAGTTATAAAAAAACTGATCAGTACCTTTGTAATAGTTAGGAAATAGTAATGATATAATCTTAAACAAGTTTGTAATTTATTCAAATGCACCGCCAGTAAGAGTTTCCGTCCATGGCAGATAAAATAAAGTTTCTTTGAATAGTCTATCTAATTTGTGTCCGGGGTAACTTCGTTGAATGGATTTAAAACAGTTTACATGAGTTAAAGTCTAACTCATGAAAACTGTTTTTACCTATAGAAGGTTTTACGTTTAAATTAAAACCTGAACATAATGGAAAATGAACGTTGAAACAACGAGGTTATTAAAGTTATAATAAAAATATTATTCACCAATAAATTTATACAGTATCGTTTATTTAAGAGAATGAAGTCTTTAAGAAGAGTTTTAAACTTTGAAGTAAATTGGAACTTCGAGATGTTCTGGTATTGGAGATAAACTTTAATTAATAAATTCTGAATTAATTACAATGTTTTCAAGATAAGAATCTATTAAGATACTTACAAAGGGCGTACAGTGTGAAACAATTAAAAAGTTTTAATACAATGCGTGTTTGAGACATTCGCAGGCTGTAGCGCCTATAAATCCTACTAATATTATAAACGTGAAAGTTAGTAAGTGTGGATGTATGTTTATTACTTTTTACGTAAAAACTACTAAATGGATTTTAATGAAACTTTACAAAAATATAATTTATACATCAGAATAACACAAAATCAAAATCAAAATATTCTTTATTCATGTAAACTTGTATCAAGTATTTATGAATCGTCAATTACAGAGTGACTCTACCACCGGCTTCGGAATGCAGTCATCTGCCGAGAAGAACCGGCAAGAAACTCGACAGTTACTCTTTTTCATCGCCATGTTTGTTTACAATTTGTTTGTTACAATTATTGATTAGTTTTAGAATACCAAGCCATACAGTATAAAGTATAAGAATGAGACTATAATGGAGAAAAATCCGTGAGCCCTGGAAGACCAGTGCCCAAAGGTGGCACCTGCAGCACAAGTATGACGTATGTGCCAGCCATAATTTCACTCAACCATATTAGAGGGAATGTAACCACCCGACACATAGCGCACATAGACTACAATTTATAAATATTTTCGCGAGATAGCGTCCTATAGCTCACGCGGGCGAAGCCGCGGGCGGAAGGCTGGTATAAAATGGTGTCGTACAACAAACGGAGAGGAATCAGCTACCTTCAGGCGTACCTAACAGCCAACTTTTCAACTTATTACACCAGATCGGTCATCAAGTCAATCATGTAGATGAAACTACAATTTAATAAACCTTTTTAATTATTTATCTACATCCATACCATAATATGTCTATTTTATATTCAGGAGCGATGAGCAAACGCCCTACATTTAGATATAAGTATCTGTGGCTGCATTGAAATGTTTACATTTTAGTGTCGGTAACCGATACTAAATTTCGTTCAAATTTCGAACGTCTTCTTTAAAAGTAAAAATTAATAGGTTTTTTCGATTATCGAATTAGTCGATTAGTAATTTTATGTTCCATTCCTATACATTTAATTCGATGCTGAAATTATAACAATCGATTTGAGAATCGAAATCAACTCGAGTCTAGATTGTTTATGGATTTTAAAAACTACAAACGTCAGTCATTATGTCAGTACTAACTTTTACAAGCTTTTACATACAGATTAAGTTGGTAACTAGGGCGTTTGCTCATCAATCCTGTCTAAAAAATAGACATATTATCGTATTAATGAAGATAAAGTTATGTATGTGACTGTACATAATTAGTCATTAAAATACTCATGTGATTCTTTTATGAAACTCACTTCGTTCGTTTCATAAAACCACATTCGTATTTTAATGACCCTCATTATGCAGCAGTCACATAAATAACTATTTTGCATCATCAAACTTGTAATTAGCCACTTAATTATGAATAACCACTACTTCTTTTGAACATACCAGATTAATGTGATTATTTTTGATAATCAGACAGGTCTGTGTCAATTGGCGTTTATATTAAAAAAGGGAACCATAAAACACAGCATGTTACATGGGTTTAGGCGCAAATTGTCAATTCGCATTTTGTCAAGCGGTCGCAAAAGCAATATACATGTATCGCCGACGGATGATGCCTCATGCACGGATATTTCCACGTACTTAATTAGGTATTGTAAAACATAAAATTACTGATACTCTTCCCGTCCGGCCGACCCGCGCAGGTAACGAGTGCAAGGTTTAATGAATTGTCCTATAGGTGTGTCTCGGCAGGGGAATATGTAGGTCAGAAGGAACCCTAATTTACTGTAGCAAAGGAGGGTTTACTTCTGTTTCGTAGAAGGTAAGCTTGACTTGGAATAGTCTGTTTATGCAAGGAATAAGATTCTTACAAAGAGTAGCAAATTATTGAAGACCGATTTCGTGTTCATCATCATCATTTCCCTGCTCTTATCCCACTCTAAGTAGGGACGGCGCAACATGATTTTTCCTTCAACGCACTCCCATTAGCCGTCAATTCTACATTCAATCCTTTCATTTCCATATACTTCACGCTATCCTTCCATCTCTTTTGAGGCCTGCCTCTGCTTACATCTGCGTCTTCGTTTTATGTTCGAGAAATCGGCTATTACACCAAAAGGTCGAAAGTTCGATTCCCGCACGGTACAAACATTTGTGTGGTATGAATTAACAAAAAAAGTTTATTATATCTGTCGTCACCTAGTGCAAGCTATGCTCAGTTTGAGGTCGAAATTCGATTTTTAGAGCCAATCGTAAATTATATTATCATTAACTTGTTACCTCAAAAATATATGATTTATTTATATTATGATTTGTTTAACCAATTCGTACAAATAAAACAAATGAGTCTTCAACCAGCAGGTCAGCAGCCATTGATCAACAGAATAAATGTCAAAACACAAAGTGCTATCGGTCGGTAAAACGTGTGTACAAACGCTGTAAACGTCCGTCGTTTATCACACCCATAAAGCAAATGGACGGATTTCATAACAGATTTTTATTGAAATGAAACACTCTTAACATTTAGAAAAGCGTTTACGGAGTTTTTACGAGTGCAATCGCTTTGGCGCTAAGTAGCCATTGAGAAACATTAAGTATTCGGCTGTACGTTTACATTATATTGGATTCAAAGGTCTCTTATTGGCAAAAAAGATCATTGACCGCCACGTTCTAAAATAAGTTGTAATTTTTTGTTACAAAAATAAGTATTTTTTATTACAAACGTCTAAAGTTGCGAATTTAATCCCCAAACAGTACAAACGATTAAATGCCAAGACAGGTCTTATTGGCAAAAAAGATTATTGACCGCCACGTTCTAAAATAAGTTGTATTTTTTGTTACAAAATTATGTATTTTTTATTACAAACGTCTAAAGTTGCGGATAATCCCCAAACAGTACAAACGATTAAGTGCCAAGATAATTTAGCTTTACATTCCATGAATTTACGAAAACATTGTAATATATTATATGTACAACCATGATGCAGGAATAAATATATTCCTAAATAAATATATTTATAAAATTAAATAAAAAAAACTAATGTAATGTGTACTAAACCTCTGATTTTGTTACTACTATGAGCACATCCCAAAACTTTTCAGACCGGAGCTTTGCAATTTCGAAACTAACCACTAGTACGAGTAGTAAGTAACCAGTTTTCAATCTTGTTGTAGCAACATTGACACGAAAATAATACTCATATCCTACCTGACCTAATTATAAAAAACAAACACACAGCTTTGTTATTTTTTCCAATGAGAATGTAAAAGTGCTCAATGAAAAGCCTAGTCAGATATGAACGAGCTCATCAATACCTGCTCAATAACTCATCGGCATGAGTTCCCGCTCTGGCGGGCGCGGCGTGATTTCTCGGCTACTTCCCATTTGGTAAACCTCAGACTGTACCTACTAAAAATGTTACTTCATACATTTAATCCCATACAGTTTGAGGTTTACCAAATGGGAAGTAGCCGATTGCTCGATCAATGGCCACCTGTGCTGCGACCTGGCAATCTTCGCCACATGAGAGATTTTCATAACAATCAAGCGGTTTAAAACGTTCGGGTTTTTTGTTTTCGAACGAACAAGTCCAAATTCAAAATCTCTAAGTTCGGACGAAAATTTTCATATTTGGTCACATTATACGTCAGGGACAACCTTTGCCTTGACAAGTATGGTAGTAAACTAATAAATTATTTTGATTCTAATAGCTTTGCGATTCTAAACTACACTCCTCTCTATTGTCATTTATATTGATCTATAAAACATTTGAGACCTAAACCTATGCAAATCGTTTTCTAATTTTCATCGCCTATTTGCAAAATTGTAATATCCCTCCAAAGTGGCACTATCTCATCTCAGTTAAGCCTAAACCAGCTGTCATGAATATGAATATTCATTCAATCCTTTCGCTGCGCATATTTATTAGATAGTTATCTAAAATTATACTCAAATGTAACTTACATCTTTAATCAAACAAATGGATATAATGAAATACAAATAGTTTTAAATTTATTTTCCAGTAATGTTTGCTCGAAAGCTGTTGTTGATATTTGAGATCTGGCTCAGGTACACAGCACTCACATTTATAATTCAACTTTATTCGAATTTTCGTTAAGGTCCTCACGAGATAAAAACAAAACATGAATATTTTAGCAGCTTAATATTTTCGTTTCTCATTTCATCTCTGTTCTTTTATACAAATAAATTCTTTATCTATCTGGGTATCTACGATCCGAACATTTCTGAAAAACCTCGACAATTTTACAAACGTGGAACATATTCGTTATTGCGGGAACATGCAAATAACGTGCGTATAATGGCATTCACATGACCGCACGTAACAAAGCCCTAACAAATGACAACAAATATGTAATACATACTCGTACATACTGCGTGACTTTTTAGCCGTTGTTTTCCCGCAGTAAAATGATTGTATTTTAGAGAAAATTTTCTTGTTCTGTGGTATTTTAGGTAGAACAATAGATTAAAGAAGTTTTTGTTTTTGTCAAATCAAAAGTTTTATGATTGTGATGGACGAAACTCGAACCAATAGTACTAGCTGCGCGTGGCGGACGGTCACCGGCCAGGATCATTGCCCTTCACGCTCATCAAAAATATGATAAATAACTAAAATGAGATTTTAATTTTCCCGTCAAGATATAATTGGCGGCCTTAGAAAACTTCTCAAAATCTGTGAAAAATATGCTGTAGAACATGGCCTAAGATACAATTGTATTAAAAGTGAATTCTTGTTATTTAAAGGTAAAATGAAAGGGCCTGAAACCATACCACCTGTTATGTTAAATGGAGTTCCTCTGAATCAGGTTTCCAAATTTAAATATCTGGGACATATTGTGAGCGAAAATCTTAATGATGACTTAGACATACAAAGAGAACGAAGGGCCTTGTCGGTGAGGGGAAATATGTTGGTGCATAGGTTTGCACGGTGCACAGCGCAAGTTAAGCTAACGCTTTTTAGGGCTTACTGCCAAAATTTCTATACGTGCAGCCTATGGACCAACTTTACCCAAAATGCCTACAATGCCTTAAGAATCCTCTAAAATAACATATTCAGGGCTTTGTTCGGGTTGCCACGGTACTGTAGTGCATCTGGCATGTTTGTTGACGCAAGCACAGATGATTTTTATGCTATAGTACGCAAAAACGTAGCATCACTTGTGCATAGAGTGCGTGGGAGCCCGAACGGGGTCCTCAATGTGATAGGAGAAAGAGTGGACTCCTCTTTACTAGGCCGGTTTCTCAAACTACATGTTAGGTAAACCATGGCCGAGTGGAGAGAAGGCAAAAATAGAATTTATCAATAATACAACTTTGTAATTAGTTTCTCAATTTAATTGGTAATTTTTTATCTTATATACATACAAAACTCTCATATAACGGTGTTGGTTGCCATGCCCCTCCGAAATGGCTTGACCGATTTTTATCAAATTTTATATACATATTCAGTAGGTCTGAGAATCGGCTGCTATCTATTTCGCATACCCCTAAGGGATAAGGGTTGTCCATCCCTAACATTTTTGTAATTGTAAAATTGTAATTTAATTAAATCTATATGGTTAGCCTTCATTTTATGTTTAATTTGAATGTTATGTAACTAATTATCTTAATAAGTAATATAATTTGACATGTAATCTTATATATGTATAATATTTTTGTAATTGTACTATGGGTCCTAGTTGCCTGGAAATAAATGATTTTTATTATTATTATTTTATAATTGCAAAAAATGTGCTATACCACAAATACTAAGGATTTTCAAACCTAACTAAGCTCGGACTTGTAAACGCTAGTGCCAATCATTGTTACGACAATTTAAACCCAGTCAAGCTTTTACCCAGGGATATAGGCTGATACCTACAAAACCTACTTAACGTTAATGCCCACTACACATACACATGGCTACATAAAAGCCACACGTAACAATTAACGAGCGGGCCCTAATGATTCACCCGCAGAGGCAGCGCCTGTTCGATCACAGGTTAGTTCAAATAAAGCCGTGTTTGATGAACCAAAGCCGTGCTGAAACAACGCTACTCGGCCACTCGCATAATAATTAATTTAGGTTAGACGTCAAAGGTCGCCCTTTCTCTTTGAAAGCTGAATATCTGCAATAAGACCGGTATGCTTAAATTATAAAGTATCAGCCTATTCAAAGTTCCATTATAGGGCAAAATCCTCAACCATTGAATGGTACTTTTTTTTTCACGGGGAATGCGTTACGCTCCGTAGCCCCGTCCTGAAGGACGGACGGGGCCATGTGTGGGGCTCCCAGAGCCCTGAAAGGACGCTGCTCCTTTTTTTATCGCGGGGAATGCGTTACGCACTCTAACTCTGTCTTTGGGGCAAAACAGAGCCGTGTGTGGGACTCCCAGTTTTAGGTTTACCCACTAAATCCCGCGGTACTTCCTCATCACCCTAATGGACGGCCACGGGTATCGACAAAGCCTTTGCTCCGCGAGCCATCCGGCGACAGTCCATCAAGTGGATTCGTCGTGCCCCCTATTGGTAGGGGGTTTGCGGAAGTGTCCTTGAGTACTAAGACACTTCTACCCGTCGGCGGTAAGGCCTATCAGGGTGCCAAAAAGGACGCTGCTCCTAGCTTAATAACTAAATTTGCCAAATGCGTATTGGTGACAACAGTCCCGAACTGTGTTCGAAAAAGGGTTTCCGCCAAATCCCATAGAAAAAAACCCCAGTCCCGGCGCAAAAGAATTGTATCTCAGATTTTAGATAATCATTAGTAGAAACAATATCAAGTGTCACTATTTTCTGATTCGGTGGCTAACATGGTTATTTTGCCCAGAGAAGATTCATAGGCGCTATATGCAAACATGACACTTTTTAGGGAAAACTTCATGTTATTGTACTAATTAACATTGAATTGGCAAAAAATGAATAAAACACACACATATACCCTAGTACATAATGTTGTTATTGGGTTTATTGTTGTTATGTTGTTTGAGGGACAGACATGTTTATGTCGAATGTAAATATTCAAATGCATATGTACGTATTATATTCATTTTTTGCAATTACCCACACGTTTGTGTTGTTAATGAGTGAATTAATACGGAAAAATAAAGTTTAAAAAAAAGAATGGCATATGTATAGGTATTAGGTACATTATATTACAGATGTGATAATGTGTTTAAATCATGTGTTTTATTCATTCTTTGCCAATTCAATGTCAATTAGTACAGTAAAATAAAGTTTTTCCTAAAAAGTGTCATGTTTACATGTAGCGCCTATGAAACTTCTCTGGGCAAAAAAAACATGTTAGCCACCGAATCAGGAAATAGCGACACCTGATATTGTTTCTACTAATAATTATCTAAAATCTGACATACAATTCTTTTGCGCCGGGACTGGGGCAATTTTGGCGGATACCCTTTGCCACAAATGTGTGCAATGTGTTATTTTTCCGGGATAATAAGTAGCTAATGCCACTTTTCAGCACCGAAACTATCCTAAATAAAAACCGCCTTATCCTTTCCGAAGGTTTAATCTACTTAATTTCATCGAAATTAGTAAAGTGTTTTTGTGACAGCGTTAACAGATAGACTGGCCGGGTTACCAATCGTCTTAAAATGAACAATTCTACGCGAGAAGCAAGACAGATTGTTTAGTAAAAAGTCAACCACTTGAACATCAAGTACGCATGAACACATCCTACGTTCCCCTGCCCGTGACGTCATCGGACGACGGCTAATGAACACGCGCGTGCTGAATGCAGTAGCGCGGCGGCAGACGACCGGCCGAATCTCATTAACTCACTGCCGATACAGTGTAAAAGCGTCAGTAAACGTTAAATGCTACTTTTTAGGCTAATTCATTGTCACCATTTACTTATGAACCGAATACCACAGTCGGAATTAGGTAGGTACGAGCTTACGGCTGCTCCCCCGGTAGGATGCGCTATATAAAAGACTTTTTTAAAGAAAAAAAATCGATATGATCGCATAATATTATGTATTTTTATCCACATAATTATTCAAAGGGGTTACAAAAGTGAGTTCCAATTTTATTAAAATGAAAACTCTAGAACGAATTCATAAGGGCATCTTTGAAGCCTATACGACTGTTACGGTCAAGTCGACTTGATCCAATCGATCGCATCATGCCGACTTGACGATAGGAAGGATGGTGTATGGCCAGCATTAACCGGTGAAATCTCATTACCTCACTGCCAACGCAGTGTAAAAGCAGTAAGCGTTACATGTTACTTTCCTATAGGCCATAGATTATTATTATTCAGCGTTTAGAGTGCGCGAGTCACACTCGTTACCTCAAACGCAAACTTATGTCCTGTCAACTTATACATATATCATACTCGTATAGGTACTATTGAAATAATGGCAAACATATTCATAAAGCTAGCATTGGATATCCATTCACATCACATAAGAACAGTATCGAGATGCGAGAATTATACTAAACCACACTAGGTAATCTAAATAGGTTTAAATAGCGTTCATCTGTGCTAATTAATATGTTTTTTGGAGCGGAGGAGAATGTCTTTAATTCAAATAACCGTAGGGTAGCGAAAGCGTACTACTACACTTGTATAATAAAGGTCAGTGCGTACTACCCACTAGATCCCCTTTTCTCCCAAAATTGACATTTGCGCTTCTCAGTCTATGTCTCTCTTTAACCTATGTTCCAATTAGAAGATGAATGCAAACTAACTTGCAAACTTCTACTTCTAATATACACTTTATAAGATACGTTTAATTAACAAAGCAGTGTGGACGGAGCTTCGAAGCATCAGAAATTCATTAGCTAATGAGAGATTTAATGTGCTCATATACCCCACTATATAACTACGCGATACTCGGAGGAGTGAGTGGATGAATCGATACCTACTATAATAGTGATTCTACTATGGTTAGTTTATCATTAATTCAATGTGAGAGAAAGCAAAATCAAAAATATTTTATTTATATACAAAACTTCTTACTCGTATGAATCGTTGAAACTTTGCCAATGCTTATATTAAAAGGAGAAACAAACTTACAATCGGTACATTTTGCGATATGTCACAGAGAAAAATAGATGTGGATATTTATCGAATCGATGTATAAAGTTTAAGATTCACCAACAAAAAACCACTTCCAAATAAACACAAGGTCTGCGTATACTTAATAATACATTATGTTATAATAATAAGCTTTATCTATCTAAACTTAAATAAAAAAGAATCACTGAAAATAAGCTTGCATAATTTCAAAACGACTGCACCGAAAATTGATTAATTATAATAACTCATATCCGGAGTCTGTAAGTTAACGTTGCTAACATTTCTCTGCCTCAAATATTTAGGAGTAAAACTATTTCTATATTTTATTTACACAAAATATACTTGATGTCCGTAATATAAAATCCTGTATCTGAAGCTTGGAAGGTATAGAAACCTCACAGAGTTTTTTTCCGTACAAATATGTTTCTATAATACTGGTGTACAAGCCCCACGCCGAAGGCTAAACCACTGAGGAAAATCTAGAATGCTCAATACAAACCCATCCACATTGTATGTTTATTTGTAGAAGCGAAAATATGAAATTGATTCAGATAGTTTGTTTAGATTTAACAATACGGGTTGTCGTCAAATTGGATCGGATTTATTAATTCGATGGAAAACGCGACACGGGTATTTGCACAACGCAAACAAACGGTTATTTTAGCAGATATTTTTAGGCAAATACCACTCCCTGTGCCATTAAGGTGCTACTGACTATTTTATTTTATTTCATGGTCCTATGTAAAAAATGTTAATAAAAATAATATGTAAGTAACTTGCCTAAATGTACTACTACTAAAAAAATTTTTATTTTGTCTCTTTCGGATAAGCTAAATTAAAAAATATAAAACGTTAACATACACCAATGTGATCCCGAGTAAGCAGCTTAACCACTTGTTGATTCAAAACAAAAAAACAAAAGTTCATTATACAAATGTTTCCCCTGGGTTTGACGTACAAGCCAGGGTCACTAAAAAGCCATTTCGTCAGTCCAATTACATGTTATATTCTTTGGAAGACATAAAAATAAAGTGAAATAACAGCCTATTCAATGTTCCAATTTATGGCAAAGGCCTTCGTCATTGAAAATAAGTCCACCACGCTTGCCAAGAGTGGGTTGGTGATAACAAACCCGAGCTGTGCTATAGTTTTTTCTTGTGCATGTTATAATTGTAGCCATTTGTGTAACAGCCGATGTATAATAAATGTTTCTTTCTTTCTTTCTTTCTGTGTCCAAAAAAAAACGAACGGAATCACCACCAAGTACTCAAATTAGACCATCGACGCGTCGTCGTTGTAAAACATACTCTGCGTTATATTACTTTCTTTGTCGTGAGTACTCGCCTCGATGTTGACATCAAATGAATGGCAAAATTGGAAATACACCTGCAGATGACGTGACGTAACGACTCAATCATACATGTACAAGACGCAGATATAAGGGGAGGGAGGGGTTACTCCGGACGAGTTCGTTTGAGCCGGTGATCGCTTCATCAGTCACGGGCTGACAGCAGATCGAAGGCATTCAAGAATTCATTAGCCAATTAGCGTTTACATGTTCAGTTGCAGATTAAGGGGAAACCGTCGAATTTGCCTCTGTTTTGTTATACAGGGTGACTTGAAATTAGTGAACATCCTTGTAAGCGAGTATAGTACAGGTCATTTGCAACAAATTTAGTTATGTATATGATTGTGCCAAAGTCAATCAATAATGAGATACTTCAATTTAAACTTTTTTTAAAAATAATTACAAGTTATCTTATACTTAAATAAAGATAAAACTATCGGTTTTTTGGACTGTTTTTAATTAATTTTCATTTGCTACATTCCATACAGCCTAAAAAGGACTCATTATGATTATTCAAAAAAATATTTAAATTGAAATATCTCATTAATAATTGACTTTGACACAATCATATACATAACTAAATTTTTTGCAAATGACCTGTACTATACTCCCTTACAAGGGTTTTGACTAATTTCAAGTCACCCTGTATAATCGATTTCTTAACGCCTAGAACGTGCTCTATCACAGTTCATGCAAATATTTTATCTTACTCGTATTTATTCATTGCTATATAATACATAATTATGTCATCAACACAATATAAAATACTGTCTAAAAGCATTCTGTTTAATAATAAAGAAAAAAATCATAAAATACCTCCATCACGCCAATATTTCTTATTAATTTGGTGGATCTTTCAAAAATAAAGATTTGTAAGTTACGTTATTAACACAGTAATTACAATTTCCATGAAAGTATTAATAGAAATTTCAACTAAGTCTGAAAAAATGAATCATAAAACTTTTTTTTTAATATTTACTGCTTCTGGACAAAGGATCAATTACACCCATTAAAAGTATTTTATTAAACGTTTTCCTTATCTTGCGCTTGGCAGACAAACCTTACACCCGGAAAACAATACCTAACCTACAATTTTTACTTTTTGTGAATGGAATCTTTTATGTTCTCTGACTGATCTTGTGACGGATGCCTCTTTTGTTCTACCTTTAGGACGCTCTAATATTCACGCCTCTTTCCAGAGAAAACGTAAAAATAAAAAGAGTCTACCATCGTCCTTTTCAAAATTCCTTCTGCGAGCTTTACAATGTCCAAACTGATTTTTATTCCAGAGAGAGAAGTGTTGTAACCGTCTTAATATTTGTCAATGTTGGGAAAATAACTTCGCCTTTCAATGTAAAATACATTTTCCTTTTAAATATATTAGGGTGCGATTCTTAACTCAAATAGAACCTTTTTCGTATCTATATTTCTGCTAGTAAAATATCATTATTTGCAGCAGTTACCAGCATAAAGAGCAAAATTCGGGCAAAAAACTGTATATCCTAATGAACGTCAGGTTATTAATTTTAAAAATTATATTTTTAATTTTTAACTAATATCAAATTTATGCTTCGACGCTGATTAAACGTTATAACGTTATGAGATTTAAAATATACTATTCATAGTGCGATAACTTGTTAAACAAATATTGCACCGCATTTCTCGAGTTATTTCGAGTTTGCATATTTGAAGTTGGTATTAGCTCTCGCTGATGCTGTGTGTTAATTAAGATTTCTTAATTAAGACTCGTTATTAGGTTTTGGGAAAACGAGATAGTCATGTAATTTACCTACATGAGCGCTGATTTAATAACTTAAATTTATATTGATAAGATAAGTTAAAATGGTCTTTTGATAAGATTAGAATTTAGGCAGATTTTTAATCATATAATTAGATCAAATGCCATCTTTATTTCTTTTGTATATAATTTAGAAATCCTTAATCACGGGATCTATGATCAAAGTATCAATGACGTTGATTGCAGATCATTATGGACCCTACTAAGGGCTGAATTGAGATCACTCAAAGTAGTAAAAATGGCGCAAACCAATAAATTACAAAACATAACGTTCAGAATATTAGTTTGTGTAAGTACACAAGACAATAGTTCGTAGCAATATTGTATTTTCTCTTCAAAAGATAAAAGGTTCCTTCGAGCCGGATAATACAAGCTTTATCTGTGCTTGCGTGTTAGGTATTTCGAGGGACATATTTAAGGAGAGTGTTCAGAATCCGTTTTAGAGTCCAATTCGCTATAAAAAATATATCCTTAATTTTTTTCATAATTATCTTAATAATTTATCTATGCATGAACTACCTAAAAATCCCGTGTGCTGAGCGGCCGGTTACGCGTACGCCCCAAACTCAAATTGTACGCGAGTAGAATAATTTGAGTAATAAACGAGTGCACGAAATAGGTACTGTGAAGGGAAGAGTGCCCGCATTTTACGCGGATATTCAGGTTTCGACTAAGGTTATTGACAGATATTTACCAGAGTTTTTATTGATTTTTACTTATTTTGTTATATGGAAGCATGAACTATTTGGGGTTTAAATATGTCCCTCGCATTTCCTGTCATACTGTAAACTACATATTATATTATAAATTAGAAATGTAACATTACTAATTAGAACTAATGCTTGATAAGATATCTTTCAGGAACAAACAATGTATTGACATACTTCGCAAAGCAAGTAGCGAAATCAGTATTTATATTTTTGTCGCCTATCTGACTTCAGACTTACAGAATTGCTCAGCTTTTGTGGACATACTAAAGAATATGATTAAGTCTTAAAAACAAAGTTCAACAAATAATATACGTAGGCACCGATCGAACACAAACTAATTTTCACTCTGGAATTCGTACCCGAGGTGACCTCTCGGTACGTGCCCTATCAAGCCGTTTACTGAAGGTATTTAGATTAATTTATTATACACAGACTTCAACTTTAACCTAAATACCTAAGCTAAATAGAAGACTAGGCTTATACCGAAAAAGCCATCAGTCTGGTCGATAAAGTGACTCAATAAATAAACGATTTTAAGTTCTAAAAGACCTCATAACTATTATCCGGATAGATTAAATAGTGATACGGAACTTTGCAAACTAAAGTTCCCCTTACAACTATGAAAGGGATCTCGAAATAAAGTTATCGGCTGTACCTACTACCTACATTTATTACGGTACGAGCTTCTCACAATTTATGGAGACAATGGGCCTTTGTCTCTTTAATAGAGATAAATAATTCAGACTCGCACTTAATAAATTATTCAATGAAAGTACCTCTATATGATCCTTTTATTTCTTTATACAGCAGACCGTTACGACTGCTAACTTATTAACATTTTAACTCGATGGGTGGCTAAGATTACCGCATGAAAATAAAACGTTAGGTTTTCTTTGAATGCTTTTGCCGTTCTTGAATATTAATTAACTAATTAGGTAACCTAGATAATCTGTACTACACAAATGGCCGGACTAAATTTTAATTCAAACCTGACTGTTATTAACAAAGTGAATAAAAGTAGGTAGTTTTGGCCTATGACCTGGAACAGATGGTCACATCCCCTACCCGTATATCAGATGTAGAGAGTCATGCGCCCTCTCTGCTAGACCTTCTGCTGACTTCCCATCCGGATGGCTACGTGGTTACCGTTGATGCCCCACTCGGGTCATCGGACCACTGCCTGATTCGGAGCGAGGTGCCACTCACGCGCCAACTGCGGCCTCGCTCAGCGGGCTGCCGCCGTGTGTGGCACTTTAAGTCAGCAGATTGGGATGGGATGCGGGCCTTCTTTTCATCCTATCCATGGGGGCAAATTTGCTTCTCGCATGAGGATCCGAGTGCAATTGCTGACGCTATAGCTGATGTGGTGCTTCAGGGCATGGAATTATTTATGCCAAGCTCAATGTTGCCAATAAGCGATAAGTCCCAGCCCTGGTTTGTCCTTCCCTGCAAACAGGCTCACCGTCTTAAGCAGGATAAGTACCAAGCCTGGGCCGAAGCGGTTGCACGGAAGGATCCAAATGCTTGCGCATACAAAAGGGAATACAACTTTGCCTCCAGATCCCTAAAAAAGGTTGTGGCCAGGGCTAAGGCTGAACACATCGGCAGAATTGGGGAGAGACTGGCTCACCTTCCGTCAGAAACTCGTGCATTCTGGTCTCTCGCCAAAGCTGTCGAAGGGAACTTCAGTAAGCCATCTTTCCCCCCGCTACGTAAGGAGGGTGACGAATTGGCACACGATGCAAGAGAGAAAGCAGATCTTCTGGGCTCTCTTTTTGCATCTAATTCCACCTTAGATGACGGGGGAAACCCACCGCCTACTATCCCGCGGTGCGATAGCTCCCTCAATGACATTTTGTTCACACAAAAACATGTCCGAAAAGCACTGTTTTCCTTGGACATAAACAAGTCAAGTGGGCCCGATGGCATTCCTCCTATCGTACTTAAGACCTGTGCTCCCGAGCTGGCACCAGTTCTAACGCGTCTATTCCGACTTTCGTATTCACTGGGGGTTGTGCCGACCGCATGGAAGACGGCCTTAGTACATCCGATCCCAAAAAAAGGTGACCGCTCAGATCCGGCCAATTACAGACCTATAGCGATCACCTCCCTGCTTTCAAAAGTTATGGAGACCATCATAAACCGGCAGCTCCTAGGATATCTGGAGGAAAACCAGCTGATCAGTGACCGTCAGTACGGATTTCGACGTGGACGGTCAGCTGGTGACCTCCTTGTCTACCTGACCCACCGATGGGCAGAAGCAATTGAAAGCAAAGGTGAAGCGCTGGCGGTCAGTTTGGACATAGCTAAAGCTTTTGATCGGGTGTGGCATAAGGCATTGTTGTCGAAGCTTCCCTCATATGGTCTGCCACCGAAACTATGCAAATGGGTCGCCAGCTTCCTAGCGGAGCGTAGCATCAAGGTTGTAGTTGACGGCTTCTGCTCTGACTTAAAACCGGTGAATGCTGGTGTCCCGCAAGGCTGTGTGCTATCCCCAACACTGTTTCTCCTGCATATCAATGACCTGTTACAAACCAGTAACATTCATTGCGATGCAGATGACAGTACGGGTGATACTTCTTACACCGGTCGTGCAAATGTTTCCAACGCACATGTGTTAGAAAGTCGGAACGGACTTGTGTCTCAGATGGTGACCTTCCTAAAAGATTTCTCCTCTTGGGGACGTCTTAACCTGGTCCAATTTAACCCGAAAAAGACGCAAGTCTGTGCGTTTACCGCAAAAAAAACCGAATTTGTCGTTTCCCTCGATTTTGAGAGCACTCCTCTTGATAAACAACCGAGCATTGGGATTCTCGGCGTCGATATCTCGAGCGACGTTCAATTTCGCGGTCATCTGGAGGAAAAAGCTAAGCTTGCCTCAAAGAAATTAGGTGTCCTAGGTAAAGCAAGGTGGTATTTTACTCCGACTCATCGCCTCCAACTCTATAAAGCCCAAGTTCGGCCTCACATGGAGTACTGTTGTCATCTCTGGGCCGGAGCACCACAATACCAACTTCTGCCTTTTGACCGTATCCAACGTCGAGCAACCCGGATTGTCGGTGCCGAGAGTCTTGCCGGTTGCTTAGATCCTCTGGCATTGCGTAGAGACATTGCGTCCCTGTGCATCTTCTACCGCCTATATCATGGGGAGTGTTCCGAGGAATTATTTGGTTTGATTCCTGCTGCTAAATTCCACCACCGTACAACCCGCCACAAAATGCAGTTTCATCCAAACCACTTGGACGAGTGGCGTTCAGCTACCGTACGTTTCTGCAGACATTTTCTGCCGCGCACGACTGCTCTATGGAACCAGCTTCCCGCAGCGGTGTTTCCAAGCCAATACGACATAAATACCTTCAAAAAGCGAGCATATTCCACCCTTAAAGGCGGGCAACGTGCCTGTGACCCTAAGGGGGTCCCGGGTGCTTATGGGCGGCGGTGATCACTTACCATCAGGTGACCCACTTGCTCGTTTGCCCCCCTATTACATAAAAAAAAAAAAAAAAAAAAAGGTAAAGCTTAATAATATGCTTAGCCCTTATTTTAATTTATTACTTCGATTTTTTTATCTGCGACTCTTTTCAATTCTCGATATCATATTGAATGTTTATTTTAGAATGAATCTAATTGGTAGAATTGTATGTAAGATGATGATTGATTTTTTATGTTGGACCTGGTACAGTCCCAATAACCTAGTTGGTGGTGAGTACCCACCATAACCTATAGACATCTGTAAACAGAACAATCGTAGGTGTCTCTGTAAATTGCATTTATACGATGGACCCTTCCTTAGACAACAGACGTAGCTATCCTCATTAATTTAGAGACCCATGTCTCTTGCTTAAATTCATTGCCTTAGTTAATTTAATTCACTAAAACTCGACTTTATATCTCTCTAAATTGTCAAATCTCTGATTAGAATATTGTTTGCATGTTAAAATTTGAGTATCAGAATTTCCCTTCGATTTGTATGTACTCGGGACCTGAATGTTGTATGTGGTAGCAAACACTTTACATGACTTACTTTATAAACGCGTTGCAGATTCAAACTTCAAAGACTGTCTCTGTAGAAAGACGTTTCACTGTCGCCAACTTTACGTTGGTGTAAATAATTAGGTCCCTTATTTAGATCACTTATTAAATAAAACACGCTAAGCGTAGTATCTAAAGTAAATCAAAATTCTCAATGGATAAAAAGATTATGTCATTGTTTCATTCATAAGTCCTTGTATCCAAGCGTATTTGACAAAGATTATCCATGAAATATCGTCTAAATGTAGCCGGCCACAGCTCTTCGGGCAATTAGGCAAACCTCATGCCCGAGTGGGAAGAGAAACACGGAAGGATTAATACATTATGCCGCCATTACACACGCCCGTATAGCCTGTATTAACCGTACATGCCAGATAAGTGGTAAACAATGTTAACGCTCAAATCTGCCATAAAAGACACTTGACAAAAGAAAAAACCTTAATCACCGCCATTTCCCCTGGCATCAAATAGAAATATTGCTTTTTTTATTTTCATAACATTTTACGACTCCGGATTCTTGCCCTTTCGGACCAACTACAATGGAGTGAAGAATGAAAATCGATTAGTAATAAATCACTGACGGTCGATAAATTTTTCGTGAACGTATAGAAAATAATGCTTATAAAATAAAGGAACATGTATGAAGCTCAATTTAACATTCCCTTGAGTATTTGACCTATAAATATTTATTCGATAGCATCAACTAAGAGCTTTACATTAGAGGACAAGATTGTCTAATTGCTCCTATTATGACGACAAGCCCCCGAGTAATTAGGCAAACCCCATACAAACTACACCAAAACGTTTGGAGAATTATAACCCGTATTATATTGAATTAAGGGCGAGTTTAACCAACGCTGGTTGTACCCTGAAGGGAGGACATGGAAGGATTAATATATTACGCCATTATAACATACGGCAGCCTGTATTTAGGCAAGATGTGAGATGAGTGGCGAACATTACCGCGGTAACAGGGCGGAAGATTATCGGGATCAACGTTATGATCGCATTAACATCGGAATGGGAAGCGCTGGAACATCATAGCACTATTGAACGTATCGATACATTTTGACGATCCATTTGGAGTGATGTTTAGAAGTCGGCTACGGCTACCAGTAAACGTGGGTTCAATCACACATTACATGAGAGTTGTATACGTTAACATTTAGGAATGTACTGATCTGGGTATAAGTTATCATATCTAATACTCTATACTAATACATAATATAAAGAGGAAAGATTTGATTGTTTGTTTGTATTGAATAGGCTCAGAAACTACTGAACCAATTTGAGAAATATAGATATTTATTTCTATTGTTTAGTATCTTGATTACCTCTGTAGATTAGTATAAAATATACAAAGAAACCACGATCTCTGGATTTGATAATTGTGAGCGAATATTTTTTTCTTTATCAATAGTTCCGCCTCACACATATTTATACACTCCGTAATAACCTAGTCTCAAAATATTTTAAAGTATCTAGTCTGTTTTCTGAGTTAAATGAAAACTTAGAAAAAAACATTGAAAAAAAGCATTGGACACATAGTGATATTTCTTCAAAATCCAATTTAGACGTATCTCGAACGATGACAGGGGATAGGACACAATCGAGTGAAAACAATAAGGTTCCCAGGACCCTTCGGGACTAGATCCTGGGGAATGACAGGCGTTATTGCCGCGTTCTGGCCAGATGTCTGCCGAAAGTAAAATTTCAGCTTGTCAATGCCCTACTAAAGGTCGAAGGGCAAATCTGTGTAAATACAGGTTAAATAAATAAGTACTCGTTGGCGGGTGCCTCGCGTCTTTAAATTTCCTTTGTATCAAAAGTAGAAATATCAAATTGTATTGCCGGATATAGCTATCGGCAAACTTGTTGAACATCGGTCGACGGAGAGGGGGAAAGATCGCGCATGTGCACTTGCGCGTAACCAATGGAGCGCGCGAATCTCCCGAACGCCCGCGCGCGCTATTGTTCAGAGGTATGCTTCTGAGTCAGAAGTTCTGACCAATAACGCGCAGGCGTGTCAAAATTCGTATTCTGCACAATCCTCCCCAGATATTCAAGAAGTTTGCCAGGGCCTGTACATTATATTTAAGTAAAATAAAGGAGTTTCTTTTACTGTAAGCGATTGTAAATGATGTGTCTTATACCTCTAGGTATAAGACACATCATTTACAATCGCTTGAATTTTAATTTGGAAAATATTGAGTTGTTGTTTAACTGAGTAACCATTAAAATTGAAGTAAATGTCCAATCAATAGGTACATTATGTACAGCGTTAAAAGTATCTTCAGATACACAGCTGATATAACAACATCATTTGTTCAAAACCTGATATTTCAACTCAATTTATAAAATTTATTTATTCATAACTGACTCCTAATTGTATTATAAAATACAAGCTTTACACAAACAATGCTTTCAGTAATTACTGACGGTGAACCGCAATTAAAAATATGATCCAAGTTTTTACAGCAAAATTCAAACCGAATGTCATATTTAATTAAACCAGAACAAATATATTATGTTTTCGTTCATTATTGTTTACCGACACGTTTACTCAAAACATTCCTGTTTTTCATCAACATTCATCAATTTACTCTGCCTAACTAAACTTTAAATGTTGTTCGGGGCAATATTTTGCCAGCATGGAGGGTGTTGTGGGCAAGATCGTAGCTAAACTTAACAACTACCCTCATCTTCCAAGTCGTTACTTAGTTTACGGAACTAACGACAATTCAACTAACTTCACAAAGCATCAGTAGGTAAGCAAGTTGACTTCATATGGAGGCAAAATGCGGGATCATATTTAATAAGATCTCTACTAAAGACAAAGCGTCACTGGTCTAGTACTTAAGTACCTAGCCTTGATCTAGGGATCCTAACATACCTTCATTTCATTTCATCGTCGAATATTAATAAGTTTTTCTACGTGCATAGTGTATATAACTAAATATAGAAAGTGAAGCATTTCTGGTTAGTGAATTTCATCTACTGATACCTTGGAAACCTTAAAGTCTCGCGATTTTAAATTAACAGTACTTGCATAATTAATTTGCAATAAGTGCCTTGTGCCAACTTAGACACGAAGGCAACTCCTGATAAGTCAAAACTTATCAGGAATTGCCTTCGGGCGAGGCAGTTACTTTAAGTTAAGGGAAAATATAAATAGGGATATTTTAGATACCTATAATAGTACACAGAGAAAACGAGGTACATAAGTGACAGAACCCCGCCACAGTGTGATGTCTCATAAGCATTATGTTCATCCTTATAAGCGTAGTATCTTTCTTCAATCTAGTACAATTTTTTAAATTTGTAACAGTTGTTTATTTAGACATCTCTGTATCCCCTACTTATCTCAGGTATAAAAAAAGAAATACAGAAATGTTATTTTTTCTCCATCCAACGTAAAAGACGATTCAATGATGAGCGTGGAAACTCAATTGAGCCACTCCCCCAATTTGTATCTTTCAATGGTTGTAATTAAAGGAAACCTTAGATAGAGCGTTTTAATAACTATCATGAACATCTTTGCAAAAGCAAGTAAGATTAGTTATTTGGTTGAAAATAGCCGGTTCTAATTTCAGCTGAAATGTTAACAAGTAAGTACCTTAATTAAAATTAACAACAAACTCAGTCATAAAATATCAGATACCTACAAATATCGTCAGAAAGGAACATTTTGTGAAGTT
The DNA here is from genome assembly GCA_949319885.1 of Mecyna flavalis. Taxonomy (NCBI): domain Eukaryota; kingdom Metazoa; phylum Arthropoda; class Insecta; order Lepidoptera; family Crambidae; genus Mecyna; species Mecyna flavalis. Next base: position 4,305,386 of record OX439426.1, read on the forward strand.
CTCACAATTTTTAATTAATTTATCCCAACAGCGCTTGATGGCGATAAGTGCCTATTCGCCAACTTGCTTGAAGGCGAACCGTGAAAAAGTCCAAGGCCCGTCACGAATTAATAAAACGCGTTCTTTCGACGACACGGAAAATTTCTAATTAAAGACCCGCACGGAAACAGACCGTCGAACGGCCAGGATTAAACGTTGACACGGACGGAGATTTCAAGCCTGATAAAAATATTTCAGTAGGTCTCATAAACGGTTCGGCTTTGTTTTGGTTAGTTTCAGAAAGATAACATCACTAATAGTTACATTGCGTTGTTGAAAACCATTGCACTCGCTAATGTTTACGTGACACTAGATGGCGTTGTTCAAAGTTATATCACGCTATCAATATTAGGTTTTTGTAAAATAATGTAAACAGTGGGCAGTTAGAGTACAGTCAAAAGCACGTCAGACGTAACACTTTGGACTTTGTACCGCTCTTATGTCGGGGGCATAAGTGCTATTATCGAACTGCAAGTGTTAACCGTGATGTGCTGTTGACTGTACAAGCATAGTATAATTATGAGTACTGCGTAGTACAAGCATGGTACAAAACGTCAAAATAAGACGACACTATTTAGAAGTTGGTCTTAGTATCTGTTTACAGTGTTTACACATTAATATTTTTCTAAATACATTTAAAATTTTAATTTGCTTTACACTACTAATTAATATATTCTAGACGTAATATCCAATTATGCAGGTCCGTAATTTCAACTATACGACTACTAAGCTGTTCTATGCTATGCTGGCGTGAAATCCAAGTCGGTTGCAAAATCCATGACGCGGTATCCCCGATTCCCGACCGAGGTATACGCAAGGTAAATGTAGGTACATGAGTTTATAAATTAACGTGAAGCAGAAACCGCTGCAGCTAATTACATTAAACTTTAAAGTGAATTCGGTTGGTAACGTAGACGCTTAATAAACTTGTATAAGTATTTACGTACATACCTACTCAAAAAGAAAGATATATAAAAAAATTATATACTTAAATAAAACCGTTGATTGTCGAGCGCAAGTTTTCATCTATGCAGCCTATATGAATAAAGCGGAATTTATTTAAATCTGTTTACAACTAGTAATAGCGAGACATTAAAATCACAATGGCCGCAATATGGAAAGTAGTTTCTACGTAAAATGCTTACAAAAACGTAAATGGTACAATTAAAATGACCATTAGGGAGGAAACCACTACGCCTGCCGTACGACTCCAGGTCAAAGGACATTTACGAATAGTAATTTATTGTCTGGATGTTAGGTTAACAATAATTTAATATAGGTAAGTTAGGTAGGTTGTGTAAATAGGTTATTTAACCTTACATTTAGAACGGGTATTGACGCAAAATATAAAAAAACCACTTTTAGTAACACTAGTGTGTTAATTTTGCTTTATTCATTTTGCGTGCAAAACTTATATAACACGCGCTTACACCCAAGATCCAAAAATAATAAACTTAAGAAGAAATACACTTACTTTTTCTGTGGAAAAAAACCATTCACCATTTATACCAGTAACACAAACAAAAACCATTTTATGCGATTAATTGAGTACTTCAGCATCTAAAAGATTAATTTCCCAATTAATAAGTCCCTGAACTTTATTCACGCAGCGCCTTTTAGCCCCAAACTAAGCATAGCTTGTACGTACTCGTACACGCATGTGCCAGACAATGGGCGAATGCTACACGCTCGATATATATCGTGATATTTGATATCGAGTGTGTAGTATAGCGTATCACATATCGTGATACGTGATACGCTATACTAGACACTCGATAAATATCGTGATCCTGGATTTCGATCCAAATATCACGATAAAATATTGAGTGTGTAGTATTCGCAAATTACAGCGTAGCTTGTTGATTGTTTTGTAATTGTTTCTTGTACTAAAATAATGAACTTTAATAAGTTTCTAGTCTGCTTCCCTAAATAGATGATTGCGGTCCAGTTTACATAGAGAACAAGAGTCCCATCAATTCCCAAGGGTAGCAGATTAATCCCGAGCACAAAGACCCAGGGTCTGTTGTTTTACCTTCGATGATTCTGATGGGTATTAAAGTGGATCATAAACTTACGCTACTTAATTGGGATGAAAATTCAAATTACCATGAATAAACATTATCAAATAAATAAGTTATGAGATTCGGTTGTTCATAGACGTTAATTCTACTAATAACATCCAAATGAAAGTTTGTACATATTTAGTAAGGAGTTATATATAAAAAATAAGTGTGAAACGCCGGGAGAGTACAGTGCACAGCGCACACTGCATGGTCCAAAAAAATCATAAATGTCGTCCGTATGTTTTTTGATACCCATGGAACCTTCAAACATTGTTTAGTTTGTGGCTAGTTATCGCTGTGTGAAAACGGTCTAAAGGTATTGTTATTTTAAGACGTATATAAAAATAACGTGGGACGATGGAGGAGGAATAATCGCTGACTAAGCGTCGACACGCCACGACGATCTTACGGCCGATAAAAATATTTACGCCAACATCCTGCATCGTCGACCTCGCTCGATTGGTACGGTCAACAGCACATCACGGTTAACACTTGCAGTTCGAAAATAGCACTTATGCCCCCGACATAGGAGTGGTACAAAGTCAAAGTGTGACGTCTGACGTGCTTTTGACTGTACATAAAAATAGCAAAATATTAAACAAAGCTATACATTACTATAATCTAATCAAGATCTTCATAAAAATTTAGGGTGTAGTCACATAAAATAGGCCAAATTGCTGGCCCTCACGTTTTATAAGCCAATTCATCATAAATAAGTAGTTAGATATTATTCAAAGGATACGATAATTACTTAAAGCATGATTAAAGACAATAGTTTACTATTGAAATCCACTTGAGAAACAGTTTATTGATAACGCTGAATTTGTGATTAGTTACGAAATATAAAACTAAAAGTAAAGATCAGATAACCTTTGGCAGGCTTTGCTCCAATTAAAATTGAAGATATTTTAAGACGAGCTTAGATAAGAGCTTATAAACTTAATTATCGACAACTTTGTTTTTGTATACCTTATACATTTTCGCTTAAGAACTTTCTCCATCGTCTAATGGTCTGAAAAAACCCTTAAAAGACTTATGTATATTGTATTTTGTTCGTCATGAACTTTGCCTCACAGTATTAGCACAGATTACTAAATAGTTACTAACGGTATAAGTGTGTGTACGTAAACGATTTGATACACGACATTAAGGCTACGTCCCCAGTAGGCAAACTGTTAGCGGCAGACTGAGTTTGCGGCTTATCGATTTAGTACGCCTTTCCATATATTAGGAATGGAGTGTCCACAGTTTGCTAGTTTTGCGCTCACTGTACGCAGTTTGCAGGGTTACGCGCGCCGACTATCTCAGTGAGCGGCTGACTCCCAGCAAAACCGGTTCTAGTACGAAAATTGATCTGAGTTTGCAGCTAACTGAAATTTCAGTTCGCCCTTTGCGGCTCACTCAGTCGGCCGCTAACAGTTTGCCTACTGGGGACGCGCCTTTACGCTCGCTTTGAATAATCTTGCTGTATGTACAATACTGTGTAGTCCTAATGTATACACTGTGCCTAATGAACACGTTTATGGAACACGAGTAGATTATGTATTGCGAGACAATAGTCTAAATGAAAACACACGGTGTTTGTTTGTTTAGATGTTGTGTCATCGTGTTATTGTTGGTGTTGGGTAAATAATAGTAGCTATTAGAAATTATAAGGCGCGTTCTTTGATGATGAATGACAGATAACATTGATTGATGATAAAATAAAACTATGTCCGATCCATACCTGAATGAGTGAACAACAAAAACTGATAAATATGTAAGGTATGGTAATACATAGATACCTATCAAATTTTGTTCCACAAAGCAAAATATCTCGATAATTGTAGTGTTCAGATATTTAAACGTCCATTTTCAACTGTGAAGCTATCTACTAGAGAAGCTTGTTAAAAATACAAGAAATTTATCTAGTAACAAGAAATATTTTCATTCTAAGCACTTCAAACTAATTGGCTAGAAAGAGTCTGTACTCTTCTAAAAACAACGGTCTTTTACTACATATATTATAAAATATCCATCAAACTGATATATTAATACTTATAATGGACAATACCTATATAGTTAATATACACAAGATACAGGTTTACAAAATTATATCGTTGGACATAGGTTATAATAATACTAGCTGTAGCCAGCACATCTGTCCGTCCGCATAATAATATTGTTTAGCGTAACAGTTTTAACTTATTTTTTTTTTTTTATTTTATTTTATTTATTCTGAAAACCAACAGCGTTACAGAAATTACAGCTTAATTATATTATTTTGTTAGTAAGGCCAATAAAAGGTTTCCCATAAGCTTACCAATTGTACTAGTATATATTCTAATCAAAGCCGATCCCGTAGGTGCAATAAAACTTAATGTGTACCGAGTAATACTAATAAGTGTTTAGAGAACAAAGCGTGAAATATGTCTTAAGGAAACGCAAAGTTTTCTACACCATCGGGATCGTTTACAAAAAAGAAAATTAATTTTGTGATGAACAGCGTGTACTATAACAGTCCAGAGGAGATACAAAGATGTGAAGAGAAATACAATTGCATATAATATATTTAGGATAGGATAAGTACTAACTATCCCAAACCTATATTAGGAGAAAAAAAAACACAGAATCAACAACTAAGTACAGAAAAAAAGAACTATTAGTATTTACCGTTTATGACGAAACCTGCAAACTGACTTTAAATTAATATTAGGCATTAAAAGTATTACAAAATTCAAAGTTATATCAAACCCTTCTCGCACGCAGTTCAGTAATGGCTCTTAATATATGGGACTTAAAGGCCATTTTTGAGTACCGGAAAACATCTATTTCAGAGAATTTATTATTGTATGTTTCAGCAACTCGAACAAGGACAGAATTCTTTGCATAATTTGTTTTGTGTAAGGGGACATGTAACAGAGGGGTATGACGAGTTCGTCTCCTTGGAGTACAAAACTTAATATTTGATACTAGCTCCCTACAATCGATACGGTCATTTAGAATGGCGTGTAGCAAGCACATATCCATCATGTCTCGCCTCTCCTCCAAAGTAAGGAGACCATGACGAGTGCATTTGTTTATGTAAGAATCTTCAGAACTACGTAGTCGATAGTTCAGATGGTTGACGAACTTCCTTTGTATACTCTCCAAAGAGTTCTTATAAACATTGTATTGTGGCGACCAAATTGGGCTCGCATATTCCAATACACTACGAACGTAAGCAAAATATACCGATTTTATCACAGCAACGTCATTGAAGGGTTTACATGTACGTAGAACGAAACCAAGATTTTTATAAGCCTTGTTTGTAATGCTATCGATGTGGTTTGACATTGTTAGCTTGGAATCAAAAATTACACCTAGATCCCGAATGAGATTTACTTTATTTATTGGTTCATTATTAAAATGGTATGTATAAAGCACTGGATTTCTTTTGCGTGTGTACGAAACAAATTGGCATTTGTTTATGTTTAAATTAATTTTATTCTTGTTATAATAATTTATGAGATTATCCAAATCGTGCTGTAATAAATCGCAGTCGCTTTGATTTTTAATTTTGAAGAATATTTTTTTGTCGTCGGCATACATAAGGTGCCTTGCAGTTGTGATAGATTCTGATATGTCGTAGAGGTAAGCATTATAAAATAATGGTCCCAGGTGCGAGCCCTGGGGGACACCAGTAGGTATAGCTACAAAATCTGATTTGAATCCGCCAACTACGACTGCCTGAGAGCGATTTAATAAATATGATTCTACCCATCGGAGAAGATCTCCATGAATACCTAGTTCCTGTAGTTTGGTAAGCAGGATGACGTGATCTACACGGTCAAAGGCTTTTTCAAAGTCCGTATATATCACGTCAACCTGGCCACCATTTTCGACAGCATTAAGTAGGTATGTACTAAAACTCGCTAGGTTGGAGATGGTGGAGCGTTTCTGGAGAAAGCCATGCTGCTCACTCGGCATACCTTTACAAATAACTGGGTAAACGACGGCGTAAACCAGTTTCTCAAACACTTTGCCAAGGGTGTTCAGTATAGAAATACCCCTGTAATTTTCTACCTTTATCTTTGAGCCCTTTTTGTGAATAGGTACTATGAGAGCTTGTTTCCATAACTGAGGAAAACTACATTGCTTAAGGGACCTATTAAAGATTAATGTTACGGGTAATGCTAATGAGTCTGCGCAATTTTTCCAAAACAATGGAGGAATACCGTCACTACCTGGGCCCTTAGTCTGGTCTAGGGTGGAAAGAATTTCGAGTGTTGATTTTGTAGAGATATATAAGGTAGAAATGGAGTCTGTGCTCTCGTTGGCACCTAAAGGCTTGGCTGACGTAGAGGGGACACCAAATACGCTTTTAAAATATTCGCTAAAAGCCTCACAGATTTTTTTGCCATCGGTGTAACTCGTATCTTTCAGAGTGACGGTTTTTGGGTAGTTTGATCCGCCGCGTAAAGCCTTCACATATGACCATAACTTTTTTGGGTTCTTTTTTATCGAATTTTCCATGTCAGAGGTGTATTTTTTAAAACAAGTTGCCTGTAGACGGCGCTGGCGAGATCGTAAAAGAGCAAATTGATCATAGTCTAACAAATTGCCGTATTTTTTCCATCGTGAGTGTGCTTTTGATTTTTCTTTTATAGTTTTTATTAATGCTGGGCTGTACCACACTGGATATGACCGCTTACCACCTTGGCGAAGAATAGGAATAAATTGGTCAATAGAATTATTTACGTGAGAATAAAAAGTATCGAGTGCATCGTCCACAGTACCAGAGCTCAAAACCAACGGCCAATCTATAGATTCGAAATGCTTATTTAAACTGTCGTAGTCGCCCTTCTTATAATTAAATCTAGGAGTAACCGATTCTTTAAGTGGCTTAATTTTAAGGTCTAGAATATCAATTGTAAACGAGGGGTGCGCACGATCCTCTATCACTAGTGGCGATGAGCATGGGTTGATCAATAGTGGTAAGTTACAAAAGGCCAGATCCAGAGTGTTGCCAGCGTAATTTCTTAAATTATTTTGTTGTTGGATACCCAAGAGAGTTAACTCATTTACTAGTCGATGATTAAAAAATACGTATAGAGTTTTAATATTTGTTTTAACGAATTGGCTATTAGCTTTAACAACCTAGTTGTGACCATTCGCAAGCAAACACTATTGCCTACAACACGTAGGTAAGTAGGTAGTCGATAACAGAAACTCGGCATTGCATCAAACAAAACTATGACCGTCTAACGTTATACACCACACTAAGATGGCACATGATCTTTGAAGACTGAGGATATCTTCCACTTTTATCTCGTAGATTTTCCACAAAAGTACGAGTAAGTACATCGAAAGAAAAAGAAAACACATCTGCCGGGAATGTGTTCCACTTTTTGAATGTTGCGCTTAACGAAGGTCATTTACATGAAGCTTTGTTCTGCAACGTTAATAGCAACGGTTTGCAGTACAGAGCATAAAAGAAATAAAAGGAAAAGTATTGATCGGCCAAAAATAAATAAACGCAAAAAAAATCATACAATTTAAAATGCATGCTTTTAATTTGATGGTACAGAAAAAGTAATTACAAGATCAATTAAATATTATGGATAGTGAGGCCAACTGCCGTGACCTATATACAAAGAAACAGCAGCGCTGGTATCTGGTATCACTTGCTAAACAAGAGTTCTGCCAGAATCTGTATATAAAAAGAAAGTGGTGTTAGTTACACTATTTATAACACAAGAACGGATGAACCGATTTAGCTGAAAATTGGTGGAGAGGTAGCTTAGAACCAGGAGACGGACATAGGATACTTTTTATCCCGGAAATATGGGGGAAAGGGGAGATAGTTAAAAAAGGAAATTACGCGCGGATGAAACCGCGAGGGTGACCGCTAGTACCATATAAATGGAAATAAGTGGCAAAGATACAAAATTACTTGTAAATATTATAAGTACATTTGTAGAGTAACAAATGAAACACGCAGAAACAATACTAGCTATTTCGGCGTCTCACAAAGCTCCCAAACTTAATAGCGCGAAGCGTGTTACCTAGGATAAGTGTAATACCTCGCGTGACGATACTTGTGTAAACACGGGAATATGTTAAGGCAATGCCAACTGTGTATCTAAGTAGTGTACACATTTACACAATGTAACCCAATTAGGAAGTCTCATCGGCCATATTCATAAACACGGTATTCTTAATGGATATTTTGAAATGATTAATATTCGAACTTTAGGCTTACCGCGAAAAAAACATAAAAGAGTATTTAAAAGATTGTGATTCTTCCAGAAAACGGAGGTCAATGTTAAAAGGGCTTAAAACATTTATAATTAGCTTGATAACTGCAATATTAAACTATCACTTGCTGGTGTCTAGTTATATTGAAAATAATGACAGCTCATTATCAAATGATTGACATAAAAATAAACTAAGAAAACCATCCATAATATTATTAAATTACCACAATTTATACTGTCAGTGTTAATTTCCAAAGGGGTAAGTTCAACGCGGGCAAAACCGCGTGTGGAAGACTAGTAATATAATAATATTATATGTATACAAGTTACCATTTCCATTTTCATCAGCAAGCTCATTTGCTCATTCACCTAGTCCCGGGAACGTAAAATGAACAATAATACCTCATTCAGCGCGCATCCTACAAACGCCCGGAATAATGAAGCGAGTTCGTATGGGCGGCGCGTAATGTTTCGTGCGTGACGATACATCGTCAGACAAAGCAAAGCACCATTATTTTTCATGACGGTTCGCTAAGCAAGCTTCGTCATGTCCCATTACTACATGTATTGATTTTGTTATTTACATTCGATTTCATCAAATGGTGACGATGGCTCAGTTTGATTGGTTTACTAATTGAGTAAGCCAGCACGTATAGTAATTTTCATTTAGTTTTTGATTAATATTTACGGATAACATTTTTTATACTACTTCAGTTGGCAGACAGACACGCAGCCCACCTGATGGTAAGCGGACACTGCGGCCACAGTATTACTATTGTAAAACTGTGCTGCGGCCTATTCCATTGAAGGACACTTCACCAAGAAGCGTCGCTCAATTTGCTGCCAGACTGTAGGATTATCTGATCTTCGAGCCTTTGATTTGATTTCAAGTGTACTGGTGTATATAAATGCAAAAGTTATTCTGTCTAATGATTTCACGCCCTAACCATAAAACCTTCGATACCTACTGACTTATTTTAGACATTTTTAACTTTTTCCCGGTATAGTGTTTAATTCCTTCTACGAAAGAATATCTACGTTACCTGTTATTTTGTAACAAAATAACTTCTTGTAACTTTTTAAATTCAACTTTTTCTTTACCAGACCTTAGGAAAAGTTTCATCAACTGAATCAACAAGAAAGTATTTTACCTAATAATAATTGGCAAGACAGAACAGTTGAAACGGTATAACTTTCTGAGGTTTTATTTCTGATATTTCTTAATCTGACCTTAAGAGAAAAAGTTACAATGAAGTACTAAGAACGATAATTTGATGAAAAATTTTGAAGACAGGAAACTCAATTATTTTTATTAAAAAAGCAGACAAGAGCGAGACAGACTTACGCAACGACGGTTCTGGACAAACAAACACGCTATCGCTAGAAGTATAATCCTAAAAAGATGTAAAGTATTAGCCAATTAATCTCCCACTGCAGAGAGAAATTAAGATTTCAATTATTAAAATGAAGTCATCGTTACAAACGATAAGTACTTGTTTAATCAGCACGCTTGCCTATTGCAAATCACAAACCAGCTGTGTTCGAAAAACCGACACAAAACTTTAACCGCTAGACCAACGGGTTATCACTAAAAAATAAAGCACGAATTTTTGATTTTATTACTTTACTTTAACTATTATAATATAAACGAGTGGCGCGGGTTCGATCCCTGCCTGATACCTGGACAAATTGATTTTTTTCTAATAATTTAATACAACTCCTAGGACCACAGATGAGATTTACAGCTTCTTGATACCTTCATACAAACCTGATATATCAGTGAACTGAAACATTGGGCTGGTCAATAGCCACAAGGCTGGCACCGGCTCGTCCCAATTGGGAGTGAAGGGGAAACCGGGGGAGTTTAGTGGGTAGTGGACTTTTAAGTCTCGAGTCCCACACACGGCCGCGGGTCTAGCTAGCCTGCGATTAAGGTGCATAAAAGCATTCTCCTCCAAAAAAAAAAAAAAAAAAAAAAAAAGTGAACTGAAACATAGTTAGTAGTCACTAAAATATAAATTTTTCGCTAATGGCAGAGAACCCTAAAATACCTAAAGTTTATTTCTACAGATGCCAAAATATTTCAGCTAAAACAAAGTGGAAAAATCGTGGCTATTATTGTTGGAATAAAAATTCACTTCATCCATTTCCCTAGGAGCTTCCAGCTTTCGTTGAGCAAAACGTTTTCTAAAGAAACACACATTGTAAAAGTGAATCCAAAATGTAAGCTATGTATAATATGTATGTATTTACAAAAAAAAAAGTATATATGTAATGTTTATCCGTTGTCTAGCACCCATAGCACAAGCTAATGCTTAGTTTGGGGCTAGATGGCGCTGTGTGAATAATGTCCAGGGATATTTATTAAAAAAAAAAAAAAAAAAAAAAAAAAAAAAAAGCTCAGGAAATCTATTTTAGCGAGATTGAAAATTTTGGATTTTAGCTCTCACAGGTTTCTTTGTGAATACTAACTGTATCACTAACTGTGTACGCTATTCGAAGTACTCAATCGGTTTTGGTATTTTTGATGACGTGGATACGATCGACTACCTACTACACAGCCTTTAATACTTCAGTTCAAGAATTAGATTCACAGCAGTCAAAACATGATTTCTTGTGTTTCTTGTTATGTATGATTCGTACATACATATTATATCAAAGTTTTTAGGTACCCCGTATTCCCGTGTTCACAACTTTGTTTATTATGGCCAAAGATAAAATACTCGAAGTAGCATGAGATGAGATCACCGAGCGAAAGTTTGATATTGCGAGTAAAAACGTACAAAGAAGAAGTTTCACTTTTTCCACGGTAATAACTATAAACGTCTGTCACCGAAGTCTATTCCATCACATCGGAACATTTACCGACATACGCAGCGGTTCCCGCTCGATCGCGTCAAAGAACCGTGTTTGTCAGAATAAACGGCGAGTTTCAATCTCTCGGCAAAACCGTCGATTGGTGCGGCCCTCCTGCGAATACGTGCGGAAGTGTATTGCCGTCTTTACACACTTGAAGGCCGGCGTTATATATTTTCAAACTTTTGAAGAATAAACGCTGATTCAAAAGTTAAAGATACCTTATATTTGCAGAATAAATGCTATGTAAGGAACATTATATTTTAAGTTTCCCAATTAATATAACTGAACAATTGGTATATTTTGCGTTATGACACGAGGATTCTGGGTATAGCTATAAAATAAGACAAATAGGTGAGGTACCTATTTGTCTTATTTGGCAGTTCTACCATATTATGTGCTATTGAAGTGTATAAATAAAACGTATTATAGGATATTACGTTTTATTTATACACTTTAATAGCCTTGAGAACATTTCTATAAATAAAGTCAATTACCAAATTCGAACGCTGAGTTATTCTTAACAAGTAATTTCATTATAGTTATTGTCTTTACGCCTACCTAAAAACCTATTATTGCCTTTATGCTTCCTGCTGTTCGTGGTGTGGCCGTGACTTTCAGTGACTCAAATAAGTATTCCATTTTTGTAGTATAATATTAATCAAATATTAACTTGTGGCACAGATTCAGTCAGTTGAAAACAGCGGCTGTACTTCCTGGACCATAGTACACATACATCGCACCGCACGTGCTTAGTATGTGCGCGCCATAGTACTCGTATCTAGGTATGAGTCGCCGCACGCACACTTAAACTATTTTTCGACCCGTTTCTCAGTGCCAACAAAGAGATTTTGTTTGAGTGAAGTTGCGGCGATGCATAGATGCTATGGCGCACACATACCTACAATGCGTTTTTTTATACTAGGTCAGTTGGCAGACAGGCACGCAGCCCCCCTTTTGGTAAGCGGCCACTGCGGCCTATTCCATTGAGGGACGCTTCACCTGGAAACATCGCTCAATGTGCTGTCAGACTGTAGGCTCATCTGATCTTGGAGCCTTTGATTTCAAGTGTACTGGCTCCCACATTAATTTTGCCGGAACACAGCCAGAGCTGTTATGGCGGCAGATTTTACCTATGGGGCTGGTAGCTAGCCAGTCGGTCTCTGAAAAAGCCCTACCACCAACCAGACCCAAGGTGGGAATCGAACCCACGACCTCCGTGTTTTTATACCCGAGCGGCTTAGCCACTGTTCCACGGAGGCGGTCGGTGTTTGTACGAAAACGTACTCTTTCTACTATGATATTAATCAAATATTAACTAGTGGCATAGAATCAGTCAGTTGGAAACAGTGGCAGTACTCCCCGGACCGTCCAGTGAAGCGAGCCGGATCCTCCGCTCTGTTAACTACCCGCGGATTTCAATGAATAATCCGCCGCCATTTCAATGGACCTGTTTTCCTTTTGCGTTCAATTTGATTTTCATTCATTCCACTCGCTGCGCGTTATTAAAGCGCTGGAACCTGAATGGAACACCTTTTTAAATTCATATTAGCGATGGTCTGAAGCCGTTGTATTTTTAGATAAAGCAGGCAATTTGTTTTACATTTGTATAATCTATTTCCTTTAAGGCGAAACGTTTCTTAAAAATTCGCTCGAATACATGATGGATACAATATTTAACTTAACGAGGAATTAAGGAGGTTTTTTTATTAATATCTTAAAACAATTTTAAGTATGTACTGGGCTTATCAAAACAGTAGTATTGTTCATTTATTGACATTGTTGGTTAAAGATTTATAATAAGGATTACCTACAAAATAAATTCAGGAAAGTTATGATTATGTTGTCCTACCCGAGAAATCCTAACCACCAAACCAGACAAGTTTTATGAAAAATAGGTACTCAGAGAAGAGACTGATGGAATGGTAAACAATATTGACTAATTTCTACTTTAGAGCGTTTCACTAAAACTAAATTAAGACACTTGTAATGAAGTTGTTATTCCTGTCGAATTGAAATGAGTTTCCTAGAGCTGTCAAGTTAAATTCGTGTTTACATTTCGAAATGAGTAGAATAGCAACTTAATTAGTAGGTATTGTAGAGGGAAAGACTTTTGGACGGAATATCTTTCTGGCTAAATCTAAATCATAAAGTCTTAGAAGGATATTCAATTACGTATGATAAATAACCTAGCAGCTACCGCAATCGTGAATTATTGGTTTCTCCGAACGTGGATGCATCCAACGGGCTATTCAACCATAATAACAATAACCAGAATACTTGAAATCGGTGCCCCAAAGATCAGAATAGTTCACATAGAGGCAGTAACGGTGATGCCACACGGAAGCGTTGCGCTGCGCTGCGTAGACGCACCGCAAGACGACGCTCGACGGACGACGGAATGGGTGCCACACGATCCGATGCGTCGTCGCAACGCGCTGCGTTGTCTATGCGTCGCGACGCGTCGTCGTGCGTTGATTTTAGGTTTAGTTTGTGATTTTTATCCCATAAAAGAGGTCTTTCCTCAACTAATGAGATAAGGTAGTCAATGTCATTGATAGTGATACTCATTATAATGATTTATGTACTTGGGGCGCACCGCTATCTCGACTGCATAAACCATACTGCGACGCGTGCGTCGTCGCTCCGGTGTCGGAGCGCTGCACCACTCCCCCCACTTCGTCTCTCGGCTACGCGTCCGTTGCGCACGCGTTACGGCGACGCGCGTCGCCACAACGGACCGTGTGGCATGCCGTTCAATTTGTATGAAATATAACGCATCGACGACGCTCCGTCGACGCAGCGCAACGCAACGCTTCCGTGTGGCATCACCGTAAGTAGGTATTTTTGCGATGGTTCTACGATGGTGACTAGTTTATCTGAGTGTACTACGGGTTTTTATGTCTACTCAAGTTGCAACTATTTTCATCTAATATAGTTGTAACACTGTGCGCTATTGTAAACAAAAACAGGTAAATAGTGTTAACTATAGGCACGGACCAATTTATGGACTCATATTGTAGGTAAATATGGAAAACGTTCAAAGTATTTTTTCCGGAATCTGAAGTGTCAAATAAATAAAAGGGAATTGCCCATTCCGTGATAACTCACGTCGTAATAGAGTTCTAATAGCAACGCGTCCCAGCGGTACACCTGGGGTTTTCGTTTATCGAGGCAAAACTACCTCCCATCGACGCCCCCCTCTCTATATGCCACTAGCTTTGTGACATTTTCCAATCTGGCAACTGTACAAGTACGGCAACAGATCAGAGATATCTCAGCAATAAGTGCTTATATTTTACGTTACATCATTTGACATACAGGCATGCCTACCGGCAGATAGGCAGCCTAGTTAAGACTCAGTATTTTTTCAATGTACATTCGTCAAGTGGCGGGCGTCACTCATTGACTAAAATATCATAGCATTTGTAACAAAAATATATCCGTTCTCTATTTTTTGCAAAAGGGATAAGGTTTTTTACATTATTACAATAAGAAATGAGAAGAAAAAATTATATAGAATATAATATTTAGTATATTTGGGTACTAATTTCATATAACATGGCACATTCAATCTGATATGGTCTGATTTCTTCTTTCCACGAAAATTAATTTAATTTTCAAATACTACAAATAAGAACGGCTGGTAGATAACGAGTAGTATCTATTACTAGATAGGCCCTAAATAACCACCAACACACTGATTGTGATTGGTTGCTACCCACTTAGAAAGTTAGCTATTTTCTTAACGATAGAACTACATTGTGCTTGTCTTGTTTGGCCGAAATAATCTTCGGTATTAAATTTGTTAAGTTTGCAGAGCTATACAGAGTCGTAGTACAAACATAGATTTACTAAAATTAATGTGTATGTACGAACGGCAGCAGATCAACCTACCCTAATCTGTTAAAAAAATCTCAATGAAAAGAGAACTCTATGTGATGTAAATAAAGCTGAAAATTGGTTGTAGGAATTTGACAGATTAGGGTAGTCTGATGTACTGTCGACTGTACTGTGTTTCTATTTCGTAGGAGAATGCTTTTTGCTTTGCTCCGTAACCACAGACTAGAGAAACATGTAGCCGTGGGTGGGACTCAGGTCAAAAGACGTTCGTCTACACTACTCACTGAACACCCCCGGTTTCCCCTCTAATCCCGACAAGGCGAGCCGGTACTCACCTTGTGACGATCGACCATAAAATTGATTTACATAACTTTACATTTAAGTCGTTAAACAAAACATATATAAATAGATATTAAAAACAAGTAATATAATCGATGTCATAGCGGATTGAATATAAATAAAATTTCAAATCCATGCACGTACACATTTTCAATAGGGAAGATAGTTAGAATTTACGACATACTTTGAATCCGTTGGCACATCTAATAAAACCCAACGAACGACATTATATTGTAAAACTACTCTCTAGCTCCTGTTGCCTAGCGTTGGGTGAATACAGTAAAAAGCCATAGTCACAGAACATATTATACTAAAGTACCATAGTGGAAATATAGACATTAATAATTATTAAAATAAAACAACTTTAATGAGTAGTAACCGTGTAAATATTAGAAATCATTACATTAGTAATTATTTAAATTTGTATTGATTTATTATCACAATAGCTGTTAATGAATCGAAGCGTCGAGTCTAACATAAATATTTGAGTAAACAACTACGAGTAATTCATTTGTTTTACTTTATTTACTTTTGAACGAGATAAAGTATCCGAGAAAAAATATAATATTTTCAAAGTGACCTACGTATTATCATATTGTTGAAAAGATTTAATTAATACAAATATCAGTACCAATAAAATGGCAAACGATTTTTTATCGACGAAGGCGCTAACAACTTGAGCTATTAATAAAATTGGTCTACAAACATTTATTTTCAAATTAAAATGTTATTACGATACTCCAGCAAAAGTAATTTTAAGATCTCTTTGAAGGCTATAGGAGATTTATCGCAAATTCTAGATAAAATTGCTCCTTTGTGTCTCAAAATCTATAACTAAAGTATGGCAGATACTTTAGTTCGACATCGCGCCACAATAGATGACATTAAAATCAAAGGTAAAGTTTTATAGTTCACTGGAAAATGGTTGTATCTACAAAATCATATATTTATTTTTAAAAACTTTGTAACTTATTTTTAAAAAACATATAGGTATGTGTGTAATATAGAATAATGATTATTTTTGTGCATCGTTTTAAGTTTTTCTTTCACTTAATAAAACAGTCGAATAATTTAAATATTTTGACCGTGGGTCAGTGTTTTGGGCTCTCGAGTCATAAAACTTTGATTTCCCACCTTGGGTTTAGTTTGGTAGTAGGATTTTGTCAGGATTTGATTGGCTTGAAATCTGCCACCATAATAGCTCCAGCTACATATATTCTGAAAATATTAATGCGCTTCATCCTTGGTTCGTCTTGGCGTCAGATATGAGAGCCAGTACGCTTGAAAAGTTGAAATGAAAGGCTCAAACATTAAACAAAGCTTCCTGATTAATGTCCCTCAATAGGCCGAAGTCTCTTACCGTCAGGTGGGCGGCGTGTCTGTCTTTCAATCAGTGACATAAACAAGTTTACACACAATTAATTTGATATTTGTAAAATAAACACGAAAAGGTTATTACTCGCTACGAAAACATAATGTACATATATTACTAAATTACGACTTATAAACCCTTTGAGTACTCTGTGAGGTAAGGTAATTAGTTTTATTTAATGACCCATAAATCTGAAAAACGGAAAGTTATGTTATGTCATACATTACGATGTCAAAATGATGTTTATTTTTATTACAACAACGAGTACGAGTATATATAGAACCGAACTGAAAATTGTTTGAATAAACTAACACACGCGCCCCCTGACCTAATTAGAATCCTAGACATCAGAGCCCAGTACTGCAATGATTTAGTTAGCTAAACACTCAGTTATGTAATTTTAGAACAATAACGCTTGAAACCAAGTAAACGCTCGCAATTTGAGATCGCAAACTTGAAGCCTTAAGTGGCCACTCGAGGTCAGTTAGATCCAAATACAGCTCTTGAAAAAATAAAAATACTCAATACTTTTATTTGTATAGGAGCTGTGGTAGCCGACTGGTATAAACTTCAGAGGTAGGTTGAAAGGTAAGGTCTTAGATATATGATCCAAGGGTAAGGTAGATCGTCTTTCACGTGTGAAGCCGGAGCGACTTTTTGCACATCAAACTACCTTAATCCGTCAAAAAGCTTCTGTTGAAAAATAGCTCAATGGGATGGAAATTAAGCTGAAAATTGACTGGGGGAAATAGAAAAATTGGGTTGATTTAAGCGCCGCTGACTGTACACAGCCCAAGAATGTCATTAACGAAATGCCTGTTTGAAAGTCACCTATTTACTTTGATGAGATAATTAAACAACTTCTTGAGTTATAAACGTAACAATTTGACAGCCCCATGTTTATACAAAACGACACAACTTACAAAGTCGCGCCACTCAAAGTCGTATATTATATTCCCGAGTGGAGTACGAATCTAAAATGACGTATGTTTATGAATGATTTAATTGAAAGCCATTTTTATTTGTACGCAAAATGTTAAAGTGTCTGAAAACTGGTCGTGTTTTACTGACATTTCCATAGCATTGGATTCCACTTTTTAGAAGAAATGCGGAAGGCTTAAGAAATGCTTAAAACACTCTAAACTATTTTTGCCTATATTCGACGCATTTACTTTATGAAAATGTATTGAATGCAATAAAAATAGCAACATTTCATTTTATTTGATGATAAAATATTAAGACTGGAAAATGCGTGTATGATGCGTATCAACGGCTGCCAACGAACGTGTCGCACGCATCGTGATATATCACGTGACATTTAAGACTACGCGACCCTTGATAGTAGCTCTGTGAATTCCCAAACCTGCGAACACTAACACTA
The DNA here is from genome assembly GCA_949319885.1 of Mecyna flavalis. Classification (NCBI taxonomy): domain Eukaryota; kingdom Metazoa; phylum Arthropoda; class Insecta; order Lepidoptera; family Crambidae; genus Mecyna; species Mecyna flavalis. The sequence goes on from OX439426.1 coordinate 4,323,497, forward strand.
TAAATCAAATGCGCACCACCTTAGCATAACTTCTGCCTCTTTACCCAGTTTGATTGCTTGTTCCCCCGCGCCCCAGAGACCGACAAACAGTTTCTTTGAAGGACTCATTAAGTCTGTTGCCAGGAGAATAATCCCGAACAATTTCGCATTCATTATTTAGTATGTACATGTTAATAACTGGGCCTAATCTGAATATTATAATCGGCTCAATCGTAAAATATAAATAAGCAATGAGATGGTCGTAAAAAAGGAGAAAACCAAAATGAAATACTCATCGTTATATTTTTATTGGCCGCAGTGGAGGGTTTTGAATAAAATCTCCATTCATCACGTATTGCAGTTGGAGGAAGAGGGGGTCCAGGTGGATTATTTAAAATATTCCGAGCCACGCGTCGACTCAGCCGGATCCCGATTTATTGGGCCTCCCTGCGATAACAGGTCGCGCCTCCGGAAATGTAACAGGTATAGTTACGAGTAAATTATTGATCCGTATGGTTCCGCCTGCTAATGACATTACTCACACGACAAGAAACATTTACATTGTATTTTGAAGGATATGTATAATACCTTCTTAGTGATAAAGATAAGGGTTTCTGCAAGAAGCTGGCACCAAAATACATCAAATGTCGTGTTTTAACTAAACTATCACCATTGGTCTATGAATTAGAAGACGAACATGGCCATAGTATAGGGAAATGGCACATAAAGGATTTAAAACTACATAACTATAAAGACTAAGTTACATTTTTCTAATTTCGACTAACTAATATGCACTAATACTATTATTGCCTAATAAACTACATTTGGATTAGATTGCGGCTTTAAACCGAAAATCATCGTCTAACTGCAATTACAGTGGCCTACCCCACCGTAATATCCTAAATATAAATCTACAATTTTATATTATACTGGAATAATGCTATATTAACAGTAGTCTACCCTACTGTAATGTTCCAAATATAAAATCTACAATGTCACTTTCACTTTTCAAACAGATCGCCTCAAGACGTCGGCTGTGAGACACACTATTGCCAAATTTCGAATAACGGTCAGCCATTTTGTATTGCGAAGAATAAATAAGTCGTTAATCTTTTATTTTAAACTTTAAAATCAGTGAGTGTTCATTACCCCTCTAGGGGTACACCCCTCCGGGTGATGTCTACCCACGGGTGATGCTCACCTACCAGGTGATATCCTGGCTACACGTCTAATTCTCCGGGTCCTGACTAAGGATCCCTGCCTGCCAATTCAACCTGTCGGGTGCTACCACCCGAAACTATCTCCGGGTCCGGGCTGTCGGATCCCTACTCACCGGTGCTCCTCTACGAGTCCCGGCTACTGGAAAGCCGTTTATTCAGGCCAGTCCAACCCTAATTTCTACGTGCCGTCGGATACTGGATTTTACATAACCGTTAGGCCGTGCCGAACCCCACTACCCTCCTCTAACTATCTTCTAGTAATAAATTTAAGTGCTGTTAAACAATCTGTCTTTAATTGAATCACCTACAATCTAACTACCTGTCCGGCTAAACCGCGACAGACAAATAAGAATTAGTGTCGGTCAAATTAGTAAACTAAGTGCATTGTAACATAACACCCGAGCGGAGTTTAACTACACATTAGCAGTACACTTGTCTCACTATTCCCTCACTCTTATAGCATACTGGGACATCAGGTAAATAGGACCCTAGGGAAATCAGGTGCGAAGCAGAAGCGTGTTTTACACTACTTTCTACTTCCGGACTGTGATTAATTATTTTCCGAACAGAAAAACTCAATCACAAATTTTCGGTCCAGCTCGTGACTTCAAAGTGGGATCAACTAACCACTGCACCACGGAAGCAGTCAAATAACTAACTACATAGTTTATTATCAAACTCCAAAGTATTGTAAGTCTTCAGCGCCAAATCAATCCAATCCGTTTCACGTTATGGAGGGAAATAACAGACAGGAAACGAAAACTTTCAAAACAAAAACCTTTCCACCGTAATCCGATTTCGGCAACATCCAAAATGCATTTTGTTTGCCTCGTTTCTATCAATTCTCGTTGATTCAATTTTACTCAAATTCTAAGCACGAACTTTTTTTCAATATATTTGTATGTATGTAAAATGCCCTAATAGAAAATGAATACACCTGATGATACGTTTTAGATAGAAATTACACAGCTTTTTGGTAGCAAAGAAGTGTAAAGTCAAGTGGAGATGGAAAGTAAATCTTACAACATTTTGTATGTACCTGTACCTTTGATCAATCTCGTTAACATAAAAGGTAAACGTGTCTCTCTAAACACTCGACATAGGCCGAAATAATGTGTCTCAGACAAGGCAACTGTTACATTCATGATTATAAATTTATTTAACCCTTATGGCGAATGAAAGCAGAATTTTGAATTTAAGACAAAAGGAACCTAAGTTGTTAGAAATACTTTAAAGCGTTAGTAAAGAAACAACAAAAGTAGTATTGTTAACCAAGTTACTTCGTTGCCGTCGGAGAAAAGGGAAACGACTGATCTTCCACAATAACTGGGTACGCCTTGTTTCCATCGAAAGGATGGACAGATGATGGTGATTACACTAATGAGGGTTCCTAATGACTCATTAACATTTTAAACCATAAATTAACGTTTTAACTGCCCGAATTGATGTTTTACGTGGTCTCAATTAGGCGAGTCCCCCTGCGTAACAAAAGCGCAAATAAAACATAAAAAAATATAACTTTTGCAGTGTTTTAATCACATTGATGAGGATAAGATAAATATAGCTGACAGGATTTGAGATATTTTATGTTTAAGAAATATTACTAATTCAGCTGATAGGTATAACCTAGATATTTAAAAAACACATTTTATTCATAGTTTATTATAGACACGTTTTATTATTATTGTAATTTAAATGTATTTTTTATTTAATTTAATCCTATAATATGTTATATTGTGTTATAATACCTATAATTCGAATATGATTTTCAAAAATCATGATCGCACTATAAAGTTTGTTAACACTTTGATTTTTCTAAAATTTTCAATATACCTGCCATGAACAAATATGTACAAGTAACAAAAAACTAAATGAAATCCAGGTACCTAAAGTTGTAGAGCTGTAAAGTTTTATATATTTCATTTTTGTTGTATATTATGAGTATCAGTATTGTTTAAAATAAAATAAGTTTCCATTTTTACAAATCAAATAAAGTAGAAACGTTCAAACGAATCTTCCTTCGCCGAAATCGATGAATGTTGATACATACTACAGACATTGGAATACCTCGTACTCCACCGGCATCACACAATTTAATTACCTGAAGAGGACACTCGAAAACGCGGGAAAGTAGTTTCGCGCGCGAACAAAAAGTGCTTATTGTATTTGTGACATAAACAAAGTAGTGCAATGCGCAACAGGGTGGCGCGGCGTGAGATCGCGGTCGCGCGCGTGCGGGCATGCGGGCAAGCTGCCGCGGGTTTGTGGTCATGCGGGCGTCCTCGCTTGCGGGCATGCGGGCTCGCGGCGTGCGTACCTGTGGGCGGGCGCCGGGTGCGGGAGTCGGGAGCTCCGGTCCGGTCGCTGTCAGCGACGCCGCCGCTCGCCGCGGACTGACGCGCCGGCCGCCTCCCGTAGCCTGCGAGCCGCCCGCGCCCAAAGGGTTGCCGCTTTTATGCACTTTTGTTTGCCCTCAGAACGCAGATTCAGTCTATAAAAATGCAATATCTACATGTAATCACATACTAGTTGTTACATACTTGAACAAAATAATATCACTCACTTAATTAGAACGGAAGCGTTGGGTTTGAAATAATTACCAATTTAAAAGTACGTTGGTTTAATTAATTGCGAATTAATCAGTTAAGGTTTGTATTACTTTATGGACAGTGAACGCAAAAATATATAAACAATCAAACGATAGCACAGTTTAGTAAAGTGTAAAATAAATGTACATAAAAGTCTAAACTTTTTAATAAAGTTTTGTACATTTACGTATTTTATTACAATTAATAAATCCAACATTTCAGGTAGCACACAGACCTGGCAACACCGGATTACTCCCCGCGCCCCTGCGACCCAACAGGGTCCCGAATAATGAAGCGGGGGAAAAGTGATTGTGGGCCGAGGAAATGTCGGAAGATGCGACCCGGCCTCTCGCCGGATGCCGCGCGCCCGCTGCACCGCCCGTCAACTTTTCAAACAGTCACGCATTCGAATAAAGAACACCGGACAACTGGCACAAAATAGCGGCAATAAAAAAACTTTGTTTCTTCCTAAAACGAATTGCTTCCCTTTTTTGACGGAACTTACGTTTTATAGTTTAAAAGTCCAATTTTTTTTTTTGATTCTTATATTTAGGATATTGCTGCTCATTTTATAAAACAAACTAAAAAAACAAATGCATTATTTTGTTCGTTAATAATAATAATAACTTTTTGATTTTAATTATAATTTTAAAATCTACCTCAAGTTCTGTTAAAAAATGTTTGAGCGTCTTTCTAACAATACATTTAGGAATTAGTAAACATTACTTAATTTCTAAAATTAAAATAATTTAACTGTGTGTGATTTTAAATTTATTGTAGAATATTTATTATAGACATGTTTTTTATAACCACCAGCGATATTACTTACTAACTGGAACAAAATAAAAGACCAGATCTTCCCGTTCGCTGCACCAGTAAAGTAAATAAAAAGAAAAAGTTTGTAAAAAGTATCTATATCTACTTTCCTTTCTCAAGGAAGCTCCAATAGGAGAGTGTGATAAAAATAAAGAAGTTCCATCGTGAGCGTGACTCTTTCCTGTAGGGTTCGAGAGAAATAAAGAAAAACGGTATCACCGTAGTCGACCGCTACGAATCTTAGAGATTACGTAGCAATTTCGTAGTATTTTCGTAGCGGTAGTACATATACTACGAATTTCCGAGTCCTATTTATAAACGTCTCCGTAACGCCACAATGAAACGACTAAAGGATCATCTTGGTATTCTCTCCAAACCATTTTACCATTTTCGTGGAACATTGTTCGAGCATTTAAGGCCAATATAGCCGCCAAGTAAAAAATAATCCTATCACAGCATTTATTAAAAAGTACAAGAAATCCTACATTTCGTTTGTTACATAGAGGATAAAGTAATTTTTCAGAGCCGGATTTTGATTAATGGTGTTAAATTGATTAATGAGATAATATGCTTGCTCTCCTACAACTAACAAAACACAAACAAACAGGTTGTTTGACATTAGGTAACTTGTGTACCAGCTACCCCCAGTTGGACATCAACTCGTAAATAAAACAAGAACAAATAGCATAACATCACTCATTGTCATTTCCTGTTCCATATTCCTATTGTATTTTTTCCTTTCACACGAACACATTTTATGTTCAGCCAGTAGCTCACTATATGTAAAATTCTCCCATACAATTATCAGCCTAATGTCCTCCGCATAGATTCCTATTTTCATCAAGATATTTAGAATGATTAGAATAGGTTTATGTACGGTCAACAGCACATCACGGTAAACACTTGCAGTTCGATAATAGCACTTATGCCCCCGACATGAGAGCGGTACAAAGTCCAAAGTGTTACGTCTGACGTACTTTTGACTGTACACCTAACTATACATTCACTCTTACTTTAGACCAGTTATTATAACATCGTATTGTATATTAATTAAATATAACAACTTAATATTTTATGGACCTTAGGATTATTCTTATTGATTGAAATAAATCAGTAGTTAGTAAAAAAACTCAAATTCTAAAACTAAATAATTTTACCAACTCTGGATTTCTTAAATCGAATATATCATTAGTAGAATATTATTACTTATATTATTTTTCGTTATAAAATTTATCTTTAAAATTATCAGTATCTAGTACTTAAAACCGGATAACCTAGGCGAGAAAGGGCTCCTCACAATCCTACTAATATTTTAAATGCGAAATGGATGAAGATGTTTGGATGTTTGATTGTTCCTCAATCACGCCTAAACGGCTGAACGGTTTAGATGAAATTTGGCACACGTATAGTTTATAACCCGGATTAGGACATAGGCTATAAAATTCCTACGGAAAACGTCTCATTCCCGCGGGAATAACAATTTTGAAACTACTGAACCGATTTGAATAATTCTTTCACTGTTAGAAAGCTACACTATCCCCGGTGAACATAGGGTACTTTTGATCCCGGAAATGTGGGGAGGAAGGGGGCATATTTGAAAATAGAGATTACGCGCGGGTGAAACCGCGGGCGGAAGGCTAGTTGCTTATAAGTTTTTGAACATTGCTTTGAAATATCCACGCCAAACTTCGACCTAAACATTCAGTAACGCTGGTTCTTAATATTTAATGTTCATTAAATTTTCAACTTCATACCGATGCGATTTTATGAATTCAATTTACCTGTGCTGTTACTAAGGTAGGGAAATCTAGAAAGATTTCCTTCTATTGTGGTAAATTCAGATAAAGAAGTTTGTAAACTCAAAGATTGTCTGCCATTACTGGGTATAAAATAAGCTTACGTGAAAACACACACCACTGTAAGAATTTTTTTCTTAAAAAACTTGACTTCATTTTAAGCAGCACAAATTAAACCTAATTTGAAGTCGGACCGAAAAAACTTTATTTCGTGGAATTTTTAACAGCTCCAGCTTGTGAACGTATTTTGAATCACATAAAGCCAGTTACATTTTTATCGATTACTTGAATTCAACATTATACAAGTTTGCCTCGGATTATGTTGTACTTTATAAAATTCCTTTCCCTTAATTACTATATGAACTATTTAACATCTTTATGAAAGTACCCGGAGCTTTAACCTCTTGTAATTTTTTTAATAAAACTAAATTACTAAAGAAAAAATATTAACGATTTCTAATATTTACACGGTTACTACTCATTAAAATAAAACAACTTTAAACGGATGAAAACTCGCGTATATTCTACATTTTTTTCATCCGTTCAAAGTTGTTTTATTTTAAAAAATATTAATACAAGATAAAAACACAAGTTTCTGCAAATCCTTTGCAATTTTCTTTCCGCAGATCAAAATTGCTTTAAAAGTTTTTTAAAAAGCCGCTTATATTACAAAAGCAAGCTACCTTTATCAAGATTAACAAAGTTGATTCCATAATACTTTCTGAGTTTTGCGCTTTGAATATTTAATTGTTTTTCCATGACCGCTCTGTATCTGCATACTCTTGACGACGGCAAAAAAAAAAGAAAAGCAATTGTGTTTCCTTTGAGAAGGTAATGAATATCCCGACGAGTTAAAGCAAGGCTTGTGGGGGGCGCTTTAAACCGTTCTCTAGGAGAGGGGGAAAGCCTCTCGGAGATTACCTTTCTCTTGACCACGTGACGTCATTGACTGTGAAATGAGAATAGTTTTTTCCATATTCTTTTTTTGCACTGCACTGTACTTACAGGTTTTGAATAGATGAATGGAGGTTAATTAGCTCCGACTAAGTATAAGTTTATTTAGCCAATATTTTTTTAAAGATTAATTAATTTTTAAAAACAGTTTTTAAGGTCATTTAGCCTAAAAATGGAAAACGGAGAGTAAGGATTTTGCCTTGCAGAGGGACAATATTAGCTCAAAATAATAATTAGCTATAAAATATATGTTTAAATAAAAACATGATAACAAACAATTTTTACTTATTTGTTATTTTGTCCTTTTTCCATCTGAAGGTTCCACTCAGTACCTGTATTTTCTTGAGTAGGTACTCTTGACGACAAAAAAAGAAAACCAATTGTATTTCCTTTGAGAATGTAATGAGTATCCCGACGAGTTAAAGTAAGCCTCGGGGAAAGTGGTTAAAACCGTCCTCCAGTAGAAGGGGATAACCTCTCCCGTTCCTCTTTCGGACCCCGTGACATCAAACTATACATAATGCACATATATTTAATATACAATTGTTGTTTTACGTTCCACTTTTTGAAGAATGAAATAATTTTTTTTTTTTAGTTTTTATGTGTTTTCTACAGATGTGTCAAGATTAACCAAAATAATTACTAGTAATAAAATGTTAAACATATACTTTTCAGCCATCTTATTACTTATCCTATTAAATAATTAAATACTTTTCGGCCTTTTACAATAAGGTTACTTGATCTTTTTAGTTAAAAAGAAGCTTTTTTTATCTATATGTGTTTTGTAAAGTCGTTCAAAGGTTTTCGATTCAACTGAAAAGCGTTCTATTTATCGTACACATACAAACATCATTGGCAGAAACGGTCTGACGTGAACCACAATAGGTACAAAGAAAGCCAATTCTATTTGGTTCGAGGGCGCAATACATCGCCGTGGGTACGGCAGCTTCCGAGGGGTTCAGACAAACAAGTTCTACAACCGCTCTAGGGACCGGACTACACTAGAATGTAGAGGTCGGTGAGACCGAGAGATTAGCTTCAATTGTTAATTAAATATCTCTGGACATTATTCACATAGTGACGTCCAGCCCCAAAACTCTTGTACCATAGAAAAGAAAAAAAAAATCTTGTTCTGTGACTTGTACTATGGGTGCCAAACAAAGGATACCTAAACATTACTTATGTTCTTTTTTTGTAAATGCATAATATTATACACAGAAACAACTAGACTTTTAAGGTGGGTCTATGCTTACGAGCCGAGCACGATCCGCGCACGAGCGGAGCACGAGCCGAGCCGCTCTGCTCGCGTGACAAGTGTGGACGCACAACGAGCCTGCACTGCGAGCGCGATGCAAAGCTCTTTGTGTTTGTCAAAAACCCGACATTAGGCGGAGCCGTAGACAGAGAAAACTATAGACAGCTAGTAGAAAAACCGGCACGCGGTGCGGAACAAAAAATTGTGTAGTTCTATCTCTTTCTTTTACATGGTCTATCCGTATCGTCCTCTTTTTCTTGTGTGAATGCGATAGATACTATCAATTTGTCTATAGTTTTCTCTGTCTACGGGCGGAGCACAGTCGAACACGAGCCGAATGCTCGAAGCGTGCTCGTTCGAGGCTCCAAGTCGGTCCACAGTACACGAATTTTGGATCGGCTCGTGCTCCGCTCGTGCGCGGCTCGTGCTCGGCTCGTAAGCATAGACCCACCTTTATAAACAGACATGTTCATGCACACAAATGTTCGTACCGTGCGGGGATCGAACCCGGGACCTCTTGCTGTAATCGCGGAATTCTCAACCATTACACCAAATAGCTCGTCAATGATGATGATAATTTAGATTTTATTTTACTACAAAAGGTCGTTAGCGCTACCTTACCTAAAGCTAACGGCCCGCCAAATGGATAATAAGCAGGTACCGTCGCCAATGGAAGCTGGCAACACCAAAGGCACCACTCCCTTAAAAAATATTAAAACAATATTTTTATAATGCAAGGATAACGAGACCAGAGTAAAAGACAACAAACTGAGTAAGTACACGTTTTTTTCTTCTTTGCCAATCTTCATCAATTGATTTTTTTAAGATTTATATTTTTTTCTATGTTTCAGAAACATTTTATCACGTACGTTCCATTGGCAGCAAAATATATTAGTTGAAGATTCAGTTACTTACAATTTAAAACATTTGTAATAAAAAATTACAACTCTATATGGGGGCTGGTTTTACCCAAATTTATGCTGTGTAACAGTGTTGTATAGCGTTGTTGAAACTTTTTTCAATTCTGTAAAATTCTTTCTAACTCAAATTTCGCCGCGGAAAACCAATTTAACATTTTTGCTTTCCATTTTACAAGCACAAATGCAGTAAGCAATATTAAAGTATTATGTATTCATTCCTAGATACGTGTCACTATTATTGCTAAGGAATAAAGATCTTCCCCCTCCTTGAATTACGGAGTTAAAAGGAACGACTTCAAGAATAACATTAATATTCATATTCCTCAAGAATAAATTATATATTCCTCCTGTTCAGTATGGAGTGCGCCATTTTTGGCTCAAAATAGTTGCCATTAGTCTGTGAGTGAACAGGACTTTTATCTACAAAAATGTTGTATATTTTCCTTTGAACTCGCGATGAAGACATTATGTCTCGAGAATTTACTCGTTTGCTACGAGAAGCCTATAATGAACAAATATTATACGTGTTCCTTTTGTTCTATATTCTCAGTCGTAAAAGTGACCATGATCGACAATGCATGTTTTATAGTTTGCTTTGAATCACTAAACTGCAAAGTTCTTGCAGTACTATCTGGTTCAAATGCTATTCGGATACGACCTTTTCGAGTTGCCTGACGCGACAACGATGACGTACACACACACGGATAAATAATGCGTTGCTATTGGTTGCTAACGTTACGGACAAGCGCAGTTGACGTCATTTTTCGCTCAATTCCAAAAGGTATTATCCTAATAGCATTTGATTCAGTTAATACAGGTTTTTAGTCGTGCCAGGTATACTCATTGAGGGTCGATCAATCGCAAGACAGGAACCGGCACGTCCCTCTTTTGTGTATGTGTGTGCTGAGTGGGTAGTGTTACGAATATTTTAGTCCCGGGTCCCACATACGCATCTCGGCTAGACTACGTTTAAGATACTTTAACGCATTCTCTTTAGCAAATAAAAGTATACTCATTCAGATCTTAACTCCATCTCTATTTGGGTTTGCATCTCCGATAACTTCTATCAACCGACAGTACTGAGTTGCAATCTTAGCTCACCAGCTGGGTCTAGACTTTAATATAACAATTTCTTAGCTAGTCCTTTCTCTTCCACATATTTATAATAAATAGCATGCAAATTAATCTTTTTTTGTAAAAACAGAATCATATATTGTGTAGTCTGAATAAAAAGAACTTGTACAACATTAAGAATTAAATGGCCCTCTTTCAATATATTATTTGACATTTTTGTCAGTTGTATTTTAAATATTTATCTAAACTCAGGGCGTAGATATTTCCAGACAGATATATAACTAGACAACCGTCAGTTGAGTATCTTCGTCATTGGTATTCAACCCGCTGCTTGCTATTTTTATTCTTTGCAATCTAATCTGCCATCTAATTACAACACTTTGTTTTATTTCTAAATAACGACTGCAAACGTAGAATATATTATCTTAGTACAGAAGAAAAATTACGATACTTAGTCCATAAATTCGTTTTTACGATAAAAATGAGTAAATTTTTCTAAACTGTTTTTGCTAACCCTTTTTAGAGTTGCCTCAAGAAGTTCCTAAAAGTAATGGCTTTATTACTCCATTACCACAACGGCCTAGTCATAACTTATATTAATTTAGACAAGGTTATTCTCAAGATGTTGTTGAACAAAAGAAAATCTTTATATCCTACGCAGCACCCTCGTTAGGTGCTTTGTAAAAACCGCCTACCAAGAATGGCTTGGACTGGTGGCCTGTAAAACTCTATCACCTTATTAATCGAGGAGCTAAATGGATTAATGACGATTTTAGAAGTGACCATGTATGTGATGAACAGTTGTGTTTGTTCTGGGTCTGATCATAGGATGTTCATTTGTATTTAAGTATCTATTTCAGGTCCTATAGTGGTTTCTAATACCCATAACATAAGTGCTTGTGCTAGTAACTTTGTAATCAGATCAATGTATGTGATGTTGTTCGTTTTGGTTCCTTTACTCCTGGGGTCGTTTTAAACCACAACAATTGTTAACACATTCATGTGATTAATATTTGTTTATACAGTACGTTGCAATTATATATTCCTGCACACTTCAATTATCAATATTCGTGATACCTCGGTGGATGCAAATGCTCATAACTCTCAGATCGATAAAAGAAGACAACAGTACATATTATTCCACAATGATCCTTCTTCCAGATTTTTCCAGATATTAGCGCTATTTTTATTCGATATTCGATCTAAAAATAAACATCTCGGTGAATTCTGAGAAGTCTGTAGGGAATATGTAGTTGAAATAGTTTTTGCACTACAACGGGGGTTGACGGGAGACAGCTTGGCGCTGTGCCTCCAATTATGGACTACATTACATGTTGCAAGCGGAAAATAAATATTTACGAGACTGTACGGACCCTGCGTTTAATAAATAAAACAGTCGTTTTCATTTTAAACTTTTATAAATGAATAACATATTTTCAATGTTTATTTTTTTATAGAAGAATATTATTTTCATTAATGGAAGAGTGAAGATTTCGATGGAAATTGGAAAGTTATTTATAAGCTTTTCGTATGCAATTAAAAATTACGAGGAGTAGAAAGCTTTCTATTTTCATAGGAAAATGTAACTTTACTTGCGTTTACATGCGTACGTCTGTGAAATACGTGGTTGTCAAAAGCAAAAAAGGTATTAGAAATATACCTATATTTAAAAACAAAAAACATACAGACACTAAACAAAGACAAAAGTTCAACGTTCGATGTTTCTCCTATCGTATGTATATAGTGGGGTTGATAAGTATTTGGTACTTTGTATTCGGTTCGCTTACCACAAATATTCAATTAGCGTAAGAAGGGTTCTAGGTTTTCTTATTCTAACCGCAGAATAACATTATTCTAATTAAGTGGTAAGAAAATTTTCCTTCAATTCCTTTCCCAATCCCAAGCAAGAAACTTGTAGAATGAGCAGCTGAGAAATAAATACAAAACTTAATAAATTACGAAGACTTACGAAGTAGTCTTTTAATTACTGAAGTACAAGTAATAAAACTGGGATAACACGGCTAATGCGCGAATGTCAAGTAGCTCCCCAAATTAAGGTTGTACAATAGATAAGCCGTTTTAAATTAAATTCTTCTAACTCAAACAGAAAAGTTGGCTCATAATAAACGTAGATAAATTTAAATCTGGCAACTTTCGAACTTGACGGAGCACTGGGTACTTGGATATTCCGCGAACGTATAAAACTTTTCTAATTTTTCATTCGGCGGACGAACGAACTGTGTGTGAACTTGCTAAGAGTCATATTTGCATTATTGGACAATCTAATCTGTATCTTCAACTTATTAGCTCATCACAGTACAATATAAATGTATAAAAAAAATAAAGTTCCTAGTCTTTTCTAGCCCAATTTTGCCCATGGCGGCTCTTCTAGATAAACATGATTCGTTTGAGAATTATTATGTCACTTACAGAGAATTGCCTAAAAAGCTTCAAAAACTAATACTTTAAAACTTATCAAAATGTTATAGACGCCCAAATCAACGTAGGCACAGCCCGAACTGGGTATGAATATAAAAAGTGTCATAAACGACCATCTGGGCCGGGAATCGGATCTCATCTCATCGTTGATACGATATTCCAGTAGTGGACTACTAGAACATGTCAAGTCAGACTGAGATGAATATATAACGAGTAATCAACAAGCATCCGGCCCAGGAATCTTGTCTCATCGTACCACAGCTAAAATGTGTTCTAAGGAAATGTAAGTCCTGAATTACTTATGTTTTGTAATGCTTGCTTAACATGTTGCCTACAATCTAGAAACATAACTTTTTGACTGACCCAATGACGCATTTGATAGTAACCTTAGTGAAATTACAGGGTATATGAGACCTAGTAACTGTCATCTCGGTGTAGCGGGCGCAGGGTAGTGCCAGATAGTAACTGCTTAGTTACTGTTTGGCACTGAACTGTCTAAGGGCAGACGTGGCGCTTACCATCAGGTGTACAATCTGCTCGTCTTGTTAAGTACACATTGCAAAAAAAAAAACCAGGCGCGCCAGGGGTACCAAGGGCAACCATTTGTGAGACCAGAGAGACAGCCAAAAAAGACAATTCTATAGACGATAAATAAATTATTTAAAGCCTTATAAAGCAATAGCGATTTAGAAACCATATACATTCAGATTCTCCATTAAACATTACTTATTCATTGACCTATTCAGAGATTAATTTCCTCATATAAGGAGGTACTAAAAAGAGGTGACAAGCGAGTTCTCTTCATGGCCAATGGAGCACCTTTCAACGGGCGATGTTTTGCCAATTACTAATTTCATTAATGTTCGCCACGACGCGGGAACCCTTTGAAAAGACTTAAATTAATTCCCATTGAAAATTTTAACTGTGAATTAAATTACGCAAAGTCAACAGTTTCTTTTTAATGTTCAACCTTTGGCACGTTTTTAAACTAATTTTATAACTCTTTTCTTATTATCTGGCTGTCTAAAATAATATAATATTTTGGTACAGTCAAATATGAATCTACTCATAGAAAGAACTAAGCTTACATTTAACTACAAAGTTGCCTGATGTTAAACAACTATGCGGCGGTCTACGATGGAGCGCGCTTGATTAGGAAAAGCCTGTAAATTCTGGCACATACGAGTACGGAGTAATAATATAAGGTTATCATTACAAGGTGACAGTTCGTGCCTCGTATAAGTATATGCCGAGTCCGTTTCATTTATTCGAGCATTTAATTTTTAAATGCACCTTTTATACATTCTAAAGGCCAGTTTTACTACTGATAAATAAGTTATTGATATTTTTTAGCTGATAGGTTGCTTGGATGCTGTCTCTCTTGTACATTTTCAACAGCTTCATTGTGTGATATATACCATTCGCGCAATATGTTATTTGTCTTCTGTGTTCCCGCTCGTCTTCTCTACTTAGTAAAACAAAAGGATTCGCGTCTGAATATGACGGAATGTGAATCTTAGTAAATAACTTACCATACATGCCAGATGTGGGCTACGGAACCCGTGCCTTCTGCGAGATTCCGCACGTGCTCCCCTACTCGGGAATGTTGACTTCAACTAACGAATAGTACACGTATTTCAACTGCTTTACTAGATTAATTAACCATACTACGGTTTTACAAACACCATACCAGTCTACCACTATTGTTCTTTGTATGTTTATCTTGAACTACTGACCGATACATCACTACATTTCGGCAAACAATTTTAATAAGTGTACCTACCTATATTTACGAACTGAGATAGTTCCCAAAAACACCACATAAATATCATTAACAATTTCTTGTCAACAGTTTTTTTTTTTATTTATTTACTTCGAGATTATTAAACATGACTAAAACAAAATTCAACCAAATACACTCCAACAGGTTCGTCGGTTATGTTTCCATAATATTCAAATCAGCGCACATTTGCATCTAGCGAGAATTTAATAAAATGTGTGCAAAATCGCCAAGTCATTCCAATGTATTTTCCTTCATCCGCGTTTCCTGGAACTCTTCCACCGAGCAGTTTCCAACAGTGAAAAGATTCCTTGAACGCCTTCCAGAAGACTTTCGAGAATATTCGTGACACGCCTTCACTAATAAGCATTCGTGTTAGATATTTGATTATCTCATGAATGCATAGCAACTGTATTCACTTCTTATGTCATTGGTGACTGATCATGGTGATCATAGTGATCATAATTATGACAAACGTAGATTTTCCTTCAACTTCAACTAGGTAAAAAATGAGTGTGTAGTGAGACGAAGTTTTATGGTCTCGAGGAATGATTGAGTTGTTCAACCGTCTCAAGGCATGGTTGGAAAACCGGGGCAGTTTAGTAATACGACGTGGATACGACTTAAAGACGAGCCATTTGGTGTAATGGTCGAGAAGTCGGCTATTACACCAGAGGTCGCGGGTTCAATACCCGCACGGTACAAACATTTGTGTGCATGAACATATGTCTGTTTGTTTCGTTGTTTATGGGTGTTTCTATGTATAATATGTTTATATTTACAAAAAAAAAACTATATAGTTATAAGTAATGTTTATCCGTTGTCTGGCACCCATAGAACAAGCAATTGCTTAGGTTAGGGCGCTGTGTAAATAATGTTCAGAGCTATTTATTTATTTATACTTACACTTATAAATACATAACCGTTTTCTACCCCGAAAAAAGGTATGATTAGTTATCACCTCTACAGTGTTAGCCATACCTATAGATAGTATGTAGGTAATACATAATTATATTATGTATCATACATAAGTTAGCAGCGGTTGTTAAGAGCCATCAAGATGCGTCTTCACGTTCGCCTACAAGCACCATATATCAAAGGAATGCGATTACACGCGTGCCGGAGTTGAGTTCCAGTTCGAGTTGTTGTTATTTTTACACCATAACAAACATAAGTAAACTTAACAAGTTAATCTGTATAGTTAGTAATAAATGTTCATCTATTATTAACTTAATTTCAGGCCAAAGTTCTTGTGTTTTTTGAACAACCTAGACCACCACCTGATTCGCAAGTGTCCATGGGTGGAAGACTTTACTTACACCAGGTAATAAATACGTTCGGTTTTGGCCCCCTGTAAAAAACAAGTATTTTTAAATTTGTTTGTGTTGCAAATCTTAAAATCGACTAACTGATGATTCGGACACAGTGTTTATGCATTAGCAAACACGGTGATTTAACCAATACCTATTATTTTTTCAGAAATAACACATTTACCCATCGGCTTCTCTGCTATATTACTAAGTACTGTAATACAAGTAGCTCCATTTTAGCTTTTCAACCAGAGATCGGTTGGCATATAGTACATTGTCGGAAAATACTACATAAACGCGAAGCAAAGTGCCTCAACGCACCCGTTGTTCGCTCGTAGCGCCGTATTCTCGTATAGTATTTGAATAACAAAGTTTACACTTCAAAGGGAATCGACAGCGACCTGTGAATGTATCAATGAATAAAATTACCGGTGCTACAGCGTCTCTAGTGTCACGCAACTTAATGGATTTTGTAACTAGGACTTCAATATCGAATACTGATCGCATCGCATGAAACGAAATAGTTGAATTTACAATACTTTGACGACCTATTTGGAGGTCTGCTATTACACCAAAGGATGCGGGCTTGATTTGTTAGAGACATTTGTGTGCATCAACAGATCTGGATGGATCCTGGTGTACCATAAGTATGAAAAAAAAATGAAAATCAATACTTTATTTGGGGTTAATTGGTGGATATGTAAAGTCTAGGAAATTGTTCCGTCTGTCAGTTGGAAATGGGCCAGCTCTACCGAAGAAGTACCACCCTCTCACAGAAAACCGACGATGAGTAGTAACCTTGCTATTGAAATTAAAGCGCCGAATGCTTTGCCGGCTAACATCCATGACCGTAGTGATCACTTACCATCAAGAGTGTCTTTTGATCGTTGAACTCACTCTTTCAAATATTCCTTGTTAATTTTCGAAAGAATTTGGCAAAACCCTGCACGAGAAAATACGACACAGCTTAAGTAACCTATTCAGCCACCGATACAGAAGAATAAAAAAAGTTTGCACCCTACCTTACGAGTACATAGTTTGAAACGAGCTTCCGTTTTTTGTACAGTGCAACAGTTGCCGGTGCAGTGTTCCGGTGCAGGCTCCACCGAGGCATAGGCAATTCACGGGGCGAGCGCCTTTACACGCCCATTGTGCGCCGTATTTGAATAACAAAGTTTAACACAGAGAGAATCGATAGTGCGCCGATTTGTCCGAGCGGTCTAATAAAACAACGTTTTTACCCAAGGGTCGCGGTTAGATTGCGGGTCGAAACGCATTATGTAGACCCCATTACTACACTCGTGTTTTAGTAAAATAAACGTATGCGGTTTTCGGTAAGATTCGTTAAATTTTTAGTTTGAGACCAATATAATATTTTCCATTTAATTATTTAGTAAACAATTAAAAATTAGAGAGTTACAGTTGGACAGATTTGGGGCAAGCTTATGATTTCAAAATGCTCGTTCACAAAGAGTTTAACGAAAACAAATCTGGAAACTCAAACAAAAAACAAAATATAAACTTAATTATTAATGAATCCGCTGCGAGCCAGATGGCGTCTTTTTGTGAACGAACCTATATACCTTCTCGTAATACTTTTGTCTGTCAGTATTATGAAACGAGAGGTAGGTATATAAGATACGAGTATACAAGTTATAAGTAAGTTTAAGAATGATAATTTTACTCGCAAGTGTTCCTATCTGTGCTTTTTATCAAACCAACAGCAAACAAACCACATTTCCTCCAATAAAAGTACTTACAGCAAAAGCTGTGTAATTAAAGTAAAAACAATTTTAAACAAGAGACGGAACGAGTTGCACCCTCTGTGCGGCTTATCAAGTGGTATAGTAGAAAGAGTACAAAGTACGTTATCTCCATACAAACGCACCGCTAAGGCTTGTATGTGTGCGCTATCTATACTAATATTATAAAGAGGAAAGATTTGATTGTTTGTTTGTATTGCAAAAACTACTCCGAACTACTGCACCGATTTGAATAATTCTTTTACTGTGGGAAGCTACACTATCCCCGATGAACATAGGGTACTTTGGTCCCGGAAATGTGTGGGGAAGGGGGGGATATCTGAAAAAAGAAATTACACGCGGGTGAAACCGCGCGCGGAAGGCTAGTAGTAACTATGCGTCGCGCCGCACGCAGCCTCTAACAAAATCTCGGCCCGTTTCTCAGTGCACCAGTCGGGACTAACGCCGCACAAAGCTCGTGAGTCACAGCTTTACTTTACGGTTCCTATCACTTACGCAGCACTGAATTAAAATTTTACTTCAAGTGACAACCCTGAGACATAGTAGGCTAATTATATCGCGGATTGGGTCAGAGATGGCTTATTGTGTACTCTTTCTACTATGACGGTATCGTGAAACAAGAAGTCGGCCGTTCGGCCGTCGGCCTAAGGGCTCTCGGCCTCGGCGTCATCCTCGGCCTGCGACGTCGTTATATTTAACGAGGCTCTCGCCGCAAATGCCGAACCCTCTCCCTCTCGGAGAACAATCCTGCACGTACTACTTTTAGTCTTACACTTACCGCTAAGTACCTACTTACTTTTGTTTAGGAGAGCGATCGGTGAGCGGACGCTCGAACTTCCTTATTGGCTGTAGGTACAATATGGAATCGCAATATTTACACATTGTTGGTGCAAGCTGATATTTCTCGTATGGCAGTGTTATTTTATTTATGTCAACTTTTGCTGACCACAGATTTTAAACCAAAGAATTTTTGGTTTATTCCTAACCTGACCCGAATTCCTAACCCGAAAATCCTGGGCGGGTTAGGTTGGGAATTTCAATACATAAAAAAAAAAAATTCCGATCTTTACCCGCAAGCGAGTTAGAGCTTCAATCACAGAAATCTAAATAATAAATTTAGATTTCTGTAACTTCAATACAGGTTCGAAATGAACGATTGAATCAATTAAGGAATAGGGTTAAGTTCGGAATATATTTTTTTATTTATTGAAATTCCTAACCTAACCCGCCACCGGGTTAGGAATTCGGGTCAGGTTAGGAATAAACCGAATTTTTCTCTAGTTAGCCAGATATCTCCTAAGTTACTTGTATGACCAGACCACTTAATTAGGTGTTTTTCCTTACAGATACTTAGAAGATTAACTATTAAAAACCCTTCCTAAGATACATTGACGGAAAGATCTGCTCGTGACATTTGTTAAAGCATCAATTGAGGACTTATTTAACCGGAAGGACTTAATTGAGGAAAATTAGAAAGAAAAACCGCCAATTTAGCAGTACCAAATGTTTATGGCTGGACATCTGGTCCATTCGGTGCTGCGACGAAGTAAAGTCTGCGTTTGTTTACCGTAAGCCTCAGATGTTTTATTATTCTAAAACATTCAACAAATCACGAAACTTGGTCTCTGACATGTTTCTCTAGACACGCAGTCTGAAGCTAGCATAGCTTGTGTAAACCGTAAACCAGTGTTTTTAGTATGTTACTTTTGCCAGTTGCATGCATGCACCACTAACAGATAGGTTTCTGAGAATTTACAATGTCTGCTAACTCTGAGTCTTATTTTTTTTAATGAGAAAAGATAAATCTATTTGTTCTGAAAGATAAATTATTAGGAACATTTTCTATATGTAAACATTTTGGAATAAATATTAAGAAGTCTTGATTTTACCGACGAATTGTCTTAATACTTGTACAAATAACTCCAGCACTTTACTTCTTAACATCGAACGGAACGACGTGATATTGTACATTTATTATTCACTTAATCCTAGATTGAAGGAGGTACTAAACCCCCGATTCCACCGCTGTTTCGGCTATCAAATTACGTTCAATCGGCGCCATGTTTTGTATACTTAAGGGAAGGTGGGTGGACTGATGCCTCGGCTGATTAGTCAATTTTGCAAGCCCGCCGTATTGTCAATGCCGATCCCTTTCACGGAAATCCGCAGATAATTTTAAAGTTGAAGGGTGTGGGATTAATTTGAGTTTAACGAACGGTTATTGGAGGAGTTATGGCTTGGGGAAGAAGACTGGTAACCGCTGATTTAGATGACGGAATCTTGGTCTTTTATGGATCAATACTTTTATTTGATACAAACTGAATACTTTAGAAAATTTTTAGCAACCCGATAACGAGGTCTTTTACTAACAAATACTAGTATTTGTCCGAAAAGTTATTTTCTAATCATTCGCAGATTATTAGGCGAACTGTTAGCGGCCGACTGAGTGAGCCGCAAATTTGTGGCGAACTGAAATTTGAGTTAGCTGCAAACTCAGATCAATTTTCGGCAACTGGAACCGGATTTGCTGGAAGTCAGCCGCTCACTGAGATAGTCGGCACGCGTAACGCTGCAAACTGCGTACAGTGAGCGCAAAACTAGCAAACTGTGGACACTCCATTTGTAATTTGTGGAAAGGCGTACTAAATCGATAAGCCGCAAACTCAGTCTGCCAACTGGGGACGCAGCCTAGAGAAAAAACAAGAAGTTTACTATTGCCCTGTCTTCGTCTAATGCCCTTAGAAACAAAACACATGCTTATCTGCTCCCAAAAAATAGCATGAAGCTACCGGCCGGGACACGATTTTTCACCGACCAAAATCCCGGGATTGAAGGGGCCTGCAATTAATTCTAGATCAGCGATGCGATCGAGTGTTGGCTATAAAAAGCTGAGAGGGAATCGGTTGTTTCACAACACATAATGGTGCGATTGACTGAGACGGCTTATTACGTGAAAAGTTGCGCCGTTTGCCGCGACGGCTCCCGGGGGACGAATCTGGAACGGGACCTGTTTATAATGAGTTACCAGCTTAGTTAGGATTGCCTGGAGTTACGAGACACCGCTTACATTACATTATAAGTCCCTATTGTGAGGACGAATGCATGTAGAATGTTAAGTACTCATTCCTGAGCTAAGGATCCTTTAATTTGGATGTGAGTACATCAACGTTGTCATTTACAAACTATTCCACTCTAGTGTGAAATAGAATAGACATTGGGAACATAGGAAAGTTTTTACGGTATAATCTAAAATCATATTTCATTGAACTTATACATAAGAAACTGTATTTCC
Source organism: Mecyna flavalis (assembly GCA_949319885.1). Taxonomy (NCBI): domain Eukaryota; kingdom Metazoa; phylum Arthropoda; class Insecta; order Lepidoptera; family Crambidae; genus Mecyna; species Mecyna flavalis. The sequence goes on from OX439426.1 coordinate 4,344,683, forward strand.
TGATTTCTCATCGGTCGTGTTAATGCGTAACCAAACAATTGCGTATCTTTCAATAAATGTAAATAATTATCACCTCCAATTACAGCATATTGTAGGCGTAAACATTCGGGAAAGATCGTGTTTATGTATCCGACTGATATGAGTCCCAAGTTAAGTGGAAATTTACTTATCTAGACATCTGCCTGTTTCAACAAACGTATGTAGCTTCTGTCGGAACGTAGTCAGTCCCCTACAATTTAATTTAAGGGGAACGTAAATTGGATCACTTCACTCGATCGCTCACATATTCATTCCAAATATCAAAGCTAATGAAGCCCATACATATTAGTATAAGTAGTAAGTAAACGTTTACCTTTTCATAAATTGGGCAAATTGAGTTTGGTTCAACGAAGTAACTTGAGATAGACTAAGGCTGGGCTCACACTATGGCAAAACCGATTCACCGAGACTTGACTTACTAAATTTTTTATTTCTTTTATTAATATTGTTCAGTAAAATTATAACAAAACTCATTTTCAGTTTGACGATGAACTTGATAACTAAAATCCCAACTATTTTAGCGAGACTAAATGCAAACTGTATTGTGTAGTTATTATTAGACGTTTAGTCCCGCTAAAATATATCAATATAAGACAAAGCGAAAATTTTAGATCTTAAAAAAACTCCTCAAAAACGAAGACGAATAAAAGATGGTCCAATGACATTGTCCTGGCAATTGAAAAAACATCTACACAAAGAAGCAAGATAAACAGTAGCAGTTTAGCGTGCTTCCATGGACAAGTAATAAACTTTGATTTTATAGCCAGACCCTTGCTTGATATCTGAGAATCCGGTCGATGTCTGTGTTTCTTTTATCATTCAGAAGGGACTTCGACACCCTGAACTAAAATATTTTGTATTCCTATAGTATTAAAACTTCTTATTATAAACTTGCGAAGGAGAATAAACAAAAACTCAAATTGTTTTTATTTAGTTGGTCAAGCTATTCTTAATATAAGCTTTATTTCCCATAATGTTTAACAATAATATTTTCCATATTTTTAAGCTTTGCACTCACGACAAATAAAAATATTAGTCGGTAGAGTTTGCAAGTGTTTGCAAGGCGTTATACGGTGTGAGACTGGCCTAACAACTGAGACGCAATATTCATTCAGCTTTTTATAAGAGCTTCAAACTGCAGTCAAGTCGACTATGATAAAGTTCGCTGAGAAAAAAGACTTAAAGAAATCTTGCAAATGACATTGCCCCTATTGAGTAAACGTCTGCAGCTGCAAGATAAACAGCAGTTTGCAGTTCGCGATGTTTTCGTCAGCATTGGGCAAGTGATAACTTTTAATCCTTCTAGCCCCGGAACACCAGACACAATAGAAAATCTATTGTTAAGCGGCACGCGAGTGCCGGTTCGGCGTTGAGTGGTTAATGGACTAATCAAGTTTCTTACTGCTCGAGCAACATCCCCGCGGGATCCGAGCAGACTGCCATTGAATATAGTTGTTAACTACATATTTTATTGATAGAGATTAATGGTTTCTCGTTTATTCGCCAAACAATTAGGAGCTACAGAACTAAGGTCGTTATTTGAAAGCTGCCAACTGTTGACCTTTTAGATTTAACGCTGCTATAATTCCTTTTTAGGTATCATGTTGTATTTACAGAACAAACTGTAACTTTTTATATACCTTTTCTGAATGTTGTCTCATTTTTATAATCATTAAATTTATTCTCGAAAAAGAATAAAATTGTTTTATTTTGACGGACCATACACTATGGTTCGAATATTGATAAAATAGTGATTACTTGCTCAGTGATAATATTATAACGTTAAAGATACGTCATTAATAAATAAAAACATTTTCATTTGAAAGAGTTTTTATGTTACAGTTTTTATGTTTAATATTACAGCGGTGCAAACATTAATAATACAGGGTGTTCGGAAGAACGTTGAACATACGATAATGGGGGGTAGTTGGGGTGGTCTGTTAACTAACTAGCTCAAAAGATTTCACCTAGGTCTCAAGATTTTTTTTTAATTATTTTTTTTATAAATTTCTATAATTTTTCGGTTTTGTACCTTTAAACCCGTCTAACTTTTTTTTTAATAACCAGATCCAAATATTTTTTTCATTATTGGAATCTTAGTGATTGGTAGGTCCCTTCAAATAAAAAGTTGTAAATTGCACATTGCTAGAAACAAAGTTATGGGCCCTCAAACATAAAATAAGAGTTGAAACTAATTTTGAATATCAACTTCGCGTAGCATTTAAAAAATAAATAAGAGGGATGGATGACTTCTGATTTGTTAAAAACATCTACAAAGTGTGAGCTTTCTAACGATATGTCGTTTGTTTTGATATCTTTTTTGTAACCAAAATTATTCGATGTTTTCTACCCAGGCGGACCATTTCGACGAAAATCTACTTATGTGAAAACTTAAATGTTTTGCGAAATTTGTCAATGCAAAGGTCAAAATAACAAATTAGTGGGATAGTGACATAAAGGATGTAGATTTTTTCTCACTCTTGCACACAAAAAGGCTATCTTTTCTCTCTTTCACTCTGTGTGGAATGCGCGGCGAGTGACGCTTCCCAAGAAGGTAATAATACTAATGTTTCACTCTAGTACACTTACATCGTGTCTTCCCTCTCTTTCGCTTTCGGAACAGGCGACTCGAGTGTAAGTGCAGAACTCTTAGTCGAGACTTAACTGTCCAAGAAGGTAATAATAATAATGTTTCACTCTAGTACACTTACATCGTATCTACCCTCTCTTTCGCTTTCGGAACAGGCGACTCAGTGTAAGTGTCAGAACTCTTAGTCGAGACTTAACTGTCTCTGCGATCATACGTGCCCTTTGTGCCTACTCTTGTTACAGTTATCTTCGTTCTTGATAAATTCTACGCGCTTCACGCGCATTGGAGTTAGCTCTTCCATATGCCATTAAAATGTCCGCATATTCTTCATTGGTAAATGAAGTCATTTTACCGATTAACAAACGAAACAGAAATAACAAAACTTAACAAAACAACTGATAACAATAATACAAAACGAAGATAACTGTAACAAGAGTAGGCACAAAGGGCACGCATGATCGCAGAGGCAGTTAAGTCTCGACTAACTCGACTAAGAATTCTGTGAATTCTGTCCTCTTTGGTTCTGTCACTGACACTGAGTCGCCTGTTCCGAAAGCGAAAGAGAGGAAAGATACGATGTAAGTGTACTAGAGTGAAACATTATTATTAATACCATCTTGGGAAGCGTCACTCGCCGCGCATTCCACACAGAGTGAAAGAGAGAAAAGATAGCCGTTATTTGTGCAAGAGTGAGAAAAAATCTACCTGCTTTATGTCACTATCCCAATAATTCGTTATTTTGACATTTGCATTGATAAATTTCGCAAAACATTTAAGTTTTCACGTATGTAGATTTTCGTCGAAATGGTCCGCCTGGGTAGAAAACATCGAATAATTTTGGTTACAAAAAAGATATCAAAACAAACGACAAATCGTTAGAAAGCTCACACTTTGGAGATGTTTTTAACAAATCAGAAGTCATCCATCCCTTTTATTTATTTTTTAAATGCTACGCGAAGTTGAGATTCAAAATTAGTTTTAACTCTTATTTTATGTTTGAGGGCCCATAACTTTGTTTCTAGCAATGTTCAATTTACAACTTTTTATTTAAAGGGACCTACCAATCACTAAGATTCTAATAATGAAAAAAATAATTGGATCTGGTCATTAAAAAAAAAGTTAGACGGGTTTAAAGGTACAAAACCGAAAAATTATAGAAATTTATAAAAAAAATAATTAAAAAAAAATCTTGAGACCTAGGTGAAATCTTTTGAGCTAGTTAGTTAACAGATCACCCCAACTACCCCCCATTATCGTATGTTCAACGTTCTTCCGAACACCCTGTATATCGAAAGGAAGAAAAACATTTTCTGACACACACAAAATTCTGCGTTCAAAACACTTAACAGACGTTAAAAAACGTAGTTGGGTTGAAAAAACATTAGGTTTACAATATACAACTAATCAAACTTAAAAAAATTCGCACCGAAAAGCCCAATAAATGGGATATATTTGAATGCAAAGGACGCCGCGAACTTCTTAAGAGTTAATCCTGATTGACAAATCAACGCCAAGCTATAATTAGGCACTAAAGCCGATTACGGGAAGTTTGGACAGTAAATTACTTGTGTAACGCAAGTATATTGGTAAGGGAACCGATTGTCGGAATAGAAGGTATTACGAAAATATGGGGCGACGGCGAATGAACGCAAAGGCAATTCTGTTCGACTTATTTAATTCAATAAAACTTGTTACAGAAGTTTTTAGCCTGTATTTATATGATTATAGCTTCGTATCATGGGAACTTCCTTATTTTACGACATTGGGTACGAAATGAATAATGGTTGTCAGTTTTTTCGAAGTTTACTTTTTGTGAAAATGTTCCCAATATTTTATTATTTTATGAATTATGAGCAAACACAAAGGCAGTAACAAATGCGCTTGAAATCTCTGAAATTGTCAGAATAACCCTTGATGATAAACTCGCGAGATAACGTGTGACACTCTGAGCGGAGCTTTAAAAAACGAGTGTCCGCTTTTAACAGATTAACGCCCAAATAAAGGTTATCACGACCGTACTCATTTCCGTGTGGACAGCCTGGGACAGCCCTCCTGCCCTAAAGCTAATTATATAACTACGACAGAGTTAAAGACACCTATTTTGACCGTTAATCAAGTTCTAATTCAATCGAGAACTCGTTTAAGCGCATTCAGCTCACTTAATTAATTCATCTAATTTGGCTCGGAACAGAAAACAGCGGATTACGCGGAACCGCGAGATTAGGCGCGGGCAATGTCGTAAACCAGTTGAAAGCCCGTGTAAATCACAAACAAGCCTTCCAATTGGTTGTTGTAAGGCTTTCCTTACGCTCCCATTCTCAGCTTATTTAGCTTCAGAGGAATATATACGGATAAGCTTTGTCGCGATTCAGAGCATCAAATTGGATGTTGCCGTTGAATAAATTATTGGGAAAAAATATGGGCATGGGAAATAAGTATAATGAGCCAGATTTACATAATAATATCAGACTATCCGGAGCCTAAACCATCCAGTTTCCGGTAAACGTGGATAGGAAAAAATCACATTGCCTGAATATAAATATAGCGCGAAAAAAGATAACAACCAAATTGTGTTTATGTGCCAGAAGTTCTAAATATCGTATTATACTGACATATCGCCTCTTTGCATCGACAACGTGATATCGTCAATATAAAATACATTGGATATATCACGTTGTCGATGCAAAGAGGCGATATGCTTTGTTGTTGTCATCAATCTATACAATATCATTGCATGTATCTGTGTCTGAATGTAATTACTTAATTAGGGAAATAAATCGTAGGTTTTATGTCTTATTTTCTAAATACAATTATTGACACATTTTACAATCAAAACATCTGGCTCTTGATATGAATTATAGTTAATTTTGGAATCAAATTGAAATTCTGTTCAATATAAAACCCTTCAATGATAAAATCATTCCATGATTTTTTTGCGCATTTTAATAGGTCTGCAAAATATACGCCCGATTTATTGCATAGTTCCCAACGTTCAAATGTTTTGATTTGAAACTAAGCAATTGTCTATTTGCGGTTCTAGCGGCTTCAAAGCCGCCTGCACTGTCTATTTAGTGCGGTTTGGAACATCTAATAAGACAGCAAACAAGTTCTATTGCAAAATACGATTACGTCATTAATTTGGTTTTCAATGCAGAACTTTTCATAGAACACACATTGATCTGTTGTTATCAAAATATGTATATTTGCAACTGTATTCAAAATGCTCTAATGGCCTTGTTTTAATAAAACCGACAAATCTATGCCACACAATATTTTTGTCAATTTGTAGTGAAGTTTAGGAACCTTTTCATTATTTAGAACTTACTTACACGCATAGCTTTATTATTATTTTTCATTTAGATTGAGAAGAAATCGAGGAATGGACTAAAATAGTTTCAATAATACTTTAAACCAGAAAACTATCTTATTATTATCTAAATTACATTTGTAGAGTTAGGATTCATGATTCAATCATTTTCTCGTTTAGTACTAAGATGTGATTTTAGTACCGAGACTAGAACAAATACCGAGCCTAATGGCAATATTAATCATAGATCTCATTATAAAAACTTTCGCTATCCTTTGCAAATAACCCCAACAAATGTTCTATCGTCCTCCTTAAAACGAAAATTAAATAATACAGCAGTGTTATGTAGGTTATATCACATCCTATTGGACCTCGGGGGTTAAACTTTTCGCTATTCTAGGTGAAGTACCCCTTATATTTCATGGGACTACTTCTGATTAAAACTTAAACAAAAATCCTTTTTCTTTTAATAAATCAAATGTCATGTACGTTTAAATATAAACTGAAATAAAATAAACCCGGATATTAAATCATCTAAGCAGGTTATATTCCTAAGCCATCAGACAAGAAGACACACAGAAAACATCCATTACTTTGATCCCACGCAAACATCTTTTGCATGATATAAATGATACAAAAAAATACTGAAATGTACATCAAAATAACTGATTGCACACCAAAGGTTAGGTTAGGTTAGCAATTCAGTATTTTTTGATGCACAGTCAGTATTTTTTGATGTGCAGTTAAATACTATCCAAATTTGACGAGCCATTTGGTGTAATGGTCGAGAAGTCGGCTATTACACCAGAGGTCGCGGGTTCGATCCCCGCACGGTACAAACATTTGTGTGCATGAACATGTCTGTTTGTATCGGTCTGGGTGTTTCTATGTATAATATGTATGTATTTACAAAAAAAAAGTATATAAGTAATGTTTATCCGTTGTCTAGCACCCATAGCACAAGCTAATGCTTAGTTTGGGGCTAGATGGCGCTGTGTGAATAATGTCCAGAGAAATGTCCAGAGATATTAAATCTTAATGATCTGACAGATAAATAAATAAAAAATTATGACGAACTAAATGCGTCAATCAATGCTTTTACGAGGAACACAGTAGTAGGGAAATTATTCAATTTTAAACGATTTCACAAAATCTTACAACCGTCGCCATTAAAGTCGAAGAAATATCTATACCAGATTAGCTATACTGTGAGCATATAGATGAACAAAGCTGTTTGAAACAGTCTCCGCCGAGGAAATGGTTATGGCGCCCTCCGCAATAAATTGACTGGACTTGAACGTGATCTCACTTTATTGCACAATTTAAAAGCATTTTACTTTACCTTCTTCTTATCCGGTAAGTAACTAATGATAATTATGTTTTTTTTACGTTTAATAAAAAGATATGATTTTATGTCCAAAAACGAAGTAATGTCAATTAAGGAAACATAAAAAATATTTCATAGGGCCTACTCAATATTTAAAATATGCATCTTTTTTTTTGTTAAATAAATGATATACGATCTTCTCCAATGTTTGCACTGAAACTGCTTAATGTATTCAAATGAAACTAGGGCACAACCACCGTAGTTGTATATAGCTTTATAGCAGTACCGCTAATCATAAACAAAATTCATAACAAAGTACTTCTAAAGCAGTCCTCAAACCAGTCCTTACAAACAAAAAAATCTCTCTTTATTACAAATTTTAAAAGCAGTCCAACCAATTCGCAGAAAAGTTTACGCGTTACGGAGCCCGGAGTGAATTAGCCGCGGTAATAATAAACAACGATTCCTCCGCGGACAACAATACGACATTTAGTGACAATATTTCCTGAAAACAGAAAATTTCTTCTCTCCTTTCGTCCGAATTTGCTTTCCGCAAGAAATTTTCCCGAGGAAAAGGTATGCATTACATAAACCAATTTCAAGGGAAGTATGAGAGAAGCTTCGGTCGAGTTGAACCCCAGTGCTATTTTACGATGGGTTCCTTGCAACAACTGGGATCGGACAGAATTGGTCGGATGCTTTTATAGCGAACTAAAGAGCTTTTGCAAATAAAAATAATATTATTTCTAAAATTTTGGAGTCGGGTTGTCCACATGGCTCGGATGAGTAATGGCGATATTGGAATATAAAATTCGTGGAAAAGCGACGATAGCATTTTCATCTGAATTGTTATAAAAATGTTCATGATATTGGAACGTACGTACGAATCGTTACATTCTTAGTAGTTAGTGATATGTTTATTAAAGGTAGCCTATGTGTTACTTTGTATAGTTGCACGAAAATCCGCTCAGTAGTTTTTTCCCAAAAGAGTACGAGTAGCAAACATCCATCCATATTATCCTTACAAACATTCGCATTGACATTACTAAGAAAAGTTTTTAGCAAACCTGAGTGACTTGCATTTAATTAGAAGCAACAGGGTGTCACAAAATGAACGCGTCGTGGAAGCATCAACCACATTAATTGGACCCCACTGGGGCAGCAATTACAAGCTAAATCTATACGTGACTGTTTTAGGAGATTCCAGCTAATGAGAAGAGTGACATTAGTTGACTGTCACGAGTTGCTGTCACTAATTCAGAAGCAACAGTGTGTCGCAAAATGAACACTGTTAAAAGCGACCCGCAAAGCAAGCGCTTGACGGAAGCATCAACGGCATAATTAATCAAAGCCGTAACCCCGCATTATCTGGCTACGCGCGGCCACAGAACATATACTAAAGTAAAGAAGCGACATTCAAGCATGTGTGCTCGTAAAATCGCTCGGGGCTATGTGTGCGTGTAATGGCCGCATAATGTCCTTAGCTAAATATAAGCCCTTGTAGATGGACCTGCTCGTGGCGAGCACGTTTGTTTCTCTATTATTGCCAATGTTTTCCATGCATCGCTAAATTGCCCAGCGTTGATTTTCTAAGAACAAAAAGGTATTGTGGTTCTCGTTAAATGTTCCCGGAAACGCACGTGCGAATTTCGATCTTTGTCGACGAAATTTTACTGTGCCTTGAGTAGTTTGATTAAATTACATCGGATGGCTAACTCGTGAAAAACACGCAAATCAAAAACTAATAGTGTTGCCACTCAACAAACATTTTTTCACAAACGACACCTCGATTGTCGTGTGTCGCAAAATGAACACGGTTAGAAGCGACCCGCAAAGCAAGAGTTTGACGGACGTTAACGGCATAATTAATCAAAGCCGTAACCCCGCATTATCTGGCTTCGCGCGGTCGCATAATGTCCGGGAAGTGTAAAGTTAAACACGACGACGCTGATGAATTGTTAACGCTCTTCTACGGAACCGAACATGTTACCAGCTTATCTATCTCGAAAAATACGTACTTAACTTATATTCAAAAACGGCTTACCAATAAATTACTGAAAAACTACACTACTAGTACAACTGTTCATTAAAAAGTTATATTGAATATACATAGGTCTAAATTCCTCATTGTCTTGTCGTCACAATAAAGTTTAAGCTGAGCTTTTGCCTGTATCGTACCATTCGTAAGAACGTTACATTACACCGAAACGCTCGAGGAAATGTTGTAGTCTATACTCACCTTAACATTGTATATTTACACCGCACATGTTTAGAGCATTTACCAACATTTGGTTTACTTCCTAGAAATCTCGAATCTCGTCCTTTGGGAAATCGTTACGTTTGCGTTAAGTCTCGTGGATTTTTGTATTTCAAGCTCAAGTCGTCTTCATAAGGAAAACCCTACAATTACATAAAGCAACTCGAAAAGTTTTTATACTCAGGGATAACTCTACGAATTAACATACACCAAATTGTATGTCAAATAGCGAGTAGTGCCATTATGTAAAACAAACATAGAAAAAAAGCTTGAGTCGGTCGTCGTCAAGAAGTTATTTAAAACATCAAAAATGTTTTTAGTTGTACTTAGAATTTATTAGTTTTAGAGAAGGGTGATTCGACATTATGTTTGACACGTTCAATTAGTGTTGCCATTTAGAATTATTTGGTCCTTGGTCGTAAATAAAAAGGTACGGAAATTGTTGAAACGCAGATTCTGGCAACACGACACAGGCGAAAACATGTGGAACTTCCCTGATTAGTAACGTTGCCCTCTCGTTATATATTCAAGAGTTTTGACACGACACATTGCCCGCTAGTCCTGGACTATTCCTGTCTATGTTCCGGACTTATTCTTACAGTTTTATCTTAGAGCAAACCGTTTCTATTAGTTACACTGTAGAGAAATGTAACCGTATGTGTGATTACTCCATAAAGTAAATTACGTTTTTATCAAATTTGTTGATTTAAATGATTTGGTTCTAATAACTAGATCATAATCTTACAGACAGTAAGGTCAAATTAACAACTTTTTAAATCATAAAAAAAAAACCACGTACACACACACATAGTGTAAAAAAGAATCAATGAATATTGTTCACTTTTAACTCCCACAATAATGTTTAAAATTAACCATAATGATTGTTTCGAAAATGTTACATTGTTCTTTGTAGAAAATGAACCAAATTCTCGGACCTTGAGTCAGTTTTAGGACGTAGGTACGTCTTACCCGAGCCATCTCCCATAAACGGCCAGAGAACAAGTTTCAAAAATTAAAACTCTTGGAAGAAATAAATCGGTGTAGATTTCAAAGCCGACTATTTCACTTCCTAGAAAATAACAACTCTGAAGCTCAATAAAATCGCTTTTCAACTGGCTCACTTATGCGAGTTGATTGGCAAAGGTATTGAGTCCAAGTGTTCTAATTTCCGCTTTCTATTTACCCTGCACCGTTTTAGAACGACCGTTCGGTATTCACGTGGAGCGAGCAAAGCAATATTACCTTCCCACACACAGATGACGCAGTTTAATCTGAGCCTGGGAATTTGTAGCTTATATTAGTATTAACGAAAAGCCTAATATTTGTCTTTCAGAAAACGAGTGAGCAATTATTATTTTTTATGTTTATTTCTGTATATATGAAGGTAAAAATAAACCTTATAGAAAAACTCAATAAACTTTTTTATCATCATCATCATCATCATTTCAGCCAAACGACGTCCACTGCTGGACATAGGCCTCCCCCAAGGATCTCCAAACCGATCGGTCCTGCGCCACCCGCATCCAGTGGATTCCGGCGATCTTTATGAGATCATCGGTCCACCTTGTGGGAGGCCTACCACGGCTGCGTTTCCCGGTACGTGGCCACCACTCGAGGACCTTTCCGCCCCAACGGCCGTCAGTCCTCCTAGCAATGTGTCCTGCCCACTGCCACTTAAGGCTCGCAATTCTTTGGGCAATGTCGGTGACCTTGGTCCTTCTGCGGATCTCATCATTTCTAATGCGATCACGCAGGGAGACTCCAAGCATCGCCCTCTCCATTGCCCTTTGCGCGATTTTGAGCCTTTTTATGCGGCACATTATATAATTAAATATAATTGAAAATACTAAAATAAATAAATTATCAATCGATTCTGAAGCGCCAAAATGCAAGGGGCGCGGGCAGATTCGCTCTACGCCGCGATTCTAGATAAGAAATATATCTGATGTAATAATAATTAAAAATGTAAAGTAATCTTTTTAATTAATGGTCAATTAAGAAACGCTTAAAAGACAAAATAATTTCATATATAATATGGCCATTGAACGATTTTATTGGAATCTTTTTGAGAAATTAGAGCATCAATTAAATGTAATGTGTCTCTTCCAATTAATGCTTTCTACACGTATCAAGTCTCCTGGCTCATTAATTCTGCCAATGGACAGTGATTAAAGACATGATTATACGTTTTCCTTTCGGTAACTAGATTAATAAAGGAGATGGCACAGATGTACGTACCTACACGTATTCTGTTTTGTTTAATTGAATTTTTTATCATATCAACGACACGAAAGTGAACCGCGACAAGGGAAACACGCAAACATACATTGCATAACTTGACACTGACTGAAAGTTTCCTGGCTGGACGTTTATGTATTTTAATTTATTAAAGAATCAAACTTATAATTTTAAAAAAGCCCTAGCCGCCCTATTTTTACTTTCGGCTCGGCGGGGTTTCGGCTTTAAGCCGAAACCCCCAAAAACGAATGGTACCGAGTTTACCAAATGAGATTATGCTGTATTTTGAAGTTGTTGTATGTCGATTCAATCATTTATTTAGATTCACTGGCTCACTCTACTACACCCAGAATCCAGGTGCCCATCCGATCCGGTCTGTCTGCCGCACGATTGACTGACTAACCGACGGCTATGTGGCTGCTGGTTTACATAAGACAGACAGATTAGCTATATTAAATAGATCACAAACACTAGAGTAGTTATAACGTGAATTATTTTTAAAAGTTGCGCTAATATGATGCCCGGTGTACACCAGTAAATTAATATAATAAATTACATCTGACTAGATTGATTAGGTCGAAAATTAAACTGCACTTTTTTTTGTTTTAAGTCACATTTAAGTTATAGGTACACTCATCATATTTTTAAATATCAAATCATCATGTTACCTCTAAATAATGTGGTTATGTATATAATTTTAAGTAATTTCATTCTTAAACATGACAACATTTTTTTAAGTCCTAAATAAACATTACTGCCAGATAATCCACGAAGCAAAGTAGCTGTACAGCTAAGGAACCCCTTGCCCCGAGAAAAAGCCTCATTAGTAACTATACCATCGAATCAGCTACCAAGAGGTTGGGGCCCTGACATATCCAAATTTCAAGCCGCCCCTGTATCCAAGGGCCCTTTAACTTATGATCGCACGAATTTGTATAGAGCCTGTGGCTACAAATAAACTGCTATTCGTTTGTATTTCATAAATCACCCCTTAGTTAGAGCAGTGATATAAAGGGTGAAATCATCATTTTCTTGCCCTTATCCCACGCTAGGTAGGGTCGGCGCAACATATTTTTTCCTTCCACACACTCCTATTATAAAGGGTGAAATGTAGAGTTAAAATGGAACAAACCAGGAACATTGCCATATTTTGGTCGTAACAAAAACCAGTAGATTCCATATATTGGTCCCAGGAAAGATTTACATGGACGGTATGCAATATATTTTATCATAAAACAAAAGGTAAGAACAGATTTTTTAGATCATAAAGAAAAGAAATAGAGCGTTTTATTAACTTAATTTTTGTGTTCGTGACATCACTATTAGAAATACCTACTAAGTGTATTTTCAATAATGATTCCACGTTCATTGTGTATTTATTTTTATTACACGAATGTAACGAGTTCCACTGTTAAAAAAATTTGTGCAAGCGTACCAAAGTGTAAAAACACTTTGACGAAAGAAAGTAAAATAGTCAGTATAAGCCTCGTCCTTTCCAATGAATCTCATGTCTGTGTGTCTTATAAGAGAAAAAAGCATATAAAGCTATATAAATTCATCCATGTTCCCATAAACATGTATGAGTACGTAACAAACCGCTATCACGAAAATAAATCTGAAACACACGGACTTAAAAAGGTTTCTATGCGAAGTTGCTTTGAAACTTTTCGCGACGTTTCACTCGACAAAAAGTTTGAACAAAGCGAGCCAACCAGAATTACTACGACGACCTCGCACACGTTACTCGGTATAAAGAGGCTTTTATAATATTTTTTCAATTCCTTTTTATGTAACTCCAGTCAGAAGATGGGAACGTGGCTTCACTACATAGTATAAAACAAAGTCGCTTGTATGCTTAAATCTTTGAAACTACGCAACGGATTTTGATGCGGTTTTTTCTATTAGATAGACTGATTCAAGAGGAAGGTTTATATGTATAATACATGCATAATATAGTAGAGAAACACTGATAATTTTAGAGGTTTTTAATTTAAGGTCGTGAATAATCACATTTTTTTGCGCTTACATTGCAAACGCTGGCTGAACCCTACGAGATAGATCAAAATAATGTACTATAATTAATTATATTATACAATATTGTACACCTTAAAAAGTTTTACAAAAAAGTCCGTGATGGTATATGTCTATCTCTTAGGGATAACCCACAATAACCATTTTCCTTTACTTATTACGATAAAATAATGGCTTATTTACGAAAAAGTGGTTTTAAGCAAAACAGTATTAATCCTTATCCAATAAAGTACCATAAATAAATTGTGCATGTAATATAGATCAATATGGCCCTTTACATCATGTAATTTAAATGAATAGTTTCGAAGATATTACAGATTTAAAATGCAGGGACATAGCGGTTGCGGCGGTACCGGCCGGGGAGCGGATGGATGAACGTTTGTTATTCTTTCACGTAAAAACTACTGAATTGATTTTAATGAAACTTTACAATAATATAGCTTATACATCAGAATAACACATAGGCTACAATTCACAAGATATTCCCGCGGGATAACGTCCTATAGTTCACGCGGGCGAAGCCGCGGGCGGAAGGCTAGTAACTTATAAACGACTTGATTTGTTTTTTTTATGCCAGTTCAATTACAAGCAATCAGCACACCTGATGGTGAGCAACACTGCTAGGAAGCGTCGCTTAATGTTCTGCCACAGTGTACAGGCTCATCTGGTCTTCGAGCCTTAAAAGTTTACTGCATCCGGCATTAATATTCCCACTTAATGTTCCCTCGCAGTTCGTCAGGAAATATCGTTTTTTATTTCGTCAAAAGCTGTTGTGCATAGCAGCAATTTCATTTACAGACAAAGCCAGCCAACTCAGTCTGAAAATGTCTAATAACGAACCGGATCCAACGCGGAAATCGAATTCACACGACCTCGCTTTCAACTCGAGCGTTGAGAAAAGTTCCACAAAGACGGTAAACCCCTTTATTTCGAATAAAATGTGACACTCGGGCTTGAATTTCTAATGAAATTATTAATTCCCATGTTCTATTAAATAACGCAGGTAAAACTACAATTTCTGTTTTCGGCTATTGGTTCTGTAGAGAAACTATCAAGTTGTTAGATATACAATTTTAAAATATTTCTTGCTTAATGATAAGCACTCTTTGGAACTAACGAAAATATCTGTTTTAATAAATTTGTATCCAATAAGCAAGCGGAAAATTTATCCAAAGGTAAAATCTTCCTGGATTAAACAGACAAAGGAAAACCTCTGTTTGTTCCACCTGAAGTACCTTAATAAACTTTCAAATGGAACAATTTTAACTCTTAACAATTATTACGTGCAATTAGGTACACGGGCTTATTCCGAGTCGAGGTTAGCTTTTCCGGACCTTATTGCCATCGGCACTAAGTTCTAATTGCATAGCTCGGGCGAAGGCTTCTGCGTAACCCGCGACAGGCCGAGGCATCGTATTGACGTGGAGTTAAATTAATCGCAACATTTGTGATGTTATGATGTCCGCGACGTATGTGTGATTGCGGGGCAGGTCACGGGGGCCGCGGGGCGTGCGGCGGGGCGGGGGCGACGCAACAGGCGCTGATCAATGAGCGCCCCGCGCCGCTGCGCACTTGTTGCGCGCACACAAACAATTTGCGTTGCTGGGGCTCGGAGTTACCCTGATAATAGGGTAGTTTTCTATTTTGATTTTTTACTCATATAAACGCCTCGATGGTCTAGTGGTTTAAGTACCGGGCCGAGATCTCAGGGTTTTGGGTTCAATTCCCGGGTCGAGCTAAGTTTGTGTCGGTTTTTAGGACACAGCTCGGGTTTGTGATCACCAATCCGCATTTGGCAAGCGTGGTGATTAAGCCAATACCCATCATTGTAGCGATAACTTGATTCCAAGGATGGAGGCCTTTGCCCCACTGTGGGACATTAATAGGCTTATACTTTACTCATATAAACAAACCATATTTGTTAAACCATAGTTTCTAACAGACGCGAAATGAAATATAGACCTACAAAGCCCGAAGTCCATTTTGGATGTGTGAAACTGAAAATTATTTAAAAAGATCATCGCATCCGATAACAACCTCAATTTGTAGCAGTCTTTGCGTCGTAACTATATTCTTATAAGAAACATACATTATTTAATATACATAGTTTTCAAGCAGTTTGCGTTGATGTTCGATGATCGAGACGTGATGGTATTTTCACCAATAAACTCACCGGCAATAAAACTTGGCCACTGGGCTTTTTTCATACAAACATGGTCACTTTAGCGTCTCATAGATAGAAAACTATTCGCAGCTGTGCAATGATTATTACGTCAATGGAGAGGCCAAACGCCCAATTGTCGAATCACAGTTTCAAGTCAGAAACCGCTCAATTTTCTCAAAAAGGAAAAACAATAAACCAAACTCAACGCTCCATACTACGATGTAATCATTGCACAGCTGCAAATAGTTTTCTATCTATGGACGCTAAAGTGACCATGTTTGTATGAAAAAAGCCCAGTGACCAAGTTTTATTGCCGGTGAGTGTAGCAAGCAATACCATGCCCCACTTCTTTCAACATTATCTCATCTTCATTCATTATCTTATCAATTTTGAGAATAGGTAGGTTTTATATTTTGAGAAAATTTCATTAAAGCTCCATAATTTACCTAATTACTGAAAAAATATTTTTACTTCTTATAAAATGTCACTAATTATTAAACGGTTTTGTGCGATAACGAGAAACATATTTTTCTTTACGCACACCTGTGTTCATAGCAGTATTTAAAATTATATGCAGTAAGACTTAGTACCTATAAATAAATACTAAAACAATTTTCACATTTATTTAAAATACAACAATAAAATTACCCTAGTGGTACAGTTTTCCCGACTCTAGCAACATCCCCGGGGGTTGTTACTGAATTATACCCTAACACCAGCACCTAGCACACAAAGTTCATGAACGACATACTATGGTCTGTGCTTCCCAAAAGTTCGCCACTTCACTTGTAGATATTATAAGCCTCAACGACACCTATTGACCTGGTCGTTTCCGATTTATTTTCGACTTGAATTGTTTGTAAAGAAGCCGAAAACTTTTAAATACTTACTATCGCTTCATAGTGGCGAAGCGCCAGGCCCTGATTATTCCATGGCGGAAAAAATGGTCATCCAAATAAAGCAAATGCAACAACAAATAAACAATCTTCGGCCGGTGCTAAATAAAAAAATATATAAAATTTGTTCCGCCAAAGGGTATCTATTATAATTATCGGCCAAACCCGATTTCAGGACAAACTAGTTTGGCCTAGGCCAAACTAGTTTAAGTCAACATAGACTATATTATTATTATAGTGAATAAAAAAGGTTTTCAGGGTTAAAAAAAGCTCTGCTTCGCTTTGCTACCGCCTTAGCCTTCTAACCTATGTATATCCATCCGAGTCGATTTCCCCCTAAGTACAAACTAGTTTGGCCTAGGCCAAACTAGTTTATCCTAGGTAACATATCCATTATTAACTTTGCTACTAAAACGGAAAACATTTCGGACAGCGCTGAATACATTTCAACGAAACGTATATTTCAGCGCTGCTTTAAAAACAAGATTTTATATGACACGTGCACTAGCTTTGCAAGTGAGAAATTCGATTGGTCATTGAAGTTTACTGTCTCGTTTCCGGAAACTACTGGTATTCTGAATTAAAGTTGTAAGATGTTACTTATACGAATTCAGGATTAAATAACGGGACATAATAATAAATAATTATGCTGATTTGTGTTCTGACTGAAGAGTTCCTTGTGACTCTCTCTGGAACAAGCAGTAATAACTGCTTACCATCAGGTGGTCAGAAAAATAAAAACACGCCTCATGTTTTAAAAATAAAGTAATATTAGTTGTTAACTCAATCCTTAGGTACCTACTTACCCTTTTTCGTTGCATCTCCATCATCTCTTATACGCCGTTGTAAATATATCTAATACCTAATGATGCAGATGAGATATTGACATGGTTACACTCACACCTAGCGTCTGCACATAGGTAGATTTGACCGATTTAGGCGGCCAAAAGTCGAAATATTGAAAATCACCACACAAATAAACAATTGACACCATTATGTACTTAACATTCCAGGGCACCTACCCTGATAATTTTAAACTTTTAACTAACGACTGTGCAAATCTACTGGTAATCGAAATCAGGTCGTCGCATGCAGTGTACGTATCGGTTCTCGGTTATAAATTGCAACAAAAAAAAATCGGCGTACTTTTGTGTAGTGAATGCAATGGATTCCTATAATTCAGGTAAGAATCTATTGATTAATTAAAAAAATATGAAAAAATTTAGTCAGTTTACTGTATCTAACAAGCATTTCAACGTAACACCTTTTTTCTTAGCAATTTTTTGTAAATTTTATTCTTCAAAAGACATTTTGAAGTACTTCCCCGGTCTTCCCCGGTATTCTTTATATCACAATAATTTTGGCATATATTCAAAATTAAAATAACACTAACAGTTTCTGCCTAATAGCGCCTATCGCTAAATAAGAGTAAATCGAAGTTGTCGGGGTAAAAACTCTAAAAACCGTTTATTTAATTATATTTCTTATTAGTAATTCCTTTTCTTTTTGTTACAGAGTCTGCCAATGCCTCTGGTGTTACAGTAGTGACTCGCAAATATTTATTTCAAAAGATGATGAGACAGAATTTACCAAATATAAAAATGTCAAATGTAATTATTTAGAAAATTATCTTATTGAGTACTAATAATTAGGTATTTGTCAGTTTTGGTTATTTTTTTTATGAAATGACCATATTATGTTATTTATACAGGGTGGCCCATTCATTGGCGTCCAAAAGAAAAATTTTGATGCCTTATTCTATGGGGTACCCGAATAACCCCCATGTATGTTCAGCGATTTTTAGTAGTTTAGGAGCTAGAATTATTTTTAGTTTTTTCCGTGGTTTCCACCTGATATTAGTTTATCTATTTTATCTATTTTTTTGTAACGTTTTCAGATGTTGTTTCTTTTTGTAATTAATTATGATGATACTAGCTAACACCTAAAATAAAGCGGACTGGCTAAGCATTGCAGAACTTACGTAAAATTTTATCTGAAGTTCAAAATTACTGCTGGAGTTCGAACTCATAAATGTTTAGGGCGTTAAAAATAATTAAGTGAGAGGTGCCAAAGGTTTTTTAGCGTTCTTAAAAACTGCTAAGAACCTGCAACAACAAATTTTATTCATAAAAACCATACCTTAATAGGGATTTTTCTCCTATAACGGGCCTTAAAACCAATAAAAAATTATTTTTTAAGATTATGGATTTTATGGTTTATGCATTATTTTTAGTTATAATTGACGGAGTTATGATTAATTGAACAAAACACAGTTGTTATTTCATAAATTATATTTAAATGCTTAAATAAATTTAAATTTAAAAGGTTTTCAAATTGGCGTCCTCCCACAGAAATGCACAACCTACATCTCCTAAGAAAATTTTCCTTAATGTGTCTAAAAGTTTCCCTGTTGCTTTTTATTATGTCTCCTGTTTCTTTAATTTTCCGCCTCAGCTTTTCTTCACTAAAACATCGACACAGGTAAAGGATTTTTTACCTTAAAAGATCATGTTTTAAGGTTAAAAGGGGATATTCCGTGAAAATTATTAGAATACAGCTATCTGCACAGAACAAAAATCATCTGAAAAATAACACGTGCATTACCAAACATTAAGTAATATTAGACAAGTTACAATTCATCATCACCTAAAGAAAAAACAAAAATAAAAAAGACAATTTGTCTTTAAACAGTTTTTTTAATTAATTACCTTTGTTGGCCTCTAGGCCAGTTACAGCAGAAAAACCCCTATTAAGGTCTGGTTTTTATGAATGATATTTATTATAACAGGTTCTTAGCAGTTTTTAAGAACGCTAATAAGCCTTTAGCACCCCTCACTAATTTTTTTTAGAGCCCTAAACATTTTCGACTACTGAACTCCAACAGTAATTTTGAACTTCAGATAAAATTTTATGTAAGTTCTGCAATGCTTAGCCAATCCGCTTTATTTTAGGTGTTAGCTAGTATCATCATAAATAATTACGCAAAAAGAAAACATCTAAAAAGGTTACAAAAAAAATTATAAAAAAGATAAACTAATATCAGGTGGAAACCACGGAAAAAAAAATTGAAAATAATTCTAGCTCCTAAACTACAAAAAATCGCTGAACATACATGGGGGTTTTTCGGATACCCCATAGCATAACGCATCAAAATTTTTCTTTTGGACGCCAATGAATGGGCCACCCTGTATAATTATTATTGTAGTAAAATCATTGTGTTATTTTTAAGTTACATTTTTTTTATGTTTTTCTCTTTTTTTCTTTTTTGTGTTTTTTTGAAAATAATAATTATTTTCAATAAAATCCGACGTATTTTTATTATAAACTCCAATTTAAAAAAAATTTGACGCTAAAATAATTTTGGCCGCCTAAATCGGTCAAATCTACCTATGTGGTCTGGTTAGAGGTAGGACTTTCTCAGAGTCCGATTGGCTAGCTTAGCTACCACCACCTCTACGTGTAAGCTCAATTTGTCATGGTCGGTGGCCGATTACCAACCAACAGTGTGCTGCGTGCTGCCAACTAAAGTAGATATCTTACATAAAAAACCGGCCAAGTGCGAGTCGGACTCGCCCATGAAGGGTTCCGTAGCAGCAAGTATCATCATAATATAAAAGTTCTTGTAGTTCTTTGTAAGTTTGATCGACGTTTTTATATTTGAGTTGATTGAATGAGAGGAAAATTGCGGTTTACGATTTATGACGTTTTAAAAAAAACTAATTACTTGATCTCGTTCAAACCAATTTTCAATGGAAGTTTGCATGGTAATGTACATCATATATTTTTTTTAGTTTTATCGTTCTCTTATTTTAGAAGTTAGAGGGGGGGTGACCAACATTTAACCACTTTGGAAGTGTCTCTCGCGCAAACTATTTCGTTTAGAAAAAAATGATATAAGAAACCTTATTATCATTTTTAAAGACCTATCTATAGATACCCCACAAGTAAGGGTTTGAAGAAAAAAAAATTTTTGAGTTTCAGTTCTAAGTATGGGAAGCCCCAAAAATTTATAAACTAATTACTTGATCTCGTTCAAACCAATTTTCAATGGAAGTTTGCATAATAATGTACATCATATATTTTTTTTAGATTTATCGTTCTCTTATTTTAGAAGTTACAGGGGGGGGGACCAACATTTTACCACTTTGAAAGTGTCTCTCGCGCAAACTATTCAGTTTAGAAAAAAATGATATAAGAAACCTTATTATCATTTTTAAAGACCTATCCATAGATACCCCACAAGTAAGGCTTGGATGAAAAAAAAAATTTTGAGTTTCAGTTCTAAGTATGGAGAGCCCCCAAAATTTATTATTATTTTTCTATTTTTGTATGAAAATCTTAATGCGGTTCACAGAATACATCTATTTACTAATTTTCAACATTATAGCTCTTATAGTTTCGGTAAAAAGTGGCTGTGACATACGGACGGACAGACAGACAGACAGACAGACATGACGAATCCATAAGGGTTCCGTTTTTTGCCATTTGGCTACGGAACCCTAAAAAACTGAATGAGGAAAAATTGATATGAAAAATTGTTTAATTCTCGGATTCTAGTGCGCAGTCACTTTTTCATTTTTATTTTCCGCAGCCGTACACCCATAAGTGCCGTTAAGCTTAAACTAATAGCCGTAATCTCAGTGTATCGTCTTACGCCTTGAGTAGGTACATTAAAATAACCATAGGGATTTGCTATAGGGAAATTGAAAATATAATTACATATCTGAATTTAGCTTACAATCATAAATAATTAAGGATCGGAGAGGAATACGGTTGTGTAGTGTACCTATTACAAAAATATATTTTCGGGAATAAACGCGTTATATTTTATCTATACTAATATTATAAAGAGGAATGATTTGATTGTTTGTTTGTTTTGTTTGTTTGTATTGAATAGGTTAAATTCTATTTTAGATGCTCCCCCTTTTTACAAATAGCTCTATATCTGCGTACGTATTGAAACCGCTCTAAAAACGATCAATATCAACACTCAAACAAACGTCAAAAATGGTGTCCAAGGTGGTCACCTTTATCCTTTGAATTTGACAACCCTGCTCATCTTTCCTATCGGTATGTACTTTGTACAAAACGCGTATCGCGTATCGGAACTATCGGGGTTCCATGAGCGGCTATAAAGATACGCTGATGACCTTTGCGCGCTACCGATCGCTCCTACGTGCTTACGACCCCAAGGGAAGCACCGCCGAAATATATTTAACTAGGTACTTATGTGTTTACGTTAACCTGGTTGCTTTTCCTGTTATGGAAAAACGTGCCCAGTTATTTTATTGCTTCTTATATTTAAACAAAAATGTTTATTAAAAGACGTAATTCTAATGGCCATTGGTGGGTGGTTTCCCCGACATACATTTGATTCTCCGACATTCATTTTTTTCCCCGACATTCATTTATTTCCCCGACCTTCATTTGTGTTTCCGACATTCACTTGTTTCCCCGACATTCATTTGTTTTCCTGACATAAATTGTTTTTCCAACATTCACTTTTTTAATGTTTAAAAAACCACCAGAGGTATGTATGGCCAATGGTATGGTGGGTCCGAAGCAGCCGTTTAAAACTAGTAATTGTAGTTCAATGTTTAAAACCCACATACTTACTTACTATCGAACTAATAAATTAGGATTTCTCGCACAAACGTTACATCGCACTAATAAAGCATTGATCGAATTTAAAACACCGTAAAATCATCGATACAGCGTGTTCGATACTATAAAAATCGAATTAGTAACTTTCGAAGACAAATAGGGAACCCTTGGTGGGTAGGCACCTAGCTAAATAGAGATTTTTAGCACATTTATAACTGTCTATTTTACTTACATTAAGAACTTGATGAGTCGAGGAGAAACTTTTCTTTTTGACTAAGTAGAAGTCTTGGGAACAAAGTAGCGAAATTACATGTGACCATCTATGGCTCTAAGCTAAGGGTAGGTACAATAATTGCCCTGAGAAAATGAAGTCTTAAGAAATATGAGTGATGTTTAATATATATGATTAAGTATGGCAAGGTTGCCAAACCAATCTAAAAAAACTATTATCATGCAACAAAACCTAGTTAAAATACGAATGACTTTCTAGACTACTAATGCTCTATACAGCTACGGTCACTATTTTAAGGCTTTAACTATTACGACTACTATTCAAAATAAGTATTATGTGACTTTAAAGTACATTATTTTATCAACTTCACAGCTAAGTTGGTACTTACAGTATTGGGGAACATAATCATAAAAACGCAATGAAATGAGAATCTGTTATCTTTAGATTACTACATTTATTCAACAACCGCAACCAAATATTTGCACAAAACAATTCAAATACCGCCACAAACATTTGCGTTTAGTTTTTCCTATCTCAGTCTTTTATAACGAGTGTAATATCGGTGGCTCTAGAAGAGTTTTAGTAATGCTGGTCTAAACACTAATGCGAATAGTTAAAGTAAATGCAAATCGACCTAGCCAAGTCACACTTGAATCTGTTTTTTTAATTATTTACTATAAAAAACAAAGGTCAAAGAGAATACGTGGTATTCTTAATGACCCAATCAACAACAGGCATAAACTTACTAAGTCGTCTCTGATTGGTAGTTAGTCTGATGTCAAATAATGTCAGATGGAAATTGACACAAGAGAATTTTTAATACAAAAAAAAATGTGAATGGACGTCAATTTGCTATTTTTATATTTGTAATTTCTTCCTGTGCTATCGTAATAACAGTTATCATTGTACTTGATAAGGCTTTTTGACTTTATTGCCTTCTTAAAAAGGTTAGTTTTAATGAGCGCATACTCTATTATCGACCTTGTGTAACCCCGTAGTGCGTACATTGTGTATTCAACTGTACTCCTCGAAACAACTAGAAGGGAGTAATATCATGAACAGAATAATCGGCAAACGTTGGCGTGACTCTGCTTCATTAATAGTGCTCAACAAGCGGAGCAGTGACTCGCTATCGCGCAGCGGGCGGCCGAGCGTTGATTACGAAGTGCTATTGCAAACCAGGACCAGCAGGGCTTCATTCCCCAATTCCTTGGTGTTTCCAGGCGGAGTACACGAGCCCGCTGACGCCAGCGCCGACTGGCTAGACCTGCTCCGGTCCTTTGGGTACTCAAACAAAGATTTTGATGCCCTTCATCACGCCGGCGACCCGGTCACACCGATATTTCAACCCGACCCTGCGAAAAGGTAACTGAAAAATATCCTTGACTTATCATTTTGACAGGTACATACCACACTGTTATATCAATAGGCATAGTAGGTGTTTAATCTTATCTTTCTGTATGTTGTTAAAAAAGACAATTGAAACAACCTAACAATGATGTAATTGATGTTTAAATTCGTACATTTTCAAAATATTTTTATGTTTGTATAGTTTTATTGATTTTCATCATGCAATTTGCAAGGTTATTCAATAAATAAATAACTATTATTTATGACAGGCACATTTCACTGAGAATTACTGCTATCAGAGAAACTTTTGAGGAACTTGGTCTTCTTTTATGCAGTCGGGAGCATAAGCCCAGCACAAGTTTGTGGGCCAGTGCCATTACTGATATAGACGTGAAATACTGGCAAAGTCGGGTGGGTTATTTCTTTTTACTTTCCTGTTAGATAAATTATCAAGTTTGTTCTTTATTGCAACAAAATATAAATTACTTGCTATGCCTTTGCCTACAATTATTGCTATCAGATATTATCATACTTTGGTAGCTAAATCCATTTTTATTGTTGATGAAAAATGTTGGATAATAAAAAGTAATTGGATGAGTTATTTCAATGATTACCTCTTTCAATATTAGTATAGATTATTATTTACCAAATAGAAAATGTTCAATGGATAGGCTAAAACAAATATATAGAATAACAATGTTATTTAATTTTTATATCAAAAGTATATGAATTATGCTCATGGTCATTCAAATTGTGGCTACATTGCAATTTCAGATGTGTAAAACTTTATCACATTAATAATATAAAACTTTATTAATTTCAGGTAGGCAAGAATCCAGAAGAACTAGGTACTAACACTTTGTAAAGAACTTAAGTGCTACCCAGACATTTGGTCCTTGCATTACTGGAGTAATTGGTTGACACCTGTTTATCGACCAAAGAGGTTTAACACAGCATTCTTCATTACTGCATTTGAGCAAACACCTCCCAGCTTGACAAGCAACGAGGAGGTTACTAAAGTGCAGGTTTGATGTCAATGATTTATGAAACATTTCTTATCTGATTGATGTTGAAATGAATTTATTGTATTCAACAAGAATACTATTGCATGGGATCTTACCTGAATACAAAAATGGATATCTCTGGACATAAATTACTGTAATAATCAGTGAATATGACCTAAAATTGCAATACAAAGCTAAATTGACTTAATCTTTAGTTGATTAATTTTAAGACATCCCATGATCATGATCCCAGTTATTAAATAATTCTAGCTGTGATTTATTGCAATATATATTAAAATAGTTGTGTTGGATATATTCTTGTGTCTATTCTGAGCATTTTCCCTAAGCCTTTTTTCTCGGAATTCTATTGTTTATCTTGTTTGTAAATCTTAATTTAACTATTTCCCAACATTATACATACATAGTTGCCACATAAATATGCTATACCAATTTGGTCTTAAAAAAACATTGTTATAATATTGAATATTATCATTTTGTTGCACTTCTTGCTTTAGAATAAGTATGGAATGAAATAATTTGTAAAGTTGTCATGTGAGAACGACATTAGAAGATAAAGCTTTTTGTTGCAAGGTTGTTTTTATAAAACTACATAATACCTAGCATTTGCTGTAATGTACATACATACAATTGTCAGTACAAACCATATAATACCATCCAAAGGCAAAATTATGAACATTATCTTTTTCACAAAACATTATACGAAATAATATAATGTTTTTCCTTTATATCCAATGTGTTCTTGTACTGTCTGCAAGTTTCAGAAAGTTAACCTCTTCATTCATTTTATAACACATTTACAATTTAATCTTCTTATTCTCTATTTTGCAGTGGTCAAGTCCTTATGAAATACTAGAGAAGAACGAAAAAAAAGAAATAGAAGTGTATCCTCCTCAAGTATATGAGCTCAATAGACTTACACATAAGCAGAGCCTTGCTGAGCTGATCAAATTCGCTCAAGAAAGAAGCTGCCACAGTAATGAGGTCTTATTCCCTGTCATAATTGAAGCCAAGGATGGTAGACTGCATGTGTTGCCAGGTGTGTGCAAATATAGTTGCCCCTGTCAAACCATCTCTGCAATATTATGTTTTACTACAGTCAAGTTCAAAGTAATTTAAAATAAAATTTCTTCTTTTCAGGTGATGATCTATACCCAGCAAATGTAGATTATTGTAACGATATTAACACAGAACACAAAGATAAGACAGTATTAGAACTAAGGACCAAAAGTGAACACCTCCACAGGTTTGAAGTAGTCTATGCTAAAGGTTTGAAAACCGAGTTTGTAATACAGAATTACAAACCTGTAAACCATATCAACATGGGTAACAAAATAATTGAAGCTCAAATTTCTCTTCCTTACAATAAGAAGTAAGAAGCCTTAGCCGTTGGCCTTATTAGAAGTACAAATCTTAAAAAGAAGTCAGTTAATTCAGTAAGTAGCAAAGAGTAGGAAGCATGGCGAGCTCGGGGCACACATGGCCGAACAGCCAGGACGACTACGAGCTGCTCGAGGTCATCGGCGTGGGCGCCACGGCCGTCGTGCACGCCGCCTACTGCGCGCCGCGCGGCGAGAAGTGCGCCATCAAGCGCATCAACCTCGAGAAGTGGAACACCTCCATGGACGAGCTGCTCAAGGAGATCCAGGCCATGTCCAGCTGCAACCACGAGAACGTCGTCACCTACTACACCAGCTTCGTCGTCAAGGAGGAGCTCTGGCTGGTGCTGAGGCTGCTGGAGGGGGGAAGCCTGTTAGATATAATCAAACACAAAATGAGAATTTCCAACTGTAAACACGGTGTATTCGACGAGGCGACTATAGCCACGGTCCTAAAGGAGGTTTTGAAAGGCCTTGAATATTTTCATCAAAACGGGCAGATCCACAGGGACATAAAAGCCGGTAATATTCTCCTAGGCGACGACGGGATCGTGCAGATCGCCGACTTCGGCGTGTCCGCCTGGCTCGCCACCGGGCGCGACCTCTCCCGGCAGAAGGTGCGACACACGTTCGTCGGCACGCCCTGCTGGATGGCGCCGGAGGTCATGGAGCAGAACCACGGGTACGACTTCAAGGCCGACATCTGGTCGTTCGGGATAACGGCGATAGAGATGGCGACGGGGACCGCGCCGTACCACAAGTACCCGCCCATGAAGGTGCTCATGCTGACCCTGCAGAACGACCCGCCGACCCTCGACACCGGCGCCGAGGACAAGGACCAGTACAAGGCGTACGGCAAGACGTTCCGGAAGATGATCTCCGAGTGCCTCCAGAAGGACCCGGCCAAGCGGCCGTCCGCGCCGGAGCTGCTCAAGCACGCGTTCTTCAAGAAGGCGAAGGACCGGAAGTACCTCATGTCGACGCTCGTGCAGATCGGGCCGAGCATGGAGACGCGCGTGCACAAGGCGAGCAAGCGGCAGCCGGGCA
Organism: Mecyna flavalis; assembly: GCA_949319885.1. Classification (NCBI taxonomy): domain Eukaryota; kingdom Metazoa; phylum Arthropoda; class Insecta; order Lepidoptera; family Crambidae; genus Mecyna; species Mecyna flavalis. The sequence continues at coordinate 4,372,166 of OX439426.1, forward strand.
CGTCGGGCCGCCTGCACCGCATGGAGACCGGCGAGTGGGTGTGGGAGAGCGACGAGGAGGACGGCGAGGACGAGGGCGAGGCGGCCGACCGGCCGATGAACCAGCTGCTGCGCGCCGACTCGTCCGACAGCGAGGCCGAGGACGCGGGCGCGGGCCGCGCCGGCTTCACCATCGGCTCGCTGGACGCCGACTCGCCGCCGCCGCAGATCGACCTGGTGCTGCGCATGCGCAACGCGACGGGCGAGCTGAACGACATCCGCTTCGAGTTCGCGCCGGGCAAGGACTCGGCGGACGGCATCGCCACGGAGCTGGTGGGCGCGGGCCTGGTGGACGCGCGCGACGCGGCCGGCATCGCGGCGCAGCTGCAGCGGCTGGTGGACGCGCAGCTGTTCCCGGCCGACGCCTCGGCCGCTCCGCCGCCGCGCGAGCGCACCTTCCGCCTGGACTCGCACGACCCCGCGGTGCCGCCCGACGAGACCGGCCTCGTCGGCTACGCGCAGATCTCCATCGTGGACTGATCGCAGCTCGACCGGTGTATGGACGTTTCCGACGACTAGGGTCTGAATTATAAATTAAGTATTTTTATACATATATTATATTTTTATGATTTATTCATCATTTGTTTATTTCTGCTTTGTATATTATAAGTTAAAAACGCCATACTCGACCCGCGCCGGGACGCGTATTACGCAGCATTCGGAAGTTGTCGTTTCGCTTCTCCGGCTTCTGCGCCTTGTGAAGTCGTGTACTCGTGATGTGACTTCGTACCCGCTCGAGTGCCATAAGCCGTATGGACGTTTAGTGCCGTCCCGTGACGAAAGTTTAACGTTGCAGTGTTGGTTTTACGCAGATGTATTAGTTCCGCAGAATGTTCTTTTTACATTGTTACTTGTTTGTTGCTTACTTTGGAAGTTTTTTTTAATAATTTAATAAAAGATGAAATTTATTTTGGTAGGTTGTTTTATTAAAATCTCTAGTAATTGTTTTATGAAGTAAAAGCCATTCGTCTTACAAATTACATTTGTTATGCTCGATACCTTAGTTAAAAATATTGGCTAATGTTTACTAACCTATTTATCAGAAGTCCAAAAGCATAAAACAATGAGGGACTAGCCCATAAAATCTATTGTTTGTCCATATTTGCATTCCATGGTGAGAAACTCAGCTTTACACGAATATCAGAAGTTTACATACTAATTACAGATTATTCATTGGCAATGCCAGTAGCAAATACCAGTTAGAAAAAGCAATACGTAGCAATATAAAAATAAATTTCATTTGGTATGAAAGTAGGTTGGTCCTCGAAGAAAATAAACATTTAATGGCTAGGTAACCTACGATGTAAGCTACTTATAAGCTATTTGTTTTTCCTGCTTATAGTTTTAAAGATCCTGCCATGCATTTACATAATTCGCGTTTTATAACAATAAGTATTGATTTTATATTACCTAAGTATAAGTATATTTAAAAAAAAGAAGTATGTTTTTATTAATTTTTAAACGTATAAATTGACGACCGGTATAAAACCATTGGGTAATGAAATAATCTAATATAAATGTCGGCGAGATGTAAGGCACTAATGAAACAAGGATTATGAAATTTAAAATGCAAAAAAAATAATATGGCAAAGCCCTTTTTAGGAAAGCACCACTTTCCAACTTGGGACTCCATGTATTGGGACCCAAATACTGTAGTTTTTAAAAATACCTCATTAGAAATAGATGTTGTAATTTACACTTGAAGCGGGATCTTTAACTATGTAAACAGGAAATTATAAAATAAATGACACATAAAAACTGTCAATTACTACAATAATATTATCATTTAGGAAATGTTCTATGGACTCTTCTCAGTCTGTACAAAGCATGGCATGATAAAATGATTGTTTGTGCAAATGTTACCAACTAACCATAAAATATCAGTTTATTTTACACACTCGCAACTCTATAACAATATCTGCCATTACGACTTAAATCTCTAAATAACAGATCTAACAAAGTTAATGTAAATATAGTAACTAAGCTTGCCACGTCATGAATAATGTTCATAATTATCCGATCATTGTTATTTATTTTTACTTCAACACCATGGAGATTCATACAAGTAATACAATCGTTAATTAAACCCAGAGGCGTTTTTGTTACTCTAAGATTAAACCCAACATTACGAAGTCATACTGCTTAGTCTGCTTAATGTCGAGCATTTAACATTTTTATTTATTACAAGCTAGACTGTCATGGCAAGCTTAGATTTATAATAAAAATAAAACAACAGACCGAGTTACGGCTAAAGAATGCACAAGTGACTAGGCAGAAAATAGTAAGCGCTCAACATTTGCTTTAAAACTATAAGGCAATAACAATTTCAATTATGCTTTTAACTTTTAAAAATAACACAAATTGCTACAATGTACAATTTGTCGCAATTCCTTTATTTAATTTACTAAAACAATACGACGTAATCTTTAATTGTCAATCTATTAAAGTGTGGTAATCCATTTAATAAAAGTGGAAATTAATTTAGCGAAAAACGGACTTATAATAAAGGTTGTTGTGCATTTAGAAAGCTTTACTAAGTATGGAAAAAAGGTTACTTAATAACTTAATTAATGTCGAAAGATAGTTAAAAACTCTTACAAGTTGCATTTTTTTAAGCAAGTGATTTATAATTCAATAAGATGGCAAACCACTACAAGTGCTATGAGATTCTAAGCCAATATTATTGAAAGTAAAACACAGCTGTCAAAAGGAACTACTAAAAATTGTGTTTGTGCCAATGACAATATGCTTTCCTAAATAATTTCACGGTATAAATGTAAACTTTGATACCATTACTTTCATATTCATCCCATTTTTTTAAAAAATCCTTAAAATCTTTTGAATACATAGTACTTTCATTTCCACTGCATCATTAGTCAATAAATTTAATATTGATGTAATTTTATGTACGTATTCCTACAAGTTCTTCCGATTTACAATGTAGTCAACATTTATAAATGTTACATAATTAGTAGTATATTAGTAAATTATAAACATAAGCTCTAAAAATATGACAATAAACATTTATTTAAATATGAATGCGTTTTTTTTGTAAGTAGGTATTTGTGCATGACTTAACTACATTTTAGATAAAAAGATAAATTAGTAAGTTTATGTAAAAATCGACTAGTAAAAAACCAAGCTTGGTTATGGCACATAGAAATAAAAAAGTTTTTATTTAAGTGTTTCTAACACTAAAATAATTTTAAAATTAAGAAAACTGGAAGACCAATAAATAAATAAAGTGGAATGTAAAAACTTAGGAAAATAAATGCTGTATATAAATTAAATATTAAAATGCATTATTTAGATATACTTCAAAACAATACATAGTAAGAATAATAAATTTAAAGGAAAATCTGCGAGGCTTATATAAGGGAATGAAAGCAATAATTAATCTCAATACATTATTTTAAGTACAAAGTTAATTTAAGTCATCTGTACTTAACTACAAACTTAACTGTGTATTTTTGTACCGTCCAGGCAAATTATATAACCTCCAAAATATACATACATACATAATTGCGGGTCCACATAGTGTTTAAATAAATATCTAAGTTTTAAATACAAGAACCCTAGATAAAATGTTAAAATTTTAGTATTTTGGACACTCTCAGTCATATTTTCTAAAGTGTTGATAAGAAATCTACTGGGAACTGTGCGTGCTAATTGCATAGATTTAAAATAAAATAGATCCACACCAGCCATCTAGTAATTAAAACTAACGCAATATTAGTTTTAAATAGTAGTTGAATGAAACAGATCTAAAACTATTCATATTGAAACACGTTTAAATAAAATATGAAAACTTAAAAACCTAATAGATCACGAAAAATTTGTCGTTAAAATCTAAAGACCCCTTAAGATTAAAAGTTGAAGTCGAGTTGTACTATAATAAAAGCGTATTATTACATCAGTGGCTTGGCCAGGACCAACTTATATGATACTTATCATTTTGATGAATGCTATCACGGTGTAGGGATACCGAAATGGCACCTAGTCCTTTGCCACAAATAGTTACTCGTTTGTGAGCAATAAATCATAATGGCACTGGAAAGTAACGTAGGTCCGCCGTAAAGTTAAATTTTTGTACGTTATATAATTGTTTTAACTACTTTGTGACGAAAAATATAAAAGATTAATCAAGAAATTTTTAAATGAAAGCAATTTGCGTCGTGATTCCTGATCAAAATGAGATTCATCTCCATTATTAGTGCGTAGGTAGGTACCGATAAAACAGTATTTCAATTCGCTTAGCTTTTTTAAAAATGATAATCCCTACAAGTTACTACGCGCACAACTATTATGTAATGGGTCGTCATCTAATTTGTCATGCATTACGATTTAATAAGATCAACTCGTTGAAAATTTACGAAAACGGAACGTGACTCACTAATATTCTATTTTACTATGTGATGGATAGGGACCGACAGACGATTTGCTGGTCCTCTATGTAGTGGCACATACTTTAAAAGACATCCTCCGGGCTTCGAGCCGCCCTGCTCGACGGTGAAATTTTAAATCGACCCGGACCTCGAACTAATTTTAAAATTATACTGTAAATATGGTTGGAACGATCGGGGCGACCGCAGCACGGGGAAACGGGAGCGGAATCCCCCGCGAGGGGGACTCGGAGACGACGACGACGGAAGGATTGAAAGGAGGCTCCCCAGCGCCCGTTCTCTAAAATCCCCGAGTCTCGTCGGCTCGGGCGTCTCGCCGAGACACGCGTCACCCGCGGCGGACCGCGCGCGAGACCGCGGGCCGGGGCGAGAGCGAGGCGGACGCAAATCAGAAGAGGTCGAGCAGCTTCGCGCGCAGGTAGTCCTTGAGCGGCTTGTAGTAGGCGGAGCGGAAGGCGCGCAGGTCGGGCCGACGCTTGAGGTCGCGCAGCGGCGCCCAGTCCGTCTCGAACAGCAGCAGCGCCGCCAGCGCCAGCCACGCCCACGCGAACAGGAACGACGGCACGAACGCGCGCATCAGGCTGAAGGCCGTGCCCCGCCCGCCCGCCGCGCCGCCCGGCCCGCCCGCCGCACCCGCCCCCGCGCCCGCCCCGCCGCCCGCGCCCTCCAGCCGGCTCCACTCCGACCCCGCTGCGAAACACAACCTTGGTTATCGCATACCCAAGAAAACAAAACCATTAGGATGGGTTTATAATCCCGCTTACGCCCGCCTGTACGGTCAGCATTGCAATGTAATTTGAATTTATTTTTAATTTAATTTTAATGTATTTTTAATTTTAATTTAATTGTATATTTGTATTGGTATGTATTAGTATTATTATTGTATTAATGTCTAGATATGGGTTATGCCTGAAATAAATGTTTTTTTTATTTATTTATTGCAGGCCACAAGCTTTGCGTCTCTTAGATTATTATCATCACAGTCGTCAGAGACGATCCTAGAGACGCAGACCAAGCGCGCGTTAGTGTGACTATACAATCACCCTTAGTACAGAGTCCGGAAAATATCTTGATACTCGTTCGACGGAGTGGGGAAGAGTTCCTCCGTTCTTCCGCATACCTCTGACCAATAACGCGCACGCATCTCGAAATTCACGTTTTGCGCAATCCCCACCCGATTTCAAAATGTTTGCCGGGCAGTGTAATAAAGATTGAAGTTGCCGGATCCCGGCGCACTCACCCGAGGAAGGCTGCTGAGCGGCGTTGGCGGGCGCCATCCCGTGGCTCTGCGTGGTGACGGCCGACTCCGACGACGAGTGCTCGAACGAGTCGCGCAAACTGTACTCTGCTGGACACGCTGCAACAACATTTTCATACTAATTTTAGTTAGCCGACATTATAAATATAATGTTTTATCTGTGATAACACAAAAAGATTAAATAAACGCTCCGGCTACAATTTGTCACATCAACTAATTGGATTAACTATAACAATCAATCTTCTACTCCAGCTTCTTTTGTTTAGTTACGATAATTTTAGGTGATGATAATTGTAAAATACTAATTAAAATGAGCCAAAAAACTTCAAGCAAAGAACTTAGATTGGAAACAAGTAATATTTAAGAACATCAAATCCAGCCAGTTTTTATAAATAAGTTTAATAGTTCCATAACTTTAAAACGGTTAAGTTTTGGAACTATTAAAAAGCAAATTAGTCATAAATGATGTATACTACAACCCTTCATCCAATAACCCTGTATACAGAAGTCGCGACCTATCCAAATGAGGGTGTTAACCTGGCGGCTTGTCGTCGTAGGGGGCCCGCACGTGGTCGCAGCAGGCCAGCGCGATGTCGACGGCGGGCCCGCTGAGCAGGCAGCCGCCGTTGCAGGCCTCGCCCGCCGCGCCGATGCTGCTCTCCTCCAGCGGCGCGCTGTGCGTCGACCGCGGCAGGCTGCTGTACCCTGCACACGAACAACACATTAGGGTGTTACCAGACCAATCGATCGATCGTCGATCGACGGCACCAGTCGACGTTGATCGATTTACTCCGGCTCTATATTCCATCAGTTTTTTTTTTTTCAAACTGTATTCACAAGAGGACGCGTTGTTGTTGGCCAGTACGATGTTGCTCGTCCTATTATTACGGAGACGCAAACGCAGAAGACTGGCTGATCAAACAGCTCGATCGATGACGTGGATCGACAGTCGATCGATTGGTCTGGTAGAAACTATCGATCGACGTCGACTATTTCATTCTACCATCGATCGATGCCGTCGAGCGACGATCGATCGATTGGTCTGGTAACACCCTTACTCATCATCAACAGCCATACGACACCCACTGCTGGGCATAACCAGTACATAATGATCGGTCCTCAGCTGCCCACATCCAGTTGAACCCTCAATGGAATAGAAATGCTTAGCTCTAATTTTATTTTCACACACACACATTAATTTTTACCTAAAGAATAAAGCAGCTGTTGCCTGAGTTTTACAGAAAATATATAAGCATTAATATTTAATAGTAATATATTAATATTTAATAATAATATAATATTAACCAAAATCTCCGGTCATCGGCGTTGAAGGAGTCGCGGGCACACTTGAAGCTTTCCTTTTATGACCGGCGCTGGACCCCTCCTCCTGCAGTCCAAAATAACAACAAATGAAGACTAGGCCTGTATTTCTATTACTACTATATTGACCTTTTATACAAAAAAATTTACAGGTATAGCAAAAATCGTAAAAAATTAACTTCGTAAAATTAATTAGCATGAAAGCCTTCCAAGACATACAATTTCAAAAACAATCATTTGGACTTTCCCAAAAATACTTGATACAAAAGATTGAGACGTCACCAAGTTACCACTACTAATACGTATGCAAAAGAGCTTTTGTTTGGTCGCTTTACTCAATTGTACGTTTATGAATATCGTTTTATAGTAAAAATCCCTCTGAACACGTGGTCCGACTGCTTCTTCCGACTAATCCGACATAGCTATAATTTGCGTAGATTTATAGTAGAGTGATAGATAATTTTATAATAGAGTGGCCAACCCAACTTTGAAGTCTTATTGCTGTCTCATTTAGTACCAACTTCCCCAATGTGTCATATATTTTTTTAAATTTAGAAGTATGTTTCATTACCTGATGATCTCTTGGAGCTAATAGGCCGTCTCTTTCTAATATCTCTCGCTCGGTGCGGCCCACGTACTTGAACTTGGTGCCCCAGGAGAACAAGCCCCCGCCAGAGTATACGCATGCATCCGACGATGAAGGCAATCTGTCATACGAATTCACACATTATAATAAAGCCCTTTATTCCGAAATTGTTACAATTTTGAGGATACAAAGGACAATGCTCAAAAAAAACCCAGGCTGGAATCAAATGAAAAGTATCTCCAATTATTGGTAATAATATGTAATTAAATATTCCATAGGGGGCATCATCAAAATCAATGGCGGTATGTGTGAAATTGCTATTCAGATTTTTCAGGGGTCACATAAAGTATCAGTTAAAGGGAGCAGTAAACAGATACAGTTGCGGTTTATAAGTGTATAAAATGGCTATATCTAACATAATTATATTATATAATTGTATATCATTATTATTATTTAATATAATAAAGCGTAACAGTTTGTTTTTGTAAACGCGCTAATCTCAGGAACTACAAGACCGATTCTAAAAATTCTTTCACCAATGGGAAGCTACATAGTTACTGAATAATACGGGCTAAAAAAATTTTTTTTTTATAAAAAAAACATTTTTTAGCACCTATTCAGTAAAGTTGTAGCTTCCCATTGGTGAAAGAATTTTTAGAATCGGTCTTGTAGTTCCTGAGATTAGCGCGTTTACAAAAACAAAAAACTGTTACGCTTTATTATATTAAATAATAATAATTATTTACAATTGTATAATATAATTATGTAAAATAAAGCCATTTTATACACTTTTAAACCGCAACTGTATCTGTTTACTGCTCCCTTTATCTGATACTTTATGTGACCCCTGAAAAATCTGAATAGCAATTTCACACATACCGCCATTGATTTCGATGATGCCCCCTATGGAATATTTAATTACATATCATTACCAATAATTGGAGATACTTTTCATTTGATTCCAGCCTGGGTTTTTTTTTCATACTAGATGAGCATTGTCTTTTCCAGTGTTTGTTTAATTATAATTTATGTCTCGCAATTCGGTGTGCCTCTTGGCATAGGTCTCCTCCAGTTCTCTCCAATTCACACATTAGCATAATAAAATTGCTGGCATACACTGTGTAGTGAAACATTGTACTCCATAAGCAGGTAAATTTAAAAAAAATTGTCGTTGTTTTCTCACATTCTTGTTTTAGTATCTGAAGGTTCGAATTAAGAATATTTTATTAACTTACGTAAAAAACAACATCTGTTCAATAGCACAGCACCACACATGTCGGCAGGCCGCCCCGCTTGGACACTTGAACCCAACAGTGTGTTTTTTCTGAAAATGAATTAGCGAAATATAATGAGAAAATATAAAATATTAAAATGCAGTCTCATTTCCTGAACACCATTTAAATAGAAACTATGCACGTTACACCATGAGCACATAAACATTTAAAGTGCTTTATAGGCATACACATTACACATCTAAACTGAAAGATTTGATTGTTTGTTTGTATTGAATAGGTTCCGAAACTAATGAACCGATTTGGAAAATTCTTTCACTGTTGAAAAGCTAGACTATCCCCAGGTGACATAGGGTACCTTTGATCCCGGGAATGGGGGGGATAATTGAGAAAAGAAATTAGGCGCGGGTGAAACCGCGGAGGCTATCGCTATTCTTAATAAACAGACATTTAAAAAATCATAATTATTATCTCAACTCACTTCTGGATAATTAAGATGGACTATGAACATTCTCCCCTCAAAGTTGATTTTGTGAACTTCAGACCATTTGAAGTGATGCGTCTTCCGACTTCCCTGGAAGGTCAGTATGCCGCTGTGGTTTATTCCCAAGAACAGCTGGTTGCCTCTGTGGTCCTGCTTGAAATACATGCAGTAATAACTCAGGTTAAAGATAATCCATTTATCATCTAGATTTAGAAGGGAATACTTTAAAGTAAAGGCCTTCATTTTTTAAACATAAATAAAATAAATAAATAAAATAAAAATAAAAAAGCCTTTTATTTCCATACTAATTACCAATTACATTTTTTGTTTGTTTAGACATGTTTATATGGAACCCTTTTTGGTAAAGGCCTCCTCCAAATTTCTCCAAACTTCTCTATTCTTCGCCTTTTGCATCCATTCTGGCCCAGCAACTCCTATTACATCGTCCTCCCATCTTGTAAGAGGTCTGCCTTTTCGTCTCTTGCCCAGAGGACCTTTCCATTTTGTTACTCTTCCAGTCCATCTGTCCGGTAATCTGGCAACGTGACCTGCCCATTTCCACTTAAGGCTTTGTGAAAATTTCAAGGCATCAGTAACTTTGGTCTCTGTTCTTATGCGGGTGTGGCGTATTTTTTGTATTTTACGTATACCAAGCATGCTGCGTTCCATGGCTCTTTGGCATGTAGTGATTTTTTGTTTTATTTTTGTTGTAAATTTCCATGTTTGGCATGCATAGGTAAGGCATGGCAGCAGGCACGTGTCCATAACTTTCTTTTTTAGTTGAACTGGTAATTTACTTTTAAATATTTCTTTTTGGCTCCAGTATTTATTCCAAACACTTTTTATTCTCCTTTCTACCTCTATCTCGTTGCTATTATTAAATGTTATTATTTTGCCAAGGTAAATATACTGGTCAACATAGTCTACTGGATGTGTGCCTATTGTTATGTTCTTTTTTGTACTGTTTGACATAATTTTTGTTTTCTGAAGATTCATCTCCAATCCAACTTGTCTGCTGGCATCCTGCAGTGTTTTCATCATGTGTTGTAAATGAGTCGGATTTTCTGATAGCAGTACAATGTCGTCCGCAAATCTCAAATGCGTTAGGTTCTTTCCTTGGATATTAATTCCAAATTTGTTCCAGTCCAGCTTTCGCATGACATGTTCTAGTACTGAAATAAACAGTTTTGGTGACAGTGGATCGCCCTGTTTCACGCCTCGTCGTATTGGAAAGAATGGGCCAGTGGTTTCTAGTTTTATTCTGCTGGTGCTGTTTCTATATATGCTTTTTATAATTTCGATGTACTCGTTGTTTACTTTTTGTTGTTTTAAGGCTTCCCAAATGCTATTATGAGACACTGTGTCGAAAGCTTTTTGGTAGTCGATGAAGGCGAGATACAGTGGTTTTTGGAATTCTTGGTATTTTTCAATGACCATTTCCAGGGTGTGTATATCGACGGTTAAAAGGAAATAGGGGATAAGCGACAAAAGATGAAATGTTCAGGAGAGCCGTTCAAAGTTTTAAATTTTAGAAAAACTGACGTATTTTTGTCATTTATTAAGATATTGTGAAAAGTGAAACAGATATAAAATCAGATAGACATGGTACAGTTACTGGTATACTTAGTTTTAGTGATTTGACGTTATTTAAAGTAGTTTTTGTCGCTTATAACCACAGCTGACCACAGCTTTTAATTTTTGAGTGAGGAAATATGGCATAAGATACAAATGACAAAATCAAATAATAAAGGATAAGAAGCATATGCGACATTCCAACTTATCATTTCACAAGGTAAAAGGGTATAAGCGACTAGACCGTTCAATCAATATTATAGGAAAAGAAGGATAAGGTACTTTTCATAGGGCACAAGAAACAGTCGGCATTCAAAACAATACCAGGATATAAGACATAAGTTACACACAATGTCGCTAATGAAGTAGCGCAACCAACACAATCCTTCATGAAAATATCTAAAACAGATATTACACGACACCGCAATAGAGTCTCTAACTTCTAAAGTAGGGTGAAATTGCTTGGGAGTAAAATTTCACAGAAACATACTAAGGATCTATCTTAATAAGAGGCCTATTACAGTATACCCTGCTATAATTTTACACTTAATGGTAGATTTAAAAGATAATAGCTCGTCATTTCATAGGTATTTACTAACGAGCAGATAGTACGATTTTTATTGAAATAAAAAAGGAGTTTTTGTTACCTACTACTTTTTAATCAAGAAAATCAAAATTAACCCCCTTACTAATAAAAACACGAATCGCATGTTTCCTGAAACGTTGTTGTTTTACAAAGATACCATGTTTTGTTTAACGGTGCCTTTTAATTTTAAGTTGCGAAGCTATCTTTATTTTTGTATAATGTTTATTACTTTTTTAATTGTGTACACTTTCTGTCAAATGTTGACAGCGTTATGAAAGAAAGAGACAAAATAGTGTTTTAGCTAAAATAGGTCTTTTGTTCCCACAAAGGACTATAAAAAAACATTGTTTTCTCTTACAACTAAGAACGCTTACTATCTATTAAGGCATCGAAACTCGGGTTTTTGGGTAGAGTAATCAAAACCCGGGTAGGGCGGTTTTTTCGAGCATTTCGAGCTTTTATTGTAATTATTTAAAATACACTAATCTTCGTTTATATATCGATATCCTGCAATGAGTACAAAATATAAAGGATGAGGAAGAATTTAAATAAATTAAACATTCTTTACAAATTACAAATACAGTTTTAATGTTTAAAAAATTGATGAAGATTTAATTTTTCTTCAGAATATCTTAAAACTTAGTAAGTACTTAATCTAGTCTTTTTTAAATTACAGGCTTGCAGAGATTAGTTTTAACATTAAATGAATTATTTTGGTAACATTCTCTTCTATCTATCTAATCAGCCCGTATACACCCACTGTTGAGTATAGACCTCCTCTTTGTCACGCCAAGCATTCCGGTCTTGTGCAAGATTCATCCAGTTAACACCGACGAACCTGACTATATCATCCGACCAAACGGTTTGGTTTTTCCGTTCACTTATTGTATTTAAAAAGCTAATAAAAATAATATCTTTCAAAGACATTTTTGTATTATCACAATCTGTGGGATCAGTTCCGAAATCCTGGAAACTTGCTAACGTGCAGCCTTTGCTCAAAAAAGGCAGCCGTACAGCTGTCCCTCAAATTACTGACCAATAGCCATAAACTCCATTCTCTGAAGGTAATGGAGCGTACAATCAATAACCGCTTGCTTGCGTATTTAGAAGGTCTCTCAGTGATTCACAATTCGGGCTTCGAAGACGTAGGTCCACTGGGGACCTTCTTATATACGCAACGCATTTATGGAGTGAGGCTATTGAAAACCATGGTGAGGCCATTGCTGTGTCCTTGGACTTGGTCTTTGACAAGGTCTACCACGATGCCCTTATTGGCAAGCTTCCCTCCTATGGGATCCCCGCTGCAGTTTGTGCTTGAATAAAAGTTTTCTGACTGGACGTCGCATCAGAGTAGTTGTTGATGGGTTCTCCTCCGGCTCGCGAAAAATAAATGCTGGCGTCCCTCAGGGATCTGTACTCTCGGCTACACTCTTTCTGCTGCACATTAATGATATTTTGGCTACTCCCGGAATTCAGGGGTATGCTGACGATAGGGCGGTAGTCGAGAGATACTTGTCTTATGTACATACAGGTAGCGGTGAAACTGAGGCCTTAAGATCAGACATGGTGAACAAGTTGAATCAGTCTCTCCAAGTTGTCTCAGACTGGGGAGATACCAATTTGATCAGTTAGAACCCCACCAAAACGCAGGCGTGTCTTTTTTACACCAAAAAAAGCACATTTGAGATGGCTCCCTCTTTTCGTGGCGTATCTGTCCCTCGATCTGACCAACTCTCTCTGATATTTGGTATGGAATTATCTTCCAGCCTAAAGTTTGGGAGCTACATAGAGTCTGTAGCAGCATCTTCCAATAAAAAGCTCGGAATCCTTTCCAGAGACAGGCGCTTATTCACTGCGGAACAGCTCCTAAACCTCTAAAGAGCTCAAGTTCGTTCCTGCATGGAATATTGCTGCCATCTTTGGGATGGTTCTGCTCGATACCAGCTGGCTGCTTTGGACTCTATTGAGCGGCGTGCGAAGAGGCTTATCAGTGGCGATACTTTGGTCGAGAGCTTGAAGAGCCTCGATCATCGTAAGAAGATTTCATTTATTCATTTCATTTTTCATTTATTGTGAATCACAGGTAAGTATTACAGGTGTAGTATTATCATAATATTAGTTCCACTGTGTTCTGCCACTTAGGCATACAATAGGTTTATTTGCTTAAACTATGTTAGTGTACATTAAATTTGAAAATATAATATTTATTAAAATTACGCTAAATACATGGATTAATGTTGTATTACAGAAATCGGTCTGACATGAACTCTTCAACAGAATAGTAGCATTTTTGTTCCAGAAGTATGCGCAGTTTAGTTTTAAATGTGTCAAGCGTACTATTTCTAATAGAATCAGGGATTTTATTGTAGATTCGTGGTGCATTACAGAAGACGCTCTTACTCATTAACGTTGTTTTACAGGAAACCATTCGCAATTTAGTATTATGACGGTCCCTCGAGTGAAGTTGAAAGAGGTTTAAATTACTCTTTACAAAAATAGCACATTCATAAATATATAAACAAGGGAATGTCAAAATTTTTAATCTAGTAAACAGTGTTTTACATGAATCTGTTCGTTTTAAGTTAAACATAGATCTTAGACAACGCTTTTGAGCTATAAAAACTTGATTTTTGTCGGTACAGTTGCCCCAGAATATGATACCATAGCGTAGTGTTGATACTACATAACTGTGATACGATGTTAATAAGGTGGATTCGTTAGAGACTTTGCTTAAATTAAATAGAGCATATGAAAACGAACCTAATTTTTTGCAAATATGTTCAATATGATGTTTCCATTTCAGCGTACTGTCGATATGAAGACCTAAAAATTTTGTTGTATTGATTTCATTTATTTTTATACCAGAATAATTGATATTTAAATTTCTTGCGTCAGTGTTTCTTTGTCTAAAGCGCATTAATTTTGTTTTGTCTAAATTAATATGAAGGTTATTATTTCTAAGCCATTTAATTACTGATGTCAAGGATTCGTTAATGTCATTAATGTCATTAATGTCAGATTGCTTGCCTCTCCGTATTTTACAGACTCCACATTGGTACTCTCTAAAGTGGAGTCTGTAAAATACGGAGATATCACACTCGTGCTGCTCAGCTGCACGATTTGGTTCGACCAGCTCCGTTCCATCATCGAACTACTAAACTAAGCGATTTGCTTCATCTTTCTTGATAAGGAGTGCGCGGGAGTGGAATTCTCTGCCGGGATCTATACACACATACCTACACATTACAACTTGGGACTCTTCAAGGCCAGAATTAACGGGCTTTTTCTAAGCAAGCGCGCTCCATCGTAGACCGCATACCAATTCTGTGGGTCCCGATATTATTAAATATAGGAGCGCACGAGTCACGCTTGTTCACGCTGTCACAGCGCGCGGCTGAGTGTTGCGGGGGGACAAGCGACGCGTTTAAAACTGGTTTTTGTGGTATCCAATAGCATAAGCCCCGACTTGTTATTAAATCCTTATTTGGTATTGCGGTATAAGCGACGTATACGTATGATTGTAGAACGTGGAAATATGTTATAATCGACACCATGATACCAAATCTAATTTAAGTAATATGGAATTAGCGACAATCGTTTTTATATTAGTAAACGGAAGTAAGGTATAACCACCAGTGTCATTTGAAAATCAATTTAGGTAATAGGGCATAACCGACTTGGCTGTCATTAAGAACTGAATGGAAATAGGGGATAACCGCCAGAGTAATATAAGTACGCAGTGTGTATATAGGGCACAAGCGCCATAGCTTCTTGGCAACCTTGTGAAGTAAAAAGGTATTACCGACAACAAACCCAAATTAAATCATTTTTGTAGGGGTACAATCACCTTTATAGCAAAAATGACCAGAATTTTCGTCGGTTAGCAAAAATAACACCATGAAAATGTATTTTTTTGCTTGGGCATAAACGCCAAAAAAGTCATCGTAGAGCCATGGGAGTAAGCGCATTCGAAAGAGCAGAAAATTTTAAGTCCAATGGCATATATAACTCATTTTTGACCAAAATGTCGCTTATGCCCTATTTCCTTTTAACCGTCGATATGGTCTATTGTGGAGAAGCTTCTTCTAAACCCTGCCTGTTCCATAGCTTGTTCATCGTCTATTGCTGGACTGATTCTTTTCTCTAATATTGTCGCGAAAAGCTTGTAAAGAGACGAGAGAAGGCTAATAGGTCTGTAATTACAGATATCATTTGGATCTCCTTTTTTATACAGCAATATTATATTCGACTCTGACCACTGTGTTGGTATTTCTTTAGTTTTTAGTATCTTATTAAAAAGATGTGTCAATGGTGTAGCCAGAGTTGCAATGCTATGTTTGATGGTTTCATTTGTTATGCCATCAGGTCCTGGACTTTTATCTGTTTTCAGTTTTTTTGCCCTTTCTATTATTTCTCGTTCGTCTATTGGCTTCACTGTACTTTGCTCTATTTCTATTTTATTCTCTAACGGTAGTTGATCCGTGGTTGTGTGTGAATTGTAGAGATTTCTATAAAAGTTAGTAGCCACCCTAAGTATATCGTTTCGGTTTGTTGTATTTTTGCCCGATTCTTTTAGTCCTTCTATCCAAGTTTTGTTAGTACGTAGTTCTTTGTAGGCCTTTTTTAGACTACCATGTGTTTCTAGGTGTTTTGTAATGGTGGCGATTCTGTGATTCTTGTAGTCTTTTTTTATATATTTACTTACTAACTTGTAGAGGGCTCTCAGCTCGTTCTTCATAGTTCTGTTTTTGTTTGGTGTACGTTGCAGTTCTCGTCTTCGTTTCAACAAGGTTTGAGTACAATCTGATAAAACGGAGATTTTGTTCGTGTTATGTTTCTTTTTCGCGAGTTTAAGGCTTTCGTTTATGGCATTTGTAATTTTATCGCACATACTTTGTACTGTTTCATCGTTTGGTAGCAGTTGTAGTAGGTGTTTTGCTAAGTTATCTTTATAGTTTTTAATCTCTTCGGCATCTCTTAGAGTGCTAGTTTGTGTATTTGTATAGCTTGTCCTGCTCCTCCTTGTCTTGCCTATCGAAATTGTTGATCTGACTAATCTGTGATCCGATGAGAAATTTGTGTTGATTACCTCCATATTTTGAAACATTTTTGGTGTATTTGATAGTATAAAATCAATCTCGTTCTTGTGTAGACTGTTTGGTGATAGCCAAGTCCACCTGCGTGATGGTTTCTTCTTATAGAACGTATTCATAATTGATAGTTTGTTTTCGAAGGCAAAATCTATCAGTATTTTTCCTCTCTCATTTCTTTCACCATATCCGTTCATCTTCATAATCATTTTGTCATCACATGTTGGTTGCCCTATCTTGGCATTGAAGTCTCCCATTAGTATTACTTCCTTATGTGAGTCTTCCATTGCTCTGCTCAATTCTTTGTAAAATTGCTCTATTTCTTCTTCAGGCGCTGCAGCTGTAGGTGCATATACTTGAATAATTGTTAATTTATGGTCTGTTATATTCAGATTCAGTATTGCAACACGATCGGTGATGCCTGTGAAACTTTCTATATATTTTTTTTAATATGTTTTTTAATTATGAAGCCTACTCCGTATTTACCAGCTGTTTGACCAGTATAGCAGAAGATGAAATCCTCGTATTCCTCTATGTTTGTTCCCGTGCGTCTGACTTCTGATAAACCAATGACATCGTATTTTATCTTTGATAGGGCTTCTCCCAATTCGATGAGTCTTTCATAGGAGGAGAGTGTTCTTACATTGTATGTAGCAATATATAGTTTGTCATTTTCTGTTGTTGCTTCTTTTGCGGTTTTTATTTTTGGAGGGTAGTGGTCTACGAGCCCCACGGTGACCGGCCGGCTTGGGGTGCTTTTGTAAAGTTGTGGGTTATATTTAGTTTTGACTTTTTGGTTCCGGTGGTTGATGCAGTTTACAAGTTTTTTGGACTTTCTGATGATGAAGCTGTTCCCCGTTCAACATAGTTGAGCATGTTGGGTCTGGTACTTTCCTTGCCTGGAGTTTTAATGGAAGGGTTTCGCTGTCGGCTAAAAGTTTTTGTTGTAGCCTTTTTTAAATTTGGAGTATTTGGAGAGCCAGATTCTTCTCTTTTCCTTTTTTCTGGATAGTTGTCTACTCTACTTTTCTTTACTATTAATTTATCATGTTTTATAAATGCTGTGTTTCCTTTTTTCTTCTCTTCTTCTACCTGTATCTGAAGCTGCTTTCTTTTTTCCAACACTTCTTTTGAATAGTCTTCCTTGATATATATTCCTGGTGGAAGCCTGGATTTATTTCGTAATATGATGTGTTTTTTCCATAAAGTGGTGATAGAAACAACGACCGGGCGTATTTTGTTGTTTACTTGTTTCCCAATTCTGTATATATTGCTTATTTCGTTACTTTCAATGTGTGTTCCTGAATCAATTATGACGTCTTTTATGCAATCAACAAGTTCAGCTTCGGTTCTTCTCGTTTCTTCAATTCCGAAAAATATAACGTTGTTTTTCCTTTTCTCATTTTTTAGGAGTTTGACTTCTTGTTGTAATTCAGAAACTTTTGTTTTTAGGATATTATTTTCTTCCGTAATGCATCTCATTTTCTCGTCCAGTGCTTCCATTATATTTTTTGTTATGGATTTTGTTATTAAAACAGCTTGGTTGTTTAATTTCTCATCCAAAAGTGACACTAGCCACGCCATATCTTTTTTGTCCATTTTTGGGGAGATTTTATTAATCTGGCAACACTGGAATTGTCTACTGTCACTCGTATTTGACGTTTGTGTCAGTTTTCAAGATGTTGGTGCCACTGACACTATTGCTAACTTCACTTTTGCCTATGATTTTGCACTTTTGTAGGTTAGGTATGTTTTTTAGTCCAGTAGTGTAAACAATTGTTCGTAAAAGTAGAATTTCACTGTTTTTGTTCTTGATAACTTTGTCTTGACTTTATTTGACTGCGTTTTAGTGATTTGTAGTTATTCACGCGGTTGTGCACACAGTTTTCGTATTTTTTTCGCGGAGGTGTTTGACGTACGTCTTTGCAGTTCAATGACCGGAACCGGACTTTTTTAAACATACAGTCCATAAAAAGCAATAGCATTCCATTATAAAATCTCATCACTCTTTTTTGTAAGTAGGTAAATAAATCATCAGTACGAAAAATTTAATATCACACAAGTATGGTTTAAAGGTCACTTGCCAAGAACAAAAGGTCAGGTAAAAAGAAATATATAACTTTTATTTTGTGGTAGAAAATAAACAATATGTCTATTTTTCTATAAATTATCTGCATCTGGCAGTATAACCAACCATACCTTCACTGGATGCGGGTCGACGCCGTAGGTATCAAGCTGGCACGCGATTTTAAGGAATGTCAGCTCTGCCTCCTGTGTGGTCATGCCTTTGACACCGCCACCGCCCCCTGGTGTACCTTCCACTGGCTCTCTATGTAGCTCCTAGAAAGCAACACAATTTTATTGTCAAAATTTTGGAATCAGAAGCGGCGAACGTGTGGGCAACCGCCGAAAATAAGTTAAAAAACATTTAAAAAATGAAAAAACCTTAAGTTACATGCCACAAGGTCCATCAACCATAAAAAAAGGTTCTTCTTATAAAAATACATTTGATATTCTATATTTTAAAAACATTCTACGAAACCCTTCTTGCACCATCAGAGGCCCTTTGTGAAATGTACCTTGCCCACATTAAGTTTAAGTCTCTGCCACACCACTTTGTAAAATTGATGAATGTCCACCAAACCAATTTTCGGCTACATCAAATAACAACATAGGATATAATATATCCTAATATTATTATAATAGTAATAATAATGTCCTCCTAGCCGGATATTTCGGCTATGGCGGCCAATTTTTAAGATCAGCCAACTACGCATGATATATTATAGTGTACAAGTAAGTGCGCAAGCACAGGTGCACTCCCTATTCCCTCACTCCCATAACACGGTGTGACAGCAGTCTGACACGACCAAAGAGAGATCAGGCGCAGGACCAACGGCTTAACGTGCCTTCCGAAGCACGGAATTATCATTCTTTTCAGACATTCTGGTGATTCAAGCCTGCAATATCCTAACCAAACTGGAAACATTTACACAAAGTGCAGATGCTCCCCGCGGGATTTGAACCCAAACCTCCGGGTATTAGAGCCTAACGCTCTAACCACTGTACCACGGAGGCAGTTACAGTTAGGATATAGTATAGTGTACAAGTGAATGGCCATGTAGCCATGATTCATCGATTATATAATATATATTATTAGTTAATGAGGTCAGATGATATTCTTCTCTAATGTAATAACTGCAATTGCCAAACTATGACTATCAAGAGCAAGCAAATCCTGACTTATTTGAGACAAACTGAATATAGAATGAAAAAAAATTAAATGATATGTATGGCATATTTGTTTTTTTCATAATTAAAATTAATTTCTGTTTGATATACAGATCTTTGTAAGTAGCTCTAACTCTAAAGTTTAATTACATTAGTTTTGTTTATTTACCTGTATTCTAGCTTCGATGGAGTCTGTTTGTCTTAATAACAATCTCATTTCAGTTACATAGTTTCCAACATGTATGCTTGGATCATAATCTCCTAGTTCGACTGGAAACAAACATTTTTGTTAAAACTTTAAATACTTATAGAATGAGTTAACCATTAGACTAGGTATTTAATTTAATAGTAACTACTGCTAGGTTTATTTAAGATATTTTTTGTTAATTTTGTGATTTAAGCTTGTAAACAGATTAATAACTCATTTATAGTGGTTAAGGAAAGGTTCTGCTATATATTTAATATATCTTACTTTGAATGATGAGGGCTCCAAGCATTGCTGCTTCATTGGCAGTACAGTATAGCCTTCCATGCAACAAATCTCTCTTCAGCTGCAGGTATATTTGAAACCTCGTCACATCTTCTTTTAGCAGTAATGGGTTTGGCGGATAGAATTTTACTCTAAAACTAAATAAGATTGGGGAGGCATCTGTAAAATACAACTATTAATAATAAATGTATGATTGATTAAGGCTGCAACTTAATTTTTAAAAGTGTAAGGGTATGTATGGGAATCATTTAGTTTATTTAATGAACCTTTGTTTACTATAAAAATTAAGATGTAACAATTTACTTTTTAGCATTTATCATCAGATATGATGATTTTATTGATTTAGGAAGAAGGAACAAAAAAACATTTATTGGGGCAAATCAATGATATGCAACCAAAACGTTAAATGGCAACCAAAGTATGCTCAGCATGTGCCTACGCTTGAGGAACCTTAACACTGATTTTCAGTATAACCACACATCAATAGAGAGATTGCATGTAAGGAATCTACAGTTTACAATGTAAACTTTACATAAACATATTACACCCAACAGCATGCTAAACTAAGAACTATTTATTATAATACTATATATGATATTACCTTTAACTTGCTTCAATATCAGCTTGGCCATATGTAACCAATGCTGAAAACAATAAACATGTTAACCACTCAACGCCGAACCGGCACTCGGGTGCCGCATAACAATAGATTTTCTATTGTGTCTAGTAATCCGGGGCTAGAAGGATTAATACTGGCCAAAAGTAAAAAAACAATAAGATTTCATAGGTAAGTAGGTACTTTATAAAAAAGAATGATAACTGTCTTAGGACTGTGCTTAAGATGCAAATATCACAACCAATACATAACACATTGATTTATTACATTATCATTTAAAATTCAGTATTTCAACAAATCAATAAACCTAAAAACCTGAATCAACATTCAAATGAAGTTTGTAGCTCACAGATATCATAGTAATAAAAGAGTACAATGTACTCTTAGGTAGGGCATTATAAAATTGTTATATCTTACCCGTTGTCCACCTGCGTCCACATACCGTAGTCCAAAGTAATCTGTTTCAGTAAGATTGAGTTGCTGACAAACATATTCCAACAGATACTTCCCCTTGTAACTAGGCTAAAAAACATTAAGATCTTATTAGAACTGTGATAAAAAACACAAGCCGATAATCATCTAATATTTACTCACATGGAATTCACATTCCAATATTTCTGTATCCTCTAAAAGTCTTACTGTGCATTTATAAACAATGTCTCCACGGCTTTTGAACATTCTGATGCTACCAAATAGCGTGAGTACTAACTGGCACTATTATTAAATGTGTTCATTTGTTGTTAACATTCTAATAACTAGGATGTAATTCCATTTAAATGCATTTCGAATTCACAGCGTACTTTCATTTGTTTTTCTATTTCGATTTGCTAAGAAATTCTGAAGTCAGACTGCTGGGGTGTGGTGGGGGGAAGGGGTAACGAACGAACGTAAAAGCCGTAACAGACCATCGAATCTGTGCGGTCCGCACCGCGACCTTGGTGCGGTGCGGTGTGTTTTCGATCGTGTGTAGGCCCGTCCGCCGCACATTATTATTATTATTACTTGTGCGGTCTGTTCGATGGCGAACGCATCGAACTTGGTGCGATCCGGTATCCGGTTCGCTCGTCTGTAGCGCGCACCGCACCGTTCGACGCATCAGTTGAATGTTTACCTCGAAGCGTGAAGGACGTATGTCAACAATAATCCTTATTATAAATGAGGACTAATCCTTAGATATATTTTAAAGTCATCATCATCTAAATCTTTGAATAGCCTTATGTGACTGTAATTCTGCCTGCTTTTTAAGTAAAATTTAGCCCATGCTCTCCTTTTCTTCTTTTAAATAAATAAATATCTCTGGACAATATTAACACAGCGCCATCCAGCCCCAAACTAAGCATAAGCTTGTGCTATGGGTGCTAGACAACGGATAAACATTACTATATACTTTTTTTTTTGTAAATACATACATATTATACATAGAAGCACCCAGACCGATACAAACAGACATGTTCGTTCATGCACACAAATGTTTGTACCGTGCGGGGATCGAACCCGCGACCTTTGATGTAATAGCCGACTTCTCTTTTTTACAACGGGTAAAGATGACGTTACGGCAATAGCAGCGACTGCTACAGCAATCTTCGCTTTTTTAGAAATAGGAGCCATAATTGAAAGAACCGAGCAGCGCAGCGTAAGATGTTGCCGTTTTCACCCCTCGAAAACGACTGGACGGTGCGTTGTGCGGTGCGATCGTCTGGAGCAAAAGACCGCACCGTACGGTGCGCGGTGCGGAGCGCACAGATTCGATCGTCTATTAACACTTTAAAACATTTGACATTTACGTTCTTTAATTTTTTGTATAGAACTTTTATTTAATTTTCAGACAATATGTATGTAATGGTTCTTCATTTTCTAAAAATTACATAAAATTACAAATTAGTAAAATGTTAACATCAATGACAACTAGAAAAAATAATTATTCTTAAAGTATGATTATGATAAGTATTTATATCTTTTCATCTACTTACTAAGGTTACGTCAATTTAAAAGCTACTTTTTATTATATCAGAGAAATAATGTTTGTTGCTTGTTTGCTTTTATCATTTTTGACTGTACTGAATTTTCTCAGATTTTCTTTTATTATTTCTAAACGATAATTAAATTCTGTTGACGCAACTTCCTGTGCAGTGTTGCCAAAAAAAGAAAAAGCTATTAATGGGGTAAATCAAGTAAAAGTAGGGACGCTCAGGCAGGAGTGAGGTCATGTCATGTTAGACTGCTTTCCTACTACCGTGTGAATGGGAATAATGGGTAATGCATGAATTGTGCGTTGCTACTACTAATACACACTCTCTTGAGCTCTATAATTTTATTATGTGTAGGTAGTTGGTTGATTGGCTAAGCATAGGTACTTAATCAGGTATCATAATGAATGCCACCATTTTGATGTAAAATATCAGCTTAAGGCAAGCCGCAGAACGGAGAGGTTTTTTTATTGTGACAAACATTCCCCACAAAAAAAAATGCGTTTAACGATTGTGCTTCATTTGGTGACTTTTTCTAAAATGTATGAACTAGAGTTGCCCACCGATAGTCCACTATTCGTAAACTATCGATAGTCTATCGATAGTTGACGTTATATCAATAGTATCGATAGTCTATCGATAGTATCGATAATATCGATACTATAGATACTATCGATATTACAAATTAACCAATACTATTGATCGGTAGCAATACTATCGATAGTATCGATACTATTACATTATAATACTATCGATAGTATCGATACTATTACATTATAATACTATCGATAGTATCGATAGTATCGATTGTTTTTATCAATACTATCGATAGTATCGATACTATCGATAGTATTGATGTATTAAATCATAAAAACTATCGATACTATCGATAGTTTGAAAAACTATCGATAGTATTACACTATCGATAGTTAAATAAACGCCAATAGTATCGTTTCTCAATTATAGCGTAGTTACACTTTTTATACCTCAAGAACGGATGAACCGATTTGGCTGCAAATTTGTGGAGGGGTAGCTTAGACCCAGGAGACTTCCCCCTCATATCCCTTTCCCCGTCCTATCCCCCATTGTCAATCCTATCCCCCTTCCCCCCACCTATCCTCCTTCCCCCATCAAAATATCCTATGTCAGTCTCCTGGGTCTAAGCTACCCCTCCACCAATTTTCAGCCAAATCGGTTCATCCGTTCTTGAGTTATAAAAAGTGTGACCTATAATTGAGAAACGATACTATTGGCGTTTATTCAACTATCGATAGTGTAATACTATCGATAGTTTTTCAAACTATCGATAGTATCGATAGTTTTTATGATTTAATACATCGATAGTATCGATACTATCGATAGTATTGATAAAAAACAATCGATACTATCGATAGCACTATCGATATTGTTACTATTTTTCAAGGTCAACTATCGATAGCGAAACTATCGATAGTTGGGCAACTCTGGTATGAACGCCTGGCCTGGGCTGGCCTGCGACAGCTGTCATCGGTTTGGCAGAGGAGTATATTGACTGTCAAATGTATAGACCGACAAACTTATCGGTTCCGGTGGCGGCGTCGCTACTGTCTATTTAGAACTGTCATTAAATATCGTTTTTGCATTGCATTTCAAGTAGTTCCAATTTTGGCCACCGGAACAGATAAGTTTGTAGGTCTGTATGCAGAGAAATAAAAAGTTCATGATTGGCCGGTCCTGCCCACTTAGGGATGTTCATTGATGTTATCTTTCGATTACACTTAATAATCGTTAGTGAAGGTTTAAGATATCGATAAAATTGTATTTTTTATCACTTTAAACGTAAAATTCTATATTAATTCTAATATAATATCAATCAATTTAATTAAAAGTAAATAAAATGTAAATGCGTTTTAAAAATAAGGCTACTCTCTTATAGGAACTCAATCTTGCAGTGTATATCAAAAGAAGAATCAATTACTTACGTATCGATCTCTTACCGTTCGCTTAAGATAAAACTACGTCACTGTGTTTCCCGATATTTTTGAGTGCGTCAACTTGCAGCGTGGGAATCGGAAAAGCATAAAATTTTCATAAATAATATATTTGCATCTTCCCTATAATTCCTCCTCCTCCTTAAGTCGTTCCCTCAGTGCTAAGGATCGTGGCTCCGACGAAAGCGTTGCAATAAACTTCTCCATCTACTTCGGTCTTCAGCTTGATGGAGAGCCTGGGATATCAGCATCCGCAATTCCTCGGACACCTGGTCGGACCATCGTCTGGGACTGCGTCCTCTCGGTCGTTTGCCATCCACATTACCGGTCACTATGAGCCTCTCCAAGTTATCTGTACCTCGGCGTGCTACATGACCAAAGTACTGTAGTATTCTGTGTAGGCATATTGTCGAGAGACGCTGCTGGGTGTCTAGCTTGAGCTCTTTCAATGTCGAAACGTTGGTGCGATGCGCTGTCCAGGGGATTCGAAGCATTCTTCGCCAGCACCACACCTTGAAAGCGTCGATTCTTTTTCTATCCGCCGCCTTCATAGTCCAGCCCTCGGAAGCGTAGAAGAAAATAGGAAAGACCGATGTACGGATGATGTAAATTTTTGTATTCCTTTCGATGTTGTGGTCTTTCCAAATCTTGCTGAGCTGAGTCATAGCGGTCTTGGCCATGCCTATGCGTCGCCCGATTTCCAGTTCACAGCCGCTTTTGCTGGTGATGACAGAGCCGAGGTATTGGAAATCCTGTGCCGTTTCATACTCCCGCGCAGTAGATTGGTATGCTGTATTTCGCTGAAATGATCCACGACCACCAGCTTAGTCTTGCCTTTATTGATGCTGAGACCGGCTTCTTTGCTCGCCTGTTCTACTCGCTTGAGAAGTTCTGCCATTTCAGTTTCGGATGCAGCAAGCAAGGTGGTATCATCGGTCTAACGAAGGTTAGATATTTTTTTTTATCTTTCCTATAATTACCTAATTACAAAAATACAAACGAACTTTACTTACTATAACTTGTAAAATCCAGCCAGCATGATTTCTCCAACAGCTGTATGTAATCGATTTGACAGGAGTAGTTTCACAAATTGACTGTCAAATGTATGCAGCAGAGAAATATTGTTTTGTTTATCACTTTAAACGTAAAATTCTATTATCAAAAATCAATCAATTTAATTAAAAGTAAGTCATCGTGGATTATTAAATCTGTATATGATTGCGATTCGAAAATAAGAATAATTATTTCCTAAAAGTAGTCAATCTTGGTGTACTGTAAATCGATAGAAGAATCGATTACCTATGTATCGAATATTTTACATTTGTTTATAATACGATGACGTCACTAGAAATGTCACCTGTCGCAGGGTTCGCACCTGTTGGATTTTACAAGTGTTAAACAATAATTTTACTGACTGTAAAATATAATAATTATTTAATTTTAAGACCGCCCACCATAGACAATAGTTCTACGTGTGCAACGTTGACAGTTTACTTACCCCGGACTTCGGAGTTTGAAATTTATTACATTGCCACACTCCCCACCGGAAGTGACTCTCCTTATTCCACTCCAGCTGGAAGAAAAACCATTTCTCGTCCATTCTGTTGGAGTCTTTCTCGGATATTACACGCTGACTGTAATCCGTGGTGAGTGTCAGAAGAATACTGTGCAGTGTATTAAAGTGTTACCTAGATCCCAGTAATTAGAAATATTGTGTTAGTATTTACTTCCAATAATAGCATAAATACTTTTGATTTATCTATTGAACTTCACGTTATTTTTGCCGACATTGTGGTGTAATTCTAAACCTTTCAACGTGTACAAGTGCGGTTGCAAATCGTTTTAATTTGTAATTCGAAATTAGTCTCTCTTGTTTTATTAACTTTTTAGTGATTTAATATTCCAAATTCAAAAACGTGATTCGTGATGTGCTTACGCGTCACCCTTTTGCACGGACCGGCTCGTCACCACCACGTGGTTGATGCTTTCATGTTTTACTTAATTCACTTTACAGTATCTGCTCATGTAAATTATAAACTTCTCCAAGTCCTTTTATTGCCATATTTTATAAAAAATTGCAATAATATTGTGAATTCTTTTCGTAATGGCTGACATCCATTGTGAAATGTCAAGATAGGGCGAGGCGGCCATGCGGCGGCCATATTGCCGGCCGCTCGTACATGAGGTTCGACCTTGCAGATGCCGGTGTGCATCGTTGTCCCTATTCGCACTTATTTATCAAAACAAAGATAATAACCACTTTCGTTTTGTTTTGTTACAGACTAACCAAAAATGGGTAAGGAAAAGACTCACATTAACATTGTCGTCATTGGACACGTCGACTCCGGCAAGTCCACCACCACCGGTCACTTGATCTACAAATGCGGTGGTATCGACAAACGTACCATCGAGAAGTTCGAGAAGGAGGCCCAGGAAATGGGCAAGGGTTCCTTCAAATACGCCTGGGTATTGGACAAACTGAAGGCCGAGCGTGAGCGTGGTATCACAATCGATATTGCCCTGTGGAAGTTCGAGACCGGCAAATACTATGTCACCATCATTGACGCTCCTGGCCACAGAGATTTCATCAAGAACATGATCACTGGAACCTCCCAGGCTGACTGCGCCGTGCTCATCGTCGCCGCCGGTACCGGTGAGTTCGAAGCTGGTATCTCCAAGAACGGACAGACCCGTGAGCACGCTCTGCTCGCCTTCACCCTTGGTGTCAAGCAGCTGATCGTGGGTGTCAACAAAATGGACTCCACTGAGCCCCCATACAGCGAATCCCGTTTCGAGGAAATCAAGAAGGAAGTATCCTCTTACATTAAGAAGATCGGTTACAACCCCGCTGCTGTCGCTTTCGTCCCCATTTCTGGCTGGCACGGAGACAACATGCTGGAGCCATCTACCAAGATGCCATGGTTCAAGGGATGGCTTGTTGAGCGCAAGGAGGGTAAGGCTGAAGGCAAGTGCCTGATTGAGGCTCTTGATGCCATCCTGCCCCCTGCACGTCCCACAGACAAGGCCCTGCGTCTGCCCCTACAGGACGTCTACAAAATCGGCGGTATCGGAACGGTGCCCGTCGGCAGAGTCGAAACTGGTGTGCTCAAACCCGGTACCATCGTCGTATTCGCCCCCGCCAACATCACCACTGAAGTCAAGTCTGTGGAGATGCACCACGAAGCTCTCCAGGAGGCCGTACCCGGCGACAACGTCGGTTTCAACGTAAAGAACGTCTCCGTCAAGGAATTGCGTCGTGGCTACGTCGCTGGTGACTCCAAGAACAACCCACCCAAGGGAGCCGCAGACTTCACCGCACAGGTCATCGTGCTCAACCACCCCGGACAGATTTCAAACGGTTACACACCTGTATTGGATTGCCACACAGCCCACATTGCCTGCAAATTCGCCGAAATCAAAGAGAAGGTAGACCGTCGTACTGGTAAATCCACTGAAGACAACCCTAAATCCATCAAGTCCGGTGATGCCGCCATTGTCAACCTAGTTCCTTCCAAGCCCCTCTGTGTCGAGTCCTTCCAGGAGTTCCCTCCCCTCGGTCGTTTCGCCGTGCGTGACATGAGGCAAACAGTCGCCGTAGGAGTCATTAAGGCTGTCAACTTCAAGGAGGCTGGTGGTGGCAAGGTCACCAAGGCTGCTGAGAAGGCATCCAAGGGCAAGAAGTAGCTAGCGTTGTTAACAGCACAATTTTTCATACAACTGCGATACTTCATACACCGTAAGGTGTTCAGAAGGAAAGAAGGGCTACAAACTCATTCCTTTTCTATATTTTTTACAAGGCTTATACTGTAACATTATTTTATAATTTATATAAGGTTATACATATATCTGAAATATTTTGTTATGACTGCAACTAAAGTGTAAATTCATAGAATAAAGGTAGCCTCCAGTAATATTTAAAGATTTATTTTTATTTCCCTTCCATAAATTCCAAGCCCTGATTATAATCTTATCTGTACCTATAATTAATTGCCTAGATGAGAGATTATCCAGATGAAACCTTTGACACCCCAACTGTCTAGTAGTTCTCGTACTTCAAGTACCTATGATGTCGAGGTTCTGGATTAAATTCCCAGCACAGCAAGTAATCACTTCCCAGTTCCATTACATTTGCTAACAATCTAAAAACAAAAAAATATTACTAAAAACTGAGCTATGTACGAATATCGGATCTATCATAGAGGGCAAATGACCTCCATATAATACACGCTAGGTGTAAATTAGCTATTACGATTAGGTAATACCTAGGTACCTACATTTTAGTGCAAACTAAAACGATATTAACGGCAAGATTCGATATTTGAATTCATGTGCCGTTGAATCCCTATAAATCTTGTTAGAATAGATACATACCTACGTCCACAGGTGAATGATCTCTAAAATATTAATCTACTCTCAACCCATTTTACAATTTCCGTTGTGAGATTATCCGTTCCGTTGTCTAATACCTATTTTATTTTCGTATTGTAAACTCGAGTTTGTAGGTACCTACCTATAATTTTAATATTTTTAACAATTTATAAAAACGAGTATAAAGTACTTGCATAACATTAGCAGATTTCTACTATTCTATTATGTACTATCGAGGTCACCCGCGCGTGATCACCCTTAAGGCTAAAATCCTGTGCAGTATTTTCACGTTTACAAGCGCCGCTCCTAAGAAGTCACGATGCGCGTGCACGGTATATTTTTCCAAAAGTGATCACGCGCGGGAGACCTCGATCGTACATACCTAATTTAATTTTTGAATATTAGGTAGGTATAACTAATTCCTGGACATCTTTCACACATCTCGGTATCTCCGATAAGAGAAACATTAGATCCTTTTACCTTTAAAACTACTTCCATAACAGAAAAGTAACAAAAATTAAAAAAAAACCCGGCATTTGAGGTTCTCAATTCTCAACGCAGGTACCACGAATATAAACTTACTTACATAAATACAAATAAACATCCAGACACAGAACAAACACAAATGTTCATCACATAAGTGTTTGTCCTGGGTGGGATTCGAACCCGCGGGCGCGTTTTCAGTGTGTTGTGCCGCGCGTGTTTTCTTGCATAATTTTAATGATTAAAATCTGTCGTCCCGCGTACCGCGGCGGAGCGCGGTGCAGTGTGGTAACCGCCTTACGGGACTTTTAAAACAAAACCATGCCATAGAAAAGGCGGAGTTTACCTACCCTAAGTACCGAGGTGTTCCTACTTGCCTGATGGTGGTGTCATGGGAGAACGGGTGACCCCCTTGCATCCATCATACGTAGGTACACTCTTCCCACAAGACCCTCTCCTGTAGGGAGGGGCGATGGAAATGGCTGGGTGAACCGGGTGAGTAAGTATCATATCTTCCTACTTACATAGAATTTGTCACTGAGCGACATCAAGTGCTGTACTAGATACAATAATAATATTGTCTTATTGTTGTGCAATTGTGAATTAACCCGAGAAAATAAAACTAAAGGTAGGTACATACTTACTAAATAAATATACTATTTCCACTTCAAAAAATATTTTAAGACATTGCCTTTCAATCTTTCTTCTTTGTATAAATAAAATAAGAATTATTAATAGTTAATACTTATTAATTCTTTATTACATTGCACGATTGCACCACACAACGAATAAAAAGGCGGACTTAATGTCACATGACTTTTTCTTCCAGTTAACACTAGCTAGGGTTAAGTAGAAAGGGATAGAAGATATTACTTACATAAACAAATTAAACATTAATATTTTAATTTAAGAAATATTAATGTATTATGTTTAATAATTTTGGCTGTTTTGTTTTCGTTGTTAGGTCATTGACATCCATAATCTACGATAAAATTAATTACCTTGGCATGTACTGCACTCTTGCTTTCACTTTTGAAATCACAGACGTGCAGACAAGATACCTATTTTAACCTACCTATTCATTTTAAGCAACTTACTTACTACTTTATCATTAAGTTTGTAGAAAGAAACTGGGTGCAAAATTTTATTTTAGGTTTTGTGCCAATAATATTATTGCAAAATAGGTACATAATAGGTAATTTTATCCACAGTCATCTGTGGTGTCATATAATAAAATAATGCAAATGGGTATGTACATTTTACTGATCTCCGCGCGTATTAAGTATATTGGACCTCAGTGGTACATTTACAGTTTCCAATTGTTTTGTGTATTATATTGTATCTTTATTAACATGAGATAAAATGAAAACTTTCTTGAAATAAATGTTTTACAAAATAACCATTCAATGTTATGAAATATTTTGAAAATATAATGTTGTGCAATATATTGAAAATAGAATTTTACTTGAAACCTATTAATCTATACTATTATTAATAGTATAAAGAGGAAAGATTTGATTGTTTGTTTGTTATTATTGATTGAATAGGCTCCAAAACTACTGATCCGATTTGTATAATTCCTAAACTGTTGGAACTTGGAAAGCTACACTTTCCCTGGGTGACATGGAGTACTTTACTTTTGATCTCGGTTATGTAGGGCGAAGGGGGGATTTTCAAAAAAGAAATTACGCGCGGGTAAAACCGCGGGCGAAAGGCTATATACTTAATACTTATGAAATAATTTTATAAAATTCATGCCTACAAGTTTATGTTGGCAAATATTTATTGTCCAAGTCTTTTGAACAATTTGACAGCAATATTAAATATGTTATCTGACTTTCAGGAGGGTACCTACTTATTGGTATTTTTGACCAATGTTATGAAATAGACTGAAAATTATTGAAATGGACCAACATTTATAGTATATTTACTTGAAACCTATTGAAAGGCGTATATTCTTTATAAATCATTTGAACATTTTTCTAACAATATAAAATATTTTTATTTGACTTCGGTACATATTAGTATGTAACTTCAGCTAGGCAAGAAGAATATTGTGGTAACATCAAATAACTTTATAAACATCATTGTGTAACATAGGAAAATTATTAAATGTGAATTAATGATCTTTTATGATACTATCTAAAACTATTTATTAAATAAATATTTAAAACTATATGTACATAAAAGTTAGTATGTAACATTGTAGTTCTTTCTTTCAGATTCTTCTTTCTCTTCTTCCTCTATGATCATATTGGCCCATTCCTCTGCTCGTCTGTACCTTTGGCGTTTCGAATAAGGTGCGTACCACCATCTATAACTTATTACTACAAGAGTTGTAACAGAAACAGCCATCAATGTTTTTGATAAAGGATTTGCAGTTTGGAACCATCTTTCAATTAGACCCATGATTTCACTCTGAATTTGTTACCGGTTCTTCAGAAGTTACAAGCTGCCCCCTTTTCTTTCGAGGATAATGTTCTTCAAATAGTGGTTTCCAGATATAAATTCCTCCGATAACTCCCAATATTGTTACTAAAACGATTTGACCATTAGTTATACCACGGGGTTTGTAAATGCGCATTATTACATGAGTGCTGTAAAAAAGAAATAAATTTTATTAAGGGATAAATAGATGATAGTTTTTATTTACTTGGTAATATTTGCTTATTTTTAACTAAGTCCTAACCTAATAATTTTGCCATCATAACCTCAAAGTTGCTCAACAAAGTGGAAGAAAAAAAGTTGAAACCATAAACAAAAATTTTGACGGGTAAATTTTCTTCAACCCCTCACTCACATTATACGCAATGGAACTTCTATTATAAATAAATAGGTATATTATTTTTGTTGATTTACATATTCTTTCAACATAATTGCTTAAACTGAATTATAATCATTAAACACAAATTAATAATAAAACCTCAGAATAAAACATTAAAACGTACATACGTATTTTTTTAAAATTGTTATTGTAACAGTTGATAGTATGCTTAGTGCTTAGTTATCATTTTATTAAGGATTTCTTTGCCGTTACCTAAAAATACTCTCAATAAAAAGTTAATTTTTCATAAACCGAAACGCGACACGAGTGTGAGTGAAATGTCAAAAGTGATGTCATATTGTTAACCACAGACTAGATAAGATTAAAGCCCGCTCCACACTTAGCCCGCGAATCGCGCGCGAACGCCGCGAAAGGGCGCGAACGCTAAGTGTGGAGCCGTTTCGCATATTCTTCGCGGTTTCGCGCTTTGTTCCCCAATTTTTGTCGGTTTTTTGGTCCGCGTCAAAGGGAGCGCGAAGCGCGAACGCGACGCGAACGTGCATGACTCCACACTCGCAGTCCGCGACGGTCAGTATCTATACTAATATTATAAAGAGGAAAGATTTGAATGTTTGTTTGTTTGTTTGCTTGAATTGAATAGGCTCCGAAACTACTGAACCGATTTGAATAATTCTTTCACTGTTAGATAGCTACACTATCCCCGGTGAACATAGGGTACTTTTGATCCCGGAAATGTGGGGGGAAGGGGGGGGGGGGATATTTGAAAAAAGAAATTACGCGCGGGTGAAACCGCGGGCGGAAGGCTAGTTGTTCATAAAGAGTTACTTATTAAGGGGGAATA
The DNA here is from genome assembly GCA_949319885.1 of Mecyna flavalis. Classification (NCBI taxonomy): domain Eukaryota; kingdom Metazoa; phylum Arthropoda; class Insecta; order Lepidoptera; family Crambidae; genus Mecyna; species Mecyna flavalis. The sequence goes on from OX439426.1 coordinate 4,405,486, forward strand.
GAGTCATCAGCTTTATCGCCGATCAGCGCCTTCACGTGAAACCGGAAGAAATTATATTTTTCTATATTTCATAATTAAAGTACGCTAACACGCATATTATTAGGGACGCAGCAACAGCTACTTCGACGTCCATTTCATTCAAAGTTGCGAACTTAACTGTGAAAATACCGCGAACCATTGCGAGTGTGGAGTAGGTGGAGTCATTGTTGAATTCGCGGCAAGTTCGCGGCGCGAATTCGCGCCGTGATTCGCGGGCTAAGTGTAGAGCGGGCTTAAGATAAATCTGTTAACCTGAAAACAGTTGTGAGGTGTGGGATTTGATTTGTTTAATTACCAATTTATTACCATTCATTACACAGTAGCAAAGAGTAAAGTAATCCACACAGAAGCAGTTCCTGTGGAATCATGCCTGGAATTCCACGAAAAACACCAAATTTATTAATTACCGGTAATTTTTGGACATCATTTTTTTCATAATTTACATTTAGTAAATATTTAATTTTTATTGACCTAACATGAATGTGCAGGCACTCCAGGAGTAGGAAAATCTACTATAAGTGAAAAAATAGCTGAAAGAGCAGGCTATACTTGGAGAGAAGTTTCAAGAATAGCAGAAGAAACCAACTGCCTTGATGAATATGACGCAGAGTATCAGTGCCCTTTTTTAAATGAAGATAAAGTAAGTATATTTAATTTAAATCACACTTCTATAACTGATGAAAGAAATAGGTTTTGAGCATGAATATTGGCTCGTATCAGAAATTAATGGACTATTCAAGTCAAAATTTTGTTACAGTTACTGGATATAATGGAACCAATGATGTCCAAAGGTGGTAACATAGTTGACTACCATGGATGTGATTTCTTCCCTGAGAGATGGTTTGATGGTGTTTTTGTTATTAGAACAAATAATACTGCACTGTATGACAGGCTATCAGCGAGGTAATATAGCAGTATTATATTAAATTATAAAAAGCATGAATATTTAAGTTTCAGACCATAGTCTTCACCTTTCCATGTAATATTTTATCACATGTTATTTTAAATTACAGGGGTTACACTGGGAAAAAGTTGGAAGACAACATTCAATGCGAAATATTCGAAACACTTTTAGAGGAGGCCCAATCATCATACAAACCAGATATTGTGAAGGAGCTCCAGAATGACACTGAAGAGCAGTTGCTGAAGAATGTAGAAACCATTCTAGAGTGGATCGAAAGATGGAAGGAAGAGAATTTATAATAAATTTTAATCATCACATACTTTTTTTATTGTAGATCATATTTTGCTACTCATACTTTACTCTTCTTTCTTCAAATCCAGATCTATAAAGAGGCGGTCTTTTTGACCGCTAAGTAATTAAGATTGGTACCTGGCCGCTTTTATATGCACCAGATGCATAATATTATAATATTTGGGTACCATACCTACTTTGATTTATTTATTTCAATTTGTTTTTATTGAAGGGTTTTAGGGGAGAAATAACAACTGCAGTTTTATTATAAATACAACCTAATTTATTCATTAGCCCACCGACATATATAAGAAATGCATTCAAAATTACTGTATTTACTGTATTCTATGCTAAGTATAAAACTGGCCTGTCTGAACTCTGTACTTATTTGAGATAACGTAGTCAAAATGGCGAACATACAGTACCGAGCGAACAGACCAGCGTTCTATGCGAACGACAGGCACACTACTTGCACACGACAGTCACTCACAGATCTTTCATGGAAAGTTTCACATCACAACACTTTACAGCTCAGACTTCTTCACATTGCCCTTTCTGTCCCAGCCGTTGAGCTCACTGCTGGCATGTTCAGACACGTATTTGACGAAGTCTTCGAGAGCACGTCCACCCTGGAATAAACAAGAAGTTCAATGTTACTGTTATTTCTTTAAAAGGGAGACAAACAAGCGAGTCTGACACCTGAACACCTGGGACTAGGAATGTAAGTTGCATTGCTTGCCTTTCAATATGGTGTGTGGGGGATGGGTTGGGCTATAAGAGATGGGGATGAGTTGAGTCTCAGTCAAGCTGACTTATTACAAATGTCAGACAGGAACTGTCTGCAGCAAGGCACACCACACATATAATTTTTTAAGTGCATAATAATAAAGAGTATATTCTTTACATTTACTACATCTCTAAGTAACCATTACTACTTCCAACTTATTAATAGTGGATGCATATGCAGGAAAGATATGATTCAAAGTTGGAATGTATGTCAGTGGCCAAGTAATGGTCTCTCTTATATTCATCAATGCCTTTATCATTGCCATTTTAATGCAGATCTAAGAATAATGTTCCTGTACTTACATTGTATCTGACAGGTTTCTTGGAGCTATCCTTGGGTTTCCAGTAGATGGTGGGGAATCCGGAGACTTCAAACTGCGACTTGGGCCAGTCGTTGGCTGTGGCATCCATCTTGATGATGTCTATGGCCTCATTCTTCAACTGTTGAAGGAATGCATTTTTAATATTAAACCATATATATACTAATGAATGAAATAGTCAAATCTTTACAAAAGAAGCTTTTAAGCTTTTGGTTTTTAAGATACTGAATACTCATTGAGGGAAATTATTTTTATGCAAGTAGGTAACAAATGTTGTGAAATTTAAAAACGTCACCTTATCCCCGAGCTCCTCCCAGACGGGCGCGAGCTTCTGGCAGTGGCCGCACCACGGCGCGTAGAACTCGATGAGCGCGTCGCGGCCGCTGTCCGTGACCAGCTCCTTGAAGTTCTTGCCCACGGCCACCTTCACCGGCCCGTCGTTGTTCTCCGGTACGGCCTCCGACTTCACGAAAGGTTCCAGCTTGCCGTCCAGAAGGTCCTTCGCGAACGCTAGGACGTTGTCAACGCTGGAAAGGGAAAGGAATATATTATTATAAAAAGTAAGTAATTATTATCAGTCTTATTTCCCACTAATTGACGATTAGTGAATCTCTAAAGCTTATTATGAATAAAGAATATTAATTTTAATTTGATGACTATTATAATAATTATTATGACAACCACTCTAAAATGACTGTCATACAATTTGATTGTTTTCTATAAAATATATAATTATTGTTGTTTAAATGTACAATTAACATTTTAAAAAATAACAGTAGGTTATCACTTTTGACAAGGTGTTTCTAGGCGCGATAAGAAAGTATTTGAAACGAGAAAAATGGATTACGCAAGTGGCGTGTGAAAACAATGCACCGATAAGCACACTTAAGCATACATCGTTTGATTATCGTATATTGATAGGTTTTATTTTTCCATAAGTCTTAACAATGTTCTACAAAACAAATTGACATGACTACAAGTAACGAAATCATAGGGTAGTCTTTATTCCGTCAATGGGCCCCTCAGAACTGAAAAAGACTCTTAGTCTAAGAATAAATAATTCTCCCAAATGAAGAGTAAAGATTTCACCCAAAAAAATAATATTTTAATGAAAAAAAAAATCTGACTTGTCATTTCTGAGTTTTAATCATGCAAGTTTTTTTTTTATCTGGGACACACAAGATTTAGTCGCAAGGTGGACACATTACGCTTAATTACACACCTTAGGGGACTCTAGCCCGGGGGCCCTTCATTGATACGGCGGTAGCTACTCCCCTGCACTGTAAATAATTGACGATTCAGAAGTGCATCTCTGGAGCCTACAGTTTTACTAGCACCTGTATGTGGGGCAGACCAACAAGATAGAATATCAAAGAAACAAACCTGAATTCGGCGGTCATGACAAACTTGTTGCCGTCGGCGTCGCGTCCGGCGACCACGGGCTTGTCGCCCTTAGCGAAGTCGATTCCGAACTCGTTCAGCTCGTGCGTGAAGTCATCCTTGTCGCTCACGGCGAAGTTCGCCTCCGACACTTCCTTTGCCACCTGACGACAACAAGAAGTTAAATAGTATCAGCCTAGTAGCTCCCGCTTACTAGTTTATGTATTTATTTTGCACCCAAGATTATTTTGCATGTTAACTTTTGTATCCTATTAGCACTTCGAAGTGAATAGTCTGTCAAGAAACTATGTTCTTTATTATGTGCTTTTTTACCGTGTTACGCTAGTACAGTCAGCGTCAAAATGATCTGAGCGTTCAGAACCACCAGATATGTATATCTGAACATTTGACAAAAATCAACCTTACCATAAGACGTAAAGGTGCATTTTCATTTGTTGTTTGAGAACAAATGACAATAAACGATATTTAGACATAAAAGTATTGTGCTAAGAGTGATTTTTGTCAAATGTTTTTGATATTTTTGATGGTTTGAACGCTCAGATCATTTTGGCGCTAAGTGTACGGCAATAGGACCACAAGGTCTTAAAATGCGGGTTCATTCAATTAACTTCGAAATTGAATGTGTTCTCGAAAAAGCTTGCGTATAAAGTTAGTTACATTAGATTAGGAAAGCTTGTATCAATCCCTTTTATCTCAGTGTGACAGGAACTAGATAATAAGATGAGCAGTGAGTGCCGGCAGTGGGGTGTTTATTAACTTACACAACATTCGTTGTCGAGTCCCCAACGCAATGTTATCGTTATCAACTTTAATATGAATAATTATGATATTTTCATTAAAAGAAAAAGAAATAACATCGCACGGACTGACAAAGGATGATGCCCGTTTTTCTATGAAATCTGGTCCCACCTCCAATAGCTATGTGTGTTACATCACTGGATAGGTACTTTTGAGCTGAATAAAAGTTACTATGGCGCCAAGTTCCAAATCTTAGTCCGTTCAGAGTTATTCTTTATTTATATACTAGCCATCCGCCCGCGGTTTCACCCGCGCGTAATTTCTTTTTTCAAATATCCCCCCCTTCCCCCCACATTTCCGGGATCAAAAGTACCCTATGTTCACCGGGGATAGTGTAGCTATCCAACAGTGAAAGAATTATTCCAATCGGTTCAGTAGTTTCGGAGCCTATTCAATTCAAACAAACCATCAAATCTTTCCTCTTTATAATATTAGTATAGATTTATTCCTTAATTCTGGTCCACTCCTTCAATAGCTATGTGTGTTACGTCGCTGGATAGGTACTTTTGAGCTGAATAAAAGTTACTATGGTGCCAATTCCAAATCTTAGTCCGTTCAGAGTTATTCTTTATTTATATATTTATTCGTTATGAAACTGTGGCGTCTCATCCGGTGCAAATACTTTTCATAGTTTATACTTTTTACTTTTTTACTGTTTGGCTGCCTCCGTGGTACAGTGGTAAGAGCGTTCGTCTCTAATACCCGGAGGTCGTGGGTTCGAATCCCACGGGGAACATCACTTTGTGTGATTGTTTCCAGTTTGGTTAGGACATTGCAGGCTTGAATCACCTGAATGTCTGAAAAGAATGATGATTCCGTGCTTCGGAAGGCACGTTAAGCAGCATCATCTAGCCCCAAACTAAGCATTAGTTTGTGCTATGGGTGCCAGACAACGGATAAACATTACTTTACGCTGTGTGAATAATGTCCAGAGATATTTATTTATTTACAGATTTATTTACATTTGGCACGACATACTAAAAATATATTGCACTAGTAGCCGTCTCCGCGGTTTCACCCGCGCGTAAGTATTCCTTTTTTCAATTATCCCCCCTTCCCCCACATTTCCGGAATTAAAAGTACCCCATGTCACCCGGGGATAGTGTAGCTTGGAAAGTAGTAGTTTCGGACCGTATTCAATACAAACAAATATACGAACAAACAATCAAATCTTTCCTCTTAACAATATTAGTACAGAAAAACTTATAGTACAAAACAGAACACTAAATGACATTATAAAAGAAACATTTCAAAATCCAAACAGTAAAAAAGTAAAAAAGTGTAAACTATGAAAAGTATTTGCACCGGATGAGACGCCACAGTTTCATAACGAATAAATATATAAATAAAGAATAACTCTGAACGGACTAAGATTTGGAATTGGCGCCATAGTAACTTTTATTCAGCTCAAAAGTACCTATCCAGCAACGTAACACACATAGCTATTGAAGGAGTGGACCAGAATTAAGGAATAAATAAATCTATACTAATATTATAAAGAGGAAAGATTTGATGGTTTGTTTGAATTGAATAGGCTCCGAAACTACTGAACCGATTTGAATAATTCTTTCACTGTTGGATAGCTACACTATCCCCGGTGAACATAGGGTACTTTTGATCCCGGAAATGTGGGGGGAAGGGGGGGATATTTGAAAAAAGAAATTACGCGCGGGTGAAACCGCGGGCGGACGGCTAGTATATAAATAAAGAATAACTCTGAACGGACTAAGATTTGGAACTTGGCGCCATAGTAACTTTTATTCAGCTCAAAAATACCTATCCAGCGACGTATCACACATAGCTATTGGAGGTGGGACCAAAATGGGCATCCTCCTTTAAAAAACCGAATAAATAAACTAGGTACCTAATATTTTTAGGACACATGCATTATACATTTACAAAATGTTAATGAGAGTGGATAATGACGTATTCAATTGACATTGGAGAGTGATTATGTTTATTTTTATTTTATCAACAGGAAAAACAGCTTTAAATTGGAGAAACCAGACATAAAATACAATCTGAAAGTCATTTTTCGTTGCGCGCATCAGCCAATCACAATTTCTGAAGTTTCAAATTTTTTATACTATGATTGGGTTATTGATTAACTACACTACAAGTACATATTAATGAAAAACTTGATTGAAATACATAAACTTACATTTTAATGTGTTTTCAATGAAATCATTATTTGATATTGGAAATATAGTCATGCTTTTGAACAATTTCATGTACTTTACAATCCATATATTCAGTATTAGAATAGAGGCACGCAGCCCACCTGATTGTAAGCGGCCACCACGACTAAACCATTATGGAACACTTAGCTTGAAAACGTCGCTTAATGTGCTGGCACACTGTAGGCTTATGATTTTTGAGCCTTTGATGACAAATGCTCCATAGTCCATACAGACCTACAAACTTATCTGTTCCGGTGGCCAAAATTGGAACTACGTGAAATAGAATGCAAAAACTATATTTAATGACAGCTCTAAATAGACAGAAGCGATGCTGCCACCGGAACAGATAAGTTTGTCGGTCAATACACTAGCTCCCACATTAATATTTCCAAAACACAATTAGATGGTAGCTAGCCAGTCAGAGTCATACCAACAACAAGAGCCAATGCAGGAATCGACCCCATGACCTCGCGGTTTTATACAAGAGCGGCTTAGCCACTGTTCCACGGAGGCGGTCAAACTTCAAATTAATTCAAGTTGAACGTTTAAAAACAAGGATCATAGAGGATAGTTTACCTTGAGCACGCGGTTCCTCCAGTAGTTGGTTCCCTTGGGGTTCTTCACGTAGTCCACGTCGTAGTAGGCCACGATCAGAGGGTTGCCGAAGTCTTGGATGTTGTCCTTCTGGCGCACACCGACCAGGCCGTGGCTGTTGAGAGACATTTAATTTTTATTACCATTTATACTACTTATATTGAAATTGTATTTGTAACAAAGCTTTCTATGGTAGCAGTGCGTACGGGTAAAGGTGACTCTCGCACCGCTCAAATACCGGAGGAACCTACCTTTGCGCCTGTAGTAATAGTATGGACCTATGATGTAGGAATACCTACATGCGAATATTTTTGTGACGAGTAAGTTCTATTACTCAATAAAACATAAATAACATAGATATATCATACAATTGTAGACGAATTCTCTACGTCGTATTGAAGAAACTAACGGAATATTTTAAGGCTATTAAAATAAAGCTGCAAATCAAAATTAATTTGACATTTGAAATTTTACTTTTGTACTGCATAGACATTTACGATTTAAAAGGTATGTTATATGCATCCTAGGTAATTCTGTTGGCTAACGTAGGCAGAGCAGGAAATCATAACAGGCATCGTTCTCGCCTACGCGACTATTAGAATACATGGTGCCCTTCAAAACATATTCAACATATTATGCTTCCCAATCCCTTGGCTTCTTATGAGTATGAGACATGAGATCTAATTATCTTGACTGATACCTACATAAGTGCTTCACTTTTTAATTGTGCCGAGTAAAAATGCTTTAACTATCATTCATAGTGTTATAAATACGTTTGTTACTCTTTTCGCAAAAAACTAGTGAACGGATTTAGATGAAACTGACAGTAATCTAAACATCCAGACACAGAACACACACAAATGTTCAAACATGTACATGCCCTAGGGGGGAATCGAGCCCAAGACTTCTTTCTTGCGGCAGAGAATGTATGAATAAATAAAAATATCCTGTGTTACCAGTTTCATGTTCCACTCAAACATAGCATGACAATGAAACTGCAATTACATACCGCAATCATGCCTATTTAGAGCCATAAATATCGCTTCAACACGATCTTTTCATGATAATCATGATGGCACATATTGATACGCTGCCGAGGCTTGAATGGCGGATGTACCAACTAGCTTGTTTATTAGTTAATTTATTATAAGTACTATTGCCATTCTCTCAGCGGCGTAGCGTGGGTGTCAGCCGCCCGGGGCGGAAGACAATTCTGCCGCCCTTTTTTTTTTTTGGACCTCCAGTTGGCAAATCAGCCCACCCGCCCGGGGCGGAAGACAATTCTGCCGCCCTTCTTTTTTTGCTCCTCCAGGAAATTTTGCCGCCCCCTAAAAAGTGCCCGCCTGGGGCGGACCGCCCCCTCCCCGCCACTGCATTCTCTGTACCATACCAAGTATGGGGTTCTAAAATGGAATAATTGCTGAACTGCTAATTTTTCGTAAATTTTTTTTTACTAAGCAGATAGGCACGGAGCCCATCCGATGGTAAACAGCCACTGCGGTCTACTCCACGGAGGGATATTTAAACTGGAAGCATCGCTCCATGAGCTGCCACACATTAGTTCACAAGAAATTAAAGTTAATAATAACTTAATCCGCCTACATTGTATCATCCAATCTTGTAACATATTTTTCTTTTATAATTTTGTGCAATAAAGAGTATATCTATCTATCTTAATTATTATTATCAAATGCAATTAGGATACACTTACAAGTTCTCCTTGATGAAGGTCTTGAGAGAGTAGGTCTGGGGGTCACCCTTGTACACGACGAATGAGTCCTCAAACTTGTTCTGGAGACGCTTGGGCCGGTATAGCACGACATTGTCCCTGTTAAAAAAAACGATCATATAATTCAAAGTACAAGGGTTGATATCACACTGCAGGGCTAATGGGTTAGACATACTGACTGACTGTATCCATTAGCGAGCGACAAAGAAAAACAATATTGGCAGTTTTTTTTTATATAGAGGCAGTCAGGATGACCTCACTCCACCTGATGGTAAGCGGAAGTGAGGTCCAAATATAAGGTTGACTGGCTCAATAGATCATAGTACCCATTGAGCCAGTCACCCTCACCCTTAAGGCCTGCATAGATGCCGCTTCACGCCCCGCCTGAAAAGCCCAGGATTATAGGAGGAAGGAAACACGTGAGACGGAAGGGCATTCCATGCCCTAATGGCACGGGGCAAATAAGAGGAACTATACCTCTTGGTACGGGCCACCAGTGTCTGGATGGTATGGGGATGGCAATTGGCAACGCAGTCCGGCGCGTGTTGTTCGGGAGTGGAAAGTTAGCGAAAATAAGAGTTATTGTTTTGTTTATCCACCCATTACATACATTACGTTAAAACTTGTGATATTTATATTGAACTACTTAAGATACATATAAAATTTATCAGCCTCAATGAATGTCACTATTGATTGATACCTTGATAGCTTTATCTGTTTAAAAAAATGGCTTTAATAAAGTTTTTGTATTCAGATAAATCTCCCGATAAAGTTGCATTTACATGGCAAAGGCCTCCATTATTGCAATCAAGGTATTGTTATAATGATAGGTGGACCCTTGCCTATCGCAAAAGAAAAATTAAAACAAATTTTGATTGTTCTGCGTTCTGAAGGGTCCAAGGATCTGGTAAAAACGGCCTGGTAATTAAACCACTAGACCATCAAAAAAATAAATCATTCCATTTAATTGTACAATCGTATAATGACCCTAATTAAATGGAAAATTATTTGTTTTTACATCCTGCAACAACGAAAGGGAAACTAATGATACGTGTGAAACTGTGAAAATCGGCCGATATCAAACAATTGGGATTAAGGTGACGCCGCGTTCAACTAAAAGTCTGAAATTCGGCGCGTGCCGCCCCCCCACCCCGCACATTTATGACGAGAGACGAGCACGAAGCAAAGAGATCCGCGCAATGATGTTTTATGCTATAGATATGTTACGTTCATATTTAAATCTGTTCCATTGCACACATTGACAAATATAACTGAAAGATAAGTGAGACAAAAGATACGAAATAGCACGCAAATGAAAGAGATAGGTATAATTTGACGTATGACGCATTGGATCCGCGCGTCCACTGAAACCACTGACCTCCATTATACAAGTACGCTGGACAGGCGATCGCTACCAATTATTTGATCCGATTTGAAAATCGCCATATTGGCGCTAACTTCGCTGGAGAGCAGTAATTAGTGAGTGAGTGTACTTGAAACTAATACTAGTTCTATACAACGACTGAATTTTGTTATCGATAAAAACTTTTTTAGATAAAGTGCCCTCTTTGTGTAGCTAATCTAAGTACGGACGGCAGCAGATCAACCTACCCTAATTTGTCAAAAAATCTCAATTGAAAGAGAACTCTATGTGAAGTGAATAAAGCTGAAAATTGGTTGTAGAAATTTGACAGATTGGGGTAGTCTGATGTGCTGGCGACTGTACATAGGTATCTTATTATTAACTCTCTATGGGGAGGGATAGGTCCTTAAGAAAGTATTCTCAAGTCACTTATTATATTTAAATAAAAGAAAAAAGTTATTTCTAATTTTTTAAAGACCCCAAATAATGATTATAACTTTTAGATAATTCCAAATGTCATTGGCCCGTATTTCTAGACAGGTCTCAACTATGAGATCGATCTTAAGATGACTCTTAAAATAGTGGTTTCTGATGTTTACGCGGTTACTACCACAGATAATAATATAAAAATAGTAGTTACTACTCATTAAATAAAACAACTTAAACGGATTAATCGCGAGTTTTATCCGTTTCAGTTGTTTTATTTAATGGCTCTTGAAATATTATTTTTAGATAAAACTACAACTACGGGCTTTAGTCTAAAAACAACGTTTCGAGATAATATGTGACAATGCTCCGAAATATTCTAGAATTAATGCACGAATAAAATTTCATTGTCTAGCCCAGATTATTTGCAGAGTCAAAAAATGTCTAACTTTCCCACCGGTCAACAATTGAAAGGTACTTAGCACGTGTTATTTTGGTAATCTTTTTAATAATTATGGTTTAAAATCATCGGACTGGTTTAACATAATTATACACAATCATCACAAATCATTTTTTTTTTCTATTTTGTTGTCATATCAAGTGTTTATTATTGTAAGAGATCACTATGTCCCTTTAATAATAAAATAAAATTATCGACTAAGAAATGACATAATATCGACATGAATTTAGACATCCCTAAACTAGTTCCTATGGTTTGTTAAATCTTGGATAATCTCTGCGACAGCTGTCATCGATTTGACAGCTGTTAAATTTCACAATTTTTGACTGTCAAATGTATGAAGAGAAATAACGTTCATGATTGTAGGGTCCCGCCCACTTAGAGATATTCATTGCTATTATCATTCTCTAACACTTAATAATCGATTATGAAATTGTAACACATCGGATTTTTTTTTTGTATCTCTTTAAACGTACAATTTTATAATAAAAAATCAAATTGATTAGAAGTCGGTTTGGATATAACAATTTGAATATGATCAAAGTCCGAAATTCGTGTAAAAGAGCACATGACATGTGCTACGAGTATCAAAAATGACGAAGTTACCCCAAATTGGTACTTAATTAAATATTAACATCCAGACACAGGACAAACACAAATCTTTATCACCTAAATGTTTTCGCATAGTCATAGAGCATGCCAAACAAATGTGTCCTTTGTTTTAAATCACTTTTACTAGAGGTCCTCAATCGTTCAGTGTAGATCGATAGAGGAATCGATTTCTTACGAATCGAAGTTTTAACATTCGTTTATGGTAAGACTACGCCTCTAGAAATGTCACTGCCACACCTGTCGCAGAGATCATCCAAAATTTAACAAACTATAGTACACTCACTGGCGGCGCTTCAAATCGACACAAAAAATAGCTGTCATTTTAATGTCTACAGTTCCTTCAGAGTTATTTTACCTTTGACAGCTGTCAGTGTCTTATTCCATGCGGTCGTTTGACGAAGCTCCTCGCATTTTTCTATTTAAAAATGATAAATTTATCTTGTATTATGCCAAAAAGGATTCAGAGTAGTGGTAATAATATTGTGTTATCAGTACGTGATTTTTGAAAGAGAAAAAGACATTATAGGCCGTTTAATCCCATTTGGAAATGTTCGCCATTTGAAAATGCCGCCATAACTGGTTAGCAAATAGGGTTACCTTACCAGTGTGCAACATTTTACCCCAATGTGATGGAGATAGAATGTTGTGATATATAAAAGACAAGACATAGGTATCGATTGTTCGAAGCTATAATTAACCCACTCAAATGAACGTTTTCCATTATTTTAGGTCTATCCAAAAAAAATTAGCACCAGTTATCAATAAAAGAAAATTGTATTGGATGATTTTAATTTATGTGGAGTCTAGTAAAAAGGCGAGTTGAGAGTTAAAATGTGGTACAAGATGCAAACGATATTGTCAAATTAACAGAAGAAGCATTCCAATCGGTCACTCACTGTTACTACAGATGAATGGCAAAAACAATGTGAACATGTTATCCACATCGAAGACCAATTGTCCGAAACAGAAGTAGGTACTTAATGGATGCTGAAATGTACAAGTTCATAAGAGAATTAAAAAATTAATCTGATACTGAATCAGACCAGACGGCATTTCTGAAGACTCGAGTTCAACGGATAGTGATTGTGCGTAGTCAGCTATCTTTTTAGATCATTCTTATTCACAATAAAAATAATATTATAAACATGATGGTGAATCTTAGAAGCTAAATATGGCCACACATATTTCAGGTTGGGCAAACAGACTGTATAGCCAGTCCAGCGTACTATGTATATGATGGAGGTCAGTGGTTTGAATAAATATTCGAAAAACAAAAGCGAGCGTGGGCGGAGAGCAGTTGACATAGAACCGTCTCTGGCAATAGCCGGGAGCGTACTGCTGGGGCCGCGCGACGCAAGACGCTCTTAGAAAACCCGCTCTAAACGGTTTTATCCGTGTGATTTAAAAACTATAAATGTATTTTAAATAATATATGGCCCAATTATAGTGTATGGTTCCGTGATTATATTTAGTAATTTTGAAGGCTTAAGTCGCTTCCGATTGTCTTAAAAATGACAATCCCTGTTTTTATAGAGGTATTTTTGATTAATTATTCTGTGTTACAAAAGTTTACCAATCGTGTATTCAATTGGACTAAACAAAGTCAAAGACATGATGAATCCTGCCAATTAATTTTATTTTCTTAGCTTAAGTCATTGCTGAGAAAAATCGATATCCTTGCAACACAAATATTCAATTCGTCGTCTTAATTGACCATGAAGTAAGTGTTGCGCATAGTTACGAAACATCTGTGTTTTCCTTTTAATTTATTTATGATATCTATTGATAAGCATCTATTGTTTTGATATCGATTGTAATAGGTTACAGTTTGTTCACGAATAAAACTTATTATTTATTACAAACATACAGAAATTTTAAGTTATATTGCTGGCAAAAATATAACTGGATTACAACCCAAATTTTGAAATTTTTGGGTTAAAATTTCGAAATTCTGCTGTCTCTCATGCCAAAAATATGAGTTATGTAGGCATTTAGCCACCATACAGTAATTCTGAAAATTTAAATACTCTTCCTTTGTAAGAGTAAAGGGACACTTCTACTACAGTTGCAGTAACAATACTTACAATGTACGAGTATGTTGCACATTTTTGGCTGCATGCTATTTATAATTTTGTACAAGCCATTATACAGTGACTTGCCAATCTTTTGTGCATCTCTTTTTTAGGGAAAGATTGAAATAAACTTACAATTGTACACACATTTTGTTACTTTCAGTTATTAAATAGATAATATCTATAAATCATTATTTTATAGTACCAAAGCGGAAATTATGGAAAAGATGAAATATATTGTACCAGGATTACAGCTAATGAAAGAATGTGTTTTAACTTTACTTATTACAGTAGGCTTGAAGCCCTAAAATACTTAAGTCTTTATTATAGTTTTTGCATACCTACCATATTATTTTTCATAACGTTATCAATAAAATGGTGACAAGTAAATGTTACACATTTTTACCTACTTACAAACAACTATTGAAAAGACACATATTGCCTACTTATCGGCAAATATTTGCCTTTATTATTGTAATAAAAATTAAACAGTTATTTTGACTTTGGTCTTATACTGTACAACTGAACAAACAGGACACTGTGGCAATGTCACACTGGCATGCCCGTTGCTTAGTGGTAGTCTACAATAATTTGTAGAGTACAAATAACACCTTTAAGGTAATCCTTATAGGTGTTATTTGTATGCAAATTAAGGACTGGAAATACAAAGTGAAACTTAAGATGTAATAGGAGTTACTGAAAAATGTAGGGTCTCTATTCTTCAACTAACATGGTATACAATTTGCATTTACAATATGCCCAATTAAGACATTTAGTGCCTTATCACCAATAAATTACAGAGACCTGGAAAAACAAAAATGCACAGAGTACATTTTTTTTCAGGTTTTGAAAAGTGAAATACAACCTTTCATGCTCGCACACACACTTTTACATATTATATGGTGGTTAAGAAATAAAATTCCACCATTATGTTCTGCTCATTAAAAATCAATATTTCCTGGCTTAGTAGGTATTTAGTCCAGAAAACATCTATTCAACAAATTATTATGAAAATTAATATTTGCATTTTCTGCATCAAAGGAAACCATGAGTTAAGAAACCATATTTTAGCTATTGTGTTTTCACAATAGTTCTTGAATCAAACAGCCAAGAAGTTTACATAATGTATGTGCTTATTTTAATTACAATCTTTGCACATGATCTTGTTTACTATATTGCAAACTGACTGCATAATTTGTAATGTCTGTGGATATAAATTCAAAATTACTATTAAGCAGATTGAACTAAATTAAACGGAGAATGAAATAAGGTTTTATGACTATTTTAGTTTTGTACCTATGTCCAATTTTATCATTTATTGTACAAGTTAGCATCAATGAGATAAGTTCCTACTCTTCTTATTCATACTAGTCTGTAGTAAACAGATTAATAACTTTGAGATTTCATGTTTTTTGTATTGGATCAAAATCTAAATCAAGTATTGAATCAGAAAGATCATTTTCAGACATTTCTGAGTAAAAAAAAGCATTAAAATTAAGGAGGCAGACAATTCTATGATGATTGACCAGGAACATTGGAAGACCAATTTATTGAATCAACACCTTCTTGATACCAAACCAATAGTGATATACATTTTAGAGCTTAAGAATCAATTATTTAGTAAATTACTGTCGGAGTAACTCTTTTATTTTGTTTATTAATAAAATGTACTTACTTATATCCACTCTTCTCCAGCACATCCTTAGCAGATGAGTGTCCGAAGACCACCTCTTCACGCAGTTTGTCAGCAGTCTTGAGGAACTCTCCCTTGAGGTCAGACTCTTTTTCGAAGAAGCCAATGACAACAACATCTTCCTTGGCAAGGTATGCTTCATAGTCGGCAGCAGACAGCAGGTCCTTGGAGCTTGGGCCCACCTGGGCTCTCATGTACTTCACAATACCATCTAAATGAAAAAAAGAGGAATTTTTTAAGAAAATGTAACACCTAAACAGATACTGTGTATTTAAAGCTTCACATTATGATTATTTCATTGATGAGTCATCATTAAACTAAGTCCAATATCCATCATTTTTGAGAGAAAAAAACAACAAGTTCAGCTTCCAATTAATTACAAAATAATGTTAATTAAAAATACTCTTTTTATGATGAAATTAATTAAGTATATCTTGTAAGTTTAGAACTTCTAACGGAACTTTGACTTACTAGATTCTCTAGGCCCATTGTACTCCGAAGAAAGCTCTCCTTTCCTGAATATTTTCAGTGTAGGGTACCCTGACACTGAGTATTGTTCACACAAGCTCTTGCCGCCTTCTGTGCAGTCTACCTTCGCCAACGCGACGGGATTCTCATCTTTCTTCAACACGCCGGCCGCTAGGGCGTACTCCGGCTTCAGTTTTTTACAGTGACCGCACCTAAGAATATACAACATGAAATAGTAAACTTCGACTATTCCCGCACTGATTCATGTTAATTTGAACAAGCATAAAGGTGAATGACTTACCATGGTGCGTAAAACATGACTAGGGCAGTATCATGTTGGGGTATGACTGTAGAGAAGTCTGAATCTGTAAGTTCGAGCACATCCTCTTCTGCAGCCCTACATAAGTAAATTACGCCTAATAGTAAAACTATTTTAAGTGAACCCAACATTTTAATATATCTCAGGCTCTATTAATTGATACGTGTGCGATACTTCGTCGTTCAACCACGTTCAACTGAACCTGTGAAAAGTAGGTAAGTGGAAACTTGAAAGGACAAGGACCGGAAAAATACACGTATGATGCCGCAAATGACATTTGCCGGCACAGCGTTGTCCGTTTCTGATTGGTCGGTATTGAGTGCGTTCCAAAATGGAGAAAGCTTTAACATTTACTAAATTTGCGTTCATATGAAAATTTTCAAAATCAGTGTAATTTTTTTCAAAAATTAGTATAATATTTTTATATTTTTATTGATTACTTTGATGCGATGAATATTTCAACTTGGAGAGATTATTTCCCTTTATTATTAAAAGTGGTAGAAAATGTATTCATATAATTGGTAGCAATTTTTTGGAACTGCTGGTAACTTTAACCAAAGCCTGCCTTTGTCAGTTGGCTTCGCTGTCAAACGGAAAATGGCAGCGACGAGTGTTGTCGTTCTCGACAGAGGCAACAATACAACTTGTACCGTAAATCTTTTCGGTAAGTATTTTTTAATAATTTATTAGTTATACCTTATATGTAATAAATATTAAGACAACCTTGACTTAAAATTACAACCCTTAAATACACTGATATTTTAGCCGCATAACCTTTAATTTCTTTATTTAATTTTGGGGAGACGCGCGGAACTTAAAACAATGTTTAAATTTTATTGTTTTTCACAATTTCCGTGGCAATCGCTTGGATACTCTCAAAGTCGGAGTAATTGCCAAACTTTTGAGCTTCCTGAGTGGTTGTACTCAGTATGCAAGTTGCTAGTTTTTTTAGTGAATAGAATAAGTTGTCGGCAGCGATCATGACCTTGGCTATTGGATTGTAGGAAGTAAACTGTAGATACTTGCTTTTAAATTGTAGGTTGGTATTTGATGTACTCACAAAAAATATTCATAAGTCATACACAGTCGAGCAATATTAATAACTTGTGTAATAAACAAGGAAATAAGATTGCTACATAATGTTATTAACATAGCATAGTTTTAAAAAATTACCAGTTTATTATGAAGTCCTAAATATTGCATAACTAGAATAAAAAAAAAATGGTTTTTTATTTAAATACACTATGTAATCAGTATGTAAGTAATTTAAATTGGTAATATTCCTGAAAGAAACATATTATGTATCATGAAATAATAAAAAAAGCTAAGTATTTGCTATTTTGTAAGTAAAGTCAGCGGTTAAATTGTACTTAAATAAAGCCATTTCTTACAGGTGCTACGGTAGTATCATGGAGAGTCAACAATCAAGAACAATTATTTGTAAGGTAAGTTATGAGATTAAATAAGTTTTCTAAAAAGTGAGCCATTAGTTTATAAATGTTCACTATGTGATGATTTTTTTTATTGTGTGCACCTAACATGAGTCCAAATAAATGCTCTCGTTTAAAAATCTAACATTTGACAGATGTAAATTGATGATATCCATTTTGTGATTAATTCATATTTGACATTTGTGTAATTATAGGATGGAGAATGTAATTAAATTAGCATTAATTACTCATGAGATTAGCATTTGCATGAATTAATTCAGTCACGGTGCTATTTAGCCGGGGCTTATAAATCACATAGTAATTGAACTCATTTTAATGTTTTGAGTCATACATTTCCATAACAAATGGTTACCTTTTTTATCCTTTTATTAATTTTTGATTACTGTCTGTTTTTTGGGTTTAAAAATTACTTGAGATTTATCTGTTTATTAGGTAGAAGTAGATTAAATCATAATATTTAATTGCTATTCTTCATGTACATTAAAATCTTAAAAATATTATAATGACCAAAACAAGAACCCTGTAAAGGCACTACAAATAACAATAATAGTAATGAAATATATACAATTAGTAGTTGGAGATAAATAAAACAAAACAAAATAATAACAATGTTGGATAGATAAGGCACAAATAACTTTCAGCAAACAAATGAATGTGGTACATGTGTCAATTAATTCAGGTTTACCATAATATATATTTTAAACTATACATTCAAAAAACGTCTATTTAAGAGAAAAATATATTTTCTTACATAAGAGTACACAGTAAAACAATAAAATAAAAGAATTAGTTAAAACTAATTATGGGACATGAAAAAAGAAACAACTTGAAAGCTTATGAAACCCAAACAAAGGGTATTTTTACCATTAATTTTTAATCGTTTTCAACAATCTATTCGATAATCAATTAAGTCGAAAGACTCCTCCGAAGTATGTGTGGGAGGGGTTTTATTATGTTGCGTAAAAATATTGCGATGTTATTATCTGCCATTTATTTACGTTTTATTGCGTGACTTATCAAGCCGCTGCGATAGACATTTGGCTGTCCTATATTACTTACTATTATCCAGTGTTTATTCGATTTCAAGTTTCCGAACATAATAAAAATATGCATGCCATCCCGTTGATCCCGTCTCGTACAGCGCAGGTGTACCATTTTATAGCGCCTATTATAATGGCGTATTTACAAATAGTCTAAGATCCGAGCCTATCACCACGGCTCGGATCTTCTACTAAAAATTGTCTTAATTAGAAATGTCATTTCAATTTACATAATGTCCCTACCGCCTTATTTGTGCATAAGTATCTGATAGTGGAACAAATGAGGCTTGGTTAAGACTCGGATTGTGTCCGTGTTCAAATTACCGCCTTCCGCGAGAGATCGCGATTAGCTGGGATTTAGTTAGCCTAAGCTGAAAATCGGTGGCACGTACATTTTAGCCTCCAAAGACAGATATCATTAGAATCTCAATCTCATTTTTTCCTCTCCACTTTCTGATCTTTCGTAACCAGGAATTTTTCCTCGTACGGCCGATTTCTTGATGGTCCAATTTTCCCATCGTACTTGGCTGCAGTAGTTTATTACGAGGTTTACTAACCTTAATAATCGAATTTATTATAATTGGCAGTATACAAAACATTTCCTTTTTTATTTGATGGCTCAAAACTTAAGGTACTTCCACGTATGTTACTTTCTGCATCCATGAGATTGCCATAACGATATAGATCCAAATACATTACATTGCAAACTTCTGTGATTTTAAACTCGTGGTTCGTTTGAGAGTAACCGCCTTCATGAAGTACTGATGCTATTTGTAATAGTCGTACCTATTGTCTCTAAAATATGCCCCTTTTCTCTTACCACATTAGCTGTTCTGATTTTTTCCCAGTGCAAGAAAGCTGTTGCTTCGTAAAGCATACGTATGTAAACATAGTACGTCTATTTCATTAGTCGCACAATTTCTTTACTGTACTAGTATTACAAGTACAGCAAAAAATAGCGAATACAAGTCTTGTTAGGACTGGCTAATCTGTAACCTTTACTTATAATAAACAGATGAAATGTTATATGTAGTTCTCGTACAATATAAATACAAAATATAAGTCTTCACAGTTGTGTAGTTAGAAGGCCGGTTCATTTAAAAGGATAAGAAAATCTACTCCCATAACAATCGTAGACATAGATATTGAATGAAAAAGGTAGAGCAAGGGAAAAAGCCGTAAGCAAGAGGAGTAATGTGTAATTTCAATAATGTTATGATTCAGATAAAATCAAATGACGTTCTGAAGTTCAATGGGTCGAAGGCTTCGAGTAGGTATATCCGCGTCACAATGACCGTCTCCTTTAATGACACAAACGCGATTAGCGCGGATTTGGTTGGATGGTCGCAGGGTTGCCAACTCTAAAAAATATTTATCCCTAAACCTAAGTCAAAACCCCCTAAAATCACCTCAATTGCTTGAAAATCCCCCCAAAAATATTTAATAAAAATAATTACAATTAATTAATAAAAAATGTGCTCTGTACTCTTAATAACAAACAATCGCACTAGATGTCGCTAAGGCGACATGTATAAAAATGAACATGATTCGCTGGATTGGATTATCCCAAGGCTATGGAGACTATACTGACCTTTATTTTGCTGAATTTGGAATATAAAAAATATATATTTAAAGTTATAAAAATCCCTAAAAATACCCCTAAAAATATAACACCCCTAAAAAAATCCCATCTCACTTATTTACCCCCTAAATCTGGGGGGAAAACCCCTAAGTTGGCAACCGTGATGGTCGACGCGGGAAATCCAGTTTGCTAATATCATCTCATTGTTGCAGTCATCTAAAATATACTGTAACAATAATATGTCATGAAGTTTCGTTAAAATTAAGCTTTAGTCTTGTAGTATTTGCTTGAAATAGTGCTAACTTCCAAGCACTCATTTGGTCACCCACCATTCATGCCTAATTTAAAGCACAACATTTTAAGATGGCTTTTATGCCACTTTCTGCGTCATTTTATCCATTTTCAGGCACCATAGTAGATATATTACCTGTCCTTACTTTTGTAAGAAAGAATGTAGTAACATGGCATCGATAGATTCCGTCTGTATTGACTAAATAATGTAGGTAATTCAAAAATCTAAAGTGCAAAAATCTTCCATGCGATAATAATCTCGAACATGTTCTGCTTCCTGGGAAATTGAGATGGAAAAAATATTGTTCCAATATAAAATATGTATGTTCGAATCAACTATTTAGAACCTAAACCATACAAACATATAGGTATTTTCAATAAATGTTTCTTTATCTTCCGCACTCATGAAAATTAATTAGAGATGCATTTGAACAGAAAACTATTACGGTGTAATAATACTTGTACAACTAAAAGCAATCGTAAATTCATGATTCTAGGATATCGATAAAGCAGACAATGCTATGATCTTCCACGTCCGGCTGGTGATCGAATACAATGGCGTTGATAAGGTGTCTATTCTTGATGTACTAATAATGTTTAATGAGTCTCACAATTCGTCTGTCTTCTTTGACTTGGATATAGTCAATCGTATAGAATTGGATGCAAAAGAATTACCTTTATGAGTGTATGCAAAAACAAGTGCAGAATAATGATTTCTTTGTAAGAATTTAATTTTCTGCTTTTATAGGTCAATATCAAAACAAAAAAAAAGTTATTCAAGAAAAAACTATGTCATCTGAATAATAAATGGTGCTTTTGCTAAGTCCCATAATAATCTATCTAATCTATGAAAATCAATGGAAACTGCATACATGATGGAAATGTTTTACTAGAAACCAATGAAGATAAATTACGAATGCTAACATAAATATTATATGTATATTTGTCATATTTATCAGCACTGTGTTTCTGCAGATTAACGATGATGTGACGTACTATGATGAATCTGCAAAACATTTCCACTAATTCTGCATTATTTTACTTACGTAATGACCCTGAGCCGTGATGGTAGGTGGAATAAGATAATGGTGGAACGGTGTCAAATGTTAAGAAGTGCTACGCCTCTAGCGAGCAAGATGTATCATAGTTGTCATTGAATCTAATGAGGATATCGTAAATTCGGAATATGGGTACCAAACGAGGCCAGAAGTGTTTACAACGATGTTGGTACACTAAAATAAAGAAATATCAAGTCCTTTATTAGCGAATGATAAAGTAATATAATTTAACGATATTATAAGTTCCAGATTTTTTTACCCCGGCGATTAGGCTGGGCGTTGTTTAGTCACTCATTCATTACAAAATATTTTAAAAATAAATTTTGGTAAGCTTTTGGGCTGTAATTATATAAAGTATTGTAATTGTATTATTAATCCAAGGAAACAATAGCGTCTATCAATAGAACCTTCATTTTTATCGCCATTAATTCGAAATCAATTTAGAAGCACACGTATTGTGCGGATGCAATTTGGCGAGAGGACAAAAAACGGTCTCTGCCCGCGAATGGCTCTAACAAACGACCGACTGCTGCTAATGATTCTATGTGCCACACTCCTATATCTATGAGTAAGTGAATGGTACAATATACGCACACCAACCATTGTCTGCTAGGTTAGTGGTTAATTACCGAGTAGGAAATTATTTTTCCAAATCTGTTTTGACTGCTGCTGATCTATTTATGACTCAAATTAAGTTTAGTGTCGGTGCAAGTTTACCTACATCTAGTATTATATCCTCATATTATCCTTGCTTTATTCCGGGGTTTTCTAAGATTGGCGCAATTTGTTTTTCTCTTACATTCGTCAGTAGTTATATTATTAGTCATATTTTTGAATTATTTATGATATTGTTTGACATTATCAAAACAGCAAACTGAATTGTAGATGTCCTTTGAGTTGTGGACGTGGTTATTCGGCACAAACACAAAACCTGCGGTGATGATGAATAAGTCCCTTTCTTTAACCAAATGGTAGGTTAAAACTCCTTCAAAACATCCTACATTTTCCACAATTCATGTCTTTTTCTGTTTGTATTCGGAGAGGTCGCGTAACTTATTCATCTGTAAACGTAGTCTACTCCGCAAACATAGTAAATCCGTAAGATAAATGGAACTAAAAGGTGTTGACAAAATTTGGTTGTTAATACATAGACTTTTTACTAAAAAATTATAAAGAGACGTTTTAGTTTTCATTTAACATTTTAGAGAGCGGGGCAAAGGAGCTTATGGGATACCCATTATAGTCTTGGTGGCAAGAGATCACCTCTACATATATTGTTACGCTTTCTTTTTGAACATAAGGAGCTGTTGTTGTTAAACACAATAATTTTTTTCTCTTAAATCAGTTTTGATATTTAATTAGCTCCTGTTTAATTATTATAATTCAATGTTTTTTCTGGATAGAGCGGGTAGCATCGTCGTTCGATAGGTAATCATAATTCGAGCGTTTATCGAGAATGACTTCTCGATAAAAGGTCAGTAAATGAGGTCTTGTGCATTAATTAATTATATAATTACTGGGATTTCAATGAATGATATACGTTCTCAAAATGTGGCCTGTAGTCTGAGCTTTAGTGTTGTCTAATCCAAGTTTAGCAATCACGGCAAGCTCTAGTGGAATGTTGTAAATTAAATAGCGGTATTCAGTGGACGGTGGTGCGGTCCCCTGGGCGGCAAAAAGTTGCCGGCACGCGCCTTCTGTTCTAATATCCAATATAGTTTGTACTCGCGCCTCTTGCGGCTTTTTGCACGCCGCCGCCCGCGCCGACGTGACCGCTTGACCCTTTTATGACTGAGGGATTTTTCGAGGGTCCACTTTAGTTTTGTAAGTTGTGGCGTGTTGTTTTAAGCAAATTGAAGTGTTATTCGGTATAATCAATCAAAACTTCCAGAAAACACGTCAACACGTCTCGTACTACCGGGGTCAAAAATTTTTTACAATAATAAGTTTTAGATCACACAACGCGTCATGAACTTTTTAAAATAGCTTTTAACACTAAGTAAATTTAATATTTTGAGGAACAAAACTTTCAAGTCTAGAACTTTTCAATAAGGATGATGATACTGTAACTTCTTCAAAATACTTTCTGCACGGAAAGCGCCTTGAATGAGAGGTCGAGGTGAGAATATGTAACATCCCTTACATAGGTAGAGGCAGCAGCCTGGCACATCCCTGCGGGTGGCTGTGGCAGCGCGCGGTGGCCCCACGGCCCACGGCCCGCCCCTGCTCTCCGCGTCTTGTTTTTGTGGTCGCGTCTGCAGCCCCGAGTCGCCGGCACTTTCTTCCCGCCCCTCCCCGCCGCTCCCGCGCACACCCCGCCTCGCCGCACAGCCGATGACAAATGGTCCCCGGACACCCCACTCGCCCCCTCTGCCCGCTAATGCCCAGATAATTTTATGCCGCTCCCGATGCACAGACAAAGCCGGGATGGGATGACCGCGAGATTACCCCATCGATCGTCGACGCGCGTCAATGAGTGCAAGCTTTGTTATGCTTAGCTTCACGGATGATTGCCCCCAGAGAAAATGCTGTATCTACATTGCCGTTAAATTGAATTTGCGTAAAAGTAGGTAATTAACGTTTTTTAAAACTACCTGCAGATGCATGACACATGCGTCAAAATAAATATCTATTATTCAAACAATTCAAGGTAAAGAAATATCTCCGCGACTGAAATGTATCTGAATAGTGATGACGAAGCGGCTCGTCTAACAGCTAAATGGTCACATTTTGAAACAAAAATGGAACAAGACGCTAGTAAAGAATGTCAGCGTCACCCAGCGCTCGGCGACCTCTCGGCAGCCGCCGGTCACACGCCATTGACTCCGCTGAATAGTCAGTCCCGCTCCGCAGCCGTCACATTATCTCCTGCCTTCAACTCTTTGATCAATCTCGATTCAAAACGCTCGGGGTTCCGACCGGCTGATATTATTACTACAAGATTTATCCGATTCTCAAGAGTGTACCTACACTACAACATGTCACTATTCTAATAAAGTGTAAGCGTCACCAAGTCTGTCCACTACACGTGCATGCCCCATTACCATCGTCACATGTGTTGCCTTTTTTGTCATCTCCGGTGACAACCAAGGCATCGATTGTTACACACATTAGACAGCTGCTACGAAATATCGGAAGCTTCGATCCATATGCCATTTCTCACTTGGTAGATTTAGCGGTCTAATTTGAAATTTAGTATTACAGCAACACCCACTTGCAAAATTCATTGTCTGAATGCTTAGCCGGTGATTTAGTACAATTATCTTTAGGTTTGCTAACTCGGACATGATTTATTTCCAACTCGGTCTCTACTGTACAGATGTAATTATTATTGTTCGTGAAGATGATTTATTACAATTAAGACGTCTTTTAAAATTTTCGACGCAGACTCAAAGCGTAACAGTCTTGACCTTTAGTGTTTGTATTTATACGTAAATAAATACTTAGTAAAATGTTAAACGCGGTTACATCAGCCTTGTGCCGTCGTTCAGAGTTTGACTGTTTCTACAAGGAGTTGTAGAATTATATTAAAATGATCTGGTTCGTTTCTGATGAATTCATTGAGATTATTATCTCAAAAAGCGTGGAAGTGTATAGGTACTCCATTACTTATTATCCTCCTACGCCTAGATTGCGTGGTGATTACAATTTTCGTCAGTTCGTGATAGCTCTGCCTTTTGTTTGGGCGTGTAATTATGTGGCTGGGTATATACACGGCCGGGCACGCGATTCGTCGCTAGTGTTACGGTGGTCCTGAGGCAGCGCATGACATCATCAGAATATGTCTCGTGTGGCCTTACATGGTCGTACCGCGTATGATCTATTGGCTAATGGTTCGCAACAGCTGATTGAGATCGTGACGAGTCGTTTTGTTCAGAATCCGGCTAAAAATGGTCACACTTGTTCAGCGCAAGGTACAGACGTTGCTTTTTTTTGTGCGCAGTCACTTTTGGAATTTCGTGCCAATTGATGAGTCGCATTAGTAGATTTCTTATTTCACATGTAGTTTGCTAAAACACTGCGGTTACTTTAATTAATTATTACGTATTTGACGTTTATAGGAAAAGTTTTATTTATGACTTAATTTTTCACGTCTTGTAGTTTTTATATTTGTTAACAAAATAAAAATCATACTACCCTTGGTAGTCATAACATAACCAACATTCGTATGCTCTCCTTTGCGCAATTTAATTTTTTCTCTTGCACTTGTCCTGGTTGTATCGACAAATGAAAACTCGAAACTTGATACAAAGTTACAAACATAACTTCTTAAAAGTGCTTCTTAACCTTTATAATACTACAGTCCCTTTTCTAAAACATCCAGATTTCCCTAATCAGGGTAGGTAACGGGCGACCACAATTATTCACATTGTTCAACTATCTTACGGGTACGCGGTTGCATTTGTCTCCCAGATTTGGTGTAATCGGCTTATCTGCCGGCACATCGGGGTGTTTGTTAAATTGGAGCTGTTAAGTCGCCGCAGCGGGCCGGTGCTGCCGGCTTCGGGGGCGGAGTCCCCGTCTTATTAATCGGCTGTCGGGAGCATCTGCGGCTGCTATTTACAGCTCGGCTGACCCCTGTCGCAGCGAGACCGAGTTGTTGCAAGACCACTTAGTTCTTGTTGTCGTCGCGTTTGTCTCCGTCCCTTGGTTAATGTATTTTATGCTAGCTTTAATTAGCCTTCTGGAGGTATAACAAAGTGTCCATTTAAGTTTACGACAAGCAGGAGGCTTGAGATAAGCTAAATTTATTATTATGACAGATCGATAATGTGCTAGTTAAAAATAAATATTGGAGACCTAAATTGTTTTATAAATACTTAGACAAGTCTTATTATTTAGTAAATATGTACGATTAAAAATTTATTTCCTTTTATGCTGTGTGTCATACTGATGAGCCATATCATACAAACAATCGAGTTGGATCCAGCGGATAACTCTAACCAGCTCATAATTTGTCCATTCTATGTAGTTGGAGGACAGTTTTTCCAAGTCTTGTGCGAGGAGACGAAAGGTGATAAATACCGATACAAGGGCCCCATTAATACGCGCCAAGACTTCTTAATTAGGTATTTGATATAATTATCCTTTTTATTTGTTCTCCCTAATAGCTTATTATGGAAGGAAGCGTGTTGAATTATTAATTTCGAGTTAAGGTCACACAAAACACATTGATTGTAATCGCTTAAGTTGTATTAACAAATTAGGGTGGAGGCTCCTTATATCGGCCCCCTCCTAATATCGGCCGTCTAGAGAAAATGCGCCATAAATTAAAAAAATGTCCTAAAATCATAATTGTTTTTATGCAAATAGCAGCTGTATACTCTTGCGCTTAACCTCCCGTAGTTTTGTATGAATATTTCAAAATTTGAACAAATGATAGGCAAAATAGTGCGGGAGGTACGGAAGAGCGTCGTTTGGCGGCATTTTCAAGTCAAATTCCTAGATCGACGCATTGCGTTGGGAAGTATTTAAATTGAAATAAACATACCAAAGTGATTTTATTTTATTTCTTCTTAAAGATAAAGATTCAAGGTACCGTTTAGGTAGTATATTTAAAAATTTGTTTATTTTTTTATAAAATAATTGCGTGGCCGAGATTAGGGATCAGTATTATCGACAAATCTCAATATCGGCCGAGTGGTCGATATTGAGATTTTTTCATCGTAATAAGAAATCCTAATGTCGGCCACCTCATATTCTTTGTGCGCCAGCTATGAGAAAGAGTTGATGAGTGATACCGATGAAGAAGAAGACAAAATATTGGATGTGACATATGCCCCAAATGGTTCCACTTAAAATGTTTATTACACTTAAAAATATATTGCCATCACTGTTTGAAGATAACTTTACCTAATAAAGGTAATGTTTTTGGTATTTTTCTTCCCTATGGGATCCCCTCTGCAGTTTGTGCCTGAATCATGGATTTTCTGACTGGACGTCGCATGAGAGTAATTTATGATGGGTACACCTCCGACTCACTTGAAATAAATGCTGGCGTCCTGAGGGACGAAAGAGTGTAGCCAAAAGCACAGATCACTGAGGTGATTTGTGCTTTTGGCTACACTCTCTCTACTGCACATCAATTATTATTGTTAGCTACTTTTGGGATTCTGGGGTATGCAGATGATAGAACTTACATGGTGGACAAATTGAATCAGACCCTTCAAATTGTCTCAGACTCAACCCCACCAAAACACAGGCTTGTATATTTTCCACAAAAAAGAGTGGTTTCTGTCTGGCTACCACTTTTCGTGGCGTATCCGATCTTCTATCTGACCGACTGTAGTCGGTAGAGCTGTAGGAAGCTATGGAATTATCTTCCAACCTTAACTTCGGGAGCTATATAGAGTCTGTAGCAGTTACTGCTTCTAAGCAGATTGGCATCCTTTCCAGAATCATACGCTACTTGATTGCGAAACAGCTCCTTAACCTTTACAGAGCTCAAGTTCGTTCCTGCATGGAGTATTGCTACCATCTTTGGGATAGTTCTGTTCGATGCCAGCTGGCTGCCTTGGACTCTATTGAGCGGCATGCGAAGGCTTTTCAGCGATGATGCTTTGGTCGAGAACTTGCAAATCCTCGATCATCGTAGGAAGATTGCTTGCCTCTTCGTCTTTTACAGGCTCTACTTTGGTGAATGTGCTGCTCGGTTGTACGATTTGGTTCTACCAGCTCCGTTCTATCACCGAACGACTTGACTCGGTCAGAGACTCCAATCCTTATACTGTGAAAATGCTGCGCTTACGAACTAAATGATTTGCTTCATCTTTTTTGATACGGACTGCGCAAGTGTCTCTCTTTACCTGGGTCTGTTTTTCCTGACCGTTATATCTTGGTGCTCTTCAAGGCCAGAATTTACAGGCCTTTCCTAAGCAAGCGCGCTCCATCGTAGACCGCATAGACATTTAACATCAGGCTACTTTGTGTTCAAGTGCTGGCATAGTAAATATATTTAAAGAAAAAAAAACGAAATTAAGTTTATATTTTTGATACCTAAATGACTATGTTGAGTATGAGTTAAATAAAACATGATTTGAAAATAAATAAACGTAATAATGTACTTTTTGAACAAACTTTTTCCCGTTGAAAAGGTATGCCGATATTAGGGTTATAGGCGGCGGATATTTGGGTGCTAGAGGCCGATATTAGGGAAAATCGGCAAGTTTGGAAACAAACGTCTATATTTTCAAATCTAACAAAGAATTCGTTATTTCGCGAATGTAATAATGGAGTTTCATTATCCCTTTACCTAAAAAAGTAGTTGGAAGAAAGCAAAAGTTATTAATGTAAAAATTATAAGCAGTGAAAGGTCAAAAAAAGTTGAGGGGGCCGATATTTGGTGCCTCCACCCTACTTGTTCATTGCTGGGGAACTCGCGTTATTAGGTGCTGTGTTGTGAACCGACGGCTAATGGATAAGGAAGTCAGAACACTTATCAATCAAAGTTTGTTTCACAAGGTAACTTTTAAGTGTATTTTAATACACCGAATTATATCTCGTTTAGCACAGTATAGCACCTAGCTTGCTTGTAATAGAATGTATGAAATCGTTAGCAAAGTAAAAAAAAATTTACAATACGTTTACAATCTTTAGTAGCAAAGGTAGCATTCAAACTCTTTGTAATTTAACAGAAGTGATTGGTTTTTATTTTGTATTTGATTTTGTCTTATCGTTTTCGCGGAGGAATTTTCTCAAAAAAATAAGTATGTATCTTGCAAAAAAAAATTTGAATAGTTTGAAGTGTTTATATTCTAACCCCCATGTTTCGTCGCATGTCTGACAATGTAAAACGTAATCGTCTTGATAATGATAGACTTTGTGCTCATCAATCAAAGACAGCTCTGTTGCATAAGGCCCTTCGTACACAACGCTACGCAAGTCTCCGATACTAATGTTGTATACTACTTTAGTATCCAGTCGCGAGTATTGAGTAGCGCACGGTCCGTACACACGGCGACGTGAATTGCCTATCTATATATTTATAAATGAATTGCTGTTTTTTAGTCTCGCTAAAACTCGAGAACGGCTGAACCGATTTGAGTAATTTTAGTCTTGAAATATTCGTAGAAGTCCAGGGAAGGTTTAAACGATGAGAAAATATGGAAAAAAGATAGGGTTTAAATAAATATGGTTTATATTAAGAGGTATGTGATTGTATGTGATACGAAGTTCACTGGGTAAGCTAGTTCAGTATAGTTATATAAACAAGGATATTTCTCCACCTCAGAAACAAATTTAATATTCAATAACTGCTCCGCCATCTTGAAAATCGCCGCGACATAAGTAGCGACGACTTCGGCAGGCAGGTATCGTAGGAGTGGCGCGACGCGAGTCGCGCGACGAATGTCGGCGACGCGAGTCGCGTCGACTAGTGTACGAGCCTCAATGGATTTGTATGGCGATTGGCGGTAGTCGCAAGGCGACGCAACCCAACTAACAAACTATTCCTATAGAATGCGTCTTTATGGCCTGAACATTTATACTTGTTATAAAAGAGCATTTATTATGCTAATGTGTCATATAATGGCACATTATAAGGAATATTAGCAATATTAACTTTACTCTTATAATTTGGCTGGGTAGACGTTAATAAACCCAATTAATACGGCTCTAATAAGGGTTCGAAATGTGTTGGTCTTATAGAGGCTAGTTATATTGCTCTTTAGCCGTATAATATTCAAAGTCATATGAAGGCTTTATAAAGGCTTTTAATATGGTCAATTATTCGTATAAAGGAAATCACAAGGTAATTATGATGCTGTTTAACTAATTTATCATATAGGAGCTTTTAATAAGACGTCTATCCAACAAACGAATTTTAGCATTTTATATGACCTTAACAAGGATAAAAGCAATCTAAATTCTCTTATACAGTGACTATAAAGATGTTATTCTCTTTATGGTTACGTCAAATGCTTTATATAACTAGATTCGCTATTTTGAAGTTGTGTCAAATCTCTACTTCTATAATGTCAAAAATTTACCAAGCCGCTTCCAATGAATCAGCAAGTGGTTCCGTAGAGGATTATTTTATAGAAACTGAAAATAAAAAGGAAACCAGTGACGAAGAATATAACTGTAGCGATAGTGATATAGACGTAAATTTACGTCTTTGACTACCCCTTCGAGTCTTCAATAATTAATATTTATAAATGTGAAGATTACATCTCTAATATAATAAATCAAAATATATAATTATATGACTTTTCATGTGCTGTCATTAAATGTAAATTGTTAAATGTAGTATTCGGATTGTATCTTACACCATTAACCCATACTTTGTAAAATAAAACAACAATTTTTTTATTGAGATATATTATTACCAATTAATTAAGGATTACAATATTCGCATTCTTCTTTCATAAATGGTCGTAAATCAAAAATACTCATTCGACCAATCACAAAGTGTAAAGGTGAACCAGAAAAGGACGAATATGTAAAATTAAAACATTTCTTTCTCAGAATAAAATGTGTCCACTTCCATGACCACAAATTAACCACTCAATCCCGAACCGGCACTCGGGTGCCGCGTAACAATAGATTTTCTATTGTGTCTGGTGATCCGGGGCTTGAAAGATAGGTCTTTCCTTTGTAAAAATTTGTCAACTTTTGCCAATTTGTATACTACATACTGCAATATCTGTGGACAAACATAAATTATATATTAGTAATATAATTATATTCTTTATTTCAAACTTAAAATAAGCGTACAAAAGCGAGCTTCGGTATCCCTATAAGGAGATCTCTTCCAGCCAACCATACTGTTTTTTTTTTCATTTATATTTATATGAGAACAAGACCAGTTATAGCTAAGTACGGTTTTCTTCGTGTTAAAGGAACCCTAACGATATTAAAATGGCGATGGCACAAGCAACAATAGTTGCCATTATAAAGTCTTCACTCTTATAGACGCCTTGTAGACGATATGCGAATCGCTTTACTCATATAGTAGCACTGTATATGACTAGACTAAATAATAAATACCGTTTTTAGCACAAAAACAGCTTAAAATCAGGGGCGGGTTGGTACTAAAACACTCAGCGTACCACATTTTACCATGCATTTAAATTCCCATACACTTTTCACTAGAAACAAGCACATAAACCACATAATAAAATATTAACTTACCGTTTACTTTAAGATTAAATATGGTTGACGACTGACGTTTCTCTTTCTTAAAGTTCTCACAAAAAGACATTTTTAGAATTTGATATGCCACAATAAGTTTAACCGGAGCTTTTTAGCAGCATTTTTCATGCCATTACAAGTTTAATAACCTAATTCCATGCCATAATACAACACGTATAAAAATAAAATAAGCGGATAATAAAGCAACTATAAGGCCGGTATATGGTTAATTAGTGATATAAAGTGCGCCCAAACCCACCCTTATTAGCGATAATACGGCTGTTATAAGAGTAATATTTTTGGCAAGCGAAGCCACTTTACCCAACTAACAAACTATTCCTATAGAATGCGTCTTTATGGCCTGAACATTTATACTTGTTATAAAAGAGCATTTATTATGCTAATGTGTCATATAATGGCACATTATAAGGAATATTAGCAATATTAACTTTACTCTTATAATTTGGCTGGGTAGACGTTAATAAACCCAATTAATACGGCTCTAATAAGGGTTCGAAATGTGTTGGTCTTATAGAGGCTAGTTATATTGCTCTTTAGCCGTATAATATTCAAAGTCATATGAAGGCTTTATAAAGGCTTTTAATATGGTCAATTATTCGTATAAAGGAAATCACAAGGTAATTATGATGCTGTTTAACTAATTTAACATATAGGAGCTTTTAATAAGACGTCTATCCAACAAACGAATTCTAGCATTTTATATGACCTTAACAAGGCTAAAAGCAATCTAAATTCTCTTATAGAGTGACTATAAAGATGTTATTCTCTTTATGGTTACGTCAAATGCTTTATATAACTAGATTCGCTATTTTGAAGTTGTGTCAAATCTCTACTTCTATAATGTCACAAATTTACCAAGCCGCTTCCAATAAATCAGCAAGTGGTTCCGTAGAGGATTATTTTATAGAAACTGAGAATAAAAAGGAAACCAGTGACGAAGAATATAACTGTAGCGATAGTGATATAGACGTATTTTTACGTCTTTGACTACCCCTTCGAGTCTTCAATAATTAATATTTATAAATGTGAAGATTACATCTCTAATATAATAAATCAAAATATATAATTATATAACTTTGCATGTGCTGTCATTAAATGTAAATTGTTAAATGTAGTATTCGGATTGTATCTTACACCATTAACCCATACTTTGTAAAATAAAACAACAATTTTTTTATTGAGATATATTATTACCAATTAATTAAGGATTACAATATTCGCATTCTTCTTTCATAAATGGTCGTAAATCAAAAATACTCTTTCGACCAATCACAAAGTGTAAAGGTGAACCAGAAAAGGACGAATATGTAAAATTAAAACATTTCTTTCTCAGAATAAAATGTGTCCACTTCCATGACCACAAATTAAGGTCTTTCCTTTGTAAAAATTTGTCAACTTTTGCCAATTTGTATACAGCAATATCTGTGGACAAACATAAATTATATATTAGTAATATAATTATATTCTTTATTTCAAACTTAAAATAAGCGTACAAAAGCGAGCTTCGGTATCCCTATAAGGAGATCTCTTCCAGCCAACCATACTGTTTTTTTTTTCATTTATATTTATATGAGAACAAGACCAGTTATAGCTAAGTACGGTTTTCTTCGTGTTAAAGGAACCCTAACGATATTAAAATGGCGATGGCACAAGCAACAATAGTTGCCATTATAAAGTCTTCACTCTTATAGACGCCTTGTAAACGATATGCGAATCGCTTTACTCATATAGTAGCACTGTATATGACTAGACTAAATAATAAATACCGTTTTTAGCACAAAAACAGCTTAAAATCAGGGGCGGGTTGGTACTAAAACACTCAGCGTACCACATTTTACCATGCATTTAAATTCCCATATACTTTTCACTAGAAACAAGCACATAAACCACATAATAAAATATTAACTTACCGTTTACTTTCAGATTAAATATGGTTGACGACTGACGTTTCTTTTTCTTATTGCGAAAGTTCTCACAAAAAGACATATTTTAGAATTTGATTTGCCACAATAAGTTTAACTGGAGCTTTTTAGCAGCATTTTTCATGCCATTACAAGTTTAATAAGCTAATTCCATGCCATAATACAACACGTATAAAAATAAAATGAGCGGATAATAAAGCAACTATAAGGCCGGTATATGGTTAATTAGTGATATAAAGTGCGCCCAAACCCACCCTTATTAGCGATAATACGGCTGTTATAAGAGTAATATTTTTGGCTATCAAAGCCACTTTATGGCCAATTTTTGTTAGTTGGGAAGTCGCCGAGTATCGGAGACTTGCGTCGCCTTGTGTACGAAGGGGCTAAGAGTGTCATATGCAAGGCTCCACTTATTTACAATAAAATTCCAAAAAACATTAAAAAACTAAATACAACCCAATCGTTCTCTAAGTTTTGTTATTGTAACTTTATTTTCATAATTTTGTTGATGACATTATTTTTTCAACTGTATCTAGTAAATCAATTTTGATATTATCGGATTTGTACACCAGTCATGGTAAAACATGTTGAACCAAATTATTTCTGAACACCTTGTAATAATCATCGTAAAATGTATTATTATGACTAACACATGTTTTGGCAAATAAATGAATCTTTATCTAACTTTGGGATCTCAATGATTAAATGCAACTTATGAAATGGATTATTTGTAATTTGTATGTTATTTTTGCATGTGTTTATTTTTTTATGAAAACGCAGGCAAACATCATTGATAAAAGAATACGGGGAGATGGGAAGGAGTAAGGGCTAAGGGGATGGAGAGTAGAGGTGGAATTGGTTCAGAGCTCCGGCCATGTTCTTTTACCAAACGAAGCACACACATGTCAGTAAGACGCGGTACGATTTTCCCGGAACGAGCTGGCCCCATGAACCTTAGGTTCATGGCTGGCCCATTACGACTGGCAGAAAGAAACTATATGCAGCATAAGCATAGCTGGCTCTATCATTATTCTAAGGCTCTATCACACTTTATTTTGGTAATCAAGATCCTATTGTCAAAGAAAGTCTACTTAGTGTATCAAAATAATGATTCCAATTCCATTTCTACTCAAATTACAATAGACTTAACAACGCAAATTGCCTGATTTAGATAATGAAATGTTTTGACTATAATACAACTGGTAATTGGTTGTTTAATTTCCAATCGCCATCAGTATCTCAACTCAAATCACGAGAATTGACTTTCGGAACAACACGTTTGCAAATATATTGCCACGAAACGTCTACTTAAAGTTACATTATTGTGAATTATGATTGATTCAATAGCGTTGTTAA
This sequence comes from Mecyna flavalis, assembly GCA_949319885.1. Classification (NCBI taxonomy): domain Eukaryota; kingdom Metazoa; phylum Arthropoda; class Insecta; order Lepidoptera; family Crambidae; genus Mecyna; species Mecyna flavalis. The sequence goes on from OX439426.1 coordinate 4,440,793, forward strand.
CGATCAATAATTTCATTAATTCTTGTTAGAGATTACAAAATGACTGGACGCTCTGGCAACGGCCACGTGCGCCATACCGCCTATCTAGCGCCTACACGATTTCCGCCGTAGATCGTATGGATTAGACAATACTTTATTAAATAACATATATTATTTATCTTAAGCAAGTTTGTAATTTTGTATACAATTTGTCCAATTAGCATAACTGGACAAACTTATCATTCTCCTGTCCTGCTCTATGTAATTATATAGTTGCGGCTAAGCAAGATTTGTCTTTTCATATTGCAATCACCACCTAGGATACTCCAATGATGCTGAATATTCTTCAGTGGTACGACGAGGAATGACAATTCCTTCTCGTGCCACTGGTGGAACAAGTTGGTGGAACGACGAGGAAGAAGGGAAATTATTAATCGACTTTTGATCAGACAGAGTAATATGCTAGTCAAATATGTATATCCTATTAATAAAAAAGTAGTTTATTAGTTGTTGTTGATTGGGTTAGTTGAACCTGGTCCTGTTTCTTTTTTCAAAGATCTCTTTTCTTCTATGTAAAATTATTGTTTGAAATAATCATCCTCTAGGCAAATTTACCTGGTCCATCAACAAATATTTGTCTTCGGGGAGGAATTAGTATCTTTCCTTATCAAACGTTGTCTAGTCTTATCCACTACTGTACACTAATCCGGACATATATCTATACCTCACGTACTCTTAATTTTGTTAAAAGTTCAATGCTAATTCCTTATACCAAAATTCATGTTTTTAAAATATATTTTTCTGGACTTGGAGTTAGTATTCCTTAGAATTCCTTTCAGTGGCCCGTACTCCAAATTTGTATATGTACGTTTCATTTGTAATTTGCTTAGATGAAGTCACTTATAAATTTGTTTAAACTGTCTCTTAAGCTTGTATTTTAGATCCAACTAGTTATGGTAACTGTAAGTTTTATTTTTATATTTTACATTGTTAGTAAGGCAGAATATTCGTCAACGTGATATGTTTAGTTCCATTGTTTAACACTAAAACATGGAAAGTTTTAAAAGGTTATGTTTATGAACATGGATCATCTCATCACAAGCTGTTTTACCAGCTCCGTGTCGTCTCATCCGTCTTCAATTCATCATACCTTTCTCTACATGCAGTAGCTATGTGGGTGGATACAATCGCAAAAAACAATGGCGGGTCGGTGCTGCCTTTTTCCTTTTCCCAAACAATTTACATTTTGTAGTAGAAGATATCTCTAATGAATGTCCTCTCCGCGGGGAGTTATCGTCCCCGGGCGACGCTACGGCCACAGATGGGTCACATCATGCTCATTTCGGTGGACATTGCTTATTGTACTCGTTTTTGTAAGCAATGAAATTTGATCCTTTAAGTCTCCTTTCTATTTGGTTTTTAATTACGACTTAAAATGCCGTAAGTTAATCGTTATAAATATGTAGATATGTCTACGGTGTGAATGATGTCTGATAATGATTGTAAAATTACCAGGTTTGATTTTTATTAATGATTCATTCACACCTTAATGGTGTTGTAAATACGGTTTGATATTTTTGGATCTCACGCATGCTTTTTCTAGCTTATGAAGAAAGAACCGTGCTGTTGAAAAATAATATCGACTGGCAACAGCTTATTTGAAGTCATATGAAAAGGTCCTCACTTCAATCGAATTTGTTGGGTTTATTCCCGTTCGTCCCACCAGACTGCTCCACTAGTGGGACGATCGGAAATTTTTACTGCCTGTTAATCATCTAAATAGGACACGTGCCAGTCGGCTTTCTGAAGTTGAATAAAGAGGATTATGTTCGTAATTAGTTGTGGGCAGAGAAAAGTATACCTTAAAGTAGATATGAGTTTTTCTTACATTTGTTTCAAGTACGGTCAACAGCACATCACGGTAAACACTTGCAGTTCGATAATAGCACTTATGCCCCCGACATAAGAGCGGTACAAAGTCCAAAGTGTTACGTCTGACGTGCTTTTGACTGTACAAGACAGCTTAATTTCATTTGTAAGAACGTAAAAGACTCATAATAAAACGCTATTTCGCTGTTCAATAGACACACATTGTAAATTAATAAAAATAAAACGCACGCAAGATGTCTTTTTACGTTTGCGAAGGTAACTGTTTATATTAAATTGGTCTTAATTTTATGTCATATCGCGATGGAGAGTAAAGTACCGGTTATTAAACAGTAGCAAACTCTTGGTCTCGTAAAATAAGACGAGCATTTATATCGGAGTCTTATTTTATTTTGTCTTGTAGGATATGTTGGCAGTACTAATATACCTGCCTGCATGCACATGCAGTTAGTTAATTAAAGGATACGTTTGTATGTTTAAGTTGCCGCGGGGTGTCTCCAAAATGATCTAATTGTGCGTTGTCATGTCGCGTTGTCTACTCGCTCTTTAATTTATAGATCCTTGCAAGCATCAACCTTCCACGTTTTTCCATCAAACCAGTTTACTGTCTTTTCTTAATATGTCAAAGGAACACGCTCCAAGTCATTAACTCGATAGCGCTTCAAATAGCTTCTAGGAAGGTTTTTGTGATCACTAAGCCACTTTTTTCACTTGTTCGCTGGTTAAAATAATTAGAGGATTCATTATCTATGAGGAAGGGTGTTTATTGAAGGATACTTTTTTCTTTAGCATCCAAGTATGTGCTACCAGCTACCGCTTATCAGTAGTTTTTTTTCTCAGGTGAACGTCGATATTCTAGCCTTTTTTTGCATGAACTTTATTAAAGCAAGAGAAAAACTAGCTAATTTTACATTTTTATTGACGCTAGCATTGTTTTTAAATTACTTCAATAATTTCCCGAGTACGCCCGCGAGCGTGCATGTGTGCTGAGCACTTGAGCCAATATTAATGAAATACCATTCATGGGCATAACAGGTTGCGGGCTGCTTATAATACTACAGTATAAAGTAATTACAAACTTATCGTTCAACGGCTGGGTGCCGCGGGTCGCGTCCCGCGCTGCGCGGGCGCCGGCGACAATGTTCTCATTGCGCTTCGTCATATCTGTTCAATAATGAAAGTCGAGAACAATGAGCTTGAGAGCCGAGAAACTGTTGCAGCTCATAATGTTTTTGTCGATCGACGATGCGCTTAACGCTTGCGACGGCCGAATAACGGATTACCTGATTAGACCTTGATCTTTGTAATTATCAATTATGTTAATTTAATTCATGAACATCGAGCAGTCTTCTGAGAAAGCATATCCAGTGTGTTGATGGAACAAGTGAGCGCACCGTCTTTACAGACCCCTGGGAATGGGGTTGAATTGTGGTGACTTAAACATCAATTTAAAGTACTGTAAAATTGGTTTGATGCAACGCAACATAAGAAATATAGGCTTAATTGTCAATTGATCCTAAATCACAAAACCCTATTCAACGGTAAATGTTTGAGTAAGATTAGTACGAATACATAGTAAAGGTACCTACTACGATTAGTTTCTGATAAACCAATCGATTTATTGTAATTATCATTTAAAGGAATATTTTCCCTAATTAGCTACGAATTCATGAATCGATTCGATTGTTGCCGCGAAAAAACTGAATTGAGACGATTATTGAGAGAAAGTAATTGGCGTCGAAGCTATATTTATTGTCGCTATTTGTCTGGTCACAGAATGGCACGGAACGGGTTTGTCTCAGTAAAAACTCGGCTGGTGCCAAACTGGGAATGTATCGGGCTCGGCGACAGTTCATGGAGGAATTCCATCCGGAATCTCTAATTAAAACTTTATCTAGCCCCGTCTGTCTCGAGAAACGGTAGGTGTTCAAGGACCGAGACTTATTTAGATTTCGAGGGGAATCTGTGAAAGCCTACGATTATTGAGGCTGAATAATTTTACTGAACATTATATGCGGAGGTGTACTCATTGAATATTGTTGATTTGATTGAGGGTTTCCTAATCTTTGCATTTTGGGTCGTCGTGCTAAAAAATTAATTTAATAGTAACTGTTCACTGCGCAGGCATCCTGTACTCGATTCACTTCCAATTATCATATCGTAAAAATTTAAAATGCTGGATCATTTATGTGAATATACTTGCCAGACATGTTTATAGGCGTTAATGCATAAGAATTCGTATCATTTTCTACTTCGACAACTTCCTTTCAATCTATATCGTTATTGTAAAAGAGTTCAAAGAAATCGAACGAACTGAAATAAACAAGTCTACATCAAATAAGCCTTTAACGGCTACCAGCTTAAGAAGGGTAGCTTCCTTATACGGCCTTCATAAGGTGGCTAAATGACATTAGTCTCCTGCCATTCGTTAACTCCTGCCTGTCATTTTCCATAAACAGCATTTTTCAAACAGGGCGACCAAAGACCTTATTCCGTGGTAATAGCGAATCGCAACAATGTAATAACTCGCGTACGTCTATTGGTCGGTCTATTAATTGTTGATAGGGCCTTTATGTTCTTAATCCATGTAAATCCTTGAACACTGTTTATGTTGACGTGGGAGTTATGATTTATTTATTGCTTTACGAGAATCGGAAAGGTATTGCATATCTAGATCCTGCCTTAATCGATTCCTCCGGATGTCTTGCTCAAGTTTAGCTCTCGACATAAAGTATGAAATTATGGCCTCTTGCGATTACTGCAATTCGAGGTGATCTAAAGATAACATCGATTGTGTAAATTCTGAGCTTATTGCTTACATTGTCTGTTAAATTTCAACGCAGTTTTGAATTTGATAGTGAAACATCCGGAAGCAACAATGTGTGGGAAAATTTTCCCACAATTTTCTGTAGTCGTCTTCAAAAACATTATTGCAGTTTTCCATTCAAAAGCAACCGCTAATTCAATGGACTGAGTCACAATCACACAGTTTTTATATAATGGAAATAATCCGCTTATTGATTCAAGATTCTGTATGATGTGTCGTTAGCCGCGGGGATGACGAGCTGCCAGTACGGCCGTCTTCAGCGGCGTCAGTCGGCTCAAACTCCGAAATGCTAAAAATGGCATAAATAATTTATACGTGGCTTGCTCGAGCTCGGTTTTTGTCGCGTCCGACCTGTCCACTGATGCATTTATAATATAAGGGTGCTTTTTGCATTGTGCCCCGGCCGCGTTGGAATGCAACCGCTAAAATTGATCTTGTTTCAAACGTGAGTTGGAGTGATAATGCTGGTCGATGCATGGTGTATGTGGTCAACTGTTGTGGTTCACTGGGATGCCTCCGCGTAATCTTGTATTGTAATAGCGGGTTGGATTGTCTGTCCGTTCTGCACATCGAGCCGAGTACTCAGCGTTCGCCACGCTCGCGGTGAGCCTAATGCGTGTCAGTGCAAACTAAATAAGTGTATGACTTTATTTGTTCATTACTTATTCTAGCTCACGTATTCATCGTTCTAAAGGCAAATTTAGCAATCATCTGATGTTGTGATATCATATTTTCATTAATGTGATTGATTGTAGACTATGGAGAAACAAGTTTTGCTACATGTTTAACAAATATAAAATTATGAACGTGGATTTAATAAAAGGCGATTTTAACAAGATATTTTTTAAAATTGTCTTTTCATTCAACATGGTTTCTATAAACATTTAGATTATATACTTCACAACGCTTCACCAGGAAGATTCGCTCAATGTGCTTTATATGTACTGTGAAAAGCTAGAACCTATCATTTCAAGACTACTGGTTCTCTTATTAATAAGTCCAGCTAAAGCGGTACCTAAGCCAAGTAGAAACAACAAACCGAGTTACAATTACGCTGCACTTATCAGTTTGGGAGTCCCTTGGGAAGACTACATCTATAAAAAGTCTTTCCCATAAGCTAATTTACAAATTAATATAATAACATTTTATTTTTCTTGGTTACAGTAAACAGGCAGTCTTCGACGGCAAAAGAGCGATACGAGGAGGAATACCTTTCGTATTTCGTAAGTACCTACATCATTTAAATACGACTAGTATTTACTGAGCCCTGTTCGTTTGCATATTCGCTCGTGTAATTGAGAGGGGCAGGTCCACCTTCGTCTCGGAGGTCACGGTCAGAATTTGGTTACATATTTTAACGTCACCTAAGAATGGATCTAGTTACTTTTAGCGGAAATCATTGACTTTTTTTTTCGTTTTTCCGTAGTAGCACTTTGCCATGTTTTAGTGGAACATTAACGGGAACTGCCCTTTTTGTCGAGAAATAGTCTTACGCTTATCCGAGAATAGAATCGGGACATGCATTAGGGATTATTGTGTGCGACATTTTTACTTAACTCCTTTTTTTGTAAATTAAAAGATTTTCTATAGAAATATTCTCGAATCAATAATATGCATCTTGACCTACTGATTTTAAAATTAATCTTCTAAAGACAGGAGAGTTACTTTTCCTGATTTAACCACTTTTGAAACGAACTTAATAGGGACTAGCGACTTGTCCACTGAAGTTGTTAAATCCTTGTAAACCTTGTTCCACAGAATAAATTAACTTTACTTGTATCTTTAATTTGCGTAGTTTTTAAAGTTCTTAAGTTTTCTGCTGCGTCATGTTAACATAAATTGAATCAACGACTAAAAGCAAGATTTCAGGAAACTAAAAAATTTAAAGTAATTTATTCGGTGTGCCCGACGCGAGATTGAATTGCTGAACAAGGTTCCTATTTAATTTTTCTTCTTGTTTCACTGTTGAGTCGCTAATCTAACAGACCACCTTCACCTTTCCTTTATTGAACCTGGTTAATAGTCAGGTGTAAACTGAATATACTCGTGTTCATCAACTATTCCAACAATATCACACACAGCAAATAGGTACGGTGTTGTTAAACGTGTATACATAATCAAGACAAGTATAAATATGTTCTCTAAGCACCAAGATTTTAATTTATTTATTAGTAATATAATAAAAAGTTACGTTTGTTTCTTCTTAAAGAATAATGTGCAATGTGTGTGTGCGTGTAGGCTTTTTGGATTAATAAAAAAACATTGTTCAATTCGTTATAAATACAATAAAATGTCTGTAATGAAAAGCCTGTGTAAGTACATTATGATGCCAATTTATGCTGATCAGAATGAACGTCTTAATTGGCTCTTGGAAGTGAGAATTGTAGAATAGAATCAGAATGCTTGATAGACGCGTATTTGGACGTGTATTGCGGAGTGTTGACTGACAGGATAAACCTCCGAACAAAAAACGTTAATAATCGAGTATTTTGACGGGTTAGAGGTATTTTATTCAAAGGATTTCGTTTGAAAAACATGATTTTTGGTGGTTTGATAGAATGTAGCTATTTCTATGTAGTCATTGAATATACGATATATTGAAGCAAAGCAAGCTATTTTGGTATTTAATATTGTTTCGAGAGCAGTGTTAAGGAACATTTAAAAAAAAATTAGCGAATTAATTTGGCTGGAAAAATATGATTCTGACCGTCACCGGCCGACCAAAATATATTTTATCTACATCCATACCATAATATGTCTATTTTATATTCAGGAGCGATGAGCAAACGCCCTACATTTAGATATAAGTATCTGTGGCTGCATTGAAATGTTTACATTTTAGTGTCGGTAACCGATACTTTTATTACGTTCAAATTTCGAACGTCTTCTTTAAAAGTAAAAATTAATAGGTTTTTTCGATTATCGAATTAGTCGATTAGTAATTTTATGTTTCATTCCTATACATTTAATTCGATGCTGAAATTATAACAATCGATTTGAGAATCGAAATCAACTCGAGTCTAGATTGTTTATGGATTTTAAAAACTACAAACGTCAGTCATTATGACAGTACTAACTTTTACATCCAGATTATGTTGGTAACTAGGGCGTTTGCTCATCGATCCTGACTATAAAATAGACATATTATCATATGAATGAAGATAAAGTTATGTATGTGACTGTACATAATTAGTCATTAAAATACTCATGTGATTCTTTTATGAAACTCACTTCGTTCGTTTCATAAAACCACATTCGTATTTTAATGACCCTCATTATGCAGCAGTCACATAAATAACTATTTGTTTATCTTTTTATATTATTAGCTATACTTTTTTCTGACTCTTTCGGACATAAATGTTAAACATCTTTCTCCGAGCGTTTTGTCTCGATCTAATCAGGGTGCGCTTGCGCCATGATCCAGGACTGGCTAGTTCAATTCGCTCAGCTACCACAGTTCACACATAATTTATCGTAAATAAAATGGTGTCCATACTTATAAGAGGTACCCACTTCAGTATCAGGGCCTTTTTACACGTAGCGTTTCCCTTGAGAAACATTAAAATTTCGATTTAGCAGAAAGATGTTCCGTATAATGTAGTCACTTTATCGCAACTTTTTCCTTCTCACGATGCGTCCGTACATGGAGTATATATTTTTGCAATTCGAGTGGCTATGCCTGTGCAAACAGCGACGCAATGGGCAATGACGTGTTTTTTAGTTGTAAATGTAGTTGGTTTTAATATAATAATTCGACCGTCGGACAATATGTAAGCTATTTGTGTATTAAAAACCCGCCGATCGTAGTTTCAATCCCTGGTTGGTGTGTGACTTTTTCAGAGCCTAGCTAGCTAGTTCCGACGGGGAAAAGCTGTGTGCAAGCACTTGGATGTGTTCCGAAAACTTATTGTGGGAGCCAGTATTGATTTCAAAGGCTTGATGATCAGAGGAGTTAATTACAACTGGCCGCAACAAATCACACTGCCCTGTTTCTTCTATCTTTTATAGAGACTGTCTATGCCGCCGTGTGCGTTCGACTAGCCTTCTCATCTTTTTCTCGCTCTAGTAAAGGATGGTTCTGCAGAGTGACAGGAAACGGTAGAAATGTCCTAAGATTTGAACAATATTTACGCAGGCTCAGGGGCGTGCATCCCATATAGGCAGATAGGCAGTGCCTACTTTTAAAAATCATTCGCGAAAAACCTTAAAAAATATTGTAATAATAAATCTAAAAACATAAATCAGGAATTAAATTATTCCCCCAACACTTCATAATTTCATCAAAACGGCGCATTCATGACCTATACGTATACCTACGTGTGTATATAAGGTCATGTCATTTTAGCTTAAAATATTTTATCCAGACATCGATTCATGATAGACAAACACAGTGCACTATGTATTATTTTTATATCAATACAAATTCAGGTTTTTACTTTTTCATACAAAAAAATTTAAATATTTTTAAGAACAACCTGTGTATAAGATGACCTCGCGTGAACCCATTTTCATTCATGAATAATCTGAATATGGCTTCTACTTATCGCCGTTCTCCCTCATTTCATTCGTTCTCCTCTTTCCCTCATTCATTCATAAACTATTCTGCTTATCGCCGTTTTTTTTCATTTTACTCTTTCTGCACTCTTCCCACTCTAATTCATAAGCTGTACTGGTCATTCACAAATTTGTGTCAGCGTGTTGCCAGCCTACACTGCACGACTTGCACTTAAATTACATTACATTCTACTTGACATAAAATAAATCAAACACAAAAAAAAATAAACAACTAACATTTGTTCTTCATTTTAGAATTTGACTCTCCATCACACTTTTTCAGGCTTTGGACTGACAAGTTAAGGAACTCGTTATTTGTTTCGTAATTTGATTAATAATGTAAACTTTAAAATGTAAATAATTAAAAAGGCTAAGCATGTTTACGTGTTAAAGTCAAAATTCATCAATATTAAAAACTACGATTATTTACAAATTAAACACATACGTACCTATTTACATTAATTGTTGGATGTGCGTAATGACGCACACACATTCTGGCACGAATCACGATCCAGGCAATGCCTCCGCACAGAACACAACACGTCTTGCTCACCTGTTCCTACCTCCATTACGCACACACATTCAGGCACGATCCAGGCAATGCCTTCGCACAGAACACAACACGTCTTGCTTACTCCTCTCACCGCCCCAAGAACCCGCCAAAAGAAACCTCTCCTCGTAGAGATCTCGCGCCCGCAACAATCTCACCGGCGTCGTGATAGCATAGCATACGGCCATGTTAAAGTATTTTAGGGATAAGTAGCGATACGGCGCGTCTTAGTTACGTGCGCAAACAACAGAACACTAAGACGTGCCTCGACGAACTAAATCACACTCCCGAGTCCCACGTCGAACACCTATTACTGCACAGTGGTCAAATTGATTTGATTTTAAAATATGTAATTTAGATATTAAATATTTTACTTAAAACTTGTTTATCGTTACATTCGTTTTAATTGGTTTAACGTTACAGTTTTAGAGCTACCCCTCCCAAAATGTGTTTTTAATTGGTCGCTTAAAGTTACGTTAATTCGAAATTCACGATTTCACACAATAAGTTTTCTCTTTTCCTTTAAAACAAGAGAAAACAAACCTTTTTAAATTGGAACAGGTAGAAAATATGTATCTAATCAAAACCAGTTTTAACTGCAAAAACCAGGCAAAAGTGGTTTTGACCGGTGCCCGTGGTTAAAAACAATTTTGACTGATTTTCGTAGTCGAGTTCGTTTGTTTTCATTGACTTAAATTAGTTTGGCCTAGGCCAAACTAGTTTGACCTGAAATGGTTTTGACCGATCGTTTGAATTAATATCAGGCAAAACCACTTTTGACTGCAAAAATCAGTCAAAACTGTTTTAGACCAAGGGCATCCGACAAAACCACTTTTGACTGCAAAAATCAGTCAAAAATGTTTTTGATTAAGGGCATCCGCCAAAACTACTTTTGCATGATTTTTGTAGTTAAAAGTGGTTTTGACCGGCTACGAGTTTTGACTGTAACATAAGTATCTATTGCTATAATAAAAAATGACGTAAAGAACTTCTTTACGATTAGATTAATTTGTAAGTAGAAATAAAGTACCTATCTACCTAATTTCCCGAGGTGCCCGAGATCACAATCACACCAACCAACACTAGACCAACAAGTTATTACCTCTCAGTATGGTCTTGCAAAACAAACTTTAGTAAAATGTTTAGGTAATTATTGTTCAAAAACCATGTTTGAATAGCTATTCCTAATTGGGTAGTTTTTAAAATAAAGTAACAAGTACAACAGAAAGTTATGTAGATTTGGGTACTTATTGGTAACACGATTGTTTCAGTGTAAATAAAAAAAATACAAATAAAGTCATACAAAAAAAAACAATTTATCTAAATTAAATTTTAATCTAATTGATCAGACCAAACCACTGTGCGTTTGTAGGTGGGGAGATCGCGACACGTGTAAGAAGAAATGGCGTATTTATCGGCCCCTTTTATCCGTTTTGTGTTAAAAACCGCCAAAAGACGGTTCCTTTGGCGGTTTGTAAGCAAAGCGGCCAAAGGAGTCGATTCGGTCGCTAGGCGGCTTCTTCAAAGGGAAGCGCGGCACGTGCCGACCGCAGCGGTTATCTCAAAGGGAAGTAACACAGAACAGTAGTGATGGCGGTCAATACACGAATATTTCGATACTTTTATGTTAAAAGATTTTGTTGTGTTACGAGAGATGTTTTATCAAAGCAGTTAAGATGCTCGAAATAGAAACGATAAAGATTTAAATTGAAACTGCCTCCTTGATACAGTGGTTAGAGCGTTGGGCTCTAAAACTCGGAGGTTGTGGGTTCGAATTCCGCGAGGAGCATCACTTTGTGTGATGAAAAAATTAAAAAGATTTATCATGTGTCGTTTTCATGCTAGTAAAGTGATTCGTTTACATTTGTGCACGTTGTTCATGTTTTTGGACTACGACTTTTCTGTGGTTTATAAAAGTAAATGTATGCCAAACTGCAGGGAAAAGGCCTCCATCTTGCAATGATGGCAAGCTATTGTTACTATGATAGGTACGGGCTTAATCAACATACTTGCGGATTGATGGACGAACCCGAGCTTTGTCAAAAAAAAAAAACAACACCAAGTTAGTCCGACCCGGCTATTGAACCTAAGACCCCGAGATCTCGGTACGGTACTTAAAAGCGTTGGTTTATAAAAGTGACAAAGGAAAATTATGCAAAGTTCAACTTTAAATCAAATTTTTATCGTATTTTAAAATAAATTATTATCGATCGTATTATTTACTCATTGGTAGATAAGTACATCACTAGTGTCCTTCCGATTGTTCGGTCTTTTATTATTTTAGTTAGCTCGCTTGTTTCACGGTAATATCTTGTGTCCTCGGATGGACTAGTGGCTCCGGGGCCCGGGCTATGAGCAATTTCACGATGTACTCGTAGTGTAGTTTGTTTTGTAGAGTTAATAGTGAGAGTGTAATGAAAGTGAAAAATATTGTACCATTTATTCAGATCACCGGTGTGACAGTAATCGTATTATGGTCGGATTACGATGATCGCCATGGTACCCAGGCTTGGGGTTGCCGGGATCAGCGCCTTTGGACTTTTTCTGTTTTATGTTAAATGTTATCCTATTAAGTAAAAAGAACGAACTTAGTGTGCATGAGCAGGAGTATCTATGGTGCACGAGAGTCTGTTCGAGCTGTTGTACCTGGCCGGTGTTGAAAGACCATATGAAGGTGAGTAGGTACTTAGCAGTAGTAGTTTATGTAGTTATCAACAACTAATAAAAGGGATGTTACAAGTGTGGTAAAGTAGGCAGGTGCCGGCAAAATTCTTGACGCTCGGTCGACAGTGGGGGAAAGTTCGCGACTCAAATTCGTGTTCTACGCAATGCCCACCCGATTTCAAGAGGTTTGCCGGGACCTGTAACCTAATTGGTGAATTCGAAATAGTTTCTGGTTACGTTGTCGCGCATATCGCGGTTTTTTGCCTTAATTTTTTTTAACTGTTACAAATTTTCCCTAAGAGACTAAAAAGAGTTGAACTGTTGCTAATTTACTTAGATCTAGAAACAACTCCCTACGCTGGTAACACTGATGGGGGGCCGGCCCTTCAGCAGAGCAAGAGCGCGATAGCTAAAGAGCGAGTAGGCAAGAAGGGGGGGTGGGACCACCACCACGTGGACACCGGCCTGTGCGTACGCGGTTTCTTTGTGTAGAGTTCAATGTTTGACCTTTCTAGTATCGATAGTAAACTAATGGCGTTCTACGTAATACACAGGATGTAGTATTTGACTATTTGATCATCACGGAATTCGTCATTTTTCTCGAAAACTAGCGCGTAAACAATTAATAAATATTATATGAATTTATTTTAAATTTAATGTAGAATCCGTCCTCAAATTATTGAGCAAAGATTTTGTATGACCTTATAGAAGCGAGGTAAGCACTGGCCGAGCGCTGCCTACCAAGCTCCATACAATCGAACTTGTCAAAACACATTTTCGTATAAAATGTGTTATACGACAAAATGGAAATGTCACTCCTGCGTATAGCACAATAACCAGAAAGAATAACTTCTTAAATAGTCGCATTGGGTAAGCTAGCCTAATCGAAGAATTAAGTTTGGCCATGGGGTCCCATCAGGAAGAAAAGTTTTTTAGTTCTAAAAAATCTCAATAGATGGCGAAGCTTGTATCGAACAGTTATTGATGATTTTTTAAAGTCATGAAAACTCAAAAAATATGCGCTTAAAAAATTTGATTGGTATTAAAAAAAAATTTTTAGACTTGTGAAAAGTAAATAATGTATTTATAACGCCATTTACACTATTTTTGTTTAATTCAATTCATTACATTCGATGTCCTTAAAGCACCATGTTCTTATACTTATTTAGCACAGAAATAAGAGAAGTTGGTTGCAAAAACTGTCCATAGATGGCGCTATTTTCATATTTTTATTTATCTACAAAATTTGCGTTTCGTTATTTTAAGCACTCGCAAAAATATGACTTTTAATTTGATACAAAAAAATTAAGAAATATTATAAAATATGAAACATACATGCCTAATAACGTAAGATATATTATAAAAAATGCGGTATTACTTTTTTCCCCTTGAAAATTTTAATTTAAAATCTGTTTTTGTCGAATAATAAAACGCCATTGATAAATGAACGAATGCATTCAATTTGAAAGTTGGCGATGACACTTGGCCTGTTTGTTTACTAACAAAGTTTGAGTTTGGTGCGCCTACGATTTTACAGATGCCTTTTATAATTTACTTGACCTGGACATCTTAACGGACATTGACTACGCTTCTTTCTCGATCGACTTTGGCTATACATCTGGACTCCGACTCTGATGCTTTTTATATTATTTTGGCTAACCCATCCCGGAACTTGAAAACAAGCTCGTGCGACGACCTGTCTCGTGGAAAAGGTCAGAAAATGCCTACCTCCTCACAAATGCTCCTATTATAAACACCTCAGACATAAAGTTTATGTTTAGTTTTCTGTGGAACGACGCTAGCCGGTTGAAAATAAGGTTGGAAAATGGTGGTATGTACCTATATTAAGTTTATTTAAACTACTACAATCATTACAATCTGCGATTAAAATAAGTCTAAGTTAGACTTATAACACATTTTACTATTTGTTAATTACACATAATGGTGAAATGTGATCACAGGATTTGTATTTTGTTTTTATAGCCATAAAGTTTGTCGTGTTCTCTATTTATAATAAAAATGTCGGTAAAACTGGACTACCTATAATATTACAAATTTAATGAGTTTTATCTCATAACTCATAACCATTGGTGTCCTAAAACAGGTTTCAAGCATTTACTAATTTGAAGTGTATTCTTGTTTTTTTTTGTGATTGATATCATTTTTTAATTTTAGGTAATATGACAATAGCACATCTGCCACCTTCAAAATTAAGGTCGAGGTACTTATGTATAGAACATTTTGATCAAAATTACATTCACAATATTTCAAGCACCACTATAAGGAAAAGAATTAAACGAACCGCAATACCAAAACCATATCAAGCCTCTGAGGTATCAGAACAGTCAAGTACTATTAGCACAGGTATGTGTGTGTATTTTAATACATAAATTGTTGTAAGACAACAATTTCCTCATATGTGATTCATTACAAACAAAAATATTTTTTAGGTTCACCGGAATTAAAAGTTTTGACACCGAAAAAAGTATACACAAATAAAAGTAGGTGTTATGAGGAAGAAGAGCCCACTACTCCGTCATAACATAGCTGGCAAACTCCTACTAGAAGGAATAAAGAACCAACTGTAAAAAGTTAAAACAACTTTTACAAAATTCAAAAAATAAATTAAAATACCAGATTAGAAAACAATTATTGTTGATTAATAAATCATATTCAAACATAATATTACCCACATTAAAATCACCCAGTGATTTCTTATTTTATTTGGTAAATAACCTATTAGATTCTTCAAAGCTATTATTAATGCTTTACATAAAATGAATTTAGTGGTTGATTTAGTAGAGAAGTTTAAACATGAGTTTATGATTTCTGATGATTATCACGACGTAAATCATTTTAATTATTTGATTAATAAATTACTATAAGTTAAGATACATGATTACTGCAAATCTCGTAAAAAATCACTACAATCAACATCGAAATTGAGAATCCTTCAGAATAAGTGATTAACTGATTAATAATTATTATTGATTAGTCATTTATAATTGATTGTGTGATAGTCATTTACTTATATTAATATTATTTTATACTATGTTCTTTTTATTTATTAAAATGCCTATTAAATAGACCAACAACCAATCAATGTTCTTAACCTTTTCGCCGCCACCCTATTGCATAAGCAGCGCGCGCGCGGCGCATATCTTTTTTACGACTGTTTTAAAGTATTGTTATATTGATAAAATTGTTATTGACATTTCGTTTACAAAATGTGTAAGAATAAATAAAAATAATTACGTATTTCGATATCTTGTTTTATTTTATAATAGCCCAACAAAAACAGAAAACACTAAAAATAATGACAAAAGATTTGTCATTATTAATAGTATTTTAATAATAGAGTTGTCATATTATATTAAATCCGATTTTGGTACAAAATGCCTCCGTGGTCGCGGGTTTGAGTACCGCCTGATACCTGGACCACAGATAATATGCCTGGACAATTGTTTTTTTTTTAATATCAATATTTATATGGCCATTAAGCAGTCAAAATGCTTTTAAAAATTATATTAATGTTTTCCAATAAAGGTGGGGGTGGAGACCACGAAACAATCATATTTTGTCTTCTAAAGAAGGCTTTGGCGGTGAAAGTGTTAAATAGGTACGCATATTTTTTACCCGACTTAAAAAAAGTGGAGGTTTTCAATTCGGTTAATTTCTTCTATGTTTCTTTTTTCATATTTATAATAATTGCATATTAATATTTTACGGAATTAAAAGAAAATATATTTTTCAAGACATTGTGGTTTATTATTTATTTCCCCCTTTAAAAGCCGCCAATAGCTTATTTCATAAGAAAACCTTACAATATAATACCATCAATTATATTATTTAACAATAGTTTGTTAACCGCCTTCGTGGAAGTGGCTAAGCCGCGCTCGGGTATAAAACCCGGAGGTCGTGGGTTCGATTCCCGCCTTGGGTCTGGCTAGCTACCACCCCCTCCCCGCAGATTAAATTAGATGGATTAGATCCCCGCGGTAAATTTCCCCGCCGGTGAAATCTGCCGCCTTAACAGCTCTGGCTGTGTTTCGTTAATATTAATGTCCCTTGAAATCAAAGGCTCAAAGGTCAGATGAGTCATGAACACAGCGACGCTTCGTGGTGATTTGTCTCTCAATGGAATAGGCCGCAGTGACCGCTTACCATCAGATAGGTTGTGTGCCTGTCTGCCAACCTAAGTAGTATAAAAAAGTATATCTAAAATCTAATCAACAATCGCTATTGATTACGCGCACGCGACACGTTGCGAAGGAATATCACATACATTGGCGCGAAGGCACAACATACATACTTACATAGTGTCGGGCAACGCACCGGTAGGTACCTACTTCCATAGCTGGGCATCGTTAATCAAATAGTTAACTTCGTTAATCGCTAATCCGTTACTAAAAAAGTTAACTTCGTTAAACGTTAAAGCGCTTCTTTTGGGACGAATTAACGCAAGTTAACGTTAATCGTTAATCCGTTAACACATGGTAAATAATGCTTAAAAAAATCAGAAATTAAAGGGGTTATTTACCAACTGGACACACGAGACTAGACAAGGTGGGTCCATTTAGTGAAATTAAAATTTGTATCATTTATTACTTTGTTATCTCGTCACGAAAAGATTTACTTTGTTTCAGGTTGCAGTGTGACTCGTTGGGATAACTTTGTAAAATGATTTCCAACTAGTCACACAGAGTCACACTTGACTGTAACCCGTTGGGAGCAGTGGCGTAGCGTATTCCCAACCAGTCACACTCATTCAATATTTACAACAAAAAATATTGAATCTCCAGTTACACTGTAAGGAGCTTGTAAGGAGGTTATCTTTATGATATTCAATGATAATAAAAGACAAGAGAAGAACTAATTCAAAGATACCGGTTGGGAATAGTGCTTTTACAATTTCTTCTTCATTTCATTCCAGGTCCACGACTGGTGGACGTTTTCTGAGGTGGACGTTCAGAATAATATATTTATCTCTTTTTCGCTGTTATTGTTCCTAACGTGCCCTGTTGGTGAACTTTGCGAACAAAACTTTAAAGTTGTCGCAACGTTGCTTGGTGGACCTTGGGAATAATCCAAATGAAGTAAGGTTGTTATTCGGGCAATTAATTTCTTTCTCAAAGGCCGGCAACTTACTTGTGACTCCTCCGGTGTTGCAGGTATCTATGAGCGGCGGTGATTGCTTACCATCGGGTAGGTACATTAAAAAAACGCAAAATTTGAGTTCTACTTATTATATTTTTCAACACCGATACTTATATTTCCGTAACTTTGATTCTTTATAGTTGCCAAATCGTTTAGTCAGACGATGGTCTATTTACGTGGCATTAATCTACGTGATCTCAGGCACTTTACCATCATCATCATTTCCTTGCCCTTATCCCACGTTATGTAGGGTCGGCGCAACATGTTTTTT
Organism: Mecyna flavalis; assembly: GCA_949319885.1. Lineage (NCBI taxonomy): Eukaryota > Metazoa > Arthropoda > Insecta > Lepidoptera > Crambidae > Mecyna > Mecyna flavalis. Next base: position 4,458,682 of record OX439426.1, read on the forward strand.
CCTTCCACACACTCCTATTAGCCGTCAATTCTACATTCTCTCCTTTTATTTTTAAATCATACTTCACGCAATCCATCCATCTCTTTTTCGGTCCTCCTCTGCTTAAATCTCCGTCTACGCACATATATATCTATCATTCTTTTGGCGACATGTGTGTCTTCTCTTCTCATTCCATATTACTTGCACTCCTTACTTTATCCACTACCTGTGCAACTTTCAAACTTCCTCTTATATACCTACTCATTCCTAATCGTATCCAACCTCCACACATCCATCTTAGCATGCGCATCTTAGTTGCATGTACCTTTCTTTCGATCCATACATTGCGACAGGTCTGATGACCGTTTTGTAATTTTTTCCCTTAAGCTTAAGGGGCATCCGTGGGTCACATGTTGTTCCCGAGATCTGTCGCCACTTCATCCATGCTGCATTCATTCTATTCTGCACGTCCCGTTCCATGCTATGCTGTTCGTTCAATGTTTTGTACTTACTTCACCATAATAATGTTCTTATTTTATCAAACGTGTTTAGTTGACGAAAACATGAAAGTGATTTATTTTAAGTTTTCTTAAGTGGACACGTGTCGAGATGACATAGTAATAAATGATAGAAAATTTAAATTAATTGACACAAACAAAAAAAGAGTGCATATTTAGAGTGTTTAATGGCACGGTGCGGTAAACCGTCCTCCTAGCCGAGTTTTTCAACTACGGCGGCCAATCTTTTTACGATCAGCAAACTACGCAGGATATATTTAAGTGCACAAGTGAGTTCGCAAGCACAGGTGCACTCTCTATTCCCTCACTCTCATACGGTGGGACAAGAGTAAGTAACGGATTAACGGACTTGGAAAAATGTAACGGAAGTTAACGAGTCCGTTAACATTTTTTTAAGTTAACTTAAAAGTTAATCCGTTACTGGAAATGTTAACTTCGTTAATTAACGATTAACGGATTAACGAGTTAATGCCCAGCTATGCCTACTTCATGCATAATTTTCACCGCGCGTTATACACTAGCGCCATCTATTGACAGTTTATCTAAAACCACAGACGCTTGCTATTTATGCAAGATTGCAATGTGTGTAAACGAAAATGACATCTTGTAGATACTAGAGGTACTAGTATAACCCGAATAACCCGAAGAATAACGCGAGTTAGGGAGGTCACATTTCTTTATATGGGATGGGGCATCTGTACTAGTATTATATTATCTGTGGTTTGGCTAACCATTGATTTATACGATAATATTATAGCAGAAAAATCAAAATATAATAAAAGACGAATTATAAACCATATTTTTTTATGTTTAAGCTAATAAATAACAATATTTATTAATTAAAGACGTTTCTACTTCCGCACTAAGCAAGCAAACATGTCAGTTCTTGTGAATCCCACCGACTTCAATAGATGGCGCTAAAAGAAACAATTGTATCAGCTTCCAACTATTTTTAGTCAATTTATATTATTTATCACAATTTTAATAGCTGATTTGCATCTTAAAATTATTTTATAATATTGATATAATAGATAGATTTTACTTTCCCATTGAAAACACACACCCAGAAGTTATTGGCTTAAAAAAGTAATGAAATGTTATTTGTTTTACGTCAAGGTCAAAATCATGCTTTTTGTTTGTGTTTACATTTCGGATAACCTATCTTCATGTCATGGGTGCGTGTGTTAAAACTTTAAATTGCTATTTAAATAACTTACTATGTTATTGTGTGGAGTGCACTGATATTTTAAACAATCTTTGTGTCTTCGAGCAACACGGAACATTGTGTGAAGTGAGTGCATTTCTGACGATGGCAAAATGACAATGTTCGGTATGTGAATGTCCCCAAATTACGTTTTGTTTTGTTTAGATAAATTATGATTGGATAAGTTTCTCGCCAACGCCTAATATAAGTTTATTATCACGCAGAAAAATAGGTACCTATATTCATTTGATGCACTTAAAATTAAAATACATATTACGATAATTTTAATTGGCGCGCTGGGCAAATTTTTTTATAAGACGTTTTTGACCTAGTTAGCGTTAGTAAAACATTTACTAATGTGAGTTTTTTATTTATTTGCCAATAAATATGCATGTTTTACAATGTTGTTCTTATCCGATCGCACAAAAAAAATATTTTCGATCTATTCCTTTCTAATACCAAAAACAAATAGGTAGGTGATGTGGCGACGTCTAACTTGATCAACAGACAACTCGCCACCAACAGTTCTACCAACTGATAACAGAAGGCGCTAACTTAGGAACACGATTTAGTATGGGATCCTGCATCGCGCTAGTAGAGTTATTTCAGCCCGCTAGCATATATACAACAAACCAAAGATGGTACATTGGACCATGGTCCCGAGCACAGTCGATCTAGCTCGGAGGAAGATCTTCCACTTTTAAGGAAGCATTAGATCTCCTAAAGTGGTGACCCCGACGTGATGTGGGTGAGATCGCTTAACACCTTGGCGACCCCACATACGGCATACTAGTGAGCATCCCGATATCATGTGGTCAAAATCGCTTCACACCTTGGCGACCACCACATTCCGTGAACATCGCATCAGCCTTCAGCGGTTCTTCGCATCCCTTCAGCCTCGTCTCATCCCCAGCAGGACTTCAGGAGTCAGTCACAGCAAGCCAGCCTCCAGCCACACGGAACCACCGCAGCTACGCAACAGCTTCCTGGTTCCCTGGCAGCTACTACGTGCCCACCAGGTCTTCAGCGCCCCACGTCCGGACTCACTGGGCGCTCATCGGTCCTGGCAGCCATACAGCCTGCGCATAGCACGCATCTCTTCACTCGTCCCGACGCACTGCGGACTCGAGTATCTACAAGCTCGTCCCGACTCACCGTGGACTCGAGTATCTTCAAGCTCGTCCCGACTCACCGCGGACTCGAGTATCTTCAAGCTCGTCCCGACTCACTGCGGACTCGAGCACCCGCTTCTACGCTCTCTTCCCAACTCACCGTGGAATTGAGACGCTCACTGGCATTCGAAGCTCTGACGTCCAGATTGCTGAGCCTCGGTCAACATTGGACCTCCGATCTCCGGGGGGAGTGATGTGGCGACGTCTAACTTGATCAACAGACAACTCGCCACCAACAGTTCTACCAACTGATAACAGAAGGCGCTAACTTAGGAACACGATTTAGTATGGGATCCTGCATCGCGCTAGTAGAGTTATTTCAGCCCGCTAGCATATATACAACAAACCAAAGATGGTACATTGGACCATGGTCCCCGAGCACAGTCGATCTAGCTCGGAGGAAGATCTTCCACTTTTAAGGAAGCATTAGATCTCCTAAAGTACCAATGGTAGGTATTTGTTTCCTATCGACCTGAGGAAAAAAATTACTGCCTACCTAGTCTCAAAACCTATGCACGCCCCTGCGCAGGCTATTCTAGCCCCAAATGAAGCGTGGCGCTTTTCTGCAGCCAGGAGCAGATCAGCGTTGAAGTGCCAAAAGATATGCTGCAGCGGGCAGCCCTTGTCTGCCAACTGAAATAGCAAAAAAAATAAGATTACGTGAAAATTTAAGGTGTTCTTTAATATTTCAGCTCAATTCGGACAATGGGCGTTCGGTCCGCAGCACGGGTTCGCGCGCGTGGCGCGGTGGCACATCGAGAAGATGCCGGAGCGGCTGCCCAGCGGCGACATGGAGGCTGTCTTCAGCCTCATGGATGACGACTTCACGCACTCCATGTGGCACTTCCAGTCAGTATAGTTTTGATGAAGCTCTCTTGTTTGTCTATTTGCTTTGCTTGATTTTAAGACGAAGACACTAGACAGTTTTGTGTCATGTATCGAATACTAGCCACCAGTGAATAAGAAATCAGCCCTCGCGCGCAGATAGCCCAAAAAGCGTCTGTTTTTTGGGTACACTTTTACCCAGCATCACGCTGACTGACATACAATATTAAAATGGTGGGCCGTGTCGGTGCCGACTCGTCAGAAAAAATGTCTGCGATTGCGTAGCACTTAAAGATTGTGCTTTAACGAAATTGACACATGTAGTGTAAATACATGTCATATCGATTTGAAATTTAGGGCAATAAAATGACAAATAATGTAAAAATGTATAGCGTTTGAAAAGGGAGAAATATTTGTGTGTTTCAGTATTGTAATATTAGATAGATGATGATTATGAATGAGTAACGTTGAACGAACTGGTTAATTGTAGATTTAGATTGACGTACCGGTTGATCCTGCGCGAGAAGGAGCTGCACTTCAACATCGGCGTGTACAACCCGAGCAAGGAGCTGACGTTCAGCTGCCAGCTGCTGCTGCACACGTACTTCAAGGTGCCCGACGTGCGCCGCTGCCAGATCACCGGCATGCACGGCTGCATGTTCATCGACAAGGTAAATAAAAAAAAGGTACACTCTACAGTGTAGAGTCAACACCTTCATCTGAAGAGGACGAGCCGCCCCCGCCTTGTAGCGATTGATCGGCCCATTCCCGGTGATACACTGCACCTGCAGCTAAATGTTAGAATAACATTGGCGGGTACAACCCGAGCAAGAAGCTGCCAAAATATCCACGCCCGTTAATAAGTTTCGGAATTTTCGAACACATCACGTGTTTGAGCTAAACTATTTTAACGACAGATTTCACTTTTCGCAGTGGTAACTATAGTCGGTCATTTTCACACAATGGCCCATTCTAGAGGTTAGGTGCGGAAAAATCCCCAGGAAACCTAGTCTGTCGGACTCGTAAAAGGTCCCACCACCAACCAGACCATATACTGAATCAAGGGCGTCGCCAGCTTATGATTAAGGGGGGGGGGGGGGGGGTACAATGGGGCAATATTATTTAGGAGAAAAAATAAATGAACGCCGAGGGCATGAAGCGTTACCGCTTTGCGGCTAGCTACATTTGATCTCTAGGGGGGGCAACTGCCCCCCCTTGGCGACGCCCCTGCACTGAATCGAACTAGCGGTCTCAGAGTTCTATTACCCGTGCTTAATCGCTGTTGTGAAGTCACACACCACAGAGTTGGTCATAATGTATTTTGACCGTTTGATCATTTGGGAGAGATTCCATTCATCCATGACCTCTTACCGAGTTTCCGTAGAATAAGTGTGGACTAATAAATAAACGTTTGATTGTGTGCAGACGCGGGAAGGCACGGTGTACCAGGAGACGCGCGAGGTGGTGACGATCAACGAGTGGACGGACCGCATCTACCAGAACACCATGCAGGAGCACATCATCACCAACGTCGTCAGCGGCCGCAAGATGAGGATACAGAAGTACAACTTCCCCGACACAGGTCAGCCGACTCTTGGGCAAGGGTTATAGACTTTCCAGGGAGGATTGCGTAATAGGCGTTGTCCCGCCCACCGTGACTCTGCCCCACTATGGACGATGAGGGAGCGTCGCAGTGGTTTTAGTGGGTAGGCGTCATAGAAAATAAAGGGTAACTTTTGATTTTTTTTTATTGAACTCTGGTGATTGGTTGGTGAACTTATAAGATCTGCTATTTTGAATATCTAGGGTGAGTGACTCAACTTTTAAACTAGAGTCCGGTCGAAGCATTGGCCGAAGCGGAAGTTTTCAGAGTTACAATCCCACTTGTTAAAAAATTTCCACTTTGCCCTAGTTAACGCGTAGAAAAGGTGAATGAAGCATTCTCCTCTTTTTTAATTCCTAAACAGTTTGAATAAACATTGTTCTTTTATCCTTTCCCCGTGAAATTTCTTTAGTAAAACTATGTCTGCGGCTTCGTTGCTCTTATTATAAGCGCTCAAGTTCCTACTGTGGAGTAGGTACTCGTAAGATCACAATTTAAGTGATGTTTATTTATGATGATTTATTAAAACGTGTTTATCCGGTTTATTAGTGATCTGGAACCCGTGGTCGGAGTACGCGAAGGAGATCCCGGACTTCGGCGACGACGAGTTCCCAAACATGGTGTGCGTGGAGGCGGGCCGCGTGGCCGCGCCCATCGTGCTGCTGCCCGGCACCGCCTTCGAGGCCAGCCAGATCCTGCAGGTACACCGACATAGAGCGAATGCGCTTATGCACGATAAAGATAATTTATTTGCAGAGAACATGGTACACGGAATAGATGTTAAAAAAGATTAATACTAAAACGCATGTTTTGCCATCACAGTGGCATGCAAAAATAAACAAGTTCAATTGATCATGCAGGAAACTAGACTTTACACAAAACTTTATTTTATAATAATATTTAGGTTACAAAACCCCGATAACCGCAGGCTAGCTAGATTAGCTATTATTGGGCGGCGGTTGTCACTTTCCATCAGGTGTGTCGCATGCTCGTCTGCCCGCTATACCATAAAAAAAAGCTAGCTAGACCTGCGGCCGTGTGTGGGACTCAAGACTGAAGCGTCCACTACCCACTAAACTCCTCCGGTTTCCTTTTCACACCCAAATTGGGACGAGCCGGTGCCAGCCTTGTGGCTGTTGACCAGCGCAATGATATAGTTGCCTGTCGATTAGAGATGGGCATACACCCGGTATTTACCCATTTTGGGGGTAAATACCCGGTATATACCCGGTAAATACCCCAATCGGGTAAATGTGCGGGTTTTTTCATTTTATGGAATGAATTTGTTCAATCAAAAAATAAAAACAGTTTTAAAGTATTTTTTAATGGTAGTCCGTTACGTTTAGCAACTCTGGTAAGCTTATAGGACGTAACTCTTATGAGAAACGTTATTATCTTATATTACTTTGATAGAACACATTATTTAGAATTTATTGGTCACAAATGGAGTAGCGCGTGACAATTTTTCAAATATCCTACAATCTTCGCGACAAGAATACACACTGTTCTTTTGTTTATTTACCTGAGGAATCGCGGAGACGATAGCAAGCGGACGGACGCGCGTATTAGTTCATTAGTCCCCTCCCGCGCCGCGTACTCATGTCTCGCTCGCACTCCCTAGAATGGGCCGCTTGCTCGCTACTAGTGATGTAATGAATATTCGTATTCGCATTCGCATATTCTGACACATTCGCATTCGTATTCGCATTCGCGAAAATACTGCGAATGTTTTGCGAATATTACAAACAAAAATTTTTGATGTAATAGTTGGTTCATAAAACAAAACCCATTAATTTCTTATATGGTTTTTACCTCTAAATTTACTTGTTTTGTTTGTGTCACCTGGAAAACGGATGAGTTCGTATTATAGTTCGCAAAATGTAAGATGATCAATGACTTATTTATTATATAACTGTATAATTTTTTTGTACCAAATGAGTGATGAGTATGACTCATCTTTTTGTTATACTAGCCTTCCGCACGCGGTTTCACCCGTGCGTAATTTCTTTTTCAAATATCCCCTCCCCCTTCCCCCCACATTTCCGGGATCAAAAGTACCCTATGTCACCCGGGGATAGTGTAGCTTTCCGACAGTGAAAGAATTATTCAAATCGGTTCAAAATTTTCGGAGCCTATTCAATACAAACAAACAAACAATCAAATCTTTCCTTTGGGGCCGTCCATTAATCACGTGAGGCTCAAAAGGGGGGGGAGGGGGTACGGAAAACATCACGAAACATCACGAGGGGGGAGGGGGCGTCTCGTTAGACATCACGTGTATTAATTTTATTTATTTTTGTCAAAAAGCGCTATTTCTGAACCGAAATTTTGAACGGCGCGAAAATTTGAACGATTTGTAGTACGACCTTGATTGACTCGCCCGCCGTTGCTATTAATTATTATTAATTATTCATTAATTTTATTACAAATACATATAAATGTTTTTCGAATCAAAACGCCATTTTTTTAATATTTTTTTCCAGTCAAAAATAGCCTTTACATAGACTTCCAAAAAAATACACGTGATCCAGAGGGGGGGAGGAGGGGGTGGTCCCAAACCTCACCAAATATCACCAGGGGGGAGGGGGGGGTCAAAAAATGAGAAAAACGACCTCACGTGATTAATGGACGGCCCCTTTTTATAATATTATTAGTATAGAAATCATTGAGGATGATAATCTAACTGCGACAGCTGTCATCGGATTGAGAGCAATAAAGTTTCACGATTGTTTGGCCGACCCCACCCACTTAGAGAGGTTGGTTGTTGTCATCTTTCACTTACACTTAATAATCGATTGCGAAGGTGTAAAAATTTTGTTAAAATAGTTTTGTCACTTTAAACGCAACTTTTGACCGCCTCCGTGGAACAGTGGCTAAGCTGCTCGAGTATTAAACCCGGAGGCCGTGGGTTCTATTCCCGCCTAGGATCTGGGTGGTGGTAGGGCTTTTTCAGAGTCCGAATGGCTAGCTACCACGCCCACAGATGAAATCTGCCGCCATAATAGCTCTGGCTGTGTTCCGACAGTATTAAAGTGGGAGCTGATGGGGATCAATGATTCTAAAGTCTGGCAGCACATTGAGCGACGCTGGTGAAGTGTCCCTCAATGGAATAAGCCGCAGTGGCTGCTTACCATCAGGTGGGCTGCGTGCTGCGTGTCTGTCTGCCAACTGACTTAGTACAAAAAAAATTGTATCTATTGATTAAAAAAAGTCATCTAGGGTTTTTTTTTGGGTAAAAAATTTAAATGGTTATGCGATTTAAAAATGAGAACAATTTCTTCACCTGCCACAGATTTCATCCTAAATTTTTAAAACTATATAGCTGGGATATTCTCTAAAAAAACCAAACGGAACGCATTTCGTTCGAACAGGCCTGCCGCCAAGGTCACCAAGCCAGACAAATGGCGCCAAATAAAAAAAACTGAATATTCGCATTCGCATTCGTATTCGCGAATGTTGGCAGCAGATATTCGCATTCGCATTCGTATTCGCGAATGTCCGAAATATGACATTCGTTACATCACTAGTTCCTAATCTATGTCCTTCCTAGTCTTGTTGTTTGGGCTGGACGTTGGTTGTCAGTCAAACAGTCAGTTTCCGTTATTTAATAAAGATAGATAGATATAGCTATTCGAAGATTTTTTGGATTACGTGGATGGTGATTTTGTAATAAATTAATCGGCATCTTTCTTTTTGATCATTACTAGTTATATTCCCCAGCTGGGTTTAAAACCTACCGCCCGTAGACGTATCCGTTATGAGAAACATCGGATCTCTTTACCTTTGTAATCAAATTCACCAGGAACCCTAAAAATGTCTGCCTTTTACAAGAAAAGTATCAAAAAATGGAAAAACCCTGCATTTGGGTAAATACCCGGTATTTACCCATTTCGGGTAAATACCGGGTGCAGGTAAATACCCGGTGTTTACCCGCGCCCATCTCTACTGTCGATAGTCAACTATATCACTAAACTATCGATAGACTATCGACAGCTGTAAATACTAATAAATACAACAATATTTAAAAATAATCGATACTATTGATAATATCGATACGATAGCACTATCCATATTGTTACTAGTTTTTGATGTCAACTATCGATAGCAAAGCGACTCCACCACACACTCCACCACTACCATTTATACTAGAATAGGTTCGCCCTAGCCGAAAATGGTTTGGAGGACTAATAGAGAGTAGAAAGAAAAGACGCTTTTTTTTACCTTGAAGGCCAGCTATAATGAATCCTAGTGTTGCAAATGCGTGCCTGACTGCAGTGACGTTGTATAAAAAAATACAATCTTTTATCATTCGTGTACTTTTCTTAATATAGGTGATAAAAAACATCTTTGATTGCAGGTGATGTAGGCAGGTGTAGGCCGCCCTCCGTCCGCAGCCGTCCACGACCGATGTCAATTCGCGACCTGCCACCACGACAATACCGGGCCTCAGCCAGGGCGAGTGAGGTCTCTTGTATCAAACATTAGTTTTACTTACGCACAAAACTCCGCATCATATTAATTCTAAATCTACGAATTAAGCTTTTTGGCTCAACAAAACCAATAATTAAATAAACTGTGAGTAAATTTGTATTTACATTCACATTTAGATGATCACCTCCGGAGCAAGATGTTTTTGTTAGAGCTGAGATGTTTTGTAAGGTTTTCGTTTATAATTTTAAACTTCCCGTTGAATTAATAGTTATTAATTTATACAGAAATACAAATACAATGAATTGTACAAAAAGCGAAGGTTTTTCTTGCCTGCTAAAAATAATTTTAAGTAAAGGTTTTATTTCTTCGAATTATAATTGAGGTTGTTATTCATTGCTGCTTTACAGAAAATAATATTTTGTTTCGTTTAAATAAGATTGTCCGTATAAATATTTTTGTTTGAAAAAGTGATGAAAAAATATATCAGTGATTATGTTAACACTGAGTTTACTTGAATATGTAAGAGCGAATGATATAATGCATTCCCATAATTTTACAAAACTCAATCATTCCGTTTGTACAATAATTAATTAATGTTTTACAATGTTTTATAGTAAGTAATTATTATTACTAATGATGCTATGAGTAGAATAATCTTGGACAGTGTTAAATTCAGTTTATATTTTTAATTAAATTGTAATAACCAGTTTGCACAATATTTCGTTTGCGTTAAGGTGCTCCCTCACCGGGAGCATTCGCGTATAATGTAACATTAAAGATTCGTCTTCCGAGCATTACATTACAATACTACCGCCCTGACCGACGAACGTTCGCGTGTAATTGATTGATTACACATTGTTAACCGACTTCAAAAAAGGAGGAGGTTATATGTTCGACTGTAATGTATTTTTTTTTTTTATCATTACAAGGTGCGCTTTGTAATGCTCGGTTCTCCTCCTTCACTTATGTAATGCTCGAGTCTGCAACGTTACATTACACGCGAATGCTCTCGGTGAGGGAGCACCTTTAAATGGGTTTATCTGTGTACAATTCCCGCTGTCACTACTTTCCAGTGTTCATTTTCCCTACAAGTACATGACAATCAAATCACACACGAACGAACATTGATAGTGTATTTAAAAAAGAGGTAGATACGGCACTAGCGCTCGAAAAATGCTCCGCTCATATTGTGTTAATTGACACAAATCATTTTAGACGCATAATGTCAACGGTTGGTGAAGCACATAGATTTAGTATATCTCGACGGATCAAATTCTAATCGCCGTGCGTCAAAGGATGGCATATCTACCTCTTTTTTTAAATACACTATCAATGCGAACGAATGAAAAATTGTCCTATGAAATATATCAAAATCGTGATAGATTATAATGGAAGAGTCTTGCCAATTTCACGTCTGAGAATAAAGCCTTTTTCGGCTTAATCCTTCTAGCCCCGGAAAACCAGACACAATAGAAAATCTATTGTTAAGCGGCACGCGAGTGCCGGTTCGGCTTTGAGTGGTTAATGTTAATCTTCCTTCTTGTCTTCCGCTAGTTTCTCTAATTTATCGTTACTCCTGTGTTGTTACGTTCAAGTTTGTAGGACGTTGGTGTTATTTCTACATTAGCATTGTAAGACACGGGCATCAGATATATGCATACAGTTATTATTCTTCTGCATAAACCTTCTACATACGATGCAGTGTCGTTTCTACTACAAGAAGAATCAAGAGACCATTTCTATGTTACTCATATCTGATTTCCGATTTTTGCTTTTTTTATTCTATCAAACTTTTAGTCTGTTCTTACATTTTCTATTAAAATTATATTAGTTAAACTTCTAGTTGTGACAAAATAAAATCTGAAATTGCACAGGTTTCATTTTTCTGTCTCGTATTAAATTGAATAGTTTGTACTCATAGCACAAATACTCATAACACTCAACAGTATGTAACGTCAATATGTATACCAACTGTATGCGTAGTTGTGAATTTTACATGAATGTTTTGTTAATTCGTTAATTTACTAATACTTATGCAGTTCCATTAAAAGCCTCTTTGCACGTCAAGTGGGTCTAGCGCTGCATGTTGGGCAGCGCTCACTGCAATATATGCCGCGATAGGGCATGCCTTTTTTGTCTCACAAGTTCCTTGTCCCGCGACCTCGTATTCCGCGACCGCTTATGTGCGTCCGAAACAGTTCAAATAACGTCCAAAACTCGTGTACATACTTTGTCATAATTTTGTACAAATTGATGTGATTTTTAAGTACATTTATTTTGATTTTTTTTTCTTAATTTGAAACATTTTTGGAGGCTTTTAACGTATACGATGATTAATTAATATAAGAATATGTACTTAGATTGTAATAAGTTCCTTGTTTTTTACATAATGGACAAAACGATTGGGTAGGTACTCGTAGTATAAATATAAGCAACATTCTATTGTCATATCGGCATCGAAGATGTTTGTAAAGGTAATGTTATATTATGTATTTAAATATATTTGGTACCTAGTGATTCAATGGCTCTCTTGTAAAGATTAGAGCATAGGGTTTTTTATAAATCCATTACTAGATTTGTAGAATGAACGAAGTTACGTAAATAACAACTATACAGACTATACTTTAGAAATTAACAAGTTGGATTTATACATTGTTCAATAATGTAGGTAATGAGGTCTTTGGACTCGAAGCATAATGTACTAATTTGTAAGTAAAGTGAATAGAACGGTGACCTGACACATCGAATGTTAGCAACGAAGTGTACTTCTATAGGTGCAATAAAGTGGAATAATAAGGATGTGTTTGTTTTATTATTTACCCTATTCCCCTGAAACTATAGGAATAACTATCTAAAATACTGACTCAATACTACTTTATAATTATGTAGGTATACTACGTGTTTATTTTTACAAATAAACATAATATACCTAAAAATTACTTTTGACTCCCTCCGTGGAACAGTGGCTAAGAAGCCGCTCGGGTATAAAAACCCGGTGGTCGTGGGTTCGATTCCCGCCTTGGGTCTGGTTGGTGGTAGGACTTTTTCAGAGTCCGACTGGCTAGCTTACCACCCCCACAGTTGAAACCTGCCGCCATATACAGTGGTGGTCACATAATTAAAGACACTCTTCATGTTGACTACGTACAACAAAATAAACGATATATAAAGACCCAAGATAGTATTAATTCCATATTTATTGGTTTTCATACGTACACTGTTGTCGTATTTTTAAAATGCGGACAGCAAAAAAGTTATTAAAGCAATATTTTAGTCTTTTTTCCTTTTTCAAATGTAACACAAACTTTGTCGATACATTTGTCGCTGGTCAGCTAATTAAAGACAGTGCGTATTTCATGTTCTAAAGTAAGCATAACCATAAGAAGAGCACTTTAACTTTTTCAATTATGCAGATTTTTTTCTTGACAAGCAAAAACTAGCTTATTTTTAAACTTGCTTTAAGTATAATTGTGATAAAAATGAATTAGTATGGGAAAGGGGAAAAGTTGCGATTCTCTCTTGTAAAGGGAGAAAATTGTAAACTTTTTATATCAAAGGTTGGTCGGACAGTACATTAAAAGATCACTTACGATGATCTAAAATATGGTTATAGACGATATCCGGCATTTTAAGAAGTTTTATACGGTTCACATGCCCAGGAAATCTAGACCGAGAAAAACAACCCCCTCAAAAATAGCATCATTCGGATAAAAAAGACCCATCAAATGACTCAAAAGTCATGCGTTTTGAAGTATTTGCTGTAGAGGGGTCTAAAAAAGTATCTAACAGAACGATTAGTAGGAAATTATGGAAGTCAGACTTTTTTGAAAGATTTTTCCTAAGGTGCTTCTTTTGAAGGAAGAAAAAAAAATCGGAGCAAAATTACGATTTGCCCAAAACTATTTACATCTGGACAAAAATACTGAAGAAAAAATGTGTTTATTTTCGAAGAACTTTAATTAATATGGTAAAGTAAAAGTTTACGTTAGACGTCCTCCAAAGAAAAAAATGCATCCAAAGTACACAAAGAAAACAGTCAAACGTTTAGGGGGTAATACAAAAATTTGAGGACGTTTTTCAGGGAACGGTGTGGGACCTAATAAAAAAAAATACAAGGTAGCAGGAATAAATTTAATAAAGGAGTATTTTAGAAAAAGTCATGTTTTCTTACGCCAATGACCATTTGCCGTTGTTATAGACTTTTCAACACGATAACGATCCCATAGACACTTCAGCAGGAGTCAAAGAATTGCTTAGGAGCCAATAAGTAACAGTTTAAGATTGGCCACCGTACTGTCCCAACACTAACCCGATTGAAAAAATGTGGTCTAATGTAAAGAATATAGTGGCAAAAAACATACAAGTAATGTTCATCAACTTTACTCGACGTTTAAAACGGCATGGGTGCAGATTTCGATTGAAACCTGCAATAATTTGAAGGCATCAATGCCTAGGCGGGGTTGGACTTTTATTGCTGCTAAAGGACATGCGACAAAATATTAATGTCGTGTTTTAATGTTTTTAAAATACGTCCAAAATGTATTCAAGTCAAGATCGTTTCAAAATGTACTACGTTGATTTTTTTATAGTTACTTAATGAATCTGTCTTTAATTAGTTGGCCAAGTCTTTTATTCGTTCGTACTGCTTGCATTATACTTAACCAACAAAAAAAATATTAATAGAACATCTTTGTATCTTTATTTAACATAAAACATTTTACGATAACCCTAAGAATAATTTAAGTAAAATTGCAAGATAATAAATGTATTACAATAAAAGTATAAAGGGTAGGTAAACTCTGAAAACTTAATATCTCCTCAGTGTCTTTAATTATATGTCCACCACTGTATATATATAACAGCTCTGGCTGTGTTCCGGCAGTAGTGGTGTGGGAGCCAGCACACTTGAAATTAAAGGCTCGAAGATCAGATGAGCCTACAGTCTGGCAGCACGTTGAGCGACGCTGCCTGATGAAGTGTTTCTCAATGGAATAGGCCGCGGTGACCGCTTACCATCAGGTAAGCTGCGTGTCTGTTTGCCAACTGATGTGGTATTAAAAAAAACTTCTTATTTTGTCATTAAGAAAAATGTCTTGCTTAATGTATTGGACCAGGAACTTTCATAAAACAAAAAAAAAAAATACAAGTACTAACTATATTAAATTATAAAAGTAAACAATAAATTCTTAAGTAGATGCTTCCTTAGTTTTTGTAGGCTTGGCGTCCCACGCTCCGACTTCCGTAAGAAGGTCCTTCTTACTCTCAAAGTACTCCTTGTACCACATTATGTGCTCCTTTTTTTCCTTGACTGTGTAAAAAGCGTTTTTGGACAAACCAACGCAAACGAGTTCCATGAAATGTCTGATGGGGCCCTTCTTTGGGCACCACCCTTCGAGGTGCGCGTCGAGAAAAACGTGTTCAGAGAAATGGACATTTTGTTCTTCTTCTAAGCCTGTAAAAGATTATTAGATCGTCATTATATGCTAAGCAATGAACATTCCAATAATTTTGTATTATTTTGAAAATAGTATTTTATTTTCAAATGACAATTCATGTAAAAATAAAATACTATTACCAAATTCAAAAAGAAAGGTTCTCAATTCATTCAATTCAATTAATTTCATATTTTTTAGTGAATTTACTGCATACAATTAATAATCTAGATTCTAATGCGTATGCCCTGTAAGACCATAATCAGATCAACAGAATAATTTACACACACAAGAATTAAAACAAAACGGAGTGTTTAAGTGTACCTTGTTCATTGTTAATCGGGAACTTCCAAACTTTCCCTTGTTCTGTCCACTGAATCATCTTTTGGAAGTAGTTTGCTGGCGGCTGCAAAGTCGCCAATGTTAGCTCCCTCTGTTTTAATGATTCCCAAACATCCAGGTTTGTGCCATAATTCTCTTCCCGAGGCTTGAATATACCCAGGGGTTGACCGCTGAATATGTTTACAGTTGTAGGTTGTGGCATGCTGTAATAAAATTATACTTTATTTTTAACTATGTAACATAAATACTAATATTTCTATGGCCCTCTGACTTTTTAAACTGATCAATTTGGCCAGACTTAAAATGGTATTTATGCCTATAGAAAACAAGTAAACTGGTGACGCGGGCATGTAATCTTATTCTACGTTAAGGTAGGTATCACAAACATCTATGGCTTTAAGATAAGGGTTTTAACAGCCCAAATAATACATAGCACAAACATTTTATGAGAACATGTTTTCAAATTTTATTTTATCCCAAATATTATAATTAATTTCTTTTCTTCATACCTTCTTTTTGCAACTGGTCTTGAATCTTTAGAAAAGTCTGTTTTCTTCCTTTGTGTAAATCTAGCTGTTTCTCCAGGTGCAGAGGCAGGCCGTTCGACAAAACGCTTTACTTGTTGCCCTCTTGTTGGCTTCTGTATGAGGTCATCTTTTTCTTTGGTGCGGTCCACTTTCATGCCTATCAAGAGATCACTGCAAAAATGGGTTATGTAATTAAGAGCTAGCTAAGTAAATTTAATAAAGATAATTTATTTAGGTCTTAACACTGTTTACACTGAAAAAGTGTCATGTTTTAAGTCCTATAATTTAATTTCATTATGATTAACATTTAAAAACAGTAAGCTATTCATAGGTAGATAAATAGAAGATAATAGATAGCTTACATACTACTGACTTCAAAATTCTTTTTTAGCAAAGCATAGGCTAAAAAACTAACATTATAAAGGTTTATGTTGAAGTTTTGGTTAACAGACTAACTGACTGCCAGTGATGACTGAGATTTATGACAAGTAGGATTCTTATTTGTTTCTTTTTCAATAAATATTGTGTGAAGCTTTTAAGTTTTAAGTAAACTGTACTTTCATCCATTCAGTTTAGAAATTACAACATAATTCACCTTAGACTTGTAGATGTCTGATTTATCTTTCCTAGAACTTTGGAAAGGAGTTCAGCTTCAGTTTGCTTTACATCTCCTCCTATGGCTTGAGCAACATCTGCCGCAGCTTTTGTGATGCTTTCCTCTGAAACACAGTGTAGGCATGATTGATTTATTTGTGTGTAAATAATTGAGACATTATAAAAGTATTTTTTTTATTTTAAATAATCAGTAAACAGTAACAGATTTAACCTACTTTTGTTCTGCTACATAAATAATAGCATTTGTTTTGGTTTCACTGTTATAAAAAATTAAGTTTGCGATGGTTCCCTATTATTAATAATTGAGCAATTAATCGTATTAGGCCAGTTTATTTTAAAAAGTACAAGGTATTTATAAAAACGACTGGTAAACCTTATTGGTAAATAGTTATATAAAAAACCTGCATCTTACCAATTTTTTCAGTTTTAACTTCTATTTCATCAGGCTTCTGTTTTCGCTTTTTTGGTACTTCGGGAGCAGTGGCAAAGTTCTCTCTATAAACCTTTTCTGATATCTTAGGCTCTGCCAACATACTTTTCAATAGTTCTTGTATTTTTTCAGTATCCGAAATTTTCTTTCTCTTGTCTGCATCTTCATTCTTATTATCAGGAGCTTTCCCATCGTTGTCTGAAGGTTTATCGGATAAATACCGAACAATATAGCGATAATCTCTTTTTCCAAATCGTAACCTGTAATTAACATAACATTATGGCTGAGATATCAATGACAACATAAAATGAATGAATATTTTCTATTAATACCATACCTGGTCAACATTGTTAATTTATAACAAATAATACGAATTTCAATGCAAAATTATTGTTTTATTAAAAATGTTTTAGGTTATTAACGTTTCATTTCACGATAACTGACAGACAACGTCGGTCGTTGTCTGTCAAATATTGTCAATTTAAAATTAAATCAGCACGTACAACGGAACATTTTAAATATTGCCATTGAAAAATATCAATATATTTAGTAAGATATCTTAACTTTTTTGGGTATAAATATTATAGACACATTTTAATAAAAAAAAGCAGCAGATCAAAAACCTGCTATTATCCAAATATTCTGATTGTATAGCCTGACCAGGAATATAAAAAACCTGCTCTGAAGGCGCCACATAAACTACGGTTATAGCAACACTTGGTTGCTATGGTTACTCTCACAAATAACTCACATTTAATAACAAGGCACCGTTGACAATTAAATAAATAAATATAAATATTTCTGGACATTATTCACACACACAGCGCCATCTAGCCCCAATAGAAACACCCAGACCGATACAAACAGACATGTTCATGCACCAAATGTTTTGTACCGTGCGGGGATCGAACCCTGGTATAATAGCCGACTTCTCGACCATTACACTAAATGGCTCGTCATTTCGTCAATTGCTTGCTTCCACTTGAAGTCATAAGTTCTTCTAATTTTTTTCCGCAATAAGGCGAGGTTCTTTATATTTTTCTGGTCAGGCTTTAATATTTAATCTGGTAAGCTTGTCGAAATAAGCTTTAAATAATATCAACGGTCAACAATTTTCAGGGCCAGTTTCGTTTTACAAATAAGTTCGTGATAATTTATTTGTCAGATACTGAACGCCTCGATGGTCTAGTGGTTCAAGTACCGGGCCGTGATCTTGGGGGATCTGGGTTCAATTCTCGGGTCAAGCAAAATTTGTGTCGGTTTCCGCACTTGGCAAGCGTAGTGACCCAGCCAGTACCACTATCCATCACTGTAGCGATGACTTGATTTCAATGATGGAGGCATTTGCTTTGCTCTGCAGTTGGACATTAAATAGGTAGCCGTACTTTTACCTGTCAGATAATTTAGAAGCTACCTCTTTCTTTACACATTTTCAAAAAATTAAGACAACACTTTTTTATCTGATAGATAAATTATAACAAACTTATTTTCAGTGGTAAGACTAGAACAATTCTAACATTGTTTAAAGTTTTCAGCGTACAAACTTTAGTGTCAAAAATACTTCAACAAATTTTAAATTACTTTCAATCACAACACACTTTATTTTTCCTTCACGAACTCATTCGATATTTATATCAGACTTCACTTCAGCGACTCTGTCATAACTATTCAATCCCCGATCTTAAGAGTGAATTTAATTTGTGGAACTAATATAATGCGGAGTCGGTTAATAACTGCCCCTTTTTAGGAGACATCATAGAGAAAATACCCCCAGATGGCAGATGGTCTCACGTTTTTACTCTTTTTTTTTTTAGACACGAGAAACACATTTACGTGTACCGCTAGCCGCGGGGGCAGCTAGGCGGTGGGGCGGTGGGGGCGGTAGTTATGTGGGGCTCCCGAAGACAGAACTGCGTCCTACCCACTAAAACTCGTGTGGTCCCTCGAGGTCACATTAGTGACACCGTCCGGTTCCAGGTTGAAGCTATTGACCGGACGCATTTTTACTGCATGCATTTTTTTTTTAAGTAGTAACTTACCCAATGATAAAAACATAATTGGTCCTACCACAGTTCAGACAGTAACAACTGGGTGGTCTTATTTAAGCAATAAAGACAAACAAGTTTTCAGATAAGGCACATTTATTGACATTTATTATATCTAGAAGTATGGCCAACAATAATTTTGCACCACTTTCAAAATTTAAACCAAAACTAAAATACAGACTAGTTTAATGTAAACAAACTTGACTACACAAATACATATTACTATTGACAAAAACATAAGACAGAAACACTGAACACCATATATAATGTATGTTTTAGTCTACTTATTGTTCTGTTTATTACGAATATAAAAAAGTCGTTTTTAAACATTACCCACTCTCAGTTTCATATCCAATCATATTCATAATTGGTCGTAAATCCTTACAAATAAAATTATTTTTTTAGTTATTAGCGCAAACGAATTTGTGCTCAAGATGCTCTCAGCATCCAGCTGGCTTTTTCTAATTATCAAAAACAGCATAAATGGCTATAACTTAATAAAAAAAAATTGCAAGCTTGTCGCTCACATCAATGAAAATTCCGCTATTGAGCAATTTTATAGATTATCTCCCTTAGCAACGAAATTAGAATCTTTGATAACAAAATGTGGGGTATTCTTCGACCGATAAGAGATCATTAAAGTCCGTAACTATATACACATAAGTCATCATGTCATATAAATAACCCAAATCTTAACAAAATATTTATTCTGGCACATTAACTTAACAAATCCCTAACATTATTATAAATGTTATCCAATCAACCATAAATCAATTCATTATGTACATTGGGTATGGCACTCCTTAATCATCCCACCCTCTATTCAACATCTTACATTTCTAAATAGCACCATCTCAGTACATAGGCAGTGAGTAAACTTTTTAATCACCTGTTCAATCATTAATAATTGTCTGTCTCGAATCTAAAGATAATACAAAAGTGTTTTCAATATCGTGACTAACATTTATTTGTTTTCATTGATGGCTGTAATGACACAGTTTGCACACCAATCGAATAATAAGGTAAAACAAATAAGTTTGATTATTTAACAATAAAAAAAATTATAGTTACTCGTGGACAAGAAATCCTGTGAAATGTTTGTATGTTTTTTTTTTTTTTTGCTAATTTGAATTATTTGGTGCAATGATTAATACTACCCTAGGCGCTTTAATATCATTGTATTCTAAGGTTCAAATAGTCAATTGCAGTCTGCAAAATGCAATGTTTGCAAAGACAAGTCCTGGACCGCTTCTATGCGATACTAATAAAACACGAGTTAATAATTTCCCTACTTTCGTTTCCTGCGATTTCGGTCAATCGATGAATCAACATCTACCCATGTAAGACTTAGAGTTTCAATCTACTCTGGCAAACGATCACTACACAGTGTATCACTTTATTATTAATTACTTCACAGCCTTGCTAGGAACTAAGTTTGACGAATCCGAAGTAGGAGTAGCCTTCTCGGAGCCAGAGGGTTCTGTTATGTTCGCGTTGGGCCATGTTGACCGTGTCGCCCTTGTAGAGGCGAGCCACGGTCTGAACTGCACAGGATATTTGGGACCGCTCGAGCTCGCGACGCGAGGAGTCGTCGCCCGTGGCGCAGGTGGAAAGCACCCTGGGTACCTTTTGGTCTCGCGGCCCAGTGGGTGATGTGCGCGAGTTGGCGAAGATGAAGTAGCAGTTCGGTTGTTGTGATAAGTACACCAACTGGAAAAAAAGATAAATAAATAAATAAATATCTCTGGACATAATTCACACAGCGCCATCAAACTAAGCATTAGCTTGTGCTATGGGTGCTAGACAACGGAAAAACAATATTACTTATATACTTTTTTTTTGCAATTATTAATAGAATATTTTGCATTATTAAATTAATGCCAGATTTAAGAATAAAGTCATAAACACAACAATCACAATAAAAGCCTATTACGGTTTTAAATTGGGCAAGGGTTTATGGTTATTTATCTTTATGCTAGGTCAGTTAGAAGATAGGCACGCAGTTCACCTAATTATAAGCGGCCTATTCCATTGTTTACTTGTTTTCCGTTCTTTTGTATCGAGGTAGACAACATAATCAGTGGAAGTACCTAATGAATATTATACCCGTTGAATTTTCATCATGATTGTAGTGAGAAGAGCAGCTGCAGAATATCCGAATGTTAGGAAATGTAAACGACACTACAATCGTCTTTAAAGGACAGACTAGACAGACTACAGAGAAGTATAGAATAATAAACGCTATCAAGCTGTCTTGATTTCCGTTTTCTCCGCCAACAATGAATATGACTCATAACATAACTTAAGTTATAAATAACTAGCAAACGCCCGCGTGGAATTTGGTTTGTCGCTTACTCCCTTGGGAATTGTTGATTTGTGTGAGATAACACAGATTATTGTTTTCGAATGCTTCGTAACCAGTATAGCAAGATCCAACGCGTCAGCCCCTAGAATAGTGCAGAAAAGGGTCTCATTTTACCTGAGTTCCGATTAAAAACAGCTTTTTTATTTGAGACGGAAAATGCGTTTAAGCGACATCTGGGGCCGTATGTGGGACTTAGGACTGGCCTTTTACACCCGAAGAAGGAAGCGCAAGTACGCATAGTGGCTTTTGACCGACCCAACCGACCCATGACTAGAGAAACCATGCCTCCTATGAGCTATCTTACTATCTGGGTGGCCATTCGTCCGCAATAAATGTGACGAGACGAAATCGAAAGAAAAATGCCGTGCCGTGGCTTGCTGAGATTATGGTTTTTAAGTTTTTGGGCATTATCGTTTCGCAATCCGGTAGAGATAACAGTTCATGTAATTCCTAACATTTACAAAGAAGTATTTTGTTGTGATGACAACCAATCCACACGCGTTTGTAAGTAATTTGCGTAAATGACATTAGATCAGTTCTAATGAATTATGTAATGCAGGCATAGGTAATTTACAGATTGTCTTATAATCGAAAGAATGCAGGACATGAGTCAGTCTCAAGTGTTGCTTGTTGACAATAATGTGTTCAGTCGATTATTAGCTAATGCTGTCATTATGTTTATTATTTCCTTTTGAATTGCCATTTACTTTATCTAACATGTTATCGTTCTGTTTTTGTATCAGTGCGTTTAGTATATCAGCATACAAGTAGCTGGACTGGAGTGATTAAAACTAAAATTTTCCCACGTAATTTAGCGAAACATCTAGAATACTTTTGTATTTGACATCAGACTAGCACATATAGTGAAAGTTCTGCAATTAACATTGATGCTTTTGACTTAGCTTCAAGGTAACAAGGACTAAATTGAGATGTTAGATAGTTTTGAGCGATCAGCATTGAAGACATAGCCATTGCCAATAACTGAGTGGTTGCACAGGCTAGTGCCAAATAGTCAAAATTGGAAAAGCTCGGGTTGCTTCTAGCCAATAAGGAGCAAGTTAAGTGGCGTAATGAACGAATAGTTTCTATTCGCCTGAGACAATGACGATACGTGTAACAAATGGTTAGATACCATCTTGGTTTGTTTTCACTTTTTTATAAACGAATTATTTACATGGATTATTTACACCTCGGTTTAACATTGAATTTACTGTAACGTTAACATTTTATTGTAACAAAGGGACATTTAATGACTTCATCCCTAACTTTTTGTCCAGTGAGAAGATATTCATTACTATTATGTTTAAAGTCGATTCATTTACGTCTGAAGAAAACGAATTACTTCGGTTGTTATTTAAATCTACTTTATGGCAGTCACTTTCAATTAATGATTTAAATGGTTCTTCGTTAATCTCACTAAATTAATCAAGATTCTTCGAGCAAAGCGAAATCCATTTAGCGTTTTAGTCGCAAGATTTAAAGGGTCGGAGTGGAGATAACAGATAAATATTAAACTTATTAATTTGCTTTTCTGTACTTTAACAGGCTGATCGCTTTGAAAAAACTTAAGTATGGTTTGTAGTAGCTTTAAAAAAACTATCAAAACTGTTATTTCGAAGTGCCCGGTTATCACTGATGTGCTCAGGGGCACTGTTTGCAAAAAGTTACCAACCTTATCATTTCCATAACAAAATATAACGCGCTTTGTGCGGTTTTAAAAATATTAATATTATATCAGGCTATTCAGGAAACAACAATTTAAAACAACTTAAACTCTGTGTTGGCAAACATTCGTGATTCAATAATATATGTCATTTGCGATTATTTTTAAGAGATTGTATGACGCTGCATGTGAAACGGTAGAAAAGAAAGGCAGAAATATAATAAGTTTCGGTTACTTCTTAACAGCTCAAGATTACATCCATCTGCAGGTATAAGTCTACGATTCGACATCTTACCAAGCAAGTATAAATTTAAAAACAAGTACTAAAACTGCGATTAGAAAAACAAATATGTCTTCTTTGAAGACAACAGATTACAATAAGTCCTGGAAGCGAGCCGCGCCCAAGCCGTATTTAAATAAAACAACACGCGTACGGAGTTGCGACAGTGAATGTACTTTTAGGTAGAAAATTATTCACATTCCGTTGTCCGAAGCAAGACGGGTGTTTAATTTTTACCTGCGCGTACACGAGGTAGAGGCCATCTTCTTTGATTATGACGTAGTTGTCTTTCAGCTCTATCCTGCTTTCGCTGTTCCGCGTGGAAATTGCCATGTCGCGAACCCACGGCCCGACGAATGCTGAAAAAAAAAAAATTACCATTACTAATACTGCCTGCGAATCTAAAAATAAAAAATAGGTACAACTCGCATAACAGCAGAAAGATTACACCAAATTAGATTATACTTTTGTCCTAACCGTATTTTTGCGTTAGGTTGCGTGAAATAAATATTAAAAAATATCACATAAAGTACATTGATTTGTTTGTAAGTTGCATAAATGCATGTGTTATATTATACTTTATGTATTTTTATGTAAATTACTTTAATACTTGAATACTTTAGTTTTTGACGATTCGTAAGTGCTTCCATGCCTATATGAATAAAGATATTTTTTTGATTTTGATTGATTTTGATTTTATGGGTATCTGTTGATTTTTAAATAAAGTAAGAAAATTAAGTTGTTGGAGTTGAAATCTCGACAGTTTACGCTTCTGTGGGTTTAAAGATCGGGAAAAATCCGTCAACAGCACGGTATATGAAATATAATTCAGTTTGTCCTGAATGGTTTCGTAAGCTCTTAAGCCTTTTCTTACGATAACAGGAAGCCTAAACAAACATCATAACGTAATATGTGCCCACCCACATCTTATACATACTACGAAACTTTAGAATTCTTTGGTTCTACTCTAAACACTAGAGTAGATGCACGTAGGAGAGTTCCACACGAGTTTTCCAACTAAGTATTTGCATAATCATATGCTACTTGGTAGTTTGCTCAAGTTGGCTCGAGCCAGCAGCTGCTAAATGCAGAAGCGAACGATAACTTCCAATCCCTACTCAGTTGCAACGAACTATGATTATGTGAGATGAATCCACAGACATAGTATCTGTGGATGAATCGTAAGAAGTTATCCAGACTGCGTAAATATTTCATATTATGTTACTTTTTTTGGAAGTACGAGTATGTATAAAATGTGAAATGTCGAATACAGAACTTTATTCAGATGTTTCGAAAATTGGGATTTAAAAAATAATTACCAGTTTATTAATGAATTAATGTATACATTCAAAAGTAAATGACTATTGATTTAATTTTTTCTTGTGATTGAAACATTCCGCGTCAGTTTTATAGGCAATACCAACGCAAAAACATCGAGTTTAATCCTTAAGCTCACTTTATTAAACTTAGATAGCTTTTAGTAAGTTTAGCTATTGCTGCGTTTGGGAGTGGATGGCGTTTTACTGTCCAATATCAATAATAAGATTAATAAGTGTAACTTCCAAAAAATAAAATAAAGGTCATAAAACTTTTATATTTATTTTCTCGACATTGAAAAGTTGTTAAAACAAATCGTTTTAGTGATGTAATAAAAGTAATGCAGCCGGTTTTAAGCATTTTCAAAGCTTTTGTCAAAAGCTGTTTTCTTGTAAAAGTAGCTAATGAACAATTTAGACAGACAATAATATTTACTACGTTTGTTTCTTTTTTACACGTGAATTTTGTTGCTCGCCCAACCGAAGTAACAATACTTTACCTTTTAAATATAATAAAATAATAATTAATTAAAAATCCCTGGCTGAGATTACTCGTGCCTGTGACCACGCATCGCTTTTGCGACCAGATTCGAAAAAAGAGGATTTAATGATGCAGCCCGCAAATTAGAGAACTAGTCCTATGATTAGCTCTAGACAACCTTCGCAAAAGGTTAGACGTCGGATGAGTTCAGATTTTGATTTTTTTTGTTTAAGCAGAAGCGTATAACGATGAAAGAATGCTGCATAAACTGCAAATTGCGTGTTAAGGAATTCTTTTTTATTTCTATGAAAATAAGCCTATGTCCACACGTAAGTCAGTTCCATAATAAAACGTTCAAGCCTCAAGTAAACTTATTATAGATTCATGCGAATATGTCGGCACAAAAATAATAAGTGTCCTCTCAAGTTTTATAACATTTTATGCAGGCGGCATGTTATGGTTTCAAATTTCAATCACGAAATTAAATGATAATATTGGACTTTTATTTAGCATTATTGTGTGAATCATAAAGATTTACTTTTCGTTAGGTGAAAGCCGAGTACGATTTCTTTAAACATCGATGATTAATGTATTCATGACAAATGCTTCAACTGGGTCAACAAAACTAGCGGGATTTAAATGCGGTTAAAGGATATTACAAATGTTAGTATTAGTTTATAAAGCTACGTTATAATAATTATTTTGTGGTAATCCCACCAAAAAAGTCCCAATTTTAAATATGTTTAAGTAGGAGGGATTCCTTCCCAAAGTGATTCTTTTATTTGTTGATTAGTCTTCGTGTCGATCCACGATGATTAATATTATTTCATAATACCTACCTATACGGCTGATTTGTCGTTGACGAGCTTTACTACTGTCATTATTTTTATATTATATAATATTATAAATAAAATCAGACACTAGGATAGAGCGAATTAACCGTTCGCTTATAAGTCGGCACTAAATCTAACAAGACATTCGAACTACAAAGTATATACTAGATATTATGTATGATTAAAATACAATTTTTATAATTTGAGAGATCATTAAGTGGTTTATTTTCAATCTTTCATTAACGCTCATTGTAGGATTTCTTTTGTATTCATTTTCTTGCTGTCGTTACTACTAAAAATTGCAGATAATTTTTTTTTTAAATATGTAAACAGAAGTAAAGAGTAGGTATTCCTTCCTATCATTACTTTTTGGAGTATTCTCTCATATTATAATATATAAATAACATGTGTGCTTCGTTTCCCTCGCGTACCTAAACATTGACGATTAAAGGACATCCTCCGCATTTCACACGTTTCTGGTCGAAATGTGAAAGTGGCGGCCACGGGCCAAAAAACGAAAGTGCTTTATAGGTACTATCGGTAGAATAGGTATCCACAGAATGTCCGACTCAAAGTTCTTTATGAATACTATTTAATCTTAAGTACAGCAGAGCTTAGGTACCTTTATAAGAAATGCAGACCAAGCCTATCTGTAAAAAACGACTTTTGTTTTTTTGCTGACCACTAGGTTTCACATTTGGACCAAAATGGTTTGAATTTTTTTACTTTGTCACATTTGTCGCGTTCGCTTCGTGTCGTTTGTGTTTATGTTGTTATCTTAAAGTGCATTTGGGTGGACTCTAAAGGGAACTAATTAATACCTAGTTATCATTTTTGGTTAATTATCGCCATCTAGGGACACACGCAAAAATACAGGAAATAGCGATTTTGTAAAATATATGTTTAAGGACGATAAGTGAATGTATTTCAATATCGATATGCACTGTAAACAAGATAATTGAAATAAATATGACGGGTAATTAAGTTCTTGTAAAAAAAAGCAATGAAAAGATAATATTATTATAAGATAGCTTATTAAAACATACGAAATATTATTTCGTTCATTATATTCAGAAGACATGGCAAATCAGTTGATAAGAGTAAGATGGGTACCAGCTTGTCCCATAAAGGTTGTGAAGGGGAAACCGGGGGAGTTTAAGTTTAGTGGGACGCTTTAGTTGCTTTAAAAGGCCGAGGTACTGGTGTTCAAACACATGATTCACCGCAAAAAAAGGCAAAATACTAGATCTGGTTTTGTTTTATATTAACTTAACATAACTTTTTAAATATTTTGTAACTTTAAATTTCTCTTTGGGCTAAATTCCGAGTTCTACTGCTACACAGACGAAGACAACGACAGGCAATTTTATTTATTTTGGTCAGTTTGATAACAGTCGTGACAGATAATTACGTAATATTCAATTACGGAATGTGCAAATGTCCCATAAAGCCATTTCTTTGCTATCAGTACTTTCATCAAAGGAGTCATCATGAAACCTATCCTTTGTCTTTAAGCAATTAACAAGATAAGTCTACTTGAGAATCTTTAGACGGGAACCACTCGGAGCTGTGAATGTTGTTGTTTCGTAATATCTTTTAAAATACGCAAAAATAATAGATATCAGCTAAAGAGATATAGATAGTCATAAAATTGATATTTTTTGAAATGTCAATTTTAGAAGAAATGTAAGTATCGTAAAATATATTCATGATATACCACACATGAATTTAAAAAGAGTTACAAAACATTTTTGCACACTGTCTGGTAGCTTCATTGAAGAAAACATTAATTAATTACGACCATACTATGGATCATTTTACTAATAGACTTTGCTTGTGTGTATCATTCCATAACACACATGAGCTTTATCCTCACACATTGTGATGTAAACAGTATTACTGTGATCATAGAGTCTTATTTTGAAATAGACCTTTTCTACAATAATATGCCTGTATTGAATACAAATATCTGGGCATTGAGCCATACACACATCCTGCAAATGGCAATAGTACACATAAATTATCATATTAATCGCATATTTGTGGCACAGTCATCTTAGCTTCACAATAATTTTATTAATTTATATTACATTTATTGTAAATACTGCAGTAACAGATATTCAAAGGATGTTACTTACATAATGTGTATTCAAATAGCAATGTTTGTTATTCTATTTTGTTAATGAAATTTTTAGTTTATTCTAGGCATACAAATACTTAGGTCAGATAGAAATATTAATAATTATGTATGAATGGAAAAGTTGTATTAATGGTTATCTAAATAAATAGGTATTTTTTCATTCAGAAATTGTTATATTTTTACTTTTATTGATAATGATTTGCAAAGTAGTTTGGTTTTTGAACACAAAAAGAGAAAAAAGTGCATAATAAATTAGCTCTCTACCTGATCCTGTATACATTTTGTGTCTTTTTTTTATTTTCTCTCTTATAATTCTGATATTCATAAAAATGTTGGACATGCTGATTACATTTGGTAGTAAAATGCACTATGAGCCAGGGGTTTAAATCGTATATAAAGTGAGGATTATTAATTGTGTTTGTCTGGGTGTTTTTATAATAATATTATTACTTTAAGACCAGGTAATTGGCAAAAATGTATTGGCAAACACTTCCCTTCCAATAGCATATCACACACATATTCCCTCAAGACTTTATGAGACAAGTGGTTTAGATAAATAAACAAACATAAATACTTACGTTGTGTGCCCATGTTGACTTCTCTCATTGCTCCATTAAATTGTACGACTAGGGGCTCTGAAAGAAAGTAATAATATTTAACGATGTATCAACAAAATCTAGGTTCAGCTTTTAATATATTTTGGTGTTCATGTTTTTTATTTAAATAAGTGATATATTTTTAAAAAAATTTTGAAAGTTTATATGGATCTCTATCTATTCATAACTGATTTTTTTAACATACTTTTATAAGTCAGAAAAAGTAAGTAATCAAATGTTAAAAATGTATGAATTGATGATTAATATTTACCTCTATTCGCAAGAGCCATATCATGGACTGGCAAGTTTTCTTTCCTAGGATTCTTCTTGGAGTCAACTAACAGCATGTCTTCCTCCAGACCCTCTACATAGTACTTTCTAGCCTTGTTCAGGACTATGTCATCATCACTAGAGACCTCCATCCTGGGGTGTCGGAGGTCCTGCAGCGGCTTCTGGTAGCCGACCAGGGGACTGCTCTGAATCTTATCCTGGCCCACACTCTGCATTAGGAACTGGTCCTTGATTATGTCTAGTTGCTTTCTCATCGAAGACATCTCATTCCAGTAGTAAAAGGCAACAGAACAGCTCAGCAGCATACATATTACACTGAACAAGAAGTTTAGTATGAACAGTAGTTTTATTTTCTTAGAAGACGCTACGGAGAACGTTGTATTTATGTGAACGCCGAGGTCGGCCGGTTTCTCTAAAATAAAAAATAACACGTTTACAAACTCTGAACATTACATATGTAATAAGAATGATAAAAGATAATAAACTACTGCACAAAGTCACCTGTTTTCAGATGTATGACAGTTCCATCTGACGAATTTAATTTAGTGGTATTTTTGCCGGTATTCAAAAAAATATTTGCCGCACCTGTCGAATTCAATGGGACACCTTCGCACATGTGAATTTTTCTTTCGCCGTCCATTATAAATATTATTATTACCCGTAGTACAGCGTACTACGATTCATACAATCATTAGCGTAGCGTAGGCGTCGTTTTCTAAACAAAGGACACGAAGCTTTTTTAAAAACTTCGCTCCGCCCGCACTGTTGTAACAAGGACTTGATAAAATTCACAACACTCTGTTTACTGTTTACACACATAAAAGTTGTTATCACTGTTCATTTGTACACAATCATTGAATTTAAACTAAATTTAGACTACGTTCATCACAAGAAGTCCCGATTTTTAAACAAGTTCTAAAATAAAAACAAAAGAACAAAAACTTGAAAGAAACTTTTTTCGTACGTTCGTTCAACCTCGTGCCAATCAAGAGCGCGCGCGCGGTTTGACCGCTACCTACTGTTGGCGCGCCAAATTCAAACTGGTTGGGCTTCGACAGTGCGCTGCGCGACTCGCGTGGCTCGGAATGTTAACCGCTTTAGCGGGCGCTGCAGACTACGCGCGGTCCGGCAAATACTTGGAGGCAGGCACGCTGGGTACAGGGCCTGATTTACCCATAGGCTTATTAGGCTGCAGCCTAGGGCGCGAGGATCGAGGGGGGCGCTGAAATCGTGTCTTCGTATGCACTAATCTAGCATCATTGCATCATCTACCCTATTTATTTCAACTAGACAAAACATTAAAACTAAATGTGTGCTTGAGAGTCCCTGATTTTAACATTAAATTTTGAAATTCCCATACAAAATAATCTTCAATCTTCACGTAAACGCGCGTTTCTGTGAGGCGAATTCAACAAAAATCGCACCGCACACATTGATAGAAATACACTATCAATGACCGCACACTACAATAGGCACAAGATTCAAAATTATAATGATAAGACCAAATCTGACGTTTACTGTGTTGTCAGCTTTTCATAAAATATAATTAGTGCTGTGATAAGTGAATGAACCAAAAAAATCGATTATCGTGGCAACCATCGATTATCGACGATAATATTCGTATTTTTGTACTTTTTATAAATAGTTGATTTTTATTGACAACCTTCACTTTTATTTGGTTCTAATGAAATAATTATTACACAATTATTATCCCTACAACATAAAAGCACGAAAAGGGCTTTTGTATAATCTAATAATAATTACTTAATTACTATAATTTTCAAATAAATTATTAATCAGTTGCAAAAAAGTTTCACTGTTTCA
This sequence comes from Mecyna flavalis, assembly GCA_949319885.1. Lineage (NCBI taxonomy): Eukaryota > Metazoa > Arthropoda > Insecta > Lepidoptera > Crambidae > Mecyna > Mecyna flavalis. Next base: position 4,489,594 of record OX439426.1, read on the forward strand.
AATGTTTTCTCTAGAGTAAATATTTTAAAAACTCAAGTCGATTCAATGGCAATGGAAACTAAGTTGTCTATAGCCCTTAGGCCGCGTGGCCCGATCGGCTTGTCCGATCAATCGGACCACTATGTTTTTTATTTCCTGCTGGTTCGATTGATCGGACCATCAGGATTTTTCTAATCCTTGTAGTCCTACTATCAGACTAACGACATTTTAAAAGTTCATCTTGTCCGATCGCTTGAACCACGAGACTTTTAAAAATCCTCTTAGTCCGACCACACTTCTTCTATCTTTCCTACTGGTCCGATCGATTTCAAATTGTGAGACCATAGCGAATTTGTGAGTACAAACAACTTCAACAACATTATAGCAAACAGGAGTTGAGTTTGTGCTTTGTTTTCATTAGGTACGCTGGATTAGTACGACAATATGGGCCGGTTTCACCACCTCTGATAAGCAGATAGTTTATCTGACAGATTTTTGACATGATATTTTTGTGAAAAACTTGTTACAATATCTGACGGATCGGCTATTTGCCACTTATCAGAAGGTAGTGAAAATGGCCCTACCGTATTTTGGTTCTGAATAATCATTACAATTTTTTTTGTTACGTAAATAAATAACAGAGCTATTCTCTCAGCAGAGCAGAGTTATTCTCTCGGCTAGCATATATATACAACACACCAAGACGGTACATTGGGCCGCGGTCCCCGAGCACAGACACCTAGCTCGGAGGAAGATCTTCCCTTTTCGTTGACGCCATGATACGTAATCATCATACGTCACAAAACTTACACGATTTTCAAATAAAAAAAAATTGCAACTTCATATGGATTTTATGATCTTCCTTTGTTATATTAAAGGAATAATTTATTAAAAGTCACAAATTGTACAATTAAGTTTAATGAATCACAAATCCACCGGGACTGACCGGGATACGTGTGTCATCGACAAGGGTCACGCACGACTGCCCTAGAAAGGCACATATAACAAACACACTGTTTAAAAAAATCCCAAAAAAAAAAATGATTGTAAGAATTTTCCAGACGCATTTATAAATTGTTATTAATAGGATTAATTTAATTAAAAAAAAAATCCTTTAAGCCATCACTACTTTCTTTCTTATGTTTTTATAATATTAATTTGTTTTAAAAAAATACATGACTAAAAAAATACTTTTTACTTTCTTTTGTCTTTATAATATTCATTTTAAATAAAAGAACAAATTTTTACTAATTGCTTTCTTTTGTTTTTACAATCTTCTGTTATTTCACGATCTTAAAATGAATTTTAAAAAAATAACGAAGACAAATTTTAATATCGTTGCCCGATCAATCGATTTAACAGAAAAAAAACGACCTAATTGTTCGATCAATCGGTCTATAAGGATATGAATGGTCCCAGTAATTCGATAATCGGACCACGAGAACTTTAGAGTTCGATCAATCGAACCAACAGGAATTAAAAACGAGGCATCCGGCGACTGGGACCGCAATCAACTCGGACCGCGGTCCCAGTTGCCGGATTGATAAAATTTTGTAATTTTTCTTCCGGCGACTGGGACCAAAACTATTAAAATCCAAAACTAGTACAGTCAAACAAAAAAATTTTAAACGAAAAATAAAAAAAAACTGATTGACCATCATTTATAATTTTGATTTATACCTGTTTCGTCTCAAAGTTTTGTCCCACATTCCTATTCAATTCCCTTTTCGTCACGAATCAGAAATATTGTAAATAGTACAGACATCAAGAATATAAATAACGCATAAAAAATAAAGTAAATAATTTAAAGATGTACTAGGGCAACATGACATTATTGGAGATGTATTAATTTGTCAGGGTTTTTTGATAACGAATCAACTTTATAGATTAACAAAGTGATTTAAAGCTGCAGTTTGTATTACCTTTGAAAAAAATAATGCATGACAAATAAATACGTCATCTCCAATAAGGTTATGTTGCCCTAGTACAATAATACCAGTATCCGTATTACTAAAGTTATATTACTTTATTATACCACCGATTTTACTTATTTAGTAGCCTAATTTTAATTAGGAACTTAATTTGAAAAGTTTGGTTACCACATTTATAAAACGGATACTAGTTTGATACTAGGGCAACATTACATGACTTTATGGAGGTGTATTTATTTGCTATGATTTTGTTTTTCCATATATTCAATAGAAAATAACGTCATATAACGTTATTGCTAAGCGCATAAAATAAATTCAGGTCACGAGTAAATCATATTCAATATAAATATTTTTGCATAAAATTTTTCATTTGACTGTACTGTATGGCTTGAACAATAGATTCTTTAATAAATTTATGCGTGGTCCCAGTCGCCGGAAGAAAAATTACAAAATTTAATCAATCCGGCAACTGGGACCGCGGTCCGAGTTAATTGCGGTCCCAGTCGCCGGATGCCTCTTAAAAACATGGTGGTCCGATCGATCGGACAAGCCGATCGGACCACGCGGCCTAAGGGGTCTATTCTATAGAAACTAAGCCAATACCAAGTCATGCTGCCAAACACGAGATGGATTTGGTTTACTACTTGGTAGCCTGCAGTCACTTGTCATGGTTTTGGTCTTATAATGCGTGAGGTTGAAGATCGATTTGAAAACTTTTATAGGTAGTATGAACCATGTTAAAATTTTCATAATACTAATCTACTCAGTTCCTACTTTTAGACCCGTCCGTAACACACCTGAAGGGGGCGCGTCCTCATAATTAGCCTAGGGCGGTCAGAACTCTTAATCAGGGCCTGGCTGGGTAACTTTACAAATTATTACGGTATCGCGGCTTACTTATACATAGTATTATCAGCTGCCTATTGTTTTGTTTGCAAACTGTTAAATTTTAGCAAATTCAGCGTTTAGAAAGATTCGTCATAAATATACGTCTCGTCTTATAGACAAAACGAATGAAATTTGAAACGTTATAATACCAATCATATTATTATGTATACTACTTACCAAAATTTTAATTTGTATAAGTTTCCCAAAAATCTCGCTTAAACAGAAATTTATTACGATTTAAATATGTAGTAAAATTATAGTGACTTAAATACCACGTGCTGAATTACCTAGTAAAGAAATATCTATTTAACACCACACAAAGTAAAAAAAACATTTTGCTTTCGTAATACATATTATCCTTCCGGACTTCCGATTCAGTGTGCAGGTAGTTCTGCTTTTCGCACGAGTTGATTATAATCAAGCAATAATAATTAAAACAGAATTTAAGATATTTTATTAGGTACAATAGTTAAAAAGAAAGTCTATTGAAAACATGCAAGTTGGGCCTTTGTTATTTCTAAATGTCATGCATCTGAATGACAAGTAAAGTATTTATATATAAATTCTTTTTTGTTACTAAAACATAATTATTATTGATATTTATAATAAACATACAAACGAGTTGTCTCGGCACTCTTACTATTCATAAGATAAAATGTTATTGGAATCAAAATAAGACGCACCATTCTTTCATTCTTATAGCTTTTTATATCTAAATTATTACAATCCATACTTTTGTGGCCGTAATATGTTTGGAATTTCATTTCGTCAAGAATTCTTTAGAACCCTTTGTTATGCGTGGCGTCGTTGGTTGGGAATGAGCGTTCATAATTGCAAATGCTCAGGGCCTGATTTACCCATAGGCTAATTAGGCTGCAGCCTAGGGCGCGAGGATCAAGGGGGGCGCTGAAATCGTGTCTTCGTATGCACTAATCTAGCATCATTGCATCTACCCTATTTATTTCAACTAGACAAAACATTAAAACTAAATTGTGTGCTTGAGAGAGAGAATGAACCAAAAAAATCGATTATCGTGGCAACCATAGATTATCGACGATAAATTATTCGTATTTCTGTACTTTTTATAAATAGTTGATTTTTATTGACAACCTTCACTTTTATTTGGTTCTAATGAAATAATTATTACACAATTATTATCCCTACAACATAAAAGCACGAAAAGGGCTTTTGTATAATCTAATAATAATGTATAATTTTCAAATAAATTATTAATCAGTTGCAAAAATGTTTCACTGTTTCAAATGTTTTCTCTAGAGTAAATATTTAAAAAACTCAAGTAGATTCAATGGCAATGGAAACTAAGTTGTCTATAGCCCTTAGGCCGCGTGGGTGGTCCGACCGGCTTGTCCGATCAATCGGACCACTATGTTTTTTATTTCCTGCTGGTTCGATTGATCGGACCATCAGGATTTTTCTAATCCTTGTAGTCCTACTATCGGACTAACGACATTTTAAAAGTTCATCTTGTTCGATCGCTCGAACCACGAGACTTTTAAAAATCCTCTTAGTCCGACCACACTTCTTCTATCTTTCGTACTGATCCGATCGATTTCCAATTGTGAGACCATAGCGAATTTGTGAGTACAAACAACTTCAACAACAATAAAGCAAACAAGAGTTGAGTTTGTGCTTTGTTTTCATTAGGTACGCTGGATTAGTACGACAATATGGGCCGGTTTCACCACCTCCTGATAAGCAGATAGTTTATCTGACAGATTTTTGACATGATATTTTTGTGAAAAACTTGTTACAATATCTGACGGATCGGCTATTTGCCACTTATCAGAAGGTAGTGAAAATGGCCCTACCGTATTTTGGTTCTGAATAATCATTACAATTTTATATGTTACGTAAATAAATAACAAGACGTAACTAACAAACTTACATGATTTTCAAATAAAAAAAAATTTCAACTTCATATGGATTTTATGATCTTCCTTTGTTATTAAAAAAATCCCAAAAAAAAAATGATTTTAAGAATTTTCCAGACGCATTTATAATTGTTATTAGTAGGATTAATTTAATTAAATAAAAAAAAAACAAAAAAAATCCTTTAAACCATCACTACTTTCTTTCTTATGTTTTTATAATATTAATTTGTTTTAAAAAAATACATGACTAAAAATACTTTTTACTTTCTTATGTCTTTATAATATTCATTTTAAATAAAAGAACAAATTTTTACTACTTGCTTTCTTTTGTTTTTACAATCTTCTGTTACTTCACGATCTTAAAATGAATTTTAAAAAAATAACGAAGACAATTAATATCGTTGCCCGATCAATCGATTTAACAGGAAAAAAAAAACGACCTAATTGTTCGATCAATCGGTCTATAAGGAAATGAATAGTCCCAGTAATTCGATAATCGGACCACGAGAACTTTTGAGTTCGATCAATCGAACCAACAGGAAATAAAAAACATAGTGGTCCGATCGATCGGACAAGCCGATCGGACCACGCGGCCTAAGGGGTCTATAGAAACTAAGCCAATACAAGTCATGCTGCCAAACACGAGATGGATTTGGTTTACTACTTGGTAGCCTGCAGTCCTTGTCATGGTTTTGGTCTTATAATGCGTGAGGTTGCAGATCGATTTGAAAACTTTTATAGGTAGTATGAACCATGTTAAAATTTTCATAATACTACTACTCTACTCAGTTCCTACTTTTAGACCCGTCCGTAACACACCTGGAGGGGGCGCGTCCTCATAATTAGCCTAGGGCGGTCAGAACTCTTAATCAGGGCCTGCAAATGCTTCTTACAATCCTTATCTCGTCCACGTTATTACATCCTAAGTGAGATCCGGTAGTACTACCTACCCAATAAATTGTAGGGTCCGACCGAAACTGGTTTTCCGGCCGAAACCGAAACCGTAACCGAATATTCGGCCTTGGCTTCAGTTTCGGCCGAAACCGAAACCGAAACTCACGTGGTCAAGAATGAAATTCCTTAAAATATTGAAAATTTATGCATTTTCCCCATTTTATGCATTCATTGGGACATGAAATGGAATCACAGTATATTAATTTTGTTGTTATCATTTATTTAATACTAGACTTTCGCCCCTGGCTTCGCTGGCGTAGGCTACACTTTAAACCACTATGAAACTCCGCAGGTAACTTCCAAAGCCCCCTTCTTAGTGGAAATTTACACATTATAAAGCACGCTTTTAGGTTTAAAGTAAAAAGATTAAACCATTTTTCAACACCCTTGAGGGGTGAAATATTCAAAAACCCTTTCTTAGTGGGAGCTTACACATTATAAAGAACCCCTGTACAAATTTGAATTTATTTTTTTATAAACAGGCAGTCAGGATGACCTTACTCCACCTGATGGTAAGCGGAAGTGAGGTCCAAATATAAGGTTGACTGGCTCAATAGATCATAGTACCCATTGAGCCAGTCACCCTCACCCTGAAGGCCTACATAGATGCCGCTTCACGCCCCGCCTGAAAAGCCCAGGATTATAGGAGGTGGAAAACACGTGAGCCGGAAGGGCATTCCATGCCCTAATGGCACGGGGCAAAAAAGAGGAATTATACCTCTTGGTACGGGCCACCAGTGTCTGGATGGTATGAGGATGGCAACGCAGTTCGGCGCGTGTTGTTCGGGAGTGGAAAGGGGAGGACGGGATGAGTTGGAATAACTCTTCAGAGCATTCCCCATATAGAGACGGTAGAGAACACTAAGACTGGCAACGTCTCTACGTAACTGAAGAGGTTCTAGGGTCTTAGTCACCTCTTGATCACCGATAATACGGATAGCACGTCGCTGCAACCTGTCGAGAGCCTGCAATAAGTACTTTGCGGAACCATCCCAGAGATGAGAGCAATATTCCACACACGGGCGAACCTGTGCCTTGTAATATAAGAGACAAAGCTGCACCGGAGTGAAAAATCGTCTCACTCTGTTCAGGATTCCGAGTTTACAGGAAGCTGTTCTGATGACGCTCTCGATATATTCCCGTTGGTTCAATCTCGATATTTAGATTTTTCAACCCCTAATTTACTCCCTTGGGGGTGATTTTTTTTATTTTTTTACCCTTTTTAATCCCCATGGGAGGTAAGTTTCAATAACACCTTTTTATTTGAAGCTGACACCAAACCAAAATATACTTCACGAATTTTAAGACTGTAACTTTTAAAATGACAAAATTTCCTACAATTTTCCAACCCTCTTTTTACCCCCTTGGGGTTAATTTCAAAAAATCCCTTCTTAGTGGAAACTTACACATTATAAAGAATTCTTGTACGAAATTTCTAACTCCTGGGTCTTATGCTTTGGGCTGGGCGTTGATTGTCAGTCAGGAATTCATTCAGTTAGTCCATTTTCTCCCATTTATATAGAAGACTAGCCTTTTGCCCGCCGTTTCAGCCGCGCGTAATTCCTTTTTTTAATATCCTTCCGTTCCCCCCACATTTCCGGGAAAAAGTATTCTATGTCACCCGGGGATAGTGTAGCTTTCAAATAGTGAAAGGTTATTCAAATCAGTTCAGTAGTTTCGGAGCCTCTTCAATACAAACAAACAACAAATCTTTCCTCTTTTTAATATTAGTACCTACTTATATATAATACAAAAAAACATATTTAATAATACTTTAACTTTTTTTCAAATCAAGTTCTTATAGTAAAATGTTTATCAGTTATCAATAATCGAATCACTAATTGTTACTGTTTAACGCACTATGTTATGTTGCTACAGAGCTATCCGAACGACGCAAGACAATAATTCCCAAACAGGTGCGCCGCCGCCAAAGCGTTGCCGCGAGAAACGAAGTGAGGCGAGCATGCACGACAACTTCCGAAATCAGTTTCGGTTTCGGCAAAAGTTTCGGCCAATTTTGGCCGAAACCGAAACTGCCGCCGAAACTTGATTTTTGGCCGAAACTCGGCCGAAACCGAAACCGAAACCGAACCTTCGGTCGGACACTAATAAATTGTAATGAGAAACATGCTTACTGCACATTCTCACAGATCGAATAACATTGTTTCGGGTGTAACATTCTTATGTTGCAAGTCCTCCTAGGATAGCCGTGGTCTCCCTCTGCGAACCAATCGTACTGCAGAAGATTAATGCAGCCAAGCAAGGAAGGGACACGGGAAAGAGAAAGAGCCGATCCCGCTCGGGGCGTGATCAATGTAGCTTCGGGACTGTTAAAACCTGGATCCTGAACAATGGGACTGCCATACGGGAAACGCTTCTTCCCAGTAGTCTTTGGAGAAAGTCGATAACCTACATTTTAAGTAAGATCTTAGGTACCAACCGGTGTCTTAGACGGTAAAATAAAATGACGTTAGACAACGAGAAGTTGAAATTGATGGGGAAGAACTCGCCCATTTTCCCTCCCGGAAAGGCTTCTTATGATTCAGGTGCAAAGTGCGGGGAATTTGATAGGATTCCGTGTACGGGAATTTCGGTAGGGATCACTGGTATGAAAAATCTATAATTAACTCGTGGTAATTTTAGTGTCAAATTATTATAATACAATTTTTTATTAATTATTTTTAATAATTGTTTTTTGAATCAATTAAAGTCTGTAATTATATTAGCAAAGTAATTAACATAATGTCCGTATAATTTGATGCAAAAGTCATTACTTATATTCAAAGCTCCTACAAAAACTAGGTACCTCATTTGAGTAAGCGCCTGATGTGATGAGACGATCGCAAACAATAAATAAAATTAGTTCTTATAGACGGACTAATCGTCGGGTTACCTATTGTAAGATAAGACTATCGAAAGATCTATAATAATAATACTATAATAATAATACTATAATAATAAAGAGGAAAGATTTGTTTGTTTGTTTGTATTGAATAGGCTCCAAAATGACTGAACCTATTTGAATAATTCTTTCAGTGTTGGAAAGCTACACTTTCCCCGGGTACGAGTTGACATAGGGTACTTTTGTTCCCGAAAATGTGGAGGGAATGGGGGACATTTTAAAATATAAATTAAACGCGGGTGAAACCGCGGGTGGAAGGCTCTATAAGATATAAAAATATTCGTTTTATGCAGTAGGGTACAAAAATTACTCATTCCTGCACCTAAAGGCCTAGTTATTACATCCCAGTATAATTTTAAGAAAATAGTTATTATATGTATTTCCAACAATATATGTTTAGTTTGGTTACTCTTATGTATTTTAATAATGGCTCCCCAGGCCTAAACTTTCAAAGGCTTGAAATGAGACTGCCCAACTTGTTCGTCGTTTAAGACATATGGGAGATGGAAGACTGCGGTCAAACTTCTCCAGCCAAAACCTGTAAATTGATTTTATATACGAGTATGTACGTACAGGCAACTGGCAATGTTAGTCATTGGAGCTGTGGTAGCCAATAGGTTAGGGAGGGTGCGAATCTCGGATCGCACTTTTGCTTTGTTGATGCTTTTTATATGTGCTTAACTGCTTATTGGCCAGTTGGCCACAAGCTCGCCATCGCAAGGAAAACTATTATTTATATTCTGTGTCTACACAGTCGAATAGCTGTGTAGCCATGATCCATCTGGTTTATTAGAACTAATTCCCCTGTACGGGGTTAGGGAGGTCATAAGGCAGTCGCTACAATATTAAGTGCAGGTGTCCTTTCCTTTCTTCTGTATTGTTCCAGTCAGAGAGCAGGTTAAGGTTTGAAACATCATCTACTTGAAGTAGAGTTTAATGCCAATTAATTGGCTACTATGTATTGTATACGCTCATATTTAGTATAATAAAGTGATCCATTAAACTAATAATAGTAATGTTGCCATTTGACTAGACATTACTAAGATTGTTTGGACGCTACTGATAATATCACCTATGCGACGTGGCCCAGGTTCGTTATCCGATAATCGAAAAGTAAGTAAATAAGGTTGAAATCAAGATATCTTTGTTTAGTTTGTTTAGGGTTGCGTAGTAGAGAAAATCAAAATCAGAATATCCTTATTTACAAAAATAAAATAGGCATAGGTAGACACTTTCAGGGTTATAGCATCTCGCTGCGCTGTAATAACGTTCAAGTTTGACGGAATTGCGATATAATTTGTGGGTAGTTATGTTAGTTTGTACAGTCCTAATGGCATGCGTACGCGCCAGCTGCGCCTGTTAGTCCCGAGTCCCGAGTTATCCTGCAGGACGAATATAACCGCAGACTGTTTAGCCCTACTTCAGTCGCCCGCTTCCAGATTCCATTCATTTTATAGACGCGCGAACTAGTAGTGGGTTTCGTCCAAAATAGACTTTCACCGTGCTAAAATATGTATCCTTGCGTGTATTGCTCTCGAAGTGATGAAAACCCATCATTTTCTGAGGTTTTTTTCTCTGTCACATTAGACAGGGAAAAAACCTCAGAAAATTATGGGACCCCATTGGGTCGGAGTATGCTTGAAGTTTGTACCTCTAATCCATAGTTTTACAGTTTTTTCCATCGTAGTTCTGTTTCTTTTATTCTTGTTAAAAGTTAGCATTTTTCTTGTCGGTTGCATTGCATTTTAAAATGCATCTGGTCAATGTCTGAAACGGCGTAGGTAGGTACTTACTTACACGAAAGAGGAGCATCATGATTTCGGTATTTTTTCCTTTTTATATACGAGTATATAGAGGAAATAACAATTTAATTTGAATGAATAATTATATAGGTATTAACTACTGAATGATTACATTATCGCTATACAATAGAGGTCATTTGTCTCAGTTATGTATAGATAATATTTGTTATCAAACAAAACGGGAATTTATTTGTTTCTTTTTTCATCGAATGGCTATCATTCGTTATCAAATTAATTTGGCACAATCTCAGATTAATGTAATATTTATAGGTAATTTTCCAATTTTTTAAATGGATTTTTAGTTTAGATGATAATACGTATATGAAGTCAACCACCATATATGTATTTAGAATTTAGACTTGCATATTTGTACCTCCAGTTATTTTTTAGTATATATTCTTATACTTTCTTCATAAAAAACGAAAATTAATGACGTCTGAGATTTAACCAATTTCATCGATTGCATTGATAACTGTATAAAATTAAAATTAAAATAATGTCTAAGCACAAATAATTATTTGGTTTGTTACGGTAAGTAAAATCCATTTCTCTTCTATTTTAATGTTAGTTAATGTTTTTACTAATTGATACAGGTTTTAAAGAAACGAGACGATTTTATTGCACGCAAGTGGAGAACATTTATAAATATCCCAATGGTAAATGTATATTTTAAAGATTTAAGTTACAGAACAATATTGAACGAAGTTAGTAATACAGCAAATACATACATTTTAGTCGTTTATGTTTGTCCTGGGCGATTTTAATGGTCTATTTAATTGAGAGGGCCACTGATAAATGCTCCCTCCAAGTTGAAAGTTGAAGTGGTCGTAAAAGCATTTAAAAAAAGAAACAAACGAATTGAAAACCTTCTTTAAGTCAACTTCGGTTCCTTTGTGGTGAGAGTGCCGACCCATCACCTGGAGAGTTTTATGAAGGAGGACTTCTGGCCGCAGGGTGTCGTCTATCGGAGGTTTCGAGGACGGCTCCCAGCTGACTCAACCCGCCCTAAGGCGGTAATACTAAATTAATTTGTTTTTATTTTATTTATATTGTATGTATGTTAGTCTGTAAGGTATTTATAATATGGGCCTGTAATTCATGTGATTCAATTGCCTGAAATAAATGACATTATTATTATTATTATTGTATCTCTCCTACGGGATATCACGGCACAGAGGCCGGTCCTTATTATTTTTATTATTTAACAGTAATCATGATGACGTTGTTCTTTAAGGTTACTGTAATTACTACCGGTCAGTTGCTGCTATTACCTATAAGGTACTAAGAATTTGTATCCATCGTTGAATGAAAGAAAGTAACCGGAGCCTTGTGATTGTGAGTCACAAAAAAATTGTCTTGAATCCCTGATTCACTGCACACTTGCATTGTTCTACGGAGTGCTGCGTTAGCATAGCATTATTCATTATGCGTATGTGGATGGATACACATATTTGTCTTTACTTCATGACGTTTTTAACTTGAATGATGATACAGCCGGAGATTTTTAAGGACGCGAACTTTTTAATCGACCGCTTTCCAAGATTTATATGACTCAATCGCCATTTTCACTTTCTGTCGGTGCAGTTTTTGGCTTATTTCAGCATTTTAGGAATTTGTTTATCAATTAATAGATATTATTGTTCATATCGACGAGTACTAAGTATATTATTTATTACCGCATGATTCACATTTATAAGTGGCCATGGTTTACCACTCTGTAACCGGTTCGTAAATATTCAGTTAATTATATTAATATTATTATCATTTACAAATGCATCACTAAAGCCTTCATGACATACTAACGAATACATACGTATGTATATAAAAGATTTTAAAGGAGAATGACCGGTTCTGGACCAAATGCTGCCCAAGCATGGGAACACTTTAATTTGTTTCCTTACATGAATAGTTATAAAAAAAATATAAAATAAAAAAAATCCTGCCACGGATTTATAAATAAATAAATAAATAAATCCTGGACCACACACCAATTATTAAGTCCTATAAAGAGCATTGCTCGTATTACAGGGATCTAAATAACGGATTAGTGCCGAGTTTGGTTTTTGGGGTGGGCTAGGCACCAAGATGTGAGACCTTCTGCATTATTTTTAGATACAATAATCTTAGACTTACCTAGACGACTTGTTAGTGCCTACATGAGGTATTTTAACATAAGGTAATTATCATTTTTGTTATGTTTATCATCTCTGTAAACCATTTTTTTTTTCAAATAAATCCCTTGTTTATATTATACACCCTTTTATTTTAAAAATAAGCTGTTGGTTATGATTTTTGTTAATGTAAGACCTCTACATTCAATAATTTTTTTCTTAAAACTCCTGGGATAGATTTTGAAGCGCTTTGAGTTATCTACTAGTATTAATCTAAGGAACATTGTGCACTGTGTCCCAATGTTGGGCGGCACTTGGTCCAACGTCCATACATAGATGGTCAATGTCCTTTTTCATAAGACTGCCTGCTCCTTCCAATTCATTGGATGTGGTGCCGGAAATAAAGTACATTTTAAAAAGCGGAAAGCATGAAATGTCCAATTAATATGAAAAGATTGCTCCACAAGGACAAAACTTGTGGAGTAGGTAGGCCACATTATTTTCGCTACTGGCTTCCGGCCCTTCCCTTTGAGTATCGAATACGAGCAATGAACTCTTATTTTGATTCACAATGTATATATTTTCAATTTGGTACTTTATTCGACTTCCTCAAGCAAACTCTTGTTGACTCTACTACGGCTGACTGTGAAGCAGATAAGTGAAAAACAAACATTCTTCCTAGGAATTTATTAATCATCTCAATCCTTGTAATAAATATTGTTTGGGAGAATATGACACGCGGCATTGGCCCACATAGCCATACTACTGTGTAGTAGTGGGTAATATCGGATTTTAACAATATCGAATCGAAACTATATATTGATATCTGATATCGGATTCTGAAACTATATATTATTTGAAACTATATATTGGTGTATCGGAGTATCGGACTGTGAAACTATATATTGGTGTATCGGAGTATCGGACTGTATTTGGTTACACTAAACCTATAAAACGATGTGTTCTGAAACTAGATACTGTATCATGACACGATATTTTCATTGTGATTTATTTCTTAAAACTGACTCGATTAGTTACTTTAGGTGTATTAAGGATGCTTTAATAGTATTTACTTAGTTATTTGTGTTTCAGTAAGTACTGCATTAATAAAGATCGTATTTAGAACTTCTAAATACGATGTTTATTAATGCAGAACTCATTAGTAGTAACTAAAAGCATGAAATACATAAACTTAATAATACCAACCATCGAATCTATTAATAGAATAACAAAAGTTAGAAATGGATCACCAATGCTATGAGTTTAAGGACGAAGGTCCGTGAGAGTTACGTAAAATTGCAAATCGAAAATGGGGCCGTTCAAATATTACGTAAGCAGATTTATTGCAAATTTTTACCCCCCCACCCCCCTTGTCAGCAAAAGTAAGCAAAGCTCTTACCCCCTCCCCCTATGCTCACGTAAACATTTTTCAATTATAATTTTTTTATATACTATAATTATAATGTTATCATTATAACTTTATAAATAAGAAAATAGATTTAGGATAGAGATTAGATTTTACTTATACAGTATTCAACATAGAGTAAGGGACAAAAATATTATAATCTTACGAACATAACAAACTTATTTTAAAGTTTTAGTACACATCATCATCATCATCAGCCTGTGATAGTCCACTGCTGGACATAGGCCTCTCAAAATGCTCGCCACGCTGATCGATCCTCGGCCACTCGCATCCAGCTCCTGCCAGCCATCTTGCGCAGATCATCGCTCCACCTGGCCTGAGGGCGTCCTACACTACGTTTACCGAGACGCGGTCACCACTCTAGAACCCGTTTACCCCAACGGCTATCGGTCCTGCGGCTGATATGACCAGCCCACTGTCACTTCTATAGACGTGGCTTAGGAAATGGTTCGATAGTTCTTCAACAGGCTTTTGTCAATCTTTTTAAAGAACAGGACGACCACACTCCTACTCCACGCCTTCCCTTTCCCCTCGTTCCCTCCAGCCTTTAGCAGCTCAGTAGTAACGCCGTCCTCTCCAGGGGCTTTTCCATTTTTAAGCTGCCCAAGAGCAATCTCGATTTCGCCAACGCTCACTTTTGGCAGGTCTTCAGTGTAATAGGGATTTAACGTGGCTCTAGAGTCCTCATTTTCGGGATCAGGTCGACATGCATGCGAAGCGTATAACCGGCCATAAAAGTCCTCTACCTCCGAACGGACTGCCGGCTTTGAGGCAACAACTTCTCCACTTGCTGTGGTCAGCTTCGTCAGGTGGCTTCTTCCGAGAGATTGTACGAACACCTTAGACCCCCGATTTTGCTCTATAGCTCTTTCGATCGAAAGAGTATTAAAGCACCGGACACATATTAACATTGGTACACATATTAAATAAAAATTAACAGTCTTCAGTCCATGAAACCCGAATCCATGATTCTAAGTTTTCGCTGACATTGGATTGCTTAGATTGCTGCTCAGTGTTGTGAGTCTGCAAACTTTCATCCGATTTTGGAATGTCTACGTCTTCTCACATCATGGTGCTCTAACTAAAATGTAATCTTGCTTTGGTATACTTACAATACGTCTACTCGCTATAGTATCCAAACGAAACAATACACTGACAGAGGAAATTTAGACAACTGAGTAGCGCACGGTAATTCCCCTAATCGGTTCTAAAGCGAGTGCCTAAACGTATGCATTATTTGCGGGAATCCCCGAAAATGGGTTTCGTTTTCAAGCATAGGCAATGTGAGGGTTGCCATTGGTGTAAAAAAGTAAATAACTACTGATGACGTAATCATCATCTAGACCCCCCTACCCCCCATGTCATCCAAAATAAGCAAAACAAAGACCCCCCCACCCCCCCATAGTGCTTACGTAATACTTGAACGGCCCCAATGCATCTTATTGCTGACAAAATAAGGTCTAGTAAAAATGTGTCAAAATACACAAGAAAGTATTGAAACAACCTTATTCTTATACAAATAAGGTTTAGAATTGTACGAAAACACGACTAATGCTATTTCACTCACTCACAAATCCTTTCTTTAGCTCGTATCGCAACGCGATACGGTTTAATATCCTTTATCGATAGGTCTTGGATATCGAGCTAGATATCAAATCGAGACGCATCGCATCGATCCAGCAATATCGTGTATCACCAAATATATAGTTTGGATACGCAGCGATATCGGATTTTACGATATTGGCCTGATATACGATTTAATATCTGTATACGATTTGTATCGGCCATTCCTATACTGTTGTTTAGTCGTCTCATCTAACGTCTCGTGCGATGTGCGACGTGATGAGTGTAGACCAAAGCCTTCCGATTGAAACAAAGACACGCCCACGACGATCGTCTAGCCTATTGACATTGTGATAATGAAGAATGAGAACGAATTTGGAGCAGCTTTCACTTCTGGAAGGATCGCAGACCAACATGCAAAGGATATGTACTGTACATAGTAGATCCGTGGACTTTTAAAGTAACAAATTATAAACTAGGTATAAAATATAAAGACAATTTGAATTCGTACCGTTAATGATATGATATTATGATTAAAAGATATAAGCAGAAAGCTCAAAAATGAGAACTTTCGTCCTACCCCCACTCCCTAAGCACACTGAACTACATCCTGAAAAAATCGCTTAGGTTCCCGCTCATGCACTTTTTAGGTCGTTTATTGACTCTACTACGACTGACTGTAAAGCCGATAAGTGAAGTCAAGGCTTGTAAAAAAAAGTCTTGTTTAGGCATTTGCGCAGAACATGGACGGGTGGCCTTGACCCAGATAAAAATGAAACGAAAAAAATTTAGGAAATAGCGATTAAAAGAGAAACAAAAAAATCTGTTCTTAGTCTATGGTCGAGAAAGTCTTGTTACGATAATCAAAGGTTATCGTATTGGCTATTTAGAGCATGTGTGATAGGCCAGTGTTGCCGCTGGGCATTGGTAGGATTACCGTATACAAAGGATGAAATTGCCGTATTTCAACAAAAATTGCCGTACATTGTAATATTTACATGAATGAAACAGAAAATGACCTAAAAAAAAAAAGGTCACTGCAATTATTTACTTAACTTAAAAAGAAAAATAATATTCTTAAACATGATCTCAAAAAAAAAATGTCCTTCATTTTACGTTCCATCTGCATAAATATTACTGCATTTCGTAAATAATATCATAGCTAGTGGTATACCCAAAACTTCCTTATGGTATGATTGCCGGATTGCCGCATTTTAGCGTACGGCATGACCACTCTGCCGTATGCCGTACAATTCGTCTAAAAAGAGCCTGATTGCCGTACGATACGGCAATTGCCGTACAAACGGCAACACTGGATAGGACTGATAATAGCTGAAGTGACTTGAGTTATTACGTAATATTTGATCCACTACCGTATTGTTCGCTTTACCGTCATTTGCACGAATAAGAGACGCGTCTTTGACCCAGATATATCTGTTTATTATAAATATTATAATCATACATAGTGTTTATTATGTCTAAGTGACGTCACTCG
This sequence comes from Mecyna flavalis, assembly GCA_949319885.1. Classification (NCBI taxonomy): domain Eukaryota; kingdom Metazoa; phylum Arthropoda; class Insecta; order Lepidoptera; family Crambidae; genus Mecyna; species Mecyna flavalis. The sequence continues at coordinate 4,506,537 of OX439426.1, forward strand.
AGAATGTAAACCAAGCAGAAGCGTGAAGCATGGAAAGTCTCGTGGAATTTCGACGAGATTTTTTATTAAATTATTAGAAATCCTTCGCCAGTGGTATTCTTACACCTGTATTTATAATCTTACTCGACAATTTAATTTTAATATTATATAAATACTATTTAATTTAGTGATTGTTTTTGTTTAGTGTTCTGTCTGTTTGTTTACTCGTGCAACAACTTCTTAGCTTTTGTGTGGGACATTTTCTGCAAGCTATTGTTTTATTGTTCTAATTATATGATTTGTATTTCAATAAAATACAAAATGAAATAAGCATTCAAATAATTGCATTTTTATGAGAAGTAGTATTAGTATGATGTGGGCCGTCGATCCATTGACACCGATATTGAGCAAAAGTAAGTCGCATGACAATAAAACAAGTGCTCGTATTTTTTGTTTATTCAGTTATTTTAATTTTACAAATGATATCACGTGAAGACACCAATTTTCTCAAGGTAATAAGAAAAAATATGTCACCTTGTTAACTCTATGTAGTTTCGCTTTTTGAACTTTACGCACTACACTCAACGAATTTAAATATCGTTGACTACGCTACGCATGCATGAAAACAATGTTTCAAATATACCGCTGGGTAAGTTTCATTCATCGTCCTATCCTTTTAACGGGGTAATTAGGAAAAATTGTTTCAGTAATCCCAGTATGCCGACCCTCATTTTCTATCGGGGAGGATGGCAAAGATCAAGTAAATACCTTTTTTTTAATTACATACCTACCATCGATCTCAGTGTGTTTTTCAAGCAGGGGCGGTTCACGAGTCCAGTTTGGATTTGATTTACTCAGATCGCCGTGTGTATTTCTTTTAACCAGCCAAGTTTCTAAGCTATTCAAATCGATTTGATTTGGTGTATTTAGGTACGCAAAGTCCAAACTTGAATAGCAATCCTATTAATATCTAGAGCAAACGACAAACAAAAATATGTGGAGCATCAGAACAAAAACCGATATATCCAAAACACCCTATTTTCAAAATAAAGAAAACTTCATTAAAATTATCTGATCCGACAACTAGAACCTCTTGAGACGAACATTTTATTGGGAACAAATTAAATGACCACCAAAAAACACAATCGTTACCCAAACAGCCTCATCCAAAATAAATATATTATATACAAATAAACGAAACCTGTACCAAAATATTTCGGGCTATTTAAGTCATGCCTGCACTACAAAAACTTTTCGTAACCCAAAAAGGCCACGCGTGCACCAAATTTTAACTAGCAAAGTTTTGTGTCATTCTTACCCAAATATATCATTACGTTTGCCATAAAATGTATCATATAACCAAGTATATTAAATTGATTGATAAGATTTGTGTTAGGTTAGGTTGGAACTGCGACCACTAAACGCACGAGCCGAGCGAGCGTAGCGAGCGTGCCGCGGCAGCGGCCGGCGAGTGCCAGAACTGAATTCTACCCATTTTACTTGGTCGGGAAAGATTTTGTTTATTTACTATCAATCGTCAAATGGTATATAGTATCGGTAAATCTTTAAAACTTCATTTATATTTTTTGGGTATACAATGATTTTTGTACGCATTACTTTAATTTATTAGGATAAAAATATGTAACATATTTGGATGAAATTTTTAAATACAATGCGAGTACAAATTTGGTGCACGCGTGGCCTTTTTGGGTAGCTCAGCGATTATTCTGACGATACTTACGTTTTTTAGGTTAGCAGACTTAACGTTTATTGGTGATCATTTCATAATAAAATGGGGATTAAATTCTGGTAAGTACTTAGGATTTTTTGGGCGTTATATTTCATTATATCTGGTGGTTGCTTAAACCTAAGCCCATTTTATTTGTCGGGTTTAGATTTGACCACAGTATTTGCAATAGTGTTCAAGAGGTAGATACAACGGTTTTTGAATTGATTTGTTTCCTGGAGGGTGTTTAATTTTAGTCGAACATTTGTTATCGGGAAAATAAAGGAAAATAAATAAAAATATGGCCTTAATGCGACATAGGATCGGTCTTTGTTCCGACATAACATTAATGTTTTCACAAGAAGTTGTAACCTTATCCCTTGGCACATAATCCGGAAGAATCCGGAATTACTACAAAATGTAATTAAGGTGTTTAAACTGTTTACTACAGTTGTTGCAGATAATACTAAGAAAAGGTATAAGATGACGTCCGCTTAATATTGATTAAGCTGGTAGGAAAAAAAGTTTATGACGTGCAAAAGAATTTCTTGGTAAATCAAATTGCAAAATAAATACTTTGACTTTGACTTTGACTTTGATTAATGATTGTTTTATTTTTGGCGTATGTGATCTGAAGTTCATTTCTCGTCAAATTACAGTCGATGAACACATGTGTACAATCAGGTGTGCCCGTTTTAAAAATGCAACAGGTACTTTGATGCATGTACAGTCACGAGTAATGATATAATTTAACAACTCATCCAAATGTAAGCTTTAGCACATTGACATAAGAACTAACATATTACTGTGTTCATTTTATTGCATGTGACTGTTCTACTAATTTTATCGGACGGTAGCATTTTTTTAATCTATGAGTCAGAATGCCTAATAGAGGTTGTGGGCCAGTTCACCACTGTCAGATATGTTTGTGATAATTTATCTGATAAATTCTTTCTTTTGTCATTTGAAAAAAAAATCATTATTTGTTATCTGTCAGATAAAAATATCACAAACTAATGTGTCAGTGGTGAAACTGGTCTTTAACTATCTCTGGGATTGGAAAAGTTGGTACATAAAATTCGTAACTAAGTACCTATTTATTCGAGTTCGGGAGCTTGGCGACGAGGCCAAAACTAACAACGCGCGGTCTTTTTGGTCCCATTTTATCAATTTTTCATCATGAGTTAAAATCTTGAAAGAAGGTGAATCTTTGTGATGATTCTGCAACATTCCATCTAGATGCCCTAGATAGATAACAGGCGCTAAAATGTCACTTGTATCCTTAAACCCCATTAATTAATCAGTGACATTGGTTTTGTGAGTGTGTTTATAACAAGGACAGGGTCACTACCAAATGCGCCGTCCAGCCAATCGTACAGTTACGATCAGTTGTAAGCTGACGATCACTGTTTTTATTTTGGCTTAAATGTGACCTGCAGAGCATCGCTGCACTTCTCCTCGTGTTACAGTGGAATCGTGTCTATCATCAGGCAAGCGTAGTAAACATGCAACTTAACACGAAGAGACAGGTACTTTGATGCACGTACTCGAGAATTTTCACCGTACGGTAGCATTTTTTTAACCGTGAGTCAGTGTCAAAAGAGGTTGAATGAACTGGTGAACTCGACGTGTGAGCACCTTATGATTAGTCACGAATACACGAAATTCCGATTTGACGATTTACGCATGCCATCATAATATATTTTAAAATTGCGACAGAAACTCTCACTTTTTGTCTGTCTGTTACTTTTACACAATTTAGATTGAAATCGGTTTTTAGGTAGTTATATTCCCTAAAGACGATCAGAGGATCCTATTAAACGGGACGGGATAGCGACAAAGACTTTTGTTTTTGTTACATTTAATACAACTTGCGCGAGTCCGCGGGTACGACTTGAAATTGTAGAGTCAACTTTGAAAGTAAAATCGAAAGGGCCCGGCCGGTTCCATTTATTACGACGAATGACGATGATGCCACAAAATAATGGCTTGTGGCGGAGATAAGCAAAACTGACCGCAAGCCTTTTCTTCTGCCAGAGTCTTAAATTATATTTTTAGCAGCGGCCACCCCACAATACTACGTAGATAATGGGATTATCAACAAAGAAGATCCTCGATCCTCTTTTATTTTTCTAAAATAAAAATAGCTTTGTGATACTTGCCCGAACAATGTTTATTTCACAGACAAATATCCTGTGTATTTTTGTGTATTTACTATAACTACTTTTTTGTGTGAAAAAAAAATATTTTATCTAAAATTTTAAAAACAACAACTAAACATTCAGTGCCTATTAGAATTAATGTAACCTTACAGGTAGATTATTATTTACCGTACTAAATACAACGAAAAAGCTATCCAATTAAAAGTTTTACAATCTGCAACAAGCTTCGGATTTGTACGAGTAGGTATTTGGCCGACAAACAGATCCTTTGAAGGTACATCAGTATTCAAACAAAGTAAATTGATTACGTATTATGGTTGATCTCTTCTCTTTATAAAAAGCTTTCAAAACAATTGCTTAAAAGGAATCTTCAACCACAAGATATATTATAAACTAGCTGTGCCCGCGACTTCGTCCGCGTGGAATAGTGACTTTTCGGGCAGCATATTTTAAATAACAAATACCGTCCTTTGGGTAGCAAAAAATTTGTTTACAGTATGCTTCTGTAGGTATACGATATGTGACGTATGGCCATCGGGAATGAAAGCATACAGGTTTCCTAGGATTGCTAACCCGTGTCAGAGCCACATACAACTGACCGTGCGAGAAACAGCTGATACTTAGATCTACACCCACAACTTTCATCGTCTGACCTTGGGCTTTATTAATTGTCATCGCAAAACATAGGCTGACTGCAAAAAGTGTTAAGATGTGTAAACTAAACGTACAAATTTTATGAAACAAAAGAATTGCTAGAAAAATTAATTAATAACCTGAGCTTATAAACTTGTACTTAAATAAAGAAAATCAAGAAAAGAATTGCCTAACCTATACCAAATACTTATAAATTATTCATATATACAAACCCTAAATAAAAAATTAAGATAAGTATACCAAAAATCAAGGAAAGAAATGCCTAACCTATAACAAATGCTTACAATATTTATTTACAAATTTTTAAAGAAAATTAAGAAAGACAACCTAACCTACAAACCCTTAAATATAAATAAATGAAATATCCAAACTGTCAGTGTTCAAGTAAATCGCAATAATCGAATGCAACTACCTATTCGCCATACTCTCAGCGCGCTTTATACCTATACGGACGCGCAGCTCAGGCGCGAGGCGTGTACCTTTATATTGACATAACTTTTTTATTTATGAACCGATTGACATGAAATAAACACTAAATGTTAAGTGAAGCTTACCACAATATATTAGTGAAAACCGCATCTCAATCGAATAAGCCGTTTCTGATATTAGCGTGCACAAACACACAGACAAACAGACAGACAAAACATTTTTTAATTACAATTTCGGGTTCGGTATCGATATAATAACAACCCCTGCTACTTTTTTTAAATATATTTCCATTGTACAGACACCACTTTTCTACAAATTTATTATTTGATATAGATATAACCCCTAAATACGTACCGTACCTAAATCCTTATTATTTCCTAGCGAGCAAAAAAAACTTACAGAATCATTTCATAACTAATATAATTTATATCTCATAATGACCACAATAAAATTCATTTTGTGATACAACTAATTTTAAATGAATGTTAAGGAAGTATGCAATGGATTACCTACGGATAGTTGCCTATAAAAAATTAGCCGCAAGTAAAAAAAATTTGCTTTAATTAATTCGCTAATAATAATTAAAAGAAAAATTCGAAGACTGTACTTAATGAATTTTCTACTTATTATATTTTATAATGATAAAAGAACATCTGACAGCAGCAGCTCCAACGTCTTGCTTTGGTCAAAGCTTTCTAATGTCTTGCTTTGGTCAAAGCCTTCCTAGATTAGATCGGAACAAAACTTAATTTTGAACGTAAATTACCGCAAATCACAATTATCACTTATATCTAAGGACTAATGTGATTATGTTTTCCATAAACCGTTATCATTAGGTACTTCACAATTATCAACATTTACCTATAAATGATTAACAGAATTAGTGATGAATGACCAATCAAATTGAACACATTGTGTGATCCTTTTTGGTAAAGTACCCTACGATGGCTGCGATAGTCTGTCTACAACTAAAGTTGTCAAACTCGGGTAAACAAAATTCAATCATTCGATTACATAACCATTGCAAAGAAATATTGCTTCATTTTGTACGGATCATATTAATTCACGATAAAACTTCTGTGATAAGTTTAGACCCCGTTCCATAGAGGCGCTATTGCCACAGATTACTAAATAGTTACTAACTATTGCGGAGAACTCCCCAGTAACCTAAATCTAAATGACGAACACGAAAGCCGTTACAATTTTTCGGCGCCAGCGCATCTCATCCTGTAAGAAGGTCGACCGTTATTGACACGGTTATGGCTATACGCAGGATTCGAAGACAACGTGAAAGTTGCTTCCGAGAAAAATCGCAGTCGCAAACATTAGGTATTATGTTTATTCTGTTCTACAGGGACAATAGACTTTTACAAAATGTCCTTAACCACATTTCGACCCTTTACTAATTTTATGGTTCAAAATTGTAGCAGTCAGAGAGTTTCATTTTTCATACATTTTTGTTGAAATGGACAGACAAACGATATGTTTGTTCTTTTTTTTACATCGCTGCTCTTATAATAAATGTTTAAATAATACAATTATATTCTTTTGGTTTTTCTGTTCGGAAGAATATCCTGTCACAGCCCATAATCTGGGAGAGTCTAGCGTAGTTGGTTGTTATTGAAGATTGGCCGCCGAAGCGGACACTCGGCTAGGAGGACATTAAATTACATATTTTTATATCTTCTGTGGTATGCCATCAATTGGAAAAACTAACCAATAGTTATTTACAATAAATGTTTATTTGTGTTGATTGGACTCCATGACGTATTTATTTAGTCATGAGTCGTTGTTATAAATAACAAATATGTACTTAATTTTGATAGTTGGAAAATTCAAATGAAACAAGTACATTATACTTGATTTGTGTCATAATTATGTTATTCTATGCACATTGTGTCTTAAAAAAGTCCGGCTGAGTTGAACTCTACCGACAATATAATTTCAGCCGTGGTACACGTAAATGTTTCGAAGTTCTGAAAAGTCATCAAACTTGCGTCCGGGTGAAGTTTTCCTCGAAAGCAAATACGATTGCGACCGCTTATCACGTGTTCATGGCTCTATGTCAACTCGGAAAGTAATTTAATATTAAAGGACTCGCATCAAACGTTATACATATTATAAGTAATACTTTAAAGCAGTTCTATTTTTTTTATACAAAAGAACAACTTTAAACACATAATGTCCTGCCAATTATGCAAACAATATCTGCACAGTTACCTAAATGTGGGTACGTCATTTTCTTTTGTAAAATATTTTCCTTTAGTATTTTACTGTTAACTGTTATTTACATAATTTCATTAGTAAGTAAATGGAACAACGAAGTTACCATCACTATTTTCAACGATCGTTTATCAGCTACACAAGTCACAATAATTAATAATTAGGAAAAGAAAAAGTTTATTGAAATAATTAAGTCTTTACCTAATACCCTACATGCCCCTAAATTTAGTGATGTGGGTGGGACTAAGATGCTGATGATTGTGTTCAAACAAACATTTTACTATGCTCATCATTTCGCGTTACGTAAATACTTTCATTTAGGACATTTCCTAGAATAGTAAATGCTAGTAAATGTTATGTAATACCTAGATCAGCGTATTTCCCTATTTATCGATGTTATTGTTATTGATTAGTTATTTGAACCTAGACGATGTTTACTGATTTGCATCTGGGGCACCTTGCAGCGTAATTGGAGTTAACATTTTTTGAGATATTGTAAGCGCTGGATTCCTTCTAGTCACGCCATATTGCGTTCTATCTACATATGTGGATTGTTGTTTACGTTCACAATTCGCAAATGATGATGACAATGTGTTAAATGTTAGGGTAGGATGTTTGTGAGGATAATGTCTAAGCATTAATTCAAATTAAACGGATATACTATCAAAGTTCCACTCTTGCATTGCCGGCCGACTCTAGGTAGGCTTTTTCTTATTTTTGTATGTTTTGACAAGAAGTAAAACCTTCTCACTTCTCTAAAGCTTAAAGCAAAAAAGGTAGGTACCTAAGATTTTCAGTGTTTTAAAGGAACAAATTAGTAGGAATGCTAGTACCTAACGCGATCTTACACCACTTGAAAAATCCGTAACATCCATCCTACAAGTTATTAAATTAGTAAGGAAGAGTATCTATATCATGGGTACGTACATGACCTAACGCTTTCTAAATGAAAATTGGTGATCAGAAACGCAACGAAGTTAGAAACCTGTGCTGTTTGATTGTTTCATCATTTCATTCGTTTAAAAAAGTTTCATTAATGTTGAAAAAAATTCGTGACTTGGAATAAGAATGAAGGGAAGATCACGGCCAAGAAAAAATAATAGATCAACGAGGCGATGGTATGTTATTTCATATATTAAATAAAAATGTATCGCCGAAATGTTTCTTAGTTTGTGGATAACTTCTCAGAAAAACCCAACGAATTAAATAAATTATTTTATATTGTGTTTGTTGATCTATAATATTACTATGTAAAAATCTGGGCCGGGCAGCAAGAAAAAATAAATATATTGAATTTATATTTTCGCTGGATAAGTTTTAGAAAATGTAATATGTCAACGTCTGAAGTAAAAGTCATACTCGTTAATGATGATGAATGGCCCGTTCATAACCGAAAAGTTGTGTTATTAAAAGTCAGGGTAGGCTGGATCAAATTATACTTCAGCGGACAAAAAAAGTCTAGGTAAATTGGCTTCTGATATCCCATTGTGTCAGCAATTTGACTCAAGATTATTTTTTGGCGAGCATAAATCACGCATGAATGAAGGTATTCCTGTTTTCTGAAGAGAGAGTTTTATGAAAAACAACAAAAAAAGGATGTCTGCATAGATGATGTCAAGAAGTGGTAAATCGAAGGCAAATTCCTATAAGACACGGACAGTTTCTGTCTGGTGTGGGGACTCCTCCTGCAATGCAACGGCCAAAGCTCCCGACGGGCGGCAACGACCAGGCGCTCCCGGTCGTTGCTGTCCAGTATCCAGCGTCTTCTTCTTCACCTTCAACTTCTTCGGAGAGGCTCATTTTCTCGCTCCCGCTCCGGCGAAAAGACATATAGTAGCAGGTGTCTATGTTATGTGCGGATGTGATCACCTCAAGTTGTTATTCGGACGTGATCACTTACCTTCAGGTCATGTGTCACATTAGCTCGTATAGCTATAATAAAAAAACACGCTCTCGATAAATGATTAGGTAACTATTTACTGTCATAGGTTGTTTGTTTTCGCCTGCATCCACGCGTAAGGCTTGTTTTTACTCTGCGACCACGTGTCGCCCATTTCCACGGCTTAGGAATCCGCAATTCGACACTGATCGACTTTGATGTGACTCACGGTACGCAACATCATATTTTGAAACATCTAGCACATTTTTTTCAGCTCGAGTTAAGAGTGCTACGCAATATTGACATCTACGCCGTAGGAGATGCAGCGTTTCTTAAGTCCTCCGGTTGTCGGGTTATCTTTGTTTGTAGAGCTTCTTTGAAAGTTACGCATGAAAACATATCGAATGTTAGTGCGTGTGCTACGGGAAAGTAATAATCTCTCAATAGGCACATTAAGCGGTGCCAGGCAGTCTGGCAGCGTGTTTGTAGAACGGGCGCGTGTGTTTTAAGCTTGAATTGTATAAAAGTAAACGACCCATTATCTTTGAACACGTGTATTCTCCAATTGATGCCTTGTACTGTACACAGCATTTTTTTCAGAAGTGCTGGCAACAATACTCGTAGTCAGAGAATTAACCACAGGCAATAAGTGTTCTTTCTGATGTTGTTAACTAAGGTTTCTTCCATTGTCGGTGGGTTCTCTTAATCCGTAAATCAGCTTCTAACTATATGTATTACGAAAATAACAAAGTAGGTACTCTTCAATAAATATATAGTATTTTATTGTAAGAATCTATTCATATTGTCAAATGTAAATAGTGAATTGTGCTTATGTATAATAAGTAGGGACATTATTTTTAAAATTCTAAATGAAATGAGATGCACGAGGGTTGCCCCAATTTACATTATTTTCAAGTACCCTTCACTTTTTTCGCTGCCGTAGATCGCTTTCAGGAGTTTCAGGCTGTTGTCGTAAGCGGAGCCTGGCGGTCAACACTTTGTTTATCTAATAATCATAATCATATCGTTAACACCATTTACATTAGACATAACAGGTGGTAATATGGCCTGTTATATCTTGGGAAGTTTTAATTTTTTATTAGTGTGAAATCTTTTGATATAACATTAGAGAAAAATATGGTTAATATTCCATTCCTAAAAGTGTCTGTAGAGATCTTTGACATCCACGTGTTCCTTATGCGTCATGCTTCGGTTACTTTTAATTTTTTAAGAAAGATGATTAATACAAAAGTAACTTATGAATACCTAATGTAGGTTATAATTTCTTTGTTTCAGATAATCCCGAGCAAAAATGACACATGTGAAATAGCTAGATAATATTACTTTGTAAAATACGTATAGGTACTGAGATCACGTATGGCCGCACGTGTTCCCGTCTCTGGCATGACGTCACGGCTCCAGGCCGTTTAGGGCGCAAGGTCACCCATCTGGCTCAAGGATTCTGTCTCGAGATCTCAGACTGTGAAATACTAGATTTGTGACACACTTGAGCTCGACACAATTTATTAGGAGATAAAAGAGATTAGCGTAGGAGGAGTTTGCCTTTTTTTTTAAATATAGAGATCCTGAGTAAAGATTTAGATTATTTATTTATTTTGTTAGTAAAATATGTTTCTTTTTTTTTTCAAATAAAGGATACGGGTGTAGTACATTAATAAGCTTCGATTTAATTAGTCTCAATACTAGTAGTAAAACCTCATACTATTATAACCGCTTTCTCATACATATTTGCTTTATTTATTTGGGCTTCTGAGATACACTTATGAATTCCTTAAGGTCCTTTGATGTACGAGCTTTTAATAATATCGCTAGTCAGACTCTGAATAGTGCTGTTGTCAGCCTACCAGAATCAAGATGGGAATCGAACTCTGGATTGAAACGCAAGTGACCAAATCTCCGTGTCACGGAGGCAGTCATATACAAAGGGAGAAAAAGGTCGTCTCCGCTCTAAAAATAGGTACAAATTCAATGGTAGTTGTCATAACATATCAAAGGGAATGGAAAAACATTTTGCGTTTTTCGAATACACTTAGAATATTTTTTCAGAGAGTATATATAGCTTTAAGGGAAGCGACTTTTTCGTTTGACCTTATAAATATGACCTTAACGAAGGGGATTAGAGAAAATCTCAGAGGCAACACAACTCGCAATTTAAAGGGCGGGGCGGTGTTGCTAGTGTTGCCTTATGAAGAAAAACTAAATGTGTGAACTCATACATGCCCGGCGGAAATATGTGTGTACACGTCTACTATGCAAAAATTTGTAATTCAAGAAAATTTGAAATAGGTGTGATTTTAGTAACTAAACTGGTGCATGTACAGGGCATCCCCTGAAGATAAAGGGGATGCCCTATAGTATACACTACACACCCAATTTTACCTACTTGTTGCAAATATTTTTTAACTTTACACTGGTCGAGAATTGAATCTTCATTAAACGACTTTTTAATCGTAAAACCTGCGTTTATCTTACAACGTTATGAGAATAGTTAACTTTGAAAGGTGATGATATCACATAACTATAGTAGTAGGCAGACAAGGATGCAACCTACACTACGATTTTCGCCAATGCTAACTAAGCGATATAATTTGATTATTATTCATGATGGTTCTTTGTTTGCAAATATATTATTGAATAAATGGTTTCCATAAAATGTTCAGTTGGTTTTGGCTTCATGAAATTAAGTTAACCATAATGTCCGGGGTAAAATTATACAACATTTTGACAACTTTAATATTAAAATGACACCAAAAATTAGAAACGAATTTGTATTGCTAGTCTGTTTTTTTTACAACTTATACGAATACTTTGATAATTTTATATTCGGGACCGGGGTCAAACGACGAAGCCCCCCTTATATTAAGGCACCGTGCAACACTGGTGGAATAGGGTAATGTAATCAAACTAATAAGGGAAGGCAACAAAAGCTCTTGGGTCGCGCTCAGGTAAGCAGCGTGAATGCGAACAAAGTAGGTAATATTGACTCCACACGCCACCTAACCTAATGAGGGATCGTACACCGACGAGGCTTGGTTAATAGTTCGAATATGTGTTTAGCTACCCTGATACGTCGTAATCAATATTATACACAAATAAGTTAGATTATTCTTAGAGTTACTCGTAGCGTATGTCCTCACTTCCTCAGTTCTGGAAAGGATCTGAAATTATCTGACTTGTTATTACTTACTTACTGTTTTTTTTTGTTTTTACCTATCTGGAAGTTACCTATTTGACACTCGGTTATTACCTAAACAAAAAATGTTGGTGTCATATCATAATACCTAACCTACTCATACTCGTAATCTCCGCACTCACGGGTACGCGGGTATGGAAACGTTTGGTGTGAAGAAGGATGAGTCAATCGAGTTTCACCATGGGAAATTATTAAAATTAAATTACCAGATTTAACAAAGAGTAAACTCAAAGTAGTATTTGTGGAAATTACAAGTTTTCTAAGAAGTTTTCTAATTCAAACAGATAAACTCGATATTTTCTAAATTATTACCTACATTTTCAGTAATTTTTTAACACATATTGACAAAAATGTGATGCAAATCAAATGTATTAAATTTCTTGGAGTATATCCGTTGTTTGTTTAATTTAAACAGGGGCGGATCTTGAATTTGTGGGGCCCTGGGCTAATACTGCTTAGGGGCCCTACCTTATTACTCAACCAATTGCCATTTAGTCAAAAAAACTGTTTTCTGTAGTGATGTACGTATATATAATATACATAATTATGTTAAGTACTTACAGGAAGAAAATAGAAAAACAATTTTTTTTTATTTATTTATTAAAACATTATGTATATTTAATGCAAAATAAATTGACAGGTTATGAATGTTTATGTTATATAAATTATACAAACTTTCTGCATTTTTGTGCTGCAAATTCTTTATTGGTCATCGCACTGTAAGTCTTTTGTTAAATCGCAATATAAAAGGAAAGAACTGCATAATCATCTTATCCAACGCAACGTTAAGCGTGTCTCTTATAAATTTTTTCTACGCCGTTTACTGTAGTAGAAGATCCGAACTAAGGTCGATCTTCACCGAGTTGATAATAGAATGAAACTTATTTTATCATGAATTTAGCATATTAGAAAACATATTAAAAATGGGTTGCCTAAAAAAATCCTGGACCGACCAATTTTTCTTTTTTTTTTAATGATTTTAAACAAAATTTTGCAATAACAAGATAATAAGAAAATTATGTCCTGACTTAACGTACAAAACGTATAGAATGTGCAGACGTTGGGTTTTCTATTATTTACGTGGGGGGACTACTGGGTTGTCAGGTATAAACACGTATGTGTCGATACCAGTTAATTTCACCTAATTGGATAATAGATTTTTTTTAATATCATCATAAGCGCTGTTTTATTATGAACACGTTGATATATGGTTGTCTACAAAAAATTGGGATTTTGTTAAAAAAAAATTTTTTAAATACAATTAAACATACTCGGTCCAGGATTTTTTTAGGCAACCCATTTTTAATGTGTTTTCTAATATGCTAAATTCATAATAAAATAAGTTTCATTCTATTATCAACACGGTGAAGATCGACCTTAGTTCGGATCTTAGACTACTGAGACTATCTGAAAATTTTGAAGTAATGCATCTCTTATTTATGTCACTGTAGTCTGTTCCCACACTAGTACCTACTCAATTTTTAGCTTTCTCTCCGTATTCCTTTTGCTTCTGATCTGATCGTTGCTATATGTTTTTCACGAACTCTTTTAATGACACAATTAACTTATTGCCTTCACCAATAGCTAAACCAGGGCTCTGTACTTTTTTATTAACAGCTACATTAAATCTCTCCAAATTGCTCCCCAAAAAACAATCAAAATTGCAGTTTCTGGTTTCGCCAGTTTGTTAAATAAAGGGGTAAAAAGATTTTTGTATGAAGGCTGGCTTACCTACTAGTACCGCCATTTTGAAATTTTTCAAAAACGCGATCACTTGAAATTCTTTCACAAGTGGATACTAAGTATCAATACATATACAAAATGTCATTAGACAAAAACCCGTAAAGTGTCGCATTTCCAAGATATAAGCAAACAAAGTTTTATTTTTCCATGTTGATTTTTTTTCAAAATAGCGTTTACTTAAAATTCATTCAAAAATGGATACCTGATATCAATACAAACATAAAAAGTCATTAGACGAAATCCCGTAAAGGGTCAAGTTTTAATTAATATATTTTTTAAAGATATGAAAGTAAAACTAAATAAAGTAAAACTTTGGTTGCCTAAATATTATCTTGGAAATGTGACACTACGATATTTTTTTCAAATCACTAAGTATCCATTTTTGAAAGAATTTTAGGTAAACGCTGTTTCGAAAAAAAAACAAAATGGCGGACCAAGGCCAAAATCTTCAATGCCCTTTCGTGGCCATTTCGGAAATCAACTTTTTCATTTTCGCCGAAACTATTGAGAATTTTCTTATTTCCATATTGATATGTTTAGTCGACGATAGCAGAAGTGCGGCAAAATAACAAAATTGCGTCGGGCGGGCGATAAGCGGACCCCATTAATATGATTTATAAAAAAAAAAAATTTTAAAAGAGATTTCAAGCTTGTTTGGTCCTACAAACAAGCTTAAACTGAGAAAATGGGGGATTTTCTGACAGGCCATTTAAAAAAAAGGCTTCCAAAAGCTTCACTAGATGGCGTTGAACGAAGCATCTATTGTTAACTCTTGTTTTGTATCTAGGAGCCATAACCTTTACGCTCTGTTTTTTATTAACATTTCCGCCAATTGTTAATTTTTCGGGAATGAAAATGACTTATAAACAAAACGTTCCGTTTTATGAAACAAAAGTCATGTCAAAGTAAACTTTGTATGTATGTATGTTCGGAAGAATTACAATAATTTTCTAAAAAAATCCGACTGTCACAAATTTAACACAAGGAATAAGCACAGACTTGCCGTTCCTAATGTCAGGCTTCATAAAACAGGAAAGTCATTTGTTGGACTGAGCATTAAACTATTTAACAAAGTACCACAACGTCTTGTAGAATTACCTTTAAATAAATTTAAAGTCATAATTAAAGATTACCTTATGAGAAAAGGTTACTATAAAGTAGAAGATTACTTAAATGACAAGACTCTGTGGACATGAAACACATTTGCTTCTCTGCACATCTACTCTTATGCTTATTTATTGTACTTATTACATATATTATTATTAAGTTGACATTATATTGTTATTAATTTGACATTATATTATTATTAAGTTATTATTGTACAACACAAAATGATTTAAAAAAGGCTATCATATGTAACTGTTGAGTTTCTTGCGGCACTTCTTCTCAACAGCAGGCCATTCATTCACGTCGAAGTGCTGGTAGGAAAAAAAGTTTATGACGTGCAAAAGAATTTCTTGGTAAATCAAATTGCAAAATAAATACTTTGACTTTGACTTTGACTTTATAACGTTTCGTTCCTTGTGTGTGACTGCATAGGTGGAACGGCGCCATCTATTGATAACTAACAAAACGGGCTGTCAGAAAATCTCCCATTGTTTGTTTGACAATATACGTAATATACCGACCGAAAACAATCGACGGGGAATTCCCCGTTGCGTTTGATAGATACGAGTTAATTGATCGCAGTGTTGCCAACCTTATGATCGGTTTTTTTTTAATTTTAGATATTTTTTATTATTGACAATATCGTCTATTGTTTTCAGTTCGGTTGGGGGCCCTCTGTATCCACGGGGCCCTGGGCTGCAGCCCAAAAAGCCATTAGGTAGATCCGGCCCTGAATTTAAAGTAAGGATAAAATGCCAGGAGTAGCTTTTTTTAAAAGCAGGGACATCGCTATAAAATGTAGACAAGTCACGGATATTATTAATTTAGATTAAGTAGGTACTTTAAGTAGGGTAAGCTTCTTTAACAAAATGCCGGCCATAAACTTCATAATGAATTCTCCAAGGAAAGAAAATGCGAAGGACTCATAAAATAAAAGTACAGGTAATTTTCAACAAAGTGCGTAACAAAAATATGGACGAACTAGGACTCGACTCGTAATCCTACCCTTTTGGAATTTGCAAGAGATAAGAGATAATCCTCGTTAGGATGTGATTATACCTCTTATCTGCTCTGGATTTTGGTAATTTATTACAATAACTCAAAGTTAGACACTCTGATCACACCAAAAAAAAGTGCATTCGTTCGAACGTTACAGTTACACGTAGAAGAATAATTTTATACATAAATATCTAGTATATACATTATAAGATACCTAATATTCCATTTCGTATGAAAAATCCTTACGATTGTGCTTTCTTCGTTTGGAAAAACGATAATTATGAAAACTTCATGCGGTTACTGCGCCTGGGTTCAATCTCACAATGACACATGTGTTTTCTAAAAGGGAATTTTAAGTTAGGTACTTAAAGCGAAGCGAGCCTGAAATGATTAATAAGTTCAAGTTATGTTAATGGTAATTTTTCAGTTGCATACATTTTAACTTTAAGTGATTTGTGTCGAATACATTTGAGTAAGGAAGGTTGCATATTAATAAGTAATTGTATGTTGCTTTATTAATTATAAAGGTTGAAAATTAATAGGAAACCTTGTGTTTTCTTATTTGTTACCTAACTAAAATATTGTTGCAGGGTTTTTAAGGTAAAATCGCACAATGTAAGCATTGCGGATTGAATTCTGAAGGCGTTATATTAAAATTTGCCTTGATGATTAGGGAAGGCGTTTCAATAAGCTGACAGATGGTGCGTGCGAGGGCTTTAAAATATTCAGGGTCCAGTATTATTAGGAAATATTATTATTATTTACATAGATTACTTCAAAATTCGCGTTCATTGTTAACGACACCCCCAAGACTACACCACCGGGGTATATCGTTGACAAATAGCGTTTGGTAACGACACCACTAATGAATAGTGTTGTTGCCACAGAACAAGAAAATTTTCTATGGTTGTTGCCCTGTCTATGAACCATTGAGAGTAATATATACAGGCACAATAAAATATTCTTAAACGATATGTTATCCCAACATTACGGTGGTGTCGTTAACAAACGCTATTTGTCAACCATACCCCTGGGGTGTAGTTTTGGGGGTGTCATTAACAATGAACGAAAATTCGCTTTTAACTTAGGTAAGTCTTTAAAGTATATATGCTGATAAACTAGCTGGATCTAATTTTGGACGAAATTCGCGACGTAGCTTTTGTTTTGTCGCCAGTCTATTAAACGGCGATACTATGGAATCAATATGTAAGTACTCCGTTACAATTCCATGGGCGGTACACAATATGAAAAGCGTCTTTAGGGTAACGATAAAAATCAACGAATGTAAAACACAGCAATCATTCAGAAAAATTTACTTCTAGGTGGGAGTTTTACCCTCGACCCCATGGGTCACTAGTAAATGTGCCGCAATAATGAATGTTCAATGTAGGAATTTGTTCAATTTCGTCATATAAATACCGATCAGACCGCGGTTCAACCGCACGATTATCCGCATTTCACGCGCTTACCCCGCTCTATTTTCCGCTCTGACGCGTGACGGTCTATTCGACGATCTGTGTTAACAGCAAACCATTTTATTCAGAATTTAATTTACAATCTTCTGATTTTGCTTTTGCTCTATATTTAATTTACAACAAATGTCAAACTTCAGCTTCATCCAATTTACGACATAATGTCTAAATAAGAAAATTGTTTTATAGCTGTGAGAGGGCGAATCTTAGATGTTTTAGGCTGCCCAAGCTTGCCTAGCCTACGTAATGCAGGCTAAATTACTAACTTATTTTCGCAAGTTATGTTATGTGTTACGAAATAAACTTATTTTACCTGTTCCGCCTGTCAGCAGTTTAAAAAATATTTTATCATGTAGGTAACTAAATTATTAAATGAGCAACTCTTGTTATAACGCCTGCACAATTATATGAGCAAATCTTTGGCGTCCCGATCAAAGATCTTTTAAAAGAAAGTCTAATAAAATAGTATTAACATACACATATTTATTTTGTGGAATGTTCAATATTAACACAATGAAAACTGAAATAATAATTTTGTAATTTTTTTAGTTTATTGAAAGAGAATTTGAAAAAGAATGAATAAAATAATTTATTACTCGTTTTTTATATGATCTTGTTAACTTTCTTAGTTTTTGTTATTTTTGGATTTAGATTCTATTTTGTGATCCTATTTTTTCATTTCTTTCTATATTTACCACGTTTGCCAAATATAGGCTAGAGCAAAGAGCACAACTTCAACCAAATTGATTTTACTCTTACATTTCTATTTACATTTGCGACATAAAAAAGGGAACGTAAATATAAATACGGCTATAATAAGCGCTTACGTCATCACTCGGGATGATATCCACGTGTTTTCGTTTTTAGACATTTGTGAGCTGTCGAAATATAGACTTTGCACCGAGCGAGCGTGCCAAACTATTGAAATACCTAATTAATATAGTAACTTTGATTTTATTATGCTGTTGTATAGTTAATGGTATTATTTTGTACGACATTTTTTGAGTACTTGCCATCGCTAGACAGATAAAAAGAAATAATATTGCACAATGCACAGGCACATAACAGTACGAATTAGAAGGTATTATCGCTCGTAGCGTTTTGTAGTAGTTGGTCGTCCATCTCATTCTTATTCAGCACGATTGGTATTGGAAAATCTCTCTATTCATTCCATTGTGTGGAATTGCATTACGCATCATCATACCCTCGGTTAGGTGGGTGGTATTAACGACAAAACCAGCCACCCACAAACTTCTCGGTGTCAGTGTCACAGGAACCGACATAGTCTTCGCTTCTGTGACATTGCAGACGAATCCATAGGATGTGGGGCTGGCAACATCAGTCTTGGCTATGAGCCCACCGCACGGGGGGCCCGTTGCCCCCCAACCTACGATAAAACAATAATAATGTGCCCTACATACTGAAATCCCCATGTCAACGGGTAATAGATTGAGACAGCACGTTGCATCGTTATGGTAAATAACCACGAAGAAATGTGTGGCGCGATGACAGCTGCGAAGAAGGGCCGAGCGACTGACGGCCGCTTCCGTGCCACTTATCAATTGGAGCATCTTGAGCTTAGTCACAGCACATAGATCGAGTTGACATAGGACAATGATGTATAATCATTTTATTTATGGGACAAAGCTAGTGTTAAACTTTCTTACAGTCTGTTGTCTATTAACTGAACTTGCCAAATCCTGGGTCATTGGGGGCGTTCAAGTATTACGTAACGCAATTTGGGGGGAGGGGGGGGTCTCGTATAAAAAAATCTCTTGTTTTATTTATAGGTATAGTATTATTACCGCAAAGGCAATTAAAAGTATACCAAGAATAAAAACTATAACATAACTTTTTGCGACTTTAGGGTAAAAATGGTCACTTGACTTGAGTGTTACGTAACGTTTAGAGAGGGGGAGGGGGGGGAGGGTACAGAAAAACGTTACGGTGCGTTACAAGGGGGGAGGGGGGGGTCAAAAATCTTCTATAATTGCGTTACGTAATACTTGAACGCTCCCCATGGTGTAAGCGTACCCTAAGCTGCTGACTAGATGGCGACTTAAGAGATGTAGGTACCGTATTGATCTCCTCCGGCGTAGATGGCCGGGCCGGAGAATGCGAGCTCACATAGCACGCCTTCTCAGGCCTGAGGGTTGACCTGTGGGCGGCCGCATCGAGCCAAGTCTGAGGGTCACCTAGTTCTAGCTCCCTAGGCGCCACCCCGACTTGAGGCCTCTCAAGTCGGGGTACGCGGGGATGGGCTGGTCAATAGCCACAAGGCTGGCACTGGCTCGTCCCAATCGGGTGTAAAGGGGAAACCGGGGGAGTTTAGTGGGTAGTGGGACTTAGTCTCGAGCCCCCCCCACACGGCCGCAGGCGTCGCTAGCCTGCCGCTTAAATACGTTCTCCTCCGAAAAAAAGGTACCGCATTGATCTAGGAGTCAGGTTCCATTCTCGGGTTGAAAAATATGTGTCGTATGTACATCGTTTGTCTTAATGATATACTTTAGTATATCTTCTGTGACTAGACTACGGTGCAGGTATGCACATTATTCCTGTTGTGGTTTTTGTTTAAAGTTAATAAACAAAGGAATCAATTACCCACGTCATTTCGCAAAATATATAAACATGTTAGATCGATGTCGCCTCATTAGAACATTGGACATTTAGTTACATTGTCTCTATACAGGCTGATATTTTTTTAAATGCCTTTGTTGTGAGAGTTATGTGGGTATGCATGACCGTCTATATTGGTGAATATTCACTGCAACAAACTAATAGGTATTAACCATCGCTCTATCAGCGCTGAGCTATGTATATTATTTACTTTTTGTAAGCTTACCTGAAGTAATTTTGCTTATCACCAATTTATTATGTTCGGTACAAATTAGGATTTTTTTTAAATTCACTAATTTTAATATTATGTATAATTTTTTATAGAAAAAAAACTTCCAGATTCGTACCTGAGATAAAGAGATTTTTTTTCTAGTAAGCGTAACGGTAAGTGTAATTAGTAATAGTATAAAATTAATGAAAATTTATTTATAAATATTTACCAAATCAATTTTTAATATAAAAAATGTCTGGGTGTTTCTCTGAAGGAGCATCATGTAGGTGTTATATATTTCGATTTTCTATATAGTACATGGGAATGTTATGTTATTAGTCATTAGAAGTACACAACACATTACTCATTTGTTACTATTGTGACGAAGAAATAGCTTATTAAGCGTAAATGTAAACCTCAAACCACTAGATACACAAATTAGAATTATTACTAATATCGTAAATATAACTTCATTCATTAACAGACGCTGACGTAGAAGAACTTAAAATACGACTTATGACATAATTGCTTTAATTAGGTATTTGGAAAAATGTAACAAAAACCTTACTGAAGATATTTATATAAAATATATTTACACATACAAAGGGTGTACACATTTTCTGGCTCCTTTTTTTAAAATATTTTATGAAGGACGCATTTTAAGCTGTCAGAAAAATAATCAACGCGTAATTATTAATGTCACGTACTAGGTCATACTCTCTACTCGTATATATAATTACTGATACGAATCCTATTTCCATCATTTAATAAGTAAATACATTTATTTAATTTAGGCACAAGAAAATATAATAATTCATAATTACTCTGCAACTTTATCAAGACTCAAATATACGATTTACATAATATTGACATTGGTACGCAAGGATCTACAAAAACCAATCGTTTGATCGTTAGAAATTTTCTCTTTTTAAGAAAGGATATTTTCCCTTGTTCGGGAACAAAGAATTTACAGTTTAACTACAAAAGTATTCATCATTGAGTTACAAGTACTTTGTAGTTCAATGGTTATTCATTTTATCTTAAATTAGTCAATTTGGTGCTTAAGAATTAAACATTTGTAAATGTTAAAGGCTTTACCTAATAATTTCACCTAAAACGAATATAAGGGTCAACATTTATGAAAAATTGGTTGTGAAAGCCCTAACACTTAATTTTAAAAGCATTTATATTCGAGTTTACATAAAAGTTATAGGCTGTATCTTACTGGATCCATCATCTGCCAAAAAATTAATCATGGACACAAGGGCGAAGGATATCGGATGTATTTCAGCATTTTTTGGAAAAGTGTCAAATTATAACGACTGCTCTACTTAGTCACCTGTCAGGTGTTCAAAATGAAGGTTTTTTAATGACATGACCTCAATCAATTACTAGCTATCTGCCCTCTGCTTTCTCCGTCATATATTTTCTACTTCATTAATTTAAAACCTATAAGCGCGTAAAATTTTTCTTACAAGAGCCTTCATTTTTTATTTTTCTATAATATAATAATCTAGGTACTAATATTATAAAGAGAAAAGATTTAATGGTTTTTTTGTTTGGATTGAATAGGCTCCGAAACTACTGAACCGATTTGTATAATTCTTTCACTGCTGGAAAGCTACACCATCCCCGGTGAACTTAGGGTACTTTTGATCTCGGAAATGTGAGAGGAAGAGGGGGATATTTGAAAAAAGAAATTACGCGCGGGTGAAACCGCGGGCGGAAGGGATATAAATAAATAAACATTTATTTCTTGGTTGCTTATATCTTGGACATGTAACACTTTACAGGTTTTCGTCTAATAACATTTTATGTTTGTATTGATACTAACTATCAATTTTTGAAACAATTCTAAGTGAACGCAGTTTTGAAAAGAAAATCAAAATGGACAAGTAGGAAGGCCAAAATCTTCAAAGCCCTTTGGAACAATTTCTACGAGTATATAGTGTAAGACATAGTTTCACCACTGACACACATTCGTGATAATTTACCTGTCAGTTAACTTAGATGCTCTCCACTAGGTATATTAAATTTTCAAAAGGGAGAGCGGGAGAGCATCACTGTTGGCTGACAGGTAAAACACAAACTTATGTGTCAGAGATGGAACTGCCCTTTGTCTAATTAGTTTACAGTTTAGCTAATATTAGAAACCTAATGTTTCCATATTATATTTACGCTTCATAAAAGTAGAGTTTCAAAATTTAGATTGAAATTAACCGTGAATTAATCCGTTTATGTTAGATAGATAGATAGATAGATAGATATCGTTTATCGTTTATGTTAGTTTTATTTAACTAAAATTTGTTAAGTTAAGTTAGCCGGTCAGCTTTAAAATATACACAGATATGAAATGGTGTGCACAGCGCTTTACCCCTACTCTAGGTAGGGTGATATTATATTTCAGCGACCTTTTGTCGACCCTTTTATGTTACATAAACTTATTTTATTCAGAAAATAATGGCTTTGTGGCCCTCATCATATATCAAGGGCTTTAATCATCCCGGATAAGCCGACTTTTAGGTATAAATAAATATCAGAAAACATCTGACCTCAAAATAAGTAGCTTAAGCACTAATTATGTCATGTGTACCAAAAAAGAGAAAGGGACTACTAAAAATATGTATACAACGTGTTAATTGAAATGCGCAAAACCTGAAAATAGTTTGATCAGAACAACGAGTAGAATCCATTAAACCACTTTTTAATATAGGTCACATTTTTCAAAAAATATGCATTAACAATGTTGCCCCGTCCATTTTTTAATAGGTCAAGCCGTCACGTGCGCAAACCATACCTACCGACTCGTCGCTCGACGAAGCGTTCGTCGCAGACGCAAGAAACGATCATAATTGCCAGTAAAACTAAAACAGCTCATAAAATCTTTTTTTTATATTGTTTTTTCCTTCACAATTAGTTCAATTATATTAAAAACCATTTGGGGTGTCTGAGGTTTTGCGCATTTAAAATAACACGTTGTTTAACTATGTACTTAAATATGTACAAATAAACATCATATCGAAACGCAGGTCAAACACAAGTCACCTACCTCGACAACACATATGTTTGTCCTGGGTGGGATTCGAACCCACATACCCTAGCACATAGGGCCAGGACCATTATACGACAAATGAATGGAAAAATCAAGATCATTGAAATCAAAATTGATAGATAGTAACTCGAAAGACGGTTCGTCTAGTAATTTTCGTTAACGACAAGTAAATGAAGTATTGTAGTACTTACTAGCTTTCCGCCCGCGGTTTTACCCGCGCGTAATTTCTTTTTTCATATATCCCGCGGGAATGAGACGTTTCCTGTAGGAATTTTATAGCCTTTGTCCTAATCCGGGTTATAAACTATATGTACGTGTGCCAAATTTCATTAAAATCCGTTCTACCGTTTAGGCGTGATTGAGTAACAAACAAACATCAAGACTTTCGCATTTATAACATTAGTAGGATATCTTTTCCGCTGGATTTTCTGAGTATTGATGGTGTCGGTGTGTAAAGGAAAATATTTGAAGTGAAAAGGAAATTATGGAAATCGTTTTCCTAAGTAAATGATTTAGATTTCCATTTCTGCGTACATTTGATTTTACATTGAACATTTTTCGAATACAAATCTCTGTCCCTAAATCAAAATAAATCGTGTGATGTGTGTGCTTTAAGGAAACTTTATAAAGATTGTATCACATCTTACTTAATATTATAAATGCGAAAGTCTGGATGTTTGGATGTTTAGATGTTTGGATGTTTGTTTGTTCCTCAATCACGTCTAAACGGCTGAACGGATTTAGATGAAATTTGGCACACGTATATAGTTTTAGTATAGTTTATAACCCGGATTAGGACATAGGCTATGAAATTCCCACGGGAAACGTCAAATTCCCGCGGGAATAACAATTTTAAAAACTACTGAACCGATTTGAATAATCCTTTCACTGTCGGAAAGCTACACTATTTCCCGGTGAACATGGTACTTTTGATCCCGGAAATGTGGGGGGAAGGGGAAATATTTGAAAAAAGATTACGCACTGGTGAAACCGCGGGCGGAAGGCTAGTTATATAATATTTTTTGTTGTGTTTTTTTTTATGATCAGCAAGACAAGGTTGGTGTATAGACCGGTTAATTGCCACAAGGCAAGCACCGGCTAGTCCCTTTGGGGTGTGAATGTGGAACCCGGAAGAGCTTAGTGGGTAGTGGGATATATGTCTGTAGGCAAATACCTACAATGTAGAGTTTACCTACAATGTAGAGAAGCGTTACGCATTGCGTAACGCTTCTGCTACCCCTCCTGCTGACTTCACATTATTCTCTATAGAAAACACGATACTGCAACTCTTTAGTATTTGCACTGTCGGTATAGCTAAATGTAATGTGTCTGATAAAGAGCTTTATCGAGGTAGTGAACTATTGAAATTATATCTTATTAATTACTTACATATTACATACGTGTATATGGCGACAAAGGTGAGCTTTGGACACTCCGTGCAAAATTATTTGAGAGTAGAGTAGCTGGGATTGTGAGCACAGGCGCCACGGTCTAGGGTTGTCAAAATAACGCTAGTAATTGTAGTCAGACTTTGAAGTAATGCGATCCATGCAGGGTAACTTACGCTGACGCCGCGTGTTTGCAATTTTTTATTATTATGTAATACGTTTGTTAGTATTTATTAAATTTAAATATCTACGAGTATATAGGTATATCGAAAAAATGTAAATGTCATGTCTTTATTATGCGCTAAAGGAAAAAAGATAATCATAATAACAGAAGTTTTGTTCACGAAAGTCACTTAGTCTCTTTACAGGGTTATCCATTAAATCAAGTCATTTTAATTATAGGTGATTCAGCTTCCAAGCTCCAAGTAGTTTAGGAAGCCCCAAGACTTATTAAACTACTTAACTTACTTTCAAATAATGAATTTTCGATAAGTAATGAAATGATATTTAGATGATTTTAGAGAAAAATGTAAAATAAAAATCGTGCAAAATAAAATCTGTTTCAAAAAGCTTGTAATTGTGACAGCCCTCGCTTGCGTGCGCGTATGCGACGCACGCGCACCTCGGCCGCACTCGCTCCCAGTCTGCCCCGCCGACCGCGCGCCCGCGCAGCACGACCCGCGACGCTTCCTCACCTCGCTACCAACGATAATGGACCGATAACTAATCACACACCAACTGTGCTCATCTGTGCTCTGTGATGGCCGAAAAGTACGCTCTCATACCTGAATCGGCCACCATGTACACCCAAACGGACGCAATGAGGGAGACCAAGGACTTATCCCAAAATTTAGTGAGTGGTGACTTCGAAATGCAATACCGGAACAGAGTGTTGGACCTTAGTGAATCGCGGCGTCGCAAGAATTGGTGGCTGACCTCCGTCGTCACAGCGATAGGAGCTCTCTTCGTCTGGTTGTTAGTGATCACGATTCTCCAAGAGGTGCAGATGGCTCGCCTCAGGCAGGAGGTAGAGCAGCTGTCTGCTCACATCGTCGCAGTGGAAGCCAGCCTGAACGGTTTGGATCAGAAGGTGGCGAATAACAGACTCTTCAATGACATGGACGTGGAGGACACGGTGAGTGCCATAAGCTTTGTTTACCTTTCATATCTCGCACGTTTGATATCATGAGCGGCGTGATGTCATATGTCATCGGACTCCAAAAGTTAACACGAGGCAGAAACGTTAAAACGTAAACAAAAACGATAAAGATTGTAACAACAAAAAAATCGAGAGGCCCTTAGAGTTGTGTTTTGAGGATTCAAAACCCGGTGCATTGTAGGATCAGGTGCTCGGGAAACAATGGCTCAGGTAGCTTTGAACGAATTTGGGTTTCGCCCGGAATCGTGTTGTAAACCCTTAGCTTAGGAGTAAACTTAGATGTAAAACCGCACTATGACGTAAAGGAAATTATCTGTTGCTCAGTAAAATGCTAACAGGGAGCTGGGTCGTGGTATGAATATGTTATGTAATTAATGAGGCACTTACATCGCGATCTTGAGATAAGACGGCGCCGCAGAAGCTCGGCCAAGGTTGCCCGAGTACCGTGCTATTACAGCCAATTGACCGCGTTATAAAAATGATTGCGAGCCATGCAAACTATTCCACATGTAAACACATAAGAATCTAGCAAGAGAATAACAACAGGCAAATATATCAACTGTCAAACTACGAGTATGTATTTGTCAGCCCTAGTTATTACAGTCATGAAAATTGAGATAATTGTGACATAATCATATTACAATTTGCGGACAATTATAAGTAACCATCTCTACCGCCTCTACTCTGCTAGAGATATTAACTATCAACTATGTTTAAGTAATCATTTTAATGTAACTTATGCAAAGATGCTGCGACTATAACATTTAAAATTTGTATGAGAAAAGTAACTCCTTCAAAGCATAATCTAAAATTACATATTTATGGCAGATATTTTCCCTAAAGTGCTGATAAACACAGGAGATGATCTATGTTTGGAAGGTCAAACATTACCTGTACTATGAGAAATTCAGCAAACAAAATTCAGAAGGTAATCAGTAATTATCGCTCTTGGTGTTAATTATTTGGCAGCTAATCCCGAAATAAGCATGTTCGAATTCTTACAGACGCGACTGCGATTGTTCTTCATTTTAACAAGATTACAAATACGACTGCAAATTGACAAAGACTGAAATTATGAAATCACAAAAGCGAATTGAGTTGACAAACACACCCTCAAATTCATTGCATGCATAGTTTTTGCAGTCCCAATCTCCCATTGGAAAATATCAAAATATTAACTTCGTTCAAAGTCAAGGTTACAGTGTCGCAAAATTTGATGAAATAGCATCCTCGAAACTCGTTAGGTGGTCAGTCAAGAGCGGGTTCGCGGCTACGCTCCAAACCGGTTGTAAAATGTAAACAAAAATGGCCGCATCGCGTCGCACGCGCAGCTCTTCTAAACCAGGTTGCGTAATACGATAGTATTGTCCTGAGAATACAAATTTAAAAAACAGGGATTCAGAGCTTTTGCAATTAAAAAATTGGTAGAAATTACCCAAAACACATTTATGTACAGAAACCATTACTTACCTGTTTTTAGGCTAAGTAAATGTAAACAACACGTATATGTAATAATATTATCATCTGTGACGAGCCTTAACATCTTAATAAGGGTGATGTAAATATGAATTCAAATATACTTGGGAAAGAATGTCGCAAGATGTTATCTAATAAGGTCGTCACTATGGAAATAGATGGAACAATATCATTATATCTAAGTATTACTCCGTGATCGCTGCTGTCTGAATGCGTAATGTGCTTGGGTAGCTCTGGGCTTAGTAATACCGCAGAATACATAATAGTACATACCTTCTGTGAGCCTGGCGTTGATACGACTAAGATCCCCTTGGAATATTAACTAACTTAGAAACTGACCGACCGCGTTCAACTTCCAACCCGAGTATATGTAGGTTAAATGTGTAAGCATTACAATTAATGAGATGCTTCTTAGACAAGTGTCAGGAAACAGTAGGTATCCGTTTTCATCAGGTGGGCTGCGCGCGGGAAATGACAAGTGGCCTGCAAAAAAAAAATTAAAGCTGAGAAACACGACTTTTATAATTTAGTTCCTGAAATTAGACAAAAGTGTCTTAATGATCTGTAATTTCGAATCTTATAATTGGTTCGTCTACTTCTTAGAAAAAGTTTGGTACCTGTTACTCGCAACAAATGATTGATTTTGAGTTAAAGATAGATAGCATGTTTTGCTTCAAAGGATCAGAAAAACAGACAAGTAAGGGCAAATTCAATCTTCGACGTTAACATGTTGTGATGTGAATTTAAAACAAGTGGCCAATAATTATAAATTTTAAAAGTTATGGAATTAAGGACAATGGAATAAAAATCAAGTTTTTGAACATCGATATTTATATAGTAAGTTGCCAGCTATAAACTAATATGTACATACTAATACACACGGAAAACATTACCTATTCCATTTTTTTTTTACATTTATGAAAATTACAGTACCCGAATTTTATAACCGCGTGTTGATCTCCACAGTACAAGAACCTTCCTTTTAAATCATAATATTATCAAAGGTGACGGAGGCTGACACATTAAATCAGGGACAACGACACAACAAAGAGCATCATCTAAATATCGTAAACAGTTTAAATTTTAATATCGCGTAAAGCGATGATGGAGATGTTAAACATTAATGAGTGAGTGCTTATCGTTGTTTAAATATCTCACGGAACGTTGAAAGTCATGTTTATGAGCCTGTTAATTTTGTTTTGATATTAAAGTCCAAGACAATGGGGTCGTGCCGAGTATATTTTTATATAAAAATGTGTCGTGTCTTCATTATTTTGACCTAATTTATGAGTTACTTATCACTTGGGCAGTGAATATGTTACAGACAAATATTACGCTTCTGTAAAACTTGTCGTCCAAAATGTATTAAAAAGTTGCGAATCTTTATAAAACTTTTTGATTAATTTTACTTAATTGACATGTTATTTGATCAATTTGTATTCTCAAATACAGACAGTATGTACTCTACGTATGTAGTTATGTTGTTTTTTCTTCATTGTAAGTACCTTAAAACATTTTTACCATAGAGTAATCGTTTTTATTACTCTATGATTTTTACAAAATTTGCTGCGAGATTAATAAACGTAAGGCAACTATGTATTACAAGATAATTATTTACAAGCTCTTCAAAATTGTATTATCATCTCCAATTTATTTAATTCCGTAAATTCTCCCTGCGACATATTTCATCAACGTGTGAACGAAATTATTAAAACGATGACAGAGACGAATGAGTTTTAATCAATTTGACCAAAGATTGACTCGCGAAAATTTCGAATTGAAAATGAAGGAATTTTACGAATAAGCTATAGTAGGCAAAAAGCAAAGTGAGGTGAAGAAGGTAATTTATCAAAAAGTTAGGTAATAATAAAAATTTACATAGTTTTTTTATTTTGAAGAAGTTCGTAATACATATATTATAGTAAGAATCAATGTGATTTGTAGTTACATTGTCTAGTAGTTGAATGGATAATTTGTCATACTAATAAGAATAGCTTCGAATATGTTTTTCGACGACCGTCGATTCATCCCAGCGTTGTTTTGATGTGTTTGTTATAAGTAATTTTAACTATCCATTGTTCTTTTTGTTGTTGAATATTTAATTTTTACATACGAATACTAGAACAACTTCAATTTTGTCCGAGTATTTATCTAGAGCGCCGGTAAATTGTCATGAGGCTTATACCGGCTCGTCACTTTTCGGTGAAAAAGGGGAACTGTAACTGTTTCAAACACGACCGCAGGGCTTGCTTACATGTATTCTCCTGCTCGAAAAAGAGTATTAATGTAGAGCAAAGGAGTCAGTCATTAATTAAAATGACTGACAGCCAAGATCAGGTAATGTAGTTTTAATACCACGATAGTCAAGTGTTGGTTAATTAATTTCCGAGCAAAACGACCAAAAAATTAGAAACTTTGCTTGCCCGGGAATTGAACCCAATACCGCGTGATCACGGACAGATATGTAAGGTTTGCTGAATGAGGTTAGATATGTACCACGGACTTATATAAGACTAGATCAACAAGTCGTTCTTTCCCAATGTATTTAAGTACGTATAAAAATATTTTTGTTTTCTCCAACATCGTACTTACGAAACATCTAAAATGTATTTCATTTTCTGTTATAATAATGTTATCATCCTTAATAACCCGTTATTTAGGTTAAGATATTTCTTTTCTTCCAAAATATGTTTTGTACGATCGTAATGGTAATAAATCATAGTTGGAGTGTTGTATTTTCGTTAAAAGTATTTTATTTGTTTATGTGAGTGGTGCGCGTTGTTCGGGGGAACGGACGTCAGTAGGTGGTCACACATAAAATTTCGTCGAATAAATATAGATCCATTGGATGAAAGTTTACAAACACAAGTTGGACTCTCGCCAGTACAGCTCTACATTATTATAATATGTGATAGGGCTCGCGTATGTTTGAATTATATTTTTCTGTTTATCCAAAATGTAATTTGTTTAAAATCTCCCCATTACTTTTTTATGGTTCCACAAAAATCATTGGTTTAGACTACGTTGTCAAATAGTAATAGTAAAATTAGTTTTGGAGATGTTGAGATACACGTAGAGGAAAGAGTTACATCTATGTCTCTACGTAATTAAAAAGTTTAAGAGTGCTAGTGTCCTTTTTATTATTTTTGAGATGACTACCCATTATGTGAACAACACGCATCGGAAACCAAAAAATATGCTTGTAGCATTTATTTATCAAATCTTACACTAACTGTACAGGTATCTTAACACAATGCTATAGCGTGGCTATCTCTACTATAACATTGGCTTATAGCGAATAAAAATGAACACATTAGATTTCCTTTAAAGAGCTTCATAAAGTGTCGTCTTATAAATATAAACGGTGTCTAAAACACAGATGTTGAGGGTAAAAGCTATTTAGCAAGATTTGTTCTAGCTAAGGCATATTAAAGACATACTTCTGTTTACACAAAATGGATTTAGAGCAGGGCAAAACAATGATAAATGAAAATAGACAAGTGACCTTTACAAATTAGCTAGTGAGGAATTTTGGTCCTCATTTAGAATATTGACAGACAACTTGTCAAACAATATCGCTCTTCTATGACGGGTTACCATTAGCTGATGCTAGTTGAACCGAAAGAGAGATAGGCATATAAATGACAGCTGTTAATTAAATAACAAATATTGACTGTGTTAGTTGAGTACAGCCGGAATTAAGTCGATCAAGAACGTTTATCTTGTGGTCCCGTTCATTCCCTAAGCTTTCAAAAGTCTGCGATTGTGGAAAAGTTATTGGGTTGGACACTGGCGTGCCATTCCCGCCTTTGTGACCTTATGCATAGACCACACATAAAATCAGTGTTTCAATATTGGTATACTATAACAATAATTATAATATTAAGTTAAAATATTTGCTATATCTGTATATATTTATAAACTGAATGAACTATTATGATTCCGATATACAGTAGTAAAATGGAGTAAGTAGTTTGATTTTATTTACATTTAGATATAAATTGAATGTTTGATGATATAAGACTATTGAAGTAACGCAGCTTGGCGTTTTTATAGGAAAAATATCCTCAAGGCAAATGTTTATTTATTGTCGTTCAGAAGAAAAATTCAATTTTGTTCGTGTATCAAGTATGGTGAAAGGTCAG
Source organism: Mecyna flavalis (assembly GCA_949319885.1). Classification (NCBI taxonomy): domain Eukaryota; kingdom Metazoa; phylum Arthropoda; class Insecta; order Lepidoptera; family Crambidae; genus Mecyna; species Mecyna flavalis. Next base: position 4,538,171 of record OX439426.1, read on the forward strand.
AGGATAATCTAAAAAGACGTTGGATGTCACTGTTATATCATTATTAATAAATAAAAAAACATGAAAATATATAGGTACCCGGCGTGTCTCGTTTTACAATACAATCCTAAATGTTTGAGGAATGAGGTTTACAAAACAGTGTTTTATATAGTTCATAGATCTGAAATTAAAGGAATACGAGTAAATAGACACCATACATTTTTGCTCCAAACTACCGAATTTGAGACAAAAAAAGATCTGTATCCTTATACCTAAATGGGTTTTTATAACTTCCCTACCTACTAACATGGATTACTTTTGCAGAAAATAAAAATCTCGTTCTCCGGAACAAGCGTAAACACGAACTAAATGTGTTAGTTGAGACGTTTATTGCGGATTTTCGCGTAAGTCGGACATTATATCTTTCCATGAGATTTTATAGCAAGAGTCACTAAGTTTATTACTAACTAAATCGAGAAAACACTCGGTTGCTCAAAATAAATAGGTACTTGTTAATGCTAATTATTAATTATCAAGTAATGTTTATCCGTTAACTAGCACAAGCTAATCCTTAGTTTTGGGCTAGATGGCGCTGTGTTAATAATGTCCAGACATATTTATTTATTATTTATTTATTTCATTTTTTATTTATCAACTTTTTAATGTCCCATTCTAGGGCAAAGGCCTCTATCATTGCATTCAAGTCATTGCTACGATGAAAGGAACTGAAATATTAATCACCGCAATTTTTAAATGCGGATTGGTGATCAAAATCCCGAGCTACGTTCGAAAAACCCGGAATTGAACCTAGTACTCCGAGACCACAGTCAAGTACTAAAACCAATAGACCAACAAGGTCTTAGTTATAAAAGGTTCTGTAAAATTTAATAATACGTTGTGCGTGTAGTCGTCAATAGTAAAACATTCCTATATTTTACAACATATTTTTCAGTCGTACAATTGAAAATAAATAAAGGATTTAAAAGCTACGTTACCACCTAGCTTTTAAATTCTATATCTCCTCCTTCTAATCCTATATATAACAATAGATTTTCAACGAAATTATACCTAATTTCGTTGAAAATCTATTGTAATATTTTTTCTGAACATGTAAAAATAATATAAAAATTATTCAAACAATAAAAGTAATTTCGAGGGGTCGTAGTTGAAAGTCGTAGGCAAAGACGTGAGACTAATTTAGAAAAACATTCTCCAATTAATTGTTGCCGTCAGTAGGTATTCGTTGCACGATTTAAAGTTGACAGTTCTTAAGGCTGTGTAGTTCCGCAGATGCCGCGCGTATGGTTTTTAAAAACCACCTGAGACATACAAATCAGTGTTTTCAATTCTAAAAAAAATATATGTATCAGTTAAGGATCTGATCTAGTTAAAATCGCATTCAATTACATGTTTTTATAAACTTCACTCGATAGAAAAAAATCCCAAAGTTATCCCTTTTTTTAACGATTTTCGTATTTTATGTCTAAGCTCCTGCCAATTAACATTTGAATTTTCACTCAATTATAGCCACTAAATATTTACAGATAAATTCGCAGAGTTTGACTTGATAAAATTAGTGTCTCGTTTACTATGTTTAAAAAACTACGAAATGTGCGAGCGCGGCGCCATATTTGGACGTCGCATAATACAGACCTACAAACTTATCTGTTCCGGTGGCCAAAATTGGAACTACGTGAAATACAATGCAAAAACGATATTTAATGACAGTTCTAAATAGACAGTAGCGACGCCGCCACCGGAACAGATAAGTTTGTCGGTCTATACCTCTTTTATGTACTCCCACCCCCCCTTAAAACGTTTTTAGTTATATTTCTCTCATTACCTACATGAACATTTGTGTTTGTCCTCTGTCTGTATTTTTATTTGTACCTACATCTATACTAATATTATAATGAGGGAAGATTTGATTGTTTGTTTATTTGTTTGTTGTATTGAATAGGCTCCGAAAATACTGAATCGATTTCAATAATTCCTTCACTGTTCGAAAGCTACACTATCCCCGGTGAACATAGGGTACTTTTTATCTTTTCAAAGAAGACCTAGCCGGCAGTGTCACAGAAAACGCTAGGAAAAGACCTTCAGAAAAATTCGAAACGCTTTAAGTACATATGTATGTTAAAGAAAAAACTTTTAATTTACTTTTTATTACTGTCAAACTTTTGGGGCACTATTGCCAGTGCTACTATAAAATAACCACGAAGGTTACATCAAGTTAATAACCAAGCAGGTAAAAATAAGTTTTTAAAAATTTTATGCTGGCTAAATTATTCAGAAAAAATCTATACGCCGTTAAAGAAAAAAAATATTTAATTTACTTTTTATTGCTGTCAAATTTCAGAAGCACTGTTGCCAGTGCCTCTTTAAATTAAAGAAGGTCAATGTCTTTTCAAAACTTTTTAATATTCCTTTGAAAAAAAGGTTTGCTTTTTATTGCTGTCAAATTATTCGTAACTCTGATGCCAGCTACATTGAAAAAACCAAGCAGGTTATAATTAAATACGCAAATTTTTCATTTGATGCTGGCTAGATTCTTCAGAAAAAAATCTAAACGCCATTAAAGGAAAAAGAAACAATTATTTTCTTTTCATTACTGTCAAAATGGAAATTATGCTGCTAGCGTTTTTAATGATCCAAAAAGGTTGCATGTTATTTGAAAAGAATGATAATAAAATAAATAAAAATACAAAATAATAAAAAAAATCATTTATTTTCAGGCTACTTCGACCCATAGTACAATTATTACAAAAATATAAATCCAATTCCAAAAACTAATCTATACTAATATTTTAAAGAGGAAAGATTTGATTGTTTGTTTGTTTGAATTGAATAGGCTCCGAAACTACTGAACCGATTTTAATAATTAATAGCTACACTATCCCCGGTGAACATAGGGTACTATTGACCCCGGAAACGTGGGGGGAGGGGGGGGGATATTTGAAAAAGGAAATTACGCGCGGGTGAAACCGCGGGCGGAAGGCTAGTTTGTATATATTTGTGGTACTGTTACGTACCTTTGTTGTTTGTGATACCCATAACGAAATTGCTTACGCTACCTACTTTGGGGTAAAATGAATGTAGGTATGTTATGTCGTCCAACATCTATTTATTTAATTTGGCAGCCTTGGCCGCGAGCCGCGAGTCAGTGAGCGTAATTCACGTGTCGCGTAGTTGGCGGAGCGGAGGCCTCTAACCTCTAATGGTAATCCCAGAACAATGACTCAGCTGACAATGCATTTAGCAGGAACAGTGGACCAATTAATGTGGCCAACGACCCACTCGCCTCGCCCAGTGCTATTTACCGCGTTGCGTAATTTTGAAGGAGATCATCCTGTTTTTGTTTGTAAAGGCGATTTAATTGTACGTAATTGATAATGTAATTAATAACCTTTACTGCATATATTGCAAGCTATTTTTTTTGCAATGCGGTAAATGCTATTTAAACCTATTTTGATATTAATGTTGTAAATACGTACAAACGATTTGAATCGGTTTAAGGTGCTCCCTCACCGGGAGCATTCGCGTGTAATGTAACGTTGCAGACTCGAGCATTACATCAGTGAAGGAGGAGAACCGAGCATTACAATGCGCACCTTGTAATGATACAATGTGTAATCAATCAATTACACGCGAACGTTCGTCGGTCAGGGAGGTAGTATTGTAATGTAATGCTCGGAAGACGAATCCATAATGTTACATTACACGCGAATGCTCCTGTTGAGGGAGCACCTTTAGATTTCAAGTCAAAGTCGATTGAAATGGTTTCACCTTCAGTTTCACCAAACCACGGTGCACGGCCGCACTATAAAACTATGTATACAGAAATATCCGTACATTCCAGAACAAACACAACTGCATCGATTGGATCCCGTTTGTAAAAGATACAGATAAGATTTTATCATAATCTCTAATAAACCAGAGTTACCTACTATTATAATGATGTAAAATGCTTCAGTTGAGAATATATTAGGAGAAAACATTTACTTGATTCAAGTTGATTCCCTTTGAGAACTCTGGATTCAAACGAAAAGGGAAAGATAATTATTTAGATAAGGAGAGGTTCTTCGAAAACTTAAAATCGTTTTGATGTATCTTGAGGATGAGTTGGACGTTTGCCTCAGAGAAAAAGAAACTCAATTACCTAATAATAAATAGCCATTATCTTCCCTCGCCAAATTAGCTTGCCTTTCACACGCTACCAATTAACCATTTACCAATTAGCTTATCTCGTGTCGATCGGGGCTGTCCCCGTTTTTCTTCTTTCAATTGAATCCAATTGTGTCGATAAAATGTTCGGTTTGATTTCGATGTTTAACAATTACAAACAATTGATAAATAAAGATTCGCATTTTCAATGAACTTTGTCGAACTTTTTAAAAATTTAAGTTGCAGTAATATCATATTATATGTTATGTATACTCGTAATTACTTAAGTATTTGATAATTAGCATATCTAAAGCTATTGTCAAATAATTCTCCGTAGAAGTTTCAATGATGATGGTTTACTTCTACTTTGTTATAAAAATATTAGCGTAAGTAAATAAAAAGTATAAAAAATAGAGAAATGTGGGGCATGTGCTTAACTGTTGAATGACAGGCGAACCTTTTTTATGAAATTCTCGTGTATGGTTTTGAGAAACAGTAAGCATGTACGAAAAATGAACATACATTGTACACAGCTCACAACCATTGTTTACTGTGAGACAGTTTTGTGCTCTAATAAGCAGGCGTGACTACGATTGATCGCTTGCAGTAAATATCCAATTATCAAACAATTGAATTTAGTGTCAGATAAGTGTAAGTAAGGAAGACGCTTTCCTGACTTGGGTTATGAAGGTCTAATAGAAGTTGTCCTGGTGTATTTTTGTTAATAAATATAACAGCCACGTAATTAAACCACGAAGGTTGTATTGTTCCTCTTTTTCCTTAATTAAAGGTTGCTCTCTTTGTTTTTTTAACTCCTCTTTCAAATTACATTATCCTGTTTAAGTAATGTGGTACATAATATTATGTACGTCGCAGTTATCTTAATGACCTATTCGTAGTGCGAGAAAAGGCCAAGTTTGATACCAGATTAATTATACTATTTATACTTACTTTTTTACTAATTGATTTAATGCGCAAAACAACTGTACAGTCGATAGCACAATAATCTGCCCGTTTTATGTAATTAAAATAATTTATTTAATTTATTAGAAAAATCACTATTTTAAGCTAATATTATTTTTGTGTTTTTAAAACAACATAAACCACTTAATCTTTTTAAATAAAAATGTCTCGAATAGGGAAAAATTATATTTTATTATTCAATTTGCCTCGAAAGACATTTTTATCGTAAAGAAAACATCAAGGAAATTTCGTCAGCAATAGAAGACTAAAATATTTACTAAAATATGTTTCCTTTGCTATATTATCTGAAACATTGAAAGAAGCTATCTGGTTTAATATCCTTTAATGTTAAATTTCGTAGGAACTGTTGCCGGGTCTGCCTATTAAATTACTATAAATATGAAAACTATAAAGAGTACGTGATAAAAATTTAAAAATATAATGATGTTACTTTTTTATTGCTTAAACGATTGTAATCTATTGTTGTTTTCGTTTTAAATTACAGTAAAAATACAGTCATCATTATCAGAAATTTTAATATTGTTTATTATGCATGAATGAATATACTGCGTGACTTTATAGTCGTTGTTTTCCCGCAGTACTTACAATGATTCTACATATCTAAATATATTTAGTCAAATCATAAGTTTGACGATTTTGATAGACGAAACTCGATCCAATAGAACTACAAGTAGCTGCGTCGCGGACGGGCACCGCCCGGGATCATTGCTTTTCGCGCTTATCAAAAAGATGAAAATTAACTATTTATTTGATACTATCTATTTTCCCTTAAAAGTTAAAAAAAATGTAAAAAAAAACTAAGTGCAGGTTCATTGGCAGAGAATGCTTGTTCGCCTTTTGTACCCAATTTGTGTTATCAATTAAGTTTTTATAAATAAATAAATAATGCTCCATAGAACAGTTAGCCGCAAAAGTAGGTGCACACTTTCTTCTATCATACGACCTTACTATTATGACATTAATAAGGCATTTCGATAACGTCAAATGATCATCTCCTTTTGCGGCCGGCTGTACCTATAATTAGAGGAATGCGCTTCCCAGCAGTAAATAGGCGATGGCATGCTAGGACGGCTAGACGCTTTTATTTTAGCGGAGCCCTGCCATTAATAGCTAGAGCGCTGCATTAATTGCAGAATGCACTCGTCCGTCGCGCCAATCAGCGGGAAATTGAACTATTTGCCCGAGTTATTGCCTGGACAGACTGGGCGTCCGATTGTTTTATCAATGTAAAATATACGGTAGTATGTTGACGATTTAGTATTATACAGGAACATAAACAAACTATAGGTACTTAGTATTAATAGATATGAGTTGTAGCCTGTGCGAACTCCAGTCAGAATTGCCTTGTTGAACGAGGTGCACCAAAGTACGTTCTTTTTTGTTGTCTTTCTAAGGATGATGATAAATGAAATTGTTCGTATGGTATATTAACTGTTATAAGCCGGGGCGGGCAGCAAGTAATTATAATAATATGTATTATTAATTGTTATTGGCCAAATTATCTTTTATACTCAGACTTCGTCATCATTAATGTCCCTGGCAGAAACAGGGGGAGAATCATCATCATACCATGATACAAGATTAACAAATGTTGTATTGTAGTGGCAGACTGCGTTTAATGGCAAAGCATTTCTTGACGTAAGCATTTGTGGTGTGTTTGTTACGGACGGCAATCAACCTACCCTACCCTAATCTGTCAAAAAATCTCAATTGAAAAAGAACTCTATGTAAAGTGAATATAAAGCTGAAAATTGGTTGTAGTTGACAGATAGGGGTAGTCTGTAGTGCTAGCGACTGTACATATGATACTTATTGTAGTCGCTTAGTTAATTTGAGTCGGTAAAACACGCGTCTATTAGTAGCCTATTGAGCGATGGGCTTTAATTACTCGTATAGAATGCAAACATTCGTCTAGCGAGTGGCTCGTGCGAGGTGCATTCGCTTCCAATTTGTTTGCTACGGCGGCTGTTTCATGAACTAACTGTTGTGTTTAACTAAATTCCCGATGAATTGAGAGGCAATTTAAACAGGACTAGGTACCACGATAAAATTGTACACTACGCATGCGAGTTTAGGCTTGAGTCAATAACGCGTGAAAAAGAATAATCTCTGTTTGTCAAAACAAAACGGTTTTATCATTTTTGTTTGTTTTGTAACTATTTTTTTTTTGTAGCGATTTATTTCAAGGTTGTTCTTAGTTAATAGAAAGAAGCATCAAAAAGAGATGATTTGTATTTTGGTGTAACGTAGACATTATAAAAATTTAATTTGCAAAAAACATTTTATGAGCATATGAGTTGTATTTTGGTTAAAAATCGTAAACGTGGAGAGGATTTACCATCAAATATTCTTAAAAGTCACTCTGTTTTGGAATCTGTCCAAAAGTTTACTTGTAAACAGTCGAATACCGAGCATAAGTAAACATCAGCATAGGTGTTTGTTGCAGCGGCTTACAAACTTGCGATGTAAGCTGACGCCGTGGCCAGTTGCTCTAAGTGGACTCCATATCAATTTCTGTAATAAGCTGTATGAAGCTAACTAGATTAACACTAAACAGACACACCTGTTCGATCTATTTTAAATTGAACTTTATGTATCTATGATTTTTCATACGCTGATATGTACTTGCTATACCAATGCAGAGGTTATTAATTGTTATTAAAACTTGTTCAGCTGAGATTTCAGTCTAGAAAGCAAACGGTAAAACAATAGTTGGAACAGGATAATTAGGTAATAATAGAAATGCGCAACAACACTTTATTGCACAAAATGTTTACTGAAAACGAACATTGCGATTTGCGACAGATTTGGGAGGATGTCAATATTTTCCGTAACACAGAATATACACAGATGTACTAAAGAGATCTCTATTTCCACAGTAGGTACTGGTAGTGAAGTGCGAAGTTTCTGGGCCACGATACGCATCCGAGAGCTCCCCCCGACCTTCGTGGTACATTGGCAGATTCATACCGAAGCGCTCGATCGAGGATCACAACTATATTTTACTCCTGCTAATTGCGTACGAGTCTAGGAAGCAGTGTGTACTTCACTGTGACGGGATGCATTGGCCTTAATTTGTGCCGAACGGGCGATTTGTATTTTATGTATGTATTTGTTGAAATACTTGTGTAGTTCTAAGAATACTCGACGCTGCGTGTTATATGAATGTTTAGATTTTGGATTGCAGATTGAAATCTTATTTGCGAATCGCGTAATATTTAATGGCGTTACGAAACTTCGTATGTATGGGATGGAAATTTAACGAATTTTTTGGGACAGTGATCGGTATAACTTTTTACGTACAAAATGATGTCCAAGCATACAAAGGTGAAACAATATTAGATTTATTGGGAAATAGCCTTTCGCATTCGAATTTTATAGCCTATGTCCTAATCCGGGTTATAAGCTATACGTGTGCCAAAATCTCAATCCGTTTAGGCGTGATTGAGCAACAAACAAACATCCAAACATCCAGACTTTCGCATTTAGGTATAATATTAGTAGGATTTGCTTGGAATCTGTACTTCTCACTATACAATTATTATTGATTCGGACTTACTGCACGTAAATGTGTAGGTAACACAAACATAAATCTTACTCAAATACTTTCCACATTGTTCCTTTAAAGAGTAGCTAAAAAACAAAGGTTTATTTCTTCTAGCAATGTCGCTTATAATAAAAATGAAAAACATTTTGTATAAAATAACTTAGTCCACATAGTTGTCCCAAAAGAATTTCATAAAGCGAATAGAGCTCGCCCACATAATATTTCGTCCACCAAAAACATAATTTTTGCATAACATTTTCTTTATAGGTACATCTTTCAGGACGTGCTTCGATGTCGTCTTTCTAGAGATGACTAGTTTTAACCACTTTATTTATTATCTTCTATTGAAATCGCATCAGAACCCGAATCTAGAACTTCTAGGTAGTGCGCGCCCACGTTGGAACTACGAGTAAATTAAACATTCGACCTCTGCTTACCCATAGGAATATCCAATATAATTTACATAGGAATATTCAATCATACCTGAAATAACGCAATTTATTTGTTATTCTGATCCTATTTTCGGAGTAGGCGTCGCATCGATTAAATGGACACCAATCGGAGCCATTTAACAAAGTTGTCAATAGCACGACGGGTATTCACGTTGGGTTTGCGGTATCGCACCTACGCAGGTGGTCCGTGATGTAATTGCAGGTACATGCTGAACCGTGTTAACCCAGATATGCGCCGGGAATAGCTGCTGCACTTCGGGAATTCATATTTAGTATTCGAAGCGGCGGGAGGAATTTGCGGGATCCGTTTAATGGCGCGGATGACGTGACCTTACGCGGTATTGCGCGGTAAATACGGATCTGCTCTGCATTATATGGGCCGACTTAACTGAATTACGTGGTACGTTACCAGGTATAAAATTATTGCTGCTGTGGATTGGAAATATCTGTGTAAATGTTTATTAGGACTCGTACCTACATTGGCGGCATGAGTAGCTGCACTCTTAAAATTGTTGTAGTTTTGTGTAATGAGGAAACTTTAATATTATGTGGCAATGGAGAGTGACGCAGAAGTTGTGTTGACCGTCGCCGCCAAAACTACCTGTCAGTTTTGAAGTATCAAAATTATTTGTAATTCGTTACCAACCATAAACGCTGGTCTTTCTAAAGCTTCAATAACGAATATCTTAAAAATATTCGTTATTTGTAAGTCATTACATTCTGAAGTACTAAGAACGATAAGAAAAATTAGATACCCGTGAAAAAAAGATCGAATTCGAAGTATTTCCTATTTTAATATAAATGTTAACATAAAATATACCCTATACCATAATTTAGCCCAACATTATAATTTGTAGATGATACAAGTGTTGACTAAAGCTAACGCGCTATTTGGGATCCGTTAAATCAAGGCTCACACCTAAGTCCCCATTCTTGGCATTTGCAGACTCGAGTATAAACTGGTGCGAATTTTCCATTAAGCTCTGTTTATAAAGCTTACCGGTTCATTAGAGCGCGTAACATTATCCCGTCGCCCGGGACACGATGCCTTGTCTCTGGCAAACACGCGAATAATGCCGGGACAATAACGCCATTAGCAAATTATGAGCTATGCGGGAGAACGCGTGATATACTCGAGGATACATTATCGCTAATTCATTGTCTTAGGGCTTGAGTGACAAGCCAATACGCGTAGGAATGAAAGAACTGGGGCAGTTAGGTCTTAATACTTTTCATTGTGTCTGTTTTATCATTGTTAAAGGTATTTGCTACTTGAGACTTTTCAACGCATGAGCTAGATTTCATGAAAATAGGAAACCTGAAAGTCGCATTATTTTTATAACAATAGTTTCTATAATTTCCACAAAGAATTTCCACCGGCTCGTCCCTCTTTCGGTTTGTATGCGAGACAGTTTACTGGCCTTTATGAAGTTCAGTCAGTAAGTAGTCACCGTTATTAAACAGGTCACTATTTTATACATAATGTTCGTTACGTTCACTGTTACTAGTAAATAAGGAATTGGGCTTACGTTTTCGACCGTTCATCATTCATTTGGTAAATACGCAAGAAATACAATAACAGAATTTGAGATACACGAGTTTGCGGTTTATGAGTTCGTGGAAATTACTCATAGTTAGTCTCCAACTCTATAGCACAAAAGAAATATTTATGTATTGTCGAATTGTTTGGACTTGATACGTCATGAATCATTTAGGTATAAATTATTAGAAAATTAATTTTAAGTGACCTATTTATAACAGAGTTTTCATAGTATCCATTTAAATTAATACCTAATACAAAGCTGCTTAATGATAATACTCCCTAATTTAGATTTATATAGCCGTGTTTGGTGCGTGCTTATACTGAATTTAATAGAGGTTCACATTGTTTTTTTACTGAAAATTTGTCATACAGTATATTTCATTAAATCTGAACACGATTTAAAAACAGTCCTTAGTAATTGCGTAAAAGATTCAAAAATCTTTCAACAAGGCTTTGTTTATTTTTAACCAGGAAAATAATATACTGTATACTGTATGTAACAGGAAAAGAGTTACAAACGGGTCGTAAGAAAAATACATATAAATTTACACACCGTACTTTAAATAATATGGTTACGCAAAGGGCTCATTTCGCAACTGTCAGGAAAGTTCCTGCAAATATTTTTTGAAATCTGACCCAAGAACGTAGGATTGATCTCTATCAGGAACTAAACTGACAGTGATGAAATTGTATTAATTAATTAGGATGGATGGTTGGATGTTTGGATGTTTGGTTCTTTTCCAGGAAAAAAAATACTGAAATTTACAGTAAGTAATATGGTTAAAAACTAGGTGCATCAAACTACATAAGTAGGTTACTTTATACCAAAATATCACGGGCATAAGCTTTACTTTTATGAATATCAGTGCAACAACATAATTGTTCCACAGTAAATGCCTATGGGTAGACTGCATAAGATATCTGTCCGCTATCATCATCATTCCGAAGAGGAAGCTAACTAGACTATGTGAAATATAATTATGTAGGTTCGTTATAGGTGTAAGATCAAAGAGGAAGCGGAGTACAGGCCGGAGTCGAGGTGGGACCGCTGAGGAGCCCTCAGCGCTCGGGTCAACGGTTCTCCTGCCTGTTTACTTCTTAGAGATCCGATATGGTTTTTTATACAGGAAGACTTTTACGTACAATATAATATAGTCTGTATATCAAATCAATATTTTCGTTATTCTTTTATCCTATTTTAGTTGTTAGAGACAGGCACGCAAGTTGTGTTTAAATGACCTGGTAAAACGTGTATTTTCATATCTATCTTCGGTAGGAATCACATCTCCTTATTGCACTGAATTAGCAAACAGGCACTCGGCCCACCTGATGGTAAGCTAAGCGGCCACTGCGGCCTATTCCTTGAGGGACACTTTGCAAGAAAGCGTGTCGCCCAATGTGCTGCCAGACTATAGGCTCATCCATCTGATCTTCGAGCCTTTGATTTCATGTGTACAGTGATGTTGCAAGGAACAAGAGCTTAAGAGAAAAACTAGGTTGAACAGCCAAAATAACAATTGCTAAAAAGAACTTAAAGAGAACAAGACCTTAATTGCAATTTAATTTAAAAAACTACGGATTGTACTCCGGGAGTGCCGGCAGAAGTGAAAACTTGAATATTTTGGTATTCGCCATGCTGGCGTTCCCTAGGATTTCGCAAATTGGTACTTTTTGTTCAAACAAAACAAAAAACACGTGTCCGTACTGTCCGTCTTACGAATTTTCGATCAGGCACGTGACACCTGACGCGACTTTAACATTTTTTACCCATTACAAAAAAAGTGTACAACGTGCGCTAAAGAAGTTTTCACTTTAAAAAAAACAAGTTTTTATTTAATAAAAAAATGATGATGAGCAAAACCGCGTACAAAATGTAAGTAAGTAACAAAACACAAGTGAGTAATATAACAGAACCCGCCATAAATCTTCCTCGCATTTACACCTTTCAATATTCCTACAGGATCTTTTTACATTTACCTTTTTATCCGTGAGTGTGTCACTTCGCTTCAGTGATTGATGTTATGGATGGAAGTGTAATGTAGCGAAGTATTGTTAAAGGTGTTATAATGGTGCTAGTCTTACGTAGGCGATGTTGATGTATGTAGCATACGTTTTTAAATAATATGTATGATATTTTTATGTCACTTAAGTTAGCATTTGTGGCTTGCAGCCTGTTTGTTGAGCGTCCACTTCGGACTATTCTATTAAGTGACGCTTCACCAGAAAGCAGCAACGCTCAACGTGCTGCCACCACTCTGTAGTCTCCTCTTAACTTCGAGCTTTACATTTAACGTGTACTGCATGGTTCATATGTATTAATCAATATTAATGTCGGAACCATATAATTAGCAAGCCAGTTGGCTTCTGGTAATCCAGAACGTTCCTATTACTAAACTAGAATAAAGAACGTTGATCTTGGTTTATTTGACCAATCAATCAATTATAGTAATCTGAGATATATGTTCCGTTTAAGTTTGTTCCTACAAATTACCTAGAAAAATCATGTGGTATTTTTATTTTAATATTATGTAACTATACAAAACTACGGAATTCGTCAGAAAAATTTTGCGCTGTCATGTCAGGTGAAAAGGAAAAAAACCATAATGTGTTCGCGTGAGTGTTGTTAAAAATCGCCAAAAATACGCGGTGGAAGTAACGTAATAAAGTTGGCAGGGGGCCACATCCGACTGTTCCGATCCCTTCCATTGAAATACTCTCCACTCTTGGCTGCAGGCCACCTCGTGAGGGGGAATTAACGTATCATCATCGTTATCATCATTTATATGCCACAGCAAAGGCGTGACATAATACACATAAATAGTCTTTGTTTATACTACGACAAAACATTGACTTGCACTATACGAATATAAATTTTCACGCCAAAACCACAAAACTGATTTTAATAATAGATATAGACTAGACCCTGGGATTCGCGTGCGCCGTGGGATAATATTCACGTAATCATGGAACAACAGGTCGATATGATTTTTGGTATGGGGAGTTACATTTATCCCGGAATAACTTCGTACAGTCTGCCTAAACGAAGTCGCGGGCGGGAAGCTAGTCATAAATTAAGTAAATATTTCGGTTGAAATCGAATGTCTGTAAGTGAAGTTTCCATTACTACCGGAGACTGCTTCAGATAATTTCCTCTATTAAAGAGTCAACCGGAATTTTTAATTTTCCGCTTTGCTCGCTTCGCTCATTTCTCTTTTACATTTTGCTTTTGGAGTAGAATTAACAAGAGGGTAGAGGAAATTACTCTACCAACAATAGTGAAACTTCTTTATCTAATGAAGCATACATAAAGTTTGGATAACTGTCATAAGTAATACAATTGACATTGAATTACTTATGACAATATAATTTCACATTAAATACCATTGAATTTCACTTTTGAATTCTAGATATTATCTGGGGTTCCATTTTGCTTTAAGGATTTGGCAAAGTTATTAAACGATGAAAACCAAGTCGGTACATTTACATACCTTGAAGTGCGTTTACATGGTATTCTGGTTTTATTTTATTGACGCATTGACAATGATTGTTGTGTGCTACTTTGTTTAGAGTTTTTAGTAATAGTTCGTTTTTTTAAGACACTTCAGTTGGCAGATAGGCACACAGTCAATGGATAACTACCACTGCGGCTTATACCATTGAGGAACACTTAAGCTCGGTCGGTAAGAAGCCAGTTGGACTCTTAAAATTTTCTACAACCAACGAGAACCCATACTGGGAATGAACCCACGACCTTCGCGTTTTAATGACCTGAACGGCCTAACCACTGTAACATGGAGGAATCAAATAATCACGTTAACGACAGAGTAACTTTAGCATTAATAAATATTAAAGTATGTTAATAATTTTTATTAATATTTTACCACTAGCCTTCCGCCCCGGTTTCACCCGCGCGTAGTCTCTTTTTTCAAATATTCCCCCTTCGCCCCACATTTCCAGGATCAAAAGTATCCTATGTTCACCGGGGATAGTGTAGCTTTCCAACAGTGAAAGAATTATTCAAATCAGTTCAGTAGTTAAAAAATTGTTATTCCCGCGGGAATAAGACGTTTCCCGTAGGAATTTTATAACCTATGTCCTATTCCGGGTTATAAACTATACGTGTGCCAAATTTCATCTAAATCCGTTCAGCCGTTTAGGCGTGATTGAGTAACAAACATCCAAACATCTAAACATCCGAACATCCAGACTTTCGCATTTATAATATTAGTAGGATAAATGTTTCCTTAAAAAGATAAATGATCCACGTCATAGTGATTCATTTATGAGCCACCATGCAAACGATTGCGTTGGAAAAATCCTGTCTCAATTAGTACAATACTTTGTACCCATGTTCTAAGAATTAAACCGTTCGTTTGGTGATAAACTATATCTCTGTCTTATATTTGATATTATTCTAACATTTAAGGAAAAAAATTAACTCGGTTTCTATTTTACAAAGTTATAATGTGGCACGTGAGAAAAGTTATGAAAAAAATAAGGGAACAGTTGTGACAAGCTTGAACATCTTGAAAATACTTTTTTTTTTAATTGGAGTAATCATTCTAGCTCCCCCATTATTATTTTTAGAACACAGACAACGCTATTATGGCGGTAGATATCACTTGTATTGGACGTGGGTTGTAGGGAGTCTTTAAGTAGTAGGACTCTGAAAAAAATCCAACCATCAAGCAGACCCAAAGCGGTAATCGAATTGACGACCTGGATTTGACTCGACGACCAGGATTTAGACTCGGTCTAACCGCTATTCCACGAAGGTGGGCATAATAGAGATTGAAATTTGTCAAGATTCATCAAATTGCCGCAGCATACCCGCACAATAGGGATGAAGCCTGGAGCATGAATAGATTTTAAATTAAAGTTCTGACAATGCTATTACATCCTTAATATTATTCCATTTTATTCCCCGACTTGTCTGTGACCTTTACAGGGGTAGGTACTGAATTTTAAAGCAGCGTTTAGGTACTTACTATATTTTAGAGAAAATATTCACTTTAAATAGACATACTAAATACGGCTACTTCCCATTTGGTAAACTTCCCATTTGGTAAACCTCAATCTGTGCCTACTCAAAAGTTGCGTTTGGTAAACATTTTATTTACTTCATACGTTTTTCATACATTTAGTCCCATTTGGTAAACTATCGAAATGGGACTAAATGTATGAAGTAAATAAAATGTTTACCAAACGCAACTCTTGAGTAGGCACAGATTGAGGTTTACCAAATGGGAAGTTTACCAAATGGGAAGTAGCCCTAAATACATTATCACGAACTTTCACCCTCTTATTACAAAAAACATCGCTAAAACAGGTTTAAAACTGTACTTGTTAGTACAGGTTTAGGTCCGGACTATTTTTTAAAACTTTCCTTATTACAAAACAAATACCAACATAAGAATAATTTACTGGTACTAACTCGTTCAGTGCGTTTCATTTTACAAGACTTTGTTTTATGTCATGTTTTAAAATCTTTAAATAAGGCAGTAAAAATAATAATTCTTTATTTATAAATATGTTTTAGTAATGTAAGATAAAGTAACATATATTTTTAATTTTCTGTTCACAAATTTAAGTGATTCTTTTCAAAAATTGTCTTTCTATACGTAAAACGGAGCGAAATTTCAAAAGTGTTATCTTTTGACGTTTGAAAGTTAGTCCATAGTAAAACTAGGGGTATCGGCGGACTTTCTTGGGTCTAACTTTAGTACTCGAAATGAAGTAGAACTTCGTTTTGTAATAGCGTTTGACTTTAGTCAGGAGTTAAGTCAGGACTAAGCTCGGTTTTATTTTTAAACCACGTTCTGTAATAAGAGGGACAGTGTTACGAGTATGTTTACGTGTATTAAGTAGTTTATTCTTAGATGAAAAAAAAAAGTTTTAAAAGTCTAGTTTAGCTATTAATCATAAACCGAAACCAATAAAATTTTGCCCGGCTCTTGGTTTGGTATTTAAATACCATGCACTAGACCGCCAAGGCATCGACAAATATATTTCCTTTATATCCATTACACCTCCAGATACAAAATATTTTTTCTTGTACCTATCCATAAAAACACTTAGCACTAAGTGCATTGTTATCGCTGTTAAAATATTATACTCTTCCAGATAACCTTCAGCTAGAGGACAGTTGATACGTGATGCATGCTTGACAGGATTAAGGTCAATAGTTATCTTTACAGACACATTTTTATAATAAACTCTAGAATTAATTAAAAAATCTTCTAATCGACAACTAGGTCAAATACCTATATCCAAATATTTAAACGTGTTGGATTATGATTTGAAAACTGGTTGAGGCTGCGGCACAAAGAAAACTTCGGTTTTGGCCAAAGCTTCGCTCAATTTAAGCCGAAGTCAAAGCCGAAGATTCGGTAAGACTCTACATAAAACGTGTGATATCAACATAAAACTAGTGTTGTAGACTTGTGTGTAATTCAGCCCTTAAGTTTTGAACAGACATGTAAAATACTAGATTTTAGGATAGGTACTGACTTCATTTTAAAAAACATGTGTTCAATGATGGACGTGTTTTTAAATGAAGTAGAAATTTTGTTTCCCAAGAACAAAAAAATATCCCGCGATCAATAAAACACAAAACTCCATACAAAACTTCATTTGCAGAAAACTAACATTAAACTGCGAACGAATACAAATCTACAGTATAAACTGATTAACTTTATTACCGAGTAGTGGCTCGTCCAGCCGACATCAAACGTAATTCAGTCTTTAATTCATCAATGGCGGGTAATTCACGTCACCGGCTTGGATGAACCTAAACGAGTGAATAATGCAGTAATCCTAGTGCATGCGTCATGTGGGGGCGAGGGCAGAGTTCGCACGGGTCATTTAGACGGGTCATTTAATGCGAGATTTTTATATTGTCTTTTGTCTATTTGTATCGTTGTGATAGTGTTTGTATGTATAAAACGTATACATTGTATTAAAAAAAAACAGTATAGTACCTAGGTATCTCCCACGGGTTGTTACTAGAATAAAGAATTACATTTCACAATGATCAAATGTTTTTAATTTAAAGAAACTGATAAACAAATAGTATTTATTAGGTTTCAGTTATATCTTTTAACTTTCGTCGTAAAAAAATAAAATTCCTGAAGCGAGCATCAAACTTCAAACTCTGTCAAACATTGAAAAATGATAAAAAGGTTTTAGAATCGACCTAAGAAAATGCAACAATGAGGTCAAACGACAGGAATAACTCGTAATCAACAAAGAAAATATTGAGTTGAAACATTTATTGGCTTCCTTTTCATCTACTTTGTGCATAAATCTTGCGCGGCGCTGTCAACAGGCCGCAAGGTGAATGACCACGGCGTGCCCCGAAAAAACAAAAAAGGGGACAAAATAAGACTGGATAAAAGTTACGATCCGGGTCGACGCCAAAAACTCAAACTCGATATTTTAAGAATAAAATTTTATTGAAACGATCCATTCATCGGTTGTTTATTAACGGATTCGTTTTAAAAAGTACTTATCAAGCAGATGAATCAAAACAAATCTGAAAAGAGGGCTGTGCTTGCTATCCAAGCATTTCAGACGGATCCTTTGCTTTTGAATAAGGCTTGCAAAAGTAACTTAGTAGGTGACGAAGTTCTAGCTCATGACTACCTTTTAATAATTATTTCTATAACAACAACACCCCATTACTAATCCATTGGCAAAAGGGAAATTGGAGGGCTTTTTAATCGGGATATTTGGAGCCTATATAATAAGTGGAAAAATGGATAGGTATTTAAGAACTAAGAGCTTTTATTGAATATTATTATCGTAATATAAATGTTAGAAGTGGAAAGATCATCATTTCGTTATAAATATTTAAGCACTTAGAGGCTAATGCTATTAGAAGTAATGAATACCTACAATAGAAATTCACGGTCATGATATATTGCGGCTAAGTGCCGAATTGTGTTAGACTGTGTCATTCTTTTGTGGATATATGGGGCGAATTTCATTTGGAGTTTACTCTTATATAAGACATCCTCCTGCGACTTCGCCTGCGGGGAATTTACGACAATTTCTTGTAGGAATGTGATATTTTTTCCGGATAAAAGGTACCGTGTGGGAGTTTCTAACTCCCAAACTATCCCACACCAAAAATCACGTCAATTCGTATTGAAAATATATTCTATGAAAATACAATTATGTAATACTAAAAGATGATCAAGAGGCTTTGTCGGCAAAAAAATTATTAAAGATTTCATTTCGGCCTCCAGTGTATTTGTTGTATTGACTTGCAAAAAGGGGGTTTCAAATTACGACGACTTTGTTTTATAAGGCATTAAGAAGTGTTTATAATATTCTTCAGACTAAGTAAGGATAAGTCAGTGCGTAGGTGCAGCCGACTGATCAAAATATATTGCTCTTGTCGATGTGGCGATCGAGATCGGCGCGAATAACACCAATATAAATTTATGCACGCAATCAATTCCCTCGTGCTAAATTGTATCTGACAGCTGGAACGTATCCCATTTTAAATTTCTTTTGGATTGGATCTCTAATTTATTGGATAAATAAAAAGATGAAGGCATTTTGTTTTTTATTATCTTCTTTTCGCGACTTCAATTTCAAAATCCGTATTATTTTGATATTGATTGACAATAGGATCCTGCATCTAGCATAACTGTTCTTAGCCTTTTTTTTTTTTCTCGGAGGAGAATGCGTTTATGCACCATTACCGCAGGCTAGCTAGACCCGCGGCCGTGTGTGGGACTCGAGACTGAAGCGTCCACTACCCACTAAACTCCCCCGGTTTCTCCTTCACACCCGATTAGGACGAGCAGGTGCTAGCCTTATGGCTATTGACCAGCCCATCCCCGGGTAATAACTGTTCTTAGCCTACTAAGTATGTTATAATTTATTGTTTCGATGATCACATCTCGATATCGGCCATTATACCTGGAGGTCGTGTCTTGGATTCCAGCCTTGCGTCTGGTTAGCAGTATGGCTTTTTCAGAGTCCAACTCGCCGGGTCCGCTTCAGGGAAAACCTGCCGTCATATTTCTCGTAGCTTTAGCTGTTATCCGGAAATATTAATGTTGGAGACTGGCTCTGGCATTAATATTGCCGGATTACTCTTGAAATCGAAAGCCATAAGATCAAAACAGATTGTGTTCCTGGTTTAGTGCCACCTCAACGGACTAGGCTGCAGTGGCCGTTTACCATCAGGTGAGCTGTGTTGCTTGTCGATCAAGTGCAGTGGCATAAAAAAAAATTACTTGTTTATAGGTACTTTATATTAAGGGTGTTTATATTTCAGTCCGTTATTATTAAAATCAACTTCCATTAAAATGGAAATTTGTTTAATATTTTGGCGTTGGTTGAATTGCAAACCGCGCATCCCGTCCAAAAGATGTTTACTTGGTGGAAGTAATTAAGAGATACTAGTACCTAACTCGAAATAGACGCTTGTTGGGCTGCGCGGTTGTATCAAATTCCCAAATATTTGCTGATTCAAATTTAATTGGAAAAGTTTGAGGGTTTCATTTCAATCGGAGTACATACAATTAAAAACGTTAATTGGTTCAACGAAAGCTTTTATAAAGTACAAGTGATTCTGAAGATTTATATTTTCTAAGGTTGATAAAAATGTTAAGGAAATTCTTTATTCATTTATCTTTTAACCTTTTTGTTTTTATGTATTTAGTCTTATTACGAATATTAAAAATCTGACACAATGCCAGAATAAGTTTAGTGTTACAAAACAGTAGGTAAAAAGCGGGCATTAGGTGTAATAGCTTGTAAAACCGGCTCGAATGGGATAATCGCGTCCAGTCACAGATTACTATTGTAAAAAGTTACTACGTAAGTACGTAAGTCCAGTAGGGTACAATTACACTTACACGTTTACTACATGTGTTATGGCTATCCATAGTAAAACAGTGCTAGAGACGGTACATTTGTAGTACGGAGTAATGGATTTCAATACTACGCTATTGACGTTCTTTCTTTGCGGTTTATGATACGGAATGATTACGAAAGCTTATTTTATGGATACCATTTTTAACAGATCTGAATGACATAAACCACATGGCTGCATGGTGGGGCTATGAAACTTATCTAGAGAAATAGAAAGAAATATTTTGCTTTTAATAAAACAAAATGTATTGAAATTATGAGCAACTAGGTGCGGTATGGGTAGTAATAATATGTTTACATTAAAGTGTTCATGTAGAGCTAGAAGTTTTGTCAATGCTTAGTGTCAAGGACTTTTTCAGAGTGCGACTAGCCATTAAGCCATTACCCCCACACCCGAAATCTGACGCGATATTTTCGCGCCTTGGCTGTATAGTATTAATGTAGGAACCGGTATACTTGAAATCCAAAGGCTAGATGAAAAGAGAAGCCTAGTGTGACAGCACACTGAACGATATTTCCTGGTGAAGTCTGTCAATAATGGCCGCAACGGCCGTTTACCATCAGGTGCGCTGCGTGCCTGTCTGCTAAATAAAATCACATAAAAAACTCGTAATACCTATGCGTAGATAAATTCGAATGTAGCACTTAAACACGTGAATAAAATCGATTCATGCTCTCAATCGCTATCAGATTCGACACGAAAGGATTACAGTTTTATTTTTGATGCAAACCGTTTTATGCTTCTTGAGATTAACCTACCAAAAACATTCTCTTCTCTCTCACACATGTTTACAATTCTCACGTGTAAACGGGAAGGATGATCAATTAAGAATGCATTAGTTGGTCGTAAAGATATGCGATACTCTTTTGACTCGCGTTTCATATTTCAAGGGTTCGCATAATTGCATTGCTTGTGGAATTTAAATGGATTGCAGAGGACGCAATTAAAATTTAAAATCTAATTACGCGAGACTTTATGTGCTGAATTTCGTGTACACTTGGTTTGCTGACGAGAGTGCATGAGTTTGTATGCATGCTACTCGACTTAATTTATTTGGAATACGAGTAATGTCGTGGGATTAGTTTGAGGTTTTGGTGAGAGCTATATAAGGTGCACAAGAATATATGTGTAAAACGTTGGTAAACCTGATTGGTGAATGCACTGAAAACAAGCAGCCATCATTAATATCAATATAAATTTCTCATAAATTACTCACGGTTTACAAAAATCTACATAAAAAAATATAGATTTCATTAAAACGCTAGTAAACCTGTAAAAATGAAGAAACCATTACAACATCTTAGTTGTCTATGTCAAGCTATTTAGTATACATATTTCATACTGAAATAACTAAATTGATTTGAGTTCTAAAATTCCCCTTTCTCTGTACAACTTATGTCATGTCACCCTAATTTCAGAAGCAATTAATTTTGTACATGGAAATTTTAAGCGCTCCCATTGGCGAAATCCCAAAAAAGTCAACATTACCACTGTCCCTTGTTCTGGTGAGCAATTAGTCAGTAGTGTTGAATGTAATTTGTGTTCAGTGATAGTGATGGCCATTTCTGAATCTGGTTCAGTTATAGTAATTCGAGAATCTGCGATAATTATTGACCAAACTCTGAATCGATCGATAAAGTTTGTAAGATTTTTTTTTTGTCAATAACATGATAAATAAGAAGCATTTCGATTCTTGCGGGTTAACTGATCATCATTTTTATTACATAAACGTCGAATAGGAAAGTTATAAGATTATACTCTGAGCTAGATTATTGTTTCTTAGCGACATGTTCCAATTTATCAATCTTCATCTACTGCAAGTCACAAATTTACGCAGTTCAGAAAACGCGCTGGTATTAGAGGACCCGATCGATCACAGACGAAGTGTGTTCTAATTAAAGCCTTTTGTTATTTTTAGCCTTGACGTCATCCAATGTGGACACAAAAAGGATATTTGGAGGGCAATATCACAGTTTAGGTTTTTGTAATACTGTGGCAATATCGTGAGAACGGCAGTATAGCCTTAAAACAGCCAGTAAAAGATAGTATGATAGTAACTTTTATAGCAAAACCTTTTTTAAGATGAGCCTTGTTTTTTTGGCTTGATGCTTGCCACACGATAGCAATATAATTCGTGTCTCGGCCACTTTTCACCATCAACCCAGCTCGAAGAGATAAACCTGGATACAAAATTTGAAATAGTACTGCAAGCTCACGACTATACTTATTTAGGCATCATTATCGAACGTGCTCATAAACGTCGGGACCGGGATGCGGGATACGCAACATGCGCTGACGCGCGGGACTATGTCGCTAGTCATTCGGGGTCACACAGATTACTTTTATAAATTGCCCCACTGGCCGGAAGTGACGGAGGTGACGTATTCATTTACGTCGCGTTTTACTTTTGATGCCAAAAGTTATAGACATTACATAACGGTTTTGATCATCCTTTACGCGTTATCGAAAAGTAGTGCGTAGGTATATTATTTTTTACGTACGATTAAGCGTTAATTACGAAAAACAAGCTGGGATATTCATTTTTATCCAATAAAATTTCAGCCAGTAAAAGTCTCTTCACTCTTTCGGTTAAAGCTCCATAAATCTTGGGCGAACTCTTAGTCAATTAGAAGGAAGAATTTAAGGCATCCTTAATTCATTCTCAAAATGCACTATAATTATTTTAAAACACAAACAGGCAAAAGCTCCGAAATAATAAGCAAAACGAATCTAATAAGCGACTTCCATCTATAAATCATGTTGTTTTAAAAGCCATAAAAAAACTTTTTGAACTACATTATTACTCATCAGTTTATTGCCGGCTTGGTTGTTATGTCAATCACTTCAAAACTATTAAACATAGGAGATGATAAAACGACGTAGTATAAATCAAGTTTATACGTAGGTAACCATTTTAGAGATTTAAATGTCTGTTATCGATGTCCTCTTGTTAGCGTAAACATTCCGTACCTGAGCTTAATCGTAGCTAGAATCACATTATGCAATATGTTTAATAAGAAAGATAGCATAAATTTGCTTCTTTGATGTTTAAATTTTTGTAAGCAATAAATGTGACAAAAATACGTAACAGTAATCTGCAGCTGCAGCAGACTGCAAAAAATGTGCCAAAAATTTGTTGAAACATGACGTTTCTTTTCAGATATACACCGATGATGATCAAGACGGTGCCGCGAAGGGGTCAGAAGACAAGAACGACTACAGCACCCTCGAGAAGCTGCACAAGCTGACCATCTTGGAAGATGACGCGATGCCTGATGACGATCTCTCCGATGATGAGGATATGTATGGAGACATGGATGAGGAGAGCGGGGACTATTACCAGGATTACAACAAGAGGAATACCAAAAAGGTACGTTAAGTCGCCACACGCAACATTAAAATGTGTTGTCCAGTCTCAATTTATTAGCATTATTTATTCAACCCACAAGTATAATTTTTGTTTCGGTTCGAAGTTATTCTAAATCATTAATCAATCAATCAAAAGACGTTTACTATATTCTGAACCACAGCACTTAATAAAATATATTTTCTCGCAATATAACATGCAAAATAAACACAATTTACATGCAACGCAGTCCCTGTCAGTGCTTTCGACAGTTTGACAATGCGAAAATGTATTTGTAGCACTGAAATAATAATTTATTCGCTAGCTTGTTTGTTTATGGGTAAAATATTAAGTAAGTAGGTATGCAATGAAACACTGACTAAAATCAATTATTGGCCGAATGTAATGGTGGCACATCATTATGTGAGATACCATCTTACCTACTAATCTAATGCAAGAATAAAAATGAAAGCATTTCAGCACATTATTATTATAACAGAAAAAATAACTTGTAGGTACATACGTACAGCCTTCCCCGCATATAATAATTTTAATTTCCTATAAAATATTTTGGTTTTGGTAACAGGTTGGCACGACGAACATGGTGCTCCTAACTCCTGAGGACTTCACGGACTCCATCGTGCACTTCAACCAGGAGGACAAGGCGTCTCTCTCCAAGATTCGGAAGATCCAGCAGATGCTCAACGAGAACCCGGAGAACCCTGACATTGGTATTTTTTTTATTATTTTCCACATCAGACAAAATACTTCCACAGATAGACATTCACTTCCCCTGAGTATCTTCAAACTGGTCGGACTTGAAACGTGGACTTTTACTATGTCTTTGGTTCGCCTTTTGGGGCCTGACAAAGCTGCTTCAATATTATGGTGTTCGCCTGCCTTTGCGCGTTATAGTCTCACGTTAGAGTCGAATCTATGGTCATGCACGCAGACATACGTACGTATATTATCACGTACTAAGGGAAAAATAGACAAAATAAAAAGGTTCCTAATATTGCATTCGCGATCTACACTTCTAATTCATACTGAAAATAATACCTATTTTGGAAAATATGTTGAGTGTCTCTTTCTTACCCACATAAAATCCGAGAAAGATAACTTTGTACATAGATATAGGTTTGATCCGTCCTCTAAATAACCTAGCTCAAACAATTAGAACCATCTGTGTGGGTGGGCGTACACTCGTACCAGTCATGCACTGCAATATGCGCTTGTTCCTCAATAAAATAGAAAACTAATATGAAAAGATCAGGAAACTATTGTCAAACCGGGTATTTTACATGTTGATCAAATAGACATAGGAACTAAAGAAAACTTATGGATAAAATCAGTGAAACTGAAAATGTAATCGGATTTATTTTCCTAAAATTAAAGAAGTACCCACCCGCTGGCCCTTCCTAACTGAATAAATGGTCTTGAATTTTCTCTTCGCACAAATTCTCTGTTAGCGGGGTCATAAAGCCCGTTCCGTCCGCCCGTGATCGCATTCTTGCAGTAATGAAGAGAAACACTCCAATAAACTGTGTCTGTCAACTCGCTACTGGTTTACTCGGTCTATATGGCCGTTCCGACATTACAATTTACGCCGATACAGAGAATTTCGTGTACGACGAAGTTACATTTAGCCGAAGAGGAATTTATTGTTGGCGAATTAAGTGGGTTGTAGTTGGTTGGTTTCTCTATAATATGTATAAATATAGAACCTTTAAACGCCTCTGTGACGTAAAGCGCTGTGCCACATTGAGTTGAATCCTCCCTCGTACATTAGCTAATCTTTTCACAACGATGACTCTCAAAAGTCTTCTTTGAGATTTTTAATAGAAGAATCCTACAATAAACATTTGCATAAATCTGTATTTGTGCCAGAGATGATTTTGATGTGGAATCCGTTCCTCCGTGCCTGAAAGGGGCAGGAATGAAAATAGTATCACTATGTTCTTTAATGACGATACCTGTTCCGTTCCAGGTCCAGCCTTGGCGGCGTCTGTCAACATGCCGTCTGAAGTCCCTGCCGACGCCTCTAAGGAAGACAGCCGGGAAAAGCGCAGTGTGGCCCCAGATGCAACTGCTGATATGGTCGACGAATTTGCTGCTCCCAGAATGACTGCGAAATCGGGAGAAAGGTAATTAATGTTTAAAAATAGAAGAACTTACCAAACAATGACGCAAGACTATATAAATAACTACTTCATAATTGCTACTCCTACGCAAACTGAAAGTTTAAACGTTTCTAAATATGTAGAGCTAAAGTCATTTTATTCATGCTATTATTTGCAGGAAACCTTTTACATAAATTAATATTCCAGTTACAAGAGAACAATAGAACTCTTCAGGCAGAAATTGACGCTTATGAAAAGTGAGACATATAGTCTATATTTGATTTTGAACGAAGCCACGACTTTTGGCGCCAATGAGTGTACAATTACAATTGAACATTATTGTTTGGCGCATAGAGTAGGCTCACCACCAAATGCGCCAAATAGGGCCCGTTAAAAAGTATTTAAGTAATTAATTTCGTCGTCTTGTCCGGCACCCACCCAGTACGCTAAAAATTAGGGGTAGATTGTAGGGCTAGACGACGCGCGACGCTGTGATAAAGGAAACTTATTTGTTTATTTATACATGTGAGAGGATGTCTAGATTTCCTATGCGTACGTACATAGTAACAGGGCCATTTCAATTTTCCTTTCCTCCGTCTTTGTAATCCCCAGCAGTTAGATAACCCTTTCCCCTTGAGTTTGAAGGGTCTGTGCATCACGTTCAAACTGTCGGCACTTCATCCTTTCTACCTTCATTCTATTTTTAACATCCACATCAATATTGCCGTCCCTTTGGATAAATGGGTAAAAGTTATATTTTTAATCGACACATACTTGTTAAGCCATAATAAGAAAGGCGGAGAAACCTAACTACAACACAACTAAGTACAAAAACAACAACTCAGTAGGAAATTAATCTTTCCGTTTTATTGTGCCTCTTTTCGCATTTACAAGAATATTTGCATCTGCATATAATAATATTTTATGATAAGATGCAATTTTCAAGCAATATACGAGTAAGCCTTGACACTTAATGATAGGTGTTTAATACAAATGATTAATACTATGGATAGGTACGCTTATGTTAATTAGTGTCTTGTTACCATAAAGTATGCAAACCAAAGGAATTCAACCGCAGTAGTGTCGAATTTCATCTCAGCTCGCGATCAATCTCGTTAGATTAGTATATTATAGTATAATCTAATATTCAATTGTCCTGAGCTAACTTTGATATACCTACATACTATGGACACAATGGACAACGTTTTTTTTTTTGAATTAATGTTATTACCTTTATAAAACATTTAAATGAACTATAATCATTTAAAAGACTATCCTAATACAATATCGTATTTTTTGACAATCATCATAATATTTGTTTCTGAGTTAAAAGTATGGATTTTTGCGTTGATACCAAACGGTAGTCTTTAAAAACAACTTGATATGTAGGTATCTATAAAATATACAACTGGTTGTAGGCTGTGCACTTTGCGCAAAAAATCACCCATTTATAGCTATACCTTGGACTCAGTAGTGATTATGAAAGTATTAAACAATGAAGATGATGTATTCAAAGAGCTGAATACTATAGCTATGATCGCTCATAGCTTCAACCTCCGTCTGTACATCTATAAATAAATAAAATATATAAGTTCGTCTCGCGCTAATAATCTGGCACGTCACGAGTAGAATTTTATAAGCTTTCTGCTTGTAAGCCGCGAGCTGCGTTCAAAGAGTTTAGCCTGCGTTTGAACCCACCTCCGGCGGCTCTGCAAAGCATTCATAAAGTTCTTAGCTCGTACTATTTTCAACTTAATACTGGGACTGAATTTATACAAGTTAAATTGAAACTAGTGGTAAACCTTTGAGCTTTATAGAAATGTATTCATTTAGTACTTTATATTATGTTACTTAGGAGTTCAAAACACGTGTAAGACTTTTGGCCTTGTTTGTTGCCAGTAATAAATTTAAAAGCCTTTTGTATGTTGTTGAAAAACAGAACATTTAATGAATAAATTAAACATTTCTGTTATTCCAAAACTTAATTAGAGTAGCCAAATATGTAATACGTATACAAGCGGTTTGTTTATGATATAATGTTCTTCAGTATAATAGACTTTGGTCGACCCTTACTATCAAGGTGGAAAACAATTTTCCGCCCAAAAATTCTTTCTCATAACAATACTAAATCAATACTTTTTAGCCGTCAACATGAATTAACTCGCTTCGCCTGATTTCATTAAATGTGTATGAAGTGTGCTTTAATTTTATTAGCAAGTTAGTTACCCCTTGTGGTTAGCTTAGCAAGTACAGTCACGTTGAAAAGTATTCGCCTTTTTATGAATACTATTACAGAATCCTAAGTGCTTACGCTAAGTTGCGGTCGTCGCCCCGTGGTTCATATGGCGAGGTTTATGAAGAATTTCCCAGGAAAAGGAAAAGAATAACATAACCTCATGGTTATGTGGTCACTCACGGTGTCTGCTCTGCATTAGTTAAAATCAGCACATATAACCACCCATTTGAAAGTAAAAGTCATCATCAGCATTATTTAAATGTATATTTGAAATCTCCATACTTATGACTATCGGTAAAATAAGGTTCAATCGTTAGGAGACGTAATTTTGCATTCTTTTAAACATAATTCGAAACTGTTCGCAACAAGCTTATCGAAATACAACAAGCCAATTTCCATGCAAGTGTACCTACACTCACGCGAGCCAGTCAAATTCCCAGCGAGACATATTCCGGAGTAACTTAGATGAGCAGACTATCTAGCATCTAACTATCTAGCTTGTAGACAGGTACATAGATGTAGCGCTCAGCCCGGGTACCTCGGGATATGTAAACGAGTTAATCTTTTAAGTCGTCCTCGCCGTCTGTTGGGGGCGATCCACGGTTTTATTGCTCTCATAAACAGACTACGCTTTGCATTTAAGGAATGAATAGTTTGAAAGAACATTTTGCAGCGAAACAACAACACTTTTTGGCATATGAATTGAAGGACAATGTTGAATTAAAGTAAACGTGTTGAGGACACTTTCATCATCTACAAACACAAAGTCTGTATTACTCCTTTATACGCATAAGTAGTAGTAGTTTTTCGAGTTTTAGCTCGTTTAAAAATAAAGAGCCGATAAAACTCGAAAAACTACAAAAACAAAAAAAAAAAACTTTGTGTCTCCAAACAATTTGTTTCTTTGCCAGAAAAGGTTCTTTCCCGTAAACTCTTTGAAATCTCATGGATGGATACCTACAACCTATAAACGAGTTTAGAATTATTATCATCAAGGCTTCTTGATGCTTTATCCTGATCCCCGAAAAAGACACTTAAGAAAGTGTAACAGTGCTAGTACTCGTATTACCTATATTTTGTTCGTGGTTAAAAATATCAAATAAACGAAAGTACCACAAATTTTGCGTTAGAAAAGAAATGTTTATCACTCACACGTTCTACCTCTGGTATATATGTAGTTTTAAGCAGAGTCACTATTCGCCAATGATCCAGAAAATGCGTAAACTATAATCGTATACGAAAAAATATCACAAGCGATTCTTTAAATGTAATTTGACAGCAAAAAAAAGAATTTATTAGAAATTTAGAAGGCGCAAAATGAAGAAAGACATATCGTGTGAAATGATTCCCGTAATTAATTTGCTGAAACAAACACTCTCACAAAAGGCAAGTTTGGTACAAAGTTAACATGAGATACAAAGGTTTTAATTACGCAGGTACTTTAAAATTCAACACCTCTACTCCGGGGATTCACAAAGGCTTGTTATTCTTTGTAGCGTTACTGCGTTACCTATTAACGCTTTTACGATTCACTCTCATAAGGGGATTCTAGGAAACTTTAACTCATTAACTTATGAACATGGAAGTGGCCTTCATAGAAAACTAAATTTTCATCTGCAATAATTAATCATTTTTTCTTAAGCTGTTGAGTATCAAGTTTGGAGATACACAATAATTCACAAGCATAATACAGTTGAAAACTGCTAATACCGCCATGCACTGTATCATCAAATGACTACAAATACATTGAATGAGTGGTAGCTATGTCATATTTTGGATGTTCTATCATTTGTGTCCAGAAATTTTTAAGGTCGTTAAAAAGAACGTCATGGTTTCGCAATAGGTTGAATAACGCGACGACAAATAAAAGGGTTAAACTTTAAAAAATGGGGTTTCTGTAAGGTAATTCTTAGTTACACATCTCGAGTCTGTAAGCAATGTGTTGCTCCGTGCTTGAAAAGCTGTAACAAGTTGTTGGCACTGTACCTAATCTCTCTTTAAGAGGACGAATTGAATATTTGTGTTGCAAGGATATGGATTTTTCTCAGCAATGACTAAAGCTAAGAATATAAAATTTATTGGCAGGATTCATCATGTCTTTGACTTTGTATTGTCCTTTTGAATACACGATTGGTCAACTTTTGTAACACAGATTAATTAATCAAAAATACCTCTATAAAAACAGGGATTGTCATTTTTACGACAATCGGAAGCGACTTAAGCCTTCAAAATTACTAAATATATTCACGGAACCTTACACTATAATTGGGCCATATATTATTTAAAATACATTTATAGTTTTTAAATCACACGGATAAAACCATTTTGTCGCATACGCTCTTTTCGTTTAGAGCGGGTTTTCTAAGAGCGTCTTGCGTCGCGCGGCCCCAGCAGTACGCTCCCGGCTATTGCCAGAGACGGATCTATGACAACTGCTCTCCGCCCACGCTCGCTTTTGTTTTTCGAATATTTATTCAAACCACTGACCTCCATCATATACATAGTACGCTGGACTGGCTATACAGTCTGTTTGCCCAACCTGAGATATGTGTGGCCATATTTAGCTTCTAAGATTCACCATCATGTTTATAATATTATTTTTTATTGTGAATAATAATAATCTAAAAAGATAGCTGACTACGCACAATCACTATCCGTTGAACTCGAGTCTTCAGAAATGCCGTCTGGTCTGATTCAGTATCAGATTAATTTTTTAATTCTCTTATGAACTTGTACATTTCGGCATCCATTAAGTACCTACTTCTGTTTCGGACAATTGGTCTTCGATGTGGATAACATGTTCACATTGTTTTTGCCATTCATCTGTAGTAACAGTGAGTGACCGATTGGAATACTTCTTCTTTTAATTTGACAATATTGTTTGCATCTTGTACCACATTTTAACTCTCAACTCGCCTTTTTAGTAGACTCCACATAAATTAAAATCATCCAATACAATTTTCTTTTATTGACAACTGGTGCTGTTTTTTTTTGGATAGACCTAAAAAATTGGAAAACGTTCATTTGAGTGGGTTAAAATAAATAAAATGGTTAAAATTTCATAATCGATTATTAAGTGTAAGCGAATGATAATAGCAATGAATATCTCTAAGTGGGCGGGACCCTACAATCATGAACGTTATTTCTCTTCATACATTTGACAGTCAAAAATTGTGAAATTTAACAGCTGTCAAATCGATGACAGCTGTCGCAGAGATCATCCAAGATTTAACAAACCATAGGAACTAGTTTAGGGATGTCTAAATTCATGTCGATATTATGTCATTTCTTAGTCGATAATTTTATTTTATTATTAAAGGGACATAGTGATCTCTCACAAATAAACACTTGATATGACAACAAAATAGAAAAAAAACTGATTTGTGATGATTGTATAATTAATTATGTTAAATCAGTCCGATGATTTTAAACCATAATTATTAAAAAATATTACCAAAACAACACGTGCTAAGTATCTTTCAATTGTTGTTTGTATGCAGAAACAAAAAAAAATTCTTTATCAATGACCGGTGAGAAAGTTAGACATTTTTTGACTCTGCAAATAATCTAGGCTAGATAATGAAATTTTATTCGTGCATTAATTCCAGAATATTTTGGAGCATTGTCACATATTATCTCGAAACGTTGTTTTTAGACTAAAGCCCGTAGTTGTAGTTTTGTCTAAAAATAATATTTCAAGAGCCATTAAATAAAACGGATAAAACTCGCGATTTATCCGTTTAAGGTGTTTAGTTAATGAGTAGTAACTACTATTATTATATTATTTTACTAGCTGTGCCCGCGACTTCGTCCGCGTGGAATAGTGACTTTTCGGGCAGCTTATTTTAAATAACAAATACCGTCCTTTGGGTAGCTAAAAATTTGAGTGTTTACCCGTGGTCCCGTTGGGTCGACCCATTAACGGGTCCACGAGTAATTTTCATTCCCCGTGGTCCCATTGCATCAGGGATTGCTTTCCGTTCTTATGATTTTATCGATAGAAAATAAAAACAGTTAAACACAAAACTTTACAGTATGCTTCTCTGTAGGTATACGATATGTGACGTATGGCCATCGGGAATGAAAGCATACAGGCTCCTAGGATTGCTAACCCGTGTCAGAGCCACATACAACTGACCGTGCGAGAAACAGCTGATACTTAGATCTACACCCACAACTTTCATCGTCTGACCTTGGGCTTTATTAATTGTCATCGCAAAACATAGGCTGACTGCAAAAAGTGTTAAGATGTGTAAACTAAACGTACAAATTTTATGAAACAAAAGAATTGCTAGAAAAATTAATTAATAACCTGAGCTTATAAACTTGTACTTAAATAAAGAAAATCAAGAAAAGAATTGCCTAATTAATAACCTGAGCTTATAAACTTGTACTTAAATAAAGAAAATCAAGAAAAGAATTGCCTAACCTATACCAAATACTTATAAATTATTCATATATCCAAACCCTAAATAAAAAATTAAGATAAGTGTACCAAAAATCAAGGAAAGAAATGCCTAACCTATAACAAATGCTTACAATATTTATTTACAAATTTTTAAAGAAAATTAAGAAAGACAACCTAACCTACAAACCCTTAAATATAAATAAATGAAATATCCAAACTGTCAGTATTCAAGTAAATCGCAATAATCGAATGCAACTACCTATTCGCCATACTCTCAGCGCGCTTTATATACGGACGCGCAGCTCAGGCGCGAGGCGTGTACCTTTATATTGACATAACTTTTTTATTTATGAACCGATTGACATGAAATAAACACTAAATGTTAAGTGAAGCTTACCACAATATATTAGTGAAAACCGCATCTCAATCGAATAAGCCGTTTCTGATATTAGCGTGCACAAACACACAGAAAAACAGACAAAAAAAATTTTAATTACAATTTCGGGTTCGGTATCGATATAATAACAACCCCTGCTACTTTTTTTAATATATGTCCATTGTACAGACACCACTTTTCTACAAATTTATTATATGTATAGATTTATTATATGTAAACATCAGAAACCACTATTTCAAGAGTCATCTTAAGATCGATCTCATAGTTGAGACCTGTCTAGAAATACGGGCCTTAGTGACATTTGGAATTATCTAAAAGTTATAATAATTATTTGGGGTCTTTAAAAAATAGGAATAACTTTTTTAAATAAAATAAGTGACTTGAGAATACTTTCTTAAGGACCTATCCCTCCACATAGAGAGTTAATAATAAGATACCTATGTACAGTCGCCAGCACATCAGACTACCCCAATCTGTCAAATTTCTACAACCAATTTTCAGCTTTATTCACTTCACATAGAGTTCTCTTTCAATTGAGATTTTTTGACAGATTAGGGTAGGTTGATCTGCTGCCGTCCGTACTTAGATTAGCTACACAAAGAGGGCACTTTATCTAAAAAAGTTTTTATCGATAACAAAATTCAGTCGTTGTATAGAACTAGTATTAGTTCCAAGTACACTCACTCACTAATTACTGCTCTCCAGCGCAGTTAGCGCCAATATGGCGATTTTCAAATCGGATCAAATAATTGGTAGCGATCGCCTGTCCAGCGTACTTGTATAATGGAGGTCAGTGGTTTCAGTGGACGCGCGGATCTCTTTGCTCCGTGCTCGTCACTCGTCATAAATGTGCGGGGTGGGGGGGCGGCACGCGCCGAATTTCAGACTTTTAGTTGAACGCGGCGTCACCTTAATGTAATTGTATCAGATTGGAGTCCTATAACCCCGAGCGCGTGAATCTGCGCATACCATCTTGAATACTCTTAACGTTGTGTTATTCAATCAAACATTTTGCATCAATTAGACTGTAGCCAAAATTCGTCTAGATAATCTCTCCATAATGCGATCGTATTAGATTGTGGTCCCATTAACCCGAGCGCGTTAACCTGCGCTTGTGCGATTGCCTGTTAGTTATTTCTACAAGATATCGGTCTGTATAGTCGAAATACACCTTCGTATTATAAAGGTTGCCAAATCAGAAACAAGTGTTAAATTCCGACAATAACGCCAAATCTGAGCATGCCCCTGAGTTGCCTCGTCTTTTGAAGACTTGCCAAGTATCACCCTAAGCCTTTCAACGTGCCGCTGATAGCTAGCTGTTAATTAAGACGTTACTAATAGCAACGAGAAGATGCTTAATAGCCGGCGTTCAATCTAGTTAAAATCACTGTTTATAGTTGAAACTTGATTAAGGATCCTCTTGTAATAATTGCAAGTAAACAACAACAATTTCGCAGATAATTACATAGAGCAAATCTATATATATAAAACTCAAAGATGACTGACTGACTGACTGACATAGATATCTATCAACGCACAGCCCAAACCACTGGACGGACCGGGCTGAAATTTGGCATGCAGGTAGATGTTATGACGTAGCCATCCGCTAAGAAAAGGATTTTGATCAATTCCCACGGGAACGGGAACCACGCGGGTGAAACCGCGGGCGGCCGCTAGTACTAAATATACTCGTAACCAGACAATTGTTATTAAATTTTTTATAATGATTAACATTTAATTATCTAAATGTTATCCTCATATTGTAACCGCCCATAATAAATAAATTATTAGTCTTTTTTCAGTAAGGCGAGTGCCAAAGCGTCTCACTTTGTATCAAATTAAAAATAATGGAAGCATGTGGAAACAAAACATTATGATTTTTGTTATTGTCTTATAAATAAGAGTTTGATTGTTTGATGATAATGAGCAACTTTTCAATAAAAATACGGCGCATTTTTTGTAAGGGTGGTTTGTTTTGAATATTTTTTATTATTATAATATATAATTTGGCGCAAGCATTAGCTTGGAATTGATTTTCGCTTGTGGGCGACCGCTGTCGTTCTCTTAGAAAAAAGGGACCTTTTAATCCATCTAGCCCCGGAAAACCAGACACAATAGAAAATCTATTGTTTACGCGACACCCGGCTTTCGGTCGGGTGTTTAAGAGTTAAGGCACAAACAAAACTTATTTTTTAAACGAAACTCAACAATTAGCCACATATTCTAATCCTATTTATTTAAAAAAGATAGACTGGATATCGATTTATTTATGGGAATTACTGATACATGTGGGATGAAATGAATCCGTCTCTGGCAAATATCGGATAACGAATCGGGCGATATAATACAATTTTTACTATTATTTATCAATCAATACTATACTAGTACTCATACATGACTAATCTCTTGCTATTTACTCTGAATGTTATTAATATACAAGGCTCAGAAGCGATGATCAAGCGCATTTTTATTATTTTTTTTTTTTTTTGTTTTTTAATCAACGATATTAAATTCGTTGTTCTTAATAGATGCGCAGATTTAAATATAAATTATTTGTTGCAGACGTAAAACCAAGAAGTATGTTCCCGAGGGAGAGACCAGTGTCCCGTCCAGAGTTCCTCTTCACACCGTCACCAGAAGCATCAGAAACAGTGACAATGAGGTATTGTACTCAAAAATTTTCTCCCTAGATTATATTTAAACGAAAAAATATAATATCATAACTGATATTCTTATACCTTTCACGATTTTTGTCACTACATCTTTTTTTATGCCACATAATAGTTCTCTTAGTTTTTCTTTCTTCATTCTATTACAAACACTCTAGATTCTAAAAATCGAAGAAATTCTCCAAAATAAAAATAAATGGTCTTAACACTAAACGAATTTAATTGAAATCAAATATCGCGAGCGACTACAATCTAAAAGTAGAGACATAAAAGGCAATTTTCATTTAATTATACTTTGTCACTCGTCTTTATTGCCTACTTGACTTTGTCGGAAATCTGAAAGGCAAACGTCGACGTTTATTAGGGGTGGATAAAATCAGTATGAGTAACTTTTATAAACTTCATTACGAAGCTCTGAAGTATTTTATAAAGTTAAAAATAGACTAGCGACTTACGTACAGACTTGTAAATGAAGACATTCAAGTTATACTGGTTACACGTTTACAATTTTACATACAAAGTTAACCAAATTGGTCGTCAAGACAATTAGTATGGTTGTGACGTCTAGTAGACAGTGCACTGGGCCATACATCAAGCTATGTATATCTGTCAAAAAGTCTCAATCGAAATAGAACTTTATGTGATAGACATTAAGCTGAAAATTGGTCGTAGAAATTTAATAGATTTGTAAAGCTTTTTTAGGCCCACTGTACCTTAAAACTATACCTGCTACTATATCTCTACAAGATATTATATTTATTATTATAAGTGCTTAGAATAATAATTTTACTCGTATGAGCGTAATTTTAGAAACCATATTACGTTTTTTTTTATCTGTTTCATATTAGGGGCCGAAACAGTTGATCGCCGCTCACTTCCACGGAAACACGACGGGCCTGAGCCCCGAGATTCACGAACATTACAAAGGTAAGAAAAAAGTCTTTTTACATTTCATATTGCTTTGAAATAGTGTACCATTGCAGCACCGATTCGTGCTACTACAAGTAAAAATCAAATATAATCTCGAAGGGCGAAGCAGTGAAGTTTAATGATAACAATTACGAGTACGAGTTTTACAATAGTACTACAGTGTTATATAAAGTAAATAATTATTAAAAAAAATTAAAAGTAAATAGCAAAGTGCTGGACTATTTAATGTCCTACTGCAATTAACATTTTTTCTTCAGAAGTATTAAATTAAAGCACAAGAAGGACGATTTGACCAACGCTATATAAGTTGTCTCGCATCAAACCTATGTCTATTTACATTGCCATGTTAGTTATTAGATTGGTTAATTTACAACTCAACATAACTACCGAGTATCATGTCAGAGTAACATTTCTCAGCAATAACAATAACACGTTTAATTTTCCTCATTCCCGCAACAGTTGCCAACTAATATGGCTTACTCAAACAATGTCAGAACTTTACATAATATACCTACGTTATACGTACGTTTCTCGGTTATCATGAGAGAACTTACGTATTAATATTTGCTAATGGTTTGATTTTAAATTTAATTTCCTGCATGCCTCGTTTTTGATCGCCTCCGTGTAATAGTGATACCGCCAATTTCTGGGTTTAATATTCGCCTAAGACCATCTCCACAACACATCAAATAATAGGCGGTTGGGTTGGTCCTTTTGGTTCGATTAGTTGGATGATAGGTACTAAGTGTACTGATTACGGACCATATTATTATACATACTCCGGAACACAGGCTTTTGTAATTCGTTTGCTAATTAAACCGAATAGGTTATACGACGTTAGATAGAATTAATCCTCGTGTTGTGTCTATGTATTCTGTACTCCGAAACAATAAATGAACGCAACAAATCCGATAACCCACTCTACTATGCAGACCACGTTTTACGGAGGACAATATCTTAAGTGCAATTATCCCTGTTCCAGGCAACGGGCTAGTCCGCGTGGCGCACGACCAGCCTCACAACGTGTGGTACCCGTCGTCGTGGACCATACACACGCCGCACCCGCGCCCCGCGCTCACCAGGAACGGCCACGTTCACGTGCACCAGACCGGCGTCTACCTCGTCTATGTACAGGTGAGCGAAGCACACAGGTGGCGCAAGCGTCGTGACACGCAAGTGGCGCACGACGCGAGACATGTGACACGCAAGTGACGCACGACGCGAGACACGTGACACGCAAGTGGCGCAAGACGCTAGACACGCAGGTTTTGACGCGAAACGTCACTTTCGCAAAATGTCATCTCGAAAAAATTGGTCACTTTAACAGAAAGTCATATTTTCGTCATATAATCGTGGGACGCAAGTGGCGCACGACGCGAGACACGCAAGATACGCACGATACGTGTCTCGCAAGTGGCGCACGAACCAAAAAGCGCAGGCACTATTGGCACATAAGTTCAGGCCACACCCGTTCCTTTACTATTGAACTGCTTAAAGCCCGCCCCTGGCCGCGCAAGAGGAACGCGTAACCAGGGGCACCGGAAGTTTGAGGATATGACTTGATTTTGCGTAGTCTAAATTACCTGGGTTCCGTGATTGATTGTTGTGAATGATTAAAAGTAATATGTACTTAGGTTTTTTTTCACAATTTATCTAAAAACACTAAACAATTAATTCAGCGCGGAAACGTTGCTAGTGTCCTGGGTACTTTTCCCATGGACGGAGACCTCGGCCATTTTTTTTATTTATAATTATGTTTAGTTCTTTTTTGTATATATTTTTAATGGTTATAACTAGTTTAGATTAAAAAATTCAAGTTAAAATCATCTAACCTGAACAGAATGTCTCAATTTGCTCAATGTTATATGAAAGAAAAAAATTATGGCGAAAAAATATACGAAGGCAATAACTAGAAGTGCGAAGCATTTTACGTTTTATTGCAAAAGCTTCTTGCAGAAATAAAATCGGAATCAGACCTTGCGACAATCGCTATATTTATAGACTAATAAAAAAGTTGTAGCCTCGCAATATTCGAATTTCACAATATTGATATTTTCCACCTTTTCGAAAAACTTTCATCAAAGATTCCATGGGACAAATATTTCGCAAGGCACCGCTTTTCCCGGTTTTAAACTATGGTTCAGTTTGCCGCAAGTTAGTTATTATATGTACTTATTAGAGCGACTGGCATCGGGTTTTCACGACCACTTCACCACCCATGACAGGGGAACTAGGTCAATTGGCTACAAAAGGAAACCTGCACAGTCAGTTTACTACGACTAAGTCTGCAAGTTTCCTTTCCACT
Source organism: Mecyna flavalis (assembly GCA_949319885.1). NCBI lineage: Eukaryota > Metazoa > Arthropoda > Insecta > Lepidoptera > Crambidae > Mecyna > Mecyna flavalis. The sequence goes on from OX439426.1 coordinate 4,577,143, forward strand.
TGATATTGTCGAGCAAGTTGCATGTTAAAACACATTAATAAATTGCCTTTTATAACGACGACAAATAGATACTTTTCTACAATATCGTATAAATATTTTATGGAAGTCACAATCAAACAATGTACTATGTACATTCTGTTGCTAAAGTAACATGTATACATAATAGAACGAAGTCACTTTACGTACCAGGAGTTATAAACCTTCCGCTAACATCTTTCAAAGTATCGACAAACGAGTTTTCAACTTGTTACTCTAATGGTTATAACTTAAGCGAAGAGGATCTTGGTCACTACCTTCCTTCTTTGATAGCGTTAGAAAGCTTCTGTATAACTTTTACTGTAAAATTCATATTGACTGAACGAATATAATATTAAAATATATAACTTACTATTTTACTTAGTTGTTTTGTAGAAGTAATGGAAAACGTTTTTAAAGAATCTCATAGATTAAATAGCTTTCCGTTTCAGTGTAGTCACGGCCCGTGGTCAAGTCAGTGGTAGAGACTCTACCACTGTAATGTGTACCACTGTAATGTAATGACTCTACCACTGACGTACAGAATGCTGTACTGTTATTAAATTGACGATTCATAAGTGCATCTCAAGTCTACATAAAAAACGAATATTTTGATTATGACAGCACATTTATGTAGATCTTTCATAAAGGTCCTACCTTGTGCTGAATTGTAATTACCTATAAAACTTTAGTTATGACTTAAATATGTTCAACAATATGTTGTTGGCTAATATTTGTTAGTAATGAATTTTCGCCAAACAATTTCTAAATATTTTTGAGCCATGACTAATGAGAAAATAATTTTCTCTCAACAGATCTACTACTTGGACAGCCATGACATCATCTCGTGGGTGTTACACCGCACTAACGCCGAGACAGAAGGACGCGAGACTCTCCTGCAGTGCGCGCAGTCCTCACACTCTTCAGAGAGGCTGGACAAGCCCAACTCCTGCTTCTCTGCCGCCGCCCTCTTCCTTAGGGCAGGCGACAGGCTGGCAGTAAGAAACACGGGAGGTGACAGGCATTCTCTGATGGAACCAGAGAAGAGCTTCATTGGCCTCGTCAAGTTAGGAGACGCCTTCGACCCTTACGATGAGATGTTGTAGTTTCACACTAGCTTATACGTACTCGCTATCCCATCGTTCATATCTGATCTTTTGAAATTCCGTGCCAAAGAGACCTAATAGATTCATAGCCACAGCATCTATAGTTGTAAGCTTATATTGTGACAAGAATTGTTAATTCTATAGGTCCGTTTAATGGAAAGTCAGTAGTTTTACTTTAAAAATCTCGATCAGACGATTAATATTGTCTTTATTATTATTATTGATATTGTACTTTAATATTTTATCAAAATATTGCAGAGGACTCGAATATAAAAATTAATTATTTCAATCTATTTTTACAGTCTTCACATTTAATACGACATGTAGAAAACGGAATTAATTTGGTGCTAGACATGATCAGAAGTTTTTCGAACATTAATTTCGACTCATAAACTTGTTTTATTTTTGTTATTTTATATCATTTCAACGGACGACTAAATAATTATCATCCATTACGTTTTTTGTTAAATATTTTATAAATAAGTACAGACCATGACTGAACACCGATCATTGCATCTTTAAGTACATTATTTTAAATATAATAACTCTAATTAATGAATAGTGGCCAAATTAAGATACTAATCATAGTTTTATAATTTTCTGGCTAGTGTTTATAAATAAATAGTTACTTTCAGGTTTGTCTTGCCATAATTGATGCCATGAGATAATTGCTTAAAAACTTATTAAGACGATACATCTTAATATTATAAAGTTGTAGGTATACTTAAAACAAGACTCTTTAATCTTCTTCGCTACTTGTGCTTCCGATAATACAATCTTAATTTTGTGATAATTCGATCAGATTTTTATGAAATATGATTTCTTATACAGTAATTATTATATTAGGTGTCTTTATTAATAATGTAATATTATTTCCGCCACTGTTACCCTGACAGTGGTTGTGCCATGATTATTACTGGCGTACGAACAAATTGAGTTATGCCATTGATATTATTTTGTTACTATATAGTATTGTAATTTATTTTTACGGATATTGTTTAAGGTAAACGACAAGCGTATGAGCTTGTCTTATTAATGTTTTGTATGTGTAAAATAAAGTATATAAAACACATTCTAGTCTTATTATTGTTTATCTCTTTGTAATTTTAAACGCATCTTCAATGAAATCAATTAAAAAACATATTTAATAAGGTTGAAAAGAGGTTGCCATTTTAATCCAAAAATATTAATTAATTGAACATTCTGTCTATCCAAGGAAAGAAAATAGTGGAGTAAATAAATATTGATATTAATTTAACCACGCAAACATGTGTGTTTTTTAGTTAAATGATAACTTGTACCGCTTCCTGCGATAGACGGCGCGGGAGGAGTGATAGAATCACTGAGGTCAATTACACTAGTTTACAAAATATATAAAATTTCATGTCCTTCCAGTGAATTTCATATCGTTTTATTTAGTGACAATAACTAAACGCGAACATATATTTGTTTTATTTTTATTACGTCAAAGAATCAAGTTATCAACACATTTCATTTTAAGACTACCCGCAAGTAGGTTCTGAATTCATCCTAAAATTTTGCTGCATTGTAGTGTTCAGTTAAATAAATATTGTTTTTAACATGTCAAATAGGTTGTGTGAAGTACATCCTGACCGTTTTTGTTACGTTTGTGGTGAACTTATTATATCTAAGAAAGGATATCCCTTAGCGGAATACTGTTTTTTAGGAGTTTTTGGGCAACAAAAAAAATATGAAAATTTCAGACAGTTAATTGCTGATTTATTACATAATTTTCAACGAATGGGTGTCAGCATGTCTCTGAAAATTAATTTCCTTCATTAGCACCTTGATTTCTTCCCTGAAACCCTCGGAGAAGTGAGCTACGAACATGGAGAGCGTTTTCATCAGGATTTGACAAAATTATCAAGGTTACTGGGACTAAGCCATGTTAGGTGATTGTTGCTGGTCTGTTATAAGAGACACAGACTCAAAAAAATACAATAAAAGCTAAGGAAATTCATTTTAAATTTTCTTTTTTAATATTTTTGTAGGCATTTTTGTAAATCAAAAATAATTAATATTTTGGAAACGTGACGTGTTGGATTTTTTTTATATTTTTTTTTAAACTTAGTGCATCTCAAGTGATATGAAAAAACACTTTTCATTTCAAGGACAAAAACCATGTAAACTAGTGTTATAATACGCGTGGCGTGATAGAATATATTGGGGAACTAAAAAAGGTTGAACGTGCACCAAAAAAAGGTGGAACGTGCACCAAAATAAACCAAAGGCACACCAAAGGATAGGTTAGGTTTGCAATTCAATTTTTTTTGTGCACGTTTAACCTTTTTGGTGCAGGTTCAACCTTTATTTGGTGTACGTTCAACCTTATTTGGTGTACGGTTAAATACAAGCCAATATATTGTATCACAATTACTTATCCTAAACGTAATAAATCACGCACGATGAAGACAACCCGACTGTTATTTCTCTCCAATACCGCAGGAACATACTCGTTAAGCTACGCCTTTAGTTAATAAAACAGAACAACTTGAGGAATGCAGTAATTTAAACCACCAAAAACATAAATGTAAAAAAGGAAAGCCAAGTTCAATACAAAAATTATGTTTGGCTGTGGGCTTCGCCGCAAAAAGAATGGAGATCTAAATGAGTGCCAAGTTCTATGATCTTAAAGTAGGTTAGATTTGACTTGGCCAGTTTTTATTATATCAGTCATTTTATAAAGTTATTCAACATATATATAATTATAATATATTAATTCTGATAAAAACTGGCCAAGTCAAATCTTACCTACTTTAAGATCATAGAACTTGGCACTCATTTAGATCTCCATTCTTTTTGCGGCGAAGCCCACAGCCAAACATAATTTTTGTATTGAACTTGGCTTTCCTTTTTTACATTTATGTTTTTGGTGGGATATCATTACTTTTTGTAAAGAAAACTAGGCAAGTATTGAGATTTAATGTGGTGCCACGCGCCGCCGACGACACGCACCATCGCGTTGGCCGGTTGTTTAGCGCGTATTACAAATTTTTTGTATGGGGACACCCATAGAGATCTAAATTCTGTTATCTGTGGGGACACCACTTATTTTTTTACTTAACTTTTTTTTATTTCTGCTATACATATTGAATATATAATAATACATAACATATTGGAATAGTTTCAATTCCAACTCTACAATAAAAAAAAATTATGGGGCCCCCAGTATTGACCGACTGACTTATAGCAGCAAAACCTAACCTACTTCCAGATGACCTACAAGAATGAAATTTGGAATTCAGCTTGGTAATTGTGTGTAACCGTAGGGAAAAATCTGAAAATAGAAAAAAGTTAAAAATTAGGGGGGGAGGGAAGCGGTTTCCCCCCCATTTTTTTACTTTTTTCTATTTTTAGATTTTTTCCTACGGTTACACACAATTATCGAGCTGGATTCCGAATTTCATACTTCTAGGTCATCTGGATTTAGTACTGATTGACTGACTTAAAGTAGAAAAACCTAACCTACTTCCAGATGACCTAGAAAGATGAAATTTGGAATCCAGCTTGGTAATGGTGTGTAACTGTAGAAAAAAATCTGAAAATAGAAAAAAGTAAAAAAATGGGGCGTAAACCCCCCCCCCCCCCCTAATTTTTAACTTTTTTCTATTTTCAGATTTTTCCCTACGGTTACACACAATTACCAAGCTGGATTCCAAATTTCATCCTTCTAGGTCATCTGGAAGTAGGTTAGGTTTTAGTAGGCTTATAGTACCAAAACCTAACCTACTTCCAGATGACCTAGAAGTATGAAATTTGGAATCCAGCTCGATAATCGTGTGTAAGCGTAGGAAAAAATGAAAAATAGAAAAAAGTTTCAAAATAGGGCTGGGTGACCCCCCCTCTTCCCCCTATTCTTTAACTTTTTCTATTTTTCGACTTTTTCCTACGGTTACATACAATTACCAAGCTGGATACCAAATTTCATCCTTCTAGGTCATCTGGAAGTAGGTTAGGTTTTGCTACTATAAGTCAGTCAGTCAGTTCTAATTTTTACGACTTTTTGACCTTCATATCTTTATAACCGTTTGAGCTAGCTTCATGAAATTTGGGCTCCCAGGTGTCCTCATGGATCTTATTAAACTCGCGTAGTTTCATGTGTTTACGTTAAATAGGTTTTGAGTTATAGAAGGGTCAAAAGTGACACCAAATGGTTCGTGTAAATATACCTTGGCGCTGGCTAGCCCGTTCCTTTGCTTGAACTTGGCTTGACACGCTGCCGCGTGTCTAGATCGGAAATGTTCTTAAGGGGGGGTGGGAGTACATAAAAGAGGCATAGACCGACAAACTTATCTGTTCCGGTGGCGGCGTCGCTACTGCCTATTTAGAACTGTCATTAAATATCGTTTTTGCATTGTATTTCACGTAGTTCCAATTTTGGCCACCGGAACAGATAAGTTTGTAGGTCTGTATTATGCGACGTCCAAATATGGCGCCGCGCTCGCACATTTCGTAGTTTTTTAAACATAGTAAACGAGACACTAATTTTATCAAGTCAAACTCTGCGAATTTATCTGTAAATATTTAGTGGCTATAATTGAGTGAAAATTCAAATGTTAATTGGCAGGAGCTTAGACATAAAATACGAAAATCGTTAAAAAAAGGGGTAACTTTGGGATTTTTTTCTATCGAGTGAAGTTTATAAAAACATGTAATTGAATGCGATTTTAACTAGATCAGATCCTTAACTGATACATATATTTTTTTTAGAATTGAAAACACTGATTTGTATGTCTCAGGTGGCTTTTAAAAACCATACGCGCGGCATCTGCGGAACTACACAGCCTTAATGACATTATTCAAGAAAACGTTCACCCACGCTTGCAGAAAATATGTTTAATCCGCTGAAAGAAAACTCATTTAAAGAACTGGAACAGATTGTTTAAGAAGTTCGTTTTCTCGGAGCGTGACAAAGTAAAACTAATTCGTTTGATTTTTTCCCTTACATTATCTGTGCCCAAGGCTTTTGACCCAATTGGTTACACGAATATATGTATGTATAAATGAGTCATTTTATAACATCAGCCATTAGGTAAACCAAATTAACATTTATAAGTAATAAATATTCAATTTCAATTTTCGTTCTTTATTTTGTCCTTCGCAAAATAAAGAACGAAAAAACCGCAAGTTAGGGACATGCAGCCACGTGTGGGACACAGACGTCTCACTATTCAATTCACTAAACTCCTCCGGTTTTACTTTTCCCTTCACAACCCAAAGAGACAAGCCGGTATCCGCCTTGTAACAATAAGGTGCAGCGCAAACGGCACACTTTTATAAGATGTAAATAAGTAGACTTTTTGCGCGTCGTGTTCTTTACTTACTGCATAATATAATTGCAAAGGTTCTATTTTCGCAGACTAAAAAGTGCGTCACGGATAGTCTGTCGTCTGCGCTGCCCCTAAATCGGCATAGATAATAAAATTAGTATCTTCCTGATGAAGATAACAGTACACTATTTCCCATAAGGTAAGCATTCATAGATCCTACATTTCGCAAGTAATAATGCCTCGAGTGTGGGTGGACGGATTCCAGCAATTTCATCAACTTGCCGATACGGATTGCGTTCCGTAGAATCTTTAGCAGACAGTCTGTCGCGAAATTGTTCAACATTTTGTCATACTGAGATTTAATATTTAAAGCATTATGAATATATTAGAATATACATATTAGTGCGGGTTCGAGTCCCGCCAGATACCTGGACAAATTAATTTTTTTCTATTAAAGGTATTTATATTTATACTGAGATTCATTGATAGTGTATTTAAAACTGAGATTTGATCTTTTTAAGGAGCAGAAATGGTATCATGATGCAAATAATTTCTAATTGGATTGTTTTGTATAATGTTTGAGAAGTTGGCTTGAAAAAATTATTTGTATTTGTAATGTAAAAAAAATGTCTGATTGTATCGGGCTGGATATTTGTTAAGTATTTACAAAAAAAGTAATGCATGTAAGTTTCGGACTCGATAGAGATTGAGAAAAAAATATCCAACAGATAGTAAAAAAACATTTCTTCTTCTGATTTATTTATTATTCATGTAAAATATTTTTTAGTAATGCTGCCCTGAAGGCAGCCATGTTTAAACATGTTTACAAAAAGGCAAGAAATGGAAAAGATAAACATTTATTTTAGCCGTTTGTATTTTCTTTGGGCCCAGCATTGTGTACGCAGGCATTATATGTATTTCTGACATACAAAAATACAATAATAAACGAAAAAAAAAACTCATAAAGTCTTCGTCTCATTTATTTATTTATAAAAATCGTCAACAGCCTCTCATTACGATGCCGCCCTCAACTTTTTCTTTGTCTTTTTATTTGGATTTCCAAGGTCTTCGAATTAAATATCAACATTGCCAGTTTTATGTGTCCGTTTTTACAAACATAAATGACGTATCATTGCAAACAAGCTCTTCGAAGTATTTTTGAAAATATTCAAACTCGTATACTCGTTTTCTTGAACATTTTCCGAATCAGCCATACTTATCCTCTCACCTGGGCGGTTGGCCTACGCAGTGTCGTATCTAGGGCATAATTATCGACTACCACACAATATACCAGTAACATAGTGGTTTTCCTAAGCACAAGATCTTTTTCAAAGTCTTTTTGTGTTTCTACCAAATGTCATCAACTGAAATCTAAAATTTTCAGTGTTTTAGTCGTAAAAACGCAACCGACAGACAAAAATACAAACCAAAAAACTTTATCAATTATTATGTAGGTATCAGAATCCATAGAAGCCTAATAAGTTATTCCACGCTTTAGACTATGTATGATTCATGATGAATCGAATTCTCCGTCCATGGGAAAAGTACCCAGGACACTAGCAACGTTTCCGCGCTGGATGGCCAGGCTGAATCAAATTGATTAAAGCATGTGCCGCACAATCAGCAAAATTAATGCGATCCGTAATTTAGTTAGAGAGCTCGTGACCGCGGTCCGCCTCCGGCCACGCTCCCATTCCGATACCATTCGAAGAGCATCCAATCTTTATTCCCACGTGCCCTGCCCTAAAGATAGGTTGGATTACGGGAGTGGAATGTGGTACTACTTAACCGTATAGGGATTCACTTAATATTGGTCACCGAATCCATTAGGTAGTTTAGCCATGTTTTTAGGTTTCAACATGAATGGAAAATGAATGTAAGAAGTTGTAAATTAGAGAATAAGAAATTAAAATGGAAGTTGTAAATAAAATCAATAAATTATAAAATTATTATAATTATTTAGCCCAGTGAAACGGAGGTGTGAGTGGTTTTTCGCCGGCCGAAAGCAATAATGTTCAAGATTTTTTTACCCTTTTAAAGGCTTAATATCGTAACTGACGTTCATTAAAAAGGGTACCTATACATTACTCGGATGTCATTTTCTAAATTGGCTTACATAAAGTGTCCTGGGCCCTAAGATACAGTAGGTATTTTTCAAACATCTCTACCTAGTTCCAAACTAAGCAAAGCTCATATTATGATTGCCAGCCAGTATTAATTAATTTTTTTAAGTAATTTATTACATACGTACATACATTTCTGAAATACGGTTTTTAACGTGTTCAATAAAATATCACGCATTATCTTAGATTTTTCAGACATATCATTGAGTATTATATGTTGTATAATTATCTAGATGTCGTCATCTTGTGTCATCAATTACCTGGGTAGCCCCACTGCTGACATCAATCATCTTCACCTCTTACACATGATATAATATGCTTTGAGTTGACGATTTCAGAGATGCTCGGCCCACGTGTGATAATATTGTGTAAAAAAGAACGGAAAAACTCGATAAAACTTTTAATAAGTCCGAAAGTTTCATCCGAATTGCCGCGATAGTAAAAAAAGGACATACCTATGACGAAAATGTCCTTATGTGGCGCTAATTTATGTATACGTCTGACTTAGATTCCGTCAATGCTTATGAAATGATTTATGCATCATTCTCTTTTATCATGCATGAGATCCAATGTTTCCTTAAAGTAACAGATCTTTCTCCAAGCTAGATCGACTGTAGTCGTAAACCATTAATCCAATGTAGAAGAATACACTTATAAAACCTAAATATATCAACATAATTAATTCTTGAACAACTTTAATGTGTCGCATATGTGCTAGCGAACGACGATAAAGTAATCATTAAATACTTTGCTTGTGCGATGCAGAATTTCATACGAAATAAAAATCGTAATCATGGGTCAGCGCCTACTGTCTTCTGTATGTTTGTAACGAATACTAATGTTTTTCACATCTTTCACCCAAGGAAGAATGTTGATCCATGATCGTCTGAATGTGTTATGTCACAGCTTTACTCATTTGAAACAAGTCACTTTAGCAGCGCCCACGCCGAGGCCTGTTTGATATTATACTGTTTAGTTAGGTACTGAAGCCTTTCCTTTGATGTTTAACAGGGACCTATAAACAGTATAAACACCACTGTAAGAAAAAATATAGGTCTTGCAATTGATAACCGGCTGATAACATGATGGGGGTTAAAAAAAAATTAATTAGAAGGAGATATCCAGCCAGCAAGAAAGCCTTTGGTGGTCTCAAATGATATTTACGAAGAGTGAATACAGCTAGTGATAATATTACCTACCGATATTCAGTAAAGCGTATTATTTTCACAACATACTAATTAGTAAAGTAATTAGTATGTTGTGAAAATTTTCAAGTTCATTAAACTGTGAAATAACAAGATACATCAAAGAAGCTTGAATCAACATAACAGTAATATGAACTAAGTGAATACTTCATCTTCTCAAATACTCTACGCATTTAAAATCTATATTTATAAAACACTAGCTTCTGCACGTGGTTTCGCCTGCGTAAAAAAAAGTAGCTACATTCTAATGTGTAAGGATCAAAAGTTCAGTAGTTTTTGTGCGTGAAAGTATAAAAATACATTTATGCATCCTCACAAAGTCTTGCAATTATATTTTTTTTATGCAGTCAGGATGACCTCACTCCACCTGATGGTAAGCGGATGTGAGGTTCAAATATAAGGTTGACTGGCTCAATAGAACAAGTACGCATTGAGCCAGTCACCCTCAACATGAAGGCCTGTTGAGATGCCGCTTCACCCCCCGCCTAAAAAGCCCAGGATTATAGGAGGAAGGAAACACGTGAGCCGGAAGGGCATTCCATGACCTAATGGCACGGGGTAAAAAAGAGGAACTATACTTCTATTTTATAATAATAAATTTATTGTAAAATAGCCTTCCGCCCGCGGTTTCACCCGTGCGTAAGTTCTATTTCCAAATATCCCCCCCTTCCCCCCACATTTCCGGGATCATATAATTATGTACCCCTATGTCACCAGGGGATAGTGTAGCTTTCCAACAACAAAAGAATTATTCAAAACCCGCGGCGCTCGTGTCGCCAGGCCGGGCACTCGATGAGTGTGTTCTCGGCCGTGTCGTCGGGAGCGTCGCAGTGATGACACTGCGGCGTCTCCTCCCGACGCGGGACACGGTACAGGTAGTGTCCGAAACTTCCGTGGGCGGACAAAACCTGCGACAGCCGGTAGGTGAGGCAGCCGTGCCGGCGTTCCACCCACTCCCTCAACACCGGACGAATGGCCTCAATCGTCCAGTGGCCGGCACTTGGGGCTTGGAGAGCCTCCGTCCATTTGGCCAGGGCCTCCTCCCTGGCCTGGACACGACCCAGCGCCACCTCCTCCAAGCTGGGTCGTTCCCCCCGCATCCTTGCCGCGACCCGGATTCGATGCACCTGGGCCAGAACGGCTTTCAGCGAGAGGGAGAGGCTCTCCGCCCAAACAGGGGCTCCGTAAAGTGCCATCGACCTTATCACCCCATGATAAAGCCGACGGCACCCAGGTCCTGGACCCCCCACATTGGGGAGGACCCGCCCGAGGGCTGCAGCGGCGGCACACAGCCGTGGAGCGAGGAGCTTAAAATGCTCCTCGAAACTCCACCGGGGGTCCAGGGTCAGGCCGAGGTACTTGAAGTGCGCCTCGACCGGGACCCGGACCCCCTCCACCCGGACTTGGAGCCCCCGTGGGGTCCTGCGGCGTGGGGCGTGGAACGGCATGGCCCTTGTTTTCTCAAGGGCCACCCTCAGCCCCAAGGAGCGGATGCGCCGGACGACAAGGGAAGTGCCGACCGACGCAAGGTGGACCGCATCCTCCCAATCGTTCGCCCTCTCCACGACCAGAGTGTCATCCGCAAAGCAGACGACATCCATCCGCGGCAAGAGCGATCCCCGCCGCAGGACCCAGTTGTACGCCAGGTTCCACAGCAGAGGCCCGAGTACGGATCCCTGGGGTACACCCGCCGCCATTGACCACGTCTGGACGCGTCCCTCCGCGTCCACGTATAGGACTGTCCTGTTGCGCAGGTAGTCCATCACGAGGGCGCGGAGGTAGAGGGGCACTTGGTGGTATTTCAGTGCCTCCTCTATGCACTCATGGGGAACAAAGCGAAAACCTGGATAACGAATAATATTAGAAAAATTTTTTCTTTTATTTTCTGCTACCCTTAACTGCGTGGGGGGTTTCTACAATTGTAGTCGGCCAAATGTACATCAGTTCACAGCGGTAAATCACAGTCCCCGTTTATTTGTACACAATTTAATCTTCTGAGTGGGAGGTCAATTGTACCTCCATTCCTCCTATAAATTTTTCTTAACAATGTTGACAATGGTCCATAAAAAGGCGTCATAAAGTCATCCCTTTGAGGTTCAATTGAATGAGGCTGGCTGATAATTGAGGCTATAATTCGAAATATTAAGTCTTATCCAGCAACAACCGTAGCTACGAGAAAAAGGCATCTACCAAATCTACATATTATGTAATTCAGTTTACACGTTGAAACAAAAGACCTGAATTTATAATTAAAAACTAAAAATAAAACTTCTAGCTTTCCTGGTATTTCAAAGTAGCACTTTATATGTTTCCCTTTCGCAATCTCAGGTAAATGCGAGTCACTTCAGCTCTCTTACGTAACAAGTTACGAAGTAATATTTCCTAGTAAACTTGCCTGACCTTTTAATTATTATTACTTCCCGAGTAAAAGCTTTCAATATCTTATGGTAACATAATCAATCAACTATCCTTACTTGAGTTTTCTAGAGAACTCGATAGTTGAGAACGAGAAAAGAGAGTGAAAAACTTGCTAAGAATAATGGGCCCAAATATTTAAGTTAATGTGCAGAGATGAGATGTATTCTATGTGATGTGAAAGACCACACACACACCATCAACTTTTATTATGATGACACCATAATCGGTCCCAGGGGAAAAAAGTTATCGTCCATAATAATTTATTATTTTTATATGAACATAAATATTTAACATAATAAACATATTTTTTTCACTAGGACCAATTTTATCGACGTCATAATAAAAGTTGAAGGTGTTTATTGGATTTACTTCGAAGGCTATGTCCCAAATCTGCCCAACTTTTTTTTTTTGGCCCAGTCTTTTGCATTGTCCTTTCTACTTACTACCCACACACTTCTCTAGGTTTTTGAATTTAAGTAATAAAGGCTAGTTTGAAATACATTTAGGTATTGCAAACTAGCCTTCCTCTTGCGACTTTACTCGCGTAAAAGTAAACGGCGTTATCCCGCAGGACTGTGGTGTTTTACAAAAAGAAAAAGAAGCAAATTATATTATTTGCTACATATCTAGCAATCTAATTGCCCCATACATAAAAATCGTCGATCCGTTACTCCGTTACGATATGAAATAAGGAAAAATAAAAACACTTCTATTTCTTTTCTCCCATGGGAACTGAGCATAATCCACGATAGAAACTACCGTATGTACTTTTTAAATCTATTCTAAACAACATATTTTAAATTAATTTATGTACGAGTGCAATAGAACAAGTTTTTTAATCGTGCGGAACAAAGCAAATAATTTTGTCTGATTGCAAACGTCATGAGCACTTATGAAATGAGCTTCGGTGAGAGTTCCTAAAGCAAATACTGTTGAGTTGAGTGATCTTGCTAATATTATGAATGCGAAATATTGCGAGAACGGATGAATGGAAGAATGGATTTTTGTTTATCTTTCACGTAAAAACTCCTCTACGTATTCAGATGGTACTACTACTACAGGTTTCTAATATAGCATTACATCAGAATAACAAAAACAACTTGATAATTAGAAATCGGTTTTTCTCCACATATTCCTGTCCTGACTAAAATATAATAAATTTTAGTAAAAGGTAGCTTCGCCGTTGATACGTACTTCTTTACTTCTTTTAGCTATTATCCGTGGTTTTACTTTATGTATTAATTTTATTTATGATATTTATTGTACACATGGAATCACAATTACAAGATCTTTATTTTTATGTTTACGTAACATATTTTTATTTTGTAAGAGTCAGTTCAAGAACATTTCGGCATTAAGAATATTTATCTTATGGTTCTCTATCTATCATCTATCAATATTAATAAATATTGTGACACTGGCAACCAACGGCGTACTCCATGGAGCGATATAGAAAAATAAAACATTATTTAAAATTTGACGGATTAGGCGAGTGCTAGAAAATAATTGAAGCATTGATAGGTTGGACGTTGAGTTAGGAAGATATGAGAAAAATATAAGTCTTGAAATATATTTTATTTTTATTTACCACCAACCTATCGCATATGGTGGAGGCGCGATTCTAGCATAGTTTAGGGAAAGTGATAGGGACAGTACGCGGCGAAATTATATTCGCGATCGTTATAACAGCAGAATAGGATAATTTTACTTATATGTTATAGAGAATTTACCAAGAAGATGTCGGCAAAATTCAATGGAATACGAGGGGATGTGGAAGACTTCTTGCAAGAGTTTGAAGTGATAGCCAGCATCAAATCGTGGAGTGAGGAGCAAAAAAAATATAGCATTGCGGCATACCTGGAAGGACCCGCTTTATTATTTTATAAATCCAATTTCAGAAATTTTGACTCGTTTCAGCAATTACCTATGTAGTTTATTAAAAGAAGAATTTCCATTTAATGCAAGTTACCACGAACAATTTTATTCCATGAAGCAAAACGTCAAACAAAATGTATTAGAATATTATTACGAATTGGAATTCTTACAGAAAAAGGCAGAAATAACCGAAGATAAAATTTTTATAAAGCAGTTCATAAAAAGTGTAAGACCAGAAATAAAACAATTATTTATTTCTAAGGTGTGTTCGAGCAAAGGTGAATTAAAGGCGGCTGTGCAACAAGTAAGTGAAATAGAAACGGAATCTCGATCCGAGAGGTACCAGTTGGCGATGCCATCTGAAAACTACGTCCTTCCATCGAGAAATCATGGAATCATCATTTATCTACATCCATACCATAATATGTCTATTTTATATTCAGGAGCGATGAGCAAACGCCCTACATTTAGATATAAGTATCTGTGGCTGCATTGAAATGTTTACATTTTAGTGTCGGTAACCGATACTTAATTTCGTTCAAATTTCGAACGTCTTCTTTAAAAGTAAAAATTAATAGGTTTTTTCGATTATCGAATTAGTCGATTAGTAATTTTATGTTCCATTCCTATACATTTAATTCGATGCTGAAATTATAACAATCGATTTGAGAATCGAAATCAACTCGAGTCTAGATTGTTTATGGATTTTAAAAACTACAAACGTCAGTCATTATGTCAGTACTAACTTTTACATACAGATTAAGTTGGTAACTAGGGCGTTTGCTCATCAATCCTGACTATAAAATAGACATATTATCGTATGAATGAAGATAAAGTTATGTATGTGACTGTACATAATTAGTCATTAAAATACTCATGTGATTCTTTTATGAAACTCACTTCGTTCGTTTCATAAAACCACATTCGTATTTTAATGACCCTCATTATGCAGCAGTCACATAAATAACTATTATAAATTTAAGAAATTTTTATAAAGAAACATTTACAAATCAATTTGCTAATATGCCGACTTTGGTAAAAACTTTTTTTTTATCTTCGTTGAGTTGACAAAAAGCCAACGGAACTGAAAACTTATAATATTAATTTGAAACTATTAATTACGAACTCTAATAGGTAAGACATCACAAGGGAAATTGATTAATCCAAATGGTGCGGCTTGTCGTAATCGGGAGCGGTATGTCGTCAATTAAAAGCTCCAAGAATGGAAAACCTCATGAGCTCCTAAGTGTAAAGGCGTGTACACGGTTTGCAGTTTTTTAATAAGTAAAAGGGTTGTATGATTTTTTTCCTTGTGAAATTTTTAAACGTAATATTCTGATATCTGAAAATATAAAACGTTCGCACACATTTACAATGAGTTCACATTCTAATTAATTACATGTAATTAAAGAAATGTTTAATAGAATACAAAATAATTTAATTTTGAATTACAAAAAATACCATCATGTCTAAAGGATAGTAGGATAAACCTGTAACTTGATTAAAATATAATATTTAAAATATTTATTTAGAGTATATTTTTGGGATTGGAAAGTATTTAAAATTAAATTAAAACGGGTTCACTATTCCATTTCGAAAATCATCTCGTCGATGTCGCCTCGTCGAAAGTAACAAATCGACTGCTCATTATTTCGAAGAACATTTGATCGATGCAACACTTCATATAAATACTTTCTACCGATGGTATATTTTATCGAAAAATACTTTATCGAATGACAATAAGTCGATGCCTCATTATTTTGATAAAAAAACGACTGCACCGTTATACTTACAGTGTATGACCAAAAATTCGTCTTCTGTAGTTGTAAGTTAACCTTTGTTCTTGTGACTCTAGAGGGCATTTTATAATTAAAAATAGATGAACAACCTAATTTATTTACTTTGATGGAGTTGGTTGTGATTGAAATTGGAATAGCTATCGTTTGTAGAATAAAATCGCTAATTAAAAACTCTAAATCGCTTGCTTCTAGAATTGGAAGTCTGATTATTAATAAGGCATTCTTCGCTAGGGCGTAAAATGCCTTATTAGCATTATTATTATTACTAAGTAACATTTTATGAAACAATGCTAGTGCTTTTGAAAAATAAAGGCTCGAAGATCAGATGAACCTACAGTCTGGCAGCAAATTGAGCGATGCTTTCTGGTGAAGTGTCCGTCAAAAGAATAGGCCGCAATGACCGCTTACCATCAGGTGGGCTGCTTGCCTGTCTGCCAACTGAAGTTGTATAAAAAAATTGTCCTAATCTGACTGTTTTCCCGAGTTCTTTTTTCAATACTGAACAGGAAAACACTTCGTATCATTCTACCATTAGATCTGCTAAAATAAAACTAACCGCAATCCAATTTACTTTCCGCTCCGTAAATCGGTTGGATTCAATAAAACGGACAGCTCTCGCAAATGTAGAATGCATGGCCGCAATAAAAAAGAAAAAAATAAAAAATACGCCGCCACAGAGTATGCACGCAGCCTATACTTCCCGCCCGCCCTGCGTATCGATCTGTCCGTTATATAACCCTCCCCGCGCACCTCGCCCCAAACTGGATAGGCACCTTCCATATCATTCATAAGTCAGGTTCTGTAGCTGCCAGAGAACCCTGTGGAACCCTGCTGAACTGCGCATTGTTACGCGCACGTTTCCTCTCTTTATCCCAGTTGTTTTCCTGACCTCGCGGTGGTAGAACGACTGAAAACCGCAGGCTGTGTTTTGTTGTGTCGTGCTAAATGTTTTAAGGTAAGATTTTGTTCATTTGTATTGTTCTATTTTAATTCCTTTTTAGATTTAACTTGTTGGACCGCAAGCAGAGCTTCAGGGCAGTTTTAAGACTGTTGTTTAGGAATTTTAACAAATGTATTAATTTTCTGTCAGATGTTAGTAACATCTGTAGTCATGGCAAAAATGGGATAGTGCATCGCGCATTGCTTCCTCCATTTTGAGTATTATTCAATAAATACAATCCGGTTTTCAAATTATTCCTTTTGGTTCTTTCAATTTTAAATCTGGATAAATGTAAATTCATTCGTTTTTGTTAGTCTTAAGTGGTCTTAAGACACGTATTCTAAATTGATTACAGATTTTCGTTAATTTATTGGAATTGGAACATGACGCATGGTATCTTACGCTCGACCATAAGCTTTTTCTTTTCTTTTTTTGTTTATTTTTAGCGCATTACAGAAAGCCAAACAGAGTCACCATTTTCTTTATGAGGACAGATGCTAGAATTTATAAATTTTATTGCAATGGGGTTAACAAAAGCCGCTATAGAAACATTTTATAGTTACATTTCAAACTCAGGTTAAACTGAATTCACCTAATGAAATTTTATTTTGTAAGAAAGTTGTATAAATATCATCATCTAAACAAATAAAAATAATGGTTTCTCTGGTTCGTTTGAGGTTTACCATTGAGGTTACTGAATGAGTCTCTTATGCTGCCAGTCGGTACTTTAATTAAGAAGAGGCTTAAGCGTTATGTCATCTGCGGTTTGAGCTGTAAAAGTAGGTAATTACTTCACAAAGTTAATTAACCGGCGCTGTAATGGTGGAAATTAATGATCAACAGCTGCGAGAGTTCCCCGGCGGCAAATCCAGATTTCTTTTACACAGCCGTTTAAGTATTTGACAACAAACGACGGGACAAGAGTTTAGGTAGAAAATTAAATAATATTCATTATCGTTTTACTGCCCTATTTCTCAAATGAGACGCCGTGATTTAGTTCTCTGGCCGTGAGCGCTATGAGTATTTTGTAAACACATTGTAACTTTATGGTTTACACCTATAGCCAGTTTAAGGACTTCCGATGTTACATCCGGCGCGGTGTTAATTATCTTAAGATATGATATTACGATTTTTTTTAAAAAATATCAATATTACCTAGTTATATTTTTTTTTAAACTTCTTAAAATATGTACAATAGAAACAATGAAAAGCCATGTATAAAAATTCAAAGTTTTATTATAAAAACGCATTAATTCACAATATTGCTACGTCTGTAAGGCCGGTCAAACACAGGACTGCGACTGGCTGATCATGATGAATCATCATGATCAGCCATATTTGATCATCATCATTGATGATGATCAAATATCTCATCATCACAAGCACATCTTCTGGAATTGAATCTCCAGAGACCAAAAAAAGAGCTGAATAATTAAAATGTACATTAAAAAATATTGTATGTCAATTTATTTTCTTTGTAAAATATTATGTTAATTAAGCTTTTCTTACTTTGCGACTGGATATAGTGCCAGGATAAACAATGTAACGGTGCATGTTATTACTTGGATGCTGTCCCTTTCATCGATTTTCAAAAAAAGAAGACAGCATCATCATTTAGGCATGAAGATAAATTATCAAATACCTATAACGTTGGAAAACCCGCCCAAAAACTTTTACTTAAAAGACTTAAAAGACAAAATACTTTTTCCTTTTCTACTTTTTAGTAGGTGAGGAGTAATGGTTACGTAATTAAAATTAAAAACTACTTTTACTACGAAGCAGTAGGTAAGTTTTATATCAGTTTCATTGTCTCGCAAAGTAAAGTCATATTAAAGCCGTTTTCGTTTTACGACCAACTATGCGCCAGTTATTACGCGTTTTTATTGTGCCTTCACTGGACGAGGCAGGATATAGGTGCGATATGTACTAAGTTAGGTATTGTTGGACTACTATACAAAGTTAAGTACAGGTCGAGCTTTGCTAAAATTCTAAGTCATTAGTCCTGCGCGTGATTGCTTTCCGACCGCATCAGGTTTCGGCACTCAGCAATACTCTCTGGTCTAAAAAAATTGAAAAATATACGAACACCATAATCTGTCCATTATTCCCTAATAACAATTTGTCATGTTATTGTGTTAAATTGATCTGTGTTAGTCTTAGTGACCGTAGTGTACTGGTGGCCGCTTTTATATTTAGCTAATAGTAGAAGATCCGAACCAAGGTCGATCTTCATCGAGTTGATAATAGAATGAAACTTATTTTATCATGAATTTAGCATATTAGAAAACCTATTAAAAATGGGTTGCCTAAAAAATTCCTGGACCGACCAATTTTTCTTTTTTTTTAATGATTTTAAACAAAATTTTGCAATAACAAGATAATAAGAAAATTATGTCCTGACTTAACTTACAAAACGTATAGAATGTGCAGCCGTTGGGTTTTCTATTATTTACGTGGGGGGACTACTGGGTTGTCAGGTATAAACACGTATGTGTCGATACTAGTTAATTTCACCTAATTGGATAATAGATTTTTTTTTAATATCATCATAAGCGCTGTTTTATTATGAACACGTTGATATATGGTTGTCTGCAAAAAATTGGGATTTTGTTAAAAAAAAATTTTTAAATACAATTAAACATACTCGGTCCAGGATTTTTTTAGGCAACCCATTTAATATGCTAAATTTATAGTAAAATAAGTTTCATTCTATTATCAACCCGGTGAAGATAGACCTTAGTTCGGATCTTAGACTATAAACAACACCTATCTATCAAAAAAACGCACAAGATTTTAGAATAGATATAACATAGTTTACAGAGAAAGAGTATAGGTACCTAATCTGACGGGTAGAATACCTCTTCAAGAAAAATGTGCAGAATGAATATGAAAATATTGTTATTAAAATATGTTCATAATCCCAAAAGACGTTTCCTAAAAAAACCGGCCAAGTGCGAGTCGGACTCGCCCATGAAGGGTTCCGTAGCAGCAAGTATCATCATAATATAAAAGTTCTTGTAGTTCTTTGTAAGTTTGATCGACGTTTTTATATTTGAGTTAATTGAATGAGAGGAAAATTGCGGTTTATGATTTATGACGTTTAAAAAAAAACTAATTACTTGATCTCGTTCAAACCAATTTTCAATGGAAGTTTGCATGGTAATGTACATCATATATTTTATTTAGTTTTATCGTTCTCTTATTTTAGAAGTTAGAGGGGGGGGGACCAACATTTTACCACTTTGGAGGTGTCTCTCGCGCAAACTATTCCGTTTAGAAAAAAATGATATAAGAAACCTTATTATCATTTTTAAAGACCTATCTATAGATACCCCACACGTAAGGGTTTGAAGAAAATTTTTTTTTTGAGTTTCAGTTCTAAGTATGGGAAGCCCCAAAAATTTATAAACTAATTACTTGATCTCGTTCAAACCAATTTTCAATGGAAGTTTGCATAATAATGTACATCATATATTTTTTTTAGATTTATCGTTCGCTTATTTTAGAAGTTACAGGGGGGGGGACCAACATTTTACCACTTTGGGAGTGTCTCTCGCGCAAACTATTCAGTTTAGAAAAAAATGATATAAGAAACCTTATTATCATTTTTAAAGTCCTATCCATAGATACCCCACACGTAAGGGTTGGATGAAAAAAAAATTTTTGAGTTTCAGTTCTAAGTATGGAGAGCCCCCAAAATTTATTATTATTTTTCTATTTTTGTATGAAAATCTTAATGCGGTTCACAGAATACATCTACTTACTAATTTTCAACAGTATAGCTCTTATAGTTTCGGTAAAAAGTGGCTGTGACATACGGACGGACAGACAGACAGACAGACAGACATGACGAATCCATAAGGGTTCCGTTTTTTGCCATTTGGCTACGGAACCCTAAAAAGCGTGTTCTATTTAAACGGAAATCTTTTTTGAAATAGAAATATTGATTCTAGTGACTCTACAATTTTCACTATAAAATATAAATTGATTCCATTTTTAACAAGAGACTTGAAGAACAATGGCACCTATCCTATAGTACGGCGGCACATTGTGCTATACTTCCTAATGCTCACCGGAATAGATAAAAAGCTTACTCAACATTTTACAATAACAGGGGCTAACTACGGCCTCTAACTTTTTTGCAGAGGATAACAGAATAAAACTAAAATAACTTAAGCAATAGGTCGCCTTCATAATTTAAGAGTGATTTCACTGCCATTTATTATCAATTGTAAATAAAACCAAAACATAAAATGTGCTCACATAAGTGAGGTTAAACAGCAACATTGAAAAAATTACAATGAATCATTAAAATACTTTGTAGCCTTTTCTTTATCACTTACGGTTTAATGAAACACATTTTTCATCATTCTCGAAATTATTAAGAGTTATGATGACATAAAAGTCATTTCTTTGCTTTCTCTTAACAAGACTGGAATAGTGTAGGTACATAAAATTATGTAGATTTTTCCATTTTCATTTGATGTTATCAGTCGTTTGATCGTAATGAATATGTGAGTCACGGTTGAATCCTACGCAATACCTATATCTTTGAGTAAGCTTCTGCAAAATAAAACAGACTGAAGACACTAACGTGCAAAAAGATTAATGTTAAACATCGCGTCTTCTTTTATACTCGTAGAATTTTCTCAGCATATTGCGGTTAGGAGCTTTAAGAGATTAGATGAAAGTTTTATTTTATTACGCTTATACTCGGCAAAAAGCTTTACAAATAAAATGTGGTTCTACTACACAAACAGCGATCAAAACGCGTAAAAAACGTACATTTTGTACACAACGTTCTACGCACATATTTGAAAAGGTCGGATATTTTCTTTACTAAAGCCATTGAGCGCACAATAGCCGTATCAATATCTGTATTCGTATATTTATATCAACTATTGGCGACCCGTGACGGGTGTTCTGTATTGGCATAGAAAATAATACTAACGTAGTAGTTATTGGTGCAACAATTAGACGTAAATTGAGATGTTTTCTTACTAAAAATGAATATCCGACGATGATCTAATATATGAGGGTGTCGAGGTTAAAACTGACGTGCATTGATTGACATGTTTCACTTTGGTTTCACTGATGAGAATAGCGAAAGCTTATTGTACCCATAAACGTAATATAACTAACTAGACAATATTATTTCCATGATTGTACCTAATAATAATTTGAGAGCAAAACATACCATAAATCATAGAAGAGAAAAGATGATGATGATGAAGATATTAAAACCTTCCTTCAAGTACTTGCTTTGGCAGTACATATTTGTACCTTCCTTCAAAATGTTTGTTATAAAAAAAACCAAGAATTTATAAATATACATAACAATTTCCCAATAAATTACGACTTAATTAACTCTCTTTATCAAGTTTAAAACTATAAACATCATGTTGATTTGTTGTTTACTGTTTCCAATTCAGTCAGAGTTACATCAAAGCACGGTTAAGTTAATGACACTTGTTAATTGTTCGTGTAACTCTATCATAAAACAAACTTGGGTGGAAATTTCTAGAGCCAAGATTCATAAGTAGCACAGAGAGGAGCTCGATCGATCTCACATCTACCCGCTAAGTTATGTCGTACTGTACTGTGATGGATAACTAGACCAAAATGATTTAGCCAATCACGCGAAATGATTGATGATAATTAAACGAAACTTGAAGCAAGAAATATGAATTGTAATACCAGAAAAAACTAACTGGCCCCGCCTTCTTGACGCAGATTTGGGAAAAGTTTAATCAAATGAATGCGTTGAAAATTATGCAAATACAATGAAGTCACAAAATGTCCACAAACACCCAAATAATGTATTATCTTAAAGATTTGAAAAGCTTTTATCCAAGAATGTCGCAAATTCGATTCCTACCATTGATAGTGTATTTAAAAAAGAGGTAGATATGCCATCCTTTGACGCACGGCGATTAGAATTTGATCCGTCGAGATATACTAAATCTATGTGCTTCACCAACCGTTGACATTATGCGTCTTAAATGATTTGTGTCAATTAACACAATATGAGCGGAGCATTTTTCGAGCGCTAGTGCCGTATCTACCTCTTTTTTAAATACAATATCAATGATTCCTACACGATACAAAGACATTTTCATCCCACCATCTCGGAAAGAGTATTTTTAATCTTCAATATCTGAGTGGAAAAGCCGTTTTTATTCTCTAGAGGATAAAGTAAATTGAATTTAGAACATCGTGTGCACTAAGTTTGTGAATTAAAAAAAACATTAAACCTATTTACTGCTACCTCTATAGTGCCGAATATATCATACAACTTTTTTTTAATTTGTTAAAAACTCAGACTCGGAACCTTCTTGGTGTTCTTTTTTCAATTTGCTTTTTTTTGCATTTAGTCATTTCCTCGCTGAGGTGGAATGAAAAGTTACGTGTTGCACTCGAGTGCAAAGATTTTTCACCTCGTGCTCTTTTGATTCCCTCGCTAACGCTCAGGATTCTAATTTTGAATCACTCGCTGCGCTCGTGATTCAATTTTAGAATCCTTCGCTTGCTCGGTCATCAAAATTGAACACGCGGTTAAAAAGCAACTTTGCACTCTTGTATAACAAATAACTATTATGTGCACAAACAATGAACATGTCATCATGTTATGTATGTATACTCGTAATATGTGTGTATTTCCAAAAAAAAGTACAATATAAATAATGGTTACTTGTTTTCTGGCACCCCTATTACAAGCTATGCTTAGTTAGAAGCTAGATGGCGCTGTGTTAAAAATGTTACGATATTTATATACAAGTATTTATACCCGAGGCTAATATGAGGTGTTTCATGCCTGCATGTAACGCAATACTACCGCTCCTATCTCGCCGTCTTTCAACTACACAGTTCGAAAAAAAAATGTTTATTAAGGGTTGAAGCAGTGAAAACTTTCTTCCAAGACAATGATATCATATTACGAAGTTATAGAAGCCAAGGAAAATGAACGGTAAAATGAAACAGAAATAAACCGGCTAGAAGCGGGCGCGTTTCAATTAGGGTCTAGGAGACAGTAATCAAGTTTCACAGTGAATCTGTGTAACAATCATGGAGATGATTTAGTTATTTGGCAAACTTATTAAAATGTAAGAGCCTTAGTGCCCTTTCTTGATACTTTGCCTCTGAGCTGTTAATCAATACTTTAGTTCGTTTTTAACTATTTTTCACATTTTTTTTTGGGTTTGAAGTAATGAATCATTAAGTACAAGTACCAAAACCAACACAAAGCTTTTAACGTTCATGGTTAAATATTCGATCAAATCAAGAAAGACGTATCAAGATACTTATTCAATATAGGTAATTACATTACTAACTAACTTATTATTTAATGAGTAGTAACCGTGTAAACATCAGAAACTACTAATTATATTAGTATCTAAAATAAAAGTGAGGACACTAGAGTTATATCTTTTATAAATGTAATAATATGCTATCAAAAATAGGGAAAGCAGCAATGTTACCTCTATCTTTATAAAAAAACTGCTGTGAAATTAATAAAAATAACTTCGTGATCACTGACCAAATAAACACGCCAAGTCCGCTACACGACTACGTGAATTTGCTACGGCTAGCTACGAAAACACAGTGTCGTAACGTATATGCTACGGTCAAGAGGGTAGAATGGCACAAAAGGATTAAAGGATTCGACCTTTGAGGTCTATATAACCATATTAATAAGTAAATTTGGGTCGAAATCCGTTCCCATAATCCAGTTAACTTGTGACCTGCCAACAGGAGGTTCTTAAATATTTTTTAACAAGTTAGTGTTAATCCAATATCATTACGTGTATTTTTTTTTTATTCCGAGGAGAATGCTTTTATGCTTCATAACTGCAGGCTAGCTAGACCTGCGGCCGTGTGTGGGACTCGAGACTAAAGCGTCTACTACCCACTAAACTCCCCCGGCTTCCCCGTCACACCTCATCGGGACGAGCTGGTGCCAGCCTTGTGGCTATTGACCAGTTCGTCATTACGTGTAATGGAATTATATTGTTTTCTGATATTCTGATAATTAGGATTGGGAAGTGTAAACAGAGGCGCATCAATCTACTCTTAGTCGAATTCCCTAAACCAATTTTCAGCCTTTTAATTAATATGTTTTGACAGATATGGGTTGGTTGATGTAACGCTGACTGTACATTTTTATTCATTATTATAAAAAAATGTTCAATAACCTTAACAAACATAATTGGAATTGCTTTGAATTTTGTACTATAAAAATAACTTATTATACGGCTAAAACTTAGGTCTCTCTTAACTAATATTTTCCATGTCCGTTCAACGCCTACGACCAATTTTTCATCTAATGTAATACAAAAACAGCAAGGACGGCATGCCTTCACAAATCACATTAGGGGCGGAGATCGTCGGACGATGAAACCTCGGGCGGAAACTCAATTCGTCGCATTCGAGAAATTTCCTTATTGCATAAATACTTTACTCGGTATCCGCGTGGAAAACGAATAAGGTCGAGATGCGGAACGCGTAATGGATTCCGTTTTGTGGTGAGACTAAGCATCTGGTATGTGCTGAAGTATGTACTTGTAGAAGTGTGAAGCCTCTTCAATGTTTATAGTTCACTCGTAATGAGGTTTTGTTAAATTAAATTGATAGTCAGAAGAACTCGCAGTATAATATACATTTCATGAATAAATCAAATGATATTGTTCTAAGCATTTGACATCCAGTTGACTTCGTGTAGTCTTAGCCTACGTACTTTTACAGGATTTTTTCAGTCATCTATGCGATATGCGGCGACAGTTGATAAGAATAAAATTTCATTTTGCTTGGCCCAAAGGTTGACTGGTAGTACTCGAATGCCATTAGGCATTAAGTCCGCCTTTTGTACTCTGGATTGCGCATTAGGCGTTATTTAGACGACGGGGCGGACCGGTCTTTTTGACCGCACCTTCTCGTCAATGCCCGCGACTACCCTCATCTACGGAAATGCTACGCCGCCAGTGCCGGCATCTGCAACGCGGTCTTTTTGTCCTTCATGTGCGTTGTAGTTTAAGACTCCCTTTGCGCTATCGTTCGTGGTGAAATTGACCGGCCCGACCCACCCCGCCATCTGCAAAGCGCCTTTAAAGTTTAAATAAATAAATGGGATTCCTTTTGTTTCAGCATTAGCGACAATGAGCGTGACGTGGCTATGGGCGGTGGCGGCGTGCGCGCTGGCGTGCGCGGGCGCCGACCGCGGCGGGGCGTCGCTGCGCGGCGCGCTGGAGTCGCTGCAGCGGCGGCAGCGCGGGCGCGCGCACGGGCCGCTCGCGCCGCAGCCAGACTATGACTCCCTGTATGAGTTCGTGCCTCCGCAAGGGTACCCTGGTATGTACCTATCGAATATGGACAATGGTGTCGTAGGCATTGTTATTTCGCCTCCTCTGTAGTTTGATATGTAATTTCAATATTATATGTTTCTTTTAAGAAATGTTTTCAATACGTTACATTATGTACTTAAAATGATCTATAGAAACATTGTCATTATTGCATATTCGTATACGATTGATTAGTAGCATTTAATACAGAGTTAAAAGATTCCTATAACTATCCGACTTTTATTTTCTAGTAGTAGAATCACTGGCTTAGCAAAACGAATGCATAACTATTGAAACAACTAAAGGCCTATTAAGAAGTACTAACAACAACATTTACGACGTTTATGCATGCTAGGTGAGTGTATAATCAGGCATCGACCCACTTCTGCTAGTTTCACTTCATCGGTCGGTCCGGACTCCGGTCAGAATACAAAATCGATACACTGACATAAGGATGAGTTGCTTTATAACTTCAATAAACTTGCCTTTGATTATTGTATGTGTTTATAACTAGTCAATAGAGCATTTTGGTATCTTAACGCATCGACCTAGCCTTGAATACCATTCAGAACGAACGCTATTACTAATTTACTCTGACACCAAAACAAAGTTCTTTTTGTGTCTTTATCTCTACCGTTGCTTGTGTAGTTTAACGTGTGGTTTTTGTTACAGAGATCGACTACCCTGTTGACGTTGAAGACGTCGAGGACGAACCCAATGCTAAGTACATAATTAAACTCCTTGACTACGATGAACGTCCTCCTGAAACATACGAATATAAAGTAATCAAGAAAAAGAATTCTCACACTGAAGCCGAAAGTCCATACAGCAAAAAAGAATCGGCTTTCCGCGAGCGAAGTCATCATTCTGATAATGACCGTCTACGCGACATTTTCATGGAAAAAAATGAGGCTGAGGAGAAAAAAGATCTTCAAGAGCGAGCCGAAAATGATGCCGAGTATGCTTTGCTACTGGGACAACTGTGGTCGAAATACAAATATAATAAAGTCCACGGTAAGAACGTGGAATCGGCACCACAAGGTGTCGTTAAGTTGTACAAAGAGAAAATCGTCAAAAAACGATACCCAGACAACTGGGGTCCAATAGCTTTTAAGAGGAAGCGTAGTTCCGATCCAGATATTGATCGCCCAATTTCTCCTGACTATGAAACTGGGCGAAAGCATGGTGATATCTTAAATGATCCAAGTTATAATGCGTACGAAGTTAACGACGATGACAAGGACGATGTGCGTGATGAATATGCCATAGCTTTTCAGCCACTAGATGACGATAGCGTTTCTGATCTTGGAGATGAAGATCAGTACACTTTTGACAATGTCGAGAAACGTTTCCCTGTCACAAAGCGTAGCAGTGGGCCGTACAACTTTGGTCTGCAAAAGAAAAGATTTGCTTTAGATCAAAACAAACATCAGACCAAAACATTTAGAAGCAGCTCTGGTACTGATCCCCGGATTATTAAGGACTTGTCTAAAATATTCGGCGGCGCGGATGTGGAAATTATAAAAACTCCAGTAAAAAGAAGTAGTGATCATGAAGAAAATTTACACGATGCCAAACCACCTAAAGTAACGATAATGACTCATAATCTTACGCATGACCACACCAATGATACCAAACTCGATGACGACAGTCATGAACATCATGGTCACATACATCACCCAGGTATGTCTGGAAAAGATGAAGAAATTGAGCATGAACATCATGGTCACATGCATCACCCAGGTATGTCTGGAAAAGATGAAGAAATTGAGCATGATCACCATGATCACGACCATCATGATCGCCATGATCACGACCATCATGATCATCACGATCATGACCACAATAAACATGACCGCGGAGAGAGCGAAAAACCAATAACTGTTAAGAAAAAATCTATTGACTGGTCTGATTACTTTGGAATTGATAAACGTAACAAAAAACCATCGGTCTCCTTTATTAATGATCTTACTCAAGATAGACTGAGCAAACAGTATTTTGATACCTTTAACAAGGAAGTAATATATCCGTTAAATAGTTTCCGTAAACACAGCAATGTAAAACGAAATTACGTGCAAGCACCACCAAGTGACGAGATGGAGCCCCAACATCGCAATGATGGCAAACGGAATACTGCTGCTGACAATGATGCTAAACTTGATACTATTGACAAAAAACTAAAAACAATGGAAGGTTTAATTGTTGATGAAGCATTGCATTACTCAAACGTCGGAGAAGAACTTGATTCGAAAGAAGAACAGGAAATGAAAGAACAATTGCTTTCACGCTTAGCTGCTGCTTACAGCTTGGAAAAAATGAGGAAGGCATTAAAAGAATTCAAGCAGAGTATTCAAACACAAAAGACTGAATCTGCAGCTCCAATACCAACGGATGAAGCGAAAGCGAAGAGAGTGGCTGTAAAAAAGGAAAAAGTAGATATCAGCGGAAATGATATTCCCATTTTCAATAATGACAAGAGTGATGATTTTGAAGACGAGCAAGGTGCAGGACATTATGTAAATGGTAAAACCGAAGAGCAGTTTTCTGAGGGATATATGGGTGGCAGTGGAAGACACCGCACTCCTGTTTTATCCACAGGTAATGATCATATTTTAAAATGAGCTTTCGATACGTTTTTATCAAAATTTATAAATTCATATTATGTGTCGGTAGATTTGATGAATTTGATGATGAATGAAAATATGCAATTTTTTTCAGTTGGTGCTACAGGCTCTTGCCCGGTGCTGGGGAAGATTATCCAGCGATGCCGTGGAGTAGACTTGCTTGCTGGAGATCGTGGTCAGCTGTTCCTGCCTCTTTGCAGCTTGCACCAAATTTGTTACCTATGCGTACGTACTTTACCCTTGACTTTGACATTAAAGTAATGATGAATGAATTGTCCATATTTCTAAAATAATGTAGACCACTTTGCATTCTGTTAAGGGCTTTTTCTTTATTTCAAATCTATATATTTATATTTTTACAGGGCGAAGCTCCTCCAACGACTTGCGACCTGGTGTTCTTATCCGAGGCTGACACGTCCTGCGAGGGCGACATGGGTTGCCAGCGCGCCGCCCGCTCTGCGCTGATGGCGCTCAGGGAGTTGCACGACAACCTGGCCGACGAGCTCGACGGCGAGTGCGAGGCCAGCCCCTGCCTCCCCGCCACCCTCAAGCTCAACATCGGCTGGCAGCGAGCCCTCCAGCGATAAATCCAACAGACCTTAACATGCAGCGCTCCAGGCGTCGACGAGTCTCCAGACCGAACGCGGGACCCGCGCAGGCCCCTCATCCAACCGTTATGCTGATCACGTCGAATATAATTTCACCATAAATTAGTCGTAGGAAATGTCATCATATTCGTACGAGTCTAACCAGCCATAGACGCGTAGGAATATAGCGATAAGATTCACAGTGTTGGTATCTCAAATAATTATATTGCCGGCGTATTTTTAACGCTATCCTGCTACGCTTTCATTGTTAAATGTCATTTGAATATTATATTGTATTGTACGTTGTACGACATTTTGCTAGATATATTTTTGCGGTTTTTCTGATAGTTCATATAATTGGTACTTTAGGGCTCGGGACGGGACTAGATGTTGATTGATGATTTTCAAAAGAATCGCATTGTTTATTGATGTATTGAAGATGGTAATTTTATCGTTGTTAAGTATTTACGTATTTAAGTATATCGATGTAGATAAGTGGAGATTAATGATTACATCATTAACATGTGTATTAAATGTATTTCAATTTAATACATGGATTATAATAATGGGAGTTTATAGCGGAGAAGCGACGATTAAATTCAAAATTTAAATGTTATCTTACTAAATATACTCGTTTATGTATTAGATATTAATGTCTATATTTTCTTATTCTTTTAATTAATTATTATAAATATAAATTGATAAAGAAAGGTGATAATACAAGAGAAGAGACGCGTGCTTCGTTTGATCCGTTTCCTGGATGGTTGTTCGGTCCACACAAACAAGTCATGCCTTTTTATTGATACAAAGCGACTTAGCACTAGTGCTGCACTTTAGACTTTACTAGACAATAAAAATATATTTTTGTTTACACCTGACCTGTTTCCTATACGAGGGTCATGAAGTGTAAGCACTTATAACGGTGGCCCCCACCTTCTAAGCACAAATTGAGAAAATACAGAGGGTCTAATATCATCTCCGTTTGAACTAGAACAAAATATAGACAAGTAAAAGATTAAAGAGATGAATAGAATCTTCCTGAAAAACTGTACTTTTATACAATAAATGATAAGTAATGTAGAACAACCGATATTACACTAGCAGATACTTTAGGTTGGTTTCATTTTCATCGAAGAAGGAAAGACTTAATTCAAAGACGTCCTCGTATCTAATTCGCCATCAAGATTCTTGACAAGCGGCTGTTCTGTATTTTCCTTCCCTGTGGTCTAAGTCTTCCGATTGGCTCTGAGTTTGGCAACCCTCGTCCGTGGCGCAGCCGCTCCCTGGTCGCATCTCGACGTTTACCGACATTAGGCAGACATCTCAAAGATTGTAGTTAGGTAGATCTTAATTGATGTAATTTATTAAATATGCTACGGCGGTATTGCCGGTCATTTTAAACAACTTGAATGTTATCACTTTATTCGTAAAATGTTCAAGTACTTACTAACACACGAATATAAATGGTTTTTGAATATCTTTGGTTTTATTTTCCCTTTCTGTAATTGAGAAGTTAATACTGTGGTGGAAATTAAACTTAGCATACAAACCTCTACAATATATTTTTTAACCTGGATTGACATGGATTATTCCCGCCTGCCTCTACCAATTCTGCCATCACTAGGGCCAGACGAAACCTTTTAGTTCTGTCCACTAGGGGTAAACGAAACTAAAGCAATTTCATCCACTACTATTGACGCAAATATAAAGTACATACCTACCTGCCCGCATAAACGTCGCCAAAAGCTATTTCAGGATTATTTTGATAAAGGAAAATTGTAGCGCCAAAACAACGGCCTCGGAATTTCATATTTTTCATTGACTGATAAAATCATACTTTAAGAAAGTCATGAAAATAAATTAATCATTCCAATTAAATATGTCTTCGATAAAACACCAATGTACAACATCGACGTATGACAAAATAATCGTCGTTGAGATTTATCTCATAGATAACCCGATAAGCGGCGAGCAACATCGATAGTCACATATCGACTACAAAGAACATCATACAACTCTTTTAACAATATTTATATGGCCTAGAAACAGTGTAAGGAAAAGAAAAAGCGGTGAAAGACATGGCAAGTACGAGCGACGACAAAATACAAAATGGTGTAGACAATCCAGCCTCAACAGATGGTAAGCTCTTAGTATAAAATGTTGAGATTAAAAACAATGTATTGTTAAACATTGTTCTATGTTAGTACGAGTATAAGTCAGACACTCACCGGTGAGAGAAAATATAAGGAAACCTTCGCTTCCGGATTATACCTTCTGACAATAAAAACATAATCCTTTGATTCTGCAGTGCTGTCAAGCGCTACAGAAGTTTGTTGGCATTTTCGTCAGGTTCAAATATTAACTGGAATTGCCAGATGTTAAATCATTAGTTCAATCATGCTCTGAATAGTTCAGAACAAAGCACTTGAGGCATGAATGACATGCTGTAATTATTCGTGTCGTTATCATTTATTTCATAATCTACAGTTTTTTTTTCTCTGTAAGTGATATTTAAAAACATGCTGTGAATAATTAATCACTTTAAGTACTGTTATGCTTCTATAAACATAGCATAATAAATAAAAAGAGATGGAATGGCAGACAAAGTTTATAAAAATTTTCTTTTCTACATTCAACTTTTCTAATTTTTACAGTATCCAAAACAAGGTTGTTCCTGTGTTAAGTCACGTTACTTTAGTTGTTCTTTTAGAGTATTATAATGTATTTTTAACTTTACATTAAACTCGATAATTTTAATATTTTATACTTCACTGTATTGACCAAAGTTTGAAATAACACTGCATGTCCATAATGTCGTCATATACGTGATAATGACAATAATTTATGGAAGTAAATGTATTAGTAAAGTGTTCACGTATATAATTCAAGTGTTGAATGTAAATGAATAGTCAAATAGGTCTCAAAATAGGCCTAACACCATCCGTCAAGGTCCGGATTTGTGAGACGTTGTCGTATTTATAAAGTAAAATAACAATATTGTTTACGAGAATAATTTCGCGACGGCGCGACTGTCGGTTATTATCGTAATCCATAATCAGTCATTCTTTGTAATTAGTCTTCATCTATATTAAACTATAATATTATAAAGAGGAAAGATTTGATTGTTTGTTTGTATTGAATAGGCTCCGAAACTACTGAACCGATTTGAAAAATTCTTTAACTGTTGGAAACAGGGGCGGATCTTGAATTTGTGGGGCCCTGGGCTAATACTGCTTAGGGGCCCTACCTTATTACCTATTTAGTCAAAAAACTGTTTTCTGTAGTGATGTACCTACTATGGATGTAGACAGCGTAAGTCGTTGTTTTCCCTCAGTAAAATGATTTTATCTTAATAAGGTTTTTTTTTTGTTAAATCAAAAGTTTTACGATTATGATAGACGAAACTCGAACCAATAGTACTAGCTGCGTTGCGGAGGGTCACCGGCAGGGGTCATTGCACTTCGCGTTTATCAAAAAAAATTATAATTTAGTATTTACTAACATTTGGTTTCCACTTAGGGTTTCCATTTTCGCATCAAACTCTAAAAAAAAATTAAAAAAAAGAAAGAAAAATTCCAAAAAAAAACTTAAAAAAAATCTTGCAAAAATCGATAGTACTACTGAAGGTGAAGCGTTCTGTTGCGGGAAAACAACGACTAAAAAAACACGCAGTATATAATATAATTATGTTAAGTTGAAGAAATAGGAAAACAAATATTTTATTTACGTTTCACCCGCGCGTTATCTCTTTTTTCAAATATCCTACCTTCCCCCCACATTTCCGGGATCAAAAGTACCCTATGTTTACCGGGGATAGTGTAGCTTTCCAACAGTGAAAGAAATATTCAAATCGGTTCAGTAGTTTCAAATTTGTTATTCCCGCGGGAATGAGGCGTGTCCTAATCCGGGTTATAAACTATACGTGTGCCAAATTTCATCTAAATCCGTTTAGCCGTTTAGGCGTGATTGAGTAATCCAAACATCTAAACATCCAAACATCCAGACTTTCGCATTTATTATATTAGTAGGAAGTAGGATTATGACACAATTAACTTATTGCCTTCACCAATAGCTAAACCAGGGCTCTGTACTTTTTTTTAATAACTACATTAAATCTCTCCTTTCTTCCCAAAAAAAACAATCAAAATTGCAGTTTCTGGTTTCGCCAGTTTGTTAAATAAAGGGGTAAAAAGATTTTTGTATGAAGGCTGGTTTACCTACAGACTAGTACCGCCATTTTAAATTTTTCAAAACCGCGTTCACTTGAAATTCTTTCAGAACATAGATTTAGTTTCAGAATTAGGTACAATACAAATACAAAATGTCATTAGACAAAAACTCGTAAAGTGTCACATTTCCAAGATATAAGCAACCAAAGTTTTATTTTTCCATGTTGATTTTTTTTTCAAAATAAGTAGGTAGCGTTCACTTAAAATTCTTTCAAAAATGGATACCTGATATCAATACAAACATAACAAGTCATTAGACGAAATCCCGTAAAGGGTCACGTTTTAATTAGGTAATGTAATTAATATATTTTTTAAAGATATTAAAGTAAAGCTTTGGTTGCTTATATCTTGGAAATGTGACCCTTTACAGTTTTTTTTTCTAATGACATTGTATGTCCATTTTTGTAAGAATTTTAGGGGAACGCTGTTTTGGAAAAACTTGTGAATTTTCATAACCTCGACGATAGCAGAAGTGCGGAAAAATAACAAAATTGCGTCGGGTGGGCGATAAGCGGATCCCATTAAATGATTTATGAAAAAATAATATATTTCAAAAGAGATTTCAAGCTTGTTTGGTCCTACAAACAAGCTTTAACTAAGAAAATTAAGTCTGTAGTTTGTTTGACAATATATATGCCGACCGAAAACAAGCGACGACGAGGAATTCCCCGTTGCGTTTGATAGATGCGCTACACGAGTTAATTGATCGCAGTTTTGCCAACATTATGATCGGTTTTTTTTAATTCTAGATATTTTTTATTATGGACAATATCGTCTATTGTTTTCAGTTCGGATGGGGGCCCTCTGTATCCACGGGGCCCTGGGCTGCAGCCCAAAAAGCCATTAGGTAGATCCGGCCCTGGTTGGAAAGCTACACTATCCCCGGTGAACATTGGGTACTTTTGATCCCGGAAATGTTGGGGGAAATGGGGAATAATTTAAAAAATGAATTACACGCGGTTGAAACCGCGGGCGGAAGGCTAGTAACGGATAAAAAGGGAAAAAAGTTGGCAAACATTTATTTCTATTTGTTTGTCGCAAAACTGAATGCAAACTTAAAAACAAAAAGTTTATAAAGTTTATTTTTATTGTTATCTGCTTGATTACGAGTGCCTACACCATGAAGTACGAGTATGTAAGAGTTACTTCACTTATTGCTCTAAGCTTGCACTTATGATTTCGATAAAATGTTATCATAGTAATAAAATGTTCTGATATGTTTATCTATGTAAATATATTTTGATGTTAACTACATTAGAGGCGAGGATCGTTAAAAGGACTGTGTAAAAGCGTATCCTGATTCAAACAAAATATTATTATTATATTGGGGACACTAAAAGGCAAAAAAGGTTTGAAAATCATGAATATTGTTTTCACCCTTTTAACTATAAAATCATTAACTGTGGATATCACTCTGGATTACGTTTGGTATTTACATCAAGACATTATTTTCACAACGATTTTCTTCTTACAGATGATGGGACATACAGAAGACCCGACTTAGTAATAAGTGTTCAGCCTCAGCCCATACGTAAGTTCTTTAAATTATTTAAAAATCGCTTGTACTATTTCCCTTTCAAGTTCGTAAAAAAGCTCAGCTCAAGACATAAGTTATCATTCATAATTTCGTATGGCTTCCATGAATCCTTAGATGTCTATGACGAGTTGTCGCACGCAACCAGTCCACTGCCGCCGGCTTAAGGATATGGAGCTTACGCATACCACCACAAACGACGGAGAGGGCATTCCTCAACAATATGCATCGTTGTTTGGATTGGAGCCCCACAGTCACAATCCGGCCCATCTCGGAAACCCCATTTAGACCCATGACATAAGTAAAAGTAAAGTAAAAAATTACAAGTAGGAATTCATTATATATACAGAGACCAGAGCAGAACTGCCAGTCACAACGTTGGACTGGCAGTCCAACCCTCGCGGACAGTTCATCCCCTCGCATGGCTTGGACTTCCTCATCGGCGTCTCTCGGCTACTTATAACGCAGACAGTTGAGCTCACTGACCGTAAGTCATAAAATTATTATAAAAAATATGCGAATAAAGGGGACTATCCACTACGATATATTCAGTGGTAATAAAATTTCTTTTTGATTAAATGACCAACGAAAATTATCGTTTACGCTTAGCTAACCCTCCTATAAACCCAATAAAAACGTATTTCCGAAATGTACCTCGTTGGTTCTCAACTGCACATAATTAGTATTTTTTTTTGTCGTTATTGTTATTTGTCGGCAGCTAGTTCAAATAGAATTTAAGTCCGTTATCTAATAATCTACATCTGATGAATATGCAGTTCGTTTAATTACGTAAATTACGAGTGATGGATGATGTACAATATAATACTTAATTTTAGTGACATCAAAAATCGAGTCAGAAAACCGGTACATAGTGCGGGTTCCGCACGGCGAGGCGCTGTACATAGCCAGCGAGACTTCCAGCAAGACCGAGCGCTGCCTGTGCGGCACCGGGCGGTCCTTCGTGATGCGCCTGCACGACAACACGCGGCAGGAGGCCATGGTGTTCAAGCGCCGCCTCGCCGCCGCCTCCTGCTGCTTCCCCTGCCGCCTACAGGTGACGCTGCTGTTACAACAACTAGTCATTGGATAGAATAGCCAGCGGGACTTCCAGCAAGACCGAGCGCTGCCTGTGCGGCAACGGGCGGTGCTTCGTGATGCGCCTGCACGACAACACGCGGCAGGAGGCCATGGTGTTCAAGCGCCGCCTCGCCGCCGCCTCCTGCTGCTTGCCCTGCCGCCTACAGGTAACGCTGCTGTTACAACAACTAGTCATTGTATAGCATAGCGAGACTTCCAGCAAGACCGAGCGCTGCCTGTGCGGCACCGGGCGGTCCTTCGTGATGCGCCTGCACGACAACACGCGGCAGGAGGCCATGGTGTTCAAGCGCCGCCTCGCCGCCGCCTCCTGCTGCTTCCCCTGCCGCCTACAGATGACGCTGCTGTTACAACAACTAGTCATTGGATAGAATAGCCAGCGGGACTTCCAGCAAGACCGAGCGCTGCCTGTGCGGCAACGGGCGGTGCTTCGTGATGCGCCTGCACGACAACACGCGGCAGGAGGCCATGGTGTTCAAGCGCCGCCTCGCCGCCGCCTCCTGCTGCTTGCCCTGCCGCCTACAGGTAACGCTGCTGTTACAACAACTAGTCATTGTATAGCATAGCGAGACTTCCAGCAAGACCGAGCGCTGCCTGTGCGGCACCGGGCGGTCCTTCGTGATGCGCCTGCACGACAACACGCGGCAGGAGGCCATGGTGTTCAAGCGCCGCCTCGCCGCCGCCTCCTGCTGCTTGCCCTGCCGCCTACAGGTAACGCTGCTGTTACAACAACTAGTCATTGGATAGAATAGCCAGCGGGACTTCCAGCAAGACCGAGCATTGCCTGTGCGGCACCGGGCGGTCCTTCGTGATGCGCCTGCACGACAACACGCGGCAGGAGGCCATGGTGTTCAAGCGCCGCCTCGCCGCCGCCTCCTGCTGCTTGCCCTGCCGCCTACAGGTAACGCTGCTGTTACAACAACTAGTCATTGTATAGCATAGCGAGACTTCCAGCAAGACCGAGCGCTGCCTGTGCGGCACCGGGCGGTCCTTCGTGATGCGCCTGCACGACAACACGCGGCAGGAGGCCATGGTGTTCAAGCGCCGCCTCGCCGCCGCCTCCTGCTGCTTCCCCTGCCGCCTACAGGTAACGCTGCTGTTACAACAACTAGTCATTGGATAGAATAGCCAGCGGGACTTCCAGCAAGACCGAGCATTGCCTGTGCGGCACCGGGCGGTCCTTCGTGATGCGCCTGCACGACAACACGCGGCAGGAGGCCATGGTGCTCAAGCGCCGCCTCGCCGCCGCCTCCTGCTGCTTCCCCTGCCGCCTACAGGTAACGCTACTGTTACAACAACTAGTCATTGGATAGAATAGCCAGCGGGACTTCCAGCAAGACTGAGCGCTGCCTGTGCGGCACCGGGCGGTCCTTCGTGATGCGCCTGCACGACAACACGCGGCAGGAGGCCATGGTGTTCAAGCGCCGCCTCGCCGCCGCCTCCTGCTGCTTCCCCTGCCGCCTACAGGTGACGCTGCTGCTACGACAACAAAATATCATTAGATATTGGAAAGTTTCTAAATGACGCTGTGTGAATAGTGACTAGGGATATTTATTTATTTATATTAATTGTCATTTAAATTGCAGGAAATGAAAGTGATAACGCCTCCAGGGGACTACATCGGGCGCATCCAGCAGCGGTGGACGTGGATGGTGCCGTTCTACCTGGTGCGGGACGGCTCCGACAACGTGCTCTTCGTGGTCGAGGGACCCACCGTGATGCAGAGGAGCGCCTTGCTTCTGTCTGAGTTCAAGGTGTAGTTAAGGAGAAGGAGGAACGAGGCCATTATCAATAAGATCATACAAAGAAAAATTGTTGACAAATTCTAGTCTTTGCAAGTCTAAGGAATATAATATTATTATTATGTCAAATATACTACTATACTACCCTGAATTAGTTCGAGTGTGGCATGGTGGTCCTAAACTCCTAACCAAAACTAAAGTCTAAATTTAAAGAAACTGTCTGAACTAATGAACTAGCTAAACTTATTTTCATATTTTTAAACGACTATGCCAATCTTTTTTTGGGATCTTCTACAAACACCATTACAATCATCAAGGTTTTATTAAAAGGTCCACATGACTATCACAAATTATGTTAACGCAACAAACTTTAACACAGATTATGACCGGCGACTCGTTACGAGAAGTGGGCAAGATATCCCACGGCTGGGACCGCGACCTCAATAGTTTCGCCACGATGCTAAACTTCCCTGACTCTGCAGTGCAGCCCAAGCAGAAAGCGCTCCTCCTTGCGACTACATTCCTATTGGTAAGTGTAATAAACTTGATGTTGCTAGTTTATATTGCAGGTGAAGACAACAGATTTCACATGTGGGAGTAGTAGCTATGGCTAGCTACGACGAATAAAGCACGGTTTACCTTAGCTCCCGTCAAATGGGTTTTTCCCGTAACATATTTTCTTTCTTTTTCGTCCCTCTCGAGTCTCGACCCTCGGTCTTGTTAAAAAAGTCCCCCACTCAAGGCGAGAATTAAACCTACTTTTAATGTCTTTTTCTTTAAATACGTATTAATCAGAAAACCATGTTTTAATTGAAATAATTACCTATATTATTTTATATTTGTTCCAGGAATACACTTACTTCGAAAGAGCGAAAACCAACTGCTGGCGATGCAACTGCTTATAAAATACTACACAAAGGTCATGTTATTGAAGAAGTGAAATGGATTTTTGTATTTTTACATTATACATAATACAAAACATTTATGTAGTGTGTTTTTTTGTTTCTACCATAAGAATAAATCTGAAGCTGATATTTTTTATTAAAACAATTTCGCAAGCTCGTAGAAAATTCCTTGCCCAATCACAAATATTAGCTTAGTTAATTAAGCCAAGTCCAGTGTCCTAATACAGAATAGGTAATATTATTAAAATAGTTTTGTTTTTAACCGACTTCAAAAAAGGAGGAGGTTATATGTTCGACTGTATGTATTTTTTTTTTTTTTTTTTTTATGTATGTCCGTCGATTTCTCCGTCAATTGTGGACCGATTTAAATAATTCTTTTTTTATTTGAAAGTGCATAGTTCAGAGGTGGTCCCATTGTCACCATGTCAGGATCTGATGATGGGATTCCGGAAAAATCAAGGGAAAACCTCAAATTTTATAGGCTGCGCCTACGCGTTACTTGTTTTTTCTGAAGCCATTCAAGTTTTTGCGTCCGATAGACATCATTTTATGTTGATGAGCTGATGATGGAAGGTACAACTCCTTAACGGTTAGGAGTTAGGGGATAATTCTTTCAGTATTGTAGGAATATGTGGACCGTTAGTTGTATTTTATGTACTTTTGCAGCTAAGGTGATGAATGGAAAGTACAACTCCTTAACGGTTAGGAGTTAGGGGATAATTCTTTCAGTGTTGTAGGAATATGTGGAACGTTAGTTGTATTTCATGTACTTTTGCAGCTAAGCTGATGATTACCCGGGGATGGGCTGGTCACTAGCCAATAAGGTTAGCACCGGCTCGTCCTAATCGGGTGTGAAGGAGAAACCGGGGGAGTGTAGTGGGTAGCGGACGCTTCGGTCTCGAGTCCCACACACGGCCGCGGGTCTAGCTAGCCTGCGGTTATGGTGCATAAACGCATTCTCCTTCTACCCATGGTGCTGAACACTTAATGATTACCTAATATTATTATCAAATAATACAATTCTACTCGTATTTTCGCTATCATTATTATGAAAGAGTTTTACTCACTACCTACGTGTTATTCACACTAAAAATAGAAAAATAAACAAACTTTTTTAAAAAAAAATTAAACCGACTTCAAAAAAAAAGAAACAAAAAAACTACCTAAAAAACTGAAAAGCAAAAAATAATTTTAATAAGACATTCATCAAATGCGCTTATTGTCTAAGCCTATTAATTAAATTGTATTTTACGTGCTAGGTAGGTACCTACTAATCTGTTTGAAGTCGGTGCCAAGCCAAAGGTAATCAAAAATGATATATAATAATAATGTATTATAAAGGGTTACTTATTAATCCGCGGACGTAGGTACGTAATCTGGGTACCTACTATTTGGCTTGGCACCGACTTCAAACAGATTAGTAGGTACCTACCTAGCACGTAAAATACAATTTAATTAATAGGCTTAGACAATAAGCGCATTTGATGAATGTCTTATTAAAATTATTTTTTGCTTTTCAGTTTTTTAGGTAGTTTTTTTGTTTCTTTTTTTTTTGAAGTCGGTTTAATTTTTTTTTATATCTAAAACTTTTAATTTTATGATCTTTGCTAATAAAAAAGTTATATAATGACAATTTATTAGTTTCGCGGCTAAAATTTAAAAAATATACATTGACACATTGCCTGCTGTCTGACTGATTGATTAGTAAAATTTTTCTATGGATTGATTAGTTTTGTTAAATTTTATAATGGTACGGTGCGATTTTTAGAAATTATTTTTATTTGTAAAATAAATTTTTGTTAGGTAGTATGATGATGATGAATCCACCCTGTCCATTAATTGGCACGAAAAAGGATAAAACATGGACTTACGACGAATATTATGTCGGAGAGAGAGACGAAGAAAACAGAAAGGATGGTCAGGGAAGAAACCACTGGACTGGAGCTAAGGTAACTCGACTCTGTGGGTAAATCGTACTTATTAAGCCCATTATAGGTTCGTTGCCAAAGAATTGTAACAGACGTAGAAAAAATTACTGAAACGTAGATTTTATTAGCGATTTCTAGTCTGGTAGACCAAACAAAGGTCTTAGCCATGATAACTTCTTGCTATAGCACAACAATAAGTAAGGCAAACAAAATATCAATGTATATGTGGACGCCTTACCTCACTAAACCAAATTTTATTTTTACACTTGCGGCCAACCCGAGTATACCGTAGACACGGTTAAAACTCCATACTCTGACAACCTCGCAAATATTTCAGTCAATAGAATGGTATACTGGCCAGCTCCTCCGAGACACAATGCACGGAGTTGGAGAATATCGATGGCGGCATCTTGGGAGTGAGGGCACGCACTACACCTACGAGGGACACTTTCACTGCAACAAGATGCACGGATACGGAACCATGTCGTATCCGGATGGACGGGTCTTCACTGTAAGATAATCCGTAATTTTGTATTGTTTCCTCTTGAAATACCTAAATAAGCCGAGTAGGTATTCAACACCGCGACGTTGTCTAAGAACGTTATTCAGTTCGTTGGAGCCCCGATTACTCTTAGGTTGTGTCCGGTGTCCCCATTAAGTGACAGTGAGGTGACTGTCTACTGACTGACTCTGAGAGACATATTAGTCGCCAACTTATTGTAGAGTCTCGACCGTGAGCTTTGTTTACTGACACTCTGCCGTTCACTGAATGAGTCGACTGTATAAAGTACGCGCTGTTTTATAGGCGAACAGTAGGCGGCCGACTGTCCACTGACTGACTCTGAGCGATATACCGCGTTTACATTCAGCCCATTGCCGCGGCAACATGGGGAATAAACTGGGAAACGCGAGAATGTAAACAGGTCATTTCCATTGCCTTGACGTTGCCGTTCGCATTGCCCGGCTATCCCCCATTTGGCGGTTTTTCTAGCGGACATCAAAGCGCGGCAATGCGAGCGGCAACGTGTGTTTACATGTTGCTCTCTCGTTCAGTCGTTTAATATCTTTAAAAATACTTACATTGTTCTATTAATTACGATGAATTGCTATCATCCACCA
This sequence comes from Mecyna flavalis, assembly GCA_949319885.1. NCBI lineage: Eukaryota > Metazoa > Arthropoda > Insecta > Lepidoptera > Crambidae > Mecyna > Mecyna flavalis. The sequence goes on from OX439426.1 coordinate 4,619,013, forward strand.
TGTCCTCTGACGACGACGTCCCTTTTGAATTCTATTTTTTTTAAACACTTAAATAATTAATTAAACTTAAAAGGCGCCGACGCTGCGACAATTTCCACGTTATCCATGGCCCAGAGTCGAATTTAAAATACATATGAAGCGGCAATGTAAACACTCATTTCCGCTGACGTTGACACATCATTAAATGTACGGCAAGGTAAGCAGCAACGGAAATGGCTGAATGTAAACGCGGTATTATATTAGTCGCCAACTCAATGTAGAGTCTCAACCATGAGCATCGTTTACCGACTGCTACCCAACCATTCACTGAATGAGTCGACTGTTTAATTAAAGTACGCGCTGTATTTGACACTGTATATAGAAAACAGCTAGCCGTAACGGTGATATGATTGAGCTTGAAGAGCTGTGACTTTATTCATGTCATTAAAATGTCTATTTGCTCATGGAAATATTACGTATGATGAGATATTATTCTTAAATTAAATAGTTGTTATTTAGTTGTCTCCACATTGAACAAAAGAACAAGGATTTTAACAGCGTCTAACTAAATTACCTACGTAACTTTCAGCGTGTGCGGGGATTTCTATATCCCCTCAGGCAATAAATGTATTAAGGAGACACGTGTACGGTTTTACTTTTATTGTAGGAATCTACTAGAACTAAACGCAGTTGAACTTAGAAATATTCTTTGCTGAACTACAGAAATACCATGATCACTGTGATGCAAATATAAAAAGACATTTATTTTGTGTCAATGACAAACTTTTACATTTTAGTTTGAAGAGGCTACAGTTTTTGTTTCTACTTTACAAATATTTTTGACGGCATGGTAAATATTCTAATTGTATAAATACCTAACTATCGTATAATTTTTATGAATGATAATTATATTTGTTTGATAGGTCACTTGCCTTACGCACTCTTCCCCCAACCCACCCGCACTTGGCCAGTGTGGTGTAGTTTGCCCCACACTATCTCACAATTGAGATAAGGCCTCCTGTGTCCCAGCAGTGGGGACGTATATAGGCTGATGATGATGATGTTTGTGTAAAAAATGTAAAAGATAGTAGAAGTTGTCTGACACCCGATATTACAAGCTATGCTTAGTTCAGGGCTGGACGGCGCTGTGTGAATGTTATAATTTCCTTTCCTCCAGGGTTTATTCCACAGCAACATACGCTGGGGCCCCGGCATTGAGTCGCATGCGTGTCTGCGAGAGGACGTGGGTCTCTGGAAAGGCAGGCAGCTGATCCGACTAGCATGGCGGCCGTCCACGCCAAGCCTCGCCCCGGATCTGTATGCCACCGTGATTGGAAGAAACTGTGTGGACCCACACCGCGTCATGTTGGCCGAGAGACGCCAAAGAGTTAGTTTTTATATCTATGCGTATTATAATCAAACTTGATACTAACAATTAAACAAAAATAATGACACACAATAATTCACACTATGGAAACTGCAAGCAAAAATCTACACTAAGTCTTTTCACGAGATATGGGACTTGAGTCCTCTACTCTAAACATACGAGAAAACGCCATCGATGCCAATCAAAGGGTTTTTTGTATGATGGTGTTAGAAATGTGAAAGTTTGAAGAAGCTTCTTACAAGAAGCTAGCAATAAAAGGACAAGTTGCTACATTCTACAGCTACTTATGCTCTTTTTTTTTTGTACTCACAAAACAGTGATTGTAGGCGCCTAAAAACCATTTACATTGGTGTGGGGAAGTCAGATATGCAATTGGAACCCTGAACGTTCTATTACTTATATTTATGGTGGAATGAAATTTTTCGATGTGCTTCAAATCCTGGTGTAATCAATCACTTGCAAATCATAAGCTAGGACGAAGTAGTGTCAAGATGACTAGAAAATTATAAGACAGGTCACGAGTACTAACCTGATTCTCCTTGAGTTCTCCACACTCGGGTAGCAGTTGTCCAGCAGGGTATCACCACAACACGCACTCGACACGCATAGACTGCCAACTAACTACTAAAGAACTTAGGTCACACACTAATAAATGTTTTAAGATGAAGTGGCTCTCAGCAAACGCGAGAGCGGTGACTGTCGACGAGAGGCGGCCGAACTCACTGACTCGCGGTCAGTGCTCGTGTGACAAGGGAATGGAGGTAGACAGAAAACAATGGCGTTTGCGAGCGTCTAAACTACCCTCATTCCTATTAATATAAAAGCGCTAAATACGAAATTCGCCAGTATTAAATTAAAAAAATATATATTTTGGAAAAGTTTACAGGTCTTTAGGTTTTTTGTACTTTTGATTTTTTTTTTGAATAAAATGTAAAGTATCCTACATTTAAAAACAGATCGGTGAAACAAATAGTGCCTTAGATCTACTGAAACAGTATGGAGCAGATCCGAGAGATGCTGCAGAAAAATGGACCAAATTGTACCCCAAGAACTGCACAGACCTGGCGAGCCCACTTTGTTTTGCTGATGCGTTTGAGCACAATTATTACAACGGCAGGATTAATTCACTTGAAGAAGTTTCTTTTGTTATGGAATACAAAGAGGTATTTCACATTTATTTCAGAGTATTCAAACATATAATAAAAACCATGTAACTATAAATTATGAGGTCCCAAAATACTGAAACTTTAAAAATAGAAACAAAATCATCCTCGTTATCATAACTAAATTAAACCATCTAATATTTCCTCACATAGACCAACACCTTTTTAAATGTTTAGTATGCTTCTAGGATTTAAGCAACGATAGTGTTGAAAATAACCCTAACCTGAATACTTATTATGCGTGGAATAATAATAAAGTTACGATTCATATGATGAAACATAGCTACACCCACGATGAGCAAAGAAATCCCGATGAAATCAATTTGATTGATATTCTCTCTGGAGCAAGAAATAAGTTCAAACCCGCCGGAGAACATGAACTTGATTGCAGGTACTACAAGAACTACATTTTTGAGAACGAGTATGATTTTTCAATCCGTATTCTACTTACTTCTGCATCTGCATTTTCAGAAGCTTATTAATGGCATGTTACCTGGGACACACATCAACTGTCGTCAAGTTGGTTAATGAAGTTAATATACATCCAGACATTTCTGATAGTCTTGGAAATTCAGCTCTCATGTATGCTACTGTGAGTGAAGTGTTATTTTAATGTTTTTTCAAGAGACCTGTTTAAACCAATTTTCAACAACTGTTGTCAAACCCGTCAGCTTTATCAAGTACATCCAAAAACGTGTGACGTTCAGGACTTTTTGGATTCTCGCTTACCCTCTGTGGTTTAATTTGAAACAGAAACATATTTACATACGGGTAGAATATCTTTATAGCTAATTAATATGTTTTTCAAGTGTGGCGATCAGGTAGATATCATACATTACCTGGTGGATGCTGGTGCTAACGTGAACAGCTACAACGATTCATGTTGTACACCTCTTGGTATGGCTCTTTTACGGTACACCTTTGCTCAAAAAGATATACCGCCAATTAGCATGCTACAGGCGGTATTACCACCTCCTGTAATTCCCGCTCCACGTAAGTAATGCTTTGAGATTTTATGACTAGAATTATTAGTAATCTATCACTATCACGTAATAATAAAATTAACAATATAGCGCCAGTGGAACAAAAAGTTTTTGAATGGAACTTCACTCGTGACCAAATGGTATCACTTGTTGCTGGAGGCCTTGCTAGAACACCAAGCAAACTATCTAAAGCTGTACCTAAGAAAATTAAGTCCTCGCAGTCTCTTAAAGATTTACCAAATGTTAGAAAGAGGACCGATATAGTTTCGTCACCTAGGCCGCCTGCTATAATGGAACACATTTCGGAGGAATCTTTCACTGAAGATAAAAAGATGTTCAACAATATTAATAACGAATTCGAGACAAAGATAAACGATGTTTTCTCTCGTACTGGAGTAAGTCCTGTACTATATTTGTTTGAAGCAAACGATATGGTTAAAGAAATTGATGCTAGTGATGAAGAACCAAAAAAAGCACCCGAGAAGAATCCTAAAAAAGTTATTTCTAAGGTATTGAAAGATACAATGAAACCGAGCAAAGAAATTATATGGCAAAGTACTGAAAAAGATGAATTTTCTTCAATTGATAGCTTTGAGAAACAAAAAAACCAAATGTAAGTAAATATTTGTTATCAGTGATCTTTTTTAATAGGCTGTAGTGAAATATGCAAAAGACGTGATGATCATTGAAAACTATAGCGCCCAAAGTATAAACTTGAATATGGAAAGCATACACGTATCCCATTTATCTTAAAATCAAACACATCAATTCAGGTCGTTAGACACTTATCTGAACACTGACAGATTTTTTTTTATATTAATATTTCATTTTAATATTTTAGGTTGGCTCGTATAACGCTGGTTATTTTACAATTACTACGTAATGGAGCAGATCCAAGCTTAGTGAAATGTCCTCAACCAGCTCTATTTATTGCAATCGTGTCTGGATGCCCTGATCTTGTCAAACATTTAGTAAGTTACGGTGCAAACATAAACGAAACTTACAATGAGGTAATACTTATCAAACCGAAGAATATTGTACTTCTAGATAAATGATCATATGTTTAAGCTTGTAAATGTTTTCAGACATTCAGATATACTCCCTTGGATATAGCAGTCTCACGTGAATTTTCGTATAACAATTTAGACATGATTCGTACAATTCTCGAATGTGGTGCAATCACAAGTCACAGGCTCCACTACGGGGAATGTTTTTCTACAGACACCTTACTTCCAGAAGAATGTGGTCCAACTTTGCTGCATGCTGTTCTAGCACGGAAAACTGAAAATGATTCTGAAGATGAGGTTTGAGAGTTTTGAGACCCAACTTTTCATGAATACATAAGTACAATTTCTTTTGATAAAGCTTATGCCACTTTTTTCAGATAAAACATAATGTCTTGGAACTGTTGCTAGAATATAACTGCAATCCTCTGATTCAGTTTAAAGGAAAATCTGCTATCGATATAGTGATGTCCAAGAGCATGGATCTTTTTGACATCTTCATAAAAAGTCCGGCAACAAATCTTAATGCTCCTATAAACGATTTGAACCAGACCGTCCTTATCAAAATGTTCTCTTTGCCTTTTTTTAAGACCGTACTTCCTCTGGAACGGCTGCAAACAGTATGTTCAAACTTCTATTACATTATTATTTCTATCTATCAAAACTATCCCTATACAACTTAAAATACATATTTCGTGGCGCATAGGCTAAGCGATCTACTTAATGAACATGCTAGATTATAACATTGTTAATATGGTGGACATTATTTTATAGCTTAATATTTTTAAGCATTTTCTTTCTAGCTAACAAATTTATTATTATATGGAGCTGACCCATTAATTAAGTGTAAAAACGGCGCCGAGGAGTATTCAAACATCTTCGTGTTTGCATCGAAAACTCTCAGTGAACTAGAAGCTGGACAAACCAAATCCCATCCCGCGTCTCCTCCAAGTAAGTTAATTCGCCACCATCAAACATATTAATTTATAATAAAATAAACTTTATGCTGCTCCTCGCTAGCGTATGCACCATGGTACACACCCAGGATAAAAGTCATAAATTTTTTGTTTATTCTTGGGCTGGATCATTGATAGTATCGTAACCATAACCATCTTGTTTAGTTGTATTAACGTAACCATAGATGTGGTATCTTCGATTAATCTGGTAGACATAACACACGTGTTTAAGCTACTTGTAATAGCATTATTTGACTTTGAATAGACACTACATTATACTTACTTGTATATACAAAACAGATACGAAGAAAGCCCCTCCCCCGCCTAAGAAGGAGACGCTGTCCAACAAATCGATGGGAAGGCTGGGCGTAGACGAGGTAGGAGACTACAAACAGGCCATGGACTTGGTGACCGAGTGCGCCAGGCTTCTGCATGTGCGCTGGCTGCAGGCCAAGCTGTTGAAGGAACTCGTTGAAATCATCGATAGGTGAGATACAAGCACTAAATAGTGGTATCAGTTTATCCCAAAACTTTAAGGTTATAATCAGTGCAAAATCCATTAATAAAATAATACCCTGAGCTATATTATTTAAATATCCAATACATTGAAATCAGGTACAAACACCGGCAATGGAATATGATTCTAAAGGAACATAAACGCAAAAAGAGCACAGGATTGTGGCTCACGACACAAAGATGTCTCGAAATATGGGACATTCTAAAGCTGACTAGAAAGAAGGTTTACAACGACGACAGAGTTCTAAAGCACCTATTGTATATTGTACAATACTACAATCGGTAAGAACAATTTGAAATTTATGTAAAAAATAATAAATGTAGGTATTTAACATGTTGGGCGCCTTCCACTACTGACAATAGTTTATACTCGTAGCTGCTGGACTGAAGCGTGTGAGTCCGTACAGTCGTACCGAATTCCCGAAGCCATTGCATGCTGGTGCGAGCGTAAACGATTAGCTTGAACTATATCTGGATTAGCTTGAGTCCATATAGAATCGCGGATTTAATTATAATAATAATTATCGTCTTCCCCAGCAGTGGGATGTTTTAATTTCATAGAATAATAGAAGAAACAGTTTTCTATGAACTGCGCCTGCTGCTTAGAGCAACAACTTTGGCAACATAGATAGGTACCTAAAAGCTCTTTAGGGATATGCGGGTTGTTATTTAGTACATTAACTACAACAGGATGAACAAGATTTTTCCATCGATGCGACCAACGGCAGAACAGAAGAGCTCTATAGAATGCAACATCAATTATTTGCTAAAAGAGCGTGTAGCAGCCACCAAGCTATCTACGGATATGGGCTCGTGGAAACGTCCATATGTCAAGCCGGAACTGACTTCGAGAGCAGTAAGTGATGCTATAACGACTTTATTTCGCTTGTCCAGATGCTCTATCAATGTATGAGATTTTCATACTGTCATTTTTCTTTTTAGGACGAACAAAAGTTTAATGTATGTTTCGAATGCTCCCTGCCCTTCCTAGAGGATAGGATCCAGTGCAGATCCTGCAAGCTGGTCGCTTTCTGCTCTTTTGACTGTATGAAAATAAACATAGAACGCGCGAATTGTCATCCCTGCAGCGAATACTTGAAACTGAAGTACTTTCCTAGCCCCCCGGAGAGTGGAACGCAAGATGTCTTTTTGAACGTTTAAATAAATTCTTTTAATAGCTTACCCATTTTTTACATCCTCCCCTGGTCTAGTAGTTAACAGCCGTGTGTCGGAATCAGGGGAGCGATCGCGCTAAATAAACCACGATTAAACTGCTGCCGTTCTGCCGACTTCGTATAGCGCCGTCGCGAGTTTCAAACGCGATAGCACTACCAACGGCTGAGGTTCAGTTGTTGATAATTTAGCGCGATCGCCCCCCAGGACTTGAGACATTTGTCCCGCTAAACTCCCCCAGTTTCCTTCCTACTTAGTCCTTTCCACCTGAATGGGACGAGCTGGTTCCAGCCTCGTAGGCTAGCTATTAACCAGCCCATTCCCAGGAGAGGTTTTGGCTACCTAAGAACTGATTATTTTAATAATTTATTGAATTGATGTCAGTTATTTAAAAAAATGAGTGTTTGTGGGACTTTCACACACATACACTTTCTAAAGAGTAAGAAAGAGAGGATAAGGTACCAAAAACCGTACGGGAGACGGGAGTACGGGAATCTTGTCTATAAATTAAATATATTGGGCGATTTTCTGACAGCCCGTTAGTTCTCAATAGATGGCGCCGTTCCACTTAAGCAGTGCAGTCACAAGGAACGGAACGTTATAAAGTTTACATCGACATGACTTTTTGTTTGAGTCAGATGTAATTTTCATTCCCGAATAAAATTACAATTGGCGAAATTATGAATAAAAAACACAAAGCAAGCCATTTATTAAGGAGAAGAAGAAAAATGAGTAAAGATTATGTTATGGCTCCTAGATGCTCCTAGATGCAAAACCAGAGGTACAGTCTGTTCCACATAAGAAGTCCTTTAGCCGCTATATTGGTAGTATTGTTTTTCAATACATTCAATCTGTTTTTTGACAGATTTACAAAGCGTAGGCAATGCTGCCAATATAGCGGCTAAAGGACAACTTATGTGGAACGGGCTGTAACAATAGATTCGTTCAACACCATCTAGTGAAGCTTATGGAAGCCTTTTTTTTAAATGGCCTGTCAGAAAATCTCGCATTATGATGTTCGTTCGACGTGTGGGGTGGGGTTCAGCCTCAGAACAAGAACTAAAGGCATTCTTGTTCTGAGGGTTCAGCAGTTTTAAAAGTTCCTTAGTATAAAAGAGGCCATTTTGTTGGTCACCCTGAATTGTTATTTTATTATCTGTAGATATGTCAATAATGTCAAACTCAAAATCAAATTGCCGATATGTCATTGTCACTTGCGTTTATTTATTGGCGGGGTTGCGGCTTTTGTTATAATTTAGTGAAGTTTAGGAAAATAAGGCAAGCTAAAGCACTAATTAATTACTCGAAAATGGCTTCAGCTGCAAAGAGACTAAAGTTATCCACTCCAGGTCCAGCAGCCAGTGCTGAATCAAAAACAAATGTTGAAGATTTTATGAAGAACATTCAAGCCAAGCGTGAAGAGACTGCAGAGTCAATTTTAAAGTACAAATTCAATAAAAAGAGGCTTAGAATCGTATCCCAGGAGCAGATGGTGCCTGATGATTGCGAAGGAATCGTGTATTGGATGTCTAGAGACAGCCGGGTGCAAGATAACTGGGCTTTTTTGTTCGCTCAAAAACTCGCTCTGAAGAATGAGGTACCGCTGCATGTGTGTTTTTGCCTTATTGCCAAGTATCTGGATGCTTCTGTAAGGCAGTTCCACTTCTTATGCAAAGGTATTATCATTTAATAATTCTCAAGCTAAGGTATTATTTTTAAAAGGTTCGTGTGTAGAGAATATCTATCTTAAATAATCAACACCTCTTTAGACATGCTCATATTTAAATTCAGTATTCACTAAATCAAACAAACACTAAATTAGTTAAGGAATTTTCTATTTTGTACTCTGGAAAGTTTATAATTTATTGAGAGGAAAAGTGAACAAAGCAATTCCCTGCTGTGCAAAACTTACTATATAAAGTAAAAAGTTTACATAAAATTACCTCAATCTATCATTACAGGTCTTGAAAAAGTAGCAGCAGATTGTAAGAATCTCAATATATCATTCCATCTCTTAGAGGGAAGTGGAGGAGAGGTATTGCCGCAGTGGGTGATAGACCACAAGATTGGTGCGGTGGTGTGCGACTTCAACCCACTGAGAGTGCCTATGGGCTGGCTGGAGACCTGCAAGAAGAAACTTAAGAAAGATGTTCCTCTGATTCAGGTAATTTAATAGTTAAAATTCTTTAAATATCAGATGGTTTTATTGGGTAAATAATAAGTAAAATATTATGGCTTAAACTGAACTTATAATAAACCTTTCTTATTTCTTTCATTGGTCATTTGACATGAAATACTAGGATTAGTTTTAAGATAATTTTGCTTTTTGAAAGCTCCACTTTATTTATGGCTCCTCGCCTAATAAGTTCTTAAATCTCTTCCTCCAGTTCAAGTATGTTTTCCTAGAAATAAGCTAATTAAATAACTTTCAATATGATTATGTTATAGGTGGATGCCCATAATATTGTCCCATGCTGGGAGGCTTCAGATAAACAGGAATACTCTGCAAGGACCATCAGGAACAAAATAAACTCTAAGCTAGGAGAGTACTTAACTGAGTTCCCTCCTGTCATAAAACACCCACACACTAGCAAGTTTAAACCAGAAGTAAGTATTTTAAGGATATAAAGCTCTAATTCATTTGCCAATAAGTTAATACAACTTTTAATTGCGCTTGTTATAAAATATAAATTTCTTTACATTTGGAAGTAATGTGAGAAACATGTTTAGATGACATGTTGATAATATTTTGTATTTTAAACACTGTAAACCATACAAGAATACATCTTTGACTATATAGAAGAAAAAAAAGCTATGTACAACAACTGGTTGTGCATATCCCTTGCAAACAGTAAGTGAACCAAAAACAAAGTCAACTATTTTGCTCTGTTTAAGAATATGTAAGGAAAAGAAAAATTGCATTAAATGACGGTGCAGTTGCAGCTGCCAATATTATTGTTATACATTTTTAATAAGTAGGTATCTTTGTTTTATACTGATATATTGTGTTAAAAAATCACATCACATCATTAATTGAACTTGTTACTTATTACAGCCCATAGATTGGGATCAAGCTATTGAATCCAGAGAAGCTGACAAAACAGTTGGTCCTGTTGAATGGGCAAAACCAGGCTACGATGAAGCCGTAAAAATGTTGAAGAGCTTCATAGACAAAAGATTACGAATATTTTCCACCAAGAGAAATGATCCCACACAAGATGCACTTAGCAATTTGTCACCTTGGTTTCATTTTGGTAAGAGTTATCTATACTAATATTATAAAGAGGAAAGATTTGATTGTTTGTTTGTATTGAATAGGCTCCGAAACTATTGAACCAATTTGGATTACGCACGTTTGTGTGGGGAAGGGGGGATAATTGACAAAAGATAGTTATAGCAATAAAAGGAATCAATTAAATTGATCTGTTGCTACATGAAAACAGTCCAATCAAAAACACATTGAAATAGATTTGTTATCTCATGGAAAGGCTGCCTCGTTCCTTTTGGTCTTTCCAAAGGGAAAACATCATACTATGTTATAGGATGGGGAAAAACACAGATAAGTTATAAATGATATTGACTTGTTCCTTAGTTTAATTATTCACTCACCCTATTACATGTTCGGTGAACTGTGCAAACACTTAATTTTAATAATGGTGAAATAATGCTCATCTTCAGGTCAGATATCAGTGCAGCGAGTCGCCCTGTGCGTGCAAGAGTACAAGTCTAAGTACACGGAGAGCGTGAACGCGTTCCTCGAGGAGGCGATAGTGCGTCGCGAGCTCGCTGACAACTTCTGCTTCTACTGCGAGCATTATGACAGCATCAAGGGGGCGAGTGCCTGGGCCCAGAAGACTTTGGATGATCATAGGTGAGGCTTCATTTACGTTCGTCTCCCATGGTACGAGCTTCAGACCCAAGGAAACACCCCAGGGTTTTGTGGGTAAACTCCGCCCTTTTTAGGCTGCCCGCCTTCGTCGGATAAATCGGTGACCGACTTTTTGTAGGTGACAAATAGAACATACTGATAGCAATTTATGGAGCAACGCACACGTCCTACAAAAAGTCGGTCAGAAATACCATAGAAATGAAGTCGGTCACCAATTGTCGGTATTACAAAAAGTCTGACGTGGGGTACAGCCTTAATGAGGGCGCTATTTACGGGCTCTAATCGCCTTAAGCTGCGCCTCCTACATGTGAAAACTTGCCTTTATAGTGTCCACCTTTCTATTAATTTGTTTATTATTCCAGAAAAGACAAACGAACGCACATATACACCCGCGACCAGCTCGCCAACGCAGAGACGCACGACGACCTGTGGAACTCTGCGCAGATCCAGTTGGCGAAGGAGGGCAAGATGCACGGCTTCCTGCGCATGTACTGGTGCAAGAAGATCCTCGAGTGGACGCCCTCGCCCGAGGACGCGCTCAAGTACAGCATATACCTCAATGACCACTACAGCGTGGATGGGAGGGACTCTAATGGATATGTTGGTGAGTCGGTACTAACGAATCAGAAACTTAAGTAACACTGTCTTAAATGCTTTCACGCCCTAACCACTGAATATCGATGAAGTTAATAACTTGAATAAAAATGACAGTCATAATATGTCATTTGTATCCAGGATCAATGCTCTGTTCCCATAGGATTATAGAAATGGAAGTTTGCATGGTCAAATCCATACAAATCTATAATATAAAATTATCCCTTTATTGTATGAGATCGCATAACATCAGAACAACTGCATCAAATGAGCTATTTCTCTCATTGTTGCGTTATAATCGCATTATTTTTAATATATTCACCAAGTCGCCCGCCCTGACTTGGTGAATATATTAAAAATAATGCTAGTATAGAATAAAATATTTTTTAAATACTATCGCAAAGTTTAATCTTTTTTTTTTGCTTAAACCGCATGGCACACATTTTGTCGTAATACGTACGGATCTTTTCTTATGCTTGCCCTCTGGCTATGTAAAGCTAGAATAGTAAGTATTGAAGACAAAACCACATAACATACGGTAGTCTCGAAATTCAGTAAACTTGTGCGTATTTCTTCGGACGTCTATCAGAAGAACCATATCGTTTGGCTGAAATGATGATCAGAAGAACTGATTTCAATAGCCAGTTTTGCTATACCGAGTTTACTTAAACGCCCGTCAGCGCGTCTCATCAGGAATCTATGTCATTATGTTATTATTTTTGCTGCTAATCCAGGTTGCATGTGGTCCATTTGCGGGATCCACGACCAAGGCTGGGCGGAAAGAGCAGTCTTCGGCAAGATCCGCTACATGAACTACGAAGGTTGCAAGAGAAAATTCGACGTCAAGGCTTTCGTCGCGAGTTACGGTGGTAAAGTACACAAGTACGTGCCAAAGAAGTAAGCGCAGTGTGATGTGCTCGTACAAACCTAGGTATTTAATTATTGAATTGAATTTTTGTACTTAAAAGATTTATTCATAATAATTAAGATTTATAACATCACTATTTGTCATTAATATTGAATGTTAACAATATTTTTAACTAGAAGATCTGTTTAGTTTGCAATTTTATTAAATCTCAGTAATTTAATAATGAAGGCTTACAACTCAGAGAAACCTTTACTAAATATAGAGTACTAATACTAATAGTTGGTATTAGTACCTACCAACTGTACCACAGATTATGTTCAATGCACTTAGCCACTATTTGGTGATAGATATGTCTGAAGTACAAAAACATACCAGAACAAACATTTATCTATTACTTTGTGCATTGTTACTTGTTAAAAAATAACAATTATTTATGAGATCCTGTTTCGCTTTTGTTGGTCATAAACAGAGTCATTTTTTTTACAAGTCCTAGCAATAAGTATTAAAATAATACTTTAAGTACATATTTAGATGTTATATAATATTAAGATACTAAAACCATTACTGTGTGATACTAACTCGAATTTTTTTGTGGTTACACTCGAATGTATGTAAAGTTTTGAATCTGTTGTTGTTTTATATTTAATTTTAATGTTCTTAGATTGATTCTTATATCGGATGTTTTGTATTTTAATTAATATAAGGTACATTCTCATCATATAAGCAGGCGTGGACTTACCGTCAAAAATTATGTTGGAGTGATTTCAATTGTAATTCAAATTAAAATAATCATCCGTGGTCGTGCTGGATAGCATCACACAACAAATCGGCTTACATTTAAACACTGCTCAATCAATGAATACTTTTGGGAAAATTTAAAATCTACCTCATTTTTTCTCTGAATAAAAATATTCTTTGATATTTTACCCTTTCATTTTAAATACGAAGGTGAACCTTAAAATAAAACATCTTTAATATTACTTATAAATATTTTTATTTATGAAATGAATGTTCCAAATAATCATATAGTTCGATAAATTTCATAAAATTAGAAATAGAAAAATAATAATATCAAAGAGCTATTTTTTCATTGGAACATCGGTGTCAAGTTGTGTTGTGTATGGACAACTATACATATTTTAAGAACTTAGAAAAAGATTGTATAATTTGGGTTAACCTAAGCTCAAGTTGAATTCTAAATTAAAATACATTTTGTCACAAAAGCACAATGTCTTCAAGTCAAATTTTCTAAGAGAAATTAAATCATACATAAGTTTTCTATTATGTCGTAATTTATTATAATTAAAATAAAATCGCTACAAAAAAGAAAATAATTAAGAAATTATATCATGATTTCACCACACAAAGGAATTAATCCAAAAATTTAAGAGCATACATCGACTGCGTCGTATTTATTATGGATATTGAATTTTATTATGATTTCATATATAAGTATACTCAAATAACTGTTTCACTATGAACACAAATTGTGGCTCGTTTCTATTTAACATATTCCACTAATACACAGTACAGCACGAGGGTTATACACCTTTACTTTGAACATACAAACGTTAGCATTAAATTTCGTAGAAAACTCGAGATAAACATGTCGAAGACGGCAATAAAGGAATCGAGAGATCATAACCAAATTCTATATCAGTCCGAGGAGAATTAAAGGAATGTGGCCTCCGAGCCCGAGATGCGAGGCAGAATTCGGTTACAACTCCCCCTAGTGGAAAACAAAGAGAACGAAACTGAGGGTCGTCAAAAAGAGGCGACGTACTACGAATACAAAACTAATTGATTGTTTTACTATGCTCTTGTGTGTTAGTGTGTGTGTGAAAGCAGAGCTAGATTCGCTGTCGCGGCGCTGCTGCGCCTACTGCACGCAGCAGCCGTTCTTGTGGCCGTTCTTCTTGAGGCGCGACTTCGGTCGGTACTTCTCCAAGTAAGAGAGCTGCTTGGCGTTTATAGCCCCACGGCGTTGACTGGAAAAGGGAAAATAAGTAAATAAGATACGGTGTTAAAGTACTGCCATTATACAGCAGCAGAAAAATATTGGAATTATGGTCAACATCTTCATCGTGACTGCTGCGCAAAATATTGTACACGTGCAAGTGGACGGGTACGTTTCTTATCTGTGTTTAAACACACGCAAATAAAATTGTTTAGCGTGGGAAAGATATTGTATATAGCTGACATCATTATTTAGCCAGCATTACGAACTTTAAGAAAATTAAGAGAATAAAAAAGTCCTTTAAAATGGTAATGATATTATATTAAAAACGAAGCAGGTTATTAAAACACGCATCGTGATGGCTAGAAAACATTCTAATTGGTCCGTCTTATATGTTTCTCTTTTTTCTTACGTGATGTATCGTATCTTTTGCTCTACTCACATCATCACAACTTTACTTGTCTAATGACGTGTGTGCAGTGCATTTTAAAATTTAGCACAAATTACGTAACATACTGACTGAGCACAAAATAACTAGGTAAGACGTGCTTCCATATCCCAACGCAAGATAAAATAATCTATAAAAATGAATTGCTGTTCGTTAGTCTCGCTAAAACTCGAGAATGGCTGAACCGATTTGACTAATTTTAGTCTTGAAGTATTGGAAGTTCAGGAAAGGTTTAAACAATGAGAAAATATGTAAAAATTGCGAGGAAAATTAAGTGATACGAAGTTACGAAGTTCACCGGGTCAGCTAGTTGTTAAAATATTTGGTAGCAGATACTCACTCCCTGATGGTCTCGACGGCCTCCTCATACTTCATGCCGAGCTCGATGAGCGCGATGGCCACCATGACGGGCGCACGACCCAGTCCCGCCACGCAGTGCACGGCCACGGCCGCTTCGGGCTTATTTTGAGCTCTGCAAGACAAACAGGTCATTTAGATACAAATACATACGATCACATACAGTATGGAAATGTTGCCAGATATTCCTTAAGGCTGGGGAGGTTAGTCCGCACTACGCGGGCACTGGTCGTGCCTCTTCAGGTGTGAAGGGTATGGCGAGGAGTTTAGCGATTAGTCCTGCCTGAGTCTCACACACATTTTCCTAATCTACTGTTATGATGAACACTTGAAATAATTCTCATCCGTACAAAAAAGATGTTCCTTAATGACGTCCGGTTCGCTTTTTACCTTCTTGAGATAATGGTAAGTTCGGTCTTTCTTGAGAGTAAAGACCTACGTCAGGCGAAAGTTTGCAGTCAATGCCCATAGTGAAAGGTTTAGATACAAGCTAGACTATGAAAGTGTTCGTGACTAGTCTACCTAGTAAATAAAAAGTTCATTAGGTAACTTCTTATCCTTCAATATACAGTTAAAGTACAAATAAAATTTCGTCAGTTATCGCAAGTTTTATAAACGCCAATGCAACAAGTGTTGACTTCTACGCCACTATTTTTTTTTAGATTTTTACGTAAGTTCTATCGAAATTCAAACGTAAATCGCTCGGTGTATAATATTTTTTTTATGTTGGACAATATGTGAGATACTGTCAACCATTTCAATAATTGACTTCCGTATTGAACCAGGCTAAACGAACAAATTGTCCTTATGCATGACCATGATAAAAAATCCAACCAGTAACTAGATACTTCACGAGCAAAGGGAAAATCGAAACGTGAATCTAAGCACGCACGCAAGACTGCACTTTACAACAACACAATACTCATACACAGTTACACACACATGTAAAGTGATAATGCGATATCCAGATGCATGCGTCAGAGCGAATCGTAAAGGCAAATTAATTGGCATCGATGTTCGTAGCAACTTGAACCAACGGGAATATATCGAGAGCGTCATCAGAACAGCTTCCCGTAAACTCGGAATCCTGAACAGAGTGAGACGATTTTTCACTCCGGTGCAGCTTTGTCTCTTATACAAGGCACAGGTTCGCCCGTGTGTGGAATATTGCTCTCATCTCTGGGATGGTTCCGCAAAGTACTTATTGGAGGCTCTCGACAGGTTGCAGCGACGTGCTATCCGTATTATCGGTGATCAAGAGGTGACTAAGACCCTAGAACCTCTTCAGTTACGTAGAGACGTTGCCAGTCTTAGTGTTCTCTACCGTCTCTATAATGGGGAATGCTCTGAAGAGTTATTCCAACTCATCCCGTCCTCCCCTTTCCACTCCCGAACAACACGCGCCGGACTGCGTTGCCATCCCCATACCATCCAGACACTGGTGGCCCGTACCAAGAGGTATAGTTCCTCTTTTTTGCCCCGTGCCATTAGGGCATGGAATGCCCTTCCGGCTCACGTGTTTCCTTCCTCCTATAATCCTGGGCTTTTCAGGCGGGGCGTGAAGCGGCATCTATGCAGGCCTTCGGGGTGAGGGTGACTGGCTCAATTGGTATGATCTATTGAGCCAGTCAACCTTACATTTGGACCTCACTTCCGCTTACCATCAGGTGGAGTGAGGTCATCCTGACTGCCTCTTTATAAAAAAAAAAAAAAAAAAAAAAAAAATTGACTGTAGACTGACGCACTTCATGGTTGGTGGTAAATAAACTTACGTCTTCCCATAAAAAGAAACTCGTTTAGTTTCAGGCCTATTTGAAGATTTTTAAATTTCTTTATGACTCATACACCCTGTTGCAGAAAGCTCCATTAAAGTTAATGCTTCATTTAATCTAATGCTGTCACTTTTCGTTGTCATGAAATAAAAAGTGACAGCAATAGCTTTAATGACACATTAACTTTAATGGACGTTTCTGCAACTGAGTGTTAATCACCTAAATACAAGGACTAGATGATGAATACGGGTCATATGCATAGTTTTTTTAAATTTTGTTGTCTGTTTTCTCTTATCGTCAAGACTGGGTAATTTTTAAATGCAATCTGAATAGCATCGATTGTAATTCCAATGTCGTTTATGCTCTAGATTGTTCCGAGCTGGTAAAATTTGTAAATCCGTACGAACTGCATACGAGTTCAAATTTTAGCAAATGTTGACCAGTGGGTACTGACTATTAAAAATATGTACCTAACATCCGTTTAGTTCTATTTGTGTGAAGCAGAAATTACAGGCTGTAATAACATGACTTAGCGCCATCTATAAAAATTTCAATGTATTAAATTATTAATGTATTAGCGCCCTCTTTCATAATTGTAATGTATTAACTAAGCAATAAGAAATGTTATAGATTATAGTACCATGAATCCTTACCGGCTAAAGCAAGCCGAACATTGTGTCATTTGTAATAGTTCCTAAAAAAGATCATAGATGGCGTTAGCAAATTCAGATTATTGTTTTAGTGTATTCTGCGGTGATGAGATTTTTTTCCGTACAATGACCCTCAGGCCATAACTTTGTATTTTTGAGCAAGAGGCCAAGAACAAGATAAGCTTGCATCCGCCCTCAGCGTCCTTCCGGGGAACTGTTGCGTGGGACTTGCTATCTTATTAAATTTGTAATAACGCTCCATATTGCAAATAAAGACTTTTTGTGGAGATCTGCGTTTGTTTGAAGACGACCCATAGCTCCTCGACGTGTCGATACTCCACTACTTTGACGACGCATCGTGTCATCCCAGCTTCTCATCTTTATTAATGACGCACCTAAACGTCATTCTATTATATTGGCGCCCAACTCGCGGCCTTCGGAAGTACCGGAAGTACCTATATTGAAGACCGGAAATGTCAGACTGCGACTTCACCAACTACAAAGAAAGTCGTCGTCTGGACCGTCCTTCAAGATCAACAAACCCAGGAAACTGAAGAAACCCAACAACCCTACTACAGAACACAACACAACTACATAGAGCAATTCAGTTTTCACTAGTTGCATCTGTGCATTACTTCCTTCAGGGGAATAGTGCTACGGGACTTCTAGTTGAATATACATATAGATGCGCATGCATCCACCCTCAGCGTCCTTACGGGGAACTGTTGTGTGGGACTTGCTATCTAAAGAAGTCTCTGTTGAAAATTATAAGACTGAAAGTCTTTCAAGAATAAAGAAAATACAGGAAACTAAAGAAACCCAAACTACCCTCAACCATATCGACAAATCTAGCAGTTCAAAGCATGGAGGCGATGTGTGCTGAGCAGTTCACGCAGCTTTTGTTAATCATCGGTCACCGAAGAGGTACATTTACTACATGCTCCGCGTCCTATGGAGGAACAAAGGAGGCAGAAGTGGTGAAATATCTCTTGGCAGCGGTAAGCGTATTGGAACGCTTAGTGAGGATCTTCGAGGAAGACGCCTTTGTAAGCCTGCCTGTTTTTTTGAAAGATGAAACACAAGAGAATGTTGACTTGGCATTAAGACGATGTCAGAGCACAACAATAATCCTGCGACAAGCGGATTGTGAACTCCCGTACATACTCAACACTGATGCAAGAGAATTTGCTTTAGATGCAGCTCGTGTGCAGGGGGAGGGAGGTGATGAACACCTCGTAGAACACGCAACTCGTTTAATGAATACGAGTACAACAACTTGTACTTCAACTGGCTTTACTACAGCCTATTTAACTTTAAGAAAAGATTTAAAGACCACAGCTAACAATGAAGTAGACTTTCGACAGATAGTTTCGGAAACAATAAGGCGACATGGACTTGCATCCTTCGAAGTATCACGACAGTCTACAACCCATTGGCGTTTACTATTCCTCAAACTTGACTCCATTATGCTGGGAGTGTAGAGAGACCCACACCCTTGTCAGTCAAGCCCTGCGGAAGAGAGGACGGCCTAGAAATGTTGATAGAACACTGATTGATATAATCTTAAGAAACACTATCCAGATCTTATCGTCGGGACGACTTCTAGATCTGAGGGGGAGAATGTAATAACATGACTTAGCGCCATCTATAAAAATTTCAATGTATTAAATTATTAATGTATTAGCGCCCTCTTTCATAATTGTAATGTATTAACTAAGCAATAAGAAATGTTATAGATTATAGTACCATGAATCCTTACCGGCTAAAGCAAGCCGAACATTGTGTCATTTGTAATAGTTCCTAAAAAAGATCATAGATGGCGTTAGCAAATTCAGATTATTGTTTTAGTGTATTCTGCGGTGATGAGATTTTTTTCCGTACAATGACCCTCAGGCCATAACTTTGTATTTTTGAGCAAGAGGCCAAGAACAAGATAAGCTTGCATCCGCCCTCAGCGTCCTTCCGGGGAACTGTTGCGTGGGACTTGCTATCTTATTAAATTTGTAATAACGCTCCATATTGCAAATAAAGACTTTTTGTGGAGATCTGCGTTTGTTTGAAGACGACCCATAGCTCCTCGACGTGTCGATACTCCACTACTTTGACGACGCATCGTGTCATCCCAGCTTCTCATCTTTATTAATGACGCACCTAAACGTCATTCTATTATAAGGCTTAATACGCTAATGCAATTACTAGTCCGCGTTGTAATGCGTTTTTATTGTGAACTGATTAATATAAGACAATCTCAATAACAATTAAAGGTTTTTAATCTACCCATAATGTAATGTATAACTGAATCATCAGCCTGTAAACAAGTGATACGATTCAAATTAAATTATCTCCTCTCCTTCAGAAATCTCCGAGAATATCAATGACTTGAAAAAAACATCAAGTAAACAAAACTTACATTAAGTCAAAGGGCACTTTATGTTTACCCGAAAAAAGAGCAACGTCACGTGATCACGTCACGTGGATGTTGACGATTAATAAACTGGAACATTCACGTTTTTTCCGCTCTAATATTATAATTTGCAGCACACGTTTTTTCACATTTGCTAGTGGAATACGGTACTATTTCAGAAGAAATTGATATCATAACTATGTGATGACATTGAACCGGTCTCGTGTTAAGGTATTTATTTGACAAGCCATTTGATGTTATGGTTGAAAAGTCAGCTATTACACCAAGAGGTCGCGGATTAGATCCCCGCGGTGTTTCTATGTTATATCTTTACATTTATACATGTTTCACGAAAAAAAAAACGATGGAAGTAATGTATTCACGTAACGGAAGTAATGTGTCCACGGTTTAATATAGAATTACAGGTCGACCTATAAGTATTTTCCCTGTCTTCAGAATGCAATGTCTGGCTTTTATTAGCGGCCTGGCTAGAAACCAACCCATCCCATATTAGGCGCGCCGAGGCGTGGTATCTATTTGGGAACTCGTTTCCCCATAATCTTATAGAGGATTCCATTTCCTACATTAACTGTCCTATATTTAGAACAACTAAAAGGTATCCCACCAAAAACATAAATGTAAAAAAGGAAAGCCAAGTTCAATACAAAAATTATGTTTGGCTGTGGGCTTCGCCGCAAAAAGAATGGAGATCTTAATGAGTGCCAAGTTCTATGATCTTAAAGTAGGTTAGATTTGACTTGGCCAGTTTTCATTATATCAGTCATTTTATAAAGTTATTCAACATATAATATATTAATTCTGATAAAAACTGGCCAAGTCAAATCTTACCTACTTTAAGATCATAGAACTTGGCACTCATTAAGATCTCCATTCTTTTTGCGGCGAAGCCCACAGCCAAACATAATTTTTGTATTGAACTTGGCTTTCCTTTTTTACATTTATGTTTTTGGTGGGATATCATTACTTTTTGTAAAGAAAACTAGGCAAGTATTGAGATTTAATGTGGTACCACGCGCCGCCGACGACACGCAACATCGCGTTGGCCGGTTGTTTAGCGCGTATTACAAGTTTTTTGTAT
Organism: Mecyna flavalis; assembly: GCA_949319885.1. Taxonomy (NCBI): domain Eukaryota; kingdom Metazoa; phylum Arthropoda; class Insecta; order Lepidoptera; family Crambidae; genus Mecyna; species Mecyna flavalis. The sequence goes on from OX439426.1 coordinate 4,640,212, forward strand.
GGGGACACCACTTATTTTTTGACTTAACTTTATTTTTTATTTCTGTTATATAGAAAATATAATAAAACATAACATATTGGAATAGTTTCAATTCCAACGCTACAATAAAAAAAAAATTAGTATTGTCCGACTGACTCATAGCAGCAAAACCTAACCTACTTCCAGATGACCTAGAAAGATGAAATTTGGAATCCAGCTCGGTAATAGGGAACATGCACTATTTTTATTTTTGTCTTCATTTTAAAGAATTCCATGTAGAATAAACCACAGTTTAATTAAAAAATTAATACATTGTAATTTATCGGAAAAAATGCGGTTTTAAATTGACCGTTTTAATTTTCGCGCGAAAACGGACATATGGTTCCGATGACATGAATGACGTCACTCAAGTCTTGTCACTGCCTCACTAGTCGAGTGGTCGTACTTCACTGTACTTGTTCGTCGCTGGTTTTCATACTTTTGCATGTTTTTTCGAGTTTTGAAATATTTTTTTGTTAAAAATTTAAAATGGACTATCTATCAACATCAGGTGATCATAACAATACCACTAATATTCCGAAAAAAACCGTGTTTTATGCCAATGTGGACATTGGCATAAAACACGAGTCAACACGGTCAACACACATCTATTTCAACAAAGTTTCCAAATTAATTGTTTTTGACAGGACCTTCTGACCCAAAACTGAGAAAAAAGTGGTTTCAAGCTGCGAAAATACAAAGTTTAACAACTATGATTTATACATACCGTAGTAATTTAGTCCCTTTCATTTCTACCCTTGAAAACTCTGCACTTTCGACAAATAAAGTTAGAACCATGTCAACACTAACTCTTGGTAAATTCCTGGAGTCTGCTTTGATGAACACAACTTCCATATTTATTACAAAAACGCAATTAATATTCCGATAAAATAATATTTACTTTTTCAACCATATAGACCGACAAACTTATGTGTTCCGGTGGCCAAAATTGGAACTACGTGAAATGCAATGCAAAAGCGATATTTATTGACAGTTCTATACTGAAAATAGCGACGCCGCCATCAGAACAAATAAGTTTGTCGGTCTAACGTCAAATAAGTTGATTGCTGTTTTAAAATACGTTTCGTTTCAGTTATTTTTAATTCGTAATTACAGTTAAAAAACAACACTTTGTAAAATAAAAATGTTGCAGTGACCTTTCTTTTATATTATTTTAACATTTTAGTCATAAAATTTTCATAATTATTATATATGCATCTTCCCTATTGTGTGTAACCGTAGGGAAAAATCTAAAAATAGAATAAAAATAAAAAATAGGGGGAGGAGGGGGGGTTGCCCCCCCTGACTTTTTACTTTTTTCTATTTTCAGATTTTTTCCTACGGTTACACACAATAACCAAGCTGGATTCCAAATTTCATCCTTCTAGGTCATCTGGAAGTAGGTTAGGTTTTAGTACTGATTGACTGATTTATAGTAGCAAAACCTAACCTACTTCCAGATGACCTAGAAGGATGAAATTTAGAATCCAGCTCGCTAATTGTGTGAAACCGTAGAAAAAAATCGAAAAATAGAAAAAAGTAACAAAATAGGGGGAGGAGGGGGGGTCACCCCCCCTAATTTTTAACTTTTTTCTTTTTTCAGATTTTTCCCTACGGTTACACACAATTACCGAGCTGGATTCCAAATTTCATTTTTCTAGGTCATCTAGAAGTAGGTTAGGTTTTGCTACTATAAGTCAGATAAAACCTAACCTACTTCCAGACGACCTAGAAGGATGAAATTTGGAATCCAGCTTGGTAATTGTGTGTAACCGTAGGAAAAAATCTAAAAATAGAAAAAAATTAAAATATAGGGGGGGAACGTCCCCCCCTCCCCCCTATTTTTTAACTTTTTTCTATTTTTGGACTTTTTCCTACGGTTACACACAATTACCAAGCTGGATTCCAAATTTCATCTTTCTAGGTCATCTGGAAGTAGGTTAGGTTTTGCTACTATAAGTCAGTCAGTCAGTACTAATTTTTACGACTTTTTGACCTTCATATCTTTATAACCGTTTGAGCTAGCTTCATGAAATTTGGGCTTCTAGGTGACTGATCTGATTAAACTCATGTAGTTTCATGTGTTTCGGTTAAATAGGTTTTAAGTTATAGAAGGGTCAAAAGTGACACCAAATGGTTCGTGTAAATATACCTTGGCGCTGGCTAGCCCGTTCCTTTGCTTGAACTTGGCTTGACACGCTGCCGCGTGTCTAGATAGTAATTGCCTCAGTTTTTGTAATTAAAAAAATTGCTTATTGTGTATAGTGATGATTGAACTGTGTGTAAAAAATTAAATTACTTTTTGTACAGTAAAAACGAAATTCCACGAACTAACTTCGTTTCGGCTACAGCAACCATATTATTAGTGAGTTAGTGCTATGTATCCAAATATGTTGATTTTGGCCCATTATTAAAGAAATGGAGAGGAAAATACGGTCACATTTAGCTTAAACTGGTTACAACACCAACACGATAATAAACATTATAAATCCTCTTACTGCGCATATTTGCCTTGTTCTTTCAGCGCATATTTGGTTCCCACGCACCACTCTTCGCCTCCGGGCTCCGACAGATAGTTAAGGTGTACAATGCACTCCCAGGGTATAAAAACCATAGCTGCCGGCAAACTTCTTGACGCTCGGTCGACTGGGTGGGGGAAAGTTTGCGCATCTGAAAATTCGCGTTCTACGCAATCCCCACCTGATTTGAAGATGTTTACCGGGCAATATAATAAATATACTTACTTCTCGCGCAAGATCTCGAACCAGTCATCGACGACGTTGGCGGGCGGGAAGGTGCCATCGTCGTACGCCAGATCGCGCACCTCGATGCCCTCGGCCTTCAGCGGCGCCGTGTCGTAGCTGGGCTCGCAAACCCTCACCACCGTGCACACGTTGTGCTTGCGCAGCTCCTGCGAAAATAAACGCAATCAAATATCACTGATTTATTGTCCGCGCGTTTGCTGCGGGGAATCGGGGGCTGAGGAAGCGGGCGGGTTTATGCCGCGCACAGATTTCTATCCCTATGATTGAAAGTAATTGCAATCAGATCAATGCAGTCTGTTGCGCTACTCTATAGCTTTTTCAAATATATAATATCAAATCATTGATTTCCAATAGATTACGACAACTTAGATACTAGTAGTCCCTAAACTAGCTAATCCTGTCTCTTAGGGATTAGAGTTTATGATTCCCGATATGGTTTACGGCGTTTGATGTGTGAAATTAACAATGGTTCCTTTTAGAGAACAATTTATGGTATTGTCAAGTATGTTTGATATAAATCACTGGAATTTCCTGTAAAAAACACAGAAGATCTAAATCGAGTCAAATCATGTTCCAAATAAAATATTACCATTGAAATGAAAGATGACATGATTACATTCATTCTATCACTAATAAAACATAGTCCAAATTTTTATCGCAAACTATTTCATGCCTACAACACATCAACTAATCAAACAAAGTTGTTTGCTCAATATATTTGAGAGTAAATATTTATGTATGAATTCATAAATGTGACTATTTCACGTCGACAGTTGTTTACTATACACGTCGTATATTTAGACAAAGTTAAGGAAATAAATCGTAGGGGAAAATTGTACGTGGAACAAAAGAGAAGCAATAAAAAGAATTGTTTTCATAACTCCATTTCCGCCTACTTTTTTAAGAAGTAATAATAACGTGTTAGGGAATTCCAACATTCCATTCGTCAGATCTAAAAATAATTCAAGCCACCTCCGTAAACAAACATAACCGTCAAAACAAAGGCACGTAAGTACTTTCACTTGTAAATAAGTGTATTTTATCTTCCCTAGAGTAACAAATACCTCATTATCTTGAATGAATGAGCTGACGTTACTATCATAATAACTACAGTTTATTTATTTTTACGTCGTCACAACACTCAGACCACAAAATCTGACGAAATAAGTCCTAAGTAGAATACAAATAATCATGTGCGCTGAACCACGACTAAAATGGTCCTGATAATTTTAAACAAATTAAAACACGTCTAGAGGCCCGAATACCTTACGAAAACTAAATAAAAAACCACTTTACAATTATAATAAAAATGTCTTGAAAAACTGTCTGTAAATGTTTTTTTTTCTGATGTGTCGTTTCGTGACGCATCAATGATATAGATTTAGTTTAAACCATCAGACACATTGCGCATTACTAACTACACTCGTAAATGTCGTCGCACTAAATGCTTGAAAATGGTTTCGTTCTGGGCTGCCCTGATTATTATTTTATGACATCTTAGTCTGATATAAATTTAGTTAAACGAGTAATGCCATCATAACACATTGCGCATTCAGCTTAACTCGTAAATGTCATCGTACTAAACACACGTATGTATTTAACATGAAAACAGTTTCGTCTGCGCAGGGCGGTTTGTCTGTGATTATTATTTTCTAAGTTATCTTAATATCAAGTTCATCTATTATACTAACTAATGTTCCTCCTTTGAAGAGTTACTTCTCGTTCCAGATTGTAAGTAGTAAAAAGTATTCTCACCTGAAGGTAGGACTGGATGGTGACGTCCGATGGGCGGTCGGTGATGAGGAACCGCATGCTCTTGTACTCGATGAGCGAAGGCGCCGGTCTGATGTCCTTCTGCTTCATGGTGATGCTTTTGCTCTTGGCCTGACTCAGAAACGCTAACGACCACTTCGGCTGGTAGCCTCACTTCACACGCGTCACAGATGTCACGGTCCGTCAAAGTCTAACAGGCAAACTGTCACTCTATTTCCACACAACACACGGCAGTTTCGTAACTTTTGTTTAGAAAGGGTCCAATTATATCATGGGAATCACCCGCATGGATGTCGCTTTCAACCACTTGAGCACATACGTAAACGAACAAACAAAAGTACTGAATGTGGAATGAAATTAAAAAGAAATTATGCGAGTAACATAAGTTTGTCGCTGTTATCAATCCAACTCCGGCAACTGAATGATGTCCTCCAAATTACAGGCTCCGAATTTAAGGTAACTGAAACAAAAATACGAAATCTATTAACGTTTGCGCTTTCACTGGCAATGTTCGATGCGCAGAGGTTATCATCATCTTAGAGATGTATTTGCGTCAAAGCCAGAGCAACGACTGAAGTGGAGTAAAAAATGCTCTAAAAATAGTTATGTCTGAATTTTGAAGCGAAGTTTGGATCATGTGAGCGTGTGTGTATTTACCAGCGGTATTCGTGAGAGTGCTGAGCCGCAGCCAACTCCGCGTCATTTGTTAGCGAGTCTCCGCAGCTCTGCACTCAACTCTATTGGTACAAGGTGATAACATGCACCGCAAACACTACGTTTTGATACCTGTTTTTAAGTGATGTAATTGTAAACATATAACATTTAGATAATATTTGTCGAAGTCTTGTCTTGGTCAGGGATAGATAACGACTGATCGACGACAGTACGACTTATGCGACCCCACCCTGATTTAGCATCCGGTGTAGCATTACAGCAAATGTGGGTAGGTACTTCAACTTGCATGACCTAGGTGCACATTGTCAACCGTTGCGGTTTCGCACACACGTATATGACGTATATCAAGCTTCCAGCCATTATAATAATACGCAAGTAGTATGAAGCAGGATGAGTACCTAACAGACTGTTATGGCGTGAAAAATCATTTTGCTAATTTGTGGCCGAAAGGTGAGCAGCAGAACAATGAGTCATTAACGTGTTTATGTGAGCACATAACGTACATTGTAGCTTCTCTCAAATATTTGCGAGTTCCCAGTAAACTGCTCCACATAACAGCGTTCAATGCCGAGCTAGAATTAGCCTGTTGCTAAGGATCGGTGCTCTCTTGAAGGGATTGCTATTCGGACTGTTGGGAGTGGGTGGTGTAAACTGGTATTTCCAGTTGATCGCACACCTTTCGCAACTTTCATATTAAGACCTTTTGCCCTCAATACAATCCATAGGACCACTATTTTGGTTCTAAATAAATCACTAACTCTATGGAGATTTCGTTTGCGTAAACTACACCGACTCTTTTAAATTATGACTCTTGAAAGTTTAAACTTCGAAATCTTAAAATAATTATGTTATCTTCGTCTTGCCAAGTATTAATTATCGATTTGGCTACAAAACTGACGGAGTTTCGAACAAACTTATTCCTACCCCCTTTTCACCCCTTAAGGGGCTCTATTCAAATAGTTCTTAAAACTAACCTACATTTTTAAAAGAATATAAGTGAAAATTTTCAAGTTTTTATTCCTCGTAGATTGGGCTATACATTGATATGACAGTCATTTAGTCCTTCTAAACGAGTAACCTATTTAGATTTAGGTCCCGCAATAAATAAGCAGATCTGCCAATACTTGAGGCGACCTGATTTAAGAGCAATGTCCCAATCTTCCGGGATACGGCAGCCTGACGCAAGGAAATGAAAACCCAGTTCATTAAATGTATTCAGTGTGACGCTTTGCCGCAAACAAGATATAACTCATTCTTGGAGTGTGAGAATCTTTTATGATACTATTGGAAAGCTTCTGTTTAACTCTTTTTATCTATTGTTGACGTGACGAGTATAATAAATAGAATTTTTTTATTGGAAAAAGATTTCTTCCGCTTTCAACAAAATTTATGAAAAATGTTAGCCCAACATATTTAACATAATTAACATACGAAAAGAAAATCTTTATGCATTGTATACTCATTGTCTTTCTGACAAAGCTGTTTTCTAGAATTGTTACGCTGGTTTTTTATAAACGTAAATACCTATGTAGTAGCACAAAGCAATTTTTGGCTGTCTAATTTGTAACACTCAACTTTATCTTGATGCGCCATCTAAGGCTTTTTACTTAACAGGGCACAAAATGATTAAGATCTCATTCGTTTTGAGCCTAAGTCAAGGCTTTTAATCTTATCCAATTTCCTGCTAGCTTTGACTGTGTTCCGGTCATTTTTTTTTAAATTGATTGAGGCTTTTTCCTTAACAGGGCACAAAATGATTAAGATCTCATTCGTTTTGAGCCTAAGTCAAGGCTTTTAATCTTATCCAATTTCCTGCTAGCTTTGACTGTGTTCCGGTCATTTTTTTTTAAATTGATTGAAAACAGCCTTTAACATCATCATGTCGTATGGCGAAAGCTGCAGGAAACCTCATACTCCTCTCAAACTTCCAGACTTAATTGCTGCAACCAGTCCTCAGCAGCCGGAGTCAAATTATTGAGCTCTTTCACAGCCTTAATGGAATACCAATGCTTACCATCAGGCCAACTGATACAGCATGAAAAAAAATGATAGGATGTCTTCTAAGTGTGGAATGCAATAAGCCGAACTGGCCGCTTCCTATCAGGAGGCCTACCTATCTGCCAAAAGATACAGCAAAAAGATAGGATATCCTTTACCTGTGGGTGGGTGTACGTGGTATAGTGCGCGGGGTGCGTAATCTCAGCGCGCGCTCCCGGCAGCATCGGTCCAGACGCTTCTCCCGTCGCACTTGTCGCCCTCGAGTTTATTTGTGTTGAGCCTGGCAGTACTCCGCGCTGTCCAAGCGGAACTCCATCAATGTCTCCACAGAAGAGATCTCCAGCTGTCGACAAAAGAGACATCGTTGATTACTTTGTCCTCTTCACAAGACACGAGAAGAAACTCCGATGTTTTAATTTTTTTCCGACGAAATAGATTAACTGTCGTCTGTGTCCCGTAATGAAAGAGCAACACCAATCTGATTACTGTTACACAAGCAGTTTCCAACGATTCTTATTTTTATTAAAGTGTTGGTGTATAAAACGCACATTGATAGTGCAAAATTGAGGTAACACAAATCTTCAAACGAAAATGACGTAACAAATAACAGGGAAATATCGCAATGCGTCTAACTGTGCAAATTATGTGTTAACAAACCCTAAATTAGCCAAACAAAAGAACAAAACAAAATGAATATAATGAGACATCTGTTAAAATTACATTACCAAATACCGTTCAAAAATAACTCTAAATTACGTCAAACAACGTAATATAATCTATTATTATTAATAGGATTTGTAGAAAAGTAAAATGTACTATTTTGAAACGACGTAGTAGGTACAATGATCAATAAGTAGGTACTTTAAGGCTGTCCTCAGTTTTTCGAGATCCACCTCACACGGTTATAAATGACAAGCAAATAGCTTTGGGTCTACAATGTATGCAATACCATTATTTCCACAAGCCTCAGATCAATAAAATTGATACGACAAAAATCACCGCAAAAATACGTATAACTTGAGCGTCATACTTATTTAAAGAAACAATAGCAATATTGGCGACGACGACATTTTCTTTATTGCTAACCAAATTATCAAAAATTCAAAACCAATCTCAAAATTAAAATGTTTAAAAATTTAAAACACTCACGCGCCACTATACACTGATGAGAGCATTCCTAAAAAATTGAAGGTCGTGACATTTTTGCAGCAACTGCGGCACAATCGAATAACAACCCAAAAGTAGAAAATTGCAAACAACACTTGCCCTATGAAGGAGAGACATTTTTTTAGATCAAAACATAAATATTCAATGTGACCACTTCACAAGAACAATTTTTTGTAATAATTAGCGGACAACTATAAACACGACTTAAAATGATCGCACCTCGAGCCACACTCGAGATCGAGCCAAGTAATGAGCGACGCAACAAATATTGGCAAATCTCCGACATGGAAACTGGACATCTCATTCACATTTCATTCGCGATTAGTTCTTTGTGAAAAACATTTCAACTAGCAGGATTAGGATTAAAAAAGACGGTCGAAATTTTCGAGAAATATAAATTTTATATCACATTGATCCTATTAAGGTAACGCAGTACGAAATTGGGCAGTATCCAAGAGAAATCTGGATCACACAAAGACGAGTAAACAGACCTAACTTAATCAAAATAACTTTATTCCATTTTCCTTGAACACAAATAGCTAAACGTTTCTTTACTCCAAATGAATTTGAAGATAATGCGTAGCACTTGAAGGTTGTTTTTGCCACTTTTCTAATCAGCAACAGAATGTGAATAATATACCAAAAGAAATACATTCATAATACAGATTACTATGTAAATTTACCAGGAACCTTTAAAATATCAAATAAATATCCTCAATTTCAGGTACAAAACATACGGTCAATAAACTCTGAACTTGAAATATTCAAAAGGACATTTGTGAATTCAATCTCAGAGCAATTTTATACATTCCGATTGTTTCAAAGTATTTAAATTTCCAATAACCCGTTCCAAGCATCTAAATTCTACAAAATTTCGAAGGAGGGGCTGAGTTGAACCTTTAAAGAAAACAAAGCCTCCCTTCACCCCAGACAATGTTTGAGGTTTAGATTAGAGTATGTATTGTGGCACAGGATGGAAGATTGTCCGAAAGCGGCTAGACGGGACGGTCGATAAACTCCAGACTAGATGCACAGTCCTGGACGTGTGCAACTGCAGTCGAAACGTTTAAAATGTCTGGGCCCCTGAGAACGCTTTACAATATAACCCTCGCAGAACTAATGGCTGCTATGGGCAATTTTGCACCGTTAACGAACAATGGGCTTCATTTTCAATGCAAGGGCACGAGGATGCGAGCACGGATGTTATTGATCTATTAATAGCATTGGCATCGTTATAGACACAATGGAACTTGATAGACGAACCGCATAACATCGCATCATTTGAGACAGGAGGCAGACACGTGGCAAACAAACGCCACCCACAAAGGATATCGAAAACCACAAAATATACACGGGGCGAGCATACCATATTATTTATCAATGTTACATAATACTATATCAATGTATTTAAGTCAGACGGTATCATATTACGTAACCTCAGATCCTCAGAATGCAGGTGTTATGGAACAATAAAATAATAAAAAATTTAATAACAGCATGCTATTCCTTCTATAATGCTATGTTACGGTCGTGTAGCGAGGCCCTCTGTCTACAACAAACTACTATGAGACTGGTACCAAACGTAATATGTATTTCTAGGAAGCGTCTCTTATAAAAAATGGACAAAAGAAAAATCCTTTACAGACAAATCCTTGCCATTTACGTTTATGAGTTCTATTAGTTCGCGTTCTTAGTTCCACAGTTTTTCCATTGCTGTATTAATGTTTAGAAGTTTAAACCCCATTTGTAACCAATGCAAACTAATATTATGTATTGTCGAACTCTGAATAATGTTCTTCGAATTATGTCTAATCTTCTGTGAAGAGAATTGTATAGGACAACAGTCTAATAGTTTATTATTTAGTCACGTCGCGGCTATGGATTGAAGGCCAACATCACAGAGGCGAAAATCAGATTGATATTTAATATGCACCGTAAATGTGCAAACCACGAAATCACCAAGTTTTTATGTCCGTGTAAATCACTCTCGATTACTGCAAACAGCTAAAGCAAATTATTTTTTCTATATTGTTGTATTTGTGTTTGATATTATATGTCTGTTAATTACTGTCTCTATTATGCTCAATAAATGTTATTCTATTCTATTCAAATAATGCCCAAAATAGCACTAAAATGATATTATACCAAAAATGAAGCTACAAAATTAGAAATCCTGCATGTGCAAAAAATGTCTCAAAAATATAATAATGAAAAAGTGTCAACCACATATGACGTCAGTTTTGTAGAAGATACGATTTATGACAAGGATATGCGATAAGATTAGTAACGGTTAACAAGATTAAATGGGATTCGTTGTCACGATAGACACCCAGCAACACGAAATATAATATAGACATATCATTTCCTAAAGTTAACTACGATATCCAATCAACTGTGGTGCACTCAGTAAATAAATTTGGAATATAAAAAAAGGTCCATAATTATGCAAATATTGACGAGCACGAAGCAAATATCGCTATTTGATTGGATATGTGACCGCGAAATTGTGACATTGACATTCTCGCGGAGTTCAACATATTCCACTGAGAAGATAACGTTACAAAGCGATAGGAACGTTGAGGTATTGTGATCCAATAAAATAATACGGAAAAATTGTACGATTAGTTACAGAACAAGTCCATCGACACGGTATGCAAAAGCACAAAAAATAAGATTGCAGAAAGTAAGATGTACCGTACGTCAAGCAGTGGTTGAGAGTTGAGAGGGCTTCAAAAAAAAAATCATCAGAATCACGGATTATTGCAAATTCGATTTACCTACTAGAAGTAAATCAAGAGAAAATTGTAAACCTGTTCTCATCGATTGTGTTGATTAAATGTAATAACATAACATAAAACATTTTATTCAGGTTAATAGCTTAACAAATGTCGAGAGTAATAATAATCATCAACAAATTAGTGCTAATAACATGAAGCCTAAAAATAAATTGATGTTTATTAAATTGGCCGCGACAATGGCAACGATCGCGGCGTGGCGCCGCACCCACTCCGTAAGTTAATTGGTTCGTGTAATTAATATACTAAAGGCAAGCGAATTAATTAAAGTTACGCGCCAACTACGTTAACTATTGATAGAACACATAGCAGTACATCATACGGAAATGAATTAATGGTACCTGAAGGGGTAAATTACAAGAATTGTTTGAAAAGACTGGTCAAACGCCGATCGCAGATGCTATCACCAGATGGCATTCGTAAAAACAATTTCAGGGGCCCTCTTAGGTGGCTTGGAAACTGGAAACAACAACTTAGACAACTGGTAAATTATGCGATAAAAGAAGATAAAACCAGCCGTATGTAAAAAAAAAATTAATAAGGAAAGGAACTACCGTTGAAAATGTTTGTGAACTAGGTCATCAGAATTTTATCTAATCTGGTTCACAAAATTTTGTGCACTTATCAATGCGGTTTTAATGTTGTACTGCTAAATATCTATTAATTATTCTCGAGTAGAAAACACACGAAAGTAGAACTTAAACACCTTACTTTAACGACAATATTCGGTTACTCACTTATTGTTAGATCGCGGTCAAAGAATAGCTTAAATTAGCCTAATTAACTGACCTAGAATATTCGATACTGTTGAGTCATTCGTAGGTTTTTAACTTTTAAATGCAATGAGTATAAAGGTTGAAAAAACATCGGAAGCCACAAATACAAAACTAAAGTGAATTATTTTATGGATCATGCACAATTCATGAATAATCATGATTTAGATGTATTGTTAAAAATATTTATTAAATTAACTGCAAATATTCATGCTGAAATGAATTTAAATGACAGTGAATTACAAATTGACAACAAGTGTAGTGATGTAGGTAATCCAAGTGATCAACGTGATTAATGTTCTAAAATAAAAAGGGTTTAATAAACGAAAAAAGCATAAAAATAGTAACCGTGAAAAGAAAAATGTGAAAAGTTGGCGTGTAAGCCCAATCAACTAGACACAAAATTTCTATATAAACTATCTGCTAGCAACAAAACTAAGGGAACTGTGTCTGTAACACATAGAAACAGAACGTGAACAACTTCTAAATACGGCAAATATCTATTTACGATATGAATGGCAAAATCAACACCTGTTGATTCTACACAAGCCAGGAAAATAACGACTAAAGTTTACTGTGACGTTTTGAACTACATCCATAAATTGTACAACACATCAATTATTGCTAGTTTACCTGACCAACGATAATTATGACCATATCCAACAGACAGGGCGGACGCTGCAGATATTCCGAGTTCTACTAAATCGTCACGCGGGCACGGCACTCAAGAATTCGGACAAAACGTGTCAGTAATGCAGGACACCAGAGGTTAATGACGACACAGAAATAGCACTTACATGTATCCGGTATGACGGAAGCGACTAATAGAACACAAAATAAAGTTAATGAACCGGTCGGTACAGAAAGTAAGTGAAACTATCGTGCACACGCAACTGAAGCTGTCGTTACAGACAGTGTTGGAGGTTATGCGTTCACATCGCAGCGGTCGACACTGTCCGTGCCGCGCTCGTGCAGAGACTGGCGCGCCGCGCCGCCCTCGCGCGCTCAGCGACGTCACGGCGCGACGGCGGCGGGGGCGTTGGCGTCACTCGCCAGACTACGCCGTACGGCGCCTACATTGTATCCATGTAACGCAGTTTCAAACTTTTCTGATGGTATGCAACGCGAAACAACTGCTGTTGATACGACTCAGTTTTCAACAATTAAGAAATATGCCCCGTCTTTTATACGAGACGCGAGACTAAACATGTTCATTGAGGTTTGTTTGTTTAAGATAAATGATTTACAATGAGCAGCACAAAGAAGATATGAACAATTTTTAACGGACGATGGGCGCCCAGCTCAAATAATAGAGGACTACAATGCAACAATGGCACCCACCCGTTAGCGTGCAGCTGCAATTCGATTGAAAACACGGTTGTGACCGAGAAGAGTCGATTAGCCCCCAACCGCAACGGCCGGCTCTAATAATAGCAGTGAAACGAGAAAGAATCTGAACCCGCGAACTCCCACGCGTATGTGAAAGAACAAACTGATGAGACTAAAAGAGTGAAGATTAAAATGAAAGCGCTTTTTCCAATACTTTAATTCAATGAAGAACATGTAGAAAAAGACAAAGATTGCTACGAAAACCTTCAAAGATAAAATATAAATGATGATTCTTGGCAAGAAGATAAGATGACAAATGGAATTTTACTGAATCATAGTTTTAAAGCCCTTTAGCCACATGTAATCCCCTTGGATGATGATGAGCCTTATACCAGGTCACAAATATCACTTTCCAGATTCCGTCTGAAGTTCTCTTAACTATCTTCATTTCTGTCGCTCCTAAATTTTTTTATGTTCCAAACCTCTCTCTGCCCACTACATCTCGTTTAGTTTAAATTTAGATACTCCCACATAAGGCAGGGAAATTTTCTAGGCCATTGCGATTTATGTTTACGAGGGTAAAACAGCCAAGCCTAGACAAAATGAGACCGTGACGCGGACTGTTTATAATGAGTTGGGGAAGGATGCTTTTATTTGAGCTTTCGTGCGCTTATTTACTTGTGACGAGGCAATTATTTGGAAAATACGTATGATGAGGGTTCCTTGACCTTTTTACTAAATTACTCAACGAATAGAGATTGTTAGTTATTGTTGCTTTGTTTCCTAATAATCAGTACAATTCTAACAGTTTTAAAGCAGGATAAACATGGAGTGAAACTTGCAAGTAACATCAATGCCCCGTTTGACCATAAAAAAGCCTTCATATAATTAATTATTCCACTACCAACAAGAGACAATGTAATACTAAAAACAAACCAATCGCAACCTAATAATTGTCAAATCAGGTTGGATTCACAAAAAAAAAACCATACGATTTTATTTAAAATCTTTCTTCGAGGAGCCGTAAGCTGGCGATAAAAGCTTTTTGTAACAAGAGCAAACACTCTAGACTCGACGAGCTTCGAGAGCCAACGAGGGATTCCAGTGGCCTTTTACTGGCGAGAAATCAGATCAAATACGCAGTTTAACTTTCCTTGTTGACAATCTATATTTAGATACTCGGGAAAAAATTGGCAACGAGTGGATAAACAATCAAATTAAATAGCAATGATTTGGATGGTGTCTTCGGGTGACTGGTTCAAAAATATTCATCAAGCTTAAAATACTTGTTTAAATTAAAACTTAACCACTAATGCAAATTACGCCTTCAAATTTATTGCTTGATACTGATTTAGATAGAAACAACATTTTATTCTAATTTTCAAACTAATTGCTATTGTCCGTCCGTCAACTGCGTAAATATTCCACTTCAAATAATTTTATTAATTATTATCCCATGATATCGCTTGCTTCTAGTTAATTTTGTTGTACAATTTAATTCTCCTCAATGTAACTTTTATAATTCTCTAAGTTTCACTTGTCTTGTTGTTTAAGGTGCTGGCAGAGTCCAGAGAAAAATTGAAATTGCTCCACCGACAAGAGTAAAACTTTTAAGTTAATGATGATGATGATAAAGTGAAACTTATATAAGAAGATATTTTAAAATAACAATCACTATGCGACAATACGATTCATTTCCAGAAAATTCTTTTATCGTTGACAAATACCTGTTGAACATGACGTCTGTGATTTGATTATGTAAGGAGATAAAATATGTCGAACATGATTTTACTCGGCGATATTCCAAAACAGATAAGCTTCTAAGTAATAAAGACGCGAAAAATGCGAAGACAAACACTTTAAGCGGATAATGTTTCTGTTATCTTAACATCAGATAAAGAAGCGACAAATGTTTCAATTAATCCGCTAATAATTTAATTACGCCGTCAAGTACCAGGATCATATTCAAATAGTACTCACGTAGGAAAGCAATGCAAGGCACATCGGTCTGGTCGTGAAAAGTGAATGCAAGTAGGTACTTTGCGCACAAAACGTAGTGGGGAGACTTGCTGCAAATCAACTTTCACGACTGCAATGTTCACCAACCCACACGATCCACCAATCGCAATGCTCGATTCTATCTACGTAGCGCAAACCATTCCCGGAATCTATTTGTGGAAATCAATCCACGACCGCGCGGTCGCGAAATGCTCCAACAATACCCAGCCTTATTACCCTACCATGAATTATTCAGACTTTCTCGTAACATCAATATTTGTTCCAAGCGAGAAAGCCGCTTAAGGCACTTGCGATAAGGCACAAAATAACTGTCGAGGTTGCCCCAAACTCGGGAAACGTTTTATTGTTTATGGCACAATTAAAAACCGTTTTAAGTCAGGCTGGATTTGGGCAGTGTGTCGTGCCGGTACCACCAGATCACGGATTGACGTGACTGACATTTAGCAAGCCAGGTACAGGCCGTACGAAGGCCACGCACAAACGCAGTGTACCATTTAACGAAGCACAAAGGAAATAATAGAGCAGGTAGAAAGACCGACAATACAAAGCGAAGCAAGGTAGAAATACGAAACAATCTAGATAAAGAACAGAAAGGAATGGGATTTAAACGCAGTCTTTGTAGTTACTTTAAAGTTTCACAATTCAAAACGATAATCATTTATCTGCCAAGCAAATTTAGAGAATTAAGATAACCTATAAAAATAGCCGCAATCGCACAATTTATCGTGTAAGATCATTCATGAATTTTTTCAGACAGATTATCCTGAAGTGTCATTTAGTGCAGATACATATGACAAAACGTTTGACTCACTTTCAGAATGTCTAAAATCCAAAAGACAAGACAGCACAAAAACAAAGTTTTACTATGAAAGATTTAGGGGCTGCCAAAATAACCAATGAAAAGCACAAAATTAATTCTAAAAATAATTTTGGGACATTTCCAAAACATTTCCAAAAGACAATCGTGCAGAAAGGTGTTATTTAATTGACGTACATATATCGTGACGAAAAACGTTTACCATACAAGACAAAACTTGTAACATTAACCAATAAAATAGATGAAATAAATAAGAAAGATAAACCTTGCAAAATACATAATATATTTTTAAAATAATAAATCTGGTATTAAGCACATTGTATCTGTTAAAAATCATGCACGATATTCAGTTACAATACGAGTGCGTACCTATTGTGGTATGTCTGTAAAAAGGTAGGTATTTATTTGGTAAAAAAACATACGTCGTAGTCATTCATCAGTCTTTTACTAAATGATCGTCTAAAGTCCGCTAAACAGATAAATGCCAACGTTTACATTCCAGCGGAAATTCATCGCCTAAAAATAGCTGTTTCAGTGGCAACAGTGTGATACGAAGCACGTAAGTACGTCTTACAAGCTTCAAGACGACAGTGCACCCTGTGGATTGCACCGGGAAGCGGGTCACGACCCACTTCGCCGGGATCAATACTCGGTCATCGACTCCGCCCGCGCCTCTTCCCCCTATGTCTACCATAATGTGCCCCTACTGAGGTCATACAGTTCTTGGCTGATATTGCAGTGAACTGTAAACAGCTTTGAATGTTGCTTTTGAAGGCTGAAAGAAATTACCCTTCGTAACTTTGGTTGATATAAAGGCATATCAATCGTTTTTATCGGATAAATTGTGTCGTTTGTGTGTTTTCTTTAGTGTTAACATCTTTTCCCATCGTGATGTTTAACTTTCTTCTCAAAGAATTTGATTACGAGAATTGCTTAGAACTTTCATTATTAGATCGGCTGTCTTCTAAATCAACAAACGCTTAAATGTAATGTATTGATAACTATTTTTTAGAGAATTTTTTAACATCAGCAGTGACATTGTTAAAACTCTTAATAGTGGTACTTTCTCGTTTAATAACATTACTATGGGTCAGAATATCATTCATACCAATCCATCACAATTTATGAACCTCTCTTTCCCAGATCGTACATGTGATGTATGACATACTCAGAAACAATAAGATAACGTCTGGCGTGAACTCTGTGCATCAATAAGTCGTAAATCAAGAAAGACTCATTGCAAAAATATCATACGTTCCACTGGGGATTTTCCTATAACTTCCTATATTATTATCATAAGTAGTAGACATGGGCGTTTCCGATATTTTACATTAGCCGATATGTAACCGATATGGAGCTTCAATATCGGATATGATATCCGATATCACATATCGATTCTCAAAAAAAAAAAAAAAAAAAAAAGTACATGAAATACAACTAACGGTCCACATATTCCTACAACACTGAAAGAATTATCCCCTAACTCCTAACCGTTAAGGAGTTGTACCTTCCATCATCAGCTTAGCTGCAAAAGGACATGAAATACAACTAACGGTTCACATATTCCTACAACACTAAAAGAATTATCCCCTAACTCCTAACCATTAAGGAGTTGTACCTTCCATCATCAGCTTAGCTGCAAAAGTACATGAAATACGACTAACGGTCCACATATTCCTACAACACTGAAAGAATTATCCCCTAACTCCTAACCGTTAAGGAGTTGTACCTTCCATCATCAGCTTTGCTGCAAAAGTGCATGAAATACAACTAACGGTTCACATATTCCTACAATACTGAAAGAATTATCCCCTAACTCCTAACCGTTAAGGAGTTGTACCTTCCATCATCAGCTCATCAACATAAAATGATGTCTATCGGACGCAAAAACTTGAATGGCTTCAGAGGAAACGCGTAGTGTGCGGCTATAAAGGTTGAGGTTTGCCCTTGATTTTCCCGGGAGCCCATCATTAGATCCTGTCATGGTGACAATGGGACCGCCCCGGAACTATGCACTTTCAAATAAAAAAAAGAATTATTTAAATCGGTACACAATTGACGGAGAAATCGACGGACATACATAAAATAAAAATAAAAACTCCTCCTTTTTTAAAGTCGGTTAAAAATAAACAATAACAAACATTCTTCACTCACTTATCTTATCACTATAAAAAGCACTTAAACCAAATTAATCCATAATACGCTCGAGCTTGATTCCCTTTTGCTATGTGTATCCCTTGCGAATATAAAAATGCCGCGAAATATACTTAAAACATAATCGATACAAGATAAATTGACTCTTATTGGTAGCAAATAAGAGCGGAAATCGCCTACCCATTACGCCGTAATATCTGAATAACCGCCTCATCTCTTTTACTCCAATGTAAGTATACCGAATCAGAAAGAGAAAAGGCGAATATCAACTGACCAAAGATATCGATAGTACGGTTATGAATAGTTTCGGCGATATGAGTTTTGTCGTTTTGTTACAGTTTTTCGATATACAGTTTTGAGTTTTGGTTTTGATATTAAAGTTTTTAGTTTTTGAAATATCGGTTACGTAAAATCCTATATCGATATGATATGATATCGAACTGTTAGCCGATATAAGATACGTTATGATATATCTGTCTCATGTCTAATAAGTAGCATAGGACTTAGTGATAAAGAATTGATATTCTTCAAATAACTGATTCGACGAAGAATTAAACTAATAAATTAAGGAACAAAGTAACTAATCTAATCTCGTAATTACTATACAATCTAAGTTTCAATAGATTCAGGATATAATTAGTCAAATTATTTTAAGTATGTACTAAGAATAATATTATGATTAATAAATACAAAGATTAAATCATGGATGAGTAAGCAATTAAGCATCATGAAATATTTTTTTTTTTAAACCATTCAGGTAATTCGTATTTTTTTTTTTTTGTTTTTCTAGAACAGATATAATTTCAATAGCTAAATTCATACATGTAAGCCGCATGTAAGCAGTCAGTGTCAACATGGCGCCGGTTCTACGTCACCGATGTGACGTCGCCAATCAATGGACGGGACGAGTGACGTCATCGGAGTCAAGAGGTTATTACATCATACGCCCAAAATTTTCAGGACGACAGAACTAAAAAGCTACATTGTAATTTCTCATAAATTAGGATCACTCATCACACTGTTGCTCTAGTAATTTCTGCAACTTACTTTTTACAACCTCTCATTAAGAAATAATTTCAATGTATGCACTAAAAATATTTTGTTGCATTGTACTCGCACTCATATTGTTATATACGATTTCGGGATTACGAATTCTACCAATACAAGCGACATTAAAGTTTTCGTCGTAGAGTAAACTTTATACACTAAAAATGTAATAAAAACGTACATTGCATTTCTAATTTTTTTATCAATTATTCAATTGGATTTAGAATCTTAAAAGCTACGTGAAATAGGTATAATTATTACGTTCATGTGGCAAACATGACCTACACAAAGTACCGTTTTATGGGATATAATAATAAAAAGTACAAGGCCCGTGCAAATGCTTTATCGAGTACATTTTTTTTTTTTTTTTTTTTGTTACGCTGCGGAAATGCCGCCTTCACCAGTCGTTTCTGATGAAGACGCGTACCGGCCTCACCGCGAGTTGCACGGTACCCTAAAGCACACCTTCCGACGGGGGTTCGGAAGGTAGTGTTGGGCTCTCCCCCAGGATTCGAACCTGACGGGCCTACCAACTAAAACCACAGCGGCTCTCCCATCCGCATTAGTGGAGAGGAATCCCGGAATCTACCTAGTTATGTCCCGGAAAACCTCTCCGCGCGGGGCCCCCTACGTAGGGGGCGCGGCTACACCCCTCCCATTACCGAGAGGGGGAGTGAGGATAGCCGGAAGAGCCGAGCCATCCCCACCAGGCAGAGGAGGAGCCGTGTGCAATGCCGGTGGTGGAGCCCCCGCTCCACCGACCGGCCGGCCACCTCCTCGGAGAGGAGGGAGACGTCTGGTCTGTCGACGTCTCCTCCCCCTCCTCACCCTGAGTGCGCTAGCGAGAGGGTCGTTCTCCCGCGCGCGCTCTGCCGCTTCCTTCTCTACCATCACTTCTTCACAGAAGTGTGAGAAGGCCGCCCAGGCCTCCTCCCTGTCCAGCATAGACTTGACTACGCTGGGCAAGGACAGGTCCCGGCCGATCTCCGCTGTGAGGGTGCTACGCTGCGGAGCCCACGCTAGGCACACCGCGAGTGTGTGGTGTGCCGTGTCCTCCGCAGCGCCGCAGTGATGGCAGACAGGAGTGTCCTCCCGGCGTATGCGGTGCAGGAAAGCGCCAAACGAACCATGGCCCGTCATTATTTGCGCCATCCGGAAGGATACTACGCCATGCTGGCGCTCCAGCCACCGGTCTAGTTCCGGAGCAAGCGCCTCCAGAGTACGACGCCCATAGGGAGAGACAGAGAGGTCGTCTTGCCATTTGAGGACCAGCACTTCCCTGCTCTCCCGCCGCACGGCCGCCCTTTCTGTGGGACAAAAGGGGTCGCCTCTAGCCTTTTTGTCCGCCGTCCATTCGTAGACAGCGGCAAGGACCTCCGCCTCAAACTCCCACGGAGGGGTGCCGGCCAGGGCGCAGGCCGCCGAGAAGCCTACTGTGCGGTAGGCTCTCGCGACTCTTTGCGCGATCACACGTTGCGGCCTGCGAAGTAAGGCGACGTTGTCCCTCCTCGCAAGGGCGTTGGCCCAGATGGGAGCGCCATAAAGGGCCATCGAGCGCAAAATGCCGGCGTAAAGTTGCCGACACCTAGCACTCGGCCCTCCCAGGTTCGGCAGCAGCCACGATAGTGAGTCTGCTGCCTTCAGGAGCCGCGGCAGCATCCCCCGAAAGTGGGAGCCAAAATGCCAACGCGGATCCAACACGAGGCCGAGGTATTTCATCTCGGACCCAACCGCCACTTGCACGCCGCCGACGCAGATGTGAGCGCCAGCGGGTGCCCGCTGTCTGGGAGCTGGAAAAAAGATGGCCTCCGTTTTATGGAAGGCCACCTCGAGACCCAGACGTCGAATCCGATCGGCAACTAAATCACCACCGATCCCGGCAAGACGCGCCGCGTGTGCAAAGGTTTTCCCCCGGGCAGTGACTAAAGTATCATCTGCATAGCAAATGATATCCATGCCCGGGAGAAGCGCGCCCCGCAACACCCAGTCATATGCGAGGTTCCACAACAAAGGGCCAAGAACCGAGCCCTGTGGAACCCCAGATTCGACTCTTCTTCTCCGAAGAACACCGTCGCTATCGACAAAAACCACCTCGCGGTTGGCAAGATAATCCGCTATAATATCCCGCAAGTATGGTGGCACCCGGAAAAATTTTAGTGCCTCCATTATAGTGGCATGGGGGAGGCAATTGAAGGCGTTCTTAATGTCGAAAGAGACTGCCAACACTCCCTCACCCCTGCTTGCGGCCTCCTGGCATATCTTTTGGAGCTGGGACAGGGCGTCGATTGTTGACCGCCCCGCCCTGAACCCATACTGAGCCTCTGAGAGGTTCGGCCCAGTTTCCTCGAGGTGCTCGACGAGGCGGGAGGCTATGATTTTTTCGAATAGCTTCCCCATCTCGTCGAGCAAAACTATCGGACGGTAGGCGGAGGGGGACTCCGCCGGGCGTCCTTCTTTCTGCAGGAGCACTAGTTGGCCCTCCTTCCAAATGTTTGGGAACCTCCTGACCGCAAAGCAGTGGTCGAGAAGGCCCCGAACGCGCGGCTCGAGCTCCGATAGGGCTATGCCCAAGACTCTGGCTGGAATGCCGTCCGGCCCGGGGGCGGTCTTCTTACCCCGCAGACGCAACTCTGCCGCCCCAAACTCCTCTGTTGTGATTGTCGGAGGGGCATCCGTCTCTGAGACCGGTCCGGGAGGGGGACGCATCGCCGGCGGGACAAAGTCGGTGCGACCAGGGAAAAGCGCTCGCACCACCTCATCTAACAGACCCGGCTCGAGGGTCTCTGTTAGTGGGGGGCCAATAGGGTGCAACTTCTTGCGCGCCGCTTTGTACGGCCTCCCCCACGGGTCTCTGTCGAGCTCCTCGAGCATTTCTTTCCGGGCTCTGTCCTTTGCCTCCCCGATTGCCACTTTGAGGGTGTGCCGCGCTTGCCGAAACACTTCATATCGGCGCTCTTCCTCGGCTTGGTCTCTTCGCCGCCAGCGTCTGCTCCGCATGTACGTCCTCCGAGCGACGAAACATGCCATTCGAAGACCTGCGAGCTCCTCTGACCACCAGAAGACGGCGCGCCGAGGCTCGGGGCGGCGAGATCGAGGCATGCTGGTGTCGCATACTTCGGTTAGGGACCTACGCAGCTGAACTGCAGCCTCGTCGACATTCTCCGGAAGGGGAGGACGTATCCAGTCTTGGATGAAGGCCGCCTCCTTGGGATTTATCGAGTACATAACCGGACATACCGCAAACGTTATCTACCCGCAGATTATTTTAATATAATCAGAATTCAGGTCCAAAACATATTGTTGTATCCTTTTTATCCAACGTATGAGAAATGGATATCGGAAATGTGATGTTCAACCTCGATTAGATATAGTTCCAGTAGAGCGAAAGCTTCATCGATTTGCGAAAACATGTTATGTTTAATACAAAACATGACTTTTAAATCCATACAATCTATAGAGAAAAGTGCTCAAAGAATAAGTAGTATTCCCCGAGGTTAAAATGCCACTTCCAAACGTAAAAACATTGGCTTACCAGCACCAAAGCGTCTTCTAAAATACATCCTATTGTACAGAATGATCTGGCAAGACTCAACATCTTTAAATATGTGCATGCAATCGTGTAATGTAGGGCCATCCAATGGCGACGCTGACAATCTCAATTATTTTCTACCCTTCTGTGACATTCTGCGGCAGTATATTACACAACGAACTGCGGTCGCGACGAATATAAACGAAGGTCAATTAACAAAATACCGCATCAATTTAGATTATTACTTACTAGGCTACTGGAAGCAAGGACAATGAAGACGATATAAATATTTGGACTGGAAGTAACGTCTATTCCACCAATAGGTACAATAGAGTGTAACATGTTTACCGTTGATTTATTTCAGTGGTCCAACTCATGCGAGAGGAATTTCCGCACATTGAGCACAGGAAACCGACAAAATCATTTATTTCGAGCACAATAACTCATTATCTTCTTAGTGGTCTTTTCCACCGTAATAATAATGTGAAGACTTGAGCACACCATAGTACCTATCTATTGAATCCTCGATGTATGCCTTTAGGATTTTAGACTTGCACAATTATCTATGTAGTATGGCTTACGCCCAGGGCCTGATTTACCCATAGGCTAATTAGGCTGCAGCCTAGGGCGCGAGGATCGAGGGGGGCGCTGAAATCGTGTCTTCGTATGCACTAATCTAGCATCATTGCATCTACCCTATTTATTTCAACTAGACCAAACATTAAAACTAAATGTGTGCTTGAGAGTCCCTGATTTTAACATTAAATTTTGAAATTCCCATACAAAATAATCTTCAATCTTTACGTAAACGCGCGTTTCTGTGAGGCCGTGATACCGCGTTTACATTCAGCCCATTGCCGCGGCAACATGGGGAATAAACTGGGAAACGCGAGAATGTAAACAGGTCTTGACGTTGCCGTTCGCATTGCCCGGCTATCCCCCATTTGGCGGTTTTTCTAGCGGACATCAAAGCGCGGCAAAGCGAGCGGCAACGTGTGTTTACATGTTGCTCTCTCGTTCAGTCGTTTAATATCTTTAAAAATAATTACATTGTTCATTACGATGAATTGCTATCATCCACCATCTCCTCTGACGACGACGTCTCTTTTGAATTCAATTTTTTTAAAACATTTAAATAATCAATAAAAAAAAAACAAAAAAAAACTACCTAAAAACACTGAAAAGCAAAAAATAATTTTAATAAGACATTCATCAAATGCGCTTATTGTCTAAGCCTATTAATAACATTAAATTGTATTTACGTGCTAGGTAGGTACCTACTAATCTGTTTGAAGTCGGTGCCAAGCCAAATAGTAGGTACCCAGACTACGTACCTACGTCCGCGGATTATTTGTAACCCTGTATAATACATAAATTATTAGGTATGTATCATTTTTCATTACTTTTGGCTTGGCACCGACTTCAAACAGATTAGTAGGTACCTACCTAGCACGTAAATACAATTTAATGTTATTAATAGGCTTAGACAATAAGCGCATTTGATGAATGTCTTATTAAAATTATTTTTTGCTTTTCAGTGTTTTTAGGTAGTTTTTTTTTGTTTTTTTTTTGAAGTCGGTTTAATTTTTTTTAAAAAAGTTTGTTTATTTTTCTATTTTTAGTGTGAATAATACGTAGGAGTGAGTAAAACTCTCTCATAATATTGATAACGAAAATACGAGTAAAATAGTAGAATTGTATTATTTGACAATATTAGGTATTCATTAAGTGTTCAGCACCATTCAGTAGACCAACTAAAGATGCAGCCCGCAAGAGGGACATAAGAATTAAGAAGTCGTACCCTTTAGCTTCCATCATCATAGTTGTACCTTCCATCATCAGCTTAGCTCCAAAAGTACATGAAATACAACTAACGGTCCACATATTCCTACAACACTGAAATAATTATCCCCTAACTCCTAACCGTTAAGGAGTTGTACCTTCCATCATCAGCTTAGCTGCAAAAGTACATGAAATACAACTAACGGTCCACATATTTCTACAGCACTGAAATAATTATCCCCTAACTCCTAACCGTTAAGGAGTTGTACCTTCCATCATCAGCTTAGCTGCAAAAGTACATGAAATACAAATAACGGTCCACATATTCTTACAATACTGAAAGAATTATCCCCTAACTCCTAACCGTTAAGGAGTTGTACCTTCCATCATCAGCTCATCAACATAAAGTGATGTCTATAGGACGCAAAAACTTAAATGGCTTCAGAAAAAACAAGTAACGCGTAGTGTGCGCCTATAAAATTTGAGGTTTGCCCTTGATTTTCCCGGGATCCCATCATCAGATCCTGACATGGTGACAATGGGACCACCTCGGAACTATGCACTTTCAAATAAAAAAAGAATTATTTAAATCGGTCCACAATTGACGGAGAAATCGACGGACATACATAAAAAAAAAAAAAAAAAAAAAAAAAAAAAAAAAAAAAAAATACATACAGTCGAACATAGAACCTCCTTCTTTTTTGAAGTCGGTTAAAAACTTAAAAGACAGAGCGCCGACGCCGCAACAATTTCCACGTTATCCATGGCCCAGAGTCGAATTTAAAATACATATGAAGCGGCAATGTAAACACTCATTTCCGCTGACGTTGCCACATCAATATACGGGGAAATATGTACGGCAAGGCAAGCAACAACGGAAATGGCTGAATGTAAACGCGGTATGAGGTGAGGCGAATTCAACAAAACTCGCACCGCACACTACAATATAGTCGTGTGTAACTCTTCACTGAAACGACTCAGTGATTCAAATCTTTTAAATGATTTACTGATCCATTCGGATCAGCGCCTCAACAAATGAATCATTTGATTCAATTGCATATTCTTCTCCTCAATTCGCTTCAAAATATTTACTAAAAAGACAATAAAAACGAATAATTCTAAAGCTTCATTCAATGACTGGGCAACTACAGGTATTTATAAGAGTAGACATAGATTATATGAACTGTTCTAAAGATCCAAAGGTCATAGAATATGTTAAAAACTATTTCAAGATTTTTAAGAAAGTATGTTATAAAGCAAAATCTATTTACTTGCGTAACAAAATAAATAAGTTAAGTAACAAAGTCAAAGCTAATTGGAATATAATTAATAAAGAGACATGTAAATTAAAGCCATACGAAAGCGACTATTCCTTAAAAGTTAACAATGAAATTCTTAAATCTGATATAGAAGTCGCTAATGCCTTTGAAACTTTTTTCTCAAATATACCTATCATAACAACTTGTCAATTAAATTATAGCTCACACCAAGCTCAAATTTTATTAGCTTCGAGTGTAGCTGAATGAAAATTCCGTTTAATTATATAAACCCAAACACAATTTTGAAAACGTTCAAAGAACTGAACATGAAAAAAACCGAAGACTTATGGGGCGTCTCTATTGATATAATGAAAACAGAAATTGATGTTATTTCACCCCATTTAGCATACATTGTTAACAAATGCATTGATGAAAGTCAATTTCCCAATTTGATGAAGTACAGTAAAATAATACCTTTATTTAAATCGGGCAATAAAAGTGACCCATCCAACTTCAGGCCAATTTCTATTTTACCATCTTTAAGTAAAATTTTTGAAAAAATTATGTTTAATCAATTCCTTGAACATTTCAACATCAATAATTTACTTCATTAAAAGCAATATGGTTTTACTAAGAACAAAAGTACAACCGATGCGGGAATTGAACTTATTAAACATATCCTTGATGCTTGGGAAGGTAAACAGAACGCAATAGGTATTTCTGTGATCTATCAAAGGCATTTGATTGTGTTGACCATACAATATTACTTAATAAATTAAAACATTACGGTGTCTCCAACGCTGCCATGAAACTAATTGAATCGTATCTCACACACAGGATACAAAGAGTCAAAATCAACAATATTAATTCGTGTGGTGCTAAACTGAGAATGGGCGTGCCACAAGGCTCTATACTGGGCCCTTTGCTATTTTTGATTTATATAAACGATCTACCATACTACACCGGGGACCTCTGTGAGATAGTTCTGTTTGTTGATGATACTTCTTTGGTATTTAAAACAGATAGAAATGAAAAAACATTTGACAAGGTGAACAGGGCTCTTTCGCGAGTGTCACAATGGGTTAACACAAACAATTTATTACTAAATGCAAAGAAACGAAATGTGTTAAATTTATGATGCCTTATGTAAAACAGATGGATACTTCATTACTATGAATGATGAGCAATTAGAAATAGTTAATGATACTTTATTTTTAGGAATTAATATTGATTCCAAACTTCAATGGGGTCCTCATATTGCTGCATTAGCAGCAAGACTTAGCTCAGCTGCTTATGCAGTAAGAAGAATAAGATATATCACTGATATTGAAACGGCAAAATTGGTTTATTTTAGTTATTTTCATAGTGTCATGTCATAATTGGTCTACTGTTGTGGGGCTCTGCTGCTGACATCGAGTCTATATTTATATAAAATCCGACTGTCACAAATTTAACACAAGGAATAACAGACACAGACTTGCCGTTCCTAATATCAGGCTTCATAAAACAGGAAAGAAAGTCATTTGTTGGTGCATTAAGCTATTTAACAAAGTACCACAACGTCTTGTATGTAGAATTACCTTTAAATAAATTTAAAGTCATAATTAAAGATTACCTTATGAGGAAAGGTTACTATAAAGTAGAAGATTACTTAAATGACAAGACTCTGTGGACATGAAACACATTTGCTTCTCTGCACATCTACTGTTATGCTTATTGAGTTTCTTGCGGCACTTCTTCTCAGCAGCAGGCCATTCATTCACGTCGAAGTGCTGGTAGGAAAAAAAGTTTATGACGTGCAAAAGAATTTCTTGGTAAATCAAATTGCAAAATAAATACTTTGACTTTGACTTTGAATCAGTTGCAAAAATGTTTCACTTGTATGATGCCCCTCCTCTTTTTTTAATATTTAATATTTATTTTTTCTCTAGAGTAAATATTTAAAAAACTCAAGTCGATTCAATGGCAATGGAAACTAAGTTGTCTATAGAAACTAAGCCAATACAAGTCATGCTGGCAAACACGAGATGGATTTGGTTTACTACTTGGTAGCCTGCAGTCACTTGTCATGGTTTTGGTCTTATAATGCGTGAGGTTGCAGATCGATTTGAAAACTTTTATAGGTAGTATGAACCATGTTAAAATTTTCATAATACTACTACTCTACTCAGTTCCTACTTTTAGACCCGTCCGTAACACACCTTGAGGGGGCGCGTCCTCATATTTAGCCTAGGGCGGTCAGAACTCTTAATCAGGGCCTGCTTACGCCATTTTTCTTCTAAAATATTGAAGCGAGCAAGCGAATCTTCGAAAAGAATAAGTTTTTAAACAAAGGACGATGGGCAAAAATGTATGGGCTCCGTCCCCACCCACCAACACACATGAAACTGATACGAATATGTTCCTATAGTGCCCCCTATCTGATTAAAATACTTTGTTTTGGATAAATCAATGGGAATATTATAAAAAAAACAATTTGTATTTATTAATTAACGTATATTTTTATTTTACACTTGTAAGTTTTTTTAACATTATAGTTATATTACAGTACTAAAACTAAATATGATTAAGTATACAATCAAGTATATAAATCCATTTGGTGTAATGGTCGAGAAGTCGGCTATTACACCAGAGGTCGCGGGTTCGATCCCCGCACGGTACAAACATTTGTGTGCATGAACATGTCTGTTTGTATCGGTCTGGGTGTTTCTATGTATAATATGTATGTATTATGAAAAAAAAGTATATAAGTAATGTTTATCCGTTGTCTAGCACCTATAGCACAAGCTAATGCTTAGTTTGGGGCTAGATGGCGCTGTGTGAATAATGTCCAGAGATATTATTATGCATATTATTATTATGCATTATATAATATATGTACATATATATTCCTAAAATGGTCATAGTAGGCAAATAAAAATAGTGAAGGCACGGTAATATTACCGTGGTGAAGGCCTCTTTCACAAGCTTCGTAAAGTTCTAAATAAGCTAAATAGAACTTATTTACTTAGTTAGGTACTTAATTAGAAGTTGTGCTCATATCATATTTATTATGTGCCCTACAGTGCGACTGCCAGTCAAGCAAGTACAGTAATGGGCAATAGCATGTCTATCAGTAGCATTCCCATCAACTATCACATACGAATAATATATGCGTGACCTAACATGCCTAGATTGTATTCGCGCTCTTAACAGCCACGCATTATTTATCGTAATATTGCATCTTGACAAGTCATTCAATGCATTTTCGCGATATAGCTCAATAATGTATAGTCGGGCGACTACCTACCTGCGCAGGAGCGTGGGTGTCGGGGAGCGGGGGAGGGGGTTATTTGTAACCGGTAAGTGATGCGCCGCTGCTGTGCACTAATGAATAGATAAATAAGTAGATATTTTGCAATTACTCATAAAAAATACGTCAACGAGATATTTGTTTAAACGTGAGATACCATGAGAACCCCATGGATTTGGGCAAAGTCGCCATAGTAAAAAAATATCATCTTGCCATTAGCTATCAATTGAGCTACATTTCATTTCTGTTGATGGGTGGGGACGAAACCGCCCATGGTCCTTTAATGTACAGACAGGGTACATTTACACACAGGATTCAAGCCAATTTTGATCATAGAACTTGTACTAGCAGCAAATAATCCGTTGGGTCTATCTATGTATTGAATAGAAAAACGGCTAAAAAAGCGAATTATGAGAATTAGTACATAATATCTTAAAATAAATTATTAGGAAGAAACTTATCTGACAGTAGTGAAAAGGGCCCACTTGGAATCTTTAAACATCTTTAATGTTAAGCCCTGCTTTTGTGTCTTGGACACTAAAAGCGATTTAGAATACTCGGGAAAATCACCAACTAGGTACACCAAAACACCTTCAAAGAAGCCGAAACATCAGACAGGTAGCTGTATCGAAAGGAAAATTCACGCAGAATTTTCATATGACTCAGAGACAGAAGGGTCGATGTCTAAATTAGTATTATGTAGATCGCTGAAAGATCGCCTAGATGAAGCCAATCAATTTTTAGGCCGACAGTCGGTAGTACAGTAAATATTTTGGCTTCCGCTTCTTTGGATATTCAAAGGTAGTCTCATTTAATAAATACCACAACCAAAAAAAGTTTTCAGTAGATACTTTGCATGTTCGCTCAACATTATTTATGGCATGGACTGATATACCT
The DNA here is from genome assembly GCA_949319885.1 of Mecyna flavalis. Taxonomy (NCBI): domain Eukaryota; kingdom Metazoa; phylum Arthropoda; class Insecta; order Lepidoptera; family Crambidae; genus Mecyna; species Mecyna flavalis. The sequence continues at coordinate 4,670,301 of OX439426.1, forward strand.
AGGTAGTATATCAGTCCATGCCAACTACCTCAGCTAGTGTCGATAAACCCCGATGAGCGAGGCCTTTGCCCTTTTTATCTTGGCATTCCATTTGATGTTCTTACGCCGACGATATCATTAAAAAATTATTTATCTTTATCAAAATTCAGTCCAACGATGATGTTCTAGATCAGCCATACTCAACCTGCGGCCCGCGGGCCGCATGCGGCCCGCCGGGCCTTTGTGATTGGCCCACTTGGAATTTTAAAACTTTGACTAAGTTTTAAAATTCCGCGCAATTCTGAATTGCAAAATAATGGATGGTGGTGGTGCCTTTTAGCCTTTCTATGTGATATAACAGACAAATTAAATAGCCTTAATCGAAATTTACAAGGTGAAAATAACATAGTCTCTCAGATGGCGAATAAAGTATTTGCTTTTGAGGAAAAGCTAAATATTTATCATGAAGAAATTCAGAACAAACAGCTACAAAATTTTCCAACTATGATAAAGACTACAGAGGACCATATTAATATTTCGAAAGAGGACTGCGCCATAATTTCAAATTATATAACTGCATTATTAGATCAATTTCAAAAAAGGTTCCAAGATCTAAGAAAAATTGTTGCTTGTAGAAAATCCGTGGCATCTAGAAACAACAACTATTCCAGAGCTGGCATCAGTTTTAAATTGTAATTACTCAGAGCTGTTCGATGAGTTCATCGATTTTAAAAACGACACCAACCTGGAAGTTCTGTTTAAAGAAAGAAGGGAATATGTGGAATTTTGGAGCATTGTTCCCCAAAAATATAAAAGCGTCCAAAGAATTGCCCAAATCTTATTAACATTCTTTAGGTCTTCATTCGTGTGTGAATCGTCTTTTTCGAAAATGAAATACACAAAAAATGTGTACAGAAATAAGCTTACAGACTCTCATCTGGATGATTAATAAGGTTAGCTTGCAGCAACAAGCCAGATCTTGACAAAGTTTTGAAAAAGTGTTCACAGTATCAAAAATATCATTAAAACAAGATGGTTTCATACGCAACAGCTTTGTTAAAACCTGTAGTCATTGTTAGATCTTTCAAAGTTAGCTCTTTTAAAATTTGGTCTACATTGCATTTCATTCATCATAACCTAATATTATAAAGGATACAAATCATGTATTTTATAGTTGGCTTTATTGTGAGCAACTATCTTTTTTCAATAAACACATCACCAATTTTGAATGATGTTTTTTTAACACCTAAGGGCTGAAACCTGCGCGGGCTCATACAAAAGTGACTTCCGCATGAATCCGCGCGGGGCGCCACCCCCCCCCCCCCGCCCCCCGCTCAACGCAGTTTCAGCCCTAAATATTTTTGCGGCCCGCGCTTCAAGATCGAAACGTGTTTGTGGCCCCATTAAAAAAAAGGTTGAGTATGGCTGTTCTAGATGCATCAAAAACCTTGCATTTGGTTTTAAATTGGGTATATTTAAACCTTTCACAACACATATAAATGTGTATTAATAAAATAACAACGATGTTATAATTGAGTAACAGAGATCTCTTCTGTATTGATTGACCTTTGATTGAACTTCATTTAGATACTAAATCCGGTTCAGGTTCTATTTTTAATGTTAGAAAAGCAGATGAGGTACGTATCAACCGCAGCCGAGTCGTGACCCGTCCCGGCTTACTGACCTGGATCATTCCGAGCGGTCCGCGCCATCGCTCTGACCCCATTAAGGTATACCTGCATCTATGCTATTTTTTTTTATACTAAGTCAGTTGGCAGACAGACACGCAGCCCACCTGATGGTAAGCGGCCACTGTGGCCTATTCCATTGAGGGACACTTCACCAGGAAGCGTCGCTCAATGTGCTGCCAGACTGTAGACTCATCTGATCTTCGAGTCTTTGAGTGTACTGGCTTCCACATTAATACTGCCGGAACACAGCCAGAGCTATTATGGCGGCAGATTTCACCTGTGGGGGTGGTAGCTAGCCAGTCGGATTCTGAAAAAGCCCTACAACCAACCAGACCCTAGGTGGGAATCGAACCCAAGACCTCCTGGTTTTATACCCGAGCGGCTTAGCCACTGTTCCACGGAGGCGGTCAATACAAGTTTATGCATCTCCAACTTTGTACACCCGCTCAAAATATCAGCTGGGTGTGGCAAAATGTGGCTCCGTAACACGGCTGCGTCATCTGCCAAACACATGCCGGACGAACCCTCACACTAGCGTTTTTTTTTTTTGCTGTCTGCGTTATATTTAGAGCAGCTGAGAGCAGGATGCGCCAGCCGCTCGGTCGTTTAAGGTAACCTAATTATTTTAACTAAGGTCAAACCCGAGGTCGAATAAGTTCGTCAATTACGCGTGCGATCGCGCAGGGACTGGAGTGCGTCGCCCTACGGTTCGAGGGCCGCGCTTTGCAATGAGCCTGGGCAACGACCTTAGCCCTTGCTGAATAACCGACCAGTTTTTTTGCGTCTCTAGTCTGACGCGCCTCCTCCCCGCTCGCCATTTATACTCCATTAAATCAAAATCAAAAATCAAATCAAAATCAAAATATTCTTTATTCATGTAAACTTGTATCAAGTATTTATGAATCGTCAATTACAGAGTGACTCTACCACCGGTATCGGAATGCAGTCATCTGCCGAGAAGAACCGGCAAGAAACTCGACAGTTACTCTTTTTCATCGCCATGTTTGTTTACAATTTGTTTGTTACAATTACTGATTAGTTTTAGAATACCAAGCCATACAGTATAAAGTATAAGAATGAGACTATAATCGAGAAAAATCCGTGAGCCCTGGAAGACCAGTGCCCAAAGGTGGCACCTGCAGCACAAGTATGACGTATGTGCCAGCCATAATTTCACTCAACCATATTAGAGGGAATGTAACCACCCGACACATAACGCCACCACCCCAAGCACATTTTAGCGAGCATGACCGCCAAGGTTACAAACTCTTCAGGATTCTTTGAATGAAAATTAAATTAAATTTTATTGAATTATAACATTTAATGTGTTACTGTATAGCAAAGTTAACATTGTTGATACTATCCGGATTCTATACAATGCAAAGGCGCGAGTCCAAGCTTCCTTGTCGTTGAGGTATTCTTATTAATACAATACAAAATAAATGTATGTCACTGAAAATATTAATGTCAATACAAAAGATCATGTCAATTATAACAAAGGCGCAGGCAGAGGAGCGGCTACAATACTACTCACTTCTACAGACTTTTATCATTTAGATAGTCTTCCACTTTATAATAACTCTTCTTGATGAGTTGGCATTTGATGTGTGACTTAAACTTGTGTATTGGTAAGTCAACAACATCTTGAGGTAATTTGTTAAATAACGTAACACTTAATCCAACAAACGAATTACCTATTTTATGAAGTCTTGTTTTCGGAACGGCTAGCTTATGTTTATTTCTAGTGTTTAGATCATGATGATGAGATTTTTTCGGAAATTCATGTAGGTTTTTTCGTACATACATAATACAATCTAAAACGTATTGAGATGGTACTGTTAATACACCAATTTCACTAAATACATTTCTTAGGGAATCACGCACTTTAAGGCCGTATATAGCTCGTATTGCCCTTTTCTGAAGTACAAAAATAGATTGTACGTCAGAAGCAGATCCCCATAGAAGTAACCCATATGACATGACGCTATGAAAATAGCTAAAATACACTAGTCTCGCCGTTTCCACGTCTGTTAAACGTCTTATTTTTCTAACAGCATATGCGGCTGAGCTGAGTCTCCCCGCGAGAGCAGTGATATTCGGACCCCATTGCAGTTTCGAGTCTAGAGTTATGCCCAAAAAAACCGTTGAATTGACCATATCGATAGGTTCACCATTCACAGTGATATTGGGAACAACCTGCCTCACATTTGGCATGGTAAATTTTACACATTTGGTTTTTTTGGTATTTAACAACAAGTTGTTAATAGTAAACCAGTGCAAAATTTGTGAAACAGAATTACTTACGTCGACAAATGATTGTTCATATCTGTCAACTTTGAAAATCAACGAGGTGTCGTCTGCGAATAGCACAATCTCACATAAGTCTTTTGTAAAGTATGGGAGATCATTTATGTAGATCAGGAATAGCAGTGGCCCCAAAATTGATCCTTGGGGTACTCCCATAATCAGGGGAGCGCCGGAGGAGTCTACTCCATTTATATTTACTTTCTGAATCCTGTTCGTTAGATATGATTCTATCAGGCTCAGTGAGTTGGCTGAAAGACCATAATGCCGCAGTTTCATCAGCAATGTACGGTGATCAACACAATCAAAGGCTTTCGATAGATCACAGAATATGCCAATAGCATCTTGCTTATTCTCCCATGCATCAAATATATGCTTGATGAGCGCAACTCCAGCGTCTGTAGTAGATTTGCCTTTAGTAAACCCGTACTGTTTTTTATGCAATAACTTATTTTCATTGAAATGCGAGAGCAATTGATTAAATATAATTTTTTCAAATATTTTACTTAGTGCAGGCAAAATAGAAATCGGTCTAAAATTAGATGGGTCACTTTTTTCTCCCGATTTGAACAAGGGTTAAACTGCTCTGCCCGCCGTTTTGAAAATGTTTGCAGACTTTTGCAGATAAGAAACACAAACAAGACAATAAGAACTTCTAATAAATGATTCTACCGATGAAAGCCATGAAATAAAAGATATGCACTAAAATTTTAGTTGCGTTCTGAATAAGTAGAAATTTGCGTGAGCAAATACAATCAAGTTATTTGAGAACTTCATGAAATTAGTTAATCGCTTTCTAATTATTCCGTCTTCGTGATCCTTAAAAATTCTATAACTTACAGGAAATTGTACCTGACAGAAATAATTTCACTATTTCGCTGTAGGTTATTTATGTTGACTTGATAAATAAAAGGTTATAATAATAAAACGTATTTATTGGAATAGAATTTAGTATATCTTTGTTCGATATGACATCATCGAAAGTCAAAATTTAAAAAATGTACCAAAACTAATCGGGCCAAAATGGCGGCGATAGATCTCAACCGTTTCGTGAGTGGTCGGGCGGGATCGTGTGTGCTCGGGGTAACGGACCAGCGCGGGCGCCAGCGCAGGTCAACACTCGCGCACCAAGGCCGGGTCGATGGCCTATCCAGGGTGTCCTGCCTGGATCTTGTTATAGTTAACAATTTCTAACCATTAAATCGGTTAATCTTATTGCACCATTACGCTTACTGTTCCTATTTCTCTGTGCGTGGTGAAAAGCGGTTCTAATCTGCACTGACTTTCTAAACGGGATTCAATGTGGGTGGATTTTGATTAAGGGAGCTTAGTTCCTGGTCTTGTTCGTGGGTGAACGCCCACAACGCTTACTCAGTAGGTAACTTTGCAATAATGCAATGTACTTAAGTAAACAATAACTTTATTATTCTCATAATAGGTATGAAAACTAAGTAAATAGCGGTTTTTACTAGAATCTTCGCCGTCAATGCTAACGTAAGCATGTTAAATGTGCAAACTGTTTTGTTTAAGTCACCTGTACTCCGAAGCTGACTCATATATCGGCAGTCAAAGTCGGCAGTAGGTAATGCACGTAAGCCTATGTTGCACCAAGTACGTATGCAATTTCGAAATGCTACGATAAGAGTGCACAATGAAATCATTACGTAATAGCAAATTCAGCAAACACACGTTGTTATTTAGAACTTCCACAAAAGAAAGTTATCGAGGTGAAAATATTTACACATTGGGTAGGTATATTGTATTACATACATAATGACAGCAACTAACGTAGAATGTGACGTCAAACAGAAGTTCATTATACTAACTACCTACTTGACCAGAGTTTCCATAGATAGGTAACGTTGTAAATAACATACCTAACTAATTACCTAGCTTACAACAGGAAACAGAGTTTATTGTAGGCAGAATTGTCACGATTTTCAATCTCAATTTACATTACTTCAATGGCAGACAGGGACGCGAAAGACGTCAGACTACTCCATTGATGGACAGTTCATTTGGAAGTATTGCTCAATGTGCTGTAATGCTGTCACACTGTTTATATTAGTAGGTATTAAGCTTTCCGCCAAGGCTTCGCCCGCATGACTAGACGACATTATACCTCTGGAATGTGGTGTTTTTTCTGGATAAAAATAAACCAATGTCACTCTCCAGATCTCAAACTATCCTCATAACAGGTACCAGAAAACTCCTTGAATAAAGGGTGGGGGCCTGGGGACTGCGCAAAACACGAATTTTGACAAGCCTGCGCGCTATTAGTCAGAAGCGTACCTCTCTGACCAATAGCGGGCGCGGAGTTCGGCACATTCGCGCGCGCCATTGGTCACGCGCAAGTGCACATGCGCGAACTTTCCCCCTTCTCCGTCGACCGATGTTCAACCGATTTGCCGCTACCTATACCAACAATCACATTGGTCCGTTGCGACGTAAAAGGACAAAGACACAGACAAGAAACTTATATTTATAATATTAGTTTGTACAAGATAAATCTTGCAACTTGTTTGTTATTATTTATTATTATTTTAAAACAATATTCATTAAAAAGAGAAACAGAATGCCTGGTGATTTGAAAGTAACATAATGGTATTGTCAATTTCAAAATCTACCTCCTACATGGTTTAAAATATACCCAACATTGGTGATTCAGTGACTGTATCCTCACATCATTATAAAAGTTAAAAGTAAAATAACAACAGCAGTGCTGACATAAAACCAGTTTCTACCTGCCAAGGGTAGGCAACCAGAGGGGTGTAAAAACTAGCAATACAATGGAAAAATCAACCTGTGTGTTGAAGGCAGGTCAGAATTCTTAGTTGACAAAATCACAAAAGATAAAATATAAAGCTGGGATTTCTCTAGAATATTAACAAATCTGTCTTTGCAATAGACCTAAATAAATTACAAAATTGTAAATGATTTGTATGAATGTACAGAAATTGAACTTATACCATAGTTTTTGTTTCTTTTTTTGTACATCATGTGCCAACGAGTCAATGAAGTACTTTGAGCTATACTTCCTAGTGACATACCTTACCTAGGTATTCATCAATAGGAGTGGCACTTTTTAACACCGAAAACATATGTATACCTTTAAAGAATACCAAACTATTTTATTGGTATTAATTGAATACTGGTTCCAAATAAAAATAATAATTAAAAAATATATGGGATATACATGAAAAAAAAAGTTGTTTAATAACCACTCAGGATAGACCATGTTATCCAGTTCTCATTAAGACAATGGGCATTATCATACCAGACAATTGAAATAAGCAGCTCTTTGTTTAAAAACCAGTGGACTCAAATGACAATCCTATAAACATTCATTTAAGTATGTATGTGTTTTGAAATCTATTTACTACCCTAAATACTTGAGGAATGACAGTTTACCTGAGTAAATTTTACAGTAAAAAAAGGGTAAGGCATCCCTTTTTTTTATCACCAACAAAAAATGTTTGGAGGTAGGTAGTTTTTATAACATATTCTTAGGTTGTGAATAATGTTAATCCTATAGTAGTACCAGTATGGGTGTCAAAATATGGAAATTGTTGTTAAAAATAACTTATATGTTTCAATTTGTGCAAGAAAAAGTCAATTTCAGGAAATAATGCAACAACAATTCATGTCTTTAAAATTTTATAATTTTTGTTCCTTCCCAAACACTTTTATAGTTATTTATTAGACAGGTAGTATGCAAATGCAAAACAAGTGGAGTAATAATATGCAGTATTGACTGAACTCAGGTCGCAGTTTAGAATCATAAGTTCTATTTATATTAGCAATCATAATAATTGTAAAAACTAATTACTAGATTACCTACAATTTTACTGTCATATTGTAGTTTTTTCTTAACAATGTTATCTTAGAATAGTTTTAACAGATAAAGATAATTATTATAATAAAGACAGTCCCCCACTTTATTGAGGATTTTTTATAGTAACTATAATATAAAATAGGTAATAAAACTACATTAAAAGTAGGACAAAACAACTAACCATTACCGAATACCGACAAAATAAATACCTACAACAGGAAAAATAAGAACGACGGTAGGTGATCATCATACGTGTCCAAAAATAGGCACACGAATGAGCGTGTGACTCATCCAAAACTAGAGCATTCTATCAAAATCGATACGAAATAAAACATAATATTTGACGCGAGCATTTCCACATTAGTTAAATCAAGAACTGCAATAGAGTGGCAGGCAAAGTAGTTCAGAGCGTCACGGTTATATGGCATACCTAATTAATGTTAATGTGGCGGAGACGAACAATACAATAACAAAGCACCACCATATCAGGGTACAAAGGCAAACTCTGTTAATAATTGTATTTAAATTTCAAATTGTTTCATCATGACGCCTGGTGACGTCCGTCCGCCGCTCGATAGGAGGGTACGGCCTTCATAACCATAAAATTTAAGGAATAATCGTAATCTTCTGAATTAATAAGTTGATACAGATTCACTTACCTCCACAGCCATACACATTGAATAGGAATTGAACGGTTGCAGCCGTGAGCAGCCAAGGAAATTCACCGCACACGCAGAAAACGTGTGCTCCGCACAAAAAAATCACTGAACTAAAATGTCAGTGTTGCTATTTTATTAATCACTATGAAATTCAACTACAATAGTAAGTGTTGCAACTTCATAAAATATAACTTCTTCTTAAAAAGTACTATTAAAAATTAACAATTAACTTTCGAATAAATAAAACGTGAAATAAAATAATATTCATTAATGTTTATACACTTATACCTTGGCTCCCATACTACGCGTATTGTTACATTGCAAACACATACTAAAACAAACATTGAAAACCTTATCCTTACTATCAAAGCACAAATAATTGCATTGCAAATTGGTTGCTCGGTTACATACATGAGAACTGTTTTATTGTTTCTCTACAGAATCAATAACGTTTTTCCTATTTAGTCATGAACGCGAGAATCTTGGAAAGATCATACAATACAATAGATACGGATTTTTCTAGCCGGCTAGCTAAGCTAACTCCAAATTTTTTTGAGCTGCTAATCATTAACTTTGTATACTTGTGATTATGTATGGGAGGGTTACAGACAGACATCAAAAACTTTCATTAACACGAATCTTGATTTAAATTTATTGTTCGACGTGTGGCCTTCAGTTTCATTTTAATTTCCTACTGATCAACATCCATTCGATCATCATAGTATTTTTCAAAACCATCCAGTAATCCAGTTGTAATTTCAGTAAATTATAAACCGACAAGCATACCTGTTCCGGTGGCGTCGTCGCTACTGTCTATTTAGAATTGTCATTAAATATTGTTTTTGCATTGCATTTCACGTAGTTCCAATTTTGGCCACCGGAACAGATAAGTTTGTAGGTCTGTACTTCTGACTTCCGAAGAACGATAGACAATATTATTTCCATGGAAGAACGATTTGTGGTAGAATCTACCCAATTGCCAGGCGAAAAAAAAATCTGATAATAGTAGAAATTGGGGAAAAAAATAAGTGATTTCTCAACAAACAACTTTATTGGCTGTTACAATAAGGCTAGGCTACATGAACATGTTGTCGTTGAACCCTGGCGGCGGGAGGTGGTCGGCGTCTGGGGGCGGCGGTCGCCTGCCGGGCATGGGGCCTGCTGGTGGCCCGAACGGGTCGAAGCGAGCTCCAGGCGGCACTGCTCCTCTGTTAAAAAAAACCCTTTTATTATGGAATCCTAGTGTGGAGCCCAGTGATACTGTATGTAGAAGTTTCTATTTAAGTATACTTGTACCATGAATTGTATGTAACAGTAACTATTAGAACCATTGTACTGCAGTTTCTAAATAAAATAAATCTCTATCTTATATTTCCTTTCTATTTTAACATAAAAATTTAGATTACAATTATTTTGCTTTGACAGAGCAACATTCTTCAAATAAATAGATGGTGTTTATTTATAATTTTTTTTTCTACATACTGTCAGGTCCAGTCAAGGTGCCTTTATTGTTAGAATACTTGGCACTTTGATAATATTTTTGTAGTAAGAGAGCATTTCACTAGTTAACGCTGGTTACTGAAATAATGTTTTAATGGAGACAACCGGCAACCACTAATAATGGAAGTAAAGAAGAAGTATAAAATGTACTGATTAATATCATCATTAGCTGTGAGCATGCAATATGTGTGTGTGTACTGTGTTTATATAACCTTGGTAAACCACCAGGTATTCCTAAGCCAGGATTTTCAGGGTCCCTCCTGGGGCCGAAAGGGTTGAACAGCATACCACCCCCAGCAGGTGCGAAGGGATCCAAGTCAGAACGGCCGATGTTAGGCATATGTGCCGGTGGTAAATCCCTGAAAATAAAAATAATGATTAAAAGAAATATTGTTTATTATTAATGGCCCCTACAATTTCATGAATAATCAAAATTATTATTTTTTAGGTCTTAATGGAGTTTTGAATGGAGTCTTAATAATGTAAAATAATTACCATAGGTCCGGTGTATCTGGGTGCACACCAGGAAGTGGCCGCGGGGGCACTCTTAACGGATCATCTGCTGGCCTGCGGTTGTTTGAATCATCTGAAGATTAATTCAAAAACATCATTATCTAAGACCAATATACATTCTGATAAATAACTGACAAATCTGTCACTTGGACAGATAAGACATGATTTTATTTCTGAAAAGATTACTTTTTTTGTTTTTGGCTTTGTATGGTTTGTACTTTAGCCACTGACGATATTTAAAAGATTTCAAAGATCACTTTTTGTCATTTCTCTCTAAACACTTGACATTGGCAGAATCACTGTTTTGCAAATTAAACATGTAATCGAGTCCATTAGAGAAAAGATCACTTTCATTACACATCAGCAATTAGAAACAAACAAAAATAACAATTAACTTACTTCTTGGTACAGTTTGTGTTTCAGTAGATGTTGTGGGCTTCTCAGTGATAATATCAATAAGATCTCTCTTGATATTAAATATGAGATCCTTGTGGTTAGGCAGCATGCGGTCGATGGATCCACTCATTTCCTTCACAGAATCATCTATTTTAACTGCAATATTTGATACAGCCAAATCCTCTGACCTCTGGAAAAATTAACAGTTGTATATTATTAGTTAATTTCATAGAAATATTATGTACTGACGTACTAGAACAGACAGCTCGAACAATGTCTATGCGCCAAGCGCGGTGGGGTGGGGCGCGCGGGGGCGGCTAATAAGTCATAGATGCGATGACACCGTCAACAGGCAACAATTTGTTTATATTCTGCCTATTCAAACAGGTACCTACGAGAGGCTAGATTAATAAACGAAGTCTGTTACAAATTTTATCCTAAGTTTTGATTTGATACAAAATTAAAAGCCGTATAATTGTGAAGTAATATTACATTTATTTAGTTACGAAGTAATGAAGTATTCCAAAGACATTAATTTAACTGAAATTGTATTTAGTAGAGAGACTAATTCCACCACTTTTTTTAAAAGGTTTCGTATTACTGTCTCTGTAGCGAGACATAATAATATGTATTTTATATAGGTACATCTTCTGTGGAGTACGACAAACCACCCGTATCTTTGATAGTTATTTTCTAAATAAGCGTATAAATATTATTTTCCGTTATACAGAGAAAAATCAAGCTAAATTCTACCTATACTTGTTACATACAAAATGGCACATCTTAATTTTTAGTCTTTGAAAAATGACATTATGGCGTCTCCGATAAAATATTTTATTTTAATTAAGTTTGAATTTGATTTTCTAGTTATTTAATAGTAGAAAGTTATTCCTTGGCTCTTGGATGTAATTACTAGAATTATTACTGCAATATCTCAACACACACGACATATTTAGTGGATTTTGACGTATTTTCGTATACAATCAAAACAAGACTTTGGCGCTGGGGAGCTAGCAAGTGACTAAATGCAGTGCAGCCATCTGACTGCAGTTGATCGGAACATGTCAGTGATGACTGATGTCTTCTCTATACGTAGTAATAATAGCTCAATGGTTAATTTGGAGATAAGAAATGGTTTTTAGAAATTAAAATTCATAGTTAAGATTGATATATCATATCTTCAAAAAAAAATAGGAAACATACTGCATTAAATTATATTTACAAACAGCAACTGAGCTAAGAACAAGTTTAGCTAGTGATTTTAGTTCAGGCAAATACATTTTCTTAGTAAGTACCCAAGTATTCATTTCATTGAAGTAATATGACTAACCATCAAGTTAACAATGAGATTTCCATCAGTGTTGAGTCCATGAAGAATGTAAAGTTTATCTTCAAGTATGTATCTCAGAGTGTAGTTGTCTTTGTCGTTCCATCCTGTTGGTAGCAATTCACTCTTTTCCTCATCGCCCGACAAAGTGCGCTGGAATTAAATTGCAATGCAGGAATACAGTTTTTAATGAATATGAAAATACTTAAGTAACTTCATTTCAGGATAACTTACCTCATCCCCTATCCCAATGCTTCTAAAACCTCTTTTGGTTAAATTCCAATGGATGAACGCGATCAGAATGTCCGACTTACGTTTTACATCTTTCTGAACTGTTCTAAAAGTAAGATCCCAGCCAAACAAGGGATCTGCTGCCATTGTGCGATAAGTAAAGAATTTCTGAATTTACCATGTATCACTGTTTTAATAATATTTCAATGTACGTAATAATGAAAACACTAAAAGATTTTAGATAGATGAAACAGGAAACAAACGAAACAAAGCGATGACCGGTGTATTTTGATAAAATGACAGCTGTCATTTTGACAACTACCTCATCAAAACTTGTTATTTTAACGACTGAATAAAACTTTACCGCTATGGCTATCCAACCGGTTTTCATTTTTCTTCAATACCACCGGCTACCGATATAAAATCCATGAACTGTGCAACACTACGGATTAGAGAAACAACATGGCGGGCAGTGTCATTTCGGGAACGTCGCGATCATAACGTGAAATATGAATTTTGTTGTTTTAGAATATGGGTGAATATGTGCAATAATTTATTATACTCTGATGTGTAAAGTGTTGTGTTTTGATTATTTGTGCAATTAAGTGTTAAAAATGGCCTCGGATAAGATTAAAGTTGCCGTTCGAGTACGACCCTTTAACAGGCGAGGTAAGCTGGTTTCATTTTGCTAATAAATAAAGAATTTCGTATCTTACAGGTGACTACGTGTGCGAGTTATCTAAGTATTGTGTTTGTCCATGATATAATTTAAGAGATAGGTGAAGAAATAATGGGCGACTAATCTGTATGGATTTTTTGTTGCATATTTTGTTGTTCATAGAATCATGTGAAAATAACATTAATAAGTTCAAAACAAAGAAAAATTGTAATAATATATTTTAACTGGAAGTTTATGAACTAATTATTTCCTAATACAAGTTATCTAAATTCCCATAATTATGTTTCATCAATGCTTAAACAACATTGGTGAAATATTATCAGCTTTTAATAATACAAGTTGATAATTTCACCAAGATTACTCAGCCATTGACTTGCCTTTTGAGTAACCAATTGTATAATTAAATTATTTTCTGTACTTACTAGAATCTTTATTGTAATTGTTTTAAACAATATGTGTTTTTTGCAATGAAACTTCATAAACATTATTTGGTACCACCTACACAATAATGAATGTTATTACTTTTTATAGTCTGGAGTTTCTTTGTAAGTACCTAAATTATTATCATCTTATACTGTAATCAATTCTTTCCTCCAAGTAAAGCAAGAATCTAAAAATGGATCAATATTTATTTTTATTTTTTGGACATCAGTGACTAAAGAACATGGTTAGTTTGTATATATTTGTATTGATAAAGGATGGCATTGCTTAATTTTTACCTTAGTTGTAAAGCATGCCAAAAAATTTCATACTTCTCACTAAGACCAGTAGACCTCGGCAATATTAAATACTTGAATAAATTTGATTTCTTTTTAATATTGTTTGAACTAATATAATGATTGGTGATCTAAAAAACTTAAGGCCTATTTTCTTATTCCTATTCATTCATGTAACTTCTGTATGAGAGACACATTTTAAATGTTCTAGGAGAAGAATAATATTTTAGTGATATGGCTGATCTATAAACTTTACTGTAATTCGTCAAATATTTTTTCTATTTCCAATACTACTGCCCAGATCCTATATTGATTACAAAAAAAGCTAATTAAAGGATTTGCTCAGAGGAAATACAGCATAACACATTATTGCCCAATGAACATTCTTTGTTTGTATGCATTAATTCCACTTTATTTCTAGTTTCATTACTATGCACTGTAGTTAGTGTAATTTAAGTTTAATAGGCATGACATGCATTTTTTCTGTTAAGACATAGCTATAAACGATACAAAATAGAGATACACACTTTGTTTGTTTTTACTTTATACCTACCCAATTGTCTATTAGGTTTGAGTGTGTGCAGTACTTTCTTTTATTCTGTTATCTGTCTTATTTTCATCTGTTCAATATATAAAATGATAAAATGTTACTAGAATTTGTTAACTAAACTTTATCTAAAAGAAGTTACTATAATTATAATTAAATTTAAATGCTGCTCTATGAATAAACTTTAAAATGTTTTTTTATATACTTGAGTAAATAAATTTCTTATTATATAAAAAAATATTTATTTACAAAAAAACTGCACTGTACAAATATTATATTATGTATAATTAAAACTTCTATGACACAAATATTTGATCTACATTTTTGTGCTAGTTCCATACCATCTTTACATTAATTAATTATTGTAATTTATAGTAAGTTAAGTTAAAAATAAACATACCTTTAACAAGTTCGTCGCGCGCGCGTTTCGGTAACAGTCATGGTAGGCGCCCCTGACTGAGCAGGGTTGCTATTCTTTCGGGGAAAACGTCTGTTTTCATGGTAGGTAATAGGTATAAGATTTTATTTATCCTCCAATGTTTTATTTAAAGAAAAAAAAATGTAATAAAAGTAATTGTAACGAAACGTCATACAAACAGTCTAGGTACTAAATATTGTTCCGAAAAAGCTGCAATTTTGTTCTACGAAGCTTTTAAATCTGATATAGCATTTTAGTAACGAAAACTTTATTAAAAATTGATTGATAGACTATTATGCGCGTTGTTTATCAGACCCATTACTAATTTATTACGGAAAACCGTGTTTTTGGTAATAATCATAAAACCTATCTGGCAGCCCTACACCTGTATCCGCGATTTGTGAATGTTGCGTTCCACTTTCAGCGTAACGTCTTTACGTAATTTTTGTCGGTTTTAAATCGATTCTAGCTGTTACAACAACGACATCTGCGGTTTTTCATTACGCTAATGAGTTTTGTTTGAATTGTTTGCCTGATGGAACGGTATTGCATTTCTCCGTAAGGGATGACCGGCCTCACCCAACCAATTTTAGTAATTTAGTTAAGGTAGGTAGGTAGTTGGTAGGTAGTGTAGGTACTTAAGTTAAATTCAAACTCCAGCGATTGTGTTTCGTTCTTACGAATATCCTTATATGGGCCTTTCTCTACTAACAGGAAAATCATTGTCCAAGCATTTTTTTTAACTTTGGTTATATTACTGCATCGTTTTATTTATTAAAACACTTAATATATAACCTGTTACTTATGAAGCCAAGCTTAATTAATATTTAGAATCATATTCATTTCATAAATTCGGTCTAAAAGCCACTAAAAACAGTCCTCTATAATGTCCTAATTCCGGATCGAGTATGATTCGGTTCGGTTTTTATTAGTTGTATTTAAAAATGTTAAATCTTATAACTCTATAAAACATATAGAATATTGAATGCATGTAGACAACAAACAATTATAATTTTAAAAAAATTTTTAGTACTAAAAACTAGTGTTTGAATTATGTCCAATACATTTTTGAACAGTCCTCTGTCACAATTTGAACATCGCGTCACAAAAATATTAAACACTATTGTAACCACAATTCCCTTGAAACCGAACGTTAACAGTGTAAAGTTTGCTTGGTCGCCATGCTAAACAAATCGCACCCATTTTGGGCAGTGACAGCTCCGCGTCTGTGTGAGAGCCACGTCTCTGTAGTGTTGAGTGAACATTCCTCTGGTAAGTCTATTTTACGATGTTTTATCTGTTATAATTATATTTATTTAACAAAAAAATTGCTCAGTCTGATAATTTATAGCTGTTTCTGTGTTATGAAATAATATTTAAACTGATACGTGGTATGACATTTTTACGTAAAAATAACAGTCCTCTGTACAACAGTCCTCTGGAAAAATTATAACACAGAGGACTGTTCAATGTAACAGAGGACTGTTTTATTTGACGTCCGTGTATTTTATTAATATTCTTTATAGTCTGCACTAACCCACTACTTGTTGATAGCCTCTTTCTTTCTTACATTGGCCTGCCACGCTAATTCAGGTCTTTTGTTTTCCATTATTATGGATTTTGGAGTATAAAATAATACGTACTTAGAAACTACCTGTTTTTAAACCATTACGGCTTTTTTAAATATTGAAAGTATGTTTTATTGTTTTAGTATTGCCGCAATGCCACCAAAGTGTAGACCTAAAACCAAAGAAGAAATAAAAGAGCTGAAAAAGCTGCAGAAAGATTAAGATATCAACGGCTAAAAAATGACCCTGTAAAAAGAGAGGAATTGAAGGAAAAAGAACGACGAAACCACCAAAAAAGGTACAAGAAAGCCAGTTAAAGATATGAGTCGACGTGAACACAAAGCTGTGACTAAATAATGGAGAAAGCACTGCGCTACCTATGTACCTTAAATGTGAAGAAGTTTACGTGATACCATTCAGAGATTGGCCATGGCAAAGGGGACCCTGATGGCATTGGAGAGAGCTGCAAGAGAACCGCTGATGCCGTCGTCGCTACAGGAGGTGATATTGATAGCTTGGAATCATTTGTAGAGACGATTCAACGAAGATGTTCTGCAATTACCGATAAAGCCATCCAAGAATTTACAGACGACCTTCAAAATGAAATGGCACTCTAAACATACATCAAGTAAAGGCTGAAATATTAAGAAGTCCTCTGAAATCAGCTCCAAGTGGCGCAAAAATCATAATGAAAAGTTTAAGTTGCACTTGTGAAGACGAGTGTCAGCATTTCAATTTAGGAGTGTTACAGTACGAAAACAAGTCAAAACTTAACGTAGATGATATTTACACAGACTCTGAAAGTGAAAACATGGACAACTCACAGGATTCCACAATGGTGACCGACGACGACACTGCACTGGCTGGACCTAGTTCAATCAACCAACAGAATTAAGTACACCATCGGTGATTACGTTTTGGTTAATTTAAGAAACACTGAATATTGTTATGCTGCAGTAATCAATAAGATAGACCCGGAAGAAGGCGAAGTAACAGTAACCTTCTTTAAAAAAAATTGTAATGACAAAGGACACACATTCAGAGTCGATGAAATTGATGTTTCCGATGTTTAATTTGACCAAGTATTTAAGGAATTGCAAAACCCACATACTACCCTAAAATCGAAGCGAATATTTTATTATTTAAATATAGCTGTACCTGTTTTTGAGAAATAAGTCTGCATTGATAAGTAAACAAGGCTGATTCTTACTACCTAAGCTTAATTTTGATTATAATTATTTTAATTTGTTACTACATATTTAAATTCTGTATGTGATACAGTATTCAATAAAGAAGAGAATTTGATTACATTTAATAATTAATATTGTGTTTTTCTTCATATAAAACATTGCCCTAACTGTTCTCTGAGTGGAAAAAACAGTCCTCTGGGTGGCAAAACAGTCCTCTGCCGCATTTTTTTACAAAACTGCCTATAACTCGAAAAATAGGGGAAAATTACAATGGTTTCTTGTTAATATGTATTTATATTATAACTATCTATCGACTTAACATATTATATTTTTAATTTTCTAGAAAAATAGGGTTAGGACAACTTTCAATGGACAAGTTTCCAGTTAGTAGAGAAAGGCCCATATAATGATGTTCAAGGATGGATAGATAGTTGTGGCTGACCCAGAGGCGAATCTATTTTAATAGTATTTCGTAATAGGTACAAACAAAAACCTTCAACACCTATTCTCGCCTATCTACAAGCTAATTGAGTTGAAACAACGTATCTATGCATGGGTCGAACAACGGGTTAATTATAACCATTATTCAAGGACGTTTGTATTCTTTGGGCAATTAATAGTTTAAGAACATACAAATACCTACTTCTTTGTTACGTTTCGTGGGCGAAACTCAAATTCTTGCAGAGAGATTTTCTTGTAAAATTCTATCAATGTCCGTTTGGAAATGTTCTAAAAATACTCTGCAAATAATGCAGAGGTAAGTGTTGGTCTGCTTGGTCGTCTAGCCGGCCATACTCCGTTTGCTTTACATAAAACTAGTGTACCTACGTCCTACATAGAGTGCAAACCGGATTTGGAGAGCGCACGTCCGAACGGTATTGCCACCTGAGTGGTTTTACCACCGGTCATGGTAGTTTGAATTTTCCGTTGTTGGAATTTATTTTTATTTGTTTTTGGTGCTTGCAGAATTGTGTTTCATGCTCTTTGAAATTTTTGTATTCTTTTATAAATTATGTATATAGAGATAATTTCTTTACTTGCATAAAACATCCTACATTTTTAGATCTTATAAAATACGAGTTTGGATATGCATGTTTTACCGATTTAACGATAAGCAAACATTTTGTCATCACTCATCATGCGATTAATTAACATTATCAGGTCACTTAACAAAATCATTAGCAATTTTAACATTTAAAACAATAATTCACATAGGTAGAGGTACGTTTACCTAATTGAATTCAGATTAAATAAATAAAAAGTAAAGTCAGTCATTTTGAAAGTCAAAAGTAGGTATACATTCTAGTAAGATATTAACAGATAATTAATTATTAATTATTAACAGATTATTAAATTAAATTAAAGGGCTATAAAATTGTTAGGATTATCTGTCTATAGGTACGTATCGAATACGTAAGTATCACATAATGCAAAAGTTGGATGTTAATTTAACCTCGTCTTTTGGAGTAACCGTATTTTTTAAATTACTTATTGAGAAACGGCAAGATTCTACAATAAGTAAAAAATAAGAAGGTATAACTCGCGGCACTAAAGTTTAGCGCTGACCGTTATGCGCAGAAGTCGACTAGGGTATTTTGGACCTTGCGCCATACCACTAACATGCGCGCAGCCGTTCCTTAAAAGTAGGTAATTTCTAAGAGTACTTCATCTGAAGGAGTTATAAAATGAGCCATTGCCCATTAGACGGACGGAAAATCAGAGGAGCCAAGTCGTCAGCACACTGAGCGATGCTTAGTCTCCCTCAATGGTATATGCTGCAGTGGCCGCTTACAAAATTAGCTTAATGATTGTATGAAAAAATAATTTTAGGGTGTTTTGTTAAATTTATGGCAACACCAGTGACTTGTGCTCGGCTGACCTTAGTTGAGTCACCGTCATACCCGTACTTCGCGGATTACCTACGTTACTTTTTATTTTGTTAAGGTGACGAATTGCTAAACTATAAAATCTAAAACGGAGCGTTTGCCCCCGCAACCCGCACACACCCCGACACTTTTCAAATTCAAATTCAAATTCGAACTCTTTATTGTATGTCACAGCGGCTTGCGAGTAGCAGTCAACCGTGTCTGACCGCGCGCTAGAACAGAGGCGTCTTAGAGTTGCCCTTAAAATTTTAGTTTTTAATTTTTTAACATTTTGTAATTTGAAATGTGGACACGCGTCAGAATCTTGACGTGTCTAGGTTACGAAATAATAAATGATACTAATTTTGAGTTTCATCAATGGACCCACGTGTGTCTAGTCTACAGTTGCAAAACGTCTGTAAGATTAGGAATAATTATACTATTATATATAATAATTTCACTTCTCAGAAAGTTTTTTCTGTAAGAATTTTTCTAAATAAATTCGATTAAAAGTATTGGCATTAATAATTCTTGCAGACGTCTTGGAATAAAAGTTGTTCGATTTCATTAAAATTATTTTAATGTTGCTTGCTTTGTTTTAATAACACAAGCTTAATTTAAGGATATTCTCCGGAGAATTCTCCGAAGCGCTCCGGGGAGCGGGGAAAAATCTCCGGAGGCGAAAATTTTATCCGGAGCAAAGCCCTAGTGCATATAGCTACAGAAATGAAAAACCATAGTGTTTAAAAATAACAAAAGTTTAATTAATTCAAAATAATGCCTAAAAAGACACAAAATAATCAACACAGATAATTTAAATCAAATAAACAAACAATGAACATAATATTGTTATCCTACTTCGGTGATTAAAAAGGCTGCTGACCATCAGCATCATTTAATTTTATAATATTAGAAAATATAACATTGTTGCGGTTACGGGGTACGTTAATTCAATTAAATGCCGGTAACGAAAAGACAATTATTTATTTTAAACAAGTAAACCGAAATACAACAAAAATGGGTGGTCGGGTGGTTACATTCCCTCTAATGTGGTTGAGTGAAATTATGGCTGGCACATACGTCATACTTGTGCTGCAGGTGCCACCTTTGGGCACTGGTCTTCCAGGGCTCACGGATTTTTCTCGATTATAGTCTCATTCTTATACTTTATACTGTATGGCTTGGTATTCTAAAACTAATCAGTAATTGTAACAAACAAATTGTAAACAAACATGGCGATGAAAAAGAGTAACTGTCGAGTTTCTTGCCGGTTCTTCTCGGCAGATGACTGCATTCCGATACCGGTGGTAGAGTCACTCTGTAATTGACGATTCATAAATACTTGATACAAGTTTACATGAATAAAGAATATTTTGATTTTGATTTTGATTTTGAATGGGGAAGTAATTATTAACCAAAAATCCGATTTAAACCCGGCAAGTTAACATAGGTTTTGTTGGATATAAATGCATTTCTCTTGATAATTACAATTTAATAAGCTTTTACAATATTCGGCATTATCTAATCCGCAATCGAACAAAGACGTATGCTGAGAAATTTTTATAAGTTCTGTTAAAAAATGATTAACGTCTATTATTCGGTGGCCCAAATCTTGTATATCTGTCTCAATCTGAAACAAACGTAAATTTTACTTAAGATATTGTAAAGATCAACGGTATTTGAAAGCGCAATATTTATTTTTAAGTTCATTACTTTTCTGTCTGTAAAAAGTTTACATGGAATAAATAATTTTATCTACATCCCTATCCTAATATGTCTATTTTATAGTCAGGATCGATCAGCAAACGCCCTATATTTAGATATGAGTATCTGTGGCTGCATCTTAATGTTTACATTTTAGTATCGGTAACCGATACCTTAATTACGTTCAAATTTCGAACGTCTTCTTAAAAAGTAAAAATTAATAGGTTTTTTCGATTATCGAATTAGTCGATCAGTAATTTTATGTTCCATTCCTATACATTTAATTCGATGCTGAAATTATAACAATCGATTTGAGAATCGAAATCAACTCGAGTCTAGATTGTTTATGGATTTTAAAAACTACAAACGTCAGTCATGCATGACATGATTTTGTATTATGTACTAACTTTTACATACAGATTATGTTGGTAACTAGGGCGTTTGCTCATCGATCCTGACTACATAACTTTATCTTCATTCATATTATCATATGAATGAAGATAAAGTTATGTATGTGGCTGTTGCATAATGAGGGTCATTAAAATACTCATGTGATCCTTTTATGAAACTCACTTCGTTCGTTTCATAAAACCACATTCGTATTTTAATGACCCTCATTATGCAACAGCCACATAAATAACTATTATATTCCAACTGATATTTCCACACAATGACAAAATTGACACAGTACCTCAGTGTCAAAATCATTACACTCGGTTTTGCTTCGCCGTCGAGTCGGGAAAGACCGTGGGGCGCATGCAAAAGAATTGATGATAAATCTTACAAAATTTGCCACACGTTTTTAGGATTTAAACTTCTGTATGATATCATAAATGTTTACGGAGAAATTATTTATACTTTTTAGTCCGTTTTAAAAGAGTGCTTACTGGTGCTTTAGAAGTGTATTCTAATGTCATGTCTGGAGATGCGCTAGTTTCTTTACATGGTTTTTCTGTCTGAAACAAATTGAATACATTTGTATATTTGTACATTTAAACATAAACTGAGCTGTAATCATGTAAAAAATAACAATAAACCAAATACCTACTGTAAATTTTGACATGCGTTCCACGTTACATGGAAGGTCCTTATTATTCTTATCTGCAGTTCTAAAATAAATTTATTGCTTTTAGTAAACTTTCAATCGTTATTAATAAAATTATTATACCACAATATACTGATAAATAATAATAAAATCTTACGTAGGCAACACATTTTGTAACTCTGCATACATCGGCGAACTATTGTCTGGTTTTCTATAAAATACGAAAATATAAATGAAAATATTATGAACAACTTAAATAAAGATCCGATATTTGAAGGAAATAGATCTTTTAATTAGTATGTAGGGAGGGACACATACCCGTCTGTAAAATCGACTGACAATATTTTGTTTTCACCTAAATCCAAAGACGACTCCATGGTACTCTCCGAACTTTGTTCTAACAATTGTTTCCTGAAATATTTGAAGTGACGACATACAGTCCGTTTGTAAAGCCGAAATGTCACACAGTAAATGTCAATTGTACAAATATGGTTACTCACCTTTTCTTCGTCATATTCTTACATTTCTGAATTAAACAAAGTTTCGTTTTCCTTTTAGAAGGTCGTTCACATTTTTTCCCCATTTTTAATAATAAAATAAAGTACGGTATTGTTTAAAATTTAGCGCAGCGATCGATAGGGCGCGGCAATTCGAGTGGCACAGACCTGTCGCTGACAATAGTCGAGAGCGGACTGGGGCAGACTGATTGCATACAAATACGCGAGCGCACTAGCACATTCATAAGGTCGTATACGACAAAACGGTTTTTTTCGTTTCAATTAAAAACTACAAATCATTTTTAAATATCCGACGACATTTTTAAAGCGAGTGTGTAGACTAATCTTCTAAGCAATTTTAGAGGCTTAAATCGGTCTGGTTTACCTGTAAAATGCAAATCTCTGTTTTTAAAGAGCTTTCTTTGACATTTTTTTCTCTGCTATAAAAGTTAACGAATCGTGTTTCTGCAACTATCAAAATTAAGTCAATGTAATGAAGAATTAGTTTATGAAATATCACTTTCATATGTTTTATAATTGCTGTGAAAACCCGAGATCCCTGCAGCTAATATTTCCAATTCGTCCTCTTAACTTGCTCTTTGTTTTAGTTACGACCTTTACCTAAATGTCGACTGTGAGAATACGTGCTGTAAATTACTAGGAAGTAGGTAATAAAGAATAACGTATTGTGAACATGCACTTGACTTTGATTTTAACATTTTTTTCTTGAAGGAAAGTATTTTACTTATATTTATGTAGTGTATATCTGTGTACGCAGAATTGCATCTAAAAATTGGATATAAGAGAAAATTTCCGATATTTTTGTATTAGATTAGGAACGTATGATATTCCTTTTACTGCTGCTTATTTTCCCTTTAGGTAAGTACGTTATATTGAAAAAAGTTAAAGTACAACATGTACTTTCTTTGATAAAAAAAAACTAATATAAAAGTATGTCAGCTGAAACCTAACATTTACTGTCTTAATTACCGTTGTTACAAATTAGAAGACGATATTTGAGAGTTTAAAACATCTGAAACTTGACTGTACTTACCTCAACTTAGCGTAAGACAATGTTCAGTATTATCAACGGTTTCCATCTGTGATTTGCGTTGGGTTGTGAAACAACACATCGTTAGTGTCGTACTACTTAGAACTACATAATTCTTCGATATCCCCTATCTATACGGTTATAAACATTAAACAAGGATATTGGGGTTATTTCTCGAAGCACACCTATGGTGAATGTGTCTGCTCGAAACCGACTATAGGAGAACAAGCTTCGACTAATCATGTCTCAAGTTTCAGAAAACTCGTGGACTTAATTCTCAAGTTTCAGTTTAAGGCTCAGACTGTTGCGGCGTTTCGAGCCACTTTTAATGTTGCAATTTTGATTCAAGTCAACAAAATTACGACTTGAAACTCGAGTTCTTTACAACACTACTTACCATAGATACTGAACATTTTCGCTCAGTCCAAACGGTATCATTACGGACTATTAGAATTCCGGTCGTCGTCTCTTACTTGCCTGAAAGTTCGATTACATTTAGTTATCTCTCAGTTTGTGGTCTCCGACCGTGTCTAATGACTCTTGTGTCATTATTAGATGAGTGCTGGCTTTTATTTACTATTTATACATATATAGGCAATATTTTACACATATATTTATGTATTACGGTATTTTTAGGTATTTGTCTAGATTTTAGGATTTTTTAAGGTTACATTGCTTAAAACATACAATTATAAATATGTAATAAGTTTGAGATCAGATTTTGTCAGATATTTATTTATATTAATAAAGTTATCGGTAACTATACGACATTGAAATAAAACTGCAATAACCTTCCTGTTTTCAAAAAACGAGTACCTACCTATTTACATTTTTTGTTGAATTATGCTAATTGTGTAGATACGACTGTTTCAATGTTAAAAACAACAGTCATCTTACAAACAAACGACTTAAATAATGGAAAAAATACCTACATGCTTCTAGATTAACAATGCGTACTTAAATACTTAATAAATTTACTTAGGTATGTAGTACTAATGAAATTTGGTATTGAATACAATTTTCTAGCGGTTAGTGGCATTTCTATCTATGTTTGCATTATGTTATGTGACTCTGGGTTATGGCATACCCTTACTATTCCTCTTTAGTCATAAAATTAATGCAAGCTCAGTTGCCGGCAATTTGGCAAATAATTCGGGTCCGAAGAAAACTCATAAAGTTTGATCACCATAGAAGTTGTCAACTCGGATATTTATGAAACAGTGGTGATGTTTCGTTGGCACTTGGCTACTGTAGTTTAATAAAAGTAGAGCAGGTCAAATCGATGAAATAACGATCGATCCGTTTGTCCACAGAACTCGAACTTGGGACACAATGCGTGGTGGAAATGGAAGCTCAGCAGACCGTGCTGCAGTACCCACAGTCTGCACACGAGAAAGAAAGGTAAGAGAAGCCCTTATAGGGCAATTTTTTTAGTTTCGGTCGAAAATGTAGCCAAACCTTTGATAAGCTCAAAGGTTTGGCGTTTTAATCCTTCTAGCCCCGGATTACTAGACACAATAGAAAATCTATTGTTATGCGGCACCCGAGTGCCGGTTCGGCGTTGAGTGGTTAAATAAGAAAAATAGTACTTGGGCAAGTATCACGGTATACTGGCCACTAGGAAAATAGTCCATGGGACAAATAACAGTTATTTTTGCCGTCGGCTTCACCGTGGCCTCAGTGTTTGTTAAACATTACGTTTACAAGGTGAAAATTTTGAAAAAGGAGTCATGTTGCATTTATGATGCATACTCTACCACGGGTCATTGTTCTCATCACTACGCTGAAGTCGGTCGTTGATCCTAAGACATGACATTGGACCTAGAAATCTTGGGCCGCTCAATCGCCACAAGGCGGGTACGGGCTCGTCTCTTTTGGGAGTGAATCCCAGAGAAAGCTAATGTTTAGTGGGACGAATGTCTTAAGTTCCTAGACCTGCAGTCGTATGTCGCTTACAACCATTCTCCTCCACAAAGAAAAGGCCAAGGAAATCTTGAGATGTCGGCATAATATTTAAACCTTTATTACATAACTAGGTAATTACGGCTACGGCTAAAGTGTCCTCTACTCTACAACATTCGAAGTGATCAGTTTGAACTGATCAGTATCATGATAAAAGCTGACCCGATTGATGTGTCGCGTTCCAGTATTATCTGTGATCAGTTTTCGGCACACACGATCCAGTCATACGTCATTATGTCGGTCTGACTTAACACAAACGGTTTTGCAATCGGTATTCGTATACGGTTTATCCTATACGTATAAATCGAAATACCGTAGTCACGTTAATACGTTTTTCAATTTGGTTCGCCGATGAGGCAAATGCTATTTACTATTTTGGGTTTCTTGTGACATAATTTAGTAGTCATAATTTAGTGTTCAGGGATACACGAATTTGTAAATTATTTCCTAGATGTTCACCAACCTACTTATCATCATTCAATATTAGTCTGACTTCTCTCAATATGAGGTTCGAAACCGTATACGAAAACCGTTACAGTGAACCATAATTTATCATCATATTATCGTAGGTATATATCCTTTGTGGATGGGAAGGTAGAAGAACTAATGCTATGTTTTCCTAATACGGATGTTAACTCATGTTACTGTATTTTTAATTTATAGGAAGTAGTCGATAAGCGAACTGCCTTTGAAAACAGCCTTGCCCTAGAATGAAGATATAATCTAATAAAGAATAGGAAGAGCGAAGTTTAGCCTTCGAAATTAGTGCAAGAATCGGAACGGCTATTGTTTCTTTCGTGAAATCTATAAGAAGAATCAAGAATGTTAAATATAATAATAACTGATGAACATTGTCAATAGTTTAACTAACTTAAAATTGTGTAAATCTGAAATTAACTTACCTGTATACCTACAAGAATCTGAAAACATTGTTTAACACTTCATTTAGTAAAATAAATAAATATTTGTGAAGCTGTAATAATTCATTAAACACGATTGTTTTCGTCAATAAGCAAACAACATTCCGACGGAAATGATCCAACGGATTTGCAATCGTATTTTTTACAGTTGTTTTAAATTTCAATGTCGTCAATTTAATTGCTAAATTAACTTGCGTCTTTCATTCGAGATGCTCTGATTGGCATCACCTCGCCGAGTGGCGCAAGCAGTTTGCGCTTCGGAACACGAAAATGCGAAGATTTAATCAACTCTTTAACCAAAGGTTTGCAGATTGCGATTTTACGGTTAATTCAACATCCTTTTGGTAATTCGTTTAATACAACTTAAGCTGTTGGCAGACCCGGCTGCCCATCTGATAGCTGGACTGGTTAATAGCCACGAGGCGGGAACCAGCTTGTCCCAATCGGGTGGAAAGGGGAAACCGGGGTAGATTAATGTGTAGTGGAACTAACTTCTTTGATTGTTACTCTCTTCGTGGGCGGAGATTTTGTGCAATTCTATTGCTTAATATTTCTCCGTTTCTCCGCTCCGCGGCCTCGCTCCGCGTCTAGGGTTGCCAATGTCCGGCTTTAGCCGGACATGTTTGGCTTTTTTGGGTCGTGTCCGGCTAAATATTTGTGTCCGGCTTTTTGTTAGTGATAAAAGATGATAACATGCGCATGTACAACGAACGCAAGCCGCAAAATGTTACGACGTACGAGACGAGAGCAGGGGCTGAGATTTAGAAAAATCGTCCGACCAGGAACGAAGCTAAAAAAAAAGTCACGAATGAGGGCGGCCCGCCCCCGTCCGGCTTTTGGTGTAAAATGTCCGGTCTTTTAAAGAGCAGAGTCCGGCTTTTTTTTATTTTAGAAGCTGGCAAGCCTATCCGCGTCTGTGGAGGTACCCTAAATGCGTTCTCCGCAATTGCGGCTTATTCCTTTGAGGCACATTTCAATAAGAAGCACCGCTTAATACTTTGCCACCGACAGGGTTGTTTGATCTTATAGCATGAGAAATGAAAGAATTTCAAGTGTACCTTACACAGTCTTTGTTCTTTGAAAAATTAGCAGACTGCCGCGGGAAGTTATTTGTCATCGTTTTCCGCTGTGACTCATTACAAAAACCATTATACATTCAAGTGATATTGCGCTATCGATTCAACAAATAAACACTTTCGTATCAGAAACCCTGAAGTAATCGATAAAAACTTACCAAAAGAATTGACAACCTAAGTTTTTTAATCAATTTAAAAAGTAAACTTGATTTTAATTTATGTTTTATATTATTGAGTGACATTATTACTAGAATTTAAACGCTACCCATCGTTCTGTTTCATGTTTTTGGCAGAGAGTTCAGAAAGACCCATTATTGTAAACCAAAGCCCTATTGTGTGCATTAATTAATTTATACCCTTCATCTTATTTTACAATTAGGAAACACAAAAGGCTGAGATATGCCCGTTTTATAAGCGGACTTTAATTGAAACGTTATTATTATAGACAATTCCTTTTTTCACTTTCCTTACGGTTAAAGCAGCGGGTAGAAGAAAAATGCTGAGAAAAGGCTTAATTATTTCCAACCTCAAGTTACGATTTAGGTCATTCCAAAAATAATTTAAATACATAATTAAATATCATATAATTATCTTTGGACCACGTTTACGTAGTGCCATCTAGCCCCAAACTAACATAGCTTAGTGTACTATGGTTGACAGACAACGGATAAACATTACTTTCAAGTTTATATCAGATTGAATTCAATGTTTTTTTTTTCACGCAAGACATTACTTAGGACACGCACTGTTCAGTCCATATTGTTATATTATGTTTTGACGCGAAAATACTCGCAGTAATTTTGACCTGCAATTGAAATCGTGTCATTGCCGTGAGAATTGACCCCTATAATTGTAATTAGTCTCGAAATGAGATCATTTTACACTCATTTTCTTTTAAATACCGCTTGTGCCTTTTGTAAGTGCGCGTTAATTCTGGATGTGTAGAATTAACCCAAGTTTAATGGTCCTATTCGCAATTCTCGTAAATACACGAGATAGACCGGATGCTTGGACATTTGGACAAGCGTAATCGGGTAACGTTTAATGCGGTTTTATTAAAGAGGAAAATAAAGGACCTGACCTCTTTTATTTTAAATCTAAATTTTGTATTTGTTACAATAAAATAAAATCTTTTTGCCTTTGACCTTTACAGTAAGTCAGATTCAGACAGGTCATTCAACACACTCATTTCATTCTAGTATCATATGTTACAGTGAAAAGGTTGTATGCGCCATATATTCAACGGGGACAATGGTATTTATTTGTATACTATGAGGTTATAAATTGATTGTACGCATTTGAGAGGTTTTACGTTGTTATCCATAGTTACTTTATATTCTTAATTATCGCCAATGGCGCAGCAGGTTGCGATTCGCGTTCTTTACTCCTAAGTTCCATGAACTTCCATGATCAGTCTACTAGGGTAAGGTAAGGACATACGTCCACTTGGAGCGAGATTATCAAGCTTGTTGGTTCCTATTCGCGTCGCGTCGCCTGCAATTAAACATTAAAGGTAACATGTAACATATTATCATCTTATTAAAAAAATATTTTAATTGTACGAAGAAATGTAAAGCTTGCTGCATTCTTTTCTCAGTCCACTGCTGATTTTATTACAGAGTTAAAATAACAGTTCACATAACGCAACAATTCATGTTACGTATTTAAATTTATCTTACGTAGTTTATTTTTTTTAATAACGCCTTCGTTAAGGCCATAAAACTTACCAGCAAACCGCATACTGCATTATGCAAATGGATAACAGTTGTGTTGTGACTTTACGGTCGGTGTACAACCTACATTATAAAGAAACTAACGTGTAATCTCAAAATAGCTTAAATTAATGTCTTACGTCACGTAATCTTATGCGTAGTCTGGTTCAGTTTCTTGGCGCTGTAATAAACTGTTATTTTGTATACCAATAACATGTCTAAACAAACAACGAGCTAAAAGGGTTTTCCTTCCGGTTTTTTAAACACCAATTAGGATCTTTTATATTGGACAGAGTTGGCCGAGGATATTACAAAAGAAATCTCAATGGAAATGTTGAACATTGTATAGTTTCTACCGGCAACATCTACTTCGTGGACGCTAACAAATTATAACTTTGCATGTTTTCATCAACTTAAAAAGTAATAACTGGTCAGTGTTTCCTTTTCGCTTTTTTCGTTAACTAAGGAAATTCGTGATGAAGGTCACAAAAATGTGTTTATAATATTAGAAATGAGCATGGCAGGCTTGGTTGGATTTAGCTGGAATCACATGTTCAGGTTACATACGTTTATTAACGTCTATTTGATGATGTGCGCTTCTATTAAGATAATTAGCTAATTTATTACAGTTTTGGTAGTTTTCCATTTACATATTAAAACCGCAACGCATACATCACGTCAGATTTAAATACAATAGTCCAATATCGTGGCTCGTATCTCTAATCTCGCCAGACATATATTACATTACTTTAGTTCTCGACAACGTTAGTTTATCACGTTAACACTAGAAAGACCAACGCCGTCAATTTGACGGCACGGCGATTTCATTCTTAAATATTTTACAAACTATAATTTTGTTTCTTTTCATATTTTATGACTTTTCCTAATTTGGCATTGTTAGCTTAAATCCATAAAGAAAACTATAATTATTTAAGTGGTTTATGAGATTTTTTTACAAATACCTACTAAGACCGCACACCGTCAATATGACGGCAGCGATAAGAATAGTAAACAAAGCTTTCTATGAACTAATGAAGGTACTTCTGTTTTATTTTAAATTTGAATTCTGAGTAGGTACTTATATTTTTATTGCTTTGCTTGTTTATATTACACTTAGTAGACGTTGATTTCGTTTAGTGGGCATGGGCAGTCGCGATTTGTTATAAAAATCCGCCGCAGTCTCACTACTTCCCAAATAGAACAAGAACTGTCGCGATATCGTGACATACAACAAGATGTGTTAGGTGATAAAAGTGGTAAAAATATCACGTCGATAAATTAGGCTAAAAATCTAATGGTCGAAAAGACTAGTATTGTTGCAACAATGCGGCGAGCAAGACTAAAAGTACCGCCAATTGGTAGAACTCTTCGTACTACACAATATGAAAAGTTTATAATGAAAACGGAGACCAATACAACCCTTGCTGTCGATCAAAGAAAACCAGGTTTTTTTTTATTATATTGAGTATTTTGCAACCAAACGTAAGCATAGAAATTGGTCAAAAAAAAAAAAGCTGCCCGAAACAGTAAATTTTATATTGAAACGAAATTCGGTGTGGACATCATCGATCCAATGGCATCATAAGAGCTGGAAGTCGAAGATAGCTTATGTTTTTCACATTGTACTTGATTTAGCAGCTGTAAACTCATGGATTCTGTACCAAAAAGTCACAGGAATAAATATTTCTTTTCATGATTTTGTCCTTCAACTAGTGAACAACCTACGTGCAGAGTATGTGAAAAAAAAGAACTATTCTAGCTGCAACTCAAAGACAAGAAAGTAATTAAGAAACAAGTAAACAATCTACTACAAACAATAAGAGGTGACAATGTCAAGTCAATCGTAATTATAAAAAAATATGTGTGAAAACTGTAGAATGTGTAAAAAAGCTGTTTATGGAAAATGTATAAAAGATAAAAGAAAACAATTATTTGTTACTGATGTTACTCGAGTTAAGAGCTATAATTGTTACTCATTAACAAAAAAATAAAGTTTTAATATTTTTGTTTAATTATAAACCGAAATACACAATAATTTTATGAGGATTCTGAATAAATCTCTAGGAGCGTCAAATTGACGGCTGCGGTCTTTATAGGTATATAGTATGAAACACGGTCCTTCTAGTGTTAAGAGACTGATAAACAAGAGGTATTTACTCAACTATAGGTCGTTGAACTGTACTAGAATCAAGTTGAACATTTTTTGTTGAGCGTTTGAAGTTAAATAAAAAGTTGAACGCTAAAACACCCGCGTATTTCCCTAACCAGTGTTTTTGTCCTAATACCTAACCGTTAGATGTTATGTGTTTTAATTTGATTTTCTATAGTTAATTAAATTACAATGCTAAAATCGGGGCGCAATGAAATACTGATGGTACTGTTAAAAGATGTGTTTTATCATAGGATTAATACTCTTAATAAGTAAACAGTATTTTTTCCTAAATTGTCAATTTCCTGTTACTGATTCTTGAGATATTAAAGCAAAAAGTAAACACTTTAGTAACTAAAGTTTCATTTGAACTAAACTGAGTTTAGTGAAATTGAACTTAGTTCACAAATTATAGATTTTAAAAGCATACGTATCAAATAATGAATCACATCAATTTAGTCAGTTAAAACCTACCTATTTTTTATTGAATTCCAGTTTCCCCACACCGAGCGCCGCGCTGGGGCAATGTCTGGTGGGATGGACGAAATCAGATTTTAGTTGCAATGACTGATTCTTATTTGGTGTGCAATTTAGAGAGTACTTAATGGTTTATCGATCCATCAGATATCAACACTTTAACCACACTTGACTACAAGAAGAAAGAAAGAAAGAAAAGGAGAGTTTATTAGCGCCTTGTCTTCTATGAACATAATGTAAAAATGGTAACATGTTTCCGCCAACTAAGTGCAAAAACACATTTTCTGGGTGCCCTATCCTCGACACGCAAATATTGACCCTTGAACGATAGTAAAAATAGATGACGTCAGTTTAGTCGTTAGTCTTATAAGGGACGCAATTTCATGGTTCGATGAGTGCTAATAACCAATCTTTTACATCCACGCAACATCGATTACTCGCCAACGATGAATTGTTAACTGGTAGATGCGTGGCGGACAGTTGGTCACTCTAAGTATCGATTGACCCAAATGTATCGGCGCACCTTGTAGCGTTTTTATACGTTGTTTAGTACTTATTGATTAATTGGTTAATTTATTAATTATGAAATAAAAAAGGCAAGTTATTTTTTGACGACCAACAAATTCGACTGGATTTAATTGGATTCCTTGGAATATTGGTAAT
The DNA here is from genome assembly GCA_949319885.1 of Mecyna flavalis. Classification (NCBI taxonomy): domain Eukaryota; kingdom Metazoa; phylum Arthropoda; class Insecta; order Lepidoptera; family Crambidae; genus Mecyna; species Mecyna flavalis. The sequence goes on from OX439426.1 coordinate 4,702,975, forward strand.
GCTATTTTAAAATTAGATTTATTATTTATTTAGGTAGGTAAATGGTAATGGCTATTTATAGTGTTACGGTAATTTAAGATATGTTTTCGATGTAATACTCGTAAGTATGGTACTGTAGCTGTTAGCGTTGACAGGATGACTTCATGTCAATTGACTGATTCATACAATTATCACTATCAGGACAATACGTAATGTTTTATTTTAGTACAGTTTTTTATACTTGCTGGAAATGTGTTGTGTACGTCAACTAGAAATGTTTAATTGTGGCAGTATGGATAGTTTTGGCCATTGAATAAATTATGTTTTATGCAATTATTATAACATTGCAATATAAAAGTACCACTACATACTTTTCAATACTTAATGTTCCATTTTTAACGTTAAACTTTCTTTGCGGCTAAATAGTATTATTATAACGATTTATGAATCAATCAAATATTATTATCTTATCATTACTTAAGAATAAAAGTCATTGACAAAAAAAGTTAAATACAACAACAAGACAACGATTTCATTATTTGAATATCGCCTTTAATCTGAGAAAAGATTTCACTTGTAACATTAAACCAGATAAGCTGATAATATTCAGTAATAAATGAGATAAAACCGCATGTAAATGTCAACGCATGTAAAACCTCTCAATCTTGGGAGTTATGGCTTTATATTTTTCGGCGCATTTAGCTATCATCACGAAGCTTTGATTTCAATGATGAAAGGTTTGCCATACAGTGTTGGCGATACTTCACTTTTTACGTAAAGACTGCAAAAGTTTACTAAAAGGAATAAAACGTAAAATTCTTTCGGTTATGTTTTTTTTAAGAGAACAAACAAGTAAAATCGTGTAAGCCGTGTCTACCGGTAATGCTATAAGCAAACTTAAATGACACGGTTATGAGGAAAATGTGATATATAAGTCTGTTTACTTGTATTCGTTATCGTGTTATTTATTTATTATTTTTGGTTACGTTTGGTTATTCTTCGCATCACATACGAATTTATTTTTTAAAATGTTTTTTCATTTCACTTCTATATGGTGTTTGCTGCCGTGGTAAGAATTATTTAAAGTGATACTGCTACCGTGTAGCCATCACATTTTAAGAACATAAACTCATACGAGTTTATAAAAGAAAATTAGATCTGAGTCAAATTACCATTTATTATTAAAAAATATTAAAATTTTACATTGAATGAACCCCGTTAATCTTATCTGTAAAAATTTAAACAGCGTTTTCCGACTAAGATAACAATGCCAAGCCGCTAAAACCAATTACAAATTACCAATTAATTTAAATAGTTGGTTTATCTTGCAAAGTATGCGCGATTTCCATTAACTACGATACCGAGGAAATAACTAAAGTTTAGATGAATATTGTGCTATATCTATAGGTGTAGCAATATACTTATAGTAAAGGCGATCTTATTGCTACATTCTTGTAATTCAAAATTACATTTTTGTAATAAAATGGTTCTTTATTTTTCGGTCGTCATACTATGGATATTTTATTGTGGGAGCCAGTACACTTGAAACAAAAGGCTCGAATATTAGATGAGCCTACAGTCTGGCAGCACATTTAAACGACGCTTCCTGGTAAAGTGTCCCCTCAATGGAATAGGCTGCAGTGACCGCTTACCATCTGATGGGCTGCGTTCCTGTCTGCCAATTGATGTAGTATAAAAAAAATGTTATTATTTACGCTCCAGTGGTGGACTAATGCGTCTAACTATAAATATTTAAAAATATTCATTACTTTGAGGTATTTACGTAGTTACACTTAAAATTTACGGAAAAAAAAACAATGCATTGAAATCGGACCTTATTTTGTGACGCTAAGTGCACCTGCACTTACATGTTCATGCTTTAAACGCATTCTGTGTCGAGAGTAGAGTGTAAACTGAAACTTTTGTTCTGGAATGTACTTCGCAGTGTTTTGTTTTGATTGTGTAACCGTTTATCATCTCGGCCACGTCAGGTGTGCGAGTAAACAGCATAGTGAATAGTTCCTGTATTTTGAAGTATAGTAATTGTGTGGTTTTTGTATAAGAAATTCAGTAGCAGAATGTAAGTCCTACTTTTTGTTGTTAAATAAATAAAATAAAAATCAGAGGTGTTTACACTATGAATGTACATCGAGAAATGCTTCCTGTGTTTTTAAAAATGAGTTATCTTTGTCGCTGTTTGCTAGCTTAGTTTAGATAAAATGTGATAAGTTCTCTCTGTTAATGTGAATATGTAATTTACCAGTAGCATACTTCACTTCTAATCAGTCAGACAGACAAAGCCTATACGAGTACATATACATACATACATACATATAATATATATCCTTCTGATAAGTATGCTGACTTAGTCGTCAACTCGCGGGCGCGAAACTCGCGAGTCGACCTTAACAAATTTCCATTCACATCCGTTCTTTAATACAAATAATGATATATCTAGCAAACTAATCTTATACAAATGCACTGTCGTTTTGTTCATATTGCTCGTTTTACAGCAATACCTAACTATTTGTACTCTATGCGTTAAGAGGTATGTAATATTATATTCTGCTATAGAATTATGTCCTTTTATCCAATTTGCCAAGTATTTAATCTAATCATGACTATTATATTACATACAAAGTTTTGTTCCTCCTGACGCATACTGGGCTATCTTTGGGACTTATTTGTCATGGTGTTTGCCCTGGGTCAGACGAAGTAGAAAGTTTGAGATGAGATGGTCGAAATAACAAAACATACGTTCTCTCTAGTGACTATACGAACGACGATCGAACCATTGAGACCAAAATACCTACTACAAATGCAATGTCTGTTTCTCTCACGTCTTACACTCCTCCGCAATCTCGCATTTTCCCTCCACAAGGCCTACTAAGCCGGAAGCCTTGGTGTTCGTGATTTCCCGAGGACCTCTAACAATCTCTTTGTGTACGACCTCATTTTACGTTGAATACGACTCGAGACGCGGTTAGGTAGCAGCGTCGAGGGAAGCCTCATTCGTGTACTATGTACTTTCACGTAAATGGACTTGTTTAAATATATTTTGGAAGTGAGTGTTTTCAGAAGAGTATCATTATGCTAAAACATAGAAGTAAATTTTGCATTTAAGTGGGCGGGTTTGTATTAATTTTAATATATTCTGTTTTAGGTAATGAAAAGGAGACTAAGCGGGATGTGAAGTAATTCTGGTATGGGAGTTAGGTCCCATAATAATGGGTTTTGTAGTGTTCATTAAAATATATAATGTATATAAGATCTCAAATAGAAGATTAATTATCATGTACCTAGGTATGATAATATATATGATATTTTAATGTTATAATGTACAATGTGAGGAACCAAATAAACCTTTTTTCTTTCTTTCTTAGTTGTTTGAAGCCATCGCTGGTAGCTAGCCACAGCCTTAGGCCCGGTAGGATGAATGTCGTCGGTCGTGTCGCACGAGGACGAGCGAATGTCAGCATCAGACACCCATTGTCTCGGAGAAAGCTAATTTATACAATTTTGCATTTCGTCTGTGTCATGAGAAATGTAAGGACAATGAGTTTTCATGTTTATGACAAAACATTTTCCAACATCTTGTTAAACATTAATTACACAACGCATACTTGAGGTTTGCGAAACGATCACTTTTCACGAACGCTTGTAAATTTGGGGCCTAATGATTTTAGCGTGAAGGCATTTTGCCTGCTAAATCTGAATCTTTACTTTTTTGTAATGGTTATAAATATTTTCATAAAAGGAAAATGTCAGAAAAATCCTATCCTATCCATACCTTGCTCCAACTTTAAAATAAAGATTTCCTTATTTCAGGTGAAATTCTCTACTTTTTGTAACCTCATTGGCTGGCTTAGTTATTACCATATAGGGGAACCTGTTGTACCTTGACACCCTTTGTACCTAGAGCCACTTATTTTTTTTGAAATGTTCGCGCCTTTTTTCCGTCTCTTTTTCTATGGTATTATAAACTTTGACAAGACCAATCAACATGAAGTTAGTTACAGGCGGCCATTGCATCGAGTTTGCATGGGAGATCAATTTAACGTTTTCGCTGCAAAAAAGTAAAATATTTAATATTTTTTATTTCTTTCATTACTTCTGTTATTTACTACATAATTTTTTAAAACCATTTGATTTAAACAAGTACTTTAGCCAAGTTTAGAATGTAGTATGCTTATTTAAGTTAATCATAACCTCCATAATTACATATGCGAATAAACATAAAAGGGTAGGGGTGTTGTACCTTGACCAAAGTAAAACGGTTGTACCTTGGTCATATGGAAAAATTAATTCCAAGAGGGAATATTACTCAGTTCCTGAAATAAAATAACCTACTCGGAGTTTATTGATTAATTAAGAAACGCTTAGTCCAAATATTAGTCCGGTACGAACTACGAAGAGAATAAAGACTTGTTGCTAATGTGATCAAAATGTTTAAGTTAGGCGTTACGAAAAATACTGATTTTATTCATATAAATTCTGTTAATTGATATGTCATAGATATTAAATAAGCTTATAAAGATATTTATAAACATTTGAAGCTGAAAATATTTTCTAATTGTCGAGAAATATGGATTTTATTTGATGAGTTCTAACTATGACCAAGGTACAACATATGCGGATCTAGGTACATCACCACTGTTGTACCTTGATCCACATTCCAATTTTTTTTTAGTTTATGTAAAACCTATAAAAAGGATGATCTATGCTGTTGTATAATTTATATTATGTACCACATTAGTTCGTCTAACAGCTAACATTTGTTTAATCGCAATAGCTATAACCGCTTTTTTTCAAAAAATCGTTGAATGAAAAAGTGACCAAGGTACAACAGGTTCCCTTACTCGTAGCTTACTTGGCTCGAACTTTTAAAAAGGAAGGATGACTAATGCTTAATTTTAAGGTAAATTCTCTACTTTATGCTCTTTTCTTGTAACCTCATTGGCTAGCTTATTATAACCATATCTCTTGAAAATTCTCCAGAGAAAACAAGTTGGTTCGCTACGAACTATCGCAAGTTTTACCCCGTAAATAATGAAGCTAGGTAGAAAGTTAAACAGCGCTAAATCTACTCTAGTTGCAAGGACGGAATATTTTATTCTATCTTTCAACACAGCCCAGCGGTGCAGTAAAAAATTCTAGTAGGGAAGTGGCATTAAAAGCATCGACATTTTTCGATTTTGATTTGCATTTTAATAAAAGGTTGTGTCATTTTTACCTCTTACTTATCTGTCTTTCTAAAAAATATGTATAAGAAAAAAATCATTTACGATAAAAAAGTGAACGTAACATTGTGTACTATACTTTACACATTGATTTTTAAATTAAAAATGTTAAAATTAATGTTGATGCTTGGTTTAATTAAAAATTCTGAAATGAAAAACAACAACAGGATCCTTGACCTAAAATCTTAAAAATCTTTTCCATTAAAAAAAAGTCAATGTAACATTATGTAGGTAGGTACTTAATCGATTTCGCAATTTTCAGTTAAAACAAGCGGGTTTTTAGGGTTCCGTAGCCAAATGGCAAAAAACGGAACCCTTATGGATTCGTCATGTCTGTCTGTCTGTCTGTCTGTCTGTCTGTCTGTCTGCCTGTCCGTCCGTATGTCACAGCCACTTTTTACAGAAACTATAAGAGCTATACTGTTGAAAATTAGTAAGTAGATGTATTCTGTGAACCGCATTAAGATTTTCATACAAAAATAGAAAAATAATAATAAATTTTGGGGGCTCCCCATACATAGAACTGAAACTCAAAAATTTTTTTTATCAAACCCTTACGTGTTGGGTATCTATGGATAGGTCTTTAAAAATTATAATAAGGTTTCTTACATCATTTTTTTCTAAACTAAATAGTTTGCGCGAGAGACACTTCCAAAGTGGTAAAAAGTTGGTCCCCCCCCCTGTAACTTCTAAAATAAGAGAACGATAAATCTAAAAAAAATATTATGATGTACATTATTATGCAAACTTTCATTGAAAATTGGTTTGAACGAGATCAAGTAATTAGTTTATAAATTTTGGGGGCTCCCCATACTTAGAACTGAAACTCAAAAATTTTTTTTTCATCAAACCCTTACGTGTGGGGTATCTATGAATAGGTCTTTAAAAATGATAATAAGGTTTCTTACATCATTTTTTTCTAAACGGAATAGTTTGCGCGGGAGACACTTCCAAAGTGGTAAAATGGTGGTCCCCCCCCCTGTAACTTCTAAAATAAGAGTACGATAAAACTAAAAAAAATATATGATATACATTACCATGCAAACTTCCATTAAAAATTGGTTTGAACGAGATCAAATAATTAGTTTTTTTTTTAATACGTCATAAATCGTTAACCGCAATTTTCCTCTCATTCAATCAACTTAAATATAAAAACATCGATCAAACTTACAAAGAACTACAAGAACTTTTATATTATGATGATATTAGCTGCTACGGAACCCTTCATGGGCGAGTCCGACTCGCACTTGGCCGGTTTTTAAATAGTAGTACTGTATCGATGTGTTGTTAATATTTAATGTACAGTATAGTTCGATAATTATACTATCGATTTTTAAAAAAGTCAAACAACGTGTCTCGAACACCTCTAGTAAAATAATTGTGACACGATTAAATAATAATTACAACTAGCTTACACTGACAAAGTTCCGGAATTTAAAGCGGGTACACATTTGCCGAACGAAGCAAGGAGTTTGCAAGCCGAATTAATTATTCTCGAGATAGTAAAGTGTACGTGAGTGCAATTTTGGAGCACTTTAGCACTAACCCGACGCGATAACGTTGAAATTAACGTTCTGATGGACTAATAGATTACGGGGAGCACCCTGTGCACGTCTAATATTGCTGTGACGACTACTCAAGATATGTTAACGGTGCTGAAAAGTCCGATGTCAAGATGTGCTCCAAAGCTCCGCTTTGCTTGTCTAGCTTGTAACAAGACCTTCCTTTGAATTTCCTTTGTTTGTTTATATTTGGATATTATATTCTGTTTAAAGCTTAGCTACACAGCTAGTAAAATTCGCATCGTATTGAATAAAAGTAATTTAGTCTTTTAATAGATATTACACATAAAATTTTTATTAATCGCATTCAACACGGATCCAGTATGATTACAATGAACCACTTTTTGTTTTTCACAATGAACTACTTCAAATAAATAGACAAACAAGAAAAACAGATGCAAGCGATTTTCAACCTTATTGACATATAAAATTTTGTTGCTTTTTCGCAACCGCTTGTTGACTACCTTTGCTGGTTCATTAAAATCCATTATTTTGGTAAATGTCGATAAGGTCGAAAATCGCTTGCACCTGTTTTTATTACTTCAGATCAATAAACAATGTTTTCCCGACATTCATTTGTTTTCCCGACATGCATTTGTTTTCCGAAATTTTTGAAATAATAATGATAATATAATTGGACAGCTACTCTTCAAATCGTCGCGTCGTCGCGTCTTGTCGCGCAAAAAAATACTCTCAAAAACAAGTCCGCATTCGTACGGTACATAATATAGGCATCTACTGGGGTAGCCCTTCCTACCTATCTAAATAACCAGTAGGGGCAGTCGAAACTTTGCCCCTACTAGGGGCAGACGGAACTAAAAAGTTTCGACTGCCCCTACTGGTGGCAGACTTAGTAGAGGCAGTCCGGAATAATCCCTACTAAGTGATAGTGGGTACTTTATTTTGTCAGTGATCAACTTACGAGTTGTTTATAAATCAACATTTGAGAAAAACTTTATGGAGGCCCTTATTTTGTTTTGAGTAGGAGATTCAATATAAAACAAACACTAAAAATAATTATACTTACGTGATGAAAACTTGGTAGTCGCACTATACACTGACGCTCGCTCGATCGTACTGGCGCGAAAAAATTCGACATAGGTCCAACGCCGAGAGCGCTCCGCGCAGTACTGAGTTCGGACGGCCAGCGCATCGCATTTTGTAGTAATTTTGCAGTTATATTAATGTTATTATCAAAATCACTACATAGTATAAAACAAAGTCGCTTTCTCTGTCCCTATGTCCCTTTGTATGCTTAAATCTTTGAAACTACGCAACGGATTTTGATGCGGTTTTTTCTATTAGATAGACTGATTCAAGAGGAAGGTTTATATGTATAATACATGCATAATATAGTAGAGAAACACTGATAATTTTAGAGGTTTTTAATGTAAGGTCGTGAATAATCACATTTTTTTGCGCTTACATTGCAAACGCTGGCTGAACCCTACGAGATAGATCAAAATAATGTACTACAATATTGTACACCTTAAAAAGTTTTACAAAAAAGTCCGCGATGGTATATGTCTATCTCTTAGGGATAACCCACAATAACCATTTTCCTTTACTTATTACGATAAAATAATGGCTTATTTACGAAAAAGTGGTTTTAAGCAAAACAGTATTAATCCTTATCCAATAAAGTACCATAAATAAATTGTGCATGTAATATAGATCAATATGGCCCTTTACATCATGTAATTTAAATGAATAGTTTCGAAGATATTACAGATTTAAAATGCAGGGACATAGCGGTTGCGGCGCACGGTGGGGCCCGTAGTATGGAGCGGTTGGCCAATAATCAATTTTCTGAAAATAGAGGTAGATGACTTTTGTTTATCGATTTAATAAATTGAAGGTATGTGTCATTAATTTTAAGTAAGCAAAGTGTCAATGGTCGTTCAGTATGACTTATAGGAGACGTCAAACATTATCTATTTTCTGTTTTTCTTGTTGTTTGTTGCGGATAACTAAGTTTAGTTGCGACTTTGAACTGTTATATCTTTTAAAGGAAGAACGTAAAGTTTATGAAAAAAATCATGGGGGTTATTGAAGGTATATTTTATTTAAAACATATTAATTTTATCCCTAATAATGTATAATCACTTGGAAAAAAAATATTTATTGTAACCACTGTGTTTCGAAAATGCTATTTTTTATTTATTTCATTTTTTTTAGTAGGGGGATTTTGCCTGGACAGTAATTGGTTTTAAGTGACTGCCATAATAATGTAGTATACGGATTTGAGTTCAATAGTTCAGGCAAAATCCCCTTTTGAGAATGGCAAGGCTTAGAAATTTGGGTGGTAGTGGATTATAAAAAATATTTTTTTCCATGTAATTATACATTATTAGGGGCTAAATTATTATGTTTTAAATACTACATACCTTGATTAACACCTATTATTTTTTATATAAACTTTACGTTCTTACTTTATAAGATATAATAGTTCAAAGTTGAAACTAAACTGAGTTATCCGCAACAAACAACAAAAAATAGGTAATGTTTGACGTCTCGTATAAGTCATACAAAACGACCATTGACACTTTGCCTACCCAAAAGTAATGATATATGCCTTCAATTTATTAAATCGAAAAACAAAATCATCTATCTTCAATTTCAAAAAAATAATATTGGCCAACCGCTCCATACTACGGGCCCCACCGTGCGGCGGTACCGGCCGGGGAGCGGATGGATGAACGTTTGTTATTCTTTCACGTAAAAACTACTGAATTGATTTTAATGAAACTTTACAATAATATAGCTTATACATCAGAATAACACATAGGCTACAATTCACAAGATATTCCCGCGGGATAACGTCCTATAGTTCACGCGGGCGAAGCCGCGGGCGGAAGGCTAGTAGGATAATAAATGAATGGTTTAAAATTATAAAATCTTCATTCCTCATGATGTAACAATTATTTTGGTATATATTTTGCCTAATTGTGTTGTCGTAGAAAGGAGAAATTCACAGTTAACTTAAAGCGATTTTCGAAGATTTTTGCTTTAGGACTAGATGTTTTTTTATATATAAAACCAAAGATATTTAAAAATCCCAGGCCGCTAAGAACTATACGACTATATAAGAGATAACATTCTATTTTTTTTATTTAATTTGCTCAGAACAGTAGTTCAATCCAGGAGCTTAAAAATGTGCCTTCGCGCATTTTATGAAAATCTTTCTCTGCAATTTTGGGTTCAATTAAAAAGTTAAGCAAGATTTCGAAAAAGCAAGGCCGCTACAAACTATTCCAATAGATACTCTACACTATTTAATAAGTCATTATTGTTAATGTATTTTTGTTTCTGAGATCGATAACGCCAAAGTTGGCCATTTTATGCAAAAATCACAGTCGAGATGTCATAGGACTCTTAACCACTCAACGCCGAACCGGCACTCGGGTGCCGCATAACAATAGATTTTCTATTGTGTCTAGTAATCCGGGGCTAGAAGGATTAAGCCGATCGAACATATATTTCGTGTCGTGCGTGACTGATTTGTGTTTTCGCATGGATACGGGAAAATTGAAGATAATAAAAGATTCGGGACTTGTATATTGTTGATATTTCAAATTGATATTTCAAAATACAAGAAGGAATCTTCGAAATTGTTAAAGAAATAGGATCTTTTCTGTTGTTTGATGTTTAGAGGAGTAATATAAGTTACAGTATTCAATTTGTAAACTTACGTTTCTCATGGCCAAAACCACTTTGCCACCAATAAGATGGCGAAGTGGTTTTGACCGGTTAAAAGATGTTGATGCGTTTGGCAATGGTTTAGATAAATTAATGGTAGCACGGTAATATTAATATTAATTTATGTATTATTTAAACAATACTGGGTTCTGATCTTACGAACTGGTGGATAAAAACCTTGTCCTAATAATTACAAATACAACAAAAAAAGAATTAATTCGTTAATGTCGTTCTTAAGCGCCCATTTTTTTCATATATTTAGATTATTATTATCTTTAAAAAGTAAGGAAAACAAACGTTGATTTGAAAAGAGGGAATAAAAGTATTTGCACATTCGAACGTAGTTAAGAATTTAGGACTTCCCTTGTACAAAGTGTCTATTTTTGGCGAGCGCTCTCCCAGTGGTAAATAAAATTTATTGACCGTAATTCACGTAGCCCTAGGAGCTGACTTATTGAGCCGACGAGAAAATCGCGGATGATTTATTGCGATGTTCCTTTTTCGTATCGCCATTGCAATATGTGAACACAATTTTGTCTATGAAAACGAGAGCTCTTTTTTATTAGTAGTAAGGTTCTCAGTTTCATCTATCCGTCCGGATATACTGGGTTTCATAGAAAGTAATATAACTTTATATGGGTATTAATGGTTTATCTTATAATTTTAGACGTATATATCGTAAATTAATATGGTTCTGATAAATAATTGTCACAAATGACCAAGGAAGGGAAACATATTTTTTTGAATGGTTCGTTTAAATAGATAGTTCGTTTAGATAAAATTTGACATTTGAGTTGAATAAAATAATAATTTTCACATTACCACATTTGAAACCTTCAACACGTTTATATCCATAATGTATTTTAGGTTTAAACACTAAAGTTAATCACTATAGTTAGTTACTATAGTTAATTAACAGTAATTTGGCTTCAGTACAAGGCGTAGACATAAAACTACACAATACAAATCGGATAAACCCAGCTTAAACTATTCATTAGGTTGTTTCAGGTTCGTAGACCCGTGGAATTATTTATAAGCATCCAGCCCTAACTAGGGTTGTCTAATAGATCCATGTTTGTAGCAACGACTTAAATTTTTTTGCTTTTTTGTATATCACTTTAAACTCGAATACAACAAATTGAAAAGTGCCGCCATAGTCATTATTGTTCTACTAAAAATAGTAATGCTATTGAAATAGTACCTACCAATCTGCCCATTGTCCTTTTGAAGTGAAAAAACAACTATAAAAACTGAATAAGTTTGATAATGACTTAATGAAAAAATAAAAATACAAGCACACAATTATTATATGTGCAAGTTAAAGACCGGAATTGTTTTTTTTAAATCATTGGTACCTACCGTTGATCTACAATATAACAGACTAGGGTATTTTGCAACTTAGGGTCGTATTAAAGCTACAACGGAAGAAGAAAAAAACAGAATATAAAGTTTCATACGTAGATCATTTATTATGTAAAATGTAAATACCTATCATACGATTTTATTTTTTAGGAAACACAATTGCGCGAAATTTTCTTGTCACTCATAACTTATTTTTTTGGTTTCATATTTTTTTTTACGTACAAACATTATGATTTTATAGTTCTTAAAAGATAATATAAAATATTATGAAAAGACCTGTATTACGGCAACCCTACAAAAAGCCCAGGGCTGCGTAATTCACATTCGCTTGGGTTACATTTGGCTCGCTGATATTTGATGTTTTATTTTCGCTAAAGCAATAAATGTGTGTTTGGAAAGAAATAAAGAACTTTCTTCGCCAACTCAAATACTTAACAAAAAAGATTCAGAGGGTGAATGGTGAATGAGTTAAGAGTATTCGCGTATGATACTGATTTATTGTTGGAAATAGGAGATGGTTTATGTTGACTGGTGGAAATTGTTAACCGTGAGTGACATGAACAGGTGGAATAAAACACGATTCGTTTTGTTCGCGTTTATGAACATAATATCAGCAAGAAGAATATTTTGGTGTTTTTCTGATTTCATTTGATTTATTATTAAATTTTCGTTTTACAATAGTAAAATAGTTTTTTTTTTCAATTCAATTCAAGTTCAAGTAATTTTTTTTTCTATTTTTGTTATAATCAAGAATATGACCACAATCTTGCTTAATATAAAAACAAAGGTCTGTCAAAACTTGCTTACAAAAAGCCTGATAGACTTAGACTTCAGGCTTCGTCATGATCATTATTTCCCTTTGCGTATAAGCAATCACTTATTGAAATAGCATTAACTATTGGTATTTACAAATAACTTAAAACGAACGAACTTGGTCCAATTTCCAAACGTTTCAATTATTTATCACGTTCAAACCGTACGAGGTGCCACCTGCAGATTTAATATTACGAACACGAACTCGGTGGTAAAAATATGTTTTCGTATTTCAGATCATACATAGCGGAGGTGAAAAGACCTTTTTTATTGTTGGAAGAGATACATCGCAGATCCCTCGTAAAGCACCGCACAACATATTCCGTAAATGCGGATATCCAACACGTAATATTTCTGTGAAAGATCTAGCTTTCCTAGCCCTAGCCGCTCAATACGCATAACCTCATCAACCTGAGTGCCGGCTGAGCCCCAATATTGCGGCAACGTCGCGCAGCCATTTCTCTTTATGACAACTGTGGAAATCTAGCTTTATGCCGGATCTTCGGGGAAAGTGAAATATTATCGGGTTGAGCCTCGCTCTAGATCGTAACACGTGGGTTGATGACGACTCGATAACAATAAAACGTTTCTTTGTTGATTGTGTTGCAGCCGCGCCTTGTTACACCGTGTTGCAATGTTTTTGTTGTTTTATACGTGCCAGTGACGAAGTTTTGTGCGTCAATATTAGTTCATCGGTATTCTTTGAGGGTTTTCTTACTGATTAATTCAAAACCAAGTCAAGTCAAGTATTTAACAAGAGGGCTTAGGTGATGGTCGATATTGTGGTAGAAAGTCCCATTTCAATTGCATTGTACTGTAGAGGAAGTGTATGTAGATGGAAAAGATACTTGCCGCGAAGTAAGGGTGTGCTGTAATGGTTTTGAAAATGTTAAACAGAATAAGAAACCAAACTCAACTAACAATTTATAATATTTATTTTCTCAAAGACAAAATAGATATGGTGCAAGTAGCATCATTTTCCTATTTTAGCGCCAAAAAATGAGCTTTTCGCTCATACCTATATAAAAAATAGAAAAGCATATCTTGAGTGCTCTCTTACGTAAGAATGGTCTATTTCCATTCTAATAGATGCACATGACAGTACATTAATATACGACTTGTGCGCTGCTCGAGTTTTTCATATAAAATAACAAAGTACGTCAGCTCGGTTTTTTGCAGTGACATGTGAATAAAGACGTTCGCTGAAGGTGCCAATTTATTTCGTAACAAAGAGTGTAAAACAACGTCGGTAAAGACACGAGTCGTCGATCAACGGGACACAGGTTCAGTTAGGGCACAGTTTGTATGGTAACAGTAACGTTATATGCTCAGGAGAAGAAGTCGTGTACCTGGACCTGCGGGCGGGGGTAGCTCCCCAACGCCCGCATTGCACAGGTTGCTCGAGCCAAGTCTGAGGGTCAACTAGTGTCTCGGGTGGCCCTCCCTAGGTGCCACCCTGACTTGAGACCTGTCAAGTCAGGGTACCTGGGGATGGGCTGGTCAATAGCCACAAGGCTGGCACCGGCTCGTCCCGATCGGGTGTGAAGAGGATACCGGGGGAGTTTAGTGGGTAGTGGACGCTTTAGTCTCGAGTCCCACACACGGCCGCAGGTCTACAGCCTGCGGTTATGGTGTATAAAAGCATTCTCCTACGAAAAAAAGGTCCGATGCCTCCCACTACGATTATCACGTACACTTTTTTTTTTCCGGAGTAGAATGCGTTTATTCCTTATAACCGCGACTACCTAGACGTCCATGTGGGTCACTCACTACCCATTAAACTCTTTGGGTTAACCCTTCATACCAGCAGAAATGAGTAAAATGGTTGGCATGTTGGTCAGTTGTCTAGCTTCTATATTGGAAGATGTTAAAGGAGTCTAGATTGCGCTGTGTGCCATATTTAGCTAACTGTTAACGTCTGCCTTCTGGCGTCTGGAAGACAATTAACTTCGTACTACGGTTAATTCCACGGCTAAGGCAGACATGATTCACTGTCATTTCTGTCATTATGCCTGAGTTTAAGACTGTTATTGTGCGCCCTGAGGTGAGGTATTACACGGTGCACCCATGGCATTAGCGGTAAACGAGTGAACTGTACCGTGTCTTTCCGTTATTCGGTATCATGTGTTGAGCATTCGGTGTAATGAAAGTACGAATATTTTTTTTAAATAATTTTTTTCGTCGTTTATTTACACAGGCACGAAGTGCACCTTATGTCACTGTGACCCTAATTTAAACTCGTAGTCCGTCGTCTAGATTGAATTGAACTAGAATGTTAAGCCTTTTGGACCTTACCCGTTCGTGCCAGATTGCCATTTTACCAAGTAATAACAGTAATGGAATAGAGTGCACCTGTTCACTGCGAAAAAAAATACTGAAAATAACCATTATTGTTATGTACCTATTCATTTCCTTTCAAGATTATATGTTATATCAAAAGATATCTAATGTATTCCATATTCTTGCTATTAAGCCGAGCTTAACAATGGAAAAGCTTCGAGTTAATCCAACTACGTAGAATAACATGTTTACTTTTACATTAAACAGCTAACAAAAGAGAAAAGTTTATAGGATTAGGGTTTTCTTTGTATCTGTTTAAATGCAAGACAAACATAACGGCTTTCTATAGCAAAAGGTTTTATGTATGTCGCAAAATTGCAACAATAATATTATTTATAAAAAAAAATGCTTTATTTTTCGCACATGCAAAAAACAAGTTACAGTTTTGAGGTGAAGTAAATATAGTCTAACAGGTGACTGCGCCGTTTCCAAAATGTGCGAAGTGGAGCCTAAACTGGGGACCCTGTATTTCAGGCCTCCAGGTCCATTTATGGCTGATAATAAAGTTTTGTCTAACAGGTGACTGCGCCGTTTCCAAAATGTGCGAAGTGGAGCCTAAACTGGGGACCCTGTATTTCAGGCCTCCAGGTCCATTTATGGCTGATAATAAAGTTTTCTAATTGTTTGCTGTACACAAATGTTTATGAATAAACCGATGTAGGTACTTACCATAAACTGACTTCCCTCTTTTAGCGTAGTCGTTGATATCTCTATTTGCTGTGCCACCGCCAGTAGAATTCTTTAATTACTTAGATCATTTTTAAAATCTCCATTAATAGATATCTCGGATCGTATCGTACGAGACCAAAATTCACTTCGGATCGCTGAGCCAGCGCAGTAAGTAATGGATATGCATAACGGGAAGAGTAAGATGCACCAATTTGTTACCTCTAACTAAAGCATTTTGCGAGTTTCAAACTTCTACATTTACAGCTATTTTTGCATTCGACCGAACCGTCATTCTTAGACACATAAGGTCGTACACATTAAAATTAATTTCTTGGCAGAAAGATTTCAAGTTTTCAATATTTATTCTGAAAGTAGCATCACGCACATATATCAACTGCAGTGTGTCTACATGTCTATGCTGTTTGTCAGTGACACAGTTTTAAACGCACTAGAGCATAATTCAATTTTTCGGAATGTCGGATTGTTAAATGAGTTGCGTTACGCTTTGATGCCGGCACACCGGCGGTTTAGTTTCACAGTATTGTCACAGCTGACTGTTTTAGGAGGAATGGTATTTTAGTCACTTGTGTCTTGAGTCGGATACTGGCCACCAGTGACATGAAATCAATGCTCCCTGCAAAGACAGAGACACTTTTTATATCTACTTACAATGTTGCCGCGTCGACAACAAAAAGTGTCAATGCCTGCGCAAAACCTTGGATATTTCGATAAATAAAATATTGAAATAATGCAGTATGTGGTCAAAGTCAAAGTTATTTCTTAATTAAAAGGATTTTTTTCTTCGATTTTTGTCTCTTTAATGTATAAGAGACACTAAAAAGTTTTACCAAAAGCAACAGCAGAAGTTTGCTGATATTTGAATGAAATAATTATCCGTCCTTCCGTCCGTGTATTATGATTACCATACAATAATCATCTAAAGTTGTGCAAGAAGCGTACCAATTTATATTCTATTCTTAAGCAAAAATAAAAAGTTGCCAGATTCTGTAGAAAAGTTTTTAAGTTTTCTTTTTAAAACTTTTTATGTCTTAAGTTCAAGAACTGGATGATCGTTTAGAATCCTTGCGAGGACGATTTTTCTTTATGTTGAAGGTTAGAGGGATGCGTAGGTTCTTTTAGAAGTATTGAGATGTGAAAATACGAATACGGGTAAAAAAGAATTACTTATCACCAGAGCCATACAAAGCGCACTGCTGGGTAGGTATAGGCTTCCAAGGATCTCCACACTGGTCGGTCCTGCGCTACCCGCATTCAGCGGTTTCCCGTGACCTTGACAAGATCGTCAGTCCACATGGTAGAGGCCTCCACACGAAACGCTTCTAGTGCGCGCAATTAAAAAAGAATAATATATTAATAAAGCAATTTTGCAATTAGTCAAGTTCAACTTGGCAGTTTCGTCAGGAACGAGGTCTCAGATACGCCCACTGAATTGATAAAAAGTATAATAATGAGCACATTCAACTCTATGCAGAATAATGCAATCGTTGCAGTAAAATCACATAAAATTTACCTTCTCATTCCGAATTTCTCTAAAATAGATATGAGAAACTGCCAGTAGTTATTTGCTGCCCAAATGAACCATGCCTTCAAAAAAAAAAATAATATTATTGAAATACTATTAGTTATTAGTTTTAAGTTCTTCCCAACTTTCTTAAACAGTTTGCGGTACGATATGCCATTACTTTACTTACTACATTACTTACATACGTACTTTTGCCCTTGATGGTTTGCAGCAATTATTCATCTATATTAGCCTTGAACATGCTGACAATGTGTTATCAGCGCGTTATCCGTCAAAGTTTTATCTTTGTTTGTAGGTCGTATCGGCTTGTGTAGGACTGTTTCCCTGAAATTTAAGAACACTAGAGTTATTAAATTTATTATTCCTGTAATTTTCGAGTGGGCGCTACTGTAGGAAGACCTAGTTAAGCTGCTAGTAGTTTTGTACTACACTAACTAGTTCTTCCTGGTGGCTGCTTTATTGTTTTCGTTGTTCTTTAAATCGGTGGCCGATCTAGCGGGTTTACATCAGGGTTAGGGCCGAAAAGTCTTGAATGGGTTTTCCTGTTACTAATACTCGGTTAAAGTCCAGAGTTTCAGGCTCCAGTATGGCAGCACATTCAGTTATGCTTCCTGCCTTCGGATAGTTATTTATGATAGTGGTCATTTAGGTTCCCTATTTTTACGCATAAGTTTTTTTGTCATAATTTAACATGGCATACTTTTATTTATCCTATTAATAGTTACGCATAATATTCTTTTGGCATAACTTTATAGGCATATTTTTTTAGGCATACATACCTTCTTTAAGCATAATAATTGTTAAGCATAATATTCTAAAGCCATAACTTTTCGAAATACTTTTCTTAGTGAACCATGGGTCAGAACAAGTGCCCGTAGTCCACCCAGGTGAACTTGCTAGGTGTAAACCGGAGCAGGAACGTTGGCGGCTTAGGGGGGCCCAAGGGCCACCCCCGCCGCACCTTAACCTACTGTTACACAATAATAACTTGTAGACAAAAAAACAATATGTCTAAAATTTTTATGCGAATCAAAATTAGGGCAAAAAACATTAGTCTAAACGATATTTATGCTTATTGAAACAGTATGCGAAAGGACAATTATGACAAAATATTATTATGACAAAAAAAGTTATGCCAAACTCGTTATGCCAAATTCAATTATGACAAAAAAAGTTATGCGAATAAAAGGGATCCTGTTTATTTACTACCCACCCTGCTCTTGGCAAACAAAACTTACTCTCATTATACCTACGCTTCATAACTTTTCGTATCTACAACACTAGAGTCGATAGTATTATGCGAGGGTTCTTTCAATATCACCCAGTTGCGTAACTCAGTTCAGTATGCAAAATAAACGCAAAGTGAATAAAAATTGGACGGGCTTGGACGCCCGTGAATCATTTTCGCGTCGTCCGCCATTGTTCCCCGTCCGATCGGCTCAGCTACGCCAACACGATAAGACTGCTATTTTACCTTCAAATGTTTGCCGATAGCCCATTTAAGGTATCATAGAAAAATTGTCCATCTGAGAGCTGGAAATTACATGGATGTTTTATCGATCCTATTCTATAATATAATCCTTGGTAACATAAATATAGTTTGCATGCAATGATATTATAATTAAAAAAGTTTGCATGTATTGCAAGTAACTCAACTATTAAAATTCTAATTGCTTGAAAAATAGGTTATTATCTGTGGCTCGAGAAACCATTCCACGGATACAGGTTATTCGGTAACTAGAAATTAAAAAAGACAATCAAACTCTCAGTCAAAAATTTTGGAAGAATTCCATTCCCAAAAGTTACGCGGAATAGAAATCACGAAGATTCCACCTATACCTCTGATAGACGAGCGTCATCCGTCACTGTCGAACCGAATATATGCACCCGATAAGCTGAATCAGTTGGAGTGCACCAGATATATGCCCTGGATCAACGTATGGCGAAGTGAATTACGCCGCCTGTCGTACTTGTGATGAGACGTAGTATGTAATCATTCAGGTGTAGTAAATGGGAGATGGGAGTGGCCGCGGTTGAATTTTAATGTTGAGTTCTGGAAGAGTGCAACGATCGATAGCTAGGGGAAGTAAGACAAGGTATCCAATTTCTGTAAAATCAAGGAAGCTCAAGGTGTTCACTCAAGGTACCCAATAGTTTGTCCACTTACGAGAAAATGTTTTACTGTATGCAATATTTTATAAAATATTTTCTAGCGACGTGTAGTCTACGTAATTCATATCCCTCCCTTGTGCTTCGTCCCGAATCTCGATAAAATAGAGGGTTTAGTAAGTCTGGCCAATTGGATCGACTGCCGTCAGACCTCCATTTACCCGCGTCAGATGGTACAGGCTAATTGCTTCATTGGATTCGCAGACAGTGTTATGTGACTACATCTGGCGTAATAGGCCACGACTCATAGAAAAGTTATTTTGAAGCAAATCATTCTTTCTTTTTTTCTCTCGCCAGCTCGTACCATCGGGCAGCATCCGCTTGCTCGTCTGCGTTTATTTTTAAAATATTGGTTAAATAACTTAAACTCACTTAGAATTAAACCATTGACTTCATGAGAATCTGCATTGGCAACGACTCGGCCCTCCCGCGCGAATTGCTAATTTTTATAAAAACTGGTTTTTAAACATCTTGCATCTGCAATTATGTATGTGCGACAAGAAATTAATAGTTATTTATGTGACTGCTGCATAATGGGGGTCATTAAAATACGAATGTGGTTTTATGAAACGAACGAAGTGAGTTTCATAAAAGAATCACATGAGTATTTTAATGACTAATTATGCACAGTCACATACATAACTTTATCTTCATTCAAACGATAATATGTCTATTTTATAGTCAGGATTGATGAGCAAACGCCCTAGTTACCAACTTAATCTGTATGTAAAAGTTAGTACTGACATAATGACTGACGTTTGTAGTTTTTAAAATCCATAAACAATCTAGACTCGAGTTGATTTCGATTCTCAAATCGATTGTTATAATTTCAGCATCGAATTAAATGTATAGGAATGGAACATAAAATTACTAATCGACTAATTCGATAATCGAAAAAACCTATTAATTTTTACTTTTAAAGAAGACGTTCGAAATTTGAACGTAATTTCGTATCGGTTACCGACACTAAAATGTAAACATTTCAATGCAGCCACAGATACTTATATCTAAATGTAGGGCGTTTGCTCATCGCTCCTGAATATAAAATAGACATATTATGGTATGGATGTAGATAAAGAAACTTTTAGCATTCCAATGTGAATGTCAAGGTTTAAAACGGCACTTAGTTGGCTTTCGTAAATTGTTAAGCATATTATTGCATGCTTTTTGCTGCTAATAATTATGAAATATCTGGTGGAAGTATACTAATAGAGTTGGGGGTATTATTTACAAGATTTCAGCTTAAAATAACCCGTTCCAACGACAGTGGTTAACCCTACATACTATATTAGTGTAACTGTAAACCTTACGAAGGTAAACACGAACTCACCAGTAGGTATATTTATTTTCTCATTTAAAGTCTCGATTTTAGTTGAAAACAGTTAATTAATGTTCTAAATCTAGACGTAGGAAGTGCTACATTAGCATTTAGATTAACAGTTAGCAGAGTACATCGGTATTGCTTGCCAATAGGGCTTGGCGACTTAAACGTCTTCGAACCAACTTAGTTTCGTACAAGCAAACTCTGTATTCAGTTTCTGTGTTACACTTCGCCGAAAAGTTTTATATTATTTTGTCCTGTATCATTTGTGTTTCGGCGAACGGATAAAGTTTTCTCTCCTTTTATTATTCTGTGTCTATTGTTTTTAGTTTTCCGTTTCTTGCCCTGTTTTTACGCAACAATTTACGAACATTGTTTCAGCGAAGTCTTACACTACGAAATTGGGGAATTTTATCACTATGAAAGGACAATTGGTTACTATTCATTAGAAGGCTAGTTGCTGGAGTTTTTGTGCGATAACGCCAGTTTGTAATTTTGATTTTTGTTGTTGGGTCCTTTACATAAATAATTCATCATATTTTTCGGGATAAATCTATCATACCTTCTTAAAGTATAACAAATATTGTAAAAATCTTTTCAGTCATTATAACGTACAAACAAAATGCTATAGGTACACACAAACACACACTATCACATTGTCATTACGATATTATAGGTCGGGATTAAGACAGAACTTAATTTAATACCAAGAGAAAGAGATATTACATCGTCAACGCCACTTCCAATACTATGTTGATTGAATCGTACGTCAACTGTCCCTAAATTATTACACAGAGATAATTGCTAATTTGCTCGAATAACGGACTATTGTTGTACTATTACTATTACTGTATATTAACACCGCGGCACCGCTAACAGTTTCGACCCCTCGAGTTATCAGAGCGGAAAGCCTGGTGCTCATCAGGCGACCTTGGATAAGCCGCTAATGTGTTTAGCTCATTAATTACTGTTTTGTTACTAAAATAGTTCTTTTGGGCTTGTATTATATTAAATATGCGCAGGATGTTGCAAATGATTCGGATTATTATATTTTTTGTAAAAAAATACTTAACAAGATATTTATTAAATATTCCAATACTAAGTTTTTATAAGCTTAGTGAGTAAGTATCAGCTTTTAATGTCCCACTTCAGGGCAAAGGCCTCCATCCTTGAAATCATGTTTAGCGATAACAATGATGGGTATTGGCTTAATCACCACGCTTTCCAAATATGGATTGGTGCTCACAAATCTGAGCTTTGTCCGAAAGAAAACGATTTATAAACTTAATGTTAGTCTTGTTTCTTAAACAGGAGGTAGAATTTTTATTCTACACTTAGTAGGACAGACAGAAATAGGTCTCCATCGTGGTCCTACTAGTAGGACAAGTTAGTAGGACCACGAGAAAAAACGCCCGATTAAAAAATGCAAAAAAAAAGGGTTTCCCCAGATAGGATCATTTAAGAGGAATATCCATGTTCTATCTCTCTAAAATAAAGAAAATGTTTTTGCAACACCTTTACTACCAGTTCACATGAAAAGAGAAAAATACAACCTTCATTTTACCCTCCGCCACGCTTACAAAGAGCTTAATAACACCCGTAAAACTCACTCTTGTAACTAGGTACATTTTGTTGCGATATTATTTTTAGTCGATCGTCGACTCGGCCTGACCCTGATATCGAGTATTATATCGATTCCTTTGAAATTTGTTGAACCATACTGAACAGTGTTCAGTAGATAAACGTGGCCAGGAAGTGGGAGCGAGTTCGATGCGTACGTCGGATAAACAGCGAACGTTACCTACCAATGAAAATATGAGGTGGCGCCGCGCCTAAAGGGGTGGCTATGCGTCACCCTTAAATCGTTCCTTTAAGGTTCGAAATCGCCACAAATGTTCCTTTATAGACCACGAGTTGTTGATAGGCTCTTTTATGTCCTTTGTAAGTACTTAGTGTTTAGCTAGCTCTTTATCAAGGGATTTAATGTTCAAGAAACAATAAGCTAGGATTCCATAACCATGATTTTGATAGGACATTTCGTAGTGATCCTTTTTTATGAGCCAGTCCGTCTTTAGTCGAAATTCTTTCAGAGAAGAAATTATTGGACGAGAATTCGTGTTGTTTTGTGATTAGGCGATCAAGTTTGTATTTGCGGCAACTCTATTTCATCATTGTTTTGGTAGCGTATAGAATACTAAAATACAAACATTAATTTAATTCACGTAAATATAACCGAAGCTTAAAGTAAACAGCTTAATAGGTTTAGCTTTAATAGGTTAGGTCTTAAAAGTTTATACGGAGTTAATTCAGGGTTGCCAGATGTGATTTTCTATTTGTCCCCAAATTTAAAATTATTTTTCTCCAAAACGATACTATTTTCTTTAGTTTTACACAAAAGTCAAAAACCAAAAAAAAAAACACCGATTTGTTTTTTTTGCCCGTGGTTCTACGTCGTATTTCTACTGATAATAACCAAACTACTAACAATAGGGTCGAAAACTCAAAATCAGTTGGTTACGGCATTTTAAATATGACACTTTCCCCTCGCCTCACCTAGATTCGCGAGATTCTGGATGGGGAATAGTCAAAAATTTTAATAGACGCGTTCGAAATTTTTTTCTCCAAACATTTCTCCAAAGTTTCTGTTTCTCCAAAATTTCTCCAGGAGCCAAATTTTTACCCAGAATTGCGAGAAAAATACCCAATCTGGCAACCGTGAGTTAATTACATGCCAACAGTATCCCACGCCGCGCGTGTAGGCTTCGTTAGAAAGTTAATCTTCCAAACGGTACGTTTTCGAAAATTATTGGACATGGCAAACCAGCAAGTGACCTTAACCTGATGGTTAAGTGAACAATATGAAGGAGGTAGGGGGTTGTTAGTGTTAGAGCCTGCGGTAGTTTCACTTACCAAAAGAAGCTCTATGTCGAAGTCATACATACGTCAGCCTTTTATGAGAGTGTCATTTGGTGGGAAAGGAACTTTATTTCATCACAGCGAATTCTGATTGCATCAAGATAATCTTATCATGTACCAGTTTGCAACATGGATTATGATGATGATTTCCACTTGTTTTTATGTGATATACAGCGTTTTTTAAACGGTTTCAATTGAACTTGAACTTTTGACATGACGTTGACACAGTAAGTGACTGAGAATAGTGAGGGTCATCCCTTCATTGTTTTTATTTCGCCATTGCTAAATTTATGTTCAGAAATAATTAGATTTTAAGAGCCTATTGACTAATGCTTAAGCATATTAAGCCTGCTGCTTGCATTCCTTAAGTATATTCAAAATCAATAAAATATATCGAGTAGAAGGGATTAAGCACATCGCCGACCTAAATCAGAATTCTCAGAAAATTGCTTAAATTAAGAAAAGTTTTACAAAACCCAGGTCCCCGAAATCTAAATGTATCGTAATAGTAGGTACGTGTCATATTTTTATACCCTTTGTTTACATACAAGATTGCCGCGTGTATCGAAGTGATAAAGGTTGTGATTGACATATATTTAATACGCTACGCTCTCGAAATTTTCATATAAGCCTAAGTTGTTGACCTTTATCCCAAACATATCCGTCATATTCAGCCAGTGCAAGGAAAAATAAACTTTATTAATGCTTGACTTTTTTCCTGACTTTATTACATTGTTTATTAATTTTATTTAGGCTAGCTCGTATTTTATTGAACTTACATTATTTTAAAGCTAAAATTGTTAAGCAACTATAGTGTCTCAAAATCGGGTCTCGATTCGATTCGGTTTTTTTTTTTGTGGTCAGACAATAAAGGACCCAGTAGAGTAGAAGCGACGATTTGTAATGAAATGTCCCTCAATGGAAATTGGAATAGGCTACTGAACACTAGGTGGCATAACGATATATTCGCCCTGTCTGCCGGTCAAAGCAATAATCTGTAAATAAAAGAATTAAACTTTAAAGTATATTAAAAATGCAAGAACGCATACATATCGTAGGTAGTTCAACCCGTTCTTTATTAGCAGCCAACGAAAGGAAAAAGTTTGTTTATTTTTCCAACAGAACAATGTGTAAACTTTATTAAAATGTACACTTTAAACTTGATTCAGTGTACCTCTGTATTTAATTAAACGTACATATTCAAAAGCGCAGTTAATTAAACTTGTAAAGTATATTAAAGATGCAATAACCAGCATGTACAGAATGTTTTCCGACTTTGAACGGAGATTCTAAAGTTAACTTTTATATTGGAAATAATTTGTATGCGATGTAAGGATTTTTCCGTTTAAACTTATAAAACTCTTCAATTAGTAAAAGCGATGGAGGGCTTCGCTTCTCAATATTTAAATAGCAGACCCAATTAACCTTTTTAAAATTGAAAAGGTTATACTATATTTTCTTTAAGAAACATTGGAGCCTCGTATTACTTAATAATGTATGGGTGCAAACATTTTCTGCCTGTTAGTCGAAATAGGCCAGCTCGACCTAGGAAGTACCACTCTCCCATAGAAGATTGACGTATGAGTAGATTGAGTAGCTTTTCTATTGCGCCTCCTCGTCAATAAATACTTTGACTTTTATTACCTCTACCTTCATAAAAAATCGATTTAATAATTTGACTTACAAATTGGTTTTTACTAGAAATTTTTTATTTAAAAAAATCCATAACCCAAGATAAAGCAGATAGACCGGTAGGCTACCATGTTGTTTGATTGTTTGTTACCGTATAGGAAGCAGCATTGTCAATTTGTATTCACCAGATCACCATCACCAGAGGACCTAAGTGGTGTCGTCACTGTGATGTCGCCTGAACATAAATAACAACTGCATCGCACACGAGTGAAGTGCACAGACTTGAATGCGTGATAAAGTTGCGGAGCTTGTATTGTATTACGGCCGCATCTGGCGGACTTCCTTCATGAATTACTCATAACTATACATCGTTATCGCGCGGGCAATTTGGGGGCGACGCATAGATGACCGAAGGGCTGTCACACGTATATAACGAGTATTAGAATATTTGCATTTTTTTTTATTTTTTAAATTAAAGCCTTTCATGTTATGTATATTCCTTATGAGGATAAATACCTTATGAGGGTAAATAGAATATTATTTCTATTTTGATATTGTATTCAAAATTGGGACAAAGTAGTGTAGAAGCGTTGTTTAAGTTAGCAACACTTTCTCTGAGGGTTGATTCAGTCCAGTAAGTCAGAAATTGACATCATACAGCTATAAATGAGTAATTAGGATAAAAATAACATTTTCTTAAAATTGGTTAAGTTATCGAAACCGAAAAAAATCGTAAGGTAACATTGTTGTGTCAGTGGTCGATAGGATTACAAATAGATTCAATGCATAATATCGATTTAAAAATCGATATTTTTATTGGTCAAATATAATTTAAAAAAAAAGATCCATGCGTGGCAACCCTATTCGTCAGTATCCACGCGTCGCCCCGAAACTGCCCGCGCGATAACGATGTATACTCATAACAGAGTGCGTGCAGCTTATAATAAGTGAGCTATAAATCGCGTATGACTAAACCTTTGTCTATCTCGGACGAGAGTTTATCGGTAGCGAATGAGGCGTCAAGCTTTTGAACTGTGAAGTCAAGTGGATGGGATGTGTCGGCCTGTCGGACTTGGGTCAGCGTGTCGATCAGTGTGCCCGAAGGATGTGTTTATTTCGTTGAATCGTTTTGTTAACTCCTAATTAGGATTTTACGGTTAGATAAATTGAAACTGTTAAAAAAAATCTTATTTTTCGTCACTTCACTTGATACTGAACCGGTTGTTTCGTTTTTCAGATGTAACAAATAATATAATTGTAAATTCTTTTAAAATTTTCTCTGAAAAGAAACAATGTAACGCGTACATTACATAAGATTCTGATATAAAATGCAAAAACGCGTCCTAAACCAACCATAAAGCAAGGGTCACAGAGTCGTTGAATGCGGGCTGTTCAGGACCGTTTGTTTTGGCAGTATATGGGACGCATATGTTTAAACCCCCATCCTTTTTTAGTCGTAATCCCAACCTTTTTGCAGAATTACATTTTGTGCCAAGTAAAATCTTCGGGGGTATATTATTTTTCAAATTAGCAACGAGAACATCGTAGCGAAGAGATCGTTTTGGTAAGCTTGTCACTCTCTCCAGACACTGAGTAATAGGAATCAACACAATTAACTTAATTGCTCCCAACTCGACACTATCATTAGAAACTATCAAGATTCCTTTAATTAAAGATCCACAACCTCAGTAGCACGGACATGGAAGAGATTAACAGTGAAGCATCTGTAACTTGTCTATTACATCTTCTGTTGCTAGAAACATTTAGAATTAAGCTTAAGCGTATCCGTATTCCGGCGTAGCGAATCTAATAAAGGTGGAGAAAAAACTACAAGATATTGTTTTTCCATTTTTTTATTATTTTGAAACACATAAAGTAATCATTGTGCAGGGCAAAGGCCTCCTCTATATCAATCCATCATTAGAGTCAAGTTATCGTCACGACGATCAACTGGCTCAATCATCATCTTACATACTTGCCAAATGCGGATTAGTGATAAAAAACTTGCGTTCGAAAATTCTGACACAAATGACTGAAAGTATGATTTGCATATTATATCACGTACAAGTGTTGAATTAATTTTGGGTTATCAGATCTTCTGTAACTTTACGGTGGTCTTGTAAGTTGTGACATCGATTTCGTTGCCGTCACGCATCCAGCCAGAGATCCCTTTACAATTAATCAAACAAAAGGCCGTATCGTATCACAGCGTCACACAAACAGCGCCAGCCTGTCTCCGGCCCACGTGGGACAGCCTCGTGATTCGCATGACCTCACAAACAACGGAACAGGCAGTTTGAACTTTATCTCCAGGCTGCAAGGTTGCTTGTCGTGTACCATCTGTCGAACAAACTCTTAGTGAGAGCATCACAGACGTAGTACCTACTTTAAAGGTTTATGGTTGCCTTTTAGAAAATAGTTTTACATCGACGGAGAAATGTACTTAACTCTTTCTTGTTTCTTTCAAAATTAGGTCAGCATCTTATCAAGTCTTTCAGTGTAGAGTACCCCGAATCTCCTAGACTAAAAAAAAAGAAAACATTGGATTTTTTTAGCAAAAACAACACTATTCAAGAGTTTCAATAGTTTACTAAATACATAGTAAAGTAATAGAAACATTTGGGGTTTATACAAATGCGATAAAACACGCCTACCAAATGCAACAGCAGCTTGAACAGCATTCATTATTTGACGAATTACGTAAAATAGAACCTATAGATTGCATATTTTTTTATGATATTCGCTGCTGACATTAAAATGATTTCATTAGCTATCGACTAGAGTAAAGAAACTTGCTAGGTAACTATCTAGTCCAATTAAATGGCAACGATAAGACCCCGCAGGCTGCGCAAGCTCATACAGCGATCACAGGAGCATTTCAAAAATGTAGCGCCACCGGTTTCGTTGGCGTAAACTATATGCTCTACACTTGTCGATGTCAATCAGATACGTTAAGATCGTATTTTTTTTATGGAAGAGGGAACAGCCGCAGCAGGTAGATGCAGGGGTCCAAGGTTAGGTCCATCTCAGATGTGGTGCCCGGCCATTAAGAATAACAAATATGGAGAGTAAGATAAGGGGTAAATAATAAAAGATTCTTTGTGGCAGTAAATTTTTTTTGTAAACATGCTTGTAATCACCTTTACTTATACTAACCTCTACTTTTTGCATGGCAGTTACATTTGCTTGTATTCAAGCATATTCATCTGGTTCATAAAAGTAACCAACATACGTACGTCCATGAACTGAACTGAACTTTCCTCTAGAACATTTGCTACACTAGAGGCAGGACATATGCCTTACCCCGAAATCGCATGTGCGTTGTTGGCGTCTAAATGCAGGATACGCTCTTTTCTTGAAAATCAATGCCAGCTCGCATTAAATACACTATCATGACACTGCTCCGCACTTTCCGCTTAGAGAATGATTTTTGATTGCCTATAAAGTCGCTATAAATGGATTAAAATTTTCATCCCTACAGGCCACCCTAGCTCAATATTTTCTATACGAGCATCATAAATTAGGTTAATTTGCTATTATATTGCGCGGCACGTGACGATGTTTTAAGCAGCCGGTGGATGCAGGTGGTTTAAGTTGCTTAATGCCAAGCTTAATGTTGAATACTTGAATGCATTTTATCCCCACTCTAGGCTGCGGTTTTGGTATTGAAGTGTTTATAAATCTTGGTGCTTATTTAATGCTCTCATCAATGGATATAGTTTAAATTATTGAGCTTGAGAGAAATAGTAATTTTGCGCTGTAAAAATGTAATTTGGTAACGGCGGCTTTCATACCTTTTTTCTTGTCTAGTATGTACAAAATTTACTAACAAGAATTTGATTGGGTGTTGACTAAATTGATTCCTTAAAAAAGCATGAACGAAATTGCATAGGTTTGCAAAATGACTTTGTTGCGATGTCATTAGCGATTTAAATGTTATATGAAATCTTCTAAGATTTCGGTCTATTATTTATTTATTTATTTAAACTTTATTGCACAACAAAGGTACAAATTGGCGGACTTAACGCCATAAGGCATTCTCTACCAGTCAACCATTGGGCGTGACTGAAAGGAGCGATTGGTGCGGTAATTTAAAAGGAGATATTAACCTATGTAGAAATGGCAATATTCATAATATTAAAAATACATGAATAATATTAAAAATAATATAAACATAAATATACATACATAAATACTTACTACAATTATATACCTACATTAATAAATAGAAATTTAAAAGAAAAATTGAAAAAAAAAAAAATAAAAAAAAAAATTATACAAATTATATTGAATAATTGAATCGGAAAAAGAAGGGACATGACAAGAGAGAGAAATAAAAAACTAATTTTATTAAAGAGAGTTCAAAAGGGAGGCACGAATACGTTTTTTAAAAAGGAACTTGTTTGTAGACAATTGAAAATCGGTTGGGAGGGAGTTCCACAACCTAATGGCAGAGAGCGTAAAAGATTTAGAGATATAACTAGTCTTATGAGAGGGGGTGCAGAGATTAAGCCTATAGCGAGAACGAAGATTGCGCGAGCTGGAATCAGACTGAAACACGAATTTAGACTTAAGGTATTCAGGAGCAGAAGGATCTTTTAGGATGCAAAAGAGGGAGGAAAGAGTTCTCAGCTCTCGACGTTGACGGATAGGAAGCCATTTAAGGCGAGCTCGATAGGGAGATATATGGTCGTACTTGCGCACACCGAAAATAAATCTGAGGCATTTATTGAGAAGACGGTCAATCTTTTAGAAGAGACTGAGACATATTAGAGCAGCAAACATCGCCGTAATCAATGACCGGTAATAATAAAGCTTGAACCAGGAGCACCTTAGTTGCAGGAGGGAGAAAATTTTTAAGGCGGTAAAAACTACGAAGTGCCCCATATACTTTTTTGCTAACCTCGTTGACATGCTTATCCCAACTTAATTGACCATCCATATAAAGACCTAGATTTTTAACGGACGAATCATACGGTACGACCAATCCGTCAAATACAACCGGAAAATCAGCAGCATTACCGATTTTAGCCAGCTGGCGCGGGTTACCAATAATGATAGCTTGGGACTTTGATGGATTCACTGACACACCATACCTAGCCGACCAGTCACGGATACGCTCCAGATCCCGGTTCAGTCCACCAACCACATCCGCAAAATTATCAGGCTGTCCCTGTCTGTATAATTGCAGATCATCGGCATACAAATGATTAGAGCTGTCAAGATTAACCGTTATGTTGTTGATAAAAATGGAGAAAAGAAGAGGTGAGAGAATCCCACCCTGAGGGACACCGGAGATCAGATCACACCAGCGTGACAACTGATCGTCAACACGCACAGCCTGGCTTCGACCACAAAGATAAGACCCAAACCACTCCAGGGTTTCAGGTGATACTCTCTGAGCAAGGACAGCTAGGAGTATGTCATGGTCAACGACATTAAATGCATTTGAAAAGTCAATCAGGACCAGGACAGTCAGTTTTGATTCCTCCATACCAGACCTTATGTCTTCAATAACCCTAAGAAGCGCCGTCGTGGTGCTATGGCCCGGGCGAAAACCTGACTGAAACGGACTTATAAGGTTATTTTGAAAAACAAAATTAGAAAACTGCTTATGGACTACAGCTTCAAGGATTTTAGACATAAAAGGGAGTGTATAGATATAGGACGGAAATGGCTAGGAAGGGTGGAATTTGAAATTTTGGGCAAGGGACGGACAAGAGCCATTCGCCATATATTTGGGAAAACACCTGAATCGAGTGAAAAATTCACGATGTGAGTGATTAAGGGTAATAAATAATCAATAATGGGAATTAGCATATTTCGGCTCACACCATCAAAACCCACAGCTTTTGACTTAATTGAGGAGATAACTTTCCGAATTTCGTCGTCACCAATCGTTTTAAATTTGAAAAGGTTAAATAGGGGAACAGACAAGTTAGAGATCTCGGATATAGTTTGTGACTTTATAACAGTACAAATAGAAGGAGTGCTGGAGAAATGGACGTTTAGATCATCAATGGAATGGGGAAAGTTATTAGGAGTTAAGTTAGAAGATTTTCCGAAACCAAGGGAATTGAGGAATTTCCAAATATCAGCAGAAAAAACCTGCACTAAATTTTCATGAAAGTGGCGGCTCTTGGCAGCTCTTACCATGTGATTACACCGTTTTCTGGCTCTCTTGAAAAGCAACCAATTCTCCTCAGTACGACTGCGTTTGTACTTCCGAAAGGCCCGATCACGTCTAGACATAGCCATTCTAACCCCTCGGGTAATCCATGGGGCAGGAGGACGCCTCAGTTTGACCGGCCACACAGGCGCATGTTTGTCATACAGCTTAAGTACTAGTCGGTTAAAATGAGAAACCTTGTCATCGACTGTAGAAGCTGCCCATACCGCAGAAAAATCTAAAGAAGAAGCATCAGTCTGTAATTTACTTCTATCCAGCTTAGCAAAGTTCCTCAAATAACGCACTCGAGGTTGTAGTTTTGGTGGTTTTAATTTATAGCATAAAAAGACTAAATCATGCCGAGAAAAACCAGGAGCAGATAATTGTCCGTGGCTAACGACATGATCTGGTGAGGAAGTAATAATTAGGTCAATCCAAGAGTCGCTAGTATCTTTATTATGATGAGTGGGGTTGAGAGGAAGCAAAAAAAGATCAACAGACTCAAGGATAGCTATTATCTCTCCTAACTTGATGAAGTTAAAAACAGGTCCATTGTAAATACAAGATTATCATTCCATCTACAGCCATACGAAACGGCATATGGCACTAGAAAGTTTTCACTTGAACATTATGAATATACTTGTTTATACATATAACAACCTTAGCAAAAGCTACGGAGGTGTCCCCAGCACCTTAATTGGACAAAGTAATCGGACAGCTGCCCGCTAAGTAGAGTTATTTATTTGTCGCCCACACGCGGCTGCGCCGACCATCTTTGTATATTCCTATACAGCCAGGGCTTTCAGATAATGCCTAACGATTGAGATTTTATTATATTTTTGCATTGCAATATGTACAGTCAGCGTCATATAGTTCGTGATACGCAGCGTACTCTAATAAATAGACGCAACCAAATGTCGATAATATCGGTACAAACAAAGTTGTATTATTGTTGTAAACAGTTTTGTCGCTCAAAAGGGCGATACATTTAAAATGTCATATAAATCGGTTCAGTCAAACTGCCATAAATATGTCCATTCCGCCAATGGTATCCAAACATTCTAAGTGTTCAAAAATATGGAACACATTAGAAAAATAAACCTTACGGCTATAATATTTAAAATATTATTTTTCTCATCAATAAGTATCTAAAAAATTAAACACAAAGTGAAAGCGATAGAAACTACTGCTGTCCTTTTCATTTTAAGCACGACGTCATAGACTTCTCTTTTGTTTTGGATAGAATTTCAGAATTTCTTGCATAGCCATTTACGATACATATTTGGGGGCACGGCCGTGGTGAGGACCAAGTCGAGCAAAAAAGCCGGCAAGGCCGTCGTACCATTCTTTGCAGGCCATTCTCGATCCCCTATAGCTTCGTTTTAGACAAAACTATAACTATATATTATAGAAGCTTGAATTTTCAGTATTTCTGTACGGATGATATGTCTCAAGATATGTTAAAAAAATATAAGCAATAAACAGCTAGGTACAGCTAAATAGATGTTAACCTCAATTAATGAATATGAGTTATTAGGTATATTTCGTATTTAATTTTACTTGGGTACGTAACTGAAATGAACACATTCCGTATTAACGATAAACTGAGCAGTTCTGATAAAGTTACGTTCGAACGTACATAAAGACTGACCCTTCATAAAAAGCAAATCTACACTAATATTATAAAGAGGAAAGATTTGATTGTTTGTTTGTTTGTTTGAATTGAATAGGCTCCGAAACTACTAAACCGATTTAAATAATCCTGTCACTGTTGGATAGCTACACTATCCCCGGTATACTTTTGATCCTAGAAATGTGGGAGGAAGGGGGAGATATTTGAAAAAATAAATTACGCGCAAGTGAAATCGCGGGCGGAAGGCTAGTCGCTTAATAAACCTATTTTAGCTATTTTACTGTTCTTTCACTGCACTGTCTCTTTCTTTCTTGGTGCTGTCAACGTTTGAAAGAAAATGACAAATCAATACGACTGATGCTGATGGTTAGTTGACATGCATTGACAGATAATAGAATTACATTCAAACACAAGATTGCGTAATGAGGTTTCATGCTAGCTTATTTTTCTAATGTGTTCCATGTTTTTGAACACTTAGAATGTTTGGATACCATTGGCGGGATGACTGTTACCATATTTATGGCAGTTTAACTGAACCGAATTATATGACATTTTAAGTGTGTCGACCTTTTGAGCGACAAAACTGTTCACAACAATAAGACAACTTTGTTTGTACCGATATTATCGACTTTTTGGTTGCGCCTATTTTTTAGAGTACCCTGAGTATCACGAACTATATGACGCTGACTGTACCAAAAAACTAACCTTATATTTAGCAGTATAATGCATTATCCTTCTCAAGTGAGAACATCAGCCTATCCCAGTGAGGATTCAGGCGACTGGGACCACTACATAGCTGGGACCGCGGTCCCAGTTGCCTGATTAGTTTTTATTTATTTATTTCGTCAGGCGAGTGGGACCACCCGTAATTTTAATCACAAATCCATTGTTGAAATACAAGATTTAGTACAGTTAGCACAAAAGGTGTCATTAATAAAACAAAGTTATGGTCCCAGTCGACCGATTCAAAAATGTTAACAGGTAACTGGGACCCCGGTCCCAGTTTCATATGGTCCCAGTCGCCTGAATCCTCATCCCAGTCACCTGCTGGACATAGACATCTCCAATCATTCGCCTTAATTGAACAGTGATTCCTAATAAATAAACCCAAATAAGAATTTTCGGAAATATAAAGAAGTTAAGCATCTAAAGACACGAAATAAAAACAAAATCAAAGGAAGAAAACAAAATACAAATTCATGGTAAGCAGGGTAACGCACGCGAAATTCGTTGAACATGCAAAATTTCCCCCAAATTAAACATGTAAATGTAATCCTAAACTCCGCCAAACTGCGGCAACCCTGCGCCAATCGCGCTTAACTTGACAACTTTACCGATATTGAAACTTACAAGAGACTTTAATTCATACGATATTGGATTTGCTCGAATAAAAGCGATAAGAAGAACAGAAGTATGCGTTTAATATTGTACTATACGATTTCAACTTCAGAGACCTTTCCACTTAAACATTTACGTTTCAGATTGGCGGTTCAAGTTTTTCTACATTACATCAGGCACTTAAATTAACTCGGACTAACTTTAAACTAGATACAGTTTAAATAGGTTTGTAATTCGTGTTTTACGATCTGAATCACCATTTATATTCAATCTACGGTTACTGTACATTGCAACTGTTGCAAGTTTGCAACCGTTTCATTACCATACAAGAAGGTTTTCTGCAGCATTTGTGTAGACCCAGCCACCCGTTTATAGCTACGCTTTGTAGAATTCTACTAACGAGTCCACCTACGCAACCGCCGTGAGTCAACGATCCCTTTCTAAGATTATGCTGACACTTTCGTTGCAACACCTACTACCGCTCCTATTTATATCCGCGGTGTTTATGTGCCCCCGGTGCAATCTGGTTTTTGTTGTCGACGACCTCGTTGTGCTTGTGAGTAAACAGAGATTTATGTGGAGTAGTACACTGACGCACGTGCACGGCAATTTACACGGAACGTGTCATAACAAAAGCGGCGACGTTATTGTTCTCTCGGGGCTGAGAATTGACGCCATCTGCAGTCGAGATTTTCCAAGGTCGCGCCCTTGTGGCTTCCCAGCGGCACGGCACTAACCTTCCGTAGCAACAGCCGGGCTATTGTTTCACGCGCGATAAGCTTATGACAGATAAACGAGAACAAACTCGCCTTTGTGAGGACTGCGTAACCAGATACCATTGATGCCGCACTCCTAATTCTCGCCAAGGTCGCGAGCTACTCATACACGGATCGATGCCACGTTCGAGATTGAATCTTGTATCGGAACTTTTTCTGTTTGTCCGCTGTACCGTGATGGTAACGGCCCTAATTTCAATTCCGTACCAACGAGTCGGGCTATTGTAGCGGGCGTTCGTCTGAATAAGTTTGAAAGAGCTCCCACCTAAATCGCGGACCCTCTGGAAAAGGGCGCATTTCGACGCGGTAGCACGTACTGTTCCCAAATGAAATTTCCAAGTGCTAAGAGTGTAAGGATGGCTAGAATCCCCAGGGAAGTCTCGGCTGGCTCTCGAATGACCAGCTTCATTTCGTTGCACATTTCTTTTGTTTCGCCGCAGACTTAACCAGATGAGCGGAGTGAATGGGAATTGGGAATGTTTATCTCTTTGTTTTCAAAGTAACTTTGTTTATGCTGATGAAGATCCTCGGTGAATTATGTATTTTCTTTCGTGAAAGTTTTTGGATTATTTCTTTTCGTCTGCAATAAGATTGGGCCTTATAAATCCTTGGATAATTTCGATACAAATATGAAACGTGGCTGTGCGTGAAAATGAAATATCGTCTCTAGGGAAGTAGATATGTTTACACGAGCCTTCGACGCTTACCGGGTATTTACAACTGGTAGTTTGTGGATAAAGGCTTACACAAAGAATGGAGCAAACTAAGTTACATCATCTATTTGGGGCTTCCCGAGAGCTTTTTCCTGTTCTTATGTGCTGAACCAACTAAGCTTAAGATAGTTACTCCTACGTCGCTCTTGTTTACAATAGACCCTGCTATAAGAACTTTTATCCGTATACCGAGAGTTGGAAGAACTACAGACTTAACAGGTTTCGCTAATTAAGATGCTTTTAAAGGCGTGTCTCGCTTTCGACGAAAAGTTTTAATTGTTATACGCTTGATTTCAGGTAGGATTGTTATGAAAAGAGTCGGATAACCGCTTGCTTTATTTTTAGAACAGCCGCAGATGGCGAAGGTCGTTCCTGGCAACAGAATGCTACTTATTTATTTAACGCAGGCCGCACGCCGCGTCTGCCTGCGCCTAGCCCGCTATTTTGTACTAAAATGAAGAGAAAAAAATATCGGGGCCCTGTATTCTGTCCTGACATTCGTTTCGACAACGTATTTTTCTGGCTTGCGGGGAACGTTTTAGTTCCATCAGCATTTTGAGTGGATTGAATGTTTAGTGAATTCATCTTTCTTTATGAAGTATATTTGTAGAAGGCATGCTTTTGCGGTATGATTTATTTGTTGCCAATGAGGAATCTAGTTTTGTTATCATATCACACGACTTTAGTTTGAACATTGAATAAAAATTTGACAATTTTCGTATTTAATCACTTATGTATATTTCAGTAAAATGAATTTATATACGCACCATTGCATTGAAAAAAAAAAACACTTTTAGACGACTAAACTCGAGTTACCTATTATACATTTAACTCTAATTGTTTACCAAAAATAAAAATAACCACTAAGACTAGAAATATCACTTAATTTTCTCTTTATTTGTATTATATTTTTTTATTTTTTCTATTTTATAAATGTTTTATTCTATTATTTCTTCAATCGAAATAAGTGAAGAGCTGATGTACTTACATACCTTACTGTTGAACAATATAAACTCGCCGTTAGGCAGTTCTACACGAGGGAACTGTTTATTTCTTAACTACACTAGTAAACGTTTTACAGTTTGCGTAAATGGAATACTATGTAGAATATAGAGATGTTATTGTAATTAATAACATTTGGTTGCGTGCCATGGGCGGAGGCTCGCGTGTTTGCCTTTCATTATAGTCCCGCGCCCAGTAAATATGTATAGCCTTGTCATATCCCCGTTGTTTACTATCTACAGGAATCGGGGAGTTCCGACAATAGAACGGCATAAATGATCAGATAATATGTGAATGACTTGCAAGCTGAATATGGAAAGTGTTCAATAGTGTAACTAAAGATTCGCTTTCCATTAGCAGTTCTCCCTGTGATTGTACATGAAAAATATCTGTGTCGTATACACAAAATTAACGTAGACCTCTGTAGACCTACTCTATTTTTTTTGATTTGTGGTCGTATGTCAAGTGAAGCTGCTGAGTGCTTATTCGCAATATCGCAAATACCCTAGCTGTCGCTAGGCGTAGACCATAATTCAAGATCTGGCAAGTCCGTTGCAGTAATTATATTAGAGCGATAGCCAAACATCAAACTTATTGGCAGTAGGAGGATCAGATACATTTGGACCTTACACCCGCTTACCATCAGGTGGAGTGAGGTCATCTTGATTGCTTCTATATAAAAATAGAGATACATTTGTTTACGCATTCAGTGGGTAAACCTTATAACATTTTCAGCCATTGAAATCTGTCAAAATCAGGTATTGGGATCCATACCGATTTTAGTTACTTCAATCTCTATGTAGATCCTTAGAGCCTACTCTGCTACCACAAGATTGTTTGTTCTATATATTAAGTTTTATATTATTCATAATTCAAGTTTTTTAATCTGATTCTGCATTGCTTTGGTCACGTAAACACGTTGAACGGGAGAATGCAACGTCAATAATATTCTTTTTTGATAATTAGTTATGAAACAGTGAAAAAAAATCTGTTTACGTAGCTGGTTATCAAACTCTAGTTACAAATGTAGAATAATATTCTTTTTTGATAATTAGTTATGAAACAGTGAAAAAAAGTCTGTTTATGTAGCCGGTTATCAAACTTGAGTTACGAATATGGCTGAAGGGCTCGTAGCATATCCACCGGTAAATATTGTATAAGTCTATAAGATATCGCATCGCGCAATTCGCGCAGTAAAGTTTCTAGAGGCAAGCGTTTTTATCACTGTCGCGTTACTACACGAGCGCTTGCTGATTTATGCCTCTAAACTATATAATAAGTTAAGAACAGTATGATGTTACGCGTGGCAGACATTTGTTATTAGATATTTTTTTTTTTTTTTTATAAAAACGGAGACAAACTTGCTAACCAGGATCATCTGATGGCAAATGACGGTTTGGTCGACGTCGGTTTCTTGAGACTATACTTTATTTTTTTAACGTAGGAGAATACGTTTAGACACCATACAGACCCCGGCTAGGATGACGTCTTGGGAGGACTACCCGAGAAATAAGGTGATCCTCAGACAGTAAGGCATTGGCTCTGGATTTTTATTGTACTCAAAAAGAAGAAATTCTTGTTTTAGTATTTCCTGAAGTTTAATTACCTAAATACGAATTCCTTCTCAAAAATATACAAAATATAAGACGAATGCGATTGTTGATTTAATTTACAGTGAATGCTATGTATTTAATATTGCAAAGTACCCGGCATTCTGAGATATCTTATCGGTGAGCATTGAAAGTAAAATCAGACCGTGTGACTGTAGTAATACGAACGGATGATGATAATAAAAGTTATTGGTGTGCAGATATGACTCATGTGTGCGTTTCCATTTGGTTATTGTTAAGGAATAATATCACATTTCATCACTGATATTAGATCATATTAATCTTTTAGGAATCTATCTGATCTGCATATTAATCAATTAAACTGTTAGGAAGACAAAGAGAATCAAATGAAAGTCGTCCGATCTTATGAAAGATCCCACTTGCGATGAAATATCGTTTAATTTGGGAGAAAGCCGCGCCCATGGTTTTGATGAGAAAATTTTCTTGTTCTGTGGTTTTGATTTTATCTACTTTTGTTATGACGGTTTTTTCAAAACTTTCAAACGACCTTCTTTTGTTACTTTTGCTTACCAAAACATCTTGTCAGGCTTTATAATTACTTACAAACATATGTACCATACAAAAGAGTAAAGCAATTAAAATTCATGTAAAATCACCTAAATATCATAAAAATTTTTTTTTTTTTTTTTGCGTAAAACACTTGAACCTTTTATATAATTTCGACTCTGAATGCTTGTCATGTTGTCAGCCACGAAAATGAGGGCCTGTCATCGTACCTTGGACGCGGAGAGGAGGGCGCGCCCCTAATAGGGTGGCTAGAAAACTTACTAAATTACACGACCGGAACAATAATTAGTTTTTTTTGAAGTTGCATGTTATGATAATGATACATCTATTTTTCTACAAAGCACTTTTGGAACAGAAACCTTTCGGACATAATATCTGCAGTCGGCAGCAGATCTGTCAAATTTATACAACCAATTTTCAGCTTAGTGCCTACCAACGTAGAGTTCTATTTCAATTGAGACTAAATGGCGGGTAGGCTTATCTACTGCCAACTGTACTTACCAACACTACGATCACATCTTATATTATGACTGACTATTCAAATCAAATCGTTAAATCCAAGTGAACATAATAAAGTTACTCTATCATTTATAAACAATGAATAAATCAGCGATACCTAAATAAAATCATTTATATTGCTACCAATAATTTAAGATTTACGTGAAATCTGAATTTATTGACGTATCAGAATAACGCGAAGAAAAGTTCAATTTTATAGTGAGTAATAAAGTTTATGTGCGTATCTACTCCCATCTCCATAAAATTAATCTGGCTAACTAGCCAAACTTTGGTTAACTAACCAAAGTTTGGAATTTCACCCATTTTTCTTACGTAGAAAATGTCTAGTCACTTTGCTATAAACCTTCAGTTATCAGACTGGCATAAAACCTACCTGATGTTAAGCGGCCACCGCGCCTATACCACTGAGGGACTCCACTTGGAAACCGATCATTTGCCATACTTAAGGCTCCTCTTCGAGGGTCCGGCCGTTATGCCCCCATTCAGGGTTGCCCCCGGCCGGTATGCCCCCACATTTAAAAAAAAAATGTTCCAGTTTGCCGTTAAACCGTGGGGGCATACCGGCCGGGGGCAACCCGGAATGGGGGCATAACGGCCGGACCCCTCTTCGAGGCTTTTACTCGTTCCATTTTAAAAACAATGCTTGAATACAACCACAGCCCTTATGGCAGCAGCTTTCACCCGTTTGAAGATAGCTAGCTAACCGGAGACTGGAAAAAGTCCTACCACCTACAAACCCAAGAACCAAGAATAGGGATGTTAACTATATTTTAGATTATTATAGCGAATTTACAATAATGTTCGAAACGTTATTGGAAATATCACAAATAAATATGATATAAATATTTGTTTTGATGAGAATAAAATAACATTTACAATCAAACATAGTCGACCTCCCAATTTTTCACCTATGGGTGTAGCCAGACATTTATGCAATAACATACTTTTATGGGTCATTATTTCGAGTTTTGCCGAGTTCGATCATAATTGTACATTCCGAGTGTGTGTGGCAATAATAACATCGTTTGGTGATTGGACGTATTACGTAATAGCGAAATAATAGGATACGCGTTTGTGGAATACAAGTGGTGTCTTAGCAGTTTGTGAATATAAACTTAATTTGTACTATGGGTATGATACAATGGATAGACATAGAACATCAAAACTATCGCGAGATCGCAATAGCGTTTGTCGCAAATATGCTGTGTTATCCATGTAAACTATATACTAAGTTCATTGACACGTGCTACTTACATTCGTATGATAAAGTATGCGAAGGTCGTTGACCCACAACGGCCACAAGCTTACGAAGTTTGTGCCAAACTCATTTATGAAAAAGTAATGTAGCGGTCCATTTTAAATTTAAGTGATGACTTCTAATAGAAATCTCGGTAAGGCACGGCATTTTATCTGGTTTTTACAATGATGTCGTCTATTTTGTAGACAAAAAAGACAGCACCTAAGTATCAAAAAACAATTATTAGGAACTTCTCTGGCAGATGTGTAACTGGCCCCAAAGTTTATAATTTTAAATCAAGCAACGTTTGAATTTGAAAGTGAAACAAAAGAACAGAATAGTGTTTTTAAAAGAAAATAAATAATCACAAAGCTACTAATAAACTGAATATCCTTTTAGTAGCCAAACATGAAATTGCCCATATGAAAACGGTTTCCTGGCGAACTGGCGCAACTCCCAGGATAAACTAATTCCGAGCCTAATCCTATTGGCGATCGATTCAGTCGCCGAACGCGCTGAAACTAAGGTGGCTAAATTCTCTTTGGGTTACTTTTTATTTTATTTATTTCGTATCGCAGTTTGCTTGCTCAGATTTTGTCCATAAATCTCCGATGATGTATGTACAAATGCATTGTATTTGGCATTAAGGACTAAGAATATAAAAAAATGGATATATTTTTTTTTAGATATTGCAATACAAGACTATTTCCGCCCATTTTTATGTTTTTATAAATTAAGGTTAGATTTTATATTACACAAATAAAAGTGATAGATTTTTAGAAAAAAAATGTATCCTCTTTTATTACATATTATATATCAAACAGAGGAAACGAATTTCAGTCATATTTAAAACATAATTCTAACCATTATTATATACTAAAATATAAATAACTCTTTCCAATTCTATTGTTTCGTGGTTCAATATAAGCCGCAAGAATATTTATGAAAATGCACGCGATTGGATGAAATAAATAAATTATTACAGGATGCTCAGCTAGGTACAAATGTTACTTCTACCATGGGACCGGGATTCAATCGTGGCATTCGTTGCAATTTACAAGTCCTTAGGGCTAAGTACACAAGTTGGACCTTGATGGGTAAATCGTGAGAGCTCTTGTACCAGCATCAAATGATCACGATCTTCAAAACTGTGAGACACGACGGATAAATTGACTAGCCATTTCATAAACGATAATCTTGTTGGATTAAAATTGAGAAACACAGCTAAAGGGATTACTTACAGATTTAGAAATATAGTCTGTATTTTCTAAAATTTTCAGAGTAAAATAATTGGAGTACTTACTTGTTTTTATTAAACAGGAACGATCCGTTCCAGCTGTCTCGGTTGAAATTTAGTAATTGAGGAAACAAGGAGTGGGATTTTCGGAGAAAAACTCGTGCCTTTTGTTTCACAAACAGATCGCGGATCCGACTCTGGAGGCATCACTATCATCGTACATGCTTTGCTGGCCCTTATGAAGGCAGCTCTTTTCTTAAAGGTATCAAGGTCGTATCTTATCGGAAATACTACATACTGAATGTAAATCATCCTGGAGCATGGTTGTGCACAAAAGTGCAGATATAAACCATAAACTGTTGCTCGTTTTTTCAAATAATCTACGATCAAACATATCAGTAAACTTACTATTATCAAATGCACACGATTGTAGATTAATAAAACCTTCGCGAAGTTAAACATTTTCAGCGGAACCAAATAATTCGTTCCATTTTCAAATATTGTTCGTCTTTTTTTTTTCTTAAATTTTCACCGACACTTGATTAACGGCCATTATTTTTACTAACCGGTTCAAATGTTATAGGATTTTTTTACCTTTTGGAGCTGCGTTACGCGACAGTGATGACTGACACACAAACTGACAAAATAATGCATTGCTAACGTTTTACGGACAGGCGCAGTTGACGTCATTTGTCGCTCAATTACAAAAGATAGTATCTTAATAGGATTTGAATCTGATAAGACATGTGAATAGATAAATAGAATTATAATGAATGTTTGGTTGACTTTGCCGTGATTCAAGTAGCTCTTATACTCGGCGTCACCATATCCTGCCGCGGGTCTAGCGTACGCGGTACGACTGTCATTTAGTAACCGCAATATTTCTTATCTTTCCACATTTGTTAGCAATAGCAACCCGATATTCTACTAGGCAAACGACCTCGAGAGTGGCCTTTTGATGAAATAATTTCATTCAAACAGGCTTTCGGCCTTCACTCTAATTTGAGCAATTTAGCACATCGTACTTTTGGTTCGGTTGTTTATTGAAAATATGATCGCGCCTCTTGTCACGACTCACGA
This sequence comes from Mecyna flavalis, assembly GCA_949319885.1. NCBI lineage: Eukaryota > Metazoa > Arthropoda > Insecta > Lepidoptera > Crambidae > Mecyna > Mecyna flavalis. Next base: position 4,746,062 of record OX439426.1, read on the forward strand.
GTGTTCAATTGTTGAAATGTATTTTCTATTTTCTTTCTGTCGTCGAGCCTTTTGTGTGATTATTTTATGTGTATAAGACTAGATAAGTGCATTAATATTTTTTCTAAAATAAATTAATATAATCAAAAGCGCCATTCCATTGACTTTTAAAGGTTCCGCCGCGGCGGTTTCAACTGCGTCAATTTTTTTTTTCAATTATACCCCCTTTCCCGCCACATTTCCGAGATCACAGTAACATAATTATGCCACTCGGGGATAGTGTAGCTTTCTTTCCAACAGAGAAAGAATTATTCAAATCGGTTCAGTAGTTTCGGAGCCTATTTAATACGAACCATCAAATCTTTCCTCTATAAATATTAGTATAGAGTATAGATTATGTAGTAGGTCTAAAATTTTGAAAACTTATATTAATATTAGTGACAAAAAAGGAAGTATTCGTCGTGAAAGTTTTTTATTTATAAAGATTACCCTAAGTAGGTACGACATTTTATCCGATGGCAAACAAAAGAAGGGCAAAGGAAACAGAACATAGTGAAGCAGTAATTTGACAAAGGCTCTCAGCCCATAAAAGACATGGCAGTACTAAATTCCGCGACTGTCCGGCCAACTAACTCAAATATGCCACGAAATAGTCTGACACAAAGACGAAGGTAAATAACTTGCCGACAATCCTTGAAAAAAATTGCAATTCCGCATACAAGCGGTGAAATACTGCAGCACATCGATTTAGCACGAGCACGCTAACTAGCTGAGAACATTGAGCTATTAGTACATAATATTTCTATGGCTGAGAACAATAAAACTGGAATTAGTTTGCTGAACACTAGCATAGTCATGCATTTAATCCACTTTAGACTTTCGAGGAACCTAATCCATTTTGTAGGGCATAGGAATTGCCTAGACTTTTAATGAAGACTTTTTGTATTTTTAAGTATTTTTAATTCAAATACTTGCTTCCGCCCGCCGCTTCAGCCGCACTTTTTCTATATTCTTTTTCTATAGTCTGATCATAGATACCAGATCGGTACTATTTACTGCTGGGAGCGTTTGTAAGCTGCTTTTTCCTGACCAAATAGTTAGTCTGCAACATATATATTCTGCAGCTTGTATATGTTTACGTCCAAAGATTTATTACAAGTTATTTTACAAGCCATTGGTGACTGATGGCCTAGCCAGTTGTTCCAAGAATTTCACGCCATGCGCTGTAAAGAAAAATATGTGAGCATAATATGAAACAAAATTACGTGTTTTCTACACGATATTAAATTCTACGTTACGTCGTACCGTGAAATCACGTAACACGAGTGACGTACTGACTTATGATAATGACAGAATTCTGGCCGAATGTAATATTTTTCCTTAGCTTCTTCGATCATAAATACCTATAACATCATTGCTTAGCTTCATTGCATACGGTGCCCCGCACTAGCCGGGGAGTTTAACAGATAGATTTACTGCGCTTTCAATGTATAACGCCGAACTAATTGTAGCTATATTAGGTATAACTTTTATTATATTTTGCTGAATGTAATAAATATCACGTAGATTGATCTGACCTTAAAGAATCTTGACCGAGACCAATTTTTTTTCTATGTGACTATTATTTATTAATAGCTTGGATGTGCCGGAAAACTGTTTTTTTTTTGTAATTTCGAACTGATGATCTTTGCGTTTTATGACTCAAACGGCTTAAAATACACCTAATGAAGCTTGTATAGTCAAATATATTGGCTGTATAGCCATGTCTTATTTGGTTTGTAACATGCTACATATTCTCATTCTTTCATGATCTTAATATAGCCTGATCAGATCCGAATCACGGCATGGATTTAGAATTTTAGATTAATGTTCCTTCAATGGAGTGTGCCGTAATACTGGTTACAGTGGTTACCTATATTGCTTGCGTGTCTCTTTGCAACAATAACTCTACTAACTGAAAAAAAAATCGATAAGTACTCGATTGTTTAATCGTTCAAATACGGCGAGGTTGTACTCGTCGAATCGGTCGCCGTAGAGACGGGTATGTAAACACTAGTGACGTAGCGGTCCCCAGGCGTATCGATTCACGCCGCGCGCACTGGGCGCACCGACCGACCTCGACGTCACAGATCCTTGTCACAGATACACGTTGACGACTGATAACTTATAACTCTTATAAGCTACTGTTATAAGTATACCAGCGAAAAGCCCGCGGCGTCATTCGATCGGGTAAACGAAGATGAAACGACACAAGAGGGGTTAAAGGGACGTTAAATGAAATGAGTTTGGCAAATGTACCTATTTACATTATTTTGCAGTTTTTTTCCACCCATATAGATGGTATTGCATGTAAAAAATTACGACAAGCTGCCTTTTTCAAATTTAGCAAAGAACTGATTTTTTATGATGTTTCAGAATGAGTTGACTTTATATAATATTTACTTTTGTCACCGTCGAAGATTATATGTATTTATTTAATCATAAACACGAAGCGGACATGTCCTCTAGCGTGATGGACACAATTAATATCAATGTAACTTTTGTGTTGTGTTGTCTGTCACTACTTACTCCATATTTTGAGGATAACGTTTCAGTTTCGTCATTCAGGTTAGGGTGACCTACATTTGGGACACTGGGTCCCCTCTTTTCTATTTTGAGGGGTGTCTCATTTGTAAATTATGAAATACTAACGAACCGCCACTTTCCCCATTTTGGGCAATTAAATTAATGTCGACTACGGTCGACATTCTGTAACAATTTGTAAAAATTAAAATGGTATTATTTCTATGATACTAAGCCGGCGATGGAATCATGTTATTTTTAGGGATTTCGTTAGTAATAAATCAGTTTATTTATCACATAATATGCTTAATCATTTTAAATTACTATTTTACTTTTTTCTGTTTTATACTTGATGATTGATTTTTATAGACTACGGTGCCGTAGATAAGAAAACGTACAATATGTTTTAATGTTTTTGGTCCATACCAGGATTTGTTTAAAATTGAAAGTAAGGTTCAGAGTATGTCATTTGATATTGCGTGAAAGTGAATAGAAATTGAAGTTTGGACCTCAATAGACTTGAAATTAAATAAAAAAAAATTGCTATTCGTTAGTCTCGCTAAAACTCGAAAACGGATGTACCGATTTGACTAATTTTAGTCTTGAAATATTCGTGAAAGTCCAGGGAAAATATGGAAAATGCTATTAAAATACTAAAGTAAGTGATACGGAGTTCTTCGGATCAGCTAGTATTTGATAATATTTTTCAATATCTTCGAAGCTGAATTTTTTGTCGCCGCTGGGACGTGTGAATGCTTTGAAATGCATATTCAGTGGTTGACTTAATTTCATATTATTTTTCTACTAAAATGGTCGCGATTTCGCTCTTGAATTTTTACCTTTATTCTTAAAACTTTATTGCCAAGTGATTTCAATCGTCATTTTACATGCATGAGGTTCGAAATTCTCAAGGTCTATATTTGATTTTAGTTCAGAGGAAAAATTTTCAGATAACATGCACAGTGATGTAAAGCTAGCTGTATAACGATCCCAAAAAACTATTTCCTCTATCAAGGGCTAAAGTGGGGTTATGGCAATTATTCCAATGTCCAATGACAAGATGTCATATTTTAAATCATGGACTAGCTGCCAGAATATTAATAAGACAGCAGAACGCCTTGCTTGTTATTATAATTAAAATGTATAGGTTATTGTTTAGAATAACTGAGGTCCATTATAATACGCGCGGCGTATTACGCTGGAGTGGCTATAGACATTGAAATGACAGCTATTTTTATGTCGATTTGAAGCGCCCCCCATTAGTGTACTGGGAACTAAAATGACTTCAAATGGCTCAGAACATGAGTCAAATGGACAGCCATTGACATTGACAATGACAGCATTATCGAAGTTTATCGGCGAAAGTCAGCACTATTATTAGTTCCAAGTACACTAACTACTGCTCTCAGCGCCAACATGGCGATTTTCAAATCGGATCAAACATTTGGTGACAATCGCCCATCCAGTGTCATAGAGATCAGTGTTTAGAATGCACATTTGATTTGAAGAGTGCGTCCATCTTTTGTTATTGACGTCAGTCCAGATATTGAAACCAGTAGTTTTTTAGTAATGCATAAATTATAATGCGATTGCACGCTTGAGTAGAGCGTGATCGGGCGCTTCCGATATCTCATTGCGTCGTGTGGGTACCTATTGCGGAAATGCTTTTGGTTAGCCAGATGATTCTTTGCTGGTCTGTTGTTTGTACTTTCTCTGCTTTGTTCTCAAATAAACGTAATAAAGCGCCTCAAACTAAGCATAGCTTAGCTGTTTCCAAGACCTTAGTAGCATCATATTATTGTAAAATAGTATTACCATCGTTTACACGGCTTGCGTGCGACTCGATTCTCCTCATTGCATGACTCTTTTTGTTTACGGGAATTACTTCCCCTCTTTCAGCCCCTGGGGGGTAGAATGACTATGCAAATTAATCTTGTTAATGTTCTATATTTATATATGTATACCTACTACATGTGATAGTGTGAGTAGTAGCTATTGTGGTTAGGGCGCAGTTCGGGCGAAGCTATTGTGTTTTGTGCTTAATGTGTGCCGTAGACGCAAACCCACTTTCCCGCCTTTTTCTAATCCCCATCTCTCACAGCCATTCTCTTCTTCCTCCCTCCATTTTCTTCTTTTTTCAATTGCGGTAAAGCACCTAAGACAGGTCGCAGATATCCATGGGCGCGGATAAATACTTATGATTAGGTATCACACGTGCCAGTTTGCCTCTTTCATTCATTAAAAAAATAAACATACCTACTAGTATTTAATTCGTAAACATACTTATTATTACGCTAACACACTATTAACTGGTTAAGTTTAGACATTATATTTCGAGTTTAATTCGCCAAAATTGCTAGATATAACGTTCGACACGAAACTTCGTTCGTTACTCTAAGTCAAAGTACCTATTTATTTAGCAATTTGACTTACCATGAAATTCATTTGCACGTCAAAGATTTTTTATCCTACCAGTAGCACTTTGAGGAGAATGGCTTGTTAAGGAGAACAATACTACTACTATTCCTCTCAGCACATGCAATAGATAAAGAATGTCCACAACATACCGAAACACAAAGATGAATTTAAGAGCAAAAGCGTGTAACCTACATTTTAAAAATATGTAGCAACAAAAGATATCTCCTTCCTGATAGTCCATAATATGGTATTATTTGCGGTAGGAGCTTGCTTCCGACGCCTGCATTGCATTCAGACCAGTGAGAGCGCTTTTGTTTGCAATGCGATGCATTTATAGCTTCATTAGAGATTGTTAGCCCTGTTTAGGTGCGGAAATAGCTTGCGATAGGATTTGCCTGTTTAGTGTTCAATGAGCTGTGTTGTACGTTAACCTGATTACATTTTGGACGGGTTTTCGTATCTTCTATATATCATTAACCCTTTCCCCGCCACGCTTTTTTCCGAAAATGGTGCCCCACACGCCACGACCATTAAAAAAAAAATTCCAAAAAATTATTAGGTTATACTCAACTCATTCAGGCAAGTAAAAATACAACGTTTCTTGATCATGTTTTTTTGTCTGATATATCAGACATTGGCGTGGTGGGCACGAAAATGGTTTGTCTGATATATCAGACATTGGCGTGGAAAAGTTTAAATCTATATATATAAAACTCAAAGGTGACTGACTGACTGACTGACTGACATAGATAGCTATCAACGCACAGCACAAAATACTGGACGGATCGGGCTGAAATTTGGCATGCAGGTAGATGTTATGACGTAGGCATCCGCTAAAAAAGGATGGGAACTGGAACCACGCGGGTGAAACCGCGGGCGGCCGCTAGTAGTATAATATGGTCAATCCATCCTTAGGAGGTCATTAACAACATGTTATTTTAATACTATACTAACATCCAAAAACAGAACAAACACAAATTTTCATGACATTGTTATTTTTATTGAATGGAGCGGTGGTAGCCAAGTGATTTCAAGCGCCACGCCCATGCGTGAATCACAAAAGATTAGTTTATTTGTTTGTAAATAATATGTCTCTGAATGAAATGTACTTGAAAACAATTATGTACATTCAATAATAGTATAGCTACGTGTTACTGTGTTTAACCCAGATATTTCGCTTTGTTTCAGGTATGATGCAAACGGTGACCTTGCAACGGGTGCACTTAAAATCAAACTAATGTCAGTAAGTAAAAACCGGCCAAGTGCGAGTCGGACTCGCCCATGAAGGGTTCCGTAGCAGCAAGTATCATCATAATATAAAAGTTCTTGTAGTTCTTTGTAAGTTTGATCGACGTTTTTATATTTGAGTTGATTGAATGAGAGGAAAATTGCGGTTTACGATTTATGACGTTTTAAAAAAAAACTAATTACTTGATCTCGTTCAAACCAATTTTCAATGGAAGTTTGCATGGTAATGTACATCATATATATTTTTTAGTTTTATCGTTCTCTTATTTTAGAAGTTAGAGGGGGGGTGACCTACATTTTACCACTTTGGAAGTGTCTCTCGCGCAAACTATTCCGTTTAGAAAAAATTATAGAAGAAACCTTATTATCATTTTTAAAGACCTATCTATAGATACCCCACACGTAAGGGTTTGAAGAAAAATTTTTTTTTGAGTTTCAGTTCTAAGTATGGGAAGCCCCAAAAATTTATAAACTAATTACTTGATCTCGTTCAAACCAATTTTCAATGGAAGTTTGCATAATAATGTACATCATATATTTTTTTTAGATTTATCGTTCTCTTATTTTAGAAGTTACAGGGGGGGGGGGGACCAACATTTTACCACTTTGGAAGTGTCTCTCGCGCAAACTATTCAGTTTAGAAAAAAATGATATAAGAAACCTTATTATCATTTTAAAAGACCTATCCATAGATACCCCACACGTAAGGATTGGATGAAAAAAAAAAATTTTGAGTTTCAGTTCTAAGTATGGAGAGCCCCCAAAATTTATTATTATTTTTCTATTTTTGTATGAAAATCTTAATGTGGTTCACAGAATACATCTACTTACTAATTTTCAACAGTATAGCTCTTATAGTTTCGGTAAAAATTGGCTGTGACATACGGACGGACAGACAGACAGACAGACAGACAGACAGACATGACGAATCCATAAGGGTTCCGTTTTTTGCCATTTGGCTACGGAACCCTAAAAACTATACTGGTTTAGATCGTTTGTGAATGCTTTGTGAGGCATTAACGATACATTCGCTATTTTCAGTTTCGTGTTGGTAATTTCCCTTTAGTATAATTATCCTTGACGTGTAGGGCGATGTACGCTTCCCCTGACGTTTGAAAATCGTTTTTCTGTGAAGATTCATTTTCCGTGCATTTGTTAATTGACGTTAGTTCCATGCGGTACATATTAAACTCATTCAGTGCAACTGATTAAATGTTTTCATTTCATATCTTATTAGCCGCCTGAAGTGAAATTGACGTTTATAGCTAACAAAGATAGTATTTTTTCTTTTTGTACAATTTTATACAATTATCGTAAAATGAACACGGGCTTACCAGCTTTTATTTTTTGCAGTGAGTTATTTCAAATTGATGATTGAAATTATTTCAGAGTGATGTAACTGCAAAATAAACATATGAACAAGTTTATATTGGTCGGTAACCTGCGCACAAATGGGTATTTGTACGGGTAATGAATCTGTTACTTCTGATGTGATGGCCAACTTGTCAGAATTAAAGTCAGTTCGCTTCTTATAAAAACTCCAAAAGCCGTGTAATAAAAAATTTACTTACGTGAAATAATGAAGTTATAAGAATTTAATTACGAGACCATCTCATGGAAGTGACATGGAACATAATTAACGTTTAAACCTCTCTGCAATTTGTATTCACGCGTCGTAATTGCAGTGTGACGCAATAGGTTATTGCAGTTTTGGGCTACGGTGTGATAACTGCAGTTCAACGGACAGACAGTGACATAATGAGGCAATCAATGTCGGAGTTTATTTACTGCAGTTAATTCTTTCCGCGGAATGTTTCTACAATTGTAGATGAAAGCGACAGTTTTAATCGACTTTTTATGCTATTTTTCACATCTGCATTTGTTAAATTGAATGCATGAATGGAAGACGATCAAATAACAGAAAGTTAACGTGTTTTTCGTCAGCTTATTCTCACGCCTTTTTTAATTGAGAATAGCATGCATTTTTCATTCTGAATACTATTTCTCCTAATGCCAAGAGAAGTAATAGGAATAAATGTTTTATGGCTCAATCCATGACAATATCAATAATTACTTATAATTGCAATAGTGATTGTGATTGTTAAGTAATCAAAAACATCGGGTTAAAAATCGGATTAAGTATTAATTATTTATTTGGCCAAAAAGTACTTCAAAAAACTGAACAAAGAAAAAAGCCACTGTTCGATAAAAATATCGTTATCAAAATAAGCCTCAATGACTCTCTCGTTACTCGGGGTACACACTCAATTGGTCTCTAAAGCCAACGCTATTAATTTATAAAACCATCCAAACATGTAAATGGCAAAACCTCTCGTCGGTAAAATTGGATTTCAACGAATTTATTGAAATCAGTCCGTATTAGATTAGCTGCGTACTCTTACTTTGCATTAAAACACTCAACGAAATAAAGCGAAAATCGCAAAGAAAGCGTGCCTCAGCGGTTTTCGCGGAATAAGAGTGGGAGCTAAAAGACTAATCCGTATTTGGCCCGAAAATAAAAAGCTTACGGCAAAATTCAGGGACCACGATGTGGGGTAACGGGTAATACAGGTGGGGGTAATTCAGTCGCTTAAGTCTTCCGTTTATGTTATATTTTTACAAGCTTTTATTTAACTGCTAAATTTCTTCAGAAGTCTCGTTTTAGAATGTTCACGCTATTTATCAAGCATCCATATCCCATAGGGCTTAAATGGCAAGACACTTAAGTGACTTCAGAGATAATGCAATATGTAATGACGTAGTAAATAAACAAAATGGGTCAATATTTACGATCAAATAACGACTCAGAATATATTAAAGTGTCCAAATGAGCGCAAGCACGGGTGCACTCCCTATACCGTTGCTTTAATTACGACCTATTCGATAGCCAGTATAGCCACTGCACCACGAAGTCGAATATGACTAGTAGTACCATAAGGAAGGTGCTATCGAGTTAATAAAGGCAGTTTTGGGATTACTTTACCATAGGCAAGTATAATTTCGACAGTTGTAATGTTTATCTCACTAAATCAAAGACCAGGTTATCAAGAAATTGCCACCTCATTAAATAGCCGATAAATATAATCCATCGAAATAATTAACACTTTATGAAGCAATCTTAGCGTCTAAGAAATCTATTCTAGTTTTTATTTATCTATTAATACAACAGGATCTCAGTTGCCTCTGAAAGTTCATCCTGGTCAGCCTAATGGTCGACATAAACTTACAAGGAAATAAACTCTCGAGCCATAATGTATGCGTAATAAAATATTCAATTTATGAGTATGATTATGTAAATCTTTAACTCGTTGGAAAGCCAATTGGTTTGAGCTCGAAATAGTGTAATAAATACCAATATTTTACTGATATTTTAGGGTGCATCCTCGTCGTTGCAAGCATGATGAAGTGCATACTATCATTATGTAGTTATGTACATTCTCGTGTGTTACGCGCTAGTGCGATCTCCTGAGCGTTTTTCTGATAAGCTTTATTACGCGACTTATCAACCTGTCATAATGTGATTTCCCCAATGAGTATTCTGTAATTTTTATGGATTTCTATTTTAATTGAAACGTAATGATAGAATAGGGTAGGAATATATGCTGTTTACTGTATTTAACACAACTTAAGGCCTCAATATAAAAAATTGATAACAATACAAAAATCTGCGCGTGCGAATAGAATAAAAGACATAGATTTTATGTTTACATCTTTGCTTCAATTACGTCACAAGAGGACTATTCACATTATTATTTTGAAGGCGGTCGCAAATCTGACGCTAATCCTCTATGGGATTATTGTATCGGAACTGTTCCCATCGATATTTGTGTGCCTTTTTTTGGCTCTATCGGGAAATTTCGGCCAATTGGGTCTACTACTCAGATTTCGGAATCATTATGATTGATGCACGTGGTCTCTTATCTTGAAAATATAAATGGTATTCGAATGCTGTAGCTAATTAATAATTATTTAATTGGTATCGAATCGCCTCTTTTGTTTGTAAAAAAGTATGCATGATATTGATAGTATCGTCAAGAGTGTAATATGTGCCATTAATTTATAATGCATCTCATTTTTTAACGAACGAGGTCGTATGTAGCTTTTATGCTAAGTGGACCATTATTAAACGTAATTATAATATTTTTGGTACTTTCTTAGGTAACGTTAGTGGTATTTGAATGGCTCTGTTATTTCTCTGTTATTTAATATTTGCGTAATCATGCTTAACATGCTAATTAGCGCATTTGATACGTTAATTTTGATATCATACATTATATGGCTTCTGACGCGCCTTTTGGGGATAAAAGTATTGTTTGTTTATTCGGAAACAAAAATACAATTTGTTATAACTTAATATAAGCAACAGCATTTATTTAGAATGAGTAAATATTCTTTTATACAGCGGTACAAATCGACACCCAATTTTAATGTAACTCATGATAGTGACTGAACATAATGATCTCATCGATGTGAACTGCTACGTCTATCCAACACAGCTATTGTAGTTTTCTCAGAAAGATACGATCAACGCTGTATAAAAGCGTAGGTTATGTCAGCACAGCCGTGAAATTGCAACCGATTCTAATATCCCCGCTAGAGGGCACTCCAAGACCTAGGCATTTTAAAAGGACTGAACCCACCCTGGCAGCAAATATTTGCCCCTTATTCAAAGAGAAGATATTGCTAGGGGCAGGTAGATACGCCACTGAAGTAGTGCTAGGTAATTGAGAATCCATTCTTTCATTTATTTGAAATCGTTTAACCTTAATCCAAAATTCTGAATATTGTACGAGCAAGTGTATCACTTATAAAGAGGGAGTTGTTAATTTTTTCAAATGTCTAGCGGGAGTTTTGTATTCGGTTTGCATTTTTACCTGTTCTGAATACTGTTTGTTCGGGCTTTTATTTCAGCTCTTGGCGAATAGGCTATTTTCTGAAGTGAAAATTAATCGTTGAAAATGCTTTTATTATTTTACATATATATAACTTCAAAAGGTTAGAAAGCGACTAGTGGTAGCGACAGTTAGCTAACGCCAATTAATTATGCAAGTTTGTTTGGGTGTCGTGTTTAGTACAATTTCAGCGCTAAAAATCTCCTTAACTTTAAAATCTTTTCTTCAAAAGGATATATTTTTATATATTATTAATTAAATTGTTACAGAAAATGAGGCAAATATTAATAAGAAGGTATATTTATACTTACCTGTAATGTAAAACCAAACATGATATTACATAATTCTGTATGAGAAACAACGAATTCGACAACTAAGTTACGTTCCCGGAATATTGATGAGTTCATAAAATAAGCAGAGCAGGTAGGTATTTGTTTTCCCATCGGTATCTTCAAATTACATTCCGGCATTGAAGCGCGCGGAATTGATGCAAATTCGTCAGGGGGTTCTTATCTGACTAATTCCAAGAGTAAGCTACCGAGAGCCGAGTGGTACGAGTCCGGGCTTTGGTCCATGTGTTACTACACCGAGTCAAACTAAATTGAGTTGTCGTATCTGGCTTTCCATAGAGAAGCATGCGCACGCAGTCAGTATGAGGTCGATACGCAATAATAGTTTTAAAAATGTTCTTATAATGTGTGTATTTTAATTACCTAGTAACTTAATATTTTTACTTTGTGTGTAGTAAAATCCGACATGCGCTTGCTACATGAGCATTATAATGGGAAGTATCCCTCAATGGACTAGGCCGCAGTGGCCATGTGTGATCGGGTGGGCAGGTGCTTGTCTGCCAATAGCATCAAGGGGCAACCTGGTTCACTTCTTGCGTATCGTGAAGTGGACAGGACAACTTACCTACCCCTTATTCGCACACTATATCTTATCATATTGTCAATAAAATAATAAAGAGTTGTCAATACTACCATATTATTATAGGTATAGCCGAGTTGCCGGATAATATCAAAAATAAATTCGACGCCATCTTCGTCCTACATAAACTCGATCAAATGATACTTGTAAAAACCCTTACTTATCGAGCACTTAAGTATATCAACAACATCGTAACTTCCTCCTACAAATAGATATCAGGGTCATGGCCCCTAAAAGTAATCTGTTTTCAGTCCAGTAGTTTACCGGATAATTTTGTCTCTAAGGTAGTGTTTCAAATTCTATATTCGGAAACACGTAAAGTGTTGTTTGTCTGACTAATTTGAACAGTTAAGCACACATACGTCTCTCGTTGATAAATGTGGCCATTATCGGAGATTAGAGCTGGAGTAGCGCGTAACTCAGTCGATTGAGTTACGTTTAGCGTCGGAAGAAATTAGCCAAGTTTAACCTAAAGCCATTTTGCAATGTGCGTATTTTCTCTAGTATCAATAAAACAAAGCCGATCTCACACTCCTTCTGTAAATATTTTTAACACAAGTAGGTTATAAATAATTTGTTGACGTACCCATTTTATCTTAACTGATATAATTTTAAAATTATAGAACAGTTTAAAATTTGACATCTTTATATATGTAAAACTCAAAGGTGACTGACTGACATAGACTATCAACGCACAGCCCAAACCACTGGACGGATCGGGCTGAAATTTGGCATGCAGGTAGAGGTATGACGTAGGCATCCGCTAAGAAAGGAGTTTGATCAATTCCCACGAGAACGGGAACCACGCGGGTGAAACCGCGGGCTACCGCTAGTGCTCTATTTTAGAACCAACTCTACCATCATAAGAAAAAAGATATTTTGAACTTTATTAAAAACTTTAGTTGTTTGTAAACTATTAATAAAAGTTTCATTTTACGGATGAGTTGAAGTGTAGTAATTGATCACGCCTGGGATCGAGATATCCACTTAGTTCAATCAATTTAGTTACACGGTGTCGGGAGAAATTAGTCAAGTTTTCTTCTTGTGAAGTTGAGAAGTTATTATAGATGGAGATAGATGATCCTGTGCTTGGATGAAAAATGGTCTATTTGTTGCCGCCTGTGAATTAATTATATCAGCATTATTAGATTGCAGAAGCACCGGCTTTTGTGATTTAACACCTTGTTTTCTTCGCATTATAATAGAGGCTCTCCTAATATTTTTTTTTGAAATAATAATCGCAGCTTAAATAATGATAAACGATTACATATAAATAAATATATTTTTGTTAATGTAAACGTGACATAAAAAAATCACCAAAGTTTTATCTCTAATCTGATTTAAGACCAGAGGACAGATAAATAAGTTAGTTTTAATCTTGTTTGTAATAAATATTGTGACTCTTGTTGGTTCTTTTAATAAATAAATTGCGCAAAATATGTACACATAGTGGTGGAAATCTAATACATTTTTATTTCTACAATTTATAGTAATGACCTTCACTCTTAAATACCCGACCGAAAGCCGGGTGTCGCGTAAACAATAGATTTTCTATTGTGTCTGGTTTTCCGGGGCTAGATGGATTAATTATTCTATAAAATAACAAATTAAGAAAAAAAGTGAAATTTCCTTTTAGCATACACTCTTAAGTATATTTTTATATAAATTGGCACATGTTAAGTATACAAATACCACCCAAAGCACAAGCTAATGCCTAGTTTGGGGCTAAATGGCGTTGTGTAAGTAATAGTACTGTGTCTCTTGTCTTACCAGGGTATTGTCGTCCTCGTGCGCCTCATGGCCTAATCTTTTGATGAAACAGCCCATCTACGCGCGTTAAATATCCATAAATAAGGCCTTAGACAACATTACGGGGCTTAACCTTTATGCCGGAGACCTCCAAGTGCCGACGTTTCTGTATTATGTTTGGGGCTATGCAACATAAAACAAAAATGTAAGATTCAATGCATGTGTATTCTTTTCAGGGTGGGAATAACAGGAAAACGGGGGTCTTTACTTACATTCAATGGCATGTTTAAATGTACGGACGGCACCAGATGAACCTATCCTAATCTGTCAAAAATTCTCAATTAAAAAAGAACTATATGTAAAGTGAATAAAGCTAAAAATTGGTTGTAGCAATTTGACTGATTAGGGTAGTCTGATGTGCTGTTAACTGTACCTACATTTTAATACCGTGATACAGTGGTTAGTTAAACTCGAGTCCAAAGTTCCAAACCAAAGATAAAACCCACGTATTCCAATTTCCACTTCGTAGGCGGTTCCATAGTCCGACTGGCTTGCCATCACCCCTACAGTTGAAATCTGCCGCCATAGCTCTGGTTGTCGTCTAGCAATACCAATCAAAATCAAACAAAATATTTCATTCATACGTAGGTTAAATAATTGTTTTGATTAAAATCTATTAAAATTAATGAAGTGCAAAATGAACCTTCTAATTGCCTATGAGCGAAGGCAATATACGTGTCATGGTATCAGCGACGCACCTTAACAATACGTGGCACTAAGCCTTTTGTGTTAGCTGAAAGGGTGGCGATTCTTGTTTCAGTATAACACGGTCGTTACGCGATCGTTAGCCACTCCGCCCGTGAGGATTATACGGCATTAATTTAGACGATCGTGCAATAATGGGTGCCAAGGGTATTTTATGTATTAACAATGTTCCAATTCTCGTGGTAAAACGCGAGTCTGGAGTTATCTGTAACATCAGCAGGCGAGTATGCTTTCTAGGCGGGAAAGGCTATTACGACTGTAGTATGGAACGTCTAAGTATTTAAAAGTAATTTTAGTGGGCGTAAGAAAGAACCTTGCAAAATAAGTTTTCTAACTAAAATGAGAGTTATACAGCTAAATCTCATCGTAGTCTTTGAATATGATATAAGAATTCAAATACAAGAATTCCATTATAACTTTTGTTTTGTTTGGACTCACTATTTGTTAGTTTTAATACGTGAAAATAGTACCAAAGTTTTGTAAAGTGAATAGAATGTTGTACCTAGAAAATTGATTATACCTCAAAATGGTAGTTGCAGGGATCATTTTATATTTTGTCGCCTTATGCGGTGGATAATATTATCCACTCTGTCGTGACCAGAAAGTAGAAATCTTGTAATGAGTATGTATCCTATGAAGTAGTAACTAAGTAAGTTTCTTAGCAAGCATGACCCTTCGTAAACCGAATCATTAGTTACGAAAGCCTTAAATAAAGTTTAACCCTATTTGGGTCTAAAATAAAAGGAGCATAACTAGGTGTATGCTGCTGTATTTTGTTTCGAAGTATAAAATACCATCTTGTTGGCTTGGAAATTTCTTATGTTCACTGTTCATAGTATCTTAAGCAATAAACAGAGTAGATAGAGTTTCACGTCAGTATTTTAGCATCAGTCGCTGGTTTAAAATCATTTACGCCTTCATTTGCATAAAGTCATAAAATGTCAAGTGAATTTTACGACTAGAAGTTTGCGAATAAAGGACAGCCTGTAAGTATTGTTTTACTGCCTACTCAATTATAAATTGTAAGCTTAAATCAAATCTTGGAAATCACACCGTGCTAACTGCAGCGCCATTATTGAATAATATACAGGAATTGCTATTAAATAAGGCAGCTCGGGATTGAAAATTTGACCTTGACCTGATGAAGGTGAAATGTTTGACGAGCCATTTGATGTAATGGTCGAGAAGTCGGTTATTATACTAGAGGTCGATCGCCGCACGGTACATACAAACATTTGTGTGCATAAACATGTCTGTTTGTATCGGTCTGGGTACTCTGGGTGTTTCTATGTATAATATGTATGTGTTTACAAAAAATGTATATACAATAAGTAATGTTTATCCGTTGTCTGGCACCCATAGCACAAGCTAACAAAAAACAAACTTTTAATTTCGTGTAGGTAAGTTGCAATAGCAAAATTTCCTGTGTCAGGCATGACAGGAATTTTAAATTTACATTACACAGCTACAGTTTATAATACCACCGTCATATCGAAGGCAATCCAACAGAAGCATGGTTGGGTCGCCTCGAGCCTCCACGGCGCCGAGTGACGTCACTGCCGCACGCGAATCCTTTGACAACGCAAACATGCCGTGCTTTGTTTGCGCGCGAGTATTTATCCGCTTCCGAATACAATCCGACAATTGCCGATGTTTACGAAAACGTCAACACAATTTTTTTTAAATTCATATTTCCATTCGAAATTTTTGAATCGGTACATACATTCTTCCGTTTTTCTTTATTTTTTAATGGGCAGTGACCTCACGACGCGTATGTGGGTGGTGGACGAATATTAAGCCCTATATTTGGGCAGGCGGTAGAGAGGAAGCCTAGTTTGAGCCGGCTAGCCTTTGCGATGACTTGCCTACAACTTATTTGGTTATATGATAAGAATCTTCTGGATACATTGACATTGTACAAGTGATGTCACCATCATGGTTATCTAGTTTTGGATGTGCAAAGCTTTCAATATGCAAATACGTTTGCATCACATTAATTCGATGTCTTCATTCAAAAACTAATATCTTAGTGTTTTTTTATAATTAGATAGAATTGACCAAAAAAACATTAGTTTGGTTCGGCAGATTTATTCTAACGCATATGCGCCTGGGAAAATTTAATAACTTGACTAGCAGATCTTCAAAGTAAATTGTGTTAATTATATTTTACTTTTATTTTAGAAACCATCTTCAACCATCGCCTTCCCCTCTGTCAGTTTCTCCAAATCCAAAGCCAGGCATTGTAATAATATCAGCTATCTCTATCGATTCGCTAAGCCCGTACATCCTAATCATCCTATATACTTAGTATGGTATATTGTGCACAATCTTAGTGTTTATATACGAGCTCGTCCTAGTTCCAGTTGGTTGCACAGCTCAGCTATTCCTAATCTGTGTAGTTTCCACTTCCTTGCATTCAGCTTCCCGCTGTAAAGTGGTTACAGGGACACACCAACTTTCCCTATTATGCTACAAATATAAATTTGTAACCGTGGAAACAATTGTCGTTTGGTAAGTAGTAATTTCGGGATGCTCCGCAAATCCAATTTTAAGGGGACGACATTCCGTTTGGTATTTACGAGCAATTGTGTTTAAACTTTGTACAGGAATTTTCACCTCTAGTATTTTAGTGTGGCGAAGATTTAATTTAACTCGAATAAACAAGTATAAATATTGGATGTATTTTATATTCAAAATTTATTTAATTTTCACTTGCTATAGTATCAGAAACATATATCTCAAATTATTGCTAATATCTGTACCCGCAGGTTAAACTTTTCCCACGTTTTTACGTTATACAATATATTGTATTATCCTTGAATATCATTCTTATTAATACTAAAATATTTATTTTTAAATAGGAGGAGTAATTTCTCAGATTAACTCTTCTTCTTTATACTGGTGTTGTTTTCTTTCGACCGCTTATATAATTTTACTTTAAACTTACTCAAGTAGGAATTTCTTGTACCAACACTTAAATGACAGTTTTTGAATACAAGACACTGCAAAAGTTTATTGCTCAATTAATTTGTATTCCAGCCCTTATCGAAAAGTTATCCTATTACAAGTCCCCACCCATCTTACCTAACTCATTTCATTTGCATAAATTATATCAGCTGCTTTGTATAGCACTGTCTTTATTCTTCAAGAATGCTTCACACTTATACGTCAAGTTTATGAATAACTAATTCAAATGTTAAGCAACGAACGGTATGCTAGAAAGACGTGTATTTGTCCGTAGAGTCAGGACGCGACAAATCAAACAAGACACATTGAGCATTTTTTAAATTAATTAATAATTAATAGATGTTGTTCATTTATTTTTAACTGAACTGACATTCAAAATTAAACTTTTCTTTATCCGTCGATTTCTCAATATATCAGAATAACTCTACCACCAGCCTGGGTATGTTGTAGGGTATCTCCAAAATCTCTACAACCGATTTATTCAGACAATTCCCTTTCAAATAAGTATTATTGTTATGTCATACAGTCAGCCATTATTTTACTAAAATTAGGTATCTAAGCACGTACCCCACTGGTCACGGCTTAGACTACCACTGCCACTGGGTAGGTGTGTCTTATCATTAAAGAATATAGCTTCGTTGTAATGGACTTGGCCAAATCTTACATCATAATCTTAGCATGTTATAACTATTCAAGGCCAGACCAAGTCCCCAAGAGTTATAACTTATAACTTGTGCTGTAAGAAACGAGCAATAAAGTTGTATTATCAGAACAATGGTGACAATGAGAGCGGCAAGTGCTCATCGCAACTGGACTGCGAAGCGAAAGTGTCACGGAAAATAAAGTTAATTTCAGAAATTCGTTCACGATGGCCCTTGTGATTTGTGTCCGTGTTCCGCGTATTTACATACAAAATATGGAAAAGATGTAGGTTAACTGTAAACATAGATTGTAATCTTTGCGGAATATGTTGTGCGATTTCTTCACGATGTTTTCCGTCGCTTAGGCGCTAGTGGTAAATACGCACTCAGAATCTTCCAACAATCGAACTCACGCATGAAACGTCGCGATGTTTGAAAGTTTTGAAACAACCCGGTTACTACACTCTGTTCACCATAAGTTGTCCTTTAGCCGCTATATTGGCAGCATTGCCTACGCTTTGTGAATCTGTCAAAAAACAGATTGAAAGTATTGAAAAACAATAGTACCAATATAGCGGCTAGGGGACTTCTGATCGTGAACGTAGTGTAGAGCTCATCTGAGTTAACTCCTTCTTTACTACGTTACCTACTCTTATTGTATAATTATTCTCTGCCAAATTGTCATTACACCATTATGCTGACCATTGTGCTGCACGTACCCCGCATTTCTACTTGTTGTATTTCATTATTATTTTCTCTGTTCGTTAAGCTAAATGCTTGTATTGTGAACAGACCTCTAGGAGGATGCAGTTGACAAAACGTCGTTAGAAAGTTCCAACATTATTTAACTCACTTTTATTTCATTTGTGCTAAGCCTCGGCCTTTGGCTCGGCAAAAACTAGAGTTACGAAATCTCACAAGTAGCTATAACGTTTAAGAGTTGTTAAAATAACAAAGACTTATAAGTATTATGACTTTAAGTTTGAGATTACTACTTAATGTTTAAAAAAAGGTCTAATATCGTATTTTCGGCAAGGTTGTTAAGATAACTAAAGATTTCTTGTATTAAAGTTTCCATTATGTGAAAAATCGCCTAAGCCACGATGACGTTATACCTAGGTGACACAATATTTATTATTTATTATAACTATCTACGGATGGTCATAAATTTATACTTAGGAGTTAGGATCTTTATAATTTAAATTGCAATTCATTATCCCTCTCTAAATCTGCGAGCATAAAATGTTTTAATGTAGTGCATAATTTAATATTGCTGAATGTAATGTGAATCAGAAATATTAACTTTTTTGACTTTAACCAGTAAGTATGTTTTTTTAAATTTTATGAGCAAGCCCTGTTTCAGAGATAAAAATTAAATTTCCCTTTTGAGGTCATGAGCTAATGTAATGATGGTTACGATGTACGAATTAGAAAATGTAATTTCAATTCCAAGCATATACTCGCTAGAATTGCTCGCTCTCTGACAATGGGTAATGGAACTTGCCACTCCAGTATAATCCACAGTAAATCCATCTATTCATCTTATGCAAATGCTTATGAGTGACGCTTTCACGTGCGGTGTCCTTCTGTCTTCACTTGTTTAAGAAATATGGAACGTAGGAATTAAGACAATATGTTTAGTAGCATTTGTTGTAATATGTTTAAACAAACAGGAGAAAATGCAGTAAAAATATCGACCACTTAAAAATGGGTAACTTTATTTCTGTACCTTCATAAATAAAAATGGTAATTAATGCAATTATAGTAAATATCAGCCGGGAACAACAGCTTAACGTGCCTTCCGAAGCACGGAGACGCTCGAAATTAATGTCCCAAAATGTGGTCACCCATCCATTAATCGACCGCGGCGTGGGTAGCTTGACTTTCGTTATCGCAATCGAACCACTGACACAGCTGCGCCACGAGCGCCTCAATACTATTTACATTTTACATAATTATTTACGATAGAAATATTAAGTCAATCAGAAATTCAAAACCATCAATCTATACCAAATTCAGGACAAAATATCTCCTAAATAAGTTTCCCGGGTGGCCATTTCCCTTGGGCGTTTTGGACATATCACATGCCAGACGTGATAATCTCAAAGGGGGGCAATATCTGGGATATTATGATGGCATAACTCCGCGAAGAGCGGCCTAATGCCTTCAAGGGTACGCCATATTACTTCTTGTGTAAAGGGCGTTTACCTGCCCGAATTTGATATACCAAGTTTCATATTCACGTCGATAGGACTTCTGAAAACTGTCTGGTGTTACACTATAAAGGTATTCCGATAAGTTTGTTCACAGTAGAAAGAAACAGTACACAACGCGACGAATACAACTATAATGCACTTAGGTACCTAACGTTTTTATGTAAAAATGTTAGGTGTTTTGATTGGTAAAATTCGGTTTAGTTAAATTAGCAAAGAAAAAAGATAAAAATGCCTTTGTAGATGATACATTGCATCTGAACTTGTCATATTTAAGCCTTGCTTAAAGTAGTATTATTACTACGGACCGATTACGGGCAAGTGAGCCTATGTACAGTGTGGCAAAACATTGAGCGACGCTTCTTGGTGAATGTCCCTCAATGGAATAGGCCGCAGTGACCGCTTACCATCAGTCGGGCTGCGTGGCCACCAACTGAACTATGTAGTATAAAAAAACCCTTATTTTAGGCATCCATTAAAACCTCCGTGTTCAAAGATTTGTTTCCTAGCTCAGACGCGAATTATGTATGCAACCCCAATAATATCGTGCAAATCTAAATCTGTTTCTACTGATTAGAAAAGTTATCACGTTTATTCTTTGAGCACGTAAAATATTGCTACGCAAAACATTTACTAGGTTTCTTCCCTTTTCGTCTGTTTTCGCTGCTTTTTGTGTTATTGTATTAATTACTAGAAAAGTATTCATTGAAAGTTTTGCTTTGATAAGTTTGAATTACAAGTGGAGATGTCTTACTGCTTCTTGTTTACATTTGACTTATATGTTGAGGTCGAAGAGCGACAGTAATGTGACTTTATAACATGATCTTCGTCCCTTGAATCTTGTGAGCCTAACTTTGTTCGATATCTGATAATATTCCACATATTAGGTTTTTTGTTACGACACTGCCTTTTATGTATCGCGCTATTTTGAGATAATATCTTTAATGTTTCAAAGGAAAATTACCAATATCAAGTCTTACGCTCGTCGTAGGAGAAATGAGATACTTTACATGTTACTGTGCAATCATTCCATCTATATTCTATTCTTCATTCGCATGTTTTATTAATAGAATGGAACCTTTCTTTTAGCATTTTTGTTCTGAAACCTAGTTCGATTTTATCACTTTTGTAGAACCTATTAAGAATATTACATTATGTTTTATAATAATTACATTTGGTTGTGTAGAAATTAATTTAACTTTTTTGTTATTACGTTTGTCTATATAGAAATATATGTACCTATATCAGAAATGTAACTAAATAAATAGTAATAATGACATTACCGTAATACTACCGACATTAATCTTAGAATTGGGTTAATTTCAAACTAAACCTCCAACTAAGATCACGTTGACACGACAGAATTATCACTGCTTAAGTACCCCAACAACTGTGTAATCGGGATCCGAGTGAAAACTCGTCGTAAACCGGGACTAACAAAGACGTAACGTCCCAATTTCAGTGGTATCGTATATCCTAATGATTCCCTAGTTTGTGGACTTGGAACAATTTTCCGAGCTGGTCGTGAGATTCTCTTTTAACACCGTAACTGATGTTGTAAATTGGAGGATAGTGATACTTAGATACGATGCGCGACGCTGAGAAAGAAATACTGTTGTTATTATAAAAGTGACGAAAGTTCGATGATAACGATGAAGGTTATTGCTGCAGTTTTTTTAAGGGGACACGTTAGCCATCATCTTAATGTTTCAGCCACTCTTTAACCTATTTGGTTTAAATATATTTTATTACTTCAAAGAATTGCTCAGTGTGCTGCAGTTTCTTTCTTATCTTCAAGCTAACTAATTCAAGTGTGCTGGATTCTACATTATTAAAACTGCATGTTATATTGCCGGAACACTGATTCACTTTTCCACAGAGGTTTCAGACATAGTTAAAAGTTCTTTAAAAATACATGGGACTTTTGACCAAGGCGTCTAACAAAATATCGTCAACGTCTCATATTTAAAATTATAACTTATTACTTGCTTATTACCATTACCATTGATAGCGCACAACATTCGTTTCTTTTTCTTGACACTCTTACACCCTTAGTTACCCATGGTAATTCTACGCATTTACTTAAATTTACCTGTCTCTTCTTTTGGCGCACAGAATACATAATAGTATAACGTAGTGATGGTCATGCGGCAACAAAAGTAACAGCTGAAAAGCTAAAAACTTCTGTGTATAACCACACTATTAGCCCAAATGAGGAACTTTAAAGTTAGTAAACAATGGCGGACTGAGGTGGACATTGTTCAGTATTCGCAATACCGACCACTGTTACAACCGCAGAAACGCCATTTACGTTAAAGAATGTCTTCATTCATCACTAATCACTTTATGTAACTAATGCTAGTACTTATACCCTTTCCTTTTTTGTCATTACACCAAATGACATATTTATGTGTGCCGTTGACCGTAATTCATGTGGTTGTATATTTGCAACTATTGTCATAATGTAACTATTGTTATGAATATCAGTTGTCGCATGTGTTATATAAGCGCATTAAAACAGAAGTCAGGCAAATCACGTTCTCTTTTTAAAAAAAAGTGTCTTTACTTTTATCTAGATCATTTAAACGTATAAGTTAATTGACAGTAAAGATTTCTTTTTCTTCTCGGATAAAACAGATCATTGAAATAAAATGATTAATTGTTGAAGTTAAAAAAAATGTTGACTTTCGAACCTTAATTTAAAAAGAACTCGAAATTCTAGACTATTATTTCTCGACGGTTATTGTGCGATGTTTTTTTTTATTTCACATTAGGTACACACATAGGTGCAGTACAAGTTATGTGTACAAAAAGCTCTATAGATGAACACACATTTTCTTTTATATATAATGTATAGATTTTTATGTACGCGAATCAAAAGAAGCGTAAAACAAGGCGTGGGTTGGGAGGCCCGTAATTTTCAATTAAATTACGTAAATCCTTAATGTTTCAGTACTCGCATATACGAGTAGATTGTGTTCTCATAACTTTGATGTCAAACATAAAATGTAGAGTAACATGGACTTTAATTAAAATTATGTAATTTCTGATCTTTATCTTATCTTTGGTGTTCTTCGAAATTCCATTCTATAAAAGACAAGGACGAAGAAAAAAAATCGATAGTTCTTATGAGAACATTCAGGTTCTGAAGTGTGTGGGTGTGAATACTTCGGTAGGGACTTTATTATGTTTTATTTTTGAAATCCTGCAAGGATTTTATATAAGTTTTTATTAATTTTATTTATGATACATATCGTGCAACTTGTTAAGCATTATTATTATTGAATGCCTTGGCCTTGCCTTCTTTAAGCGGAGTATTATTACTGAACCTTCATCAATACCACTATTACCATCATTGTCTTTCCTGTTATTTCTCGTTTTCGCTATCAGCATCATTGGTATCGTTACGGATAAAACGGTTATTAGCTTTAATGGAACCGAATTACCATTTCGTGTATATAAACAGCACTTTAGGGGATTGGCAGACAAATGTATAGCGTGGTGACCTTCTAGTGTAATAACCTTACGGGGCGGGAACCGACTCGTGTAACTGTACTTATTGTAATTCGTTTGAATTTTGATCACTGTTTGCGACTTCTAGCTAGCTGGAAAACTATTAAGGCTAGTTTTACTAGTGTCATATAAATTCGTGATAATTTTATCTAATATCAATAACCCTGCCATTTATTTGATTGACAAGAGACAAACCATCAAAGACTAATATATTCTATCTGTATACGGATAGAATTTGAAACGGACTATTTTTATTTTTCCGAATTCTTTAGTTTTGAGCTAATTGTTCATCATATGGATTTCATTTCCAATTAAGGCTTTAAGACCGATTAGGGTAAGTTGATCTGCTGCTTACTGTACACAAATTCATGAATTCCTTGAATGGTTAGTCAGTTTTTTGGCAAGAATAAGATAAAATAAAAGTTTAGGAAACAAAATACAACCGAACTTTACACTTTGTTGGAAATTAAAGTCTTAAAACACTGGCCTTACAAATTCAACAAATACTTAGTAATTGAAAGCCAGCTACGTTGGCTCTATTAGTAACCATCAAGAAACAACGACTGAAGTTGCCAGCAAAAACTCGAGGCCCTTTCAGGAACCCTTTTAGCGGAAATTAGGTACAGCTATATTCGCGTCGGCCCTTTATTTTTCCAGGTAGAATTTCTACAAGTTTGCTTTGTTCTACTGTTGATATTGTAATTATTGTTACAATACAACTAACTGCTTCGGAGGTGTCATCTCAAGTATTGCTGTGTGGTTTCGAAAATATCTATGTGTGTTCCAAATAATACCAACGATCGAACACTAATCTGCAGATATACGGTATTGTTTTGTCCAAAAGTATTAAATTGTCATCTGACCGCCACAATACAAGCTTAGCTCATTTGTTCTGCATGGCGCTGTATTAGTTAGAACTATGAAGTTTTCGTTTTGTTTTCTACTATTTGTGAATATAATTTCTTCCGATCCCACTGCCCATCTCCCCTCTTAATAGACGTTGGCCCTCATAACAACGATAAATGAAATTAACGGCCTTGTTGTCATGAACCTATCTCGTGACGTAATGTGTCTAGCTTGACATCTACGCCTAATGGCAGTTGGTCACAAAGTTCCTTGGTCCTATTAATGTTTATGTATAGAAACTTCAAAGGGATCGATTGGCCATCGCCAATTTAGTAATTATTACTATTATTAGCCTATTTTTTGTTAAGCACTTTTGGATATGCTTCTGGTTTGGAAGATGATTTAGAACTAAGTGAAGCATCATGAATGAAGATTTTCTAAGTCAAGTAATTAGACTGGAGCGCCTGTCCTCAGACTACTTTGTATAAGATTAGATAATTGAATCAGACTTCTTGAATCATGGTTTGACTGGGCAGGTTTTCTCAAGATGTTTACTTTGATCACCCAATTAGCAGTAAATTCAATTAAAGCCCAACTATTTTCATTCCAATTGTCTACTCAAAAGTCTTCCAGAAGTCTGTGACAAATATGAATATGTAAGGGTAATAATGAGGAAATGAACCCTCATTATTCCGGAGGCATACGTTCAATCCTGTGGTGAAATATGGCATTTCTTTTATCTACTAAGGAGCGAAGTAGCTCTTTACGTAGTCACTAAGACAACTTTCAAGCCAACTGACACCGCTGTAAGTTGATTATGCTAAGTTTAATTAACTGTTTGCGCGGTCGCCTTCCGTAATCCAACCAACCAGCAACTTCTAGCCTTAATAATTCCTAGAAAAATATCCATTTCGCAATACCAAATTCTCTAACATATCATATGTATATGCTGGTAAATTACGTTCATCGAACGTGTAGCGTTGCCAAAATTTGCAGCGGGTCGTACAGAGTAAGTAATAATTAGATACACACTCTTGAACCTTCTGCCGTTGACTTAAAGTTCAAACCACTTGTATTGCTTGCGTATCCTCCTCGACTCAGCATATTCTACGCGCACGCTTCATCTGATTTAAGAGAATACACTCGGAAGTTTTCCTTATTATATTTTTCGAGTCACGACTGATTGCACCAATGTATCTTTCCTTTTGGCTCGCCACTGCCAAGTTTCGAATGAATAGTTTTGGAGACTGTTTTGAAGTTTCTTTTATCTCACGCTCGGTTGGATGATAGATATTTCCTAAGAATTTTTGATTTAGGTTTTCATATTAGCTGCGGCTTCGGACGCGTGGAATTTGGGTTCGCCAAAGAAAGGATGGTAAGAATTTTTAAAAGTTTTTGATGTCTTAAATTTATTACAGCATGGTAAGCTAGCCTAATTTTTTATGTGATGATGATAGTCGTCTATTTTTTGTTATGTAAGAGGGAGGCAACGAGCATACCCTTTTAAATATCTTCTTCTACTATCGACTATCGGTTTACGTTCTCTAGATAAGCCGGAACAAATAGACCATTTATTTTATCTATATTTCTATAGCTTTTGTTTTTTAATATCTCTAGTTGGCAGAAACGTCGTTATTATAAGAAAGACGCTCCATCACGCAAAGACCCATACTTTCTTCCTTAATGAAAGCTCCTCTAAACCCCGTTGAAATTCATTCTGAAAACTGAAACACAAACACAAATATTCTATAATTTTTTTAAGAGGTTTGAAGCTTAGTTTACTTAATAACTTGTATATTACAGTATAACTGTGCCATAAGCAAGAGTAAAACAAACAGCAGTCGAGATTAAACTCGGTAATACCGCCTTTATCCTATTAAAGCTTGTTATGAAATCAACTCATTAACTTCTTCAAATTAAAATGAATAACCTTACCTGTTTATAATTGATTACCCTTGGTTATTTGCTGAATTTGAAATATTAAGGTCAACATATTATTATGGCCAAGATATCCCATTTAAAATAATGAATGTTTGTACTTTGTAGCTCTAATCTATACAATATGCTATTCAACTTTCTTTTCACAAATAATTTCAGCTGTTAGACTGAATTGTGATATTTGTGATAAGCAGTAACCACGGCCTGTTTCGTTGAGGCACACACCACTAGAAAGCTTTTCTGACCTTCTAGTCTTTAATTAGTGATATACTGGAACCACATT
Source organism: Mecyna flavalis (assembly GCA_949319885.1). Classification (NCBI taxonomy): domain Eukaryota; kingdom Metazoa; phylum Arthropoda; class Insecta; order Lepidoptera; family Crambidae; genus Mecyna; species Mecyna flavalis. The sequence continues at coordinate 4,773,006 of OX439426.1, forward strand.
AACTTTTTCGAAACACAGCCAAAACTATTGTGGCGGCAGATTTCACATGTCGGGGGGTGTGGTTTGTTTTCATGACCGATCTGATAAGCTTATGATTAATGTATTGTCATAATTCTTTGATAATTGACAAGAGGAATAATAAGATAATAAACATCCCATCCAATGCCTACAAATAACAATAGTCTATTGCGAGATCGAAGTCTTTCCGATTTCTGGCCCCCGCTTGTCAATTTAATTATATACTCTATAAATCCGTATTATAGACTTGTAAATCGTTTAAAATTGCATCATGTTCGCTAATTTTCATTTATACACCCATGTTTGACTTTGCAAAGCCCAATTTTCTGGTTAAATATTCGTCAACTCGCAAAACAGATGCCATATCAGAACCCGGCTGTTCAGCTGGTCCCACGATTGCGCTCGTTACAAGCTCGCGAGCCTCAAATATGAATGTAGGCGTTGATTATGCATCGCTCGAGCGGCTCCACACGCTGCAAAATTGAATTCTGTCGTAGCAACATGCGCTCGATTGCAGTGGAGCTGCTGGCAGTAAGGCCGTTTATTAGTACTCGCTTGGGTGCACTGTGGTGCATTTATTCGTTAGTTTTGCAACACATGTTTTTATAGCACAAAGGCTCCACTTAGCCTGTGATGGTCAACAAGCTTTTTTGACAACATTGTTCTTGGTGCATATAAAAACTCTGGGTATCCTTTATCAAGCTCGATGATACATTTTATATATGTAGGTCCCTACGCTGCCTACGCTAGGGGTCGTGAGTTGAAATCCAACCTAGGAGTGCTTAGCTGATACTCGCGTGGGCACCCATAGTGAAGCGATAGGGGAGTATCACGGGGATTAGTCGGTTAACCTTTCGGCTGATTGCCCTGTATGAGGGTGGATTCCCAAACATTCTTCATCCTTGTTCTTCCCCCCAGAATGGGGCTAGGAAGAATAACGCTTTCCCCGCATTAAAAAAAAGAGCTAGCATTCGCGTTTGGAACATATTGTATACTAATTTATTCTGCTGTGTCAACATGCCCCTAACGTTTCAGAACAACATGCGTTATTGATTCTAGTTACGCTGGAAACCACAGCCGTTTTAGATATAGCAGCCGTAAACAGGTAGCCCATTGAAATAGCCCGCATTTGTTTGCGCTTATGTCGATCCGTCGTCCGGTCGTATTGTCCACGGTCACCATTAATTATGCAGCAGGGGTTAATTGCTAAAACCCAAATACATTAGTGATAATGTTTTACTGAACTTATTCTATCTGTTTGCATACTGCGAGCATTTGTTGAATCGATGTGCGGTTTTAAAACATACATTTATTAGGAAAGAGAAAAACTATTTTGCGTCAAGAGAGTAACCATATACCTACTCGTTCGGTGGTTGAAGATCAGCTGGCTTAAAAAAAATCTAACAATGTTCGAAATTGAAAATTGAGCCACGAATCCTGAGATCACGACCAAGCACTTAATATCTTTATTAATCATATAAAACACTCATAATACATACATTCTTATCGCAGAAGTCTAACCTATTCTATGCCGAATTGAGTTTAACTAGGAAAATTTTCTGACGTCATAATCACAGCAATGGTCGTTCATTGGTACCACGCTAATCCGTTTCCACAATTCCTGACCGTTCACGGAGCGACGTTTGTTGGAAAGTGCACAAATGGTTATAAGCGGCGTTTATTCAATTTACGGCGGGGTTCGTACCCATTTAACTCCATTAGAAACTTTCCGTACAGTTCCACTATTTACTGTTTTAATGGAACGGTAATTTTGTAAATTATTCAAAAGCAATGGATTAGTAAAGATTGTTATCTACGTTTTCTGTTATAAGTTTGATAACAGTAGTACGGTCTGCGGTTTATTGTAGTCGCTATTTTTGTTTTCTTATCGTATGATTTATCACTTTCTTGCGTTTACGTCACTTTTCACGTCATAACAGGGCTAGAGGGCGACGATGATCAATGATTATTTAATGTGTCTGTGCGTTGTAGGGTTTGAGACGATCTAGTTTTGATCCAAATCGTAAATTTTGTTTGGTTAGAAATGAGGGAATCCCGCTATGATATATTTTATCATTTTATCAGTTCCGGGTACTGTAGCCTCGAAATTGCTAAAGTTTTGCCATCGTCGTAAAAAGCGTACGACTGTTGGAAATAGCAGAAGTTATTTGCTTTAAAATATTCCGTATTGTTACAATGATTTGACTACTATCTTAAGTGTCGATGCGATCGATGATCGATTATGCTTGCTAGATGTTTTTAACTTGCTAACTGAAATCCCAAGATTAGTTATCGGAAAAAACAGACTCTGGCACAGAAGTTTCACGATGCCTAACGCTTAAATTAGCAATATTATTATTTTCTTTTAATATTTTATTATGATGATATAAATAAAGTTCTTATTCTTAGACTAGGTAGATTCTTGGTTAAATAATTTCTAAGTGAGTTCGTTATAATTTTAACAAGTATAATTTCCTTATTAAATCTGAGATTGAAGTAAATAAAAGAATATTGTATATTCTCGTACAATATACCTATCAATTCACCTATGATTGAACAAATAACAGTAGGTACTACCAGTGTCACTCACTCGCATCGACAATAAAATATTGGCGTATATTTTTAGAGCACCAATTTATTGCGAAACTAGAGACTGAAATACGAATGCAAATAAAAAATAGAGGTGAGCAAAGGCAGTTCTGTCGAGTTTTTATGACTAGCAAAGTCTACAACACCCAATATAGCCTCGCAAGTGCCTATTCAAACTGTATATTTGGCGAGGAGCCTACTCAAAAGAGTTCGTCCCTCCGTATTTACTGTCTATGGATCGCAGGTCTATATTTAGTGGTTACATTATATATTCTCCTTATTTCTTTGAAATATTGGAATAGGGTCCTCTGCCAATATTAAACAATCACTGTATTGGTTCAGGTACATTTTGTGTTTGAGTTGTTTAATATCTCGGCAGAAAGGAGATTGTTTTAGCTCCGGAAAATTACTTCTCATTTTATAGAAATAAAGTTATTATGCTTCTCTTAGCAAACCTGTATAACACAATTTGATTATTATTTAATATGTATGTATGTATCGAAGATAACATTCATTAACCATTTCTCAGGTTCATATTGTTTGCACAAAAAATCTCAAATATTAACTATCCTTCGACAAAACTCTAGAAATAAACCAAAAAATGTAATAATCTTTCCAATAAATCTGTCCTGTAGAATAATGCGAACCCTCTCCGGTAAAGTAGCTAAACTTCTTAGGTCGTTGGCATTTCAACTATCTAGAAATAACATCGCATTTTCTCCCAAATATGTATTAATGGTATTTCTTAAGACCAGATCTTTATCAAAACCCCGAGCGTGCCAAGAGACACGGAGGGCGATTAGTTCGATATATTGAATGTTATCTCGGTACACGTTAGGTCTTGGGGAGCTCTGACTTTTAATGCTTCCTTTTCAGCTAAGATGAGGATTCTTTAAAGTGAAAGATTAGAAAATATATGGAGCTAGAAACATAACAAGTACCTACGCTAAATATGTACCTAGGTTTAAAAAAAATACTCACTAGAGTATGTGAATGGTCCAATTTGTATAACATGGTTGCTCTAGCTTTTTTAATCTGTCAAAACATCAGAAATAATGTCAAATTCATGTCAAACCAGACCAATTGTATAATGGTTCAAACTGGAAGCTATGAACCATCTATTGTATATTTATCGCAATAACTTTAAAATAGCCGATTGTAATATTGTAAGTGTATTTTTACCAATTATTAAGAATTTTGCACGCCAATTTTTATCGCAACGGTAATGATGTTACGGATCCGATTTGTTAATTATTTTATATAATGACAGTCTCCTACTTATTTATATTTAACATGAAAGCGTAGAAATCTATAATTAGGCGTGTTTTACTAACAGTTGATATAACTAATATTAGACTTTCTTGAATGTTTTGCCATTTCGCCTTTGGTTTTCTGATCTAAGTTTTTAGTTATTTAAAAGGTTTTGAAAGGATGTTACATTATATCATTAGAATAATTATATTAATACATGCATTTTTTTTAAAGGTACACTTGATTTATTGACGAAAAAGAAACAAATGAACTTTTTATTTCATCAGCCTTAAACCACAGAATATATAATAGTACTAACTTAAACAAAATACATCGTTTTATTTGCTACGAACTACATATTGCGGCAAATATTTTGTATTAAGATTTTGAAACGTGAAGGAACATACCAAGTTAAGTGCGAGATAATTCAATAATGGGCATGTGTACTAACACACTAATTGCTTTAATGAATCATTAATATAGCAAGTAGTCATTTTCGGTGTAGTGTTAATGTGATAATAGGGTTAGTTTCGGGTCGTGAGTTATGACCCACGAAAGAGGGCAGGACCCGAGCTGGGTTCTTGTGGAAATTGGGAAGATTAATGAACGCCAAAAGTAATTACGCTACTGCGTATAGAAACTCTGAAAAATAGGCATTACATAACTTTTTTTAAGGTAAAAAAAATTTTCTTCCCGCAGTTTTTTTAATTATAAACACATTTTAATTTCCATTTCGATTTTTCATTACAATCCATACTAATAATATCATAAATTCGAAATTACTCTGTCTGTCTGGCTGATACGGTCTGATGCGCTTTCACCTAATAACCTACTATACCGATTTTGCATAGAATTCGTGACAGATATACATAGGTTAGGTTAGGTTAGGTTAGGTTAATGCCAAGTTTCTACTGTATGATTTTACACGTCGCAACAGAACTGAGAATTGACGTGATTTTTGTATGGGTATAGTTTTGGGGCTGTACAGTGATATAGACTATAACTATTCTTCCCGAAAAAAATATCTCCGTCCTGTGGAATAACGTCGTAAAGTCTAAGCGCGCGAAGCTGCGGGGAAAGCCTTAATAATTATGAATAAAGTTGTCATAAATCTTCTAATTATCGTTATATTATTCATAGCTGTATGTGCCAAAAGACAGGAAAATAACAAAAACTTACTTTATTTGATAATATTCGCTTGCCTATTTGTTACCATTTCCTGTCAGGGAAAACTTTCGATGGAATAAAACTTTTCGTGTTACAAAAGTATTTTGCCTTTTTGCAATTGTTTATTTGCTTTTTGAATAATTTTATGTGGACGGAATTTAAAAGATATTGAATATCTATTTCTATTAGTTCTGTGTGGATGTTAAATTATAAATATTAATTGTGTTTTTATACCCAAAACATGATATCGACGGTGAAGAATCAATAACGGCTAACTCGCATTTTTGCCGAAAATGACCTTTGAATGTAGTTCGCTTTAAAGTTGTAATTTGCATGCTATAGCAAGAACACAATAGTCAAAAGCCTTTAAATTGACGAGTTAGTCAGCTGTGCCATTAGCGGTTATGACGAATTGCGTATTTTTTTGCTGCCAATTCCATCTATCTCACTACGTCGACGTGCTTACTCCACCGCTGTTTGTCGTCCACTGCTGGACATAGGCCTCTCCAAATGCTCTCCACGCTGAACGATCCTCGGCCACTCGCATCCAGCTCCTGCCAGCCATCTTGAGAAGATCACCACTCCACCTGGCCTGCCTGAGGGCGTCCTACACTATGTTTAGTTTACCGAGACACGGTCTTTAACCTCAACGGTTATCGGTTCTACGGCTGATATGGCCAGCCTACTGCCACATCTGCTGGCTAATCTGGCGAGCTATGTCGGTGACTTTGGTTCTCTGACGAATCACCGCATTTATGATGCGATCCCGCAGTGAAACGCCAAGCATAACTCTTTCCATAGCCCGCTGAGCGACTTTAAACTTGTGGACTAGCTGTGCCGTAAGTGTCCACGATTTGGCTCCGTATGTCATGACGGGGGAAGCACTCATTGAATACTTTCATCTTAAGGCATTGTGGAATCGGCGATGAGAAGACTCGTCGTAGTTTTCCAAACGCTGCTTAACCCAACTGAATTCTTCTATTCATCTTGTCCCAAGTTGTTTAGATCCAACTGCAACGACTGCTCATGGTACTCATATTTTTGAACAACTTCAAGGACGGCGCCGTGAATCGCAATCGGTTCCGGTAGAACATGTTCATTGAACATGACCTTGGTTTTGTCCAAGTTCATGCGTAGGCCGATGCGTAAAGAAGAATCAGCCAGGTCATTCAGCATCTGTTGTAGGTCCTGCAGCGTCTCCGCCATTATGACGATGTCATCTGCATTCGCAAGTGAGAGATGTATTCGCCATTTATGTTGATGCTACGTTCTTTCCAGTTCAGCATCTTAAATATATCCTCCATTGCATTTGTGACTAATTTCGGGGCGATAACGTCCCCTGGTCTCACTCCTCGATGCATTGGTACAGGATTTGTCTGCTGATTTTGTACTTGGACGGACATGGTGGCTGCTTTGTATACAGATATCTCATCACTTGGATATATCGCCAGTCTACTTGGCAACGCTGCAGGGACTCTAGAACGGACTAGATTTCAACAGAGTCGAAGGCCTTCTCATAGTCCAGAATGCACGACACAGGGGCTGATTATACTCTTCGGTCTTCTGTATAATCTGCCGCACAGTGTGGATGTGGTCTATGCCGTATCCGCTCCAAAACCCAGCCTGTTTCGGTGGTTGAAACTCGTCGAGTCTTCGCGGAAGACGGTTCGTGATCACTCTTGAGAATAGCCGGGAAATAAAGACGGAAAAAAAGGTGTTCGTACAATCTCTCGGAAGAAGCCACCTGCCGAAGCTAACCACAGCAAGTGCAGAAGTAGTTGCCTCAAAGCCGGCAGTCCTTTTGGAGGTAGAGGACTTCTATGGCCTTGTTATTCGCTTCGCATGCATCTCGAACTGTTTCCAAAAATGTGGCTCTAGCTACGCTAACTCGCCATTACACTGAAGACCTGCCAGAAGTCAGCGTTGGCGAAATCGAGATTGCTCTTGGGCAGCTTAAAAATGGGAAGGAGACGACGGCGTTACTACAGAGCTGCTAAAGGCTGGAGATAAACCCGTACCGAGGGAGCTCCAAAAGTTTTTTTACGCTGTCCTGTTCGAAGGGATTCAAAATGTTTATTTGTATGATTGGCAACTGTAAAGAATTTAATAAAAATATGGAATTCTTATTTGTGAATAAAACTCACGATAATAGGAAGGTTCAGTTTATTATCGTGAGTGTTATTTACAAATAAGAATAAATTAGAACTATTTTGCTATGCTATTTTGCGGCTTTTTTATGAGTAGCAGAAACAGTTATCTGACACAAACAAAATAATATAATCACGATTCGGACCAATACCATCTAACTAACACTATCTTTGTAAAACAGGTAGTTACATCGATAACGTTTTCATTGTTTGATTTCTTCAATTTTTATATTAGATACCTGATACAACAGTTTTTAATAAATTCACATTCAAAAGCACAAATCGTTTTTTTCGTCTCCTGTAAAATTTGTGTTTTGTTAGTTAGCCGTTATTGATTCTTCACCGTCGATATGTAAAATTATGTGATGTTGTGATAAGTGACAATTTGGCAAATAGACAAAAAAATAAAATGTTTTTGTTTCTTATTAAAAAAATAGGTTTTCGTATTATTGTATTATTGCATCTGTTTTCGTATTTTTAATCTAGCGTACTAAATTGTTTGTTTTCCACCAGCGTAAAACCCTATATTTTAGCTCGAGAGGTGTTGTATATCTCCAATGAGAAGTTTCCCTCGCCTGTAATTCCGGCAGTGCCATTCGTCTCGTCGCGTTCTGGCACGGGCGGCCCATTGTCATAGTAGAAAAAGTACACAGTACGTTATCTTTATACAAACGCACCGCGTTATGTAATATGTAGGTATAACCACCTTTATGTAATATGTAGGTATAACCTTTGTAATTTATTTGATAAGCATTGTGTAACTTGGAACACTCTCTATAATAAAATATATTTGTATTTGTTGTATTTGTTGTTGTATTACGTGTGCGCCATTAGTATCTAATATCTTTGTTTGCACCGAGAAACGGCTCGAAGCTTTGTTTGAGTGTGCGTGCGTCGACGCATAGATACTATGGCACACACTACACTTATATGCATTTTGGTTCGTGGTAGGACTTTTCCAGAGTCCGATGAGTCACAGGTGAAATCTGCCGCCATAACAGCTCTGGCTGTGTTCCGGCAGTATTAGTGTGGGAGCCATTACAATTGAAATCAAAGGCTCAAAGATCTGATGAGCCTACAGTCTGGCGGTACATTAAGCGACGCTTCCTGGTGAAGTGTCCATCAATGGAATAGGCCTTAGTGACCTTACTCACCATCATCAGGTAGGCTGCGTGTCTGTCTGCCAACAAATGTAGTATATAAAAAAAAAACATACAAGCCTAGAGTGCGGTGCGGTGTATGAATATTACGTACTGTGTACTCTTTTTACTATGTCATTGTGTTCCAAATCATTATCTCTTCACGGAACAACACCGGCCGGCTAATGGCGCCCAGCCTTAGCGAGCTTACTCCCGAAGGAAAACAGGCATTTGTTGCTGTTCCTTCGGCTTTAGTTCCGATTTGAGAGTTTGTGGAACTGAAAGTAAGGATCTAGTTGCGAATGGATAGCACGCCGATGTTAATGTTCAACTGTTTGTTTTCACTACAAACAGAAAATCAACTAAAACACTACAACTTACACTAAATATTTTATTAGATTGTAAATGAGAGGCAAAAACTTAACTATAAGAGAAATGCTTTTAAGAACTTGATAAAATTAAAAATAATGTGCTTTCATTTTGAGTTACTTAAAACAAAAAGTATTTAACACAATTTTATTTTTGACAAAACATTCGTATTAAGAAAGAGTTTAGTTTCGTTCTTGTTCATAGATAGGGTTGCCATTTTTCAAAATACAACTAGTGAATTTAAAACTTACTCTATCATAAAATAGACATCGTCGATGTTTTCTTAGATTTAAAATACCACATGCTTTTTTATGGGTATAACAAAACAACATTCTTGTTCACGTGGCGCATAACAAAATACCTATCACACAGCCGCCCTTTCAAGGTCCCGGCATTGTGTGATATCATATGTTATGACAACTGTCTGCAGTGACGAGTTACTCGTTACATTTATTGTAACAGTTGTTTATTTTTCTTTCCCACGAGCGAACATGACACATCCATTCAGTAGTCCGGTGCTGACAATGAACACATGCGTTGGATTAAGTATATCAAGTTGAATCCACATGTTGCGTATGAACTGTTAATGTTTTTATCAGTTGATTGATGGAATGAATGATGAATTTGTTTATTTTAAAAGTATGGGAAGCCCGTTATGATTTTACACTGTTTACTATGTATATTATTGATTTCTTTATAAAGTACCTATTTGAGATTAACTTCATTAGGGAACATAGTAAAATGTGTTACAATATCGTCTTTGGACCTTTTATGTCATGTGTTTGTTCCCACCCCAATATAAATGACCGGTACAGCTGGCGCTATTATCGCGACATATTTGATATGAGGTAGCTATGAGAAGTCTGATAAAGTTTTATAACCAATTGCAAGTACATAACCAAGGTGAAACTTCAATACTAGGGCTGGTCAGCTAAACCTCTGGCCACTTATGTCCCTGTTTTTGAGAGAGTCATATAAAATAGGTTTAATGGATTTTATTTAATTAGTGCTTTTGGAGTTTTGTAATGTTTTACAGTAGGTAATAATGTCATAGCCATTTACTGACGGATTGAAGACGTAGAATACCTTCAAGATGTATATCGAGAGTCAGGCAATGTTCCGTTATTTTCTTAACTTAGCAATACAACAATTTTATTGTTGAAAACCCTATATCGTTCGTGATATGCGTGTGAGTGTCGTGCCGTGTAATTAAGGGCTTCGTCCATTAGTTTAATCAAAATGGCCGGCGATGACCGGGGCTCGTGTCGTGCGGTCAGATCGAACGCTAATTTAATTGGATATTTAAATGTATACGTTGACGAGACTTTTGATTTCAATTTGTGAGTGTAAAGTTGTGTTTGCAAGCCTTTATCGGGCTTCATAAATAGTCAACGGAAATAAGTTTCAACAAACAAACTTACAATTGTATCCGGACGATGATCAGAACCGATATATACAGTATGACAGGAAATGCCAGGGACATATTTAAACCCCAAATAGTTCATGCTTCCATATGACAAAATAAGTATAAATCAATAAAAACTCTGGTAAATATCTGTCAATAACCTAAGTCGAAACCTGAAAATCTGCGTAACGTGCGGGCACTCTTTCCTTCACAGTACCTATTTCGTGCACTCGTTCAAGTACGACTCAAATTGTAATCGCGTACAATTTGAGTTTGGGGCGTAAACGGCCGCTCAGCACACGGGATTTTTAGGTATTTCATGCATACATAAATTATTAAGATAATTATGAAAAAAATTAAGGATATATTTTTTTTTATAGCGAATTGGACTCTAAATCGGATTCTGAACACTCTCCTTAAATATGTCCCTCGGGTTACCTAACACCCTGTATATGTAAGTCATATGACAAACGTTAATTTGTTGAACCTTATACTATGAACACATGATGTTAATCTTAATACACTATTATCCATTTTTATCACATATACGTAAAACTAGAGCTATGGTAGTCGAGATCAAGGATTACCAGTACACATAACGACGGTGTCGAAAAACATCGTGAGGAAACAATCGAATAACTTTACAGTCATGATTCAAATGGTCAAGTTCCTATGTAATGGATTACGGAGGTATTTTTTATATATATATATTTTGCCCATTGTAAAGTATAATAATTTTACAAAATGGACAAGAATTAATTTCATTATTTTAGTAGTCATGGCATATTTGAAGATTCTTTCATTTCAAACTTAAATAAAATATTATTCGCCTATTTGCGGCTGTTTCAATAATATGAACTGTATTTCGGTCACGTTTTATGGACGGGTTGGTGGAATTAAGGGTAAATGTTTGGGTGTGCCGTATCTTCCTATTATATGTACCTGCCTATAGTTCAGTGGTTTCGTTACTGCTTGATCCTACTTTTGACATTCAGTTTTAACAATAGTACTTCGTTTATGGTCTGATTTGCTTTTGTTTGAGTTAAAGCGCGATACAAACGCTATCATTCGTATTACCTATTCATTACAATAACTTAAACAAATATCAATTTATTTATTCAGACTCGAATGAAAGGGGGAAATTCTCAATTCTACTGTATTTTTCATTACAATTAAATAAAAATTATCAATGTATTTATTCAGACTAAAAAAAGAGGAAAATGCTCAATTCGACTGTTTTTTTAAAATGTGTGTTTGTTTTCTAATAAAATTTAACTGTAAGTACCGATGATTTTTTAAGTCAATTTTGGCCAGTACACACAAATAAAATAGAGGGTACTGCTGTTTTACAGTCCTTGTTTTCTAACGTAAATAAAGACCACAGCAAAACACAAATGCCAAAGTTGAAAGTTAGTTCAGTGCAGTTCCATTGAGGGATTTCGTAATGAGACGACAGGGTTACACCGTCCGTGTATCTAACAAACTGGGATAATGTAATGATAATATATTTGCTTTTTCTGAGTTTTATTTAAACAAAGTTTGTTGCACTGGTGCTTTATGCTTTCTGAACATGTTTAGTTGACAGCGTTTAGTATAGCATCAAAAAAGCTTTTAGTTAAAGAGAGATTATCAGAAAAGAACTAGGTTAGCTTATTCTGTATGTAAATAAGATTTTTAAGAAGATTTATAATGTCGGCTTACGAATAATAATCAAAATCATATCGGGTTTCTCCAGATAAATGTTAAACATATTAAAGCTCGTTCGATATAGCTTCTTTCAGTAAAAAAAACAACGGTTTTTCTCTTCAAAATAATCCCTCTTTTCTTTTAAGCCACGTTTAACAGCCCTCATTTTGAGAGGGTCGATCTCATTGACCTTTGTCGGAATCGTGGCTAAAGTATTCCCTGAGTAAAAACATAAAAGTTTTCTTGGTTTAGAAAAGATACGTTTGTATACGCCGATACACGACATGCTTTAATTAAATATAGTGTTTGAGTTTCATTTATAGAACAAAAATTACAATATACTGAAAAACATTTTTCGTTACCGAATGAGTTAGACAATTGGACAGAACATTTTGTGTAAAATGTTTTGCAGATGATTGCGTAGTGGTTTTTGATAATTTTTGGTTAAAGGTTTTTTTTTATGAGACATTACGCGATGTATAGTAGCAAAAATATAAACGCAAGACTAAAATAAAGAGTCATTTCACGTTCGACTGAAACGGTTGATTCTAAAGAGAAAAATACTTAGCCAAATACACTATTCATGACTGCTCGACTAGAAAAGGTCGCATGATATCGACCGTCGAATGCAAACAAGACAACAGATTCCTCGAGCCGGCAGGCAACTCCATTCATTCATTCATTCACATGCTATTGTATAACCGGTCGACGTTACGTCTGGTCGGCTTCTATACGTGAATCATAGAACGGTGAAACAACCGCCTATTAATGTTCCATTGCCGAGCAAATTACTGTTATCTATGATCAATGAACTAGTATTGCTGTAATGACGCCATTTTTTATTTTGAGACGGAGTTTTTTAGGCGCTATCAGCGATTATTCCGTATGACTATGTCTGAATAATCTTATCTGCAAGTTCTGCAAATTACGCAGACTGCCAAAGTTTTTGCCCTTTGGACCAATATTTTTTGCATCTATTTAGCATCTTCTATTCTTTGAAACAATATCAGATAACGAATCTGTTACCATATTTTTTGCAGAGGCGAATGCATCTATACGCTAGGGAAGCCTGCGGTCATGTGTGAGACTCGGGACTAAAAGCGTTCGTCCCAATATCCTCTCCCGAACCATCAGTCCCGAAATGCACGAGCCGTTATCTACAGCATTTTAAGCTTATGTATAAAACAATTCATAAGCAACGTAAATACGAGTACTACGAGTACGCCTTGTTTTGAAACAATACACGTAAATATAACTTTACAATAACTTTATCTTCGAATAGGTATAGTCTTTGCTTGGAAAGGAAAATAACAGGAATTGTTTGCCTAACTCCATAATCGCGAGACTTAAAACAATCAACCAAATAAACTCTTTGGCCTTTGCTTCGTCTTTTTGCTGACGGCTTGCTGGAAATCCATTGAAACGGTTATTTTTCATCACGGAGAGCACGGGGTCTTTGAAAGGCTATGTCTTACTGGGAAACAAAATATGCCGTAAAAATAAGCTAGTTTTACAAGGGATTGTTATTTGCGATATAGTTTCTTAAGGCGTTCATAATTTAGAATTTAGAGAAATACTGTAATGTAGCATGAGAATAACACATAGGCTATAATTTAAACGCGGGAAAAACTTCTTAAGCGCAAGCTGTAGGCAATTACACAAGTGCTACTTTGGAATTACATCTATTTATGATCCTATTCGATATTTATACAGGGTTATTGGTAATGTGTCTTGATCCTTTTAAGGGCATGTAGAGGAGGTCTCCAGCTAGCAATTGACCCATTAAAGTGCAGGTCAAAAGTGAACCAATAATGAGATATATTTTTTTTAATATTTTTTCGGAAAATTAGGGATTCACAACTTTAAAAATTTATTTAAAAAAAACTACAACATATTTTAATATAATTGTTTATGATTAAGTTGGAGCTTAGTCTAGTACATATTCAAACACACTAGGAGAACTGAAAGTTTTGTTAATTTTGAAATAAGAGATCAAAAACTAGAATTTTTTTACGACGCTTAAAATTTTGTTTACAATAAAGTATCATTTTCTTCAAAAAATCACCTAAGTACTTGGACGGCAGAACATTTCAAAAACATCTGCATATCATTGGCTATCCAACAAGATACAATGTACACTTAAAAAATTGATAACAACTGTAAAAATAACTAACAAGCATAAAAGGGTAATAAATCTCTATACACATTTTTTCGCTATATCGGTGTATTTTTCAACCAGATGACAATTAATAGACAAACGACACTTGGTTAAACCATGAATGGATGAAAGGCTGACGGCTGACGAAACAAAAAAGACGGAACCTAAATTAGTAGTTGGTTTAAACTAAAAAGTTTCAACTGCCCCCACTGGTGGCAGAATTGGTGGGGTCAGGGGGGGATGAACCTTCTTTAAGTGCATTGCAAAATATAAGTTTGTAACAGGGGGGGCAGTCGATTTTTTTAGTTTAAACCAACTACTAATTTAGGTTCCGTCTTTTTTGTTTCGTCTGCCCCTAGGGTGTGGGGGGGGGGGGGCAGGCAAAACTAAAAAGTTTCGACTGCCCCCACTGAAGGCAGAATTGGTGGGGTCAGGCGGGAATGAACCTTCTTTAAGTGCATTGCAATATTTCAAGTGAGGAAGACATCATTGGAGTCCTTAAGACATCATTGGAGTAAAACGTTTTGACATTTAACAAAAGCAGATATGAAATTAATTCCCGGGATTTTTTATTTATGAGTCATCTCTTGACCGGTCTCTTTCATCCATTCATGGTTTAACCAAGTGTCGTTTGTCTATTAATTGTCATCTGGTTGAAAAATACACCGATATAGCGAAAAAATGTGTATAGAGATTTATTACCCTTTTATGCTCGTTAGTTATTTTTACAGTTGTTATCAATTTTTTAAGTGTACATTGTATCTTATTGGATACCCATTGATATGCAGATGTTTTTGAAATGATCTGCCGTCCAAGTATTTAGGTGATTTTTTGAAGAAAATGATACTTTATTGTAAACAAAATTTTAAGCGTCGTAAAAAAATTCTAGTCTTTGATCTCTTATTTCAAAATTAACAAAACTTTCAGTTATCCTAGTGTGTTTTATTATGTACTAGACTAAGCTCTAACTTAATCATAAACAATTACATTAAAATATGTTGTAGTTTTTTTTTAATAAATTTTTAAAGTTGTGAATCCCTAATTTTCCTAAAAAATATTAAAAAATATATATCTCATTATTGGTTCACTTTTGACCTGCATTTTAATGGGTCAATTGCTAGCTGGGGACCTCCTCTACATGCTCTTAAAAGGATCAAGACACATTACCAATAACCCTGTATATACTTCTTTACATAGCATCCTGGTCTGAAAGAACCCAAAAGATTTTACTAACGAATAGCTGATTCGATTTGCCGCTCGTTGGCGCCAGCAGCCGAATTAAACCGATTGCATTGCAATTAAACAAGTGACGAATATTGACCGATCTCGTTTTTTCATCGACTTTTATACATATGCTTATTTTAGTACAAGCTTACATTGCAAGCTTGATTTCGGCCTAGTTTGTTCGTGTACGTGACATATTTAATAGATAAGTATTGGCGTTTCAGTGTTCCGATTAACGAACGCGCAGAAGGCAAAAAATTCTAACATCAGATATTTTTTACATTTTTATTGAAAAAAAAAACTATTTCCGAGTATGAATCAAAACGGTTCAGCGGCTTTAAAGCGAAAAGGTACATATAATATAACTAAAAATGGATAGATATCGATAGTGTTGTCTAGAATCGGTCTACCGGTCGCCTCAGACCAATAATTGTTCAAAAGAATAACCAAGTATTTATTTAACAGCGTATCTTCTTTTGTTGCAGGAAACAACCAAAGACGTTCGCGTTCGACCACTGTTTCTATTCCCTCGAGCCCAGCTTGCCGAACTTCGCCTCACAGAAGACAGTGTTCGAATGTCTCGGCAGGGACATACTCGACAACGCCTTCGAGGGGTACAATGCCTGCATCTTCGCTTATGGACAGACAGGTCAGTTCATTATTTGAACCAAACGACGTCCACTGCTGGACATAGGCCTCCCCCAAGGATCTCCAAAGCGATCGGTCCTGCGCCACCCACATCCAGTGGATTCCGGCGATCTTTATGAGATCATCGGTCCACCTTGTGACAGGTGAACCGTGGCGATTGGTCAGTTACATTTCACTATATTACAAATTGTACAAAACGTTATGTTATTAAAACTATTAGGAAAGCACTGGCACTCAAAGGCTTATCGGGATTTAAGCGGGTGCCAATATTTTAAGATTGCAGTGAATTAAGACGAATGAACAATGAATTTATTATTGAATATTGGAATGATCTGAAAACACAATACATTTAAATTGTAAAAAGTAATATAAAAAGTTGTAATTTAAAGCTTAATAAAATAGGTAAATTCAAAATTTATTAATAGTGATATTTTGTATGGAAAAATATTATTACAAAAATGTATCCAAGCTCTATGAAATAAATTAATATTGTTGATTTACCGCTCGCCACACACAATTCCAGGAATTCATTTTACCTGTCGAAATCCAAACATTTACATTAATACTGACAATTTATAAATATTGTCATAACACTACCATCATGCGTTTATTTCCGTTCGTTAACACAAATTCTGCAAAACAGTTTTGGACTGTACTCATAACAATTCCATGAACAAATATTTCCGATAAATTCCCCTCGAGTTCCCCGAGAATCCTCGGGAACGTTGGAAATAACAAAACAATTTCACTCAACTCCCTCCGCCGTTCGGGAGTTCCTTCGATGTGTAATTTAGTATTTCATAAGTTGTAAACATATTGGTGTACCGGTAGTAGCGAAAGTGAAGACTTTTCCTTTTCCTTATTCCTTACTGGGGTAAGAGTTAAAGTTGAATATCTATGTTGCCTCTCGAAAATGGTATATCGCAAGGGCATTACCATCTATATTACAGATCTGTCCATTGACATTGACAGTTGACGTACATACATGGGATGTTGAAGGGATGATTAAGTTTAAATTTTATTTTTATTGTAAATGTACTACAGGGCTAATATAAATAAATAAATAATTTTCTTTAAAAATGTGTCTCAAAACGGTTTACTGTTGTATGCCAGCTAAAAATTATAAAGGTTTACTTTTTGTAAAAAATAAATAAATTGGCACACAAGGTAAGGCTAGAAAAAAAATGCTGTCGATACGAAACTACCGGTACATTTAACAACCCATGCTGCGTAACTCATTGTGGTACGTCGGTCTATTGGGATTTATGCGATTCGGCGAATATACTTGGAGGTCCGGCCTAGGGAAGGGATTATATCGTTTTGATTTGTACGAGTAAATGTCACAATACATTCTAGCGGTTTTCCGCTGCGAAGAAAACCACATTACCGGAGGTAGAGGATTTCTCCGACATTACCCCGGACGTTTTGAGAGCTCTTTTAAGAAGTGGGGGTTGACCTAAAAAGGTCCGGACTATTCTTGAAGTCTCTGTGTACACGTGCCACGCCTGAATTAATTCATGAAGAACCTACTCATTTTTACGTCAAAGGATGGTTTAATCTCCGTTGCTACTTTAAATGTGTGGGATGTTGTTACAAGATTTTAAACTTGGGAAACTCCGGTTTTTCGCGTTATTATCTGTGTTTGTATACTTCTATAGAGCTATTCAAAATAAAGTTTTTTAGGGAGTTTAATTTTATATTTAGAACGGAATTTGTTACTTGCAGAAAATATTTGTTGTAATCTATTTCAAAAGGCCATACCTGGTCAGATATTGAGAATTCAAATAACTTTTATGATTTTGTGTGTTCAGGAAGTTTTAAGACGGAGCTTTTACTAACAATTTTTATCAGACGCGCGATTATTCGGTGAAACTCTAACCGATCGTGCTATGACTACAAAAAGTATCTCTTGACAGTTAACCGAAACGAATTAGCTAAGCAATTTTCTAGCTGCAGAAACTATTTACGTAACAAGTATCGTTGTCGCGTACAGCTGTTTTCAAGGCCTTTAGATTTAAGGTGATTAAAGCCTCTAAGTGGCGCACTCATTTAATAGTCTCATTTAAAATAGTGATTACAGAATCTGGTGATGCGTTTGTTACAATACTTATTTTATATATTTTAACGTTATTAAAACAGGACTCAAGAGGTTTTAGGGTCAGCTTTCTCTATCCCCGGAGCTATTAGGGCGTTGGAGTCCCACACACCTCTCTCCGCCCCCGAACGGAGGATGATGGTTTGCCCCGGGTAATAAGAAAATGTATCAATAACGTCAGTTCAAGTAAAGTATTTGAAGTGTTATCCGTACAAAATACCTTTGACTATTTATTAGATGCAACATTCAAGGTCCAACATTCGTTAATCTTTGTCTTATATACTATGATATGAACGATTTATCGGCTCTATGCGCCTAAAGCGAGATACGTGGCCTTCCGTCGGACGTGGAAAGTTAGTCGAACAGCGGCTGCAGATCTTTGCAGTTGCGAAAATGTGTGGGACTTACTTTGGAAGTAACAACACTTTTCACTGTTAGTTTCCGCCTGCTAGATGTTAGTTTAACCTATTTCTAGTTGGAGTTAACTTTTCGGATACATTTACATAATAATATAATGTATCGTGCCTTTGGATAAAAATTTGGAAACCCTTTCTCCTTATTAAGACTGTACCAAATGTTTTTTTACTATTTTTAATTTAATTAGTTGTAAGTTCTAATGTAAGTGGCAAATGTCTTAATGAGAATAAAGATCTTTAAACTGAAGTTCCTAATTGCTTCCATTGGTTCTGGAAACTATTGGAATATTGTTTTTGTAATAAAGGCCTGAATAGTCGGCTTGGAGAAAATTTAGAAAGAGATAGATAGACATTTATTTGTTTCAAGTGGGATAACGCTGACTTTTCAACCAAATCAGTCGTCCGTCGTCGAATGCATATTCGATAGATTTCTTGAACTAGTAATTTAAACTAAGCAAATGTCTTTTACTCAGTTGAATTCGCAGATCGTATCTTATTTTCTACAAGCACTAACGTTGCCTTTTGTTGACTAAGCCAAAAAAATTGTAGACAATAAATATAGAAATTATACACCACAAAAGCAAAATCTATTAAAAGAAGTACCTCTGTTGCATAAATCAGTAATCAAACCCCATTCTTATTCATGGCTGCACAGTACAGGGATAAAAACACGGCATCGATAACAGGATCAGAGACAATAAAAACTTGTTCTAGACCATAATTTCTTGTTTACTGTCGTTGTTGACTTGTTTTTGTTCTTCAGAGTCGGTTAGTTACGTAAAAGTACGTTTTGGTATTTTTTCATACTCAACTTTCAATTAAGCGATGTAATCTGAAAGTGAGATGTTACGAGCGGTATGTTATTGTTTTGCGCATTAGTACTAAGTGGTTATGGTAAAGTGGTGTGCTCTTACTTATTTTGTTTTCTTATCATTATGATTCAATCTTTAAATTATTTTTTTAATTTTTACTTTAGCGTTATTATTTTCTGCTGCTTATTGCTTCTATAAACTCATTTTACTACGTTTTTCCTTATATTCGTTAAGCATTAGAATAGGTATATGTACTGACTAAATGATTAATGATTAGAATAATTTTACAGCGCGCGCGTCCTACATTTTAGACAGGGAGGTCAGATGAATTTAGGCATAGAAAATAAAATTTTGACCAAAAAAATTAAGACTGATTCTAACCTTCATAAAGTAAGTAATAAAATGTACTTTACTGCTCTTTAATTTTCTTGCTAGTTATACGTCGTTGAGACGGGACTTCCTTATTCATTCAAGTTCAGCAAACTAGCTCGATTTAACTGAAAAGAGGTACTTAAATAGCTGTGCAGTAATGGGTTTAATAAAAGGCTGCTCTATGCAGTAGAAATTAATGGCCCTGTCCATTTTGCTAATAATTTATATCAGACGGTAAATCCTAGTTCAAAAAAAAAGATTATTGTTTGTCTCCGTCCGAAAGAACTTGCAATCAATGTCGAATAGCCCAGATGACAATTTAAATCAGTTGTCATTAATACTTGCTTCTGAACACGGTAGTTAACCCCCCGTTGTCCGCAACAGCTAAATGTCAATCTTAACCCTCCACGCTTGGCAGTAATTAACGGGTGCGGCGATAAAACAGGTTACGGGCTATAAACGCTCGCGTGCCGGTCTTGCATTGTTCACGATTTTGTCCCCATTTATCTTATACCGCCCGGACTAACCCCAAACCGAAGGTAACTTACTATTGCGGTGCGGGGAAGAGCTGAGGGTTATTTATTAGGAAAAGGCATGGGATTTTTATTTTCTACAAAACTGTTTATTATAACGTGGCAAAGCTTATTGAAATAAGGTAGCCCAGATGACAATTTAAATCAGTTGTCATTAATACTTGCTTCTGAACACGGTAGTTAACCCCCCGTTGTCCGCAACAGCTAAATGTCAATCTTAACCCTCCACGCTTGGCAGTAATTAACGGGTGCGGCGATAAAACAGGTTACGGGCTATAAACGCTCGCGTGCCGGTCTTGCATTGTTCACGATTTTGTCCCCATTTATCTTATACCGCCCGGACTAACCCCAAATCGAAGGTAACTTACTATTGCGGTGCGGGGAAGATCTGAGGGTTATTTATTAGGAAAAGGCATGGGATTTTTTTTTTCTACAAAACTGTTTATTATAACGTGGCAAAGCTTATTGAAATAAGGATATGGTTGCATTCATGGTACCTTGTTAAATTATTTTATTTCCTATAACAGTTGTAAGCGATTTGCGCCCAGGGACGCTGCCGATGGCGATGCAGGAGCGCGGGGGGGTTTAGTGGGTATTCTCGTGAGTCCCACACACGGCTCGTCTTCCCCAGGCGAGTTATGGTGCGTAAATGCATTCCCCTCCACAAAAAAAAAAAGGCAGGTTCAAGAAATTGAAATAAATATTATGATTTTATATTTAGTCAGAAATAATGAAAAAAAGCTTATACCTAAATACTTTTTTTATTATCGCAGTGATAAAATGTCGTGTTTAGTTTGCCTATAAATCCTATAATAGCAATCTACGTTGATGTTTAGAAATTGGAACTAAAGCTTATCCTGTAAACACATCAGTTTGAATTGAAATAGAAATTCAAAGATTAACGCACATTGATGTGCTTCGTACTTAAATTGAAATAAGCGTTTGTAGATTTCTGCTTATGTCCGATACGAATTCTACTTTTACTTATGAGTTCAACGTAAGATATATCAGACGCGTTTACGAGCGTATAATATTATGTCTGTAACACTACCGTAAAAAAGTAAGGCGACCCCTTGCACGTGACTATGGCTGAAACACGAAGAAAGCCGTTTATACACGGCTTCTTAATACACGAAGGTGAGCCTCGCAAACGGCCCATTTTGCCGCATTGAAAACTTTTGAAATACGGGCTTAGAAGAATTTGAATAAACTCGAAACAGTGCGGAAAATTTTGCGAACGTGTTACAGGTTTTAGAGTAAATTTCGTTTGGGCTTTGCAAGGGCATAGTCGAGTAAGAGACGGTGAACAATCTTTGGCACTTTTTCTATGGTATGTATTTTGTGTTTACAATGTTACAAGTAGATTATTTTATATTATTTCAGGAGTGGCTAATATGCTGATTGCTTTGCGGATCTAAGAATAAATAGAATAAAAAATAAATATTTGACATCATCACATAATATATTGATCTGATAACAAGGTGTAGCTTAAGCACTGGGTATCAGAGCAAATAAGATTCTACAAATATGTATGTTACAAAATACTTAAATACAAATTCACATCCTGACACAAAAAAGGAAACATAGCCTCGACATTCAAGACTTTGTTTTGCCTCTTTCATTTTCTCCGCAACTATTTTTTGCGACTCATACACACCAAATGTCAAACTTTACTGATAACTTAATTATACTGTGGGCTGGTAATGTTCTTTGAGTTGAGGCGAGACGGAAGGTTACGTAAGAAACTCTCAAGTGTGAACCCAGCCGTACGTAAGGCGGCGGGCACACTAATTGCGTGCTCGTAAATAAATAATCTCGGAGAAAGATCCCTGGACTGTTATTAGGCTGGTTAGAGCTTGCCGACAAATTCGCAAAAGCCTCTAACATATTTTTTTGATAATTCCATTAAATTATTCTTTGTTTTTAATACACACAGTGTTATAAATACAAATAAATAAATAAATCTATGTGTCAGTTTCTAGGGACTATATAGTACATTCTATATGAAATAAACTTTTGTGACAATATTTCAAATTAGCATATTGAATATTTTTCATTATTTATATGAAACTTTTATTATTAAAACTTTTATATTAGTAGTTAATTCACTTTAGCTCGGCATTCATTCTTCAACAATCATTCAAACGCATTTTTAAAAGTCCATGAATCTTTAAAGTCTCTTGAAACAAATCACCAGAGTAAAAAAAAAATATTACTGCATCATCCTTAAATAGCGTCTATCTAATTGATTTGAGTCTGCATTATGTTGTACTGTGCTACGAGAAGCAATTTAAGTTCCTAACCAACCTTTAAGCTCACCTCAGTATACATCTGACCTTTTAGGCTCGGTGCGAACCGGTGCGAATAATTAATTCGGCGTTGTAATTAAACGCCACGAGGCGTTTACCCGCTTGGATCACATCTAGCGACACTGTGTATCCGTGAGCTAGTAGTATACAAGAGCAATAAAACATCTTAGCCTGTTGAGCTATTAGAATGCGGTAAATAAGTTACGTGTGAAAAGTGGTCATTTGGCACGTGAAAATCGGCTTCAATACCCGTCACGTGTTTGAAACCGTGCGCCACTGAGATAGCCAATCAGAAAAGCGAATCTGATTTGCGCTAGCAAAGTAATTGTCTTCTCCAGCATATAAATACATAACACCAATACATTTTACCGCAGTCTCCGAATAAAATATCTAGTTTGTATTATCATATGTTTGGGAGCTACATTATAATCAGTCCAAAAATGTTTAAATGTTTAGCTATATTTTTGAATGAAAAACGAATTTATCATCTTTCGTCAGTACTACGCGGGTGGTGTAGTGTAGTAAAATATTTTAAGGTATTATAACATAACCTTATGCCTTTTTAAATCATCCGTGTAACTCTGACCTTACATTAAGCTTGGTGCGACCAGCACGAATAATTAAGTCGACGTGCAATTAAATAGAGCGGGGTCCGCACTCTGTTTCATTTAACGCCCCAACGACTTATGCTAATGGACAAAGGTTCAAAATTGACCAATGATTTCCACAATAGGTTTCCGCCAGTACCGATTCTACTTCCGAATGCGTGACTAACAGTTGCTACTGCGATTTATGTTGGTTGCAGACCAACAGCTGAGCTAAGGTAGTTTAGCTCAGCTCTCATAGACGACGCAGCTGTTTGAAGTGTACCGATCGGCAATCTGTCACTTTTGCTTATAGTCCAGTCAACGAAGCTCTAACTTTGCCATTTTAGAGGAAAAGCTGAAACCGGTGCCAAAATTTTCGTTAATGATCCCGTAATAACATACAAAAAATGCAGGGTCGTGAGTCACCGGGGTCATACGAAAAAAAAATTGAAAAGGTTGAAAAAATGACTTTTTCCCAAAAATCTCGAAAACTAAAAGAGATATGAGAAAATGTTTTAGACAAAAGTTGTAGAAAATTACTTTGTCTATAAAAAAGGTCATTATCAATTTACGCGTATCGCGCACCGTTTGCTAGGAAATCGCGTACGAAGTGCGAAAATTCACAAAACCGATGTTTTTCGCTATTTAAATAGGGATTTTTTAAATTTTCCAACTGAGAATGATTTTTATGCGTTCTCCGATATCCCCAAAGAGATTTCTTTCTAATTTTTATTGATTTGGGTCAACTTCAACACGTGCGTTTTTTGCAAGTTTTGGTGCGCGATTTTTTTAGGTTTTTAAAATAAATATAGCCATAATACCTAATTTAAAGGTGATTATTTTCTTATATTTTCTAGTTCAACCGATATAGATAATAGAAAAAGCGAAAAGAGTGCAAACGAAAAAAAGAACAGATAGAAATGGGTCCGTTACGCAACCAACAGCTCTTAATCTTGCCCACAAACACTAAAAACTTCAAAAACATAGTAATTTAAAGTTATACATAGATAAAACAACACTTCCAAGTCCTGCAAGAAGAAAGTAATAACCAAAAGAAATGAGCGTCCAGCTGCAAAACAATTGCAGCTCTTGGGTGCCGTTGGGGTAAAAGGCGGGTTTGGCTAAGTTGAAACAAAGAATATGCAAATTTAAAAGGGATATTTTTAAGTGTACATCAAAAAAATAT
The DNA here is from genome assembly GCA_949319885.1 of Mecyna flavalis. Classification (NCBI taxonomy): domain Eukaryota; kingdom Metazoa; phylum Arthropoda; class Insecta; order Lepidoptera; family Crambidae; genus Mecyna; species Mecyna flavalis. The sequence goes on from OX439426.1 coordinate 4,797,117, forward strand.
TCATCAAAATAACTGATTGCACACCAAAGATTAGGTTAGGTTAGCAATTCAGTATTTTTTTGATGCACAATCAGTATTTTTTGATGTGCAGTTAAATACAACCCATTAAATAAATGGAAAAACAAAAGAAAACTTTACTTTGCTGTTGGTCTGCAAAACTGCCATCAAGATTACCGATTATATATCAAAAGCATACGAGTATTCATCATACTTATACAATTGTCATGGTTTCAATACTAGAAATAAATAAATAGACAAGTAGTTTTCCTTTTCTATATGGTGCAATGTATATTGCAAGTAACTACATGAAGTATTATTAAATGAAATTTTAGATTTAAAAGCCTTTTTAACAAGTACATATTGGCTTTTGGAAGCATTATGCAGAGTAAGAAGTTTGAATTTTGACACCAACAACACTACCAAAACGAATTAAAAGAAGTTGATAATAGAAGAGATATTTGAGTCACTTTTTCGGTTATAATTTTAGAATTAATAAGACTACAAATTATAAATACCCTGCTGTAACTTACAAATGGAGTAAGAGTAAGAGCATGACTGATCAAATTGCGTATCCAAACCATTTTATGGCTAGCACGTCGTACGTGCTAAAATTATGCCAACTCAACTTATAGTTTTGCCTGGACAAGCTTGATCAACTGTCATTTGTAAAAAGGTATAATAATCTAGTTTTACATAAACGTGACTCCAACATGTAAAGTTTTTCAATAGAAGCGCTCGTACTTTAAACTGAAATATAACAACCCATTTTAGGTGATATTGCTTCAATTTTTATTTTATTTTAAAGTACATTTTATAACGCTATTTCTTCTTCTTTTTCATCCCAGCGTATTCCCGATCGCATCCAGTATGAAGCTCAGGGTCCGCTTCGACTATGATCCTACATTTGACAAGCCTGGTTATTACAATGGAGCGATTGCCATCTGACCTCCGTTACCCTACAAGGGAAACCAGACCTACTTGGAACATAGTCGGGACCAACGGCTTAACGTGCCTTCCGAAACACGGAATCATCATTATTTTCAGACATTCAGGTTATTCAAGCCTGTAATGTCCTAACCAAACTGGAAACATTCACACAAAGTGATGCTCCCCGCGGGATTCGAACCCACGACCTCCGGGTATTAGAGCCCAACGCTCTAACCACAGAGGCAAGTTTTTTATAACGTTATTTATGTAATATAATTTTAGCCAAAAAACACCGTGATTCCGCTGGTGATGGTGGACCAATTTTGGAAATTTTCACATAAATGGGGACAATCCCATGAATAACGCGAGTTATGTTGGCCTTCAGAGCAGCATTTGTCTGTAGTGAATCAAACGATATCGGTGGCCAGTTGATGTCACCACTTCGCGAGATAACGAAGCCCTCAAACTTCTCATCACCGCCTTTAGTGGAATCGCGTTGGTCATTCGGCTAATATTTTATTCCATATAATGTCATAAACATGGGATAGTGTATAATGTTAGAATTTCAGGCCCGAGGACGTTTGTACAGATAATTAACCGGATATTAAACTCTACGGGTGTCCATTAAATAAAGTCATAAGTTTTAAATATCTCGGGCATGTTGTTACCTCGGACCTTAAAAAATGATGCAGATATCGAGAGGGAGCGCAGGGCGCTGTCTGTTCGCGCAAATATGATAGCCCGCCAATTTGCTCGATGTTCGAGGGGCGTCAAAATAACTTTATTCAGGGCATTTTGCACGTCCTTTTACACAAGCGGTCTGTGGGTGGACTATATGCAAAAACAGTATGGCGCTCTGCGCGTCCAGTACGACAATGCGTTCCGGGTGCTGTTGGGGCTGCCTCGCTTCTGTAGTGCATCGGGGATGTTCACCGAGTTGCAAGTGGATTAATTTTATACAACCATGCGCAAGCGGTGCACAACTGCACATCCCTGGTGCGCAGGGTGCGGGCCAGCTCGAGCGGCATCTTGCGCGTGTTGGCAGAACGTTTTGGCTGTTTGTACATGTGTCACTGTGACATGGTGCATGTGCAGACTAATCTTAACATATTATTTTAATTTCATTATTGATTATCCAATTTCTATTTAATATTGAAAATTATTTATAATTTTATTTTTTTGATTAATTAATTATTATCTGATGCCAAGCCAATATTCCAAATTTAACATGGCTTTGAATTATTATTATTATGTAAAAAGCTTTGTGAATGTTCCATTGTAGACTGATGAATAAACGAATCATTATTATTATTATAATCAAATTAAAATTGTGTTCCATTTGCATCCAGTATGGAGCTCAGGGTCCGCTTCGAGTATGATCCTACATTTGACAAGCCTGGTTATTACAATTGAGCGATTGCCATCTGACCTCCGTAACCCTTCCAAGGGAAACCAGACCCACTTGGAACATAGTCGGGACCAACGGCTTAACGCGCCTTCCGAAGCACGGAATCATCATTCTTTTCAGACATTCTGTTGATCCAAGCCTGCAATGTCCTAACCAAACTGGAAACATTCACACAAAGTGATGCTTCCCGCGCGATTCGAACCCACGACCTTCTGGTTTAAGAGCCCAACGCTCCAACCACTATACCACGGAGGCAGTTGTGGCAATATCACCTATACGGGTTATTTTATTCCATTTTAAAGTTCGATCGCTCCCAATGAAAAACCCTATATATCAATCGATTCAGAATAAAAAAATGAATTAACTGCATCTAACGCATTTTTTACTTCCCCCCAAATAAATATGTCGATTCTGTTTGTTATGTGATGCAATCGATTCAGAACGAACGAGCTTTTTGTTGCTTAACGGACCCATTTCTATCTGTTCTTTTTTTCGTTTGCACTCTTTTTGCTTTTTCTATTATCTATATCTGTATGTCTTTCCATTGTGTTACTTCCGATTGTCAAACATATTAAGAACTGGTGGCGCAATATCATATCAGGTGACAAATTTTCAGATGTGGTGGCAATCTAAAATATAAGGCTACTTCTTGGAAAAGGATTTTCAGAGTGTCACAGACTCATATCTCCTATTAAAATAAATTATTACGATAAAAACTATTATTACAACGTTTCTTCATTTCATTAAGCATCAGGTCATATAGATTTCTTTGATTAAAAACTACGAAGATCTGAGTAATTCACCATCAACACCTCAAATCCGGTGAATTTTGCACGTTTTTTACGTGTCACACGAGCGCCGACTTCTGAACAATCGCACATATTTTTAAAACCACCCACGTTTTTAACCAGTTTTCTACACACATTTAAAATAGATAAATCAGTTTACATACTGGTAAAATTTTAAATTAATTGGAAGGAAACTTTTGATTTTATGGTCATAAGTATATATGTCACACGCAAAGCAAGATTTTCGCGGCGCGCCTTTCGAGGGGCACTGCTCAGAGCTGGCCAGGCGTAGGCGAACCCTGATAGGTGTATTCTTTGGATGCTGGAGTACGTTCTTCAATTTTAAAAATTTTGGTTCCCAGTTTTCAGGCATTCCCGTGTCACATTTTTTCAATGTAATTGTACTACTTTTAGTAGATGGGTTTTGAGGTGAAATACCTAGCTCCTTAATGTAGATGGACAGTAAAAAACTAGCTGGTTATATCTTTTCAATGAAAAGTTATTTCAAAATATATGTTTTTTTGTAATTTCCATGGTGTAATTTCCATGGATAAAACACCATGGAAATTACGTAAGACCCATGGAAATTACCTTGTTTCTTTTAAGTTCATCATCATCAGCCATACGACACCCACTGCTGGGTATAGGCATCCCCCAAGGATCTCCACACTGATCGGTCCTTGCGCCACGCACATCCCGCGGTTTCCGGCGGCCTTGGCAATGTCATCAGTCCAGCTAGTAAAGGGCCTTCCCACTGAAAGTCTTCCAGTGCGCGGTCAAACTGAAAGACACCATTGCAAAACCTTTCCATCCCAACGGCCATCGGTTCTGCGGGATATGTGTCCCGCCTACTATCATTTTAACTGAGCAACTCTTCGAGCTATGTCGGTAACCTACATTCTTTTGCGAATCTCCTCATTTTTGACTCTATCGCACAAAGAAACACCAAGCATAACTCTCTCCATTACCCAATGTGTGACCTTGAGGCTTCTTATGAGACCCATAGTGAATGACCACGTTTCGCTTACATATGTAATCACTGGCAAAACACACTGTTCAAAGACTTTCGTCTTGAGGCACTGAGGTATGTTGGATGCGAATATATTCCGTAGCTTCCCGAACGCTGCTCATCCGAGCCACAGCCGTGACACTCTCTGTACGTGAGAGTTCGAGCGCCAGCGACCTTGAGCCGAGCGTGTAAACGCTAGGGTTGCTACAGAAATGCTTACAAGAATCTAAGCCGATATGGAATTTAGACTTGTGGCAAAGAAGATTACATAGTATGTTAGAAAATATAAACTTGTGCAAGGACATGTTAATGAAAGTAGGTTTGATATTTTATAATAAGTTTTTTTAATCTTTAAATCACTACATAGTACAAAACAAAGTCGCTTTCTCTGTCCCTATGTCCCTTTGTATGCTTAAATCTTTAAAACTTCGCAACGGATTTTGATGCGGTTTTTTTCATTAGATAGACTGATTCAAGAGGAAGGTTTATATGTATAATACATGCATAATATAGTAGAGAAACACTGAAAATTTTAGAGGTTTTTAATTTAAGGTCGTAAATAATCGCATTTTTTTGCGCTTACATTGCAAACGCTGGCTGAACCCTACGAGATAGATCAAAATAATGTACTACACTATTGTACACCTTAAAAAGTTTTACAAAAAAGTCCGCGATGGTATATGTCTATCTCTTAGGGATAACCCACAATAACCATTTTCCTTTACTTATTACGATAAAATAATGGCTTATTTACGAAAAAGTGATTTCAAGCAATACAGTATTAATCCTTATCCAATAAAGTACCATAAATAAATTGTGCATGATTTTGCATTGCGTAGTTAGTCCGTGCAATCAATCCGACGAGCGCCGAGCGAAGTATAACCCTTGGCCGAGGTATTCGGCAGACGGCGCGGCCCCACACACCGCGCGCCGCGCGCTCCCCCGCGCGACGCACACATAGCCCCGAGCAATTTTACGAGCACACATGCTTGAGTGTCGCTTCTTTACTTTAGTATATATTCTGTGTCCGAGCTGGATTCGTCAAGGGATCTCTTTCTCGAAGTCGGACTTACCTAACTGAACTGCCTGTCCAGGTAAACATAATGGTCAACAACTTCAAGCGTAACGTTTCCAATGCTAACTGGAGCGGGTGCAACATGGACGTTCGACATAATTTTCGTCGTGTCCATATTCATTTTAAGACCAACTCTTATGGAAACGTTACTAAGAGTAAGTTTTTCACCAGGTGGTAGGTTCCTGTACTGGGCCGTCTAGGTGGGTACCACCGCAGTGCCAGATATTTTCCCGTGAAATAGAAGTGTGTCAAGCATTTCTGTGTTTCGGGGAAAGGGCACTGAAGCTAGTGAAATTACTGGGTATATGAGATGAGACCTAATAACTGTCGTCTCTTAAGGCGGGCAACGCGCCTGAGACCCCAAGGGGGTCCCGGGTGCTTATGGGCGGCGGTGATCACTTATCATCAGGTGACCCACTTGCTCGTTTGCCCCCCTATAATATAAAAAAAAAAAGAAGATCTTCGAGCATTGTGTTCAGATCCACCATGGTCTCGGCCATGAGAACTACATCGTCGGCAAAGCGTAGCTGTGTAAGGTACCTACTCGCCATTGATGTTAATACAGAATCCTTGCCAATCCAGAGGCTTAAAAATATCCTCCAGCACAGCAGTGAACAGTTTAGAAATTACGTCTTCCTGTCACCTCGCTCTAGTTGGATAGGATTTGAGCTCTGGTTTTGCAATCGAACCGATATGCAGCGTTTTGGTGTAAGTACCTCAATACGTAGATATACATGTAGTCCACTTGGCACCTTTTTAGAGACTGCAGCACTGCCTAGGTCTCGATTGAATCAAAGACTTTCTCATAGTTCAAGCTAAGCAACGCTTTTAAAGAATTCCAACAATTAAATTGAAGACTTAAACTGATTGATGAAAAAACTTATTTTATAAAAATTCAATATGTTATTTTTTTATGTTTACTATTATGTTTATCCATAAGTATAATGTTATGGGAACAATTTTAATGTATAAGAAAGTTAATTGATACGTCGTTTGGCTGAAATGATAACAGTTTTATCACTTTCATGTTTCTACTTTGAGTATCATAAGTAAGTTTTGAAATAAAGCTACTATTTTTGCTAAATATTGTTTTAATACAATGTAGATCTTTATACTACCCTAACTAACTAATATGACAGCTTAATTTCATATTTGACATGGTTTTTAGCTAAATTTAATCTGTTGGGTAATTTCCATGGCCTTTATTGTAATTTCCATGGGCCGCCAATTTTCTCCATTTTTTTTTAGCAAAAGTATAGATCCCGTACGTGGCGAATTTTGATATGTTGTTTAAATTTGCACAAGCTTTCGGAATATTTGTGCAATTCACCATAATTTAGCGATTTCAAAAATGCCGTGGAAATTACGCGGAGAGCACTTTTCTGAAGATCCACCCATAAGATGTTAATATTTATTGGTTTAACTAGAAAATATAAGAAAATAATCACCTTTAAATTAGGTATTATGGCTATATTTATTTTAAAAACCTAAAAAAAAATCGCGCACCAAAACTTGCAAAAAACGCACGTGTTGAAGTTGACCCAAATCAATAAAAATTAGAAAGAAATCTCTTTGGGGATATCGGAGAACGCATAAAAATCATTCTCAGTTGGAAAATTTTAAAAAATCCCTATTTAAATAGCGAAAAAAATCGGTTTTGTGAATTTTCGCACTTTGTACGCGATTTCCTAGCAAACGGTGCGCGATACGCGTAAATTGATAATGACCTTTTTTATAGACAAAGTAATGTCTAAAACATTTTCTCATATCTCTTTTAGTTTTCGAGATTTTTGGGAAAAAGTCATTTTTTCAACCTTTTCCATTTTTTTTTCGTATGACCCCGGTGACTCACGACCCTGCATTTTTTGTATGTTATTACGGGATCATTAACGAAAATTTTGGCACCGGTTTCAGCTTTTCCTCTAAAATGGCAAAGTTAGAGCTTCGTTGACTGGACTATTAGCACCTGGAAATGGTTAAATATCTGATTTGAAAGAAATGATTTTCTACAACTTAAGTTGGTTGTTTACCAACTTAAGTTGCATGTAGTGTATATTTTGTCTTACTTGGCGAGACGTAAATCACATCTACAAGCAAATGTTGTGGATGCTTATGTAGATTTATTGTATGCATCACTGGTAAATTTTGAACCTTTGTCCTTTAGCATTATTGTGACGACGAATGCCTTCTAAAACTTGAGAACCTAATATTTCCTGTTCTCTGCCTAGATGCACGTTGCAGGTAGATGCCATAATAAGTTATCGGCCATTTATTTATTTATTTGAATGTCAGTATATTTTCCAGGCTAGTGTTCAATACATTTTGCTTGTACGTTAATGGGCATTTTTAAATAAAGAAATGTTTATAAGATAAATCAGGAGCATTCAATCTTTTTTATTTCGGTACCTTATAACACAGCTTACCTGTTTAATATCCGATCAGTTTCCCGGTTCTGTTTAAGTCAAAAGAAACAATGCCCCGACCGCACCCGGAGCCAACATCTCTTCGGGCGGAAAATTAAGGATTCCCTCCAATTCTTATTGTTGGAAAAAAGAAAAGCGACGTGGATAGACACAATCGTGGTTGTTCGCTTAAACGTGTTTAGAATAATTCTGGGAACCTGAGGATATTGCCAAACGTTTCGCATTCGGAGTTAACCCGTCCAATTGCTGTCATTTCAGCGGCCGCAATATGTGATTTATGTGTTGCCATTTGAAACATGTTTCATTGAAACTTCTGAAACTGTTCAAACTTGACGCTTGGTTAAAATTTGGTGGGGCTTCGGAAAACCATTTCTACTTCCAAGCTTTAGCTTACTTATATTGATTGGAGTGTGACTTCGACTGTGGTAACAGTTGTTCTTTCTTTTAGTTGTATACTTAAAAAAATGAGGACTTATTAAAGTAATTACCAAAATAATTACACTTTAAAAATACCTGAGCACTTTTCTATTTACTAAACATTTCTCTATGATCTTGTCTAATCCCTCACACAAAACACTCGAGGCGCTTAGTTTTCAGCGTTTCGTAAACAAAAAGGCGATTATGTAAAGCCCAAAATAAACTGTTGAAAATCTCACAAACGTTCGCGTTTCATAGTAACGTGTCCCTTTGAATAATCGACCTTGTTAACTGGATATACGGTTGACAATTTGATGCGTTTTTGTCCAGTGTATTGTCGAGGAAAAGGGAAGTATCGTTTACTGGATTGTCCGCGTCTCACGTAATCCGATGTTTCGTCGCTCTGTGACGTGAACGAAAACATGGAGATCGCTCCACAAGTACTTGTCCAATATTCCACGATCCGGCGCGCGTGGACGGCTTGCAGAATGCATACAAAATAATCCAAATATTATTCTATTTGTTTGGATTTTCTTCTTTCTATTTTTAGAGAATACTGTCAGTATTTGATTTTATTCCATAAAGATATATTCTCTTGATTCGGCAGTTACGAAACGATAACATTTACAGAGATCACATTTATCTGTTAACAGATTTTCGATTCTATCAATTAAAACGCATTATGAGAAGGACTAAAAGAGCGTGTTAGTTACACACACTCTCTTAAAAAGAAAGCCCAAGTTAAAAAATTCAGCTCGATCTGGGACTTAGTAAGAAATATGTCAGTTTTAGACGTGGTGTCCCACGTATCCGTAGATAACACGCATACATGCATTAAACCTAGAAAAAATAAAAAGATGCAAGGCAAAGGTAAATATATTAAAAATGATCTTATTTTATTTCACAAAGCAAAATAAGAACTTCTATTTCAAATAAAAAGTACTGAGACTCAAAAGGATAACCCCCTCGGATAAACTAAAGACTCGGTCGGCGCTCGCATTCCTGTATTTATTTACACCCCATCAAGGTTGGGGTCGCAAGGGTACCTGCAGCGACCCGCTGTTAAAAACCTAGACACGTACCGCGCACGTGCGCACGCGCTTCCAGCCCCGTCACTGAGGGATTTGTGTCGGTAACTTTGTTACTACTCTAAGACGTGATAAACAGAACGAAGGTCATTCACCTTTTTAAGAGTAAAGACTTTTTTTCGCATGGAGAATTTGTGGAATAATCGATGAGGGGAAGGGAGAAGACGTAGGGACGATTGAGAATCTTTATAAATAAAAATGAATGTGTTCGTATAAGGATTAACTTTAAAACGATTTCACTAAATAAGAAAATTAATATATTATTTATTGTATTTGATATTATCAGGATAGGGTTTGTAAATATTTTTTTTGCAATAGGTAATTTTTTTGAGGATTCAGGCGACTGGGACCACTACAAAACTGGGACCGCGGTCCCAGTTGCCTGATTAGTTTTTATTTGTTTATTTCGTCAGGCGAGTGGGACCACCCGTAATTTTAATCACAAATCCATTGTTGAAATACAAGATTTAGTACAGTTAGCAGAAAAGGTGTCACAAATAAAACAAAGTTAATTTTTGCAAAGGTAAGTTAGTTTTTGTATTACCTACTTAAACAGTATAACAGTCTTAATTATGTTTTAAAAATCACGTTGGCTCATATGGCTACTTAACTAGTAATTCTAAGTAAACATTTAACAGAAATAACAATAATATAAAAATCAGTCTTAATGTCTCTTAACTTTATACACCATAAAGTAAGTACTCATTACTCCTATTATATATTTATAATAAAGTCAGAAGATGCACATATCGTGGTGTAATATTTATTTGCAATGACAATCATCTCCTCATAACAATGTTACTTAGCAACCGAATGTCACTTTTATGACAAATCCATACTGACACAACGCCGTACCGCCTGTCTACTCTCCATCCGTCTTACGAATTTTCGATCTACTCTTTGGTGTTTATGGGCGCCTGGTACTTCAAATAGAAGTTTTGCATCACTTCGCTTTTATTTTACATGAATTTTATTCACCATGCTGCCATTTTAGGATGAAATATTCCGTGTGATTACTCTTCGGTACTTATGGGCGCCTGGTACTTCAAATAGAAGTTTTGCATCACTCGCTTTTATTTCCATGAAATTCTACTCCGCCATTAGATATTCCGTGTGACTTCTCTTTGGTGTTTCTGGGCGCCTATAACTTCTACGAGCATGGCGAATCAATCTTACTAATCTGTCGCGAGTTTAACATTTTTTCCCCATAAAAAAAGTGTAGTCAGAAGTTTTCACTTCAAAAATACTTGACCGTAATACTAAATAAAATAAAATTCTGAGTTATAACTTGATTTTTCTGTTAACTGTACATTAAAGGAAATTAGGTATATGGTCCCAGTCGACCGATTCAAAAATGTTATCAGGTAACTGGGACCGCGGTCCCAGTTTTATTTGGTCCCAGTCGCCTGAATCCTCATTTTTTTTTGAACGTGTTGTTTATTTGTTGCAAAAGTACCCAAGTTGAAAATGATAATATTATATAACGTCGAATGTTATTGAATCAAATCATGTGATTTTGACAAGGATAAATCGAAGTGTTTAGTAACACGATCTCAAGTGCATTTCGTGACTACCATATTACATCTTGTTCACACGTGCATCTCACATCTTTGTCGCCCTACGTATTCCTTACGTTTGAACACAATATTATACCACGCCTCACTGCGCAAAGACCAAACAGACAGTTATGCAGACTGTCGGTTTGAATGTACTTTAAAATTGATGTAGTCGTAAAAGTATAGACTAGACTATCGGGCGGTGGGTAGAATATCTGCAGACGCCCGGTATGCAGTTATCGCTAGTGGGGGCGTTGCACTGACTGCATAGGCTGCTTGCCAGACTGTACTTTTCGTCCTCTCCATTCCTATAACCGTCAAGTTGTATTTTTATGAACATTCTTTATGTTATGTTTAAAACGAATGTGGATTTGTATTAGTGAACATCGCATTTGTGTGGTGGACCACGGGTAAAAAACAGTTTTGTTTCAATTACCCGTGGTCCCATTCTAGAGCAGTGGGTCCACGGGGAAAAAACCTGCCCGTGGACCCACTGTGGGTTATAGCCGTGGGACCACGGGTAAAAGGCGTTGATGATCTGTCTTCAAAATTGATGTCGTATACATAACTTCAAATATCACGACCGATTTGGCGTAAGGATTGGGAAGTCAGTTATCATTAAAGGCCGTGGATTCGATTTCCGTACGGTACAAACAATTTATTGTTTGCACGTGTTTGCAACCTTATTTATATTTGTAAACTTTAAATTGTGTCCTTAAATAGTTTCACGATTAGCATTCTCCGTATGTGGTCGGGGATGTGATTTTAATAGTGAAGTGGTAATTATTCCGGAGTTGAGGCTCAAAGGGCGTGCAGGCGCGGCGAGTCGTGTCGCAATGTTGTTTCAGGACTGTTTGCTCCGCCCATTAGCATAATGGCACCTGGTGTAATTGGGACACTGGAGCTTCAGGTGACGTTGACTGATAGCACATACTTCATAATTGGAAAGTTCTCTTAGAGAGGAATTATTAAGTAAGGTCCGGTGTGGCATATACATCCATAACCTCTTAATGGTCCCCTCAGGAATAAAAACTATATCGTAGAATTTAAAAGTATGCTAATTAATTATATGAGTCAAGTAAGTCGTTTTATTCAAAACAATTGGGGCAACGAGTATTTGTTTATTTGATTTAATATAAAATTGATGCTTCTATTGACACAAACAGATGAAATTAATATATTCATTGTGCATCTTCGGGGGTTGTTTGTAGAGTTTATTCGGTTCACTTAAGCCAGGCTCAATATATTGGGTCAGTAGCCACAACAAGGCAGGCACTGACACTGCCTAAATTATTCATGTAAGATTTTCAATTTTCAATTCAGTGTTAATAAATTTCAAAGTTCTGCCACTAATAATGTCTATTCAATTCCATCCAACATTTATTTTAACCACACTAGAGAAATGAACGGTTTAAAAGTTCATTCACGTCTTTATACGGTCATGAAATCGACAGTGATTTAATAACGGCCCTCTCTACGCCATTCATTCACTCACTATTCATTCACTCACTCATTCGGAATAACGAGCGAGCTCGGCGGGTAGACGGTTGCAGTTTTTCTCTCTTCCGAAGATATATTTAATACCGCATTAGTTTGAAGTTTTTAATTAAGGTTTATGTAAGTCTTATTTATGATCTTTGATTTTATTTATAACAATAAACAAAGATTGCTTTCTTAAAGTCAGACTGTGTGTATAAATATTAAAACAAACATCGAATTCTTTGAAACAAAATTAAGAAAAATTATGGTCAACTCAATCCCTTACCAAATTTCTACATGCCAAATAAATTCGTCATTAAGGGAGCCCACAATAGTGGCAGCACATTAAGCGATGTTTCCTGATTATTAGCTGTTTACCACCTGATGTTCTGCGTAGCTGTCTGCCAATCTTTCTTATATATATATAAAATTCTCGTGTCACAATGTTAGTTACCATACTCCTCCGAAACGGCTTGACCGATTTTTATCAAATTTTATATGCATATTCAGTAGGTCTGAGAATCGGCTACTATCTATTTTTCATACCTTTAAGTGATAAGGGTTGTCCACCGCTAACATTTTATTTTTATTTTTTGGATTCATATGGCAAAACAACGTTTGCCGGGTCAGCTAGTAATTACAGAAAAAAGCGATCTTGGACCAATTTCCGGGACAGGTAAAATTCAAGCTTGAATTTCTGATCATAAAGAAGTAATTAAAAGACGCTCTTCATTATGACGGCGAGTTGATTTCCATGAAAACTTTTGCCTTGCATTGTAAAATTAACGATTACTAATAGCGTAAATATCAGAATATCCTTCAGCCATTGATCTAGTTTGAACATAAGGTACATCAATTTTGTACACCGGTTTGTTATACGTGAATCCTTTTCATTCAACCTTGTTCTTTGTGTCATTTTGTTCACTTTATCAAGGACGGACGTTCCTTTTCTCCGATATTTGCTCACGGCCTTCTTAGCCCCGTTCTACTTATCTCTCAAAGCGTATTTTATATCACAAGCGTCGTTTCATATAACAAGGAATCAATTACCCAGCATTTTCTTAATACTTATATCGGATTGTGCAAACATTTTCAATTTCCCAAAAGTGTTCTTTGATCACAAGTTATGGAGATGGTATTTTTACGAGTGAATAAAACATACTTAAACGGGTGAGGGATTAAAGGATGGCATCATTATTAAATGGATAATCTTGCGTTGTTTGTATTTCAATAAAAATACACATTTATGATAGCCAATTTTTTTAGTTAAAGCTTTAACTCAGATATAAAGAAAAACGGTCGAAAGTCAAAGTCAAAATCTTTATTCAAATAGGCTACAAAAGAGCTCCTATAAAAATATGTGGTATAAACAGTAAAACTGCCTTAATAGATCCAATTGGTCTGGTTCCTATTTGAAGAGTTGCTAATGTCTTGTCTCCAATCGCTCCAAATGTAATAACCGGATTTACCAAATCTATAATCTTGGTTCAAGCATATCCCTATAAGATCTGAACAAACCGCTAGCGTCACTGGAAGCTAAAACAAACCGTTGGAGTCCTGCAAAATCTTTTTATAAAATTAAATAAATAATTTCCACTTAACATGCACTTAAAATTTATTTATCTGCTTGCTTTGTGTACTTGTCGGCTGTTAAATAAATGAAAGATAATTCAAAAAGCCACTTTTATACGGTACGAAGGCGTTAACGACTCGGTATTCGCGAAAAAGGAAATTTCTATGTGCAATTTACGTCAAATGTATCAAATAAATGGTGGAGGAAACGTGAGAAGAGGCGATATTAAAATTTCTTAGGAAGGTGAAAAGTGCTTGGGAATTGCGGGCGCTAAACCTTTCAGTTTTAACTTTCCTCTCTCCTGGTCGGCGGTTTTTGCAATCAGCGGGTCGGGAGGGCACAGGGAACTTTCCTTGTTGCTTAGTGGGAAATGTTTACAATATCTAACACCTGTAAACAATACTAGAAGAAGAACTAGACACTTCAAACATACTTTAGTAAATTACACATCTAAAGGTTCATCTAAACTGAAACTTTTATATATTTTTAGTTATTTTTTTTTCTTTAAAAATTGTAATGTGTAATTTTAATGTAAAACAGTAGCGTGCCCCTTGAACAGTGGATCACTTAAATTCGGGCGAAGCATTAGGCACAGCTTATTTTGAATAAGTCATATTTCTGACTGGTATAAATGGTCCACACCCACCCAATACTGCCTTGGAAACTATAGAACCTCTTTGAATTCAAAGGCTCGTCAAAGAGCTCCAGTGATACGTGAATCGTTAGTCGATATTGAATCTCAAGCGGCCGCCCAATAAGGATTTTAATTTGCTTTATAAACCGACCTGTAGAGGCAGTCCTCTAATGGATTTTCTTCGAATACCGATCTCTTTTTCAATATGCCCGAGTGTATTTTCATCTTTCTACTGTATTTTATTGCTGGTTTCTTAACCACCAAGAAATGCTCGATTAAGAATAATCTATAATTGCTCGCTACTTTAACAATAAAAGTAAAAATAGTTAGGCTGCAGGGAAAATGCCTCCATCATACCCCCTTTACACCCGAAAGAGATGAACCGGTACCTGTCTTGTAGCGATTGTTTGCCTGCAAAACAATATTTGTATATACTAGCTTTGGGCGCGACCGCGGGACGGGCGTCCCATACTAGTCTGTATTATATTATAATGTTACGTTAAAGGTCGTTATAATGCTATGAAACTGAACCATAAAAATGGAAAACGTACTCGTAGCTTCACCAATATACGATGAAATATTCGATTAGTTCGCGCCTAACCGTCGATTTCCATAAATATTTTTAGTCGGAGGTTTAATGTAAATTGTACGGCTGTTTGTCCCGCGTTAACGGTCTAACTATTCAAACGACTTTAACAGTATTTAGTGTAGTTATCCTGCTAACCTACAGAGGTTTCACTCTACACGTGCGTGAAATCGTACAAAGGTTTACCATGCTCTACTATGTTTATGTTGATGAAAGTTGTAGTAGACACGCCAAAATTAACCAAGCATTTGACAATATCACATACTTTATTGTCATGCTATGGCTCTACACCTTACAAACACGTTTTATAAACTATAGTTGCAGCTTTAAATGCAGATGCGTGGTTGTTAGTTCTGCGTTAACTGTTTTACTATTCAGCTGACTTTCAGAGTATTTACTCGTAGTGTACAAACATCCTCCTAAACTACAGACTACGGTTTTGCTTGTTTTTCATTCCGTTTGTGCGAGGTATAGCAAAGCACGGTTTACGATTATCTGCTTTGTGTATGTTATTCAGTTTCTGTGTAGTTATTTGCTTTTTGACTGGTGGTGCAGTGGCTAGTAGTTCGCACTATTACATGATTGGGTTTTGTACGTTCAAAAATAAGGTCCCCATTATCCCCATCGCGCCACAAATCACGGCGCGTTCCCGTCTGGGCCACCAATGGCAGGGGGGGGGGGGGCAACGTCACACCGGCCCCCTTCAATCAGCTGTGCACCACAGCCCCAACTTCGCGCCCACTCATAGTTTACCGGAGAGCAAACTAATGCTACAACCCGGCTCCTATAGGCTTCCAATAAAGCTTTCTAAAATATTCCCAAGCAAACACGTTTCGAAGAGCAAAGTGACGCCTGCCATAATTGCGAACGTGTCCGCTCCCCTAATGAGCGTCTCCTATCTCTGGTGAATTAATAGACTAATTAATTCTAACAAATAGCTTTTCGTCTCCTTTGTACTATTTACGCATAAAGTGGGTTTTTACTTGTATACTTTTTTATAGAAGTACAATGCTCTTGATTTAATTCAGTCGACTTGAATTTTATTTACTATCTAACTCTATTGTAGCATGACTGTCGTATTGCTTATTTTTAAATGTTGACAAGGTTTGTGAAGGCATTTTCACTCCTGTTCTCGTATACAGGGGCGTGCATCCCATATAGGCAGTTAGGCACTGCCTACTTTTAAAACTCATTCGCAGAAAACCTTAAGAAATATTTTATTTTTAAAATATATAAACATAAATAAAGAAATAAACTTTCCCACAACACTTCATAATTTCATCCGAACACCTCATTCATGACATATACGTATACCTACGCGTCTATAGATGCGAGGTAGGCTCTGGCCGCGCGCTGCCTACCAAGCTCCATACAATCGAACACGTCAAAACACATTTTCGTTTAAAATGTGCTATGCGACAAAATAAAAAAGTCACTCTAGCGTATAACACAATAACGAGAAAGGGCAACACCTTCATTTAGTCGCATTGGGTAGTCTAGCCTACTACGTAAAATTCGTCTGGCTTACAATTGATTTGTACAATAATTTTACTGTAGAAAAATCAAAATGAAATAAAAGACGAATTATAATGCACCTTTTTCGATGCTTAAGCTAATAAATAACAATATTTGTGAAATTAAGACGCTTCTACTTCCGTATTAATTTACCACAAACAAGCAAACATGTCATTGCTTATGAATCTCACCGATTTCAATAGATGGCGCTAAAACGAATAAATGTATCGGTTTACAATTATTTTTAATCATATTTAATTAATTATCACAATTTTGATGGCTGATTTGTATATCAGAATTCTCGTATTATATTGTTATGATAGATAGATTTTACTTTACTATTTAAAACACACACTTAGAAGTTATTGGGAATTTAAAGTAATGAAATGTTATTTGTTTTACGTCAAGGTCAAATCTGCTTGCTTTTTGGTTGGTTGTTTACATTTGTGTTTACATTTCTCTAACCTATCTTCATGGTGCGTGTGTTAAAACTTTTTAGAGCTATATTTTAATTACTTAATAGCGAAATCTATGTTATTTTGTGGAGTGCAATGATATTTTAATCAATGTTTGTGTCTTCAAGCAATACGGAACATTGTGTGATGTGCATTTCTGACGATGGAAAATAACACTGTTCGGTATGTCCCCAAAATTTCATTTGTTTTGTTTAGATAATTATGATTGGATAAGTTCCTTTAGGTCAACGGAAAACTATTAATCTAATGATCTTAAAATAAAAATATTATGATAATAATTTTAATTGGCGCGCCCGGCAATTTTTTACGTTTTGATAATGAATGAATGAATGAGAAACGAATAGTTGACTTAATAAAAAGTTGCAAAAAATATGGGATAGATATGGTTGACCTAATAGGTAATAATACCTATCGAAATCGATATTAGTATAATTAGGTTAAAAAACAGCACTACCGCATTCTTCAGGATGGCCATGAACTCGCGCGCGTACCATATGTATCTCTATTTAAAGTTATAACAGATTTTACAACTCTTTAATACTGCAATTAGAGCTTTAATATATTGCCGTGGTTTGCTATAATAATTCCCAACCATTAATTTATTTAATTGATACTATACAAACAGAAAGTTTAATGTCATTTAACGAGCAGTTGCTATCTGTATCCTATAAATTAATTGTGTAATTAGTATTAACAGTGTTTTCTTCTTCGCTCTACCGTGGATAGCGGTGTCAACAACAGTCGTGACTGTTCATATTTCCTCCCTTCTGCTCTAATACAACATTAATTAACTTGTTAATTGGATTTCCTATGATGTTCATTATAAATTCTGTTCACTAAGTTTTGGTAATTTGATAATTTGATTAATGAAGTCATGTTCAACACATAACAATACAACAAACAAGATTTAACTTAAGCTTTTATTGAAACTTCGTAGTTCAATAAAAGCATTTAATTTTGCATGCTTTTACGTGCTTAACCGTAGAAAATTGATTCTTGGTAAATTTTTCATAAAATAAGGTTGTGGGAGACGTAGGTTCGGGCATTAAAAACTCTAAGGATCAGTTTAAGAGCACAAAAGTCGTAAAGGGTAAACATATGGCTACAATCTCATCTGATGGTAAGTGTGATGCGGCCTAGGGTGGTACATGCTTATCCAAATATAGCCTATTCACTCTGGACATAAAGATCTTGACTGATGCGCGCTTAAATCTTCACCTGTACCTGTGTTTTGTAAGTTTCTTTATTACAACAGTTGAATATTCCATAACTGTCTTGCTGTTTGCATAATTAGTACACTACGACGTCATATCCCGCCGACCTAGTGTACACCGGTATTCAGCTCTTTCAACTGACAATTAACGAACTCGAGTCATTCATTAATTACCCATCATTGGTCGCAATGATTTAATTTCAATGTTTGTTTGTAATACCACAGAATATATAATAGTATTAACACTGCTCGTGAAAGTAAGCTCACGGTCTCAACGTTTGTTTTATTTATCCGCTAAGAGCTACAAAGCCGTGTTCCAATAATGAAAAAAATATATGCTCAAAATTCACAGCTAACAAACTTATCCAAAGTTAAATTCCGTTGAAATCTTTACAAACTTTTAAGTGCTCCAAACTACTGAGAACGTCGAACTTTCGAACTAAAGAAATACTTTCCGGGCTATACAACACATTAATAAGGTAAAGTAGGCCGTTGAAAAGTTATTTGGCATTGTAAAGAGTATATAGGAGTTGCAGAGAATTAGTTGGTAATTTTGTTATAAGCTCCCGATGAGGTAGGGCGGAGGCATTGCCAGGAGGAAATTGATTTGAAGACGTTGCATTCATGGGTACTGGCAATGCTGAGTTCGATGGTTGGACGTGATGGCAGCGACAAGCGGTTTAACGTTAATCTTTTTAATTATGTTTATTAACTTAGTTAACGTACATTTACATATTGCATGTTTTTAAGAGCAATACATGCATATATGTGCTATAGTTATAAATGCAACATGTTTACAAATGTTAGAACAACGTTTTGTAAACATGTTGTTATTAAGAAAAAAAAAACAGCGAATTCTTTTTTATGTTGCAGTCGTATATTATGTTGTCACTTACGGCTACTATAACTTTTTCTCAATTACTTAACAAAAAAAGACAGCATCAGTGATATCTGACAGATAAATTAAAAGGAGATTATCCGACAGTGGTGAAATTGGCTTTTTATACTACTAATAAAATATTATAAATGCGAAAGTCTGGATGTTTGGATGTTTGTTAAGGTGCTCCCTCACCGGGAGCATTCGCGTGTAATGTAACGTTACAGACTCGAGCATTACAACAGTGTAGGAGGAGAACCCAGCATTACAATGCGCAACTTGTAATGATACAATGTGTAATCAATCAATCAGCAGAATCTATAATCTTACATTACACGCGAACGCTCGTCGGTCAGGGAGGTACACCTAGTTAGTAGGTATTGTATTGTTATGTAATGCTCGGAAGACGAATCTATAATGTTACATTACACGCGAAAGCTCCCGGTGAGGGCTCCCTCACCGGGAGCTTTCGCGTGTAATGTAACATTATAGTAAAGGTGCTCACCTTTACTCAATCACGCCTAAACGGCTGAACGGATTTAGATGAAATTTGGCATACGTATAGTTAATAACCCGGATTAGGACAAAGGCTATAAAATTCCTACGGGAAATGTCTCATTCCCGCGAGATATTTGAAAATAGAAATTACGCGTGGGTGAAACCGCGGGCTGAAAGCTAGTACCTACAGTAATGACGTTCAATATACAACTAGACACCCAATCTCTAAGAAAAATTCCTCAAAAAACGTCCGAGCGGCGTTGACACAGATGACATTAACACATTCGTTCAAATTAACACCTTATCTCGTGGCAGTTAGTGTTTAATGTCAATTGTATACAACTAAACGAAAACTCTGCCCAATAGTCGAGTAGGCAGACTTTTGCTTTGGACAATATTTGAGCGTGATTGGGAGTCTAGTTTTTTAATTGAACGTCATTGACCTACAGTAATAATTTAAACACACGCTGCCGCTCATCTCTTGGGAATCAAATGAATTGGATGTTTCGTGTTTGATAGCGTCGTTTCCATTTTAAATTGCATTCATTATCGGCTTACCAAATCTCCGAACGAATTTGTTTCTGCTTTTAATTAACTTCTTCTGATATTTTCTGCCAAACCAGATATTTATTTAATCCTCTACTTAATTACGTTCTATTTCAGATAATACTTTATTTAGACGTGAGTAGAATTTTCATTTATTTATTTATTTATGTGCACACAAATAATTAAAGCATGTGAGGACCGAACTCACTACCACTAGTGTAATAGCCAACTTCTCAACCATTAAACTAAATGTGAAAAAATGTTTGCGCTTTAGCCCAAGACGCTCTATGATAAAAAGCAAAAATTGAGAAAGCCCGGTTGTAAAGAATGTTTAATGAAATCTCTTCCAAATTACTCAACTGCGGGCAAATCCCAGTTGACGGTCGAATGCTCAATAATAACTGAAGTTCCCTCCGACAAAAGTCTACTGAGTCTCCATAAAAAAATTCAAGTCCTACAATGCCCTTTCTGGAATCCTTCTCGAATTTTCGGGAATTTTCGGACATCGCCGGCGTAGAAACAAGACGGCAATTAAACTGACGTCGGCGGTCGAGGGTCGAATAGTAGGGGGATGTACTATGTAGGGAGATCTAGACGAGGCCGCTCTGGCAAACTGTGCTTAATTAATTTTCTGCGTTCTGCTTTTCAATTTATTCTGACTTGTCGTACACTTTTTGTACAAACCACTGGCTTCGATAAGATAGCTTTAAATTCATTCTGGCACAATTTGAAGTCGTTTGGAGTTAAATTAGTATTCAGTAGTCAGAAATATTTAGTCGTCTATCCTTTGACGATTACGAAAGCGAAGTTAATGTCGTCTTCATCAATTTGTATATTATAACTTGAAAATTAGTTTTCTAGAGAAGTAATTTTCAATGGAGTCTAGTAATTATTTATCACTCAGCTTGACGGAAATCAAAAGAGGAGTCTTTATTGTTATATTATCGAACGTTTCTTGCCGGTGCCTTCTCGACAGAAGAAACATTGTTATTTATTAGTATATCTTACATAATTAAACACATGTATGTCTATTGATGTATTACTATAATATAGGAACATTATCCTAGTTTTTTGCCTATTCCTTTTTCATGAGTATTTCCTATCATATTGTCAATAACAATTTCAGTACCGTCGATAAATGTAAATTGTCAATAAGATTGGCAAATTATGCCTGTCTCACCGGCTGAAGGATGTCAACGTCTGCCGAATTTTCTCAACCAAAAAAACAAATGCCTCTCTCTGAACGCCAATTTTCTCCATCACTTTCCGCGACGTTTGTCTGTCTGTCCGTTTTATTCAATCTGCATGTTCCCAATTCGGCCATAATGTGATTAATTTCCATTTTGCCGTCGTTTATCGGGCACGATAGCGGGGTGTGATTTAATTTCGTCGGGAGAAAGTTTATAAACCCAAAATTTTGTTAACAGTTGTATAATTATTCCATTTGTTGTTTTTTTTAAATCTGTTATGATTTAATGTTAAACAAATAACCTAAAATGTTATTTATTTATTTTTCATTAAAAAATAAAATTGTCGTATGAGATTATTAGCAAAGTAAAATCCAAATACTTGAAGTGCTGTTAAGAGCATTATACTTTCGAGGCCCGTTTTCTTCGCTCATGAACCCCTAATTCACACCCTGAGTGCATTTTCGTGTCCGACGTCATTCTTCACTCAGAATTTGCCTTTCACTTTATCTGCGACCCTCAAACGATTTGCTCTCAACTTAATCCGGTGCACGTCTTTAACCCTTGTTATATTACGATAGATTTTACGATAGAGCGGTGAACGACTCGTGTCGTACTCAGAATGCTTACTCATACCAGATAATATGTGAATTTAAACTCTTCTCTTCACGAATTTTAAGTTCGTCTACAGAGGCTAGTATGATGATCCTATGGAACGCTGTCTTATGTTCTCGTAAAACGTGGAATATCTTTCTCCGAGTTAGTTCGACTGTGCTCGGGGACCAAGGTTGTTGGTAGTTCTGTTTGTAGTAATAACTCGTGTTGCGAAACGATAAAAGACCCTGCTGATCACGGTAGAGGTCGCAACAAGTGCACTTCTTTTTTGTTTATAAGCTGGTATTTCTCTATTGTTAGAAGAATAATTGGTTCAAGCGATTTACACATCACTATGGTCAACGCGGGCGGTGCCCTGCACTAGCCGGGAAGTTGGACATATAGATTTACCGCGCTTTGGTGTTATGAGAGTTGTTGTAAAACAAAAATATTACATGCTAATATAGAATTCAGGTGTGTTTTATATCTATCACTATGAATACCTTAAATTACATGGAACTGAACACAATGTTCGAAATCGATAGTACAACAAACAACGTTTTTTTTTATTCAAATACCTTGTTTCTTGACCTTGTAGCTTAGAATAAGAAACGCGATTAAAAATCAATTGCTCCCAGCTCCATACATTATGGACCTGGCTGCCTACTACAGAATGCATGCTTAAATATGTATGTTAGTTCAGTCAGGGATACATCAACCTAGTCTATATCAGGTTTGAATTATTTTTAATGTATTTGATGATTCGATAGGTTGAAGTATTGTCTTACGTTCGATACTCTACGCTTATCAACGATAACATACTTGTTTTTCAGACTAATATCGTAAACTTTATAATATTTATATCCATGTTTTTTTGTTTCAGGTAATTAAAGTGGCTGGATTTGCATACAACATATACCTAAGGGATTATAAATTTGGTATGTCGTTAGGTATAAATTTTGGGCCCTGTCTAATTTATGGGTGGCCAATTTTTGTCGAAGTTTTTTCGAACACCACGGCTCTTGTTTATAATTTACGTATCCGCATTTTACATGCGTGCGCAAAAATAGCTAGTACCCAACATGATTGCCGATGACTTGGTTTCAATGATAGAGTCCTTTGCTCTGAAGTGGGACATTTTAGGCTGTGTCCCCAGTAGGAAAACACCGCGTCCAGTAAGCGCAAAACTAGCAAACTGTGGACACTCCATTTCTAATATGCATTGAAAGGTACTAAATCGATAGGCCGCAAAATCAGTCTGCCGCTAACAGTTTGCCTAACGGGGACACAGCTTAAATAAGCATACTAACTTAATTTTTATTTGCGTAATATATTTTATAGTGGAGGTGTTTCATTTAAACAAATTCTATTAGAACTTAATGTTTAGAAAAAATAAAGGTATTGTTAAACCTATACCCTTAAATACCTTTTGTCTGCGAACCTTTTCCCCTCATTTTAGAAATCTAACCCCCCATTCGCAGTAATGGCAGGTGCTGTAATTACGGGCGGCTCGTGTACATCCTGTTTAAAAGGGTACGGTCGAGTTTAGAAGTTTGTATTGCTACGTAAATTCAATGTAGGAAGGTTTGCTTACCCTAATAATTTTATGTTTATTTCGTTTTCTTTAAGGGTGAAATTGATTGTTTTTTATGAAGTAGGAAGTCAAACATGCATTGCTTTACCACACAAAATAGTTATTGGGATGTTTATTTTGTAAGTACTTCTGGAAAAGAAACGTCATTAAATTGGAGTATGATTTTCTATCAATTCCAAAAATTTACCTCAGTCATGTGAACGTCGTACCTTTCCGTTCCGTTCCATCGTTTAAAATTATTCGTTAATTATAATTCTTAAATAAAGTTAAATAAACCCTCCATCCATGATAACAATGAGTTCCCCTTTGAGGCCAGACATTATAAATACAGAGTTTAAACTTTTATTTAATTAAAACTTCAACAGAATTTGGAAGCCTACACAATTTCATTTGAACCACCGCTCTCTCAAAAAGTAATTGCATAGTACCGCTGTCAAGGGTAACAAACGCGCCCCGTTTCATCTGTATTAGGACGGTTTCAGATTAGCGTATTTTTCTGCGCGTATACGGTCGTTTCGGCATACTCACTGACACGCGCGCTACATTACGCGCTTCAAAAAATCGGACTCGCGCGGGCATATTTCGGCGTGTGCACTCGAACATGAGGTGTATCGCGACTTTCCCTTATACGAGCTTATAAGCGCGTCAACGCTCGTATAACCTGAGCATGTGGCATATAGCCCTGCTTTATAAGGACGCCATATACGATATGCGCCTACATGCGCTGCAAAAAGATCTTATACGCGCGTATAAAACGCTAATCTGAAACCGCCCCAACCTTTGCTGGATTCGGGAAAACTGTCGATGCATGTAAACAACTAGTCCGCTTTGGTTAACCGACGGCCTAGCCGATGGGGTGGAATAGGCCACTGTTTTTAGGGCGCCCTTGCTAGTAAGAGGATAGAAGACTTGCAATATAGTATACTCTAATCGAAACGCAGACTCGATAATTTCATCTATCAACTTTAACGTTTGTATAGGGCTAATGTGAATAGTGTCCAGGTATATATTTATATGAGACTTGCTATAAAGACATAAATCAGTTCTTCTTTAACTTCATATAAAAATTAATTTAGAGGTCTACCTCGAAACATTGTTTAGTCAATACTTTATAAAAGAGGAATTGTAAAGATTGTAATATTTATCCATAATAATACTTACCCTAATGACAATGCAGTTAATACGAGCGATTGTACTAAACAGTAATTTCTATGCAAGTTAACCACTTGCGTTGCTTCTATGTGAATTCTCACAAATGGGCATACTAACCATAATGGTCGTACAATTATTTCGCGCATTCTAGTAAACACATATTATGTATGTACATCTATTATGAACGCGGTAGCTATCAGTAGTATCTAATCAATTATATTTTATATGTATGTATTTAAACATGATTTAGATAAAATAAGTAAGTGGAGTTTTATTGTCACCCGCTGCATTGGAGGTCTATGAGCAGAGTTGATCTTGTCCGGAAGAAGATCTTCCACTTTTAAAGGAAAATCCTACAAAAAAAGCTCAGACTCAGTTTACATAGCATCAATATTGATCAAGTCAGAATATGATCATTATTTACTTTAAGATCATTGATCTTGTCGGTGGAGCAACTTCCATTTATCTCTGGATCAAATTTAATATTATAGCTACGGTAAAATATCTAGTTACCGAGGAAGTAAGTAGGTCGGGACACGTCGAGCAGTACATCTTAGGTTTTCCCACAGCTATATCGGGTATCTAGTATGTTACTGGACTCTTCCACAGTGTGGCCGGGTGTTTCCACAAGACGCGTTGAGGCGCTAATTGGCGGCAAATAGGAGGAACTCGGCAAACAAAGCCGGCAATTATGCATTATGCAGTCCGCGAGTGTCGCACTGCTCCCGACTAGACTCATTGAATAGTGCCGCGTGCGCTTTGACCAGCTAATGGCTTCTGACACTGTGATTGGATTTGCCTTTGTTTGTTGGTTATTCATAGGAATGCTTTTTTGTAATGAAAATGTTTTGCAAGTTCTGTTGTTGTTAATATAGGTACAAGATTTTAACTTTCATGGGTATTGGAACTTTTTGAACAGCTCGGTCTAAAAGATCCTTGTTCATATTTGGTAAGAAATGTTAGGAATATTGATAGCAAAGGCACGAACACTTCTCGTGATAAACGTATAAGTGTTGGACACTATAAATGTCATGGTTTGATCTGATCATGTGCAAATAAAACTAAGGATTTTAAAGCCCGAAACAAAAGAACAAAAAAAAAACTGAGTAAATAAACCACAGAACATCTAAAACGTGTAACTGTATTCTTGTAAATATTCAAATGATGTGTAATTTATTAATTATAATATTAATTTGCAAGAAAATACTAAATGAAACACGAATTTCCAAAGCGAATGCTAATATAGACACATAAACGGGTCATCATTGGCAAGTTATGCTCATAAAACAGGCGGATGAGCAGAATGGCTCTATCGCCGATACGGACGCACTGGGCCGGCGCTGAAGCCTACGCGAGCGATACAGACATAATTGCCACTGTTGCCGGGTCGGAGCGTTTGTTTGTCAAACGGGCCTTTGTATACTGATTTTGAAATAGAAGTCGAAAAGTTCATTATTGCTCTCTGTTACCCTGGTTGCCGGCAGAGCCCAAAGATAGAAAATTTTAACAAACGTACGTACTCGTATCTTAATAGTAATCATTAACCATTAGGTGTCACTCATGCTCGTATGCTTTCCTCTTTTATATAAAAATGTTTGACCCTGTCCCATACACAATGACGTTCAATATTGAACGTCATTGCCCATACATAAGTTTTTTTGTCTCCAAGCTTATTCTGTCATAATCATCATTGTAGCCAATATTTGAATACTATACTCTTGTATCGTGGAAGTGCGTATCTTTTTCTTTATCTACGTTAAATTCACGGACCAAAGAAAGAATATATTTTCTTTGAGAATTTCCCTCCATTTCCGCCCCAGAATTTGAATCACCTGAGACCGCGATCCGAAGCTTAGCCACTGGATTCCAGAAGCAATACTACAATGTTATAAACAAATGTTTAGTTTTATTCACAAGCAAGTTTTAATTAGACATAATATATGGTAACTGTTTAACATTGTGCCTTGTTTATAACCGCAGTGGAAATTGAATTTCCACGAATGCATAATCTCGTTATCGAGAGCGCCATTATCTGAATTTTCGAATTGTACTTTTGCATGATTCGGTGTTTGTTTTGTAAATGTGTAACAGGGCGAAATTAAAGAAAAGTTCTCTCTGTTAAGCACATTTATGTAGTGCAAATAATAGAAACACACTTGTCTCTATTATGCTTTTGCAGTAGTGATGAAACGACTCGAGTCCTTTAAGTCGTTTAAAGTAAGACTCGACTCGTTTTACACGACTCGACTCTAAAATTAAGACTCAGCTTTAAGTCTTATCTTATACAGCTCAGTCGTTTAACGTATAAGACTCAAACGACTTAAACGACTAAAATGCTTAAACGACTTAAAAGACTTAAACGACTTAAAAGACTTAAACGACTGCAGTTCTTTACAAAAGAACTCGCGTTTGAGATAAGCGATAAGTTTGTATTACTAAAAACGCTCTAAACCGACTTAAATTAAATTATATCTTTATTATACAAGGTGAAACTTAGTAATCTATATATACAGTGGTGGACATATAATTAAAGACACTGAGGAGATATTAAGTTTTCAGAGTTTACCTACCCTTTATACTTTTATTGTATTACATTTATTATCTTGCAATATTATTTAAATTGTTCTTAGGGTTATCGTAAAATGTTTGAAGTAAAATAAAGATACTTAAGATGTTCTATTAATTTTTTTTGTTGGTAAAGTTTATTGCAAGCAGTACGAACGAATACAAAGACCTGGCCAACTAATTAAAGACAGACTCATTAAGTAACTATAAAAAATCAACTTAATAAATTTTGAAACGAACTTGATTTTAATACATTTTGGACGTATTTTAAAAACATAAAAACACGACATTAATATTTTGTCGCATGTCCTTTAGCAGCAATAAAAGTCCAACCCCGGCTAGGCATTGATGCCTTCAAATTATTGCAGGTTTGAATCGAAATCTGCACCCATGCCGTTTTAAACGTCGAGTAAAGTTGATGAACATTACTAGTATGTTTTTTTCCTTTAATTTTCTTCACATTAGATCACATGTTTTCGGTCGGGTTAGTGTCGGGACAGTACGGTGGCCAATCTAAAACTGTTACTTATTGGCTCCTTAGCAATTCTTTGACTCCTGCTGAAGTGTTTATGGGATCGTTATCGTGTTAAAAAGTCTATATCACCGCCAAATGTTCATTGGCGTAAGGAACAAGACTTTTTCTAAAATACTCCTTTAATAAATTTATTCCTGCTACCTTGTATATTTTTTTTTATTAGGTCATCTTTATCAGGATAATATCCTCAAATTTTTGTATTACCCCCTCAACGTTCGACTGTTATCTTTGTGTACTTTGGATGCATTTTTTTTATTTGGGGGACGCCTAACGTAAACTTTTCCTTTAGAGTTAACCATATTAATTTAAGTTCTTCGGAAATAAACACATTTTTTCTCAGTCTTTCTGTCCCGATGTGAATATTTTTGGGCAAATCGTAATTTTGCTCCTATTTTTGTTATTCCTTCAAACGAAGGATCTTAGAAAAAATCTTTCAAAAAAGGGTGACTTTCATAACTTCCTTCTAATCGTTCTGTTAGATACTACTTTAGACCCCTCTACACCAAATACTTCATAACGCATGACTTTTGAGCCATTTGATAGGTCTTTTTTAATCAAATGATGCTATTTTTAAGGTGGCTGCTTTTCTCGGTCAAAATTTCCTAGGCATGTGAACCGTATAAAACTTCTTAAAATTCCGGATATCGTCTTTAACCATACTTTAGAGCATCGTTAGTGATCTTTTAATGTACTGTCCGACCAACCTTTGATATAATTTTTTTTTTTAATTTTCTTCCTTTACTAGGGAAAATCGCAACTTTTTCCCTTTCCCATACTAATTCATTTTTATCACAATAAATACTTAAAGCAAGTTTAAAACTAATCTAGTTTTTGCTTGTCAGGATAAAATCTGCATAATAGAAAAAGTTAAAGTGCTCCTTTTATGGTTATGCTAACTTTAGAACATGAAATACGCACTGTCTTTAATTAGCTGACCAGCGAAAAATGTATCGACAAAGTTTGTGTTACATTTAAAAAAGGAAATAAGACTAAAATATTGCTTTAATAACTTTTTTTCTGTCCGCATTTTAAAAATACGACAACAGTGTACGTATGAAATCCAATAAATATGGAATTAATACTTATCTGGGTCTCTAAATACCGTTTATTTTGTTGTACGTAGTCAACATCAAGAGTGTCTTTAATTATAATATGTCCACCACTGTATGTATAATCTTCTATATAAATAAAAGAAAGTCGTGTTTGTTACAACACTTATAACTCAAAAACGGATGAACGGATTTAGATGAAATTTGGCACACGTATAGTTTATAACCGGGATAAGAACATAGGATACTTTTTATCCCGGAAAAGTGGGGGGAAGGGGGGATAGTTGAAAAAGGAAATTACGCGCGGGTGAAATTACGAGCTTGCTGCCTGCGTACATTCCTAAAATGTCTTAACTCTCGGACTGTCGGACGCCTGCATTTAAAGTGAGATCGTATACCTGTGCATTAAGGTCAACTTTTGAATGTATTGAAATTAGAGTTGATATTATTTTCGTCCTAAACATACCTCTCGCCGTTGCTAACTACTTTCGGGACAGTTTTTGAAGGCAGTTTTATAGGCAATGTTGCTTCTTGTCGGCAAATGTATATTTCACGATATTAATTAAAACGAATACTGTAGGCATGAGAGACACTTTTGTTTATGGAATTTTTTTGACAAAAGTCGTTCTATCTGTTCTAATTTGTTGGCGATTGTTAGATTTAAGTTGTTTGCAGGAGGGGTTTACTTAATTTTTACATATTAGCTAAATAGTAGGTACCCAGACTACGTACGTCCGCGGATTATTAAGTATTATTTTTTATTATTACCTTTGGCTTGGCATCGACTTCAAACAGATTTAGTAGGTAGGTAGCACCTACCTAGCACGTAAAATACAATTTCATTTTATTAATAGGCTTAGACAATTAGCGCATTTGATGAATGTCTTATTAAAATTATTTTTTGCTTTTCAGTGTTTTTAGGTAGTTTTTATTTTGTTTTTTTTAAGGCGGTTTAATTTTTTTTTAAAGTTTGTTTACCTGATTTTAGTCTGAATAACACGTAGCTACGTGTTATTCAGACTAATACTATGTTCAAAAATGTGGTCCGACCAGACATTCTGAGATAAGCTTAGCAAGCGATGTATTTTGTTGTTCTGAACGCGTAAGTAAAACTCCGGCGTGACAATTTTATATAGTTACCGAGATATTTAAGTCCAAAGTCATAGGATTTTTTATATGTCGAAATCACAAAAATTAATATTTCTCAGAAAATTCTGATAAATTCTAATGGTTCACAGTTCAGGTGTATTATCCGTTTAAGCCCACGTTTAATAGGCTTTTTCACATCACCAAAACACAAGCGTAATCCGAGAAAATTCAACATTTCATGAAAAGCGTTATCATTTTTTTTCTTGATTGTGTCGCGTTAGTAGCACCCAGAAACTATTTACATTTATTACTTATTATGTTCCCTATTGCTACAAAAAAAAACCAGCTTCTAGTTCCATGGAGTATAACAGATAATCATTTCTAAAATGTTTACCATCACCTACCGTTTTTTTAAAGGCAATTATTTAAAACGGTTTTTCGTAAGGCGTCTCTTAAAATTAATAAAACATCCAAACATCTAAACTTTCACATTCATAATATTAGTAAGATATACCAAAATCTATTTAAAATACGATTCTATATTAAACCACGGGTTATATACCATTAATTTCGTTTTATTAATATCAAGAGACGCCTTACGAAAAACCGTTTTAAATAATTGCCTTTAAAAAAACGGCAGGTGATGGTAAAATTTTTAGAAACGATTATCTGTTATATTCCATGGAATTAGAAGCTGTTTTTTTTTTTTTTGTAGCAATAGGGAACATAATAAGTAATAAATGTAAATAGTTTCTGGGTGCTACTAACGCGACACAGTCAAGAAAAAAAATGATAACGCTTTTCATGAAATGTTGAATTTTCTCGGATTACGCTTGTGTTTTGGTGATGTGAAAAAGCCTATTTAAACGTGGGCTTAAACGCATAATACACCTGAACTGTGAACCATTAGAATTTATCAGAATTTTCTGAGAAATATTAATTTTTGTGATTTCGACATATAAAAATTCCTATGACTTTGGACTTAAATATCTCGGTAACTATATAAAATTGTCACGCCGGAGTTTTACTTACGCGTTCAGAACAACAAAATACATCGCTTGCTTAGCTTATCTCAGAATGTCTGGTCGGACCACATTTTTGAACATAGTGTGAGTAAAACTCTTTCATAATAATAATAGCGAAAATACGAGTAAAATAGTAGAATTGTATTATTTGACAATATTAGGTATTCATTAATTGTGTTCAGCGCCATGTTCGGACTGGGACGAGTTGCCCCCTAACCCAACTAAAGATGCAGCCCGCAAGAGGGACATAAGAATTAAG
Organism: Mecyna flavalis; assembly: GCA_949319885.1. NCBI lineage: Eukaryota > Metazoa > Arthropoda > Insecta > Lepidoptera > Crambidae > Mecyna > Mecyna flavalis. The sequence goes on from OX439426.1 coordinate 4,828,254, forward strand.
AAGTCGTACCCTGTAGCTTCCATCATCACAGTTGTACCTTCCATCATCAGCTTAGCTGCAAAAGTACCTACATGAAATACAACTAACGGTCCACATCTTCCTACAATACTGAAAGAATTATCCCCTAACTCCTAACCGTTAAGGAGTTGTACCTTCCATCATCAGCTTAGCTGCAAAAGTACATGAAATACAACTAACGGTTCACATATTCCTACAATACTGAAAGAATTATCCCCTAACTCCTAACCGTTAAGGAGTTGTACCTTCCATCATCAGCTTAGCTGCAAAAGTACATGAAATACAACTAACGGTCCACATATTCCTACAATACTGAAAGAATTATCCCCTAACTCCTAACCGTTAAGGAGTTGTACCTTCCATCATCAGCTCATCAACATAAAATGATGTCTAACGGACGCAAAAACTTGAATGGCTTCAGAAAAAAACAAGTAACGCGTAGTGTGCGCCTATGAAATTTGAGGTTTTCCCTTGATTTTCCCGGGATCCCATCATCAGATCCTGACATGGTGACAATGGGACCACCTCGGAACTATGCACTTTCAAATAAAAAAGAATTATTTAAATCGGTCCACAATTGACGGAGAAATCGACGGACATACGTAAAAAAAAAACATACATACAGTCGAACATAGAACCTCCTCCTTTTTTGAAGTCGGTTAAAAATAAAAAAAGATATGAAAACTTTAATATCTTTATAGTCGCGAAGATTCTGTTGTTAATGTTAGGATTCCTTTTATTGTTTTGCGTTTCGAGACTTTAATGAAATATTTTAACTTTAAACTCCTAGTAAATCTGTACAGTCACTAAACAGTGACGAAAAAATTGAAAAATAAATTGTGTTTCAATAATTAAAAGTGCTTTTATTGTTTCATTGACGGGAGAACACTTATAGTTGCATCAAATACACGCCACGAGTTTCGACTCCCCAAGCGATGAGTCGAGTCTTTTAAGTCCTTTAAGCTGTTTAAGCAACAGCGCAGTCTTTTAAGTCCTTTAAGCTGTTTAAGTAACAACTCAGTTGTTTACGTTAAAAGACTTCGACTTAAAAGACTAGTTATACGACTTCGACTCGGGACTAAAAGACTGACTTAGTCGTGAGTCGTCAACTCAAGGCGAGTCTTACTTTAAACGACTTAAAGGACTCGAGTCGTTTCATCACTATTTTGCAGACTAAGCTTTCCTCCAATCACACAGAAAGAAAAAAATTTTTTTTTACTCTATGCTTTTGTGTATTATAAAAATAATACACCAAAGTATGGAAAATCTTATCAATGAAGGTTTATAGACAAACGACGCACAAATAATTAATGCTTTTTATACCTTGAAAAAATTAACTTGAGCAGTTTTATAACTTGAAAATGGCTACTTAAAAATGTAAAGACACAAATAACTGTCTGTTAGCGACCCCTTACATCTTGGCCTTTTGCCATACACCATTTCGCAAATATTGCATCCTGGGACCTTAAGCTATTCATGAATTTTTTGACTGCGTTTCAAGCAGACATCGTTGGCTGCGACCCAAGTTAAGAGTATGTGAACAACGCAGCACATATCATAGTTCACAATAGAACAAAAACACATGGTATACGAGATACATTCGCTGATAACTAAAGAACTAAAGAGTTCGGTACTGACCCGTTTAGTCCTTGGGATTAGACTGAGAGCCCTGAGTCGGCTGTGTTTCGATTATATTAATGAGGGAGATAGCAAACTACAAATCAAAGGTTCGAAGATCAGATGACCGTAGGGTAGATAGGGATGGTAGCATTCTGGTCATACATATTCCCTCAATAGCATAGATAGGGAAGCTAACTACGAGAAGTAGTAGCATGTAAATAACAGTCAATTTTAATTGTACCATAACTACTAAATAAGTTATCGTAATATTATATGCCTACTGGATCTATTCATCTGTATTGTACCTATGATTTACAGTAATTTTATGATGATTTGGATGATATTAAAGCTTTAAGTGTCGTAATAAATCAAAAAACAATTGAAATGTCGGGAAAAGTTGTGAATACAAAGAACCGTTCGGGTCAAGATACTTTCGCGGCTGGACCCGTGCATCTTGGCCTATTGCCACGCATAATGTCTTATGTCTGGAACTCGCTAGCATTTCTTCCAGAGACCTCAGCTATTCCGAGTCGCGGATTGGACGGCGCGTAAAGCCGGCGCCGCTGGCTGCGAGCCAGGCTGTGACCGCGTTTATTGATAAACAAGATGATGCCCCGGCTTCGTATGATATCAAGTTAATGTCCTTATATATGTAGAAAGCTTTATAACTATCAGCCTCACTGCGGGGAAATGCTTCGTTATTGTCACAACACAAAACACATCAAAATAGTGTTTAAGGCGAGTCGGTAATTTAAAAAAACTTACCTAACCCAATTGACTATGGAGTAATTACAAGGATGCCGCTAGATTCCAGGATGAGCACAGCAAGGTACTACTAATGGGTACTTGAAAAAATATCAGTGTCTTAACATCATGGAAATAAGGTGTTGTTATGCTTAAAATTTGCATACCATAACCGAAATCAAGACTAGGTTTACATTTTACATTATTACATTATAATTTTTGTTTGTAGTGAAAAACAAGAGAAGTGGAGTGAGTCACATATTTTATTTGATGATACCAGCCCCTTTTCACGATCACCTCAATAAATCTCCAGATAAATAATGGAAGAGCAAAAGAAAACAACGAGCTAAATTCACTAAGGTAGTGAATTTTCTCTTCACGTTATTTATTCAGTATGATGTCGGGATTTCGTTTATACCCGATGAAACGAAATCTTGAAATGGATTTAATCAAAAACATATACGTTTTATTTTTGCCGTTTCTACTTATTTTATTGAATTAAATATGTTGTAGTACACAAACAGATCATATGTGTAAGCATATTATTATGCATCGAATATTATTTTGGCCATGAAAGAATAAATAATCAAAAATTCTATTTGATGTAGAATATTTTATTTAATAGACCAGGAAGAAACCCGTTAATATAAATATTATTTTAATTTTAATTTGTAGTTAATAAATTGTTAATACATAATTTTCTGGCGCGATAGGCGTACCTAACTGGATTGAAAGTAATTAATATAATTCCAAAGTATCTACATCCTTGAAGATACAAGGACAACGTAAATTGAGCTTCTGAAATACGCTAAATAAGACGTGTCAATTCTAACCGCTATTGTAAATTCCTGAGAGATACTGGTAACCAGGACGAATAATTTAATACCTAAAGACGTCGTCTTTGTCAGAAATATTTTTATACTTATACACTGCTCGCGCTGTTTTGCAAACTCAGTTTTGGGTCTGTGATTCCACTTCTTTCCTTAGGGAAAGATTAGTATGCCTCGGATTTACGCGATAGCGTCAAGCTTTCGTCAACGTAAACGGGAATATATTTTTCTTTGCGACTTTTTTCGTCGGATACGCAAATGAAGCGTTGTTTACAGTACCACGATGTATAAATGTTGACATGTACGAGTATATGTTCCTTTAGATAGACAAGCATAATGATGAAATATTCATGTGAATGTAGACGGTGAAAACAGGTTTTTAACTACGGTTTTATTGTGACTGGGAAGGGATCGTAGGGGACGTTGGTGATAAAAAAAGTTACGAAGAACGGTAGATGCCCTGTTTAGGGCTCGCAACTTATGTGACCATCAGATCTAAAACCACTGTGCTATCAGCGGAAATATCTTATACTAGCCTTCCGCCCGCGTTTTCACCCGCGCGTAATTTCTTTTTTCATATATCCCCTTCCCTACATTTTCGGGATCAAACAAAGTACCATATGTCACCTGGGGATAGTGTAGCTTTCCAATAGTGAAAGAATTATTTAAATTTTCGGAGCCTATTCAATACAAAAAAACAAACAATCAAATCTTTCCTCTTTATAATATTATATGTACCTAGTATAGACGAAAGTTATGATTTGTTTTACGAGTATCAATTTCTCTTCGCTATAGGACACTGCTAACTTAATGATGTTTTATGTTCTTACGTTTTAGATATATCTCTTCTGTCTGAAAAGATATTATATTAGGCGAATCCCGCATACTCCCGACTCCCACGGGTTCATCGGTGTGGAAAGTCTAACGTTAGTTTGGCGTCGTCTAAACACTAAACATTTACTTGCAAATACGAGTTGGTTCTAGTGTACTTTTCTGTGGGTTTGAGGGGGTTTGACGTGAGTTTCGCCTCATTCTCATGGTCACAACATTATGGCTGTGGTTGTTGAAAGCAAATAAAACATGTAACAAAGTGTTGTGAAGTAGTGTAGTGTGTTAATAAGTATACTATTATATATACTTAAAATTTTGTAAGTAACATACTCGATACGCATTTGAACATGGTTCCTTTTGGGTTCTATTTTGCCCAGGACAAACTTTGTTTTTTTGTTAACATCTATACAGCGTGTTAGGTAACCCGAGGGACATACTTAAGGAGAGTGTTCATAATCCGATTTAGAGTCCAATTCGCTATAAAAAATATATCCTTAATTTTTTTCATAATTGACAACATTTCATTTTTTTCATGTGCTGCTTTTTTTTACTATTTTGAAAGATTTTAAAAATATAAGACATACGTATTTTTTCTTTTTCGATTATTTTCATTACTTTCCGTAAAAAAAAATATTTAAAAAATGCTCATTCTAAAAGAGCGTAAGTCAATGTCGTCGGATGAATGAAAATATTATCTCTGCCTTATTTTTGCCATTTTAAAAAATTATCTATAAGGGACGGGACACTTACTGAGTTCGAAAAATATCGAGTATCGACACCAAGAGAATCACAATTAATCCCATATTACGATCAGTGGGCCTAATTCTCAGTAAAATTGACATAGGCAAAATGCCTAAAAATATACCTAGACGAAACCGAGTGACTATAGTGTGTTTCAGTTAACATTTAACACACATACAATACTTAAATCCATATTATTTATGTTAACTTTATTGCATTTGGTTTCGGGTTATCTGATAATTTTGATTGGGTGGATTATTTTAATTTTATTGTCCTATTTTTTAATTTAATTAGTGAGCATCTCATATTTATTTATTGAATATTGTCGACTGATAACCATCGATGCGATTATTGAGGTAACACAACACAACACAACCTATTAATAAAACGTACGTTAAGTTGACGTACGTCAGTATAAGACCGACAAACTTATCTGTTCCGATGGCGGCGTCGGTACTATCGATTTAAAACTGTCATTAAATACCGTTTTTGTATTGCATTTTACGTAGTTCCAATTTTGGCCACCGGAACAGATAAGTTTGTCGGTCTTTTAAGCGTCACTGTCAAACTGACGCTTGTTTTTTTTTTAACGAGTGCAAAAATGAGACTAAGACTTTCTGAGTATAGGTCCGATGAGCTATGAATTTGAACATTTTTCAATATATCTTTTTAATTACTAAGTTAAAAAATATAAAAACATTTTTTCTGTGTTGATTTACCCAAAATCTCGAAATGGTTTTCGAATTTCAGTACCTTATAAAAAATGAAATGTTGTCAATTATCCTAATAATTTATGTATGCATGAACTACCTAGGAATCCCGTGTGCTGAGCGGCCGGCAGTCTGTTCCACATAACTTGTCCTTTAGCCGCCATATTGGTACTACTGTTTTTCGATACTTTCAATCTGTTTTTTGACAGATTTACAAAGCGTAGGCAATGCTGCCAATATGGCGGCTAAAGGACAACTTATGTGGAACAGACTGTACGCTCCAAACTCAAATTGTACGCGAGTACAATAATTTGAGTAATGAACGAGTGCCCGAAATAGGTACTATGAAGGGAAGAGTGCCCGCACGTTACGCGGATTTTCAGGTTTCGACTAAGGTTATTGACAGATACTTACCAGAGTTTTTATTGATTTGTACTTATTTTGTTATATGGAAGCATGAACTATTTGAGGTTTAAATATGTCCCTCGCATTTCCTGTCATACTGTATAATAGAAGTGGAAAATAAGTATCTGAATACATATTTTGAAATTAGTTGTGATGTGTTTCGATTTTAATACATGCATCATGAAAACAGTAAAGTAATTTTGAATTATAATTCTCTTATTTCTAAATGTATTTTTTTATTAAAACAATTTACAAGGTATATATTATAATCGTGTGAAGTGGAAACGGACCTGGTAACCTCCGGGTTTTGTCACTATTCAACGGAAGCGGTCAAGTAGCAAATTATTGTATTTATGTATGGGTAATGTTTAGTAAGAGGACAGTGGTAAAGGATGCGTAAAAGTTTCACAAATAATATCTTTACTTTATACAAGATAACAGGGTGATAAATTACTAATTCTACAATCAGTCTTAACCTAACATTGAGCCCCTTGAGTTTTTGTTGCTCGAGTTTCTAATGGATTGTATGGTTATTCGTACTGACCGAAATCTTAACTCAGTTTCTATCCAAGGCATCTTGGGGCCTATTCTTTTACGTTACTATCTAACTAGGTACTGTTTGCGGAGGTAAGAAAAATAAGTATTATGGCGAAAGTAAACTAGTTAAGAGGTTTTTTTATTTATTTTCCAAATCGATTTCTTTAGTAAATTCTTTTATTTTTATCATTTATTATATTAAAGTACCTGTTAAGTTTTTATTCATTCAAATTCAGAAATCCGATGTTATGACAATAATTTCTCATGTTAGGCATATGGATAATTTCTCATGTAAGGCATCTGGATTTGTGATTATTACATACACGCGCTTTAAATAAAAAGAAACCGACAAAATTTGCTCAACCCGGGAGCTGAACCCAAGATACTCAGATCGCGGCCACTAGAAAGGCGGTTGATGAATACAATATGATGCCTAATTTGACCTAGTCTAAAACTAGATACTTTCGTAATATCGACAAATTCTTTATTTAGCGTTTAATTTGACTTTTCGCCCTCTACGTAGTAGGCACAGTCTCAACACGAAATCTAATTTATTTACTCGCAATTACAGAAACGTACAATGTTACACTCTGGTGGCTTCATTACGACTTGATTGACTCACAATGGGACTCGAAATGAGGACTTAATTTTGACATTGTGACGTAGGCACGCTATTTGACACCTTAATTACCATCTCCCGATGTCAATGGCTGATTTTAATCAAGTTAGGCCTGTGCGAGCCTGGAAATGCTGATTACATTAAATTCGTGTTTTGTTTTATTGTGTTGTGATATAAGCAAATTTTCATCTTTATATGTTTCTTGGACAGATTTGACATAAAAAAAAAGATAAAATGATACAGTTTCGAACTCTAGAAACGACACAAGCATATTACGATTGAACAATATTTTTCAACAGTTTTGACAACGATATTAACGAAGAGAATTACAAATACTCGATTGGAAACAGATTATGTACTCATCTCATCACATATGATTCCGCTCCATTTGTATAAAATAAATTATCATGTATTTTTAGTCGAAGGATGTTAAGCTGCTTACTTTGTGATCCAAAATACGGCTTTGTTGTTGCTCTAAGTAATAAAATCCTTTAATGTAGCGTAGGTGTGTGGATTAGTACACGCAAAGAGCCGTTTACTTTGGTCGGCTAGAGCAATTTATTTACCTGTTTATAAAAATAAAAAAAATATTTAGGTCAGGCAAATAAACACAATACGACAATACACATAATTTCACATAAATCCTAAGAGCCGGATGCCTATTGCGTAACATAACATATTCTTTCAAACTAAACTAACTTTTTCCCATCTTTTTCCAAAGTACTTGAAGGCATACACTATTCAATTACAGACTCACATTGAAACACATGTTAGCCTTTCCTCCGAGCAAGCAATCTACTCGGTAAACCAGAGACCGGAATTAGGAAAACTTCTCGACCCCGAGGTAACAATCCGTCCGACGACCACGGTAGTTGTACCCACTTGCGGGATGGGCGCAATGCAACCGACTTGAGTTTCACGGAAATTGGGAGTAACCGGAATCACATTAGGGAAGTTGTACCCGCCCCTGCTGGCCTAGTGCGGAACTAGAGGATTTACATTTCGAGTTTTCATTGCCCGGACGGCCTTGTGAGTTGGTAACAACGGCACTTTCAGCTGTTTCGCTGATTCAAGGTTACGACTCGTAAAATAATATGTCGCCTTGAGGTTGTTTAAAGCCGAAATTGTTCACCCCTACTCAAGATTTATCACTAATACTGACAGATATCTATGTATTTATAAAAAAAATTGGTGACGAGAATCATTGATCAAACCCAAAGAAAGACGAAACTAAACGAAATTAAGTTAATCTACTAATTACAAATAAAACAAAAAAAAGAATATCAAAAATAAATAAAACGTAACTTTGAAAATGTGCACCGGAACGGTTTAAGGTGTGAAGTTTCGGTTTCCACTAGAGAAACAAAATACATACTTACTTTTCTAATACAATTTGAAATTACAAGAGTAGGAACATTGCAATTTTCAATTTCCTAGACAGCTGTTGTGGGAGTTGTTGAATTCGCTGTTCGTGGGGTAACTGGGTCATTCACTGGCAAGTAGGCAAGCACGACGAGTATTGTATATGGCCTAGCTACGCGACGTAGCACTTTATTGATTTAAGAAAACGTAAACTGTAGCTTTGATATATGTATGGCGATTTTGGTACGAACTTATTACTATACTACTAAACCATGGCTTAATGGCCAGTGTCATCACATCACTTCATTATCTGTCTTCTTTTTTAAACTTGGACCTAGAATATTGAACAAGATACAATTTAGAAGTTTTTATAATTAAATGACTGCTCCTCAAATGCTACCTGGAGCTAAGAAAACTTGCAAGACTTCACAATTGAGACTATCTCGAGTCTTCACGTTGCGTGGTCACTGGCAACGTATTATCTGCTTCTGTTTGATATAATATAATATATCATTGACTAGCTTGTTTTCAATTTAATTATAAAAAGGAAATGAGGTCAACGTCCAAAGTGAATAGAATTGAAATGTCAATACAGTCGTAGCTCGAAGCCTTTAGTGCAACCGGCGATAATGAACGGACGCAAACATTGGGCAGTTAAAACTTGGCCTCTAGCTGAATGTGGTCCAAATTAATCGCTTTTTGCGTATATTTTAACCTGCAAGTGCTTTCCCCTTTGATTTGAGTTGTCTTCTTATGTTCTAATTTAATACAAAAGTTTATGCTTGGGCAAACTTTGGCAATAAACAGGATAGTATTCGATAAAAATAAAAAAAAAGAAGTATATCTCCCAAACTAATTGTGTCTAGTGACACAATAAATGTAAACGTTTCTACTAATGCTAAGTGGTTTAGCGAAAGGGTAAGATGGGCTATGAATATGCGCCGCTCAATCATCAATTCATCTTTCTCCGTGAGTTCTTGATCGCACATTGCGCTATAAAAAATATTTTTTTTTGCCTCTACGTTGGCATTTCTCTTACACTTGGTGATAAACGCGCGCTAACTTCGTAGTATGTCGTGTACCTACTTTGCTCTGCACCACATACATAGCTCCATCACTTAATACATCGTTAGCTGTTCAAATCCTTAGCTCGCACTTGACCCATATAAAAACATATTTTCGTTGAATGCGTTTCCACCAGACCTTAGATAAGCTGATGAAAATAACTATCCTTATTGGTGGATATTAGAGATATTGTTAGCTGCACAGCTAAGCAAATAATTATCTGGTGGATAAGATGCCTATCGTTCTTCCCTTGAGGCAACGCCCGCGACAGCGCCACACAGCTGGCACCTGCACTCCTGCAGTTTTAGGTCACCGGGCGCGGCACCTCGCCGTCGCTTTGTTCCGCCTTGCGCAACTGCAGGTGCCTGCCAGTTGGCACTTCGCTAATGAACATTCCGATCCTTGTCTCATTAACCTCTGCCTTTTATTCTAAGCGGATATTAGAATAAGAATTAGATGTGTTTGAGGATTAATGAGGATTTAAAGTTTGGGCTAGATTTTAAAGATTAATTTTGCTTGTTAGTAAGTACTCGAAATGGGGCAAATTATTTTTGTACCATATTTGATTTTCTTTGTAAATAAATAATCTTTTCTTAATAGTTTCTTCCTTTGATATAATTATGTCTAATTATATATAATTATATATTATTATTCATTTGTACACAAATGAAATGGTTAAATTGGGGCTGATGGCCAATTAGTTACGTAAGTAAATGTTATTTTATATTCAATAAACTGCCGACGAGTAAATATCAGAAAACAGTAGCTTAGTACCTGATTTACAAAGAATAGGGCAACGAAGGATAATACGCCGTAAATAACGAGACATTTAGTCAAAGAATTGAAAAAGGAGGACGCAGCGAGCGGAAAATTAAATCTGGCTCATAACGTTTAAAAGAGAGACTGGAATATTTTCTTTCCAAGCGTCATTAGAAGGCTCGTAGTTGCTACGTCGTAGCTTTGCTACGGAGAGCGTAGTGGCTTGTGCTACGGTGCTGTGGGCTCGCACTTCGTAGCAGTATAGTTATTTCAACTCAGTATGCATTGCGCTGTGAACATTGTTTTTATTTACGTGTAGTTGATATTAGGCGTTTCGTTTGAAATTAAAGATTTGATTTAATAATTTATAAAAAACATATGAAACTATTTGTGGACTCGGGCAAGATATATCGTTTCCGTATTATGAAATAAGAAGCATTGAAATATTTGTTTTGGTTAGCGTAAATAATAATGAGGCAATGACAATGACTACAGCAGAGTGATCCGACTATGTGATCACGGATATAAAAGTATAATACGATTCAACTAAACTGGCCCGTCCGAACATCGTGCGAGAACCTGCGCAGAACACAAATGTAGGTGTTAGAGGGGTGCAGCCGCGCCCCGCACCTGCGCAAACGACGCTTGCAGCTAACTTCGGACGGGCCAGTTTAGTTGAATCGTATTATACTTGGTTTTTTTTATACGGCTCCAAAGTAAGCAGAGCTTGTACGTTACTTGGTAAAGAATACACATTACACATACTTCAATCTGAAAACATCACACACATTACAAACTTTATATGTATAAAAACACCTTACGTATATAAAAAACCATATGTTTGGAAAAGTTAATGCTGTGCGAAAATCAAACCTGCGACTTTGTCAGCTAGTAAACATGCTGGCTTCATAACAATCTGTCGAGAACGAACTAAATAGCGATGGTGGTAAATCGCTTCTGAATAGATAGCAAAAAGATAGCAAATTCTCGGTTGATACATGCCGGCCCTCGGGTAATCAGAAACTTCAAAGGCGCTTTTATATTGCTAAAACCGTTTTTTTTAATACTTTAACAAGAGTGAACCAAGTATTTACTACTAATATGCCATAATACGAATCAGCAATACCACCAAGGACAAAACATTCATTGCCAGTAAATCTCTTCCGCATTGGTAGATATGTTAGCTAATTCTTCCCGGTTGATGCATGCACTTGTGAGATCAGCGGCTGGCACCGCGCCAGCTGCGCGTCATCGCTCATAGCCTGCGCTATGCACTTTTGAAGCGTCTTCAAACGCTTCGTAGGTTTAGTAGTTAAAGACTAGATTAGCTCATATAGCGGTTTAAGTACCTTGAAACACGGATGAGAATGATTTTAATCAGCATAACCACAGACGTATAGTTATAGTTCAAGGTTAAATAAGTACTTTCATGTTGTTACAAAAGCAAGACCTAAAAGGTTTTGTATTCGATGTAACCGAAACCTTTCGACGCGAATGAATTCAATGACCTATAACGGCCATTATTGGCACTTTTATAGACTACTATAAGTGCCAATAAAGGCCGGGTTTGGTACTTTTAAAAACTACAATAAAAGGAAAACATTATAAAGTGTTTCTTACTATATGCTGTCTTTTCAATACTACAATTAAAGTCGAACATAATTGGTGCTTACTACGTTATGCCACAGAATATTTATAGTAGTATTAACGTAGTTATGCTATGATATGATTTTTATTCCGCGTTTTGAGCCCTATATTAAAAGACACAAAATATTTTTAACAAGTTTCATTAATCTTAATATAACGACCCTTAAATATTGATGGTCTGAATCAGTAATACCGTCAAGGACCAAACCTTTTAGTTTTTTTACAACAACTCAAGTTAGGTATTGTTCCCATGTCGATAAATTATGCGAACCCCATCAAGTCCCGAGTGTCCCGCGGCAATAAAAGCTGCCGTCCCAAGAGTCCTGTTGTTACAGGACGGCCGGTGTTCCCGGAAACCTTGCTCTGGGTTCTTTTATGTTGCAGATTTACGATTATACCTACACTTGCTTTAAAAAAAACTTGCACATACACTCGGCGATCGTCCGCTGTCACCAAAGGTCGTGGGTTAAACATTTATGTCTAGGTTAGTAACTATTTAATAATTTGCAATACCATTTTACAATAGCATCTAAAAGCAATATCTACTTTCTGATGCATACAGTGTGTCGTAAATTATCTTTTATTCCAAAATTATAGGATATTCCATGAAAATAATACAGATATCTACTGCGTTGTCGTAAAAGTGGTAAACTCGATATGATTTACAGATACCATAGCAACAACGCCATAATCGACCCAATAAATCCAACCAAAGAAAACAATTTTATGTAAAACCTCATACCAGTATAGATGAGAGGGCAGTATGACCAAAATCTGTTCCATTGGTTATCAAGGACGTATTGAGGATTTTAATAAATCCGATTGAACTTGATATTTAATAGAGTTATATAATAATGGTTTCATATCCATTTTTTTATACTAACTCGGTTAGTAGACAGGCACGCAGCCCACCTGATGGTGGGCGGCCACTGCGGCCTATTCCATTGAGGGACGTTTCACTTGGAAGCGTCGCTTAATGTGCTGCCAGACTGTAGGCTCATCTGATCTTCGAGCCTCTGATTCAAGTGTACTGGCTACCACATTAATTTTGCTGGACCACAGCCAGAGCTGTTATGGCGGCAGATTTCACCTGAGGGGGTGGTAGCCAGCCAGTCGGACTCTGAAAAAGCCCTACCACCAACCAGACCCAAGGTAGGAATCAAACCCACGACCTCCGTGTTTTTATACCCGAGCGGCTTAGCCACTGTTCCACGGAGGCGGTCAAATCCATCACCAATTAATGTATGTAACCAAAGGCTACTGAGTCCTGCGGCCGTATGTGGGTCTCGGGATTAAAGGCGTTCTTCCCACCATACTCCCACCGTGTCTCTTTCACATGGGATGCGCACCTTGAGGCGATTAACCGGCCCATTACTAGCTTAATCCTGGACCATTTTTCAAGGGTACTCTAACTATACCGGGCCCACGCGCAATGATGATGCAACTGAAGCGTGACAACAATAGTATAATAACTCTCGACAGGTTCAACCCACTCATGCGGCGATACAACGTTTGGCAGGTTAATAAAGAATCGATACAATGCAGTAAGGTGCGGACGATTGATTATTAAACTTACATTTATCTCGTTAAATAGCTTAATAAGTACCGCTTCACTACAGCTGCGTCCGAATTTTTTTGTTCCAAAAGAAATGAGGCAGAACGTGCTCTTCGGTGAGGACAGCTAATCCTGTTTTAAACAAATTTATAAATCGGTTTTGTACCTCAAGTTTTCAAAAGTAATTTAATGATAAGGATCCATTGGAACATGAAATTTCCACTCAAATGACTTTATTAATGGAGTTGCGACCTAATCGAAGCATCGGGCGACGATAAAAAGTAAATAATCAAGTTCTACAATAAAGCGTTTAATTTTAGACTTCCGTAAACTTCTATGGAACCTAATATCATTGTTGTCAAGAGCTTTCGCGGCACCCTGACTAAATCGAGGCAGAGGAAAATAGTGATAACGGTGTGATCCTGGCATTAGCAGTATACTTGAAATCAAGGGCTCAAAGGCTTTATATTGCCATATATTGAGTGAAGCTTTTTGACTCACTGTACCTCAATTGAATATGCCGTAGTAACCGCATCCCATCGTGGGGCAGCGTGCCTGTCTGTCAACTAATCAAAGCCTGCCAAAAAAAGGTTACAGTAGTATGTTTTCCACTGTTGTTTATGGTGTTGTGTACATAGTCATACCCTATAGTTACGTCATAGCTGCTGTCAGCGCGCGCGTCTGGCCCCGTTGGGCATCAGGTGCTCACAGTTTCGTATAATGCGCCAATAAATTCGACACACGCCATTTCTTGCCATTGTTTCCGAATATCCTCCGGAATATTGAATGTGACCGGAACGGAGCAAATAGTTATGGTATGCTTACATCGCGTGATGCCTTTTTGTTGTTTTATATTTTGATGCTAGCGCGTCGTAGTGCTACCAGAGAACACCGGAGTCTTTTGTTTTATTTTAGTTTTAGACCCAATTTGTATTTCGGAACAACCTGAATGGCGCTGTAGCAGAAAGTGCTTCGAACATTTTGCATTTTCGGTGCATTTTGTAAATAGGAGCACGGAAATTAATTTAACGTCTTTTTAACGCTGACCGTTTATAGAATGACAGTCGTACCTACCTAAAAAATACAAAATATATTATTTAAAACATTCGATTTCATCTCTGTGTATAATATAGTGTAATTAATATATCATTAAGAAATCGTGACACTCGTAGCAGGAATAAAATTTATTTTCTGCGTCACAATATCAGGGGTTTTATACATTCGTATAGGTTAACCGTAATTCTTCGATTTCCATTTGACGAACTGCCGGTATCAATTTAGCCAATCTTGGCTATGGCCAGGCAATTTCCACATGTCGCATTAGGGCCGCCGCTTCCGCTGCGCCGGTAGAAGGCGTTTATACAGCCTCGACCGGCTCCCAGAGAGGGAAATAAATTGAAACTGGGACGACAGCGCCTAGCGCCTACACCCCGAACTCGAATAGAGACATTTTTCATCAGAGCGGTGGTGAAAATTCACGATTTAAGGTTGGTTACTTGCAGATTTCGGACGTTAATGTTGTGTTGATACGAGAAAATAAATAATGGTTTATTTAAAAAGTCCGGTCTTTTAAAAATAATACCTAAATACTCTTAAAACGCAATTTATCAAGATGGTATAACGAACGGACAAGAAATATTGGTTTTGCAATTAATTACAATATTTGCTTCACATTTCCGGTGTTCGCA
Source organism: Mecyna flavalis (assembly GCA_949319885.1). Classification (NCBI taxonomy): domain Eukaryota; kingdom Metazoa; phylum Arthropoda; class Insecta; order Lepidoptera; family Crambidae; genus Mecyna; species Mecyna flavalis. The sequence continues at coordinate 4,843,385 of OX439426.1, forward strand.
TTTCCCCTAAGGAGAAATATTCCAAATGATGATATATTTTGTCTGTTAATATTTTTTTTGTTAATATAGTAAGATCAGTTTTAATTGTTATCGACCTCACTTTTATTGCTAATAAATAGAGGCTTGTGGTCTTTTAATGTGACAGGATTCCGTAGCCAATTCTAGGATGAGAAAAACAGTTGTGTGAATATTGCAATCCCAAAAAAATATCTTAATCTGTCGTGCTATATTACGTTAACAAATTAACAAGTATATCGCGATTCGCTGCAGCCATATTTATAGTTTCCCTAATTTCGTAATATTCAACTCTGACTGTTTACAAATGTCTATTTCCATTGGGACGCCGCGATGGCCGGTGCGGTCGAGTCTGACACTGTAATGGCAAATTCTCTGGCCGCAGGAGACCGGAATCGCAATAAAACAAAACTACTTTTGACATTTGACGCGAGCAAATGTCAAAAGTACTTTTTTTACATAACACACGTCAAAAGTGGAATAGAGCAATGCCCACTACGTAGGCTTTAATGTTCACTTGGTCGATTTTTGCGAGCGAAAATATTTTTGTTTACGTAGAGGAGTGGAAGATCGCTTCTAAAAATAACTTCGCCTGTCATTAGTGCTTTATTGCCATTAGTAGTACTTTGTAAATAAAAATAAACTTCTATTGAACTGGGTAAACTGGGTAAAATATATCCGATACTAAGTGCTTATAATGTTTTGATATGCCTATGTATGATTAATTTAATAAGTAGGCATATTTATTACAACTGCAATGCATATATTCTCATTCTTATCGTTTCGTGTCTGTAAGAACTCCAAAATAACTACACGTTTTGTAATCTTGTAAGTTCTTGTTACTTTAATAAATTATAACTTTTAAGTAAAGTTCATTTCAATTTATATTCTAATAAGTATCCGTAATGTATAAGTTTCACTCAGTTTCGAAGTGAACACGTGAATTCAATAATTCGTATAGTTCAACTAAGTGTATTTTTTGTTTGTTTGTACTATGAAAATAAAAACAACTCCCAGTGTCTCTGTTTTCGAGTAGTAATAGATGAGGTAAAGCTTTTCTTGACATCAATGTAAATACAGCTAGAATCAACAGTTTACCGTGACCATTAGCTTAAGTAAAACTAATGATAGAGATATTACACAGTTCCTCGTATAAAACTGTCTTAGTACGAATGTTTTGTCCCAGCCAGAAGTCTCGTGAGTGCTGATTTAGTTAGTGGTTGAGAATGAGTTTTAACTGATAATACATTTATACATTTATTTACATAACGGTTATATTATAATACCACTTAGTTGTAAAGTAATTAAATCGTACTTTTATACTTACAAACCCATTGGCGATCATTTCGGATCTATCGGAGATACAAGAAGGTTATTAGAAAATTGTCGTATGCTAATGAATTACTGTGATATAAAATAGTAAATGTAAATAAATAGTAAATGTTGAATGTAATTATACAAAAACAAGACAACTAATTTATGCAGTCGTTCTGAAGTATTGCACATATAAATCGGATGAAAGAATATTAAAGTTCTTGCATTAATGAAATAGAGATGTAGATTATTTATCAAAATATTATCACTACATTGCTTTATTTGAGTTTGCAAACTAAGCCTCGTTAGTATAAATAATGGTAATGTAAATACAATCTCTGGTTTTCAACGCCCACAATAGCTTACGTTCAGTGAAGGTCATAGTTTAGGTAAAATTGGCTTAAACGTTATAAAGGTTAACCTTTTCCACGCCAATGTCTGATATATCAGACAAACCATTTTCGTGCCCACCACGCCAATGTCTGATATATCAGACAAAAAAACATGATCAAGAAACGTTGTATTTTTACTTGCCTGAATGAGTTGAGTATAACCTAATAATTTTTTATTTTTTTTTTAATGGTCGTGGCGTGTGGGGCACCATTTTCGGAAAAAAGCGTGGCGGGGAAAGGGTTAATAAATAAACAGACGCTACACAAGCAGAACTTATGATTCCGAGAAAAACACTGTATTTGGTTAAAATTTCAACGTTTCATGATTTCTAGAGAACACGACTTCATCATACTCGTAAATGCATGTTCAAGATGGCGAAAAGGTAAAGGCAAACCACTCCAATTAAAAATGTCTATAACGACTAGTATTGTGGTTTGTTAAAATATAAAATCACTATAGTATGAAAGCAAGTTAATCATTTATTCTTGCAAGGAAAACCTGACGAACTGGGGATACATAGAACCAGCCAAAAACATAATGTGACTGTTAGTTCTTTTTTATTTTGCAAATATGCTACTTGTCAACAATAAAAAACACTTGAAAGGTTAACACTACAAAAAATAATACTGCAATAACTCCTCGAAGCTGTTTATTAACTATCTTATTGGATTCTTTCTCCGAATATCGGTGATAATACTAATAATATTATCCTACGTTGACTACACCCATATCGTAAATTATACCATTGACAATATCCCCCAGAAAAGCCTTATGAAAATCGCTTTTACATATTCTAATATAACATATTGATTTTCCATGGAATGGATTTATCGCGTATCCACTTGACTCTACAATAAATCATGTGTGGGCTGATTTTTCTTAACCCCTTTTGCCGGTATATAATATTTTTTTAATGTTGGCTACTGTGAAATCTCAATGATAACTACGCAAGATACTATTAGTATATAAGTGTATGACGGACCTAATCTAATCACACATTTAGTAGACTCCTTTTAAATAGTCAGAACTGATTTTGTTTTATAACAAAAATTATGTATGTAGACATGTTCCGTTCAAAACAGTTTCTTTACTAAGTAAATCTCTCAGCTTTATTAACCACGTTCCAAGATATTGTTTATGAAAATATCTTAGATTTTAGAGTCAAAGAGTTATTTTCGTCTGCATTGCTTCGGTAATTAGAAAGGTGTTAAATAAGATACGGGTATGAAGGAGTTCGTTCCTGAAATTTTATTCCGATATAAATGTAATACAAGGTTTCACTTGCCTTTCGTCACGGGTACGCTCGCGTGAATAATACCACGTTATCCCGATGGATTAAAATACATTTTATGACAGTTTCAATATGGGATAAAACGTATTAAAAATATTTTTGCTACTACGAGTATAATTAATTTACACATAAGGATCTCTTCCTTATATTGCACAAACATTACAATCTGTGTGTAGGTAGCAAATATTATTTACAATACCCCGCAGGCTGTTTGAAACTTGTTGCCTCTGTAACAAATGCAAATTAGTTAATTCAGATTCAGAAATAACTTTGTAGTAAGATCTATAAATTTGACTCCGGACATAGCTCGACTATAATGAATGCAAAATTTATTCATATAGGCTTATACACCGACATTTTATTGTTGGTAAATGCCAGTATTGATATTTGAAATTGTTATAAATTGGCTAAAACTGGTATCGCGACAGATTTTCTCAAAAAAAAAAAAAACGTATTAGGTTTACATATGCCGTGTTTCGACTACTAAACAAAGTGAGTGCGCAATCGCATGTGCACTACCTATCTCTCTTATCTCTAAGCACGGTGGGACCTATAGACTTACTTTATTTCCGAAGCACGGATGTGTTTCATACCGCCAACTTCTAGACTTCGGCTGTGACTCCGGTGTGTGACTGTGTATTTTCTGAAAAGAAAAATATCATCACAAATATTTGGCCTAACGCAGGATTTTTAAACCCAGTACTCTTGACACTTAAAGTGCGACCCGCCCAGTCACTGCACCAAGAAATTTTCAAAAAAGTGACAGATTTATTCATATTTCAATGAATAAAAAAGTTATTTCTACCAAACTTTGACACAAAATAAGCTCAGCTTAATATCAACGAACAATATTTGTTCCACACACAATTCATTTATATTACAACACAATACAGTTGGACATGGCCACATACACGTTGTTTTGTCAATCTGGCAAGAGCCACGAAACCAGAGCCACAGTTGTTTCGGAACAAAGCAAGCGGCATTCGTAACCAAGTACTGCAGGCAAGTTAGTGCCACATTGCAACGCTGCAGGTTTCACTAACTTGCTACTGTTATTGAAATTCTTGAAACTTGAAGCGACAGCTACATTTGTAAGTGATAAATGCGCTGCGACACAGCTCTGGAGTCACAGTAGTAGAAGTCACAAACGTAGTTGTTGATTTACCAATGGTCTGATGGGCGCGTACCAATGTGTGCGCGCATTATTTTAGCACAACTTTTTTTTTTTTTTTTTTTTTTTTTTTTTTTTTTTTTTTTTTTTTTTTGTTACGCTGTGGAAATGCCGCCTTCACCAGTCGTTTCTGATGAAGACGCGTACCGGCCTCACCGCGAGTTACACGGTACCCTAAAGCACACCTTCCGACGGGGGTTCGGAAGGTAGTGTTGGGCTCTCCCCCAGGATTCGAACCTGGCGGGCCTACCAACTAAAACCACAGCGGCTCTCCCATCCGCATTAGTGGAGAGGAATCCCGGAATCTACCTAGTTATGTCCCGGAAAACCTCTCCGCGCGGGGCCCCCTACGTAGGGGGCGCGGCTACACCCCTCCCGTTACCGAAAGGGGGAGTGAGGATAGCCGGAAGAGCCGAGCCATCCCCACCAGGCAGAGGAGGAGCCGTGTGCAATGCCGGTGGTGGAGCCCCCGCTCCACCGACCGACCGGCCACCTCCTCGGAGAGGAGGGAGACGTCTGGTCTGTCGACGTCTCCTCCCCCTCCTTACCCTGAGTGCGCTAGCGAGAGGGTCGTTCTCCCGCGCGCGCTCTGCCGCTTCCTTCTCTACCATCACTTCCTCACAGAAGTGTGAGAAGGCCGCCCAGGCCTCCTCCCTGTCCAGCATAGACTTGACTACGCTGGGCAAGGACAGGTCCCGGCCGATCTCCGCTGTGAGGGTGCTACGCTGCGGAGCCCACGCTAGGCACACCGCGAGTGTGTGGTGTGCCGTGTCCTCCGGAGCACCGCAGTGATGGCAGACAGGAGTGTCCTCCCGGCGTATGCGGTGCAGGAAAGCGCCAAACGACCCATGGCCCGTCATTATTTGCGCCATCCGGAAGGACACTACGCCATGCTGGCGCTCCAGCCACCGGTCTAGTTCCGGAGCAAGCGCCTCCAGAGTACGACGCCCATAGGGAGAGACAGAGAGGTCGTCTTGCCATTTGAGGACCAGCACTTCCCTGCTCTCCCGCCGCACGGCCGCCCTTTCTGTGGGACAAAAGGGGTCGCCTCTAGCCTTTTTGTCCGCCGTCCATTCGTAGACAGCGGCAAGGACCTCCGCCTCAAACTCCCACGGAGGGGTGCCGGCCAGGGCGCAGGCCGCCGAGAAGCCTACTGTGCGGTAGGCTCTCGCGACTCTTTGCGCGATTACACGTTGCGGCCTGCGAAGTAAGGCGACGTTGTCCCTCCTCGCAAGGGCGTTGGCCCAGATGGGAGCGCCATAAAGGGCCATCGAGCGCAAAATGCCGGCGTAAAGTTGCCGACACCTAGCACTCGGCCCTCCCAGGTTCGGCAGCAGCCACGATAGTGAGTCTGCTGCCTTCAGGAGCCGCGGCAGCATCCCCCGAAAGTGGGAGCCAAAATGCCAACGCGGATCCAACACGAGGCCGAGGTATTTCATCTCGGACCCAACCGCCACTTGCACGCCGCCGACGCAGATGTGAGCGCCAGCGGGTGCCCGCTGTCTGGGAGCTGGAAAAAAGATGGCCTCCGTTTTATGGAAGGCCACCTCCAGTCCGAGACGTCGAATCCGATCGGCAACTAAATCGCCACCGATCCCGGCAAGACGCGCCGCGTGTGCAAAGGTTTTCCCCCGGGCAGTGACTAAAGTATCATCTGCATAGCAAATGATATCCATGCCCGGGAGAAGCGCGCCCCGCAACACCCAGTCATATGCGAGGTTCCACAACAAAGGGCCAAGAACCGAGCCCTGCGGAACCCCAGATTCGACGCTTCTTCTCCGAAGAACACCGTCGCTATCGACAAAAACCACCTCGCGGTTGGCAAGATAGTCCGCTATAATATCCCGCAAGTATGGTGGCACCCGGAAAAATTTTAGTGCCTCCATTATAGTGACATGGGGGAGGCAATTGAAGGCATTCTTAATGTCGAAAGAGACTGCCAACACTCCCTCACCCCTGCTTGCGGCCTCCTGGCATATCTTTTGGAGCTGGGACAGGGCGTCGATTGTTGACCGCCCCGCCCTGAACCCATACTGAGCCTCTGAGAGGTTCGGCCCAGTTTCCTCGAGGTGCTCGACGAGGCGGGAGGCTATGATTTTTTCGAATAGCTTCCCCATCTCGTCGAGCAAAACTATCGGACGGTAGGCGGAGGGGTACTCCGCCGGGCGTCCTTCTTTCTGCAGGAGCACTAGTTGACCCTCCTTCCAAATGTTTGGGAACCTCCTAACCGCAAAGCAGTGGTCGAGAAGGCCCCGAACGCGCGGCTCGAGCTCCGATAGGGCTATGGCCAGGACTCTGGCTGGAATGCCGTCCGGCCCGGGGGCGGTCTTCTTACCCCGCAGACGCAACTCTGCCGCCCCAAACTCCTCTGTTGTGATTGTCGGAGGGGCATCCGTCTCTGAGACCGGTCCGGGAGGGGGACGCATCGCCGGCGGGACAAAGTCGGTGCGACCAGGGAAAAGCGCTCGCACCACCTCGTCTAACAGACCCGGCTCGAGGGTCTCTGTTAGTGGGGGGCCAATAGGGCGCAACTTCTTGCGTGCCGCTTTGTACGGCCTCCCCCACGGGTCTCTGTCGAGCTCCTCGAGCATTTCTTTCCGGGCTCTGTCCTTTGCCTCCCCGATTGCCACTTTGAGGGTGTGCCGCGCTTGCCGAAACACTTCATATCGGCGCTCTTCCTCGGCTTGGTCTCTTCGCCGCCAGCGTCTGCTCCGCATGTACATCCGCCGAGCGACGAAACATGCCATTCGAAGACCTGCGAGCTCCTCCGACCACCAGAAGACGGCGCGCCTAGGCTCGGGGCGGCGAGATCGAGGCATGCTGGTGTCGCATACTTCGGTTAGGGACCTACGCAGCTGAACTGCAGCCTCGTCGACATTCTCCAGAAGGGGAGGACGTATCCAGTCTTGGATGAAGGCCGCCTCCTTGGCGAGGCCCTTATCCAGTTTGGACAGGGCCCACCTTGGGAAAGGTGACCTTATTACATCCGGCAATCTCGGGAGGGCTGGCTGCTCGCGGACACTGAACCGGATGAACCGGTGGTCCGAGAGTGACTCCGTCAGGTCCACTCTCCAATTTATTACGCGAGCAGCAAGTGAGGGCGAAGCGAACGTGACGTCCACCACAGACCCACCCAACATCCGCACGCATGTGTGGACCGCCCCCCGATTAAGGAGAGTAAGATCTCTCGCCACCGCCCACTCTTGGAGTGCCAAGCCACGCTGGTAGGAGGTAGAGTTACCCCAGGCCACTGACTTGGCGTTCAAGTCTCCCGCTAGGAGAACTTGCCGCGGCTCCACTCGGCCCAACGCTGCCTCGAGGGAGTCGAGAAATTCCTGAAACTCCCAAAAGGGGCGGTTGGGCGAGAAATACGTTGCGACGACGGCCCGGTCACCCCAGGCTGCAACCACGTATCCCGACCCTCTCTCGAGGAGCGAGAGGGGGGAAACCCCGGCCCGCACGAAAATTGCCACATCACCATCTTCGTCTCCCAGCCAGTGGTCGGGAATACGGTAGGGCTCTGCCACCACTCCCAATTCCACCTGCCACTCGGCCACGACCTGGTACATCATGTCCTGGGCCGAGCGGCAGCGGTTTAGGTTCACCTGCAGCACTTCCCTAATTTTGTTCTGGGGCATCATGTGCTACAGATGTCTCCATGGGTACGACCGCTGGGGAGATTTCAGCGGCCGATGCAGCTGGGCGAGTGGCAACCGGCTTTTTACCCTTTTTTGGGGGAGGATTACAGTTCCTCCCACGCATAATGTGCCCAGCTGGCCGGCCGCTAGCGGCACAGACGGCGCAGTTGGGTTTGGCCGTGCAGCCAACTGCCTTATGCCCCTCGACTCCGCACCGGAAGCAGAGTTCCGTGCGATCGACGGAGGAGGGGCAGCGCATTCGGGTGTGACCGGTGCCCAGGCATTTAAAGCACCTGAGCGGCTCATCCTCGAGTACGCGCACAGAAGCGGAACTCCACCCGATCAAGAGGCGGCCCGCAGTCAGTACCGCTTTGGCAGCTGCGACGGGGCACTGAAGGCGGACAGTCCCAACGCCCCCACGGCCGGTGCGGATCTCCCCGACCTTGATGGAGTCAACCGCACAGTCGCCGATCTCCGCCACCTTCGTTGCCACCTCTTGCTTGGTGACGGAGTCGTCCAAATCCGCCACTTGTAGAGTGGCGCATTTTACAGGGCAGGCTACAGTGGCAGAGCCCGCCACCGCCTGGCGCAATTTTGCCGCGAACGTGTCGGCTTGGGTGCTGCTCTGCGCTCCCGGGAACTCGAAAAGACGAGCTCCCGTCTGCGTTGTGCGGCATTTTTTCGGCGTGACGCCCATAGTTGTGGCGTCACCGATAACCTCCCGAGCCCTTCTCAACACCGACTCGTAGGTCTCCCCCTTCTTCACTGCCTCCTCCGTCAGAGTGACGACGACGGCGGAAGTTCGGGGGGCAGCCAATTTCTTAGTGGCAGCTTGTCTAGCGGCCGGGTGAGGTAAGGCTGTTTTCGTCTTTTTTTGCCTACTTCTTTTCGGCTGGTCACAGGAAGTGGCCGCAGAGGTTGTCGAATCCAACTGCACCTTTGTGGCCTTTTTCGTCTTTTTCCTAACGACTGTGCTCCACCCTACGTTGACCGGAGTGGTTGACGGGAGGAGCACGTCTTCATTTATAGCCGTCAGAGGCGCCAAAGTGTTCACCGGGGCCGAGGAGGTGGAAGGAACCCCAACGTTAGATGCTTCTGTAATTGGGGCCTTGGAAGCCTTCGAAGACTTTCCCTTGCCCTTACCTTTGGGCGGAGGAGGAGGCTTGAAAGTCTCTGTCTCACGTTCCGCGGTCTTACTCCTATCTGCCGCAAGCGGCGGACGCACCCTTACCTCCGGGAGGAGGCGATCCTCGATGCCTGCAATGCAGGCCCGAGTGAAGGCACGCTCCTCCGCGGCCTTCTTGTTGAGAAGGGCCTCAATGCGGGCTTCAAACACTTCAAATGAGTCTGTGGTATTCAGAACTGGATTTGTTGCCCTGCGTGTGGCAGACCTAGGCGCCACTTGTGTTGAGGGGGCAAGGGCCGGCAAAACGGCCTGACTACCCCGCAAGGTTGCCAACTCCTCCGAGACCTTAGCCAGCTCCTCAGAGAGCCGACGCACCGTCGCTTGCAAAGCTTGCGTCTCCTCGGAGGCACTCCGCTTACTCATTTCCGCCGCCACAGCCAGAAATGATAGGGCATGATTTTTAAGGGCCTTTTGAAATGTACCCTTAAGGTTGCCTGACTTATTTGCGATGCCGATTATGTCTTCGGCATCCTGTTTCGCAAGAGCTTCCAAATCAGCGACTGACTGCGCCGAATAATCGATCATAGGAACACCGTATCCGGCTGTCGCCCTGCGTTCGCTCCGGCGTCGCTCCCGAGCAGCGATTTGCTCTTCGAGCTCAGCGGCTAGTTCGCGTTTAGCCGTCGCCGCCTTGGCCCTTGCCTCCGCCAAGCCAATGTAATGAACAGTGGAGGCCGGACGGCCACGGCCACGCTTGGCCGAAGATTTTTTAACCGGCGTGATCTGTGAATCAGAAACACGCGGCTCCTCATCAGCGGGTCGTTTGCGCGACCGCAAAAACCTGGAGCGACCGCCAGCGACAGAGCCACTGGCGACCGAGTCCGCGTCGGACATCCCTTTCAGGGTGTCGTCCGTATCCGATACTTCCAGGTCTCCATGGCAGAAAAACTTGCTGCCTGAGACCGGTGATAATTTGTTGGGTGAACCAGCGCCAGAGTCGTTTGTAGTGACGACGACCTTCGGAGCCGACTCCTCCACAGTCAAATCGTCAAACGCCATATCAGAGACTGTAGTAGCCATTCTGGGGAGAAACTTGCTACTGACAAGGGAAAACCCAAAAACCAGAGAAAGTCCGCAAAGACACTAGGTACCCGCTCAACCTGTAACCGGAGAGAACCTCGACGGCCAGGGAGCTGGGAAAACTAGCAGCGGATCGCAGCTAGCGCAATTCAAAATGCTGAGAGTGCACTTTGTTGCCCCGAAGTGTCCGAGTTCGGTCACCAGCCTGCCACCTGCGTTACCGGGGTCAGGACTGGGAGAGCCAGGGGAGACGACGAGGACGTATCGGACACTTCTGCGCTGTGGGGCCTCCCCCATTTTAGCACAACTGCATCAACTAGTGTATTCTTTTTCAACTGTATTTGTCATTATTAGGACATGTTTTGTAAAAGATAATTATCACTCGTGCAAAGCAGGCTAATAGTATAATAACGAGTCATAATTTATAGTCTAAAATATCTCTTTCTTTGCCTTGAGGGCTCCATGGGTCTATCTATTGTTTACGAAACAAGCTTTGGTCGAGTATTCCAAATATTTTATTTACGAGATTGGAAGTTTTCAGCTAAACAAACTGTTTTGATTTAGATGCCCTCGCTATAATATTCTCCCGGGGGATCGCAGGGAGTGACGTAACAGCAATTAGGCCAACTGGGAGTCAGGGCAAGGACGCAGGGTTTTTCGATAATTAAAAAATATTGCTAATTCTGTTCTTTGTCTGGCGGTCGTTACATTATTTTCAGAAATGATGGCTGACGTCATACTTGTGAACAGGTGCCAACGACAGGGACCCAGACTACTTAACCGACTTAACCACTCAACGCCGAACCGGCACTCGGGTGCCGCATAACAATAGATTTTCTATTGTGTCTAGTAATCCGGGGCTAGAAGGATTAAAATGAAACATACAATCGAATTAAGATCCTCTTTGGTTCTCATTTCGACTGATGTGTTTCTTAAAAGCTTTGTCTCTGTTCAATTTCTTTACTCATTACGCACTCGACACTTAACATTTTTTATGACTATATGATGAGCAGAGAGGCCTTGATTAATACCTTTTTCATAAGTACGGCAGTATCGCAGTGTTTTATTTGTCTTTGAATGTGGAATTTGAATTTGTTTGTGTTGTCCTTAGGATCTGGCAAGTCTTACACGATGATGGGCGCTCCGGGCGCGGACGAAGGAGGCATCATCCCACGCCTCTGCAACGCACTCTTCGAGCGGATAGCGGTGCAGCAGAACCCACCTGCACTTACCTATAAGGTGATGTATACTTTATTGTTACACGGTCTTTAGAAGTGGCTGCCCACGGGCGTGTGCGTAGACACAAACGCTACCACGTGAAGATAAAAGTACAGAAAGAAATATATGCCGGTGACGGTGTTTCGATATACACGACAATTTTTCAAATAAATCAGTCGTTCTCGAACCATGGCCTGGGGATCATCAGTGCATTTTTGCTAGAACAACTAAGGAGTTATATTGCTATGGAGTAAAAGGGTGTTTTCAATGACACTGGTAGCTGTGTCATAGGATCTATAGGATCTCGGAGATTGTAGTGTGATTGCTTGATGACAATAATTTTCTTCAATCGGTAGGGATACTTTTACCATAACACTGTAAACATATTTGTTTTAATTTAGTTATTTCTTGTCTGTAACACATCTAATCTTGATAATGATTGTGAAGTGTAAAAGATCAAATGATCTTCTCTCTTATCTTTTACTCTCTTCACACACAGGGCAACCATAAAAATGCCTGGCTAATATTTGTCGAGAAAACAAAATTTATCACAACCGTAATGATTCCTCTGCATGAATTTGAATTAAATTCCTAGCCGAGTGCTATAAATGTAAAACTTATTTTGTACAATATTTATCCACTCGCCGGCTTACCACAATTTTTTCGATTGCATGAACATCGTTTTTAAAACTACCGTCCTAAGTGTTCTCTGTGCATTTGTATAATGCCCTGTTGGTCGATTTATTACCGGAATTTATGATCGGAATAATGGTTCTTCTTGATTTTTAAATTAAATGCGTTAACTTACAATGTAAGTTGTAATGTTCGTCGTTTTCTCACGTGGTCACAAATCACAGCCTCAAAGATCAGAGGAGCCTATTGTGCGGTGCGATAGCACCAAGGGTAGCACATTGAGCGAATTTTTCTAGCTAATATAGTCCCTCAATGGAATAGGCTGCAGTGGGCTGTGTGCCTGATTGCCAACTAAAGTGACATAAAAAATCTTTGAAAAGGGTTGCTGTAGTAATAAAATAACCAATTAAAGTGGGAAAGTTATAACTTTTTGTTTATTTCATCTTGGATAATTTTGATGGAATATTAAAATATGTATTTACTTGTAGGTGGAAGTTTCTTACATGGAGATCTACAACGAGCGCGTGCACGATCTTCTGGACCCGGAGACGTCGCGGCGCTCGCTGCGCGTGCGCGAACACGTCGTGCTCGGGCCCTACGTCGACGGCCTGTCGCAGCTGGCTGTCGCCTCCTTTCAGGTAAAGTCGTCGTCACGAGTTGTCATATATATTGACTATATGTCTCTTTCCCCTTTGTGTAAACACAGCCCTGTCATTTTAGTTTCTTAAAAATCCGCGGAACTTCTTTAATGAAATGGACTCTACCTTGCACTTCTTATCTATTTATTCTTTTTTTGCAAAACTGCAAGCTGTCTTGACCTTTTTTGCGGAGGAGAACCCGTTTACGCGCCATATCCGCAGGCTAGCGACGCCTGTGGCCGTGTGTAGTGCTCCGGGTTAATCCCACTACTCACTAAACTATCCCGGTTTCCCCTTTACACCCGATTGGAACGAGCTGGTGCCAGCGAGTGGCTATTGACTAGAAGCTGGCTGGAGTCTGGACCTGCAGTTTTTTGTGAGACCTGGGACTAAACGTCCCACTACCCACTAAACTCCCCCGGTTTCCCCGATGAATAACTCTGTCGTCCAATCACGCAAGGAATGCATGGCACTGTGTGAAATGTCCAAGTATTTATTGATATTATTATCCTATCTACAATAAACTTCCATTGTCTCTAATATAATTTCCGAAGGTAGGGGTTATCATGTTACCTGTGTGACTCGCGATTTTCCCATAACTAACTAACGAAAACCTTAATTATCGATGGAATACATTCTGCAATTCAATTTACCCGGGATCCTATCACGAGATCGGGGCCCATTGAAAGTTTCGTTCGTATCGTTTACAGAAGCGGCACTCAAACGTTACAAAAGATATCGAACATCAAAGTTCGCTGGATCGCCGCTGATACGGAATCTCAGCGAAAATTAGACATTTTCAAAGCAAAAGGGCCCGTGTCGAAGCGAAAACTGACAGCCGAAATGGCACCGTTAAGCCCCCGGGCGTAGCAGGGTTGCCCTCGTTGGATCGTATTTGGCATCCGTGATGGAATGTATTTTTTTCTGCTTTACAATATGTAACGGGCTTGGGAAGTTTGCTTTTAAAATTCTTCTAATTGCCTTTTTTTTTGTTTTTCATATATTTAACAAGGAGCCTATTACTTACTTAAATTCCGTACTTTTTTGTACTAATTTAGCCAAGAATATCTGTGTACATTATTGCTAGAAATATACCAATCTATCTTAATATATCAATGATCAAGAAATCATCCTTGGAACCGTGGTGACGCTGCTTGGTCATAAAACCTGGACGACTTCAGGGTTTTGTACCTAACTTGGGTTTGGTTGGTAATATGATTTTTTCTGAGTCTGCCGTAACAGCTCTGTATGCTACCACAATGTTAATGTGGGAAATGAAAGGTTAGAAGATCAGAGAAGCCTACAGTGTGACAAATAAGGCTGATTTAGTGTTCCTCCCTGAAATAAGCACAACAGTGGCCGTTTACCACCAGGCAAACTGTGTGCCTATCTGTCAACTGATCTAGAAATAAAATTAAATATTCTTACAAAATTCAGTTACCTTGGGCTTGATCTATTGTGGTTGCTTCATCCTTACCTAGTACTTTAGTCAGCCCTACCAAAGACCGGCATAATGAAACTGGCCGAACGAGCAATCTGGTCGAAAAGTGCTATTCTCCTCGCTGCCCGAAGCCCGCTAATACAGCGCTCTATTTGAACTCTCTTCATAAATAATCCGCTTCATTCTTAAATTGTTATATAGCCGCTTCAGTATTTATAACGCGATGATAATTCCTTAGGCGCCGCGTCTTAACAAATACTAATTGACGTTTTAGATTGGGTTACTTTGAAGATAAAGAGGTTTTGTTTTATTATTTAGGGCTTTGAGTATCGCTTAAAACTTAAATTAAAGATGAGATCGTTTCGTTATTCCGTAAGAGTTTTGACCTTTCGACAATGAACGTCATTGCCTTTCGACTATATTATTGTCAGTGTAATAGGCAAACTGTTTGCTGTAGTTAAATGGATTGTGTTTTAATTTAACTTATAAAATTATAATTAAGCTTTCAAATCCATAACAATTGAATTTTTTTTTTTGGATAATAGCATTTCTAACTTGTGTCATCATCATCTCAGCGTATTCCCGATTACATCCAGTATGGAGCTCAGGGTCCGCTTCGACTATGATCCTAGAATCCTAGGGAGGGTACTTGGGTGTAAATTGCTTTATTTAATTTAAATAATACAGAGAAAGCGCGCGCGCGCGAGAGGCGCTCGTGGCGCAGCTGTGACAGTGGTTCGTTAGCGATAACGAAAGTCAAGCTACCTACGCCGCGGTCGGTTAATGGATGGGTGACCATTCTGACCATATTTAGTGACATTAATTTCGAGCGTCTCCGTGCTTCGGAAGGCACGTTAAGCTGTTGGTCCCGGCTGATATTTACTATAATGTAAATATTAGTCGTCAAGCCTAGTCAGAGGCCATTTGGCGGCTTGATAACATCTGACATTAAGGTTGGTCACTTGCCTTACGCACCCCTCCACCAACCCGCACTAGGCCAGCGTGGTGGAGTATGGCCCACACTATCTCACAATTGAGATAAGGCCTGTGTCCCAGCAGTGGGAACGTATATAGGCTGATGATGATGATGATGATGATGATGAATACAGAGAAAGAATTGTATACAGAAATGAATTGCAGGAAAAAATTTAATGATCACGTCGTAATTAGTACCTGAAATAACTCTTGACCTTTCGTTATTGCGATAAAAGAAATATAAATTGACTTGGCGTCTATTATTCAAAAGCATGATTTATAGAAGCAAAAGTATAACATTAATAATTGTTAAGTGGAAGCGATAAGGCAGGCAAAGGATCATTATTATTATTATTATTATTAGGAGCCTATAGTGTCCCACTGCAGGGCAAAGGCCTCCCTACCCTCTTTCCATAAGGATCATTATCGAAAGAAAAAGGTTATTAATTTAGTTCCAGTCCATCATTTAGGAATTAGGTTTAATTTATGAATAACCCTCAATCTAACTACTATTCACGGCGTTTTTTAATAATTATTTCTTTAGTTATTTTCACGAAGCATTTTGTATTACCGCAGTCGTTAACATACATAATTATGGTTATTTTATCGGAAAAGTGTAATAAAATGACACACAAAAAAGTATTCTATTATTTACTTACACATACGACATTTAGTGAATACAAATCAGTATTCCGTATTCAGTCGTCTGACATAGTGTACATGATATGTATAGTTACTAATACCAGTTACATATATGGAACTCAAAGTGAAATGCGGGTAACACGAAATATCACTTATTTTACAAGAAAAACGCTTAATATTTTGCGAGTCATCCCGGCGGAATTCACGCAATAACACTGAAATGTTGTAAAGTCCTACGGGATGGCGGGGAACGCCAACTGCCACCGGGGGTGTATTCAGAATTAAATACGACTGATTGTACAAGAGTGTTTTGCGAAATAGCTTTTCAATGCCACGGAATCCATTGAGATAATTCAAACTTCATCGGAAAAACTCTGTTTACTCCTTTTTTTTATAATTCAATTTCGAATAAAAATGCTCGAATATGAAAAGGGCCTGCAAAAGTGATGCTGCTTAGTGAAGTAAAATATAATAAACTAGCGGTCGCCCTCGCGGTTTCACCCGCGCGTAATTTCTTTTTTCAAATATCCCCCCCTTCCCCCCACATTTCCGGGATCAAAAGTACCTATGTTCACGTTACCGGGGATAGTGTAGCTATCCAACAGTAAAAAAATTATTCAAATCGTTTCAGTAGTTTCGGAGCCTATTCTATTCAAACAAACATACAAACAAACAATTATTCAAAACACTTTTGATTTCTATGATATGCAGCCATATTTCATTATCATCATATCAGCCATAAGACGCTCACTGCTGGCCTCTCCCAGCGACGTAAAAATCATCATCATCATCATAATTTCGGCCAAACGACGTTCACTGCTGGACATAGACCTCCCCCAAGGATCTCCAAACCGATCGGTCCTGCGCCATCCGCATGGATTCCGGCGATCTTTATGAGATCAACGATTTACCTTGTGGGAGGCCTACCACGGCTGCGTTTACCGTAAAAATGCCCGACCTCAAATATTCTGTATCCAACTCGCAGGTGGTCGTTTATTTCGTAAACAATCAAAACATCAAAATAATAATTTTTATCTCTAATTACTATGTGTACCAACATCCATTGAAATTCCAGTTAGTTTGTAGACGTAACCGATTCAATCATAACGGTATTGTGACATTGAGAGGGGATGTTTGTAGCAAAGAGCTATCCATATTGCAAATTAAACAAGCCGACCTAATTCCGTGCGATACAGGGCTGAATGATTCGTTGTTTCCATGGGCTCGAGACGTCCGCACCGAGCAGCGAAGCGAAAGATATCACACACGAATTCTAAGAGCTATAGATAGTGTGCATATTGACTCAGGCTATGTATCCCGGGTCCTATTGCTTGTTAGATGTTTGCAGTATACAGATTTGTAGTAGATTTAGATAGTCCTTTTTAGGGGTTACACATTGTGTTAAGTCGAATGTACAAGTGTTTGAGTGTTTGATGATGTTTCTATATTTCTTATTTATTTGGCGTAGTAAAGCAATAAACAGGTTATTTTTTTAACTACTTATTATTCTAACTTAAAATAGATTATCTAAGAAATGGGCCACTGTTACTACTACGTGCTTTATGTCTCTTAGAAAACGAAATGTTAATTTTTTTGTAAGTTTAGCGATTTATTAAATGAACTATTTTTAGTCACGAGAGGCATAAAAGGTTCGATTTCTACTGAACATATTCACTTACGAGAACATGTTATAATAAGAATACATGAGATTGGTTTCATATCGATGTCATTTATTATAACAATATTCAGAATATTGAATATTCCTTCTTCGACCACGTAGGACACGGAGCAAGCATTTATTATTCTCGAGTGCCGTTTCAACTCATTTATCGTTCATTGTTGTCGGAATTCACTCAAAAATATTTTCGCTCACTCGTTTATAAATGCGAGCTATTGTATTATTTTGGTGACCATTATTCAGTGAAATGGGTATGTTTCTGTAGAAACAAATTAGAGCCTTTGTCGTGTCATCCTTGTGGAAATGTTAATATAATATTAGTGAAGTATTTTGAATTGGCAAATCCTGGATCGGGTGCATGCGTTTTTTGCCTAGATTGGAAGAAAACGGGCGAAGGAAGAAGAGATAACGTTATTATGAGTAACTGAGGTCACTTAATCTATAACACAATTTTACGTCTCTTTGATCGGTGGTCGAAAATGTCATGTCATATAAAGCTACAGGAATAAATGGTCTGTTATTCATCTAATAAATGTTCCTATTTCTATCGAGTACGCACTATGTGGCGGCCTTAAGGGCCGGTCACCCCGGCCAATAGGATCATCGTTTATCTCTTCGCTTCCATCAATCAGATAGAGGACAGGCTGGCACGTAGGGCCAATTCGACGAAGTGTTTTATAAAAGGTCTAATTCGTATCGTTATTGTTGCCGGTGAATGGAAAGAACATTTTGCGTTGTAGTCAACGAATGTATTTAATATCGTTGGTTGTAGTATATGAAAACAGAAACAAGTTCTTTACAGTAGCTGTTTAAAACCACAAATACTTCTCGGTCTACCTAAGTTACGGGACGAGAAAGCAGTAGGTTTATTTTATGATATTCGATTACCAGGTTCGTGAAGTAGATCGCTCTTTGTTAATGGATTTGATACAAATCAGAACTTACACTTTTATTTTTCTCGTATGAAATGATTTAACTTTCACGAAAGATAGAAAAATGTTAGGAAATTATGGTTTATTTGAACGTTAATCAACTCAGACGGCTTTTAAATGTGCCTAACTTTTAAGACGAATCTAATGGACTAAATGACATCGATGGCTCAATGCTTTGACCGTTTAGACTAAGTGCTCAAATTTTAATGTAGATTTAGCAAAACGTTTTGCTCCAAGTCAATTTGGAGGACCATTAGTTTCGAGTCTTTTATCTTAAGCTAATACCATTTTTAAAAAGCATGATAGCTTAAAATGGAGCCATTTTCTAGGCATTCGGGCAGTCTATAATAACATATATTTTGAAACACATACCTACGTTTTTACATTAAAAAAGGTTTATCTTTGTATAAAGAAATACATAACTAGCTTACATACCATTTTTTCAATATTTGAAAAGGTTTGATTAGTTTTAAAAACTTTGACACTGGTACATTTTTTTAGCCAATTTGATTCCACTGCACACTGGTGCATTAGCATAATAAATTTGGTCTGGCATGAAAATAAAGTGGTACTTCTATTCAGTTAAAACTGTCTTAAAAGCTAGTTGTTTTTAATCGATGTCGAAAATCAATAAAATCTGTGCTTTAAAAACATAGTTAACGCAGTTTCCAATTAAATTGTTCTTTTATCGCGTTTGCAGTAGCAGTTACATAGATCTCTCCTTGCCAACTGAAGATCTATAAAAAATCCGGAAACCGCTTAATCTTTTTTCGCAAACAAAGAAATACAAAGGCTGTATTTTTCGTAATACAGCAAACAATATTAAACAGCCTGAATATAACATGTTACGGGTGAATACGGTTTGCCTCACACGCCTACAATATTAAACATTAAGGAAGAAACGCTTAGTCGTTTAGGTAACGTGGCAAAACTGGCAAATGTACAGAAAGGCAAAGGTATTTGCTCAACTTTGAATATATGTATCATTACTCGCTTTGTAACTTATCTATATACGTTTCAATATTGTTCAGTATTACGGTTTGATACCAGGGTCCGAACGGCTATCCCCAATTATTATAAGTCTTAATATACGCAGATCGAATCTCAAAAAAAAAATCAATCCTACCGTACTCTGGGCGGCAAAAGCCAGAGCTTAAACAAAAAAAGGGTCTGAACATAAATTTTCAGATTCAGTGGATTAATCTACCTTAGGCCTTAGGTCATCCTAGATTGAGGGGACATCCCAGATAGGTTACTTATGCTATGCCATGCTAGGCTATGCCTTATCACCTTAGGAATCGGAATTTTACTAAATACGGTCGTTAATATTAAGTTTATGATCATTAGAGAATGTAATGGAACAATATTATTTTAATATATCAGTTATTTTATTTAATAATTGCATCTTTTATTTACTTGTTTATCACAAAACAGCGGTGTACACAATAGAACATTGTTAGGAAACTCTCACAGTCAGATGACTTTGGCTGTGACCCAATGATTCAATTAGTCTGGTTCCTATGTCAAGGGATAGCAATGTACAATATTGTACTTTACAAACCTTTGATCATAGTTCAAGCGTGCCTGCCTAGATCGGTACAAAGCACTCGAATAATTGGTATTGTTTGAATCACAATAACAAAAAAATATACAAATACAATGGAATACATTCCTGTATTCAACATTTCGTAGAATTGTTAATATGAATGTTTGCTAGCTTTACGAGTTCACGCTATATTGTTATTGTTGCCTGTATTGTGGATCAGGTCTCAGGTAGAGGGGTGGAGGCAGGAACGGCATGATTTATGTTCATTGAGGAGGAAAAGAATATTAATGGAGCCGAAAAGTGTACCGTGAAATGTGAGCCGTTGGAGGTGGAAATATCTTGATGACTTTTCGTTACAATAGGTTTTTCCCTTTTGAAGTTAATATTTTATTCTGCTACGTCGTTTTTGTATATAATGGTTAAATTTCTTGAAATATTTGAGAGGTCATTAAGTAGATATTGGGTATTTTTAGGATCCTTGAAAAAATACTCAGTAATAAATATCAAAATAAGATCAAGCAATCGAAATTCGATTTAATGAACGCATGCATTATTGAATCGAGAATAGTGATTGATGGGAGTAGCTCTCAAACACTAAATAAACTAGCTGCAACAAGAAATCATTATCATGAGAATCCAAGTTCTGTTTTAGAATTAGACAAGAAAGTTGAAGAGATATGCTAAAGGAAGACATGATTCTATAATTTCAACGTGGGTTACTTGTGACATATTACATTTCGACATAGTACGATTTTATAGACAGACAGACAAACAGCCCGAATTTATTACTATTTAGTCTTCAAATATCCATGATATTATTTTTGCAATCTAACAAGTGCTATTTCCAAAACTTTGCGATACATTCAATAATATATTTATTTATTTAAGCTTCATTGCACAAATCAAGTACAAAAGGCGGACTTAATGCCTCATGGCATTCTCTCCCAGTCAACCTTTAGGCCAAGCAGAAAGAAACAGTGGGTAGTGCCAATTAACCTAAAACTTAAAAAATAACAGAAATAAACGAAAAATTAAAAATGGAACTTTATTTCTACAACCTTTTACTTAATTTGATAGGAATCACGTTATAGTTTTTCTACGTTTCCAGAACTTGGCATCTTGACTACAGCGCCCGTACACCGAATCGCTAATCTTGTTACGATAATGGATAGAATAGATTGAATGCTCCTAACTATCTTTCTACTTAAATATCAAGGGTTTCTTTTTCCGAAAAATGCCTTTGTAATATTATTAGATCGGGTGTTATTTTACTCAGGCCTCATGTGCCTCAGATTATACGTAAATATAAAATAGCTGAATCAGTTTTAGGTATGTTTACTAATAGAGATTATACCGAATGTTCTGGATTTTTTTTCTTTTCGCGCTGTAAATAATCTTCTCTGACGAAATTAGATGATGGACAAGAAAACAGAGGTTCTGGTACATCTGGTTGCGGAAATATGAAAATTAATTCTCCTTAGTCGTTTGAATAAATTATGTATAAAAATATTGATTGACGTATTTTCATGCGGTAAAATGCTTCGTCTAATAAATACACCTTATTTTTGAAACCAGAAAATTAAACCAGAAGCTAAAAATCTTAAACTGTTAAGCCACGATTATGCTATTGGCGTAATATTCATGTTTATAACCTCTGGCGTTTTGGGAGACTGTTATTTTACTTTTTTTATATCGAGCTTCCCGCTCCGGCTTTGGACGGGTGGTGAATCTAATGCTGAAATTGGATTTTTGGATAATTATCCTTTACAATAAAGAGGAAAGATTTGATTGTTTGTTTAAGATTTATAAAAGCTCTGTTTTACTTTTAAAAGAGAACTGAATTTTCGTTTGCGATATACCTATAGTAGGTACGCTATTGTATTAAAGAAGAAAGAAAGAAAGAAAAACATTTATTGACCATATCTACACAAAAAAAAAAACAAAACGAAAAATACAAAAATTAGAATACACAAAAAATAAAATATAGATCATAAAAAAAGAAGTTAAACAAAAAAGAAAATAAACAAATAAAAACACAATGGATGGTATGGTCAATAGGGTTCATATCTCAGCATAAGCTGCTGTGACGTTGTTTGTTCATATTTGTAGGGATGTTCCGATACCACCAAGTAGTACTCAAATAGTCTTTCGATACTACTCATATAAATACTCTTAAAGTATCGATACCTACTCATATCGATACTTTTAGATTTTTTAATGAAATCAAAGATAATAATTTTGTGAGGGCAAAAAATAAAGCTATTTTTCATTGGTTTTAGTGAAATATGTCCATATTATTGACTTCGGTGGTGCCATGATAATTGGAACAATGAACAGATGACTACAATATTAAATTAAATCCGCAAACAACAACTGGACATTGACTGCTGGACGCAACGTAAATTGACAAACAAAATAACTCAAATTTAAAACAAAATAAAATGGTGGCACGTCACACAATATGTCCGCTTTAACGACAAACTTAACTGTTTCGGTGGCCAAAATTGGAACTACGTGAAATGTCAGTTTTTGCAATACAAAAACGAAATTTAATGACAGTACTAAAACAACAGTAGCGACGACGCCACCGGAACAGATAAGTTTGTCGGTCTACCGAACCGACCGACCGACCGCCAACGCCAACCGAGCGAAAGAAAAAAGCTGTCGCTCTCGCTCTCTGATGCGTTCGGAAATTTTAAATAAGATAATAATATGGCCAGGTTTATTTCGATTCGATACCAACTACTTTTGTTTCGATACCGAGTAAGTATCGAAAGATTGATTCGATGCTAAAAGTACTTGGTATCGAATAAAAAGTATCGAGTACATACTCGTATTTACTTGTATCGGAAGATCCCTACATATTTGCATTGGGAATATTCCCGATTTTCTAAAAATTTTACTCGCTCTTTTTATCGCTGCAATCTGTATCTAATAGGGAAAAATTACCACATTAATGGTTATTGTACACGATACATTGAGTTTTTAACCAAAAGTGGGTCTGAGAGATGTTATACCTGTTTAACGCAAGATTTTGAGGTGGTGCGGTTATTTATTTTACCTACCTGACAAGGTAAACGTTACTCGATGGTCTAGTAGGTTAAGTACCTGGCTATAATATCGGGTCCTGGGTTCAATTCCTGCCTTTGTGGCAGGCGTAGTGATTACTCATTGTGTTGATCACTTGATTTCAATGGTGGAGGTATTCTGCAGTAAAACATTAAATATGCTGAAACTGTACTTTTACACAACGTTAGCAAAGAAGAAACCTCCACCGAATGTTTTAATAAATTCACAAGTGGGCTGTGATGAGTTATTTTATATAATTGGCAGTAGTTAAAGGGGATGATTTCGTTGAATACCGCCCAATGAATCCAGAGTTATTGGGGAAACAATTGGTTGTTCCATTTTATCCGTCTTCAGATCCGCTCGGTAGCGAATAAAACTGTCCGTGGAATTGAAAGCAGCTCTTTGCTTTTGTTTTAATTTAGGGATGCCTCTTCCTTTCAGCGCAACATTGATAATGGTTTATCCTCTTATCTCCTGGAGATATTGAATGTTTTCGAATTTGACGCAACTTGGTACGATTTTTTAAAACGGTATGGCATGGTAAAGGCTGATGATGATGAAAGATAAAATTAAATAAGTAATAATATTATATTAAAATTAATGAAGTGTGTAAAATTCAAATAAATATATATTTTTTTTAGCGAAATAAACTAAATAAGCTTAGTCTGTAATTCCAGTTTCACATTATATGCTATAAAGTATTCATTTAAAGACATGGTTCTTACTTTATATATAAAAAAAAATTTTGCTTCGCGTCCAACTTTATTTGCGAAGCCTGGGTGTCTCGGTTTCGTCAAAAATGTCGGTGAATATTGTATCGCGGGTTTCCTCGCGGCTCGGAGTGAATGCTCGGCCCCAATCCGAGATGACGCGGCCTCATTCCGCGGAGTCTTCTCCGCTAATGAAGAGATCTGACAAGTACAACCTCCATTCGGATGTGTGGGAGACGCGCGCTTTGTTCTAGTGTTTTCTTGCGCGCGTTTACGGGCGCGAAAGTAATAGTGAAAATATGTCAGACTCCCATTAGTAATTAAAAGACATTTTTAATTCATTAATTTTCAAAAGTATGCCCGGTATGTTCAATGTTAATGTATTTAAAATCGAGCCATTGAGACTAATTTAATTACCACGTTTCCAAAATTCTTATTGGTTGCCACAAACCCGAGCTGTATTTGAAAAAAAAATCCACACACATTTCCGAGTTCAACGTGGCGATAGAGTTTGTGTAAAAAAAATATAATAATATTATTATATGTAAAAGAAATGTAATAAGGAAATATATAAACAAATCTAAGAGAGATAATATGCAGGGCCTTGGCTTTACGTGATTTTCAGGGCAAGAAGGTTATATAAATACCGCTCATTTCCAAACTCCATAAACAAACAGAAAAACGTAAGTTCAATTCTAATACATATATTCAACAAATACGAAGGATGAGATTACATATTGGGAGGTATCATAAATATCTAAAATGAGCATCATTTTGAATCATTCCTTTGTATTTCCACGCCGGCCATTTATGGGAATACGGCAGGCAGAATACAGTTCGAAATCCTTCGCCTCGAATTGATTGAGAGGGGTTATGCTTATAAAAGGGCTAATTTAATTTTATCCCGACCCTTTCGCCCAATAAAAATAACGAACGAAACAAAACAGATGAAACAAATACTCTCCAAAATTGAATTTAGGTCAAAGTACTCGTGGTAATTTGTGTACTGATCCTTCGAATTCAAAATAAAAAAATGTCTATCATGAAAAATGTGAACACCTGCATTCACATTGTTTCAGAGTTCGACCTACCGACACAGCTCACAGGTGAATATGCCGTTTAGTCGCATAATGCCTAATTCGCAAAATGGCTACCGAGTCTCGAAAGGACTACTTCGCAAAACGCCCACTTAGCTAAAGGACGACTTCGCGCAATGCCTAATTCGCTAAAGGACCAATTCGCATAATGGCTACTTAGCTAAAGGACTAATTCTTGAAAGGACTACTTCGCAAAATGACTAATTCGCAAAATGGCCAATATTTACCAAATGACTTAAAATTAAGATTCATTGGTAATAATAGGTATTTATTGTTTTTTTTTTTTATTTAGGAACAATATCCTAGATGATATATTCTAGATGTTTGTTTCTTTTAAAAAAAAAAACGAATGTGATACAATCGTTCAGCGGATAGGTACAATAATAAAATTATAAAATCGTTTTTTTTTCTTTATTCCCATATGTCCCCTTCGAGATTGTCACCGGGGTGGTATCGTCGTGCGTTAAAACTTAGGTTCTTGTTTATTTGAAAGAACTAGGAGAGTAGAAATTCAATGGAAGTTGATAAATTCATTTCTGACGCCCTGGTACTTTTACTTTAAAATATGATGGTTCAATTTAAACTATTGTATGTATTTTGACCCTTATTATTGAGCTAAGTAATCTAGCATTACCATCAACTTCCAACGAATTTCTGCTTTCCTGGTACATAGGTCTTTAAATAATTCAATTTTATAGTTGTTTTTAGACTAATACATTTAATTAGCTGTGTAGTGCGTAGATTGTATCACATTCGTTTTTTTTAAAGACACTTACATCTAGAATAGGTAGTGTTTATAAATAAAAAAAATCCAATAAATATTACCAATGAATCTAACTGGTATTTGATTTCATTTTAATTTTAAGTCATTTGGTAAATATGTATTGGCCATTTTGCGAATTAGCCCTTTTGCGAAGTAGTCCTTTCAAGAATTAGTCCTTTAGCTAAGTAGCCATTATGCGAATTGGTCCTTTAGCGAATTAGGCATTACGCGAAGTCGTCCTTTAGCTAAGTGGGCGTTTTGCGAAGTAGTCCTTTTGAGACTCGGTAGCCATTTTGCGAATTAGGCATTATGCGACTTAACGAAATATGCAGCCATAAGACTCTGGCTGTATTCGGCAATAAATATTAATATGAGAGTTAATCCTCTTGAATAGAAGGCTCAGAGATCAAAGGAGTCAACAGACCACACTGGTATCACCACGTTGAGGCATGTTTTCTGATTAAAATTCCCTCAATAGCATAATTATGTCAAAGTTAGGCGGCCCTAACATCATCAGGCGGTCAAAAAGATACTGCTAACGATTTGTAAAGTAAATACTATACTAACTCTTCTGAGTATAAAAAAACACTAAAATTATGTAACTATTAACTTGAAGTTAACTTTCATACCTATGTATTTTTTTTCCTTTTCAATTAACATAAAAGATTTGGTCGAAAGCCGAATATTAATTTGTTCAAGTAAACAATTCATTGTATGAAATAAAAATTTGAGATTTTAATTGGAGGGTATTCAAGTTATTAGGATTTTTCGTTGTGCAAAAGTTTATTTATACCTTTTTAAGTGGGCAACGTACAGAGGCAAAAAAACAAACGTGGGATGGATATTTGTTTGAGCCGGAATCCAAACGGGGTTGCTAGGAATTACGAGGGAAAAATTCAATGTTTTTTATTCCAACTGCTCAGTAAGTAACACGTAGCTTTGGCCGAAAATCGTTATGACGCAATATTTTGCTTGTGAACAAAGAACTTTTTTCTTTGTTCACATCAAAATATTGCGAACATTACGTAGGATAACTTACCAAAGATACATCACACAGAACTATGGTCTACAAAGCCACAGAGGATGTTACGTCAATTTATATTCATTTTAAAAAGATTACGGTTCATATTCCTTTTTTTTTGTAAGTTTGGTTGTTAAAAAACATTTTCCCACACTTTACAGCTCTAGTTTACAGGCTACAGGTAGAATCATGACATGATCTATCTCTGTCTTAAAACCTTCTGAAGCAAAGAGGCTGTGCGTTTCAGAACGCTTCAAAACAAATTTGTTATTATCGAGACAAGGTCTAAAACCATAATTTCACCCGTGCGAAGCCGGCAGCTGCTGCAAGATGGCTGCTAATAATCATGGTTAACTGCGAATTTCCATGTTTTCGTTTCGTAACTTTTCCTATTGATAAGAGTAAGATCATTAGAGGAATGTTACCCTGGCGGCTGGCACCGAGGATAGTTTAATAGTTAGTCAACGTTAATTTCGAGACCGTGTCTAACCAGCGCTGAAGTTTGCTTGCTTGAATGAAGGTAAATTTAATTTCGGCCCTGAGAAGTTTGCAAGTTCCTCAGTAACACGAAGTTAGGAGAAGTGCCCTTTACTTTAGTCTCCTCGTCACAATATTGGATCTTTGTTTACATCGTGCGTTTAAATTAAGGCATCTCTGCGTTGCTTAATTAATTTTGGGGATACTTTTTTTGTATTAACTTTTTGGACTCTGCGTTTTTTGTCTTATAAGTTTATGAAAATTATTATTGTTCATCTCTGTAAGCTGATGTGACAAACGGAGCTATGTCCTGAATCACTTTAAACATCTTTTTAAACGCTACGCTTTACTATATATCATGTTTAACCCTATTACCTTGTCTGCAGGATATCGACAACTTAATGACGGAAGGCAACAAGTCCCGCACCGTAGCAGCGACGAACATGAACAGCGAGTCATCACGTTCCCACGCCGTGTTCAGCGTGGTCCTCACGCAGACGCTTTGTGACGCGGCCACCGGTGTCACTGGCGAGAAAGTGGCCAGGCTCTCGCTGGTGGATTTGGCTGGGTCCGAACGGGCCGTCAAGACTGGAGCCGTCGGCGATAGGCTGAAGGAAGGATCCAATATTAACAAGTAAGTAACATCCTAACTTATGGAGTCTTGTTGAAGTGCCTTAAGCCGGCTAGTTGTCGACTGGGTTCATAAGGAGTCCTCTTTTGGTACTAAAAATCTTAAGTGTTTCTTCTGTTTCTTGGTTTTAGCTAGAATTTTTTAACTCGTGACATTTTGTTTTTAAATAAATGTCCGATATTCGGTAACGGCATGTTAAACATATTATGTTCGTAACAAACAATAGCCCTTCCACGCTTCGACGCCGCGCCGTGGCTCCGAAAACTTGCCATCAATTTGAAAGGCAATTTTTCTTCGAAAATGGATTTTGATTTTTTTTTATCTAAGGCTCGGGGCGGACCTTTCCGGAGAGTGTTATAAAATTTTGTTGATGTTGTACCTTCCGGATTGTCGAATGCTTGTGTTAAAAATGAAGAATTTTCCGCAATTCGATTATATGAACTCTATTCGTTTTCCAACTTCGATTTTTTTGGAAGTTCATAATTATTTCTTAGTATTCTTCACGGAAATGTTTTACCAGTTTTCAAAATACGTAACATCTTTGAGATACCTGAATTAATTTGAGAATTAATTATGTCGATCGACACTATTATTTCCTTTTAAAATATTTGGCAAATATTATTCAAAACTTTTTCATATAAATAGGGAAAATCGTTACCGCTTAAATATTGATAATGACCAAAATTTCTGTGAGAATATTTTTTTGACATGAAACTATAACTATTCTCTAGGTCACTAACAACACTAGGCCTCGTGATATCAAAGCTCGCCGACCAGTCCTCGGGGAAGACGAACAAGGACAAGTTCGTGCCGTACAGAGACTCCGTGCTGACGTGGCTGCTCAAAGACAACCTCGGGGGAAACAGCAAGACTGTCATGGTAATGTTTATCACTTACTCGTATCCTATCAAACAAGTTAAAAGTGTTGAGATAGACAGAAGGAGATTGATTGTTTATATTTATATTTCCCTGGTTCTATCTTCAAACCAGATTGAAAATCATACTTTAGGTTTCGTTAAGAACTTTTCTGTTAGCAACCAGAGTGCTTCGAAAAGCAATAAAAGCAGATCTATTTTTTCATTACGAACGAAATTAGCGTATTATTTTAAAAGCTCAATCAGTGTTGGTCATGAGGGGCCAGGCTCTTACTCACCCCAAAAAACTTTACAATAACTAAATTATGATGTTAATGATCACAATTACCACCAGGTGGCGACAATATCTCCAGCAGCAGACAACTACGAGGAAACCCTCTCGACGCTGCGGTACGCCGACCGCGCCAAGCGCATCGTCAACCACGCCGTGGTGAACGAGGACCCCAACGCGCGCATCATCCGCGAACTGCGCCAGGAGGTCGAGGCGCTCAAGGAGATGCTCAAGTATGCCACTGTGAGTACACGTCATCCATACTAATGTCAAAGAAACTGTGATTGTGTCCAAAACAATTCGGAAAATACTCACAGTCCGGAGTCTGGAAATTAATTGGCGATGTAAAACAGGCACGGGGGCCTCGAAAAGCACCTTAAGCCGGTCGGTCCTGCGCCTGATCTTTCTTTGCTCGTGTCAGACTGCTGTCCCACCGTGGTATGGGAGTGAGGGAAAAGGGTACACTTGTGTTTGCTTACTCACTTGTGCACTATAACATTTCTCGCGTTGTGGGATTATCGTAATAAATGTTGGCTGTCGTAGCTGGAAACACGGCTATTCATAATAATGTGTAGCCGTGTAAATCGTTACATACGTGTACCTTTTGCATGTAATGTACAGTATACAGTACAAAACACAAATTAAATCAAATCAGAAATACATGTACTTAGCTCAGCTGAAGATGATATAATTTTATTACCGATTTAATATTTGAAACTTTGAGGAAAATCACATTAGACAGTCTCAATAAAGCGTTTTTTACGCTATTGGTAAATCCGAACCATAAGAAGTTTAATATTTGATGTTTTTTCATTATTGGTTCATTGGTGATGTGGGTAACACATTATATAAATGTATATATTCATTAATAACACAACTTAAATAAATACACATAATTAAGTACTTATTATATTTTATATACTATATAAGTTCTTGTTATGCAGGTACCAAAATATTCAACCATCTACCTAATCATATTAAGCTTTTGAACTTTCCTAAATTTAGACACGAGCTTAAACGTTGGTTAATAAATAATGTATTCTATAATTTAACAGAATATTTTGATTCTAAGCATTAGTATTAATTATTAATATTAATATGAATAAGTATTGCATGCCCGATGTGGGTAACTGTTGAAACACAATTTTGTATCTCCACCTTTTTGTACACAGTTTATAGCAATAAAGAATTATTATTATTATTATTATTATTATTATTATTAACGCTTTATTGAGACTGTCTAATGTGATTTTCCTCAAAGTCCGTCGATTGTTAAATAATTCAGGCGCGTCCATCACACCGCCTGGGTTCTCGAAGCGTTTACGAGATAAATGATGCGTGCGAACCTTATCAGAAACTTCCCGTTCGCGTATAGGTGCGAAAATAAACGCTCTCCATGAATGTCGATATTCACTATTCATACGTTACTTGATGTTTTATTCAGTACCGTTCTATCTATGAGATTTAGTCACGCTAAGTATGTTTAATAGTCGACACCTTATGTATGCTGTTGGTGCTTCCTTGCGGATGTTTTAATATTATGTACAGGTTAAAGAGTATTTCGAGGTGCACCTACAAAGTAACTCATGTTAAGAACGAAACTGTGTCCGTGTGTCCGGCACAGTTGCAGGCCGAAAGAAGAGGTACAATCAGCATAATATCAACCAATATTTAGGTTTATTTCTATAGTATAGAGTTCTATTTCAATATGGATATTTTGACAGATTATGATAGGTTGACAAGTACCTATCTGTTATCAAATTGATGTAACCGTCTGATTCCAGGGTTCGCCAGTGGGTGAAGATGTCCACGAACAGCTGGCGCAAAGCGAACATCTCATGAAGGAAATGTCGAGGACGTGGGAAGAGAAACTCGTTGAAACTGGTACGTAACACCATTACACCACCGCCGAAGCTAAGTTGTGGGTGCTTTTAATGTCCCACTGCGAGGCATAGGGTTTCATAATTGAAATCAATCTATTGATTCAATGACATTTTTTTCGATGAGAATGCGTTTAAGCACCATAACCACATGCTAGCGAAACCTGCCGCGGTGTTCCGGACTCAGGACTTTTGTCCGACTATTAATATATGTTAATAAAAATATGTTAATAAAAATATTTTTAATGGACTTTGTAAATCCATTCTACCAATTTTTAAATCAAAACCCGATACGATTACATGATTCTATTTCAAATCCTATTTCCTTTGCCTTTAATATTTGATGATGTGACTGCGCCATCTGAACTGAATTACTCATTTATTATTTCATCACTTGTGAGAGACATTTTAGATTTGTATTTCCTTTGTTCTTCAACTCATAGACAGTTATTAAGTTTATTTAGGTAATCATGTTTTCAGACTAAAAAATACAGTTACGTTTTTATGAACTCATAAAAAATTAACTTTACAGGCCCTTAAACAAACATTTGCAATAAAGATATTTGTATTTGTGTTTTGTTTTAAAACTTTATTATTTAGAATGTAATATTCGTTACCCGAGGGATTTCAAGTATTAAAAAATCATTTCAATTAACCCAGTTTAAGTTATTTATTATATTATTTATAAAACAATTTTTTTTATACTGACCTAGTATAAAAAAGGACAAAATTCCTGCCCTAACAGCCCTTTCACACGGCATCCAGTTCTGCAGGACCGGCTTTTTACTGTATCCTGCAAAACAGGACGGTGTGTTCACATGGCAGTTCAGTTTTGCGGGATCCAGTAAAAAACTGTGGACTAAACGGTCCTGCAAAACTGGACTGCCGTGTGAAAGGGCCGTGAACACTGCTATATAAATATTTGTGCGACTAAACGGGATCCCGCTTTTTTACTGGACGACGGATCCAGTTTCTAGTGACAAAACCGAATGCCGGATCGGGTTTTTGCAGTATCCCGCATGCGGGATGCTCGTGTGAACGCTAGCATATAAACACATTCGCCATCAAACGGGATCCTGCAAAAAACTGGACTGCCCGTGTGAAAGCGCTGTAACGTCTAAAACCAACAACATTGCTAAACACATCAAAAATTAAAAAGTTAGATAGATTGACATGGCTTCAAATTAAACTTAAAATATTTTTGCCTTATCAATGATAATATTCGCAGGTCGAGTACAAAGCGAGAGACAGCAGGCCCTGGAAAAGATGGGAATCAGCGTTCAGGCGAGCGGCATTAAGGTGGAAAAGAACAAGTACTACCTGGTCAATCTCAACGCCGACCCGTCGCTCAACGAACTTCTTGTGTATTATTTGAAGGTGAGTTTTAATCGAAATTAAGTAAGCTTTTGTTAATCGCCTTTGTGGAACAGTGATAACAACGCTCGGGTCTCAAAACCCTGAGGCCGTGAGTTGTTCTTTGTTTATAAAACGTCAGTTGGTAGTGTTGGTACGCAGCCCATCTTGGTAAGCGGCCACTACGGCATGTTCCATTCAGGGACACTTCACCAGGAAGCGTCGCTTAATGTTCTGAAACACTAGGTTTATCTGATCTTCGAGCCTTTTTTAAGTGAACTGGCCTTCACATAAATATTGTCGGAACACAGAGCTATTAGGGTGGTAGCTAGCCAATCAGACCCTGGAAAAGTCCTACCATCAACCAAAGCAGAAACTAAACTCACGAGATCCAGGTTTTTTAATTATTGCAATGTGTAACAAGGCGAGCAGATCGTACACCTGATGGTAGGCGCCACGTCTGCCCTAAGCCAGTTCAGTGCCAAACAGTAACTAAACAGTGTCTGGCACTGCCCTGCGCCCGCTACACCGAGAGTCGAGACGACAGTTAATAGGTCTCATGTACCCAGTAATTTCTCTAGCTTCAGTGCCCTTTCCCCGAAACACAGAAGGTTTTTTACCTTTTGTCTCATAAGGTGCGCTTAGAGGAATACTCTGAAAAATCAGCCATTTAATTACAAACCTAGCACACATTGCAGCTGGTATCTATTACTGATTGATTTTTTTACCTTCCAGGATAAAACCTTAGTCGGCGCCGACAGTTCAGCTGACATCCAACTATCAGGTTTAGGAATCCAGCCGCAACACTGCATGCTCGTGGTGGAGGGCGGCGGACTGAACATGGAGCCGCTCAACGGAGCGAGGTGCTTCGTCAACGGCACGCCCGTCGTGTCCAGCGTGCGACTGGGCCACGCGGACCGTATTCTGTGGGGGAACCACCACTTCTTCAGGGTCAACTGCCCGAAGGCTACCAGTGAGCTATGTTTAATGAAATTAAAATAGAATATACTTATATAAACGAGTATAAGCACCACGGGTGATGAATCCAGGGCTACTTGGCTATCTCCTGGTTCTTTAACTATTTGACCGTTGAGTGTAGTGCAGGCCTGTTTGGCCATCTCTCGGTTCTTTAACTATTTGACCGATGAGTGTAGCGTCTCTTGTAGATGTAACCAAATGGTGGCCATGAGCTGTGATAATATAATAACACAGTATTTTTAATTTCAAATATTAGATTCATTACCGTTTTACTTCCAGACTTCCATGGGGCAATATAATTTTGGTATAACCATCATCATCTTTAATGTAATTGTTTTGTTTTCAGCTGCAACATCAGAACCCCAGACGCCGGCGCAGCCAATAGATTATAACTTTGCACGTGACGAGATCATGCTAAACGAACTCAGCAATGACCCCATACAGACCGCCATTTCGAGGTTAGAAAGGCAACACGAAGAAGATAAACAAGGTGATTGATATTAATTTTATTGTAATAAGTTTACTTGCTTAAGTGTTTATAGCAGTTTATTTGACTTACCTGTACAAATTACTTTCATGTAAAACCACAAAAAAAACAATGTCAGAAAAAATCTTTTATACTACAAAAAATAATATTATAATTTAAAGATTTATTTAAAACCCATAGACCTTTGCCACACTTGACGGAAATTCCGCCGCGGATCGTCCGCGACGGAAATAATTTCATATAAAACCGTCCACGACGGAGCGACCGATCTTCCGCGTAGTGTGCCCGCTGTTTGTAATTTATATGCAATAACATATTGTGTTGGCGTTCCGTCGCGGAAGATCCGCAACGGAGTTTCCGTCAAGTGTAGCGCTAGGCATACTGTTATACTCGTATTATAAATGCAAAAGTTACTCTGTGGAAGGGGTTGTTATTATTTTTACAAAATTTTAAGTATGATATAAATAATATAACATTTTAATTTTATTTTAGTGGCATTGGAGAAACAAAGACAAGAGTATGAAAGGCAGTTCCAACAGTTAAGGAATATCCTGTCACCGTCAACACCGTACCCTCCGTACTCATACGATCCATTGAAATTAGGTAAGATTTTTTTTTAATAGAAGGAATTATAACAGTAATAGTCCGCGATACCACAGTAGTACGGTTATTGCCTACGTCGATGCATACTGCTTCTACTTGCACTATCTCAATAAGTCCGCTAATTGTACTTTTTTTATTCAAATTAGTTTTTCAATATCTTACCGGAAGGTGGAAAACGACAAAGTGGCCGAAACAAAAGGAGAAGGGACAAACTCGATTGTTTTTGCAGTGTCTATTTTTAGAGAAAGTCCTATATAAAAATACGGGGAAGGGCTTTGTCTAGCAGCTAAAAAAATACATTTAGTAAAAGTTGTGTCATATTTTTTTATGCCATCAAGTTGGCAATCAAGCGTACGCGACCATTTAGTGTGTGGATGAATTTCACGCCGAGAGATGGATATTTTTATTTTTAACATTGAGTTGTACCTTTAGGCAAAATGCCAGCATGCACGCCGACAACAGCGGCGCGCGTGGAGCGCTGGGCGGCGGAGCGCGACGACACGTTCAAGCGCTCGCTGGGCCGGCTCAAGGCCGACATCCTGCGCGCCAACGCGCTCGTGCAGGAGGCTAACTTCCTCGCCGAGGAGATGCGCCGCAACACGCGCTTCAGCGTCACGCTGCAGATCCCGCCGCAGAACCTCAGCCCTAATCGCAAGGTTTGTAGCGAAATAAGTACTCTTTGCCCCAAAGAGGATAAATCTGATACAAAGGCTGGTCAAAGTGGTCAATCGCCAAAAGCGGACACTAGTTTTTCTCCATTTCGGGTAGATAGTAAAACCGGGGAAGTTGAGTGGGTAGTGAAACGAACCGCAGGGCATCGATACCTGCCGTATGCGAGACTCGAGACTACTTTCCATTAAACTTCACCGATTCTCTCGATTCCTCTTCACACCCGAAGAGGCTTCATGCCGATTGACCAGTCCAACGACAAGGAAGATGCCGAGATATGAATCAGCAGCTTCTAGGATATCGTATACGAGTATAAGCGTGGGCTTATGTATCAAAAATCTTGCATTTCTCACACCTTTTCTATAAAAAAAAATTTGCTGTAACTACATATGTTTGTTGTGGATGTGTTAATAAATTCAGTGGACATTTCACCATTCGAGCAATAACAAACACTTCAATCTGTATTTTTTTTCTCAATAACATAAATTGCGTTTACTATTGGCAGACATACACACAAACTCGTCTCTAGTTTCACTAAATTCACTATACTTTCGACTTCAAAAAAACATCCTCGATTTTTATTCAAGTCGTATGTATTACCAACAGCGCGGCGCATTCGTATCAGAGCCAGCGATAATGGTGAAGCGCCCGGGCCGCGGTGGACAAGTCTGGTCGATGGAAAAGCTCGACAACAAGCTGGTGGACATGCGCGACATGTACGAGGAGTGGCGGCGTCGCCAGCAGCGTGGCGGCGTTGAAGAGGTTGAGGAGGTAAAGTTGTCAAGATATCTTTAAACAATAAAAACAATATTTATAACAAATACAAAAATAGCAAATACTAAAACCAAAAATGATAACGTGGTATATTTATGTCGTATCCAGTCATATGGTTACGGCTCGGTTATTTCAAAATCAAAGTTTAAATTTGTTTATTAATATAAGCTAAAAAAGATTTTAGTATTAAAACAACAGCGGCAGCACATTGAGCGATGTTTCCCTGTTAAGTATCCCTCTGTGGATTAATTCGTGATATAAGTATTGACACACCTCATTTAACATGTACACAAACAGCAGATGAGTGGCATTCATGAAATGTAGAAAAATTAAAATAACATTCACAAGTCGATATTATCTTCTTCTTAAGCTTTAGTATTTATTGTTTACTTTGTTTCAGGAACCAGCCGAGAAGGCCGTGGATCCGTTCTACGAATCGCAGGAGAACCACAACCTGATCGGAGTTGCGAATATCTTCCTAGAGGCTCTGTTTCATGACGTCACGCTGGACTACCACACGCCCATCATCAGTCAGCAGGGAGAAGTCGCTGGGAGGTTACAGGTCAGATGCTCTGCTCGACTGGGAGTCGATTTCTCCTCTTCCCCTTTAAAATAAATTTAATTATTTCTTAGTTCATGAGATTAGTATCTAACATTCACTGATCAATAATATAATCGTGATATTGACAAAGAAGCTACGTATAAAAACCCACAGGTTCTCTTTAATTAATGGTATTGACAAATTGAATTTTAAAGTTAATAATTCCGTATATCTACAGGTTGAACTTAGTCGAGTATCCGGGCAGTTTCCACAAGACCGGATTTGCGAGGCCGCGTCAGATAGTTCCGGAGACATGAGGGATGACGACGACCCGGTAGATCAAGCTACACAACAAGTAAAATCCTTAATTATACTATACCTCGTTATTATTTCTAAAATGACAAAAAATTACGCTACTTCGTAGGATATGATACTATTGCAGTACACAAATATTAGGTACTAGCTGTGCCCGCGACTTCGTCCGCGTAGAATAGTGACTTTTCGGGCAGCATATTTTAAATAACAAATACCGTCCTTTGGGTAGCTAAAAATTTGAGTATTTACCCGTGGTCCCGTTGGGTCGACCCATTAACGGGTCCACGGGTAATTTTCATTCCCCGTGGTCCCATTGCATCAGGGATTGCTTTCCGGTCTTATGATTTTATCGATAGAAAATAAAAACAGTTAAACTCAAAACTTTACAGTATGCTTCTCTGTAGGTATACGATATGTGACGTATGGCCATCGGGAATGAAAGCATACAGGCTCCTAGGATTGCTAATCCGTGTCAGAGCCACATACAACTGACCGTGCGAGAAACAGCTGATACTTAGATCTACACCCACAACTTTCATCGTCTGACCTTGGGCTTTATTAATTGTCATCGCAAAACATAGGCTGACTGCAAAAAGTGTTAAGATGTGTAAACTAAACGTACAAATTTTATAAAACAAAAGTATTGCTAGAAAAATTAATTAATAATCTGAGCTTATAAACTTGTACTTAAATAAAGAAAATCAAGAAAAGAATTGCCTAACCTATACCAAATACTTATAAATTATTCATATATACAAACCCTAAATAAAAAATTAAGATAAGTATACCAAAAATCAAGGAAAGAAATGCCTAACCTATAACAAATGCTTACAATATTTATTTACAAATTTTTAAAGAAAATTAAGAAAGACAACCTAACCTACAAACCCTTAAATATAAATAAATGAAATATCCAAACTGTCAGTATTCAAGTAAATCGCAATAATCGAATGCAACTACCTATTCGCCATACTCTCAGCGCGCTTTACGGACGCGCAGCTCAGGCGCGAGGCGTGTACCTTTTATATTGACATTATATTGACATAACTTTTTTATTTATGAACCGATTGACATGAAATAAACACTAAATGTTAAGTGAAGCTTACCACAATATATTAGTGAAAACCGCATCTCAATCGAATAAGCCGTTTCTGATATTAGCGTGCACAAACACACAGACAAACAGACAAACAGACAAACCGACAAACAGACAAACAGACAAAAAATTTTTTAATTACAATTTCGGGTTCGGTATCGATATAATAACAACCCCTGCTACTTTTTTTTAATATATTTCCATTGTACAGACACCACTTTTCTACAAATTTATTATATGTATAGATATTAAAAAATGAAATGACAGTTTGACACTACTGAAGAAAAATGCCATGGCGTTCTAGTGAGGCAGGTTTCTTAGGATTTTCCAAGGGCAAAATCGTATTTGCTTTGTGGAATAATCAGTTAACTATGTGTCATGTGTCAGTGCGGAATGGGGTTTAGAAATTAGTTCCTCTCCACAGGTGACAATCCGCGTGGTGATAAAGCAGGCGACAGGCCTCCCCCCGTCCCTCTCGCACTTCGTGTTCTGCCAGTACTCGCTGATGGGCGGCGAGCCGGTGGTGGTGCCGCCGCTGGTGAGCGCGGACACGCCGCCGCCCGCGCCGCCCGCCTCGCCGCGACACCAGCCGCAGGTCGCGTTCCGGTTCGACCATCGGAAGGATTTTAATGTGCCGCTTACTGAGGAGTTTATTGAGCATTGCGCAGGTTAGAACACTCAACTACTTTTTTTTCATGGTGAAGAATGTGTTTATGCGCCATAAGCAGGGTGACGAGAGCCGTTATTGGAATAGAGCAATCTAAAATGGGAATTCTGTGAGATACGCTTCTCATCGCATTGGCACTAGTACAATCCTCAAGCTGATTCCTCGA
The DNA here is from genome assembly GCA_949319885.1 of Mecyna flavalis. Classification (NCBI taxonomy): domain Eukaryota; kingdom Metazoa; phylum Arthropoda; class Insecta; order Lepidoptera; family Crambidae; genus Mecyna; species Mecyna flavalis. The sequence goes on from OX439426.1 coordinate 4,881,559, forward strand.
TTCGGGTTACCATTTAGTAGTTAGCCGTACTGGTCTAGACAAGTCTGGTTTTTTTTTTATATTTAGGTAATAAGGTTTTTGTGGTAGCTATAAAATGCAGCTATTCATTAAATACAACTCAAAACCTTGTAAAGTTGAGACAGAAGGACTCGCATGTTTGACGATACGTTTTTGTTTTTTATTTTATTGATGGGGCTATAAATGCTATTTCTATTGTGGAGGATCCATGTGTGGAGCAACCGCCTCTATTAAATTCCGTTTTCTTAAAACTTAATTTTTTGGCATACAGAAGGCGCCCTATCCATCGAGGTGTGGGGCCACCGTTCGGCCGGGTTCAGCCGCGGGCGCGGCAACTGGGAGGTGGAACAGCAGCAACTGGCCAAAGCGCGCTCGCTCGCCGACCGCTGGGCCGAGCTGACTCGCAAGATCGAGCTCTGGGTCGAGATACACGAGCTGAATGATAACGGAGAGTACGCGCCTGTCGAGGTGAGTCCTTACTTTCGCTTGTAAAAATAACAGATTACATTATTTATATTATATGCATACATGATTATATGCATAGATATCAGCTACAATATCACTAATCATCATTTACCTACATTTGTTCTGATCCCAAATGTGCCCAAAACAAGTATAATTGCCGGCAAACTTTTTGACCATTGGTAGATGGAGTGGGGGAAAGTTCGCGCATGTGCACTTGCGCATGACCAATAACGCGCAATTCTGCGCAATCCTCATCCGACCCAGATGTTTGTTGGGACCTGTACTTATTTAACAGAAATCGAACTGTCTGAGTGAGTGGACGGAAAAAACATGTTGCGCCAAGCCTACTTAGTTTACATAAGGGCGGGAAAATAATGAATTTTTGAACAGGTGGCGGCCCGCAGCGACATGGTGACGGGCGGTGTCTATCAGCTGCGGCAGGGACAACAAAGGCGGGTTGCTGTACGCGTGCGGCCCGCGCAGAATTCCGGCACACTGCCCATCATCTGCCAGCACATCGTCAGCGTCGAGGTCGGCTCCGTCTCCGTCAGGTTAGTTCACACGTGATCAAACAAGTACTATCCGGTTTGGATGCTATTAGGATAATACCTTTTGGAGTTGCGTTACGCGACAGTGATGACTGACACATACACTGACAAAATAATGCGTTGCTAATGTTACGGACAGGCGCAGTTGACATAATTTCTCGCTAAATTCCAAAAGGTATTATCCCAATAGCATTTGAATCGGATAGTACAAGTATAAATTGTCTCCTAGTACAAGTATACTAGGAAACTTAATAGACCATAGAGCGGGGCCGATGACAACGGCACGTCAAATCTCTTTTTAAAACTCCAAATTGATGTAGCTCGGGACTATACTGAATGAAGAATACAACCATACACACGGGGTCGCATTTACAAATAAATAACCTAATTAATTTGCGACTAATTTATGCGTGTATTTTCTTGAAGGTCGCGGTTACAAAAGCCTCTGGACTCGTATCAAGAGGAAGACCTGGCCGTCCTGCGCGAGCGGTGGAGCGACGCACTCGCCCGCCGCCGGCAGCACTTGCACGCACAATTACAGGTTAGCGTCACGTCATTTTCTTCAGATGTCATTATTTTAGTCAGTTGATATCTTCCAACAGGTGTTTTAAAAATTTAGAGGTACAACTGAACGCGTCTCTGAGTATCGCGTTATTAAAATCAGAGCCAAATCTCGTACCGCCGACTTTTACTTCGGAATCATCTTATCCAAATGTCGTTGTCGTCAACGTAATGTGGTATAGGTAATATGGTTTATTCCACTTTATATAAATATCTTCTTCACATAACTTCTTCCAAATCATAATTAAGCTCTCCTTGTCTGTTTCTTTCACTCTTCTCTTACCTTGACCTGCTGCGGATTCTTTATTAGTTTCCTTAAAGATTTTAGGTTCACTTTTTTTAATAAATAATGTATACAAATGTTATTAAAAATATTCCAGAAATTAGTGAACATGTCTCCATCGATGAAGAGCGAGCGCGACATGGAGCGCGAGCAGTCGCTGGTGGAGCAGTGGGTGTCGCTGACGGAAGAGCGCAACGCCGTCCTGGTGCCGAGTCCCGGCAGCCCCATCCCCGGCGCGCCCGCCGCCTGGAGCCCGCCGCCCGGCATGGAGCAGCACATCCCGGTGCTGTTCCTCGACCTCAACGGTGAGTACTAGTGACCATGCCCCGGCAGCCCCATCCCCGGCGCGCCCGCCGCCTGGAGCCCGCCGCCCGGCATGGAGCAGCACATCCCGGTGCTGTTCCTCGACCTCAACGGTGAGTACTAGTGACCATGCCCCGGCAGCCCCATCCCCGGCGCGCCCGCCGCCTGGAGCCCGCCGCCCGGCATGGAGCAGCACATCCCGGTGCTGTTCCTCGACCTCAACGGTCAGTACTAGTGACCATGCCCCGGCAGCCCCATCCCCGGCGCGCCCGCCGCCTGGAGCCCGCCGCCCGGCATGGAGCAGCACATCCCGGTGCTGTTCCTCGACCTCAACGGTCAGTACTAGTGACCATGCCCCGGCAGCCCCATCCCCGGCGCGCCCGCCGCCTGGAGCCCGCCGCCCGGCATGGAGCAGCACATCCCGGTGCTGTTCCTCGACCTCAACGGTCAGTACTAGTGACCATGCCCCGGCAGCCCCATCCCCGGCGCGCCCGCCGCCTGGAGCCCGCCGCCCGGCATGGAGCAGCACATCCCGGTGCTGTTCCTCGACCTCAACGGTCAGTACTAGTGACCATGCCCCGGCAGCCCCATCCCCGGCGCGCCCGCCGCCTGGAGCCCGCCGCCCGGCATGGAGCAGCACATCCCGGTGCTGTTCCTCGACCTCAACGGTCAGTACTAGTGACCATGCCCCGGCAGCCCCATCCCCGGCGCGCCCGCCGCCTGGAGCCCGCCGCCCGGCATGGAGCAGCACATCCCGGTGCTGTTCCTCGACCTCAACGGTCAGTACTAGTGACCATGCCCCGGCAGCCCCATCCCCGGCGCGCCCGCCGCCTGGAGCCCGCCGCCCGGCATGGAGCAGCACATCCCGGTGCTGTTCCTCGACCTCAACGGTCAGTACTAGTGACCATGCCCCGGCAGCCCCATCCCCGGCGCGCCCGCCGCCTGGAGCCCACCGCCCGGCATGGAGCAGCACATCCCGGTGCTGTTCCTCGACCTCAACGGTCAGTACTAGTGACCATGCCCCGGCAGCCCCATCCCCGGCGCGCCCGCCGCCTGGAGCCCGCCGCCCGGCATGGAGCAGCACATCCCGGTGCTGTTCCTCGACCTCAACGGTCAGTACTAGTGACCATGCCCCGGCAGCCCCATCCCCGGCGCGCCCGCCGCCTGGAGCCCGCCGCCCGGCATGGAGCAGCACATCCCGGTGCTGTTCCTCGACCTCAACGGTCAGTACTAGTGACCATGCCCCGGCAGCCCCATCCCCGGCGCGCCCGCCGCCTGGAGCCCGCCGCCCGGCATGGAGCAGCACATCCCGGTGCTGTTCCTCGACCTCAACGGTCAGTACTAGTGACCATGCCCCGGCAGCCCCATCCCCGGCGCGCCCGCCGCCTGGAGCCCGCCGCCCGGCATGGAGCAGCACATCCCGGTGCTGTTCCTCGACCTCAACGGTCAGTACTAGTGACCATGCCCCGGCAGCCCCATCCCCGGCGCGCCCGCCGCCTGGAGCCCACCGCCCGGCATGGAGCAGCACATCCCGGTGCTGTTCCTCGACCTCAACGGTCAGTACTAGTGACCATGCCCCGGCAGCCCCATCCCCGGCGCGCCCGCCGCCTGGAGCCCGCCGCCCGGCATGGAGCAGCACATCCCGGTGCTGTTCCTCGACCTCAACGGTCAGTACTAGTGACCATGCCCCGGCAGCCCCATCCCCGGCGCGCCCGCCGCCTGGAGCCCGCCGCCCGGCATGGAGCAGCACATCCCGGTGCTGTTCCTCGACCTCAACGGTCAGTACTAGTGACCATGCCCCGGCAGCCCCATCCCCGGCGCGCCCGCCGCCTGGAGCCCGCCGCCCGGCATGGAGCAGCACATCCCGGTGCTGTTCCTCGACCTCAACGGTCAGTACTAGTGACCATGCCCCGGCAGCCCCATCCCCGGCGCGCCCGCCGCCTGGAGCCCGCCGCCCGGCATGGAGCAGCACATCCCGGTGCTGTTCCTCGACCTCAACGGTCAGTACTAGTGACCATGCCCCGGCAGCCCCATCCCCGGCGCGCCCGCCGCCTGGAGCCCGCCGCCCGGCATGGAGCAGCACATCCCGGTGCTGTTCCTCGACCTCAACGGTCAGTACTAGTGACCATGCCCCGGCAGCCCCATCCCCGGCGCGCCCGCCGCCTGGAGCCCGCCGCCCGGCATGGAGCAGCACATCCCGGTGCTGTTCCTCGACCTCAACGGTCAGTACTAGTGACCATGCCCCGGCAGCCCCATCCCCGGCGCGCCCGCCGCCTGGAGCCCGCCGCCCGGCATGGAGCAGCACATCCCGGTGCTGTTCCTCGACCTCAACGGTCAGTACTAGTGACCATGCCCCGGCAGCCCCATCCCCGGCGCGCCCGCCGCCTGGAGCCCGCCGCCCGGCATGGAGCAGCACATCCCGGTGCTGTTCCTCGACCTCAACGGTCAGTACTAGTGACCATGCCCCGGCAGCCCCATCCCCGGCGCGCCCGCCGCCTGGAGCCCGCCGCCCGGCATGGAGCAGCACATCCCGGTGCTGTTCCTCGACCTCAACGGTCAGTACTAGTGACCATGCCCCGGCAGCCTCAACCCTGATACGTTAAGCACCCTGGTCTTCTGGTCCTCAACATTCCGGCCATGCCAAAACTCGCGGTGTGGCCTTGCTTGGGCCGTCGATGCGCAGAGTGAAACGGCAACGTAACTTTCTCCGATCAACGTAACATTAAAATCCCTCATAAGCGCTCTTCCAGGGAGCAGACAGTAGCCACACTATCCGCTCTCCTCGTGTCACTCGTTCCGCCCACTTTGCTACTTTTAGTTCACCGAAGCCAAGGCAACTAAGCCGTCCCACCACATGATCGCATTCTTTAAGATAATATCAGAGGCTGAATTAGGCTAAGGCACCTGCGTTATTCAATCATTACAAGATGAACAAAGTAAAGTAATTCGACCTGTTAAATCAATAAATTATTATAAAATTAACATAATTTTCAGCGGATGACCTAACGACGCACCCGTCCGGCGAGGAGGTGACGGTGGCCGGCCTGCACTCCATCCTGCCGAAGGAGCACGGGAACAAGTTCTACGAGCTGCAGATACTGCACCACCACGAGAAGGACGTCTCCGCCATCGCCTCCTGGGACTCGTCCATCCACGACTCGCAGTACCTCAACAGAATAACTGAAGGTGGGATAATTATAACAAAAAACCCACTTCAAACAAATACGTTTAAAGTCGGTTAAAGATAAGAACATACATAGAGTTAAATAATTAATTTTAATGTAACTCAAAAACGAATCGTCCAATCTCGTTATATGATTATTGATCGCTATTATGTGGTCAACAACACAGACCTAGCTTTCAAAAAATAATCATCAAAATCGGTTTGCCCACTAAAAAGTAATGAAGTTACATAAGAAAAAAACATATAGTCGAATTGAGAACATTCTCCTTTTTTTTTGTAGTCGGGTAAAAATTATTATAAACGATAGAAAAGTCAACTGTTTGGTGTAACGATTGAGAAGTCGGCTTTTAAACCAAGAGGTCGCGGGTTTATTCATATATTTATTTATAAAGACATTGTTGACCACATAATTACGCTACAAAAGGCGGACTAAACGGGTACTGTTTTTTATTTTAAATGTCTGGTGTCGTATGTATTTTACCTGGAATACTTACAACATCAAAAATTACTTTATTGTACGTATTCTTTCTTTACCCCACTTTGTTATTTTTGTTTCAGCCAACGAACGCGTGTACCTGATACTTAAGACGACAGTGAGACTGTCGCACCCCGCCCCAATGGATCTCATACTTAGGAAACGATTAGGGTTAAACATATACAAACGACAGAGCTTGACCGATAGGATACGTAAGAAAATTGTAAGGTTAGTTCGCCTTTTTATTATTACTTAATTTTATATTTTAGAACCTTTGATTCTTGTAAATAATGATTATTGTGAATTATTGTATTTTTTGTAGAATGTAATTTTTGTAGAAAACCGCATATTTGGTCAAATATGGTTATAAAATTAGATGATTTTTATACCATAGACAAAATGATGAAATTATTGGATAATTTGGTCGTTGCCTGACTTATATTAACTGTAAAAGTGAAGTCTTAGTGCAGTGCTAATTTATGAACGGAACCCGATATTTTAGGATGTTTTTGATGAATTTAATTTTACTTAGAATGTTTTTTTTTTTCATAAATTATAACATCAAAGTTTAAAGCTGTTTTCAAAAACAAAACCGCCTGTTATTCATCAACTCGGATTAGTATTATTTTTATGTAGAAAGAAACTGTAGTCGTAGATTAACTAATAATCGACTTTAATATATCTCGGTCCAATTTACTGTGCTTATAGTTCCACATCAAGCGTCATCGACCGGTACGTACTAACCATTGATGAGTGGTACAGGACAGACCAGCTGACGCAGACCGGCGTCACGTACGAGGTGGTGTCGAACATTCCGAAGGCGTCTGAAGAGTTGGAGGAACGAGAGAGTCTTGCGCAGATCGCCGCGACGGGCGAGGAGGCCAGTGCTGCCGATGGCGAAACTTATATAGGTGAATAGTTATATTCTTGGTGTAAAATAACTAATGCATTTTTCTATAGTGCGTGTATCGCACTTCAAAAGTTACATCAACTATAGTAAGGCCGCTCAAATAATGCCGGTTAGTTTTCATTCATTTTGTTGCAGTAAAGTTCAATTTCTTCTATGGATTTGACAGATGTCAAATCGATTGATACTCGGCGGTCCGATTATAATAATATATTATTTATGTTATAAGAAACAACAAATTAACAGAATAACAATAAAAAATAGCTCATACTATTCGAGTATGTGGTGTCAACTATTAAAATGTTGGATTAATCAATTTCACCACGCACAACTCTAATGATTACACATACATTTGTAATTAGCTCAGCGTCATCTGCATTTTTTTCACATGGCTTTCATTCCATGGCGATACGTATAGGTGTTATTTTCGAGGGTTCTTCATTATGTCATGTTCGCATCTCGCACGCTAGGATTACAAATACTGATGCATATACCTTTTTTAATATATTCAAGAATGTTTTTGTTTAACCTACGGCTATAAAACCGAATTAATTTGATACTTACGTAGATTTTAGTTGTATAACATTAGTGTACTTAACAATTATCTAATTCTAAACTATTGAAATATTGAATGAGTGTACCATGGATTTCCGCTTGCACGCCCGCCCTCCCACAGATTGCATGCGCGCCGAAGCCGCCGCGCCGCCCGCCGGATATTTCCTGATGATGCCGCGCGCATCGGAATATGTAGACACGGTCATAGGTACACCACTCGATATTGATACTAACCCTCGCATTATGCACTTAACAGACGGGAGGATGGGTTGCAAGCGAAATTATCATGCTAATTAATGTTTAAGCGATGTTAATTTTTCAGCGTATAATAAGTCACAATAATTAAGTAGATTTAAGTAGTATTTAGTATCTTTACCAAAACTGGTAAGCTAGTATCTTTTTGATCGGTATAACAGCAGATTAGAAAAACGAAGCAGATACAAATGTGGAATACTTATTGCATGCAACGTATGCATTCCTGCTTTCACATCTAATCAAAAAGGTACGGCCTAAAAATAAGTAAGGCTATCGACGTATGTACGTATTATAAGTTCCAAAATTTTTTGGAGGTATGTACGTATTCAGTAGAATTTATAGATTCTGGCAATTTGGCTACGGGTGCTTTTATCTCGCTAGGATAGTCGTTAAATTAAATATTTGTAAATATATATGGGGAAATAAAGTATTATGAGAATTTTAGTTATAAATCGATCACGACGTGTTGGTGCTAGTGGTAAATTTAAAATAATTTAGCTGCTATGTCTAGTCCTTGCCATTGAACAGTAATCGAGCATTGATAATCCCTTTGTCAGTTAATAATATCTATAGGATGTATATACCTCGCTTAAAGATCAGAGGATGAAGTTGGGTGTTTGTCTGGCTGTGACCGAAGTGACCCATTATAAAAAGTATCATCTATGGCAATGATTAGTTTATTTAATGCTCGATAACTGTTCTCTGTAAATAAATAGGGCTTACCTTCCAATGGTTTTTTTTAATCTTGTCCATATTCTCTTTCAGAGAAGTACACGCGCGGCGTAAGCGCAGTAGAGAGCATACTCACTCTGGACAGGCTGCGGCAAAGCGTCGCGGTCAAGGAACTTGAGCAGGCGCGTGGGCAACCGATCACGATGCGCAAGACCGCTTCCGTGCCTAACTTCTCGCAGGTGAGACTTGTGCTGCTATTACTTGGCTACGCGTACTTACACCACTTTGTTTACGTTGTAGATGTGCCTTTGACATTATGAAAGAAATTAGGTTTGCCATTTTTTAAAGTTCATTAATGGCACTGCTGATAGATTAGCGAATTAATGTGGTAGTTCATTACTTCACGTGGTTACATTTATATTAAATTTAGTAAAATACAATTTTAAAATGCATCATATCTAAACATAAACTCAAAGGCATATCTATAATGTAGATAATTTACACAATCCAAGCTCAAGCAACTGTAGGCCTTATGCAGTTTGGATTAGACTAAAAAACTAACATAGTTACACGCACAAATAGTTATCACGATAGATTTTTAAAAGAATTTAAATTAAAAAAAATATCAGAAGAAAATAAAACAATTTTAAGTACGTTAAGGTTGCATTTTTAATTATTTCCATCAAATACTATAACTAATAATAAATATATGTTTAAAATAGTAATGGATGTTAAAGCCTTCAGGTGCTTAGACTGTCAAATAGAAATAATACGATTAAAAATGCAAATATTTGTATCAAATTGAGTTATTGTAAGAAAATTATCGATGTTGCTTACTAACCAACCATTATAGCCATCCAGCTATTAAATGTATGCAATAAAAATATTGCTTTACAAACAAAAAAAGCTAATCGATGTATTTCACTAACACATAGGTTCACAAATTAAAGCTAACGTTCTCACTTAGAATGTTTTAATAGTTAAGTAATAATTAGGATAACACACTGTACATATGTTATAATATAGATGGACATCACAAATATAGATATTAATATTTATTCGACGTCTGTGTGCATATTGCTATTCAAATTGTATTTGTTTCTGGCTTAAAATAATGTCATAATTGGCAATACTGTCAGCTAACCTTAACTGATGAACTAGGTAAATCGGCTGTTTATTCAATACGTTTTACTAAAGGTATAAAGATACTGGTAAAAACACAATGTGTATTACCTATAAAGAAATATATTGCAAATAACTATTTGAACAATGAAGCGCCCAGGTGAATTGGTTGCAACTTTGTTTATTTACAGACTGAACAAGCTATATTAAAATATAAATATCTTTGCCATACCTGTACTTAATAATATATTTATTAAAAATCAATTAACTTGAAAGTAAAATAAGCCTAAAAATGTTTGGTAAGAAGATTTTATCCGGTCGAAAGAGTATCGAAATAGTTTGAATAGTAAATGCACTGCGTCGAGCCCGATCTAGCGGTGTTGTTCGCTTGCTAACATGTGTGTTGTCGCTACGCACCGGCCGCAGCTCTCGCAGGCGCTCGAGAACGCCGCCAAGAACGGAACCAACGTGAGTCCTCAGCATGGCCTAACCACGCCCTATTCACATGACGCTTCTTATTGGTTGTTTTATTGGCCTTCTGTTTTAGTTACACTGTGTAGACCTACGAGTATACACATAGCAACGTGTAGATTAGTTTTTAAAGACGTGTTAAACATTGATGTGAAGTTTGGGTAGTCTAAAACGTTCTAATAATTCGAAGAAAAGTTCTTTTATTATAATGTACCTTTACTTTACCTTATTTGGCAAACAAATGTGCTACATGTTTATCTGATGGATGACACTGGCTATTTTTAAGTGACTGTGAGGTTGCATAAGCAGCAGAGTCATTGATTCAACTACATGTGTTGCTATTAGTCCTGTGAAGATAATTTAGGTTCTTAATTTAGTACTGACAGTTCATATCATTAGCTTATGACTTAGGTCAACGTGTCATGTGTGATACCGTAAAAGAGTATCCGATTTATGAAAGAACGTTTCATTTGTTTTTATGTTAACGTTTAGAAATTGTTATGCTATTATTTTATAATTTAATTGGCATAATAATTTTAAACTGAATATTTAAACCTATTTTAGAGAAGGATTTTTTGATAAAAAACTCTCTTCTTTAATTATTAATTTAGTGAAGTCATCTTAAGGACGGCACACTGATTACTATAGCACCGTCTGTGAACGTTATACTGGGGAGGTCTGTGGTTCTTTTAGTAAACTGTGCTATTTTGATGTTGTCCTAGCATTTCTTTATTTGCAGAATGGTATTTTACATAACATATTGTGTCGTAATGTCTGTATATTTTTAAGGAATTGGGATTATGCCCAATTTTTAATGTAAACATTTTTAGAAGTGATATTATCAACATTAATCATTAGTGTATTATTTGTAATTAGTGTTTAGTTTCATTATTTAGTTTTAACTATTTACATCTTTATGAATTGTTTGTTTCATAGATTTATTTATCTCGGTCGTCATTTATGTGTTTGTTATCATTTCGATAAGTTTTAACATCCAACATAACTAGTTTATTTTCATAATTCTGAAGTTTCATTTTTTTGAGATTTTCAAACTTTTAATTTTAACTATACAGAAAAAAGATGTTACTCTAATCTTACCAACAACTATTTTTCTAATGGTTATGGTTCACCGGGATATTACAATGGCCCGTTTAAAATAATTCCTTCGGGTTTTAATTGATTTCTTTCACTTGGTGATTAATATGAGCAAGTATTTTTAATTCCTCTCGTAAAAAAAAACTTTTTGTGACTATGAAAAATTTTCGAGGAGGAGGTCACGAATCTATTTGGATTATCACATATCTCACCAAAACTTGGAAGCACAGGTGGTTGTCACCAATGCCTTCGTATGATATTAATCATACAAGTTTTCAAAAGGGTTTCAGTCAAACAGATCTTCTTTATTCGTTGTAGGTTATAGCACATGCATCTGTCACACTGGTTTCGCACCAGGTGAATGTATCAAAAATCCCGCTTTGTCATTACTAATATGTGTATAATACGCAGATCATGCGGTTGGATTCATCGCTGGAGTCTCTGGCCGGGTTGGCGGGCGGGCGATCTGGCAGTGTGGCCGATCTCGCCGACGAAACGCCACGCCGCGTCACGCACCGCCACTCGTACGCCGCGCCCGCGCACAACGACCCCGATATAGCCACGCCCACCAAGCCGTTTGGCCTCGGTAAGTCTTACTTTACATTCACAGTTCAGTGTCTTCATGGAGTGATTAGTTAAGAACACTTCTTGTGTGATGGGTTAATATTGTTGTCAACTTTGAACGTGAACATAATTTATCCTATTTAAGGACTGTTAGGCACTCACTACTATACTCATCGACAGCAAGGATCGCAAAAAACCTAATCAACGAAAACTAACTAAGCCTAAACAGTTTTAAACCAAAAATTGGGATTTGTATACCATTTGTCTGTTAGCGCAAAATACCTAAAGCATGCCAAAGTATCTAAAGTAATTATTATTAATATAAGAGGTCGATTTTTTTGCGTTCCTTTTTAATTATCAACATGTCTATTTGTTTAAAATAACTTGTATGTAAGCTCATTTTGTATAAAGGTGAATATCTGTAAATGCTAAACATGTAATAAAGACTTCCCCTTTTATTAATTGGTTGACTCTATTGTACAATCAGCATTATAACAGTTAGGGATCCAATGTAGGCATATTAAGCAAATTACCTACACAATTAACTCATCTACAACATGATTGTCAATTCTTAAAATTCATGACAGTAAATGTTAGTATATTTCATACGGCATACTAAGACACTTTTTAAATCATATGAATGAATAGACTTTATGTATACTTCGTAATTTGTGTAAAATGTTAACAATTTTTTTTTGCAGTATTGTAAGCGACAAAACTTACACTCCTATTTCCGAAACATTCATTTTCTATTTTTTCTGTCACCCATTGCAATCACACATGAATGCATACATTATTTTAATGATCAGCTATCAAAGTTATTTGCACTAGTGCATAAAAAATCTATCAGTTAGCTTTGAATTATGAAAAAAAGACCTGATTCTAAACAGTATTTAGAATACGAGTAAAATAGTGCACCGAGTAGTGTAGGTATCATGACAGTTTTAGAAGTTTGTACAGATAAAAACTATGTAAGACATTGCACGATGACATAGATTTATGATTTAGAATAGTTCTTGATTGAAGGAAGTATGTTTATGATTAGTGTAGGTCATACATTCGAAGTTTCTAAAGGCGAATACATAAGAATTATTAGGAAACTCATGGCCACTAAACTCACTATGACTACATCCACCTGTTCATAACTTCACGATTACGTTTTATTTTTCAACTTGCTTTGTGGCAATGCTATGGCTCACTCAGTCTTATCTATCTCTGCCTATCTATCTATCCCCATTTCTATCTTCTCTTGTTTCTGTAAAACACTAAAAGATCATCTTTCTAAAAAAAAAAACTGAAAGCAAATAATTTCTTTGAGAAGTTTGTTATAGGATAAAGTTTCGATTTTTAAAAGTTATAGATTTTAAAACCTTTGTTATTATTCATAACTTTTTTAAACATGCAAAGAGGTTGCGTTTCAACTTTTAGTCGAAACTTCATCTATTTTGTCTCAAAGAACGGAAACGTGGGACATCAAAAATGCTGAGGCCAGCTTAAACTAACGTTGTATTTTGTTTATCTCGATCCCTCGCTACCTTCAGGCTCATTCCTATCAGGTAAACAGTGAAACAATATGGTCTTGACTCGGAATGGCAATGTATGGCGAAATTATTAGTCGAATGTTTAATGCAATATAAAAAAAGTCATTAATAGTTGTGTTGTGGTTGTATCGAGTAAAATTATCTCTGTTACCCGTAATTGGCTGTAAAGTATAAATCTTCTAAAACTACTAGACGTTTTCAAAATTTATTACTATCGCAAAAAAATACCGAAAAGCTGCGTTAAAAATAGAAAATAAAACTAGACCCTATTTATTGGGAACTAGAGTGCAAAATTAACTGCAAGCTTCGAGCATCAAGCTAGCTTCTCTGTCGTTGTGTTGACTATCTGTTTGTTTGCGTGTCTGTTTCATTTGCATGTACCAAGCATGACCTGTGTATCCCAGTTTCCTTTCCTCTTCGTAATCTCTATTTGCTGTGAATTTAAAAAGCGAATAACGATGCTTTCACTATAGATTTTAAATATAATAAAAGTTGCTTTTGAGGACAATAGATGATAAAGTTTTAGGTCAGTTGTTTACAGCCAAAAATACCTGTTGTAATTTTTAGATGAAGTAAATGTAACAATATTGTAACGTGTTGTGTAATATAACTAAAAACTTGAAAGGCAGTCTTGTCTGTATTAGTAGAATGTAACAGTAGATATAGATTGGATTAATGAATCGTAGGTGTGTGTGTTGGATATCAGACGCATGTATAAAGTAGCGATATAGTATAGCAAGATTATTATGAGAATCAGAATATTGTAACAATACTGTAAAATTGTAAATATGTGCGAATTATCGTTGTTAACTTTTCATTTCAATTGAAGTATTGGTGCATTAAATTTATTTCAAAGTAGAACATACAATTTTACATTTTTATGAGAAATGTATCTAATAAAGTCATAATTCTGAAGCAAGTTTATAATTTTACTTGTAAATATAGTCATGTTATTATATTCCGGTTTTGACAATAATCATGCGATATAATATTATTTAATGTGTTTGAAGATGTAACGGATGCTGATAGATCGTAAAGAAAGCATGGATTAGTAAATATCGTTTCGTAATGTGGAGTAATGTAGGTACCTATGTGTTTTGAGTACGTAATTCGTGAAATTTTTAGATAATACAGTGTAATGTGTTACATTGTAGCGTAACTCTGCACATATATTTTTTGTAAATCATTGGAATTTATTGAAGGATAAAATACCCAATGTTGCTTATTACTGGAGTGTATTCTAACTTTATTGAGTTATAACTTACATAAAAAAATTGCGATTACCTTATTAAGTTTAGTTAATTTTCTTGTGGACTGTTTTTTATGCAAAACTTTAAAAGATTTAATTTTTTTATTATTATAAAAACCTTTTGCTTCCCCGATAAATTTTGCCTAAATAGTGACTATATCTACCTAAGTAGATTACAAAATATTTAAAGATCAAGTGAAGTAGGTGTTACTTGTGTTATAGTTTTTGAATATTGTTTGTTCTGTATAAATATTTTATTGTTAACTCAATAAGAACTTTAGGCAGACATGTGTGGTGAGCGACGTGTAATACTGACGGAGTGATTAATGTTTCTATTGCAGCGCGGCCTACGTTCCTAAACTTGAATTTGAACCTCAACTCACTGCGACTTCAGACGCCGAACAAGTGTACGTCCAGTTATTAAGATGTAGATTCACTAGTTTGGCTTGTTCTAACGGTTTTGTTTACGTTTCATATAGTTTGGTTTATCTCGTGCGTTCCGTTCGATATAACTTGTTGTACTTTATGAATTATTTCTTATTACTACTTTATCCTAATTATTTAACCTCTCGATGGTCTAATAGTTTAAGTACTTGGCTATAATCTCGATGCACATCGAGATCATGGCACTGATGACAGCACTCTCATCAATACCAGTGGTCGAGCAAAATTAGTGGCCGGTTTTGAACACAGCTCGGTTTTGTGATCACCAATCCGCATTTGGCAAGCGTGGTGATTGATCTAGTTCCCATCATTGTGACGATTACTTCAATGAGGTGGCCATTGCCTTGCTGTGGGACAATAAAGATACTTTACTCTATTTAGGTACCTACATACAGGGTGTCCCAAAAATGACACGTCAGAGTGACACTGGAGGTAGGCCAGCACAAGAGGCATCGAACTAGCCTAACATGACCTCAGTAAAAGTTGCTCGGTTTACAAGATATTGCCAATTTAAACTTTTTCTAAATTTTCACGTTTAGAAGTTTGTCTAAAAGGCTCTGGAAAGGTATTAGGTTAGCACATGATTCTTGTCTTAGGTATTTTTTAAAATACAAGATCAATACTTTTGTTATATTGAACGGAATACGGTACATAATTTTATTCAAAAGCGTGTGGTTTTATTTTCACTTTACATTGACATTGTTTTTATTTGCTACATCTCATATAAATCGGTTGTCCGCGAATTGGCATGAAATCATTCAGGCATGAATTTGGCGCTAGTTTCGTGATCGTGTAGAAGACTTTTAGGGCTAGTTCATCAGTGTCAGATAGGTCTTTTGTTTGGTATCTGTCAGATAATAATAACGCAGAACTTAATTCTTTATTGACATCTCTGACAGATAAAATATCAGCAACTTATCTGAACGTTGCGAAACTGGCCCTTGATTATTTCAAAATTTATTAAGCTATTTTAAGAATTAGAGGCGTAGATTATATTCATCTTTGAATGTAAGTCCAGGTTGATTGGAGTTAAATTTTCAAAGGCGTCTTTTAGCTTCGTATTTTTTTATGAGTAAATATTAAAATTTTTGATTATTGTGTTGCTCTGGGTTATGTACTAGAATACATATTTTACCCTCTCAATTTGAAAGGTTTATTTTAATATCACATTTGGCAATCAACTCACATTATTTGTATTCACTTTATGATGAAGATCTCACACTATTATAAAGCTTAGCCAGTGGTATTATTTTTTGTAAATACATTTTATACTATACTAAGCTCGGTGCTGTGATAAAAAAAATTTTTTTCAAACATATAATCCCTGTAATAAAGATTGTTCTTTATAAAAAGTATTAATAGTAAGTTCATACAAAATACTTTATTTTTATGAATCTTATAAAATATGATAGGTCAATACCGTTATTAATATATTTTATTGCTGTATTTTGTATTAATTTATGTAATAAGTATTTGGTACTAAGAAGTCGAAAACGTTATTATTTTTTAGTGATTAATTTTTTCAAAGTTATCCGAGTTTGCAGGCAGAAATAAGAATATAAAAAGTTGTATTCAATGCGAACTCATCTATTTTTCTTTTCGCAATAGTGGCACCATCTACAGAAGCTTAATGGTAGCGCTCGTTGCAACATCATTTTCGTTGAACGGAAGACAGGAATATAGACTCTATTTGTAACGTTTTACGTGCGACATTACAGCGTCTCCGGCTAGCGGCAAGCTTGGACTACGCATGACCACTCTACATGAGGAGCCCGGCCGTCGGAACGACGAGGATTCACACTCGGAGCCAGAATCGGCGCCTTTGGATGAGCTCACAACGCCAAGATCACACGTAAGTAAAATCTTTTTCCCGAATATAATCGAAAGATTTGGCATAGATATTTGTACATGGAACTTGACAAACAATTCGCTGTGTATTGTTGCGTTCGCGGGGACACCAGTTATCCTTTAATCAAACTGGACTGTTGTAAAACTTTGGCGATTAAAAAGAGTAACTATGCAGTTTCTTTCTGGTTCATCTCGATAGGTGACAACATTCCGAAGCCAGTTATAGAGTCACTTTGTAACATTTGCCATCCTCTAATCCATGCGCGAACTAAATAAGTACTAAGTAATGGTCCAAGCGTACCCTGCTTAGATCGAAAATAAAATGTTTGGAGAAACCATTCTCCAAACATTTTATTACCATAGATACCAATCTATTAGCAGATTTTTAATTAACTATTTGTCTATTTCTAGCGCACAAGATCGCGCGCGTCGTCGCGAGGTTTCCTGCCGACTTCAAAGACGTTAGACTCGCTACACGAGCTTGCGTGCGAGCGCATACCTAACAAGAACTCGCCATCGATTTCCTCCAGTGGTTACGGTGGGTATAAGTACCTACACTTTTTTTTCTTATTATGAATCATTACTTGTACCAGATTTAACGGATCATATTTATTTATTTATTTATTCATAAAAACTTTATTGACCACACAAATTTGCCACAAAGGTATATTTCATGAATACAATTTTGTTTGTCAAAGAGACGTGCTTCAGGCCGTATATCACATTCTCAAACTACGAGTAAATAGCAACTTGATAGTGTTTAGGTATTCAATTATAGCACACAGTGTCAACGATGTTTCACATGGGCTTTGGCAATTAGTTTTGCTGAAACAGATTTCGCGTTCAATTCGTTGAGCTGCACACATGCTATAAACTATATTCGTTGTGGATTCAATCTGCTATTTATTACACCTGTTCCTTTAGTAAGGATGTATACCTGTATATGCAAATAGACGTTTTATCTGTCTAAGTCATTGTTAATGATCACCCAGTATTCATACAAATTACTTGCATGTAAATCACAGGATCACAAGCAGTGTCATCGACGAATCTAACGAATGACGATACGCTATCCATCCGGAGTATGTCCGTCGACGACACGCCGGATTTCGACAAGACTATGGACTACACGCACCTCAGCCGCACCAAGAACACCGTGGCCGGCCTCAGGAACGAGATCACAGAGCTCAGGAATGATATATCTGAGCTGAAGAACGAGATAGTCGAGTCGAAGAATGAGCTGGAGGAACCGTATGAGAAGGCGAAGACGCCAGTGCTGACGCCTGGGTCGAGGAATCGCATCAATCCGTTCCTTAGGTGAGGAAAACTATTATTAAAGAAAAACCTGACCTATCCTGTCATAGACAAATTTCGATTAACAAGTTGTCTATGACCGTCAAAATTTGCAAGTTTGCAAAATTGCCTGCAGTTTGCAAATAATGCATCTTTTCAATACGAAAAACATCCGTGACAAGTCAGTGGTAATAGCTGTATATTATAGATACAGATAACGATACACATGACATGTATAATGTACTAAGACTACTTAGTTATACATTACAGTAACAGGCAATTTCACTAATAGAAACACTACTGTCCCAATCGGGTGTGAAGGGGAACTGGGGGAGTTTAGTGGGTAGTAGTGGTTGCTTTAGTCTCGAGTCTCACACACGGCCGCAGGTCTAGTTAGCCTGCGCTTATGGTGCAACGCATTCTCCTCCGAAAAAAAAGGATAGCGAGACCTTCGGCCGTCTCTAGGATAAGGATTTATAGCGTCTCACTACCAACTAATCTAAGAATAGTATCTAAACTGCTGATGAAAAGAATGGGTACAGACAATGATCAGTGTTTAAGATATCTTTTAGTCCAAGAGCTACTGAACCCTGCGAGTTACGGTCTTCCTGTTAGGTTAGAAATTTGTACAGTTATGATTTATAGCATTCTAAGGTTAATATTTTAACTGCAATGATATTATAATAAAAAATATATAGATAGGTTACTTAAGCTAAAAAAGTGGCACCCGAAAACTAAGCTATACAGGGTGTTCGGAAGAACGTTGAACATACGCTAATGGGGGGTAGTTGGGGTGGTCAGTTAACTAACTAGCTCAAAAGATTTTACCTAGGTCTCAAGATTTTTTTTTAATTATTTTTTTTATAAATTTCTATAATTTTTCGGTTTTGTACCTTTAAACCCGTCTAACTTTTTTTTTAATGACCAGATCCAAATAATTTTTTCATTATTGGAATCTTAGTGATTGGTAGGTCCCTTTAAATAAAAAGTTGTAAATTGTACATTGCTAGAAACAAAGTTATGGGCCCTCAAACATAAAATAAGAGTTGAAACAAATTTTGAATCTCAACTTCGCGTAGCATTTAAAAAATAAATAAAAGGGATGGATGACTTCTGATTTGTTAAAAACATCTCCAAAGTGTGAGCTTTTTAACGATATATCGTTTGTTTTGATATCTTTTTTGTAACCAAAATTATTCGATGTTTTCTACCCAGGCGGACCATTTCGACGAAAATCTACATACGTGAAAACTTAAATGTTTTGCGAAATTTATCAATGCAAAGGTCAAAATAACGAATTACTGGGATAGTGACATAAAGCAGGTCGATTTTTTCACACTCTTGCACAAATAACGGCTATCTTTTCTCTCTTTCACTCTGTGTGCAATGCGCGGCGAGTGACGCTTCCCAAGAAGGTAATAATAATAATCTTTCACTCTAGTACACTTACATCGTATCTTTCCTCTCTTTCGCCTCTTAAGTGAATTTGCTATTTTTTTCTGACAGTGAGTCAGGCTGCGTCTAACAAAATTTTATATGAAAATTTTGAATATCTCGAAAAGTATAAAAGATGGAACCAACGAGTTTGGGGATTATGTTAGACCTTATAAAGACCTAACTTTTGAATCTAGAACCAACCCTGTAAGTCTTTTATTTCTAAATGAAAAAGAGGTTGAAGCGAAAGAGAGGGAAGATACGATGTAAGTGTACTGGAGTGAAACAGTAGTGTTATTACCTTCTTGGGAAGCGTCACTCGCCGCGCATTCCACACAGAGTGAAAGAGAGAAAAGATAGCCTTTATGTGTTCAAGAGTGAGAAAAAATCTACATTCTTTATGTCACTATCCCACTAATTTGTTATTTTGACTTTTGCATTGACAAATTTCGCAAAACATTTAAGTTTTCACATAAGTAGATTTTCGTCGAAATGGTCCGCCTGGGCAGAAAACATCGAATAATTTTGGTTACAAAAAAGATATCAAAACAAACGATATATCGTTATAAAGCTCACACTTTGGAGATGTTTTTAACAAATCAGAAGTCATCCATCCCTTTTATTTATTTTTTAAATGCTACGCGAAGTTGAGATTCAAAATTTGTTTCAACTCTTATTTTATGTTTGAGGGCCCATAACTTTATTTCTAGCAATGTGCAATTTACAACTTTTTATTTAAAGGGACCTACCAATCACTAAGATTCCAATAATGAAAAAATTATTTGGATCTGGTCATTAAAAAAAAAGTTAGACGGGTTTAAAGGTACAAAACCGAAAAATTATAGAAATTTATAAAAAAAATAATTAAAAAAAAATCTTGAGACCTAGGTGAAATCTTTTGAGCTAGTTAGTTAACAGACCACCCCAACTACCCCCCATTATCGTATGTTCAACGTTCTTCCGAACACCCTGTATAGCAAACCCGAGCTCAGCCTCGCGAAAGCATTGACAGTTTGATAGGTGAAGACCGACAAACTTATATACCGGTGGCAGCGTCGCTACTCTCGTTTTAGTATGTCATTAAATATCGTTTTTGCATTGCAAAAACTGACATTTCACGTAGTTTCTATTTTGGCCACCGGAAAAGATAAGTTTGTCGGTCTATACGTTCGCCGTGGACAATTTTTGACTTCGCTTCAGTACTGACATAACCTATCTACCTCTTTTTTATAATAATATCATTGTTTAACTGTATATATATCACTCGTCAGAGACTGCGAGGAGGTAGCCAAGGAAGACCAGAAGGAGCAGTTGGTGGACCCGCTGGGAGCGCTGCCGGTGGAGAGCGCCGTGCTGCCAGCCAGCAGGGCCGCCGAGCCCGTGCAAATGAACGGCGAGGCCACGCATGACGCTTCTTTTGGTAAGCTACACGACACTTGTACTAATCACATCAGTTTTGAGAGATTGGATTATAAGATTAATGAGTTATTTTTTGCTATAAAGTTTAATTTCCAATGGCCCTGACAGCTGTCAAAACGGACCAAAGGATTGGTGATTATAATAAGGAGTTGTTTTAAAAACTTCCGAGATAAGTTGTATTCGAAACGGGAATTGAACCCCCCTGAGAACACACGACATGTTAGTTATAGCACTAGGACCATCGAGGCATTGCGATGATTAGGAAGCAGTAAGATCTATTGCAATTTACTTACGCACCCAATAGGTAATGAATTGTATCTGTATGCTTTTGAAGGCGAGGCAGAGGTGGAATCTGTGAGCTCGGAGCAGTCGAGCCACGACGCGGAGCGCAGCCGCGAGGCGTCTTCAGTCGGCGAGAGCGACTCCGCGTCGCCAGGACCCGATCACGCTCCCGTAAAAACACATCTACCCGCTGGCAAGGTAACATAACATACGAGTTAATATACATCTACTAATCTATACTAATATTATAAAGAGGAAAGATTTGACTGTTTGTTTGTTTGTATTGAATAGGCTCCGAAACTACTGAACCGATTTGAATTATTCTTTCACTGTTGAAAAGCTACACTATCCCCGGTGAACATAGGGTACTTTTGATCCCGGAAATGTGGGGGGAACAATGCAAAAGACTGGATATTTTAGAAATTATGCGCGGGTGAAACTGCGGGCGAAAGGCTAGTATTAAAATAAAAATCGTTTAATCGTTAACGGTTAACGTTTACGTAAGCAGTAACGTTAAAAGTTATCATTTCCAAATATTTTTTTTGGTTTGATTACGGCTACACTAAGAAGAAAACTAATTGCTTTGATTCGCCCAATTCGCAGGTGGTCCGCCGGCGTGCGACCGGCGGCTCTGGTTCCGGGTCGGGCGGGCGCAGTCGCGGCGGCGCCCGGCCGCGGTCCGCCGTGGAGCCCGGCGCGCTGCACCACCCGGCCAGGGCGCTGCACGACACGCCCGCGTCTTCTACTGAGCGGATTGGAGATGGTGAGTTGTACGGTTAAACAAAGGACAATGCAAAAGAGTGGACCCAAAAAAATGTTGTGCAGATTTGGGACATAGACTACGAAATAGATCCAATAAACACCTTTAACCCTAATTAAAGCGTCAACAAAATTGATCCTAGTGAAAAAAAAAAAAATTAAGTTTTATATGGCCGCTACGCGCTACAAGCATTTTAGCTTCACGTGGTAGCGTTTGGGGCTGTGGCCAGTGTGCCAATTTTTGAACTTAAAACAAATTCCACGATTTATGTTTACAGACGAATCGGCGGAGAGCGCGCGCGCAATCTCCGTGCCGGAGTGGATGACGGTGGGCGAGAGCGTGTCGCTGCGGCTGAGCAGCAGCACGGGCGTGGTGGCCTACGTGGGGCCCACGCACTTCGCGCACGGGCCCTGGGTCGGCGTCGCACTGGACGCGCCCACGGGTCAGTACTCATTCACAACTAGTACCTTAAGGTTTTTTGCCCTGATTGACTGCTTCTGAGAGTTGTACTTTTAAACGATGGCCGCACCAAGACCGAACAGATGTTATGGAGTTTATGCAGTCATACCAGAAACTCTAAATTAAAAACAAGCACGGGCGTGGTGTTTTTTGAATTTACGTCAACAGCCAACAGTCAGTAACATGTTAATTTAAATCGAGGCAACGCAACTGTGACACTGGCGGATTGTAAGCGTTTCCAACGCGGAGCGGTCGCGTAGCGAACTCACCGCGGCAAAGTCTTTGCGTGTCTGCAACGTATTCGCCGCGGAACCGCGACGTCGCGGACGCGACGTCACCGCCGCGCATACGCGGCGTGTTCGCTGCGCGACCGCTCCGTGTTGGAAACGCTTGCAATCCGTCAGTGTGGCATGGCTCTTACCATCAGGTGACCCTTTGCTCGTTTGCCTTCCTTTAGTATAATAAAACATCCACTAAATAATTGTGTTGGTGTGTAGGCAAGAACGACGGGTCAGTAGGCGGCACGCGGTACTTCGAGTGCCGCGCGCGCCACGGCATCTTCGTGCGGCCCGACAAGCTGCAGCAGGACCGGCGCGGCCGCAGCGCGCGCGCCTTCCGCGAGAACGAGCTCAAGCGCGCCTCCAGCAAGGGTGAGATAGATAGATCAATCACCATATTCAGCATGTATGTGCTGATAATTAAAAAACATTATAGTGAAATTACTGGGTGATGTGTACGATCTGCTTGTCTTGTTACATATTGCAATAAAAAAAAACAATCAATTACAAATACAGAGTCCGGCAAACACTTGCACTTGTTAACAGAGGTTGACTGCCCGACAGCTTAATAAAAATAATAAATATTATACAATATATTAAAACGAAACATCAACCTTATAAAGTATATTTTTTATTCCAGGTGAAGGCCTACAAAACTTGCACAGATCAAGAAGTCGCGGCGAGAGCATAAACGCCGTCGGCACCAAAACTAGGAGCAAATAAAGTCACCCTGTCCGTAGGCCGCCGCCACCGTCGCGGCTCGCACCGGACCGAATTTACGCAGACGTCCACAGTTCCGTACGACTTGACAGTCACTGCCCTACAACCCCTGGCTAATTCATTCAAAAGGGACGAGAAATAACCGCTAGGTGGCGTAACGAGTCAGCTTGAATAAGTGATCAATGCAAAATACAGGCGATACGTTCACTTAGTAATTAAACAGGTTCGAACGTTATGCCATCAAGTGGTTTGAATCTTGTAAGTCAGTTAGGGCATCGACTGTACCCACTTTTTCTGTTGCAGTCGTGTTACGCGTATGGTGCTTCGTATGTATCGTAGTTGTTATCTTTCGTTACCGCGTCGGTGAAGCAATATCTTATGCCTTTATAATTTAAGTTATTGGCCGGGGTCTTTGTTGGGGAAATTAGATAATCTCGGTTTTATTGACCAGTTCAATAATAACGCAGCAGATGTCGAAGACGTTTCCGAATGATCGCAAATGTTAGATACAAGTGTTTTTCAATTATTTACATTTGTCGTTTTATTCATCGACTTAAATTTTACACTTTATTCGATATGTAAATAGAATATGAAATTATGTGATTTTAATTTTATTATAATAATTTTGATGTAAATATGTGAATTTTTGTGTGTATTATTATTTAATTCGATAATTTTAGAACCAATGAAATTTGTGATCGATGATGATAAGGTTCGATGCATTATTTGTATAGATTTTTTTACTGTATAGTTTGTGGTATAGATCATAAATTATTTATGTATTTTAGCTCTTGACAACGCTTTTATTGTTTATGAATGTCCTCATAGGTTTATGTTCCCATGGTGGAACATAAAGTCTGTGACTTGCGCCGCACTATTAAGACACTGCATTTTTGCATCGACTAATTAATATAATGTCTCTTACCGAAGAATTCCTAACGTTGTACTTTAATTTCGACCTCTGATTGCTCATATTGTGTCTCTACACAAGATTGCCAGTTGTATGTGATAATTTCTTGCCACGCGTTTTAAACCCTATCTTAAACTATTTACTTTTTATTTTTGACTGCTTTTACCCTTTGGAAATTTTCGAAATCGTCCAGTAATACATCTTCGTCCTAAAAAAGACTTGTACTTAGTACATTAACGAACTATTTGACGCAAAAAACTGATACCCTTGAATAACATTGATTGACATTTCGTTGTGTGGTCCAAGTGATAAGCGAAATTAAGTCAGATTTGAACTCAATTTTCGATACTTTGAAAATAACAGAGTAAATAAACAAGGCTGTCCATTATTTGAAAGCTGCGTTAGTGAATTATCATTTTTGATACTCTAGTATAAATTGTTACGGTCCTTTCGTAATAAATTAATGTAACGTATCGCTTATCGCTTGTGCCATAGACTTATATCGACTAGGTTGTGTAGATTATCTAAAATGTAAAAAATAACGTGTGCAGTAGTATACCAGCACGCTGTAAAATAAAAATAAATATATGAAATGTCACTAGTGAAATGTCCTCAATTTATTATCTCCATCCACTTTTGAACAATAATCAAAAAGATTTCTATCTGTAAAATAGTGAAATGATCGATTCCCTTGATCGTCCCACGTATAAGAAAATGTGTGGTAGTTATTTTGGCTATTTTTCTGTGAAAATTTAATATCAAGATTATATAGCGGCGTAGGACGCGTGTAATCGAGTGTTAGGGATTGTCCACAATAACAGCTTCGGCCGGGGCCGAGGCGGTATAGTTTAGCTCACCTAATGTATATTCCATCCTCTTAGTAAAGTAATCGATCGTAAGTACATTAAACAAGTACACAGATAGTTTAAATGCCTCGTTATTTATTAGTGTTTATAAGAGTTCAACTTTCAGCGTTCATTATAGCTATACTTTAGAAGAAAGGTGAACGGAGATGTGATAATTCGGACGTGACTCTACAGATCGCGACACGAATTAGATTCACACGGGGAACCTTTAAAGAAACCGATTGGTATTAATCCATCACCACATACCTCGCTGTTCACGAGTTAGTGATTTATAAGAGTTCAGCGATCATATAGCCTGCCACTTGCCACCATTCCTGTAAACATATGTATATTAACATTTACATAATAAGTAATCGCGTTATAATACAAAAAAATATCAAAAATATTTAAATCGCTGTTTCAATATGCACTCGAGAATTAAACGCCATTTTTTCAATAAGGTTGCGGTTCTACTGCAAGCGATTTTCAGTAATATCACGTTTTGTTAGTCTAATATACATAATATAAATTCGAATTGCGATTCGAAAAATGTATATCTCGTCTTAGAAGCTTTTGTAGTGGGGCCGCTACCTGATAATTTAAGCGTTGACTGACATCATATTTGTCACACGTAATAAATAAATAGTTATATCTATCACCATTTACATTTATCGAATGCTTATTAGACTGTCGTACTTAAACATTCCATTTTTTCTATACATTTATCGTTCTAGCAGAATTTCAGTAGTAGTACGTCTTGGCGATTACTGATTAGTTAGATTTCTAACAGTTGTGACTCAAATGGCGTTAATTTTGCATTTTACTATTTTGTCTTTTAAATGTTAAAGTATAGACCAGTATATGAATAATTCTGGCCCTAACTAGGACAGCTCAATGTGTAGTCAACGTAAAAAGTCTAAAAAGAAATATTGAATAAATACTTTGAAATATTGTAGGATGTCTTTGAAACTCTCGATGTGCTTGTGTCCAGTAGTCTTGTTAGAGCATGGGCAAACGGGTGTGGGAACTACATTAATGAAGGAAGGGACCGTTTGGCATATTGACAGATTGTGATCGACGTGGCGAGTACGCACTAGGGCTCCTGTACTAGGCTATAGTGACCTTATAAGCAGCGTCTGGTAGGTCCTAATTTAATTTAATAGTAACTAAGCTGACAATGTGCTGTGCTTTTGTTTTAAACAATTAGTTGTTAAGTAAATGAAATTATTTGTTTATAATTATTATTTCATGTAGATGATTTTGTATTTATTGCAGACGATCCAACAAATCATGAGCTTTTATGATGTTAATGTAATTAGTTTTGTGAAGTTGCGATGCATGGTTCATTTAAGCATAGACTATGAGGTATTTAAGTTGCCAATCTTGGATGTAAAAATAGATCACAAATTGTATTCCCGATTCTTTCATGCAACAATCGGACTATACCTAGGCAGCTACTCGGTAGAATAGATGGTTGCATCCTCATACTGTAAACACATGAGCATAATTATAAAGAGATTTTAATATTTAAATATAAAAATAGTTCACTTCTAGTGGAAATATTTTTGCCAAGTAGCAAATTCGAGTCAACCATCGCTGTCATTATCAATAAATGTATGATAAATTGATTTTCTGTGTTTTTATTAATTTCCTTAGATTAATTACAAGTAGAAGACATACCTACCAACTTTTATTATATAGTATTAATGCATGTTATTAAAATATTTATTAAATCTAGATCAGCGTACATAGCTATTCGCGTTTGTTAAACAAAATCTGAAAAATAGATCTACAGCTACATACATAACGTATAATATTAAGTTCACCGTAATCTCAAAACTGAATAAAGTCAAAACAAGTTAATACAGTTACTTCTACTTAAAAATAAATATTATTAGGGCCCATCCTGATTTCATTTTGTAACGTTTGGTAAGTATATTTATGTAGGTATTTTTTTTTCTGACGCATATATTTTATGAAAATATGGATTACTGGTGTATAAGAATTCGTTTACACAGTTAAGTACTTGCTAATAATGCAAATGTGGGAGAGCAGGCAAGAGTGGTAGCGGTGGTATCTGACTGATTGCGCCATACCTATTGTACGGACGGCATCAGATCGGGCTATTCCACTTATCCCACCTAGCCTTCCCACCTGGGTGGGAAAAGAGATCGACCTACCCCAAAAATTCTCAATTGATATGGAACTTTATTTGAAGTGAATAAAGCTGAAAATTGGTTGTAGTAGTCTGATGTGCTGTCGACTGTACTATGACTGACTGAAACATCTAGTCTAGACTAATGATGCTAAACAGAAGGTAATAGGAATTTTGTGATTAAGACATTTTCAACAACGCCCTTTAGACCACAAAGCAAATGGTTACCATACAATACATTGGATTGAAATAAAACAGCGGCACTGCTGGAAATCGCTTCGTGAGTCCTAAGCCTAAGATATTGTCTCCAGTGTGAGGGTTGTTAAAATGGATAGCAAAATGGGCATGAGAGTCGAGCTCGGTTATAAACGATAGACTTACGGACCGGAGGGAGCGGACCCCTGGCCCCACAAGGGCGCAACCGGGATAACGCTGGGATGATGATGACTTACCATACCTACTTACTTTCTAATCTTTGATCTAATTTCACTCAAGAGTTATTTCAGTAATTTTATTTTGCTTATAATAGTTAATACTACCACCCAACCGTTGTCTTTCGTAACTATATCTTACTTTCTTTGGGGTGTTACAAAATGAGGGTGATAAAGTAAAATTATTATCTCTCATAAAAATAATTTTATGAACTACCTACTTAATCTTAAATCATATCCTACTTACTAATATTATAAATGCGAAAGTCTGGATGTTTGGATGTTTAGATGTTTGGATGTTTGTTTGTTCCTCAATCACGCCTAAACGGCTGAACGGATTTAGATGAAACTTAGCACACATTTATAACCCGGATTAGGACATAGGCTATAAAATTCCTACGGGAAACGTCTCATTCCCGCGGGAATAACAATTTTGAAACTACTGAAAACCGATTTGAATAATTCTTTCACTGTTGGAAAGCTACACTATCCCCCGTGAACATAGGGTGCTTTTGATCCCGGAAATGTGGGGGGAAGAGATTGCGCGCGGGTGAAACCGCGGGCGGAAGGCTAGTCTAAAATAAAAGTGTGATGGTATCAAATTGTAAAGTTTAATAAGAATTAGTTATTAAAAGAAAATCGTACCTAGAATAATAATCACTGTTAAGATTGTTCTCAAGTCTGACTCTGTGAATTGTGAATTTTAGCATTCGATTTTGCAAAACTTATTTTATAATTTACTAAGGTCGTGGAAATAAAGTAGAGGAGCAAAAGTAGCTTAAGTTTCTTGAAAATGAGGTTACTTAATATGGAAGTTTATGAATAGCAAGTTTTAACAAACAAATAAGGTGGTACACCTAGGTAATAAAAAACAATATTGAAACAATGTAGCAATGTTTTTCATGGGAATGTCAATCGTAATATTTTCTTACTCGTTAAATTCCGAAACCAAAATTATGATCTACGGCTTCTGTAAGGGGTTGGCTCAAATATTAAGATAATAAGATTTTGCGATTTTGAAATCTTTCTCATTCATGAGTTTAAAATGTTACTAAAAAGCTATTTTGATAAGTTTTTTTTTTTTTTTTTTTTAAAAATCTCGGCACTTCAAAGACAAAAAAGTAACGTTTGTATTTTTTGAAGATACTGAGAAACAGAATTAGAAAAAAAAACAATAAAATCTTATCTCTTTGTTTGATTGCAACACAAAAAAAAATGTCAAAATTTACGCGGGAAAGCAAAAAAAAGGAACAAAAAATATATTCTCAGAATCACTGATTTCCATACAACTACGCTGAGCGTATTATCATAGAGCTCAGTGCTCAGAATACCTACGTTACCATTTTAAAGTACCTATTGTACATTAAGTAAGTGGAATATTTTAATTTCGATTATTAATTTGTAATATTTTTTCTTTAAGTCATCTTAGAGAAATAAACCAATAAAGTAACATACACAAATAAGTATATTTTATTAATACTACCTACATAATAAGCAAGCTATCATCATCATTAGCCTATCGCAGTTCACTGCTGAATATGGGCCTCGAGGATTTACCTATTAGTCTCCGGCCTGAGGCATCTAGCCACGCCTTTGGATTTGAAAAATATCATAACTAGTATCCCCGTAGAAATAATTTGCTTCAGCTTGTAGCTTGAAGAAGTTCCGATAGCTCAGTTGACCTTATTCGCGACGTCGCGAGTGTCATCTGGCGGGCGGGGGCGGCGCGCCGAACTCCTGGTACGGGCTTCGCTCACTTAGAACACGTACTGTCCGCAGAAATATGTAAAAAAAAAAAGTTTATGGAGTATTTCATAAAACTGTACGAAGTGCTGTCCTTTGAGTTACGCTTCTCGTAGCAGTGGAACTACTAAAATTCCCATACGATTTTGTCTATTCGAAAAAACTTTTTACTTTTCGATTTTGTCGTTTTTACAAAAGCTTTCTTGCTAGCACTTTTTCGAATAATTAAAATACAAGGAGACGTATTGCATTTTCGAAATTGAGGCGATACAGTTAGATATACAGTCCCAGGAGAAATGATTTAATTATCATACAATGTTAACTTAAACAACTGTCATTAAAAATAAAACTTGCCACAATGTTTATCAAATTCCATTTCCCATAAGAATCTATCTTTTTCTGTACACCGTACAGATAATCTATTTTTGTAAGTCAGCCCATGGCTCGTTACAAAAGACATCTTTCTATAATGGCCCGTCGAGACTCGCGTGACTTGCCGTTTGCCTGCCACTGCCTTGCCAGCGCTTCCTCAGAGTCGTCCTAGCCGGCGAAGCAGCAGCTAGCCAACATGGCAACACCGACATAAAATAACAACCATGGATCAACCTCTTCAATTAAACGACGATCCGCGCTTCAGTTTCATGGGGACACTCATCTTAAAGACTATGAAGTTGAAGCCGGAAAAATGGACGAAGTTGTTCGCCATGGACGAACCTTTGGCCACGTTGACGGAGTTCGTGGATAACCCTCAACCGCTGTTGTTGGTGGTGGTGCTGACTAATGCGAATCAGCTGCACCCGGTCACGTCGTTCCCTTGTTATTTGAAGAACAAAGCGGTGTACTTCATCAAGACTCAAGTAGATGCTATCCCTAAAGAGAACTGTACCGAGGCGATGGTATATGGTAAGTCTGTCTATGAATTTATTTTATGACCGATATTATCTTTGATAAGTATCTGATTCGATGTAACGTCACAGTACGTAAGTTTAATTAGTACAAACAGTGTTATTTCTTTAGTGAGAATGGTGTAGTCTATACTAATATTATAAAGAGAATAGATTTGATTGTTTGTTTGTATTGAATAGGCTCCGAAAATACTGAACCGATTTGAATAATTATTCTTTCACTGTTCGAAAGCTACACTATCCCCGGTGAACATAGGGTACCTATCTACTTTATATTATGTGTGAGGAAGAGGGGATATTTGAAAAAGAAATTACTTGATAACTATATAGACTGCGTAAATAGATATTCAAGATGAATGAAGAAACGTAATAGCAACGACCTTTTCAAAGAATACCTAGCCGGCAGTGACACAGACAACGCTAGGAAAAGACCTTCAGAAAAATTCGAAACGCTATGTATGTATGTAAAAGAAAAACAAAACTTTTAATTTACTTTTTATTACTGTCAAACTTTTGTGGCACTATTGCCAGTGCTTCTTTAAAATAACAAAATAACCACGAAGGTTACATCAAACTAATAACCAAACAGGTTAATATAAGTTTTTAAAGATTTAATGCTGGCTAAATTATTCAGATAAAATCTATACGCCATTAAAGAAAAAAAAAAATTTACTTTTTATTCCTGTCAAATTTCAGAAGCATTGCTGCCAGTGCCTCTTTAAAATAAAGAAGGTCAACGTCTTTTCAAATCTTTTTGATATTTATCTAAAAAAAGATTTGCTTTTTATTGCTGTCAAATTAATCGTAACTCTGATGCCAGTTACATTGAAAAAACCAAGCAGGTTATTATGCAAATTTTTCATTTGATGCTGGCTAGATTCTTCAGAAAAAAATCTAAACACCTTTAAAGGGAAAAGAAACAATTATTTTCTTTTTATTACTGTCAAAATGGAAATTATGCTGCTAGAGTTTTTAATGATCCAAAAAAGGTTGCATGTTATTTGAAAAGAATGATAATGAGATACAAAAAAATTATAATCGACTATGTACTTAAACTACTAAAATATTAGTATTTTAATAGTCGATACAGAATAAAATATTTGGTCATCGAAACTACTGAAAGGATTTGAAAAATTCTTTCATTGTTGGAAAGCTAAACTATTCTCGGGCGTTAAAGGTTACTTTTTATCCCGAAAATGTGGGGGGAAGGGAAGGGACATTTGAAAAAAGAAATTACGCGCGGGTGAAACCGCGGAGGCGGCCGCTAGTGTAATATAAAATATTAAAAGTTAGGTATGTACATTATCAATTAATTAGCGAATGCTAATTTTATCCAACTATTAAACGTAGTCTCCCTTAACGATTCATGATTTCAGGAATTCTATTATTACTTTTACAAAAGACGTTATTAATAAGCATTACGTAAAAATTTGTCCAGGCGAGTTGGCGCCAAGACTCATTGATCAGCTGGCATCTTTGGTTAACGAGATCTTTGTGCCGCTCCTTTCAAACCCTCTGAACCACGAAGGCTGGCCTCTGGTTATCTCTCAAGATATACTCAAGCAGGTCCATATCTTAAAGAGCACTGTCGTTGAGGTACGTTCTAATCATACATGTAGTTTTTTGTGAAACTTTGAATGGTCACCCAGAATTTTTCGTATGTTTTTTTATTTGGTTTAGCACGGAGGTCGTGGGTTCGATTCCCGCCATAGGTGTGGTTGGTGGTAGGGCTTTTTCAGAGTCCGACTGGCTAGCTACCACCCCCACAGGTGAAATCTGCCGCCATAACTCAGCTCTGGCTGTGTTTCGGCAGTATTAATGAGGGAGCCAATACACTTGAAATCGGAGACTCTAAGATCAGATGAGTCTACAGTCTGGCATCACATTGACGGACGCTTCTAGGTGAAGCATCCCTCAATGGAATAGGCCGCAGTGACCGCTTACCATCAGGTGGGCTGCGTGCCTGTCTGCCAACTGATCTAGTAATATTAATACTACTATATTAATAATAATACTATATTAATTTATTCGTGTAATTTTTTCATCATATAATAATATAAGAAAAAGAAGAATTTTATAAATAAGGCTTAATCAATTTATGATTTTTTTAAATTTTCTGTTGGATATCAAGTACCTACTTCTTTATTATTAGCATGTATAAAAATAAGGTTCGGCACGCTGCCTAACGAATTAACCAAATGGGTTACATACAATAACAAATTTATCTGTAAGAGGGTAGAACCGCCTAATTTTTACTGAAAGGTAGAACCTACACGCAGCCTACTTCGCGGAAAAGCCCTAAGTGAGACTTAGAAAATAAGTTACTTATAACCTTATTTAAAAATAGGTAAAAGGTAAAGTAAACAACCAGACCATCTTACCAATGCCGGTGGGCGTGGAAATGGTCCACGACGCGGAAAAGCAAGTTCTTCGTGGAGAAGACGTGGATCTCTATCTCAAGAGTGCTGTAGAAGGCGTCGTCATAAAGTGGGCCCAGCAGGTCAATGACGTCATGACCGAGGATTCTGAGATGTCTTTTAATAATGGACAAAATCCCTTGCCTAGTGTGGGTGAGTGTTTAAAGAATTTTCATTCAAGAACGTACTTGTCGGTCGGGCGGGAGAAGCAGACGTAGACGTAGGAATTCGGGGGTGTTTAGTGGGTAGTTAGAAAAACACACATGACCGAAGGTCTCGTTAGCCCGTTGCGATAGATATGCATCGTCGTCTCTCGTCCGAAAAAAAACAGTTGAACAGAACTTACAATTCATTAGAGCACAAGTTGTACAGAACTTTTGATCATTTTCATCAGAAAAAAAAAAACTATTCAATTTGATATTCACAGAATTGAATTTCTGGAGGTCAAGATTGAACAATTTAAACAACATGCACGATCAACTACGGTCGGAACGTGTGCGTTGTATGGCGGTGATACTAGAAAAGACGAATTCAGCTTACTACCCCTGTTTCAGCCGACTTTTCAAGAACGCAATCTCAGGTAAAAATGGTCAAATTTAAGTATTTATTTATCTTTAAACGATGTTGACATGGTCGAAGATCAGTTGAGCCTATATTAAGGAAGCTATTAATCAATGCTTCGTGAAGCTAAGTAAAGTGTTTGTCATGGAATAGGTCAAATACCTACTCGTAGGTTAAGTATCGGCCAGCAGACAATTTCCAACACAGCTCAGGTTTGTGATCATTCATTCATCGCTCATCGCATTGCAAAACACTACAAATATTTGACGAGCCATTTGGTGTAATGGTCGATAAGTCGGCTAGTACACCAGAGGTCGCGGGCTCGATCCCCGCACGGTACAAACATTTGTGTGCATGAACATGTCTGTTTGTATCGGTCTGGGTGTTTCTATGTATAATATGTATGTATTTACAAAAAATTAAGTATATAAGTAATGTTTATCCGTTGTCTAGCACCCATAGCACAAGCTAATGCTTAGTTTGGGGCTAGATGGCGCTGTGTGAATAGTGTCCATGGATATTTATTTATTTATATTTTTCTAAAGTATTATAAATATAACATTACTTAATTATTTACAAAAGTATACATTATATTTTTATCCTCCACCAACCCGCACTAGGCCAGCGAGGTGGAGTATGGCCCACACTATCTCACAATTGAGATAAGGCCTGTGTCCCAGCAGTGGGAACGTATATAGGCTGATGATGATGATACATTATATTTTAATCAATTTTAGCTTTAGAAGAAGCAATAGAGATCGTCTTATACCTTCACCCTTTAGAGAAATACTTCGTAGCGATAGAAACCATGGACTT
The DNA here is from genome assembly GCA_949319885.1 of Mecyna flavalis. Taxonomy (NCBI): domain Eukaryota; kingdom Metazoa; phylum Arthropoda; class Insecta; order Lepidoptera; family Crambidae; genus Mecyna; species Mecyna flavalis. The sequence goes on from OX439426.1 coordinate 4,915,547, forward strand.
CTCAGACTGTCAGCCGGTGTTCCGGCCCATGCTTCACGTCATATGCCTGGTGTGGAGGGACTCCAAGTATTATTGCAGCTCCTCCAAGTTGATGGTTTTATTCAAGCAGATAGGCAACTTACTAGTTTTTGCGGTGGGTTTCGTAGTTATTTACTCATACTAAATTTTGTTGTTACGGATTCTATTTAATTTGTCCGAGAATCCGTAATGACGATACCTATCTTATTTTAAAAAAATCCAAAATTAAATAGAAAAATTACAAATACAACACACATAACGTCACGTCACGTCGAAGTGCTGGTAGGAAAAAAAGTTTATGACGTGCAAAAGAATTTCTTGGTAAATCAAATTGCAAAATAAATACTTTGACTTTGACTTTGATAATTTTGACAACCAATTTTTGTAAAATTAAAAAAATTGATACTCCAATTTCAGAATAAGTTACCTACTTCGGCCCCGAATCATTCAAAAGGGAAACATTTATCGAAAGTATTCTAAAACAAAACACAACAGGATTGGCATTAAAGGTTTGCAAATTATAGCAGAATTATTAATTGGCTTTACAAACAAGGATAAATTATAAGCTTAAATTATGTAGACTGTTTACATAACACAACATAAAACAAGCGCATATTAGTTAAAACATTTGCTGTCTTAGAGTTCTTTACAACTGTTACTATTCTTATGACGGTTTTTAAAACTCCTCGTTGTTTTGTGAAATCGCATTACCTAATTATGTTGCTTGCTACTTTTTCCGTTATTGCGTATATTTTTCATAAGAGTGATTTGCCTCGTATTTAAAATTTTAAAGTACCTAAGACCGTTTGCTAATTTTTTAGGCCAAAAAGTTCCTAGATCCTACTACGCTGTTTCAAAGCGACATCGGAGATGGCACTCAACGTATTCAACTATCTATAAGCCACATAGACAAATTTCGAAGCACATTTGATTATTTCAAGGACAATTTGGGAAATTACTTTATAAACAGACGAGTAGTGCCATGGACTTTCAATGTAGACTCAGTTTTTGAACGGCTGAACAGGTTTAGCGAAAGGTTAAAGATTATCGAGTGGTTCTTCAAGACCGTGTTAGAGTTCAGAAAATTGGACAATATTGAAATAGGTGGTATGAAAGGTAAAATGCTCAGTGGGGAGCTAAGAGAGATATCTGAAGAATTTGAAGGCTACTTCACTAGTTTCTCAGCAAAATCCTACGATGTATTGGATCCAGATGACGATACATTCGATACTGATTTTAAGGAATTTCAGAAAAGTATAATTGAGTTAGATTTGAAATTGTCGACAGTGTTAGTCGAATCCTTTGATAACTGCCCAACTCTGGACGATATTTACAAGGTTGGTTCCGCAGATATTTTTTATTGTGTTACGAGTATCATGTTGTTACTACATAATGCATTTGTGTTTACAGCTGATTGAAATTGTGGGCACGATCTTGGATCGGCCTTTGATAAATAAAGATTTCACAGCGAAGTACGTCCAGATGATTGTGATGCTCGAAAAAGAAATGCTTACTTGTGAAGTAAGTGGTAGAAGTCAAAGAAGTCGTTCACAATTATTATTTACATGTTCTTATACACACAGATTAATTTTAATAAATAATTATATTTCTAACGTTTATAGAAAAATATTGTGTAAAAAATTTAAATTAAACGTTTTTCCACTTATTTATAAAACCTATTATGTAAACTAAACAATTTTATTTAAAACAGTTTTAATTTTTTTAAATATTACTTCGGTATCATGTGTTGTAACTAATCATCTTAAATTACTGATTTACAGTTCGCAATTTAACGCATTTCATTAAAAAGTTGTTAAATAGATCGATGCTAATTAAAACTAATATTTTAATTGATTATGGAAGATTCCGTAAGGTAAGTTTCTTTGCTAAATAACGATTTATGATACAGTAAGTAGTTTAGTCAATTTTCTTTTATCAAAGTCTTTTACCCGTAATATCTATTCATGAACATTTTCTTACAATAATGAACTTAAACAACATCTAAGTAATATCTTTGTTTGTCGTCTGCACGTAAAATAAACTTGGCCTAATGTAGTCGTACAAACTTTTTAATAAAACAAACACTTACAGGAACTATTCACCGAACAATCTCAACGCGTTGAAGAATTCGGTGCGATGGAAGTCGACACGTTCTTCCCTCCAGTTGCGGGAGGCATCCTCTACATGACCACGCTGGCTGCAAGGATCACCAAGCCTGTAGTCGGCTTTCGCAATTTGCCGCACCCGTAAGTCAGCTGGGTGGGGCAAATTGCGAAAGCTGATTCCTTGTCTTATAATCATCCATTAAAAGTAGACGTTGTCAAAATTGTAAGAAATACCATTTATTCTATTGAGATATATAGTATACACAATTTAGAATTAGACAAATTAGAGGGATTAGAAAAATTCATTGATGCAAATGTTTTAATCGTAGTGTTAGTATTAGTAGACTAAATTACCTACTAATAATAGAGTTTGCTACAGCTTTATGATTCTATAGTATTTGCTTGTGACAATTATGAATTAAAGTTGTACGTTTTTTTGTCATTGTACGTGATAAATTATGTGCCCGTGACCGAATATTGAAATATTTTGTTGTAAATAGGATAACGGGTGCGGATGAAGCGATCAAACTCTTCCAAAGATACGATCAACTTATAAAGAATATTGAAGAATTTAAAAGAAAATATTTCCATGATTGGGCGATAAGGATACCTACGATTATAGAAGAAAAAACAAACTATAATGTCCTTGCTCGACAGGGCGACGATATTATATTAAACTTTTGCCCTATGGTAAGACATTAAAGTTGAGCTTATTTACTTTTCTTTAGCTAATTAGTTGTTTTAATTTTCTTGACCTATGTATTTAAGTTCAAAATTTGTTTATCATTTAGGTTATAGATATTCTGAGGGAAGTTCATCATTTACGGAACAATCCGGATTTTCAGAAAGATATACCTAGTGAAGGTTACGTTCTATTTGAAAAACAAGAGACTTACAGAATGTATCGAATCAGTTTACGTATCACACTCGACTGGTATAATGAAATTAGACAGAACTGCCAACAAGTAGAATACGATCTTGTTGAAGCCGAAATTAATGCTATCGATGAAAGAATTGCTGTTTTAGAACATGAACTAAATTGGAACTCGGAAGGTAATAACAACTATGTTTCTCATTGTTCCACTTACATTTGATATCGTTTACGTGATAACCCATAATGTTTTCAGGTTTATGGGAGAAATTTGTAGATTTGAATACGCTGGTCGGCAATTTATATGAAAGAATGTCCAAGATTCAAAAGAATTTACGAGAAATTAATCATGTCATGAAAGATTGGTCGGGAAAACCTTTATTTGAAAGGAAAGAAGGTAGAAAGGTGAGAATCTGGGGGCACGGCAGTGCCCCCGCCAAGTCGAGCGCGAAGCAAACACTGCCGTACCATCCTTTACTGGAACCATTTCGCCGCATTTTCAGGCCCCTATTTGAGAACCTCTGGATAAGACCAGAACTCAGAAATTTTCGTCATCCAGTAAGCTATAATCACATACTTAAAATCCAAAATTTCAAGGCTGTAAGTCATTTAGTTCCGAAGTTATGCGAAAGCAAAGTTTCGCATTTATGACAGACACTCACTGACTCATTCACTCACTCACTGATGATCATCATAATAGAACTAGTACTTCCCATAAACTCAGAGAGCTGAAATTTGGTACAGAGTTAGGGTTTAATGGCCACATAAAGGGAAAACTATAAAAACTAGTATATTCGAAGATCTGGAGTACCTGGTGACCCTGATTAGAAAACACAAGAGCCCAACCAAACTATTAGAGATCGACATATACCGCCTTTACAAAAAAAAACTCAACTTGGTGAGCCGCTTCATTTGGTGGTGGGGGGATGGGAGGGAAAAGGGGGATGGTTGGGGGAGGGGTGGGATGGGGGGAAAGGCGATGGGAGGGGTTGGGGGATGGGGGGAAGGGCAGGGGAGAGGGGCGGGGTAAGGGGATGGGAGGGGATGGGAGGGGGGACGGGAGGGGGAGGGGAAGGGGATGGGAGGGGGAGGTGGGGGGGATGGGGCTAGCATATGGGAGGGGGAGGAGGGGCGGATGGGAGGGGGAAGGGGTATCGGAGGGGGACGGGATGTGGGAGGGGGGATAGGAGGGGAAAGGAGATGAGAGGGGGGTGGGAATGGGTGTGGGGATGGGGATAGTATTGGGAGGGGGAGGTGGGGGGTTGGGGATAGTACCTTATCAATCCTATCCACATGAAATTTGGCACAGGTATAGTTTATAACTTAGAACAGGACATAGGCTAAAAAAATCTCACGGGAAACGCTCATTCCCGCGGGAATAACCATTTCGAAACGGCTGAACGGATTCAAATGAAATTTGGCACATGTATAGTTTATAACCTGGAATAGGGCATTGGCTTTTAAATTCTTACGGGAATAGTCTCATTCCAAATAGATACAAAATAAATCAATATGCCCACGTTCCTACAAAAAGAAGTGAAATCCCACCAAAAACATTCTGTAAAAAACTAGCCAAGTCTCGATGGAGCTGCTTGTTTATCTCTAAAAAGTAATGAAATCTAGACATAGTCGTGCCAAGTTTAAGGTTCCTTACTGCGATTTCTTTATTATTATAGTTAATGTTGTGTGACTTGGCCGTTGAAGGGTACACAAGGGTACAAAACCAGGTGCTCCATTACTCCATTGCACCAATCTGTCATTGTTTGTAATGTAATGTAATGTTATATCTGTTGTAACTACCTATTTATGTTTGTTAAGCGAGATAATAGCCCATACTGGTATTGGTAATTGGACGCTAGTGTCTCATTTGGCCCTTCGAAGTTGAGTTGCAGGTCCGTTTGGCGGTCTGGCCCTTCAACGGCCAAGTCACACAACATTAACTATAATAATAAAGAAATCGCAGTAAGGAACCTTAAACTTGGCACGACTATGTCTAGATTTCATTACTTTTTAGAGATAAACAAGCAGCTCCATCGAGACTTGGCTAGTTTTTTACAGAATGTTTTTGGTGGGATACAACATTCTTGATATCGATTGAATAATTCACAGAGAGACTGCTACGTATAACATTAAATTTTAGGATACTTTCCTCAACTTGGTGGATATGCCTGTACAAAAGAATCAACGTTACTCAGATATAATAATGACTGCTGAACGTATAAATATTTTACTAAATGAGAACATGCACTTATTTAGTAAACAAAATCATCAAGATTGTGTAGCTTGGAGGAACTATGTTGCCTATATTGATAACTTATTGGAAGAATCACTGTTCAAATGTGTTTCTTGTAGGTACGTAGTCGTATAAACCAATTTGTATTTCTAAAAAAAATAGTCTTACAAAATGCGCTTCATTATTTTTGTTATAGTTTGGGATATTTATCTGAACACATGAATCCTAAAAACAACCTTGCTCCGTTATTTGAAGCTCAGTTTGAATTATTAGAACCTGACATGGTGTTTAATCCGAGTTTAGATCCAAGTAACGAGAAAGGGCTTATGGTTATAATCAAAAATATTATTGACGATATTTTTAAAATGGCATCTCTGGTCAAAAGAATAGATACCAGTAAAGGAGAGTCCTATGAAGATGATATCGTTAAAAGCGACATTATTGTAGAAATGAGAGCGGAAATCATTGCTGGAATAGAAAAGGTAATAAAAGATGATTAGACACTATTTTCTTAGACTTCTAATAAGCGACAGAAACTCATAATCATGATCATTATCGCTTTTTTTAGGTGATTGACGATGCCAATGAGTTCTGTAAAACATTTAGCAACTACTACTTCTTATGGCTTGAAGAAAGAGATGGAGTAATGAACATTTTCTTGAATTATGGCAGAATATTGTTACCAGATGAAATGGATAGGATTGGCTCTGAAGATCCGGAATTGCCAGCTCCTGTTCCTGCTAAACCAAAAATGAAAGGCTTTAGACAACAAATTGATAAGTACGAAAATCTTTTCCTAGAAATTGAAGAAATGGAGCCCTACAAAGTATTTAACTGTTGGTTCCAGGTAAATAAGCAATATATTCCTATTTATCACAATCACGGGGTTAGGATAATTGCTCCTTGAGCACATGTTAATATACGCATAAATAATGTTTTTATTTATTTCCTTTATTAATGTTTCTATAATAAGTTTACAAATAAGAGCACAATGATTGGTTACAGATATTTATAACACATATTCTTTTATGAAGCCCACTGCTGACTTTTTACGTTATATCAATAAACCAATCTTTTGCAGGTGGATAAGAGACCATTCCGGCAAGCTTTGTTAAACCTTGTTCGAAAATGGGGAAACATGTACAAGGAACACTTGATGAAACACGTAACATCTAGTCTAAACGAACTTTCTGATTTCATACATAAGGCAGACGAAGGTAATTTTAGTCTTTTTGTATCTGCAGTTGAATTTATATTGAATTAACTCTCATCATTATAAAACGTTATATTCATGTAGTTTTATAAATTTCTTTAAGGACTAAATCAACCTGTTCCTGAAGGAGATTACAAAGCACTAGTAAACACCATGGGCTTTATAATGCACGTAAAAGACCGCACTGAGGCTACGGATGCAATGTTTAAACCAATTACCGAAACTCTTGACGTTCTCAAATTTTATGACGTAGATATACCCGAGGAAATTAATGTTTTACTCCAGGTAGGTACACTAGAAGATTTAGTTGAGACTGCTTGATATTATGTATGAGTGATTACTCTTATCGTTAAACAATATTTTTTTAATGCTTCATAATTGCTCCATGCGGTTTCCTTTTTAAGGAATTACCACAACAATGGACTGTTACCAAGATATTGGCAAACTCGGTAAAGGAACTCGTGGCTCCACTGCAAGCTGCAGAAGTCAGTGGCATAAAGAGGAGAATTACAACTTTTGATGCTCTAGTTATCTATTACAGAGAAGTGTTCAAAAGATATAAGGTATGCCCAGTCATGTTTATATTTTATAATTGCCCGATCATTATGTATCGGCTTTTGCAAGTGTGGTGTTAAAAAAATATACAAAAAAAACACGACAAAAAAAAATGGAGCCCATCAAAAGTTGCGCGTGCACATAGGGTGATTAATTTTTATAAAAATTGACTAGTACAATAACAAACACAAAAAAATAAACTTTGGTGCTGTCGGTCGGTTTGAAGGTATTATGTACCTTCAGACCAACAGCACCATGGGACATGATACAAATACTTACAAAAAATATTTTTCAACAGTTCTTCAAGTATGACTGTGAAGAACCATACGTTGTCATGTCTAGAGTTGATTTCGAAATGTCTAATTTGGAATTAGACATGAGAGGTATACAAGAGTCTGGATCTCTTTTTGAAGTGCATATTCCAGAGTTTAAATTATTAAAGCAATGCAGAAAGGAACTCAGAATGCTCAAGGTAATTTCTTCGTTTAAAGAAAATCTTTGTCTTAATAATTTGGGATTACAAAAAATCTAAAACATGGTACATATTTTTTAGCAACTTTGGGATTATGTGTCTATAGTGAAATCTAGTGTTGAAGCTTGGAAGATCACTCCATGGCGCAAAGTAGACGTTGAAAATATGGACATGGAATGTAAAAAGTTTGCCAAAGACATTCGGTTACTGGATAAAGAAATGAGAGTGTGAGTAAAAAAAATTAATTGTCTAACAAAAAATCTAAGAACGCTTTTACATACCTTTTTACAAACAGGTAGTTAAATGTAATTTATTAACTTTTTAATAATAGTTGGCATGCCTACGTAAATCTGGAGGCTACTGTTAAAAATATGCTAACGTCTTTGAAAGCTGTCGGGGAACTTCAGAACTCAGCAATTAGAGAACGGCATTGGAATCAACTGATGACCAGCACTAAGGTAATATCTGAAATTTTTTCAATATTTAAAATTACATAAGTATGTAAAAGTCATAAATAAAATAAGTACATTATTTTATATAATCCACAGAAATTGGCGGCCTTACCACCTGAGCTCACAGTGAGTATTACAGTCTATTCAATTAATTGTTTTAGGACAACTTTTTTTATTTTTATTGATTTAATAATATCTACCTTTTATATATTTTTTATTCTTCTAAAATAATATTATTAAGTTTTTATTACGCATTTATTACGTATAAATAAGGAGAATTATTTTACTGAAGTTGCTTAATTATTTAGATCAGAATCGCGATGGATCCAACAACTCCTTTAGCTGATTTATTAGCATTGAATTTACACGAATGCGTAGAAGAAGTTAAGAACATTGTAGACAAGGCCGTGAAAGAACTGTCTATGGAGAAAGTTCTCAGAGAATTGGATGTCATTTGGAAGAGGTTAGAGTTCCATCAAGAACCACATCCAAGGACTGGTTGCTTGTTGCTAAGGGCTACAGAGGAACTTATTGAGACGCTTGAAGAGAATGAAGTAAGTTGTTTTAGACAGTAATTATATTTGGCCTGTTCGGATTGTTATTTAATGATATGAGGTCTTCAGGTGGTACTCCAAAATCTTATGACTTCGAAATACATTGCGCATTTCTTGGTGGAAGTATCAGCCTGGCAGCAAAAACTGTATGTAGCAGGTCAAGTCATCACTCTCTGGTTTGAAGTACAAAGGACATGGTCTCATTTAGAAAGTATATTTATGACCTCAGAAGATATTAGAAGGAAGTTACCGGATGATTCAATAAGATTTGATGGAATCGACATTGGATTTAAGGTATTGCTCAATTAAAGCGATTTTTATTTGAGATTGACGAGATAAAACTAGATCAAAATCATTAATTATTTGTTTTCAGACCTTATCTGCAGAAATGTCTGGTACTTTAAATGTAGTGAAAGGAACAAATAAAGAGGGTTTGGTCGAACAACTAGAACACTTGCAACAGGAGATGCTTATTTGTGAAAAAGCTTTAGCTGAGTACTTGGAAACTAAGCGTTTAGCTTTTCCTAGATTTTACTTTATATCATCGACTGATTTGTTAGATATTTTATCTAACGGTGATCAGCCAGAGATGGTCACAAGGTCAGATAAATTTTATAACTAAATTGATGTCAAGTTTCTCATAAATGATTTGAATGAAATTGTATTCGTTGTTTCAGGCATCTTACGAAACTTTTCGATTCAATGGCAAAGTTAAAATTCCTTGATTCTGGGAAACCAGACGAAAAGACGGCTGTTGGAATGTTTGCTAAAGATGGTGAATATGTTCAGTTCCATGGAACATCTGATTGCAGTGGACCGGTACGGTATTTTAACACAGTTAAAAATATGTAAATATGTGTCTGTTATTATTAAAAAACTTTTGTTTCCAGGTTGAAATGTGGCTGAAGCGACTTCAAGATATAATGCGATCATCTTTACGGCAGTATTTTGGAGAAGCTATTGTATCACTAGAAGTGAAACCACGAGAACAGTGGTTGTTTGATTTCATGGCACAAGTTTCGCTCTGCGGTTCTCAAATTTGGTGGACGACGGAAGTCAGTATGGCTTTCTCGAAACTAGAAGACGGTCAAGAAAATGCTCTTAAAGATTTTTATAAAAAACAAATGTCTCAACTCAGTACATTAATTACGCTGTTGGTCGGAGAGCTTACCAAGCAAGACAGACAGAAGATTATGACTATCTGTACTATTGATGTCCATTCTAGAGACGTTGTAAATAAACTGATACTAGCAAAAGTGGAAGCAGGGTCAGCCTTTGAGTGGCAGTCTCAACTAAGACACAGGTTTTAAGATATTTTAGTAGTTGTCTCCATAATAAGCCACAGTTTTATTTTAATTAGGTATCTCAGCATATTAGTCTTTTTGTCGTACGTCCTTTGTAGAATGCTTTGTCCCAATGGATAAAAGGCAATTTTTATGTAAGTACATTTATCGATTGCGTTGTCAATCTGAGTTCGATTCCTTTTGTAGAATGCTTTGTCACAATTGATTATGAGGCAATTTTTATGTAAGTACATTTATCGATTGCGTTGTCAATCTGAGTTTGTACTCTAAAATACGTAAATATTTTTTTACAGATGGGACAAAGATGAATATCATTGTTTTGCTAACATCTGCGATGCTCAATTCAAATATAGTTACGAATACTTGGGAAATACTCCAAGATTAGTGATAACTCCCTTGACAGACAGATGCTACATTACACTTACGCAGGTACATATAACTATGTTTGTGCATCTCAGACTGCATCCGTTTTGCTTTTTAAATTAAAACACGCTGACGTCCGATTGTTTTTTTTTTTGTAGTCTTTACATTTAATTATGGGTGGAGGACCAGCTGGTCCAGCAGGTACTGGCAAGACTGAAACCACTAAAGATCTAGGACGAGCTTTGGGCATTATGGTTTATGTGTTTAATTGCTCTGAACAAATGGATTATCAGGTATTAGCAATGATAAATGAACAAAAAAAATGTTTAATACCTGAGATAGCACAATTTTACAATTATTAATTTTTTTAGACTTGCGGCAATATTTATAAAGGACTTGCCCAAACTGGAGCTTGGGGATGTTTTGATGAATTCAACAGAATTTCTGTTGAAGTGTTGTCCGTGGTAGCAGTACAAGTTAAATCAGTACAGGATGCTATTCGGTATATTTTAATTACTTAGTACAGTTTTAAAATACATTATATTGTTAAACAGGTTGTACTTATCTTGTTTGTAATTACAGAGATAAAAAAGAAAAATTCTATTTTATGGGGGAACTAATTGTATTATTACCAAGTGTTGGGATATTTGTAACTATGAATCCAGGCTATGCTGGCAGGACAGAGTTACCTGAAAACCTTAAAGCTTTGTTTAGACCATGTGCTATGGTTGTTCCTAATTTTGAATTGATATGTGAAATCATGTTGATTGCTGAAGGGTTTCAAGAAGCCAAAGTCTTAGCAAGAAAGTTTATCACACTGTATAAACTATGTAAGGAGTTGTTGTCGAAACAAGATCATTATGATTGGGGCTTAAGAGCCATTAAATCCGTACTAGTGGTAGCAGGATCTTTGAAAGTAAGTATGAAATAAAATAAAATGAAATAAATTTATTTAGGATTTTCATAGTAAATTCTTTTGCACGTCATTTTACCCAACGTATACGGTATGAAACCTATACAAAATAGCATATTTAACTTAATTATGACTTTTGCTTTTGTTAATTAGAGAGCTGAACCTGATCGCCCCGAGAAGGAAGTTTTAATGCGAACACTTCGTGACTTTAACATCCCGAAAATCGTCTTAGACGACGTGTCAGTATTTCTGGGTTTGATTGGAGATTTATTCCCCGCTCTTGATGTACTCCGCAGAAGAGATTTGGAATTTGAAAAAACAGTAAAACAAGCAGCACTCGACCTAAAGCTTCAACCAGAGGACAACTTTATACTTAAAGTAGTACAGTTAGAAGAGTTGTTAGAAGTCCGTCATTCCGTATTTGTTGTGGGTGATACTGGTTCTGGGAAAACACAAATATGGAAGACTTTGTATAAAACATATCAAAATTTAAAAAAGAAACCTACTTACAATGACTTGAATCCTAAAGCAGTGACAAATGATGAGTTATTTGGTATTATAAATCCAGCAACTCGTGAATGGAAAGATGGATTATTTTCAGTGATTATGAGAGATCAGGCAAACATTCCAGGAGAAAGTCCAAGATGGATTATCTTAGATGGAGATATAGATCCAATGTGGATAGAATCTTTAAATACTGTGATGGATGATAATAAAATTTTGACATTAGCCAGTAACGAAAGGATACCTGTAACACCAACAATGCGTTTAATGTTCGAAATATCCAATTTGCGAACGGCTACACCAGCCACAGTATCTAGGGCGGGCATTTTGTACATTAATGCCGAAGACGTGGGTTGGAATCCGTTAGTATTTTTATAATAATAAAGAATTTAAAACGTCATTAAAATAGATAAAAGTATATTTTTATATGTTTCAGCTATGTTACAAGCTGGATCGAAACCAGGACAATACCGGAGGAAAAAGAGAACCTTGTGAATCTTTTTGACAATTATATTCCACCATGCATGGACGCAGTTGGAAATAAATTTAAAAAGATAACGCCCATAGCAGAAATGGCTCATATACAAATGTTATGTCACTTGTTGGATTGCCTACTTGTTCCTGAAAATACTCCACCAGATTGTCCAAAAGAATGGCATGAGATCTATTTTGTTTTTGCTTGTGTTTGGGCATTTGGATCATCTACGTATCAGGACGGGGCCATAGATTATAGAATTGGTTTGTATTTTTTCAGAGGAAATTTTGTTTTAATCCTTCTAGCCCCGGAACACCAGACACAATAGAAAATCTATTGTTAAGCGGCACGCGAATGCCGGTTCGGCGTTGAGTGGTTAAATTTAGTTTATAATACGAGTATGAATTAGACTCAATTTCCTATTTATTTCTTACAGACTTTACTAAATGGTGGGTAAACGAATTTCAAACGGTGCAATTTCCGCAAGGTGGTACAGTTTTTGATTACTTCGTTGATGCTAAGAAACAATTTCAACCATGGACTGAAAAGATCACTAGATTTGAATTGGATACCGATGTTCCTTTACAGGTTTGTTTAAATAATTAAGACCTTTCTATAATATTTTTTTTATGCAAAAACAATTTTTATTTTTATTATTGGTCACAGGCTGTTTTAGTACCTACAGCAGAAACAATCAGGATAAGATTCTTCTTGGATCTCCTTATGAAGGACAAACACCCGGTTATGCTTGTCGGATGTGCTGGTTCCGGTAAAACAGTTATGGTTAATGAGAAATTGCAGGGGTAAGCATTACTTATTTGTTATGGTTACTACAAAATTATTCTCTTATAATAACTAGGACTAGACTAATATTTATTAATTTTTATTTTTAGACTCCCAGAAAACTACGCCATACAGTTGATTCCTTTTAATTTCTACACTTCAGCTGAAATGCTACAGAAGCTTCTGGAAAAACCCTTAGAAAAGAAAGCAGGACGTAATTATGGCCCTACTGAAAACAAGACTCTTATTTATTTCATAGATGATATGAATATGCCAGAAGTTGATGCGTATGGAACAGTGCAACCACATACCATTATAAGACAACACATTGATTATCATCATTGGTATGATAGAACTAAACTGACTCTTAAAGAAATACACAACACTCAATATGTGTCTTGTATGAATCCCACTTCTGGAAGCTTTACCATCAACCCGAGATTGCAAAGGCATTTCTGTGTATTTGCTATTAGTTTCCCAAACAGCGAAGCATTGAATTATATTTATCAGTCGATTTTATACCAGCATTTGCTTAATCCTGAATTCAAAATGAATCCTCTTATTCTCAAAATGTCAGGTAAAGTAATTTTAAATTTTTCATCGGTTTATTTGCTTAAAAGAGTTTTTAAGAACTACGGTGGTTTTTTTTTAGCGGATATCGTCGCTTTAACAATGCTTTTACATCAAAAAATGTCTCAGGTGTTTCTTCCAACCGCAGACAAGTTTCATTATATTTTCAATCTAAGAGATTTATCTAATGTCTTCCAAGTAAGTTACTTTTTTGTAGTTAATAAAATCCATTTACATATTTCTTTATTTCCACGGGCTAGTTTAACTCTTTGTTTAATTTTAGGGTTTCCTATTCAGCACAAATGAATGCTTAGAGAATCCATCTGATATTTTACGATTGTGGCTACATGAAACTCATCGGGTTTATGGAGATAGGCTCAATGAAGATAAAGATATTGAGGCATTTTCGAAAATACAAGTAGAACTCCTAAAGAAAAATTTTGAGGTGATTCGATTTATTAATTATTTTATTTTGTTGGATGCAGGCATGCATTTATATACATAAGTATCAACTTATGGACATGCTTTTTGTAGTAGTTATTTTTTTTGGAAAATGATGGCAATAAAGTCGATGGTTTTCTACAGGAAATGGAGGAAGCAATTGTATTTAAGAAACCGAACATCTACTGCCACTTCGTTGAGGGGCTCGGGGATCCCAAATACTTGCCTATTGATTCCTGGGCCCAGCTGAATAAGATTCTCATGGACGCCATGGCTAGCTACAATGAGCTCAATGTAGCCATGAGCTTAGTGCTTTTCGAAGACGCCATGTGGCATGTTTGTAGGTAAGTAATTTGTAAATAATAACGAAAAAAATATTATATAATAATTAAAAGGTACACCTGAATTTGTTTCTACTTTTTTCTTTGATACGAATTAAGATGTAAAGAAAAAGCTTATCATCACAAAGAAGACATTAAGTTTAATGAAATCATTTATCATAATCATCATCATCATAATTGTGTTGCCTGATGAAATCATTATTTTTATTTTTTAGGATAAACCGCATTTTAGAATGCCCTAGAGGTAGTGCTCTTCTAGTTGGGGTTGGAGGATCGGGTAAACAGTCGCTCTCCCGACTGGCTGCTTTCATATCAGGCTTGGAGGTTACGCAAATACAACTTAAGAAGGGATATGGTGTGCTTGATCTAAAGGTAAGGAGTTAAATTAATACGAGTAGTCTAGGTATAAAATGTTTTTTTTATTATGGTCATTTTATAAAACATGCAGTTTTTGCATCTTTAGAAACTGTATCAGAAGGACCATAAAAGATATTTAGTAGAATGGATAGAAAAGTTAAAAGGCACCGTCATAATGTCGGTTGCGATTTTAGGACATCATAATGTAATAATACATTTTAAATTCCTGTACGGTCAACAGCACATCACGGTTAACACTTACAGTTCGATAATAGCACTTATGCCCCCGACATAAGAGTGGTGTAAAGTCCAAAGTGTAACGTCTGACGTGCTTTTGACTGTACATTAAATTTTTTATCAGTTTCATACACTAAAATATCTCGTTGCAGAACGAACTTAATGGTCTATACATAAAGGCCGGCCTCAAGAACGTGGGCATAATGTTCTTGATGACCGACGCCCAGGTCGCGAGTGAACACTTTTTAGTGCTTATCAACGACTTGCTGGCTTCTGGAGAAGTCGCCGAATTGTTTACTGACGATGAAGTGGAGAATATATTAGGTGCTGTGAGGAATGAGGTAAAAAATAAATGTAATCTATTGGCATAAAATAACATAGTTTACAATAATGTATAGGGTGTTTCAACAAGAACTTTGTTTTTCAATTCAATTCAACACCAACAGCATGCCAGTTTTAACATTTAGTTTTTTGACGTATTCGTAGTAGATGCTTTGGCAATTGTTACAATTAATTCAATTTCGTTAGTTTAATAGGCATTAAAAGAATTAAAATCCACTATGAAAATGGTGGTTCTGTTAAAGTTACATTTCGTAAAATTCGTGATATTTTCAGACCACATAATCGTCCTTCTGAGACTGCTATTAAGAATTTGGTCGCTAAATTGGAGTCGACAGGCTCGCTTCAAAATGTGCCAACACCAACGCGTGTTCGAGCGGGTCGTTCAACTGAAAACATCGCAGCCGTGAGCCACAGTGTTGAAGAATTTCCTCGTCGTTCTCAACAATTGAGGTTATCCAAAACCACCACATTGCGAATTTTGCGTAAGGATTTGGCTTTGAAGCCTTACAAGGTTCAACTGCTGCAGGAATTAAAGCCGACCGACCATTCACATCGCCGTAGATTCGCTCAATTCATTTAGGAACAACCCGCTGGTTTTTCTGAAAAAAACATTTTTCAGACGAAGCCACTTTTCACTTGTCAGGGTACGTCAGCATGCAAAATTGCGGCATTTGGTTTTCTGAAAATCCAAGATTAATTATTAAGAAGCTTTTGAATGCTCAAAGTGTCACTTTATGGTGCGCAATGTGGTCTGGAATATCACGTATTTAGAAGATGAGGCTGAAAACTTTGATGACAGAATCGACATCTGCCAGCGTGCTCGTGGTGGACATTTGCCAGATATCATTTTTCATTCATAATTGCTAAACTTTTTTATTCGTAATACATACAATAAAAATTTGAATCATCTTCACCTAAATTCTTTGTTTTATTTTGTTTTAGAAAACAAGGTTCTTGTTAAAATACCCTGTAGTATTTTACTTACTACTTTGCTTCGGTTGTGTGTACCTTAAATCATTTTTGTATAATTCAGTGATTTTTATTAATGTTTCAGGTCAAACAAGCTGGACTTCCTGACACTCGGGAAGTAGGTTGGAAGTTTTTCATAGACCGAGTACGCAAACAGCTAAGGGTGGTCCTATGTTTCTCCCCAGTGGGGTCCACCTTACGCGTCAGGGCTAGGAAGTTCCCCGCTCTGATCAACGGCACATCTATTGACTGGTTCCACGAGTGGCCACAAGAAGCCTTGATTTCTGTGGCTATGAGCTTTTTAGACCATCTTCATGTTTTGCCGGTGGGTCCACGTTTTTATTCACGAATTCTCTTAATATTCTTATTAGAAGTTGTGCTTATGTCGCTTTCCTTATTTTAATTTAGTAAGGTTATGCGCTGCGTAAAACAGGACTTGTGTGCTGATAGTAATAAAATCCATTGCTGGCATTTAAAACATTCCTTCGCGTACCTAACACCCTGATACTAAACTCACAATGTGTTACAATAGGTGAGCGGCTCCAACACATCGCAAGCCATAAGTGTTTCTACGCGTTACTCTTGTTTCAGTATCTTCTTGAATGAATTAAGGTATTTGCCTTGTACATTGATCATCGCCTGATACTTTATTTATTTTTTTTCTAATAGGTCGAACTTAGAGATTCTGTGGCAAGATTCTTGTCCTTCGTCCATACGTCTGTGACTACAATTTCGAAGGCCTATCTTGCAACCGATAGACGGTACAACTATACAACCCCCAAAAGTTTCTTAGAACAAATAAGTTTGTACACCAAACTGATAAATCATAAGACAGAGGACTTGCAAGCAAAAATTGTCAGGTAAGTGTAAAAAAGGTTCTGTTTTACTACATACAGTACATTGATGTGATAAACATTTGTGCGTTTTTTGTGCTTGGATGGTTATCTGTATTTTACTATATACCAGTATCAGAGTGGAAGAAAAATACATGCAGCGCCAACTCTATAAATAGATGACTAGTATTTGTGGTGCCATCGATGCAGATACCTATTACAAAAGTTCTTAAGTCCATTTTGGGATAAGTTTAATGTACAATATTCACCTTTCCGTTACATCACCATGTTGCCCAACTTTTTTTTGTAGCAGCTTCTAGTTGGAGGCTAAATAATAAAGTGAGGTTTAATTTTACTTCATATAGACTGAAAAATGGTCTTGAGAAGTTACGTGTGACTGCGGTAGAAGTAGCCGCGCTCAAGAAGATATTGGCTGTGCAAGAAGTGGAACTTGCCAAAAAGAACGAAATTGCTGACAATCTCATTAAAACTGTTGGGATCGAGACTGCTAAGGTCACTGCCGAAAAAGAGGCGGGTAAGAATTATTTTATTTGTAAAGTGCGCTTGTTTAACTACAGTATACGTGGGTTGGCTTAATTTTTATTTATACGTGCACATAAATAAAAATTGTTCCAACCCACGTACCACTTGATCTTAAAAATATTACCACTAAACCATAGTATAATAATGAGTACTGCGACTAAACCCAGTAGTGACTAAAACTTATTGAGGAAACCCTCACGGTCCAGTGGCTGTTGTAGCCATCATTCGATTGGTCATTGTCTAGTGTTACGGAGTTTAGATGGCAGTTACCCCAATATTACATTGGTGCGACGAAGTTTGATTTGTCAAATCCTGGATTATGGTGCAAGCTAGTTCAGGACAAAAAGCTGGTAAAATTGCTTGTTCCCAACAACTGTGGTAATAATGGCTAAAGATAATTACAAATTTAATTCATTATCCTTAAACTAGCCGATGACGAGGAGGAAAGGGTAGCAGTAATCACTGAAGAAGTGACTAAGAAGCAAAAAATCTGCGCTATAGAACTGATCAAAGCAGAGCCGGCGCTGTTAGCGGCTAAAGAAGCCCTGAACACGTTAAACAAAGCCAATCTTACTGAGCTGAAGTCTTTCGGCGCTCCACCTGACGCGGTGACTAACGTCACGGCAGCTGTGGTGGTGCTCATGGCTCCTAATGGAAAGGTGCCGAAGGATAGAAGCTGGAAGCCAGCTAAGGTAAAATTCGTTACAATGTCCTGCCTGTTACTCTGCAGTGGAACAATAAAAAGGAAGCATCCTTGAAATCTAGTTATAGATATAATGTTAAGTACTTGCTTAATAACCACGCTTGCCAAATGCGCATTGATATTTGTAACACGAGATGCGTTTGAAAAATCTAAAAAAAAGACGACCTTTATTTGCAGTCATTGATGACAAAAGTGGACGTGTTCCTGGATTCACTGATAAATTACGACAAGGAGAACATACATCCTGATGTCATAAAAGCTATTAAGCCCTACCTAAGAGATCCTGAATTTGATCCCGGTAAGACATTCTACTTACTTATTATAGTAACAGACGGGTCATGTTTCTCAATTTTGTGAACCATTTCACCTACATATATATCAATAGGATATTTTTCTTCGTTGTCATAATGCATACGCACCTTGACAAAACTTTACCAGATCAAATCCATATAAAACTTATTACTTTAAAATAACTTAGTCTTCGACTTCAGTTGAAGATGATGAGGCCAACCTGGGTTGAATACCCAAAACCCAGATCTCGGCCGGGTGTGTAAACCACTAGACCACTCTACTGTACCTACCTACCTTACAGATGATTAAACTTTAAAAGCAAAAGTCGGTGTGTGAAGCTCTTTGGGAATTTTCGTTCAAATCAAAATTACCCTTATTCCAGATTTCATAAAGTCTAAATCAGCAGCGGCAGCTGGCTTGTGCGCGTGGGTGATAAACATAATCAAATTCTGGGAGGTCTTCTGTACGATACTGCCGAAGAGGAAGGCATTGCAGGACGCAAACGATGAACTGCACGCCGCTAGGGAGAATCTTAAGAATATTAAGCTCAAAGTAGTTGTGAGTTGACCGAAGTTGTGTTATTATGTCTGTTATTTAGTAATACATGGATTAATAAGTATGAAAATGTATTGTTCCTTCAAATCAAAGATCTTCTTTTGAGCTAGATCGATTGTGTTTGGGAACAAAGGTTCCATACACGGCTACAGTTCTCGCTGTCCTCAAATACTCTTTCGAAATACCATTTTTGGTGTACCGTATAAAGTAGGTATTGGTGAATCGTAAGTAGTAGATAGTAACTTTGCCAATAAAACCTAATTAAGGGAAAAGAAAAATGGTTTAATAAGAATTGTTTCATACAATATTGTACTTGTTTTATTAGAGTGAAGTCGTCTATGTTTCAATCGAATTGCTATTTACAACTTTTTAACTTGTAATCCCTTTCCGTAGTCCCTAGAAGAGCTGCTAGTAAACTTGAAAATATCCTTCGCGAAAGCCACGGCAGAGAAGATGAAATGCCAAGCGGAGGCCGACGCCACCAATGCTGTCATATCACTTGCTAACAGACTGATCAACGGACTTGCAAGCGAAAATATACGTTGGGCTGAATCTGTCTCTAAGTACGTTTTTTTTTTTTTTTTTTTTTATCCCTGGCTTGGTATTTCCAGAGTTTACTCTTGTGTTATGATAGGATAATTTTTAAAATTGCAAGAGTTTTGCCAGTCGCTATGGGATACGACGTAGCATAGAAGATGGTAGGAGTAGAATAATTGAGAAATTATGGAGAACATGAAATTGAATGATTATGTAGGATGAATATAAACAGATGTTGGGGTGTCAGAAAGTTAGGTATAGTTTCCCGTAAGGCTAAGAGTTATTATAAGTTTTAAGGGTATTTACAATGTATTTGCAGTAATTATCAAAAGATATTATAGTTTCTTGCTTGTGGATAAGGTGTCGGATATCATAAGGTGAAATATTGAAATATTTACAAGTTTCTTCGTGTTCAGATCTCTGGCGAGCATAGCGGGGGCATTCTTTAAGGAGATGTTCAATGGATTGGATTTTTGAGGGGTTACAGTTACATTTGTCGGTATTAGTAATATGGAAGCGATAGAGGTATTGACGGTGATATCCATGCCCTGTTAAGATTTGAGTCATATGAAAGGACGGTCTTATTTCTTGAAAAAGTTGTGAAATACTGTTTAAGTCGGGTAGCCATTGACGTGTAAAGACCCCAGTACTAGCAGTTTTATACGTATCTTCGTGTTTAGCTTTATGGAGATTTTTGGCGTTAGTTTTAACGAAGCTAATTGGAAATTGTGCGAGATCTAGTGACTGATGAGCCAAGGCAGCACTTTTGGCTATTGAATCGACAGCCTCATTTCCGACGAGCCCCGCGTGTGCCTTGACCCATACAAATAAAACATGTCCATTATGTCCTTTGAGAAGACGATGTGTTGACGTAGCGATGGAATTCTTGGTGTCCCGATTAGCAAGTTCTTGAAGCGCCGAATAGCTGTCCGAGAGAATTGCCGCCTGCGAAACACCTTTGTCATGAATCCACCTTACGGAGCGTTCGATGGCAAGCAATTCTGCTTGGAATACTGAACAGCTGTCGTAGTTTGGGCTATGAACTCTCATTTTGATTTAGCATTGTCATTGCATTGGTTTATAGCCAAATACAGACTACAGAAATTAGGCTAGGAAATTAACATTTTATTATGTCGTAATCAGTACACCCAGCAGTTATGAGGTAACATACCTACATAAAAAGAGAAAATCACAAAGCTCAAATGATAATTTGCGATAGCTACGTCGTCTATTATTAGATACGAACTATCATAGACAAAGTAAATCTTAAAAAAGATGATTTTGATTACATAGATATAATTCATATAAAATAAGCATAATATAATATTTAAAATGTATTATTATTCGATTCCCTGTACAATTTAAAACCATTCGACTACTAACAATAATGTCTAGACGACATCTACAGCTATAGTGTTTTGTTTTTAGTTTCCTGCAACAGAACAAGACGTTACCAGGTGACATGCTACTAATCTGCGCATTCATATCGTACGTGGGTTACTTCACCAAGCAGTACCGCTCGGATTTGATGAACAAGCAGTGGCTCGTCTTCATGAGGAAACTAGATGTATGAGATTTACGCTTTTATTATCACACTAGCGGCCGCCCGCTGTTTTATGCGCGTGGTTCCCTTTCCCGTGGGATTGACCAAAATCCTTTCTTAGCCGATGCCTACGTCATAACATCTACCTGCATGCCAAATTACAGCCCGATCCGTCCAGTGGTTTAGGCTGTGCGTTGATAGATATCTACATATATCAGTCAGTCACTCAGTCAACTTTAAGTTTTATTTAAATTGATTGTTATTTTTTAAATTAAAATATGTGCTCCTTTTAAGCTTGAATGTTAAAATTATGGTTAGGGTTTATGAAGGGTATGTAGAAAAACCGGCCAAGTGCGAGTCGGACTCGCCCATGAAGGGTTCCGTAGCAGCAAGTATCATCATAATATAAAAGTTCTTGTAGTTCTTTGTAAGTTTGATCGACGTTTTTATATTTGAGTTGATTGAATGAGAGGAAAATTGCGGTTTACGATTTATGACGTTTTAAAAAAAAAATAATTACTTGATCTCGTTCAAATCAATTTTCAATGGAAGTTTGCATGGTAATGTATATCATATATTTTTTTTTAGTTTTATCGTTCTCTTATTTTAGAAGTTAGAGGGGGGGGGGGACCAACATTTTACCACTTTGGAAGTGTCTCTCGCGCAAACTATTCAGTTTAGAAAAAAAATATATAAGAAACCTTATTATCATTTTTAAAAACCTATCCATAGATATCCCACACGTAAGGGTTGGATGAAAAAAAAATTTTTGAGTTCCAGTTCTAAGTATGGAGAGCCCCCAAAATTTATTATTATTTTTCTATTTTGTATAAAAATCTTAATGCGGTTCACAGAATACATCTACTTACTAATTTTCAACAGTATAGCTCTTATAGTTTCGGTAAAAAGTGGCTGTGACATACGGACGTACAGAAAGACAGACAGACAGACAGACATGACAAATCCATAAGGGTTCCGTTTTTTGCCATTTGGCTACGGAACCCTAAAAAGAATGCGATTTCGAATACACATCATAGAAATCGCCTTTGCGAAGGTTTCAAAATTTCAAAAAGATAATTTTTTTACTCAATCAATTTACAATACAAATCAATACACATTAAAAATTAATAACATGAAAATCGAAATATCATGTTGAGTGTAAACCAGTAGGTTTTTTATTAACGAAGTAAAAGAAAATTTAATAATTTCTTCTGTAAACAGATCTTCAAAAAATATTTGCTCGTAATATTTTAACCTAATAGCCTATTAATAAATGTTAATAAGAGATACTCAATTCTCAAACTAATTAAGAAATACATCCTTGTTATAGCCTCCAATACCAATAACAGAAGGGCAGAACCCACTGACGATGTTGACGGATGACACGCAGATTGCAATCTGGCAGAACGAAGGTTTACCATCAGACCGCATGAGCACGGAGAACGCCACTATACTCTGCAACTCAGACCGCTGGCCTTTGATGATTGATCCACAGGTAAAAATACATTTTTGCTGTATTTATGATAGTTGGCAAACAGGAAAGCAGCCAACCTGATGGTATGCGGCCCCTACCTATGATCCAGTACGGAACAGTCAGGATTGTAGATAATATTGTATAATGAGTAAAACTATGAAAACATCCAATCACCAACCAGACGAAAGGAGCAAATTGAACCAATGAATCCTAAACTCATTTAACTAACACTAAACTATAAAAGAACTGTTTCCTCAAAATTGTAAATGAACCAGATTACCTACTATAATAGAATTCTACGAAATTATGAATTTGCGTGTGTTCATACTGACACAGATGATTTCTTTATAAAAACTCTATTAATATTCAGTTGCAAGGCGTGAAATGGGTCAAGCAAAGGTATGGTGATACGTTGCAAGTGCTAAGACCAGGGCAAAGGGGTTACATGGAGACCATAGAGAAAGCCGTCATAAACGGAGAAACAGTGCTGTTGGAGAATATTGGGGAGACGTTGGACCCAGTCCTGGATTCACTACTCGGAAGGAACTTCATAAAGAAGGGAAAGTAAGTTAAGAACGCAACAATAACACACAATAACGAGTTAACGAATTGATTTCTTTGGAAAATTAATTTATACTGAATGAAAATCTTTCTTTAACTAGGAAGAATTTCATCATCAAGAATATAAAAGTTATATTACGTTCAAACATTTTAATGTAAGCGTCTACATACATTACCGTTGGCCACTTATCGCCCTACGAGTAGGTATTTCACTTGTGCAAGCGACAGCAGTGGTCCTATTAAAAGCGATCACTTCACGCCTTCGCCTTACTCCTTCTCGATACTAAATCTTTTTAAATTTTTGAGTGATGCAATTTTCATAATGACTTAATTCGCTTGAGATCACTTGACGACGGAAAAAAGTAATTTTACCGCCTCTCCATTCGTGTGTGCAGAATGTAGGACTTTAATAGGCTAATCGTGGGTTTACACCGTTTAATGATATTATTACCTTAACAAACAACTTTGTTAAGGTGAACTTGGTCATGAATTGTTTCTTTTGTTGAGGTGATATTTAATCGCGCGCTCGCCATATGCCGGCATTAAAAGGGCAAGCCATATGCAGACCTAGTGAAAAACATTCGCGTAAAGATCAATTTTGCAATATCAAGGTCCCAAAAATGGAATCGGGACAGACGATCTAGTATAATTCAGGTCTCAATTAAGTATCTTTTATAAGTAATGAATGTATGACCATTAAGTATTATGAATTGTACTGCAGAATAAAATTGCTCTTCTTTTTTGTTTTGACTATTCAGACCTCACCGTAATCAAATTTGTATCTTATAAAT
The DNA here is from genome assembly GCA_949319885.1 of Mecyna flavalis. Taxonomy (NCBI): domain Eukaryota; kingdom Metazoa; phylum Arthropoda; class Insecta; order Lepidoptera; family Crambidae; genus Mecyna; species Mecyna flavalis. Next base: position 4,939,450 of record OX439426.1, read on the forward strand.
AATAATATTCTTCAATAGTCATTATTTATATTTTGAATAAAAAAAACATTAATTTTTTACTGGTTAAAATCCTCAGGGCTGTCAAAATCGGAGACAGAGAAGTAGAATATAATCCTAGCTTCAGACTGATTCTTCACACAAAACTGGCTTACCCTCATTACAAGCCAGAAATGCAAGCTCAGACCACTCTAGTAAACTTCACCGTCACCAAAGATGGTCTAGAAGACCAGCTTCTAGCAGAAGTGGTGAAAGCAGAAAGACCAGACTTGGAAGAGTTGAAAGCAAACTTGACGAGGCAACAGAATCAGTTCAAAATAACGTTGAATCAGCTGGAGGCGGATCTCTTGGCTCGGCTGTCTTCTGCAGGCGACGATATATTGGGAGATACGGCTTTGGTGGAAAACTTGGAATCGACCAAGAAGACTGCGTCTGATATTGAAAGAAAGGTTTGTTTAACATGCTTTCAAAATCTTGTTCTCAAGTCTAATACGGTATTTTTTGCCTTGTACGTGTGAAAATTGTAATTGCAGTTTTGTAAACCAAATAAAAATATTTACGATATGCTCGTAGCAAATCAATCCCGGATTAGAAAATAAAATAAGGTCAATAATTTGGTCTTAAAAATAGTCATATTTAATTTTTAAAATTCGAATTTATTAATAAACAAGCAAAGTGTGTGAACGTTAAAATAATTCAAGTCTCTAGAATCGCCACGACGTGTTAGCTTTGGCCCTACGCAATCCACTACCCAGTCCCTATTGGCAAGAAAACTACCGGTATAACTACATACAATAAAGTACATTGAATATATCTGCCTAGGTGGCAGAGGCGAAAGTGACGTCACAAGAGTTAGACGTGGCGCGCGAGTTCTATCGCCCGGCCTCCGCTAGAGCCTCCCTCCTCTACTTCATACTCAACGAATTGAATGCCATCAACCCGCTGTACCAGTTCTCACTAAAGGTAAGAACACACATTTTACTGCGAAAATTGACTTTGAAAAAAAAAGACCAGGCATGTTTCCTCTCGGGCTGTCCAAAGAAATTATGAGTATTGTCATTAATTACTCTACCCTATTGTCATATACCAATGAAACCCAAATCTTTAAATCTTCGTTATTCAGAAGCATTTGCTTCACCTTAAAATTGTCATGATGATGATAAATTAATAGATATTCTTACTTTTCAATTGAAAATATTTATTCCTTTTGTTCAATTCCTTCATTTTATTTTTGTATTAAGTATATGCAGCACATGATTACTGGACTTCACAGGCCTTCACCGTGGTATTCCAAAAGGCGATATCCCGGGCAGAGCCGGCGAGTGAAGTTGTTCAGCGCATGGTGAACCTCATCGAGTGCATCACATTTTCCGTCTACCAGTACACCTCGAGAGGGCTCTTTGAGTGCGATAAACTTATCTTTGCTTTGCAGATGACGTTCCAGGTTAGAATTGTGTATGTTTTGTAATTCAGATTTTTAATACAGTTTGTTAAAGTAAACGTAGCTTATTCCTTCCTGATAGTATATTTGGTAACAGTATCATGACTGGCAAAAATTAACGGCTAAATAATAGGGCTCATAACTGCAACCTTACAAGTCGTCTATTAATAACAGTTCTTCTTCAAAATATTAGTCATTAACAGGGTACTTATTGTTTAGTTGTATTTTATTTCTAAAAAAGTAATGAAGGACGCTAAATTAGCAATCTTCACTCGTCATAATTTTATCAAGATGCACTTTTTTATTGCCTGCTGAAAATATTCAAAAAATCTTTACTCAGATAAACAATCATTACCTACATTATAATATTAAATTTAAAAGATTTGGCGACTTTGTTTGAGTAACAGAATGGTCTCTGAATAAGGCCCTTTCTAAAATTCATTTTCTGTGATTCAGATCCTCCTAATGAGTGAAGAAGTCACCCCAGAGGAAGTGGACTTCTTCCTTCGCTTCCCGGTCAAGCCTCACGTTGCCAGCCCGGTAGACTTCCTCACCAACCACAGTTGGGGAGGCATTTGCTCCCTTTCCGGAAAGTATGACTTCATGAACTTAGATGGGGATATAGAGACGTCGCCTTTTAAATGGAAGAAGATTGTGGAGACTGAATGTCCTGAGAGGGAGCCGTTTCCTGATGTGAGTAAATGGGATAATTTTGATTAAGATTTAAATTAAAAACAATACAACCGATTTGGCGTAATGGAAGAGAAGTCAGTCATTATATTAAAGGCAATTATATATTCTGTGTCTAAGGTCGCCATCACCGATGCTCATGGTGCATTTATATAATTATATTTTAAATTACAAAAAAAGATGTTTATTAGTTGTCCAGCTCCCATAGTAAAAAAGAGTAAAAACAATTTGAAACTTTGTCTAGGTTTGGAAAACGAAAACGCCGTTTCAAAGAATGTGCATGATGCGAGCTCTACGACCAGACCGGATGACATATGCTGTGGCGTAAGTTAAATAGTCTAAACGATACTTACTGCTCACTTACCTATTTTTATATAAGGTTAAACCCGTTCCCTTTTTAATAAAACATTTTTTACACCTCGTGGGATTCCCTCCGAAAACCACTTTACACTCGGTTTATTAGCTTCCTAAATATTAATGGACGAATTTCCAATTTTCAAATGAACGCAATATTTTCAGCAAAACACTTATGATTGAAATGTTTTTGTTTTTTGTAAAGTTTTTATTTTTCAATAATTAGTATATAGGGATTTGTTCAACCTTATATTTATGAATATTACAAATGAGATCTTTAAAATTGAATTCCATTTTAGAGCATACATAGAAGCAAAGATGGGTAGTAAATACGTAGAGAACCGAGCAATGGAATTCAGCAAGTCGTTCGAGGAGACCAGCTCGACGACGCCGATATTCTTCATCCTGTCGCCCGGCGTCAACCCGCTCAAGGACGTGGAGGCGCTGGGCAAGGTCATGGGATACACCATAGATAATGGGAACTTTCATAATGTGTCGTTGGGGCAAGGACAAGAAATCATAGCGGAGCAGGCTATGGAAGTTGGTTCGAAAGAAGGTCATTGGGTTGTGTTGCAGGTTAGGCCGTTTAATGATTCGATAAGATCTTTTTAGTTAAGTTCTTTCTTTTATTGTATTTTGTAAAAAAGAATGTCCTTCAGCTTGCATGTGGTGTTTTCCTTTAAAAGTAGTTGCATTTAGTTAAGTTCCCTTATTTGTATATACGTGATATAATGTGCCGTTGTTTTACATAGTCATTATTATTATTTTAGAATATCCATCTAGTTAAGAAATGGCTTCCTATTCTTGAAAAAAGGATGGAAGGGCTTGCAAGTGGTGTCCACGACGATTTCAGACTGTTCATGTCAGCAGAACCCGCGCCTACTGTCGACTCCCATATTATCCCACAAGGCATCCTAGAATCTAGCATCAAAATCACTAATGAACCCCCAACGGGAATGCTGGTGAGTGCTCCTCTTTTAAAAAGTAACGAAACGTGTGTTTTTGTTCAAAGTGTGTGTTAGAGTTTTGTCGATCTCTGTGTTATAGCAAACAAGTGCATTACAAAATGAAAGGCTTAAAAATCAGTCAAACCTGTATATTTTGTCAATAATAAACTGAATGCGTAATCTTACTTTGACTGCATGCAATAAATTGAGGAGTGATTTTTTAAAAGGACTTATTTCCATGATAAGCAAAATTACAGTAATAGAGAAAAACCAGTAGGGGATGTTTACAGTAAGTTATGATTCTTATTTTTTTCCTATGTCATAGTATATAAATCTAATATCCTGATACATTCAAAGACTTTGTTCTAACGTAATTATTGTAAGATACATTTACGCAGTTACAGTGATATCCAAAAAAAACGTTTTATTTTTACGCCGGCACTGCGATGGATTGGTTTATAGACTTGCATAGATTTGTATGTAATCTGCAATCAGGTGTATACGTGTCTATGAAGCTAAGCCTAGTGAATAGTAGAAGCTGCGCTAAGTACCTAATATGCAAAATTTCATCTTATCCAGAATAGATGGTAACTCTATGTTACTTCGTCTAAATATTCTGTACACATCTACAACTAAGTACTTTATTTTTGCTACAGGCAAACATGCACAAAGCGTTGGACAATTTTAGCCAAGAAACGTTAGAGATGTGTAACAAGGAGGTTGAGTTCAAAGGAATCCTGTTCGCACTGTGTTACTTCCACGCCGTCGTGGCAGAGAGGAGGAAGTTCGGCCCTCAGGGGTGGAACAGGACGTATCCGTTCAATGTCGGTTCGTTTATCTTGATCTCTTTTCTTTTCTTTTATTATTACATAACATTCCATAGGGACTTCGTAGATTCTGCCTTCATCATCAAAAAGTGGCTATGAAAGGTCCAAATATTTATAGTCCAAAGTGTTTAGAAAGTGTATGAAGTGTGTGAATAAATTATGATCCTTTCAAGAATAGTTAAAAATTGTTCTTTTCTTCCATCATAATTTGTATATCCCTTTAAGTTGGAAATGTCTATGGGCAACGATGATAACTTACCATCAAGTGATCCGTTTTCACGTTTAGGTATTTCCCTTTGGTGAAAATGAAATGAAGTAAAAATACTGCGCGTAACCTTGCAGGCTTTAACCTTTAACGGCAAAGATTTACAACCACATTCTCAGTACATATCAACAAAGCCTCTTATTGTCATTCAGGTGACCTCACTATAAGCGTGCTGGTCTTGCACAACTATTTAGAAGCCAACGAGGAAGTCCCGTGGGAAGACTTGAGGTACCTCTTCGGTGAGATTATGTATGGAGGTCACATTACCGACGATTGGGACCGAATACTATGCAATGCTTACTTGGAGGAGCTGATGCAACCTGATCTGGTAAGCTTCCAACATCAAATTGTTACTGAAAAGTAGTGGCTGATTAATGTAATGTAAGTACTCCAAAATCAGTAGGGGTGTACGTTATACATGTTTAATAAAATTACTGGAGTAGGTAGATAGATAAAGTTAAGGCATTCGACTCACGGATTTCTATCTATTTTTTTTCTAATGCCTAATTAATCTGCCGTAGATTTGGAAATTTTACTGATTCGTTTGATCATCAAATCTAATAAACAAAATTGCACGCAATGCATTCTTATATTAAGAACGTTGAGGTTCCTGAGTACTATAAACAATTCTTGATTAATATTAACAGGGAGATGTGTTAATACGAGCATAGACTGTTGGCTAACTTATTTTCAACACGTTACCTTACTTAACACATAAATTTAACGATACTTTATAAAAAAATTACAATTAATGTTTTCTTTTAAAAGGTTGATGGAGAACTCCAACTGGCCCCTGGGTTCCAAGCGCCGCCGACTCTGGACTATGCCGGTTACCACCAGTACATTGAAGAAGCTTTGCCACCAGAATCCCCCTATCTATACGGGCTCCACCCAAATGCAGAGATAGGGTATCTCACAACCACTTCAGATAACCTCTTTAAAACCATATTTGAGATGCAGCCGAGAGACGCCCAGGCAGCTGGTGGGGGAACAGTCACTAGAGAAGAAAAGGTTAGTATTAGAATTACCACCAAAAGATTATCAGGTTTTAAAACTATTTTGCTTTTTAGGAATTCCGTTTGATTCAAAATGATTTGTTTGTTGCTTTTGTGGGGCCAAGGGAGGGGTGAGTCCTATTCCCACTTTACGTAGTTTTGTGGGATCTCGCGATAAATGAGGGTATCTACTGGTCGAATATTAAGTTGTTATGCTTTTCTTTATAATCATACAGAATGTATTGAATATTGTACCAGGCGATTCTTATTGCACATGTTTAAAAATTGGAATATCGGAAAATAAACAATCGGCTTATGTATTTCATTTCTTTTTATTTCTTGCACTATGTAATTTATATTTTTTATAATGCTTGTAATAATAATAATAATCATTTATTTACACAAAAACATGGTATAAAATGGTGACATAAAACAATAAAAGGTGCTCATGTTTCGCTAACACCTCAGATCAGGGGCTAACACAATACGAGTAGCATGCAAATCATTTAAATGTAAGTGGTTATAATAACATTAATTTATTGACTAAAATTCTCTTATATACAACATGTCCGAAATAAAATAAATGGTTATGTTAATGATGAATGATACGTTAATAAAATCTACGTTGTCAAAAAATTCCTTAACACTATAAAAATGATTATAAAAAATGTATACTTTCACAATGAAAAAGGTGGACTAATTAGTGGTAGTTATGAAAACACCAGTTTGTTTTTAATACTACGAGTAGCTCTGCCAACAGCTTCGCTCGCGTGAATTTATTTTCGAAAAGTACATTTGGGTAACCTGACGATACTAACGATAACATCGGTTGTTAGATGACCTTAAATTTTAGTTCAGCATCAAAAAGTGCTAATCATGCAAAAAAGCCTTTTAAATTCTTATCCTCAGTAAAACTATGTTGAGTATCATTCAAAGTACGGTCAACGGCACATCACGGTAAACACTTGCAGTTCGATAATAGCACTTATGCCCCCGACATAAGAGTGGTACAAAGTCCAAAGTGTATAGTCTGACGTGCTTTTGACTGTACCTATTCTTGTAGGTAAAGCTGATGATAGATGACTTAATGGACAAGCTGACGATAGAGTTCAACATGCCGGAGCTGATAGCCAAGGTGGAGGACAAGACGCCGTACATCATCGTGGCCTTCCAGGAGTGCGAGCGGATGAACTACCTGACCGGCGAGATGAGGAGGTCGCTTAAGGAGTTGGACTTGGGATTAAAGGTTACTGTTTGCTCTAGTTTCCAAATGTCAGAGGCAGACCGAGTTTTTTTATTTGTTTTTATTGACGAATAGGAATTAGTATTTGACCGCAATCTCACCAGAATTATTTAGTTACTAGCTGTGCCCGCGACTTCGTCCGCGTGGAATAGTGACTTTTCGGGCAGCATATTTTGAATAACAAATACCGCTCAAAATTAACTTTACAGTAATGCTTCTCTGTATTTGGATATTTGACGTATGGCCATCGTGGATGAAAGCATACCTACAGGCTTCTACTAGGATTGCTAACCCGTGACAGAGCCACATAAATAATTAAATATCCCTGGACAATATTCACACAGCGCCATCTAACCCTAAACTAAGCATTAGCTTGTGCTATGGGTGCCAGACAACGGATAAACATTACTTATATACTTTTTTTTGTAAATACATACATATTATACATAGAAACACCCAGACCGATACAGACATGTTCATGCACACAAATGTTTGTTCCGTGCGGGGATCGAACCCGCGACCTCTGGTGTAATAGCCGACTTCTCGACCATTACACCAAATGGCTCGTCGAAAAATGTCAGAGGCAGACCGAGTTTTTTTTATTTTTTATTGACGAATAGGTGAGTATTTGACCGCAATCTCATCTGAATTATTTTGTTATTAATTAGCAATCTTCAAGTACTATCCGGTTCAGATGCTATTAGGATAATACCTTTTGGAATGGAGCGAAAAATGACGTCAACTGAGCTTCTCCGTAGCGTTAGCAACGCAAAATAATATCTGTGTAGGTATGTGTAAGTCATCAGCAGCAGTTGACGTAATTTTTCGCACATTTCCAAAAGGTATTATCGTAATAGCATTTGAATCTGATAGTACCTGTTCGTAGGGTTGCCATATCTAAAATTTGGAAAACAGGACAAGACGCGTGAAAACCCCGGATTTTAGAGTCCGAAAGCCGGACATGTCAACAAGATCTTTTAAACATATTCAATGTAATAAAAAAAACAGTTGAAAATGTCATAAATCACCTTTTTTTTAAAACTCGGTCTACAAATGAAACCTTCCCCGGACGCTCCCCGGATGCCGTCTAAGCTAGGACAAATCCGGGGAAACCCGGACAGATGGCAACCCTACCCGGTCTACAAATGAAACCTTCCCCGGACGCTCCCCGGATGCCGTCTAAGCTAGGACAAATCCGGGGAAACCCGGACGGATGGCAACCCTACCTGTTGGTTTCGCTACAAACAGTTCTCAAACCGATGTCAGCGACTGCAAATTAGTATGGAGTTCTGCATCACGCAAGCAACGTCGTTGTTGCCCGTTTTCTTATGGTAGGTCATAAATGAAATGTTATCATATTGGTGTTTTCGGCAATAGCAGCTCTTTACAAAATTTACTTAATACAGTCAGAGCTAGATACATTTTAAGTTTGGTAGATTTCAGTCAAAACATTATCAGTTTTTTTTTTAATGTTTTCGTGTGCTATGCTACATATAGCTAGTTTGGTTCTTATTTCCACATAAAATTCAGTTAAAAGTAAAAAAGTGTTTATTATGATTTTGCCAACAGGGCGAGCTCACAATCACATCGGTCATGGAAGAATTAGAAAACGCACTATTTTTGGATCAAGTAAGTAACAATGTATGATATGAAGCAATTAAACTGTTTTAACGCAAAATTCCACAAGCCATTGATTAATTGTTTATAATATTAACTTCAGGTGCCACACGAGTGGGCGAACAGAGCATATCCATCGTTGTGGGGACTATCGGCGTGGTTTGTAGATCTGTGTCTGCGCATGAAAGAACTGGAGAGTTGGTCCGTTGATTTTATAGTAAGTTTCCTAATTAGAAGGTATCGGTGAAACGTAGACTATTTGTGTAAGAGTATTTTTTTTTATAGTAGTGTAATAATTATTTCTTAATCACTTCGAGACACTAAATAAACTAGCGAAACATCAAACAATTACAATAAATTTTATTTTACTACGGATATAATTTATGTAACGGAAAGACATACATGTAAAAATATAAAATAAAAACGAAAAAAAATTGTTACATGACGTGACAACGTCTTATAATTCGATGGAGCATCGGCTGCACGCACGAAAATATGCGGCGTTTCCTCGCTCTGAGGCGTTCCATTTATAAAATTAAAATTTTCTTTTGAAAAATGCAAGCATTCCATCAGTATTTTCTTATGACGTCGTCACGTTCAACTATCGTCAGTAAACCGACTTTACAGACAACCGATATTTTTTTTATTGTTAGTTACCCCCATCAGTGTGGCTACCGGGTTTCTTCAACCCTCAAAGTCTTCTGACCGCTATAATGCAGAGCACAGCGCGCCAGTACGAGCTGCCGCTCGACAAGATGTGCCTGAAATGTGACGTCACGAATAAAATGAAAAAAGAGTTCACGTAAGTCCACGACTACACATTCATTTAATACACTGAACTTACAAATTAAACTAGGCCGGACAGGTTATCAATTGAGCAAATTAATAAATAAATTAAATTAGTGCATAAAAGGTAAATAGTCTTTGAAAATTCTGACGCAGCGAAGCGAAGCTTGACTTGTATGTCATTCTCAACATGTTTACATTGACTATGGTGATTAATAGGTACAACATTCAACCTAATTGTTTTCAAGTTCTGTCTGAGCTTCGGGATAGAATATTCAAAATTTATCAACGTGGAATAACATGTCACAGCATGGCCTTGGTGTTGTTTGAGACGCAAGACGTTGCATGTCAATTCTTGAGCATGTTCTATGCATTGATTACGACGATTATATACAGCATTCAATTTTAATGTTTCTATATTTTGTACCGGCTTCAGGACCGACATAGGTTTGGTTTGTTTACGGCGTCAGAGCTTCGCTTGTTGTGGGACCCACGGACTGGGACCACATCCGTATTTAAATGATACTTCATGTACAAATTTATATCGAGTAAATCTGGTTATTTTATCTTTTATGAAACTCATTTATGGCAATATTTATTTTCAAAACAAAAGACATAATGACGCATCTAAGAAGTTTCGTTAGTTAAGTTCTTGAATGCTGGCTGGCATTAATTAAGACAGAGATGAAATATTCCGCCATAAAGGACTAGAAGAGCCTAAAAGATTGAGATTATTTATGCTTTCTGTAGTTTTTTTCAATAGAATTGGCAATAGTCTACAGTAGTTATAAAATGTATAGGTAATCTGAGGTTGTAGTAAATGCTTACAATCGAGTGGATTGCACGGCTATCAGTGTGCGTTTTTGGTACATACTGGTATTGAAAATTTATTTATTTAAACTTACTAAACTCCAATGGACGGTGGAGCAAGGGACCAACCGCCATCAGTTCTCCTATTGCGTTTTACTTTTCTATTATCTTAACTCAGATAGTGACTAGCTTTAGTGCGCAGACTATGTATAATAGTCGTTTTTATAGAGCAGATTACGAGTATAACTTGCTAGAGACAATATTGTGGTTGATGCGTATTCAAGTCATTAAAACTTCTCAGCTATCTTTCGAAGTATAAATACCAGATTTACTCCCCCGCTTACGTTACTACACAAAACACTGCTCAGCTATTATCACTGTTTTCAATGCATGGGCTGCATCCTAACCGAGGTTCGTCGTGCGGCAGCATTGCTGATTCCAGGGCAGGCCCTGGCGACGGGGCGTTTGTCCACGGACTCATGATGGAGGGGGCGAGGTGGGACCTCCAGCTGGGCTACATTGTGGAGTCGCGGATGAAGGAGTTGTTCCCGTCGATGCCCGTTATCAATATTAGGGTAGGTATGATTGAATAATGTTTGGCGTGTTCTTGCAAAACTTTTGTACTAGGATGGGAAGTGTATGTAAATCTTTGACTTATCAAAACGACATTATAAACTTTTATGGAATTAAATCCCTTTATATTTGAGATGACAATCATCTTTCGTTATTTATTTTGGGTATACTTTTAATGAAACCAATAAAACAATTAATATAATTTTGATCCTAAAAAAACTAATGTTTTAGGATTATCTATGATCAAAATACTGCAAATCATTCATTCAATCAATCAAAACTTTGATCAAAATTACATTATCAATCAACAGGCAATAACTCAAGAAAAGCAAGACCTCACTGACATGTATCAGTGTCCTGTGTACACCACGCGCACCAGAGGACCTACTTACGTTTGGACCTTCAACCTAAAGTCCATAGACAAACCATCAAAGTGGACGCTGGCAGGCGTCGCCCTGCTACTACAAATATAAACTCCCTTAAATTAATATTATCCGGTCAGGATCAGGACTTCACAGTACCATACAAAACCCTTCTCTAAAAAAGAACAAATCAACGATCAAGCATAAAATGGGCATTGGGCACTATTTTAGAAGTCGCATCGATAAACATCGAAAACGCAATCATATTAGCATGAAATAAAGTGTTTTATTACTTTATTTTAAAGTCGTAAATTAGTTTGTAGCTAGCCATTTTATTACTGATCATTTTGTTGATAAGCAGTAAAAATTAACATCAACTCTAATTGGTAAGTCGATTAAGTATAATGCATGCATGTGACTGACTTCTAAGTTGTGTGTTTACGAGTAGCCAAGCTTTTGAATATAATATATGCCTTATTGTGGTGGTTAAATCTGACGTGCCTGCTCTTTAAGCATGTGTAGGTAGGTGGTTCCAAGAAATCTGCAACCTTAAGTTTAGTAATTCATATTTTTTTAATTCGTATTCCAAATGCATCTTGCTCTTCCATGTCACTCTCTTCTCCAACTTATGGACTCGCTTATTATTGAATATGTAAATCAATTAATTTTAATGTTTTTTTTTTGCTGAATGATTTGAATTAATGCATGAAATATCAGCGAATACGTTCTTAAATTAAAATAATTTTAGATCTGTCTTTTTATAAGTTCAAGGGTGTTATTTAAGTTTCAAAAAACTGGTGTGTTAGTTACCATTAGTGTGTGTGTAGTTAGTTAGTAATCATGATTGGCATAATTGCATGGATCTGATCCCGATGAATTAGTTTAAGATTGTCTGGAATGTTTTTTATTTATATCGGACAGTTAAATAAAATATAATAAAAGAGGTGTTTTTATTTATTACCTACACAAATGATCATTTCTATTACAAATAAAATGTCTTCAATTATCTTTTGCATAAAGTATATTGTAAAATTGGTAATAGTTATGTACCTAAGCCATGAAATGCTATATTTTATAGGATGAGGATAAGGCACGATAGCGAACTTACTAGGCCCAGTCTATTCCATTGGCAGACACTTAATCAGAAAGGATCACTTAATTTGCTCCTACGATCCAACACTATAATGGCGGCAGATTTTACCTGTGAGGTTGTTAGTGGTAGTCAAACTCTAAAAAAATTCTTACGCTACTAGGCGTAAATCGAAGCCGAAGCAGTTTTGTACAGTGACAAACAGTAAAAGCTTTCTTCAATGTTATAACTTTTTTTTTGGTATAGAAATAATAAAAACCTTTGATCTAAGGCTGGTTTTAGTCTCACGCTGACGGCACGCGTACCGTCAGCGCTGATGGCCGAGATCTATGAACTTCTAGGGAGCGTTTTTGAATGACGCGTAGTTATCAGCGCTGACCACCGTGCGCGCGACACTAAAACGCTCACTGAAGCCAGAGGCGCTCGCGCGGTCGTCAGCGCTGACAAACTACGCGCTGAGCTGTGAGCGCTGACGGTGCGCGTGAGACTAAAACCAGCCTAAATGTGACGTTTCGTATTTTATAATGGCAATAATGAAAGCCTGGTGATGAATTAAGAAGGCCTGTCAGAGGAACGTCTTGCTGCGGGCGGAGGTTGACCTCATCTGGCCTTGATTATAGACCTTTAAAAAAGCGCCAAACGTGGCAAAGTTCAACGACTAATGACAATAGCTTATTGGGAACAACGCAAAAAGGTGTATTCACTTTCTCTAAAATAATTTAATGCGAAATTCACAAAATTGAGGGTATGAGTCCGATGAACTCTGTTTGTGAAAAATCAATGTAGGTAGGTACTCGTATTTTACACTTTCGTTATTGACACAATAACAAAATTGTTTTTCCCGGTGCCGCGGTGTGGGCGAAGGTGTGTGGTGGTGTTCAAATTTTAATGTGACAGCCTTTTGACAGCTTTATCCGAGGTACAGCCTTACAAAGTTGTGTTTCATACATGTTCTGTGGCCAAAACTGAGTGTAAATACGTGAATTATTGTTAGAAGAAACCAGAAATTGAAAGTTGGCGGTGTCATGTCAGTCAACGGCCACGTGCTTCGAAAATAATATGTAAGTAAGTATAAAAAGTTCGTACAAAAAAGCTCAAAAGCTTTAGATCAAATATTATGCACATAGTTATATAGTTGCAAAAAAGCTGTCATCCAACTGGGAAATAAAGGAGAATAAGGATATATATTTAAGGTATTAGGTATACATTTTAAAAGCGTTCATTTCTATTAGAATTACTATCGGGTTACATAATACCTTTGTTCCTAGCTAATCGAAAACTCATTAAAATAGGTAATGTTTTGTCGCAGACATGACATTTATTGCCAATATGTTTTATGTGTACTGGGCTTAGGCGCGGTAAGATGAGTCAATGAGAACTGATGAACCAACTGAGCGCCTATGAATATTGATATAATACATTAACATAATTTACGATCAATTTTGATGTCATCAAATTAGGACGGGCGAGTTGCTAGCGCCTACCATCAAAACTCTCAACCGAAATAAATATCATGAATTACATACTTAGCTATTTGGATAAGTTTTAAAAAATAAAAGATGCGAAAACTGTATTTATAAACTGAATTAACATTTTGATCCGTAAATTATATCTTTTGTTATATAAAATAATAATATTAAGACTGTAAACCAGAATAAAGTGTTTTTTAAGACGTTTCGTTGTCTTGTACCTAATTTCTTGAAACGTTCATCAAGTTTGTCATAACTTTTACCTCAAAGATATTAGTTAAATAAACCTATAAACCGATTGAAACGAGATCTTTTGGTACGGGATTTTTACATTTTTATTTAATCACATTTATAATTAAAGAAAGGACAACTTGGTCATTATTAATTATGACAAGTAATAGAATATCACACGAGATGATGTCATACAACTTAAATTATTAACGTCCAGAGCATAAACAATGTAGTCATCAAAATATTAAGAATGCCACGGAATCAATCAGAATATTACTAATTATATTTTGCAATAATACTTGATTATAATAAAGAATATTAATTGGAAATTTAAATTAAATTTATCACAATTATTTCTTTAATGTTTCTTAATATGTGATCTTTAATTGTTTTAAATTAAAAAAACATTAATTAAGTAGGTACATATGTTTTTAATAATAATATTGATATCAATATTTCGATACTAAAAGATAACAAAATATGAATAAAACTGTTGTCGATTTTAAATACTGATGAGTGTTAATTGAGTTCCGAATTTCGTGATTAAGGACATTATCAAAATTATCTAGCTTTACTTCAGAGTAAAGAGGTTTCAACTAACTGACTGATATAGGTTTTCTGTAAAGACATAGACTTAAAAATAGCAATGTGTCCGTTAGTCATATTCTTATATAGTATGGAAGCAAAAGGTGAATGTAAGGAATAATCTTTTCCCAACGTTCACACTAGTGTGACAGAAGTGTAAAAGTGAAGAATAGGAATAAAGATTCTTATCCTTCACACTGATGTGAAAGAATAATGTGAAGGTTAGTCCGGCGCACCGAATATTTTTTTATGTTGTGTTTACCATGATTAAATCCACCAGTGAGAAGCAAACCAGTAACTTTAATTTATGTTCTAGTTAAAGAGTATCAGATAATGTAAATAAAACAGACAACCTGAAATAATAATATGACGTTAGCACGCGCGTAACTGAGAGAGACTTCACTAGCGCTAACTGAGAGAGACTTCATTAGCGCTAAGATATAAACAAAAACATAAATCGGCAATACTCGTGACTCCGAAACATGCTCCGGAAAAACTCAGCAAACAAACACAGATAAATTGTTTCTAATTCCTAAGCCTTAGAGGACTACACCTTTAGTACACGCAATTAGTTCCATTTGATACATTTTACCGTGTTCCTTGAGAAGGTGGGAGGGCATTTGCATACCTCCGGCAGTTGTTAGGCAGTTAGGCTGCCTTGTTAGAAGTAAGGATGTAAGGACACTTCGATTGGGGAAGGTTGTGGCTAGGGTTTGACAAAAACATTTTATTTGTTTGAGATCTGTTTAACTTTTTAATTTGAAAGTAAAATGTTTTGTTACTGTTTGAATTGAAACCATTTTGAACTCGCTCCTAATTATGACCATAATAGTCAAAATACTCGAAACAGCTTAACTTCGATCGCTTTCGAGTAAACCTTTCCTTCAATATCTAAACTGATTCCTACCTTGTCTTTATAAGTCTCGCTGGCTATAACTATAAAATCAGTAGCATTAGTAAACAATGTTTGAATTTAATTAGGTGTTTACACTTGAAAGAGAAAAGTTAGAAAATCAGAGGACCTACTTTTAAATACCTTGATGGAGTATTATAATATTGGAATTGATTCCTCTAAGTGTATTCAGGCCAACAAAAATGATTATTCTTTATTCCGCATCCGTGGCATCCCTGCATAGTAGCCTGTGGGCGGCCATTCAGACGTCGCGACGCACCAAAAAGTGCACGACTTTGCTTAATTGATAATGAAATTCATCTTAGATCTTGTAGCTTTAGATAAAACTGCTTGTTTGTTTACAGTTTAAATTGAACTATGAATAAACGCCTCTTGGTTAGGAGCCTTTTATTTGTTAGAAGACGGCAGTATACACGTAACTGCAATCAAGTTTAAGAACAGTATTTTAAATTCTTCAAAATAGAACTTTTGCTTTCCCCTATTCCTGCATCGGAAAGTTATGACTACTATGGCGGAAGTATTTTTATTTTATTAATAGTCACAATTGTTTTTACTAACGTATGGACATCGTGTCAGCAAGAAAAAAATGGTTACATTCTGATTAAATGTTTATTGAAACAAATACATATTATTGTTGATATAAACTAAATGGACGTGGTTTCTATTTAAATAAAATTATGCTACAGTAATTAAATAGATGATCTTTAAAAAATAAATTAAAGTTGAGTTAGTTAGTATGGAACCTATTTCAAAGCTATGAAAATACAGCGTGGAATTTTAGTTGTTGTTTTCCCGCAGTAAAATGATTCTATCTTAGTAGTTAGTAGTAAAATAGATTAATAATTTTTTTTTACTTAAATCGAAAGTTTTACGATTATGATAGACGAAACTTGGACCAATATAGTACTAGCTGCGTTGCGGACGGTCACAGGCCGGGATCGTTGCCCTTCGCATTAAAAAAAAAAATTTACTATTTACTCACATTTGGTTACCAGTTACCCATCAAACTTTAAAGAAAAATTAAAAAAATGTTTTAAAATAACAAAAAAAAATATACTTGCATAAATCGATAGTATTACTGAAGGTGAAGCGTTCTGCTGCGGGAAAACAACGACTAAAAACACGCAGTATAATGACAGAGAATCTTGCATTTGACAAAGTTCTATATCTGCAGCAGCAAGGCAACTCCTGCCAGCGTCCACTTGGAAGGCTTGTCCTTGGTCTTCAAGTTGAAGGTCCACACGTAGGTGGGGCCTCTGGTGCGCGTGGTGTACACGGGGCACTCGTACATGTTGCGCAGATCTTGCTTGTCTTGAGTTATAGCCTGGTAATAGTTTGATGTTATCATTAGAGAGCGCTTAGTAGGTAACGATATTATATTTGTTATAAGCAACCAGTTGCTGTGACACAAAGTTTTGATAGAATCATTGATAGTGTATTTAAAAAAGAGGTAGATATGCCATCCTTTGACGCACGGCGATTAGAATTTGATCCGTCGAGATATACTAAATCTATGTGCTTCACCAACCGTTGACATTATGCGTCTAAAATGATTTGTGTCAATTATCACAATATGAGCGGAGCATTTTTCGAGCGCTAGTGCCGTATCTACCTCTTTTTAAATACACTATCAATAGATAGAATATACTTTGTTCATTATACGTGAACGTCAGGAACTACCCAACCGTTGCCCATCTACTGACTTACGAAACGGTTTGATTGATCCAGAAATATGAAAAATGAATCGATTAGAAAACAGACTCCTACGTGAAGTTATCCCGAATTTGGTGCTATTTACTTTTTGATAAAACCGAATTATGTTTGATTTCTCATTTTCATCTGGATACAAATGATACAATGAAAAAAAAGAGGTTCGGAAAATAAGTCCAAAGCATTGAGTTACAAGTATTAGTTCAATGGTCCAAAGAGATTTTACAATTTTAGTTCAATAATACCAATAGGATAAATGACGTTTTTACCTTGTTACATTGTACTAACCATGGTGTGTCATTAATACCCTTATTACGAGTACTTCACTGTCTGGATCCTGCTATAAAATCTGTTCATCATACCCTAACGTTGATAACCGGCATCGGTGGGAACAACTCCTTCAGCCGCGAATCCATGATGATACCCATCTGGACGTCCCATCTGGCTCCTTCCATCAGGAGGCCGTGGACAAACGCCCCGTCGCGGGGGCCCGCCCTGGAATCAGCGATGCTGTCGTACGACGAGTCACAATTAGCATGCCGCTTCATGCAGTGAGAACAGTGATAGAGCGTGAGCAGTGTTGTGTTCTTTTTAAAAAGATTAAGCGTACAAGGAGCGAACTTGGTCATTTTACATTTTATCAAGATCATTGAAATTATTGAAATATTTATTGGAGGAATATGTGTCTTAGTAAGAAGTCGAAAGAGTTGGAACAACTATCATAACCCAAAAACATGAAGACGTTGATGAAATTAGAAATGATAAAGATGGTGACAAAAAGTTCAGGGAATTTTCCAAAGGTTTGTAATGACTAAGTTCACTCATTAAGATAGTATTTGAAGTATTCAAAAATGTGGACCCAGTCCGTGGATACCACAAGAAGCGAAGCTCTGACGCCGTAAACAAACCAAACCTGGAGTCGATCCTGATGCCGGTACAGAATATGGAAACATTAAAATTGAATGCTGTAAATAATCGTCATGATCAATGCATAGAACATGCTCAAGAATTGACATGCAACGCATGCGCCGTCTTACACAACACCGAGGCCATGCTGTAACATGCCATTCCATTCAGTCGTAAAATTTTGAAAATTTGGTTATTCACAAAAAGTTTTTGTAAACTTTGTATAGTATGTTGGTTTATTGATGGATATAAAGGTAGACTTACGTGAATTCCTCTTTCATCTTTTTTGTTACGTCACATTGCAAGCACATTTTGTCAAGTGGCAATTCATACCGTCTAGCTGTGCTTTGCATTATAGCTGTGAGAAGACTTTGAGGGTTGAAGAATCCTGCCAGCCATACTGACGATGGCAACTGGAAAATGTTGAGATTTTCAATATCACTTCTTTCTAAGACTATCTTATCTTTAAGTAATTGGTAAAGATAGTTGTTATTTTAACATCTTACGACAAAATCTGTAGCCCAGGTCTCCAGTTCTCTCAAACGTAGAGTTAAATCAACAAACCAAGCTGATAGTCCTAACAAAGACGGATACGCTCGATTAGACCATATACTTGGTACCTGAAAGGAGAAATTTTGTTTATTCATCGGTGTAGGATAGATCACTAAGAGGATTTTAATCCTGATGATAAACTTACTTGATCTAAAAATAAGGCATTTTCCAAGTCTTCCATTACGGAAGTAATTGTAAGTTCACCCTGTGAATAAAGCGTAAACAGTTTAATCGAATACAGTAATTTATATTCATACATATTACTGACATGACATGCGTAGTTGCCGTTTATTTAGAAAAAATAAGTAGTTTAATATTATTTATACCTTCAATCCCAAGTCTAACTCTCGCAGTGATCTTTTCATTTCTCCAGTGAGATGGTTCATCCTTTCACACTCCTGGAAGGCGACGATCACGTACGGTGTCCTTTCTTCCACTTTTCCCATTATTTCTACCATATTGAACTCTTCAGGCAATTTTTCCATAATTTCATCTAGCATCTGTTTAACCTAAATTACCACAATTTCAATGTGACTATTAGGTCAAATAATGAAAATCAATTCAAACAAACACCATTGCTCCAAAAGACAGAAAAAGAGTTTTATCCATTACGCATTACCTATGCAGTGATTGATTTTAAAGATCTATTTAAGCAAATAAGTTAGGCAACCCTTTGGTTACAATTATGTTTTAGCCTGGCTGTTTTTATTTGGTGTTACAGGGTTGTGAACGATATTATTATGGTTATTTATTAGGGATTACCAGTGTATTGGCTGTACTTTGCTGTCTTTACATACCTTGTCTTCTCTGGTAACAGTAGCAGCTCCAGAAGCTTGAGCGTCCCTTGGTTGCATTTCAAATATAGTTCTGAAAAGGTTCTCGGAAGTAGTCGTTAGAAATCCTATCTCAGCGTTGGGATGAAGTCCGTAAAGGTATGGTGACTCTGCAGGCATCGCATCTTCTATGTATTGATGGTAACCAACGTAATCAGTGTTTGGAGGTGCTGGGAAACCAGGGGCAAGTTGGAGCTCTCCGTCAACCTGTTAAAAAAAATGATTTAAGTATTAAAGAATTTTGAAGTGTAAGATTCAAAAAAATCATTCGGAATATTTTAGGCTATTTTGATTGCTTTTCTAAGCATTTTAAGGAGCACATTGTTTGAAAATGTAATTTGAGCGTTATTATTATTCACCGTTTTGCGGTTATCAAAATAAAACATTTGAGATTTACTAACTAGATCTGGTTGCATAAGTTCTTCTAAATAAGCATTGCAGAGTCGTCGATCCCAATCGTCAGTGATATGTCCTCCGTACATTATTTCCCCGAAGAGGTACCTCAAATCTTCCCAAGGCACTCTAGAGTTAGCTTCTAAATAATTGTACAGCACGAATACGCTTATTGTTAGATCACCTGTAATAAATATTGACGTCACTTTAGCATGTTAAATTCACATAAAAATACTGCCTTTGTTAAATAATTCGTAAACAGAAGTTAATTATTAAAATTAATATTCACATATTACTTCTTTAATTACAAGTAGGTAACTGATTACTTACCAACATTGAATGGATATATTTTATTCCACCCTTGAGGGCCGAACTTTCTCCGTTCTGCGACGACTGCGTGGAAATAGCATAAAGCGAATAATATCCCTTTGAATTCAGCTTCCTTGCCGCACATCTCCAATGTTTCTTGGTTGAAGTTGTCCAATGCTTTGTGAATGTTCGCCTGTATTTCGTTTATTTATTAATAACTTTATCGATATAAAATAAATGTGACTTCTTCCTCTGTATAGAAGCATCTTTTAACTGAGCGTATATTTAAGAAGAACAATCTGTTGGTCTCTTTTGAATTTTTTTTTGGACTTGTCCTAACCTTGTCAAACAAAATAAAATTACTTGTGAATATTATAAAAGCCCTTTATGACTTAATTGTAATAATATTATGGCAAGTAATATGAAAAGGCATTGATTGTCGCTTATGAAAATTACTTACATTTAATTGTAAACGCTTCCGAGTAAATAAGAAAATTGTTAATTTGATAATTAAATATTACCGCACGTCTAAAATATCTTTCTTGTAAATAATACTAAATAGGTAATATGAATAAAAAAAGACTAAAATATAGATAGTAATACCGAAGAAAACAATTTAATTCCTAAACCACTCACCTGCATTCCAGTAGGCGGTTCGTTGGTAATCTTAATGCTGGACTCCAAGATGCCCTGGGGAATGATGTGCGAGTCGGGCGTGGGCGCAGGCTCCGCTGACATGAACAGTCGGAACTCAACGTGGCAGCCATTAGCAAAACCTTCCATCTTCTTTTCGAGGCTTGGAAGCCATTTTTTCACAAGATGGATGTTCTGTGTAAATATAACATTGTGTTTAAAGTAAAAAAATAAATATTTTCTATATTATTGAAAGAATAGTTGTTTATCTGTAAGTACATTTATAAAAAAAAGTGCTATGCATGCATATTTGCATATTTTGGGCTTATAACAATTAGGTTTTAGTTTAGAGGGATATGTCACACCTATTTAAATTTTTTGTTGGTACAAAACGTACCTTCTGGCAAAGTGACTGAAATAAACTTTAAGGAAACCTTTACACATTCGCTCTTCATCAAAATAGTGAAAAGTAACGCTTTGTGTTACAAAAACCGTGGCTTCAGTAAATCTTTTTTAATTTTGTAAATATATAAAAAGAAAAGTAAAATACATAATTAAAAAGTGATCGCATCTAAAACTGCAGGTACCTAGTTAAAATAAAAATGTTAGTTAAAAGTAACCTGTAGCACCACCCAATGCCCTTTCTGCAACGCCTCATCCATAGCCTGCTCAGCCACGACCTCCTGGCCTTGCCCCAGGGACACATTGTGGAAGTTCCCGGCATCTGAGGTGTATCCCATGACCTTTCCCAGCGCCTCCACGTCCTTGAGCGGGTTGACGCCGGGCGACAGGATGAAGAATATCGGCGTCGTCGAGCTAGTCTCCTCGAACGACTTGCTGAATTCTAATGTTCTGTTCTCTACGTATTTTGCACCCATCTTCTCTTCTATGTACGCCCTGGTGATTAATAATAAATAATGTAAAATGATGGTTTAGTGACCATCATTCAAAAGTGAGTTAAAAATTGGACTAGTATCCAATGGTGTCAAAAGTGACGAAACTGTTTTGCGTGCGCCACTGAGGTCCATTATAATACGGCGTATTACGCGGAGATCAGTGTCGGTAACCGATCTATCATCTTAATAGTGATACTGGGTTGATGCTTTATTTTAGGCGGGACTTCCTCTGGTATATTAAATACGATGTAGGAAGAAAATAAAACTTTGTTAAACTTACGCTACAGCATATGTCATCCGATCTGGTCTCAAAGCTCTCATCATACACATCCTCTGAAGTGCTGTCTTGTTTTTCCATTCCTAGATAAATAAATTCTTAATAAATAAACATAAAAACATATTTGGCGTGAGCGTATTCGTTGATCTAATTCCAAAGTATTGAGTAAGACACATTTATAATATTAAAAATAGGTATGTAACACAAAACACTAATAAAATGTTATTAAATAATTAATTTACTATCACAACACTCTCACTAAAATTAAAAGGCTACTAATATTGCAAGGTGTATCACCCAATATTTCGTTTGGTAATTATCGCCGAAGCGTGAAGAATTTTAATTATACATCGTGTTCCTCGTCAATAATTGGATCGTAAATAAAAATTACATTAATAGTGATATAGATTATTAGGCGTTGTATAATTCGATAATTTGTAATGTTAAATATATGGTCCTCTTGGAACGAGAGTCAATATCCCTTTACTTGGAGAAAGCCTTTTATGATGCTACTAACTTAGTTGTTACTGTTTAATTTTGCTTACCTAGAGGCAAAGCTTTTCTCTTATTCTATGACCACTCGTTAAACCAACAATTGTAAAACTTACCTGAGGGAATTTTTCTCTCTCAGGGCATTCCAATTCAACAATCTTCTTCCATCTCTTTGGGGAAGTTTCTATATCCCTATCGAGGTTCCTGAACTCATCCCTTCCTGCCAGGGAGCAGATGCCGCCCCAACTGTGGTTGGAGAGGAAGTCCACGGGGCTGGTCACGTGGGGCTTGACTGGGAAACGAAGGAAGAAGTCCAGCTCGGCTGGGGATATCTCTTCACTCATGAGAAGGATCTGAGTGATAGAACAAACAGTGTCACTATACCATAAAGTCCCATTCGAGATTCCAATTTTGGGTAAGGTAGTTAGTCATTTTAGAAAAGGTGATATTTATTGATATTTATTTATTATTATTCTTGTTTATGCGTATTACATTAGTGCACTTTTTATCTCCCGAAATCCCCCGTAATTTTTAAGTACAAGGATTATTTTACCTATAGGGTACACAATGTAAATAATAATGATCGTCATTATAGATTGTTTATTTGGAGTAAAAACTGTGTACGGATTTAGCCTGACACATAAAATAGTAATACTCGTAGAAGAATGATCTAACCTGGAAAGTCATCTGGGATGCAAAAATGAGTTTGTCGCACTCAAAAAGTCCCCTGGAAGTGTATTGGTAGACGGAGAAGCTAATGCAATCGATCAGGTTCCTGATGCGCTGTGCTACTTCCTCGGCAGGCTCCGCGCGGGATATGGCCTTTTGGAATACCACACTGAAAGCCTACAAAACATAAAATTATGTATCTATTGTACGTAATTTTACGTATTTTTTAATCACTAAGTTCACTTTTAATAACTAACCTTTAGGGAAAACTGATATATTGGGTTAATAGTATTCAGATCATTTAGAATGAAGTAAAGGAGAGAGGCCCTTGCGGCGGCTGGTCGGTAGAACTCACGAGCAACATCTATTTGCTGTGACGTCACTTTTGCCTCCGCAACCTGCATGAACACAATGTTTATACCGCGTTTGTAATTATAAAATGCTTGCAAAAGTAAAAATATAAGAAGTTTGATACATTATGAGAATAGATGTAGACAAACCTTTCTTTCAATATCAGCTGCAGTCTTTTTTGTGGTCTCCAAATTTTCTACTAAAGCTGTATCACCTAAGATGTTCTCACCGGCAGAAGAGAGTCGAGATAACAAATCATCTTCTAGTTCTTTCAACATAATCTTGAACTGATTTTGCTGTCTTGTCAAGTCTGCTTTTAACTCTTCCAAGTCTGGTCTTTCTGCTTTTACTACTTCTGCTAGTAGCTGGTCTTCTAGACCATCTCTAGTTACAGTAAAGTTTACTAGAGTGGTCTGAGCTTGCATTTCTGGCTTGTAATGAGGGTTAGCTAATTTTGTATGCAGGATCAGTCTGAAGCTTGGACTGTATTCTATTTCTTTGTCACCAATCTTTATAGCCCTACGAAAATGATTTAAGCATTTAATATCTTTCTTTTGATTCAAATAATTAGAATGAGAAAATACAATAATAATACAATAAGAAAATATATCAATAAAACTTACTTTCCTTTCTTTATCAGATTCCTTCCTAGTAATGGATCCAGAACTGGATCTACCGTCTCTCCTATGTTCTCCAGTAGTACAGTCTTGCCTTTTATGATCGCTTTCTCTATGGTCTCTAAATAGCCTTTCTGTCCGAGTCGAATAACTTGTAGATTCTCACCATATTTCTGTTTGATCCACTTAACGCCTTGCAGCTGAAATGATTTATCAACTTTCTCTGATTATTTTCCCACAGTATTATACCTACTGTGTTATATTTGTAGTTGATGGTAATCATTAATGTGTTTTACTTATTTCGTAACATATTTTCATAGATAAGGTAAGTAATCGGTTCGAAATTGTTAAGTAATTTGAAATTAATTACTTTAGATCTAATTATATAACCCCATAATAGAGAAGGGCACCATGATGTCCTTCCTACCTGTGGATCGATCATCAAAGGCCAACGATCTGAGTTGGAGAGTATGGTCGCGTTCTCGGTGCTCATGCGATCTGATGGTAGTCCTTCGTTTTGCCATATCGCAATCTGCGTGTCATCCGTCAGCATTGTCAACGGGTCTAACCCGTCTGTTATAGGTATTGGAGGCTGGAAAATGTCGATCGTAAATGTAAAACAATATAATAAAGTAGAAGTGTAGACCATAAATTAGTAGAAGGTACATTAAACTGAGTTACATAACAAGTTAATCAGTAATTTTTGATAGAAGTGACAAAAGATATAATTTTATTTTGGCTACAATTCAATTATAATTTGACGTTGTGAGTGCCATAAGTATTTAAATTGAACGTGCATACCTCCAATGTTTTCATGAAGACAAGCCATTGTTTGTTGAGCAAATCCAAACGATACTGCTTGGTGAAACAGCCCACGTAAGATATGAAGGCGCAGACCAAGAGTATGTCACCAGGTAAAGTTGTGTTCTGTTGCATGAAACTGGGGAAGAATTATATTAGAAGGTGTACTATGGGAATTATAAAATCGTCAATGACAGCATGCTTAAACTCGAACTTTAAGCTATATAATTGCTTCATATCGTTGTTTATTGTTTTTTAATTAAACTGAATGGTGATGAAGAACCCCACCTGATGATTTCCGACAGGGCGTAGATTTCTAGACGATAGACGTTGTTTTTGTACGTACTTAGCAACAGCTTCGGCCCACCGCACGTTCTCGCTCGCCAGACCGTTAACGAGCCTGTTAGCTAGTTGGATGGTCTGGTTGGTAGCATCGGCCTCTTGTTGGCACTTCAGCTTCTCAGCTGTGGCCTTCTCGAAATCTGCTGTCAGTTGGGCCAGGAGTTCTTCCAGAGACTAGTTAACGGATAAAATGAGTGCATTGGAATGATTTACTTAAGATTTATTATCTACATGGATTTATTTGTTTATGTTTATGAATGTTGCAAATTGTTGCTAATGGCTATGGGAAAAATCTGATTTCTGAACATAAATATTCTTTATTGCACACAAAAACTTGTATTAGAGTTCAAAATATTTAGATCATTTTACTACATTTACACAAAATAACAACAAATAAAGTACTTTAACTACATTATGTCTACATTTTGTCGTTGAGTAAATTGAAGCAACTTTCTGAAAGGGTGGCTAGAATTGATATACATACTATTTACTTTTCAGCAATCTTTATATTTATTTTGATTTTTAAATCAATGTTGTTAATAAAAATGATTCATTTCATTGATAACTTTACATATTTGTAAATAGCATTTTAGAGAATATTTTATATTTTGCATATTTAATAATAAATACCTACGATTGAAATATTCTTGCTAGTAATAAAGTAGGTGAGACCTACCACGGAGATGTGTTCAAAAGTGCTAAATTAAAAATGGGCTCCCTGCATTATAAATAAAATATATGAAATATTGTGTATCAGAAATTCGCTCCATACTTACGGCACGTAGCAATTGGATTTACTGTAATGAAATCCTGAGTAAATATTCACAAAATATATTTTATTATAACACCATCATTATACTTTTCTGTCCTGTTAATATAACATTTGGATTTTAAAACTATTTAGAGTATTATACTACGCTATACCCATACGCTCTCTATGCATTTCAAAACACGAGTAATACGAGTACCTAAGTATAAACAAAATATAGTAGTTAAACTTGTCTATATATTTTTTATTGAAATTTACTCACAGCCACTTTCAACTTGATATTTCTGAGTTTCTCCATAGCGGCCTGTAACTCTGCATTAGCAGCTGCAAGTGCTTTTCTCTTAGGCTCGACATCGCAGAATACTTCGAAGAACTTTATGATGTTTATTACCCATGCGCACAAACCAGCAGCTGCTGCCGATTTTGACTTCACAAACTCTGAAAGTGAATTAAGGTGTCATTGTTACAGGTTTTTAGACCTAGAAATCATTGCACAAAAATTTGACCGCTATAACATCATCTTTATATGTTTAATTGAAACTAAACGTTTAATTTTCTGGCCTAAGATTCCGTTATTATATGGTTTCCAAAGATTTATTTCCAATATTCATTGTACTCACCCGGTTCAAATTCCGAATCTTTCAGATACGGTTGAATAGCTTTTATGACATCCGGGTGAATGTTTTCTTTGTCGTAATTGATAAGTGCCTCCAAAAACATGTCCACTTTTGCCATCACTACCTATGGAAATATTTTAACAGCTAGTAGTAAATTCGTAAAGATTCTGATCTTCTGTGATCTTCTTTTGTATATTATGCTGTTATCTAATTCCAATAAAAGAGAAAGGAAGATTTAAAATACCTTAGCAGCTTTCCAGCTCCTGTCTTTGGGTATTTTCCCACCAGGCGCCATCAACACCATGACAGCTGCCGTGACGTTGGTCACAGCGCCAGGTGGTGAGCCGAAAGACTTCAGCTCAGTAAGATTGGCTTTGTTCAACGTGTTCAGGGCTTCTTGAGCTGCCACCAGAGCGGGTTCTGCCTTGATCAGGTCTTCTTCACAGTCTTTCTGCTTCTTAGATACTTCTTCAGTGATAACTGCTACTTTTTCTTCCTCTTCGTCAGCTGTATAAAACAGAAACTTTTGTTATTTATTCTTAAAAGTAATATTAGTTTCTATAATGAAAGTGACTATAACACGTAGTTTAGTTTTTATTATATTATGTATTATGAAATAATAGAGTAATGTCCAATTTACATATTTATATCTATGTAATCGTATCTTGTTTTCTTACCGTTAGGACTAACTATTTTGAATGTATCGTAACTTCTTATGACGGGGTTTGTAAAGACTTGTAACTTGGAAAGATCAGGCGAAGGACAACTAGTTCCTACAAGTTTTCGTTTCCGAGTAAGTGTGTTGGACGGATATCTCTTACCTAGTTGTTTTTCATGTTGGACCTTAGCAGTCTCGATGCCAACGGTTTCAATGAGCTTGTCGGCGATATCGTTCTTCTGCTGCAGTTCGATCTCTTGTACAGCCAGCTTCTTCTTCAGCTCGGCCACTTGCTCTGCAGTGCTGCGTAATTTCTCCAAACCATTTTCCAACCTGGTATACGGTAAGATTTGGTAATGTTTTGCGCACAGTTAATTTGGTTAAATAGAAAGCTACGGTTTATTCTGTTGATGAAAACTACGCTAGGAAGTATTGTGCTATTAGCTGCTATAGTGTTGACCCGTTCGATCTTTGATCCTTAAAGTTTTGAGTGCCGAAGTTCCAGGCCCTATATAAGATGTTACGTCACCGGTGACCACCTCGGCGTTCAATGTGTTAATGTTTATGCAGCAGCCTATTGCGCTTTGAAACGTCCAACCGCAGACTAAGACCCAAGGCAAGAATTAGTCGTGGATTAATATGTGGATGTTTTTACAGATACTTCTATATTTTAATACATTTAGAATGAAAAAATATTGCAAGCAATACAATAAAAAGAAAAAGAAAGGGGTTTTGAAAGTCGGCTATTAGTTTTTCTGGAAAATGAGACATAAATGTAAAATACAATATTATGTCAAAAAATATATCTGAGATTCAAATAATGTGTTATAGAGTTTTCGATTTTTTAAAATTCGAACATTAAAGTTTCGAAAATGAGATAGGTTACCTACATGTACACATGCATTTTGCACAAAATTACAACATGGTAATAAACAAATGAATAACTGTGAATATTTTGAAATGAATAATGGCATGGGTTATGAGTTAAACACTATCGTAAATCTTACAAAATAATATTTGGTATTTCTTGAGTTTATAAATTATGCTTACCTTACTATTTTAGCTTGCAATTCCCGTGTCTTGGTATTCACTAGTTTTGCATAGAGACTGATTTGTTCTAGATAGCTCTTTGGAGTGGTGTAATTGTACCGTCTTTCATTCGCTAAGTAAGCCTTGGAAATTGTATTGACAGAAGTATGAACGTAGGACATAAATCTGGCCACTGAATCTCTTAAAGGAATCTGTAAGAAAAAGAAAGCCCTTTGATATTGTGAATAGTTTGTTTATTTGATAGCTCTAGTTATGTAAGCGTATAGTCGCGTACTAGGTACTTACTATGGGCACACAATATCTCATGTATAAACATCTAAACATCTAACAGTGAAGCTCTTATCTAGACACGCGGCAGCGTGTCAAGCCAAGTTCAAGCAAAAAGGAAAGGAACGGGCTAGCCAGCGCCAAGTGTATATTTACACGAACCATTTGGTGGCACTTTTGACCCTTCTATAACTTAATACCTATTTAACGTAAACACATGAAACTACGTGAGTTTAATAAGGTCCATAAGGACACCTAGAAGCCCAAATTTCATGAAGCTAACTCAAACGGTTACAAAGATATGAAGGTCAAAAAGTCGTAAAAATTAGTATTGACTCACTGACTTATAGTAGCAAAACCTAACGTACTTCCAGATGACCTAGAAAGATGAAATTTGGAATCCAGCTTGGTAATTGTGTGTAACCGTAGGAAAAAATCTGAAAATAGAAAAAAGTTAAAAATTAGGGGGGGAAACCCCCCCCCCCCTCTCCCCCTATTTTTTAACTTTTTTCCATTTTCCGATTTTTTCCTACGGTTACACACAATTATCGATCTGGATTCCAAATTTCATCCTTCTAGGTCATCTGGAAGTGGGTTAGGTTTTGCTACTGGTTAGGGTAGCAAAACCTAACGTACTTCCAGATGACCTAGAAAGATGAAATTTGGAATCCATCTTGGTAATTGTGTGTAACCGTAGGAAAAAATCTGAAAATAGAAAAAAGTTAAAAATTAGAGGGGGGAAACCCCCCCCCTCCCCCTATTTTTTAACTTTTTTCCATTTTCCGATTTTTTCCTACGGTCACACACAATTATCGATCTGGATTCCAAATTTCATCCTTCTAGGTCATCTGGAAGTAGGTTAGGTTTTGCTACTATAAGTCAGTCAGTCCTAAACGCGCGCTAAACAACCGGCCAACGCGACGGTGTGTCTTCGGCGGCGCGCGGCACCACATTAAATCTCAATACCAGCTGCCTAGTTTTCTTTACAAAAAGTAATGGTATCCCACCAAAAACATAAATGTGAAAAAGGAGAGCCAAGTTCAATACAAAAATTATGTTTGGCTGTGGGCTTCGCCGCAAAAAGAATGGAGATCTAATTGAGTGCCAAGTTCTATGATCTTAAAGTAGGTAAGATTTGACTTGGCCAGTTTTTATCAGATTTAAAATACATAAAATTATATAATATGTTGAATAACTTTATAAAATGACTGATGTAATAAAAACTGGCCAAGTCAAATCTTACCTACTTTAAGATCATAGAACTTGGCACTCAATTAGATCTCCATTCTTTTTGCGGCGAAGCCCACAGCCAAACATAATTTTTGTATTGAACTTGGCTCTCCTTTTTCACATTTATGTTTTTGGTGGGATATTATATTCTTTAGAGTGTTTAAATATTATTTCATGAGATTGTACTTACTAACCTAAGTCATATCTGTGATCAATATTAATCTAGGGTGTGGTGAAAGTTTAATATTATTTTTAATACGAAAAAATGTTTTATTAATATTAAAAAAAATAGTTGTACTTACTGGTAATACATGAAGCTCTTCCAAAAAGCTCATAGCCACTGACACCAGTGCCTCTTGCGGCCATTCATGGAACCAGTTGACAGAGGTGCAGTTTATCAGGGCTGGGAACTTCCTAGACCTGATTCGTAGCGTTGACCCGACGGGAGAGAAGCATAGCACGACTTTTAGTTGTTTGCGCACTCTGTCGATGAAGAATTTCCA
Source organism: Mecyna flavalis (assembly GCA_949319885.1). Taxonomy (NCBI): domain Eukaryota; kingdom Metazoa; phylum Arthropoda; class Insecta; order Lepidoptera; family Crambidae; genus Mecyna; species Mecyna flavalis. The sequence continues at coordinate 4,969,520 of OX439426.1, forward strand.
ACAAACTTCCCTAGTATCTGGTAATCCTGCGCCTTTGACCTAGAACAATGTATGTTAATTATATATTTTTTTCGAATAATAACTTATTATGTCAAACTATAATGAATTAAAGACGAGTACTGGGTTTATACCAATTATCCTTTTTTGGCGAAAGAGAATAGAGAGTTTAACCCGAACCGCAGGCTAACGAGACCCTACTAATTACTTAAGTTCTTACAGATACAATTTCATATAGGTACGTCTTTGTGCGATTTAATGCTGGCCCTTCCAGAATTTAAGCTAAAGAATAAAACCATTAATCCTTCTAGCCCCGGATTACTAGACACAATAGAAAATCTATTGTTATGCGGCACCCGAGTGCCGGTTCGGCGTTGAGTGGTTAAGTTATTTTATAATATGTGTTATGATGCGAGTACTATTCGGAGAGTGTCGCATATGTTTTAAATATTTTGTTATCCTTACAATAATAAGTTATTATTCAAGGTTCTAGTTATTTTTTTGTTAATCATACCTCATTCCGTACACCAGCTAATATATTTTCAATCTCATCATCAGGGAACAAGTCGGCGACTTCACCAGAAGCCAGCAGATCGTTGATGAGTACCAGGAACTGTTCGTTGGCGACCTGGGCGTCTGTCATCAGGAACATTATGCCCACGTTCTTGAGACCGGTCTTTATGTACAAACCATTGAGTTCTTTCTGCGTAAGTAGATAATATTCAATTACTTATTTATTTCAAAGCATGACTGTCCATAAAACTGTTTTAATTAAGTATTGTTCTATTAATAAAAAATAGCTTTAACTCACGTACTTAAGTTACAGCTCAGACTTTTAAAATGTTTGTAGTTAATAAAGTATATTTATTTATATTTTATCAGAAGATAACAGACTACATTAGTAAGAAGTAAAATCAGCGATGATTTAAAAAAAAAATTCGATTGTCTATGATGGTAAATTATATAAAGTTATAAACTTTCTATTAATAAATAAATTAGGCAAACAGCTGGCAAATCTGCCAGCTATGTAAGCAATCGCTTACCTTCAGATCTGCTACTCCATATCCTTTCTTAAGTTGTATTTGCAAAACTTCCAAACTGGATATAAAAGCCGCCAACCGTGAAAGTGATTGTTTTCCCGATCCTCCTACTCCGACTAAGAGGGCGCTACCTCGTGGACTTTCTAGGATACGATTTATTCTGAAAAACGATTTAAAAGCTTCGATATTATTGGTTTAAACATTTGTTTAGTTTTAAGTCGATGATTAACCAGAGGTCCAGAGGTATTTAGATTCATTTAGAGTTTATCGCCGAGAAAAGATATTTTATTTCTCAATTATAAAGCTCTGCCGCTCTATCGAAAGTCTATAGTAACTTAAAGGTAAAGTTTGTAATTATTGTCGAAGGCAATATAAAGTTTAAGAGATAACTAATGTTGAGAGTTTTTGACGAGTGTTACTTGATTCCCGCCAATATAACCCAACATTATCTCAGAAATCACCTACTTACCTACAAATATGCATCATAGCGTCTTCAAAGAGTACTAAGCTCATCGCAGCAATGAGGTCATTGTAGCTAGACATTGCCTCTTTAAGGAGTCTTTGGAGCTGCTCCCAAGTCTCTATAGGCATATATTTCGGCTCACCAATGCCTCCTGCGAAGTGACAGTAGATGTTCGGTTTTTCAAAGACTGCGCCTTCGTCAATATCCTAGAAAAAAGTTAAAATATTTTAGACTGCATTTCCTTTGCGTATATCAAACCAAACTTTCTTGGGGTAAAAGCATTAAACTTTTTCAAAATTTCTTACTTTTGTTGAACAATAAAACAACTCAGTATTATAAGTGGTAACTGACTGTTAAACTATCATCTGAACCATTTTTTTTCTTACTACTAAGAATTCATATTACTCACCTCAAAATTCTTTTTACAAATATCAACTTGCATTTTCAAAAATGCATCGATGTCCTTATCTTCTGTTAGCTTATCACCGTATACCCTATGAGTTTCGTGCAGCCAAAGGCGTAGAATGTCAGATGGATTTATCAAGCATTCATTGGTACTGAACAGAAAACCCTGTAAACAACAAAGGGCCTTAGATACTGAGAAACATGTATTTGATCAACCTTGCGAGAAATATGGATACCTGAAAGACATTAGATAAATCTCGGAGATTAAAGATGTAGTGAAATTTAATTGCGGTGGGAAGAAATACTTGAGAAGCTTTATTGTGTAACGCCATAGTTGCTGCAACAACGCTTGCTGAAACAAAAAATATTATACATTAAACAATTATGTCTGCACATAAATTCAAATAGATATAAAATCAATTACTCTTACTTGACATTTTTGTGATTTGAGGGTTAATCCTCAATTCTGGGTTAGTCAAATGTTGATATAAGATCGAATGATAGATGCTATTCAGAGCTTCATTGTTTGGAAAACTGATAGCGAATACGCAGAAATGTCGCTGCAACCTCGGGTTGATGGTGAAACTTCCAGAAGTGGGATTCATACAAGACACATATTGAGTATTGTGGATATCTTTGAGAGATAGTTTGGTCCTATCATACCAATGGTTATAGTCCAAATGTTGCCTTATAATTGTATGTGGTTGCACTGTCCCGTAAGAATCTACTTCAGGCATATTCATATCGTCAATGAAATAAATAAGGGTCTTATTTCCTGGTGGACCGTAATTTCGTCCGGCTTTCTTCTCTAAAGGCTTTTCTAGAATCTTTTGCAGCATTTCTGAAGTGGTGTAGAAATTAAATGGTACTGACTGTATGGCGTAGTTTTCTGAAAGACTAAAAATGCATTGCGAAGTTATGCTTATAACAGCAATGAAAACAAAAAAAAACTAGTTATATCATAATATTATACACTTACGCTTGTAGTTTTTCATTCACCATTACAGTTTTACCGCATCCTGCACCTCCAACCAACATAACTGGATGTTTATTCTTCATCAGTAAGTCCAAGAAAAATCTTATTCTTATAGTTTCCGCTGTCGGTACTAGAACAGCCTAAAATAAAGATATTGAAAAGGTACTATTTGTGTCATAGAATGAAACTTTCTTAAAATCTTGATAGGAAGTTTACCTGTAAGGGGATATCAGTGTCTAATTCGAATTTTGGTATTTTATCAGTCCAAGAAGCAAATTGTTTGTTTTCATCGATGTAATAATCAAAAACTGTACCGCCTGGAGGAAACTTAATTGTTTTAAATTCATTTACCCACCATTTTGTAAATTCTGTAAAACAATAATAATCAGCCATGTTATCTATCACACTTTTCACAAGAGATTGTAGATCCTTCATTATTATACATTGTAAAAATAGACTTACCAACTCTGTAATCAATACCAGTGTCTTGAAACATAGCCGATCCAAATGCCCATACACAAGCAAAGACAAAATAGATGTCATGCCATTCTTTCGGACAATCTTGTGGTGTATTTTCAGGAACAAGTAGGCAGTTCAATAAATGACATAGCATCTGAATGTGTGCCATTTCTGCTATTGGAGTTATTTTCTTAAATCTACATCTGACTGTTTCTAAGCATGATGGGATGTACTTATCGAAAAGATTCACCAAATTTGATTTTTCAGCTGGTATTTTTCTGGTTTCTATCCAACTTGTCACATAACTGTAAAACGAAATTGGAGCTTGTAGTTTGTCGTCTAATTTATTTGTATTTAATCCTAAAAATACTTACGGATTCCAACCCAAGTCTTGAGCGTTAATATACAATATACCAGCTCTGGATACTGTAGCAGGAGTAGCAGTTCGTAGATTAGATATTTCAAACATAAGTCGCATTGATGGAGTTAAAGCTATTCTTTCATTACTAGCCAACGTTAAAATTTTATTGTCGTCCATCACGGTGTTCAAGGATTCTATCCACATTGGATCTATGTCTCCGTCTAATACTATCCATTTTGGATTTTCGCCTACAAGATTTGCTTGGTCTCTCATTATTACTGAAAATAAGCCGTCTTTCCATTCTCGGGTCGCTGGATTAATGATACCAAATAACTCATCATTTGTAACAGCTTTCGGATTCAAATCATTATATATGGGTTTTTTTCTCAAATTTTGATATGTTTTGAAAAGCGTTCTCCAGACTTGCGTTTTCCCTGTACCAGCATTACCTACAATAAATACTGAGTGACGAACTTCCAGCAATTCTTCTAGTTGTACTACCTTTAAAATAAAATTGTCTTCGGGTTGAAGTAATAGATCCATTGCTGCTTGTTTTACTGTTCTTTCAAATTCTAAATCTCTTTTGCGAGGTACTTCTAACGCGGGGAATAGATCTCCAATCAAACCCATGAATACTGGCATGTCATCTGTGACAATCTTAGGAATGTTGAAATCGCGAAGTGTTCTCATTAATACCTCTTCTTCAGGGCGTCCAGGATCTCCTCTCTATAATAAATAAAAGTTGATTATTTTTAAAAGATTACAAAAGCCTTAAGAACCCCTAAATTTTACACTTACTTTCAAAGATCCTGCTACTACAAGTACTGATTTAATGGCTCTTAAACCCCAATCGTAGTGATCTTGCTTTGACAGTAGCTCTTTACACAATGTGTATAGAGTTATAAACTTTCTTGCTAGAATTTTTGCTTCTTGGAAGCCTTCTGCGACTAACATGATTTCGCAAATCAGTTCAAAGTCAGGAACCACCATAGCGCAAGGTCGAAATAGAGCTTTTAAGTTTTCAGGAAGCTCTGTCCTCCCAGCGTACCCTGGATTCATCGTTATAAATATTCCAACAGTCGGTACTAATACGATTATTTCTCCCATAAAATTGAATTTTTCCTTCTTATCCCTGAAAATAAAATTATGTACTTATTAAGCACCTTTTATGTTGATAAACTAATATTTTGTAGACTTATTAAACATTCCACACTTACCTTATAGCGTCTTGAACTGACTTAACCTGTACTGCAACTACAGATAACACTTCAACGGAGATTCTGTTGAACTCATCAAAACATCCCCAAGCACCAGTTTGTGCCAGTCCTTTATAGATATTACCACAAGACTAGAAAATGGATTCGATGTTTTAATCAATTGAGAAGATTTATTAAACAATAAAAAATATAGTTGTACGTAAAATAAGTTTATACCTGGTAGTCCATTTGTTCAGAGCAGTTAAATACATACACCATTATTCCTAAAGCTCGTCCTAGATCTTTGGTGGTTTCAGTCTTTCCAGTACCTGCCGGACCGGCTGGCCCTCCACCCATTATCAAATGTAAAGACTGCAATTAAACACTCACATAAATACCAAAGGAATAAAACTGTGTACATTTCTAAATGACGTCATTTCGTTCTCATGAAAATACTTTGTATATGTCTATGCATACCTGAGTCAGAGTAATGTAGCATCTATCTGTCAATGGTGTTATCACCAATCTTGGAGTATTTCCCAAATACTCATAACTATACTTGAATTGTGCATCGCAAATATTAGCAAAACAATGATATTCGCCTTCATCCCATCTATAATAGTCAATTAAATTGTTTAAAGAGTATTCATTTTACGTAGTGACATGAACAAAACATGTGGTTGGTAGACAACTAAATTTATCAACAAGCTAAAATAATTTTAACGGATGTGATTGTAGTACATGAGTGAAACATTTTTTGGAGGAAAATAAAATATGGAAGTTATTACATGAAGGAATAAAGAGATAAACGTTATTTATAGTATGATATTTAAGTGATGAAGTGTAATAAATGAAATGGAATAACCTGTGACTACGTGCAAATGATGTCAATCTACTACTCAGATTTCTCAAAACCTGTGTCTTAGTTGTGACTGCCACTGGAAAGCTGACCCAGCTTCTACTTTAGCCTGTATCAATTTGCTCACGACATCTCTGGAGTGTACGTCTATAGTACAGATAGTCATAATTTTTTGTCTATCTTGCTTACTCAACTCTCCTATTAAAAGCGTAATTAATGTGCTTAGCTGTGAAAGCTGCTTTTTATAATAATCTTTAAGAGCATTATCATAACCCTCTTCTAGTCTAGAAAATGCCATGTTGACTTCTGTGGTCCACCAAGTCTGTGTCCCACAAAGCGAGACTTGTGCCATAAAGTCGAACAACCATTGTTCTCGTGGTTTTTCTTCATATGACACAATAGCTTCTCCAAAATACTGGCGTATAGAGGACCTCATGATGGCTTGAAGGCGGTTGAGCCATATTTCTACCTGTAATACAATTTCTTTACATTTTTCTAGATGCTTTTTCAGTTTATTTTCTCATTCACCTTACACTCCTTATATTACTTACTGGTCCTGTACAGTCAGCTGTCCCGTGAAAAGGAACATATTCACCATCTTTAGCTATCATTCCTAGCGCTATCTTTTCATTTGGTTTTTCAGATTCAGCAAACTTTAATTTTGCTATTGAGTCAAAAAGTTTCGTTAGATGCCTTTGAAAACACAACAATAAAATGATTAGTTTAACGTTTTTCAAAATTGTTACAATAAAAACTGTCACGTACGTACCTGATCACTAGCTCAGCTTGGTTACCATTCGATAAAATATCTAACAAGTCAGCTGAAGAAACAAAATAAAATCTAGGAAAAGCTAATCTTTTCGTTTCTAAATATTCAGCTAATGCTTTTTCACAGATGATAAGATCTTTTTGTAGACCATCCAGTTTTTCCACTAATCCTTCCTTGTTTGTTCCTTTGACTACGTTTGGAGTTTTTGACATTTCAGTAGATAAAATCTGAAAATGTACAAATGCAATACTCCTTTGTTATAATACCGTGGCCACATAATACAACAATGAATTAATGAGTACCTTAAATGCACTGTCGACTCTATCAAATCTAGCTGAATCATCGGGCAATTGCTTCCTTATATCTTCTGAACTCATGAATATGCTCTCCAGATGAGTCCAGGTTCTTTGCACTTCAAACCACACAGTAATTACTTGGTCAGCTACAGATAGCTTCTGCTGCCAGCCCGACACTTCTTCCAAAAAGTGTGCAATAAATTTTGACGTTATTAAGTTTTGTAGTTGAACCTGAAAAACAGTCATATTTTGTTATAGTATGAAATATTTAAAGCACAGCATCAGCCTTAAAGGTAACGTACCTGATTTTCTTCTAGTGTTTCGATAAGTTCCTCACTCGCTCTCAATAGTACACAACCTGTTCTTGTATGAACTTCTTGTTCAAACTCCATTCCTTTCCATGTAGTATCCAAATCTTTGAGTACTTTTTCCATCGACATCTCCTTGACCGCCTTATCTACTATGTTCTTTACTTCTTCTTCGCATTCATGCAAGTTCAAGGCTAGCAAATCAGCCAGAGTTGTGCTTTGATCCATCACGATTCTAACCTAATAGATTAATAAATTTCAGTATGCTGATGATTTTAATACTTTTATATTAAATATAAGATAACCTTTATAAAAAGTTTGGCATCAATTTGATAGTATGATTAAATATATTTTTTATCAATATTCAATCTGTATTAGGAAAATATTAGATATGTTAAATGATGCTTAGCTCGGACTGGTATCAAACTGGTGCCAAAATGATAAGGTTACCTTTGGCTAAGTTATCTACTAAAAATGAAACGTACATCCTAAAACTTCTTCTCTAATTAAATGTCTAAGCTACTATACGCCTAAATAATACTCTGAAGTTTTTTCGGATTCTACGAGATCAAATACCAATGTATTATTAAACAAAACTGCAACACTAATTACCTAATTACACATTACGAGCTACCTTCCTATGATGATTTATTATATTTTTTGATTTTATATACATATCTAAGTATAAATAATATTTTAATCTTAATCAAATAACTATAATAAAAATATTTTTACAGAAAAAAGTGGTACTTACATCTTTGAAAAAAACAACAAATTAAGTGCTTAAAAGTACAGACACATTATTACTACTACATACCTACAAGTCATGCAAATTTTGAAAAGGGAGTCCAGAGAGCAAAACAGTCATGTCCTGTATTGTCTTTTTTTTATTTCACTTAATGAACAACTACCATTAGGTAAATAATTGGTAACTGTTAACGTAAAATAATGAAAACAAAATAGGGAGAAAAGAAATCTAGGGCACACCGTATTCCTCGGCTTTTCGACATTATACTTACAGTGAGCTCAGGTGGTAATGCGGCTAAACTCTGTGAATCACAAAATTAATATTTACATTGACGACATACACACAGCATATTCTGTCAACACATAGAGGTATTTGTATTATACACGCATTCTCCAGCCAGAAAGAAAGTTTTAAGAAGTTGTGAACATTCAAAGCACAGACCCATGCCACACAGTAAAACAGGACATGCAAAATGAGAGTTTTGAACAAGAAAGTCAAACCAACATTACCCTTAAAAGTGCTCATCAAGACACTGGAAAGGCAATATTTACAGAAATAGAACGTATGTACACCGTTTATTCGTATTTAGTGTTATGTCATATATTACAACAGTGTCACCTTTGTAGTTTTCATCAGCTGGTTCCAATGGCGTTCCCTGATTGCTGGGTTTTGAAGTTCACCAACGGCTCTCAAAGAAGTTAGCATGTTTTTCACAGTAGCCTCTAAATTGATGTATGTGTCCCAACTGTTTCAAGGAAGAATAATTAATTTAATGTTATAGTACCTATATTATAGTATTTGTAAGTGGGGTGTGGTTTTGTTATCTTTACCTTCTCATTTCTTTATCCAACAGCCTAATCTCTTTTGCGAACTTTTTGCATTCTATGTCCATATTTTCTACGTCTATCTTGCGCCATGGTGTAGTCTTCCAATCTTCAATACTTGTTCTTACTATGAATACATAATCCCACAGTTGCTGAAAATTTTAATGTGTTATTTTTTACATAATAATGATAAGATAAGATAATTAACGCAAAAGACTTGTTCTATTCTTTACCTTGAGCATCTTCAACTCTTTTCTGCATTGCTTTAATAATTTAAACTCTGGCACGTTAACCTCAAACAAAGATCCAGACTCTTGTATGCCTCTCATATCTTCTTCTAAGTGCAACATTTCAAAATCAACCCTTGACATTACATCATATGGGTCCTTGCAATCATATCTGAAAAACTGATACAATAAAATGTTTAGTAAAAAATAGTTTTTACTTATAAATTAAAAGTTTAAAATATAAAAATTATTTTAAATGTACATACTTACCTCGTACCTCTTAAAAACTTCTCTGTAATATGTGACATGTGAATCAAAAGTTGCTATTCTCTTTCTAATGCCGCTAACTTCCGCAGCTTGAAGTGGAGCTACTTGTTGCTTAACCGTAAGTGCTAGTTTCTTTGTTGCTGTCCATTGCTCTGGTAATTCCTATGCGCAAGAAAAAAACCCGGGCTTATTAAATTAAGCAAAGGATTCTTCGATATAATATTGTGTTATTAGTAAAAGTATGTACCTGGAGTAGAACATTAACTTCCTCCGGTATGTCCATGTCATAAAATTTGAGAAGTTCAATAGTTTCTGTGAGTGGTTGAAACATTTCATCTGTAGTTACAGTTCTATCCTTCACATGCATTAAAAAGCCCATTATGTTTACCAGCGCCTCATAATCGCCTTCAGGGACAGGTTGATTTAAACCTAAAAACATATTAATATAAAGTTGTATGAAAAAATGACATAACGTTTTTATTATTAGCCATATTTTTCATTTTCATAAGTCTAGACTGACCTTCATCAGCTTTACGAATAAAATCAGAAAGATCATTTAGACTTGATGTTACATTTTCAACTAAGTGCTCTTTGTACATATTGCCCCATTTTCGCACAAGATTTAGTAGAGCTTGACGAAATGGTCTTACATCAACCTGAAAGTATGAACCCATTTTTACACATGTAATTTTATTATAATTGCATGTCATATGAGGAAATGTAATACCTGAAACCAGCTATTAAAAACTTTATACGACTCCATTTCTTCAATATCCATGAATAGATTCTCATATTGATCTATTTGTTCTCGAAATGCTTCCATTTTAGGCGCACATGGTGTAGGCGCTGGTAAATCTTGATCTTCGGAACCAATGCGGTCTATTTCTTCTGGCAACAATATTCTTCCATACGTCAAGAAAATTTCCATTATTGCATCTCTTTCTTCAAGCCAAAGATAAGAGTAGTTTTCGAATGTTTTGCAAAATTCATTTGCATCTTCAATTACCTGAAAAAAGGACAAAGAAGACAAGTTTTTGAGTAAATTATTAAGAAGTGAATAAAAACCAATCACAGTTGTGCAATTGATTACAAATTGCAAGAAATTGGCCGTACTTATATAAATAAAAAACACTGACCTTATCTATGCCACTTAAGATTTCTTCTTTCATTTCCGAAATAATCTCAATTTTAATAATTTCTTCTTCATACGATTCTCCTTTGTTAATATCGATTCTTTTGACTAAAGTTGCCATTTGTAATATATCATTGATGATCCCGTTAATCATAGCTGTAAATCCTTTTTCATCATTTGGATCTAGAGTTGGGGCAAATACCATATCAGGTTCCAATAATTCTAGCTGAGCCTCAAATAATGGAGCAAGTTTATTTTTCGGATTCATGTGTTCAGAAATGTATCCCAAACTACAAACATAAAATACATCATATTATTGTAAAGTTTCATAGTCACCCATTTAATTGATTTTGCATGAAAGGGTAGCAAAAATTCATCTATACATACGCACAAACTTTCGCATTTTTATTATTACAAGATGTAAAAAAATTAACTGGAGTATCATTTTGAAAATTACACGTTCATACCTGCAAGATATACATTTGAATAATGATTCTTCCATCAAATTATCGATAAATGCAACATAGTTCATCCAAGCATCGCATCCTTGATTATCTTGCATGTTAAAGAGTTCCATATTCTCTTGTAAAAGAACAGCTATACGTTCAGCTGTATTCTTAATATCTGTGTATCGCTGATTTTTCTTATCAAATCGTTCTTCTAAATTAAGTAGTGTATCCTTAAACAATCATTAAGAAGGTTAAACATAATTATATTAAGTCCATTAAACAAAAAAGTTAATAAGTAGATTTACCTTTTTACCCTCTTTCCGTTCAAATAATGGTTGTCCGGACCAGCCCCTCATAACTGCTTTAATTTCTTTTAAGTTGTCTTGAATTTTCGACATTCTTTCATATAAACTTCCTACTAAAGTGTGCAAGTCTTGTAATTTATCCATTAGATCTGAAATGGAAAAAACCATTAGGATAATGTCACTAACAAAATTTGATGAATATTTACTTTTATTATTTTATACTTAAGTCCAACCTGAAGAATTCCAGTTCAGTTCACTCTGTGCTATGGCAATTCTTTCATCAATTGCATTTATTTCTGCTTCAACGAGATCGAATTCAACCTTTTGGCTATTTTTTCTAATTTGATTATACCAATCAATCGTTATGCCCAAATTAATTCTATACTGCCTGTAAGTTTCTTGTTTTTCAAACAAAAGGAGACCTTCCTTAGGTATGTCATTCTGGAAATCTTGATTGTTACGTAAATGGTGGACCTCTCTTAGAATGTCTACAACCTGTATATAACATAAATATGGAATTATAATGATATTTCTGTTTACCTTTAATGGAGAGTATATTATTATAATTACTTACCATGGGACTAAAGTTTAAGACCAGATCTTGGCCTTGTCGGGCTATAATCGTATTGCTTGTTTTTTCTTCAATTATTTTAGGAATGCTTTGAGCCCAATCATCGAAATACTTTTTTTTGAATGCTCTGATTTTTCCCATTAGTTCTTCGTATCTGTTAAAAAGTTTAATCGCATCTTCCGAGTCCTTTATCCTATACAAAATCAAAAACCAAACCACAAAATCCATATAAGAAAGAATTAATGATTTATGATAATCAGCACAACAAGTTCAAAGCAGTTAATAATATTCTGAAACATAACACACCATTCGTTTGATTAAAACATAAAATGTTGCTTATACTTAAACGATTCACATTCAATTGGTAGCCTATGTTTTGTAAAAGACAAGGAATCGGCTATCGCAAATTGCCCCACCCAGTTTACTTACGGGTGTGGCAAGCTGCGAAAGCTGACTACAGGCTTGGTGATCCTTGCAGCCAGCATGCTCATGTACAGGAGGCCTCCTGCAACTGGGGGCATAAATGTATCAATTTCCATCATGCCATATTTTTTAAGGCGTTCAGATTGTTCTGTGAATAAGTCCTGTAAGTTTAAAAATACTGTTTTAGTAGACCAGACAAAAAAAATTACATATAAATGGAATTGTACATGTTAATTATATCAAATCAATTACATATATAATATTTAACTCTGAGTAAAACTTACTTCACAAATAAGCATTTCATTTTCGAGCATCACAATAATTTCAACATATTTTGCAGTAAATTCATTCTTTATTAAAGGACGTTCTAATACTGAACCCACGATGTCGACAAGCTGTAAGAACATACTTATATAAATTTACATTTTATTTATTAATTATTTAATCAATTCATTCCACGTACATATGCAGTAAGACTGACCTTAAATATATCTTCCATAGTGCAACAGTTATCAAAAGATTCCACAAGCACTGTTGATAGCTTTAAATCTAAGTCGACAATACTGTCTTGAAAAGCTTTAAAATCTATGTTAAATGTTTCATCATCCGGGTCTAATACATCATAAGATTTTGAAGCAAAACTGTGGAAGTAAGCTTCAAACTCATTGGATATCTCTCTGATTTGTCCACTTAGAACGCGACCCTTCATGCCTCCAATTTCAATTTTTTCTAATTTGTGAAATTCTAATACTGTTTTGAAGAACCATTGAATGGTGTTCAACCGATCTGTGAATCTGTTAAGCCGTTCAAAAACAGCATTGGGATGAAACGTCCACTGCATGATTCGTCTGTTAATAAAATACTTTCCCAAATTGTCCTTGAAATATTCAAAAGTGCCTCGAAATTTATCTAATATGTCTATTGTTAATTGGATTCTTAGGGTGGCTTCATCTATGTCACTATGAAACAATGTGCTTGGATCTAGACACTTTTTAGCCTGCAAAGATACCAATTAAATATTTGGATTTTAAAGGCTTAAAAACTTTCACCATAAATTTTCTTAGGTCTTGATCATAACAGGACCACGACGTAAGAGAAAAAGAAAGGCTGTATTATTATTTCTTACCGTGAATATTAGCAAATTGCCTATCTGCTTCAGCAAGACCATAAGCTTGGACGAACTGCAGTAATACTTGGAGTCTCTCCAAATCATACAAATAACGTGAAATAGAGGTCTGAATAGCGGCTGGCATTCTGAGAAGTCGATGTCTTCTAGTGCTTGAAAATGTCGTTCTAATGTGTGTAGGTATAAGTCTATCTCCCTTGCTTCCGCCAAAGCTGAAACAGAATTTAAGTAGGTAAATAATTGTCTTTTAGGACAAAGAAGGGTGAATAAATTTTAATTAATTAAGTAATGTGCTATAAATATGTGCAAATGAGCTCTTTTATAAAGATTGTTATTGCTATTGATGATAATTAAAATAAAACAGTTTTAAAAGACACTAAATTGTGCTAAAACTTACCGGAGACAATATTCTTAAAGAGCCGACTAAAGCAGGGGTAGTAAGCTGAGTTAGTTTTCTCCAATATTACCGCCATACATCGCACTCGTTCTGAGCGGAGTTGATCATAGATGTAGTTTAGGTTACTAAGCCTTGACCTCCAAAACAATATTTCTGTAAAAAAACCAGTGCACTTTGTAAGATATCAGCCCTAACCAGATTTGAACATATTATGTATATATTATGTATGAACTTCAATGCTAACCAACAGTTGGCAATGGATTTTGTCCATTATCAAATGCCATTGCTGAATCCTCCATCATAACGTCATTGATTTGCTGAGCCCATTTGATGACTACGCCTTCTATGGCGCTCTTTAGGTACAAGTCGACTTCCTCTCCTCTGAGGACCTGCTTTTCTGCATCATGAACAAGTTCCACTCCGACGGGCATCGGCAAAACAGTTTGACCATTGACTTTGCCTTTTACCTTTAAAAATAGAAACGTACGTTTTGGAAAAATACAGTGTGACTTTCGGAATTGGCTTTGTATTCTATCTATAAAAAAAGTCTAACGGTCAAATCTATACGATGTAATAAAATAATTTTACCTCATACACCGTGCTTTTCAAGTTATGGATTTGCTTGAGTATATCTTGAGAGACAACCAGTGGCCAACCTTCATGATTGAGTGGGTTAGATAGTAGAGGCACGAACACTTCATCAACTAGAGATGCTAGTTCATCAATGAGTCTTGGTGCAAGGTCACCTAAGGAAAATTAAATATTAAACGAAGTTAAACATATCCAAATAAAATAAGAACGTAGCATTAGGCATTTTCTAATGTGGATTAGATATGTTAGCTAAAGCCACTCTAAATATTTTGCACTGATTAATAATTAAATAAAATAAAAAGAAAAGACCATAAAAAAGTCATCTCTAAGTGTAATTATAAAATTGGCAGGCACCAGTAATTAACTTACCATAAACGACCATCTCAGCACAATTCTCCTTTGGAATAGCATCTGCTTTCTTTTTGACGAAATACACCGCCTTATTCTTCAAATAGCATGGAAATGACACGACTGGGAGCAGTTGATTGGCATGAGTCAGCACTACAACCAGCAACAACGGTAGAGGCTTGTCCACAAAATCTCTCAACGTCGTCCTGTTCTCTTCGCTGGCGAGAACCCTCGTCCATTTCTCCGACTTTAACTTCAAAGACTTAACTGCGTAAGAGCCTATGAATTCAAAGCGCGGGTCTTGGTTAGACGAGGAAGACGGTTGATCCATTTTGAAGGTCTTTTATTCCAATGTCAGTTTTGTTTTCGCCATGTTGGCTTGCTTCTGCGACGCCGGCTAGGGCGTCTTTGAAAGGGGCTGGGAAAGGCAGGGGCTGAAAACGGCAAGTCACGCGAGTCTCGACGGAACTATTAAGACCGATGTCTCCTTTGTAACGAGCTTGGTGGCTTTACGAAAATAGATTACTGTATGGTGTACAAAAAAAGGTTGTAGGTCAGGTAGGTCATTTGAACGACCACGTTGCATTGCGTATTTGGTCGTGAATCAACAAATTTAATTAATGTAGTTCACTTCATGATATTAAAATCTGAAATTATGAAATTTAAAAACTGCGAAATACGACTCTAAAACAATAAGTGCTTGCATTGGACGCAGAATAGGTGTTATATTCGTCAAGTACTATTTTTTGCTTTTGTCACGACGTCGTAGGCTCGTAGCTATCAGACAATGAATTCTATAAAGTTATCAGTTGCTCAATTGAAAACAAAATTCAGGACCTTTTTTGAATATCCAAGACCTAAAGACGGAAATGTGACAGCATAATCCAACCATCATTTTTTAGCACGACAATAAAGATTAAAATTTTGAATCTGCGTAAGCTTAGTTTTATCCTTAATTGGGATTAAAAAAATCTATCGACGATAGATTTTTTTTGAAAACTATGCGGGTTTTTTCTAGCTACCTAGCCCCCTGCTAATGATATTAATAAAATTAAATTTGATGTGTTCTGCGAACAGTACGTGTTCTAAGTGAGCGAGGCCCGTACCAGGAGTTCGGCGCGCCGCCCCCGCCCGCCAGATGACACTCGCGACGTCGCGAATAAGGTCAACCGTAGGTCTGAAGCTATAAGCTGAATACTTGCTTAACTGCTGAACTTAAATGCTGAAGTCTGGATTTATGGTATGATTTATGCAAGATTTCTTGATACAATATTTTAAAGTAGATAACAATAACTTAATCGCTATCTCAAAAATCGTTTGTTTTATTTAATAGAAACAATTTCAACTACTGCGCTTGCTCATAGTGAGCTACTTGTATAGGTACTTAGTCTGCGATGAGATTGGTCTGTTTAAATATTTTTAATGACATCTATTTACT
Source organism: Mecyna flavalis (assembly GCA_949319885.1). Lineage (NCBI taxonomy): Eukaryota > Metazoa > Arthropoda > Insecta > Lepidoptera > Crambidae > Mecyna > Mecyna flavalis. The sequence goes on from OX439426.1 coordinate 4,985,495, forward strand.
TAAAAGTAGTTGTTGCAGGAATGGGATCAACACTTGCCAAATGACACGCTTCAGCTCTCCTATTACCCATATAAAAATCTTAATCATACCTACGGCTGACTAAAAAGAAAATTGTTGGATATTTTAATATTATAAAATAATATATATTTTTTAACGGGGATCGCGAGTACCTTATCTAATCTTTCAATTAAACATTGAAAAATATAGGTACTTATATTTTTATCGCATTGACTCTTTAGCTTACCACAGGCAGAATAACCACGCTCCTTATAAGATGAACCAAGCCTATATTCCACAAAATGTTATAAAGAATAAAATTCCTTCTGGCAATTAAGCGTGTTTACAGTTGTATCACACACTGCAATCAAAGTAAATAGAAATGCTTCGTCATAGAACCTTGACACACAATAAGCTCGTCCCATTGTCTGTCTGTTCGCGTGGGCTCATTCAAGAGCTTAGATGATACTGTACACAAACGCATCACAGTGAAACCGACAATTGTGAAGTATTGGCAGAGTCGGCCGCACAAGAAGTTAGCATCTGACATAAAAAAGTCTTATAGCCTTGGTAATAAGATCGTTTGGTCTCCAAAAAGGTGCAGCTACTTTCTTAGCTGACTGTACGCTTGGGCGAGAAACTTCGGTAGCGCAGTAGGTCACACCGCTACGGGAGCACCCAGGGTCCTGAGTTTAATACCCAGGCCCGAACTGTAGTGTTTTTGGTTTTCTCTTTTAAGACATGCTTTCAGTTTCGGTTCGGAATCTAAAAGTTGGCATGCAGAACGTAAAAGCACAGAAATCTAAATATTGTCTTATTATTTAGATTTCAGTGCGTAAAAGCGTCGGATATCTCAAGGCGCGCTATTGTTAGACAAGACAAAGAGTACGAGTAGAGGCGTAGAATAAGTTTATTAAATCTGTGGTTTAGAGATAGATGGCACTGTGTGAATCCCTTTGTATATTCATGTACGTATAAATACCTAAAGGACTCCTCTTGTAAGGGTATTGTATATCTAAGCAGACTTAGTAATAAATCTTCTTAGTATTTATTCTTTAGTGGTTTACGACTACGTTTAGCGCACAATTTTAGTTCGCAAAATTGTTTTTTGCCAGTATTACAGATGATTATCGAAGTTCGTGCTATTTTTTGGACCAATTCTGTCAGTCGACCTTTAGACGATCAGACATTATAGTTAGGTTAAACGAGTAGTCTGATTTTGACATTCAATCGATTGAATAATAAGTAGGGAACTACGTGACGACCGAAGGTGTAAGGATTTTCTGGGTTTAGGTACAACTCACACTGATCTAAAATGTGATTAGGCCAGTTGAAGAGGCAGTGGGCTGGGCATACCTATTGCTGCAGGAAAGTTCCCGAATGTAAACACTTACTGGATGCGATCGATTTTTTACGGTTAGTGCAAGCAGCTTATATCACGAAAATATTTTATCGTTACATTTTTGTATCGCGAAAAAATCAAATTCCCAAATATAATAAACCATTTGCAGTCTAAAAATAATTATGTTTTCTTCCAAATAGTCCCATTAACTATTGGCCATCTTTCGAGTGAGAATCTGCATGATTGATTAATACGTTTACAGACAATAGCATCGGCGTGCGATGAGGGTCCTAGTAGAATGCAAAAAATTGCACTTTTTGCATACAACTGTGTCTAGGTCACGACTTTGCGAAGGTCGCCCTCATCTAATTGGATGTTCGGCACGTCTCAAATTCCTATTTTTTACGTTTTGTATCGTCTACGCGTCTGTCGCGTTATTTTTATATATTTTTGGGTGTCTATGCGAGTTTTTTTTTTATGTAGGTACATAAAAAACTTTTTTTAAAGAGTGCCTCTTTATCTAAAGTTTTTTTTTTTAAATCATGCTATATAATTACCGTGATGTTACTTAATAAAAGGCTACTTTTTTCTTAACCAGAATAAAATACCATGAAATAATAACTTTCACATCTTCTCATCAGTTACCCAATTATAATACGAGTATAGCATAAAGAGTACCGTAGTTTATACAAAGTGATGGCCAGTTAGGTAACAGAGCAATAGATACAATCAAAATGATCGATTGAGATTCAGAAGAAGTGAGATTAGCTTAACCGACCGTGAATTCATTCATTTATCTCGAACAGTTCAATGGATATTGTATTGAACGAAGATAGTGAGAGTGAATGCAATAGTTTGTCTTTATACAATAATAACTGTACCAGCGGATTCACTCGCGTGTTTGGGATCACTTTTGTTTTTGATGACCGTCAAATTTCTAATCACACTGAACAACTTTTGCTAACGTGCAAGCGTTCAATTTCGGGGACACATAGAGGGGAAGGCTAAACTAGCCTCTAAGAAGCTTGGTGTGCTTAACAGGTCAAGCAGGTATTTCACTGCGGCTCATCGCCTGCAACTTTATAAGGCTCAAGTTCGGCCGCACATGGAGTACTGCTCTCACCTGTGGGCGGGGGCTCCCCAGTACCAGCTTCTCCCCCTTGATCGAATTCAACGTAGAGCGTCTCGTATCGTCGATAACCCGGTACTCTCGGACCGGCTTGATCCTTTGGTATTACGGAGAGATGTGGCGTCATGCTGCATTATGTACCGAATTTACCATGGGGAGTGTTCCAAGGAGCTATTCGAGCTTATCCCTGCCGCTGCATTCCGTCACCGATCTTCGCGACAAAAAATTCATCCCCACATTATCGATGCTTGGCAGTCCACAACTGTACGCTTTACTCGCAATTTTCTGCCTCGCACGACCAAGATATGGAATTCTTTGTCATCAGCGGTGTTTCCGATCCGATACGACTTGCAATTATTTAAAAAAAGAGTGTATTCCCTCCTTAAAGGCCGGCAGCGTATCTGTGATTCCACATGATTTGCAGGTGTCTATGGGCGGCGGTTGTCACTTTCCATCAGGTGTGCCGCATGCTCGTCTGCCCGCTATACCATAAAAAAAAACGTATTACATTCACAACTCTTAAGATTTAGCTGGGCTGCTAGGGTTCCACCTCAGATGCTACAGACTTTCCTTTCTGATATATCGGAGGACTAAAAATTAATAAATATTCCTAGATACTATTCGAACGGTGCCGTCCCAAACTATTATATGGCTTGTACTATGAGAGGCAGACCACGGAACATTACTTATATTTTTTTTAAACATACAAATTGTACATAGAAATTCTGCGACCGATACAAACAGACATGTTCATGCACACAAATGCTTGTACCGTGTGGTGATCGAACCCGCGATCTTTTGACGTAATAGTCAACATCATCGAATGAGTCGTCAATAACTAGATTTTTGGAACTACTAAATGATGATGTATCTTGTTCCGGATGGCCTTTTGAGGTGAAGATTATATTGTAATCAATTAATTATTTATCACTCCTACAGTACCGCCTTTTGTTCTGACTCACGTAATCCTACATACGCAGGATTTTACTACGAGTATGACTATCATCAACAATGGGAAACAACATAACTACTCTACGTTTATTAATTTGAAAGAATTATGTTTGGATTTATTTGTCTACAGTCTGGCAGCACATTAAGCGACGCTTCCTGGTGAAGTGTCCCTCAATGGTCGCACGCAGCAGCACAATTCTCGAATCCGATTCAGAATGAATCAAATAACATAATTTGAGTGTTGTGGTAAATAAGCATGGCTTGATGCACCTAAATACTGCATTTACAAAATGATGATGACAACTAATTACTTTCACTAGTACGGGTACTTCTAGAACTGTGTGTGCAAACATGCGATCGTTAGATCAACTCTAGCAACAGACAATTATAATTTACAATCGCACAATTTAAGAAATGCCGGAGAGCCGGCATTTTAAAACAAATGTCAATTACATTTTTACTTTCATCCGTTGAATGTTCATTACAGTAGTTATTGGGATTTCACGTTGTGTTAACACGAGTTTAAAAGTTCTCGTATAATTTGTTTTTAGTAGTGGTAGAGCCATGCTGTTTTACAGTACGAATGGGACGGCTCGTCCGGGGAAGTACCACCCTCTTACATAACACCAGCGTTAAATAATAGTGACTACTATTGTGTTTCGTCTGTTTTGTGAGAGTGCCGGAGGTCCACACCCCCCATAACCCCATAAGCCGACAACGCATCAGCGATTCCTCTAGTGTTGCAGATGTCCATGGGCGGCGGTGATTGCTTACCATCAGGCGACCGGCTGGCTCGTTTGCCGCCTCTGACATAAAAAAAAAACTGATGTTCTGACACTTTTTCGGATAGTTTTATGAGCAACCTAGAGAAATTTAAAAATCGAACATAATTATCTTTTTTATCGCTGTCATAACAAAAAGTCTCACACCATTTATACAAGGAGGTTTTAATTTTTTGATAAGTTATATATAAAGATCGCAAAGTTGACCTCGGAACAACATAAGCATTTGGATATTTTATGCTGTACTGTTTAATTGTTATGGTGTTCTGTTTTCCTTTTAGGTAAATGGGGACAGAACAAACATTGTTGTGATAATATCCTCATTATCATTCATTGATGCTGTGTGGCCATGCCTTATGCACCAGAGGTGGAGTTATCTAATCCCATACAGAACAAACACTGTTGTGATAATAAGGATATTAGAAAATTTGTCTGCAGGGGCTCAAGAATGGTGCACCCGTCTCCCATGAGACAACCATAAAGCAAGGAGGAGCATCGCGAGACTTAGTTAGTAAACTCCTAGCCCTATATGTATAACATGCGTCCTTAGAGCATCAACACAAACTTAATACTACTATGTATTTAAGCTTTAGTAGAAATGTATAAAGCGTATCTATACGCAATATGACCTAGAGAAGGTTTACTGATTGACTTTTCGGTTCTTTTACTGTTGTGATAATAAGGATATTATCACAACAATGTTTGTTCTGTATGGGATTAGATAACTCCACCTCTGGTGCATAAGGCATGGCCACACAGCATCAATGAATGAACATCACTATGACTGTGTTTCTAAGTTGAAACATCCGAATAGAATAATAGAGGTGTGGACAAGACAGTTCACAGGTGTTACGAAACCGTTCAAGTTTACTTCAACCTGCAACCGCAATCAAATCGATTCGCCTCACCTTCGCACATGATGTGATTTTGACGCGAGAGGAGAGCAAGGCTGTTCGGTTTCGTCCGCTGTTGTGAATGTTGGACGACAGTTGAGGTTTCAATGCTGATGTCTTTGCATAGCTGAGGCTTAATTAAATACTAATTAATGTTATAGTATTCAATCAAACAAGCGGGCAGCCCACCTACTTAAAGTCATTGAAATTGGTCGTAATCCTATCTAATATTATAAGGAGGAAAGATTTGATTATTTGTTTGTTTGTATTGAATAGACTCCGAAGCTACTGAACCGATTTGGAAAATTCTTTCACTGTTGTAAAGCTACACTATTCCCGGGTGACAGAGGGGACTTTTGGTCCCGGAAATGTGGGGGGAAGGGGGAGATAATTGACAAAAGAAATTACGCGCGGGTTAAACTGCGGAGGCGGCGGCCGCTAGTAGTTAGTACAATTATCACTATTATTTTATTTCATTTTATTGGATCATTTTTCAAGACCTGTTGGCTAGGCAGCCTATTTACTATTTAAAAAAAATATAAAGTATCTACGTCATAATGAGTTGTCTATCTTCTTGTGGATTACAAGAAGATATCGCTAAATGTTTTTTTGTCATTATTACTACATACTACAATAATAATCTTAATTATACTGCGTTTTTTTAGTCGTTGAACGCTCCTTCAGTAGTACTATCGATTTATGCAAGTTTTTTTTTTTTTGAATATTTTTTTTTAATTTTTTTTTAAAACCTTTTTTGAGTTTTTTTTTCTTAAATTTTAATGGGAAAATGGAAACCAAATGTGAGTAAATAGTAAATAATCATTTTTTTGATAAACGCGAAGGGCAATGACCCCGGCCGGTGACCGTCCGTGACACAGCTAGTACTATTGGTTCGAGTTTCGTCTATCATAATCGTAAAACTTTTGATTTGACTAAAAAAAGAACTTTATTAATTTATTTTACTACTAAGATAGAATCATTTTACTGCGGGAAAACAACGACTAAAATTCCACGCTGTATATTAATAACCAACTTTTTATTTCCATGCAGTCCACATTTGATTAACCTTTGCTTTATTAAAAGAAGGCTCTACAGTTACTGTAATCAATCTAAGTCTAGTAAAAAATTTAGGTTTATCCGGTGATTTCTTTTTCGGAGAAGAATATGTTTATGCACCATAACCGCAGGCTAACTAGACCCGCGGCCGTGTGTGGGACTCCCCCCGGTTCCCCTACTCACCCGATTGGGACGAGCCGGTGCCAGCCTTGTGGCTATTGACCAGCCCAGGTTTAACCGGCTATAAGGACCGCATCAGTACTCGTATTATAAGTGTTACTAGCACTTTTGGCGAAAGTTATTTTCTACAACAACAGTAAGTAGGATGTCTAACCAGCCTGACTTTGAATGTTTATAGGTACTTATTATTATTTTGCGGCTATTGAACAGACGACCTCTGGTAGCTGGCTTGTTGCCAAATCCATCGTTAAATTATTCTAGCCATTAACTTTTAATTACATTTTTCCTTCGCTGTCCACCTGTGATTTCTCAGAGAGAAGAGCAAGGCAAATTGGTTTCATCCGTCCATTCCCCGCTGCATTTTGGGTGAACCGGTGGCAAACCTTGAGAATCGTAAAAACTAGTACAACTTGAAACTCGATAGTTCCACACGCAATTAGCGTTAGGTTACGAGTTGTTTATAGCTGTGCAGTGATGCACATTTTGAAGATGTTTTATTGAACTCGGTTGTTGCGGCAGCGCATTTTGGATTTCTTTGCAGCTTTGGTGTTGTCTTAAAGCGTCGGTTAGTCACTTACCATCAGGCGTGTCGCATGCGAGTCTGCTCGCTTTTTTATAAAAAAAATCAATGTCTTTTTTCTGCAGGGGCTTTAGGATGGTTTAACCGTCTCCCATGAGACCACCATCAGGCAAGGAGGAGTATCGCAAGGGTGAGTGAGTAAACTCCGCCCTATGTAACATTACTACTTAGAGCATCAAAACAAACTTATTACTATGTATATAAGGTTTAGTAGAAATGTATGAATCGTATCTATACGCAATATGACCTAGAGAAGGTATACTGATTGACTTTTCGGTTCTTTTACTAACAGCCATAACATGAAAAGGTCAAACAGTGAGCCTGATTAAGTAAGAAGTAACAAATTCTTTGTAGCGAGCAATGTATGTACAGTCCAACGCAATGACATAACTTTGTTCATAAATCATAAAGAATTTCCATATCGTGTCATAATCGTGGCACATCACATATACCACTATCAAAGTATCAACACGTTACAAAAACACGTAACGGATACCGCGGGCACGCGCGTTACGGAATCGAACCCGCACTTTCGTCGTCCATCGTAGCGTGGTGCGTTTCTACGCTTTCGATCTAATTGCCCGGTAATTGGTGTTGACGCGAAATATGGGTTAGCGTTAAATTTCCGTGAAGGGAATCTGTCTATTGAACATAATTATGGAGCGTGTGAGGGGGAGGTAATGCTACTAACTCGTTGTCACTTAATATGGGAGGAGAGGAGTCACATAATTGTAATTTAAAATGTGAGACACCTGACTTCCACTATAACGAAATAGTTACTAAATTCCATCCGCGTGCTATTATGTTGATAAAAACTAGACTACGCATTGTTTTATTCTATTTTTTTTTAATTCAATTGTATTTGCGTAAAAGATTAACAGACATCCATCCGTCCCCACAAACTCTCGCATTTATAATATAATTTATGTAACATAATCCCTCAGGGAGAGGCTAATAAGATAAAAGATTAGGCTATCAATATATTTTTACTATTCCGCTGGTGCATTGTACTGACCTTACCTTAGGCTGCCTGCCTGTCCACCGAAGCGGAGCGAGGCAGCGGAGCGGAGAAACTGAGAAATATGAACCAATAAGATAACACAAAATCTCCGCTTAGACATAACATTGCAATCGTATTGGTTAATATTTCTCCGTTTCTCCGCTCCGCTGCCTCGCTCCGCTTTAGTGGACAGGGAGCCTTATGCAGGGTCGGTCTTTTAGGGGTCGTGGTTCAATTATCCCTCAGGCCAAACAATCAGTGATAAACATTTGTACTTTTCAATCCAATAATACAATGTTAAAGCAGGCCCAATTGACCAATTATGCAAAATCAATTTATGATTGTGACATTTGAAATCCTTAAAAAAGGCGTCCACGGGATATTTACAACACCTCCTATTTGGAAACGAATGCGTCTGCGGCCCACGGCCCGCGTTGCACAACAGACCTAATTATTAATTAAAACGCATACAAGTCAAGTTTTTCATCGGCGGACAACAAAAAGTCACTGGACAAGTCCAATTAGATTAGGTACCAACCCGTTACAGATAGTAAACGTTTCGTTAATGGTACAGAAAATAAACCTCATGATTGTGTGACATGAATTAAATTAATGTTAAAGTTTGTTTTTGACATCCTTAGATTGATGTAATGGTAGAGAACTAGGTTCTAGGGCTAACGAAAATGGAGTGTTGCATTTTGGATAATAATCTGACCTCCTCCACAAAATAGTGGCGAAACTCTCTAAAATCTGGAGATCGTGGATTCTAATTCCAGCTAGGATAAACATTTCTGTGATTAACATTTTTATTTTTTTCTGTGTCTGTCTATTGTATAAACATGCGTTTATTTATATCATGTATTTTGTACAAAAAAGTGTATCTATAAAAGTAATGCATATCCATTGTTTGGCCTCCCATAGTAGGTACAAGCTTATGTAAGCGTCGTTTGGGGCTGTGAATAGTGTAGAGGAATACTTACTTATTTATTAAGTAGGATATAATAAAGGTAACCTCCTATATTTTTGATGCCTATATCACAAATGCTTACTTTGGAATCAGATAAATATAATGAGATGTTGTTCGAAAAAATTAAAATGAGTAATAAATTCAATAAAATAATACAATAAATGTCCTGAACAAGCTTGCTCAGCTCGTAAACAGTCCACGCGAGTAGAATCGATAGAATATTATAACTGTCATCAATATCCACCGGAACAAAGCCATATTGAGGAAGCACCGTTACTTCTACGAGTGGGCAGGCATTAAGCACGACTCGACTCGGCTTGAGATGGAAAGTCATATTTTAAAGCCATTAAATGCTATATTAGGTTAGGACGGAATGCTCAATGTAAAACTTTTTTGAACATAAACATATCAAGCTCAATTGAGAAGGTACGGAGGCAAGGAACATTGTGTTGGCAGCGGGAAGAATTTCTTTTTTTTGTTCTGCTTCAAATTTTAGAGTCGAGGATGCGCAAGTAATGCCTCTGAAGTTACGCGTTCATAAGTGACGGTAAGTGCGAGAGAAAATACCGCAATAATATTGCCTTTTTTTTGTGGAGGGGAATGCATTTACGCACCATAACTCGCCTGGGGAAGTCGAGCCGTGCTTGGGACTCACGAGAATACCCACTAAACTAGCGCGGGGGCGCTCCTGCATCGCCATCGGCAGCGTCCCTGGGCCTTGTATCAGCCTACTACCAGGGACACTGCAGGGCGACCTGCCCACCTCTTACAAAGCGGGCCCCGCTTGCCTCCCCCCGGCGGAGGGAGAAGGCTGGACAGCAACGGCCGGGAGCGCCTGGTCGTTGCCGCCCGTCGGGAGCGGTGGCCTATTGCCTAAGTCCTACCACCAACCAGACCCAAGGCATGCGTGGAATCCACAACCATACTCGAGTGGCTTAGCCACTGTTCCACTAACAAAAAACATATTTTGTTTTATTGCTGTATACTGCTCCGTTAATAAGGCAAAATTGTTAAGGTGGTTTTACTGCTTTAATACTCATATTAAGCTTCAATATGGTGGCTGAATGTGGCTATTGAAGAGTTTCTAATGATACCTACACTTTTTTATTAATATATTTTATAAGTATGACCTCTTCTATAATCTAGTGGTTTACCAACGGGCCCATGATCTCGGGGTCTTGGGTACAATCCCCGTACAATCCCCGAGGCAAATTTTTTGTCGATTTTTCAATCACAGCTCAGATCTATCATCATCATCATTGTGATGTGATGATGACTTGATTTCAATGTTGAAGCTTCAAATGCGCTCTACCTATGAATTTTTAAACGCAAAATTCGCTATAAACCTAAATGAAAACTGTCATATTATAATGATATCAAAATCGCCATGACGTCTCACCCAGAATCTTGGCATATAAGCTATGTATGCGAGGTCATTGTATTTATTTGGTTGCATTATGCACTATGTGCTGCTTATTAATTAGTAACATGTTTATCTGACATTACATAGCAAGTCATAGTACCGCGTGTATGATAGCATTGCGTGGTAACTGCTGTGGGTGGGTGATATGCATTTGGAGGTCGAGTGAGGATTTGAGAAATGGACCTGTACTTAATTAATGACCTCGCTGGATGAAGATGTAATTTTTGATTCAAGTCAGATCCATCACATAATATTAAGAGAATCAGACTAAATCCTTGTCAATTGCCAGTTGTCCTCGCGTCTGGACTTCACTTCCACTGAACATTAGGTGGAGTGGGGTCATTTGCCAGGCTAAGTAAAAAAAAAATTATAATGGCAACAAATTAATGACCATTAACCGACTTAGTGGTAGCAAAAATATACAAAAATAGTAGAAATGTTGCTATTTTCGCATTTATTCAGAATTATTGACCATAATGAATAATAAGAGAGTTAATTTTTAAATAGCGATTCGTTGAAGTTACATTTTTAAAATAATTTTTTTTATCGTACAATAATTGATTTGGGAACTCTAGCAACTGATAAAATATAATTATGTAAATGTTTAAAAAACTATCGTTTTTATAAATACAAAAATTATTTAAGTAAAAAAATCACCATAAATATTGTGTTTGATACTGTTTCAACAAATGACCTAACATTGGAAATTCAAAATTCGAATCGAATGAAAAACCCGATTTTAAAAAAGGAAACTTGTCAGTTGTGGCCGAATTCTATGTCACCCACTTATGGCCCAGCGGGCCGACTTGACAGGTGCGCGCGCATACTAGCGGTTAGTACCGCGCCGCTCACACGCACCAATCGTGCGCATCTTACCGCAAACACTTCTTACGACTTGCTTCCTTAATACTACGAGTGTAAAGTGCATTTTGCCGCGCAAATTTCTGACGTTAAGTGGCGAAGATTTAAAAATATTAGCGCGAACTTTTTCGAATTTCGAAGTTCAGTGCAGTGCGATTTAAGTGGAGTGATTTTATTTGACACATTGTTGATAATTTTGTGTCGTTTTTTTTTAAATAGCTGGTGAGTTGTGATTACATTTTTATTATTAATTTATACAGAGCACATAATATATAACGGACAATCATTAAAATTTCCTAAAGGCAAATAACCGTAGAAGGACAAATCATGAAAAAGAGATATTATATTTTGTCATGTTTTATTAAATCGGTATGTAGACTTGACAGTTATTTGACAATAAAGAATCATTTTTTTTACACGTTAGAATGAAAACCGTGGTTTCAAATCAATTAGCAGTAATGTAATTGATCGTCATTAACTAAAATAAGTGAAATCTCTATTATAATCATAAATGGGAATGTAGACAGTAAAGTTATCTGTGCAATAACTACAACCTATCAACCCTCAATTTTATTATATAGCTAATTGAAATCGTCTGGTTGTGAATTATTTAACAGCCAGTAAAATATTTTAGAGTGCAAACGTTCAAAAAAGTATTATCCCTATGAGATCTGAAATTAATTAAGTTATTTTTTGAAAGTGTGCAAGTGTCATTTTTTACGGCATGTCCATGCCTACCAATGAATAATGATTATAAGTGCGTACAACCATACCTACCGATGATGTCTAACAAAAACACACAAAGCCAAATTAACAATTCCCTACTAACTAAATTGATTTGACAGGAAATAAATCCGGCACCTGTCACTTCGGCCACTTTATTATCTTCGTAATTGAAGTCATCAAAGTCGTTTAAGCAAGGTGAAATTGATTATCACATAGTAGATCTTCCATAAATTGGCATTTACAAGAATGCCCTTTCAACGATAGCTTCTATTAATAAGTAGAAAGGCTCGTAATCTATTGAGTCGAATCTATGAGTAAAGCAAATTGCCAAAATGGAAAAAGTGTTTTACTGAAGTTGTTCATAAAACACTTTCTCTAAAACATTTTACTTTATAAGGTGAATGCTATTGCCTTTTACGTAGAGTTCTTAAATGTTGCACTGTTATTTTGTAATAATTTGTCTAACAATGTTACTCATCAATGATTATTTGTGTCCGATGGTCATGACTTGCTCTGACTTACCTTCGCATGTAGTAAAGTATCTACGCAGTACTCTGCCTTGGAGCTTATAATAATATAAGCTCATCATCATCGTCATCACTATTATTTTCTTCCATTTCCCTTCATGCCAGGCAAATATTATTATAACACTGAACAATGTGTAAATTTTACAAATAACAAAAACATTAACGTAGGTTTGTGAAGACAAATTAGTGAATTCATTAGTTAACATTTAGATTTATAATCATTATTCTTAGTAAAAGTGCTAGAAAGGGCTGACTTCGTTGATGAATTGACGACAAAGTCGCAGTCAAAATACACACACGTTTGTAACATTTACTTCTAAAGGTTTCTCAATAGTATGTATGACTAAATTATGAATAATTATACTAAGCCGTGAATAAATTACTATTTTTGTTAAATAATACCAAACAATACCTTGTCAAGTTGAAAATAACGCGCTTTAGAAGACTAGGGTTCAGTTTCACTGCTGTCAGAAAAGATCTTGATAAATATGTATCAGACAATTTAGATGATGATCTTCTATCAATGTTAAAAAAAAACAGCTCCTTTTTTCTGAAGAACAGATTACCGCATTTATAACGGGAAGTGTTCTACTAAACTGTTTTAACTAACTCTTAGTAGCTGAATTCTTGTATCGTACTACACGCAATCGACTGAAATTCCATCTTCACCACCTAGATGGATGGCGGTCTTTCACTGTGCGTTATTCGCGAAACTTTTTACCTCGAACTACAGTTTTTTGGAACAACCTCACTGCAGCAGTATTTCCTGACGGTTACGACTCAAAGACCTTCAAAAAACGAGCCTACTCTCTCTTAAAAGGCCGGCAACGCATCAGCGATCCCTCTGGTGTTGCAGATGTCCATGGGCGGCGGTGATTGCTTACCATCAGGCGACACACTGGCTCGTTTGCCGCCTCTGGCAAAAAAAAAAGATTATCAGAAACGGGCAGGAGTGAAACTGGTCCTAGGGGTTTTATGACTTTGGGTCCCAAAATCACGTCCAGGTAGCCAACCAACGATGTGTCTGTAGATGCTCATAAAGTTACATTTCCCACTCAGCCTCTGACGTAAGTGTTAATTTTAGGTTATCCTAAAATTCTGACTTCTAACCGTGCAAATAAACCAAACTGCAGAGTTATCTTCAAACTCGTTTTATACTGTCGTCTCAGGTTAAAAACTCTTGACCTCCATCCTCGGAATCTATTGAGTATGCAAATTTTCAAAATAAGCAAAATCCAATGTCCAATGTACCGTGTTCTTTGTGAAGCTATTATTGTTATTGGTTAAAAATATGCAAGGCGATGAGTCAAGTGGATGTTCCGTAACGTACTGAATTTGGTAAAACCACTTGATCACAAGAAGTTTGCGTTTCGTAAACTTTATACAGTCTATGATGATCGGAGTTGCAGTGGCATTTGAAGGCATGTCTAGTTTGTTTAGGGCTGCCTTAAATACGTACATAAGATTCTTTTCGAAGGGTAATGTAACGTCAGAGTTGCTTTCACGCATTGTAATATTTTGTTGTTGTTATTGCACTGTTTCTTGTTATAGCTGTTTTTAATTGTTTTCTTTAGTAATGGGTTATTGTATTGGTAGGATCTGATGTTTTATACTGATGACATTATTTCATCTGATCTGTTTTTCTTTGTAGAACAGCCCTTAACATCTTAAGATATTTATCGATTACTAGCTGACCCGGTGAACTTCGTATCTTACTTCAGTATTTTAAATCTGTATGTAATTAGAATGAGAGTATCACGGATGAAGCGGTTTAAAAAGGAAGAGTATCAAATTCAATGCAACTTTTTTAAGCAACAATTTTATTTTTAATGTCACTTAAGGCCTAGTTATATGTACAGATTAGAAATCTTAACCCTAGAGACCAACAGCTTATAAAGAGCCTGTTAACAAAGTCAGTTAAATAATTTATTACGCAACTTGATTGTAAAGAAATTATTTTGTACTCTTACATCATTACGTACACTCTACTGTTGATTTTTCTATTACCTTCGGATGCGCGGTAGGTACACTCGAAGTGTAACTAAAGTGTTACCATCTAACTGTGAACGCCATAATCTAGCTATTATATAAACAATCACGTAAAACGATGGCACCACTAGGTTAAGACGCTACGTAGTTAGAAGAGAGGCTTAGATATTTTTTGACCAGTGAATGTGATACAGCCCTCTGCGCAGACGAAGCCCATTTTTATGTCCAGTTGTTACCTACAAAAAAAATAATTAAATGGTGAGCCGTGTCTGTAACAAAAAGTGTCTCAGTCTGCGCAGCGCGGTAATACGTTCTGGCAACACACACACACAATGTATGAGAACACAAATATTGACATTGATTTTTATTTATGTATGAAAAGTAAAAAGTGGGTCAAACTTTTTATATCCCATTGCAAGCCATAGGCATTCATGTATTTTATAACTGACAACAATCTTGGTTAAAAATTGCTTATTTATTTATTCATTTGTTCTACTTTCATGAAACTGTAATTTACTTTGTCTTTTAGAGAGACACCAAAATAAATTTAAGAGTGCAAGTGTAAAGAATTGCTATTATAATTCATATATTCTGAAAGTGAAACCTATTCGTCTTCGCGTGTTTAAAGATATTAATTTAATTAAAAATGCTCTTTCATTGAGATCTTAATTAAATAAAAAAGATACGTGGTAAGATTAATTTCTAATGGCAATTTATAAAACATTTTTTACTTATTTCGTGATCCATAATATCAAAGATCTCCCTCTTTTAAATCACAGTTGGTTGATCATAAACTCTTTAATTAAGTATGTTTTTAAGCAGAATATACTTTGTAAATCAAAGTTTATCTAACCCAAGTTGCAATGGTAGAAATCGGTTCTATTACTAATAAACCTACAAGAAACCTTTTATTTGTACACAAATCAGGTCATGAAAATGCCAGTTTGTATCGGTCTGGTTACCTCTGGCCAATATTATGTATTTTTTGAATTTACAAAAAAAAAATACATAATTATGTAAGTAATGACTTTAACATTTTCAAAATGGGTTAAAAAAAATTTGCCCGATCTGTAGGTACTCGGTCATTCATAAGTAGGGGCTAAGGAGTACAATCGTATCGATGCCATCACCGTTGCAGACTGTACGAAAATTATGCTTATAACCAGTAGGTGGATCAGACCGGAATAGAAAAAAATTAAAAATATTATGTGATCCCCCTTATGCGTAACAACAAGGGCGATCAAACCGAAATAAAAAATAACTTAAAATAATGGTGATCCCCCTGGTGGATCACAATAAGAGGGATCAGACTGGAATAAATAAATCCTAATCAGTTGTCTGGAAGGAAATACTTTCTGTGGTAATAATGTTCAAGGAGCTATGTACATTTATTGCTTTCTTACAGCTAATACGAAATTAACGAATCGACTATACCACATCTGATAATCTTAAATCTTTTGACGCTTATAAAAAATTGTTTTGCAACTAAAAATAAACTATAATATGAGAAGACGTGACTTATTTCTTGCATTCAATCATTCTAGTCGAGGCCTACTGCCTAATGTTACTGGTATTTTATGTAAATTCTGCAGCAAGTTCTATGAACTAATGTAAATGCACAAAAATCTAAGCAATTATATAAAAATAAACCATTAAAAAATTCTAGCCCTGAGGGATGCCATTGCTTTTGTAAAACAGGTTTGAAAACACTTCCTCACTGCATCGTGAGTTTACCTTTATGCGTGTTACATCACCGTGCAAAAAGAATCGAGAAAAACTTATTCGATTAATGGTTCGATATATTACTAAAGGTGGACGTAACTTACGCAAATCTTCACATGTGGTTTGCGATTGAAAAAAGCAACTATCGAGTTTCTTGCTAGTTTTTCTCGATAAATAACGATATTTCGAGGGCGGCGCATGGTAGAGTCTGTGTAATTGACGATTCATGAGCGCATCTTCGAAGTAGGTAAACATGAATAAAGACTTAAAACATTAAACTTTTGGTTGAATGCTCAAAAAATATTTTTACCATGATTTTGTACGAGTAATTGAAATTTTATGCTTCTCCGTTCCATCCACACCCAATTCTAATTTAATCATACAATAATTGAAGTCGAAACTTCTTAAAAATATTTTTTTGTTATGCTCCGAATTTCAGCTTTCTAGAGCTAGTCGTTTCTTAACGATATTTTGTAAATACCTATATTATTCATTATGCATCTTCGCCCATGTGGTAACAATAAAATTGATTATTAAAAAAACATTTTTTAAAGTAATAAATTTTTATTTATCAATTAAATTTCTACTTATTAACTAATGACATTAAATGCAAAAGTAATAAATAACACGAGGTAAGTGATCTTTAACTGATTTAGCTAAGTAGTAAATCACTTGTATTATAACAATTCACAGTGTGTTATTTAACCTTATTTTCGGACATGCTTATTTTATTGTTAAATATGATGGTTTAAACAATAATAAATCATTATAAAAAAAAACCAATGTGATTACTTTCTTAGTTTTGCCAATATGATTTTTTTAAACATTAGTCATAAAAAGTAAATTTTCATATATCGACACCAGCAAATTAGACTACGCTAACTCGAAATTTTGCAAATTTCACTTTTTTACACCATACTGCTTAATATATGGAGTAGAATCTACCACATAAAATTCATATAGAAATTCTAAAAAATAACAAAGTTACAAATTAAAGAAAGCGCTAAGTAAATGTACTTTTTAAAATCACCCGACGTAGACTACGCTAACACTGGTTGGAGGCGTCTTGTCGGGAATCGCGCCTTAAGTATCCGAAAATTAAATATTCATATTCACGGGATTAGTGGTGATGCATTGATAAAAGTATTCTTAAGTGAGTTAATCATAAAACAATAATGTCTCAATAACGAGCTCATTTTATAGTGGAATTAAGCAAAATCAATTATTGCCATTGACGACTCGTGAAGAAATAACTGAAAAGTCAAGTAGAAATGATGAGAGAGGTAAGTGTTGATATTGAATATTTACATTTGAAACGAATTAATGAATGCAAATACTTATAAGTAGCCATAATAATAAATTAAGAAAAATTTAGGCGCTCGGCGTCTTGTTCGCGTAACACTACGCTAATGTTTACTTAGCGTTGTTTTATTCGTTCAAATGCCGCGTACGTGTTCTAACACGTACAACTTAGCTTATCGTATAGTTCCGAAAATCGTTAGTTTAACTGATAATGTTATATTTTTAGGGTTTCATTGTCAAGTGCCAAATAATGAACAATTGAAATTTCATCCTGTCTGTCATAATGGCATAGAAATGGTCCAAAACGCCCAATTTTGTTGATTTGTTACTATTTTGTAAAGTTTTTAATTTTTTTTATTGTTGTTAATGTAAGAATGTAATAAAATAGTAAATAATTTTGACAGATGATCGTAACAATTTGGAATGATACATTATAAATTAATTTATTAGCAGTAGAGGTTGCAATCGAATATTCGAATTATTTTAATCTTCATTCCAAATTTGTATTCGAATAGTAAATTAATACAAATAAGAATATACAAATACTACCAAAAAAAACTACGCCAACTAATTGTTGTTGGCAACACTGCTTGACGCCCTCCGACTGACTCCGGCCTACAGTGGTCCACATACAGAACCCTGAAAACTTCCAACCCGAATTAACGAATCGCTTTGCTAGCCTTGACAATTGCGTTACGGTGGACGATATAAACGACAGGTTTGTAAAAACTGTCCACTCGGTGGGACCTTTATAGACCTCAGAAACTAAGTGATCACACCCTTTAACCTCATGGGCTCATGGCTGAGCGTTGTACTATGATGCTGCATACTACTGATGACGCTGAGGCATATCAATAGCTCAATACACGGATTGATAAGTCTCTGCGATATGATATCCGAGACTTGAATACAAGTCGTATTACAGACGCGATAGAGCGGAATAAAGGTTCCAAAGCATTTAAAAGAGTCTTATCTATTGAGCTAAATCAGCTGAGAAAGCTAACAACTGGGGACTGCTGATGGTGGCTCCAAAGTCTGAGGTTTTGAAGGAGATCGAGAGGTTCTATGGACAGCTTTATACCTCGGTGTCAAAACCTGTCAGTAACTTGGCTAAAGACCTAAGAGCCAAGCTTACCCGTCACTACACTAAAGACATTTTGGACATCAGTCTGTATGATGGAGCCGAATGAAAACGGTATTACTTCCGAGCTCCTGAAAGCAGGTAAAAAAACCCGTGCTGAAGTTACTTCAGAAGCTTTTGAACTTCGTCTTGCTCGGGAGCGTCACGCCACAGGCATGGATCAGATATGTGGTAGTGCATCATATACAAGCTGTTTGAGAACAGCTTGTGCAAGGGTCATCACGAATCGTCTCGCACGCAGATTTGCTGATTTCCAGCCAAACTAACAAGCCAGTTTCAGAAAAGTGGTGCTTAGTGTTTGTGGACTATGATAAATCCTTTAATTCGATCGAGACATAGGTAAAGTTACAGGCTCTCTCTACTGTTAAAAATATAGTTCATAGCAATTAAACCGTACTAATGTTAAAAATATAGTTTTTAAAACAATAAAAATATAATTTAAGTAGTTTTTTGAAAATATTCGAATATACGAATAATAATTGAATATCACTGAAAAAATATTCGAACATTCGAAAAGAAAAATCATCGAATATTTGCAATCTCTAATTAACAGCCGGGTGTGCACGCTGCGCGTGCTGCCCGGAGATGCGCGCGAATTTATTCAAAGATTTTTCCAAATCGTATTTTATAGCTAATACGTCCGGGGCTTGTGTACATATTTCCCTACTAAGTTGTTTCTACTAGCTATCAATAATAATGATTGGTTGTTATAGGTACCAAATAAATTAAAATATAAATAAAATAAATGTGTTTTTTTATCATATAAGTATCTTCCTATATATTTAAAATTACGTTAAACCAGGTGAATAAGCTAGCCAAGACGATAAAAAACTATGCTATGTGTAATTTAGCGCCATTTAATATGATTTACGTAGTCATTACATTTTTCTGAAATACTAAGCTAACTCCTAAAAATATGATTTACATTTAATTATTTAACTTTGTATATCTTTAAGTTAATAATAAAGTTAATGTTTTCATAATTGTCATTCTATATTTATGCAATTTGTCCACAATTCTATTTAAAATTAGTAGTATTATGATTTTGTACATTTCATACTAAAGTAAGCTAAGTATAAGTTGGCTTAATCTTTAAAGCATTACTTAATCAGGGTTTCTTGTGAACACTAAGCTAACTCGAGCTAAAACTTAAACTAATAATGATTATTAAAATTAATTAACAACATTCCCTTAAGCACTAAAAGATACGTAAGTGTATAAAATTTCATAAAAATCTGTAAATAAATAAAAAAGTTATCACAAGTTTCCTTTCAATCCGCTCTGGTGTAAATATGACTTTTCTAAGTTAGCGTAGTCTTAATTGCTGGTGTCGATATCTCCCAAAAACTGTTATGAAATTTCCATTAAAATATACCATTTCATTGATAACCATTCATTATACATTTGTTTAAAATTGCAAGTTTCTGACATTCATAGAAAGCGAGAAAAAAATTATTTTCAGATTAGAGGAAATATTTAAATATTTAACTATTTTAGAAGTATTAGCATTTCTTTTTACTTCTAAAATATATGTACTAAATATAGCTACATAATGAAAGTAAAACGAAATTTTAATCTAATAGGACTTGTGAGATATGACATTTCTAAGTCTTTTTCAGGTTTCTATGGAAATAGGGTCAAACTTTTTTAAACTTTTTCTCATCTAAAATAATATTAATGGCAGTAAAACTTATGAAAACTCTTGACTATGTACAATCCTCATGATCAGATAGTTATAAATAAAACAAAAATTAACAACAAAATAAACAAAAATTTAAAAAATCATATTTCCGAAATCCTGCAGTTGTAGCTTAAGATTTTATTTTTGGGAATGTGCATTAATAGTAGTAACCATCTCGCATTAAAAATAAATGCTAATACAGTAAGATGACTTAGAAAAAAAATATTTTTTCAAACACATAAAATTTGGTTTTTAGTCAAAATTATAAAAGATTTTTTACATATTTTTTGTTTGAACAGTGCCTTTAAAATAACCCTTTCAATCCACTATAAGTTTGATACAAAATAATGATCATGGGGGGAGAAAAATTGTTTTTCTGGTTTCTATGGATGTTTTCTAAATATCTTAATATTTCAAAAACTATGATACATAGAGCGATGAGAGTTGAACCCTTATGTTTGTTTTAATAATGCCTATCAAAATAATCAATAAACAGAGCATGTCCGAAAATAAGCTCAAATAACACACTGTGCAATTGTACAATTACGTATTTACGAGTTTCTAATCACATAATTGCATTTTAAATTTTCTGGCAAATACCTACTTATTAGCTTTCACTTCGCGAGCTAAGCCGAGTCTGTTGTTACAAGAAAAAAAAAATCGTGAACAAATTGAAAACGTTTTTTCGCTGTAGTTATAAACAGTTGATTGCTTTTGTTTATGTGTACGTAAGCGACGCATTACATCCAAGCTAAATATATTCCGATGACCATCCATGAGCTTACAATCGCCAGTGGCCTATTAAGTATGTAGGTAATACACTTTCTATTTATATTACATACTAGAAAATATAGGAAGCCGTATCGCAGTCCTGTTAGTTACGTAAATTATGTATCTTTTGCTACTGCTATCAAAACATAGACATACATCAAATAGGTCACTATTTATTTTTGTAGTGGTAGAGCCATGCTGTTTTACAGTACGAATGGGCCGGCTCATCCGGGGAAGTACCACCCTCTCACATAACACCAGCGTGAAATAATAGTGACTACTATTGTGTTTCGTCTGGTATGTGAGAGTGCCGGAGGCTCACACCCCTCTTAAAAGGCCGGCAACGCATCAGCGATCCCTCTGGTGTCACAGGTGTCCATGGGCGGCGGTGATTGCTTACCATCAGGCGACCAGCCATAAAAAAAGCCGTAATTTCAAAAACGATCGCTGTGAATGCTACGACGGGTACTATACTTGGGTACTGGTCTGCTCGGTTCACAGATCCTTCTAGGTATTTTTTTTGCAATCTGTATGATTGGTAGATCGTTAGGACTATAAACATTAATTAATTATCATAAACTTAACTGACTAGTGGTAAAAGTAATCCTTAAAATTCCATAATCATTACACATGATTATTACGGTACAATTCTAAAATGACAAAGATCTCCGCCTTTCATAAATTAAAGGTATTAACTAGCATCAAAAGTAAAGGCCTTCCTTTGAAAATGCTTGACTAGGAGATGGTTTATTTTAACAAGTCCAATAACCTTCTGAACCTTACTTAATGAACTTTGTATCAGTTGTTCCTTAACGTATTTATTTAACTTGAGGTCATGAAAAAAAAACTAAATTGCCAGATGAGTACGTATTTTTATTTCATTATTTAGATTTCATTCACAATTTATATCTCGTTTCAAATTTTTGAACATAACTTGAAAAAACACATCACACTCATTGCAAAAGTTTATTTATTTTATTAACGAAAACTTACAATATTTTTTATCAATTGCAAAACGCAATGATGATCTAATGGACGAAAAAAATTATTAATTAATACTTCCTGTAGCTAGACTTTCTCCTCATTCCTCTATGAATCATTAATCAACTCGTCAACCGTTGATTAGAAATGATCCCAATGAATGACATTATCTTCGAATCATCGCGCTATGGAAACTATTGTTTGCATCAATTATCATCAACGTCGGAAGTCAATAATGATAGTGGTTATTAGTTGAATTTTGGCAACACTAGTGTACGCAAGTACAAAAGCCTTTCTAATTTACTTGCTGTTTAAGTGCAGGAACGCCTCGATGGTCTAGTGGTTCAATTCCCGGGTCGAGCTAACTTTGTGACGGTTTTTTCGGACACTGTTCGGGTTTGTGATCACCAATCCGCATTCAGCAAGCGTGGTGATTAAGCCAGTACCCATTATTGTAACGATAACTTGATTTCAAGGATGGAGGTCTTTGCCCTGTAGTGGGACATTAATAGGCTGATACTTTAGCGCAGTGAAAAATATTTCAAGGGTCCAACTTTACTGGTTTTACTTGTTTTTCGACCCACATAAACTTCATTAGCTTTTAGTTTGTCAGTCAGTCATTGATAGTGTATTTAAAAAAGAGGTAGATATGCCATCCTTTGACGCACGGCGATTAGAATTTGATCCGTCGAGATATACTAAATCTATGTGCTTCACCAACCGTTGACATTATGCGTCTAAAATGATTTGTGTCAATTAACACAATATGAGCGGAGCCTATCCACTGCACAATAGAGTTTCAAAACATCATCGATATCATTTATTACGTTTACTTCATACCCCTCCCTATTTTCGAACGTTGGTGCGCTTTGAGGAATAGTTTAGTTGCGCTTAATTTGTTGCGCTTAAAAATGGTTGCGCTTCGAGGAATACCTCCATTTTTCGAGCGCTAGTGCGGTATCTACCTCTTTTTTAAATACACTATCAATGCAGTCAGTCTATCTTTTGTTTTTCCTTACATTTTACTTATCAACCCTACCTTTATCTCTCTCTCTTTATTTAAATAGAAATATGTGATGGACATTAAACCTAAAATTGGTTGTGAATTTAAAAGATTAGGGTAGGTTGAGCGTGCTGATTGCCACAAGATGGGCACCGGGTCGTCCCTCGCGGGTTTGAAGAGGAAATCGGGAAAGTTTATAAGGTAGTGGGACAAACGTCTGTAGCCCATAGTCCCACAAACGGCCTGCAGGTCTCGCGCGCTAGCCTACGATTAGGGTGCTTTAACGGATTCTCCTCCGCAAAAAAAGGAAGATGTATCTGACTAATGTAACTGTTTTTTTTTTGTCTCGATGAATGTAGCTACTGCCACTTGTTTTTTGTAAAACTGTTTTAAAGATTTTATTATTTATGACCATAACATTGCTTGATACACTTTCGCGTGGTTATATGCAAGAAATGGTAATTTTCTCCCATCACCGAATATTCGCCATGGCAGACATATAGCATGGCAATAAATCTCCGTCATCTTTCTTCGCGGGTCCGAACCAATTATGTCTGTAACAAGATCTTGTTAATCTCATCTTTGATTACGTAACGCTTAACGATCTAGGTGCTAAAGTGTTTTGTGCGACTTAAATTATTAATTATGTGGTAATCATCGCATATCATGTAATGGCCGATAACATTGTTTTTTTGTAACTTTTACTCCTAGATATGCAACCATTTACTACTTATCGTAACCATTGATTACTTTTAATTTGATTTCATGCACCAGAGACAATTATTGTGTTACACTCGAGATATGATATATTTTTTGTAGTTGCCATGAACGCTGTGGACTGTTAATTTGAAACAAGGCCAGAACATAATTATATGCGATATTTCGCGTTTAGGTGTTACTATAAAAGCATATTTTTATGGTGAGAGAAAATACCTAACACCAGACTAGGTATTCTGGAGGGTCACAATCTCCAGGACTAAACGAAATTTGAAGAAATATTGATTCACATGAATTGACAAGAAAACAAACTTATATCTCACACATGTACGAATTATTTAATCAAAAGAAAACATTCCTGATTTCTTTACTTGACCCCATAGATAGACAAGTTTCAAAAACATTACTGTTAAAACAGCAATTTATTAATGAACACGCGAAGTAAACAGTAAGTGAGATTGCCAAGACCAAATAACCAAAGTGGGAATAGTACACAGTAAGTTATATTACGCGCGCGACTTGTACCTATGTGTGGCCATAGTATCTATGTGTCGCCGTCTCAGTGCAATTTTTTTTTAATTTTATTTTTTAAAAGTTGCATTTGACCACGATCACACCTGGTGGAAAGCGTTGATGCGGCCTAAGCTGTTACATGCTTGCCTAGAAGGTACCTATTAACTCGCGATTTGAAAACTGTAATATTGTACTCAATAGGAAACACAGAATCGGGCAATAAGTTCCACAGCTTTGCAGTTCTTATGATGAAGGTTGACGCAAATCGCTTCGTTCGTATGAATGGAATCTCGACTGTATATTTAAGACGTTTCTACTAAGCAGACAAACTACACGTTGTCTGCTTGTCCTATAGTAGAAAGGGGAATGAGGGGGATAATGTGGGAATAATGGTATGCAATACCATGGCACACTCTCCGAAGTGAATCCGGACGCCGATGTTCCAAGCTGTGTAACTTGGTGTTAAAGTTATGTGTTTGTCTATGGGCAATGAATGATTTTGCTTTCTTTCTTGCATTGCTTTTCTTTATGTGGTAGCATACATAGTAATTAATCACACATACAAGTCGCGCGCGATGAGTTTGTATGAAGTTAACGCACTTTTTATTTTTTCCGCTATGGCCGAGTCCACATAACATCTGTTTGCGCTCGTCGAGATTCGAGTACACACGCCTATTGCAAACATGTGAACTTACCGCGAGGTCGAAGGAAGGCGTTTTCGAAACCTACAAATGATGAGTGTTTAACGCCAAGGCCTGTCTGGGCATAGCTACTCAATTTCTATTTTGACATTTAATGTAAAAGTAAACATACAGTATTAGTCTATTATTGTTCCTCTGTAAAGTAAAGGCCTTTGTCATTGAATTCAAGTTATGACTACAATGATAGGTGCTGCCTTTATCACCGCGCTTGCCAAATGCGGATTGTTGATCACAAACCCGAGCGTGTCTGAAGAAACAGACAAAAATATTCTTCGAACCGGCAATTTAACTAAATAATTTGTTTTATTTTTTAAATGTTAAAAACATCGAAAATCACACAAAAATAATTATAATTGTCATATTAATTTATGTATTTACATTAAATGAGTTAATAAATGCCAAATTAAAGACGAATCATTGCAAACATAAATTATAACTTATCTTCGATGCAACCTAAAATCAACTTCATTAAAAGATTACCGCATGTTTCGCCAGTGAATCTTTTTATGGACTATTAACATAATTGAAATAAAAACGAAATAGAACCAGGTTACATAATAATATGAATTAATTACGAATACTTTAAATAATACGACCATGTAACATAAACGTGTGACGAAATATGACAAGTGTAACCACTAAGTGTTGAATGTTAAATATTTTAATAGAATAAACAACTAATTGGGGTAGGAAAAATGTGTTGGTTCATGACTGACTCGTTAAATGAATGACTTGTCATGTTTTAGACTCAGTGATTTAAAGGAAGTTTATTATAGTCTTGTGTTAAAACATTTTGAATACAGCAATCGTGAACAATAATGTGAAAATAATAAAATTAAAAAATAACAAACATTATTATTATTATTAATTTCTTACGAGTTTTCTACCCCTGGTTTCGCCTGTGTGAACTAAACGAGGTTATCCCGCAGGAATGTTCTGGGATAAATATAATTTTATATCACATCAGCTCCCGTAACCAATGTATTTTTTTAAAGTTTTTATTACCTGTACCAAATTTCATTACAAACGTTTCAGTGGTTTACACAATGAGAAAGTAATAGACAGACAGTTATATTTTCGCAATAAGTGAAGAAAGTGTAATAAAAACTGCTTCAATATCCGTAATGTTTATATGTGACATCACAATAATTATAAATTAAAATATCGGAAGGTCTGGCCAAACATACTCATTATATAGAAGCTTGTAAAGATGTTCCTTTGTTTGTCATGTTCCCTTATACATACAAATTAGGTATTTGTTGACAGTGACAGCCATGTCTTTTTATGGTTTGTATTTGTTATGTACAACCAAAGAACTTACTGAACTAGCAGCAATTGCTTACTCGCTACCAGCTGGTATTTTGAGAGTAAAATACAGAAAAAGTTTTACTTTTACATGGTTTTTGAATTAATTTCATCATCCATTCATCAATATAGTAAGTACCTAGTGTAGATCGTCAAACTTTCTTTGCAAGTAACGCAAAGGTTAATCAACTCTATGCGGTCAATATACAGATGGGTGACCAATCATTAGAAACCGTTTTTCTCCGTGCTAGGAAAATTACCAAAACTGTTAATTTAAGTCGATCAATTTTATATATTATTATTTTTGGTCTATTTAAGATAAACCATAAGTACAGTTTTACTACCAAAAGTAATAATGAGCCAATACCAAATCTGTGTTTTAGCTTGTATTGTGTTACTCAATTGGGTATTTAGGTCAGTTATCTGCGCAGGAGTCGAACTTGCACCCGTTCGGTGATTCACTGCCGCGTTGTCCACTTTCCATTGCAAAACCTTTCTTACTCAGCCATTGCGTAAGGAATCCATTCTGCATAATGTTTGTAATAGTGGTGCAAACGCCTTATAAATATTTGTATTCAGCAATATTAAGTATAATATATTGATTTTTTTTCTTTGTAAAAAAAAACACAGGTCCAGTTTTACCACTGGCAGATAATTTTTTTTCTTTCTTTTTATCATAAGTAATGTTTTCTTTTTCGGGAAATGAAAGTTCTTTTCGAAAATTAAATTCATTTTGATTTCCGACCCTGTAAAAAATATCTCATTTAGGTGCAACTTTAAAAGATAATTTATACCTACTCTTAATCGATGTAACAAATTAGCAAATAAACTGTAGTATAAAAAAGAAACAATCTTGGTATATAGTTCTTAGGTACACACTCACTGACCACAAATAAGGGCGCATACCTCATAATTTAAAAAATGTGCGAACTATCCAACGTTTGTTGATCGACAAGTGATATCTTTCGCAACACTGTCAGCAATGTGGAAAATTAAAGCAGCAAGAAAATATAATAGGCTGCTTTGGAACTGACACGCGCGTGTTCCATTTCACTCGTGTTTTTTCACACTATCTACTAACTGTTATGTAGATTGGTGTTGACGTAAATGAAGGCAGGTACATGAATCTGCTAATTGAATATCAGTTTTAATTGCTTTGTCTTGAAAAAAGTATCGGCCTATTAACGACTGCATAACAAAGACCTCATATAAATCAATTTAGTTCGACTTGTTTAATCGCTAAAGTAATGCAGGTGTACTAACAAAACCGAGCTTTTTGTTTCGAAAAAAGTCTGACGTATTCCATATGACCTGGGAATTGAATCCAGGGAATAAAACTCCTTACATACGTTTTTTTATATACATACAATATTATACATTGAAACACCCCCGATATAAACAAACATGTTTGTTTATGTGGGAACCGCACCGGCAACCTATAGTGTACTATCCAATTGCTCAATCACTTGTCGTTCAAGTGAAACAGATTTTAGCAATATCTTTGAAAAAAGGCTTTTGCAAGCAAAGTAGTAGTAGGGTAAACTATACTAATGTTGGCCCCCCTCCAGTTGTTGGCACTCTGGGTTTTAAACTTAAATATTAAGCTTTTCGCGGCAAAAATCCATAAACTAAAGGTTTAGAATAAAAGTTCAATTATTCATTTACAACACTAAATAGTAGTTTTTAAATAATTACAACTGACAACACTAGAAAAAATTCTTTTCGGTCATGGTCCCGAGAGAAACCAGTTTGTGCGTGATTCCTTTAGAAAATTTGTGAATGCAGGGTAAGTTTAACGACATATTACTTTTTATTTTGTAGATAATTTCTGGTCAGTGATTGTTTTTTAGTTAAATAAGATGTTAAATAGTGGGTTTTGCAGCAAATACAATCGTAAATCTTGTTGGAAAAAAACTTTTAGGGGGTGTCAATAATTGTAATTTTGTTTGTATGGAGAACTAGTTCGTTGACACCTCCTGCCAATTATTGAAATACGGTTTTGCAAAATCGCTGTTAATGTTATGATTGTGTTTTAACCAGTCTCGAAAGTTCTATTCATAAAATGCCTACTTGTCTTCTTATCTATTGTGGTTTCAAATTTTAGCAGTGCCAATAATTGTACTTTTTTTACGATTGGCACTGCCAATTATTGTACCTCGAAGGGTGACAATGATTGTATCAGCTTTTATGAAATTCTAATAGTGATGTGCCACTGTTTTGTAAAATTTATTTATTAAAGCATTATAAGTCCTAATAATAGGTAGATTTTTACACGGCGATTTAAAACGACTGTATATTTACTCAGCTAATAAAAAGTGAGCTACCTATCTACATTATATCATGGGAAACCCTTGGTACCTTCGGCGCTCCCGCTAAATTCCCCCTCCCAGTCGCGTTTGGGCCCTTTGGGTACCCTCAGATGAGGGTCCCGCGACGGCCTTAGGTTTCGGAGGGGGAGGCTTTAAGCCTTGGGAGCCTTTGGAGGCTCCCGAGGGTTTCAACGCTCTCCTCTTCGATTCCTTTACGCTGCTGGTGGTGGGCGGTAGATTCGCCACTTTTGGGGATTCCATCTCCTGGCCTCCTTTGATTTTGAAGACAACTGTCCTCACACCAAATTTAGCCTCTCCACGGTTGTTTTTGAGGGCTTCCACAGACTGGTCATCGAGAGAGAAGGTCACAATAGATCCTGTCGCTTCCTCCTTCGTGTGGAGAACCCTCCAAACTTTTGGGTTGAGATCTTCATTCTGCACCCATAGCATAAATTGCTCCGGGGCAGAATGCGGTCCCAACTTTTGGCTTGGGCAGTTCGCTCTCTGGTATAATAGAGAGCTTTGCACCGGGCCATGGTTCCGTTTCTCGGATTAAGCCCTCAAGCCAGTCCTTGGTTCCCTGGTTTGTGCAGTCGCCAATATCCAGCCTGTCTTGTAGGCAAAACCCAAGAGTTTCGGTACCCCCTGAGGCTAGCATCTACCACCTTGTTGAAGCCTTGATAGCCTCCTGTATCAGCTGCATTTGCTCCTCGGTCATCGGCTTCAAGTGGCTAATACCGACTATATAAGAGCCAGCAATGTCGCTGTACTTAGAGGGTTGAGTTTGTCCACCTACGTCCATTCGGGATGTTTTCCTCGGTTGGACTTGAGTACCACGGCCGCCTACGGAGATACCAAATTGGACATATTTATGATCCGAACAGGTCTCCGCGTCGGCCACCCGCCACTGGGTGACGCGGCCCGCCAAATGTGAGGTGGCCAGGGTGATGTCGACGACCTCACACAGGTCGGCGTGCTCCCCCTGTTGAGGATCACTAGTCCCAAGCTGAGTGCCCAAGACATTAGGTCCTCGCCGAACGGATTGTTCGAGGGGGAGCCCCACGTGGTGTGCTTGGCGTTCCAATTACCGCCAAGCAAGACCTACGTTTAATTCCTCTATTTTCTCACATTTTTAAATATTTTCTGGACTTTCACGAACATTTCAAAACCAAAATTAGCCAAATCGGTTCAGCCGTTCTCTAGTTTTAACGCCTATAACGAACGGCAAATTATTTGTATAGGTACTCGTAAGTATATAGATTTCACTTTTCCCATCACTATCAGGCGATCCGATTAGTTATTGGCACGGTCACGTGTACAATTATTGGCACTGCCAACAATTGTACATTTTTCTATGCCAATATTTGTACTTTAGGGTGCCAACAATAGTGACTTTCGGTGTTTTTTCATATTTTGCGGAAATTTTCGTATTTCTAACACATTTCTTAACTATCAACCCGTTTAAATCTATTCTCAAATAAATAAAGAATCATACGAAATCAAATTTAAGTCGATATTTAAATTGGCTGATTTTCTACAGGCCTTTAAAGTTGCGAAATTCCTTAAAGTGCCAATAATTGTACCTCTTACCCTAGTCAGCTGAGAGTAAGCTTGACTGTATCCCCATTATTTTATCTGGTTCAAGTTAATACGCGACCAGCCCAACCCTAAACCTACATATCCGCAGTTTCACACGCGATATTGCATGAATAAAATGAGCGTAGCAACAAAAATATTAGAATTTATCATAGGTGCAGCAGGCTTTCGCAACTCCCAACTTGTAACCACTTAACGTTAGTTTACTACGAAATTTTGAAACTACAACATAACACCTGTTGAATTAATAGCGATGGAACATTCAATCTGCAGTTTTAATTAATTTTGAGATGCAATCGGAATTAATTGTCTTTAGCGATCGTTTCTCTCACGTTTTAAGTTGTTTTTTATCGTTGCGAGACCACGTGAACTATTGTGGCATCAACTAATTGGCTGTATTATCTTTGAGCGTTTAGTCTAGTAAAGATACGCTTGATCCATAATCCAGGATTTGGTTAGACATCATACCTCAGCTCCGTTAGGTAATTATTTGGGTTAGTAGTCGATTCGCACGAAAATAATTCGCACGAAAGTGCGAATCGACAACTTTCAAAAATAACATTATTTTTAGTAGTCGATTCGCCCGAATGAATTTTGATCGCGTGCGAGTCGACCCCTTTAAGAATTGATAGTAGGCGATTCGCACTTTTGCAATATTATGTGCATAAAAAAAGAACAGAGTACAGTCGTGTACAGGAAATCTTTATAATAATATTAACCTATTCGCTGTCTATATACCTTACAGCATACAGAATCAATTAAATTTCAAATGTTATATTTTTTCGGACAGGGAACATGTTAAATTATAAACTAATATCATTAAGCGTTAAATTATATTTGATAACTTTAATATTAAAATGACACCAAAAATTAGAAACGAATATGTATAAACGTATTACGTAAAGCTTTACACGCTTAAGTACCTCGGAGCAATACCTTAAAGAGAGCCCCGTTAAACTTACACAATTTTGCTTGCATTTTCACTACGCAAGTTTAAATTATTTGCTTATTTCTATAATTTTTTCAATTAGAATATACATGTATCTTACATCGTTCTAAAGTTCGCGTTAATTCTAATTAGAAAACATAACTTACATATTGATTACAAAACTATGATTCTTACACATTCTATGCTTAATACCTATTACAGTTCTTGCGTAACTAATTGGATTTATATTTATTTCACTTATTTACAATAAATCCTACGTAACAAAGATTTTGTCTCCGCTGTCCTTAACACGTTTCTAATTTTTGGTGTCATTTTAATATTAAAGTGTTCAAATATAATTTAACGCTTAATGATATTAGTTTATAATTTAACATGTTTCCTGTCCGAAAAAAATATAACATTTGAAATTTAATTGATTCTGTATGCTGTTATGCTGTAAGATATATAGACAAGGAATATGTTAATAATATTATAAATATTATAAAGATTTCCTGACACGACTGTACTTTGATTGTTTTTTATCCACATACTGCAAAAGTGCGAATCGCCTACTATCAATTCTTAAAGGGGTCGACTCGCACGCGATTAAAATTCGTTCGGGCGAATCGACTACTAAAAATAATATTATTTTTGAAAGTTGTCGATTCGCACTTTAGTGCGAATTATTTTCGTGCGAATCGACTACTAACCCAATTATTTAGGTGGAGAACAGAGAAACACTTTAATTTCGTAGCAGCCATTTAATGCAAGAGACCAAAGACAAAATCATCATAGACAACATAGAAAAATATTAGGGTTGTATCACACAATTCTACACACCCCCTCAATTTAGACATTTTACATAAAATTCTTAATTGCTAAACAAAACTTATTTCCTTAACACTTTTAATTACTAACAACAGTAACAACCTAGTACTTTCATACATTTCTTCTCTATACTATTATGTACTATTAGTATTTATTTTAGTTTTTGTTATTTATTGTAAATAGTAAACTTATTATAAAATATTTTCTAAATGTTATTGACACAAAACTAAATATATACATTTCTTGTATAGACTATTACTCTAAGCATTTATTTTAGTTTTTGTTGTTTATTGAAAATAGTAAACTTATTATTAAATATTGTATCTATGTTATGTTATCGACACAAAGTATTAGTGATTCATATTCTGAAACAATCAATAAACAATTATAGCAGTTTCACAAACAAAGTTATATATTTCTACAGTTGTTCTGCAGTTAATGATAAAGATTTGTGGCATAAAAGGTTAGGACATGCTAATAGGAAACATCTAAGATTATTAAGTTTACCTAGTTCAGAAAAACCGTGTGGATCATGTATAGAGGGAAAATCAACGAGACTGCCATTCACAACAACACCTAGACCAAGATCAAGGTATGTAGGAGAACTCATTCACACCGACTTATCTGGACCTGTGACCACACCGACTAATGATGATGAAGTGTACTATCAAACAATCATAGATGATTTTACCCATTTTACAGAAGTATACTTATTAAAAAGAAAATCTGAAGCAAGTGATAGGATTATAGAATACATAAATAGAATAGAAAGGCAAACAGGAAATAAAATAAAAAAGATAAGAAGGGATAATGGAGGTGAATTTAAAAATGAAAAGCTGAACCAATTTTGTAGAAACAAAGGCATCATTCAACAGTTTACTACACCATATAGTCCGCAGTCAAACGGAGTAGCAGAAAGAATGAATAGAAATATTTATAATAGAGCCAGAACATTATTACTAGAAACAGGGTTGCCAAAGATGTTATGGGGAGAAGCAGTGCGGTGTGCAGTATATCAAATTGGGTTAGTAGTCGATTCGCACGAAAATATTTCGCACTAAAGTGCGAATCGACAACTTTCAAAAATAATATTATTTTTAGTAGTCGATTCGCACGAACGAATTTTTATCGCGTGCGAGTCGACCCCTTTAAGAATTGATAGTAGGCGATTCGCACTTTTGCAGTATGTGCATAAAAAACAATCAAAGTACAGTCGTGTACAGGTAATCTTTATAATATTTATAATATTATTAACATATTATTATTCCTTGGCTATATATCTTACAGCATACAGAATCAATTAAATTTCAAATGTTATATTTTTTTCGGACAGGAAACATGTTAAATTATAAACTAATATCATTAAGCCTTAAATTTTATTTGATAACTTTAATATTAAAATGACACCAAAAATTAGAAACGAATATGTATTGCTTGTCTGTTTTTTTACAACTTATACGAATACTTTGATAATTCTATCATAACATTTTATTTATTTACGTACAATTTCTTTTTTAATATTCGCGCCAGCGAGTGATCAGAGCTCTCGCCCCGGACCTACTTATTTGATGAGTCATAGAAACCAAAGGATACCGACTTGAGCTTTGGTCGGCTTATTGACGCCGTGCTTCTAGCTAACAGCTAGGGGGGTGGGGAGCAGGGTATTACGTTGCACCCCGCACCTTGCAGTATAATAAGCGTGAGAGCGCTATTTATTACACGCTTTACGTAATACGTTTCTAATAATTCACTTACAATTCTTTTTAATATTTGCGCCAGCTAGTGAACTTTATATCCAATTACCATGTTAGTTTGTAAGACAGGTACAGGTACCGGCAAACTTATTGAATATCGGGTGGGGATTGCACAGAACATGAATTTTGATACGCCTGCGCGCTATTGGTCAGAACTCAGAAGTATACCTCTGACTAATGACGGGAGATTCGCGCGCGCTATTGCACGCACAAGTGCACATTCGCGAACTTTCCCCTTATTCGTCGATCGATGTTTAACAAGACTGCCGTTACCTATACATTGTTTTTATTAGAGCTCTCACATCACACAGATGGCCAGCAACCTTTACTTTTTGTTTATAGATATTAGCTAGGTAATTAGACAGGTAAGCGTGTACGTTTTCAAGTTAAAAATTGATATTCAAAATAGCAGCCGTCTGTATCTTTTTGCCTTTGCCTGTAACGACATCCGGATGTAACGACGAAATAACAGTGGTCCGTTCATCGTCGTTATACCCGAAATCCACTGTATTTGTATTTCTTATATTATACTTAATGTGTAAATCGCCTATTAATATTTGAAATTTAATTGATTCTGAATGCTGTAAGATATATAGACAAGGAATATGTTAATAATATTATAAATATTTTTAACGACAGAAGTAGGAAATGTTTAAAAAAAAAATAACACAAATGAAATGACCGTTAATTTAAATTTTAATAATTAAATAAATAACAAAATGAACACAATCGTTTAACAAAACAGAGGAACAAAATACTCGCTTCTAACCTAAATCTAGACTAACACTTTGGACCTAACCTAAGACCTAAACACAGCCTAAACGCTACGGAATTGATCCTAAGACTACGAACGACCGATACGAAAAGAGGGCGCGCTGCGGCGTGCCACTCCTTTTATAGGCGTTTGGTGGGGATAGTAGTGATGCCAGTTGTAAGACTGCTTAAACGGCCTCTCCTGACGCCGGGTCGTCCTCGACTCGGGTTTCTGTCGTGATGCTTCTAAGGCCAGCAGTAGCAGCCATTTCGTCACCTTCATCTTCGTCCAACAATGGCATCGATAGGCTGACCTCAGGGGCGGGTGTTGTTTCTGGGGTGTCACAGTCGTCCGAATTGTCATCTGAAAGTAACGTTTAGTTATCACTTGTCCAGTAAACTTAATGTAACGCATGACCAAACAAATCTTACACTCAAACCATCATTCAATTAATTCAAAATTCATCTACCACCCACCATATCTCACATACATCACTCTAAATAAAAATAAAACAGAGACGTCTCTTTTAAAGTAACGAACCAAGTTTTCACTTCCTCCTTAACTTTGTCCCATTTTCGTGTAGCTCACGCTCGGCATCTTTTGACTGCCACAAGCGCCGGAGAGATTAGTCTCTCAAGTCCACATAATTTTGCGCCTTAAGTTTACATGACGAACGCCAAGGCTTCACGCCTGAAGTTCACACCTAATGAACGCCAAGGCTTCATGCCTGAAGTTCACACATAACGAACGCCAAGGCTTCATGCCTGAAGTTCACACATAACGAACGCCAAGGCTTCATGCCTGAAGTTCACACATAACGAACGCCAAGGCTTCATGCCTGAAGTTCACACATAAAGAACGCCAAGGCTTCATGCCTGAAGTTCCCAAATAACGATCTGTACATACCCGCAAAGAATGCAGCGCATGTCTCTGGACACCACTCGCCTCGCCATGGGACCATGTACTGAGCTGCGGCGCGCGTAGTCTTTCCATAGCTGCCGCTAAGCAACTTCAGTTCGTACCGCCCATGCGGTAACACCTTCACCACCTTGTAAGGACCTCGCATGCCCGGATCTAGTTTTCCTGTGGACTGTGAATATTTAATGACAAATACAAGGTCATCGACCTTAAACTGACAAGGTGGGCGTCTGGACTTATTAGCGTAGTCATCCTGCTGTTGCCTATTTTTCTCCATCAGTTCATTGGCCCGACTGCGGCAAATCTCACGCCAGGCTTCTCTATTAGGATTAGTGTCCCTAATAGCGACGTCTCGAACAAGAGCTTGAATCACGGGCGTTGTGGCATCTGTACCTATCATCAGGTTAATTGGAGAAGCTTGGGTGGTTCTTTGTTTGGTAATGTTGAGGACCAGCTGAATTTTCCATAGCGTCTCCGACCAGGAGGCTTCTTTGTGGTTTACCTCAATACGCAGCATGTTGAGAATCGTGCGGATGTATCTTTCCGCCTGCCCGTTGGCGTGATGCATCTCCGGGGTGATGTGGTGTATATCACTACCCATCTCCGTTACCCATTTCACGAATTCCGCTGATTCAAACATCCGTCCTTTATCGGTCACAATCAGCTTCGGTACTCCGAATAGCGAGACTGCTTGCGCGAAAGCTCTTTTCAGTTCACTAACATCTTGTCGGAAAATTGGGTACAAGAGACAATACTTGGTGGAGGCGTCCACGATTACCAATATGAATTTGTAACCATCAGATATGGGAAGAGGACCTAACACGTCCATATGGACGGAGTGAAATGGGGTAGTCGGTTTTTCCCAGGATGTTATGACCTGATGAGGAGAACGAGGCACTCGTTTTTTCGAAATGCAGACTAAACAGTGTGCAACGTACTTGCTCACAAATTGGCGAAGCCCCGGGAACCAAAAGTGTTTTAGGATGAGGTCAAGGGTCTTATCGGTGTTTATATGCTCGTGTTCGTCGTGGAATATTCTTAACAAGCTAAGCCTATGTCCCTTCGGAATGTAAAACAAAAGTCGGGCCTCCTCGCCTACAGGTGAGTACTTGTAATAAAGGAGGTCATTCTGGACAACGTAACGCGTGGTGTCTAACTGCCCGTCCCTTAATTGCTGTAGCAACCCCTGTGTCTCGTTATCTGCGGACTGAGCTATCTGAGCCCAGTTGCGTGGTTTAGTGACTTGGTTTACTGCGGCAACCAAAGGATTACGGCTGAGGTAATCGGCGTGTGGCATCATTACCCCTTTTCGGTACTCTATCGAAAAATTAAAATCCTGGAGGTAAATCCACCAGCGAGCCACACGCGGTAGGAGATCCTTTTTACGCTCAGTGGCCTTCAAGGCATTACAATCAGTCACTACCTTGAACTGTAAGCCCACCAGGTAGTGGCGAAAATGCAACAATGCCTTGACGACCGCCAGCGTCTCAAGCTCATATGAGTGGTATTTTTTCTCGGCCCCCTGGGTTACCTTACTAAAGTAAGCCACCACATGTTTACTGCCATCACTATGAGTTTGTAAAAGGATCGCACCGTATCCTGCACTACTGGCATCCGTATGAACTTCCGTAGGGAGATGAGGGTCAAAGACGGAAAGAACCGGGTGACTAGTAAGTTGGTCAATAAGTATCTGACGGACCTTTTCCTGCTCAGGACCCCACATGAAATCGACGTCTTTCTTAGTTAACCGAGCAATGCAAGCGGTAAGAGTGGCATAGTTTTTAATATAACGCCGGAAGTAACCCGCAAGCCCTAGGAATTGGCGTACCTGCCTAACGTTTTCAGGGACTGGTGAGTGAACGAGGGCTTCTACCTTACGCGGACTCGGCCTCACCTGACCTTGGCTTACGACTCGTCCAAGATATTCCACCTCTGTCGCCAAGAACGAACACTTCCGTAGGTTTATTGAAAAACCGGCGTTAGTGAGCGTTTGCAGGACGTCCTTCAGAAGTGAAATACCCTCGGCAACCGTAGAGCTCATAATCAGTACGTCATCTACATAGACTAACACCTGGCCTGCATCTACAAAGCTTCGCAGCGTATTATTGATGATGCGCTGGTAAACGATCGGAGAATTCGTTAGTCCGTAAGGCATTTTAACGTATTCGTAATGGCCCTCCGGAGTAACGAAACCCGTGAGGTGAATTGACTGCTCATTTATAGGAATCTGGTGGAAACCAGTGGCCATATCCAAACTAGTAAAGTACTTGTAGTTTCCGAGCCGATCAATGTGGTCATCTATTAGTGGTAACGGATACCGGTCTTTAATTGTCACCCGATTTAGCGCTCTAAAGTCTACACATAGACGGTCTGACCCGTCCTTTTTCTTGACAAGGATTATAGGGCTCGCGTACTCCGATTGAGATTCCCTTATGATACCTTTGTCTAAGAGATCGTCAATAATTTTACGTACCCGAAGTTTCTCATCGTACGAAAGCTTATAAGGTCGGTAAGCGACAGGAGTTGGGCTAGTAAGCTTTATTTCCATCTCTCCAGTCTTCACGGTGGTAGTAGCCGTGCCTGAGATGAAAAACTTTGAATAATCATTGATGACGTTAACTAAGGCCTTGTAATCCTCACCCTTAAGGGGCGTGTTTATCTCCGATGAGACCTGGCTCTGAATTGCGTTAACTTGAACCGCCGAATCGGATCTAGCTAGGTACTGTTTGCCTTTTGCACGAACGTACACTATACCGTCGCGATTTAGGATATCGGTACCAACAATGATCGGGGCATTCATGCATGACGAGGGCACTATGATTAGATCAGCTTCTACTGAAATCTGGCTAAATTCAAGCGTTACTGTTACGTATGACGAAGCTACTATTTCTTTGCTAGCGATGCCTTTTAAAATGCAGTGTGTGGGCTTTGGTTGACAGGAAAGGTATTTAACCACGTCTGAAGAAATCAAAGAAACGTTAAGGGCGCCGCTGTCAATTATAGCATCCATAGGAATGCCGTCCACTACTGTGACAATTATATCGCAAGCATCCGCAATTTTTGAACTAACCTCTGCACAAAGATTTACATTCCGTTCGTTATTTGATTGGGAGCGATTTTTAGCGAAGCACTGACTTTCTTTGTGACCTGACTTCTTACAAAATGTGCAAATAGTAGTAAGACGGTTGCTAGTAGTTGGAGAGGGTTCAGAGTTAGTAATGGTACGACAGTAGCGACTAATATGTCCTATACGTCCGCATGTAAAACACTTCTGATCAGTTCGTTTATATATCGGCTGAGGAATGCGTTTTCTCGACGTCAAAGCGTGCGTATCTAGTTTGGCGCGAACCGGCTTAGTGTAAATAGATAGAAACGAGACTATATTCTCCGTGTTCAAATCCGCATTAGCCGCTGCTGCTCTTATTTGGGGGTTATCAATACCGCGTATCACGATGAAAGTCATTAGTTCGTCGCTTAGACCTATCACTATTCGCAAACGCAGCAAAGTGCGTCGGGCGTATTCTGCGTACGTAACTGTGGTTGTGGTGGTGAGAGGAAGAGAAAGTCCATGTTCACAATAATGTTTATTACGTACACATACAGTTTATCACAACACACAAGAGTTAGAAGGAGTGGAGGCAAGTAGTACAGTACAGAAGGAAGAATAAAGTTCAGAGCACTATTGATAACAAGAAAATAATATATCTGTTTGCAATGTAAATAAAACGAGAATAGAATATCAATAGATAATAGGTTAGCCGGCGTCGCAAGTGAGTACGGACTGATGTGTGTGCGGGCGATCGACCCGCGCGGCTACCTGGCTCGGAGAACAAAAGAATCCCCCTCGATGCAAATTCTTTTGCATCTAATATTAGAAAAATCGTGCGGACAAATTCGACAAATTTGTACGTTGATTCCACATTAATGATTTTAATTACTTATTTAGTTTTTATATAATTAATGCAAATGTTTAATAGATTTTAATGTAAGTTTATATAATAATAATGTTTTGTAAATATTAATGCTTAGATATAATTGTACATATATTTTAGATTTAATTTAGATTAAGTTTAGCCATATAAATTATAAGTGGCGGTACGCCACAGTAACGTATTTTTCTGACGTATTGTTCATCGTTTCGAACAGGATATTAGCGTAATCTAAATTGCGCGGGCATAATGATTTAAATTCTCGTTTAAAATTAGACCACGTTCTTTCACTTGTCACCCATTCGTTTAGCCAAATTTTCGCGTCACCCCTGAGACACGATCCGATTCGCGAAAGACACTCGTAGTCACTCCAGCCATTCATATCCTGCGCACGATCAACCTCTTCGCACCATACTTCTATATTGTGAATAGACGGATCAAAACTCGAAACAAAATAATTATGCGACCGGCTGACTGGCTGTAGCGATCTAAGAGCATCAACTAGCGCCTTTGTAGCATCAGGCGAACTCGATTTTAAATTATTTGTTTGTGAAGTCGAAATGTGGGTAGTTAATAAATTATCATCAACAAATCGCGCCTCACTGGTACTTGCCTGCGGTTCGGGTGTACAACAAGCGTTATAACGAGTCGTATTTATTTCGCTTTGCACCGTGTTACTTGCATCATCGCAACGCACCATTGTGTTATTTAAATTATTTGTATTTCGACTATTTTCTATCGACGTTAAACGACTCAAGATTGAACTTAATGCGTTTTGAACGGCCAAATTCCTACTACCTACATGCCCGCTATGAGATCGCGACCTATCACGACAACGGCGATTACGTGAGCGACTACGACGCGGCGTATAGTTTGTCCGCGACCTACTCCTATCGTGTGTTTTGTCACGGGAACGTCGCCGGGAACGGTCGTTATTTCGCGATCTACCACTGTGTTCACTGCGAGAACGACGTCGCGATCTATTACCGTTATGCAAACTGCGAGCACTAGAACCGCCAGCCATTTTCACAACACTAAATAATCCTAGTACGAGCGAGACTTTGTTCCTCTTTGTGGGCAAACGGGTTAAACAATCCCACTTCTGATTTTAACGACAGAAGTAGGAAATGTTTAAAAAAAAAATAACACAAATGAAATGACCGTTAATTTAAATTTTAATAATTAAATAAATAACAAAATGAACACAATCGTTTAACAAAACAGAGGAACAAAATACTCGCTTCTAACCTAAATCTAGACTAACACTTTGGACCTAACCTAAGACCTAAACACAGCCTAAACGCTACGGAATTGATCCTAAGACTACGAACGACCGATACGAAAAGAGGGCGCGCTGCGGCGTGCCACTCCTTTTATAGGCGTTTGGTGGGGATAGTAGTGATGCCAGTTGTAAGACTGCTTAAAATATTATAAGGATTTCCTGTACACGACTGTACTTTGTTTTATTTCTATGCACATAATATTGCAAAAGTGCGAATCGCCTACTATCAATTCTTAAAGGGGTCGACTCGCACGCGATTAAAATTCGTTCGGGCGAATCGACTACTAAAAATAATGTTATTTTTGAAAGTGGTCGATTCGCACTTTCGTGCGAATTATTTTCGTGCGAATCGACTACTAACCCATCAAATTAATAGATGCCCATCATCGGCTATAGACTTTCAGACCCCAGCAGAGAAAATGTTTGGGCATAAGGATTTAAAAAGGCTCTTATAATCTTGTAACTTCTCGTCATTTTCACACTTGAGCGATATGAGTCTTCTTTTTAACTGTAATTTGTTAAAAACGCTTTTCCTTTCAAACGTATATTCCAACTGTGTAAGCATCTCCATCGCAGTTTTCGACTTTTTGATAATTTCTAAGTACTTATCCGATAAGCACTGAACAATCACATACTTTGCCTTCGCGTCTTTTATATCAAAATTATCTGGCTTTTTGTCATCTTTTGGTAGTTCCATGACACTCCATAACTGTTTTTCTTCGAGCGCTAATTTGACTCTGAATTTCCAATTGTTGAAATTCGTTTCAGGTGTGAGTCGCGGAAGGATTTCTCTTGTATGCGACTCCATTTTGTTTCAATAGACGCCAACAAGACGCCGACACTTTTTCTTCGAAATTTATGTTTTTACTTGCTACTTGCACTTTACTATTATTTGTTTTCAAACTTCGGCACATAATATTGACTTATTTCGTGCCATTGCGCAGTGGAAGCGTATGTTAGGTAATTATTTAGGTGGAGAACAGAGAAACACTTT
The DNA here is from genome assembly GCA_949319885.1 of Mecyna flavalis. Taxonomy (NCBI): domain Eukaryota; kingdom Metazoa; phylum Arthropoda; class Insecta; order Lepidoptera; family Crambidae; genus Mecyna; species Mecyna flavalis. The sequence goes on from OX439426.1 coordinate 5,027,027, forward strand.
AATTTCGTAGCAGCCATTTAATGCAAGAGACCAAAGACAAAATCATCATAGACAACATAGAAAAATATTAGGGTTGTATCACACAATTCTACAAGCTCCGTAACCCTTACCAGGGGAACAAGACCAATTGAATCATGGCAACACAGCCATTTCACTGAGCAGGATTGAGTACCTATGAGTGAGTATGTTTATGTGCGTAAAGACGCACATAAACATACTCACTCATAGGTGCGCGTCGAGATTCGAACCGTCGACTGTCCTTCCTGAAACCTCAGGGACGTTTCCCACGAGTTAATTCTCCTAGTTAAACTATACACACTTCCAGTAAAGTTGTTTATTGCTTTGTACAAAAGTATAGAAGCTTTTTATACAATATCGGTCGCCTCCGCGGTTCCTTTCCCCCCACATTTCTGAGATCAAAAGTACCCTTTACCATCCGGGGATAATGTAGCTTTCCAACAGTGAAAGAATTTTTCAAATCGGTTCAGTAGTTTCGTAGCCTTTTCAATACAAACATACAATGAAATCTTTCCTCTTTTAAATTTAATATTAGTATAGATGGTACACGCATCACATCGAACGATGCTTTCTTGTAAAGGTATAACAGATGAAAGCAGACATCAGACACCATCTTCTTTCCTTCTTTTAATTTTTGTATACTACAGCAGTAGGCAGTCAATCATGCAGCTCACCTGGTATGTAAAATGTATGGTAAATGGTCACTGCGGCCATATTCCATTAAGGAACTCTTATCCAGAAAGAGTCTGTTAATGTACTGCCACACTGCAATGTGAATGATTTTTTTATATATTATGAAATACCGAATATGGCAATTATAAGCACGAAAGAACGAATTATAGATGCTTATCTATAATTCTTTCAGTGAAACATTATGTTCGTTCGGTTTTAAACTCGGCTAGATTCTACGGTCGTAACACAAGAACCTTTTTAAGTATTATTTTACTTAGCAATTTCAAACTGTTATCGTGAACAATACGAAAGCATAGTCATTTTGATATTGTTTTGTTAATTGAACCATTGATAAAATTGAACTGTATTCTCGTCTCCTTTTGCGCGCGAGATCTTTATCAGTGCTAATTTAAATCGGTTTTAGCACCCATAAAATGAACGCCAACGCCTTTTAAATATGTTAAATGTGCAGTAAAACATTTCTTTTATATTCTTTAGATATACATATTCTATGCGAAGTCACCGCGAGTTTGCATAGAATGTCCAAGAAATGTATTATGATTGATATGATCTTTTAAATAAAATTTTAGGATGTTGTTACAACTAAAAGATTAGATAATGTCCTACATAATAACTGGTAGGTATTATGTTTGATAATTATGATCTTTTAAATAAAATTTTAGGATGTTGTTACAACTAAAAAATTAGATAGTGTCCTACATAATGACTTCAGACTTCATTTATGTTTTCAGATTTAACATAGCTAGGTAAAAGCAAAAGTGGAATTAAAATTGGGTTGTACTTTCATATCCTAATTATTATCTTGTTAAGCGTAAAGTTAAACAGGTATTTCTTATTCATATAATATTCTGAGATTCTGAGAACAGATTTCATAAATCTGTACCGATGACGTTGAAGGCTATGAAGATTGCAGAGTTCATTCCAAGAAATATTGGGTCAGGCAGGTATAATCATCAATCTAAATAGGTAGTCTGTTACATTGACGCGAGGACTAAAGTTTCGTTCTCTATATTGCGGAAAGAATGTCTTGGTATCTTATTTATAGGCATGTAAAGCCCGTTTATTTGCATTGAACTTTTTTTTAATTAACGCAATTATGACGAAGTTCCGAGATGAACAGAGTACCGTACCTACCTATGTAATATTTTTGGTGTTTCAGTGACGTGGCAGCTTAAACTGAGGTATTAGTATAATTATGTTCTGTGACTGAGGCGAATCCAATTGGCCATTTAATCTGTAATGTTTCTGTACCTGCAACTATACTTCTTGGCGGTGTAAGTGTATCTGTGCTGTGAAGTTATTTTTCTTTCAATGAAAGTCCGTTAAATCCACTTTCAAATGTCAGTGGTAGTTTTTCGGAACTGCATGTACTTTTGTTAGTAAGAAGTAACGCTTATCATACTAACCATAATATTAAAATTAACACCTAGATAATTATTTTTTTACATTATTTGAAATTCCCAAAAACAATGATAATGGATTATGCTACCCGCGTCATGCAAGCAACATAATTGTACAATCTACACCATACAGGAAAGAAATCGACATCCATTTACACACGAGGTCCACAATTCTAATTCCAACAGTTTGTCCGCAATTAGTTATAGGTGCCGCACGATCCTTGTTATATTATGAAAGAATTTACAATATTTCACGTGCAATTAACTATTTACCGATTACTATCGGGCCGGTTGTTTGCCAACCGTGACACGTCAGTGGATGGGCCAATTCCACCAATTAGGCTAAGCTATCGAGTTATCTTTGCCAATTATCGGGCAAAAAATGGACAGTGGGCCAGCCGCTCACCGATACAGTTGATACAATATACCTATTATTACAAGTCAATAGTAGTAGCTTGTTAATAAAATGCTGGTTGTTAAAAATGTATAGCCAATTGATACAGAATTACTTCAAATAGCAAACAACGTAATTAATTAGTTCTGCGACGATATTAATTTTAACCCTTTCCCCGCCACGCTTTTTTCCGAAAATGGTGCCCCACACGCCACGACCATTAAAAAAAAAAATCCAAAAAATTATTAGGTTATACTCAACTCATTCAGGCAAGTAAAAATACAACGTTTCTTGATAATGTTTTTTTGTCTGATATATCAGACATTGGCGTGGTGGGCACGAAAATGGTTTGTCTGATATATCAGACATTGGCGTGGAAAAGGTTAAATGATTTGAAAAGTACCTAAATAGAATAGTTATAGGACAGGTCCTCCACTCGAATGAGCTGTTCATCTGGAAAGCAGCCTCTACCTTATAGAAAACCATAGTAAACCATATGTATCTGTCGGCGAGTAACAACTTAAAAGCACAATTGCGAAGGGCACAATTGGTAGCGGCAAGCTCCTACTCCCGCCCTTTTGTATTAGAGAACGCATCTATGCACGCACGCACTACGCACCTATGGGATTCCATACAAAACATCTCGCCACTGACGCTGCCGCTGCTGCAGTTTCGCTGCCCGCGAAATTCGAGGCCGAGGCCTCAAAGTGTACCTACAAAAGACTCAAATGTTTTTATAAATTTTAAATTCGTGCGCATTTTTATTGCTTTTCTACATCGAACTATTGAAATGAAATGAAATGAAAAAAATTATTCTGTAAATAGATTTAAAAAAAATACTTTTGCACGTCAATCTAATAAATCATTACTTAAAAAATGAAAAACTTAATAAAAGGTCCGCTATCGCCTCTACGAGTACAAAGGCGCTCCTTTCGATGTTAAATATTACATGTATGACGTGATATCTAATTTTAGACCTGCTAAGGACGGTGTCATCAGTACATACTTGCGTGTAGTGAAAGGAATTCGCAAATACTGCCGATCTGGGTCAAAGGACAAGACGAATAAGGCTCATCGGCCTATGTAAAGGGACCTGCGATACACAGTTACACACTAAAGTATATCATATGCCCTCCAACATAGAATACAAAAAAAGTTAGTTCTGTATAAATGCATTATGCACCCGTATGTAGTACTGGTTGGGTGTTTTGATAGATTTCTGATCCTATTTTATGCAAAAATCACCTTTAAATGTAGTGGTTCCCGTTCCCGTGGGAATAGATCAAAATCCTTTCTTAGCAGATGCCTACGTCATAACATCTACCTGCATGCCAAATTTCAGCCCGATCCGTCTAGTGGTTTGGGCTGTGCCAATGATGTTTTATTATATAATATCATTGGGCTGTGCGTTGATATTTTATCTATGTCAGTCAGTCACCTTTGAGTTTTATATTTATGTATTAAGAAAATTGCCGTAGGGTCATCTGTCATGCTTCGCTTCAATAATAAATTAATGTTTAATACCAAATATTTGGTAACATCAAACCGATAAGGTGTGGTTGTAAGTATGTACATACATATTAGGCAAGGTGACATTTGCTGTACTACGAAGATTTAATTAAGCATGCAATACATTTCAAACTTATGTTACTGATTTTACCAAACAATAGAGTTTACGAAAAATGTAATGAAAATCACCGGAATGCGTTTTGCAGATGCTGCGCTTGCGCAACTTGGATGATCGAAAGTGGCCGGATCCGCCGCCATTATTGTACCGTCAACAAAAAAGAAAATAAATATCAGTGCCATTTTTTAAACATCACTTCTAAAATAAACGTCACTATTTTTTAAAACTATTATTTTTATGATTAATGATTGAAAATAAATTGACTTGCGTTAGCAATTTAAATAGGTACGTAACTTGAGCTAGTTGATTTTGCTCTTATGCCTTTTAATTTGCGGACGGTACGTAATGCTCTTAAGAAATACTCGTTTTGTCAGATGGTAGCGATTTATTCGTCGTATGTGCACGCATTAGGTATTATTGTCGGCGTTGTGTCGAAAGCGAAAAGCGATTTTGCGACAATATGGTTGCCGTATTACGTCTGGTAACCAGTTACGGGTAACTGGTAGGTAGTAAAAACTATAGTATGTAGATAATGCAAAGTTGGTGATTGATGCTCGGGAAATCGTTTCGATTCTGATTGCTCATTAGTTTTTGTGGTGAACAGTCAAACCATTGCGATGTTACTCCACTATATGGTTGCAAACGTTTAGTGTTCTTTCCCAACTTCAAGTAGAGCAGTAATCTTACCATTTTATATCATCTGTCATTAAACATTATTTTTGTTTGTCATCATCTTAAGATCGATATTTCTAAACAGAATTCATTTGTGTCTGTTATTATTGTACAAGTACTATTTCGTGTGACTATGGGAATAGTAAGGGTAAGTAAAAGTAATTTATTAATATTGTTCATAACAAAAGCTATTAACTATAATGGTATCAATGACATCATCATCATCAGCCTGTGATAGTCCACTGCTGGACATATGCCTCTCCAAATGCTCGCCACGCCGATCGGTCCTCGGCGACTCGCATCCAGCTCCTGCCAGCCATCTTGCGCAGATCATCGCTCCACCTGGCCTGAGGGCGTCCTACACTACGTTTACCGAGACGCGGTTTCCACGGACAATGACATCACTGGATTTTATTAAGACTAGAATTGTTTTATTTGGTTTAATAGTTTATTGTGTAATATCAAAATGTATTTGTTGCCACCTATTTATTCTAAAGATACTATGTATTGCCAATCTGCATAATTCCGGAAAGTAATTACCTTGCATTCAGTTTACAAACATGATAAATCTAAGCATGTATGTTCATTAATAATCAAATTACTATTATGCAAGGATTTTTATTATTAAGAATTTCAAAATTACTCGTATAAATAATAAATTTCCCCTGTTAAATGCCTTCTCATATAATTATGGTTTATTGATGTTTGTTAGGGGTGTAAGGGGTCCAAAACAACATCCTACGGGACCCAAGCCAACTTCACCTGCACGTGGTACACCCTGCTGTATGACAGACGAGGCTCTGGCGCCCCCCCCACCAATCCGCACTGGGCCAGCGTGGTGGGTGTAGGCCCAAATCCCCCCCTTATGAGTGAGATCCTTGGGGGAGGCCTATTTCCAGCAGTGGACGTCAATTGGCTGATATGATGATGATTGCACCAGTGACTCATTGACTAAATTTTAATTTTGTCACATTAAAATATATCAACCTTCACTTCCTTTGAGATCGTGATGCAATCATTACCCAATTTAAGGAGACCTCTATTCATTCATTGCTTTACTTGAAAGAGCAGCCAAGTTAGAATGGATTGTAATTTAACCAGTTCAAAAAGACCTTGTGTAAGGAATATATGTGCCTAGCCAGTGGCTCTTGTAGAAGTGGTGGTTTAATTAAATTCCAATCAGGGAGTCAGGATGCGCATACGAGGTCTGCATGCTAAGCGTGGCACAGTAAAATGACCTTTATTGCGTTATGATACGTTTCAATGCGTAGATATAAAGTTTGTGAACGTCCGTAGCAAGAAATACCTACCTATTGTCAAAAACTTTTCAAAAGTTTTATATTGCGTTAATCGATATATAGCGGATTTTTTTTTATAAATTGTTAAATAATATTATTAAAGACCAATTAATAAATGTATATTTATTATTAATAATAAATTAGTATAAAACTACTTTTTTATAATTATTATTATTTCACACTATAAAATGTTTACCGTTATATCGAAAAACGTAATTAATTTCGGACCAACCAACAAGAAGAATAAAAATAAATGATCAATGTCAGTGGCCGATACACAAACCGTGCAGTGCCAAGAAAAAAGAAAAAAGTATTGGTCCGAAATTAATTTACGTAAATATTTTATAGTGTTATTTAATAATTATTAATATTATAATTATAAAAGGTAGTTTTAAAACAATTTATCATTATTCATAAATATAGGTACATTTATTCATTGGTCTTTAATAATATTATTTAACACTTTATAAAATATTTACCGCTATATCGAAAAACGTAATTAAAAATAAACTGTTTCGGACCAATTTATTATTTATTATAACATCAGTGACATGTAAACATCATGTAAAGGAAAAAATCGTTGAAATACTTAATTATTTATAAATGTTTTTCCCAACTTATACTGAAAAAAGAAGAAGGCGACAAGTCAAGTACGAATATTTAGATTTCATTCATGTGATTGAATATGCTGTGCACTCTGGGCCTAAGTTACTATGGCTTTCTGGCATTCCCCTTTTGCACTCAAACCCAGGACTTCGAGGGTCCTGTACCTAAGCCAAGTATTTATGTACCCACCACTTTTAACTCAGCCTTAATAGCTGGGATAGTGTCCCAACAATATTAATGTACCTTTTTTTTTTCGGAGGAGAATGCGTTTATGCACCATAACCGCAGGCTAGCTAGACCCACGGCCGTGTGTGGAACACTTAATGAAGGAATATAAAAAATTATGCTTAGTTAGTTTTAAATACATTTCTGAAGAATATTACATGGGAAACCTTCAAAATTAACATTAACTTATAATTAAGTTGGTCAATCCAAGTGTACGTTTTATTGCCGTATAAAAGCGTGACACGTCGTTACGCCCTGTTTACCGTGCTTTCTTTGAAATGCGTTTATCATTCAGTAATGTACACTATGTGGCATTGTGGCTAAGCGTTGAGGTAGGTAGTTCATATTATCACAAACGTGATTTTTATAACAATCAGCTGCGCACGCAAGATTATTTTTTAACGCCTGGAATACGTTACGTATCATCGTATCCTTCGTCGGGAGCGGAGGGTATGTGGCTAGGATAAGTACGTGGAGAAATTGTCCTACTTAATTTCAGCGAGCTACTCCTTGCTTTATGGCGTTATTGCGACGTCTAGTCCGACTGGCTAGCTACCACTTCCACAGATGAAATCTGGCGCCATAACAGCTCTGGCTGTGTTCCGGCAAAATTAGTGTCGGAGCTAGTACTCTTAAAATCAGAGGCTCGAAGATCAGATGGGCCTATAGTCTGGCAGCACATGCGACGCTTCCAGGTGAAGCGACCCTTAATGGAATAGGCCGCAGTGGCCGCTTACCATCAGTTGGGCTGCTTGCCTGTCTGCCAACTGACCTAGTATAAAAAAAGTCTTTCCTAGTGTATCTCTTAATCTCATCACATCAAAATCGGTTAGGCATGTTGAAGAGGAAACATACAAACGTAGTTATAACATAGAGAATAGCAACCCGTTCAGATTTCTCAATGGCACACACCCCAAACTTGGATCCAATAAATGCCTGAACCATTATGAAAATATTTATTTATTTATTTATTTACACTTTATTGCACAAAAACAAGTACAATTGGCGGACTTAATGCCGAAAGGAATATATTAATTAACACTATTTCTGTATTTCTTCTGGCAATACCATGTTGCTTTTTCCTCTTATACTTATTATCAACTCCTAAGTCTACTTATTTCATTACTTCAGCATCATTTCCTTGCAATAAAGATTTATGACAAACCGATAAATGTTGCAAACATATTTCATTTTGGACTTTATCACATTCTCAAAAGGTTTCATTTTATTAATGCTTATAATATTTCTCTGTAATAAACATAAACTAAGAAACACCAACACGTGCGTTTACGCCCAGTATTTATTCAAACACGCGCGCGCATCTCGTCTCAGCGGTTCGCAAATGAATATTCTATGAGGAAAAGTGAGTTTGACGGAAACGTATTTAATAGCTGCCTAACGAGCTCTAGTGTTGAGAAAGACAAATAATAGAAATTTGTTTTTAGTCACTAGCACACTAGGAAATAATCAAGAGAATGCCGGTGATATTTAAACAGTATAGCTTATTAATTAAGTTTTATAAGATAACATAAATATCATAAACACGTGTCCTCCTAGCCAAGTTTGCGGCTAAGATGACCTATCAACCAACTACGAAGAATAGTTTTATAGTGCATGTGTGCCCTTTGCGCCAGGGGTCGTGGGTTCGAATCCCACCCAGGACAAACACTTATGTGATGAACATTAATTTGTGTCATTCTTATTGTTGTATGTACCTTCGTTGTTTCTAATACCCATAACACAAGTGCTTACGCTACTTACTTTGAGGTCAGATCAATGTATGTGATATTGTCCAATATTTATTTATAAGCAGGCACTTATTACTCTCATAGCACGGTGGAACAACAGACAGTCTGACTGTAGAGATATCAGGCGCAGGACCTTTACGTGCTTTCAGAGACGCCTAACACCGCCATTTTCTAGATTCCGGACTGTGACTGAGTAATTTCCGAACAGAAAAACCCTATCATAAGTTATCGGTCCGACCCGGACTCCTTTAAAGTGTTACTTCCTAGCTACTTTACCACGAAGTCAATCGCATAATAGTAGAATCGAGAACACATGGTATGCTTTAAATTTTATGGAACAGTTTTCCGCATAGTATAACCATACTGACCTACAAGAAATTGTGCAGGTGTACCATGGAATATATGATTTTAAAGTTTCACATGTTGAAAAGTGTCGGCGTTTATAGCATCATTATTTATAAGCAACCTATTAAGTAATTAAGTATGGATGTTGTTGCTACTTAACATTTAAATCAGGTTTCGTATAATCAGGTAAATAATGTATTTCATAGTTCACGCCGACATTGCGTTGTTAAGCAAATTAACAATTACAGATAATTTTATAACATTAATACTCAAAAATTAAATGGCAAACTTAACAGATTTATTTAACAACTTTCGTGCTACGCCATAAAAGTTACTTATTTCTTATAATAATATAGTTATTTTTAATTGGTTTCCGCTTATTAGTAACATCTGCACCGTATCGTATATGCAAATGGTATGTTATCAAAATATTTCGGCAATGGGCCAGTGGGTCACCAGACCGGTTGGGCCACTATCGCCGACCTCTAGTTAGCTAGAAAATACAAAAACTGTAGTTTCATGAGTTTGTTTGATTAACACCGCTTGTATACCTTGCATCCAAAACCTGCAAGAAAAAGTATCACTAGTTCCGCCGGGACTTCAGTCAAAATGACAAGGGACTAATGAGAAAAAAAAGTATCAATTGTTTCACCGGAACTTTTTTGATCGGAACTAAGGATCGAGACTGGCCGGTTGGCATTTGGTGGTGACCCTGTCCTATACGCCAGGGGTCGTGTGTTCGTATCTCACCCAGAACAAACATTAATGTGATGAAAACTTGTGTTTGTGTACAATCATCATCATCATCATCATTTCAGCCAAAAGACGTCCACTGCTGGACATAGGCCTCCCCCAAGGATCTCCAAGCCGATCGGTCCTGCGCCACCCGCATCCAGTGGATTCCGGCGACCTTTACAAGATCTTGTGTACAAGGTACCACAATTATGTATTTATTTGTGGAACCTTCGTTGTTTCTGATAATAATAATGATAAAATCATTCTAAGTGCTGTTTATTAGGTATATTTAGGGGTTTTTGAATCCCAAATGGCACAGTTTTGAATTTTAAGTGTACCAGCTCATACATACATTTGTTTCCTAGAGCTATTGAATGTCTAGTCCGTCCTCAAGAAACGGTTTTTACAAAGTAGATGTTTTTTCTCCTACTTAATCGTTAATAGAGCCGTTTTACATCAATTTGTATGAATTATTAAAAAATATTCGAATCTCAGGCGCGTTTAGCTAACGGTTCATCTTTATGCAATTCATACCATTTTTAGCAGAAATAGATTGAAATTAATTATCATTACACAATTAGAGGTTAAGTAATCTATCAACAAGCCATTCGAGTTTGGTCCATCATCAGACCATTTTGGATTACATGATTGGTGTTTATATAGTTAGAATTGACATTTCGACATTTATCCAATTTTGCAATATGTAATGGTACCTAGTTTAGTCTTCGATGAGATAATAAATGTAGGTCGCTTTAGATCAAACATGGTGGAGTTTTCTTTATGGTTAATCAGTTGGCAGACAAGCATGCAGGCCACCTAGTTAGCGGCCCTGCGACCTATTCTACTGAGGAATACTCAACAGGAAGCATCGCTCAAGGTGCTGCCACACTGTAGGCTCATCAGATATTTGAGTCTTTAATTCAATTTTTGATCTCCCATATTAATATTGTTGGAACACAGCCAGAGCTGTTATGGCGGCAGATTTCTTCGGCTAACCAGTCCGGCTCCGTTAAAATCCTACCACCAACCGAAAAGTATAAGTTTGGTAGAGCCCTGTTTCTAACAGTTCCTCTCTGGGTCGAAATCGACAGGCTCAACCAGGTAAGAACGACTGCTCTCACTTAAGACTGTAATTAATTATTTAGTTGAACTCAACTAATTCGAGCTTCGTGTCCTCGCCCTTCCTCCTCCCCCTTATTTAATTGATAAGTATAGGTAAAAAAGCAATCACGCACCACCGCACTGATGTTGTTGCAATTAGCAGGAGAATTTTTCAAGTATGCGTATGCATGAAATGCATTACAGTCACGAAACCAGACAATGGCGCTACTTCCCAAAAGCAAAATCAACACGCTATTTAATGATATGATATCCAGTTTACGAGGGTCATATAACTGGTAATTTACAGATACGAGTAACCAATTAACTGAAATATATATCTTAGTAAAAATACTAACATCATGCACTGGGCTAATTTCGACAGAATGATACAAAGGTTTCACTTCCTTTAAAATTATGTATGTTACAAACATACCAACTTTTGAAGAAGATTCGCAAAAAAGTATATACAGAAGGTACGTAATTTAATCGTCATTGATTTGCCAAAATTCTATAGGTACAGAGGATAACTTTTATAACTGCCTTCTTGCAAATGTTATGATATACAGTATGACAGGAAATGCGAGGGACATATTTAAACCCCAAATAGTTCATGCTACCATATAACAAAATAAGTATAAATCATTAAAAATTCTGGTAAATATCTGTCAATAACCTTAGTCGAAACCTGAAAATCCGCGTAACGTGCGGGCACTCTTCCCTTCACAGTACCTATTTCGTGCACTCTTTCATTACTCAAATTATTGTACTTGCGTACAATTTGAGTTTGGGGCGTAACCGGCCACTCAGCACACGGGATTTTTAGGTAGTTCAATTATTAGAATAATTATGAAAAAAATTAAGGATATATTTTTTATAGCGAAATGGACTCTAAATCGGGTTCTGAACACTCTCCTTAAATATGTCCCTCGGGTTACCTAACACGCTGTATAAATACAGAATTGGATATTCTGTTGCACGAGTGAGTTGAAGAAAGTAGAGGGGAACAAACCACTGCGTCTCTGCGTTATAATTAATATAACAATATCAAGAACATTTTCAAGGAAGACCTTCAGCATTGGGGTTACGTGGAGCCTCCTCAAACAATGGTCCATCTCTTTTGTTGCCCCGCGTGCCCTGATACTTGCAAAGGACAGGAGTTGTTGCGCGCTGACCATAATTCAGTTCGGGTGGCTAGCCAGCCATACTGGGCCAGAAACATTTAATTTTAGCCATCGACACATTAAAAACAACATAAATAAATAATATCCTTCTGTTACTCTTTGAGTGTTGTGTATCAACACGAGTAATAAACGCAACTGTAGCGCTACAACACTATGTAATTATGTAAATAATTCGGATTTTAGCATAATTGCTATTTTGGTGCTTGCGATTGCAACGGATTAACACAGATAAAGCCACAGGCTTTCTTTTCGAAATCTGTTAATAAAGAACGGCCCTTGGACCTTGCATTGAGCGCATACAATTTTTGTTACTACTTTTTTTGTATGAAAGAGGAATGCAAACGGAGAAGTGTCTTCTGATGGTACTTACGAGGAGTCACTTATTCGTCTTTCTCGCTTTGCTTTTGCATTTTTAATACATTAAACACACAAAAATGGTTATTACTCATAATGAACGTCTATCATGGGTGGGATTGGTGCCCACCTTAAGTGCATAGGGCACAGTCACTACTCGTACCAAACTCGTCATCGAGCCAGTCACAAATATTAAAATACCAGGTTATATATAAATTAACCTGCGAATTTTCTGCACCCATAACTCAAATAGGCGAATAGGACTTAATTTTCAATGAAATAAATTTAGTTTTTCTTCTTTTCAGATGACGTGTTCATCGACAGTGGCATAACTAATGATATTAGTGAACCAGTGTGTAAGCTAGTGATACAATAATTATTATAGTCACATAAGTGTAGTGTTAAGTGTTAGTGTAGTGTCTGGTGTACCGGGCCGTCGTCAAAATGATGACATTGTACAGAACCATCAAGGGGACCAGTACGACGAAGAGGAAGAAACGAGAACGAAGGTTAGTATTTTACCTTTAGAATGCATGCAGCTATTGAGTAAGCAAGTAAGTAATGGCAGTTATGACCATTTTTAGGCTTAAAACGGGGCATCAAATTCAAATGTTCGTTTGGTAGGGTAGGAACACCGGTTTGCGACCACTTAAGCGACTTGTTGACTTCAGAGTTGATTTCTATCATGATGCTGTACGTCAAGATTTTCCAAAAAATTAACATTTGATCTTACAATAGTCTAGATTTATAAAACCTAACGTTTATAAACGTAGCAGTGATACATAATTTTAAAAAATGAATTATTCGTAAAACTAGCAAAAACACCGGTTATCGGCCGTTTGGCCCAGTTATCGACCACCTGTGCACCGGTTATCGACCACCTAATTTACGGTAGAAAAATGAGTCTTATTCAATATAGCCATAGGGTATATTATAGTATGAAAGTGAAACAGTTAATGAAATCAAAAAAGCGGTATATTTTTACTCTCTTTTGCGACCTAAAAATACAATTGAGGAACCAAAAGGTCATATTTGTTGATTTCTTTTGATTTGGAACACGATCGAAAAGCCTATCCTATAATATAGTGGATCTAAGAACTCCGTTCTGCCGGCATGCTTCTCTGTAGGGCAAAGGCCTCCATCCTCTGGTTACTACTGGCTTAATCACCACGCTTGCCAAATGCGGATTGGTGATCACAAACCCGAGCAGTGTCCGAAAAAACCGACACAAAGTTAACTCGACCCGGGAATTGAACCCAGTACCCCGCGATCTCGGCCCTGTACTTAAACCACTAGACCATCGAGGCGCGAAAAACAAAACACAAACAAAAAATGTAACAAACAGAAATAAATTAAATGTTTAGTATTTATCGGGTGCGTTTAATTTCCTAGTTCAAATAAAGTTTTATTTATTACTAATTACGTTTCTCTCTTCTCTTCTATCCTTTTTATATTATCTTACTAGCCTTCCGCCTGCGGTTTCACATGCGCGTAATCCCCTTTTTCAAATATCCCTCCCCCCCCTTCCCCCCAAATTGTCGGAATCAATTATAGTACCCTATGTTGACCGGGAATAGTGTAGCTTTCCAACAGTGATAAAATTATTCAAATCGGTTCAGTAGTTTCAAAATTATTATTCCCGCAGGAATAAGACGTTTCCGGTAGCAATTTTATAGCCTTATGTCCTAATCCGGGTTATAAACTATACGTGTACCAAATTTCATCTAAATCCGTTCAGCCGTTTAAGTGTGATTGAGTAACAAACATCCAAACATCTAAACATCCAAATTTCCAAACATCCAGACTTTCGCATTTATAATGTTATGTTATAATTATGTACATACATATATACATAATACATACATTTAATATTATTTAATAGGAAGTAGGATTTTTTTGAACGGCCCGAAAACAGGTACAATTTTACTAGTTATCGACTGCCTGTTAAAGACGGCCGTTAACAGGGTTTGTTTTCACCGGTTGTCGGCCGCTAAACTTTTGGTATTTTTAAAGGTCATTATCTTCGAAACTATGAGGTATACTGGCGGTCGGAAACTGGTTGTCAAGTCACAAATTCCTAGCTGTTCACAAATGTAAATGAATCTATGTTGGTGCATTTAAGGTTTCCGCAATGTAGGCAAAGAAAAATGACGTAAATTAACCGGTTTTCCGACCACCCGGTCGGAAACTAGATTTTGATATGAATCGATAACCTATTGCCCGACCACCAAAAATATTACAAATTATGAAATGTTTGGTGAGTTTGGGCACTTGAATATTAAAATTAAACATCTTATCCTTCACACAAACCAAATCAAACCCCTATAAAATAATAGTAACACTCAAAATCTAACATTTGAAAATCGATCCACCTACAACTATTTTTGCTAAATTTGTCACGTGTCAACACACCAAATTTTGAAATGGCGACTGAGGGCTCAGTTCGCAAATTATAAAGTCATGCTGTTGGATTAAGAACCGTGGAGTTTGTCCAGGTCGACTGGCGCGAAATTAGAAATGAGCTGTCTATAGTCTATCTATTATTCAAAAAAACGTGTGAAGTGGTCGGAAACTGGTGCTGGTCGGCAAACCGGTGTCACTACCCTATTTGTTCCATAAACTGGTGTATATTTAATTCCGTATTATAAAAGACAGCGCACTATCAATTTATCGGTGGAAAGCCATTAATTGTCATCAATGTGACAATAGTGAGTGTGGGACATCGTCGAGCCTTTGGCTTTGCGTATTGGTAAAGATCAATTATGTTATTTTAAGATTATTTTTTTTATAAATTTTATTTATTTAGAGCATACATAATTAATTAAAATGATAAATATAAAATTCTATTTCACAGATATTATAGTCAATTATGTATACTTTGAAAGTCACCGATCACCGTTCGCTTGTCATCGGCGTTTGCGCAAGCTTGGAGCGCCGCCGGCGAGTGTACGGTGAATGTTGGAACTTCAACCACCAACACTGTTTTACTTTTACTTTGCTCGGTGTTAGAAATTGTGCTAGTTCGTCACGTCTGCGATAGATGGCGTGCTTAATAACATTGCATTTTAAATGATGTTGTTTTTTAAATGACTTAAAAATGTAGATGAATGAAATGGTTTCTTTTTCATTTTCTTGTGCCGCTTTTTCTAAGAGCTCTGTTGAAATAGTAAAGAGACAAATTTTTTTGTAAGAATTTTCCAAAAATATAAAATGTGTGAAATATTCTCCTGAGTCTGAGCATCACCCTTCGGAGTTATATGACAGCTAACTAATTGTATCTTACAAAAACTATTTAGAAGGAATTTCATCGCTAGACATCTAAATAAATCATCTCTCCTAAGTATACACTAGCGCAAGGACTACTTTAGAATTAGGAAAATTAATGATGTTCTGGTTCCGTTATATTTTTGCTGACAGCTTAGCATGAACATTATAGGAAAAAATCCCACAAGTCAAGTATAATTGGTAAACACGATGACCGGGCCACTAAGTAAGATGGATGGGAGTTCATAATGTGTTAACATTATATTATTGCAGATGACAAAAAACTTAGGCTTTTTGAATACTTTGGGCTGGTCAATAGCCACAAGGTTGGCACCGGCTCGTCCCAATCGGATGTGAAGAAGAAACCGGGGGAGTTTAGTGGGAAGTGGGACTTAGTCTCGAGGCCCACACACGGCCGCAGTCTAGTTTATAATTTAGTAGCGGTAGAGCCATGCTGTTTTACAGTACGAATGGGCCGGCTCGACCGGGGAAGTACCACACTCCCCATACGCCCATAGGCCAGCAACGCATCAGCGATCCCTCTGGTGTTGCAGATGTCCATGAGCGGTGGTGATTGCTTACCATCAGGCGACCCGTTGGCTCGTTTGCCGCCCCTGACATAACTTAAAAAATAATCTTAAAATAGTCATACATTTTGGACGATCACGGAACCCTGGACTAGCCTAACAAGACAAGGTCAATAGCACCGCTAATCGATCCAAAGTGATCTAAAACAGACAGCGCCGATTACGCGCTCATCTTAATTAGAAAACACATTGCCGTAATAACTTAATTATGTTTTTGCGGTATATCGATTTAGTTTCTCTGTCTCTGTCTATTAGTGTTGCCCAAATGCAAGAACAAGACGAGACTTAGCCAGTCTTGGTCTTGGTCTTGCGCCAATACACCTGGTCTTGGTCTTGGTCTTGGTCTTGCGCCAATACACCTGGTCTTGGTCTTGGTCTTGGTCTTGCGCTCCCAGTCTTGGTCTTGGTCTTGGTCTTGCAGCAAGAGTCTTGCAAGTCTTGCAATTACCTATTAGTCTATTACTATTTATTAAAGTTTACTTTAAATCTTAGAAAAACGTATTAGAATTGGAACATTGTGAGCTTGAATTAACATAGCCATAGTAAAGATCAAGCAGATTAATAAATAACTGAAGATTTGATAAGAAATTCGAAAAATCAACTGACCTATATGTCGTTTTCCATGGAAGTAACTGTTTCTTAATAAACACGTGCGCGTGTATCATAACCATGTACTTCCGAAAAGCGGCAAATTTCTTTGAGAAGTAAGTACAAAACCTTTGATGCCGCATTATCAAAGTGCCGATGGTTAAAACATAACTATGCATGCACTCAGTTTGATTTTAATAGATATATTTTTATTCGCTATGTTTATGGTATTACTCGTAATGCGCATAGGTCCAGTTTTTCATATTCTTTGATACAGTTTTTTGCGTCTCATAGAATTCCTAAGCGTACCTACCTATACACCGAACTGTTACACCTAACTACTCAGTGAAATAGCGCTAAAGTCCTAGCTGCAAGACGCAAGAGTCTTGCAGGCTATGTCTTGTTCTTGCTCAAGTCTTGCACGGTCAGTCTTGGTCTTGGTCTTGCTAAAAATACGCGGTCTTGTTCTTGGTCTTGGTCTTGCAAAAACGCAAGAACAAGACCAAGACTGCAAGACCAAGACTGAATTTGGGCAACACTACTGTCTATATAAAGTTTAAAAACAATTTAAAACTTTTACAGTACGAACCACATCAACCTTACCTTTTTTACTTTGCTTTGCTTACATTTTAGTGAATTTAGTTAATAATAATTACAAAGTTTTGGTCGGGTTTGTGCGAAAATCGCGTATTTCCTATTTTTATGTTTCATTGGTACCCGTGTAAAACCGATGACTGCGTTTTAATTAAATATTAAAAACAATTTGGGAGATGACACTTTTTATTTTTAACATATTCTTGTTCTGACCTTAAAATTCATTTAATGATTAAAGATTATTTAATTAATTTTAAGGCCGGACTATGTCCTGTTAAATTGAATCCCAAGCCCACAAGTGGGAGTGTCGACATAAATCGTTTCTCGAAAACTTGATAAATAATTTCGAATGTACTCTGACCCTTAATCTTTCACAATCTATCTCTTGGTTAGGGCTGCCACAACTAGTACTAGAACCTTACCTTTTTTGTTTACTCTATTGTGGTGAATCTAATGATATTGAGCAAAATATATGTTAAGTTTCGTGTGTCCGACTCATCTTCAACGCAACGCAAAATTAAATGTCAAACAACGGGACGTCCACATTTCAATCGCCTCTGGGTTTTTTGAACAGTAACTATACTTACAAAACTTTCTTTTTTGTAGACATAGAAATAAGGCTCTCTATAACATGGTGTTGGAGCTCTAAATCTATCTTCGTAGGCAATTCTAAATGTTGTGGATTCAATTCTATCTAGTAGGTTCCGATGTAAGAAGACTCTAATGACACATTTATCTTTGAATGAATGAGTAAGTTTCAACATTGTACTAAGTAGTAGCTGCTCCTATGCACTTTTCGATAATTCAGAGGATCCAGGGCCTGAGCTGTAACCTCTAACCTTTTCGGATCAGTTTAAGTTGTACGGAAACTGTTTCCAAATCTGGTAACCCTATTTCCATTCGTCCTTTCTTCAAGGAACGTACACGGATATTGTTGGATAATAAACTTAGGTGGTCAGTGAAGGCGCCTTATATCACAAAGGAATTTATTTGGTGTCGAGACCACAGTATCAAGATCTGACAAAGTTCAAGGTGATTGGCCGCTAGGGTCTATTTACCTTGCTCCGTAATTAATCAATTGTTATGGAATATTAGATCGTTCGGTATCGTTGCTTTTAGAACAAATACGTGGGTGTTAGTAGTATTTCAAGTCTGCATGGTTTATTGTTATAGTTTTTTGACAAACGTAACCATTGCTTAATTTTATCATCAAAGTTCCGAGTACATTATTTTTAATTTATTAGTCTGCTAATTTATTGGACTTATGTATAATGCAATACCTAATACATACCTATCTTTGTCTGTTTTTATGTTTGTCATGAACTTTGACGTAATTGTTTTAAAGACGAAAACAATTTTATTACATTTATAAATTAATCCATTTTTCTTTTTTTTTTCTCAGCGGGTTACGTAATTCTCTTGGAGATAGCCAGAGAGACAACATGTAAATGTTTAATATGTTCTTATACTTTTTAGTCTTTTAATACTAACTCTTAAGACCTCAAAGTAAAACTTTATGAAATCGTAATCACTTACAAATAAGCGAAAAGGAAAAGGAAACCTAAACAAGCTAGGAATAATTGAACATTATTTTATTCAACACCTTAATTGTCCGATAGTCCTTCACAAATCATCGTCAACGTCAAGAAACACTAGAAAATCCAAAACGTAACATACTTAGGTACACGTAATAACATCCTCAGAATTCCCAGATGCAAATCACATACAAATTCTTTGATGTCATTAGTAATCCGGTTGCGTTATCGAAATTCGTGATGATTGAGAGGAATCGTGAATTCGGCGGTTTGAATGCAAGCCTGGTACATTTTATTGCACACTACCGAATAACTTGCATTTATTCCACTGATTCTGTAGCGAGGTTTGTCCCGTCTTCAGATTTATTGTGGGAACCATCTGTGATGTCATCGTGACTCAGAATTTGAAATAATACATTACTTCGTCCAATCAAGATGTTGTTAGATTTCACGGTTAACATCAGATGATGACGGACCTCCATTAATTATTTTGTTTGAGTTTAATCTATTTTATACAAGGCAAGGTTGACCTTGTATTATGGATTTATTTTCAATAGATGATTTGTGTATGACAAGCATTCAATACTTCACTATCACACGACCTGATGGTAAATGATGATGTAGATTTTTATGCATTATGCTTTTCTTGGTTTTAAAAACCTAGCTAGTCTAAGATTCCCTCATTGGTTTACATTACACATAAAATAATAACTCATTTTGATGTCGTTTTTTGTGGATAAAGCTTTTATTTCTAAACGTATGTACGTTTAAGATATAAAAAGAAATACTAGTTTATGTTACGTACGAGTATAATTTTAAACGAATTATCGTACTAGATTTGATTGAGTAATTTCAAATCAATAACAAAAATAGCTTGTAAAATAAGCAGGTCATCTAAAAACTATTTCAGTTAACTAGTGAAACGTGTCCACCTATCGACTACTCATTGCTTTATATTGTGGAGCTAATGGCAATGTAATAAATGTCGTTGCTTAAAAGTCTAGAAACTAGGTTTGCGAACGTGAGAATAATGTGAAGCGATTCAATGCTAAATTGAGGCGACTGTGCACTGTTGAATAGCCTAGTCTTAGATCTTGTTTGCACTCTTTTATAGTTGTTATCTATTGGGAGCTAGCCCGATCTCCACTTGTTGTTGGTTTAATGATGAGCTATTTTAATCATAAAAAAAGTCTTTGACACCTCCGTGCCAAACTGGTAAAGCTACTTAGAGTTCTTAAGTCATAAAAGATGGCAGTCGTAGGTTAGATTCCCGCTTCGGGTCTAGTTGGTGGTAGTCCGACTAGCTAGCTCACAGGAGAAAGTGCCTCTTCCATGTAGTAGGCCACAGTGACCGCTTACCATCAGGTGAGATGTATAATATTTGTCGGAAATGATGAAATGAACCTTTGCGAATACTTAAGTTTTTAAATTAACAACCGTCGTCTTCACTATCATTTGGTACGTTCTTATCCACGCAGCAATAGCTGACGGTATCTTGCCGCTGCCGAGCATTGTAATGTTTATTCGGTTTTATTAGATGAATTAGGGGGGACTAATATGTATATTCATACTAGTTGCGTGCTCTCATTCTAGCGTTTATTGCCAGTGCTTACAAGCTTAGCACCAATGGATAGCCATCGTGGTGCAACGACGCTGTTACATGAAACAATCCGGACCGTTTCCTGGTTTTGTAAACGCGCTGAAACCGGCGCGCTGTCACTCGCCCACGGGCGCCTTGCACAATCACTGGGATACTATACGCAGGACTTATTCATATTACACACCAGAACACTTCGGTAGACTTAAGCAAAGACTCGAAGGTTAGATGAGACTACAGTGTGGCAGCACATTGGACGACGCTTCCTGGCGTCTCTCCATGGATGCCGCTTACCATTAGTTGGTCTGCATGTTATGAATACGCAAAATATTGGACATTTTTCAATTTCCACTGCTGATTATAGGGCTCCTCCAAGGACCTCCAAACCGATCGGTTCTGCGTCTCCCGCATCCAGTCTTTACCTTTGTAAAAGTTTTTGAAGAGAATGCCCTATTTTGGATTTTAGCCTTGTTTCCTGCAGAAGGAATTGTTAGTTAGTTACCATAGATCGTTTTGGCAATACGAAGCAGTTCAATTGAAACCGAAGATAAACACACATTTCATTAAATCAAAAAATCTCATAGAGCAAGCTCACTGGTTAATGCTTCGTTGAACATAGACCTTAAAAATAGATAAAGACGAACGAAGTTTTCCTATTGTATGTTAAGGACGATTCAATTATTAATTTATACTGTCAGGTGTATAGAGATGTGCTTTCTAAAGTATGATCTAATAATATCAGATCGCATCGCAGAACATGCAGCCTTATCCATGCTATCGGCATTGTTATCGGTACACGGTACAACGTAACTATGTGTGAAATGAAGCCATTTTCGCTAGCAACACTGATCCTAATCAGGAGAGTCGCGGGCGCATCTTTAAGTCTTTGATATAAGGGCTATATTCCCGTGAATATAATGATATTCGTATAGACCCTCATCTGCGTAGGCGGTAAACAAAGGTATAATATAAATTGGTCGGTTAGTATCACTGCGTCAAATTCAACATCTCCCAATATTGCGTAGTGAGGGCCCACGCTACTACGATAGTAAAATTTTGTTAGCCCTCAATTACACCGTTGTTAAGAATTTACAAGGTGTGTTGGGATGGATCAGATAAGGCATGTCAATTGAATAGTAAATGTTACGTAAATACACGTAACTAAGTAATTGGAAAGTTTGGGATCTTCGGTTTGGTTGAAAAAGTGCAGTTAATGAGATTGAATTTATCATAAGTGAGTGTGACATTATCAGGAATTTCTGTGAATTTAGTAATAAAATACGATAACAATCGACAGTATTGTTGTTAGAATTTCCAATGTTATGCTTTTATTAATTTTTGTTTTGATAACTTACGATTATATTATCAATTCATGGAAATAAATCCTTTTAACTATATAATTTTCTTTATTTGAAAAATAGGATTTGAAGCATAGATGTTTTGGTTACATATTTACCTAACTAAAGAGGATGTTGTACATTATTTGAAATTCATGAATTTGTGACACAACGTCACATTTGCATTAGTTATTTTCATGGAATTAATATTATCTATGTAACTATATTACGTCTATAGTTATTTTTTAACGATTTAAAATGTCAATTATTTATTGTTGTCGTCTCAACAAAATCTGGGCTATACTCATAGAAATATTATGTACTGATAATTAATAGCTCAATGGCTATACTCATCAATTTTGTCCATTTTCAAACCAAATACGAGTTTTAGGAGCGGATCAAAGGTGTAACTCGTTTCGGTCATTTTGTTACAACAATCATGAAAACCTTACAAAAAATATAAAACATATTTTTCTAAAACCGATCCCAAATACGCAAAAATAAAAGCCCCAGTCTATTGAGTGGTATTCAGTGTCAACACATCGTCCTTAGTTCTTATAAAAGAAGATTACAGAATAGATAAACCCTGACGTTCCCTATAGTAATAAAAGGTTAATGTTTACTGAACTTTGTCGGCACTCGCGTATCGAGAGAATCTATTTCTCGGTATGATAAAGATCTGCGATACTGCACCGAAGGGAAGATTTATTCGAGGTACTTGCCTATTTAAATGCATAACGCATAAAGTAAACAAAGAATTTTAAAATGGAACTATGCATATCTGTAGAGTTGGTATGTCATAGTATGCAGGCTTCCGTTGGCTGTGTTTGAATTCTTAGGCCTTGATCCGGATTTGATTGGGATGCAAAACATAATTGAGGAGGACACGGCGTTGGCAGCAAAAAGAAAATTTTTTCATCACGTTATGTTTACCCTTCTAATTACGGGGTTGGCGATGTGGGAGTGATGCCTCCGGTATTTCATGAGTCCTTATGCGACGGTAACCGCTTACCATCAAAGTACATGAGCAATCTTAAAATTCTCCGGAAATAAATCACCAGAGTTAAAAAAAACATCAGGATGGCCATAGGTTTGAGCGCCACCCTTGTGTTATAAAAAAAGATGTCCTGAGAAGTTGAACTAATTAAAATAAGCAAACACCTAGACTAGTACTAAGAGACATATTTATGCAATTGTTTGAACTATATTATAGGGATACAAACAAACTATTTCCGGACCTTGCGACCTTTTCTGTAATTGCTGTCTTCTCAGTAATTGCACTAAATCTGTCGTCAAATATTTCAAAAGTACCTAATATCACATTCATTCATAAAAATAAAATCATGTTTAAGCTTAAAAAAATACAAAAATACAAAATTATTAAATAAGCATCAATTAAGTGTAGTTAGATAAATAAATCAAAGACATGAAGGAACCCAAACACAAAATTAAGCGAGAAATAGTTTTATTTATCAGACTAACTAATTTTTAATTGGCGTTCACCTATCGCCTCTGATAATTGTACACGGGGAGATAACGCGCCTAAGTGAGAATTTATGTTTTAATAGCAGCCTCTGTTTGCCTTTTAACTTATTTACGGAATGTGCTACACTGATTGCTATACAATTTCTAGCGGTTATGCTAAAATTTTGCTTTTGACAAATGATTCAAAAGCAAAGGTTAATGTAAGTATTACATATTGGAAAGAGATTAGTATTGAATTATCTTTTGTTTTTACTTTTTTATACAAAGAAAGTAAGAGAGTTGAGTTTCAATTTTTGGCCCAAACGCCCCTTCTGAGCCAATCGATCTATAGACTTTTTACCAAGTAATAAAATATTTCTAAAAAATATTTTAACATAATATAATTTTAGCATATCTTACTAATATTCTATTAACTGAACTAATATCATAAATGCGATGTTTGTGAGTATGGAGGGATGGATGTTTGTTACACTTTCACGTAAAAATTACTAATAACGCTTTATGTGTGCAACAAGCATTAGCTTTATTAAGAATGCCCGCACGACTCATAAAAGTAAGAATGGATGTTTACTTAAACCGGCGAGATAAAAGAGGAGAAATAGTCTGTTTGCTTAGGGAATAAGCGGACGGTGAATAGAATTGCACGTACAATATCACACATAGTAATTATGTATGAAGATCGTACATAAATGAACTTTTGTTGATACATAGAAATACCTACATTTATTTGTGAACGTTGAGACTCTAACATAACTCCCGTTTTATTGAGACATTTTAATCTAGAAGAATCTGTAAGCCCTGGAAGACTTTTGCCCGAAGATGGCAACTGTACGCAATATTTATGCAATTATTCTTTAGTATGTTTTAAGTTCTAAGTGTGAACTGTACACCCAAAAGCCAGTATACCTATATACTTTTTAGGTGTATCCAAAGGTCTAAATACAAATAAAAAAATATTTATGTCACTTGGTGACTCAAAATCCGTGAGGGAATTTCCGAAATGAAATTTTGTGCAGTTAAATGGGATGTCTCGTGAATTTGATATGAACACTTAGGGACATCTTTTACATAAAACCTCAAACCCGTTATTTTGTGTTAGGGAGAACTTATTTGTGCTTTTTGCGGTTTTTATTTGATGTTGACTTTTGGTTGGATTTTTTTATATTTTCCTTCTATACCTACGCTATCTTACTCTTCTCAGTCCGATTGTTTATGTAACTGTAATGGATATGTATCAAAATTGTAACTCCTTTTTTTTCTTCTAATGCTTTGACGAGCCATTTGGTGTAATGGTCGAGAAGTCGGCTATTACACCAGAGGTCGCGGGTTCGATCCCCGCACGGTACAAACATTTGTGTGCATGAACATGTCTGTTTGTATCTGTCTGGGTGTTTCTATGTATAATATGTATGTATTTACAAAAAAAAAGTATATAAGTAATGTTTATCCTTTGTCTGGCACCCATAGCACAAGCTAATGCTTAGTTTGGGGCTAGATGGCGCTGTGTGAAAAATGTCCAGAGATATTTATTATTTATTTATTTATTATTATTATTCTCCAAGCATTTTGTTCTGATCTAGTCAGTGTACACTTGCACCATGATCTAGGATTTAGCTGGTCCATAGGTCATAAGTGCCACATTCGTTATCGCTCAATTTGCGATAGTAAATACCAAAACCCGTAGGTACTTTCAATATCGATTGACCACGTGACTTTTCTAATAAGGCACCTGTCAAATCCATACAATTTGAAGTTAGCGAATTTCGCTATTGCTGTCAAAATGTTACTTTGTCTAGGCCCCCTGTTATTACATTGGAGTGACTACCATATGAAATCCGAAAACCTTAACAAAATTTACTTAGGACTAGTTTTACCGCTGTCAGATAAGTTCCTCGCAAAGATGTTTTTTTTTTCGAAGCTTATAAAATGTTTTGAATTTACTCAGCCTTAAGAATGTTTTATTTAAAAAGCTCCACTCGGTTATTATGAAATAAACTTTATGGTAAAACTCAATATAAAATACCATATATTTTCGTAAAAACATAAAGTTTGAGGCACGTGACCATTTTATTTCTAAATAAATGGTATTCCAATAATGTTCAAGATATCGATCGCACGAAATGTCTGATCTGATTTCCAAATTGTAAAGCATTTGGTTGCATTGAAATTCAAGACAATGCGAGTAGTATACTGGAATTGGTACTCCAAATTTTCCTCAAAATATTTTTAGAACAGCACGTTTTATAACATTCATTATGTGCAACACAAGGAAAATGTAAATAACGTAATTCAGAAGTCGGACCGAAGAAATTGGCAAGCTTGATGAGTTCAAGGAAGAACTGTTATTATTGTCAATTTTATGCTTGTTTTTGGAGCATGCAGTCGCATGCTTCCTAGCATGCAATTTTTAGCCACATATTCAGTTTAAGTTTTCTTAAGTCACAAGATTCTCTTAAAAATTGTGTACCTACATTTGGATCTTAACTCGAATGGCCACTCACGTCCAGGCAACAGTACTTATGATGAAAAAGTTTCGACGTGCAAAAGAATTTCATTGCAAATCAAGTTGCAATATAAATACTTTGACTTTGAATGAGCCGTCTAGAAGTACCCTACAGAAAACCACATTGAAGTGGCACTTCGTAACTGTGGTGCTGTATTTTTCTTTGTCGGAAAGGTTTCCGTAGCTAAGCAAGAGATAAGAATCATAAGAAATGGTATTCGGTTTCTTTTTAACGTTCCTTGCTAATTATTAAGTCTTATAAAGTCTGTAAAAGTAAATAAAGACAATCTCTTAAATATTTCGGGTTGTCTGAATAAGTTAAATTATTATATAAGTATATTACATTTATTCCTCATTTTTCATTTCCTCCAATGCCAATTGATTTATGAAGAATTTAATGGAAGAAAGAAGATCGGCAGTCACAAAGGTCGTTGACATGAAGGGTCAAGGAGCTTACCTGGCCGAAGATTAGGCTGTAAGGTCCGCTTTTTATTACAGTTTAATTTTTGAATCAGACACAATGTCGTAAAAGGACATTTCTTTTTTCATAATATTTTTTATCTTCAGTGTCATTGACTTTAAGCTGTGGCCACTGTTTATTTAAATTGTAAAATATAATGTTATATAAAAAATAAGTTTAACGACTGTTTCAGTACTGTCTTTTTACAACCTGAATTCTACTAAACATGAATTACTGCATTTACTTTTTTGTGAGATGAATAAATACCAGATATCATTGTATAGGTACTGGTCTGGCCTAAATAAGTATATTATGATGACCGACTTGGTGTAATGGGTCAGCAATTAAATACCTACTATACCAAGAGAACGGCACGTCACGGTAAAAAACATTTTGTGTGCATAATGTCTGTTTGTATCATACAAATTATAGTTGTATTCCCATATTATTGACATGTGTACTGTGTAAGTAACGTATAACATTTTATACAATGATTTATTGTATTATTTTAACTTCTGTCGGTACAAATGGTCATCTGTTGTTATCTCGAAAGAAGATTGTGACAATGTGATTGAGTGTGGTGTCTCGAATTAGTTCCAACGACTACAAGAAAAACGTGACCAGATATTTGTTCATGGTAATGATTATGTGGTTATTTATTTTATAAATGTATTATTAGTAAAAGATGTTTGACAGTCAAATTGTAATGGTTGAGAAGTCTGTTCTTACACCAAATGTCCCTTTTTCTCTACTATTATGAAAAAATATAAAGTAGTACGACTTTATCTCGCAGGAATGTGATACTTATCCGTAGCCTATTTTTTTTTGCAGTTCACAAATTACCCTTAATACTAAAATTCACGTCGATCTTTTCCCCACTGTGACGAAAAAAGAAGAACAAACAAACAAACACTTTTCGAATTTAAAATATAAGCTAATTAAAGTGCGATGTGTCTTCGTATGTGTGCTACGATATAGTAAGACGGTAGTTCTTTTTTTGTGACATATTTTGATGATGGATGGCATTCGACTGGTTATTTCTTTTGGCTACTTGTCTTAGAGATCGTGTCTTTATTTTAATTTAAAGTATTAAATTGGACGCGTGTATAACCATTTTGGATGTAACTCACGATTTGCCTCTTCAATCATTTTGGATTTAGAAAAAGTAGTAGTGGTTCTGATATTTCGCGATTACTACTCATTACATTAAAACACCGAGTCTTTCCGTGATCACAACCGCTGAAAAGTGGTCGAAACTTTTTTTATTTTATTTTTAGAAACGTTGGGTTTAATTTAAAATATATCGCGAGTGTCGCGAGTTTATCCGTTTTAAGTTGTTTTATTGCATTTAGAAAAAGTTGTAGACTTAGCGGCGTGGCGTTTTTGTGTGGTAGAGCAATGCTGCAGACTCCTCCTGTTTATCAGTCGAAATGGGCCTACTCGACCAGGGAAGTACCCTCTCTAATAAAACCGACTTATAAAATACTTATGATTCTTTTTACAAAAGTGGGAAACGCATCTGAGGCCCTAGTCGTAGGTGTTCATGGGCGCTAGTGATCACTAACCATCGGATGTCACTATTGCTGGAATGTAAAATTTTAAGGACACCATGAGCTCCTCTGAGCTGAATATCAAAATGATTAATTCTATTTGTATCAAAAAAGTATTTTTAATTTTGATAAGCGAATTTGTTTGAAAATTTCGAATTGAAATCTTTAATATGTACCTAAGTCAACACTTTTATTCAATTTAAACCATTTTGGACAAGAGGCGTTAAAATTCAAGCTTGCCGTTGCGATTGCAATGTTGTAGGTACTTGCGCTCTTTATATTTGGACTCAACGGTCGCATTCGAGTGAAGTCAGGTCAACGTAAAGACCGAAACAAAAAACAGGGAAGTAAATGATTAATGATGTGTTAAGAATTCTGAATTGATAATCTTTAACCAAATTGACACGAGTCTAAACCAGTTTTAGAATGTATAAGTGATAATACACCTCTTAACATTGCCATGTATGAACAAGAAAGCCGCAGTGTGAAATAATTTGACGTTTTATAATTCTTGTGATTTATTATCTGATAATATCTCTTCTGACAACAACAACAAGAACCGTTGCAACTCAGATGCATAACTTCAATTCCAAAATATTTGGCGGCGCTAAATATTGTACTTGCACAACCTTTTTGTTTCAGCACACGTACAAATCAAAATTGAACCCAAAAAGTTTCACATTAAAGCTGAAACTCCATCGAGAAAGTCTTTCGGTCGGAATAAGATTACAAGAGAGCTTCAAAATGTTTATTTTTCGCATTACTCTTGAAGTTTATCACTTTTATGGCTCATAAAACGTGTTTAACTGCATGTTAACGTATATCATAACTATATTTTTCTACTTTGCATTTCAGGGTTAAGAATCAACAAAGACACTTTTATATATCAGGATTACTTGCGGTAATAGGTCAGGAAATATATCCCATTGTGATTGTAAAGATATATGAGTTAAAATATTATTGGCGAATATTTATTTGTAACGATTGGTTATGTGGCGGTAAGATAGGTAACTATAGTCTAGTGGTTTATGAACTAGGCCGTAGTCCTGGGTTCGGTTTCCAAGTTGGACAAAATTTGTGTCAGATATTTCAAATATCAATCAGGTTTGTCACCAACCGTCGTACTATTTGGGCAAGGCCTGGTGGGTCATACGAGTATAAACCTTTTGTGATAGCTGGTTGTTCCTAGCACACAGCCAAAGTCACGGGCATTAGCTAGTACATATACAATTTAAACGAGCAAAGTAACGACCACAAACTAGTATACCATATGGTAATAGGGTCAGCGCTCGGACGTCGATGCAATGTCACTCAATTGTTAATTGATTTTGCTGGTAATGCTTACATAACGCTAGGCGAA
Source organism: Mecyna flavalis (assembly GCA_949319885.1). Taxonomy (NCBI): domain Eukaryota; kingdom Metazoa; phylum Arthropoda; class Insecta; order Lepidoptera; family Crambidae; genus Mecyna; species Mecyna flavalis. The sequence goes on from OX439426.1 coordinate 5,056,284, forward strand.
TTGCAAAACGCAAATATGGGATGAAACGACCATCGTAATATACGTGGCGCAATGCTGCAATATATTATGTTTAATATTTTAACTAATTGATGTCAACACTTCGTTGATCGGCATGTAGGGGTCCGGGCTTTAATTTCTAAGTCAGGGTTGAATTATATTTTTCCGAACACATGTAATCAAAATTGCGGTTTTCGGTTCATTGCTTTCGTCTTTTTATATTATTATAGGGGGGCAAACGAGCAAGTGGGTCACCTGATGATAAGTGATCACCGCCGCCCATAAGCACCCGAGACCCCCTCGAGGTCGCAGGCGCGTTGGTTGCCCGCCTTAGCAGACGACAGTGTTATTAGGTCTCATATACCCAGTAATTTCACTAGCTTCAGTGCCCTTTCCCCGAAACACAGAAATGCTTGACACACTATGATATGATGATTTAAGGAGTTTTATTTGATTTTTTTACGCTTTAATGATATTTATCTTGATCTTGGAGTTCTTACTTAATTTCCGAGTTTAACATTATGAAGTGTTTGTTTCTTTTAACACAACTCTGCTTTGTGATCATTTGCAAGCAAACACCACTTATCAATATTATCATAGCTTCATTTCATTGTGATCTTTAACCTTCAGTAGGCCACTAGGCCATGCTTAAGCTGATGTTATATATTTTTACTTAAAATGTAAGAACTAATGCAGCGGCCAGTTGGCTAAGCTGGTTAAAGTCAATCCCCGTCATATAGGCCTCATAGTCTAACCACAGATAAAAAGCTTATTGACCATTAAGATGATTAGGTTTTTAATTATTTACTCAAAAAAAGGATGGTGTAAACAGGGGGGTTTTGGTAAGTCCCATTATGCCTTCGTAGTTCTCGATACAATGACGAGCTATTACTCGAGACTTCTGACCAAATCCACATTTGGCAAACGTCACTATTAGGAAATGTCTGTCAAGTATCCTAGGCTTTGAAGGTAACGTATATAAGGAACTAGAACAGTCACGATGTCTAGACACAATAAGGTCAGAACGGGTCAAAATGACCTCAATAAAGCCAATCAGCTCAAACTAGTAGGTAACCTAAATGGCAACTGAACATTTCTAATGCAATGCATTCTTTCTGCATCCGAATAGTTCACTATTAAGATCCTTTATACTGCTGCAGTTGATTTTGAACCTTAAGTATTACGTGTTAAAGTTGATTTCGTTTTGTTGCAGGTAAGTAAGTGCGCACGAGTGGAAGGCAGATCGTGACTTATGATTTCGAATCGGCGCGTGCGATGAATGACGCTTAGTTGCGACATGAGAATAGCACCCCCGACTTATTACAGTGTTCAAATACCTAAGTAAGTATAGTCCGTTTCAGTCGTCAGTCGAAAGGTAAACCAACTAAATTAGAAATATTTACTTAAACAATAATTTTTATTTGGTCTGAGACATGAACTAAACCATTAATATTGCGTTAATGATTAGTTTATGTAGGTACGTATGTAATATTATATTACGTTTAACTAACAATACTTATATAGGCTAGTAGACAAATAAATTTCAAAACATATCTTCTAAAGTCAGGATCATAAGTTTTAAAATTAATTTAATTGAAACTAACGAAAAATGCTTTGAATAAGAGTGAATGACATAAATGTGCTTTTAAAATTGTTATTATCTTGTGAAGTTTTCTTGTAAGCTACGATTTTACGATAAATACTATTAATAGTAAAGAAAAATATAGTCAACATCCAATAGGGATGTTGTATATCCATCTCATTGTTGTCGTAAGAGTAATAAAGTACGCTTAATTTAGTCATACCTCCGCAAAGAAGCGATTCGAAAAAGAGGAGAATTCTTAAATCTGTCCACCATTAGTGAAATGGGACAATCTTAAGTCTAAGCCGTGAGTGGTCTCTATTATACCGTCAATCCGGGATTGGTCCTTCGCGGAGGTCCGTGTACAATTACAAGATGTGTTCATCCCGGCACAATCTGTCAGTCGGGTTGCGCGCGCGCCTATAAATACAGCGGATTTATACGAATGCGCTCCGCTTAATTTATAGATGTTTCGGATACAATGTAGTGACGCGATACCTACCCTGTTTGCGGAGGGTGTATTCTGGAGTAGAAAGAACGTGCTTACGAAACGTGCGAAAGTACGAAATGAAGTTTGTTACTCTGTTGAGGTACATAACATAACATAAATATTCTTTATTGCACACAAAACAAATAAAAATTACAATAAAAAGAACAAAATTATGAACAATATAGGCGGTCTTATCGCTTGAAGCGATCTCTACCAGACAACCCCCAAGTAAAGGACTACCGAAAGAATGGGTATATCAATGCAATTAGAATAAAAAAGAGTAAGTTACTTTATTTAATTAACATAATCATGTAAACAAAATATATTTATTTATTTATACACAAATTCATAAACATACATACACATAATTATATCCACAAATATATTAATAAACATACATAAACTACATATTATACATACACAAAAGAGAAATTGTAAGATAGCAAAAGTTTCAGAGTGCAAGGAAATGAGCTTTTACTCGAGTTTTAAAAATAGCCAATGACTCGGATTGACGGATCATGAGTGGTAAAGAATTCCACAGACGAATGGACTGAACGGTGAAGGACTGCGCGTAGAAATGAGAAGAGTGAGGAGGACACAGCAGATGAAGAGATTTGGAAGATCGCATATGACCGCTAGCAGGTTGCAGAAACTTAAATCGCTCACTAAGATAACGAGGATACTTTGGGTTAAAAAGTATGGAATACAAAAAGAATAGAGCATGAGCGTCACGCCGACGACGGATGGGAAGCCAGTTCAGTTGAGATCGGTAAACGGAAACATGGTCATACTTGCGCAATCCAAAAATGATGCGGATGCAAAAATTTTGGAGACGCTCAAGCTTATTTAAGAGATTTTCGTTAAGGTCAAGATAGCTACACTCTGCGTAGTCAAGTATTGGAAGAGGTACTTGCTTGTTTCCATAATATCATCACAGGCCACAGCTCCCGACGGGTGGCAACGACCAGGCGCTATCGGCCGTTGCTGTTCAGCCTCCTCCCTCCGCCGGGGGGAGGCAAGTGGCCCGTCCTGCGGTATCTCTTTTTGTCAGGGTCTGTCTTAGCTCAGACACGCTGCCGACGGCGATGCAGGAGTGCGGGGGGGGGTTTACTGGGTATTCTCCGTGCACTAGTCTTTATAAAGAATTGGGCATGGATTTCACGAGTCCCACACACGGCACGTCTACCCCAGACGAGTTATGGAGCCTAAAACATTCCTCTCCACAAAAAAAAGTTATAATTTACCATTGAGAGGGATAAACAAGTTAGATATGTAGACAATTTATAAAAATATGTGTTTTCTACAATCTCAATACAATTTTATTCGTTTATCTATCTAGCTGATGAGCAAAGCTGTTTTTTAAGAGTTGAATTTAATTATGTTCATAATATAAACTTGTTTACAATTTTATATGTTTAGGCATACCACGAAATAATATTAATAAATTGCAATTGCAATGAGATTCTGTATATTTTACAAAATATCGTATACGAAAACGGAACGTCTCACGAATAAGCTCTACGGTTCAGTAATAAAATCTTTTTCGTTCGTGATTTAAATCCGCGACCGCTCGTGTCTACCGTCTTTTTTAGACCTAGAGCTAGGATACGGATAGTAGAGCTAACGAAAATATAAGCTCACAAGTGGCGGTATAATCTAATCACTTTTTACTTATTAGTTTTCATTCCCCCTTTTTCTTCATGTACATTCTTCATTTACTCCTTTCGTAAAAAAAATAAGCATGAACAATATGAACATTTTGCGAAGCCAAAGACTTAGTTGTACCGGAATTACTTAAACACTTAGCCTTTCAATGTCTCATAGTATCTTTCTAGCCAATGTTGGACAAAAAAGTTCTGCGCATGGAGACGCCACTTTTTCGGATCACTGTAAAATTAAATAGTCGCTTCCTATCTCTAGGCCTACAAGAGCTTGCGCCGTGACAGAAGCGTGCAAGTTAACAAATAATGGTAACTGGGCTATCTGCATTGTCGTTCAGAAAATATGAGCGGAGCGCACCGGGTACGCGACGGATAATTAGTGTTGCCATAACACTAAAGTGTTGCCAGCTTATTAGGTTTCTTTGCACTTTTTGTAAGTGGGTAAATATATTGGTTACAAAATGGGAGAGAAGGGGTTCAAGGAATAAAAAACGCATATAAAATATAAGCTGTGACCGTGGTTTTGCTCGCATAAGTTTTGGTCTGTCAGAGGAAAATTAATCGCGATTTGTTGTTTGTTAGCACAAAATTGGTTTTCTGGTTGCCTGGTATTTATCCCAGCCAGGACACACGTATAAAGTGGCTGGGATTGTTCTGTTAAATAACTTGGTTGATTCGTTTAATTTACAATAGGTTTACATGTACCTATATGCTGTTTTTTTGTGCCAGAGGCGGCAAACGAGCCAGCGGGTCGCCTGATGGTTAGCAATCATTTCTGTAACACCCATCGTCAACACCAGAGGGGCCGCTGATGCGTTATCGGCCTATGAGTGTATGGGGGTTTGGGCCACCGGCACTCTCACAAACCAGACGAAACACAATAGTAGTCACTATTATTTCACGCTGGTGTTATGTGAGAGGGTGGTACTTCCCCTGACGAGCCGGCCCATTCGTACTGTAAAACAGCATAGCTGTTGCCCGACATAGATATATTCAAATATAAAATAAGGTTTGACTACCATCTTTCTTCTCTTTTCGGTTTTTTGTCTTTAAAGTTATGTGAAATATGGGAATACGCAGGCAGTTTTCCGAGCTGGTGTCATTTTAAAATATCATAAATATCCCTTATCGATTGGACATTATTATCGATACTGTGGAATTCGCTGCCGTGCTGCGTATCGTATTTACATTGTGTTCGTAAAGCAAATATTGTAATATACTTGTATTTGATACTCATCGTTTTATGTGGACAGTAGGTATTCCATCGGGTACCAAAAGTTTTTTGATACCGTTCTTTGTCGAACCGTAAAGAAGTGTAACTCGCTATTGATCTTAAGTCTTAACATGGGTTCATTCAAATCCTCAAGGAGTCTCAAAATTTACCTTGCAGGCTGGTCGGTGTCAACTAAATCGGTATTACTTTTTTCTTTTGCTTGCAAAAAACATGTTGGCAAAGTAGTTCTGACTGTTTTATGTATTTTTTTTATTTGACCACTGATTTTGATTTGTAGTTGATAATAATTTAAGTCAGATACATTTCCCAAGACCCAAGGCGAATACCAACTCACAATCTCTGGGTCTCTAATTCTAGCTTTGCGGTGATAAAAAATGGAAGTAAGAAAATTAAATGAAAGAGTCTGCTACTTTATGTAGACAATTAAACTTTTTCGATCGTATAGGAACATAGATTAAATTGGCTCTTGACAGAATATTTTATATGTTTTGTATTTAAATTTAATGTATTATTAATAGATATAAAATTACTTACGTGCTTAAGGCGCCAACGAAAAATACATTAGATACAAGAGTGTTTTGTTCCGTATCTATTTGATACTACCTAATAGTTCGTAAGTGTTCATTCATTAAGGTTACCTACTCGATATAATAAGTAACAAAAAAAGTTTTTTTTTTATACCACATCAGTTGGCAGACAGACACGCAGCCCACATGATAAGCGGTCACTGCGACCTATTCGATTGAGGGACAGACACTTCATCAGGAAGCGTCGCTCAATGTGCTGCCAGACTGTAGGCTCATCTGATCTTCGAGCTTAAAAATAAATATAAAATTATTTATTTGTTATTTGTAAATGTATTTTTTTTATCCCACTGCAAGCATCGTTGCATTTGAATCTCTGTTACAATGATGGGTAGATACAGCCTAAATTACCACTCTTGCCAAATGCGGATTGAGGATCACGGCTCCGAGCTGACACAAATTTTACCGGAAATTGAATAATTATTGAATCCAAAACACCGTTTTCACATCTTATATTTTAGCCACTAACGAACTATTATTTGCACTAATTTTATCAATTTTTGGCGTCTTTTGTTGTCGGAGGCCAAAACTCATTTTAGGGTCACTACGCCATCTTATCAAATAATTTTATCAATTTGTCTGTGTTGATGACTGTTATTTACAACGCTAGATAACAAAACGAATATTCTTAAGTACCTACTTTCTAAAAACTCGAATCTTTGTTTTAATTCAGACCTCCTAAAATCACATTGATACCATTTTCCATTCTTCCTTACGCAACTTTCATTTTTGCTTCGTTTTACAAGAAGCAAGTAATTTGCAATCTAAATACAGCGATTTGTCCGGTGACTCTCATTTGTCTGCGTGTATTCCCGGCTATAAAGATTTCAATTCGGTTTATTTTCCAGTCAAACCTCTCGAGCTTACTAGTTATTCAAAGAGACGGACAGTTTTATTGGTCTGTCCTATGAACGACTCCATTCGTTGAGCAGGCACGAAATGAGAATAGTCTATACTTAGGTGACTCAGTAAACCTCGTAACTGAGATTTTGTTATAATTTGTTAAAATACGTAAAATAATTTTTAGAGTTGTTAGTTTTATTAATTTACCGTTACTTAATTGTATTGTGGGACCAAAAATTCGTGATTGAATGTTCATGACAGTCCGGATTCTCAGATGATCCACTGTTGTTTTTCTTTATCTATTTAGAGCTTTATGTGTAATGGATTTAATGAAACTTTCAATCTCAAACATCATTTCATAATTGTAGTCCTTATTAGGTCTATTTTTAAAAATTCATGTGAAATAGATTTGAAGATATTTTGTTATGTCAAAAATGGACCATTTTAACTTAAACTGTTTCTTAGTCGGTTTTGCTTGCTAACCGTCGATTTCGTCATTTGTTATTTTCCAAAAACAAATATCCATTGTCCATCAGCAATGAATGGTTAGACCAGAGAAGCGACAACGCAATGGCGCCCGATTGTATGCGGGACTTCATTGAAACGCCAGAAGTCGCCGGCGGCGTCGCGGGCTACGACTAGTGTTTGTATTATTATGTTCTTAAAGTATATGTGAGCGTTTTCTACTACTTTGTATGTACTGATGTTAAGGTCTGTATTTATTTATATGTTATTGATATATGACTAGCTATTTGGTGTAATGGTCGAGAAGTCGGCTATTACACCGGAGGTCGCGGGTTCGATCCCCGCACGGTACAAACATTTGTGTGCATGAACAGGTCTGTTTGTACCGGTCTGGGTGTTTCTATGTACATAATATGTATGTATTTACAAAAAAAAAGTATATTAGTAATGTTTATCCGTTGTCTGGCACCCATAGCACAAGCTTATGCTTAGGTTGGGGCTAGATAGCGCTGTGTGAATAATGTCCAGAGGTATTTATTACTATTATTTTGATAAACTTAAAAACAAAGGCTCGAGGCAGATGAGCCTACAGTGTTGCAGCACATTGAGTGACGGTTCTTTGTGTTAGTCCTGTTCCAGTTCTTTTTCTATTGTTGGCTGAGATCTTGGTTAGGATCTTGGCTTAACTAGATGACCCCTCGTGGAACATTATAAAGACAATAAATACTTCACTCTTAGGATTGCTTTGAACGACCCCTACAAGACAGACCAACCAAATAAAATCTGCCGTCTAAGGTCAAAAGTTTGCTCCTGAACGAATGCATTAGGATTAGTGAGGCTTAAGGCTAAACCACTCTCTTAAAAGCGTAAAGGATAAGAAGAAGACTTCATCTTAATACACACGCGTAAAACACGCACTATTTATAACATACTCTTCGCCGACTGTACCATATCAGTCTAAGCAAATAGAATCATGTAGAACAAAACGCAACCACGCTTAACCAGTGGACGGCCGCATCAAACACCGCACGTAAGTAAGTAGGTGTCGGAATATCGCATTATTTATTGGCATATGAGCGATATCGCGATCCAGGGTTTCGGTCACTGCGCATGCGATGACGTATCTCATATTTATGGTTGGGGCGTTCGTCGCGTGTAGGATGTGATGTATGGGAGGCTCGCGGGGATGGATGATACGTATTACTGGCACCCTGTTGTGGGTGTTGAAAGTTATGGGTGCAAGCCGAGATCTCAATAGACGGCACACCTTGCGCTTGTTTCAGTGTCTATGGGGAGGCAGCGGTTCCCAACATGTTTAGGGTTGAGCCCTGCGGTTTTCATATACCTCTACTTGACGCCAACCAATTACATTTTCATCAATAGATATGTGAGTCATTAGTAATTTGTATCAAAATCTGTGCCAAGCTTAAAACTAATGTAAATTAACATGTTTCACTAATGAGCGAAATCTACAGTTAAATATGTCGTCTTCAGTATAGAATGACATTGCAGATACCATTTTCTGAATTCCAAAATAGGTAAAATGATTATATATCATTTATAAACATAATATAATTATGTATATCTGTATCAAACTATCACTGCCATTGAAAATGTTGGGGAATTTTCAATGATAATGATAGGTAGTTTGTTACAGTGTAAGGCCAGTGTAAGGCCAAACGTAAAGAAATAACAACATTAAATTGAAAAAAGGAAACGAATTGCAGTATACATTCAACGAATTATACATTGGATTAGCCAAGTCGTTCTATTGAAAATAGAAGAAAGATTGAGAACCAGTATGTCTATGTTCACACTTCATACAAGCAATTTCTATCGTTTCTCAAAGTGCATAGATCGCAATCATGATGTAGAAAGAATGATCCATAGGTCGTTATTTCATATCTGGCTCGAAGGACCATGAGAAGACATGGTAGATTCTAAGATTAAAGTGTTTTCACTTTTGTTTAAAACATCGGTTTATTCATATTCACATATTTTATATGGCAATCAAAACTATTTTGTCTGTATTTGTGAAACATGCACGCATTTAACAATTACAATACAGTATATTTATATCACTTAATAGAACAGTTTATAGGCGTACCTACGTTGGTATATGTTACCGAAACAAAAATCATTAAAAGTGACTCTACTGCAGAGTATTCTTTGTAAGGCTCTACTGGCGATTATGACACCTATTCACAAAATACGTATTTAATAGACCTAATAAATAATAATAAAAATAACATCAAGCAAGACATACTTAATCCTCTCTATAGGCATTTAAAAGACGTTCTAAAGCTAATGCAGTCCTTCTTCAAAATCCCTGGAATGGGTGAGAAAGGCATGGGGTAGGCTCAAAATTACCCCGGGCTTCGATGTGTTTTCGTATTTCTTCGGACCCCAACACTAGAAAATAAAAAAGATACAATAACCCTCTATCACTGAATTCCTTAAACACTAATCAAACAGCACAACCAACTGCATTAAAGCGGTTAATATAAACAGCTCAAACCGTCAAATTAATGCAGCATTTGTTCCAAATGCATAAGTAAATAAAATTTTATCGTGCAGTCGGTCAAAGTGTAATTGTGTCAAGCGCCCCGCGGTGAGTTGGCGACTAGTCGTAAATCCCGACGTTCCCCGTAACCTAACAGTACAGCTGCGTGCGCGCTTCCCGAAAATGTGGGGGGGTATTCTGCGCCTGAGTAGATGTGCCGCCATATTGAATATCGATGCTTCTAGAACATTCGCACATTCTAATACCGGAGGAGGCATTTGCCCTGCAGTGGGTATAGGCCTCCATCACTGAAATCGAGTTATCGTTAAAATAAGTGGTACTGACTTAATCACTACGCTTGCCAAATGTAGTTTGGTAATAAACACCACAATTTTTACTAAACCCGGAATTAAATCTAGGAGCGCGATATCATGGCCCGGTACTTAAATCAGTAATCGCATAGGTATTGAACTAGTCGCATAACTATGTACTAAAGTAGACATCGACGTAGTAGACGTAAAATTGAAACTTTAAACTAATTACAGTTTGCATATTTGTATTCGATCGGTTGATGCCCTAATTAAATGGTATAAAAATATGTTCCTCTCGAAATTACACTGAAATTATGTAAATTTAAAGTTTTTTAAATAGGTTCGGGTAATTTCAAGGTTTTCGAAATATTTACGCACGGTCGATACAGCTACGCCAGAATATCTCCCTGACATGCGAAACCCGATGATGCAATAACAAGATTACGGTACTTATATTTATAACCGATTTACTTGAATTATAAATAACGCACCCTTAACTCATGTCGATAGCAGCCTTGGCTACAGTACAGATGTGAACAGTGAGGGATTGAATCTGACCTTGAATTAGGTTTTGATTCTTCTAAGGTCCCAAAATTCTACAAATTATTCAGTGTACACCAGTATATTTTATAATATCTTAACAAAGTAGTAAGTAACATTAAACAAAGTCTGTTAGAACATATTGAAATATTTTAAACTGAGAAAGTTAGAGAGATGGTACAGAGAAGAACTGTTGATGCAAAGCAAAGGCATTTTTTTTTAAATAATAAAATAGAAGTAGAGCCAAATTAATTCATATGTTAATAATCTTAATAAATTCGAGCACGTAAATATTAATGTAGGACAAAATACTTTTTTTCTAAATATAGAATGTAAAAAAAAGAGGTATTTTCTTTGTTGATTTGAATTCTAATTACTACGCAATAATTCCAATTGCAAAGTATTGTACTCGTATAAGTATGATGTTACCATACTGTTGGCTACTACAGTGTGACTAGGGCTCACTGTCAGATGCCTTGATAAATTTGACAGGTGGGATAAAAGAGGATACCTGGGCTTTGAGGCTTTGAGAAGTGAGAATTAAACGGTGCTTTGGGAAATTAATTGTTTTGCTGAATTGTGGAGCAGATTCTTTGTAAGAGATTAATGATGATTTGCCAAACTTAAATACGGGTCTGATTATATTTAAGCTGGCTTTAGAAGCACCCACGCTAATGACCAACAAGAATGCCAAATTTTGTTTTGCTTCTATAGTTGGAAGACAATCATGTAGGTAACCTGAGAGTCATCTCGTCCTCATGCTTTGAGAGACCTTGAAATTATTGAGTGAAATTGATAAATAATGATATAAAGTTAGCTCGACCCGGGAATTTAACCCAGGACACCGAGATCTCGGCACGGTACGTACATTGTCAAAATATAATTTTGCTTCTAACTTATTTCCTTTATACTAACGTGATTGATACTAAACAGGCTTGATGTAAATAAGAATTACTTAATCAACACTTAGATAACATTAGCGTCAAGAGCAAGTTTGGAGATAATTTATCTATAAATGTTTGATATATAATGATTGATAAGTTATTAAGTGTAATTACATTAAAACCACGTCCCTTCCTTCCGTATATGAGTTAATTAATCATTGGATAACATATCTGAAGAACAATTTAAGTATAGTAGATTAAGTCATTATTTCTATAAATGTGTTGTTTACGCGAATGGTCCGTTAATATTTTGGTACATTTGTTAACGACGAGGTGTAATGGTTGAGAAGTCAACTATTAAATCAGAGGTCGCGGGTTCGATCCCGCAGGGTACAGACGTTTGTGTGCATGAACATGTCCGTTTGCATTAGTCTTGGTATTTTATTTGTATGCATATACATATTTTTAAACAAGCTATGCTTAGTTTGGGGATAGATATTCTGCGTAAGCTGGACTGTTGCTTCGCTCCGTGGTCCGAATCGACCCATTTCAAAAATGACTTAGGCCATTCGCACCGCTGTAACCATTGCGGTGCGAATGGCCTCATTCAAAAAGTGCTCTTGGGCAATTCGCACCGCGGGTCGAATAACTTGTGGTGCGAAACGCCCCATGACCCGTCCAAAGATTCTTTATTTTGTATTTAGAATTTAAATGTTTAATTTTGATGCTAAACCAATGTAATTATTTCTTCCATTTAATAATGAATCAAAATGTAGTAAGCCTATAAAATGTTTGTAAAAAGGCGGTAAAGGAAACTACTGAATCATTCAAGCTTTATTGATGAAAAGAAATGGCCGAAAGAATACCCAAAAATATACGGCGAAGACTCACAACTTGCCGCATATCGTGTTACTACATTTCCTTAAAAATAAACGCAAACCTCTACAAAGTAGTACTCAATTTAAAACAGGGTAAAATGACCTTTATCACTTAGTATATAAGGAGTAAATTGTGTGTAAATAGCGGGTTTTGTCAAAATTCCTCCTCCTACAGTTTGCAGCGAAAAAAGTTATTTGTCTCGTACATTAACGGTTGAACAATGAACCGTTAAGCATACAGTGGAGATACCTGAAGTTATTTTTGTTATTTTAAATGGTGACAATCGATTCTCGAATGTACTCGATATCGAGATATCTGTTGTCTGGTACAAATACCGAAGTGGTGAAAGCTGTGTCACGAAGATATCTCAAGCCTTAATCCTTTAAAGGTTAAGACAATAAAAAACTGCTTATCCTTTAAATGATACAATTTTAGACAATAAGAAACAGTTTAAAGGAAGATAGAGCATAGTAGATTTTGCACTTGAATGAGTCTTCGTCTGGGGAAGTATCGCCATCTTACTGAAAATCACTTCAGTAGTTCTTCATAACTTGTGAGGGTTTCGCCTTCAAATTACAGGGAAGGCGACACGCGATGCCTCTGGTGTTACAAACATCCATAGGCGACGTGGACCGCTTACCATCAGGCGGTCTGTAGGCTTAAGCGGCTCCCTTGTGGTATAAAAAGTAGCACCAAAAATGTTGTTATCGATAATGCTGTCTTTTCAAAACTGACAAAAGGAATAGGATCATTGATATATAATGGATAAATCTCGAGGAGCGACTTAAATGCCGCTGGTCTCACTAACCTGCAGTTATGGTGATTAAACGCAAAAAAGGGCTTATGTTTTTTTTATATAGGCATATACTGAGTCAGTTGGCAGACAGACACACAGCCCACCTGATGGTAAGCGGCCACTGTGGTCTATTCCATTGAGGGAAACTTCAACAGGAAGCGTCGCTCAATGTGCTGCCAGACTGTAGGCTCATCTGATCTTCGAGCCTTTGATTTCAAGTGTACTGGCTCCTACATTAATACTGCCGGAACACAGCCAGAGTTGATATGGCGGCAGATTTCACCTGTGGGGTTGCTAGTAGCCAGTCGGACTGTGAAAAAGACCTACCACCAGACCCTAGCCGGGAATCGAACACACGACCTCCGGGTTTTATACCCGAGCGGCTTAGCCACTGTTCCACGGAGGCGGTTTTCGCTAAAACCTCAATTATCAAATCACGCTTGATTTATTTATTGCAACGCTACAACATATATAAAACGGGAATCATACCTTGCATCACTCCCGTTTTCCAGTACCAACGCAATCTGCACTATATTTAAGATATACGTCCGAAGCCGAGCGCAAATACCTTGGGGAGGCGGCGGCGTCGATATAAATCAGTTCCCGCCCGATACGATACGCTTATTGACTTCCGCGACCCATCTGTCTTCTTCCAAAAATATCAACCGTTAGGGTTGCCGCTTTATTGGAAAAAACTATATTTTGGGTTTTTTTTTTTTTGGTGCAAATGGGGCGGTGTGTATTCAAAATATTACTTATAACATAGAAGTGGTCTTTACTTTAGTATTTCTTTTTTCTTTAATAAAGATTTTTACTAATGTAATGAAATGTTAATGTTTGGCAAAAAAACTGCTAAGCTAAAATGGGACTGGGCGGGCCATGTTTCCAGAATGAACTCGGAGATGTTGGCCAAAATCGTCAAAGAATGGACTCCCAAAGATGGACAGTGGCGCAGGGGAAGGCCCAGAAAACCATGGTGTGACGATCTGTTCCGCTTTTCCGAGGGTTGGCAAACTCTGGCTTAAGCCAGAGATGTGTGGAGACATTTGGGGATGACCTTTGCCCAGCAGTGGGACAGCATAGGATAGAAAAAAAATTCTATAAAATAACGTGATGAAGCATCAATTTGTGCCAAAATATCGATGTTGTAACGTTGTGCATATACGGAGAATCCCTATTATTGATACTAAACGTGATTGGTATCATATTAATGGAATCATACAGCGTCATAAACATTGTCCTGATAACTACAAAAAATTAGAAGGGTAAAGGCTAAAAAACTACTTTATTTTATCTAATTTAAGTGACAACCCTACATTGATCCGAAACCGAACACGAACAAGAGCAAATTACAAACAAGTTCGTAGAAATGAAAAATTTCGCGAAGCCCCGACTCCATTTCCAATAATAAATTAATTATTGTTTCATTTATCATAATAAATTAATATTTATTAAAGACGCATGGTGATTTATAGGAGAATAAAAACCCGTAATACGTTAGGGATGTAATGAAGATATTTTAAAAGCAACAAATCAAGTACTTTCAACACCCCTCATTTGGTATTCAGACAATAAAAGAAGCGACTGTTGCGGGTGGGTACTTCATTAAATATTTTGGGTTTTTAATGAAGCGAGTAACAAGAAGGTAAAGGCAAAATGTGATTTGGTGATTAAGAACTTTTTTTAAAAGAGGCGTACGAGCAAGTTTGACACGTGAATATCATGGTAAGCGATAATATAATCACTACCTTATTAAGGCTGTAAAAACCAGGATTTTTTTTTACATCTCTAGGTGTAATAACTGACTTTTCAACCATCACACTAAATCCGTCAACATCGCATCAAAATATTTTTTCTATTCCATAACATACGAGTATATCTTTGTATAGTCATATTATTAACCCTGTCTGTGTGCTTATCTGTCTGACCATTAAACCGATTTGGATGAAATTCGAAACAGCCACAGACTGGAGCGGAAAGGACTTTTAGTTGAAGGTCTTATTTTATTCCTGGGTTAATGTTCAGTTTTTATGCGATAACAACAATAGAAGTGTTATTGTTTTGTAATTTTTGGTATGAGGATAATTATATTGGAAGGAGAGTGACAATGTTACTTTTGATCCCGGAAAACATCAAATTCGTACGGGATAATGTCGTTTAGTCCATGCAGGCGGAAAACCAGAAAATTTTCTTGTTCTGTGCGGAAAACATTGTGGTTATGAATGAAGTAAAAATAAATTTCATTTGTACTAGAATTCAACATAACGTAAGCAAGTGATTCTCACTGCAAGTGATCAACTGCCAACTTAGTATGCTTTATGCGGTAGGTTTCAACTTTAAAGCTATCAAAGAGATCTATTACAAATGAAATCTTGCGTTAAATAGGAACCAACACCTTAAAAACTGGTCCAGGATTTTGTTCACACGAGCGAATAAATTGTATGCAAGTTACATAACATGCAATTTGCGTCCGACTACATAATATTATTCATAAACTTCCCTCGGTTCCTTAATATTGTCTCACGCAATAAATAATACGACACAGTTGAAAATGTATAGGTTACCATGAGGTCTTATTGGATTACAATAAGGTTCATATTTGTGTGAGTACGTATACATATTAATGCTCGTGACTGTACAGTTGCATCGAATAACGCTCCGTCTCGATCGTATTGAGATTTTTATTTGCAATCGAATAAATTGGTTAATCGATTTTATTGGTGTTTAGTGTTCCGCATCAGGATTGGAAAACTCATTCGCGCTGATTGTTCACAGCATGAATTTTTTTTAAATTTGTAATTGATAGTAAAGAAGAAAAAGGAATAAGTAGAATTTTGTAGCCCTACTTTGAGAGTCTTCTACCCAGTCATGTATACAATCACAAATTGAACAAATTATTTTTCGAATTATTAGATTTTTTTAGTACTGTATGTAAGACTTATTTCAAATGTTGAAAGGTACTAAGCCCGTGAATTGTGGTAGGTATTGTTTTAAATAAATATAAATAAACAAAATCTTGTAAGTTGACTTATAAATAAAAACGGCCCTTTTTATTATTTAAAGTCCTTCAATTTACAACAATGGAACGTGGAAGACCACAAAATCACGCTTGACCAAATATTAAAACAATTTGTGCATTAATTTTGGCCCGTGTTGGAATTAATAGGTTTTTAAATGCACTCCCTCGCGGTAATTAATCAATGTGTCGAGATATTAATCGAGATGTTTCAAACACTGCTACGATTCTTTTATTTTAATACGGTTTATTTAAAATTCGCTGTTATTTAGGGAAAATGTTGCAAAATTTATTATTTAGTTATTTTTTGCAACTTCAGTTGGCAGACAGATGAGAAACTCTTGCGGTAGTAAGTGGCCACTAAAACATTTCAATCAATGGCACTCAATACTGATCTAAGGTAAAGGTTAAAAAGGCGCCACCAGAAGTCGCAGGTGCGATCCCCGCTCGTTACAAATATTGGTGTTCAAAAACATGTCTGGTGTATCTGGTTAGGTATTTCTATGTGTTAAATCTATGTATTCAGAAAATATGGATATAAGTAATGTATGTGTTTTCTGGCACCCTTAATAGAAGCTATAGTAAGCTTGTGGCTGGACGATGCTGTGTGAATAATGTCCAATGATGATATATTTTATTTAAATTTTATTGATTAAATCCCCTTTTACAGATAAGATACATACGCCCTAATATACGTATCTAATTTATCAGTGGGACGAGTCCAATTAAAACCGATTTGGCGATTCAAACACAAGGGCCATGTTAGTCACACACAACAACACAATCAAAGTATTCACAGTTCGTCCGCCATTATGACGTCAGTATACAAAGAAGGAAAATGTCATCTAACGCAGGTCAACGCACCCACATAACACCTTAAAAGGGACCTGCGGTTATCTCGCTACCGTTGGAAAGGTAAACTAAGTTAAATTGCAAATGTAGAACTGTGTTTACTCTTACTGCTTTTAGATTAGGATAATTTTAGAGGTGTGAATGGAGGTTGTGTAGAGTCAAGCGTGGGTGGTAGATCAAACCAAATTAAGGCACCCATAATCTTTGTTGACCTAACGTATAGAACTGTACAAAGGAATACACTTTAAATCTAGCCATACATACATATTGCTGCCAGTTTTATGACTACCTGTATTCATCATCATCATCCCAGCGTATTCCCGATTGCATCCAGTATGGATGCTCAGGGTCCGCTTCAACTATGATCCTAGATTTGACAAGCCTGGTTATTACAATGGAGCGATTGCCATCTGACCTCCGTAACCCTACAAGGGAAACCAGACATGACTACCTGTATTGTTTTATCTTATTTGAGTTTCTGTTGCATGTAATTGGATTGAATCAATCCAAAAATGCAATTTAGCATACGGTCAACAGCACATTACGGTTTACACTCGCAGTTCGATAATAGCACTTATGCCCCCGACATAAGAGTAATACAAAGTCCAAAGTGTTACGTCTGACGTGCTGCCAACACCATGCGTTCGAATTAAACTCTGGAGACCTTACTTACCCTCAGAAACATAGCCCAACAGCTATGAAATGCTTCTTCATTGTGTTCTTCTGTAAGGTTGAGGTACTTCCTCAGACTTACTTACTTACTTTGTAGTGGTAGAGCCTTGCTGTTTTACAGTACGAATGGGCCGGCTCGTCCAGGGAAGAACCATCCTCTCACAATATAACACCAGCGTGAAATAATAGTGACTACTATTGTGTTTCGTCTGGTTTGTGAGAGTGCCGGAGGCCCACACCCCCCATACCCTCATAAGCCGGCAACGTATCAGCGATCCCTCTGGTGTTGCAGATGTCCGTGCGCGGCGGTGATTGCTTACCATCAGGCGACCCGCTGGCTCGTTTGCTGCCTCTGAAGTCTGACATAAAAAAAAACTCATTCAAGTGGAAGATCCATTATGCCATACCTCTCTCAAGCAATCCCATCGAATGAATTCCATAAGAGACCTTCGTTCCCTTCGACCTTCTCTTCAAGGGCCACTGCCATTAAATGCACTTGATAATTTCGGTAACATTATATCTATTACTAATCACTAGGAAGGAAGTTGATGCCCTGCCATTAGGGTATGGCAACATTTCTTTATTACCTTATCGCTCATTCCCATTGCCGTCATCCATCATTCAGCGTCCTACGTGGGCGTGATAGAATCATCCAAATATTACCTACTCCATTTGTATTTTTATACATCTTTGTTGAATCTTTTGTTTTTGGGCAACATTTAATTCTTCGTAATTTAGGCTTTGACTCAGTTTTTATTCATTAATTTTGTTCTAACGTAATAAAGCACGTTTGGACTGAAACAACTGCACGTACATAAGTAAAATAGTCAGTGTTATTTGCGAGTGCTTTTTTTACAAAGTTAATTGGACCTTTTTTAAAGCATTATTTACGCGATCACTACAAGAATTAAATATATCATCAGGTATTTTAAAAGAATTTCGATGTACACCAACTCTTAACTAAGTGTAATTTATTATTAAATGAACGGATGACACCAATACGCATAATAACGGCTCTTGCAAATTAGACGTTTTGTGTCGGACGGCTGCGGTACGGTACGGTCGTTATTTTACATACAAAACACGCGGTGCGGCAAACGCGCGGCTACCGTACCGTAGCCGTCCGACACAAAACGTCTAATTTGAAAGAGCCCTAACTGTTGCGTGTTATAGCAGTATAGCTTGGGATGTCTTCTTTTACGCGGCGTTCTCCTAGGACGTGAGTAAAGTGGTGAATCCATTACTGCATCTAATGACCGCGTGCAATGAATTAAATATTGTAATCATAGAGCACATTGGAAGATGGAACTGAAAATAAGAAGGTTGCGTGAGTGTATTTATAATTGTTCCAGTCCTTGGGAAATGTGCTTTGAACTCTTAAGCACATCGTATGAATTCACATTTTGTTTTTTACAAACTATTATTTCGTGTAAAATTCATGTAAAATAATAATAGGCCGACTTTCGTCTGGGTTGTTTGGTGCATAGGTATACCCTAGATAGGTAGATATTTATAAACAAAAATAACAATAAGTAACTCTTTCGCAAAGCGGTTTCCAATGGCAAAACAGTGTTTTACAAAAATAGAAACAAATTACATTACCGTTATAATTGATAGCACAGATCATTAACAATAATTACAATGTCATTATAAAAATTGCAATCACATTAGCTAGTACTTTAATTACTACCGTCTCAATAACAATAGTTAAGTTTTCATACAATCAAATAAAAATAAGATGGGGTAAAAAAATAATACACTAAACATCAACAAACAAAAATATCAAGTATTTTTTTTTTTTTTTCTCCGGGCGTTTCGTCCTGATCTATTTAGGGTAGCTTGTACCATGATCCAGGATTTAGGAAAAAATTTAGGTAAATAGGTATCAAATATCAGCTAATTAATTTCTGATACAAGACTAATGCCCTTATTGTTGAAACTTAGTCGTTGAAACAGCAACAAAATACAGGGTCATTTACTTACGTAGTAACTATTTAGTAATCTGTGCTATTATAGGGCTAGCTCAAACTCTAAAAAATGCTACCTTTAACCAGACCTCAAATGAAAAATCGAACTCACGACCTTCGGGTTTTATGACCTGAATGGCTTAGCGACTGTTCCACGGAATCGGTCAAATGTATGCCACATCACAATGTGTTCCTGAACACAAGATACTAAAGCCACTAAACATTCAAGACGCAATATAAATCTGCTTCATTAGCATACTCAGGTGCAGCCCTAATTAGAGTCATTGACCATGAATCTCTAACGAACATCTCAATTTCGATACGCACTGAATGTACGTACCATAATTTAAATTATAAGATGCCTTAGGGACTAAACAATGATGATAAACAGACGATATTATAATCGATTGTATTTGAAAGTTTAGTGAAGAGTGTAATGGAGAAAATATTCTGAATGAGCAGATGTTTTCATTGCTTGTGGAGTTGTGGGTTCATATTTTTTCAAATATGTTTTTCCTAATACATGGAAACTTTTAGATGTTGGTTATTCTTTTAAAACCCCAAACAGTTATCAAGCTTGTGTTCATGGTACAACAATGTACGGATTCTTATTTTGACTTACATTTTTGTTCGGAACATAATAACAGTGATTTCAAAATTAGCCATGCATGTCTCATTCTGAAAATTAGCTACACAAACCTTATTACATAAATTAATGTCTGTTCGCAAAATTTTCAAAAGTTGAAAAGGATTCAATGTAACAATGACGTTGCATATTTATCACCATAGTAGTAATATAAACCTTAAAATCTTCAATCTAAGGCTTAGAATAGATACCATAAGGCGTTTACAAGGAATCCATTGTTGTGCAAATGTCGACCTTTTTCCTTCGTATTAAAATACCTACACGTGACACGCCGACACGTCATATCTTCTCAAATGGGTATTTACCAGGTCCCGATCAGAGGATATATGTGACGTGGTAAGTGAGACGTCACCTGGGGCGGTACACTCATCACTGCTCTACATTAACGGATTATTTGCCTTGAACTAAATATACATTAATAATTACTAAATGAAGACATGGTTTTTCTTACGTAATATAAATTTTCTGACATTTTTAACAGTAACATTTGGGTCATGGGAAGTCTTCCTAGCTGAGTTTTGACCACGGGGGCCAAGCTTTACTATAAACCAATTACGCAGAATACATTAAAATAATGCACGCGAGATTGCACAAGCACAAGTGCACAGTAATATAAAAGACAAATATCACTTGTTCATCAAAAGTTCCTCTTTAATAACGACAAAACATGAGAACAATAAGAAAACAACAGTCAATGGATTGTGAAGAGTCTTAAACTCCACTTGACATCATCCCACGATGTCACCGTAATCTCGTGATGAGAGGCGGGCCCTCACGCTATCGTGTGTCATCTTGTGGGCCGAACTAGCTAGTGGACTCTACACACTCGCCAATGTACCTGTGGAAATGTTTGATTCTCATTAAGATATTGAGGAAAAGACTTCGAGTTGCAATTATTGTAATAGGTACTGGCACTTCGAATCTGAAACTGATATTTATTTATTTAAACTTATTGCACAACAAAGGTACAAATTGGCGGACGGCATTCTCTACCAGTCAACCTTCTTACCTACACGTTGCAATCTAAATGATGAGCATTCGAGCTACTCGTAAGTACTATTCGTTCTGTGATTCGTTCGTTCGCAAATTAGCCTTTTTTTCGATCGATTATTGAGTTCCAGAGGGGAGATTTTTGCCAAATGTAGAGTAATCACAAACTTGAGCTGTATTCGAATCCCAGAAAAATTTAGCTTGACCCGGGAATAGAACCCAATATCCCAAGATCAGGACCTGGTACTGTAAGAGCACTACTATCACATGATAGGTGTTTACTAGATATAACAGCGTCGTTTCTTCGTTGAGCTATGCATTTCCCCTCAAAAAAATAGTCAACCGCTCGCCTCATCAAGTGCATCACAACATGTGTAAACCTCCTTACCATCATCGCAGGCTGGCATTGACCCGGTTGTATCGATATTCGGTTGCACAACGTGCGCCCGCGCCGCAGCGCATCGGTAATTAATCTGTCATCCCGCCGTTTGGCACTTGTCTTGCCATGGCCGTGACATTATTGCTTCTAATACGAGTGAACACATAATCAGTGCTTGGACCTATATTTGTAGGAGTTTAGCTGGAAGGGAATGGTTTTTCCCTTTTCTTTTGCCGGGTCCATAATATCAGTTTTTTTGCCACAATCTACGGCATTTAGTTTGAAGGCCGCGCATTCGATCCACATATCTAACACATTAATATCGCACATTAATATTTACTAAATCATATGTGTTATTTTGGTCTATGTTCTGTGGTCTAGGTGATTTTAATATTTGTGTTTGTTTACTCTAGTATCGTTTAGTTTGATAGAGAGTTTTCAGTGCTTATTATTGTAGACATGTCTTATTCTTTTCCTTGTAGGAGCCATTTTACGATGTGACTTCAGAATATCCTCTATAATAAAACTAAAGCAGCAGATTTCTACTGCGGTCATGTAAGATAGTCACTGTTGGACTTAGAAGTTCTACAGATCCTCAAAAAGTCCTTCAGTTTATACCTGAGCGAGTTACTACTGTTTTATGAAGGTAGTAAAACAGTTTGTCTGAAAATTGATGTGCTGAAAGAACATTTTAATATGCTTACAATTACCAAAAACTTCAAATGGACACGTCAACTTGTCTCAGCAATTAAACAAACAAATGAATCTCTATTTCGAGACTCACAAATTAACATTGTAATCAAAATGTCGTCCCAACGTGTACCACTTGTCTTATCACGGCCGTGACATTTTTACCTCTAATTGTATACATTGAAGAATTTATTTGATGCAGGTTTTATATTAATATAATGATAGTGTCACCTTCTTCGTTTTAAAGATCCGATGCGGTCATGATCATATTAAATTGTATGATTGTTATGCACGTCAGTTTTGTAAATTAAGTTATTACAAGAATGAGTATTTAAGCTTTTATGAAGTGTGTCTAAACTGAGCGTTAAAACTGCACATCATTTTTAGCCGTCTTTATTTTGTTAACTTGTACACGAAAGAAATAACACGTTGTAAGACAAAATGGTTATGAAAAGAGACTATATTATCGATAGGCATATCGATGAACATTCAAAAATATATTTTTTTAGTTAATTTTTTAAAAATATTTACAGTTATCAATTTTGTATTTGAGTAAAATATATTATGATACTCATGTATAAAAAATACTAACTACTACGCATGGATAAAAAAAGAAATGTTAATTTGGTATCAAAATCAATGCATTTAAAGTTCATTATTGAAGTTTTAATTTTAACTGTAACTTTTTTTTTCTTCCACAGGTAATTCTCATTCAACGAAGGCTGGTTTTAGAGTCACGCTGATGAGCTAAGCTAAGTATCGCTTTATCGGGTCGTTAGGCCCCGAGTCCCACACACGGCCGCACAGGTCTCGCTAACCTGCTGTTATGGTGATTCAACGTCTCCTCCAAAAAAGTGGTCATTTGTGAATGTGATGTCCATTTGTAAAACATATCATTGAGCTGTTAACTACTTTAGATTTTTGGATATTGACAACAATAGTTAGGTTTACAGCAGCTAAATCAAGTAATACTGATATAATTTAGTGTTATAGTAAAAAAGAGAAGCTTTACAAATTTTTTACTCGATTACCGTAATATATTGTAATGTGATACACGTTTAATCGTGTAATTTGTTTAACATTAAAGTAACAGGAAACTCAAAATTCCTTGACGGGCTATCAGTTTTTTTGTTTTTCATTTTATTGATAAGATCTAGCAAAAACTTCGTGAGTTAACCGCAGACCGCTTGGTTGCATATTCCTAGAATTAATTCTTAAAATATGTTAGACACTAAAATAAATTAAACACAAATAGATTAGTGACCCGTCTCAGATAAGCATGGGTGCATAGCTGCAATTTAGTATTAAATAATGATTTACAGAAATGTTTACCTATAGTAGGCCTTAAAGTTTAAAATCCCAAAATGAATTTTATGTTAAAATGAAGCCTGTGTGGCAATTTTCAGTTAGACCTACTTTTTTCTGCTGTTCTTGTCAGTCAATGTAAATATTAGTTTTTTTTTATGATACCTTATTTTTATTATAATTATTAAGCACACTTGTAAATGTTTAGTGCTTTGATCTATAACAATATTTTATCTAGTTCCTTTGGACCTACCTACGTTTTCATGTAAAACCGTAGGTACATTTAAATATTTCTTCGTCTTCTTTTTTCTAATAATATAGGTATCTACTCGTATAGGATGTTGGCTTGTGATCATGTTTTTTTTCATAGACGCATAACTATGGCCAAGATTTTTTTAATGTACTATTCTCGGGGTACGTTTCCCTCCATCTGGTTGGGAAGGTGCTTTGTGGGCTTACCCACTCAAACACAGGATGCTCCTCCTTGTCTCATTCCAAGGTGGTCTGATGGTAGTGCTCACTAGAGTAGTTTAAGTCATCCTCTGCATAAGACGATAAATTAATTTTAATGTTAATTCTGTAGTCTCCGAATCAAATAGACTTCTTATAAAACAAAAAAAAACCTCATTCGTTATGACATTGTAAGAGGATATTGCAATGTACCGAATACAGATCAAACTTGAAACGGAATTCGTCATTAAGACGAGATGGTTTTCCTTGGCCTTGAATGATATTTGTTACGTCAATACGATGAGGTTACTATTTAAAATTGGTGACGAATCAGTCAAATAGTGTGGGAAATACCATATCACTTGCTAACATTAAAAATTTGTAATAGTTTTGTCACATTGTCACTACGTCGTATGGGAACAACCCAGAGTCAGAAGAATTTTAGACTTTCTGACACTGGGGGGATGGACTGGTGAATCGCTGCATAGCGGACTAGTCCCCTTCTCGGGTTAAAGAGGAAACCGGGGGAGTTCAGTGGGTGGTGGGATGCACGGTTTTAGTTCCTAATCCCATACACGGATACAGGACGGACGCTTTAAGTCCCGAGTCAGAAATGCGGTCGCATTCTGCTCCGCAAACTGCATCGCAAAAAAGGGTTGCCATTCGAAGGTTAACATCAAAATGGTATTTCCTAAATTATCAGCCAGTTAATTTTAGAAATAGTCAGTTACAGATAACACACGCTTGGTAGGAGAATATAATAAAATGCTCTCTCAACACCTTAAAGGCCAGTTTCACGAGTGATGTATTAATTTTGTGGTTCTTATCTATCAGATAACTTAGCTGCTGTGAATTTCTAGACATTTGTCAATTTAAAATAAAAAAAGACAGGGTTGCTGGTGCTATCTAATCAAGTAATTACCACAAACTTATCACTGTATAATAATAATATGTTCTCCTTACTTTGTTTACAACTTCAAGTTATTTTTTTGTTTTTCATTTTCCTGTAACTGCTTACATGTAACGTCAAAAATTCAGCATGTCGATGACCTGAAGACAAACAAGATGTTTTTGTGTCAAATACAATTTTATTTAATTTATGCGTTAGTCACTTGTGACATCATGAACCCATGATAAGATTCAAAACTCCATTGGGTGGTATCGATGATGTGTCGTAGTAAAAAATGACTGTCAGATACATAACATATGAACTCATCGTCTTCGACCTTGAGTTAATATTAAACGATATTCATTCCACGATATATTTTAGTGACGATAATATTATTATGAAGTAACATTGGAAAACTCATCGACCTCAAATAAAACGTTATCGAAAGTAATTTATTTAAATCGTGTGTCAATTATAGAGTTATTTTATAAAGAGATTACTAATACTTTTTATAACAGTCAGTCAATTTTATAGATTAACACGACAGAGATGTCGATAATTACCAACTTCCAATTACAAAGTAAAAAAATAGACTGACTTCCAAAAAAGTTTCCTCTTGAATATACTATATTCAAGTGTAGTATCAATTGACTCACTTTTTTATACTAGGTCAGTTGGCAGACAGGCACTCAGCCCACCTGATGGTAAGCGGCCACTGCGGCCTATTCCATTGAGGGACGCTTCACCTGGAAGCGTCGCTCAATGTGCTGCCAGACTGTAGGCTCATCTGATCTTCAAGCCTTTGATTTCAAGTAAACTGGCTCTCAGGATTAATATTGCCGGAACACAGCCAGAGCTGTTATGGCGGCAGATTTCACCTGTGAGGGTGGTAGCTAGCCAGTCGGACATTAAAAAATCCATTTCAATGCCTCAAACATTGGTTCATTTGTTCAATATACTTATACTTACGAGTACATGGTAATTCTTTGAAGCTATGCAAAATAGATAAGTATGGGACTGGGTATACACAGCGTGAACAATAGTAGCTTATTTTCATGACCTTGGAGTTATTGGGGAAACGAGATGTCTCATACTGATTGCTATTTTCTTTAACCTTGTGCTACTTATACATCCGATCCACGTCACAACTTGACGTAAGTACTGATGTGGAGACCTATCAACCTTAGAGAGCTACTTAATAACTTCAAAATAATAGAAGAAATATTTTATCCTTTTGAGATTGGCCTGTTTTCTATATAACTTCAGTTAGTAGACAGGTAGCTATTTCATCTGGAGTTTATTCGCTTCCTTATTGTTGGAATCCAGTCCGTCACTTTTTGTCTAAGGACTTTACGAATTTTCTACTACTAGCCAGACTCAAGATAAAACCCCTTTGATCTCGTGACACTTCCCATTTTATAAATTTTTTTCTTCGCACACAATGCATTTTCGCACTGTTTCTACGTCACGTGAACTGAAAAATGTGAATCGAAATCGAAATGACTCGTCTCATTCTGATCACCTTAATTTCATCACCTTGTGTTCATTTCGACCCAGTTTTCTCTACATCACACCACATTTGATTGTGACATCATTAATATGGACCTATCGAACTAAGAGGTTTCTATGATGTCATGAGACCTGGTATATACGTATTTGTCTCGTTCCTATGATCTGATTTTCATCATTCTGCACCAATTTTAAACCTATTTGTCTACGTGACGTATAATATCATTGTGACATCACAAAATACCCATCCCATTTAATTAAACGACTGTAGACTCATTGACCCCAAAAAGGGTTGTGGTCTTAACACAACTTAGTTCAGAATGATACAAGTCGTCTTAATTTTTTCACCGCACGCTGATTTCAGACCAAGTCACTCTACGTCACCTATGTTGTGACGTCACGAATGTGAACCTTTCGACCTCAGAGAGCGGCTCTGGTGACCTTACGGAATATCTGGGGAAATGACACGTCTCATACAGATCCGTATCACCTTGCACATTTCAAGGAATAAGCTAAAAGCGAGAGCGGATTTGTTTTTAAATTTTATTTTTTTATAATTGTTGACGAAACTGACATATAATAAAGTAAAGGTTAAAATGGCTTTGTGATTTACGCAAGTTATCTTTACCTTTACAAAAGCAAAAAATAGGTATATATTTTAAAACCAAATAAAAATTAAAGTAAATATATAAAAAAAAACTAAAGAGATAATATGATATCCGAAAAAATTAAAATTTTGTATATAATTGTGCTAAATTCATTTAAGTTTGTGATTAATTATAAAATGTCAACAAATTAAACAAATTAAAACAACCATTATATTTTAGAAGTATTTGTCAAAGATATTTAAAACTATATCCATGGTATTCCTATTTTACCCCGTCAAAATAATTTTGATTAGCTCATTCACAAAGTTTTCATATTTCAAATTAATATCGTCATACTTCAGCAATATAATAAGACGTGTGTGTGATTCTTCTTTTACCATTTGAAATATAATTTTGTCACTGTTGGGAATTATTCATTTGTTTAAAACTTTATTGTAAACCACACGAAAAAGGTAAACTTAATGGCATTAAGTTAGTTATTAGGCATAATAGCATTCTCAAACAATTGACAACTATGAAAAAAAATTAAAATTTAAAAAATACTAATTCCATACACTTTCCGCTCTCGCTTCCTCCTCCGCTACCGCTTACATCTCAAGCGCTCAAGGTGATCAGCGTTTCGGGTGTCTTGCGGCGCGCGCGCAGTCCCTCGCCGCCGCCCGACCAGCGCGCCCGCTCGCGCACGTGATAACATATCTAACCATACACCCGGAACTCTGTGCATCCCATGTGATAACAGTGTTGTGTGCAAAAGTGCTCGGACTCGGGTGAAAGTCTACCAACTTAATTTTTATTTTTTTTGATAAAGGTGAGTGATGTGGTTTTGTTTTTAATCTATTAGAGCTAGGAAAATTAATTTTCTCTTGAACAAAAATAAAATAAAAGTCGCCCTTGAGAGGGAAATATATTGTAAGTCACATGTTGTATTATCAATTTGCTCTAAAGAAAAAAAAGGTTATAATATTTCTTTGAAGTTACGAGTAGATCGATGAATGGAAACTCGAAGTTAAGTTTAATTGTGTTTTAATGATAATTGTCAAAAATTTGCTAGCATTAATAATTCGCTCGTTTGTGGTCCGAAATGGTCGAAGTAATTTAGGGACTTTATTATTTTATTTTAATTGAATACTACTGCGAAATATATAATTTTAGAAATTTTAAAGTAAAAGAATACACGTTTATAATTCGAATTTAATCACGTTGATTTGTAATTTTACATGTTATCAAAATTCTAATGGAAAAGGCCAAGCAACAAACAAGACAGCCACAATGTACAGGGCAGTGGCAGTCCCAATATCCCACCCACTATACTCTGAACCGCAAAAAGTGACCGCGTAAAACCTTCACGTCTTAAAAAATGGTCGGACTGTACAAGCCTTATAGGTATGTCTAAACACAGGAGATATTAAGCAAATCCAAATACAGGTGAAACAATTTCATAACTCACCCCTATTTGCATATGTTATATGTAATAATATAAAAAAAATTTAGGATCTTAGGACTAATCCGAAATGGGTATTGTGCATGACTTCACTATCGAAGTCATTTGGTTCTAGACTATTCTATTACTATCTAATGTCTGTATTCGCTTTCCACTGACGATTGTGTGTTGAATGGGAATTTAGTGCCCACTTATCATTTCTAGATTGCCAGTAATTGTTAGTCAATGTTGAACATTTTCTCTATTCGAGGCTTCTAGATATTGCGACTAGCTATAAAAGCGTTGAGTTCCTACGACGTTTTCTTTTGACCTGTTCTACTATTTCAATATAAATAGGATAGAATGAAAGGTGCCAACTAAGATTCTAATCACGCCTTTAGGGTCACTTAATTCTAGATAGATAAATATGGTAGAATTCACAGTTGTTTCTACTTATAAGTAAATCACAAAATTCTTAAGAAAATTCTAATAGAAGTTTTTAAAGGCCTTACGTGTCTGAATATTAGAAGTAGCTAATCATCACTATTATTTAAAATGATTTTTTCGATATAACAATATGACGAGACTATTCATAACCATTATTTACGGACCCATGAAAACTTCTAAAATATAATATTACTACTATATTTATGCGTAAATAGTTACAGCTCTAAACTAGACAAGTTCCGATACCGGAACTACGATCGCTAGGCAGTGGCCGGAACAGATGCGAGCTAAAGATATCAACGCGTGGCGCTTGCGTTGATGTCTTTTGTATGGAGCTGCGCATGCGCAAATATTGTTGCAACTAGCCAAAAAAGTTTAAAATGTTATTACATGTGAGTATTTTTTAAATATTGCATTGTTGTGGTAAATTTTTGGGTCTATGAGTCATTTAAACCTACTATAATTAGGTTTGAACACTGTTTCAGAATTAAATGTCATCAAATTCTTGTTTGTTCGAATACAAATTATTTAGGTGTGATGATATAATGGTTATTATTTATATCTAATTTTAATTAGTACATTTATGCTAGATGAAAAATATGACAAGATAGAAGTCAACTCGTTAGTACCTTATTTCCATGTTTTGAAATCTTATTATAAAAAATCATAATATTAGAATAAAATGTTTTAATAAAAATAACCTACACCTTTAGATGAAACTAATTATTTAGGTATCAAAGTAAAAATTCCAACAACATTTCAGATTTATCACACATCAACCATTGGACGAAGATCATTCATTTAACATAAAATTTTGCAATTAAATATTGAAAAATAAAATATGAATATTAAATAATGTCGCTAGCGATTCACGCTCACATTCAAATTAATATGTAAAATATGTGTAAATGTCCGTCTGTGGCTCCCAAAATACTCACGTTACGCCACGAGTTGAGAAACGTCGGCGTTTGCGCATTATGTCATCGATTGGATACAAAAACTGAGTTTGTACGAAAATACGATAATACAATACACAAATAAACATTACATCGGTGAATAAGGTATGATATTAGAAAATTACGTGAGGACTTGTAATTAGATGACCTTTGACATATATTGCGGTTTGCAAAGTTAGTTCAATAAAAATTTGTAACTAATATCATTATAAGTAATTCAAAAGTATTATAAATATTACTTGTGGGTGAAAGGCTAGCTAGCCTAACCTAACCTAGGGTTAGTCTTACTGACTGTCTAACAACACTGACTGACAATATTGGCTGATCTAGGTTTGGTATTATTGACTGACTGACAACACTGGCCTACGTACAGTTGATATTATTGACTGACTAACAATATTGGCTGATCTAGGGTTGGTATTACTGACTGACTGACAACACTGACCTACGCAGCTGATATACTAACAATTTATTCAAAACTAACTTTGTTTTATACTTTTGTAAATCGTCTGCCAGTGCAAGTCTATATTCCAGTCACAATTTAAAATCACTAATGTCACTTTTAATAATGTTTAATAATAAAATATTTTTTATTTAACTTTTATAATATTCACTTTTTACAACATTAAAAATATATACAAAAAAGAACTAAACATAATTATAAATAAAAAATTTGGCCGAGGTCTCCGTCCATGGGAAAAGTACCCAGGACACTAGCAACGATTCCACGCTGGTGGGATCGTGAGATGACTCCAGCAAACGCTTAGATATCTCACGATACACCCTGCGAGCGCTTGGACCCCAGGGCCCCAGCGTTTCAACCCCAAAAGGCTCAAATATATAGGCATCACTGATGACAGAATATTTGCGCCTTTTGAGGTCTTCAGCCGAACCAGCCGCAGAACCAGCCCTGCCAACCGACAATATTATAAAAGTTAAATAAAGAAAAAAGCCGCGTAGTAAATATTTTTTTAAATAATTGATACACCATGTGCTCCAAAACTAATCATAACTTATATTATTAATTACCTACACAGAACCTGATTTTTAAGTATATTATATTATACAGGAATTTTTATTTCTTGTCTTGTACAAATTAAACACCCATACAAATAAAAAATAGGTATGTTTACACACAGATATTTTTAAACACATACATGAATATCGTAAGCATCAGACATATTTCTTATTATTGTCATAGCAACTTTCGATCATTCGTCGAGACAGGATCCGAATAAATATTTATGCAAATAGTGGAATTTAATACGTGGCCGCATTCGTCGACGAGCGAAAGCCGGCACTCCTTTGGCGCTTATATCTTTTTATGATATTTAAGCAAAATATTATTGTTGGTAGTTTATGCTGGATAAGATTCCTTTTCTTACAAAATGGTTTGGTTACCGTTTGTAAATAAATAGATATTGGTTATCTGTTAGAATATTTTCTTTGATTTATTAGCTGTTTTAAAGGATCATTGGAGAGTTTGCAAACAACAAACTATCTCTATTTCTATTTCATCATCTAAATAATAATCACTCCAATTCAAACATTAATCACATCACCTCAATATACTTATAGTACCCGTTAAATAAAACTCTTATGAAGTACACAATCATTTCCAAATGACTGATGTAACAAGAATACACCTAAATACATTCAACCGTATAAATAAACGTCAAATGCTTTGATAGTCCCCTAAAATTTGACAAAAGCGAACCTAATGGCCCGTTTAGCATTGTCACAGGTTAACCAACACGCATTGTCCACTGTACAATAGGATTTACACATTACGATGTGCTCTACACCATATGCTCGACGTAACCTATAAATGCTATTGATGTGTATTCGTTGTTCTAAATATGGACGTATAAAATACATGGCTATAATTTTAGAACTTAGGTATCTATACATGTTTTATTTAACACATTTACTTTTGTAAGTTCTTAATCTTTACTTACTTATGTCTAGGTTTAACTTATTCGTAGTATATTCGTATAATATATTAACCGACGAGTTAGGTTTTATGTTATTGTCAGTCCACAAGATGTATACAGTAAGCAACGCATCAATCTTCCCTAATCTGTGTAATTCCAACATCCAATTTTCAGCTTGATATCCATCCTATAGATTAGAATTTGAAGTGAGATTATTTAGACAAAATAGAGAAAGTTGATATGTTTTTTACCTGCACGGTTTTTATACTTATGCACGTAATAAAAAGTATAAGATTTGACAAGTTTTGACTTTAAACTTCACCATCATACTCACGACGCGTCATCACGACTAAAATCGCTTCGTGTTAACCGCCCTCGCCGACAATGACATGTCGGCAGGTTGTTAGGCAACGCTCGATCGTGTGTGAACGCTCTTTGGACGGTAGCGGGTGTGGCAACGATTTGATATAGCCCGTCATTTAGCACCCATCATCGTAATTTTATGAATCTGCAAGTCGTGCACACTTTCAGTTAATTAGGTTTTAGAATCCTTTGCCTCTGTTGTAATAGTACGTACTTACTTGGTGGTCCGTCAGTAAGATAGCATTGTGGAAATACCTAACATTCCCGTGCCTCAAAAAGTATGCAGACCGTTGGTATGTGGCCCCTAATTTGACTGTTAGATGTCCGTACCGGTGAGCTGTAGAGTAAGGAAATTCTTTGATATATGCATAATTCTATGATCTGCATTATCGTCCGAATTGATCTCGGTGACGTTACGGGGCTTGTCTTTCAGGGGTTCGCTTTTCTTTGCGTGGTCTGTTTCGTTGAAATGAATAGGAAATAATAAATTACTATGGAAACTCTTTCTAGGCTATCATTGTTAGTTACGACTACTCGACATTACAATTTTAATTTTAGATAATATTTTAAGTTAAAATATTTTACCGTCAGTATCATTATGATCCAAGGATTGGACACCACTCAAGCTTCGATAAGGTTTAAGAGTGCCTAAACTAAAGATTTGTTGACTAACTTTACCTGACAACAACGACAAATGTCTGAGTAAGTGAACACCCAAGGCACTAATTGTCTGAAATTGCCAAACGAGCGCAAAATGACTCACACCTATTCACACAAACCTCATGAAAGTTGCATCACTGGCTCCCGCACTCAAGTGCAGTCTGCAACTCAAGGTCACATGTACTGTCTCGGAATCTAAAAATGACGATACGTACTATGCTAATTGCACTTGAATCAACGAATTTGATATTCAAATAACAATTTTGTAAAGTAGCTTAATGAATAATAAGCTAATGCTAAATGCTGATGAAGTTTGTCGTTGATGTGATAACAGATACCTGGTGGACCATCCGTAAGATATTTGAATGTGATGATAAATAAATATTCTGAGATACGTTTTAGTCAGTGCCATCTAGTCCCAAACTGTACTACGGGCACCAGACAACAGATGAACTTAACATAATGCTCTTTTGTAGATATAATTTATTTAAAACAGAATTATTCATGTACAGTCAAAAGCACGTCAGACGTAACACTTTGGACTTTGTACCGCTCTTATGTCGGGGGCATAAGCGCTATTTTCGAACTGCAAGTGTATACCGTGATGTGCTGTTGACCGTACATCAATATTTAACTAACGACACACACATCAACCAATTTCATAACCATTATACCAAGTTACCAAACTTGAACTCTGCTGTTAAATAACTTTGAATAAAAGAGAACAACATACTCGTATGATTGATCTATTCCAAAGTTAGTATAGGTTGAGTTAGTACATGATTAAGTCTCAAATTAATTTAGCACTTATTAGTAACAAAATCCATTAAAGTATCATAAACGGTAACGTAACTATACATAAACCGACTTCAAAAAAAAAGAAACAAAAAAACTACCTAAAAAACTGAAAAGCAAAAAATAATTTTAATAAGACATTCATCAAATGCGCTTATTGTCTAAGCCTATTAATTAAATTGTATTTTACGTGCTAGGTAGGTACCTACTAATCTGTTTGAAGTCGGTGCCAAGCCAAATAGTAGGTACCCAGATTACGTACCTACGTCCGCGGATTAATAAGTAACCCTTTATAATACATTATTATTAATATCATTTTTGATTACCTTTGGCTTGGCACCGACTTCAAACAGATTAGTAGGTACCTACCTAGCACGTAAAATACAATTTAATTAATAGGCTTAGACAATAAGCGCATTTGACGAATGTCTTATTAAAATTATTTTTTGCTTTTCAGTTTTTTAGGTAGTTTTTTTGTTTCTTTTTTTTTGAAGTCGGTTTAATTTTTTTAAAAAAAAGTTTGTTTATTTTTCTATTTTTAGTGTGAATAACACGTAGGTAGTGAGTAAAACTCTTTCATAATAATGATAGCGAAAATACGAGTAGAATTGTATTATTTGATAATAATATTAGGTATTCATTAAGTGTTCAGCACCATGGGTAGGAGGAGAATGCGTTTATGCACCATAACCGCAGGCTAGCTAGACCCGCGGCCGTGTGTGGGACTCGAGACCGAAGCGTCCGCTACCCACTACACTCCCCCGGTTTCTCCTTCACACCCGATTAGGACGAGCCGGTGCTAACTTTATTGGCTAGTGACCAGCCCATCCCCGGGTAATCATCAGCTTAGCTGCAAAAGTACATGAAATACAACTAACGTTCCACATATTCCTACAACACTGAAAGAATTATCCCCTAACTCCTAACCGTTAAGGAGTTGTACTTTCCATCATCACCTTAGCTGCAAAAGTACATAAAATACAACTAACGGTCCACATATTCCTACAATACTGAAAGAATTATCCCCTAACTCCTAACCGTTAAGGAGTTGTACCTTCCATCATCAGCTCATCAACATAAAATGATGTCTATCGGACGCAAAAACTTGAATGGCTTCAGAAAAAACAAGTAACGCGTAGGCGCAGCCTATAAAATTTGAGGTTTTCCCTTGATTTTTCCGGGATCCCATCATCAGATCCTGACATGGTGACAATGGGACCACCTCTGAACTATGCACTTTCAAATAAAAAAAGAATTATTTAAATCGGTCCACAATTGACGGAGAAATCGACGGACATACATAAAAAAAAAAAAAAAAAAAAAATACATACAGTCGAACATATAACCTCCTCCTTTTTTGAAGTCGGTTAACAAAATTCAAAGTAGAAACTACGACTTCCAGAACATAGGACAAGGTCCCCAAGAAATACTCCAGAGTCAATCATCATTTCTATTGCTTAAATAATGCTCAAACCATATCATCAAGCATGGAGGGTCAGGGTTCAATTTCCTTGCTCCTCAATACACACCTAGTACATTGAGGCCCATTGTTCCACTTTATTCCACTTCCGACCGTAAGGCCATCGGAAGTACATAATTTCGGTATATCTTTTTAGCTATTATCTTTTCCGATTCGCTAGAAACGCTGGTTCCGGTAGGATATGGCCAGTGCAAGCTAAATTGAACTCTATAAGCATGAGAGAAAATGTGTTATAACTGTTCTGCGTGTGCGCTGCGTTGTATCCGACACTTTCGGTTGATTTTACAAATTGCTCTTAATTGGTTGAGTTCACGATCTTGTGTACTGCGATAGTCTCTAGAAGCGGTTTGAATTGTTTCATCAAATGTGTTTTGACTGCTTCGATGAAGACTTTGGTATTAATTTGGGATTGTGTGGTTAAGTTCAGAAGAAACACTTGTGTGATCAACATTTATGTTTTTTCGAACAACAAACAAACACATAATTATAAGCAAAACTAAAAAGACTTTTGTAAATTTTCATTTTAGTAATCTGAAATACAACCCCATAATAGTGGCCAAATGCATTCATAATATACTCAACCTAGTTCAATAGAATCAAAATAATTTTCGTGAACTATTCAGTGCATTTGTTGATCAAGATAACGTATTTAAACGAGTTACGGCTATAGCTTAGCCCTACAAACATAGCCCTAAGCATAACTTTCAAACAACGCCGCACGCGCAGCCAATCACAAATAGACATAAACTACTGTCCGACCACAAATCTATCTACATTCTATACTATATACATTACAAAGTACACCTGTCCATTGCGACATTACAATTAGTTCTCGGTGCACGCGCGGCTTGCGAAACTCCTGCGCAGCTCGGGACAATATTACTGGATCGAAAGTATGACAATCGCGGCTCTAAATCAACCGCTTGCTTTATGTCCTAGTGTACTTGAAATGTTCTAATAAGGAGTTTAAACAAGATTTTGCGAACTAAGGCTACTTACATACTTGTGTAAAGCCAGATAACTGGTAGAGACCATTCCACATTATTATAATTCTCACACATTAATCGGACCTGAAAGCAAGAGAAACTCTTGCGCATCTAGGGAATTATTAAATTATCTTTTGCCGTTATTGATCAAGGTACATCGATGTTTACCTAGACCATAAAGCTGTTTCTGTAGATGCCCTTACTCATAAAGTATGTATGTACAATGTAGGAACATTGTCTGATTTTTTCACATAGATTATAATATGTCTGACAGGTAGTGACTTATGAACTTCCCATATCGGACTATGAGCCACCTTCTCACCATTTACATGCTAACCTCTAGTTTGTATTTAGAGATCATTCTCTTTCTCTCTCTCTTTTTGATGGACGACTTTTTGTACTAAGTAAGATGATGTACGAGCTTGCTAGATTATTTGATTGTGCTATAGCGATTTCAGATCATTTTAATATAAAATTACTCTTGACTTATTATGGATATGGTGTATAATTTCTTTAATGTTGGTCGTGGGCTCGATTGTTCAATGTGGGCATCGCATCTAAGGCACATGGGTGGTAGTGTATCACTTACCATTAAGCTATTTTGCCTTTTTCTTTATTATTAAACTAGCCTTCCGCCCGCGGTTTCACCCTCGCGTAATTTCTTTTTCAAATTTCCCCAAAATTTCCGAGATCAAAAGTAATAGGGTACCTGTACCCGGGTATAGTGTAGTTTCCCAACAGTGAAAGAATTATTCAAATCGGTTCAGTTGTTTCGGAGCCTATTCAATACAAACAAACGAACAATCAAATCTTTCCTCTTTTTCAATATTAGTATAGATAAAATAGACGTGTCAGCAATCTAGAGAAAGTCGATACCAGTCGATACAAAGTTCGTATTAAACACAATAAGCTAGTGAAACGAAAACTCGCAACACAATTCTTTAACGTAACATAAACAGTAGTTAGAAACCGTCGAAGCGACTAATGCCCTAACAATATTTTCCGTGGTTTCGTAATTTATTAGCCACAGTTGTTAGGCAGAAGCGAGACCGCCGTAAAACACGTTTGATGCCTCGATGTAGAAGCGATCTCTAGTCACGTGTAGACAAATATCGATAAAAAAGGACATAAATCTTTAGTTTTATGTTCTTTTATTATAAAAATATGTTTAAAAAAAGTACCTATTTATAAAAATAAATCGTCTCCTTTGAACATATTGAAGTAAGCTATACATTTTTATTTAATGCTCAAAAAAGTTTTTATCATTGTTTAAATGAAGCGAATATCAATGATATCTACAATAGTGTTTTTATTAATAACGACTATAAAAATCTTAAGAGTTGTTTACTTTGCTTTTTGTAACTTTGGACCAGTTCCAATTCGATTTTTATTTAAATTTATCGGACGTCGATAGAAATTTATCGATATTATACGTCTCTCTCTCTGAGGCAATTGTTATATTTGAGTATTAATGGAATTGTGTGACTTCTTACCAAATGATGGTGATTAGTCAACAGGGTCATCGTATTTTGACTAATAAACATTGAGCCGAAAGTAATTAAATTCTTAAAGTGCCTTTGAACATATTTATCAAAATGCCGCGCGGATTGTTGCTTAGTAGCATTAAATGTTTATTTTATTGTTTTTAAGTAAGTATATTGATTAAAAAAATAAAATAAAAAATAAAACCACGTCTGACATAAATCTGACCAACCATCAACGTGAGTAACTATAGTTGTTGGACATTTTAACTAATTTCCATAAATAGGTAATTACGTTTTTATTTATCTGGATGACCAGAATTACAGGCTTCCAAAGCAGAAGCAGAGCACCCAGACCAAATACGAACAAACATCATCCCACAAATGCTTCTCATGCCCGAGGATCAGTCCTTGCATACTTCTCAACCATTTCGTTAGTCCTTCATTTCACTAGTTAAACAGTAGCTTAATAATATAACTAACTCAAATGCAAAGGAATGTGTCAAACGAGGCCACGATAAGCCTGTCAAAGACTAAAAAAGTGAAATCTAAACAAGCGCAGCAATTGATTCGAGTTAGCGCCTCTCAATGTCGCTGAGTTAGGCTTACAAAACAACCGAATGGTGTCTGACGATGCAAGGACGGAATCAACTTGGGTTTATTACCTACAGTTATGGGAAGGACTGCAGACAATGGCGTATAAAATTAAATAATTTTGCATTTTTTTGGTTTTTAGAATTCTTTAAGTTTTAGAATGTTATGGGTGTGATTTATGCTGATTGGAAAATAAAATTTATATACATTTGGGATTCTTTAATAATATCTGTAAGAAAGACATCTAGCAGCACGTCCGGCTAGCCAGGTATCTAGATGACCCTTAAGCAGATTTTATTTTGTAAATTCATGTCTTCCTCTTTGGGGTAGTCCTATGTTGGACGTAGTAGTAACAGTGGATGTCTTTCGGTTGAAATTATGAAAAAAATAAAAATAAATAATAAATAAAGAACACTAAGGCCAATACAAATATAAACAGACAAGTTAATAACAACTGTATTTGTGTAGGCTTCAAGGATGCACATATTAATTTGATTGAATTTATCAATGTTACGGTGTGACTCTACCGCCGGCTTCGAGAATAGCTATCAACAGCTGTGCAGCGAGCGAATTCACTTATACTTTACGTTTCCAAGACTTTCAAATGAGATAACCAGTATTTTAATATTATTTTTATTAGATGAACAGTGTGCAACTTTTATAAAATTATCGTAATATCATTAAAAAGGAAACAAGATCATAAAAACTCTTTTGTTTGCTAATTCATAATTTGCATAAATAAGACACATTTTTTCGCTGATGCCGGATCTCTATGGTTGCCATAAATATTGTCAATCATTACGTAAGCCGATTAGTTTTAAAAGATAAACTAGTTTTCGTCAAAACATTTTATCTTGAAGATTTATAGCATTATTTCGACATAACATTAATAAGTTTATCAAAAAACCTTAAAAAGATCGTCAAATATACAGGCACAGAATATATAATGATATAGGCCTCTCGTAGGTTTTCGGAAGTCAACTTAAAATGGATTAATTAATGTCAAAGGTTAATTTAATATTATGCGTGTTTTTTAAACGGGCTGTGAATGAAATAGCCAATGATCTCATTAGAATGTATGTTATGTAAAAAACTAATCTATAAAAGTATCATCAACATTTTTCTTAATGTTTGATGTAACAGGTGCTATAAATTGATAGTGTTATAGGTATTATTTGTTAGAGAAAATGTCCGATAAAAAATTAACCATCATTATTTTGATAAGTCTTATTATTGTTACTACCAGACATATTACCAATATGAATTAAATAGACTTCCAAAACTGTAAATCACCCGATACTATCTCTACAATAACTAATTAATCAAATGTTTAATTAAAATCGGTTCAAACCAGTTACCGGCATATTGGTTAGAAAGTAATTTGTAACCTTTAAATTGGAAATAAAACTTTTCTACTTTGCCTTGAGGCGTGAAGGGAATTACAATCTTTGAATAATGTCTGATTGTATGCGTACACACACTTTACGAGAGTAGTTTGTAAAACCTAGCAGCCATAGAAAACGTGATTAGTTATTCTTTATATTTATTTATTAGATAATCAACATGGAAGAAACCTTGTTTATGCTAATAAAATTCTATAGCCAAATTTTTTTAAGTTCCCACAATTTTCTGACATTCACATGACAATAAATCATTTAATTACAATCGGTGGAGACAAGTGGAAAAAAAAGTGGACATGTCTATACTGACAACAATTGGCGGGGACAAGTGGACCAAAAAGTGGACATGCCTCTACTAGTGGAGACACTGGTAGAGACAAGTGGACAAACCGAGTTCCAGTGTCAAATTGGTAGGGTCCGGCCGTTATGCTCCCATTCCGGGTTGCCCCCGGCCGGTATGCCCCCACGATTTAACGGCAAACTGGAACAAATTTTCTTAAAATGTGGCATACCGGCCGGGGGCAACCCGGAATGGGGGCATAACGGCCAGACCCAATTGGTAGACAGGCACGCAGTCTATCTGATAACGAGCGGCCACTGCGGATTAGGTATTTCATTAATGGGTACGATCGAGGTCTCCCGCGCGTGATCACTTTTGGAAAAATATACCGTGCACGCGCATCGTGACTTCCTAGGAGCGGCGCTTGTAAACGTGAAAATACTGCACAGGATTTTAGCCTTTAGGGTGATCACGCGCGGGTGACCTCGATAGTACCTAAAAAAAGTATCAATAAAATTAAATAAGCTTCCACACTGTAAGCTTTTCTGATCTTTGAGCCTTTGATTTCAAGCTGTTTGATATTTTAGTTTAGTAAAAACGTCTTAAAAACTGCTATAGAGGTGTAACAAACAATTACATTACACTTATTTTGGAATATTCGTTTGTCCTAGCATTGTTTGTCCGGGTTGTTGTATATTCGTCACAAAAAATAGTATACATGTGTAAATTCGTCACAGTTCTAAAATTCTTTATTATATTCTAGCATTGTTTGGATACGTCGAATGATCCTCAGAGACAAAAAAAATTACAAATTATTAAAATATTAGACGCTTTTTATTACTTTACGTAGGTATACAAAAACACTAAAATCTGCATGCCAAAATGCATTAACATTCTTTAGATGTATCTTGTTGATAGGTGGCACCAGTATTGCCAGACTATCTGGCATTTGCTTAGAACTGTTAATAACATCATCGTTTATATCCGTACTAATTTTAATGTTAAAAAAATATTTTGCGCATATGAAATTAATAGCATTGCAGTTAAAGGTATTTCAAAAATATATTGTTTTTAAACAATTTAGATGGCAATTCGTATAAGCTACATTTATACGTAGCTTATACGAATTGCCATCTCAATTGTAATTAATTATTATTAATTAGCAATGTAATTGAATAAAAAATATTACCAGTTGACAACACAGATCGAAGTCAGGCGCCACTCACTTAATCTTTTTATTTTGTTACATGTGACATTTGGGAAACTAGTTATACTTATTTGGTGGAAACTGGGCGACCTCTAACTACCTTCACGGCCTTAAACGTTGAGCCACGAAGCATACTATTTGGATGCGATATTTGATTTTAAAAAGTCGTTTTGATTCTGATATTATTTATATTAAAAGTAATAAAATTTATCTCATAAGAATTTTCCTAGCGTGATCGCATAACGACTCGATGGTGTAGTGGTTTAAGTACCGGGCCGATATCTTGGGGTAATAAGTTCAATTCCCGGGTCGAGCTAACTTTTTATCGGTTTTTTCGGACACAGCTCGGGTTTTTGATCACCAATCCGCATTTGGCAAGCGTGATGATTAAGCCAATACCCATCATTGTAGCGTTAACTTACTACATTTACATTAATAGGCTGGAAGTTTAGTTTTACTGGCAACTGTATACATTTTATTGCTAACATCAACAGAATGTAAGGTTACCTATGAGATAAGTGCCTACTGTCTATTGATAATGGTTATTTAGGTTTTTATAAACAACGTAATAATGGATAAAAGATGATTTATTAAATAATATACAAGTGTTAAAACATATTTAAAGGCGTAGCGTAGGTTTGGTAATTAAAAGTTTAAATTATAGTTTTTTAAATCAATGTAGGTATATGTCGAAGGTATGCTTTAGCGAGGTGTATCACGAGATTAGTTCGTGATTGCCTCAGGACAAGAATTTGCTGTTCTCCATTATGGTGTGAATTTTAAATATATTCTATTGGAATAATATGTATATATATGCGCTGACCCGGTCAATCTTGTTAGAACAATATTAACTAATTTCCATACTAATTCTATTTGCTGATATAAGCTTTATTTCTTTCTCACGTGAACTTGTATTTTGTTTGACAAAGGCTTATCAGATGGCGCATTTGCTAGTATCACTGGTCCTATTCGCCAGGGAACGCAGGTTCGAATCCCAACCAATACAACATTTATATTATTTAAATTCCTACTCCATAAACATTTTCTTCTGAAGTCCTCTACATCGTCGCTCACCTGTCCCAGTCGTTAGCCGTATGTGTATATATTTTATATAGTGTATCTATTTTATATATTTATATTATGTAATATGTATGTATATTTATATAATTTTATATTAAGTATTTATTTATGATACATTATTTCGTTTATTTCTGTTGTTTTTGTTTTCAAGTTTTATTGGCACTGCCCACTGTTTCTTTCTGCTTGGCCTAAAGGTTGACTGGGAGAGAATGCCATGAGGCATTAGGTCCGCCTTTACTTGATTTGTGCAATGAAGCTTAAATAAATAAATAAATTATGAACATTTGTGTTTAGATGTTTAATTATAGTATCGTTGAAAAGACTATTTCACGTGTAAATAGAGTTAAATAAGAGTTCAAAATTATATTTCTTTCTTATTCACGCGAATACTATATACTATGTTTTATACTGTTAGTCTAAATAAAATTAAAAACTAGAGTCTGGAAATTCAACGTGTCTCCCTTATTTAAATAAGTGCCCAATTTATTATTCTATAGTATTACCATGAAGCGTCTACTTCGCATACCCATGAGTCAGCTTTCTAATGTGTCAATAAATAAGAGAAATCAGTGTTGCAGTGCTTTTACGCATAGAGAAAATTATATCAATCCAGTATTTAAAAAAATGCATCTTGATAACATGTATTTGACACATGAATGTTAAAGAGTCACGAACATATAGGGATCAATGTCACGAATAAAATAAGGTCGCAAAAACGTCAAAATACCCAAGCATTAGGCATAAACGATATAATTAATTCACAAAAAAGATCCGGTATAAAAAAATGAGATCATTTAAATAAAAAGCAAAAGGTTATATTGTGTCCTAACATTAGTTAAGGCTTGTAATCTTAATTGTTTATCCAAAAATACCTAACATACGTTTGTTGGAAATCCGGCCTATTTTTCAAAAGTCACTGCCAATTTAAGATAATTATCAAAAGTTGAATTTAAATATTCATCCGTTTTATTAAATTCTTTCCTTGTTGATTAATGATTATTATGTATAAAAGATATTTCAGATGTCATCCTCAAATGTTAGCATGTAAATACTGATCTGTTTTAATGTCATCAGCGTTTAAGTATTTTATAAATTATCTATCTTATCGAAAATTCAAACTGCAATTTAACACTCAATCATTAGTGCCTTTGACTTTAATGTACACAAAAATATTTATTTTGTAATTTACAGGACACTTTAAGTAACTTCTTAGGTATCCTCAATGATATTTAAATCAATAATAATAACGTCCAAATAAAGCAACTATATATTTTAATGCTTTTTTGCATAGCTTCCAAGTGAGGACGAATATGTATTTTTATCTCTTCACGTTAAGTTTTTATATTATAAATTTATTTACGAGTATATATTTTTTTATCGATGGTCTAGACAAACTTGTCTATGTTATGCTAGACTCAGACAAAGTCGTCTTTCCAATGAAATTATAGCTAGATATTGTAATAAATGCTCCTACCTACTCTGATTTTTTTTTATTGTTAGGCCAATAAATACTCGTCTATAACCTACGTTGTTATTTGACATAGTAGTAACTCAAGTTCTATAAGGTTGTGATAGAGATTTATGAAAATCGTGGAGAGTCTACAATTTCAAGGTTCTTTCATATTCCTTCCTATATCCTGAAATCTTATGGATATAAGACAATTCTATTGATAAGTACTTACACCTACCTATAGTGTATTAGAGAATACTATATTCGATCGATTTGCTCGTCATTATGGGGCGTTTTATCTTAATAAATAGAAAAGTGAGACAACCGCATTTATCTCCACTAAAGTAAAGATCAAAGGATAAGAAAATTCTTATCCATAGGCAAAATGACCGAATCCTACCAATGGTATGTGCTAATTTATTTTAGATTGACAATACTATCGATTAATTCGATTATAATAAATTATATTGGATAAAGTAGGAATCGATATTATCGATTACATAGACGTCGTTTACACTCTCGATTATCATAACGATTGTCATTATTTGAGCTCCATTTGCATCATCGATTAATAATTTCGATGCACAATTAATTTTACGGCAACACTAGTAGGCAGTCTAATGATAAACATTGGAACTATTTATCTATTTATAAAAGATTTAAGAATCTACTTTATTTTCTTAGTAAATGAAAATATCCGTGATGAAAAATAAAACCATTTTTTTCTTGTTTGTAAACAAAATAGGCCCTTTGTCTCAGTTTATTTATCTATCTGTATGTATGTTAGACTGTAATATTTTTATTATTATGGTCATTAGTTTCTTAAATTTGTGTTACTTGAGGTAAACCGGTTATTATTATTATTGTTAGTTCTCAGTCTATTCTACATCATAGGTAATGTATTTTCATATTTATAACCAATGACATGTATGTACACTAATTTTAGATTTTTTTGTGCTAAGTCGAGAGATACCAATAACAAAATTACTCTATAATTGTCTATGGATCCTCCCCGCCTATACTTCTTAAGTGTTTATTTTATCAAATACATTATTTACTAAATTATT
The DNA here is from genome assembly GCA_949319885.1 of Mecyna flavalis. NCBI lineage: Eukaryota > Metazoa > Arthropoda > Insecta > Lepidoptera > Crambidae > Mecyna > Mecyna flavalis. The sequence goes on from OX439426.1 coordinate 5,100,626, forward strand.
CAGGCCTTTTTTATGAATAAATTTAATTTATTTACAAGTGATCTTGGTAACACTATTATTTTATCTATGGCATCATCGATTGTTAGTCTTTGCTTCATACGATGCTCCAAAATTATAAAAAGTAATGTCAAATGTCAATGTGACACTTTGAAAGGTATTCTATTTTATTTACAACAACAACTTTCTTTGAAAATAAATTTGTTTGAAGTGAAACCCAATGATTCGAAGGCATTAGGATGTACTACCAATTTCCCAAGGATATCTACAAGGAATATGGACAACTCAAAGGTAATCGCAACAATCTTAACTAGTCTCCGTGCCCTATCTTTTTGTTTCGTCTATTATCACAATATTAACAGACAACTTAGGTGTGTATCCATATATGAATGTTTTAATGAAGTTTTTTGTTAGGTATTGACCTATTTTATTTTTCTTTAGTAAAAAATTTAAATAAAAAATTCTAACGTTGGATGCAATCCGTCATGATTCACTTATCACCCCTCATATTTGTTTAAAAGTACAGAAATAACATGTCATTTTAAAGCCAGAAATTATACGTTAATAAGCCACATACATACTTTAAAGGATCGCACCGTTATCAAACAGTTCGGTAGATTTAATTCAACCACAAGTCAAATTTACGCCCGCTTGTAATTGAACTACGTCAGGTAATACAGTAACTGAATCCTAGGTATTAACAACTGGAGCAAATATCATCAAACCAACTTTTCCACAATTTACCCACCGCATCCGCGTCGTTCGCCCATATTGGAAGCCGCAAAGCTAATTCTCTGGTCGGAGAAATTCCTCAATAACGATGAAAAGCCTAGAAGATTAGTACTAGCCTGGCTTTCACAGCGATCTAGCATCGCGGTGAATGGTTGATTAAAATGCAATAGTGTTAACGCCGGTACTTTGAAATATTGATAGGTCTAACGGGTAGTTTAGGTTTCAAACCGATACCTCCAATGAACACTACGCTAACTTCAAAAGTGCAGGTTTACAGGAGGAGCTCTTGAAAGAAAAAAGTTGATAAAATCTTTATTTTTGTAGTTATTTTCTTGATATTTTTTGTGTGAGTAACTAATTTACTGATGCTTAAGATCCGCATAGTAACATTTAAAAAAACTAATGGGTTTTTTAATTAGCCTCACTTAGCGGGATGTAACGCAGAAAGCTCTAATTTAAGATCGGGATACACTCCGCCAATCCTAAGTTAGCGGAATATATTCGGGAATATTACAGGCTACAAAATAATAAATTAAATGTATACTACATAAAATAAAATTAATAATTACATTTAAAATTGACTTCATTACCAATTTAGAGTATTTTGAACAATGTTTTTATTATAATAAGATCGTAATTTATGAAAAAGAAAAGTTAGCGTTTTGTAGTAGGATAAGCCGAAAATCGTTGAGCCGTTATACAAGCCGCTAACAAATAAATAGCGTAGAGTATCTTAACTGTGTCATTACTTAGCGGGCTTTCGTCCATATTGGTAACTAAGCTTATGTAACCAGTTCCAAAAAATATTATTTTTTCGTTGGTGTTTTAAGTAGTTGTGAGGGAAGAATTATTTTTCCACTTCGTAGATTAAATTATTTCCATTATAGTAACCCGAGACACTGTGCAAAAAATCCCGATATGATGTGGGATTGTTGTGATATACAACTGGCTCGGTGTAGTTGATTTGAATTAAAACGTACTATCCACAACACTTTTAAATCATTTATTAATACTTAGAAAAATTTTAGGCAGTGGCCTAATGTAATATCTTAAATTTTTAATTGCTGAATAGTTGCACTTATTTCTGTGTCAATGTCATGATAATTATTTGGTATTTTTTCGTTTTTAACTGCTGAATTTATTTATTAAATTTTTGTTTCCTTCATTAGAATGCCCAACACTTATGCGATGGATGGGTTATTATTTTTCACAAAACGATTAATTCTAGCATGCCATCCTTCCAAATGGCTGCCATCCTTAATACTGCTTAACTGTTCCCCTTCACAACACCAGATTTTAATGAATCTTGTAGCCAGTTAAGATCGAAGTAAAAATTTAATTGTGCTATTAGATCAGCTAATATATTTTATAAGCAATTGGGCCAAACCTGCACACCTTGCAACATGCCGCCTCTGAGCTGGCTTGACACTTAGCTGTTCCGCTTTTTTAAAAAGACTTTGACTAAAGTGGTTAAAACAATCTTTTACATCTGTTTGAGGATATGGTTTCTGAATGCCATTAAAAGCAAATCTTCAAAGCAACAAGCATTTTACGTGGTTTCCAGAGAGGAGTTTTTCTTGTCTTGGTTTTGGAGGATGGCAAAAAACAATGGTACTATTTTTGGGTAATAGCTGTGAATGGTAAAGTAAAAAAAATCAAAAGTGCAAGTTACAACTTTGTCGTCAAAATTCTAACGTCATTTATTTAATCAGCCAATAAAAATCTGAAAAACAATCGTTTTCTCCATAACTAATAAAATTCACAATTATTAATATTTGGTTTCCTTGACACCCAACACATAGTATAATAAACAATCATTTTAATGACTGTAAGTCATTATACTTATAATTATTTTCCGATAGAAGTGGCCAGTCACAAACATTTAACGTTCATAATAGATAGCAAAAAAATTACAAAAATGGAAAAATTATTCTTCTTCCACAACTAGGTAGTTACCAAACAGCAAAAACAAAATTATTTTGTAACTAGTTACATAAGCTTAGTTACCAATATGGACGAAGGGCTAAGCGGTTCATTTTATACTAGAAAACAAAACTCTTGTATTATAATTGTAGCATTTCATGCAGCTATTTTCGATTTTAATTTACTACAAGTTAGTGAAAATTATTAAACTTAGTAATGTTTAACTCTGATTTACACTACGTTATATAATTATTTGTTCAAAAGTGCATTCAACGGGCGACACACACCGCTAACTGTCACATGAACAAATACTTTCCCGCGCAACACCCCGCCAACTCCTAGTTGGCGGCGTATCTCCCGCGGGCCGGCAGTCGCGTTAGCCGAATACACACCGCTATATTAAGACAGCGGCTTGTCCACCCCGTAATTGAAGAAAGTACCTTTACTTGGCGTTATGTAAATCTCAAAACTTTTTTGTTTTTAAAGATATTGTCATGAAAATTTGGGGGCATAATATTAGTAAAAAAGTGGGTCGATTTCTATAAAAAACGAAAAATGGCAAATTTTGAGTTAGCGTAGTGTTCATTGGAGGTATCGAACGGTCTTGACAATTTATTTAAGAGATAGGTACTATAAAAATATTAGATAACTGACATAATTTATCTGACTTCAAAGTAAGTTTTAGGACTAGTGTTCTGGAAATATGCTTGAGTGATTTAAAAAGTGTTAAATGATTATCTTCTGCATTCTCTACTCCCTTACCCTCATAGCACAGTGGGAAAGCAATCTGATACGACCGAAGGGACGCACAAGTGACCTTACTCAAAATTAGTGTAATTCTCGAATGTTCCATAAACTGGCCATAAAAAGCATAATCTATAACCCTGTAAAGAAAAAGTGACCTATTTCTAAGTATAACAGGGTCAGCGCACTCTTCGGTCTCTTTAACTAGTCCCGCTAGCTAATACATAGGCTTTTAAGGTCAGATTATGGAACAATCGAGAATTACACGAATTTTTTATTAGATAGAATATTCATAAATAGTCTTTGTACCGCTCAAATTAAGATTAAAATAAAGTTGGTACTACCATGGCGGAAACCTTATACCTTGCCGTAACACAGTCTTTGACTAGCACGGGAGGTAAAGAGTAAAGTCTGTATACCATCAGTTTGTCTCTAAGAATAAAGCTTGTACCTAATTTATTTGTGTAATGTTTCGGTCATAAGCACATATATAAATTGTTGTTCTTGTTTTGGCATAATGTGATGCTGACCGTACCTACGACTTTAAAATATTTTGTATTTAGGCTATATGGTGGTGTACTGTGTACAAAATTTATGAAAATAAAGTTATTTGTATTTGTATTTTGAGTTAGGTCACTTTCATGCTAAAGGTTGCAAGACGCAAGATCCGGACTCCGGATCCTGAGTCAGTATTTTCCGAACATAAAATCCCAAATAAAAGTGTCTAATTAATAAATGTTGACCTGACCCGGGTTTTGAATCCTAGCGTGACCGAAGCCACTGCACCACGGAGCAGAAATTATAATATTTCTAGACATAAATGTTTATGTCCACTGTCCACTTATATAACAAACGCGTTGTAAATAGGCATAGTAAAAGTGATTGTAGGTCTAGCTGTCTATTTTAAGTCCTGTGGCCTTTGTCTGCACAGGCACGGTTTGCCTTGGGCGGGCTGTCACGGAACCATACCCACCTAATTATAAGTAGAACATGAAACAAACCCACTGGACACTTGGACTAAACAATTACCTGTTTCAAATTCTCTAAGCGATAAGATTACTATCATTTTGTCGTCTATTTTAATTACTGACCGTATCATTCTGAATGTTTAGGTACCGAAATCACTGAAATTCAAGGAATGCTGTATTTCTAATAATAAAGAATAGGGATGAGATAAAGTAAACTATAGTTTTACTTACTAACCAATACATTATAGAAAAAGTCAAGTCCCACCAGTAGTCTTACGGTATGGCAGCACATAGAGCTAAAGATATAATAGAGCTTTTCTGTTAAAGTGTCCTGAATGGATTTGGTCGTATCTGCTTCTTACCACATGTGTGACAACTTATCATGGCCACAATGGCCCCTCTTTGATCTTCGACCTTTTAATTTCAAGAGTGTTTAACATAAATACATATTAATTTTTTGATCATCAAATCTCAAAGAAACAAGTTTTCGATCACTCCTAAGTTTGCTTAATCTATTTTATTTAAACAAAGATTTTTCACATTGAATGTCGAATAAAGTTGATAATCAAGTTGATATTTGCATTCTAGTTTCTTGTTTCTGTAATCCATTGGATTCAAGTCGGAACTGCTTAAGGCGGTCTGTGACGGAACCAAACATGTAATTAGTGTAAATGTCACTCAATTGAGCAAAGATCACGCGTAACTGAGAGACGGAAATTGGACACTAATAATATCTACTTCAGTAACTAAAGTACTGGTTGTTTAGGTACAAAATTAAAATTTTTGAGAGGTTTTATATTATACCAAATATGTGTTTTTAACTCGATCTCTGAGTAGAACCAAAAAGTGCCTGGCCTGCGTAAAACTTAAAAACATACTTGTAAATATTGCATCCGAAAAGATAAACTTAGCATCTATTGTCAGGCTCCCGTTAGTACAAGATTTCTTAGTTACGGGCGGTCTAGTTGGCGCTGTGAAAATATTGACCGTGAATATTATTAATACATTAAAATTTCTTCTGAAAAAAGTAGGGCAACTTACTCGTCATATGGTACAGTTATGCTCAAGCTCATTAATACATTAAAATATATACTTGTGAAAAAAATCCATCAAAAATTATCAACCAAAAAAGTGATATCTCTTCTTGCTGTCCGCACTTTTAAGATGAATAATGCACCTTAGACATCAACTGGACACGCAGATAACGGTCGTAAAGTAAATAACAAAGAATAATACTTTTTCTTTTCGATACAAAATGTGTTATCGCATGCATAAAGTAACACAAGCATTATTATTTATGAATAATCCGATTACCACGACAGATTCGTCTGTCAAACATAAGATTAGTCATGTATTTACATAAAGGCTGTAATGTAAAAATAATGTGGACATTGACAGTGTGTCGAGTATTTGTATTTAATTTAAGATGATACCTAAGTAGGAAACGTTTTGAATTTAATTGAAAATCTGCTGGGATATTAGGGGATTCAACTTCAAAATACTGACTTACTTACTCCAATGGCTCAGCGACCCAAAGTGTGTCTTGGCCTTCAAAATACAAATACGAAATTAAATAATAATATAAATATGAAAAAAAGAAACAAAAAAAACTACCTAAAAAACTGAAAAGCAAAAAATAATTTTAATAAGACATTCATCAAATGCGCTTATTGTCTAAGCCTATTAATTAAATTGTATTTTACGTGCTAGGTAGGTACCTACTAATCTGTTTGAAGTCGGTGCCAAGCCAAATAGTAGGTACCCAGATTACGTACCTACGTCCGCGGATTAATAAGTAACCCTTTATAATACATATTAATATTGTTATATATCATTTTTTATTACCTTTGGCTTGGCACCGACTTCAAACAGATTAGTAGGTACCTACCTAGCACGTAAAATACAATTTAATTAATAGGCTTAGACAATAAGCGCATTTGATGAATGTCTTATTAAAATTATTTTTTGCTTTTCAGTTTTTTAGGTAGTTTTTTTTGTTTCTTTTTTTTTGAAGTCGGTTTAATTTTTTTTTTTAAAAAGTTTGTTTATTTTTCTATTTTTAGTGTGAATAACACGTAGGTAGTGAGTAAAACTCTTTCATAATAATGATAGCGAAAATACGAGTAAAATAGTAGAATTGTATTATTTGATAATATTATGTATTCATTAAGTGTTCAGCACCATGGGTAGGAGGAGAATGCGTTTATGCACCATAACCGCAGGCTAGCTAGACCCGCGGCCGTGTGTGGGACTTGAGACCGAAGCGTCCGCTACCCACTACACTCCCCCGGTTTCTCCTTCACACCCGATTAGGACGAGCCGGTGCTAACCTTATTGGCTAGTGACCAGCCCATCCCCGGGTAATCATCAGCTTAGCTGCAAAAGTACATGAAATACAACTAACGTTCCACATATTCCTACAACACTGAAAGAATTATCCCCTAACTCCTAACCGTTAAGGAGTTGTACTTTCCATCATCACCTTAGCTGCAAAAGTACATGAAATACAACTAACGGTCCACATATTCCTACAATACTGAAAGAATTATCCCCTAACTCCTAACCGTTAAGGAGTTGTACCTTCCATCATCAGCTCATCAACATAAAATGATAACTATCGGACGCAAAAACTTGAATGGCTTTAGAAAAAACAAGTAACGCGTAGGCGCAGCCTATAAAATTTGAGGTTTTCCCTTGATTTTTCCGGGATCGCATCATCAGATCCTGACATGGTGACAATGGGACCACCTCGGAACTATGCACTTTCAAATAAAAAAAGAATTATTTAAATCGGTCCACAATTGACGGAGAAATCGACGGACATACATAAAAAAAAAAAAAAAAAAAAAAAAAAAAAAAATACATACAGTCGAACATATAACCTCCTCCTTTTTTGAAGTCGGTTAAAAATTTGATTAACTGGATTTTTCAATAAAATTATTAGCGACACGCAGAGATTTATTTAGATGTTAGATTTGTTATTTCAACACTCAAGCCATGAAACATTTTTTACTCATACAGTAAAATACGTTTTTGTTACTAACTCCAATTTTCAAGGCTGTACTTAAAACAAAATACTTAAGCTAATCTCAAAAGTACTATAAAACCATGCGAGGCATAGTAATTGTGACAAATTCAACATGGCTGTTCGTGCCTAATGGCATTAATCCATCTAATATTATATCATGGAGCTTGCATAATCGCCGGTGAACCTTTCACATTCGACACATGCACTCTATATGACCCCTGTGCATTTGTTATGTGTGGATCTAAATATTATGTAAAACTAACAATTCCCATCTGCATCATGGAGAAGTATCATTATGCCGTATTAAATGAGAGATTTAAATAAGGATACCACATTTTGCATGTCTTATGCATACATGAGTATGTATGTTTATATGTATGTATACTAGGAATATTTTAGACACTGAAATAAGTACATATGAGCTTTCGCAGCATGTTTTGTTCGAACTTAAAGTTTGGAACAAAGGGGTTTGAAGATTTTGGCCTTCCTACGCGTCCGCCATTTTGATTTTTTTTCAAAATAGCCTTCACTTAAAATTGTATCAAAAATCGATACCTTATATTAATACAATCATAATATGTTATAAGACAAAAACTCGTAAAGTGTCACATTTTAAAGATATAAGCAACCAAAGTAAAGTTTCTTTATTTTGAGTTTTTTTTTTTCTCAAGTTATAGTTCACATAAAATTCATTCAAAAATAGATACCTGACATCAATACAAACATAAAATGTCATTAGACGAAAAGCCGTGAGTGTCACGTTTTAAAGATATAAGCAACTAAAGATTTATTTTAAGTTTTTTTTTGTCTCATGTTATAGTTCACTTAAAATTCATTTAAAAATGAATACCTGACATCAATACAAACATAAAATGTTATTAGACGAAAACTCGTAAAGTGTCACGTTTTAAAGATATATGCAACTAAAGTTTTACTTCTTTATTTTGAGTTTTTTTCACAAGTTAAAGTAATAATGACATCTTATGACATTATATGTTTGTATTGATGTCAGGTATCCATTTTTGAATGAATTTTATGTGATTTCATACAAAAAATCTTAAAATAAAGAAGTTAGACTTTAGTTGATTATATCTTTAAAATGTGACACTTTACGGGTTTTCGTCTAATACATTTTATGTTTGTATTGATGCCAGGTATTCATTTTTAAATGAATTTTATGTGAACTATAACATGAGACAAAAAAAAACTCTAAATAAATCTTTAGTTGCTTATATCTTTAAAACGTGACGCTTCACGGGTTTTCGTCTAATGACATTTTATGTTTGTATTGATGTCAGGTATCCATTTTTGAATGAATTTTATGTGCACTATAGCTTGACACAAAAAAATCTTAAAATAAAGAAGTAAACCTTTAATTGCTTATAGCTTTAAAATGTGACACTTTACAGGTTTTTGTCTAATAACATATTATGTTTGTATTAATGTAAGGTATCGATTTTTCATAGAATTTTAAGTGAACGCTATTTTGAAAAAAAATCAAAATGGCGTACCGCAAGGTAAGCCAGCCTCCATACAAAAATCTTCAAACCCCTTTATGTTTTTATTTTAAACAAGTTTCACTATTGGTGATCTCAGCCCAAGTATATTGTTACTCTATAAACAATAACTACTATACTAATACAAGTATACTTACTGCTTTTTGTAGTTGAGATTGACTTATAAATAGGTTAAGTACTTATATTCGATTTATTTTTATTTTTTGTGGCACATTAAAAAGATTCTTGTTATAAAAACTACAATGAGTGAACGAATACAAACCGATCTACTTGACTATTTAACCTTAAGAACTGTCCTCAGCTTTCTCAAAGCAAAAAATCTATGTTATCATTGCTTTGAAAAGTGCCTAGCTCTTTTATATTCAATTAGGCGCGTCAAAGATCTTTTGAATAAAATATTCAACGCTTTCTTTGTAAGGATGATGTTTCGACACCGTTTTAGTTTAGGCACGAGCATGGCCCAGTGGGAACATTCCGACAGTTTGGAAATAAAGAAATTATATCGTGACAAAGTTCACTTTTGTGTAATTTTTTGTCGGTTATGAGGTTGCGTTGCGACCACCGTGCGGTGAGCGTTTGCGGACGGGTCTATTATTTTCTAGTTTGCTAGAAAGTGCTTTTTATAGTTGTCAGTTTTCTGTACGTGTGAGATGGTTATCCATATTAAATGTGTGTAAATAGGACCAGTTGTGTGATATATCTTATTACTTTCATTCTTTTAATTAAGACCACTTTTACTAACAATAGTTACACCTTTTTTAACATCTTAATCTAGTTTCCTTTATCTAATAATAATAAATATCCTTAGACATTCTCTCTATGGGTGACAGACAAACAGAATACACATTACATATTAATATTTTAATGAGGTAAAAATGTTACCATAACCCTAATTGTATTAATATACCTCATTACTGTTACGGTTTACTTTACTTCATGCTATGCACTTTTTATCACAACTAGCTCTTATTGTTTTTAAGAATATTTCATCACCATCTCACTACCTGACAGAGCACACAAAACTCAATTTAAAAACCATTTAAAATCTCAATCTCCTCAATTTTTAACGCCACTTTCAATTCATTATTTTGGGTCAATAGAATCGCTGTAGTACACATAATACAGTTGACTCAAGCTCAGACAGTCTGTGTCTGACGTATCTAATAATGTTCACGTATCTATCATTCACTTAAACATCAACTCTATCAAACAAAACGAAATACAATCTTACTCTTATAACAATAAGGTGTAAAATATGACAATAGTCGGCTCGTTACGCTAGCCGATCCGATCTGTGCGATCGTTAAAGAAATATGGCCGCGAATTTCTCTGAATTTCTCCATTACTTTCCAGTGGGTTGAATAACCGCTGTTAACGCATCTGCAATTACGTCAAGATGAAGTGGTTGGATTTAGATCGTCACATTCGCAATGCACTGAAAGTTCATTAATTACGTAAGAAAGCTGCTGGCTCTATGAATTAATTCGAGTTGCATCGCGTGACCTACTCAGTGGTGTCTCTCAATTAAGTAGAGGTAGGTAGAAATCGGCGCTTAATACTTGATTCAGTGAGGAGAAAAAAGCCATTTACATGAACTGACATAATGTAAATGGTTTTTTTTCTCCGCAATAGATATATGGTATAAAAACTTCTACCTTCTTAATTATTTCAAAAATAAGATTATGTTTCACGTAAATAAATTATGTTCCGAAGCTATTACCCTAAAGAATTTCACTGATGCGACATTTGCGTTTTGTCGCACTTTACTAAACCAACCGCAAAACCATAGGCCAAGGTTGAACTAACAAAACATGCCTTAATCCAGGGTTATCCATTGATCCTAAAACTATAGTCTATAACAGTTATTCAGCTCAAAAGTGAACAGCAATTTATTTCACCAATCATTCTTTGTCACGACGAAACCAGGCCTGCAATTAACAGCACCATCACTCCTACACGACCAAAGGTTTAAGGTCGCCCAAGAAATGTGTGCAACCTTTTGAGACGGAAGTGTTCCGTGCACACCGGAACGGAATTAAACAGACTCCCTCTTATTACAGAACGTGGTTTAAAAATTAAACCGAGCTTAGTCCTGACTAAACTCCTGACTAAAGTCAAACGCTATTACAAAACGAAGTTTTACTTCATTTCGAGTACTAAAGTTAGACCCAAGAAAGTCCGCCGATGCCCCTAGTTTTACTATGGACTAACTTTCAAACGTCAAAAGGATAACACTTTTTAAATTCCGCTCCGTTCTACGTATAGAAAGACAATTTTTGAAAAGAATCACTTAAATTTGTGAACAGAAAATTAAAAATATATGTTACTTTTTCTTACATTACTAAAACATATTTATAAATAAAGAATTATTATTTTTACTATCATATTTAAAGATTTTAAAACATGTCATAAAACAAAGTCTTGTAAAATGAAACGCATTGAACGAGTTAGTACCAGTAAATTATTCTTATGTTGGTATTTGTTTTGTAATAAGGAAAGTTTTAAAAAATAGTCCGGACCTAAACCTGTACTAACTAGTACAGTTTTAAACCTGTTTTAGCGATGTTTTTTGTAATAAGAGGGTATGTGTTTCGGTAAAAAGTAAAAGCTCGCGCCTGCACATTTAAGAATATATTAAGACCTTCTTGCCATGACATAAGTCACTGTACATTTATTAAAAACCTCGCTATTGAAATAAAAACGCTGGTGAACATAACCTTTATATAGTTAACTAGCTTTCCGCTTGCGGTTTCACCCGCGCGTAATTTCTTTGTTCAAATATCCCTCCCTTCCCCCCAACATTTCCGGGATCAAAAGTACCATTTGTTCACCGGGGATAGTGTAGCTATCTAACAGTGAAAGAATTATTCAAATCGGTTGAGTAGTTTCGGAGCCTATTCAATTCAAACAAAGAAACAAACATACAAACAAACAAACAATCAAATCTTTCCTCTTTATAATATTAAGTATAGATATATAAATTATCTGAAAAGACAATTCCCAGGTCTTCTATTTTGTTTTTATTTCAAACCTATAATGTTAGAGTTGCACAGAAAATTCAAATTCAAATTTGGTTATTCTTTTAAATCGATATGTTCGTCACAGCTAGTACGCTAATTGTAAATAATTACATAGATAAATTCATGAGGAAGCTCACTCAAGTGAAGCGACTACCATGATTTAATATAATATAATTCGATAATCGGACCACGAGAACTTTAGAGTTCGATCAATCGAACCAACAGGAAATAAAAAACATAGTGGTCCGATCGATCGGACAAGCCGATGATCGGACCACGCGGCCTAAGGGACATAATATTATACGAGTACGATGATTTTTAGTAAACTATGCCCAATATAGCTACGATCCAATTTACCAACATAAATGATGACGTCACAATCTATTGTCGCATTCTATAAATAATATTTATGACAGCGGCAGAAACGTGTTTTTTGATTTGACACGAACCACGGAGTTTGCTGTCAAAATAAACACTTTCTTTTACACGGTTCCATTTTTGGCCAGTTATTCAACCAACACCATTCCACTGGCCTTATTGTGAGCTTGTCTGATGATGTTTTAACTGTATATTGTCTTACAATAGCTTACTTTATGATTCGGCGTGAATCACAAAATTTGAAAGCCTTTCGCTCAATCAATATTTGAAGAATTTGAATTGAACAAACTTAGTCATACACTTCACACTGCAGATAATTATGCCTTTTTATTAACCTAAGTATTCAATCTTCATGAAATGTATTAAAATATAATAGAAATATATTTTATTTAAGTCATTGAACAAAATATTAAATGAATAAAACCACAGACTTCACGTGAAGAACAATAGTATCTGTTTAGACCGAACAGAAACCAGTTATAAGAAAGGCCTGTCCCAAATTAAAAAGGTCTCAAAATTCCATGTGCCTACTAAAATACTTCCTCAATACTGGCCAATAAATGGTACACGCCGTATAACTTTCTCGCGGCAATCTTCCGACGTATCAAACACATCAACGATACTGTGAAAAAAAAATACTCGCACAATTTGCGGAGGCGTTTGAACCGTATCTATATTGAATTAGAATGCATAATCGTCTGGTAATGTGTCTAATAAATCATCTTATAGCGAGGCGTGACGTGCGGGTGATGGACACCATTTTGGATAAAAAAGCAACAGGCCACTTGGAAACAGGGTTACCGAATATGATTGAAATCTTAACTTCTGTTTTATTTTATTCGTAGAAATATTACTCGTACAAGTATTTTTTTTTTATTGGCAAAACTTCTAAACAGCCTTAGTTCGAATGTTAGTAAATTTTTTTCTTAACGTTATCAAAAGTTAAGTTTTTATTTATTTTACATAATTTGCAATTCGCCGATATCATAATATTATGCACCAAGTTAAAAACATTAAGAACATTTCGAAAGTTAAGTACGTGGTGCAACTTGGAGGAAAAGTAGTCCTTTAAAGAAGTTTCCGCTAGTAGGTTATTAAATAGGAGCGAGCACCCCGAGGTTCAGGAAACACCGCTCTTTCTAGAGCATGGGAGTCCTACACACCACCCTCCCTCAGCCCCCGACTAAAGGGTGACGGTATTTCCCAGGTATAAAAAAGGTCGATAATTTTTCTACGAGGACCAATGACGTTCAATATAAAACTAGACACCCAATCTCTAAGAAAAATTCCTCAAAAAACGTCCGAGTGGCTTTGACACTGATGACATTAACACATTCGTTCAAATTAACACCTTATCTCGTGGCATTTAGTGTTTAATGTCAATTGTATACAACTAAACGAAAACTCTGCCCAATAGTCGGGTGGGCAGACTTTTGGTTCGGACAATATTTGAGCGTGATTGTGAGTCTAGTTTTTTAATTGAACGTCATTGACGAGGACACACAATTTTCAACTGTACAAACCTTTTTTTTCCACGACCAGTTTATTCCTAGCAACAATTTCGATTTCGATATTTAAAACTAAGAATTAATAGTTTTGAGTTTTGATTCCAATTTTATTTGAACTAATTATGATAGCAACAGAAAGACTTCTGTCGACGTCCCTAATTCTGGATGTTACTAGATTATATTGCCCGATACAAGATAAGTTGTTTATCTCAAATTGACCGGTTTACAAGTGGCCGGCCGGTGAAAGTATCGAATAATCGATCGTATGCGTTCCGTGATGCGCCGTATCGCTGCATCGTTGCATAATGATTTATGGAGCTGTTGTTACTCTGTGCAATGACGGATAGGTAAGGCTACTGTGCGGGAATGACAATGATTGGGTTTTACTCAAAGCACAATGAAGATTTTGGTCATCTTACTGGTCTGCCATAATAATTATTATTATGTGTGAACGCTGTTTAGAAAAAAGTCATTTCATTCAAACAAAGACAAAAAAGTCAATGGCAGACCAGTAGGTAAGCCAGCCTCCGTATAAAAATCGTCTGAAAATCTGACATAATATATGAATCTATGTATTATACAAAAATACGACGGAATATTATGCCTGATATTTACACTCAAAATATACTATGCTTTACTTTATCAATTTGATAGATTTAGGCATAAGTATCAAATAAAAAATTATTTGCAAAAATAATGTTGATGCCGTATTTATTCTTCCAATTTCGTCAAGATTCCGTGCTGAAAATAAAACGTAATACTCAATAAGTGCATCTTTTGTTTCAGGTAAACATCAACTTATTTCTCAACATCTAAGTGCAAGTGCATGGTAAGTGCCTGGCCACACTGGCGGATTGCAAGCGTTTTCAACGCGGAGCGGTCGCGCAGCGAACACGCCGCGTGCCCGCGGCGGTGACGTCGCGGCTGCGCGGCGGTGACGCCGCGGTTGCGCGGCGTGTTCGCCGCGGAGAGAAGCGTGGACGTCATGTTGTACACTCGCATACCAAAGTCCCGACTCCCCTTTTATTTTTATAAGATTTTTTTTTTATTCTGAATAGAAAGGCTTAATCACAAATGCGATTATGTCGCCCTTTTATAAGATTATAATTATTGGTGTACTTATTTACCTACCATACAACTCGGCATTTGTTTTTCTAAATTGAAATTTTTTAAACATGATATCTAATACGATCGTCACATAGGAATGCTGCCCAGCACAACTACAGCAGTTTTAACTTGACGTTCCTTAGATAACTATAGTTTTGACCTGGCTTTGGATTTCGAATATTTATACTGCATTACTGTTGACCCTTTGTGGCACCTTTTTTGGTGTCTTTTTGTATTCATTATGTTCCTTGTGTGCATATTAATTCCTCCTCGGAATCCATTCTGTTACTGAATGTACGCTGACGTCGCGGTGCCGTCGCGGTTCCGCGGCGAACACGCCGCGCAACCGCGGCGTCGCCGCCGCGCAGCCGCTACGTCTCCGCCGCGGACACGCGGCGTGTTCGCTGCGCGACCGCTCCGCGTTGGAAACGCTTGCAAACCGCCAGTGTGGCAAGGCACTAATGGTATCAGGGTGACGCAACAGATGACGTGAAGTGATCTTAGATCGAGAACGTTTCAAACACAGTATGTAGAAGTGGAGCAGTGAAGGTCCTCATTTGATGATTGGGGAGTATAATTGTCATTTGTTCGTACAGGTACGAATAAATGTCTTATAATGAGTTCTAAATATTAAACAACAATTAAAATAATTATACGATCTCCACCAAATAAAAAAACTGAGTTATATTTTATCTGACAAAAAGAAACCTTTTAGGTAAAAGTATTTTTCGCATACGTGATTTGATTTAAAAGTTTTACTTTATTATGTATATTACTAGTTGGAGTTAGATGGATAATTGTAATATTAAGATAGAGAAATGTTGTTAGATAACCTTGTAAATAAATTGTTCTCTAATTGCATCACAGTTTTATTTAGTATGGACTTGCTTTACTGCTACCATTGTATTATTGTAACGTAAGGATAAATACTATTCTAACTCTTGCTAAGTCAGCATAGTTTGACGCTTCTGCGGTAGCACTTACACCACTTAACCGATCCTATCTGGCGTTTAACTGTCTTGAAACAAACAGCTTTGTTTAGATGCCTGTATCTTATGATCATTAATAGTGTTCCTTTATCGGTTTCTAATTGCTATCTATGCGCTAATGACTGAATTTCATCTTTTTAATCTGTGACGTGTTTATTGCTTTCCTACTCATTGATGGAAAGTTTGACATATAACAATAAAAAAAAAAATTAACGTGTGAAGTGACTGTTTTATTTGATGTAATGGCATAAATAAACATCAGTAGAAATTGCATTATGTTAGACCTATTGGTGACTATCTTCGCCAAATTAGGTCTGGTGGATATTTAAGACTAAAAAAGAACAGTTCAGCCTATTGTAGTAGCTGATCTCTCATTAGTAAAATATATCGCTCTCAGAGAGCGATGTTTACTAATGAGAGATTAAACTCCATGTAAATGGTCTCAGAATTGTTGAAATGTTTATTTGCTATGTATGTTTATTGTAAAAAAAAAAATTAGTTCGTGAAATCTAACATAATATCTGCAACTTACCCTTTACTCGCTTCGTCCTTTTCCATTTCGCTTTTCACGCACGCTCTTAGTACTTCCGACCCTTTCTGGGTTTTTAGGTATATAATAAATTACCTAACCAATATTCAAATCACATTCGAAACAGCGGCGGTCATAAAGTGCAGTTCTAAGAATGGTGTTTGTCGGTCTGTCGGCATCGGCGTCCCGATACCGATGCAACGCGGGTGTCGGGACATCGATACTGTGGCAATAGTATGATTGACGACATCTGTAGCCTTGAGAATATTGTAGAGTTGACATTTCAAGGAAATGCCTGCTTGTTTACTTTCTTAACGTTTTTGTTCAATGCATCACTTCGCATTCATTTGATTTTTAAATTCCAAAATAATTATGCACAACCCAACCAAAACTAATATGGTGGCAGATTGTACTCATGGGGTTTGTACCAGAAACTTGCCAGTATCTTATAAAATCCTTCTAATAACCAAAACAAAGGTGGGAAAAAATCCCGTACCCTGCCTCTGGGTTAAGAGGCGGTACTCTACCACGGAAACTGTCAAATTTCACATACAAAATGTACGATATAATTAACGTAGTTGTTTAATTGAAACCGAAGCCTACCTGATAAGTGGCCCCGCGGCGTTATTAGCAAACAAACCTACATACACATGACCCTCATTGCTTACCAGTAAATTAATTACCGCACTTAACCGCGCCCTATACTTAATAACCAGCTTATAAAAATCTGTTCGCAATATTCGAATAATTAATAACATTTACAATTCATACCGGACGGGTATGGTTACAAAGCCATTTATACTCCCGGGTTACAAAATGTCTTACTTAACCACTCGTAGCTCTATGACGGCGCGACTTGACGTGATAGGCATAAAACAGAGGTTGGACCCTCTGCATACTGATCAGGTGAAATTGATTGTGGTTATAAAAATCGATGGTGAACAGGATATGGGGTTACTAGAAGTTTCGTGTGGCTTTCATTGCGTGTAGTGCACCTGAATCTATGAAACAGTTTTAAAAGATTGTTTTAAAGTAGGCACGTTGGCTGTGATAAAAATTGAATTTCTTGTTACCTCAAAATTGAATGAGATCAATTTGATAAATTAACATTGCGTTGTTTTCATGAAAAACAGAAAAATATTAACGACTTAATAATAGTGAATAAACAATAAAAGTTGGAATCTTGAATATAATAATTATGACCATGGCCAGCTGTTTAAGCAACACGTCCAAATAAACATTTTAATTTTGTTTTTAAGTTTTTAAATTGGGACCTAATTAACAGTCAGATTAAATTACAAGTTAACGAAATGAAATCTAAACTTGATTGACAACCATTTCGTACCAACTACATCACTGGTAAATGTCAAGTGTAGGAAGACATCCTCATTTGCTAATTTAAAACAATTAATCCTGTCTTGTGCGGTAATAAATCCGATTTAAAAGAACTTGGCCACGCGACGTTGCGATAAAAATGTTAACATTTTTTTCACACACGGAAAAGTGGGCGCAAATTTATAGCGTGGACTTTTTTATCTCAGACTTCAATCCTTTGATTGTTTGTTGTTTTTAAAGGTCTTTCTTACAAAAAAAATTATGTAAATCCTCTTTTTATACCTATAGAAGAAAGATATAAGTACACAAGCTGCTTCATATTTTTTTATATTTGCAATTTCAAAAACCGTTTTTAGACTACGAACCCTCATAACCTCGATTGTAACACCAGAAGTAACTATTTAATAATCTGTGCCAGAAGTTTCTATCGCGCGTCGCCGATTCTGTAATTTGATGTAAAAACAAATGACGTTGGCACTAAAAAAAAATGTTCTTTCCGCTGCCAACACCATGCCCAATTGAGTATTGGAGGCCTTAGGTACTCGCCGATGGAACAGCGCAAGTGTGTATGAAGTGCTACTTTACTACGTTCTTCTGACAAGACAAGCAGGGTGGCCTAGACAAAGTAACATTTTGATAGCGATAACGAAATTCACTAACTTCAAATTGTATGGATTTGACAGGTGCCTTAGAAAAGTTACGTGGTCAATCGATATTGAAAGTACGGGTTTTGACATTCGCTATCACAAATTGAGCGTTAACGAACATCATAAGTGCCGCTTGTCTAGAGCCTCAGGTCATTTAACAAATAAAATATGTACCTACTATGCTCTATCTCTCATTAAATTATTTTATTAATTTAACCTAATATACGGATCGAGGATCAAACCCAAGACCGAACATCATTTTGCACTATTTAATGTCAAAGCCACACATTTAAGCACGTGGAGTGCCAACCCGACATCCTTACTAATTGTCTAATAGTAGCTCACTCAATATTTTCCCATGCTCAGTCGGCCACTCATCAGTATGTAATTCGTATCATGTATTGTACGCAACGAATTCCTGTCTTAGTAATGTTCGCAGTAAATGTTACAAGTAGAACATAGTCTTATATAGTTGATCTTATTTGTACATACATTCTAGTGCGATGATACGAACATATTTTGACGCCTCTTTCGCGATCGTACATAATGTTTGTAAAGAAATTAAAAATTACTAAGAAATTGTGTCTTTTGGTTTTATTTTAAGATTGTTATCTAGGGGCGCTTGGTTTTTCAGATTTTTAAATACAGCTCAGTTTTTTGCATTCAAAAATTTAACAAGTGTTGTGGTTAAGCCAGTACCCATAATTTTGACTTATTTTGGTCTGCAATGAATTATTAAAAAAGCTATATAATTATAACTTGTATTTTATCACACATACTGCAGTGCCCATTAAAATACTTTATTCCCTTGACATATTAAATAGTGACCAATTATTTCAATAACTTTAATAAATTTCGACAACACGTAATAAATCTTGTTTTAAATATTGCACTTAGTAGGTACCTACCATAACATTGTTCTGATTAAATGTTGACGAGATTATAAATCGATCATAAGATTCAGTTAAGATACAGTAATATTCGTATAATATCGCCTATAGCAATATGTCAACACTCGGACAACACTAGCGATACATCATAATAACAATAATACGAAATAAATTTATCAGTAGCTCTATATCTATAAAATTGACGCTGATTCAAATGTGTTCTATTATTATGGTAAATGCTTGCCATACCTATATAGTGATGGTTTGATTAATGACTTAATTTTTCCCGGAAGAAATCACAATCATATTGACTTTTTCCATTGTAATATTATAGTCAACTGGTTTCATCCTCCACTTATATGTGACAAAAAACTAAGGAACCTATGGTAAAACTGAAAGCCACACGCTGAACTAATAAAGACCAAAAATTAGACCTTGTAATTTATTAGAATCCCTATTCTTTCTAAATGGGTCATTTGACATAGTTCAATTAGTGTTAGGTCTTAAAATTTTAAACATATCCTGAAAGTGAGAAAATATTTAGCACCTAATGTTATTGCGTATGTGTGAAGTTTTTTACTTTTGTATACTTGTGGTGATGTGGTGCGTCAGAAGGAGATGATTAGAAAACTTGCAAGATCTTCACAAATCGCGTGCTTGCAGTTTTCACAAGTGTTCACTCTCTTTGGACACAAAATAATATATGTGACGCCACTCAATACATACTATTATGTACTTTAATATAATTATAGATAATATAGCTTGACCCTCCTACTCAAACCATTCAAGCCGCCTTACGTCGTCCTCTTACATAACGCGTCCATATTCACACGCAACACAATGGTGTCGCCAGGCGACGCTTGACCGCGGTCTTCAATTTCGTACCGCACCGTTATCAGGCGAACGGAGCGGGAATACTAATCGCACGATCAATAGTATAAGCATAACTGTAGTTTTGGACTGCGGAACGACCCAGTTAGGGATAGGAGGCTTTGAGACAGGTGGTATGCGGAGGTATTTCGAATATGCTTGAGAACATGGAAATTTGACTTCAACAAAACTTCTTCTATTATAATTTTCTATCAATTAATTTGACCATGTTTACAAATCAAGCTAATTAGGTGCTTGGCATGAAATTGAACAAAGTAATGTATTTTACAAAAATATTTATCAAAGGTTTGTCCTACCAGAATACTGCTATGTATACTGCCACCTCTAAGATTCACGAAACAGTATATATTGTAGAGCATAAGATACCCCTGATACAGACAAGATCCCAATCAACATAATTATCTCGATCATATGTACGATTGAGTATGGGAATGTTAACACCAGCAACCCCAGAAAATATCAAGACAAAAATTAACAATAGGACGTTTTTTCGTAGTTAGGCTTAAGTCCAGCATAACACGCTATTGAGGCACTGCTACTTAAATAATCGCATGATATTCTACTTTTTTGTTCTTTTCCCGAAACTTAAGCTAGCTTTCTTGCACGATTAACTCTAATCTCTTTTAGATAGCCTAGAATGATTCAATCGAACTGTAAACAGATGCGCAATAAAATGCAATCTAGACCACTGAATAAGACTTTATTTTCTTATTGACTACTTAATTTCGTTACGTCACGGTTATTGGACCGAAGCATTAGCCTCTGAAGTTTGCACTATTGGTTTTTAAGTCTGTTGACTATTTCTTGAACCAGCTGTGAATTATACCAAAAATTTATTACAGTCATCAGTAATTAATTTACTTATAGGAAAAAATACTTACATATTAAAGTATTTATGCTTTTAATGTTTAATTATGTAAAAAAAAACATAGTTAAATACTAAATTCCATAGCTGGGCATCGTTAATCCGTTAACGCAAAGTAAAAACTTTCGTTCCCAAAACTGTAACCTGTAACTAGTCACACTTTAACACGTTAGGAGATCTTTCTTAAATAATTCCCAACCAGTCGGCACATTTTGACTAGTTGGAAATCATTTTACCAAGTTATCCCGACAAGTCACAGTGTTACAGGTTACAGTGTTGGGAAAAATCTTTTTTGTGTCGAGATGACGAAGTATTAAACGATAAAAATTTTAATTTCACTAAATTGACACTGTGTCCAGTCTCGTGTGTACAGTTTGTGAGTAACCCCTTAAAAGTGTAGCTTAAAAAAAAACATGTTTTACTATGCGTTAACGGATTAACGATGCCCAGCTATGCTAAATTCTTTTGGCGAAATCGCTTTTTACAACCAACAATTACATAACATTCGTTTTAATCGTAAAAATAAGGGAGTCTGGACCCACGTGCTTTCCTTTAAAAAAGCTATAAATACTAAGCCTTATACAAGTTGAAATAAGTCCAGGATAACTTAAAATACAAAATCGAATGTTCAAAAACCAATTACAAACAAGCCAAATCAACATCTAGAGAATCTCTCCTATTCCGGAAAAAAGATAAAAACCGCAAAGTTACGCAGTATAGACGTAATGCCTGCGTTTTTATTTTATTTGACACCTTCACACCGATTGGCTACTAATTGACTGAAAACTTCTGTACAGTTGCCGCAAGACCCAGGTATTGACAATTGTTATGTTTTCATATAAAACTATTTGGAAATTGAGTAATAGGTTATACAAATCCTTCTTTGCAAACAAATGAGTACTTTGACGAAAAGATTCAGCGTCTTGCGTTTGACAAGGTAGATACTTTTGATAAACCGTAGAATGAAAATTATACATAACTATGTGTATAATAATTGTGAGTTCATTAACATTAAATATGTATTTGTATTAAAACTTTATTAAAAAAAACTAGCCTTCCGCCCGCGGTTTCACCCGCGAGTAATTTCCTTTTTCAAATATCCCCCCTTCCCCCCACAATTCCGGGATCAAAAGTACCCTATGTTCACCGGGGATAGTGTAGCTATCCAACAGTGAAAGAATTATTCAAATCGGTTCAGTAGTTTTGGAGCCTATTCAATTCAAACAAACAAACAAACAATCAAATCTTTCCTCTTTATAATATTAGTATAGATATCTGGAAGCAACAGCGACAGGAACACGTGATATTTATTTATTTATTTAGGACGAGTATCAGTGTAAATTCTATGATTTATAGATGTTTCAGAGAAATACAAAGTTTATTTGTCTGAATTTTAATGCCATAATTTCCTCACAAACTTAGAGATAACACGGTAACCGTTAATCCAGCGTGTATAGGATGACGCAAGGCGAAATTCGCAGAACCTCAAAGACAGGACAAGCCGTGCAAAACAAATGTCCTCGCCTCTTCATAAAACCTTTCATCACACAGCTATAAACCTTTCTAAGCAACATCTCCTTCGGCCACAATCTTTTGTTCTCTAGCATAAGACCCGCCGCTTCTATCACAGACGTGCATCGTGTCGCAACTACATTCAGCTAAATCTCTGTGGACACTTCCTAGTTCACAATTAGGCCATACATTTCAAGGAAGGATTGTGGTTACTCCGAAAATATGCTTTGACAATTTAATTCGTGTGTGAATGCAGCAAGGTCGTGAATTGAGTGTATGCTTGGCTACCCGTACTTGTACGCTCTCTTTGGATCCTAAACTGTTTAACAGCGTGACATGGTGTATTTACATTTTACTATTAATAGGTTAGCGTGAAATTCATGTATTCCTGGCTACTTCTTTGAAATTTGAAGTATATGCAAGTAGAGTAAGATAAAATAATAGAAGTTAGCAGAATGTAGACACTATATTATGATGAGTATTACGAGATTCAAAAAAAAAACTAAATCGAGTTTCCTTTGTTTGTCACTGGGAACTTTATTATCTTTTAATAAAGTCTAGTTTTATGACACTAATCTATCACTTGCACTACGCTAGAGCTTCAATACTATAATAGTACTGTTAATCATTTTCATTGTTGCCACAATGTTTTAATACAATTACAAATAAAACCGCCGTTTAATTAACAGAAACACGTGCTTGCGACATCAAAGTTTCGTCAGCACTACCTATCTTCTCTCTCTTTCCGGCTTCTGCATATTCTTTACGGTAGAGCGAGACGGTATAAAATTACAATGCAATTTGCCCCTAACGACTTTATTAAGGCTAAAACCTGAAATTTTTATGTTAATTAGATTGCAATGTGTTCTAATTTATGCTAGTCGCCAGTGTTAGTGGTCAGTGAGTGGTCGTGTTGTTTCTCAGTGTGGATCAGTTGAGTTTAGTGAGCACGATGGATTTGCGAAACCATAGACTGTTCAGCAGGTTCGGGAAGAAGCCGAGGCTGTCTCGGTCTTCGTCTATGTCCGTGCCGAGGTAACGTATGGGCATTGGACACGGACGGACGAATGGGCAAGGCCGTTGGCAAGGACGAAACAAATGGCTTGTGAAAAATACCGATATAGCACAAATGTGAACCTATACAACTTAACCTCACACCAATCCGAGCTAATATGATTAAGATTAAAGTCTGTAATATGTTTTAATCTTTAAAATAACAAAAATAGCTTTGAAATAAACATTGTACAGTGAGCGACTGATCAACCTTTACAAATCTGAAAAGTCTCACTTGAAATAGAACTATGCAATGGAAATTAAACTGAAAATCAGTTGCAGGAATTTGACAGATTTGTAAAGGTTGATCAGAGGCTCAGTGTACAGAGATAGTTTGACACTCGAAATATGGCATAGGTAGAACGACCGCAATAAGAATGTTCAATTTTATAAATAGAGCCAATTTGCTGCGCAAATGTATAATGCAAATTCATACAATTTGGAGTGATTCACTTCATTTAATTGACAAGACTCAATTGCTCTTATTTTTATAAATATTTTGATATAGAATAGCAATAACTTATTGAGCCTTAAGTGTCTTTTTAATGCTAAATATAAAAAAACGCAACAAATGGCGTTTGCGCGATTGTAGGCAGCCATATTGTAAGTAGCCGCCAGATCGTCAATACCTTATCACCTCGATTGAGACGTCAGTCGGCGGAGCGTCGAGAAGATTTATCGCTTTTAATGTCATTTTGTTTCTTTAGGATGGGTTAGACATTCCTTAAGACCGAAGATTCATAAGTCTCAAGTTCAATTGACTCTGTTGTAAAATGAATATGACTAAAATGGCATTTTGAGCATTTTTTCAACAAAAACAAAGAGGATTTATAAAAAAATAAGTTAATTTTTTGCCTGACATTTATGTAAAGGCAAAAAATTTACTATTGATATTATAAAGCTCTTTTTCGGGGTTATCTAAAATTATTAACGCGTCGCCACAACTTATGAATTAAACAAATTCGCAACTAAGCCACGAACTTGATTTCAAGGTGCATTTAACGATTTATATTTTGCTATTTGCATCTGGTCAAATTAAAATTACATTAGAAGCCCGAGGCTCACGTAATAAAAGATTCACAATCTTTTTTTTTGTAATCATCATACGTAATTTTTATTTAATGCTCACTAAATATATTAATTTAACATAGTAAGCAAACATAAAGTAATATAATATTTCTTCATCTAAATAACAACAATGAAAATCGACCTTCACAGCTCACGCATTTAAATGCTTTATGATTACAAAATAAGTACGATTTTGGTTAGTACTTTATTACTCCTTATCTCGACACAATTAACTTGGACAATCGATGTTATTATTAACGACATATTATCATCTTATATGGGAAGACAATCGTCGTGTGAGATAAAAAAATATTCTCACATGTTAATCGGTGAATCAATTTACCTATACTTCATCGGAAACGTTATTTATTATCTTACTGTACCTTTATCGGGGTTCTAGTGAAGTCGTGTTAGTTGAAATTTGAGTTTTATATCACAAGTGATAAGATTCAGATATGTTTAAAAAGTATGTGTCGGTCTATCAAGGAATTCAATATGAGTACATATTAATGCTGATGCGGCAGCTAATTGTATAATTATCGAACAAGGCAATTACTTACCTAGATGCCACCGTAGTCGTCCACTGTACGGTAGCTCTATCAATTATTTTTCTTATGCCTCACTGACGCAGTTTCTAGTAGGTAGTGTTTTAATAGGATGGATTTGATTCCCGTTTACATTGACTAAAAAGAAATCTATTTATTTCTAATGGTAAATTTTCATTCAATTACTGTACAGTCCAGTTTGTTTTATCTTCACAAATTATCGTTGCGACTACAAATTGGGTGCGCGTGCGTTATTAATTTTTTAAAGTATTGTTACAGCCTTTGTTTTCGCTCTAGCAATTTAGCACCGTTCACTTTGAGCCACAAAGTCATTGTTATATAAAAAAAAATCTGCGAAAATAACACAACTAACGAAAAAGTTATATAATAACAGACAATGACTTGCTTTCGCTTCTAAATTATGAATGAGACATAATTTTTCCGCTATATTTGAACAAACTGTGCGCATACATTTCTTATTCTTATGATTTATGATATAATAAGTAGAGTGGAAAAGTTTATCATTCATCTAGGAAGGAACATTGATATTACCCAACTGTGAAAATTCAGTTCCTTAGATCAGATTAGATATAAATTATTTAAATTAATATACACGAGAAGAGAAAACGATTCGTTGGTCCAATGATATAATTTCGACTCTGAAGGTCTTGAGTTCAATTTCTTGGTTGATCTTAATACATTTTTCAAAAAATAACTTTGATTTATAAACAAAAATGTGTAATAAGTGCTCCGAAATGTAAGATCTATTCCTTGCTAATAAAAACTAATACCAATGGTATTTGTTTATTTTCGTAATCTTGTTTTGCCTATTATTTTATCAGAATGCAGTTCATGCTGGTTAAATTTATGTGCTAAATCAATTAAGAATCAAAATATAATAGGAACTCGTAGCAATACATATAAGTCTTGGGAGGCAGAGAAGAGAGGAAGCGGGAGTAGAATCTTCTTGTAATTCCTATTTAGACCTAAAAAACTGAAAGGTAAGGCTTAGTACTTACTTTAGTCTACATTTTTTATATAGATTCACAGTCGTACTGCCCCAACCATAAAGGGTTCTTTACTTTTCCGTCACGTGATGACCCACTTTGATGTACAATAAATCTTAGCAAGGTTATGATTTCAGCACCCGTAAGAGCTGGCATAACTTTACCATCAAAATGAGAGCCCTGCAAACCGTGGAAATTGTGTTATATCATTCTGACACCCAAAATATTTTAACAAAATGCAATCTTCATTAGGTTGCATAACTTCGCCTATGTTATAACTTATAATAATCCATTAAACCTTATTTTAAAACTGGTCAGCATGCAATAAATCCAAGTTTATGGCGTTTTGATGTTGCCAAGTACCTGAGTAGAAAACCTTTATTTATATAATAAACAATGAATCACACGCAACAATTTGCCAGTTCTCACGACACCAAGGGAACAGAAGTTCATCAAGTTAGCTGTTTTTGGTTAAACCACAGATAATATAAGTTAAACTGATATGGAAGTATAATTTGACTAATTTTACAAAGAAATCACACCTTCACATCACAACAACTGTGTTTTGAATTCTTAGCTGTCAATCATAATACCTAATAAATTTGGATGGCTGGAATCCAGTCAGTCAATAAATATTTTGCAATTTTTGTAGTTATTATTAAAAAATAAATAAACAGCAAATCTATTAAGTCGAATTTCGAAATGTTATTTTGATACAATTTAATAAATGCAGAATGTTTCATATTTTATTTAATATCAATGATCCATGACATTTCTTTCCATAACTTTACGACAACACTGTTAACATTAAGGACATTCCAATGTCCGGTGTTAGGTTTTTTCACAGATAAACTGCACATCTGCAATTACGTAACTTAATCCGCGATTTCTTAAAGGTATAATAAAACTGTTGTTAGCAACTGTCAGTTCTCACGACATAATACTAGCAACTGTTGATAATGCCATTTTAGGAGCCTAACTTATGGCAGTAATTGTCGTTGACGAGAACCACAGTCAATTGCGAGTCGCACCGCAGGTTTGTGCCATATATGGCTCCCAGTTGTAGCTGGAGGAAGTTAGACCTAGTTTTAGGAATATTTTAACCGAACACGTCGATTTATCAAAATGTAGAAATGTTGGTTAGGGTTTCTTGTTCAAGTTGTTACTGTGTATGTACGGACTACAAATTATTAAAGGAATATTCAAAGAAAACAAAAGTCAAAAAATATTAAGTTTCTTTTTTGCTAATGCAGCTTCATATAAACCGACTGAATGACGTGTCGGTGTCAGTGAAAAGCTTTTTGAAGGGAGTTTGAAGTTCAAACGAAAATTAAAGAATTTAAAAAAAAAATACAATTGTTGAATCAGCTATGGTTTATAATGGTAAAAATATAATGTGCCCTTGTACACTTGACATTTCTGCTAACGCACTTTCTATATTTTATGTTTAACACGTCTAGGCCAAAAACCGTAAAAATGACAAAACAGCATTAAAAATAAACCTACAAATGTGAAATATGATCCGATGGTTACCTCTGATAGACCTTTACGTAGGTTTTGTACTCTGTACACGTACTATCAAAGCAATAAAATTCACAGTAAACCCAAACTTACAATGCCATCAGACTGAGCGCATTTTACTATCCAAATCAGGTCATATAATTCGCAAGTATTCAGATGGAATGTTTAATACTACAACCTTAAATGGGTAAAAAGGTCAGCACAGGCAAATGACCCTGATTTTTATAGGTTAACAGGTACTGCGAAGCATATTCTCGTATAACATGAAATATAAATAGCCAGGTGTCAAATGAACATAATGCTAAAGTCATTTAAATAAATAAATATTGTATAATATTAAATATCTGACCCCAAAGTAACTTGAGAACTTTTTTATGGATAGAGTATTGTTTTATTAAATTATTCCCGATTTCAAAAAATCTTAGTAAAATATCTAGTGGTTTTTACTACGTCTCTGCCAGGACGGGAACTCACAGATGCCTATGAGAGGCTGTGAGATGTAGGTAGTTCCAATATTGTTTTGAAAATCTGAAGTTATACCTGTACCTAAATAATACAAGTAATTATTTTTGCCGCCATGCCTTTAACTAAAATTTATTTTATTATGTAGAAGTATATAAGCGCTCTGTTTGTAAGGAAGGATCGGAATGACCCATTTTTCACAAGTCAAAAACAACACTGTCATGTCATAAGAGATTAAAAAATTGCAACTGTATTCATCTTTGCCGCTACCATACGTGTGGCGAGCGAATCTCGTCCAGTTTGCCACATAACTCACCTCCTTGACATCTTTTCGCGCAGGCACACACAACAGCGCATTTGTTAGTGTCAGATATCAGATAGCAATTTTGAGGACGAAATGAAGTGCCTACTTCAACTCTGACCCCTTTGAGGATAACTTGCGAAATCGACACGCTCGTAAAATTTCCATAAAGTTAAAAAATAACGCGTCAAAAATATTACAATTCTTCGTTTTATTAAAATTTACATATTATAAAGTAACAAGTGGGATTAGCAGTCAACCTTAGAGCTTAAAAGTGTGCTCAGTCTTGGTATAATGCCTTAAAACAATGATTGAAATATTTCAACTACTAACTTTTTAATAGGTACCATAGAACATTTGAAAAAGTAACTGGTCAGTTATTTAATTTTAATAAACTTAAATGCTTATTTCGTTTTGTTAAAATGCCATCAACATCATTTTTTCATATTTAGCAAAAATGACAGAGCATTTTGTTTTAATAAAATGCCTTGAACAGCATTCACCACACTATTTTCATTAAGATATGGCCTTTTCAAGATCATAGCTGACACTTAGATATAAATAATTATAAACGAGTAGTAAAACACACAACATCAGTACAGCAAATATTCATAATCGAATCACCGACGCCTATTCGACTCGGGTATAATTCCTTATGTTAGCCAAGACTCCTACATTAGCTCAGCGACCTTTTACGTAACCATCGTGGGTGCCTCATTATGCTGAGAATCGTAAACGTTTATACTACGAAATATCTAGACATGATTCAGTTGCTTTATTTTAAATAATTTCAATTGGCAGATAGGCACGTTTTTAGTAGCCAGTGCACATGAAATGAAAGGCTCCGAGATCAGAGGAGCCTACAGAGTATCAGCAGATTAAGCGATATTTCTTTGGTTAAGTTTCTCACAATGGAAAAAATAGATAAATATCTCTGGACATTATTTACACAGCGCCATCCAGCCCCAAACTAAGCATAAGCTTGTGCTATGGGTGCCAGGCAACGGATACACATTACCACAGTTTTACAAACCATAATACTGTGACATTACTTAGGTATATACTTTTTTTCGTTAGTACACACATAAACAAAGGAATAGACTGCATGGTCGTAGATGGGTTGCTAGCCTGTCTTTCAGCTGATTTAGAATAAGGAAATATACATTTCGACTATTAATTCTATATATATAAAACTCAAAGGTGACTGACTGACTGACTGACATAGATATCTATCAACGCACAGCCCAAACCACTGGACGGATCGAGCTGAAATTTGGCATGCAGGTAGTTGTTATGACGTAGAAATCCGCTAAGAAAGCATTTTGATCAATTCCCACGGGAACGGGAACCACGCGGGTGAAACCGCGGGCGCCGCTAGTTTTAAAATAAAGATAGAGTTTTTCAATGTTTTAATGACTTTTTTAATTTACTGGCAACTTATCTTATGACTGCACAGTATTTTATTGCTATTCAAAACATTTCTACTGACAAGTCTTCTGGTTACATGAATTTCGCCCTAGTTAAAGGTCGGAGCGAACAAACAACGCAATTGTCATAATCCGATTAATAATTTATATCGCTCCTATTGACAAATCATCGGCACATCTGATCGACAGGTGACATATGCGGATACAAAACTGTTGGTTTAAGATAGTGGTTTGGGCACCGCCTTATAACGCATTGATTTGAACAGGAAATGTAGGTGTCTCTTACATATTTACAGGTTATTGTGATAGATTACAAACAGTACAATGTCACTCACCAGTCAGGTTGCCACCATTCATATTCAGTTTAGTTAAAATCATCGTGTAAATCATGTTTGAGATTGGGAATAATAGATCAAACTACATACAAGAATCTTAAAGCAACACTTTTGTGTCCGCATAATACTCGTATGTCACACAAATGGATTAAATAGTTTTAAGGAATGTATGTATGCTGGAGCTTCTTTTTAAAAACCAAGTATTAGCTTTGATATCTGATATTGTAATCAACAGTCGTCACAATAATTGGTACTGGCTTAGTCACCCCGTTTGTCAACTGCGGAGTGGTGTTAAGTAACAAACCCGATCTGTGTACAAAAACTTCCAATACAATTTTTGCCTGACCCGATAATAAAACCCAGGACTCCGATATGTCCGATATCATGGCCTGGAATCATTACAACTAGATTGCTATTAGTTAATGGTAGTAGTAGTAGTTGGAGTAGTTACTCCAACTAATAAACTTGTTCCTTGAAACTATTGGTACGCGATCATGATAAGCCGCGATACTAACATTGCGAAGAGAGATTTCGAAAAGAATTGCGAAAAATATTTCCACAAACACAAACACGTAGAATAAAAATAGAACGCGTCCAATCGTCAAAAGGATGGTTTCTTTTGAAAACTATGTCGAAAGGATGGTCGCGTGCCTTCTGCCATTGAATTATGAACTTTGACTTCAAAGTAATACAGTCGAATATGTAATTTGGGAGTTATCTCCGTCATCTAACGTTGTTTTAGCACAAAATAATAGAGAGACATTAGGATCGCGCACACGTTGTCATTTGACTTGGAAAGTAGAAGAAAGAATGCCAGACTTTTCTGAAACATACGTTTCGTAATTTGTTAGTTAAGTACGCATGTAACGGTTACCACTTGAACTTGTTTGGTTATGCCGAGTTTAAGTTATTAATTTGTTCGCGTGTGTGAATTTATTATGATGTTAGAAAACGTTATCGGAATACATCAGTTGTAAAGTTAAGCATGCAATTGAAAGTGTAATGAAATGTTTGATGTCTTGGTCATATTTCATTGTGAGTTATAACGCCGAAGGTGATGATGACGGACCAAGATATATAAAACTAAGTACCTATACGTCTTGCTTTAATTCATGTGAAGAAAAAACTTCAACGTTAGTCAATAAAATATGCTATCAGAACAAATTATTGGATTTATCGCAAGAATATTTACACTGCTTAAAAATGTGCAGTTTAATATAGTATTTTTTAGAAAAACATATTTCTGTGTTCATGATCAAACCTGTCATGTTTCTACTTAAAGGTTCGCGAGGCTCTATCGTAACCTAAATTCACTCATCCTGTCTTAACCAAAAAATTGACAAACAAATTACCAATCAGAATTACCCTCACCAGAAAGTCTGTAATTTTCTCCTACAGACTTGTCACGTCCGCATATGTACATAAAATCTTCACGTAAAAATAAAACATACATTACACCAAGCATCAAACAAAAAGTCAATGAACAAAAGTAATCAAACCAAACGAACGATTCCACTCGGAAACAAAAGAAATCACAGCCCACTCCCATTCATAATACAATTATTACGAACCAAAGAAAACACGAATATTATACTGTGTTCCAGGCCTTCACTGGCCAGTGCTATTATTAAAAAAAACATGTAATGGCCTATTAAAACGATTGCATCGTAACAGGCCACGTGTCTTCCCCGACGTATAATACCGTACTTATCGAGCGGGAATGCCTTGCCGATAGTACCACCAAACCATTCGAATAGTCAGGATTTTTCCGAAAGTAAGAAAATTGGTTAACTTTATTTATCGTTGTCTAAGTAACCTACATTCTGATTATTTAATCTTATAACACCACTTAGACACGAACTAAAGCAATCTTGAAGTAATGGAACTGGAAGACGGGTTAAATGGTGTATTTCAACAGCTCTTCTTTTTAGAGATACATCTCATACATACAACAATATTCCTTTGTATAAAATAAGAAACATCACAACTAAACATTGATAGCATCAAGTAAAAGGAAAAAGGCAGCCTCGAGATAAGTGAATATTTGCTTTGTCCACAAGAGCTGCCAAAAGCATTAAAAGGATAAAGATGATAATAATACAAGCTTTATTCAGTTCGAAAATATACGGGAATAAGTCTGAAAATGAAACAACAGAATGAACACAATTTTCACTAGCGTCTACGTCTTATCCCAACATTTGCTCTTCTAAGGCGACCCTAGCGGGGATGCCTCCACGTACGTAAAAGGAAAATAAAAGTGTAAACCTGTTCCGTTAAGCGATTCCCGTAATGACTAGCCGTCTAGCGGCTAGCGGAGCAAAGGACGACTGAGCTCGAGTACGGGAAGAGAGGAGCGATAGTGGAGCGAAAAACCTAAATTTTTCATTTTCTGCATATTTATCACTAGCTCCGCGGTGACAGACGAAAATCTTGAGGAAACCTACACAGTCGAATTGCTTAGCTCGAATTGGTCTAGTTTCTCTTTCAAGGGTTACAGAGGTCAGACGGCAAAACTAGACTTTACCAGGTGGTAGGTTCCTGTACTGGGCTGTTTAGGTGGGTACCACCGCAGTGCCAGATATTTTCCCGTGAAAAAGAAGAGTGTCAAGCACTTCTGTGTTTCGGGGAAAGGGCACTGAAGCTAGTGAAATTACTGGGTATATGAGAACTGATAACTGTCGTCTCGGTGAAGCGGGCGCAGGGCAGTGCCAGACATTAACTGCATAGTTACTGTTTGGCACTGAACTGTCTAAGGGCAGACGTGGCGCTTACCATCAGGTGTACGATATGCTCGTCTTGTTACACATTGCAATAAAAAAATTGCCGAATTCTGGATCATGGTGCAAGCTTAATCCTGACTAGTTCGGGAAAATTTATCTGTCAGTGATAAAGCTATTCATGTGGAAGCCAGACCACCTAAAATTAAAGGTTAGAATGCTAGGGAAGAAAATAGGCTAGTTGACAAAATTTGGAAATTCGTTTAAAACTATAGTTTAGTATCTATTTTACCCCAAATATATATTATTTTTAGAAAAATAGGCCTTTTTCATAAGTATTTTGCTTTTTTAGAAATAAACTTAAAATTAACTTTGGAAAGGCCAAGACTGTCATGGCGTCTTGAATGACGTCACTCCTCGCGAAACAATCGAGTTTGTTGATGTCAGTCGACGAGATCATTATACAGCTGCAACCGGTGTTTTGTGAGGCGTGACGTCACGCTTCGCTGATTGTTGTTTAATGTCACGTGATTAAATAAGTAATTTTGCCGATTTTAATTTCCAAAAATATTTGTAATCTTATATTATTTTAGTAAAAAAGTTGTTTTTTTGTTTACTACATATCATGATTAATCATTAGAAACTCTAAGCCATCCGATTCATTCTTAGTGGAAACAAGCCTTGATCGATGATTTCTAGTTAAGTATCGTTTATTCCAAAAGGCTTTTAAATTGAAATGGGTCAACTTTGCTCAACGTAATACAAACAAAACAAAAAGACACACCTGCAAGATTGTTAATAAGATGTCATTCTGTTACTTTATAAACGTAATTACGTCTGTGTGATAAATTCATGTTTCCATTTACATTATTTATATTAGCACGTAGGTATTGGCAGGTTATTATAATTTAAATGTCAAATGCAAACTTCAATAAAATGTTTATTAAATTGTATTCGTCATCAAAGTATAATAGACATAACCTTCAACCTGTTTGAGTAAAGTTCACGAAATATTTGCGAAGTTATGTAGCTCTTACACATCACGAAATGATAAGAATAATAGGAATGTATATTTTAAATAGGAATGAACTTTAATTTTTATAAATGCTATAATTTATAAAAAGTATAGTTCATTTTATTTGAACGACAATTCAATTAAATATTTGCTTTAAAAGTTCTTTATTGTATACACAATTTCATTTGTTTTGTTAATAGTGTAACTATTAGACAAAACAGGAATATTTAAAAAAAAATAAGTATAGAAAAGTTGGCAGTATTGTAAAAAATAATTTTTCCATTTTAACATTTCTGTAAGGATGACTTTAATGTTGTAAGCTGTCACTTTAATTTAATTCTTTTAATCCTCATGAACGATTTTTTAAATACTTCGGATAAAGTATCCTTTAAGAAAATCTATTTCCACCCCGCGTCCGCTTATCGCGAAGACCCCGCTAGCAGCCCTCAAGCGTTCACCTCTCGATATGGGTCAGTGTGCCGGTCAAACAGGTCCTGTGACGTCACGCTCTATGCGATTATCTCACGACAATGTAATTGCCTAGCTGTTCACTGCGAGCATCCCTTTGAGGTATTTACTGTGTGTATAAAATATGTTTAAGTTTTTTGAGATATTGAGTATAAGATAGGCGCGGATTTTGTCTCACAGAGTTTAAAGTATCATTGATAAATGATGTTCGTTTCCATTGTTAAAGAATAAATATGTATATAACGCCAGTTTACCTATTCCTTTAATTGACATTTAACTTTTTCTCGTACCTTAAATTTTCAAACCAGGATTTAGAGCTTTACAATTAAAATTGAATTGTATGCTGTGGAAATTAAGATTTCTTGTTTTATTTCTACCGATTGATCTTCTATGCTTATTCTTAACGTTTAGTGAAGGGAAACCGGAGCAGCATACTTGGTAGTAAAAGGAAGTAGTCAGGAATCTCATTTACGGCCGGAGCTTTCGTATTATTATTTTTTATATAGAAGCAGTCAGGATGACCTCACTCCACCTGATGGTTAGCGGAAGTGAGATCAAAATATAAATATTTCCTGTGATAGCGCGTAAAATCATACTCTTTCGAAGTTCCCCTAGGAGAATGAGTCTGTCAACTTAGTAGTTAAAAAAAAACAGAAATGAATCCTTTCATGACAAACAGTCAGTGCCTCAGCTGAAATTTCCCTGACATTCTGACAGTCGACCGGCGGCCGGGCACGCGACCGACACAGCTGCGCGTGCGCACGCTACTTACCGAGTGCTCATTCAAATATGAACCTTATCGTAATTACATAAGACTTCATATACATTTTATTACACTTACCATACGCGCTAAGTGTGCCTTGTTTTTAGTGAGGAATTGTTCGAATTTGTGCTATTAACTTATTAGCTGCATGTTTGCAGGTGAGAATGTACTTAAGGATTTTTTACAACGATGCGTTGGACTAGAGTAGTTTATGTATAGTAGGTAAACAGCGATTCATCTTTTCTCTTTTGTCACAAATAACAGAAATTGGATGAATATTCAGCTGAAAATTACTTAGTATATTAAGGTAGTTTGATGGTAGGTGTAGTATGTTTTTATTAATTATTTTAATTCATCAAACATACTTTATGTAAGAATACGTACTAATATGACCCGTCATTATAATACTAATAAAACTCAAAAATAAGAGCAAAAATTATTAAATTATTATTTATATTGCTATCCCACTTCAATTTATGTCTGTGTCTATGAATTTGTGCATCCAATCAGAGCCAACAATAGTTAGAGTCAAAAACGCTTACAGCCACACCCGATCACATTTCGTTAGTTACCCAACAATCCATTGTATACTACTCGTTTCCAATAACATATCGACAGATAAGTGCGCATATTGCAATCCAAATCGGTAACTTCAAATCCAAATCTTTGTGTGATTCTATCAGGAATCGGCCTGTAGACAAAGCTATCTCGATCTTAGAACATGCCGTAACAGTATATAAATTAAGGTGTGGCGACACACCGCTGTTACATAGCTGAATTTATTAGTCTAGGTTATCTGTGTAAGTACTTAGTTCAGCAAATATGGTTATGACGCCATTCGTCTCCGTGTATTGCACTAGTTAAATCGACCAATTTGGTGTATTGGAAATCGGTTAATACACTATTAGAGAAGTACACGCACTGTACAAATTGTGTGCATAAACCATCTATGTTTGTTTTGGGCTTATCCTATTCTGTTGAATTCCTACAACATATTTTCTAATCCCATACTTTCAACACTTGACTTTTCTATGGCATCTATCAAATCCATACAAATTGGACAGCTATGAAGCGATGTCATCTTGTCTAAGCCCCCAGGATAGGTTGATTTGGTTCTGAGTATACTAGTGGATTAAAGCCAATATTACCACAGTCAAAAAAGCTCTTAAGTATTAAGGCGAAAATGTTTAAACATGTTCAAATATTTATGTGCTAATCAAAATAAAATATTGCAAACTTAAACTAAATAATATCTACTCTTGGTGTGTCTCTGACTAAATCGTAAGCAGATAGTTTAATGGGGCGCACTAAATAATGTGAAAGTGACTGACCCACTGCAGAACACAGGCAGATCTCTGTGAGTATAACAGTCTACGTTTAATTAGATATGTCTGATTCAGACGAAAATTACTCTTCAGTACACGGAATAAAGTTTAATATTAAAGGTGTGTTCGATCAAAGATGACCCGGTTTTGGATTCAAAATATAATTATAAGGTTTGAATCTGCAAATGCAGATGTGTGTGGACTGGTGCGTGAATTCTAGGTATAAAGATATTTTTATTGTGCGTTTCACAAAAATTGGTATTTCTACAGTTGAGAATGATTGTATCGCTAGTAACCGTAAAGCCTCATCAATATTTAAATAAAAAAAAGTTAAATAACTTTTTGATGAATAAGAATTTTTTTTTCTGATAACCATGGAGAACTCTATACTTATTTTATTAATTTTATGTTATGAAAGGAAAAATCCCCAACAATTATTGATACACGAGTAGTGGGTGAGGATGGTAAGGGCGCTGGGGGCATTCGCCTTGCAAGAAAACCTATTGGCTTCTGTAAAATTCTCACCAAATAAAGAGCAATATCGAAGCTACTCCTTACATACAAATGTATAAATTATCTTCTGTGAGAGGGGTCTACTACAATGATAAAAACTCTATATTAAAGAATAACAATTTACTAGTCATATATTCACTACCTAATAAGAAAACTACCGACAAAGCAACTATTTGAAAGTTTCGTCTTTCCAACTAGGTATTTATATTAATTGCCTTGCAAATCAATCACTATCTTGCACTGAACAGTAAATCTTAGGAAATATGTCAAGCGAAGTGTAGAAAGGCTACCTGTGAAGTAAGATTCTTAGCTAGATATTGTGGAATGCAAAATGTCGCATAATTATGTTTAATATTTATACTAGGGTTGCAAGGGTTGCCACAAAATAGAGTAATTTATATGATAATAAAATCTTACAATTTCTTTTGTCAATCCTGAGACCTAAACTGGTCGTGATAAAGGGATAAAATATGACTGAGCCAACATCAATGTAGTCTTAATTGGTTCAATATTATTTTTATCGGGTAGGTTCGTCGAAATGTAATTAACACAAACTCTATTTCAAGGTATAATTAAGTCATCATAGCGCCATCTAGACCAACACTGAACTTGTATAGTACAAGCAAGCAATCTATCTTTGTCTTCAACATAGGAAGTGACAAAAAATATTACTAATGATGCTGTGTGAACAAGTTGAAACATGCTAGCTAGTCTTGCAGAAACTTAATCATAAATCTTCGCGGTGGTCATTGAAACCTTTAACAAAAGCAGCCCGATCATTAGCTGGGAGCCGCTAAAACTGCCATTTTCATATCATAGTACAAGAGCGTAAGATAGAAATCATAGAAATTGAAAAAAGCTTCACAGGTGGTTGTACCCTTGAAAGACATAATTACGCTATCTGATTTTTTACTCAATAAACACCAGTTTAATAACAGTTTTATGAAACCTTCTGATTAATATGTATATAAAACCTGCATACAATTTATACTGATTCCCACAGTAGTAGTTCAATTGTATTTGATTAATAAAATTTATATTATATACAAATAACACTAAACATTTTTGATAACAAAAAATAAAATATACATCATCATTTTATTCAGCGTGCAGCCTAATGCATATAGATCCCATTAATGTAAAATTGTTTCATAAATCTTGATAATAAAATATTTCTATATAAATAGGTATGTGACGCGTACGAGTAGGTATAACACGGTTGCTGACTGAACTCTCCCATACAGCGAGACAGTAAACCAGCACGCTGAATCTCCTACAAGACATTTACACGACCTCCCGTACTAGCTGCGAGTGGGTAGCATCTTTTACGCAGCAACAAAGGCCGCTTCCTTCCGAGAGGCAACAATGCGCGGCATTGGGCGCGACATTGGCTCGTCCGTATCTAACGATCGCCGGCGGTTCCTCCCATTCATTTGGTGCTCAACGCCGTTTGTTTACATTGCACGTTGGTTATAACAGTTTGATTTATATTAAAGACCTCCTTCTTGGAGCTGTATTACACCGCTCGGGTCTGAATCTCGGAGGGCGCGATTTCCTTTCGCCTAGGGTCTGTATATGCCAAAGCTAGCATCTTCACTAGTGAAGTCTGCCGCCATAGCAACTCTGGACGAGTTCCGGCAAAATGACGCTCGATGCTTTGATCAAAGCCTTGTACTAGTATACCAGCAATTGAGTTACATGGACAATTTTTTATTTGTTAATGATTATTTTTCAAATGACTTAGAAGTAACTTATGTATGTATTACTTAAGCATTGGTGGTTTAGTTTTTAAAGCCCAGCTTTACGTACCAAATTAAATACTTCTTCCAATGAATACAATTAAATAGCTATACATCAATTTAATTGTATCCATTAGAATTTGCTTAAAATATTATCCCTTACTAGTACATTATGAAAAAGGTTTTCCTGTACATCACCATCTTTACCACTTTCTCTTAAGAATATTTGACCTATAACTTACAGTCATAACTAATAACTTATTCAATAAATGAGTACAGTCATCCCACACGTCGAATCTCGGTCGTTCGCACACCGGATGGATCACTATTTTGACAAATCATATCCATTAGTTCTGAATAGTTTGCTGATGAAGATACTGCTAGGCAGACGAGAACCGCGATTGCTAAGCTTTCACTGCTCCTATTGTTTCGTTTCATAATACTGTTACGTACAAGTTAATCTCTTGTAGAAAGTTTGACAATTGTATCTGTATCATTGATAGGAACGTGGAGATGCGTGAATGCAGCTTACCTTCTGATAGTTGTCAAAGTCTTTTATCGGAAGTTTAATTGCGGTTCACTATATTAGGTGTGGAGAGATAAACATCCTAGTCCACGATTAATATTTTATTTATGTTTCATAACAGCCTTAGATATAAAAAAGAACCAAAATGTGTGCATGATATATTTATGCAATCCCATAAACTTTTACATTTAATAAATGAAGATAATGTTTAAAGATTTATTGGTCGTAAGATGTAAGCAAAGACTTGCACACATGAAAATATATATAAAAAATGAAAAAATTTGGACCATGGCCAGACTACTAGACTACAAGACAGTTTTTCGTCTCCGCCAAGTTAAATACGCACATTTATAAATCCATTAATGCGCGTTGAAGTTCAACATTTTCCTCACTCATGACAAGTGACGCTCGAAACCACAGCTCTTACCACAACAGATGTGTTTCATCCTTTCGTTCTATTTTAATGTCGTCCAATTTTAGGTTTCTATCTAAAGTTACTGGTACTAATGTGTCTTTCCTTGTTCCAGCTTAGGCCCATTCGAGGCGGCGGCGGGTGCTGAGATGGTGTCACGGCGTCGCATCCTGTCTCGCTCCCGCGACGACCTCACGCAGGCCGCTCAGTTAGAGGAAGAAGAGGATGTCTGGTATCAGAAGGATAAACTTTATAAGGTGAGTGAAAGAGACAGTGAAACACACACACTATTTTGGCTCAACGAAGATGATTCCAAAAGATGTTTTTGCTTTCAATTATAAAGGCAGCTACTGTTTCCACGCTTGGGCATTTTATCTTCTTTTATTATGTGGAGACTCCCTAGACCTACTTCAGTCATGTGCGAGACTCGAGACTTAAGGACTATACGACGTTTTCCCGCAAGAGTATGTTTTATTCGGGATAAAAAGTATAGCCTCCAGCTCTCAACTATCACCATAACAAAAAACACATAGATTTTTAGCCGCGTTGAGACGTTAAATCATAGACAGAGTTATTTTTGCATCAAAATGTTTTCACGCGTCTCTATATTTCCCAATAAACTTATCTTCAAAAAGAAGTTCCTTGCGCCACTCCGTACATAGTGTGACAATACAATCTCAGTATTTCTCGAAACTTTTATACTTAATACGGCCTAAGCACGTACCGGCATATTTTACGTCTGAGTCGTTTCACAAATTTCACATCACGCACATCGACAGGTTCGCTAACTTGATGCATCGCGTGCGCAATGACATAACAATATGCTTTCGTGATGCATCTTACACATTTTCCAATGAATGTCTTTGACTGAAACCCCCTGGACAGGAGTTTTAAGAGTACCTAATCTAGCCTATTTAATGTCCCAATGCAGGGTAAAGGCCTCCATTCATTACTCATTGAAATTATGTCTTCGCTCCATATTAGGTATTGGCCTTAAATCACCACCCTTGCCAAGTCAATCGCACTTGGCATTATCAAAAAACCGACACAAATTTTGCTCGACCCAGGTTTAGAACCCAGATCCGCGAGAACACGGCCCGGTACGTTAACCAACCATCGAGTAGGAGTCGTTGTACGAAGAAATTAATACACCCCACCAAAATTGACGAATAGGTATGTTTGTAGACTTCGTAAATTACGTAAGTCTTCATAAAGTCCCAGAAATAAAGAAGAAAGTATATTTTTTATTATTATTGCAGAAATTATTCACCTTATTGCATGTAGTGAATCGTAGATTTAGCTTTCACAAACACTAAAAGTTAATATACCGTAATAGTGCACTTTATAGCTCACAAACGTACGCAAATACTAGATTTAAATTAATCCATTTTCATTATACTCGTAATTTCTGCAGATTTAATTAAACTTAATATAGTCCTTATTATTTTTATCCGTACTAATATTATAAATGCGAAAGTAACTCTGTATGTCTGTCTGTAACGCCTGAAGTTTGGGTAAAGGTACTTTCTGGGATATTGCTTTTCATTGAATAGCGAAAAAAGAAGTGTACATATTTGGTTGTGTTTCTTTCACTTCACTATATAAGGAGCAACCAATCGATATCATTTTTGGTATAGGAATAGTTTGGGAGCCACCGTAATGGTGAGTATAGACTACAACATTTCCTCGAGCTTTTCAGTGTAATGTAAAGTTCGTGCGAATGCTCGGCGTTGTGTTACGGGTAAATGCTCACAGCGAGTGTGCATTTACCAGTAACATTTCGTTGTACCTGCGTTCATTCTTCTTTGAAATGTTCGTCTCT
Organism: Mecyna flavalis; assembly: GCA_949319885.1. Classification (NCBI taxonomy): domain Eukaryota; kingdom Metazoa; phylum Arthropoda; class Insecta; order Lepidoptera; family Crambidae; genus Mecyna; species Mecyna flavalis. The sequence continues at coordinate 5,142,225 of OX439426.1, forward strand.
CTTCCTCCGCGTCACCCCGCACCCGCGTATTGCCCGCGCTCGTGCAAAGGCTCGACGAAATGTTACACCAATATGCTCGTTGGTTTTTATAAAAAGACTGTAACAAAATGGCGAATGCTCGATGTTCTGATACAAGAAAATGTTGTAGTCTATACTCACCTTAAAACGTCGCATAGTCCACGGGGTTGAAGCTGCAAGCGTAAATATAAAATCTTAGTCAACATAACTGCTAAATTTTGAGTGTGCATTTGCGAAGTAATACAGTTATCGTGAAACCTAATTTGGACTTTCTATACATCAATCATGATGTGCTCGAACCATGGTGGCGTTTGCGGATCACTTAACATTGGTGCTATAACAAAAGTGGATAGTAATAATACTAATGACACATTAGCTAGAAAGCGGTTACGGTTGATACTATTATGTCAGGTTATCGTGGAGAAATGAAATCGGTAATATGCAGTTTTCACAAAATGGACATTTGGAGACACTTTGCTTTCATAAATGGCTTAGTTGTTAACTTTGTGTTATATTTTTGTAACTTTTATTCCATGATTTCTTAATGACCATCAATCTTGTGTCATTTGAATATAATGGGGTAACTAGCTTTTTCAGAAATACGATTTCCTAATTCATCATAATCATCATTTTTAAATGTAGAGAGAGAATAAAAAAAGACTGTTTAAGTCTTTCCAAAACACAAAATCTGTGTCTTTAGTCCAAGTCCCAGTTAAGTACACATTCTACTATATTATTATATACTGCTCTGTCAACGAGATGTACTCTTTGTAGCTTTTCTTGTAATTAATTGGGATTGCATATTAAATTTCATCATTTTAATCATCTGGCTTAGATGCACTGATAGAAGGTTCATTAAAATACCGCCAATTGTATGCAGATATATTTATTTCCAGAATGTCAATGTCAATTACTTATAGGTTTATCAATTCGTATGACTAATTTAAATGCTTAATCAAATTGATTAGCGACTTTAACACCGTCTCCCATAGTTGTTCCGCGTATTACGTTTTCCTTTCCTTTGTCTATGGTTAGGTTTTTGTAACCGTTTCCGACTGCTTACAGTTATTAAGGACGTGAGAACACGCTGTCTCGTACAAAAGCGTCGCCAACGCTTACCGCGTTACATTTAGCTGCAACATCTACAGCGATAATATCGCTTGTTTGATTTCCATCGACAGCTGTTTCTCTGTACTCGAGCTTGCTTACGTCAAATATAACAGCAATGTATTTTACATAAGACGATATTATATTGACGCAATAGATTTTATCACGGTAGTGTCGATTGTCACGGCTCTCACTCTATTAGTTATAGACGCCCCCGTTTATCGTTTATGAAAAAATCTGCCGCTATATCATCTGTGGTTGAAAGGGAAAGTTTGTTGTATTGTAGCGTGTTATAGTCATATATAGTATTTACATTTGTTTTTGGTTTCGGTTTATTCTGTTTTCGATTTGCAGACATCAAAATGTTACGTCTTACATTGATAGTGTATTTAAAAAAGAGGTAGATACCGCACTAGCGCTCGAAAAATGCTCCGCTCATATTGTGTTAATTGACACAAATCATTTTAGACGCATAATGTCAACGGTTGGTGAAGCACATAGATTTAGTACAATCTCGACGGATCAAATTCTAATCGCCGTGCGTCAAAGGATGGCATATCTACCTCTTTTTTAAATACACTATCAATGACGTCTTATATTTGAGCAAAAATCTATAAGTAAGATGCCAATCTTCAAAAGAGTGCATGTGGAACTACGATACCAGATTAGTATTATAATTAATAACACGAAACGAGACGAGACAATCACTTGCCAAGACATGCTATTAATGTCAAGATAGATAGGTAGATACTAATGAAAGTTGTAACGATGAAGCATAACTTTCCATTACGGCCATTATTGAATGATTCAAAGATACAAATGTCATCATAAGTAAGGGGTATCATGAATGAACCGATGTATTCCGAAGCTTATGCATAATTTTCCTCATATTATTACGTTGTCGGCTCTCGACAAAAACAGCGTATCAAATCCACAATAGTCATCCTGTAAGTCATACGATTTTATCATGAATTCCGTTGTTTTGCTTATTGCTGATGGCCGTCGTCATTTGTGGTCCTTAAAGTTCACTGGTGGACGTTGGCCTCTTAAACACACAATAAATATCCATGACATGTATGATATGTATAAGTGAAAAAGAACATTTGCTTCAAGACCTGCAAGTTGATATGTTAGTGCATTTTACCTGAACTTTCCTTAGCCTACTTTGCAAAGAATTCATAAAAAAAATTAGTACCATCACTTTTTTTTTTGCTTTCGATTTAATGATTGATTCCGTATCAACAAGGCTTCCTCCTTTTCACTTATATTACAGAACTATGTGAATGTGATGACGAGTGAGTAATGATTTAGTAAACAATTTGTATATTTCAGAAAATCTTTGATAAAAATTTAGTTTATATGTACTCTTATAACAATCGCACTTTAAATTTTAATTTAATAAAAAGAAACTATAGCGATTCTTTCGTGTCAGTATGGTAACAAGATGTCTCCAATTAAATTGATAGCCTACTAAGAACACGCATAATTATGTTAAACGGATTTATATCATGATAGCATCAAAAGAGAGTCTAAGGCTTCGTCTGGTGTGCAGAAACGTTCCGTTACGCACGTTTTTGATAAAAAAATGAAGGTCGAAAAGTAACAGCTTTTTCGGACGTGCCTCTAATACAACAAAGAAGCACATTAGTTACGACGACTGTGTCTCATAAAAAAGTCCTTTTTAGGTTATATGACTTTTGATAATATGATATTCTTTTATACCTTTTGATGACCTTGATAACTCTTAAAGTGTTAAGCTTGGAAGGCCCCGCGTTCGATGTTTGGTTAGGTCATTTCTTTATTGAATATTTTTTTATGACCTTTTTTACGGGATTTTTAGTTACTACTTATAATGGGTACTAACAATCAATATAAATTTGTCACTATTCGTTGAATGTTGTTAAACGCGACCGTACAACCTTATTTAGTTCACCATCAGGTATATTTACTTTTTGTTGGTAAAAGTATACAAGTTTTAGCGCTTCAACGACTTCAGTAACATAAACAGCGAAATATTCAAATTGCAAACATAATTACAATAAACATTAGATAACTTTGAATGTGAAGTAATATTGCAATGAAACTTTTTGTTACGCATTGTACTCGTAGGTTCGCAAAATTATTTTATGAACTTCGAAATCGGTTCGTAAGCCACCTTTTTTTTCTAAACTATTCTAAACTTTTAACTTTCTGCCTTAATAATTATTTAAAGCAATATTTTGGGTCAGTTAAAGGTGAATATTTGTTCATAATTATATACATAAGTAGTCCATAATTTGCATATGTATTCCATAACAGCTCTGGCAGTATTCCAGCAATTTTAATATGGGCGCCAGTACAGTTGAAATCAAAGACCTTCTTGATCTTCGACTCTTCCTGGCTATGAGTCTCTCAGTGGCATAGGCCGCAGTGGCCACTTGCCGTCAGCCATCTTACTGTCAGGGCTGCGTGCCTGTCTGCCACCTGATCTCGTATAGAAATAATAGTAAATCATTGTAACCTTATGTCGCGTAAGACCAAACTTTGACATTGCATATATCGTTAAGGTCAAGTAATTGTTCCAACGCGTCCACCGGTGCTGTAACACGCATTGTGAGTGCGGTCACGATCTCGACCGATGACCAATTCTAACTTGCATTTGACCCGTTTTGCAAACATTGGCTATTGGCGGCCTCGAAGCCCTTTGCAGTTGGGATTTTGCAATAGTGTGGTTGATAAGACCACAGGGTCCACATGTAATAATGACACATGTACACACACAACAACACATGTACACTTGTGATAATTTTCCGAATGCTTTTTCCTTCTAAACCGCGATCCTAGATTTGTTAAATCTAAGTTTAAGTAAGTTTACTTAACATCAGATTTAAGTAAATACGGCTGAAAGTAGTCTTCAGAGCGATTTTCTATTAGTCTTAAGTAAACCAAAAGGCATCCGCAGAATATCGGCGTGGTGGTCGCCACGACATAATGCTGGGCGGATGCCTTTTTGGTACTTTTAATATTAGGTTTTAAATGTTCTCATGTAAATTGTGTTGTAATACCTATATTTTAGTACCAAATAAACGTTCTTCTATTTAACTATCGTCAAACCTCTGTAACTAGACAGAGAAACTAGACCAAGTGGATTATGTTTGATTGTTTACCTATCCTAATCTAGTTGTGCACGATTCCTTACACTATTATAAGTTAATCCATAGGTGTGCTAAGTTTAGAACCATCGATACTTTATCAATATCGGAGGTGAAATTTCTCAAAGGCAGTAGTTGTCATTTACAATCATGTACAATACACTTGGGATAAAGAGAATTCACGTGCATAATAAGAAATAGTATACTGGAACAAAACAAATTATTTATTTAAATCATAGATATTGAGTCTCAGTTGCTAGGAAAATTAAATGTTTCTTATAAAATAAAGAGCCTTATGCGAAATAAACTGCGACCTCGGACTACATTTAAGCGAAGCTGTTTCTTAATTCAGCTTGCTATTCGGAGCCTTGATATTAAAACTGAAATACTTCAGTTTTATATCGTGACTTGGTTTTTTTTAATAAAGAATGTGTCAGATATGAGCAAGTGAATTCATTTATAAATTTTTATAATTATTAATTAATACCCCAATCAACAATAATAATATTGTAAAAGTTTATAATTTTAAGTGATTTTTTATACCCTATATATTTTATTTATTGAACATGACGCACATAGCGCCATCTAGCCCCAAACAATAAACGGATAATGACTAGTAAATAAACGTATCATTCTGACATGTGAAGTTACTTAACAAACAATATAACTTTAGAAACATAAAAGGCAGACACCAATGATATTATATAAAAACAAAAGCAGATATGTTATAAGCGCTCGCGTTTTGAAGACTCAAAAAAGACCCAATTGGGAGGTTTTTTAACAGTCTGCGTCATACGTCAAATTATACCTATCTCTTTCATTTGCGTGCTATTTCGTATCTTTTGTCTTACTTATCAGTTATATTTGTCAATGTGTGCAATGGAACAGATTTAAATCGTAATTACTATGAACGTAACATATCTATAACATAAAACATCATTGGCAGACACGGTAACCGGTCTGACCCGCCATGCCCTGCAAGTCTTACAACCTAGCCATAAATTTAGCCTCAAAGTGACCAAAGTGAACCTAGACGTGAATTATACAGCTTTGTCCTTATTACGCGATCGACTGGTGCCGGTTACTGTCGCAATCTGATACTTGACACCGCTTGGGCAACACCCTACTTGTCCAGTATGTCTGCTTGTTTCATTAAAACTGTTATCAATCGTAGATAACCGGGGGGACTGATTTGTTCCAATGTTTTGGCGTAGACAAGACGTAGAGTTCACATCACGGCATCGTTATGACTCACTCTTACTTGATTCGAAATTAACTTATAATGTAATTTTTAAGGAATTTGTTCGCAACTAGGTTCTTAGTTTTGAATCGTTAAATGCACACATGCAATTTTTAAAAACAAATTTATTATTCAAAAGAACGTCTTGTTTCAGTTTTATGGTAAAAAAAATATTAATTTCATTTTAAAGAAAAGCTTTTTTTTGCATACACGCAATTAGTCGATGCCCATTTTTTACCTTCAAATACTGTAGTTTGCAAGACGATTTCGAAAAATGTTGATGCTTTATGACCTTTTAAGTGTCATTGTGTAAAGATTTAATCTAATGTATTCTATGTTATAAATGTCTCTTCATTTCTTAACGCCTCTTCACTTAGGTGTACACAAATGGCTATGTAGAGCGTCTGTATCACATTCACGACTGTAGGCGGTAAAGAGCGTTAGTACATCGTGTCATCTTTGTTAGTCTTAGATATAGAGCTTATTAACATAGGTAAGCTTAGCTAATGATATTATACCAATGATATGATGACATGACACTTTTTTAGAATTTATGTTAAGTTATGTATTGTAGTTAAAACTAACCATGACCCGATAATACATATAAAGTTCTTCAGGTATACCTACAAAAAAAATATCCGATTCAATTGCTAGTAGGATAATACCTTTTGGAATTGAGCTGTCCGTAACGATAGCAACGCATTATTTTGTCAGTGTGTGTGTCAGTTTTAACTGTCGCGTAACACAACTCCAATCCTAATAGCATTTGAACCAGACAGTATAGTTTCGTCTAAATCCATTCAGAAATTTTTACGTAACAGACATTTTATCCTCCCTCACAAACTTTATCATTTATTATAATCGTCAGATTCCATTATAGATCGAATGCATTATTTAGTCTAGACATTGTCTAGCCGAATAATATTCATTCAAAATTCCTCAGTGTATTCTAAAATCGCGTTCCAAACTTTACAAATTCAATTGCATAAGACTTTCAGACCCGCACGCAACGTTCTAATGCAACGGCTACTATTTTCTCCTTAAATTAAATTTATGCTTTGCATAATCTCTACATAGAGTTTACTTACAGACTTTATACATAGTAGAGAGATCACATAGTACGTTAACTACAACAAAGTCTCGTCCCGTTTCTCAGTGCAAGCAAACAAATTGTTTTTTTCAGCGAAAAGAACGTTTTTAGCGTTTTTAACCTTTTTATATGTTTGTTACATTGAAATAAATCAGAAAAACCCTTAGCTAAAATCGGGTTCTATTGAAATTTTTATCGTTTGTTTCGAAAAATTAAAAAAAAAACTATTTTTTTTTTCAAATCACTTTTTTTTTTGTGACCTTTTGTTAGGTGCCCCTTAATTTGTTAGTCGCCCATAAAGTAATATAAAACAAATCATTTTACCCTCCAAATCTTAATAGAAATATTCTAAAAAATACATCAATACTTGCGCATGTGTGGTGTAGGTATAAAGATAGTTCTGTGTACTCTGTCTACTATGCTTTGTATGTAGAGTTTCTGAGGGTAACGGCTGTGGACAGGCTAATTGCGCTCAGATCACGATTTACCTGCCGTGACGGAGAAACTCTATGTTCACGAGATACGTAAAACCGTCACTCATATTTTGTAGAGAAATGGGTGCATTGTATGTATTAGAATTTTTTGGATATCTTAACGAGGAAGGGAGCTGCTGTTGTGTTTATTTCCGTAAAGACCTTTTTGTCTTTAACAAATGCATAGTAAAAATAAAATGTAGATTTTACAACAAATACTTGATGGTAAACGGCTATTATGACCTTTTATTCCATTAAAAGGAACCTCCCATTTCGAACATTTGACTATCCTATATCCAGTTGAAAAAGCTAATAAGACGGAAAATTGCTTCAAAACATTTCTTTTGCGCTTAGTTCTAGTCTATTCGGGCGATGCTGTCAAGAAGTCATTCTTTATTCAAAAATCCATTTAATTTATTTTTAGATTCTGCTTCTATATAGGGATTTAAGTCGATTGGATTGCCAAACATTGCACATCTTTCAAATACGTTATTTTTTATCATGATGAGTTCCTTCACCTGTTAAAGTAAGTAAGTAGCCAAGCTACAATGCATTCTTCAATACGACCTTCACTAACAATGAATAATGATGAAGATTCACTATTTAGGCTTCATATGATTCAAATTATTTTCATTAACCTTTTAAGTTGAATATACACATCAATTTAATTTTAACAATCTCTTTCATAACCTCATTAGACCAAGCTACTTCAAATCATAACCGGCAATTTTAAAAGTGTTTCATTACTAGAAAATTTGATTTTACACGCCAGTCTTCGCAATGTAGCCGGTTAATAACAAGACAGGTGGCATCTCCGTGCCTCGGGTCAATATTTGGCATTTAAATAGTGGGCAAAAGTGAAATGATGTAACGCTAAGACCGAGTGCTTGCGAAAGATTTGTCACTTGAATAGATACATGTTAGGGCTGGCTCATTTTAAGAGAAATGTCTCCATTGAATCAAATTGCTGACTGTAGTATTTGTACTATTGAAACTTTTGTAAAAACTATGTTAAGCATATTTTCAAATACACGAACATGACTTATACATATGTTTTTTTTTTGTCTAAAATATGACATATATTATATAGTTGATATCTTACTGAAATGTATATCTATTATTCAAAATAAAAGCATAATTTCCCAATGATTACTTCTATAAAATTATCCTGCAGCAAGACCATTCTTCAAACCAAATAATAATCATTTAGTAGGTACGTTTCTTCGTTAACCCGCTGGTGTTAATATTTCATGGTTTTTTGTGGCCATTATTGCGATAACAGATCATACGATATTAAGTTCAAGGCGGTTTATCAAATCAACAACGATTCAATGCAAAATGGTCAAAACAATTTATTTATATATCCTTTTTATATGCTTTACCAATATTATCAAACTGGATCTATTGAACATTTTGAATGAGATAAATATCTATAAAGACTTCTTATTCTTGCATCCTCCGACTTAAATGCCAGGGGTACAAGTATTATTAAACTCTTTAAGAAATCTAACCAAGTGTCAACCCTGAAACCATATTTGCTTTCGATGCAATCACACGCTAGAAAGGTCGCAAAACATAAGTAGCCGATCAAAGATAAGAAAATCAAACGATTAGCCCACTTAATGCAATTGCATACATTGAGGTCACATGGAAATGCAATACTAATGTATATGAGTACTGCATTAAAAAAAATGCAAAAAGGCTATCTTTTTTAGGGTTCCGTAGCCAAATGGCAAAAAACGGAACCCTTATGGATTCTTCATGTCTGTCTGTCTGTCTGTCCGTCCGTATGTCACAGCCACTTTTTACCGAAACTATAAGAGCTATACTGTTGAAAATTAGTAAGAAGATGTATTCTGTGAACCGCATTAAGATTTTCATACAAAAATAGAAAAATAATAATAAATTTTAGGGGCTCTCCATACTTAGAACTGAAACTCAAAAAAAAATTTTTCATCCAATCCTTACGTGTCTATGGATAGGTCTTTTAAAATGATAATAAGGTTTCTTATATCATTTTTTTCTAAACTGAATAGTAATTGCGCGAGAGACACTTCCAAAGTGGTAAAATGTTGGTCCCCCCCCCCCTGTAACTTCTAAAATAAGAGAACGATAAATCTAAAAAAAATATGTGATGTACATTATTATGCAAACTTCCATTGAAAATTGGTTTGAACGAGATCAAGTAATTAGTTTATAAATTTTTGGGGCTTCCCATACTTAGAACTGAAACTCAAAAAATTTTTTTTCTTTAAACCCTTACGTGTGGGGTATCTATAGATAGGTCTTTAAAAATGATAATAAGGTTTCTTATATCATTTTTTTCTAAACGGAATAGTTTGCGCGAGAGACACTTCCAAAGTGGTAAAATGTTAGTCACCCCCCCTCTAACTTCTAAAATAAGAGAACGATAAAACTAAAAAATATATATGATGTACATTACCATGCAAACTTCCATTGAAAATTGGTTTGAACGAGATCAAGTAATTAGTTTTTTTTTTAAAACGTCATAAATCGTAAACCGCAATTTTCCTCTCATTCAATCAACTCAAATATAAAAACGTCGATCAAACTTACAAAGAACTACAAGAACTTTTATATTATGATGATACTTGCTGCTACGGAACCCTTCATGGGCGAGTCCGACTCGCACTTGGCCGGTTTTTCTCTTTGTTACTGAGTTGTCAGCTTGTTGTGTGTGTTGTGTGTCCTTTGTTGCAAATAAATTGTTTATCTATCTATCTATCTATGGCTAAATAGAATTTTACTGATCTGTTTATTATGGAATTGAAGCGGTCATACAAACTTCAAGAGATTAGGTATTTATTATTGATAAGCTTTAAAAAAAATATAACGTGAGTTTAAGTATGCATACTGCTGTTATATCTTTGAAACAATCTAGTGTTGAAAGATCATAACTACGAACCTTAATTTATTCTAATGTCTCTACTGAAAATGATTTCTTACGGGTTTCGGTCATAATAGTAATGAATTCGTAAAATCCAGTTCCCAATTTTGTACAGTCATACCAAAAAAATAAAGGCGAAACATGAAGTAATTTTTCAACTCAAAATGAGTAAGAATATTTTAGAGACCCTAAAATAAAACAGACAGGTGTAAAAAGTCCCGACCCACACGCTGATGATCGTATTAATGTGAGAAACAGAGATGAATTGTCCTTGTACAGACGTTTAACAGGCGGACCAACTCGTATCCGGCTCGAAAAACTCGACTTTTAACCTATTCTGTAACATTACGTTTTTTTTATTATATCTTTGCAATTTTATATGGACCGTCAATACGATCTCATTAGTCATCGATTCAGCATTCTCATCGCTCAACAATAAAAGTCATTTGGTACATCAAGCGCAATTCGTCTTGCTTTTATTAATATTTATATGCCTTCAAGTATCAACGCAATATGCAATGAAGAAAATGTGACTTAAATCAGACCCTTGATTGACCCTCCTCCCAGCATCACGTTGACCTGAAGTATGACACGCATTTTTGAGATCTCAAGATGCCAAATCCTTAACACATCAATGTCCATTATTTATTGGTTGAGGACTGGCTTTTATTTGTAAGCTTGTCATGATTAATTTCACATTTGAGACATTGACATAGGCTTACGTTTAAACCGTAAACTAATAAATAACAATATATGCAAGAGAATTTCGCAGATTGAGAATTTACGCAAATTGGATTTAGCATTGAGATTGATAGAATCATTCTCATGAAAACATTGTTGTGGTTATTAGAATGGCCCTACATAACGTTTAGCGGAGCTTTACCTCCAATTGGCATTTGGTTATGCTGTGACCTCTCCAAAGCAAAGTTCACAGAATTCATGCTTCGTATCGACAGACGTTGATAATTATGCCCTTTATTCCCAATTCGTGGAGATCGTAAACATTCAGATATCATACAATTGTATTCCAAGTATACCTAGTTATTTGAGCGTATTATAATTTTAGTATCAAATAACTGCTTTGGTTCCAAAGGTTCACCCTTAAGTTTGATTTCAAAGGCTGTCGATGAATGAAACTTGATTTTAAGATCGGAGGAGCATTATAAGTTGGTCGTAGTGGCCACTTAAGGTAACTGCCAACTGCAGTTGAATAAAATAAAAACAGACTTAAATAAAAATAACATATTTGTTTCATCTTTAAAAGAAATCATTTCCATAATATTTCAATCGATTCTTTAAATCACTTAACCTATCATTAATTATGTTGATATTTTATCGGGAGTAAAACATCCTTGCGCTGTTACAACCGTCTCCAATTGCATGATGTTCATTAATTTAGCCCGGATGGCGTTCCCTTCCCTTTATTTTTTGAAGTGGATGACCTCCAAACTTACCTGCCGTGCAACAGTTGTCTCGAATAAATTGAAGACTTACTTTAGCAGTTACACGTGCACTTTCTACGATTACTGTTCTGCAAATACTTTTAATATCTTCTCTGTTTATAGCATTATTACCTTATTCAGTCAATCTCTTATCAATAGCCCCGTTATTATCACTGTTAGCATACTTTGAATCCGCTCTGATACCAGTTTCACTTTTTAGCATCTGTTTGGTGAAAGTCGATTCGTTTCCGACTCTTCCTTTCGTTTGACTTGCATATAATATGCTCTCGATTTAACCGTCCAATATGTTAATGGCTGTTGTAAATTACTATTTAAAACATTAGATAATATTTTTTTGAGATTACTACTATAGTGTGTTGCTAACGTTAAAGATTATAGAAGTAATTACAAGCGGGTATTTTATGGAGCCGACGTCTAATTATCACCTATTAATCTATTTAGACGTTTCGTAATGGAACATTTTTTAACGTTTAAAATCTCGTTTTAGTTATTGTTTACGACACGTATGTTCGGGTTCAACGAAAACTTTAATACATTTAATTTTGTAACGTATAATTTGTGAACTCTAATTTAAATCTATTAAAAATAGAGGTGCCCGAAATTATATGTTACGTATGTCTATAGGCCCATAAGGCAATCATTTCTGTGTGTGTTCATTTGATTTCATAATATTGAATATTATTCTTGTCAACATATCGACTTTGATTAATGCAAATTTCAATGACAAATTGGTGGCAACACAATATTTAAGTAATCTTGTGAACCTATAATTTGTAAGATTATTGGTTAATAGTCTCATGAATGTTACACAGATATACATACTTTGTTGTTTTTTTAACCTGCTTTTTCCCAACATTCCTTTAAGATTTAAAGATGCACCAAAAGATGCAGTAGTCTGAACCGAGCAGCATTTATAATTATGTAGGTTAATATGTATCTCATTTTTTTTTTAATTTTTCAAAATATTTCAATTTTTTCTTTATTTACCTTCTACTTTCTCTTATCGCGAAATATATCAAAACAGCTGTTTCCCATAACAGGTCCTTGTTCAACTCCAACCAGTCCATGCTTATCTTAATGCAAATACTGATTCAAACATAACAGTTACCGATCTAACCAGCATTCCTGCTTACGTCATCCACTTTTCTTGTCCCATTATAGAGCAACTATGCGACGAACTAGTGCATAGTTGCATCGTCCTTGCGACCAGCCTTACCATAGCCCGAGTCGCGAGGCAAACAGCTCACCAGGAAGAGAACAACTTTCATTTTCATACACCTGCCCTGCAGCTTTATAAAACATTCTGATGAACGGAATTAACTCTAGTAGCGGTGGTAATTGAGAGCAATTTCGAACGGCAAGGACACCGGTGACAGACGCAGGTTCTTTGATGCACTTTTTGCTCGTGAACGCAACGATACTTTAACGATTCGATAATGGTTCGTATTTATATTCTAGCCTTCGACTGCAGATTCGTTCGGGCACTCTAGGTGTGAATAAGATGTCATGTCCGTAGTAACTACTTCCTTATTATTGATGATTGTTTGGTTTTATAATTGCTTCTCTTCTGGTTTGCGTTTAAGACAACAACGCTTACTTGGCTTCGTGAATCGTGGCAAAAATATAAAGATATCAGTAGTTTGTGTGAAATAGTCTCTTGACAGTCATATCGACGAGCAATTTGGTGTAATGGTCGAGAAGTCGGCTATTACACCAAAGGTCGCGGGTTCGATCCCCGCACGGTACAAACATTTGTGTGCATGAACATGTCTGTTTGTATCGGTCTGGGTGTTTCTATGTATAATATGTATGTATTTACAAAAAAAAAGTATTTATGTAATGTTTATCCGTTGTCTAGCACCCATAGCACAAGCTAATGCTTAGTTTTTTAGTTAGCCCCAAGGCTAGATGGCGCTGTGTGAATAATGTCCAGAGATATTTATTTATTTATTATTATTATATCAAAACAAATGAACAAAAGGAAGATGTTGTTCTACGTTCAGCAATGGACGTTAACGCAAATAATCAAAATGACATAACAGCTGTATAACACGTTTAGTTTAAACTCGTGCACAATTAAGCACACCTTGAGCAATTACCAAATATTCGAAGGAGCCAATCAGCAGTCTGATCTAAATTGCGGGTATGATAGCAACCCTAAATTTGCGCAACGCTCCCTTTCGCTTTCGCTCACGACCGTGCGTGCGCGTAATGCGCACACGTTTTCACACGCAAAACTGTAAGACTTATAACTTTAAGAACGTCGTTTTCTTGTTTTGTGATGCCAATGATTTTTTTATAAAAACTAAAGTTAACATGTAAGACTTACTGTGTTTTCACTATAGTGAAATTTGGAATCATCAATCAAGAGATCGATAAATCATTTTTCAATGATAAACACTCTAGAATTGGTTACTTTTGATGTCTGTCTATAAAATGACCCACCAGAGGCAGTATCAATCAAATAGCAAAGTAAAAACAGACCAAGTCATGTCAGAAGTAATACCAACCAACGATCTAAAGGACACAAAGGGTAATGGGAAGAATTGGTAGCAAGTATAAATATTTAGTCACGTATAACACAGGCAAAAAGGTATCCTCGATACTTAATTTTTTTTACTGATAGGTTATCGGTATGTAGGTGGGATGGTAATGTGTGTTATTGTAAAAAACGGCTTAAAAAATTCTAGTGTAACACTACCTTATGAAACAGTTTTTTATGGAATTGAGCCAAAACATTTACACCTTTGAATGAACTTCTTTCAAACACTCGTTAACCTCAAGTTGTCCGAAGGACTATCGTTTTACACTCCAGTTATTCTGCCTTATGATTAATTAATCCATTTCTGACAAGTCACAAAGAGGTCTGGTCTGCATCCATTTTGGCTGACAGCTGTCGGCACGCGCTCTTCCTAAAACGGAGTACATCCAAAAATGACAATTCATTGAGCTTTTTACAGTCGCTTGAAACACCTGACCAATTTTAAATGGTGTACGGTTATTTCTTTTTACTGTAACCCATTTTGTGTGAACAATAAGGTTTTATGTTTTACTAAAATAAGATCTTCGTATTAGGATATATTGTAGATAGTTATGTATATTTAAGTTTATTAGTTTGGTTACACGCAGCAAAAATTATTTTTTAATATATTTACATTCATTAATTTTTTCGCAGTATGCACATTGATCTGATTCCGCAATAAAAACTCTAAACTCGAACTAAAATTGGGTAATAGACCTTTGTTTAAGTAAGAACGAATGCTCTCTTAAAATAGCTCACACACAAAGCTGTTATGTAACTAAGTGTAATAATTGATTACTTCTCATTTAAAGGTATTTCATCTTAAGGGGCCATTGATCTCATAATAGCTTGAGGGTTATGGCTAATGTAACAGTAACGCCCAATTTCTTGTATAAAATGAGTGGGCGCAAATATTTATATGGCAACTGCTTAATTCATAATTTATTTCCTCCCAATCAACTTTATATTATAGATCTTAACCTTAGGAATGTGCGCCATTTGGTGCATATAAGTAAAAATCGTTATTGTAATTTAAAGAAGGTGGCATCAAACCGCTTTTTCACAGTCTTCCTCAACAGTTATTGCCTCTATGCGTATAAATACCATTTCATTCACAGCAAACCGGTGTGGCAATCAGACAATTACTGCTCCACAGTTATCCATCACTAGAGCACGCGATATACATTTGTCTCATTTGTAAACTATGAGCACATGTACCCAGTTCTACGAGTATGTGGGGTTTACACTGAACGTTTACATTTTTTTATAACTGAATAAGATGTGGTCAACCATTTGACGTGGTTAGAAATTTTGGCCGCACTCAAAATGTAAACATGTATAGACACATGATTTCAAGAATGATGGCAAAATACCTATGTCATGCGTAAAAGCTTTTTTACCTTAAATATTTATCTTTTGGTGGTGTGATTATGTTACAGTTTAAAGGCAGTTTTACACACATATTTTTACTGCGGAACCTTAGGCTGACCCCACATATGGCGGGCGCGGTTGTGGAGCGGGCTCCCGACGTGTTCGCCGCGTTGCCGCGGCGGGCACGCGGCGGTCTTTGAGCGGTCGAGGCGAGCGGCGGCGGTGGTGAGGTGAGAGGTGGGTGACGGGTGAGGGGGGATCGCTACCCCCTCACCCGCCACCTCCGCCGCCGCCCGCCTCGACCGCTCAAAGATCGCGGCGGGTGGCCGGCGGGCGGCCAGGCCGACCAGCGTGCACGCGGCGGGCACGCGACGAACACGTCGGGAGCCCGCTCCACAACCGCGCCCGCCATATATGGGGTCAGCCTTAAACTGATAATTGAGGAGTACTTTTAATATCTTTAATTGGCTCAAAGGAATCATTCATACATGAACTATTGTTACAATAATTGTGTAAGTAATGTTAAAAAATATCTCTACTACTACTACCTTCACTACTAAACCACTAGATAATTTATGCTTAACGTTTCTTTTGATACACAGCATCACGACTGGACACAGACCGAACCATGTAAACACCTCTTGCCCATTGTCAACTGCTTGGTCAACACGCAACCTGTACACACCACTCCACAGCAATGCGTGAACCTTAACACCGCCTGTCAAAGTTCAAAATCGCATGACAGAAATTGATGACAGTGAACATAAAACTTGGCATTCTAAACAGACAGTTGTGAAGTTTTACACTTGTTCACGTCCAAAGGTCTTGAATGGTGTTGTGTCACTGTTCTTTTATGAAGTCATTACGAAATGTTTCATCTAATTATGTAGATTTGGTTAAGTACGGAATGTTAGCGGAGTTAACGTTGTATAATCTAGTGATTGTGGTAAAAATATCACTTTCACTAATTAGGCGTGTTACGTACGCTAATAAAATAACAAAACGGTGCACTAAATTAATTAAAAGTGAATCTAATATTGATCCAGAAAATTGCGACAAATGCTAGCAGAGCAAAACATAGAAAGAAATAAAATGTATGCTTGAGGTATGATATGGACATAATTGTAGAATTAATGAAGTTCAGGAGTAAGTGGAAGGAAAATTCAAAAAAGAGCCCATGTGCGGTTGACACCGCGGTGTATTCAGGGACCGGGATCAACTGACGAAACACCCGAAAAAACCTGTTGCACTGATACTAAATGTAATGTGATTAAGGCAGGAACATGATGATGATGCAATCAGCTGATAGGTATATATTGCAATTAGGCTTAAGACCCAAGAAACACATCAGCTGCGTAATATCTACAAAGTCTTTTGTTGATCCGCGAAAGCTGCGTAGGAGCTGATTAAACGTCTAGACATTAATTATACATCTTGAATTGCATCGAGTTGCGTATTACCTAAAACATACAAACGTTGCGACATTTTATTTAACGAGGGATGAAACAAAAGTAATCACAGTGCATATAAAATACTGTGTTCGTAGTTTCAATAAATCAAGTCAACTCATTGCCCTAGTGGTTTAAGTATTTTGCCATGATCTCGGGTCTTTGGTTTAATTCCCGGGTAGAACTGCCCTTACTTAGGCTTAGAAAGTTGCACTTATGGAAATTGTAACCATTATTTTGTTTACATAGATTTGACTTACAGCTAACAACATAATAAATGGTTTTCTACATAAGAAATATTATGATGCATTCGCGTATAAACATTAAAAACTTGTCTATTTCGACATAAGGAAAAGACATTTTAAGTAGTCAAACTAGAAAAACCACACGACCATATCGTGCGCTGCCGTACTAACAGCATTTAGCATTTTGTGCACCACGTCTGCACAAGATTTTCCGTGAAATCGACTATTTTTGACGTCACACGTGGTATCAGATCTGTAAAAACAACAAGTGTAGGAAGCAAAAAGTAATAATTGATCAAACAAAAGGCTGATATGTAGACAGTATCTATATTGATATATTAAAATGCACATAATTGATAGTTTTAAACTATTACACACTCTCGAATTGTATGCTAATGTTAAATTTACAATTGATATAAAGTTTGATACAATGAAGTGACTGTAACCAAAGTAAACATGAGCAAATTGTTTTATGTTTAATTTTATAAGAGTATAATAATATCTCAAATCTAAAGGGTAAAAATAAATTCAGCAGCAGCAGTGCAGTCTAACAAGCAATTACGTGTACCCTTTGAACTTTATTACATTAACATACAAGTTCAATAGGGTACTAATTACTCGTTGGACTGTACCTAATAAATCATGATTTGTACATGCAAATTTTGAATCAATCAACTTTACGGTAATATGGACATTACGCTTGCAAAATGCTGTGCATCCAATTGTATGGGCCGAATCGGTTGTGAAGTAAAAAGCAGTATTGGCCAACTTTAAAATGTTTGGACCAATTACGCAAGTTGAACGTGCAATTTCAATGAGTGGCTTAAAAAGAGGATGAGGGCATTGTTGTTTTTTTTTTAGTTTGTTTTAGAGTAACTTCGCCCTAATGGCCCTACACAATTAACTAAAGTAGATTATAGATTAAATTATTATAAATAAACTTCTAAAATAGTGCTCATACACAGCATTTTTATGCCAGATAGTACAACTTTTGCGGAGGATAATGCTTATAAGTAGTCCTTACTTCAACAAACCGCAGACTAGCGAACACCTATGTGTGGTTCTCGGGACAAAAGACATTCTTCGTGTTACCCACTAACCTCCCCAGGTTTCCACTTCACAATTAAAAGGAACATGCTGGCATACACGCCATGTGGCGTTTGACTGACCCAAATGTCTAATAATACCAGTTGTAGTATTTACAGCATACTTTACAATGAAGTCACAATGAAGTAATATTATTCCAGATACTTTTCCGGACTTCTCTTAGTTTCCAAACTTATGCGTAAATAAATAGAATGTAAATAAATGCACAAATTTAATGACAGAACGTCATCTCCTCCAGAGTAATAATTTTAATGAGAATTCAAAGAGTCAAGTATGACGTTTGTTTTAATAAACAGTTCATTAATTCCATCAGTACCTCAGGACCAGTACCACCTGTCGTCCTTTTCACTCAAGCCGCGCTACAAAGGAGTCAGCGTCGAATCGTGACACGCAATAACGCGCAAGACATTTAAGACTATGTCACCAATGTCCGCTCCCTTTATTGCATAAGGCTGGGTATTAACGGTTTAAATACTTAATATATGAACAAACATTTAAACACATTATGTTATCATTATACATACAGACCTACATGGTAACAATACAAATTGGTAAAGTAAACTTTTCTTAGGTTGAAATCGCTTCTAGATATTCCATTATCCAATGTAAATAATGAATCAAAATTAATAATCAATAATTTAATTTAAAAAAAGAATTAATGTTATATTTGAAAAAAAAAAACAAAGGACATCGCAAGAAGTTGTATGGACTCTGTCCCCACCCACCAACAGACTTGGCACTAGTTTCAATATTATTATGACATTCCTTATAAAGACAAATAACCATTTTTAATCCAAAAAATGACGGGGTATTTAAAAACAATAAAACCGTGCTTATGCCGTACGCCTAAGATTCAGAATTGCGCTGTAAGTGTCTAGCTTCAAGTAGACTCGACTGTAAAATATTTTTTAAGATTATATTTTTATTGAACACTTTTATTTAGGCCAGGGGGGTTACTCTTGATCGCCTGCACATTATTTTCACAATTAACTGTGTCAAAAAAATACTTGAAAAATACAACATTCAAATTCGATTTGCGTGAAATCCCCATTCCTACGGCGGATGTCGTCATACAAAAAAAAGATCAGTATGGCAAGAGGTATAAATAGAGATACGTTTGAAATCTGTTGGTGGGTGGGGACGCACCTTTGCATGGTTCTTTAATATATTTATACAAATTGTTGGGTTCATTTTTTGGCATATACCTAATGCCACTTTCCGCTGTCAAAAAATAAAAATATGCAATTGATTTAAGAATAAATTGATCTGTCAAAATCCTTACACGGCCCCATTAAAACAAAGAGAAAGAAACAGATTGCCATCTGCATTGTCCAGAGTGCAGCCAGCCTTATCACTCGCCACTCACATTTGAAACGCAAAGTGCATAGCTGCAAAGGTCAGCAGGGATGCTCAAGGTTGCTCTACTTCGCCTTTCAAGTGATATAACCAGTGAATCAGTCGCTTTGATTATTCAAAAGAATTTTCGATTTCTTTTACTTGCGTAAATTGATAAATAGTATTATTATTAAATTTTTTTTTTGCGTAAACTGTAACATTGCAATTACGTACTTCTCCTTCAATGCAATATTTTATAAACTTATTTAGCACGAACTAATAAAAAGTTACGATTCTTTGATTTAGATACACACATCAACACTGTCTAGGGATATTTTGTATAAAGTTCTTTAAATCAAAAAACATTGGTCAGTTTTAAAATCTTGTGAAGAAAGCTTATTTCGTCAGCCATTTTGAACGATTCTAAATTTGAATTCGAAAAAATAAATTAAAAACAAACGATTTACGCGGAATAATGGTAGCGAAGTCCGTAGGTTTAATTTACCGACAGTAGTTTTTGGCAATTTTTTTGTGGCAAATTTTAGTTTTTTAACAAGTTATTGATTAATTTTGAATTAATGTTATTGTTTGCATCATGTAGCGGCGCCATTTATCGAGAGAGGAGATTTTAATGGCAGTAGTAATGCTCCAAGCTGGGGCTGCTCAACAGAGCATTGTTGAGGAGATTGACACAAGGCAAAAGGTGATATCAAGGTCATGGTCACGTTATCGTGTTACTGGTGAAGTGGCTAAAAGATACCCAGGCGGAAAGCGCATAACCACTCAACGAAAAGACTGATTTTTGCAAGTTGCCGCGAGAAGACAACCAAATGTTACGGCCATGCAATTGGTTCAGAGGCTCCAGTCAGAGCACCAGTTGCTTGTGAGTGACCAAACTGTAAGAAAGAGGTTGCATGAAGCTAATCTTCATGCTCGCAGACTGTTTCGTACTCCAGCCCCACGCAAAAAAAATCGTGGACGACGACTAGAGTGGGCTCGTGAACATTTGCTCTGGGAAGATAACCAGTGGTCTGTGGTGCTGTTTACCGATGAGTCTCGGTTCGGTTTCCATCCCGATACACATAGAGTACGTGTTTGGCGAATTCCTGGTCGTAAGAGCCGCCCCCAACACCCTCAGGAAGTCCATCCACACTACGGCGGGACAATTATGGTTTGGGCAGGAATTCATGTTGATGGGAGAACAGACCACGTTTGAATCAGAAACACCATGACGGGTAAAAATTCCCTAAAGAGGTGCTAGTACCAATAATCTACCCCCATCGCCTACAGATGGGCCAAGAATTCGCGCTCATGGACGATAACGCCCGTCCTCACACAGCGAGAGTGGTGACGAGCTGGGTGCAGGAGCACTACCAATCGGTCTTAGGCTGGCCCGCTCAATCGCCTGATCTAAACCCCATAAAACACGCGTGGGACATGCTCCAAAGAAGGGCTTTGAGGAATTTTCCTGCAAACATTGCGACGGAAGAGCAACTTTTTACGCATCTTAGCCAGATCGGACAATATTCTGCAGCAAGACTTTGATAAATTAATCCAAAGCATGAAAAACCGTTGCAGGACCGTTATAATTAACGTCATGGGTGGTTTTACTGACTACTGATTTTTCACATTACTGTTAAAAACAGAATATTTTTTTCTTATTTTTCACTTTTCCTTGAGAAAAACATTCATTGTTAGTTTACCATTATTTCGCATTTTTTTCTTTATTTGAAGAAAAATTTTTTATGCCAAAGAAAACAGTATTTTTTTTATTCTAAAGTATAGCCTAATAAGTAAGCTTTATAAAAATATATATATGTTGTATGTTATTTTTAATAAATTTTAAGTTAATTGAGTTTATACAAAATATCCTTAGACAGTGTTGATGTGTGTATTATGGTATGATTGGTAATTCTTGAGTAAAAACTAAATTATGTCGAAAACATTTTAAACCTCTTTAAGGTTTTATATAATTTGCATCCTCTTTTCCTTGACAATTTATTTAAGATTTTAAAGCTACTCTAGCAAGACGAATTAAATTAAGCCTTATTGAGATAGCAATAAAGTATTTATTATTATATTAACGTGTCGACAATTCCGTCTCTTGCATTCGCTCCGGTCTAAAACCGCCTTTACTTTTAAAGGTATTTGAAAAAATGCTGTCTCTCGGTATCCGACTCTGTCGCAAAAACAGATTTATTATCAACATTATTAATGAAAAAGGGATATTTTTGGGACCCTGACAAAATATACCCATGTAGGCGCTGGGCGTTGAACAGGAAAATATTTAAAAGATGTTTCGGGATCATAAAAATGCCAAATACACACTTTTTATATTTAATACTAGCTGCATCTGCGGTTTTGCTTGCGTTGAATTTACAATTAATTGCCAATGTCGGAAAATATTCCAATCCAAAGTTACGCCTTAAAACGTTCGCTTTCTGGTAATGCTTTGGTTCTACTTATCAAGCCAATCCACGCCCACACACGGTCAAATTGGCTTGATCCAATCGATTGGATCAAGCCGATTTGACGATAGGCTTGATGGTGTATGGTCAGCATAAGTTCATTTTGAGACTACTGCCGAAATTCGGCTAGTCCCCATTTTTTTTACTAGTAATCAACCAATGTGTTATAAGAATTTGTAGTACAAATTAGTTTTTTTTTATATTGTTTCTGGTGAATGTTGCCCAGCTTGTACTCTGTAGAAGCATTTAGGTGAATAGAGACGGACAATTTGATGAAGTAAGAATTGCATTGGGGTAGCCTGTCGCGAATTGATACGACGAGGCTTAAAGCAAATAAATGTTGTTTTTTTTAAATATAATTTGTTTTAGACAATCAGTACAAATTAGTAGTAAGATGGATATTGGGATCTTGTTCAAGAAACTGTTATCAGATAGAAAAGAATAGAATAAAACTTTATTTAACTTAAAGTAAACAGTACAGACACATTAAAATAATTAAAAAAACAAAAGAGAAATCACAGAACGAACAAAACAAAAGGATCAAAGGATCATAATAAAAAGTTCATTCTTTAAGAAGTTACATTACATAACCTTGAATTACTAGTAGTACCGATGGTACTGTCCATCATATCAAAGAATTTTATTTACCATCAATATTAAAAATAAATATAATAGCTATGTAAATAGAATACTTGTCTTAGAATGTAGGCTACAGAAACTTGACCCTGCAAGGCCGTTCGACTGTTACTAATCTAGAGTATCGTTCTGATAACTCAATGTGAACTTAATCGCTATTCATCAAGGTTTAAAATGGAAGAAATTAGGTTTACGCTAGTACCTTCGCATTCTCGTATGCGGAATTAAGAATGTTATTGAATAGTAGTGAATAATGGAGTTGTAACTGACTTGATTTTGAAGAAAATGCCGCGTCTACTCTTGCAATTATATTATTTACTAGTGGTCGCCTCTGCGTATTCACCCGCGCGTAATTTCTTTCTTCAATTATCCCCCCCTTCCCCCACATTTCCGGGTTTCAAAGTACCCTATGTCTCCTGGGGATTGTGTAGCTTTCAACAGTGGTGCAAGAATTTTTCAAATCGGTTCAGTAGTTTCGGAGCCTATTCAATACAAACAAACAAACAAACAATGAAATGTTTCCTCTTTATAATATTAGTATAGTTTTTGTATTTTTCTTTGAATTTTTATTTTCAGTAAAAGTTAGATTATTATAGCTTAAATAATCTATTAATTTGATTAAACTGAGAACTAAGATGCTAGAATAAAACATAAAGAATGCTTATCCAGATTTCCAGTACCAATCAATCACGATTAAAGAATATTTAGACAAAAAAAATGTACGCAAAATCTTAATTATCATAGATTTCACACTACGAAAACCGACTACAGCCCACATAAATTAATAAGCCCACGTAATATCAAATTGAAAAACGTTTTAGCAATGCAAACTGTTGTCTATTGTAGAGCAGTAAAATCTATTTTCCATTGTCAATTTCATCGACCTTCAACAGTTAGTCTTGCAATTCGCGATTGCTCATATATGGTCCGATGCATTATGAATGCAACTAACTCTGATACGGTGTACTTGCTCAACATATCGTGATAAAGCTCAACTGTTGAGTAAGTTATGATTTCAATACCTACAATACTAAACATTGGTCAAAACCGCCAAAGTTATAAATAGGAGTGATTGAGTGAATATTGTTTTACTTTAGTTGACAGATAGGCACGAGTCAAAGACTTGATTTTAAGTGTACTGGGTCGAACACGGTCAGAGATTCTATTACAACAGATTTCACCTGGCTACTAGCAAAACGACCCCTGAAAGAAGTCTGTTCCATTACAAATATCTTTGGACATTATGGGTACAAACAAGGTATAAAAATGCTTTTGTATATTTTATTTTTAGTAAATAGATACGTATTATAATGTAAATACACATCGATCGACACAAACAATCATGTTCATGCATACAAAAGTGTGTACCAAGTGGGGATCGAACCTCCTCTGGTGTAATCAGTAACCGAGATCTTAACAATTACACCAAATAGTCGTCTTTGTCCTCCTTTGTCTTATTTTCAACAATTTGGATTGGCCCGATGGCGCATTTGTTAGTGATCCTGCCCTATGCGCCATTGCAGGGGTCGTGGGTTCGAAATGTTCGAATCCCACCCCTGACAAACATTATGTGATGAACATTTGTGTTTGTTCTGTGTCTGAATGTTTATTTGTATTTAAGTATATATTTGTGGTACCTTCGTTGTTTCTGATACCCTTACTTTAGGGTCAGATCAATGTACGAGTATGTGATATTGTCCAATATTTAAATATTTATTTATTTATTTTATTTATATTAAGTTATTATGTGATATTTTTTACACTAGCAGCAAGCTTTTACAAGCCTCTTTGGACATAATATAAATAGTGATGATCCGCACCTTTAATTTCTTTCCGAAATGGTTTTTCGGTCATTGATACCTGGAACCTGTCGTAATATCTTTTCGTATTTCGGATCTTAACCCTAAAAGGCTTTTATCGCGGCCTGGGACGCTCTCGATAATAAATTATTAAAGGGTTTCAGATAAAACGCATCGATTCATTATTAATTAGAACATTTCCAAATTGTTTGAGATAGCCTGGAGTAAAACTTTCAGCACGTAAAGTTTTAAATGCAACAACTAACCGCTTAAAAGAGACTTGGAAAAATCTGATTAAAAAAACAACCAAGTGATATATCACACGATGACTGATAAATTATATCTGAGACGATTAAATTGCGTCATTTTTTTCTAATTATATCTATCCTATTGTTTTTAATTGCCTAAAGAAATGTGTGATTCATCCAATTATACGGTAATTGTTTTATTTATAACGTAATTCTGATGCCATTTGATGTAACTTGTTTTTTTTATTGCAATGCATTATAAGTAATTTGTAACATCAATATAATATTATGAAATTGAGGTTTAGTATCTCCACTGAAAGATAAGTTCGCGACAACTTATTTGTCAGTATTTCGGCGCCTTAAAAAACTAGTGAACTTTTTAATTACTTCTTATACCTTTAATCAGAATCACAACATATCACCGTTAAAGCTCAAGGTCGCATGTAGTCCAAAAAATACCATAATTAGGTAACCACTTGAACTGTAAATCAATGGCCGCATGACAACTAGATATTATACTCAAAACATCAGCTTATACATTACCGCGATTGTTGACCATGGCTGACCACACCTTAATAAACGGCTATTTAAGTATTTAGGGTTGCCGACACATAGTTTATAAGAGTTTAATCTTAAAGATATTAGATTCATCTTTATCATGTCAGCGTATTCCCGATTGCATCCAGTATGCAGCACAGGGACCACTTCGACTATGATCCTAGATTTAAAAATCCTGATTATTACAATATGGTTATAACCTGCTAGATTATAGACACTATTTCTGTTCTTTTTTTATTTTTTTAGTCGAAGTCAGTTGTCAGACAGGCCCCATGATACCCTTCTGATGGTAAGCGACCACCGCGGCCTACTCCATTGAGCCTTTGCCCTTTCTAGAAAGAGTCGCTCAATCTCAAAAAGTCGCTCAAAGTGTCGCCACACTGAAAGCTTCCCTGATCTCCGAACCTTTGATTTTAGGTTCACGGTAGTTGAGACAGTTCCGCTACAAAAAAAAAAAATCTATTTAACTACAACTAATAAGCCAGTGAGAGTTTACTTTCTTTAAGTAAGAACTTTATTTAAGGGAGCTGTAGTTTCAGATTTTAACACAAAGTTTAACATTTTTTATGGCAAGTATTAGAGGATTTATAAAGGGTAAATCCCTTCTTTTAAAAAAATGAATGAATGTTAATTAAAATGATGTCACCATCTCGTCTGGGTCATATTATATAATAAATCTATATGGTAAACAAACCGCATTCTTACCGTGCCAGCCCTATTTGTATTCATGCCTATATAATTATAATCCACTTGCGCTACATTTCAACTTGCTTAACATGTAAGCAAGTGGCTTTATTACCAAGTTTTGTGTTTGATTCATTCAAAAGATTGTGTTCGTTTGTATCTACGAAAGGACACATTGCAACGAGGACTGACGGCCGTTGAGCGGGAAAGAACCTCGAGTGGTGGCGATGTACTTGGAAACGCAGCCGTGGTAGGCCTCCCACAAGGTGGACCGATGATCTTATAAAGGTCGCCGGAATCCACTGGATGCGGGGATCTTGGAGATTTTGGAGATCCTTGAGGAAGGCCTATATTTATGTCCAGCAGTGGACGTCTTTCGGCTGAAATGATGATGATCTACAAATAGTTATAATGGAACTACAAGACGGACATGAGCTTTTTGTCATCCTGTAAGAACGAGAATAAAATCGAAAGCAATCCTAATTGTAAAACCAAGAAGAAATACAAAAACAATGACATTCGCATCGGTCATGTTCATCATTCTAAGATTGTTCTAACTTGGATATTACCTTCATAATATACGCGTTTTAGAAGGCACGTCACAGAATGATGGAACATGACAGAGCGAGGCGCGAATAAGTACAAAACTGCACTAACGAGTTGCATTCACGGAGTAGCGGCGATCAACAATGTGCATCCAGATTGCAGCAGATCATAGCATAATGTGTTAAGGGCGGTGCAGATTTGACCGTGAATTTCCGCATAGCGATTATGAAGTGGCTATTTAGAGCTACTGACAGTTTAGAGTTTAGAAGTCCTAGCCGAATAACGACTACAGGTTATATTATCACAAGTGAGTGTTGCGCACAGGTGCACTTCATTGTTCTCTCACTGTCATGGAGTGGGTGGATAAATCGTTATTCATTTTTTTTTAATTAAGTAATTTTAGAGGTTTTGTTTCAGTCTACAAAATTTGGTACAGCTTTTAAAGTTTTACGTGTTTTTTTTAACGTTGTATATAAAGTCAACGAAATTAAGAACCAGATTTTAGTATAGCATAAGCCATAGTGCGTAAAAGTCTATAAGAGCCTTTATTAGTTAGCAAAATCATGTTCCTTCCATCATGACAGACGTCTAAGCAAAAGACGTACAAAGCAACTAATGGCCTGTACAGTGAAAGTAAATCGGAAAAGCCATTTGCAACAATATTTGATGAAGTAGCACGTATGATCATGTTAAAAACTCACTTTCACCGACTTTGACAAATATGGTCGTTAATTTTTCGGCAACGTATGGCGAAATAAAGTAGAAACTGGAATGAAATTATGCAATCCTTTAACTTTCATTAAGAATACGTATGATTTTATGACACGATTGTAACCAGAAGACTTGCCGGTCTTATTTCTAGCCATTACAACAACGGGCTTTTAATTTATATAGTCATACTCATAACTAAAAATTAAATTTAATTGAGGAGTATTTTTTTAAATCTCTTTTTGTGCTAGATACCTTTAACAGTATTAACAGATGTTTTTATTTTAGTGTTTTAAATATTAATGTTCTACAATATTTCTAAAATCCATACACGTAAACTAAATATAACCAAACAGTTCAAAAAAAAACAGCTCATTACGACTACAATAAAGCTTTCATTAAAAATACGTCATAACAAAGCACTCGAAGTACTCGAATGTAGAAGCGAATATTCACCCAAAAGAAACCGAAAGTCAATTAGAGACGAATGGTGAGCGTTTTTCAAATTGCAACAGTACGAGTATAACTGTAATCAAAATTTTCGCTTTCGTGAACAAAAACGAGAGTTAAATTCGGCGCCGTCTCTATGGAAAGCATGTAAAAACTTAAACAGCCACGATGCTATTATAATAGTCTAAGTTAAGGTGTTGTGGTTTTATTCAGGGTCATGAAAAATTAGAAATAACGAAATTGATTCGAGTAAATCTATAGTATCTGTGATTTTCATTTTATTCGAATGTCATTTTCATATTAAACGGGTAAAAACAGACAGGAAATTGTAAAAAATAATATATTCTGTTCTATCATATACATAGAACGCTAAATCTTAAATGGAAAAATTTCAAATTATTTCCTTTAATGCCAAATAAGTTCTCCTAAGTACTCAAAATTGTTGTAAAGCCATTGGCAATTATGAGCTCCATTCATTATTATAAGTATCAGATTCGTGAGTTTAACAAGTTACATTTTGATTGTCATCTTTCAATACCTATTATAAAATAGTTACTATTAAGAGGACGGCAAAAAACACTTTCATATTGTACAAGTATTATTAGCTTTTATTTATATGACCTTGTCAACTTGATTAGGTATACTTTATTGTACTTAACTGGACAAATTCAATCTTAGTAATTGAGTTATTATCCTACAGATTCTACACAAAGATTACGAAACTAAACGTTGAGGGACATAATATGAAATTAAATCAAAAATTAGGTTCATGGTTACTACTTATAATAATATTATGGCGATTACGACAAAATAAGCAAGCGTGATTCTATTATCATAATTTGGCACACGCATTTGGTGATATTTTGGGTAACCCTAATAATGATTATTGTATAGTAAAGTTAACATTATCAGCAAGGTAGCAGAGATGGGTCACATAAAATTGTTCTATTTATTGATATTATTTTGTTATGAGAAACTTTAATAACTCGAATAACAACCTTTCTTTTTCTTTTATTAAGTATCTTGTGTTTTTGAGCAGAGATCTTAAAATTATTGTAAATTAAAAAGTCCTTTTTTAAAATCTAGATTCCTATCTAGATTACTTACAATCTAAATGAGCCCAAGTTTAATAGATTGGGAGTTTTTGTCACACCTTTTTATATTTTTCACCTGTCAAAAGCTGGGGCAGTCATCTAGTGACAAATAGTATTTGTGTTATCACGACTCGTTAAGTGAAACTGCACATTCTTTTTAATCTCAGCTTCGCTGAAGGTCGTAGCGAAGATTCTACACTATAACACATTACACTACCAATGCGGTTGGCAAGTTGATTTCGACACTTTTTGCCCGAAGTAACGGTCTGTTTAGAGCTGCTTTAGCCAAATTGCTAGTTTATTGTTACATGCATCGTGCGTATGTGTAAAGAGAGGTGGGCGTGTAAGATTTACACAGCCCGGTGCATTCCGAATGACTGATAATATCCAAGGCCAAAAGAAAAAAGTAAAGGCGTTTTGCTTTATTCTACATTTAGATGCTTTTGATTGATTTTAAGAGACTTAAAAGAAAATATTGCTTAACTATCTTGCTTCAAAGTTTTGCGAGTCCTTTAGTAAAGACCTCCTTAGAACTTCTTACTAAATCTAGGCTTATTGTTAACAAGATTAATCCAAAATAGGTTATCCTATCGGTCGTAGTTTCAAATTTAACCAACCATAAAGAAACATTTAAGGATCACAACTGAGCAGATAATAAATTGTATAATGTGCACTTTCTTTTACCTATTATTAAATTGCGCCAACATTCATAGTCATTGCTGTTCATATAAAATGTGCTTCTCTAAACATGCTGCGTTCTTCTTTAAAAAAATTAATAATTATATTGTTCTCGATGAACCCATTGCGTTCAAGCCCGTCTATCAACAGAAATAATACAACAACAGGTTACGGATCAAATGCAGGCAGTGGTAACAAGTAGAACCAATCCGAACATAATACTCAAAGACAAATCCACACGAGCCGGAATTAGTAGAGCGGAACCCGCGTTGCGCGTGCGCCGCGATGTCGTCTCGTTGCGACAGACTTGCCTCACGAGAATTATATCTGAACTTTGGTAACGTTCCGAAAAACAACACCCTGTTTCACAAGGTCACGAGATTTGAAAAAGTATTTTTTTCTTATAATCGTCATTTAATGTCATTATGTGCTATAAACATAGGCTACTTTGAATTTAGCGATTTATAAATAGGTGTTTGATATTATCATCATTAACAGTTCATAATTATGTCTACTGCTAAACATAGGCCTCCCATTTAAACTGCTATAGTGACAATTATTGCAATACGTCTTTCTAATATGCATTAAGGATTCATTTTAATTACAAAGGCCAAAATGAAGATGTAGGAAGGAATCCAAGATATCATTGCGCAATAAAATTTACACAAAAAAATTGCGATCTTAACACATTCAAAATTGTTTATCCATAAACATAATCTGTTTTCATTTTTGTAGCTATTATCTATTATGTTAGAATGAAGATATTTTTATCCATTGAAGACCGTTTTTGATTAGTGGAGAAAGAGAATGAGAAAGAGATGTCTGCTGGCCCAGTGACAAATAACAAAGGATGCCCAGAGTGTTTAACTAACGTAAACTTTCTTTTGTCCCCAGGAACACATTCAGGAAGTGCTAGACAAATGGACCCAGATCGACGACGAGATCTGGGCGAAGGTGATAGTGTTCGAGAAGAACCGCCGTGTCGCGAAAGCGTACGCGCGGGCGCCAGTGCTCACTATCAACGGCTCCGATGACGGATTTGACGGCATGAGGTAAGTCATTGATAAATAAATTCCTAATTCCAACTTGTATTGTAGCAGAATCCTTAAGAAAATAAAGTCATTCTTCATTGTCATAACAATTATGCTGAGAATTATATGTTGATATAATTGGGTGAGAGAGAAATAGAGTTCCACATTCATATTACAGTACGGTACATTTTTTTTACTACAATGTGTAATGTAGCGGCTATCGGAATGCGCTACATATGGCAGACTGACGACAACAACGCAAGATTGCAAGTCAGCGAAAAGTGCACGTGTAAACATTGGCTTCGAGACTCGTCATTCGCACGTCACTGAGACAGCCAATCAGATATTCGATCCTGCGTCGCGCTAGCAGAGTTATTCTCTCGGCTAGCATATATACAACACACCAAGACGGTACATTGGGCCGCGGTCCCCGAGCACAGACACCTAGCTCGGAGGAAGATCTTCCCTTTTCGTTGACGTCATGATACGTAATCATCATACGTCACATGTAACAAGACGTACACCTGATGGTAAGCGGCACGTCTGCCCTTAGACAGTTCAGTGCCAAACAGTAACTAAGCAGTTACTGTATAGCACCGCCCTGTGCCTGTTACACCGAGACGACAGTTATTAGTAAATAAATAAATAAATCATTTATTTGCAAGAATATGGTACATAAAAAGTTCTTAAGGTCTTATATACCCAGTAATTTCACTAGCTTCAGTGCCCTTTGCACGAAACACAGAAGTGCTTGACATACCTCTATTACACGGGAATATATCATAGTACATGCATTGGACAGACTGTCAAGTTACACGAAAAATATTTAATCGATTATGACAATACCCATAATATCCAAATCTTTTGGCATAAATTAAATTACTATGTATTACACTATGATGTAAATTATTTAATATTAGATTCGTTTTCGGTACTTATTTGTTATTTTTTCATTATTATTAATTTGTTGGGGATGATTCAATCTAGATCTGTAGGCGGGAGCTGACGTGGGCCTAGTGTCCAAAGTAAAGGAAATGACTTCAATTTAAACAAAGGTGTAGGCAGATTTTATAGTTATTGAACTCATATCTTAACACAAACAAGACATCTCCTTTATTAAATTCAATTTCTTCGTTGAATGATCTTGAGACTTTGCGAAATAAAACCATTTAGTAAATTTTGTAAACGGGCAATGAAATATAATTTTATCAAAATTATCGATGGTGTAACGCAAAACTAAGACATTACGTAATAAGGAACATAATTGAATAAACAACCTCTAAAATGATTTAAATTGACCACTTTAACCGACTCTAATAAACACACTCCAATTTACTTCACTCTCGTTTACAACATTAAAACAATAATTGAACGGCGAACTTGAACTCTTATAACTATCACGTACTAATTGAACATTACATAAGTAAACATTGCAAAAGACGATCTACTTTTCGATTTTGTGGTTAATTTTATGTAACCTTAAATTGAGTACTGAACTGAACGTCATGAAAATAAATGTGTAAATCTTGCCGGGCAGCGCCCCTAGCGGTTGTTTTATAAAATACCTCGTGAACCAAAGGTATCAAAGCCAAAATCAGTCAATAATGGTTGTCAGTCTGTGTTACTAATAAGACAAAGATTTTTTCATCCCACCATCTCGGAAAGAGTATTTTTAATCTTCAATATCTGAGTGGAAAAGCCGTTTTTATTCTCTAGAGGATAAAGTAAATTGAATTTAGAACATAGTGTGCACTAAGTTTGTGAATTAAAAAAAACATTAAACCTATTTACTGCTACCTCTATGGTGCCGAATATATCATACAACTTTTTTTTAATTTGGTAAAAACTCAGACTCGGAACCTTCTTGGTGTTCTTTTTTCAATTTGCTTTTTTTTTGCATTTAGTCATTTCCTCGCTGAGGTGGAATGAAAAGTTACGTGTTGCACTCGAGTGCAAAGATTTTTCACCTCGTGCTCTTTTGATTCCCTCGCTAACGCTCAGGATTCTAATTTTGAATCACTCGCTGCGCTCGTGATTCAATTTTAGAATCCTTCGCTTGCTCGGTCATCAAAATTGAACACGCGGTTAAAAAGCAACTTTGCACTCTTGTATAACAAATAACTATTATCAGTTCAAAGTTCTAATTTCATAAAAAAAAAACAATTTATTTTAATCCTTACAGCTTCTGAACAAGAAGTTCTGTTACGCAATTAATAATCGATAAACAAATAATAACAATCAGTGCGTCTAATAATTGCTTAACAGGCGTGGTTGAGCAACTAGCTAATAATTAAATCAGTTATCGATGTATTCGCACATGCTTGCTCAACGCACGACTCGAGCCACTTTCACTATCACACTAACTCGCACGAATCAAAATCTCAGCCGCTAAAACAGGTGAAACTTCTCCGCAACCTTGCGTGCTACGGTTCGTTGAGCCCGTATCTTTTGTTAGCGCCTAAAAAAATTCAAAAAATAATGTTTCAAGTAACAATTAGCAATGATTAGAAATATTATTGCGATATTGAGGCTTGCAACTGACTTATTTCATGAATTTGTGTGATCTATAGGTAGGCTTGGTGATTGAAAATTGACTAATTAAAACGACCTTGATGAAATGCGTTTTGGTGATTGAACAAACTTACTTTTTCTACTAATTGTAATTATATAAGCACGCTTTTTGAAACTTGGTTACCACAGTAATGGATGCAATATACTGAACCTAAATTGCCTTATCTTCTTTATAAAGAAAATGCATGAACAGATGGTTCGTAAAATTAAAAGGGCAGACGTATAAAATACTAATAAATGTAATATCCATCGTAAAATCACTCTATAGTTTGCACCCATCTCAAATGCAACTGTCCTATCAGGTAAGGTATTTACTACCTTTTTAATTATACATATATCTTCTAACACTCTCTATTTTGATAAACTTGCATTCTTTTATATAAAATTGTATGTTCCTTACAAAATCTTTCTTCGCCTACACCAAATGATTATACAAGCCTGGCTTCTGCAACAAACAATAGCAATATGTACCATCGCCGATAACAATGTATTTATAACCCGACAATGATCTAGATCATGAATGAAATATTCCACACACCTCATGAATTAAACGTAATAAAAACTAAACTTGACGAAACCGTTGATCGTTGCCTGCGGCAAGGTGAATGTGTAGACAATTAAATTGCCAAATCCAACTGGAACAATAATAAATTAACAGCACATTTATACCGATAAGCGGTACGTATCACGACAACGTGACTCCCCGAGTACCGTAGGTTGAACAAATCTAGCTCATTCGTGATTTGCATTGTGCAATCGCAATTATAAAGTTGCCGGTTGGGAAATGATCCGGTAACACGGCACTTATGCTAAGCTAAAACAAATTGAATTGACAGGTTAAATATTGTACAAACAGCTGCCGGTGTCGGATTCTTATTTCACACCTAAAAAGACATGCTAGGTTAGATTGTTGTGAAGCTGTTTCTGAAAATGATAATAATGGCCAAACTTTTATGATGAACTAAATACAGTATTATAGTGCGCAAGTTAATGCGCAAGCACAGGTGCACTCCATATTTACTCAATCAGGAAGGCAGGCATAGTAATAATGATAATAAATAAAAATAATAATAATAATAAATTCATTTTCTAAAAGTGACCATGACTCATTAATACATAAAGCTTCAAACTACTTAAATTACAATTCATTATATTTGAACCTTTCTTCATTTCAACCACAGTCTATAAAACGATGATAAAATAAACACTACCTCCTACATCGATTCTAACTGTATTTTAATTGAATACAAATAAAGACTCATCGTTGTTTGTATGTCAACACATAATACCGTTTCGGTTACTCGCTTTCATTCTACATCATGACTTT
Organism: Mecyna flavalis; assembly: GCA_949319885.1. Lineage (NCBI taxonomy): Eukaryota > Metazoa > Arthropoda > Insecta > Lepidoptera > Crambidae > Mecyna > Mecyna flavalis. Next base: position 5,176,480 of record OX439426.1, read on the forward strand.
CAAAATAACAAACATTTGACTTAAAACCAGTTTCAATGTGGATCAGATTAATCAGACTAAGAGGTCAATTAGGAAATATTTACGTATAAAAAAGCTAGAGGCACAATAGCTAAAGATATTAATTGGACTGAGATACATTATCTCGCATATGGTAAGATAAATTCGCTAGTAGTAAAAGCGAACAAATGAGATATTAAGCTATGTAGGGCAGGCACGTGCTACAATAGGCTTAGCATATCCGGCTTAGTAATACTTACCTGTTTAATACCTACTTAGCACCTATTTAGAGAAGTTTCGTAATTTACGTTTAGTGCTTTTATGGCGGCAAAGGGATTTATACAAAGACATTCCGCTTACTTTAGTGGTTATTTACCTTTGGTAAAACTTATGTATAAAATAACAAGTCTTATCATCACGACTCGTTTAGGATAAATTGATTATTTTGTAGTCATAAATTATAATATGGCATGATAGCACAATCTAAGATTGATGTTATAGCATCGAAACATCGCAATTTGCAAAGAAATTGAATTAGATTTTAAATGCTAGATAAAGTTAATGTAGTGGAACTTTCTTTAACATTCGCTAAAATAGACATTCCAAAAAACAGTGCAGAAGATAAAGGAAGATCATACAGCAGAGACACATTTCTGTAGGTTAACACTTTAGCAAATTGGTCAAGTACACCAAATAACATTTTAAATGAATGATTTATTGTATCTTCAAGTATTTATCAATGGTCATCATTAACAGTAGCCCCCTACGAAGCAATTACAATGTTTAGTTCAGCATCTTGATTAATGGTAAGAATGTTGCAACTTTCATTACTTTACATAACATCAATGAAGACCTCAAATGCTAAATTATCTTTAGTGTTGATTTGATTATTAATTAGACGTTTACTGTTTACGTGTTCATTAATATCATTGAAATGATTTTCATTTATATACTTTGGATGAAAACAGCAAAAAGGTCACAACTAATTAAAGTAATAACAATATTTTTCTATCATCTTCACCGACATTCGCTCCTTAATTTTTTTTTCTAGCCCTTTTGACCCCACTGCTGAGCAAAGGCCTCCCCTTCTGTCCGCCACTTTTCCCTGCATTGTGCTACTTGCTGCCTCTCAGGCATCCCGCCGTCTTCGCCTTGGCCTGCTACGTCTTCGGTGATTTTAAATAGAAGAGATATATTAATCATCATTGATTTAAGCTTAAATATTTAGAGATGATCAGTGTTTCTTAATTAGAAATAGAATAGGCATTGATTATTTTCTTAATGTAATGCTTTACTTGTATAACAATTTATGATATGTTGCTGTTGAACTCAAATCACTTCTTCAGAGCCGAAATATAAATAAGTATTTTGCAGTTAGATTAAAATTGATACACTAGATTATAAACTCGATTTATTTATTCACAAATCAAGCAACCAATGAGTGCGAAAAAAGAACTGGCTCTTCAAAAGGGCAAACGATAATGAAAAATGGAATATTTTCATCCAACCTGCACATGCACAATGAGTCGATATCCATACAATGTAGGGGAATAAGCAAACAGTGTCAAGTGATCAGACAATGGTGACAGGCCGGTGATCGGTGCTGAGCGAACTATGCGCGGGCGCAGGCAGACGCGACGCTGACAATAGCGTATTTGCACAAAGCATTACTTGACTGTGATCTCCTAAATGTCTTCGGACGATGGGCGAGATAAGTAAAGCATTTGATTGAAGATAAGGAACGCAAACCTATTCTTAAACCAACCAACCTGGTTTAAGAATTCCTCAGCTAGTCCTTCCAAACCAACACTTTTATTTACACTCAGATTGTAAGCCTAAAGAGTCGTTGAAACATTTTTAAACATTTACATTTTCTCTTTTCCTTTTAAGCAGTATAAAAAGCGTACATTATTTTATTTGGACTGTATTAAATTCATTAGAAACTTCGAGTACAATTATAGAAATACTTACTTTTGCCTTGATTCTCCTTTAAAGTGTATTATTGTCTTTTTCTAAAAATTATCATCTGTGTTCAGTTCAACTTTATTAAGTATGATTTTATGTGCAAAACCTTTTCCGACTCAGCCAGTTTTTGACGACTTCAAAAATTTAATTAAGTCTATGTCTTAATTTTCATTATCTCACTAAGTGTCTTTTATACATTGCCAAAATACTTAGAACTTTAGAAATATTTCAGCCCAACTGTCTAAGTTTAATCGCGATGGCGGATGGCATCTGTGCGCAAGCGACGTCGCGCGTCGCTCGCATGCCACGTAATGACACGGAAGTGCATCTTTGCATAGACGCGCCCGAGATCATCGCTGTACTGTTAATTGTATAATTTATTTTACTTTTTATTATTATACGAGACTATATTTGATAAAAATCTAAATTGATTAAATGGATCATGTACTAAACAGCCGTAATAAATCGATGGTGTACGAAATGACAGTCAAAAAAATTTTAAAATTTAAAAGTCGAAATTGTCAGCAAATCCTATTATTGTCTACTTATGACTAACATGGACTTGTACAGGGGAGAATTTTAGATGCGTTAAGATAGACGTCTTACAATTTTAATACAGAACTTCTTTTTTTATCATTTATATTAATAATGCCTTGAAGATTGTGGTAATAAGGTAATATTTTTTGTATTATTTTAGATTTTAAAAACATCATAATGCACTAGGATGCACGCCTTTCTAACTCTTAAATATCAATTTTCAGACCTAGGAAGTCACAATCCGCTTCTCCAGCTTTGTTCTACGTAACTCGCGTCATAAATATTGTTCATAATTGGTCCCTGCAGAGTAACGTCGGCCACTCCGCCTCCATTGAAATAAACATTGCCAATTACTTTTCACCGCGACTATACTAGGAAGTGTCGCCTAACCCACCCTATCAGATGCACACACACGAAAATCGCTATTTTAATGGGACTCGCCGACTCTTACACCCGTATTTAATTAGTGCAGATCTAGCCTACACGTTGCCACATTTTCTGATATACCACACACCCTTACCACCTTTGAATAAGGTATAAAATCGAGCAAATTATATCTGGGGACATTACAGGAACGAACAATAAAGACCGAACATTTCCCTGCCTAATAATTAGGACTTGTTCTAGGACGTCTGATAGGGAAATGGCTGGGCTAGAGTTAATTTTCAAGAATTAATTGGATTTATCGTGTAGGAAGTGGTAGCTTACTTGTGCTCCAGTATCTTAATGCGGTTTGTTTTATTTTAGCCAGAAATCAGTGGGAAGCAGACCTTGGTTTATAAAGGAAAATAACTCGAATTGAGTACAGTGCATGCAATAAAATACAATATTCTTTATTAATACTATTTGAATGGACGAAACTAAAACTGACGTCAAAACTATTTTTTCCCATATTCAAATGCTTAAATTATTCTTTAATTTCTTATTTGTCCTATATTTAAGAGGCTTTAGAAGATAAGATCGCGAAATCCTTCTAAATAGAAATCAAACAATTTAATTAAAAGAAAACCTGAAAAACAAAACGTCTGAATGAACCTGTTAAAATACCCCACTCCACACCGTATTGTTACACTTCAAATATAAATACCCCAGTATTGACATCGAATTGGTAGTTGTCACAAAAACAGGGGAAATTGTGAAAAAGCCGAACTATAAATAAAATCAGTGCCGCTGTTTAAGGTTTACAATCGCTCTATTTACAATGAGAGAGAATGGCCAGCCTGTCGGTTTAAGTAAAAATGGACCGAAAGCCATGAATGAAAATATATATCACTATTTTTCAAGTGAAAGGATTTATTACAAATAGTAGGTATCGATGCTTGTATATGTGACTGCAAAGAAAATGGACATCTGCTGCGACTTCACCGACGAATTTGTTGAATATATTCAATTTACTTTTTATTGTACCTATTTATTTTGGTAAATATAGTACATTTTAATCGGTGAACATACATGACATACTTATTACATTTTATACGACAAGATTTATATGACAATTATATAATTTATATACGAATAGAATAATAATGATTTGGTGTGAGAATTGAGAAGTCGGCTATATAGACTGAAAGTCGCCGGTTCGATTCCTGCACTTTGTTTCATCAGTAAACATCGTTTTACTCGTAACTGTGGAAGAAATATTTCCGACGTCGTAATTACATTTAAAAAACTTTTCCTCATTACACCTTTCATTCTAAGGAGTCTTCATCATGTCAGAGGTTATGCCATTAGTATTTCACACTTCCGATGTAAGGTCAAGAGTGGAGGTCAGTAAGATCGCTGGAGAGAGCTTTCCGCGATCACTAAGGCCTCGGCATCGAATTTCGCGGCAACGGGGTGATAGCGGAAGCGGCGAGATGTTTTGTATGGAATCCCATAGACCCGTTCTCGAACACACGGGGCGGGGGCGGGAGCGGCAGCGCAGGCAGGCGCACAGTGCGGATCACTGCCTGACAGCATCGCGTACCGCTCTCTTTACGGCCCGCGTTAAGCGGTGACCGCAGTGTGCTTGCGTGCGCCGCCGCTCCCGCTAAAGCCCCGCTGCCGCAAAATTCGAGGCCGGGGCCTAAGATCAAGCGTATTATTATTTCAATTACGACATAGATTAAATTCTTTAGAAACCTATTTACCGATAGACAGGTCTCTGTGGGTAAATAATAACTAATATTTTAAATACGAAAGTAACTCTGGCTGTTTTTTTGCAACCCTTTCACGCCTAAAACACTAAACCGATTTTGATGAAATTTCCTACAGACTTAGAAAAGACCTTGGAAATGGTCATAGTCTTCTTTTCATCTATGGTTAATTCTTTTACATCGTAACAGAGCAACGGATCAAAGTGTTTTTTATTAAATAATCATCGCCAAGTGTGTGTTTAGAGTATATTTTATTTACCTACAAATGGAGGAAAAACTGTAAAAGATGTAGGCATTCTATTGCTTATCTGACTCACACTAAATCAGAAACAGAAGACTTTAAAACGCAGTCATACTACCGTATTACGCTTTAATTCCACAAAAACCAAGGTTGTTTAGAACGACCCATTGTGCGTGCGGCTAGCTTTACTAACAAAGCGCTGAGATATTGATAAGAAGACAATAAACAATAACGACCAGGTATTGCCGTTGCGACATGTCGTGTATGCGACCGTGGTATCTACAATGAACGTTTTTGTTTATAATGGGTATTAATTATTATTGGCCAGTGTGCAAGATCGCAGTGAAGAATTTTCACGGACGCTTGTCATCTCTCGTTTTTTTAATCCATTTTAATAATTGAATTTACTTGTTCTGCATTGCGTGGCAGCTGTATTATGATCCTATGAAATGTTTAATTTGGTTAAGCGTAGTATTTTTTGCACGTATGTGTACTATGTATAATAAAATACACAAACTACTTGAAAATTGTTCACATAGCGCCATCTAGCCCTTGACTAGGCGAAGCTTGTACTCGTACCTACTATGAGAGCCAGACCACTGATAGCTAGTTAAGTAACCTATACCTATGTCCTATACCTGTTTTATATACAACTACCTACTACTACCTACTATTAACTGGCTGCCAGCACCCAAAAGAAATAGTTTGTACTGTTCAAGAATGAACTAAGCGACCTATGGTGTATAGCCGACTTCTCAACCATCACACCTTAGTCATCAAAGTAAAATAAATAAGTTTATGTTTACCGTGCAATTATAAATTGAGGAATTTCATCTTCAAAGCAATCCTGCATTGAAATTGATATATAGTAGAAAACGTATCATCAATCATCGTAATTGGCCAATAGTAAAATATATTTCGCTTTAGAGTGAATTAAGATACTCGTTAAAAACGTATCGATATTTTGTGTTGGAACTCGTTAATATCACGATATATAAAACTGTGAAAAGTAACAGTTGCATCGAAAGACACACGTCGCTTCGCGTGGGCAGATCTGTAACGGCAGCCATCTTGGTAATTGTGGGGGCTTGACTTGGAAATTGGGTCAATAGAGTCATAGCAACTGATACATTATGACGTATTGTTATTGTTGCTATTGTCTCACTTTGCACTATGTTAGTGAACAGGTTACACCGTTTGTTTGTGTCAAAAAAAATGAAATATTTGCATGTCTAGGTGTTCTCTAGAGGTCGGTCGTGAGTTCGATTTTAGCTTTGGTCAATTTGGGAGTAGGTCTTTTATTCAATACTAGCTGTCACCCTCGCGGTTTCACCCGCGCCTTCAACTATCCCCTTCTTCCCCCATCAAAGTATTCTATGTCCGTCTCTTTGTTCTAAGCTACCTCTCCACCAATTTTCAGCCAAATCGGTTCATCCGTTCTTGAGTTATAAATAGTGTAACTAACACCACTTTCTTTTATAGATAACGGTGACTACCTTTGTAACAGAAGCAATGGTCACAGAATTATAGTAGTTATTTTATTTGTTATATCTCCTAGTAAAAATAGCTATGCAATGTTTTTTAAGTAGACTGCAACTTTTATTTTTATCACATTAAATTTTGTAACAGCATCATTAGTCATAAGTCCAATAAAACGCTTATTAAATCTAGATCATAGATTGAACTCCCACAAGCTAAGTTTCGTAATTGTCCTCCTAATGCTAACTACCAAAACCTTGGCGCCAGTCCTGTATCCTGCTCCTGCCTCAACCAAACGAATTAAAACTTTATCGACTAACAACATTAGATCAATTTTCATATTTAATTCACAACACATAAGTCTTTCCACAAGGCGGTAGTGCTCTCAATATTCTATTGTCTTCGGTAAACACAACTTCATCATTTGCAGTTTCAAATCGAACATTGATAACAAAATGTAACCTTATTCCTTCGTCACAAGTTATACAGTCTTTTGTATGCAAAGTCGCATTATATGGTAAACCGCGTGATATAACAGTAGTAGGTATGTTTGTTTGGTTGTATTGTCCACATAATTGTAGCTGTAGATAGGAGTGGAAAGTAGGGCGGCATTGAGGCTTTGGCAAGATCTTGTTGGTCAGTGCCAATGAATTTGTCGCAGCTGCAACTTTTTTTATTTTGGCGTTCTACATTGTGCAAATTGAAACTTGTCAAAATGACAGGTCAGATAATGCATTTGATATTGATAGTTGTATAGGTTGTGTTCATTAGGTTTCCATTCGAAGTTTTCCATCACCTCCGAGCTTATGGTAAAATAAATGTTTAACGTGCGCCGGGGTTAGAATCATCGGCCTCACAAATTTAAAGCGATTCTTAAAACTACTTGTCTACAACAGCTCTTCATATCAAGAATCTGAAATTCATATATCCATAATATGAGTTTACTATTAGTAATGTTCAAAAATGCACATAAAGTTGGACTCAACCAATCCAGTGTAATTAAGTTTTGTCTACTTTTATTTTAATACGCAAACATTAAAGACACTGTTACCATGTTGAAAGAACTTGGGGACGAAAATAGCCGAAAGCAGAATTGAAAGCAAAATGAACAATTTAGAAGAAAATGTTAGTCTTAGATCTCGTAAGCAGCAATAAAAAAGTAATTTCAAAGTGTTGTTACATGTCCCACGGTCATTTAAACTTTCGCTAGAAAACCCTTTAAATCTGTTAAATTAACCACTATGGTCACTTTAACTACACACTCGCGTGCTAGATCTAATTTATAAAAATGGCAATTCCAATTCTAACAACTCGTAAGAAGTCAATTAAGATTTAAACACAATTTGTGCATGCGACTCTCTTGGCACGCCTAACTCTTGAACTATTTAAAAATACGCAACTAGAAGACTTTTTTGCACGTCAGCAAATTTGCTGTAGCTCTTAAGTGTATGGGTTTTATGATCATTTTCGTTTGGCGAGGTAGCCTGGAGATTGCTCCCGAGTCATTTTCGAGATCTAAACAGTCAATATATGCAAATGCCGTCAATCTGATGGGCAGTGGCTGCACGTGGGCTAGTTGCTTCTGTTGTTTAATAAAAGATTAGTGGAGCCGATTCTGCCCACGGGAGCGCGTTCCATGTTTCTGTTCGTGATTTTTCAACAGTTAAAGCTGTGATACACTAACAATTAAATAAAGTTGTGAGGTTAGGAGTCTTGACGACTTAAATGAACCATTTCACTCCTTAATGAGTTTAAATTTTTTAAGGAAATTATCACTTCTGATAAATTTAATATTTTGTATTTACATAGAAGGGATATTTAGAATTTCTTCTCATCAGGCCATTCACGTTGTAGTGCTGGTAGGAAAGGCTGGTAGGAATAAATCAAATTGCAGAATAAATACTTTGACTTTGGCATTGTTTCTGAACGTATATAAACAGCTCTTTTTGCATATCTGCAACTTTTGTACGCATTTTATCTAATGGTAAGCACACACCACAGCCAATTCCATTCATTTGACAAAGAACGTCTTTCTTTATAGGAAGCATCTCTGAATGTGCTTTTACAATGTAGACAAAATTAATCTTCAAGCCTTTACTGATAAATGTCTGGTTCTCACTTTATTCCTTCTAGCCCCGGATTACTAGACACAATAGAAAATCTATTGTTATGCGGCACCCGAGTGCCGGTTCGGCGTTGAGTGGTTATATGTTGCCGGAACAACCATAGTCTATGCCGGGACATTTTTACTGTGGGTTACTGTGGGATTAGACAGTCTCTGAAAGACCCCTAAATAGTCGCTTCACGGTCTCTGGAGTTGTAGAATAAATATTCAACTAGACGAACCGCTCTTTCATAGAGGCAGTACAATAAAACTCTACTTTGTATCCAAACATCTAAATGTTTGTATCTAAATACAAAAACAACTCTTGTGACAGGTGTCATACAGAAATCGAATCCACACCTTTCACAGTCCAGTCAAATGCACTAGTTTGTATTATTATGTAGCTTCAATATTTTATGCTATATTTACTAGGTTAAAATAACCAAATACTAGTACGGCACAGTACCATACAAACTGTAATAGTACGTATTTGGTACCAAACCAATTGTAACAGTACTTATATGGTATAAAATAGCAATAAATTACAAATTATTTATACATTTAATGGTTGACATCGGAAACCTAATCCAAAATTTCTAATATAACCGGTCCCAAACATTATCCAATTAGGTAGGCGAATTGTTCACAAATGATTAGTGCAAACTCGATAGTCAATGACAAATACCTACTGGAATGCTAACCAATTTGCTTGGAATCCGGCCTATTCAAATCTAGTTAGAATTACTAGGTACACAGTAAAAGACAAGAGCATTACTTTGTTTCCAAACTGACCGCAAACCGCAGTCATGTCACTGATGGGCTGGTCAATAGCCATAATGCTAGTACCAGCTCATCTCAATCTGGTGAGAAGGGGAAACCGGGGGAGCTTAGCGGGTAGTGGGATGAAATAGTCCTAAGTCCCACACATGGCCGCAGGTCTAGCTAGCCTTTTTTTTTGTGGAGGGGAGTGCATTCACGCTCCATAACTTACCTGGGGTAGTCGAGCCGTGTGTGGAACTCACAGGAATACCCACTAAACCCCCCGCGCTCCTGCATCGCCGTCGGCAGCGCCCCTGGGTCTTGCATCAGCCTACTACCAGGGACACTGCAGAGCAATGGTCTAGCTAGCCTGCGGTTGTGCATAAACGCATTCTACTAGGCTAAAATAAAAAGTCATGACACTGATGTGTACTCTCTCTAATATGAACTTGTATTTCTCGTTTAGAAATTCTTCTTATTTACAGATGAATGTCACTGTTAGCTCTGAGACAGGAATTCGAAGCGAATTTCGCGCTTTGCTCCGACATCATGAATTTGACATGAGCTAGAAAATTTAAATACTTCCTACAAAGTTTTACTTGGTTTATTTGTTTACATTCGGTTTACAAAGTAAGAGCGTCTTAGATAGGGAAATGTTGCCCGCACATGGTTTAACTGCAAAAACTATAGTGTATATTTTAATCGAGCTTTCTTGATAAAAAAAAATGTAGTAGACGAAACTAGGACCCAAACTTTCAGATCAGGGATAAACAGAGACATGAAAAGCTAACAAGCGGAGTTTAAAAGGTTACTTTAATTCAGTCAGATTATTTTTTTGAGAATTCCTTAAGTAGTTTATTTATGCCATGATCTCGCTGTCCGGGTCCAGTCATTACCCCAGTCAAGCAAAAATTTGTGGCAAATCACCACACTTGTCAAACACAGACTGGTCATCACAGACCTGTTCAAAAAAAAAAACAACACAAACTAAGCTCGAGCCGTGAATCAAACCTAGGTCCCTAAAACCATGGCATACTTAAACCACTAGGAAGACCGACTCGAGGTAAACCTACTGGTCTATCATTATTATGAACGAGCTGTGAAAGTCTGCCCTACGTAAGTGACAATGTAATCTGACAATCTTGAGCTCCACACGCGTGCGGCGACCGGGTAAAGAAGATGTATTGAGCAATACAGATGTCACTCGCATCGCCTTTACCCGACAAAATAGAAGTCAACTGAGCTCTGTTTTAGATTTCCAGACGTTTCAAACTGATTTTTATCGGGAGGTACAGTATACAATCGCATGCATTAGAATGCGTTGAGGTGTTCTATTGAATGCTCAATTTCTTTTATTGTTTATTAACAGACCGTCAACTGTCTACGTTCGGATTTCAAAATCGCGTTCTTCTTGATAAAATCATTAAAGGAAAGCACACTTTGGAAGTTTCGATATTTTATACAATTTTAAGTGCTCCACTGAATGAAAAAATCCATTACGCCTATGAATCATTTTATAAGATAATCTTGTGTAATTAACATAGATCCATTGATGGCACCTTTAGTATCAATTATTAATTTAATCATAAAGATAAAATTAACTGCTCATGAAATCAAAACAAATAAACTTCAACACAATACGCCAACTAAATTACACGGATATTGAAAATATCCTTCAAACTGAATTAGATAAATTACCTACTTCTTATTAGCGATGATAACGAAACAAAATAACATACATGACTAATGTTAAATACACAAACGATTGTTCAAATAATGTATTAATATTTCATTAAAATATGTGCCTCCAATTTCCGGCTATTACAACAGTTCGTGATATATTTAATAGACTAAAACTAGTTTACATAGGCGTGCGGAAACTTCAAGGTTGTCAGCAGCAAGTTTAAATAATTAATTACAGATTACAAATAGGATAAATTACATTAGAAACAATCATGAATCATTATGATAAATTTTGACCTACATCAATAAAGATCATCTGTGGTACTATTGTCTCTGGTTTAGTATATCACTGCATCGATAGATCGTTCGACCTTGTCTACGAATAGGCAGAAAGTTTATTGTTTCGAATAGCAATCAATCATTGAGGTCGCTATACCAATTGTGTTTACGTAACTGTTCTTAAACTGAACAACAGAGCAGTTAGCAATTCATTTTAACATAAAAAAATTCTTTAATAAAATTCTTGGTTCGTTAATTATATCTATACAACTTCAGTTTGCAAACAATAAACTGGATCTCCAGTCTGCACAGTACGAAGCCTCGCTTAATACGCCTTTGTAGGCTCGCCGGGTACCTTAATCTTTTAGCCATATACAAGTTGATTAAAGCTATGTCAAATTCTTACTAGAACTTTCATCGTCTCTTTGAGAACATAACTCAAGTTCGAGGAAAACTAAATAATAGCGTTCGTATCGTATTGTAGTTTAACGATAATTATGATTTTAAGAAAGCTCAAATGAAAGCAGTCTCTGAATTCCTATAAAAAATACCATCAAGTAATCAAGGTATTATAGACCTTTCTCTCCTTTTATTTAAGTTAGTATAATAGTATAATGTCCTGCAATGGTTTAACTTGCAACACGATTTAAGAAACGGTCCAAAGGTGTCCCAGGAAACCATTTTAATAATATATTTTTTGTGTAAATGTGTATCAACGCAAATGGGCCTGCGGTTGAAAAGTAAATTTAGAGCTGTTAAGATTTCTTAATAACAAGCCTAATATCACGTAATTGTTTGATATCTGTTAATTACTTTAGTAATTTCTTCTCTATTGATTTTTTATCTTCGTTTCTCAGATAATCGCAATGTAGACGTGCATTTGAACAGTGTACCTGACACCTGTAGATATTTTATTTACCAAAATAAGGTTCTTTATCATAATTATTATGAACGTGCTAATGATCGTGCATCATCATTGTAACAACATGTATTATAAAACATTAAGGACATTTTCCTGATGAACTGATTTAGGAGAAAAATGATACGACCGATGCTTATCACCACTTTTCTTTCCCTCCGAAGAAACTTGTAAAAGTTTAAAATTTCGCTTATTAGCGGTGGTCAGTTTACTAATCAACGCAGGTTAGAGGCCAATTGATTAGTTTCCAAATTAAGTATAAATTTCTTAAGTAGCCATATTGCATTAAATTATTCATGAATTATCCTATAACGTAGCTCATCCATTTCCAAACTGACCTCTCGACGCTTAGAGGCAACAGCCCAAGATGTTGAAACGTCTAAGTATATGGCCTCCTTAAATTGGTCAAGTAACCTTTAAGCTCGTCTTCTGACGGTCCGCAGCTTTAATTTGCGAATAGCAGGATGCTAAATGAAGATGAATAGTAAATAATGACAAGTTCTAAACGCAATCTCTGTGAACCTAAGTTGCGAAATTGCAAGGTTTATTCAGAAGGGCGTGCAAAAGTTTGTTTGATGAGCATGTAGGTAAAATGAAAAGATACTATGTGTACATTTTAATGTACATTTTAATGTACACCTAGTCTATTGGTTTAAGTACCGAGCCGCGATCTGGTCCTGAGTTCGATTCCTGAGTCGGGAAAAATTTGAGTCGGATTTTGAAAGGCGATGTTGAGGAATCCGACCTGATTTGATAGATTTATATATGACCCTCCTCCCACATACAATATACCCTCCTTAATACAGTTATATATACATCATCCTCTTCATCATTTTCCTTGATATTTTTAAATGTCATCTACATATCTTTCAGACCTTCCAGATAACATTCAAAACGCCAAACCTAACGTTAAAAGGATGAATTTAAATGATTAATTGTCGCATTCAAGACGAGGCTTAAAATCAATCATCGTAATGCCATCCGTATCCATTTAAGTCGCAATGAAGGAGTGTATTTTGAACGTTTAGGTAGGATTAGGTTCATTTTTTGCCCACCTCAGCGGAGGTCGTGGGTTCCATTCCCACCTGGGGTCTGGTTAGTGGTAGGATATTTTCAGATTCCAACTGGCTGACTTACTCAAGCCAACAGTGATAAAATATAGTCCAAATAAGCAAGAATTAGTTTAACGATTTTGAGTACAAAAGCAAAATAAGTTGTTGTAATCGTATTTATACTTTAATAAGATTTTATAAGATATCGATCAGTCAATTAGCTAAACAAACTAACTTTAAATTGGCTCAAAGGAAACAGTTTCCAATCAATATACTTTATGGGTAGGTCATGATTTATTTCATCAGATTTTGGTCTTTAAGTCGTTCCAAATGTAAACATGGCTTAACAAGAAATCAATCCCGTATAGATCATTATGGTACATAGAAAATTATGTACTTACACCACGTATCAAATACGGTACAAGATCTTGTAATCTAATCTCAATGAACTGTATAAGCTTTTGACGCGTGTTGCATTGAAAAGAACGCAGGCAGTAAAGTGATTTAAGCAGTTAGCAGAACCCACTGATCTCCATAAACAACTGGATAGGCGATTGGTACCAAATATTTGATGCGATTTGAAAATCGCCATATTGGCGTTGAGAGCAGTAGTTAGTGTAGGTACTTGGAACTAATAATAGTGCTGACTTTCGCAGATAAACTTCGATAATGCTGTCATTGTCAATGTCAATGGCTGTCCATTTGAAGTCATTTTAGTTCCCAGTACACTATTGGGGGCGCTTCAAATCGACAGAAAAAATAGCTGTCATTTCAATGTCTATAGCCACTCCAGCGTAATACGCCGGGCGTATTATAATGGAGCTCAGTGGCAGAACCGCAACAAACCCTAATCTACCAAATATACCTAATCGATTTTAGTTTACTTTGATTAACTTCTGAGTGGTACCTACTAGAGTAATTCTTAAGATTACATTAATTTAAGTAGTCCATCATAACTCCTTCTCGATATGCTAAAAAAATGTGTTTCATATATACATGTTATTATTTATTGCACATAATGTATTAAAGACATACTCGCCACATATGGAATCGGACTTCATAGGTATAAATATAATTAATACACGGGTTTTATTAGCTCGTTAACCTTAATTACCGACGAACCTTGCCAAAAAAATTACCAAGTACAAACCAAGAATCGACTGTTCAGAGTTTTCGAAAGAATATGATTATTACTTTACTGAAAATACAATACAGTACTACAACATGCAATTTGGGACTTTCAAGACTTTGTACTCTGTTTTAACTTTTATGATGGGAACAACCTTGGGTGTTAGTCTCGGTAGGTTTATTATAAGACTCAACTGGTAATTTGGTTTAAAAACCTAGAACACATTAAATCAGTTAGACTTACAACATTAAGAAACTTGTAGACCAAGCTTAACCGCGCCATAACGCATCGAAAAACCTGATTGGTATCAAATTCGTATGCTTCATATGATCGATTGCGTACGAGTGTTTTGCAACGACGTTTTTGTCGGTATTAAGTATTAACGCATTAATTAGTCGCAAACTAGGTTAATCTCAGCAGTTAAATCTAAACACAATTTTTTTAGATTTAAGTTACCAATAGTTCTTGGAGTAAACATTTATCCATAATCTACCGCGGAATGTTTGAATTATAACAGCAAGCTCCTAAATCAAGAATAATAAAAAATATTCATGTCTTTAACAATACTATAAATAATACAGTAATGATGAACTCTAGTTACAAAAACATAATAGTATTTAAATTCAAATAAGGATTATATCAGTTGGAGTTAAATCAACAAACTAATAATAAAACGCTTGGTAGTTCAAAAGAGGATGAATACAAATGATATTAAACGAATTTAAACACAGTTCAATACATCACGACGTCTCAATTATAACTTGGACGTAAAAAATAAAGATTTTATCTCTTAATAGTACACGAAGAGATAGAGTTACACAAATTGCAAAAAATAAATCCGATAACGCCAGCAAAAAAATAACAATAGGAGACATGGCTACTTGGAATCATTGTTTTTGTTAACAGTTCTGAGCTTAAGTCTTGAAGTGTCTCGAAACAAAAATGTCGTGACAACGATATCCTGTTCTCAAACTGGTATGTTTTCAGTAGGTGTTATGAAGGTCGCCAGGTTGAATACTGAACTGGTGAACTAACAGCTCAAACCAAGCCTACAGTAATTGGATCACATAACAATAGATACTGTTAATGTCAAATAATATCGTCAACCAGGGAGGCAAGCTATCTAAAAGAAAACACAAATATTGCATGCGAATTTAAAGTTTAATGCAAAAGTACTTATATTTTACGAGTTAAATAAAAACGTTCTTGAAAATATCTTCTTTCACTTTTTTCAAAGATGGCTCAGATGCCATTTCATTCACATGTATTACCGTCATATATTTCAGAAATATGGTAATTTCTTACAACAATGGAACTTTACTCGTAACAAATGGGACCGTTATGAACATTTCTGTTCAACTTTCAATATCTATCCTTTAGTTTTATTCTCAAATGAATTAATTTTGTTCTTTTATTCCTTAAATGACTACCGTAAACCGGGGTTACTTTGATCAATTTTGAACTTAAACTCTCTGTAACTTTTTAATCTGTGGTTCTAAAAAATAATTAAAAAAACCTAGTAATCGGTTTTTATACTTCTCTTTAAAAAAGATAAAAGAACAAAAAAATGTGAGTAGTTTTTGAGAAAAAAAATAAAAACATCGTGATCAAAGTTGAAATGATTTTGGGGTTACATTGATACCCCCTTTTTTTAATATGTAATTAGAAAGTAACCTCAATTACTATTATAAAAACCAAAAGAAAATAAAAATCTGTCAACAGGAACAAAAGTTATTGCAGTTTTTTTAATCTTGGGGTAACATTGATCAAATAAAACATTCAAAATGAATCAGTCTACACGTTTATTTAAAAAAAAAGTCATTTGACAGATATTAACATATAGATATATTAGCATTCCTTTATATCTATTATAAATAGTTCCATTAGGTATATTATAGTGCTCTGATGCACCTCTGATGGATAACTTCCCGTCCACTACTTGACTTAAAGCCTCGTTGACCCTCTCTTCAGTGTAGTTTTTATATTCACGACTACCCAGTTTCTTTTATAAATTTGCGGCATTTTCCTGTCAAATAAGCAAAATAGAAACATTAACACAAAGTCATAATTTACCGCGCTAAAAGCTGGGGTAACTTTGACCATTTGATCAATCTAACACCTTGTATCCTATCAATGACACCCCGCATGAATTAAACCAACGTTATTACGTAAATTTTAAGGTTATAACAACAAATAGTTTGAATTTGGATTCTAGAAAGTAGACTCCTAAACAGAAATATCAAAAAAAGGTTGTCATATTTACACGAATTAAGCTGCACATGAAGTTTTACAACACATTTTTTCTAATAAAAATCGGTATTAACACAAAACTTACCTTTTTTTGTATGAAACAATGGGGGATCAGCAGCGCACCCGCAAAAATGATTGTGACATTTTATCAGTGTTGCCACCCGAAAGAAATAATCAACCAATAATAGTTCCGTTTTACGCAATTTGCATTTTTATGTGAATAGAAAGTTTCAATCAAAGTAATCCCATGGTTCAAAGTAACCCCGGTTTACGGTATATTGCTATTTTGATAGATACAACCTTTTGCCTTAAAATCTGTTTTACCTATTTTAATTCTTGATTTTCAAATCTCGACTTTACGTGGTTTTGTCAAGATCCAATGTTAAAATGTAAGAGTTAGAGATGAGGCATTTTGCTTTTAGTTTTTCTATTTGTAAGCGCAGTAACTTGTCACTTGAAAGTGATCGTTAGTTTCTGCTATGACTGGTTTAATTTAATAAATCCAACGGTTTCACTTTCTGTATGAGTTTATGGGACGCGTTGTAAGTCAAGATTTGTATTTCATGCATTAGCGGTGTTTGTGTGCTCATTGTGATCTGAAATGACGTATGTGGGTATGTCTGCTTGAATAGCAGAACTTTATGCAAAGGACCTAAGAGTATAATAATTATGATTGCGTTGACAGCACGAATCAAAGCGCTGAGTAACTGCTACAAGTTCTTATAACTTATGATTGCGTTTGTAACTCTTAGATCTTTAGTTAATGTTGATGAAAAAGATTTAACAATACCACAGAATAAAAACACTAAAAAGACAGGACTTGGTAAAAATATGTTTCGCTAATTTAACTTTACTAGAATGCTGCCTATATTTTATAACAATGCTACTGTTATTATAGCCCATAATAGCACTTTATTTCCATGGAAGCTGAAACTTTTTCTTGGAATTATTTTTTATAGCTCATTGCTGCAGTTTAGCACAAGAGTTCCAGAAAATTTAAGTATACTGTTAGTGTTTCAAAAGAAACTTATTTTCTTGTTTGTTCTTGTCTTAAGATTAAGTGACAAAATGTCTCGAAAATTCAAAATATTGAAGGGGCGTATAAATCAAACATAACTGGGTGCAGTTTGGGAAATTTATAGCTGTCCTGAACTTTGCCGCTTTAGAAACGAAATGCTATATCGGCAAAATTATGGTAAACAATGATCTATTGCACATTATTCATAGCTCAACTACTTCGAACATGCAAGAGTTGAATAACACATTAATGGGTATTCGAAATGTAATAACAATCAGCCGTGATCCACCTACGGCAAAATGAAGATTCCTCTTCACTTAGAAAAGGTTATGAAACAATTGATAATTGTTGCGAATCTAAAATTCATATATTTTCTAAAAAGCCATTAGACCTACATTTAATTTTATAATGGTGTTTTTTGATAAATATTGTCTGGAAAGTATTTTTTTTAAACCATTTCTAAAGTACCCTTTGCGTATTCCTCAATCTATGTAGAAAAAGTACAAGGTATTTTTCAAAATAAAATGCAAATTGTACTGTAGTACAAAGCAATCATCACGATTTATACCACAAAAAGCCATTTCGCGTGCAAATACATCAATTCTAGTCAATTCGTTCGGAGCACTGAGCCCCAAGCCTGCATGCCGTTGCCGCCCTCCAGCAACCAACTTAGGCTTGTGCCAGTCTAGTAAATGCCTAGTTACAAAACCTACTAAACCTAGAGCGAACGGTAATGATCATGTTGAGAAACTTGGCAACCCATTTAATGAAGCAAATGTCAAGATAGATGATGAATGGAGTTAGCGGTTTGATATCGATCCTTAGAACGGGGAGGGCAAATGTTAAAAGATAAAATTATGAAAGAATAAGAGCGATTAATATCTAACGAATAAGGTTAAACTTAGGCTTTAAATAATGTAGATGTTTAAAGAAGTTTATGTTCAACAATTTAAATTCCACTCTGAGCAAAAATGTCAAAGGTGCAAATGATTGAAATTCCATAGTTATTAGATTTTCTGTTTACACAGCTTCGAACAAAAGTGCTCCAGCTACTAAATAGAGCAATGATAAAGCTATGGCTAAGCGTAAATTAAAAGAAAGTAAATCAACTAAAGCACGATAAACCGATTTTATGCATCGAAGTATTGGTTATCGATCACAATACGGAAAGCAACTTGCCGCGGAAACGTTTTATTTGTAAACAGATAGTTGCCTTATTGATTTCAGACTTGCCGAGCAATATTGAACTATCTTCCGTTGCAATACAGCTCAATAGCTAGTTTTACCATCAAAATCTAGAGAAATTTGGTCACGATTTCATTATGCATAAGCAGAATGAGGTCATTAACTTCACGGAAGGTTTTGTCTAATTCCTTAATTAGTTGTACTTTCTTGTTTCCTCTATTTGCATTGCAAATTTCTGTTATTGGTGTTTGTTTAGCTCGTTTACACCTCGAGACTTGGGTAACTACTAAGTAAGTATATTATTACGTACATAATAACGCTCGTTAGACCAATGTTGAAATCAAATGCTATGTTGTGTTTTGCTACAAATAACATGGGACAAAAGGTCGAAATACCACTGAGTCACTTGTCTCATGGTTAGAAAGCCGGCTAGTTATGACGAGGTCATATAGTCGAACTTGAAGTCAAGTGAAATATTTATTAAATTTTCTTCGAGAAAGTGATTTCGAGATAAAAGACAAGAAATTCCGGTTTTAATTTGTGACCATTTACGTCAATCTTATGGACAATTTAACCTTCACAAAATTTATAAGGCAAAAGGGTTAAATACGACAGGCCAAAGACATTTACTAAATCAATAGTCACATGGTATATAAACGCCCTTATCTGAATACATCCATGAAATTAAGAAACTATATCATTTTACAATCTCACATCAGTAGAATAGATCAATCCAATTAAAACCGACGAACAAAGGTCAGCACTATTTAACGATTTTCACTCCATTCAAACAAACGCCCTCCACAAATCCAATTTAACACATCATAAACTTGTCCGTTGTAGGTCAACAATGTACACGTTATTAACAATACAATAGGCCAGAGATGTGATCCGTGAAACCGATGCGTTGATGTACAGTCGGCCTTAAAATGAAGCTTCTAAGACTTGGTAATAAGGTCGAGATTCGCATCAAATGTTCGTGTTTCGTTCCCAAGGACCGCAGAGATTGTCCGCGGATGCGCTCGCGCCTCTCTGTCACCTTGCAATAGGAACTGGGTCACGACTCGATATATCGATAAAATTCGATCGTCGCAATTAACTATCGATGCGAAGATGGAGATTAACATCGTTCATAGCAAAATTAGAAGTACCAAGGCGTGGGATAAATTGTGTATGTATTAACACATTGATTTATTTATTTATGCATACTCATATAATATTCCAAATACCTATACCATAAGTTTGGCATATCCTTATTACCAAAAGTCTTACACGATACTCACTAAGAAACTATTTATTGAATTGTCTGTGAAATATAAAGCCTTAGGATATTTTTTACATTTATATATACAATAAAATATTTGATGACATTGATTTAAGCTATAAAAGTAAGTATATTAAGCACTTGCTTAATTTTTTAATTATTTTATCTACTACAGTTGACTACAGAGTGTAAAATACAAGAGAGTGAAAAAAGGAACTCAAACAGTTTTCTTTGCACTTTCTTCAAATGTTTCAAACAAAACAAAGAAGTACAAAGAAAATAATTGAATAAATCATTATTACCTACATACAAACAACGTCACGCCCCGTTATACAACTTTGTTACAAATCTATCATTTACAACCAATTATGATCAGATAAGATAGTGAACCTGTCATCATCTCGTCCGAGCAGTCATCAAATCAATTACTATCAACGACATTGATGTGAAGACAGCCGCTTTCTCCGAAAATAGCTGGTATTACCGTGTTATCTAAGGGTCTAGTGAAAATCGACTTTGACTCTAAGGCGACAACTATACAAGTAAATTTTTGTTTCTTAAACATCCGGTATTATAGGCCTGATTTTATGAAACAGCGATATTTTTGTAGTATGCCATATGAAAATGCTTTTATAATTTTTTTAAATCTCTTTTGTGTTTTGAAACAATAATGAAACATGTTACCATTAAAAATCATTTAACTACGAAGTTACTCACGGAGAACATTCAATGGGGTTACTGTTACTGGGTATTATATATTTATATGGTATACCTATGATTAATCAACAATTAACGTAGACATGAAAATATGTAGTTTCATGAAGTATATTATAATGCATCGTTAATTTTAAAACAAAAACTTACCCTTTATAAAAAAATAAATCAGAGAACCAATACTTAAACCAAACATAAAAATAAATTGATATGTACACTCGCACAAAACATAATATAAAGTACTTTACTATGAATTTAAAAACATATTATTAAGTCAAGTAAAGCTTATTTATTTACCCTATTGCGAAGAGAATTTCTTTGATAAACCTTTCACCCTTCAATTAAGACAATGAGTCAACAAAATTGTAAAGGAGTTAGCATATTAATTAATAACTACTTTCGTAAAAACCAGCGGCGCAGTTGCGGCGCAGTCAACAATTTTATTGGCATATTTCAATCAGACAGTCATAAAATTTACATGTTTTCATGATTGACATTTTACTTTAAGAGTTGTTAATCTTTCGTATTACCTACATTTAATAGTAAACCATTTTGCTACACCTTCAGTTTAATTTTGAATTCTGTTTCAATAACATACTTGTAATACTTTATTCTCTTTGTAACAAAAGACTCCTAGGATTTCTTGAACGCTATGACATATTATTATTATGATTTTTCATTCAGTGAGAGCGCCTCTTGGCGACTATCTCTTCGTATTTATACTATGACATGTAGTGATCAAACCACTACTCTAAAAAGAGAAGTCTTAATCAAATCTTGATCTTTAGATAAGACTGTCAGTATCTGTCAGCTTGACTGGCCCGATGGCGCATTTGGTAGTGACCCTGCCCTATGCGCCAGGGGTCGTGGGTTCGAATCCTACCCAGGACAAACACTTATGTGATGAACACTGGTGTTTGTCTGTTCTGGATGTTTATTTGTATTTACGATAAGTATATATTTGTGGTAACTTCGTTGTTTCTGATACCCATAACACAAGTCCTAACGCTCTACTTACTTTGGGGTCATATCAAATGTAATATTGTCCAATATTTATGTATTTATTTATAGTATAGGTACTAACTAACTCATTCTGCACCTTACAGGGTTGAAAACTATACTATAAACTTAGTTGTACTAATAGTTGGTTTTAATCAAGGTGTTTTGTATAAATACAAAACACCTTGATTAAAACCGGTGCCATTAGGGACCTATAGGTCAAGCACCATTTGATCTTAGAGTCGTAAGTTCATCAGTTATACCGTGAAAGGGACGCAGTAACAGTACGTAACAACAAGTTTTCCAGATTCCTATTCAATAGACATGTGTTTGTAAAGCAATATCTACCTAGTAGTGTTTCATATACTTATATTGGTTTGGCACAAACAAAAAAAATTTGCTAAATTAAATGCCAACTTAATACTTCAAAATTTTGTTACAAAATATATAAAAGCTTCATCATAGTTCCGATTTTACAATTTTCAAAACTACCGAGAAAAGTATAATTATTTCTAACTATACGTAAATAAGACACAATCAGATTTCTTTTGACATTAAACTTTTTGTTTGTCATTATTATTCATTTGGATTAGCTTCGCAAAAAGTGAGCAATCAATCCCCTCGACACGCCGGATAAGATTTCCCAGACACATTATAATCATTGAATAGGGTTTCCGATCACTTGTATCATTCATAAGATCAGTTTACTCTCAGTTATAATGTTTAAGAAAAATATTAATCGTTTTTATTATATTTAATCACTTGTTGTTAAGTTTGGTCTCGCCAACGTAACATGACAAACAAAAATTATAAGGGGCAGTTTTACCATTCCAAGAGAAGTTTGATATAATTTATCTTTAAGGCTTATTCAAAGGTACAACATCTAAGTTATCTGTCACATAAATTACCAGAAACTTAACTATCATAAAAATTTATAATAAGTCGAATCCCCAAACAAAGTAAACTTAATCAGTCTGGGTACCAATTAACACATCCTCCAGCAATAAAAAACTTTTTAAACAAACGTTGCGATTGGAAGCCCTAATCACAGCATAATGGCAGTGTACGAACCGCGCGGCAAGTAAACCCGGTACCCACCAGTCAGCTTTTACTTTCGATGAGGCTGCGCTCGCACCGCTTCCGCGAACGAAAGTGTTTTCCGCACTGCACAGTGCACACGCGCCGTTTTAGATTTATCTTCACATTGATGCCCGTGAAGAAAGTGAACACCTGGCTTTATGGTATGATTGTTTATTAAATGTATGATTAATAAGGATGGATTGGGTTTATAAAATCTATATGTTTCCTCTATAGTAGCAGTAGTATTTTCCAGTAATTATATTCAAATCATGGTTAATCGTTTTATTCCCACCTTGGCCTGGTTGGTAGAAATTTTTAGAGCTGTACTGACTACCTAAACAGAGATAAAAACCTGCCGCCAAAATAATATTGGCCTTTTTGGCAAAATAGCAGAGAGTCAATATAGTTAGTTACTATTATCAAAGTGGGATAAGTTTAAAAAATACCTGAAGAACATTAAACGTTTCACAGAAAAGAGTTAGTAAAAGGACGTATCATGTTCTCGTTATCAGATGGACTACATACTTGTATGCCAACTAAAGTTTTTCACTATTACCATTATATTCTAAATAGTAAATACATTTCTTTTTTAAAATCTCTTATTTACCCTAGAGAAATCTAATAAACAGTTTTTATTTAAAATCATGTAAAGTCCATTTTTTAAAGTTCTTAACCATGAATCCACAACGTTACGCATAAATTGGCAAAAACTTTGGCAGTTCTTGTATGCCTGAGAGATATTCTATAAATAATTGATCACGATGTTTTTTTGCTGCAGTCTTGGCTAGTTCCGCGTTAAGTTTACGTAAAACGAGTGGTTTATGGTTAAAAGTAAATAATTTATAAAAAAAAAGTGTTTAGCAAGCAAATCAACCAATTAGATAGGCCCGATGAAGACGATGTAGGTATTTGGTAAAGTAATTTTTTAAATAAATAAAAAACATTTTATTTAAAAAAAATATTTGTAAGATCTTTTTCTATTAAGAAATTACATTATTACAAAATTGGAAAAACGTCTCTATACCTATAGTTGAAGCCTCTAACGAATAATTGCGACAAAATATACAGGAAACAAAACAAAGACAAAACATAAAAGCCATATCTATGGGATAGGGAAATCGCTGGCTTATGTAAATTACAAATAATGACTCGAACGAAACCCCTTTCTCTACGGGCAATCACGTGTAACTACTAGAATACTAATTTAGTTGGACTATTAACTTATGGAGACATTACGACAAGAAACTTTCTGTTACCTAAGGGCATAGTATAAAATTATTTAATACACACCTTCATTATAATGCGTCTTACTCAAAATGCCTCGCCTATAATTTTACCGCTTTCGTGAAATGTAGTTGAGTGGATCTAAAAACACATAAATGGGTTCAATTGCCCCTTGGATCTAATTGGAGGAAGAAGGCAAGAGGGACAAAGACGACGCTTTGACGAGCTAGCTACAACTCATAAGGACAAATCTGCAGTAATACAAACAGCGGTGGCTGTGTTTAAGAAATATTAATGTGGGAGCCAATGTACTTGAAATGTGAGCCGGTCCATCGAAACAAGCTTGTCACCCATTTATCCCTTGGGTGTGAAAGGGAAACCGAGGAATTTAAGCCCACACAATGACATGGCCACAGGTCTTGCTAGCTTGCGGTTATGGTGCTTATACGCATTCTTCTGCGGAGAAAAAAGACTTAACTTGAAATAAGTATTAAGCGGTTAAGCAAAAAAAAAGACAAAAGTTACAAATTTTCTCTCCAAACATCTAACAGTACAAATAATAGCATTAGTTTGCAATCACACGGCCCAGAATTAGCGGCAAATGAAGCGAGACATCGCTTAGCTAACTAAACAATGGCTATTTGCGAATTTCACGGGCGTACAGTTCCGTCCATCCACCCTTGAACCTGAGGATTGGCGATAACTTTCCCGGATGACCCATTGTTGTTGGGAAAATTAGTAAAAGTTTATTGTCCAAGTTTAGGTGTGTTCACCCTATTGTTCCCAAGGCATTTTGTGAGCTCTAATATCTCTCGCCACAAACTAATCAAACGTGTGGTCAGGATCAAATTCTGTCTTCGAGATTCGGTGAAACTTACCAGGGAAAAACCACCCACTGGTAAAATACCAAAGGTGTGCTTACCTATTGCCCTTTGTTTGGTGGGTGAGAGTGCCAAAGTGCCTCCGTACTCATCTCCTATAGCTCTTCCTCTTTCCCTCCCTTCGTGTTATTTTCTCATAGATGAGCAACCATCTGAGACCGAAGTCACCGGTTTCTTTTGGCGGCAGTCAAGGGTCACGGCTGTTTGTTTGCCGTCCTTGACAAAATTAAATCCAATCTAAAGTTTACAGATTAAGTCAAAGCAGTAGCCAATCTTTATACGTTATACGATATCTAACTTCCCAATCAAGGCGAAACAAAACAAAATGACACGGACATAGACACGTACGCATTATCTTTTAATCAAAATCGCCTACAATTTACATACCAGGCATAGTCTCGTTGGGCAGTCGTGACTGCAGTTTGATGGCAAAATAACATATAATTGAATTAGATAACAGAACAATATCGAATTAAAACAACTGTTGTACCATTTCAGTTTGACACATCCTTGAACTAGTCACGCATGGGTATGCGCAGGAGTTGTGGAGAGTAGGGCTGTAGCTATTTTGTTTGTAGTGTATTCAAATACATAAATATATTTGACCGACTATTTTTCTTAATACTTCATGTTTCAGGTAGTATGACATTAAGCCAATAGCTATATCCGTGTGTTCGCTAAAGAGTCTTATGGAATTTTTAACTATAGTTGATTTTTTTAATTTATGCCTGGCACGCGTAGCACAAAGCTTAGAGCTAGAGATAAAAGCCTTTTGTAAAGATTATACAGAATGAATTTACTGTATGACTAATTTTGCGGTTACATAGGCTCTTACGTTCACCTCATGTTAAAGTATGCAGGTTATTGTTAGCATTGTAAAATATATATTTATCTTTGTCGTAATTTTTTTTACGACCACGGTTAACAGTAATGTAGGAGGATTATGTTTGCAATTTATTTATATCTATTAAAAATTATTAAAATTCCATGACCAATGATGTTTGCTTAAAAAATGAATCAAAATACATAATTATGTTTATCATAACAACTTTATACCAAAAATACAAACAATAAATTAAATTGTATCGTTCCCTACAGTAACATTATTCCAAATTCTAGGAGAAGTATCGTAGTTACTAATTGCACCGTACCAGACCGTAAAAGACAACTAGGAATTCGTAAAACTTTTATATTTAACAATTCATGTTAAGTCCACAAAATAAATCAGCAATAACAGTATCTTTAATCTTTAACAATTCTAATTAAATGTTAACATTCTAAAATGAAAATAAAACGCGACGATTTATTAAATTAAAGCGTTATCGATAGAGGGCGACACGTGCGCAACGACAGTAGCTGCGTCTGTGCAAGGCCACCGCTCACCGCTGGTTCGACGACCATTTGATAAATGGCCACTCAATTAATTCTAGCTTATGTCATAGTAGAAATAGTATAGAGTACGCTTTCGTTATACAAACGCACCGCGCGCGGGTTGCATTTGTGTGCGCCATAGTAGCTATGCGTCGCCTCACACGCACACTCAATCTCTTTGTTTGCACTGAGAAACGGCTCGAGATTTTGTATGACACTCGCATCATAACATTGCATAAAATTGTTTATTTAAGTAATATCTTTTACTCAAGTAACGCTTTGACTGGTCTATAGACACGAGTGATTGTGAGTATGATGGATACTATACTATATAATTATAATGGCGCATCCATACAAGCCACGCGCGGTGTGTTTGTATGAAGATAACGTTCTGTGACCTCTTTTTACTATGTTTAGGTTTTGTATCGAATGTGGGTACGCACCTTTTATAGAACTACTATTTGGCTCATCCGATTTTTTAAGGTAATTTAAGGTTGCGCTTAAACATCTCGTCAAATGAGTTATAGTAATTTGAATTTTATTTAGATTTATTTTAAGGTTGAACTCGTATGAAACTGGTTGTCCCGAGTGAGGTTGCATCATTTGAGTATCTTTTGGTGAATATAAATATAACTAATATTTTTATATTAAAGTTTTTTTCTACTCCATCATTGACGGAATAAGTAGAATAGTTTTACGCTGATATTAAAGGCCATCTGACTGTTTCTTCACGTTACTTCACTAAATAAACTCTCTCAACTTACACGCTATGATAAAGATGAAAGAAAAAAAACAGAGATAATAAAATCATTTAATGAAAATGTAATGGTCGGTCCGAATGTTTATATTTGTTTAATAGGTAATCAATTCAAAGGTAACCTAATTGTTTACTGAAACGGCAACAAAAATAGATTTTTTTTGAACAATGTGGTTTTTAAAGTTTTTATTTTAATAAAAGAATGTTTTAACACCAATGAAGTTCAATTAAAAAACTAGACTCCCAATCCCGCTCAAATATTGTCCGAAGCAAAAGTCTGCCCACTGTTTTTTGAGGTATTTTTCTTAGAGATTGGTTGTCTAGTTGAATATGGAACGACATTGTTTAACAGCAATGCTTTCAACATGTCAATATTCAACATGTTATTTCAATGTATCATTGAATGATTTAGACGTTGAGTTGAGTACATAGTAATGAATGCCATAGAAACGCTGTTTGTTATTGAACAAAGACCAAAATAAATAACAACTAACCCAATAAGTTTATCTGTGACTAAGCAATTATCGTTCGTTTGACTGATAGACTGTCCAAAGTTATAAACACCATTAATTATTATTCTAAAAGGTCGCCATTGTCAAAACGCTATAACAATTAAAAGTTCCTATTAAAGCAATTGCTCACAGCCCAACAGAAACTATTAGTTATCCGTAGTTGCTGCACCCATATCGCATTGACATGGACAATTTATATATTTAACCTTGTGAATGTATTGATGTATATTTTTTCCAATTTATTACCAATTTATATTTATATTAATTGACTACAAAATACGGTCACAAGAATATCTTACTTATTTCAGTCATCCAATGGGAGGTCATTGACAACTGATTAGATTTATTTTGACCAATAAATAATAATAATAATAATAACTGCATAAGAAAAAATCGGTTGGTGCGAAATATTGGTTTAAGTCCAGTCATAAAATTGTACGAGTATAATTTATTTGTCATTAAAATATCCTTTGTTGTTTTCGACATTACAAATTAGTTCAATGCATATAAAAATACTAATTCCAAAAGAACGTTATTTTGACCAGCGAGCATTTCTAAAAGCCTGAACATAGGCACATATTGCTTTTCCAAACAATAAAACTTGACCCCATTTTTCCTTTTCTATAAAACACGCTATCCGCCAGAGGTCAAACTAAATGTACGACTAAAGATATATAATTTAGCGTTACGTGGGCACGTACTTGTTCTTCATTGTAGTCGGATTCAATTACGGTATCACTTTGTAGTAATTGATGGGTGAACAAGAATTCGCAACACGATTAAGTTTTACAAACAATTATTTTGTAATTCAGGTGCATTTGTTTAATCTTTTTGATCAATTGATTATCGTTACAGAAGTGTGAGTGAATAAAGATTACGTGACTAGATTATATTAGGTGCGATTATTGCGATGAGAAAAATATTGATGTTTTAATTATCTTGGTTCAGTTTTGTATGCTATACATATAATAAAAAATCAATCTATGTCACACATTTTGATAGAATCCTAATGTTAAACGGGACTTTCCCCATGAAATGGTTTTGTAATGCAACTTGCAATCGCCCAACACCTAACTTTTGTTGCACTGTCAATGTTTAATTGTTCCACGTGTCGAATAGAAAAGTATTGTTTTACGGTATTTGAATCCAATACAAATTTCCAATCGGTAGGCACCGACCAGCCTTCAAACCACACCTGAATGCGAATGAGGGAGCATTCTCGACCAATGCCAAGGAACGGTTTTGAGAAAACAATATTCCGATACAGCACGGCGATGAAATACTAATGCAACACAAATTCCAATGTCTTCATTCTTCAATTTGTTACATAGGACATGAGAACCGAATATTGAACTAGTTTTAAGTAAATCAATGTTGATTTCAAATACAGACGCACAGAATGCACCAAGTCTAAAAATAACGTACCCATTGATAGTTGGGAGGCATGGCAGTGAATGGCTGTATGCAAATAAGTTATGTAGCTTCCAACGCTGACAAACAATAGGATGGGCTTCTTAAAAGGGTTTTTTTCGCACTTAACTCATTCTATATAAATTCCTTTGGCTCAGATCCAAACAATGCAGAAATCATCACATCAAAAAATAATGTTCAACGCGTTCAGAATTCTAAAACAATCTTTGCTATTTTGCATTTGACTAATGTTTTGTTTTTCATCTTTACAGAATTGGCCTTTGCGGATTCAACAATCCACACAGAGATCAGAAAACAGAAGAAGTCAAAAGACATATAGGGCAGGTGAGTTTCATCCGAAAAATATATTTTTTTAACAAAAATTGGTGTAAAACATTACACGACGGATCCATAAGAGGTTTAACTAGAGTTTAAGGGCAATTGTTCTAGGAATATCAACAGTACATGCATACCTAAATGTATCTTTCTTATTTATTTATTTTTTGTTAACAAGATAATTCTTAAAAATAGGACAATGATGATTCTCATGCCTACTGCTAGCTTACAGCTAAAAACATTGATGAAGTCATGACTAGTAATATAAATGGAATCAGATTTAGACTCAGTTCTTATAAATTGTATTCCAGTGAGGCACTTTTTATTACTAGTACCAAAACGATGAGGCATCATTTATTAGTTTTTGTTATAACATCTATTCTCGGTTTATTTCGTAATATTAATCACAACCACCCACTTTTATAGTAATCACTACTAAAGGCTTTTAAAACAAAAAGTTATTTTTACCTCGCGATATAACCAGATTTGCTTGTGGTATAAGAATACCTAATAATGACGTTCCTGCCAATACAGCATTCCTTGCAATCATACTTGCAAATGTGCACAGCACAAACACTATTAGAGAAACAAGAGATAAAAAAACAATAGACGATATTGAATAATTTGTACAAGGAAGTGTAGAACGCCATGTAGAATCTCGTTATCAAATCAGACATTGTAATCCGGTACAGTTCATTGAAAATAAAAACGGTACGAACAATGGAGTCAAAACAGTTTTGACATTCAAATGAGATACGGTAATAAACATTGAATGGTCAAATAATTATTATTTACTTTTTTAATTTTTTATTATAAGGTAAGAAGTAAATTACTTTAAGTAGAAAATGGAGCTCTAAAGTCAATGTAAATTAAATAAGTAATATTAATGCAAATTACGCAATACTTGAAGGTTATAGAAAATATTCTGTATTACAAATATACCATAACAAAATCATAAAATACGGATGTAGGTATATTATAATACGTAAGGCCAGGAGCGTAATGAGAGCAGCAATTTAATTTTATTACCATATCTAATATTAGTGTTCTTGAGACGAATTTAAATATCATAGGTATAAGGCCAGAATTTCATACAAAGAGTTACTCAGATTTCCTGTGCCTCAGATTAACCTGGGAGGAGCACGATTTGCTACGGTACAGATCTCAATATTTCAAAATATATTCGTGCCTGTCCATTAAAACTCGAACTACATACGAGATTTGTTCATGGTCAATTCTTCTGATGTAATAGAGTCGCACAAGGTTCCAATCTAGGTCCAATTTTATTCCTTCCTGTGGTTTTGATAGCCAATTTTGTCGTTACATTTTCAATCACAGCCTTTTTTGTATTAACATTGTTCATTAAAGATAAAAGAGATTTTTATGAGCTCAAGAATAGCAATTAACACTCATATAGACTAATGAATATGTAAATTGAAAACAAGAGAAAATGTTTTAGGGAACAAAATTGCTTTTAACTACAAATATGTCCATATTGAAGAATATAATGCGACCGGTTCGTTTGTGGATCAAGTCCAAAACCGCCTTTATTCGATTTAATTATCAACGGACCGGTGAGCAGACGGTATTCGAAACTGACGTGCGACAATTAGCCGGCCGTTTCGTCAAGTGGCTTGCTTCACTTCCCTCTGCCGGCACCCATAAGCAATTCCGGATATTACTTAGTGAAGTTGTATTTAATCGCGGTAATCATAACCGGGTGTAGTTCGACTTGTATAGATTAGACTATGATCACGCATTCATTTAAAATGTAGGTCAAAACTTTACTCAAAAACTATTTATTAATCTTATTGATAAGGACTTAATCATAAAATTAGTTATTAATAGCTGCTTTAAACTATTATATCTTTATATTAGATTATAGATTCTGAAATTTTCTTTCATTGCAAATCATTTAAGAGACACTGTTAAGAGTTTAGGTCTTATTTTTGAGAAAAGAATATTCAGCTCCTGTAGAAGAACACAAAACATAGGTAATTATTTTATCCAAGTGATATAAATAGGAGTGTACTCTGACTAACCAATTCTTATGCATCTTAAGTTTCTATCTAAATGACAAGGACGCTGTACCAAATAGACAAAGGTTACCTGTCATTGCTATATAAGTTATGTGTGAAGATACTATTACATCTTAGAATTGGTTTCTATTAGCGAAACATTATCTATAAGATATTATTGACAGATCATTTGGACTTGTACTAACGTTGGTAATTTATTTCTTATTACTATAATACAATCCATTAACAATGTTTAAATTTGCACTAGTAACATATTTACTCCATCGGATATACTTGTAAGGTTCAGTAAATAGATTGAATTTTTATTCGATTCTTCATTTTCGTAAAAAAAAATATTCCGATTCAAAACAATGATAACAATACCTGTCCTTTGACATGCATAAAGGTGTTTAAGGTCAATGATGTCATAGGTCAGATGTTTATTGGAAGTAAGGGATATACAACACCCACACGCTCGGCTAATGCAACCAATCACATTACCCTCAAGAATGTAACCATTAGTTTCATTAGTATCCGTTTAAATGAGAAATGTTGGTGCTGATGTCATCACAGCTTTGACAACATTGTCAAAAGCTTTGCAGATTAATGCTATCATATTTGTATTTGAATTATATGACGTATATTAAATATAACCCCTCCTTTATGTTATATGTCAGTTTGTATTCTTATTAATTTTGTTTTTAATACGTAAGTCGTTCATTTATTGCTCCAAAGTACATTTTATTAATTACCTGTTACTAGTAGAAAAAAATATTTAAGCAAATTGCTAGTCTTCTTGTATATTAACTTATCCATTTGAGTTATCTATGATTGCACTATTAAGGCCTCTCAGTGAAATATGCCCTTACCATTGTTGAGCTCTGCTGTCATGTCGTTAATCATAAAAAGACGAATGTGTTGTGTCAATAAAAACTGTACCGTCTTGAGCCATTGACCTTGTAGTTTCGTGTTAGTTAATATAAGGACATGGTTGTGATGTCATCAATGTAACGGCTCATGAGAAAAACATGGAGGTGATTGTCCCCTAAATTATAACTGCATCTGTTATTAAATTGTTTATTTATTCAACAATATTTTGATACTGAATATAGTGTTACGTAGGTTTTTTATTATGGCAAAAGTAAAGAGGTAGTAGAGACGATTATATTTATGTATGAAATCAATTTAAATAAAATTGGTTTATGCATAATTGCGGTGCAAACATGGATACAGGTCCCGGCAACATCTCGGGTAGGTAATGCGCAGAACACGAATTTTAAGATGCCTGCGCGCTATTGGTCATGCGCAAGTGCACATGCGCGGACTTTCTCCCACTTCATCGACCGATGGTCAAGAAGTTTGCCAGCACGTATATCATTATTATGTTGATTTTACATGCCATTACTGTACAGATATTTATATGAAATATTCGTATATTCTTTTAAACCTTTCCTTGATTCTGCAAAGTTTATTCAATTCAGCTATAATCAATTTGATTTCCTTCGCAGGGGGTCAAAATAAAAATGGACGACGCCGGGAACATACTCATCAGGCGCTACTCCAAGAGTAGTGTGTTTGTGAAGAGTACAGCAGCCACCAGCAACGAAGAGACAGCTATAGGACAGGACATACTGAAGTTACCGGGTTATTCGTTGGAACAGGAAAAAATATTTAAGGTAAACTATCTTAACCATACTCGTAATCTCTTTATATTCCGTATCATTATCATCCCAGAGTGTTCCCGTTTGCATCCAGTATGGAGCTCAGTGTCCGCTTCGACTATGATCCTAGATTTGACAAGTCTGGTTATTACAATCTTCTCACATAACACCAGCGTGAAATAATAGTGACTACTATTGTGGTTCATCTGGTTTGTGAGAATGCCGGAGGCCCGTACCCCCCATATCCCCATAGGCCGGCAACGCAACAGCGATCCCTCTGGTGTTGCAGATGTCCATAGGCGGAAGTGATTGCTTGCCATCAGGCGACCCGCTGGATCGTTTGCTGCCTCTGACATAAAAAAAGAAAAAACATACAGATCAGGGTCTCTACTAAATGCGGCATCGGGCCAGTAAGGATATTTCAACACTCCTCCTATTAATTCGTCCAAGTCTTAAAATTCCAAACCTTGTAATCAAAATAATATCATTACTGCTGCACTAATAATGGTTAAAGCAATTTGTAATTAGACCATAATAAGCCGTAAGCTTGTGCATATAATTTTATATACAAAATCTCAGATAATCCGAATTAATGCATTCATCGTCAACATTACCGGCAAGGAAGCTATTAATTTTACCTCCAAAATACATTAGTTTGGTTCAACCTACTGAATGGATATTTACTAGTAATCATTTCCGTTGAGATGTGAGCATTTACGTACATTACGAAACTGAGCTTTATAAATCTACAGTAATGGCCTAATGTTGCTAATGTATCATGTATAGTAATGTCGGAAAAATTGAATTTGATGCAACAAGTTTATTAAAAAATGCAGATATAGATCAAAGGTAACCTAACCTAAACACACCTAAGGCATATAACATATTTTTCACAACAGATAATTTCATGTTAATATTATAAAGTAATTTTGTTTGTCTCTCGGCTTTTTCTGGATAAACGGTATCATATGTCCTTCCTGTGGCTTTTAAGTGTGTATGTGTCATATTTCATTAAAATGGTTCACTAGACCGTGAAAATTCAACACGACATAGTCAATTTTGCAACATTATTTTCGTAAAACTAACTCTCGTATTAAACTTTGGCAGTTAAAAACAATTACATGGGTAATTGTTTCAATTGTCAAAATGTTCGTGACGATTACTAAACTTGATTAATGCCTTAGTAGCAACCGACTTAATGCACATAAGCTTATGATTTTCATGATTTTAAAACTACAAAGTAAGTGAATATTCCTTATGTCGACATCAAACCATCTCCCACAAAATCTAATATTCATAATTTCGTGTTTCATAATAACTTTTTACCCATCATTGAAGACAACTATCGGTGTAACCCGAACATTACTCTAATGCGACATGCATTGTAGTGCAGTGGTCATTTAGAACGCATCACGCGTTGAGTATTCACGATGCAAGATGACCATGACATTGCCACATAATTTCTTTATACCGCGTACAAAATTGCTTAATCTTGAAAAGTACACACAAGTAATGACTACATTGGCTGGTTCTGCTCTGAATACTATTTTGTACTCAGTGCAGTATCATATTCAACTACTGATTTTAAACAGAAGGTTCAACACAAATGTTAAAGGCAAATAAAATGACAATTAGTAAACAGTTTAGAGACTGATATTTCGAATTTCATTAACGCTCTAATTAGCGAAAATTCTGATTCACATTACGAAATTGAACACGTGTATTTTAATTAAATGAAGCGAATGTACCTACTACAAGATACCGATGTCCGAAATAGGGACATGTTATCGAACAATAGAAGATTCACTTCCTAGTGAACAAGCCGAGATTCATCACTGGTTCATACGCCATTACCTACAATGTTTTACGTAAGTCGGTTGCACGAACAATGAGAGAAGATAGCAACATTAAGCAATGAAAAGAATGGTCATTGCCTCATTTATTTGTTTGGATTTTATTCTATTTCCTTGGGAGTAACGAAAGCAAATTCGCAAAAAGGAAAGACCACTATTGTTCGTGGTCAAAACATTGTCGGGCTTAGTCTAACAAGGTTATTAGCTGTTAAAGTTACTTTTGAATTTTAACATTATAACCTCTTTTACCTAACGCACTCACACATTTACTATAGCTATTTACGCAAAATACAATACAAATTTTAATAATATTCTATGCAAAAGATTTTAGCTTGATACTAGTTCCGTTGACTGAAATAAATCTTCACTTGATTTCTTTCAAACAATGCCATGTGGCAATTTTTAGGTACCTAAGGTTTTTTCAATGCAATCCATTTTCCCACAACGGATTCCCTTGTGACTAAAATTGAGATTGTTATGCACAATGTTATCATCGCACGTCATGTCAAACTGTTCTATGCTTAACTATTAATACAACATGTTGGTTCGTTAGAAGAAATTTCATAAACAATTCATCACATGCTCGAGGGACCTCAATTAACCGGGGAAGTCAATCTTTCGTAATACAATGGCGCTACAACAAACATTCCAGCAATAATTAAGATTCTCAAAAACGCATCAACATACGTACCACGAAGGCCGAACGATGAGTAAAGAAAAACTGTAGGCGGCGACTTTTTATAGATAACATCGAATCTTGTACGTTGTGCACCGACAGGCGTACGTCTTGATGCAAGAACGTTGATGTCTCGAAAGTGCACCGATTATGTAACAACTTCATAAGCCTCATTCAATTTCGTCGATGCATCTGACGAAGCACTTTCGGCATTGTTTGCCGCAGCCGCCTATTAAACGGCAAAAACTTTATTACTGAACTTGAACTGTTTTGACTCGGCTTAATAGTTCTAAGAACGTCATTGTTTTTATACTAAAAAGGTATAGGTTTTATGAGGAAATCTCATCGAAGCATTACAAGCAAAAATAATAATTAACTCAGATTTTGGTTAACAAATTGAGAATGTTATGCTTCATCGAGTTTTAATTTTAGGGGGCGTACGTCAGACGGGAATGACGGGCGCAGTGTTTGATGATCGAGCTGATTGTCTTTTCACTGTCGACTGGACCATTGTGATGTAATATTAATTCGATAGCATCGTCGAATGCATTGATTCGTTTATTAGATTGTTTGTTTAGATTATCATCGCGTGTATGATTAAATTGCTTAATAAAGATAAAACTGCAGCAATCACTTTTTGTAATACAATCTTAACAATGCATAACTGGCTACCTTTTGATTCGGTTATCAAATTAGATTTAATTTTACACTTGTAAAATGTAAGTGTATAACTTGTTAGACATGATTCTAGGAAACGTTTTTAAGATGTTTTTGTTTTGTTCGCAGTTATTCGACATGAAGAAGTTCCAATCAAATGTGAACAGAGAATTGAGGCGCGCGTATCCTGATCGTAGAAGGTTGGAAACGCAGTGCCTCAGTGCTGTTGCTTTTGTCAAATCAGAGGGTGATCTACTGGAGTGCCCAATCTGGGTGCTGGTCATCAACGTAGTCGCTATGGACATGCTCAAGTCGAAACTGCCTCCAGGTTTGTATAGTATTATATAAAATATCTTATAATAAGGACTGGGCCGAGATAAGAGCCTTGTGATAGCCTTGTAATTATCAGCAAGGGATAAAAAACAAAATAAATTAGACATAAATTCTCATATGGCTTTTGTATTAATTTCATAAAATGTTAATGTAATCAAAATAAATGTAGTTTCCAAAGACGAAAGGAAGATATAGCTCAAAGATAAGCTTATAAATTGCCTTACAAAAGTAGCCAATATACTCGTACAAATCTATGCCTTGCAAAATGTATGATATATTTACGAAGTCTAATAAGTTGTTATTGTATTATGATGGATGGCTTTAAAAGATGATTTAAAATTAACAGTTACCGTCATCATCAATACAAAAAGCTATTAAGAAGTCAATCAGTTGCTACTCTTAACAGTTCTAAGTTAACTTAGGGACCGACAGTATCCGGTTGTCACGTCATAATCGGCCTTGGCTTCAGAACAATTCTCGGTGACTGTTGCTTTCTATGGTTTACGTGGTAAGGTCTCATTTTAATGTAATGTGATTTGTTTGGCTTTGAAGTTCACGCATGTGTCAACTATGTTCGCACACACAAAAGAATTCCTTTTTAACAAGTAACACTTCATTCCTATTTAAACCAAATTTTTGAAAAACAAAGGTGTTACCTATATTTTTAACTTGTAAAAATTGCCGACTCGTTTCATCAACTCAGTTTAAATAAAAACGTGTTAATATTAAAATACTGTTAATGAGTAATCGTAGTGCGATCAGGAATGCTTATTATTCTCATAATTTTTAATTGGACATTTTTACAGACCTATTTACCAATGATACAACTCAATTATTGAAGAGGAATGCTCAAAATATAACGTCCGTATACAAATTATCATATTCGCTGCGTACAAATTCGGTAGGTTTTACAAATTAATTTAACGTTGGATGTTAAATAGACATTACTTCATAATTCGTGCAAAGAGCAAAAACATCCGTACTAAAAACTTTGTTTGATATCATCTTTCCAAGTTCAAAGTCATGTGTTAGGTACAGTGTGTTTATGATCTATTGGTTTTTTATTTTTTTATTGTTTATTGTTCATTATCCTTCAATAATATCCTTATCAATCAATATCGGTCATATAGTTTTTGTGATCATGGTATTTGATCATAGCTGTCAAACGTATACGACCTCTGAACCTCAGAGCAGAGTATCTCTAGCTCAGTTTGATATATTTTTCCGGACCCTTTTTTTTTCTCGGAGGAGAATGCGTTTATGCACCTTAACCGTAGGCTAGCTAGACCCGCGCCCGTGTGTGGGACTCGAGACTGAAGCGTCCACTACCCACTAAACTCCCCCGGTTTCCCCTTCACACCCGATTGGGATGAGCCGGTGCCAGCCGTGTACTGGTTATTGTCCAGCCCTTTTCAGCAGTCGTGATTACGGAATGACTCAGGTGTTTTGCGTCGAAAAGTTATTTAAATTAATTTCTACCGTTACATTTATAAATATTTTAGAAAATCAACATACCATACCATACCATAGATGTGTCATAGACATGAGCTGTCTTTTCAAATGTTTTATTTTCGGATTAAATATGTATTTAACCGC
This sequence comes from Mecyna flavalis, assembly GCA_949319885.1. Lineage (NCBI taxonomy): Eukaryota > Metazoa > Arthropoda > Insecta > Lepidoptera > Crambidae > Mecyna > Mecyna flavalis. Next base: position 5,214,554 of record OX439426.1, read on the forward strand.
ATGACTATTTGCCTCAGGACATTATGGGAGTATTTATTGTTGAGAGATGTATTGTTCACGGCACATTGACACCGCATGCGATATTGTCTATACTTTATTGGCCTTCGGTAAGAATAATGACTATTCGAATACCTAGATTTAGATAGAAGTGAAAAAAAAATCAAATAGTATCAAAATAATATTAAGGCAATCGAAAATGAATAATGTGAAAATGAGCCATCATAATTTTATTTAATTTTTTAAATCAATTTCGCAATCTTAATTTGACAATAAACTAGCCGCCAGCCCCAGCGAGACGTAAAAAAGGACATCTGCCTAAATAAGAATGTAGTAATAATGTTATGTTCATATTTGTTCCATTTAAACAATAATCATATATTTTGATGATGCCACTCAATTTTACAATACGTGCAATCCAAAAAAAAGTAGGCACTAGATACCTGTCATAATAAAAATAAAAAACTAAAGTTAAAAATGGTTAACGCATTTAATGATCAGTCGATCTATCGGTGCGTGTATGCAAATTAAAGTCATAATAAAATTAATTTAAACCTAGCCACTAAGTTCGTAGACACGTAAGCAAAAAAATAAGACCAGGAAATAATATTGTCCAAGTTATATTGCTTTTAAATTAAATATACGTGTTGTAAGTTGACGAACCATGCGTTGTTCCGCATGTTTTGGTAATTGACTTGAATTCTCTATACATAGTAGTAATTGATGTTTTAATTTTTTTCTCAAAGACCAAATTTGTATCCGCGCGTGGGATCAAATATACGTGATAATGAACTCTAATCACAGCACTTATCAGCTACGTATTTGGAACATTGAAATAACTAAAATAATGAAAATAAAATCCACTTTTTTGTGACATTTTTTAAATTGTAGTTTTTATAAACCCCAAGGAAATTGACCATCGATGTTACTTTCAATATAAGATTGGTAAAAGCTTGTACAGTAAAATCTACTTTTGGAGAAATTTCCATAAAATCGTGTTTATAATTCAATATAAATGTACTGGTTTTTTCGTAGCTATTAAAATAGTTACGCAATAACATATAGGTACCATCAAAGTTACATTTTTATTTTAATAGTCGATTGGTAAAAGTATGCTAACGGTCACGTTTACAAGGATTTTAATATGTATTTATCGATTTTTTATCAACATCCATCGATATTGTCAACATTGTCACGAAGTCTGTTTACGGATTGTACTCACATGTTTGATTGCAATCATATTTCATTCTGTAAATGACTATTGTCTCCTTGATACATTCGATTGCCAATATAGAAAAAAGGACAGAAGTGTTATAAAAGAATCCCCTCTTTGTCACAATGCTACGATAAAATCAGGAACATTCGATTTTAAAAACAATTTATAAAGAACAAACATATCTTGTTATTGAGCTTAACCACTCAACGCCGAACCGGCACTCGCATGCCGCTTAACAATAGATTTTCTATTGTGTCTGGTGTTCCGGGGCTAGAAGGATTAACATAGAACAAAAGGATAAATAAAGTAACGTAATCTAAACAATAATTTATAATAGTAAAAATAGGATAATAAGCATTAATAAGTAACACACACGTGTTACCTACTTATTATTTTATAACCGCACTTCCACTTTGATTTTAAAATAAAAATTTCTTTTCTCACCAGTCTCAACAACAAAAGATACCTATGTCTAAAGTATTGAAACTATTAATAAAATAAATAAACATAATGAGACTATTGCTGATTTAGAAAGTAGATTCTCCGGGATAAAGATCCCGGTATGATTACACGAACTGGAACGTACAGCGAAGCACGAAACCATTTGATAAACACTCCCTGCGATCTCGTATGAATTTATGGGATCATACGCCGTCAAACAATCGGACCCGATTCAAATCCGCAGCATCATTAGGCTTGACAATGGGAGCAAAGCGATTTCACACCGCCACCATCCCACAATGGCATAGAAAACGAGAGATCAGTGGAAAAATCACAAACAGACGCGGACGCACAATACGTGTCATAGCGAATAAATTGCCTAACGCGAGACACGGACAGAGAAATATAGCAACTGGCATCGTTTAGCTGCTCAGGTTTATCTGAACAGAAAAATGGTCCATTAGTGCAAGGCAGTATTTGTCAGAACACTCCTACCTGGGGGTCCGACTGTCAGTAATGTCAGGATTCATATCATTATTACTGTCTATGACGAATACGTATTTCATGTAAAGAAGGCTAATGAAAATAATGACCGAAGTTAAGAGGAGCAGAATCTAACTGTCAGAAGTACTAATTCGTAAGATTTTTATCCTGTAGATATTTAATAAAAACGATTTATATTTGTAAAAGTAAAAAAATAACAATAACAATCGTCATTATCAATTAAATTGGTTTATATTCGAAATTCGAAAATTTAAAGAACATAAATTTATTTTTTAATTAAGTTGCGCTTTGCTAAACATATTATGATAATAGTCTCATGTTATTTAAAATATTAACCAGCACGTATTGCAGCAATTTGTAAGAACACGATAGTTTTAATTAACAAGACAAACATATTGCAATATTTACCAAGGGCAACAATAGGCAACACTTTGAATTACTGATTCGTCAAACAATGAAACTAAGGTAATACTTAGATATTAATTATGATGACCTACGCGTTAAAATCCTAAAGAATACCAAATTAAGTTAAATATTTTCCTACAATTCAGTACAAGACATTACTTGAAAATTCCTAAATTTTATAAAATTTGTAAAGAACTACACCATGAAATTTCTATTGACATGGCCTTAATACGCATTACAAAATGATGCAAAAATACTTTTGTTTACCAGTTTTTTACATCAGGTACATCGATGTTTGAAATCAATCCTTTCTCAAAATATAAAAATACTGTCATTTACCAATGTAACTAATAAACCTACATATATATTTGCAAATCGAAGTTCTTCTACTTCAACAGTACAATTGTCTAGCGTCAGTCAACCGTCACCAGTATCAACAACAATTAACATTGAATGGGAGTGTACGCGCATGCCTAAAGGATTACAGCAGACAGTTGTTACAGTTACCTTGTGCCAAGCAGCCCCCGCGCATGACGCCTAACAATAAGTCGACCTCCAAAATTATCATTAACACACTAACGAATGTAAGAAATTATTTTTTTACAATGCATAGTTCTCACGCGAAGCTGCGGCCGCTTGCTGTAGTCAAAGACGTTTGCGATTTCAAATAATTGAATAGAATCTTAGTTCGCAAAAACGTTGCGGACTAAATTATACAATTGATTAGATTTTATGGGACGGACATCTTTCAACACATGAAATGATAAACTCCAATAACTCTTGCATAGGAATTTAAATAACATACTTGAGGACGTTATAATGTCAGAAATTAAAACACAATCAGAAGTAACATCTACGGTAATGCTCCAAAATGGTGACTTCAACGATACCACAACAGTATAAAAATGGGCACAAAGAACAATTTCGTTAATAGCACGTCAATTCATCTGTTTTGGTTGATATCGAAAAAAATATTATTGATGCAGGCTGATAATAATTTAAGCTGACCTTAAAAGCAAGATCATCGGCGTAATTTCCTCGCAATAATTTAAAGGACTAGTGCGATTCTGGACTGGTTTTGTTGCAAGGCGATCGGCCAGTTGTTGCGCTAGGAGTAACGAACGACTCGACTCCCGGAAGCAACTCGAGTAAGTGGCATCGTGTGACAGCTGATGATGTTATTATTTTGGCAGATGATATTGGAACGTCTGGAGACGATTAAAATTTATAATCGAAATTAATGAGCTTCTTGACAACTACTGAACATTATAATGATATTGAAAAGGTCAACTGAATGCATGCAAACGCCAATTCCAATAAATGATTGCTTGGTGTCTTTTAGCATGCTCTTATCTATCTTCATTATTTTACCGAAGATTTACTTTCAATTGTTAGTTTTATTGTCAATGACATTTTTTACGTTTTGAAACTGTACAATGGATGAAGTTTATGTATGTTATGTATTATAATTTTATATCAAATTACAAATCTGATTTAGTTCTCATAGCACGCAACCACATCATATCAACTATGCAAAGCCTCACTCTCAGTAGTCTCGTTTATTGTTGTGCAACAATGCAATCTCCCTTCGATCTCATGATGTATTGCACCTCATTTCACTCAAACTATACAGAAATTTTCTAATCCAAACCATATTGCCGACTTAGCATCAATTCAACATCCAATATTGGTTTTGTTCAAATCATGGGAAAGAAACCGCATTGCGAGATTCCCGTGATTTTCCAGCCCGGATAAGATGCGTTCCTAGATTTTCTACGGTGGTTTCGCGGTCTGGTCACTGTTTATCGCTATGAGGAACTAAAATAAATCTATTGGGCAACAAAGCTAATGTTTTCTGTGTAGGAATCGTGACATTTACCGTGGGGACTGTTGGTTAGATATTAACTCAAAACGTTTATACGTGTCAGTGGCCAGTTTTATCGCCTGATTTGTTATTTTCACCGCGGCTCGGTCTGTTGACCTTCGCCGTATCCTATGCGATAACATAATGGATGAATAATTGTAATTGCATTTAAGAAGGAAGAATTGAAACATAGTGCTAAAGGCTTATAACATTAGCGGCGATAAGATCATTATTACAGATCTAATAAGTAACTTCTCATATTTAACGTGATATCGAGTCGAATCAAGCATGCACATATATCATTCGTTGTATTGTTAACACACTGCATACCATTGCACCCAATTTCGATTTCGAACTGAAGGTCGTTCGATATATTCGTGACCGACTATGTCATAATCAGATCAGTCGTTCGAACGGCACAATTTGCCTACATCCCATTACTGAATTCACTTTGGATTTGGAACGAGAGGCAATTGAGGCTTAAAGAGCTGGGCAGAGATCGTGACTGTTGTTATGCAAAATAGTGCGAGCCAGTGACAATAGGAAGCAAGCCGCAGCCGAAAGTGGTCTTGATGTTACGACAAACACAAGTCCTAAATTAGGGCAGGGACGATACGGTTTTTATTGCTACTTCTTGCGATATTCTGGTAAAGGTATTGCCAAAGTGTAATTGATTTAATCCGACCTTAACATTCTAGACATTGAACAGTTATTGTTGATGATTCCTCGCAAATTGTAACCGTGACTATCCCATTACTTATTGTTGTATTTTATTCAAGTATTTTACCTTCGTTTATATGTAATATACAGTGTAGCACCTTTTATATAGGCTATTAGACAACACCTGTACTACGTTGACTGACCTATTTGCGTATTTGGAAATCACCCTGTCCTATGCGCCGAAGTCGCGAGTCGAATCCCACCCTGAAAAACATTAATTTGTCATGAACATCTGTGTTTATCCCGTGTACCTCCGTTGTTTCTGATCCCTAAAATGAGCTCAAGTCACTTACTTTGTAGTCAGATGAATGTATGTGATATTGTCCAATATTCATTAATGAATTATTCATTTATTTATTAATTTTGGTTATTTGGACTTTGTCTTACCTAAGTAAAGGACTTGGTCTTTGGTTTCCTAGAACCAAGTGAATTCCTTTTTATTGGAAACATAGGCCACGGAATGGCCAACTATATGTGTCGCTGCTACGAGTAGTATCCCGATAATATCAAGAGATCATTGACTTCTAGACAATCACTTAAACAATACATACTTGACTTCAAACACTGTTGTGGTAAGAGATAAACATATCTCTAGACTTTAAAAGATGTGTGTCTGGAAATACCGCAGACGCTATGTCGCAACGGGATTAGAATCCAGATTAGTTCAACCAATGACCGGAATACTAATACAAAGTGTCCAGATAGCTTTGGCGATTATTTTTCTACTTTGTGAAAAATACGTGGTTCTATTTGCAAAGTAGACCGGCGTGAAGTAGTTCAACGTACTAAGAGCTAGCTTGTATTAATAATCCTTTCATGCAATTTTGATAAAAGGTACAGACCTTGCGAGAGGACATAGGCTACTTTTTATCTATATAAATAAAATTGAATTGCTGTTCGTTAGTCTCGCTAAAACTCGAGAACTTCTGATCCGATTTGACTAATTTTGTCTTGAAAAGTCCAGGAAAGGTTTAAACGATGAGAAAATATGGAAAAAGTAAAATTTGACAGGTACCTAAGTTTGTATGGTAAAATTTTATTTTCCCATACAAACTTACCTGTCAAATGTTTTATGTATTAAAGTTCACCAGGTCAACTCATACCTAATAAATGTTAATCTATAATCAAACCTTCAAAGCCCGACATAAAACATAATTCATTAAATAGTTATTAAATAGTTTAAATTAAATAGTTTTCCTTGCTGCTTCCTGCTTTCTTACTCACGAATCCGATCAATTAAGCTCAATTGTTTAAATTTGATTCCAGCTTCATACTTAGTTGGATTATTATAATGATTACCTTTATAACCATTCAAGCCACTGTGATAATTATAACTAAAGGGGCTTATAATTAGGAATGCATTTAGTAATTGGCTATTGCTGCGTGCATTGGAACTGTTTGTAATGATTTCCGCTCCATCATGCTCCATAATTGATGAAGGTACGTATAAGTAGTTATGTAGGTCGCTTATAAGATGATATAGCTTAAGGAAACTTTGAAATGACATCGTTTGAAATCAAGTGAGTTTTACTCGCACACTAAGATTTATTTTAAGTAAAGCCTTGTCTTTAATGCTTGTTCAGTTGAAATAAAAAAATTAAAAGAAACCTTATTCTTCACACAAACTTAGCTAGTCAGGGCTAGGGCTAGATAATATTAAATATATCCTACTAATATTATAAATGCGAAAGTCTGGATGTTTGGATGTTTATTACTCAATAACGCCTAAACGGCTGAACGGATTTAGATGAAATTTTAGCACACGTATAGTTTATAACCCGGATTAGGATACTTTTGATCCCGGAAATGTGGGGGGAAGGTGGGGATAATTGACGAAAGAAATTGCACGCGGGTGGAACCGCGGAGGCGACTTATAGTAGGTACTCACTAAAATGTCTCGGGCAGTGACGCTCCGAGTATGTAGCGGGTCGAGATGACATACATACAGCGTTGAATTGAATGTACAAATTACAAGATCGAAGAGAATGATCTGTTATTAATGAAGTCAATTTTAACCCAATCATGACAGCATTTACCATTTACGGTAAATACTGGTAATTCCATAAAATTTTAGTGTCTTTTTATTACTCATCTCTTTATGGGATTTACAATAGATATTTAGTGACAATAAAATCACTATTATTACTTTCATAGTTATTCTGAGTCACGATTCGGGGCTTGGCGCGACCATGAGGGCAAATATTAAATATTTTTGTGTTCAGATAAATATTTTGATGAAACAATAAAACACAATACAACTAAAAATCCAAAATTTTATTGTGCAGACTCTAGGTCGCACGCACTATTTTAATTCTGATAGCAATTACAAACATGTTTAAACTTTAAGACTTAATTCAATGAGAAAGAACTCGATTTCGACCAATTCCCCATAAGTTTTGTCAAACACACGATTAAAGACATTAATAGAGCCACTCATAATAACACATACATCACATCTACCACTGGAACACACACGCGCGCCTGGTTGCCGCAGCTAAACCATATCCAAGATCTATTCAAAGTAGTGTTGCCCAAATTCAGTCTTGGTCTTGCAGTCTTGGTCTTGTTCTTGCGTTTTTGCAAGACCAAGACCAAGAACAAGACCGCGTATTTTTAGCAAGACCAAGACCAAGACTAACCGTGCAAGACTTGAGCAAGAACAAGACATAGCCTGCAAGACTCTTGCGTCTTGCAGCTAGGACTTAGCGCTATTTCACTGAGTAGTTAGGTGTAACAGTTCGGTGTATAGGTAGGTACGCTTAGGAATTCTATGAGACGCAAAAAACTGTATCAAAGAATATGAAAAACTGGACCTATGCGCATTACGAATTTACGACTAATACCATAAACATAGCGAATAAAAAAATATCTATTAAAATCAAACTGAGTGCATGCATAGTTATGTTTTAACCATCGGCACTTTGATAATGCGGCATCAAAGGTTTTGTACTTACTTCTCAAAGAAATTTGCCGCTTTTCAGAAGTACATGGTTATGATACACGCGCCGGCGGCTTCTTTTAAAATCTAAAACAATCGTTGCCGCCACGCCGAAATCATAACATTTGACACTTGATTTTTCGAATTTCTTATCACATCTTCAGTTATTTATTAATCTGCTTGATCTTTACTATGGCTATGTAAATTCAAGCTCACAATGTTCCAATTCTAATACGTTTTTCTAAGATTTAAAGTAAACTTTAATAAATAGTAATAGACTAATAGGTAATTGCAAGACTTGCAAGACTCTTGCTGCAAGACCAAGACCAAGACCAAGACTGGGAGCGCAAGACCAAGACCAAGACCAAGACCAGGTGTATTGGCGCAATACCAAGACCAAGACTGGCTAAGTCTCGTCTTGTTCTTGCATTTGGGCAACACTAATTCAAAGCAGTCAAACAAATCTTTTCACCTCACCCAAGTACTCACTGGACATGGATACCACCGGCAATATTTACATCGTTTTAAAATAACGTCAACGGATAAATGCAATTGCAATAATCAACTCATACAGTCTATCAACCATTTACTTTAGGAATGTCCCCGCTATTTGCGGCAGCGGGTATATCATGAGCAGTTGTGTACTCATCTGAATATAAAAGAGCCATACAATCTTCAAGTCTTGCTTACCAAGGAACAGGCCATAGTCTCATTTGATGCTTTTTGTAAATATATAATAGACACATTAAAAGAATATAATCAATCGTAAAAATATATTTAAAAAGAAATATATATTTATTATATAGGATAATTTACAATAATAATCTTCATTTACTTTGGAGTTCATCTTATCATTTTCTCGTTCAAACTATAATATTCCATTATAAAAATCATACTACGACTAGTCTTATAAATTTTGTCTTAATCAGCCTCTTCGTATCCAATAGCGAAAGTCTCAAACTTACCGCTTCTTTTAATAAAATCAAATTCATGGACCTTATGATAATAACATTATAAAATCTTAATATAAGCACCAAACGAAAAAAAAAAGCAACCTTATGACAAATTAAGAAGTTAAATTAACCTTCCTAATCATGAATTCACTTTTGTTATGGCTTTTTAAATTTTAAGAATACCATGAAAACGAAAAGTTTCAAAATCAATTAATAAGGGAATTCAAAAATAACATCGTTGATTATAGAGCTTTTTATTTTAGACTAGCCGTCCGCCCGTGGTTTCACCCGCGCGTAATTTCTTTTTTTAAATATCCCCCCCTTCCCCCCACATTTCCGGGATGAAAAGTACCCTATGTTCACCGGGGATAGTGTAGCTATCCAACAGTGAAAGAATTATTCAAATCGGTTCAGTAGTTTCGGAGCCTATTCAATTCAAACAAACAAACAAACAAACAATCAAATCTTTCCTCTTTATAATATTAGTTATTAGTATAGATATAAGATTTTTGAAGCAGTGTAACCTTATGTCGTTTGTCGGACACAGGTATTATTTTTCTTTCTCTTTTCAAAAAGCAAATAGAGATTGGCTCTATGGTATTAAAAATATATATATTACAAACAGCGTACAGCTATAGATAATGTTTCCCTGCTAATTATGTCATCCGTAGTCATTCCTGCATTTAGCGTGAAGCCGGTAATAACACTGAGTCGAAACACTCAACCTTTGAAAAACTAATAACCATAGGTTGGGAATCGTGAAGAGGTCTGATTGCCATCCACTGAGGATCACGACACGACAAGTTGTGCAACCACGTTAAATGTTTCCAATTGTAATATGCGAACGTTTTGTAAACATCAATTGGGTTTTAAGACGATTATTTTGACGTGTGTGTTTTCGCAAGTTGGTCTCTTATTATGTTTACTAGTTCTATTACGCTTTATAAAGTAATAGTAACATTAAAAAAGCATCAAAGAAGATGAAAGATTAAAGGGATGTTTACCAAAATGAGTCGAAAAGTTTCCACTTACACGTAGAAACACCTGATTTTCTTCACATACGAGTACTATCTAGTTCAGGTCTCAGGACAAGAATCAATCTTACACAAATTTAATAAAGGCAGTTAGAAAATATACCAATGTTTCTGTCGGGCTCTAACCTACGTCTCGAATTACGCCAAATGAACCAACCATCGCGTCGTCAAAAGAATCTTTTTTTTTTCTTGGACAACAAAAAGATACCTATACATATGTACAGCAGCGTAAATAGTAAATTAAAGCCAGGTCAAAATTAAATACTAAAAATCCCCCTTCTTCCACAGTCCAAAGACCAATGGACATCAAGAACCGTCCGCGCATCCCGATCCCAGACGAGGATCCCTACAGCATCGCCAGCTCCAACGCCAACGGGTCAGGTTCGAGCGGCAGCTCCGGCGGCTACGGCCACAACGGCCACAATGGGCACGGCGTGGTCGCGGCCACGAGGGAACAGCTACTGATGCAGATGGGGCAGAGGAGGGGGGACAAGCCTCCGAAACTGCCGCCAAGGGAGAACGGGTACGGCCCTGCTGATATTCCCAAGGTTAGTTTCTGTTTTTAGTAATTTAAGTACATCTCCTCTGGTTCGGTTGTTAGTACATTTGGTCTTCTTGGTATTTGGTGAAGCTGCTATCATACTAATAAAACAGATGCGAAGGTTTGTAAGGTTTTGGATGAATGAAAAACTACCAAAAAGATTTAAATTACATCTGAATAAGAAATACTTAGGCCTTCGTTCGGCACACTTGGCGGAAATTCCGTACTCGCGGATCGTCCGTGACGGAACGCCAATGCGTGTAATTTCATATAAAATGTTGTCCGCGACGGAGCGACTGATCTTCCGCGTAGTGTGCGCGCTATTTGTAATTTATATGCAATTACATGTATCGGCGTTCCGTTGCCGAAGATCCGCGACGGAATTTCCGTCAAGTGTGGCGAAGGCCTTAGGCTACAATTCAGAATAAATATTGATAAACAACCAAAAGTCACAAATCTTCCGTTATACAGATTTGCATCTGAATAAGAGATTACTACAATTTTTATAATTTTTTAATATCCATTAAAGACTTACTTGTTAAATCTACCGTCATAGAAGACCTGTGTGTAAAAAAAAGAGAGAGAGAAATAGGATGGTTTTCAAAAGCGTCCCTCAAATCCATTAAAGACTTACTTGTTAAATCTACCGTCATAGAAGACCTGTGTGTAAAAAAAAGAGAGAGAGAAATAGGATGGTTTTTAAAAGCGTCCCTCAATATAATAGACATTTTAAAAATTAACATTTGAGATTGCAGCGTTTGCGTTCAAATGTAGGCGTTACACTTTTTACGACTCTCAAAGCATCGAAAATTACAATGAACCATTTTTATAAATGACTAGTTACACGCACTGTTATTGCTAAAATCAACAGTTATTTAGCCTAAAGGAATAAATAGCTAAAACATTGTTAGAAATACATCATTAGACCCGCGTAAATAGAACGATCCATTTTAAAATTACACGAACAATAGCAAACTAATCATAAAACAATTCTCTAGCACATGTAATTCAATTTCCAACATTCGAACGAACCAAGATCGCCCTTCATGCGGGATTTAATATAATGACATCTGATTTACGCCGCTCACACTCGCATTTGAACAATGTAAACTTGTTTCCATACTGATACAAGCTTCGCAATTCGATACACATCAGATGCGGTTGGGAATCGGCCGGGTAATTTGTTGCAGGTGAAAATTGCATTGCGAATATAACCATCATTAGAACCACAATATTAGGCTACTGCGCATTGAAGAGGTCGAGGTCTCGATGTTTGTAAATTAAGGAAACACACGTAATTGGAATAAAAAAGTGATGCTATTGTTCAGAATCTCGTGGTATCACGAGTATTAAGTACAAAATTCGATTCGAATGAAAAACTACAATGCAAATTGCTAACGAATAATCTAAATGAAAAAGTTTGTGCAGACAAAGACATATAGACAAAAGTAATTATTGCCGTAGAATTTTATAAATGTTTCACTACGTTTATGACAATACAGTCTCCGGCCACTAGTTCTGTAATCTGTGTTGGTGATAATTGATTTTTCCATTATTGTATTATTCATAATTAGCCAACATATTAAACATATTATTAAACAACATAATCTCACTCAAATAAATGATTGATTTAGTTTCTTAGATATAAAAACGTACCTATTTTAATTATGTATGACTTTCTCAAACTTTCCACAAGTGTCAAAATCGTATTTGATTTTTGTCGAAACTTTTTGTTCGTCCACGTTAATTTCAAAACCATTATCTACAATCTACGTTTGCTTTAGAGAAACAAAAACTTGTCATTATAACTTTCCATACGCCGACGGTTTCAAACTCAAAGGCCATAAGTGGAACTAAAATTTCACCTCTCGCAGTCGCGTATCCAGATATTTTTGCTGCAAATTACGTTTCACTTTTTCTTATGCCAACTATAATTGATGTAATTTTAAAAATTGTAATAGCGAGCCGCCTCTCTTGTCTTTTTCATCAACATAATTTGATTAAAAATAAAATCAAACTTCCACGATGTAGCAAATTGAAATGAGAAAGAAGAATAAATAAAAATCACACGTGAAATGAAAAATAATGGCATCATAAGAGTTGGAGGGATTAAACCAAGTGATGTATGAAAAAAGGATCTGTAACCGCAAACTGATAAACTAAAAAAATACATGAAATATAATCCAAAATAAGCTTCAGATAAAACGTCCCAATCGATTCTCATGAATCAAACGGTTCTTAATGCAAGGCAAATCGCATTTGATAAAGTATTATAAACTCAGTATAAATGATAACAGAAATTTATGCAGATTGAATCCCTAAATTATTATCCGATTACTTAAACTTTTTCGTCGGTAAGTTGTTCAGGCGGAAAAGGGTTTTTAAAGTTCAGTGAATTTTCGATGACAAATCCAACAGACCAATTATACAGTGGCAACACAACTTTTTGATTGAGTTTGTAAAACGAAGATCAAAGTTGAATTAATTAATTAAAAAAGAGAATAAAATAATTCGACAAGAAGATAGCAGCCGATTCAAATGAAGCAATATATTAAGTGCATGGTTGCCCTTTAGTGTTTCCAACATATCATAGGCACTCTCTATTGAAACATGAAAGTGTATATTATTCAATATATCTTAAAAGACCGGTTAGGTCTACACCTACAGCAGGCAGTAAATCTGCCGATATTAAAACTGAAAGTTAAGTGGCACACAAAAGACATTGTCCATTTTGTATATGAACAGACGCCATGCCCTTTGAGTAAGCAATGAGGAATTTAGATATATCTTCCCTAGATTGATATGAGATAGTACTAGTCACGTAGCCTTTGATAGGCTGTTTCAACATTTACTGGAAAGAATTGGAAACATCATTTTAAGATCACACCTTTACATAAGAAAAAAGACTGATGGTGTTTTCAATTTCAATACTGAGCTTTGCCTATTATTGTTAAGAAGGATTGATTTCAATTATAGATGTATTTGCCTGCAGTGGAACATTATATTGGCTAAAACCGTGCTTTATTACTAGTAAAAACCTGTGTCTCACTTATGATCTGAGTATGTTCTGACTTCTGAGTAAACTGTAAAGAGAAGTCGTCCCTTCAAAAGTTAAAATAAAATATAGTTATGCAAATTGTTTCTTTTACTTATGAAAATTTTAATGGTTCTAATACATCAACTTGATCAACAATCATCTTAATTCATACGTAGCTAGCTTAATCAAGTCAATCAGAAAGGATGAATATCTTATTAATTTTACGCAACTGCATTGTGGTGGTGAATTATGAGATTACAATATTGATGCCTGCTATCAATTCGTATTGTTAAATCATCATAAATATCGAAACACGACGTAACGACTGCCAAAATATTCAATAAATTATGTAATTTAATATTTTAGAATAGGTACCCTACATTCGATCACAGCATTCGATTTGAAATATCAATTTTACTGATCTTATAATCGAGATATTATTTTTTTAAAGCCAGATACGAATGTCAGATACAGTTTACAGAAAGAGTTTTAAATAATAATTTACAGATTAGAATAAAGTTGGCAGTTCTTCAATTACGTACTGGCAACTTTATTCCAAACCAAAAACTTCTTGCGCAAAAATGTTTTTTATTGTTGGTTCATATTTCAAACTATATTATTTTATTTTTATTTATACAAATTACATACATACACTACAGTTAACAATCATTGGTTAGTGATATCATGGATTTATTTTTCCTCTTTTATGAATTCCACAAAACTAACAAGCAACAAGCATTTAACAAAAAATATCATCTAATAAAATAAGCCCTCAATAAACGTAATTTCGTGACGAAGCAGTAATCTTTGACGGTAGTATTTGGTCCACTTGGAGCATAATAGAAGAAAATGGAACGTGACTGATAAAGATTTTGGTATTGAAAATGAATTGGTTTGTCATCTTCATCTTGGTAAAGCGACAGAGCATCGCATCCAATTTTAAATTTAGAGTGGAAGCCAATCAAAATGTTATTATTTTAATAACAATGGCGATGATAAATAGAATTACTTTGTTTCTTTATAATGATGCTCGTGTTCTAGACTTAAATGTTTGCAATTTGCTGAATTTGAGGCATCGGTATCTTTCTGATACTTGTTCATAATTGGACAGTCATGGCCATGTTATTGTTATGATATTTAATTAGAAACATCAAAAATAATTGAATTGCAAACCTTCTACGTTTTATGTAAGTGGTATCAGTTGTGGTCTAGTTTCTTAATTCTAGCATTTCATTTGTTTATTGTAAGTCGATTTCTATGACAGTATACATACATGAATCATCGTATCTATTAACTAAAACGTTTTTAAGTTTTTACCGTATTTTATTTTTAAGACACCTTAATCTTTCAAGCCCCGGATCACCAGACACAATAGAAAATCTATTGTTACGCGGCACCCGAGTGCCGGTTCGGGATTGAGTGGTTAATCTGTAAAAATTTATGATCTCATTTTCAAAAATAATTTTAGTAAGCCTCAACATTGTAACAATTTAAAGTTTAGTGTAAATGTACGAGAATTCCGCGTTATCAAATAACACGCCTATGACTCCACTCCAATGTAATACACGTGCAATCCCATACAGCACTCAATGGCGTCCTTGTATCAATGTAAATTACAAAGAAGAAAATTAAAGTGGAAATCAGGGTGGCATTCATAACTCGGCCTAAGATAAGATCTGCCTACTATATGAGCTTGAGACCCCCGATCCGATCGCGCTAAAAGATTGTAGGTGTGCCCACGCGCTTACTTTATTGTATTCGATTTTTTCGTGTTCCCTTTGTTTTAGACTACGTTAGAGTCAAGTAGGGTAGTTGCGTCTTAGCTATTAGACCTTTATTTAGAATGGGAAAGTTTCTTTGACATTATACATAAGTACTATTAAAAGATGGAAAAATACTCACTAACACTTCTGCCCTTACTTTATTCTTATGTCATTTGTGTGCTTTTTTACTTTTAAAATAAACATTTTTAAACACTAAAAAACTACACTTATTTTGGTGTGTGAAGTCAACAAATCAGGTAGTAGTAATAATAATAACTGTAAAGTTTCACCAAAATCCGTTCAGAAGTTTTAGCGTGAATCATACATCCTTACAAACTTTTGCATTTATTATTTTTCGTATGTTTGTTCTCTTTGGGTGTTTCTACATTTATATATTTAACTATATGTTTGTAGTATCTCCGTTGATTTTGAAATCCATAAGACAAGTGTTTAAAGAACTTACTTTGGCATCAAATTGTGTAATAATTATGTTGTCCGTTACCTATTACGATATAACCGTCTCGATTATGTTTTTTTTTCCAGCCGGACTACGATGACATAGAGGAGAACGGGCGCGTTCCAACCCAGTTCCCTAGAGGCAAATCCGATAAAGGCAAAGACAACAAGAAATACGGTAAGCAGATATTGGCTCAATAAACTCTCGTCCTAATTACAATCTGTAACACTACGATTAACTGCGTACAAGGTGGACACGGTGTGCCATTCGATTTTCAACCTTATTGCATTGACAATAATGTTTACGTCGTGGACCGTGCATTTGCATCTTACAACGTGAAAAGGGAAAACTGCACTAGTTTAGTCTAAGAATTAAGTGGCGGAATTTTCGTAGTTTTAGATCAGATAGAATAGGGTCTAGCAAAAACATTTGCATTTGCAAAATCCTTTTTTTTGGCATTTTTCTTTCAATTTAATTATAAAGAAACTTGAATCGAAAGTTAATTCACAGCATCATGACTTTTTTGTAAATACGTTACACTTTAAACACAAAACATAAATTGGATTTTAGGTTGAAGTGAAATTCAGATTGTAACTTGAATATTTTCAATTAGTGACAAATCCAAATGATGTCGATAGAATCTCGGAAAAACAGTATCTGTATCACTAATCTTAAGTGGTAAACTTATTTACCACCTCTTATACTTGAGTTTGATGCAAGCATACTCGAAAAGAGACGATTTTACTAAAAATGGCAGACTATTGACTCTTACTTAAGGAATTCAGTTAGTCCCCTAGATTCAACAAGACTCGTAAAGACAACGGCCTTCCCCCGCCGCCACAAAACAAACATTGGCCAATGAAAGCGAAAGTAGAAAACGGAACCCAAAAAATTTAAAAACGTACTTAAAACAATTGCAACATTAATTACATTCAGGCAATAAATAGTCCCGAACAGGACTCGAACCTTGAACATTTTGCCGGCTTCGGCTATTACAGTATATTTAAACCTGAGCGTGAGTCTAAAATGGCATCGGCTATGTTTGGGCATTACGCCTTAATAAATTAACAGGTCAAATACCTTCTTTAATGAAACTTGTGCATTTAAAAAATGCTGAATAGAATTAGTACATAATTAATTCAAGTCGCATTAATTACTGGGGCATAGAAGAAAAAGTAAAAGGATTTGTGGCATCCGACTGTGGTCTTGTTCCATCGGATTAACGTTTTAGAAACATACAACCTTATTTAGCAGTGGCATTTTAACCTGGACTTCGTTACTTGCAAAAAAGTTCATTACAAAAGTACAATTAATGGCAAACATAACATACATTGTTCCTGTTAAGTTTATGCCAGATTCTGTATACTACTCGATAGGTAATGTTAAAATCTAAAATCATGATGGATTCGTGACTGAGAGATAAATGTATGAATGATACACCATTTGTTTATAATAAAAGCCAGTTTTAAATTTAAACAGTCCTAAAAAACCAATTGCCTCAAAATAAGATACAATAGGTGTAGGTAAATTTTCAGTAATTTTTATCGGAGAATGTATAAAAAAATCAAAAATGAATTATGATGTCTATATAATTTAAAATAAACTTGCTTTTCATCTACTGGTCGTTATAAATCAATGCATGAAGAAAACACTAGGCTAATAGAATTTCAGAATTTCTCACATTGTTGCTATCGTAGAGAGCATGTTACGTGTCACAGTCGACACTTCGCACAATTTATAGCCCCAGACGTCTATTTAAATAAAATAAATATACACATATTTGACTCCATTCCACACAGTGCGTACATTTATCCGAAAGTGTTCTGTGTGTTTAAAAAAATGTTTCCTCAGAATTATCTGCGACTGTCGCGTATTACCTTTATAGTGCGTGTTACCTGTCACAAGTGACACCTTATAAAATTTATGTGGCACAGGCCGAACAACGGCCCAAGTGTGAACATTATATCAATATCAGCACACCCAAGACAGATCATCATTTATAAATACATGCCAGACATTGAAATTTACCGCCCTCCGGTAAAATATTGAACCCATACTCACTTAAACGCGAAATACACAACTAGGGCCACAAAAGCTTTTAAGCGGGTTGATAAGACCACAAAAGGTTTAGTATTTACTATAAATTGTTTTAAAGTACCTCCTGCGCCTGATAATAAAGTGTTTGACTTAACACCTCTATCTTTTTTTTACTATAACTTGATCAGTTCTAAATCTAAAACGTGTACACGCTTAAGTATGTTTTTATTTTAACACCAGTGAGGACTTTAAATCTTTATAAATACAGAAGGGTTAGGAAGCTAATCTTCTACAAACACTTTTCATTACCCAGTGCAGATAACTTAAATAATAAAGATTTTTAATAAATTGAACCTTTGAAAACTATTTAATTTTAATACAAACATTTTCTTACATTGAAATAGGCTTTACCTTGATTTCAAAATATGAAGTATTTGCTATACATATAGTGTGGGCAATTGGGCATACATTGGATAAGTTTTGCGTACCTTATATTTACGTTTATCTTAACTAAAATCTTTAACTTGGTACCTATTGTTTCATACATGATCAAACACGTGACATTTAATTTGATATACGGACAAAGTAAATTGATAAGTGACATTGGTTAAAACAAATGCCAATCTTTTAAAACGAGGGTAGTTCAAAATAGCCAGACTGTTCATTCATGCGCGTATTTTAATAGCTTTTGACTTTTCTGGTTCGAGCCAGCACGCTATTTGTGGAGGGCCGTCAAATTTAGTTCGTCAAATGGTAAGGCTTGATTTCCACAGAAGCGGAAGCAGTGCTCTATTAAAGGGTAACAAATTCGAAGATCAAAAAGATATAAATAGTTAAAAAAGTACATTATAGAAAATTAGCAAAACTAAACTTTTCAATGAATAGGAATCAAAAGTAATAAATAGTAAAGTGAAAGAAACTAATATAAAAATCATCTTTAAATGTAGATGATCGCGTAGATTCCTCTTGCATAAATAATAATTAATATTAAAATTAATTTTTAAATTCAAGTGAACAATGACGTAGAGAACCTCAGTGCAAAGGTTAGAGCGAGACAATGCATCGGTGCACGGTGTCGCAACCTCTCGCTGGCATTTTGGCATATCCTTGATATTTGGACGCGGCATTTGGAGCGTAGGACGAGAGCAGGCGACGGAACGTGCACGCATGCCAATGTGAGCGAGCATCAGGCACGATTAACATTTACGGAAATGTTTTGCAAGCTTAACTAGACAATTGTAGGTTCGGAACTGTTCGAACGGCTAGACTTTGTAGAACATTCATAAATCAATAAAAGTGGAATCTACATTCGAAAAAGCGTTTCATGTTTTTGAAAGAACCTGCAATAAAACCCCATTCAATATGATTCACTTTTTTATTGTAATTTACGCTTTTATCAACTGATTTGAATCGTATCATTGATGCTACAAAAAACAATGTGTTGTAACATATGTAGTAGAAAACCTAAAACAAAATTAAATACTGAATAAGTCAAATCATGAGTAGGTACAACTAATAAAAACACTTTTTCTTAAATTCCAGATGACCCGTACTACTGCGGGCTGCGGGCTCGCGTGCCCAACTTCGTGAAGCAGAACGGCGCTAAAGTACTCCCAGCGATGGCGGAGCGACTCACTCTGAAGGAGACGCCCATGCCCGTGCCCAGCAAGCGCTACAGCGTGGCTCACGCCCATCCCGGGCCATTCCCGCCGCACGTCATGCCGCCGTTCGCTCACGCGCCCATGCCTCCAGCGGCTCTCTGGCACGCACGCTCCTACGAGAGCGGAATTGGTGCGTACGAACGTCCCCCCAGAAAGGAAAAGCTCATGTACCAATTCTATCCTAACAGGGACCAACGGCTGCGCCCTCTCGTCATCCAGCAGCCGCGCTAGGTGATAGATTAACCCCGCACTAAAACATTACACCGCCTCGACGCGGAATCTCCGCTCCAATCTTGGTATTTAAACTTTCCGTTTATTTCAAACGCTTCGCTTGGTAGCACTTTCGGCTTTTAGCTGTGGTTAACTCACTTCACTACTAGTCACTTCTACACTTCTGTGTTCACTTTCTTTCTTCCTTTATTCTTGACAATTTGTCTTCTTTGCAATTGAAACTAATTTTTCAGCATCGCAAGCTTTGCTGTGAATGGTAGTATTAGTACTGTTAGTTCTTTCAATTCTATCAAATCTTCGATAAACTCTATCTTCTTCAAAAAATGTGAATACAATGGTATTACGTCACCAATTTTTGCCAAGTACAAGTGTTCACGATAATATCACAATCCTCAACATTCAAATGACGGGTTTAAGAGGAATTGGAAATATTGAAATTCAAATGTAAATTGAATCTGTAAAAACAATCGCTGCTGAAGCCAACGCGAATGAGCCCGCAGGCGTACACGAGTTATAGCAAGCATCTCACAAGGCACAACTAACTAACACGTACTTACAGATGGAGATCACTATGACCCATACGCGATATACGGCAGGCTTCCAATGCCAGGGCGCGGCTTCCCGCCACCTCCAGCTCCTAACGCTCGCCACATGTTCATCGGAGAATGGGACTAGATCCTGAAACTCTTGCAATGGAGGATATCCTTAGTCTTAACGAAAGAATATCGTCGTATCGATGTCGAATCAATCAAAAGCTTCCGACAAAACCAAAGACAAAAGTCTTGTTCAAACGAAAATCGATGCGACCGTATTCCACCAACAGTCCTGAATCATGTAAATAAAACACGGTTGTAAATTATGAATCCATGTATCAGTCAAATCGTTTTCTGATATCGATTTCAATGTTGAATGCAAAAAGAGCGATGCATTTTTAAATCTTTGGCACCAATCTTGAGGCGATGGAAAACGAATTGAATTGGGCAATGCTGTATATTTACGAATTTAGTTTTTAGATAAATATTGCAGACTTATTTACTTTTATTATTAGCAAGATTTAACGTTCGTAAGACGTGAAGTACCTACCACAGTAAATCGTTAGATTTAGTTATTTAAGAAACGTTTTATGTTATATAAAATCAATCACTGCCACTTTGTTTGATTTCACGATATCAGTGTGTTCAACGCAAATATTATGATTTATCTTTAAAGTTTCTTTCTTCTTATTTTAAGGTGTCAATCCTAGTCAAATCAGGGTTGGGAATATGACCAATTAGGGATTTTTTAAATACTGCAATGTTATTGATGCAGTAATCTCACACTTCTGTTTCTTTTGCTCATACAGAAAGGAAAGAAATAAAAGATGTAAGAGACGACATGCATTTTAAAATCAAATACTGAAACATCACGTAGAAGCTTCTTGTGACATAAATATCTTAATTTATGTTTTAATAGTATTTTGAATTTACTGACCACAACTTTGGTTTACCTTTAATATAAATATACATGTAAATAAACTACTTACGTATTTTACACTGTAGATGTTTAATTTTTGTTTTGTAACAATTACATGCGAGTCTTTGAAATGTCACAATTAATTTAATAAGTATCGTGTACGTATTGTGTATTCAAATTTTACATTCATTCTAAGCATATTTTGTTTATAGGAAGTAGAGTAGTTCTAAGCTTATGAAGAGTCTTTTGTAAATATATTTTCTTCGCATGTGTAATCAAATCAGTTTAGATTGAAATACAGTTTTTTTACACTTTTATCTACAATATCTTACAATACTCAATAATGTTTAATGATTGTTTAGTTATTTGTACAATTAAGGCGTTTCGAAATGTAATTTATTGTAAAAGTTTTTATACCTATGATACTAGGTAATATTTTTCATAATTTTGTACCTACCTTATTGCCACTTCAGTGGCTTTTTTGTATTTTTACTAAACAAACAAACGTCTTTTAAAAGGACTTTAAATTATATTTAAATATAAGTCCTTTTTAGATACCTATATTTCTTATAAATATAAATGAATTTATAATCAAATGTATATTCAAAATTGTATTTTTGGAGGTGCTACGCAGGTTACCATTTTGTGTCTTCTATTATATACATATATATATTTTATATAGTATATTATTAGTAGATTTAGATATATAAAGAGATCTATAATAATAGCTCTGGAGAGCATCAATCAAGTTATTGGTACTTGTCTATAAATGTATAATAAAAGATTCTTACAGGAATAAGCACTAAAATTAACAAGTTTTTTGTAATTTTGTTGACCATTACAATTTGAATAATATTTATTATAAATAACAAAAGAAACAATGTCAATTGGATGCTTGTTTAAAATTTTCAAAAGTTGTCCTAAACGATACAGATATACTTTACATACAAAAAAGAGAGGGATAGAAGACATCAAGAAGATTAAATGAAATAACACAAAAACCTGATATGGTTCACAAAAATTAATCAAAATGTACCTTTTTTGGTACAAAGGCAAATACTATCATTTTAAATTTTATTTCATGTAGAAAAGTCAGAATGCATAAATAATTAAAGAATAATAAATGTAACAAAAAAAAACAATCCGATGGTTACAACCTAAGCCCTTTTTTATCAATTGTATTTGACCTCTGTATTGAAACAATATTAATTTATGTAATTTTGTCTATTATCTAGATGGTATTAGCAATTATTGAATACGTAACGAATTCTAGCATAATAGTTATCAACATCCGAAATGTATTATGTAACGCAGGGTGTTGGTTAATGAGTAACCTATTTTAAGGAAACATGTGTATGAGTAAATATACAATTATTTTGTAGTAAAGAATTGTTTTTATTTTAATTTACCACTTAGCTTCTTCTTCTTCTTAGCGTGTCGATGGCTAAATTTTATTGGCCCAGAATCCAGCGACCCGAACAGCATTTTGGTCAGCGCGCAACAACTCTTCTCTTGTGCAAGTATCAGGGCACGCGGGGCAACACAAGAGGTGGGCCATTGTTTGAGGGGAGGCACCGCAGTCGCAAACGTTCTCAGAAGGCTCCACGTAACCCCAACGCTGCAAGTTGTCTCTGCAGCGGCCAACCTGAGTCCGTAGCCTATTGAGCGCTTTCCAAGTCGACCACGGCAGATCATGGCCTGGAGCAAGGCTCTCACAGGGTGGGTACAGAGGAAGGGGATGTTTTTCCTTCCATCTGTTAATCCTTACCAAGGACGGATTATCTGCGAAAACCGGCTCAACTCTCCTGTGAAAGCTTCGTCGGCTTTTGAGTCGTTGCGGTACAGGGACGTAACCAAACATGGGGTGACGGGGGTCTCGCTCTACCTTCGCTTTTTCAAGACCGCTAGCCACACCCCTTCGAACCCCGGGAGGAGAAATACCAGCCAGGGAATACAGCATATTTACCGGAGTTGGCTTGAGGCAGCCCGTAATTACACGGCAAGTATAATTAAGTGCTGTATCCACCTGTCTCGCGTGCACAGAGCGGCTCCATACCGGACAAGCAAACTCGCCAGCCGAGAAGCTAAGCGCTAAGCCAGTAGTTCGCAGGACATGCGGTGACGCTCCCCATTTTGTTGATGTTAGTCGCTGAAGTAGATTATTTCGTGCAGTGACCTTCTTCCTTACGTTCTCACAGTGAATTTTGTACGTAAGTGTTCTGTCGAGGACAACGCCCAAATATTTAGAATGAGGAGTGTGGCCAATTGGGACTCCCTGCCAAAGGATGTTAAGAGAACGGTTAGCTTCCTTGTTGCGAAGATGGAAAGCGCAGCTTTGGGTTTTGGAAGGGTTGGGCCTCAGCGTGTTTTCCGCGTAGTACTTGCTCATCCCCTCCAATGCTATTGTAATATTTCTCTCAACTTCCTCGAATGAATCGGCCTGTGATGCCAGCGCCAGGTCGTCAGCGTAGAGGTAACGGGTTGTGCTTGGGGTAGATGGCTGATCGTTGGTGTAAATATTAAAAAGTAACGGTGCAAGTACACTCCCCTGTGGGAGGCCGTTTATTTGCGATCGCCACCTACTTTTATCTGACGGAAGATGAACTTGGAAGCGGCGGTTGAGAAGAAGTTCTCTTAAAATATTCACAAAATTATGATCCTCGGTTATGTTAGCTACCTTCTGCAGCAGTATTTTAATGTTAACCGTGTCGTATGCTGCCGATAGATCCACGAAAACGACACCCGTCACCTTACCTGTCTCAAACCCATCCTCGATATGTTGAGTTAATTTTAGCGTCTGACTGCTGCACGATCTTCCCGGTCTGAATCCTGCTTGGTCTGGATTCAATTTGGAGTCAACGGCAAGGGTCAAACGGCCCAGAAGGAGACGCTCAAAGAGTTTGTAAGTGTGGCAAAGTAGGGATATTGGCCTGTAACTTTTTGGGTCGGCAGCTGGTTTACCGGGTTTCAAAATTGCAATCACTTTTGATTTTCTCCAAAGCCTTGGGATTTTTGCCGACAGCAAGCATTTATTAAATAACTCGAGAAGCCAAGAAACAGCAATCGGCCCAAGGTGCTGAATTTGCTCGACAGATATGTTATCTACCCCAGCCGCCTTCTCACTTTTTAAAGATCTTATGGTCTGGACCAGCTCTGTTAAGTCAAAAGCTTGACTTATGCTAGTACTGCTTCTAGGCGGGGATTGATTAGGACTTGGAATTTTAGTTCTATTGGGGGGTTTTCCATTCATTAGTAATTGATGGGCAATCTGATTGGCTGTAACTTTACTTGGTGATAGGGCTCGAGGAGGCTCACTGGTCAGATTGCGTATGGTGGACCATGCCTTCTTGCTATTATGAGTCAAGTCAATTTTTCCGATAGTGTCTAGCCATTTTTCTCTGCGACTCTCACTAATTTTGTTCATAACTTCCTCGCCAATGCTCTTGGTTTCCTCCGAAAATGGGTCAGTGTCGAAGGCTGTTTCGTAAAGACTCAAAGTTTCCGCTGCTTCTTTCGAAAGACCGGGGATGTAAAGCGAGCGACATCCTCTGGGAATGCACCTACGAGATACTGAAGCAACTAAATCAGAAAACTGATCATAGTTCTCCGGGGATGGTGTCAGGAGGCGAAGATTATCATCGATGGATTCAGAAAACCGTTTCCAGTCTGCCCTCGAGTAATTAAAACGGCGTCTAAAGGGCACCCTGACCGGGCAAACTACAGGCTGGATAACACATGAAATTGGGCGGTGTTGGGTCTTTGGGATTGGTTGGCAAACTGTCTTTACAGTTTGAGCCCTGATATAAGTACTGACAAAAAGAAGGTCGGGATTATATCCGCGCCTCCAGCGACCACTATTGAAAGATGCGGGTTGTTTGGCGTTATGAACGAGGGTGAGATCTTTTGCCTCTGCCCATCCCTCGACTGCATGGCCATCCGAGTTAGTATTGTTATATCCCCAATTAGTACCACTTAGCTTTCACGTCATATCAACATACAATTACGTCCCTCAGTATTTTTCGCAAATAGGTTCTTGTTAACAACGCATTACGTTTTCACTTTGTATTACTATGATTTTTTGTATTCTTCTTCTCCTATCCAGCATTTAATTAAATATCGGATATAACCCCTAGCTTCCTTTAGTTCTTCAGGATCAGAATCTCTATCAGAAAACAAGTCTCTACAATGCGAAGCTTGACTTATTATCTTAGCAGGTGAATCATATGAAATATCTTCTAAAACACCCAGAGCACTCCACGGATCCATATCACCGTTGACGAAAACCACGTTACTTACTTTAGGTTTTAATCCACCATATAGTATGTTACTATCTTCGACTCCTTTATGAACTCTCTCTGCATCAAATTCTGGACCAAACAGCTTAGTACACATGAGGTAATACAAATCAATTGGGATGTTTTTAGTGAAAGGTTGGTTATCAGAAGAACCGGTCTGAAAATAACTGAACTCTGTACAAGTCTGGTATATCCAGGCCACGTACCAATCGATTCTCTTTATGCTGGTTATCATATCATCAAAATCGTAAGAGTAACATTCGCTTCTTTCATTCCAAAGTAAATTACGATTTCTCAACTTTCTGAAATTGGATGTGAAGTTGCTTTCACAATATTCTCTAATAACTTTAGGACTTCCGTATTGTGCTCTATACATAAATTCCGATGCTTTATCCAAGAAGAAAAGTTGCTGGTTTTCTATTTTATTCATATCACAGCTATCGCAAATATTTTCTTCGTCTTTTATAATTTGAATGCCCTTTTCGTTTTTAAAATATCTTTCAAATTCTGAAAACATTTGCGCTATCTGATCCCAACATCCTGGTGGACCGTATTCTTCAAAATCAGCACTGACAACTTCGAGATATTCATAGAAATCTTTTTTCGCCAACACTGGAGCGCTGCTAGCTATTGCAGCGTCCACTAAATCTGGGTAGAGAACCTTCATCCATGCGGCTAAATTACCGGAATATGATCCACCGACCACTACTACCTTCGACGACTTGAATTTTGGTTGGGATTTCAAAGTCTTCAATAGTGCAGCAAAATCCGCTAAAGCTTGTCTGGAGCTCAAATACTTCAAGTTCTCTGCCGTGAAATTCTCGTAGGGTTTACTTTTCCCATAATATCTATGTTCAGCTGCATACAACGCACCACTAGTTTCCTTTGCCAAATCATACATTATTCCTGTTTTAATAAACACGGGACTAGCAGGACCTTCGCCACCCAAAAACAGATATATGGGCTTATCTGGTTTCCAGAGATCATGTCTTTCAAAGTACCTCATTTCCCAAGTTCGCGTGTCATTTGAATCGAAGTGGTCTAAAGGTTGTTCAATCCAGCTAGTTTTTACAGGAGATGAATCAAAAGATGCCAGCGTTTCATTCATTTCCTTAGCCAAATACTCGAATTCACTACCGAAACTGTTAAAATGAAGACTATTAACTAAATTGATAGAGAAGAACACTAAGATGCTATGAAACCACATGTTGTCGTAATTTGTATCGAAGTAAAAATGATGACGAGTGGCAGTCGCTCCAGTATTTAAACCATTGAGTTGAATAATGGACAAGCTCTTATCATTTCGAGGTAATGTGAACACTTGGCTACTGTTTTATTATAAGCCGTCATTATTAGAAAACAAGTATAGTTTAGTACAATTAAAGTAATTGTCTTTAGATCAAATGCCTATTCCTTAAAGGTAAAGATTAGTTTACTATGCTTATGAGAAAAATAAGAGAGAGACTTTTTGTAATTTTTTTGTAAAAATATTATTTTTGTTTAAAACCAAACTTGTTCGGCTTCGTTGGCAACATAAGCTTTAAAATAAAGTAAATTTGTCAGCAAATAAGCAAATAAACAGCCTACGCTTTTGCCTGAAAGTGTAAGAAACACCCATTCATCTGCCCTCACACTCATAAAAAAAAAAACAACGAACATAAGTTTTACTCACTCGTTCTCGTAGTGCTGTCTAGTCCACAGACTTCAAATCCCTAAGAGCCGTTTGGGAATAGTTTAGGAACTAGAAAAAAACAGGCTTTTTTATCCAGAAAAATTTCACATTTCCCGCGGAACAACGTCGTATAGTCCACGCGGGCAAAGCCGCGTTCGGAAGGCTTTTTATTATTTTGTTTATTTATTTTTATAATTACTATAACATCATAAGATAGAATGTAGCTTATACATGTAGCTGGAGCTCTTGACTCTTAGACAAATAGAATTTTATAAATGTGTACTGATTTTGTAAGTTGGTCTTCTATTTATTGTAGTACTTAGGTACTTATCGTGACATACTTTTTAAGGATCTAGATAATGTAATATGAAAATTAGTTACGTTGTTTTTTACGAATAATTAAGTACAATGTAGGATAATCCTTGTAAGAGATCCCAACAATAGACGCTAGGTGAAAAACAGTTGACATAGATTATCAAGTGAATTATTTTAATTTTCCAGATTTCACTCAGTATTAAGTTCTCAAATAGCTGTTTAATGAAAATAGGATTAGATTATTGACTTGTAGGTATAAATTTAATGTATAATAAACTTTAATGTAAGTTTTGATCACTAGTGTGACAGGATCCCACATAGCCAGACTTGCTGTTTTAAATTCTTTCCGGTGATGCGGGCGCGCCCCTATTCGCAGCGATTTGGAACTACAGCAGCACGTGTAGGTAAGTATGCAACGTATTCCAGTTGCCCAACAATCATCGCTCACAATTGGGTACATTCATAATGATTCATAATGGAACTGATACGATAATAACGCACGTCGAACGTCACTCCATTATTGTAATTACAAACTGAAAGAGCTTAAGGGAAACAAATTAATTGAGTTTAGAGAGTTGAGTGTATAAGACGGTATTTCTATTACTGTGAAGAAATAACAATACATTGGCCAACCGTAAACGTTTCTATCTCCTAACTCTCCATCTATGTACATTCTCATAAACTATTACTCCTTTTCTTTCTTGCTTATTTTTTCAAATTAAAGTTTTGGGTTAAGAAGCCAATAGAATGATATACCTACGAGTATACGAGTACAATGGCTCCACAGCTCCACAGTCATTTAACTGTACAGATTACCTCACAATTATTCCATTATCGCCCAGAGCTATAATAGGTTGTTAGTACTATTATAATATATTCTGTGGCTAGGTGGTAAATACGCACAATATAATAATAACAAAAGATATTTATTGAATTTAGGCACAAGAGAAATTAGAAAAAAAAGAAAAGCTGAACATACTATTTTTTGTTCTATAACTGCATAGAACGGAACACGGCGCGTCGCCATGACAACGCGTAACAACAAATTATTAAAAACGGCTACGATTTAGATTCTTGACCTACATGAGGTGATAAGTGTTTCAAGTGTGATTATGGATTTTTCCGAGGACATTCCGCTGGGCAGGGAGAGCGCGGTTAGACGACCGGACGCCCCGCGACCAGTCTCTAGGCGAGGGTTCCGTGAATATACCAACACTGGGTCGGCTGTGTCCAGGTAAGAGATTGTTAGTTTGAGTAACTAGGTAAGTATTGTTAAATCTTTTATTAGGTCGCAAGCATAATATTTTGTATAGTATTGCGAAACTACTGTCATGCAACTCTTTGTGCTATTTTTTTTTGTAGGTATTTGTGTATATTTTTTCACTTTGTCAGTATAAAATACCTACATATTTTTTCTTTAGCTAAAAACAAGTAACTAGTAAGAGTACGAGTAGAGCCGATTATTATTACCCTGTTGTAGGTGCACAATAATTTTCCATTTTATTAAACGCATCAATAGTGTAGTAGTTGCTTTAGTAAGGGTGGTAATCTCGGGGTTATAGGTTAAAGATGAGGTCGTATTTTTCTAACACAGCTCGCCTTTTGTAATCATCATCATCATCATAAGCCTGTTTTAGTCCACTGCTGGACATAGGCCTCTCCAAATGCTCGCCACGCTGATCGATCCTCGGCCACTCGCATCCAGCTCCTGCAAGCCATCTTGCGCAGCTCATCGCTCCACCTGGCCTGAGGTCGTCCTACACTAAGTTTACCGAGACGCCTTTGTAATCACCAATCTTTAATAAGCGAGCGTGGTGAATTTCCCAGTACCGATTATTGTAATGATGATTACAATGATGGACGTGTGCAGGCGAGTGAAGCTCTGCAGTGGGCATTAAACGGCTGATATTTACTTTTTAAAGTGGCAATGGAAACAGTAATAGTGGGGCAGGGACTATTTTAACAGATTGATAGGTAAGCAAATAACGTAAAAAAAAAGTGAACTGTTACTAAACATTTTATATGCTCCTTCCAGACTCTTAACATTCTTGTGTTGCACGACGTAGTATAATCAGTTCTTCTTCTTGTTCAAAACTCTTCTGACATGGCCCATGGGTTCTTCCAGAAGCAGCACCATGAGACCTACATCAGCGTACAGGCCGGCCGGCAGTACCGCGTCGCGTCTTGCCACAGCTGGGTTTGGGCCGGCACCGCCCACCGCTGGCAGGCAACAGACTGCTATGACGGGGTTTTCTATGGTAATCTATTTTTGATAAATGTTAGTGAGGAAGCATGAGGGAAAAGGGAGTAATCGCACAGACAAGCGACAGTGTGTGCGCGACAACGATCACGCGCGACAAATGCGTAATACGCTTCCTCACCCTCCGTCCAGAGCAGAGGGTGGTGTTAGGAACGGAGAAAAAGGGGCAAGGTTGGCACTAGAACCAGTAGTAGGTACTCTATCTAGCATTGTCGGAGATATCATAGGGGCCATCCATCAGAGCAGAGCCTTGACTTCTACAAAAGCATAATATGGCGACAATCATTGATAGTGTATTTAAAAAAGAGGTAGATACCGCACTAGCGCTCGAAAAATGCTCCGCTCATATTGTGTTAATTGACACAAATCACTTTAGACGCATAATGTCAACGGTTGGTGAAGCACATAGATTTAGTATATCTCGACGGATCAAATTCTAATCGCCGTGCGTCAAAGGATGGCATATCTACCTCTTTTTTAAATACACTATCAATGGCGACAATGCTATATACGTTAGTAAGCTGCCATTGTCCTTAGAAACCTGTAAACAGACGTAACTGTTTACGGGTTTTTAACGAGATGGTTATTAATATTAGATTGTTAGCAGCTAGAAATTATCTCTTAAACTTCGCTACGCTACCCTACTCTTCGAAAATTACTCTGTAGTAAATTGAGATTAGTCTACAACAATAATAATGAAAAAGAAGTATTGATTATAGGAAAAGCTTTATTCGTTGCAATTTTTACTTGATTCTCCAACTACCCTCATTTAAATTATAATAAAAATTCGCAATTTTGAATTAAATCTCATTTGGTACATATCAGTTGTCTTGTAAAGGTAGATTTATATTTTTTTGACGTGTTGTGTCGGAAAGTTATCGGTTTCATACATTTAGTAGGTATGGTAACGAATGCGACACAGAGCCATCACAACACATTACGCATTAAAGTATGAACGTTACCATACTAAATGTATGAAACCGATACCGATCTGACGCGCGCGTCACGAGTACACAACACGTCAGACAAATATAATTCCACCTTAATTAATGTTATAGATCGACAGACCCATAACTCAGCAAGGTCTATCCGGCGTTCGCACGGGTACTGCCCGAGGATTCCGTACAAGACAGCTGCAAGACAAAAGATACTGGGAGGAGCTGATGCAGGTCAAGATACGAGAAATGAAGGCAGAGATTGCGCGACTGAGCGAGCAGGCAGATGCTGGTGAGAGGGAGAAGTCGGCGAAGAAACATTATGAGAAGAGAGTGAGGGAGTTGGCTAAAGAATTGACAGGTAGGTACATAAGTTTCGAGATCATACTTTTGATCCATGTTTTTGTTTCTGTGTTGTTTTCGTGATTTTCCAACACAACTTACTTCGCAGAAGATTGAAGAATGCTCCTCAATTAGTTATTTTACGAACACTTATAAAATATTTAGGAATCTCTGACGTTTTCCCAATTGGCACTGTGTTCCACACAGAACAGTAATCTAATCAGATCACCGAAATTGATGATTCATTTTTTATTATTTCCTGGATATGTTACAGAAAAGTAGGAGAATTCTGAGAGTTACTGTGAAATGTAGTGTATACCGCTTTTTTGTTTTTCCTAAAAATCTATATTCCCTGGCGACGGAGTGTTTGAGCGAGATATTAAACTACTTCATGTCATGTCCAAACACCTCAAGCAACTTAATCCTTCTAGCCCCGGAAAACCAGACACAATAGAAAATCTATTGTTAAGCGGCACGCGAGTGCCGGTTCGGCTTTGAGTGGTTAAAATGTTTATTGCAGATTTACAGGGTCGCTTAGCTGACTACAACACAGCAATACGTATAGCCAACGGTGAAGCCACGAAGCAGTCTGTCGAAGAGCAAACAAGAGAACTGGAAGCGAATAACAAGAAACTGCAAGAAGAAGTGGAACATGTGTTTTTGGAGAAACAGAGGAAGGAAAATCAGCTGAGGCAGTTGAGAGAACAAATGGATAAGGTATTTATAATATTATCGATATGCTTAGGTCACATAAAAAAAATGCACGTAATGTACAATAATTTATTGAATGTGAGAAAACCATTTTACTTCTTTACATGTAGGTGAGTAGGTAGCTGCTAAAAAATCTTCAATTATGTGACTATTAAACATTCATAATTTTCGGAATCCAGCTTTATTCTTGAATCTTCGCCAATCCTACGAACGAGTACATGCGAAACATTCAGCCATAAAAGAAATCTTAAATGTGCGTACCATGGACATTTCTTGAATCGGATCCGAAACCGATAAAGTATGTACGACATTATTTTCTTTTCCCAGGAACAATCTACAATAACAAAGCTGCTAGCAGAAATGACGCAAGAGCAAAAGGACCAGTTTAACGAACTTGAATCCACAGCAGCGGCATTAAGAGAGGAGGTGGAACAGGCCAGGTCTCAGATTGACCACCTCAATCGGGAGAAGGAGGAGTTCAGCAGGGAGATATCTGGGTCACAGGTATTGGCGTTTTTTTTACCATATAAAGGCCTCAAAATGTATGATTAATGTTTTCTGATAGATATTTATTTATTAATATTAAATGTTCCGTTACTTTTGATATTATAATTGGCCTGGTAGTAAAGTTTGATCATTTTTAGATTAAGGTTCATCTTTTGGAGCTAAATCGGCGATTGGTAGCCGCTGAAGAAAAACGAGACAATTTGAAGAACGAAATAAACAATCGCCTGGATCCACAAGAGGAGAGGGAGAAACTACTACTGCAAGTAAGATATTCTATAAATATGCACTTAATTTTAACAATCAGAAGGTATTGTGAAGGGATTGGGGTACCTCAGTTATTCCTAGTTGCTCTGCATTCATAACTGGACTTACCATAAACAACCAAAACGAGATACGTCCTAGGTTAACTGGTAGACGCGTTTTTAATTGTCACGCATCTGCGCTACATAATTATAACTCCTACTTATTTCAGTCGTAATTTGGCATTCATTTTCGTATCAGATCTTAATATTGATACTTCTGTTAAAAATATGTAATTATTCAATTTATTATCATTTCAAGGTTCGCGAAGACAACACAGCTATTGCCTCTCTGGATAGTAACGCATCGAATTTAAAAGAACAGATGAAAAAGGTTCAAGAGCTTATTGAACAAGCTGAACAAGTAAGTTTTTACAAATATACATGATAATAATATATTATATTATACATAAATAAGTCAGTTAAAGTAATTTTGGGAGTAAGGTTTGTGATCCTAAAATCCTATTTGATAAGTGTGATCAAAGATTTCAATATACCTATTGATGACCTTCATGTAACAAAAGCAAACCATTATTTACAGGACTTAGAAGAAGGCAATTCAGAGCGACACCAGAAATACCGTGAACTGAAAAAACGAGAAGACACCATGGATACATTTATGGAAACGTACGAAGAGAACTTAAAGAAAGAGCAGGAGAAAATAGCACAGTTGGAGAAAGATATAGTATTTGCGTTGGACCATAGCAGTTCCAATATTGATTTGGACTTGAGCGAGATTGATGCGTTGAAGCAAAAAGAGGGGTATACTCCAGGGAATGACGATAGCAAGAAGTCAGTCGATACACTTATGAAGGAGTATGAGAGGTTCCAAGCTAATTTGAAGAAGGTACGTGTAGTTGCTTTTGCAACACATACTTAATTAAAACTAAAACTTAATGCTTCATGTAGATGACGCCGGAACCGTACCAGCGCCGGACAATTAGTATCAAAATAGAACAGGCGGTTTCAGTCCGACGCAGGCGCGGTTTTTATTCCTATACAAAAACTGATACTGATTGTCCGGTTCCGGTCCGGTTCCGGCGTCGTCTACATGAAGCCTAACTGAGTTCAAAATTGTTAAAGAAACTTTTATATTACATTACAGGCAGAGTCAACACGAGAGCGCCTCGCAACAGAATTGCAAGCGTTACCAGAGAAAACCCGGGCGATGAAAGACGAACTCTTCACCTTGTCTGACCTGGAACGGTTAAGAGATGAAGGTAAAATAAACCTTACTGTAAAACATTTTTTTTCCTTTTAAACGTTGAATAAGTATTAATGTATATTATGTGCATTTATTGTCAGGTGAGGGGCAAAAGAAGGCATTAGAGACAGAGTTACAACTGCTGAGGGAGAAGTTAGCACCGACAGAGAGTGCTGTTGTTGAAGCTTCCAATAAACTTAAGAAATTGCAGGTTTGATATGAATTTAAATCATTTATTCTAGAAATCGATGTATAGAAATTGTTTTTGCGAGTTATTCCGGTTGGATACCCCGTATTTGATACCCTGGGGGATCAATTTTGTTTTATAATATTTTCTATTCCACTTTGATCCACCGTGCAGGGTATCACAAATAAATTATAATTTTATATTCCGGTTGGATACCCCAGTTATCTATTAATATATTTTTGGAACAGTCATTAACAAAACATATTGTTGTAACTGAATATTATTTTATAAAGTTTCAAATAAATAAATATAACGGAAACGTTTTGGCCAAGTCACCGCAACCGGTTTAAAAATGTTAGTAAATGCAATGGTGTCTCGCTGCACGCGGGGCAATGGGCGATTTTCTGACAGGCCATTTAAGAAAAAAAAGTCTTCCAAAAGCTTCTCAAGATGGCTTTGAACGAAGTATGTTCATCTACGAGTATAAGGACAATAATAATATAAATATCATTGTCTATGGAGCCAAAATCTTTACTCATTCTTCTTCTTCTTCATATTTATGTGCTTGTTTTGGGTTTTTTATTAAAATTTCGGCCAATGTCATATAAATACCATGTAATTATGTAATTTTTTTCAGGAATGACAATGAAATCTGACATACACAATACGTTCCTTTTATGAAACATGTCACATCGAAGTAAACTATTACGTTCCGTTCCTTGTAAGTGCATAGGTAGAACGGCGCCATCTAGGTATTGAGAACTAACTAAAAATCTTTCATTATTATTAAGGTTTTTTGAAATAAAAAGACCGATTGTCTGATTGTCTGTGATAATTTTATATCGTAATTTTAAGTTCTGTTTTTTAAGTAATTTTATTAAGATAGTCAAAATCTTTTATTATTATTATTAAGGTTTTTTGAAATAAAAACACCAGTTGTCTAATTGTCTGTGATGATTTTCAATCGTAATTTTAAGTATATTTTTGTTGTGTAGTTAAGATGGTCAAATCTTTTGTTATTTTATTATTATTAAGGTTTGTCCAAGTAGAAAGTCGATTAGTCTAATTATCTGTGATGATTTTAAACACTTAAACAAATAAAACAAAATATTATTTACATTAACAACTGTTTTTCTATTGACTGTACTTGCCTGTAAAAAAGACTAAGGGGATCATACCGGAATGACCCAGTTTGCGGTGGATCAATCGGGAATTAAAACATAATAATAATCGCCAGGGGATCAGATCAGGGGATCCAACCGGAATAACTCGTTTTTGCACATATTTTATTTCTTGTCACTTTGACGTCAAAATGACCTACCTTTTGAGAAGAAAAGCCGCAAGAAACTCGTCTATAACCAATATGTCGTAAATTGGTGTTCATTTTGTTAGAGTTAACATAGACAAAACATTTTGGTAGGTATGTTCAAATCAGATGGCCATAAATCCAAAATAAAATAATCATTTCTTGTCACCATGCTAATAAAATAAACGTATCTAATCTAAAGCTGGCACGTTATTCGTTTTCTTTACCTCTCTCAACAGGAAAGTTTAGACGGCAACGAGATGTACGCAAAACTGAACAATCTTGAGGAACAATTGGCGCAACTGGATACGAGGAAAACTGTCTTGGAAGAGGACATCGCCTCGATAACCCTCAAAGCGGACTACGAGCCTATAAAGAAACAAGCTTTGGAAGAAGTAGCAAATCTCAACAAGAAAATTATAGAAGATCTGGACAGTGCTAAATCTTATTGATTTACTTTCACAGTGATGTAACATATCGATGGTTAAAATGTCAAAGGGCTTAAATGACAAATCATGATTTTTCAGGAGAGCAGAAAAACGAAATAAGTAAAAAATTGGGCATAACTTTTTTGATTTTAAAGCTATCGGTTTGTTGTAAAGGACACTTTTATTTATTTTTTCAAGCCGAACCGTATGCAACCATTTTATTTATTCTAGATAGCATAGTTTTCGAGATAGGTGTCCTTTAAGAATTGAAGTTCGATTATTTTGTCCTTTAAGCTTAAGTTTCTGTTGAGATAAATCATTAGCTTTGGCTTAAAGGACATGTTAATACAGGTGTTAGAATAGAATTGGTCCTTTAAGATAAAATTTCGATAAAAAATAATTATCCTAACATGAATTTGCCTGTTAAGCTGTATTGTGCTTTTTCAATATAGTACAAAAAGAAGCGCTGTCGGCATACAGAGTCAAAAAACATCAATCTCTCCCTCTCCTTTTTTTTTCGGAGGAGAATGCGTTTATGCACCGCAACCTCTGGCTAGCTAGACCTGCGACCGTGTGTGGGACTCGAGGCTAAAGCGTCCACTACCCACTAAACTCCCCCGGTTTCTCCTTCACACCCGATTGGGACGAACCAGTGCCAGTCTTGTTGCTATTGACCAGCACACTCTCTCCCTCTCCTGGGTGTCGTAAAAGGCAAGGCAAACGTGGACACTTACGGCATGGCTGGTCCGCAAGTTAAAAGTGGCTCAGTGAGACGTACGAGATCGTATACGAAATGAGATGATGCGGCATAGAACCAAAGGCAGTGGGCTGGCTATATCAGCTGTAGAACCGATAACCGTTGGGACAAACGTATTCTAGAGTGGAAAACGCGTCTCGGTAAACGTAGTGTAGGACTCTATCAGGCCAGGTAAAGTGATGAATTGCGCAGGATGGCAGGAGCAGGATGCAAGCGGCCGAGGATTGATCAGTGTGGCGAGCATTTGGAGGTTATGTCCCGCAGTGGATTGTAATATTCAGATGATGATGATGATGATTGTAAAGATCCATAGATTCATTCATCAATTTATTAACAGAATTATAACTATTGTATTGGTCTTAAATAAATATTGGATAACATCACATACATTGATCTGACCCCAAAGTAAGTAGCGTAAGAACATGTGTTATAGGCAATGAGATTACAATATATTGAACATAGGTGTCAGAAACAACAAAGGTACCACAAATGTATACTTAAATACGAATAAACATCCAGACACAAAACAAACACAAATGATCCCGAACCCACGACTCCTGGCGTAAAGGGCAGGGAAATCAATGTGATTTATTTGACATAAAACCACAGTGTCCTTTAAGCCCAAAACGCCTGAATCAAAATATGCAAGAGTAGGCTTTAAATGCCATAATACATTATCAGTGACCTTTAAGCAAATAATACAAAAATGGCCAATTTTTAACCATGAATATCTCGCTAACTATAAGGGATAGGAGAATCTTTGATATACCATTAGAAAGAGCTCAAAAAACTCAATACAAATGTAACAAAAAGTCATTTTCGCCAAAATGTCCTTTAAGCCCTTTGACATTTTAACCATCGATATTATTTCTTAATGAATAAACGTTACATAATATCAGAAATGTTTTTACACTTCCCCTCTCACCCCTCCTCCCTAGTACCAGTATACCAGTATCCCCATATCATATTATGCTTATTAAATAAATACAACCTCCAATGATGTCGTTTTGCCCTGGTACCAATACCAGTATCCGAATTATTATACTTTACCTAAACTTTTTAAATAACTCCAATAAGATCATGTTGCCTTAGTATGATATATTATACCAGTGCTATATTAAGTGCTTATTAAATAACATAGAGTTATAAAAACGCCTCCGCCTCATCTCTATGTTAAATAAATACAACTTCAAGGTCATGTTGCCCTGGTACAATATACACCAGTATCCATTTTAAATGCTTATTAAATAAATACAACCCCAATATGGTCATGTTGCCCTAGTACCATTATAAATATCAGTATCAATCTTAAATGCTTTTGCTTCTTTTAGAAAACGCAACTCCATTATGGTCATGTTTCCCTAGTACAATACATACCAGGATCCGTATAATTGTGGTAACCTAACCTTTTTAAATAAATAACTCCAATAAGGTCATGTTGCCCTAGTATCAATATAGTACAAGTTTCGGAAGTTCTTATGAAGTAAGTTATATTCATATAATTATAATGGTGCAAACATTAGTATCAATATAGACAAGTTTCGGAAGTTCTTGTGAAGTAAGTTATATTCATATAATTATAATGGTGCAAACATTAGTTTCATCTGCACCGTGGCGAATATCCATGTAATATTTGCATTATTTAATTAAGAATAGAATATGGAGAAAATGAAACGGCCATTTCTAACTATTCATTTTATTTAAACAAAACTCATATACACAATAATTTATTATTATCACAGATATTTCGCTTACTAAAATATTAATTAATTAGCTAATAAATAGCTCAGTACGTTAGATATGTACATACAACATGCATTAACAATTTGTACAGAATAAAACAATACCTACTTATTGACTCGAAACAAAACAATTTATTACACTTCTTGGTTGATCATAAAAAAGGGATGGGATATGTGTAATACTATGTAGTTTTGAGCATTATACACTTTCAGCTTTCTTATTCTGCCTATCGAGCAATCCCGCCAGTTCTGCAGGTATGGGCTTATTGCCCGCCTGGAGGAGAGAGCAAATGTTACGGACGAACTTCTGGGAGGGCACCAAGTCCGCCTCTTGCATTTTGGTCCATATAGAGAGGGCGCCTTGGCAGTCGTCTTCGCGTTCTGTGAAAAGATATGGTCAATTAAATAAAGGGATTTGCTTATCGTTTTTCTTTTATGAATGCGTACTAAAGAGCGTTTTGAAGTATACAACTTGCTCAGTGGAAGTATATTTTAAGTGTTCGTAGAATGGTCATTATACAATGTATATAAGCCTTACCTTGCTTGAACTTCACAACAGAGAGTAGTGTTACTTAGTCTTAGTAAATAAGAACTTACGGCAAACATCCAGCATCAAGTCGTATATCTCCAATACGTCCACGTGTCGTAAGCCACGAGCGCACTCAGCGAGCGCTTCAAGCGGTTTGAGTTTCCGCTCGTCGGCGAAGCGCTCGCAGCGGCGAAGCAGCGCGTCGGGGTGGAACTTCACTGTGGGGTCTAGGAGCAGCTTGCGAAGCGTCTTCTTGTAGCCCACTTCGGCGAATGCTGCTATTAGTGTTAGCTGCAATAGAAAAGGATAATTTAGAATAAATAAATAAAAAATAAATATCTCTGGACATTATTCACACAGCGCCATCTAGCCCCAAACTAAGCATTAGCTTGTGCTATGGGTGCCAGACAATGGATAAACATTACTTATATACTTTTTTTTTATAAATACATACATATTATACATAGAAACACACAGTTGTTTGTTGTTGTTTTTTTATTTGATTGTTGTCACTTGAAGAAGTTAGTTCCAACATATTTCCGCAATATGGAGAGGTTTTATATTTTTAATGGTCGGGCTATACTTGTCCAACAAGTCCCATCAAGTCCTATCGTTACACACCAAGATGCGTCAAGCAAGAGGCGGCAGAAAAGGTACTACAATGGAGTCTTTTGGTACATAAGTTGTCTTAGTTTAAGTCAGTTTTTACATGGAGAAGGAGGAAATAGAGGAGCTGGTCGGTGAGCCCAACATTATCGGTCAAGTTAAAGCGAATAGGCTCCGCTGGATCGGCCACATCGAAAGAATGGCAGATGACCGTGCAGTGGAGCGAACGTACGCGGGACGACCGGTTGGCCGACGTCCCATTGGCCACCCTAGGTACCGTTGGAGTGACGAGGTGGAAAAGGATATAGCACCTTCGGCGTCATGAACTGGCGGGAGGAGGCCCAGGACCGGCCGAAGTGGCGTAAATTAATATCCGAGGCCAAGACTCTCTTTGGGTCGCTGCACCATCATAGTAAGTAAGTTTTTACCTGAACATCACCCGCTCCGTGGACCTTCTTCCCCTGGTTGAGAACAGCCTGAGCAAGCTTGTTAAGCCGTCCATCAGTCTTCTCGTTGACAGCAAACTTCTCCTCGCAATGGCCTTCGCCCATCTGCGTCAAGATACGGCAGAGGAGCTCATGCTTTAGCGGCGTCTTGTTGTATTTGTTCGACAGGTATACGAACTCTTTGACTGCTTCTTGGATGTTGTCACTGGAAAATAAGACACAAACTCAGTTGAAAATAAAGTTTATTGTTGCTGAGCGATGTTAGCAACAATAAACTTGCGTTAAAAATAAAAAGCGAGTTAGACTGTCTAGGTTGAGTACTAGTTCAGAGAGGAACTAAAAGACGGTGCAGGGGTCCACGAGCGTAGCGGTCAAGCGAAGTCGAGTGAGTGCTTGATCGATGAGACGACTGGTGGTGGTTAATCCTGAAGGCGAAGTCGAATGGTGGCGGCTGAGCCTGAAGGTGATGACGCCGCGATGAGCTGTTGGCGCCGCGTGACGTCATTACGTCACAGCGGCAACATTTATCTTTTAAAAAAGGGGGAGGAAAACGATTTAGTATGACATGGCGATAGTAAGTGATCACTAACGCCCATAGACACCTGCTACTACATCGTTCTAAAGTGCGTTGCCCGGCTTTAAAGGAATTTGGAAGGAGGGGGAAGGTGAAGGGCTATGGGGGAAGGAAAATTATGAAGCAAAGCTATTACTAATACGTTGATCTTTTGTGAAAGCGTACGGTACTTCACCGTTCAAGCCATCTCATTTCAACTGACAGACAGGAACTTAAATAAATACCTT
Source organism: Mecyna flavalis (assembly GCA_949319885.1). NCBI lineage: Eukaryota > Metazoa > Arthropoda > Insecta > Lepidoptera > Crambidae > Mecyna > Mecyna flavalis. The sequence goes on from OX439426.1 coordinate 5,255,147, forward strand.
AATGGTATAGTAGACCGAAGTGGCCGCTGCTTACCATTAGGGTGACCCACACTAGCGTCTTTTGAGCGTCGGCGTCTTGCCGGCGACCTCCCCACACTAGCGTTTTGCGTGCCGCGTAGACGCAACGCCCAAAGAACGTTAGTGTGAGGAGGTCGCCGGCCAGACGCCGACGTTCAAAGGACGCTAGTGTGGGGGGTCACTTAGGTGGACTGCATACCTGTCTATCAACTGAAAAGACACAAAAAACTGCAAAATTAAACTTACTTTTTCAAATGAACCCGTATCAACGGCCCGAGCAACGTATTGGAAGGCTTGCAGAACCGCAGCGAGGTGAGCAGGTCGAACATCCGTCTAGTCTGCTGATGCGTTCCGTGCGCCGCCGTCGCGTCCAACAGCCGCCAGCAGTTCATAGCGATGCCGCGACCACCGGAGATGCGGCTGGAAACAATTTATCGATTGCTATTGTAATACTCTAGTTACCAATGAGGGTGTTTCAAAATAAAATATCCGCTAGATAACGCTACGTAGCAATAGCAGCCATACGCAGCGCCATCTAGCGGATTTTTTTCCTGAAACACTTCGCGCGTCGCCGCGCGATTGGAGCATTCACATGACGGCAGATGTATGGGAACGCGTCGCGCGTAGACGCGCGGTACCGCGTGGTAGTGTAGACGATATTATAACGTTTACTTTGGTCTTGTACCGCGCGGTACCGCACGGTCATAATTATGAACTTAGCCTTATTGTTTTATGTGGGGTCCAGAAAGCACAAGTAAGTTAATCTTCTTTAAATATAAAAGAAAGTCGTGTTTGTTACAACACTTATAACTCGAGAACGGCTGGACCGATTGCCATGGTTTTTGATTTGTTGGATTTGTTTCCGTCCCGAATAGCAGAATACATCTTAAAAAAGAAAGGATTTTGATCAATTCCCACGGGAACGGGAACCACGCGGGTGAAACCGCGGGCGGCCGCTAGTTATATAATAATACAACTAAACCCTTAGTTCCCAAAGTGGACTTGGAGGTGGACTACTAGAAGTCCACGGGAGTCATTTTGCTTTTTTATCCGAGCCTTTGGTCCCGAACTAACGCACCGTGATCCAAAATTGGACACAAAGGAGTGACTATCATTAAACCTTCGTAGTCGTAGTCCTGGTTTCCCAACTAAACCAATTGGATCATGACTACACATTTCAAAGCCAATCAACTTTACAGATGAGACTGCATGCTCAATCTCATGTCGGTCATACTACAGTGTGAGCTTACAAGCTCACACCGTAGTTGGCAGCACGTCGAGCGACAAGTGTCCCTCAATAAAATAGGCCGCAGTGGCCGCTCACTATCAGGTGACTGGTAAGCCTACTGTCAGGTGCATGTGTGCCAACTGATAATTAAAACATAAAAAAATTGCGATGTTTTCCTTTACCGGCGAGCTATTGATAAATCTCAAAGAAACACACGTACCCCTTTTTCGACTGCTCACTGATCAACTCGAAAGCCTGGTCGATCTTCTTCCGGTACACCATCAGAGTCGCGAAGTCGATGACTTTGAACTCGTCCAGACAAAAGTTGGGAGACGATTTGTTCAAATCCGCTAGAATTAGTTCGGCGAGGTCCAGTTCTCCTAGTTTCACGTGAAGGTCGAATATCGAGGCCTTCATACCGGCTGAGAGGAAGATCTGAAAGTAAACATGTATTGTTTAAGAGATATACGACATTACAACACATTTACTATTTGAAGTTGGTTTTTCTAGATTTGTAATTGCAAATTTTCTTGTGGCTTAGCTACGGAATTCTTAATCCCGCTTTTAATAAAGTAATGCACTTATGTATTTTTATCCCGATAAAGCTTTCTTTGAATACGCTTTCTTCCGATAAGGGTTTCTTTAAGATAACAGAAAGGATTCGAGATTTTAGTTTTTCCCTTTTTTCACGTCGCGAAAGTTTGATGTGATTTTTGAAATGGGGATAATTTAAGAGATGGAAAGTTACATAGGTTAGGCTGTGCTTTTATCAAGAATTTCGAGGTGGAGAGTAATTCATTCCACGCGTGCGAAACTGCCAGTATATTTAAGCCTCCGTAATTGAAACAAATCATCCGCACCATTTTGGACAGTAATATACACGGTTTGCAAGTGCGTGTAAAAGGTGATTTTATTCTTATAAACTTTAAATTAAAAGACACCTTCAAAATTTGTAGCAGCAAGAATTGAAAGACTTAATATTTTATTTCAAATTATTTTCCTTGAAGTTCAAAATAATATATAAAATCTTAATTTCCTTACCCCTTCTTTCTGACACCTGTCCGCAATCTGCCTGGCAGCAGCCAAGTTGCCGTCCCTGCAGTACTGCTGGAGTAGCTTCCGCAGAACGCCGCGCGTGTTCATGCCTTTAGCTTCCAACTCGTTCAGATCCGCGCGTAATGCTTGAAGGATAAAATATGCAAATAATCCGTTATCATTTGACACTTACCCCCTCTTTCTGACACCGGTCTGCAATCTGCCTGGCAGCAGCCAAGTTACCGTCTCTGCAGTACTGCTGGAGTAGCTTCCGCAGAACGCCGCGCGTGTTCATGCCTTTAGCTTCCAACTCGTTCAGATCCGCGCGTAATGCTTGAAGGATAAAAATATGCAAATAATCCATTAACATTCGACACTTACCCCCTCTTTCTGACACCTATCTGCAATCTGCCTGGCAGCAGCCAAGTTGCCGTCCCTGCAGTACTGCTGGAGTAGCTTCCGCAGAACACCGCGCGTGTTCATGCCTTTAGCTTCCAACTCGTTCAGATGCGCGCGTAATGCTTGAAGGATAAAAATATGCAAATAATCCATTAACATTCGACACTTACCCCCTCTTTCTGACACCTGTCTGCAATCTGCCTGGCAGCAGCCAAGTTACCGTCTCTGCAGTACTGCTGGAGTAGCTTCCGCAGAACGCCGCGCGTGTTCATGCCTTTAGCTTCCAACTCGTTCAGATCCGCGCGTAATGCTTGAAGGATAAAAATATGCAAATAATCCATTAACATTCGACACTTACCCCCTCTTTCTGACACCTGTCTGCAATCTGCCTGGCAGCAGCCAAGTTGCCGTCCCTGCAGTACTGCTGGAGTAGCTTCCGCAGAACGCCGCGCGTGTTCATGCCTTTAGCTTCCAACTCGTTCAGGTGCGCGCGTAAAGCTTCTTCGTTCATTTGTTTCTAGAATGTAGTTTGTGAGTTTTCATTTAATATAAAAGGATAAATTGTTTGGTCAGAGAAAGTACTCATGTCAGATTCTAAAATGTGACAAATAAAATTATTGGAAATTCATCTGACCGGCTTGAGACTTGTCCTCTATCAATAAAATTTTCAATTTTTGTCCCCAAAAACAGCAATTTTACTAAGGAAGCTGCGTGTCTGCCTGTCAACTGAACTAGCATAAAAAACACATTTTTTTATATTAGGTCAGTTAGCAGACAGGCACGCCGCCCACCTGACGGTAAGCAGCCACTGCAGGCTATTTCATTGAGGGACGCTTCAGCTGGAAGCGTCCCTCAATGTGCTGCCAGACTGTAGGCTCATCTGATCTTCGAGCCTCTGATTTCAAGTGTACTGGCTCCCACATTAAAATTGCGGGAACACAGCCAGAGCTGTTATGGCAGCAGAAACAATTATACAAAATCGGATGGTTTTCTGCACTCCTTGTGCTTAACACGGATGTTATGTAAAGTAGTAATAGTATCATTTTAATGGGTTTATCTTTAGCATAATTATTATCAGGCTGAAAGAAAACCATTGTCATGACCCGCCATAAAAATAAATTAAGAAATTGCTTACTGGATGCGGCATCTGCTGTGTAAACAAATCCCCATTATCTACGAGTGTGTCGTCTGTGATCTCGATGAGAGCGTCCCTAAACTGCTCTGCGATGTTCTTGTCGTGGTGTTCCGGGAGACGACTCAGGCAATAATCCGATGCGGCTGTTGACACTTTGATGTTTGCTGCTTTTAATGCCTGTTGGGATTTAGTGAATTTAGTATCGAGTTATTGTCAGAGAAGCTATGGAGGTGAACTTGTTTTCGAATCTATCCGGCTCGAAGGACCATTTTAGTTGAAGTTAAATGAATCCTCAAACATGTGTCATCAGGTATATTTTTAATTTGAAATATATTATAACGCGGTGAAGACGTCACTGAGCAAACCAGAACATTTCTATTCAAACATTTGAAGATGGACAAATCCTACAGCATGCACATAGCTACTGTCTATAGTATAGTACTTCTAATGGTGCGTCTATGCTTACGAAGCGAGCACGAGCGGCGCACGAGCGGAGCACGAGTCGAACCGCTCTGCTCGCGTGACAAGTGTGGACGCACAACGAGCCTGCCACGAGCCTACGACGATCTCTCCTCGAACATAGTTTCAGCCTAAATATCGAAAAACCGGCACGCGGTGCGAGACAAAAAATTGTGTAGTTCTATCTCTTTCTTTTACGTGGTCTATCCGTATCGCCCTCTTTTTCTTGTGTGAATGCGATAGATACTATCAATTTGTATGCAATTTGTCTATAGTTTTCTCTGTCTACGGGCGGAGCACAGTCGAGCACGAAACGAATGCTCGAAGCGCGCTCGTTCGAGGCTCCAAGTCCGTCCACAGTACACGAATTTTGGATCGGCTCGTGCTCCGCTCGTGCGCCGCTCGTGTTCGCTTCGTAAGCATAGACGCACCTTAAGTGATAGGTCATAACCATAACATACCATTAGTTGTGCTGGGTATTGACCTGCTAACTATATTTAAATATACATACATTACTAAGTTTTCTCACCTTGACCAAATTCACGAAATCCAGCAAATCTTCTTTAATTTTTCTATGTTGCATGAAGACACATAAAAACCTGCCAACCCAATCTTTGTTCTTATCTGTAGCCTTCTTTATCATATCCTCTAATATGTAAACCGTAGACTGTACGTCCGAACTTATTAAAAAGCCTTTTAGAAGGGGTTTCAATATTTTCTCTGCATCTATTTTGCCTTGAAATAATTCACCTGTAAAATAAAAATTAACTCATCTACAAAATGTTACACAATTAACTTTACATTAACATTAACTACTGCCCACGTAACCATACTTCAAAATGGGTTAAGTACAGGTCGGTTATCTAAAGCTGGCCCGTTCAACACATTCACACGTTGTGTCTGTGAATAAGCGCGTGGCGTGACGTCGCACTGAATACATACCATGAAAAGTCTCTCTGTGCCTCTCGCGCGAGTTTAATCTTATGAGTACAAGGGTGACGGTTATTGTTTTGCTTTTGCTACTGTTTACAAAGATGTTGTTCTTTTTTCAAATTTTATACTAGTGTGAGTACCGTGAACGGGCCAGCTTTAGTTAACCGACCTGTAGTTTAGGCGCAAAAGCTTAACGACAAACAGAAAAAGCTACTCCCACACTCAAATTATCAGTACAGATAAGATGTTTTCACGTGGAAGGCGATGGTAAGTTCGTAATATTGAAATAATTAGTAGTGGAAATGCGTAAAGGCACAGCTACCCCTCTCGATGGTTTCTCGTGATTATAGAAAACCATACAGGGCATCTCAACAGGATAAGGCTCTGTGTGATTGACTAACAAATAGCAGAAGTTATATACTTAAAAAAGAAAACTGAAAAAAAACCGCAAGTCAGGGATAACAGGACAAAAAATAAAACATTTTACATACATATTTCACTCGCTGCTCTCACTTGCCCGGTACTTAAAAGTGTCTCCATCATTGGAGTGAGGACCGTAGTCACAGTCAGACCAGCATCTTGGAACTTCTTCATCAGATTCTGAGGAGATGTGAAGCTGACATACGGGAGGGTGTACTCCATAATAGTTTCGTAATCCGGTTTCACGTCCATTTTTATCATGGTTGATAGTGTATTCATGATACCTGTAAATATTCGGATATTATTTTAGCAACTAAAATGTGCATCGTGAAAATATTGTTATTAGTATGTTGGTAACACTGACGTTTCAATGTCATTGCTGTATTGGCACTACAGTTTAAGTAACTTTTTTAGTAGGTAAATCTATCTTAAACCTCAAGATATGAGTGAGATTAAGAGTTAACTTAAGAATTTATCTAAGATTACTTATATTTACGAAAATAAGTGTGTGCCATATAAAATTATACCAGTCCATTAAGTAAATAAATTAAAAATAAAATTTTCATCACAATTAAATTAAGTAAGAATACTATACTATATCTATCTTTAAAACTGTTATACCTTTTTCTCCATAGCTTCTAGAGCTATGCAGCAAGATAGGCCAGAAGTAGTGGGGTCTGATCGGCAAGCCCAGCTGTCTCATGCGTGTGAAGATGTCCAACGCCAAAGGCACTTTGCCCAGCTGTAGGGCCGCTTCGGCTGCGTTGTGTAGCGCTATGGGGTTCCGCCCGGATGACATTAGCTCTTGGGTTACTAGGGCTATGACACTTGAGGGCTGAAAGTAGATGTATTAATATTAAAAATAAGTTTTTTCTAATGTAGACCTTAAATCTGGGTGAGAGTCCATCGATGGAAAGAGCCATAGTTCTCACTACCCATCAGTGTCAGGGTCAAGCAATAAATAAAATTAAAAATATCCTCCACTATCATTGCTCCATTACAATATCATTGCCATAACATAGATTTCACTATAATATAATTTTGAATTATAGTCAAATCTATGTTATGGCAATGTTATGTAATGGAATCAATGACGTTCAATATACAACTACACACCCAATCTCTAAGAAAAAATCCTCAAAAAACGTCCGAGCGGCGTTGACACAGATGACATTAACACATTCGTTCAAATAAACACCTTATCTCGTGGCAGTTAGTGTTTGATGTCAATTGTATACAACTAAACGGAAACTCTGCCCAATAGTTGCGTGGGCAGACTTTTGCTTCGGACAATATTTGAGCATGAATAAAGTCTAGTTGTATATTGAACGTCATTGAATGGAATATAATATATTCTTGAAAAAAATCTGAATAAAGGCTATTTGAATTGATTTGATAATCTTGAAGCATTATATTTAAACTAGCAGCCCGCCCTGACAAAAGAACAATAAAAGCGATCTTATTCATTTGTTATCTTGTAGGTACATCTTTTGCGGTGAAAATGAATAATATACCTAAAATATACACAGCACATTAAACTTACCATTGCAGCTTTTACACAGTCTCGGACTAAACTTCTGCCATGCAATGCCTGGTCATCTTTTGGTCCAAATGAAGGCAAAGGCAAACACTTGTATATCTCCAAAGCAACTAAGGGATGGTTTTGGAACACTAGTGAAGTTGCTACACTCTGCATGTATGGTGATATTGAAGGTTTATTAAGTGTCTCAGGGGGCAGATATCGTAGAACCTGTAAAGGATATAAAAAAAATTATAACCAATAATGTTTTTAAACTGCCTTGAATCTTGATAGCACATTCGGTAGAGACTACGCCTGTTAATACTGCCCGAAAACAGCCAAAGCTATAATTTATAGCAGATTACACCTGTGGGGGTAGCTAGCCCGTTGGTTTTTAAAAAACGCTACGGCCAACCAGATCCCAAGCTGAAATCGAACCCACGACCTCCAGGTTTCAGACCTGTGGCGTATCTACTATTTCTCTGAGGAAATCAAAATTACGGTGTAAAGACAGCCGAACCCTTTGTTAGGTTAAAGATATAGTTTTTCTACGGATGATTTGTTCTTATACTCTATTACAGTTAAGATTTTAAATATGAAAGAAGACTAGCTGCTCCGAAGCTTTGTAGAGAAGTTTTTATTCTTGTTTCACCGTTATAATTTTGCCTGTCACCGTGACATCATCCGGTAACCGTTCGGACAATCTCCATGACTATCTTGCTTACCTGTGGTATAATCTCGTATGTCCCGACAGCAGCCAACGTTTTCACAACCTCCATGATGGATGGCTCCGTAAACATCAAACCACTTCTCAGAGCCTTATCCAACTCTTCCAATACAGGATTTTTCTTCTTATTCCAAGCTAATGCTCTTGCAATGGCCACATGGGTATCTATAGACATCTCCATTTTTAATGATTTCATCATTAATAATACTTCATCAATGTTGTGCAGGTTTCTGGCAAAAGAAATGGCAAGGCATAATAGTAATATTATACAAATATAATATTAAAAAACTATATTGTTTGGATGATAATACTGATGTTAATTAAGGGTGGACATACCTTCAAATAATGCAATGCAAATATAAAATATAGTATAAAAATTATTTTAATTGACAGTGAAACTTACCCAGCTTTTCCTTGGCATATTATTAATGAATTGAAAACATTCTCAGTAGCTGGCAAATTCTGCGACTTCATATTGGAAATCACTTCAGTACATTGATTCAAGTCTCCAACCTATTGGAAAAAATGATAAGGTGTTAATACATCATTATCCGAGAATATAAAATTAATTTTGATTAGGTCTACATGTTTTATAATAATATATTTTATTTTGAAGAGAAGTGGAGATGGACTGGGCACATGCTGCGCGGTACACAGGAGAAGTGGAGCAACATCACTACAGACTGGTATCCTAGAGATGGGAGAAGGAACAGAGGAAGACAGAGCAAGAGATGGGAAGATGAACTAAAACTGACGGCAGGCCCAAAATGGAGAAGGGTTGCTAGAGACAGAGTACAATGGAAATTGTTATAGTCTAAGATCCGAACTAAGGTCGATCTTCACCGAGTTGATAATAGAATGAAACTTATTTTATTATGAATTTAGCATATTAGAAAACATATTAAAAATGGGTTGCCTAAAAAAATCCTGGACCGACTATGTTTAATTGTATTTTAAAAAAATAAAATTAACAAAATTCCAATTTTTTGCAGACAACCATATATCAACGTGTTCATAATAAAACAGCGCTTATGATGATATAAAAAAAAATCTATTATCCAATTAGGTGAAATTAACTGGTATCGACACATACGTGTTTATACCTGACAACCCAGTAGTCCCTCCACGTAAATAATAGAAAACCCAACGGCTGCACATTCTATATGTTTTGTACATTAAGTCAGGACATAATTTTCTTATTATCTTGTTATTGCAAAATTTTGTTTAAAATCATTAAAAAAAAAAGAAAAGTTGGCCGGTCCAGGATTTTTTTAGGCAACCCATTTTTAATATGTTTTCTAATATGCTAAATTCATGATAAAATAAGTTTCATTCTATTATCAACTCGGTGAAGATCGACCTTAGTTCGGATCTTCTACTATTAGAGGAGGCCTTTGCCAAGAGGCACACTGAACTCAGAGATATCTTATAACTAAAGAGACAACCACAATACAAAGAAAGAAGAAAGCAGTTCAGGATAAGAGGCTTATTATTATATTATTATTATTATTTTATTTTAACACTCAATTCAAAGTCTAATTCAAAATTTATTCATGCTGGCTACTCAAATTCATAAATATCGAATTAGACTTTGATGTTTTCATGAAGAAATTGTTGAACCTATTAGAAAAACACTTCTTTTTTTCATTAGGACTAGACTACAGTTTTGTTTTTTTTTTCATAAATTGAGGACTTACAGCTGTTACCAGCTAATAAAAATGATAATTAAAGCCCGTAATCCTAAACACAAGAATAAAAAGGAGTCCCATACTATTGCTTAAGCTACAGGACAGGCCCCAGCTAACTGGATGACTATAGGGTGGGAACCAAGCTCAAGTGGTTTGAGTGATGGGTTGGTCAGTTGGTGACGCTTTCCACTTACAATGGCCCATTCCGGAGGCTAAGTGCGGAAAATCTCCTGATAACCTGAACCTGACCTGATAGGGTGGGGATTGTGCAGAACATAAAATTTGACAATTTTTTTGTGTCAATTATCCCGTTTCCACCCAATTTCCGGGAGCAAAAGTACCCTATGTCACCCGAGAATAATGTAGCCTTCCAACAGTGAAAGAATTTTTCAAATCAGTTCAGCAGTTTCGGAGCCTATTCAATACACATATTTCCTCTTATAATATTAGTATAGACAGCTTACCTCAGCAAGTGCTCTAAGTATCAGTTCATACGTTGTCATATTAGGCTTGAGGGGGGCCATTTGCTGAATAAATGAGCTGACAGTGAGTGTCCGGTTATTGGCTATGTATACCCTAAGCAGTTCATTATAATGTTCCACTTCAAATTTAATGTGTGGTCTGAAAAAGAGGCAAAACAAATGATGATAACACCACATTGGAATAGTGTTCCTACCACTTAAATAGGTTCCTGTTTGGGTGGTGGTGGTTTATTTTGGTGTTGAGAACTATAAAAAAACATCTTCTGTCCTGATTACTGTGTGTGTGGCTATATGTGACTGTAAGATGGTATGATGCAGTCAGTCACTAGTATTACCTAGCAGAAAAACTAATAGGGCAGAATCAATCAGAATGACAGTACTAAACCAATAATTAATTATGTAGTAAAATTACTAGGTATATGAGATTTAGTTAATTATGTAGTAAAATTACTAGGTATATGAGATGTAATAACTGTTGTCTCGGTGTAGCGGGCGCAGGGCGGTGCCAGACAATAACTGCTTAGTTAATGTTTGGCACTGATCTGTCTAAGGGTAGACGTGGCACTTACCATCAGGTGTACGATCTGCTCGTCTTGTTACACATTGCAATAAAAAAAAGTTCTTACTTGATAAGTTTCCATATTAACTCTACAAATTCCATTCTAGCTGCTGGTGACTCATCTGGCATAAGCTCAGTGCAGCATCGAATTAGTAGTAAACCCTGTTTCTTAGTACAAAAGTCCAGTTCTTGGATTTTATTCATGACTCTGGATAAATCATTTCTATACACCCTATTCTTCTGGTGTATGTCAGAAGAAAGACCTGCTATTAATTTCTCCAATAGATCGTTTTTATTCGTGGAAGTATCTTGTGTTTTTAAATCTACAAGTGTAGATTTTTTTAAGGACTGTGTTACAGATTCCCCAACAGTTGTAGAAGAGGAAAACCTTCTACGGCTTTCTCTATCACCATATTTAATAGGAAGTGTGTCTGTAACAGATCTGAAAACACAGCAGTTGAATTAATATCAGGAATAATAATAAACTAAAAAATAAAAAGAATTATTAGTCCTAACCTAGCCGCATGTTGTTTAGGAAGGCATTGGCAAGAAAAAGATAGCCCATGGTACTTTTCTTTAAATAATACTTTTTTAGATAACAGCACTCTTGTTGAATTTGAAAATTTTGCGCAATGTCGCGTTAGAAACATTTTAGTTTAATCAAAAAAGTGGATCAAACCAAACCAACATCAAAACCTTTAAGATCAAAACAGTTAACAGAATTTGACAATTCTGTTCTGACATTGACATCCATTGACATGAATGACAATGCTGCCAGCTTAAGCTATTTTCCGGTTTTTTCCGGAGAAATCATGGGAATTAATTAAATCCGGTAATCCATTATCAAATAATTTATCGTTTTTATTACTTATTCTGTCCATTGAAAAGGAATTAAATTTTTCCCTTGCTGGTCTGGGCTTATAAAAAGTTTTTTTAGAGTTCTAATGACTAGCTATAGGTATAGCTAAGCATTTTGGCTTTTGACCTAGGTACTAAATGTGGGAATAATCTTTATCTTTGTATTGTAAAATTTGTAAAGAAGAATCAATTGAATGCAATCTACTAACATCTGAAATGAAGAAGACAAATTGAAGATGATGCCTGCAGTGCCTGCCTGCGGCCCCTGCGGGTGGCTAGTGTAGTGGGTTAAAAATATTCTGAATCGGACCAAAGAATTTGTACAATTTTTCTGCTCGGAATACTCATTCACCTACACAACTCACAATCCGGAGTGTGGAAGTTGGCGGATTAAAGCATCTATTTTTATTTTTTTATATAATCGATATTGTTTGGAAATTTGTATTAAAGGTAAGATTTGACTGTTGGGTTGAAGGCACGGTCACGCACGTACGCACCCATTTCTACACCGCGCGTTCGCCGGCGCCGTTGCCGCCATTTTGCTACCCCTAGAGACAAGCTATGTCAGCTATCCGCTTAGCACCCCGAATGCGTTTATGCACCATAACCGCAGTCTTGCTAGACCTGCGGCCTTGTGTGGGACCCGAGACTAAAAGCGTCCACTACCCACTAAACTCCCCCGGTTTCCCCTTCATACCCGATATTGACCAGGCCATTCCCGGGTAGTGCCGGGTGGCGCCTAGGGAGGACCACCCGAGAAACTAGATGTCCCTAGACTTGAAATGCGGGAGTTGGGGAGCTTCCTCCGCCCGGAGTTCCACCCTCAGGCCGGAAGAGGCGTGCTTAAGCTCGCATTTACTGCGGCCGCCTGCCTCCCACACACTCCTGCTCGCGACCATGGCAATTTTGTACAAGGAATCTCTAAAATACATAAGTTCACTTCCACTAAAAACGGTTATTTTAAAAAGTCGACTACCAGGATACTTTGATGGGGGAAGGGGTGTAGGAGGGGGAAGGGGATAGGAGGGGGAAGGGGATAGCAAGGGATGCGGGATAGCGGAAACCGGAAGAGTTAACTTAAGTTTAGTTCCAATGTACTTACCTACTACCACACATTGCCATAGGTATTGCTACAATAGGATGCAGATAGTGCTTAGAAATCTTGTGCTCCGTAAGAAATTCTTAAATAATATAAAAGTTATATTCGATACAAAAAAAACTTTTTTTTTTTGCTTCTATATTATTTATCCCATAAAGCTTGCCAACAAATGGATTGAGTGCCTTATGTGCTAAACAAATGCGAAAAATATTATAAAATTCAGATATTATCTTTTTTCGTACAACATACTTTGAACATACTTTACTGACCAAGTAATCATGTTCACAAGCTTTACATCTTCAAAGTCTGTATGTTGGACAACCTGTGTTCAGAGACTGTAAAACGCTGCAACTTCATGTCAGATACTTAGTTTAGTTTCTCAAAAGTCATACATACACGTGGCGCTAGTGTTCTGTGGTGTGTCAATCGTGGAAGTGGAGTGTGTTGTGTTGTGGAGTGAATGTAGAAATTATTCAATTTATTATCGTTGTCATGTGGTGAGTTTTATTTTTTGGTGTTAATGCTCTAGATGAGGACTTTCTTATAAATATGAAAGTGTGATCAGATGTTATCACAGTTAATTTTCATCAAACGTCATCAGTCGGCCGTTAGTTGACCGCCATGGCTTATGCTTGCTTGGAACGATCACAAGTTCGGCGGCACCGCCTTTTCTGCAGAACGTGACGTTTTTTACGCTTTTTTAATCCGATAAAAAGCAAGCATCGCTGTTAGGTTCTCCAACAAATTCTCGTGGCGTACGATGACCTAACCTTGCAAACATTTGCCCCCTTCAATTTATAACCAGTTTAACATGTACATAAGTAATTGTTGCCGCCTTTCCGTTGATGATTCATTATTATTATGATTTTCTCATGACGAGATTAATTTATTGGTTGCACGGATTTGAAATAAATCTTGCTTATTACCATGGTTAGGTAGCGTGTAGTTTGAATAAATTTAGGTTATTTTCTTAGTATTGCTAAAACTAAGTTATTTCGCAATTGTATGAACAGAATACCTACTCATAGTGTTCTATCTCAGTATTCTGTCCATACTTCTTTGATTGGATGATAAAATCATCTACTTCAGCTTACATAGTAACCAATAGTTATTTGCCTATTATGTGAAGATAGCAAAATATTCCTTGTTTTAAAATATACAACCACAAACATAAAGTTTAATTTAGGTCTCAATAACATAAAAATGTCTTAATTCAAATTTTGGTAGAAATTAAAACCTTCGAGCTTAACATAAAAAAATCAATTATTTTACTTACCTAGGGTTTCAATATCTAAATTGGTTATTCAAGATTTGATATGAAGATTCCAACATTCAATTCATTCATTATTGATCAAACTAAGAGGTCAGTCAGTGTAGTGGAAATTGACTCCAATCAAATTGTTTTTAAGTTGAGCTGACCAGTTTTTGCTGTAATAAGTTTAAATATGAATGAACCAAAACATTAACTAAGAATTATAATGTTTAAAGTTTAGTCTTATCCAATGTTCATTATTGGTTCTGATAAGAATTTTGAAATCTGGTTAATGGTTCTCATGGTTTTTAAGGAAATTATTTATTCTATGAATATGAATGGAAGAACTTGCATGGGCATCTTTTTATTGATAGATTAATTTTCAATAAGTAGGTATGTTATGTTGAATAAATGAATTAAAATGAAAATATTTTATGAGACACTATTTTCATAATTGTTTTCTTTCAGCATTTGAAATTGATTGATATCCTACCGTCTGCTCTATCGGACTACATTCACAGTACAGCCATTCATCTAAAAAAGTTTATAATCTCCTTTATCTCATAATTTTTTCAGAAAAATAAAATACTACAGTACTTTCTTTAAATATTACAACCCTAATGTAAAAATGCCTTGGCCTAACTACTTTAAATAAAAGATTAGGCACATTGTATCAGTGCTAAGTGTCATAATTATGGTAGAGAAGTGTCTACATTTAGAGATAATAATTATTTTACACACAAGGGCATTATGATAACAATACCGTTGACAATAGATAACTGTGACATTTTGAGTATTTTTAGAGGGACATGTTTGGTGTATCGTTTGAGGCCTGCCTGTTAGATTTTATAGATGTAGGTAATTCTTTTTTTCATGATTAATCTTTCGAGCCCCGGATCACCAGACACAATAGAAAATCTATTGTTACGCGGCACCCGAGTGCCGGTTCGGGATTGAGTGGTTAATATAGGTAATACTAGAAATAGGTTTTTTAAATAAGACATTTAATACATTTTTACTTTGGTCGCGAAAAATATTCTATGACATTTGTTGGTACAGAGCTTGAGAAGTCTATTACTAGGCATGGCCATCTCAATCGGGTGTGAAGGGGAACCGGGGGAGTTTAGTGGGTAGAGAATGCTTTAGTCTTGAGTCCCACACACGGCTGCAGGTTTAGCTACCCTGTGGTTATGGTGCATAAACGCATTCTTCTCCAAAAAAAAAAAGGCATGGCCTTACAATGAAATCCATGAATATCAAAATAATTAAATAAGTTATTGAAATATAAGCACAAGGTCAAATTAATGACATCATTCTATCATGGTTCGGAACAGGAAAATCAGAGTATTCTGATAGTGACAATGTACCTAATATGTGTATAACATCGGCTGGAAATTATGCTGTTGCATACTGTATTTGGACTCATCATAATAGGTATTATTAAATTTAACATCCTTGTTTTGGTATGTTTATGTAAAAAAAAACATACAAACCATAAACAAGTAGGTATCAAGTTAATTATGCGTGGTGTAAATAATATAATTTATTAAGAATTTCATAATTTTTTTTTCCGTATAAAATGTGTTGATGCACCATTACCTGCAGGCAAGCAAGACCGCTCCGGAAGCTCCAGACTAAAGGCATTCGTCCCACTATTCATTAAACTCCCCCAGTTTCCCCATCACACCAGAAGGGGATGGGGCAAGCTTGTGCCAACCTAGTGGCGATGGACCGACCCAAAAAAAAAATACAGGTCAACTTGTGTAGCTATAAGATACAGCAGAAATTGGTTGTAAATTCTTTAAAAACTGGATATTTTATTTATGTCATTTGTAGCATTTGAAGAAGCAATTATACCTATTTGATTTTGATCTATTCGTTTCGTTTGGGTCTCGTCCGTCATGCGCGACGTTGCGACTGGCGGATGGCAACAGATTCAACGATCGACGATCGTAGCAAGTGACAGGTGGCGAGCGATAATACTCTTATCACGTGCTCACATTAATCACTCGGAAATACTGGCAGGAATCTCAGCTAGGAAATACCTAGATAGCCTATTTAATATTCGCAGTAGCTTTATCTTGATAGCTCTGGCTTAGAGTGGCGTGATCACTTATGGATCCAGGTCCAGGTGGCATTAGGGATAAGAATGATAAATGCGGCAATTAAAATATAGTTTATGATTCTTTGCTAGCTTTCCGCCTGCGTGTAAATGTTAGTTTTTTCGTATAGATTAGCTTACTATGCCTATATCATAAAGTCATGACGATTTCTTGTGCGACTATTATCCCATGGAAACTGAGCGTAAAAACAGCATACTATAATAATTATACAAGGTCAGTCTATGCTGGTCTCGTTCCCAATTTCATTATAATCGGATGAATCAGCTGGGCTTTGAGCAATTTAAGAGTTTTTCAGGGACTATTTACATGTAAATTCAAACTCGAGTCTTAACACTGTGTTGGACAGAGTTGCCCAACTATCGATAGTTTCGCTATCGATAGTTGACCTTGAAAAATAGTAACAATATCGATAGTGCTATCGATAGTATCGATAATATCGATAGTATCGATACTATCGATAGCCCAAACCAGGCAATACTATCGCGGGTAAGCAATACTATCGATACTATCGATAGTATTGTTGCTCGATAGTATCGATACTATCGATAGTATCGAAACTTTCGATAGTATCGGAACTTTCGATAGTATCGATAGTTAAAAAACTATCGATACTATCGATAGTATTGTTGCTCGATAGTATCGATAGTATTGCCTGGATTTGGGCTATCGATAGTATCGATAGACTATCGATACTATTGATATGACGTCAACTATCGATAGACTATCGATAGTTTAGCGATAGTGGACTATCGATGGGCAACTCTAGTGTTGGAATAGTATGTCTACAGCTTACTACTAGTTCTAGCCTAGATAGTTCTAGAATAGAATAGACGCGTGTGCCTTGCACCACTGGCTGCGGTGGGTGTACGTTACGGACGGAAGCCTCGCGTGCTCTCGCGCAGACGGATTACGCTTCGTCATAGATTACCGCGAACCAGAGCCACCAGAGGGGAAGTTTACAACACTGCCGATAACGTGTCCACTTTGAAATATTTGCAATTGCATAGTTTGTGTTTTGATAACAATATTGTTCGCGGGTCAGAAGATGCCTCTGATAGTCGAAAACTATACAGTGTCAGTAAACGAATACCTATTGTGAGTCTTGCGGAAAGTAACCTATCACTGATAGATCCGAATGCACCAAGCAGATCATCAAGGTGGATCGCACGCAAATAATGTGACCGATGATGCATTAATAAGTCAATAAAAATTGCTCAAGTAGGTATATTGGGAATCTTATAGAACTGGAGGGCGATCGCGATAAATAATTTCAGCTAAACCACGACCGAACCGAAGCTATTCTGCCGACTTCGTACAGCGCCGTCGCGTGTTTCAAACGCGATACCAACGGCTGAGGTTTAGTTGTTGCTTATGGCCCCTCTGGGCCTATTAAGAGTTAATGGAACATACCTAAGGACTGTAATACCTACTATAATATCGAAACAAAATGTTTGGTCAAATGTATTCATCTTTGACAACTCTTTTGATGAGATCTTATACTTGTTTTGGAGATCTGACGGCACTTGGATGCTCCAAATGCAATGAAAAATGGACTTATCACATATCTTGGAACATCGTCCAAAAAGTCTCCATTTAGATTTCAAAGCAGTTACACAGCATGAGAATAAATACATCACATGAAACAATCGGCATGACATACCTATTCCCGGCCTGCCCCATTCCACATTTCTCATCTTAATCTTTGGCCATGACTCAAACAGGAAACCATTTCTTATTCCTAATGCGTGTTGTAACTCGTAACAAACTATTCCAACAATTTGTAGATAGACAGTTTAGTAATCTTCAATTCTAACTTACCTACATGTAAATAGTTTCTTTAACGGTAACATTTGATAATGGCCAGGTTAGGGATTTGCAAATCAGAGTTGCAGTGTCGCTAGGTTATGTGCTAGGTTTTCTTTTTGCGTCAGGAAATGCTGTTACGCACCGGCCCTGCTTCCCTGACAAAACCCCGGCGGCCCCCTTTCAGTCGCCTCTTACCAGGGGATACCTCGGCGGTATTCTTAGGCCCCCAACCGAAGGGCACTAGGATAGGTGCCCTATGCCAAGAGCATTGCACCAAATTTGGTTTTAGCTAATCAATTCGGCCGGTTTGAACTTGAATTTGACACGACCGTGCCTTTAGTACTATAATAATATTTTTGCTTATGTATGTACGCGATTTCCGTTTTTAACCGACTTCAACATGGTTCTCAATTCGGTTGATCGACTTGCTACCCACTAAACTCCAACTCTTTACATCTGAGTAGGATGAACCGGTGCTCGCCTTGTGGCGGTTCGGCCAGTTAACCGGCCGATCCCTCTCTTGGTACCCCGGCCTGATGCAATAGTCCAGAGTGGCGCCTAGGGAGGTAGCCCAAGACTGCCATCTAAGCTGATGGCGGCTATTACGACGAATGAAAACAAAACTGACTTGTTAGTCAGTTTCAATACGTAAAATCATTTCTTTGCTTACAAATAAACTTCAACCCGAAACCGCAGTAATCAATATGATTGACATTTGGATAGTAGATCCCTTCTATCACGCAGGCCCAACTGGGGAAAAGGGACATCCATTTATTTGTATACATGTACACGTACAGTCAACAGCACATCAACCTATACACTCGCAGTTCGATATTAGCGCTTACGCCCCTGACATAAGGGCGGTGCAAAGTCCAAAGTGTAAAGATTGACGTGCTGTTCACTGTACATCTGTTAAATAAATGACTTATGCAAACCAACAAGGTTGGTCGTTAGTCGTTACATTAAATGGTTCCTATCTTACATTTTGTTATGGTGGATTAAGGATTGAATCTAGTATGCTAAAAACTTTTGCTGCGTGTTGAATCCATAGGTACTCTGTATTGAAAATGCGAAAGTAAGCCTGTCTTTCTGTTACGCTTTCACGCGAAACCACAATAGATTTTGATGTAGTTCAAACATAGACTAGACTTATCCCGGGGTACTCGTGATACTAAATTCCCATGGAAAAACAGAAAAAACCATCACTTTCCTGCGGGATAAACTCTTAGTCCCCACGGCTATCACATCACTTCAAATCATCAGCCTGTAATAGCCCACTGCTGGACATAAGCCTCTCCAAATGCTCGCCACGCTGATCGATCCTCGGCCACTAATGCAATTAAAAACCCCTATGTATTAAAAGTATTTAAATAAACTCTAAAAAGTCACTTCTTTATACGCACGTCTTAATCAAATCTAATTTTAAATTATTTTTATACAGTTCTCAGTTTCATCTCATTTAATAAACGTCAAAATTAGTTTGCAAATTAATCAGGTCAAAATGATTTCGTGTAACGATAGATCTGAGGATTCGGCGAGATTAAATATCCCGTTATTGCTTTTATAAATGGCTGCCGTACCTATTCGGATTCAATTTTACAATTCACTGGTTCATATTAATGTTAGAAATGAAAAACGGCTGGTTTTCCAATAGAAAGTAAGGATTTGTGACGAAGGATAACGTTTATCGAGTTTTATTGCTAGACATCGAATAAGTAGCTGATGTTCTTTTGTACTGTCGTAGGTAATAAGTCCTATTTTTTTATATTCGCTAGTCTTAAACTTAGAGCTTGAACCATAAGTGCGTAAAGTTTTGTAAATAAATACATACCTAATGTATGATAGAAACACCCAGACTGATAAAACAGAACATGTGTCACGCACAATGCTCGTACCGTGCTGGTATCGAACCCGCGACTTCTAGTGTAATAGCTGAATTTTCCTAATTCAGTCGTCAAAATTTGATCATATTATAGTGAGTGCCTAAGATTCGAATATCAACATCTTCCATCTTTAAGTAGTTTCAAAACAGTTTCATCTAGACATGAATTAATGTAGTACAAAATCCTTAACACATTAGGTTACAATAAACAAAGGCAACTTCGTTGAAAAAGGTCGTCGAAACAAAGTGTTACGTGGGAGTTTTCTATTTTCGGTTGACTGTTACCCTCTATAATATGTATAATGGAGGCACTCACGATACGAAAAATGCTTCGCTTAAATTATTGATGCTATTGCTTTGATCTTCGAATGTTTGTTACAAGTTATATGGATTAAGTGAAGTAGGTTTACCAGGTAGGTTCCTGTACTGGGCCGTCTAGATGGGTACCACCGCCTCAGTGCCAGATATTTTCCCGTGAAATAGAAGTGTGGCAAGCACTTCTGTGTTTCGGGGAAAGGGCACTGAAGCTATTACCGGGTATATGAGGTTTATTCCGGAAATCCCCACCGAGACCTAATAACTGTCGTCTCGGTGTAGCGGGCGCAGGGCGGTCCCAGACAGTAACTTCTTAGTAACTGTTTGGCACTGAACTGTCTAAGGGCAGACGTGGCGCTTACCATCAGGTGTACGATCTGCTCGTCTTGTTACACATTGCAATAATAAAAAAAAATTAAGTTTGGGAACGAATAGAAAACCATCTCATTAATAACCTGGATAAAACGAACAGAAATGTTTGCCGTAGAAACTATAATTTGTCTTTGTCTGAGGCGTAGGACCTATTGCTTACGGAGAATATTATTTGTTACATATTACCTACATCTAATATTCGTTGTATTTGAACTTACAATGATAGTAAAAACAAATAAGGTTTATGTTTTAGCTTTAGGCAAATATGTGAATAAGTTTTTCAATTGACGCTAGTTGCTCCACGTTTACAGTTGGTTAAACTGATTTATGTTAAATTATTTATATTATTGATATCAGGCACCTGTGCGGCATCCTTAAAAGCAGAATTATTTAGTATGCTAGATAACTGTTTAAAGGTTGTGTTAGTATGTTAGCGATAAGTAATTAAATTATTTACATAATAGATGTTTTGTAACGTACATTCTTCCATAAATTCTAAAATTTAAGCTTTGTGATTTCTTGTATCGATTTAAAAAACACGAAGTGAATGCCGTGACCTGTTAAAAAATTTCTGTACCTAAACCATAAATCTCCGGGAACATTAACCCTAGAGTGGGCGCGTCTTTCCGCGAAACGTCAGTGGGCGCGTGGGGAGCATTTTGCCGCCCCTTTTCTTTGAACATTTTAAGTAGAAATACAGCAGTGTAATTAATGTATGTTCTCAGGATTTAAGTAATACACAAATAAGTAATGATAAATCAACATACTTATTAAACTCTGTTAGAAACTTTGGTTTACACAAGATATTAAAAAACTTAATATTTTAATTGACTTTTTTAAGTTATCCTATAGATACTCATTGGTACTGAAAAAACTGGTAAGAAAATACAAAATAAATTATGTTTTCTAAATCTACAGGATATGCTTTATCCAAACAGTCTTCACAAAAGTATGTGTTATGTTCATTGCACAGTAACTTTGGGCATCTGCAACACCCTTTTTTCGTACGCCAATTTTTCTTTGTTGGACATATTATACTGCATTTGGCCTCCTACTTTGAAGATGATGCTTGTTCCGCTGGTACAAAGCGAGCAATTTTGTTCCTCAAAGGAATATCGAGGCTGATGACATATTATACACTCGGCGGCAAAAATAATCGCCCACTTGGCTTTTTCCATACAAACGTGGTCACTTTAGCGTCTCATAGATAGAAAACTATTTGCAGCTGTGCAATGATTATTACGTCAACGGAGAGGCCAAACGCCCAATTTTTGAATCACAGTTTCAAAAATTGCCAAAAACCGCTCAATTTTCTCAAAAAGGAAAAACAATAAACCGAATTCAACGCTCCATACATCGTAACATGAAGTTTGACTCGACTTTAGTGTTTTTTCCTTTTTGAGAAAATTGAGCGGTTTTTGGCAATTTTTGAAACTGTGATTCGACAATTGGGCGTTTGGCCTCTCCATTGACGTAATAATCATTGCACAGCTGCAAATAGTTTCCTATCTATGAGACGCTAAAGTGACCACGTTTGTATGGAAAAAGCCAAGTGGGCGATTATTTTTGCCGCTGAGTGTATATAGTAGCTATTTTTTATACCACGTCAGTTGGCAGATAGACACGCAGCACACCTGATGGTAAGCGGTCACTACGGCCTATTTCATTGAGGAACACTTCATCAGGAAGCGTCGCTTAATGTGCTGCCATACTGTAGGCTCATCTGATCTTCGAGCCTTTGTTACCGCTGGTACAGCCAGGTGAACTAGGGTGAACCACGGGAAAAAAGAAAAGCCCCTGGTACACCCAGATATCTTGGGGTGAACTAAGGTAAGAAATAATTGCCCTTGGTACACCTGGGTGAACTACGAAGGTGGACCATGGGCAATGACTGGATTTCAAGTGTACTGGCTCCCACATTAATAGTGCCGAAACACAGCAAGAACTGTTATCGCGGCAGATTTCACTTGTGGGGGTGGTAGCTAGCCAGTTGGAATCTGAAAAAGACCTACCACCAACCAGACCCAAGGCGGGAATCGAACCCACGACCTCCGAATTTTTATCCCCGAGCGGCTTAGCCACTGTTCCACGGAGGCGCTGTGAACTAGCATCTTCAAAATCAGACGTTTCCTCTAGCGAAGACACAATTTGAGCGTCCATTTTGTTATTGATACTTATAATCCTGAAATTAAAAACGTTTTTTAGTTTAAACAATACATGCACCATAAAATAAAGACTACATTTCAACTTCGCAAAAAATACATGACAAAATTTTTACTTACGTGAGTGGGCGCGCAGTGAGCAATTTGCCGCCTGGCGACACGTGGTGGTAATTATCTTCTCCTCAAGCAGTCCCCCGCGCACTGATGGCGTCTTGCCTTTCAGCATGCGTTGCGAACAAAAGTGGTGGCAGCTACTAAAAAGCGCAAGCCTAACAGTCAAATGTTTTACGAATTATTAACGTTCTTTTAGCGCGGGCGGCAAAATGCTCATAGCGCGCCCACTCTAGGGTTAATTATGGTAGCTCCCGCTCCAGCTCTTCATAGCATCAATAAGTAGTTCATCTTCACAAATTTTATCAAAGAATTCTCGTGAATATCCGCAGGTGTATATCTAATTAGCCTGTCCTTCTGCTGTTCTAATTGGATGTAAGGTTTTCGTGTAACTCTGGAAATATCGCTAGAATTTGCGCTAACCTTGACAACAAACGTCATACCAGTGGCTTTATCTTTAACTTTTATTACTGTCGTTAGTGTTTCATTGATAATTTTTTGGGATGACAGCGAATTTTGTTACCGCGTATTTTTTTTTATCACAATCAGACTTTCAAAAACAAAAGAACGACAGTTAAAGATTTCTTCAATATCTATCTATGTATTATAGCTTGTAAATTCGTGATGTATAATAACAAAAACGAAGACAAGGGTACTTTCTACTTTTTGTATTTTTTTCTGGTCAGTCTTCAGTAATGGTGAAGAGGTGTCCCTCAATGGAATAGGCCGCAGTGACCGCTTTCAATCAGGTGGGCTGCGTGCCTGTATGCCAACTGATCTAGTATTAAAAAAAATGGTAGTCCGTAGAAATCTGTCCTAACAGCAGGGGGATTTTAAAGATTGAAGCATCTTTTGTGGAGTCAATTACACAATAGGAATGAAAGGGAAACCAATTCCCATCGTCTACTCAACCTAGTTGTAATGAATGGAACCATTAAAAAGTTCAGGGTCGTAAGAACAGAAGTGTAATGAACATTACACTAGAGGAGAATGTTGCAGAAATGGTTACACTTGTGAATGGTTTTGTTAAATTGTGTGAGCGTAACCGAACAACGCAGGACATATTGTAAACCACTTCCTACAACCACTTACACCAATTAACAGCACTCTATTGTCCACTTGAACACGTTGTGATAGTCATCAGACAAAGCCGCCATTTTGACAAACTACATTGTGTCCCAATTACCCCAATTATAACTTGAAGTGCCTTAAACCTTTTGTTTAGAGGTAACAACGAAATCTGAAACTGTCATTTGATTTGAGCGTCATGATATGGTCATTATGCGTACATGATTACTTCCTGAATGTTTTTTAAAGGTTTTTGAGCTATAAAGAAAACTGTAACAGCCCGCCAGAGGCCTCTTGCCCCAATTTTCCAAAATTTCTTAAGAATGTAATATAATTTTTTACACAGGGAACAGATTGCTAGGTTGAGAACTTGGACGTACATTGTTAAAATAGAAGATGAATATTATAATTAGGTACAATGATTCGAATAGATTAGTCATGATGAATGGTGCAGCGCTATTGTAAATGATTTAAGACATAAGGAAGCAGAAATTTGTAGAGCCAATAGCGTAGCTTCTAAGTTGTGTTGTGTGTGCTGTAAATGTATTGTAAGTGTTACTACTATTTGTAACCTTTCCGGTAATGACTATGTTTCGATTAACTGCCTCCGTGGTACAGTGGTTAGAGCGTTGGGCTCTAATACCCGGAGGTCGTGGGTTCGAATCCCGCGGGGAGCATCACTTTGTGTGAATGTTTCCAGTTTGGTTAGGACATTGCAGGCTTGAATCACCTGAATGTCTGAAAAGAATGATGATTCCGTGCTTCGGAAGGCACGTTAAGCCGTTGGTCCTGCGCCTGATCTCTCTTCGGTCGTGTCAGACTCCTGTCCCACCGTGCTATGAGAGTAAGGGAATAGGGAGTGCACCTGTGCTTGCGCACTCACTTGTGCACTATAATATATCCTGCGTAGTTGGCTGATCGTAAAAGATTGGCCGCCATAGCCGAATCGGCTGGGAGGACATTATTATTATTATTATGTAGGTACATTTTAAGATCTCGGGCCCATGGGGACCCGGTCCTTTGAAGCATGCGTGGGGCCAAAGCCAACACGCAGAGGCTTTTTGGTACCATTTTATCTAATTTGTGATGGGTACATCTGCCAGGTTTTATCTCTGCATAGATATAGAATCTATCCAAAGACAAAACCTGGCAGATGCAGGAACTATTGCATAAATAAAAAGAAAATAAGCCAGGTTTATGGGGTGAATATGATGGACCGGTTACTAGGCTATTGTTTGAGACTGCGGACGTCTGCCAAGAATAAAGTCTCAGAATTTTACCAGTGGCAGACGGTGACTTGCCTCCCACTGGATGGGCACCCGAAAACAGCCACCACTCTAAGCGGCCACCAGGGCCGCGGGCAGCACGGGCGCAACATCGGCGTGGTCGGCTCAGGGTGTCGAGAGGTGTGAACCGCTTTCTGCGAGGTGGTTTCCCACCTCACCAACTCGCGACTTATGCATCTTTCACTTCCACCCTGCGAGCATATAGCTCTAACGCCTCACTCTGGACGGCCAGTTAAGGAAAGCCAGAGGTGAGAGTCCTGCGGCCCCCCTTGGGGTCCACTCCGGACAGCCAATGAAGGCAAGCCGGAGACGGAGGGCCTGACCGACTCTCGGAGGATCTCGGGTCCGTGGTGTCGCTACTCACCAACAGCTCGCCACAAGCTGCCCTGCGGAGACTGACTGCACTGGTAAACCAGTGGGCGATGGGGTCGTCACATCCCTACGCACTTATTATTATTATTATTATGTTTCGATTGTTGCAGGTTATGTACGCGTGTCGTTAGATAAACAGTGCTGTGATAGGATTGTTGAACGATCCAACTGTGGAATGGTTCCGGTGAGCTGGCGTTGTCTTGTTAATGTGAGTTGAACGATTCGATTCTATGAATATGTCTGTCGTCAATTGTTTGAACTTTACGAGGGCACGTATGTCCGGCCATTGTGTTTTTATCATTGATAGCTAATTTTTGATTGTAATCGTTGTCATCGCATCGGTTTTCGATTAACGTCATGCTTACGTAAGCGCGATTGATGTTTCTGGCTTGGCAATAAGCATTTTTTTATATACTGACACACCCAGATATTAAGCTTATCGGAAAAATAAAACTGCACATAACATTTTTGAAATGAAAAATGCATGACTGCTGTCAGAAATAAAGAATGTAGAATCAGTGATTATTATGTTCCTGTACGGAAAAAAGGTTTAGGCGCAGAACGTCAGGAACGCAAAAAAGCTGTTTGGTTGGAGCCGGAGTTTCGCACCACCAGCCCCAGGGTTCTTATTTAGGGGGATTTTACCCCACGCAAGAGAGCGCGGTTGTATTACGCTTGATTTGAGATTTAAAGTAGTAAATGTACATAATGTGGGCTCTTAAATAACAAAATAGCGGTCTGTGAGACTGTGAACTATGTAGTTTATGTTCCCATAAAAATTACACAATGAATCGTATGATTCAATTATGCTAGATGATAATGAAAGTATGTGTAACTGTGACTTTCCATGGCATCATTGTATTAACAGTAGTAACATTAATCTCGTGTTGGTAAATTGCCGCAAATGAGGATATTAACAAAGTTATGATTTCACAGTAGTTAACATGAATCAACAGAATTACTGACCAAATGGACGGGACGTGTTAATTTTTATGTTTAGGTTTAATGAAGTTTTAATTTTTTGGGTTGAGTTACTTAAATACATATCTACGTATTTAAGTAACTCAATCCAAAAAATCACTATCTAGTGATTAAGGGATTGGTCTTCATAGAAGCTGCAAGGATTCTTTGTGGACCTCGGAGTGGAGAAAAATAGTAAAAACGTAACAATTCTGTATTTAAATAAATTGATAAGAATAAAGAGGCATTAAACAAATAAATTGTCACAAAAACATTACCAATAAAATATGTCTGGTACACATTCAAAAATACAAATGTAATTTTGTTGTAATGTTCGTACTGCATGGAGTATTTTCACAATCCCAGGTGGATTGCGCAAATACTGTGTGTTGTGGATTGTGATCCAAGCACGTACCTAGGTCCTAGATCCTGTCTGTCTTCTATGGCTTAAACAATTAAAACGGTCGATTTAAAGACTTCGGTTTGTTGTACGGAATGTTCCTCTGCTAATGTACATTTTTTAAAGAATTGTTCAATTAATGCTAAAAATCCTTGTGTTGCAAATATTGTAATTGTAAAAGTGGTCCTGTTACGTCGTGTATGAGTCAATCGCGTGCACACAATTGCACAAAGCATTTCTAATAAGTACTTTAATTTTTTCCCCCTCGCTTTTATTTTAAAACTATGACACATCGTACATTAGGTTTAAAGTGATCGGATGGTTGGTATAAATTAATGTATTTATTAGATTGCATCAAAATAAATTGGTTTCTTTATCATCAGCTTCTTACTTCCTTCCGTGAAATTGAGAGAGATTGAATTTACTTGTTTATGACAGATTGAACAAGTCGTTTTATTTTGAATAGCTTATTAATTCGTTCAATATTGAATTTTACTTCAATGAAGGAGGCGTTAGACAAAATAAAGCTGATACTTAGTACTTACTCACATTGTTAGTATGTGGATCAACTCGTCATTTATTATTACAATTTATAATTCACGTGACCTTTGTCAATCTTCTCCCCTCTTCTCGGCCGCTCGTATCTTTCAATTTTATTGTCATTGACATAGTTGCGTACATTATCCACTAGAATTTAAAATCAATGGCTGTGGGCTCTTTTATCGTGTCTGATTTCATGCTAGTCTTAGTGTCTTTTAAAATTATTGTTATATAGGATTTCAAATTCTGATTTAAGTCTCCCCTCTTCTCGGCCGCTCGTATCTTTCAATTTTATTGTCATTGACATAGTTGCGTACATTATCCACTAGAATTTAAAATCAATGGCTGTGGGCTCTTTTATCGTGTCTGATTTCATGCTAGTCTTAGTGTCTTTTAAAATTATTGTTATATAGGATTTCAAATTCTGATTTAAGTTGCCGTTTTTAATATTTTCCTTCAGATTTTAATTTGGCACATTTGATTTTTTCTTAAGTTAGGTATATTCAAGATCCGGCCGTACTTCTTCCACTTGCATCAGACCTTTGATTTGCTTTCAGTCCTTTCAAAATAAGATACACAACAAGAAACAAATTGCAAAAAGCTTGCTAGGTTCTTGTTAGTGCAAACACACATATTGTCCCATCAACATTTTAAAGCGTGCATTCACACTATTACTGGTGTATAACACCATTGTCAATAGGACTTTGTGGTTATTCCCACTGTCGTATCTGATAAACCAATTAGTATTCAACTTACCTCCTACGATAGTTGTTCTAGCGTGTCGTTTCTTAATACCGGCTTACAACCGGGTTGTATCGGGTCGTGCTAATGTTTGTCATTGAATGACAATGGTAATGTTTGGTACACTGACGCCCACTAATTGGGACTAATTAAAATTTAACTGTTTTCGTTTTTTTTGCATTTGCATTAGTTAAGTCGTTAATTGATTAGTCACAATACTCACAATTTGACGACTTAATGTTCGTGTATGAAGAAACTGGTTTTCGGATAGATTGTATCGGTCGTTTAGTCGGTACGCGTAAAAGTGTTATTGTTATCTTGTTGCACGCCCACATAAACAGGATTTTAGTGCAGATAGTATTCCGATCCTTATCAGTTACTATAGGAGCTTTATATTCAGTCGTATACAGTATTGGTTCTTTATCGGCAAATCGCAACATGTTAAAGCTATTTGTTGTATCTGCATTGATTTTGTGACCCATAATAAAAGTTGTTTTATTGTGGCCGGATAAATGTGTGTGGTATTGTCTAGCTTTGTACGTATATACAGTCAAAAGCACGTCAGACTATACACTGGAATTGTACCACTCTTTGGACTTTGTACCACTCTTATGTCGGGGGCATAAGTGCTATTATCGAACTACAGGTGTTTACCGTGATGTGCTGTTGACCGTACATGCAAAACGGTCAATATAGGTAATTCTTTTATCTGTTCTTTAATCTTATAATTATGTACTTATAGGCTCATTCACCAACTTTTGCTCTTAGAATTAAGATGACGCGTGTAAGCATCGTCATACACTGCCGGTTTTCTTTGCAGTTCTGATAGTTGCTATCCCGGAAAAAGCAGCGACTTTTGCTTGTGACCGCTTGTTCATTAGCGTAATTAAACTTGCCGTAGACTTAAGCCTTATTGAATATTATTGGATAAACTATGATTACTCATCCTGCCAAATAGCCTGCGTAGCATGTATAGATTTAGTATTTTCTCCATTGAGAAAAGGTTAACAATAAAATGTCTTCTAAAAATGTGCCGCATTAATTGGCACAATGTCCTGGCAGCATTCTAATCTACATATAACCCAGCTCCTAACAATTATTATTGAAAGTGTTTTTATAAAACCAAATACTTACTCTGCTGCAAAATTCATACAATTTATAAACTTTACAACGGGTATTGTAATGAGGTTAAATAAGGTAAGAATATAATGAAAATACTATAGATTTTGTAATATCAAAGTTACGCATATTTCAATATTTAAAGTAACCTTTCTATAGTTTACTTGACGAACTTATTAACGTTTAGGTACAGTTTATAAAGGCTTCATTTATGTCAATGGGATGAATGCCTACACAATGGCCATGGTTTTGGGTAACAAAAAGCACACCGGCTACCCTTCCCGGATGCACAGTATAGAAAAAATTGCAGTAAAGATTCAGTCCGAAATTAGCTCCTTATATTTTTCTTAAGATGAGAGAGAGATAAGACACTGAATGTCGTAGATTCGATTTGGGCCTTGGGTCTGGTTGGTTAGTAGACCTTACGTCATAATTAGTAAAGTAAAAATTCATCATTGACAACAACGTTTACGTCCTTTTGCGTATTTGTTTATATTGACGATATTAATTTTTTTTTTTTTTTTTTTTTTCCATTCGGATGTTGTAAGTAGTAATTACTGCAACGTTGAAGAGATGGCGCTGCCGTAGCGTAAATCAATACTAGAAGAAATTCAACGGGTCCACTAAGGTCTCGGTAGCATAGTTGGTAGTGCACTCGCCCGGACAGCGAGGGACGTGGGTTCGGGTCCCGCCTGATACCTGGACAAATTGAATTTTTTCTAATATATTTGTATTGATATTAATCTTATTTCAACACATGCTAATTAGTCATTTGTTACCTTGAGACAGTGTGACATAATTTATGTAGGTACTACACGTTTTTACCACAAGCGTAGATTTTGGTTCAAAACTGTTACAGCCTCTTTATTTATTTATTTATTTGTTTCTCTTTAATGTCCTAAGTACTAAAAGGAAAGGGTAAAGCTTTACATTAGGAGTGTATTATATGGCAGCACAACTTAATTTTATTATGGTGACCGCATAACATCAGTTCTGTGTACCAAGTGAAATGGTATAAAAGAATAAATATTCCCTAGACGTCATTCACACAACTGACACAACGCCATCTTACTCCGGTCTAAGCATAGCTAAGTAAAAGAAAATATCAGTACTTACTTACCTTACTGTAGTTTTCCCTCCGCCGGATATCACAGAGTATTTGTCCTGGCCGACGAAGACGTAGAAACATTTGTATTCACGACGGTCCTAGCTAACTGTTGTCGAGCATTACACCTGAGTGGGACTAGCGTTTCATTACTTAATGTCTTTTAGGAAAATTCAGTTAAGAGGTCCAATCGGAGCTCTGAGGATTCGTGAAAGGGTTGAATAAAACGTTTGATGTCTTTGTTTCGCAATTTATATTAGATGTCTTTGAATTTTTAGAGTTTATCGTATTGGGACAAACGAATACATTGTACATCCGTGTATTCTGTGACAATGAGGTCGATTACATTACTACGGATTGATTTAATTTAAATTTGTGCCATTTCTC
This sequence comes from Mecyna flavalis, assembly GCA_949319885.1. Taxonomy (NCBI): domain Eukaryota; kingdom Metazoa; phylum Arthropoda; class Insecta; order Lepidoptera; family Crambidae; genus Mecyna; species Mecyna flavalis. Next base: position 5,285,707 of record OX439426.1, read on the forward strand.
TTCGTTCGATGTCGTTGGTTTTTTTTGGCTATTTTCACTAAGTTTGTATTTTCATGGAACTCGATTTCTTTTAATAACTGAACAATCTTCGCTTAGAGAAGGCAGGGCTGATGGGGGCTCCTCCTAACCTGAACTTTAGGAATGTGAATTACTGAAATGCATGCATTGCTGTATCTATTTCTAGTAAACTCCATACAACCTTTCAAGTAATAATAGTGTAAAGCGAGGTAATAATATATTGTTATGCGTGAAACCAGACATTCGTATGGTTTGTAATTATTCAAATGTACTTCGGTCTGTACGTGTCTCTATGGATGTGATTACTTGTATCGCTGTACTGAAGACAATGTATTATTTTATACAACTAGTTTTTGCCTACGATATCTTCTGTGTCGAGTAAGATTTGACCCTACGCAGCTCATAAACTAAATTACAACTAAACTCGTTATTTTGTTCGTAAAATAAACTCACCGGCAATAAAACCTGGCCACTGGGCTTTTTTCATACAAACGTGGTCACTTTAGCGTCTCATAGATAGAAAACTATTTGCAGCTGTGCAATGATTATTACGTCAATGGAGAGGCCAAGCACCCTATTATCGAATCACAGTTTCTAAAATTGCCAAAAATCGTTCACTATTCTCAAAAAGGAAAAACAATAAACCGAACTCAACGCTCCATATATCGTACAATTATGAATGTTGACTTGACTTGATTGTTTTTCCGGCCGGTCAGTGTAATAGCAAACATCCCTATCCATCCATCATTTATTTGCACAAACTTTCACTTTTATAAGATAAGGAAAATTTATTAGGGTTATTGACATTGTTCAACAACAACATTTTGGTATTGGGTCTCTTCTTGTGTCGTTTATTCTCAGTAGGCCATTCACTTCGAAGCGCTGGTTGGTTAAGAAAAAATGTGACGTGCGAAATTATGTAGTCATTAATCAAACTACAAAACAACTGCTTCAATTTTGTATCATCAGATCGGCCCCGCAAAAACAATTTGCGTTCCCAATCACACTCCAATTAGTCGCTCCATACCCAACAAAGGAAATTTCTCCGCTGTTAACCATCTTGAATTGAACCGTGTACGATTAGATTCCCATTTGCCACACAAAGCGGACAATCACTGCCGGCCGGTACATCAGGTCACCTAGAGTTAATGAAGTGACCAAGTGCCGTGTGACGCGGACGGCATGTCAACGGCACAAACTGGCCTTTCGACCGTGCAATGAACAAGGTTGTCGACTAATTAGCGACTTTTGCCTGTCATTTTCAATCAAGATTGAAAAACGTTGTAACGATCGAATCGATAGATTATTGAGTTTGACGAGTTTTGATAGCTAGGTTTCCCAGAATTTGTAAACGTGTTTTGTGTTTTCTGAAACTGATAATGTTTGCCGATAGGGAGTGTGAAAACTTGTTTGCCTAATACGTTCAAATCATCAGCCTGTTGCAGTCCACTGCTTGACATATTACTCGTATGTAGGTCTCACCAAACGCTTGCAAGCATTTGCACAAAATCACGCTAAGCCAGCGGGTTGGCGATCATAGCTCCAAATCTGTAGAAAAACTTTTGTACAACTATTCAACACCTCTCAGCTACTATTAGCGATAGTTTTCTCCAGATGGATGCACCAATGTCATTTGCAACGTGAGTAATGTGGACTTTTGTAACTAGTTGAAATCCAATCCACTATTCCTGTGTTGGCGCTACCGCATTCTATACTCACGGGGAAGTTACTCTACGTTGTCAACTGAGTATTCAGGGTCATCATACCGCGATGACATTATTTCGTCGTCATCGCAATCAATGAAGTTTGATGTTGTTCGTTTAGAACTTTGACTGTGTCGATTATGTACCTACTACCTTCACACTTCGTGCGTTAATTTGGTCATGAACTCTGAGTTTGATTCACGGGTCGCGCAAATTAAACCTCAGATGATGATGACATCATAATATCATTGATACAGGCATTTTAACTACAGTGAGAAAATAAAAAAATTCCACTTATTCTTTATTATCAGTTTACCCGAAAGCCATATTTTTATTAATTATTAAGAGATGCTAAGAGAGAAATTAGGAAAACATTTTTTCGTCGCGTAGGACGTTCAAAGTGTTATAAAAATAAACATTGTGTATAACTACGTTTAAAAGCTTTCATAAATTGTTTACTTCGATAATGGAGCACCTTTGAAAAAACCTACATCTAATAGATTCCGCTGATGTATCTTTCTTTATTTAAAACCATCACGTAGTCGCTCATTTTCTTAAATAACACTGTTAATAGGCCACTTTAAGAATTAAGATTTAGAAGAAGATTTAGGAAAAATATTGACCTGGGAAATATTATATCGAGATTTGTTTCTATTTCTAACTATAACTTAAAATGCACTTATTATAAGCTATAATTGAATCGGATTCCATACATAGCTAAGTTTCAACCCTACCCGTTCTGCGCTTGGACATGGACAACTGATGTTTACATCATGAACGCTTCAGGGGACGCTTCTGCAAAGTTTATTCACCTCGCCCGATGTAATATGCGTTCGAGAGTGTTAAACTTAATCGTTTTTTACGGGATTATGCTAAAAATAAGCTGCCCCAGCTACATTTATTGTCTTTTCAGTATTTAATCCTGTTTGTGGAAATTGTTATGAACCGCCTAACGAAGCTTGGCACTGACGAGGTTGGCTGTGTTTATTATTCCTTTCACAGACCAATAAAATTTTGCCTTTTCATCAGTATTTCTGTTTTGATTGGGTTAGGTGTCTATTTTGTCTTCAAAATGTTTTTCTCTGGTGGAAATTCTGTAATGTATAATATTATTTTGTTATAACACGAGGTAGAGAACGATCGTAACCATGTTTACATTTATGTACATGCCCATAATAAAGTAAAATAATATACATATTAGTGCAGTTCATCATAAAGAAAGAGGCAAAGTATTTCCCCTTTACACAATGTGGGTGCAGTGCAGTGAATTGACATGACAGAAATGATAGAGTTACATAACCAAGTCTCAACCATAACACACTCACGCTGATTTAACTTAAGCAATAAGTAATGTTATTAGTTAAATAACATTTGAAAAGTATCATCTATTTCATCGACAACGTAACAGTTGTTGCTACGAATACGAAAATATCTGTGCGAGCAAAATGTCTGCTTAGAGCTGAGATAAAGAATTTGTTAATAGCATTCCGTTTGCCGATTTGAATTTTAAAGCAGTACCGTGCAAGTTACAGCCTTGTTGATCGTGTTGCTACGTTATTACACGTTGTCTTGTTAATGAATTGAAGATATGAGACGATTTATGAAGACTGGATGTGTGGACTATGAACAATTTATAATGTTCTAATCTTACGAGGCGTCAAGTTTTAGAAGGCTGTATTTTTTATTGAATTCTTTTGGCAGACAGGCACCGTTATATTCCGTTGAAAGACTTTTCACCATGAAATATCAGAACTCATTGAAAATTATGTTAAGGATACGACGAAATGTTCAATAATGCACGAATTTAATCAATACTTTATTAAACTAACTCATTACCATTTCAAAGTTATTAGATATAACTTTGAAATGGTAATGAGATAGTTAATATTGATATTTAAACCCCGAGGGCGGTTCATGGCAATAGGAATGTTGAAATACGGTTCTGTGGTTTGAGCGGTATGCGATGGTATGACAGAATTCCTGCTGTCTGATAATTACGTCTCTCTATTTTGAACGTAAGTAATTTGGTTTTAAAATTTAAATGGACGTTCCCCTACGTGTACTCACGGAAAAGTTAGATCTTTTTTCGTCACGTCACGTGGACATTAATTGTGCCTAAGTTCGTGTGAGGTCAACAACGTCTTGTGTGTTGTTAAATATCAGTGGCCAGGTCACTGTTTTGGCTAGTTTCATAAGAAAAAATAACTTGACAATCTAACACTTCAAAATAAGATACTTATGTGATTATAAAAATATCGTTAAAACGTTAGCCTTTCAATCAACACAGCAATTGTTAGTAACGTAAAATATGTCATTTTAACAGTTACCGAGAATCATTATCGTTCTAATTAATTAATTAAAAAGTCGCTACAGTTCTCGCTTAATTGTAAATAACAGAATTTACAGAATGCTTTTAATTAACTGAACGTCGGGATCTAATTATAGAATAGCTATCCAGTTTACAATTAAAGCGTTTGGAATTAAAGCGTGCATGGTACGGTAAATCGTTATTTTGGGCATGGTACATAATATTTCTTTTGAAGACTTCAATACGCATGAATCTTGTAGACACGCAGCGCATTCAAGTCGTCATTGCGGATTATTTCATAGAAATACCTATACTGCTAGAAATTCATGATTTAATGTGCCGCCATACAGTAAAAGATTCACTGATTGCTGATTGATTAAAATGCATTTGTCAGTTATCCAAATATTTAACGTTTTATACGTGCAGTATTAATAAATATAGGTATTTTTTTAATATATTTTTATTCACAACCATTATACCTATTCTCTTATATTCTATTCTATTTGTAATAACCAGGCTTTTGTCAAATCTGGGATCATATGAGTTATTCCGGTTGGATACCCCGTATTTGATACCCTGGGGGATCAATTTTGTTTTATAATATTTTCTATTCCACTTTGATCCACCGTGCAGGGTATCACAAATAAATTATAATTTTATATTCCGGTTGGATACCCCAGTTATCTATTAATATATTTTTGGAACAGTCATTAACAAAACATATTGTTGTAACTGAATATTATTTTATAAAGTTTCAAATAAATAAATATAACGGAAACGTTTTGGCCAAGTCACCGCAACCGGTTTAAAAATGTTAGTAAATGCAATGGTGTCTCGCTGCACGCGGGGCAATGGGCGATTTTCTGACAGGCCATTTAAGAAAAAAAAGTCTTCCAAAAGCTTCTCAAGATGGCTTTGAACGAAGTATGTTCATCTACGAGTATAAGGACAATAATAATATAAATATCATTGTCTATGGAGCCAAAATCTTTACTCATTCTTCTTCTTCTTCATATTTATGTGCTTGTTTTGGGTTTTTTATTAAAATTTCGGCCAATGTCATATAAATACCATGTAATTAAGTAATTTTTTTCAGGAATGACAATGAAATCTGACATACACAATACGTTCCTTTTATGAAACATGTCACATCGAAGTAAACTATTACGTTCCGTTCCGTTCCTTGTAAGTGCATAGGTAGAACGGCGCCATCTAGGTATTATAAATAAATAAATAAATATCTCTGGACATTATTCACACAGCGCCATCTAGCCCCAAACTAAGCATTAGCTTGTGCTATGGGTGCCAGACAACGGATAAACATTAATTATATACTTTTTTTTTTGTAAATACATACATATTATACATAGAAACACCCAGACCGATACAAACATACATGTTCATGCACACAAATGTTTGTACCGTGCGGGGATCGAACCCGCGACCTTTTTGGTGTAATAGCCGACTTCTCGACCATTACACCAAATGGCTCGTCCATTGAGTCGTCTATTGAGAACTAACTAAAAATCTTTCATTATTATTAAGGTTTTTTGAAATAAAAAGACCGATTGTCTGATTGTCTGTGATAATTTTATATCGTAATGGGGTTTGAAGATTATTGTATGGAGGCTGGCCTACCTTGTGGTACGCCATTTTGTTTTTTTTTTTCAAAATAGAAAAATCGATACCTTACATTAATACAAACATAATATGTTATTAGACAAAAACCTGTAAAGTGTCACATTTTAAAGATAAGCAATTAAAGGTTTACTTCTTTATTTTAAGATTTTTTTGTGTCAAGTTATAGTGCACATAAAATTCATTTAAAAATGGATACCTGACATCAATACAAACATAAAATGTCATTAGACAAAAACCCGTGAAGCGTCACGTTTTAAAGATATAAGCAACTAAAGATTTATTTTGAGTTTTTTTTGTCTCATGTTATAGTTCACATAAAATTCATTTAAAAATGGATACCTGACATCAAATTAAACATAAAATGTCATAAGACGAAAACCCATAAAGTGTCACGTTTTAAAGATAAAATCAACTAAAGTCTAACTTCTTATTTTAAGATTTTTTTGTGTCAAATCACTTAAAATTCATTCAAAAATGGATACCTGACATCAATACAAACATAAAATGTCATAAGATGTCATTATTACTATAACTTGTGAAAAAAAAACTCAAAATAAAGAAGTAAAACTTTAGTTGCTTATATCTTTAAAACGTGACACTTTACGAGTTTTCGTCTTACAAGATTTTATGTTTGTATTGATGTCAGGTACCTATTTTTAAATGAATTTTATGTGAACTATAACTCGAGACAAAAAAAAACTCAAAATAAATCTTTAGTTGCTTATATCTTTAAAACGTGACACTTCACGGGTTTTCGTCTAATGACATTTTATGTTTGTATTGATATCAGGTATCTATTTTTGAATGAATTTTATGTGAACTATAACTTGAGAAAAAAAGACCTCAAAATAAAGAAACTTTACTTTGGTTGCTTATATCTTTAAAATGTGACACTTTACGAGTTTTTGTCTTATAACATATTATGATTGTATTAATATAAGGTATTGATTTTTGATACAATTTTAAGTGAACGCTATTTTGAAAAAAAATCAAAATGGCGGACGCGTAGGAAGGCCACGTAGGAAGGCCAAAATCTTCAAACCCCTTCTAATTTTATTAAGATAGTCAAAATCTTTAATTATTATTATTATTAAGGTTTTTTGAAATAAAAACACCAGTTGTCTAAATGTCTGTGATGATTTTCAATCGTAATTTTAAGTAATATTTTTGTTATGTAGTTAAGATGGTCAAATCTTTTGTTATTTTATTATTATTAAGGTTTGTCCAAGTAGAAAGTCGATTAGTCTAATAATCTGTGATGATTTTAAACACTTAAACAAATAAAACAAAATATTATTTACATTAACAACTGTTTTTCTATTGACTGTACTTGCCTGTAAAAAAGACTAAGGGGATCATACCGGAATGACCCAGTTTGCGGTGGATCAATCGGGAATTAAAACATAATAATAATCGCCAGGGGATCAGATCAGGGGATCCAACCGGAATAACTCGATCATATCATCATCAAAAAAAAAAATAGTCGAAGCGGACCCTGAGCTCCACACTGGATGCCATCGGGAATACGCTGGGATGATGATTTTACGATTATTCACGTCTAAAAATCACATAAAAACTAAAAAGTATTTATTTGCTCGTATGATTACGCGCTTTCATGAGTTTTCATAGTCTAAGATCCGAACTAAGGTCGATCTTCACCGAGTTGATAATAGAATGAAACTTATTTTATTATGAATTTAGCATATTAAAAAACATATTAAAAATGGGTTGCCTAAAAAAATCCTGACCAGAGTATGTTTAATTGTTTTTTAAAAATTTTTTTTTAACAAAATCCCAATTTTTTGCAGACAACCATATATCAACGTGTTCATAATAAAATAGCGTGTATGATGATATTAAAAAAAATCTATTATCCAATTAGGTGAAATTAACTGGTATCGACACATAAGTGTTTATACCTGACAACCCAGTAGTCCCCCCACGTAAATAATAGAAAACCCAACGGCTGCACATTCTATACGTTTTGTATGTTAAGTAAGGACATAATTTTCTTATTATCTTGTTATTGCAAAATTTTGTTTAAAATCATTAAAAAAAAAAAGGAAAATTGGTCGGGTCAGGATTTTTTTAGGCAACCCATTTTTAATATGTTTTTTAATATGCTAAATTCATAATAAAATAAGTTTCATTCTATTATCAACTCGGTGAAGATCGACCTTAGTTCGGATCTTTTACTATCATGTGAAACCCAAAATTTGCCCAAAATCAAGTCATAAAAACGTCAGTGGCATGGTCATAATTTTTTCATTGACTCGTAAAAATGTAGGTACACGCTGACGAGCACCGTACCTACTTTAAAATACATCATTTTTATGCTGAAACGTTTTTTTATCGGAACGGAAACTTAGCGTGCGAATATTATGATTATGATAATGAACTATGTTTGCTGTTTTACAAGTTTTTAAAACATGTATTGCTTGCATGATTTTGGATAAAATCCTGTTTAGTTTGATGACAATGCGTGGGAGATACAGTGGCATTAATCTCAATCCAAAATGAAAAGTATTTTTTTTTCTAAGAGTGTCAAATGAAACGGTTTCATCTAAACTAATACAAAAAAGGGAAAATATTTGATTGTTTGTTGTATTGAATAGGCTCCAAAACTACTGAACCGATTTGAAAAATTCTGTTGAAAAGCCACATTATTCCCGAGTGTGACATAGGGTTCTTTTGAAATGATCCCGGAAATGTGGGGGGTATAATTGACAAAAAAAAGTGCGCTCGGGTGAAACTGCGGAGGCGACCGCTAGTAATATTTAGGTACATAGCAAAAGTATATAATAACGAGACATCAAAACTTTTTTAACTAAATTGTAAAAAAAATTAGACATTTACAGCGAATGCGTCCGTGACTATTTTACTGACGACATGTTGGAAGGTTCCAAGAACGTAACAGCTGACCTTGAACTTGAATGAATAGGCGAAGCCTTGCACACATGTTTCCTATTTTTGGTATTTTGTATTATTAATGAGCTATTGACTTTTGTAAGAATAGACCGATATCACCTTTTTTTTTTATTATAAAACGCTTGTCATTGGACTTTGTCAAGTCTCGCTCAATGTTACGCACTGTAAGGTACCTATACATATGTATATATATACATACATATGTACCTATACGTATGTCTGTTGACTAGAGGCACTTAGGTACTTGAAGGGCGACACTGATATTTAAGCCATTGTTTCCAGAAAATGCATTCACTCGTTTTTCTAATGACCTGGCAGTGAACGTTATATTGCCTAAATTCTAATTCACATAGTAACAAATGCACTCTTTTTAGAATAGCAAATCAATATGTTTCCTGTTTTTGTACGTATTAGCTGTTTGCCCTTTTTAATACGTAAGAGGTCGTTGAATTTTCGAGGCAAACATAAACGGTTACGTTAAGCACTTGGCTATATGGAAAGCTTTAGAACGCGTAAACTTAAGTTTAAATATAATATGCTCTTGTAACAACAAAATATAAGTCAAAGAAATAGAATGGATTATGAATAACCGGCAACATTTCAAACATATTTCGATTACTAAAGTTATGCATGCAAATATCTAAAATAGCACAAGGTAGCTCTTAAGTTCAGGCAACTCATGAACTAAACTAGACTTTGAGAGACGTTGGATCGCATTTTCGGTCGTTTGAAATTACCTTTAAAGTTTTTTCCTTTTCAATTTAATACTCTTAATTAGACTGGACGTGTCCCTGACATAATTTCAAATATGCATAAGAGGGATTATGCCATTACTCTGTGAACACTACTACCTGACGTCGAGCTCCTGCGCGTTGCATTTTAGGCTGTGTAGAGTTAGAACTTTTTAATTAAGTTCCTATATTATCTCTTCTATAGGCAGAAATGTGTTTGACATCATTTTAAAATACACTACCTATTTACTATGCAATCTTTGAAATTGCAGCCGTAACTCGACCTGGCATCAAGGATGTTGCATTTTCAATCACGTCGAGCTTACGTTAAAACTTTCAATCTAAAATATATTTTCCTGAATATATCGTCAGTCTTTCTCTCTTGAACGTTCATTTTATCAATTTATTAAAGACCTTCTATAAACGTCGTCGTGACACAATTCCTTTAATCAGATTACGTAACGAGTAACAATAGGCGTACCCGTACATCTGGGCTTCACATAACGCGTCAAAGGCGCGTCAAAGACTCAGAGATATTATGACGTTTTTGTGGCTTGTTGAGAATATTTTAGTCGGTCGACGTGAACGTTTCTGTAAGACATTATTTAATCCTTTTTTGTCAAATGTCTAGCCAAAGGATAGCACTAAATGTGCTTTATAGGTTAAGTCTATTGTCGGTGAAATATTCAAGCATCTTATTATTTAGCACAGGGAAATTTCGAAGCTTTCGGTTAATGATGCTTGTCGTTCAATCTCCTTGTTTATGGGATTGCCTCTGACAAAAAGACTTCATCACGCTACCGTGAAGCCATTACGTTTTCCGGTATAAAAACTATCATTATGTCTATTTCAGGATTTTACTATGTTTATGCGTAAAAAAAATTAGCACGTACAGACATAAAATTTACATTCACATTTGGGTTAACATGTTACTGAGAGCGATAACTGTGACAGCATGCAGATGGATGATTTTAAATCTCGCTGCGATGTTTCTACTACCTATGGGTTTTTTAGTCTGCATATTTATCTTAACGGTCAAGGAAACATTACATACATGTAGGTAAGTAACATGACATTGACCAATTACTGTAGAATTACCTCACTCGTGTAATCCACTACTCATGACTGACGACTATCCTATACGTGTTGTATCACGATGGCCAAGGGGCGTTTACATGTAGGAGTGCAAAGGATCAAGTGCTCTAATCGGATCCCGTCCGACGGAGCCATCGACGGGTGTTCTTGTTGTAGTTTTTGTCCCTATTTGTAACTGTTGGCGAGAGAAATGGAACATTTTCAATTAACTGTTACGATTATTATACGGTTAGGTGCTCAGGAACATTCGTGTGAACACTTTGTGTTTGTTCGGTATCTCGTTTATTTTACATACACTAACATTGATGATTCTGATATCCATAACACAAGATCTAAATTAATTGGAAATAATACGATAATGCGATGTATGTCGTCTGATATTTTTTATAGTTTTTAGTGCATTAAAAATTATTTTTGTTTAGGTTCATAAACTCAACTGTTAATTTTTGTAATATGGTGCTTGAAAAATCGAGCCCCTCTAAAGTTGGCAATGTGCGGAAATATTAAGTCTTATTTTTGTTTGTTTTCTCCCTGTATAAAAGGTACTCTTATTAGGCAAACAATCGAATCAACACCATACCTACCTATAACCTTGTAAAGAAATTCCATATTCTCATCTACTTTGGTAGTTATTTGACCAGTCAAGTGTTTTATATCCGATCACCCTGATTCACGCCACCATCGGGAGTTTCAAGTATTCTTTATAATTTGACTGCCAGTCGTTATTTTTAATATCCCGACCGTTATAATTACAACTAAGCCGCTGTGATGACTGAATTAATGACGGAGGGGAAGTGAAGTGGTTTACTGAGCTACTGAGTACTGAGCTGTCAGATAACATAATAGTCGAGGTGTTTTTTAGAGATAACACTGGCATTTTTTGATTAAAATATTTAGTTGAACAACAACATGAAGAGAATGCTTCAATGTTAGCTGAGTAGCACCTAAAATCAACCCTATTTCTTTCACCCGTTTTAGTTTAAATAATCAAATTATCCTTATTTATTAACCCTTTAGCGCTTTGCAAAATGTTGAAGTTTGCAGCCGTTATGGTGCGTCTATGCTTACGAAGCGAACACGAGCGGCGCACGAGCGGAGCACGAGCCGATCCAAAATTCGTGTACTGTGGACGGACTTGGAGCCTCGAACGAGCGCGCTTCGAGCATTCGTTTCGTGCTCGACTGTGCTCCGCCCGTAGACAGAGAAAACTATAGACAAATTGCATACAAATTGATAGTATCTATCGCATTCACACAAGAAAAAGAGGGCGATACGGATAGACCACGTAAAAGAAAGAGATAGAACTACACAATTTTTTGTCTCGCACCGCGTGCCGGTTTTTCGATATTTAGGCTGAAACTATGTTCGAGGAGAGATCGTCGTAGGCTCGTGGCAGGCTCGTTGTGCGTCCACACTTGTCACGCGAGCAGAACGGTTCGACTCGTGCTCCGCTCGTGCGCCGCTCGTGCTCGCTTCGTAAGCATAGACGCACCATTATGTAACGCGCGTCAGTCGGTTCCGTGAATGCTATCAGTGTGCGGTTGTAAGGGGAAGTTACGTTGCTTCCGTCTTACTGCGGCTGTTTCAAGCAACGTCGGGTTTTTTATTCATAATTAAAAAGTCCAATGAGAAGTTTTTGCGAACAGCCCTTAGTCATTTGTGACTTTTGTATTGCGTCGGTTAAATAGCGTGGATGTTCCATTTTAGGTAAAATTATTAATATAGGCAAAAATAGCAAAATGTTTATTATTTACTTTCATAGAGAAAAACTGACTTCATAAAAATAAGCACGACTACACTCAGCCATTGAAAAGTTAAAATATCGTTAAATAGCATTTCGATTCAACGTTATCGACAGACTGCCAAATACTCGTATGTATATCAATTCTTAACTATTGGTAGGCAACACTAGGGGTGGTCTCGATAAAGTAGCACGCGAAACATGACGTGGGGACATTTCATTAGGTGGTTGATAGTTAAAAATTATGACGTCGAGCGCCAAAAGTTTTGTTTTTACTCACACATTAGGTATTAAACAAAAATACTTTTTAAGGTTGACTATTAGTCAATTAGTGTTTGTGTAACCCTAATAGAGGAGCAATATACTCGATTTTAGGTGTGTAAATATTAATAAGTCACTTCCGTCTTTTGGTTAGCTATTTGTTAGGGGCCACGAAGCCGAAACAAAGAATAAAATCAAATATTCACGGTTTCTTTTTGGATATCCGATAACAGATTCTTCAAACAACATTCGCACACAATTCTCTACAAATACTTTGCACTATAATTGTTTATTTACACATTGCCTTTTTAAATGCAGGCGGACTGGCTGTTGTATGACATGTTATGTAATGTCGATCACATTGCCAATATTTTATCGTTATCAAAATATAATCCTTATCGTAACATACAATCCTGCTCAAAGGATCCTCGAGATTTATATGTTTCTTATTAACCAATATTATTCACTGATAAAGTAGTAAATCAAACGTGCGTAAGCGTGGCTACGTTTACTTTGTGTTCACTTTCAATGCAAATGTAAACAAGTTCTGGTCATACATAAAGTGGAGAAAGCTATCTTTAAATTTATTAAATCCACTTTCATCGCATGTACCTTTAATATACCTACTCCCTTGGAGCGCTTTCATAAATGTGTTCAGTTATTAACTCAGCCACGGAGAAGGCTTCAATTCCGACCCTGAATATTTCAAGGGCGTACGTTTTTCCTGTGTACGGTCAACGGCACATCACGGTAAACACTTGCAGTTCGATAATAGCACTTATGCCTATGCCGACATAAGAGTGGTACCAAGTCCAAAGTGTATAGTCTGACGTGCTTTTGACTGTACACTTTCTCAAGAACTGGGCCCAATAGAGCTAGTATTTAATGTAGGTACATTACTTCACAATCATCATAATATATTTTATCTACATCCATACCATAATATGTCTTTTTTATATTCAGGAGCGATGAGCAAACGCCCTACATTTAGATATAAGTATCTGTGGCTGCATTGAAATGTTTACATTTTAGTGTCGGTAACCGATACTTAATTTCGTTCAAATTTCGAACGTCTTCTTTAAAAGTAAAAATTAATAGGTTTTTTCGATTATCGAATTAGTCGATTAGTAATTTTATGTTCCATTCCTATACATTTAATTCGATGCTGAAATTATAACAATCGATTTGAGAATCGAAATCAACTCGAGTCTAGATTGTTTATGGATTTTAAAAACTACAAACGTCAGTCATTATGTCAGTACTAACTTTTACATACAGATTAAGTTGGTAACTAGGGCGTTTCCCAGCAAACATTTTAAGTGTTTTGGTCCAAGACTAAAGAATATATTACCAATTTAAGTAAAAATAACGTGCCACGCAACATTTTTTTTCACTTAATACACACTTTAACTGCTACGTCGAAATATATAGTAATTAAAACGTTATTTTCACTGAATTTGGTAGAGAACTTAAAAGTCGAAAGTAAGTCGAAAAAAATGGTAGAATTGACGGTTGAAAGCTTGACCAATAAGTCATAAAATACTTGTAAGTGATTGCTTGGTATTTGCGATGTAATTATTTCTTATTCAGTGACCATTAAGGTCATCGATTCTAAGTTGAATATGACACCAAATGTGAAGTAAATCTCACCAATAGTAAATACCTAAGTACGACAATCAAGTGAGAGATACTTGTAATGTATTTGCAACACCGTTAGGTTATGTTCTGATAACTTTAACGTTAGATTTACTCAGTAATTTAACTTATAAGTCTTAGTGATGTTGGCGACTTGACGTTTATCGTGGTTTAGTTAAAAGTAAGTCAGTCTTTGGCAAACTACGACGTATTACATGTAACCTATCTTTTATCATTAAAGTTTTACTTACTGTCCAATGGGCAAAGATAAAAAACTGTACAGATATTCCACTTCCTACTATACTGCCCTACTAACTTCGATCACTAATAAAGAACCTACTAAGGACAAAAGCGGTACCTCAGTGAAAGCAAGTTTAGAGATAATTGATGTTTTGTAAAATTAGGATTTTTGTTCATTTAGCGATTGTTATTTTTAGTTATTAAATGTAGTGTATTGCATGTATAATATTAGGTATATTTTCTATCACAATAGTTAAAATATGTAAAATATACATGGAAATGCAATAACCGTGAGTTACTGCTACACCGCTTAGATATTACAAACGGTAAACTGTAAAAAATTTAAACTGTAGAAACAGAGCGAGCGAAGCGAGCGTGCCGCCGTAGCGGGCCGGCGAGTGCCAGAACCGAATCCTCAGTCAATATCGATATTGACTGGTTTTAGGTTTTGACTGTAACATGTATACATATGTAGTACTGTGTGTTGCAATGTTGAAAGGATTGCGCCTTACAAGCGCCAGAGAGCGTATCACAGTTCAATATAATATTTATTATATTATTGAAAATCAATAATTGGTAAAACTGTTTTGCTTATAACTTTCTTCTTCCATACACTAGGATTAAAAGAAAAACGTTCCGTAAAATAGTTACCCTAAGCCTTTAAATCAAACCACATTTCAATATTGTTCGTGAACTTTGAGGTACCGGGGCAAAAACGCCCGATGGTCTTTATTAGCATCCGATGCTCATCCATCGGCTTCCACACCATCTTTTCATGAAAATTCATCTTCAAGTCAGTTTATAAAATCAAACTGATGATGACAATGTACAGAAAAATAATAATGAAGAATCAGAAAAGGAAAATTTTGAAATGAAAGACTCAGGAAATAGGTAGGTACTTTTCTGTCCTTGTTGTTCTATGTCGGTGCACGACACAAACAAAAAAAGTGTTTGGAATTATTGACTTAATTAGGTAACCTGATACCATTTAGTCGCAAATAGTATGTCACATTGACCTAAAATAATTACCAGATACTTATAGGTCAATATTTAGGTTAAAATAACGTTTTGGTAAAATCGCCATTTTATTTTAGTAATCCGAAGAAGTGATAATTCATAACGCATATTTTTTGTTGTTATTTCTGGGATAATACCGTTAAACGTCACATCTACTCGCTTATATTCTGGTAATTAGTTGGGTTTATTTAACTAAATACTGCTAAGGCAAGATAATGACCACTATTATTAAATAAAATATTCATCTTGACATTAAAAAAATATAATTCTTCACTATATTTGAAGCCCATTAGTAGATTTCAACGTTAAATCAATAAATGCACGAAGAAATTTTCATCGCACAAGATTTTGTCGTAATATGGCGTTGTAATCAAGCGCGATAATTTGGAAACTTAGCAAGCCGCCATTATTATATCAATGTTAACCCCTCAATTGATGGCCTGCCTTCTAAAGGCAGCGCCATGATGGTCGACGTTTGATGGGCAACCTTTAGAAGGCAATTCCTTATCGCCCGTATTTAAAGTCTCTTTTCGTTTGTTAGACGATTCGTTGTGTTTTATTAGTTTGTTAGGTTGGTAGAACAAACCAGCGACTAGCAAATGACAGCGCCCGGCGCGCGAACATTTGAAACCGATGGGAGTTTTGTCAATCTTTTTAAAATGTTCGCGCGCCGGGCGCTGTGACTGTATGCAGAAATTGTTGATTTACTTGATATTTTATTATGTAAACGTGTGATTGTTATGTAATGTATTTATTGCTTAATAGAAACAGGTTAATTTAAAGTGGACAACTAAAGCAACAAGTTGTTTATTTTTTTTTATTTGATTTTTTAGTTTTAATTACCCAATTTCATTCCACTTGTATTTTCCCTCGCATACAGTTCGAACACAGTAGAATATAATTTAAATTATATAATTTTAACTTGTAGACCATTTAATAATGACTTTATTGATACCAAATGACTGGTATTTGCATACAGGAAGGATTTAAAATAATTTTTTAAAAAAATTAAAAATCAAAAAATAATCAAAATGGTGGCCATTTTGTTTTTCCTAATCAAAATAAAGGAAAATGGTCGCCATGATGTCATCAATTGAGGGGTTAAAGAGGTTAGCTTTTTGGTTAGACATTTTGTTTGTGTAAAGGTAATATATTTTTGTCTCTTTTACTCTCCATCGCTACCGATATAAACTTCACCTAAATATGTAATTAAATAGTAAAAAATACGTTGGATCCACGTTTAAAAGAGGTAAATGATTACCAAAATAGTAATTGCAACTACAAGGCACGTCGTGGTAACGTCGAGTTTACGTCGAAAATATGACCTATCCGTTGACCTGTCGGTTGCAATTACTAGAGTTACGTGGAATCCACGTAGCCCGCACGTGCCTTTTTTCCCCAAATAGGTGGATTCCACGTCGATTCGAGGTGCCTCATTTTGGTCTCCGTAAAAATTGCCACTTAATATTGGTATTTTTATTGTTATTTTGACCTAAAATGTTTGCTGGGTTGCTCATCAATCCTGACTATAAAATAGACATATTATCGTATGAATGAAGATAAAGTTATGTATGTGACTGTACATAATTAGTCATTAAAATACTCATGTGATTCTTTTATGAAACTCACTTCGTTCGTTTCATAAAACCACATTCGTATTTTAATGACCCTTATTATGCAGCAGTCACATAAATAACTATAAAGTTACACTACTTCTACCTATGATTCCCTAGCTATACATATTGCAGTGTGTTATTGAATTGAGATAACTAAATAAACTTATATGTAAATATACCTAACATAGGTATTAGGTACACACGTAACACATTACCCACGCCACACCAACTAAAATTCTTACCCGTCATTAAGTCTTAATAGTGGTCATGTTCCAGTCTTATACTAATGGTGATTTGTAGAATATATTATGATATTTGGTAGTATTTACTGTTTAACTCTTAAACACCCGACCGAAAGCCGGGTGTCGCGTAAACAATAGATTTTCTATTGTGTCTGGTTTTCCGGGGCTTGATGGATTAATCTGTCAAAAATTCTCAATTGAAAGTAGAAATGGGCATTCAACCTGTTTTTTTCCCATTTTGGGAAAATATCGGGGTTGAATGCCCATCTCTAATTGAAAGAGAAGTGAGAACTTTATGTCAAGTGAATAGAGCTGAAAATTGGTTTTAGCAATTTGACAGATTAGGGTAGTCTGATGTGCTGTGGACTGTACATGCACACAGTTACAGAAGATTCAAGATACGTAACAAGATCGTATTTATCTGTTCCTTGGATACCGGTTCTAAATGGTTTTCACTTTCCCCACTTTCATGTTATTCCCTCGCGTCCCTATAACAATAAATCCGTTTGAGCAATTGGTATGTCATCTCAAAGGGCGCAGAAACCATAAAGGACAGTTGGCCGTCGACAGCATTAGTGCTTTTGCATCGTAAACCATGTACGATTACGACGAAGGGGATCTAAATCCGAGGGAGGGTATTGCTGTTTAATCTGGCGACAGATTTTATGTTAGAGGTACTGATTTCAGATGGGAGTTTTGTGTACTTTCAATTGAATCGTAGTGTCAGCGTTTGACTTTGTATCTGGGTCAGAACAAATTCTGCTGACTTTCATATAATCACAGTAGTGAGCATTAGAAATCAATGCTATAAGATGTACCTACATATTTTGTAAACAATTTTCTTAGCAATATTATTCAAAACAGATTGGACAAATATTTAACTGGAAGGAGTTAGCCCATTAGGTGGAGCTAATAAGATACAGGCTATCATCAGTGTTTTAACTGCCTGCCTGTCAATAAATAAATAAATAAATAGGTATAACGAAACACTGGCTGTTATAATAGGTACTTGGACATCCATTATGATAAGTTTTTAAGCTATCCATTGTGTTAAATTGCAACAGTTAATACTGAAGCCTAAGAGAGCGTGGCGAGTGTTCTTAGGCGTATTTAATTACGATCACCGTAATGTAAAAAGAAATAAATCTCTTTGATTCTTAATTAGTGGATTTTTGTCTACAAATACCAAAATCCAATTCGGCCTTGAATAAAAATACACATTGAAATCTACGAAATATTTAGAACATTACAATATAATTAATCATGTTCTAATTAGTCAGATAACGGTTAAAAATTAAAATTAAATCTTTATGAAAGATGATTAATTACATTTTGCTCTCCAAAATGCTGTGAGATGAATGCCCGCCACAATCTGGCTAGACTAGCTGTCGCTGCGACAGGGGTCACACGCAAGATGAAAATACTGCGTCGACTAAATTATGACTAACGCTATCGGGAAAGACTGTTAAACGATTCGATTGCCGTTTTGACTCAAAATAGGCAGTTTTCAACGAGATATTTTCTATGAAAACGTGATCTAAGAAACATGCGACTCACAAATTATTATAAACAGTATCTTTGTCTAAAATCGTAGCCCATACCACTTTTCTTTCTATGGAGTATTTGTGAATACTGACAATTTACCCGAGCAGTGTTTTATAAACTTCACTTTTAACATCGATTTCGAAGCTCAATTGTTTGAATACCATTGTAAAAATAGGACATTTTACTTTATTATGCAAGTCTACATATCATTACGCAAATAGTTAGATGGGGTATGAGTTAAATTTGAGATTATTTTCATACGAAATTCAAATCCATTTACAGCGAAATTACAAAGAAATCACTGTTGTAAACATGCAAAATTTACCATTAATTTCTTTAATTTACAAAAGTTTTTAGTCTAACTTAAAAGAAGAACATATTATCTTAAGTTTGAATACATAAAACCTATATAATGATGCACAATTTATTTTATAGACATTTTTTTAAACTGCTATAAAACACTCCGCGCAAAACATTTCAAATTAGTCAGCCGCCGGGCTCTTCAGAGGCAGGACGCATGTCGCTCGTGCCCAGAAACGGCTGTGCTGCAAACATCGCTGATTTGCGTAGCGTGGTACAGTTTAAAGCGCAACCGACACTTCTTAGTACTATGTTGAGTAAATATTGAATTTATGTTAATATTATATACACTACATTAATTGGATAAAAAATGTAATATCTATATCTATATAATATATTATATATCTTATTATATAAAAGAAAGTGGGGTTAGTTACACTATTTATAACTCAAGAACGGATGAACCGATTTGGCTGAAAATAAGTGGAGGGGTAGCTTAGACCCCAGACTGACATAGGATACTTTAATGGGGGAAGGGGGATAGGAGGGGGAAGGGGGATAGGATTGGGAAGGGGGATAGGACGGGGAAGGGGGATAGGAGGGGGAAGTTGGATGGTATGGGGAAGGGGGATAGGAGGGGGAAGGGGGATATGAGCGGGAAGGGGATAGGAGTGGGAAGGGGGATATGATTGAAAAGGGGGATAGGAGAGGGAAGGTGGATGGGATGGGGAAGGGGGATAGTAGGGGGAAGGGGGATATGAGGGGGTAGGGGAATAAAAGGGGGAGGGGCGATAGGAGGGGGAAGGGGGATAGTAGGGGCAGGGGGGACAGGAGGGGGAAGGGTGATATGATGGGGTAGGGAGTTATGAGGGGGTAAGGGGATAGGAGGGGGAAGGGGGATATGATGGGAAAGGGGGATATGAGGGGGTAGGGGAATAAAAGGGGGAGGGTCGATAGGAGGGGGAAGGGGGATAGTAGGGGCAGGGGGGACAGGAGGGGGAAGGGTGATATGATGGGGTAGGGGGATATGAGGGGGTAAGGGGATAGGAGGGGGAAGGGGGATATGATGGGGTAGGGGGATATGAGGGGGTAGGGGATAGGAGGGGGAAGGGGGATAGGAGGGGGAAGGGGGATATGATGGAAAAGGGGGATAGGAAGGGGAAGGTGGATGGGATGGGGAAGGGGGATAGTAGGGGGAAGGGTGATAGGAGGGGGAAGGGGGATAGTAGGGGCAGGGGGGACAGGAGGGGGAAGGGTGATATGATGGGGTAGGGGGATATGAGGGGGTAAGGAGATAGGAGGGGGAAGGGGGATATGATGGGGTAGGGGGATATGAGGGGGTAGGGGATAGGAGGGGGAAGGGGGATAGGAGGGGGAAGGGGGATATGATGGAAAAGGGGGATAGGAGGGGGAAGGTGGATGGGATGGGGAAGGGGGATAGTAGGGGGAAGGGGGATAGGAGGGGGAAGGGGGATAGGAGGGGGAAGGGGGATATGATGGGAAAGGGGGATAGGAGGGGGAAGGGGGATATGATGGGAAAGGGGGATATGAGGGGGTAGGGGAATAGGAGGGGTAGGGGGATAGGAGGGGGAAGGGGGGGGGGAGTTAAAAAAGGAAATTACGCGCGGGTGAAACCGCGAGGGCAACTGCTAGTGGGAAATAAAGCTAAACTACAGTGGAATCCGTTTATAATGACATCGATGGGAATTGACAAACGCGTTATAATAAGTGGACGTCATACAAAGCGTTTTGTAAAAAAAAAGTTTATTTTTTTGTTTCTCATGATTTTAAAACTACATATTTTAAGAATTAATGCGTTAATTTCTTGTCGCGGTTTTCGAATCGTTCAATTTAAATGTTTTAACACCAAAAGGGTTCATTCAATTGAACGATTCCTTGATGCGGTTGTATGAGTATGATTCTCCATTTTTAGGGTTCCGTAGCCAAATGGCAAAAAACGGAACCCTTATGGATTCGTCATGTCTGTCTGTCTGTCTGTCTGTCCGTCCGTATGTCACAGCCAGTTTTTACCGAAACTATAAGAGCTATACTGTTGAAAATTAGTAAGTAGATGTATTCTGTGAACCGCATTAAGATTTTCATACAAAAATAGAAAAATAATAATAAATTTTGGGGTCTCTCCATACCTAGAACTGAAACTCAAAAATTTTTTTTATCCAACCCTTACGTGTGGGGTATCTATGGATAGGTCTTTAAAAATGATAATAAGGTTTCTTATATCATTTTTTTCTAAACTGAATAGTTTGCGCGAGAGACACTTCCAAAGTGGTAAAATGTTGGTCCCCCCCCCCTGTTACTTCTAAAATAAGAGAACGATAAATCTAAAAAAATATATGATGTACATTACCATGCAAACTTCCATTGAAAATTGGTTTGAACGAGATCAAGTCATTAGTTTTTTTTTAAAACGTCATGAATCGTAAACCGCAATTTTCCTCTCATTCAATCAACTCAAATATAAAAACGTCGATCAAACTTACAAAGAACTATAAGAACTTTTATATTATGATGATACTTGCTGCTACGGAACCCTTCATGGGCGAGTCCGACTCGCACTTGGCCGGTTTTCCCCCTCAATTGTAAATGTTTTACAGCGTTGAGATGACATTTTTTTCACAGGATATCACTAAAAACAATGCATGACCTTCAAGTGTCAACTACTCACTTGGATTTAAAACAAAAACGAGCCGCGTGCCAAACGTCGTCGGGAATCAACGAACAATACGAATCATGTCGGTCATTAAAACCGAACAATTTATTAAAAATAGGTCATAATAAGCGACATGTCACTGTAAGCGAAGTCATTATATCCGACATTTTAACAAAGATTTTATATGAAAACCAAACTTCTTAGTGTAATTACGTCATAATAACCGATTGGTCCCGTGGGTTGGTCAATATAGGCGGAGTCATAATAAACGGATTCTACTGTATTTAAAAATAAGAAAAGGAAACGAAGAAATGAAGAATTCAAATTCAAATGGGATGTTAACATTTGACTTTAAACGGTCTATAGGTCTAAATCAGATTGTTAGATCTAAATTACTTATCGAATGGTCATATTTAAAAGACTTACATGTCAACAATTTTCATTAGGTAAGTAAGTATTTACACACACATTTGCGAAGGATTACTTTATTAGTATTAATTGGCTACTCTTAAAAAATCTAGGTACTTCATGTAAACAGTAAGATATTGTCAATGTTTACTACATTGATAAATATTTTACCCATTATATAACAACACACACTTACTTATTTTTGTTATGATTATGTAAGGATAAGTAAGGATATAATATAAAAACTACACACTATTTAGTATATTATTTGAAATATTGACTAATATAAATAGTTAAAAATAAACAATATTTAAAATTAAAACAAAAGGATCAAAGTGATTACTTTGACTACAGCAAGACATTGCTTATCTTGACCTGGCGCGCATGCGCGAAACCCGAAATTCGAAAACTCGACGCGACGCATTTATCGTTAACCCTCTTAAGCTGATGCGACGGTTTGTTATCAAAAACTGTATTCCAGTATTACTTAAAGCTACTGAATTCTTAATAATAAATAACACAAGGCTTTTAAACTTGTTTTGGCCTAAAAAGACTTCTTTGAAATATAGGTACTAGCTTTTTTCCACGATTTCGTCCGCTGTAAATAGTTAGGTAAGGTACTTCGGTAGCATTTTTATTTTTTTAATAAAAAATATCACTTAACTGTTAGTCTCTTACTAGGTTTATTCTTGAAAAACCGACTGCCAGTGCCCCGATGATGATTGCCGTAAAAACTTACTACAAACAGACTTAAACAAACCCATTGAAAAAACTACTCAAGAAGAGGTTATGTTATCGTCAGATCTAGGACATCTATAGTTGTAAGTGGGACATCTGTATTCTGATTCAATATTTTCCTGTTACCTTGATGATCAGGATGTGCACAATTTGTACTTGACGAAATAATAGTCTTGCAGCAGTTGCCTGTTTCAATTGTCCTTCTGATTAATTCTGGCCTAATTACATATTAAATTCGGTTCACGTTTGCATTTTTACTGTCACAAATTAAGTGTGTAACTCAATTTAAATAAACGTAGATCTCACAGGATGACAGTAAAACTTATCGTGTAAGATTACAATTATCAAGACCGTTTACCTAACAAGACCGTACAAAAGATGTTTGTTCTATTTAACTAAGTGCTTCCTCTGCGTCCTGTTAACGTTGACTGTACTCTCGTATGGCGCGCATAGATAGCTGCCACATGTCGCGTTTCCGTTGCAATCAGAACAGATATTGCAAAGCTGCGGTTAGCACGTATGACGCCGTCGGCACATTTGATGCCTATTGCTAGTGTTATGGTTATGATTGATCTTTTATTATTGACAATATATGCAAGGTTAAGTGCGAGCCCAGATGATGCGTTTCACTAGCGCGTTTTGAGACGCGCGAGTCGCGACTTCGCGAGGTACTAGAGCTTCATACATCCCGTCCACATGCAGTCGCGCGTTTTTCTTTTGTTCAATTCCAAACGCGCGAGTCAAATCGCGCAAAAAACGCCTCGTCTGGGCCTGCTCTAAGAGTATGAAAACGCTTACCTAAAGCGGTAAAAATAATGAAGACTGACACGAAAAGTCAAATTGTTAATATCTGTATACAAGTGATATTGGGATTAGGTACGATGATAGCAATATAGAAATTGGAAAGAGGCCTAGGGAAAGTAATAAGGAAAATAAACTTCAGCTGCAAAATATATAAGAGGCCAAAGTTATATATCAGACGAGGATCAATCTGCTGTTTTGGATATATTGACTAATTGAATTATTAAAACTAAATAAGCGGTGTTTGCAACTGAATTGATATAAGAAATATCGTTCTATTACTAAGAATGCAGAACTAACTAACTAATAAGTCAAAACTAAATCTTTTAGGGTTAGTATCTTCAGAAATTCCTTACGATTCATATTTTATTTATTACTACCTGATGGTCGGAAGTTCCTACGCATGGATGGTTTTATGGTCTGTATCTATCATTCCAAATCATTAGGCAATCTTTTTAAACTAGGTAAATGTCTAGTTCCATACACCCTAATACAACGTTTTCCATACGTACTAGTGACGTGTGAAATCTATAGAATATTAATATGAACACAAAAGTTTTATACTTTTGTGTACAAAATAATATTCCATTATATTAGGCCGAAATTAAATATAAAGTACCTATATGTAGGTATATATTCGATTGCTTCTTGGTAACGCCTTCCATCAATCATATGTTAGTACCCATATTCCTCAGAATATCTGTCGAACTTTTCCGGTTGATTGATAAATGTAATCCGTCATAGATAAAGGATAAGTTTTGAATATTGTTTTTTTTTGAATACAAATGTATTCGAAAAAACAATATCACCTTTAAAATAGGTACCTTTTAATAAAATTAAATTCTCCACGTTAAGTGTTTTATAAATACTAAAGCACGGTCTGAACATCTTCAATAAAATTCAGATACATTTTGGCGATCCTTTTATTTATAATGGCGTGCATCTGAAGTTAGAGCTACTTGTACCACCCATAGCCTTTGGTTAAATTAATTCGTTATGTTCCATTGTCCCATTCCAGTCATAATCAAGACTAGACAGCACCAAACATTCCGCCGAGTTTCGTTTGTTCTACTATACACATAAAAGCTCACATTTACGTGATGTCGTTGTAGTATCACAAAAGCTGGCGAAACGTCTGTATTTCGGCCTCTCCGTGTATTTAAGGTTTCTAGTTTTTTATCCAAGTTAACTGTATAGCCGTATTATTTGGGTATGATGCTTTGGATTGGGCATCCAAAAGCGTTATGATTGATGATATGTCGTGTTAAAAGATCGTCTCGTATTTCTCGATTAGGGGCATTACGGTAATCGTATTTGATTAGGTATTTATAAAACACATAATATCTATTACATTATTTCGGGAGGGGTAAAATAAGGCTTTCTAAATGAGAAGTAATTAGTTCAAACTGAACCCTGTATATGGGTTCGTTTTGTGCCACAGACTATGTTTTGTGCTGTACATTTGTGCTTAGTCAAGTTATGGTTGAGAAGTCTGCTATTACGAATGAGTTCGCGGGCTTGATTCCTGCATGGTACAAAGTTACAAACACAAGTTACATTAACATGTCATGTTATGTCAAGTAATAGTATTTTATACTGGTGTGCAGTGAATTGGCTCTTAATCCACGTACCGTTAGAGAAACAAGTTGCGGCCGTCTCGGTCTGCGATTTTTTTTCTTACTGACCTACTAAGAAATCGTGCTAGTGACACTAGGACAGGTTCCGCAAGTCTAGAACGAAGATGACACCATTTAACATTGAAGAGACACTGACTCAATGTTTATTGGGTATCGGCTTTAACCTACTTATTTTATTAGTACTTACAATAGGACGCTTTTGAGGAACAATGTATTTTACGTAAATAGAACACGAGGTGAATTATTTCTATATTGATTTTCTTTGTTCGTAAATACAGTAATTATACAGTTCATTCAATAATGTATTTATCTAGGAGTCTTTTAAAATATACAAACAAAATTCCAACCAAATCGGTCCAGCGGTTTAGGAGGAGTTAGGTGACAGACCACGTGCAAAGAATATAATTTATTAAGAATAATATAATAGGATAACAAGTAACTAATTAAATGGTATATTTTCTCATTTTATTATTTGATTAAACATATAACAACTAAATACATTCTGGCGATATTGGTAGTGTAGTAGTTAGGTACGTTGATAAATTGTATATTATTCGTCGAAATACTTAATCGTAATTAGGTTCAGTCTTGAAATTCTAGGAAGTAATTGATAAGACGCATGATTGTATGTTTGTATTATATTTATAAAAATTGAATGAATGAGGACGGAAATGTGATAACCCTACAAAATAGTATTACTTGTAACAAAATTCAAAATATATACTCTCATTTCATAAAAGATCCGAAAGCGAACGACTGCATAGATTACGAATTCAATGTTTGCTTGTACATATAATGGATGAATACTTCCGAGCATTGTAATATCGATCAGAAAGTCATTTGGCAATGCATTTTCAGGCGCTATTGGTACCACGTCGTATCCACTAACTCGATGCACTTCGCAGACGTTTCGACGTCCACAGTTCGGATTCGGCTCGTTCTTCCATAAGGTTGCACAGAAACAGTGAACAAAACAAAATGTATGAGAGAAGAAAGGCTTTTGACGAACGTCCAGTTGAATTCAATTGACGTTTATTTTTAGTTGCATTGTCAATGGTATTTAATATCATTTAAAGTTGACATAACTTATCGGTTCTTTCACACTGACAGTTCTAGTTTATAAATACAATTAATATTATATTAGAGATAAAGTTGATATTTATGAAAGATGTCAGTGGTTCGAGAGATCAGATGCATTCATCTGATCCATTGAGTGAACCAAAGACAAAGGAAATTACTGTTAATCGCAGTAACCTAATACAGAATGTAGATCTTGCCGAGCTCCGATGCAATTCGTAGAAAGTCTGGTGTAACCACGCTCAATGACTGTTGGTAACTTTGCGACAATTGCGTCTTTGCCTAACGAGCCAATATTTTAAATTCAATTACACCGAGAGTTGGCAAGTGTGTTAATTAGTTTGGTTTTAAATAGATCAGATGCATCTAATAGAGAATAATGAGAATAGCGGGTAGAATGCTTTAGGCGATGTCAAGGTGGCCACCGCACCGTCACGATTCTCTTCGAGTGTGAAGAGGAAGCCAGGGTAATTTAGTAGTTAGAGGGACAAACGTATTTAGCCTCGAATCCGACACGTATATTCCTGAAGAACATTGTAAAACGTGACATAACTCAAAAATTACTACTAAGATATCGGAAAAACCAGTATTTGCGAGATCTGTACACGTCAGGCAAATATCGAGCCAAGTGATGTGTCTTGCACAAGAAGTTCGACTGCGACCAGATAGTTTTACAGCGTACATACATATGTAAGTACATATGTACAAGCCAGCCAAGTGGCTGACGCTCTACCTTATTGTCTATGAAGCGATAGTTAGATAGGCTTAACAATACCTTCGTTAATTCCCTCGTGACTTCGAGGACAAGATTGTTATGTCGAACACACGACGACTATGTGGCAGTTTTAATGGAGTGGTTTAGTACTTAAGGCTGTGTAGTTCCGCAGATGCCGCGCGTATGGTTTTTAAAATCCACCTGAGACATACAAATCAGTGTTTTCAATTCTAAAAAAAATATATGTATCAGTTAAGGATCTGATCTAGTTAAAATCGCATTCAATTACATGTTTTTATAAACTTCACTCGATAGAAAAAAATCCCAAAGTTACCCCTTTTTTTAACGATTTTCGTATTTTATGTCTAAGCTCCTGCCAATTAACATTTGAATTTTCACTCAATTATAGCCACTAAATATTTACAGATAAATTCGCAGAGTTTGACTTGATAAAATTAGTGTCTCGTTTACTATGTTTAAAAAACTACGAAATGTGCGAGCGCGGCGCCATATTTGGACGTCGCATAATACAGACCTACAAACTTATCTGTTCCGGTGGCCAAAATTGGAACTACGTGAAATACAATGCAAAAACGATATTTAATGACAGTTCTAAATAGACAGTAGCGACGCCGCCACCGGAACAGATAAGTTTGTCGGTCTATGCCTCTTTTATGTACTCCCACCTAGGGTTGCCAACATTTCATCAGCGAAATATAGAATTTTCCAAAATAAGGTGTAAAAAAATATAGTACATTTAAAAGAAATATAGTATTTTATGGGAAAAACAAAAAAAGAGACAAATATATATTTGTTAATTATTTATTTTTATAAAAATTATATTTTTTTGCACTTCTTGCACTGTGTAACAGTTTTTTGTTTAAAATAAAAGTGTCATATGCTTTGTCACATTCAATTTTTAAATTAATATAAATCAAAAGCTCATTTTTTATTAATGATATTATACTACTTCTGTTTCTTTCATCTCGCCACTTCGAATTCATAACCGAAAATATCCTTTCTGTGAATGCCGAAGTGGCGGGAATAGAGAGCAGGAATGAAATTACTTTAAATAAATTTCGTAAGTTTCAGTATTTTTAAAAATATGCTGCCATTTTTGGCCTGTAGTTTTGTCAGTAAAGTCACTACAGTCTTTTACTTTAGCAAAGATTTCATTTAATATCGTTATTTCAGAGTATAGGTCGTCCATTTTGATACATAATTTTTCTTGTAAATTTAGAACTTCTAATATTGTCTCACAGTCATTAAATGAAACCTCCTTTTTTAAATTTAATTTTTGGATTTTACATAACCAATTGCTTTCACCAAAATCAAACCATTTATTAAGATAACCCGCCGAACGATAACCCGATAATTTATTAAGGGCCCCGCGCTGGCCCTCACGGCGTAGGGGAGCGTCCCCTGGGTGGCGGATAGGGGAGTGGTCGGTAGCACAGCCTAGCTACGCTACCGGCTAAGTCCGATGGGCTCGCTGACCAACGATGGGTGTGGTCCTCCAGCATCTTGGGGGTTGTGCGAAGGGCTAACGACCCTTCCACGGAAAAAGAGTTTGTTACGAAACCAGAGAGAGAAAATAGAATACGATCGGACCCCAAACAAAACGACAAACGGCATGTTATCAAGGACTTACGATTCGCTTCATGGAATGTGCGTTCTCTCTATAGACCCGGCGCCTTGTACCAAGTTCATAAGGAACTTAAACGATATAATATTGCAATAGCAGCTCTCCAGGAGGTCAGGTGGACCGGGAAGGGAGAATGCAGCGTCGAAAATAGCGCAACGCTTTTTTACAGTGGTAGAGATGACGGGAGGCACTGCAACGGGACTGGTTTTCTGGTGTCTAATGCTTTCATTGGGAATGTGATCAGGTTCGAGGCCGTGTCAGATAGACTTTGTGCACTCCGAATTCGGAGTAAATTTTACAACATCTCAATCATAAACGCGTACGCACCCACCGAAGCAGCAGATGAGGATACTAAAGAGGATTTTTATATTCAACTGGAAGCTCTGTACGATCGGCTACCAAGTTTCGACGCAAAAGTACTGGTGGGCGATTTCAACGCGAAAGTGGGCAAAGAAGTCATCTATTTGCCTACTATTGGAAAGTACAGCAAACATGATCAGTCGAATGATAATGGGACGAGACTTATCAGCTTTGCAGCATCAAAATCCATGGTCATAAAGAGTACAATGTTTAAACACAAGGATATCTATAAAGGCACGTGGAAGTCCCCCGATGGCATAACGGTAAACCAAATCGATCACGTTCTAGTTGATGACCGACACAAGACAACGATACAGGATGTCCGAGTTTACAGAGGAGCCGACTGTGATAGTGATCACTATATGCTAGGTATTAGGTTCAAAGCTAAAATTAAAATTTCTTCCAAAAAACGTAGCTCATGCCTGGACTGTATTAATACAGAAAGTCTGAAGAATAGTGACACTGAAAGAACGTTCAAGTTGGAATTAAGCAATAGCTTCAAAGACCTGCCAGTTGATGGTGAAATTAATGAATGTTGGGAAACACTTAGAAACACCGTGGAAAAAGTAGC
Source organism: Mecyna flavalis (assembly GCA_949319885.1). Taxonomy (NCBI): domain Eukaryota; kingdom Metazoa; phylum Arthropoda; class Insecta; order Lepidoptera; family Crambidae; genus Mecyna; species Mecyna flavalis. The sequence continues at coordinate 5,315,351 of OX439426.1, forward strand.
ACTCAAAGTACTCGGTCGGAAAAAGAAAGCGAGAAGGAGGAAATGGTGGAACATGGAATGTGAAGCTATGACTGAGAAAAGAAGAAAATATAAAATGCTAGCTGAACAGGATGTCAACTGGGAACCTGAATACCAAGTGATTAGGACACAAACAAGGAAGATAATAAGGAGAGCGAAACGACAGCACCTGGAGAATATGGTCAGAGAAATGGAGACACTGGTAAGGGCAAACGCAAGCAGAAAATTCTACCAAGAGCTACGCAAGGTCAAAAAGGGATTCCAACCAGCTACGCAAATAATGGAGGACAGGGAAGGAAATCTTGTGTCAGACCCTGAAGCGGTGAAGCAGTTGTGGTACGAGTACTTCCGACGGTTGCTTAACTGCACCGAACTTGAAACGCCCATAACTGACACCATAGGAACAGATTCTGAGGAGACACAACCTCCTACCCTGGACGAAGTTGTAGACGCGATAAGGAGGTTGAAGAATAATAAAGCCCCGGGCATAGATAGTTTGCCATCAGAGGTGTGGAAAGGTGGTGGAGAAGCGCTGCATAAGAAACTGCATGACCTTTTGTGTAGAATCTGGGAAGAGGAGGAACAGCCAGGGGCATGGAACATCGGAGTTATCTGCCCAATACATAAAAAGGGCTGCAAAAAAAACTGCAACAACTATCGCGGAATTACGCTTCTCCCAACAGCGTATAAGATCTTGTCGTATGTGTTGCTCAAAAGACTGGAGCCTCACGCGGAGAGAATCTTGAGTGATTACCAGTGTGGTTTCCGCCCAAATCGTAGCACCGTCGACCAGATTTTTCTGCTAAAACAGCTGATGGAGAAGAAGTGGGAGTACGCTCAGGGTATCCATGTGTTGTTTGTTGACTTCACCAAAGCCTATGACAGCGTGGACCGAGGCGCTCTTTACGCTATTCTGAAGAACTTCGGCATACCTGAAAAACTGGTGAACATGATCGCAGTCGCCACAAGAGATAGCCGGATGAAGGTTCGCGTGGGGCATGAGCTGACAGATGAATTTGCGGTGGTTACGGGACTAAAGCAGGGAGACGCCTTGTCACCTATGCTCTTCAACTTGGTTCTGGAGCACGTCCTAAGGAGAGGATTAGCTTTGGAAGTAGGACTTGAGCTCGGGGGAAGGCATAAGGTGATTGGATACGCTGATGACTTGGCCCTGCTGGGTAATTCGAAGACCGAAGTCCAAGAAGCAGCCATGGTGCTGTCCGAAGAAGCTTCAAAGGTGGGTCTTATGATCAGCCATGACAAAACGGAATATCTCCACATGAAACGCTATAAAGATACCCGTACCCAGCGTCAGGATCTACATGTTGGAGATATTACCTACAAGGGAACCGCAAAGTTCAAATACCTGGGTTGCACGATCACCGATACAAACACACGTGAGGAGGAAATCGACATCCGCATCCAAAATGCTCTGCGTTGTAGCGCTGCCTTACATAAGGTGTTGGTGTCCAAGCTTCTGAGCAGGAAAACTAAGATCAACATCTACAAGACAGTGATTAGACCTATTCTAATGTACGGATGCGAAGCTTGGACACTAACACTTAAGGAAGAACAAAAACTCTTGGTAGCGGAAAGAAAGATACTGCGCAAGATGTTCGGTCCCATGAGATCCTCTGATGGAAGCTGGAGAGTAAGGAAAAACGCCGAATTACAACAACTTCTGGCTGACCCAGATATTATTGGAGAGACGAAAGGGCACAGGCTCCGATGGCTGGGTCACCTAGAGAGAATGGGTGAAGATCGTGGTGTGTACAGAGCATACCTTGCCAAACCACAAGGCCGACGTCCGGTTGGCCGCCCCAGATACCGTTGGATAGACGGAGTCGAGTCAGATCTCCGTGAACTTCGGGCTGGGGATTGGCGCCAAACTGCTAAAGATCGGGAAAGGTGGCGTGCTCTCATTCTGGAGGCCAAGACACACTTCGGGTCGCTGAGCCATAGGAGTAAGTAAGTAAGTAAGTATTAAGATAGTCTAAAGAAACATTTATCAATAAATAACAAAAAATTGCATAACTTTCTGTGGGGGATTTTGCTTTTAATGATTGCAACATTTTTTTGGTTTCGTAACCAAAAAAAATATCTTTTTTACGTTGTTCTAGCGCCGATTTTAAAATTGACATAATATTTTACACATCTATGACTGTGATGTTATTGCCTTCAAGTTGTTTAACAGCTTTATGAAAGTTATGTAAAAAATGACTCGCGAAATGCAAAAAGATTAGAACTTTACTGTTTCCATTACTTTCGTTCATCATCAAAATATTTTGAATATGTGTAGGACATTCCTCACCTAAGCTAAAAAAATAATCACTCAAATCAAAACCTTCCAATTCAAAAGTATGTTGTCCACGCAGTTAAAGGCGCGTTCTTATTTTTTTTAAATGAAGGATTTTGTTGTTAGATTTGTCGGTGTTGAAAATATAGTATTTTTACGTACTATATATTTTTTCAACAGTATATAGTACGCAGACCCGAAATATAGTACAATACTATATATTATAGTACGGTTGGCAACCCTACTCCCACCCCCCCTTAAGTGGCTTGATGGCAGCTTTGATAGCAACGGTATTTAAATTCGTTGTTTGATAGTGATCCCACCCTGTGCGCCCTAGATCGTCGCTTCTAATCCCAATTAGGTACAACCAATGGTGTTCAATTAAATGGATGTTAGTATTTCAGTATGTAGATTGTAGGTATTTGTGATTTAAATTTCCGCTATTGTCATAGATGACTTTTCATAATAATAAAGAAACATGGTAGTCTAAATAAGTCAAGTATAACAAAGTCGTCTCCTCTTCGCAGTGGATGGACTTTTTTACTGCACATGCATGCAGCTTTGGTATTTATTGCATATCCGAACAGAAGAATAATTACACGTGGATCCAAATTGAAAAATAATGTTTTAAACTCACGTTCACTCAATTAATCAACAAAGATATAGGTACATTTCATGATTCATTATATTGTGAACTACAAGATAATAAAGAATGCAGTTTGCATGCAACTTGGCAAGTTCTCAACTGGTAATGAAACGCAAATTAGTAATCATTAATCAAAATGTTAACGTAGACTAATTTATATTTCTTAAGTTTGTCGCCAATTCATGACGACATTATTTCTATTCAGTATTATCGTAGTCTTGCGTTATTTGGAAGAATCTAGTAAGTCAAACAATATTCAGCACCATCAGTTGCTCAGATAGTTTACCAGAATTTATGTTAAAATGGTTTTTTTAATTCGAATGTGTATCCTAATCCTGAATTTCTTCAATTGTTCACTTCACGTATAATTTTAATCAACAAATCATTCATTATAACGTTTCGTTCGAGTATGTAGATTTGTAGCTTTTATTGATTTTAAAGGGGTTTGAAGATTTTTGTATGGAGGCTGGCTTACCTTGCGGTACGCCATTTTGATTTTTTTTCAAAATAGCGTTCACTTAAAATTCTATGAAAAATCGATACCTTACATTAATACAAACATAATATGTTATAAGACAAAAACCTGTAAAGTGTCACATTTTAAAGTTATAAGCAATTAAAGGTTCACATCTTTATTTTAAGATTTTTTTGTGTCAAGCTATAGTGCACATAAAATTCATTCAAAAATGGATACCTGACATCAATACAAACATAAAATGTCATTAGACGAAAACCCGTGAAGCGTCACGTTTTAACGATATAAGCAACTAAAGATCTATTTTGAGTTTTTTTTTTGTCTCATGTTATAGTTCACCTAAAATTCATTTAAAAATGAATACCTGACATCAATACAAACATAAAATGTATTAGACGAAAACCCGTAAAGTGTCACATTTTAAAGATATAATCAACTAAAGTCTAACTTCATTATTTTAAGATTTTTTAGTGTCAAATCACATAAAATTCATTCAAAATTGGATACCTACCTGACATCAATACAAACATAAAATGTCATAAGATGTCATTATTACTATATCTTGTGAAAAAAACTCAAAATAAAGAAGTAAAACTTTAGTTGCTTATATCTTTAAAACGTGACACTTTACGAGTTTTCGTCTAATAACATTTTATGTTTGTATTGATGTCAGGTATTCATTTTTAAATGAATTTTATGTGAACTATACCATGAGACAAAAAAAACTCAAAATAAATCTTTAGTTGCCTATATCTTTAAAACGTGACACTTCACGGGTTTTCGTCTAATGACATTTTATGTTTGTATTGATATCAGGTATCTATTTTTGAATGAATTTTATGTGAACTATAACTTGAGAAAAAAAAACTTCAAAATAAAGAAACTTTACTTTGGTTGCTTATATCTTTAAAATGTGACACTTTACGAGTTTTTGTCTTATAACATATTATGATTGTATTAATATAAGGTATCGATTTTTGATACAATTTTAAGTGAACGCTATTTTGAAAAAAAATCAAAATGGCGGACGCGTAGGAAGGCCAAAATCTTCAAACCCCTTTTTACTACATTGCGTATCTATAAAAGGATGACGTCATACACAGTGAAGGCAGAATATTGTGAAGCACTGCGAGGTCAAAATACGTATTCGATTGACTGCCATAGATTAAATATTGGGTTCGGTAAGATCTTGGGTCGGCTTTACATATTATTATGTATGTACCCTACAAGGGATAGAAGTTGATTATTATACCTCATGCGATTTCAATTTCATCTTGGCGACATCTAACATATTGGAATAACAAGACGGCACATGTATTTTTTAGCGTTCAGTAATGAGTTTGTTATTTCTTTTCTCCGTCATTTTCAAGGCAAGTTTATCTATCTTACTTATATTATGTATGTGAAATTTGTGGTTTCTTACTCCTTCGTACAAAATTAACCGAACTTTGTAATATAATACACAGGCTTTTTATCAACAAACATCGCGCGTGAAAAAAGAATAAAGCACAAGTTGTATCTTGCTCGAATGTAGGTCTTTTACGTAAAATAACTAGGTACATGCACTCTACGCAAACTATTTCGCACAAAGCGAGATGAATGAATAGTAAACTGGTATCGTCGAGTAATTGGCGTCGATCCAATGCCCGTGGGCGGCGGCACCGCATCGGACTGCGATAAGGGGTTTTGCCCATACTTCTGATATTGTTATGGAGGGGATCTCGCTTTAGTGTAGACGTCGAATAAAACTTTATTCCGTAGCAACCTTACTTCGATTCTATTGTCTTGTAAAGCTTCTTAGATCGTCGTTCGAGCTGAAATCTTTTGATAGGAATTTAATATAAACTTCTTAGCGCTATTTTTATACATTTTGAAGTTGGACGTTTCATATCGCCGTCTGATTTCTATATTTATTATTTTTATGTTTGATCAGCATTATTCTGCGTGTTTTCACGTTATTTCGCATTATTGCATCTTCAATTTGTCAAACTTGCAAACTTTTCCAAAATGATGCTCTAAAAGATGTGTTTTAACGGATGTACATCATAACTGTAAAACGTTACACTTCAGATGACCTTTTCCTGTAGCTAAATGGCTAAAATTTTAATTACAAACTAATGCTCGCCGTGCCCTTGGCTACTAAGAGAACTTGGGCAGCATTTACTATAATGTTTATGGTTAAATATCACTACTTTACGTAATACTCAATCTTTAAAACGCCCCGCACGATAGATTCATCTGCAGGCTCCAATTGGCTTTTCGTGGGAAATGGTACGGAAATGGTTAACGCCCTAAGCGTTGACCTGACGGAAATGGAGGGGCGAATCGGGTTCGATGGTTTTGCCTGCGGTCCCACCCTCGCTGATCCAAGCAATGAGGTTTATCCTCGGAATTAAATATACATTACGTTTGTACTAACAGGAACTCTTGTTGGAACTTTGTAAGTCAAACGAAAACATAATTTGGGACTCCGAACTTGTTTCCATGACGGCTTTATAAAGCAATTTATCGTCGGAAGTACGAACCTCGTTTTATCAGAAGCGGGTTTATTAGGTATTTCTTTTAACAGGCAACCTAATCATCGAATTTTAGTTAGAAGGAGTTTGTATTATGTTAACTTATGGCGTACGTAAAATTTATTTTATTGATTGGCTAGTAACTAGCTAGAGGTGAACAAGTAGTCTTGTTTCTGATGTGGAGGAAATATGTAGTGCTCTATGTAGGTCTTCCCCTGTAACCTAATCGTGTTCCGAATACATTAGCATTTCATACATGTTCAAGTAAAGAAAATTGCACTAATAAAACAATATTATTTTAACATTCTCCCTTAACAAAACCCGAACCCGGTAGCGCACATGGAGCATTCTAGGTAGCCCGTTCGTGAAACTTTGAATAAGTAATAACCAGCTAACGTTACCCCAACTTGTTTCACCCTAAACCACATTAAACTTGGGTCCGGCCGTTATGCCCCCATAACGGCAAACTGGAACATTTTTTTTTAAATGTGGGGGCATACCGGCCGGGGGCAACCCGGAATGGGGGCATAACGGCCGGACCCTTAAACTTCACTATGGGTTTAACCTTCATTCTCGCTTCTCACGTCTGGTCTGCGGAGTCAACAATTCAATTGCATACTAATTATTGTTCAAAGGCATCTTCCTTCCCGACACATTGCATGTTCTGCGAGGATTACGTCAGTGGTTACATCGTTCACTTGAGATAATGTGCCCTAGTGGTTGCTATGCAAACAGTATGTTTCACTGTGGGGATTGGTGTTCGTATTGTTGATTGTGTTAGAAATAATAGTGTTTGATAGAAAAAATAAAAGAGACCTAATATCTCCGTTTTTAATACATTCAAATAAAGCAAATAGTGTTGGACGAATATGTTATATTGAAGGGGAATAGAAATTTGATGTGAAATGATTTTGAATTTAGTGATCGGACAACTTTTTGCTTTTTAAATAAACTGTTTTTATAGTTGAAAGACTAAGAAAGCTAACCAATGCCTTAAAGCAGATCTTATAAGGTAGTAGGTAATTAGTATTTTAACTAAATAAAATATTTTTTATGTAAGTAGGAACTGTAAATTATTGAGATACTGCTTACTGACTAATATACAGTATACTTACTTTACTGAGTAATTTAAATAAAAGAAAATACGCCTCCGATTCTTATGAAAAAGAACTTTTACAGAGTGTTCGCAAATGCTTTAATTTAATTCTATTCTTTTTATGTCGAATACGGAACGAGACTTTTTCCTAGAACCACTTTCAAGCAATATAATCATTGACCCGAATGTTTTAGAATAAATGTCGAAATCCTTAAAATAACTCTTCAGAAATCAAACTGAATATTAAATATCTTGAAAAAGCAATATTATTTTATTAAGTGATGATATAAAATACTCGTGTAGGAGTTCTTTATTGCATGACAGGCGTAATATACTCATGATATTATAATATTTCTTAGTATGAATGAACATAATTCATCAATGAGATAAGTAATGGTCTTTACTAATGTTTTTAGCGTATGTTAACAACATGATTGCGATTTCTTTTTTCTACATTACTTGCTTATTGACCCCTCCCTTATCTATTCCACACGTAATATCTCCTCCTCTGTAATACAGGCTCCTTGCCTAACATAGACTCCAGTCTCTCAGTCTATGTTTTTTTCTCTATGCACATCTATAGAACAAAAGTTACAATACTGTACACTTTTGAATTAAAATGGAGATAAGTAACGTTATTTTATAACTAATGATGTTCTATTTCAATCTACGCGTATATACTTCGTGCCAGATAAATGTGCGATAAAGGTCAGTTACCTATAACCTTAAATTGAAACCAATCGAAGAAAACTAACCTAAGCCCAAAAATGAATAAAATGAAACATGAATAATGACTTTGCTTTTAAATCCTTTTTAAAATCACGTAGAGAGATAAATATGATGTGTTTATTGTTTATGTACGTAAAAATTTAGTCAACACAATTTCCGTTCTTTTTTTTATTTTCCTACTTTTAACGTTTTATTGTTCTATAAAATAACATGACTAGCCATTAAATAAACAGATTTAATAAACCCAATAAACACAAGCTCCTAATTATTTCACAATATTGAATTTAAAATTCTGTAAACAAAAATGAAATATTTCATCTTACTCTCTTGCATAGTGTGCCGTCACGCGCTGCAGGGATGCGTCACCTGTGGCTACCGCCGCCATTATGAAGATGATTTGTTCGACTTGTGTGTCATTCCCACAGAACGCTATACCATTTATTTAGTTTGATATTGTTTTAAGTTTGTTATTGTTATAAGTTTGTTGTGGACAGTTTAATTATTCATTAAACAGAAAGTTCCACTTCTAAAAGTGATATGTCAGAATCAGATGATTCGCTCATCGAATTTGATTCGGCGAATGATAATTAATTATTAAAATTATTGCGGAAATAAAAATTATTAAATTTTATGCAGTTTCATTTTTTAACATAATAAGTCGATACCCCTATAAAATGAATTTATACTATTTTAAAAGTAGTTAAACATATTATTTAATACAAATTAGTTAATTTATCCATTGATAAAACATAATCATTTGCTTACGCATTTTACTCGTGTTCAGTGCACACAAAAAAGGTTTGTTATAAATGTCAAGGCCGGACGGCCTGTACCACGATACGCCCGATTAGTGTCGTTTAGCGATAGGCTCCATACGTTTGATTCATTTTGGATTCATTTTTCACCTAAAATGAAGTTTAGTGGTAGAATGACCTTTATCGCAAATTTATCTGGCACGGACTATAGTAAGTATTAGTTAGCTGTAAGCGTGGCGTGTTCTTGAAATACACTGGCGTTAGGATACGTCGACCCAATTTAGGTTCCGTGTTTAAACCAGTGACATACCCTCGTTTCACTTTTATGGTACCTTGGCACGCCGTTAAGCTTTATTTTGTTTATCCGACCGATACTCGTGTACCTATTGTTGCTATTTTGTCTTGGTTATTGGTTCTCATTGTACACACGGTTTCTAGTGAATGTGTACGTCTTCAGTATGAGGTTGAATTGTGCCCTTTAAATTGCAATGTGGTACCTATTTGACAACTACATTAGGTTTTAAGTCAGTTTTTCTCTAGCCGGAATAAGGTCAAACGTTGTAATTATTTCACTTCACGGTTTTACCGAGTGTTTCCATATTGTCACAATGTTTTGTATTTCAATATATTTTTTTTAGAGGGCATCCGGGGAGCGTCCGGGGGGAAGGTTTCATTTGTAGACCGAGTTTTTAAAAAAAGGTCATTTATGACATTTTCAACTGTTTTTTATTACATTGAATATGTTTAAAAGATCTTATTGACATGTCCGGCTTTCGGACTCTAAAATCCGGGGTTTTCACGCATCTTGTCCTGTTTTCCAAATTTTAGAGATGGCAACCCTAGATATTATAAAGAATCTTTTTTCATATCAAAAAGGAAATATACCTAGGGTTGCCAACTGTTGAAAGGACCAACCCGGGAGACATTGGGGAAAGAAAAACTCAATTAATTTTTAAATAAAATTTATATTTATTTTGCTTTCTAGCAGCATCTAATATTTTACGGTTTTTCATTACAAAATCGTAAAAGTTTTTACATGTAAAATCGAAGTTTGTGAGTACTTGTAATTCTGCTTTTATTAAAGAAATACTCATTCGGTTTCCTTCCTTGCTCCATGCTTGTTCCATTATGCTGAATATACGTTCGCAAGAAGCATTAGAGACAGGAATGGAAAGAACAAACGTGACCTTTTTTTTCAATTCAGAACAAGGACTTCTATCTTTCGATTTAGTAAAGAAGTCAACCCAGCGTAAATCAACTCGCTTCTCTTCAACGAGATGTGGCTGCATCTCACACAAAAGTCCAAACTCATCGTAAAGTTTGTCGCTATCTAAGTCAACATTTAACAATTCCTGGAGTCTAGTAATTTCTGACCATGTGATTGGTTCTTTTTAGTGATGGGCCGACTATTGTATTTGCCGACTAACCGACTAGCCGACTATTCGGTTTTCAATACCGACTATTACTGCGTGACGTTTTAGTCGTTGTTTTCCCGCAGTAAAATGAGTCTTAGTAGTACAATCTTAGTAGTACAATAGATTAATGAAGTTTTTTTTAGTCAAATCAAAAGTTTTACGGTTGTGATAGACGAAACTCGAACCAATAGTAGCTGCGTCGCGGACTGTCACCGGCCCGGAATAATTGCCTTTCGCGCTTATCAAAAAGATGATTTACTACATATTTAATAACATTTGATTTCCATTTTCCATTCAAACTTAAAAAAAAATATATAAAAAAATAAACATAAAAAAAAATGAATCGTCAATGATACAGAATGACTCTACCACCGGCTTCAGACAGTTGAGAAGAACCGGCAAGAAACTCAATCATTTCTCTTCTCAATCGCTAAAAAACTATACAACAGTCTAGATGACTTTCGCTCGCGTAGACTACACCCTGTAAAACACTATAACACCCCTGGGAGGTAATTTCCAAAAATCGCTTCCTAGTGAAAACTGACTGCCTGACCAAGAAAATAAAAAACCTGCTTTGGAGCAGCACTGGTTTTAGCAACACTTAGCTTGGTTGCTATGGTTAAATGGTTAAATATACTATATATACTATAAATTATGCCGAATAGTCGGCGAATTTTGCCGACTAGTCGGCATTGCCTAATAGTCGGCGAATGGTGCCGAATAGTCGGCTTTCCCGACTAGTCGGCGAATAGTCGGCCCATCTCTAGTTCTTTTAGAGCATTATACATGCAGCGGCCATGGTGTTGTGTGTGTGTGTGATTGCAAAGCACGCAAAGAGAGCGAGTAGTGACGTGCGAGCGAAGGATGTGTATAATTTTTAGAAAAACCGGAGAAATTATTGTTCCCCGGGAGGTCGGGAGATTAACTATTATTTCCGGAGTCTCCCGGGCGATCCGGGAGGGTTGGGAACCCTAAATATACCCCATATTTCCCTTTTTTTACAATAGTAAATTTTTTGGGTCCGGCCGTTATGCCCCCATTCCGGTTTGCCCCCGGCCGGTATGCCCCCACAATTTTAAGTAAATTTGTTCCAGTTTGCCGTTAAACCGTGGGGGCACACCGGCCGGGGGCAAACCGGAATGGGGGCATAACGGCCGGACCCAATTTTTTAGCTTGTCTAATATTAGTGATTAAGTTAATATTATATTTAGTTTTGTAGTTACCATCCTTATTTTAACGTCTAATAGGTAAGCTAAAAATAACTATCGATTCAGTTGCTAGGTGTTTGCGTTAGTAGAGCTTAGTTACACTAACAAGTAGTGGCGACGAAAGGGTGCTCGTCGAACTATTGGAATCGTTTTGGTGAAAAATGTGTTTGATGTTGTCACCTTGTATTGTATCATCCAAGGCTAGGGAAACTTAATATTAAAGTTTTGTCTGGGAAATGTAACAATGGTAACGCATTATCCGACTGGTAAAAGCCCATTTTATCTCGAAAGACTAACCTACTTTAGCTAATAGTTATTTATAGCTTTACAACGCAGTCGATCACACTATTATGTTACCGAAAGATGAGGACTTATGAGATTTTGTCTCATCGTCATATGTTTGGGAAATATCTCGACATTAAACCAACTTAACAGTTAAACAGAGACACATTCGTAGATACGGCGTGAAAGAATTTAACATAACATTCAGTAGTAGTATGACCATAAAAATGAAGTAGATGGTGGTTTAATGGATCTGTATTTCTCCTATGTGACATTTATCGCGTTCATTGCTCTTTTCGGCGCTTTTACTTGCTTTATAATTTCAGTCTAATTCGCAAATAGAACTTGTTGCCTAAGTCGACATTTACCAACTAGGTTAGACAGGTACAGAATAGACTTATTGGTTGGTATAATTCATTTCCAGTTTAATCATGCTGGCATTGCCATTGTGTTGGTCTAGACACCCTTTGGTCCATTGTTAAATGATTTCGCGGTGTTTCATTCTCTTCTTATCTCTCATAACATAGGTCAAATGAATAATTTTACCACTTGTCAGATAAGTTCCTTCCTGTAAAATCAACTTTTCTTTGATGTCACTTTTTTGACGTATATACTCGTACATTGGTTAGTTTTTTTTAATTTAAATAAAATATCATGAGTTGTTTTCATATCGTAAGCAGTTAAAATTAGATTATTTAAAAAATACTTTAAAGTTGGAATGAGATTAATCGAACAAATTGATCATAAAATTATAAAAGAAAATGTTCTCGTTTTAACTTTTATATCGTGTCGTTATTGTGATTTATTAATACGAACCAACTCGTAAAAGGTGTCTTTTTAGATTAATATGTTTAATTTAGGGACGTGTACTTTTTCACAGTTGAATAAACTCGACACAATCTGATTCGTGTCAGTGAATATCTCAAGATTTTGCGGAAAGGGCACTTAGTATCTATATTTAGCTGACACAGTATCTAGGGCATCGACAGACTCAGTAGGTGTTGCTCGTGGGACGATCGTACAATAAAAGATTTCCTTGTTAAGTTAAATAGTATGAAACAGCCACGTAATTGAAATGTTCACTGCAATGATGCATAACTATTTTGCTAAATCAATTTTGTTTGTAACCTGTTGTTTTATTTCTGACCTAGTTATTGATTTTATTGATCTAATTCACTGAAATGCGAATGTAACATCACTTACATCAGAACATCAAGGATAAGATTGTTATTACTTATTTATTATATGTACGTTCTTGTATAGGACGTTCTATGATTATGATGTTGACTTACTAACCCACAATTAGCACAAATCGTATTTCCAGAACTAACCAAAAATTTATATCTATCCAATAAGTAAGTATGAATGAAAATAAAACTATATTCTTCTAAATTTATGGATAACCGAATTTTAAGCTGGTAATCTGTTAGCTTGCACATCCTTCAACAAAGCATATAGGTATTGGGAACAATGTCCAGTTTTGTAGATTCTGCCAAGAGCCATCAAAAGCAGTTCTGTAGTGAGAAGTAGGGGAAGTTTAATGAAATAAGTTTGTTTCGCCTCTGACCTTTTGGGTGGGTTGGAATAGCTCAATGTACAGAAAGTTGTGTGGGGGAAATTAGTCACTATCATCTCCGTTGACCTTATTATTACTTGTAACTCTTACTACTTGAGTAATTGGTCCGAATTAGGTCTGCGTATCAAGCAAGCAGCACACCCTTACAGCTATCGAAGATAGGTACATAAATGTACTTACTAAGACACAGTTTGGTAAAGAAAGATTACTTTGTTGTTGTGTTTGATTTAACTATGTGAAGCAAACGGTTATTTAACTTTATTTATATTTCTAAACTGTTACCAGTTCAGTTCGAAACTGTGCAGCCAATACACTCCACGTATTTTAAACAACAAGGACGATGTTTAATAAAATAACGCTTGTCAACATAGAGCACTTTCAAAATATATTTTTTGAGTATAATATAAACTACAAAAACTTATATTTTGGTACTTTCTTTAAGCACTTTTACTATTACGAGGCCAGCTAAGCAGCCCATCTGATGGCAGCGTGACACTTAACTAACTTTCAAACAAATTTTGCCGGAACACAGCCAGAGCTGTTCGGTGTCAGAGGTCACCTGTAAAGATCACCTTATAGGAAACTGATCACAGTTAAAGTTCCCTGATCAGTCAACTTTAACGAGTATGTTTGACACTGTTTCTTTAAACAAATGGAATTTTGCTAAAGGAGAATAAAAAGGCCGCCCCTAAATAAGTACCGTGCACTGACCAAACGTTCAGGCACCACATAAAGATATTTATTTAATCCCTGTCGGCGATTAAAGAAGGTTAAGGTATAATTATTTCGTGCCTTGAAAAAACGACGAGGGGAAGCGTCAGTGTCCTAGGACAAAAGTACCAACAGGTTGTTAACTTCGCAACTGACATACCGACACGTGGACTCGCGTATGTCTCTCGGAATTGGCAATTAGTACTTGGATGTGATGAGAAGTACTTTGCTTACCACTCGCAAAGTTAGCTGCGGTATGAATAACAATTTTGAACGTTAAACCTTTTAAACTGTTTGACTGTGACATATGATATTCAAGTCGTCGCGAAGTCACGTCATGAGCACGTGGTGGAATTTTATTTATTTCTCCTACTTATAACGAACTAGCGGCCGCCTCCGCGGTTTCACCCGCAAATTCCCCTCCACATTTCCGGGATAAAAAGTACCCTATGTCACCCGGTGTAGCTTTCCAACTGTGATAGAATTTTTCAAATCGGTTCAGTACTTTCGGAGGCTATTCAATACAAACCAACGAACAAACAAATCTTTCCTCTTTATAATATTAATATACCTAGATAGAGTATGCTGGAGTGTTTCGCAAGTTTAGGATTATAAATATTTGATCAAGATTCGTGAGCAGTGGTTTGTCTGATCTTCGTGCTTGACTTCCTTGAATATGTCATAAGGTCCCGAGATGGGGCAGATGGCGTCAATAAAATTATCCGCTTGCCCCAAGAAAGTTCATGACTAACGAAACGTAACAGAGAGAAACCGGCTGATCTCAGCGCCTCAGTGTTAGGTAGGATGTACTCAATACGAACTCACAATCTTTTTTTTAATCTTTTTGGAGTTACTGTGTACATAATGTTAAAAACCCGTACCTAAAAACATGCTGGGACCACATTTTGCCGATTTTCTTCTACTTTCCTTATCAGGTAATATATTCTCCGTGTGGGTAGATTCACAGGGATGATTTTAACATATTATTTCCGTCCGGGACTGGAATATTTCCCAGTTCCTAAGGGAAGCGGTGTATTATTGATTCTTTAGAAAAAAAGATTGTGTGAAAGCGAGGGGGATGTTCTGTATGTATTAAATTAAAAGACGATGTATGGGTGCCGTCTCTGCGAGTTGCTTTCCACGTTGCCCAATTTACTGAGATAACTTCTTTTCTTATTATTACGAGTAGGTATTGAGAATAGAATCCATCACCGAGAACTGCTAGGACGTGACGCGGTTAAGTATTCCGGCGGTAATTATACTAATACATTTATAACAAATACTAGTACTTCTGTTTCAAACGCAATCGATGGTGTTTTACATGACCTCTAACTAAATGTCTGAAAAATAATAATTGGAAATAAAAACAGTTCTAGAAGATACAAAAATCTGTAGTCTGACTTTTGTAACTAATTGGGTAGACATTTTCAGTTTAAAATGAAGAATTAAATACTCATATATGCGTAGTGACTTGAAAGACTTTATAAAAAAATGTTTTGAAGGCATATTTTCAAAGGGAAAGTAATCAACTGTCGTGAAACTGCAATTAGAACGTCTGGGCGGCGTTATAAATTTCATTTAATGCTTAATTATGGTGAAGTATTTACGATCATAAATAATAAAGAATTCGATAAAGAAAAAACGTTTATGAAAAATAACAAAATACCTACCAGCGTAATAAGGGTTAAGAAAGCAACTAAAGTAGCTATATATAAGTATAATTCTGTCATCATTCCAGACAGCAATTTGTGGTTGTCTGGTCGCGTTTAATAAACGCTGATTTGAATAGATAGACCGCCAACCTTTCCTATTAAATTTTCCTAAAGCAAGATTTTTAGAACAGCCAATAACAAATTGGATTCATTGCTCGAAGATGTTGTAGTGAGCCTTTTGCTTGTATTTCTTTTTCCCTTTCCAAGCATTTGGAACGTACCTAATTGGAGTACATAAATTTAAAAGTCGGGAATACCTATTTACTAAATAAAACAAACAAATGATCTCGCGGATTTTTAATTACTTTTTTGAGATTGTATTCTCAGAATTAATTCATTCGTTCAAGTTTGTTTTATTGGACAGAATAGGCTTTTTTGTTTGCAATCAGTGTTCTAAGAAGCTAGGGCTGGTTTTACCACGGATATATCAGTTAGTCTTTTACTCAATTACGATTATTAAATAAAGAATATAACATCTTTTTATCTAACCGACAAACATGATCTGTTTCTTTCTAATACCAAAACTAATACCAATGGTATTTGTTTATTATCGGTATTTTCTGTTCCTAACGAATACAAAATTTCAAAAATTTATAACGATCTGTCGGTGGTGAAACTGGCTCTAAAGTTGTTATTAAAATGAAAAGAATTCCAACATGCGAATAAAACAAGGCTCATTGTTTGTGCCCTATTGTGATAAGTTATAAAGTAGCTCTTATTACAATCTTTTGATATAACTCTTTCTGTTTTTATACATTTTAAATGTGTATTTTTCTTTTCAGTTGTGCGGTTGAGGTGAGCTAGTCACCATGGGTAAACTACTCTCGAAGATCTTCGGGAACAAGGAGATGAGGATATTGATGCTGGGCCTCGACGCTGCCGGCAAGACTAGTATCCTTTTTATAATTGAAAAGACAAAAAAATATCGTAAAGTACCGAACTGTCGTTGCTTTTAGAACCAAGTGGTGTAATGGTTGAGAATTTGCGAGATGTATAAACATTTATGTGCATGGACGTGCTGTTTGTATCGGTCCGGGAGTTTCTATACAGTATATTTACAAAAATAGTCTATAAGGTTTGTTCATCCGTTGTATGGAATCCATAGTACAAGCTATGTTTAGTTTAGGCAAGATGTAATAGTAAGTAAATACTGTCTAAGAGCATTTATTTAAAAGACGGTCCGACAGATTTGTAAGTCTTTCTAGTTATTTGGACGATCTCTTGGCACAATCCCCAAGAAATTCTCTGTGTGACCGTAGCAGAAGTGTAAATATTAAATGTATTCCCCTTTACGTATCAAAGACATGCGCGGTGCATCAGCCAAAAAGATAAACATTATTTATACCTCTAGTACTGAGGCTTTGGGCTTTATGGTCAAACGGTATTACGACAAAGACTATTGGTGTGCCGCGGGTCTGTATAATAAATAATAAGAAATTAGTTCCTGGCTAGTAAATTTAGTAATAGTATAGAAGTTTAAGTTTCTTCAATCTAAATAAACATTTTTGTCGGCTAAAAGTAAAAAAAAATGAAACGGAATAATATAGCCATTGAAAATTTAATGTTCCGAGGGTCACACTGAAGTATTTTGAAAATCAGAAACGGAATAATCTAGGAACACATTAATATTTTATATTGCTTTTCAAAGTCTTCGTTTCTCTTTATGTTTGTACTTATGTACGTCTGTAGGTATCCATAGTTGAAGCTAGAAAGCGAAAGGATATTAATGTCATAAATGGTTTACTTGTTATATTACGATTTATATTCCAATTATATTTCCTAAACATTGATTACAGCTATTTTATATAAACTTAAATTAGGTCAGTCAGTCACAACGATCCCTACGGTCGGTTTCAATGTGGAAACTGTTACGTATAAGAATGTCAAATTCAACGTGTGGGACGTCGGGGGGCAGGACAAAATACGACCGCTATGGAGGCATTACTACACAGGTAAGACATTATGAATAACTATTTGCTTTTACAAGGAGTCTCTACGACAAAGAGTTGTTGTCTTTCCCCGAACGGGAGCAAAGTTAGAACGATTCCAGTAAGTGAGAGTGAGGTGAGGGGAAAATCAGTGCATACCTGATATATCTATTTGACGAGTGTTAGGGATAAATGGAAGCGAATAACATAGTGCGCTGACCACAAATTGGGAACAGGACATGAAGAAAAAAAAAAGTTTATGGCCAAGATTGTCATCCGTTAGATGAGGTGTAACTTCGAATGGAAGCTAGTGATAAATAAATCTGCAAATACTTAGAAAGTTAATCTACATAATAGGGATATCCGGCATCCGACCATATTTTTTAGTTTTACTGTTGTACCTAATCTCATTTGAGTCCCCTTCCGTTTTTCCCCTTCCAACGAACTGTATCGAGTGCGAAATTGAGTTCCAAAGTTTGATGATCGAATGAATAATTTTATGAAACTTGCGTGATATAGTTTGGACGGCAACTTTTTTTTGCCGTAACCTCTAAGTCTAAACAGTTGGTAGTTTTTCTTTTGTCGCGAACCTATAGTAGTTCCGTTTGACTTCTTATACATAAGTATTTTATTTTTCACTTTCGTGAACGTTCGAAATAATATCGTTCATTCGATAAATCGTTTCATCGAGCAGTCGACTTCAAAACACAATTTCGGGCCAAACTCCATCAAGCTCATGGAAGGGAATAAGTTTTTATCGTTCGTTCCATTTCCTTTGATTTCAGTGTATATCTTATAAGCAGTAAAATAATAAATGAACAGTAACGCTTCACTTACGAGCTCAGCATTTCTTTTCGAAGTTATTCGAATCCCCAATGGATCAATGAGGGGCAACGCCCCCCCACTAAAGATGTTTAGTGCTTCGATCGTCGTACTCGTCGCCTTCATCAGTCGGAAGCGAATACCATGTTAGATTTACATTTTACATTGGATTTTAGGTATTAGGTTTCCATAATATGACGAATGTTGGATACAATTCCGTTTATGATAGTTGAGAAGGTAGACTTTTTTATTGTTTTGAGTTTCGGTCTCATTCTTTATAATAGGTAAAAATATCATCAGGCATTTTTTTTTTTGTCATGTGGTTTACCAATGTTTCTGGTGTGGTTGTTCTGTAGCAGGTTATAAAAGAAGATTAGTTTTTTAGGGCGCATTTATGTACTTACCTGGTGTTACGGATCCAAAGGTTCATACGTCCCTCACGACACCATCATCTGACGATAAAAGGGATTTTTGGGCACGGGATTTCCATGCATCAGAAATTATTTGCAAAATCTTCATCTTTGAGCCATATTAAACTGTTTGAATAGTTCTAATGCCAATTCTATAATTAAATTGCATCCAGATTAGTACAACTCTTATTTACAAAATAGGCTAATGTGGTGTTTAAAATGAGACCCAAATTCATGAAGTTATCTCTAATACTAATATAATTTCTTTCACGTTTTCCAGGCACTCAGGGTCTTATATTCGTGGTGGACTGCGCGGACCGCGACCGCATCGACGAGGCACGTCAGGAGCTGCACCGGATCATCAACGACCGGGAAATGCGTGACGCTATCATACTCATCTTCGCCAACAAGCAGGACTTGCCTGACGGTACGTACGGCTGTCATCCATCGGCCAATCAAAATATGTATTCTGGGATATCCGGAGTCTTTTCTGGATCAACTTTTTCTATTTTATATGGGTCCAATGTGTGTGTCGCAGAATTCTTTCCTTGGTTTATCATGCATTGAGTAATAATTCGATTGACTGTCGCGCTTTATCTGTTAAATTTGGAGGTATGAAACTATTGGAGTGGATCCTGAAGTGACGCGATGAAATTGACCAATCTATGGCAGATTATTGTTTGGAGTACACTACTCTAGCTAGACCCAAAATAAATTGAGGCTTTGGTCATCTCATCCCGCTTAAAACTTATCCCGCGGTATAAGTTGTCCACATTAATATATTTATTATTTTTCTTTGGTCAACTCATCCCGCTTTAAAAAAGAGGTACTTTTGTTAAATTTGAAATATTTGTACAATAGTGAACAAAAGTGTTTGGGGAAAAAATTATACACCCATAGCTTGGTATTATATATTAGCGATAATCTTAACAAAAGATATGTTGTCCATTGACATTTTCGAAAGTAGAATATACAATACATCACGCAAGAAAAAATATAAACATGAATCATTGCTCGAAAATCACTATTTATTGGTGTTCTTTCATAGATTACGGTGTGTAAAGATGTTTTAATTTGCAAAACTTTATGTTCCAGCAATGAAGCCACACGAAATACAAGAGAAACTAGGATTGACGCGCATCCGCGACCGCAACTGGTACGTGCAGCCGTCGTGCGCCACGTCCGGCGACGGGCTGTACGAGGGGCTCACGTGGCTCACGAGCAACCACAAGTTATGAGCTGCGGAGTAGGCGGCACGCTGACGCCGCCTCCATGCGCCACGGTACGTACCGCGTCATTAGCATTATCACTATCTGCTCTAGAATTGAAGGCATCCGCGACCGTAACTGGTACGCGTATCCATAACCATTTATAGCCTATGTAAATCAATCATCTAACTACGCGGTTCTCCAGTGTTTTGAAATCAGTGTAAGAAAGCGAGCTAGGTACATTATAGTTCGTTGTCAATAGATGGCGTTGTAGATGGTTGAATTGCGGTATTGCGTTAGCGGAATATTAAATACTGAATTCGCCCAAGAACAATCTGGTCTTACCTACCTCTAAGGTCTCTTAGGTAGACACTGAAAATGTCTTTATAGTGAGAGCCTCTCGCTTCCACATTGAAAAGCTTATAAGGCCATCGCGTCCAAAAGACATTCGTGTCAGTCCCTTTTTGTTAATCAAATTTAAATTTTATTATGGTATGCAAGAGGTATTATAGTAATTAAGTACAAGTTTTCACTTCTCTCACGATTAGAAAAAAGTTCCTTTTGTGTCTGGCTCTTATGATTTCTTATTTCCTTACGTGCTTGACGTCTCATAGATCCATTTCTCTGTTTCAGGTGAGGATTTCGATGCCATTTAATTTAAGTAAACAGCGCGCGTTGAACCGAAATACTTCCACGCGTACCAGTGTCGATTGATCATTATTTGACGTCCTCGGACGTCTGTGAGTGATGGTGCGAACCGGACAGTGCGGACTATGCGATTAGTTAGCAAAACAAGTGAACAAGCCATTGTCACACAAATATTGAAATCAATTATTCCATTATTTAATTTAAATGAAGAAATTAGTCCGTAGGTGTGGGTAGGGGAGATATGGTTACGATGCTTACCGATCACAGCGTAATTTGTTAGTGTAAAGATGCCCTTTACACAGTATTAATTGTACATTCAAAATAGCTGCTTTAGATCAATTAAGTAACGAGATTTAATACCTTATAGCCACATATTACATTGCCAGCACAATATTATCGTAATTAACTAAACTACAAATAGAAATTTATTACAATCAACAACATTAACTCCTAAGTACAGTAACTTTTTCGGAGGAGAATGTGTTTATGCACCATAACCGCATGCTAGCTAGACCTGCGGCCGTGTGTGTAAAGAGTCCACTACCTACTAAACTCCCCCGGTTCCTCTTCACAACAGATAGGGACGAGCCGGTGCCAGCCTTAAGGCTATTGACCAGCCATCTGGACCCGAAGGCTACGTTTTTACTTTTAAAATTAACAGTTTAGAGAATGCAATAATTATGATATCAAGTAGGTATGATCAAGTATCATCAATTATACGTAATATGTATAGTGAGGGTTATATTTAAACATCCTTGAAGTCACAATCATATTATTTGGGTATATTAAAAAGTTTGGGACTCATTTTCTTAGATTCGGTGTCTTATTAGAGTTATTAGTTGGTGTAGTATATTTCTAGTACGAGATATTTGTTTTGGTAGTGTAATATTATATTATATATAGGGTTACACGCTTTCCTTATATTTTAATAGCCATCACCATAACTTTATCTTTACCCACACCTATGTATAGTGAGTTTGTTGTATCGAAATGTTTGATTATTTTTTTATGTTATTTAAAAAGGAATGATTACATAGAGTAAATGAGTTTTTATTATTATTATTATGATTAATTTAATGTTTACCTCCAACTTTTGTATGATAGGTAGAAATCGGATGTTTCTAATGCAGTTAGCAATCAAATTGATTATGAAATGAGACTTGAGACGTGTGAATGCATATTTGATTAAATAAATTACGTAAAGTAATAGCTAAATGCACGCCTGCGGATAATATTAAGTATGACTGGCTTGACTATTGTTATATTTGTAACCCACATCATCGTGTCACAAAACTAATTATATAAAGTAAATACACAGCCGAAGAGATGTTTTTTTAAACTTAATAACCTTAAACATACCTTTAATTTCAGTATTAGTAAAATATTTTTATATCTCTAGTAATACTTTTATACAATTATTATCTTCTCAAGGTTAACATACTGATTGACTACTCTTGAAGGAAAAATAAATAAATATATTATTGTAATTTAATATACCTACTTCACTACAATTATTATTTTGTTGTAAAAGTACAGTTTAGCAAAATTTAACAATAGTCAAGCTATGTCAAAAAACTAACCGAATACTGTACATAATATAATGCCCAACGTTATGTACATATGAGTATACTACAGTTTACGATCGGTTGTTAATTTATGAACGGGCTTTTGCGGTTCGTAACATGGTTTCAACTAACGTAAATAAAATGTGAGAATAAGTACACGATGTAAAGGCTCGGAAGATTTTAGGAACATGAAGATACCTCTTTGAGGAATGTTTCCTGGTAAAAGTTTCCCTCGATAGAATAGGCCATAGTGTTTACTTTTTAATACTACTAATTAGGAAACTTATTTATAATGTTTCGTAACGTATGTAGTTTTTACAAATTTATACAAGTAATGTATTTGAATTATGTTACAAATCGCGAGAGCCTTTCTAGATGACAGCTTATTCCAAGTTAGTGTAACGCGTGTTGTACTATGCTTCGCTTTCGATGTGATTCGGTAGTGCAGTTAGATCGGGGACCATCTTATTTTGTGAACAAGACCCAGGACGTGGAAATGAGAATCATGCTAAAAATATGTAATAGAAATTTTGTCCAGTGTGCCGATCTATTGTTGGCTAGAACAATCTTTGCTCAGGTATTGAGTGCCAGTAGTTTAATAATTAAATAATAAATAAAATATGTACCCCTCACAGCTATTTTGGATATTCTAAACAGTATCATCTTTTACGTATCTTTATAGGATACGTGGAATTTTTCATCGTATCTGAAAAAGATGCGGCATTACCCATTAGGGTCTAACTTAATAATACCTTACCTTAATATTTTATCCTGGACCGAGTATGTTTAATTGTATTTAAAAAAAATTTTTTTGACAAAATCCCAATTTTTTGCAGACAACCGTGATCAACGTGTTCATAATAAAACAGCGCTTATGATGATATTAAAAAAAATATATTATCCAATTAGGTGAAATTAACTGGTATCGACACATACGTGTTTATACCTGACAAACCAGTAGTCCCCCCACGTAAATAATAGAAAACCCAACGGCTGCACATTCTATACGTTTAGTACGTTAAGTCAGGACATAATTTTCTTATTATGTTGTTATTGCAAAATTTTGTTTAAAATCATTAAAAAAAAAGAAAAATTGGTCGGTCCAGGATTTTTTTAGGCAACCCATTTTTAATATTATGTTTTCTAATATGCTAAATTCATGATAAAATAAGATTCATTCTATTATCAACTCGGTGAAGATCGACCTTAGTTCGGATCTTCTACTATTATAATATTGTTACCACGATTATGATAAAGACGAGAGTGCAGAGTATTATTAACTATCTCTCTCAGATCACTGTAAGAGTTTACAAATTCAGTGTTACTGTCCTTTTCAATCAAAAACATACAAGATGTAATTTTGAATCCTAAAAATAATTTAACTAGTGTTATAAACATAATTGTAATAAAATAATATTATAGTCATACACGAATGATATTTCCAATATCATCTAATGTTCTACTATGACTCTGTAATTATGTAAGAAAATATCTCGTTTCCTAGTTCAAGGGTACTTGTATCTACTTGTAAAATTTAGTGTTTGTTACAAAATCTTGCCTCATTTGTTCAACAATGTGAATTTGATCAGAATATTGTGAATGAGACGTAATTGGTACTGTGTTTTCATTGTCAATCTCATCCTTTATATGTGATACTTTATTTTCTAAGCAATAATGACATATTCATGCAGACGGCTTTTCGGGTTATAAGCTATTATGGGTTATAGAATTGGAGAAATATAAAGGATCAATTCGACCATAGCAATGGTTAATGACATTCTGTATTGTTTCAAAGATCAAACATCCTTTTAATTTAGTAATAATAACCTAAAACAAAGCTAACAAAAGTAACCAAAAGTTTATGATGTGTAAATATGTTATTGATGTATTGTTTCTATACTATTTATGTAATCATTATGTATGTTGTTGGGTGCGTTATGAAAATTGACAGTTTTCTTCGTAAATGTGACACTGTGGTTTCCATTATATTTTTATTTAAAACAAAAGAGTTGTAAGGGTAGTTTTATATCTTTTACACGCATCGTTAGAACCCGATGTAATGTAATATACTTGTAGATTATATTGGTTGATAGGCGATAGTATCCGTAACGTATTTATCAGAGCTTTTTTGGTCAGCATGGTTTTTAATAAGGTTAGAAATTTACGTTTTGCTTTGATTTAAGTACAATCTGAATCTAACAACAGGTTTTAAGGGTGTTTTAATATCGTGCGGGTTTCACCTCATGCGTGACACCCGCAAGTGTCCTTTTCATACAAGTATTTATTGTAATGCGAAGAATACGCACGCGGGAAGCCCCGGACTCCGCGCGCGTGAGCAATTGAGCACTTCTATGAAAATCTGTGTGCGCTTTACTGTCATGCGAGGTGCACGCTGCGTGAAATTTGCCGCATGCGGGCCAATCCCGCGTGGGTGATGAAATCCGCACGATATTAAAAACACCCTTTGTGTAACATCAGTCTTTTTTGTTCTTTATCCCCTGGAACCGAGTTGGAATTACGTCCAAAAATTCCTCAATGTCAAGTGTGTAAAAGTCAGTTATAACTTCTATTAGGATTGCAGGCATTGCTAATAAACATGTAAGAAACTTAAAGGTTAAGTGTATATATATTATGTTTTAAAGATATAATTCAAATTACGCAAGCTTGCACTCTACATCCTGATATGAAATTGATGCCCGTTATAGTGAAGTTACAATGATTAAGCTCTGATTTATATGTTTAAGGCTGCGATCGTAAGCAAAACAACCGTGAACTATAAAAAGCTTTACTTTAAACACAATTTTTAATCGAAATTTTGTAGTCCTAGTATATTCTACAACGCAATCGTTTCGAATTAGACTAAAAACTAAAGTGCAATTAAATTTATAGCGATAACGCACTGATGTATAAATGTTATGATTTCTATGGGTTCTAATCGTAATAAGTTCTTTGTATATTGCGAGGGAGCGTGGGTATGAGTTTACAGTCTGCTGTATAATATTGTAGAAAGGTTATTCAATATAAATTCACACTTATAATTTTTTGTTTTATTGTGACTATCTGTTTTGTTCTATCCAAATAAACACATCTTTTAAACGCCTATAGGTTAGTGATACTTCCACATCAGGGCTTGATATAAGATTAAAAAACTTATGACGTTATCAAAAATGTTAATGATGAAGTTGTATTGGTAATGTTTATTGGCAATTTAGTATCGATGTCCACCCCCGGGGGACAGTGAGGCATATTTGCAAATGTTGTGTCACTGTCCACCGGCGGCGGTAGTGAGCAGAGTTGGGGGTGGACAGCGGCCTTTCAGTCCAGACTACCGACTGGCGTCAAAGTCCAGGCCCCCATATCACGAATGCCCGGATTACCAGGGGCAGCTTGCGCCGCGCCTGGGGGGATTCCCTGCCGTTGGGCAGGTACCCCATTCAAAATGTCAAGTTCCTCGAATGTCAAATTCCTAAAATGTCAAGTTCCTCGAATGTCGTCAAGTTTTCAGAAAGTCTAGACTAAAATGTTTACCTTTAAAATTTTGTTGCTTTACTAACTTAGCTGTTTTATTAAAATCCGTTATTTTGGTACATGTCGAATAATGTCGATAAGGTCGAAAATCGATTGCACCTGTTTTTTAACTTCGGATCAATAGACAATGCTTTCCTACCGTCACTTGTTTTCCCGACATTCATTTGTTTTCCCGACATTCATTTGTTTTTCCGACATTGGTTTCCCCGACATTCAATTGTTTTTCCGACATTCATTTGTTTTCCTGAATAGACTTCCTATGGGGTCATAGAAATAGATCTAGTAGTTAAGTGACGTTAACTTTTTAGTAACGAAATTTTCGTTTTATTGCCCGTGTTACTACCATTTACCGGTCACTTTATTTTGTGCAGGCATAAGTGAATTAAGAAATAAAACGCTCTTTACAGTTTCAAACGTTGGTAATATCTTTAATTAACCAATCTATGAACATAAAAAGTCTACCTAATTTCTTTCTAGAATCTCGTATTAGCCTATTTATTTTTAGTCTCATTTTCAGGCTAATACAGCGGCGCTTACGTTTCGTTTTCATTAGTTAAATTGTATCGTCATAGAGTTGCTATTTAAGCTCATAATTTTGATACAATTGGGTATAAATATCAGCTCAATTAGGTATTTATAAGTTCAATTGGGTATCAATGAGATTAGTTCAATTGGGTATATCAGCTGTCGCTCGATGTGGTAGTGGCAGAGGATTCGGCGGTGACGTCATCGCAGCGAGGGGGGAGGATGATCTGCAGTTCCTCGGTCAGTTGGACCTCGTCTTCCGGGAGAGGGTCGTCGGGAACGCGCGTGTCGTATTCTTCGTTTGCTGACATTCCGCTAGCAACAATAATGGCCATTATTCAAATATTGTAGTGTTTGTGGTAGTATCTATATTAAATAGATACACACTGTCTCGGGCGCACGCCGCACAGAGTGTCGGACAGTCGCACGTGAGCCGAGGGCGAGAGTGGATGTCTGGGTGTTGATATGTGCGCGTGCGTGAACGAGCACTGGCTGGCTGTACACTGGTACAGCTCCATTATGTTTATATCCGAGGATAGAAGAGAGGTCCTACAAATATAATGGTATCAAAAATTATACCAAGAAGCATCACGCCAACACGCTTCAACTGACCCGGCTTTCAAGGGCCTATTTAGATGTGTTTCATGAAAAAAATACTTGAATTTACATACTGCCGTCTGTAAATTCTTTACACAGCGCCGTCTAGCTCCATAATAAGTATAACTTCACTATGAACGCCGGACAACGCATGAACATAGATAAAAAACACCTGCGTCTGATCTCTCTTCGGTCGTGCAGACTGCTGTCCCACGGTGTTATGAGAGTTGGAATAGGGAGTGCGCTGGCGCGCTCTTGTGCACTATATCCTGGGTAGTTGGTTGATCGTAAGATTCACCGCCGTAGCCTAAAACTCGGCTAGGAGGATGATTCAGCAATAATTGAATGAATGAATAAACAGTGCCTCACTCCAGCTGGTCGCCGGCCCGCGCGCCGGCCAGCA
This sequence comes from Mecyna flavalis, assembly GCA_949319885.1. Classification (NCBI taxonomy): domain Eukaryota; kingdom Metazoa; phylum Arthropoda; class Insecta; order Lepidoptera; family Crambidae; genus Mecyna; species Mecyna flavalis. The sequence continues at coordinate 5,342,420 of OX439426.1, forward strand.
CGGAGGTGTAGAGGCGGGCGCGCGCGCCGTGCAGCCGCATGCCGGCCGGCACGTCCTCCGCGCCAGACCGCGTCTCCGGGATCGGGTGGAGGGCGCCGGCTCCGTTGCCTACAACATAGAGTACCAGGGTGACTGTATGAAAAGTGGGGAATGTGACACACAGGGGCCCGAAATCTGGACCAGTCTATTGCCATCTATTCGTCGTTCTATGGAAGTGAAAAAAAACTAAAGGAGTTTAGTGGGTAGTGGGACAAAATAGTCCCGGATCTGTGCGGTTGTGGTTTCTGAACGCATTCACCTACGCAAAAAAGGGGGCAAAATCTGCATCTTGAAATCCGGCAAAAAAAATCTAATCAGTGCACATGATAAACCACAACCAGCTACGTAACGCAGACAAGGACAAGACAAAGCCATCGGACCCTGTTAGGTTTCTTTATCTTTTTTATCTTCACCATGAAACTAGTGAAAAATAGAAATTATAAATTCGATAGGACTATGATTTTAACCTTAGCTTCGACCTCACAAAGTTTAAGCAGCGTTTAAAATTCACTTACATGTGACAGCGTACATACGTCTTACGTCCATCCTGAATAAACATTGAGAATTGAAAGGCTTTCAATTGAGTCAATTACAATTGTTAGTCCACTTATGAACGGAGACGAGAAGTCCCGGGCCAATTTAGTACTTAGTTGAATAAATCGAGGAACAAAACACAAGAAACTAAATAGCAAAGATTCTTCGCTTAGTGTTCAGATACAATCAATCTAGGTCAGCAACTATCTACTCGTATCTTACCGTCGTCTTGTGAATGTGCTTCCTTATCCTTAAGATCTCGAGTTCGAATGTTTTCATCTGGCGGGAGTGTAACCCGATGTTCTGAAAAAATCAAGAAAACAAATCTGTAAACAAGTTTAATAAGTACCTTAGTCGTTTGACGAGTGATTTATGGTCAATAACATTAAATGAGTAAACATTTGTTTTATAATTTTATGTTAAAAAAAGTGTTAATAATAATATTTTGGTTATAAAATGATCAGCAACAAGTAATCAGACATCGAATCTATGCACAGTATGGTTTTGTTTGTCTAGAAGCATCTGGGTAACTTATTAAGCAGTAAACTCCCTTTGAACTACCTACGCACTTTTCTACAATAGGCTCTAGTTCGGTTGGGTCAAGCTGACTACTTATCTTCAAAGAATCACTTAGTGGGGGAATTACTGTTAGCTGACAACGCATTCCCATGAGCATAGTCTTACTCTTAGCGTAAGTTAACGATGATTTGAATTGTGTCACAATGTTACCTACCATTTTTGGCGGGTCCACGCGTGGGGAAGTCGGAGTACCCGCGGAATAGCGTCTCGAGTTCGTCGGGCGTCATGCGGCGCAGGTACGGGACCCGCTTCAGATCGGGCCGGTGCAGGCTCCGGAACGAGTTTCGATGCTGCAACAATCAGTTATGTTTTCTTATCTAGTGGTTTCTTCTGTTTTTTCTTGAAGCCGCGTACTACGTGACGCTCTCATTGAATAAAATAATCAAATCATATTATTATCACAGCTTAATCCTATGTTGCATTTGTAATAAAAGAATTGGTAGGTGTAAGTTATTTTACGGAACTTCGTCTTATTTTTTTTCTCAAATTACTATTTGTTAAAATCAATAACATTTGTGGCATTTATCGCACCATAAAGTATTTACGGCACGCATCTCTGGATTATTCTATTTACCACTAACTGGACGGTGATAGAAAACATCGTGAAGAAATCTGCCCAGTCAAATAGCTGTGTAGTCTTCTAATGTAATAACCAGAGTATCCTGACCAGATCGGGTCAAAAGCTTGGAGAAAGAGGACACCATCATCCTACCCATGGGCGTAGCCACGGTGGGGCAGAGTGGGGCAAGTGCCCCACCTTGGCGCGAGTATAGTTTGCTAGTTACATATTATTTTATACTGCTGCCCCACCCTGGGTCCATGGCTGCCCCACTCTGGGCCCATGGCTGCCCCACCCTGGGTCCATGGCTGCTCCACCCTGAGCCCATGGCTGGCTACGACCATGATCCTACCTACACCTTAGTAAGAAAAACCTTTACAAGCCCTGGTGGAGCTTGCATCCGCTCGCAAGCGCGGGACATGCTAAGGCACTGGATCACGCTGTCGTGCTTCACGGAGATGGCGGACAGGCCGCTCCGGACCAAGTCCTCGTTTATCTGAAACAAATGTCATCATTATTTCGAGTCTGTCTGTCTGAGGCCCCTCGCCCACGCGACTTTTTGTAGCGATGCTGTCGCGAGTCCGCATCGATACAGTCGCGAAGCGGTCGCTAGCTGTGTGTCCTCGCCAACGGGCTCAGATTCAGACGCGATACAAACGCGATGCTGTTGCTCAGTTCCCTATTCACGCGCCACCCTCCCTCCGTTCTTTCCCCGATGTCGTCCGACACGGTCGCGCGTTTGCATCGATACAGTCGGAATGCAGTAGCGCGTTGCATATGCGACTAACACGCGTTAGAAGCGATGCTATCGTGCGTTTAGTAAACGCGCGACAGCATCGCTACAAAAAGTCGCCGTGGGCTTAAATGGTGCTAATGATTTGGTGGTTTTTTGACTGGTCGACGACGGCTGCGCCAGGTCGAACCGATAATATGTGATTGGGTTTTCAGCAAAGGCTTCGCTGATACCCGTGGCGTGGCCTCCCACAAAAAGGCAATGAGTGACGACTTCGGGGTTTAGGGGGTGGCCTTGGGCCGATTACCATTTTAGTCCCAGGAGCAGCGTCCCTATCAGGGCACCAGAAGTCCCACGCACTTTCCTATCCTTCCCGTAGGGCGGGGTTACAAAAGAGCGCGTTTAAGAAAAAGTTAATACAAGCGGCAATATTCTCCACAAAAACATAGGCAAAAATAATTCAGGATAGGTACAGGTCCTTGTCAAGAACCAAGAAGTCACCTTTTAAAGACAAACACATTACCTATTGTAATAACAAAATTCAACTGTCGTCAGCTAAATAATTTAAGTCGAAACGGTGGAATTAACTCGGGTTAAATGTACAGACAGAAGTCGCAATAATGTGTCTCATGAATAAAGATGGCGGAATGAAGCGAATGGAAATTAGATGATCTGTCTATGGAAAGACATTTACTTTGAGACGGCGAGAAATGTGAGGTTTGCTTTGTACTCTTTAGGAATACCTACTGGAACCTACAATGTGACTGACAATTTGTTTCTTAAATTATAATGTAAAAGTGAGAGATCTTAGAAAATAGATTTTAAAAAATGGCACGCAAGCTGAATGAAAATAATGGTTTAGGCGCATTTGGTCCAATTCGCAGTTGGCCAAACGTTAAAAAATATGTCCAATTCGCACTTGGTCCAATTCGCGGTTGGGCCAATTCGCAGTTGGTCCAATTCGCAGTTGGCCCAATTCGCAGTTGGGCCAAAATATGTAATGTTTTCTAGTTTGCAAGGTGTTTCTGAAAATCATCTATGATAATTTCATAATCTAAGGAAATCGACTCGGATGGATATAGGTTAGAAGGCTAAGGCGGGAGCGAAGCGAAGCGGAGCTCCCGCCTTAGCCTTCGTGGTTATTTTTTTTTTAAACCCTGAAAACCTTTTATAATAATTGCTTAGATTATTTGTAATATGATGATGAATATATAAAGTACCATTATATACAAAAAAAATGTTATTTTGTTTAATTTTGGAAATACACTTTTTATTGGACCAACCGCGAATTGGCCCAATCGCGAATTGGACCAACCGAGAATTGGACTAACTGCGAATTGGACCAACCGCGAATAACATGAATTGGCCCAACCGCGAATTGGACCAAATGCGCCTAAAGGAAAATAATTAACCAGAAAATAATTGTATTGTTGTGTTTTGCATTTTTTCAAGCTTTCATTATTTTAGTTTTACCTGTGTCCTGTGATTGGGTGTTTTAATATGAAAATTTGGTTTTAAGCTGATACCAAATTGAAAAAGGTGAAATTGTTATTTATTATTCAGTTCGAATATTTGTTATGTAATGAAGCGGACGCAGCTTTATCGCGTATATCTTCCAAATACCATATCGGACCAATATTTATTAGTATTAGTATCACCGTGAATAAGTGTAATACTCATAGTGTTGGTCATTCACGGCCATGATGGCTATTCAAAAACGTATAAGGGCGACTTGTCAATGCAGACGAAGGGTCCAGACGAGTTTAATAAGCGTCCGGTTCCAATAAACAGGGGTCGGGAACAAAAACTTGACCCGCATAGTCCTTGCCATCGATCAAAATGGGTTTGGTCGGGATATGTTGGGAGGTCCAAACATTTTTGGTTGGTTAAGAATTACTTAGTACGACATTGGATTGTGATATGAGCTAAGAAACAATTAGAAGAGCTTTCTCTTTGCTTTCTGTTTAATTTTTTCATTTGCCGATTGATTTATCGCAGTGGTTGAGAAATCGGCTCATATGCAAGATGTTCGCATTTATTTAAGCTCATTTGGTTTGATAATTTGAATTTATTTCACTTTGACAAGTTTCACCACTGCCAGGTAAGTCCCTGATATTTTATATGTCAAATATCTCTCTTATCAAAAACAATATTCTGCGTAAAGGTGTGTAGAATAATGAACACGGTTGCGAAGTTGCCATGGCGGCAGAAACTCCGAAAGGGAACAAAAATATGGCTCTCCAAGTTCCAAGAATTAGTATAGAAACAACTTCCATGTACTCGCCTGCAATTCTTTCCCTTCACAGCAAGGCACAAGCGGCGGCAGTTCCTCTTTTAGCTTGTGGGCGGAACCCAGGACCGCCATGTTGTCCCCGCTGGCCACCGGGTTCATCAACCTCAAGGAGGCGCTGGATGACCGCTTCTCCTTCACCTCGAAGGTTTCCGAAGATCCGTCCTGCAAATGAGGGAATTGAGAAAGAGCCCTCTTAAAGAAAAGAAATCAGCCTTATGAATGCTAGTAGTACAGTAGTTTGAAATCGAAGACTAGACGAACAGAAAAAGCCTTCAGTGTGTCACTAAGTGTATCTTAGTGAAAGTGTCCCTTAATGGAATAAGCCGCAGTGACCGCAGGGCTACGTGCTAATCTGACACAGCATAAAAAAATAGCAAGCGTTTTTGATAAAAAAAATTTTTCTTTTTTGCTCTCTCCACAGTTCTTGCTAATACATAAACGTATCGTGGTTTATTTAAGTTCTCGAAACTACACTTATGAAATCTCTACTAACCAGACTACTGTTTAATTAGAAAATAAAATGCACAAGTTGTTTTTGCTACCAAAGAGCACTAAGCAGACAGTCCAAGTCTACCCGCTAAAGTAAACTAATTCACAACTTTGCTTCTCAATGAAACTCTCCAATAATAGTACCAAAATGTTTACTTCAGAGTTCGCAACTTGGTTTTACTCTTCTGTAAAGTCAGTAATGAGTGGTGAGTAAACTATAATATACTCGTACTTTTACGCTATCCGTACATTATTTCTGCGAATTTACGAATAACTTTTCAGCTTCTACGAATTTCTCAAGTGTAACGTTGAGTAGTTTGGAGGTCCTTCTATTTATCGCGGTCAAAGTAATTTCTGTAGTTTTCGTATGTAAAAGTAAAAACATTTTGCTAAGCGTAAATAAGTACTCGTAACAACTTTAAGTCAGAATAATGTGCTAGACCAGAAAAAATTCAGCATAAAGCATTTATAGTGTATTTAAAAAAGAGGTAGATACGGCACTAGCGCTCGAAAAATGCTCCGCTCATATTGTGTTAATTGACCATTGATAGTTGACACAAATCACTGAGGTCAATTATAATACGCGCGGCGTATACACAAATCATTTTAGACGCATAATGTCAACGGTTGGTGAAGCACATAGATTTAGTAGGATATCTCGACGGATCAAATTCTAATCGCCGTGCGTCAAAGGATGGCATATCTACCTCTTTTTTAAATACACTATCAATGGCATAAAGTATAACTGAACAGTTACGAAAATAACTATATTTTAATGCTGAATTCAGCCCCCCTCAAGTGGAAGTAAGGCTAAATTGTGATAAGGATAGAGGGTATCTGACACTACAGGCTTGGTTACTGGGCCACTTATTGTCAGAAAATACATCTCAGCGCCGTCTAGCACTAAACTATCAAGTAGTTTTCAATTTATAGAGACAAAAATCTATTTGGTTTTATCTAATTAACCAGTCATCACACCATAACTAACACATAGAAATATTATGTACTGACTAGCTCAATGACCTAACACTTATATGTAGCGTATAAGTAAGCGAGCTGTGTCGTAACTACGAGTACGTACTCGTATGTAAGCTGTAGCTAGTCCTAGTGCCGTAAATCACTTGAGTTTATGTCCCACAGGAGTGAGTAAGTTTCTTAAGTAAGTCAGTTTCGTACTGTAGAAAGTAAAGTGGTTTCAGACCTTGACACTGGCGTTCATGTTCATAGCTATGTCCTTCACTGCGACCGGGATAGCGCTGTGCTCGTGTAGAAGCTGCATTCCGCAGGATTTGGTTCTGGTCAGTTTTGAATAGGCGTTGATGGGTGAGATGTTTCTTACATTTTTACTGGAATTTTTGACACTAGTGACGTTTCTATTTTTGAATGTTCTGTTTCTTTGTTTGATGGTTTTGTTAGATAGGAGATTTGGAAAAGTTTTCTCTAAAGTTGTAGTGTTTGTGGTGTTGAAAATATTCAAAATATTGTTTTTAAACTAAATATCATTCTATACAGGTATGTATAAGTATTTTTTGTTGATTCATCATCATCATCATGTCAGCCAAACGACGTCCACTGCTGGACATAAGCCTCCCCCAAGGATCTAAGAATCTCCAAACCTGTGCTACCCGCATCCAGTGGATTCCGGCGATCTTTATGAGATTATCGGTCCACCTTGTGGGAGACCTACCACGGCTGCGTTTCCCGGTACGTGGCCACCACTCGAGGACCTTTCCTTTTTGTCGATTCCGTCAATGATAGTTAAAAACTATGGATTCTTTACAATATTAGGGACTGAGTAGTCGTGCGTTCGATTCCTGCCATGGTAGTTACTCAAATGTTTAAAAAAATAAAGTATTTTTAATAACTTTGAATAAATCAAAATTTATTTACGATTTTAGATATCGTACTAATAAAATACCATTTTATTTAATAGGAACTGCAAAAACGGGCTTCTAGTTTGAATAGCCCTCGATTAATTAATCAATCTTCAAAGGATTGAGAGGGAAAAAAGATAACGCCGCGCTACGATTTAAAAAAAAGATCAGGGCAATTCCAGAAAGAACTGCTCGTGTTATATTGGCTTCGTTATCCTCTGTGCTTATGCAATCTAATAGAAAAATCTTTTGCCGCAGAAAAATGTTGCTGCTATCGTAACTTTAGATATTTTTTGGAGACCCGTTTTGTTCGCAATTTCACAGAAAAAGTTTTTTAGTACCTAAGTAAAATTGAAATCAATATATTGGCCGTTGTTGGGCCTGCTTGTGGCCTCTCTTCATTCATTTCATAATTGCTATCCTAATGAGCTATGTGATTAAGAAGAGTGCACCTTACATTTTTCCGATTTGTCTCCTGAAGAGGGATCAAAATAATTCAGATTGTGCACGTCCTTAGATTATAAATTGTGATGAAACTCTGCCAAACTTGATGCCAAAAATGTGTGCTACAAAAATATGCTATGAAATGGTAAATCAAATACAATCCCACCAAAATTTCATGTAAAATGTTGCATATGACTCACACTGTCTTCTAACTCTACACGCCTAACTTCACACAATTGCTCTACACCTTAGTGCCGACTTTGAATTTGAATAGCTGTTAATCTCCTAAGGAATATTCTAAGCATTTGTTATATTTTATAATATGTAAATCTGCTAAAATGGCGTAGGTGTTCAACTTTTGGAAATCGTCAGCATAATTCCTGCCATTGTATTGTAACAATCCTTTAATTACATAGCCAAAATGCAACAAATCTGCTACAAAATAATTAATAAAAAAAACTTAAGAACACTGCTAATACCTACATTGGAACGGGCCTTCATAACAGCCTCCTTAGCCGTGGTCTCAAACACACAACCCGATAGCACAGTATCGAATCCTGATCACGTCCGACCACTCGCCCAAATTACACCCTTCAACGAAAAGGGCTAAGCCCAAAATTAAGCGCTGCCTTTGTGTAAAAATATTCCGGGTTAATAATATACCACTTTGGGAATGTTAGGGAAATGAAATGATATTTTGGAAACCAATACGTTTATAGAAAAAAACACGAGGAATAAAAGAAAATCGGTTTAGAAAAAAATTTCGTTCAGCGCAAAAAGACTAAAATATTCAGAAAATTTCGACGGAAGAGTTATAATATTTGTAATATTTGAAAAACATTCACATTACAAAATTCCTGCTTCAGTGAATTCTGGGATAATAAAACAAAATTCTATATTACCAATACGTTTATTGACTAAAATTGGGATACAAAAGTAAACCAGTTAACAAATAAAGTTAGTCAAAATCTAACGACCAACTCCAAAATATGACAATTGTAAAATTTTACTATTGTAATACAGTTACTAAATTACGAAAATGTTATATCACGTGATAATATTAAATAATAGTATCACATTAACTTATATTACAATATTGAACAAGCGTTATGTTAATCACGGCAATTTACACATATCGTAAATTCACAGAGTTTCGGAAGAGGTCGTTTCGGTAAATATCTATTTACAAAAGTTATCAAGAGCCTCGAGGCTCGATATTCGATAAGAAATAGAAATTAAAATTTCAGATACATATGAAATTCTAAACTATCTATTAAAATGTATTTAATAGAATGCAAGTTTAATCACATCGTCATTCAGATAGCTCATTGCGCTCCGTAGTCCATAGTGGTGCAAGATGGGCTACTGTGGTGAATTCTCAGTAGCCGCTTCGGGGGCAGGCTCTTGGCTATTTTCGTCTGGCACGTAAAAGTCCTTCTGGTCTCCTTCATTCCCAGACTGGCCGCTTAATTTCTAGAATTAAAATACAACGACATTATAATTACAGAAGGGCCGATTTTAGCATCATGCATAACTCACTAATGTTGCTTACTCTTTTTACAATCTCGACTGAGGCCTCTGCCTCCAATTTCGCGGAACTGGCGCGGGAGCGGATCCGCACGCAGGCGCACAGTAAGCGGTCACCGTTTGACAGGAACACACCGCTTGTGACAGCCTGCGTCAAGCGGTGACCGCCCCGCTTCACTTCCGCGAAATTCGACGCAGAGGCCTGAAGCGTGTTCTGAGCGGTCATTTTGCTCAGGAACGTCGCATTACGTACTCTGTGATTTAAAATCAAACCGATAACTATGCTCACCCTCTTCATCTTCTCCTGCTTCATCTCGGCGAGCAGCGAGCGCAGGATGCGGTGCGAGAGGAACTCGCTGGTGCGCCGCACGTCGCCGCAGTCGCCGTGGATGCGGTTGTCCACCACCGCCGCGGACAGGCCCTCCACCGCTTCGCCCCACTCCACTGGACACACGATACAATATGACAATTTAAAGTATTTAGAATTTTTTATGTAAAAAAATCTGTAATCCTGCAGGGCTGGTATAAAAAATGAGTGGCTAGACTTATTGGTCCTTCAAGAATACTACTAATATTATAAATGCGAAAGTCTGGATGTTTGGATGTTTTTTACTCAATTACGCCTAAACACCTTATCGGATTTGGATAAAATTTGGCACACGTATAGTTTATAATCCGGATAAGGACATAGGCTATAAAATTCCTACTGGAGACGTCTCATTCCCGCGGGATATTTGAAAGAAGATATTACGCGCCGGTGAAACCGCAGGCGGAAAGCTAGCTAATAGAATAAAACGGAGTAATTTGTCCTTCCAAAGGTTTCCGAGGCATTTGAAACAAAAGGCTACTAACTCGGGTGCCTCATGTTCGGAAGCGTGACTTTGCCCACTGTAACATCCATGCCGTTCTGCACGCGCTGGCTCACCGACCGCGACAACAGCTTAGCTGCCGCGTTTACCATCTGCAAACGAAACAGCAAACATTCTTAGAGCCCTGTCTCATCAGGACGCCATGGCGATGTCGCCAGCTACAAATCCAAGCGATTTATATTGAAATCTATGGTGTTAGCGACGTTGCCAAATCGTCGCCAAGTAAGTTAAGTACCATGGATTTCAATATTACATAACTGCTTTATACGTTGCCGGCGACTTCGCCATGGAGTCTGAGGTCTGCAACTGTCTTCGTTATTGAAATGTACCAACTATAGACCCAGTAAAAATTTAATAAAACCTACCGGATATCACAACCCTGTGCAGTTTTTTAATATATTATTAGGTCCTACTGCGTGGATAGGAACGTATCAAGCCCGCTCTACACTTAGCCCGCGGATCGCGCCCTTTCGCAGCCATCGCGCGCGATTCGCGGGCTAAGTGTAGAGCGGGCTTTAAACAATAGTGAAGACGACCGTTGCTGATAGTTGCGTGCGCCCAAGATGGCGTCGGTTTCGGCGGGAATGCTTTATGTATTTCCCGATATTTTTGAATGCGTCAACGTGAGTTGTAATGTGCGGCCTTTAAAAAAACCTGAATCATTAAATATACATGAAAATGGCAGCAGTAATCCTAAATAGGAGTGATTTGCCAGCTAGTACAAGAAGAAGAAGACCGTTGCTGATTTAAAAGTAATTATTGTAAAAGTGACGGTAGTTGTAGCAATTTAATAACGACCATTTGACGCATAACACGTAAGTCATTCCGTGATCACGGTTGCTGAAAGCAATCGAAACGTCGGGTTTTATATGTGGTAAATAGACCGCGATTAGAAACAGTTTTAGTTGATTTTATTAATATTATGTTATAAAAGCGTAAATATGAATGGTGTTAATTTCGTGTTGTGACAAGTGCATCTCTTAAGCCTGCACGAGCGAAGAATATTTTGTATTGGTAAGTAAAGATTTGTATGTATTCAATAGTGATATTATATTAACCACTCAATCCCGAACCGGCACTCGGGTGCCGCGTAACAATAGATTTTCTATTGTGTCTGGTGATCCGGGGCTGGAAGGATTAAGATCCTTTACAGTTCGAACATAATTTGATCGGTAGTACCGATTCTCTTTAGTGCTTTAGATGTTGTTCACTTCAAAAGGGTTACCTGGAGCCAAGAGCTTAAAACCCGTGTGGTTCCCGTTCCCGTGGATATTGATCAAATCAAAATCCTTTCTTAGCGGATGCCTACGTCATAACATCTACCTGCATGCGAAATTACAGCCCGATCCGTCCAGTGGTTTGGGCTGTGCGTTGATATCTATCTATGTCAGTCAGTCACCTTTGAGTTTAATATGTATTTAAGACGTTCATGTATACTCGTTATTAGAAACTACAATAGGATTCAAAAGTAACCAGATATTACTAGTGTGTAAAACAGTGTCATAGAAGATAGACACCAGATAACCAAAGAGAGAATGCTTCGTCTTTTCATATAAAAACATTCGCCAGTTGCAGTGGGATTAAATTTATGATACTCGGCTTAATCAAAAATTAACGAAGCTGAAATCTCTTGTTTAAGTACAAATTGAACATGAATGGAAGCAGATTTATTCATGTGAAAATATCTGGAGTGTTGAAAAGGTAATCAAACAACAAAGCCATGTTTGCGAGTCGGAGTCACATTTAATCCTTCTAGCCCCGGATTACTAGACACAATAGAAAATCTATTGTTATGCGGCACCCGAGTGCCGGTTCGGCGTTGAGTGGTTAAACAGCGGCTTTGTTTAAACGAAAGTGGTGCGTAAATTGCACTGGATCAAATAAAGTCTGAAAACGATTTACTTCATTTCATAAAAGAGATTTTCATTCACTTGCATTGTTTGCTTCAACTTCAAAACATTTATTAACTTTTGTCCAACGTCATGGAAATGTCTTTAAATATAATTTTACCTTCTTTGATACGTTACTTCATCTTCAATCATGATTATTCAATGGCGTAGTCACAACTTGAGTACTATTTAGGTGTTTTCATCCATCATCACAAACAGCCAAAACAAGTCTACAGCTGGTCAGAGGCCTCCACCAAAGATCTTTATAAATTATATTACCTCAAGCAGTTTCCTCCTCTCTGGCAGGTAGGTACCGACCGCGACGGGGTCCGGCAAGTCCTCCACACGGTCGGAGAACGTCACTTCTGCCAGTTTCGTCTTCGATGGCTGCAAGAAGAATTATAATGCAGGTAGATTAACTTTTTCACATAATGACACAGCATCTCTACTTAGTATTTGGTTTAAGGGGTGCAGGCTGTACCGTACCGTACCGTAAGTGGACCGTACCTCAAGGAAGAATCAGGCAAAAAGAATCTCCAAAATTTAAAAAATTATCAATTACCTACCGACCGATACTATTCTGGGTTAACGATCTTACCACAGGCGTAGGAGGCCTATCCCTGACGCTCTTCATGTCGAACTCGGTGAAGGTCTCCGCGGCGATGTTGGTGATGTCTCCGAATAGGATGGAGTGGCCGTGGACGTTCCCGTACGCACGGGCCAGTTCCGTCGTCACTTTGATCGACCACCGAGGCGTTTTCGTGCTGGCAAACAAAAGTGAAACAGGTTGTATAGCCTGACCAATAAAATTAAAAACTTCGCCATATTGCGAAAAAATATTGGAACTAATTTCTTATTAAATAAAAAAAGCAATAAGTCATTCATTATTATAACTGTCTGTCAAAATGTGATATCAATTGTCAACTGTGCCATGTTACTATTGGATATTGGAACTATAGCGAACAAGTGTTGCTATCACCATAGCTAATGTGGCGCCTCCAGAGCAGGTTTTTTATTGTCCTGGTCAGGCTTTACATCGATGCAATGTTTCTTAAAAGACGGAGTATATTTTTAACAACTTCAATAATATGAATAGGTTCTAAAGGACAACGCAAGAAGTTGTATGGGCTCTGTCCCCACCCACCAACAGACTTGGCAATAGTTTTAATATTATTATGACATTCCTTAAAAATACAAATAACCATTTTTAATCCAAAAAATGACGGGGTATACAAAAACAATAAAACCGTCCTTATGCCGTACGCTTAAGAATCAGAATTGCGCTGTAAGTGTCTAGCTTCAAGTAGACTCGACTGTAAAATATTTTTTAAGATTATATTTTATTGAACACTTTTATTTAGTTTTTACTTTTATTTAGTTTTATGTTTGTGTTTCCATTACACGTATGTTCATAATATTTGCTACGCCCAAACGGGTAACATGATGTACTGAATATTAACTATTTACCAACTGTAAAACATTCATGATTGCAATAAATAATTTGAATTTGAATTTGAATTTAGGCTAGGGGTGTTACTCTTGATCGCCTGCACATTATTTTCACAATTAACTGTGTCAAAAAAATACTTGAAAAATACAACATTCAAATTCGATTTGCGTGAAATCCCCATTCCTACGGGGGATGTCGTCATACAAAAAAAAGATCATTATGGCAAGAGGTATAAATAGAGATACGTTTGAAATCTGTTGGTGGGTGGGGACGCTCCTTTGCATGGTCCTTTGGGTGATATGAATTTTTATTTAAGTGTCGGTTTCCACACTCGGAGTAGTCGGTGACCATATTTGATTTAAGTAGTTTGTTTTTTGTGTGATGCGTAAAGAGCGTAAAGGGAGAGAGAGAGAGTAAAGGGAGCCCTTTACACACACTTGATTAATTATGTAATACCTACATTCAGAACTTACCTATGCGCCGAGGGCAAGAAACATCGATCTATCTATTTTCTTTTCAAACACAAAATGTGCCTTTATGTTTTTGTGGTCACATAATATGGAAAATTTCTTGAAATAATAATTTACTTGTGGAAACGTCAAATTACAATTATTAAAAAAATCTGCAATGTAAGACTAGCCTAAAGCATTAATATGCAAGTTGATGACTGCGATTTTTAGTCTACACAATCCAGTAATTGTTATTGATTCACTTGAGCGACTTTCGACTTAGTGTAGGATTTTTTCCCCTATCCATCATTTTTACGTAAGAAGTGTATAAACTCTGGGCTTATGACGCTAACTGAAATTGATTGCTACAAAAATTTCGCTGCGGAACCCTTACAGTCAAAAATGTTGGATGAAAACATACTCAGGTTTTTAGGAAGTAAACCTTTACTCGCCTGTTGTCTTCTGTGTCTTCTACGAAGTCTTATAAAAGAACTTTAAAAATATTCACTAGTCCAAGTAGATGATGTTTTAGTATTAGACTAGACTGGTAGAGCTATTGGAATGTTAAAAAATAAACATTCGTATAATATTTTAAGATCTATGAATTGGAATTAGTGGCCATCACAGCTTATCCTGATAATGATAATGATAATTTATTTCACAAAAAACAGAGTACCTACATAAGGTGGCGTGGTAACAATATTTCCGTCTAATTAACCACTTAGTGGTATGTGAAATAATAATTATGTCAATAAATGGCATAAAAAGGCATGCATTCTATCATCATTCATCCTGATGTCGCAACATTCAAAGTGCAGTGGCTAGCCTATGTTGCACTTTTTCCAGGTACAATTTTCAACTAAATTGATTTGATTTGTACTATAATACTGACATAAAATAGATGAAAAGTAAAAAAAAAAACTTATTTTAAGAAAAGCTAAAAAATATCCAGGTCGCAAACGAGTCACGAGTCACGACACAGTAGAGGCAAGGAGGTCAAAGCGACGGCCACACCAGGGTTTGAAATCCCGGGTCGGACCATAGGCTAGGAGTACATTGTTACTATCAGTACCGTTTCTTGGCGGAGGGTGGACGGAAGTTCTGGAAGAACACGTGTGATGCGCGCGCGCGCACCACGCGCTCCACGTCGCGCAGCAGCAGGTTGACGCGCCGCCGCGCGAACTCCATCACTGCAGCCTCCAGCATCTGATCAACATCAACCATGTTCTTAACCATGTTAATCCTGTAGGGCTATGAAAATTATTAAATAAACAAATATTGGACAACATCACATACACTGATTTTTTGGTCAATCACTGATTGGGATCAGCCCAAAGTAAGTAGCGTAAGCACTTGTGTTATTATGGGTATCAGAATCAACGAAGGTACCACAAATAAATACTTGAGTACAAATAAACATCCAGAAACAGAACAAACACAAATGTTCATCACATAAGTTGTTTGTCCTGGGTGGGATTCGAACCCACGACTCACTACCAGATGCGCCATCGGGCCAGTCCGATTATTAATGACAAAAAATCTTTTTTTTTTCGGAGGAGAATACAAATTCTGCCTAAACGCTTTGGCAGCATAACTGCAGGCTACCCAATGAACTCCCCCGGTTTCCCTTTTCTACCCCATTGAGACGAGCTGGTTCCAGTCTTGTGGCTATAAACAAGTCCAACGTGATAGCATCTACCCCCGGCTTAGGAATTTTGCTCCCTATCGATTTTATATTATCGGGACGAATTTAATAAATGAACGATATGATAATTATATTTATATGAGACATCAGTAAACCACGAAATAATATGATTATGCACAGCATATGTATTATGTAGTATTACAAGCCAATTATTAACAAATGATTAATGATAAAATTTGAAGAGCTTTAATTAATTTTTAGACAGTCTTAATAACCATAAGTCGATCCGAACATGCGTGTCCTTAATTTAAGCTCGGCTAGGTCTTAATTATGTGTACCGAGGCCCAACTATGTAAGAGAATTAATGATTATACCCCAAACCCTAGCAATTTAAGACTATTAAATGGTCTATTACTGGTCCACAGCTGGCTGAAAAAGGTACAACCTTTTCTTGTAGGTAGGTATAATGTAGTACCTATTTTAGTCTAGCTCTTATAATACAGTTGATTTAACTCAAAGCGAGTTTAGTTTGCTTAGTATATTCTAGATGTAAAGTTTCGAGAATATTGAGCGTGTCTCTTGGAACATGAAAGTTTTAATTAAAGGGAAATTGTTAAGTAATATCGTAGATTGAAAAGGCTAGAGGTCATTTGCGAAAGTCGACTACTAGGACAATTATTTATCCTGATCTATATTTAAAACTCATTAATCGGGTCGAACAATAAATTCAGCAAGACTTTTGGTATTACCGAATTGTATCGATTTTACTTGTGACATCCTACTAATATTATAAATGCGAAAGTCTGGATGTTTGGATGTTTGTTTGTTCCTCAATCATGGAACTACTGAACCGATTTGAATAAATCTTTTACTGTTGGAAAGCTACACTATCTCTGGTGAACATAGGTACTTTTGATCCCGGAAATGTGGGGGGAAGGGGGGGATATTTGAAAAAAGAGATTACGCGCGGGTGAAACCGCGGGTGGAAGGCTAGTATCTGTATATACTATATGTCTGTATATAAAAGAAAGTAGTGTTAGTTACACTATTTATAACTCAAGAACGGATGAACCGATTTGGCTGAAAATTATTGGAGAGGTAGCTTAAAACCAGGAGACGGAAATAGGATACTTTTATCCCAGAAATATAGGGGAAGGGAAGATAGTTGAAAAAGAATATTATTACGCGCGAGTAAACCGCGAGGACGACCGCTAGTAAATAATAAAATCGGCCAAAGTATGTGTGCACGTAACCGCATAACAACACCAACAAATTAAAAAATGTACATTTTTTTAAATGTATTTTTTGGAATTTAAGAATGTTAAAATCAGTTTTCGTTTACTATCAGGTGTCGTCGGAAATCGGATTGTGATCGATAGATGGCCGAGCATCATGAGCGCGTTGTAGTTGATGTTGTTAGTACAGACCTCGTCCAGCAGTTTGATCGGCGCAGTGGGCAGCACGGTCTCGATGTCCATCCTGGCGCGCGCCTGGCCGAGCGTCATGAGCGCATCTCCTTGCGTGGACACGGCGTTGGTCATCGCCTCTAGGGCAAGTTTTTGCGCCAGCTCCGGGCTCATGCCCTTTGCACCTCGTTTTGACTGTCAACGAAGTATGTGAAGAATTAAATTATGTCCTTAGTTAATACCTACTGCTTCATGTGAGTGAGTTCATGTGAGTGTGGATTCGAGGATCAGACTCTTGCGCCCGTCGTTAATGACTGCCCACTCTATAGGTTTCCTGGGGGGCTGAAAGAGCTGAATAATTTGACTCCGGCTGCTGAGGACCTATTGCAGCAAAGAAGTCTGGAAGTTTGAGAGGAGTAAGGTTTTATGCAGCTTTCGCCATACGACATGATGATATGAGTGTCGAATATTTCAGATGGGTTCCTATCCGGCCCATATGCTGTGATAGTTGGAAACTCTACACTAAATGAGTTTATGGTCCTTGCACAGTACAAACATTTTGTGTCTATGAACATAATCTGTATCATTACCTTCTCGAACTCGACGCCCATCTTTCTGACGAGCTGTGCCGCCTTGGCGTGTCCTCCGTGCATGAGCTTCCAGTTGGCCAGCCGGATGCGCTGCAGCTCCAGGTCTGTGTTGTACGCGTAGATCTCTGCTTTCCTGTAGGTAGGTAGGCATCGTTTGTATACAAGCTTAATGCCATTAGAAGAAGTGGTTAGGAACTCATTTCGGGCTGTGTAGTATCGCCGCCGTGGGATAAGTTCGTGATAGTCTATCGGCCGTCTTTTTTGAAAACAAGCAAAAGTTGAAAGTTTGAAATTGGGGCAAATGCTTCCATTAAAGTTGATTGAAGAATCCGACAAAAATATTGCCCGACCCTAATTGAACCATATCAACTTTGCTAGTTCATCATATAGACATGAGTCAGAAGAAAGATAACAATCAATGTTTACTTTTCTCTTCTTCTGGAGCCAGCTGTCATATCCTCGGTGTAAAGTTTCAACAGCAGAGCCTCTTCTTGTATCTTCATGTTCTGTGCTGACACACGTGCCGTCCATTTCCTGTTGGCCTAAAAACATTTAAGGGTTATATTTAACTGCACATCAAAAATACTGATTTGTGCATCAAAAAATTTGATCACAATCCCCATCTGTGTAAGTGTTCGAAAATACCGACGAATATATTGCCCTACCCACAGCCAGGACCCTAAAATCAAGGCCCGGTGCGTAACCTTATTACATAGTATTAAAAAGTAGAAAAATATAACTTAAACAACATTATCCGAGCAGTCTCAAGTCTTAAAAGTCCTTACTTACACAGGGAATAAATTCCGTCTAACAGCTACAGTCGTCTGGAACTGCTCCGCTCGTGTGCCGATATTCAATTTCACGGGTCATTTTAAACATTTATAGCAATGGTTGCCGAGGTACCGCGTCTCCGCTGCCAGGACTGGCGGAGCTATTTGCAGCTCCATACAATACTCGTAGTTATTGTGCTTTATGTTAATAATAATAATAAGCCTCTTATCCTGAACTCTTCTTTCTTTGTATTGTGGTTGTCTCTTTATTTATAAAATATCTCTGAGTTCAGTGTGCCTCTTGGCAAAGGCCTCCTCTAACAATTTCCATTGTACTCTGTCTCTAGCAACCCTTCTCCATTTTGGGCCTGCCGTTAGTTTTAGTTCATCTTCCCATCTCTTGCTCTGTCTTCCTCTGTTCCTTCTCCCATCTCTAGGATACCAGTCTGTAGTGATGTTGCTCCACTTCTCCTGTGTACCGCGCAGCATGTGCCCAGTCCATCTCCACTTCAAACTA
This sequence comes from Mecyna flavalis, assembly GCA_949319885.1. Lineage (NCBI taxonomy): Eukaryota > Metazoa > Arthropoda > Insecta > Lepidoptera > Crambidae > Mecyna > Mecyna flavalis. The sequence continues at coordinate 5,361,076 of OX439426.1, forward strand.
TCTATTCTAGTAAGTACATCTGTGACTTTTGTCTTACTTCTTATGACGGTGTTTCGTATCTTATCTTGTTTCTTAATACCTATCATACTTCGTTCCATAGCTCTTTGGCAGTGTTCCAACATGTTTCTGTGATGTTTCGTAAGAGCCCAGGTTTCACAGCCATATGTAATGCATGGGAGAACGCAGGTATTGAAGACCTTTCTTTTGATACCAATACTAAGATCTGTGGATTTCATAATCTCTTTCAGTGACCAATATCTTTTCCATCCGTTAGCTATTCGTCTTTTGATTTCTTTTGTAGTTGTGTCTGTATGTGAGATGATTTGTCCTAAATAGATATATTCATCTACATATTCAACAGGTTGGTTTTTAATTTTTATTTCATATTTGTTTGAATTCGTTATTAGCTTCGTTTTGTTAATATTCATAGATAAGCCCACTTTCTCGCTCTCTTTATTTAGATCCTGTATCATATTTTCTAAGATCTCTGGTTGCTCTTCAAACAAAACAATATCGTCAGCGAATCTAAGATGGTTTAATTTTTGACCATCTATATTTAATCCATGTTGGTCCCAGATTAGCTTTCGAAATATAGTTTCCAGCACCGCCGAGAACAGCTTTGGGGACATCGGGTCACCCTGTCTGACGCCTCTTTTTACTTGGAATGTTTCACCCAAGGTTTCCAGTTGTACTCTTGCCTTACTGTTGGAGTAAATATTTTTAATGATGTTTATGTATACTGTCGGGATTCCCTGGTTTTGTAAGCTTTCCCATATGGCTGTGTGGCTAATGCTGTCAAATGCCTTAGAATAATCGATAAAAGCCATATATAGCGGTTTGTTGTACTCATTATATTTTTCCATAATTTGCTTGACTGTGTGAATGTGATCTATCGTGGAGAAGTTTTTCCTAAAGCCAGCTTGTTCCTTCGGTTGGTTTTCATCAAGTGTGTTGCTTATTCGGTTCAAAATAATTTTGGAGAAAATTTTATATATGTTAGACATCAGACTTATTGGTCTGTAGTTCCCTATGTCGTCTTTTTGTCCTTTCTTATGTATCAGAATGATGTGGGATGTCTCCCATTGTTCTGGAACCTGTTCTGATCTCAGGATGCCGTTGAAGATTTTAGTTAAAATGGGGACTAGTTCTTCTATGGTTCCTCTCAATAGCTCGTTTGTAATTTTATCAGGACCAGGTGCTTTGTCTAACTTTTGGCTTAGTATAGCTTTCCTCGTTTCACTGGGTAGTATGTCAGGTTCTGGGTTCACTAAGAGCGGGTCATAATTTGGGGTTTCTCGACTTACATGTGTAGTGGTGTCTTGGTTGGAATATAGATTGCTGTAGAATTTTGTTGCAATTTTATTTATGTTCTTTCGGCCTGTTACGTTTTTTTGGTTGTTTTTCAATTTCGGGATCCATTGGTTTGATTCTCGGAGTTCTTTTAGAGCTTTTCTAGTTCCTCCTGTCCTCGCTATATGTTTTTCTAGAGTTTGCAACCTTTTGGCTTTCCTATCCTTTTTGATGCCTTCTTTGATTTTCTTGCTTAAGTCAGTTATTTTTTGGATGTTCTGTTTCCTTATTTTGCAGTCAAGTAAACTTTTTCTATCTTTTATAAGTTGTAGTGTTGAATTACTTAAATTGTATTTATGTTGTGTCCTTTTTTGGTCTCTTTGACATGTAATTTTGTTTTGTAGTTTATTGTAACTTGTTTTTACATCTATTGCATCCGTTTCTAATAGTTCTCTGCTGAGTATTGACAAGGAATTCTTCATTGTTTTGTTGGGTTCTGTGCTGCATGTCGAGAGTGTATCGTGAATAGTAAACTTTCTGGATCTATGGGGTGGTATAGTCTTGAGTGACGCCCTTACCATGCGATGGTCGGTATTGAAGTTTAATTTTGATATAACTGCTGTGTCTGTAAATAGATTTGGGTGGCTGCTTATAATATAATCTATTTCGTTTCTATTATTCCCGCCTGGAGAGATCCAGGTCCACTTGTTGTTATTGTTTTTCTTGAAAATACTATTTAGGAGGGTTAGATTGTGTTCTAATAAGAATTCAACCAGTCTTTGCCCATTTTTGCTTCTTTTGCCGTAGCCAAAGTTTCCTAACACATATTCTTCTTTACATTGTTTTATTCCCACTTGCGCGTTAAAATCTCCCATTAGTATAATTATGTTTTTTGAGTAATTACTAGTAATAGCTTGGGATAGGTCGTTGTAAAAAGATTCATGTTTAGGTTCATCTGCTTGCTCCGTAGGAGCATAGGCTTGGATAATTGTCCATGTTTTTTTGGAGCTAGGTAATTTGATGTTTAGTATGGCAGTTCGGTCATTAATTCCAATAAATTCTATTATGTGTTCTTTGAGGTGCTTTTTAACTATGAATCCGACCCCTCCTTGTCCTTTGTTGTCTCCTTTGTTGAATAATACGAAGTCCTGGTGCTCTTCAATACATTCTCCTGTTCTTCTCATTTCACTAATTCCTAGAATATCCCATTTTAGGTCTTTCAATGCTTCTTCAAGTTCTGATAGAGATTCTGATGTTCGTAAAGTTCTGGTATTTAGAGTTGCTATGTATAACTTGTTTTCATTCCTTCTGTTTTTTATTTTTGTTAGAGGGTGATGGTCTAAGTCTTCCGCGGGGACCAGCCGTGGTGGAAGACATTTTGTTGATTGTTTGTATATATAATTAGTTGTTGGTGTATTTGTCATTTGATTCCGGTGGTCCGGGGGCATATTTAGTTTTTTGAGAGATTTATTTGTGTATCGGAGCTTGCTCTTTCTACATAGTTTCGTGCTTTATGTTATTTGTTATTAAAGCTAACGGGCTGTGGGTACAGCAAATTCTCTGTAGACTAGGGTCTCTAGCAGTTTATTTTTTACTTCGACAAGTGATGCCTATATTTTTTAACATTTCAGCTGATATAAAATGTTTGACTTAAATCCGCCGGTGGTCAAGTTTAATAAATAAAAAAAAATGGGACTAGGACCAAAGAATACACAATTGAAAGAACCACTGCAAATTATTATATTTTCCTCTTTTTGTGTGGAAGGAAAATCCGACGTGCAAAATAATTTGCAATGAATTAAACCGTCAATGAAAACTAACGAATCGAAGACACTTATTTTTCCTCGTGATCAAATCAGTTTGACAAAATAGTTTGAGCACCCGGAAGAACCGTAACCAATTACTTATCCGACTCTAAAATCAAATAAAATATTATTATAATACTTAAAGCAAACTATTAAAAAACGGTTTACTCTTCCTGAATTGCTTTTCGATGCGAAACCGTAATAGTAATTTGTTGCAATCGTGTCATGTTGAAAGCGAATGCAATTCATTGGAGAGCAGCAATTCCACTTTAAATTAAACCTTGGTCAATACCGATACTTATCACGACGGGCCAACCTTGCGATACATTTAATTAACGCAGTAGTCTCTATTCATTATGGTTATTTAGTTAAATTATAATGACTTTAAACTGTTTCGGTTTTGCAGGAAACAGTGGGCACTACATAATTAGTGTGATCGAGGACTTGTAGACTTGAAATGAACAGGCTCATTGTTTCGTGGAGAGTACAGAAGATGTATATCAGGCTACTGTACAGGTATGCTTACTAACAGAAATGTCAATTCATGAAATAGGTCATAATGGTTTCTTAAGCCCGCGATCTTACAAAAGTTCAATATGGCTACGCGCAGTTGTAGCCATATTGGACTTTGTAGCGTAGTATTCGCAGTGTTTTCTCTTAACATCATTATTTTACATCTCGTGGTAGTACAAAAAAACGCTAATTAAAAATAATATGAAAAAGCGCCAGTCGACATTTATGACAAAACACCATTTGTTGGGCTAGTCATTCAAAGCAATTAGCATACAAATTCACTGCTTGCTGCTACGATCGAAGCTTTGGACCCTTTTATTGTCAGAATTCTTTGTTTAAGATTGTTTTGTAAATTTTTGTTTATAAGTCTGTTTTTAAAACCACATAATAATCCTTTTAATATTATAAACGCGAATGTTTGTTTGGATGGATGTTTGTTACTCTTTCACGTAGAAACTACTGAATGGATTTTAATGAAACTTTACAATAATAGTACTAGCTTAAACATCAGAATAACACACAGGCTACAATTTATAAAGATATTGTGTGAATTGTTCCGTGGGATATATAGTTCCGCGGGCGAAGCCGCGGGCAAAATGCTAGTAAAACATATTTTACATAAAAATATAAAATCAAAAACCCTAACAAAAGAAGCGATTCTTTCGAAAATTGATAACCGGACAAGAAAAGTGATTGCATAGAATCTTAATAATTGCAATGAATTTTGGTTGATCAGAAATGACTGATTCACTGACCATTTTATTTTTATTTTAGTGGAAGGCAAACGAGCAAGTAACGGTATCACTGCTGCTCATAATGAAAATGAAAAAAAAAAAGAAAAAAAAATGTAAGGAGGTGAAGGGCAATGGGGAATGGACCATATACCGATACCCACCTCGTCTTCCAACCGTTTCTTTTTCGACTCCCTCTCCTGTTTAAGTCGGTCCAGCCTCTTCTTCTCGTTAGTCCTCCACTGGCGTACCATGGTGATCTTCCTCCTCAGCTCCATTTCTGCAGCTGCCTGCACTCTTTGCTTGATCCTGTTCTGTTTCTCGCGTGCTCTTGCGGCACGTTCTTTGCGCTGCTTCTCATTGTACTCGGCAAGGTAACACATTCTTGCTTGGATCTTCTTTTCTTGTTCTTTTGCTCTACAAGGAGAAAGGAGAGTGTGACAAAATTAATTAATGATATTTACTTGTCTCCTAGCTTGTGAGAGGAAAATAAACCACTGGTCACGCATGGATTTTATTTTGAGAACATATTATATTTATGTATGTTGTTAACTTTAAGTTTAAAAACATGTTATTTTAAGTAATGAGATTGATGTTTTCCACACAGAGTATATTAAGCGAGTCGCGGCGTTAATTTGTGTGGTCTGAAAGCACGTCGCAAGTTCTTTTAATTAAGACGCGTCGCTGGCCCCCTTTGATTGCTATACACGAAGGATCAAAGTCACCGAGCTAACGTGGTTTTCCTCTTAAAGTCGAAAATTATGAAGTAAATGCGAATCCCTTGAGTTGCTGCATTGCGATATGTTGTGATTGTAAAGAATTAGATCTAGAGTCGGGGCATTTTGGGAACAAGGCATTTTTGAATTTTCCGTAGAAAATAGTACATTTTTTGCAGGGTCTGATTGGCTAGCTTTATTATTTATGTTTTCACTCCTTTTTTTATGTGTTACCAAGTCCTATTTACCTAAGATTGATTAACTTCTAGTCTTAAATTTTGTAGACATTTTATTAAGAACTAGCTTTCCGTCCGCGGTTTCACCCGCGCGTAATCTCTTTTTTTCAAATATCCCGCGGGAATAAGACGTTTCCCGTAGGAATTTTATAGCCTATGTCCTAATCCGGGTTATAAACTACACGTGTGCCAAATTTCATCTAAATCCGTTCAGCCGTTTAGGCGTAATTGAGTAACAATCATCCAAACATCTAAACATCCAAACATCCAGACTTTGGCATTTATAATGTTAGTAGGATAGGATTAGTAGGATGGCGCCCTGCTTGGTCATGTGTGAATTTTAAATATTTTTTGTTTATAGGTATATCATTGACTTAGATAAACCTAGACCTAGGTGAAATCGTATTTGCGCAACAGGAAGAAATGAAAGAGGTGTGGCAACTACACGACGCACTACAGTCTACACTACGAGTTAACTACAACTACGCACTACGGTCTACGCTTCACTACACTGTGACTTTTAATCTTGTCGTAAGAAACGAGAATACTAGCGCTATGGCTAGTAGTTAGCTCTCAAAAGAGCTGTTTAGACTTTTTATGTCGATAAGAAACAGGATTCGTCATAAGAAACAGGATTTGCTAGCACACGGCTAGCAAGCTCTGAAAAGAGCTGTTTATAGCCCTTAAAAGGACTGTTTTGATATCGCCGCACTTCTTCGCAACAGCGTGTCGCAATCTTCACATAGCAACACGAATCTTCACTTCACATCACAATCTTCGCGTCTACGCAGCCAGCGCGACAACGCGATAGCGCGTCAACGCAAGCAGCGCGACAACAACGCCGACAGCACGTCAACACATCATCGTGTCAACGCGCTGCAGTTCTTCACAAGTGCAACGTCGATGCACTTTGCACTCGCCGAGTCGCCGCTCCAGCCACGTCCGCTTGTTCCGATCGCCGCCGCCGAATGGACGCGTCCCGCGCCGCGAGGTGGTTTTGTTACCTCGCGCCCCTCCAATCCAACGGTCATCGCGACGAGGCGCGAGAGCGCGCCGAAGTCCGCCGAACGCCCGCGCGCATGCGCGGCGCGGATCATCAACTTTGCGTCTTGCGAGACAGAGACGCAACATGTTAAATGTTGCTAGTTAATATCGTCGCTAGTTTAGGATTTTATTTTTGTATATATTTAGCGCTTTTTGGCAAATAAATTATTCATTATTCACTGCTCTGACCGTGTTTCTACTAACAACAAGCCTCTAAAGCAGCCTCCAAAGTGGTAACCCCGACAAGGAAGAAATACTGGAAGAAAATACCATCAAGAAAGGAAAATCCCTGCCCAGAAACCCTCCGCTGGAAAATTCTGCCAGAAGAAATCCCTGCCGGTCAAAACGAATCCCGGTTGGAATAAATCCCTGCTGAAGAAAATTTTGCCCATACGCTATGCCCGATTTCAATCAGCAAGCTATGGACAAAATGCCATCACCAGCATCGGAGAAACCTGGCCAGACCACCGCTTCCACACCGGCACACCACCAGTCAGAGCAAGCCAGCCAGCCCGAAGTCGCCAATATCTCGCTGTCGATGCGGATACCACCATTCTGGCGCGACAAACCGCAGCTCTGGTTCTACAGTTTCGAGGCTGCCACACACGGTTTAAAGAAAGGGGACCAGCAACTCGCCCAGATGGTCATCGCACAGCTCGAGAAGCAGGACATCGAGCAGATAACCGACCTGCTATACAACCCACCGGCGACAGATTTTTACAAGGCGCTGAAAGAGCGACTCATCACCGCCTACGAGGAGTCAGACACGAGGCAGTTCCAAAAGCTACTGTCTGAGATGGAACTCGGCGATCAGAAGCCCACACAGCTACTTCGCCGTATGCGCGAACTCGCCCGCAATCGCATCCCGGACGCTACGCTACGCATCATGTGGACTAACCATCTGCCTCCACACATCCGCTCCATTCTCGCCGTCAGCGAATCATTCTCAACGCAGGCCAAGCTAGAAGAACTCGCGCTACTCGCCGACAAGATGATGGAGCAGACGCGAGACAGCCACATCGCCGCCGTCAACCCATCACCACCACTGCCACCACCATCATCATCATCAGAATCAACATACCTCATCGCCGAATTAAGAAAACTCTCACTAGAAGTCGCCGAACTAAGAAATAATCAACACCACAGCTATAGAAGAAATAGATTCCCGCCACACCATCGCCAGTATCAACAACGCAACACCCACTCTCGATCCCGCAGTAGAGAGAACTCCGCGTCACCGTCACCCTACTGTTATTATCACCGCCGCTTCGGGGATCAAGCAAGAAAATGCACATCGCCCTGCGCTTATCACAAACCACAGAACTCGGAAAACTAGATCGAACGCTGGCGGAGGCGGACACCAACGTTCAACATACATACCGCCTATTTGTCCGAGACAAGAAGACCGGACTATCATTCTTGGTAGACACGGGGGCTAACATATCCGTCCTACCTAGAATAAAAGGCCAAAAATCAACACCGCTTCCATTCAAGCTCTACGCCGCTAACAACACCGTGATATCGACCTACGGGGAAAAAACGCTAGAACTCGATTTAAACCTTCGCCGTCCATACAAGTGGAAGTTCATCGTCGCTGACGTATCCAAGCCTATACTGGGAGCCGACTTTTTGAAGCATCATCAGCTCATAGTCGACCTCAAAAACAAGAAGCTCATCGACAACGTCACCAGCCTGAAGATCGACGCCCCAGTTCGCGCTACAGATATCCCAACAATAAGAAGCATAGACATACAAGAATCATTCCACGATATCTTAGCCGAATTCCCCGGGACAACACGTCTAACATCGATGAATATCACCGACAAGATCAACGTGCAGCACTACATAGAAACCGAAGGTCCACCAGTCCACTGCCGCGCTCGACCCATCCCACCCCACCGCTACGACAAGGTGAAGAAAGAATTCGAGAACATGGTCGAACAAGGCCTATGCCGTCCGAGCAAGAGCCCATGGTCATCACCTCTTCACATCGTACCCAAGAAGAACGGGGACATCCGAGTCTGCGGCGACTACAGAAGATTGAACGCAATCACCAAACCTGATCGCTACCCAGTCCCGCGCATCAAGGACTTCACCTACCAGCTGTCAGGCAAGACCATCTTCTCCACGCTCGACCTGAATAGAGCTTACCAGCAACTTACTGTCCGCGAGGAGGACATAGAGAAGACAGCAATAATAACACCGATGGGACTATTCGAATTTCCGCGAATGTGCCCAGGACTCAAGAACGCAGGCCAAACATTCCAACGGTACATCCATCAAGTACTTAGCGGACTAGACTTCGTTTTTCCATTCATCGACGATGTAATTTTGGCTTCATCATCAGTATCTGAGCATCGAGAGCATCTACGCACAGTTCTAAGAAGATTCCAAGACCACGGGATAACAATCAACCCCGCCAAATGTAACCTAGGCAAACCGGAAGTAAAGTTTCTCGGTTACATCGTCTCACAACAAGGAATCAAGCCACCTGCGGAAAAGATACAACAAATCAACGACTATCCCAAACCGAAAACAATAGAAGAATTACGACGATTCCTCGGAATGATAAATTTCTATCGCGAACACCTACCTAACATCGCAACCATCCAGGCGCCGCTCAACGCTCATCTCCATAACGTCAAGAAACGCGACAAAACACTAATAACATGGAACGACGAGTCATCGAGCGCATTCGAAGCATGCAAAACCGCCATCAGTCAAGCTACACTGCTAGCCCACCCGTCACACAACGCACCCTATGCCCTATTCTGTGACGCATCTGATAAAGCAGCCGGCGCAGTACTTCAACAATACGTCAATGAAAAATGGCAACCACTTGGCTATTTTTCAAAGAAGTTTTCAGACGCGCAAATGAAATACTCAACATATGACCGCGAGCTACAAGCAATCTACATGGCCGTCAAACACTTCAGAAAAATGTTCGAGGGACGTCAACTTATCATTTTCACCGACCACAAGCCGCTTACATTCGCAATGGGGAAAATAACGTCAACTACTGAAACACCAAGACGCACGAGACAACTACTCTTCATAAGCGAATTCACAACAGACATCCGTCACATCAGCGGGAAGGATAACATCGTAGCCGACGCCCTAAGCCGAATCGAAACCATCACCTGTCCATCTACAATAAATTATCAAGAAATAGCGCAATCACAACAACAGGATCCCACACTGCCGCTATTATTACAACAAGATAATCTACAACTCAAGAAAATTATTATTCCCAACACCGACATCGAAATCTACTGCGAAACATCAACGAGCAACATCCGACCGTATATACCTACAGAACATCGCTATGACGTATTTAAAAGCGTTCATAATATCAGTCACCCTGGTACCCGAACGACTCGAAAAATTACGTCACAAAAATATTTTTGGCCATCCATGAACGCAGACATCGGCAACTGGACAAAAACATGCATAGATTGCCAGAAAAGCAAAATACAACGCCATACCCACTCCGCGACATCGAGTTTCCCGCCAACTGATCGCTTCCAACATATACACGTCGATATCGTCGGACCGCTACCTATAACGCAAGAAGGATACCGATACCTGATAACAATGATCGACCGACAAACAAAATGGCCCGAAGCTATACCTACAACCGACATAACAGCCGATACAGTCGCCGACGTAATCTACAAGCACTGGATTAGTCGATTTGGATGCCCTACAACACTAACAAGCGATCAAGGTCGTCAGTTCGAGAGTCAGCTGTTTACAAACCTAATGAAAATAATGGGAATTAAGAAAAATCGAACTACACCCTATCACCCGCAGAGCAACGGAATCGTAGAACGATGGCACCGCACACTCAAGACCGCACTCCGCACGAAGCTGGCCGACACACAGTCATGGGTAGAGTACCTACCTACCATACTACTAGGACTACGTGCCACGCTTCGCGCCGACGCCGGAGTTACTCCCGCCGAACTTACCTACGGATACAACCTACGCCTGCCGGGAGATTTCTTCACAACATCAACGCTACCTACATCATTAGATTATACCTACGTAGACAAGTTACGTGGTATAATCAATGATAACAAGCCGACATCATCTACAGTTCATCACAATAGCAAGCCACGCATATTCGTTCATCAAGACTTACAAACCTGCACTCACGTATTCATCAGAGTCGACGCAGTCAAGAAACCGTTACAACAGCCATACGAAGGACCCTACAGAGTACTACAACGCACAGAAAAAGTCTTCACTATCCAGTTACCCGGCCGAGAATCGAACATCTCAGTGGATAGACTCAAGCCAGCTTACCTGTTAGAAGAGCCACAGTATAACAAGGAACAGCAAGTCAACTCACATCCAATACCTTTTTCACAACCTTTACCTTTACCTCAACCATCATTACCTTTACCTCATACCATTACCAGTACCACACCTTTACCTCATACCCACAGTACCACCGCACGCGCACAGAATATGACGTCACAACCATCAAGCACGGACACAATGAAGCAGACGCGTCGCGGTCGCACTATCAAGCTGCCGGTACGTTTCACTTGAGGGGGAGTATTGTGGCAACTACACGACGCACTACAGTCTACACTACGAGTTAACTACAACTACGCACTACGGTCTACGCTTCACTACACTGTGACTTTTAATCTTGTCGTAAGAAACGAGAATACTAGCGCTATGGCTAGTAGTTAGCTCTCAAAAGAGCTGTTTAGACTTTTTATGTCGATAAGAAACAGGATTCGTCATAAGAAACAGGATTTGCTAGCACACGGCTAGCAAGCTCTGAAAAGAGCTGTTTATAGCCCTTAAAAGGACTGTTTTGATATCGCCGCACTTCTTCGCAACAGCGTGTCGCAATCTTCACATAGCAACACGAATCTTCACTTCACATCACAATCTTCGCGTCTACGCAGCCAGCGCGACAACGCGATAGCGCGTCAACGCAAGCAGCGCGACAACAACGCCGACAGCACGTCAACACATCATCGTGTCAACGCGCTGCAGTTCTTCACAAGTGCAACGTCGATGCACTTTGCACTCGCCGAGTCGCCGCTCCAGCCACGTCCGCTTGTTCCGATCGCCGCCGCCGAATGGACGCGTCCCTAGGGATGGCGATCTGAGATCGATTAATCGAAGAATCGATTTTTTGAGCCAAAAAGATCGATTTTTTAAATCGATATGTAGTACTGAATCGATTCAGTGAATCGATATTTCACCCTTGAAAATCGACATTCGATTTTTTTTTAGGTTTTGGTACAAACCAAAAAAGTATTTACAATTAATTTAATGTAAGTACGCGTATTATAAGAGTGCTGCCGGCTGCCGGTTATATTCGAAAACTCGCGAAATGGCTGAATGTTTGGATTCCTGCGCCTTTCTTTAAGTAACGTTTGTAATCTTTGACCTTTGTCTGTATCTGTGAGTGTGACTGACATTTCTTGTTGCGTCATCATTAGAGGTCGGATATTCGGATGCATATGTAATTATTTACCTAAAGTTCATTTTTGCTACAATACTATGGAAGCGCCTTCTTAAAAAATATTTTTTCCTTATTAATCCCGCGATTCCGGGAAATTAGTACATGCGAATCTAGTCGATATCACGGTGGGAATTGACGTCTTTAGCATGTGGCATTTTTTTAACCGACTTCAAGAAGGATTTCTCCGTCATTTGTGAATTCGTATGATAAAAATCTTTTGAAAATTGAAGAAAAAATATGAGGCCATCTTTATTTCTGTTATAAAAAATTTAATTTGTCAAATCCAAAACCCCCAAATTTTTTGATACAAAAGTGCACTCCATATTAGCACCTTAAAATAAGTAAATATAGCTACACCCGATTTGATTCAATAATAAAAAACTAAATTTGACGATCAAATTGATTTTATCGATACAAAAGTGCTTTCCATGTTAAGACAATACCTAAATTTGAGGTAAATATGCATCCGAATATCCGATCTTTATTTATAATACAATATAAATCAACTTAAAAAAAAGATCGATTTTTCAGAAATCGATCTTTTTGGCCTCGATTTTTTGTAGATCGATTCATTGGGTCACGATTCGAATCGATTCAAAAAATCGATTTTTTTCGGAAAGAATCGCCATCCCTACGCGTCCCGCGCCGCGAGGTGGTTTTGTTACCTCGCGCCCCTCCAATCCAACGGTCATCGCGACGAGGCGCGAGAGCGCGCCGAAGTCCGCCGAACGCCCGCGCGCATGCGCGGCGCGGATCATCAACTTTGCGTCTTGCGAGACAGAGACGCAACATGTTAAATGTTGCTAGTTAATATCGTCGCTAGTTTAGGATTTTATTTTTGTATATATTTAGCGCTTTTTGGCAAATAAATTATTCATTATTCACTGCTCTGACCGTGTTTCTACTAACAACAAGCCTCTAAAGCAGCCTCCAAAGAGGTTTTAATCTGCCCCACATAGCTTGCATATTGTATTTGTTAAAGTGATTAAAATTGATGATTAAACGAACTTACCAAGTGAAGTTCTATCCCAATTACACGAAGGCTTTGTCCGAAGAAATTAAGAAAACAAATGTAGTAGAGCGATTGTGCTGCCATCATTCCACTAAGTTGAAAACCACAGACAAAAAGAAAAAATCTATGGTCTCGCGCGCGCTTGCTCCTGTCAGAACTGTCAAACGTCATTTAGTTGAGAGCTACATCTGGAACATAACGACCCAATAATCCTAATACTTATATCAATATACAACATACAAAAGGGATTATATGGGTGGGGGGGTCTTAATTTCTTCGGACAAAGCCTTCGTGTAATTGGGATAGAACTTCACTTGGTAAGTTCGTTTAATCATCAATTACACTTCGCTTTGTCCTCGAAATTAAGAAAACAAATGTAGACTTTGAAAGCCCATCAGTATGTATGTTGCGTATTGATATAAGTATAATTAAGTAAATTGTAAATAATACACCAAATTATTAAAGTAACACAATGTATTAATTTGTAATCATTAAACTAATCACTAACATAGTTTATGAGTCCAAAACTCTTACTAAACTATTCCTCATTTACAAAAACAACACATTAACAATGTTTTGTTTCATTCCACATTTTTTAAATTATATTTTTAAAATTAGGAACTGTTTAACACAGAATGTGCATAACTATTATTATCTACGGATGTCAACACATGCCTTTGGTAGAATCTAGCAAAAACTGATGAAGAGTCACTCCAACCCGCAGTATTTCTTATTGTTTCAATAGTAACTCCCAGTCTATGTGCTGCTGAGGTACTTGCATGTCTAGTAGAATGTGCAGTAAAAATAGATGTATCAATGCCACTCTCAGCAAGTGTCCCCTTAATCCAGCGACTGATCGTCTGAGAACCCACTGGCTTAAAAGGTTTTTTAAAACTAATAAAAACACATTTTTCGTTATTTCGAATCATCTGTGTTTTATCTAAATAAGATTTGAACGCCTCTGCAGGGCATATCTGGGGTCGATTCTTATAAAAAGGTAAATACAGACATGGTTGGAGTGAACCTAAACGTGATGTCTTTAAAATATCTGGTATTTTTATAGATATATGATTTGAGTTAACTGATACATTCTCAATCTTTATTTTTGAAATTTTTTGCACTCTATGTGCTGTAACTAGCGCTAACAATGTAACAACTTTCTTGGATAATTTTTCTAATTCTAAATCATCATTAGGATAAAATGAAGATAAATAATTTAAAACAATGGCTGGATCCCATGTTTGGTTATATCTTGGCATGGGAGGGCGTGATTTATAAAATCCTTTAAATAATCTTTGTACTCTATCGTCAGAGCCTATTTTTGAACCAATCAACAATGAAAGTGCAGAGCGATGACTATTTAAAGTGCCATACTGAGCTCCCCTATTATATAGGTGAGTTAGATAAAACATGACATTAGGAACAGAGGCCTCAAAGAAATTAATTTTATGTGATTTACAAAATATAAACCATTTTCTTAACGCAGTGTCATATTGCTTAATCGTATTCTTAGATAATGAAGCTAACATTATATCCAATGACGAAGGTGGCGTACCTCTTCTTAAAAATGCCGTGCTGAGAGCTTCCCTGCAGCCAGGGTAACCCTGGGTGGTGGGTGGTGATGACTGTGAGATAAGGTTAACAATGCATTATGGTTTGGATCAAACAGTAAAGGTTCTGAGACTAAAAGGCTTTCAAATATAGGAAACCAAGGTTGAGTTGGCCAATATGGAACAATTACAATGCCTTCAGCTTCATCAGAAATGATTTTTTTTAAGGGTCTTTAATATCATAGCAAATGGTGGGAATGCATAAAAATAAAAATTTTGCCAATCTATAGTAAAGGCATTTACTGCATAGGCATCAGGGTCTCTTTGCCATGATACATATTGTTGACACTTTTTGTTAATTCTTGAGGCGAAAAGATCAATTTCAGGCATACCAAACATATTAACAAGTTTTTCGAAAGCCTCTTTACTCAGCTCCCACTCTATATCGGGGTGTACCCGCCGTGACTCAGCATCGGCAATCTCATTGTCTTTGGAACTTATGTATGAAGCAAAAACATGTATATGTCTTTGCTCACACCATTGCCACAATTCCCTTGTTACCATATTTAGATGAGGAAACCTAACACCACCCATTCTATTAATATATGCAATAGCCGTTGTATTATCTATTCTTAAGACAATTTGACAATTTCGCAGGTCTTTTCCAAATATTTTTAACCCAAAAAACGCTGCCAGTATTTCTAACTGGTTAATGTGAAAATCTTTCTCTATTTGACTCCACTGTCCACTGGCAGTCTTTTGTCCGCTTGCTGCCCCCCAACCCGTTTTGCTCGCATCTGAAAATATTTCCATACAGTATTTTTCGTCTCTGATGGGACATACAGAGTGATTGACTGAATTCAACCACCATGATAAGTCTTCTTGAATATAAGTTGGTAAAGTCATGTACTCGTCATAATCATCTGTATTTAATAATGCAAGATATTTGCACCTCTCAAAAACCTTTGTATATAACCAGCCATACTCAATACCGGGGCAAGCGGAAGTTAAAAGACCTACAAATTGTGCAAATTGTCTTATTTTACATCTATCAAGGTGTGAGATTCTTTTAATTTCATCCTTTATTTTTGTTCTTTTTTCCTTTGTTAGTTCAATGTAAAAATTTTCGGTATTAATAATGAAGCCTAGGTATTTACATGTAGTGGAAGGGGTTAACTGACTTTTATTTTCATTTATTACAAATCCTAATGCTTCTAACACCTTCCTAGTTTTAGTAATATTATCCAAACAGTCTTTGTAGGTATAGCCAATACAACAGATGTCATCAAGATAAATTGTAGAAATATATCCTAATGACCTTAATAGTGCCATGACCGGTTTCATTAATTTGGTAAACACATATGGACCCGTGTTTAAACCAAATGGAAGACATCTAAATTCAAAAAAACTTGAATTGTATTTTGAGTTTTCAGGTACTTTAAAACGCAAATATTTTCTATAGTGTTCATCTATGTTAATTAAAAAATAAGCATCTTTCAGGTCTATAGTTGCTACATAACAATTCTTGGAAACTAATTTTAAAGTAGTTCTCAAATCTTCTATTTTAAAGTGACTAGTTTTTATAAATTTGTTTAAATTTTTTAGGTTTAATATGAACCTACTGGTTCCATCTGGTTTAGGTATAAGAAATGTGCTCGATATGAATTGATCACATCTATATTGACAAGGTGAAATAGCCCCAACAGCAAGAAGCCCATCAACAGCGGACTCGTATTTAGATATCTCTAATGAATTTAATTTTTGTAAAGTTGGCAAGTTTGATTGGCACACTGGTTCATAAAATGGTAATTTGTAGCCTTCCAGCCAAGATAAAATATTAGGGTCTTGTGTAATAAGTCGCCACTTATTAATGTAAAACGCAAGTTTACCAGCATGACTCACCGGGGTTACCTCCGGGGTTGTGGCTGGGGCCGTGAGCGCTGCGTATACGCGCGCTGCGGCGGGTGCACTGGCGGCAGGTATGCAGGCGGCAGGTGCGCTGGCGGCGGAGGCCGGCGCAGCGGCTGACGGGCCGGGTACGGGGCTGACGCAGTCGTCGCCGTCGCGGCAGGCAGGCGCCTCGTAGTCACTCCCACTTGCCTGCTGGATAATGGAAGTGGAGGCTTCCAGTTTAAATTCCTCCGTATATTTTGTGCTTGATTTTTTATTTCTGCTCCAGATTTATTTATAGCCTTAGCCGCTTTCAAGGCTTCAGCCAACTTATCTCCAAACAAGTATTCATTTATCTTGGTGTCATATAACTGTTCCTTGATATCCTTTTTTATATAAGAACATATATATCCTCGTCTCAACATAGATTCTGTGTGCTGTAAGTCACACAGTAGCTTGCCGGCATCCATAAGAGATTTGATTAAATTTAAATCTTTACTTTTTAGTGCACAAGATAGGGCTTCACTTATACATGCTATGGTCGATGCTATTTGCTTCTGTTTCTGTTCAATGGCTTTATCTTTTTTATTAAGTATATCTGTCAGAGCTGCTTTTACCTCTGCGTTCAACATAGGAGCCTCTATTGTTTTTGCATTTTCCGGAACTAAGTGTAACTGTATTAATTCTTTTCTCTGCTCCTTTGTAAGTCCTTTTGTTGCAGTATGTATCCAATGTACTGCTATTTCATCCTTCACCTTCTTGCCATATTCTTTTTCTACTGAAGGCGTCTCTCCTAGTATCTCTAATATTTCCGGGGGGAGAGCCTCTTCATCCGGATCCAAGTCGATCAATTCAGGCATGTTAATCCGTGTCTCGGCCACGCCAGTATCCTCAAGCGTGCCAGCGCTGGTGTCCTCAGCCACAGATAAGTTCTCTATTTCTATTTCTTGCACATCCTCAGTATCTCCTATTTCTGTAATTGTATAGAATAATATCTTTATATGTATCCTCAAATGTTATTTTTTATATAGCTAAATAGCTATTAAATGAATACAACAAAGATGTACATAGTAGTTAAGTAGAGAACAATCACTATAACTTTCTCTCCTTAAATTCCGTTTTAAATCTATTTTTCAAACGGTTATTAGGACGTAGAATACGCCTAAGTTTCAAAATACTGCTTTTGGTAGGTAACAATCACTAGGGATTGAACACAAGCTTGAAACTTTGTAGTCGGTAAGCAACTTTGAGGTAAGTAAGTGCTTCTTTGTTTTTAGTAGTATTAGAAAGGTCATAGCCACATTAGAGCTATACACATTCTATAATTTGTCATCGGAAACACCCAATTAAGGTGAACACTAGACTGGAAAACTTGTACATGTCATCGGAAACACCCATTTTAGGTGAACACTAGACGGGAAAACTTTCAGAACACCGTTTTTAATGCACCAATATTGTAAGTACTTACGTGAGCAACTGGCTCGTTTTTTGAGCTTTTTCTTAAACTTCTCTTCCATCTTTCGTATCTTACGAGCCATGTAACTCTCCAAATCCTCATCGTTGTTGCGTTTTCTCGACATTTTAAAACAATTTTCAAGTTGAGAAAAAAAGTGGATAAATGGCGCGAGCACTAAAACGCTAATGACGTTTGACAGTTCTGACAGGAGCAAGCGCGCGCGAGACCATAGATTTTTTCTTTTTGTCTGTGGTTTTCAACTTAGTGGAATGATGGCAGCACAATCGCTCTACTACATTTGTTTTCTTAATTTCGAGGACAAAGCGAAGTGTAACTAACGGATACGTCGTCAACAGAGACTAAATGAGTTACGAGTATCCATGCAAATAGGTTCCAGACAAGTTGTTAACTTGGCTCTGGCGAGTTGTTGCCAAGCACTTGGCAAACAACTCCGCGGGATATGACTTAATAAGCACAGCGGAGTTCAAAATTGATGTTCAATGTCGCTAACAAATTCCTGATTGCATAGAACGGAACTAACAACTATTGCCAAATATCGGTTATCGATCAGTTTAAATCAAATAGTGCAAAAAGCAGTTGTTTCACAGTGATTTATAATGCTGGTTTACTGGAGGTTAGAACTTTTCTCGCAGACCTATCTAATTGGAAACCTTTTTGACGATTAAAAAATGGCTTTAGAGAAATAGAACATAAAATTCTGGACTGCACGGACATGATTATGTCTTTTTTAATCGACTTGGGCTATAACTTGGGGTCCGCTCACGAAGTAGAGTTGCTATGCTGTCCACTTAACTTCCATTGTACCTATAATCCTAAAATGCAGGTCACATACAATTAACTAGATAAAGTTAACATAACCACGTGAACATTTTATATAATCAAGTTGAACCCGTTACGTAATAACTTCATATCTTGCAACTTGCCAATTAAGAAATAACACGAGGAGTGCACACGTCGCCCAGACGCCGTACCGATGTGGAGGGACTACCTAAATAGGTTATGCAAATGCAACTCAAGTCAACAACTTCAATCTGAGTTCCTGCATTTGCAGTGGAACAGACAATAAATGTCAACAGTAAAGGCAAATTGGTGTTCGATGAAACTCCATTTCATCGGGATTGCTCAAAAGGAACTTTTGAGAGTTAACTACATCGCTTAGAAGAGGATCGTTTCACTTGGGACCTCTTTCATAATAGGCGGGTGGGGTGAAACCCGTCATTTACTTTTGTCATGGTTACATTTGTCTGTCACATGAGTTCTGGTCTTTTAACCTATTATTTTTAATCATCAATGTGCAGTGTAAGCTTCTCCCAATAATTCGAGTTGAGAATTATTTTCCTTGCTACGTGTAGTTGCTTTTTAAATATCCAAGACTTTTGGTAGTAATACCACAGATGGAAACAAGATAATCCGGGATATCACGAGGAGCCCTAAGCAAAAGAACCAGGGCTAGTGCTTGGCTTATTTATATATTTATATCGAGGTTCAGATCATAATTAATCAATTGTCATTTAGATAAATCAATTTAAGTCTCAATGAAAATATTAAGAATTTTAATCACGTTGAGAAGAGTTGTTTTCCTCGTATAAAGTCAAGACGTTTCGGAATAATTAATTGTATTTTAAATTCTGACATACTTTTAGAGAGTTCTTTTGCCAAGTCACGCGTGGTCTTGCACGTAATACATTGAATTATTTCAAACAATATGTTGCCACAACTTGTAAATCTCAGAAGAGGAAATATTTATCGTTGTTATCTTGAAATGTTGGTCTCAAAAGTCTTGAATCTTTTCCTGTGCCATGAAAAGTGAAAATATTCACCGTCACATTTTTTTGCAGACATAAGCTACCTAATCATCAATACTTAACCTTTATTTTGGACTAGGAAATCTGGGTTAACTTTAAGTTTTTCATTTATTACTCGTATTTTTTACGGAAGATAATGTCCAAAATAATAAATTTTCTATTTGCTATCGCAAATGCTCTCATCAAACGCAAAGTTTCAAACTTTGTTATTGTACCTTGTATCTACCCAGAATTTAAAATTACTACTCGTTCCTGCCTCCCATTTCCATAATCCACTACGAGTTTAAACAATAAATTGTTTCAGGTAAAACAATTACCTAATCATACAAATTTCTATAATTGGATCGTTAGGTAATCTAGTAATAGGATTATTTTGATTTTATCAGGGAGGTCCTTAATTAAATTCGTGTCGCCTGTTATCTGATTCTGTGGATGTTTCATGATCAACGCTTACCTACTCGGAGAATAACAGGTGCGTATTATGATTCAAATTTGTATAATTGGTGAGTGATGTAAGCCTCTTCGTCTCACTGATGGTCCAATTAGTTTATCTTGTCGGCAGGACAATTTGAGACATCTTGAAGGTTTTATAGTAAAACGCTACGGTAACACAGGAACTTAAGTCTTGTGTTGCTCACGAGCTTCGTTGGACTTTGGAGCATTATTATTTTGGATTTAGTATTTATTTAGAGGAGGCCAGTGTCTAGCAGTGGAGGTCTTTTGGGTGTAATGATAATTTATCTGAATCGTATAATTACATACATTTAAAATTTATTCATGCCCTACTATGTAGGAATGGCTCAAAGTTTCGTTGTATGATTTTTTACGAAGTAGTACGAAGTCGACCAAAAGTCGAGTCACGACCTCAACGACCCCAACAAATAACTTGCTGCAATGTGCAGAAAACATAACACCGAAAAACTTGGGATTCGAAATTCCAGCCTCGCTTTGCAACACCGCTAAAAAACGCGCAATAAAGCTATTTTTCATCGACCATTACTTGGAAAACTGTTAGCGAAATCAACAGTAAGCGATCCTTTCATTAACAACGAACGTGCAAATTGAGAAATATTTGTTTGCGCGGCCGCAAAGCGAACTCGAACGCAAGTAAATTCTGCGCGCTTAGTAAATAAGAACAAAGTGTTGTCATTTATCAGCCTGTTTTCGACTCACGTACTTGGCTTGTTAAGTCTCGAGCTAACCTTTGACCAAATCTCATTAGGGAAACACAATATCGTCACTTATGAGTGGAAGAAGAATATGAGTAAAAGTAGTACAAAAATCAACAGTTAAATGAGTAAAAGTAGTACAAAAATCAACAGTTAAATCGCTACGTTTGTAATTAACTTCAAACAAGTTGGAACAACTTTGATTCAAATTATCAATAATTTTTTTTTCTAAAATGAATACGGCTAATGGCTTAACTGAATGATGAAAATTGAAATCTTCCTACTTCTGTATTAATAATTCAAAGCTTACCTAATTGCTTTTACTTTATTTTAAAATGTAAAGTTAGATTATAATGCATGTGGAGCTAACCTGTTTGTCTGTTACATTTGGAAATTCTAATTATGTTGATGTATTTTTAATAAATAAAACTGCATGTGAGATTGCAAGATAAAGCCTCTTATAGCCACGTGTATAACAATGGCTTTTAAATATTATGAGGAACAATTTTTTATAATGACCTCTATTGACCTCCGAGCAATAGTAGCGAAATATTTGCGAAAAACTGATTTTCGTGACCTTTTGACTTTTGTAACTGTTTTAGCCGGCACGATATCGATGTCGATTTTCCACATCTTCATAATACCACCGTAATAAAGGTGTACACAAAAATTCAGCTCACTAAGAATTTTTCCCCAGATTGGGGTTTAAAACGCGTAAAATGACTGGACTAATAAGCATTATTGAATACAATAAAGACAAATAAAAAGTCTTGAGGATTGCTTATTAAATTAAACTACAACTCGGTTAGCTCATCCTGTATTTGTAACTATAGTTTAGCGATACACGAAATACGAATCACGTAATCATCACGAAAACTTAACTTAGCTTTCTTGAAAGCTTAGAAGTCTGTTTACCCTGAAATATATTTTCGGTAACTGTCAGTGTGGGTGCGAGACAAGTTCATCAATCATCACTCAATATGATTCTATGGAGCCAAGGTTATTCGCTTGGATAGGATTGGTCATGTGGTCGGAATCGGAAATATATCTAATGTATCTTTAAAGAATTCACATGGGGTGTGTTGTTCACATGTTTCTTTTTTCTTTCTTTCTTTCTTTCTTTCTATGGTCAAATGTTTGTGAAGGATTCGTGATGCCAGCATTTGGTTACTATTTGGTCTTATTGTCCACAAGTATATTCGCTCATATCGCAAAGTAGTGGCTCACATCCCAAGTCCACCACCTAAAGCTTTGTAGCGAAACAAAAACCAAATATTTCAGCAGTAAAACAATTAATAGAATTAGTAACATGTTTATAAGTTAAACACAATCAAAGTATATAATACACGTAAAAATTATGAATAGCCAATTGCTGCAAGCCCACACAGAACGTGCAGTGATTTCCCATCGTCTCTCAAATTGATCTATTCGAGAAGCTCTCTCCTTCTGCATAATGAATGTTCAAACCGATACACAGAGTACTCAGTTTGAATAGGCGCCAAAAAACAGCGTTGTTTTGTTTAGAAGCTTCTCCAAAAAAGTAAAAATTACATTTAATAAGACGGACATCATCTGCCAGTTGGGCTCTGGATAATTCCTACCATCAACCATCATACCCATGGCAGGAATTAAATCTATGCCCTCCATCGCTTACCTATTCCATCATATTATTATATTTCACCCTTAGCAGAGGAAATGTTTAGTTACAAAGCCGCTCCTCGTTATGTTATTTCATCATAAGTTACTTATAGTACCTGTTAAGTACCTTTACATCTTTGCAGCATAATTTCCGCAAACAAAGTTCGCGCAAGACGTCTGTCGCGATAAATAGCCTATGTTCTCACATGCAAATACGTAGCCGCCTCAGCAAGTTTCAAAGCATGCTCAACTTGCCAGTCGGGGATTTAGCTCCCTCGTAACAAGATTTTGAATGTTTTCTAAAGCAGTTAGGTATATTCATTGAAGAGGCTTGTTATAAAGCGAGCTTCGAAAGACTTAGTAATGTTTGCGTGTATTCTTTTTTCTTGTTGTTTGGTGGCCTTAGTTTTAGTTTTCTTTACGATAAATTATGATGTTAGCAACTTTTTTTTTAGACAAAAACAAAATCATTTGCTTTGTTACTCATTTGAATGATAAACGTCTAACACCCTGTTGCAGAAAGCTCCATTAAAGTTAATGCTTCATTAAATCTAATGCTGTCACTTTTCGTTGTCATGAAATAAAAAGTGACAGCAATAGCTTTAATGACACATTAACTTTAATGGACGTTTCTGCAACTGAGTGTTAATAAATTAGTTGAATTTCCTAACAAGCAGAAGAGACCAAATATAATAATTTGCTTAATATTAGTTACACCTTTACCATATTCCTCACAACTTGCTTAATGTGATGAGATATTTTCCCTCCATTCATAATTAGTGGTTAGAAAGGATGGGTAGGGTTGAGTCCGCCCGTAAGTATAAGGCGTTAGGGCGTGACGAATGCGTGTTCTTAATTGTTAATATTGCTGCTAGCATCTCAAGTGTCTGAGTTCAGTTACAAGTTGTAAATTTATTTTGAAATGCCAAGAGTTCAGTTAAGTAAAGAATAATTACGTACAAGCCATTATTATTCTTCCATTGCTACGAACGTCTCGGGTTTGCATACTACTTCAAATCGCTTCGGCGAAAGTCTTCACCAGCTTAAAAAGGTCTGTCTGAGTACTAAAGCAAATTTGACGTTATACGATATCTTCTAGTGTTAACATCCAGTCATGCACCGATGTTTTATTTAAAATCCCACAATCATAATACAGCGCGTCTTGAAAGTCTTGAATACTATATTGTTTTATTTATATGTAGTTGACTCGAAAATGATAGTCACCTCCTGAGGCACGGGATCAGGACGGGAAGGTAAACAATGGACAAAGCAGCCTAGTGGTGGATTAAGTTGACCATTCTTTACTTTCCCAAGCCTATCACGCACATAACTACTAGCACTTTTGTGCAGACTAGTATACTATATTGTTGCTTCAAATTACATATCATACTGAACTAGCGTTTTTACAAGACTCCTTAATTGTACGAACTTACAATCTCCGTTTCTCTGCCCATTCATCAGCATGTTCTTGTGCCACCTTCTCAAGATGTTCTCTTGCCCTCTCTGCTTTAGTAAAGACTTGCAGTCGCCGGGCCACATCCACTTCTACTCTTTTAAGAGTTAGGTCGTCACGAGCTCTTTCATCCTGTAAACGTCAATTAGTGATATTACAACAAGTGGCAACTGCTGTACCACTAGCATTGTTAGCTGTGCAATTTTGATTGGGGTTTTCAGTCATCACTGAGTTAGTAGTAAATGCTCACATAGATTTGTATAACTTTTAATCATCGCCTCTTGCGCAGGTGAAGCGATTATTTCTGTAAATGTATCATTAACGTTCATTTCTAATTTTAAGATGACAAAAACATGAAGGCACTTACCAACTTCTTCATCTCCTGATGTATTCTGTCCATAAACTGATTGTACAAATACTTCCTGTACTGGTTGAACTCCTTTAACGAGCAGACAGCGCGGCCATCTTTGGTGCAGAAGCCGAGGCACTTCATCCTGTTTCTAGCCGGCTTCTGTGCGAAGTGGTGGGCGAGGTGGGGGTCGTGCATGGGCACGTAGTCGTACGACACGTTGTTGCAGTACGGGTCTGTGAGGTCGAAGGTCGGCTGCGGGCCCGTGCCGCCGAGGCCAAGTCTTCGTACCTAAGCGGAAGAAAATTTAGTCTTTTTGATAGCTTCTTCATTTGTGTGACGCAGGATTTACCGCTATTAATTGGGAAACTGGACTCTTTTAGCTCTCAAGTTCTCAACTAAACAAAAGTAACGTTTAATGCATATATTAAGCAAATGAATATAATTTCCATAAAAACCTAATATCGAAAATCAGTGCGATGAACAGGTATTCATAACAACCCTGGCTGTGTTCTGGAAATATTAAGTGGGAGCCGCGTGGTACCACGCTACCACGTGGTACACTCGAAATGAAAAAAAAAAAGGTTCAAAGGATCAGATGAGCCTAAAGACTGGCAGCACATTGAGCGACGCTTCCTGATGAAGACGTGTCACTCAATGGAATAGGCCACAGTGACCGCTTACCATCAGGTGGGCTGCGTGTCTGCCAACTGATGTGGTATATAAAAAAAGGTGAAAAAGAAATCCACTCGTGTACTTTAAGGCAGTCCATGTCCAGGCTGCAGCAAACACAAACCAATGGTGAAATCAAAATTTCCCACGGGAATATTTTCAGCAATATAACTTCCACTATCACGGTCATCCTATATTATTTCAGAACTCAATTTCCCAACTTCATACGAGTAAGTACCTGTATAAAACTGTTTATCAACAGGCACCTCGTGAACAGGTAGCCACTAAAGCATAATAGAAAGAGTACAAAGTAAGTTATCTTCATACAAACTTACCACACCCGTTTATGATTCTTTACCCGTTTATCAATGCACCATTCGGGGCTAATTCCGCACAAGCCTCGCTTTTCGGTTCCGCTTATGCGACACTGAATTATGTTTTTTTTACTGAGAAAATTTGACACATTGGTTTTCACTCCGTTGGTGGGTGGGGTGAGGATATGCGGGACTCTTTATCACACCCGCTGCTCTAGCCAAACCTTGTAGGATAAGGCACTGGCAGGGGAACTACCCACTAAACTCTCAGCACTTCCTCACCGTCGCCACAGGATCACCCTCCCAGCTGAACATGACCATGCAAGGTGAAGGACAGCCTAACAACTATAAGCGACAACCCTAAAATAGAAGGCAATGATTTATGTACACATATCGTGGATTGTGCCGGAGATGTCCTACTGTGTACGTTTTCTACTATGACTTAAGGCTCTCCTCGCCGAGGGAAATAATAATTGGTTGGCTGGCCGGTTAGGAAGGAGCGGACGTGTGCAATTTGCTATGATTCTACGTGTGTCCCACGCGTGAAATCAGTTAAGTTTATGTCACTTGGTACATTCAGAAGATTAGGGAACGAAGATGAAAATGATAAAGGTAGGGGTATTGCGTTTATCGTTAGGCCGTTTTTTCACTGCGCGAAACCAACACAACATCAACACAACAAAATATTGTGACAACTCTAACCGCCATACTACTAGTAATGTATGCGCCGTTTTCTCACACACGAGGACAACACAACACCTAAGAAAATATAGTATATTACTTTCAATTACCTGACGAGTATAAGACTAGATAGTATAAGAGTTTTTTTTTACAGATTTATTGAATTAATTTATGTTTTTTCATCTTTTTCCATCAGGTATGCAAAATTAATATTTTTAAAAGAGAATAACATTAAATGTTAAAATCCTTATTGAAACAAGTGTTTTTAAATTGTATCCCATACAAACAAATGTCACGCATATATGAATACAAAATTAAATGATGTTAATACAATGCAATGACACACAAAATATGGTCAATGAACTATAATATTAATATTATTGTGGTTTTGACGTATTTGTTCATTTTATTTATGTTTTCGTTTAATCAGTGATCAAGGTCATAATTATGGATAAGTTTAGGTTACGTTCTTTATTTTTTATTTTTCTAGCTTTCTGCACACAGTTATTCCCGCGTATACTTATACCGCAGAAATGCTGAATTTTTTGGGATAAAAAGTATGTTACCTTGGGCTCTATTATTATTTATTTTCTTTGTTGTGTCGTTGTCTTATATTTATTTATATTAAATTTTCTATCAGAAAACTAAAGTACAAGTTCTCATTTCCACTCGAGAACAAACCTATCAAGTATCCGAGGCTCTTGTTTTAAACATTAACGCGAAACAACGTTAAACGCTAAAAACGTTAATTACCTGAGGCTTAATTTGTCTCATACGTAAAGGTACTCGTATGCGAACAGATAACGAATGCCAAAGTTTCCCGACATTTGGCACCGGCGTGCACGGCGTATATTCCGTAGCTGAGATACCCGTTTTTTGGCACGGAAATTGCGATGGTCTACTATACTTCGTACACAGAAACGTATGTGATACTGATCTGACAGCTTCAAGCTGTTGTCTGATGTAGCGCAGATTGGGTTTTCTGGAAAATGCATCGGATTGATCTGGTAGAGTTGCTTCTTATTTTCGTGGTTTCTTAATCCGAAGCTAAAATGAAGTACCTCATCATCATCGTCGTCTCAGCGTATTTCCGATTGCATCCAGTATGGAGCTCAGGGTCCGCTTCGACTATGATTCTAGATTTGACATGCCTGGTTATTACAATGGAGCGATTGCCATCTGACCTCCGTAACCCTTACAAGGGAACCAGACCTATTTGGAACATAGTCGGGACCAACGGCTTAACGTGCCTCCCGAAGCAAGGAATCATCATTCTATTCAGACATTAGGTGATTCAAGCCTGCAATGTCCTAACCAAACTGGAAACAAACACACAAAGTGATGCACCCCGCGGGATTCGAACCCACGACCTCCAGGTTTTATGAGCCCAACGCGCTAACCACTGTACCACGGAGGCAGCTAAAATGAAATACCTATAATAGCCCTATCGGGTACCTATACAAAATTCGTGTACGTGTATAAGGAATAGTATACTTTAAAATGAAAACTCGAACATAAAACAACCCTACAAGCAATGTAACATTTTTTTTACGTTGAGTAAAATGCAAATAACTTAGTTTATTCGCCAACCCGCAGAGTCTGCGAGCTCTGGCTAACATTCCGGATACCAGCTCGTCCATTGAGGGTATGATCCCTTTCACACCCAAAACTGACGAAGGAAACAGACGAGGTTAGTAAGCGGTAGGATTAAAGTTTTTAGCAAGCTATACTGTGGTTATGGTGCTTCATAGAATAATTATTGTCCTCCACAAAAAAGGGTTCTGCAAGGTGGCGTGGCAGCATGCTAAGTTATACTACTTGTATGTTATTACTAATTTGTTTTATTACTTGTGTGTTATGGTTGGCTGTATGAGTGAACATTCTCCTTTCAAATTTTCTTCTAGGAAAAAGGTTTAGTAACTTGACCTTATCTCGATAATAATTGGCCCAATACATCTGTCATTATTAGCTCATCTGGGAAGGGTACGGTAATCAACTTACTATTGGTGGAACTACGTGCCATTTAGTCTCATTAGATCGTATATTACATTCAGAAACAAATTCAGAATGATGTTAGTTACGTCTTTGAACATTATGTTACTCTAGAAGCTATTGGGTAACACTATAACCATTAGGACACGTTTTTTTTTATTTGATAGTAAACATGTTATTTTTCGAGCACTTGATCTGGATCTAATAGCACTTGAACTAAGGATGTAATATTAAGCAACACCAGTCATGACAACAATGGCATCTGCCCTCAGATTTCGGAAAATATTTACTCGTTATAGCGGTGCGTCGTAATTTGATATTTCTAATGCTATAAGTTTAGAAGTAAAATGAATTATTTAATATTCCATAATATAATGCTCTACATGCATCTCAATTTTTACAAAATTTTAAATATGAAAAAATAAAAAGTTACAACATGTAAGAGTCAGTAATAGTTTATTACTCGGAAACTCCAACTTCAGAGTTTCAGATGGCTTTTTCCATGAAGTTATAAATTAAAAAAGCGATTTAGAAAAAGAATATCAGAGCTCCACGCCAATATCGAAGGCAACAATAAGTTAACTACGACGTCCAGAGTGGCTTGTTACAAAGGTTGTGCTCCTTATTTTGCCTGCTACAAACTAAAAGTAGCAATATTGGCACTAGTTTCCAAAGCTGTGGATGCTGAAACATTGTAACCTATGTAACACTCTGTTTAACACGCTTTTTTTAAATTGATTTTATATTCATTTGCTATGATTCATGTTGTTACGTCTCGTCATTTTGTAACTAATGATAAGAGGCCACTGCGGCCTATTAATACATATAATAATATAATATGATTCCATACTTGACCAGAAGTGTCGCAAAAAGGCGTCCATTAACCTACCGAAGAAAACTTATCGACGTAGGAAAGTTTTTTCTACATTAAGATCAAAATAAAATATATTTCAGAAAAAATAGCTACAACTG
Organism: Mecyna flavalis; assembly: GCA_949319885.1. NCBI lineage: Eukaryota > Metazoa > Arthropoda > Insecta > Lepidoptera > Crambidae > Mecyna > Mecyna flavalis. Next base: position 5,389,876 of record OX439426.1, read on the forward strand.
AGATCACTATAAAATTTAACTTGAGCGTGCATCAGTACCTTATATAGAAAAAGAGATATACCCACTCTATGCATTATGACATGACAGTTTCTGTCTTAGCAAGAGATAAGTGCAAACACAACACTCAATATTATGTATGCTTAGTGAAATTGTATGTGGCGTTCACTTCTGGAGTCAGGCAGAATTGGTTTCACCTTTTTCGAAAATAATATTTCAAAGTTTCTATTTCCATGCTGAAAAACCGTCTCGAAGCAGCGAACGTAAGCATGTAAAACAAACTTTGTTACGATGCATGTTGCGATGAAACTTTCGCTTTATTTTATAAGCCGACAACTCTTATGCGCTTGGAAAACTACGAGGTGTTATATAAATACCAATGATAAAGAAACAAGAACAGCTGTGTTCTTTCAAAAAGATATTAAATAAAAAGAAGTTGTGATAAAGATTCTATGAAACGAATTATATGCAATACTGCAATAACATTTAATTTAGCCAAAAAAAAAAACTTTAGGATTTAGACATTATTCACACCGCGCCATCTTTTCTTGACCTTAGCATAGCATGGAGTGCCAGACAGCGAATAAACATTACTTATATTGTTATACTGTACGGATATGTTCATGCACACAAATGTTTCCATCATAACACGAAATAGTTTTAAATAATTTGTCAATAATTATTTATCGGTAGTGGAGCTCGTAGAACTAACGGGAAACACACCGCTGGCGCGAAACAATACCGTAGGCGCTAAAGAGATTTATTACGCGAGAATGCCCCACTGATAGGGTTAACTACTAATTTTGATAACACCAGTGCCCCATAAGAGAAATGTTATAAGTATAGGTGAATACAATCCACATATAATTTTTGGATAGGTTAATCTTTAAAACACACCTCAAATAGAATATTCATTCTGCTACGAGTCTTCTTTCCCTGAGCGTTTTGTCAAGATCAAGTCTGGATACGCATACATCATGATTAATTATTTGGCAATTCTAGATATCGTAGATATTACATTGGAGCTACCGTCATCTGACCTTCGTGGTCAGGGAAACAAGGAAACCTCATGGCTGCTGCACAGCCCTTCTTCTATGCTGGTTTCCATAATCAGGGAACACTGCTTCCTATTATGTTTTCCATATAGCCAGCTAAGACCTGTCTTGGTGATCTCGTCCTGACTAGGGCATATCACCAACGGAAACGTTTTACCAGATTGGTCGCTATTATTAGTAGTTCAAGACTTTATTTTGACGACAAAAATATCCTGTGGTATTTTTGCTGACAAACGGAGAATCGAATTGACCTAAAAATACAAAAACCCCTCGCGCCATCCCTGGTGGCACGTCACTCCCGGTTGAATGGAAAGGCATTAGCATAACGAACGTAACCAAGCCTCTTAAAAAGGTTTTTAGCACACAACTTTTAGAAACTCGTGCGGCTACGCTTGTTTCATACACCAGGAACGAATCCAGTTTTCGCTTCAATACAATTCACGACAGCCGTTGGGCAAATTGGGCGGATTTTATACTTAGCTGCCAGAGAATTTCGAATGTATTTTAACGTACTGCAAGACGTAGTAAGTAGTCTGTAGCCTCTGTAGGATATGTTCATCCCATTTCCCACTAAACTTCCACGGTTTCCCCTCCACGTCACAGATTGGCGATTGACCGGCCCATGCCCAGTTATGACAAATCGTGTTTGCAAAATCCCAAAATATATTGTCTTTGTCTAATTGCTGGTCACCAATCCTGATAGACACATCCGATATCTCTGTATAAACTCTATTGAGCTACACTAACTTAAAATTCGATAGGTACACATCTATCATTTTCCGTTTAGTTCGCTGGAACAGATCGATCACAATAAATTTTAGCCATTTGTTCATACGACAGTTCGCGGTCAGCCCACTTTCAATTTAATGGGGTGGTCGCAGGTGTAATTTCATTTCAGTTTTGAAGTGCACTGTAGCATTTCAAACAAGAGTTAAAAGGGTTAAAAGCGGGCGTCCTATATCGTGTAGAATTTTTTGCAGATTGAAATTTCATGTTTAGATTGAATTTATTTAATGTATAAGATAAGTAAAAGTAACTTTGTTGTTTATTTTCGTTAGGTAAGTGAGACTGCCTGAGTTTTAAACGACTCGTTTCCCTTCTGCCACACATACCCTATAAGGCTTTCCTTCCTTTTTTTCAAAATATGATTTCAGAAGTGTTAATAAACAGCAGTGATTGCTCACCATCAGTGTCTGACCTGCACGTTTGTTATCTTCTTCAATAAAAAAAGAGACAATACGCAAACAGTTTTTACCGTTGTACCAGAATGGTCGTTTCATTATAGATATTAAAAATGGAAAAATACACCGTAAAAAACGTATATAATGGTATAAATGACAATACATCCTATATCAGTAATTGGACACAATACATTTTACCCCAAGATGGCCAGAGTAATGTTATAATCATAATCCCATTCACGATACATTGCTTGGTGGCCTGCAAAAAATCTCGATCACATTTCGGATTGTCTTCAGTGACCTGTATAATATTTTGAGCATCATGCGTGTCCCATTGAGACGGTATTATTGGTGGAGATCGCATTTAGTATCATAAAAACTTCAACTAGGTATGTTTGGTCAACCCCGGATTGGTAATTTGATAAGATGCTTCGTAAACATATTTCTTGGTGCTTTGAAGCCGTAGCGTCGGAAATAGTCATAAAACGATATTCGTCTGAATGAAACGGGTAAAATACCTGAATATTATAGAAAACAACATTCAGTAATAGACATTTAGTGAGAGCAATATATTTTGAAAAAAAAATAGGTACGAAAGTTTATAAGATTTGTACATTGTACAGTGCTACATCTTTATACTGAAGGTTCAATATATTTTCCAATCTATCGTGCATTGCTAGTATCGCTATTTTACAATACAATGTAGATTTCAGTAAGTTCACATTTACATTCTGAATAAAAGAATTTTCATTGATATTGTGTTGTGAAGGACCGTGGAACACATTATTCGGTGACAATAAAATTCTTTCATCGAATCCTCTTTAAAAATCTCATTTTACCTTAAGGGAGCGTTCAAGTATGACGTAACGCAATTATTGAAGATTTTTGACCCCCCCTTCCCCCCTTGTAATGCACCGTAACGTTTTTCTGTACCCCCCCTCCCCCTCTCTAAACGTTACGTAACACTCAAGTCAAGTCAAGTGACCATTTTTACCCTAAAGTCGCAAAAAGTTATGTTATAGTTGTTATCCTTGGTATACTTTTAATTGTCTTTGCAGTAATAATACTATATATATAAAACAAGAGATTTTTAATCCGCAAAACCTGCGTATTTTGTTTATTTTTATAAATTTTTGGCGACCAGACTATACAATCTAGGTATTCCCCGTAAAACGTAAATGAAAAGGGTTGCCATTTTGGGAGATTTTATTCCCTAATTTTGTATTTTAAAAAAATAACAACGTTACGTAACATTTTGTAAGGAAGACCCCCTCCCGCCCCTGTAACGCATCGCAACGTTTTACGAAACCCCCCCTCCCCCCAAATTGCGTTACGTAATACTTGAACGCCCCCTAAGTCACATCAGTCAAAACCACGTCAAAACAGTATGCGTTTGCCTTAAGTTCTATAACGGTAACCATAAATAACTAAAACGTGATTAGGGACGAATGGTTCCGTTAATCCTGTGATTGCTGCTCCATCGGGAGCAACCCGCCGACGGGCACTTCTACCCGTCCTCAGGACATTTGATTGGACAGTTTATTTGCTTTGAGCTAGGTCCAGTGGCTCGACCACGTGTAGCCAATCATGGAAATATGCCCTTGTCTTTTATAAAGGGAAGAGGTTGACATTTCTCTAAAGCTAATTCGGGATTTGTTTTGGGATAAAAATATCCTTGTCAACGTCACGAAGTGATGTATCGCAAGAATACTAAGCCGTCTAAATTATACGTAAATTGCAATCTGTTACTTTTAATTAAATCATCTTTAACATTTTATTCGGATTGAAACAATCTTTAACGAATTATTATCTTCAAAGCATTGCTCTTGTTGCCCAGTGAAGCATCTTAATACTGTAGATTACGTTATCAGTCTATCAAACATGATCACACACCAATGATCTCATCAGCTACGTGTCATTGAATAAAGCACTTTAATCCATTTACACAGTCGTTTAACAGTCGCTATAAAATTACCTTTGTATAAATATTTTATGAGACTGTAAAGAAGACTCCTAAGTTTAAGAGCAACAATGCGAATGAGGTGTAAAGGCTGATTTATTACTTTTACCTTCTCCCTTCACAGTTAGGGACTTAGCTTCTTAGGGATTGTATGAAGGAGTATGCAAACAAGTCAGTATAAAGACTATAAAGCGACTCTTATTAAAATACGTCACAAGCGCTCCACAGTGAAAGATGGCTTTTGTAAATATTATTATCTGTACATACATTAGAAGGGGACAAATGAACATGGGAGTCACCTAATAGTAAATTGTTACTTCAGCTTATGAATAGAGGCATTAGCAGATAATTTAAAAGTGGTTTAACGATTTAAAATCGCTAGGCGGGCGACCACTTGTCCCACTTAAGGTGTGAAGGAAAACCAGGATATTTTATGTGTAGTAGAAAAAAGAAAAAGAAAAATGTTTCTCGTGACAAATTCTGCCCATCAATCAAAGTTATTATAGCTGTTAAACAGACTTCACAAGAATCGTCGTATCTTAGAATAGCATATTATAGAAACTGCACTTAAGGTGTTTATAACCTTAGTACACCACCCAGGCCCAAAATAGGAATTGAAATTACGTCCACCATTTTCCAACGCTAGCGGAAATACTGTTTCACGCAAATATAAAAAAATAAAATTATAAAAATAGCCGTACTCAATATTGAGCCAAATCGAGATCGCGTTGTGAAAAATGGTTTGTGGGTGTGCAATGAACTGGTGTGAAAATGGATGGAGACCGATTTTTCTCTTCGATAGTTTGGCTATATACGAGTATAGCACTCAAAACAATAAAGTATCTGAAACAGTGTCTAAATACTAAGAGCTCTGAAGACCTTTTTTTCAATCGGAGGAAAACCCAACTGGTACCATGTGTGGTGTTTAGCACTGAGGGCGTTCGTGCCTCTACCCAATAAAATCCCCTGTTTTCCCCTTTCCACCCGATAGGGACGAGCTGCTGCCAGCCTTGTCGCTATTGACCAGCCCAAGAGTTCTGAAAACTTACGTTTGGTAGAAAATATGTATTCTGTTATTTATTCTAAATAGAAGTGTACAACTTTTACTTATTTATTATTCTTTGCTTGAGCTACATATAATATGTACTTCAGTTGAAAGCTCAAGCAAAGAATGATGTTTTACGGATGAGCAGCGTGATACAATACATCAACGATACCTAACAGAAAGCAGATAGAAAAGGTTATTTTTTTTCTTCGGAGAAGAATGCGTTTATGCACCATAACCGCAGGCTAGCTAGACCTGCGGCCGTGTGTGGGACACGAGACTAAAGCGTCCACTACCCACAAAACTACCCCGGTTTCCCCTTCACAACCAAATTGGGACGAGCCGGTGCCAGCCTTGAGGCTATTGACCAGCCCAAGATTGTTCAAATGTCTTTCTTCAGCAAATAATGACATTGCAAAAACCACTTAGTATTGCCTTTTCGAATTTCAAATAGTATACGAGTTAATATTGGATTGTAATAAAATATCATCTAGAGATATTTTGAATCTCTTTATATTGACATGAATGAAAATCGTTTATCATCGAGTATTAAGTGGGCGATTTGCGACATTTGCATGACAAACATGCGAAGTTACGGCTTAGACTAGGCTAAGCGCGCGGGTCTCGCTGAATGGGGCCAAACGAACGGAAAACTTTCATAATTACGAGGTAGCGCCGGCGACTTAGACGAGGTATTCAAGACAAGTTTAGATTCTGGACGAGCTTATCAAATTAAAATATAATTCTAAATATTTACTGCAAAAGGATTCAAATACGTTAATCACCAAATACTCGTAAATATTGAACTTTTTGAATTAGAACGTAATACATTTCAATACAAATGAATCGGATTGAAAAATGAACTTAGCTAAGTGAAAATGCTTTGTAATGTGACTTAGTCTGTCAGTCTGGGTCTGGGAACTAGGGATCAATTTTCAAGTTGGACAAAACACATTTAGAAGTTTCGGGATTTTAACGTGGCTTCATTTAAATAATGAAGGCTATTGTCCTGCGGCAGTAGAACTTTAATATTTACTTTTTCGTTTTAATAACTTTAGTAAGTAAACCTAAATTAAACTCAAATATGTCTGTTAAAAACAAAACCATTTGATGACATCCAGAAGTTTACAGAATTACTGTTAAATAAATTAATGTCATTTATTAATCCTGTACCTTTTTACATAAAGCAGATCTAGCTCAACACTTGTATCGTTAAAATACTAGAAAACGTACTTTACAACTGTTTAACTTAAAAGTAAACTACAACCGTAAATCCATAACAACAAGGCAAAGCTGACAGATAATACATTTCGAGGTACTCACATCTTCGCCGATTTTTCCCCGCGCAAATATAATTTTCCCAACAGGCATTTTCGGTACCGGCAGCTTGCATTCCAAGCCGAGTCTGTACCACAAAGGCAATCCATTTTTGGGCACCGCTCGCACTGGCTTCGGAATAGAATCTATCACTTTCTTCAACTCCGTAGGTTTCCTCAGTGTCATCAACGTTATGTCGATGTCTTGCAAATCATCTACCCCTACATCTGATGCCGACATGATTGATTTTTGATTTACAACGCGAAATAAAAATTACAAAAAAATACCGCGACACGTCGCCGCGTGACAGAACGCACTGAATTTTGACAACGAAATGATGTTCCATTTTCAAATTTATTTGTTTTTCTATTTATTCAATTAAGTGCCAGTATCGGAATCCATAAGTAATGAGTTCGAGTTAAAAAGGTATTGTTAATCGTGAAGCGGACCGTACCGATTTATAATAAAGAGTTTGTTCACTAGTGTTCGGTTGAACGATAAAATTGCTTTTAAACACGTGATGCAGGCACGACAGTCGACATTACAGCTCTTTCAAATGGTTAGCTGGCTTATTTTGCGGCATTCACCTTTAACTCCATTCTTATGAAACAGTCTAAACACTGCCATAATAACATTTATTATCCTCAATTCGGAAGAATTGTCTTCGGTGGAAATATCTGTAAAAGAAAAGGTATCCGGAATTCTTAAAAGTGGTTTTCCGGTGGGCTGTTTCTGATGTGGCCAGGAAACTTTTAACTTCAGAAGAAACTATAATAACTTCGTTTTACTATCTTTCCGTAACCTGATAAGATGAAAATATTTTCTAAGCAATAAGATAAAAGTAAGCTATTATTCTTGGAAAGTTGGTATTGTTTTAAAAACGAATTAGTCAGTAGGTTGGCCAATTTAAAAGTCCTGTTTTCTGTGCCAATAAGACCTTAGGGTCGCACCATGGTGCTCGGGACTAAGGGCGTTAGTGCCTCTACTCACTAAACTCCCCCGGTTTCTCCTTTACACCCGATTGGAACGAGCCGGTGCCAGCCTTGTGGCAATTTACATCACTACATAGATAAATATAATTTTATGACAATTATATTATAATTTTATATCTATTTAACTATTCCCACTCATAAAATTCTTTACGGAACCAAAGCAGTGCGACATTAGCCGCATCAGCTGCAGTTCTTTCTTGGAGAACTTTTATGTGTTCAGGAAGTTTATTAAAGAGCACTATGCTCATGTTGTACGCATTGCGCTTGTAAATATCACCATGACATGTAGGTTGGTACAGTCTGTGTTTAACAGGGCTCTAGGCGTACGAACCGTCATGTCTGTCAGCTTTTTAAAATATTTTAGAAAAAGATGAATAGGCGATAGATAGATAAAATATCACAGACTTATCAGAAACAGTGGCGAAACTGGCCCTTAAACTGAGCCAACGCAATAATCACAGCTTACTAATGAATAAGTACCAAGATTTTAGCGGTAATTCCAGGTTCTTTGACAAAAACATCTTGCAAAACTTTTCGGCAAAACTTTAGAGTTAAATCTTTATTTTTATTAACTCTTTATTGCTAGAAGATTTCATTATTAAAAGTTACAGTAAAGTGATTTTTTGTTTACGTTGGTGCAAAAATAATTATACTTGTTACAAAAAAAAAAATTAGGATTATAATGTTGTAATCTGCCCACTTGATTATAATTAATTTGAAATAATTAAAAAAGGTAAGTTTATCATTAATTATACGAGTATCTCATATTTTATTAAAAACATTCACATGCCCTTTATCGCTACGGAGGAATACTACACCCTCGTTAGCAGGTCTCGTTACGATGAAAGATCCTTTAAATACGAGTATCATGCGTCCATGAAAAATATCGTTGCTCGGAGCATGGAGCGACAGATTATTTTGAAAATATCGTTGCTCAAAACATACCATGAAGCGACGGATTATTTTAAACTTGATGTTTTGAATTTTGAATGAAATGAAACTCTTATTCAACGACGGTAACGCTGCTACATTCGGAAATACAGGTATGAAGCGACGGATTATTTTAAACTTGTATGTTTTTAATTTTTGAACGAAATGAAACTCTTACTCAACGACGGTAACGCTGCTACATTCGGAAATACAGGTAAAACAGAAGCATACTTGATTTTTACTCACGATTATGGTGCCTATGTACTGGGTTTAAGGCGCATTTGGTAGTTCTGCTTAGGGGCTGTAATTTAAAATCTTACTCAAGAAAATCGTACCATTATCAGTTGTTTCAAGTAAGTAACCGTTTATATTTACGGAATTCACCTGTGGGGATGGTAGCTAGCCAGTCGGACTCTGAAAAGGCTAGAGCCATCAAATCAAACAGACACAAGGCGAGAACCGAACCTACTGGTTCTAGAGCGCTGTTGCCGAAGTGGTCTAAATGTGGATGTTTGATGGGACTATAGCGTAACTTTGAAACTCCTTTCTGTATTTTCTTTGATCTATGTAAATACCTACCGCACGAATATAAACCATACAAAACGAAAAATTAAGTTTGTTTGCAATGGTAAAACAAAAATCATCCACAATGTTGTTGTTTCTTGAATGAAATATGTAAATGGTTATATAGTCCTGTCGTTAAGAGCATTTTTGTACGAATATGCGCAAAAAAAAAAAAATTTATCTCCATAAGGTGTTGAATGGAGATAAAATTTCACGCTAGTTAGACTATGACGGTGTTGTTCAAACGGCTTCACGCTTTGATGCGTAGCCAGCTTCTGAATGAACGGTCTGAGATGCCACTGACCAGGCTTGGTATACCATAGTTATTTAACGACTTGTAAGAAAAATTTTTCGGCCTGTTTAATGACCTACTGGCAAAGGCCTACATCATTGTAATCATTTCAAAGTCACAATGATGGGTACTGGCTTAATCATTACATTACGCTTTCCAAAAAACCGATACAAATTTTGCCCGACACGGGATTTTAACCCAGGACTTAATTCACTTAACCATCGAGGTGGTAAAAGACTTTTAAAAAACACTAAAGTGCTGGACTGATTACGTATTTGTCAGTGATCTTCTGCGCCACAAATTCATGTAACGAACATGCGACTTGGTCTATCTATACTATAATATTATAAAGAGGAAAGATTTGATTGTTTGTTTGTTTGAATTGAATAGGCTCCGAAACTAATGAACCGATTTGGATAATTCTTTCACTGTTGGATAGCTACACTATCCCCGGTGAACATAGGGTACTTTTGATCCCAGAAATGTGGGGGGAAGAGGGGGATATTTGAAAAAAGAAATTACGCGCGGGTGAAACCGGAAGCGGCGGAAGGCTATGCACCATAACCGCAGGCTAACTAAAACTACTGCGGCCGTGTGTGGGCCTCGAGACTAAAGCGTCCACTACCCACTAAACTCCCCTGGTTTCTCCTTCACAACCGATTGGGACGAGCCGGTGCCAGCATGGTGGCTTTTGACCAGCCCATGATTGATAGTAGTGGCCTTGCTTTTTGCGCCGGGGATCGTGATGTCATATTCGTGATACCTTTTTATTTGCGTCAGGAACGCACGAACTCCGTCCCTGAGTGACCCCCTGCTAAAGCCGGGGGTCACTCAGGGACGGAGGTTCGTCCCTAACGGTGTGTCGGACTCGCACTTCGGCCATACCGACTAAAACCTGACGATAAACCTCTCAGCGCAGTGAGGGGGAATTCTTTAAATAGCAACACTATCCCCGGTGAACATAGGGTACTTTTGATCCCGAAAATGTGGAGGGAAGGGGGGGGGGGGTATTAAAAAAAAGCGCGCGAAACCGCGGGCGGAAGGCCGCGAATATTATTAACGCGAAAGTTTGTAAGTATGAATGGATTTGGACGTTTAAGAATTACTCTTTCACGTAAAAATTACTGAATTGATTTCAATGAAACTTTACAGTAATATAGCTTATACATCAGAACAACACATAGGCTACAATTTATAAAGATATTCCCGCAGGATTACATCCTATAGTTCACGCGGGCGAAGCCGCGGGCGGAAGGCTAGTAAATACATATAATACTTACTCGTATTTGTGGTACCTTCGTTGATCCTGATACCAAGACAAGTTTACGCTTCTTACTTTGGGGTTTGATGAATGTGTGATGTTGTCCAATATTAATTTATTATGAAGTAGTTCATCATGATTTACTGAGCGCTATGTTCCAAATTAGATAGTCGGGTACGTCTGAACTGTGATTCAAGATTGGGTAAGTCTTGTAATTACGGTCCGGCAACTGTCGTTAGTCCTCTGTATCCCTTTACTACTCGCCTGGTAAAACACTATTGTGTTAAATAATAAGATAATGTATTAGTTAAATTAACTTTATGTACTCTTGATGTAAAGTCCAGAATCTTTTTTGCAGGTTAGGAACTAATATTTTTGTATGTGTTATAATTATTTAAACTGAGCCACAAAGTTGCCTGAAGTTAAACAACTATGCGGTCTACAATGGAGCGCATTTGCCAGTTATATGAAAAAGCCAGTTATTTTTTATTAGTATACTGTTTACGCTACATTATTTTATATTAAAAGTCTTACTACATTCATGTATGCTTCTTTACACATCTCAACTAAATATTTTTTGTTTTTATACTTATTTTATACATGCTTGATGGTAAGCGGCCACTGCCGCCTATTCCATTGAGGGACGCTTCACCTGAAAGCGTTGCTCAATGTGCTGCCAGACTGTAGGCTCATCTGATCTTCGAGCCTCTGATTGCAAGTTTACTGGCTACCACATTAAATTTGCCGGAACACAGCCAGAGCTGTTTTGGCAGCAGATTTCACCTGTGAGGTTAGTAGCAGACTGGCTAGCAGTCGGACTCTAAAAAAGCCCTACCACCAACCAGACCCAAAGGTGGGAATCGAACCCTCCAACCTCCGTGTTTTTATACCTGAGCGGCTTAGCCACTGTTCCACGAAAGCGATCAAATTCAGTAAAACTCGGGAAAGTATTACGAAGACGGTTCAAACACTGTCCAATTACATTCGTTAACCAAGTTTTCCTTACTGACAAGTTATTTTTGGATACTGGCCTTCCGCCTTAGTAACAGACTACAGTCAAATCGTCTTTAGGTTAAAGACTATTCTTCGTTCAATGCGTGTTACCATGCCACAATGGAACTATTGGCCTCGATACATAAACTCGGAAATCATTTAAACGCTCTTGGAAGTTATGTCAGAGTCAGAAATAAAAAGTTGTGTAAAAACCAGCTGATATTGTTAACACATTTTTACTAGTCCGCAAATCTATCTATCTATCTATATTACCTTATTAATCTTTGGGTACGTCTTCAAAAATAGACCTTCTCTTCACTTTTTCTACCGACTTATATCCCCAGCAACTTGCATCCAGTTGAATCCATATTGTTGACGAATTTCGTTTGTCCATTTTTTAGTAAGCAAATACCAAAAATTATTATGTAGGTACATATTGAGAAGCCATTTCAGGCACAGGCACTCTACAAAATTACTACTAAATGATACTAGATATTAAAAAAGGTTCTTTAAGTAGGTACTTTCCGTGTTTTTAGGCGGCCCCTCAATCTAGACGTTTAGATTGAAGAGCCACTTAAATATCAACAGTACTGGACTCAGACTTTTTTGTAGGCATCAAACAAAATTACTATACATACAAATATATTTATTAAGGACTCCGTGTTTCTAAATTAGCCTCCTCAATCTAAGTAGATCACAGTGTAGTATAAACTCACGCGCAGAACAGTATTTTGATATGATACCAGGACCCCGGGATCGTGGCCCAGCACTTAAACCACTAGATCAGCGAGGCGAGGATTATAATTTTGTACTATAATAACCTAATCAAAAGTTGAAAGCCCATAAAACAAGTGCTCAATATACCTTTTTAATTTGGGATTAAGAGATCAGTTATTTAAGTGCCCCCGCCAAGACGAACCAAGCGAAGCGCAGTGCCCTTGCGCTTCGTTTGGTTCGTCCAACCACATATTTTGACTAAGTTGTAGTGTTTGTGAAGTAAGGGCTTGGTAGAGTCAGAAGCTTGGCTCTAAGTGAGATCTGATAACTTTTTGACAGTGCGAGTCATAATATTAAGGTCTCGTCTTGGCAACATTTTACATGAAAATGTTTTTGGTGGGATTTATCATTATTTAAAATAATATTATAATTGAGTAGCAAATAAGTTATTTGACAACCTGATCATCATTAATAACTTGTATTTAAAGGACATACAACCTAGGAGATGTCTTTCCCTAGGGAGAGTTTTAAAAGGGGTCTCTACGAAGGGGAGATTACAAATAGAACCACCAAGGACAACAGTTTTGTATTCTTAAAATGAATCGACAGTAACAAAATTAATAACGTATCATCATTTAGTATATTTTGTAAGTACCTAATAAATGTGAGACACTTTTAATTAATTCCAAACTCTACTTTTGTATAAAAAATTGTACCAAAATCAGCGGAAGTAGCACAAATAAAAACTTCAATAGGTATTAGTTATTATATATGTAAAATTGCAAACCGAAATGTTCTGCTGTTTTTTGTCCTGGGCGGGTCTTGAAACTAGGACCCCTGCTGCCTATGGCACGATTACTGACGCACGATAGTGAGGTAACTCGTAGAATATAACTATCTTGATACCTACCTAGAATTACATTAGTTAATTCAAAATAACATACCTATTTAATAGGTAAAACAGTACTAAATATTCACGGTCACTGTGTTAAATAAGCGCGGCAAGGTGAATCAGAATCGCATTTTTTATTTAACAAAGTGATTCACATTTCTTTCTTGCCGGCCAGTATCTCCCAGTGTTTGTTTACCATATGAATTTTGCAATATCAGTTATCCAGTACAGTCGCGTCGTGCGGTAGGGTAGGTACAGTTGTGCACGGTATGACGCGCAGCCGTGCGCGCTAGCTCGGTCCGCAGACGCCTCGCAGCCGCCGCGCGTTGCGCCCGTCCTGTCCGCATCCATACCGCTCGTACGCCGTGCGTGTAAACATCACTTAAAAACTAACAACTGCTACTCAAAATCACGCTAACACATACCTTTATCAATAAAAAAAATATAACCAACAAGTTTCGAGTTGTGCTGCCAGCTGTCGCTGGAAAATGGGATGTAGTGCGTGTGTTTGTATTTTCAAATAAGTTTTTTGAACTTTTTTCGCGCACGCACCGGCTTCGTTGTGACGTCAGTCGAGTGCAGTGCTAACTAGATTAGATACGCTAAGCCCACTCTGTAAACGCGGGGCTGAGGTAAGGCTCGCGGCAGACTTGAAGACTCGATGCGAACATTGTTATAGTTTCATTCATCGGTCATTCATTCAAGGTCCTAGGCAGGTGCGAGATCGATTGCATTGTTATCAGCTGTCTGTTATATGCACATTGCACACTGCATTGTTGCAGTGATTACATTTCAATCAGCACTTACAAGTGTCAGTGATATTTATGTATTTTTAATTAACTCGGTCGAATACAGTTAATTTTCAAATGGAAACAATGAGATTCCGAGCGTTGTTGATTTCATTTGCGCTGCTGAAATAATAACAGAATGTAGGAATTTAAAGCACTTTTTGCTTTTCTTTTGTGGTCTTTTTTTCGAATCTTTTGTCGTTGCGAACTTTTTTAATTTTCTCCCGCCGTGGCACTAATCAAAGACTCTTTGATTCTCACAACAGAATAGAAACTTTTCGTAAATTTTTGCTGGAGACCGTGAAATATTACCCGTTATATTGTTGTTCACGACGTTGTTATTTTTACATAATCTTTGCGCGGAGCCGCTGAAATAGGTAGGTATTCACATTATTTGTAATAGGAGTTGTCCCCTTATCACTCATGTGCGGTAACGACCGTGTAGTATGAAAGAGCGTATTGTATTGTGGCATATTAAGTTTGTACCTACTAATACGTATTCGTGATTGTTTACCTACATCGTAGCGTATTTATAAACTATGCGACTTGAAGAACAAGGATACTTTTTTTTACATTCTATTACAAATCACCTGTGTATTTTCCATATTGGTTGAATGTTTGTCTTTTCTTTTGTTATTGGGGCCTAATTAGAATTAGGAATGCTAATAACAGAAGCAAGGATAGTAGGTATAGGTAATAACTTTCCATTTAGTAAGCAATACTGCATCAGATAAAAGAGATATTATTATCAAATGCAACCTAGATTAGAAATAAGAGGAAAGAATTTAATTTTCTTTTAAGCTAAATTCAAGGTCCTAGCTTTCTACCAGTCGAACCAAAAACAGTTCATAGGTATAACTCTTTATATAAAGGCAAAACAGTTAATATTTAGCCATTACAATTTTATTGAAATACCCTTCTATGAAAGAACTCTCCTTGTGTTCGGTTATACCTATTGAGGTTATACAGAAGTGGTTTCAGGCAGGTTGTCAGAACTTGTTTTATCATACTTGTAATAATTTGGTAAAAATATATAAAACACCAGCATCAACATGTGAGTAGGTATAATTTTAAGATGCAACATTTTAACTTTTAATTACTAATGAGGTAGGTATTACTCTAACCTTGAAATTGCAAGGGCACTATGATATAGGTACTTACCTAACTCTCAATATTTAGGCACTACGTTAAAGTATACCTACTTAAGTTAATCACCACGCTTGTCAAATGCGGATTGGTGATCAAGAACTCAATCTGTGTCTGTAAAAAGAAGTTTTCCCTTTATGATAGGTACTAGCGGGCGCCCGCGGTTTCACCCGCGTGGTTCCCGTTCCCGTGGGAATTGATAAAAATCCTTTCTAAGCGGATGCCTACGTCATAACATCTACCTGCATGCCAAATTTCAGCCCGATCCGTGGAGTGGTTTGGGCTGTGCGTTGATATCTATCTATGTCAGTCAGTCAGTCAGTCACCTTTGAGTTTTATATATTAAGATTCTCCCATCTACAATCCCCCGCCCCATTAACTTTCCTTTTTTGTTGACTCTATCTTCTTTCAAATAAATAAAATATTTATGTGAGTATATTTCTATTCATAATATAAAATTATTATAATTATTTATGTAGTGTTTGTTATTTGTTTTGTGTAAGTTTAACCATAAATAAAAAAGGTTCTTTTATTTTAAGAACAATTTTAAGGTAATAGTGTCTCTTTGAACACTTAACACTGGCGAAATCGCCGCGTCGCAAACAAGCGCGGGATAGAGTCCATTTAGGGCATTTAGGTATATAAAGAAAAAAGAATTTCGATCGAGCCGGGAATTGAACCTATTGTTACTGTAAAGTTTTTTATTCTTACAATAGTTTTTGCGTGATAGAATAACACGCAGACGAACCATCCCATCCATCCTCGTAATTATTCTTTGGCATTAATATGTAGGTATATAAGTACTCGTAGGTATTACTAGTGGGATAATACAAATTTTAACCAATACGAAAATGCGCCTCTTAAAATAAAAATGTATTATTTATTTGTTATTTTTTATTATTGTACATACTTACTATTACCTAACAATTAGTTTTGTTTAATTTGGTCTATAAATTAACGTATCTGCATTAATTATAATAATAGGTAACATTCAATGCAGATTTATTCATTAGATAAGCTGTAAAACTAGTAAGTAAGTAAGTATTATGTAAATAAATATCGTAAATAATTAGAAGACTTTGTTGAACTAACAGGTACTACTCGTATTATACATATATTCTGTGCTAAGTTGCTAACAGTCAATCAATGTTCTCGCGAAAGTTGGACCAATTTTTGGTCTTGTTTAGTAAGTATAATTCAGAAAGTTAATATTCAAATATTTTATATTAAATATAATATTATAGATATTACATTGGTTACGAAATGAGTCAGAGTCGTTTGCAAATATCATTTTATTGTGTTGCCAATAATAACTTATATTATTTATAAATGGCACTTGTAGTTAACTGTTCTCAATTTTTTCATTTAGTAAACAAATGGCACTTGTCCAGTGACACTGAGAACAGTTTTTAATGTGGATAGTAGCATTATTCTTAGTTTAAAAAAATGGTATCCTAAATATTATGATTTTAAAACTAAATTTCCACTTTTTGAAGAAGAAAGAAATTCAAGATAAATATCACGAATTTCAATTTGATTATTCTGAAAATAATGTAGTTACTACAAGTGACTTTATTGTGGTTTTGTAAAACACAACACATTGTCCATGGTAATGGTATTATCCTATTGATGGTACTAATTAATCGTATGTGAAAACTTTTATTCACTTTAATATGACAAAATCGAACCTGCACGTGCTTATAAATTAATCGATATTCTAACTACTCTATTTAAAACTCATAAATTTGTTTCTAAATATCGAACGAGTCCTACCACTTAAAATAGTAGAATGCGATATGGAGTCCAAAACGCTAAGTTAGCGATATATAAATCTGGTTCACAGAAGTGTGTAAGGAAATATGCGACAATTATACCTGCTAGTTGTTTGCGGTTAACACGACACCTGCGCGGTATCTCTGACACCAGATGGAAATCCTATTACACGGGCCCGGGGCTATTTCTGTAGAGACATTGTTACCATTTTCTTTCTTTCTCTTAGCGTTCTGCCCCGAACTAGTCAGGATACGCTTGTGGTATGAGCCAGGATTTGGCATTGTTACCATTTTCTCAGTATGTTTTTTTAAATATTATGTAAGTTATATTGAGAATAAGGAATACGTACCTACATAGTTTATATTACTCGAGTTCAAAACCTGAGGTCATGGGTATAATCACTCAACTTTGGTTAGATTTGTGCATTTGGTTTTTGTAGTGTTAAGACTGTTTCAAAACAAAGCAAAACATTCTATTCGTGTGGGTTTAAGGGCAATTAGGATTCAGAAGAAGACTGGATAGCTACCTTGTACTGTGTGGGTGCACAGGTGAAATCTATGGATATAATATTTGCGACTGAAATAATAAGCATGTAGATCAGAGGAGAAAGGGATTTATGGTCTGCGTGATGCGGCTGTTGTTGCAGGATTCCATAGGCTAAGGTAACCGATTACCATTAGGCGGGCTGTATGCTATATGAAAATGAAATGCTTGATTGCTATCCATAGAGTATATATACTGCGTGTTTTTTTAGTCGTTGTTTTCCCGCAGCAGAACGCTTCATATTCAGTAGTACTATCGACTTTTGCCAGTTTTTATTTTTTTTGGATATTTTATTCCTTTTTTTGAATTTTTTTAGAGTTTGATGGGAAAATGGAAACCAAATGTTAGTAAATAGTAAGTTATCATTTTTTGATAAACGCGAAGTGCAATGACCCCTGCCGGTGACCCTCCGCAACACAGCTAGTACTATTGGTTCGAGTTTCGTCTTTCATAATCGTAAAACTTTTGATTTAACTAAAAAAAACTTTATTAATCTGTTTTACTGCTAAAATAGAATCATTTTACTGCGGGAAAACAACGACTAAAATTCCACGCTGTATAATAAAGATAAACCAGTGTGGTAGCACATTGAGTGGCTTTTCCTTGGGAAAAGTCTTCCAATGAAACAAGTAATGGCCGCTTGCCATACGCCACAATCTGACTGTCTACTGAAATACATAGTATACATAGTTAAATTTGTTTAAATGGATGTGTTGTTAAGAGAAACATTTTATTTTACGACTCGACCTCGATGAGCAAGGGTAAACGTGCGTAGCTGTAGGTCACGGATTACATTCCCAATTAAGACATTTTAATATAGCTTTAGTTAGTGTTTGGGGAGACACGCTCAGGTATTCTGTTATTTATAGTGTTGCCCTGGTTTGAGACTAGGTAATTGCTGTGCATTGTCATGCGTGCAATTTATGCCACAGTAGTTTACAGAAAATGGCTTCATAGGCACAATATAACGTAATAGTAGCTCGGTATTCACCTCAACTGGAGAGGACGGACCGTTTACCTACATAATTATAGGAGAATACAATTTTGCCTACGTGGGAGGAGATTGATCTTACACTGAAAATGTCAGATTGTATTGAAAATGGCTTTATACCCACATTACGTCAAATAACCAATAACCTGCGTAGTTAATAAACTCAAATATAGGTGAACACTGCCACTAACACTAGAACATTTTCAAATAGCTAAACTGTATAATGTCCACAAGTGGCAAACGTAGTTCTCCTAAATCTACAGACATTTTAGTTCAATGTTAATAGCTTATCACCATAACAATATAACATATAGTTCGTTGGTCAAAAAGCCGGTGAGTCATGTTTGCTCCCGATAATATTTGGCCTCGACACCGAAAAAAATAGAACCATTTTGAATTCTATCCCTTTGTATGTAACAAACGCGTGCTAGCAACAAGTTTTTTACCATAATATTCACTCTCATAAGGATCCTTTGTTTAAATTATTACTTAGTCCCGTTAATAATTTTAGTTGGACCTAACTGCTAGCTGTTTGAGTTAAAAGTTGAATAGATTGAATGTTTTTGCTTTACAAACTTTTGTATAGATTGTATGTTAATTTTTAAATAATTAAGCGGTTTAAATTTATAACAGGTAACAAAATTAATAGTATGGTTTTTGAGTTTCTACTTTTCTTACTGCTGAAATGCTTATTTAGTATTTGATAAACGCATTTAGTATATTTTTCTTGATAAAATGGTATGGTTATGTATATCATATTTAATGTTTCATAATTTACTCTGAAAGTATAAAAAATGTTTAAAGTTTTAAGAAAACTCTTATTTCATAGGATCAGGCTATTACGAGTATACACTTGCTAATAATTATACCTACACAGAATATAAAGTAAAAGTATCTTGCGTTGATTTAATATTGTCGTATTGAATTTAACTTAAAGGTGCTTTCAAAACATAATTTATCTGCAAAAGCAACAAATTAATTATGCCGTAGATATACAATATTACTGCTCGTACATATATTTTAAGTCTCACTGGCGTAAATGGAAAAGTGCCTTCTAAGAAATTTTCTTTCAGAATTCTTTATTATTTTTATAAAAGATAAATAAGCACCCCTGCACACCATTCGTGGGAATCGCGTGACGATTCACTGTACGTTGCCACAGTATACATTGATAACAGAAAAGCACTAACTTGATTTAGGAAACGTTCTTTTAATTTACAATACTCCTGACATAGGTATATCCTGGAATATTTCCGCACGCGGTTTCACCCGCGCGTAATTTCATTTTTCAAATATCCCGTGGGAATGAGACGTTTCCCGTAGGAATTTTATAGCCTATGTCCTAATCCGGGTTATAAACTATACGTGTGCCAAATTTCATCTAAATCCGTTCAGCCGTTTAGGCGTGATTGAGTAACAAACATCCAAACATCCAGACTTTCGCATTTATAATTAGTAGGATTAGTAGGATAGTTAAAAAGCAGTTCTTTGTTTCATTGATTTGAGTAAGACCATTCACAGTTTTTTTAGGACTGTGTTATAAAACGCTACATGGGATACTTGCTTTATATTAAATTTTTCTATAAGGCATTTGTTAAATAAACGAAAGGAAAAAGAGGAAACACAGAGTACTTTTACAATAAAATATTATGTTATTTGTAGCATGAAACGGGATCATTATTGAAATGGTCTTCAGCATCTTTAATGTAATAATAATAAAATAAGGAAGTAATAATAAAATATCCTTTTTTCAAAGAGCCTTCTGTCTCTAAACTAAGCATCGCTTATGCTACAGGTACCAGACAATGAAACAAATGATACAAATAGACATGTTTAATGTAAAAAATATTGGTAGTGAACCCGCGAACTCAGTAGACTTCACAAAAACGGCTGTAAAGTGAAGTTGCTTTACTGAATTTCAAATGTCATTTTGCATTAGATTAACCTGCAGTAAGGCCGTCGGCTGTTCAATTCTTAGAAATTATGAAACAAAATTTATCGTCTTTGATATTTTATTTTGCTTAAACAGAAAAATACTTTACGTAGGTACTTAGACTAAAAAGAAACGAAGACCATGACTGCACAGAATGTCTTAGAGATTATAATGTTTAATACCATATATACTCTATGTAGTTTATTTATTTATTTAAAACTTTATTGCACAATACACAAAAGACAGACTTGATGCCTGATGACAACCTCTCCTACTCGTAGTCAACTTAGTCCTTTGTACCACCGAGATACCAAGATGGTCAATTCATTTTTCGAGCGATTTATTTCTGTTTGCGTTTGAAGCAAGTCAGTTGATTTATTCAAAATGGTCTTTTATAGCATTAGAGCAGATAATGGAATACTGTTCTAATTTTATAACTATTTTTGGGCTCTTTTTGAAAGAACCGAGTAAGTACGGATCAGTCGAAATTATTAGTGAGTTTTCATCTGTGGTTTGGATAGTGAATCCGACGATATAAAAATACTATAATCTTACATATTAATCTGTAAACCATTATTGTTAACCTGTAAACCGACCACGCCGACTAGCCAGTCAGATCCTTAATAATAAGGTCTAGGTCCAAATAAACCCCGAGCATAAGCTGGTTAATTATAAAACAGTAAACGTTCAATCACCAAGCTTATCGATATTATTATTTTTATTGCCTTTTAATATATGTATTAGCTACTATAAATTCCCTGCCGATAGCAAGATGACTCAATGGCCATGGGCGCCGTTGTTTCAATACATATCAATTGGATGCCATTTGTTTGAGCGATGGTTAGTGGCTTACTAATATGATTTAAGAAGGAAGATGTACTCGTACAAGTATATCAATGAGTGCATAGTGCAGACTCGAAAACGGACCAGTGGTCCTGTTCTGAATTGATGGATTTACAAAAAAAAAAAGAAAAAAATAGCAGGTTATCTTGTAGTATATCAGTGAAACTTGTCAATGTGTGTGCAGAGATTTTTATACAAACAACTATTGCAAAGAATATTTATTACGTTGCAATACTTGCAATGTACATTTATTTAACGTTTTATCTGTCAGTTTTCCTCAATACCATTTTGCCTTTAGACTGCGCTGCATTTGTTCAAGAATAATTGCAGTATGACAGCTTTGGACCTCTTGTGACAGTGCTGTCCATACTACAGTCAGTGATATATGGGTCGTTCTTCTTTTTAACCTACAAAAAGGTGTCTTCACCGCTCAGTGAAAAAAAATACAAGGAAATTACCATAAGTTTTTTCTTAATTGTATTTTTACAGGCACTGTCAACGATATTAAATTCGTTGGGCACTGTACTAAACATTAATGACTGTGCACGATTAAATAATAAATGTTTTTAATAATTTCACTGTAAAAAGTACGTTACAGAGTTGTAAATCCGCGTGACAGAAGTGTAAATCAAATTGTAGGTTAAAAAGAAGAACGACCCATATAACCACGAACTTCCAATCTATTAAATCCGGCTGAAAACTCTTAGTAATATCGTTATTCCGATCACATTAAATTAGATTACACACTTTTCACCGTTTCACGTTTCAAAAAGAGATGAAAAGACGACGATTATTCTAAATCATCTCATCACTGCTTAACAAGAACCCCGTCTCCCTAATAAGTTTAACCCGTATTAAATTACAAGTAACATGGAACGCTCAAAGTAAATTGGATATTGTAATGGCGTAAAGCGGATAATTCCTTTGCAGTTGGTAATTTTGTTAGTGGCCGCATGGCAAATGACGTTGCGTTTTTGAATTACGCGAGACTGCAGTAGAGCCACGGCATTTGTTCGTTAGCCATGCATTATATTCGCATTATGTCCTGCTGTTACATTTTTGAAGCTTTCCTCTTTTTCATTTCATATGATATAAAAATGCAAAGGTTTTATTTAACCACTCAATCCCGAACCGGCACTCGGGTGCCGCGTAACAATAGATTTTCTATTGTGTCTGGTGATCCGGGGCTCGAAAGATTAACTTTTGGCTTAGATATTGAAACTGAAAATGAAAAACAAAAGCGACGTGGGTCATTACTTTTGTTTTTCGGTCTTCTTTGTAAGTTGTTTTACCTCATGATTATACATTAAACCAATATTTTACCAGACTTTTTACTATTATTATATTATAATCGATAGTGTATCTGAATGTGATCTTGCTGGATTGAGGCTTTCCGAGACTCTAAGAACTTTTTTATCTTTTTTCTTTTCACACATCTAAATATCGACTGCGCAGAAAAGAATAAGCCATGACCCCCGTTGTCTTGATTATATTTTCTTATGCTTGAATCTGTATACATTATACCTAAATGTAAATAAATTTATATTCGAAAGGCACAAAATGTAAAAAAATGCTTTCAAAAGGCATTACCTGGGATTACGCTATTTTTTTAAGGCAGCATTCTGCCATTCGATGATCAGGCGCACTGTTTGTAAAACTTCACATTTCGATCAATAGTATGACAGTGGTGTCAGAGTAGGTTTAGGTATATACCTATAAATAAAATACATTGAACACTGATATGAATAATAATTATACCGAATTACGGTAGCTTGCTCTTTATGAATAAATCACCAATATCTATCAACTTACGACCACCAAACCTTATCGGCAGCGGCAACACAACTCGAATGAGGAAAATATGTGTTATTTGTTCTGTTTCAGAAAATGGATGAAAAATAAGCTCCGTGTGTGATTTTTCTTAAACTGCAATCTAGACTGGAGGAAAGTGAACAATAACATAAAATAAAGACATATCGGAAGCATATCCGCTTGTTACAACTAGTTAAGTATTACCAAAGACAAGTGATAACACTTAAGTTTAGTGCCAGTGGAGCCCAAAGCGTCAAGAGTTTAGAATATGTTACATATCTAGTATACATATCTTATATACAGAAGTGCATTCGTGTTCAGTGAGGATAAGTGATTTCATAAGTGCAAGTGTTTGTGTTATGTAAAACAACTCAAGATTATAACATCGTGCCATATTTTAGGTTAGTTTTCAGTGAGACGTCATAGCTATAAATACCTTCCGATTTTAAATCTCGAATCAAAGCCACAAGAATAAATAAGTTCTATTTCTGTTTTGCTTTTTACTGCAAGTGATATTAAAGTATTCAGGTTTTAAAAATAGAATCGCTTTATTTTTTTCTTTGCCGCGTGTTGTTAACCAGTGTTAGAATGTAATCGCATTTTTAAATTGCAAAGTTCTATCGTGGGCAAAGAGGCAGTTTTTTCGTAAGTTTTGTTAAGTGCATGAAAATGTCGGAACGCTTCAAGGTGACGAAGCATGAAGATCCAAAGACCTATAAGAATTACGGCGCCACTTCTGCGGAATGCGACGTCGAGCTGAAGGGAAAGTTGCTGCCCGATTCAGGTAAGTCTAGTATTTAAGTTGGCTCTAATTATCCGTAACACAGGTTCCTGGGAGTAAAAAGTCGGCGAACGGTTTTAATTAAGGGAATAAGGGAAATTTTAATGCGCTTGGTTTTCTTAGTTTTAATTTCTTTATGTGCAATGCTGGATTTTCACAACTGAAGAACTCAATTTAAAATAATTACGGCGTAATATTTAGCTAAGTAAAATACAGGTAATATGTATTTATAAATTTATATCAGGAAATCAGTTGATTGAATCAGATTGGATAAGTTTGACTGCTTTAAGTTTTACCTTATTTTAATATTTTTGGTTCTTATTTTTAGAATCTAATTTTACGATTTCTAAGAATAGAATTTCATTGCGGTTTAACCAAATGAAGCCTACTTAGTTATTCAAATGACGGTATTCATAACTTTTACAGTACGGTAAGTTTATATTTAATGTTAAAAATAGAAATTCATTCTTGGTTTCTAATATTAACGAAGACTTTAGGTACTTAAAGTAAGCTATTGTTCCACGTAAGGCCCAGCAACCTATTTTTAGTACAAAGATTCAGTAGTAGTTCAGACCCAAACCAATTAATCTGTGCCCAAACGTCGCAAACTCGTTATCAGGTCAAATCTTTTAAATTTTACTTAATTCAAAACATTTGCTACAATACGTTTATTGGTTCAAAAAAATGAAGATCAAAAGAGAAAACACAAATTTATTTATCTTTTTTTTTGTTGTCCTTAGCACAATGACGTTCAATGAACGTCATTTCCTTAGCATCTAGTTTTTATCTAGTAAGGGTAAATTTCACAGTGCTTGGAGCATGGAATAGATCTAGGAATTGTTTGGTGGGATAGAAAAACATAGGAAAATGCGATTCCGTCCTGATGATGTGGTTCAACTCTTGTTGTCGTTTATACATAAGCCGCATCGACAAATGATTCTGATAAGGTCAAATGGTTGTAAAATAATTCGAGCTCGAGACCCATCATGTTTAAACCAGCACACTGGGCAGCCAAACAATAAATCTGAAACTGGAATATTCCCCAGGCTGTACTGTTATCTAATCTGCACTCAGACCCCAAAACACTCGTCCACAAAGCGCATAGATAAAGCATAGATAGATAGATACTGTGTTCTGTGCTCGTCGTACTACAGTTTCGAATATACTGGGCTGAGCCGCTTAACTGTCAAATGCAACGGACATTTGAGTACCGAATGCAAGACCGCAGGCGCTTGCAAACAGATACGAGCTCTTTTGTCAATGTAAATAAGAGTTGTTGTTGAGCGAAAATGTCTTCGTGCTAGTCTAAGGTACCGGACTGTTTCGTAAATTGTTGCATAAGTATTTTAGAATCCTTTTAGTAGAAGTTAATGCCAGTTTTCTCTCCGAAAATTTATATTTTTTTTAAATACAAAGTAGCCTATGCCACTCTCTAGCCATCCTACCATCTGTCTAGGTATTATTTTACAATCTCAAATACAAACAAAATCACACCTATTTCTATTATCGCATGAAAACTGAGTCGGGATAAAAAGTAACCTACTTATATCCTTTCGTAAGATCTGTATACGGGTTTGTATGAGCCTAATCTCATCAAAACCAGTTCAGTAGTTTAGCCATGAACGTGTAACAGACAGAAAGACAAATAAAGTTACTTTAGCAATTATAAAATAGTATTTTTTTTATACTAGTTCAGTCAATAGCTAGCCAGTCGGACTTTGAAAAAGCCCTACCATCAACCAGACCCAAGGTGGGAATCGTACCAACGAACTCCATGTTTTTATACCTAAGCCAAGCAGCTTAGGCACTGTTCCACGGAGGCGGTGGTAGTAGGCATCGATAAGACTTTATTCACATTCGTTAAAGTAACTTAATCTAGGAACTTGTCTAGAATGAAACATAGCGTAATCGAGGTTTTCACAGTACCCTATTGACCGCGATGTGGGTAAGGACACTAGTGAGTAGGCACTCCGGCCTAAAAGGTTTTCAAGTGTTGGCATTCATTGGTTTTTACTTGGGAAGTTAGTATAGACAACTTCCTAGAAATTTTGACCCAATATAAAGACCAATTTGGACTAATGCTTGACACCAGAGGTTAAGTATGTCTACGAACATTTCTGTTTGTAGTGTGGGTGTTTCTTATTTGTATATAAAATAGGTATGTATTTAAAAGAATCTAAAACGATTTTTATCATTTGTCACCCTGAAAACTACCTATGTTTAGTTTGGGGTACAGAATAAAGGCAATAATGGGTTGCTGCCTGCACAACTAAACTTATTAATTCCTGATTTGAAAACGAACCCAGAAGCATCAGCTTACAGGGGGCGTCGAAACACGAAATGTTTTTATTTAATTATTTTATATTAAAGAAATAATCGCCAGCATAATTTCCACCCTGTAATGGCATCAAATATTTTCTCTTCAGACATTTCCCTTTTATATTAAGAGTCTCTAGAATATAAAATTAACCGCACACAAAGACGCGCGGCAGTTTTTAATGGAGTGGGCCGATGGCGTGGAGTGGATGTAAAGGAAATGAACAGGGGTCCATCTTAATATTTTACAAATTAATCACCAGAACAAAAGACCAATTAATTAGATAAATATTGTACAATATCACATACAATGATTTGACCTGAAAGTATAGGTAAGCACTTGTGTTATAGGTAAAATTAAATAACTACCACATTAATACGTTGCCAGTCTTAGTGTTCTCCACCGTCTCTATAACGGGGAATGCTCTGAAGAGTTATTCCAACTCATCCCGTCCTCTCCTTTCCACTCCCGAACAACACGCGCCGGACTGCGTTGTCATCTGCATACCATCCAGACACTGGGTGGCCCGTAGAGGTATAGTTCCTCTTTTTTACCCTCACGTGTTTCCTTCTTCCTATAATCCTGGGCTTTTTAGGCGGGGCGTGAAGCGGCATCTCAGCAGGCCTTCAGGGTGAGGGTGACTGGCTCAATGGCTACTATGTTCTATTGAGCCAGTTAACCTTATATTTGGATCCGCATACCATCAGGTGGAGTGAGGTCATCCTGACTGCTTCCTTATAAAAAAATACAGACAAACATCCAGACAGAGGACAAATACATACATAGATATTTCATCCCTCACATAGTATTTGTCCTAGGTAGGAATCAACCCATAGTTACTGACATGTGGGGCTGGGTAACTAAGAAATGCGCTATCGAAAAATTGCAATTATTGGTTTGTTTGCAGGCAGAAGATACATACATCACGATACCTACTGAATGTTGATTTTAATACATATGTATAAAACAAGTAGGTGGGATAGATCAAAGTACGCGATATTTATTTTTACTGCAATTCGAAGTCAAACTCTAAATGACACTTCAGTGACGAATACACTTAGTGTATTTTTTTGCTTTAATGAAATTGCGTAAGCGTAGCAAATTAAACGAAGTCAAACCAGAAAATTACTTTTGACTAGTCGTAAGTTGGAATTCCATTCAACACAATCATTTAGGTATGTGCTAAACATTTGTGTTTGTTTTGTTTCTGGATACATATTTTGTCATTTCTGATACTTTCTCTTTCAAGACTATGTAGGCATGATCGAATTGGTCTAGCTTTCATGTCAAGGGTTGGACTTGTCAAATTCGTATAGTAAATCCTAACCCTGATCAGATTAGGACAAAATGCTAGGAGAAAAATGTAGAGACACTAAGAGCTCTTTATTAACATCCATACTAATATTATAAAAAGAAAATTTTGATTGTTTAATTGTTAAATTAATAAGCTCCGAAACTACTGAACCGATTTGAATAATTCTTTGACTGTTGAAAAGCTACACTATTCCCGGGTGACTTAGGGTACTTTTGATCCCGGAAATGTAGGGGGAAGGAAGGGATATTTGAAAAAAGAAATTAAGCGCGGGTGAAACCGCGGGCGGAAGGCTAGTTATTTATTTATTTATCAAAAATCAAAGGTTTACTTGATTCGGCGAAAAAAATAATAATTTAATATGTTTTTTACTTTCCTTTTGCGCGTTCTTCTTAAGAGGAAAAGAAGGTAAGCACATTAAAATTTACCGAACCGTCACAAATTGAAAAATCGCAACTTCCATTTAAAATAGCGGTCTAGCTCTTTCAAGGTTACGTACCATGCCTTGTAAGATTAAGTATACAATATAATATAACTTAGAATACTTATCGAAATTATCGGGTAATAACGTACCTAATTTGTTAAATTCTCGTAGTCCCAATAAAAAAATAAAATTATTATTAGAATTTAATTAATATAATTATCTTATTTCAAATACATAAATAAATAGTGGACAACATCACAGACATTGATATGACCCCAAAGTAAGTAGCGTAAGCACTTGTGTTATGGGTGTCAGAAACAACGATCCCAACTAGCAAAATGGTCAATTGTTAATGCTATATGGACTTATAAAGCTCCGATGATGGTTTTGGTATTTGCTACTACGCTTTTAACTGCATAAAATGGTGCTATTTTTACTTGAGTATGTTTAATTCTATAATTTGGTCTTATATCGGCATATAGGATCAAATATCGTGGCTATTAAAGTCTAGGACTCCTATAAAGGCATTAAATAAGAGTAATTACTCTCAGGTGTAATTGCTCCGGTAACGAAGACTTATATGTGCCTATAAGATAACATCTTAGAGGCATTTAAATCTTAGGCCTCCTCTAGAAGCATCTACCAGGATAGGATACACGGAGGAGCAATCACACTAGTTACTTTTACTTAAAATGTGATATAAGCTAAAATTGTATGGCTAATATAAGTAACTTCCAATTAAACAACTGAATAGCATTTATATTTCTTGTTTTTGTTTTACATAAGCTTGAAATTAAGGTTTAAGCGGATTTAATATCAGCGTTTCAAAAATAATAAATCACTAAGAATATAACAGCATTTAGTAGGATAAAATGTTCTCTATATAGATTTGTCTTAAGCCGTTACAAGTCTAGACATATTTATATTGGCATTCCACAGTAGTGTTATTGTCAACGTTATCTTAAAATTGGTATACAAAATGGCGAATCTTCTGCAGTTTTGACACTTGCCAATATAGATCCAAATAAACTTATGATGGCACTATGTCACACTTGGAAATGCTTACCGAAAAAATGGCAGCCCTTCGTAGTATTTTTTTGA
This sequence comes from Mecyna flavalis, assembly GCA_949319885.1. Lineage (NCBI taxonomy): Eukaryota > Metazoa > Arthropoda > Insecta > Lepidoptera > Crambidae > Mecyna > Mecyna flavalis. The sequence goes on from OX439426.1 coordinate 5,418,836, forward strand.
TAAATAAATAATTACTCAAATGTAAATAAAGTCAAGTGAAGAGGCGCTCTAAAATTTTGTTTAAAACCATGACTAATTTCACAGAAAATTCACATTCCCCTACGAATATTAATAAGACTAACTAATAACAATAAGATGTTGTTTTTCTACTATGGCTGACAATAATAAATTCTGATAAAGATAAATACCATTTCCTTATTCAAGCTGTTAAAAAAAATCATGAGAGAGCACAACACAGCGCAACACATTAAACTGTTCGTTCGTTCATTCGTTCACCAAAATGAGCTTAAATCAGCATTGCAAGGAGCGCATTAGTCTTACTTACGACTAAAACTTACTTATATTGATTATATTATTGATTTGCAGGAGTAACTGCATTTGCGTTATTCTATTACAGGAGTTATATAGGCGTAAACAAGCATTTTAGCGGTCTAATTTAAATGTGTTATAATCAAAAGTACACTTAAAAAGTGGGCCTTCTCCCGGACTTAAATTCGGATATAATACTCATATAGTCCTTAAGATTCATCCTCCTGGGATAGTTTAAAAACCACTTTTTGCTGGTTGGGATGGTACCACAAAATACTTAAATAAAATTAAACATCCAGACATAGAACATGTTCATGTTCATCACATAAGTGTTTGTCCTGGGTGAGATTCGAACCCACGACCGACCCCAGGCGCATGTGGCAGCAGGGAAACTACCAAATGCGCCATCGGGCCAGTCAAAGTCAACAATGTTGTTACAGTCAAACTATTGATTTAGTTCTGGGTAAGTATAGCAAAATTAAAATAAACATTCGGTTTATAATGCAAGGATAGGTTATAATTTTATTGTAATAGCGTATCAGGATTTCTATCACATTGGACACGCTGCTATTTTCGTAGTTGTTATTTGTTGTGTTTTATATTTTCAGTAGTAGTCAAAGTCAAAGTCAAAGTTTTTATTGCATAACATGTGGTTACAATGTTGACATAATTATAAAAGTTCCAGGACATGCAACCCTGTTAGGGCATAACAATATACAAAGACAATTTTACACAATTTTACACACTTAAATTAACTTAACAATTTATCTTAACAAACAAAAATTCTCTAGCTCACTTGTAGGCGAAATATTCTTTTAGGTCATAAAAACAATTATCTAACAAAAATTTTTTTAGTTTTGATGTGAATTCGTTAGTGTTTTCTAAACATTGTATCGGTTTAGGGATATTATTATATATTTTTATAGCATTTACCTGAGGTCCGGTTTCATGGATTTTTAGCTTTGAGCAAGGGAGAGCCAATTTATTCCTTTGTCTTAGATTGTCAGGTCTAGAGTAAATTGGGAAAAGATGTATGTTTTTCCTAACAAATTTGCATATCTCTAGTATATATATAGACGTAAGTGTTAGGATTTTTAACTGAATGAAGTAGGGCCTACAACTAGTCATTCCGTCTATATTGGCGAGGATTCTAATACATCTTTTTTGTTTTATGAAGAGATTATGCACTTCGGTACTATTACCCCACAATACTATTCCATATGTTAACCAGGAGTTTGCATATGCATAATATGCCATTTTCGCTGTCTCCAAGTTTGTGACCTTCTTTAAATGGTATAAGGCGTATGTAAAGCCTGCGAGTTTTCGGGAAATTTTCAATATGTGCTGTTTCCAGTTTACATGGGTATCTATCTAGTATCTTTGTGTAAACGTAATTAAACAATTTCTTTCTTTCTTCTTATCTATTATTTACCTTTATTTGACCCTGCCTACATCTAGAGCTATAAAAAATAATAAAACTTTTATCCAGCATCGGAATGAGTACCGGCTTAATTACTCGAGACGCTAAATCGTGATTAAATTACCTGTATTTCGGGCAATTACCCCTTAATTAAGAGCAGTGCTAATTACCGAGCAATTTCTGTTACTGATAAGGATAATGCGTCAAGGCGTTTAGTTTTCTATATATGCGATTTCAACTTTATCATCTGTTATTTACAATTACCTTGTTAGTATTACTGTAGATCATTTTTTTTTTGTGGAGGGGAATGCATTTACTCACCATAACTCGCCTGTGGGGAAGACGAGCCGTGTGTGGGACTCACAAGAATACCCGCTAAACCCCCCCGCGCTCCTGCATCGCCATCGGCAGCGTCCCTGGGCCTTGCATCAGCCTACAACCAGGGACAGTAGAACATAGACCTACATTATTGAAATCAAGACGCAATATTGCCATAAACACTATGTTTCACAAATACGAGTGTCGAGTCGGATAACAAACCCACCGTTCTCGTGGTCTATCAACACTATTATTATAAAGACGAAAGATTTGTTTGTTTGTTTGTATTGAATAGGCTCCGAAACTACTGAACCGATTTGAATAATTCTTTCACTGTTGGAAAGCTACACTTTCCCCGGGTGACATAGAGTACTTTTGATCCCGGAAAAGTGGGGGGAAGGGGAAGAATTATGTTTGTGTAATGAAGTATGTTTAATAAAAATCACAAATTGAATCTACCTGGTAATGGTACCCAGGACCCTAAGATTGTCCAAGACCCTTTGAATTTACATTTTACCTTGTTCTAAATAAACATGATTGATTCGATGACAAGAATTCTTGTGACTTGTGTCATTATGAATTAAAACCACAACTAAGAAGTTACATTAGTTTTATGAATAATGGATAGCTGATAAATCTCGCTAGATTTCTTTACATATCAGATATAAATGTGAGCGAATGCTATTTATTTACCAATCAATCGTGTATTAAAATGTATGTGTAAAGAACTGTATTAATATTCAAACTCATGACCCGTTTCGCATTATCGTCATTATAATAACGCGAGTAAATCATTGAACGTTCAATTTATTCGTAATATTTTTTATTTTCCTTATTAACGACAGCGTAAAAAGCTGGCATTTTGTTGTGGCTCATAATACGATATTACTTATGTGAAATATTATTACATTAATTTGTAGTAAGTTAAAGATCAAATCCATAAATTTAAATGCGAATAGATTTTTTAAAATAGTTTGCATTATAATTATTTAATTGATGCTTACTGCATTAGGTTAGTATAATTATGTTATATATATATGTTACAGCCAAAGTGATCAATCTGGATATTATATATAATAACTAGCCATTATATATAATATCTACTCAATTTGGTCAAAGTGATCAATAACACAGAATTGATCACATTAACCAGCCATTATATATAATATCTTCATAGACTTGGATAATGTAATAAAACAAAGCCTGACTAGTATTTTTTTAAAGAAATAATATTATTAATTTAAAGGAATGGATAGATTTGTGTTAGGTTAGGTTAGAACTGCGACCCCAAATGTCAGAACCGAATTCTACCCATGTTACTTCGTCAGGGCAGAGAGATAGTATTTTGTTTATTTACTATTAATCATCAAATGGTCTATATGTTAAGCTCAAAGATCGAAAACGCTCATTGAGCGGAAAAATAGCTCACAAGGCGTTGTGGTCACAAAAGTTTTTTTCAGGTTTAAAAAAAATAACCACGAAGGCCAAGGCGAGAGCTCCGCTTCGCTCCGCTCCCGCCTTAGCCTTCTAACCTATATCCATCAGAGTCGATTTTCGCCTCCGAAGTTGTTTTTGTTCAAAAGATAGTCTCCTCTGTGTGTCAGTTACGTTGGATGTTTTACTGTGACCGCAATGCGTTGTAAGCTATTTTTCCGCTCAATGAGCGTTTTTGATCTTTGAGCGTAACATATACATAGTTTGTACAACTATTTATACACTTTATATGTCAGGAACGTACGTATTGATCACTTTGGCTAACTAGGACCAGCTATTATAAATAATAGCTGGATAAAGTGATCAATTTATCACATTGTCTAGTCAATTTGGTTATTATATATAATGACCAGTCATTATATATAATAGCTAATTGATCACTTTGACTGTAACATATATATATATATTTTTATTTCTACAAGTTTTTAGTTATACTTTTGTTGAATTTTCTAAAATAATTCCATTTTCAAAAGAATCCCTTTTCTGGTTTGGTCGCATATTTTTATCCCGATGGCGCATTTCGTAGAGGCCTTTGTAGAGCAAACATTTTGTGTTTGTCCTGTATCTGGGTGTTTATTTGCATTTAAGTATGTGCTCCGGAACCAATGGCCAAGTTATAAAGATTTGTTTTTTTTTACGATAAAGTATCAACTGCAAAAAAACTTATCTAAATTGGTGGCATCGGCCTCCAATTTAGATAAGTTTTTTGCAGTTGAGAACAATTTCTCTGATTTTGGTATTCAATAAATTGACTGATAAACATACATTTTTATACATATTAAATAAAAAGCGAAAGCTCATAAATTTTACAAATATGTTTATTACATAGATTTGCGCTGTTTATTAATCAGTGCTCTTAAACACAACGTAAAAGTGTTTCATTTGAATTTTTTCTCATAAAAATGAATGATTGTGTTCTTAAGTCGGCTATATTATTGTGTTCTCCTTTTAAACATAGCGTGGGTTTGTGTTTGTTCATTCGTTAACGTAAAATATCGATAATAAATTTGTGTTTCGTATTTGTTAGTTTTATGCTTGTTTTTGGAACATGCAACTGCATAAAAATATTTTTTTTGTAAAATTTTATTATTTATCTTGTGATTTCAATTCGTTACTCGTTAAGTTAACAACTGTTACAACGGTTGCCCGGTTTACACGGTTGATTTGTCCGTTTTGTTGTAAAACGGAATTTGACCATAGCAAATCTTTGGTATATTTTATCATTTGACATCTGTTACACTAAATAGCCTCTTTTTAAATGATTTTATTAATTCTATGCCAACAGGTTTTTGTTAGCCGTTTTTAGGGTTCCGTAGCCAAATGGCAAAAAACGGAACCCTTATGGATTCGTCATGTCTGTCTGTCTGTCTGTCTGTCTGTCTGTCCGTCCGTATGTCACAGCCACTTTTTACCGAAACTATAAGAGCTATACTGTTGAAAATTAGTAAGTAGATGTATTCTGTGAACCGCATTAAGAATTTCATACAAAAATAGAAAAATAATTATAAATTTTGGGGGCTCTCCATACTTAGAACTGAAAATCAAAAAAAAAAATTTCATCCAACCCTTACGTGTGGGGTATCTATGGATAGGTCTTTAAAAATGATAATAAGGTTTCTTATATAATTTTTTTCTAAACTGAATAGTTTGCGCGAGAGACACTTCCAAAGTGGTAAAATGTTGGTCCCCCCCCCTGTAACTTCTAAAATAAGAGAATGATAAATCTAAAAAAAATATATGATGTACATTATTATGCAAACTTCCATTGAAAATTGGTTTGAACGAGATCAAGTAATTAGTTCATAAATTTTTGGGGCTTCCCATACTTAGAACTGAAACTCAAAAAAAATTTTTTCTTCAAACCCTTACGTGTGGGGTATCTATTAGATAGGTCTTTAAAAATGATAATAAGGTTTCTTATATCATTTTTTTCTAAACGGAATAGTTTGCGCGAGAGACACTTCCAAAGTGGAAAAATGTTGGTCCCCCCCCTCTAACTTCTTAAATAAGAGAACGATAAAACTAAAAAAAATATATGATGTACATTACCATGCAAACTTCCATTGAAAATTGGTTTGACCGAGATCAAGTAATTAGTTTATTTTTAAAACGTCATAAATCGTAAACAGCAACTTTCTCTAATTCAATCAATTCAAATATAAAAACGTCGATCAAACTTACAAAGAACTACAAGAACTTTTATATTATGATGATACTTGCTGCTACGGAACCCTTCATGGGCGAGTCCGACTCGCACTTGGCCGGTTTTGATTCCTCTGTTGGGCAAAGGCTCCCTCTTCTGTCATGATTAAATCTATACGGGCATGATTATAGAGCCTACCTACATGATGAAAAATATATCTCGAAACGAAAAGTAGCATTTAAAATTTCGCGTACAATGCTTTGCAGTCTGTGTCAATTCAACAAAATAACTCTAGCGTAGAGAGCTCAAAGTTCAAACATTGGACTAAAGGTTTGCACTCCCGGAGCCCGTGCAGTATTAACAGACGTTATTTCGGAAAACAGGGAGTAGATTTAGAAGCATCTAAAATAAGGGAATGCTTAACTTTGGAAATGTAAATTCCACGTGTTGGTTGAATTATTGTTTGTCAAATTTTCATCCTAATAACCGAGTGGAATAAGCACCGTTGGGCTAGCTTATGGCAAGACCAATCTTTAGATGACCAAAACTATATTATAGGCTCATGTATAATTTTTCATTGTATGTAATATATATGCATCCTACTAATATTATAAATGCGAGAGCCAGGATGTTTGTTTGCTACTCAATCACGCCTAAACAGCTAAACGGATTTAGATGAAATTTGGCACACGTATAATTTATAACCCGGATTAGGACATAGGCTATAAAATTCCTACGGGAAACCTCTCCTTCCCGCGGGATGTTTGAAAAAAGAAATTACGCGCAGGTGGAACCGCGGGCGGAAAGCTAGTTTATAATATAGCACAAATTATGACACTAGAGACAAGAAAATGTACACGTATTATCTGTGACGAGAGATCGAGTAAATGCCTACAATAATTATAATGAACGGCTACACTTGCTTCTTTTATCGTAAATATACATTATTTAGTTATATGAAAATATTAGGTCCTTAGCCTTACATATGAAATTGGCGTTTGGTATGGGAGCAACAAAATGTCGAATATTTTTTATTATAAAATATTTATTTATTTAAAGTATGAACCATTGTAATCTATGCACTTTGGTCATCTCATGGGTTGTTAATTGATCCTTTTACAAAAAAAAAAAATCATTCGGACGGGAGTCAATGAAATCTTTGAAGGCGGTTTTGACGGCCCATTGGAGTTGAATTTTTTCACTTACAAAAAGTTATCCAAAATTAGAAAAAAAGTGGTAGTCTATTGGAGGAAGATCCCGGGAGTACGGTGGATGTCTAAGACATTCCAATTGAAGCTTTCCTAATTTGGTAGCCGTAATGTAACGCAGCAGTCGACGCGCATTTGCCGGTTTGCTTAACACAATTCGTGAGGTACCCACCTTTCAAGCTTTTTAAGCTTCCCTATTTGCTTCAAGTGGATTAAAACAGTTTTATCACTAACACCGCAGCCTGCAGCTAACATACACGTGGTTTTCGATAGATCCGCTTCCACAATAGCCTTCAATTCTTCATTATTAGCTTGGGTCTCCGGCCATCCACGGAGCTTGTTCTACAAGTCAAAATTTCCAGAACGAAAACGTTGGAACCAAAAATGCACCCTGTTTTCTTTTGCGACACCCCCGCCTTACCCTTAATAACCCCTTCGAGCCATATCGGCAGCACTGGTGCCACGGTGGATTTCATTCTCGTAAATAACGCGATATTTCAAGTTTCCCATTTTGTAAACAAAGTGATGCAAACAGAAAAAATAAATAAAAAAAAAACAAATGAATGTCGGTTATCGAAACACAAATACATGTGTGAATAGCTGTATAAATTTGAATTTGTAATTCCTAACCAAAGAGGAGATATTTGGGATTAAAGTTGTCAGTACGGTAAACGCCAATTTCATAGGTAAGGACCATAACTTTCGATTTACCTAGTATTTTGTAATAAAACAATTTTCCCTAATTCATTATTTGCTGGCAGGCTGGTTGCCCTGGAGACTCCAACGTCCTGTCCACAGTCTTGTAATTATACGAATATGCCTAACAAATCTCAAAGGATATTTACTGAATGCTTCATTGAATATTATATAACTACCTATACCTTCTGCCCGGACTTCTATTGCGTTTCCTACAGAGCAAGGTCGGGATAAAAAGGGCCTTTGTGATTCCAGGTCGATTAGATTTCGTCGAAAACGTTTATTAGTTTTTCCGTGAAAAAGTAACAAGTCCAGATATCCATAAATTTTCATATACTTGTTTGTTTATAATTTTTCCGATTGGCTGGCTACCACGGCAGTAGATTAAATTAATCTGCTGCCATAATGACTCTAATAATGTTCCGGCGAGGTTCCGGCAATATAAATTGGGGAGGTTACTTACTTACTTACACCTGTGGCTCAGCAACCCAAAGTGTGTCTTGGCCTCCGATACAAGATAACGCCACCTATCTCGGTCCTATTGGGGAGCTACGGTACACTTAAAATTAAATGCTTCCTGGATAAGTGTCCTTAAGTGGCTTAGACCCCAGTGGCTACTTACCATCATTATACAGTTGATTGAGTTGAGTTGAGATCGAACACCTGCTGGTAAGCGCCACGTCTGCCCTTAGACAGTTCAGTGCCAAATAGTTACCAAGCAGTTACAATTTGGCACGGCCCTGCGCCCGCTTCACCGAGACGACAGTTTTTAGGTCTAATATACCCAGTAATTTCACTAGCTTCAGTGCCCATTCCCCGAAACACAGAAGTGCTTGACACACTTCTATTTCACGGGAAAATATCTGGCACTGCGGTGGTACCCACCTATACGGTCCAGTCCAGAAACCTACCACCTGGTAAAAGTTGAGTATCTGTCCAATGAAATAACATGAAAAACTCGCGGTTTTGTGCACGTTTGCACGCGTTGGATGCGATGGAAACTTGCTTGTAAATTATATTTATATCTTTGCTTTAATGTACCGCGATTATTCTTTTTGTTTTGAAGAGCTACTCGTATTGTATGTATTTTTTTCTACCCGCTCAAATATATTTTGGCTTTTAATTATATTTATTAGTAAGTTTTTGTAATCGCGTGAAGGTTATATGATTCTTCATAATTAGATTACGTCATCCATTACCAGAATGCATTCGAATGATATATTGAATAGTTTTATCAGATAACCGTGGTTTACTATTGAAACATCGATTCCTTGAACATATTATTTGTTAGCAAACTGTGACTCACCTTAAATAGACATAAGAATATGAAAAACCAGCCAAGTTGGAGTCGGACTAACGGGCTGAGGATTCAGTAAATAGCAAATAGATACTTTACAAAATATGTTTGTGCTTTACTTTACAGCATAGGATTTGTTTACATTTATCTTTCGATAAAATAACAATTAAATTAGGGCTCTACCTAGCAGCAATAATCGCCTTACGAAAGTGTGCCAGTTTTTATGTGATTCAAGAAAATACATTATCAATACAACGTGTTTCTTTTAATACCATAAATTAGTAGGATATATTATATCGAAATAAATAAAATAGAAAAGTAATTTAATTACCATTTTTTTAAATAAGTTAGTACTTGATCAAAAAGTTCTTTAGGAAAAGGAAGCAAATTCCTTAGTCCGTACACGTCACACACGTAATATTAGAAAAAAAAAATATGTAAAACACGTTTACTTTAACATTTACGTAAGTTAGAGAACGATGTGTGATAAATTAATCAATGAGGTGAATGAGGAAGTGTTACGTTGATGATAGTTTTGAAATACTTTTACAAAATTACTTTATCTATCTTTGTAAGCATGTGTACCTACTTTGAACACATGTGTCTCGGACCTACTCATAAATTTCTTGTTACCTGAAAGTTACATTGAACCAAAAAGAGCATGGATATTTTACGACACTAGGATTAAATTTTTATCTTTATTTGCACAGTTTTAGCGATTAGTAGTGGTGATGTGTAGGTACAAATATCTTAAGTGATGGGATGGGTCATTATCGTCTAGTCTCCAAGTGTTACGCAGTGAGCGAGTAAACACGCCGCAAGGCTCGAGGCGCGAACAAACACGCCGTGTTTACACACGAAATGTTATTAGCTCTTCGGAAAAATGTACTGCCCACCATCAGGCCATTTGGGGGATTTTCGAAGAAGTTTTACCCGTTGCGTCGTGCTCAAAAGTCCCCTTTGAAAAATGTACGGGCATTTCAGTTTTGCTAGCTAACGTGGTGGAAATTGGTTAACACATTCGAATTCAACCCTGAACGTCAATTTCAGTCTTCTCTTTTCTTAGAGGGGTCGGAGATAAATTATTTATTACTCTTTCACGCAAAAACAACTGGACGAATTTGAATGTAACTTTCTAGTCAAATATAGCATACCTAAACCTAGGCTACCATTTACCAAAAGTGTATCTTTTATAAGTGAGCGAGAAGCTAGTTAAGCTTTACTTAATGTTTGATTGACACTAAAAATGTTAGAATGTATTCTTATTACTAGATAATTCTTCTGATCTCGATCCTTTCTGATCATAATAACTAATTATATTTTTATCTTAATTGCGGATGACCTTTACCTCATGTGGTGTCACCTAATTATAACGTGAAGTAATAATCCTATGCATACCTACCTACCTATAAATACTTATGCATTGGAAGGCAGGAAAAACTCTTTACGGGTGACGTGATAATATGTCAACAACTGAGATAATCATAAGACCAGTTTAATTAGGTCAGCGCTTGCCAAACTGTAATTTGCTAATTACAAGCCGCCGAACCAACACTATATGCTATATCCAGAAATTACACACTGTATCTAAACTCAATTATGGTTCTTCTCAAAGATTGGTTAAATAAGACCCACAAATGAACCTAATTGAAGCATCAATTTGGACTACTACTACTCCACTAGTCGAAGGAGATCTTAATCTTCCTAAACAAAAAGAATAGTACGAGAGGAGAGACAAAGAAGATATACAATGACTACCAATAGAGTCTCATCATAATAATATGTAATTTTTGACAACTATCGACATTTTCAAATTTTTCGTTTTCTTTATTATATCTTGGCAACAACGTACCGTTAGAAGATGAAAATATCTACGTGAGAATATTTATTTATAGGGTTATATCGTCGTAAGCATATGATAATAGTATAAACCTTCGTTAGGGTAGCGGCCTGTTGTTTATGACAGAGAATAATAGGTCGAGGTAATCCAGTCGAACGAAGAAGGCTAATAAGGTTTTTAGTACTGTGAATGCACATGAGAGGGTCGACATTTTCCTCTAAAATTGTTTTTGATTTTAATTTTATAAGTAAAGTTATTTTCGCGACACGTATCAGCCTATATAATTTCTTCAGCAGGTCAAAGACCTCCATCATTGATATCACTTTATCGCTACAATTGTACTGTACTGGCTTTATTACTTACTAACTGTGGATTAGTGATCAAAAACCCGATTTTGAAAAATACAACTCAAAGTTTGCCCGGCCATGTTATTGAACACAAGACGCGCAAAATCAGGGACAAGTTATTAAACTATGTCTAGACCAACAAGGCGTTATTATTAGCCGATATTTAGTAATTGCCATTATTTATAGAGCATTTATGTTTCGGCCGGTTCACACATGTCTCCGTTTTACTGTTCCGTTTTATCGTGTACGTTTTTTTCGTCGATGGCGTATGTAGTTGTATGAGCGACTTCACACATGGCACAGTATTCTTTATACAGCGTATGCTGTATAAAAACGTACACGATAAAACGGTACAGTAAAACGGAGATATGTGTGAACCGGCCGTTACCAGTATCGTCAAAATGAACAATCGTTTTTCTTCTCCAATCTTGTTAAAAACCCGTAACTGGCGGTTTGGCTTCCGTCAAAGTTAAAGTTTCTATATTGTCGTGTCACAATCAGAACGAGTCGAGCCAATGCGACGGGCGCCGTGTTACCGCATAATTCCCCCACTCTTTCACTACCCCCTCCAAAGCTTAAAGCACTGTTAAACTATTTCACGATAAGTATTTAACTCACTAAGGAAAAACTGCATAACTGGCGTTTTTTAATTTTTACATGCTTCAGTTGTGCAGTTAAAAATCTGTTACTTTATTAGGTACATTTATGCACGTGGAGAGAATTTGAGTTGTTGTAACATTTTGATAATTGCGATAAATATTAAATATTTTTCATTGAAAAAATAACTTTATGTTTTAAGTGGAATAGGCCGTTTTCACATATATTGGCACCGGCTCGTCCCAATCGGGTGTGAAGGGGAAACCGGAGGAATTTAGTGGGTAGTGGACGCTTCAGTCTCGAGTCCTTCACACGGCCGCAGGTCTAGCTAGCCTGCGGTCATGATGCATAAACGCATTGTCCTCCGAAAAAAAGGCGGCGTTCATGTATGCCAACTGAAATGCCTAAAAAAGCAACGAATATCTAAGTGACTTAAATATCCATTAAAGGCAGTTTTTAATGGCGTTATATTTCTAAACTTCGTGGAGTAGGCTGTTCCCTTATTTGAGTAATTTTGAGCTCCCAAATTGGTGTTCTAGTTGACTTACCGCTTTTCCGTGACGCAGCATAATCGCGCTAATATTTCGACTCCTTTTTACTTCAAAAGCGTAAATCATTCAGTATCGCGACTATTCGCGCTGAAAGGAAATCTGTTGATATTAAGTATAAGTTCCTTGAGCTTTAGACTTTCGAGGCGCAGTATAAATTGATCCACTGAAAGAAAGCTATGGATTTTGTAATAATAAGGTCGTGTGTCAGTGATAATATAAGCAGCAACTAATGATTTTGTTCCTCTGAGCGACATTGTTTACTATATATTAAGCACCGTCGTGTTCTAAATTCGAATCCCACCCAGAATTCTGTAACACATTTAATACCCTTAATGATTCTGATATCCATAACAATTTTTTTTTGTATTTTTTAACACACCACATATAATAATATCGAGTTTTTAAATATAATACTTATAGCGAGATTTTATTATTTGCGAGCACGACTTATGCTAAAATCTTTCACACCTGCAAAGCCAATTTTACCTGATTCGAGGATTCAACATAACGTCGGATTCGGAACCAAGTATTTAACTCTGGTAGTAATCACCCAGCAAAGAATGCAACTAAAACATATTCAACACTAGTGTAGTAATAAATAACACTCCGCAGTAAACATAATACATAATTATGCCTCTAGTGCTCGACAGTTGACACTAACTCCTTTTAGTTTCCGCACGCATTCCGCTTGCATTTATTATCCTCAACTCATTTCTTGTCGTCGTCAAGTCAACGTCCAGTCAGACATTTTTTATTCCACCATAAACATTTTCATATAAAATATTGCCAAGTCGAGACCTCGTGTAGAGCCAAGCTTCTAACTTTACACGTCCTAATACTTCAAGGCCTGACTTCACAAACTCTACCCCTTTGTCAAAATATGTGAAGGGTTAGAGTGAACAATTGTGTGTCGCGTGTTGCTTAAGATCCTGGGTTTTAGCTCGGCGCTGACGAAAATATCTGATGAAGACTGCACTGTCGATTGCCTAAGACTAATGATCCAATTAGTTTAGTTCCCAGTTAAGGGTTGCGGAGGTCAGACTGATCGGAACAAACGCACGGAGAAAGTCATAATTATCAAAATTGAATGTATTTTTCTCTGTACTACTTGCATAGTTTAGAGCCACCATCAAATGCACCGTCATGCGTCGCATCAGTCATTTATTAATGAATCATGCTATCCTTTTCTTTTTTTAATAATAAGAGTTTAAGCTATTTATGATTACAATATCAACACTCGCGATATCCACTAACGCTTTGTTTTGCTTATTCCTTTTAAAATAGTTTAAACGTTAAATATATTTCGACAAAACGTTAACAGTACCTTGATATTTTTCAGACAGCAATTTCTAAGGTTCGTAGAAAACCGATATGCAACTGGCGGGCCGCGTCGCGTTATTGGATCCTTTGAACAAACTGTAAAGAGTTTTCCCATCAATTCTATTCCAATAACAAGTTTTGTGAGGGAATAAGGAACTATCTAAAAGTTTTGAAAAAGTAACAATAGATTCAGATATTAACTTATTTAATGTCGGTTAGACTAAATGGTTTTGTTTGGATATATCTTACTAGCTGCCTGTGTTGTGTTGTGTGTCTATCATAATATGTTATGGTGCATGTTATTTGATTATGCTTCTTAAATTTCATCTGTCGCTTCGCTTATCTACCTATACTAATATTATAAAGAGAAAAGATTTGATTGTTTGTTTGTATTGAATAGGATCCGAAACTACTGAACCGATTTGAATAGTTCTTTCACTGTTGGAAAGCTACACTATCCCCGGTGAACATAGGGTACTTTTGATCCCGGAAATGTGGGGGGAGGGGATATTTGAAAAAAGAAATAACGCGCGTGTGAAACCGCGTGCGGAAGGCTTGTACCTATAATATAAGTATGAATTAATTTAACTTTACATGGCATACGAGCAGGCAGACCGGCTTATGTTGTATTTCGCTGATAGCTACTTTACTAGACAGATAGCATCGTTCAGTCGTAGCTATCTTTTAGTCCATCTCATGTGTATTATCTACCGCTTGTAAATAAAATATGCCTAACGTAATCAGATGGGTCCGGCCGTTATGCCCCCATTCCGGTTTGCCCCCGGCCGGTATGCCCCCACAGTTTAACGGCAAACTAGAACAAATTTACTTAAAATTGTGGGGGCATACCGGCCGGGGGCAAACCGGAATGGGGGCATAACGGCCGGACCCAATCAGATTTATTAATACACCCTCTAATATCCTTGGTCAAAAACATATAATAATAACAATTTCTAAAATATAAAACCAAATTCAATAAAACAGAAAAACGTTAGTACTTATTTTAATATGATTTTAAAATACTTTACAATAAGGAAGTATTAACTTAAGATCTAATTCGACTATCTATCTATATATTTATCTCTCTGTCCATAATATATCGCTCTATCTATCTAATTCGACTACTACAACAACTAAAAGCAAACAAACGAAGTTTTACTTCTTGACCAAGTTGGCGGTCCAATTTTTGCACGATCTTCTCCGATTCTCGGAGGACGTGACTGAAATGTCGGACGGTTCATTTTCAAATCGCGTGTTGCTCGAACAAACGGTGTTATGTTCAAACTCTATATCAAGGTCAAGAGCAGTTTGAAAGGCCGGGGTTTAGTCCAAAGCGTTGAACAATAGTTTTTTTTTTCTGGACATTATTCACACAGCGCCATCTAGCCCCAAACTAAGCATTAGCTTGTGCTATGGGTGCTAGACAACGGATAAACATTACTTATATACTTTTTTTGTAAATACATACATGTTATACATAGAAACACCCAGACTAATACAAACAGACATGTTCATGCACACAAATGTTTGTACCGTGCAGGGATCGAACCCGCGACCTTTGGTGTAGTAGCCGACTTCTCGACCATTACACCAAATGGCTCGTCACCACCAAGTGGCTTCAGTTGCATGTGCATATCACTTTAGTAAGCTTTGATAACATTTGATATATTTGAATTAGTTATGCAAAGAATGTATGACAGATTGCAGAGGACGTCATTCATTTTATGCGGTAAAAATACGAAAGAGAGTTTTTTTGATAGACTGCCTGCTTAATTTATGAGGACACATTTAAGCTATATTTCTGTTGTACTAATTATAATCGAAGACAAATAGGATAATTTTTAGATTTAATATACAGAATAAAGAAGTTCTTAACCTATTATTTTAGATTAGGTGAGGCATTGGCTAGTAAGTTACATTTTGAAGCGGTGACTGTGTTTTCACAGTATTAGTGGGAGGCACGAAAACTGAGGAAAAAAGGCCTTGTCACAAGTTGTTTGAATCAGTTTACATGTAGCTAACGCACGTAGCCTCACTCTATCGACTCGTTGTGGGTGAAGCCGCGGCCTTTGTTTACGTTTGGTGCACCGCGCGTTATTTATAGTCTGTAATGACTTCTCTTCGGTTGCACTTGCACCGGAACGGAGCTATCGACGGTTATTGCCGTACCGTGCTTTGCTATTGAACTTCGGCCACTTTGTTAGGTTTAAGATTATGAGATATTTTTGTCAAGGTGAGTTTGTTCAAATATGAGTATATGAACTGTGGTCGGAGGACAAATAAAACGTAGTTCGCTTTGAGACTATAAGTCACACTGATGTACTAAAGACTTTTTTTGTGTTTGATTTAACTCTAGGCAAGCTCGCAGGTAATTCGAAGCTAAGCAGCCGCTAACAAAATTATATATATCACTTATAAAATTGCATTGATGTTACACAAGGTTTGTTTTGAATGGAAAACTTCTACGTCCCATTCAAAACAAACCTCTATACTATTTGCATAGATAGTGGCTGAATATGAAAGTTAACAGCAGCATAGCCTACATCAGAGAAATAAAATTTTATCAACACACCACGTGGGCAAAGCCACGCACGGATAATAAAACCATTTTCAAATTGAAGACGAAATATAATATGAATTGTATGTAAGCAATGTAAATTGTCTGAATACGTCGGAAAGCCCGGGATATAGGCACTCCTACACCAACAGTTCCGAATAGAAATTCTTTCCGTTCAAAGGCACCCCTGGGATTAAGAAGCTCACCGAGAAAAAATACTAGGAATCTAATATAAAGGAAGGAAACATAATATAAAAATAAGTGAGAAGGAATTTAGGTGCTTAGGCATACGAGAGTAAATGTCTATACGGGCATCTGACGAGCCATTTGGTGTAATAGTCGAGAAGTCGGCTATTACACCAGAGGTCGCGGGTTCGATCCCCACACGGTACAAACATTTGTGTGCTTGAACATGTCTGTTTGTATCGAACTGGGTGTTTCTATGTATAATATTTATGTACCTATTTACAAAAAAAGTATATAAGTAATGTTTATCCGTTGCTTGGCACCCATAGCACAAGCTAATTCTTGGTTTGGGGCTAGATGGCGCTGTGTGAATAATGTCCAGAGATATCTAATTATCTAAAATTCTTTTCATGAACTGCTTTAGCGTGGTTGGGAACACATCTGATATAGTGAAATGGCTTGTCGGAATCATTCTTATTGATTAAAGGAATACTATAAATAATCATTTAAATTTCTTTTTACATATAATTTTTTTTCGTATTGCAATTTCTAATGTATGAGAAGTATTTGTATCGTCAATTTAATAGAGTATCTATTGAATTGTTTTAATGAACATATATTATTATTATTGCGTTGTGCAGTAATAGGGTAAAATCAGCAATAGAACCGGAATACCTATAGTAGGTTTTCCTTGTTGAAATAGAAATAACGTATTACTTCTTAAATAAATACAGTATGACAGGAAATGCGAGGGACATATTTAAACACCAAATAGTTCATGCTTCCATATAACAAAATAAGTTTAAATCAATAAAAACTCTGGTAAATATCTGTCAATAACCTTAGTCGAAACCTGAAAATCCGCGTAACGTGCGGAAACTCTTCCCTTCACAGTACCTATTTCGTGCACTCGTTCAAGTACGACTTAAATTGTACTCGCGTCAACTTGAGTTTTGGGTGTAACCGGCCACTCAGCACACGGGATTTTTAGGTAGTTCATGCATACATTATTATTAGGATGATTATGAAAAAAATTAAGGATATATTTTTTATTGCGAATTGGACTCTAGATCGGATTCTGAACACTCTCCTTAAATATGTCTCTCGGGTTACCTAACACGCTGTATTTTTATTAAAAACTGGTTTTGTAGCACTGTGTTTCACTATAGAGAGTGCAGTGAAACACAGCGCTACAAAGCTAGTTATTGATAAAGCCTGACATGGCTAGACAGTCGAAACATAATTTATGGCGTGTAAGTGGTGTGCTTCTAATTGTGCAAACTACTTACGCTCACAGCTCATCGCACAGCCACTAATGTTATCTATTACTGTGGCACAGCGCACCTCACATGCATGCATAATACATGTACGCAATGACCTTACCTCCCGACTACCTAGCTATCACAAGTTCATGTTAATGTGTTAATGAAATGTTTCAGGTAAGAGTTCATTGACATTTTGGTTACAATTGTTTTTGTAAAATTTCACTTTACGTTGCTCAATGATATCATACGTCACAATGAAATGGAAATTGAGGAAGCCTCGCTCAACTTGCTATCTATATCTATAGTAATATTATAAAAAAGAAAGATTTGATTGTTTGTATGTTTGTTTGTTTGTATTGAATAGGCTCCGAAACTACTGAACCGATTTGAATAATTCTTTCACTGTTTGAAAGCTACACTAACCCCGGGTGACATAAGGTACTTTTAATCCCGGAAATGTGGCGGGAAGGGGGTGGGGGGGGGGGTGATATTTGGAAAAAGAAAGTAACGCGCGGGTGAAACCGCGGGCGGAAGGCTAGTCTTATATTTATAATTCGGTTGGAAGACATAGCCCGCCTGATGGTAAGCGGTCACTGCTTATTCCATTGGGATCCTTAACCAAAGATCATTAAGTCTCAGTCTGATTTGTGAGGGTGCCGGAGGCCCACACCCCTCTTAAAAGGCCGGCAACGCATCAGCGATCCCTCTGATGTCCATACGCGGCGGTGATTGCTTACCATCAGGCGAACCGCTGCCGCTGGCTCGTTTGCCGCCTGTGACATAAAAAAACACGACTAAACTAATAGTCATATCTTCAACAGAGAAGATACGACTACAAGGTTCTAGTTCTAAACTGTGGCAAGAAGTAGACACTTCTTGCCATCTTCATCTTCATCTTCATGAGTTCCAGCGTTTCACTAGACAGTGAAACGCTGGAACTCATTCCAATATGTATGTTTTTCGAAGTAAAAACACATACAAAATGAAATTTTACCCGCCTTTATCTAAGCTTCTCTTGGTAAGCCAAGCTGTGAAGCCCATTAAACATCAGAATCAGAAGGTGTGGGTGGATACTGTTTTAAAATATCATTAATGTTGCATCATGCAAAGTTTCGACGGATCAGATAGCGTGTTCGTTAGCAAGTTAACGTCTTCATAAGGTTGTGGGTGAAACGTCTATGAGAACATATATATTTAATGTTGTCTTGATGGAAAGCCTTTTAGTATGTAGATACCTGTCTGTAACCCCAGTTCTGGTTTCTAAATATTTACTCCACTGATCGTATTTCAGTTCTCGGTTCTTTTTGCGCCCGGTAAATATTTTTCGTTTCGGATTTTCCGAACAGAGTCTGGTTTAATATCGCCAGCCCGCATTTAGCAAACGTAGTATCTCATTAAATGATGCTTTGATTTTAATGATGAAGGCGTTTCTCTGTAGTGGGAAACAACCAGGCTTATATTTAACTAAATGGCGAAATGAGATTATTACAACTTGAAGTAACTGTGTAAAGAACATAGAAATATTATGTATGTAATGGTAAAGAACTAGATTGGTACATCTCCTTTTGTCAAATGTTTTTATGTAAACGTAAATAGTACAACATCTGGCTACTTTCATATGCGTGTATTTTGTATGCAGAGATAAGACCGCGTTAGTCACAGTGCCAAACATATCGCATTCTAACATGACTTTTGCCGATAGTGGTGTTGCCACACTCTTATTTGAAAATAGATGCCTGAACATAACAATACAAAAATCCACTTTCCCACCCAGGTGGGATAAGTGGAAAAGCCACATGAACTTATTTTCCACTTACCCCACCTTTGTGGGAAGAGTGTAAAACCCTATATCTCACCCTGGTGGGATGGCGAGGTGGGATATTGGAATAGCCAAATTATACTTACACATATTATGTACTCGTGTCTCAATCGTGATTGATTATAATCCTAGATAAGGCGTCCGTTTATCTATATTTTATTAAAATAGTTATTACAATTACAATAATAAATAGTTATTATTCAATCAAATCAAGCGATTCGGTTAGAACATCATATTTTAACACCAAGCATAAGAATTAAAACAAGCGCAGTACTTATTTTTGTATTTTTGTAGATATTACTTTATTTGATATCCATTGTATAACATTTGCAATAAAACTGTAGTTGAGCTCAAATTAACAGATTTTTATTTTATCTTATATTATTATAAATATTATTCTCATACTATTCTGTTCCTTAAAATTTAAAAAAGTTTTAAAGAGTAATTTTTTTAAATGTTTACCGTTCAGAATTTTCTTTAATATTTTTATTCGCTTTGGCAACCCTGGCTGATAGCTTATCTACCGGTCACATGACAGGGGTCACGCGCCACCCTCGTGAAAGACCATCTTTCTCTGGCGCACAGTGCATCAGTTCTGCGGAACAATGCATATAGATGTGTCTTATCGGAGCTTGAACAAACGAGGATGACGTAAGCAAAGGACTTGTTCTGTGTCTTGAGGTTTGAATGCACACGAGTGTGTTCGGCTCTAGATGGTTATTCATAAGGCACAAGGATAATTTTGATGATCTATGAAAGCTAGAAAAGTGGGCCTTGCGAAGTAGATGGCTAGTTTAGAAGGGTATGATGCATGATAGCAATGTTTCTAAACTAGTAACTCTCTTAAGCATCTTTTCGGGTGAGGGCTAAGGTCCTGTATGTCCACATAACCATGAGAAAAGTATCCACCATCACGCTGCCACATCGTAGGCTTCTCTAATATTCCGGTCTTCAAAAAATGCCATTTGGTCCAAGATTTTAATAATCCAAGTGGGTTATTCCACAAATCCCCATTACCTGTTCATAAGGCAATTATTTTAGTAAATACAAAGGTTTGCAAGTTGAGTTGATTCTGACTGAGAACACACAACAATATTTCTATTCGCCGAGTTCAATAAATGTAAGTCTTGAAATGCCACACATGAGAGTGCTCTTTGATTTATGGAATATGAGGATTTTATTTTATTTGCAAAGCCTGATGGTTCTAACAATGTTGTTAAGTAGCTAATTCTTCTAGCATAGCAAGTTTCAGATAATTGGATTATGTTATTCTTAGTAGTATGATCAAATTCTAAGAAAATACGATGTACTAAATGGGTTCTTAAAAGTAAAAGGAGTTGGTGTGAGCCTTACAAGTAATGGTTTTGACATATCGTATTCGGCAGAAAATTCATGTGCTGCAAAATTACGCGCATATAAATATTTTAGACATCCAAAGGTTGAATAATCTGAAGTTGTTTTCTGCAGTTGTCAGTTTTTCTTGGTCCGCTGCAGGAAAAATAATTATAGCGTTTTCAATTTCACGCCACTAGATTCCAATCGATGTCAGCCACTTTGCTACACATACTCTCACACAATTTATGTTTAATTTGCTTATTTACCATACGTTTTTATTTTATTCATAATGATTGAAAGACATGCAATAGTAACAAACAAACAAAAGTCAATATCGTATTTATTTTAATAATACTGTTATGATCAAGGAAGTTTCTTCATATTTATTTGTCTGTTGCTCTATCTATTTATTTGGTCAGACGCTTAATTTCCCCTCAGTTCAGTATCGTATTATTGCTCTATTTGCGTTGCATACAGCCTAATTTCTTTTTCAAATAGCTAATATAAATGCCCTTTGAAACTCAAACGTGCGAGCAATGCAATCTAAAAGTCAGTGCTTCACATCAATGTACCGAGTTGCCTCCAATAAGAGTAAGAACCGTTTCGCGGCAAACGCGCGTATTCTAGTATTCCAATTGCCAAAGAACGTTTGCCGTCAGTAAGCAGTGGGGATGGGAAAGAACTCCAATTGAAAGGTCCGGAATTTCTTGAGGACCTCATTAAGTTGTTTAAGAGTCGAAGTTTGTGGAGCGTAGTTCAAACGTTTTGTGAGCGGTTTGAACTTATTTTTTTAAACAATCTTATTAATTCGATTATTAAAGACGTAACATTTTTCCGTTTACGACGTAATCCGTCTGATAAAATCGATAAAATGATGATTAGACTCACCGATTTGGTAATAAGGTAAATGATAGCTGATTAAATTTTGATCCTTTATATTAACGTGTACTGGCCTTACAAATGTTCACAAGACCTGATTATAATATACTAATTATTTTAGGAGAGTACACCGTAAAGTAAAATAGTAATAATATGGATAATAAGCACACTAAAGGCATAAAACAAAGAGACGCGAGAGCGTTCCAAATGAATGCAAAATTTTGCGAACGTGTGCAGGCGATACATAGGATTATGGCTAAGCTCTTCCATTGAAGCCTGTGACGCCATCCCGGTGATAAAGTTTGCTATAAGTACTGCTGTTTCAGTAGTTTTGTCAGATATTGGAGGTATTTCATATTATTCATTTATTCTCTGTAATGGACTATCTATTATACTAACATAAATATGTGTTTTGGGGCTTTTCACCTCTTCCACTGTTTACAGATTTTTTTCTTTTTTTTGTATTTTATCACAGTGGTAATTTATTTATTTACGCAATTACTAATCGAAAAAATGAAGCGAATTTGCTAAACCAACATTTTAATGTTGTTTGCGTAAATATTTTATATGAACGAAGTCAAAAGCGTTACAATTACAACATCTTTTTACTTATAACATCACAAAGTACGAGTATAATGATTACAAATTACTTTTATCTAAATGAAGGTCTATTTTAATGAGCTTTTTTTCGTATTTGCTAAATACAATATTTTTTTTCTTTAATGATCTTAATACCAGTATATATGAAGGTATTATCATTACTAGGTACGTACTCGTACATACATCATATATCACGTCACGTGCATGTTTATTAAATTTTATTTTATAATAGACGCATGTTCGGTCATAAAACAAAATTTGTAGTTCGCTTACCTAATTCATGTCTAGATGACGCTATGTAAATAATGTTAAAAAATAAATATTTTTTAACCTCAATACAATCCATATTTAGAAAATAAATCGGTTAAAAATGTTTGGTAGGTATTTAAGGTGTCTCATAATCACTACATAGTATAAAACAAAGTCGCTTTCTCTGTCCCTATGTCCCTTTGTACGCTTAAATCTTTGAAACTACGCAACGGATTTTGATGCGGTTTTTTTCATTAGATAGACTGATTCAAGAGGAAGGTTTATATGTATAATACATGCATAATATAGTAGAGAAACACTGATAATTTTAGAGGTTTTTAATTTAAGGTCGTAAATAATCGCATTTTTTTGCGCTTACATTGCAAACGCTGGCTGAACCCTACGAGATAGATCAAATTAATGTACTACACTATTGTACACCTTAAAAAGTTTTACAAAAAAGTCCGCGATGGTATATGTCTATCTCTTAGGGATAACCCACAATAACCACTTTCCTTTACTTATTACGATAAAATAATGGCTTATTTACGAAAAAGTGATTTTAAGCAATACAGTATTAATCCTTATCCAATAAAGTACCATAAATAAATTGTGCATGTAATATAGGTCAATATGGCCCTTTACATCATGCAATTTAAATGAATAGTTTCGAAGATATTACAGATTTAAAATGCAGGGACATAGCGGTTGCGGCGGTACCGGCCGGGGAGCGGATGGATGAACTTTTGTTATTCTTTCACGTAAAAACTACTGAATTGATTTTAATGAAACTTTACAATAATATAGCTTATACATAAGGATAACACATAGGCTACAATTTACAAGATATTCCCGCGGGATAACGTCCTATAGTTCACGCGGGCGAAGCCGCGGGCGGAAGGCTAGTAGGTTATATTTTTAAGAATTATATTAATATCTGGTGTTGGACCCACATTCAACCACCCATAACTGTTATCGCAATATGGTTGTTGTTGGCAAAAACAATGTGAGACGCCTCAATAAACTTAAAATATTTAACGAACCTCTAGAGGATACTTACAGCGTCAGATGGGCGGTTTATTTTAATTATTTATTATTTATCATACTGCGATATTAATTTTAAGTTGCATAGGAGTTTTATTAGTTTATTATGTCTATGTAAATGAAAACAGGGATGTTTTATATAAATTAGATGGTAAATACAAACTGTTCTCTCAAAACTCTGAAATATATTTCGTTGGGTTTGCTTTAGTAACTTTTGTATGTAGGTACAGCTTTTAGTTAGGCGACAAGGATACTATATAAAATATAAGCAAAATAATTAGGTACTATTTTTAAATAAAAATGCGCTGAAATCACATAATATCTTTTACTAAAGATATTATGTGATTTTTATTTTTATTTTTATTGGGTAGTAACCCATGCGAATCTGGGACTTGCTTCTAGTAATGGTTAAAAATAGTAGTCAAGGATATTAAGTGCAAAATAATTCACAGATTTGAAAGCAATGTTACAATTGATTTGAACGAGAAGATTAAAATAGATTTCTTGAAATTCGGACAGCGGTTTGTTTGTCGGCAGACAGCACAGAAATCTAAATATTATTTAGATTTCTGTGGCAGACAGTTTGCAATGAACTGAATGGGCATGTCAACTAGTGCCGGGTTTGTAGGTAGCTATTCTAGTCATGTCCTAACATTGAAACAACGTAGCAGGGTTGCTGTGCCTAAAATAACTGGCCGGAAGTCCATAGTTACATAAGGGGTACCTATGTTTTGCGTAACCTAAGTCTTAACGAGTCATTAGAAAGGTCGCTAAGTTGACTGATATTAATTATGGCTCTAAAGGGAACTTATGAATGCCATTAATTGAATAACATGATTAATTGTGGTCTAAAGTTAAATAAATCAATGTAACACAAACACTTAAATATTTTAAACGACGATCCAACAAAATTATTGCCAAAAAATATATATTTTTAAAATACAATATTACCTACATGTATAAGTAC
The DNA here is from genome assembly GCA_949319885.1 of Mecyna flavalis. Lineage (NCBI taxonomy): Eukaryota > Metazoa > Arthropoda > Insecta > Lepidoptera > Crambidae > Mecyna > Mecyna flavalis. The sequence goes on from OX439426.1 coordinate 5,443,277, forward strand.
ATATAAATTGGCTTAAGCTGCTCCAACAGTGTCGTGTACCATAATATTATAACACTTTGTGTATATTATACTATATTATATCACCTTTGTAAATACTATTTATAGCAAATAAATTATTATGATTTTGAAGAAAATTGGCATACGACACAATAGTTCCTTTGTCTTCCGGCATAATAAATAAGACACCTAAACTCTAAAATCTTGAACATTTGGAAGACACGTTGCTGGCTGAGTACATTGAGCGACCATTCTACCATCAGACAGACTACAAGGTATTCTGTTTCCTCAGATAGTATAGATAATAAGCTGCGATTGGTGTGCCAACATATAATTTTTATAAGTACGATAATCCGAAGATTATTCGCACGCAGCAAGGGGTGATAAATCAAATTCTATGTGGGTACGATAAGAGTCGAACGCACTTGAATCCCGAATCAAAAAGTAAAGTAAAGTAAGTAAAGTAAATTTTATTGTGTATGAAATAAGGTACAATTGCAGGTCTTAGTGCTAAATTACAGCTAACAGAACTCTTATTTCTACTTTTGCAAGTGTATACACAAATTATATTTTTGATTTATCTACTTATTTATAGTTTAGATATTCCTGTATGCTATAAAAGGATTTTTCAACAAGCCATGCTTTCACAGTATTTTTAAATTTTAAAAATTTATACATTTTAAAACTATCAGGTAAGTTGTTGTATATTTTTATACACATTATAAAAGTGTTCCTTGACACTAACGATAACTTTGCTGTGGGCTTGTAAAGTTTATTAGCATACATTGACCGCAGATTCCGCTTGCTTACTTGGCAGTTTTCTTGAAACAAGAATTTATATTTGTAAACAAACAGGCAGACATCAAATATAAATTACGATCGGCGGCAGCGATGGATCCAAAAAAAACCAATTTACTTAAAATAATTTAATGAATAAAAGTTACATTTAAAACTTATAATTAAAATTGATTCGACGATGACCGAAGTTGGGCTCAAAGTGAACGACGTGGTGCAGCGGGCGCCGCGGGTGACCGCTCGCGTTACGCCGACTCAGCGGGTCGCGCCTCGTGTCGACGATTGACGCAATTCCCTTTTTCTAGAAAGATCGAGGGCGATGTCGCATCAGCAGTTCTCCTATTGTACCATGGCGTAACACCTCCCCCCGAAGATCAGCAACTATTGCAGAATCTTCTTCGAAAATGTTGCTGGGATGGAACCCGGTGCAGCTCTTTGAGTCTCTGTTATTTCCACATAGGTTTCTTGAGATTTATCTTGGGAGATCGTTTTAATATCTCTACATCTGATGTACCATCTCCTGATCATAAGGTAAGTAATGAAGGCGGCTGCAGATAGCATTATTAGATATAAAGGTATGGTGGTGTGGTAGATGCTATCTTCCGTCGGTTTTCTTATTTCAACTGGATGCTGTAGAGATACACGTGTGTTGCTGGCATGCAGACTTTCTAAGTCGATAGAGTTTAACTTTATCTCTGGCTTGCGAGAAAGCGATGAGAGGCTTTCTTGTGGCAGTGGAAGATCAATTATCTTGATGGGTGTTCCTCTCGTGTGGTCGTTGCTATTGTAGATATTTAATTCGGGTGTCTGTAAGTAGCAGCCAGACGGTATTGTTACTAGGTAACTTCCTTGAAGCGATGAGTATGTTTTCTTCCCGCAGGATGTTTGAATTTTGGTTGGTTTCGGGAAGCTGGTGACGTAATGCTTGTCATCGAGTTGTTCAAGGGCTTCCTTGTCGAGATGAACCGGTGTCAGCTTGCATGAGGCGTCCAATTTCTGGGTCGTGATAAGATTGTGGACGCAGTCGACTTGATCTTGAGGTCTATAGTTGATCTTCATCTCGCAGAGATACCAAGTAGTTGACTTCGGACATTCTGTCTCAATGTACATGAAGTCATTCATATGTATTGCTATATAAGGAGAGGACGGGATTATGACACTATGGTTCTTATTGGGAACGATACATAATTTGTAAAGGTCGTAGGTATGTGGAGAGGCAATCGGTATCTTAAAAACTATCACTATTTTATTGTCTGTATAATAAGATCCTAATCTAATGACGTCATAGTACTCCCTAAGAGGTAAGTCTATTATTTCGTCTTTATTATATATAATTTTTAACTTATTTAACATAGATCTTAACGTATTTAACCCTAACATAGAGTGGTGTGTGCTCGATGCACGTATAAAAGCTAATAAGTTTTCTAATTTAGATAACTCCTCGGCTAAATCTTCTATGTTATCTGTCAGAATCAAGAGTAACTGCGCCAGATGGGCGTACTTAATTAGCTCAGTTTCTTTATTTGCTTCGCTATTCATGACTAAATTTAATATTTGTTCTATTTTATGCTGATTATCTAACATGGCGTTTATAATAGCAGAATGTTCCAGCATCCATTCTTTACTAATGCTTACGTGCTTATTATATTCGGTAGCCAACTTATCTTCATTATTCTGTAAGATTTTAAGTGCATTATCGTAACGTATTGCATCCGTATAATCGAGATTTCCCGAGATGCTTTTGATGACAGATCCTAATCCATCTATCAAACCTCTCTTTACACGACTAACTTCAAAAGTTTGTAGCTGTTCAGATACCTTTTCTAGTTTATTATTAAGAAAGTTAAGATGTGGTTCGTACAAGGATAGCGTTTTATTGTTTAACTGAGGCCGAACATCATTTAATTGTGACCTAACTGTATTTATCTTAGAATCTATGTAATCTAAATCTACAAATTGAAGGAAGGCATGATGATGAGAGATGACTTTAGTAGGACCTAGTTTGAAGGGAAGGATTCCTGGACCATCCTCCAGGCTGTCAAGTAGGATCTCTTGCGCCGGCACTGCTCGAAGCAGGAACATCATTAGTATCCTGTAACAAGCGTGCGCTATTAGGTACTCTCTTTAGCCTTGACTTTGCTACTGGACCACGCTTCTTCTTAGTGTATATGTGAATTGGCAAATCTGCTAAGACAGTGTCCTTTGTGTAACGCGGAGCTAATTTTTGGCGGCTGGCCATGGGGTTTTTAATAAAGATATTTTGTTCAGGGTTATAAGTTTCTTCAGCTTCCCTATTTTTATTTCGATTACGCATTAATTCGGTACGATGCTGTGAAGATGATTCCTGAATCATCTCGTAGGCTTTGCTCATTCTATTACGATGATCTAAAATGTATTGCTGCAATAAGTGTTCTGTTAAGTCGATATCTAAGGGGTCGCGTGGGTCGAAATGTCCCGTTATGACTTCTAATGGTCTACATTTTGTGACACTGTGTATAGAGCTATTATATGCTAAGATTGCGTATGACATAAGGTTTATAACTGATTCGTTACGATGCTGTAATCTCAATAGTCTAAGGTGCTCCAATAACGTCGAGTGAAAACGTTCGACTATCCCGTTTTCATTTGGGGCGTGAGCTAAGATCTTGTGATGCTGAATTTTATGAACGCGAGTAAACTCTGAGAATAATTGGTTTGTGAACTCAGTGCCGCGATCTGATACTATGACTGAGGGAACACCGTGATGAGTACAGAACTTTAGTAAGGCCTGTACCACACTAATAGCTGTGCTGTCTCTAACATAGTATGCTTGACCATATTTAGAGAAGGAATCGACCAGTGTTAAATATTTCTCTGTTTCCACGGTAAATAAATCGAGATGTAAGATTTCGAAAGGTTTAGATGGTGGGGGAACTACGTGGAATTGCTGCTTTATCGGATTCCTATCATATTTTGCTTGGCCGCAGATATTACATTCATTTATATATTTTGTTATACTTTCCTTCATTTTTGGCCAGAAGTATCTTTTAGATAAGGATAAGTAGCACTCTGTGATACCACGATGGTTGGTTTTACCTTCGTGGTATTTCTGTATAATTTCCTGTTGACGTAAATAGTCTTTAATGTTCTCGAGTTCAACTTTAGTTAAGATAAGATTCATAGCGGAGCTTTTAAAATGGTTTTGTATAATAGGTATAATAGAGTACATTTCTAATGGAGGGTGAATTATAATTCCTGTCCTTACTTTGGGATTTACATATTCTTTGACAGCATCTACGACATCTCGTTCAAGGTTGGATTTAGATAACTGTATTACAGTACGCGTATGGCTCTCAAAAGGTTTGGAAACGGTGGTTTTTCCTTTTATGTTATCGACCACGCTAAAACAAATCTGTCTGTGGAATTTATTGAGGGGTTCGTCTGAAATGGGTACTTCTAGAATTGGGTTTTCTGAGTCTGTATGTGCTGTCAACGTCTCAGTGTCATTCAATGAAGGTGCTTTTTCTGATGGGTTTGCTATAACTGAACTTATTTCTTCGTTATGAATTTCTATACGAGATAAAGCATCGGCATTCGTGTTACACTTGCCTTGCTTGTATGTGACAGTAAAATCGAATTCGCTAAGTTTCAGTCTCCAACGAGTGAGACGAGAGTTAGGCTCTTTCAGATTCATTACCCACTGCAAAGGCTTATGGTCCGTTATGATCTTAAATTTCCTACCGAAGAGATATGGACGGAAATATTTGGTCGCCCACACAATAGCCAATAGTTCTTTCTCTATTGTGCTGTAATTTATCTCACTGGTGTTTAAGGTTCTGGAAGCATATGCTATGGGTTTGTCACTACCTATGGGGCCTTGGGATAAAACTGCACCTATGGCAAGGTTAGATGCGTCTGTGGTCAAAACGAAATCTTTGGTGAAGTCCGGGTACTGGAGTATTGGATCGTTGGTAAGTAGTAATTTACATTTCTCGAAACAGTTAACATAATTTTGATCTAATGAAATCTTTGATCCCTTTTTCAGGCACTGCGTGAGGGGCTTGGTGATCCGTGCGAAGTCCGGAATAAATTTGCGGTAATACCCTAATAAACCTAAAAATCTCTTAATCTCAGTGGCAGTTTTTGGCAATGGATACCTCTTAATCGCGTCTATCTTGTCTGGGTTAGGCTTGATGCCATCTTTACTAATGATATGACCTAAATAGGCAGTCTCGAGTTTGAGGAACTCGGACTTATCCATTTGGATCTTAAAGTTTGACTCTCGCAACCTTTGAAATACTTTTTCCAAATTATTCATATGTTCCTGTAATGACGTGCTAAAGATGATGACGTCATCTAAGTACACTAGACAGATATTATTTTGCAATCCTCTTAGAACGTTATCCATGACGCGTTGGAATGTACTTGGCGAATTTTTAAGGCCCATTGGCATCCTTAAAAACTCGAAATGGCCATGTTCCACGTTAAATGCGGTTTTAGGTATGTCAGAGGGCTCCATTTCTACTTGATAAAAGCCGCTTGCTAAATCTAAGGTGGTAAAATACTGGCAGTTACCTAATTTATCCAGTATGTCTGCGATATTAGGGATCGGGTACCTATCATCAACAGTTTTCTCATTTAATTTCCTAAAGTCTACCACTAAGCGCCATTTAGTTTTACCAGATGCGTCAGTTTTCTTTGGAACCACCCAGATAGGTGAGCTCCAGGCAGATTGAGATGGTCTGATGATGCCCTGTTCTAACATTTTGTTTATCTGGTCACTAACTTCCTGTCTATGGATGTACGGGTAACGATAGCTTTTAGTATAGACTGGTAATTCGTCCGTAGTTTTAATGGAATGTTTAATCTGGTTAGTAAAGGTTAAGTTTTCTCCTTCTATATAAAATACGTCCGCGTACTGGGCGCATAATGATTCTAAATTCGCGCGCTCTTCTACGTTCAAGTGACTCGTCCGTAGCCGCGAGAGAACGTCCGTAGCGCGTTGCGATAACTTCGTAGCACGCGAGTGATGGTAATCGTAGCTACCTCGATAATCTTGTTTCGTAGCACCGACTGATTCCGTAGCGCTGACTGATTCCGTAGCGCTTGGGATACGCGAATTAAAGTTCGTAGTATAGGAATGACGTAGGGTGTCCGTAGCATTGGTTAATTCCGTAGCGCTCATTCGGTTCCTAGCACGCGTGGACTCCACATTATGTATTTCGGCACTTACTTGGCGGTCAACCGAGAAGATTACGTCATGCTGGCTAGGATTCGTTATCTCTAAGTATCCACGATTCTTATTAACTTTAGTAAGACACTCGGTTATAATGCAATTTGATAGAATCTGTTCAGGGATAAACGCATCTCCGTCCTGGATGTTGATTGGCAATTTAACTAATTTAGAGGAACGCGCGGGTATTATCTCCTCATACAAATTAACGTTTCGCGAATCATAAACGTGAATTGGGTTCGTGGCGTTGTGAGTTATGAGAACTTTATTTTTAAAATCTATGGAAGATTCCCACTTGTTTAATAAATCGGAGCCGATTAAACCGTCAAAGTAGTTATGAAATTTATAAATGTATAAAGTAATATTATTCCTGTCATTAAATTCCTGAAAACACGGTAAGGTTATAGAGTTATTACATCTACTTCTAGCATGCACATTAACTACTTCAAAGGGTTCATAATTTTTTTTTACGTGCGGGAAAAATTTAGCAGTTGCTTCGGGGCTGATGAAGGACTGATTAGCCCCGGTGTCCAGGAGTAGTTTCAATGGTGGATTAGAAATCTGTATATATGGGAGCTGTCTCTGCGTCTGGAGATTGAGCTCTATTTTGGTTTGTCGGACCGGCCGGGTTTCTGAAAATCCTCTGTTTTTTCAGTGGAAGGATTTTCCTCTAGAGTTTCAGAAGGACACTCAGAGTTGCATAACTCAGGATAGCTATAATTAGGATCATAAAGGTATTCGTTCGTGTAATCGGAGAATTCATTATAACACTCCGGCTCGGTGTAATAGTAGTCGGAATAAGCGTTATCGTCATAGTATGGGCCGTATCCATAGTCATGGCATGAATTAAAATTCATCTCCCTAGTTTTAAAATAGTTGGTTGGCTGCGGGTTGCCAAACCTGCGCCAATCATGACCACTGGGTGGTAATGGCTTATTAACAAAATGGCTTACGCCGCTCATGGGTTTTGGTCCTTGAGAACCACTTGCCATGGGTGATGGTGGTACATTTCTATTGGGAAATTTAAATATATTGCTCTGGGGATTATAATTAGGGGGTAAAGCTCTGAACATCTGCTGTGTGCGCGTGGGCCCGCGATTCATACTGGGGTGAATGGGATTAGGCCTCCATTGCTGGGGTGCCTGTGGCATGTGGAAAGGCTGAGGGCGTGGAGGTGGCATGTTAAATGTGAAAGGTTTGTTAGGTGTGTGGTTAGGTGACACGTGTACGGGTGGACTATAAATAGGCTTAGTAGATGGTGGGTGTAATGATAATCTCCTATCTGGTACACTATCGTTTCTTTGTTGCAAATATAAAGTATTTATTTCCTCCTGCACATACTCTAAGGCCTGCTCTATGGATTCGGGCCGCATGCAACGTATGCGTGATCCCAGCGGTTCCTTAAGCCCGCGTAAATATGATTTTAGTGTGGCTTTTTTATATAATTGACGCTTGGCCTCAATTGTAGTTTGAACCGAATCATGAAGGGTTACATATGTCATTATAGTACTGAAAAGGGTCTGACAGCGTTCGTAAAACTCTTGCGGTGTACTATGGCCCTGAGTTTGTAATGCGAGGTCATTATATAACGCCGTTTCGTCTCTCTGATCGGCGAAGTTGTTAATTAAGGCATTTCTGATACTTATCCAGTCAGTTGCAATGCCGTTAGAATTTATAAGACGGGCTGCGGAACCCGTGACCTTGTTCAAAATTCCGTTTAATAACGCCTGATTCTCTAAATCGTGTCCCGGCTCTACTTTTATATGTTTAATTACTAACTGATCGCAAAGATGTATAAATCGGGTCAGAACGTTAGGGTTCCCGTCAAATTCGGGTAATAACCTTAATGATTTAAAAATAGTATCTACGGGATCGGAATCGGGCATTTTATTTATCTTACGATCCTCCTCTAACAAGCTATCAGAACTCAAACCGATATTCCTATTTGAATCTAACCTATTTCGCCTTTCGGCACGTGGGGTATTAGACCCCGATTGCCTAGGGTGGAAAATTTTGACAAAGGGAAAATTACACACTAGGAAAAGGAAGCAACACAATGAAAGATTCAAGGGTACTCACAATTTCATTATCTTGGTATCTTCTGGTGTATCGATGTCTTGATACTCCTGCGCTGCTGCTCGTCGTAGGTTCAGGATATTCTTACGTGGCGGGATGGCCACGCGGTGGGCTCGATCGACAACGGAAATCTTCTTGTTGAAGCGCGAAACCGACCGCGAATATCCTACCGACTGCGCCAATTACGATCGGCGGCAGCGATGGATCCAAAAAAAACCAATTTACTTAAAATAATTTAATGAATAAAAGTTACATTTAAAACTTATAATTAAAATTGATTCGACGATGACCGAAGTTGGGCTCAAAGTGAACGACGTGGTGCAGCGGGCGCCGCGGGTGACCGCTCGCGTTACGCCGACTCAGCGGGTCGCGCCTCGTGTCGACGATTGACGCAATTCCCTTTTTCTAGAAAGATCGAGGGCGATGTCGCATCAGCAGTTCTCCTATTGTACCATGGCGTAACATATATATAAACAAGGCAATGTTAGTAATTTATGTTTTCGGAAAAATGGTCGACAAGAATCAGTTTGTTTCAAATTGAAGATAGCTCGAATACATTTTTTTTGCATAATAAATGCTTTATCAATATGTACTGAGTTTCCCCAGATCATAACCCCGTATCGGAGAGAGGAATTAATATATCCATTATATGCTATGATAGCAGCTTTTTTTGATACTAGTTGACTTATGCGATGAAGAGCAAACACAAACCTATTTAATCTTGAACACAAGTCTGATATTTGTTTTTTCCAGTCGCAAAAGCAGTCTAAAGAGATTCCTAAAAATTTTATATTGGTTACATCGTCTATAGTCTGTTCATTATTATCCTGGTTTTTGTCGCTCAACAGCCAACCAATACATACATAAAAGACTTTCGGTTCGTTGCACATTGTTCATAAATATCGATTTCTGTCAATGATAGGATCACATTATTTAAAATGCTGTCTCTAATTAATTATAATGAAGATTAAGTTTTTGAAGGTTACGATGTTAAAATAGGGGTTGATAGTTTATGTTTCAGTTTAAGAAAGAAAAAGTTGTTATGGTTTAAGTGCGGGGTTCGGAAGCAAGAACAAATAATGGTCTGTAATTTTTTATTTCCAAACACTAAAATCTGCACCAACGCCCTTGTAAAGTGCTGACTGTCGTAGTTTTTATTTGAACTCGTGGATTAAACTAACTTTCTCTGGTTATAATTTTTTGTACTTATCCGAAGGTTTGTATGGAGCACCCATGCGATAAATCAAAATCCATGCGGGCGGCGAAAGATAAGTCAAACGCACTCGAATCCCTTATCAAAAACACAGTGTCATCCCTGCGATAACATCGCAAAATACCGACGGCATAGGGAATCGGCCATACCAAGTACAGACACGTTAGTTTGACTATTAGGAATTTTGGGTCAGTCAAATGGCTGTGTGACCATGATCCGATTGGTCTGGTTCTCCACTTAAGAGTCGCGGAGGTCAGATGGCAGTCGCTCGTACATAATAACTGCACTTGCCAAATCTTGGATCGTGCTTATCCCCCCCCCCTTCCCCCTATTTCTGGAATCGAAAGTACCCTATGTCACCCGGGGATAGTGTAGCTTTCCAATGGTGAAAGAATCATTCAATATTATTTCAAGATTAAAGTCAAACAATACACAGAATTCAATTCGTTGGAAATCTTTCACGCATATCGATTGTCGATGATAAAATAATTGCGTGACACAGAGTGAGACCTACGAGTAAGTACTTTATAAATTGTTTTCCTTTATGTCTTTAATAAATACTGGCTTTGAACTGGTTTATTGCAGTATGCTGATACGGCGTGAAATAGCTACTATGTACACAGTTGAGAATGCACATTGTGTTAAACAACTTTTATCTAATGGACATTAAAATATTGTAAAAATAGTAATTAAGCTTTTATACCACCGCGGCTATATTTTCTGTATGTATGTTAGTCTGTAAGGTATTTATGATATGAGCCAGTAATTACTTGTAATTGTGTTGCTCGAAATAAACGTTATATTATTATTATTATTTTTATTTGAAATTACATTATAGTTTTCTCTATACATTTTCAGCTTCTTTGAAATTAATTTCTGGTGTAACCTTTTTTTATATTTTAATTTACATTATCATTATGCCCATTTATGTAACGGCGACTGCTAAATCATTTTCCATCAGATTGTGGTTTATTTGAGAAAATTGGCTACGTGAATACTGTTACCGTTGTGTTCGGAATGTGTACATTGCACATACTGCTTTATATTCACTACAGCCTCCCTTAGACAAGCTGCATCCCCCCAAGTAGTTTTAAATTAACACCCTCTATTTAGGGTTGTGCGTTCATAGTTTTAAGACGACGAATTGAATATTTGTGTTGCAAGGATATCGATTTTTCTCAGCAATGACTTAAGCTAAGAAAATAAAATTAATTGGCAGGATTCATCATGTCTTTGACTTTGTTTAGTCCAATTGAATACACGATTGGTAAACTTTTGTAACACAGAATAATTAATCAAAAATACCTCTATAAAAACAGGGATTGCCATTTTTACGACAATCGGAAGCGACTTAAGCCTTCAAAATTACTAAATATAATCACGGAACCATACACTATAATTGGGCCATATATTATTTAAAATACATTTATAGTTTTTAAATCACACGGATAAAACCGTTTAGAGCGGGTTTTCTAAGAGCGTCTTGCGTCGCGCGGCCCCAGCAGTACGCTCCCGGCTATTGCCAGAGACGGTTCTATGTCAACTGCTCTCCGCCCACGCTCGCTTTTGTTTTTCGAATATTTATTCAAACCACTGACCTCCATCATATACATAGTACGCTGGACTGGCTATACAGTCTGTTTGCCCAACCTGAAATATGTGTGGCCATATTTAGCTTCTAAGATTCACCATCATGTTTATAATATTATTTTTTATTGTGAATAAGAATGATCTAAAAAGATAGCTGACTACGCACAATCACTATCCGTTGAACTCGAGTCTTCAGAAATGCCGTCTGGTCTGATTCAGTATCAGATTAATTTTTTAATTCTCTTATGAACTTGTACATTTCAGCATCCATTAAGTACCTACTTCTGTTTCTGACAATTGGTCTTCGATGTGGATAACATGTTCACATTGTTTTTGCCATTCATCTGTAGTAACAGTGAGTGACCGATTGGAATGCTTCTTCTGTTAATTTGACAATATTGTTTGCATCTTGTACCACATTTTAACTCTCAACTCGCCTTTTTACTAGACACCACATAAATTAAAATCATCCAATACGATTTTCTTTTATTGATAACTGGTGCTATTTTTTTTTTGGATAGACCTAAAATAATGGAAAACGTTCATTTGAGTGGGTTAATTATAGCTTCGAACAATCGATACCTATGTCTTGTCTTTTATATATCACAACATTCTATCTCCATCACATTGGGGTAAAATGTTGCACACTGGTAAGGTAACCCTATTTGCTAACCAGTTATGGCGGCATTTTCAAATGGCGAACATTTCCAAATGGGATTAAACGGCCTATAATGTCTTTTTCTCTTTCAAAAATCACGTACTGATAACACAATATTATTACCACTACTCTGAATCCTTTTTGGCATAATACAAGATAAATTTATCATTTTTAAATAGAAAAATGCGAGGAGCTTCGTCAAACGACCGCATGGAATAAGACACTGACAGCTGTCAAAGGTAAAATAACTCTGAAGGAACTGTAGACATTAAAATGACAGCTATTTTTTGTGTCGATTTGAAGCGCCGCCAGTGAGTGTACTATAGTTTGTTAAATTTTGGATGATCTCTGCGACAGGTGTGGCAGTGACATTTCTAGAGGCGTAGTCTTACCATAAACGAATGTTAAAACTTCGATTCGTAAGTAATCGATTCCTCTATCGATCTACACTGAACGATTGAGGACCTCTAGTAAAAGTGATTTAAAACAAAGGACACATTTGTTTGGCATGCTCTATGACTATGCGAAAACATTTAGGTGATAAAGATTTGTGTTTGTCCTGTGTCTGGATGTTAATATTTAATTAAGTACCAATTTGAGGTAACTTCGTCATTTTTGATACTCGTAGCACATGTCATGTGCTCTTTTACACGAATTTCGGACTTTGATCATATTCAAATTGTTATATCCAAACCGACTTCTAATCAATTTGATTTTTTTATTATAAAATTGTACGTTTAAAGAGATACAAAAAAAAATCCGATGTGTTACAATTTCATAATCGATTATTAAGTGTAAGAGAATGATAATAGCAATGAATATCTCTAAGTGGGCGGGACCCTACAATCATGAACGTTATTTCTCTTCATACATTTGACAGTCAAAAATTGTGAAATTTAACAGCTGTCAAATCGATGACAGCTGTCGCAGAGATTATCCAAGATTTAACAAACCATAGGAACTAGTTTAGGGATGTCTAAATTCATGTCGATATTATGTCATTTCTTAGTCGATAATTTTATTTTATTATTAAAGGGACATAGTGATCTCTTACAATAATAAACACTTGATATGACAACAAAATAGAAAAAAAAATGATTTGTGATGATTGTGTATAATTGTGTTAAACCAGTCCGATGATTTTAAACCATAATTATTAAAAAAGATTACCAAAATAACACGTGCTAAGTACCTTTCAATTGTTGACAGGTGGGAAAGTTAGACATTTTTTGACTCTGCAAATAATCTGGGCTAGACAATGAAATTTTATTCGTGCATTAATTCTAGAATATTTCGGAGCATTGTCACATATTATCTCGAAACGTTGTTTTTAGACTAAAGCCCGTAGTTGTAGTTTTATCTAAAAATAATATTTCAAGAGCCATTAAATAAAACAACTGAAACGGATAAAACTCGCGATTAATCCGTTTAAGTTGTTTTATTTAATGAGTAGTAACTACTATTTTTATATTATTATCTGTGGTAGTAACCGCGTAAACATCAGAAACCACTATTTCAAGAGTCATCTTAAGATCGATCTCATAGTTGAGACCTGTCTAGAAATACGGGCCAATGACATTTGGAATTATCTAAAAGTTATAATCATTATTTGGGGTCTTTAAAAAATTAGAAATAACTTTTTTCTTTTATTTAAATATAATAAGTGACTTGAGAATACTTTCTTAAGGACCTATCCCTCCACATAGAGAGTTAATAATAAGATACCTATGTACAGTCGCCAGCACATCAGACTACCCCAATCTGTCAAATTTCTACAACCAATTTTCAGCTTTATTCACTTCACATAGAGTTCTCTTTCAATTGAGATTTTTTGACAAATTAGGGTAGGTTGATCTGCTGCCGTCCGTACTTAGATTAGCTACACAAAGAGGGCACTTTATCTAAAAAAGTTTTTATCGATAACAAAATTCAGTCGTTGTATAGAACTAGTATTAGTTCCAAGTACACTCACTCACTAATTACTGCTCTCCAGCGAAGTTAGCGCCAATATGGCGATTTTCAAATCGGATCAAATAATTGGTAGCGATCGCCTGTCCAGCGTACTTGTACCTATAATGGAGGTCAGTGGTTTCAGTGGACGCGCGGATCCAATGCGTCATACGTCAAATTATACCTATCTCTTTCATTTGCGTGCTATTTCGTATCTTTTGTCTCACTTATCTTTCAGTTATATTTGTCAATGTGTGCAATGGAACAGATTTAAATATGAACGTAACATATCTATAGCATAAAACATCATTGCGCGGATCTCTTTGCTCCGTGCTCGTCTCTCGTCATAAATGTGCGGGGTGGGGGGGCGGCACGCGCCGAATTTCAGACTTTTAGTTGAACGCGGCGTCACCTTAAACTGTCATATTTATAATTAAAAATCAACCTGTAGATTAGAGCCAGTACACAATGCTAATACGTAATTCAATAGTTACAAAGTGTAAATCTATTAGTATCTGTTCACTATAATCTATCAAATAACCAACCGAATATTAAATAAAATATTTTTAATAACTCAGAAACGGGCATAGTATTTTAATATCTTTACAAGCGCAATTCCTCTGCCGTTGCGTAAGAGACATTTTAGTACCAAACCATTTTAAGAGCTTGTTAATGTGACTTAATTAAATTAATTACGAGTATGCCCTCATTATGGAGGGAAAATTAATTACATCGCTTCTCTCAGGTACTGGTGATAAGCCGGGTTTAGTTCAGGAAATCCGAACATATTTTATTCGACAGGTTTTTTAATTGGAAACGTTTTATTTAGCATACATTATGGTTCTAGGTACAATTTAAAAAAAAAAGTTTTTATACGAGTACACACCATTCCAAAGATCATACATGGAATGTTGTAGTTTTTTCATAAAATGATTTTAAAAATATGGCTGTGATTTTAAAAGGTTTAAAGAATTCTCATATCGTATCTAACTTCCATTATAATTTAATTTTAATTCCATTTAAAATATTAAAGATCGGTTAGGACCACTAGTGTTCCCTTATGCGAACTATAGTGATAAAAAATAAGCTTTCTCCATCCAGCCTGCACAAAAGTTTTTTGAAATAAACATTTCAAGACATATTCCAATAATGATACCTACAAAATTAATGTATTGACATTATTAAATTTAGTAATAGACAGCCCTTGGCATTGGTTCCCATTCAAAACCCCTCTGTGCCGCAGAAAAACAAAGCTACAGATGAGATGTGCTCACGTCCATTAGTCTTTGGTTATTGAATCTTCACTAGCATCATGCTTGCTGGCGAATGTGTCACTTTTTGATAGGAATTCTGTATCTGCCCGGACCAGGGCGAAGATTTGCATGGGGCTCTTTTTTGAATTTTTAAGTAATTAATCTCTTGTGTAATACAAGGAATTTAACGTTTATTTCTCTAGAGAATGATACCGTAATCTGGAGATTGAGATTCCTTGTTTTACCTTTTGGTTTAAGAAAATTCATAAAATGAAGAAAGAGAGATTTTTTCTTTGTTATTTTTATACTGATTAAGCCTTAGAAATATCTTTTTAAACATATTTGTCACTAAAATTATTCGATTCGCAGTTAAAATTACAGGCAAAACTAGTTTTAATAAGTTTCTTAAAGAAGTCCACAGTTAAAAATGGTTATTCAGATAACAAGTAGCCACAGTTCTTATAATAATGTTTGTGCACTATTATAATCTTACGTAGTTGGTTGATCGTAAAGATTGACCGTCGTAGCCGAAACTCGGCTTAGAGAACATTACAATAATATTTTATGTAATTTGGTACAGTAAAAGTGAACTACAGAAATCAATCAGAAACATTGTTCACCGATGAAACCATTCAAACGACCATTACACAGAATGCACATCCACTGGCTTGAACGTAACATGCACAATAAGTGAGTGATATCAATAATGGGACCATTATGATTCAGGAAACGCCTGATTGATCAATTGTTGTGCTAAACACGCTAAAATGTGCTACCCAACTGCGCAGGCAGACCGCAGGCCCGTTTGACGTGGCAAATGCAAATTGAAGTTTGTAGCTGCAATTGAAATTACTATAACTTGGGAATACTGTTATACACTGTGAGTCACGCGGCATAAAACCACGCAAAATATTAGAGATCGATTGAAGAGAAGAACCGTACGTTCGTTATGTTGCAAGTTGTATTTCCTAAATTTTATGTATTAGCCTTCCGTACGTAGCTTCGAGAACTACAAATTAGTCTTTTTTCCTTTATGACTGAGTTGCCATTCTTATGTTGTGGTAGCACGACTAATTCCCTGACGTGCTTATAGACCAACAAACTTATCTGTTCCGGTGGCCAAAATTGGAACTACGTGAAATGCAAAGCAAAAACGATATTCAATGACAGTTTTACATAGACAGTAGCGACGCCGCCACCGGAACAGATAAGTTTGTCAGTCTATATTTGACGTGGAAAATGTCGATATAATACTGATTAGTTTAACTGTGATCAAAGTGAGAAATACCTCTCCCAAGTTAAAAAGTTAGCTCTCTACCTCTCTACGTAGTTTGGAAGTTGGATATTGTTATTGTTATATCCAGTATCCCATCATTTCCCGTCGAAAGTCTAGTGATAGCAAGGCTGAGTACACTGATAGCGTTATCATGTTATTGAACAACGTTAACACAATCTCAGCCGCTAATATCATGGTGTTTTGGAGTGCTTATGACGTCAATGTGTTTGCATGTTGGCTTAAAATCACGTATTAAGTCTATCTTTGCTTATGATAAAGGTATTGGATATTTATGATTAACATTTTTACCGAAGCGTTGTTAATGTTGTTATACATTACAATAATTATCTATTGATAGTTGAGACCTTCGAAGGTGTAAAAGAAGCAGTAAGCAGTTTCATAGCAATAGAGTTTTGTTTAACTATTTTAAGATTGCTATTTTATATTCATATGTTTTGATCCAGGTATTATTATGCTCGTAATTAGTCCTGATTAATATTGGATCATTCATCAGACCCTTAGTGAGAATGAAACCCAACTCGGTTTGTCGTTTGTTCCATAGTTTCGCGGGAATTAGTGTCAAAAAGGATTAAAAATAAATATTGCTGACATTATCAAGTTTATAATGACAACAATGATAACATTTTTACTGCACGCGTGCTATTTATTATTAACACATTAATTGTTACTATTAATATTCCGGTCAACGCACAGGAACAAAGCAATCAACTTGTTGTGTTGTTCATAAAGCTACGTCCATAAAGGGTAAACAATTATTTTCGTTTTTTTTTTATTCATGTAATGGTACTTACTTACAGGCAGGGCCTCATCAACTTATCCTACTCTCGTTGTTTTTTTTAATTGTTTCTGGTGGGTTTTGCTCAGATGCTCTTGTGGATGCATTTAAGCAGCGCATTTAAGTGGTTCATGGAGACAGTTTTTTTTTTAATATGGTAAGAGTTGCATTGGCATAGCCTGTCGCGAATTGATAGGACGAAAAGAAAAAGAACCTATTCTCGTTGTAGACACTAATGAATAACGAACCAATAATGAATTGGTCCATAATTTAGAAGTTAACTAAGCTATAACTATTCGCATTTTCTATTTTTAAGAATTTCCTTTAAAATTAGGAAGTTAAATGAATGGCGTAAACACGATCGGCACAAGTGTGTTTCTCTCGAGTCATGTGACTATTTCCAATTACCTGTCTAGCAATGTTGACCTCTACCCGCATTGTAGGTGAGTGCGAATAAAGTTCTTAATTTATGGTTCATTAAAACGTCCAGTTACATGAGACCTCTGCTTCAATATAAGTGAGAAGTACTACAGGTTTGCGCAGACTGGTCGGTATTTTGTTGTTTAATTTAAATTAAAATCAAATATTAGCAAAGCTGGCTCAGGTCACATGACTGCCCCCCCCGATGGGCCATCACCTTGTCGCGGTGGGGGGGCTTAGTAGCCGGGTGGGCTCCGGTCATAGAGTAATAATGGCTCCGGTGAACTAAGAGTGGCCAAGTGGGCGGACCGTCGAAACAGACAGGTCTGCCTGCGACACGAGGGGAGCGGACAGTAGTCATTACTGTCTGCTCAGCGCGCCCTCGGGCGCGTGGTGGGGAGGTGGGGGCCGCGGTGCGCAACCGGTTGGAGGGGGCCGGTGTTACGTTGCCGTTCCCCCCTGCGCATCGGCGGCCCAAGCGGGGCCACACCGCAGGTTGTGGCATGGCGGTAGTACAGGGGGCCAGTAGGCCCCCCGTGTCGGGCGGTAGCAGCCAAGTGCTGCTCCCCACCCTCCAAAGCGGAGGGTGCGAGGGATCCGCTGGTAGTGTCACAGATGCAAGGCTATGCCGATTCCTGTGACACTACCATTAAAGCGTCTGTTGGGCACTGTGGGGTTTAGTGGGTATACCTACCCCTCGGGTAGGTGAGTCCCACATAACCCTCTGACGGGTGGTGTTGTCGCTTCTCGCCAGCACCACCCGGCCGAGGGTATGCGTAACGCATTCCCCACATTAAAAAAAAAAAAAAAAGGTCACATGACTGCGTCTGCTTTGTGACGGCTGACACACACACAAACTTGATGAATCAGTGCATAATTTTTCGATAAACAAATCAAAAATATGATTTCACGATTTTATTGTATGACATAAATTATGTTTGGGTTGTAAATGTCTAAAGTCCCAGCTCTGATTTTATACTAAGTAGCTTACTTGAGTTATAAACTCAATGAAGAAAATCAACGAAGGTACCACTAATACATTATAAATTACAAAAAATATCCAGCTAGCCAGAATAAACATATCAGTCCATTACATAATGTTGTCTTTGGTGGGATTCGTATCCAAATCTTGAGCGAACCAGTCAAATTGGCAACTACTAAAGTGGAAGATCTTTCTCAGTAGAAATAGGAGGATATTCTCTGTGGTCATTTAAAAATGTGTGCGCGTTAAGATTTGCACATACAAGTATGTCCTAAACAGTGACTTTAAAAAACTTTTCATTCACTTAGATTTACGACAGACTAATCCATAATATAATTATGTAAGAATATTCTCGTCACAGATTATAAAATAAGAAATGTGCAACATACGTGGCTCGGCCATCATCTATCCTACAAACAAGATGAATATTGATAATATTCAAAATACGGTCTTATAAGCACAAGGATTCGTTTCTCTCGAGGCGTGTGACGCTGCCAATTACCTAGCAAGGCGACCTTTACCCACATTAGGTGTAAGTATATGAATATCTTAATGTATGGTCTATTATCCTGCCCAGTCAGGCTTGACTTAGGGTTTGATATACAACAACATAACGTACATATTGATCAGACTCTCTAAAGCTAAAGCAATTAAGATAACAACATATTATGTATAAGTTTAAAGACCACGTGTAGTCTCGATGTTAATACATATGGCGATTTAAAATAGTAACTAGCGAGTTTCTTGCCGGTTCTTCTCGTTAGATAACAACATTCCGAATCCGGTGGTAGAGTCACTATGTTTCCTTGATAATTGACGATTCATAAGTGCATCTCTGTGCCATGATTTGCCTACATAAATAAATAAATATCTCTGGACATTATTCACACAGCGCCATCTAGCCCCAAACTAAGCATTAGCTTGTGCTATGGGTGCTAGACAACGGATAAATATTACTTATATACTTGTTTTTTTGTAAATACATACATAATATACATAGAAACACCCAGACCGATACAAACAGACATGTTCATGCACACAAATGTTTGTACCGTGCGGGGATCGAACCCGCGACCTCTGGTGTAATAGCCGACTTCTCGACCATTACACCAAATGGCTCGTCAAACACGAATAAATAATATTTTGATTTTGATAAAATTAAGATAAAAAAGTAAAGTACCAGCATATTTAATGTCCCATTGCAGGGTAAAGTCCATCAACTTTGAAATCAAGTCATCGCTACAACAAAAGGTAATCACCTTGCTTGCCAAATGCGGATTGGCGATAACAAACCTGGGAGCTATGTCCGAAAAAACAGGAACTTTTTTTTTTCAAAATAATATTTTAATACCTAAATACTAATTTTATCAATACTTAACACTAGTGCTCAATGATCTGATAAAAGTGTCCTTCAATGGTATGAGTATCGCAGTGGTCGCTTGCCATCAAGTGGGCTATGGACCTTTTTACGTACCTCATATAGCCTCACCTATAGCTAAGCTAATGATGATCACTTATCCTAAGAAATTCCTCCTGGGTAAACGAAAAGCGTCTGCAAAGAATGCTTAAATAAATTCCATTCTAAAATAATCCGTAGACAATAAAGGTTCACGCGGGGTGAAAAATGGCGTTACTGGATAAACCAAATTGGATTCCGCTCATTCACGCTATATAATGAAATATGGCTCGAAAATAATCGAAACGACGGGTGATAATTTAATAAATTCGACTAGTGGCAGCATTTCGATTTTCAGGGATTAAAGATCATTTTGCAAATCTTATTAAAGTTAATATTATTAAGGTATGCATAAAATTTAAAACTAGTTTTACACGTTCTACTTAAGTTTATATTCAAAACTTTATAGCGATAAAAATTACTGCCCAACTGTTAGGTAAATTTAATTTCAGAGTGCTGTCCAAGGTGAGTAGATGTGAAGTGGTACCCCTGGTTCCGCCCCGATGTGGAACAATACTGGGTTCAAGTTTTTTTGTTTCTCAATCGAGTGGCTACTGAATTTTTATTGGAAGAAAGCCGTTATACATTCCGTAAATTTAAACTCTTTTGGAAAGGATTTGCAAGATTTATAGTCAAGAATTAGTAGGTATATTAATAAGCTTATTCGTCAGAAAATAAGGAATTTTTTGTTAAAATTTGTTATGAATTAAGGTTTGGATATAAGTCAAGAGCTACTTGAGTTATGAATAAAAATCAACCGAGCTACAATAAACACTTGACACCGAAGGAATTATTTATATTTGCTGAAATTAGAGAAGAAATCTCTTCGTATTTTGTTTAAATGCTAGTATATCAGTTAGCAGCCTGGCACACAGTCTACATGATGGTAATCGGCCACTGCGGCCTATTCTTATAACATGTACACTGTAGGCTCCTCTTATCTTCGAACCTTTAATTTCAAGTTTATTGAATGTCACAATCATATTGCGGTAACATGGCAGTAGAGCTGTTATTGCGGTAGAATTCACCTAAGGGGTTGGTAGCTAGTCTGTCGGACTCCTATTACCAACAAAACTAAATTATATTTACAACTCGGAAAATTGCACTAAGAATACATCAATAATATACCTGATTGAGAAGTAATTTGTGTACAAATGAATATGTGCATGTACACAGACAAAGGTGTGCTGTTTTGTAAGATAAATTAAAATAGAATTAGCAATGTAATGCTAACCACATGATGTAATATAAATAAACTACGCGGTAACAGATTATTAGCTTAATGTTGAATAATTACTAAGCTGGTGGAGCTCAGAAACTGATGTCATAAGTTTTGATCGTCCCAAAAGTCAATACATGATTTTTACACTAGGATGGGAACTTGAGGTGCTCTCGTACTAAGCATTAAATAATAAATAAATAAATATCTCTGGACATTATTCACACAGCGCCATCTTACTTTAGTATATATTCTGTGATCTAGCCCCAAACTAAGCATTAGCTTGTGCTATGGGTGCCAGACAACGGATAACATTACTTATATAATTTTTTTTTGTAAATACATACATATTATACATAGAAACACCCAGACCGATACAAACAGACATGTTCATGCACACAAATGTTGTACCATGCGGGGATCGAACCCGCGACCTCTGGTGTAATAACCGACTTCTCGACCATTACACCAAAATGGCTCGTCAAAAAAAAAATCATTGATAAATGTATTAACAATGCTACTAAGTATAAGTGATGCACTTCAACAGAACATAATATAAATTACTTGTGCTTTGTTTGGTGAGTGAGATTGCCGGAGGCCCTTACACTTTTGTATACTAGAGTTCTTAAGATAAGCCGAGCTTAGCATGGTAAGTGCTGTTTCCTAGTGAACTTTACTGGCAGCTTACGGTTGCAGCCTAGATTGGTTTTAACAAGGTGAAAAGGTTTGTATAATAATACAACTATCTTGTGTTAGACGAATAATTAGTAGAATCGAATTACACATCACTATGGTCACCGCGTACGGTGCTCCGCACTAGCCGAGAGATGACAGATAGATTTACCGCGCTTGCAATGTATAACGCCGATTACTTAATTCCTAATAATGTAAAAGTATAATAAATTGTAATTAACAAGAGAAAGGTCTTTATATCTAAAAGTTCAGAAGTGCGATAAAGTACTTACGTGCGTAAACTGTGTTTGTAATGTACGGCATACAGCGTACTGCCGTGTGGGGCTTAAGATGTTACGCTGCCTTAAGTGGCATATAGCGTACTGCCGTGAGGGGCTTTAGATGTTACGCTGCCTTAAGTGGCATACAGCGTACTGCCGTGAGGGGCTTTAGATGATACGCTGCCTTAAGTGGCATACAGCGTACTGCCGTGAGGGGCTTTAGATGATACGCTGCCTTAAGTGGCATACAGCGTACTGCCGTGAGGGGCTTAAGATGTTACGCTGCCTTAAGTGGCATACAGCGTACTGCCGTGAGGGGCTTTAGATGTTACGCTGCCTTCATTGGCATACAGCGTACTGCCGTGAGGGGCTTTAGATGTTACACTGCCTTAATTGGCATAGTGTACTGCCGTGAGTGGCTCATATTATACTGCCGTGAGACGTGCCGACATGGACTTGAGACGATACAAGCTGTTAAGGGCTTATACATGCCGACAGAGGCATCAAACGATACGACGACGACGGTAGACGCGTAGTTGTTATACTTAGCTCTGATTTTATTGTTAATGTTAATTAAAGAGTATACTTGTTAGTTTGAAACTGTTGAGAGTATGGTAAATTGAATAATAAATAAATAAACGATACTTGTTACAGAATAAGGGATTGTCGAAGGTACAATCATTCCCGATAGTGGTTGCTCTTGGCATCTACTTTAGGGGTCTTTCTTAATCTAAAATACCGTGTCGTCATATCGTCGTATATGCCAATTGAAGACGTTGTCTTTACTTAATGAAGCTGGAATTTGATAACTGGAGCTGAAGCTGGATGTTGCCGACTGGAGCTGAAGCTGGATTTGCCGACTGGAGCTGAAGCCTGAAGAAATTCTGCAAGGACTTGCAGTTAAGCTGTTCAAGACGAACCTACTACGGAAGAACGTGTAGCAGCATGGACAATTGAAGAATGAAGGATCCTTCGGGGACGAAGGAAGTTGCAGGATGGCCGACTGTTAGACGAATAATTAGTAGAATCGAATTACACATCACTATGGTCACCGCGTACGGTGCTCCGCACTAGCCGAGAGATGACAGATAGATTTACCGCGCTTGCAATGTATAACGCCGATTACTTAATTCCTAATAATGTAAAAGTATAATAAATTGTAATTAACAAGAGAAAGGTCTTTATATCTAAAACTTGCAAAACAATAATATTTACTAACACCGGAAAGTTGGCACGGGATACTTCTCCGAGTACGTCCGTTTCTGAAACTTGAAGCATCAGTATCTGACCACAAATAAACTAAGCATAATTCAATTTGCTCTCTGTTATTAAATGTTTGCGGACAATTTACACTGCATGTTAATTTAGAGTAAGTCTAGAATGGCTTTGGTATTCCGCAAAACACCGGTACCGGTTATAAACTGAAATTAATAGTTAGCTAACGACTAATAGTTCACTTTCATGATTTGCCAAATATCAAGTGCATTCATTGAAATCTTATTATTTTATTATTTCTAGTAATGTAACTTGTTTTATTGACAGATTGTATGTGGATTGTAGTCTGTCGTAATAAAAAAAAATTGGAAACATTTATTAATTTGGCCGCATTGTACCTAAGTGGCTAAATTACGAAGCTGTTGTTTTATTAGGCAAACGATGGTACTTCAAGGCGGTAAAAAGAGTTAAAGATTTTAACTTATTTATCTACTTTCCAAGAGTGAGTAACATACTATATTTCGATACAATTACAAGAAGATTTTCAAGACTTCTACAATATCTTGTTGAACTGTAAATCGAATACGGGTAAGTGTAACTTATACAATTTTCCACATGTTACTCGTTTCTGGCGGATAGCCAAGCGCGAACCAAAGCCTTTTAAGTATTAATCACTCCAACAGGTGACCATTGTGGTGGAAATATCGAAAAGATATATGACTACAATACCTTGGTACTGGTGTAGGAATTTCAGGTAGTTCTATACACGGGCAATTTGTCGTTGAGAATTTGCTCGCTTTAGTTCACCGAATTAGTGTGATGAAGTGGTGGTTTTGTATCTTCGGAGTTATGAGTTCCTGATAATTTATCTGACAGATTTCTGAATATTGTCAAAAAGACAGGCTAAATATTTGACAGATTAATATTAGAAACTTATCTTAAAGTAGTGTAGCTGGTTTTAAAAAAATGAGATCATACTTATTAAGCAACTAACGGTCGACTCCGCGGTGTCACCCGCACGTAATTGCTTTTTTCGATAATTACCCCCTTTCCCCCCACATTTCCAGGATCAAAAGTACCCTGTGTCACACAGGGATAGTGTAGCTTTCCAACAGTGAAAGAATTATTCAAATCGGTTTAGTAGGTTTAGTTTTGTTTCGGCTTCGAAATCCTCCTCTATATTTCAGATATACTGTCGAAGGAGAGACAAACTAAATATATCTTCTGGATATTGATAGACGATCAATCTCTGGAAGGTTTCAGATAGTTCCTAGAAATGCACTTTGGTTTGCAATGCGATATTCGGTACCTATCACAACAATAATGTTACCTACGTCTACGACTGTTATGTTTACATTTGCAAACATGTTTCAAACTAATGCTTAGCCCGCGCCTCGCATTAAAATAAGGGATAAATATTAATAATATTTGATATTTAATTAATTACGCATTAATCATAAATAAAAAAGGGGATCATCCTACGTGGAGAAAGTTAAAGATTGTCATTCAAACATCATTATTTTTTTATGCATGAGTAGGTTCATACATAAGCATCGTTTTATGCAGGTGATTCAAATACATAATATTGCATTAGTTGATTAAAATATTTAAGGGTTTAAGCGTTTTTTTTACATAGAAAACACTAGCTAACATTTTGCGAGATGGCGACATATCGAAGGCCAATCCTGACTTTGGATTACAACAATGAATACAAGTCTCTCGTTAGACAGAGGAAGAGATGTAAAGACGGAGTAATTTGGATTATATAGAAATTTTAAGTTATTGAGAATTTGATTTAATTGCCATTCGCGAATGGATACGAAGTGGCGAGTAAAGAACATAATTATATTGAGAGAAAGTGTATTAGTATAAAGATACTAAGGAAGTAAAGAAATTTGGTGTGTGTGGTGTGGAGATACAGAATGAGATAATATAATGAGTGGAGATACAAATAAATTAGAATATAAAATGAATATAAGTGTTAGTTTTTGAATTCATAACACATGTAACAAATAAATAACATTAAAGCCGTTTAAAAGGCATTTAATTCTGAGCCTTAACGGTATGGCATTAGGGTCACGACGATTCTATGAAATTGACCTGCTTTTGGGAAGCCCTGCAAAAACTGGATTAGACCATAATACCTTCACGTAGCGTGGCTTAGGTCAAAATTATGTTATTTCAACAACGGAATGAAATAACAGCTGATTTGATACACATCGATGGAAAGAATTAACTTAGGGATTTCTGTACAGTACATAATTATTAAATCTAGAAAAATACCACTCAGTATAATTATATCCATTGTGCTTATAAAACCAGCCCCCCTAGACAAGCGGCATTTATGACGTTCGTTTATATATACAGCCCGTTCCACATAAGTTGTCCTTTAGCCGCTATATTGGTAGTATTGTTTTTCAATACATTCAATCTGTTTTTTGACAGATTTACAAAGCGTAGGCAATGCTGCCAATATAGCGGCTAAAGGACAACTTATGTGGAACAGACTGTAGCTCAATTTGCGATAGCGAATGTCAAAACCCATACTTTCACCACGTGACTTTTCTATGGCATCTGTCAAATCCATACAATTTAAAGATAGCGAATTTCGCCAGCTATGAAGCGATGTCATCTTGTCTAAGCCCCCAGGGCAGACGTGTATCATTGTTGCATGGTGACTCTACAACGGACTTCGGGAATTTCGGAAAGTTGTCTGTTATGGAAAATCGGCAAGCCACTCAATAGTAACGATTTTTTATCTCTTACGGTACAAAAATCAACAATAAAATCTTAGTTATGTCTGTTTAATAAGTCATGCAGCTTTTTAGCAGAAGACAGAAAAAAGAAGTTATCTCTTTGTAGTGAAATATTTATGAATGGTATTATATTATTTCTAATATTATTGCATATTATGCATTTATGATCTATGAGAAGAACCTAGAAACGTCTACGATAGTAAAATGTATGTCATTGAATTAAAATGTAAGTCTTTACGTGTGTAGGTATAATCATAGAGCCACTTATTTAAGCAAAGTATAAATAAATCTTTGGACATTATTCACACAGCGCCATCTAGCCCCAAACTAAGCATTAGCTTGTACTATGGGTGCTAGACGACGGATAAATTACTTATATACTTTTTTTTTTTTTTGTAAATACATACATATTATACATAGAAACACCCAGACCGATACAAACAGACATGTTCATGCACACAAATGTTTGTACCGTGCGGGGATCGAACCCGCGAACTCTGGTGTAATAGCCGACTTCTCGACCATTACACCAAATGGCTCGTCAAAGTGCATAGATTATTGCTAATTTTATTATCATACGTTATACGTGTCAAACCTGTTGATTGCAACCGTTTTATTGCTGCATTTTATAATGAAGTATGCCACAGTATCTTGTTTTAGCAGAAATACATTTAATACAGAGGAGATGCTAATGTATATTTTTTGTATGTCGGGGTAAGGACTCGAGACACTGCAAATTATATCTAGAAAAAAATAAATGTTGAACAACATCAAATACCTATGTAGATCTATATCTTACCCCACAGTACGTAGAAGTTTGAGTAATTGATGGAATATTATTGTTATCAGAAACAATGAAGGTGTCACATAATTATATATAGGTTAATATGGTAAGTTCACTTACCAAAACGCCATCAGGCGAGGCTAATAAAAAACAAAAGTCACTCAAAACCTTCGCTTAAATCAACCCAGCATGTGCACAATGCATAATCATGTTATAATCACAAAGCAAATACAAATAGTATAAATATATAAATATCTTTAACGTTTTTACATAAGCTCTGATATTTGAAAAACCTTTGCATTATACCAGTGTAGGTACCTCGTTTTGAATATTCATTGAAAAATGTTAAATAAGCGAAACGCCCAGCCACAAACCCTGTGGAAAACTAAAAAGAATAAGAAATTAAAAATAGTGTTACGGCATTTAGAAAAACAACCCAATTATCTGTAGTTGTGGCAACCTCGATTCATGCCAGTTTCGTGGTTATGAACATTGGGCCAAAGCCAAATAAGGTACATTGACAAAGTGGATTAAGTGCGGATTCCGTATCTCGGTTATCTAGTTTAATTCGGTGTATAACGTGATTAAACCTCACTTATCGCTTAAGAACCAATTTGACATTATAATGTTACATTAGTAACACGTTGTCACCTGTACCTTTATGTATCTTTAAAGCAGCTAAATTCAAATTTAATTTAAGTAAAAAAAATAAGTATTATGAACAGTTAATCAATGAATTAAATACAAATAAAAGTAGGCACTCAAAAAAGACTTGATGATCACAAATCCGTGTTATTTTGAACAAGATAGGTTATTTTTTCTTTCGTCTTGAAAATTGAAACAGAACAAATTTCGAGATTTCGGACCGTCACATAAGTAATTCGAGAAATGCACAAACCAATTTACTTTTTACAAATTAAACAAATAGACCGGGAACACCGATAAATCGTTTGCTATCGATATATAATTGTGAGAATACAATCATGGCATTGAGGAGGAGACCTCTTCTCCTGCTCTTTATTTTGAAGAGCACAGCTTCGCTAATGAAGTCAATTTCCTCAAGGTAGCTTGTGTGTGGCGACAATGCGGACCTAAGACATTTACATAAAGAACATATTAAGTATATGCAAATACTGAATATAAATGCTGCATAAAAATCTGCAATAAAGAGTTTGTATTTTTTGTCTATAGTCGTAACCACCAACAAAGACTTCAAGTGGCCCATGAAAACGATGAGAGTTCGAGAAAGTACTTCCTTCTCACAGATTCATGATTTTATTTTCTCTTCTACTCCCCTAACACCATAGCCTTACATTACTCCTTCCTCCATATTATTTTCTCAAGGAAGGGCTATGTATATAAGTAGTCTCTAGTCGTAGTTGTCCAGTGATCAGTTACATCAGGTGTCACACTTGCCACGTGTAACACTTGATTATGCTTATTTATCTATAAGTCAGAACAATTTATAGACAATATAAACATGAGACCATCAAAATATATGATACCAAAACAGTATTACTCTTCACACTTCTCTATATTATGTTACATGTATAGATCGAAATTAAACAAGTATAATAAATGTACCTAAATAGCTAATAACAACTTTGACCTCTTTTTATCACATGGACCTTTGCGTCTAGTAGCTATTTCTATTAATATGGATTTGTAATAGTATCCACTTATGTTACCTGTATGGTATGAATTACTCTTAATTATAATACAATATTTATTTTTCTTCCTACGCAGGACGCCTTCAGCTTTCTAGGAATAGAGAGCAATGTGCATGATCCTACCAGCTTTAGTCAGCTATCTTTTAGTGATTACGTACAGAGTATTATTATAGAACCTAATGTAGCGTAGGCGAAAATATCACCGTCGGTTCTGGGACTTTTTTATGTCAGAGGCGGCAAACGAGCCAGCGGGTCGCCTGATGGTAAGCAATCACCACCGCCCATGGACATCTGCAACACCAGAGGGATCGCTGATGCGTTGCCGGCCTATGGGGACTCTCACAAACCAGACGAAACATATTAGTAGTCACTATTATTTCACGCTGGTGTTATGTGAGAGAGTGGTACTTCCCCGGACGAGCCCGGACTTTTGTTGTTTTGTGGTGGCAGAAAGCAGTTGCACCAAGGTAATAACTGACTTGGCAAATCCAATCCAAATTTAGCAGTGGTAGAGCCATGCTGCTTTACAATACGAATGGGCCGGCTCTTCCGGAGAAGGACCACCCTCTCACATAACACCAGCGTGAAATAATAGTGACTTGTATTATGTTTCGTTTAGTCGGCAACGCATCAGCGATCGCTCTGGTGTTGCAGATGTCCATAGACGGCAGTGATTGCTTACCATCAGGCGACTTGCAGGCTCGTTTGTCGCCTCTGACATAGAAAAAATCCTACCCTGTTGATCCTAGTTTACCCAGACTAGAACTCTCAGAGAAAGACACTTTATTGTTTTCCTGTTCAGAAAGAAGGAGGGCAGGGTTACTACCAAATCACCATCGAGCCAGTCATTACAACAGAAAACGTAAAAAAGCATCGTCTTTACCAGGATTGATTATTTTCAGCAGTTAGCAAGGACAGTAAGTTCAAGGCTCGGTTCTTATTCAACCTCAGTGTGGCGTAATGTTGCCAGTTCACGCACTATGGGATTGTGACCTAAGTCTGGGACCTAACTGGTTGCTATGTGTTTTATTGTTACTCTGTGACCGTGGAATTTGAAAGATGCTCCGGATATTTGAGTATGACATAAAATTATGCTTGCGTAGGTACATTCCCGATGCGGTTCGTGTTGATTCAAAAGATCCAAATATTAATATCTGTACGAGTAAACTATTCGAGAAAACTAATGCATGCAATTAGTTTTAACTAGACAGCATTCACGCCTAAACTTCGCCTGCATATAAACGACGATATGGATAGTGTTAATACCTGCGGGAGCAGGAATGTGATAATTATTTTTCCGGCAAAAAACTCGACTAGAAAAGTGTCCCAAACTTTTCTCATATCAAAAATCAGTCGATCCGTTACGACGTGAAAGAAAGACAAAGAATAAACACTTATAATTCTGTTATTCTATGAGCACTAAAAAAAATCTTGTTTGTCATACTGGGTGTGACAATCTGGTGTGACTACGAGTCGGGAGTGGTGTTTAGGACCAGTGCAATGTTATGGATTGTTTGCAAGTAGACAGTTGTAACTTTAAATAACGTATGCCCTGAGGCCATTCTGCCGTGACACACTCTGAAGCCCATGTTTGAAACTATACTTTCGCTTACATGCAATCTTGCGTCCGTGTCGCCAGACTGCTTACGTTGCGCATTCCAATGCACAATGGTCGCTGCAGTGTTTTTCCAAGCGATATATTCCAGTGATGCAAAGCCAATTAAGCATGCGGATAAATTATACTTTACTACGCAACTTAGAGGTTACTAGTATATAATAATCTTAGTTATTAATCGATAGCTAATTTTGGAATAATCGGATGAATGATTTAAATTTTTATTATTGAGAATGAGAAATGTATTTATGCAAAGCACCCTATGTCACCCAGGCCTTTCCAACAGTAAAAGGCTTATTCAAATCAGTTCAGTAGTTTCGGAGCCTTTTCAATACAAACAAACAATCAAATCTTTCCTTTTTATAATATTAGTATAGTTAATTAATAGCATTCCGCCCGCGGCTTCTGGACTTCATGACGTTATGCCGGAGTAATGTAATATTATACCGCAATAAAGCATAAGCATTTGTGTCACTCTTAAACCATTTCGATACCAAAAATCAAATCGATTGGTTGCTTCGTTACGACGTGAAAGATGGACAAGCAAAAACCACTTATGTTTATGGTTTTTCATGGGAACAGAGCATTATGCTGGTGGTGGCAGAATTGGAAGGCAGATGAGAATAATACTAGTTTAGGCTTGAATTGAAACCACTCTAGTACATAAGACATGTGTAACTTTATAGTCATATTCCATTCAAGTTACAACAAGATCTAGAGAAGTTGCATAATCCTTACCTACTTTAAATATTTTTGGTCTAAATTAATAAAAAAATAGTTATCATAAGAATCAAGTTGATTTTAGAGGTGACCTAACGATATTAAAGCATAATCGTGTTTATTATTTCATATATGTTTTCATTCATAAATGGAAATAGGTCAAAGCTACGCGATCTTAGAATATTAATTTTACACTATTCAACAAACAAGATGGTTTGCTTTTTGTAATAAAATGTAGCCATGACTAGGCGATAACGTTTCCAATATCTTTTTATTAATAACTAGCCTTCCGACCGCGGTTTCACCCCCGCGTTATTTTATTTTTTCAAATATCTTTATGATCCTTTATGATAATATATCGCCATCGAAGCAATATCCACTAGAGACGAAAAGTAACATTATTTGTATAAAAATTATTCCCTCAAAAATTTTAGCAGTTGATGCGTGCCTCCCATTACAAAGACAAAACATCTTGCTGTGAAAGGAAAAAGCTCAAATAAAGCATCAATAAATCAATAAGAAGTTTGTTTGTTTGTTTACTATTGAATTCATGGACTGGTAATTAACCGCCTCTGTGCTATATGTAATGAGGTTTACTATTTCAGTTAAAAAGGGTCTTTTTTAGAGGTCACTTAACTTACTACTCCGTTAGATATTTTCTCGATGTGTATCGCTTATCGGACATTACGTTATGCTGACTTCCTTCATTATGGAATGCTCATTTTATTATAGGTAAAATTGTGATTGTTATCGCATCACCCGATACTAATCGGTGGGAATAATAAAAGGTTGTAGCATCGTTATTTACTTTTTTGAGCCACTAAAAGTTTTCCTAATGTTGCGCTTTCCGCACAAAGCCATTCCAGCCGATTACGCGATTTAGCCATCTACACACAAGATTGCGGGTCAATATTGTTTCCTAGAGCACTACCGTGCACCCTAATAAAATGGAGTTACGATTATTTTGCTTAAGCCTTAACGACCATACCGCATTGAAGGTCGAACACAGTATAAATAGTAACAGCAAGCTAAACTTATTTGGATATCTGCTATTATCATCCCACTTCAGTTCTCTATTAGCTGAATTCAAGTCATCGTTACAATAATAGGTCCTAGCTTTATTGGCCATCATGCTGGCCAATTTATGGATGACAATAATTTGATTATAAAAGCAATATATGCACTTGTGATTCCTCTGTTTATAAACTTGAATGTCTTATTTTAGCTGACTTACTGTAATATGATTTTACTGTGGTCGAGGTGCGATGCCGTACACTGTTGCTATACTAATAAAACGATGATCAGTGGTGATACTAGCTTTTTCACAAGGCTTTCCTACGATTAATTTTCAATGATGAAGCTTTACAGTACTAGTAAGAGTATATACAGTGTACATACATTCCTCTTTTTGAAATAAAATACATTTAAGGGCAAACGACCGGAATTAGGGAAAGTAAGCATTTGCTAAAATTCTCATAGATAGCAGGAGAAACTTTAAAATCTGATAGACTGTTACAAATCTATTATGAATATTTGCAATGTTCTTGTTTTTTTTTTGTACAAAGTTTAATGGTGCACATATAATGTAGAGTCAGTCACTCTACTATCAAGACTATATTTACAATATAACGCAATAAAATTCAGGCATTAATTTTTGATTTTAAATTTAGAATATCTATAGAAAAGAAAATAACAACATTTATTTAATGTAAACTTCTCGTTAGCAATTTCTTAGAAAACATTTCAAACAGGAAACCGCTGTGAATCAATTTCGGAGAGCAACAAAGTTAGATGTTTTCCGAGTACAAACAGTATTTTCATGATAGCGGCCTGACATTTTGTGGAGTTAAGTGCTGTGATTGACCGCAAACCGCCGACGAAGCCTCGCAATTATATTCATGTTAAATATCACATCATTTTGATTTCTGCTATGATACACGACGTAATTTCTTAACAACAGAACAGGCGTGATACTGTTAACAACTTAGTAATGTAGAATTTCAAAAACCAACTACATAGGTACATTGTAATTTTAAAAAAAGAAAAATTGTCGACTTTGTTTGGGCAATTCTCAGACAACACATACGAGTACGTTCGTTTAATATGTAACGTAATTGCAAAACAATTTAGCTGTTTAAATTTTGACAGGAGTTATTTCACCACCGGGTACCTACGCTCAGAAGTTTATTAAATAAATATTTTTATTTTATTTGTGGCGGCGGGATATCGTTGTTTTCCCACGTGCGCGCGCGTCTTGGTCCGCCGACACGCACGTGCTGGCGCGCAGCCCGACTACACCGCAAGTGGTTGCATGATGGGAGTTCTGGGGCAGTGTACCACCTGCGTCGAGCAATAGCAGGCAGTTGCTGCTTCCAGTTCATCCGTAGAGTGAACGTGATGGACCCGCCGTTATTATTCTTAGCTTATTCCGTTGATGGGCTCTTCGCCTAATGTGCTGTTACGCTGTGTTCTTGTTTATGCCTTTTACCACCACTAAACTAGATGAATGAAATCCAAAGTACATATTTACGCTTTAAATTAGGGAACAAAAGCGCGCCTCCCAGCTCAGTCATCGCATTAAAGTGCCTTCAGCGCCATCGAGGCAATCTGTTAGATAGCAGTCTAAAGGACGCTTCAAAAAGGTTAAGTCTATTCATGTCAACGACCTTGAACGGACGCCCTTGAGCGATCATGAGCGATGTTCTGCAATCGAATATTCTCGAGAATCGAATAATGATCACAACTCGATATTGCCCGTACTTTCTTGTAACCTCGATTTCCTTACAAAGTTATCATTTTCGTGAGACGATCCTTACAATATAGAAGTTTAACTGCGTTGTTTATTTTTGTCGTCTTTAACGTTCTCGTTATATGACGTGTAACTAAAATTTTACCTTGGATTTTATATTTATACACGTAGACATAACCTAAAAATAATGGCAAAAGTAATCTGTATCAAAAACTTGTGCGAAGTGTTTGCAAGGCTTTCCTGAGGAAAAGAACGGGCAGCCATTAACTTGGGCTCGTCTCTAATAAAGCTTATTTTTGACAAATTAAGTCCACGCATCAAAAATTTCTTAAAATACCTCGATGATTTCATCGTCTTTCCAAATTTCTATGAAATCATATTGTTTTCATTTTACGCAAATTCGAGCCTCCCAAAATGTAGATAAAATAATCCATAGCAACTCTAATGAAAATTCTTGCATGATTGTAATAATTGTTTAGAGCAAACTGTTTCTCATTTGTTTGAAAAGGGTTTGTCACGTTCAGCGAAGTTGCAAAAATACGTGATTCAACGACCAAGGTGAAATTGCTCGAAATTGGCCGGAATAGTTTGTAAATAATGGCGACTGTTCGATAAACGTTGCGGCTTCGCTATTTTTGGTATTCTGTGTTAAATAAACATTGTTTGGTTCAGTACTATATGGGCAGGATTTTACATTGTTTATTTTTATTTTCCTGAGTGAAATTGTGTGAGTTTAATTATATCTGCCTGCTTGTAGATTAACTTCTTCTATATATTAACTACCTATAACTTATTCTATTTAGCTAATGTCCAAACAATAGATACATAATGTATATTTGTAGTATTTTGGGTCAAAATGTGTTCCGTACTTAATTAAAACTGCGTATAATTATATTGACTTGTTTCACTGAAAAGGAGAACATTTAGTATGAGTGTAGCAAAAGATGACGAGTGAAGAAGATGACCACGCAAGAGAAAGAGATACATAATTGAGTAACTCCAAAGTCAAATCGCATTCTTGAGAATATATCTTAGTTTGATGCCTCTGAACTAATAAAGTTTCTTGCCGCGGTAGATTTTATTGGACTTTGATAGCAGTTAAATAAAATTAGAAATAAATGAGGACACAAAATAAGATCTAAGAATGCTTTCCTCTTGGGAAATCATGCTCGTCATAGGCAGATAGCATTACATTAGTTGGAAGATGGAGGCTACTTTTTGTCCCTACATATTATATATCTACGTACATCAAAATAATAAAGTAGCAGCTAGTTTTAGAGGCCTCTTCCTCAGGCTTCAACATGAATATTACCGTAACAAAGCCAAAACTGTGTTGTGACAGACTCAGAACAACTCTAACCAACAACCAGATGCAAGGTGTGTGACCCTACGTACGGGTTTAATACCCCGAGCTTTGCCATTGTTCCACAGAGGAGATCGTGTATTGGTTTGGTAGGTATAATAATTTAGTTTGTACATTAAACAGGGCAAGGATAAATGAAACCGTTTAAACCAAGCATTACCTAAGATTTGTTGGAAACCTATTTCCAAAATACCTATAATTTTTAAACAGGGTTAAAAACAACAGCATTGACGGATTTAGTCACCGGGCGACGGCATTAAATGCTGTTGTGTCCACAGCGTCCGTGGCGACGGGTCACTTCACCCACTTTAGCGGCCACTAATCCCTTAATTGGATCCCGCTGCGTGTCGCGGTGGGTCGTGCAACCTCGGTGATTCTAGCGTATTTAGCAAGCGTTGCTTTTTATTGTTATCGTAACAGAATATTTTATTATTTGCTAAGATTTATTTGAATTCGCTCTGTCTGAGAGTTAATTTATTTTTAATACTATTGTTTACTTCTATTGTTACTTCTGTCAAACAGTTGTACAAAAGCGTGCAGTAACTGTCAATAATCAGGCATTGAACGATGCTCCCTAGTGTAATATACTTAATTTCAGACCAAGGATAATTAGTCAATATATCCCTGGACACTATTTCTTTAGTTATTAAATACATATATTGGTGTATTATATGATTACTTAACCTAATGGTACACTAATTCGGTCGTTAAAATCGTATCATACTATAGATTTTGCGAGCCTATTATTCTAAGTGTACTAGCCCCTGCATTATTTTATCGCCGCACATCAAACCTTTACATGTATTTTTGACTGAACAGCCTGTCTAAATACAGGCAGGGTTTAAAAAATAACAGTGACGGATAAAGTGCTGACTTTATCCGTCACGGCATTAAATGTAAATCTGTTGTGTCTACAGCGGCCCGTGGTGACGGGTCACTTCACCCACTTTAGCGGCCGCTAATCCCTTAATTGGATACCGCTGCGTGTCGCGGTAGGTCATGCAACCTCCGCAATTCTGTCGCATTCGCAACGCTATTTATTTTCTTTATTTTTTATGCAGTGCGATATTTCTTTTAATTGTGATGTTTTTTTGAGGGGTTATTGTTCGCGCCCTCGCCACTGGTTGCCTTACCATACCCCCAGCATAAACAGGTAAACCTATGGGGTAAGTTTGAAGGATAGGACTAACGCATTGTTCAATCAACCTTTTAGCAAGCAGACAGTTTGAGGTTGCCTCACACTTGCAAACGTAAACACCATGAAGCAATATCGAAGGTTATAACTTCTTCTTATATAGAGAGTATCGGAGTACCGACCCCTTCTCTTTCCTCCTTCCCTCCCCATTGCCCTTCAAATTCCCCCTGCTTACATATTACTACCTTAGGTGTTACATTTGCTCGTTTGTCTATGTATTTTTTTATGAAGTAGGGATACTTCATAAATAAAAATACATGTGGAGACCGGGCCCTCTAGCCGACGCTTGACATAGCCACGTATATAAAATTTTCCAGAGGCCTTTTAGCAAAGATTATAGAACTAGTCTTAAAAATTTTACAAATTTTTTTTTTTTTAAATTAACTTAATACGCGTGCGGCTTTCTGCATAAAGCTCACATAAATCTAGTGCTGAAAGAAAGATTGAGATAAAAACCTTACGATATATTCTTTTTTACAGAGCGTTGAGCACCCCATCTGTTATGGAATTAAACATACCTCACGTAACGAAAACGTTTGAATAAATAAAATGGCTTAGATAAGTTGGCATATTTGCTGGTGATATTCATAGAAATATTATGTACCTACTGGTAATATTATGGTTTTTCGTGCTTAGAAAAAATTCCTTCCTCGGCAAACGCAAAGAAAGAATTTAATACTTCTTGCTTATGTAACATACGACATGAGTTATTTAAGATAAATAAGGATACATTTTATGAGTGTTAAAGTTCGAAACAGTAAGTTTACTGTTTAGAATCGATATTAATTTACCTTAACTTATTTTCATGTTACGTTTCTTAATTTATTCCACATTCGGCCCACTGAGTTTCGTCCCACATAAAACGGTTCTTCCATAAGGTCATAAAAATAACCTACCTCTACGTTAGACATTTAAACAAATTGGAAAAATTAAGTACATTAGTACTGAAGTATTAGCTACTGAATTCGATTCCGAAACAAATTGGCGTAAGTACGCAATTTACGATATCAATCCAAATGTAAAAGCCGATGGATTTTTCAAAACGACGACGAAGCTTTGCGTTACGTTCATTAGGGGAATGTGGTAATCGAATTACAGGAGCCCTGAGACCAACCTAAGGCACAGTGGGTAAAGACTTGTCCAGAAAGTTTTTACCACAACATGCGGCTGCAATACGTGATTTAATTATCTAATTGCCGCTTACGTACTATACTACATATCTTTGAAACTGCGATGGTAAAAGCTGTAATCTCAACCATTTTTGATCTGAGTGCGATGAGACTATGAAATAACGAACGATTGTTTTTAGCTAAGAGTTCCAAACCCAACTTAACAACATACACCATATTAATAACAGTTTAGTGGCACATTGATATATTTGTTTAAAAGTATACCAAATCCACACAAACAATTAAAAAAATGTTTGGAGCTTCTATAGTGTAAGTTTTTTAAACAAGACAATCAATCATACTAGAGTCCGTCCGTGTATAAAATTATGTTTTATGATAATTTTTAAATTTTAGGCTAACTAACTACTACATTACTCCATTTCGAAAAACGTCTCATCGATGACAACTAGTCGATTATAATTATTTATTTGTTTGAACGATGCGTTTATTTATCCGAAAGTTGATAAGTCGATGGCTTATTTCATCTAATGATAGGAATACTGTAGGTCGACATAGAATTCATCGATTGATTCAAAAAATGGTGTCTGCCTGAGCACCGATACTGATTTAGTCGGCACTGTGGCGCCTTCAGCAACAGAGGAACGTAATTCACTTTCATGATTACCGGAAAAGTTTTAACTCCTGACGTCGATGCTTGGAGTATTGCGGAGATGGGAATTAAACTTTATTACTTACACTTATAAGAGGAACTTAGCGATAACATATATAATAATAATAATAATAAAATGTTTATTTCATAAAAGCACTTACAAAATTAACGAATTGCTGTAGTAATTGCACTAGGCTCGAAGACCTGTATTGCAATACTATGGGTGAGATAACAATATGTGCTTAACTAACAATATTTGTTTCAGCTCCGGTTCTGTTTTATACAATTTTAAGTTAATAGAAAATTTTAGAAAATAACGCAAAAAATAATAATTAATGTTTTAGGTTATACAATTTTATGTTAATAGAAAATTTTAGAAAATAACACAAAAAATAATAATTAATATTCCAGGAAAAAACTCTAATATCATTGGAAAAAACGAATAAACACTAAAATAGTGAGAAACAGGCTCGGCAATTGAGGTGTGAGTAAGATAAAGAGATGTGTGAGTTTATGTGGTGTGTGTATGTGTGTGCGAGTAAGTCTATGAGATGACTTTGTGGTCGAGTGTAAGCATGTAAGTAGGTGTGTGTACTATGGATAAGGTAAGGGTTCAGCATATCAATTGTTGGAGGGAATAAGCTGTTCAGTTTCCAAATATGAGAGGTTCAGAAGCCAGGATTTGACAACTCTCTCAGCTTGATGTGAGGTTAGTGTTTTTATGGGGCAATATTTGTTAACTCTGTTGTAGATAAATGGGTGAGAATAGGGGGGCAAGCGTTTGGCAAATGTTGTACGGACGGGAGGGACAGATATTTTAAAAACCCGGTTTTTAAGTAGATTTTTGTATATTTGTGAGCCAATAGTTATTTTATGTTGGGCACACGCCACACGCCAGATATACAACTGACGAACACGGAGAACCTTTGCTTCTTTGTAAAGTAAGTCTGTGGGGAATCGGTACGGCTTGTTGAACATGACTCTCAAAACGGCACGTTGTGCTCGTTCTATTTCTATGAAGCTAGTTTTGGCCGCTCCACCCCATACTTTCAAACAGTAAATCAAAATGGACTGACACAGAGCGGTGTAAACCATGATCAGTACGTCTCGGGGAGCTGATTTTCGAAGTGGCTTGAATATATATAAAAATTTCCTGAGGCGAGCCGATAACGAGGTAATTTGTTTTTTAAAATTTAGGTTTTGGTCTAACTGGATTCCAAGGTACTTTATCGATGTAACACTTTCTATTTTTGCACATTTACATTGTTTTGGCAAGGGTAATATTGTACTACTGTCATAACATTTGTGTATAGCTAGCTGTGGTAGATGAGTTGGAGCAGTGGCACTGGTTTTGTGGAAAGCTATGTATTTTGTCTTCGTTGCGTTCAACGTTAACAAGTTTCTGTCAAGCCAATTGGATACAAGCATCATACCTTCCTCGGCAGTTTTAAGTGTGCTTTCCCATGTTTTGTCACTAAAAAGAATGACTGTGTCATCGGCGTAACAAATTGTTTTTGCATTATTTATGGAGGTAGAGAGAAGGTCGTTAACGTAGACTGTAAAAAGTGTCGGGCCGAGGATGCTACCCTGTGGGACGCCAAAGCTAACCGGTGATTCACCGCTCATGTAGTTACCTACTTTGACAGTTTGGTGCCTGTTCGTAAGGTAACTCTCGAACCATTTGTATGGTATCCCTCGAATACCAAGACATTCCATTTTTTTGAGAAGGATAGGGGAAGACACGGTATCGAAGGCCTTCGCCAAATCTATGAAAACACCAATACAGCACAACTTTTGGTCCAGTGAGGTCGTTATTGTATTTACAAGGAGAGAGACAGCGTCTTCCGTGGAGACGCCTCTTCTGAAGCCGAATTGAGAGCTAGAAATAAGTTTGTGCTTCTCTAGGTAATCTACCAAACGCTTGTTGACAACTTTTTCTAGCAGTTTGGAGAATATACTGAGTAGTGATATGGGCCTGTAGTTTGACGGAGAGCTTTTTTCTCCATCCTTGTGAATTGGTGTCACCGTAGCTTGCTTCCAATGATCAGGAAAAATACCCGTATTAATACTGAGATTGAAAATGTGAACTAGAGGTTCCATTATAAGGTGACGTATTTGTTTAATTAACTTTGGAGTATAGCCATCGAAACCAGGTGCACTTCCTTCCTTTAGTTTTAATATAAGCGAATCTACTTCATACACGTCAGTCGGAGCCATAAAGAAGGACTTTGGCGATGTGTTAGGGATATAAACTTTGGAAGCCAGTTCACTTTCTGTCGAAGAGAGTTGTGCAAGAATTTTGTCGGATAGATTCTTACCCACTGAGGTAAAGAACGCGTTTGTTAGGTTAAGTGCTTCAATAGGGTTGGATCTAGATTTAATCAACTCAGTAGGATTATTCTTATGCTTGGTGATGTTGCAAATGTCTTTAATGTTGTCCCACAGTTTTTTTGGGTTATTTTTGTTGTTAATTATTTGTTCATTGTGATATTGAGTTTTGATTCTACGTAACAGTTCGGTAAGAAAATTGCGATAGCGTTTGTAGGTTACTTGTGCCAGGTAATCTGAAGGATTATGTTTTGCTTTTAAATGTAGTTTATCCCGAGTTTTTTGGCAGCGGATAAGGCCAGGAGTTATCCAGGGCTTAATGTTGTTATAGGACCGTCTGGTGGTAACTTGTTTGGAGTTAAATACAAGTGCTTTATTTAGTACATCAGAGAATCTATCAGTAGCCTCGTTGACATCTTTTGTTTTCATTAAATTTGTCCAGTCCACAGAAGACAGATAGGATATTAACCCTTGAATGTCAACTTTGTGCGTAGTATTCTTAGGTGGGCGCTTCGTCTTTGATGTAGTAGAAAAACCAGCAATACACACATCATGGTCAGTAATGTCGCTGCTACAAACAAGTCCTATCGTATTACTAGTTGGGGTTCTAAGATAAATATGGTCTAGGCATGCAGTTTTACGAGTTGGTTCCGTGATTGCTGGTATTAATTGGTGTTCAGCCATGAGATATGTGTAGTCTGATAGTCTCTCACTTTGAGTGTCGCTAAGTAAGTCCAAGTTAATGTCGCCCATAACCACCACGGTTTTCATTGTTTTTTGTTTAGCTAAAATACAATTTAAAGATTCTAGAAATTTGTCTATATTGCTGAAAGATGGAGAGCGATATACTCCCAAAATATATATGTCACCTATTGTGATCGCGAGGTAGTTACATTCATCACAAGGAGGCTCCTCGACGACAGCATTCCATTTGTCATTGACGTATGCAGTTATACCACCACTTTTATTAATCAAGTGTTTGGTGCGATACTCGCTAAAGCCCGGAATATAAGGAAGGATAGTATTCTCATGGAGCCAACATTCTGTGAAAATTAGTATATCAAATTCTACACTAAACCTTTTCATAGTGATTAGGAAATTGTCAAAATTATGCTGGATACTTCTGATGTTCAAAGTTAAGACCCTAAAGTTCAAAGCTGAAGTTAAATAGGTTGAACAAGTTTCAGGACTGTCAAGTGTCAGACATTTTGTAAATAAAATATTATCTATGTCTGACAGGGTTTCCATTTAAGTTTGTATTTAAATTTTAAGAGGGGGAAGTCTGCACTTGACGTCCTGGCTCGGTAGACGATGTACTTTTTCGGAACTATGCGCCCAGAATGAAAATGATATGCTGAGATTAAATGTTCTATGTCTGAGAGTGTAGTGTGACTTGTAAGTGAGTTTTGTGTGATGTGTTGCTGTAAGAATTGTGTAATTATTTTCAATATTACTATAAATAGGGGAAACAATTTTATAGCACCGCAGTTACAACTCGCAGGCAGCTCTTGCAGGTCCAACTTTTTCTTCGAGTTCTTCGAGATGACCAATGCGTATTGCAGGCTTGTTCTCGGCTTGTCGGACGAATACGAGGCCGTTGCGAGTCCAGCAGTACTTAAAGTTATATTGCTTTGCACGCAATCTGACTTCCCGAAATAACTGCCTGTTTTTTCGCGTTAGGCGTTCGTTAATGTAGATGACACTCGGTGGCCCTGGCGTTATTCCGTCTGTCGTAAGTTTTCGTTGCGCTTTACATTTTTGAATGATTTCGTTCTTCTTTAAGCGCCGCACCAATTTGACTAAAATTGGGCGGGGTTTATTTTCTCGGCCAGGCGCAGGTGTTAACGAAGATTTTGGTCCAACACGGGATACGTAGTTGACGTCTGATTCATCAACTTCAAGCCCTAGTTTTTTGGCAGTGGCATGTACTATTTTGATTAGGGACTCGTTAGTCTGCTCCGGGATTCCGATGATTTCGAGCTCGTTGCTAATGGCGCTCTGTTCCTGTATCTCAAGTTCTCTCTGTGATTGAGAGACGCAACATTTAAGGTTCGATATCTCGCGATTGGCTTCATCTAACTTTTTTTTGTAATCAAACAACGCTTCGTTCAGAGTAGTGGTGACTGATAGAACCTGAGAACTTAGGTCACTTATTTGTTTACGCAGCGCGGGTATCCCACTTACTTCCTCTCTGAGTTTTTTAATTTCTAGCAGTATGTCGCCCAAGTTCACGTTGCTGTCTGCGCCTTGATTTCTAAGTTTATTACCTCTAGAACTTCCTCTTGATGACGTGTTGACAAAACCGCTCTCGTCTGTAACTTCTGCTGGCAGGCCAGTAGTGACGGTGCGGACCGGAGTGTGTGAGTTGTCTCCTTTTGGCAACAAACATGTACACGAAGGACACATCCATTTTTCGCGCCTGTTTTGAGTATTCTTTTTCCATTGTTCTTTGCTAAGATTGAGGCAGAGCAGGTCGTAAAGCTTTTTGCATTTTCCGCACTCCATATACTCCAGGTTAATAATATTATTACCACACGCGGTACAAGATTTCGGCATTTTAGTTTGTGAAAAAATCGACCCTGTGCGTAGCGATCCTAGTGTCGTTTTATATATTTTATATATCCTAGTGTCGTTCGATATTGTTTAGTAATTGAAAATTCACTTTAATTGCTTTGAAGTTGCTTATTTGTTTCTGATAGGTATGATAGTTAGCAACAAAGATGTTGTCTTTTCATGTTTTGAATTAACGTTCGAAGTAATAACTAAGTTGATAGTTGGTGTTGGCTCATAGAAGGCTTTTATGAGCACATATTCATACTTTGATTACAAAATCAGCAGAAAACTTTGTATAATATTATACACAACATTTCGTATTATATAGATTGCAATTGCTTACATATCCTTTAGACATCGGCCGCCAACAACCTCAACATTTAATTTTGATACAATTTGAACTCCTCATAAGTGGAGCGAGCGATAAATTCAGGTAGCTCGTCACTTTATAATCCGTACATTACATCAACGTGCTTTTACGATCATGTCCTTCGATCAGGTATAATATATGATCGAAGATCATGTCGGGTAAAATAAGATTTCAACCAAACCTCCTTCACACCTTTAATAAATGGCTACGACACGATCTTTGCATAGTAAATGGAACTAGATTAGACTTTAAAAGCACTAAAGCTTTTTTCAAAGCGTATCAGTGACGTCGGTACTTTATCTTTAGTTTAAAAAAGTATTTAACGTTGTGTGTTGTTGATTTCTTCAGATGTTAACTCGATTACTACTCTTTATGATGTTCTCCTTTTTTTATTTGTTTCAATAAATAGATAAAAGAGTATCTCATAATGATTTGGGCGAGCGAAAGGCAGAGTATTAGCTTAGCGCATTAGTAAGATGTAGAATACAATGTAGTTCGCTTATTGCATGGCTCACTCCCGTCCAATGCTTTGGCTAATGGCCTTGAGGGAGAGCGCAGGTCGTGTAGATCCTCAAGGCAAGTCTGAGGGCCAGCCTTCGCGAGGTTGCTGCCTGTTTTTGGTCTGATTCCTTCTGAAACAGACGTAACTAAAAACCCTCAGGCGTCAACCCGTCTTCCATTTTCCTTTCCTATCCGCTTCATCCTATCCCCTCCTTCCCAAGCACCGCCAACCCTAATTCAAGGTGTTTTGCGATCCGTGCCGAAGAATGCGTGGCTGAGAGGGAGCTCAGTCTCTAACGGAGCCTGCCCGAAACCAGGGCGAATCGGTGCAGTACTTAGCCCTTCCCCCGGCAAGCGGGGCTCTGCCGGGGGTGACCTTTTATTCCCCTAGCTACTTGTGGGACGTTCATGGAAGAAAAGCT
This sequence comes from Mecyna flavalis, assembly GCA_949319885.1. Taxonomy (NCBI): domain Eukaryota; kingdom Metazoa; phylum Arthropoda; class Insecta; order Lepidoptera; family Crambidae; genus Mecyna; species Mecyna flavalis. The sequence continues at coordinate 5,487,143 of OX439426.1, forward strand.
ACCAAAAACACCACCCAATTCTCCCTTCGGAGAACAACTTTCTGGGGCGAGCGGAGAGCCTAGTGCCTCCAAATCACCCAGCACAGAAGTTGCGGAGAGTCTGACGAATCTGTCGGTGACGGGCACAACAGCCGAGACACTGACTGATTCTGAAAAGACCCCACAAAACTGCAAGCTGCAAAAGCTTAACAGAGCGGCCAAGAAAAGGCTGAAACGGCTTCTGGCTACGGAGATGTGTGCCGAAAAGGCCCTGACCCTTTGCCGCAAGCCGTGGAATGCCATTGTGGTCGACCACCCAAACCTGGGACAGAGCAGAAGAGCAGAGGAGCAGCGAGTGGCAGCAGAGGACGTCCATGTCCCCCAGCTCCACCGCAGAGGTACCTCTGAAATGGCGATGACCACGGGAGATAGGGTGAGGATCTTGCAGGGCAACCTTCACCATGCGGCAGCAGCGTCTGCGGTGGTGGAGTGTTGCTTTGCCGAAAACAGGGTGGACCTCGCCCTAATACAAGAACCCTGGTTAGCCAATACAGTGGTACGGGGACTCTCTTCTGCGGGTAAGATCTTAGTGCATTCAGAAGGGCGAAGGCCCAGATCCTGTATTGTATATAAGAACAACATTAATCTTTTACCTGTACCAGAGTTATGTAATGATGACCTGGTAGCAGGGTTCCTGAAGATACCAGGGCTAAATGGACCGAAAGTGCTCCTGTGCTCTGCGTATCTACCAGGTGAGAAAACTGATCCCACAGTAGACCTGGAGCGAGTCGTGGAATTTGCCCAGCGAAACAACGTGGATCTGTTAGTGGGATGTGACGCCAATGCCCACCACACAGCATGGGGCAGCTCAGACATCAACAGGAGAGGTGAGAAACTATACGACTTTCTCGTACAAAATAATCTGATCACGCTTAACTTAGGCTGCAAGCCGACCTTTGTTACACGTGCCAGACAAGAAGTTCTTGATATAACTTTTGCTTCTAAAAACCTCGCCAAGTACATAGCAAAATGGCAGGTCAGTGACGAAAGTTCAATGTCGGATCACAGACACGTACGTTTTGATATAAAAGCAAAGCTTACATGTCAAACATATGTGTACAGAAACCCTAGGACAACAGACTGGGACAAATACAGGGACCAACTGAAATTAAACCTAGAGGTACTGCCTAAACATATTAGGACTGTGGATGCGTTAGAACTCGCAGTGGAGGGAGTCACCGTAGGAATCTGTAAAGCCTACGAGGACAGCTGCCCTGTGAGGGTGAAAACATCTAACACAAAAATCCCCTGGTGGAACCCTAAGCTGAGAAGGCTTAGGGAAGAAACCAGGAGACTTTTCAATAGAGCCAAACACTCCCAAGAATGGGAGACATACAAGCAAGCTCTAACTAAATATAACCTAGAGATTAGGAAGGCGAAGAGAGCATCGTGGAGGAAGCTATGTGACGAGGTGGAAAGTCTCCCCCGTTCGGCACGACTCCACAAAATGCTCTCAAAAGCCACTACTAATCAAATAGGACTTTTGAAAAGATCAGATGGATCTTTCACAAAAAACGAAACGGAGACACTGGAACTACTAGCCGCCACACACTTTCCAGGCTCGAAGCAGACGGCGGACTCCTCAAGTACAGGCAACTCTAGCCGGCCAAGGATAGAGGACTGGAAAAGAGCCGCCATTATGATTCGACCAGATCAAGTGAGGTGGGCAATAGATTCCTTTAAGCCATACAAGGCCTGTGGGGAGGATGGCATTCTTCCAATACATCTAAAGGAAGGAGCAAACATCCTCATACCACATCTGGTAAAAATCTACAGGACCAGCCTGGCCTGGGGACATATACCAGAACGGTGGACCACAGTTAAAGTTCTATTCTTACCTAAGCCTGGGAAAAAGGATTTCGCTCAGCCGAAATCCTTCAGACCAATAAGTCTTACTTCATTTCTTTTAAAGACAATGGAGAAAGTAATAGATATATATATCAGGAGTATCATCTTACCGATGAACCCGATACATCCTTTCCAACACGCCTACCGCAGTGGAAAATCCACGGAAACAGCCCTGATCAGCCTCACTGACAGGATTGAGAAGGCGTTGGAGGACAAAGAAATCGCACTATGCGCATTTCTGGACATAGAAGGCGCCTTCGACAACACACCAACAAACCTACTGGTTGGAGGCTTAGTGCGTAAGAACGTCGAGCCTGTTACCATTAGGTGGGTCGAAGCAATGCTTACCACAAGAAATGTAAAGCTAACCCTTCTACAAACAACAGTTGAAGTCAGAACCACTAGGGGATGTCCACAGGGAGGAGTATTATCCCCCTTATTATGGACCCTAGCTGTAGACCAACTGCTATATAAGATGGAAGACCTAAGCTTTGATACACAAGGCTATGCTGATGACCTCGTGGTCACGGTCAGAGGCTTCTGTCAAACTACGATCTCCTTAAGGATGCAAAAGGCCTTAAATACCATCAATGACTGGTGTGGAGACAATGGCCTATCGGTTAACGCCACAAAAACCGTTATAGTTCCCTTCACCAAGCGTAGACAGCTGAACAAGCTGATCAAACCTCGGCTGAATGGGAATGAAATTGAGTTTTCCACGGAGGTCAAGTATCTGGGAGTTACCATAGACCAGAGACTTACGTGGAACACTCATTTAAACAACATAATCCAAAAAGCTAAAATAGCTTTAGGATCATGCGGACGTATGGTAGGAAGCTCATGGGGGTTAAAACCCAAAGCAGTTTTATGGCTGTACACAACCATTGTGAGGCCGATAATAACATACGCCTCGGTGGTGTGGTACAATAAAGCCAGCCAGAAATCCGCATCAGATAGATTAGGCAGTCTGCAAAGGACTGCCTGTGCAATGGCAACGGGGGCCATGTCCACCACTCCTGGAGCGGCTCTGAATGCGCTACTCAACATCATGCCTCTTGACCTACACATCATCAAAGAGGCGGAAGCTAGCGCATACAGACTCAACGCCCAGGGAGGACTCAGACCTATCTCTCAAAAATTGAGGACCTTACTGGACTCAGTTCATGAGACACCAACTCTGAGGATGACCCCCGATGTCATGACACCGGTCCATGTTTTCAACAAAACATTCAAGGTTGAGATACCGGACAGGGAAAACTGGTTAAACAACCAAGTTACCTGTGAACGGGGAAGCCTAAACTAGTTCACCGATGGCTCCAAAATGGGCCCAAAGGTGGGCTATGGAGTATATGGAGAGCGACCAAGATATGAACACTCACAAAATCTGGGCACATTCGCCTCCATTTTTCAAGCAGAGATCTTCGCCATCATCGAATGTGCGGAAATCAACCTGCAAAGTAACCACGTAAATCGTGGAATATACATTAACTCAGACAGTCAAGCGGCGATACTAGCACTCGCCGCTAACCAGGTAACGTCAAAACTGGTGGCAGACTGTATGACCCGACTAAACTCTCTCGGAAAGAATAATAGGGTAACACTTAGGTGGGTTCCGGGACACGAGGGAATAATAGGCAACGAGAGGGCCGATGAACTCGCAAAAGCAGGTGCGGAGGCAACACAACATGGCCCAGAGCCAATCTGTGGAATCCCCAAAAGCCTAGCCCGTACCACCTTGGAAAACCTATACACAAAAAAGTCAAAAAAGGGATGGTTAAACATGCCAGGACTTAAACACGCAAAATCACTTACAAAAGCCTTTGATCCGAAAACTTCCAAACGGATCTTAGGACTGAGTAAGCGACAGGTACGCATCATGGTTAGAACCATTACAGGACACTGTTGTCTTAATAAGCACATGACTGTAATGGGTCTACGCGAGTCGAGGAAATGCAGATTCTGTCACACTAGCGACGAAACACCTCTGCATATACTCACGGACTGCGAGCCATTGATGCACAAACGTAGCCTTATTCTGGGGAAGCACATTCTACAACCAGACGAGGCTAAAGATATCCTCCCCAAGAATATCCTCCTCTTCGTAGAAGAGGTTGGGCTTGGAGAGGAACTGTAATCTAAGTGGCGTTCACAATAGATCAGAATTGGTCGCAGTGACTGTGGAAACACTAAGCCGCTATTAATAATAAAAAAACGACGGGTTGCACTCCGGGAGTGCCGGCAGAAGTGAAAACCTGAATATTAACGTTGTGCATTTTTGATATGTATTTTGGAATGGTTAGGGATTTAATTGATTGGTAGAGGTATAAAAGTACTATCATTTATGTGGTAAAATACAATATTTATTTGTTGCGCTATCGTACACAAACATGACAATTTATATTACATTAAAAAGTTTATCTCTCAGAATTAATGTAATCAGAAACTTTTTCAGACTTATCAGAAACTCCTTGCTGTGACACTGAAACGCCATGTAATAAACGATGATAAAATGATTGACAACCGTCAATGTCATACTTTTTTGATTGACAACTATTTATTTTCTAAACAACGAAAACAAAGTTTGGATTTTACAACTAATTGCATACTGGAATCTGCGGATAAACTTTTGAATTTGGAGCAATCGGCCAAGAAATGATTCCCTTTACAGAATCCGCAGACTCCCGAATCGTTAATAACACGAGTGGTGTTACAGTAATCAACATGTCGCTTTCGAGGATGTTCACTGGGAATTTGGGGTAACAAGTCAAACTGTGTGTGAGAACGAGCCTCTTGTCGCAGGAAATCGGACAGCATTTCCAACTTCATACGACCTGATGCATGCTCCGCAGCATAGCGGATCCAAAGACTGCGGAGAAGTGATGTTAATTTCCACAAAATACTGTTATATAATTCCGGCGAATAAAGATATTCCAAACTTTTTAAATGTTTTATTACGGCAATTAAATTTTGAATTTTGCAGGGTATCAAATTAAGGTCTTTTTTGTGGTCACTTTGTAGCATAGGAAGCATATAGGAAGCGACCGCACTGCGGCTATAATAGTAGAAGAGGTCACACTTGACAGTTCATTTATGCAAAGAAAAATATACCTTACGCTAAAGGAATAAAACTCAATAAAACAACATCAGTTCTTATTAATACAATTATTTACTCTACTCCTGATGTACATAAGAAGCACTTTTCTTTGCATGAATGAGCTGTCAAATTGAACAAAAAGCTATTATTGTCTATAGACCGACAAACTATCTGTTCCGGTGGCGGCGTCGCTACTGTCTATTTAAAACTGTCATTAAATATCGTTTTTGCATTGCATTTCACGTAGTTCCAATTTTGGCCACCGGAACAGATAAGTTTGTAGAAAACACGTGTCCGGACTTCAAATTTTATATGGATTTTCGATCAGGTCACGTGACACATAAATCCTGACGCGAGTTTAACATTTTTTCCCCATACAAAAAAAGTGCACAACGCCGCTAAAGAAGTTTTCACTTCAAAAATAATCTCATAATGAGCAGCGCGTATAGGTCTAAATAAAAATTAACAAAAATAAAATAAAAGACTTCAAACAAAAAAGCACCAAAAAATTATTACTTCTTCGTGAATGATATCATATTTTTTTAAAGAGGCAATCAGGATGACCTCACTCCACCTGATGGTAAGCGGTGATGGTGATCATGTACAATTATTGGGGAGCGGATACGTTATGAACTTATAATAAACCACTAATGTTATAGACGTGTAAGCAAATTTTACAATGCCCCAAGTTTCTTACTGGAACCACGCTCAAGACTACTTAAAAATAGTAACATTTATACAATTTTGCCACTCGTGTCTTCCAACTTGGTTACTCAAATAGATAGTTCATCCATTTGGCAGAAATCCAGCCTTCAGCCATTTGTTGATGTAAATGCAACGATCGTATCGCTAATACTCGTACTGGATGTCATATTAATTTGATTACCTATGAATATAATAGTCATAATTTGTAGTAAGTGTTGTAAATTATTAATATACCGAATTGCAATAGACATTGAGACTGATGCCCCTGGTACCACAAACAGACAAATTTCATTACGATTGCCCATAATAATAGAAATATATCATGGGCAATCGTAATGAACTCTAAAGATCTTGTGTTATACTGGTTATAGCTACGAGACTACACATTAAACCCGCCTAAGATTAAGCTGGCCACTTCAGTAGAATACGTCGGCCTTGGATCGACACCGAACAGATTTGGTGGTAGGACTTTTTCAGAGCCTGACTTGCTGGCTGCCACACGTGAAACCTCCCGCTTCAACCGCTCTGTCTGTGTTCCAGAACTATTAATGTTATTCTAAGGGGCAGCAAAACAATCGGATTCTGGCTGGCCACGACAAACCATCACGAAACAGTTAAATACAGTTTAGTTTTCTAACTTAACTTCGCGGACTAGTCGTAAATTCAAATACAGGTAATGCTGTCGCCGGCTACCGTAAACTCGACTGCGGATTCATTAATTCATTTCATAAAACGTTCATATTCCTCAACCTTACAATGGCACGTTATAGGCTGCCGGCATCAACTGCGTGCATTCCCACGACGCGGTCAGGAATAAAAAATGTCCTAGATATTCCTAACTAGATTATATTATTAAACGCTGCCGTTCCGTCTGCGGAACTTTAGGGTTTTTTTTTGAACCATGGGAGTTAATGGGACTTGTTCGCAGATTTTCACATATTTTTTTTACTTTCGAATGTCAAATGCGATTGAGATCAATAATGGCCTCATATTGAAAAAAAAATTCCTCCATTGTACCAGGAGTATGACTCACGCTCTCGGTTCTTAGAATTATTGCCGAAAGTGGTTTAAAAAAAAACAAGGTTATCAGTGAGCCAGTCGTTGTATAATGGAAAAATCATTTTGAAAGTGTTGAAACTATTAACTTTCAAATAAGACTTTTTATTGGATATTCACTGATAAAAATAAAAATGCTTTTTATATTAAAAGAAGGACGAAGAACTTTCGTAGTCACCGTTAAAATCGGACAGCCATCATAAATTTACCCAAACCTCTTTTGTTACAAGTTCCTTTCAAAATAAAAATATCACCTGTATTTCTGAGAGAGAAATTATAAAGCATCGAGTGGCGAGGTGAAATGATCCCGTTGTTTACATTCAAAGGATCGTTTTGTCTCGTGGTGTCGTCATTAGGGAGGGAATATCATTGTCAACCGTATTCTAGGTATTGCGCGACTTTTATGTCTCTGAAATTTCAGTAATTCAATAAATAAAATTGTATTCCGATTTAAAACGTGTTATTCTGACAGATTTCTAATTTAGATGGTTCCTGGATTTCACATCTTAAAGAACAATGGCAAAGTCCCATACTACGTTTGTCCTAGATAAAAATTGGGGCGTCTATGATTTAAAAAATGCTTATACACTAGCAATTGCATTACATAAACATTTCCAAAAAGAATTTTAACAAACGGTGGTTGCAAAAAAAAGTAATAAGTATTTTTGTAATTTGAGGTTATGTTGGTAATGAAACAAATCCTTGTTTATTTTCTTTTTTTAGTAATTAATAAAATTATTTTTTATTAAAATAGTCATCTTAGAAGCAGTCAGAGGAAAAATAAACAGTCTCCTAAAACATTTATGAGAATACTGGACCTTTTAAATAATCGTCTGTGGCTAAAGTACAAATCGTGCAAAGCCAAAACCTATAAAAAAAAATAGACTGTCAAACAAATTGCTTTGCAGTTTCCTGCTGTCAAAATAACTTTGGTAGCAGTGTTGCAATTGGCAGATAGTTAAATATTACGCGAGACAGCTTTAAAAGTTACATTTTTACCAATAAAGAAACATTACGCTATTTTATGTACGAAGGGAACTTCCACTGTGCTATTTTTAATGATATATAATTTCTAAGTTACACATTGCATTGAAATAAATTATTTTTATTCCTTTTTCTTATTATTGAAAAAAATATAAATGTGTTATTTTTTCTAAAGCGGCAACACAAACGCGTAAGATATTAATATTGTAATCAACTGAGAGGTTTTTATAATTCATGATTTAATATCAGCCTTTAAATAAAAATGTGTTATGATGTAAAAATCTGGCTAATTCAAATAATAGTTTTTGTATAAGTCAAGTTTTAAGACACCTTAAAAACATGCAGGTATGAAACTGCCGTTGTTCTTTCGTTTTTCTGTGTAAATATTACATGGAACAGTGATTTAATAGAATTTCTATAAAATTCTTTCTAAATATTTCTGTCGTATAATACAACCAAATCAAGAACAATTCAATTTAAGTACTATTGGGATTAGGAAATCTCTCAGAAACACTTATTAAAAATGAAACATGTTCTTTTCGAAGCTTATATCTTTCGCTCCAGTGGATGGGAAAAAGTGGTCTCGCTAAATCAGGTATGTCCCGAAAAATATATTATTAACGTAGCATAATATGCTGATATATTCAAGGTAACCCAAAATATAGAGTGTTATATATCACGCTATTTCTTACCGAAATAGCGATGAAAGTTTATTATCATTAGATAACATTTTGAATACATAATACTATAGGTAAACATAACTCGATTAGTGGCAGTTGATGAGTGATTGACCCTAAAAATTACACAGGAAATAATAAAATTACGTTGATCAACATTTTTTCTTTTTGGTTGTATAGAAGCACTTTAGTTATAAACACATCTAAACCTAGGACTTAGATAAGAGCATACCCGTCTCATGTATGCGATATTTAATATTTCTTACGGGTTCATGTCTCTTTAAGGGAAGAATCTGATGCTAGTTAAACGAGGTTGGAAGTCATCGATACTCAAAATGTTCTATACTAGCCTTCCGCCCACGGTTTCACCCGTGCATAATTTCTTTTTTTAAATATCACCCCCTTATCCCACATTCCCGGGATCAAAAGTACCCTAAGTCACCCGAGGATAGTGTAGCTTTCCAACAGTTAAAGAATTATTCAAATCGGTTTAGTAGTTTCGGAGCCTATTCAATACGAACAAACAAACAAACATTACTTAACCGATTTGGAAAATTCTTTCACTGTTAGAAAACTACACTATCCCCGGTTGACATAGGGTACTTTTGATCGCGGAAATGTGGGGGAAGGGGGGATAAGTGACAAAAGAAATTACACGCGGGTGAAAACGCGGGCGGAAGGCTAGTGTACAATAAACTATGTTTACATACATTCGACAAAGTTTAGAAAATATGTCTAGATCTTGAACAACCGAAGACATAGCTATCTCCATAAACCACAGTAGGTAGACTAAGTGTAGGTTATACAACTACTAACTCAATCATGGCGCTCAAAGCTGTTGAGGGCTTCCTGTGAAATCTAAAGTTCTTCATCATAACATCCGACGAGTTAATTCTGCCTTATACTCGTAATTACTTTAACTTATTTTCTGCTCATGTGAGAACCCAATCTATTTAAAAAAAATGGGCTCAAGATACAATTAATGTAAGTATTTGACAGATCACATCCTCATCATTTCAGTCCCACTGCAAAGAAATAGAAATAGAAATCATTTATTCGCTAGAAACATGGTTATATATGTAGATGTCAAACAATATACAATTAGAACAAGCATGTTTCACCAAAGTGGCATGCAAATATTATCGTAACTTAAATAATATTAATTTATTAATTTTTAAATGAAAAAGCAAGTTCAGTTATGCCATTATTGATAATCTTAATCAAACACCACAAAAGACAGAGACTTAATATTTTACTTACTTAATCCACAAGCTTGTTATGTGCGGATTGATGATCACAAACCCGAGCTGTGTTCTGACACTCCAACAAAAACTTTATCCGACCCAAACATTGAACCTAGGACCCCGAGATGACGGCATGGTAGAACATAAGCATATCCATCGAGGCGGTCAAATTATGTTTTCCAGTATAATGTCCTAAATTGAAACTAATGCTAGTGGTTTTTAACAATTGGACAAAAACTGTGTCTGAAGCTATAAAAAAATGTTGTAGTTTCGGATCACTACTAAAATGCGGATCAATCTGAGAGATGATTGCTCTTATAATGCTGCCATCTTTCAGGATGGAGTGTATTATACAAACGCCACTCAGGAACAGCGTTTCCTATCGAATCGTACCGTGTCTATTTGTGATTTCCTACACACGTGCTTCATTTCCATACCGTACCGACGTTACAGGATACATTTAAGGACACTCTGGCTTTTGCTAGTTTGTAGAACGAGGATTTTGGTAATTGGTTTATGTACATTTGTTTATGACATAAGTTATGTTTTCGGAAATTAAAGTTATACATAATTCGGGTTGTCAATATTTAAAAAAAATTAGTTGACGAGAAAACATACAAGCAGAAGGAATGGGATCAATAATTGATCCCATTCCTTCTGCTTGTATGTTTTCTCGTCAACTAATTTTTTATTGCCGATCAGTTAGACAATAAAAAGGTTTTCACGAGAGAGTTTAAAACAGCCAAAGGTATTGTGGCAACAGGTATTACGTGTAAGGGTTATAGCTAGCCATAGTCAATAAATAAAGGATTATTAATAATTGAAGTGAAAACTTCTTTAGCGGCGTTGTGCATTTTTTTTGTATGGGGAAAAAATGTTAAACTCGCGTCAGGATTTATGTGTCACGTGACCTGATCGAAAATCCATATAAAATTTGAAGTCCGGACACGTGTTTTCTACAAACTTATCTGTTCCGGTGGCCAAAATTGGAACTACGTGAAATGCAATGCAAAAACGATATTTAATGACAGTTTTAAATAGACAGTAGCGACGCCGCCACCGGAACAGATAATTTGTCGGTCTATAGACAATAATGGTTTTTTGTTCAATTTGACAGCTCATTTATGCAAAGAAAAGTGCTTCTTATGTACATCAGGACTGGAGTAGAGTAAATAATTGTATTAATAAGAACTGATGTTGTTTTCTTGAATTTTATTCCTTTAGCGTAAGGTATATTTTTCTTTGCATAAATGAACTGTCAAGTGTGACCTACTATTATAGCCGCAGTGCGGTCGCTTCCTATATGCTTCCTATCACTTCCTTTCCTATGCTACAAAGTGACCACAAAGACCTTAATTTGATATCCTGCAAAATTCAAAATTTAATTGCCGTAATAAAACATTTAAAAAGTTTGGAATATCTTTATTCGCCGGAATTATATAACAGTATTTTGTGGAAATTAACACCACTTCTCCGCAGTCTTTGGATCCGCTATTCTGCGGAGCATGCATCAGGTCGTATGAAGTTGGAAATGCTGTCCGATTTCCTGCGACAAGAGGCTCGTTCTCACACACAGCTTGGCTTGTTACCCCCAAGTTACCCCAAATTCCCAGTGAACATCCTCGAAAGCGACATGTTGATTACTGTAACACCACTCGTGTTATTAACGATTCGGGAGTCTGCGGATTCTGTAAAGGGAATCATTTCTTGGCCGATTGCTCCAAATTCAAAAGTTTATCCGCAGATTCCAGTATGCAAGTTGTAAATTCCAAACTTTGTTTTCGTTGTTTAGAAAATAAATAGTTGTCAATCAAAAAAGTATGACATTGACGGTTGTCAATCATTTTATCATCGTTTATTACATGGCGTTTCAGTGTCACAGCAAGGAGTTTCTGATAAGTCTGAAAAAGTTTCTGATTGCATTTTTTCTGAGAGATAAACTTTTTAATGTAATATAAATTGTCATGTTTGTGTACGATAGCGCAATAAATAAATATTGTATTTTACCACATAAATGATAGTACTTTTATACCTCTACCAATCAATTAAATCCCTAACCATTTCAAAATACATATCAAAAATGCACAACGTTAATATTCAGGTTTTCACTTCTGCCGGCACTCCCGGAGTGCAACCCGTCGTTTTTTTTAATTTTTATTATCGTTTTACTCGTAGATAGTAAAAAGCCCATCATATTCAAGCAACGTATCTGAGAAACAATCACATGCAAATCTACTTTGAAAAAATAAAAATGCTTACATATCTTTCTACTTGACAGCTAGTCTGACGCCAGCTCCAATATATTCTGTATACGCATTCTCTAAATCCCGAGGGGACAATCCTTTACGCATTCCTTTCCACTCGTTATCCATGTCTCGCCTCTAAGAAATCGAAGAGACAGTTAATAAACTTTGCCGAATAATTTTTTTTTTTTTTTTTTTTTTTTTTATGTAATAGGGGGGCAAACGAGCAAGTGGGTCACCTGATGGTAAGTGATCACCGCCGCCCATAAGCACCCGGGACCCCCTTAGGGTCACAGGCGCGTTGCCCGCCTTTAAGGGTGGAATATGCTCGCTTCTTGAAGGCATTTATGTCGTATTGGCTTGGAAACACCGCTGCGGGAAGCTGGTTCCATAGAGCAGTCGTGCGCGGCAGAAAATGTCTGCAGAAACGTACAGTAGTTGAACGCCACTCGTCCAAGTGGTTTGGATGAAACCGCATTTTGTGGCGGGTTGTACGGTGGTGGAATTTAGCAGCAGGAATCAAACCAAATAATTCCTCGGAACACTCCCCATGATATAGGCGGTAGAAGATGCACAGGGACTCAATGTCTCTACGCAATGCCAGAGGATCTAAGCAACCGGCAAGACTCTCGGCACCGACAATCCGGGTTGCTCGGCGTTGGATACGGTCAAAAGGAAGAAGTTGGTATTGTGGTGCTCCGGCCCAGAGATGACAACAGTACTCCATGTGAGGCCGAACTTGGGCTTTATAGAGTTGGAGGCGATGAGTCGGAGTAAAATACCACCTTGCTTTACCTAGGACACCTAATTTCTTTGAGGCAAGCTTAGCTTTTTCCTCCAGATGACCGCGAAATTGAACGTCGCTCGAGATATCGACGCCGAGAATCCCAATGCTCGGTTGTTTATCAAGAGGAGTGCTCTCAAAATCGAGGGAAACGACAAATTCGGTTTTTTTTGCGGTAAACGCACAGACTTGTGTCTTTTTCGGGTTAAATTGGACCAGGTTAAGACGTCCCCAAGAGGAGACATCTTTTAGGAAGGTCACCATCTGAGACACAAGTCCGTTCCGACTTTCTATCACATGTGCGTTGGAAACATTTGCACGACCGGTGTAAGAAGTATCACCCGTACTGTCATCTGCATAGCAATGAATGTTACTGGTTTGTAACAGGTCATTGATATGCAGGAGAAACAGTGTTGGGGATAGCACACAGCCTTGCGGGACACCAGCATTCACCGGTTTTAAGTCAGAGCAGAAGCCGTCAACTACAACCTTGATGCTACGCTCCGCTAGGAAGCTGGCGACCCATTTGCATAGTTTCGGTGGCAGACCATATGAGGGAAGCTTCGACAACAGTGCCCTATGCCACACCCGATCAAAAGCTTTAGCTATGTCCAAACTGACCGCCAGCGCTTCACCTTTGCTTTCAATTGCTTCTGCCCATCGGTGGGTCAGGTAGACAAGGAGGTCACCAGCTGACCGTCCACGTCGAAATCCGTACTGACGGTCACTGATCAGCTGGTTTTCCTCCAGATATCCTAGGAGCTGCCGGTTTATGATGGTCTCCATAACTTTGGAAAGCAGGGAGGTGATCGCTATAGGTCTGTAATTGGCCGGATCTGAGCGGTCACCTTTTTTTGGGATCGGATGTACTAAGGCCGTAAATGATCTCTAAGTGCTTAGTGAAGACAGGAAGATGATTCAGTCAAATTCTCGAATCGTATATAATCGTATTATCGTATAGGAAGCATAGTACAAACACTGTACAGTTGGATAGCTGCGACATTTTTCACCACTAGATGTATTTATCAAGTCGAAAAAGAAAATTACACCAAATCAGTTGTACCTACACTCATAAAATAGGTAAAGACCGTAATGTAGACCGTCTCCATGGAACAATGGCTAAGCCGAACGGGTATAAAACCCGGATGTCGTGGGTTCGATTCAAGCCTAGAGTCTGGTTGAAGGTAGGGCTTTTTCAGAGTTTGACTGGCTAGCAGCTAGCCCTGGCTACCACAAGTGAAATCTGCCGCCATAACAGCTCTGGCTGTGTTCCGGCAGTATACATGTGGGAGCCAGTACACTTGAAATCAGAGGCTCGAAGATCAGATTAGTCTACAGTCTGGCAGCACATTGATGGACGTTTCCAGGTGAAGCGTCCCTTAATGGAATAGGCCGCAGTGGCCGCTTACCATCAGGTGGGCTGCGTGTCTGTCTGCCTACTGATGTAGAATAAAAAAAAATCGATTGTATTCTCATAGAATAGGTAAAGTCCGTAAGGTAAAATTGTAGACGCGTGATAAATAAATAAACACCACGTTAACAGAACTCGCCATTAATAGTTTTGCGATAGTCCCCGCATCTATCTCGGCCTTAATTGAATGGGAATGCCTATCGACTTTACTCATTATTCCGTTGAATATTTTCAGCGGGCCTCGGTAAGAATTGAATGGTACGCGACACTTCCAATTATCATTGTCCTCTTCCTCGATGTTCGTTAAGGTAAAATGTCTGAGCGATGGGAATATTGTCGTGGCCGACTAATGATGCTTTTCAGATAAAATGTGTCAAGGATCTGAATAGCCCGATTTAAGATGGATGGTTCAAGAATTTGTGCGGAAGTAAGATTGATAGAATAGAATTTTCTGTTGGAGCATTTGAGTTTTCAGAGGAAATAAGTTTCTTTAAGTCTAGGCACTGGAAGATTTATGTTTTTTTCTTCAATCATTCTTATGTCACTCTTAGTAATTTGATTTATGGTATGTAATATCTGGTAAATTCAAAAAATGTTAAAATTACTTTTGTTATCCAGATTGGTACTGAATTTTGGTTTGAATTGTAAAGTTTAGTTGTTTCACATGACGTTACATTTAAAGAATTATATAAATCGTAAGTTAGCCCCAATCAACAATGAAAAAGTAAGAAAAGTGAAAAAATCGATTACTTTGTCAGTTTCGCCTTATTAATCATCCCTTAAAACTAATAACTACATATTTAGTTTTGTAAATCGTTCATCCTTCCATACCCACAAGAGTACTCCACAGATAATACAATCTTAAAAGCTAAAACAATCGCCTTATCTGCGGTTCGTCGCAGTTTCAAGTCTTGAATCAAGACCACATTTTCTCCCGTCGCGGGTTGAAGAAAGGACTTAGTTCTAAGCGCTGACCTAGTTCGCTGCCCACTGCTGCTCGTACAGATAACAGGAACACTGGGACACTAGTGTCTGCGTCAATGAATATTAACACTTGAATCGGCTTTGCTTAATCCATTACTGCGGTCGCTGACTTCGTGTAGGCTAGAATGCTACAGCTGATTAATTCTTAATTAGTTAGTAAAATCAATAAGAAACCAATAGTGCCGTATCTAAGGGTCTACGCTCAAGCATCAAAATATGGGTTCGATTTCCGTTCTAAGTTGCTTTGTTTCTGATTGTTCTGGGTATGGTTGGTAGGTATTCAAAGTAAAAGCAATGCCTTTGATGGACCACAACTGGTGTACATATTTGAAATATTTGAAAATGTTGAACTTGATGAATGCTCTTTGGATCCATTATTAATTATCCATAGTAAGTCTTATTACCCAGTCAATACTAAACCTATTTACAACAAAGAAGAATCTAGTTTATCTGAATTCTGAACGTACTTATGTGTTTGTTTTCTTTCCATCATATATTTATTTATTTTTCTTAATATTGCATTAGATCATTTATTTTCCCGGAAGACGGTTTGTTATTATATTTTTTTGCTTCATCCGGTGTTTTATTTGTAGCAAATGAGATAAGGGATTAAATTCTATATTGAGTTTTATCATTTTTCGATATGAGTTAAATATCGCAAATCTTCGTCTGTTTCCTTTGCGATTGCATAAACCTAAACAATGTGTACTGGTATAAATGTACAATTGAATCGATAGATGCACTCCTGCACTGCAACAGTTATGTAGAACAAATTGAAGTCAAATAGAAATGTCAAACAACTAACGCGGTGAACGATATCGTTACGGACCGTATGTCCCTTTTGAGACTACGGAAGTTTATATTTATCTTTGACTGACTTGATTTTGATTTCTTCTTAGATATGACATTAAAGAAATGCATGCATTTAAGAGCTATAACCGCAGGCTAGTGAGAACTGCTTCTGGGAGTGGGGATAAAAATCTGAAGACGTTCGCCTCACTACCCACTAAACTCCACCTAAGCACAGATTAATAAATAGTTACACCTAAGTATGTATATTCCCTCCACTTCAATTATAGAAAATATTAGCGCCATAAAGATTTGTGACAGGTTTGGTAGGTGGTAGGACTTTTTCAGAGTCCAACTTGTTATAGTATGTGTGCAATAGTTAATCACTTCCTGAGGCACGCGCGCAGGATTCAGGAAGGGAGGAAAACACCATCAGTCTGTCCATTTGTCCATTGATTACTTAGCGCCGACTACAGCTGCCCACTTTACCCACAGGTCAATTTTGCCGTTAAACGTTCATATTTTTTGGCGAATGAACAATGATCGTTAATACTTCGGAACCGTAGGCTAGCGACACCTGCGTCTGTTTTTGGGGCACGACAAATAACGTTCGTCGCACTACTTACTGAACTCCTCCGTTTCCACTTTCCAATCAAGAAGGGATGAGCCGGTAGCCCTAGGACTATTAGCCGCCCCGTCCCTAAGTGATCCCCAGTCATGGCATGGTGGCGCGATTGACACTTTAAGTGCTACCCACTATAACACGGAGACATTTAACAGCGCACCTTTTTTTTTTTGTGGAGGGGAATGCTTTTACGCACCATAACCCGCCTGGGGTAGGCGAGCCGTGTGTGGGACTCAGTGCAGCTCCATGCCCCAGTCTTAAGAAAGACTGGTGCACGGAGAATACCCACTAAACCCCGCCGCGCTCCTACATCGCCGTCGGTAGCGTCCCTGGGATTGATATGACTACCAGGAACAATTAAACAGCGCGCCTAGCTAAAGTAAAAAAAAAAGTTAAAATTAGTTAAACAATCCTCGAGATGTTATGTAGTTTATTTCAGTTAATTATGAGGGAGTTCCGCACACGATCTTAGTCTCCGTGTTGCCCGAGATAATAGACGCAATGAAGGACGGTTTGCTTAAGAATTTTGGGAATTTCTCGCTCGAGAAAATGTTATCAAGGACTGAAGAAACGTAAGTGATCAGTGAGAAACGGTTTCCAACTGGAAAATCTGCAAATGTATGCTATAATAGTAGTTAAGTATATTTATTTTCCATCACAACAAGACTTACATATATACATAATCAGATCATGGGCATATCTATACAGATTGCCTGGGTTATGTTGTGAGTGAGGGACTGATGCCTAAAATAGGTAAGTAAATACCTGTGCTAGGTCACCAGGAAACCAGGGTATGAAAACATATATAATTATATAAAAATATTTCATTAAATTTCATATAATAAAATATTTTTTTCTTTAGAAACTCAAAACACATAAAAGGCTATTACGACATATTTTTTTGAAGTGAAAACTTCTTTAGCGGCGTTGTGCACTTTTTTTGTATGGGGAAAAAATGTTAAACTCGCGTCAGGATTTATGTGTCACGTGACCTGATCGAAAATCCATATAAAATTTGAAGTCCGGACACGTGCTTTCTACAAACTTATCTGTTCCGGTGGCCAAAATTGGAACTACGTGAAATGCAATGCAAAAACGATATTTAATGACAGTTTTAAATAGACAGTAGCGACGCCGCCACCGGAACAGATAGTTTGTCGGTCTATAGACAATAATGGTTTTTTGTTCAATTTGACAGCTCATTTATTCAAAGAAAAGTGCTTCTTATGTACATCAGGAGTAGAGTAAATAATTGTATTAATAAGAACTGATGTAGTTTTCTTGAGTTTTATTCCTTTAGCGTATGTAAGGTATTTTTTCTTTGCATAAATGAACTGTCAAGTGTGACCTCTTCTACTATTATAGCCGCAGTGCGGTCGCTTCCTATATGCTTCCTATGCTACAAAGTGACCACAAAGACCTTAATTTGATATCCTGCAAAATTCAAAATTTAATTGCCGTAATAAAACATTTAAAAAGTTTGGAATATCTTTATTTGCCGGAATTATATAACAGTATTTTGTTGAAATTAACACCACTTCTCCGCAGTCTTTGGATCCGCTATGCTGCGGAGCATGCATCAGGTCGTATGAAGTTGGAAATGCTGTCCGATTTCCTGCGACAAGAGGCTCGTTCTCACACACAGTTTGGCTTGTTACCCCAAATTCCCAGTGAACATCCTCGAAAGCGACATGTTGATTACTGTAACACCACTCGTGTTATTAACGATTCGGGAGTCTGCGGATTCTGTAAAGGGAATCATTTCTTGGCCGATTGCTCCAAATTCAAAAGTTTATCCGCAGATTCCAGTATGCAATTAGTTGTAAATTCCAAACTTTGTTTTCGTTGTTTAGAAAATAAATAGTTGTCAATCAAAAAAGTATGACATTGACGGTTGTCAATCATTTTATCATCGTTTATTACCTGGCGTTTTAGTGTCACAGCAAGGAGTTTCTGATAAGTCTGAAAAAGTTTCTGATTACATTTGAGAGATAAACTTTTTAATGTAATATAAATTGTCATGTTTGTGTACGATAGCGCAATAAATAAATATTGTATTTTACCACATAAATGATAGTACTTTTATACCTCTATCAATCAATTAAATCCCTAACCATTCCAAATTACATATCAAAAATGCACAACGTTAATATTCAGGTTTTCACTTCTGCCGGCACTCCCGGAGTGCAACCCGTCGTTTTTTTTTAGTACTACACAGTCATACCAATAAATTTTACAACTAAATGCTATCACAAACGCTGTATAGGAAATTAGGAACCCGTATCTATCAGAGGCGTCAATATTGGGCAAAATGGGTAAATTCGTTTTCATCAACGGCTTTTTCAATTGTGTGCGATCCCCTCACATAAACATATCTGTTTTACTAGCCTTCCGCCCGCGGTTTCACCCGCGCGTAATTTCCGTTTTCAAATATCCTCCACTTCCCCATATTTCCGGGATCAAAAATACCCTATGTTCACCGGGGATAGTGTAGCTTTCCAACAGTAAAATAATTATTCAAATCGGTTCAGTAGTATCGGAGCCTATTCATTACAAACAAACAATCAAATCTTTTTTCTTTATAATATTAGTATAGGAGTATAGATTGGTCTGGATTTTCTTTTCTATAACATAATAATATAATGTATTATAATTATTATGTATTGTGTTTATAATAATTGGTCTAGTAGCCACTTTGAAAGCTTATATTATATTACTAGCGGCCGCCCGCGGTTTCACCCGCGTGGTTCCCGTTCCCGTGGGAATTGATCAAAATCCTTTCTTTTTTAAGATGTATTCTGCTATTCGGGACGGAAACAAATCCAACAAATCAAAAACCATGGCCATCGGTCCAGCCGTTCTCGAGTTATAAGTGTTGTAACAAACACGACTTTCTTTTATATATATAGATAAGAGCTACATGACACTTTGGATTGATATTTTTTATTTTATTTTACATATGCCACGAAAATATCACGATGAGACCTGCACATTCAAACAGCTGTTCATTCAAGGCATGTTTCAACTGGGGGTTTCTGAGATCATAATGGCAGTCGCTACCAGAGCTATGTACCTTGAAATACTAGACATGCCAAAACTCTTTCTCTTGGTGCAGGAGTACTTCGACTCCACCTGACCTACCTTTCCTTGACTTGGCGATTCGGGAGAAAACGCCAAGTAAGACGAATTTTACTAATATAAATAGCTGTTTCAAAAGAAGAACCAGTTATTAGCACGAAAAAAATAAACGTTCGTCGCCGTACTCATATCAGCGCAACCTACTTCACATTTCATGAATAAATTATTCCGACTTACACCTTTTTCTGCGATAAATATTCGTTAAATCGTTTTTATTACAACCGTATCAATCATCCGCCGGGATATTCGGAGATGCCCAAATTATTACCATCGCCACGGCTCCATTCAAACCCGCCTTATCAGGCTAAGCGAAGTTTTTTTCATATTTCAATGATTTTCGACACGCAACCGCAAAATGCTTCAATTTGTGATGGAGAAGTATATGTATGAATTGACAATTGTATAATGTCCTACTGTCTTCCAAGCCGAGTTTTCAGCTACAGCGGCCAATCTATACGATCGACCAACTACGTAGAATATATTATAGTGCACAAGTGAGTGCGCAAGCACAGGTGCACTCCTTATTCCCAGACTCTCATAACACGGTGGGACAGCAGTCTGATACGACCGAAGAGAGGTAGGGACAGGCGTAGGACCAATTATTATAGAGCCAACTTCCAAATTCTTTCTTTTAAATTCACACAACTTTTTCGACCCGGTATTTAAACTCAGGATCCCTGGCGCTGCCGTCGCTTTAATAAGACCTTCATCCACTGCGCCATGAAGGCAGTCAAATAATGTTATGACTGAATGTGTAATACGATTTAATGAAGAAGAAAAAATGAAGTCAGTATTTATTAACTTACTAGCTTTTCGCCCGCAGTTTAAACCTTTAAAATCCTGGGTGGAATCGAAGTCACGATCTCTTAGTATTTAAATGCATGATGAAACTAAACTTCTGTCTCACGAAGACGGTTGCCTTAGTAAACTTTATATTTGCCCTAATTTGATAAAAAATTATTGGTGTACTTTGTCTATTCCGCCTGACATACCTAGTAATCACACAAAAAATAGATATTACTGAAAGATTACGAATTTCAGTCCAAAGAAATGGTCTAGCAAAAACCTAGAGCTAGATACAGATGATTTATTATAAGCTAACAAAAATAGCTCCTTTCGGTAATGTATCATCACTCACGCAACAAAATGCCTCATAAGTTATTGTACCTAATGTTCTCCAGACTTAAGCGTCAAAATATAAAATTCATGCATGGGAACAATGAAAGTATCTAGTAGTCATTTTCTTCAGTTGACAGATAAGTACATACCCCACCTGTTGGTAAGCTGCCACTGATAGCTACAAGAAGCATCATTCTAAGGTTTCTTTATCTTCAAGCCTTTAATTTCAAGTTTACTGGCTTTCCCAAATACAAATGTATACTTATTGCCGGAACAAAGTCAAAGGTCTTTTGGCGGCAGGTTTGTGCAGGGGTGGTAACTTGTAAATAGCCAGTTCGACTCTGAAATAAACAAAAAGTCAGCTCAATACCATGAAGCTTGTACAAAGTATTAGAATCATGCTGAAAGAGAATTCCTCTGCTTTTGCAGTAAAAGTGTTTTCGCAAACAATGACAATCAGTGTTAATTGTAAAGGATTAGAGGTAAAGTGGCGAGAGTTAAATAAAATTGGACGCGACAGTAGGAAAACAGATCGTTATCCAGATCCGCTCCTCGCTTAGCTTGCTTAGATCACTTTATGTGCAAAACAACTTTGTGTCTAATAAACATTGTATATTGTGTTAACTAACGTTGGAAACTTTAATAGCTAAAGTATCATACATTTATCAATAAGCTACTTGTGAAATTGTATGCTGTATGTTTCCTTAATAAATAAAATAAAAATAAAACACTGGCCATGGAAAAAAAGTAAAAT
Source organism: Mecyna flavalis (assembly GCA_949319885.1). NCBI lineage: Eukaryota > Metazoa > Arthropoda > Insecta > Lepidoptera > Crambidae > Mecyna > Mecyna flavalis. The sequence goes on from OX439426.1 coordinate 5,508,637, forward strand.
ATATCTATCAATGCAGATAAAAGGCATCCTTAAGTTCTCGTTACAATGACGGGTTTTGGCTTAATATAAACTTGGTTGCCATGTGTGGATTGGTGTTCGAAAAGTAAGACACAAATTGAAGCCGACCCTGGAATCGAACTCCAAACCCCTTAAGGGTGGCGTTGGTAAAATATGTTGCGATAAATGACAGGAACTTTAGACGATACGCCGCACCTACCCGCATTCTTAATGGACGTAATTTTATAAAGAGTACACAGGTTCACTATTAAATTTGACTCGGCTCGACACGCCTACGGATGTCAACCTTTATAAATGTCGCTTGGCATGATGTTGTCATAACGTGGTGAGTAAAAAATTACCTACTTGCCGGAGCCGCGCTGTGCGTCCTGATTACATTTCAAACTCTTTTGCTGTGGAAAAAGGAATGGAAAAACATAAAGGAAAGTGTCCACCACTTCAATATTCTCTAACAATGAAAATGGGTCATCGTTACTATGATGGGTACTGACTTCACCGCGCTTGCTAAATGTGTACTGGTGATCATAAGACCGAAAAAACCAAAAACATAATGATGTATGATGTATTTTTGGCTATTATTTTTCTATTTTAAATTATTATAATTACCTATTGTAATATTTTCCTTCACCGTTCAGTCCGTTCGTCTGTGGAATTCTTTACCACTCTTGATACGTCAATCCGAGTCATTGGCTATTTTTAAAACTCGAGTAAAAGCTCATTTTCTTGCACTCTGAAACTTTTGTTATCTTATAATTTCTCTATTGTGTATGTATAATAAATGTAGGTTTATGTATGTATATTAATATGTTTGTGGATATAATTATGTGTATGTATGTTTATGAATTTATTTTAATATGTTTGTTAATTAGATAAAGTAAGTAACTTTTTTTATATATTCAAATTGCATTGATTTACCCATTCTTTCGGTAGTCCTTTACTTGGGGGTTGTCTGGTAGAGATCGCTTCAAGCGATGAGACCGCCTATATTGTGCATTATTGTTCTTTTTTTATTGTATTTTTTTTATTTGTTTTTGTGCAATAAAGAATATTTATGTTATGTTATATTTACTAATATTTTATTTCATTGCTGCTATTTTTGAACATTACTACAAATTCACAAGAATTCCAAAAGAAATTATTCATATTTAATAAATGCCTGCGATACACCTGTTGTCCTATTGCCAGTTTTCCCGTAGGAATGAAGCTTTTTCCCGCAGTAAAAAGCCTATGTATGTTCATCAGAGATAATTTCGGCTTCTTATGGTAAAATATTTTTTTCAATCGTTCTAGTAGTTTCGAAACCTTTTAATACAAACAAACAAACAATCAAATCTCTCCTTTTATAATATTATTGTAGTAAATATCACACTAGCCTTGAAGAACGCGGTCATCCAGCCAGAGCATATTTCATGTACGTAGCTATCCGCTTTATTGTGTCCTTTATTAAATACCGCGTCTAATGCATACAACAGCGGACGAGGGAGCTATCTCCCTCGGCGTGGCTGGTAATAGAGTATTAGTGGACCGATAATTACCAATAAGCTGGCGTATGTGCCCGCATTGTTGCAGATACGAGCTGAATATTACTATCTACAGGATGTGCCAACAGTTTTAGTTTGTACAATGTACTTTGGGATGAATGCACACAGTCGATGAAGCAAAATTTTACGTAGTGTCGGAGAACTCTTAGTACCATAGGAGATAATAAAGATTATTTATTTCCTAGACGTCATCCTTGCCCGCGACAACAGTCTAGGGTACCAGGGTATGGGCCGGTCTATCGCCGTAAACAGGTAATGACTCTTTTTGGTCATAAGTGCGATTGTTTTCTTTTTATTCTGACCGGAAGTACGAGTTTAAGAAATTCCTTAAACGAAGATAAAATTATTACATTAAAGCTACTTTGGTTATACTTAAACGTTTAACTTTGTAAATATGCGCACAAATGCAAAAAGCGCATCTATTTTATATAAATTATTATCAGACCCGACCGATATTATGCGATATGTCATCAAAATGAGGTCTCCCGAATTTACCGTCACAAGAGACTTTAACATGCCCGTTGAAAAAATATGTAACAATATGCATGATACGAAAATGTAGGTAACACGGAACACATTTTAAGATGAAAACAAAAGAATGCTGAAAAGTTTTGTGGAATAAAAAATGCATATTCCTGCATCTTGAGCGAGGTGCGTCGGCGAGTGGGCGCATAGCGGCTGAGTGGAGCCTAACTAACAAAATGGGTCGAGATAGCGCACTGCACAATAGCTGCCCTGGCTTGACTTAAACTACGAATTATTTACCCGACCTCACCTTTGTTTAATCCGCAAAGAAAACAGGTTAACAATGCGATATTTTGAGGAAAAAATAATACTCAATTAAGACTGGAGCGCTTTTTTAAATGCTAATACAAAATAATTTTTGGAAACAATATTTAGTTACTAATTAAATAGATTTAGTACATTACACTAAATGGTTTTTGTTAATGGAAACCGCATTGAAATGCATTAGTCAGTGTATTTAGTGGAAGGGGGTTTTGCGGTTTTTCATAATTGCATATGAACGCATACTTATTCAGGGCACGTTTAAAAATGCATTGTCAGTTTTGAAGGATTTGTTTAGTTGTAAGTGGCGAGTACAGACGATGTGACCACCAGTACCTCCAAAAAAGGCGTCAATCCCTCACACTGCAGACGCAATTAGTTAATGGGAAAGCTTTCACTTTACGAAGGTGTGCTGCTACTGGGGCAACTTGAGCAATACTCGCGTAGATGGGTATAAATTGGTAACTGTCAGTAGGGTGTGGACTCCGACATATTCCTAGCTACTCTCTTGGGCGGCTAGGTTTTCCAAGGAAAATAATTCACTACCTAGTTATACAAAAAATTAGCAATGATAGTGAAACCTCCATAAGTAAGACGCTAGTAGTTTTACGTTAGCTTAGAATAGACTATTGTGGCTTCGTTTAATATTTACGTACAAACTTTCGCCTTTATAACTTTACGAGAATGTAATCGCATCTTATTACGCGTACACAAGAAACCAAATAAATACAAACTATAATACATCCTAGTTAGTCCCTTTGAAGGCGTAGTAGGTTTTGTATTCAAGAGGTAACCCCTCATTGTCAACTGGCGTTAGAAAATAAAAATGTACCCTATTAGTGCTAAAAGTAAAAGGGTTCCTAGAAATATCCGCATCTTTATTCTTTTTTTACTCACGTTTACTTTTTTCTCGTCCGTAATTCAATAGAGTGCTTCCAAACAAGTTACTTACGTAAAAGTGGATCTGAGGAAATACTTAAAAACATCAGTATCTCAGATGTGTAGTCGATCTTAGGAACATTGACTCGGTGTAGAAGGTGTTACGTTTATACAATTTATAATAGTACAAGTTTATTTACAAGGGCTGTGTATTTGTTCAGTGAGTTTTTTATGTTTTAGGTGGCAAACAAACTAGCGGGTCGCCTGATGGTAAGCAATCACCGCCGCCCCTGGACATCTGCAACACCAGAGGGATCGCTGATGCGTTAGCGGCCTTTAATTTCTTTTTGTATACTTGTTTATAACTCTATCTGGCAGACAGGTACGCAGCCGATAGCAGGAATAGTCATTCAAGGTGCTGCTAAGCTATTTAAGCTCCACTGATCTTCGAGCCTTCCATTTCAAGTTTACTGGTTCCCACATGAATTTTGCCGAAACACAGCCAAAGCTATCATCATGGTGGATTTCATCCCTGGGACCACCCATCTACCAAGCTAGATGGTCAAACTCTTAAAAGTCTTACCAACCAAAATAAATAATTTAGACTTTACTTTGCCCTCTTTTAAGATTATTAGATGACGAATGAGACCCACGTAGCATTTACAAGTATTGATCCCAGTATAAAAGATAACAATGTGATACTTGTTACTTCACTTTTCCTCTGACCTTAATCAGTTAGCAAAATCAAGAGATAATAATGTACCTATAGCTTTAATAAGTAGCATTGTTACTTTCCCATAAAATATTTTGTAGGCCGAAACCGTTTTAAAATAAAAGTCTTTCTTAGGATCCTTCAAATAAAGCAACAAGTGTGACATCCGCAGAAACGCAGACAAATTATTATGCCCACAGGATCCCGGGGGATTTCGCAACTTTTCTGCGAGTTCCGGGAACGAGGACATTCCTACTCGTTCCCGATAAATTGTTCGGAACTTTGCTCTGGACCTTCGGAAATATTTTTCAGTGCTTATTTCCTTTGTTATTCCTACCTTTTCTGACCGTTTATGTAAGACTCATTTTGGCCCCACTTTTGTTCGTCTGTTTTTTAAATAATTACCGCGTGACATTTTGTACATTTTGATATACTATCTAATATAAGGATATTAGAATTTCTTTGAACGACTGTATCTTGAATTTCCAAAAAGTATTATTGAATTTTATGTTTACTTCCCTAACCTAACCCAAATTCACATTTTTTTATTTTATTTCTTATATATGTTACAGTCAAAACCCTTAACCAGTCAATATCCTTATTGACCGGTAAAATCAGTCAATAAGGATATTGACTGGTTAAAGGTTTTGACTGAAACATATACATTTCTTACCAAAGGCAACAATTTCAATAAGTCTCGTCTTTCGTTGACTTTCATCGCCTACAAAAGAGAAAAAAAAATGCGTTAAAAATAACTTGAAGAGCAACTTTTTACTTTTAATTACATCATCCATCTAAGATAATACTAACTAGTTGAGTTTAACAGGGGCTAGTCTTTGTAGTTATGTCGGCGTAATCTCAAACTTTATGTCTCATAAATCTGAATAAAGTTTATAAACAGAGGGTTTTTTCTTATACACATGAAGCAATTTCTCCTCCGTGCTTTTAAGTAGGTACCTGTCTTACCGTCGAACGCCTTATTAAATATCTGCAGGGCGTTGAGTCGCGTTCATTTGAATGCAATGGCTTTTCCGCCTCTTAAGGGCTGATCTGTTGACTCCCTTTGATGTTGCAGGACTCCAGAATCTGGGTGTAAAGCAGCGAGTAAATATGAAAGCAGTTCTAAAATATGCCACTTTTTAAGTAAGAAATAGGCGAATTATGATGCCCCGATTTGTCTTGGTTGACTTTGGGCGTACGCGTACGATCCAAATAAAACAAACATTCCTGAATAAAATAAATTTGTGTTTTCTATGTATACCTACTTGTAATATTTACAAAAAAGTACCCAAATAAATAATTATAAAGCCTCGTAGCCGTAGTACACGCTAAGCTTAGTTTGGGGCTAGATGGTGCTGGATGGTCCAAGGAGGTACTTAATTCAGCTGGCCAGTTCATATCCTATAAGTACTTACACAGCGATAATACTAACATGTTAAAAAAGCTTAACATGCAAAAGTATGAATGTAAACTCTAGTGGAAAACACATAATTAACATTTCAGTACCTCAATTCACATAAATTGTTCTCACAAGTAATTTCAACAACAAAACGCAGAGTACTCGTCGACGGCACATAAGCATAAAAAAAAATCAACTAGGAGCCATTTTTAATGTCGCACTCCGCAAAATGGCCCTTAAATAATATAACACGGCATTCTCTTTAATAATTCGATTTTTGAATTCCCCGAATTCGCGTTTGGAAGGTTATTGTCGCCCCCAAAAAGTGCTCGGACATGAGAGAAATATTAAATTGTGGGATCAGACCGCTTTAATTGAACCCAAACACAATCACCTGCCGGCCTCACCTTAATCCCCGAAGCAGAAAATAATGCGGGGATTTGTTACAGAAATTAATTTATCTACATCCATACCATAATAATTATGTCTATTTTATATTCAGGAGCGATGAGCAAACGCCCTACATTTAGATATAAGTATCTGTGGCTGCATTGAAATGTTTACATTTTAGTGTCGGTAACCGACACTTTTATTACGTTCAAATTTCGAACGTCTTCTTTAAAAGTAAAAATTAATAGGTTTTTTCGATTATCGAATTAGTCGATTAGTAATTTTATGTTCCATTCCTATACATTTAATTCGATGCTGAAATTATAACAATCGATTTGAGAATCGAAATCAACTCGAGTCTAGATTGTTTATGGATTTTAAAAACTACAAACGTCATTCATTATGACAGTACTAACTTTTACATCCAGATTATGTTGGTAACTAGGGCGTTTGCTCATCGATCCTGACTATAAAATAGACATATTATCATATGAATGAAGATAAAGTTATGTATGTGACTGTACATAATTAGTCATTAAAATACTCATGTGATTCTTTTATGAAACTCACTTCGTTCGTTTCATAAAACCACATTCGTATTTTAATGACCTTCATTATGCAGCAGTCACATAAATAACTATTTGGTAAGAACGTTTTGGTGCAGACCTGTTTGGCTAATAGAAGGCTGGCCATCTGGTACTGAACAAAAAAGAATGTCGTATAAAATGGTCGTTTTTAAACTTTAGTCTATAATTTTCTAGCTTATGAACAGTTTGAGACTAATCTGTCTAGCTAAAAGCTGCACATTGAACTGTTTTAAAAATGTTTTATTTTAGTAATATTTATTTCATACTTTTTTTTTTAATTATTTTACTCTTATTTTGCGATAATCCTCATGCAATGCAATCCACGCACCAAGCGTATGTGTAAAATACTGAAGCAGCCTCAGCTCACAAAAAACGAGCTACCAAACATTAAATTATAAATTCATTTTATACAGTACCCACGATGCCTTTTTTTCTGTGTCAGAAGTTATAATTTGCATAGATGAAAGAAATCATCGGCAAATGCAATGATAATAGTAATTTTTCCAAGACTTAATTAAAGAGAAAATCTGATTACAAACACTTAATAAAAAGAACAGTTTACTACACTGTAATGAAGCAATTGAAAAGAGATTTAATCATTCTGTGTGATGTGGGAGTCGGATAAGAACATAACAAAATCCGGACTGGCTGGAAATAATTACATCAATTTGGAACAACAACTTAAACAATTTCATAGGATTAGGCCGCTTTATTACTTTCAGATTGAAGGTAAAAAGGTATTTATTTATTGTTGTCATGTCATAATGTAGAAGCATCAGAGGCACTTGTAACACACACACACACACACACACACACACACACAAAAACAGGCATACTATCTTTCCGCCCGCGGTTTCAGCCGCGCATAATTTTTTTTTTCTAAAATCCCGCGGTAATGATACGTTTCCCGTAGGAATTTTATAGCATAATATGTTCTAATCCGGGTTATAAACTATATGTGTGCAAAATTTCAACTAAATCCGTTTTCCGTAAAGCTCTTTAGGCGTGATTGAGTAACAAACATACACACTTTCTAATTTATAATATTATATAGTAGGATTGCGAGTGACTTTGGTGCTTCTAGTGTCCATATAGATAGGTGACAGTGACATGCTTACCATCAAGAGGTCCGTAGTATGCGAGAGCTACGTCGTCGTGGTATAAAAAAAATATACGACATTTATTTTCTGGATTTCTCGTAATTTTAAGGATATTTATTATTCAGATGACAGAGAACCTAATACAGATAAACAAAATTCTTTTATTATTTCCTTTTTTAGTACATAATTAGGCATTATAATACTCATGTGATCCTTTTATGAAACTCACTTCGTTCGTTTCATAAAACCACATTCGTATTTTAATGACCCTCATTATGCAACAGTCACATAAATAACTATTGGGCACGAAGGCAAACCTTGTACGTTTAAAAGGGACCTCATTATTATTTTCACTTTGTAGTTTCTTCTAGCGTGTAATATGAATACTCGAGACGTTTTGACTCAATACTGTTAAAGCGTTTTAAACAAGGAAAGTAGCGAAAAATAGTGTGACTTGGCTGTTTAAACAAAATATAAACTTATATACATTATACGTATTGTATGCTAACAGTATTAACAATATTTATCTAAAATATTTTTCCTTCAAAGAAACCAAAGTGCCTGTCCTTAAATTCCATTGCGATTATCGTAGAATCAAAAACTCAACTTTATGTTGTTTGTAAATTCTCTTAAGACTTTACAATGTTTTGTTAAGATAACACGATTACAATCTTAACTTTGTTATCAAATATCGTATTCAGAAGAAGTATCTCTGAAGATGAAACTTACGAAACTTGTAAATTGGTACGCTTTCGATGAACTTATTATTTTGCGGCCTCCTCATAGCGTTTGGCCGAAAAGTACCTAAAAAGATAAGAATTTGATAATTTGCAATGATAAATATTAGACGAGTTTGTTGTCAATTATTTTATGTCTATTGTAAATATAAATTAAACTAGCGGCTGCCCGTGGTTTCACCCGCGTGGTTCCCGTTCCCGTGGGAATTGATCTAAATCCTTTCTTAGCGGATGCCTACGTCATAACATCTACCTGCATGCCAAATTTCAGCCCGATCCGTCCAGCGGTTTGGGCTGTGCGTTGATAGATATCTATGTCAGTCAGTCACCTTTGATTTTTATATATATAGATATATAAATAGATATACTAATAACATCAAGATACAGAACAAACATAAATTATCAGCACATTAATTATGTTTGTCCTGGATGAGATTCGATTCACTGCTCACTACCAATGAAGGGTCCACTGCAATGATGATGAATGTCCTTCGTTTATTTTTCTGAGATAATTGGGTTTTAAGTTTATAAACGGTGAAAAAAAACTCAGACTTACGAACAAACACCTGTGACGTCGAGCGTTCTAGCCGTGTAGCCAAATATTATAAAAAGTAAAAACTAAATTATCTCGAAACTATTTAAAGCGATATTGCTAAGTTAGTAAACGAGATTATTAACTACATGCATAAATCGACCACAATAACGTTAATAGTTTGAATTTTTAAATTATTGGATATTCATCATTTTTGCAGTGGACCCTTCAAATGCGTTTCTTGCCCGTGGTCACCACGGAGTTCTACTAGTCGATCTATGGGCATTTTTTTTTGCCCGTGGTCCGTTCAATCAAACCTCGAGAAAATGTTATTTACCGTAATCCTATCGATAGGACTGCTATCGAGCAAGTTATTTTACATTTGGTTGCTGAAATTCGACAGATTAACGTAGGTTGATATTGTACTCATTGTAGCTAATCATAATGATCTTGAATTATATTATAAGATTTGAAATACAAACGCATTTTTTCTTCTTGGTTGGACACGACGGCGACGTCACGAAAAAATAAATGTCAATGCCAGACCTTAAGTCGTTGATATCAACTTAAGGGGGGGTGGGAGTACATAAAAGAGGCATAGACCGACAAACTTATCTGTTCCGGTGGCGGCGTCGCTACTGTCTATTTAGAACTGTCATTAAATATCGTTTTTGCATTGTATTTCACGTAGTTCCAATTTTGGCCACCGGAACAGATAAGTTTGTAGGTCTGTATTTTGCGACGTCCAAATATGGCGCCGCGCTCGCACATTTCGTAGTTTTTTAAACATAGTAAACGAGACACTAATTTTATCAAGTCAAACTTTGCGAATTTATCTGTAAATATTTAGTGGCTATAATTGAGTGAAAATTCAAATGTTAATTGGCAGGAGCTTAGACATAAAATACGAAAATCGTTAAAAAAAGGGGTAACTTTGGGATTTTTTTCTATCGAGTGAAGTTTATAAAAACATGTAAGGGTAAGAATCTATCCGACAAAATTCTTGCACAACTCTCTTCGACAGAAAGTGAACTGGCTTCCAAAGTTTATATCCCTAACACATCGCCAAAGTCCTTCTTTATGGCTCCGACTGACGTGTATGAAGTAGATTCGCTTATATTAAAACTAAAGGAAGGAAGTGCACCTGGTTTCGATGGCTATACTCCAAAGTTAATTAAACAAATACGTCACCTTATAATGGAACCTCTAGTTCACATTTTCAATCTCAGTATTAATACGGGTATTTTTCCTGATCATTGGAAGCAAGCTACGGTGACACCAATTCACAAGGATGGAGAAAAAAGCTCTCCGTCAAACTACAGGCCCATATCACTACTCAGTATATTCTCCAAACTGCTAGAAAAAGTTGTCAACAAGCGTTTGGTAGATTACCTAGAGAAGCACAAACTTATTTCTAGCTCTCAATTCGGCTTCAGAAGAGGCGTCTCCACGGAAGACGCTGTCTCTCTCCTTGTAAATACAATAACGACCTCACTGGACCAAAAGTTGTGCTGTATTGGTGTTTTCATAGATTTGGCGAAGGCCTTCGATACCGTGTCTTCCCCTATCCTTCTCAAAAAAATGGAATGTCTTGGTATTCGAGGGATACCATACAAATGGTTCGAGAGTTACCTTACGAACAGGCACCAAACTGTCAAAGTAGGTAACTACATGAGCGGTGAATCACCGGTTAGCTTTGGCGTCCCACAGGGTAGCATCCTCGGCCCGACACTTTTTACAGTCTACGTTAACGACCTTCTCTCTACCTCCATAAATAATGCAAAAACAATTTGTTACGCCGATGACACAGTCATTCTTTTTAGTGACAAAACATGGGAAAGCACACTTAAAACTGCCGAGGAAGGTATGATGCTTGTATCCAATTGGCTTGACAGAAACTTGTTAACGTTGAACGCAACGAAGACAAAATACATAGCTTTCCACAAAACCAGTGCCACTGCTCCAACTCATCTACCACAGCTAGCTATACACAAATGTTATGACAGTAGTACAATATTACCCTTGCCAAAACAATGTAAATGTGCAAAAATAGAAAGTGTTACATCGATAAAGTACCTTGGAATCCAGTTAGACCAAAACCTAAATTTTAAAAAACAAATTACCTCGTTATCGGCTCGCCTCAGGAAATTTTTATATATATTCAAGCCACTTCGAAAATCAGCTCCCCGAGACGTACTGATCATGGTTTACACCGCTCTGTGTCAGTCCATTTTGATTTACTGTTTGAAAGTATGGGGTGGAGCGGCCAAAACTAGCTTCATAGAAATAGAACGAGCACAACGTGCCGTTTTGAGAGTCATGTTCAACAAGCCGTACCGATTCCCCACAGACTTACTTTACAAAGAAGCAAAGGTTCTCCGTGTTCGTCAGTTGTATATCTGGCGTGTGGCGTGTGCCCAACATAAAATAACTATTGGCTCACAAATATACAAAAATCTACTTAAAAACCGGGTTTTTAAAATATCTGTCCCTCCCGTCCGTACAACATTTGCCAAACGCTTGCCCCCCTATTCTCACCCATTTATCTACAACAGAGTTAACAAATATTGCCCCATAAAAACACTAACCTCACATCAAGCTGAGAGAGTTGTCAAATCCTGGCTTCTGAACCTCTCATATTTGGAAACTGAACAGCTTATTCCCTCCAACAATTGATATGCTGAACCCTTACCTTATCCATAGTACACACACCTACTTACATGCTTACACTCGACCACAAAGTCATCTCATAGACTTACTCGCACACACATACACACACCACATAAACTCACACATCTCTTTATCTTACTCACACCTCAATTGCCGAGCCTGTTTCTCACTACCTTTAAATCGCTTTTAGTGTTTATTCGTTTTTTCCAATGATATTAGAGTTTTTTCCTGGAATATTAATTATTATTTTTTGTGTTATTTTCTAAAATTTTCTATTAACATAAAATTGTATAACCTAAAACATTAATTATTATTTTTTGCGTTATTTTCTAAAATTTTCTATTAACTTAAAATTGTATAAAACAGAACCGGAGCTGAAACAAATATTGTTAGTTAAGCACATATTGTTATCTCACCCATAGTATTGCAATACAGGTCTTCGAGCCTAGTGCAATTACTACAGCAATTCGTTATTTTTGTAAGTGCTTTTATGAAATAAACATTTTATTATTATATATTATTATTATTATTATGTAATTGAATGCGAATTTAACTAGATCAGATCCTTAACTGATACATATATTTTTTTTAGAATTGAAAACACTGATTTGTATGTCTCAGGTGGCTTTTAAAAACCATACGCGCGGCATCTGCGGAACTACACAGCCTTAAGCCGTCGATATTATATTAATGCCAAACCTTAAGCCTTCGATATATATTTTTTTACCATAAACTGGCAATAATCAAGGTGGTCTAAACGACCGTGGTCTTAGCGTGAACGAGCCCAATTTACGGGACGTAGCACATTTCGGCTCAAATGATGTTTCCCATCTGACGCGAGCTGGCGCGATTAACTGTTTACGACGTCACGACCGTTTAGATTATACGAGAGCTTAACTGACTGGGAAAAATAGGGTGTATTGTCATTTGCTATTTTGAATCTTAGATTCTACGTGACGCATTAAGCAGATGCCCATGTGTATTAACAGTTGGGTCCGTATCTGGACTGTCATAAAATCTAAAAGGCCCGATTAACGCTTTAAGTAACCAACTATCATAGAATAATATTCTATGCAAACTATCAATCAAACTTTTGATCGGATCAGCACATGACAGGTCTCCCGGTTGTAACTTTGGCCTTTGCCACACTTGACGGAAGTTACGTCGCGGATCGTTTGCGACGAAACGCCAATACGTCATTTAATCTATACATATAATAAATTTGTAGAAAAGTGGTGTCTGTACAATGGAAATATATTAAAAAAAAGTAGCAGGGGTTGTTATTATATCGATACCGAACCCGAAATTGTAATTAAAAAGAATTTTTGTCTGTTTGTCTGTTTGTCTGTTTGTCGGTTTGTCTGTTTGTCTGTTTGTCTGTTTGTCTGTTTGTCTGTGTGTTTGTGCACGCTAATATCAGAAACGGCTTATTCGATTGAGATGCGGTTTTCACTAATATATTGTGGTAAGCTTCACTTAACATTTAGTGTTTATTTCATGTCAATAGGTTCATAAATAAAAAAGTTATGTCAATATAAAGGTACACGCCTCGCGCCTGAGCTGCGCGTCCGTATATAAAGCGCGCTGAGAGTATGGCGAATAGGTAGTTGCATTCGATTATTGCGATTTACTTGAATACTGACAGTTTGGATATTTCATTTATTTATATTTAAGGGTTTGTAGGTTAGGTTGTCTTTCTTAATTTTCTTTAAAAATTTGTAAATAAATATTGTAAGCATTTGTTATAGGTTAGGCATTTCTTTCCTTGATTTTTGGTATACTTATCTTAATTTTTTATTTAGGGTTTGTATATATGAATAATTTATAAGTATTTGGTATAGGTTAGGCAATTCTTTTCTTGATTTTCTTTATTTAAGTACAAGTTTATAAGCTCAGATTATTAATTAATTTTTCTAGCAATACTTTTGTTTCATAAAATTTGTACGTTTAGTAGTAAGATGTGTAAATCTTAACACTTTTTGCAGTCAGCCTATGTTTTGCGATGACAATTAATAAAGCCCAAGGTCAGACGATGAAAGTTGTGGGTGTAGATCTAAGTATCAGCTGTTTCTCGCACGGTCAGTTGTATGTGGCTCTGACACGGGTTAGCAATCCTAGGAGCCTGTATGCTTTCATTCCCGATGGCCATACGTCACATATCGTATACCTACAGAGAAGCATACTGTTAAGTTTTGTGTTTAACTGTTTTTATTTTCTATCGATAAAATCATAAGACCGGAAAGCAATCCCTGATGCAATGGGACCACGGGGAATGAAAATTACCCGTGGACCCGTTAATGGGTCGACCCAACGGGACCACGGGTAAATACTCAAATTTTTAGCTACCCAAAGGACGGTATTTGTTATTTAAAATATGCTGCCCGAAAAGTCACTATTTTACGCGGACGAAGTCGCGGGCACAGCTAGTTGCATATAAATTACAAATAGCGGGCACACTACGCGGAAGATCGGTACAGATAAGTAGGTATTGGCGTTCCGTCGCGAACGATCCGCGACGTAATTTCCGTCAAGTTTGGCAAGGGCCTAACCTTTCTTAAATACTGTCTCAACTGTCTCATATAAATGCATCTAAAATTTATTTGGATAGAACTTACTTACCAGAAACAATTTAAATAAAACTATCAACATATTAAGAAATTTTTTTTTTGGTATGGCACGCCTTTTAGAAAAAGTCGTAAGTATGTACTTTAATTTGTGAAAATTTTAAAATAAAACGACCAAAATTAAGTTTAAATCTCACATTTATCTAATGTTTTTTCAAAAAAATTAAATATACATAATGATATCATTTCTTACTTATTCGTGATCTAGTACCGTAGTAAATAGGAGATAAGCTTATAATCCGAGATCAGCTGGAGTAGTTAATCCCGCTCCGCCAGTAGAAGCGTGTAACGTGATGACGTGATTTCCGCAGAGTAATTGCATAGAGATGCAACGCAGGCGGCACGGTTTTATTAGGCATATCTAGTGTCTGAGCGAAGGTGACATTTTGGCCGAAGCCGAAGATTATTATTTTTTATTTTTTTATTTAGGCTTCATTGCACAAATCGAGTACAAAAGGCGGTCTTAATGCCTCATGGCATTTTCTCCCAGTCAACCTTAAGGCCAAGCAGAAAAAGACAGTGAATATTTGGTTGAGGCCAAAGCCGAAAGTTTGGGTTTACTTAAGAAATTCCGAAACGGAAGTTAAAGATTATTGTAATGGCGATTAAAACTGTGCAGGAATTCATAAAACAATCTTGTGTTCGTCAACTAGGTCAAATTATGTTCAAACTTAACGCACAGCGCAGCTCAAGTGCGTTTGTCTATCAAATTCAACCGCTTATGGTTTGAAATCTTCTTTGATTAAGGCATAAGGAATTAAGCCGAAGCCAAAGGTAGGGCCACATGTGCCAAGACAGCTGAACTTCGGCAAAAGGACGGACACTAGGCAAATTCGACACGGACCACCTCTACGCTTAACGAAATATTTCAGAGCTCTGTAGATTTTTTTCTACCGTAATAACATTTTCTATGGAAATATTCCTGCTAGCTTTTAAAGTTATCTTTTTCAATGCGAAAGAGGAACATAGATTATAATATTTTTTTTGCAAAAGAATATTTTTCATACTGGAAGAAAAAAGGAAACCACAGAAGTTCCCACATCTGCTTAAAGCCATTGCTATTTTTATATTTAGTTAAGAACATTTTAGATTGCGAAAAGAAAAAGAATACTTGCATGATGAACTAGCGGAATCCCAATAACAAGAATTTAGCATATTGGTGCTGCCGCATTGAAGTCTTCTTTGGTCTATTGGCCCGCATTGTGTAAAGAAGTCTTCGACGAATGACTTGACAAGACGTAGTCACTCGACCACTTATGAGCGGAAACGATCAATTTGAAGCTTTCCCCAGTCCAAAGTCATGGTTCAACAATGGCTTTGTTATTGTGCTTATAGCATAAATATGGAAATCACAGAACAGAAAGACGTCTTCAAGTTTATAAGCTAAGAACTACTAAATGATGTCCGCAAGTTGTAAGAGAGGATAAAGTTTTATTGCCTATAAAATTCTTGAAAGGTTTCCAAAGTAAAAAGAATTCTCAACATCGGGCCCGTGGCCCCGTTGCCTTACAGGTTATACCAGGTTTTTAACGCATTTGAAGACAATTTCTATTCAAAATATAGATAAGTAAAATTTTAATTCATTATGTATTTTTAGAACCCTGAAAAAACATATGATGTACCACAGATCAGTAATCTTTCTATTCTGTGATTATGTACTTTTAATTGTTAATACTAAACGTTGTTTCTTTTTTCTTACAGGTAAATTATTTCACCTATGAGTATTGGCAGATCAGCCGCAGTTCCAATGAAAAGGTAAGTGCAATAGGACAAAAGATAAAATTGTTCTGTTCTTTTAACATGTGGCTGTACTATAACACGTGTTATACCTACTCGTAGCTTCGAAAATTAATTTATCTTTCCGAAGATTCGAATTCCCTATCCGCTAAAGTTTTTCCATAATACTTCTACTTGGTTTCGCCAAGAGGCAAGACTTGTGAATAGAAACTCTAGAGAAGTAGGTAGTTGAAACTTGACGAGATTAAATTATAAAATTAACTAAAATAAAAAAAAAATGTTTGATATAAAAATAATGTATGTGTATGAAATAAATAAATAAATAATTAATCATCGGTAAGTTTTTACGCCAAAATACTTTTCGTCTGTGGAACAGTGGCTAAGCCGCACTGATAAAAAATACTGGAGTTCGCGGATCGATTCCTGCCTTGGGAGGACTTTTCTTGGGCAGCTACGGGCCAAATCCGCCGCCCTAACCCTGTTTTCCGGCAATATTAATGTTGGGAATAATGTAGTTATAAACAAAAGCTTAAAGACCCGAGGTCCCTCCCTCTGAACACGTGGTCCGACTAAACGCACCACGTGAACTTTTTTTTCCTGTTGGTTCGATTCCCACAGTGTGGCAGCACATTAAGTGACACTTTCTTTTTAGGACTGTGACCGCTTACTATCTAGTGCTCTGGGTGCATGCTGACCAATATAGCATAAAATGCATTTCTTAAGTTGCGGTCAGAATCATCCGTAATCTTAAGAAACCCATAGGATCCCTACGCAGATGAAATTAGTGTATGTTAAATGAAGGTTGTGTACCTTTCTGGCAGCTGTATTTACAAATATGTAGTTCCAAATATTCACTTCCAATCTATCACAGATATCACACCAAATTATGCGTTAACAAACGATAGTCAGTTTGTTTGTCCTCGCAAATAGCCCGGACGTGTTTACCAACCAGATGCTTTATGATCTCCAGTCCAGCGTAGTAATTACGGACATGTTTAACTAATGAAACAAAGGAATTAACAGTTCGCGTTGGCCGAACAAATTGTCAGAATGAGGTGCTATTTTATGGTTTAGAATTACTGTAAATGAATTTCACTAATCAAATTTGGGTTCACGATTTAACACTGTTATTTAATTAACGTCATAAAAGCCTCTACACGGATTTTGATTATAATATTATATCGATGGTTAAAATGTCAAAGGGCTTAAAGGACAAATCATGATTTTTCAGGAGAGCAGAAAAACGAAATAAGTAAAAAATTGGGCATAACTTTTTTGATTTTAAAGCTATCGGTTTGTTGTAAAGGACACTTTTATTTATTTTTTCAAGCCGAACCGTATGCAACCATTTTATTTATTCTAGATAGCATAGTTTTCGAGATAGGTGTCCTTTAAGAATTGAAATTCGATTATTTTGTCCTTTAAGCTTAAGTTTCTGTTGAGATAAATCATTAGCTTTGGCTTAAAGGACATGTTAATACAGGTGTTAGAATAGAATTGGTCCTTTAAGATAAAATTTCGATAAAAAAATAATTATCCTATCTAACATGAATTTGCCTGTTAAGCTGTATTGTGCTTTTTCAATATAGTACAAAAAGAAGCGCTGTCGGCATACAGAGTCAAAAAACATCAATCTCTTCCTCTCCTTTTTTTTTCGGAGGAGAATGCGTTTATGCACCACAACCTCTGGCTAGCTAGACCTGCGACCGTGTGTGGGACTCGAGGCTAAAGCGTCCACTACCCACTAAACTCCCCCGGTTTCTCCTTCACACCCGATTGGGACGAACCAGTGCCAGTCTTGTTGCTATTGACCAGCACACTCTCTCCCTCTCCTGGGTGTCGTAAAAGGCAAGGCAAACGTGGACACTTACGGCACGGCTGGTCCGCAAGTTAAAAGTGGCTCAGTGAGACGTACGAGATCGTATACGAAATGAGATGATGCGGCATAGAACCAAAGGCAGTGGGCTGGCTATATCAGCCGTAGAACCGATAACCGTTGGGACAAACGGATTCTAGAGTGGAAAACGCGTCTCGGTAAACGTAGTGTAGGACGCTGTAAGGCCAGGTAAAGTGATGAATTGCGCATGATGGCTGGCAGGAGCAGGATGCGAGCGGCCGAGGATTGATCAGTGTGGCGAGCATTTGGAGGTTATGTCCAGCAGTGGATTGTAATATTCAGATGATGATGATGATGATGATTGTAAAGATCCATAGATTCATTCATCAATTTATTAACAGAATTATAACTATTGTATTGGTCTTAAATAAATATTGGATAACATCACATACATTGATCTGACCCCAAAGTAAGTAGCGTAAGAACATGTGTTATAGGTGTCAGAAACAACAAAGGTACCACAAATGTATACTTAAATACGAATAAACATCCAGACACAAAACAAACACAAATGATCCCGAACCCACGACTCCTGGCGTAAAGGGCAGGGAAATCAATGTAATTTATTTGACATAAAACCACAGTGTCCTTTAAGCCCAAAACGCCTGAATCAAAATATGCAAGAGTAGGCTTTAAATGCCATAATACATTATCAGTGACCTTTAAGCAAATAATACAAAAATGGCCAATTTTTAACCATGAATATCTCGCTAACTATAAGGGATAGGAGAATCTTTGATATACCATTAGAAAGAGCTCAAAAAACTCAATACAAATGTAACAAAAAGTCATTTTCGCCAAAATGTCCTTTAAGCCCTTTGACATTTTAACCATCGATATGTTTTACAGCTTCCTGTATTTTATTTTGGTTTCGTGTACGTTTACTATCTTGTAGTGGTAGTTTTCTCTTTGTTAATTAAGATGGTAAATGGAGAAAATTCTGACAGCTAACACATTTTTTTGCTTTCTTACATATAGTCTTAATCTAAAATTTTACAAATTTTTGCTATTTTAACTCAGGTTTCCTTTGGTTGACAATCAAGTCCTTGCTTAATTATAAATCTTAAAGTATAAGATATTTTTTAGCTTTATTATTATGTCATATAATCGTAGCTTTTATTTTTATTTTGCACCAACTGCACGCGCGGTGAAGGCTAATGAAATGTCAAAATATCCCTTAGCAAACTAAATGAGCTCATCGGACGTGCAAACATAATTTACGGATATATCATAATAGTTACTTACTTTCGTATTTATTGTGGTTGAAGCAAACATTAGCTTATGTTACATTTAATCCTGACGCTTCTGTAATTGTAATGTATACTGTCAGAGTTCAAATCAAGTTCAGAGATGTATCGCATTGTTTAGTAGACATGTTGACATTGCACGTGAGTCTTAAGACAAATGAATCAATTGAGTGGATTGTAGTCTGATATTGCGGATAACCTGACAGTTAAATGTTTATACCTAACTGAGAAATATCCATACATTATATCGTACGTATCTACAACGCATATCATATAATAATACAATTAGATAAAGGAAGTGTTGAAATAAACTGTAATCTATGTAGTTTATGATAGAGTACTTCCGTACTAACTACAGTCTGAACAGTACACTCAATTTTTTTTTTTTGTTAAAATATGGGAAAATAATATATTTTTGCTGTTAACCAATTACACGCGATATAAGCCGCAATGATAAAATGTAGCATATAGCACTCTCCACATACTATCCGCTAGTATGCGTAAAATCACGTGGATCCGTTGATCCGCGATGTGGAAGAAACACAAATAAAAGATATTTTTATTTTCGTTATCCCATAGGAGCTGAGCTAATGCTCCCGGGATAATTCCCAGGATAAAAAAATGCCTATATCCTTATCCTAGCTCTAGTCTACATCTGTACTACCAGGTGGTAGGTTCTTGTACTGGGCCGTCTAGGTGGGTATCACCGCAGTGCCAGATATTTTCCCGTGAAATAGAAGTGTGTCAAGCACTTCTGTGTTTCGGGGAAAGGGCACTGAAGCTAGTGAAATTACTGGGTTTATGAGACCTAATAACTGTCGTCTCGGTGTAGCGGGCGCAGGTCAGTGCCAGACAGTAACTGCTTAGTTACTGTTTGGCACTGAACTGTCTAAGGGTAGACGTGTCGCTTACCATCAGGTGTCCGATCTGCTCGTCTTGTTATACATTGCTATAAAAAACACCTAAATTATTTTCATCTAATCGGTTCAGTGGTTACGGCGGAAAAACTTAAGAAACGCTGACATCGCATTTACTAATTAGTATGACCATGTACATAAGTATATTGTGGTAAACTACTTGATTCAGATAACTCCATTGCAAATGCTCCAGCGGCATACTTTATACTCTGATCAATGAATCTGATGTTGCCCTAATAAATATAGGTAATTATAGTGGTTCATGAATCAACCGTGCGCCACCGCGGACCCAACCCGACCAAGATTGACCGCAACGAAGGCAGTAACTGCGTACGCAAACTCATTTAAATCAGACTTAATTTGATCGATGTATAGCAAAATGACGCTGCGAGACGTATTGCAATGTAATTGCGATGACGAAACGTCGGCACTGCACGCCGCTGTCGGCAGATTAATTAATCCGAGTAATCCCGGGATATTCAGGCACATTTTAATACTTAATGGTATTGGTTGGTGTAGGATGAATATTTATGTTGAGGGTAATTAATAGTGATTAATAACGTAGCAGTTTCGGATTAGCTTGTTGAACTTACCGGGGTTGTAAAACCAATAGTTTACGGTTTTGGCTGTATGATGCAATAAAAACATTGAAATTAAACTACTTATAATGCTTCTTTACTTTCCTTTTCGTTTTGTATTTTTTGTGTATGGTTAATAAATGTTTTTTCTTTCTTTCTTTCTTTCCTTTACCAGTGTATGATACAAATTACATTGAACAACAGGAGAGATTGTTATGGAACGTAAAGTTGCAGCCTATTTTAGTTTTATTGCAGGCCTCTACCATTGAAGACAAGTCATAAAATAGTTAGTTAGATACAATGATGTGCTGGATTAATGACAATTATTGATTAGGCAACGCGGGGTCGCTTTTAAAATTCAAAATTCCGGGTCGGGCAGTTATTTTAGAATTTTCGAACAGCTCCGGTTGTGACCTAGTTATTTTGGTAGGTATTGATGCCAGCTATCACCCTCCACAGTATGTCGTACTATTTCCTGGACACCCTGTATAATTGCGATGGCAATGGCAAATGAGTCTTGGCAAAATTTTACATAAAAATGTTTTTGGTGGGATTACCTATTACCTATATTATATATTCCGCCAGCGGCTTCGCACGCGTGAATAATACTATAGGATGTTATCGCGCGGGAAAATCTTTATAAATTGTCTATGTGTTATTCTGATGTATCCTACTTCCTACTAATATTATAAATGCGAAAGTCTGGATGTTTAGATGTTTGGATGTTTGTTACTCAATCACGCCTAAACGGCTGAACGGATTTAGATGAAATTTGGCACAGGTATAGTTTATAACCCGGAATAGGACATAGGCTATAAAATTCCTACGAAAAACGTTTCATTCCCGCGGGAATAACAATTTTGAAACTACTGAACCGATTTGAATAATTCTTTCACTGTTGGAATGCTACACTATCCCCGGTGAACATAGGGTACTTTTGATCCTGGAAATGTGGGGGAAGGGGGTATATTTGAAAAAAGATATTAAGCGCGGGTGAAACCGCGGGTGGAAGGCTAGTAAGCTATATTATTGTAAAGTTTCATTTAAATCCATTCAGTAGTTTTTAAGTGAAAAAGTAACAAACATCCATCCATCCATCTATCCATACTTACAAACTTTCGCGTTTACAATATTAGTAGGATTAGAGATTTTCTGCTTAAAAAAAGTCATCGCTAGGTAACTAATTTACACGCAACACCGGTGGGCGAAAACCTTGAAGTGTTTACTGACATAAATCTTAATATTGTAGGATAATACATACTTACTTAAATAACTGTGTCCTTGAAGTCCATGTAGGAAGCACGAATTTGTTGGTTTCTTATCTCAGAGTGTACCTATGTGCCTCGGAAAACTTTCCAACAACATTGCTATTTCTGTTGCCAGATTAGGTAAGTGTTGTTGCGACTGGCTTTGGCTGATTTCAAGAATTTTCTTAAGATGGAGTTCAGAAATAATTGCCAAGACCACTCGTAAAAAACAGATGATTGATTCTTTAGCCACTTATTCAGCCTATGGGGCATATTTTTTATTTATGTTAAGTCTCGACTTGCATACTACATTACTAAGGTACACAGTTACAATATCTAGTCATTGAAATATATCAGAAATTTTAACGTCCTAGATTTATGTTATCTATCGGACACGCGTAGGATTTTATAATTAATACATTCGTAGTTAGTATGGTTTTAAATTAAAATAGTGATTCGTAAATATATTAACTTTAATTAAAGGAAGACGTCAGGCGAAATGCAGATTTTAGTAAACCTACAGTTCATCAGTTTGAATTATTTCATTCCAACACCTACCGTTTTCTCAAGACTTATTTCGAGATGTACTCGTAATACCGACAACTTATCTAGTAAACAAATGGACTTGTGGCAGCTGACTTGTAAATGCTATTTAGACTGTCCGAAGTTTTAAAGTTACTTACAAACTTTTTTAACAAGCTGTGTTCATCTTGTAGAAACAAAACTTGTAGTTTTAAAGTTTTTTTTTTAAATATTAATAAAATATAAACAAAAGAGAAGGTATGATTTTCACAACGCCTTTTGCTGGGGCCTGTCAATTTGCAAGAGGTTGCTCAAGGCAGGGAGCAGTGGCGTAATTTCGTGTTAGAGGCCAAGATCCACTTCGGGTCGCTGAGCCAGCGGAGAAAGTAAGTAAGTAAGATTTTCACAACGACGAACGTGATACCACATGTCAGTCGGCACCGCGATACTAATGGAATAATGACCTTCTATTTACAGGGTGTCCATTAAAAATGACATGTCACAGTGATACTGGGGGTAGACCAGAATAAGAGGCATCGAACAAGCCTAACAAGACTTCAGTAAAAGTTGCTTGGTTTCAAGATATTGCCAATTTAAACTTTTTCTTAATTTTCACGTTTTTTAAGTTATCGACTAAATAACACTTCTATCATCTGCCTATCTTCTACCTCCTACGGATTTTTACGGATAGAAGAAACTATGTTTACTCATAATTCATAAAAAAATAAGTATGTACGAAAAACAGGTAAGCACAAATCATCTAAAAAGCCCACGTAAGAATATTTTGACAGCACCAAAACTTTAACGCCGGATTATATCAAATAAAGGGAAAGAAAATAAATAAATCAAACAAAAACTCGGCGTCTGAATCATTTATCAGTCTACCTAACTGTGACTGAGTGGAATTTCAATGGTATAAGATATCGAAAAATATTGCTATCACGTTCTATAGGTTTCGGATGAATGAACGATCTATGTATGATAAATAAAACCCTACACGATAACTACGATTGCAGGCAGATGAAACAAAATAGGTGCCACTGACCACCGGGGTGGTAAACGCACGTCTTAGTGCCAACCACCACCCCGGTGGCAAGCTCGAAGGGGGCAAATGGGAATAAAAGGACGATAACCGCTTACTGTGGACACTTGCGGTGTCAAAAAAAATATGTAACCTTTGGATTGTGTGGCACTGTTTGAATACAACAAATGATATAAATAAATATTCAAGAGCCTCTTATTAACCTCTCAGTAATTATTTACTCAAGTAAATAACAGCCCTTACTGACATGTACGTACATATAAACGCAACGTAGGCTTTACACATCGTGTCAAAGACACCATATTAAATTCCATTTGGTGTGCTTATGTGCCCATTCGGGTTGCGACAACTCTGGGGAAGTAATAAATTCTTTGTTATAAGCCGTAAGTGTCACAATTTGCTTTATACGTCTTTTATCATTCTCGTCTCAATTTTCCGAGTAGTTGAGGGTGAATCTATGGAGGATATAAAAAGAAATGTGTCACTTACTTACGTGTTGCGCCTTTAGAAGTTTTAATCGCTAGATAAAGGAATGTTGCATAGTTTCATTCTCGGACTATCATTAAGACAAACTATATACATTTTAGGTTTCGGTAAAAATCAATTTCAAAAACAGACCGACAAAGTAGACTCTGATATTGTTTTAGTCTTATTCAAGCCATTTTTTACACTACAAACAGACATTTATCTAGTTATGTTTGTCTATTCAGAATATAAACACTTTACTACTCCTTACATATACGACGATTAACATCTGATAGACCCCTCTCCAACTTCAAGGTCCGTAACGAACAATGGCCATACCTGAATTACACTTAGTGCGTAACACAGCGCGACAAACATTTAGGAGTACGTGACAAAACAATAAACCTAGTTTGATACCTGGCAAAGGTTATGGGGCCAATAAAAGTATACGGACTGGTACTAAACGCCTTACGTAAACGTTCTACTAAACGAACGTAAGAACGTATGTACGAGTACATCTGTCATGTGATATTACAGCGTGTAAGCACCGCTTATCAAATATTTTTGTCGCCTAGCTACAAACTAATAACAATATTATTGTTCCCCTAACCGATTTTTTGGCTACAGTGGCCAATCTTTACGATCAACCAACTACGCAGTATACAGAATGTCCCAAGAAATGACACGTAAATTTTCAAGTAACTCTTCATGCTACCAAAATTAAAATGGAGGACATTAGATAGGCTACTTATACTCAATTTATTTTAACCTAAATATTCAGTCAAATAAAAACATTTAAAAAGTACTTTCCCGCCACAGCCATAAATCTAAAACGAAGTAAAAGTCTTTTCTTATGAAGACTTTGCTACATAAAATGAAATCGATACCTACGAAGTTCTATTCTTTAACTTCATTGTAACTCAATAACTTATGAATACAAACTATCTGAATGAATTTGAATCAATGCGCAGTGAATTGATATTCCATCTTTGTTTCTATAAATACCGGAAATCTATTGCTTACGCTATTTGTTCCTCGTCTAGAATACTATTGTTATTCCGGAGCAAGAAAACTTGAGGCATAATATAATACTTTTTGGATTGGTTTGTAATATTATTAGGTCAAATATTTTCGTTTGACGCTACCGTGGCCTGAGCTTACGCATTATTAAAGGAACTTTGAATGTCAAACCTTATCACGCTATTTTTGCCTTCGCAAAAATATTTTCGTTTAAGATTTTTACCAGTGAGTTTTTGCATTAGTCATATAAAGATGGCATTCTTTGTATTTGCTTTGCAGGTATACTAGTTTGCATAGGCAATATTTTTTTTGTGGTTTGAACAACCTCAGCAGGAAACACTCCAACTTTTAATTTCATACCACAAAAATTTTGAGTTTAGCAATCATATTGCTACGGGCGCGATAAGGTCATCATCGTCTAGATTTTGAGATTCCTCATGAAAAGTACTTAGAGGTAATTGGAGGCCTAAATTATCGTCGGTCTTCATTGATTCTTTCATTTCATTGATTCTTTCATTTTATCGCTTAAATTATCTAATCTAGGAAGTGGCAGTTTGAAACATAAGCCAAGGGCAGGCTCTAATACATAGACGAATTGAATTTTTATTATGTGTTCTCAAATAGTATAAAATTAATGACTATACCTAAGGTCAGAATTATTATTTATTATTCCTTTTTATACCAAAACAGGTTCGAGGACCTGAGATCCAAAAATTTCATCAAAAACTGTAAAACAGAAGGCTAACCAAAACTAAAACAATTACTATTGGTAACGGCTATGTGTACTAACGTTTTTGTTTTAGATATGACATTAGCATGTAAATCATATCTCTGTAAAAGTATTTTAATCTCTTAACTGAACTGAGAGAAGGGATTAAAATTCCTCACAAAGTCGTTGCCGTGAACCCTCTGAGGATCGGATTAACCCGTCTCAATCTGATGTTATAATAATAACAAAACGCCTAGTCTATGCCATTAAAAGCCAATTTTGTTGAGCTCTTTTAAGATAAACTGCCAGATTCTAATTAAATTAAATTTCTTTTAAAAGTACTAAGGTTAAGATATAAGAGTCATCTATTTCCATTTTCATTTAGGAATAATAAATTTTTTGACATTATTACAAACGATGCTCATATAATAAGCTGAAACTCTAAACTTTTTAACAAAACCAAAATTGTATTGATGCGCCTATCATATTATTTGTTTTGTATTAATTACACGAAGCTTAAAAGCTTTACACATATTTAAGGGGTATTATAGTAAATTATAGTGGGCTATTAATATTCCACTTCAGGTTTTGACCCTTAGGTTTTTTTGATCCAACACTAAAGTCAAGTCACCGCATTCAAGGCATTAAAGCGGTGCCAATGCGATAGCACCACGTGTCAAATGCAAACTGGTGATTACAAGCCCCAAAAATTTACAAATTTTGTTTGACCCAACAATTGGATCCAGGACCCCGAGTTCACGGCCAGACACTTCGACGCCTAGACAAACAAGACGTTAAGCTGTAACAATAAAAAATAAAACCGGCTAAGTGTTAAGAGTACTAGGGCGATAAATTGTAAAGTTTTCTATCGAGCAGGCACCTGGTGTACATAATTTACTCTGCCTGTCACCGCTGCAAGATGAATGGGCAACACCCCGTGAAGTACAAATTAGTTGCGAAGTACGTGGCCTTCGATATTGAGTGTCAACTAATATGGCACTAGACCTTTCGAACTTTCATAGTACATTATGAGGTCCAAAGATATTAGGGAAGTTATTTTAGTCTATGGTATACAATTGCGTGGAAATGTAATATAGTTTTTAGCGTGAGTGTATTATCGAGTAGTATTTATTTATCAATACTTTATTATTATTTTGTAGGAGCATCGCATTTTCCAGGATGAAACTGTAAACAGTATAGGATCTGTTTACATGGCTATAAATGATCTCTCCCAATCAAATTTAGTGTAGAACTGTCAGGCGGTTAGAGGGAAAACAATAACATAATGTTTCATTGTTTTTTATTACTTATCATAAGTTACCACTAAGAGTTGGTTAAGTTAAAGTTCTTAACAGAAAGTAATGTAATGACAGATGTGTTCATTTTGTAAGTCAAGCATTTATTTTATCTGGAAAAATTTGTAAGTGGAGTCATTATTAATGTCATCAAAAAGAAGTCTTTATTTTAAACTAGTGACAATAGAGAGGAGGCAAAAACTTTCAAGATCATTTTACACAAATTCACGTCTGTGAAATGTGGGACTGTAGCTCAGAGAGAAAATTTTCTTGTTCTGTGGACTGTAGAAATCCTGCTCAACCAAAAACACCCACTAAAACTTTCCATCTTGTTCAGGGAGTTAGAGAAATGACTTTAACATGACAAGTTGACGGACTGCTCCATTCATCTGCCCTCGTTCATCACAGGTACAAGTATAGAAACTCTCCGTCGGGTCCGATTAGTTCCTTGTGGTCAGACCTTCCACAAATTAAGCCCCAACCGCATTGAGGTTGGCAACTCAGGACGAACAAATCGTTTCCAATACCTTTTTCTTTGGTAATACCTTAAATATTACTATTACGATTTCCTGATACTTTTTCTGGTCATACAATCTCTAGGCATATAATGTAACGCCTTTTTGGTCGAGTAGTTTAACTACCTGACCGTGATCTCGGGTCCTAGATTCAAGTGCCGGGTAGACAAAACAGATTTAGTCACCAATTAGGTACTTAAGGCAATAGAGGTATCTATTGAGTCTAATGTCTTTGAATTCAATGCTCTTAAAGGTCACTATCATTATTCTTTTAACGTCGTGCGTCACAAGCAGCATTTTCGGAATGTTTTTACAACAACAAACAGGCATTTCCTAGGTTGTTTTTACTACTGGCAACATGTCGGCAAGCTGTCGCGGCTCAAGATGGATGACGTTCAGCCCTTGGCGGTTTCAATTAGCGGCGGTTCTACTCCTAATTGCTGGCAAATTACTAGCCCGGTAGTGTGTATTGAACACTAAATATTTTTTTTGGAAGCAGTAAATTTCCACTCACGGGATGGTCGAAATGTTTGTTTTGTATTAATGTGTCAGCCTCTTAAGCATCTGTACCTTCAACAGAATGCTTTATAACCGGACTTAAACTATCAGTATGTTTAAACCCAAGAGAAGAAAGATTTCGCATTTGCGAAGTCTCTAGTGTTGCAAATCTTCATAGGGAACAGTGATTACTTACCATCAGGTGATCAGTTGGTTCGTTTTCCTCCTTCTTTTACAAAATCAAATTTACAGCCAGTAAATGTTTGCGTCTTTTTCTACATTCTCTACTCTCTTCTTATACATCTAACAATCATAACTGTAATTACTTTACAGTATCTTTAACCGCTCTAGAATTTTGGCATCCTATGGGAATATCCTGTGTAATCTGGGTTGCTTGGAACAAATCGGATTAGCAAATTTCTTAGGATAAAATGAAATTTTAAACAATATAGGTAAATTACTCCCAAATGAACTGCAAACATTAAAAATTTTTAATGTTGCCGCTATGACGTAATGACGTCACGCGGCGCCATCAGCTCATTCAGCTCATCGTGGCGTCATCACCTTCGGACTCAACCGCTACCATTTGTCACCATTCGACACCACCTTCGGGCGCGGCCGCCACCGTTCGCCACCATCATCGGGCTCAGCCGCCTCCATTCGGCGCCTACTTCGGGATTGACCGCCGCCAGTCGTCCCATCGATGAAGACACTTACTCACTCGACTACGCTTGACCGCTACGCCCGTGGACCCCTGCACCGTCTTCTAGTAAAGTTCCTCTCTGAACTACTTAGCATACTACCTATATACAGTCTACTCGCTCCTCCGCTCAGCTACAATAACATCCCGCAAACGTACAAATATGAACTACAAAAACAAACTTTCATCTATTTTGCAATGAGTATTGTCAGAATAAAAAAAACATTATTTATCTTTAATTCACGAGAAAGGTTGTTTTATACATAATACAATGTGCCTTAGAATGATACCTTATGTAGAAAAGTAGTCAAATTATTTCTGTAAATAGTTACAGTATAATTACAGCCGCTAATTAATGTGCGGTGTCTAGTATCAGCAACGGTATATGAATTAATTTACTCGTAGGAACATTCTAATTGCAAATTCATGTTTCCAGGGGAAATTATCAACACATTAAAATTTTACAGTAAATCTTACAGGAAATGTTTTAAAATTAATTTTAGAGTATGCATTGTTTCTTTATGCCCTCGCATGGCAAAACACTTTTCATTGGTTTTCTGAACTACAATATGTGGACACCTATAAACAACGTATTCTGATATAACAACAGCCTCTAATCATTGGCAACTATTCTTATCTATACTAATATAATTATTACATATAGTATTAAATATTATACTAGCGGCCGCCTTCGCGGTTTCACCCGCGCGAAATTTCTTTTTTCAAATGTCCCTTCCATTCCCCCCACATTTCCGGGGTAAAAAGTATACCCTATGTCGCCCGAGAATAGTTTAGCATTCCAATTTCCAACAATGAAAGAATTTCTTAAATCGGTTCAGTAGTTTCGATGACCAAATATTTTTTCTGTCTTGACTGTTATAATACTAATTTATTTTAGTAGTCGATTATAATTTTATTCTTTTCAAATATGTAACATGCAGCCTTTTTGGATCATTAGAAACGCTAGCAGCATAATTTACATTTTGACAGTAATAAAAAGAAAATAATTGTTTCTTTTTCCTTTAAAGGCGTTTAGATTTTTTTTCTGAAGAATCCAGCCAGCATCAACTGAAAATTTGCATAATAACCTGCTTGGTTTTTTCAATGTGGCTCAGTTACGATTAATTTGACAGCATTAAAAACGCTTTTTTTAAAAATTTCGGAATATTAAAAAGTTTTAAAAAGACGTTGACCTTCTTTATTTTAAAGAGGCACTGGCAACAGTGCTTCTGAAATTTGACAGCAATAAAAAGTAAATTAAATATTTTTATATTTTTTCTTTATTGGCGTTTAGATATTTTCTGAATAATTTAGCCAGCATTAAATTTTTAAAAACTTATATTAACCTGCTTGGTTATTAATTTGATGTAGCCTTCGTGGTTATTTTGTTATTTTAAAGTAGCACTGGCAATAGTTCCACAAAAGTTTGACAGTAATAAAAAGTAAATTAAGTTGTGTTTTTCTTTTACATAGCGTTTCGAATTTTCGTAGCGTTTTCTGCATGGAAATAAGTTTTCTGTGACACTGCCAGCATAGGTATTCTTTGAAAAGGTCGTTGCCATTGGTCGTTGCTATTACGTTTCTTCATTCATCTTGACTATTTACGCAGTCTATATAGTTATCAAGTACCTAATTTCTTTTTTCAAATATCCCCTCTTCCCCGCACATTTCCGGGATAAAAAGTACTCTATGTTCACCGGGGCTAGTGTAGCTTTCTAACAGTGTAAGAATTATTCATTTTTTTTGTTCGTCCGGTCGGATATTTCCTAACAGTACTACGATACATCGTGCTGAATACTACAATGGTCATTCTATTGAATATAAACATATTTTTGACCCTGCCTAGCGTGGGATAAGGGCAAGGAAATGATGAATACCAAAATTCGAGTAATTTCATAAAATGTTTATCCGAGAATACGGACAACACTTTCACTGTTACGTGAGTACTAAAACGAATAAAATTGAGTGAAGTGGGGAACATTTTTTCAAGCGCCGTCAAAGTCATTATTTTTGAGATACCTACGTGGCTCCGGAACACAATGGAACATGTTACTTGAAGCGCAGCACAAGACAAGCGGCATACTTAATATAAAAACAGTAAGCCAGCTGAACACTGATAATAATCTTTGTAGGAACGCATTTTCGATAATCATACAGGATAATATGTGATCAAATGAACTTCACAGTGAAGTTCGATCATTATTATATGAGTCGCTCCATTCGAAGATATAATACCTTGTAGTCCCCTTAACCTACATGGCAACGACGCACTTTTAGAGATTTTTTAAATTTATTTAATTGTCAAGAAATTAAAACTTAATTTTATTTTACTGACATCCCTAAAACTCGGTTTTTATACATGCAACACTATACAAGCCTACCTATCTACGTTCACT
This sequence comes from Mecyna flavalis, assembly GCA_949319885.1. NCBI lineage: Eukaryota > Metazoa > Arthropoda > Insecta > Lepidoptera > Crambidae > Mecyna > Mecyna flavalis. The sequence continues at coordinate 5,539,397 of OX439426.1, forward strand.
TGCTCCACAAGCTCATTCCTTTAGAGATTTGGACGTATTCTTTCTAAAATCAAGAAAGGGTTTGGGGTGGGTCGGGTCCTTATATCTTCGAATGGAGCGACTCATATAATAATGATCGAACTTCACTGTGAAGTTCATTTGATCACATATTATATTTCGTCGCTCCATTCTTCAGATATAATACCTTGTAGATTTTTAGAGACCATGATTTTAAAAGAATATGTTATTTATTCTACTGTATATTAAAAATAAATAAAAAACTAAATGAATTATTAATCAGTTGTTTTTATTCTATGTACTTCATTATACATGTACCTTACAAATTAATCAACTATGTTAACTTAACTGTGTAGTGATTTATATAATACCTATATTTATTAAATTACTTAAATTAATCGTGGTTGAATACAAACAGATTGTGCAAAATCATTTTCTCTAATGATATTTAACTTATAAAATTTTGCAAATGTATGATTATTTGTCCATCCTGCTGCTTTACGTATCATATCGATGCAAACACCTGCGGCACTGGCCGCTGAAGTAGAAGCATGTCTTGTACTATGAGCGCTGAAGACAGACACGTCTACACCGCTCTCGAGAAGTACTGATTTCAACCATCTACTTATAGTCTGAGAGGATACAGGTTTATGAGGTCTTTTTAGGGACAGAAATAAGTTATTTGAATTTCTTATACTTTCAGTGTAGTTAATATAATCAAGAAGGACTGTGGACGGGCATATATTTTTATTTTCTGTGAAAAAAGGTAAGAATAAAGTCGGTTGGTCACGATCAGGTGCTGAAGTCTTAATAATATCTGTGATAGCAATGGTAATTCCATTAAACAAAACCTTAATGTTATCTAATTTAATTAAAGATAATGTCTGTACCCTCTGGGCAGTGCATAAAGCTAGTAAAATTGCTAGTTTCTTTGTAAGTTTTTCAAAACTAATTTCTTTGTTTGGATACCAATTAGATACAAGGTTGAGCACTAACTGTGGGTCCCATGTATACGTATATTTTGCTTTTAAAGGTTTTGATTTAAAAACGCCTTTTAGAAGTCGTTTTATGCACTCATCTGAACCTATGTTGTTACCTAACAGTAAAGAAAGAGCTGATCTGTGACAGTTAAGGGTACCATAGCTAGCGCCCTTATGGTACTCTTGGGTCAAAAAAGATATAACTTCAGACAAAGAACTATCAAGACAATTTAGGTGCCTTGCTTCACAAAACTGTATCCAAGCTTTATAGGTTACGTTGTACTGCTTTTTAGTATTCCTCGAGAGAGATGCAAGCATCAGGTCTATAGCCTCGGCTGGGATATTCCGTTTGACGAAGGCTTGCCGGATAGTATCGCTGCAGCCAGCGTGAGGTGTCGATGCAGGTGATGATGGGTTTGTATCCTGTAACAGGATTGAATTAAATTGGCACTGGGCTTAAAATATATTATTTCTGAGACTAATAACTTTTTGAGTAATGGGTACCAAGGTTGTGATGGCCACTTGGGAAAAACTAAGATACCCTCAGCTCCGTCTTGTATTATTTTCTTAAGGCACTTTAAAATAAGTGGAAATGGCGGAAAGGCATAAAAAAAATAATCTTTCCAAGAAATGGTAAATGCATCGACACATAAGGCATTAGGATCAGGTAGCCACGAAACATAAATATCACATTTTGTATTGGTGCGAGAAGCGAATAGATCTATTTCTGGTTCGCCGAATGTAGAAACAATTTTTTGGAATGTATTCGTCGATAACCCCCATTCAGTGTCTGGATTAAGCCTTCTAGATTCAAAGTCTGCTTCTTTGTTGTCTTTAGTATTAATATAGGAACCAAAGATAGTAATATTTCGTTCCTCACACCATTGCCAAATTTTTCTCGATAAATCGTTAAGGTGGGGGAATTGTATACCTCCCATTCTATTAACATAACTCAACGCCGTTGTGTTATCTATACGTAATAAGATCGTACAATTTGACATATCGCTTGCAATAGTTTTTAATGCAAAGAAAATAGCTAATAATTCTAAATAGTTGATATGACACTGAGTTTCATTTTCCTTCCATGCCCCATGTACCCGTTTTTTACTACAATAAGCGCCCCAGCCTGTCCTTGAGGCGTCTGTGAAAATTTCTAGATCGAACTTTGTTGTATTTAAATCATTTTTGCATTTGAAAATGTTACGATCCCACCAATTCAAATCATTAAGTATGCAGTTTGGAAGTTTAACTTTTGCATTATAGTTATTATTGTACTTTTTTAACATAAGAAACTTTTGTCGTTCTAGCGTTTTTGTATACAAAAAACCGTATTTTACAGCTGGACAGGCTGCTACTAGAACTCCTATAAGTTGTGAATAGTCTCTAATGGTGCATATAGGAAGTGAAATAAATGTTTTGACTAATTGTGCTATCTTAATGCGTTTTTCACATGGTAATAAAATAGTCAACGCTGTAGTATCGAAACAAAATCCTAAAAATTTACATTTCTGAGAGGGGTCAAGAAAACTTTTGTCAAAATTAATAATGAATCCTAGATTAGTTAACAATTGTAATGTTTGGTTTACATTGTTTAAACAATCGGCATAACTGCTGCCTATACAGATTATGTCATCTAAATAAATAACTGATTGATGACCTTGAGCTCTGAGATATTTAACTACCTCCTTCATAATTTTTGTAAAGCATCTTGGTGCGATTGAAAGGCCATAGGGCATTGCGTTAAATTCATACGTAATTAAATGTGAATGCAAATTTTTGTACTGAAAACGTAAGTATTTTTTGTAATTGGTATTAACTGGAACTAAAAAGTAAGCCTCTTTTAAGTCTATAGTGGCTAAAAAACAATCTTTAGAAATTAATTTACAGACAGTCCTATGGTCTTCCATTTTAAAATGTGATTTTTTAATATAATGATTTAGGGGCTTCAGATTTAGGATAAACCTTTTATCACCGTTTGGTTTAGGTGCTAAAAATATTTTTGATAGAAATTGATCATCTGACGGTTTGCAGATGGAAATGGCTCCTAAGTCTAACAGTTTTTGAATAGCAAAATCCATATCAATTTTTTCTTGTTCGCTCAAATTAGTATTTACAAAAGAGTTTTGTGAGAAATCTTTCTCAAAAGGTATGTCTATCCCATCTCGAATCCATTTTAGAATAAGAGGATTATTGGTAATTTTTTGCCAATATTTTAAATAATATTTAAGTCTTCCTGCATGTACCTGATTGGTTCCTACTGATGATGTGGATGCCGAGTCGTCCCGCGGGATCTGGTTTGGTACACCTTCGATTGCGACTGCGGAGGAGGAGGTGCAGTAGATAGCGGATGAGGAGTGCGTTGGGTGGTTCTCTTGAAGCCTCCCCGCCCCGCTCCCCTGTTTAGCGGGAAACGAGGAGGCCCCTGCCAGTTTCCCTGGTTGGACTGGCTCGCCGTTTGAGATGTGGATGGTTTAGGTACAACAACACTCTTTTTTATTTGTCGGCTTTGGGTGACTATGGCTTTTGAAGCTTTAATTTTTTCTGATAAAGTATTTCCATATAAGGTGTCGTCTCTTTCGGTTACTTGAATTAGTTGTAGGAATGACTTGTCGAGACAAGGCGTTATGAATTTTTTCCGAGATTCACAGTAAATTGGAAATGAAGATCGGAAAGTAGACGACAACCGTCGCTTATGGCTTTTATAGCTTCGATTTTGCTATCGGATGTTAGCAAGGTATTTAGACCTCGATTTATGGCGGTAATACCTACTCCTAATTGTTGTTGGGAAGTACTAAGTTTTTTATCACGAAATCTACCTGATTCGGGAATGGCAGCCATAATTTCCGGATTTAAAGTAGCAGACTTTAAAAGAGGACAGTTTTCTGGTATAAGGTAATCCTTGAAAAAAGCATCTCGATTTTCTTTTGACATGCCCTTTTTTAGTAAGGGCGTCCATATTTTGGCTAGACTATCATGTATTTTCTCCCCAAAGTCTGGAGAATCGTCGACGATTTCTCCAAGGGCCGACAAAATGTTTGGGTCTAATTCTGGATTAGTAGGGAGGTTGTCGACACCCGATGTGGGGGTAGGCTCCTCGTGAGAAATAATTTCGATCTGGTCAGTGTTCGAAATCCTATCTACTGTACCCTCCTCCTGCATTGTTGGTGCAGGTTCTCCGGAATGCAGTTCGGTCGCGGGTAGTTCGACTTCTATTTCGGCCGGCTGGGTTTCGAGGTCACCAATGTCTGTAGAAAAAACATGACTCGGTTATTTATCACGTATTAGCATTACTCTTGATTAAAGAGTATGTTATGTGATGAATTTACCTTCGTGTTGTTATCGCGAACAACCTCCCGGTTTTTTGTATAAAAGATAAAAATAAATTGTTAATGTTCTTAATTACCGTCGTGTTAACAACGCGGTCAACCTCCGGGTGAAAGTTTAAGAAACATTACAAAATGGCCATCGTGTTACCATCGCGGGCAACCTCCCGGCAACAAAGAGATTATTTTTTACAACCGGCATACAAAAAAAATGTACTTACTGTTTTCGGGCTCAGAATCTGATGAACAAAGACTCATAACTCGTCGTTTTTTACGTAATTTCTCAATTTTACGAAAATATCTTTCAATTTTTTCATCTGCACTTCTTTTAGACATTTTATGTTGAGACAAAACAGGAAAAGAAAAATAACTTTTATAGGAATGACGGTTTGAATTTAAATTTTTGAAGAAGAAACGCGCCTAACACTGTTTCGAAGAGGTACGACCGTTGCCACGCACGAAAAAGGAATGAGCTTGTGGAGCAAGTGAACGTAGATAGGTAGGCTTGTATAGTGTTGCATGTATAAAAACCGAGTTTTAGGGATGTCAGTAAAATAAAATTAAGTTTTAATTTCTTGACAATTAAATAAATTTAAAAAATCTCTAAAAGTGCGTCGTTGCCATGTAGGTTAAGGGGACTACAAGGTATTATATCTGAAGAATGGAGCGACGAAATATAATTTTGTGAGAGCAGTTATAAGTAAGATTACTTCTTTGTGCGTTCTGGATGGTAGTATGTAGATGTTTGATATTTTGTGTTTTTTTTATTGATCGGCTGAAATCGTAAAATATAATCTCTTTACAATTGTGAATAAGAAAACTTTTCAAATATTTAAGATACTCTGCAAAAACATGCTTAAAATTTAAAAAATATAGAATAGGTCACTCCTCAAGCTTAAGGGAGAGAACTCATTTTTAGGGTTCCGTAGCCAAATGGCAAAAAACGGAACCCTTATAGATTCGTCATGTCTGTCTGTCTGTCTGTCTGTCTGTCTGTCTGTCTGTCCGTCCGTATGTCACAGCCACTTTTTACCGAAACTATAAGAGCTATACTGTTGAAAATTAGTAAGTAGATGTATTCTGTGAACCGCATTAAGAGTTTCATACAAAAATAGAAAAATAATAATAAATTTTGGGGGCTCTCCATACTTAGAACTGAAACTCAAAATATTTTTTTTCATCCAATCCTTACGTGTGGGGTATCTATGGATAGGTCTTTTAAAATGATAATAAGGTTTCTTATATCATTTTTTTCTAAACTGAATAGTTTGCGCGAGAGACACTTCCAAAGTGGTAAAATGTTGGTCCCCCCCCTGTAACTTCTAAAATAAGAGAACGATAAATCTAAAAAAAATATATGATGTACATTATTATGCAAACTTTCATTGAAAATTGGTTTGAACGAGATCAAGTAATTAGTTTATAAATTTTTGGGGCTTCCCATACTTAGAACTGAAACTCAAAAAATTTTTTTTCTTCAAACCCTTACGTGTGGGGTATCTATAGATAGGTCTTTAAAAATGATAATAAGGTTTCTTATATCATTTTTTTCTAAACGGAATAGTTTGCGCGAGAGACACTTCCAAAGTGGTAAAATGTTGGTCACCCCCCCTCTAACTTCTAAAATAAGAGAACGATAAAACTAAAAAATATATATGATGTACATTACCATGCAAACTTCCATTGAAAATTGGTTTGAACGAGATCAAGTAATTAGTTTTTTTTTTAAACGTCATAAATCGTAAACCGCAATTTTCCTCTCATTCAATCAACTCAAATATAAAAACGTCGATCAAACTTACGAACTACAAGAACTTTTATATTATGATGATACTTGCTGCTACGGAACCCTTCATGGGCGAGTCCGACTCGCACTTGGCCGGTTTTTTCATTATTAAAATGTTCTTAAGCGTAGCTTTACTCATACGATGTGTATACTATACAAGCGTATTCCGCGTGTCCCTACGCCAAAAGAGTTTCTCTCTTTGTACCTGGCCAGGAATTTGCCTCGTTCTTTGAACGCTTCCCCTCGCGTTTTCGTGACCTATTTCGTTCATTACTTGCAAAGTATTTTGAATCCCGCCGTCAAATGTAGCTTTGTACCCTTCCCCCTTCTTCGAAAGAATTTTAGGCGAACAGGATAAGGAAGAATTATTTCCTGGTTTGCGATCAAAAGTCTGGTTGTAATGCGATCTTGGAAATAGTGTGCATTATTGAGCGGTTGTGCAGAGTAAGGTACAGTCAAAAGCACGTCAGACGTAACACTTTGGACTTTGTACCACTCTTATGTCGGGGGCACAAGTGCTATTATCGAACTGCAAGTGTTAACCGTGATGTGCTGTTGACCGTACAACCATATTTATTGTTCCAATGCAGGGCAAAGCTCTCCATTATTAAAATCAAGTCATCGTTACAATGATGGGTACTGGCTTAATCACCACGCTTGCCAATACATTTTATAGGTACTATTAATGCTAGATAACGGATAACCAAATGACTTATATATTTATTCGTTATCTAATAAATAATAATAATATTTCTCCTTCACACTTAAAAACTCCTGAACAAAAACGTTTAACCAGATGCCTTAAGTTCTAAGTGCTGGAAGACTGGAGCCTTGAGACTAAGCTTAGCTTGCTAAGCTTGTAATTTTAAAGTCTCCAGGCCACCCTTCCGGAACTAATATACATAAACAATACATAGCAACACCCAGGCCGATACAAACAGGAAATTTCATGCAAGGGTCGTCCCACGATCTCTGGTGGTAATGGCCGACTTCGCAACCATTGCACCGAATCAGGTCATAGGTATATGAATCAATGTAGGTACTCTTGTAGGTTTGTATGTATGCGAAAATACGTCAGCGTCAAATCGGTATAAAGCGCCTGACATAGTCAGATAGGGTGCGTTAGTTAGGAGTGAACGAGTGAGTTCGACGGAGTTCAAAGCGAACGCCGCTGTCGAAAATGTCATTTTTCAACAGGGTGCCCGTGTTACTGCAGCATATGACTCAAAAGTCTCATCACCGAAACTAATACGGGAGCCAGAAAGCTTTGATTCAAAGGTTGAAAAATTAGGGTAGCCGTTTGTGCATTGAGCAATGCTTCTAGTAGTGCCTCAGAAAAAATACTCTATACCTAATTACTTGACGTTGCTTGCAACTGACTGCAATTTCATATTTCATTGACTGCTACATTATCGATGTTCTCATTCAAAGTGATGCGTTTAATATGCCTACCATTATTCACATCACAAAAAATCAAGATTAAATTAATATTACATGAAAAATACAAAAAGTTACGTCTTTTCGATTCTGTTTGGAGTCTTTATTAGCCTAGCCATCACAGTACCTAACCGACATAGTCTCAAATAATACCATTACTTTTACTTAAAATTATGTACATACATCAGGCGTTATTTTATCTTCCTTTTAGCCCATTTTATTGTTTGAAGCCTGTGTTTTTAGCGTGGCATTAGGTACTCCCCAATTCCACATTTTATTCTAAAAAAAGACCTATTCATTAATCAAAGTCGTGACAAGCGCGCCACAGGTGGCTTGCGACAAATATTGTGTTTTACTCGTACGTGAAGATTGATTGAAATCCGAAGTCTCAAATAAGAATTTACCAGTCCACCAAGAAATTACATCAACGTTGAAAAAATATTGTCAAAATCGAAGTACACAGGCTTTTGTTGCCATAAAGAAAATGCTTTGCGTATAAAAGGAGAGCTTTATGTTTGCCTGAATTTCGAGTCGCCTTTTTGCCTGACATACTCGTACACCGCTTGTTAATATAAAGTGTTCGCAATTTCGCCATTTTTAGCTCTTATTCATTCTTTTCAGAAAGAAAAAGGCATTAATTTATTGAAACACGATTTAGTGTAATGGTTAAAAAGTCGGCTATTAGGTACTTTTGTGATTACAGGAAACATTTAGGGGAGACCTTTGCCCCACAGTAAAACATAGATACAAACAGTAGGCTCATGCACAAATCCGTGGCGTTGTCTCCGCATGGATGTTCTCGGTTCTCCCGCACTGCATTGAGAGGGTCAACGACAGGTTTTAGGCTCATGCACAATTAAATACTAGTTGTAGTACCTACCTACTAAGCGAGATCGAACCCGCGACCCCAGTAGTAAGTAAGTACACTTCAGGATGAATACCGTTTCCTACACTAGACTAGACCTGCCCAAATTAGTAGAATTATTAATTATCCTCATAAAATATTGGAAATGAATATACTATAATAAATATATTATTGCATAATGTGCCTTTGCTCGTATTGTTGCGATGTTCCGACGGTTTGCAGGTAAATCTCGCGACATTTAGTCCGTCAGATTGAATAGCAGATTGGTATAGGTAGACGGAACACACGCGCCGACGGCAATTACGGCAAGCATCCGGCCCGTTTAGTGCCTTGCTGAATGCATTAAGGGCTGCAATCGCTTGCCATATGCCCTCTCCATCCAGTACAACCACGCACTTGAAGAGTCGAGAGTAGTGCTGCAGCTGAGATTTTGTATTTGCATTTAATGCCAGGAGTAAAACTCTAGTTCCCCTATAATTTTACTCTTGTTCTTTGGGTTGTGTACTAAATGGTGACTTAAGTTAATTCTTTAATTTTATTAGTCTTCGATAATTTACAAAACATTGTTTATGACATTGGCCCATTTGATGGTAAGCGGCCACTACTTGGTTTCCATAATTATTAATATATTATGCTAGAACACATCGATAGCTCTTATAATCCCTTCGTCTGTTCGTCTTTCACGTCGCAACGGAGTAATGGATCGAAGTAATTTTTGGTGGGATAGGCCAGCGCCTACCAGCGATAGTGACATACAGGCACCGAATACATATTAGGACACTTATATAAGCTACATTTTTCTCACTTATTTTGACACACACATACTAAATCAATCTTATTTGTAATTTCACTTTTCGTAGTACCAACTAGAACTATGCCGCAAGTTGATGTTCCAGTTTTACCCGAGTTGCGGATGTTTTCCAGAGGGGCTTTAAAATTACTTTTCTATCAAATTCAATATTGATTTCATATGGGGACATGACATCCTTGAAACCTGTACGTTGCACCGGCAGCAATTACTTCAGGCATCCAGTCGGTTGGGCGCCATGGTCGATGAGCACAGTGCACGGTCGAAATCCTTGCCTTACTGTGCCTACGCCTATAGGACGTCAACTAAATGTAAGTGGAAATCAATTGCCGCATGTGTTGCGAATCACTTTAATATGGAATATTAATTTTGCATGTGTTCATTTTGTTGTGAAATAATGTCATGAATTCCGATTTGATGTAATGGAAATGTCGGCTATTACACCAAATTTGATCTACACATGTTAATTACAATAGTAATAGTAATATTCATTTAAACAAAATAAATAAAAAGAACTGATTTATCACTGGGATCATAACTGTTGTACTTTGTATCTTTCGATGAGTAAGAACTCTATTAATCGGTATTTTGATACATGATATAATTATAATGCCCCAGCAAATTAAATATAAAACACTGGTAATTCCAAAAGAGTCATCCTAGTTCCGAGTCTTTATCCAGGTTCCGGGTATTGGTCTAGTAAAATTAAGCCATCGACTCGCTAAGAAGAAGAAGAAGTTAAAAGTCATCAGAAAGCAATGTAACGAAAAATCGTAGAATCTAATAAAGTGTAAAAAGTGAATTTTCTTCTCATTTCTCCTGAACGGAACTGCCCGCGTGTTGACAGAGGCCCTTCGGTTTCGCGACTGCCGCCGGAGCGACTCAATATTGTCTCTGCCCTCATTGGCCGGGCATAAGTGACTTAGCCTTGAAGTATCCTTGTTATGCTTCATACAGGGTAGTCAGACTAAAAAACGTTTGCACTTAGCTTATAATATAATCTGTGTGCAAACATTTAGTCTTTCACATGCCGACATGTTTTTCAAATTCAGGTATATATGTTAGATCTTTGACGATGACATTAAAGTATATTAAGTTTGTTTTTTAGGCTATGTAATTCTGCTATGTTAGGCTATTCCGAAAAAAAAAACTTAAATATTTTAAATAATACTCGTATATTCATCATTTTCTACTCCTTTTTCCGCACTAGGTAGGTGCCTAGTGTGGCGTACGTTGAAGTAATAAAATTAATCAATATGTACTTCTGCAAAATATCGCCAAAAGATGAAGCTAAAATAACTTTTTTCAAACATATTTAGCAATACTTTTAAGATTACCGCAATACATATTTTTTACATTTGCTAAAGGAAAAATGTAGTTTCTCTTCCCAGCGCCAAGCCACGAAAATCATCAAAGAAGAAAAATATTTCTTTGAAGATTGCCTCAAGTCATTTCAGGTTACAAAAATAACATTTTCCAAATACGTCCTGTATAATATTTTTCCAGACACAGTTTTTCCGGAGCTTGTGGTTCCATTTTAGACACTTAAGCGTTATTGCCGAAATAACGTAACGTGACACAGAAATAATACGTCCCGAAAAGACTTTGACTTCATATTAGACATCAAATTGTGAAAATGTATGTTTGGGGTGTAAAATGTTGGTTTAGTGACAAGTAGCAAGTTAAGGAAGAATTTGTTTCAAGTTTTCCTACATAGCTTGGATTTGTGGTTATAGCTTATAAGGGAAATGGAGGTGGTTATATTAGTGTATTTACGATCTTATTTATACGTATTCTGCTAACTTTTAACTTTAGGGTATCTCTACCTTAATTATGTTCCATAGGCATCGAATTAACGTAAACTTTTTAATAAATAAATAAATTAATAAATATGTACTAAAATATGTTTCTCGTGACTATTAATGCACAACCAATGTCTTAATATTTTCTTTTATTATAAATGAACACCAAAAATAAGTTTGTGATGCTCAATTTTTTTTTATATTAAGCAGTCAGGATTACCTCACTCCACCTGATGGTAAGCGGATGTCGGTCCAAATATAAGGTTGGCTGGCTCAATAGAACAAAGTACCCATTGAGCCAGTCACCCTCACCAGGAAGGCCTACTATGATGCCGCTTTACGCCCCGCCTAAAAAGCCCAGGATTATAGGAGGAAGGAAACACGTGAGCCGGAAGGGCATTCCATGACCTAATGGCACGGGGTAAACTCTATCTCGCAAAAAGTACCAAATGGATTTAGCTTAAACTTTCCAGTACATAGCTTAACATCCGAACTATATAACACGAACCAAATAACACGAACTTTTAATCATCACATCGAGCAGGCAAAGCAGCTATTTCTCCTTAGCGAAGGTCCGCAGCGGAGTCCCAGTCACATCGGCGTTTAAAACTAATCACGGAACTCGATAACTGCGCCGCCGGGATGTGACTCGTGGCCGAACTTTCCGCGGCATTATTGCGAGCGACCTAGCTTTCCTGTATTTTGACATAGCTTCGATGTCAGAGATATGCAGGTATAATTTTTAACGAAGGGAGAGGGAAGTTAGTAAGTGAAAAGCATTTTTTCAGGTCAGTTGGCAGACAGTACACAGCCCACCTGATGGTAAGCGGCCATTGCGGCCTATTCCATTACATGGCCATCTAATGCTTTTTACTTAAAAACTACTATCTGTTTTTATTTCTGATAACTTGTTCTTTTTATACGATTTTAAAAATTAACATTGAATACAAATACTTCTCAAATCAATTTTGTCTTTGTTACAATAGTTATGTAATTCACAATTTATAAATGAACCTCAGAATCAAATATAAAGAACTTTTTCTGTTTATTACAAGTTACCACAATTTTTTTTATTGCAATTAGGGAAATGTCCTTAAATCACGGACGACCTCACAACTAAGTTATTTTATCACTAAAAACGATCTGTTAATAACACGTACCTAAGTCATGTTCGCAAGATAATTCGAACCATTCAATCATATAACAGTTTTTTCTCCAGCACTTTTACTCAACGAACGAGAAATACTCTGAAAAATGAAGAGAATTTTTCGCTCATCACTTTGCAAATTGGGATTGTAAGAGCTACCATACTACTCTTTGACACTTTCACTCCACTTTTACTAATATCAGCATTTACGTATTGCATGTCATGACTGTAGGGAACCTTTTATGACAGTACAATAAGACACAGTGAGCCAACTCCCGCAATACTCGGAAATGATTAAATAGTATGAGATTTGATAAAGCAGGCGTAAACGAGCAAAATAAACTTTAATACGAAGTATCATAAGCACTGCATGTATCATTGTTCGATTCGATGTTTGATGTGTTGAATGCATTGCTCATCATATCATCGAGCCCTTCATATCAAGTGTACTAGCTCCTCAAGCGTTCAAAGACTTTCGGAGGATGGTATCTACGAGTAATTCATGTTAGTTTTCCCTCTTGGACGGAAATTGATAAACATAAGCGGACGCTTAACTTAATCTGATTTCTAAATCAAGGGTCAGATTTAAGTTTTGCCCAACTAAATGGAGACCAAACGCCGGTTATTAATGATTAGTTTGCAAACACGTACGCAGGCTACTAAACTATCGCTGCCCTACTAAGCGCAAAAGCGGTATCTCAGTAAAAGGTAGTTTCGAGATAATTGATGTTTTGTAAAATTAGGTTTTTCGTTAATTTACCGATTGTTTTTTTTGGTTTTTAAATGTAGTATATGTATTATATTAGGTCTATTTTCTATTACAATAGTTAAAATATGTAAAATATACTTACTTAGTTCTAAGTATATTTTACATAACCGTGAGTTACTGCTATACCGCTTAGTAAATACAAACTTAAAAATTGAGATGCCCTCTTTTGCTTAGCATTCCACCTACATTCGTCCATACAAAAGGATATGGATGTTCAGTCAAATAAAATACATATTATTATAAATAAAAAAACAAATCAAAGTGCATTTATAAAGTCTTTTATTATTTAAATCTATAAATATAAGAAAAAATATTTAAAAAAGAGACGTGTTCTATGAATTCTAATCAGTCAAAAGTGGGGAGTTCTCTTCAAAAGTAATTTTTTTTTTGTTATTATTTTCGAAAGATTTCAAGATAAATATCATTTTTGTTTGTAGAAATACCTTCAAACGTTGTGCCAGTTTCATTTTCAGAAAATATTTGAAGCTGATATTTTTCAGTGTTCCAATATACGGCGGATTGGCTACGTTTTATTGATATACCGCTAATATCCTTAGAAATTTAAGGTAAAATGTATCCTTACTGCTATGTTCACTTGCGTTATTGGTCTGATTCAGTAGAATCCCAATTTTAATATTGGATTTCGTGGAGCAATTCAATTACTCGCGGTAGGCGCGTGGTTATCGACCGGCAATTATTATTTTCATTGACAGCCTCATCTGATTTACATGCTGATTATTGTGCGAGTAGAACTGTTATACCCGGATTAAATAAATACCTTTCTACAAAATAGCTTTGCCTTTTATTTTGTTGTGCTTTTTTATGTACCAGGGAGGCAACGAGCAAGCGGGTTTGCCGCCTCTGACATAAAAAAATCTCCGTTAAAAAGGTATCTAAAGATTTAAGATTGAAATAACATTATAAATGTGTAAAGCATGCTATTATGGGTACTACCCCCAGGTAGTTAAGTCCACACAACAACCATGACAAAGCATTTACTATGATTGCCGCGAAAATCCACATGTCGGAAGCGCCATTTCAGAAGGAAGCACGGGGATTTCCACGTATTCCATATACGTAAGAATTTATGAGACTTCGAGGAATTCGAGCTAGTTTTACTTGAATTAAAGACCGATAACCCTTATGCTCATGTCGACATCAATTCCTTTTATTTAAGTTTTTTTTCGTTTCTAAATCCGCTGTTAACTTTTGCCCTGCTTAAAATTGGATTGTTTATCAAAGATAAAATGATCATAAGATTTAATATCAATTATCACCGTGTAGTGTTTGTGAGAGCGTCAGAAGTGTAATTAATGTAATATTTACTATGGTACTATGATTCATTATGATGTTCACAAACAAATGCTTATATGAAATGATTGTTTTCCTCTTCGGTGTAGTGCCCACACACAAGGCTGCCACTTCACTTTGGTCAAGAGACGATCGTGAGGTTTAGTGGGTAAACTCTGTAACGAGTCTTCCTGACTGGCGACAGGGAATCCACATACCATTTATACTAATATCATAAAGAGGAAAGATTTGATTGTTTGTTTGTTTGTTTTTATTGAATAGGCTCTGAAACTACTAAACCGATTTGGAAAATTCTTTCATTGTTGGAAAGCTACACTATTTCCGGGTAACATAGGGTACTTTTGATCCCGGAAATGTGGCAGAAAGGGTGTGATAATTCACAAAATAAATTAGGCGCAGGTGAAACCGCGGAGACGACCGACTACTACAGAATAAAGCGAACTGGTGAAATGAAATGAATATTCTGCAAATAGACTCTTAAATAATACTTTTGCACGTCAATCTTCTTTTTACCTACTGGGTGAATCTATGCCATGCTTTCTGATATTTATTAACACCGTATCCTTTTAGATTCAAAGGACATGGAGTACGTACAGTCTAGTGAGTTCTACGTCATTTCACACACCCGCTTCTTTATTCTACGAAACGTTTTTCCAACCATTTTATTTCGCTCTTACCACAGGGTTAAAAACTACGTGCATTTTTGTTTTGTTTGACTACACATAGGTTAAAGTTTTGTGTGCATTCAACTTATATATTTAGGAGCAACTATAGCGCCCAACATTTAGATTTCTGTGCGCCCAACTTATTCCTAGTAGAGATTAGTGGCGGCCAGAGTGTACTGCTCTGCGGCCGGACCACATAAATTGTTCAATAAAAAGTTATCTATTGAGGTACTAAAAAAATAGATATATTCCGATGAAAGTAGACTTTAGGTAGCTATTATTTCCAACTATAGCATCCGAGTACTAAATTGTGGTCCGGCCACAGAGGATCACACCATTATTTAAGGATTATGAACTCAACCTTAGAGTTTTAATTATTTAAAATTAAAATGTCCGTATCATATTATGGGCTATTATTATAGGATTTAGTGCTGAGAATCCTTTGTCCTTTATTTAAATTTATCCCACCTGTGGGCCAACGGGCTTAATCTCGCTTCTACCTATTCTCTATTATTAACAAGTGTGGGTCTCCTTCGGATAATAATAATATTATGACTCTGTGGATCAAATAAAATCGTTCGAGGTTGCGACACACGATAAATTGGTTTTCACAGAGAAATAAGACATAAACATTGAATTGGTTAAGGCAATAAACATAAAAAAATAATACAAATTAAATCTTGATAAAATATAGAAATTCTTAAATTTTGATATCATTTATTTTATTTTTCTGCAAGATCTAAAACTTAAAAACAAAACTGACAAATCAAGCGATAAGCTTAAAATGCAGCAATTAATTTTTTAACAGTACTTGGTTTACATGTGTTTAGATTTTTTTTATACCACGTCAGTTGGCAGACAGGCACGCAGCCCACCTGATGGTAAGCGGTCACTGCGGCCTATTCCATTGAGGGACACTTCACCAGTGTCGCTCAATGTGTTGCCAGACTGTACGCTCATCTGATCTTCAAGCCTTTGATTTCAAGTGTACTGGCTCCCACATTAATGTTGTCAGAACACAGCCCAAGCTGTTATGGCCGCAGATTCCACCTATGGGGGTGGTAGCTGGCCAGTCGGACTCTGAAAAAGCCCTACCACCAACCAGACCCAAGGTGCGAATTGAACCCACGACCTCCAAGTTTTATACCCGACCGGCTTAGGCACTGTTCCACGGAGGCGGTCAAATTACCCGTCTGAAACGAGCAAGGACAAAGGTCGGTGATTTATTACTGTCATCGCTCATCTGCTTGTGGATATGAGAAAGTAGACATTATGACACGAAGTTGAAGCATAAAATAAAGATTATCTTTATCTAGTAGATTGCAGAGTTTGTTATGAGTTTTTAATTAAATATGAAAATATTGTTCTAGCTGTTACGCTTTCACGTTTTTAATTATCCAATTACAGGAGTTATCTTATTTGGTCAGGAGTTATGCGCGCACATACTATTACATTTCATCGATTTATTTTCATAACACTTTGAACAATGGCAGTTTTATACCTGCATGTTTTTAAGGTGTCTTAAAACTTGACTTATACAAAAACGATTATTTGAATTAGCCAGATTTTTACATCATAACACATTTTTATTTAAAGGCTGATATTAAATCATGAATTATAAAAACCTCTCAGTTGATTACAATATTAATATCTTACGCGTTTGTGTTGCCGCTTTAGAAAAAATAACACATTTATATTTTTTTCAATAATAAGAAAAAGGAATAAAAATAATTTATTTCAATGCAATGTGTAACTTAGAAAATAAATATCATTAAAAATAGCACAGTGGAAGTTCCCTACGTACATAAAATAGCGTAATGTTTCTTTATTGGTAAAAATGTAACTTTTAAAGTTGTCTTGTGTAATATTTAACTATCTGCCAATTGCAACACTGCTACCTGAGCTGCTACCAAAGTTATTTTGACAGCAGGAAACTGCAAAGCAATTTGTTTGACAGTCTATTTTTTTTATAGGTTTTGGCTTTGCACGGTTTGTACTTTAGCCACAGACGGTATTTAAAAGGTCCAGTATTCTCATAAATGTTTTAGGAGACTGTTTATTTTTCCTCTGACTGCTTCTAAGATGACTATTTTATAAAAAATAATTTTATTAATTACTAAAACAAGAAAATAAACAAGGATTTGTTTCATTACCAACATAACCTCAAAGTACAAAAATACTTATAAGTTTTTTTTGCAACCACCGTTTGTTAAAATTCTTTTTGGAAATGTTTATGTAATGCAATTGCTAGTGTAGAAGCATTTTTTAAATCATAGACGCCCCAATTTTTATCCAGGACAAACGTAGTATGGGACTTTGCCATTGTTCCGGACTAATAAATAATGCAAGTAATCATTAGCAAAGTTAGTAAAATTGTTTTTATTTAGATATAGTATAGGGTGATAAGATAGATAGATCTTCTATCCATGTAGGTAAGTAACGTGAGAGTCAAACTAATGATTCTAACGTGTAACGGTACAATCATTAGTTTGACTCTCCCTATTCCGTAGTACAATATAATGCTATCATCTGACGAATTTTAATTAATATGTGCTTTTTAATATTTTAACTTATGACAGAGACTATTCTGTAGCGCAAAGAGAAGCCACCGGAGCAACGGACACGAAACTGCAATTGTCAGTTTAAATGCAAATATGTAGATTGAAGTATTGAACATGGTGTTCACAACTACGCTATTTCCATAACGCTAAACTACGAGTACCTCAAATAAAATAACATACCTATAGGTATTATAAGTAGCGAGGAAGTAAGCTTACAATGGAAAATAAAATATCGCATGCGTTGTGATCCCTTAGGAAAGCATTTTCCACGTGAACTCGACTCTTGACCTTTATATTATAAAAGAAAGAAGAAAGAAAAAGTATTTATTGACACACGTTTACACTTATACATTATTAAAGAAATTATAAGGAGATAAAAATAAAACAAAGTCAAATATATTGACGCACGAGATAGATGAACAGCAACATTACGAACAGTAAACAAAAAATATTAACATGACTAACAACACAATAGACGTGGTCAATTGGGTCTAGTCTCAGCATGTGCCGCAACAGTTGCAGCTGCAACCGCTGCAGCGCTGGTATTATGACTAGGCCCAGAGTGACGACAAAATAAAATAGAAAATTTACATTTAACGGAAACAAATAAAATTAATGATTAAAAATAACTGTAACCATAAAATAACATTAAACAAACTACATTCCATAATTAATACACATAAACAACAATTACTAAAAGGCACTTATGTACGTATTTAACATAGTACAAAACACAGATTGAGGGTTATATAATTCAGTGAGGATAGAAGAGGCTCCACCCTAGTCCGCCTAGTCAACCTGGAGCATGCCCCAACGGTGCTGGAACCCGATCCAAGAAGGAAGTCGAGAATAACATAAAGGTAGGTTTTCTACATCCTTTTGTATATCCAACAGGTACCGTTTAAAATTCTTTTTAAACAAATAATGCGTCTGTAGATCGCGGATTGGTGGCGGGATATTGTTCCAGCACTTCGTTGCGGCATACCTAAAGGACCCACGGAACGCCGTTGTACGATGCTTCATTGCCACAAAAATGTGAGTGCAAGCCCTCTTGGGATATCGACTTAAATCATATTATAATAGATATTATGGTAAGGTTTAACCTTTTTTTGTTCAAACTCTGCATATAATGAATAAATAATTACACTTTTTGGTCAATATAATATTGCCTTATTAACTTGAGTAGTACCTACTCATTAGGTGCTTTTCGTGAAAATGTTTTATACATAAATCAAACATTAATTAATAATTCTTATTTTAATCCTTCTAGCCCCGGATTACTAGACACAATAGAAAATCTATTGTTATGCGGCACCCGAGTGCCGGTTCGGCGTTGAGTGGTTAATATTAACATCTATACCAAGGCAATATTATATAGAGGAAAGATTTTATTGTTTGTTTGTATTGAATAGGCTCCGAAACTACTAAACCGATTTGGAAAATTATTTCACTGTTGGAAAGCTACATTATTCACGGGTGACACGGGTACTTTTGATCCCGAAAATGGGGGGAATGGGGGGATTATTTAATTGACAAAACAAAAGAACTTGCGCGCTGGTGAAACTGCGGAGGCGACCGCTAGTAACTAATAAACAATAAATAAGTAAAGATTATGCGGTCCGAGAGAATCTAAACGGTACTGATAATTTAACTTTGAGTAACATGATATTATAATAAAAGAAATGCTGTTATAACGTAGGATATATTCCTTTTTTGCTTTTCTCTAAACTATTATTCGTGAGATAATAGAAAATTGAAGTGTATGCTCTAGATTTTTATTTTATCCTTAACACAATCATTTAAGAACCTTACGGAGTAAAGTCTGTGATAGATGAACGTCATCTGTGTGTGGAAATAGAAAAGCCTACCCACCGTTGTTAGGGAGGCTTAACGTAACGTCAGCTAATAAAGCTGCGGGATAATGTTTCTTTTGTTTATGATATGGTAGCGTTAGACGAAAAAAATGTTTTTTTTTCTTTTTAATTAATATTAAGAAGCACAACCAAACAAACTTACGATAGTATCATTGGTTTAAAATGTAAAATAGTTATTTATGTGACTGCTGCATAATGACTAATTATGTACAGTCACACACATAACTTTATCTTCATTCATACGATAATATGTCTATTTTATAGTCAGGATCGATGAGCAGTAGTACAAAATCATGTCATAATTTGTAGGTCAATTTGAATAAATGACGTTTGTAGTTTTTAAAATCCATAAACAATATAGACTCGAGTTGATTTCGATTCTCAAATCGATTGTTATAATTTCAGCATCGAATTAAATGTATAGGAATGGAACATAAAATTACTAATTGACTAATTCGATAATCGAAAAAACCTATTAATTTTTACTTTTAAAGAAGACGTTCGAAATTTGAACGTAATTAAAGTGTCGGTTACCGACACTAAAATGTAAACATTTCAATGCAGCCACAGATACTTATATCTAAATGTAGGGCGTTTGCTCATCGCTCCTGAATATAAAATAGACATATTATGGTATGGATGTAGATAAAGTAACTTAGGTACCTGTCGACCTCGAGTTTGAGTTTTAGCAATTATTATTTAATATCAGCAAATACCTGGCACTATTTCATAAAAATACATATCATAAAATATTAAATAATGATTAAATTTTATTAATATTACATTTTGTATTTGCATAGTAAAAGTGAAACTTTTTGAGTGCTGTGTTGGTATCCTATTTGTAAAAAATGATACAAAGGATTTAATAATAATCCATGTGTCTTTGTTTCATGATTGTATTGTTTAATTTTATAGAACAAGCAAGATCAGATCATCACATCAGAAAAAATAAACTATAACTTATTTGTTAGGCTAAGTATTTTTATACTCAAAAAAATCGGCAATGCCAAACTTCAAGTCAAGTTGTTTTAAGCGTATTTTATTTTAATTCATTAGATATAGATAGGAGAAGATATATAAATATTTTACACATTCTGTATTTCTCTAAAGTAATTATTTGCTAATGAGAACCTTTAAAACGTTAAAGTTTTTAATCTTTATCATAAAACGTACCGTACCTAAAGCGTTAATAAAGACAAGTTGTTGAAGGCCCCAGATGTGTTATCCAGAAGAGTTATGTTTCTCTAATGATTCGCCAAACAGCCTTTTGTGTTGCGTATAATATACATATTGTAACCAAAAAATACTTTATCTTTCGGCTTACTTACTAACAATCTACTATAAAGGACATTTTAAAATCTAAGTCGCTGTATTTTAATACTGTTTATTTATTTATTTTAGTTGTACGTTGCAACGTAAGTTTGAATTTTTTCTGTCTTTGCTTCTATTTTTAATTACATGCCTACGCAGAACAGTCAGATGGGCTCTTAAAGCAGTAAACCTTTAATGATCTAAGCGCAATAAAGAATAACTTTTAATGAACTGATTATAATTATGATAGGCTGCGTTCTTCAAAATAATAATATCTACTTATTCAAAACTTGGTTGACCATTTTGATGACAAATTGATAAATGTGCCAATAAAAAACATACATTTGATTAAAATGTTTCTTTGTTCCATCTCTTGTTGTGAATATTCATAGGTAACAAATAATGTAAGCCGTTTTCCATAAGCATATATCCACTTAGAAACGAACGTGGTTGTACATTGCAAATGTATACAGTCTTTATTGCTACGTTGTTTTTTAAGAAAAATCAAATACTGATCCATCTGTTGTTGTGAATATAGGTTACAAAATATAATGTAAACCGTTTTCCAATATAATTATCCGCTCAGAAAAGTGCGTGATTGTACATTACAAATATATACCGAGTCTTATTGCTACGTTATTTTTAAGAAAAATCAAATGCTGATTCTGATATTTAAATCCACTTCAAGGGAGTGGATTCCGCATACACACTATCCCTACAAAGTAACAACACGTCGGCATTATAAAAAAACACATCTGAAAAAAAGGTGTTTTTATTATTTCCTTCATAAATATAATATGACCAATTTTAAAGCTATATAACATGAAAGTGAATAAGTGAATCCAAATGTCTGGTAATGGGATCGGTTTAATATATTATATTACGCCTGTTTGAATTTTCGCGAGCGGTTTAATAAAAACTAGTTGTTGGGTACGCACGCGTCGTGTCCAGAAGATTTATGTTCAACTGATGATTCGCCGAATAACTTCAGCAATACGTTATTTGTTTACTTCCAAAGTATAGCATAATTATGGTATAGTTTTCCTCAAATATCTGCCTGTTAAATGTCTCACTGGCACTTGGCCATCAAGGCGTTTCCCTAGCTTATTTTATAAGTAAGTATTTATTGTTTGTTTGTATTATATTTTTATGTGTTGTAGCTTATTTTGTATATAAGTAATAACGTAAGTACATGTTATTACAGTCATCAAAAAGGTCTTCCAATGCAAAGCTTTTTGAAGTTTATGATATTTCTTTGAACTTTTTTCATATTTCGATATTAAGAGCCAATAACTAATTTTTGCTTTAATTATAAACATTCATTATACTGATTCCTTAGATATATTTGCCTATTTTTTGTAGTCAAGTTGTTGGCAGTCCTTCGCGTAGAAAGATTTCATTATAATGGGCATCTCTTAAAATAAAAGCAATTTAGCTGCCGCTGTTTTCAAGAGGAGTGTAAAAGTACTCTTATCTCAGTATCACACTTTGTTTTATTCCAAAATAAGCGACCCGACCCAAATTCGAACAAATTAATAAATAAATTAAGTATATTAGAAAACCCTCTTTGAACTTTCTCTTTTCAAGTTACTTTTCGTTTAAAAATACATCGAGAGAAGATATTTATAGATAAATTATAATCAACATGATATAACGTTACACTTTCTAAAAGTTAACTTATTCTTCGAAGTAACTGCCTGCCCAGTTTGTATTTCTCTTTGACATAGTAATCCTATTACCTTATAAGTACAACGGGTCACTGCAAACTTTAATTTTAATTTCAATCCAATCTCTAAGACTTTCCACCAGAGATTACTTAAAATTAAATACGAAATATCTTCGTTGTTTTATCTTAAATAAACATAACACCCGACCGAACACAAATTTTTGGGATTTCAACCCACGACGTATTGCGCACAGGGCAGGATCACTGTCAACTGTGCCATCGAGCCAATTCAATCGCAAAACATTATTCCTATTGGTCGAGATAAATATAAGAAATGGTGGCTCTCCTAGGGCAAAATCCTATTTTCACCCCTTTTTTTCGGAGGAAAATGCGTTTATGCACCCCATAACCGCAGGTTAGCTAAACCCGCGGCCGTGTGTGGGACTCGCGACTAAAGCATCCACTACCCTCTATACTCCCCCGGTTTCCCCTACACACCTTATTGGGACGAGTCGGTGTCAGCCTTGTGGCTGTTGACCAGCCCATCCCCGGGTACCCTGACTTGAGAGGCCTCAAGTCAGGGTAGCGCCTAGGGTTCAATGCTCCGGAGCGAGAGAGAATGGACAGCAACTGCATCCTTCTGCGAGACCGTCATCTTGCAGAAGGAGGCAGCGGAGCGGGTGCGGGAGAACGACCCTTCCGCTCCCCTGCTTCGCCGAAGAAGAAGGGGTCGAGCTCGGCGCCAATACGCTGATTCGGCCCCTCCAGGTGGGAACCAGCTGGTCGGAGATGCGGGGGCACCTCCACCTGCATTGCACGGTTCCCTACCACAGCCGGACGGAAATGGCCCGGTGCTCCCGGTCGTTTCCGTCGTCCTTAGGGCGCGTATTTAGGGCATCGCTCGCCGGGCGGCGTTGTGGAAGTCAAGGCTCTGTTGGACCCCCACGACGTCTCCTACACGGCAAGGAGAACCACCCTGGTTTAGTGGGTAACTCTTGCCCTTTTCAGGGCAACGGGAGTCCCACACACCACTCTCCGCCCCCGACGGAGAGTGAAGGTTCGTAATGCATTCCCCGGGTCAAAAAAAAAGGGTAGAGCCTAGGGGCTATTGTCGCCCCTAGGATCATGTCATGTTCTATTTCGTTCTTGACCATGGAGAGGCTCATACCATTTAATTTGTAAGTGAACGCGGATAATATAAATATTGACTTTTAATTAGTAAGAAGGAACTTCGAAAATCCCTCTCTCTACTGAGGTTAGTAAATATTTATGATTCAAATTTTACATCGGCACGTTTAACTTAAATACATAAACTCGTTTAAAATAACCACCATAGGTATCAAATTAATTTTGAATGCGATACGAAGTTTAGTTAATTATTATGGTTACGGTGTTGATAGAGCCCATAAAAAGGCATTAATGTTATTAAATTATCTTTATTTTTCAAAATTAGGTAGGTATATTATGTTAAGAAAAAAAATCCTTTTGAATTTTCTTTCATTTAGAATTATACATTACATTTTCATACCTTTTTTCACATTACGTCGCTTGAGGCAGTACAAACGCTAAAAAGACGTGTGCATCAATTTATAGTTGCTTCGAACAAAGCTAGCGAAAATTTAACAACAAAAAGATCTAAAATCTTGCGATAGTATCGCAATTGACTGCTTTAACACATTCTAAGAAAATAAACCACATGATCGTGAAACTCAGCACGTACGATTACGATACGACAGGACGGTAACAAGTGGGGATTATAAATGGGCGGGTAAATAGCCTTCACCCCGCCACACTCGCCGAGCCCACCTCGGACGGCTTAACAAATACCTGGACTTATTCAATACCCTTTGGTTTTGCAAGTCGCTTGGAGCTACCGCAAACTATTGCGGGCTTATTTACAATAAACAAACTGCGGTCAAATTGTTAGGTTTAAAATATGTACATTAAAATTTATATTTTGGGTAATGTAATCATAGCTTAAAATCTACTTGTATATGTATATACAATACCATGCATGTACATTTCCTTTTTGCCTTTTAAATAAATGCTATTTAAATAAATGATATTACATTACAAGAGCTTGCAGTTTAGATTCCCGTACGTTTCAAATAATAAATCGAGAAATAAAATAAAGATTCCATTCACAATTGCACCTTTTGTGTGGTCCTTGTTTTCCTCTTTACAATCCTTTTTAATGGCTTAGGTGGCTACTCACCCACTACAAACTCACCCAGTGGGTGAGTTACGTTAGGTACGAGTACAAAAATAATATGAGACAAAGATGTTTTCTCGTTAGTGGTAAATCAATTAAAATCAAATTCAGGAAATAGCGGGTCAGGGGTGGCGGCAGGGTCAGTCAAGGCGCCGAGCTCGGTGCATACTTTCAATATATAGCACTGACTAACCGTCCGTGGAAGATCAAAGATAGTATATTGAATATATTACGTTCAAACCTGTGTAGGTTGATATACCGTCTAAAATGATATTATAACATCATTGATGACTGGTCTAAACTAATAAGAACCACACGTTGGGCGCCAATTTATGTTCATAAAATATTTTTTTATTTACAATAAGGCGATGAAAGGATAAGTACTTATTTATATGTTGTTATTTTGCGACCTTTGAATAAGAAGGTAGGTATTCATCATACGTACGGACGTAAATACTTGCGGGGACATGATAAAAACATTCGAAGATTTTCGAACGCTAAGATGAATTGTTAAATAACATACACTGGCCTCATTATTGCTCTTGCTAACGATTAAAAAATTGAAATCTAAATAATTGTTAAACAAGAACATCACAAGCGTAAACACATTGTAATAACCAGGCTTGTCAAATCTAGGATCATAGTCGAAGCGGACCCTGAGCTCCATACTGGATGCAATCGGGAATACGCTGGGATGATGATGATCACAAGCGTAAACACGATAGCCGAGGCCAATTTTAATATTGTGTGTGAAAAAGTTACGGACGTTAAGGGAACGCCTCGATGGTCTAGTGGTTTAAGTACCGGACCGAGATCTCGGGGTCCTGGGTTCGATTCCCGGGTCGAGCTAACTTTGTGTCGGTTTTTCGGACACAGCTCGAGTTTGTGATCATCAACCCGTATTTGGCAAGCGTGGTAATTAAGTCAGTACCCATCATTGTAACAAAAACTTGATATCAAGGATGGAGTAAGTCTTTGCCCTGCAGTGCGGGACATTAATAGGCTGATACTTTTGCAAAGTACGTAACTCGCTCACAGCTATTATAAACCTAAAACAAAGCAACACAGTGGATCAATTAAGCCTCAAAGTCAAGTTCAGACGAACTGAAATAACGGGTCGCGGTCTCGGCGCCTGGTCAAGGGGAGCTCGGAATATTCAATCAATTCATAACAGAAACAGACTCGATATAAAACATGATCATATTAGTATGACATAACAGTTAGCTGTTAGATAATAGTTTTGACAGAAACATCAGAAAGCTTTATACTCGATTTCGTTTTGCTTGTCCTGTTCCACTTCAATTAATTAAGTGAGATTTAACGAATTATGAAGAATATAATTTAAAATTCATTTGTAGCAAATCCACTTGGCCATACGTCGAGTGTCGCGAGTCTCACATAACTTCTTAAGCGCTGGACGCAGACATTTTTGTTGCTAACACGGCACACCATTATATTTGTATGTAAGTACCTAAGTGGACACAGAAATTAAGTGTCTACATTTGCGCATCGCCTAGGTAACTGTAACCCTTCAAAAAAGGGTCTGAGTATAGTATACTAGTATGTTATGAAAAAATGGGTTAAGTCTTTACCATAAGGTCTAGCATAATAATGCTTAGTAAAATATATTTCCAAAAAAAAAAAAATTTAGAGCTACTTTATAAAAAAAGCTTTGTTCCAATGTCAAAAACCCAGACACAGTGGCGTAGGACTTATAACTTATAAAATTATAAACTAATTAATCTACACTAATATATTATAAATGCGAAAGAAAAGGATGGATGTATGGATGTTTGATACTCTTTTACGTAAAAACTACTGAATGGATTTTAATGAATCAAACCAAATCAAATCAAATTTCTTTATTCGTGATAAAACTTTACAATAATATACATCAAAATAACACATAGGCTAAAAATAAAAATATTCCCGCGGGATAACGTCCTATTATATTACAAGCGCGGGCGAAAGGCTAGTTTTGAAATAAATATCGCTATTTTAAAACTAATGAACCTAACTTGGTTTTAAAAAAATGAATATTATTAGAATATATTTTAAGTTTATTGTTACACTTTCAAATTATCATTAATACTGAAACACGTCTTAACAGCAACTCATATTTACTGGCGCCTTGTTTTACTGTAATTCAATCGATTTGTTGATATGTATTTGACTTTCAAGGCAGTGAGCATATTATAAAATATTTCAGAAATAAAACTTGTTCTGTCAGTGACTACACAATAAATGTCTAGCGAAAAATTTCCATTTAAATGCATGCTACCGTTGCAGCTATCTAAAATGCATTGAGAACAAATAATTGAATTTGTCCTCGGTTCAGTACAGATAGAAAATATCATCGTCTCTCAAACTTTGTAATATATTATTATTCCACAGATAATCTTTTTTGTTTTGTTAGGTTCTCATTTCTCATTTGTGATGTTTATAGCACTCAAGAGTCTCTCGACAAACTTTGTAATATCTTTTTGGTTTTCTTTCCCTTTCCGGATGATCAAACAATTATTTATTTGTCATAATAACAGTATCATCGTATGCAAGCTGTTAGAGTGCGCACCCTTCTTTTCGCAGCATGAATAAGGCTGTGTTATGTTAAAAATCAAAATCAAAATATACTTTATTCACGTGGCTTCAAAGAAGCACTTATAAATCGTCATACATTAATGTTACAAACTGACTCTACCACCGGATTCCGAATGCAGTCGTCTTTCGAGAAGAACCGACAAGAAACTCAATCGCCAGACAAAAATAATATTATAATTAAATAAAATAGAATCTTCATTTGAATACCTATTTGCGATATATTAAGTAATAAGTATCATTATTTTTATTAGGGAATCCCCCGTAAATACCTTTCTTTATTTTTGTAATTATGTACATAATATTATTTTATTATACTAAACATACATATACAAACCATTATCTGGAATATATAGTATGATAATACCTCCATAATATTTTTTACACATAATTATATGAATGACTGTAACATAATTGATAAATAAAATACATTTGTGAATTTTTTTTTATGAAACCTATTATTTTACTCACTTGTATTAATCTTAACTTTGAAGACGAAAAAAACACATTTGCTAGAAGTTAGTAGAAATTCAAAACAGGTAACAGATCCAGAACAGGTACAGATAACACAAAGTAGGTAACAGCGCCATCTAACGTCACCTCAACAAACCTTACACCAAATCTCTAAGCTTGCTAAGTTGGCTTTTATTAGAGAGCTTACTCGTTTGTTCGTTTAGGGTTACTCCAAAAGATGACGCTTTAAAATAATTTGTTACCTATTCGATAGATGGCGCTTATCACCACTCTTAAAAATTCAGCTAGATGGAGCTACCAGATTATTTTTTTAATATAGTTAATGAGAAAACGGCAATAATGATATTATACTGTTATAGGTAGGTATTTACAAATTAGCCTTAGATTTTTTCATAATAATACTCTTTCTTTATTATAATTTAAAGCTTCGTGTGTTTGTAGTTTTACGAATAATTCTATTTACTTATTTATAAATAAGCTTTTAAAATGAACTCCTTTCATGGTTAAGGTGAGAAAGTATTGAAAAAAATAGGTTTGATATCTTTAATAAGAACTTGCACACAGTGAAATAATTTTAGACTACTTCTACTTTCACTCATAACTAATAAGTTTTATATAAATGCATAATAGTTTTTATATGCATTTATGACACTCAGTTTCGAACTCCCACTTAATAAATTGTAAAGAACACGTAAATAGTTTTATGATTTTTGAAAATAGAAAATGAATTTTTCCGTGCTTCTATTTTCACAGGGAAAATAAACCCGCTATTTTCCTCTTAAACGCTTAAAATAGCTTTGAAACTGCCACCGAATATTTTCTCACATGCCTAACATTTTTATGATGCCAACGCAGTATTTTATCGCGGAGGTCCATTAGACACATTGGCAATTAGCAGTTTCTGTCTATCTATGCAGATAGCATAAAATGTTAATAGCGTTTATCTTAAATATATCTTGTTTCAATTTGTAACACGATTCTGTTATCCGAAAATGTTTTTTGAAAAGATTTATTTGATTTTTTCATATCATATCAATATTACTAATATTTATACTAACGTTTTTGAGAATGAATGGAATTTTATGTTACTCTTTTATGCAAATACTATACCAACTTTAAATTAATTTTCGCAGTAATCTTTACTAATATTATAAAGAGGAAAGATTTATTTGTTAATAGGCTCCGCAACTACTTTTTTTTTTCTCGGAGGAGAATGCGTTTATGCACCATAATCGCAGGCTAGCTAGACCCGCGGCCATGTGTGGGACTCGAGATAAACATCAAAACGCGGATGCACTTTAGCACGATTAACAACAAGTAGGTAAGAATAATTTTCTTTCTTATCTACTAGTTGTTAATTGTGGTGCTCGTGCGTTGTCAGAGCGGAACCACATATAGAGTGAGTAATAATCTCTAGAACAAGGTATGTCACCTAAAACAACGTCAGTCTATTTTATTTTTGACGGAATTTGTTTTTGTTGTTGTTGTTGTTGCCCTGCGTTCACTACACAGATGAAATAATATAGGTCTTACAAGTTCCGATAAAATTAATGCTTCCCACATTACAATAAAGCATCTACACTTGAAGTTGAAGATGGTATGATAGCATACACTAATGCTATGTGGTGAAGTGTCTTTTCTAAACTAATCTTAATGAAGAGGAAAGATTTGATTGATTGTTTGTTTGTATGTTTGTTAGTATTGAATAGGCTGCGAAACTACTGAACCTATTTTCACTGTTGGAAAGCTACACTATCCCCAGTGAACATAGAATACTTTTGATCCCAGAAATGTGGGGGGAAGGGGGTATATTTGAAAAAAGAAATTACTCGCGGGTGAAACCGCGGGCGGAAGGCTAGTAATACCTAAATAAATAGGTCGCGTGGCCCACGTGTGTGTCTATCGCCTGATAGAGTAAAAAATAATTACAATCAAAAATGCAAATACATAAATAAAAATATAAATGTTTTAAGTCGTTCAGAGTCATCACGACCACTTAGAGGGCAATAAATTACGTCTGGGAAGGACCAGATAATGTTGTCTGAGTGTTTCTAGTGACGTTTTAAGTTTTAATGTTATAACATTTTGATCGCGTTATCTTCGCATAAGCAATAAAAGATCTTTTGTGAAATTTAAATGTTAAATAGAGCTTATGTCTATATTTAGTCATAACTTTAACGGTAGTTTTTGTTTGACGAATATTTATTATACTTCTAACTTCAAAATAGTTTCTATAACTATAAATTAAGGTCTTGAAAATATTGTTTTTAGAGATCATCTTGCCATGCATTTGTAAATTAAACTAAATGGGCTTACGTTCAGTCATATTCACAATAGCTTACAGGGCTATGTACGGACGGCAGCAAAATAACCTACCCCAATGTGTCAAAAATTCTCAATAAATAAAGAACTCTATGTAAAGTGAATAAAGCTGAAAATTGGATGTAGAAATTTGACAGATTAGGGTAGTCTGATGTGCTGTTGACTGTACGTATTAAATATTAAAAGGGTTCAGGCCTCCGGTATTCTGACATACATGAAACTGCTACTCATGCGTCAGTGTTCTGTAAGTGAGCGGGTCCCCAGTTGAGCTTGATCATCTTGACAGACAGACAGACAGGACTATCTGCAGCATAACTTCACTAAACGTAAGTAAGTAGTTAGCAATTTATGAGTTCTTAATTTAGTGATATGGGTGAAACCATCACTACTAATCATTTATAAATACCTACTAATCTTTACTATCTGTTCTTCACTACATAGTATAAAACAAAGTCGCTTTTTCTGTCCCTATGTCCCTTTGTATGCTTAAATCTTTGAAACTACGCAACGGATTTTGATGCGGTTTTTTTCATTAGATAGACTGATTCAAGAGGAAGGTTTATATGTATAATACATGCATAATATAGTAGAGAAACACTGATAACTTTAGAGGTTTTTAATTTAAGGTCGTAAATAATCGCATTTTTTTGCGCTTACATTGCAAACGCTGGCTGAACCCTACGAGATAGATCAAAATAATGTACTACACTATTGTACACCTTAAAAAGTTTTACAAAAAAGTCCGCGATGGTATATGTCTATCTCTTAGGGATAACCCACAATAACCATTTTCCTTTACTTATTACGATAAAATAATGGCTTATTTACGAAAAAGTGATTTTAAGCAATACAGTATTAATCCTTATCCAATAAAGTACCATAAATAAATTGTGCATGTAATATAGATCAATATGGCCCTTTACATCATGTAATTTAAATGAATAGTTTCGAAGATATTACAGATTTAAAATACAGGGACATAGCGGTTGCGGCGGTACCGGCCGGGGAGCGGATGGATGAACTTTTGTTATTCTTTCACGTAAAAACTACTGAATTGATTTTAATGAAACTTTACAATAATATAGCTTATACATAAGGATAACACATAGGCTACAATTTACAAGATATTCCCATGGGATAACGTCCTATAGTTCAATTCCCGCGGGATAACGTCCTATAGTTCACGCGGGCGAAGCCGCGGGCGGGCCGCTAGTGATATTATAAAAAGGAAAGATGTTGCGGGTACCGGGGTACGTCAATTCAAATTAAATGCCGGTTACGAAAAGACAATTATTTATTTAAAACCACTCAACTAAAATACACCACTTTAACACAATTACACTTCACACTTTACGTAGACAATTTAAAACAAACACTGGTAAACGCTGTTCACTTTAAACGTCGCAGAATAGTTCGCACTGATCGCTTTCCGAAGAATGAATACTGCTCGCAGCGTCGCTCACTCTCTATTTATACCCGGCACGGGCCCTCTAGTAATTTCTTCGAACATACGAGTAGCCTCGCGTGCCCACGCGGTCTAACAGGATTATTCTTTACATGAAAACGCGCGCGCAGGTAAACGAGCAGGCGGGCGCGCGCGAGAATGAACCTTATTGCGTAGAAGAGTGAGGTCCGTTTTCGCGTGCAAGCTCCGTTGCCGGGCATCGTCGTAACATTACCCCCCTCTTAGTCATGCTCGTCCCGAGCATTATTTGATCCGTAGTAGCGTGCCAACCAATCAATGTGCACAATCTTAGGTTTGCCCCTTGCTCCTTGCCTGATCCGATAGGTGAGGTCATCCAGCCTTGTGATGATCTGGTAGGGTCTTTTACACTCATTAGGGGAGAATCTAACTGGTACTAAAGTTTCAGACCTCCGCGGTAATGTGGTATTTTTCAGGCGGTAGACTGCACACGATGATCCTTCCTTCAGGAATACTTCTTGCTCCGGAAAACTTAGTACTCCCTTAGGGACGTCTACTACACATTTGTGGTTTCTCAAAAAGTCCAATCCGATGATGCATTCATCCGTGATATTTGCTATTAGCACCCTGTGGTCGAAGGTCTGGTCTCCAATAGTTATCTTCACCACTGTCTCACCGAGGACGGTTACTGGCTGGCCTGTTGCTGTTCGCAGCTGGATGGATAGCGGTCTGCGTTCCCACATGATAGTTCTCTTCAGGAACTCCGGGCGCACTATGGTTCTTGAAGCACCGGTGTCTATTGTGAAGATACATGTTTTGCTGTTCAGCTGTCCTTCCACTGTAAGGTTATTTCCGTTTTCCATCTGTGATACAGTGATAGTAGGAGCTTGATGTCGACCAACCAGCGCCTGCCCCACCGCCCTGGCTCCATTTAACGACAGCTCTTCAGCGTCCACTTGGGTTGAGGACGCTACTGTCGTTCTGCGCGGCAATCTTCTTTTGGGACAACTAATCCGGATGTGGCCCCTCTCTCCGCAGCCATAGCACATTGGACCCAAGGATGGTTTTCCCCTTGCCACCATTTCCCGTAGCTTATGCGTTCTAAGGTCCTGGCGTACAGCTTCTACCTCCAAGGCATGGGCCAAAGCTTCTTGCAAGGTCTGATGATGTCCCAGCCTAACCGCTGCTCTGATCTCCGAGTCCTTGATTCCATCGATGAACGCTTGCAGGATGGTTCCTTCTACCAACGTTGGACATGATGCATAAGCACGACGAACTAATCTCTCGATTTCTGTGGCCCATTGTTGCAGACTTTCACTTGATTTCTGCACGCGGTTGCGGAGCTGTGCTCTGTACACGTGTTCTAGATGTTTCTCGCTGTACTTGCTCTCTAGTGCCTTATGAAGAGCATCCAAGGTCCTACTATCCGGAGGCAGGTTTTCTAACGTCAGCAGGGCATCTCCACGAAGAGCTAGAGTAAGCGCCATCATTGATTCTTCGTCGCTCCAGCCCTTTCCTTTGGCCACCGTCTCGAACTGGTACCAAAATCCTGCCCATGAAGTTGTTCCGTCAAAGTGGGGTACTTCAATCTTAGGAGACCCAATATGTGCTGGAAGTACGGCACCGCTTTGTGATTCAACCTTCAGAATTTTATTGCGCAGTTGCTGCAACATCACATCGTGTTTCTCTAGCGTTGCATCAACCTGGGTCAATCGCTCTTCGTGTTGGGTTTGTATTGTCTTCATCTGAAGTACGTCCTCCTTGATGTGCTTTACCACGTCCGCTAAAGCAGCAATTTGTTTTTCCAAAGCTGCCTGCTTTCTCTCAATAGCCCCCAACAAAGTCTTTGCTAACTCATCCTGACAGCGGGCCTGGTCCTCTCGTAGTTGAGCTAGCTGCGCCTCTTGACGGCGAGCTTGTTCTTCTTGTCGACGAGCTTGCTCTTTAATCAAAATCACCAGGGTGTTAAAGTCCACAGCCGGTGGTTGTGCCGCTACTGAACCCGTTGACGAAGTACTTGCGGCTTCACCTCCTTGCGAAGACGCAGTTTGGCTCCTCGTCACACGTCCCTCGCTGTCTTCTCGTGGCATCTTGAATCCCACTTCTGACACCAATGTTGCGGGTACCGGGGTACGTCAATTCAAATTAAATGCCGGTTACGAAAAGACAATTATTTATTTAAAACCACTCAACTAAAATACACCACTTTAACACAATTACACTTCACACTTTACGTAGACAATTTAAAACAAACACTGGTAAACGCTGTTCACTTTAAACGTCGCAGAATAGTTCGCACTGATCGCTTTCCGAAGAATGAATACTGCTCGCAGCGTCGCTCACTCTCTATTTATACCCGGCACGGGCCCTCTAGTAATTTCTTCGAACATACGAGAAGCCTCGCGTGCCCACGCGGTCTAACAGGATTATTCTTTACATGAAAACGCGCGCGCAGGTAAACGAGCAGGCGGGCGCGCGCGAGAATGAACCTTATTGCGTAGAAGAGTGAGGTCCGTTTTCGCGTGCAAGCTCCGTTGCCGGGCATCGTCGTAACAGTTTGTATTGAATAGGATCCGAAACTACTGAACTGATCCGTAAATTATTTTACTGTTGGAAAGCTACACTATCCCCAGGTGACATATTATGGTACTTTTGATCTCGGAAATGTGGGGGGAAGTGGGGGAAAATTGGCATAAGAAATTACGCGCGGGTAAAACCGCGGAGGCGACATTACACTTTCCGGGAGTGAAAATACATAATGTGTTAAGGCGATTTAAAGTTACACTAAAATAATTTTATTTTGATAATTATTATCATATAAAATGTGAGACATTAAATATATTGTTTCATTTGTTGCCCACATGCCGTTTTCAGCAGAGTAGGTAAAAAAAAGAGAACCAAAAATATTTGCTACTTTTTTGTGACGGTTTAGTAATGGCCTCAGTTTGTCTTCTCCACCGCCTGCGGAATATTCGCCATCTTCGTAAGCATTGATACCTATCTCATTATTTTTTCAAGTAGAATAACGTCTCCCCAAACTTCGATTTAAAAATATGCCTCAAAGCCCACAGGAAAGAATATTACGGATCAGTGGGTCAAAATCCTCCCCGGATTGGAATGAAGGGGACAAATCAAACAAGCCCAAACGGACGGCCTCCGCGGACCATGACCTGAATACATACCTTTGTTTTAATGGACCCTCCTTTTTTGTTAATGATTCTTAGCCGTTCGTATCGCGGACAAAGCCTTTGTTAGTTCGGTCAGACAGGCAAACCTTGTATCCGCAAATTTTATTTTTAGAAATGTATATCCAGTAGGTAAATTTCCTGTTTAGTTTAAGCTTTTTTCGGATTCTTAAACTAGATCTATCGTTAGCAGGACAAAGTTTGTAAACGATCATTTTCAATCGTGCAAAGTCGAGCTCGAGGCAAACAATTATTCGATTTTGCTTAAACTTCAAAATATCATCAAGAGTTACATAATCCTATCACCTTTCATCCAGCGTTCTAAATATAATTATAAATTGTCGACATATGTACAGAAAACATTTTGTTTGTTTTTGTTTCCTACGAATAATTAACGTGGCCGTAGGAAGCGAATTAACGGTTACGCGAAAGGTAATTATGAGTAGTTTCTCGGTCGTATCACTTAGGAGAAAAACCATTTTCCTTAAACAAGAACTTATATACGCTATAGAGCTTTCTTAGTACTTTTTAAGAACCCAGAGTCCTTCGGAAGGCGATCATTGTCAGGTTTGATATGTGAATTCCGATCACGTTCCGCCCAAATCGCAAGGCCCGTACGAGACGGTTATCCCGTACCTACTCTTCGTAAGAGCATACTAGCGTAAAAGGTGCGGGTAGATAAATTTAAGTTTAAAATATTCAGCGTGTTTGCTAAACTTGGGTAGTAGGAAATGGTTGTAACCTTCGGTTGTAAATGGAAGATGATTATTATGGTACATAAATAGATAAATCTAACATAGTCAAACTAAAAATACGAATACATAAATACTTACGTTAAATTTTGACTTTGATATTAAAAGAATAAGTAAGACACATGACTTTTTATTAACCCCAGGCAAAAAACAAATTTGCTTTGTGACCCCAGCTAATGGACTGGCGGGCGTTGTGCAAAATGTCTCCAAGTTTAATTATAATAAAAAAATGTGAGGCCATTGGTCTTTATGACACAATTCCTGATATACTGAACAAACTTTTTCCGTTTAAGGTAACAAGAAGTTTTTCGTAAGTAAGGGAGCTCCAGAGACAATAACGCGGCAGACAGCGCAGTAAATCCATAAAGCAGACATGCCCACGTGAGCTGAAGTCTAGCCCGGGCGGGCTGTATCGACCGCCTGCTAGGGCTAGCACGACCTAAGTCAAAATTAAAAAGTAATCCAAATCGGGAAATTATTATGTCAATTTTAAGTTATAGTACTTACAGAATTGCCATAATAACTACTTGATTCGAATTCCGTTTCACTTTTTGTTTTTAAAGTTGTCCGTGCTAGCCCTACTTTTTACTTGAAGCACAAAGCAAATACCAAGGAGAGATAAATAAATAAACAAAGTATTTAGTAGATATTTGATTGTAATCCCAAAAAAGTAGCTTATGCATGCGTGTTAATACGCGTACGCGTATGTACTTAAACACAAGCAAACAGCAAGACAGATAAAACACTAATGTAATATTGCTGTTTAGTGTTGTTCTCTGTAATGAAGCCTTCAGTGTGGTCCCGACGTCATTGGGGATTTAAAAAATATACATATGTATAAACTTTTTATTTTGACTTGTAACTCTGGAAATATTTTACCTTTGGTTTACTTAGAAGTTCATCGCATCGACCTTCAGTTGAACAAACCGTGTACGTACGTGTGCCTAATTGCCGTTAAAAGATGGCAAATATTTGGAGTAGTTTTAGCAAGTTTTGTTTCCCCTACAGATCCGTCTAATTTTTACTCAACTTGTAAACAAATTCCAACACACTAAAATCCATGGACTGACTTAATATTTTTTGAATCGTCTTGACGTATGTAACGCAAAATTAGATGTGAATCTTATGTGAACTTATTATACAGGAAAAAAATATATTAAGTATCACTAGTTTTGTTTATTACTATTTTTATTGCGCACATAAATAAGAATTGTATTATTATTTTAGTCATTTGATTCAAAATAATAGGTTGTACCATACAACAGGTTTCAAAAGTCTATGATTTAATCATCATCATTTCGTGCCGCTTGAGGAAACTTCAACTTTAAAAAACTAGGCAGTGCTTAAGTGAAAGTTCATTCTCGTCTTGGGCGAGCTAGCGCACCTAGGCCGGTCGATAGAGCCTACGCGCGGCCCGGTCTGAAACTTTGCCTCTAAAATTGTATTTTCTTATAAATAGAACTAGTTATTGCGTCTCCGGGTCTGAATAAAGCTAGACTCATCTTCATAGTTAATTGAATCCCACAATTTATCCCAACAGTAAAGGAAAAATACATTTCCTTCCGTCTTTTTGTATTTTTCCTACAATTTCAAAAGACGGACTCTTTTATAGTGAAAAACTTTACCGAGAAGCATCGCCTGATAATCAGCCAAACTAAAGGCATAATAGGTTTATAACAATCCTCTTTGTCTTTCTCTCCAAAATGTGCGTAAAACTTAATTCTATCGAGGTTATGATGTAGGATTGTTGTTTGGTAATAATTCCTTAATACATGCTAAAGTTTGTGAATGTGTAAATAATTAGATTTTTTGTTACGTTTTCCCGTAAAAAAAAACACCAGCCGAATAATTGACCTTCACTTTTTAAAGTCGGTAAAGGACTACGTACTGAGCATCACAATATTTGATTTATTTATAGAGCAGAAACTCGTGAATTGAATTTGAATAAGAACGATACTTTTAGAAAATGTAAAGTAGGTGTAACATTTTTATCCCGAATTTTTAAAATAAGGCTTCCTTGGAATTTAAAAATTTTATTTGGCGAGGCTAGGTGTCAAAAAAAGCTAATCCAGTTTGATAAACCCAGGGCTATTGGCAGGTCTCAACATAATGCTTGGTAAAACTACCGAAAATCCTAGCTATTTCGTGCTCACGATTGCTGAATACTAATATAAAATACGACGTCAATTTAAACTGGACTTTATTAAACTAACGACGAGTTCACGCATTTAAGATAACTTGCTTTATATTGAGAAGTAGGTAACAACTATAAAAAATATATATTTATTATATTCTTAAAAAAAGGGAAACTTTTGAAATTCTTACGGCACTTCTTCTCAAGTTCTCAACAGGCCATTGACCGACATTTTGCTGGTGCAAAATAAGCTGTTATAATTTTTTTGCAGATTATTTTTTTATGAGATATCATATCATTTAATTTTTTGCGTCAAAATTACATAACAGACACCTTGAGAATTATAATTTTTTGCAAATTATTTTTTATGAGATATCAAATTATTAAAATTATCTTTTTGCATCAAAATTACATGTCAGACACGTGAGAACACACGAGTCTCATCTTTCCTAGCACACATTGAGAACATCAAAAAGAGATTTAACGATACAGCCAGTGGTGTCAAATTACGCTAATGATACAAATTCATCTAATTAACGTTTTTATCTTGATCCTATTAGCAAATGTTTATTTAATTCTGATTTGCATAGCGTAGACAATTAAGCTACTGATTTATAGATTAGGTTATTTTATGTGTTTTGCTTTATTATTTATTTCTTATTATTGAATACTGAAATGCATCATCGATGTGAAACATGTGAAAGTAACTGTCTAGTTTGTCTATCTGTTACGCTTTTACGCAAACTACTGAACCAATTTTGATTATTTTTTTGCTGAGATCACATGGTATAACAGAATCTTTTTTTTTCGGAGGAGAATGCATTTATGCACCATTACCGCAGGCTTGCTAAACCTGCGGCCGAGTGTGGGACTTGAGACTGAAGCGTCCACTACCCACTAAACTCCCCCGGTTCCCCTTCACACCCGATCGGGACGAGCCGGTGCAAGCGTTAGCTATTGACCAGCCCATTGTATAACAGAATCTAAAATATTATTAGTACTTTTATTTGTCTTTCATTTACGTCGCAATGGAACAACAGATCATCATGATTTTTGTTGGAAGTATAGTTTGGGTTATACTCGTATTCGAAAAAAATATCACATAGCTGCGAGTTATAGTTGTAAATTCGTATCTTATATGTATAATCAAAAGCTAGTATTATTTACCGTTACTGTGAACATAATATGTACCTATATAGCAGTAACCAGTGTTATAATCGACACAGCACGCCATTACCTCCATGTTCGAAATCAAGTTATCGTTGCACCGCGACTACGAGGCTTAATCACCGTCCGTCCCGAATGTAATTTACTGATTAAGAGCCGGAGTCATCTATTTATCTTATAACTATCTATAATAATCAGTCATCTACATATTTTTTACCTTCTATCTTACTCAGTGACAGATCAATCTCGCCAGAAGTTAGTAGAGCCATGCTGTTTTACGGTACGAATGGGCCGGCTCCGGGGAAGTCCGGGGAAGTACCACCCTCTCACTTAACACTAGCGTGAAATAATAGTGACAACTATTATCTTTCGTTTGGTTTGTGAGAGTACAACGCATCAGCGATCCCTCTGGTGTTGCAGATGTCCATGGGCGGCGTCGATTGCTTACCATCAGGCGGCACGCTGGATCGTTTGCCGCCTCTGACATAAAAAAGAAGGCCGCAGTATCCAGTTATCGTTCTACAACCCCATGAAAGTGGCATAGTTTACCTTAATTTTAGTGATCTGCTTCTTTTGGTTATGACCCATTAGTCATATTCACTATCCACACACGATAATATACAGCAATACACTTATTGGATACGGTAGTGATAACATTTTATTTCAAATATAAAAGGTAGACATTATTATCTTAATTCTTTTTAAGTCTGAGGTCAGACAGAATCATAATTTTCGGTCATTAGGCATTACATTATTGATTCTATGTCTAAATATGTAACATCATAAATATTTTTTAAGTGTGTTGAATACTAAGTTATCTGGTATCTGGTCATAAACCAATTTTTTTACAACATGAGCATTATCATGTTACGGCCGGTTCACACATGTCTCCGTTTTACTGTTCCGTTTTATCGTGTACGTTTTTTTTCGTCGATGGCGTATGTAGTTGTATGAGCGACTTCACACATGGCACAGTATTCTGTATACAGTAAAAGTAATACATACGCCATCGACGAAAAAACGTACACGATAAAACGGTACAGTAGACATGTGTGAACCGGCCGTTACATATTGTGTATGTACGGTAAATTCGAAAAGTACACATAAATGTATTTTTGTGACAACAATAATACGAGTATTATGCAAGTATGTGTAATCAGGCTAATTAGTACCAAATAAAATCAAATTAACTAGTGTGACCTCACAAACTATAATAGTTAGATTCGGCGAGTCAGGCCGGTACCCGCTAGGCCGCTGTGAGTCTACACCTGATCAGATTAAACCTTATGATTTAACATTATGCAATATGTTTTGGATATTTGTAGCGTGAAGTGTGTATACCATGGCGAAAGATGTTTTTTACTTTCCCGTTAATCATTTATTAAGGCCTTTCAATTGTTTTAATTGATTAATGTAGAGTACCACCACACACCACACACCACTTCATTTTATAAAAAAGCTGAATGTAAGTAAAAAATAATCGACTTGCCTGATACAGAGTGCCCTGAGTGCCGTCGATTCCATTGACGACCATCACCGACTGAATGGCCCTTTATCCCCCTAAATAACCCTATCATTCAACACGTCCCTGCTGTTATCGATCGAAAACGTATAGGCTCGTACTTCGTAATACTGAAAGTTAACTATAATACTTATGAGGTAAGTGACATTGTCACGTATTTCGCAAATTCGCACTATGATATACATAATAATATTGATGTACAAGTTTATTATGTTAAATTATTAAGAACATCTTTAACAAAAGTCCAAAAAAAAAACAACCGACGAAAATTTTAACGTTCGAGGATTTGGTTGCCCATCGTTGACCGCGATAGCAGCAAACGTGTTAAAAATCTTATTATGCTTCTGGATTAAAAAGCATAGAATCCGTTTCATTTATGTACTAGCGGTCGCCTCGGCGGTTTCAACCTCGCGTAATTTCTTTTGTCAATTATCCTCCCTTCCCCTTACATTTCCATGATCAAAATTACCCTACGTCACCCTGGGATAGTGTGGGTTTTTAGACAGTAAATGAATTTCTAAATTGGTTCAGTAGTTTATAATATTACTATAGATACAAACAATTTCATTAATTGAAAGTTAATGCATGTATACTCAATATTAGAATTGCTTGCATATTAGCATGCATTAATACAAAAAAAACTTATAATAGCCTTTTTACTCTGTGGCATAAATGCATGCAGCAGCATCTTACAGAAGTAAACCAAAAGCAACTTAAACGACAAAAAACTTTCTTTTAAGTCGTTTAAAACAAAAAAACAAACGAAATATGTCATGATCAAGGTCTTGTTCAGCTAAGAAACTCTAATAATGATATGAAAAAATC
The DNA here is from genome assembly GCA_949319885.1 of Mecyna flavalis. Classification (NCBI taxonomy): domain Eukaryota; kingdom Metazoa; phylum Arthropoda; class Insecta; order Lepidoptera; family Crambidae; genus Mecyna; species Mecyna flavalis. Next base: position 5,580,310 of record OX439426.1, read on the forward strand.
TTCGCAGACGACTCAATCTGGCTTAAAAATTTATTCATAGGACGAACGAGTTCCCACCCGTCGTTTCCATCCGTGCAATACTCAGCCATCGCCTCTTTCTTCGCTTTTCTTTCCAACTAGATTCCTATCCGAGGAACTTTATCATTTCCATTTTTTATGAATGTAAAATATGTCGGCGCACATTATAGTCATTCATTTTAGTGATGATTCACGCGCGCTCGTAGCTTTTTCTAGTTTTCTATTGAAATGCATAACGCTATTCGCTATAGAGCGAGTGCAATGCGGAGTATTAATAGGTATTTTTTAACTTCAATTTACAAAGATAGACGTGTAGTCAATTAATGTAACACATAAAAATGTATTGTCATATTTGCGGGCTTTTGGCCAAGCAAAGATGAGTGGATTTGCTGTTAAATATCGAGACATAATCGAGCTGTAAGACTTTACGCACTATTCGCCATGTGTTTTTTTTTATGTCAGAGGCGGCAAGCGATCCAGCGGGTCACCTGATGGTAAGCAATCACCGCCGCCCATGGACATCTGCGACACCAGAGTACGCTTGGGTCTTCAAGTCGTAACCGTCAAGAAATACTGCTGCAATGAGATTGTTCTACAAAAATGTAGTTCGAGGTAATATGTGTTCAAAATTGCTGCTTTTTGAAGAGTACCTCTAATCAAGTATTTATTGATGTCTTAGATATATATTTAGTGTCTATATCAGTTTACATATTATGCGTTTTTTTACGAAGGAGACCTGCGGCCGTGTGTGGGACTCGAGACTAAAGCGTCCACTAAACACTAAACTCCCCCGGTTTCTCCTTTCCACCGGAATAAGACGAGACGGTTTCAGCCTTCTGGCTATAAATCAGCCCAGTTTACATATGTGTTAATTGACGGCCTTGGTAATGTAATATTTTAATAGCAACAGTAATAAATAATTATTAGTATTCCTGCTTTAGCACACAGATTGTTTATGGCAGACGCAGCTAATAAATTTACTGCTAATGATCTATTAAACAAACCAATTCATTAATTTGGAGCTGACTTTTTCGTAAGACTATGAATGATCGGCGTCACCTTAAGACTAGCGGTCGCCCTCGCGGTTTCACCCGCGCGTAATTTCCTTTTTTAACTTTCCGCCCCTTCCCCCATCCTATTCTCCCCTTCCCCCATCAAAGTATTCTATGTCCGTCTCCTGGTTCTAAGCTACCTCTCCACTAATTTTCAGCCAAATCGGTTTATCCGTTCTTGAGTTATAAATAGTGTACCGGCCAAACCTGATTGCAGGACAAACTAGTTTGGCCTAGGCCAAAATAATTTAAGTCAACATAGAATATATTATTATAGTGAAAACAAAAAAGGTTATCAGGGTTTAAAAAAATAACTACGAAGGCTAACAACCTACATGCATCTGAGTAGATTTCCCCTTTTAAAAATTATAAAGGCCATAGAAGTAAGTGGCTGTCTCGGTGCCATACTCGTATTTGGTTGTAAGTTTGTAACCCTGCAGGGAGCGTTGGTTCGTATTCAATTCAGGACTCATTTACTGTGCTGAACATTTTTATTGACCAGTATCTGGATGTTCATTTGTATACATTTGTGATACTTTCATTGTTTGTGACAATCTTCTTATTTTTTGTCTGCATATATTTTTCTTGTAGAGGTAAATACTTTTATTCATGCACTGTACCCGGGGTTATACAGGGATAGGTGGGACTCCGTCAGACGTTCTCGATCGGATAGAGTCTATCCACTAAAATCCCCTTGGTTTTCGACTATAACTAACTATAACTATTGGTAGGTAACTTACTTTTAAATGTTGGCGTATTTAAAAACTACCTTTTCGAAAGTTGCTAAACTAAGCAAAAAGGATACCTACTAATATTGGTTTATGCCCTAATTTAAAAATAAAAATACGCACATGCATTAAACATTTTACCATACAATTAAACAGGACTTGAATACTGCTGTCACGTGAAAACGGTTTTATTCCTTATGCAAATGACGTTTTTATACCACATGCAACGTGATATCTAGGAAATTCAACAGCCATCAGAAGTTATAAAGATAATGAGACTTGCTTCATCTGACATTCTCATATAAATGTAGGTATAATGTTCATGTTAATTTACGACATTTGAAGAATTCGTTGACCATCTATTTGGTGTAAGGTAAAGGCGTCTATTACCGCGGTATTTCGGGGAAGTTTGACTTTAGAGTACAATATTGTGGAATAAGGACTGTCCTTGTCTAATAGGGATTTTTTGTAGCGTTTTATAGACCTTTAACTCTATACTTTCGCACTTTTCATGAATAAAGTTTGAAGCGTTATATTTATTTTAATTGTTTTTAGTCATGGCTGCTACGGCTTCTATTACCGAGGTATTGAATCTATTACCGCGGTATGGTGGCGCCTATTACCGAGGGTAGGAGAAAAAATTAAACTTTAATTTTATTAAATTTGTAAATCTGTCATAACCTTTGGTCACCCTAGGTTTTAATCAGTTGTTAAATTAATCTTAATATATGTATAAACTCAAAGGTGACTGACTGACATAGATAGATATCAACGCACAGCCCAAACCACTGGACGGATCGGGCTGAAATTTGGCATACAGGTAGATGTTATGACGTAGCCATCCGCTAAGAAAGGATTTTGATCAATTCCCACAGGAATGGGAACCACGCGGGTGAAACCGCGGGCGCTCGCTAGTAACTAATAAAACCTTCTTCATATTACTGGCTGAAAACTGGTGATAATGATTATCCCTGATAACGTCAATTAGTTATAGGTCATCATAACATGAAGAGACATCACAAACATGTCACGTGGTCTGGTCTGTTGGGTGACCATTAGATGAAAATGAGTAGGGATTGCCATTATTATTCTGTTTTAATTAATTAATGAGGCTGACTAATTTCGATTAACATTAGTGCTCCGTTTTTAGGTACTTTGGGTAGCTTCATCAGAAAACGTGGTTTCTGTCTACGACTCAGAAGTCACCCTGTATCCTGTAGTACAAATAAACATCCAGACACAGAACAAACACAAATATAATGTTCATCATATAAGTGTTTGTCTTTGGTGGGATTCGAACCCACGACCCCTAACACATAGGTCAGGGTCACTACAAAATGCACCATCGGGCAAACCAAAAAAAAATGTATACATAATTAGTTCTTTAGTTACCTAGTAAGAAGTAAGTTTATCTATACAGTAACGAAACCCTTAATAATAATTTTACTTGGGTTATCAGTCGGTAATAGATTATATGGAAACTCTTATTCCGAGCCATTGACCCTCGGAATTAGATCCCCATAGAATCTATTACCGATGTATGCCGCGGTAATAGGAGAAGAATAGAATGTTCTAAAATGTAATTCCGACCCATAAAAAACTAATAAATTTATAAATTTTTGGTGCCAGTTCGCAAAAAGAGATTTCAATCTTTAAGGAAAACAGTATTTTACATCACTAGATATCCCGTATCATCCATTTTTTGACAAATTAATATTGCAATTTTTTCACGTCATTTTGGACACTTGCTACAAAAGTAGTCTTTCGATACGAATGTTTTTATAAAAATATAAAGGTTTCTACTGGACTTTGTATACATCGGAAATAGAATTTTAGTTTTAAGAGAATATGAGGAATGAAAAATATATCATATTTCACTAAGATAATGATTTTAAATATACTTAATAAGCAAATATCTAGACCTCTAATATTTTCTATTACCGATGGTACCCTCGGTGATAGATGCCACCCCCAATTTTAGGCTCCTATTACCGCGGGTTTTTAAAATTCATATTATTATGTATTTAGATATGATTTCACTATGAAAAGTATAAGACAATACGCTTAGATAAACACATAAACAAGTAAACAGAACTCGAAGTCAGTTAGACAGTGTATAACATTTAAAATTACGTAACAAAAATATGAGTGCACTAGCATGATTTGCTCCGTTTTTGTATGGAAACCGCCTGCTCCTGCGCTTCCGTCGCACAAACTGTTTTTTTTTATCCGTTTGCTTATAGGCATGCTCACTGGCACCCGTTGGTACGATGCAAAATACTACAAGCTACAACTTGTCCCAAACGGTATTTTGCTAAAGTTGCTGCTATTAATATAAAACGCGAAAATATCGAATACCTCGGTAATAGGCGCCGATTTTGCGTACCGCGGCCATAGGCGCCTTTAACTTAATGGTTTAGAAATCGGCTTTTACAGCACAGGTCGCGGAGTCAATATCCGTATCCGCATCCAAAGAAGCAAAAAAATGTTTTTGTGCTCTTGCACGTTTATTCGGGGGCGCCGTCGATATAATGTTTATTAGTCGTCTGGAATATATAAACTACCTTTAGGTTTTTTTTTCTTGTCACTCAGACCATCCTATTAAAAGTCTATTCTTTATTCTGTCTCAGTACTTTGTTAGCTTACTAAAAGTATTTGTAAGTGGGTATTTTATTATTGTAATCTAAAATTCTTTTAAAACGTCGTTTTTCATAAAATCCCTACTCTAACAATCCCGTCGAGACAGTTATTGATTTGCCAGCCCTAATATCCTCGGTTCCTCACCCTTGAGGGCCAATAATAAGGGTTCTTACCGAGTTATAAATCTGTAGATGAGGCCCAACGTCTGCGTTGGTTTTTAAAAATGAATTTTTCCTCTCGACCAGCTGACGAATGGAATTCAGGTTTCGCTAATATATCCAGATCGTGTATGGACTTAACCTGAATCAATCCGAATATCGCGAGCAAGAACATCATAATAGTATTCTTTGTGCACTCTGGAAATACAAACTCATGGAATATTTAGCATTCATTTATATTATTATCAGATTTATTCTTTCATCGAAATGCGTTTTGTCCCAGTCAGGGTACGCTTGGACCACGATCCAGCATTTGGCAAGTCCAGTTATTACATTCTCTCTCTCTCGCGTCTCGGTAAACGTAGTGTAGGACGCCCTCAGGCCAGGTGGAGCGATGATCTGCGCAAGATGGCTGGCAGGAGCTGGATGCGAGTGGCCGAGGACCGATCGGCGTGGCGAGCATTTGGAGAGGCCTATGTCCAGCAGTGGACTATCACAGGCTGATGATGATGATGATAATGAGTTATTACATTGGAGCGACTGCCATCTGACCTCCGTTACCCTAAACAGAGGAACCAGACCAATTGGATCATTAAGATACCTAAATATGCCAGAATATTAACAATTTTTAATGCTACCATATGATTGATGATTCTTTAAAGAAGCAATGAAGTGGTAAAATAACCAATTAGAATATAGCATCCAATTTGTTCCACAAAATTATGCTTTTTATTCAATGTTTACTTGACTACCAAATCCTTAAAAACTGTATTGTGTGCTTGTCTTTTGGAATTAAAATATTGGACAAATATGCATTTAAATATAATGTTATGACCAATATATTATGTCTCTAATATTGACGAATATTTCTGGGGTCTAGAAATAGAATTTGTCAATACACTAACATTTATAATACTCGTACGTTATTTATATTCGGTAAAAACTCGTTGCATTTATCAAAATAAAATGTTATTTCTTTTCATGCGTACAATTTATTAAATCGTTTACTTATGTACTTAACTCTGATCGTAAGATCCTGAATGCAATGTCCGTGTAGAACAAATTAGTCTCAAATAAGTTTTGACTTAACTATTTGCGAAGATCACTAATTGTCATCATAGCGAAATCCTTTACTTTTAAATGATGTCAAGAATTTTCTTTTACTGGCTAGTCTCCAGTCTTATAGGAATAATCGGATGGCAAAGAATATTAGGTTTCACTCATCTCCATGCCAGAGAATAATGAACTTCCGATAAAAATACCGGTCCATTAAACTTTATAAAAATAATTTGAGGAAGCCACAAACTTGTTTGACGTTATACAGGGTGTTCGGAAGAACGTTGAACATACGATAATGGGGGGTAGTTGGGGTGGTCTGTTAACTAACTAGCTCAAAAGATTTCACCTAGGTCTCAACATTTTTTTTTAATTATTTTTTTTATAAATTTCTATAATTTTTCGGTTCTGTACCTTTAAACCCGTCAAACTTTTTTTTTAATGACCAGATCCAAATAATTTTTTCATTATTGGAATCTTAGTGATTGGTAGGTCCCTTTAAATAAAAAGTTGTAAATTGCACATTGCTAGAAACAAAGTTATGGGCCCTCAAACATAAAATAAGAGTTAAAACAAATTTTGAATCTCAACTTTGCGTAGCATTTAAAAAATAAATAAAAGGGATGGATGACTTCTGATTTGTTAAAAACATCTCCAAAGTGTAAGCTTTATAACGATATGTCGTTTGTTTTGATATCTTTTTTGTAACCAAAATTATTCGATGTTTTCTACCCAGGCGGACCATTTCGACGAAAATCTACATACGTAAAAACTTAAATGTTTTGCGAAATTTATCAATGCAAAGGTCAAAATAACGAATTACTGAGATAGTGACATAAAGCAGGTAGATTTTTTCTCACTCTTGCACAAATAACGGCTATCTTTTCCCTCTTTCACTCTTAGTGGAATGCGCGGCGAGTGACGCTTCCCAAGATGGTAATAATAATAATGTTTCACTCTAGTACACTTACATCGTATCTTTCCTCTCTTTCGCTTTCGGAACAGGCGACTCAGTGTTAGTGACAGAACCAAAGAGGACAGAATTCTTAGTCGAGACTTAACTGCCTCTGCGATCATACGTGCCCTTTGTGCCTACTCTTGTTACAGTTATCTTCGTTTTGTATTATTGCTATCAGTTGTTTTGTTAAGTTTTGTTATTTCTGTTACGTTTGTTAATCGGTAAAATAACTTCATTTACCAATGAGGAATATGCGGACATTTTAATGGCATATGGAAGAGCTAACTCCAATGCGCGTGAAGCGCGTAGAATTTATCAAGAACGAAGATAACTGTAACAAGAGTAGGCACAAAGGGCACGTATGATCGCAGAGACAGTTAAGTCTGACACTTACACTGAGTCGCCTGTTCCGAAAACGAAAGAGAGGGAAGATACGATGTAAGTGTACTAGAGTGAAACATTATTATTATTACCTTCTTGGACAGTTAAGTCTCGACTAAGAGTTCTGACACTTACACTGAGTCGCCTGTTCCGAAAGCGAAAGAGAGGGAAGATACGATGTAAGTGTACTAGAGTGAAACATTAGTATTATTACCTTCTTGGGAAACGTCACTCGCCGCGCATTCCACACAGAGTGAAAGAGAGAAAAGATAGCCTTTATGTGTGCAAGAGTGAGAAAAAATCTACATTCTTTATGTCACTATCCCACTAATTTGTTATTTTGACCTTTGCATTGACAAATTTTGCAAAACATTTAAGTTTTCACATAAGTAGATTTTCGTCGAAATGGTCCGCCTGGGTAGAAAACATCGAATAATTTTGGCTACAAAAAAGATATCAAAACAAACGACATATCGTTATAAAGCTCACACTTTGGAGATGTTTTTAACAAATCAGAAGTCATCCAACCCTTTTATTTATTTTTTAAATGCTAAGCGAAGTTGAGATTCAAAATTTGTTTTAACTCTTATTTTATGTTTGAGGGCCCATAACTTTGTTTCTAGCAATGTGCAATTTACAACTGTTTATTTAAAGGGACCTACCAATCACTAAGATTCCAATAATGAAAAAGATATTTGGATCTGGTCATAAAAAAAAAAGTTAGACGGGTTTAAAGGTACAAAACCGAAAAATTATAGAAATTTATAAAAACAATAATTAAAAAAAATTCTTGAGACCTAGGTGAAATCTTTTGAGCTAGTTAGTTAACAGACCACCCCAACTACCCCCCATTATCGTATGTTCAACGTTCTTCCGAACACCCTGTATTTGGTTCAATCTGTGACTGACGCGGTAACGTGACTCTAAGGACGCCACGCAACATTTTTTACTTACTTGCGTCTAGTATAAAATTATTGTCTGTTGCCTTGAGACCAACGTTGGAATGTATACCTACTAATCTTCTTAAATTATTCTGACGTAATATCATATTCAGATTAACTCTTGTACAAATAGAAGCAGAAATTTGTTCCAAATACGCGTTATGTTCGTAGATTGGAGTAGGGTAAATAAATAATAAGCCTAGTACAGGCAGTAAAATTGGTTGAGCATAAACAAATATGATACTACTCGTTATTACTTACATTACATGGTTTGATAGATAAGATAGATTTGTCGAGAGTGTGATAAAGAAGAATACTTTCGAAACTGTTTATCACACTCTGATGATTATTTTCACGTCATAATTATGTTATCATTTTATGATATTTAACAACTTGTACTTTCAACTTGTTTTACCTACGCTACCTAAGCGTGCTACTTTTTAAAGTAAACAAGTTATTTTGTATCGTTTTATTCCAGTAAAAATGAACGAGTATCATTCCAATTAATCACGGTGGAGTCTTACAATGACAGAATAAGCGTTTTGATTTCTCGTCACGTCACGAAAAATATATTTAGGTACCGAACAATGCCAACCCTCTTGAACGCTGACGTAATATCGCGCCAACTCTGAAAAACTGCCGGTATATTTTACCCCGAAAAGTATTTTTTGTAATTCGGCCGGCTTTAGGTAAATAAATTGATGAGCCACAGCCTGAAGAATTCACTGGAGGGTGGAATTTCTGACGGTTCGTTCCCTTCGGCGAACTCGAATTTACATTCGTGATTATAATTTTGAAACTGGACGGTTGAATTTTTTCATATTACAGTGCTTGTTTACTTTTCTACTTTTTAAATTATAGAAATAAAACAAAAAAGATAAATTAATTAAAAAATAATGTTTTTTTTGTCTTTTATTAGGGTTATAGGAGTCATTAAACCAGCGTTAATATTTTTAACCAATCCATTATGATTGATATTAGTCCTGAATTTACATGCATGGTAGATAAATTATTTATCTTCGTTGTCACTGTTTGCGGCTGAGCTAGTTTTACGTTGTGATGATTTATTTTGTTTTCTCCAAATGTATTCAATTGGCCATAATATCAAACAAGGAATGCAGCAAGCGGCTAAACCGTAAAATGCTGGTATGTAGTCATCATACATGTCCTTCAATTGACCTGAAATATAAGGGAAACTATGATTTTTTAAACGTAAAACGTAGACTGAAACCCTTATTTATCCTTGTCAGACAACAAGGTATACGTTTTACGTTAAATGCGCAAAACTTTAGACACCCCAAATGATTTTTAATTCAATCGACCTAATTCTGAAAGAATTATAATGTTTTATGTGCTAGTTTAGTTTTACTGGTATTTCTGATCTTTTCGCTCGTCTGCGTCGACGCGACGCTTTGTCGCGGAAGGAGTCGGTAGGTATGTTTTGCGCACGTGACGGCTTGACGGGCAACATTTATTATAATTTTTTTTTTAAATGTAACCTATATTAAAGAGTGGTTTAATCGATTCTGTTCATTATTCTGATCAAACTATTCTCAGGTTTTGCTCATTTAACGTAACACGTTGTATAGGAGTCCAAAAATGAAAAATCGAACGAGTCTGACGTAAATATACTAATATACATACTAGTGAGGCTTAGAGTCATGACATGTCTAATATACTACTTATTAACTAGAGATATACTACATAAAGAGAAGACATGTCACTCTAAGCACACTAAGCTAATGTCGTCTATGAATAGGCCAGTCGAGACCCATTGCCGACCTAACATACACCAAAAGCCAATCGTATTCATGGTCGTGTAGTCCTCAATGATTGCGAGTCCCGTGACGCCTTAGACCACAAGCAATTCATCTGGAATTGTTTATGGAGGACAACAATGCTCCAGCAAATCTATTTGGAGTATAAACGCCATAAATCGAGTCGAGAAAATGGAACAAGGTTATCTCTACCGTTCTGTGCCGTTATTGTTTGGAGGGATGACCTACTATGTAGGTAATTGTTACGAGTGCAAGGAACACAAATGATAAGCATTTGGAACTGAGCCTCGTACTAAAAGTCGTCACACGCGCAGACACGTGAATAATTTTAATGAGTGTTGCTCGACTCGGCTTTGCATGGGGGTAAATTATAAAAACCTTGATTAGATAAAAAACAAACACGATAAAAATATTTTTTCAATTCGATGCCAGTGCTGTCATAATTATGGTATGTTCAATTTGACGATCTATTTTGAATAATAAAGATATCTTGAAATGTCTCCTTGAATAGCTTCATAAGTATCCACATTTTTACACCATCTATTAGTATTTACAGTTATTACCAGTTTCGTTTTGGCACACTTGATTTATTAACTTAATATTACAGCGTTGAACCTCTTTAAGGTCAAGGAATCTTTTGGTCATATGTTTCCCTTACAGTTATTGTTTCTATTATGCTACAGGGTAGGGTCTGGGAAGGCAGTGTGATAAATTGTTCTGCTAAATCGATCCGATCCGGACAAATAGAAACGTTTTTGCAATGCTGACGCAGCAGTGTATCGGACCACTTTATAGACGTTTTATTTGATGTGATTACAAAATTTGCTGTCTGTAATACTCGTAGAAGTGGAAGTATTTATTATGGTTTAATTTTTAACTTTACAAAGATACAATTTTACAAAGGTTGCTAATTATGTATGTATTTGTTTTTATTACGGAAAAATAACATGGATATATCGCAGAACTACATTTGGAATATCATGATTTACGTTTCTCAGAAAAAATACTTGAATCCACTATCTCAATCAAAGTGACAGATCAAATTCAAATTGAACTCCAGGAAATCAGATCGTCGGTTTATCTAAGTAATTTTCGATGAGCTCGACCAATATCATAAATGACGTTTGTAGCCATTGAGTTCCAAGTACCTACTACTAATTGTAGTTCAATGTTTGTAGCACATATTTACAAGGCAGTTAACGCAATTGCCATCTATATTAATCTATATAATACGATTGTTTATCTAGAGACAAAGACAGTTGTGTACAAACATAATGTTAAGCCTATTCTATAGTATCCAAATTTAAATAAAATTACCTATTATCGGTGACACGATCATGTTGACGAGGCCCCCAGTCAATAGGAACAATGCATAGGCTCCAAGGAAGTCTTGTTGGGTCACGTGGTTCGCTATCACCAATGGGTTGACGACTCGCGGACAAGCCCGAAGCACGCCTAAAATTGCATTCACAATAGCCACCCAGTAGAACTGTCGCACGTGGACCATTACTGACGAACAAAGTTAAGATAATTAGTGCTACTGCTAATTTAAACTATATAATATAAGTTTAATCGAAAAAATAAGTCAATACCTATTCTCATGATCATAGTAAATAATGTAGAAATGTAGATTATCAGCCTAGTGTTAAGTGGTATGAAGTTGCTGATGATTGCCAATGTAAACCGCCCTGCAACGTCTGCTCCCACGCTTATTGATAAGCACATTGCGGCTTCATCCTGCAAAATAAAAAAAATGCTACATAACTTTAACTCGTACAGTTGGCCACAAAAGTAGGTGAAAATTTGACGTTATCAAAATGCCTTATTGTTATAAAAATAATGTCGTATAATAGCAGGAAATGTGCAGCTATTTTTTCGGCCGACTGTACTTGTTTTCATACACTCCATGACCATAACATTACAGCGTGTTAGCTTGTTAGCTTTTCTTTTTTCCCCACTTATAAAAACTAAAAAGGGCCTAGTGAGGATTACACTAAAAAGTCGAAAGAGTATGGTTGATGCAAAAAGTAGAGTAAGTCAAAATGGATAGAAAAGAAGAGATGTAACAGTAAATGATTATTTTTTACCCGGGATATTTCATTTTTGCACCTGAATCTTTGATTACACGCGGGGCTTTACAGAAATATGCCAGAAATACTAAATATCCTAGAGTAGTTGAGCTCTTTAGTCCTCTCTCACGATGCCTACAAAACCTATACCATACTTTAAGCTTAGTATTTTGAGCCCAGATCACAATACACGAGAAAGTGTTAGGCACCAATGCAATTGCCTCTAATGTTTTGAAGTTACCAAATCAACGATTATAAGCAAAAAGAATAATTCATACAAGCAGGTGATATTATTATTGTAATTCTGATATTATTTTTCATGCTTACCAATCCGTATCCATACTGATACATTAACATTGGTAGGAGTATAAAATATGTAACATCGGAGAAATTGACAAGACATTGACCAAGGCAAATGTTGATGTAAATAGGATCTCTTAAGACCTTTAGGCAAAGAATTTCTTCAAGGGCGTACCTGAAAGATATTAACGATTTATTTATTATATAAATATTTGTTGAAAATATTTGCAATAATAATATGAAAATCTAAGTAATTTTCTAAGCCAGTAATACACAGATAATAAAACAAAACTTAAATACCAATTTCAAAATGTCATTCGCAGAACCTAGTCTTTAATAACAAACAGATTACGAATATACTTAAGAACATAGGTACCTTGTTTTTCTTATTTTTGAAAGCTTATGATTTGATGCTCGATAATTGTCATCGTGTTTTAATGATTCAACACTACCATCATTGTTTTCCGGAGATTCTATATCATCTGGAAATATAAAAAATGTGTCAAATGTGTGATCTCCTAATACCAATTAATTAAATGTAGATACAACAAATACTTGCAGCTTTATTTCTTTGTTTATCATCAAAGCTTCTTACAACAGTTACGCAAGGTATCATGTGCAATGATATGCCACTTATTATGAGCAAAGTTCCTCTGAATCCATAGAACATGATTATGTTCTTTATTATCTGAGGATACCATATTAATATCAATGCTTGTGTTGCTTTACAAGTACTCATCACTGTAGTTCGCTTCTTTACAAAATAATGGTTTATTGTTGAATAGAACATTGGCACTAATATTCCAAATCCAATTCCTTGAATTATTCCGAATGTGAACGGCAGTTGATTGATGTCAGTTATAAATATTGTCATAAAAGACCCGATACAAAATGTTATGGCTCCAAAATATCGTCCTTTCGCTAATGATAATTTTGTTTTTGATATAATGTTGAGTATTATGCCTGGAAACAAAAAAATTGAGTGTTTTATAGCAAACTTCCGAAGCTAGTGGTATAGTCACTTTGTAACATTGATATTGACGACTTTAAATTTTATAGGTATTCAATGATATTCTGTGTCCTGAGTATTTAAAAATTTTGCTTTCTATCCCAAATACAACAAAACCAAATTATATATTATCTCATAAGATAACGTAAATGCAGCTTTTGTGTTTACCGAAATTTTTATTAACAAAATTTAATTTTAAACAAATAGGGTCAAAATAATTTACCTCCAACAGCTACCATCATAGCAAAAGTGCCATGTGAAGTTGTTAAGGATTTTGCAGAAGCGTGCGTCTCACTAATGAAATCTTTGTATATTAATCCAAACGAATTTACTGGACCTATACCAACGATCTGTAAATAATCAAAAACAATAAATAAAAAAATACACATTTATAAGTCTAAATCAAATTCATTAACTTTGTTACAATTGCCTTTAACTTTAAGTAACAATTCACTAAAGGTGGCACTGGCGGACAAAAGGGGAGGCTTTTGAGTAGCAGTGGGATAAAATATATGGCTAACAAAAAAAAAACTACACTAATATTTTTTCCATTCCATAAAATAACAGTTAGTTTTAAAATTTGGCAGCCAAACATTACTGTTTTTTAACATCAAAGAAATTACATACTTAGATAACGTATGGGTGATATTAGTAAACCAGATCTCTTTTATAGTGAGTATAATTATGTTAGTAAGGAAACATTTTTGTATGAAAAAAGTAATGACATAAAAAATATAAATATCGAATAATTAGAAAACTTACTTGCTAGTCCAAAAGCTATAAAGAAAAGAAAAGAAATAATACTAACAAAACAGACGATCATTCCGATGCAAACCACATATCCCCAACCACCTTCCTCTGTCTTTCTATCTGCTTTTGCATTGTTAGAGTTATTATTTTCTTCGATCGTTCCAGCATTCTTCAGTTCTTCTAATTCGTTTTCCATCCTGAGCACACTAACAAAGACACATGCACTAAATGTGTGTATATAATCCGCTTCGGCGGATGTTCTCGATAAAGGACTAGACTGGTATGACCGGCGCTCTCATTGCGTTGCGAGATAGTGCTGGTACAAGGAAGTATTTGTTTCTATTGTGACGACAGATACTATCTTATGTTTACTCATGTGGCTATTGCACCACACCTTGATACGTTTATCTCCTCGTTTTGTTTTCCAGGTCCAACAGGTTTCACTTTGATGTGACGTCTGTTACGGCATGAGTTTTTTTTTTGTTGAGATTCCATTGAGGCACCGTCCCCACAGGCTAGGGAGACCTGTGGCGTGTATGAGTCTTGGGACTGGCCTCGGCCTCGAATTAAGCGGCAGTGGGGCGGCAGCGGCAGCGGCGGCACACGCAGGCGCACTGCGGTCACCGCTTGACGCGGGCCGTCAAGAGCGGTACGATGCTGTCAAGCGGTGCGCGGCCGCTTCCGCTCCCGCCCCACTGTATTCGATCCGCTGCCGCTGCCCGTGAAATTCGAGGCCGAGGCCTAAAGACTACTTACTAAACTTCCCTGGTTTCATCTTCACACACGGAAGGGCCGAGCCGATGCCTGCCCTGTTGCGGTTGAATGACCCAATGTACGAGAATATTGATAGTCTCAATACTTAATTGATTATTGTATGTATTATAAACAGGCGAATGCTATAAAGAACTATTTCCTCAAATAAGAAACTCTCTCTGACGTTCATATTGCAACATTGTTAAGAATATTTTATTGCGTATAGCGTTTGCAATTGCTATCTTTGCAAAACCAAAAAATCAAGTTATTGTCAAAATGATTATTTTCGGTGACCATATTAATCAGCTCGTGGCGCCTTGTCAGAGGTCATTTGACGGCGATCACTTGCCTTACGCACCCCTCCACCAACTCGAACTGGGCCTGCGTGGTGGAGTAGGTATGGCCCATAGGTACTATCTTACAATTGAGATTAGGCCTGTGTCCCAGCAGTGGGAACGAATATAGGCTGATGATGATGATGATATTAATCAATAGGGTACCTATACTTTTTTACGGTAATAAAAAAAAAATTAAGATGAAAAATCCTTCCTTCATTGTGATGTCAGCGAAAACGTAGGCTATACATACGAAAATAGAAATCTTATTTTTATCCGGCAACTTTTGGCGGAGAATGAAACCGGTTTACCTAATTAATAATAAATTTCGATACGGCCTTGCCTTATATGCGTAATTGAGTTTGATGAGGCTTTGCATGCTCATCACATATCGGTTTTTCCAACAATCAGAAAATCAATTTTCATCTAACATTGTATTAGGAAAGGGAACTTCCTACTAATATTATAAATGCGAAAGTCTGGATGTTTGGATGTTTAGATGTTTGGATGTTTGAATGTTTGGATGTTTGGATGTTTGGATGTCTGTTCCTCAATCACGCCTAAACGGCTGAACGGATTTAGATGAAATTTGGCACACGTACAGCTTATAACCCGGATTAGGACATAGGTTATAAAATTCCTACGGGAAACGTCTCATTCCCGCGGGAATAACAATTTTGAAACTACTGAACCGAAATCGGTTCATCATTTCGTTTGGCTGAAATGATGAACCGATTTTAATAATTCTTTCACTGTTGGGAAGTTACACTATCCTCCGTGAACATAGGGTATTTTTGATCCCGGAAATGAGGGGGGAAGGGGGGATATTTTAAAAAAAGAGATTACGCGCGGGTGGTAAGGCAAGTAAATTAAAAAAACACATAACTTTTCTTTTGTTTATTTTTTAAATTATTTGTTGACAGTTTCTTAAAAACAAACGTAATTCTAAAGTCAAACTTAACCTTTGCCAAATGCAATGTACGCAGCAGTGTGGCCACATGCCAGTAATAACGCAAAGTAGTTCACAAAAGCCAAAAGATAAGTCTGGCCAAAACATCGAACTTAATAAAAACTTTAACTACGACTAGAGTATAACGACACTGACAATTTATCTGAAGTGAGATTAGATTTTTTATACTTTTTCTTTATTTCATGTTTTTTTATAATCGTAATGTTTTTTTGGTATGGTAATGGTATCATTTTATGCATCTACTACTAGGACATTACATTTATAATGATGTGTATTTTATGTTCCTAATTTCCTTTTTTGTTTGATAAGAGACGGTCAAATAAAAATTACTCATTTAACTGGAAGTTAGGCAAAAAATATCGAATAAAAAAAAAACTAATCATAAATTATTTTAAAGGTGTTTTTTAATTGTCTTTAAACTATTTTTTATGAAAATTACGGCACTAATCATGTCCGCCTAGCCGATTTTTCATCTAAGGCGGACAATCCTTACGATTAAAAGTTACAAACAACATAACAAAAAAGCTACAGAAAAATTGTATGTAGATAAATATTTATAATTATGTATAAATACTAGGCTTTTAAATGGATAGGTAAAGTCAGTTAATTATAAGATATTCCTATATCCTTTCATTCGTTTGTTCCGAATAATCTCTGAAAGGATCGGTCCGATTTTAAAAGGATTTTTACTGAAAATTACTGATGTTATTAGAAAAAATTTACGTATACCTACTAATAGACGTAATTCAGTTTCACTGGTGATCTCCAATTCCTCGTGAAGAAAGCCGCGGGGAGAACTTATCTACATAATTATAATTGGTCTTCGTGACCAAATCTGGCAATGCATATAAAATTAACACATTCTGCGGAAGTTTGTTCAGTTAATACGTATTTTATTGTAATGGTTTTATTATCTCGATCGTTTTATGTCATTGATAACCACTTATGCTTTTTGTAAGGATTAACAGCAAAACTGGTTTTAGTTTATAATTTTACTGCCGAGAATTTCGTGTTAACGGACATTTTATAATTATGGCATTTCTGAACTATTGAGTACAGCTAAATAATTAAATTAAAATTTAAAAAATGCAAAGAGTGTTTTTTCTACTAAGAGTTTAGTAAACATTATTTTAATACCTACACTACAAAAATATGATTGCCCTAGTTAAGGACTAGATGATCAGTATGCAAACTCTGGCACATTCATTTTCATTCTGTTCCAATTCAGTTCCGAGATCTTTGAGATATCGGAGGTTAACAGCACCTACACAACAGTTATTATATTTACTGTACAATATCTTCAAAACTTAATACTAAGTCAGAATCTCATAAAAGATCCTTTTCTGTACAAATCTTCTGTCAAACCAGCGGTTTCACTGAGCAATCAAGTAACAACACAATTAAATCGGAATATACTTCACGTGGCTACATTTTTTGTGGGACTTGGTCGTTTCATATGTTTGTAAATAATTTCGATGGTCCAAGGAATTACACAGCAGAGGTTGCAAGCCGTCAGCATGCTGAATGCGATCGCGTAGCTTCCGGTGTAGTCGCGGAGAAAACCTGGAAAATAAACGAACTATTAAGCAATGTAATGCCACAATAATAACTGTCTTCAAAATACAATGCCCTAATCCTTCTAACTTAAGTAGGGATAAGAAAGTCACAATTAGATTCCAAATCACATAATGTATTTAAGTAATGTTTATTCGTTGTCTGGCACCCATAGCACTAACTAATGCTTAGTTTGGGGCTGGACGGCGCTGTGTGAATTATGTCCAGAGATATTTACTTTATTAATAGAACGTTTAAAAACAATAAATTCACATATTGAGATGCTTTCGGACCTCAAGGGCAATTGTCCGTTTTCTGAGAACAACTCCTGGCGCACAAGGAAAGGTGACCAAATATTAGGCCAGTCAAAAACCAATTGATAAACTAATTTGCCTCTACATTTACCTATCATAGGTCCGACGCTCAGACTGATGCCTCCAGCAAGCAGCATGTAGAGCCCATACGCGGGAGGGTACCTCTCTATGGGCACATGTTCCGCCATCACGATGGGTTGGGCAATGTGGACTAGCGACCGCGATGCTCCTAAGATGCCCGTCAGGATCAGCAGCGGCAAGTAAGTTGTGAATTGGATGAAAACTGAAAACAAAGAAAAGAAATATTAATGGGTTTTTTTTTCAGAGGCGTCAAACGAGCCAGCGGGTCGCCTGATGGTAAGCAGCAATAGTAGGTCATCCCCGGACGAGCCGGCCCATTCGTACTGTAAAACAGCATAGCTCTTCCAGTCTAAAAATGTTCAAAAGTTGTTTCTGTTTAGGTATATTCGTAGTGTATCGATTTCTTTTATGCCGCATGGTAGCAGTACCTACTACGCCTCGAGAGACGTGGAGCCTTTTAGTGTTAGGCTACTTCCACACTGACAACTTTCTTGACTGACATCGACCCCATCTTCCGCGCCAGCTTGCTCAGGGTTAAGCCTTATTTTTTTAATAAAAATGGCACACCAATACTATTCTTGTCTCTAATATCTATATTTAGACAGGTTATAAACGCTCCTATACATATAAACCGTAAAACTGTATTGGAAAATGCTAATAAAATACAATATTTAAAATATATAGTAGTAGAATAATATTCAACATAATTTATGTATGTTTATCTTGTCACAAGCATTAAAATAATAGTATTCTATTGCCTCTTTAATGTATTTTATCTACATCCATACCATAATATGTCTATTTTATATTCAGGAGCGATGAGCAAACGACCTACATTTAGATATAAGTATCTGTGGCTGCATTGAAATGTTTACATTTTAGTGTCGGTAACCGATACTTAATTTCGTTCAAATTTCGAACGTCTTCTTTAAAAGTAAAAATTAATAGGTTTTTTCGATTATCGAATTAGTCGATTAGTAATTTTATGTTCCATTCCTATACATTTAATTCGATGCTGAAATTATAACAATCGATTTGAGAATCGAAATCAACTCGAGTCTAGATTGTTTATGGATTTTAAAAACTACAAACGTCAGTCATTATGTCAGTACTAACTTTTACATACAGATTAAGTTGGTAACTAGGGCGTTTGCTCATCAATCCTGACTATAAAATAGACATATTATCATATGAATGAAGATAAAGTTATGTATGTGACTGTACATAATTAGTCATTAAAATACTCATGTGATTCTTTTATGAAACTCACTTCGTTCGTTTCATAAAACCACATTCGTATTTTAATGACCCTCATTATGCAGCAGTCACATAAATAACTATATTGTAGTAGTATTCTATTGCTGGCAATAAAATGTTGTTCCCACTGTGAAGAGACCAGTTGAATAAAAATAAATGCATTGGTCATTATAATACGATGTGACTGTTAGTTTTCAGTGCTTATTAAATTACATATTATATTGTAGTTATATTTCTCTACCAATATTATGTTATTCGGACATATTTGTAGTTCTACATGTCAGCATGGTTAGCTGTTTGTTATTTTTTCATGTAAAAACTACAAAAAGCATTTAAATGAGACTTTAAGTATAATATAGTTTATGCTTATAATATTATGTAGAACATAGGCAGGCAAAGCCGCGTGCAGAAGCTAGTATAGGCATAACATTATACCTCGATTACATTATTAAATAGAACCATGTTCTATAAAGGATGACCTAAATCTAGATGAAACTACATAGATTTTTTGTTGAAATAAGATATCTAAAATGGATAGAACTTCAGTCACAAATAAACTTAGGTACCTACCTAATAAACTTTTTGTAGTGCTTGCCAGTCACGGAAACCAGACCGGATTCAGTCAGTTAAATGGAATCGTAGAAAGACGTAATTTACTTTATGGGGCTAAACAATTCTTGAATTTATCAGATCGTGTGTAACCTCAAAGAATGTCAACTACCCTGGAGCATTGAACTTTAAATGTCTTTGTTCAGCGATTGTTTTACTTTAAGTAAAGGGAAAATATTGGCGATGGCAACTACTGTGGCGAAGATAACTAAATTATTACTAAATGTTCCTGAATTTTAAAGAAACAATGTACAATTATCGATATTTAATGGTTGTCTCTTTACGTTTCGGTAAAACATCAGCCTATATATACGTTCCCACTGCTGGGACACAGGCCTTATCTCAATTGTAAGATAGTGATTGTAATAACTCTTTTTATAAATTCACTCTTATAAGCGTGTGGTCTAGACTATGAAGAACACGTTTAACAATTTGGTGATTATTATAGATTGGGCTGGTGACGATAACTTAATTTCAATGCTTGAATCCGGCAATGTTCTACTCGTACCACTACTTTTATGTTTATAAATAAATAAATAAAAATACACTCACCTATTCTAAATATGGCAGCAAGTAAAGCCCCGGTCAGGAACATGTGTCGGCTGTTCATCCTGAAGAACTGGCCAGCCACGCCCAGCAGCAGCCGAGCCACCATATCTGTTGCTCCACCCACTGCTATAATATTTGCTATTTCACCCTGTAAAAAGTAAAGTAAAGTATCAGCCTATTAATGTCCCACTGCAGGGCAAAGGCCTTCATCCTTGAAATCAAATTATCGTTACAATGATGAGTACATACAAAAATGAAATATGTCATCAGTGTCGCTTGCTTAGCATAATAATTTTTTTGGGTAGTTGCTTGGTTAATCAAGTTTTTTTCCTTTAGTCGGCTTAGAGTTTCATTCAATTCAATTTAATACTCAAGTAACTGTATACTACATATAGTATATAATGTTTTCTTGCCATTTACTAGCTGGCTAGTCATATGAATATCAGTTATTGGTTTATTAACGAGATTTTTTATTGTCCTTCACGTCACGTATCAAAGACAACTCCTTCTCTAGTCTGCTGAATGGCCTCGATATTGACCTCTGGCTTTGATATCGATGTCTTCTTGTTTATAACAATTTATACTATTAACATGAACATTTTAATCGCTTATATCAAGTTCATTATTGGAAACTAAGATGTGAATAGACCTTTTGATATCTTCACCTTAAAGGTTAATATCAATTTTAGTGTGTTGTCAATTTATTCATATTGATAAGTTGGAGAAGTTTAGTCTATCATAGTAGGTAATGCTACATAGATTTTAACTGAAAAGTAACAGGCTCGCTGTATAGCAAGGGCCGGTAAAATGTAATACCATTGCTTTTCTGATCACAAAATCGAGTTTTGTCAATAGAACTACAATTACTAGCGTAGTTTTGTACAAAAATAGGATAACAAAATAAAGCGATCCTTGAATCTAGATACGTAAGATGTTATACCAAATAATCCGTAAGATGATGATATACTACATTTTGTAATAACCAGGCTTGTCAAATTTAGGATCATAGGCAAAGCGGACCCTGAGCTCCATACTGGATGCAATCGAGAATACGCGTGGATGATGATGATGATGATATACCTACTACATTATGAATCAGCAGACGTTGGTAGTTTCAACCGATTTTGGTTTGGTTTTAATGGTATTTATTCAACTGATTTTGTGATCTAAGATAGGAAAGCTTATATAGGTAAAGTTATGAAATTTTTAAGGATACCCCGACAGGGGTCAATTAAAAGATTAAAATAACCCAAAGTTTTAAATTTATATATTTAAATAACCCGAAAACTTACCCTATTGAGATGGTTTTTGTCCAAGAATAACGGTTCCAAGGTAAAGAATGTCAGATCGGCGAAGAATGCCAGCGACATCCCAAATATAATGTTGTCATAGACCCAGTCTTTCAGTAGTGTTAGGTCTAGGAATTCCGCGACTGTTTGCCTAGAACAAAAATATTGTTATAATTAATAAAGTGTGTTGCGGTTGTGTGTTACTATTAGTATAAAATGACTAATGCAGCAATTGTCTTTCTAAAACAACTTTCTATCGTTAAATAATGTAATTAATACCAAAATTCAATTGGTGGCTATGTCAATATGTTATTTCGTTGGTTGTATACTTTATGATGACGAATGAAATTGTAAAGTTACTGATGTCGTCAACGTCTCTAAAACACACAAAATTATGGCTTATAATATTATATCCTCAATTAATGTCAATGGTTGCTTTCGTTCATTGGATTCAACAGACCCTGATAAATATAGACCTAATTTCTTAACTCTTTAAGTTTGTCAACTTGTGATTTTGTGCACGATTGATAAGATAACGTATACTGGTAGCATTTATCGAAGCTTCAAAGGTATTAAATGATTGACTAAAATAATGAAATTATAATTTTGAAATCGATAGTCTGAGCGTAATGTCTGATAACTTTAAGAAGGACACGTGTTCTCATTACGGATTTGACCTCATGTCGATGGCAATAAAGTTCATTATCACTCGTAGATAACGCGTCCTTAGATTCATAGACTTCCGCGTATCAACTTTCCTTGATTAATCAAACTTGTTTGACGGCTGATACTAAATTAAACTATTGGAAATTGGAGAATATTATACACTACGGAAAATAATGCTGAATCTAATAATATTGTTGTTGACTAAAATATATTTTATTCATGCGATCTAAAAACAAACTTAAAACAGTGTACCTAAGACAGCCGACAATTGAAGAAAAAAAAAGATAGGTAATTAAAAATGCATTTGTTGAGGTACGTTATAAGAGTAACACATTGCAAACATTTGAAAATATAAAAAAGATTTTTGCATTTTTGTGTCTATTTACATTTGGTAGCGCTTGTTGGCCTCTACATTGATCGCATGAATATCAGAAAAAAGAAACAACATAAGTCGACTCACCATTTTCCCTCCTTATTTTTTATGATTGGCATCGGCTCAGCTGCGATATTACCGAAGTTTCCCAAGCTTGACACCGATGCAGCCTTGTACAGATTCTCAATGTACACATTGTCGGTGGAATTGAATCTGCTGTTCGGTTCAGTGGAGGGGATCAGAACGACTGGTATACTCAGTCGCCTGGAATCTGTTAATTTCGGTGCCAAAAGTAATTGTGATCCCTTCGCGCCCTCGCGATCGTTCGGATACAAATTTTCAACTGATCTCGCGTTATCTGCCTTGTTGAGTTCGCTGGTTTTGAAATCGAATTTTTCCTTCGCTACGTCGGCGGTGGCGGGCGTCGGCGGAATCACTGAAAAATTGCAATTTTATTGGATTTGGCATATTTGGAGTCCCACACGTTTTGTCAATGATTTTTCGGGGTTTTATATAAACGCTAGGTGCATAGGAACTAAGATTTTTAGTATTTTCCAATGGCATAGTAAGCCTGTGAATAGTATACACGTGACACAAGTAATGCTTTTTAGTCTTATAAATGGTAGCATTAATTATTATATTATTTTAACGTCAATTTAAAGAACTTCTCCCACAGGAATCTACTCAGTTAACAATTGCGTCATTAAACTTTTTAAGGTTTTTCTGCTTAATTGTACCTGTACAAACCGGGTATCTAATACGACTACATTAAAATATATTTTCGGGTGAAATCGCAACTGGGTCCAAAATTATTTTTCGGGTGAAATTGCAACTGGGGGATAACGCAACTAACCCATTTAAATCTTCGAATTCTCAGCTCCTAAATACTATTATTAAGTGATCTGACGCAATATGAATATGACCCCCCCGGTCTCCAGGAGAACTAATGACGATAAATATTATATAAAACATAAATATAATATAAAACATTGTAAGGCGTGACTGTTATTGCGATTATACTCGTATTTACTAACTTTCATTGATAAGCTGATTGATAGTCAGAATATAAAACATTCACACATTTTAAGTAAATTAGTTATACACTGATGTCGTTCGTCTACATTTTGGACAATTTAACTGTTACATTCACAGAAATCTAAATAATTTTACATTATAAATGCTATTGGTTGTCTGCACTATTATCTATATCAATATGTAGTAGCCATTAGTTTAAAAACAACATTGCAACATATTATGGTTATAGAAATTGTAAATAAGAATAACCTATATCCTCCATCTTATAAGTGGCTTAGAACTAGGGCTTCCAAAATTACGGAAATATCAATTACGTAACTGGTTACGCATTTTACGGGTCAGTTACGGAATTACGTAATACTTACTAATGTAGATATTAGTCTTCAAGCCTAGTCAGGGGCCATTTTGCGGCTTGATAACATCTGTTCATAAGGCTGGTCACTTGCCTTACGCGGTGGAGACCACGCGGGCCCAGTGCGGGTTGGTGGAGGGGCCCACACTATCCAACAATTGAGATAATATCTGTGTCCAAGCAGTGGGGACGTTTATTGGCTGATGATCATTATTCACATGATCCAGCCCCAAACTAGGCATAGCTTTTACTATGGGTGCTAGATAATGGGTAAGTATTACTTATGTCCTTTTTTTATAAATTCATACATGCTAACTAAGTAACACCCAAACAATATGGCAAATTTCTTCCAAATATCATATTTAGACAGCCTTTGCATGGTATAGTCACAGAATAGTTATTATACAGTAGTTTAACTCAAGCCCGACCTTGAAATAAATACCTACAGCCCGCGCGGAACGTAAACACGCATAGGGCGCCCACCTACAGTAATTTAATTAGGTACTGCCTGATTTGTGTTTCTATCTAGTTTTGTTAATGTATTTTGTGATTGTAAATATTTTTTATATAAACAAATAAAATACATAAATTAATTTTGATAAGTAGATTAAATTAAAAGCCATGGTTAGTTATAATAATAAATGTTTTGATTTAAGACTTAACACCTAACAAATCAGTTTTAAAAATTTGCGACCGAAAAATACTTGCGACTCGACTGAGACAGTACGAAACACTTTATTATTAAATTTAATAGTATGAAAAATCCACATTCGTATTTAAAACTTAATCATAAATTGTTTTTGGAAACATGGACAAGGTGAAGAAAAAGTAAGTAAGTACTTGTATTGTTTTTATAACAAAAATCGCACGTTCGCTGTTTAAAACAAGACGCTGTCCGTTCGTCACTGGCGGCACATCCGCGACTGGTTGCACCCGGAGCGCACCCCGAGATCGGAGGCGCGCAGGGTGACTCGCGCGCGCCCGTTTATATGAAGTTGGACTACTGTATATATCATTACCGTGGTATAGTTGATTTAAAAAGTTTAATATATTTAACATGGGTTTTTATCTCACTATGAGGCGATGTTGCTGAGTTCAATGTTTGCTAAACCGGTTCATACTGGTTTAATACGTGGAATGCTCGAATTCTTAGACAACCACGATGCTGCCGGGTCCAGCCGTTATGCCCCCATTCCGGGTTGCCCCCACATTGAATTTTTTTTTATTCCGGTTTGCCGTCACACCGCGGGGGCCATACTGGCCGGGGACAACCCGGAATGGGGCCCGGTCAGACCCAATGCTGCCTTCTTCTTTTGTAATTTTACAAAATAGGCAGCGTCTAAGTAATCTGTCTGACAGATAAATAATCACCCTGGACAAATATCTCTGGACATTATTCACACAGCGCCATCTAGCCCCAAACTAAGCATTAGCTTGTGCTATGGGTGCCCCAGACAACGGATAAACATTACTTATAAACTTTTTTTGTAAATACATACATTTTTTATATAGAAACACCCAGCCTGATACAAATAGACATATCCATGCACACAAATGTTTGTACCGTGCGGGGATCGAACCCGCGACCTTCTGGTGTAATAATAGCCAGCTCCTCGACCATTACACCAAATGGCTCGACCACTGACGTCAAATGACAGCGTTGATAAAAAGGCCCTGTATAATATTTATCATAAATTAATAAAAGCTTGATTAACATCTTTCTAACGGATCGCACAACACACGATACGAAGGAATATCTTATTAATGATGCTGCTAATTAGCTTAAGAAATTCGACCAGTCCCTAAAAATATGTACCATTTTTAAATATCTAAGCTACGTTAAAGTGAACCCTACGGTGTACGAATACAGTACAATTTAAGTTGTAATCTTCAAAAAGTCAATGACGTTTCACGATACGCATAAGAAAGTCAATACAAACTCAAATATTAGTAGATATTAATATGTCATGCTAATGAATGTAGAAATATTTTTACTCCAGTCGTCAAACATTGTTGCCACTTTAAAAAAATCCCATGTGTACTATGTGTCCTATTCTCATAATAATTACAAATGTAAAACTAATGATAAGGTAAAGACTAATAAATTAAGCCTGAAAACCTCTTCTTGTAATATTTTAACAGTTTTTATCGTAAGCTTAGCTTATCTAAGTGTTAGCTAGCGTTTAAGTCATCATCTTTTAAAGTTACATCGTACACTACAATTCATGGATCTTATAATAATCTATATATATAAAACTCAAAGGTGACTGACTGACTGACTGACTGACATAGATAGATATCAACGCACAGCCCAAACCACTGGACGGATCGGGCTGAAATTTGGCATGCAGGTAGATGTTATGATGTAGGCATCCGCTAAGAAAGGATATCTCGATATTCCCACGGGAACGGGAACCACGCGGGTAAAACCGCGGGCGCCCGCTAGTAATATTATAAAATCTCAATATTATGTAAGTACGGAGTTGATGTTTGCTAAGTGTTAGCGATGGTTTTAGTCTATTATTGCTTGTCATTATTCTTTGCTTGAACTGTCTATCATGAATAAATGATTTCTTGAACTTAATTTCGCGTTTCAGTCTATATAACCAGCAAATAAGCTATCGAAGTTAACACTAAGTAATATTGATTTATTGAGTCGTCAATCAACACAAAAATAATTAATAACAATTATTGGTATATTATGCACCATTATAGAGCTGATATTCTATATCTTTAACATTTATCTGACATTTAGCTTTAAATTTCTTTGGCGATTAAAAAGAGTACCTAACTGTCGAGTTTCTTGCCGGTTCTTCTCGGCAGATGACTGCATTCCGAAGCCGGAGTAACGATTCATAAATACTTGATACAAGTTTACATGAATAAAGAATATTTTGATTTTGATTGATTTTGGTTTAGCATCATTAAAGGCGACAGTTTTTAATATAAGTGATAATTACTAAATAGTCCAGTCAAATAAGACTTTGAAGGTTACAAAAATTCCCATAGAGCTGAAAATTGGTATGAATGTTCAGAATACTTATTATAAATGAATTATGAAAAGTCCTCATCAATCCTCCTTGTGCATTTTTTTTTATTGATGTTGAAAGTTTGCAAAAATAGGTTTTTCGCGTTTTTCAGCTAAACGGTGAGTTTTACAGCAAAATAGTTAAGACAAAAATTGTAGATCATCCGATTCTCTACAAAAAATGTATCCACACTTTTATTCATAAGTATTGCCATTTCCGTGATAAAAGCGGTTGAAAGAATTGAAAAAAAAAATATTCGTAATATGCACGTTAATGTACTTTTATATACATTTTTGAACCGTTATACAAGTAAAAATATGTGTCCATATGTCTTATACATGAAATACTAATTATAAAATTCTTAGAATATAGGTAAATGAACGTGAAAAACTCTGCCCCTATTTTCATTTAACAAAGATTGTGCATTTGACTGTTTTTAAAAAAAAAACGCATTTCTGCTTTGTTTGTAGTCAACCTTTGACTGAAAGTGGAGTTATTACTGTTGATCGCGGCATGAAAGCATTATTTGATGCAAGTATTGAAAGAGGTGATGGGTTTTCGGAGTACCTGAAAGACCAGACCAGGGACTGCTTACCGGTATAAAATATCGTTATAGTACCAGTAAAAATATCAGTACTAAAATTCTATACCCATTGAATTTCGGTACAGATTTCATTCGTTTATACAGTTATTTAAAAATAATTTTATTGCTGATACTGAAATGATGAGTGCGCGCGCCCGCGCCCCGCGGTGCCGCTCGCGTGAGGGGCCGCGGCGGGCGGGTAAGGATTGGAATTTACGGAACACGCGCCGACAGGTTGGCGATCGCGATTGTTTTTCTTTCATCCGGCGGCGGACGAGTAATACCCAAATTATAACGTTTTACTTTTCTTTAAAAGTTTATAATTATTATTTCTTTAAACATACTTACATTACCTACCTACATACATACATACATACTTTTACATATACGTATCAACAAAGGGTGGAGGCACCAAATATCGGCCCAACATTTTTTGACCTTTCAGTGCTTATAATTTTTACATTAATAACTTTTGCTTTTTTTCAACTACTTTTTTAGGTAAAGGGATAATGGAACTCCATTATTACATTCGCGAAATAACGAATTCTTTGTTAGATTTGAATATATAGATGTTTGTTTCCGAACTTGCCGATTTCCCCTAATATCGGCCTTTAGCACCCAAATATCCGCCGCGTATAACCATAATATCGGAATACCTTTTCAAAGGGAAAAAAATTGTTCAAAAAGTATAAAATCAAAGTATTATAACATTTATTTATTTTCAAACCATATTTTATTTAACTCTATTATAAATATGTCTTTTAAAAATAATTTACAATTTTTTTCTTTAAATATATCATCACTAAGACTTGATCACAAAGTAGCCTGATGTTAAACATCTATGCGGTCTACGTTGGAGCGCGCTTGCTTAGGAAAGGCCTGTAAATTCTTGCCTTGAAGAGCACCAAGATTATAATGGTCAGGAAAGGCAGACCCAGGTAAAGAGAGAAACTTGCGCAGTCCGTATCAAAAAAGATGAAGCAAATCATTTAGTTCGTAAGCGCGGCATTTTCGCAGTATAAGGATTGGAGTCTCTGACCGAGTCAAGTCGTTCGGTGATGGAACGGAGCTGGTAGAACCAAATCGTACAGCCGAGCAGCACATTCACCAAAGTAGAGCCTGTATCAGACGGGTAGGCAATCAATCTTCCTACGATGATCGAGGCTTTGCAAGTTCTCGACCAAAGCATCATCGCCGAAAAGCCTCTTCGCATGCCGCTCAATAGAGTCCAAGGCAGCCAGCTGGCATTAAACAGAACTATCCCAAATATGGTAGCATATTCCATGCAGGAACGGACTTGAGCTCTATAAAGGGTAAGGAGCTTTTTCGCAATCAAGTAGTGTATGGTTCTTGAAAGGATGCCAATCTTTTTATGAGCAGTTACTGCTACGGACTCTATATAGCTCCCGAAGTTAAGGTTGGAAGATAATTCCATACCTAAGAGCTGTAGTCGGTCAGATAGAAGAACGGATACGCCACGAAAAGTGGTAGCCAGCCCAAAACCACTCTTTTTTGTGGAAAATATACAAGCCAGCGTTTTGGTGGGGTTGAGTCTGAGACAATTTGAAGGGTCTGATTCAATTAGTCCACCATACCATGTTAGATCCTAAAGCCTCAGTTTCACCTCTACTTGCACGTGTACGACAAGTATCCCTCGACTATCGTACTATCATCGGCATACCCCAGAATCTCGGACGTAGCTAACAATATAATCGATGTGCAGTAGAAAGAGTGTAGCTAAAAGCACAGATCACTGAGGGAAGCCAGCATTTATTGCAAGTGAGTCGGAGGTGTGCGATCGAGGTCTCCCGCGCGTGATCACTTTTGGAAAAATATACCGTGCACGCGCATCGTGACTTCTTAGGAGCGGCGCTTGTAAACGTGAAAATACTGCACAGGATTTTAGCCTTAAGGGTGATCACGCGCGGGTGACCTCGATAGTACCCATCATGAATTACTCTGATGCGACGTTCAGTCAGGAAATCCATGATTCAGGCACAAACTGCAGAGGGGATCCCATAGGAGGGAAATTTACCAAAAACATTACATAATAGGTAAAGTTATCTTCAGACAGTGATGGCAATATATTTTTAAGTGTATACATGAAACCATTTGGGGCATACGTCACATCCAATATTTTTATCTTCTTCTTCGACATAACTCATCAACTCTTTCGCATAGCTGGCGCACAAAGA
Source organism: Mecyna flavalis (assembly GCA_949319885.1). Taxonomy (NCBI): domain Eukaryota; kingdom Metazoa; phylum Arthropoda; class Insecta; order Lepidoptera; family Crambidae; genus Mecyna; species Mecyna flavalis. The sequence continues at coordinate 5,610,092 of OX439426.1, forward strand.
ATATCAGGCAGCCGACATTAGGATTTCTGATTGCGATAGACAAATCTCAATATCGACCACTCTGCCGATATTGAGATTTGTCGATCATACTGATCCCTAATCTCGGCCACGCAATTATTAAATAAAAAAAAACAAACAAATTTTAAAATATACTACCTAAACGGTACCTTGACTCTTTATCTTTAAGAAGAAATAAAATAAAATAACTTTGGTATGTTTATTACAATTTAAATACTTCTCAACGCAATGATTCGATTCACGAATTTGACCTGAAAATGCCGCAAAACGACGCACGTCCGTACCTCCTGCACTTTTTTGCCTATCATTCGTTCAAATTTTGAGATATTCATAAAAAATTAAGGGAGGTTAAGCGTAAGGGTATACAGCTGCTATTTGCATAAAAACAATTATGATTTAAGGACATTCTTTTAAGTTATGGCGCATTTTCTCTAGACGGCCGATATTAGGAGGGGGCCGATATAAGGAGCCTCCACCCTACATCATAGCACGAACTGAATATCTGACTTTACTTACCAGTACTTACACCAATGCTTGCTTTATGATCTTATTCCCTATCTAGCACTTATCGTCGTTAAGTAAGCACTAAGCAGCTAAGTAGGTAGTTCAATATCTATCGAGTGTAACTGCCATTGAAAGATATACTTACCTTTAGATAGGTACCTAAGTTTAATGTCAAATAGATAAATTAAAACTAACGTTGAAAAGCGTGACAAATGCTTTGCTTCAGCCTCTGTTCTTGTGATCCATTGTTCAATATACAGACCGGTGCGAGCGGACGCGTGAGAGGACTGAAATCAACTAACTAGCTAACTAAGCTAGAAGTACCCCCGTGTCCCTCCATTTAAGCCATTACAAAATTTCAGTATTTTAATATAAATAACAGTTAAAAAATTGTTGTACAAAAATGTTTATACTACAACAATTTTACAGTACCAAAAAAAAATTCTGTACTGGAATTTAACAGTATCAAAATATATTTAAATGACGTCATACAGAAAAAAACTATACCGTTATTCATACCGGTAAACAGTCCCTGGACCAGACATCTGTAAAAATTCATGTGCAGTGTCGAAAAAAGTATACTCATAAAAGTAGAAGAAGCTGGTTCATCAAAAATAAGTCCTCCTCAAACTAGAGCAAGTGAACTAGCCGCAGAATAAACATCACTGATTGAACTACATTTTGCTTCAGTGATGTTTATTTTGCGGCAATGAATTAAATGAAGAGTTGGAGAAGAAAAAAGCACTGCAGTATTGTCGTAAGATTTTTAAAGTGACACTTTTGTTCAAAGACAGTATTCTAACTATAGCTTAAACTCGTGATGATGTAGCCAAAGCTGTTGCTGCTCGAATTGAATTTGAATATGATTTAGTTGCTGCCGAGGCATAACGAATATCATAACGATTGCTACAATTCTTTTTTTGAAACCGACCACTGGGGGTAAAGTGGGTTGTCCTCAAGATGAAGCTACAAATATACCTTCACCGGCAATGAAACTTGGCCACTGGGCTTTTTTCATACAAACATAGTCACTTTAGCGTCTCATAGATAGAAAACTATTTGCAGCTGTGCAATGATTATTACGTCAATGGAGAGGCCAAACGCCCAATTTTTGAATCACAGTTTCTAAATTTGCCAAAGACCGCTCAATTTTCTCAAAAAGGAAAAACAATAAACCGAACTCATCCATACTACGATGTATGATGGTTCTGCAGTACTTTTTTTTTCTTCAACTCTTCATTTAATTCATTGCCGCAAAATAAACATCACTGATTGAAGCAAAATGTTCACTTACTCTTGCTCAAGTACGAGGAGGACTTATTTTTGATGAACCAGCTTCTTCTTCCTGGCGCCGTTTTTCACGGCATCAATGCTACTTTTTCGAGTATACTTTTTTCGACACTGCACATGATTTTTTACAGATGTCTGGTCTTTCAGGTACTCCGTAAACCCATCATCTCTTTCAATACCTACTTGCATCAATTAATGCTTTCATGCCGCGATCAACAGTAACAACTCCACTTTCAGTCAAAGGTTGACTATTGCGACATTTTTTTTAAAAACAGTAAAATGCACAATCTTTGTTAAATGAAAATAGGGGCAGAGTTTTTGACGTTCATTTATATTCTAAGAATTTTATAATTTGTATGTAGGTTTTATGACATAGATAGGGACTCATATTTTTACTCGTAAAACGGTTCAAAAATGAATATAAAAGTATATTAACGTGCATATTACGAATAAAATATTTCTTTTCAATTTTTTCAATCGCTATATCACGGAAATGGCAATACTTATGAAAAAAGTGTGGATACATTTTTTGTAGAGAATCTGATGATCTACAATTTTGTCTTGACTATTTTGCTGTAAAACTCACCGTTTAGCTGAAAAACGCGAAAAACCTATTTTTGCAAACTTTCAACATCAATAAAAAAAAATGCACAAGGAGGATTGATGAGGACTTTTCACAATTCATTTTTAATAGTATTCTGAACATTCATACCAATTTTTAGCTCTATGGGAATTTTTGTAACCTTACTTCTATTTTAAGACATAATATTTTGACTGGACTAAAAGTACGAAACTCTTTCAGGTAACTGGTTTAATTTTGTAAATAAAGACGGAATATCTAAAATGAACCATTCTAAACATGACACATTATATTTTATCTGACCAAGTATCTAACCAGGAAGTGAACTCTTCATATCTAATTTACCTCTAATATTTTTTTCTCCGTAATATAGTGAGTTGTGATAATTGTAATTAGCTAGCAACTTGACTAATTAGGTAGGTACCCAATTATAGGACATTAAAATGTATCTTATAACGAAATCAGTACAGAACAATGTCAACTGAAATAAGATACAAGTTTAAACTAAATCAAAGCAGTTATAAACATTATTAGAGCACGTGCCTGTTATCTTCAATGTAAAGTTTTGTTTATATTATTACAGGCAACATTTATCACTATTTTTTAATAGGTGACACTGGTGTCAAATTTTTGTATGATGATATCGCCGTAGACGCAATCACAACATAAACTAACTAGGATGGCGCAGTGAAAACATTTATACATACTTAATATTAATTTTATTAAAATTAACCCAATCAATTTAGCAGAGATATTAGAATATCTTTGTTTCAAGAAGGCTAAAGACTTATTGAAAACATATAATAAAGAATATAAGTGAAGGCAAGACAAGCCAAGCCTTTTTATCTTTGTATGATTGTTATGGGTAGGTTAGAAAATGTGTTTGAAATATATTTTTCCACATACATACTTAAAAAATGTAAATAATTTTATTGAAAATATTCTGTTCAACTTTAACGCCCTGAGGTTTATAAATCTATTGAACTGGTCAAGACTCATTAAAATTAAAGCAAAATTATGTATGCCAGATCTTTCTGGACACTCAAATGTCTTTGCTAAGTGATTTTATTCGTATTTTAGTAAAATACTATTGATTTCTCTTTACCAAATTTGAACGCAGCGTGTGAAATAATTTATGGAACTTAGTATTTTATCTGATTTTTATTTAGAACTTATATCTTATTTATCAAATTTATCTGCTATTACTAGATTTTCCGTGATAATATTTAAATGTCAATCGCACGGATCTGAATATTTTAATCATTAAGATAGATGGAGAGATATGCTTAAGTGCAATAGTTACTTTGCAGATAACTATATGTATTTCAGAACAAAGCTGTACCTATTAAACTTTTCTAATACATTAGTAAAAGTCTGAGTAATAATATACAACTGAATATAATTGTTAATGCCACTACCATTTAAATCCGTATTCAAAAACATCTCCAGGTAAAAACAGTCGTTTTATACGAGTATTGAAAAATGTACGATGAGTATAACTACTTTCTTTAAACTTCTTTAATAAAACATAATAAATGAAATTAACTTACACACAATCTTTTCACATATTTTCGGTTGTTTCACCAGGTGCCATTTCACTGGATGCATCACGACAGCGCCGAATATACTATGCGCTGATATTCCGCACAAGATCGCCAGTGTACCTCTGAACCCGTACTCATTCATTGTAAACTTAATAAACAGGGGGTACACCATTGTTATCAGTCCAATTGATGCCTTACACAGACTTAAATAGAGTACTTTTTTCTTCGTGAAATAGCTGTTGAAACTTGTATAAGATACCGGTATAAGTAGGCCCATCCCCAGGCCCTGAAGAAAGCCATTTGTTATGATTAGCTGTGTTGTTGAGACGACAAATATTGCTAGGAATGAAGCCAGCGTATATATGAACGCCCCAATAAGGCCGACTTGCCGCAAGGAGAGCCTTTTCAGGGCAATGTTTGCTGAGAAACCTGAAACAAACATGTTGTGCTCAAATATACCACATCTATTTAAGCAGCGTTAAACAGTTTTTTTAGATGACAGGTTACGTAACGTAATAAGTCCTTGTACAATTTCGTATAATTATGTTAGTGCAATAAGAATTAATTTCTAAAAAAAAAAGAGAAAGTATTGTTATTCTTAGTTTAATAAAACTCATAGTTCAAGCTTTTTCTTAAGTTTGGAGTGTTGTTGTGTGAACGTATTGAAACTTATCAATTTAATTACCTAAATTAGAATTTAATTACTTTAAATCAAAACAACTTAAAATTATTTTGAGAACTCACTTATTATAACCGACTAGTAACAATTTGTTTTAATAATAATATATTCTACATTTGTACAAAAAAAATTATAGACCGTGCGTAGCTGATTTGAATTTGATTTGTTTTTTTTCTTAAAAAAAACAACCGCGTGTAGGTGGGGTGGAATTGCTAGGCTTATAGGATCAAAGCAATAGTAGTTTTAAAGACGACAAGTTTTAATTTGATTCAAGAAGTATATTATATACGAAATATAGGCAATAAGTTACAAATACAGTACACATAATAGGGATTGGAATGACAATTCTGCTATTTTGTGTTGAGATGCGTGATCATTTATGAATAGCTAGATTAGCTATAAGCGTCCTCTAAATTGTTTTAATCCTTATCACGTTTACTCTTAGCATTACGTGAGCTGATGACCAGTATTTAAAAAAAAGCAAAAACAATGCGTTATCTGATGACGTATCACATGTTACTCACGTGTTGATTATTGTATCAACTGCGAGTGTATAGATAAATATAATTTAAATGTCAGTTTTCATACATATGTCAATCTATTCGTTTTTTCGTAATGGTACGTCCATAAGTGATAAGTAACGGTCTCTACAGAAAAAGACTGTACAAATTGTATATCTAATTCCACCGGGTAATTGGCAAAATGGCTAGGTAAATTTATACAGAGCTCTAAATGGCAGATAGGTCATGTTTTGTTGTGGAAAGTAATGTGCGAACCCCTATATAGGGACATGGAAGCCACTGTTATAGTTAGTATTTTTGTTCTTTACAAAGTGACAACTTACCAGAAATTGCTAAAGTGACTTGAAATACACCGTAAACAAGTGTTACTGCCCCCGTTCCAACTCCTAATTCATCTAAGAACTCGTTGTATATGAATCCAAACACTGGTTGGTGAGCTGTACCCGCTATCTAAAAAGCAATAGTCTGATGAATATAAGTTAATATAGGGTTCCGTAGTAGGGGGTTGTTACCGGCATCATTATTGAATACGTTTATCTTTATCTAGGTACTCGGCTGCCCCCAGACCATGCAAAACCAAAGGCAGCTCATCATTTACAATGGAACTTCGTAATTATAATAGAAAAAGAGGTACTTATTTAAACAATTTTGCCTTATAGTTTGCCTACGCAATCCAAACTTTTTTTTTTCCGGAGGAGAATGCGTTTATGCACAATAACCACAGGCCAGCTACACCTGCGGCCGTGTGTGGGACTCGTCCGCTAAAGCGTCCACTACCCACTAATCTCCTCCGGTTTCTCCTTCACACCCGATTGCGACAAGCCGGTGCCATCCTTGTGGCTATTGACCCTCCCTACGTAATTCAAATTGTAAATAATTTAAGTAGTAGTAAATAAGTACTAAATATATCAGCTGATTTAATGTCCCACTGCAAGACAAAAGCCTCCATCCTTGAAATCAAGTTATCGTTACAATGATGGGTACTGGCTTAATCACCAGTATTGGTGAACACAAACCCGAGTCGCTCAACAACTCGATCCAGGAATTGAACCCAGGACCCCATTTTTTTTTACTACGGCCACATGCGCAAAACACTGGACTTAGCATACATAAGTTTTTCTTATGCTAATGAACTTTTTAAATTACTGTGACTTTGTTATAATATTTATAAATTAATCTGTTAAACCATTAGATGTGTGATAAATTCAAGTGTTCATTGCTATTTATTATAATTCATTTACATATTATTAAACAAAATAACTTAAATATCGTATGTCTTTGAATAAAAACTAGTTACACTCAAGAAACGATTTATACTAAATGACTTTTATTTTTATGTTAATAGTTGTAACATGATTTTAGAAGAGTAATTTGCTTACTGTATAATTTTTATTAGAATTATTTATGTTCGTGTATGAATTATAATTTAATCATTATAGATTTTAAGTTTTTTTTTGCAATAATCTTAAGAAAATACAGTTTAAGCTAAGGGATTGTCTTAATTTTAAACAAATAAATGATCATTAGTAATACCAATTTTGATGAACACGACAATTTGCAAAATGGATTTTTAATAATTGGACGGCAAAGTGATTTTAAAATGTTATGCAATCATGTGCTTAAATGTTCCTTGGCTAGGCCCCCAGTGGTCTATACACGAAATAGACTTTGCTCGTATAAACAAATTATAACACAGCCAAGAAACAAAATTTGATTAATCAGTATGATTTATTTATATGTAAAAATATTTTATTTGAGGGGTTGAGTTTTTTATGTTTATAACTATTACTATTTATGCTACAGCTTAATATTACCTATGACAAGCAGGAGATCGTAGGCAATTTGCTTACTTCTGATAAAAATAAAAAAATACTTACAAATATCACAGATAAACCAACACAGACGAGGTAGCCCCACCCTCCTTCGGGAGGCACATAGTCATATTTATCATCTTCATCAATATTCTTACACTTTCCACTCATCTTCTGTTTCAATATGTTCTTCATGCTTTCCCACACTAATTTAAACTTTAATCACGGCAAAACACTATTTATAAATTCACTGGAGGTCTAATAAATCTCGCCTTATCGTCTATATTATTCACAAAACGTTTGTTTCGAGGATTAGATCTTAATATCTTAATTGAGGATACGAGCAATTACACAATATGAAATAGAATAGAATCTTCGGTTTTCCCATAAACACGATTGACAAACAAGCGGTTGATATAACCAGCGGAGTATGAGTAAATAAACAGTGCTTTAGATCGATTTAAATTAACTGTTTCACGTTAACGCGTAAGCGTCTTCCTACGTCTTGTGGTATGTTTGTTGTAATCTCAAAGTTTGAATGACAGCGGCCAGTGAATGACCTACTTATATTGCGGAGGCTGTTCGACAATTGGTCGATCATTTCTCTCCATTTAGGAAACAAGGTAATCTACATATATTTTTTTAGACAATATTATAAACTTTTATTTCGCTATAAAATGAGATGGTCGTCGTTTATGGGCAGTAGTTCACAGCAGATTAACTTACACATTACATTAAAATATATAAATTTTTAAGTACTTGTGTTGTTGTTTTTATGTTTAAAACTATTTTTTTATGTCTTGGCTGTCTTGGCAAATTCCTATTTAGGTAGATATTAGGTAGTGGAATGGCCTTTTTATAATATTATCAGATTATAAAACTTAATAATAATAAAAAAGTCTAAAAGTCAATATAACGTTTATAACAGATTCTTTTAGACTCCAACATAAGCTTTTTATCTGTTGTCCTCGTTGATCTTTTTGCTAAAATTACTTATAATTTAAATAAAAAACTTCATTCGACTTGATTGATAGTCGTTAATATTTTGAAAACTTTTTGTCGTTATTACGTTACCAAATTCGGTTAGATTTGTCTGCATTACCTAACCATACACCAACAGAAGAGGTGCTATTAACATAATTTTACTCGAAACTTTGTTATGTATTCAAATGGAGATTGTATTTTTAAATAAATATAATAAACATATTGGCGATTGAAAAGAGTAATATCGAGTTTCTTGTCTGCTCTTCTCGATGGACACCAACATTCCGAATCCGGTGGTAGCGTCACTCTATAAAATTAACGTCTGACGATTCATAAATGCACCTTTGAAGCCTGTATGATAAAGCATATTTTAATTCTGATTTTGACTACAGTTTTGGCAGCTAGTGCACCTGGTAAAAACATTAGGCTCCCCCATCTAACCTTCTCATTATTACACATACAGGTGCTTGTCGTAAGTCTTGATAATAGGAAATAAATGAGACCCTTTGGATAGGTGCAGGGTGATAACCTATATGCTGCATCTTTTTTTTTTTCAAGTAAAAATAGAAGTCAACATCCTTGTTATCTGGCAAATAAATATTCATGTTCCTATAATTCTGTGAGTAGGATAGGAAGACTTTATTTAAAAAACAACCTTTGTCAAAAATTACATGATTTGAGTTAGTTACGCCATCTTGTAGAGGAATTCGTAAGCTTTATGGTAATATTTCATACTTCTTTAAAAACAAGTTTAGTCATGAGATATTTGCCTTTATTCGTTGTAGCAAATAAAATAAACAAAGGTAAATATGAAGATGTGAAGAGGTTTTTTTACTCTACTGTAAAACTAACAAATTTGACATAGGTGGTTTTTAAAATAATGTCTTCTATTTTTTTTAGAATGCTTTTTGCTTTTAGACGGGCAAGTATGTAATCAACTGAAGCCAATTTCAGTATTGATCATTTTATCAGGAAGCAAGGCTAAACATGTTTTTGAAGGATTTTGCTTCAAATTTTCATAATTATGCTATTTAATGTTGCCCAAGCACGGTAAAAGCTATTAAATGGCAGCAGCCGCGTCGTAAAGTTCACTAAAAATAATTTTAAAATATATTTAAAATTAGAAGCCATACTTGAATCTAAGGCTATAAATTAACCTGTAGCCTCCGCGGGACACCTCCCAAACGATGTTATGTCGAAAATAGAAGTGAAGGCACATTTCTTTTTCCTCTACACCTCACTATATTTCTCACATTCCTAGCAAGATAAAAGAGAGTCTCTACATGTCTTCAGATTCTCTTTTCATTTTATAGTACATATTTTCTCTAGTTCTTTATTATTATATTTAGTAGTAACAGTATTTTTAATAAAGCCTGTAAACTGTCCCACTGCTGGGCAAAGGCCTCTCCCATTCTTTTCCATTTGACCCTCTCCATAGCAAGATCCTGCCAATCCCGGCAAAAGGAGTCGAGTTCGTCCCTCCACCGTTTATTTGGCCGGTCTCTTTGACGTCTTCCACCATCAGGTTTCCAAGTAGTAGCAGCTTTGGCCCAGCGCTCAGGTCCCATCCTACATTAATCAATCAGGTCAATTTGAAGTGGGACCTGCAGTCCCAGCGATCTTTTGGCCTACATCCGTTAGTTTGATCTTGGAACGGATTGTGCTGGTGATTAATGACCCTATCTACTCTCATAATATCTAGGATACTCCGTTGTAACAAAACACTTATAAAAATTGTGCTTATAATTTTTTGTATGAGCATATTTGCCATTAACACGGCGAAGTTTTTATTAGTAGAGAACTTTTTATATCTGGTTAAACATGGTCTTAAAGTTGTAGCTATGTTACATTAATATCTTTAGGTGCAAAGCAAAGGCATATTAACAGTAATCACTATCTTACTATAATAATAATGATAATTAGACTTAAAATTTTGCATCTACAAACAACATTTATAGGATAGGATTAGAGTAATAATAAATATGTTTATCAAATAATAATATGTGTACTTTGTAGTTCAAAAGAAAAAATACCAGTTCAAACTACGTACCATGTGAATTTAATTTATCATCTTGTAAACAGTTATGTTAGGTAACAAATAAATGGATCTTAACTTTTATTGTTGTAAAAATAACCGTATAAACATATTATATCGGTATTTAATAGAACATTTATCTCACACTCTGTTGTACGTGTTATCTCCGTCCATAAACGTTCTTAGTTGGGTATTTCCTTATTTTTGTACTTATATTTCAAGCATTTTCTGGTTTCTCTATCACGGAGCATAGATATTTGTGACAGGGGAATGTAATCAATAACCAGAAATATTTTAACGAGGACCGAGCAGGTACCGACGTACTTTAATTACAACGGGACAAAGCCATAAAGATGTAATAATGAAAGGACGTTTTGGCCATACATTTAAGATTCAAACTATTTATTATGTTATTAAAATTTCGTTAATTTCTCTAGAACTATGAAAAGCACTGTCAGTGGTGATGCACTTTCGTTCGCCTTGTTCTTATTCAAATATAATAATTTAGAAAGTAAATGATGCAAGTTCAAGTATATTATATGCAAGAAAAACTTATCTCATTATTGGCGGTGTTATCAAATGTCAAACTCATTAAGATTGATCATAGATTAAACGTTCTTATTCAGTTCAATGAACTATGTATCTACGGTCGTTTGAAGGCAGAATCGTATAACTATTACTTATTCATCGAACTCATACCAATAATTTATTGTCAACACTATTTTTGTCGTCAGGGAACTCAACGGGTTACTACAGAATGTTGACTCTTCGGTATCGTATCTATATGATTTTCTGAATAATTTGCTCGACAACGACAACGTTTCATCTCCTCTGTCTACAATGTGGATTATGTGGTTGTGCTGTACGTGTAACAAAAGCAGCACTGGCCTATTTAATCTCCCACGGCAGGGCAAAGGTCTACATAATTGAAATCAAGTCATCATCACAATATTGAAAACTGCGCTTGCCAAATGCAGATGCGATGCTAAATATATGATAAACGTTTAAAAATTGTTACGTCTCTTTATTTTTTGTGTGCTTACTTTCTGGTGATTACAGAAAGGGGTGGACCTAGGCTCAAGCAGGTCGTCATTTGTTGAAACAGATAAATAGTAGGTAGCGGTGGGTGTGGGATCGCAATCACCTGCATTGCACAGGCCGCCATTGCACTCCTGTCTTTTCTTTTGAGAGGGGTGTGCTAGGCCCGTGTAAGACGGACAGTTGCCGGCAGTGTCTGGCTGCCCATGGCTTTGTTCAGCTTCGTTTGACAGTCTCCACCATCACTACATATACTTTACTTTATATCACGAGGCATTTTTACTCATACTTGTTATAGATCAAGATGTATTTCACGCTCATAACGTTGAAGTAATAGTTCCGTGACATACTTTACATTACTTTGTAGCAGCAAGAAAATATCGCAAAGGGGTAAGCCACAGAAATCTAAATAATTATTTAGATTTCTGTGGGGTAAGCCCTACCTTCTTTTCATCCTGGAAGCGGAGCAGCGCACGTTTCTTTCCGCATTACCAGGTGGTAGGTTCCTGTACTGGGCCGTCTAGGTGGGTACCACCGCAGTACCAGATATTTTTCCGTGTAATAGAAGTGTGCCAAGCCCTTCTGTGTTTCGGGGAAAGGGTACTGAAGCTAGTGAAATTACTGGGTAGGTACCTATATGAGACCTAATAACTGTCGTCTCGGTGTGTAGCGGGCGCAGAGCAGTGCCATACAGTAACTGCTTAGTTGTCTAAGGGCAGACGTGGCGCTTACCATCGTGTACGATCTGCTCGTCTTGTTACAAATTGCAATAAAAAAAAGGATCAATAAGACAAAAAAGTCTACTTCAGTCTTATGGGATACGGGTAATCTACTCGTAAATAGTTATACATTCTTGCAAATTGTTGTTCGATTACATGTTGTATAAATGACCTTAACCCAGCAACAAGTGATACGGGCTGATTAGAAAAATTAATAACAGAAAAGAAACTGTCAGCAGTCCCCTATGACGGCTTGCGAGTCATCTCAAAACCCATTACAATAAATAGTTCAGACGTTAGGTCTCTATCAATAACTCATCGTTATCTAAATGTAACTGTTGCAAGTATGCAGTATCTAAGGGCCCTCGCCCACGGCGACTTTTTGTAGCGACGATGCTGTCGCGCGTTTGCTAAACGCACGACAGCATCGCTACTAACGCGTGGTAGTCGCATTCGCAACGCGCTACTGCATTGCGACTGTATCGATGCAAACGTGCGACAGCATTGCTACTGCATCGCTACAAAAAGTCGCCGTGGGCGAGGGCCCTAATGTTTTTTTAATAATTTTTCTATTATTATTTTTTCACCTACGCAAGTGTCTGAATAATATTAGAAATACTGCGACAATGGATGATAATTAGTTATAATTTTACGCCAAAGTAGCCAACGGTTTAAGATGATAAATTACAGTAATATAATTTACATGTCTCTTTACTACGGTGACAATGTATAAAGATTTTGCATGCTATAGTAATCTAGAATATCTGATAGTCTGTTACCTTTTAAAATTTAACAGCTAAACATGAATTTGTATGAGCTCAAAGCATTGGAAAGGAGATAGGATTACTGTCACCCGCGGAATGGGATCGCGTTGAAGTTTTTTCTTTGTGAGGCTCAAATCAGCCAGTAAAGCTATTTATAACTTTATAAAGCCGAAATTCATACGCAAGGTTCTTTTTACGACATAGACGAGACGGACATTCGCCACTTAATGGGTCACGTAAAATACTCAGTCGAAGAATTGTCTCATTGATTTATTCATACTTGTAATTGATCAAGATGCATTCCACGCTCATAACATTGAAGTAATTGTTCCACGTCATAGAAGCGTTGACTAGATGGCTGATGTTACGTACCTTTGAAAGCACGATGCCACATTTTGTTGCTAACCTGTTTTGTTTTATGTCGCTCGTGTGCGACGACGACGCGGTGATTCCACCAGGTGTCGAGTATTTAAAGGGACACGTATATAAACATAAATATATTTTAAGAATGACCAGTAATTTTATTGTTAATTTTCTTTGTAATCATGGCATCTGAGTTGCTAACCTGCCTTCTCGTCAAATGACCAAATATTCATAATATTGTGATTAACATGTTTGCGCTAAATTACGAGTAAAGCATGTGTCTATGGGCTTTTTCCGTTTGACACTTTGATAATCGCGAATTCATTACCTTTTAACAAAGCATCATCACAACTCTTCTCCTCAGCACTTCTAGATTTTTTATGTCAATGATTTTAAACTTAGAAGCCCACAAAACGTGTGTGTAGGTTGCATATGTTGTTTGGTACAACATAAGTCATGGGTTCTCAGTCTCACGGTACCTGTTGTCTATTATATCCTACCATAAAATAAATGTAATGAACCTCCAACATTTCCTCGGATAGAAGAATTTAACTACAAACATACCGACCGTTGCACTTCCCGAATATACGAGTAACTATTAATTATACGGTGTTATCAACCCGTCGAGTGAGATCGTAACATACCTATGGAAATGACCAAGCCTATTTGTTTAATTGCTTACATGTAATTGATAAATTAATGCAATCAAATGTGGTAAATTCTGATCTTATTTTAATGTCTTCTTGCGCAATATTGGATCAAGGTGTTAACATTATTTTTAGTTGCTGTTTTGTTTGTCTCATTAGTAATTTCACTGGAAATATTTGACAGCATCATTAGGTACATGATCGAACCCCAAAGTAAGTAGCTTGAGCACTTGTGTCATGGGTATCAGAAACACCAAAGATACCTACCACAAAATAATCAACCCATAAAATGTTTGTCCTGGGTGAGATTTTAACCCATGCCTACTGACACAGACAATGTTGAGCTACTAAATGCGTCATCGGGCCAGTCGCTCTACCACACAAAAACGCGTTGGTAAACTTATAAATTCTTGTCTATTAGTTGCTGTAACCGAAATGTTACTTGGGTGATTGTTTCTATTTATTTATACTAGAAGAAGTGAGGATAGTAAAATATGAAACAAACATAATAGCAGGTGAAGAGCTCACCGTTGCCAAGTGTTATAACTTGACTGATACTAAATAACGGGCAGATTAAGCATTTCTCGCGCGGCCGTGCCAACTCGCGCGAATTGGTTTTTGAGTATCACCACTTGGAGTTGCCAAGTTTACTATCTATACGTTTAAATTATTCAGTATATCTATTGCTTAGTGTCAGATTCAATCTTACAAGAATATTAATTTAAAACAATTTAATTCTCAACTATGAAAATTTTCTAATTCTTAATTAAAACGTCTGAAACATTTTATTAAAATGTCTACAACACTGATTAAAATCTCTACGAGAATGATTACCGCTTTTAAAAATTATTCTTTTTTTTAAGGACTCAACAAAAATTACCATGACTCTATTATAATTTTATTTTATTTCAGTTTAATTATTTTCTTATAATACCTAATAAAACGGTCAAACATTAAATCTTGTTGATGAGTGAGATCTAGTTGACAGCAAAACTCTCAATCTTTTATTTTTGTTTATATGTATGGCAAGTATTTGTGGTTCGATTACAAAGAATCATCATGATCCCATTAACCACAACAAAATGAATGACTATGCGGAAACAAATACATCTAATTAATAATTTCTTTACTACTGTCACCGGCTGGTTGTTTGAACAACATACGCAAAAACGTTGACCTTAAAATTTTACGACACTGATCGACCTACTAATAACTATGTTTTAATTAGAGGAAGGTTGAAACCTTCCGTTATTTACAAAAATAAACAAAATGACGTATCTGATTTTATATTCTATTGACGTTAGTTACATTAATTTGTTTACAAGGTATTTTGAAACTTGCTCACGTTTGATTTTAAACTTTTCCGTTCTAATTTTTAAGCATTTATCATTTTGCGTTATCTGGGTAGAACAAAGAGGTAAGTGCATATTTATTTGGTCGAATCACCCCATGACCTTACAAAAAATTCAATAACAAACATTCTGAAAGTTATTGCGTCTTAATGTAAATAAATGGGACAACATTTTAAGCATGGAAACCAAACGAACTAGCTTACGCACGTTTTAAAAATATTTTTCTTGATTGTGTGAATTTACTGATTTTCTGCGCATACATACATGCATACCGTCACGCCTTTTTCCCGCAGGGGTGGGAAGGAACTAACTTCTTCCAATTCCTACGATCAAGGCTGGCTCACAACTATTGCTTCTATTCTGCGCGATGTACCCAAATTACTGCTTAAATTGATGACCTACTGTAAAGTTCCATTGAAACCTGAAGTTGTTTTGAAGTCAATATGTACGAGTATGTTAAATGTAGACATATTATATAGAACAAAACAATAAATTCATACTTATACAAAACATAAATATAAAAATAGGATTTAAATTTATATCTAGGTACATTTTTCTCTTATCGAGTATTTTTTTTGATCCATTTGTAGGCTTTTTCTATATAAAAAGATCATTGTTCTAATTATGAAACACTTGTCGTGAATTATTTTTCATGAAGAATCGAATCGATCCGTTTCTAAATTATGTTTCTCCAGAAAAACAAAACAAAGGAGATGTCCAAAAATGTATGGACCAAAAACCCAGAATCGACAGGAATGAAATGTATATCAATGGATTGACATTGAAATATAATATAATGTTACCAAGGGGGCAACCCTGAAATCGTTATAGTATAGGAGCTAGGAGCAAAATAAAATAAGTGAAAAATTCGTATAAAACAATAATAAAAATAAGTTTACGTCATGTTGTGGCTTAATATGACGTTGTTTTAGTGTTGTATCACTTGTGTTATACATGATAATTATCATCAGCACATTTCACAAGCAACAGCAACATAATAACACCATAATATTAAATCACAACATAACAAAGACTCTGTTTTTTGTATATTTTTTTCTTTTGGCCCATACATACTACAATCGTTATAGTACTGTGTGTATTATTGGTAATTCTGTGGCTAAAGATTGCAAATATAAAAATAATTGGTATAGTATAGGAGCTAAGAGCCATGTTGTGGATGAGAATATCGTTGTTAATCATTTATTTTCATAATGTAAGCCTTATTGTGATAAGTTATAATGATATTATAATTACCTATAATTACAACGACATTCTTATCCAAAACAACTTGTGTTACACATGAATGTACAAGCAAAAAATGATTCCAACAAAACCATAGTTTATTTGGAAGTCACAATGATAATTATCAGCAAAGCCGTCGTTGTTTATTCATTTATTTTTATAGTGTAAGTCTTATTTTGATAAGTTTTAATGATATACATAATTATAATAACAACGGTATTCTCACCCACAACTTATTTTTATTATTTTAACCACTCAACGCCGAACCGGCACTCGGGTGCCGCATAACAATAGATTTTCTATTGTGTCTAGTAATCCGGGGCTAGAAGGATTAAACGATTTTAACTTAGTTTTTTTGGCTTTTAGCTCCTATACTATACCAATTATTATTTTTATATTTGCAATCTTAAGCAACAGAAATACCAATAATACACACAGTACTACAACGATTGTAGTATCTATGGAAAAAAATATATACAAAAAACAGAGTAGTGATTTAATATGATGTTGTTATTATGTTGCTGTTGCTTGTGAAATGTGTTGATGATAATTATCATGTATAACACAAGTGATGCAACATTAAAACAACGTTATATTAAGCCACAACACGACGTAAACTTATTTTTATTATTGTTTTATACGAATTTTTTACTTATTTTATTTTGCTCCTAGCTCCTATACTATAACGATTTCCGGGTTGCCGCTTTGGCAACATTATATTATATTTAAATGCCAATCTATTGGTACATATTTCATTCCTGTCGATTCTGGGTTATTTTTTGGACATCACCTTTATTAAGCCTCCACAAAATTAACCAACCAACGATTGAAACTATGTCCGTATTATTTAACTGAAGAATTTAAACACAGTTTCAATCGTTATTGAAATAAAATATTTGAATAAATATATATCTTCACCTTCTGTTAGAGAAAGTTGAGAAAATAAAAAACCCATTCTCGGGAATGAGTTCGCTGACTGCGCAATTTCCGCTAAAAATATAAAATATTATAAGATGACCTTGTTTTTTAAGGAAAGATACCGAACACAATAAAGCTAATTAATTCATAGCAACTATGTCTCTAGGCTAACGATATTTTGAGCTGTAAACAACTTTCATCGAATAGTAGGTAAGGCTGGCCGTAAAGTATTTCATAGCTAGCGAACAAAAATGTAGATATTTCGTAATCCCTTTGAGACGGAAAAAGTGAACGATGAGAAAATGAGAAATGGCCAATTTGACGTGACGTGAAGTGAAACATTGTTGCGCAAAAAAACGTGTTAGTAAAAATAATCAAGACTTAAATCTTAATAAGGTAAAGTAACTGGACGGGTATAAGTGTAATGTTATTGCTTTTTGTGGTTGTAGGATAACCATTATTATTATAAATGCAAAAGATTGTTAGGAAGTATGGATGTATGGTTTGTGTGTTTTCAGTAGGTTTGATTATAGGTATACAGCAAAAAAGCTCTATGAGGCTACTTTATTCGTGGGCAAAATCTTTTTGATATTTTATTTTTGTCCTTTTTTGGATGTGGTAGGGAAGATTCTAACAAAAGGTACATATTTGTTTGTTACAAATATGATAATTTAAATCGGTTTATTTATTTAACTTAACTTTATAATCAAAACTTAACTTTAAAACTCGATATTAAAAACTAACAGTTGCAATAAATAACATGGTTCCAGAATATTTTTGACTGACAAAATGTTTATAAGACTCATAATCGATTTTGCCAATTTATTTGTTCGGTAAGGTTGATCGCTTAAAAATACCTACAAAATATTTACATAGCATAAATATCAATTAGTGTATTAGTCACGTACCAACCTAATACATTTTTAATTTGAATCTAATTATTACAATATTTGAAATCGTCTATATTCAGATTTGATTTATTCATTGAATTGTATAAACATTCATAAGTATGCATTTATTTAAAAACGGTCCGTCTTGAAATTTAAACCATAAAACTAGAAAAAGTTCCACTTAGTAAAAAGTTATTTATTAATTATCCCCCTACTCTATAATAGCTACTAGCGTAATAAGATTTTATTTCATATCCAGTCTTGGTACCTATCTAACTATCTAAAACATGTCCATTTAAACACCCGAGAGTGTTAAAATTTGAGATTCTTCTTACACATTTTCCTTCTTCTTTTTAAGGTTCCACCGTTTGTATATTAATTCTATTGCCCAAGAGATTGAGCACAAGGCAGTTATGATACTAAGAGCGGCGATGGTAATATCGTAGCTCCCAGTGTAGTCTCGAATAACGCCTGTGAAAAATAAAATGCAAAGTTGCTTAACGCGACAATGAGCAAGCTATCAGGTTAGGCATCATACGCTTATCATGTGACCAGACTATATAACAATATAATAAAACACTATCTAGACGTCGCAGACTAATGTAAGTGTATACTTACCAAATATAGGTCCTACTGCTAAAACGGATATACCCATCAACATCATGGAAAAGCCCATGGCAGCAGCAAAGTTTTTGGGTCCTACGGCCTCGTTCACCATGAGGGAGATGAATAAGACCGGAATACTTCTTGACACTCCAGAGCTAGCTATCAAGACAAGAGCCATTGTCTTGCTTGTTGAAAATAGTAAGCCTAAAAACAACAATTATTATAAGTTTGATAAACTCACAGCAAAGCGAGAACTTCTGTCATTGTAATAATTATAATTAGACTGCGTCCAAAATAGGAGTTGAACCTAGTCTAAATAAATAGTCTTTAAGTATATTCGTTACTTGCTATTTTGTTGTGAAATGATTTAAATATGCTACCCACCTACTACTTCTTGGAAAATTATTTTCCAGTCTATTATGCTAGTTTTAGCGTCATGTTATTCTCATTACATCTCAGGAAAAAAAACGCTCAAAATCAGAACTATTCCATCTATTCGAAAACCGTGACACAATCAATTAATGTGTGGCAATTAACGCTTAGGTATGTAGACAGTGGTTCATATAGATTCCTGGCAATTTACAATGTCATGTTTTTAAGATTATTGCTTCGGATATTTTTAAGCGATTTTTTATTGTTAGTTATTAATATTATAAATTATTAAGATTCTCGAGCTTGGACGTACCAACTTTTGATAATGTTGAAAGCACCAGCCCAATGACACTTATTTCTTGACTTCCTAGAGTTATCCATTTGCTGAATATCGTAAAGAAAACTCTGCCGGCTAAATCTCCAGCTGATGCTAAAGTTATTGCCAGTGCAACTGTATCCTGCAATTAAAATAACACAACAATTAAGTTTAGACCACAGAAATCTAAATAATTAAATAACACAACAATTAAGTTTAGACGAATATTTTTTAAGGGTGAAACGTTTTTCCGGTCAGTACTTACGTAAATGTAATGTAACCTACATAATATACGCGGGAAACATCTGAAAAATTTGGGACCGGTCCTCAGAGAAACGAAGTTAAATTGGCTTCAAGGAACTTTTTGATAATGACATATCTGGCACAGTGGCTAAAATAATTTTACAAGGAAATCTTTTAAAAATATTTTTTTCTTCTTTTGCAAACAAAATACACCTATTAAAATAACTTTTACTAAGTAACTACTTATATTAAAATAAATATTTATCATTTGAAAACCTCGTATTGCAATTCGGTGTTTTTCATTAAATAAATTGCTTTATTTTTATTTTCAGGTATGTATCCAGCTTCTCGTGTTTCTGGGCTAAAGGTAAATTTATTGTAAGACTTTTCTAGATATGTCAAGTATAAAGTTGTTGAACAACTAATACTTACCGCTGACCATCCAATAGAGTATAGAGATTGCGGCAAAAGCAGTGAGAATGTCATGTCACAACACGCTTGCAAAGCGTTGCACCAAGACATATTGGTTTTTATCATTATTTTCATCACAGGTACGTCAAATATTTGTTTTAATATTTTCCTGTCAAATAAATATTTAAGAAGATTAATTATGGAACGGTATATGTAGGCGTAAGGTGGAAAGCTTTTAAGAGCGTTGGAATTTCATTTTAAATGAAGATCTGAAGGCGGGTTACACTTACACGGCTGTATTTTTATAACTTCTGTTGAAAATATACCAATGTAGATCTTGTTGAGAGTATGAAAAAAGGAATAAGAGCCTGTAAACATTGTAGTGTATGTCACACCTGCTCATATATAATCGATCTGCATGTTCTGCAATCATGATTTCGGTAAAAAATTGTTAAGTCATTTGGTTCTTAATCAAAATGATAGTTTTATGTGACATTTTATCAGATTTCAATATTATGGGACAATTTATTTGTTAAAACTTCTCTCAAACAGTTACTATGAGTCCTTTTTTACTGTGATTTCTTTACTAGTTATGTCGTTTTACCCATTTGATAAAAAAATATTATGCACACATTTACTTTATTTCCAAAAAATTGTTCTGTTACCTTTAAAAAGCAGAGGTAAAGATTAGCTAGATAACGTTGTAAATCAGTAGCAACATAATTTTAAATCCTGCATGATCAAAAGAAATCTTATTTAAAATATTTTTACATTATTACTTACACCATCCATGAAGATTTCTTAATGTCTTCAATAGGTGGTTCGTTTTCGGAATTGTCCATTGATGTCTTATCAAATGCTTCGAGGTCATTTAATTTGACTGTTGGCACGTTATCGTCGTCAGCCAGAAGTACTTGCAGTTCTGAAATAATTTGAATTGTAAGAGTACCAATCTTACAAGGCCTTGTATTAAGATATTTCAAACTGGCATCGAGATACTTCTCAACAGATGACTTCATTCCGAATCCGTGGTAGAGTCACCATATTTTTCTGACGATTGATAGGTGCATCTTTGAAGCCTATTTGAATAAAGCATATTTTGATTTTGAATATTTACCATCAACTTTTGTTTTTTTCGGTACTTTCTTCATGTGCCATTCCACAGGCTGAAATAGTGCAACTGCAACGTATCCTTGCAAGCAGATTGCTGTTATCATGAGGATGCTTCCCCGGTAACCGTAGTAATCGTACATCACCTTCGCGAATTGCGGCAGAAACATTGAACAGACAGCTTGAAATAATTAACAATATTATTATTTTTGTATAACACCAAAAGAACGACGAAAAAAAAAACAATACAATATATCAATCTGAACTCGAAGAAAATTAATGCAAGCAAAAATATACATTTTTGTCATTGATACATTTAGTAGGTATAA
The DNA here is from genome assembly GCA_949319885.1 of Mecyna flavalis. Taxonomy (NCBI): domain Eukaryota; kingdom Metazoa; phylum Arthropoda; class Insecta; order Lepidoptera; family Crambidae; genus Mecyna; species Mecyna flavalis. The sequence goes on from OX439426.1 coordinate 5,631,378, forward strand.
ACATTGCTAACCTTAATAATATGACTTTAAGACAAAAATATTTTATAAATTCATAATAAGTAACAATATCTACCTACATTTAAAAAAAATACTAAAATATTAAAATAAGGAAAATACAAAGCTTGATGACGCAAGAGCGAATTTTATATTTAAGTTCGTTCGATTCTCAATAAGATGATGATAACGAATTGCTTGATAGCATTTATTGGTGTTTATCAATAACAAGTTGAACACGCACCTGTAGTAGTTTGCACAAGGCTGACAGCGAACAAACTTTTTTCCACAAAATATTCATTAAGATACGTAAATGTTATATTAAACAGTATTCCAAAACCAGCACCCTAAAATAGGATAAAAGTACAATGGTTTATTTAAAAGGTTAGAATCTTATATTTTAGCGTCTTCTATGTTAGCAATCATTAATTTTCTTTTTTAACAGAATAATGCTATAATTATTCAAATCTGTCTATTTAGAAAATCAGATAATTTTTTGCCGAAGTACGACTACAAAAACAACATTAATTTACTGTTGTACCGATTTATAAGAACAGCATATCGTATATAATAATTCTAATCACAGAGCAACTTTACACCACAACTTTCTTACAAAAGTAAATTTCCAACATTTTTGAAACATACATTTTGATTATTTTTAGACATTTTAAGGGAAAAGGAACATTGGTTCGACAAGTGCTTTTAATAAGTTACTTAAAACTTTTTTTGGTACCTAGCTTATTCATAAGGTTTTATCCAAAAGATTTTTTATTTTATTTTATTTAGAAAATCATACTACTAACATTACAGGTTATCCCAATGCGATAGTGTATAATAATTTATAATGGTCTAATAGATACTTATTATATAAAGTGGCTTTAGTGAATTCATTCTAAGAACAACTGAACACGTCAACAACTTTGCCGACTTCATTGAGCGTGTATAGTGTTCGAGTTATATAATATGTAGATATTATATAGATATACTTACCTGTAGAGTTAACCCGATAAAGAATGGTAGCACAGACTTGACGAACATCATGGATCCAATTCCAATATTGAATATTGTAATGGCGAAAAGAGCCAACTGTTTTTTAGTCATGTGTTGAAGTAAAGCGCTAGTAAGGAAACCTAAAGAAATGTAGAGTTCATGAGTTTATAAAAAAAAAAGTATTTATTTACTAATATTTTATGATTCCCCAAGACGGTTACTGACGGTTTTCTCTCACATCGTTAAAAGTTAGTTCAAATTGATTTAGCCAGGATAACTCCGTAGTGCTAATGAGCTGGCTAGCTTTACTCATTTCTAGTGCTCATAATTTCGAATGTCTCGTAGCGTTTTATGATCATTTAAGACAACCCAACACCCCATCTACTACTCATATTTGACTTTAGGTAGGTTAGTAAGCTGTAAATAAACCTACCCTTACTTATCTGTCTTATTCCTACAACCAAAATTCAGCTCAACTTCCATTGCATTAGATTTATTACGTTTAGGGAATGAATGGCAATGTCAAATGAAAGTTGTCTATGTACATCAAATTATTAATTATCTTACCACATAACGCAAAACTCATTGCGTTGATTCCATTAGACAGTGAAATTTCAGTTAGTCCCATTCCTATTTCATCAATTAAGTCTTTGTAAATCATCCCAAAACATGGCAAAAATCCAGCTGTCACAAGCTGAAAATTAAAGTCTTGTTATACGAATGTATGATTCCTTACATTTCTTTTTTATTTTCACTTTGTATGTAATTTATATTCATGTTCTTCTTTTGTGATTTTAAAGTTGATACAGTGAGCGTTGTTACAGTAATTTTTTGTATTATTTGTGAGCTGGATAGTTTAAAAAAAGCAAACAATGAATATCATTATTTTTAATAAACAAAACCAGGAATCAATGATTTTTCTGGATTAGATTTTGGTACACCAATTGTTTAGTCATCTACGTTAGCTATTTCTTTTACCGTATCCCAGGTATTCTTTTTTTTTAAGAAACTGAGTTCTAGTCTACCGTGATAGTTAAAACTAAGTAGGCAGATTTCACCACTAATATCAATCACTACTACCAAGCAGAAAATTATGTTAACACGTTGGGGTCCATAGGAAATGAACTTACAAAAATCACCACTGCCGCAGCACATATAACATAACCCCAGCCTCCATCGGGAGCCACCAAATCGTATTCCTTATTTACGGCACATTTTTCTTTGGAACTCATTTCGACTGATTCACTGATTAACCACAGACGATGAATGTTTGAACTCCCAGAATCACTAGAACTTTTTATCTCCCCTCTATCTGATGTTATGCACAAAATGATACTGTATTTGTGTTAGGCTTTGTATAATTTGTTTGTAAAAGTATTTTACCAGACTGATAAGTTATAATAAACTAGCAAACGCCCTGGTTCTCGTTCATATAAAATTGAAACACTCTAATTCGGAAAAAATATTAAAAATCTCAAATTAGCACATTTTTTTCTGACCCCATGGCGCATTTGGTTAGTAGTGACTCTGCCCTTTGCGCCAGGGGTTGTAGGTTCGAATCGCCTCAGAACAAACATTTATGTTTTGCACTTTTGTGTGTCTGGGTTATTTTATTTTTGTTTTAGAGTGTACGTTTTTGGTTTCTTGTTGTTTTGTGATACTGATAAAACAAATGCACTTAAATTCTCTAGGATAATGTATTTAAACTTTGGGTAGTATTTCAATTAAATTAATAACATCGGACATACAATTCGCACACTTTTTAGATATAGTTATATTTATTCATTCTATAATTTTTTTCTTTCCGTCTGGCAAATATTTTTGCGAATTTTTGTGGAATTTATTTTATTCCGTGTCAGAAACGGAACCCTAAAGAAATCTTTGAACAAAGGGAACGATAATGGACTTATGTTAAGATACTTTCTACAGTTTCTACATACGTATTCGGGTTTGCTTCGCGCTCGACTCATCTTGGGCACTCCCGTGCCACACCAGATACGTATGCAGAAATTAAAGAGCTTCACAAATCTTAAAAAAATATAGTTTTTTAAACTCTAATAAAGTAGAAAATAAATATAATACTAATGTACGTCATCAACTCATTAGTTCGTTTGAGTTTAAAGAAGGAATACTATTGCTATTTAACTCCATATTTAGATGGAATAAAGTTAATTTCACGTAGAGAAATTAAATCTAATTTTGATTGAAGTATGGAAGTAAAACTAGGTAACAGTTTTGAAATAAAATGTAATACTATCATCATCCTACCATATTCCCGATTGCATCCAGTATGGAGCTCAGGGTCCGCTTCGACTATGATCCTAGATTTGACAAGCCTCATCAGATATAATAGTATGGGTATCAAAATAATTCCTACAAATTGTAAAAAAAAGTGATTATTTTTTATCGCGATTTCTCAATTGTCAGTGTTTCATAATCTTTAATTAAACTGCTGTAATATTTGAAGAAGAAAGACAACGCAAATATTGATATAAGTCTTATCTTATTTAACTGCGGCAACTTTTGAATAGGATAAAATTGAAAAGGTGGTACCTTCATTATGAGTTTATTTTTTTTTAATTTCGAAACAATCAATAACATGACGTGTATAAACATTATCCCACCAAAACATTTTCGTGTAAAATGTCGCCAAGACGAGACCACACTCCCACTGTAAAAAAGTTATCAGATCTCATGCTTCTAACTCTACACACCCTCTTATTCTACAAGGCCTAACTTCACAAACTGTACACCTTGAGTAAAATGTTCTGAACTACGTTATAGATGGCGCCATGTCAAAATCGTCTAAAGTAAAACTATTGTTGTTATTTGAGTTGAGTTATTGACCGTATTATTTTTATCTTTTGATTCATTCTATGAATCAATATAATCAGGTGGGAACTGATACATAATTATTTGTAATAAGTCTGATAGCAAAACGTGGTGATTTTGTTAAGCATACTGTTGTTCGATATAATCGTAGGCAGTAAATATTTATGTGGAAAAATTCCATATAAAAGATCTCCTTTTTTATCAATTGTTTAGGTCACTGCTTTTTCTTATCACTTAGTACATCGCTTTGTATAGATATTATGTACGAGTATAAATGAGGTATATTGCTTAGAATTGATATTATTACTTGTTGTTAGTCTTAGGCCATCATCGTCATCTCAGCGTATTCCCGATTGCATCTAGTATGGAGATTAGGGTCCGCTTCGATTATGATTCTAGATTTGACAAGCCTGGTTATAACAATGGAGCGATTGCCATCTGACCTCCTTAACCCTTACAAGGGAAACCAGACCTACTTGGAACATAGTCGGGACCAACTGCTTAACGTGCCTTCCAAAGCACGGAATTATCATTCTTTTCAGACATACAGGTAATTCAAGCCTGCAATGTCCTCCTAACCAAACTGGAAACAATCACACAAAGTGATGCTCCCCGCGGGATTCGAACCCACGACCTGGTTTTAGAGCCCAACGCTCTGACCACTGTACCACGGAGGCAGTTAATTAAGTCATTAATGTTTAGGTATCTATTGAAATTAATTGTGACATTTTGCCAGAAATCGAACTGAGAACCCCAAGAACATGACCAGATATCTACTTAGATTAATAGACTAACGCAGAATGTTTTTATTAATTTTTAATGATAAAGTGACCGACGAAACAATAATGTTAATAACGATTTATAGATCTTTTTCTTTGATCGCATTCGTCTTGAAAACATGGATAATACTTTTATTAGCTCGTCTCTGTCGGACTCGGAATATGGAAGAAAGCAAGCGATAAATATATTTTTGCAACATAAATCCTAACCCAATTCAGCTGCACTGAACATTTCTCTCCGAGCCAATCTCGTAGCATTGGAGTTTTCCGTGATACGTATTGGTGATTTCTTACGACGCGACAGCTTTCACATACTATTTCTAAATTAAAGATAAAATTAAATTTAAAATGTATCTTTTTATGGGACACCTGAAACATGTTAATTTTTCCCATGAAAATTTTTTCTTCTTCTCCCTCAAAAATTATGTACTCAACGTAAGGCATATGTGTAAGATTTAAAACAAGTGCCTATACGTTTATTTATACATTCACATTCTTTGCCTTATCCTTAAATTGTTAACAAAAGATTACAAGTAATAAGAAAGCATTATACCTACGCCGCAATAGTTATAAAAATAAAAAAATGAGTATTAAAGTATTTTATGTACATCCATACCATAATATGTCTATTTTATAGTCAGGAGCGATGAGCAAACGCCCTACATTTAGATATAAGTATCTGTGGCTGCATCGTAATGTTTACATTTTAGTATCGGTAACCGATACTTTAATTACGTTCAAATTTCGAACGTCTTCTTAAAAAGTAAAAATTAATGGATTTGAAGCTAACATACGTAAGCAAAACATCTTGATGTATTTTCAAAGGTACCAGGAGAGCATAACCGCAGCGTAACTATTCATTAAATCAAAGAGTTTGAAAGACGCGAGCTAGCCTAGCTTCTTGTTCTTCTCTGCTCTCCTGGTACTACGGATTATATTCCACGCGGTTTCACATCGATCCTGACTTTAAAATAGACATTTATCGTATGAATGAAGATAAAGTTATGTATGTGACTGTACATAATTAGGCATTAAAATACTCATGTGATCCTTTTATGAAACGAACGAAGTGAGTTTCATAAAACCACATTCGTATTTTAATGACCCTCATTATGCAACAGTCACATAAATAACTATTTAATTCGATAATAATATATTCCTTATTTTGTATTTCCTTAGTTCCATTACTCATAGCATAACTTTTTCTTTTTATCCGCGTATAAAACCTGCCTGGTGTAGCCCGCGCGCGAACTGGCCGCTTCGAGGCGGGAAAAAGAAAAAATGAAATCGAAAAAAAAAACAATCTACTTTTACAAAATTCGGTCACGCAAAAATGAAGTTGTTAAGTCTATTTTGTTTTTGTGCTCAGGATTGTTTTGTGTTCAAACGTAAAATGTATCAAATGCTATTCAGTTACGGCTGGAAATCCAGGACATAATGGTAAGTCTTTTTGTAGTCTCTTTCCTTTTTATGGAATGTTACTTTACGGAATTGAAACCATATTTTATTTTGTATAGCTAATACCTTTATGAAAACCTTAATTTTTATATTGCTCGTACGTATTACTTTAGTACAAGCAGTTTTATATTTGAAGTCAACGATTTAAGCGTACCTACCTATTTCTGATGAAAATACTTAAAAAGATGCACTCGTGATAATAATATCATAATAACAATCTACATTTTTAAGTTTTCATATACTTTACTGTTCGATACTTATTTTATTTACTGAATGTTTACTTTCGTCGTTACAAATTAGTCCAAATTACTAGCCAATTATTTGACAAAATGTTGAGGAAAAGCAAACTTTGCTATTATTTGTTGACGTTCCTCATGACTCAGTTTGCACCGCGCCCTATTGATCCGCCTAGGCGCGACCCGACCTCCTATTTGCATCGACTTTTACTTTTGATTCGAAAGCTTTTTGAGCGCATTAATTTGCCAACACTATTTGAATGTCTGCCTATGTAATGTCCCATTGCAAGGCCAAGGCGGATATCGTTTAAACCTTTCCCCGCCACGCTTTTTTCCGAAAATGGTGACGCTAACGCCACGACCATTAAAAAAAATCCAAAAAATTATTATGTTATACTCAACTCATTCAGGCAAGTAAACATATAACGTTTCTTGATCCTGTTTTTTTGTCTGATATATCAGTCATTAGCGTGGTGGGCACGAAAATGGTTTGTCTGATATATAAGACATTGGCGTTGAAAGGGTTAAATCAAGTCTTTTCAGTATTTTAATTTGTAACTGACTAATACATCGAGCAATAAGAATGTGTCGCGTAATGTTATGTATGAACTAGAGTTCAAACTACAACTACATCAAATAAGATAATAATTATTTGCGTATTTGTTACCAGCACAAGGTTTGTAAACAATTTTCAAAAGTTTGAATTGAGGTCGCATAACTATTATAATTATGAATGTGAAGCTTTGCGAGGGTGCGTAGGGAAATTGGTTTATAAGCTTACACCTAAATAAAATGAACGCCTCAAATGCCTCAATCTCAGTTGTCTAATAATAACCTGGCTGCGATCTCTGGGTCCTAGGTTCTATTCCCAGGTGGGGCAAAAGATAGATCGGGTTTGTGATTAATGATCATCGATTGGTAATTGTAGCAAACAACCCACTCAAAGCTACTCGAGATTGGTTTACTTGATAATGGGAGCTCCTTTGTTTTACAGCTGTAAGGTATCATTAAAGCTAAACCCACTATTTTTAGCTGTAATTCGTAATTGCAACTATTTTAATACAAAGTGAGTTAAATAGGTTAATACAAAATGTTTTAATACACCATTTACGAAACATAAATGAATTCTAGCTTCCTACGGAAGTTGGAAAATTACATTTCTTATTTTATCTTGGAGCCAAGAAACTTGACCAATTAATCAAGTTCTATTATGAAACGGAGTTCCCTGCTGCTATTTTCTCCATCCATTTATATTAAAATAACAACCTCATTTTATTTGGCAAAGGTAAGATATAACTTAAAAAATTTCATGGAAAATCATTGATTAAAAATTATGCCTTTTTATAATTTAACTTATTTAGCCTCTTTGTTTATAAAAAGCCTTTTTTTTAAAGGAGAATGTGTTTAAGCAACATCACCACAGGCTAAGGGAGTTGCAGCTGCCGTCAATTAAAGATAAGCTGGATTTTTTTTTATTAGAATTGGTTATGCACTTTATGCAGTAATCTATCTATCTCATCTTTATCATATTTATTTTATTTATATCTCAGTTTTTTTGCCGCCATAACAGCTCTGCCTGTGTTCCGGCAGTATTAATGTGGGAGCCAGTACACTTGAAGCACGAAGATCAGATAAGATACTTTAAGTTGTTATTAGTTTAAGATAATATTGTAATAGTTTATCTTGTAGGTTAAGCTGAGCTCTGTTTGTCTTGTATTGCAATTTTGGTTCCAAATAAATGTTTCTTCTATTCTATTCTAGTCTATTCTATTCTATTCTATTCTATTCTATAAGCCTACATTCTGGCAGCACATTGAGCGACGCTTCCTGGTGAAGTGTCCCTCAATGGAATAGGTCGCAGTGGCCGCTTACCGTCAGGAGGGCTGCGTGTCTGTCTGCCAACAGACTTAGTATAAAAAAAAGTCTTGTTTTTTGTCACGATATCTGGCGAAAACCATGTCCATCAGTCACACTAAGATTCTGGTCAAATGTAAACTGTAAGAGTCGAGTTCTTCCCTCGTTACGGGTTCCTAATCCGAAGGATCCTAGAATGTTAGAGTTGTTCAGCTGTTGACGAATGCCAACCTTAGCATTTAAGTCTCCGATGACTATAGTCCACGTACCTCATATCACACCATTTTATTTTTTACTTACTAGTATCTATCAGTTGTAGGCTACGCAGGCTGTTGTTTAGTAAGTACTAAATAGATACGGGTATAAGCAATTCACGTTGAATAGTATGTACTTAAACACTCGATCGTAACGTGTTTATAATACGAGTTACGGCTATACGATTACGAGTTATAGCTGCCTTATGAAGGAATGTTTCTTGCATACATTCCTATGTATGATTGAATGCTTTGTACGCTACATTGTACGCTGTTTAACAAGACAATTCATCATTTATTTTGCCTAGGAGCCTAAAAACGCAAGTTTATTCACTCTTGACTGATTTTTGCTAAGTGAGTCGAGTATTGTTAAGATAACAAAAGCGACAGATATTTATAACATGTATTAAAGATAACAATTATTACGTATTATGATAATATCACTTAATCTAAGCTGTAATTCTTTTAACTACTGTTCGAAACTACTCTTACGAATACATTTTTAATTCAATGTAAATAAAAGATTACATGTAATAATACAATTTAAGTGTGTTACCTACTTATGTTTAAATCATTACCTACTTATTTGCTTGTTTAGTATTGAAATATGCAGTTGATTTTATTAACCGAAATATAAATGCAATTACTGCATAACAATATGCGAAGATACTTATTATATTTTAGACATATTCAATAATGTCGAGAGAGAAGATTATTGTATTGTGATGAAGATTCTTATGTCAAATAAAAATGCCTAAAAACATTATAATCAACCGGCTTGTCTCACTCCTTACTTTCCACGAGACTACCTAAGTTTCTAAGTAAATCAATTTATTCACGAGCTGGTTGAGAATTCATCAAACAGCAATGAACTTTATCTCAGAGTTGGTAATGCCTTCTGTTCCTGCGATGCGAGCGTCCTATTAACTCGGAAACTTGGAAACCCGCCGCCGTTTGCAAGTGCCAACAGGAAAGAACTTTACGCCAGTCAGAAGTTTGGTAAAGTGCTACATTTGTTTCGTCAGTAACCCTTCTCGCTTTGTTCGTAATATGAATTTGATTGTGGAATGGAACTTCCTAATTAGAGGTCGTGAAAGGTTGAACAAAGGCAATAGTGCTATGCTTACAGAAGGCAAACTGATACGTGGAATGTGGATATTGGCATTTACAAAATAATTATAAAGATAACTGAAAAAGTACTCACTAGAACTCGTTTAGATTTAACTAAGATCCCGTCATAGCAAGAACCAGGTTTTTATAATATTATATACAAATAAAAAATACAGCCATCTCATAAAGTATATCTTAAAATAAAAATAAAAATAGAATATAAGATGGGAGGACATTATTTTGTACTTTTTTTATTGAAGCATGGACAAATACGACTGGATTAAGATTAGAAATGTGTTCGTTGGGAAAACACGATAGATAAGACAGTAAGCTTTCCAAGAATAATTGATTTTTCGGTAAGATTATTTCAAACATTGCATCAGTATGGTTAGATGGCACTGTGTCAATAAAACTTATAGGATTTATTTATTTAATACTTTTTGAATTTTTCTGCCAACCGGTTCCAACATAACTACATTGTAAGATGTTCATGCGTTGCCTGTAGTCCTACTGCTTAGTCTTATTTGATAGAACCATAGAAAAAATAATTCACATTCATACTAATGGTTTTATGCGTATTATTTTGTACTTTGGTGGTAGTACTACTGGAAAAAAATATTACATGTGGGACCACGAGCAAAGCATGAAGATGATGTGAAGATTATTTTAGTGATGGGCCGTGTGAATATTAGTCACTAAATTCAAAATCCAATTGCACCATAACACTAACTTGCTGTAATGTGTACAATACTACCAACGATATTAAATATTCGTTGAATACTACCTATAAGCAAGCTAAGTGAATCTGACCAACGTTCCATCTCATAGCCCAGCAGCATTCCCTTCACGGCTCAGTGCACCAGATGTAAATGCAATTAGTAATGTGATGCACAAACCTTATAAATGGGCTACCGACCCAGCCCATAATAAATAGATTAGGTACCTATCGCGTGCACGGCGTGTCAACCGTGTCGAATTGCCTTCCGCCCTACATACGAAGATATCTTGATACACTTCATAAAATGCCTGCAAAATTATGGAGCTTTCTTGTTTTACCTTACCATGCACGACTCCTTCAGTCAAACTAATATTAAATTGTGAATAAATTATAAACTAAAACGAAAGAAGAAGACTTGTCTCCACTATTAACTGGCAATATACTCCAATATACCTAGATTTGGCAAAGCATCATAGGGCCAGAATAAATAAATGGTATTTATTAACACGCGGACAAGCGGTGAACACAATTCATTCTATTTGTTTTGGCTTCAGTCTTACGTGTGATATTCAAGTGTTATTTTTTACCAATAATTGTCTTCATCTTCTAAAGATATCAAAAAGCCATGTTGTTAGTTTCAAATAAATAGAGTTAGAAAATGGTGATAAAATCAATGTTAAATATAATTAAACAATCCGCATAAGTAAACGTTGCCAAGTTAACTAACAGTATTGTATGTATTTGTAGGTTTTCATTCAGTTAACCCCCCACTTTAGTTTACCTTTGAAGCAATGGCATAATAAGTAAGTAATTATACCATTGAGCTTTTCCTTGAGAGTTAAGATCTGTGTAGTCTCCGATAGGTAGAATTATTATAAAAACTATTGAGGCTTTTATTGAGTTCAGTTTAAGCCGCATACTATTTCATTACTTTTATTATGCGCCTGTTTCACCGTAGGTATTTTTAAAAAATAAGCAAGAAAATCATAAGTTAAAAAAACGTAAACGTCGTTTTTTTAATGCACCATCAGCTAAACAGTTACATTTATAGTGTGAAAATGAGTTAACAACCTTATTCCCTTCCTGCCCTTTCTCATCCATATTCATTAGAACCAGACTACCGCGTGCCAATCGTATATTGCCCCGACCTCTAAATTCTGGCCGTGATTACGATCAATGTTTCATAATGCATGGCAACTGCAATTGAATGTATTTACGTGGGATCGATAGACAATACAGTGGCAAGGACGGGGCCGAGGGCGGTCACGGTCGTAGTACTACCCCTAGACTTGGAGTCACGAAATATTGGGTCGGAAGACTTTTGGGACCGGGACCGCGGTCCAAAAGCCCCTTTTTGATTTTAATAATATTTTTGAAGCGGCATTCGGGACCACGACAGGTGGTCCCGAACGCCACCTTATAATTAATTATTATTTTGAGTGGTACGTTGGGACCACAAATACTGGCCAAAGTTCGAAAGGCAAAGCCTCCGTTTTTCATTCGCTACATACAGAACGGTCATACATTTCTTGCTAAGAGCGTTTTGTCACGAGCTAGTTCACTTACACCATGATTCAGGATTTGGCAAGTCCAGTTTGTAATTTACGTGGAGCTACAGTACTGCTATATGACCTCCGTACCCCTGAACAGGGAACCAGAGCAATTGGATCATGGCTACTTAGCCATTCGGCTGTATTGGTTAGTTTCCGATGTTTTCCATCAACGCCGAGAAAGAAAGTAGTATAATTTTAACAACAAATGTCAATATTTTCCCTAAATTATATCTCTGACTAATCAGACTACACTTGGATCTTGACAAGGGACTTGATAAGTTTCATTATTATAGAATATCTTCCATCAGACTTTCATAGATAGCCCTATACAAAGGAACCAAAATCAGTGGATTTTATTCCGAGATTTGAATTTCGTAAGTTTAGTCACTCGGATAAAGAAAATAGAAGCCGCATCTAATTATACATCAAAATTAAATTAACGTATTAATTATGAACTCGCTGTAATCACTCGCGTGAAAACCTACCCAGTTTTATGCATTAATCTATTTAATGCAAATAACAAAAAGTAACATCTAATCCATTTGTTTTAACATTCCTTGTCGATAAGCTTGACCTCGTGGTCGGGGTACGTCGGGGTGGTTCGTGGTGGTTCGTGGTGGCAGTGGCACCCCACCACCATTACGGGATCGACGTGCCGTGGGGCTGAATATCCGCGAATCAAGTCGAAAAATTTTCCATGAATTAATTTCGTGCGTAGTATTGAACATTGAGTGACCATAATAAAGTTCACATGTAAGAAAACACGATAATAGAACTGACATTGTTAAAGCGCAAAGTGTTTATCTTAAAAAAACTATAATTCCGAATTTTTTAAGCAAGATGATTAATATAATCTCACATTTAATATTGTGACGTCAATGTTTAGGTTTGGTTGATAATGATTGTTAAATTTATCTATGTAAAAGAAAAACATTGGTTATCGATAGGCGGCGGTAGGGAAACCTCCAGCAACAAATTGTTGTTTCACGTGTTTTCATTTGACATTTACAAAATATAACGTGTCTCGAGACACGATAGGGGCAAGCAGTAACAATGAAATCTTGTAATAAAGATATTTACTAATATTCTTTGTTACTACATACTTTGTACTAACGTTGCCTCCCGCTGACCTTGCCCATTACTAGATAAATAATTAAGTTAGCCGCAAGTTTGACCTTGAACTCAAAACACTTGGAGCTCTGTTTTCTCATGATTTATAGTAAAGGAAGCCCTAGGGGACGCCACTGTAATGAAATTTCAAAGAGCACGGATAATCAACAGGACAAAGTTCTTAAAATAAACTTTGATTTAAAATCTTTCTAATGTGAAATGGTATTCGCTATATGCCCAAGTTTCTCTCAAACTTAAAACTTGGGCCCCTTTCGGGTTGGAGTAAATAATTTCTGCCTGTGTACGCCTTTGCCGTCTCAGACGTACAATGCACAACTTCAGTGGAGATTCTGATAAAATACTTATCGTTATTTGTATTATTTACGATAAATCTCAGATATGCTAGTGCAAATAAAATGGTCTTGACATTCGTAATTCAGAAAAATAATACTGAACTATCATGAACTCGTCACAGATGAGACTTTGTGCCAAGGTCAATGTAGACGACTGATAAGGTTCCACACGTATACTGTAATAACGTTATTTTATTTAAGATTTTTTTCTTTTGTCTAGAGCGTACAAGGCGTTTGCCTCCTGAAGGCCTCCTGTTTGAGAGAGGTCAAAATATTAATTTTCATCTGATAAAGTTATTTGTGATTAGAAATTGATTGATATTTTAACAAACGTTTCCTTTCTTATACGTTCGTTCTTACAAATTCATAAATATTTTCCTAAAAATAAAATTAATGACATTACTAGTTTTTCATAATTTTGATTCTATGTTGAAGGATGATTTCAAAAATCAATGTCCTTCAAAATGATCTTGGTATTAAATCACTCTAATCTATCACCCTGTTTAACAAGAATATTACAATATTTTACGTTATTTTCTTTAATTTTTTTATAGTTTTTTACTTAAGTTTAAATATTTGCGAAGCTGTTTTCTAAGGTTTTAGCCTAACCAGGAAAATAAAAAGCCTGCTCTGGAGGCGCCACATTAGCTATGGCTATAGCAATCACAATTTGACAGAATAATAATGAATGACGTCTTATTGTTTTTTGTTTGATTGTTTGCCACTTGAAGAAATTAGTTCCAATATTTTTTCGCAATATGTCGCCATATTGCGCAAAAATATTGTTTTTTTTTTTATTAGCCGGGCTGTATACAGAATTCCACTTTTAAAGCAATTAAATTAGATTTTTTAAATATGTATTTCTCTCTTTATTGGTTTGTTTAATTGTACTTATTTCACAAAAAATATATATTTAAGACTTAAACAAAATTATAATAAGGAATAAAGTGTTCAATAAAAGTATTAATAAAGTGTTTGAAGGAAGTTTTGTTGTTAATTCGACGAACTACACATATACTTTGTGTACATATGTGATGTGATAGTGTAGTGAGTTTCATGTGATCAGGGTAATATTTCCCAACATGTTCAGTAGCGGCGATACACCATTGATGACACCAGATGGATACAGCAGTTTATCTCCAGGTAAAACTTGTTAATATTAAAATTTGCAACGATTTCAATTCGTATTCGTTCGTCGTTCGGAAAATTAACATTTACCGTCAATGAGTCCGATTGGGAAATGGATTTTATAATTGCGGTTATAAATGATTAATTGCAGTGAGCTAGGTAGTAAAAGTGAATGGGAATGATTTATTTATTTAACTTTTAATAGGTACTGAGTTCATATTATTCAATAATGACAATTAAACTAAAACTTTAAGAATAAAATACAAATTAATTAAAATTATCTTTTATCATTCTAACGCCATTACAAACTAAATGTTGAAAATCATTGTTTGGGCCGAGTAGTGCAAAGTTTCAACCTAAATCCAACGGACCATGTCTGTTTCTGTTTGGTGACGCGTAAGAGCTATTGAAATAGTCCAACAAAACACCAACATGCCCAAGAATTACCACTAATGACTGGGCACTAATAACAACAAAATACACATAAAAACACCAAGAGAAAAAGATGTTCAAACAAATACGAGCTACAGTTACTGCAGCAGGAAAACGTAATTACGAGTACTATCTTAACTTTTCCTAGAAAACAACTGTTTTTACTTAAGTTACTTAACAAAACAGAATTAAATGTGTCTTCTCAGAAAATCAAGTCCCAATTTGTTTGTGTTGATAAAATGAAATTTTTAAACTTTTTTTTATATTAATATTTATTATCGGTCTGTTTCTTTTTTTCGGAGGATAAGGATCGTAACGGGAATAATGACGTCAGTTCCGCTATCAACTAATTTCCCTCGGTTTCTCCCAAAAGGGACGAATAGGTGCCCGCCTTGTGGCAATAAACTGCGCCTATCTACATAATGCGTAATAGTCTCAAACTCTCACAACAAACGAAAACTAGCCTCGTGATTACATACACTAAATAATTTGTATGTTGCTCCGCTTTTACAGCTATCAGAATGGTGCAATATAATATTATCTCACTTCAATTGCCAATCGTACTTAATTGTGGCGACGAGGCATCCTTTCAACATCGAGGAAAATACCGCACCTGTTCCTACTTCGTTACCGAGTAATGGAGAGCGGGCGAAAACTTGTCAACTAAGTTACGTCTTTCACGTTGATAGGTTTAGCGTCTCTCTTCTGAGATGGTCAGTCAACGATACCGAAGCTTCGAAATTCAGTTCTGCTTGGTGAAAAAGATTTCAAGACTAACTCAAGATAACAGAAAAATAACAAGCCGTTTTTGTGACATGAAAAAGAAACTATTTAGGTACGCTACAATATAATAACGAATACCCTACGTGTACATACCCAGGAAGGGTTTTGTTTTTCCTGACCCAGAAATTCAACTCGGGACTCCGGGATGTGGTGCAAAATTATTACTTCGTGTTAGTAAAAACTATACGCCGTTTATATTAGTTCTCGTACTAAAATATTATAACATAAATCAAAGAGGACTTTGAAATCACAATGGGTCGCCACGTCATTATAGCCGCCGATACAAAAATAACTCTGAATGGGAGTCGATGAAAGTAGTTCGACAAAATGGTGTTGATAAATTTTTAACGAAGCTAGTGCGAGGTCGGATCGGAGGCCTCCAAGATCGAATGTCACGGACAGACGTATTCGGAACTGGGCCACGGACAATACGTTATCAACTTTGTGGTAGCAGCGATCAATGAAACTTTTAACTAAGCTCGAGTTTATTTTTATCTTTTACATTGTACATTTTGTGTTTTCATTGCCCATCCCCCTTTATCTAAACTACGTTTTTAAAAATATTTTATTTAGGAACGATTATTGTAAATTGGCTCAATTGATTTTACAAATGAAACGAAATCATCTTTTATTTTTAAAAGAAAAACCCTGAAAAACCCCATGTTCAAATGTTATGCATAATAAAAAGTTGTGAAGTGGAAGCTTTATGCTTCACCGGCTCACAATGCACCACATTCCAGATTAATGTATCGCCCAACTTGCGATGTTCAATCGGCGGCAAATGGGAAACGGTCTGTATCGCAGTGCAAAGCGGGAAGTCTTTGTTCAACGATCTAAAGCATGGCTCGCGGACCGCAGTTCGCAACTGCAATTTACTTCGCTCTCGTTACGCCAATAGCTCTGTTTGCCGGGCCCATGTGAGGGACTGATCGCGGAGGAAATAGCATCGTGGCGAAAGCACCAATTACTTCAATTTCAAACTTTCTTTGGTTTTGTTAGTAGACTAATAAATTCTCAACTATCTTTCTTTAAAAAAATCTTTTAGTTTGACTGGCTAGCTACCATCCCCCTCCCAATAGGTGAAATTTACCGCCAGCTCTCGCTGTGTTCTCGAAAAATAATGTAGGAGCCTAATGTGTGGCATCACATTGAGTGAGGTTTCCAGGTTAAATGGCCCCCAAAGGGAATATGCTACAGTGGCTACTTACGATCAGATTGAATACGTGCCGGTGTACTAACTAATCTGGCATATAATTAAGAGAAGTTGTTCTGTCGTTTTCCAAATAACATAGCCGCTATGACATATTATGCTGTTGCTGAGGCAAGAACCCTGTTGGTCTCTGTCTGTCTAGTTATTGTTTGTCATGTTATCTTCTTCTGTATCAATGTATTGTCTATCGGCCTTTATGTTTTTTTCTAGTTTGGCCAATAAATGTTTTTTCTTTCTTTTCTTTCTTTCAAGTTTTATACCATCATCATCATCAGTAACTACCTTGTGATAATTTTTTTCTGAAGTGTTTTGTCTTTCTTAATCGTTTTATTCACTACTAGCCGTCCGCCTGCGGTTTCATCCGCGCGTAATTTCTTTTTTCAAATATCCCCCCCTTCCCCCCACATTTCCGGGATCAAAAGTACCTTATGTTCACCGGGGATAGTGTAGCTATCCAACAGTGAAAGAATTATTCAAATCGGTTCAGTAGTTTCGGAGCCTATTCAATTCAAACAAACAAACATACAAACAAACAAACAAACAATCAAATCTTTCCTCTTTATAATATTAGTATAGATTTAAACATTACGTCTTGTGCTATGAATACCCAGTTTCATGCCCTGTCGTATTAATTTCATCCTATAAATTACACCATCCGACAAGGTTCGTACTAATAACAAGTAGTTTGTTGCTAGTTTCCGTGATATTTTTTGTGTTCGCAAGCTTGCGGCGGAACGGGGACATGTTTACAGTTGGAACAATTCAAAGTGTACGTTTTACTCTGTGCCTAAAACGCATAAACAAAACGAAAAACATCACCCAGTTGTTGCGAGTTTGTTTTTTCAGCTGTGGATTATAAAGTGCTGTAAAATCCCCTTTTAAAGTTTTTCTTTGATGTGGGAATTTTATTGCAATATTATAAGTCATATCTTGAAAAAAAAAATTGTTGTTATAAAATGTTATGAGTTTGAAATGTTTGTACGAGTATGTATGTTTTATGTGTATGTGAGCTAATCTCCGGCAGAAATGCATATTGTCTTCAAATCTTAAGACTATTTGTGTTCTCCGTTGAAATGGCAATGTAGCCTCCCCTTTTGCTTACTATCAATCCACATGGAGCCATTGTATTATGCCGCTATAAGGCTTCCATATTGTAATTATTATGAAAGATTGCGTTTGTTTGATTAGTGACAGTTCCGAAGGATCGATCCCTCCGCCCTCACCTCCAAGGGAGCATGAGAAGGAGGGAGCTCCTCTTTACGCTTAAACCTCATAAACCTCGCTCTTCTCCCTTTCATAAAAAATTATGAATATTTTACTTTAAGTCCCAAAAAAAAATTTATTAAAATAATAATGCGATGTACTATTTTAACCAATAAAGTTATTTGTTATTTTACAAAAAACCTGTAAAAATGCCAGAGAAAATATGTACCAATACACATCACAATCGTATAAAAATAAGCTTTTATTTGATGATTGTATCAGAATTTGTGTTGCTACAAAATACCGGAGACGACAATAATGTCGTTGACATCATTGCTTCAGAACCGGACAGTTATCATGTCGTTCCCTGCAAACAATATTGGCTTTCACCACTGCCGTACAAGGACATATAAACGCAGTAAGGCATCTTATAATATAATTGGTTATTTTCATTACAGTTAGTATGTACAAAGTTAAACTAAAAATGTCGACAGTAAAAACTATCGAGTTAATTTTGATGTTCACTTTTTACATTTACTTACAAATCTTGATACTATAATTATACTAACTACACTTTTAGTACCCACAATTCGTTTCAAACGGTTAAAAAATTAAGAGATTAATGAATGCTATTTTCTTACTTTTTTTCGCCGTTCGTCACTCTCATTAATTTCCCGGTCCCTTCTATACATTATATATTTTTTACACGTCAAGATAACCCTTAATGTGCCTTCAGAATGTGATGAGTAGAAGACATCAGTCAGAAACATCCTGTTATTCTAAAAAAAGATGGATAAGACTTCTTCGTGAAAAAAAAAACACTGAATTTTAGCCTTGAAGGCAGCCAGTACCGTCAGTTATGGCAAAGTTATTAAAATTTTACGAATATTGCACCGTCTCACAATCAGAAGCTTCGAAATCAATCTCAATAAACGGCTTAGTATGGAGAAACCGACAACATTGTACGAGGTAAATCTTTGATTGATTCCGTCTGATGACATAAATCCTATTATCATTGATTGAGGTCCATCGGACAGTCCTTTCTAACCCATTATGTGTTGATTAGTAAAGGGGGTATTAACGTAGATGTTTTTGAATACTGGACAGTTTGAGTTTTAGTAAAACAAACTTGAACGGATCTTGATTTGCGGTTGCGGGATTACTTTTTGTAATCCACGCGGAAGGAAAAGCGGGCGGAAGGCTACTGTAGCATAAAACAAATCAATATGGATCAAGGTAACTTGTCAAACATTACCCCATAATATATGTTTAATTATAATATATAAAATTAATTTACGGTTTTCACTGATCATAAACCTCTGGAGAAAATGAATATAAAGGCCAGAACTGATGAGGAACTTGGAGATCTCGCATATTATTTATCGCAATTCAATTTTGATGTAGTATATTCTCCTGGAAAATATAATGTAGAAGCTGACAGCCTCAGCAGAAATCCTGTACTAGAGCCAAATGAACATGAAGGAGAAATTCTAAAAATAATAAATTTTATAAAAATTGAGGATATCCAAAATGATCAGGAAGATAATGAGGACATAAAACAAAATAAAAAAGGACTAGAATCAAAAGACAATATATTCTATAAAAAAGTTGGAAAAAGGTTAAAAATAGTTCTAACAGAACAATTTAGTAAAGAAATTATTAACAAAGTACACTATTTTTATTGTCATATAGGAATACAGCAAATGAAAAACAAAATAACACCTTTTTATACAGCAAAGAATTTAATATATAACATAAAACAAATTTGTGATGGCTGTGAAATATGCATTAAAAATAAGTCAAGAGGAAAATACAAATATGGACAAATGTCTCAATTGGGTCCTGCAACATACCCTTTTGAGATAGTATCGATAGACACCATTGGTGGATTTGGTGGCTCGCGTTCCACCAAGACATATTTACACCTTTTGGTAGATCATTTTACTAGATACGCTTACATATTAACTTCAAAGACTCAAAATTCGAATGATTTCATAAAATTGGTTAAAAAAATAACACATGAAAATAAAATTGGTATGATATTATCGGATCAATATCCAGGCATAAATTCGAAAAGCTTTAAAACTTTTTTAGAAAATGAAAATATACCTCTAATATTCACTGCAGTCAATTCACCGTTTTCGAATGGCTTAAACGAAAGATAAACCAAACATTGGTTAATAAAATAAGATGCAAGATAAATGAAAAAGAGAATAAAGTGGCTTGGACAACTATTGCCCATGAATGTACCAGACAGTATAATGAAACTGAACATACAGTTACAGGTTTTTCTCCTAAGTATCTGTTAGAAGGAACAAACGTAGATTTATTACCAACGGAATTAACCCATTTAGACCTATAATTATTTTTGTTAAAAATATATTTTTTTTTAACAAAAACATATTGAGAGGGGTCTAAAAACCACAGGAAAAATATTTAAAAAAATCTATTATAATTAGGGGGGAATTTGGGGGGCGTATCATATATGGTACAGTAGGACTATATGAATGCAAAAAATGCATGTGAAGGAACATTTTCAAACGAGTTTTGTATTGGTTTTTTCGTGTGATAATAATAAAATACAGCTTATGGACACCAACATTATCCTTCACACATCTTGTAGGGCATTCTTTGTGATATAGTAGATGAGCAAGTCCATCATCCCATCATGTTTATAGAAAGGGGAACGTTGCCGTCCCCCTGCGCATCGGGGGCCCAAGTAGGGCTACTCCACGGGTTGTGCCCTGTCGGTAGCACTGGAGGCCAGTGGGCCTCCTGCGTCGGGCGGTAGCACCAGGGTACTGCTCCCCGCCCTACAAGCAAGGAGGGTGCGGTGGATCCGCTGGTAGTGTCACAGCTGCAAGGCTATGAGGATTTCTGTGACACTGCTAGTAAGGCGTGTGATGGGCACTGTAGGGTATAGTGGGTATACCCGACCGAGTGTTATGTGGGACTGCCTACCCAGAGGGTTGTCCCACATAACCCTTGGTCGGGTGCAGGTGTTGTCGCTTCTCGCCAGCACCGAGGGTATGTGTAACGCATTGCCAAAAGTAAAAAAGTGCGTTTTTCAAAGACTTGGGATTCACTCTACCCATGCCCATCTTCAATCTTTGGGTCTGCTGCAGCTGCATCGGGGCCAGAGCCTGATGCAGCAAACTCTGCTTGTGGTCTAACCAAACTTGGAACAACTCGCAAATTATTCTCTACCTTCCTCGCCCAAATCTTTATCAATCCAATCATTGTTTGCATTCTTGAGTGGAAATAAAAAATTGTTAAATACCTGATCCTGGCACCTGGAAATGTCAATTTCTTCCTAAATCATATACCGATATCATGCAATGTCAAGAATATGAAAACAATACAAAATGATAATAAGTTGTATTTGTTTATCGAAAATAACTTTATCTCACTTTTAGCTAACATATAAACCTACTGTACCATATGCGGTACACCTTATTTAGGAGTGAGTACCTTTTTCGAAAATATCCCAATTCTTTTTTTTACGTTTATATCTACTACAGTGTACCCTATTATTTATAAATATACAAAAAAATAACACATTTTGTAGAAAAACATATAAAATTTACCTTCTTGAAGATTTTGTCAATATTTTTTTGGTTCCGCTTTGTTTATATTAGAGGATATTATCAAATTATCTTAGAAAAACGCACTCGAATACAATTTTCTCGAAAAGAAAACAATCTAAACTTAATTTCACATTTAAAATAAATACGAATTATGATGTAGGTAAGCTAATAGAATTTTTTAAAGTCACTGTACCACATATGGTACGGTAGGTCTAAATGGGTTAAAGAAACAAACATCTTATAATGATTTACTGGAGGATAGGAAAATCGCGTTAGAAAATACAAAGAAATCGCATAAATATAATAAGGAATATTTTAATAAAAATAGAAGAAATTGTGATATAAAAACAGGAGATATGGTATATGTTGAGAACGGAAATCGATTAAACAGGAAAAAACTGGAAGAATTAAAAATAGGACCATTCAAGGTCTTAGAAAAAATTTCAAATAGTATATTCAGAATAGATACAGGACACAAGAAATGTGAATCCAATCTATTCCATATAACAAAACTTGTTCCAATGATAAGAGAGTAAGATAGTAGGTATACACATTTGAGGGGGGGAGATGTAAACGAGGTTGTATAGAACCTCGTTTAATTGATAGGTTTTTTATTTTATTTTATTTTGAATTGACATTGTCAAAAATGATAGAAGTCAAATATGATTTAATGGATTGAAAATATTTTAAAAGATATAAATTGTTATTAAAATAATAAAATAGAATATTTAATTGGGATTTGTAAATAATAGCATAAATGTTGTTTTTCTTTATTACAGGTGAGATTTGCGTTTTTGTTTGTTATTTTAGTAAAATGTAAATATTGTTATTTTATTTAGTAAAAAAATATATTTCTTTATTACAGAACAACACATTGTCTATTATTACAATAAATTAACATTATATATGTATTAAAAATCAGACATACTTTACCACTTTCCACACGCCTATCGTGGCCTATAACGAGGCATAAATAAGGCATCAATAAGTTATAAGGTCACGCGTGCAACCTTCGATCATCAAGGACTGACGTCGTCAATCAATGGGCGGTGCGCCCTTGGTTTGTAAATAGTGAACAGATGTGATGTTTCCACAGTAGGTATCTGATTTTTATTGTCATTTATGTCATGTTCTCGATATTAAAAAAATAAGTATCATGATTAATTTATGCGCATCGAGTCTTCTGCCCGCTGCTTCACTCGCATCGACTATAAGACCTTATCCCGCAGATGAGTGTATCTTTTTCTTCGAGATAGGAAGTATGTCGGTCTCCAGCCCTCAAACTATCCTAAAAAAAACATGTAAATCTTTTGCGACGTAAAATAAGGACAAGCAACACACTTCCCTACCTTAGGTTATTAGAATTACCTGGGGATAAAAAGTACCAAACTAATCAGTTTAATAACGACGTTCATGCCACAAATTGAGAATTTACTCAGAGTTAAAAGAAGTCAAATATTTCATTAAAATGCAAAAAACTAATTAGGGCTGTAACTTGGTGTTCAAGTTAAACAATTACTGCTCTAAAGCTATACCCGAATAAATAACAAAGCAGCTAGACGGAATTCACGTTACTGGACTAATCCAGCACCAGAACGACAAGCTGGTTCATTCACAATGCTATTAACGTCTCTGTGGATTTACGACTTTGAGTTTCATGACGGTTTTCATTCGCTAGGAGTAGGTATTTTCTTCGTCACGTTTGGTATGGTTGCTCTTTAATTTTTAGTAAGATTTCTGACACTAGGGTAGCTTAGGTATATTGGTTGCTTGTCAATTATTATAGTACAGAGAAGTCCTTTAGCCGCTATATTGGTACTATTGTTTTTCAATACTTTCAACCTGTTTTTTGACAGATTTACAAAGCGTAGGCAATGCTGCCAATATAGCGGCTAAAGGACAACTTATGGTGAACAGACTGTATATTTTACCTGTAAAGATAGTTGACGTTTTTTGCATGATAATATTAACAGCAACAAAGTGTCTTTAGAAAATATTTACAACGGTTATATAAGCTAGTGATGTCTAAATTAAAAAAAAAAACGAATCTGTAAAACCAATAATTAAAAACACTAATAACTAATTCCAAATGGTTAAGAAAATACGATTGGAAATACAACAATCAAGTGTAATAATGTTTTAAAACTTATTAAGTGGAAATACTTTTCCTGATCAAGGAATTATAATTTTTATCTTTAATGTACTTAAATACACGTAATCCTTTCGAAATCAGTACTATTAATGATCCGAGATGGCAAAAGTCAAAGTATTAAATAGAAACCGTGAACAATGCCACGAAACGATCGCTTACCTCACAAACTGTAATCGTTCTCAATGACAGACTACAAAATCGTTGATTAAGCGGCATTGTACCATGAAAATAGGGAGCCTTGAAGTGAATTACTCCGTAACAGCCATAACCTGGCGTGTTCATACATGCGAGGAGGCAAGTTCAAGTGAGATCGATCCACTCGGGTCGGGCCGCGCCGTGCGCTCTCGGTTTTCCCCGTTGACATTGGCATTAGGTAGTACACCTGACAGTCGCTGTGACCTATGTTGAGGTAACAATTATTAAGGTTTTCTAAATACCGAATTTTTTTTTCTTGGATTTGGTATTCCTCTTTTTACTGTTTGGATAATAATTTATTAACACATAAGAGTACTCATCGTCACAAATGTTGTCAAGAATTCCACGCAAATATCAAGAGAGATGATTTAATTAGGCATAAATGAATGAATAGAATTAATTCGGATACATTTTTGTCTTGTTTAGTTAAAATATCTATGTTTAAATGCGAGTATTCAATTCTGATATAATGTCAATCCTGTAATGAACTTCTGAAAACATGTGTGGTGGCTCACCTCGTGTAAATACTTTTTACTGTTTGTTTTTCGAAATGTTTCTTTTTGATAATGTCAAGTGTTTTTGTTTTTGAATTGTCAGTTTATTGTAATATATTTTTGGTGTGTCGTCTTGTAAATAAATCTGTACATAGTCACTCCTTCTGAATATCATTTATCCACCACTTCATTTGGTGACCCCTGCTGAACACATTGGCGACCACCACATTGGTGAACATCAACATCAGCCTCCAGCATGTCAACGCATCTCTTCAGCCACGTCTCACCTCCAGAAAGACTTCGACTGTCAGTCAGAGCAAGCCAGCATTCAGCCACACGGAACCACCGCAGCTACGCAACAGCTTCCTGGTTTCCGGCAGCTACTTCGCAACACCAGGACTTCACCGCCCCACGTCCGGACTCTCTGGGCGCACATCGGTCGTGGCAGCCATGGAGCCTACATCGCACGACTCTTCATCACTCGTCCCGACTCACCGCGGACTAGAGTATGTTCCTCACTCACACCGACTGACTACGGACTTGAGTATCATCTCACCCATCCCGACTCACTGCGGACTTGGGAATCACCTCACTCATCCCGACTCACTGCGGACTTGAGATTCACTCACTCATCCCGACTCACCGCGGACTTGAGAATCAATTCACTCATCCCGACTCACTGTGGACTTCAGCACCTACGCGCTCGGCCCGACTCACCGAGGCCTCGAGCACAAGCTCTTCCCGACTCACCGAGGAATCGAGCAACTTCAAGTTTCTCTTCCCGACGCACCGTGGAATCGAGAATCTCACTGGCACTTGAAGCTCTTTCGTTCAGGCAGCCGAGCCTGGGTCAACATTCGACCCCTGGTCTCTGGAGGGGGGTGATGTGGCGGCTCACCTCGTGTAAATACTTTTTACTGTTTGTTTTTCGAAATGTTTCTTTTTGATAATGTCAAGTGTTTTTGTTTTTGAATTGTCAGTTTATTGTAATATATTTTTGGTGTGTCGTCTTGTAAATAAATCTGTACATAGTCACTCCTTCTGAATATCATTTATCCTCCACTTCACATGCAATCTCGTCCTCACGACACCAAAATATTTAACCTGAAATCAGTGTTTGTTCGGTTTGATACAATAATAACAAAACGTATAAGTTCGTTAAAGTTATTATTTATTCACGGTTCTTTTAATCAAATTAACTTTGCTTAGAACTTAACCGGCAGTTTCTAAAGTTTCTTTTTTTATGGCCGAGCGGTTTCTCTTGAATCATCGCCAAAGAAATGTGCCTTCCCATTTAATTTTAAAGTAACTTAGCCTTTATTTTATTCTGTTTGAAATCAAGAAGTTCGTGTTTTAGATTTATAAATTGAAATAGTACATACCATCATGCAACACATTTGAAATAAAAGGCTCGAATTATAGAAATGCTTGCGTATGAGGAGGTTCTCACACAGTACATTGAGCTATATGTGTTTACTGGTACTGTAAGTAAAATTATAATAGTCAATAAAGTGGAATGCCAAACAACAATACAATAACAACTGGCTAGGTATGAAGCTCTAAATTGATAGTCGTAAATTCAGCTTGTTGCGGAATTAATTAAATCTGCGTCCGTCGCATGTAGAGTACCAATCTGTCACAATATCCTGTCGCATGCAATTAGTTGGACGCGGTGTGACGTGCATGAATAAGATGACTTGTTTCATTTCAATTTTGGAAGAGGTTATCTTAGCTTAGTTTGATTATTATATTTACTGAATTTGTTATATTTTCGATTAAGCCATCACGGAATTTTACCTTTTCAGAGTGATAGCTTTCTAAAATCACGTAATTAATAGCATTTACAATCTATACAATAATAATTTACAACGTTAGTATTTTATCATTTTGGACATTGACCTACTCTAATTTGAAAAAATGTCACGATCAATTTACATGTCCATAGATAGTTTTAGACAGTTTAGTGTAGGTTGATGTGTTTAGATTGAGTTTTTAAATTATTTCCATGAAATACCTTTTAATGGTTTTTCTTTCTTACTTTGTTTAAAGGTTTTGAGAAGGGTTTTCATACGCAGGATATCTAGGCATAAGTCAATACTGTCAGATTTTTATTTTAAAATCAAGCACTGTTTAGAATAACAAAGAAAGACCAGTAGCACATTTCTAAAATGTAAAGTAATTTTGTTAAAGATTTCAAAGAAAGATATTCACATAGTGATCTACGCTGATTCAGCTACAGCCCGAATCCACAAAGCAAACCGTGACACTCGAGCGTTAACACCAGGGTATCGCGGGTTTGCGCAGCTCACGCCGAATGACGAAATACCGACGACGTTCCTGTTGTGGTACAGGGGACCACCTGAGTCACCGGTGCACATGTCGCGACCTCCCACGTCGAGCCAACCGGAGCACAGCATGTTGTCGGTTATCGTTGAACCTACGGATGCGTAGCGTTCCCAGCAAATCCGCTGGTTTACTGTCCAGATTTGAACGTGGCGAAGTTGCTCGGATTTCACGCCTCCAAACTGAAAACATAATATTTTGTGTTAATTTTTACGCAACGCATGCATTTTTTACTTTAATGTAATGTATTTTCAGGCAGCATTTTTGTTTCAACCGGTATTACAGGTGTCTATGGTCGGCGTTAGCCACCTACCATCAGGTGTGCCCATGCTCGTCTTCCCGCCATTTCATTAAAAATAAATTAATCGTTCTAAACCAAAAAAGCCTGTCAGGAGGGATGGACAATAGGTAGATGTAGAGTTGGACATTCTACCCGGTATTTACCCGTTTTGGGTAAATATCGGGTAGAATGCCCATCTCTAGGTAGATGGCACCCTTGGCAGTGGCCCTGTCTTCTAACCCTACTTAAGAAAAACATTCATTTTTATCTTCGCTAAAACAACATTTTCAGTTCTATTAGTCAGGTTCAAAGAATTATAAAAAAATATTAGAGTATCATCACTAAAACTATATACGAGTATATCTCTTTCTTTCACGTAACATAGGTATCTCGTAATTATCATTTGTTTTACTCATCCGTAAAACTTGTGTGAATAGATTAATGTCATCCGCTCGGTAGGTTCGGCATTTGTTTTGACACACATTAATATAATAATGTCCTCCTAGCCGAGGGCGGCCAATCTTTAAGATCAGCCAACAACGCAGGATATATTATAGTGCACAAGTGAGTGCGCAAGCCTGTACAAATTAATATGAAGGTAACATAATATCTATACTTTTTATTAAATATAATTCAGGTCAGGTTACATAATATTAAAGTAAATTTAAAAAATGGACTTACGAAAGTAACTCCCCAGCCTGCTCCCCAAACAACTTGATTGTCAAATAAGTTGTAGTTAGGCCCAGCAATTGAAGCTGGAGCGACCGATCCGGAGAAAGAGATAGCGGCCGAGGTGAGGAGCACTGCGATATCACTGTCTTCGGTGTACGTGTTATAATAGGGGTGGATGACAATCCGCGAAACGGCGTACACGAACCCACCGCTGTTTGCATATGTGGATCCCACTCTTCCTCGCCAAAAAAAGGGTGCACTATTGCTGTAATTAATTTAATGAATAAATACCTTTAAGTACTTGTCACAATAAGTACTTAAAATTATCTTAAACATTTCCTTCTAATATTCTAGGAACCCTTTATTTTCTCTATCAATCAAAACATGCTGATAATAAATGCTAAAGCTGTTGTTACTTTCATTATTTCTTGCTTTCAGAGAGGAATGCTATACAAATCAGATTTAAAAATAACAATTTCTAGTAATAAACAACGATGCACATACATCGTTTACCTATCAGGTAAACTACAAAGAAAATCTTTTTCATTATCATGGCGTTGCTAATCATAAAAATCTAAATTCTTTTGATAATAAAAATATATGTTTTTGAGAACAAATAAAGTACGAGTATTTCTTGTTCAGTCAATATGTAGTCTCCATAGTTTATTAATTTGGTGGTGACTTACTAGAAACAGTGAGCAGCAGAGAGGAAGGCTCTGTTGTTTATGATGGCTCCTCCACATTCCTGAGTAAATACCGTTCCGGTCTGAACTAATAGGGCTACAATGTCTGGATACGAGTTTATGGTAGTTAAAGAACCACCTACTATTCTCTGCTGATTTCTAGGCGCCGCTGTAAAAACAGATTGAAATAATTATTTAACACATACACTACTTAGGTACATATATCAATTTAGTTTCAACTAAAAATCCAATTCGATTTACGAACGACTTTGAGACTTATCCATGTACTATTAATAAAATTGACTTTTAGGTTTGAAAACATGATTCACGATAAACATAAATTCGATTTTACACTACTAAAAGCCTAATAATGAATATTTTTACTTGATTTTCTTAACAAAATTTTCCAAACCCGCATTGTAATAGTTTGTAGCAAAAAAAGGATTTTTTTCTTCATCATAACAAATGACGACGTTAGAACCATAGTGATCCAAGTGACATTTTTGTTAAAATCGATATTTTGTTATAAACATCCCAAAAAAAGACATATCTTTCATGCACACTGATCCAAGTGCTTATTATAGCAATTTTCATAAGCAATCTCATATCGGTCACTGTGGAATAGGACAATTTCAGGAACAAGTTCAAACGCGTTTCCCTCATTTTCTCAAAAAGTTGAAAGTGTGACTTGGATCACTATGGTTCTAACGTCGCTAAATAAGCGTTTTAAAATCTCAAAAACTATATTATCAATAATGCTGCTATATTATGATAATTTAAATGCTTAAATAAACAAAACCGATCAATACCTGCTACAGCAGCTGCGATGGCGGCCAGAACAATTAAGACACGCATTATTAAAACCACTTTTGCTCCAAGTTACGTGTGGATAGTACTATTTTATTTAATTATGCTTTACAAAAACAACTGTTAAAGATCAGACATTAATATCTATGATAATAATGTATCAGCCGATAATGTTTGACGTTGATTAGGCGGTGTAAAAGTAACCAATAAAATTAGATATTGCTTGCGGCCATTCGATTAATCGTCACATTGCGTCCACTCTCCTTAATTTTAAACATAACCATAATAATTTATTTATAAATAAATTATACCGTGCATGAAATCTCGGCCCCTTTGTATAGATATTATGATCGGAAAATAATTTCATCACCGCGGATCATCAAATTTGGCCGAGCGCAATTTAGCAGAGCCATCTAGTATAAACATATAATAATATTATTAATGAAAAGTTCCCCGCCCCACATAAAAAAAAACCTGCACTATAAATTATAAATCTTTTCATATATTTCTGACATTCGTTTGTATAATGTGTTTTACAAAAATTCAATATACTCGTATCTATTTGACTCTACAAATTTGTGAAATAGCGATATTTCAGAAATAAAAAAGTATTGAGAGTTCGGCCTACTGTGTATGGGGTCGTAGTTTATAGACGCGTAGGTAATTCTTGTACAACATGCAACAAACATGCAGCTTACGTACAAAACTCTGCTGCTCTGTCGAAGGGAGCGGCAACTTCGTTGCATTTAGGTGCCAGAATGCTTGCCATATAGCTAGGACAGAGTAGCAGCAGTTTTGTATATAAGCTGCAAGCAGGCGTAGAGTCACCAGCATTTACATAAATTCAGGCTCATTCAAATATGAACCTCATCGTCATGCATGACAATATGTGATACACATGAACGTATACAATGGCGATTGGATTTCGGTGGTCTCTACGCATAGAGTAATAAAAATGCCTTTATTACATACTCTATGTCTCTACGCCTGTATTCTTAGAATTTTTTGCACGTCACTCACATACAGCGCATGATGACGAATAGTGATAATATTGCTCTCTGCCTCGCCTCTGCTTCCATGCGGTAACGAATACTACTATTTAGCTCATGTTTACCCCCTGTTAAGTATAAGCCGCCCCTCTGTCACGCCATCTGTAACGGTTGTGCGAGATGCATCCAGTTGACAACGGTGGTGAACCTAGCAATATCGGGCTGGTGGTCTGCCACACGGATGATTCATTTGTATTGCGGTAGGCCAGAATACAGGCCAGAATACAGTGAGAATACCACTTTTGTAGGCCAGAATCACCGAAGCATTGGTCGCGACCACCGACGTCCAACACTCCGGTGCAGAGCATGTTGTCTGTTATGAGCTGGCCGATAGTGGCAAAACGCTGCCTACACAGCTCACGGTTAATGGTGTCTACTTGAACGTGACGAAGCTGTTCTGATGCAGGTTCAAAAGGCTGAAAAAAATTAAGCATACAGTATTTTTTTTAAATTGTGTGGAGTATTAAAAAACATATCAATTAGGACATTTTGTGATAAGAGAAAATCCTTTCGAGCAATAAAAACTTGACTGTAAGAATCAAGTACAAAAAAACGATTGGTAGTTCAATCGATTTTTGGTGGATCACAATGAATTCATATATTTTCGGAAAGCTTAAAGAAGTCTCCGGTCGGGGGAGCCTTGTAGTTCGGTCCGGCTAAGATTCCTGGGACGATGACGTTGGTAAAGATGATGCTGCCCTGGACGCGGACTATGGCAATGTCATCATCGGTAATTACTGGAGTCGTATTGGGCGTGGTTAATGATCTCATACGTGGCATAAACCAGTCCACCGCTGTTGGCGTTCGAGGAACCGATACGACTACGCCATCTAGGGGGATCGTGTCGACTGAAAAAGAATACGTCGTGTTCATAATTATTTTCGAGATGTTCTATTGGTTGTGACTCCGTTTATTTTAATGGTTGATGCTCATAATAAAATGTTTGAACTACTTATTTCACACATCACCCAACAAACACGCAAGCTGCTTAAATTGCTTCTGTACCACCTGAAGGAAGTATAACAGCCGTTCAAAGGGTTTATTAAACTTCTTAAGTTGTACAGTAGCGTATTTAAAAGCGCTTTAACAGACGTGCGGTACAATGGTCGTAGAGCGGTAAAATAATCCCCAAAGGAGATACAAAGTCATATTATAGAGTTATTGTACAGGCATTAGATGTAAAGAGGAGGTATAAGTAACTTTTGTAGCGCTCTGAGATCTTGTAGAAGGTTTTTGTAGTTAAAGGCGTTAGAACAGAGTTATTAACTTCTTTTGAAACGCCTTAAGTTGTATATTGTATACTTGTATAGGCTTAAGCTGTTGAGTACAGTTAATGACATCCTTTGTAATGCTATATCTACAGCAGATACATAATACTCTATAGTAGCGCCTAAGTCGCTACAATTAAGAATTGTACAGCAACTTTATGGCAAATAGCTGGATAAGGCATGGCAAACACTCCTTATACAGGTAAAAGTGTATAAATTCCACTACTATGGCCATTAAAACGGCTGAAGCCGGACTAGAGAGGGGGACTAAATAAAACATTTAATATAATTAAAAGATGTTTCATATATTTTGCATTTCTGAATTTGGTTCCGATTCTGTCGGCACTTGAGCTCCGGCGTTGTCTGAAAGTATTATATACGTAGGTTCAGATTGAGGTTCAGAAGCTTTCCCGTAGCCCATTGCAGCTGTTGAAATATTTCCACAGTTTTCTTGTAGGACCTGAAAAACACGAATTTGATGCAAAAGTCTCCAGATAATAAGTCAAGTGTAGAAGGGTTTTAAGGTTCTGACCACGGACTCCTAAATAAAACGACCTCTATAATAGGGTATCAATTATCCATTGTACAGTCTTGGGTTCTTAAAAGAAGTATTAATTGCTGCTGTACACCTCATAACGTTTAATAGCACGTTAATACCACAATTGTAGAACCCAAAGGTCTAGAACGGCAAATACAAGCGCCATGAATCGGTAGAAAGGTTCTAGTAAACTCTGAAGGCTGTTGTAGCTGAGACGCCATTTAGCTTTTATAAAATTGATTTTCAGAATACTAATTTATAATTTTTAAATCATAAATATCTACAAAAAACCGAACTCACGTAACTATTTTTCATCCATGACACTACAAAAACTACAAACAAAGCCTAAATATCTTTTACAAGCTAAATTCAGAATTCACAATCTATTATTAAATGTATTTTTTATCAAAAAACTGCATATATACAAGGTGGGCCAAAAGTAATCACCCTATTGGAAGATGCTCTCATTTTTGCAAATGACCGCCAATGTCAATTATGTTTTGACATTTGTGGACTAGACAGATGTAGAATACAAGTGAACAAGCCATGGAGCGATACATCCCCCAAGAACGCGGAATAATCGTGTCTATTTTTTTGCGTAACAATTCGTCTGTGTGGTGTTGGCGCATCGCGAATTCCGTCGCCGATTCCCCGGCCGTCCGACACCGACTGCGCAAACACTGCGCTGGTTTGGCCACCAACCTTTAAGAGTATAGGACCATACGAGACGTTGCCAGGAGTGGCTGGCCCCGGAACGCCTGTTCTGCTGAAAATATCGCCGCTGTTGCTGAGGATGTCGGGCTATGTCGCCGTAAGGGACAACAGTGGACGGTGCGCGCTATAAGGCCATGTTAACCGAGTTTTTTTCTACCGCAATTGGACGAATTAGGACTGGTGGATATGTGGCTTCAACAAGACGGAGCAACGGCACACACTGCGCGAGCCACAACCGATATTCTGAAGGTGGCGTTCCCGGGTCGCCTCATCTCTTGTTTTGGCGATTTGCACTGGCCTGCAAGATCGCCCGATTTAACCGTTCCAGACTTTTATTTATGGGGTTTTTTGAAGTCTCGTGTTTACGTAAACAAGCCCGAGACCCTGGAAGCCCTCAAGAACAACATTCGACACGACTGCGACAATCTGTCGCCCGAAGTTCTCGCCGAAGTGATGAGAAATGCCATAAGATGAGCCCGTATGGCAATCAATTGTGACGGCGCCCATTTGACCGATATCATCTTCTCGACGTGAACAATAAAATTCTAAAGGTTCAAATAAACATAATCAAAAAAGAGAATCGAAGTTTTTCATTTAGAAAAAAAATGAGAGTCAAACAACATCGGATGACTTCTTTTGGCCCACCTTGTAGAAGGGCGCGTGAAAATATTAGCTAAAACATATGTATATATTTACAATAAACTGTTACTCGCACTTGTATTTCATACGAATAAAAGGAAAAAACAACACTTGACTTACCTGTTTATTATTTTTAATTTACTCACTGCAATTCACTGTCATATACTTTCCAAATGGCTAATCTTATTAAAATTATAGGTTATGTTTTATAAATTCCTCTGTATCGCCACTGTATATTCAATAAAGAACCGTAAACTTTAAATCGGAGATACAGACGCGGTATAATAAGGTGCGAGCGCTACAGTCGTGCTATAACAACTTATTTTAGATACTTAAGCGTATACTATCGCACGCATAGCACCCTTATATCTTGGTACTAACAGTCATTTACGACCGTTGTAAACCCACTATAGATCCTATAGCCGTACAAAATGGGCCCTTTTGGGGGTACAGCGGTGTTTTAAGCGCTTGTACATATACTGTAGATCTTACTTATGGAACCCATGCCTTTATTAGCAACTTCAAACCGGCCAGTATACGGCTTGTTATAGAGCTTGTGTGCTAGTTGGGCACTTTTCACAATCAAAAATTATATTTGTTAAAGGCTTCAAATTATGTTATTCTTCAATATCAACATTACAGAGTGACTCTACCACCAACTGACTAAAACTCGCAACTCTTTTCAATTGCCATTTTACACAATTTATTATTTCGTGCTGTCCATTGGCGTGCCTAATAAGGCGTACATAGAATCCTTGTGTAAAGTTTTGTCTGTATTTATCCCTCTACCTCAACTGTAAATACTAATGGTTTAATTTGCATAAGGGTTCAAACAGACGAGCGACCCATCGTTCGCGACCGTCCGCGACCCTCGACGACTGTGGTGAGCGGCTGTCGCTCGGGGCCGCAACGACAGTCGGCGACCCACCGATAGTAGATATATAGTCGCGAACGATGAGTCGTTCGTCTGTTAGAACCTTTAGTCAGCAAATATAAAAAAACACGATTTAAAAAACATTTGCTGGTTTCTTTATACGGAACTTACAGGGTGCAGTGGGCAGCTGTTAGAATCAAACGGTTGTTGATAATGGAACCACTGCACTGGTGTCTGTGGCCACTACTGCCTTGTGAGAACAAAAGAGCTACCATTTGCGGGTGCTGGTCAATGGTCGTGAGCGATCCACCAACAATCTTTGTGCTCTGGTTACTAGGGTAGGCTGTGAATATATAGCAAAAAAACGGATTCAGTACCTACACTGTAAGGCTGGAATAAGTATAGCTTCTCTATTAGGGACATTCAACTGTAACAACATGAATTTAATATCGTTTATAAAAAAAAATATAAATTTATTTAATCATCGTTGTAAAAGCGTAAAAATGTTAAACAATTGTCGAAAAAATAATATTAGGTAAAAATATAAATAGCTTAGTAACGTTCTAAATTAATAACTTAATACCTGAGACAGCCACCAGGGCCACCATAAAAGTTATTAGGCCTCTCATTTTGTAGCATTTGTACAGTCAAAAGCACGTCAGACGTAACACTTTGGACTTTGTACCGCTCTTATGTCGGGGGCATAAGTGCTATTATCGAACTGCAAGTGTTTACCGTGATGTGCTGTTGACCGTACCAATAGAAATAGACTTCGACTACTTATACTTACTAGCTGTAATCGTTAACTTCCGATTGGTATTACATTGAGATAAAATATTCTTATCGTTTTTTTATTATTTTACATAAGGGGTAGCAATAACTGGATATCAAAGCTTATGGAATGAGATTAACGTTCTTATTTGTTTTGCACCAAGCAAAAACACTTTTCTTTCGCTGTATAGAGACAAAAAAGATCTTGCACGAGTTAGTCTTATACCTTATCTCGTCCTAATCCATACATCTATCTTAAAAAGTAATCCTTAGTTGACTTATAAAACGCGACCAATTCAAACAGCTTAACACCAATTCATCATTCATTACTTAACTAAAATACTTGATACATCGTGATAGTATTCTCAATAGCACTAGCTTTGTTACCTGAAACTAACAAAATTAAATCTATTATCTATTTAAATCAAAATCCGTCGACCCTTTCCTCCAACCTACAAACCACAAGCAGCATTTTAAGCTGGCGATAAAATTAAATAGACATTTTAAGTCACAAAGGCTTTATTTAGCTCTTCAGTTACAATTGCATTCCTTTTATAGTACCTATCTACCCTCATTTGAATAAGATCACAGTTGCATGTTTTAGTCGTTAAAAGTACATTTTCTTATTTGCTTAACATGGCTGTTAAAATGATTGGGGAAATCGTCCTTAAGGGAATATTCACGTCCAGATTATGAAGGCAATAGACAAAAAAAAAATAAGATTAGTGAAACTTTTTAACACACGAATTAAATTAGCGTCATCGAATCAATTTCAGTCAACTGCTTGCATATCTGTTGCCTGCGTATCTATTGACATTATAATTTTTACTGCCCTTTTATCGATGCTTTTAAAAATATGAACGAATTTAATTCATACATCCTACTTTGCACAATGACTTAAGAATGCCTACAGTCAAACAGGAAATTGAACGTCATACCAAGTCCTACAAGGAACGTATATCTCATCACCCTAATGCTCTGGCACAGCCACTAATGGACGAACATAAGAAAGTTCGACGGTTAAAAAGGAAAATACCACAAGATTTAATCCAGCAACAGTGAATAAGCTGTCTTTATGAAGAGGATGTGATACAGGTCACATACCGAGAGCGCCAATAGCAATAATACCAAACATACTGCTGAATGTCCCAGAGAAGGCGACAGATTGTAGTAATAACAATAACAAAAAAAAAAAAAAAAAAAAAAAATACATCCTACTTAATACATTTCTGAGACATTGCAAATGAGCATGAGAGTCATGATCTTGAAGAGAAACCATAGACGTTTGCTATATCAGAGGAATTACATAATATGCGCTATTTAAGGTCTTTGTAGACTCCTTTGAGGATGTCTAGAGTACATACAGAAACATTGCTGACAAAATCAATTCTACAGCAATACAACAGCATAATATATTCTTCAGCATTGTACAAAAAGTTGCACATCAAAAGTATGTGATTCGGCTATGTGGTATAATCGTAATATTCAGATTTTTAATGAAATATCATTAATTTTAACGAATTATTCAACGTGCCAGTATTATGTATATCAAATCAAACTAATATAAATCGTTTGCAAGAGTTCTTGGAATCTATCTTTTTTGTTTCGGGTTTTTTACAAAAATGATCTACAGGGTGACATTAAAGTCGTTAGCATCCTTTTAAAATAAGAACATAATCATGATATAGAGTCCTTTCCCCAATATGAGGCAAATCCAAGATATAAAATTATGGTTTTAAAATACCTTAAAATTTATTATTTAAATAACATACAAGCCTGAAACTACTTCATTGGCCACCCGACAAAGCGGGCTCTGCTATAACATGAATTTATTTAAGTTCGGCGCGGAATTCACCTAAACAAACAATGTCACCCATGCTTCATATCCGCTTTGCACGCGTCCCTGCGCCCGCGCTGACGCCGGGCACCACCCCTTTTCACGTAAAAACATACCTTCATATGAGTACATTAATGGGCTAAATGGATGCCAATGACTTCAAAATCACCTTGTATAATAAGTAATAAGAACAATAAAACTCTGAGGTACATATAAGAAGAGATTTAATAATAGGTCGGAACTTCTTACTAATAATGTTGCTATTACACAGCTTATTAGCTGTTAGCGCTAATCCAATTAGCGTAGCGCTGAACACGGGTATTGACACCGGGCCATCTGCTATCAGCGCATAGGCTCGGGGGTCCGAAGGAGCAAACCCCGACAATGACTCCGTTGTGGTAGACAGGACCGCCAGAGTCACCGAAGCACTGGTCGCGACCACCGATGTCCAAAACACCAGAGCACAGCATGTTGTCGGTAATTGGCATACCCAAAGAATTGAAACGCTGTCTGCATACGTTTAAGTTGATGGTGTAGATTTGCACGTGACGCAGTTGCTCGGAGCCAGGACCGGTAGACTGAAAGATAAATATGGATAAAAATGTTACACGGTTCTTAAATGTCTTAAATTCTTACTCGGAAAACAGC
Source organism: Mecyna flavalis (assembly GCA_949319885.1). NCBI lineage: Eukaryota > Metazoa > Arthropoda > Insecta > Lepidoptera > Crambidae > Mecyna > Mecyna flavalis. The sequence goes on from OX439426.1 coordinate 5,668,926, forward strand.
ATGAGCTCTTTGATTCTTACACATTACTGTACCATGTTGTGGTGGATTTAGCGGCCATAATGGTTCCCCCTAAGGATAGTAATGCGGTATAAATGGCACTGACCAATTAGTGGAAGAAAATCCAAATTTTCGCGCAAAGTTTACAGTCTCCTCTCGAATGACCATATTTATTCACCAGAGACAAGAGTTACTCATTGGTAATTATAATTTTTAATAAACTTACCGAAGTGCGGCCCCATCCGGTAGCCCAGACGATTTGGTTGTCGGCGACAATGTAGTTCGGGCCAGCGAAGGTTCCCTGCCTGACGACGTTGCTAAAGTTCAGGGTTCCTTGGATACGGGCAATTGCGATGTCGTTGTCAAAAGTACTGGGGTTGTATTGGATGTGAATAAGCAACTGAGCCGAGTTATAAATCAGACCACCGCTGTTAGCGTTTGTCGATCCAACACGAATGCGCCATCTATAGGTTCCGTCGCCACTAAAACAAAAATATAACTTATTTAAAAGATTCCATATCGTTTTATGAGTATAGTCTTTTGAGTATAAAAATCGCAATCTAAATAATTCTCAAAAAAAAATGGTTGTTGGAATTTAACAGATGAGTAAGGGTAGGTTGATGTGTACTGTACATAATAACAAAAACATACCAAAAGAATTGAAACGTTCTATTTGTGTGACAGTTTTATACTAGGGAAAAGACATAATCCACTTATAAATATGGATAATTAATAATTATCATAATTTATTTATTTAACAACAAAAAGTATGATTTACAATTCTTAGTTTCCATGGCATAACATAAAATATAGAAATGCTTTTTTTTACGCAACAGAGACAAATCGACGTATGTTTTAATATTAGGATGGTTTAGAAACTAAGTATTAACAATACTTGTTGATTTTTTTTCATTGTACTTACTAGAAACAGTGAGCAGCAGTTAGGATGGATCGGTTGTTGATAATAGTGCCACCGCAGGCCTGCCTGTGGCCAGTAGTTCCAAAGGAGTGCAGCAAAGCTGCCATATCCGGGTACTGGTTGATAGTAGTGACTGACCCACCAACAATCCTGTTGTTATTTTTTGGGTAGGCTGTGAATAAGTGCCAAACATTGTAAGTATAAAATAAGTCTTATTGAATGACAGAATTAAAGGCCTCCGTCATCATAAAATCATCGTCACAATGATCATTATTGGCGTAGTCGCCACCCTGAGCGGTGTTCAGAAACTTGGACACAAAAGTTTTCCAACCTCGATATCGAATCAAGAACATCGAGATCATATTCCGATCCTAAAACCTACAATCGAGAAACTAAAAATAAGTGATAGAATAAAATATAATAATACCTGAGACAGCCACCACGGCAACAAGAATAATTAATAAGCTGCGCATTTTGCCCTAGGTCGACGCACTAGTCCCTTTAGACTCAGACTCTGACTATTTATACTGAAATGTTATAAACCACGCTAATCGTTTCTATTTAGTAATTATTATCATAAGCAATGAACTGATAGTAATTTTTTGAGTCATCGAGTCATCGAAATAGCAATTAAATATTTTTAAAGAAAATACATTTTAATTCGGAAAATACGTAGAAGTTACTACGTTTTTTCCGAATTAAACTATACTGTAACTTAAAGGAACATGAATTTTGTCTAGGTCAGGAATTAAGTTGCCGACCCTTACAGACTCGATTAGTAAAAATTACTAACAACCTATGTACAAAATTTCAAATTATAATTTTCAACCTCTTTGTTTAACCCCGTTGGGGTGTGAATTTCCAAAAAATTCTTTTGATTTGGATCTGTCACCAAACCAAAAATATACTCTCCATTTTAAGATTGTAACTTTTAAAATGACGGAGTTTCATTCAAACTTTCAATATCGCACACCTAGATAAAGAGTAGCACAACTTGAAATAATCCAAAATAGTTAATGCAATTTTTGGGATCAGCGTAATTAACTACGTTAACTCCGAAGACACCTGTATATGTTAACTTTATAGATTTTTACATAGGTGTCTTTGGAGTTAACGCAGTAAATTACGCTGATTCCAAAAATTACGTTCTATTTTGGATTATTTCAAGTTTTGCTACTCTTTATCTGTGCGATATCCTTTTTACTCCCTTGGGGGGTGAATTTTAAAAAACCCCTTCTTAGTGGGAACTTACGCATTATTTAAAAATCCCTGTACAAAATTTAAAGTTCCTAGGTCTTGACACACATAATGTACATTTTGGATATTCGTTTTTATTTAAGAAGACTAGCTGTCGGCCCTGGCTTTTCACTAGTAGTTGAACTTAAGGAAGAAAATATTATAATAATTGTGTATACAATCGCTTATTTTTTCGTTGTTATTTCTTACTAAATGATTTCACATCATAGAGATTAACTCAATGTAATCTTTTCGCTCCGATAATATAACGTATGTTTGAGTTATTGGAATTATCAATTTGTGTCAATATTTACTACTAGCTGTGCCCGCGACTTCGTCCGCGTGGAATAGTGACTTTTCGGGCAGCATAATATTTTGAATAACAAACCGTCGTTTGGGTAGCTTTAAATTTACCTCTGCATACGTTATTTGACGTATGGCCATCGGGGATGAAAGCATACATGCTCCTAGGATTGCTAATCCGTGACAGAGCCACATACAACTGACCATGCGAGAAACAGCTGATACTTAAATCTACACCCACAACTTTCAGCTTCTGACCTTGGGCTTTATTAATTGTCATTTAAAACATAGGCTGACTGGAAACTGGACTCGCTTAAAACTAAATGGAAAATTGTTTGGAATGAGAGGAATCCGAGGAATGAAAACACTTTCACCTTTTCCACACCCTGTTAAAATGTCTGCTTATACCCATGTTCTCCATGTTATTATCTTGCTACGTTACGTCATGGGTCGATCTTCAGAAAAGTGCTCTCCGCGTAATTTCCACGGCATTTTTGAAATCGCTAAATTATGGTGAATTGCACAAATATTCCGAAAGCTTGTGCAAATATAAACAACATATCGAAATTCGCCACGTACGGGATCTATACTTTTGCTAAAAAAAAATGGAGAAAATTGGCGGTCCATGGAAATTACAATAAAGGCCATGGAAATTACCCAGCAGATTAAATTTAGCTAAACACCATGTCAAATATGAAATTAAGCTGCCATATTAGTTAGTTAGGGTAGTATAAAGATCTACATTGTATTAGAACAATATTTAGCAAAAATAGTAGCTTATTTCAAAACTTACTTAGGATACTCAAAGTAGGAACATAAAAGTGATAAAACTGTTATCAATTAACTTTCTTATACATTAAAATTGTTCCCATAACATTATACTTATGGATAAACATAATAGTAAACATAAAGACTTAAACTGATTGATGAAAAGACTTTTATAAAATAAGTCTTTTCATCAATCAGTTTAAGTCTTTAATTTAATTGTTGAAATTCTTTAAAAGCGTTGCTTAGCTTGAACTATGAGAAAGCTTTGATTCAATCGAGACCTAGGCAATGCTGCAGTCTCTAAAAAGGTGCCAAGTGGACTACATGTATATCGACGTATTGAGGTACTTATACCAAAACGCTGCATCATATCGGTTCGATTGCAGAACCAGAGCTCAAATCCTATCCAACTAGACCGAGGTGACAGGAAGACGTAATTTCTAAATTGTTTACTGCTGTGCTGGAGGATATTTTCAAGCCTCTGGATTGGCAAGGATTCTGTATTAACATCAATGGCGAGTACCTTACACAAGTTACACAGCTACGTTTTGCCGACGATGTAGTTCTCATGGCCGAGACCATGGTGGATCTGAACACAATGCTCGAAGATCTTAGTAACGATTCCATAAGAGATGGTTTTAAAATGAATATGGACACGACGAAAATTATGTCGAACGTCCATGTTGCACCCACTCCAGTTTGCATTGGAAACGTTACGCTTGAAGTTGTTGACCATGCCTATGCATATGTTTACCTGGACAGACAGTTCAGTTAGGTAAGTCCAACTTCGAGAAAGAGATCTCTTGACGAATCCAGCTCGGATGGGCAGCGTTCGGGAAGCTACGGAACATATTCGCATCCAACATACCTCAGTGCCTCAAGACGAAAGTCTTTGAACAGTGTGTGTTGCCAGTGATAACATATGGAAGCGAAACGTGGTCATTCACTGTGGGTCTCATAATAAGCCTCAAGGTCACATTGGGCAATGGAGAGAGTTATGCTTGGTGTTTCTTTGTGCAATAGAGTCAAAAATGAGGAGATTCGCAGAAGAATGAAGATAACCGACATAGCTCGAAGAGTTGCTCAGTTAAAGTGATAGTGGGCGGGACACATATCCCGCAGAACCGATGGCTATTGGGGTGGAAAGGTTCTGCAATGGTGTCTTTCAGTGCGACCGCGCACTTGAAGACTTTCAGTGGGAAGGCCCTTTACTAGCTGGACTGACGACCTTGCCAAGGCCGCCGGAAACCGCGGGATGTGGGTGGCGCAAGGACCGATCAGTGTGGAGATCCTTGGGGGAGGCCTATACCCAGCAGTGGGCGTCGTATGGCTGATGATGATGAACTTAAAAGAAACAAGGTAATTTCCATGGGTCTTACGTAATTTCCATGGTGTTTTATCCATGGAAACTACACCATGGAAATTACAAAAAAACATATATTTTGAAATAACTTTTCATTGAAAAGATATAACCAGCTAGTTTTTTACTGTCCATCTACATTATGGAGCTAGGTATTTTACCTCAAAACCCATTTTCCAAAAGTAGTACAATTACATTGAAAAAATGTGACACAGGAATGCCGGAAAACTAGGAACCAAAATTTTTAAAATTGAAGAACGTACTCCAGCATCCAAAGCGCGGGAACCAGCGACATTGTCACCTCACCTGCTAGCTGCGGGGTAACTGACGATTCGAATACACCTATCAGGGTTGGCCTACGCCTAGCCAGCCCTGAGCAGTGCCCCTCGAAAGGCGCGCCGCGAAAATCTTGCTAAGCGTGTGACATATATACTTATGACCATAAAATCAAAAGTTTCCTTCCAATTAATTTAAAATTTGACCAGTATGTAAACTGATTTATCTATTTTAAATGTGTGTAGAAAACTGGTTAAAAACGTGGGTGGTTTTAAAAATATGTGCGATTGTTCAAAAGTCGGCGCTCGTGTGACACGTAAAAAACGTGCAAAATTCACCGGATTTGAGGTGTTGATGGTGAATTACTCAGATCTTCGTAGTTTTTAATCAAAGAAAGCTATATGCCCTGATGCTTAATGAAATGAAGAAACGTTGTAATAATAGTTTTTATCGTAATAATTTATTTTAATAGGAGATATGAGTCTGTGACACTCAGAAAATGCCTTTCCAAGAAGTAGCCTCATACTCTCCAGGATTCGTGCGTTCGCTACGAATAACTAAACGGCGCTTTTTTTTTCGGACTGACCTCGCTGTTGGCCGAGGAGGGCCTTGACAGCTTAACCGAGCAATGTGGGAACGGAAGGCCCCACCACCAATATTTACACTGACAGCCAGGAGGGGGCCCAGAGGGGGCCGAACCTCGGCCACGGGCGTCGCTGGAGAAGCTCCTTAGCCTAATCTAACGTACCTTTGAGGCGAGAAACTACCCGGCACGGGCCGGTATCTAACAAAGCAGCCTACCGAAGAACGCGTCACGCGCCCTCGAGAACGATAGGATGGTAGGTCAGCGCGCTTTTTACAGCCACCGACGCGCAGACGCGAGGCGAATACTTTAACAAATGCTCGCCGTGATTCTTTAAATTCACATAACTTTTTAATTTATGAACACACTGAAATGAAATATACAACAAATGTTAAGTAAAGCTTCCTACAATATATATATATATTAGTGAAAACCGTATCTAAATCGAATAAGCCGTTTCTGATATTAGCGTGCACACACACACAGACAAACAGACAAAAAAATTTAATTACAATTTCAGGTTCGGCATCGATATAATAACAACCCCTGCTACTTTTTTTATATATTTCCATTGTATACCCCCACCACCACTTTTCTACAAATTTATTATAATATATGTATGTATAGATGAAATAACGTCATTCCTGAATAGAAAAAGTGTCTAACCTCGGAACAATTTTGTTACATGAGAGACCCATCCCAGTAGTAGGAGTAGATCAGGGACAATATACTAACTAGTTTATTGATTTGTATCATGGGTGAACCATGACTACTTAAATAAGAACCGGTGTAGGTAAAGAAAGATGCAACATTCCAACTTATTTCTTTTCCCTAGCCCCTGGATTATCTGACCCTTTTTTCTTTCTATCATTCGTCTTTTTTGTGAAATATAAATAAAAGGGTATGAAGATTTTAGTATGGAAGCTGGCTTACCTACTAGTCCCGCCATTTTGACATTTTTTCAATACAGCGTTCACTTGAAATTCTTTCAAAAATGGATACTGAGTATCAATACAAACATAAAATGTCATGAGATAAAAACCTGTAAAGTGTCACATTTCCAAGATATAAGCAACAAAAGTTTTATTTTTACACGTTGATTTTTTTCAAAATAGCGTTCACTTAGAATTCTTTCAAAAATGGATACCTGATATCTATACAAACATAAAATGTATAACATATTACTAAAACATGCAATGGTTATAAATAGGATGTTAAAACCTCGCGATTTGGTAAGGAATGAAAATATAAATATTTCAATTTTCTAAGAAACGATAACGTATAATTACAGACAGTTAACCGTTTTACAGACATGACCATTATCATATTGTTATTTATTTTTCTCTTGTACTGTCTGCTTTTGCATGTATAATTGTATATGTATTGTCTGTGGACAATAAAAACATTGCTATTCTATACTATTCTTGGAAAGGCCATGCATGTAGCCCACACTGGTGAAGCTGCGGGCGGTAAGCTATTATGGAATGACACTAGAGAATTAAAAATAAACAAACATTTATTTAAGGATCGGCGAGATTTTAATTAACGATCTGAGACTGTAACGTTGGAATGTGGCATTTTAACGATTGTTGTTGATCCAGTTAGCGTAGCGTTGAACGCGAGCGTTGACGCCGGGCCATCTGCTGTCAGCGCACAGGCTCGGAGGTCCGAAGGAGCACACGCCGACAACGATTCCGTTGTGGTAGAGAGGGCCGCCAGAATCACCGAAGCACTGGTCGCGACCACCGACGTCCAAGATTCCAGAGCACAGCATGTTGTCGGTAAGCTGGAGACCAAGGTTGGAGAAACGCTGTCTGCAGGTGTTAAGGTTTATGGTGAAGATCTGCACGTGACGCAGTTGCTCGGAGCCAGGACCGGTAGACTAGAAGAGAAAATATCGCATAAACATCATCATCATCATAATTATCGCATAAACAAAAAACTATAACTTATTTATTTCTTGACAAAAGGTCCGAGATTCTGCCATCCATACATTTTATCGGCCTGTCATATCAAAAGAGTAACGATAACGATGAGGATTACCACAACCACATATTTTTGCGAGTTAGAACTTTTCATTAACTTAGCTTTCTATTCAGCGCTCAACATCGTTATCACTTAAAGGAGATGTTTCAAATCCGGCTTGCACATGGTACACCTGGACAAAATTAAGGATAAATCTAAAGATCATGTAAAAAATAGCATAGTTTATATATTTTCAGTATTTTAATTGCACTTTAATTTTAAAAGCAGTATTTTATTGTACGGTGAGCCACGGATAAATTTTTGCAAATCTGTCAGAGAGTCTCACTTGAATATAATCTCTCTTTGCGATAGACATAAAGCTGAAAATTGATTGCTAGAAATTGACAGATTTGCGAATGTTGATCAGTGACTTTCTGTACCAGCCGACGAAGTATGCGGTTCAATGTCAATCCCAAATAAAATGTTACATATTGTTACTATTATTTATTATAAATAACATTGAATAAAATAAAATGTGAGTTAACTTAATGTTTGAAAAAAAATACATCATTCAAAATAGAGTCACAGCTTTTTGATTTTCCATTTATCTTTTTTTGAATACTCATTCACTATTTTCTGGACGCACGCTCTTTGGGACGTCAAATGTCAACATGATTGTGGGGTGTGTTACCTGTGTTATGTTTAATGTTTTTTCACCCAATATTTAAGCCAAAAGAGCCGGAAATATTAGTGAAAATACTTTTATGTAATAATTTAGTTTATAAATTATATATATGTCGTGGCCATATCGTAGAATTGATAATTTCATGAAATGCTCGACCATTTCGTGAAATGGTTGCATTTCATGAAATGGTCAACTGTCTATTGGCCACATCATGATGCGGTTTGGTCAGATCGATGATTGAAAATCGTTTCTCGATTTGGGCAGCAAAACGGGCGACTACTTCACGATGTCGTCCAGATTATTTTGATAATATCGTAAAATAGTTACATTAAGTGCCGGTAGAGGCGCTGCAAGCGCTTTGTTTATGTGTAAAATGGCGGTCGCGGACCATATGTTCTGTGCCGCGAAAACGGACTTTAATACTAAAAATGAATGTGTAACTTGACATGTTTGATTGAAGATCCGGACACGTTATATTTGGACACAGTGGCTGAAATGACACTTTATTTTTAAATTTTAATGTTTTCACTGTAAATTTGGACATCATCGATTTTTGAGTTAAACCTATATCCATCCGAGTCGATTTCCGCCTTCGTTAGGTTTTTTTCATTCTGAAAATATATTTGCGACAACTTTGTTTTTTCACGATCCGGACAAACGTGGATGACAAAATCGTGAAACGTAGACACGATTTAACGATCTGGCCAAATTGAGTGGCCACATCATGATATGCAACCATTTCACGAAATGGTCGATTATTTCATGAAATGAGCAATTCAACGATATTGCCACGACATACCTATACATGTACAATGTCCAGGCCAGGGCTCCATACATTCGTGAAACATCTCCTTTGATTCCGGATATAGACAGCACAAATCTGTTAGTACATTCAGTTTCCTTTTTAGTTTCAGATGTTGATGTTAAATAAATATCCCTGGATCTCCAGTCCATTATTCACACAGCGCCATCTAGCCCCAAACTAAGCATTAGCTTGTGCTATGGGTGCCAGACCACGGATAAACATTACTTATATACTTTTTTTTTGTAAATACATACATATTATACATAGAAACACCCAGACCGATACAAACAGACATGTTCATGCACACAAATGTTTGTACAGTGCGGGGATTGAACACGCGGCCTCTGGTATAATAGCCGACTTCTAGACCTTTACACCAAATGTCTCGTCAATAAGCTTGAATCCACAGTGGCACACAAGCTATTGCACATTTTTAGCATCACCGAGTGACCAACAATTTTATCAGACTGGTAGCATTCGTCGAACAAGCCACATCGGTATCGTTAATTTTCCAACTGTGCGAATGATAAATAGAGTTAATTGTAAATTTGGTACATAATGAACTTACCGAAGTACGGCCCCATCCGGTAGCCCAGACGACTTGGTTGTCACCTACATTGTAGTTCGAGCCGGCGAAGGTACCCTGTCTGACGACGTTGCTGAAGCTAAAAGTTCCTTGGATACGGATGATAGCGATATCGTTGTCTAAAGTTCTTTGGTTGTATTGTGGGTGGTTAATGAGCTGGTTCGAGTTGTATTGTATCCCACCACTGTTAGCGTTGGTTGATCCGACACGAGCACGCCACCTGGCGGCTGCGTCACCACTGAAATCAACCAGAATCATTACATGATCTATCATTGGCATATTGATACAATAAATTTCAGACCCTTAAAGAAATGTCCTTATTTAATTTTGTTACGAATTTAAGTAGGACTCTAAATAGACGCTATCACAATTTCCATGATTTTCTCATATCCTGTTTTATCATCAGTTTTCCACCAAATTGAAAAAGTATTTTTTTTTTATGAATCTTACAAGGTGCAATGAGCAGCTGTTAGGATGGACCGGTTGTTGATGATGGTACCACCGCAGGCCTGCCTGTGGCCAGTGGTTCCAAAGGAGTGCAGCAAAGCTGCCATATCTGGGTACTGGTTGATAGTAGTGACTGACCCACCAACAATCCTGTTGTTGGTTTTTGGGTAGGCTGTGAATGCAAAACATCATATCAGTTTAAGTTGTTCCCGATAAAACAGCAAACCGAAGCTGGCGATAGAATTACATTAAGTATTTCATTGCTTAATTATTTATAAATGCTCTATTGTAGCTTATAATTTATGATGATTACCACTAAGACTTTACCTGAAACAGCCACCAGTCCCAATAAAAGAACCACTAAGGTGCGCATTTTGTCCACCAGCTGATGTACTTGTGAAAAGAAAAACAACCCGTGCCCGCTATTTATACTGAAATGACAGTTATTGTTGAAGTGTATCGGAAATATCTTAAGCTATGAATTAGCAAGAAACATATTAGTCATAAATTTTAATAATCAAAGTATTCGATACACCTAATAGGATGACATATGCAGTCTAATATATCTTATTTAAAAGATAAGCGAGCCAACATTAAAAGATAAGATATTAATGCTTGATTAATTATGACACTATCTATAAGTAAGGTTATTTGATAAAAGTTATGTCTTATAATGTTACTTCATTCAAAGTTGTCAGGCTGATATTTAAAAAATGCTTTACGAATTTATCATGTCAGATGGACATTCTTATTTAGCAAAAAAATCAAAAGAACAAGCATGACCATGTTAATATATAAAGTGATTTTCATATAGATCAGTCCCACGTGATGCATGTTTTCTGTGGTTAATTTCATCCCTGACTGGACTCCCGTTTTTCTGGACTTCCGCAACTACATATAAATGTTTATTGAATTGAATCAAGATTCGTCTGTTATCATCCAAATAATAGTCTCCTGATATTATTTATCAGGTTTTATACCTAATTTTTTTTAAACTTCAATAAGATCACTTTGTTTTGCGTCTGGACGTCTATAAGTCCGCTTGCTGTCAACACCCTGTTCGTCTGTCTGTCCCTTAATTTTGGAAGATAGTGGAAATGTTTTATTTATTTAAAAAAATTAAATTAAAACCTCACATATAAATAGTGAAAATTAACGTAAAAAAGATGCGTGTTTATGTTGCTAAAATGCATATTTCGACACCCGCAAAGAAATCATAATTGAAAGGGCTAATAATTTCATTTTATAGTACAACTAGCCTTCCGCCCGCGGTTTCACCCGCGCGTAATCTCTGTTTTTAAATATCCCCCTTTTCCCCACATTTCCGGGATCAAAAGTACCCTATGTTCACCGGCGATAGTGTATTTTTTCAACAGTGAAAGAATTATTCAAATCGGTTCAGTAGTTTTAAAATTGTTATTCCCGCGGGAATGACACGTTTCCCGTAGGAATTTTATAGCCTATATCCTAATCCGGGTTATAAGCTATACGTGTGCCAAATTTCATCTAAATCCGTTCAGCCGTTTAGGCGTGATTGAGGAACAAACATCCAAACATCCAGACTTTCGCATTTATAATATTAGTAGGATTAGTAGGAAGTAGGATAATATTAGTAGGATTTAAGGAAAAATCTAGAACTATTCAGTTGTAATAATTATAGTTTAAAGAATATCAAAATTTAAGATGAATGCATGGAGCTTTAAACATTTATAAAGTTAAATAAAGTGGTTTTAATAAATGAGTTAATATAAGAAACAGTTGGGCACCCGTATTTTGGGTATTAAAAACAAAGAAAGTACCTTAACAATGTGTATATACTTAAATATAAATAACAGACACCGAACAAACACAAATGTCCATCACAATAAAAAAATGTAATTTCGGAGCCACAACCCCTGATGCATAGCAGAGTCACGACAATCGACCACGACGACGACCAAATGCTATCAATTCAGTGGTATTTAGAATTTAAAAATGAAACGAGAATTGTGAATGAAAAGCAAATATTTATTTGTTTTATATAACAATTAAGTCAGACTGTAACGTTAAAATGTGGCATTTTAACGGTTGTTGTTGATCCAGTTAGCGTAGCGTTGAACACGAGCGTTAACACCGGGCCATCTGCGGTCAGCGCACAGGCCCGGGGGTCCGAAGGAGCACACGCCGACAACGACTCTGTTGTGGTAGAGAGGACCGCCAGAGTCACCGAAGCACTGATCGCGACCGCCGACGTCCAAGATTCCAGAGCACAGCATGTTGTCGGTAATCTGCATGTTGAGGTTGGCGAAACGCTGTCTGCATGTGCCAAGGTTTATGGTGAAGATTTGCACGTGACGCAGTTGCTCCGACACAGGACCGGTAGACTGAAATGTAAATTAATTACATGTAACTACGATGAACAAATATATTTTTAGAGCTACGATTGTTTTAGGTTGCCCTATATTTTTTTCGGATGAATGTGCCCGGGATTTGTATGAGCATATTTTTATAAAGATTTTGTTTGCTAGCCAAGACATTATGTTTTTGTAATTCCTATACCCTATGATATTCTAATTATCAAATTAAAATAATGCGTTGCGTAAATTTTATCGCAAAAATTTCGCAAAAGTTGAGCATAAATAATCATGCAATCGGTTTGATTAACCTCTTTTTATTCTTATTGAAGAATTACCCTATGTAGTTTCGGTAAAAATACAATTCTGTAAGAACTCTGAACTTTCCTCTCTACCCTAAACGCAAAAAGACTTGTTTTTCATGTGCCTGTTTTATTCGCCAGTTTTTCCTGGTCTTCATTTATTATTTTAAAACACATTAGATAAACCTAGGGGTGATTCATACGGAAAACTGTGAAGATATAATAAACTTACGGAAGTGCGGCCCCACCCGGCGGCCCAGACGACCTGGTTGTCACCGACGTTGTAGTTCGAGCCAGCGAAGGATCCCTGCCTCACGGTGTTGCTGAAGCTAATACTTCCTTGGATACGGATGATAGCGATGTCGTTGTCGAAAGTCCTAGGGTTGTATTGTTGGTGGTTGATGATCTGATTCGAGTTGTATTGTATCCCACCACTGTTAGCGTTGGTTGATCCGACACGAACACGCCACCTGGCGGCTGCGTCACCACTTGAACAAAAAATAATTTTAGGTTACTCGAATTATCAATAAAGTATTGTAGGTAATGTTAAATAACATATTTTACAGTTAATCACGTGGCAGATGGACCAAGATTTATAGGACATTGAATTATTATGATCCAAACAATCTAGCTATGTGGGTTTGTTTGGTCATGCATAAGAACACTTAGTTCCCACAAATCCATAGTTACGTGCCGAGATCCTAACCATCGATCTCACGCATATTAAGCGATGCTTGAAACCATTCGGCTACCACAGCTCTCAAAAATACATTTAATTTTAACAACTTTTAGATAAAAGATATATTTAAGTATTACGTATTTATGCTTAGATAAAAAAAAATATTGCATTTAAGTAGCTAACGAGCCTGCGGCCCATCTGATGGTAAATAGTAACCGCCGTTCATGGACATCAGCAATACCAAAGGTACAGCCTAGCCGCCGCCTACCGTAAAAAAAAAGAATATGTGAAACTATAGTAAATTGTGAACATCTTAATGTATATGTCGTGGCCATATCGTTGAATTGCTCACTTCATGAAATGCTCGACCATTTCGTGAAATGTTTGCATTTCATGATGTGGCCAACTCAATTTGGCCACATCGTTAAATCGTCTACGTTTCACGATTTTGTCATCCACGTTTGGCCGGATCGTGAAAAAACAAAGTTGTCGCAAATATTTCAGAATGAAAAAAAACCTATTGGAGGCGGAAATCGACTCGGATGGACATAGGTTCGAAGGCTAAGGCGGGAGCTCTGCTCCCGCCTTAGCCTTCGTGGTTATTTTTTTTTTATAAACCCGAAAGAAATTTTATTTGACTCAAAACTCGATGATCTCCAAAACAGTGAAAACATTAAAAATAAAAAGTGTCAATTCAGCCCATGGAATTACAATAATATATTCAGCCACTGTGTCCGAATATAACGTGATGAATCTTCAATCAAACATGTCAAGTTACACATTCATTTTGTCCGTCCGCGGCACAGAACATAATAGGTATGGTCCGCGGCGGCTGCCATCTTTTACACATAAACAAAGCGCTTGCAGCGCCTCTACCGGCACTAAATGTAACTATTTTACGATATTATCAAAATAATCCTTGACCACATCATGAAGCCTCGTTGTTAAAACGGATAAATCAAAGGTCTCAGGAGCCACCACAGCCGGGCGGGAGCTCATTTCAAAGCTTGCAAGCGCGTGGGATGAATGAACGTTGGAAGCGAACTTTTTTTAGCCAGAACGCTTCCAGATGATATGAATGGAGCCTACCGCGACGACGGGTAAAACGGTTATAAAGAAGGAAGATGGTGGTCAAGCTGATTCCGATAAAGCATCTTATAAAAAACGCAGAGAGAGCCAAAGTCTCGTCGCAACTCCAGTGGCTCATCGTTTCATATTCTTTCGTAATACTACAATGCAAGCATAATATAGACCTTCTGGTGAACCAAAAGAAAAATAATTTCCCGTAGTCTACCTAGGTGGACCACGTGGGTGGACCACCAGTTTGTCCGTAAGTTTGGAATCACCGACAATTCGGATAGCTCGTCTTTGCAGGGCATCAAGTTTCAATGTTGACTACTTACGAGGTGCAGTGAGCAGCGGTGAGGATGGATCTGTTGTTGATGATGGTACCAGCGCAGGCCTGCCTGTGGCCACTACTGCCGCTTGAGAACATCAGTGATGCTATGTCCGGGTACTGGTTGATAGTGGTTGTGGATCCCCCCACAATCCTGTTGTTGTTTTTGGGGTAGGCTGTGAATGACAAACATTATATTTATCAAAAAATTATCAATAAAACTTAGATTTACTTAATACGTCTCCATGAATTATTCAGCCTGGGATTCGAAACTTCGAACCTAGGTTACACTAATACGCCAATAGCTTATCCACTTTGTGATAATCTACCAATTATTATTATGAATTTTGCAATAACAGGACAATGGGCAAAAATGAATGGGGCCTGCTACAATTTCCAATATATACATCATTGGATAGGAATTTCTTAGTAGAACAATATTTATTATGGCGGCGTTTTTCCAGTCGTTGTACTTTCGGAGTTACGGCAGCAAATATGTTTTTTTTTGGCTATATTATATGTAATGATTTTTGTTCCGATTCTTGTTTTAATATAACATCGCTATTGGAAATTCGGAAAATCCAATCTGCCCATTGTCCTTTCAAATGTCTTTTACTAAACCCTCATTTATTAATTGAATGCAAGTCCAAGACTGTTGGAAAATCCACAGTTCACAATATTGCTCAAAAAAAGATCTTACCTGAAACAGCCACCAGGCCTAACAAAAGTATCACCACGGTACGCATTTTGCCCACCTGCTAACGTCACAAGTGTGAAAAACAAACTTCTACCCGTTATTTATACCCCAATGCCAATAATTTTTCAGATATCATAAATATCTTAATCTATTGATTAACAAGTGACTGACAGGTATTCATAAATCTTAATATGCATAGTATTACAGTCAAGAACGTGCAATCCAATGCACCCAGTAAGGGTCTTATATGCAAGAGATAACCAAACGGACATTATTTAAGTTATTCTAAATAATTGATTAACATATTGTACAACCCTCCCCGCAGTGGCAAAGGAATTGGGGGCTATTGCACTTATCCATCCCATTTCAAAATAGCGCTAAGTATAAGCGCTATTTTGAAAAAGAAATCAAAATGGCGGGTCTAGTAAGTAAGCCAGTCTTCATACAAATTTCTTCATAGCCCTTTGTGTTCCACTTATCCGTCCTGGGTGGGAAGAGTGGAAATAAAAAAAAAACACTTTTCCCACCAAGGTGGGATGGCTAGGTGGGATAAGTGGAATAGCCCGAATTGGCCGGGGGCACTAAAACATTTCCATTCGACTTTAACCCTTTCACGCTCAAGGGAAATATTTTTCCCTTCTACAAAAATCGTTATCGGTTGTTCATTTATTATTGGATCGATACTTTTTTTACTGAATTTCAAAATAAAACGTATGCCCAAGACACCAAATGTGTTTCTGAATGAATAAAAAAGAAACAACTGTCAAACTTTATTGCGACAAAACCGAAACATTCGCGGGCTGAACTAATATTATCTTGAAAGTGTTCAGGACTTGAGAAAATAAAATAACTGTATTTTGTCACGTGTTTTATATTATTTGGTAAGTATAATTTTATATAATAATACAGTAAACTGCAGAATACTAGCACAAGTACCTAAAAATTGCAAATTATTTAAAGGGAAATATTTTTCCCTCTGGTCCATATCTGGTGTATTCGTTGTAGTATTATTATATGTAGTGCTATATGATAATGTATGGTTTTCTTTTACTTTTATATAATTTACCTTCATGTTTTTTTACAGAAATGGCTAAAAGAGGGTGCAAAGAATTTCATATTCAAGATGAAGAAATATTGCAGTTACTTATACAAAAGTGCTATACCTCCATGTCCGTGATATAGCTGGCAAACTGCAATAAGGTCGCCTACGGTGATACGGGCACGTTTTACGGAAACCGGCTAACTACGTGGGAAACAAATGTCTAGTTATGCCGCCTCTGCCTGGCCCCGGCAGGACAGGAAGACCCGAGAAGTGCTGGCTTGGCATCTTGTCGTATGACGTCATGCGTGTCAATGGGCTCACCACAGGGGATGCACAAGACCTACCGAAGTGGAGGAGTAAGAGCAGGAAAGCGGGCCCCGGGCCTCGCAAGGGCGCAACCGGGATAACGCTGGGTTGATGATGACTATTCCTATTTTCAACAGGGGAAATCGCTCCTCACACATTCAATGAAAGTAGCACGAGGCCTAATAAATAATTTTACATGTAGACAGCGATCAACACCCACTTTAGTCTCCGCTGTAAAGCTACGCATTAAAAATAAACGCAATTTGCCAGCGCACAACATGGAAAAAGCAGAAAAACTGAAGCGATGCGTAAATTATGCAAACCGACGTATAGAAAATAGGACACATTATATATGTGTTATGTGCAATGTCCACTTGTGCTTCACAAGTAAACGAAATTATTTCGTAGAATACCATAACTAACTATTTATTTTACTTTTAAGATATTTTTTATATATTTTTTTTTGTATTACAAAGCAATAAATAAAATACTGATATAATAAACCTAACTCTTTTTTGTTTACTGTTATGGTCCAGAGGGAAAAATATTTCCCATTAAATTATAAGAAATCTACACAACCTGCTATGATATTCCGGTAATATTCTCTTACTTTACACCCACAATAGCTGAAATATTGTGTTGTATTAGAATTTTTAGTCTTGGACATCTTATGGTCCTGTAAGGGTTAAAGAGGAATCTTGCAATGTAGGGTGATGGTGCTCCTGCACTTTAACCATAATTATCTTGTTTTTTGGTGTCATTGTTAAGAAGTCGATAACACCGGAAGTCACAGAAACCTTGGAAAAGTAAACCAAACTCTAAGATCTCGACAGTAAAAATATTTGTGTATATGTTACAGTCAAAACACATAGCCGGTCAAAACCACTTTAAACTACAAAAATCAGGCACAAGTAGTTTTTACCAATGCCCTTGGTCAAAAACAGTTTTGACCGATTTTCGCAGTCAAAAGTGGTTTTAACTATGGGTGTTGGTCAAAACCACTTTTAACTTCAAAAATGGGTTCGAATCCTACGGGGAGCATCACTTTGTGTGCCGCGGCAGCGGCCGGTGAGTGCCAGAACCGAATTCACTACTTTTGACTGCAAAAATCAGGCAAAAAAAGTAGTTTTGACCGATGCCCTTAGTCAAAACCACTTTGGAATGCGAAAATCAGTGACCGGTTATTAGTTCTGACTGTAACATATATAATTATTTTTATTTGTATGATATGTTTGTTACTTATGTACATATAATATTTATTTAAATAGTTTATCAGTTGTCTGTAGTATGTACAACCTATGTTTAGTTTAGGGCTAGAAAATTCTATGCCAATAATTTCCAGGGGTCCTCATTTATTATATAAGTGCACTAAGAGGACTACCAACATATTAGGTATATTATATATCGCTGGCTCCGGGCAATAAAGCGGTTATATCAAAACTCGAATTATTCAGGAGAAGCAATTGAAGCTAATTTAATTCTATTTTAGTGTACAGTCATTCGAATTAAGCGTTTAATATCTCAATCAAAAGGTATTTTTTTTATCTATTAATCCCTCTAAAAAATATAATATATTTATAAATAAAGGAAGAGATAATGATAAAAATGTATAATACAAATTATTTACGTTGCCGGTCTAACTGTAACACCATTAACTGCTTTATAGATAGATATTCCAGTAATAGCCCGGGACGTAAGTAAATAATGGTGCGTCTATGCTTACGAAGCGAGCACGAGCGGCGCACGAGCGGAGCACGAGTCGAACCGTTCTGCTCGCGTGACAAGTGTGGACGCACTTACGAGCCTGCCACGAGCCTACGACGATCTCTCCTCGAACATAGTTTCAGCCTAAATATCGAAAAACCGGCACGCGGTGCGAGACAAAAAATTGTGTAGTTCTATCTCTTTCTTTTACGTGGTCTATCCGTATCGCCCTCTTTTTCTTGTGTGAATGCGATAGATACTATCAATTTGTATGCAATTTGTCTATAGTTTTCTCTGTCTACGGGCGGAGCACAGTCGAGCACGAAACGAATGCTCGAAGCGCGCTCGTTCGAGGCTCCAAGTCCGTCCACAGTACACGAATTTTGGATCGGCTCGTGCTCCGCTCGTGCGCCGCTCGTGTTCGCTTCGTAAGCATAGACGCACCATAATGGTGCGTCTATGCTTACGAAGCGAGCACGAGCGGCGCAACTATGTTCGAGGAGAGATCGTCGTAGGCTCGTGGCAGGCTCGTAAGTGCGTCCACACTTGTCACGCGAGCAGAACGGTTCGACTCGTGCTCCGCTCGTGCGCCGCTCGTGCTCGCTTCGTAAGCATAGACGCACCATTATACAACGCAATTTCCATTTATAATCATGAGCGTATCAGCCTATTACCTCCTTTTTCAGGGATTTTTTTTAATACGGTCCTAGAAGTAATAACCACTAAACGCTATTTTAAAATCTTATATTGAATTATATTTTTATGTAACTATCATTACAAACTGACCACAATGTTAAATATATTATTGTTTTTTCTTATTTTAGGCAGTTTTTTAATAATAATAATTATTATTTTTATAATATTACGACTAATAAATGATTTTATAATTAGGTACTAGTTTTGGAAGCATGATTTGGATCAAATAATTATATTGATTGGTAAAAATTCCCTTGAAACTGGGAAAAGCCAATAACTGTTGACAGCACTATTGTAAAGACAACACTAGAAAATAAAATTGTCTATGGACTGGCAACACTTCCTTCTCTCTGCTTTGATAATCTGAAAAGTAAAAACGTGCTCCTTAAATATTAAAATAAAACTATTGTAAAACAGTGCTATCAATAAAGTATATTATAAATAAAAGGAGTTTAAATAAATACATATTAAAATAAAACAACATAACAACAGGTTATGGGCCCAGGAGCCAGATATTCGGGCAGGGCAAATTCGTAAAAACAGGAATAAAAGTGAGCAGTACAAAATGGCCGATGACGAAATTAAAATTGAAAAATTATCCAACAGCGAGAACTACAGACTCTGGAAATTTGAAATCAATATACATATCAAAGCCGCAAAACTAAAAGATGTTTTAGAGGAAGTCGACGAGCTCACAAGTAAGTCCGCAGATTTTCAAACTCGTGATGCAAAAGTACAAAGGCTTATCTTGAGTACAATCGATCGTAACCTCAAAGGACATGTGCTGGCATGCAGCAGTGCCAGGGAAATGTATATAAAACTATGTAACATATTTGAAGGCACAGACGAAAGAAACAAATCCTCTCTTCTACAAGAATTCTTCAACTTTAAAATGGAAAAAAGGACAATAACACAACTAATTACTGAAATTGAAAATTTAAAGTTCAGACTTAATCAAATGGGTCAAAATATAACAGATGAGATGGTAATGTCTAAAATACTAACATGTTTACCTAAAACCTTAAATTATTTTGTGACGGCATGGGAGTCTACTCCGGATGATAATAGAACTCTAACAAACTTAACAAACCGGTTATTAAATGAAGAAAATAGACAGACAAATGAAAATGAAACAGCTCATGCATTTAAGGTTATTAAGAAAGATATGATAAAATGTTATAAATGTAATAAAATAGGACACATGAAAAAGGATTGTCGAATGTGTACCATATGCAAGAAAAATAATCATAATGAAAAAGACTGCAGATTTAAAAAGCAATGCTCAATTTGCAAGAAAACTAATCATACAGATGAAAACTGTTTCTTTAGAAATAAAACCAAGAATATGAAGAAAACGGATGTGGCATTATTAACTCAGTTAGAAAATGATCCCCAATGTGTGAAATTTATTGTAGATTCAGGCTGTACAACTCATATGATAAATAATTGTGAAATAATAAGTAATTTTAAAGAAAAAACTTCAACCGTCTTAACTGCAAATGACGAAGCATTAAAAGTACAAGGAGAAGGAACAGTAAGTGGTGACGGCTATTATTTGAAAAATGCATTATATGTTCCTGATCTGTCACAAAACTTATTATCAGTAAATTCAGTCACAAACAATGATGGAACTGTTGTTTTTACCAAAAATAAAGTAAAGATATATAAGGAAAATAAAATAATATTAACAGGACAAAAGGAAAATGGTTTATACACAGTTAAATTAAACAAAAATAATATACAAGAAAAGACTATGTTAATGAAAGTTAATGGAACTGCATTAGAATGGCACCAAAGATTAGGACACCCAGGAAAAACAATATTAGAAAAATTACCACAAGTAGCAGATGGAATAAATATACAAGGAGATAAACAAATAAAAGATATATGTGAAATATGCACTCAAGCTAAACAAACCAGGCTACCTTTTAATACCACAAGATCAAGGGCTGAGAGACCACTACAGCTGATACATACAGATGTATGTGGACCGTTTGATTGTAAAACATATGATGGATATAATTATGTTCTAACAATAATGGATGACTACACACATTTAACAAAAGTATATTTATTGGAGTATAAAAGTGAAGTTAAAAATAAATTAATAAATTATATACAAGAAGTAGAAAGAGAAAGAAAAGAAAAAGTTTCAACCATAAAGTGTGATAATGGAGGTGAGTTTACCAGTAATGATTTCAAACAGTGGTGCATGAATAAAGGAATAAAGCTTGATCAAACAGTACCATACACTCCTCAATTAAATGGTAAGGCAGAAAGATTAAACCGAACGTTATTAGAAAAGACAAGAGCTTTATTATTTGATTCAAAACTTGGAAAAGAAATGTGGGGTGAAGCTATGTACTGTGCTACATATATTTTAAATAGACTACCATGTGAATCATTAAAATTTAAGACTCCATATGAAATGTGGTACGGAAAAAAACCTAATATATCTAACATGCAAAAATTTGGTATAACAGTATTTGCTAAACAATTACAACCATATATGAAGAAGCTAGATCCAAGATGTAAGAAGTTAATAATGGTTGGATATGCCAATAATGGATATAGACTTTGGAATGAAAAGGATAAAAAGATAGAAATTGCTAGGGACGTTGTTTTTCAGGTTAATAAAAATACAGAAACAGAAAATGATATAATATCTCAATACCAGAAGAGAACAGCATATAATCATAATAATTATGATGAAACAGAATCTGAAGAAGAAAATAAAAATTATGAAGAAGAAGAAAATAATAAATATGAAGAAGAAGAAAGTAATGAGTTTGAAGAAATAGAAATAATAAATAATAATATACCAGATGAAGAAAATAATCAGAATATAACAGATCATGAATCTAACATTAATAAAACTATGGAAAATAATACAGAAGAAGAAATACAACCTACAAATACAAGAAGAAAAAGGAAACCAACTTACCTGCAAGATTATGTATTACTTACCTATGAGGAAGTTATGAAATCACCTGAAAGAAATAATTGGGAGAAGGCTATAAATTCGGAGAAGGAATCACTGGCAAGTAATATAACATGGGAAATAGTAGATAAGGAAAAGGCAAAGGGAAATAAAATACTTAGTAATAAATGGGTATTTTGCATAAAAGCTGATGGCACCTACAAAGCAAGACTGGTTGTAAGAGGCTTTGAACAAAAGGATATTGACTACCAAGAGATATACAGTCCAGTCGTAAGTCAGTCAGCATTAAAATCACTTTTTGCAATTGCCGCTTCGAAGGATTATGACATCATAACATTTGATGTCAAAACAGCATTCTTATATGGAGAACTAACAGAAGACATTTTTATGAATGTACCAGAAGGGTATATTGAAGAACCTAATAAAGTTTGTAAATTGAAAAAGGCATTATATGGGCTAAAACAGGCTCCAATAACATGGAATAAAAAGTTTACAGAAACTATGTCCAAACTTGGATTAAAACCTACAAAAACAGACCAGTGTGTTTTTTCTACAGAAGACAAAGAGATAATAATTGCAATTTATGTGGACGATGGACTCGCTATAACAAAACATAAGGAAAAGTTACTAAAAATACTTGATCACCTGGAAAAAGAATTTAAAATAAAAACTTATGAGAAACCTACAAACTATATTGGATTTGAATTAAAAAGAAGTAAAGAAGGAATACTACTTTATCAACAAAACTACACAGAAAAACTACTAAAGCGATTTAACATGTTTGATTCTAAACCAGCAAGTACACCATGCAATACTGACAAGAAGACTGAAAGGATTGTAAAAGATACATCTAATTTTCCATACAGAGAACTAGTAGGAGGTCTACTGTATTTATCTACAAGATCTAGACCAGATATAAGCCAAGCAGTAAATGAAGCAAGTAAGAAAACAGAAAATCCAACAAAAGAAGATATAATTGCTGCTAAGAAAATACTAAAATACTTAAATGGAACAAGATCTAAGGGAATATTCTACAGAAAAGGAGGAGATATTACAAAACTAGAAGCTTATTGTGATTCAGATTATGCCAACTGTATTGAAACAAGAAGAAGTACTACAGGCTTTGTCATAATGTTATCAGATGGACCAGTGTCATGGTGCTCAAAGAGACAACCAATAGTTTCTTTATCTTCAACAGAAGCGGAGTACATCGCAGCATCTGATTGTTGTAAGGAATGTCTATACTTAAAAACATTTTTGAATGAGCTTACAGTTCAAGAAATTAAAATTGTATTAAATATTGATAATCAGAGCTCAATTCAATTAATTAAAACAGGATCATTTAGTAAACGCTCTAAACATATTGATGTAAGATATTATTTTATTCATGAAAATTATAAAACAGGTACTATAGATATAAAGTATTGTCCAACTAATAACCAAATTGCAGATTTGTTTACAAAACCTTTGTTTAAAGAAAAATTTCAAATTCATTGTTTAAAAATTGTTAATTAGTTTAGTTACTGAATATAACTTAAACTATCATAGTTGTGGAATAAGTATTGTATTGAATAAGTAAAAGTAAGTTTGTTTAAGAATAAGTACTGAATAGTTAAATAAAAATAACATTGTATAATAACCTATTATAAGATTAAAAGATGTTAAAATTCATTGTTTAAAATTTAGATTGTTAAACGTTTAAAAAACAAATTCATTGTTTAAAACTTTTTTGGTAACTTAATAAGTTTTGTTACAAATGTATAAGTAAAATAAAATACAAGATATGTAAATAAATATGTAAGGATTTCATGTAACTTAATAAGTTTATAGAGATAAAGTTTTATAAAAGTAGAAAGTTATAAAAGCTACAAAGTAAATGTAATGAAAGTAGAAAGTTGTAAAAGTTATAATGTAAATGTAAAGAAAGTAAAGTTGTTAAATTTATAAAGTAAATGTAAAGTAAATAAAATTTTAAAATTGTTAAGATAATATGATATGTTTTGATAAGTATTTTTAAAATTGTATACTGTAATTTTAAAAATAGGAGAAGGTGTTGACAGCACTATTGTAAAGACAACACTAGAAAATAAAATTGTCTATGGACTGGCAACACTTCCTTCTCTCTGCTTTGATAATCTGAAAAGTAAAAACGTGCTCCTTAAATATTAAAATAAAACTATTGTAAAACAGTGCTATCAATAAAGTATATTATAAATAAAAGGAGTTTAAATAAATACATATTAAAATAAAACAACATAACAACAATAACATTTATAATTGTCTTGAAATACTACCAATTTAATTTCACTTAAAATCTTATTAAGTGAAAGTTCTTGCCTGAAATATCAGCCTATTCAATAACTAAAATTTTTATTATTTATAATTAAAACGCTTTTAAAATTACAATCATAATCCTTATTAATTATTAAACTTTCTTTATTAAATAAAGGAACCCGTGTGTGAAAGGGGAAAATACTCTAGTTCTGCTGCTTTATGGTTCAACAAAGAAAGGAATCATCGAACTTTTTTGTACGTGATGGAATACTTACCACGGTAGAGCGATGACAACCCTGACTAGAGCGAGTGGTTCTAAGCTGAAACGGAGAGGGATGAATAAGGGAAAAGAGTTCCTCAGGCGGTAGAAAACACTTAGCGAACCAACGTCTCTTTTCTCAATTGAAGAGGTTAAAGGGTTTTGTTGCCTCCTCGGGCTCTTAGAATAATCGCCGGGATACCATCAGGTCCACAAGCTTTCCGAACATCGAGTGACTGTAGCTCAAAGCACACATCGCACTGCCCATTGCGAGTTATCGTTATCGTTGGTGGAGGCGCGCTACACTCATCGATTCGGGAGTTAGCCGCAAAGAGCTTAGCCAAAAGGTCGGCTTTCTCTAGCGGCTGATGAGCAATTGAACCGTCAGGGTATCTCAACGGAGGCTGCAAGGGCTTACAGAAGTTAGCTTCCACGGGTTTGGCCAAACGCCAGAAACTACGTGACCCAGTAGGGTGTGACACTAACTCCATGCCTACTTGTGCAACGCGCTGGGCGTCCGCTCTTACATACGCCCTTTTGCAGGCCCTTGTGGCAGCGTTATACGCAGTTTTCAGCGAGACGATATAAGGATCTCTACAGGCGCTACCCCTGATCCAAGCACGATATGCAGCCTTTTTATTACTAATAGCATCAGCACATTCGCGATTAAACCAAGGGCGTCCACGGCTTCTGCTAACAACATCGGAGTAGGGAACATTATATTCCATACCAAGACCAATCTCATCAGGAACAGCCGCGGCTCTCGCCGTTAGATCCTTCCCGCTGTAACAACGCTTACCCCAAGGAACGGATGCAGAGTAATCAGGCATCCCGTCCCAATCTGATGACGAGTAATGCCAAACCCGGCGTTTGATCACCTCAGGCTGCGGGGGTACTGCGCCTAGCACTAAGCTAGACACTAGGCAGTGGTCCAAGGAGCCTAAAGGCGCCTGGACTGGACCTCAAACCGGTAGCCAGTTGGGTGTGTCGTCAGCAAAAGGTCCAGCAAAGAAGGCGTTTGACCAGCTATGTCAGGATTGTCAGGTATCCTGGTGGGCTGGTTAACCAGTTGTTTTAGGGAAAGGGTAAGAGCAAACGCGTGAGCAGTCCTTTCGGCATGGTTAGTAATGGAGGAACCCAACCAGGAATCGTGGTGGGAATTAAAGTCCCCCAGAAAGGGGTAATAATAATTTTTGCGTAGGAGTAAAAGAGATGGTGTTCTGCGTAATGTGGCTTTTGCGTAGGAGTGAAAGAGATGGTGTTCTGCGTAAATGTGGCTTACATCGCTAGAGCTACAACAAATATCCGAGAAAAAAAGGCGTAATAGACTTTACAAAATAAATGATTGAATGATTACTTCGTATTAAGAGTTTACATATCCATGTTTATAAATATTTATTTTGGGAAAAGCAGTTAACTGTTTTATTGTAATTTTGTTTAAAAGAAAATAGAGTAAGGATGTTCGCCGATTTTTTATTTTATGTTTCAGGAAGTAAGACAACATCACATACCTTAATCGTTTAATAATTTCCATACAATAAAGCTGTTAATGTCATTTATTATATTTAAATATTGACAAAAAAATCTAAATAAAATAAGAGGTATAGATTGAGGGACAGGGAAGCCAAAAATGAAATAACATTAAAAAGGGTGTAACCGGCGATAACCGTTTTATTGCCCGGAGCCAGCGATATTATAATCTCTGTTTCATTCTAAAACTTCGGAGTTGTTTGACCTGCTTAAATATTAATACAGTAAGTCGAGTTTAAGCTTAGATTATTTTTAATTCTAAATTTGGTTTTGTCATATTATGTACAATATGCCTGTTTCAAAAAGTATAAAAACAAATACTTCAAAATAAACTTTTTTATTAATGGTATATCAACTAGACCGGTGTATAACATTCAAAGAAAGATGGTAGCCAATTCTTGTAAAAGATTAAGATTATCATAAATTAAGCTACTGTGATTATAATTTACTGCACGCAGATAATGTGATATTATGTTATTATCATACCTTTACCGTTGCAACCGATTACTGATATTATATCGTATTTATCCGACAGCAAGAATTCGGGTCATAACCGCCACAGTCGTAAAATTCCGACTGCAACTTTCTCATCTAATTTTATTCAAACTATTGACTGAAAATAAATCACGAAAATAAATAAATAATATAAAACGTATCACGTTCGTTTTATTAAACTCTCTAGCCTCATAATTACCAATATGATCTAAAAAAATATCAAGAAACATTGACATCGCATAGGTCGCTCATTTAGTGATTTTCTAATAATTGAAACGCCGCAGTCGTAAAATTCCGACAGTAGTGTTGTGGTCAAATATGTATACACATGTTTATTTCAGAAAGTGAGATATTTTACAATATGTTTGTGCTGTTCATGATAGAAATAAGTCAATCATATTGGTAATTCTATTTTGTCATTACTTTATTGGCTTTTAGTATAAAAATGCTTATTTTAACATAAAATCATCAAATAAACATTCATGTGTGATGTGACATCACTATTGTTACGAATATTAAACTACTGCGCCAACGCTGGAGTCGGAAATATCCGTCCGCTTATTGCGTCACAGGCGGCAAAAATATTAACAAAGTGAGGGTAAGTTGATAATTTTATCGACATGACTATAATATTAATTACGGTTGGTTAGTCGTACTAAGGTCTTTAGGCTAAAATGTACAGCCGTAATTGCTACCGTTTGAATAAGTCTGATTATTATTTGTAATTTTCTGAGATAACAATTTACCTAAAAAAGGAATGTGATTGACCAGCTGAAAATAGTTTCTGCAATATCGACACATGCACGTCACTAAAAAAAGAAGTAACACCTTGAATCACAGAGCCACAGTCGGATGTATCCGACAGTTTGTGAAACGTTAGGGCTTCAATCATCGATATTTTTTCATGTTTGCAAAATTCTACGTTATTGTCTAAACTTTGTTTGGTATTTGTTAAATAAGATATTAAGAAATAAAACGATCATTTTCGGTTTCAGAATTTAATATTTTACCAAAAATTATAGTTTTAATTACTTAAAAATAGTTCTAATACTGCCAAAAATAGGCTAGTTGACAAAATTTGGAAATTCGTTTAAAACTATAGTTTAGTATCTATTTTACCCCAAATATATATATTATTTTTAGAAAAATAGGCCTTTTTCATAAGTATTTTACTTTTTTAGAAATAAACTTAAAATTAACTTTGGAAAGGCCAAGACTGTCATCATGGCGTCTTGAATGACGTCTATCCTCACGAAACAATCGAGTTTGTTGATGTCAGTCGACGAGATCATTATACAGCTGCAACCGGTGTTTTGTGAGGACTGACGTCACGTCCTCTGATTGTTGTTTAATGTCACGTGATTAAATAAGTAATTTTGCCGATTTTAATTTCCAAAATTATTTGTCATCTTATATTATTTTAGTAAAAAAGTTGTTTTTTTGTTTACTACATATCATGATTAATCATTAGAAACTCTAAGCCATCCGATTCATTCTTAGTGGAAACAAGCCTATTGTATTATCGTGAAGTTTTTTCCCACCACTACTGTAAAAGTTGTAAAATAAGTGTCCGGCGCTAGGGGCACGTTTTGTGGGATGGACGTCCGGCGGTTAAAAGGATAATTAAGTTTTTAACAACACCTAAAATAGAACATATTTTCGGGTTCAACAAAATTGTTTACACAATAATTATGTTATTTTTCAACAAGGATTATACGTATAATTTTTATGTGTCATAAATAACAAAATGGCCATACTTTAGACTTTAGATTTTTCTGATAAATACAACAACTTTGATAATACGGAGTAGATTGTTATGTTTGTGTGGTCGGGGTGAGATTCAAACCTACGACCCCGACATAATAATACCGGGTCACTTCCAAATGCGCCATTGGGCCAGCCTGGAAATATCTAATAATTATACATCGTTATCGCGCGGGCAGTTTCGGGGCGACGCGTGGATACTGATGAATAGGGTTGCCACGCATGGATCTTCTTTTTTAAATTATATTTGACCAATAAAAATATCGATTTTTAAATCGATATTATGCATTGAATCTATTTGTAATTGAATGTAAATAAATCGACCACTGACACAACAATGTTACCTTACGATTTTTTTCGGTTTCGATAACTTAACCAATTTTATGAAAACGTTATTTTTATCCTAATTACTCATTTATAGCTGTATGATGTCAATTTCTGACTTACTGAACTGAATCAACCCTCAGAGAAAGTGTTGCTAACTTAAACAACGCTTCTACACTACTTTGTTCCAATTTTGAATACAATATCAAAATAGAAATAATATTCTATTTATCCTCATAAGGTATTTATCCTCATAAGGAATATACATAACATGAAAGGCTTTAATTTAAAGAATAAAAAAACATGCAAATATTCTAATACTCGTTATATACGTGTGACAGCCCTTCGGTCATCTATGCGTCGCCCCCAAAATGCCCGCGCGATAACGATGTATACTAATAATGTAGTCTTTCTGAAAGCCAAAGCGCGCCTAAACTTAAATAATATTTGAGAATAAATGTTATTTTGTTTTATTTGGAAAGTACGAAATACTAAATAAAAAAATCATTAAATGTTTTTCATAATGACCTTTAAAAACCCACACGCTCTATATCTAGTGATTAAAAAAGATTACCAGCTTACGTTCCAACAATTTCCTTCATTATACTTGTAGTTCAATGATCAGGTCTGTTTTTGTTTTAAGAAATTTGATTAGATACGTATAATTAAATATATTATATAGTGGTGACAATAGCATAATAACTTCCACTTATTATAATTTTCTGTTAGATTAGCTTTTAATCAATTCACGTGGAAATAATATTGTAATAAGGTATTATTGCATTTCATTAACCAATTAATACCTAAATACTAGATGAGTAAACTACTGGATATGTCGTCAACAAAATATAATTAGTGTGCGATATCTAGTGGTAAATAAAATAGATTACAGAGCGGGATAACGTTTTAACCTCGGGCATTAAATGAAATTACCAAACACGTAATCTTTGAAATTATGTTACAATAATATGAAGTGCTACTGAATGTACATAGTATATTGATGTAAGTAGATAAGTATATCGGAGCTAGAAACCTATTCCCAGCTCTTTTATAATCACCACTGGAAAAAGTTATACTAACTAACACTATTGTTTATTTTAATGTAAGTCACTGTTTGTTTTTTATTGAAAAAAAAAATCATTCTTTAAACTCAATAATCTATAAATCTAATGCCTTCGCGAAATTATTTTATTTCAAGTGCACTTTAAGCAAATTCTTAGCACCCCCTCTACCAAACGTTCCTCCATCTTATCCTAGAGGACAGTCCTTAAGACCTCTTATGATTACTATAAAGGAGGATTTCATTACGTCGTCTCTCAAAATTTCTCCATTCAGGACTAGGGAAGATCCCGAGTCGATCCAACTTCGGCAAAGCCAAAGTATTCAAAATTAAAGTCTCTACTTTTTACAAATGATTTTTATTGTTAGTTTGCCTAAAAAATGTCACTTGTGGGAAAGATAAATACAGCACGTCTTTCGGTACCCAACGAGGCAAGAATAAATATTTTCGGCATAAAGAGAAGAATGTTCCTACAATATTTTAGACATTCGCTTTTGATTTTTCGAATATTTTACTGCAATGGTAATCTTCAGATGGATGATTATACCTACTTGTTATAAATATATAGCGTTTACTCCTGCAATATAATTTAGAACCAGTTTTACCGCTGTCTGTCCACTGTCTCCTGTTTTTTAAACAAAAGGGACAGCATCTTTGATAATATTATCTAATAGAAAATGCATTTATCAAATATTTATTTTCAATATTCTTTCTAGGTTCATATACAAACTCATTTAATCTTATATAATAATCTCATAAGAAATTGATGTAGCTACGATACGGACGAAGTAACTAATAATTAAAAAATAAAACAATACCTATCCATGAAACGTATCATTTATTTGTTTTTACATTTAGGCTTGTTAAGCAATATCTAAGACAAGTTCGCATTTATCCAAGCTGGGTAACGCTGAAGACGAACATTGACACTAGGCCACCAAGGATCTCCACATCCCAAAGGATAACCCCAAGACGCGATGCCAGCAACGTGCCCGTTATAGAAGAGGGGACCACCAGCGTCGCCTATGCACTGGTCGCGACCACCGATGTTCAACAAACCAGCACACAGCATGTTGTCGGTCACGGCCATACGAATTGAACCATAACGTTCTCTACATGTGGCTTGGTTGACAGTGTAGATTTGCACGTGGCGAAGTCGTTCGGAAGATGGACCATCAGTCTGAAATTCAAATAAAATGTTCCAAATTAAAATATAACAGACGTATGTACCTAAAGTCGTTAATAATTATGTAAACTTTTGAGAAACGTATTTCTAATATCTCACAAAACAAGCAAAATATTGCATCCTAATAAATGATCAAGACAATTTATGTACCTAATTTTACATGATAAAACATGTGCTAAATACACAAAAGTATAAACTTACGCTAATACGGCCCCATCCCACGGCCCAGACAACTTGGTTCTCGCCAACGTAATAGGCAGAGCCAGCAAATATCCCAGGTCTCATAACATCATTAAAGACGATTCTTCTGTTAAAGCGTATGATAGCGATATCGTTCTCCATGCTGTTTTCATTATATTCAGCATGGTTGATGATCCGTTCTGTGTCATATACTACACCGCCACTATTGGCATAAGAGGAGCCAAGGCGGGTGCGCCACCTAGCTGGAGCAGCTCCACTAAAATCATAGAATATTTTATTATAATTGTTTCTTTTATTAATACAATAAAATAAGTAAAAAATAAAAACGGCTACTTTAAGATTGTCATGTAACAGGAAAAGACACTTAAAACGGATTTTTAGTATATTTTATCCGTGGTCGAGGGTAACATTTTGTACCGTTCTCAAAGGCAAAGTTTCTCGTCAGTAAATATTATTTATGAGTAGGTATAGTTATTAAGTGGGTTCGAATCCCGCGGGCAGCATCACTTGTGTAAATGTTTCCAGTTTCCACCTGAATGTCTGAAGAGAATAATGATTCCGTGCTTGGGAAGGCACGTTAAGCTTTTGGTCCTGCGCCTGATCTCTCTTCGGTCGTGGCAGACTGCTGTCCCACCGTGTTATGAGAGTAAGGGAATAGAGAGTGCACCTGTGCTTGTGCACTCACTTGTGCACTATAATATATCCTGCGTAGTTGGCTGATCGTAATAAATTGGCCGCCGTAGCCGAATACTTGGCTAGGAAGACATTATTAATATAAAAGTATAATTAAGAACTTACTAAGTGCATTGAGCAGCGGTGAGGATGTGGTAATTAGTTAAGATAGTGCCACCACAGGTTTGTCGGTATCCCGCATTACCCGCAGAGAATAGCAATGATACGACCTCTGGGTATTGACCAATGTCAGCTATTGACCCACCTACGATCCTTTGCAAATCTTTTGGATAGGCTGCAAACGGGACGAAAATCTATTTATTCACAGATAGCTTATTTAGGTGAAAACATAACTTGTTTTTATTGAGCTAAAATAACGCAAACGTGTCCAAGGTATAGGTGCATACAACTAAAGATAAACAGTAAAAGCTGCCGTCAAGATTATTAAGCAAATTGTATACACAAAAAAGTACCTATTCAAAATTTTTTTGTGTGTTCGGCCATATCATTGGACGCCGGAATGGTGATCCCTCTTGGCGTGCTACACATTACAGACAGTGACGCAAACCCTACTAAAAAAATAACACAGTTACTTTGAATAAAACGAATATGAGCTTCCGTACCTGAGACAACCACCAGCGTGTATATAAGAATCACAATGCTACCCATTTTGTTCTAATATTGCTACACTTTATTTTAAAAAAAAAAGGAACAGCGGTCATTTTGTTGCGCTCACTAATGTTGCGTATACTTTCAGATATCTGTCTTTGATAGGCATTTGGTGATAAATGTGAGATAAGATAAGATAGTAAGATAATATTAATTATATAGGTACTGATAATTATTAAAAATCAATCTAGTTTATAAATTGTCGTTAATTAACAAAGAAACATAAGAGGTGAAATCCAGTTGAGAAACAGCTTAGAAGTGAAAAAAAAAACTTAATTTTTTTAGAAGTTTTAATGTGTGTTTTTGCCGGGCCG
Organism: Mecyna flavalis; assembly: GCA_949319885.1. Classification (NCBI taxonomy): domain Eukaryota; kingdom Metazoa; phylum Arthropoda; class Insecta; order Lepidoptera; family Crambidae; genus Mecyna; species Mecyna flavalis. The sequence continues at coordinate 5,701,700 of OX439426.1, forward strand.
AGATATCGTTGGCCTTAGCCCCTCGCGTAAAGCTGAAAAAAGGGGCATTTGTCCCTTTTTTCAGCGGACTGAAAACTCAAGGGGTTAGTGAAGGAGTTTCGCTGAGGATGAATAGAAATCTATATATTATATAATATATATTATACATAGATGATATATATGTTGTAGATTGTTCTATAGTTGATGGCATTGATCGATCCAACACGTGTTCACCATCTCACTTCCACTGAAAAGTAATATATCATGATTAGATGACTTAATATGCAATGACTTTACATTTACAATAATACGTACATGTATATTTTTACAAACGAATTGATTAAAGGGCTTTGAAAGTTAATTTCTTCGATTAGATAAAAAATAATTATCCTGCCTAGTTTAATAGTATAATGAAAACTTACAAATAAATTATTGATGACCTTCTATACTGACAGTCCATACCACTTGGCCACTCTAAGTTCACCGGGGAGTAAATTAATGCTACATCCTGGCTATTTAAGTAGGATGAGACAAAGTTCTCGATACTTGTTTGTCTATAACAGCAACCCTCATCTGTCGATTAGACTAAAAATGTAAATACAATCAGTAAGTTATTCACCTTAAGGTTGATTCTGCGTTTGATCAGCTCACACACTAAAAAAAGTAAGGGAATATGGATGAAATGATTCTTGGTGTGTTTACTAGTGGTAACATGATTGTGTCAATATCTGGCGTACTGGATGTGGAGCCTTAGAGTGTGTCCTTATCTCATAACGTTGATTCTGTGTTTGGTGTTATTGATGGTTGAATTAGACTCTTGTTTCCGAGAAACGCAAGTGAAACCATAAATGCAACCTATATTATGCACTCATTTGTGAACAATAACATTTCTTGCGTAGTTGGTTAAACATAAAGGTTGAAGCAGCAATTTATCTATTGTACTTAAATTTTACTGCTAGAAAGATGTTTAATATTAACTAATAGATTCTCCGCTTCTGCGATCCTACTAGTAAATATAAAAAACAACAACACTGTGAAATGGTGACTGAATAAAATTTAATTTATTGTTTTATTATTTAAGATCTCTTTTTTCGTTATGGCTATTTATGCCACTTATTTTATGATTCTACATAAAATTTTTAGTAGACAACATCAGTCATCACCACAGAAATTATAAAAAACAAATTGTGTTAACATTTTTTTTTTATTATTTTCAGGTAAGGACACCGTGCTTTCCTCTCTAAGCTTCAAGGGGAGTACTAAATATCCGTCAAGGTAAGAGCTAAAGGAAACATACAATATATAGCCAATACAGCAGGTGAACTTAAAATTATAATAGACTAGCCTGCCGCCCGTGGTTTTACCCGCGCGTAATTTTTTTTAAATATCCCCCTCTTCTCTCCACATTTACGGGATTAAAAATACCCTATGTTCACCGGGGATAGTGTAGCTTTCCAGCAGTACAAAAAAATATTAAATCGGTTTAATAGTTTCGGAGCCTATTCAATACAAACAAACAAACAATATTAATAATATTAGTATAGATATAGATAAAATAAATATTTATAAAGATAAGAGAGAATACAGTAAAAATGATATAGACTGATGAGGTAACGGATAGATTAGTAAAACCAGACAAATAACATTAATCAGAATTAAGATAAAAATACATGGAAACATTTATTACGTACTAGTTAATAATTCATGTGCAACAGCTTTTTATAAAATCATTTATTCATATGAATGATGTTGTTGCAAAACTAGTTAATGGTTCTGCAAGATCCAGCCTGCGTAGCGTTGTACGCGAGTGTTTACACCAGGGAAGAACGGATGAGCACAGCCTTGACTAGGTCCCCAGGAGTAGACGCCTATAACAACGCCATTGTAGTACAGAGGCCCGCCTGAATCTCCGCCGCACTGGTCGCGGCCTCCCACGTCCAACACACCAGAGCACAACATGTTGCCTGTTAATCCAATTCCGTTAATGGCGTAACGTTGTCTGCAAACTTCCTGGTTGATGGTATAAATTTGCACATGACGAAGTTGTTCAGAAATGGGACCAGTACTCTGAAATAAAGATATGAACAATTATCAATAAAAAAACCTTGAACGCAAAATTGAGCTTTGAAATCAAAGGCTCGAAGATCAGATGAGCTTACAGACTGGCGGCACATTGAGCGACGCTTCCTGATAAAGTGTCCCTCAATGGAATAAGTCGCAGTGACCGCTTGCCATCAGGTGCGCTGCGTGTCTGTCTGCCAACTGATGTGATTTAACACGTTCAGTGCCACCGACTCACCAGGTGAGTTCACGTAAATCTTATTCCAGTGCCGGCGACTCGCCTGGCGTGTCGACCGTAAAATGTAGGCGACATCCGAGAAGACATCATGAAAATCGTAGTGATAATGAACGTGTTAAAAAATTATATACCACATGATATTTACATAACACAGTTGTTATGTAATATGTAGGTAGTAAAACGTGGTCATTTGTGACGTTTAAGAAGGCTCAAACATTCTTAACGAGAAAAAAGGAAAAGCTATTATTATTAATAATAATACATTTTTGGCATCCGATTAGAAATTATGAGATTTGCTGAATAAAATATAAAGGAACAACTAATTTATTGTACTCGAAGTATTGCTTGCCTTAGCTTAAAGTGACAGTGGACGCGATACATAGCATGAAGAATATTGGGGAAAAATCCCTAAACTCCGTTCAAGTTGGACCGCCAATCTAGTGAAGGTAGCAATAAGACGCTAGGTGAGTCAGCGCAGAATCGTACACTATGGAATTTCTTGGGGTAGGCCTATGTCCACCAGGGTCCAGCAGTGATTTAGCTAATAATATGGTATTGGTGTTGATAATAACATAAGTGTAACTACAGCAAATAACTTACATTAGTAAACCCCCAGCCAGTAGCCCAGACAATTGAATTATCGGGGACGTCGAAGGTGGGTCCAGCGAAAAATCCGGGCTGTACAACATTGCTGAAGACGATGGACCCTTGAACCCGGATAATACAAATATCACTGTCCAAGGTATCCCAGCTGAACTGATGATGGTTGATAATCAAAGCCGTGTTGTAGACCGTACCGCCGCTATTGGCATAAGTAGATCCGAGACGAACACGAACGTTCTCTTCTACGGTAAATCTAAAAAGATATTATTATTACATCACCTGTAAAGACCATAAAATTTTATTTTATTCAGTTTTGATTAACTTGAGTAAGTTGACTTTTTTTTTATTGCAATGTGTAACAAGACGAGCAGATCGTACACCTCATGGTAAGCGCCACGTCTGCCCTTAGACAGTTGAGTGCCAAATAGTAACTAAGTAGTTACTGTCTGGCACCGCCCTGCACACGCTACACCGAGACGACAGTTATTAGGTCTCATATACCCAGTAATTTCACTAGCTTCAGTGCTCTTTCCCCGAAACACAGAAGTGCTTGACACACTTCTATTTCACGGGAAAATATCTGGCACTGCGATGATACCCACCTACACGGTCCAGTACAGGAACCTACCACCTAGTACCTGTGTTAATACAATTTTGTAGTATTTAATTTTTATTTTTTAGAGTGCCTACAGTTTGATAACTACTTTTATTTGTGTACCTTCTTATCACCATAATCGCAAGTTAGTGAGACCTGCGGCCTAATGTGGGACTCGAAATTATTTCGTCCTACTACCCATTAACCTATCACGGTTTTCCTTCACACCAAAAGAAGGACGAGCCGGTGCCCGCCTTATGCCGTTTGACCGGCCAAATATTATGGATAGACCAGACCTATGATTAATACCTACCTATGAGTATGAGTGAATGAGTAAGTACTCATTGGCATCTCTATGAGACTTTCCTTGTTAATACATCATCGGCGGTATTTTCAAACCGATACAACTTGCAAATATTCAAGAAAAGATCACATTCCTTCCTTCAAGTCAGGTGATTTCTCCGGTGTTGCAGGTGTCTCTAGGCGGCAGTGGTGCCGCATGTGCTTCTGCCCGCTATTGTATAAACAAAAACTACAAGATGTTCTTGTTCAAATTTCATCATATCGATCAAAATCGAATAAAAAAATCATCAAGTACTCCCGGAAAAAAAATTAAGGTAGTCGCAAAAAACGTTAGACGAATTAATAACCTCTTTTTATGATATTGAATAAAACTTACTCCGTGCAATGTGCGGCCGATAGGATAGAACGGTTGTTAATGATGGTTCCTCCACAACCAGCATAAAACGTGGTTGCTCGGGAATATAGTACAGTTGCCATGTCAGGGTATTGGTCGATAGTTGTTAGTGTCCCACCAACAATCCTATTGTTTGGCTTTGGCAGGGCTGCAAGAATTTATTATAAAAATCAACATCATGTACAAACAAATTAATTATTAATATTTAATTTTAATTGTTTTAAAAATTGGATAAAATTAATGGCATTTGTGAATAATGTCCAAAGATAATAATAATATTAATAAATAGATATTGGACAACATTCAGTAGCTTAAGTAGTTGTGTTATGAGTATCAGAAACAACGAAGGTACCACAAATATTATACTTAAATACAAATATACATCCAGACACAGGACAAACAAAAATGTTCATCACATAAGTGTTTGTCCTGGGTGGGTTTCGAACCCACGACTCCTGGCGCATAGGGCAGGGTCACTGCGAAATGCGTAATCGGGCCAGTCAAAGAAAAGAGATATTTATTTATCATGATCACCATAAGGGAGATTGTTTATGAAGCAACAAAATAAAGCAGTAAAGGTCTAGAGTGTACTTTTTGCTACAGGCACTAATAGTTTGACTTTGCCTAGATAGTTCTTTGTGAATGATGTTTAAGAATATATTTTATTCTACTTCTTATTGCATTGCGATAAAATCGTCTCATTATGCACTACCCTCAATTGTATACCATGCTATTCAAAAAAAAGAAACAAAAAAAAACTACCTAAAAAACTGAAAAGCAAAAAATAATTTTAATAAGACATTCATCAAATGCGCTTATTGTCTAAGCCTATTAATTAAATTGTATTTTACGTGCTAGGTAGGTACCTACTAATCTGTTTGAAGTCGGTGCCAAGCCAAATAGTAGGTACCCAGATTACGTACCTACGTCCGCGGATTAATAAGTAACCCTTTATAATACATAATATTATTATATATCATTTTTTATTACCTTTGGCTTGGCACCGACTTCAAACAGATTAGTAGGTACCTACCTAGCACGTAAAATACAATTTAATTAATAGGCTTAGACAATAAGCGCATTTGATGAATGTCTTATTAAAATTATTTTTTGCTTTTCAGTTTTTTAGGTAGTTTTTTTTGTTTCTTTTTTTTTTTGAAGTCGGTTTAATTTTTTTTAAAAAAAGTTTGTTTATTTTTCTATTTTTAGTGTGAATAACACGTAGGTAGTGAGTAAAACTCTTTCATAATAATGATAGCGAAAATACGAGTAGAATTGTATTATTTGATAATAATATTAGGTATTCATTAAGTGTTCAGCACCATGGGTAGGAGGAGAATGCGTTTATGCACCATAACCGCAGGCTAGCTAGACCCGCGGCCGTGTGTGGGACTCGAGACCGAAGCGTCCGCTACCCACTACACTCCCCCGGTTTCTCCTTCACACCCGATTAGGACGAGCCGGTGCTAACCTTATTGGCTAGTGACCAGCCCATCCCCGGGTAATCATCAGCTTAGCTGCAAAAGTACATGAAATACAACTTACGTTACACATATTCCTACAACACTGAAAGAATTATCCGCTAACTCCTAACCGTTAAGGAGTTGTACTTTCCATCATCACCTTAGCTGCAAAAGTACATGAAATACAACTAACGGTCCACATATTCCTGCAATACTGAAAGAATTATCCCCTAACTCCTAACCGTTAAGGAGTTGTACCTTCCATCATCAGCTCATCAACATAAAATGATGTCTATCGGACGCAAAAACTTGAATGGCTTCAGAAAAAACAAGTAACGCGTAGGCGCAGCCTATAAAATTTGAGGTTTTCCCTTGATTTTTCCGGGATCCCATCATCAGATCCTGACATGGTGACAATGGGACCACCTCGGAACTATGCACTTTCAAATAAAAAAAGAATTATTTAAATCGGTCCACAATTGACGGAGAAATCGACGGACATACATAAAAAAAAAAAAAAAAAAAAATACATACCGTCGAACATATAACCTCCTCCTTTTTTGAAGTCGGTTAATTAGCGCAAGTGTAACGTTGTATTGATTAGAAAATAGATAAACTTAACTTATTTTTCTCCTTATTTTATGCTTTTTAATTTAACCATTCTTTTTTATTGAGGCTTGCGGGATAAAATTCAAATATTGAAGTGGATCTTGGAATGATAATGAAATAGTTCACGTATATTGTGTAGTTTTATTTAACTCGTAATTCCTTTACATAAACTATCGCTACAACTTGATTTTCTAACATCAAACATTACAGATTAATCTAGGTTCAAGGTAAAACAAATTTAAAAGTTATTCTCCTTTCTCTTTATAATATTAGTATAGATACAGACAGCACGTATCTTTGATTAAGAGTTTTTCTTAATCTAAACACGCTATCCAATAAACGGCAATACACACCACCTCTGTGCAGGAGTTTTACGAAAGTTGAATAAACTTTAAAGTTCATCACAATACAGGGCAATGAGCGGTACTCCCTAAAAAGGTAAACCTGGGGAGCGTGGCTTGAATTACACCGCATCCGTGCTAAACATGTGGATTGGTCGAAGGTAATTTAAATGGTCACAGCTTAGAGCTTGCAATTGCTTTATCACCATTGTATAATCCCCAGCAACTTTAAACTTAACTTTCGTACCTGAAACAGTCACCACCGCCAACAGGAAGATCAAAGGGCCCCGCATTTTGTATCCAGTCGATAGACAATAGATTTACAGTACTAATTACTCCATATTTATATAATATCGACTATCGTTCAATTTATTTTATCAAAAACAAATGATTAAACAGCCATTATAGCTGATTTAGATAACATATTCGTAAAATGCAAACATGCGATACATCAGACGAGAGAAAAGATGGTTGTAATTTCATAAGTCAAATGTCATCTTCAGTTCTGATTCGTCGCTTTTAGAGTTTCAAAATAGATGCATCGATAACATATATCTAAGTAATAGATGTAACATTGATTTTAGGATTAATCAAAAAATAATATCTTTTTTGTCAACGCATCGATTTATTTGGTCGAATTTCATGTTAATATAAAAGAAAGTGACATTCAATATACATAGATAGAATAAAAAAGAAGGAAAGGAGATTTTTTTTGGGCCTTTTATAAAGTGTCAGCCAACAAAAAAAAAATTGGTACCGACGCATCGTTAGAACTAGACATTTGTAGCCAAAGTTAATATGGCACGAAAGTTGTAGAATCACTCTGAACAGTTATAATTATGCAGGTTCGATTAATCATCATAGTCATAATATATTTATTTATTTCTGAAAGCTGGAAAACATAAAATAACAATTGAAGCATTGTTATTACTTATTACAGAACAAAAGCTGTAGGGTTATCGTAATACCTATACATAATTATGTTCACATAAACAAGTTTCTGTCTGCCAAATGAAGCAGTACTAAAAAAAAGTACTCGTGGATTAATATTGTCCTTTAAGAATGACTTTCAACAGCTGGTAAATCGATGTTCTTGAATGCGCTTTCATAGCAACAAAGAGTTCAGCTTATAGGAGATGTTTCAAATCCGGCCTGCACATTGAACACATTTTACAAAATTGAGAAAAAATCTAGAGATTACGTAAAAAATAGTTAAGTTTAATATTTTCAGTATTTTAATTGCAATTTAATTTTAAAAGCAATATTTTATTGTACGGTGAACCACGGATCAACCTTTGCAAATCTGTCAAAAAGTCTCACTTAAAATAGAACTCTATGCGATGGATATTAAACTGAAAATTGGTTGCAGAAATTTGACAGATTTGCAAAAGTTGATCAGTGACTTGTTCGAAGTATGCAGCAGTGATATTTGTGGTCCATATTTGCCTAGTAATAATATTGAACGTGAACATGATTTATGGATGGATGAATAATACATAGTTTCTCTCGTACTATCGCTTTATAGGTTCAGTTTTAAGCATTTTCCAGAACCCATTGAACATAGCTGCTGAAACGGGTGGAGATGGAAGGCACTTCGTTGTAGAGGCAGGATAGGGCGTAGGAGCGGATGCCGACGATAACGCCGCGGTGGTACACAGGCATGCCCGGTTCGCCTAAGCACTTGTCTCTTGCCAGAGTTACTTCGTTAATGGTGCCAAAACCGGTGCAAAGTTGGGTGTCCCTCAACCAGAATCCTTGGGCGCTATAGTCCTCTTGACAACTTGGGATGTCGAAGTTTGTAAGCGTTACCTCGTACAAGCTGGGGTACTCTGTAGGGTACCAAACTGGCATCTGGAAGGAAATAAAAGCACGTGAATTTCAGACTTTACGACTTTACTGTAATTTAAAAAAACCATATAGGTATGCATATAACTAAAATTTGAATTTTTATTAACACAGAAAAATTATCTCTGGATCAATTCTTGAAAAAAAAAAGACTTGCGATTCACAATGGACTGTGCCAGCCTTGTTTAATGAATTATTATAGCACGCAATTATTGTAATTATTATAAGTTCATATTTGTTCCTTTAATTTAAGAACGTTAAAAACGATTTGCGTTTATGTGAAGTATGAAGAAAGGAGGAACGAAGACAGAAAACTTACACCAGTGTATGTATCCCCAACCGACGGTGAGGACTTGAGCACCGACAGGAACTACGTAGTTAGACCCGGAGAAGTTACCAAGCTGCACATTTCCGCCAATGGTGATATACGTAGATGTGCGAACGATAGCGATGTCAGTCATCATTGCCCACTCGTCCCAGTCTTCGTGGCGAATGATTTCCGACACGGGGTAGACGACACCGCCGCTGTTCCAGTAGGAGGATCCTACGCGGATGCGCCATCTTTCTGGTCCATCAGACCTGTAAATTTTCGAATTACATGTTACACAAAAATGGGGTCCACATGATTTCATAAAATTTTGAATTTTTCCCCTTAATTCACTAGACCTAAATCACCTGGGTGATTTAAGTCCACCGTTTGGTGTTTTAGATCTGGTGATTTAAGTGGAAAAATTCAAAATATTAACTTGTCTTAAACCTTACATAGCTTATTTGCTTATTTTGATAGTGAGACGAGTGAGCCAGCTGAAATTAGTACATATCTTTTTACTATAATATCCATTTAACAAGTATATTTCTATTAACAACTTTGGTTAAGAATTTACTCAGCTAGTATAAAGCCCGTAAGGTGGTAAAGGACCATCACTCTCAGTTTCATTACGTCGTGACATTTTTTCATACTAGAGCGAGGCAAGTGTGTTGCCAGATGGAACGTTCTCACCACTACCTATTGACACTTGCATCATAGATGCATTGGCTGCCTTTAGGGAAAGAATATGCTTGCTTTTTTAAGAATGCACTTATATTATGTGCATTAAACACGCAAACATGACGCAACATGATTTCTCGAATATTTAGAAAAATTCTCCAATAAGCATCAATCAATGTGCCACGATAGCTAGACTTCCTGTACCTCAGATAAACAAAACTCAAAAATGTCCAGCCAGTTAGGCTCTGCTAAAGTTCTGCTACCAACCAGAATGGAGTTTTGGGTGAAATGTAATAAAACTTACTCAAAACACCTCGCGGCTGTGAGCAAAGCCCTGTTGTTGAGCATGGAACCACCACAAGCAGTCTGGGTGGTTGGGAAGTTGACAGTACGCAGAAGAGCGACTACCTCCGGGTGACGCTCAATCGATGACGGGACGATCTGCGTGACTTCTTCGGGCAGTTGACCAGCTGAAACGTAAGAAATTATATGATAGATAAACTAGGAAAAACGAGAAAAAAGGATGTATAAGATAGAATATTAGTAAATAACATTATTAATTTATTATGTAGGTACCTATTTATAGAATGTTTTCATCTGGAAAGGGAATCTCATCAAAAGTTGGTAATCATGGTCCGGAATCAGTAGTAGCAAGATTTTTTTTAAATGTATCTTTTTGAACTAAAATACCTACCTACCACTGCCACCAATACGACTAATGCAGTAAACACCCGCATTATAAAGATGAGTCAGGAAGCAATCGCAGTTGGAAACACGTTATCTGAAACATAAGTTTATCAATAATTTTAATAAAACCATTCAAATTGGTAATTGCTAATTATATCCACATCTTCGGGGCCAGTAACCCGTACGAGTATCTGACCGTTGTCAGATTAGATGTGGCCGTCTTTGTTAAAACTTGACAAAAGAGTCTGCATTCATAATATTAGACAGATATATTTCGAGTCAATTATCTAGTAACTCTGAAACAGACCGGCGGTTTTAAAGGCGGGCAACGCGCCTGTGACCCTAAGGGGGTCTCGGGTGCTTATGGGCGGCGGTGATCACTTAAAATCAGGTGACCCACTTGCTCGTTTGCCCCCCATTACATAAAAAAAAAAGACCACAACTCCTGATAGATTGCGTTATAAAAGAAGCCTTCGATGCAATTTGTAAACTTCATACTTCGGTCGTAAAAAGACAAGATTTGACAACTTTACTACACTGATATAAGAATATAAATGATGAAATTGCATACATCAGTTTAAAATTCTTTTTTTCTCTTTCTGATGATAACTTTTAAGAAACTATAACATCTAAATATTAACAACAATACGTGGATGACGCATTAGAGATGTAACAAATTTTTCAAATAAAATAAAAAAAGTAAAAAATGCTTTATTCTTCACACAAAGCATTTTTTATTTGAAAATTTTTATAAAGAAGAATGGATTTAATAACCTTAACTGCAGGCCTGCGAGCACAATGACCGTGTGTGGAACTCTGGACTAAGCTGTCCCACTCCCCACTAAACCCTCCTGGCTCCACTTTTACACACGAAGAGAACGTACTGCGTTAGGATGCAACCCCTAGCTTTGACAACGGGAAAACCGGCCCTTATAGTCCTTTACTTGTACCTTTAAGTATGGAAAGTGTGTAGTTGGTATGTAATTTAAATGATAAATGTACGTACCTTCCCGCCTGTATCAGTGATTACCCAGTCACTATCTATCTATATGTATAATGTTCTTTTATATAGGTACTGTTATCTTTCATTAAGGATGGAAACAATTTAAGTGCATCAGTTACGTAATGTAATTAAAATAGAATTTTACGTAATTTCTCATAATAAGTGCAATACATACAATGAATGATACTATAATAACGCTTATAGCGCCTAAAATATTATGAACACACAATTTTAATTACTTATTGCCCGCCTCTTCTGCACCGAGGAGGTAAGAGGTGTAACTAATGTAAAAACGAAAAATATTTCAAAAATATATTTTATACATCCCTGATAATCACAAACACAGTTAAACTTAAAACAAACTACGAGGATCTAATTTAGCTCAGTCTTCCTGAAGCTAAACGCGCAAATAGATTTCGGCGATTCATTTGTATCTTTCTCGATTGTGTCGCACCCGCTCTCACTGTTTCAAGCAAAATAACCAGCCCCCCAAGGATACATCGACCCTTATATATTTTATCTACATCCATACCATAATATGTCTATTTAATAGTCAGGAGCGATGAGCAAACGCCCTACATTTAGATATATGTATCTGTGGCTGCATCGTAATGTTTACATTTTAGTATCGGTAACCGATACTTTAATTACGTTCAAATTTCGAACGTCTTCTTAAAAAGTAAAATTAATGGATTTGAAGCTAATATATGTAAGCAAAACATCTTGATGTATTTTCAAAGGTACCAGGAGAGCATAACCGCAGCGTAACTATTCATTAAATCAAAGAGTTTGAAAGACGCGAGCTAGCCTAGCTTCTTGTTCTTCTCTGCTCTCCTGGTACTACGGATTATATTCCACGCGGTTTCACATCGATCCTGACTTTAAAATAGACATTTATCGTATGAATGAAGATAAAGTTATGTATGTGACTGTACATAATTAGGCATTAAAATACTCATGTGATCCTTTTATGAAACTCACTTCGTTCGTTTCATAAAACCACATTCGTATTCTAATGACCCTCATTATGCAACAGTCACATAAATAACTATTAAATTACTAGCTACTGCCTTCCCAATTGCTTGTCTTGTCGCATTTTGCGGACAACGGGGGATTGCTTTCTCTTCAAACGAAGCGTATTAGCAAAACTACTAATCATACGTCATCTTCTGTGAGATATTGGTCCTTTCCCTGGAGCTGAAAAAACTGCCTGCAAGTTATCTACACCACATCATACTGTAAGTTTATTTCCATATCAATTTTTTTATTATACTAGGTTAGTTGGCAGCCAGGCACGCAGCCCACCTGATGGTAAGCGGCCACTGCGGCCTATTCCATTGAGGGATGCTTCACCTAGAAGCGGCCGTCAATGTGCTGCCAGACTGTAGACTCATCTGATCTTAGAGTCTCTGATTTTAAGTGTACTTGCTCCCACATTTAAATTGCCGGAACACAGCCAGAGCCGTTATGGCGGCAGATTTCCCCTGTGGGGGTGTTAGCTAGCCAGTCGGACTCTGAAAAAGCCCTACCACCAACCAGACCCAAGGCGGAAATCGAACCCACGACCTCCGTGTTTTTATACCCGAGCGGCTTAGCCACTGTTCCACGGAGGTGATCAGTTATATTTCTTTTTATTTCTGTTAGCACGGTAGCATGTTCTTATCATTTTATCGATATCTTTGTTTTCGCGAGAATTGTAATCACTAACTGCAATGTGCATGTATTCCTAATAAAAATAATATGTAATTGTTTTTTTTTTGAACGATGAATTTCAACTAGATATAAAAGCAGCTAATTTTGACGGATAAAACTACGCAGGATAATATTTTTCACAGGAATGGGCTGGTCAAAAGCCACAAGGCTGGCACCGGCTCGTCCTAATCAAAGTTTAGTGGGTAGTAGACGCTTTAGTCTCGAGTCCCACACACAGCCGCAGGTCTAGCTAGCCTGCGGTCATAACCGCAGGCTAGCTAGACCTGCGGCTGTGGTGCATAAAAGCATTCTCCTCCTAAAAAAAGAGCACTGCTCCTAGGGATATGCTCCAGAGGTTTACCCAATAAGCCCTACGATACTCCTTCAGCCCTTGCACCGAAAGCCTCCGGCGACAGCCGGACTCCTATTCAGACTCCATAAGCTCCCTATAGGTAGGCGGCTATCAGAACATCTGATACAACCAGAAAGATCAAGAAATACAAGTCTAAATAGTTTATGCTAGAATCAAAATTATTAGGATGTCGCCATTTTGAGAGATATTTTATGGGTTGTTAATTTTTTTTTAACAAATACGCCAAGAACGAAGTTCAAAGTTTTCAGTTCAAAGTAGGTTTTATTTTTATAATAGAATTGTTTATCCACGGCCTCGTTGGTCCATGCCTTCTTTCGTGTTTAATTTTTTGTGTTAATGTTAATGTTGCTCCGTGCAAAGAGACAAAATTGCGGGTTAGTACTTCAAAAGTAAGGCCTTAATACTAATACTAACTTCGACTTTGAGTTCGCAAACTATCTAGCAGGAATTCAGCAGTAGTGACTTTTTTAAACAGAACTCACAAATAATAATATCTGCGAAAACTAGTGTTGCCCAAATTCAGTCTTGGTCTTGCAGTCTTGGTCTTGTTCTTGCGTTTTTGCAAGACCAAGACCAAGAACAAGACCGCGTATTTTTAGCAAGACCAAGACCAAGACTGACCGTGCAAGACTTGAGCAAGAACAAGACATAGCCTGCAAGACTCTTGCGTCTTGCAGCTAGGACTTAGCGCTATTTCACTGAGTAGTTAGGTGTAACAGTTCGGTGTATAGGTAGGTACGCTTAGGAATTCTATGAGACGCAAAAAACTAAGAATATGAAAAACTGGACCTATGCGCATTACGACTAATACCATAAACATAGCGAATAAAAAAATATCTTTTAAAATCAAACTGAGTGCATGCATAGTTATGTTTTAACCATCGGCACTTTGATAATCCGGCATCAAAGGTTTTGTACTTACTTCTCAAAGAAATTTGCCGCTTTTCGGAAGTACATGGTTATTTTATTTATTTATTTATTTAAACTTTAATGCACAATCAAGAGTACATAAGGCGGACCTAATGCCTAATGGCATTCTCTTATGACACACGCGCCGGCGGCTTCTTTTGAAATCTAAAACAATCGTTGCCGCCACGCCGAAATCATAACATTTGACACTATTTGATTGCCGCCATAGGGCGTAGGTATACTCATGCAAAATAATTTCGAATTTTAAGAGTAGGTACCTACAGGTGTTCCAAAGAATAAATAAGTTTCAGAGTGCTTAGAATGAAAATGAATACATTATACTGATCACGCAAGTAGTATTATGATTAGGATAAAATGGTAAGGATAGGTAGTAGATGTCATATTAATTCATTCTAGTAAGTATATAAATTATAATATTGATTACTTATATGGTTTTAAACTAATTACTTAGGTACTATTATTGTACATTTAGTCATTATATTTCTTAAGTTTTTACAAGAAAAAATAGCAAAAAAGTGTTCAAATATCTTATCAAATCTTCAGTTATTTATTAATCTGCTTGATCTTTACTATGGCTATGTTAATTCAAGCTCACAATGTTCCAATTCTAATACGTTTTTCTAAGATTTAAAGTAAACTTTAATAAATAGTAATAGACTAATAGGTAATTGCAAGACTTGCAAGACTCTTGCTGCAAGACCAAGACAAGACCAAGACTGGGAGCGCAAGACCAAGACCAAGACCAAGACCAGGTGTATTGGCGCAAGACCAAGACCAAGACTGGCTAAGTCTCGTCTTGTTCTTGCATTTGGGCAACACTGGCGAAAACACTATACTAGTCGTGATAATATAGAACTATACTCAAAAGCAAAAGTAGACGTAGGTAGATTTACGCATAATTGTTATTTTTTGACTACGTAGTGTACTTTTTTTTACACTTTCTAGTCCAGAATACGACAACAAACAAAGGAGGTTAACAATATCTTTAGTTAATTAATATTTAATGTATCATCAGGTCATTCCTTCAAAATTTTACAACTCTTTAACTATGTAATGGTTTTAATTAAATAAAATAAATATACCTACCGTGCTTATACAATGTCGGTTTGGTTACTTAAAATTCAGGCTTGACCGGAACTAGTGAGAATGATCCAATTTAACCGCAACGAAGTTCAAGGGGGGTTAAAATGGCCTGAGCTGCTTCGATAAAAGGATAGTACTTTCGAGGCGTTTTTTTGCTCGACTTGGCCGGAGGACTACCGTTCCCCCGTTATTAAAATATACAATAATGTATTTGGTTAAAAAGCATTTTTTTCGTACTGAAAAACTAGGGAAAAGGGATACATCGCAACTATACTATAAAAAAATCAAGCATAAAAATCATACTTAGTTACTAAAATTTACGCACAGACATCAAACATTAACTCTCGGAAAAAGGACCTCAATAATTTTTAAGGTAATTTTAGATACAGCTACTTTATTTATGTTTTTTTTTAACTACTTCAGTTGGCAGACAGACACACTGCCCATCGGATCAACGGCCACTGTGACCTATTCCATTGAGGGGCATTTCACTAGGAAGCGTTGCTCAATGTGCTGCTGGACTGTAGGCTGGCTCCCACATTAATACTATTGGAACACATCTAAACTTTAATGGCGGCAGATTTCACCTGCATTTATATTGCAGTTTTTTACTATTGCATTTAAAACAAAATGTATAGTAATGGTTAGGTTGTCTGTATATTATACTAGAAAGCCAATTATTATATAGGATGTTAGCAGTGATATTATTTTGTGGTCCATTTCTGCCTAGTAAAAAAATGATCGTGAACAAGATTTATAGATGGATAAATAAATAGTGTCTCTCGTACTGTGTGTAAATTTATAGGTTCAGTTTTAGGCATTTTGTATAACCCATTGAATGAAGCTGCTGACTCGAGTGGAGATGGAAGGCACTTCATTGAAGATTTGGCAGCCCACGGCATAGGACCGGATGCCGACGATGACGCCACGGTGGTACACGGGCATGCCTGGCTCGCCAAAGCACTTGTCTCTCGCCAGGGTTACTTCGTTAATGGTGCCAAAACCGGTGCACAGTTGAGTGTCCCTCAACCAGAATCCTGAGTTGCTATAGTCCTCCCGACAACTTGGGATGTCGAACTTTGTCAGCGTTATCTCGTGCAACCTGGCGTACTCTGAAGGATACCAAACTGTCAACTGGAAAAAAATATAAAAGAAATTAATTTCGAACTTTACTAAGTAAAAAATAATTTTGCATATGCAAACAAGAACATATCGGAAATGACTTATAAAAAATATAGTCGGTCATCAGTACAAAAAAAATTTGATTATGTACTGGGTCATTTAACACGAATGATTTCTTCTTTAGAAACAGAACATAATAAAACCGTGTGCAGTTAGGTGATTAACGAATACAATTACATACTTCAGTGTATCCCCAACCGACGGTAAGGACCTCACTGCCGACAGGAACTACGTAGTTAGGTCCGGCGAAGCTCCCGACCTGCACATTGCCGCCGATTACGATATTGGCAGATGTGCGAACGACAGCAATGTCGGTCATCATCGCCCACTCGTCCCAGTCTTCATGGCGAATGATTTCTGACACGGAGTAGACGACACCGCCGCTGTTCCAGTAGGAGGATCCAGCGCGGATGCGCCATCTTTCTGGTCCATCCGACCTGTCAATTTCAGAATTTATTAACAATTATGGAATAAACTTATCCCACCAAAAACGTAAATATAAAAAAAGGAGAGCCAAGTTAAATTCAAAAATTATGCTTGGCTGTGGGCTTCGCCGCAAAAAGAATGGAGATCTAAAAGAGTGCCAAGTTCTATGATCTTAAAGTAGGTTAAATTTGACTTGGCCAGTTTTCATTACAATACATCAGTAATTTTATAAAGTTATTCAACATAAATGTATATATTTTAATTCTGATAAAAACTGGCCAAGTCAAATCTAACCTACTTAAGGATCATAGAACTTGGCACTCATTTAGTTCTCCATTTTTGCGACGAAGCCCACAGCCAAGCAAAATTTTTGTATTGAACTTGGCTCTCCTTTTTTTACATTTATGTTTTTGGTCGGATATCATTACTTTTTGTAAAGAAAACTAGGCAGGTATTGAGATTTAATGTGGTGCTGCGCGCCACATTAAAAGTTACACCGCCGACTAGAATGGAGTTGGTGTGAAGTATATGACTTACTGGAAACACCTGGCGGCTGAGAGCATATTTCTATTGTTGAGGATAGCACCACCACAAGCGGTCAGGGAGGTGGGGAAGTTGACAGTACGCAAAAGAGCGACTACCTCCGGGTGACGGTCAATCGATGACGGGACGATCTGCGTGATTTCCTCGGGCAGTTGACCAGCTGAAATGTAAGAAATTATGTGATGGGAAAACAAAACAGAACGAATGATTCGTAAATAACATTATTATGAATCTATAGAATGTACTGATATGAATCTCAAAAGTAATTATGGTCCTGAATTAGTATCAAGATGTACTAAATTTCCTTTTTGACCTGAAATACCCACCTACAGCTGCCACCAACACGACCAATGCAATAAACACACGCATTATGAAGATGAGTCACGAAGCAATTGCAGTAGGACACACGTTATCTGAAACATAAGTTTATCATTTTATTAAAAACTAGCGGTCGCCTCCGCGGTTACACCCGAGCGCAATTTCTTTTGTCCATTATCCCCCCCTTCCTCGCATATTATCCGGACTAAAAGTATCCTATGACACCCAGGAGTAGTGTAGCTTTCCAACAGTAAAATAATTTTTAAAATCGGTTCAGTTGTTTTCAGCCTATTTACAACAAACGAACAATCAAATCTTTCCTCTTTATAATATATTAGTATAGATAAAAAAAAAATAAGTTAAGAAAAATGTTTCAATTTAATTTAAAACTATTCATTACCTTCCAGTAAAAAATGGAATGTACGGATGATTTTTTTTTAAATACTTTTGCATGTCCATAATAACGCAGGTTATCAAATAAATTAAAACCAGCTGAAGCGGCTGTGAAAAATTAGATTTCGTTATCTTTAATATACTGAAATAAGAATAAATAAAAGTATGCAATTGCCGAAATCACAGTTATAAGTAATCAAGTTTAAACTCCCTATTTATATTTTTTCCTCCATCTGTTGGTACTTTATAATAAACGAAAAACATCTAAATACAATAACGTGGATAATGTGTGATAGACATTTACACATTTTTAAGGACAATCCGAGCCCAACGGCCTTGTGTGGGACTTGGAACTAAACCGTCGCACTACCCACTGAACCACTTTTACACTTTTCCATTACACGCGAAGAGAACGAGCTGTGATGGATGCAACACCTTACTTTGATAGCGGGAAAACTGGCTTATAAAGTCCTGTTTTTACAAGTACCGTAAGTGTGAAGTCGTATGTAATTAAAATTTATCAATGTACGTACCGCCTGTGTCATTGATTACCCACTAACTATTTATCTATATGGTATTTTTCTTTTATATAGGTACTGTTATCTTCTATTAAGGACGGAAACTATACAGGTATATCGATTAAGTATATATCCAAAATACAATTACAAAGCCTATGTACCCCAATCTGTCAAATTCCTGCAACAAATTTCCAGCTTAACCTTTTCAACGCCAATGTCTGATATATCAGACAAACCATTTTCGTGCCCACCACGCCAATGTCTGATATATCAGACAAAAAAACATGATCAAGAAACGTTGTATTTTTACTTGCCTAAATGAGTTGAGTATAACCTAATAATTTTTTGGAATTTTTTTTTTTAATGGTCGTGGCGTGTGGGGCATCATTTTCGGAAAAAAGCGTGGCGGGGAAAGGGTTAAATATTAAATTAAACAATTTAAAACTCGCGGCATATTCTAAATTTTAAATTTAAACCCGCTGTTTTAAGTTTAATGAGTAGTAACCGCGTAAACATCAGAAACCACTAACATAGAGATATATTTCAAGTAAGACATTTTGTTATATAAAATCCATAAAACAACCATTATACGAAAACATACTTAATTGCTAATAAATTGCCCGCCTTGTTACCCAGGAGGTACCTAATTGTACTTAATAGAAAAGCAAATAATATTTTGCATAATATATTTATTACAATCATTTTCCTGATAATAACAAACTTAGTCAATTATTTATCAAGTCGAGTTAGATAATGACATTTATGAAGATTTCTATATCTCGGCCTAAAAGGAAAAAGCAATAATTATTTTTATTTTTGATACATGCACATTGCGATAAGTAGTTATAATTCTCGCTGAGAGAGATATTGATAAAATGATAAGAACATGCTATCGTACCTCTATAAAGTAATCTATACTAATATTATAAAAGGAAAGATTTGATTGTTTGTTTGTATTGAATAGGCTTCGAAACTACTGAACCGATTTGAATAATTCTTTCACTTTGGGAAAGCTACACTATCCCCGGTGAACATAGGGTACCTTTGATCCCGGAAATGTGAGGGAGGGGGGATATTTTGAAAAATAAATTAGGCGCGGGTGAAACCGCGGGCGGAAGGCAATAATAAATAAATAATTGATGAATAAATAAATAAATAAATCCCTGGACATTATTCACACAGCGCCATCTAACCCCAAACTAAGCATGAGCTTGTGTTATGGTTGCTAGACAACGGATAAACATTACCTAAATACTTTTTTTTTTTTGTAAATACTATACTTCCAAATAGTCTAGGGTTGCTGTTGTCGGATACGACAAGGAGGACTATATACATAGAAACACCCAGAACGATACAAACAGACATGTTCATGCACACCAATGTTTGTACCGTGCGGGTATCGAACCCGCGACCTTTAGTGTAATAGCCGACTTCTCGACCACTACACCAAATGGCTCGTCAAATGAAATTTTCGTAAGAAGATTATTGTATCGTGCCGCTACGATCTTCAGCTGCTGGCGCTGCTACGAGCTGCGGCTACGAACTACGGCTGCAGTTGAGACGAGCGTTGAGTTAGCTCTATTTGCTCTAAAAACCAACCGTTCGAACTTACCCTTGTTCGACATACGGCATAGCTGTATCTCATTTATAATGAAGTCTGTGCTTTGATTAACGTAGCGTACATCGCTTAAACTATTTGCAGCAGACGTCGGATAAACATACTTAAAGGCATACTTTTTTTTAAATACATCCAAACGTGGCCAGGTTTATACCAAGAACCATTTATACAGATGTGTTTGTATTGTGCGAGGATCGAAATGGCGATTGCCAACTTTTTACATGGCATGGCAGAAGTATGCTTTTGTGTATTTTTAGTCTCTTGAAGGGGACGTCAAGAGGGATCAACCAGTGTATTGTATAGTACGCAGTAGGCAATAAAGCAGCAAACATACTAATTTCTATTTAATTATATTAAATAATTTTCAAGCACCAAATATAATAATATAAGTAGACGTCTCTACAGTGAATTCTGCTTTCTAAATGTCTCTAGCTCTCAGCAATACCCACTATCCAAACGATGTAAGCGCTGATTCTGGTGTCAA
The DNA here is from genome assembly GCA_949319885.1 of Mecyna flavalis. NCBI lineage: Eukaryota > Metazoa > Arthropoda > Insecta > Lepidoptera > Crambidae > Mecyna > Mecyna flavalis. The sequence goes on from OX439426.1 coordinate 5,722,369, forward strand.
TAGAAGGCACGTCGCGCCTGTTCAAGCAGGCTAGGCCGTAGGAGCGGATGGCGACGATGGCGTTGGCGTCGTACACGGGAGAACCCGGGTCGCCGAGACACGTGTCACGCGCCAGCGCGTCCTCCTCGGGGTCAATAAACCCGCTGCACAGCTGAGTGGGCCTAATGGTGTAACCTCGAGGGCTGTAATAACGCCTGCATACTTCCAAGTTTAAGTTTGCCAGCTGTAGTTGACGCATGTCCTCGTATAATTGGGGGCGCCACAAGGGCATCTGAAATAAATAATACATTTGGATAAATAAACAGTCAAATTGTTAAATAACTAGGTCATATGCAAAAAGGGATAAAAAATAATAATGCACCTTCACAGATTAAAATCTCATACTACTTAATTACTAAATACCGGGTACTTTGACGTGTAATTTTTTTTATATAAATAATAGGCTTGCATTTGACCGCTATCTCACCTGAATTCAAATTCAAATTAAATTCATCATAATCATAATATTGTAATAATGGCAGTGATATTTTTTTATATAATATCATTGAATAATAGGCAAAAGTGCCGTCCAAGTCAGTTCTGTCATTAAAGTATGTACATTCCGTTTCTTCTTAAATGTACGCCTAGAAAACGGAAAAAAAGAGTGCATTCGATTATGATTACTCATCTTGATCTTCCAGATTCTCGCTTTATTTTTGAAAAAAGTTCAAACTCACGCTGTTATAACCCCACCCAACAGTAAGCACAGGTGCATTGGGAGGTACGACATAGCTAGGTCCGGTGAAAGTCCCCTGTTGCACGTTGGTGCCCAGGAGGATGAAGCCCTGCGGGCGGATGACGGCGACGTCGTTTTGCATGGTGAACTCGTTCCATTCAGGGTGCCGGTGAATCTGGGTGACGCTGTACACCGTGCCTCCACTGTTCCAGAAAGTCGCGCCCGCGCGGAAACTCCATCTCTCCGGTCCGTCGTCTCTATGGGTGTTAAAAAGAATATTCATAAAATCAAACTACTCTGTATTCTTAATAGGCTTCAAAGATGCAATTATCCATCGTCAATATCATTGTTACAGAGTCACTCTACCCTCTATGGGTGTTAAAAAGACATGCGTCATAAAATCAAAATGTGTATGTGTATGTTTTATTCATATCTATCGGCTTCAAAGATGCACATATGAATCGTCAATATTATTGTTACCACCGTATATTATAAAGATACGCGGTTGCAATCTAAAGGTGTTATTTTTAACACCTTTAGATTGATGTTCTTTTGAACATGCGTCAAAAAAGCAAAACTAAAACATTTTTTATTCATATTGGCTTCAAAGATGAAGTTATGAATCGTCAATATCAATGTAATATAGTCTGTAACTCTACTACCGGATTTAATAAAGATACATGGTTGCAAACTCGAAAAAAGTTATTCACTAGACAAAAAAGTTATTCACTAGACGACCGCAGATCTAACGTAATATAACTGCCATCACTATGGCAAGAAGCCGCACTGTTCGAAGGCAAATATTTTTTACTCTTAAATTCTTACTGGAAACATCTCGCCGCTGACATCACCGCCACGTTGTTTACGATAACTCCGCTGCACGCTGTCAAAGACGTGGCGAAGTCCACATTACGGAGAAGAGCTACCACTGCAGGGTGGTTGTCCACCGTAGTCGGCTCATGCTGAGTTTGACCAACTGAAAGCAAATGTCCAGGCCAAAATTAACGGGCTTTTCCTCAGCAAGCGCTCTCAATCGTAGACCGCATAGCTGGTTTACATCAGGCAATTTTGTTGTCAAGTGGTAGCTTAGTTTAAATATAAAAAGATAATCCTTTACACAAGCATCTAGAGGCACACGATTACGAAAAATATACCGGCGCAGTTTTTCAAAATAAGAAACTGAATAGCGTGACAAAGAACTCATTATGATTAACTCAGTCATTAATTAGGCAAATGAGCTCTAGAGTCAATCCCGTCTAAGATAAAATATACAAAATATGAGAACTTTATCCGGTATATTTAAATTAATCATTAAGTAAGTTAGGATACTACAGGTGGTAGAGTCACACTGTAATCGACGATTCATAAATACTTGATACAAGTTTACATGAATAAAGAATATTTTGATTTTTGATTTTGATTTTGATACCTTGTTGAAACTGTTGTCAATTCTTAAGAAATTCAGCTACCGGAGAGAAATCGTCATTTGATATTTACTGTTATTAAAAATTATATAAAACTACATACATACATATTTAAATTAAGTTTAGAAATATATTAATACACACCAGCTCCTCCACTCAATACAGCTACAAACAAAGCGGCCACCGCTATCGGGCCAGTCATTTTGAGAACAAGACTTCCTCCTAACTCAACGCCTGCACTGTGAGTGAAGCACTCTTTTATTACGTCGGTAGAATAGAGAAATTGTTACAATTTATTTAATCTCTACTTAATCCTTATAACCCAGTAGTCAGGACTACAATAAAAAGATAATTTGGCAATAAATGAATTGAGGTCTTCTATAAAAATAGTAGCTTACGTAAGAAATCTTACGACATTTTTTTATTTATTATATTAATTTAAATCAAAACACCACTGTGTGACTACGAGAATGGTCCTATATTATATTGCTAACTACACAGATTTCCACAACTTGTCTCTTTCTCCTATGTAACAGTTTTAAACGTTTGATATATTTCTGACAATTGTACAAGTAGTGTATCTATGGAAAAACAGTTAAATATTTATTCTAGATGCTGCTGTTTGTACACGTTAGTGCAATGGTGATCTTTCAAAGATAATAAAAATAGATTAAAATGAATACTACGTTTGCAAACATATATAAATAAGAACTCAGTTGAATAACTGAGTTCTTATTTAATGATGAGAATCGTTCGATGATTAAATTCATCATGGAACGATTTAAAATATTATTTTCGTTTCTGCATCGCAATGTGTAAACAGACTTTCTTTATGAAAGGTAGGATCAAATTTTATTACCATTATCACTTTATGACAGTCAAATATGGATGTTACATCGCAAATAAATAATATCGCCAGTCGCGTAACAGTGCGCTTTGGCACTTTATCGTTGTTTTTCCAAGCGTATTCTGTTCAAATTGATCTTATTACTTTGAAAAGGGTTACAAAGGGTCCGACGGCAGTTGATCTTATTGTAATAACTCGATTTGCCAAATGATGGTTCAAACGCACTCCGACTAGACCTAGATTAAACGTAAGGGAAAAATAAGCGGATGTGAGAAAAATAAGCTTGCCTTCAATCGTTGACTCATATTATTACATTATTTAATAATAAAAAAAACCCTTCTGAACGAATCCTGAAGATCTCTTACCTACCATCAACAAGACTCAAGGAGAAATGAAACCCACAGTAACTAGTGTTCCACGAAACATTATCATCATAAGCCTGGCCCAGTCCACTGCTGGACATAGGCCTCTCCTATACTCGCCACTTAGTTCAATTAAAGGACATTCAAATGCTGAGTGGATAAAAAAGTTTTGATGTGCAGAAGAATTTTATGGTAAATTAAATTGCAAAATAAATACTTTGACTTTAAGTATTAGAAGTAACCTCTATAAAGTAGTTTTATTTATGAAGCCAATATTTACTCCTACCGCTTAAAAATTTCTATTTTATGTAGCCAAGTAAAAGTATTTATCACATCCATCATTATCAAGTTTTATGATAATTATAAGTAATAAGTGAAATTTTCTAAGATAAAGTTATATGGAGGGCGTTCTCATTTCTCTAATTAAGTATTCACAGATTTTTGCCAACGTTACGCTACGTGTGCAGGCGCTTACTAAGCAATGATACGGATTTGCCTCTATATACGAGCTCTATGTTTGAGAGAATATTTGTAACACACGCAATATTATTAAAGCGATTGAGATTGAGTTTACAATGCACGGCATTCAACTAATAAAAATATAAATGATATTATAATATAATATGATTATTCTGATATTTTAGAGATCCTTGAGTAAGATTAGATAGTAGTCGATTTACTTGAGCATTATAGCTATGTCATCTTTTTATAAATATAAAACAAAATACCTACATGAGTAAAAACTTGGGAACAACCTGAATTGATATCAGTACACTTTGTTCCAGCAATGTTGAAATGGTTAATTGTTTCACTTGAAAATAAATAGAGGAGATTATCAGTGGAGCTTACTCTGTGTAAGCGCATTGGGCACATTGATATATTGTCCGTAAAAGAAATAAGCCGCAGTAGCCGCTTGCCACCAGAAGGGACGTGCCTCTTCCAGTAAAATAAAAATTCATTTAACCCTTTCCCCGCCACGCTTTTTTCCGAAAATGGTGCCCCACACGCCACGACCATAAAAAAAAATCCAAAAAATTATTAGGTTATACTCAACTCATTCAGGCAAGTAAAAATACAACGTTTCTTGATCATGTTTTTTTGTCTGATATATCAGACATTGGCGTGGTGGGCACGAAAATGGTTTGTCTGATATATCAGACATTGGCGTGGAAAAGGTTAAAATAACTTATTGGTCGTCTACTAGCTGACTTTTGAACCATTACAGCAAATCGGTCGTCAAAACATTATGTATTTATACATATTGTAATATAATTATACTTTTACTTAGTATAAAACGAACCCTTATGTGTGTATTAAAACAAACAACTGTACGGTAAGCCCAAGTGCCAATGAAAACCTCAGCTCACGTAATTATGTTAAAAAGTTTTGAAATTGTTTGGATCTCCCAAAAATAACTGTCATTAGTAATGTAAGACATCAATTAACTTCTTCCTCGTTATTCATTTTAGGTTACTTAATTATAAAGTTCACTGAGTACTCAGGAGCCTACTTGCTCCAAAGTCCAAATAATGCGATTCGACCGAACTTTAGCGCCTACATTACAACTGTCTCAATTTACATATTCTCGACCCGAATTTTCCAAGCAGGCTTGGCGAAATTTCCTAAATTTGATAACAAAATTTTGATTATTAAATGATGTCATAATTTCTTGATAGCCTTTATTATGGTACGCGGTTATTCGCTGAGCCACGTTAAAATGTAATTGAGGCAATAAAAAGTAGTAGAATTATTGTGTTATTTAATTTTTACAGCGCGTTCGCGTTAAAAGTTTCTGTGCTTCCAGCGTATTAATTACTTTTTCACAATTTATTTTGTTATTACATATAATATACGCGGTAGTTTTAATAATTTAATTTGTTGTAACACAGAACAGAAGTTTATAGTACGAGATCCCACTGCTCGATTCTGCAGGTATCTGTTTTTTTGATACAACTAATTTTAAATGAATGTTAACCACTCAAATGTCAGTGTTCATCTTTTGCAGTCACCTGTTTTTTTAAAAATTTTAATTCTAAATTAAAGTTTTATGTATACTAATTCCAAAAATCCATGGTTGCCAGTTGGGAAATGGCCGCAAACAGAGGTGGCCATGATTTCAAATTTCCATGAACGATTCTTGCTCCAGGTAAGTGGACGCGCAAGAGAGAAGATGTACGCATTGATATGTGCTGCAAACAAGATAATAATGTAGTGTCGATGTAGTTCTAGTATTTTTTACTTTTTTTTTTATCCTACTAAATTATAAATTCGAAAGTCTAGATGTTTGGATGTTTGTTCGTTACTTAATCACGCCTAAACGGCAGAAATTTACATGGAATTTGGCACACGTATAGTTTATCACCCGGATTTTATAGCCTATGTCCTAATATAGGCTATAAAATTCCTACGGAAAACGTTTCATTCCCGGGGAATAACAATTTTGAAACTTCTGAACCGATTTTAATAATTCTTTCACTGTTGGAAAGCTACACTATCCCCGGTGGACATAGGGTACTTTTAATCTCATAAATGTGGGGGGAAGGAACCTATATTTTCTTTCACTTGTAATTTTTACTTGAAAGTTGTCTACAGAATCTAAAGGAAATCCAATGACGTTCAATGAACGTCATTGAGGAAATCGAACTTTTTTCATTTAATGTCCATGGATAGGATTATTTTTGTTTTTATTGGATTAAAATCTACTTTTTTTAAATTATAAATTTTATTAATATTATTATATTGAATTTGTGATAATTACTCCACGCCATTCTATTAACACTATTGCATTTTTACGCCATACATAAATAAATGCGGTAAATTTCTGGACAACAGATTTTTTTTCATCATTAAAACGTCAGTAGTCTGTCAACGTCGTTAACTTTTTGAAATTTAAAAAGATTTAATTCATGACACGTATTGAACTATTTTGGGAATACATTAAGTATCTTACATTATCTAAAAGTATTTTTTGTGCTAAATTTGATTTTTGAAAATGAAGACGTGTTTTTTTGTGCCACGAGGGTGGAAAATTGACTGATTTGAACAGTGAATCTTTAAAAAAGTGTGAACTTATATCAAAGTTTCGTAAAAAGAAAAAAAATTAATACAATGACATAATCTTCAATAGTAGCATGATGGAAGCACATGGTTATCATCTAACATGTTACAAAAAGTTCACTGTTTTAAAATAAAAAGACAGAAATGAATATAGGTTTTTATCTCACGCAAAAAAACTAGTCATCATGCTCTAATATTTATATTTTAATAAAAAAAAAGTTAAAAAAATACTAGAACTACATCGACACTACATTATAATCTTGTTTACAGCACATAGAAATGAGTACATCTTCTCTCTTGTGCGTCCACTTACCTGGAGCGAGAATCGTTCATGGAAATTTGAAATCATGGCAACCTATGTTTGCGGCCATTTCCCAACTGGCAACCATGGATTTTTGGAATTAGTATACATAAAACTTTAATTTAGAATTAAAATTTTTAAATAATATTTTTTAGGCAACCATTCCCTATTTCATTGCATACTTCCTTAACATTCATTTAAAATTAGTTGTATCAAAAAAACAGATACCTGCAGAATCGAGCAGTGGGATCTTAGACTATTATGTTAGTTAAAAATTAAAATGTATTTTAAGTGCGTCATTTAATCTAGGAATAGTATTCGTGCAATAATTTTTTTTTGTTCGCATTTATGTATTTACTAGCCTTCCGCCCGAGGTTTCACCCGCGCGTAATCTCTTTTTACAAATATCCCCCCTTCCCCCCCATTTCCGGGATCAAAAGTACCCTATGTTCACCGGGGATAGTGTAGCTTTCCAACAGTGAAAGAATTATTCAAATCGGTTCAGTAGTTTCAAAATTGCTATTCCCGCGGGAATGAGACGTTTCCCGTGGGGATTTTATAGCCTATGTCCTAATCCGGGTTATAAACTATTCGTGTGCCAAATTTCATCTAAATCCGTTCAGGCGTATAGACGTGATTGAGGAACAAACATCCAAACATCTAAACATCCAAACATCCAGACTTTCGCATTTATAATATTAGTAGGATAATATTTTTCTATATTGATGTATAAGATGCCCTAGCAAAAATGGGAATGGAATTAGACGTAGAACTCTAAGAATCCAGCTGTAAGTACTATAACATAATATTATATAGGGATGACATTTTCAGCAAAAGTGATTCAGCCTGTTCAGTATTTTCTGCTAAAAGAATAAAATTTGAAATCTTTGTAATAATTGAAACTCCGCGCGAACTACATCGCAGGCACCAGCTAGTTTGAACATAACATCCGTTTGTAATACAACATCCAGTCCATCAAAGGAAGACTAAGCAAGCCTCCTGAATTCACACAGTGGACACGTCTTAAGACCCACCTGTTATTTATATGAAGACATTTGCAGTAGCAGTAGCATGTAACATTTTACACCATTTAATAATTAAACCACTCGAAATATCTTATTTACATTTCTTGTTACATATTTAGAACTGTTAGCAGAAGGTATTTCAATGGAATTAAAAGCAGTTTCTAGCAATTTCACCGATTAATATTAAACGGAAAATAACAAACAGAATTTTGAAAAATGACGGCGGGTCTAATTGGATGGAAGAATTTAAATTTTTTCAAATACTCTATGAAAAATAAATTGAAAATTTTTATAAATAAATTGAAGATGTTTTATCTTATATTTTCATTGGTCAATAGGCACTTCTCCGTTTTGCCTTATTTATATATTAGTTTTCAGCAACTTCAGTAATCCATTGAATGTAGCTGCTGACACGAGTGGTAGCTGAAGGTATTTCGGGAAGGACGCCGCAGGCCAGCGCGTAGGAGCGGATGCCGACGATGACACCGCCGAGGTACACGGGGGCGCCAGGCTCACCAAAGCACCGGTCATTTGGGACAGTAGTCATAGAAATGTTACGGAATCCAGTGCAAAACTGGTTTTGGTTAAGTCTCATGCCCTGAAGTTGGTAAGGCTCATTGCACACAGTTAAGTTTAAGTTCGTCAGCCGAATTTCTCGTAGATCCTCGTATACCCCGCTTCGAAAACCGGGCATCTGCAAAAATGAACCTTATTATTATAAAAATTATACTCTGAATGTCTTAATTGACCTTAATTACTGCACTGATAATAATCTGATATTGCACCTTCTTTAAAATTCACGCAAGATTATTTTTTAAGTCATAACACAAATCAGCCATGCAACAGATATATACACTTACGCTGGAATATCCCCAGCCGGCGATAAGGAAGTCTGCTCCAAAAGGGACGACATAATTTGGTCCAGAGAATCGACCTGGCTGCACAGTGCTGCTGAAGACGATTTCGTTGGCAGTACGGATGACGGCGATGTTTTCCATCATTGTCGACATGTCCCAGTCATTGTGGAGCACGATCTCAGACACGGAATAAAGGTCGCCGCCATGGAACCAGTTGGTGGAGCCCACACGTACACGCCATTCCTCAGTAACGCCCTGTCTGTAAATGAATACACATTATGATATTAATTTTTAGTTATATTGGGAGAGGCTGGATGACGTTTTTGAAGTTACTTGAATTTTCGGGGATTTTTTTTTTATGTTGAGCAGCAAAATATCCAGCTGGTCGCCTGATGGTAAGCAATCACCGCCGCTCATGGACATCTGCAATTACAGAGGGATCGCTGATAAAGCAGCAGGGCTCTATAAATAGTTAAAATTCTTATTTGGCATCAAAATGCAGTCGCTTTCAAAGTGGGTAGTTACTGACTAAACACTTACTCCAGACAGTTGGCAGCTGAAAGCACAGCTCTGTTGTTAAGTAAGGCGCCGGCGCAGGTCGTCAGCCACGTAGTAGTAAAAAAGCGTGTAAGAGAGACTACTTCTGGGTGATCCTCAATCGTCGTCGGCACTACTTGCGTCGCCCGGCTATGGGACACTGAGAACGGTGGTATTAGAAGTTATTCACGGAGCTTTTTATGTCTTCACGTTGAACGCGCGGGCGCGGTGGCGGCGCGGGCGCGGTGCTCGCTACATATCCCGCGCGCGCGTTTGTAAGTGAACACTTCGATACCTAGCCATGTTTGATATTTCGCACCGCGCACGCCACTGCGCCCGCGCTATCAACGTGAACAAACGCTAACTTTGCGTAGTCCATCCTATTGCCAAATAAGTATGTTTAGTTCATATACATCTTTATTTAGTTTTAAACAATCTCAATTAAAAATTGTTTTGGTTAAAAACTTGTATAAATTTTGGTCTGAACCAAATATTGAAAAATTCAATACTAATTGTTTTATTAATTTACTAAAAGATGCGAATCCACTGATAAAATATAACTCGCCAAATATTATTGTAATACATACCTAAAGCCACCACCAACGCGAACAAAGTTATTGCAGCACGCATTTTTACAATGCCCTGTCCTGGTCCAGGTGTCGTTTTATGCCAACACCAATATTTGAACTGAAATGTTAGAAAACAAAATTAAAGATTACCTCATAAGGCAACGCTAATAATATCAAGCAGAAGATTAGATAGATAGATATTCTTTATTGCACCACACATTTAACATAATACAACAATACAAGCGGACTTATCGCTAATAGCGATGATCTCTTCCAATCAACCTTAGGATAGAGGTAATTACTTATACAAAATAATTAGAAGAAGATAAAGGGCATAGCAAAAAAAGAACTAAAATTTTAATAAATAAAGTTTGACTCCAAACATACAAATAAACTACTAACACTATCTATTAAACACATATAAATAAATACTATATTACTCCTATGTATTTTTTTGTATAAAAAATACTTGTAGGCTTACAGACATAATTATACACACATAAACATATTATTAGACATAAATAAGTTAAAATATATACAATACATAATTATAACAGAATTATGGATATCACGCAAAAGCAACAACTAACCAAAATAGACCATGAAAATGACATCACTCAAGCAGTAGATTAGCGGAGGGAAAGAAAGTAAGTTTTAACGCGAGTTTTGAAAATGGTAAGAGTTCGAGATTCATGAATAGAAAGGGGGAGAGAATTCCAAAGACGAATAGATTGAATAGTGATAGATTGAGAGTAGAACTGAGTGTGGAGGAAAAACTAGATGCATCTTTCGGGATGAACGCTGATCCGGGAGGACCCTTGGTGGATTGCAAGAATTGAAACCGTTCTTTAAGATAGGGAGGGAGAAGATTACTTAAATGACAAGACGAAGAATGAAAAATTTATAATTTATTTGTTTGGTAGTGATTTTGGTTTATTTACAAGTGATAACATACCGCCACATGAATTGACTTAGATACATACCCGTCCTCGTCGTGGCTACCACAGTTACAATTTTACAATACCAATTTTATTTATAAAAGATTTTATCATTTTTTACATTAAATTTTATCGACTGTTCATAAGATAAATTAATGTAATCATGGATTTGTTAGAAATTATCACTGAACCTAAAACAACAACTTTAAATTGTAATCTTTTAAACCAGTGATGAATGTTAAATAAGGAAATCACTATTGAAATTTTTAAAAAATGCTAAGGAAACGCTACTAGTTGATTTAAGATAACCATGTTTCACGGAAGCAGTCAATATGTCATCGTGTAGTAAAGTACATTGAACTACAATGTACTTGTAACTCAATGAGTAAAGTTATACAAGTTTAGTGTTAAATCAAGGTCCCAATTATTATCACTGGGTAGATGCACTTATGAGAGAGTTAAACTCCAAGTGCCTGACTGGATGAATTTGGCACAAAACTGACCTGAATGGCGTTCTTTGATGTCGAATAACCACTTTGGGTTGTAGAGCCAGCGAAGTAAGTAAATTAAAATAAGCTAATTACATATATTGCGTTTTGTAGAACCATTACAACTACCTTAAACCGCTTCTAATTTATTGATAGCATAATGTTATAGTTGATCAAATGCACAGTTTGAACATAAATAGGTATTATAAATAAGTATTTAGTATTGTCAGTTGTTGTCATCAAAAGAGTTACAATAGGTATCGTTGGTAAATATTGAGTACCTAATATTCACGGCTTAATGCGATAAGTAGGTTCAGCAGTTATCTTTAAAATCCTTTAAGACCCCCCTGGAAGTTAAACTTGCACACAGCATAATTTTATTAGGATTAATTAAATATAGTGAAATGAGAAACGCCCCGATACTGTCTTGTCTGTTTTCTTAGGTTTTTTTTTTATATCGACACTTCCATTTTAACTTTGAACAAAATGATTTATTAAAATATATTTTTCCTAAATTCAGGGGAAAGCTATAGTATTATTGATTAAAAATAAGAATGGAAGAAAGAAGAAAACAAATATTTTAAAAAATATAAAAATAAGTAGGTAAACTTTTAATAAAATAAATAAGTAAAAGTATATATAATTAAAGCAGACTTCAAAAATTAAAATGTATAAGTCAGTTTCAGTGGCGGTTATATCGATGTGTGATGTGGCTAGGCTGACACCGACTTCATAAATAGAATTTCTCGTGCATTAAATTACATACAATGACCTTCTTAATGTTGTATCAAATAAAGATTAAAAAACGGAGCTGAAGTGGTTGATTGATTTTGCCGTTGATAGCGGCTGTCAATTAAAGAAAAAATAATGGGAACCAAGTGCACACATGATATTTCGTGATATAACTTGAGTTTGCTAGATATTTCATGATCCAAATACTCATGATCCTAATGTCTAGGGCAGTGCGGTGGTTTTTATATTATTTTTATATAGAAAGAGCAAGAGGAAATAAAAAAAACAAAAAAAAAAACATATTATATAAGTATATGTTCGTGGTTGTTTCTGACACCCATAACACAAGTGCTTACGCTATTTTCTTTGGGGTCAGATCAATGTATGTGATGTTTTTAATATTTATATTTATACAACATTAAAAAGCAGACCATTAACTTTCTTACGGCACTTCTCCTCAAAAGGCCGTTGGCGTGGAAGTGCCAAATTCATTATTTCATGTCCTGCCACACCGTTGAATCCTATGGTTTTCCAAGTGTAGGTCATGGACTCAATAAAATATTTCCGAAACACACAGCCAAAGGTACTTAGTAAATATAATGTATTCCAACAGATTTCACCTGAGTGTGTCGTAACGTCTCACAACTTTCCACTACTCGCGTTCCGCGAAACCCGAACATTTAAGATAAGATAAGATATTTTTTTGCCCAAAACATGGTCACAAAAGATCTTATTGATTGAGTATAGTTCAGAACATTAGGCTTCGTTATTAAAAGTATACAAAATATGAATTAAAATATTTGCAATGAGAACAATAATTACAGTTTTTTTTTATTAAAATTATAAATTAATGAATCTTTTATCGTGTAATTAATTATTAAGCCAGTAGTAGGTACAGTTTTAAGCAATTTGAAGTACCTAACCCAAATTAAAAGGAATAGGAATAACTATGCATGTGTATATGCGTTACAATATAGATAGATTTTGCTAACTTATTGCCGATTCTTGTTCTATATTTCTGTCGCAAACAAAGTTTTTATAATGCAGTCATGTAAAAAACATTAATCACATTCAAATACATACATTATTATCTCGTTTTATGACAGTTATAAGTGAAATTTATTTCTATGATAATGATATCGACGGCCCCCCCGAATAAACGTGCAAGAGCTATAGCACAAAAAATTTTTTTTTGCTTCTTTGGATGCGGGACGAAGTCCTGCACCTTCTTAAATTTTTTGGTAATTTTTTGACAATAAACACCGAAGATATAGCTTCAAATATAGTTATTCTAGGGAAAAAACCTGTAAAAACATTACCCGAATATTGGTGTATTAAACCTTGCAGTCAAGTTTTATACACGATTATTAATGTTATGTCGTTTACACGTTTCTTCGTGTGAAAAGCAAAACTAAATACTATCGCAATCATTCATTACACATTATGGAGGGGTGCGGGGAGTTTTGCGAATTGACATTGCACATTCAAACAGCCGGTCAGGCATGCGGTGTACAGTGCACTTACACTTATATATTTCTTACCTATTCACACGAATAAACGTGCAAATGAAGCAACCTCCGGATTGAAACCACGTTCATTTTACAACTTGTTTATTAACAACTTAGTAGTAACAGTAATTCTGAATTATTACTCCATTTACAACAAATTTGGCATAGCTTCTGCTAATTGTAGTGTACACGACCGAGGTCCGAGAGTGAATGCCTCACGCTCCGTCCAGTCGACGCATGGCCCGGCCACCGGTAGTGGTGGTGGGAGTAGTGGGGAAACACGTGAAGGGCCATGCGTTAACAACGGAGCGGGAACATTAACCAAACGTTTTGATTGGCTGAGCTCTGCCGGAAGTCAATTTAATGTTTATCTAACATGTCGTGAAACGTAATTTAAATTATGAACTTACTCCAAAATTAATTAATACATATCAGTAGACTGTGTAATATTATGATTTAATTTAATTAAGGTTTATATTTAACAAAACGACAACAGCTCGGCCATCCAACTATAATACATGTCCTCATGTATGTTTTACTTATTATGAAAGTGAATTTATTAACAAGTGACTACATTCTGCCTATAATAGTTGTATGCTTATACAACGTATAAAAAAAAATCGTTACAAAGGCAATAATGCCTGAACTGACTGACAATTTTCCAAATACAAATACAAAATCATTTATTCGTGAGTAAGTGGCAGTGTCACCACTAGATCTTATTATACAGGTATAAAATAGTATCACTGCAACCTTTGTAGGCATACGAATATAAAAGTTTAGCATATTAAAATATCACATTCACACAAATAATATTTCAATACAAAACAAATGTCAAATTTAAAAAGCTTAACAATAAAAAATAATGTCTTTTAAGCTTAAGATTACAATTCAATTTAGATTACATTAACAAAACAAGGGAAAAATACAATATTAGTCAAAAAAAACAATCTTGACCTTGCCTCTGACCTTGTCTCTGACCTTGTCTCTGACCTTGTCTCTGACCTTGTCTCTGACCTTGTCTCTGACCTTGTCTCTGACCTTGCCTCTGACCTTGCCTCTGACCTTACCTCGATCTCTGGCTTCGTCTCTGACTTCGCCTCTGACTTCGTCTCTGACTTCGCCTCTGACTTCGTCTCTGACTTCGTCTCTGACCTTGTCTCTGACCTTGTCTCTGACCTTGTCTCTGACCTTGTCTCTGACCTTGCCTCTGACCTTACCTCGATCTCTGGCTTCGCCTCTGACTTCGCCTCTGACTTCGTCTCTGACTTCGCCTCTGACTTCGTCTCTGACTTCGCCTCTGACTTCGTCTCTGACTTCGCCTCTGACTTCGTCTCTGACTTCGTCTCATATAATTCAATTTAGATACCATTTACAATAACAATATAATTTCGGCAATAACAAACACTTTACAAACAACTACAATTACAAGGTACTTTAACAAAGACACTTTAATAACACAAATATAAATACTTTTCGCTTGACATAAACAAACAAATAAGTTATATAAATAAATACATTCTTACTTTACTCGTTTTATTATCTTCGTTAATTAATAGTGTTCATTAACTTGTGTAAGGGGTGAATCGCTCCTATTCACTTCTAAATAAACAAGAGTGAATCGCTTCTATCCATTCGCCTAAACTAAGAGTGAATCGCTTCTATCCACTCGCCTAAACTAGGAGTGAATCGCTTCTATTCACTCGCCTAAACTTTCAATTCAATTTATTTCATCAACAATAAAATTATGTTTGAAAGTATATAAATTACAATAATTAGGCATAAATTAAATAATAAGGCATTAAATAAAATCACATTACACCTAAATTTAAAAACAATACAATAAGAATAAATACAATTAGTTAATAAATAACAATTTATAACTATTACAATAATCTCAAGCTCTTAATAATTACAATTATACAAATGTCATGCCATCTTCACTTAATAAAACATACCAATAAATTCAAAGACTAGTTATTTTATGCATTGGTAGAAAGAAAATCCTCTAAACTGTAAGAGCACTGTTCCAATAAAAAAAACCTCAGTTTTTTCCTGAATTCACTTTTATAGACAACATTTTTCAATTCGACTGGTAGCTAGGAGTGAATCGCTTCTATTCACTCGCCTAAACTAGGAGTAAATCGCTTCTATCCATTCGCCTAAACTAGGAGTGAATCGCTTCTATCCACTCGCTAGCTGGCTGGCTGACTGACTGGCTGACTGACTGACCGACCGACTGACCGACTGACTGACCGACCGACTGACCGACTGACTGACCGACCGACTGACCGACTGACTGACCGACTGACTGACCGACCGACTGACCGACTGACTGACCGACCGACTGACCGACTGACTGACCGAATGACTGACTGATACAGTAGCATAATTATGTTCTTTGCTCTTGTAACCCTGTAAGGGTGTAAAAACCCTCACCTCTAATTTTATATTTGGCCAAATACTGATCTCTAATCTACGTTGCCATTTTACATATTAGTAACCCAAAGTTCTATGAGGCTGTGATAGAAATTTATGGGGAGATACAGTGAATCCACAATTTCAAGTTCTTTCATATTCCTTCCTATAACCCTGAAATCTCGTGACTACAAAGTAATTCCAGTAATAAATACTTATTACCCATAGTGTATTAGAAAATATTAAATTCGATCAATTCGCTCGTCACTATGCGGCGTTAGTCTCACTAAATAAGAAAGTTTTGACTAGAGAAAATTCCATCCAAACTGCGAGGAAAAGGCGCTTTTAATTAGGACTAGGGTACTTTAGTATATGTTCTGTGACTAAGATGACAAACGCATTTATTTATATTTACTAAAGTAAGCTTCAAGGATAAGAAAATCCTTATCTATAGGCAAAATGACCAAATGCTACAAATAGTATGTTCTAGTTTATTGAAAATACTATCGATTAAATCGATACTGAAATTAAGCCAATACCATAGTTAGTGTCGATTATTATGTTGTAATTGACTAATCTGCAATTTCTACCCTTATTTTTATTCACAAAACGTCATAAAGTTGGGTTGACACTCAGGTGCCAGCTGAACTGTACCCCCTTAACGATACTATCTTAGACGATAGGTCAATTACATCGATTAGATCGATATCATCGACAATATCGATTGCATTGTATTTGACTATGCACTACAATCGATTATAATCAATTCTATTGAATAAAGGTAGAAGTCGATATTATAGACTACATCGTCGTCATCGACACCATGGTTAAAGAAATTCATTATTTCTCATTTGAATTACAATGGGTATTCCATTACTGAGAAACAAAATATAATAACTTACAACTAAAATTATAAATCAGCGATCGAGCACTTAATCCTTCTAGCCCCGGATTACTAGACACAATAGAAAATCTATTGTTATGCGGCACCCGAGTGCCGGTTCGGCGTTGAGTGGTTAATATTACAAACATTGCAAACAAGACCACTATAGACGGTAATATTTAATAAAGTTTTTATAAAGTACCATCGTAATTGGGAATATAGACATCATGCCCTGTTCCGACATGGATGTACAAAGAAATGCAACGGCTAGATTAAGGCATTTGACAATTTTAGTTTACACAATCGCCTTTTGGGAAAATTTTAATTTAATGTTGAGAAAATAAGTGTATGTATTAAAGTGTAAAAAGTTATGGAATAGGGATAACTTTTAGTTATTACTGTTATCATTTTTGTTTTACTTATTATTATTTATTTATTAGTTTTAATGTTTTTGATAATTCAATTCAATGTTTGATTTATGTGACTTATAGACATTACCTATAGAACATTGTGTAAATAACTAAATAAACGTAATTAGAATTACATTTTATTTTTGAATGTAAGATTTAAGCATTTTTTTCTTTTAAAACAACCCTGGATTCGGCATTTTTCACCCACAATGGGAGCTTATTATATAGCTGAGCACCTTCATATTCAACATTTCTCTTCCCATAGTTTGTTCTAGGTTTTCGCACAATTTCTTTGTGAAAGCAATGTTGGTATGCATTTCATTAATATTTTTCTTACCAGTATGTACATCTTTTCTGTAGATGTGAAAAGAAAATTATAATTGAATAAAATCTTAATTATTTTGTTTTGTTTTCTTTGAACCGTACCCCAGACTTCTATTTAATATCCTATGTGTGGTTTTACTGGTCCGAGGCAGCTCGAACACTCTTCTGCAGGTGCTTGCCAACAAAATGGATAGCCCATTCTTTCGACACTGGGTATCCATGCATGTCAGGTCCAATGAGTACTTCAAACTGAACTAACATTAAATATTAAGCGCTACTAACATTTCTATGGATCCATTATTTGTTATCCGAAATAAACAATTTCATTTCATTTACTAATGTATTGTATACTAAATAGCGTATTTTCCTAGGAAAGCAATTTTTATATAGAATACCAGTCAAAGTTACGAGTTTCGATATTATTTGTTCAATTATTTTCAGGTTTATGGTCAAATGATGTTTTAGTGCTAAGAATGTACCGATCTCCTTTTGTTAATATAGACCTATTCTTATCATCACTAAACGGTATTTTAAATAAACCCAGACACATGAAAACGCTTATTCTTGCAGGTGATGCCAATATTGATATCCTTAGTGATAGCCCTAGCGAAAGGTTGCCAGACTAAATGCATGAGAATGTTATGCTACCGTCAACAGTTTGGTCGCTCCAATCTAAACTATCAGCCAAGACTATCCAAGTTTAACGTACAAAAACTAGACACGTCGAAAATACTTTGATTTCATATACTTTTACAAAGTCATTCATTCAATAATAGACGCTCCTAATTTACTTCCCGAAATCTCACTTAACACTAAACAGTGCTCGTAGGCTCAACAAAATCAATCCCTTTGTTTACAGACATTTTTAAAAACAACACCTCGTTTTACAGTCCTCTTATCAAAATGGCTCGTCAGTTTAATGAAATGGCAAAAGACAACATTAAGTTAAATAACTTCACTCCCAAACTTTCTCATCATATAAAACATTAAAGGATATCCTCTATCTCACACCCGAAGGCCTCGATGCAGGGTCTGACCAGTACCCGTGTGCCAGCTCTAATTATTAGTTGTACTAATATTTATTTATACATTTAAGAGGTAAGCACACCTGCTTAGCTTACAGGTGTTGCTTTAAATTTTGTAGGTATGTTACTTGAATTTCACTGAATTATTGTAAACTTGTCTTTAAATTCACACGTCCTCCTTATTGCATGTCATTATGTTACACATATTTTTGGATTGCTTTCCAGACATAATTGTCTACACTACATTTAGGTATTTTAATGATTGTAATTTGTTGTGTGTAGTTAATAAATAAAATAGAAATAAAAAATAAAAAGACTACACAGGTGCCTTATGGCTGAGCATCAACTCATACCTGCGATGGCAGAACCCACACGTAGCAAAACATGTCTAGACCACATCTTCATCAGGAACTCACCCGAAAAAGCTTTAGGTATTGTTTGCAGAAGCAATTTAACTGACCACTATATTTGCATTGCCGGGCTCTCCACTATACCTACAGCACAGGTTTCGAATAACAGAGTTCAACATCAAGTTGACTTACAGAATCTAGTGGCAAATATCTCCTCAGCTGACTGGAGTACAGTACTTGAAAGTAGTGACACCAACGAAGCAGTCAACTACTTCTCAGATATTTTAGGTAAAAGAATTAAAAGACATTTCAAAAAAAATTATAAAAAAACGGTCACGCAATAACCTAAAGCCGTGGATAACTCCCGGATTAATACGTTGTCAAAAAAAAAAAGAAAAACGAGAGACAAACTTCATTTACAAGCAAGGAAAAACCCGCATGACCACATAATACAAATAAGCTACAAACGGTACCGTAACTTTCTCACAGAACTTTTACATAGAATTAAAACAAACATCAAAATGATCAGCTATGGGCGACTATTAAAAATATTTGTAATATCCCCAACAATAACAACGACGCAACAGAGTTGACAAAGACTAAGACGGACCAAATTCAATCTCTTAACGTCACAATACCTCAGTCGGTGCGAATCTGGCGAAAAATTTCCTTGCGTCGTACTCTGCTATCAAGAATCCTTGCTGACCGATGATTGGCGGCTACGGCTTCTAGCACGAGTGTCACGATTGTCCCGGCTGCGAGTTGAGCGTCACAGGTAATATCGGAGAGCGGTCACCCGTTTTTATCTGAAAAGGAAAAAAAAACAAAGCCAGATTTCCGTTTCTTACTTTTATCAACCCTAGACAACAACGAACGGTAGAATTGTTTAACATTGAATCGTATGTAATTTTGTGCGATATGTGACGGCATTGTCAAAAGGTAGTCTTGACCGAATGCAATGTTGTATGATATGTAACGGCATTGTCAAAGGGTAGCCTTGACCAAATGCAATGTGTGATCTATGTAACGGCATTGTCAAAGAGTAGCCTTGACCAAATGCAATGTGTGATATGTAACGGCATTGTCAAAGAGTAGCCTTGACCAAATGCAATGCGTGATATGTAACGGCATTGTCAAAGAGTAGCCTTGACCGAATGCAATGTTGTATGATATGTAACGGCATTGTCAAAGGGTAGCCTTGACCAAATGCAATGTGTGATCTATGTAACGGCATTGTCAAAGAGTAGCCTTGACCAAATGCAATGTGTGATATGTAACGGCATTGTCAAAGAGTAGCCTTGACCAAATGCAATGTGTGATATGTAACGGCATTGTCAAAGAGTAGCCTTGACCAAATGCAATGTGTGATATGTAACGACATTGTCAAAGAGTAGCCTTGACCAAATGCAGTGTGTAATATGTAACGGTTATTTTTTCAAAAGGAGAAAAAAAAAATATGTAGGTAGAGAGAAAAAAAAATAACAAGTGTTTACAATACCTTTTGTGGAAAATTCGTGAGCGATCCCTCTTCTGAGCTGAAGCAACCTCCGGATTGAAACCACGTTCATTTTACAACTTGTTTATTAACAACTTAGTAGTAACAGTAATTCTGAATTATTACTCCATTTACAACAAATTTGGCATAGCTTCTGCTAATTGTAGTGTACACGACCGAGGTCCGAGAGTGAATGCCTCACGCTCCGTCCAGTCGACGCATGGCCCGGCCACCGGTAGTGGTGGTGGGAGTAGTGGGGAAACACGTGAAGGGCCATGCGTTAACAACGGAGCGGGAACATTAACCAAACGTTTTGATTGGCTGAGCTCTGCCGGAAGTCAATTTAATGTTTATCTAACATGTCGTGAAACGTAATTTAAATTATGAACTTACTCCAAAATTAATTAATACATATCAGTAGACTGTGTAATATTATGATTTAATTTAATTAAGGTTTATATTTAACAAAACGACAACACAAAGGACTATTACTCGATTAGGAATGTTTCTACTACACTAGAATATAATTTTAAAAGGATCATTTTACGAATTACATGAAAACTATAAATATTTTCCATATTGTTGTGACTTATACTAATACCTAATTTTTTTTTCTTTGATTTCGTCATACATTATACAGGCATATTTAAATACCACGTTGAAATATTCACATTTTTACGTTTTTAATTTCTCCTGAAAAGTTGATGAATTTCCTTTGCACGTTTATTCGGGGGGGCCGTCGATATATCACGCGTGTTCTCATTTCTACATTATACAATAAAATTAAGTGTTAACAGATAATTTTGCCAACATTGCGAACTGTGTGTAAGCTCTTGCTTAGAAAATATAACAGGTTTGCTTTAATATACATTTTATGTTTGTAAGATAATTGAATAAAGAACTTGAATAGGACGATCTTTTAAAATCATAATTATGTTGGCTACTTAGGTACCTATATGGTGGTATAAAGAAGGTTACTTTCTAAACTTAAAAATCCGAAACGATAAGTAGCCTTTACTACTTTCCATCTTCATAAAAAAGGCGACGAACAAAAACATTTCTAATTCTGTTATCCCTTGACAACTGAGAATTATCCTAAAATAAAAAATGTACTCTCCCAAGATCTATGAAGTCTATGCCAAACTTTACAAAATATCGATGCAGTAGTTTTTGCGAAAGTGTAACACAGACACAGTTCGATGGACAAGCGGTTTTGTTAAACTCGGGTCACCAGCCATTAATTAAAAGTCTTTAGTTATTTGATCCCTGCCTTCATAGTTGCCATAAATACAGGATGATCACTATAAATCATGTCTATTTACCGTAACTTACGAGAATACTTACTACGCGCGGAGATGCCGAAGGATTACTGATAACGACACAGTCATAGTTTGTAAACAAAAGAATAACGTTCTGACGAGGTAAAGTCACACAAACTGACAATCTCAAGTGTATGGATTAAAATACGATAAAGTTATGTTATTTGAAATTTTATTTTACCGGCATACAGTATTGCATTACGAGTGAAGTAAAACAGTATATCTATTCGATCTAAAGTGAATTTAGGCTGTGTGTATACAATTTTTTTATAACTTCGATAATATTGTAAGCGGCTTCTATGTTTGAGTCTTTTATATCATATTGTATTTAGTGCTGTGAATAGCACTTACAGCAGAAAGTAGTTAATAACAGTACTTAAACGTGTAAAAATGACTGTTGATTGTGAGAATAAAATCAATTATGAACCTGTTGCAACTTTTTCAGGTAAGTAACTTTCCACTTGACAGTTACTATATGATTATGAGCGTCAGCAGACGATTGTTCTGTGTGTGTGTGTCACAGATACAAAGTCTAAGCTGACGATACACTTATAATAAGGGTACATAATTTTGAATTAGTGATCTAACACAAATAAGTATGGCCGCGTAAAGGATAATTGCATCGGAGCACCATTATTATGCTTAATTAATCGTCACTGATGCTTTAAAATTTCCATGGTTTACTTGTCTGACAAGAACGAATATTTATTTATTTGCTCCCATTGCTAACGTGACTTGATCCCTCCAGCTGTTTGGATTATTAATGACATGAAATCATTTATAATATTTGATACCACTAACCCCTTTCATAGAATTAGGGCCAGTTTTACTGATGTCACATACGTTTGTAATAATTCATCTGTCACATGATAATGATGTTGCCTCCTTTTATCAATTTTCAATAAAGATGACATGATCATTATACAATATAAGAAAAAATACAATTTGCCCAGGTATCAGGCGGCACTCGAACCCATGTCAATACTAGAAGAAAGTCAACGGGTCCGCTAAGGTTTCGGTAGCATAGTTGGTAGTGCACTCGCCCGGACTGCGAGGGACGTAACGTGGGTTCGAGTACCGCCTGATACCTGGACAAATTGTATTTGTTCTAATGTATTTGTATTAATATCGCCATTATTATCTGATAGGTCAATAAACACCAACTTATCGGACAGAGGTGAAATGGGCCCTTATGATTCCTCCTTAAACAGTTACAACGACAATCATTGTACTCGTAGTAGAGCTCTTGCATGACGTAGGTAACGTTTGGTTTTGTAAACGTCTTAAGCCAAGTACATATTTTATTGTACATAAAATGCACTTTCATCTTATAGAAAAGCGACCGAGGTTCTTACTTTGACCGATACCACAATACCTTGGGTTATTGCTTGCCATCCATCCATACATTATTCCTTTAACGTCTGCCTACGTCGTTGCAGTATATATCAGAATATTATCTTGACACTAAAATGTTGTTTGGTTGCACTTGACTCCATTTATATAGAGCCAACGCTGTCCATTTTTGATACCGGATTAACACTTAAAGGATTTATGACATAAGCATAACAAGTTGTATTTCATTGTTATACTTCGTCAAAGTCTCAATCCGCTTTTACAACATGTATTAACAGTATTAAAGATGCATTGAACTCTATCCCATCGTTTCTTTGTTTACCGCCAATTAGTATCTACTAATAGTAATCAGTTACATGCTCTCCGATAAGGGATAACCTACATTTATTGTATAAATATAATCTTGTAACTTAAACTGTAACAGTCGGATTATTTAGTTGGTTAGTTAATTTGTGGTGAATTATTTAAGATGAGACTTTTGTCAGGCCAGGATAAAGATGGGGGGCCGTCTGAGATGGCGCATATGAGAGGTCAGTGAACTTTTATCAAAATCTTTGACTATTAAGGCTCTAGATATTATTACGATTCATAATGTTTTCATAAACTTGGTAATGTCGTTAATTTTTAATATTGTTTCTCTAATAGGTATTTTATTATATTTTAACGAAAACAGCTAAGATAGGAAGAACATGAAAAGATTAGTATATTATGCTCCTGTATTTTTAAGCACAGATTACGAAACATTCTTAATAAATATATTGTATAATTTTGCCATTCCTAATTAAAAACATTTTGTATCGATATTACAATTCAGTTAATAATACAATAAACCTTAATAAAATTATATGTACGAAATTTTGCTAGTTAGATAGCGATCTTTCGAAGGTTTTAATCTAAAATAACTTTTTTAAAACAACTTTCTAATTTATAGACAGAATGATGGTATGGTTCATTCAATACACAGTTATATCAAAAATACTATCAGTTTATAAAAGTATAATAAACTACCAGTAGTTGGTGACCAGTCATCAAAGTAGTAAAAGTATCGTCGGTATATTTAATCACGCATATCTAAAAAATTGAGTAATATTCACGGCTTAGTGCAGCAATTTATTGCGATAAGTACATGTTATCAGTTTGACACAATGAAGAATAAGGCTTGGTAATTTATTGCGTACGTTCTGTCACAAACGTTAAGCGAGTATGTAGTTGCACTGTGGACTATTGAGCATAAGTGATAAGTCAATCACCTTAATAACTCGCAGCGTATGTCCTAAGAATATACTTATGTAGAGTTACATGATTCATCGTTATTGTAATGACCTGATGCTGCGTCAAACTTTTAGTAAGTCTCCTCATTCAAGAGGAGGATAATACAAGTTTTTTCTTATCCAAGGATAATGCAATTTTATTAATATAAAATAAAATAATAAAATACAAGTTATATTACTAGAATCAGCGAAATATTGATGTTGTATTAATTTTCATGGCTTTTGCTTTTTTCGAAAGATTAGTAAAAGGTAATCTAATAGCACTAAAATTTATTCCGTTAGGGATTTCATTGCAATTTGTTTTTAATTTTAAAATATATTGTTATGTATTTTGTAGACCAACTTTTATTGCTAGTTGAGTCATACATTTTACGAACAAATTCAATTCCAAGGTTTTTCTTAAAGTAAATTAACAAATTTTACATAAAATAATACTACCAAACGATAAATTAGTAGCAACGGTGCCTCAAGATGGACCAATATTGGTTTACGTAGGAATTAAATCAGAAGAATAAATAGCTCCGAAGGGACCGAGCCGCGGTTACCGGAGCATTTCAAAACAAACTTTATTAAAGGGCTCAAGTGTACTTACACGTGCTTCACTCTCCTTTAGAGTAAATAGCAAGAGAAACTGTTAATTAAATTATGTGTCTTGTACATTTTTTTTTTCTCTGGGCACTTGTCCCAATCTATTTTGGGTACGCATGTATGTAGCGTGATCATAATAATATTTTGTAAATGCAAGTGCCTGTGATTTTGAGCACCTACCGTCAGACCTCTGTAACTCGCAACAGAGAAACCAGACCATCGATGGGTTTAAGTTCCACCACGATGTTTACCGTCACCGCCGAGCCATAGCATAAATTAATACAAGACAAAGCCGCTCGGGTATAAATTCCCGCCGTGGGTCTGGTTGGTGGTAGGACCTTTTCAGAGCCCGACTGGTTAGCTACCTTCCCCACAGGTGAAACCTGCCGCCATAACAGTTCTGGCTGTGTTCCGGCAGTATTTATGTGGGATCTAATACACTTGAAATCATTGGTTCGAAAATCAGATAAGCCTACAGTCTGGCATAACACAAGGTGAAGTGTCCCTCAATGGAATAGGCCGCAGTGGCCGCTTACCATCAGGTGGGCTGCGGCCTGCGTGTCTGTCTGCCAAGTAATGTAGTATTAAAAAAAGTTGTTATTTTCATGTAAGCTATATTCCAGTAAATCAATAGTTATTTGTTATACAAGAGTGCAAAGTTGCTTTTTAACCGCGTGTTCAATTTTGATGACCGAGCAAGCGAAGGATTCTAAAATTGAATCACGAGCGCAGCGAGTGATTCAAAATTAGAATCCTGAGCGTTAGCGAGGGAATCAAAAGAGCACGAGGTGAAAAATCTTTGCACTCGAGTGCAACACGTAACTTTTCATTCCACCTCAGCGAGGAAATGACTAAATGCAAAAAAAGCAAATTGACTAAGCAAATTGAAAAAAGAACACCAAGAAGGTTCCGAGTCTGAGTTTTTAACCAATTAAAAAAAAGTTGTATGATATATTCGGCACTATAGAGGTAGCAGTAAATAGGTTTAATGTTTTTTTTAATTCACAAACTTAGTGCACACGATGTTCTAAATTCAATTTACTTTATCCTCTAGAGAATAAAAACGGCTTTTCCACTCAGATATTGAAGATTAAAAATACTCTTTCCGAGATGGTGGGATGAAAAAAATATTAAAGCTTCGTGTTAGTGTAGTGGACACCGTTCTTTGATAGGACATTAGGGCAGGAAAATTTATGTAAGCGGGCGCAGCTGACAACACGGGACGCTGTTTGCCCCTCTCGGCCTCCAGCCCTATTGGCCACGAGCTTCTGTCTGACCTCGTTTATAACGTATCTATATTCGCGTAACGATATTATTAATACTCATAATCCCTCCTCTTTCGAACTTATATCATTCCAATATTATTGAATCAAATCACGATCGTAGCATCCTACGTATATTTTACGATCAGATCTCAATATACACGTTTAAAAAAGTTTACTGTATCAATGTGGTTAACATTGATATTTTGTACTTAGGGGGAGATTTGAACCTACGCTTTCTTGAGCATAACAAAACCTAGCACATTCAGAGATATTTCAAAGGATTTCCTAAACACTAGCACAGCTCTCTATTATTTAGTTACAAGGTGAAACCAGGTTTACTTATAGTTAACTAACACATAATATTGTTCAAAAACACCAAACATAATATTTAACCATTATTGATAACTAACGGTATGATCAATTAACCCAATTGATCGCGATTAGATAAAATCAAACCAAATCATTTATTACATTCATGAATATGATAGATTACTAAAATTGGTAAAAAAGTTATCATTAGCTGTCCAAAAGTACTGGCATAGCCAATGAACCTGCAATGGATACTTCAAATATAATTTCTCATTATTAAACTTTTTATTTCTATTTATCATTAAAAGTTTCTTCAAAGTTATAATGACATTTTTAACTAGCTTTTGTTTTAGTAATATCACAATTTTTACGTCAGATTTGAACCTCAATTCGCTCGGTAGGTGGTATATTTGATTAAAAATAAGTAAGGGCTAGAATTATATATCTACATTGGCATGCGAATATTTGGCAGCTTATAATATTGTGTTTTTAGCTAACCTGTATAAATGTCTGGGTAGTTTTAAATAAACTTGCATATTTCCATAAAGAAAGAAGAAGGAAGATATTGTAAGGATCTCTCAATTAATCAAGTGGGAGTACATGAATCCCTGCTACTTATGTTTGTATTATTAGATGACCCGCGATTTCAATCTAACTAACACCTCGAGGGAAAACATTTAACAGGCTTTGACAAAACTGGTAAGCCAGAGCCTTATATAAGACATTGAAGTTGAAATAATATAAATTATTCTGCAAATGGATTCATTTAAAAAATACTTCTGCACATTAATCTTTTTTCCTGCCGCAGCATTTCGACGTCATTGGCTTGTTGCCGCAGTCAGTAAAAAAAACTATTTCGTATTTTGCTAACATAGCTGATGGATACGGTGATTGGTCGTCAACTAGCCGACTTCTGAATCATTACAAAAAATCGGTCGTTAAATCTTTATGTAATACATACTTTTACTTAGTATACAACAAACATCGATGTTTGTATTTACAACAAACAACATTTGCCCCTGTTGATAATAACAGCTAGATTATCATTGTAAGGCAAGCCCAAGTACCAATGAAACCTTCAGCTAACGGAATTAAAAAGTTTTAAAATTCTCCCAAAAATAACAATCATTACTGATGTAAGATATTAATTAACTCTATCCCTCGTTATTCATTTAAGGTTACTTAATTATAAAGTTGAGGAGTAGGTACTGAGGAGCCTATTTGCTCCAAATAATGTGAATCGACCGAACTTTGGCGCCTACATTACAACTGTCTCAATTTACATATTCACGATCCGAACTTACCAAGCAGGCCTGGCGAAATTTCCTTAATTAAATTTGATAACAAAATTTTGATTATTAAATGATGTCATAATTTTTTGATAGCCTTTATTATGATACGCGGTTATTCGCTGAGCCACGTTAAAATGTAATTGAGGCAATAAAAGTAGAGAATTATTATGTAATATCATTTTTACAGCGCGCTCGCGTAAAGCTGGAAAGTTTTCTGTGCTTCCAGCGTATTAATTACTTTTTCACAATTTATTTTGTTATTATATCCGCGGTCGTTTTAATAATGGAATCTGCTGCAACACAGAACAGAAGTTCATTTATTACTTTATATTTTTTATTTAAAATTTCTGTACATTTCTGACCTAAACATTTCATTAAAGAGGCTGCACTAAAAAATGGGTAATAACCAAATGCGCCTTAGAGCCAGTCAAATGTAAATACTATGTTTTCGCTGGATAAAAAAGGAAATAGGATATTTTCCTTCATTTAATAGATTCCTTAATACATTTAAAATCACATTATGAAGTCCTCGACCAGTATTAATAACATAATAGAATTAGTTCCCGGTTGTATATTCCATTAGTCACAATGGAGGCGAATCCTAGTCCTTACGTTCCCCTCCCAGCCAGCGAGAGGGTTCAGGGGTTGATGGTCTAACCGTTTATTCAGTAAAAGGCACGACTGCCGGCTGATTGCCGCCGCGCCCCAGATAAGAAATAGGCCGGATTTGTAAGGGTTAGCAGATAAACTCAGGAGAGAGGTGCTTTTTATGTGCATTTTTAAGGTCCCGCTATATAAAATGGCACAGTTTATTTCATTTTGACTAAGTTCTAAAGATATATTTCATCGCAACGGGCTCTGTCTAAAGCAGACAATATCAGCCTTTTAGGTCCAGTTGGTCAGTCAGTGATAAATTATCTGTTAGACAACTGTTAGCCACTGTCTCTTTTGTCCTTGAAAAATAAAAAAGACTGAAAAATAACACGATCTGCCAGTTTAATGAAACTGGCCCTAAGTTAAAAAGTAAATAAAAATCCTACGTCGTTTATTTATACAGGAAATGCAACTTTTGTTAGGTTTCATTTAGACACCATTGACGTGATAATTTGTAGGCCTTATATCCTTACTGGTTAGTTAGTTAAAGGTAAAGATACAAAAAGCTCTAAATAAAATAAATTTTTATCAAACTGGGAGGCAAACGAGCAAGCATGACCCCTGCTTGTAAGTGATCTCTTTCGCTCATGTACGTACACCTGCTTGGGTCTCATGTGTTGTCCATCTTTGAGAAAATAATATGGAGAGAAATGGAAGGGTTATTGAGGATTGGGTGGGATTGGGAAGAGTTGTTGGGCCTCCGACGCTCCCACTCACTAAACAGTGCAACAAAAATGCTACTCGGACTATTCATTCATACATTGGTCTTTGTGAAGGGTTGGTACTTTGTGGGTGCGTGGTACAAGTACGTAGTCAAGCCGTATTTTCTAATAAACTGACCAAATTATGATAATTATCGACGTAAATAAGTCACCTATACTAATATTATAAATATGTAGAAAAGATTTGATTGTTTGTTTGTTTGTATTGAATAGGCTCCGAAACTACCGAACCAATTTGAATAATTATTTCACTGTTGGAAAGCTACACTATCCCCGGGTAACATAGGGTACTTTTGATCCCAGAAATGTGGCAGGAAGGGGAGGGGAGGTATTTAAAAAAAGAAATAACGCGCGGTTGAAACCGCGGGCGGAAGGCTAGTAATTTATAATTTATCATGTTCTGTGATAGCACTTATCATTTATGTGTAGTGTATTAGTATATTGGTAGCGATTATGGCATGGATTATGAAACGTAAGGTAAGAACTTTGTTTTGAATGTAATGTGGGCCTTTAAATTATAGATACTTAGACTACTTATAATATGTAATAAGTATGTATGTGTGTAAATAGCGCGTCAATGGCGATCTTGGAACCTTTCATTTCAAGTGTACTGGCTCCCACATTAATATTGCCGGAACACAGCCAGAGCTTTTATGGCGGCAGATTTCACCTGTGGGGTGGTAGCTAGCCAGTCGAACTCTGAAAAAGTCCTACCACCAACCAAACACATGGCGGGAATCGAGACCACGACCTCCAGGTTTTATACCTAAGCGGCTTAGCCTCTGTTCCACGGATGCAAATGACACTATCATGGGCCGGTACTGAAACCATAATGGTCGCTTCGAGGAATACCTCGAAATTATCTAAACAAATAAATGTGCAGGTACAGTTTTGATGTTTGTATGTACATGTATGATACGATCATAAATTCTTCTATCTGATTCTTCTATCTGCGGTCAAGGTCGCGGGCACAAGTAGTTTATTATTATAAATTATAATATATACATAGTTTTTCCAGATCCAAAGTAAAAAACAGAAATATCTTGAACAAACCGTGATGTACGTTACAATATAAGGTTAACAAACGTATCAAAAAGAACAAGGTTACCGGTTATCACGAAAAATGAGCGAAAAATACTCAGATTTCCATTTTCACGTTCTATAATAAAAGTTATTACAAACAGAAATGCCTCCGTCCGTTTGTACGGCGCTTCGCTCGGTTTGGAGCCTCCTTTGTTGTCTAGGGTCGCCTAGCAATCTACACAGCAAAAAATACTGATTGTGCATCAAAAAAATACTGAATTGCTAACCTAACCTAACCTTTGGTGTGCAATCAGTTATTTTGATGTACATTTCAGAATTTTTTTTTTGATGTACACTTAAATTTATCCCTTTTTTTTATATTTTTGCTCTCATTCTTCCAGAGTTCAGATTAGATCATATCTGAGATGTAGTAGCCAACTGGTTTGAAACGCCCCCTGATGTTTATATTCTTCTATATAGCCTTTTTCAAATCGGTCCAGTTGTTTCGGAGCCTATTGAATACAAAAACAAACACACAAACAAATAAACAATCAAATCTTTCCTCTTTATAATATTACTGTAGATTACTGCCGTCTGTTTGATGGATCTATGATTTTTTTAGAACAGAAATACATAATTACACCCTTATATTCTCTTTTTTAAATGAAAATAGGAGTCAAACTAGTCAGTGTGACACCTCATGGTAAGTGATCACTACCGCCAATGGATACCTGCATCTAGGATATCGGATGTGGGGCCTGCTTTGGAGAAAATAATATATAGGGTCTGCTGTAAGACTGTGTATTTCCCAGGTCAAATCGGCCCTTTCGAGTGACAGGCAGGAACTGTCTAATGGCTCTACCACACTCTATCGATTTCCCTCCAGGCGTTATTCTGTGCATTACAGCTTTACGTTTACAACGTAAAATCCGGTAGCCTATCCACGTGGGTTTGTTTCATTTGGATGACCATCAATGATGATGTCAAGGGTTCGGTTTGCAATATCCCAGCGTACATTTCATTGAAAGGGTAGAAATTCGGAATCACGCATTGCGCAAAACACCGTCGTATTTCGTGTGCATTTGACAATCGGAATAGTGTAGTGGCTTACAGTTCAATAAATCAGTTGCTGTACAATTTGAATGCTAATTTTTTGGTAGTTCAAAGCTCATGTTGTTTTTTTGACTGACTGGTTGACTGGAAAGCTGGTTGGGAAAATATGGTAATTATTCTTTGTTGCAATTTTTATTTGTGTCCGATAGGTGCACAATTTCCAGCAGTTATCTCAGGAAATGGATTATTATCCAATGATTGAATAACTCGTACAATTTTTGCTTTACGAGTATGTTATTAATTTTTTGGACTTTCGCGTTCTAAACATTAAAATTTCTATCCTGCCTGCAACCTGATCTAATATATAAAAAAAAAGCTTTCCGTAACTGATTAAGTATAATCAATATCTGAGCGGGGTATTAATTAAATAACCTAGATTTCAACCCATACTTTATTGCTTTAATCATCCTCAATCTCAGGAAACCATTCTAATGTTTCTTATTAATTAAGTCGCTCCGAGAAATCGGTCATCAAGATTATCTGTCGGCAAGATCAGACTAAGTGAAAAATGTGTTTAATTTCCTTTACTTCCAGTTAAATTAAAATAAATGCGTAGCTGATAAAAGCTTGGTGGCAAATTAGTGCCGCCGGTGAAATAATGCTGATTGCATCGTCCCAGGCGTCGTACGTTAGGCTGCCCACATTTGGCGGGCGCGGTCCTGGAGTGGCGGTTGAGGGGCTAGCGAGCGGCCACTGCCGCCCGCCTCGACCGCTCAAAGATCGCGGCGGGCGGCCGGCGGGCGGCCAGCTTGCACGCGGCGAATACGTCGGGAGCCCGCTCCAGGACCGCGCTCGCCAAATGTGGGGTCAGCCTAACATTGCAGTGCTGGCTCGGCAACTGAGTCAAATCGGGATATGTCCCACTTTAATATTGTTTGTCCCAATACTCCGTCAGTAGATCTTGGTCAAGTCAAGCCAAGTTAAATGAGGAAAATAGCGCGTCATAGAATAAAACAATTAAATAATACACAAACTTAATTGGTGGCCAATGTTTATCTTTGTTCATGTAAATGTAAAGCGCTAAACATTCTTACAACCCTCATTTCTATGATTTGCAGATAGGCTTTCTCTTATTATTAGTAACATCCCTGTATTTTCATGTTTAGCTGGCTCATTTTAATATTTGGGTGGATCTTCAGAAAAGTGCTCTCCGCGTAATTTCCACGGCATTTTTGAAATCACTAAATTATGGTGAATTGCACAAATATTCCGAAAGCTTGTGCAAATTTAAACAACATATCAAAATTCGCCACGTACGGGATCTATACTTTTGCTAAAAAAAAAATGGAGAGAATTGGCGGCCCATGGAAATTACATTAAAGGCCATGGAAAATACCCAGCAGATTAAATTTAGCTAAAAACCATGTCAAATATGAAATTAAGCTGTCATATTAGTTAGTTAGGGTAGTATAAAGATCTACATTGTATTAAAACAATATTTAGCAAAAATAGTAGCTTTATTTCAAAACTTACTTATGATACTCAAAGTAGGAACATGAAAGTGATAAAACTGTTATCAATTAACTTTCTTATACATTAAAATTGTTCCCATAACATTATACTTATGGATAAACATAATAGTAAACATAAAAAATAACATATTGAATTTTTATAAAATAAGTCTTTTCATCAATCAGTTTAAGTCTTCATTTTAATTGTAGGAATTCTTTAAAAGTATTGCTTAGCTTGAACTATGAGAAAGTCTTTGATTCAATCGAGACCTAGGCAGTGCTGCAGTCTCTAAAAAGGTGCCAAGTGGACTACATGTATATCTACGTATTGAGGTACTTATACCAAAACGCTGCATATTGGTTCGATTGCAAAACCAGAGCTCAAATCCTATCCAAGTAGAGCGAGGTGACAGGAAGACGTAATTTCTAAACTGTTCACTGCTGTGCTGGAGGATATTTTTAAGCCTCTGGATTGGCAAGGATTCTGTATTAACATCAATGGCGAGTACCTTACACAGCTACGCTTTGCCGACGATGTAGTTCTCATGGCCAAGACCATGGTGGATTTGAACACAATGCTCGAAGATCTTAGTAACGTTTCCATAAGAGTTGGTCTTAAAATGAATATGGACACGACAAAAATTATGTCGAACGTCCATGTTGCACCCCCTCCAGTTAGCATTGGAAACGTTACGCTTGAAGTTGTTGACCATTATGTTTACCTGGACAGGCAGTTCAGTTAGGTAAGTCCAACTTCGAGAGAGAGATCCCTTGACGAATCCAGCTCGGATGAGCAGCGTTCGGGAAGCTACGGAATATATTCGCATCCAACATACCTCAGTGTCTCAAGACGAAAGTCTTTGAACAGTGTGTGTTGCCAGTGATAACATATGGAAGCGAAACGTGGTCATTCACTATGGGACTCATAAGAAGCCTCAAGGTCACACATTGGGCAATGGAGAGAGTTATGCTTGGTATTTCTTTGTGCGATAGAGTCAAAAATGAGGAGATTCGCAAAAGAATGTAAGTAACCGACATAGCTCGAAGAGTTGCTCAGTTATAAACCGACTTCAAAAAAAAACAAAAAAAAAACTACCTAAAAACACTGAAAAGCAAAAAAATAATTTTAATAAGACATTCATCAAATGCGCTTATTGTCTAAGCCTATTAATAACATTAAATTGTATTTACGTGCTAGGTAGGTACCTACTAATCTGTTTGAAGTCGGTGCCAAGCCAAATAGTAGGTACCCAGACTACGTACCTACGTCCGCGGATTATTTGTAACCCTGTATAATACATAAATTATTAGGTATGTATCATTTTTCATTACCTTTGGCTAGGCACCGACTTCAAACAGATTAGTAGGTACCTACCTAGCACGTAAATACAATTTAATGTTATTAATAGGCTTAGACAATAAGCGCATTTGATGAATGTCTTATTAAAATTATTTTTTGCTTTTCAGTGTTTTTAGGTAGTTTTTTTTTTGTTTTTTTTTGAAGTCGGTTTAATTTTTTTTTTAAAAAGTTTGTTTATTTTTCTATTTTTAGTGTGAATAATACGTAGGAGTGAGTAAAACTCTCTCATAATATTGATAACGAAAATACGAGTAAAATAGTAGAATTGTATTATTTGACAATATTAGGTATTCATTAAGTGTTCAGCACCATTCAGTAGACCAACTAAAGATGCAGCCCGCAAGAGGGACATAAGAATTAAGAAGTCGTACCCTTTAGCTTCCATCATCATAGTTGTACCTTCCATCATCAGCTTAGCTGCAAAAGTACATGAAATACAACTAACGGTCCACATATTCCTACAACACTGAAATAATTATCCCCTAACTCCTAACCGTTAAGGAGTTGTACCTTCCATCATCAGCTTAGCTGCAAAAGTACATGAAATACAACTAACGGTCCACATATTCCTACAACACTGAAATAATTATCCCCTAACTCCTAACCGTTAAGGAGTTGTACCTTTCATCATCAGCTTAGCTGCAAAAGTACATGAAATACAAATAACGGTCCACATATTCTTACAATACTGAAAGAATTATCCCCTAACTCCTAACCGTTAAGGAGTTGTACCTTCCATCATCAGCTCATCAACATAAAGTGATGTCTATAGGACGCAAAAACTTAAATGGCTTCAGAAAAAACAAGTAACGCGTAGTGTGCGCCTATAAAATTTGAGGTTTGCCCTTGATTTTCCCGGGATCCCATCATCAGATCCTGACATGGTGACAATGGGACCACCTCGGAACTATGCACTTTCAAATAAAAAAAGAATTATTTAAATCGGTCCACAATTGACGGAGAAATCGACGGACATACATAAAAAAAAAAAAAAAAATACATACAGTCGAACATAGAACCTCCTCCTTTTTTGAAGTCGGTTAAAAATGATAGTAGGCGGGACACATATCCCGCAGAACCGATGGCCGTTGGGGTGAAAAGGTTTTGCAATGGTGTCTTACAGTTTGACCGCGCACTGGAAGACTTTCAGTGGGAAGGCCCTTTACTAGCTGGACTGACGACCTTGCCAAGGCCGCCGGAAACCGCGGGATGTGCGTGGCGCAAGGACCGATCAGTGTGGAGATCCTTGGGGGATGCCTATACCCAGCAGTGGGTGTCGTATGGCTGATGATGATGAACTTAAAAGAAACAAGGTAATTTCCATGGGTCTTACGTAATTTCCATGGTGTTTTATCCATGGAAATTACACCATGGAAATTATAAAAAAACATATATTTTGAAATAACTTTTCATTGAAAAGATATAACCAGCTAGTTTTTTACTGTCCATCTACATTAAGGAGCTAGGTATTTCACCTCAAAACCCATCTACTAAAAGAAGTACAATTACATTGAAAAAATGTGACACGGAAATGCCGGAAAACTGGGAACCAAAATTTTTAAAATTGAAGAACGTACTCCAGCATCCAAAGCGCCGGAACCAGCGACATGGCCACCTCACCTGCTAGCTGCGGGGTAACTGACGATTCGAATACACCTATCAGGGTTCGCCTACGCCTGGCCAGCCCTGAGCAGTGCCCCTCGAAAGGCGCGCCGCGAAAATCTTGCTAAGCGTGTGACATATATACTTATGACCATAAAATCAAAAGTTTCCTTCCAATTAATTTAAAATTTGACCAGTATGTAAACTGATTTATCTCTTTTAAATGTGTGTAGAAAACTGGTTAAAAACGTGGGTGGTTTTAATAATATGTGCGATTGTTCAGAAGTCGGCGCTCGTGTGACACGTAAAAAACGTGCAAAATTCACCGGATTTGAGGTGTTGATGGTGAATTACTCAGATCTTCGTAGTTTTTAATCAAAAAAATCTATATGACCTGATGCTTAATGAAATGAAGAAACGTTGTAATAATAGTTTTTATCGTAATAA
Organism: Mecyna flavalis; assembly: GCA_949319885.1. Taxonomy (NCBI): domain Eukaryota; kingdom Metazoa; phylum Arthropoda; class Insecta; order Lepidoptera; family Crambidae; genus Mecyna; species Mecyna flavalis. The sequence continues at coordinate 5,758,403 of OX439426.1, forward strand.
TTTATTTTAATAGGAGATATGAGTCTGTGACACTCTGAAAATCCTTTTCCAAGAAGTAGCCATTTACTACGAACAATATAGTGGCAGCAGCACTTCAACTGAAGGTGAGAAAAAGTGGAATTGAAGTGGCTGAGGCGACGGTTCAGACAAAGGATCCGAGTCACTGCAGTATATTATGCGTCTAAAACTTTGCTTGAAAGAACTTATAATACTTACCTATTAAAATAATGAACGTTAATACTTTGTTCCAAAGTACTTCGGCTACTAAGATATTTGTATGTCATAGTAACTGAAATCAGTCAATACAGCGGCACTACCGATACCATTATATTTTTTATATATTTTATGATACAAATATTTTTCTACTTTTTTTGTGTTGGTCCAAAACAACTATGCTGCGTCATCGTGCCTCAGCTCAGATTAGATATTATCACAACTAGTAATTTTATGTTTTAGCACGCGAACGACTTATAATAATATTGTTTTAAATACAAAAATAAAACAGCTCGCAAAAAAAAATTAAATATATAAATTAAAAACATAATTTATTCTAATAATATAATATTTCTGGACAATATTCACACAGCGCCATCTAGCCCCAAACTAAGCATTAGCTTGTGCTATGGGTGCTAGACAGGCAGACTAATGGAAATAAACACAGCAAAAATGTTTTATTGAAATTCCGTTTATTGCAAACTACGAGTACCATGCCCATTTATCACATTACATGTTGAAAATCATCGACTATCAAGTGCAAGAGTAATAAAACATATTTCGATCACTGAGTAATTAGTACGTACTTAGGTAATGCGCATGGTCTAAATCAGAGATGTTACGGAGCTTCGATTCCGATTCCGTTAAGTCGGAACTTCCGATTTTATTACACTTTCGGTTCTGATTTCGGCTCCGAAACTTTTAAATCGGAGATTTTAATCTAGGTCGAAGCATAACAATACACTTCTTTTAGAGTCAATGCATTTGATTTAATTTGTTGTTTTATTAGAAACATTTTGATTTTATTTCATTATCTGTGTTAATTTGTTATTGTATTAAAAAGGAAAAAACATTGACTGAATGATGTTTTTATTTGTCCCTCAATGAAAAATCTCTCTCTCTCTCTCTTGCCACTACATCTGCCTCTGCCTCCGACTCCGATTCCGGTTCCGATTCCGATAAATCAAATTTAAAAACTTCGATTCCGACTTCGGTTCCGATTTTACCTCTGTTACATCCCTAGTATAAATAACTAGCCTTCCGCCCGCGGTTTCACCCGCGCGTAATCTCTTTTTTCAAATATCCCCCCTTCCCCCCATAGTGTAGCTTTCCAACAGTGAAAGAATTATTCAAATCGGTTCAGTAGTTTCAAAATTGACATTCCCGCGGGAATGAGACGTTTCCCGTAGGAATTTTATAGCCTATGTCCTATTCCGGGTTATAAACTATACGTGTGCCAAATTTCATCTAAATCCGTTCAGCCGTTTAGGCGTGATTGAGGTCCAAACATCCAAACATCCAAACATCTAAACATCTAAACATCTAAACATCTAAACATCCAAACATCCAAACATCCAGACTTTCGCATTTATAATATTAGTAGGATTAGTAGGATTGCATTGCAATCTTATAATACTCAAGTGATGAGTGAGTGCTCAAGAAACCAACATGGGTGTTCGTAATACAACATCCAATCCATTAAAGAAAGACAAAGCAGGCGTTCTGAATTTAGACAGTGTGCACGCTCTAAGACCTACAGGTTATTTATATGAAGACATTTGCAGTACCATTACACCTAACATACAAACCACTTAATTAAACTCCTCGCTACGTCTTATGTCAACATGAAAGTGCTGCATTCTATTTCTTGTTATATTTTGAGATTAAACAAAGTTTCCAACTCTTAGCAGAAGACCTTTCAATCAAATTATAAACAGTTTCTAACAATTTTGACCAATTAATCTTGAAGGAAAAATAGCGATCGCGGGAACTTTGAAAAATGACGGCGGAACTAATTGGAAGGAAAAAAAAATCAAATTAATCTACGAAAAGTAAATTTAAGACTTTTATCTACTCTTTTTTACAGCATTTTCATTGGTCAATAGGTAAATTCCGTTCTACCTGGAAATTTAGCCCAGGACCCCGATTTCACGACTAAATGCTCAAAGCCAAAGGTGTTAAAATTGTAACTCTTATAAAATTAGAGCTAGCCTTCTAACCATTTTTAGAAAATACTTACATTTTTTTATATTTGTACTAAGCTAGAGCACGTGTTTGACGTACTTGACTACAAAGTTGCCTGATGTTAAACAACTATGCGGTCTACGATAGAGCGCGCTTGCTTAGGAAAAGCCCGTTAATTCTGGCCTTGAGGAGCCCCATTAACATTACATTAATTATTGTAAAAAAGGAGCTGTATCATAAAGTTGATTGTTGGATAATGGATAGGTACCGTATTAATTAATATCAAATGGTCAATCAGACAAATCGTTAATTAATACTTTTCGATTGATCGAGGAAATCATTCATCATTCACATTGATATCGAGCAAAATAGCCATTAGGCCTGCTATTTATATAACTGATATGGCTACTTTCAGCTTCATTACGGCATTTACTGGAAAGTACAATTCAATGTAGGTAGTGCCATGCGTACGCCCTCCTCAAATCGGCTATGCTATAACTAAAATTATGCTTCATGTTATTTGGTCAATTTCCACATTTTCGCTCTATATTAACAAACAGAATATTCTCTATCGATATATTGCAGTGTTTTGTCGTGATTTATTTATATTTGTTTTAGCATATAACTCACGATAAGGTTTTGCAGCATTTTAGTAGTAACACGGTAGAAATAAATGAACATCTTTGGAGCGCCTTCAAAACCTAAACTAAGAATTGCTTATATTCGTATATACTATGGATGTCAAACAATCGATAAATAATATAGCCGATTTCGCAACCATTACACCAAATATGCCATGACCAGATTTATGTTGAAGCCTTTCATTTACATATTTTACTGCGTCCTACATTATTCTTCAGCCTCAGAGAAATCAAATAAATGTAGGTCCCATAAAAATAACAAAACATTACGGCCCACATCCCCTTGGGATATACACGTGTAATGTAACAAGGTAGAGGACTGAACTGTATCAGAGTATGCCAAAGTCTTTTATTGCAATTCAATATTCATGGAAGGGAAAACCAAGGTATGCTCTTGATGTGAGACTACACAATATAGCCTCTTTGGTTTATGGTTGGTTTACTTTGAAACTTAAGACACAAACTAGGGGAAAGTTTCGATAAAGTTGCTTATGAAGCTTGAGCTTGACAGTTTTAATAACAGACTTTATTGCTTTTTACAGTTGTATGAGTTTTGGTAGCCGTGTGATTATTATTAAAGTGCAAAACAATTGCCGGGACGTTCGGTTTGAGTGCTGTAAAAAAAAACCAAAGTTGTATAAACAACCCTTTTTTTACCTCATTTGTAGCAGTAAATTATTTGTATTGTTTTTTCTTTATTGAGCCGTTCTCTTACCGTACCTACTTTCATTGCGGTGTTTACGGAGTAGTATGCCATTTCCTTCTCTATTTCATAAACTCAACAATTATACTCGTAGTACAAGTGTACAAGTTTTTTCGCGATGTTTTCCTTTCCGTTGCAAACGACTTCTTTGCATAAACTCATACGCAAGGTTTTATACACACTCAATAAACTACACTACGTCCTTAATTGAAGGTTTTCAAATGCGTTATTTCTTATTTATTACAAAAGTGCAGACAGTGTTTTAGACAGGCGTGTGTCGTCTGTAGTATTACTATTGAGATCTACTAGTAGTAAATTACGGGTAATATAATTTTCCGAAAGTACAATCGGCTTTAATAATATCTAAGCTCACAAAGTAGTAAAAAATATCTTGGTATCAAGAGGAAAATGTACTTTATAACTACCATGTTATATGACTTTGACTGGCACTATCAAATATTTTATGTCACTTAAAATCATGCTTTACTTGAGGGTAATAGAGTAAATTTTTCAAAATCATTTATTCGCTTTTGCTTTTCAAACAAAATCTGTTTCGAAATCAAATGTTTTTGAAAATAAAAAAGGCTAATGTACACTAAAGATACTGGTATCAAATCAAGTGCCCTGACAGCTTTTTCTATCTGCTTACAGCGAATGTACATTGTACGGTAAAAGAAGGATAACTAAAGCGCCGCGAAAAACGACAAGATCACGCGTCACGTTTCCCCCCGGGCGCGTGTAGCGCAAGTCAGGCTCGACAAACCTTTTTATCGGTATCCGATGCGGAAACCAAACCGACGGTAATAATAGTGCATGATTTATTTGCTTCATTTCGGAACAAGACCGGAATTGCGGATTTGATGACACGGAAAAATATAGGTCGGTTTCTTCTTACGCTTTCTACGGAACATTAGCAAAAGATAATTAACAAACAGTCGACCGATAACAGAAACCTTGTTTATTAATAAAATGTTTCTCCGTAATTTGATAATAACCTATATTTTAGTTCCAGCAATCAATGACATTTTATTATAATAAGTCATCTCTTGTCAGACTTTAAAAAGTTTGATGAAGAAATTGACACCAGACTACGAGAACTATAAAGTAAATACATACTTAGTTGGATAATAATCATTAAGTTTTTCCAGATCGATGAAGCTTTGGAATTATAATTCTGACAAGATCCGACCCAGCAACCTCTCAACAAAAGAGCACATTCTTTCTGTAACGGCCTGCCACACATATGCGATGCCTCTGTTGTTGCAAATATCCCAGGAGGATAGTGATGTCTTGGCATGAGGGAATCCGTTTGCCCGTTTTACTGCCTTATTATTAAAAAAAAACTATTTCAATACATGAAAAAGCTATCTAACAATAACCAGTCTCAAAAAAGTTTGCGGTTTTTGAGACTAAGTACTTTAAAATTCTATGCAAAGAACGTCATAAAGACATAAAGACAGAAATGCTTTGAATTTCATTGCAACCGTGAATTCGGCCAACTTTGTTAAAATTAACGACTGTTGTTGTGACGCTTCTTTTCTTTTGGGTTTTTAACTCTCTAGCTTGGCTGTAACTGTGGTAATAAAAAATATTCATTCTTGAAACGTCTTTGACTGTAGAAAGGATAAAGTAACACTGAATTTATGTGTTAATCATCCCTTTTCACTGCTTTATGCTTATAATTAAACATTGCGATTTTTTTCACGAAAAACGTGTTATTAAAAGTTAAAAATACGAGCAAAACGCCTTTTGAAATGTTCTTTTAAAGAAAAGTTTTATGAATGAGGCAGATATTTATGGTAAGGGTAATGTGGCTAACCGTGCCGAATTTTCATATTTTAATTAAGAACATATATTAATCTGTGATTAAGAATATAGTCTCAGCCATTTGTCACTAATTGTCACTTCTCTCATCACATCAAACGTTACGTTGTCAAATATTTAAATATACCTGAAATAAAAAGTATAAACTTTATAACTCTTAAATAAATAATTTAATTGATAGCCTCAGAAAATCTTCTAAGTGTGATTTTTATCGGGAACGCCATCGTTTCAAATCTTTTCATATTCATATTTGTAGTAACGCATAACAAATGGATCAGTTATATGTACATACATAAATAGGTAATACTCGTATATCTTTGCAAAAAAATATTATCTGGCTGAACTATTACAACAATCACCGGAAAATCTATGTAGTGCTGCGTACACACCAGTCCACGCACACATCGGGATTGCGTCGTGACGTCACGCCAAAACGAGACACATTTACGAAATACCCGCCGGTGAGAGCAGGATAAAATATAGGCCAAGCACCGAGAGGCGACCTACCTTCCCTGATACAGTGGCAGCACCTACGTAATAGGGCCGACCGCGAACAAAGTCGCACAAATTATAGATAGCGCCTATTTTTTATAGCAGTGACGCAAATACTCGTGACATGTCTCATCTCATATTCCTTCTTGACTAAAGGGTTTTAACAGTTATTTTTATAGAAGTCATATCCTAATGGCATGATTCGTAAACAACTACTAGGTATTCCCATTCCATACCATTGAGCTAATATTAGTACGTCAGTACATAATATTAAATATATAAATATAAATATCTCTGGACATTATTCACGCAGCGCCATCTAGCCCCAAACTAAGCAATAGCTTGTGCTATGGGTGCCAGACAACGGATAAACATTACTTATATACTTTTTTTTTTGTAAATACATACATATTATACATAGAAACACCCAGACCGATACAAACAGACAATACATGTTCATGCACACAAATGTTTGTACCGTGCGGGGATCGAACCCGCGACCTCTGGTGTAATAGCCGACTTCTCGACCATTACACCAAATGGCTCGTTAATATTTCTATGTTCCATACAGGAATTTTCCCTTTATTTTCCATATATTAAATGAATAGTTTTAAATCGCTGATTCAATGTTATTATTCTTCAGCATGGCTCTCCTTTTTCAGTCGAAACATTTCTTTACCTACTCGTACCCTTTGATCACACATGAAGCCTACACACAAAACAAAAGCTAAACCCTGTGCCACTAAAACACTTTTCAAATAATTTTACCTCCTCCGCGAAACATTGATTAAGCCAATCGGGTCCTAAAGCTTGAAAAGTTAGAAGTGTTAAAAATAACATTTATTCTATTTAAACTTATAAAATATAGAAGCTACTTTTAAAATAACCGTACTATAACAATAAAGCCCCATACACTTCTCGTAACGTGTCCTTTCAAAACTTTTTTTTTCAGAGGAGAAAGCGTTATGCACCATAACCGCAGGCTAGCTATACCTGCGGCCGTGTGTGGGACTCGAGACTAAACCGTCCACTACCCACTTAACTCCCCCGGTTTCCCCTTCACACCCGATTGGGACGAACCGATGCCAGCCTTGTGGCTATTGACCAGCCCGTCTTTTAAAAACTAGAACCTACTCGTACCTGTATAGTTTTCAACATTTTATGTGCTTCCAAAGTCAATAAAACTTGAAGCAAAGTTCTCGTATCTTCTTTCACGAAATAATTATCTTGACGGCACATTTATACAGCGCGCCTTTGTACAACAAACAACGAAGTTATTGAACATCGTGCTTATGCTTATCTAGTTTGCAGCGAAACCTACGAAGCACAAACTCTCTTCATTAACATTCTTAGAGTGTTTCCAGAAACATTGAGAGTGTAAAATAAGACTGAATAAAAATAGGTTGAAAATTAAATCTTCCTAGCGTAGACCATATTATAATTTCTATATAACTAGTATCATAACAAACACCCTGCCTTTGAATGTATTACTACAATGTCTTGTAATGTGATCCTATTAACTGCCATACGAAATGATGATTAACTAATTAAATAATCACGAAAGCCAAACTTGAAATAACGGACCGGGCCATAATCCTATCCGGATTCCAAGATCACCACGGCCAACGATGTTTAAGTTTTGTTTTCTATTTAAAATTTTTAAACAATTATGCCATAAGTAATGTGATGTTCACACATTTCTGATTCCTTTCAATTTTTAACGGCCGAAGCCACGAGCATAAGTAAATCGTATCAAATGCAGGTCCAGTGGCTTATTTACTTTATTTATATCTATGCAGTGTTTGAGCAAGTATTGATTCGGTCTATGCTATATACTTGTATTCGGCCTCCCAAGTCAGCAGAGTATAACGCACAGCGTAAACAAGCCGCGCATAAGTCACCCTTAAATTAAATCCAACAGACTTTAGATCAGTCGCATGTAAAATAATGATTATTATTTAAAAAGAAGCGCACATGTCACCAACGCACCTGTTTTGATGACTTGAAAAGTCCCTTATTTGCCTATTTTGCAAAATCATTCTTCCTATATTTAAGATGATGATATTCGACCAAAATTATCCAATCGCTTTCCCTTGCGTTATCGTATCTTTTGCTTCATTTATCAGTATAAAGCATGACAATTTGTCTAGTTTTCAACATTTCATAGATGCCCCACACTAATAACGTTTAGATTAAATTATATTAAACTAACTTTTTGCTTAAATTTAAAATGCAAGAAACCTGCAATACCCGTAGGCGCGGTTTTTAATCGCGCCCGCAGCGGTTGCAATCTCACAGCCTCGTTGAATTATATGAAAAAAGTAAGAGCAGTTTCCACGACGCGATTTTCACCCGCAGCGCGCGTCGTTGTTTACGATTCCCGCCCGCAGCCGCGGCGGGTAGCGTCCGCGCGCTCTGCGATATTAATATTAACCGGCGCACAGTGGTGAAATTTGCTCAAAAGTTGGCCAAAATTACGTTAAGTGTGTAATGCCTATATATTGCTGTAGTCTGTCCAAAATAATAGTTTAAAGGTGATTTAAAAAGTAAAACTAATATTAATGTTTTAATCTAATCTTACTAATATTTGTTAAAAATAAGATTGGTGAAACAAATCTTCCATAGTCTATTTCCTGGAAAATTTCCGTGTAAAACCTAACGAATTTTTTCTATATCTTCTTGGCCCTCTTCAGATAAAAGACATAAAGGAACTACTGCATTCTGTAACATAATATGCCCGTGGATTAATATTCTGTGACTTGTAGTTGGCATGTTATACCATTGTCAGTTTTGCAAAATTTTGTTTTGGTGACGCAGTTTGACGCAGCTAATTTTGGTGTCATTTGAAAGCCATAAATATGTTCTTTCGAAATATGTAAAAGAAACGGGTTAAGTGCGATTAAGTATGAACTTTTTCACCATGTAAAAAAAATAAACTGTTAAAAAATAGACTTCTATTCAAACCTTTATATCTATAACAACGTAAGTAATGTTAACTGTTTAGTAATACAGAAATAATGAACTAACCTTAAGGTATAGAAAAATTATGTTTCATACCAGATATCAACTAAATAAAAGTTAAACGTCGTTGTTAAACAAAGCTCAAAATTATAATAAATTACTCAACAAGCAAAACTGTTTAAATCGAGTGCTGTGGGTATCTGAAAAAAGAGGGTCAAACGTTTTAAAGGTCATTAATAGATGGCGCCATATGTCTTGTTTCTAAATTAGGTTACTAATTTAGAATCGGAGTAACTTTGTTTTTTTTAATTTTGGCCACAAAATACGTCAATTTCACCTGTGTGCGGCGCGGGCGGGAGGTACTGAAATCCTGAAATCCGACTCCATTTTGCACTAGTGACAAGCGTGACGTACCATAAGACCAACTTATCGTGAACGGTTTGTATCCGCACGTCACTCGCGGCGGCTGCGAAAACGCAGAAATCACTGGTCTCGTGAGTTTTGAAATAAAACCGCCGGATGCTGCGGGCCCGCAACCGCTGCGGGCGCGATTTAAAACCGCGCCGTGAGTTCTTAGCCTAAGAGTAAAAATAAGAAAAAACTTATTGTTCTCTAACGATTATATCAGCAACGTGACAATATACCATTAATTTGTTAGTTGCAGATCCTCTGCGTCCAGTTTTATAGGGCTACTTGATCCATATCAATAAATTTTAACGCCTTATTTATCTTTATGGGCTGTCTTGTCATTTTACGAGTGTAATAGATGAAACGAGGTGAGCCGTTCCGTAAAAGGGGCATCCCTTGGGGCTGGTGGAAGGGTATGTACATGCCTTACATGATATGGAAACAAGATGCCTCGTATAATATTAAGTATGAGGAATACAATGTTCTTCAAATAGAAACGGGATCTTTGTTCTGAAAGAAATCTCATTTCTGCGTGTAAGTATTAATACTGTATGTTGACTTCCATATTCAATTTATCCCAATCAGCTATTGAAACCCAAATACTACCAGAAATAATATATTGAAGTAAGTTAAAGCCTTTTGTACTCTTAGATTTGTACTGTATGTTTTACTTTTGATCACACTCAACTCGGATCATTGGTATCGAACGAAACTAATTTTAAAAAAATTCTGACTTTTTATTTTATTTACTGTTACTCTCTATTGCAATTAATAAATCATTTTTAGGGTTCCGTAGCCAAATGGCAAAAAACGGAACCCTTATAGATTCGTCATGTCTGTCTGTCTGTCTGTCTGTCCGTCCGTATGTCACAGCCACTTTTTACCGAAACTATAAGAGCTATACTGTTGAAAATTAGTAAGTAGATGTATTCTGTGAACCGCATTAAGATTTTCATACAAAAATAGAAAAATAATAATAAATTTTGGGGGCTCTCCATACTTAGAACTGAAACTCAAAATAATTTTTTTCATCCAATCCTTACGTGTGGGGTATCTATGGATAGGTCTTTTAAAATGATAATAAGGTTTATTATATCATTTTTTTCTAAACTGAATAGTTTGCGCGAGAGACACTTCCAAAGTGGTAAAATGTTGGTCCCCCCCCCCCTGTAACTTCTAAAATAAGAGAACGATAAATCTAAAAAAAATATATGATGTACATTATTATGCAAACTTTCATTGAAAATTGGTTTGAACGAGATCAAGTAATTAGTTTATAAATTTTTGGGGCTTCCCATACTTAGAACTGAAACTCAAAAAATTTTTTTTCTTCAAACCCTTACGTGTGGGGTATCTATAGATAGGTCTTTAAAAATGATAATAAGGTTTCTTAAATAATTTTTATCTAAACGAAATAGTTTGCGCGAGAGACACTTCCAAAGTGGTAAAATGTTGGTCGCCCCCCCTCTAACTTCTAAAATAAGAGAACGATAAAACTAAAAAATATATATGATGTACATTACCATGCAAACTTCCATTGAAAATTGGTTTGAACGAGATCAAGTAATTAGTTTTTTTAAACGTCATAAATCGTAAACCGCAATTTTCCTCTCATTCAATCAACTCAAATATAAAAACGTCGATCAAACTTACGAACTACAAGAACTTTTATATTATGATGATACTTGCTGCTATGGAACCCTTCATGGGCGAGTCCGACTCGCACTTGGCCGGTTTTATTTTTTAATTTGATAGGAAAAATATTTAATTTTTCCACGTCATCTCGTTTTGTTCTAATCTGTCCTGCCAATAGTCCAAAATCAAAGGTATTTTTCCTAAACTTCTCTAGGCTCGTTTGCCGCCTCTGACATAAAAAAATAAATAACAGCACTAAACGGGCATGGTCCGTTACACCGTCGTGATAATGCAAAAGTATTTGTTCTTAACCTGTTTTTAATCAATTAATAGATTTCGACACAAATTACGTTTAGATTAAATAATATTAAACTAACTTCCTAGCCCATTAACTTTGGCTAAAATTGGCTATTTTATTCCTGTAACTACCTATTCTGCTAAACTAATGCGTATTGACGGCCCTCTGTCCCCTATTAAGTGTGTTCGACATGTATCGCAACTGGCACCAGATATCAACAAATATTAATATGGCCTGACACGTACATTCTCCCGACACCCCACAAGACGGTAGTATTCCCACAGAACAGATAAAGACGCCGACATAACAAAAGCCTACGTAATTAAGGTCACCACGCCTCTGAGATTAGTGGAGAGTCCCTGGTTAACTAGGGACTTTCAGGACATTCTTATTTATAGAAACACTGATGGGGATGAATGTTATTCGAAGATACCTAATCGATAAATCCGAATAAAATTACATGTTTCATTTTAAAATCTCTAGGATTAAATTTTCCGTCCGCAATATATTCCTCTTCACTGAGGATTATTACTGCCATTCTCAAGGTAATCTGAGGTTTTAATAGTCTTTCTTTGTCAAACTTGTAACAGTAAAATGCTAGTGACGCGTAATCATTTCTTCAGAACCTTTTACACACAAGTTTCGGGTTGCCAATTTTGAGCAATGTTTTTTATTAAAATACAAAATAACTAAAAAACCGATAACAAGACGCATAAACAAAAATTCCAAAAAAATTGTGGGCGTTTTAGGAATTCTAAAGCAAAAAGGAGGTATGATATAAAAATTTATGAGCTCTGTGAATCTTTCCTTCCCCGTCTCTGTTGCCGTCCCCTAGTGACATTGTACTAGTCCCGTAATAAAAGTTTTCTTTGTTTGTTTCCTAAGCCAATAGGCAGAAAATAAACAGACTTATATAATGTTAAGAAACGAGTGAAAATAGATCGAGATAAGGGTATTAAGGTTAAGGACACATTTGCAGACATTATCGAGGATGTTTATTGGTCTGATTTAGTACAAGTAAATGTTAATTTTAACCGACTTAAAAAAAACGCGTCTACTTGTCAATAAGAAAGGAATGTCTCATAAGAGCAGGCGCTTTTAGTAGATCTATAAATACCTATTCGCGTCACTAAAAAAACATAAACCGACTACCGTATTATGGCTACCCTTATAAAGTTGAACTACAGTTAAGTACAATACCCGCAATCACTTAAGTGGCCAAGTCACAACCATAAAGTAATAAGTACCTACCAGCCTAACTTCCACTGGACGGTAACGAGTACTTATCACCACACCATAAATCTTGTGGGATAAGCGTTGAGGCCAGCTGCGTCTTTTCTTATGTAAAGATCGTTTGAATATTTAATTTGCCTCCTAAAGTTGACGCTTCAAACATCTCTACATGCCACGCCCTTATACCTAAAATTTTTATGTATTGAGTGGTTAAATAACTATTTTTTAACCGTTTTTTGTATTTATGACAAAACTTAAAAAGAAAGAGATTTTCAATTAGTGTGGTATGTTTTTCTTTCGTATGTAAGAAAATCTCAAATCGATTGTTTTTTTTTTTATTTACACAGATCCGTCCAGCCCTAAACGGATTATGTATTTCACTTACTACGGGTTCAAACTTTGGTACAAACCGTAGATAGTTGTCACACAACGCATTTTGACAATTTAAATAGCGAGTTTTAAATGGTGTGGAAAATGTCCAAGTATATTTCGTAGATTTCGTGGTATTGTATTATTGAATAAACTTATGTTCTATTTTGCGGAAAACTTTAAGCATATTTTAAAAAATACATTGCGATGTGCTTGAAAGTAGGTCAGTTCACACCGCCGCGACACGAAATTACGGGTTTTATCAACCACCTTCCACTCGACTTCCGCTTGGAATTTGCTCTCACGTGACGCGACACACGATACACTTTTTGAAATAAAAACCTCGCCGTGTCACTCTTACTAGCAAATCGTGTAAACTCGTTTACTCGCTTTTGAGTTTAATAAGCTCTTTGACGTACTCGTAATCCTAGAATTTACGAGTCATCTTTTGAAGTGACGGAGAGTTACTTCTGTGCAAGTTGTTTTGTAAAATTAATAGGTGTATATTTAGCCAGAATCTCACCTGATGGTAAGATACGTTTTGTGTGGTTCTTGCTACCCAGATAGCCTATAACCTATTCACTCTTGACTTGAAGATTGCTAAAGCGATGTCGTGTTTGTCTGTAAATTCCACTACATGCTGGAGAATCAGTTCATAGCTTACTCAACCAAGGAACGAGAAAGAATATTTTGTGTAAGCATTTTTTTTTAATTTTTCATTTTGGCTTTTCATCAGGCTCGTTTAGGTCGTATACGTGGAAACCGTCATCATTTTCACTTAAAACTGTTTGTCCTTTTTCTAAGAGAATTCGCTGGACTGGAGTGCGTTAAGGTAACGGATTACAAAGTCATTAATCAAATAAAATATCCATTTTCATAATATGTGTTAATTATATGAGTGCAAAGTCATCTAATGAAGATATTAATTTTTAATTTAATCCTAATCTAAATATATATAACTCAAAGGTGACTGACTGACTGACTGACTGACTGACTGACATAGATATATATCAACGCACAGCCCAAACCACTGGACGGATCGGGCTGAAATTTGGCATGCAGGTAGATGAAGGATTTTGATCAATTCCCACTGGAACGGGAACCACGCGGGTGAAACCGCGGGCGGCCGCTAGTATTCTAATGAACTTTGCCTCTTTCTTCGTTAATTCATAAACGATCGCAGCACTCATGTGTCCATATAATTCCAACCTACGTACTTATATCCTGTAATGTGGGTGTTAAATACGCACACACAAACTACATACAGGGAAAGCACATTATGGTCGAGAGAGTTGTTTTTTGGATATTGTACTCTATGCTTTCGGCATATGAAGCAATATTGCGTGCAAGATGGAATGAATACAGCACCGCTATTAGACACAGTGTTTTACAAAAAACATCCCCAGCGTTTGGAGCGAAAAGTTTTTTAATTACGCAGGTGAGGACCAGATCTGATACCGAGTCAGGCGCTCCAATTATTCAGCTGACAGCTCGCTTCCCTAAAACAAGAACTAAGACTTTCTTTATTATTAATTTACCTAGCTCGAAATTTGTTTTGACATTTTGGTTTGGAATATAATTAAATATACTACCTAAAATACGCTCAGTACGTTATTCACGCTTATTCAATTTCAATTACAGGTTGGCAGGTAAACTTATGTTAGTGTACATAAAACACGCTATTTCAAACTATAAAATGAAGCTCTGGTAATCTATTTTACCAAATAATTAATTTATTTATGCATAGCTTTTTAACCTTATTTTGTGTACATTAAGTGAGGAGGTAACTTTCAGTGCTTATTATATCTTTCGTTCTTTGTTCTTTCCAATGTATTTTATGAGGCATCAAATCATTTATACACCAATGTTTCAATACAAATTAACAACACATGAATTTTTCATTCGACATCAGCTTTAATCAGTCTCGTTTGGAAAGCTGAATCAAATAAAAAATATACGTGAGCTTTTTCAATCAACATTTTTCCACAGAGAAGAAACAAAAAGCAATAAAAGGCATAAAAGTAAAGTTGTTTAGGTCTGCAATCGAAACAAATTGCAAAGCAATTTTTCGGTTTAAATTCTAGCATCAATCCGGATTCCTCGAGTCGGTTAGTTTGTCGATTCATACCACGAGTGGTATACCACGGTTTGAACCACACAAGCACGTTTTTTTCATTGGCTGTTTCATAACTTTCATTGATCAAACATAACACACACATTAAACGCCCTCGTTGATCAGTGGGTACTTCGCTCACATCTAAACTTCTCTCGACTTTGGGTCAGTTTGGTAGTAAGTGTTTTTCAGATTCTAACTGGCTTGCTACCATCGTAGGGGTGCATTTGGATGTGTTCTGGAAATGTTTATGGGGCAGCCAGTGCACTTAAAATAAAAAGCTCGAAAAATGTGCATGTGTTGAATAAATGTCCCATAATGGATTATTTCGCAGTGACTGTTTACCATAAGACGGGCTGCGTGCCGGTCTGGCTAATGAAACAATATTCAAAACACTAAAAACTACATACTGGACAAAATATTATAATATAGCAGTTAAACTTCAAAAACAAGTCCTTATTTTTGACGAGGATTGATACACGGTATGTCGTGCGTGAGTAAGGTCGCGGGATGTAGATGAGCCGAAAAAAGTAGCAAAACGCTTGTGAGTTAGAGGGGCGTCTCACGATACCTTACGACTTACGATAAGTCAATCGTGCGAGCTCTGTAAACACGAATGATATTTCATATGAACTTGAAATAACATCACGTGCATCTACGATACCGACTAGGGGTGAATTAATGTGTACACATTCATTTGTTAAAAAGAAAATGCAATGTATGCCATATTTTATTTTATTTTATTTAATTGTAAAATAAAATAAAATATATGTCATGCATGCATGCATGAGTGTTTCTATAAGATTCGAGTCTATTGTGGCTATTCATAACTATGATTATTTATGGAATTATTGAAAGATATCGGCTAACTAACCAAAATAAGATACTTGAAAAGTGTGTGTCTTTCAAACATTTTTTAAAACAAATCTCGTTTAATTCAAGTGACAGATTGCTTAGGAGTTTCAAACAACTGCTATGAAGCTTCCAAATACTAACATCAATTAACTGTTATTTCTGTTGAAAATTATTAATCTCGATTCGCGAGTTTCCGAGAATTCATAAAGTTAAATGGCAGACAATACAAAAGTTGATTCCATAATCTAAACAAAACAAGTAAACTAATATACCAACGAACGATAAAAGAAGCTGTTAGATAAGTATTATTGTTTTTTTATTTAACCCGTTTTTCTGCAATACGAGTACATATAATGTCCAGTCAGCACCTTCCCGAGTTTTTCCTTTACACCCTAACGGAACGAACCGGTGCTCGCATTGTGGCAATTGGCTAGCATATCCCCGGGTTGCCCGGCCTGTTGCTGTCATGGACTATGGCCTTTTTTGTATCGTAGGTAAAATGCCGCCAACCCAAGGTGCAATGGGCCGACACCCTTTTGCATACCCGCCGTGGGAGGACGGACGAACTATCAAGGCTCTCCGTATGGGATGCTTCACAGAATAAGCTACCCAGAGGCATTGCCACTAAAACCCCTGCGACGCTCCCTCATCGTCCATGGTGGGAAGGAACCACGGTAACCGGCACGAAGTGGCCTTGAAATTTGCTAAAGAATTACATGCATAGGGCATCTAAGCTTATTTATTCCTAGATGCCCTATTCTTGTAATCGAAACGTTAAGTGCACATCGATTGTTCAGATTCGTATCCATTTTATAGACTTATAATTTGATTAGAATGTTTATAAAGTAAGTGCCTTATTATCAGGGGGCTTCGTCGTTTGACCCCGGTCCCGAATACACCGCGATGTCAAACGCACAATATCAATGCCTAAATTTTCTGTCAATGAAATACTCCTGGGATGTTAACTAACATAAAATTTAAAAAGTTATTTCTGTTTTATCTGCAGTGTTGCTGTAATTAAAATTGTTCTTAGCACTTTGAGAATTAAGTACGAATTTCAGCAACACTGCAATAAGCACTTCAGGTTCCATTTAACTAATGAGAACGGTAAGTCTCAGGTGTGTTTATTATAATTAATAGGAATTTCAAGCGATGCTCGAATACATTGGTATTCACAAACACTTTAGCTCGAGAGAGAGAGTTTAACGAGAGTGTTTATAGATTTGTATTATCACATCACTTGACTTAAAGTGATTGCCAGAATTTAAAAAGAATAACACGCATGCTATCAAAAGAAAAGGAAAAACCGACTTCAAAAAAAAGAGAAACAAAAAAAAAACTACCTAAAAAACTGAAAAGCAAAAAATAATTTTAATAAGACATTCGTCAAATGTGCTTATTGTCTAAGCCTATTAATTAAATTGTATTTTACGTGCTAGGTAGGTACCTACTTATCTGTTTGAAGTCGGTGCCAAGCCAAATAGTAGGTACCCAGACTACGTACCTACGTCCGCGGATTAATAAGTAACCCTTTATAATACATTATTATTATATATCATTTTTTATTACCTTTGGCTTGGCACCGACTTCAAACAGATAAGTAGGTACCTACCTAGCACGTAAAATACAATTTAATTAATAGGCTTAGACAATAAGCACATTTGACGAATGTCTTATTAAAATTATTTTTTGCTTTTCAGTTTTTTAGGTAGTTTTTTTTTGTTTCTCTTTTTTTTTGAAGTCGGTTTAATTTTTTTTTTAAAAAGTTTGTTTATTTTTCTATTTTTAGTGTGAATAACACGTAGGTAGTGAGTAAAACTCTTTCATAATAATGATAGCGAAAATACGAATAAAATAGTAGAATTGTATTATTTGATAATATTAGGTATTCATTAAGTGTTCAGCACCATGGGTAGGAGGAGAATGCGTTTATGCACCATAACCGCAGGCTAGCTAGACCCGCGGCCGTGTGTGGGACTCGAGACCGAAGCGTCCGCTACCCACTACACTCCCCCGGTTTCTCCTTCACACCCGATTAGGACGAGCCGGTGCTAACCTTATTGGCTAGTGACCAGCCCATCCCCGGGTAATCATCAGCTTAGCTGCAAAAGTACATGAAATACAACTAACGTTCCACATATTCCTACAACACTGAAAGAATTATCCCCTAACTCCTAACCGTTAAGGAGTTGTACTTTCCATCATCACCTTAGCTGCAAAAGTACATGAAATACAACTAACGGTCCACATATTCCTACAATACTGAAAGAATTATCCCCTAACTCCTAACCGTTAAGGAGTTGTACCTTCCATCATCAGCTCATCAACATAAAATGATGTCTATCGGACGCAAAAACTTGAATGGCTTCAGAAAAAACAAGTAACGCGTAGGCGCAGCCTATAAAATTTGAGGTTTTCCCTTGATTTTTCCGGGATCCCATCATCAGATCCTGACATGGTGACAATGGGACCACCTCGGAACTATGCACTTTCAAATAAAAAAAGAATTATTTAAATCGGTCCACAATTGACGGAGAAATCGACGGACATACATAAAAAAAAAAAAAAAAAAAAAAAAAAAAAAAAAAAAAAAAAATACATACAGTCGAACATATAACCTCCTCCTTTTTTGAAGTCGGTTAAAAAGTACGGTAATCGATTCCTTTGTGCGCGGGAAATGTTCAAAACATAGGTACACAATATACGAGTACCTTAAGGCCCCGTGTGCGGACACGGGCCACACGCCACAGCCACTTGCCACACGCCACAGCCACAAACGCGCCGCCACCAGCATATTTCCTGCAGTTTTAATATGCACTCGCTGCACACGGACACCGGTGGCCGCAACACACTATTTTAAAGCATATTTTTATCCATATTATTTTTAACCATACCAATTTATGTTAATGTGCTCAATACAAACTTTATTTTAAAATCGAGTTCATAATGTTTGTTTGAACTGAAAAAGTTAGTTCTGATGAAAGAATAAATAACCATATTTCACCCCTAAATTCCCCTGCGTACCAAAAAGGTCAGCAACTCCTCCTAAAACATAATTATTTTCAGAAAATCTGTTTCCTTCTTCGTATAGGTAATATTGGTCACTTCAAGACAAGCGTGAAGTAACAGTAGTGTCAAGGGAAGTCGTTTATAAAAGTTTTGCTAACAATGCTTGTTAAACAAACCTGTCTGCCAACTGAAATAACATTAAGAAAACCATTTCCTGGCGATATACGACACCTGAAGCATCGGACTAATCGAAAGCAAATTTTTTTTATGTCAGAAGCGGCAAACGTGCCAGCGGGTCACCTGATGGTAAGCAATCACCGCCACGTATGGACATCTGCAACACCAAAGGGATCGCTCATGCGTTTCCGGCCTTTAAAGAGAGAGTACGCTCGTTTCTTGAGGGTCTTAAAGTCAGGAAATACTGCTGCAGCTTAAGTTAATTTGCGTTAGTATAAGTGATCCCTCAACGACAGGCCAGGATAGTGATAAATTAACACGTTTTATTTTAGCAGGCCTCTTATTTTCTTAGTCCTAATTGAATTTGTACAATTACGAGCGGGCTCCGGACGTATTAAGCCGACCAGCGTCCGTGCAGAATTAATGACTCTGTCTTCAGTGAGATTTTTTCTTTATGTCCCTTGATGCGATTCATTTTATTTAACCTACAACCTAACTATTTTAAAGTAAAATTCGTTTTCATACTACGAAGATTGTTCAATTTTATTGGTTTTTGTAATTATTACCAAAATTGTTAATTTTTAAAAAAGAAAGCTTATGATTTCCTTTCTTTGTTAGCATTTAAAAAGAAACTTCATAATATATTATGTTTATCTATTTCAGGTATGTTGGACTGGTCATAGGAAAAACCACATAAAGGTAACATAAAACTAAGTGTCTCAAGTTTTGTTATATGTGATCTAAATAATAATATGAAGTATTATTATATAATATTTGGTCTCTAATATATCACAACCTTATGTAAAGTATCCAAAATTACTTTGAACCCGAAAAATTAGTTCATTTCGCTCCCAAAAGGTGGCCGAGTGTGAATGGACTGAAACAGTAAGCGCCCTCGTGCTTAAATAAACAAAAGATCGAAGAGAGCCCTCGCCCCGTTCTAAGTGACGTAACATTTTCACCTACCAAAGCAGCTTTATTGTTAGACTGAGCGAAACGAATATAAAAGTAAGAGTAAGTTACAAAGCTCGTTGGCGTAACGGTTACTTTAACGGCCCTGGCGAGGCCCCGGGAATGAGTTTAGCCATCAAATAATCTGACCTCCGCCCGGCTCGCCCGGGTAAACATTTGATAGAAATTTTAGTATGCTCCGTAAAATAATAAACGTTGTATTTCGAGTTTTAACTTATATTAAAAACAGAAACCCGCGGGTCAGTTAGCAACACACTAAATTGTATTTTAACTTTCTGTGTCTTATAATAATTATCTGTTTATAAATAACACT
Source organism: Mecyna flavalis (assembly GCA_949319885.1). NCBI lineage: Eukaryota > Metazoa > Arthropoda > Insecta > Lepidoptera > Crambidae > Mecyna > Mecyna flavalis. Next base: position 5,778,584 of record OX439426.1, read on the forward strand.
GGAGATTTTCAGTAGCAATAATATATAGCTTTTCTTTTAGACTATTCTGATGGAAGGTAATATTGAAATTGTACTTTTTCTAACTCTAAAGTTTCTAAAAGATATAATTATTAACTACTTACATGGATATTATGGATAATCCTGTGTCCATTCATTTTCCAAGCCGCTTTTGCTACGTTTGTTCCAAGCAATGTCAATATAAGATAGTACTTAGATATTATAGCTAGATGGCTGGACCAATGAAATATAACACTTTCTATTGTTGCCGCACGGAAATGGCCGTGCACATTCATTGCACGTTATACATGTATCAATAGTATTAATAAATCTATATAAACATTAAGTTGCTTAAGATAGAAAGAATTTCTATTCTTTCTTCGACCATTTTGTCTCAAACTAGTCAGGGTACGCTTGCACCATGATCTGGGATTTGGCAAGTATCGGGGATAGGCTGGTCAATAGCCAAAAGGCTGGCACCGGCTCGTCCCAATCGGGTGTGAAGGGGAAACCGGGGGAGTTTAGTGGGTAGTGGACTTTAGTTTCGAGTCCCACACACGGTCGCAGGTCTAGCCAGCCTGCGGTTATGGTGCATAAACGCATTCGCCTCCGAAAAAAAAGGAATTGGCAAGTCCAGTTATTCCGTTGAAGCGATTGCCATCTGACCTCTGGAACCCCAAAATGAATCATGGCTACACAACTAATCGCTGCAGGTTTCCGAGCCAAGCAAGAGTCTGTCTGTGATAAAAATACGTACTTATAAAAATCTATAGGTGCGCGCTGCAGATTCGAACCTTCGACCACACGCGTGTGAAGTGAAGTTCCATACTACTCCACCTCCACAGCTCTTTAATTATTATTTTTAAATTCAATTGCACATTCTTGGACTAATTTCCCAGCACATACAATAGCAACAGGGAGATAAGTTAGAGCGTAATGTCTACTAAGATACAACTTGTAACAATTCAGTCTAGAGGGAGTAGGCATTTTCCAAGTTGGTACGAGTATGTAGACTCCATTATCGCTCTAAACTCGTTTGCATTAAACATGACACTATCTACCTAGTGCTTTTGCGTTCGTACCTAGAATAGCGTTGCATTAATTTAAATAAAATACTAATTATTACTTGGTTTTATTAAACATTTACCAATCCCTTGTCCAGTATTCTCAAATTATCATAATTATCAAGTTTTTATCATTTTAAATTCACATAGAAAGTGGCTATATAATTTATTGTGAATTGTAGGTTATATCAACCTCAGTATTGGCAAGCCAGAGAATTAACCCCTCGGATCCGGAGCGCCGTTTGTTATCGAGCTCTCCGCACTGTTTATACAACGCAGTGTTTGCAGTTCCCACTGGCTGACTCAACAACATCGATGCTGTAATAGTAAATAGTTCTTTAGCACATCGTGCATATATTTTAAAGTTTCATTTCAAAGTTAGGACAGAATTTCTACATCACAAGAATGACTCCCTGGAGACCCCGCGTCGAGCGGAGTTTGTTTAGGTAGTGACGAAAACATTGAGGGTATCCAACTTGCTTGTCGAAATAGTAGCGTATTACTTCAAAAAGCGCTTTTAAACGTCGCTCCAGAAGTGTAAGGTAATACGTGTGTTTACTACTAGATTGGCGGTTACGGAAAATATCGTGAAGAAAGTACAGGTAAATGGCTGTGTAGCTAATCTAATTAGTCTAATTTCCCTGTTACGATTTATGGAGCTCACATGGCAATCGCTTTAATGTACTAGGGACGAAATCTTGGACCCTGTACCTAGTCAGCTAGATCAGTACAAAACGCTCGAAGAAAGACCTAAGTAAGCGAACAAATTCGTTCCAGTTTAAAGGAAACGCTCGGCGGAACTCCGGGTTGTTTGCGCCACGGGCGGGCGTGTCGCGAATGTTTGCGCCGAGCGGTGCGCTGTTTGCGCCACTCACTGACTCGTTTGTTGTTGCACGCCACGATTTCGGCTGTATCTGATAAACTTTGTTTTATCTGTTTGGAATTAATTTATTGGAAATCGCCTGTATACAGCCAATTGGTTCCTACTTGATCCCAAATCGTTATACTCACTACCGTTTGTCATTATCTTTGATTATAATTACATGGGATGTTAATTTATCTGATACCAAGGAAACTAGCTTGAGCACAGGTTTTACGGGTATCAGAACCAACAAAAGTACATCAAATATACAGGAAAGCAAAAAATTTCATCACACATAATATTTTCCTCGATTTGAACCCACGATCCCTGGTACACAAAGCCGTACCAAATGCGCAATACGGGTAGAGCCAGTCTAACCTAGATGTTACTGATTTCAGTACAGTTATAGAACTCGTAACTCGTCAATTTTAAGGTTTCAAACATACCAGCTAATTGCAATTAAACATAGAACAACAACGAAAGATATTATTGTTAGATATGTATCTTACCTACAATATTGTTCCTCGTTATAATTTCTGAAGTAGTTATAGAGCGGTTATAGAATTATCATTCAGTCGTCGTATTGTTGTTGTTAATTGCCATTCTCCGCTATTTGCAGAATACACAAACTTTCAGATTGTAAATATTAGAACATCCCAGATTCTCGGCGGTTTCTGAAATGTTTGTATGATTGGAATTGTACGAGTATAACATGGGGAAGTTTTCATTATTAATATGTTTGATGAAGACTTCACGATCACCAAACTCGCAATCTAGTTAGCTCTTAGTTTTCTCAATAATATTATATCGATTTTATAAAATCATTTATTTAAGAAAGACTGTGGCATAGTTTGTTTAGGCATTAGGATCCCGTTTTCTGCAGGATCCTGTTTTGATGACGAATGTGTTTATATGCTTTAATTCACACGAGCAACCCGCATGCAGCATACTCGTATAAACTCAAACTGGATGTTGCAGAAAATGGGATCCGGCACTGCCGTGTAAAAGGGGTGTTACACTCTAAATCCAAGTACTACTCCACTACCAGTCATCTAAGGCTTACCTAGGCTACATCCGATAATCCTTGTTTTACGACTCAAAGCTTTAAACTAGCTTATCTAACATCTTCGCCTCATTAGCTGTTTATTCTCGAGAAGAGCTTTAAACCCAAAACGCTTTATCGCCCATTTTACCTATTTATTTTCCATTGCGGGTTTCCACCCCAGGGCAGAAGGGAAACTTCAAGTCGCTTCTTTAATTTTAAGGAATTATTATCACTGGTCGCTATTTTATTACTGACCTTGAAATTAATTTACTTTTCTGTCTAATAGTTGATTGAATTTTTATTGGTACAAATTATTACTACAGAACCAGTATATTTTTTAAATCTCGTGGATTAAGTTAAAGAGGAACGATCTATTTAAATATACTTTACTGCTAGGCCAAACATAGGTAATGGTTGAAGGGCTTACGAACTTAACCCCGCGGTACTCCATCAATGCCATGTTAAGGTATTACGGGTAAGAACAAAGCCCTTGCTTCTTGGGACCCTTTTCTTTTAGCGGAGGAGAAAGCGTATATAGAGCGACAAACTTTTGTCCAAAATTGGAACGTGACATGTCAATTTTAAAAACTGCTTCATGATAATGTTGCCAGTTGTTGCTGTTACAAAGAAGCCATTATTTGGTTAATCCAAAGTAAATTGTTAATATTGAGAAATGTTTTTCAACAATAAAAAAGATGTTTTAATTATTATTCTTGCGCGAACTCCGTGTGGACGACTGGCAGAAGGTGGCGCAGGATAGACCAAGATGGAGACGCTTATTATCGGAGGCCAAGACTCACTTCGGGACGCCGCGCCAGTATAGTAAGATGTAAGTAAGTAATTATTATTCTACGTTTTTGTCAACAACAACAATTATTAAAATATCAAATTAACATTTTGATCACTATTTGCACACTAGGACAATAAAATTATTTTTATTCCCAAAAGTGCAAAAATTATATATATTTAATGGCAATACTAAGACAGTGTAGTGCCAGAATATGAATATAGCCACAGCTACTAGCGAATTTTAAAAGTTGTAGTTATTTTTTTTTTAATCCTTCACAAGTCTAAATTCATTACTCCTCGCTTCACAATTAAAATATGGGATTTAAGCGTAGTAATTAAGCTTCATTTGTGCCAGGCCGTTATTTTGAGATAATGGATAGGTAAGTTGGGGAAACAAAGCAAGGCTACCCTTATTGTTCGCCCTTTGGAGACAATGACCATGTCATTAGGCAGTTTGCGAATGTTTCAAAGATGAAAATGTCCATTAGGAATTGTTGAATTCACTCCTTGAGTTTAATTCAGTAGAGTCGGACTTTGTTTGTACGAGGCTATGTTGGCAGCGTCTGATAATGATAATTTGTCTTATGACAACGTGTATGTTTTGTGAATGAACCAACTAAATATATTTGTGCCAAATTACATAACGAATCATTGCTGCCAATCTACCTTTGCCTACTCAACTTTAAGTTCTTTTGCGTTAAAATTTTACTATAATATCCTTCAACTCGATATCCAAGGTTGAAACGAAACAATTGTACATATTAAAATTTTAGCTTTGTGAGGTCGGGGGATTTTCCGGCTGTCCAATCATGAAGTAGGCTATTTATAATAATACATTTCATCATCATCAGCCTGTAATAGTCCACTGCTGGATATAGGCCTCTCCAAATGCTCGCCACGCTGATCGATCCTCGGCCACTCGCATCCAGCTCCTGCCAGCCATCTTGCGCAGATCATCGCACCACCTTGCTTGAGGGCGTCCTACACTACATTTACCGAGACGCGGTCTCCGCTCTAGAACCCGTTTAACCCAACATTTCATTTAAAAAATACTACTCAGCCGGCGAAGACCCCGTAGCTCAGTAATTGAGAGATGTACTACCTAGCTTTCTCTTTATTTGCGTAAAGTAAAAACCAATCTTTAATATTAAAAACTAATGAGAATGGAACGTGTTTTATAAAGCCCTCTATTACTTTCCAATGTCCGTGAGTAAGTAATGGATGGAGCAAATTAACCCGCGTGACCTTATTCGAGCACAACAAAGCACCAGGTGCAAACCTTAACATTAAATACAGTAATCACTCAGCAGGGAAAAAGTTCTGTCGCTGAAAGCACCGATTTGCATTTTCACAATTTCCCCGAAACTGGGGTGCCTAATTATAATAAAAAGTGTGGACATAATGTAAATAATTAGAGACCTGACGTCTGTAATAATAATTATTAATAATAAAAATTATATCACCCCATTAAAGTACATTCTTCATTCTATTCTCTACCTTTCTCTACATACACCAATTACAATTTTTTTTTTAATTAAAACTGTCTCTGACGTATTTTCTTGATTGGAGTAACAAATTATAACTAATCTTATCATTCTCTTACGTCCGTAATTCTTTCAAAGATGGTGGACCTAGGACCTCACCTTAAATTTATCATAACTGAAGTAAATGGCTAGTATTTTCTGTGTACTACCACAGATAATATAATATTAGCTACTAAATAAAACAAAACACATAAACGATGGAATATATATGTCTTGGCCATATCGTTGAATTGCTCACTTCATGAAATGCTCGACCTCTATCCTCTTCCTTTGATAACCAACATTTAGCGTTCTTGATTCTACATACCGCATAAATTCTCTTAATATCCCACAGATCGGAAATGTTTGGCCACCGCACAGTTCGTTTATAACGAACTTTAATAAGGTACAAAATGCTAGTCCGAGCGCTCGTCGAGGCTTAACGTCGGAGGAAATACACTCGATATTAATTCTGTGTTAACGACGGTTCAGCCGGCCGGCGACGCTTGGCGAAATTTGGCTGGAGTGTTTTTGACCGGAGGACACTTAATTATCCGCCTTTGCTGCCATATGTGCTTTTCAATTATGAATGTTTCCTATGTAGATGTGTGTTTAAAATATACATAAGTATGGGTTTTTGCTTTCCATAGTACAAACTTAGCATAGAATGGGGCTAGAGGAAAGCTGCAAAATAGCAAATTAAGGTTTATATGTATGTATAGTATATATTTTATTACATTGTTAGAAAAAAATGAATTTAAAAATAAGTTATAAACGCCGCGTTAGGATAACGCTGAAGGTAATTAGTTCCAGAGTTAGATGCAGTCACGTTTACAAAATTTACTTCATGATATTACATGAAACAAACGCGCTGCGGAGGCTCAGCCACGGCTTAGACGAAAGCTTAAGAGATTTATTATTGAGGGCGCTGTATGAAATTCGCATAAAACACAAAACGCATCAAATACTCCATGTAAACGGCCCGTCCATAAAACATGCAGCCTCGGAACAGGCCTTGTCTAGTTTATGCACTATCCATTGACGGCGTTCACGACCCGAGAGGTTTCCCAGGCAACAAATAACTTTGATATTTACAAGCATCGAGCGCTGAGACTAAAGGCATTATTATTGGGAGAATATAAATACACTAGGTCCCGAAGTGTTATTACTCGTACGTAGTAGTGGATTTATTTTGGTTATTTCAGTGAGTGAGTGATATTTCTGGCCATCCACTTTAATGTATCTACGAAGTAGTGGATTTATTTTGGTTATTTCAGTGAGTCAGTGATATTTCTGGCCATCCACTTTAATGTACCTGTCTACATATATAATAGCTATGTTTTATGTTTCTTGCCCGCCTTGGCAAATAATGTTGCCTACAAACGGGTAGAGCGGTTTTATTCTTTCACGTCACTTAAGTGGGTAGACATGCACGTAGTCTACCTGATTGGGAGAATTCACAGAGCAAATACGAAAACGCTGCCGTGCTGACACGCTGTAGAATCCCCTCTTCTTCGAGTCTTTGTTATTTGTCCAATCCTCTTTCAATTAAATTCTGTAGTAAAAAGTAGACAGCAAACGAAATGAAAACAACAATATTACTTTTAGGTAAAATCGTGGTCAAAAGAGACTTCAGAGTTACATACAATAACTATAAATTGTTAGAAATGTGTAGCGGCTTGGATCAAATCCTGTCTGGTTCATGTACAAATTTTATGCGAATGTGTTCACGGTCGCGAGCGTTTGGAGCCGGGAGATTTCACTAACAACGAATATCTCCCGAGTTATGCAGTCGGATAGCACGAATGTGAAAAATTACTGTTATATTGACCCGAAGAATTTTCCCACGTACCAATGATCTTGTGAGAGTTTTAGAATTTGTAGAACCGACGTATTTTAGCAAAGAAGTACATGAGACTTAAAGTTCCGTCCCATCTGGAGGGTTCGCCCATAATAGCCACGCTGGGCAAGCGTGTTGGAGCTGGATGCGAGTGGCCGAGAATCGATCAGCGTGGCAAGCATTTCGAGAGGCCTATGTCCAGCAGTGGACTGCTACAAGCTAATGATGATGTTGAGTACATTGATAGATCAACGTATCCTATACCTTCTTTATCTCGAAGGAAATCCTTTTTATGTCACTTCAGTTAGCAAAGTTCAGTTTTATGTCAAAATGCATGTGCTAAGACTCCCTGTGAGATAACTGCATCTTAAATAGTTCGAACGTAGAAAGCATTCAAGTATGTATATCAATTGCATAGTGGAAGATTCCTTAAAACAGAGGAAATAACCATCAGCTCAAAAAAAATACTATATAGACAACTTTCATTATCTGTCACACAAAGTACTTACTTCAGGACAGCTTTGGGGCAAATCTCTGAACTCTGCCTACGCCAGTTTAAAAACAGGCGAGATTATGTTTGTGTATAACAAGGGCGCTTATAATGTAGTATAATAAACATTAGTGTAAAAATAGAAAAATAAACAAAAAAGTTTGTTTATTTTTCTATTTTTAGTGTGAATAACACGTAGGTAGTGAGTAAAACTCTTTCATAATAATGATAGCGAAAATACGAGTAAAATAGTAGAATTATATTATTTGATAATATTAGGTATTCATTAAGTGTTCAGCGCCATGGGTAGGAGGAGAATGCGTTTATGCACCATAACCGCAGGCTAGCTAGACCCGCGGCCGTGTGTGGGACTCGAGACCGAAGCGTCCGCTACCCACTACACTCCCCCGGTTTCTCCTTCACACCCGATTAGGACGAGCCGGTGCTAACCTTATTGGCTAGTGACCAGCCCATCCCCGGGTAATCATCAGCTTAGCTGCAAAAGTACATGAAATACAACTAACGTTCCACATATTCCTACAACACTGAAAGAATTATCCCCTAACTCCTAACCGTTAAGGAGTTGTACTTTCCATCATCACCTTAGCTGCAAAAGTACATGAAATACAACTAACGGTCCACATATTCCTACAATACTGAAAGAATTATCCCCTAACTCCTAACCGTTAAGGAGTTGTACCTTCCATCATCAGCTCATCAACATAAAATGATGTCTATCGGACGCAAAAACTTGAATGGCTTCAGAAAAAACAAGTAACGCGTAGGCGCAGCCTATAAAATTTGAGGTTTTCCCTTGATTTTTCCGGGATCCCATCATCAGATCCTGACATGGTGACAATGGGACCACCTCGGAACTATGCACTTTCAAATAAAAAAAGAATTATTTAAATCGGTCCACAATTGACGGAGAAATCGACGGACATACATAAAAAAAAAAAAAAAAAAAAACATACAGTCGAACATATAACCTCCTCCTTTTTTGAAGTCGGTTAAAAAATCCTCCATAACCTAAAAGGGAGCTCTTTAGGGTAGCCGAGATATATCACTCGTATATAATATTTTCCAAGCTATAAATAAGTAAATACTTGAATAAAATTGAAATGGAAGGATAGCGAAACTTGCAAGTTGTTAAATTTTATTGATATCAAATAATAAAATTCTCCCAAAGCTTTGCTCAAGTCAAGTCGCAATACGGCACGTACGTCAGTTTGTCATTAGATGAGGAAGGCTAGATTAAGCGTCCATAAATGAAGAAAGATCATAAAACGTGCCTGAAACGTCTAACATCTGGTAAGAATTTTATCCTGAATTAACGATATTCAGTGCCTTGAACGTATCCAACGTAAATGTTAATTCTCTGTGCGACCTTCCTTTGTCCTTTTTTCCTTTTGCAGTGAAACATTGATAGTTTGGGACTTATATAATTTCATGAGACATAAAATATTTCCAAAAGCTTAGTTAAATACTTGAAAGTGTGAAAGAATGACGTATGTTGGCTTAATATTCGTTTTATACCAAATCACCCAAGATGTCCAAGATTCCACTATACATATAAGTACAGTATGAATAATACCTATGTATACCCATAACTGATCGTATTGCGTGAAAACTCTTTTAAAAACCCTTAATAAAATATGCTAACGAGCAATTAATTTGCTTAATTAAATGTTTGTTTTTATTTGGCTTCTAAATATTGAAAGATTCGCGGGGGAGCGTCGCGTCATCTCCACTTTCTCACGTCGTCCTTTGTTTCAAAGGGAATCTCATTAACTGACAACTCTTTGAAGAGCACTACAAAAACTCGACGGCGACGGCCGACGGCGGAGATGATTCATTAAACAAAACCACTCACCGCCCAAATTGATAAGCGACCTAAGCAAAATCAATGTTTCACGACAACACTATAGAGTAATAAAGTATGCAAATATTTAAGGGAATTAGGTAAATTCTTAAAGAGATCTCAGGGAAATAACAACCCGATATTAATGCTAAAATTCTTTATAAAACTGCAAATACTAAAAAAAAACTAAATTAGTTTGTATACATTTTACTAAGACACTATATTCCCGTTAAATATAATTTTGCAGTCAGACAACTATAGCGGCTATGAATGAATGTAGTTTCATTATGATAATAACAAAACCTAATAATTCTTTATTAGCATCCATAAAGATATTATCATATCATGCAAAACCTTCATCAAATAGACCCAAATTCCGGTTATTTATAAACGAGGGACTAAATGACTACCCTGAGGCAGCCCGGCGAATTAGTATCAAATAAACCAACGACACATCATTCGGTAAATCATTTCTCCGTCATGGCACAGATGGGGGCATTAAGGGATCCGGTCCACAATACGAGATTTACGTTTACGCACGTTCATAATACTGATAATGGTTAGCTATTTTACTTTTTAGTACCATGCGTATTCTTCTATATGCAGGATATCTACTGTATATTTGAGACATACTTCTCTTATAGATCGAGAAAGAACAATGCAAAAGACAGGGCCCAAAAAAAAATGTTGTGCAGATTTGGGACACAGACTACAAAGTAGATTAGATCCAATAAACACCTTTAACTTTTATTTCGTCGACAAAATTGGTCCTAGTGAAAAAAAAATATGTTTATTATAATTATTTATTTTTATCAAAAAATAATAAATTGTTATGGACGATAACTTTTTACCCCTGGGACCGATTATGGTGTCATCATAATAAAAGTTGATGGTGTGTGTGTTTTACGTAGAATACATCTCATCTCTGCACACATTAACTTAAATTTTTTGAGCTCAAGAACAATGGCAAGTTTTGCATTCTACTTTATATGTTTTATTTATTTTGCACTGTTCTTTTATATCATAAAAACAAATGAATTCGCAGCTTATTAAAAGCAGGTTTAGTCTCGTGATATTTTGACAGATTCAATTGCCAGTACGTACAAACTCGTTTATAACAGTAAAAACAACCCACCTTTTGCCGGTTCACTCTTGCGGATGATCCTCTACAACTAAGTAAAACATTTTTCTAACAACTGACCCTCACGCTTTATATTATGCAAAGTACTCCAACATTAGTGGAAATGGCTGGAACGTGCCTATCACGGGCCTTCTGAAAATCAGAGCTCATTGAAAATGTCATACGAGAGTATGACGTCTGATGTCTTTTTTATCAATTATTCTTTCGTTACCCTAATTTCTATTCCATATTTCATTCTAAATATCACCGTGATTCGTACTTAAAAAACCATCTTCCATTAGTATTATTGTAAACATGAAATATTTCAATTTTCTGGAAATTTTTCTTCATGTGCCCTATGCCCTATCCCAGGATGTTTCTATAATATCCCGGAGGAAAAGACTCTTTAGATGGCTATCAGATGCAAGGTAAAAAATAACTAGTTCTGACCGTTTTCAGTAATCATTAATATAACTTATCATGTCGAGAATGATGGGCTCGATATTAGCTAATATTTGCACGTTTTCATATTTCACAAAAATGCTTCTATTTCTGCAATAACTTGCACGATAACTCTTATTTAAAAAAACTCCCACTAGCCTGGTTTCTGACATATTCTATCGTAAAGTAAAACATTTTTCCAACGCTTTGCCCTCACGCGTAATATTATGCAAAGTAGTTCACCATTAGCACCAATGACTGGCGCGTGCCTTTCACCCCGCCTACTGGACATCAAAACAAGTTGAATTCTCAAGTTCTCAACACATTATAGTATTACTGTGTCGGCCCCGAAACCTCATTACTTGAAGTAACTCTCAACATCTGCGATTAAACTTGTATTCAGTAACTGTAGTAAAGTAAAACGATATAAGTTTATTAACCTTCATTTTCTTTTTATACCTACTTCGTTAGAAAATATAGATAAGCGTTTCATAAAAAGCTCATTATTCACGAATACCTCGGTAAATACTGTTCATGCTCTTAGGTATTTTTCATTTGCCCGCGAAACAAAGCGGATTCTTACAAGAGATTAAACCAGGCAGAGCTTTGTTGCGAAACGGAATATTTACGTATCTTAATTACTATTTTGCGGTAATTTAAATTGAGTCTTAAATGCTTTGAAGTCGACGACAAGTCGTATCGCTCTTATCCTCAATACAAAAACTGGGTTAATTTTAAGCTTTTATCCGCCTATTTTGCTCTGGATCGACGATATGATTAAGAAACATTACCTACAAACATAATAATTATGTATTTGCCAGTAGTTAGCAGTAGAGTTAAAGACAAAAATACGATGTAACAAATATCGAATTATTCTGCCAAGTTATGAACTAAATGTGTATCTTTATATTAAAATAGATATCTTCCCAATCAACATGTTAATATCTTTAAATTAAATATTCTTGTAAATAAAACAGGATTGACTAACCAAAGAAACAGGTGACGCTTTTAATGTACCCTACCAAAGTAGGCAGAATCAGATACAACCCCGTACTCCCGAGGATTTGTATAGAGTTGTACACGCAACCGTGATACCGCAAAGTGACATTACGCGGTTGCGTGGTACTTCATCACATTACGTATCACTTGGGCGCTGAAAACATTACGACGTATAACTAAAGTTGTAACGGCTAGAGAGCATTACTCTCGGCTAATATTTCGACTTCTTGAATGTTAATTAGTCCAACATGGATCACGTTAAATAATATTAGTGCCCTGGGAACAATGTAAAGTCTGGGAAGCTACCTTTTAATATCATATTTTATAATTAAAATATTAAATGAAATAGGTAAGAACTTGTACATATTAGTGATCACTCTTAAAATAAATTAACAATTACGTGAACGATGACTGCAAAAAGGACATTAATTTGTAGAATTTCAATTGCAATTAATTCGTAAAAGACGTGACCTTCTATCTCTTAATGATGAGTGACATTTCTTTGCGAGGAAGTGATATGATTAACGTTTCTTCCATCTCTTGTACTTAATATTCAATTACAAAATACATTCAGTTTAGAGGAAAAGCTTAACGAAAACAAATTCCGTAGGGTTCAGGTTTCCGTTTCATATCTCCGCAGCCGTAAGTAACAGAGCGTCTCCGTTGATTACAATGTACCGTGACCTTGCGGCGAGCAATTGCGTTCGGATGAAGCAATTTTACGCATAACACGTGGCTTTCTCTGAAACTCCCACAGGGACCAACTTAGGGCGTGATTAATGTTTAAAAAGTAAAAGTAGCAAATTGTAATTTGTGATGTCCTATTAATGCAAAATATTATCTGAATATATTCTAGTGATTACCATGTTTAGTTAAATTAAATAGAGTAGGGCTGTCATCTTATAAATATATTATACTCGAAGCTCTGTTTATAGTATTGAGTAATTAACAAAGCTGTAACTAAAACATTTCTCTAAATAAAAAGAGTAAATAATAGAATAAAGTATGTTGAAACGTAATTTTAGGTTGCAGTATAAATGACTTTTTTCAACTCAAAAGTGGTTTGAAGTAATTTGGAGATATTTTATTTTAGGCCCAGTTGCGGATAGTGATGACATTACTCCCTAAATTAAAAACTAATTTTTTTAGACAATTAGACAAAAGTTTACGTTTAAATGCAACGGGAATTATAAAATCAATTATAAAATGCAATGATAAAATGCGATGTTTTGACTACCGGTCCACGACATTCCATCTTTTTAAAGTCAAGGCATAGATAACTATTGAAACAAGATCATAGGTTCAACAATGCGTGTAAAGAAACGTCGGGCTGGTTATAAAAAAAATATTTCAATGAGGTGATTATTTGTTTTAGATCATGTTTTGTCTACTTTTATCTATTTTAGGGAATTGAGATTTCAGTAAAAAATAATTTAATTGTGTTTTTAAGATTTTTGCTAAAATGGTTATACCTATGAATATTAAGGCCGTGAAACTGAACGCGATTCCGTCTTGACGTTTGTCAGTTATCACTGACATTGACAGGAGTGGTTGGAGTGTCATTCATCATACCTTCCGTTTGTTTTGAACTGAGATTTTGTGTTTTTTTCCTTATTTTCAACGAAAAATAGAAGAAAATGGCATCAAGTACAGCCCCTATTCCACCGAACCGTTGTGTTAACTGTGCAGTGAGATTTCAACGGAACGTACAAAGACAATTACTTTCAGAAACGACTGAAAGTGTGCAATAACTTGTGAGTGGATTTTTGATTTTTTTTAATATTTTCGTTTAATAAAAAAAAACTAATATTGCTAATGATTTTTAGACATTCTAAGGAACAATTTGATATATGGTTTATTACTATCCGCCACAATTTTTAGTGGGCCTATCCTCCATACAAAAATAAAATGTCTCCTTTAGGCTCTAAATCACTGCCCAAGTGACGTCGGAAAATCCAATTCTTTATTTTAAATCGCTTTTAAAATTATGAGTATAAGGCAAAGAGCTTTATATATAAGCCTTTAGCATAATTAGCCTTCACGGGAGATCCGGCTGGTTGTTTTACTTTTACTTAGGCTTTTTCATGAGCCCTTAATCCCTCCACGCCAGGGAGCGTAACGTTGCTTATCTGAACGCACATTACAGCAGACGCACAATGAAAATTACAGAGCCGAGCCCTTCTTACTTGTGATACTTGTATTTATGAGTACTTTGTGTCTCTGACAAAATTAGATCGCGTTGGAAAATGAATAAGGGGATATACCGTAATGACTTTTATGACTGTATACGTAATAAGGCTCATGTCAATTTGGGTGTGGTTCAACCGGAAATATGGTTTTATATTTCTCTTTGATCAGACTAATACTAAGTGATACTAAACTAAGAGACTAAGAGAAACTAAGTGATACAAAAAAATAAGAAAATTGGAAGTGCACCATGTTCTTAAGCGTTCACATATCCCCTATTCGATAGGATTAGCCACGGTAACTTTTTTTGCAGATGAAAATGCTTTTAAGCACCTTATTCGCATGCTGGCGAGACCTACCACCGTGTATGGTACTCGGAATTAGACTTACTACCCACTAAACTCCGGTTGCCCCATTACACCTAAAATGTACACCTGTTTTGCGGTAGCCACTGAAACCATAATTTGGATATAATCCATTATTATTATATAAATCCTAAAAACACGATATTGATTACAATAAATAATTGTACCTATACTCGTAAATACCATCACATGTACATATTCCGTTGCCATAACGTTGTTTCTTTTGTTGGGTTCGCAGTTTTCTGAATCGTAATAAAAATAGAATTTCTGCTCGGCGTAGACTTTTTGTTACCTACAGCCTGGGGTCTTCAATGCCCGAGTGATTTGCCGTCTATTGAGTTGTGAGCTCATCTTTGTCCGCATCACCCCTATCCATCAGGTACAATGTGATAAATGCGGGTATAGAAAATTGGGCGGAAAAAATGTCTTTAACCTATACGAGTATATCTGACAGGCGCCTTAAATAATAATACTATTCGGTACGTTAGACTTTGTGGTTTCGACTCATGCCAAGGATCAATAAAAACGGATAAAAGTTTATGTTGTTATGTGTCTAATTCGAGAAGATAAAATTTTCTCGATAATATTTACAATAAAAATATGTATCAATTTGTTACCAGTCCTTTGTATGTACTTTCCTCTGATACTTTCCGAACACATTTCATTGAGCTTTTTTATATCCGTGATCAAAGATTTGGCAAATCTAGCCCTTACACTTTTTCTGCTGTCAGGCTACCAGGAAAAACCAAGCCAATTAGATGTTGTTTTGCTGCTAAATTTATCTATAAAGCTTCGTCTTTTTTTTTGGGTTTCTTCACGATCGCTGCGGTACTACTACACTAAACTAACAAATTAACTCTGAGTTTTGCAATGAGGGCGTCAACCAAGTGACTTTAAACTGTTTTAGTTTCAAAGCACTGTTAACCCTGATTTGGACTGTCTCCGTGGCACATTTCATAGCGAGTGTTCAAATCCCATTCAGAACGAAAATGAATGTGATGTGTTGTCCCGTGTCTGGATGTTAATTTGTATTGAATCATTTATTTGTGGTACCTTCGGTGTTTTTGTTCACGTATAAAGTTTTCAAGCTACTGGCAGATTTCTTTATGCAACGCTGTCCGTTATGCTACAGCCAGATTACTTTATGTAATGCTGCACTGCCCGATACTTTTTTTTAATGCTAGATGGATTTTAGACACCTGATGGTAAGTAGCTGCTGCGGCCTATTCCATTGAGGGTCACTTCGTCAGGAAGCGTCGATCAATGTGCTGTCACACTTTAAGCTCATCTGACTGATCTTCGAGTCCCTTACTGATTCTATGTGAACTTATTTATTTGCGTTTTATAAAATACCTAAGCAATATTAACTATGGACGAATACGTAACATAGATTAATCATGAAATGTTAAGATTTTGTATTAGGAGCTTAAATTAAAAGTCCGATCTCGAGTGACTTTGATTGATGAGCGGAGTACCTGACTCCGCAAAGTTGCGTGGATTGAACACACAGACTAAGTTTGCAAGTCAGCTGGAGGAGACAGCAATTACAGGACCTTAGTCGTGAGAAGCACGTTTTTTACCAAACCATTTACCACAAACTTATATTAATGCCAAAACATGTTCTTAAACTGTTTCCACGATGACCAATTAGGATGTAAAAAAACGTTTGGTATCATACGAATCGATGTAGAAAGCTGAAGTTATAAAAGTGTGCATCTCATATTTCATTACCGCCAGGTAATAAAATACGTACAATTGATAAAATAATAAATAATTAACTAATGGAACATCTTTGCAATTTTATAATGGAACAGACCTAAGTAACTTTCTGATTGGCGACGGAATGTTAGAGATAGTTTGTTCTATGAGCTTCGTAAGACACGTTGGGTCATTGGGGGAGGGGTGAAACATCAATTCAGCCATATGACATAATATAAAGTTTTTTATCCGTATATTTAATAAATAGTTACAAAAACAAAAGTTAACTTTAATAAGCCACCTGACAAAATATCGCCACAAAAAAAAAACCCATAAATAAATGTCTATCTAGTAGTTTTAGTGATTTAATTCTTCCGGCATTTATCAGATACCGGAAGAATTCGATCACTTTAATAGACACTTAAGTAGTCATGAATCCCTGATACCGGGTGTGTTATCTACAAGCCGTTACAGGCTTCCATAAAAATTCCGCACCTGCCCGTTAGGATGCCGCGGATAACACGAGATAGCCCATTCCCTTGGAATATGGCGAGAAAGACAATCCCCAAGATTGTTATGGTACATTTTTCACATTTACATTCAATTCGATGCAGGTTCACGGATTTTGATTCGGCATAATGTAGGCATAACCGCGACACGCACGTTTCATCTGATTACCTGCGAGTTAAAATCGTGCGCAATCTGTTATGAATTAAATAACATTAAGAAAAATATTTATTTACCTTATCTTGTTACCGGGTTTGTGTGGGTAAATGTTCTTAATAAGATACTAAGAAATTCATTGAGACTCAGGACTTTCGTCCCACTACGCACTAAAATCCCCATTTGAGAAGGAGACGACTACTACTACTTACTTTCTTTCGGACGACATGGCGACACTACATTTACTTAATATTAATCTTACCATTTCAGTACCTTCCTATCAAAACTTTGTGAACAAAATGTGATCTGACAAGGAGTTTCCCAGCTCTAGGGACTGCGCTTGAACTGAATTTATCTCGATATCTCGCAATAAAACTTTATCAACGCGTGTAAATGTAGCGGATCGCGTTTGTATAATTGAGTTTTACTCGTGCGAGATCCCATTGGACTTCAGTGTGGAGGCAAATAACTAAAATGAAGCAATTGAACAAACTTGGGTGGCGCTCTTATGTCTATTGAGTTAAATAAACTAAGGTACGAGTAAATCCAATGCTATTAATATCAAGTATTACTTTACACATTTCCAATTTAGAAAATGATAAATAAGTAGGTATATGTACCTAGTTAATATCTAAGTAAAAAACTTTTACGAATTGTATCAATTGTATCATAATATGATAGAGACATTACACCAATATTCTGATGTCTAACTAAAGCAAGCCTCTTAGTAGGAATACCAAAACACAACTTTGTAAAATACATAAAATAAAACTAATTTTGATTCCTCCAAAATCTTAAGAAGATCTTGTATTTCGATCCAGTACTCCAGTGACCTTATTCCTCAGTTACAAAATAAAACAACTCTGAGAAGTCCTTCTTCCAACTCTACTTTCCTTTTTCCCAAGGAACAAACAGTTATCCAGCCGACTAAAAGATTCCTATCAGTTTGTATTTTTATCAAAGGAAGCATGAAGTTTAACCGTGTAAAGAAACTGAAGGGACTTTACGACAACACTTCACGGAGTTAGAATCCTAATCTGCAAAGAGCTGCCTCGAGCGATTCTTTGCCAAGGTGCAGCGAAGTAAATAAAAGTGAGGAATTTCTGCCTTAAGCTTGATACTATAAGGCTTTTGCGTCTAGTAGCCGGGTAACTTGATAAAATAAGAAATATTTAAGTTTTCCCTGTACGACTACTTACAAGATTTATTTTTAAATGTATAAACACTCCAACAACCTCATTTGAATCTTAGTTACGAGTATATTCGCTCTCGTACATCTGATTGCATATTTTCTTAATATTTTCCGGTAAAATTAAAAAAGATTCAAGCTTACTCGCTGTCTGTGTCTAATCTGGCGCCGCAATGAAATTGTGTTCGATTTTTCGAAAATAACTTTGGTTTGTGATCACTAATACGCATTTGAAAGCGTGGTGATTAAGCCAGTACCCATCATTATGACGATGACAAGATGTAAATGATGGAGGTCTTTGCCCTGCAGTGGGACATGAAATAGGCTGATAATGCTACAATGTTTAGATTTTCTGTACCTTTTTTTTGTTTATTATTTTTCTTTGCTGTCTGTCTGTATTAACTGTGGCATAGACACCCGGTTCGCTTTGCTCTCTGGCACAACAATAGCTAACATGCACCTACATATTTCATACAAACGTTTATTAGAAAGAAATTCTTTGTAGAGTGGGTAGTAAAAATGAAAAATGTTTTAAAAGAATGCTTTTTGCGTTTTAACCCTCACCTTCATAAATTAAGAATTAACACGAGTTTTTAGAAGCTGGATCGTTTAATGTTTTATGGAAGATCTGTCAAAAGAAGCATGAAAATGGAATAAATGCGTAATATTTCATATTTCACAATGAGGATTGTCAAAATAATATTTAATTGAAAAGAACTGCTTCAACAGTGCAATGGCTCGTATGTCGCACTTTATAGCGACGGCCATTCCTGAATTCAAATCCCGTGTCGGGCATAGAAATATTATGTACTAATAATAGCTCAATGGTGTCGGGCTGAAAATTTTGTGACTAGGTTTATACGTTCGGAAAATACTCCGTCATAGCCTTGTTGGCGGGGTGACCGAAACTTGGTTAAAAGCTATATTTTTTGAAATAGTACTAGTCATAAAAAAACATTAATAGAGATCTGAAACGCCGCCCCCGCGTCAAAATGAAAACGACAAAAATAGGTTTCAAAAATTATCTTAAATAAATGTTTGATTCTGCAATAATTTATATTATTAAACCTGCTTGCTGTTTGACATAAGAAAATATATTATGAAACGGACAACTTACGCACGAGAAATACTAAACTGGTAGAAAACAGCGTCAGGTAGGCAGACACCGCTCGCAATCTCCCAAGCCGCCTCACAGATATTTTGCGGATTCCCGGGTAATGTCCAACATCAAGAAAAAGTATTGCGCGCGTTAGGAGCGCGTCATGATTTGTAGACACGAGTAGCACTGCCCTATTTAGCTCTCGGTAATTTGTTACTGAGCCTCTTATGCCTAATCGGCGCTTTCGTGTGGAATTGCTTTCTGTGATTCTGATTGTCTGGGAAACAAAATTATGTTTACTAAATGTAGAACGTAAAGTGCGAGAAGTACTGCCAGCCACTTACTTACTTAAAACGTTTCATGTCAGCAAATGTGTGATTTTAATAAAAACTAAACTATTGCCACGGCCAGTTCTATTAAGATTCTTTTATATTTTATGTCATCATAAATTTAAGAAATTAGCAAGACATGCTTTTTGAAACTTCTGATCGTATACCATCATAGTAAAGCAATTCGGAACTTCTGTATACATAGAAAAAATATCCAATAGAGAGAAAATTACATATGTATAATAAAATTTCTTTGAGAACAATTCAGTCCAAACTGGCAGGAGCTACCGCGTTGTTCTTCTTCTCATCTATCTATCCTATAGAATAAAAAAATAACAAAACAACTAGCTGTAAAAGTAAAAAAGTATCTAGTAGTATCACTTTGCTATTGACTTTATGAAATTGGTAAATTTTCTGGATGTCTAATTAGTATGACGAAAACCTTTCACTGCTACATAAAATAAATGGTTTTTCATATTCATGTCATTATAATGGAAATTCCATGTAAAAAAATATTAACCGAATCGAAAGCAAATAAATGCAAATACGGACATTGCACATTGTTCGGGGAAAAGTCGAGGTGGAAAATTCAATTTCCTGAATGTATTAACGCCGGAGTACTGGATAATGTTACCGTTCGAATTTATTAATGGTATGATTAATCTGTATTGATTTTTTTTGAGTTGAAATTTTAATGTCAAAGCCAAAATTTTAACAGTACAAATTGTAAGTATCATGTACGAGTATTATAGGTACATTTGGTTCCGATAATATGATTCTACCTTTGACTTCGACTTATTACAACATATGTTACAACTTTAGTCTTAAAAATAAAATAATACTTTTGAATGATGATGACAGTGTTGTTTACGAGATTGGTAATACACTTTTTAAGATAATTTACACTTGATTAAGAAAAAACTTCTTATCAAACAATATACTCCTATAACACACGCTTAGTGGATTTAGTACTTTTCATACAAGAAATGTCTAAGGGCAGACGTGGCGCTTACCATCAGGTGTACGATCTGCTCGCTTGTTACACATTAGCAATAAAAAAAAAAACAGAAATGTACCCAGTCAAATTGCTAGTAAAATTATAATTATGTTTTTTTTGAGGTTAATTTAGAGTTACCTAACCAACTTGAGTATGAACATAAAATATGGTCATAAATACTTCCCTATAACAAGATTAAAGCGGTAGTAAACAAAAGCAGTAAAGAAGTTTTGAAGAATGTGCTCGAATCGAAATGAATATCACACTCTCGGACACACACCGACATAAAAAAAGACATCACTTTTTGTTGTTCGTTGGATTTTATTCGTTTTTATGATTAAGTTCATAAAATTCATATGTGTATATGAAAAATATTGCTTTATATAATTATATACTTTAATTTTATATCTGGACGGTTATTCCGTGGGTAGCGGCGGAAGTACTACTTTAATTTTAACGTTTACAATTGCGTCAAATGTTCTTTTTTAATGCAATAGGGAGCAAACGGGCAAGAGTATGATAGTGCCTTATAGTGTGTCACCTTCTGAAAAATTATGGAAGGATGGTGAGAGGGAAGGGAAAAGAGGGGTTGAGCCTCTGGCACTCTCTCCCAAAACGTAGAGCAACCTTCTATGAAAGGTCTACTTACCCGTTTGAGCCGGTCCGTTTCGAAATAAAACGTATTTAAGCTTGTAGTGCGATATAACATTTCACTCTGCCCTGACATGTTAATTGTTTGTTTCACCCATGAGCAAACGAGAATTCCTGTTTCCGCTTGGAACGCTTGTGTTTTTCTCGCAATGGCCTGTCGGTGCGAGAGCGCGGTGTTCTCCGAAAGAGATTGATGGAACCATGAGCTCGGAACTCTAGCATTATTTTTATTTTTATTGAAGATAACCTAGTCTTTTTGCCCAGTGAAAACTAAGGACTTTAAAGCTGTCGCTACTTGCTATTATGAAATCAAAATCAAATACTTTTTTAATGTTGCAACTACATAAACAGCTTATATTCGTCGCATTTAAATCTAAAAGCTCGCGAAATAAATATAGACTGAAACAATGAAGTCCAATTTAAGCCTGATCTGGCTGTGAAAACTTACTCAAGTCCGACCTATACCCCGACCTGTTCGTTCACTAATGATGCAAGTAGTAAAACCAGTTTATTTAGGAGGCAATTTATTGATTACATTCACTTTCTTTTGGACGGTTTTCCTGTTGGGCCGAAATAAGGGGGAAATTAAACAAATACACACCCATCGACACTATTTCAAACGAATATTTTACCTAATAAAATACGAAAAGAATCCACAAGATCTTTAAGGGAAATTAATTCAAATTTTAAACAAAAACTATGTCATCTCTTCTACGAAGTTAAAATGAAATTCCGTGAAGACTAGACGGGCGCTGATTCGTCGACTGGATTGAAACCACAAACACCTCACTCAAGCAAAACCTAATTTTCCCCGAATTGGAATGGCCGACGAGGACTTGAACTGATAATTTCCCCCGACTCCGGCCATAAAAAACAAATGACACCTTTATCCATCGGCTTCGGAAAATCACAGGAATTCACGTCACAACTACCGATATAAAGATCCGTTAAATTACTTTTGCTAACGTCCTTACTTTAGGATCCCTCAACCTTTTCCGTTAGATTTTTGTCAGAGAAGAACTCAGCTCATGTGATATCCAAGTTTTAAGAGGTGGTGCTTAAAACTTGGTGTGGCTTCTGTAAAATAAGTTTCCATCTTTAATACCTTTTCTAACCTAAACTATGCTGGCTCGACAAATACGTTGATTAATTGACAATTTAATATTAAGTAACTTATAGCCAAATCCATGCCTATGTCATTCCTCTTAGTCCAATTTTAATTTTAGTGACCGCAAGCGTAATAAAAAATACCGCAAAAAGCAAAACTTATAATAGCGATACAATGTTTGAGCATCAGAGGTAAAAACCGTAAAACGTTCGTCTAGGTTCTAATCTTTAAAAATATGAAATTGATTCGCGTCCTCGTACGAATCTAGCTCGTAGTGTCTGCGGTTGATTCTTCCTGACCTGATTATTTCCCAGGCGACAAAGAAATAGAACGAGACAACGACCGATTCATTCGCATCTGACTAAAAAAACATCTCGTCGGTGTTGTAGTTGCGGGAATTTCTTACAATAGAGCAGGAGGGCAGATGAGTGTCAACCTTAGTAAGTACTAGTCTTTCGCCAGTGACTGTCTATCGCCCTGTTGCAGAAAGCTCCATTAAAGTTAATGCTTCATTAAATCTAATGCTGTCACTTTTCGTTGTCATGAAATAAAAACTTTTTTAAAAAAAAATTAAACCGACTTCAAAAAAAAAGAAACAAAAAAATCTACCTAAAAAACTGAAAAGCAAAAAATAATTTTAATAAGACATTCATCAAATGCGCTTATTGTCTAAGCCTATTAATTAAATTGTATTTTACGTGCTAGGTAGGTACCTACTAATCTGTTTGAAGTCGGTGCCAAGCCAAATAGTAGGTACCCAGATTACGTACCTACGTCCGCGGATTAATAAGTAACCCTTTATAATACATAATATTATTATATATCATTTTTTATTACCTTTGGCTTGGCACCGACTTCAAACAGATTAGTAGGTACCTACCTAGCACGTAAAATACAATTTAATTAATAGGCTTAGACAATAAGCGCATTTGATGAATGTCTTATTAAAATTATTTTTTGCTTTTCAGTTTTTTAGGTAGATTTTTTTGTTTCTTTTTTTTTGAAGTCGGTTTAATTTTTTTTTAAAAAAGTTTGTTTATTTTTCTATTTTTAGTGTGAATAACACGTAGGTAGTGAGTAAAACTCTTTCATAATAATGATAGCGAAAATATGAGTAGAATTGTATTATTTGATAATAAATAATAATATTAGGTATTCATTAAGTGTTCAGCACCATGGGTAGGAGGAGAATGCGTTTATGCACCATAACCGCAGGCTAGCTAGACCCACGGCCGTGTGTGGGACTCGAGACCGAAGCGTCCGCTACCCACTACACTCCCCCGGTTTCTCCTTCACACCCGATTAGGACGAGCCGGTGCTAACCTTATTGGCTAGTGACCAGCCCATCCCCGGGTAATCATCAGCTTAGCTGCAAAAGTACATGAAATACAACTAACGTTCCACATATTCCTACAACACTGAAAGAATTATCCCCTAACTCCTAACCGTTAAGGAGTTGTACTTTCCATCATCACCTTAGCTGCAAAAGTACATGAAATACAACTAACGGTCCACATATTCCTACAATACTGAAAGAATTATCCCCTAACTCCTAACCGTTAAGGAGTTGTACCTTCCATCATCAGCTCATCAACATAAAATGATGTCTATCGGACGCAAAAACTTGAATGGCTTCAGAAAAAACAAGTAACGCGTAGGCGCAGCCTATAAAATTTGAGGTTTTCCCTTGATTTTTCCGGGATCCCATCATCAGATCCTGACATGGTGACAATGGGACCACCTCGGAACTATGCACTTTCAAATAAAAAAAGAATTATTTAAATCGGTCCACAATTGACGGAGAAATCGACGGACATACATAAAAAAAAAAAAAAAAAAAAATACATACAGTCGAACATATAACCTCCT
Organism: Mecyna flavalis; assembly: GCA_949319885.1. Taxonomy (NCBI): domain Eukaryota; kingdom Metazoa; phylum Arthropoda; class Insecta; order Lepidoptera; family Crambidae; genus Mecyna; species Mecyna flavalis. Next base: position 5,802,770 of record OX439426.1, read on the forward strand.
CCTTTTTTGAAGTCGGTTAAAAAGTGACAGCAATAGCTTTAATCAAACATTAACTTTAATGGACGTTTCTGCAACTGAGTGTATGTCACTTAAACAGCTCCCAATCTATGCCCAAACCAAAAATCTCTTCGAAACGTTGCCTTTGCTGCGTTACGAGATAAAAAAAAACCAACAAAAATAATTCTGTTTAGTTATGCTACATATGGAAACTGAGCACATTCCTATAGTTAAAAGTATATCTTATATCCTTTTCCAAAGTGTAGTCTCAAACGTAACAGACATACAGGTAATTTGTTTATAATATAAGTATGTTTCGCATTTGTAATAAAACTAAGTAAGTATCTTTAATCACAAGAATTAACAGCACAAGGATAGTTGATGTATGTTCCACTTTACTAATATGATCACAATCTTCAGCTGTTATTAGGAATATTCTAAGATAAAAGTTGAGCACACAGCTCTTGGCTGCTTTGCTATTCTCGACATAAGCCTTTGCGTAACGTAAGTGTATGGAGTTATGAATTTTTGAAGCGAATGGGATGCTGCGCGTAAGGAAGAAAATGAAATTAAATCTGCGTTTTAAATAATTCGAATAATTATAAAAGTTATTTTGTCTAGACATACTAATATCTTATTACAAGCAGCGACTTAAAAGTAGAACGTTCTGAAAGGAAATAAAGTAATTACATTTTCTAACATATTTATTACATTTGATTAAAATATTCAAAGCATTTAATTCTATTATTAGGAATATAATTTTACGTACAGCAAAAACAAATAAACAATAACCCTGATTCCAAAATAAGTAGTTTAGGTACTTGTGTTATTATTTAGTATCAGAATCAACAAAGGTAATAATTTATATATCCTTAAATTCTAACAAACATCTAGACACCATCAAATACAAATCTCTATCATCATCAAATCTATCGAGCAAGTAGAATCCAAAATATGTAGATCCATTTACCAATTGAGCTTTTTTAAAATTCCTATAATAATAGATATTGTTGATTTGTTAATTTAAAAAAAATACAATACTAGCCTTCCGCCCGCGGTTTCACCCGCGCGTAATATCTTTTTCTAATATCCCCCCTTTCCCTCACATTTCCAGGATCAAAAGTACCCTATGTTCACCAGGGATAGTGTAGCTTTCCAACAGTGAAAGAATTATTGAAATCGGTTCAGTAGTTCCAAAATTGTCATTCCCGCGGGAATGAGACGTTTCCCGTAGGAATTTTATGGCCTATGACCTAATCCGGGTTATAAACTATATCTAAACATCCAAACATCCAGACTTTCGCATTTATAATATTAGTAGGATAAAGTAACAGGCTGCAACATTTTACTCACAATAAAAAAAAAAAAAAAAAAAAAAAAATACATACAGTCGAACATATAACCTCCTCCTTTTTTGAAGTCGGTTAAAAAGCTGCCAGATTCACATACAAAGTCCCTAATTCTAACATGGAAATCAAACAAATTGGATCGGAATTTCACATTCAGTGATTTTTTTATAGCTTTCCCAGATTAAACGATAAGCAAACAGATAAGCGGATTTGATTGATGGAAGGCTTTCACAGCCACCTATGGACATTTGCAATACCAGAGATGTAAGAGATAAATGTTGGCGATCTTCCAAGACTCTTAGAGCTTTTTGAAGGAAATAAATTGACCAGAAAATAAAAACCGTTCACCTTTTATCTGTTTCAAACACGATGATATGGGTGACACACTTATCTTTGACAATTAAAGAGACGTGACCTCATGTGTCAACCTGCATAACCAATCGATTATCGATTATATCTTAGTGCTTATGACAATCGATTCAAAGTATAGATTTATAATGTATGATAAATTTTAATTTTTTCTACTTTGATATTAGCTAGTGTAGAGGTTAATATCAGATAACACAGATATAAAGAGAAATATTTATTGTACATAAATAATAACTGGAAAATATTTGTAAGAGTGTAAAGACAATAAAACAAATATTTTCCAGTTATTATTTATGTACAAACGCCTCAATGGTCTAGTGGTTTAGGTACCGGGCCGAGATCTCGGGGTCCTGGGTTCAATTCCCGGGTCGAGCTAACTTTGTGTCGGTTTTTTCGGACACAGCTCGGGTTTGTGATCACCAATCCGCATTTGGCAAGCGTGGTGATTAAGCCAATACCCATCATTGTAGCGATAACTTGATTTCAAGGATGGAGGCCTTTGCCCTGCATTGGGATATTAATAGGCTGATACTTTTTTTTTTCTTATTTATGTACAATAAATATTTCTTTTTAAAACTGTGTTATATGATATTTACCCCTACAAAGGTTATGGGCCCAGGACCAGCGAAAATAAAGAGTGAGTAGGTACATGTAACTAAGAAAGGAGTCATCGAAAATTATTTGAAAAAGGGTACGACCGAATCATGTCTGCGAATGTATGTAAGTATTGAATTATTAACAAAAGATAACTATGACAGTTGGAAGGTACAGATAGGGGCATTACTTGTACGAAGCGACTACTGGGAGTATTTAAGTGGAGAAAGGCCAAGACCAAATGATGCCGATACGCACATAGCAGCCTGGAAGGCAGCGGACAGGAAAGCTAAATCTGAATTAATATTAACCGTACAGTTAGTTTCCCCAGACCCAGAGAATTAAAATACAATTATTTATTTTCTTACAAAAACGTGAATATTACAAAAACTACTAAACCGATGGTCAACAAACTTAAAAATTCTATTAACTATTCCTACATTTTCGTCTAAATCAGATTACCCGTTCGAGAATTTTCGCGGAACAAACATACATACCTTTACCATACCAGGGGTACAAATCATTTTTGTATGTACATAACATACAAAAATGATTTGTACCCCTCGCTCGCTTCGCTCACTCGGTCAATAAATAGTAACGTGTTAGTTTTGTACATTGTGAACATCGATTTTAAATTGACGGTATTATTTTACATAATACAATATTTTTTTACGAATATTCCACTATTCTTTCCCTTAAATTATAGTTTCGATTATTCACGATTTTTATCGATTAATAATAAAAGTCACATCTCTGGTTTAAAAGACCATAGAACGTAACCTAGTTACGTCTCATATAATTTTTATATTTTATAGAAAAATGTACATAAAACTTCTCTAAACCGAAAAAAAACACCATGACTCTTATTAAATCGTTATTAATGTACAGTATTTAGTGTTGATCTATTTCTTTATTATTCAAATTTGTATTTATATCGAAGTCAACATTTTCCTAAACGCAAACATTTACGTTCTATGGATGTGTCAGGCATATCCATGGAATTAATATATATCATCGTGTTTGAAACAGACTGTAATTTCTCATAAGAGCACATACATAAATCTATTATAAGTTAAATTTATACATATGTGTATGAGCTAAGGAAAATATCAATACATAACATAACAACTGAAATAAGTTGGCGATTCCGACAGTTAATGTAGAGCAATATGATCAGCTGTAGAGTAACAGTTTTTTTTTTACTCTAAAGCTTAACTGATTACCAATTTAAGGATTTATTATTTAAATATCATCGTCAATCAATTGTCTAATAGAAATATATTTATAATTAAAGATTTAAGATTTAAGATTAAAGATTTAAGATTTAAAGAATTTATTCTCATAAAAAGATTACAGAAATCCACTTACATGAGAATATCATTATTAACATAGTTCTTAATCTAAAAAAATACAGCCACCGCATTTTGGTATACATAAATATGACAAATACAATTATTTTACAAATCGTTTCTCTGTGTTATATAATTACGCAATTGAGACTTAAAACTACACATAAAATAAAGACGCGTTTGCTTCTAAACAGCTGTGTTTTCCTCATGCAAAATACAGCTATTTAAATTTGTAGTTCACCAATAAATAAATCAAATGAAAATCAAATTTCAGTTATTCTCAATTTATGAAAAATGCTCTTATAAATAGTCAATATCAATGGTAAATATAGTGACTCAACTCAGATTCAGATGTATCTATCGATAAGAACCGGTAAGTAATACGATAGTTACTCTTTTCAGTTGCCAATTTTATTACATTGCTGGTAATTTCTGGTCATTTCAATGCGCTTTCAAACCAGAATACTGCTGATTCACCAAACTGAAGTTTGATAGCGAGCGTAAACCGCTACATGGTTCTCTGTCCTAGTAACTATTCTATTTAGTAATCTGTAGTTCTACTCTCATCAGACATCAAACATGACATCAATTGTTTTGAATTCCTGTATCTCATTTTCGACTTGATTCCATATTGGGTGCATTTGTCGTAGTAAAACATAATAAAATAATAGCGCCGCTGCAGTATTTAATGAAATGCATATCGTAAACGAAAACCAAGAAGAAAATTATATATAGGCATTTACCCGAAACATCGTGATCCCAGGAAATCTCAAACAGCTTCCGTGAAAAGTCTTCCGACGGAAATAGCGATGAAGGTTATAAATATCCCGAGGAACCTACCACAACACGGTCTATTCAAATTATGTCTTACGCCGCTCGCCCCATAACCTGACCCAACATAAGTCATCCCGTCAGCCAACTGCCACAGATAGGGTTACTTTGATTTCGATCTTTTCCATTATTTTATTATCCAATAAAACCATTCAATAGATTGGGAATATTTTTTGTTTTATGTGGACACGTTGATCATAGGCTTTATCTTGGTATTTAGTTAAACTGCTTATAACATGTGAGTATTAGAAATACTACATCGATAAAATGTATTTTCTCAAAAACATACAACAAATATACCGACATTCAATCAGATAAGACATTGTTATTTTATAGTTTGTTCGTAAGTTTTAATTAAAAATGTCAAATGAATTACCAAAAACTGTGTATTACCAAACTTCCGAATTTTAGCCCAAAGTATGGTAATAACATTATATTTTGTTTAAGTGTATATTTAAGTCATATATATTATATATGTATAAGTTTCATAAGTATATAAAATAAAAACATATCTTGCAATCTTTAATTCTAATTAGTATTTTTGTTAACTTCATTTTTCATAGTAGGTGATGGTAACCCTAGCCGTATCCCAGCGTTCCGCAGCCGGCGAGGCTCGACCGCGCACCCTCATTTAAGCCGATAAGACACGCGGCTATCGGGAGCGAGAGTCATTGTCCCATACTTGGCACCATTCCACGACTGCGTACTTCTCTCGAAGCAGACGCCTACCTACATCCCTACCTATGCGCGTAAATAATGTAACAACTGTAATGCTCCACATGCCACATCCGGCGCGCTTGCAAGATCTCTCGGTCTCGTACCTTTGCAAATGCGAGGGCTGCGGTAAGCTCTTAGCATTCAATATTCACCCATGCGGGCTTAGGATAAAGTGTATTAAGGCGGGGGATTAGAAATGAATTTGTTTTGAATTTGGTCGGCGAGAGGGGGTCATGGGAAAAAATAACATTATGGAAGGTATCGTAAATCAGTACGAGATGAGGAGGGAATTGAAACGTCGGTCGGCGGCGGACGGCGGCGACGGCGCGGCGCGCGGCGGCGTGCGGCGGCGCGGCGGCGGCGGGCGCGGGCGAGCTGAGCGCGCGTGCGCGGGCCGGCGGCGGGCGCGGGCGGAGCGGGCGGTGCGGGCGCGGGGGCGGGGCGCGGCGCAGCCTCCCGGCTGCTGCACTCCGCCGCCGCCCGCCGCCCGCATCGATCCCGCCCGGGCCGCAGCCTCCGGCGAGCCGGGGCTCAACGCGCGCGCCACACGCGCGCCGCACGCGATCTCCACGCGTTCCGCACGACGCGCGCCCGCTACCCGACTGCCCGATCGCGCCCGCCCTAAGGTCCCGACCCATCTCATCCCGCGCTCATAACAATAACAGTAATCGACAGTGCAGGTTATAATCGTGACCGCTTACGTAACATTTGAGATTTCGTGCGTACCATGACAGGTTATGTGTGAGTGGCAGCTGCCTGCGTCCAGCTGACGAACCAGTTAAGCCGTGCCTCCTTCTTTATCAATTAGAATGTTGTCGGCGTCCGCGGTGGCAGACTAGCGGCTGACAAAAGTTGTGTGCAGTTCAATTTACAACAATATTTTTGAACGCACCGCAACCTCTGCTGCACACATAGCCTTCAGTCCGTACGCCGAAAGATCAGGCATTCATATTTCATGCAAAAAGCTACTTTCATAAAGTATCTGTAAGGTTCAAAAGAGAATGCGATGTGCCGACTCGAAAATATAGGGCGGAACAAACGCAAACCAATTCAGGCTCTAGATCTACTGAAATAAGAGGCATATTCATTCAAAATCATCTGTATTTGTAGCTACTATTCGATAGGACCATTACTTACTATTCACATTTATGAAATATTTTAGCTGTATTTGGAGTTATCTTTATTAGTAGAAGCATTTTAGACATTATTTTCGTTATACTTATGTCTATTTTTTATCTACCTTTGTAGTTTTAGCCACAATCTCTCATTTGAATGAAAATATATACCATCTTTGTGTGCATTTTATTTTCATCCATCAATTTCCCTTTCTTCCTCATCTTCCATTTTTGTCATAAAATGTAATTAGAACCATTAGTTCTAGTTAGTAGTATAGAACTTCAATTTGGTGTTCATTTCGAGTCCTTTTTTATGGGTCAATTTTAATTTCGAACTTATAAGACTCTATTTGAACTTACATACATTACATTCGATATCAATATTAATACAGGACTCCGACGGATCAGCTTCTTTTACGTAACGAATAATCTGCCCATATACCCTGCGTAGTCCTAGTAGTTGATATACCTTATTCAGGGAGCAACAAAACGGCATTGAATAATGAAGTCCCGCATAAAGGGTGGCATCGATGGCAGACAAAGCTTTTGTTGCAGAGCTCGAAATGACGCGGCCGCGCTCTCACTACCCGGCTAAAACGGGACTCGGCATTTTCACTTTCGTGTGTTGTCGCCCTAATTCCTATGCCGCATCTCCCGATTTATACGGGTGAAGTTTTGAAGTCATATTTTTAAACAGGGCTATTATAATAACATTAAACTTATCTCGTAAAAGTCAGTCTTGAAAGTATTTTTGATGAAACTAGTTGAAATAACTTCTTGACTAATCCCTTTATGCTTATTTTAAAAGTTTACTGGGTAAGAATGTCTCAAGGCAGTCCGCCTGTAGTACAAGTAGTGTTTCTTAATTTCATACCGAGAAATCATTCTGTATTATTTTATTTAATAAATATCATTAAATATTTTAGAAATACGACGCTATCCTTGTATTTTCATTTCCCAAATTATCTTCTAGAAATTTTATGTTGTCTATATTTAAATTCCCTTTACACAGAATCGTCAACGTCTGCATGTTCATTAAAAATCATATCACCTATCAATAAAATTAATATTTAAAGTAACCAAGTATTATGGGCTGACTCATTTGCCCGCTCTTAAAGAATAAATAATGATCTCCGCCCTCCCGCCGAGGCTCGACGTTTTCACGCAGAGATATCCTTAAAAATTCTCGCCATAAGTGATTTATAGTTAGTCCTTCAACATTTAACAAGAGGGACATAATTTTAATGTACGTCATAGAGATTAGAAAGCTTTTATATTACCGCGACGGTGTAATTTACTGGGTTTTAGTCTAAACCCATATTTAATGTTCATGACCTTTTTGTATAAATTGTATTGGTGCTTATAGGAGGTGTTATCTTGTAGTATAAATATAGTCAGACTTCTCAAAACTTTTTTACAAGTTTGCTTGTTATTTATGGTTGTTGCTCAAAAATATTGACGGTCAGTGAAACCAACATGAATAGTTACAATGCTACTCTACTTGCGGGATGACCTCTCAGTTCAGTTGCTAATTAAGAATCATAAACTTGCATTTAAAATTATCACATATTGAATTAATTAGCGGATCGATTAGCGGGCGCAGTATTGTCGTCCACACACAAGACGCCGAGTCACGGCGCCGACGCAGCGTGAGCTCTCGATTAACGAATCACGGACTAAGAAATACATAATAGATCTAGCCTCATCAGCCCACCACAAATATTATAAAAACCGCTCTGCTGACACATTGTCACTCACACTACGCTGTAAACAAGTTGTCCCATCCGTATTTAATTTTTTGTCATTAGTTTTTATTATGAGTAAAAGTAAATAAAGGTCGGTTAGGTATTTGCCGATATTAAGTCATTTGGAACCAGTCATCGTCCATTATCCATAATCTCGTCGAGGTCCTTGGGCGCGGCCGCGTACGCGCCTGATATATTTCTTTCCGTGGTACCGCAGTAATGAAAGCCGGCGCGGCCTGCGCGTGAATACGTACGTTCCCGTGAGTGTACCGCGCGCAAACATGGCTTCCGAAAAGGAGAAAATGGCGGCGGCCGAAACTAAATCACCCTCCAACAAGAGCAACTGCACGTCGCCAGGAAAAAAAGGTAAACATATTACTAACCGTCACGTATGATATATTTGAGTGTTCGCCGGAGATTATGTTCGGGATTCACACTTGAAGCTACAAGGAAAATACGTAGGCGGTGATACGGATTTCCGCTACGGCTATGTAAATCTGGTAGTAGATCAAAAAAGTATTGATCAGATCGACGGATCACCATAAAATATAAATGTAAAGAAATCGTAACCTTTCTTGTTTTACGATAATGTATAATTTAATTATGTAATCCACAAAATATTTTTGTACAATTATTACTTTTTACTCATCCCATTTCCTTACTTTGAATAAAAATACTATAATTTGTCCGTACCTTCAACTTACATTCATCCGGATTAACCATAGAGCTCATCTTAGCAAATATGTAGTTTACAGTACATATTGTCATTTTTGATCTCGGGTCTATATTCTACTCAAAAACATGTTTTTTGCAAGCGAAATCCCTACTCAAATTATACATAACATTACAAAAAAACTGTGTAATGCTGTCCAGCTGAGCCACCTTCACAGATAACCATAATTACCTATATTTTTGAACATCCAACGTACATAGTGTGCTTGAACATTTTATAAGTGTAAGTATACGGGTTAACGTAGTAGAAGCATTAAATGTGGCATGCATGGCTGGTGGAACTTCGCTCTATCAGAGCCACCAAGATGTTGATCAATTATATCTTAAATCTAATTAAGAGCATCGTGTTGTTACAAATTTCTGTACCTAGTTCTATATCTCCTTGAGGTTACATTTAATTGATCGAAGAAGATAATCGATGCTAATACGTCCTAGCTTCGGCGGAAGCTACGCACGTCAAGGCAGCCTTGCCAGTAAATTGTCTAGAGATTAATTGGCACTGTGCCGTCTGGCGACAGCATAATGGAGGCATTCACGTCCCATCGAACCTGAGCAGCTAATGACGCTCAATAGATATCACGTGGGACCACACGTTGCTACTGCTTAATAATCCGTTGTAAACTTAAGGTGACATTTCATTGACTCATTCAAGTTAATTGTCTGACTACACTGTCTGTATTTTACAGTCGTAAACTTCTCTCCTTTAAGTTCTTCTACAAGACTTTTTATGACACAAAAAAATTATATTGTTCTAAGTAATAACAGGTTTTAATTGACTTCACAGAAACTTTAATTAGACAAGAATTTCCAAAGAAGACTAGCAATAGGGTGTGTTTGTCATATCGAAAGTCCACGTCTTGTATACTCAATATATTCATAACAAACACAAATAGTCACCTCGGAAGGTTGTATAAAACTAAGCTTTAAATGTGTACTCGTGCAACGGTAACTTGATGACTGTAGTTGCTTCACTTTTTACTTACCAAACTATACCAGCAACTAGGCAAATGCTAATTAAACCATTCCATCAACAAACCAGAAAGCTGAAATTAAATTACCAGTTTATTTTAAAAAGTAACTGTTAAGAAAAAGTTTTGTGAGTTTTTACTAGCAGAAGACTCTTCATTAGTTAATTGTTGCACCCAAGCAAAGCTGGGGCCTTAAGTATAAAATACACCTTGACCTACTTGCAAATAAATATACTAAGCCTACAGAAATGTCAACGCCTCGAGCGGTTTGTATTTGTGTTTTGTGTTGGAATGTATATTACATAAAGTGTGACTCTTGAAATGTTGGCTCGTTATTTCTGCGAATATTTTATTCACCCTAGGGTTATTACAAATACTGTTTTTAATATTATGATTTTATGTCTTTGTGTGCCAATAGTGTGAAAACATGCCTATGCTTTATCTATTGCAAAAAGCAGCTAAGTTAGGCGTGCGTCACAATTTCCCTGCGTTTTTCTCTTGGCAGACCAGTACCCAAAGAAAGCTTCTGTAGCACAAGTATGATGTATATAATGCGCGAGCCATCGTTACACTTCACCATATAAACAGTAATGTAACGACCCACCACATAGCACCACCATCCCATGTACACGACGAGCATGTCTCACCGCGACGCTCTCAAATATCAATTCAGAATCCGCTCTTCTTGGTTGAACCATATACGAGTATACATTACAGGCATTACAAACACTTCCTTACTCTTTTATTTAAGGATTTAGTTAGTCAAAATTTTTGTGTTACTTATACCATGGCGAGATTGGACTTGACTGAACAATTATTGTCATGAAATACTTAATACTTTCTTATTTTCCCAGATCAGTCAATTTTTTTTACCCCAAAAGCTAATGTAGCTTACTATTGCTAGTATTTGTAGTCAACGTTATCTGTATTTGTAGTTCTTAGTAAATTGTCTCCAGATTAATCGCCACTTGAACATCTTCCGACAGCATAATGGATGTTCACGTCTCATCGAACTTGAGCGATTAACCAACTTGGATCACGTGGCTCCACACGATACTTGGGCTTAGTAATCTGTATAAACTAATACGTTATGGATAGTCATTGTCCCTTCGGTCCCTCGTTAGAGAGATTCAAGGTTTTAAACCAATGACTAGGCTAAATGGTTTAAATATATAGTTCCGATCCTCAACCCTTGCCAAATGCACAATGACTTATCTGATTACAAATTTTGTTGAAGTTAAGCAAGTTTAGATCGGGGTTTACATAGACAAAAGATACACATTTTTTATAATAAAATAGAAATTAGTTTTATCCTTATGATGTTAATGCGACAAATACCATATATTTTCTAATGCGCGTAGCATCTTTTATACTCTTAAGTAAATTAAGTGTTCGTAACAAATTATAAAAATGCAGTAAATCCGATCTTTAAACGTTTAGGCTTTGCGCAATCGTTGGTCAATTTATTTCTTCTGATTAAAAATCAATGCATAAGGTTTATTCTAAAACACAAGCAATCGAAACCAGGTTCAATATTTTCATGCAAAGTTAACGTAATTTTCATAGCGATTTTGACCCTGATGACCCTTTCGTGGACATTGGCCTACAGATAGAAATCAGGAGTTAGGTACATAGAAATTTAATATTTTGAAAAGCTTTTATACTGAAAAGCTTGATTTAAATGTTATACGAGTATTTCGCTGTTATTAAAGTTCACGGCAGGTTTAGCTACAAAGAACTCTTTATTCGCGAGACTACTTAAATAAAATGATAAATGGAAGTATATTGAAATACCAATTCCATTTTTTTATACAAAATTTTCATAATGAAATCACACTAAATTGCTATATGCAGCTTTATAACCAGCTCAATCAAATTCATCACTTATACATCGTAAAATCCACCTCTGGTGTTATTTTTTTAATTTTCATACAGGCGTATAACTGAAATACCAGAATTATGTTTAATTTCAACCTAAAGCAAACCTGATGTCATGTAGTAATTTATTAGGAACCATATTTTGAAAACTGCCAACAAAATAAAAATCTGTAGAGGCATCATTCGCCTACTCTTTGTAACATATTAAACATAATTATAATGGTAGCGGAATTCCTCCCGTAAAGTCAAAAATGTTTGTAAACGGTATTTCTTTGTTATTGGTAGGGCCTTTCTTATCTAAAACGATAACATCAAGGCATTTCCCTTAAATGGGAATTCGTTTGTATAGGCCTTTGAAATCGTTTAAATGATGCTAGCACAGATAAGATAGAATCGGTGGCCATCGGAGCAAACTTAACTCGAATTGGGAGCGTAAATACGCCTAATATATTACTATTATTACACTAACTTGAATACTCCGCGGGGTCGACTGAGTAATTTTGAAACTTCATAATTTGTTTGGAATGAAATATTATATTTTGATTAAGAATGAAAATAAATATACAGTACTTAAAAGGCCTGCAAAGTATCAGCTATCCCTCTGGTGTTGCTGACGTCCATGGGCGGCGGTGATTGCTTACCATCAGGCGACCCGCTGGCTCGTTTGCCACCTCTGGCATAAAAAATAAACTTATAATGTTAATGACACAACTGCTCAGGAGCTGTGGTAGCCGAATGGTAGGAAACGTCACTTAACATGACATGGATGAGGTCGATGGGGTTATTCCACAAATCCCCATCAATTGGGATTTGTGAACTTTTAGTTCACTCATCCCCATTAAGCCTCATGATGGGGATTTGTGGAAAAAAGATGTTGATGAATTTCACAAATCCCCATTCTCGTCGTACCTATGGATTTTACTATTTACCACTAGCTCGGCAGTGACGGAAAACGTCGTGTAGAAACCTGCACAGTCGAATGTTCCTTTGTTAAGGGCTACGGAGGTCAGATGGCAGTCGCTCTTATGCAATAACTAGACTCACCAAATCCTAGATCATGGTGTAGGTTATGTACCCTTAACGGAACAATCTTGTTCCGTTAAGGGTACATAACCTACCAATGAAAATTACCAATTTTTATTTCCCTGAGCATCTGCTCAGGGAAATAAAAATTGGTAATTTCCATAATTGACGACGTTAGAACCATAGTGATCCAATTCACATTTTTGTCAAAATCGATATTTTGTTATTAACATCCCAAAAAAAGACATATTTTTTATGCCACACTGATCCAAGTGCTTATTATAGCAATTTTCATAAGGAAACTCATATCGGTCACTTTGGAATAGGACAATTTTCAGGAACAAATCCAAACGCGTTTCCCTCGTTTTCTCAAAAAGTTGAAAATGTGACTTGTATCACTATGGTTCTAACGTCGCTAATTCGTTTCAGTCAATCAGGCTGTATTAGTAGTTCTACGATTGATATTGAGTATGAATAATCGATTAGGCAATTACCCTGTCACGTACTCTTAGAATCAATACAAGTAGCCTTAACCCTGGCAAGGTGAAGGAGTGACAACACGGAAATAAACTGTTAAGTTGCCCCAGTGAGGCTTCCCGCCTTGTTGTGGAAGCCAGTGAATCCGCTTACACCCACAACGTGATTGCAGCTGGCGCGCCCTGCATCGCCGTAAATATGATCTTATATGTATAAGGCGTAAGAGTGTTTCTACAATAACATGATTATAAGAGTTCTTTTTAAACATTGCAACAGGTTTTGTAGTGACGTCTGCGTAAAGCAATTTTATTTAAGCTACTTAGAATACAAAGATTGGCACACGTATAATGTAGTATAATGTCTTCTAGTATAATGACAACTCCAATGTAACATACGGGTGAGTATGAGAACGTTTTATCAAGAAAAACTTTTAAAATTGTTGACATAAAATAAATTCCTTTCCCTTTTACGAAAGTCTCTTTTCCGTCTCAAATTAAGTCTTTTAGAGAAAGTCTTTCTCTTGACCCGTGGTAACACCACATTTTCCAGTGGCCTTCAATTTACACCAAAATCAATAAAGACAGAGAGACCTCCCGCAAAACAATTCATGTTTATGTGAACGACTTCTGTCTACTGTTAATAGGCTAGAGGGGACACACAAAGCGTAGCTGCGAGGGAAGTTATCGCCGGACGTATAAACCTAACTGAGACAACGCTCTCACCCAATTGTCCCTTGCAAAGGACTTCTATGTCTCTAAGAGGGACCTACCTTCATTATTTATTTAGGCCTTATTATGTACCTTCCTTCTTTTTAGTTAGTTAGGCTCATGTGAAAGGGCAAACGTAAAAAATTTATTGTTTGTATTTACTTCATTTTTTTATGCATGTCTAAAGAGAACATATTTTGTCCTTTTAGGTATTACATCTGAAAAAGTTAACAGATATCGTTATATTAAATGACAACAACCACAAAATCAATGCAATAAATGTTAATTATGTTGATTGGTGGCGCCTTTAACCTATTACAGCGATTCTTAAGTTTTTCTCCAATAAAAGTATATCTTATCATAATCAATATGTATGTTTATGTTTGCTTAAGCAAAATTCAGTGAATCATGCTTAATTAAAATCATCTGTCAGAACAACAAAACAAGCGGTTTCAAATGTTAGCACCCTCAATAAAAGTGAGAGATTACGCGAGTTTACGGCTAATACCCGACATGGGGATGAAAGGGCACTTTCGCTTCTACATTTAGTACCGAGAACTTCCAAGTCGTTGTAAAGTTTTTAAATTGAATCTGAATCCTCGTGCTAAAGTTGGGGCCCAGTTGGACAAGCTTAGAGTTCCAGTCCTACATAATAAATAACTGCTCCGCCGCCCATTGGCAATTTTCAAAGATAAAACAGATAGACCCATCCCAAAGTCTGTGTTGACATCAATTATTTAGTCGTCTTCAAGAATTAGAGTCTTGGAAATTTATATCAAAGACCTTTCACCGACCTGGTTTAAAGCCTACTATTTGTTGTTTACTCGAAAATAAATCTAAGCAAGAATAATTATAACTTCATTAATGTTAATAATAAAATTATAATATCCTTACTTTTTCAGTAAGGGTCGCCATTTCCACTAATACTGGCAATAATCTCTGACAATCTCTTTTTAGTTTGGAGTCACTAGGAATAACCTTCTATTTTTATTATTTAAGAAATTTCAAAGATTAAGTTCTTTACAAGTCGGCTGTTACACCAGAGGTCGCGGGTTCGAATCCCGCACAGTACAAACAAAAATAAGTCCAGAGATATTTATTATTATTTCGAAGTGAATAAAATACTAACCTCTGTTGAAGCTGGGCGCTGTGCAGATCTGAATAAATGTAAGCTCAAAGCGGATTTTAGCGCTGCACCAAGCTTAAATCAAATGTTTTATAGATACCTACATTATAGCTTAGAACGTTTTATTTCTTTTTTTGACTACAACAAACGATTTCACTTGCTGAAAAGAATCTCTAATTCTGTAAAAAACATTCAATATGAAATTCCGATGCATTTAACCATACCAATATCTAATAACTTGTCGCTTGTAACTACTTGAAAGTAGAAAAAAGGAGCTGTTTTTCAACTTTGCCTACGAATAAAATACAACTGCAGAGCACTACGTAATACACAAAATTAACTAAGCACCCGAACAGAACCAAAACATGATAAGACTCATGCAACATCCGGCTTAGCTCTCAAAAATAAACAAGGACATGCCTAACTAGTAAAAACTCCATTTCGTAATAAGATACTACACTATCCGGAGCACATAAGTTAGGTGCAAACGTGCTAGATATTACTTCAACTAAGTCATCAGGTAAACGCCCGGCCGGGGTTACGAAGCGATGGCGCTAAGCTTGCAGAACTGCATTAATGCAAGCTGCGTACAAAATCGAGTGCGCTACGCCGGCGATAACATTCGACTATTTCCTTGGTATTGCGACCCAAATTGCATCATCGTAGCTTGAATTTCCTTCGTTTGCGAACACTTAGAGTATTTTATTAACACTCTTTACGTCTTAACTACATAATAAAATTGTGAAAAGCAACCAAAATTGAAAAAGTTTTGTAAAGTCGTCGCTTTCCTTATTTCTTGCCAGGTAAGAATGCCTGAAAATGAATGTATGAATACCGTAACCACAAGCTAGAGAAACCTGGATGTATGGGACTCGACTCGGGACTAAAGAAGTTAGTGCCACTGCCCACTAGGCTTCCCTGTTTTCTTTTTCACTCCCAGTACACGCCTTATGATGCTTGACCGACTCAAACCCTGGTACGCCTAGGGAATACCATCCGTGAAACTAGGTGAGCCCCAGACCAGGCAAAGATAAACTGTTCCTTGCATAGAGAAATAGCCCCAAACGCAGTTCACCCGCAGGCTAGAATCCCACTAATTATATTTAAAATGTATTTTTTGATGCACTGTTTGCTTGTCTAAAAATACCGTACCGTAATGCGCACTACCACAGCATTAGATAAATATAGCAGACAGAGATTTATTCTTACATATTTCCTTATGACTGATAATTATGTCAAGATACACAGTTGACTCATTTCGCAAATTCAATTACCATCTCCAGTTTATAATAATAAATATGTTAAAAAAACCTGTCGTCTAACCGCGATCGACTCACGTGAGCACTTAACGCGTCACGAGTTCCATCGTTGAGATTTTTTCGAGTTTTTTCTAGTTAATATTTCATCACTGCACTATTCTATGTGCAAGGCGTGGATGCACCGCGGCTTAATCTGGCTGCCTGCGCCAGCGGGAGGCGATTACGCCCGACCGACGTCTGCCCGCAAGCATTTGAATGCACAAATTGGTTTCCGATTTATCCTCTTGAATACTCGCCGTCGTAATTGAACAGAAATTTTAATGTCAGCTCTTTTAAAATTCCGAGGAATTCATGATTGCAGGGAGTAGATGCGTACAATTAATTTTATTCTTATTTAGTGTACCTACATAATGAAAGAAAATTTATCTCGCTGAAATGTATAACTTTAAAAAAACTGCCCCATACTATTTTTATTTTGTTGTCAAGACAAGGTTTGTAAAGAATAAACGCTAACCTTGAAAAACACAGCAATAACATTTGCATCACTAACGCGTTCAAACTTATCATCCAGAAATCGTTTAAAAGAAGGCATAAATACATTTCAATTTTAAAGAGCGTAGAAATCACAATCTGCTGCAGATTTCTGGCTCGTTCATTTCAAAAGGAATTCTCCAGATGTTTCATTTGATTTTAATCTGAACGCTACCTATGCTGCCAAATATCTTACTCCCGGTATGTACTTTTTGTATACATTTTTCTATTTCCGATTGTTCGTTTGTTTTGTCCACGGCGAAGACTTTATGATACGTTAATTCTCTTCTTCAATTAGAAATAAATCACAATTGAAAATAAATATGGAAAAACGATTTAACCGTCAAATCAATCAATCAATGAAGAACTGACAAACATCACAAGATACATAAAAGCTTTGGCTATATATGTTCCGAAAAGTCAATGTGTATTCTCAAAATTTAAGGCTCAAGGTGACGTCAGTGTGACGTCAGCACATTGAGCGACGCTTCCTGGTTAATTGCCCCTCAATGAGATAGGCCGCAGTACCTTGCCATCAATTAATGCATGTCTGTCTGGGAACTGAAGTCACACACAAAGATTGTGATCTTGCACAATGATAATATTTATAATATTAAAATAAAATATCAGTATCACTTTCATTTCTGCAATAGAAAAACTTTACATTTTAAACCATACATAAAAAACAATTGTCAGAATGCCAAAAAGTTTAGAAACTCTCTGAAAAATCCTTTCATAACGTGTGCAATACAAATTATTATGCATTGCGTAAATCTGTCTACCAGCAAGGATTTTCAATGCATATTAATGAATTCATCTCATTCTCTCTTAGATTTTAAATAAATAATAAACGTGTGATTGGAGAAAATTGCCCTTTTGATATTATAAAGTACCCGGGTAAACACTGATTCCAGAACTTACATGTTTCGATTCCAAACAAAGGAGAAAGCATAAAATATATGTTTTGCTCTTTAGTCAGAAAAAAAATCAATGTGATGCTCCACAGTGTCTAAATGATTGTATGTATTTAAGAATTTAAATATATTTGTGCTTACGCTATTAACTTTAGGATAAGATCCATTGCCCTATTATATTGTATTTAGTGTTGTCCTATTATTATATTTAGTAGGACCAATCGGTATTTCACTCCAATGTTTCGGCAAAAGTAAGCTTTAATATAATACAAATTAAAGAGACCCCAGACAGCCTCGAGATACCGCAAGAGAATAATTTTATAAAGTTGCCAACAATTCATTATGTATTCGAGTAAAACACAAAGAATAATTTTAGTAAGAAAAAATGGTTGCCTGTAAAGTCGGTTTTACGGGCGAAGATTTTACGTGACAACGTCTTTTTCTCGGTAGAATATTTATTGATATGAATAAACTATGATCGGTCTGCCGCGCGCTGCGCGCGCGGCAGACCGATCATAGTTGAGTGGGAGAGAGACGCAAGGCATTCGGCGGGCCTCTCTCTCGTTCGGTGACTCATCGTAACGTTACCGAGCGTTACACTTTTTCATAAGTGACTCCCAGCCGCAACCTAATTTAAGACGTTGTCACGTCAAAAAATCAATGTGATGCTCCACAGTGTCTAAATGATTGTATGTATTTAAGAATTTAAATATATTTGCGCTTACGCTATTAACTTTAGGATAAGATCCATGTATTTAGTGTTGTCCTATTATTATATTTAGTAGGACCAATCGGTATTTTACTCCAATGTTCCGGCAAAAGTAGCTTCAATATAATACAAATTAAAGAGACCCCAGACAGCCTCGAGATACCGCAAGAGAATAATTTTATAAAGTTGCCAACAATTCATTATGTATTCGAGTAAAACACAAAGAATAATTTTACTGCCAATACAAGTCGGTAGCTAACATAGAATATCATAATTTAGTTTTCCTGCGAAAATGTTTATCTTTTATTATCTTTTCCTCGTTCAACGTTTATGTTGTTAAGCTTAATTAAACTATCACTAAGCTTTTGAGCAAACTTTGCTTTCATGAGCTCAAACAATCAATTAGTTTATTTAAGATTCTTTCGAGAAAATGTACTTGGGTAAATTGTTTTAAAACTTTTCGTAAAGAGCTGAGTAAGCTGAATCTAGAGCTATATAGCTTGACAAACATTGCTGAACTACTGTGCTCGTAACCTAAGGCGCGGTACAGCGGTGTATGTCAATCTATGGTACTATTGTAAAAAGTTAATATTATATTATACTTAATATAATATTTCAATACTTGACGCAGTTTACTTATAGACTTTTATCGCATCATTGTGCGTTATTTTTTAGGCTCTACTGTAGGAAGTGGACGAAAGATTTTTGACTGATACCTGCGGCTAAGTTCCAGCATAGTATCTTATATTCTTCACAAATTGATGCGCCATCCGTACTATCTGGATAAGTGGCATCAGTGGTACAGGTGTCCAGGGTCGCTTGACGGTTATTGACTAACGCTACCCGTTAGTCAATAACCGTCAAGCGACCCACTTATTCGTATGCGTCCCTCTACATAAAAAAATTATCAAAAGTCTTTTATTTTTAAGGTAAAAGTTCGCTTTGTATTATCTGAAAAAACTTGACACGTAATAATATCACAATAATGCGCTTCGAGTCGCATCCATCGCAGTTGCAGCAGAACAAAGCCTTACGGCGCAGACAAGACTTTGACTTTTATACAATGTGCTTCCTGCGCTCAGTCGCTCTGATTCATAAGATCTCGTCAAAAGCCTGCTATATTTCAGCTGAGTACAGTAACAGATAAAAATTTTCTCTATAAAATATCTATAGATATAAAACTCAAAGGTGACTGACTGACTGACATAGATAGCTATCATAGCACAGCCCAAACTACTGGACGGATCGGGCTGAAATTCGGCATGCAGGTAGATGTTATGACGTAGGCATCCGCTAAGAAAGGATATCTCGATATTCCCACGGGAACGGGAACCACGCGGGTGAAACCGCGGGCGCCCGCTAGTACAAGATATATAAAACGTTTATTACTACAAGAAATATTTCATGTTAAAGAGTGCATTGCCACGGAATGCACGCTGAAATTTGGTGTCATAGCATGTATTAGTACATACCCTTGGCACAGTGTTGGGCGTAATTAATTACTTTTGTAATTTAATTAATAATTGAACCAAAAGTAATTCAATTACTTTAATTGTAATTACATGTAATTGCAATTACTGTAATTGAATTACATAAGTAATTGGTAATTATAATTACATTAATTTGTAATTGTAATTACTCAATTACTTTAACAATCTAAACACTTATACTTGTTATAAAAGAGCATTTAGTTTTCCAATGTCTCTTATAACTTGTTATAAAAGAGCATTTATTTTGCCAATGTTTCTTATAATGGCACATTTCTGACCACATCCGTAGAACAGTGGCTAAGCCGCTCGGGTATAAAAACACAGAGGTCTTGGGTTTGATTCCCGCCTTGGGTCTGGTTGGTGGTAGGGCTTTTTCAGAGTCCGACTGGCTAACTTCCACCACCACAGGTGAAATCTGTCGCCATAACAGCTCCGGCTGTGTTCCGGCAATATTAATATGGGATACGCCCTCCCTATACGCCCGGCGCACCATGGCATGGCTTTGAATCTGCGGAATATAGTACAATCGGTAACGCAGATTTACTAATCTTTTCACCACGATGGCTAATAAATTAGCCATCGACACGCGTAAAAAGAAGAGGAGGAGCCAAGTACACTTGAAATCAGAGACTCGAAAATCAGATGAGCCTACAGTCTGGCAGCACATTGACGGACGCTTCTAGGTGAAGCGTCCCTCAACGGAATAGGCCGCAGTGGCCGCTTACCATCAGGGGGGCTGCGTGCCTGTCGGCCAACTGACCTAGTATAAAAAAAAGCCTTTAAAGAATTTGGTTTTGACGAAGAATCTTCTGATTTTATTGCCGAAGGATCTGAATCCGAAGGAGATGAAGCTGTTGCTTTAATCAGACAAGTATGTACAAGTAGCAGAGCAAATCAAATACTTTCAGATCCGATCTCGGAAGCTGAGGTGGATTTTCGTATACTATAGCGATTTAATAAATGTACCAAAATCAACAACTGATCAGATGTTTGAAGAAATTATCACATTTAATTTTTCGAAAACATACCTTGATTTGATCTGTTTTCCGTAAATATACTTTTGATGAATCATTACTTAATTATTTTATTTAAATACTACCTAAACTTTAAAAGAACCGAAAAAGTAATTGAGTAATTGCAATTACCAATTACAATTACAAATTGTAATTGTTAATTGAATTACTTTTAACAATTACAAGTAATTTGTAATTGAAGTTTTCAATTACATTTTGTAATTGTAGTTTGTAATTAGTAATTAATTACATTTTGCCCAACACTGCCTTGGCATAATTAATTTATCAAATTGACACGTTTATTTGACCATTGCTCCTAAATGTCCCAGCCTAAGCGCAGGGCAATTGCCTTTTGATTTCATTGGCTACGTAATTACGTACCTCTTCGTACATAATATTTCTATGTACCTCTTACGTATTTTTGAACCGTCATGGTTTCGGTCTAGACAACGAACGCTATAAAATTGTATTTCTTTAAAATACCAAAACCTATTTTGACATTATAAGGCTGAAGACTAAAATGTAGTCCCTCAATGAGAGAGGTATCACAATGACAAATAAAATAATGCAAACATGTTCTAAAATAGAACGGTTTAAAAAAATTCAATTTCTTAAATCTTAATACTGGTATTGATAGGCATGTCGCCAACCTCCTTTGGGAATGCTGTCACTGCATTGGCGGTTTTCCACCATTCTGCTAACCTTCTACACTTTTTCTATCTCGCTGTTAGCAGCCAAAGGCTTGAAATGAAACATTCTTTATAAGTTTTTTCTTCTAAGTTGGTAAAATATAGCTACAAAATAGGGGCAAAAATATGTATACTCCTGTTTAAAACATCAATCTTCAACTGTCATGAGCTTAATTCAGCAGTGACATTTCAAAATGGACGTCGATTCGACAATCGCTTGTGATCGACAGCCGTCCCGAGATACGTTGAGCAAGCAATTGACCTAGTATGACAGTGTGCGGCAAATTGAGAACTTTACTGTATCTAGCTTACAGTGAAACGATTTCATTGTGAGATTTGATGTATTCAGAATATTATATTTTTTATCTTTTCTCTAAGAAAAGATTAGCTGAGATTAAAAGGCAGATACTGCTGTATCTGCGTTAGTATAATCACATCGTATATTAAGTACAATACTTCGTATAATAAGCTACAATTGCTGCAGCTTCTTTAGTAAATGCGTGGCCTATATACTATATTCTGAGGCCCTAGACAAGCAGCACTTGTGACGTTCGTTATCGCTCAATTTGCGATAGCAAATGTCAAAACCCGTAATTTCAATATCGATTGACCACGTGACTTTTCTAAGGCACCTGTCAAATCCATACAATTTGAAGTTAGCGAATTTCGCTATCGCTGTCAAAATGTCACTTTGTCTTGACCCATGAAGTGGTAACAATGATAAATAAATAGTTAACGAACACATTTGCTTGTTATTAATTTAGACTTTTTATTGTTTCAGGTAAACGACAAAGAAATACGCAGCATAAAAACATCTAAAAGGTTTTTAGGATATTAATAGCTTCGCGTCGTTTTCTTGGAAATGGGAGAAACAAAGGATAGTGATATCCGTTTTATATTTTTCTTTATAAAGACAATTTTTTAACAAATTAAATCGCGCTAAACGAGTGTTTTGAGTATCATGTTCAAATTGGGAGTTCCCGAATTCTCGCTTCGAACTAATAGGTATTTTTTAACTATGGAGATTCCACTTTCTATGACTATACACTACTCCTATAACTAATTAGATACCTATTTACAAGAATAAGATGCTCTTTGTGTTGTGTAAATTAAATATAATAATGATACAATAATATGACAAAAATCTTAAATCAAAGTAACCTTAAACATTTTCCTGTTACGGGTATCAAAACAAACAAATGTATGTATAAATAAGTTGAATACATAAAAACAGCCAAATTAACACAGTCTTTTATGAGATGTTTATTCTGAGTTGAGAGAAAGAGAGAATAAACATTCCAATTTTAATGGTCGTGGGTTATTTATTACGTTTATACTTTTAGTCAAAATTATCTGTGACATAATCAAATATATTTAATTATTGTTTTTTCGTCTTTATGGTACTGATCCTTACCAAGTTATAAGTGAATTACTTGGAATAATTGTTATTTTTTCGTATTTTGTCCTTAATATTCCTTTAAAAAAAAGGTATTTTTAAAAATCATGTCTGTGTGAGTTAACAAGGGCACGAGTGTATTCCATCAGACTTATCTTTGCATATTGTTAAGTAGGTAAGATGTCAAAAGTACAAGTCTTCTTTTGATTGATTGATGGCTTTGGAGATAGATGTAATAAAATAAAACAGCAGGGAAACGGTGTTCGGTAATATTATTATAACTATTATAAGTCACTGTCATCTTGCAAACCAATGTTCGGGTGATAAATTATAAGACTGTCACTTTGCAAACCTATGTTCTAACAATAGTTTCACCATTATCTCCACGTTCGATTCTCTTCTTCATACCAAAGCTATTTTTCGACACTGCAATCAATATTCGCGCTTCCGTAAGCTTTATAAAACGAAAGTCGTTTCTCTTGGCAAGGACGAGCAGAGGTGTCTAAAGGAAAATAACGCCGGCCAAATCCTATTAGTCACTTCTTCGGAAACTTTTTTGGAAAGTCAATACTTGAGAAGGATTTTTAAATTGTGTATTTCAAACTTTTAAAGAACTTAACTTGACATTCGAAAGAATCGTTTCTTTGTGGGCTATTAGATAATTGCTTTTGAGATATTATTGACCAGGCACGTCTTGTCATAGTACTTTTATAATGTATGTTATGAAATCAGTAGTTCCTAATTCAACCTCTCCTTCTGTGGGTATACAAAACAATATTAAAGGATGCATATAACCACTCCTACTGGATTTTTTATATTTTTTATCTGGGTATATTGTCAATCAGGCTACAATTTATATCATTTGGAAACATTTTCCTGATAATACATTCTCCTATATAGAGGCGAAAATCTTCTTTACGACTTTTCCTTTACCGTTACATATGTAATAGTAATAAATATCATAATATTAAGGTAGCCAAACTAATAACTTTACCTAAAGTTGGAGTAGCTTCAAGGTGTGTAATATCACATAGAGCTCATATAATATTTTATCAACGTCGCTTTAATAAAACGAAACTCACAAGTTTGGTCAAGCGAAACAAAAAAGTTATTGGTGTTTCCGTCCTCGTGGATCGCACGTTGTACGAAACAAGATATGTCGGTAGTTCGCAATTTTGTCGCCGCTCATATAATTTTAGTTGGAAAGAAAATTAGGGCGTTGGGAATGTTCGAGCGTCATTTGGCAGAGTGCCAGAGCCGTAGGGCCGGACACATCCCCAGATACAAAAACCTAGGTCGCTCTAAGCACAGACTCTGCCAAAGAGCTTTCTAGCTCTTTGATTCTTCAAAAGCACTATTTCAATCTGTTTTAATTTGGAACCGATTCCAATTGAGGAAGAAGTTGAGTTGAAAAGTTTATAATCCCCATAGCTTCATGCCAACAACTGGGGCAAATGTGAATTCTTTGACAAAGTCGCATTCATTGGAATTAAATTTAGCTCTGAATTCCTATCACAGATGCTACACTCATTAGGGCGGAGGATCAGTGGTAACTACTGTCCTACATACTTACAATATTACTTTGTACCAAAATTTTGGTGAACTTCTAATAGTGCAAATTAAATCAAATAATTTATTTGCTAGAATATTTATAAAAGTTTACAATTTGCGAGATCTTAGTAGTATGTCGTGATATATTATGTTGACATAGATCACTGAATATCTTTCAAATGGACAAAACAATTAGAGCAGAAGGAAGATCGCTCCATTCCCCTCAGCCTTGGCAATAACAAAACCGAAACTAATCTCAATTTCCATTTTAAAATAAATGTTAAATTCGGAAATTGCTTGCTGATTGAGCAAATAAAATGCTAGCGCGAACCAGGGATCGCTCTCGGATGGGTGCCTATTTACAGGCACGACCGATGGTTAATTATAATTTCAAATCGGCGCAGCGCATAATTGTTATCATGCAAATTGAGCCGCTGAACCTTAGTTCGGGAAACAATCACAGTGGAATGAGATAGCAGTGAAACTTTCCTGGAATACATTTGGCGTAACAACCACAGTCGGATGCACGTTGGATGCCTACAGAACTATAAGCCTGCTTTTTTTCTTATTTTTGCCCCGGAACATAGATTAAAGAAATAAAATATAGATAGAACGTTCGGTTGTCAAATCAAACGCCAAGGTGTGTCCAGAAACGCTGCGTGCCCCCCGCACCTACCTCACTTCGGCCCCGCGTTTTATTGCCAGGTCAAAACTCGGGCAAGCCGTTTCCCAA
The DNA here is from genome assembly GCA_949319885.1 of Mecyna flavalis. Taxonomy (NCBI): domain Eukaryota; kingdom Metazoa; phylum Arthropoda; class Insecta; order Lepidoptera; family Crambidae; genus Mecyna; species Mecyna flavalis. The sequence continues at coordinate 5,828,032 of OX439426.1, forward strand.
TTTTTTGGGGTAAACTTTTTGGGGTAAATGGATACTGTGGCATTACGATAATAAGTAGTTGTTAATAAATAAAAAATAGTCCAGTAAATTAAATATAAATATTTTTAATATTATAAAAATAAAATTTTAATAAAATAACTTATTAAGCAAGTTTTACTCGTCAATCTTTTTTACCCTTTCAGCACTTCGACGTCAATTACCTGTGAAGAAGAAGTGCCGCAAGAAACTCACACTTTGCTTTTTATAAAAGAATAATAATAAATATGTAATTAAAAATCAAAAACATTTTAACAACACAATAATAATTTTATGTCGATATAATTAATAATGTCATACATAATGATATCAATACAAGGAATCAAAAGAATAATGTCAATGAAATAGTTTAATGAAATGAAATAACTTATTCAGCAAATAGAATTTAAAAAAAATACTTTTGCACGTCGATCTTTTTTTCCTACCAGCAAGAAACTCAACACTTTGCCTTTTTTACAAATAATAAAGTACATATCACAAACATTTTAACAACACAATAGTAATGTCGAAATAATAAATTATGATATCAATACAATACGAAGGGTAATGTCAATACAATATTTATAATCAGCCAGCGCCAACTATTCGCATCTACAGACTTTTATCGTTTAAATAGTTTTCCATTTTATTTTAACAACACAGTTCATAACATTCCTTTTTTTTGAGCAATATCAGTTACTACAATATATTAATGGTAAAAAATTTGGGGTACTATTTTTTCATTTACTGGCAACACTGTAAGAATGAGTGAAGTTTTTTCCTTGATAAATTAGAAGAGGTTAAATATTAAATAATAAAATGAAGGTGCTGTATTATCGGTTACTTACGTGTGAAACGTGATCCCGTGTTCTTTTTTTGTCAGATTAGGACTGTTTCGGCAGGTGGGAACAACGCAGGACGGCATGTTTATTTTTTTTTCGCACACGTGCAATACGTCACGATCGAAATGTCACAAACCGCGACTGACGGCGACTGAGCGAAACTCTACGAAAATGTAGAGTTTTCACTGCCCCAGGTTTAGCGCGCGTCACTCCTTCTGTATTATTCCTACTTCTATGCCCCGGAATTAATTTATTGACATAAAATGTCTCAACACATCTTATGCTTTAATTTTAGCTCGCAGTATTTGATACAAAAATTATATTCCTATGATTTTTCCCGCGTACCAGAATTAACATATTGAAATAAAATGTGATATCTTGTGCTTTGATTTTAGCTAGCGGTATTTGATAGTGTACACACAGTAAAAAAGGAATATAAAGTAAGCTTTATGCTTACGAGTATTCGTGATGCCTTCTCAAAACTTGGTCATGCGACAAAATATGTCACAACTTCACTGTTTCGTCCTTATACTGCGGATATGATCTGGTCAACGGGGAATTGGATGTTCATGCGTTACACAGTTATCGTCGTCAAAACAATACTGGTTGATTGCATACAACAGCTAACTCGATTACAAACTGACACGTACAACTCAAACATCACCTGCTAAAATGGTAGGCTATTTGTTTTAACAAACATTTATATTGGAGTTTTTAGGAATAAAATAATGCGAATAATTGATTGCATACTGATTTTTACGAACAAAATAATTTAGATACATACAACATACTCTAAAACACAATCTACAACCGGAAATTCTTACACGATCGTTTAAAAAATGTTAGACCGCTGAAAGCGTACATCTTTTCCAAGAAAAGATTCACGATAAAACCTTTCAATCGCTGTCGAGAAACAAGCAACATCATATTTGTTCCTCGACGCTACTAAAGATATAACAGGAAGTTGCTATATATGTGTTAAGGGTATAGAATTCCCGCCAATGCACGGAATAAAAGCGCCAACGCGTGTGGTAGGGTTGTCAGCGGCAAGTTTACTACGTTAAATTGAAAGCTAGTGTTTACAGCTCAGTTAAAACTAATATTTTTAATGAATTTGGTCTTGAATTTTTTCAGTAAATTATAAATGAACTGCTTTATCACATATTTTGCGACTTGAAGGAAAGTCACACTCATAAACAGGACTCTAAAAATATTTAAATTATTTACCAGGTTACCTTTACGTGTCTGAGAATTACTGAGAAATACTACTAATATGAGACATTTAATATCGATTTCTTATTACGATACATAAATACTTAGTATTTATGTTTCCTTACTATTAAAGATAAACCTATAGAGATACAATATATTGATACCGTGCCATTGTAGGTATCACTAATATGTAACACAATAGCGGTAAATACCAGAAAATAATGACACAAAAAATACCTTCAACTTCTAAAGCACCCGAGGAGACTAATCCTAAATAAATAGAATAAAGCGCAGAAGCGTACAAAATATCGTTCGACTTTTAGGACATGAATTCAGCTTACTAGGTATATTGTCGGCTTTCAGATGAAAATGGCCGGCTAAATACAGGTTGTATCCAGCATTTAGAAGGTTTTATTTAGCGTTGGGAGTCAGGATACATTTTCACCTATCGGGTTTCCTCGTTCATTCATCATTTGCTATAAAACTTTACTAGTAAAAGAAAGTACCTACGCTTCACAGATTCAAGCCGGTGCCTGCCTTGTGGCAATTGACCGGCCTATCATAATCCAATAGGACAGGGTTCGCGCCTAAAGATGACCACCCTAAAAACAAGGCAGAAGAACTGAGCCTTTCCCTTTTCAATAAAACGTGTTAAAGTCTGGGTTGTCACAAATACGCTCGTGTTATCTATCTTTTTTGAATTTTCTGCTGCCAACTAAAGGAATAAATTTGCACGTAAAATGTATGTATGTACATAAATGTGCAAAATTGTGTTTGACATACTATAATGCTTAATGAGTTACGAGCTAAGTCGCCAACACAAATTTGTGCAAAATTATTCGGAACACGTTGTCGCAGATGCAGCCAAGTTGTTTCTATGTTACGTGAACAAACTAACTGGACGCTTAACATGGCGGAACGTTTACTGTGTCTGTGAGTTAGTTATTCTATTACATGTAGAAACCAAAGGCTTGAAGATTCAACGAGCTACAGTAGGTATGGCAGCACTTTGAGAGAAGCTTCCCGATTAAGTATTTGTTCGTATATGCAGCAGTGTCAACATACCTGTTTGCCAACAGAACTTACAAAAAAAGCACGTTCTGCCCGTTAGCTAACTGCTTAATATCAAGCAAAGTACACACTGATGTTAATTATATAATAGAAAGACAAATAACGGCGAAACTCAATTATCCAGTTTAATTAAGATGTCCTTTTTAGAATACACGCGCACCCTTAGTTTTATTAGTTTCTATAGGGAACCATATTTTTAAACAATCGTGAAAATATTAGATTCGAGGCATCAGCTTATCTATTTGATTTGTAATATAGAAAAACGTTACTTAATTTCATTAAACAATCTCTTTAATATACATAAAATGGTAGAGGAAAATAATTTAGCAGTCTGTCTCGATACCTGTCTGTCGTCTGCACAGATGATTTCTACCCTTGCTAAGCTCTTTAGTCTCGTGTGAAGGAATGATCCCGAGAACGCAGCTAATTAATCCAAGTCCTAAGGACACTGGCGGCGAGAGATAGGTAGGGACAACGGCACCTTAATAGAGGGGTAATTAGGGCGGAGGCACCGCGACAACGGGCGGCGGCCCCCTAATGGCTGCGAAGTATTCCTACGTCTCGCAATTCATTATGCCGTTTGAATGTACTAAGATATTTGTTGGTAGACGCAAGGTGAGTAAATGATCTAATTTAATATTATGAAGATGACAAACTTTGTAACAGATGGGGGAAGATTTTCCAAGCAGATACTTGTCGCTGTCATATTTGAACCTTACCTACAGATATTTTCCAAAATTCTGAAATAGTTCGATTTTAGAATTTTGGATCGTGGTTGGTAATTTGTGTTTGATTACATAATACCTACATTTATCTACATTAGACCTTTAAGCTTATCTGAACGCGAACAGAATCCATAAAATGGAGGAAAACAGCGAATAATCCCAACAAACAGTATTTGTATTTGTAATCAGGGATTCAGGAAATTGATTGTTTGTTCATAAATTCAATGAGTACACTTCTCGAAATGATTAGAAGAGCAGAACTTTGTTCTTTCTGTCCGTTGTCGTTCCAAATATTAATCGCCTTTTGAAGGGTCACAGTCAAACAAATAAGGAATAAACCAAAGCAAAGTATTCATTTTGCAAATACGATACTAAGTGTAATCGAAATTCAAAAATATTTTTATTCGTTAGTATACATAGCAAGTGCTTTTGTCGTTAAAACGTCCAAATCTGATTATTTCATATTCATTCGGAAATAAGATATATTATCAAAGGAAAACAAATTAAATAAACTAAATAAGACTATGTTGCTGGTTTGGAAAGTTAATTTCTATAAAAAGATACCAATAATAAAATCAACAGTTGGTTTTTTTTTCAATCATCCAATTTAGTCATACATAATAATGTACAATTATTCATACAGACCTTAGACACAATAAATATAATTCATTCATATTTCGTTATTTTACCAATTCATTTAATTATTGTGAAACTTACAAGTCTAAGTAATTTTTGTTTATACAACTAATTGCAAATGAACAGTTGCCTGCATTTTTGGTGTCATTATCACTTCGTATGATGGTATTAGCAATTAATTTATTTGCTGCAAACTTTATAAAGTAAAGATTTCCTTAAGTAACTTCCATCTATATTCTTCACTTTTATTATTTCTGTACTGTAGCGCAATAGGTATGCGTCTTCTTCGGAAATTTCTATTTAGAACGGAAATAATCACAAGACGAATGGCTCCGAGAAGCATATTTCAATTTATCTCGAACGTTGTTATACAATTTCGAAATATACTTTTCCCAGAAGCAGGAAATTATTAAACAGCTTTCATTCATTAAACATTAAATCTGCCGTCGCAGAAATGTAATATTTTAATTAAATACAATTCAAGTAAGAACTGAATAATTTGTTTTATTAAATTATTAAAATTAATGTACTCTTACTTTCAAATAGCGACATGAGATCTTTATGGCTCACATTTAATTACTACGAGTACTTGGTATATTTAAATAAAAGATATTATATTGATTATTTATAATTCCGCCTCTAATAATTATGCTATATCTTGGGGTGTTGTTGTGTGAGCGTGTGCGGTTTTACATTTTTCTAGCAACCAAAAAGTTTACTAAAACAAAAGACATCATATTACAAAAAAATATACCTACTTTTTAAAGAAAACTATGTAGTAGATAAGTATAATTGGAAAACGTTAAAAAACAGCATATAATAATACATAGGGGCTCTTACGAAACATGCTATATTACGAGTATTTTATGGCAGCTCGGAAAGAGCAATCTTTTAACGTTTCCTCGATATTATGATATCATTTTTTTTACAGTCGCAGCGACTATTTGGCCGTTTTATGATGAATAAATATGCAAATGTGCCCGTTCTTATTATTTTGTTACAAGGCCAGCAAAAATATTTGTGAGAACATAATAGCGCAATAAAATTTGTTTGAATAATTACTATTATCTCATCCTGAGTTGAAATTGATACTTAAAAGCGGTAAAGAATATCTAAGTATTATAAAACCATAATGCAGTATCTACGTAAATACTCATAATTATGTAAGTCATCTATGTAGCCCTAAACTGGTAGAGGTTTTACCAATAATCTTTATAAAGTAAGGTATCGCAATGTTTGTCGGTAACAGCTACAAATTAAATTCATAATATAAACTATTTACTATTCAATTCATCGAGCGAGCTGCTAAAAATAGCATATTGTGATTTATCGTAATAAAATTATTACCAGGCGACTGAACTGTTTTAATTACGCCGTAATTAACCGAAATCATGACAATCCTGCTTTGACTGAAACCATTCATTCGCTAGAGAATGAGCTAGAGAGGCAGTTTCTAAATAGCGGGAGATGTGCGTTATAAACTAAGGCTGGGACTCCACCAAAGCGGAGACGAGTCGAGCGGAGAGGAGATGTTTTTTGAACAACCAATAGAATTGCGTTATTACAAATAGAATAAAACAAACAACCAATAGAATTGCTTTAAAAACACAGCACACCGCACACATCTCCGCTTTGGTGGAGTCCTTTGGTGGAGGCCTTACGCTAGCTCAATATTAGCGTAGATAGACTCGCACCGCGCACTCGCTGTTGAGCTACGAAATAAATGATTAATTACGTTTAATCAAAGCTGTTTCATTATTATTCAAACATTATAACTTATTACTCTGCTTTAGTGTTTGCCTTTATCAAATTATAACATGTCCTGATTATGAAAGATATAAAACATTTTACAGCCGCATTCGAGCAGGGTTTATGTAGTCTTATGATTACTTATATACTTTAAATTGAGCTTGTATTTCAAGTTAAAATTTTAATGCTACCCCTCACAAATGGTATACATTATTATATTTAAATGTTCAAAATTAAATGATGAAGAATAATGGTTACATAAAATTTTCTATGACATTATTCATCCGCAAATCATATATTTTATTATAATGCAATATGTATTGTAAGATTTTAGGCATTGTTTCATCAAAATCATCTGTTACCGAATGCTTGTTACTTTTTCATATAACTTGCACAAAGGAAACAATTCCTAAATTAAAAAACTTTACCGCTCCAAACACTTTTAGTTTTCCTTTAATGTATAAATTAGACATTCTTCTAATCTATACGTTCTTAGATAAATCTATAGAGTAAGTTTAGTCTTATCGTACTGTAATTGTTCGGATTATTTAATATCTATCGAACATAATAATACGTGAGAGCGAATGGCAACACATGTGTGTAGGCACTAATGAACTGAAATACTCCCTAATACATACTGTAACGGTGAACTTATATTTAGCGCAAAATTAATACGTCGGTGGAGGCGGGTGGTGGTGATTACGCATCGACCATAATTTATGCCAATTAATTAAGCGCCGCGGATCACTGCGCTCTGGTCCAGGGCTGCCTGCATAATATTCGTCTTAATGTATCGTAACTAGGTTACTTTTTTGCTCTTTAACGTCAAAGCTGAAAAGTTGAAAGTTCTTCTCCGAACTGTGTTTGTGGATGATGAAGGGTGAATACTAATAGGTACATTCTTACGCATTAACACCTATAATAAGAGGCTCTAAGATCACATGGGCTTACAATATGGCAGTTGAATGATGATTATACACCTCAATACTATACATAAACATAATATATTTAAAAAAAAAAAAAAGAAAACAATGTTATTAAACTTGATTTTCACCCGCGCGTAATCTCTTTTTTCAAATATCCCCCCTTCCCCTCACATTTCCAGGATCAAAAGTACCCTATGTTCACCGGGGATAGTGTAGCTTTCCAACAGTAAAAGAATTATTCAAATCGGTTCAGTAGTTTCAAAATTGATATTCCCGCGGGAATGAGACGTTTCCCGTAGGATTTTTATAGTCTATGTCCTATGTCCTATTCCGGGTTATAAACTATACGTGTGCCAAAGGGTATCCGCCAAAATTGCCCCAGTCCCGGCGCAAAAGAATTGTATCTCAGATTTTAGATAATTATTAGTAGAAACAATATCAGGTGTCGCTATTTCCTGATTCGGTGGCTAACATGTTTTTTTTGCCCAAAGAAGTTTCATAGGCGCTACATGCAAACATGACACTTTTTTAGGAAAAACTTCATTTTACTGTACTAATTGACATTGAATTGGCAAAAAATGAATAAAAACATGATATAAAATACATTATTACTTATGTAATATAATGTTCCTATACAAAGGCCATATTTTTGAAAAACTTAATTTTACTGTTTTAATTAACTCATTAACAACACAAACGTGTAGGTAATTGCAAAAAATGAATATAATAGGTATATGCGTACACACTGATTTGTATAACATCATAATTATATGTATTCAATTATTCATTTTGTAGTTATCTTTGTTTTATTCGGAAAAGATTATGCGCATACCTGCCGCCTCTAGTAACCGGTGTTTAACCTTTCTCTATAGCAGGACTTATTATTTTTTGTATTTTTATATACATTACATTCGATATAAACATGCCCCTTATACAACACAGAAACACCACATAACAACAATAAACTCGATAACAACATTATGTACTAGGGTATATGTGTGTGTTTTATTCTTTTTTTGCCAATTCAATGTCAATTAGTACAGTAACATGAAGTTTTTCCTAAAAAGTGTCATGTTTGTATGTAGCGCCTATAAAACTTTTCTGGGCAAAATAACCATGTTAGCCACCGAATCAGGAAATAGTGACACTTGATATTGTTTCTACTAATAATTATCTAAAATCTGGGATACAATTCTTTTGCGCCGGGACTGGGGTTTTTTTCTATGGGATTTGGCGGAAACCCTTTCATCTAAATCCGTTCAGCCATTTAGGCGTGATTGAGGAACAAACATCCAAACATCCAAACACCTAAACATCCAAACATCCAGACTTTCGCATTTATAATTTATAATATAATATAATATAATATTATATATCGATACCTCCAATGAACACTACGCTAACTCAAAATTTGCCATTTTTCGTTTTTTATAGAAATCGACCCACTTTTTTACTAATATTATGCCCCCAAATTTTCATGACAATATCTTTAAAAACAAAAAAGTTTTGAGATTTACATAACGCCAAGTAAAGGTACTTTATTCAATTACGGGGTGGACAAGCCGCTGTCTTAATATAGCGGTGTGTATTCGGCTAGCGCGACTGCCGGCCCGCGGGAGATACGCCGTCAACTAGGAGTTGGCGGGGTGTTGCGCGGGAAAGTATTTGTTCATGTGACAGTTAGCGGTGTGTGTCGCCCGTTGAATGCACTTTTGAACAAATATTTATATAACGTAGTGTAAATCAGAGTTAAACATTACTAAGTTTAATAATTTTCACTAACTTGTTGTAAATTAAAATCGAAAATAGCTGCATGAACTGCTACAATTATAATACAAGAGTTTTGTTGTCTAGTATAAAACGAACCGCTTAGCCCTTCGTCCATATTGGTAACTAAGCTTATGTAACTAGTTTCAAAATTTTTTTTTTTGCTGTTTGGTAACTACCTAGTTGTGGAAGAAGAATAATTTTTCCATTTTTGTAACTTTTTGCTATCTATTAAGAACGTTAAATGTTTGTGACTGGCCACTTCTATCGGAATATAATTATTAGTATAATGACTTACAGTCATTTATAATGATTGTTTATTATACTATGTGTTGGGTGTCAAGGAAACCAAATATTAATAATTGTGAATTTTATTAGTTATGGAGGAAACGATTGTTTTTCAGATTTGTATTGGCTGATTAAATAAATGACGTAAGAATTTTGACGAAAAAGTTGTTACTTGCACTTTTGATTTTTTTTACTTTACCATTCACAGCTAGATTGTTATTACCCAAAAATAGTACCATTGTTTTTTGCCATCCTCCAAAACCAAGACAAGAAAAAAAATCCTTTACAAATAATCAAAACTAAATTTCCTCTCTGGAAACCACGTAAAATGCTTGTTGCTTTTAAAGATTTGCTTTTAATGGCATTCAGAAACCATATCCTCAAACAGATGTAAAAGATTGTTTTAACCACTTTAGTCAAAGTCTTTTTAAAAAAGCGGAACAGCTAAGTATCAAGCCAGCTCAGAGGCGGCATGTTGCAAGATGTGCAGATTTGGCCCAATTGCTTATAAAATATATTAGCTGATCTAATAGCACAATTAAATTTTTACTTCGATCGTAACTGGCTACAAGATTCATTAAAATCTGGTGTTGTGAAGGGGAACAGTTAAGCAGTATTAAGGATGGCAGCCATTTGGAAGGATGGCATGCTAAAATTAATCGTTTTGTGGAAAATAATAACCCATCCATCGCATAAGTGTTGGGCATTCTAATGAAGGAAACAAAAATTTAATAAATAAATTCAGCAGTTAAAAACGAAAAAATACCAAATAATTATCATGAAATTGACACAGAAATAAGTGCAACTATTCAGCAATTAAAAATTTAAGATATTACAGTAGGCCACTGCCTAAAATTTTTAATAAGTATTAATATAATAATAATAATAAATTTATTTATTTCAGGCAACTTTCACCCATATTCATTACATAAACAACACATCATCAGAATCATACATAAAAAAATTGAAGTTAGACATTAAAATTTACATAAAAACATTAAAAAATTGAATTAAACCTTAAAATTTCAAATAACATCTAAAATGAGCAAATAATAAAAAATAATCAATTTACAATAATATAATAATAATATCAATAATACAGGAACATAATAATGCAATTAAGTTAGATTAAATAAAAATTAATACTAATGTCAGACAAGTTTGGATACAAATTAGAATATTAATAAATGATTTAAAAGTGTTTTGCATAGTACGTTTTAATTCAAATCAACTACACCGAGCCAGTTGTATATCACAACAATCCCACATCATATCGGGATTTTTTGCACAATGTCTCGGGTTACTATAATGGAAATAATTTAATCTACGAAGTGGAAAAATAATTCTTCCCTCACAACTACTTAAAACACCAACGAAAAAATAATATTTTTTGGAACTGGTTACATAAGCTTAGTTACCAATATGGACGAAAGGCCGCTAAGTAATGACACAGTTAAGATACTCTACGGTATTTATTTGTTAGCGGCTTGTATAACGGCTCAACGATTTTCGGCTTATCCTACTACAAAACGCTAACTTTTCTTTTTCATAAATTACGATCTTATTATAATAAAAACATTGTTCAAAATACTCTAAATTGGTAATGAAGTCGATTTTAAATGTAATTATTTATTTTATTTTATGTAGTATACATTTAATTTATTATTTTGTAGCCTGTAATATTCCCGAATATATTCCGCTAACTTAGTATTGGCGGAGTGTATCCCGATCTTAAATTAGAGCTTTCTGCGTTACATCCCGCTAAGTGAGGCTAATTAAAAAACCCATAAGTTTTTTTAAATGTTACTATGCGGATCTTAAGCATCAGTAAATTAGTTACTCACACAAAAAATATCAAGAAAATAACTACAAAAATAAAGATTTTATCAACTTTTTTCTTTCAAGAGCTCCTCCTGTAAACCTGCACTTTTGAAGTTAGCGTAGTGTTCATTGGAGGTATCGATATAATATGTTTTAGTAGGATAGTAGGATTACATGGCCTGATGTGGCTGTCTTAATGAAGCTTTGCTTAGTTGGCTTAGTTCCGCCGCCTTATACAATAGGTACTTGGAATAGGATCGCCAAAACTTTCGCTCCAGTAATCCGACTGGCGCGTCCACAAGTTCGAATCGATAACTTCCAGGTGATGGCAGGTAGCTCCGGGGAGTCACCGGGTGTTTTTGTCAGTTGTGGCCGCAGGAGTTGAGCCCCACCCTTACGCATAATCCCTCTCGCATCATCGTAGAGACCGCAGCGTACTAACCTTTCAATTACGATGCCTAAGAGCCAAGCAAATAATAGAATACCTTTAGGATTACAACCCTACCTCACTGTAGGTGTAACCGGTATTAAAATACCCTTCAGTATACATTTTGACGGCTTAAAAATATAATTTTCTGATAATGAACTACTCAAATGTCGGAATTAATTTAGTTGGTTTACCAATTTCTAAGGAACTGCTTAACAGTTTTTAAAATTTGTCTCTAAAATATTCTCGCGCTTTATTTATCATTAGAATGTGTTTTATGTAAAATTCGTCAAATGAACCAGTGCAACCAGTGATTGCGAGTAAGCATCACGAACTTTTCTATTATTGTTAAAACTAGCCCTTACATAACGCCCGGTTATTCAGTACGAGTTTTTGACAATAACATATCTAAGAGTAGTATAAGTTGTTAATCTGTTCCCTATACTGTCATCATTGTAACTATTACAAGTAGAACTTTCTCGCATTAAACAGGCTTAATCCGTTCAACTCTAAATCCGGCTGGTCTGTCAAATCCAACTGATGGCCGCCTGTGTCCGCAGGTAGAACATTCGGGAAACTAGGCCGTTTTGACCGCACAAGTCACCCGGGCCTCGCGGAAAGGATTACTGCTCACTACTCTAGTTTACACGAGTTGGCTTCAAGTGGAATGGGTTGTACCGATGCAAAAGTTCGCTCCAACTTACATAAATAACTACGACTTTTATTGTCGAGAGTGCTTTTAAGTTAAAAGCCTATTTGCTTTTAGTTTGTTACTTGTTTATTTAGTGTTCCCGTCTTCTTGGCAGTTGTGTGTCGTATCTGGCGTCGTATAGTATGTGTGAACGAAACCGTTAAATAAATTTGAAAAGAGGATTGTTGTTTCGAGTTTAACACTACACGTATAAAACGGTAAAGTTAAGTATCATTCTAATAAATGTGCTGCGAGGCATAGGCCTTCATCATAAAGATCAAGTCATCGCCACAATGATGCTACTGGCTTAATTACTATGCTTTCCTATTATATGAAATGCGGATAAATTATCACAAATCTGACATGTGTACGAAAATTCTATACACAGATTCTGCATGACCTGGCAGTTGAACTCGAATAACCCCGAAATCATGGTCCGGTACTTAAACCTCTACACCATCGAGGCATTACATTCATTGAGTTACAAGTAGTTCAATGATTACATTATACATAGTATATTACGTCAATTATTTTTTTAATTAACGCAAATAAGCATCCTTTTTGTTAATCCAGATTCGAAAGGCATGTTATCTCATCCGAATTGTAAATCAACCATAACAGCCTAATTGTTCCAATGAATGGCACTTCACATGGAATCATCACTCATTGTTCCACATTTGTCAAAAGCATTGTCAATCACATTTCATGCGAGCAAGTAAACCATTCCAAGTGTACGGAAACAAGTACACTTATAATTTTCCGGAACAATACCAGAGCTGTTATGAACTTATGACAGAGGTTTTTATCTGATGAAAGCACAATTCTGAAAAAAATTGTACCTTCAACGAAACTCGGAGTGTTCGTCATAAATCAACGATTTTCCATAGGTTTTTTTTTGTAAACCAGATCAGTTGGCAGACAGGCACGCAGCCCACCTGATGGTAACGCTCAGTGAGCTGCCAGACTGTAGGCTCATCTGCTTTTCGAGCCTTTTATTTCAAGTGCAGTGCTTTGGTTTAACTTAAACTATTTACAAGTATTAGATTGTAACTTCTTACCAAAGATTGTTCTGGATTACTATACTTCAACTATTACCGTAGTCAGCCTACATAATAATTTTGTTTCGTGTTTGAGTCTAGATATTTTTCTATCCCTCTCCTTTTTAACATAATCGTCATGCAATTATGCTGGTCACATGAATATACCATCCAGTGATGGTTTCCGTTATCTATAGTAGCATAGCAGTGTTAACGTATTAATGAATATGTATTTGCTCAATAATCCCTTTTACTCCATCAACAGTTTCTATTCCTCTTGCGTAACGTTTTTCTGCCCGTCTGCGTAAATCTTCGGACCCTCTCTTCCTGCCTTGACACAATAGTAGATTAAAGACGGTTTTATAAATTAGTATTGTATTTCACTTCGAGTTCTTGAAACAGTGTCTTTATTAGCTACTAAATGATGAAGTAAATACTTTTAAAGGTGAAAGTTATGTAGGATGACAATGCTTGGAAATGTATAAAACATCCCTGGTCTTTGTTTATATTATGAACTAGTTCATTCAAAGGCATAATTATGTATGAATAACTTGTATATGTATGTATTTGTTTATATTACCATAATTCGCTTTTAATTAACATTTTACTGCCAGCTGTCTGAGTGACTCAAAGCCCCTTTGGAATGGTCATAAGAAGGTAAATGAAGTCAAAACTATCGTTATCACAAGAGTAAAGTTTGAAATATACCCCGGTTTTGAACTAAATAACACGTCCGAAACATTTGTTTAGATAAGCCCCGAAATTCGTTAAGAATATAATAGGCAAAGACATTATACAAATAATTAATAAGAGTAGATAAACTACTCGACGGCTAGGGTCCTCCGCTGAGCCGTAAGACCCACTCCTAAATCTGTGGGCCCTTTGCAAACAACACGGTTTAATCCCTTGTCCTAACTAACAAGGACATCTCTAATTAAAACTTCTACTCGGTTAACGAGCTAACAGAATTTTGCCCGAAACTTTTTTACCCAACTAAGGCCTGGCGAAACTAAAAACTTTCCGTGACGTGATTATTTTACATAACTAAATAAAACTTCCGCTATAGGTATGTGTAGTTGACTCATAATGAAGGAAGAGTTTTCCACGAACACGCCTTCACCTCTCCGCTATGAAAAAGTTTTTCTCGAGTCTTGAAAAAGAAATACGTTTTCAATATATCGAAAGCTTGGCAGCAGAGTGGTTTCAAGAGTTGCTTCATAGCTTCATAAGTGTGTGGTCGATGATAAGAATTTTGAAGCGCTCCTATTTTATTTTCTATGTACATATTCACAACTTACGGAAAAGTCGTAAGGAAACCTGCACAATCAAGTAGCCATGTAGCCAAGATTCAATCGGTTTAGTTCACATTTTAATGGCTACGGCGGTCAGATGGCAGTCACTCCAATGTAATAACCGTACTTGCCAAATTCATCCGGTTCATGGTGAAAACTTACCCTGACTAGATAGAGATATCGCAAAGTCACTGGTTATCGATAATGTCGAGACAAAAAGTATAACTTAGGTAAATTGTTAGTAAAATTTTAAATAAGAAAAGAAGGTAATAGGAACTTTCACAGAGGCAAATAAATAAATGCTCTTCTTATTAATTAGGATAAGTACCTACCATTGCCTTATTAATAATCAAATCTAGTCTACTAAAATTCTAATTAAATAGATGGGAGCATGCAGTCATTCTACATAATATAAAAATGTCCGTGTGTAAAACCGCCACGCCGCGCAGGGAGTGAAAGTTTCCAATTCGTTAGATTACTACCATATATTCTGGCGACAGTCGGTCCCAGCTGAGTGCTGGGATTTGAGTCCTTTAAGCTTTGACGGCAGTAATATGTAGCCCGCTTTAAGTCACTTTTTCCTGGGAGTTTAAATAAACTTCCTTTTAACATTTAGAGAAACGTGCTCGTTTGATGAGGTTCAAATGTAGGCACTAAAGTACCCAGCAGTAAACTGCATATATTATTTTAAAACAACTGAGTCGTGGTGAAATATAATACGTTTGAATACTAAAGAAAATACTCGTACATTTAAAATATTCCATCGTTTCCCTTCAATATTCCATTTTCCTCAATTAACTGTGAATCCTTCTATTTGTAGTCGTTGTTTACTAAATTGGTTCTAGCCAAGTTATAAAAATGAAAAACTTCCAACCCTCATAGGCAATCAACTTGTTTTGTAAAATAAAAACAGTGTATTTTTTATTTACTAGCTGACCCGGTGAACTTCGTATCACTTACTTTAGTATTTCCCTCGTAATTTTTCCATATTTTCTTATTGCTTAAACCTCCCTGGACTTCCACGAATATTTCAAGACTAAAATTTGTCAAATCGGTTCAGCCGTTCTCGAGTTTGAGCGAGAAATTCATTTTTATTTATATAGATTATCCCACAATTAACAATTCCTTTAAAACTGCAAAACTACTATACTACTCTTAACATAAAACTTTAAAGCAAAGCAAAACTAAAGCAAACTTGACCTGTAAGTACGGACTTAATGCAAACTTTTAAACCGAGTTTACTAAGAAAATAAAGTTTTACGAAGTTATATGCAACTTCTCGAGGCTGCACGCAGCAGCGATGTGCACTTGATTTAATTTAAATGTGCTTCTAAGCTTATAGTCTAAACCTTTTGTTGTGGTCGCTTCCATCCTCCTACTTCCTCTATTACCTACTTTAAAGTAGGTTAAAGCATTAGCACTGCGCCCAATTTTTATAGTCGTAAAAATTGCCGGCTCTTTTACTGCAAAATGTAAATTGGTGAGATCACTAACCTGAGCTTTGTACAAAAAATCTTACACAAATTTTGGATATTTGAACCCAGAAACCAAAAACGATCGATGCATTACTGAAACTCAAATCTGAAGCACCAAAGAATATTATCTAACATTCGCATATAAATAACCAGTAGTTCAACTACTTCGTTGGAACTAGCGTCAACTCAAAAGTTGACGCTAGTTCCATTATTTCAAATTTCGAAAGTAATGGAACTAGTGATAAATAAAAATTAACAGTAGTTCCATCATGGAACTGTATCATGGAACTAGTGTCAACGAACCTAAATTACTAACCAGTGCAGATATTCATATTAAGATGAGCAGTTTGAATAGATTTCAAAAACGATATTCCTAAGTTATATAGTCTATACTATCTATCTATACTAATATTATAAAGAGGAAAGATTTGATTCTTTCATTGTTGGAAAGCTACACTATCCTCGGGTGACATAGGGTACCTACCTACATTTGATTCCGGAAATGTAGGGCGGAGGGGGAGATATTTGAAAAAAGAAATTACACGAGGGTGAAACCGCGGGCGGAAGGCTACTTTTAGATAAATAAATAATTTCTCAGTTTAATTTTATCTATAAAAACAAAACTATTCTTTAAATTAATGCCTGAAGAAGATACTTATGAAACTTATAGCGGTCAGAATATTTCCTTACGCAGTATGTACAATTCTATGCTATTTTGTAGGTACTTTTTCTTCGCAGACTAGCTATGTTATCCCCGTGAGTATTACCCCCAGGTTCGGAACTCCTGTTTTAAGATCCTTTTTACGGTTATTATGCATCGTAAAAGGAATAAAATATTGACTTCGCACTACGAGGCAAAACTCAGAAGTCAGTTATGTACTTATGTAGGTCAAGGCTTAATTTTTTTTCCTCAGATTGTGTAATGTAAGATTCTAAAAAAAAATACGTGGGAAGATCTTCTAGTTCAACAAAGAATATGTTCCTTTCTAAAATAAACTTGTGTGTTTTTAATAAAAACAAATACCTACTTATTATTACGAAACTATACCTAATATGAATTGTAAATCAAATGTTTACTTGTAGTAGCAAAACTTTAAAATATGTTGATGTAACTAAGTGTCGAAACTGACCAACGCTCTCATGTATAGCCGCACCAACTTAGCTGTCCAACTTACCACTCAAATACTCTGGCTTTCCGTCACTCGAAGTTTCTCCCAGAAACTCGTAGCGGAGTTGGAATTTTAAATTCCCTGGATTGTGAAATGTTTACAGTTGTCCGCGAGAGTTTGCCTGGCGTATTTAAATGAGCCCGTCTCCCGTGGTTTCGCATGATTGTCATAATCCAGTAGAACAGCTTCCACTTATTGTACACAAACAACGAAATTCAATCTATAGGAGCCGTCGTGGGAAGTGTTGTTTACGCTTTTGCGAGTATTTGTTCTTCTGTTTTGTTTATCGAACAACGGTGTCAGTTTACAAGCGAGCTTAACACATGTGCTAATAATATTCGAATCCGAAACTTTGCGCATTGTTTCAGTAAGAAAATACTTACTCAACCTTAATCATTCAAATTTATTAATATTCGAATTTATGACTAAGTAGGTATCAATTACAATTACCAGTTAACGATTGGTTTGATTTGAATTTTTTTATATCTTCTTGATTGTTTGTCTCCTTATACACTCTGTCATCGTTATACTGTATCTGTTGTACTGTACTATTCTACCAATTTTCGTAACACGATTTGCATCAGTCTGTATTGTAGGTATAACGCAAAAGAGCTTTTTAGTTTTTACCAATATGTACAATCTTTGAATCTTCAAGTGAACGGCAACCTTACTTAGTAACTGTTTCAAATGTAGGCGAATTTGATCTCATCAAATCGATCGATTTACTTGAATCTAATTTTGAAAAAAACTTTTTTTTCAAACCTCTTTATGTACGTACCTGTGAAATATTAAGTCGTTCTTTGTAATGTAATTTATTTAAAGCAACAAAGCGACAACATAACCAAATCGCTCATCCAAATAATCATCTAAATAAAATCATATTACGCGTTATATGACAGGTTGGCATATTATAAAGCCATTTATATTCGCAGCTCCATTTGCGAATTACGACCCCCTTGTGAAATTTCGCTGTCGAGAATGATAAAAACCTCTTCCCAGATGTTTATACAAAAGGTTTACCGAGGTTCTGGAGCTGACATTACAGATCGCAGGCATGCTAATGGAGAACCGATGTCGTACATGCGTCAAACAACTTTGCCAGTAAATGTCAAATCGGGAAAACTATTACGCTCCCATATATAATATAATATCACTGTTATTTGTTCGCTCACTTCATAAGCTAGTTTTGTATTTTGACCCATTTCCTTTTTTCTTAATGAAAACAAAATTTTGAATCAGGAAACTTACAATCCCAATAATAACAAATATAAATATTTAATAACAAATAGTATAGCAAACTGCTAAAGATCGGGAAAGGTGGCGTGCTCTCATTCTGGAGGCCAAGACACACTTCGGGTCGCTGAGCCATAGGAGTAAGTAAGTAAGTAAGTAATAACAAATAGAGAAAGCATCTAAGACACGTTAAAAACGTTGATGAGGAAAATCAAATAATTCGAGAAATAGTTCATTATTTTTTATTTATAAAATATATATTTAATCACTGTCGTCGTTATTTTAGCGAAATAATAGGAAATTATTTTAATACAAGGCCAATAATTCTTGGTTTACCTACATTATGATGTAAAACATGCTTCAGTCATCATGGATAAACTAATTTACAGGATTGCTTATGTTTTCATCCAAGCACTTACATAACCGAGTTGTGATATATTTATTTACCATTAACAAGACAAAGCTGGCCCGATGCCAGCTGAAAGAGCCGGATCGAAAAGTCATCAATAAAAGTTATCTGGCTGACCGAGCGATTTGCCTAAAACACACATCTGTCGCGAACTTCGGGCACCCGCGTCGGCTCTCCGCAAGTTTTTATTCGAGGTTGAGTTGTTCGGACTTAGCGCTCCCGGCGAATTATAGAACTGTTGGGTTTTAACGGAATACGTCGCCAATAAAATACGAAGTTAGCTTTAATTTTATAATTTTTACTCGGTAGCGCAGCATGCAACAATGCAAAGTGCACATATTTTTTCGTTATATTATCGCAAGAAACATAAAAATAATATTTTTCTATTACTGTACATACTCGTATTATAGAACTTAGTAAAAGTCATTAGTTTGATTAATAGTTAGGTTTTTCTTTCTTTCTTCATAATTCAGAACCAGTTCTTGCGACTTATTTATTTATAATATGAAACGCAAACTGTTTTGTAACTAAATTAGTAATCTCCTTCCGAGTTTGAACGTACTGCGATCACTTCACTAAATTAGTCTTCTATTGGAATGAAAAAACCGTAGATCAATTTAACTTTTATAATATATATCTCACAAAGAACAAAAGGAATGATAATTTTGGGCAATTTGTTCAACGACGCATAAATAGACTTCAACCTGAGTTTTCGGATAAAGTTGGGATGATTGGGATTGCGAGCGAGTGACATACAGTTTTCACGGAAAAATAAATATATTTTCCTTGAAATGGTGATGCATCAGATGTTGTTTGTCATTTTATTTTGCTTATAATGAAAAGAAAAATAAAATGAAATGGATGACAAATAATATATTATTATTAGAAAAGGGTTTCAAAGTAAAAATTATATCTATTTTAAAAAATACAATATAATTGATAAATAAACGAATTGATAAAAAAAATTATGTCCAAAAATTACCCCTAATTTCCAATTTGCAATCGGGTCAATGGTTCGCAGGAGAGACTAATATTCACGAATGGTGTTTGTTGCAAAGCCTTCTTTGTTGAAAAAAAAAATGGCTAAATCTATTTGCAACCCTTTGCAGAACCATCCCATCAAAAAGTACTATGTATTATAATCGTGCATAGAGGCCAAATACAAACTATTACTACCACTAGACGTTCCTTGAAACACTAAATATCAGAACTTGAATAGACAGAAGAATAAAATTTTCCTTTCTCCGCTCCTGATACCATTGACCTACAAACAAAATCGTGTATGTGTATGAATAAATATTCCACAAGGGTAAATACGGTACTTTGTTGTCAAGACGATTAGAGCACGTTAAATTATTTAGCCAAACACATTCTGACATGTTTATAAATAGATTCTGCGCAATATGAATTTATGTATGAATGGGTACTAGCGGCAGGTAATGCTCTGTGGATTTAGATTTAAATCAGAACGGAGGCACGAAACGGCAAAATGTTACTTCTGCTTCGTTAAATGCATGCGTTCACAAAGGAATTCGTAAGCTTTCGCTGCCAATTTTCATTGAATCAATTTCTTCATTATGCTGCGATTTTCGTCTGGTTAACCAATCGGTTAATCTGGTGTCAGAGTTTTCGAAGTTATTTATATGACTTAATTGTTTACAAATGTCATTGCACTCATTGTATAGATAATATGCTTGGCCAACTTCGTTTCTTCTGAAGTTCGATGAAAAATGGGATAGGATAGAAGTAATTTTTTCATTTCCCTGGCTGGTCCACTTTTTTTAGTACACAGTATCAGAAGAAGAACAGTAAAACCTGCACCGCGCCATTGCAAATCGTCAGGGAATTAAGAGACAAATCCCGTAAATCGAAAAAAAGCAGTCATCGGCGAAACGTGAGAATTATTCAATCTGTCGATCGTTACGTAACACAAAGCCACGACGCTCCCTAAGTATGTAGGGACGTGTCGTGGCTCAACCTCACGATAACTTTTATTGATGCTCGACCCAAATATTTTTCCTTTGCAATTTTTTTTGTCTCTCTTTTCACGGAAAGAATAAAGAAATAATTTTGGATGACAAACGGGCGCTTTTATTGGAAGCTTTTTGACGCCTTTGTATGCAAAAAACTGTTCTACTCTCAATGTGACGTGAATACCTAATATTACTTCGGAATGTGAAAGCGGAGCTGAAGAGATAGTAGTAATTTGATGTGACTTTACGTTGGGAAACGCTTTGAATCAAAATTCTGAGTAGATTCTTAGATAGCTTGTCTATCTATCATACTTCCTTAGTGTATATATAACACACGATTTACACCACAATCATAAAATCCTTCTACACATTTTCTCTCCTCGGCTTTGAAATATTTATAGGTTAGCACAATACTCTCCTTTCACTTGGATTTTCAACATAACTAAACTATATAATACTTACCCATTTTAGTCAGAACCTTACTTCTACTCGTATTTCAAATACTACGATACAACATACGTCTTAAATACGATCTCCATACAACATTTTCATATTCAGAACAAAATCGACGTTAGAAGGGTAGAGATTGTTTACATTCTTTAAATTTTAACATAATAACATAAACATTAGATACGCATACTTATTTACTATGTTTTCTGATGGTCTGAAAAGATTTTTTTCAAAAATACCTATAATTCCCGCTTGTGTTTATAAGTTTGAAATCAAAAGGCAACAAAAGTAACCCCCAAGAAAACAAAAACAAATTACACAAATTAACAAATAAAAATCTACTCGTCGCAGAGAATAACTCGAATTTGTAATAGGCATCATCCCTTTGAAATCGCAACAGCGCACAATACAATAAAACAAATGTAACTCCTTCACAAAGCGAAAAGTTAAACCGAGGGAAAGGATTGTCCGAGTCAGCGAGTCGAAGCGCATTGTATGTGATCCGGAACGTCACGCCTGCGAACAACTTACCGACACGCCCCTGCTTCACAGATCACGGATACACCGACTAGCATTATAGCCATTTAAACAAAAAATACATTGAATAAGAGTAAGATTTCTTATAACATAACGCTAGAAGTATCAAGCCGAATTCCGCAGGAGATAGGGACAAGTGAGTGCACAATCATAATCGCAAACCCTATTCCTATATCCCACAGAACAAGAACAATGGTTAGAATGATAAAGTGGGCGTAGTCGGGCCGTCACGACATATGAGCAAATGTTCATCTTACGTCAAACTGGTCGCAGTGTTTGCAGTTTTGCACAATTGCACGATTGTCGTACTGAACACAAAAGCTAAGAACTCACGGCGCGATTTTCACCCGCGCACGCCGCGGTTCTATCTAAATATCTTTTTTGTTCTCAAGTTATTTAGGGTCGACACAATATATTTTTCTCTTTCATTGATCAGTTGGTTGGATTCCACGATATAAGTATAACGTAGATTCAAAGATATCTAATATTTATTTCATTCCATTGTGTTCGTCTTAGATAAAGAATTGCGAGCGAAGGGTCTTTATTTCGTTTAACAACATTCCGACATGTAATCTTACAGTCCTTTTTCATCCAGTCTTTTTTTGTCTCCGTTTCCGCCATTACTTTGATTAAGTGAGTTATGCGAGCTAGAAGCCAAGGATGCGAAATGCGTAAAGACAGACATCACTTCGTCACAAGTGATATTACGTCTCACTATGATGGACCTTACATTGAGCTTACCATCCAGTTATCTACGTTCCTATAGTAGGGTAAAATAATGTACCTGTTCTTAGTAACCTACTTCTTACAAATCCTTACTAATATACATACGTCATATTATATTCACATGTGTATTAGTTTCTTATTTCTTACTCTTATTATACTCAGAATCATAAAATTTTGGAAGGACAGATGGACGGATGTTCAAATTACAAAAATACCCACATGTTCGTTACTTCGTTTTTGTTTTTTTAACAAATGTTGTATTTTTCATGTGATAAAAGTTAAATAACTTTTATCACATGAAAAATACATTGAATACAATAATACAATAATAAATACAATGAATTATTTAATACAACGAATTAAATAATTCTAAGCGCTCCAATTAGGTACATACATTAACTTGTGGCTCAATAATAGTGACAACAAGAGTAGAAGCACATTTACCATTTCATACGTTTAGACGATACCGTTCCAGCCTAATCTAGTGAAGGTAAACACGCTTAGTAAAGGAACTCTCTCCTCTTGCAATTATAGAGATAGAGATACTTAAACTATAGGACTGTTTTAGTCTGCTAACCAATAGATTTATAATTACACAAAACTAACAAACTGTCAATTGAGGATCTCTTTTCATATTTGCAAGTGAGTCCAGGTATGTTTGTGTTTCTAGATCAGTGACGCTTTCACGACCAACCCATTGATTTTGATAAAATTTGGTACATACATCTACACATATGACTATTTGTATACAAAACCTTAGAAAAGGAAATAATCATATGCTACTTTTTGTCATGGGATACTGCTCAGTTCCCATTCGATAAGATAAATAAAAGTGTTATCTATTTTAACCGTGGTAAATTGTGCAATTAAACTAATAATTTTCAAGCCAAACCTTCAATTTTTAAGAATTCGCTATAACTTTATATAAACCGATATTAATTTAAACCCCTGTGAAACTATCCGCTAATCCCGGCATAATTGTCGATCCAAAAACTCTCCCAATCAGTGCGGAGAGCCGACCAATCGGGAGGCATTAAAATGAATGTCCGTTTAAGCCTACATTATTATACAGTCTCGTTCGGACATGAGTGAATTCTGCTTATTTAGCAGAGTGAACTCTGCTTATTTAACAGCAACTAACTCTTCAGGTATGTTGATCTGGGGAAATGCTTAATTTTTTAAACAAATCTGATTTAACACCTTTGATGGGATTATACATCATTTTCGACAAATATATTTTTTCTTTTCAATGTTTTCTTTTAGATTTCATTCCGTGATTACCTTTTTTGCTTTTATCGTTTGTATTTTCTCAACACTTTACATACTACATAATGAAGTTTTTTTACCAGTTTTCTCTCACATTACACATCATACCACTATTTTCATTAACTCTACCAAAACATAAATTTGAATATGAACTTTCTAGATTTCCCTTTCACTTGCTGACCTAAAAATACGCCATTCAATAATAGAATACTATAAATACAAATAAAATTGCTAACAGTAACTCAACTATGAGGTTATTTTAGGTAGCACTGACCAAAATGTTCGTTGCCCTGGAATATACTAACGCTTAAGTTGTCAATTTAAGTGGATTGCAAACAAGTACAAAAGGTGCTTTGTATTCCATTTGGTTATTGCGGGAATATCGCATATCAAGCTACACAGAAAGGCTCTTAGGATATTATGGAATAACTTACGTAATTCTACGCTTCTAGTACTGTTAGTTGCGGTTCCGGCGGAAACACTACACATTTAGTTTTATCTTGTTTAGGAAAAGCTTAAGGATATTCTATACGCTCTTTCAATTAAACCCAGGAAAAGTATTCAAGTTTACATGTTGCTGTATCTTGTGGTTAATAATAAAACGGAAAATTTTACAAAGGAAAGTTTGTAATGTCGTCAAACAATCTAAGCTTTTTTAAATGACTAACGAATATTACCGATACATTTAAGCCCGATCATATCCTGGTACTTGAACAATTAAACCGGTGAAGCGTAGAGTAAATCACGAAGCAGAAAAAAACAAATTATGCAGATCGCAACCTTCCGTGAAACGTTCCCTGTCTGGGCAATATGGGCTTAAAGTACAGAAGGCAAAAAGAATAATGAACCGCAGGAGTAATGAAAGTGCGAGACCCGACGGCGCATCAATCAATGGGCTTCTGTTGCGATCGGGATTGCCACTTTATCCGACAGCTCTGATTAAATGGAGCGAAGCCTTAGATATCTCACGATAAACAAAGCCAGAACGTAAAGAACTTTTGTTTACCTATTCAGCGGTTGTCTCTGAATTTCAAACAAGTCACCTAGATGACAAACAACTTAAACGCATTACTTTTCGCAAAATCTGTTTTAATTTTTTTTATAAAAAACTTGTACAAGTAACGACTTCTTCTTTATGTAAGATTGTATTGGAATGCTGATTTTTTTTACAAAACAACAATGTCTTCTTACACAGAAAATGAGAAGCAAAGAAATTATTTTTCTATCATACCTATACAAAACTCTAGCGGGCTATTCTGTTAAGGTCCCTCAAGCGACAGTTTTCTTTAAGAGAATCGATCGATTCACTGCAAAAACCTCCGAAGCTTCTGTTTTAAAAATGATGGTTTTCTTTCCTCGACATTTTTCATTTATGTTGTATATGATGTGCAACTGTGCTCTGTGTAATCTGTGTGTCACGTTAGTTAACGTTATATGAAATATTTTGTTATACCTATTTTAAAGTACCGTTCCAAATTAATGTCTCTGTTTATTGTAACGTAAATAAATAGCAGTTTTTCTCTCTTGCGCTACGAAAGCACAAAATACAAATTGAAAGATCAGAAAAAAGAAAATCCCCGACCCGTACCACGTTCCTATTTGCACGTTCGAACTAAAATGTCTTTGTAGTGTGGAACTCGATTCGAATTAAAAGCACATTGTTACAGTCTTATCGAAATTGTTTGGCTGTAATTCGTAGGTTTTTTATATACTACAAAGGTAACGCTCAAACTTACAGCTTGCCTGATGGTATGCAGTTTCCTATGGATGCTTGCAATACCAGAGGCATCACTCGCACGTTGCTGACCCTGTAAATAGAGGTAACTAAATCTCAATGATCTAACTACACAAGACTAATACAACAGTGCACAAATGACCGCACAAACATAGATGCACTGTCCATTCACCTTCTCTGAGCCCAGTGGAGTGGCAGTTTGACACAACGGGAGAGATGTGGCGCAAGACTGTCGGCTTCACATGGATTGTTTGAGACGTGAGGTAGTGAGGTAGACATGCGAAAACGTTTTTTACATTGCGGCTTTTGCGTGTTTCTTTTCAATACGAAAACAACAATTTATATTCTATTGTATTCCAAAAATAGGATACACCGAAATTGATAACGCCTTATAATTTCGAATTGAGTTGAAAAAGCATATTAACTGGAGTAGGGTAACGAATTATACCGTCGTAATTAAGGTGGTGGATTCTGCCGCGAATAAAAGGTTGTATTGAAAAAGTTTCAATAATTGCGGGCTGGCGCAGACTGTGTGAATTGAAACGTGCGCAGCGTACGTACCGACCAGGGCTGCCTGTAGTAAGTGGGTGAATAAAAGCAAACAAACAACATTGTTCGCGGAAAAGCGAATTCCATTGCTGCTTGAAGTCAATGTAAGGGGAAAACAAGTAAAGTAAATAAGAAAGAAAAGGTCCTTACAATAAGAAGGTATTTAGAAGTATCAGTGATAAATGTTAAGATGATATGATGTAAATATACTGCGTGTTATTTTAGTCGTTGTTTTCCCGCAGCAGAACGCTTTACCTTCAGTAGTACTATCGATTTATGCATGTAATTTTTTTTGATTTTTTTTTTTAACTTTTTGTGATTTTTTTTTTAAGTTTGATGGGAAAATGAAAAACAAATGTAAGTAAATAGTAAATAATCACTTTTTTGATAAACGCGAAGGGCAATGACCCCGGCCGGTGACCGTCCGTGACGCAGCTAGTACTATTGGTTCGAGTTTCGTCTATCATAATCGTAAAACTTTTGATTTCACTTAAAAAATAACTTTATTAATCTATTTTACTACTAAGATAGAATCATTTTACTGCGGGAAAACAACGACTAAAATTGCACGCTGTATATTTAGTTAATTAACGACTGTTGTTAGTTTTCATGTGCATTCATTCACGCATTTTATGTTATCTATTATCACTGATAAAATTTCTTCTACCTTCTCACGTATGAATTTATTCAAATAACTTGAAGCGTCACAAGCAATCTTAATAAGAAAAACTTTTCTCGTCGTCGTATCAAATCAAACTTGACATAATATCTAGAATGATAAATATTTAAAGGAGGAATTTAGGTTATGTTATTATTATAATTAGAATAATTAAAAGACGTAATATCTGTCACTTCAATGTAATAACTGGAACTTTAAAAATCTCAAGATAATTATGAACCAAACGATTAGATAAATACAAACCTCATTAAATATTTTTTCTTGTGTGAACACATACTTTTGAGTATTACAAATTAAATGTAACATGAAAAATTATGATTGGATGTTGTTTACAGTTACGGCTATGTTTTCAAAAGTACATCTAGTCTAAGTCAGAATCCTGAGTCTCAAAATGTACAAATATAATAGCTTAAAAATACACGTGCGAATTAGTTAAGTGTAAGCAGCCCTACCCCGGCGGATTCCACGTCCGCAGCGGATGGACGAGGCACATACGAACGCGCTGCACATATAAAACTTCCACTCGTCACGTGATCAAATACAAAAAATGCTGCCTCAATTCAGACACCTTGTTCGGATCTACGTGACTTATTAACGGCTGTTGCATATTCACATACGAAATAATCTATGGAAATCAAATCGGCAAGCTGTATATGTTTATTCTGGTCTTCTATGTTCGTCAAAATATGTGTTGGAGATTTGGCTAAAACTGCTTTTGTCATTCTTGAAAAGAATTATTTATTCTCTTAGAAGCCTTATTACATTTTATTTTTCTTAGATTTAATAACAGATTTGGCGTTTATAAAAGTGAATGAAATTAACATCCTTTTCCACTACTTTTTTTCAGATATTTAGACATACATTCCAAAAGAAACACACTTGAATAGACGGTTAGATAACCAGCTGTAGATATGATTTGAAGTTTTACCAAGTAAGATCCTTATGTCTGGAATTTCAAAGCTCAACGTAAGCGTAAACTCGTCTCAGTGGAAAACTACGAGATCCTTACCACAGATGCAAGTTACTTAATACTTAGCAAGTTTTCGTATCCATTACAACGTATCATATTGCGATGATACCGCTCTAAATATCTCATGTGCAAAGGTTTCCTAAGTTTACAAGTGTAAATTAATATCTTAACGAATAACATTCATATATCAAAAGAGTAGGTGTTGTATCTATGAAATGGCAATAAATTGAAAAAAATGGAGTGAGTATTATTACGCTTTTTACGCAAATAAAACCGAAGGCCTGAAAAAATAAAGGAATAATTTATCGAGAAATACTCGTTATATGTTGCAAGAATAGTGTCAACACATCAACAAACAATTTAATAATGTTCTCTTAAAAGTTAAATGTGTGGGTTATTTTCATACCATTTCAACCAAACTAACTAAAAAATATGTTACTTCATAGGTATATAATTTTTCCCGACTTCTAGGCGTCTTCTAGATTTGTTGACTGGGCAACGTGCAATAAATAAGGTACCTATTCATTAAAACATAATAAAATACCTCAGTCACGTTACGCCTATTTGGTTGAGTGAAGTCTAATTTCCAGGTTCGACAGTTTCAGAATTCTAATACCGGTATTAGGTCGTAAACTGCCACACGACTTGTTTGTTCCGTCTCAAACGGACCGCATGTCATTGAGCATCAAAGCGCCGACTTGACTCCGAGAGTTTGACCAACAGACATCAAAGGACACGAAACTCACTTTGCTCTTTCGGCCCCTTCACACAACTGCAGAGAGCACGTTTAGCAAAAAAGTCGGATTTATCTAAATGTAAATGTAATGTGGTATAACATAATGAATGAATGTAACTTTCGCTCAGTGTAGTAATATAAATACTGGCAAAGATCATAAATGTATTGTGATTTGTGACTTATTGCAAATTAAGTAAGCTTAAGCAAACAGGTAATAATGTCAACCAAAGTACATTAATACTCATTACTGTAATTCTTGTGTAGGTAGCATTTACTTGAATTACTGATGTAAATTTTTAATCAACACTTAAATATATATTTTTCGAAGGAGAAATAAAATAGACCTTCCTGGTTTGAAAACGTTTCAAAATTGACCCGTCCAAAATAGCTCTCTGCGTTTGTTTATTTAATTTCAAATGGCAACTCCTGCCGTGGGATCGTTATTAGGCTTGGGCGTTTGATCTTTTATTTTATTTGATCCTGCACATGGTCCAGCCATTTCAGAAAATGTTATTACATGAGAACAACCTACGTCTGTCACCGACGGAACCCAAAGGTCAACCGGTGACCTTCACGTCGGAGGATGTGTACTGAATTGTTGTTGATCGAATTAGTTTCCTCCCACGTCCGTGAGTTGAGATGAAATTGTATTAGGTATTTTGATTCCCGACAGCATTATTTTCCACATACATTGCTGAAACCTTTACAAATTCTTAGGAAATTTGCTGGGTGAAATGGTTTAAAAGACTGAAGTTCCATAATAATTAAACAGTGATGAAAACAACTTAATATGCTGCCATACTTCATGTTTAAGCTCACGGGTATATATTATACATTTAAACACCGCAGCAGATTTTAGTATCGGAAATTAAACGACTAGCTAGTTAGGCAGTAAAAATGCCCTATTATCCATAATTCTTACCACCAGAAGAAATCCAAAAGTTAATCGTATACATTTCATCAACTTAGAATAGATATACTCGTAGTACGTTATCAAAATTGTATAACCGCCATGGAAGAATATTTTTCACATTTCGCTGCTTCTCTCGAAGACTATACACTATATACAAAGTCGAGTTTGTGTAGTCTTCGAGTATAACTTCAAGATAGTTTTTTCAATTAAAAAGTTTAAATTCTGAAACGATTCAAAGGCTTTATAGGACTAATTTCCAGAGTTGTTAAATCAAATATTTAAAAAAATTACAAAGTTCGTCTCCACTCTCCCAAACGAGTGATACGCGGCTAATGAAAACATTAATTTATTAAAAAGTTTTCCAACCTCAAACCTCTTTTCGTTTACTGGAATGGAATATACGCTGGTACTGGCAGTAACGATCGCGAGGTAAAAAAAAATAGTGCACCGAGTAATGTACCTTCATTTGTTCTCTCAAAATAATAGAATGATTTAAGTACGAAATGGAACAGTGGTATATATTTTCGCAACGGTTTTGTAGTTGTGTAGTTAGATGTAACACAAACATTAAGACAAAGATTAGAAAAACCCAATATGGAAACTAAGGTAAAATATTATCATTGTAAAATTGAAATCGACTACAGACTTAATTACAATTCTTTTTTACCTTTTTTTGTATTTTCATAACTGTGTTTTTTTTATGTTCTGGCAACTTGAACCATTGTGACTTGTTAACATTAGATAAGACATGTGTCTACCTACTAGTTACTTTATATAGTATTGTTAAAGAAAACTACACAGATATAATTAAGCTATATCTAGCTGTCATATTATTATAGGGCCCAAGTAAGAGCCTGTCCAGATGACGCGTTTTCACTCGCGCGTTTCGAGACGCGCGAGTCACGAGGTACTAGAGCTTCATACATCCCGTCCACAACAGTCGCGCGCACTCGCGCGTTTTTCTTTTGTTCAATTTCAAACGCGCGAGTCAAATCGCGCATAAAACGCTTCATCTGGGCAGGGCCTAAACTGACCTTGCAGTCCAGTACATTTCCCGCGCACACACTCCGCAAATGTGATGGCAAATACATTGTGTGCCGGGAGCGCCGCTCCATAATTGATGCACGCTTAGTGCCCGCATGCATATTGTACGAGCCGAGCTTAATTCATAAGGCCATCTTACCTCGTGCCTAGAATACATGCTTGTAATTTTGCAATGGGTCTAAATGTAATAAATACGTAGAATGAAAGAAGTAAGGGAAATTGTGATCTGCTTTTTGTTTGTTTTAATGTTACCAATTGAATAGAAGGAGAGGGTGTGTATGTAACTAAAACTTTTTTGTTTTTGGGCAACGAGTTCATTATCATTAGATCTCGATTAATGAAGATTAATGAGTATTTAAAATCATTTTTCTATTGACAAATCTATTTTTAACCGACTTCAAAAAAGGAGGAGGTTATATGTTCGACTGTATGTATTTTTTTTTTTTTTTTTTATGTATGTCCGTCGATTTCTCCGTCAATTGTGGACCGATTTAAATAATTCTTTTTTTATTTGAAAGTGCATAGTTCAGAGGTGGTCCCATTGTCACCATGTCAGGATCTGATGATGGGATCCCGGAAAAATCAAGGGAAAACCTCAAATTTTATAGGCTGCGCCTACGCGTTACTTGTTTTTTCTGAAGCCATTCAAGTTTTTGCGTCCGATAGACATCATTTTATGTTGATGAGCTGATGATGGAAGGTACAACTCCTTAACGGTTAGGAGTTAGGGGATAATTCTTTCAGTATTGTAGGAATATGTGGACCATTAGTTGTATTTTATGTACTTTTGCAGCTAAGGTGATGATGGAAAGTACAACTCCTTAACGGTTAGGAGTTAGGGGATAATTCTTTCAGTGTTGTAGGAATATGTGGAACGTTAGTTGTATTTCATGTACTTTTGCAGCTAAGCTGATGATTACCCGGGGATGGGCTGGTCACTAGCCAATAAGGTTAGCACCGGCTCGTCCTAATCGGGTGTGAAGGAGAAACCGGGGGAGTGTAGTGGGTAGCGGACGCTTCGGTCTCGAGTCCCACACACGGCCGCGGGTCTAGCTAGCCTGCGGTTATGGTGCATAAACGCATTCTCCTCCTACCCATGGTGCTGAACACTTAATGAATACCTAATATTATTATCAAATAATACAATTCTACTCGTATTTTCGCTATCATTATTATGAAATAGTTTTACTCACTACCTACGTGTTATTCACACTAAAAATAGAAAAATAAACAAACTTTTTTTTAAAAAAATTAAACCGACTTCAAAAAAAAAGAAACAAAAAAACTACCTAAAAAACTGAAAAGCAAAAAATAATTTTAATAAGACATTCATCAAATGCGCTTATTGTCTAAGCCTATTAATTAAATTGTATTTTACGTGCTAGGTAGGTACCTACTAATCTGTTTGAAGTCGGTGCCAAGCCAAAGGTAATCAAAAATGATATATAATAATAATGTATTATAAAGGGTTACTTAGTCCGCGGACGTAGGTACGTAATCTGGGTACCTACTATTTGGCTTGGCACCGACTTCAAACAGATTAGTAGGTACCTACCTAGCACGTAAAATACAATTTAATTAATAGGCTTAGACAATAAGCGCATTTGATGAATGTCTTATTAAAATTATTTTTTGCTTTTCAGTTTTTTAGGTAGTTTTTTTGTTTCTTTTTTTTTGAAGTCGGTTTAATTTTTTAAAAAAAAAGTTTTTGATCCTTGGTTTATCAGGTGACAGCGACAGACTTAAGTCTTGTCTTAGTATTTTTCTTTTTTAAAACCAGCTTTACAAAATATCTTTTGAATAGCGATTTAGTAATTTTCAGCTATATTTGAAAAGATTAAATACGTAAGGAAATCTCTTATTAATAAAATGACAAAAACATCTTTTTAGAAAAAAAATATTAGATAAGATATTTATTAACATTATTATAACGCCTAGCGTCTCTCATAATAATATATTTTATACAAACGTACTTAATGAATGTGTCAATCACAATGTCTTTCATCCGAGTCCTCTTTTTACGCAAATAATAAAATTATTTTCCTCTGCAATGTTAGACAAAATAAAGGTTATTTACATGCTAATGATATTCATACAAAGTGTGTCGGGTGTATTTATACATGTTTCATTTGTATAATGGCTACTAAAAGTGTTTATAGTACGTTGTGAATGCATAATAAAAATACAAATTTTCGTCGTTTATTATGTAATTATACTTGTTTTAAAATTTTACACTTCGTATTCTTAATTAATTTTAAATGTGTTTTTAGCTTTAAGCATGGTTTTTGAGGGGAGTTAAATTGTTAAGTAATTATAGACCAAAATATATTTTTTGTAAATTCCTTGGGGCAAACTAAGGCAAATGTTTTTCTCTTGTTTGAAATAACATAAACATCCGTTTGTTTATATTCAACTGAATTATTAGTCTTATCATTAGGGAAATGTCGCAAGAGAATCTACATACAGGCAAGTATGCCTTAATATTTTTTCACGCGCAATTCGCAATCAAACTTCGCAACTCCTAATCCCATCTCACTCACAAGGTTTTTCCCTTGGAAATATTACAAATTATAATAAAAGCAAATAGGAGGCGCTGATTACTCCGCGGTGCCCCGGGGACACACACCACATGTCACAAACACACACACACGAGCCCAACATTCCAACATCTAAGGCACAAGGTCACCTCATCAGCGGCAAGGCTGTACGATGATGTTTTCAAAGACTTCACGTGTTTGCGTGAAACTTGTTTACTTATCACACGCTTTTATTTACTTAACCCACAATGACATGTTAGCGACCATATTTTCCCTACTCCTTGTTACATCATCGTGAATCATGGAAAATTTTCTATTTATGGTACCTACAATTGTGATCACGTAATGGACTAGAAATATAGTTTTCTTATCGTGTATTTTTTGTAGGTTTAAATAATACGTAACTTTACGACGGTTTATATCGATGTTACTTGTTAATATGTGTATTTTTAATACCTAAACTACTCAAAACAAAATAGGGCCCACCACAACTTTGTTTCAAATTGTGTTTATTTATAATTGAAAAAGTAATCATTGATAAAATGAAGCAATACCACGTATAGAATACATGTTTATGAGTTCATAAGAATTCATAAGGGTTATTTTTTATGTTTATCTCAAGTGGGGACACAGAAAAAGTAAAGTGTTAAAAAATATCCTTTTTACAAATGTTTATTTGTTTAAGTTTTCAGTCTTGTTTAAAGCGCTGGACTTTGAGTACACTTTGTTTATCGATAATCTTTGATTGCGACTTTACTCCTGATTACAATTTCCGATTTTCGTCGTCATATGGATGTGGAAACCACAACCAGGGCAGTTGTTTTGCTCCAAGAAGGAAACTCGCAAAGATCCGTTGCAAGACAGCTTGGTGTGTCACTGCGTTCTATTCGAAACGTGTGGGAACGGTTTCGGGAGACAGGTAGTATGGCTAGAAGGGATGGTTCAGGCAGAATTCGAGCAACGACTGCACAAAACGACCGGTACATCCAATTGACCGCGCGCCGGGGCCGCACCGTAACCGCCCGAACCTTACAAACTCAGCTAAGGCAATCAACTGGCACACGCGTTAGTGATCAAAGCATTCGGAATCAACTTCATGAAGATAGACAACGCTGCCCAATGCGTGCTATCCGCCATAAGTTGACAAGGGCTCATAGGGCAGCACGTTTGACGTTCGTTCGTGACCCTTTGGATTGGGCCATGGACATTGGAGAACAGTACTCTTTACATGTGAATGTAAGGTCCAGTTTTTTAGCCATGATCGAAGAGTGCGTGTATGGAGAAGAGAAGGAGAACGTTTAACTGAACCACGTATGCATGGTACTTATCGTTTTGGCGGTCGATGTGTAATGATTTGGGGTAGTATTGGCTTGTTAGGCAAAACGGAGCTGGTAATCTTAAATGAAGGGGCCGAAGCTGCTGCCAGTTACGTCAAACACGTAATCTGACCTCAAGTCATCCCATTTTCATAAAGAGTTGGCGATAATTTTGTTCTCATGCAAGACAATGGTCGTGCGCGTACAGTTCGTGTCACTCAGAGAGCACTTTCTGATGCCAATATTTCGGTATTACCTAGGCAAGCGATGAGTCTCGATCTCAATCCGATTGAACATCTATGAAATCAATTAAAAAAAGGTCATAAGGAGACGTATAGTCACGTCTACAGTCAACAAGAGCTCAAAAACGCACTTAAACTCTACATGGAACGATTACCTGACCAAAATGTCACTCATCTCATCGAGAGTGTTTCAGATAGGCTTAGAGAGTGTTTACAAAGCAGAAAAGGCCCTACACGTTACAAAAAAGAACTTCTAGCACGGTGATTTAAAAAAAACAGGAATAATGAAGGTTAATATTGACTGTACATTTAGTGTTAATTTCCCAATAAACGTGTTTTCGTATGTAATGCCATCAAAATAAACAGTTTGAACCTTATTTTGTGTTTACATAACCACTGAAACCCTAAATTAACATAACCTATTGGCAAAAACCATATTAATTTGTATGCCACTAAAGTAGGAGCCAAATACGAGGTGGGCCCTATTTTGTTTTGAGTAGTTTATATTGATATTGTCAACCATAACACAAAACATAGTGCCAGTTTCACCACTGACAGATAAATTACTGACAATTTATCTTTCAGAAAATAATGATTTTGTCATCTTTTTTTAGAAATTATTTACAAAGGAGACAGCAACTTAGTTATCTAATTATTAGTAGACTAGCGGCCGCCACCGCGGATTTACTCAAATTTCCCCCCCTTTCTTCCACATTTCCAGGATCAAAATTTCCCAATTTCGGTCGGGGATAGTGTAGCTTTCCAACAGTGAAAAAATTTTTTTATCGGTTCAGTAGATTCGGAGCCTATTGAATACAAACAAACAATCAAAATTTTCCTCCTTATAATATTAGTATAGATTCTACTAGATCGCCACTACACTAAAATATCAAGACCTTATTTCTCAGTGGCAAGACTGGCCCTTAGACTTATCAATGTTGGGAGGGGTGCAATATCAGTATTGTATTATAATTATATTATTTAAAATAGAGCTATCCCAAAATGTTGAGCAGACGTGGCTCCTCACGACCGGAACCCTCCGCCACCATATTTCAAACGCCTTCAAGTTTGAAATATGTTTAGTCATGCCATGATAACTAGCTCAGTAGCACAGGGAAAGGACATTTTCTCGGGCTATATTTCTCTGGTTCACTTTGTTAACTATTCAGAAACTTTTGGGCTTTATTAATTTATAGGTTTATTAGTATTTGTTGATACTATTTTAGTGACGCGCGCCAGTGACGCCTCTGGTGCTACAAGCGTCCATAGACAATAACCACTTATTAGTAGTGGTAGAGCCACGCTGTTTTTCAAGTATCATCCCCTCACATAACACCAGCGTAAAATAATAAAGTTACTACTATTGTGTATCGTCTAGGTTGCGAGAGTGCCGGAAGCCCACCCCCCCTTAAGAGGCCGGCAACGCATCAGCGATCCCTCTGGTCAGATTTCCATGGGCGGCGGTGATTGCCTACCATCCGACCCGCTGGCTCGTTTGCCGCCTCTGACATAAAAATGCCTACGCTTAGGCTTGAACACATCTTCGTGGTATCAAAAATACTATCCGAGTATATACGAGTAAATACGAACTTACATACATAATATTTCCAAGTGTATGTATTTTTTTGAAATGATGTAGGTCTTAGAATGTTACTTTATGCTTAAAATATGTATGTCTTTTGCAGGTGACACCGATGAACATGGCTTACCTGTGGAGAAGGACAAAGGCTGCGACACCAACCTCTACCTTTATCATGTAAGTTTAAGTACTATTTTTAAGCAACCTTAAAAAGTCAGGAAAAGCCTACCTAGGTCTTTTTTCAAATTGTAATGTAAATAGCATGTAATTTAGAAAATAGAAAAAAATCTTAGGTTTTTTCAAAAATACGGGTATTTTAATTTTTTTAAACCAGCGAGATCTTGATAATTACTTAATTGCTTTAAAAGTAACAAAGTTTGTTGATACGATATTGGTTGGTCATTCTACAGCGTGAGAGCAATAAAAATATCAAATACACTGCACTTAACGAGAAATACAAGGATCAAAAGATATCCGTCCACATTTGTGATTACAAAGTGCGAAATATTGACGTATTTTATGATCATAATGTAATCTTCGTATTTTATGATCATAATGTAAAAATAAATACTTCGAGTCAGCGAACACAAATGCGAAGATGTAATTCCTCACGGCAATCATTTACGTATTATTAAAGACGGTCGAATAACCAATTTGCTCTGTTATTGTTACATCCGTCAGTGTACTGTGTAATCCGGTAGATTACACCGCTGCCCCTCGCCTGCCTTCGTCCTCAAAGCGAATTTACTCTGTTATGCTTATTTAATGTTTACCGAGTAAACAGTTTCGGGAGTGTCGTAAAAGTCTCCGAGAAATTACGAGGCAAGTTTATAGAAGACGGTTTATTTTACGTCACGACGCCGGCATGAATTCTGATATTACTACCGTGTGATGAGTTGCCTTGTTTTCTTTAAGTATTGTTTGCTCCAACTAGAGTTGGCATAGATAGTTGCCCGCTCTTGGTGGCTCTTTGTAACTTTGTACCCGAAATCGATCTTGCTCTAATTAACTCTCTAAAATTATCTATACTAATAATTTTATTATAAAGAGGAAAAATTTGATTTGTTTGTATTGAATAGGCTCCGAAACTATTGGAAAGCTACACTATCCCCGAGTGACATAAGGTACTTTTGATCCCGGAAATGTGGGGGAAGGAGATATTTAAAAAAAGAAATTAAGCGCGGGTGGAACCGCTGCGGCTACCGCTAGTTCTATGTCAAGCCGAATATTGGCAACTTCATAGTAGTTATTAATGAAATATACCTCAAAAATGTTAAATTCATAAATATTTAAATTAGACTTTGGAATCCTAGAAGTGGTTGACCAGTAGTAATATATTTCCATAAAATAAGACTGTGATAGAATAATATAGAACAGTAACGCAACAACATGACAATTCCTTTAGTTATAAAGGCACCCAATATTATATCTTCTACGAGAGTAAATAAATAAGACTACAAATAAACGGCTGGAATCACATAACATTACACACGAATGCTCTTAGTCAGCGGCAATCACAAAGGCGTGTGGAAGGAATAATAGCCGATGGCATAATAGGCACGGCCGCAGCTAAATGTACAAACACTATTCCTATACAAATAACAAATAAACAACTGAACTTCTATTCAATTTCTCATCATAGCGCAGCCTGGAATATAAATATATGTTTTTTTGTTTTTTTTTTTTTTCTATATAACAGTTTTCCCACAGACTATTGGGTCCATGCCTTTTTTGGGTTGAAATTTTTCGGTTCGTGTTTACATGTTGCTCCGCGAAAAGAATAATACTATGTTCGTGGTGGTGGAAAGTCCGATTTTTCTTTCAATTATTTACAGAACTCAGTGCATTTTTAACAATGTCAACTCAGTGAAAATAAAAGCAACTTTTTTTTCTATTTTTTATGTAGACAATATTATTTCCATGGTTAGACATGACAAGTACTGATTTTCTCTTTCTTTCTTACAGTACAGTCCAACTTTTATAAGAAAAATCCTTGACAGAAAAAATACAGAGATGACAGTGTGAATTATTCGAGTTCATTATGATTTTGTGCTGTTTGGTCCTCATGTGGTTAGTACACAAAGTGCGCCGATTGCATAATTATAAATTATTTACCAACAATTACATAAATGTGCGCAATACCGGAACGTTGATTCCACGCATCGGAAGTCACGAGGATACGTTAATGTCTCCAAATATAACCGAACAAATTACATATGTAATCTATTACCGGTGTGTGGCTGCAATATCAGAGCGCGTGAACCGGAATAACGTTAGCTCGGGCCAATTTAAGAGCTGGATGTTGGTGAAATGGAATAAATCGAGCGCCTTATTGAAATGGGGTTGGGGAGAGCCGAGACTTAACCTGGTGTAAAAGTAAAGTACGAGCCATTTGGTGTAGTGGTCGAAACGTCGGCTATTACACCAGAGGTGGTTTCGATCCCCGCTCGGTACAAACATGTCTGTTCGTATCGGTCTGGGTATTTCTATGTTTAATATGTATGTATTTACAAAAAAAAGTATAAAAGTAATGTTTATCCGTTGTCTGGCACCCATAGCACAAGCATATGCTTAGTTTGGGGCTAGATGGCGCTTTGTGAATGTCTAGAGATTATTTATTTCTTTATTATTTATTTATTAAATGTCCCACTACAGGGCAAAGGCATCCATGATTAAAATAAAGTCATGGCCACAATGATGGGCTGGCTTAATCACCATGCTTGCCAAGATGATTACGACAGCAATGACCCCGAGATCATGGCTCAGTACTGACCTATACGACTAGACCATCGAGGTTTCATCAACCTCCTGTAGCTGTCACATATGCTTTTTATGTAATCATATATAAAATTATAGAAAATAGATTCATCATTTAAATTTTTTCTACAACTAGATTTTAAACCCACAATCGATGATCTGGTCATAACATACTAACGTAGCAAACTAACCCAAAGATGGTGATTTCAATTCCCAAACCCGAAATTCTATATTACCTATTTCCGATGTACGGCACGAACCAGAATAACTTAGCCCGGGCGGATTTAAGAGCCGGATTACGAGTAAAGGGCGTTCGCACGAAACGGAGTACATCGAACGTATTATTGAAATTGACTTAGTCACAGCCGTAGCACCGTAGCATCTCGTAGCGATACTGCTGACCCGTAGCTCGTAGCTCGTTACGGCGCCCACTTCAATCTTATACTATTGGCTTAACTTTCTCGCCTCACTTGTTATTTCCACTAGACCTAAAACTAGGGAAGAAATTTTTCAGTGTTAGTCTGAAAACCACTGACGTCTATTATACAAGAGTGCTGAAAACGAAGGTGAAATACCTAAAAAACAATACATTTTCGGTGAATTTGAATACCATTGCGCTTATTTTATTTTTGATGTAGGTACTACATACCTACCTTACACCGCCAATACCGCCATCTTAAAAATGCATGCAAGTCAAGTGTACTGCACTTTTTATTATGAGGCCGGACGTTCAATTAATACTAACTGAAAAGACTGCGTGGATGGTAATAATGGATGACATTTTAAGTTCTTTCGTGCACACCGCCCAAACATTTGCTACCAGTAAATTATTTTATCTAAAATGAACTACAATCACTACAATATACAACAGAATATTAAAGATATATAAATCGGACAAAGGTTCAAAGGTGTCAACACGAAACGGAAAGAAAAAACGATAATCGCGTAAAACACTTACATAATTTAAATTAAAATACCTTTCCTAACAAAATGTGCAGATATATAATATCTTTACTTGAAAACAATATCCAATATGGCCCGCTTGTAATAGAATTCTCAAACACATTTACCAAATCAGTCGTCAAATCCATGTGCCATTCTGAGCCACAGCGTCCCATTAGTCACACATTGTGACCACTACCGACTGCGAGACGAAGGAAATTAATAGCTCAAGTGAAAGTGAAACAAATCGACCGCCTTATCGGAATCAATCAAGTCGGGAACACGGCTGGGGCTCGTAGCGTAGCTCGTAGCGGATTTATTCGCTCGTAGCGTCACTCGTAGCAGATCTCATCGCTCGGCACTGACCCGTAGCCGCTCGTAGCTAGTTAGGGCGCCTCTCCAATCTCTTGCGCTATCGGCTTCAGTTCGCGTGTGGCTTGTTACTCTGAATCGACAATTTTAGGATTCCCAGGTAGAATAAAAAATCTTTTATCACATCTTTGATTCTGTATTTTGAAATTTAAATATAATACAATTATTTAGCTCTAAATGTTTAAATCTTAATTACCCCTTATTTTTATTCGTATCAGTGAATATTGCACAGGAATGGAACAGACAGTAACATACAGAGGAGGCCTATAACCAACATTGTGTAGACGCGGGCTGAATAAGTAGATATATAGATATAAAAATGAAACAATAGCCCTGTTTGTGTCATTTGCATTAGCTAACGACAAACTCTTACATTATAATAAAAATAACATTTCAGTACACCCAAAAAAAAATTATACAAAAAATAAAGCATATTTTTATGCTCAAAATAAAGTTGTTCATGTTTTCGCTTCTAAAATTAATGAATGCCGGAATTTGCATAAGCAAACATTCACGGGAGAATTCGTGTCGTAAAAACGGGCCGCAAAGAGCGTAGTGACGGCGACTCGTACACCTGCGGCTTTGACGCAGAGGGAATAGCTGTGCGACTTCTTTTTTAAATACTAAGTTAGCTAACAAGGAAATCTACACATCTGATGAAACATATTATTTCCTACAACAGAAAACTACGAAACAGCCCTTTATTTACTTCAAGTCTTTTTTCAACCATGCATCATTTTGCGGTGAGGAATCTAAGTTTCCAATATATTCATCTTGAGGCTTAGTAACATTTATTTGTAATATTCTTGCTTTCTTTCAAGTTTTGATTAAAACAACAACTTATTTTTTGTTGAAACCAGTTTGAAAAATATAGAATAGTACTAATGGTTAATAGACAATAATTGGAGAAAGGCCGAAGAATTGCAAGCTAGAGTCCAGTCAACTTAGAAATAATTGTTATCATATTTCTGACAACCGGGCACTCGGTTTGCAACTGCAATTCTACCACCTAACTAAGTTACTGTCGGCAGGCAAGAGAACAAGTTTAGTGTCTCGCCTCAATAGGTATGGAGCGAGTGGAACCCGCGGGAAGCGGGCTGGCGCCGGGAGCGAACGCAATCTTCTATATAATTCACGCGCCATTTCCCGACTCCCCACTTTCGACCTAGTTACGTATTTTGATAGAAAAGAAAGTGGTAATTTTGTGTGTAACACATATGTACTCACCGCGTTAGGTTTTTCTTTGCAAACATGTAACCGCCTCCGTGGAGCAGTGGCTAAGCCGCTCGGGTGTAAAAACCCGGAGTTCGTGGGTTCGATTCCCGCCTTGGGTCTGGTTGGTGGTAGGGCTTTTTCATAGTCCGATTGGCTAGCTACCACCCCCACGGGTGAAATCTGCCGCCATAATAGCTCTGGCTGTGTTCCGGCAGTATTAATGCGGGAGCCAGTACACTTGAAATCAAAGGCTCGAAGATCGGATGAGCCTTCAGTCTGGCAGCACATTGAGTGACGCTTCCTGGTGAAGTGTCCCTCAATGGAATAGGCCGCAGTGGCCGCTTACCATCAGGTGGCGGGTGGGTGGATATAAAAAAAATGCAAATATTTTTAACAATGATTAATTCTGTATGCCAGTAATGTTGACATAACAGCGCCGACACGACACGACACAGCGTTTAAAAAAAATATTACTGAAAAATTTTTACGCTATAATTACCAAACTAAATAAATTAGACTAGTAATGAATTTAAATTTACAAAACAAATATATTTAGATCCTGGTCTAAGCGTGGAAGGGAACTGACGTAAATGATGACATAATGCACGGAAAATTATTACGTACCATAATATGTTACAGCACAAGTAAACACCCAGAATATTATGAATAACGTTTCCAGTCTCAAGCACGAATTTCGGCAAATGTCTTCATTTCACTTTCCGCAAAAATTCATATTTGTAATTTAAGGTCTCCTGGAGGACAAAGATGAGGTCGCGAAATTGACAAGACAATGTATTTAAATGAGCGACACTCTACAGTATTCACTCGAGACTCTTCAGCGAAATCACTTCTTTGTGTCTAGATTTTATCGGAGTTTTTAATTTAGCCATGAAAAAAAAAGTATTATAGTCTTCCTGCGATGAACATGATAAAATCTGGTTCGGAAAATAAGTTCATACATTTTTACGGCCCACTTATACACTATGCTCCTTGTGCTCGTGGAAATAATACCTTGCAAATTAGAAAATGTTTTGTTCTAATTATAAAACTTACTTATTTGTATGTTGAGTTATAATATAAAATATTACTTTAACTACTCTCGGATTGTGATTATTCCATGCTCTTTGTCTAAGCATTTTGTAATATTTTTTCTACATATCTAATAATAATTATAAAAAATGCTTTATTATCTCTAACATTTGACGAGCCGTTTGGTGTAATGGTCGAGAAGTCGGCTATTACACCAGAGGTCGCGGGTTCGATCCCCGCACGGTACAAACATTTGTGTGCATGAACATGTCTGTTTGTATCGGTCTGGGTGTTTCTATGTATAATATGTATGTATTTACAAAAAAAAAGTATATAAGTAATGTTTATCCGTTGTCTAGCACCCATATTACAAGCTATGCTTAGTTTGGGGCTAGATGGCGCTGTGTGAATAATGTCCTGGGATATTTATTTATTTTATTTATTTATTTAACATGAATAATTTAATATTGAACAAAAGACGCATGCTAAAACAAGGAGTATTTGCCCAAAATCATAATAAACGGTTCAAGATTGCTGCAACATAGATTATTGTATATGTAAAAATGTAGTATTTACGTACCAGACATAGACAGATATGACACTAACCCAAATTAAGGTCGTTAAGGTAAACGGTATGTGACGATATCAAGCGGCGTAATGCAGGAATGGGGTACTTTAATTAACGTAACTTGTTTACCAGCAGTTAGTTTATGCCTAAAGCAGTGTGATACTCGCGCCGTACCTTATATCCGGGAGCGGATATTAGTTTGGTCCCTAGGGTTGCCGTCGAACTCACTAAATCCGGTATCCGATCACCTGGTCTGGTACGTGCCTACTGGGTTTTGGGATTTAGAGACACTCCAAGCCAGTCCTATTAAATTTGAACTCCTAGAGCTCAGAATTAAATAAGAAATAGCCTAAGAATCATACGTTGAAAATGAAACATCGAATATACTGATAGACGAATAATTGATTGAATCGAATTACACATCACTATGGTCACCGCGTACCGTGCCCCGCACTAACCGGGGATATTGACAGATAGATTTATCGCGCTTACAAATATTGTAAAAGTATATTAAATTGTAATTACCAAGAGACCTTCAAAATTTATAATCCGATTTAAGTATTATTATAACATAGATTTCCATTAAATAAAAAGGTACTTGACCGGAGTTAGAAATTTCCAGCCACAATATCTATTTACAATTCCGGGTCTATTTTCATTGGGTGTGTGTTAAGTTTAAATCGCCTAAGGCTAATAGGGATATTTATTTGGGAGACGGGCTTCTAGCTCCCGTCTTCCTACACAAATAATGTTACAACGTCAGAATAATAATTCGTTTGAAGTGAGGAAGATACATATTATACGTTTGCTCAAAATTATTACGTGTCTCGGGAGAAATAATTTTCATTAAAGGCCATTTATTTTATACCGCTGTCAGATGCGTTCTTGATAAATTATAAAAGCTGATTTCTTCTTTTTTAATTGTCTAATGAGATATACAGAGATATAAAGTCGTAATGTGTTTTTAATGTCCATGGTGTAGTTTAGGATATTTAACATAGATATCTCAAGGGAACTTGAACTTCGACAAACTCGTCAGAAAAATGTAATTTGGTGGAGTAGTTCTAAAGTATCCGCGTACATACATTTCAATATTTTTTTAAATAAATAGACTTAGGCTGGTTTTAGAGTCACGCTGACGCGCGCGTGTAGCGTTGTACACTGCCGGTTTTCTGTGCAGTTAAAATCGTCGCTATTTTACAAGAACTGCGATACTTGTTGATACGCGCGCTGACCGCTTGCTTGTCAGCGTGACTCTAAAACCAGCCTTAAATCACGTATACGCACTAACAAAATTGCATATTAAGGTCATTGAACAAATGCAGCGTGTTAGTATAAGTAGTAGGAGACGTGACAAGCAGCCCTACGACTGGCGGCCTTGATCGCGGCTGAGAGCCTCGCCGAGGCCGCTCTTCATCCCGAGCACCGATACCAAAAGGAATGCGAGTAGGTATCTGCGAGGTCGAGGGCTCCTCCAAGTTCGTTTGATTTTGTAAGAAATCGACGCCGCGCTTCCGCGACTTGTACACGTTTCGAGTGCGTTACTGCGCTGACTTAAAGGACGGTACAACTTAGAAGTAGCCTTGGCGAATTTTGTAAATTCAG
Organism: Mecyna flavalis; assembly: GCA_949319885.1. Classification (NCBI taxonomy): domain Eukaryota; kingdom Metazoa; phylum Arthropoda; class Insecta; order Lepidoptera; family Crambidae; genus Mecyna; species Mecyna flavalis. The sequence continues at coordinate 5,872,557 of OX439426.1, forward strand.
TAAGTTTGCGGAGTATGTATGCTGTTCAAGCGTCGTACATGCGTGAGCGGTGAGCTTGATGATTTAAATATTGCCTATGGATTTTTCTATGTGCCAGTAACGGAAACGTAGAGGGAAAACCTACACAGTCGAATGGATGGTAAATTCATGATCCCATTGGTCCCGTTTCCCTATTAATGGTTACGGTGGTCAAATGGCTGTCATTCCAATGTGGTAACGGGTCTTTCCGAATCCTAAATCATGGTGCAAGTTTTTTTTTTTTTATAGTAGCTCAGCACATTAGCTCCACTTAGCCTGATGGTAAGCAAAAGGGGAACCCAAATTTCCACGACAACGGACGCAACACCGTGGTGTTCTATCCGTTGGCATCGCAGTACTGGCTCACAAAAGCAAGTGTACCGTGAAAGGTGTAAAAAGGTGCAGACCGATCAAACAAAGTTGTAGAAAGCCATCCTTTCCGCGCTAAGATCTTTGCAAAAAAACAGTAAAAAAAATCCAAACCCCCGCTTCTCACAAATGCAATCATGGCACTACTTTTAAAATAATGCTCTAGTTATGCACTTAGAAGAGAAAAGTTGTCCCATTTATGAGCTTTGCTAAAACTTAGCCACTTAAATCGTGACAAATTACGTAACTTATCTCAAACATAAAGCTATGGTTAAACTTAGTTACAACAAAGCAAATTTACTTAGGTACGTTATAAGGTCAGAGTGCGAGTTTATTATATAAACATAAACCCAAACTTCGCCGGTCTAGTGGTCTAAATTATATCTTGAAATCCTGGGTTCAACATGCTTCGACCTTTTCAAACCTCGTATTAAATGAATGAAACTTTTATAATGATAAACTAATGAAATTAGAAAACCATTTTCCTAATTGGGAAGCCTTTGATTTATAAAAGGAAGATATAATAATATTTAACATAACAGGCACAGCGGTCGCGGGCTTGATCCCCGCGCGGTACACACATTTCTGTCTGAGTCATGAACCTGTCTGCTTTTATTCATGTATAAATGTGTATAAATGTGTATAAATGTGTATAAATGTGTATAAATGTATAATTTATCTAAACCTTTACAGTCACGCTAACTTAATATAGTTATTATGAAAGGCAATGTTTAACACTCACACAAGTATATTAATTTATCTGTTATAATTGCCGACAGATGTACATTACATTTGATTTATTAGCATATGTTAGTTTTTACATATCTCAAATGGAAATCACTACTTTATTAAAGTACGTAATTTTCTGAAGTTTTTAAGTGATAAATATTTAATAAAATATAACAATCAGAAATAGTTAGCTCGTAAATGAACCGACGAGAGTACTTACGCTCGTTTTTTTAGGACTGTACGGATGGATAAATCTTTTAATCTCGCTCCCACATTATGACATAATGTTGGCAAACGATAATACGGCGGGCACGTTCAATTTCCCTGCAGGTTTTCACAACTCACTCCTCGCATCGTTGTGATGAATTGAAGCGATTAACCTACTTAGCAAATACGAACCCGCGCTGCCTTTAACAACCTTTTTATATGCAAACGGCTATTTCAATAGACGTCAATAAAGTCGACGTAATCTGATATAATCGCTCGCCCTCATACGGCAAATAAAACGAAATGAAACCTTCATTTGTTCCGAATGATATCCCGATCTTCTCTACACATTTCGGCGTAACCCAATTTATTCGTGTATTAATCAAGCCTCTAAATGGTTCGTAGCTTTAAACGTTAAAATTGAATGAGGACGACTCTCGCTCTGCCTTCCCGCAATATCAACATTGAAGGAACAAAGGACTTCATTACGTTCGCCAAGCGACAGACCGGAATCCGGATCCCAAATAAAGTGCCGAATAATGGCGACAGGACAAATGGAAACAAATAGGAAAAAAGCGGCCGTGATAAATTACGCCAGTTGTGGACTATAACCTTTATTTTATTGCTGTTCAAATTTAGCGCGGCCGTCGTTAAGGATGATTGTTAGCGGATGTCAATTTTGAATATTGCAGTACCGGAGTACGCTTTTTTATGCTATATTATGATTCTTTATTTAATATGACGACTTGACGGCTATATGGGCTTAAACCCAGGACACAATATAATATGCTTCCGTGATAATTGAGTGATAGACGCTGACGGAATAAAGTTAATCGAAAAACAACAATAGATGTGATTTCCACAATAAAAATCTCCTATTTGGAATCCACATAGGTAAGGCAACCAGCACGTCTTGATAGATCGTTCTTCGAAATTTTTACACAGCACCAGTAAGAAAAGTTGTAACTACGGGTGTATTTGTACTCCCCTTTCTGAACATGACCGACTTGGTCTTGATTCGGTTTCTAAACTCCATTTACTTCAATAGTTCGAGCTTTTACTTAGAACTTTCTAATGTACCAGCAGCAGTTGGAATACCTATGGATACAAATTCCACTCTGATTCCGAAAATTGACTTCAGACGCAGGAGTTTTATTAAAGTACGACCACATACAAATTATTGCAATAAAACACTCAAATAGTCTTAGTTAAAAGAATGGCAAAAATGTTATAAATAAATTGCTATAAAAACACGTGGCCACACAATGCAGTCAATTAATGGACTCTTCGCTTGGATGTAACTTCGTCAGTAAAAGATTGACCGCATGATCAATACAACCACGAACCAACCACTACGCCACGAGCCTTTCTATTCACGTGACTTTTTTGCGAGCACATCTTAATTCATCCTGTAGTCAGTTCTTTTTTAAATTGTGTACATCTGGAGTGTTGGTTATAAACATGTTATAAAGCGATTATTTAGCTATCGGTCGGCGTATGTTTATGCAACTGCACTCCTTCCTGTGTGATGTCTTTAGGAATGTAATGTTATTTTTAATGTTTCTTCTTCCGCTTTACTCGATACAAAATAAATGATGTATCTTTTTAAATGTAACTTTAATTTGTGTGTCCAAATCTTTGCCAAGCTTAAACAATGTTTCCCTGACGAGTAAAGGATACGATCTATCATGCAAAGGAAAATGGTGGCTTTAATTTTAATGATTAGACGGATTTCATCTTCTATTCAAACGCCACTAAATTGATGTCTTTCGAGTTTAAAAATTATAGTATTGATGACATTATACAGCGTGTTAGGTAACCCGAGGGACATATTTAAGGAGAGTGTTCAGAATCCGATTTAGAGTCCAATTCGCCATAAAAAATATATCCTTATTTTTTTCATAATTGTTCTAATAATTTATGTATGCATGAAATACCTAAAAATCCCGTGTGCTGATCGGCCGGTTACGCCTTTTGAGTCGTACTTATACGAGTGCACGAAATAGGTACTGTGAAGAGAAGGGTCCCGCCCGCACGGTACGCGGATTTTAAGGTTTCGACTAAGATTATTGACAGATACTTACCAGAGTTTTTATTGATTTATACTTATTTTGTTATATGGAAGCATGAACTATTTGAGGTTTAAATATGTCCCCCGTATTTCCTGTCATACTGTATATCTGAAATATTATAATGTCTAAAAATCACTGTATTTACAAATCAACCTCGTGTATCTAAGCTCGACCTAGAAGATACCCGAGCTTGTCAAAGTGATGGATCACCATCCTTACACGTGGTGGTCGCGGGTAACAACGCTTCCCCAAATTGTCTGTCTAGTTACCAACCACCAATTACAGTTTGCTGATTACCGGACCGGCTAGTTTACCCGGGAATCTAATTTTGTCACCAACTTTCCCTAACAGGCACTTTTTTCTCCAACTGTATATTGGATCGACAGAACTTTTAATTGATGCAAGAAAACAATACATCAATCTACCCTGTCAAAGTCTTAATTGAAAAAGAAACTATGAAAATGTAGTGAACTATTTCGGGTCTGGAAGTAGATTTACTTACTGTTTTTTATTAACGAAAAATAACATTTGGAAATTTCTCACACAGCGACTTTTAGCAACATCCAAAGCTTGTACTATGGGCACTTGAATTAAATAGAATTCACCGAGACCATACCAATGCAACCAAAAAAGACACATTCCCTCATACTCATAAGAATTGGATTTAAGCGAGAATCTCTGGCGTAGCAGGCGACTTTTCAATCACTGTTTCAAATCTGTTGTAAAGCTTTCTAAATTTAAAAAACCTCGTCGAGACAAAACGCTATTTAAATACTTATTTATGTACGTCCCCACTCGAGTCTCCCGTCTCGGTGATGGATCGCTTGATTACGCGGCAAGTCGGAGCGTGACACCACTCTCGTTGTTACCAAACTTGCTGCGGCTAATGACCTGTCAACTTGAACGCCAATCACCATAATTTCTTTGTCAATTGCTTCTCTGTATAACTTCAAGCCTCGTTTGTGTGTTTATGAAGCTGCAACTTAATATAATCTGATGTGGTTAGAATAATTTATGTGTGCTGGAACACGTAGAACTGCGGAAACTCTTACTCACTCTCGGTTTTATTTTATTTCTATCCATGACAAATATTCCCGTGGTCGACAAACCACATTTATACGTGCGCGACGTGCATTACTCGTTAGTAAAGATTTGCAATTCCATAGTATTTTAAACCATTTCTATATTTTATACTTTAGCCTGATACTTATTTGCAAAACCATATATACCCATGATTCGGTAAAGACCTGATGCAGACATTTCTGTGTGCTAATCGTTTGGAATAAGATAAAATTCAAACTCTCAAAACAGTATGTGCATTAATTAAAACATTTTCATGTGAGCAACTTTTTTTCTCTCTAGTAGATTGGAAAATCTATTAATTGTTCTAACGCCAGTCACTTGCAGGTTTAAAAGAAACTTTTAAAACTAGCTCCAACAGTTCAATTTATCAAATAGATTCTTCGAATTTTGAACTCGACAATAGAATTACGGGCTTACAAATGGCTCCACGTATCTGGATCGCATGGAACACTTTTTACACTAAAACAGTCAAATCCATTCCATTGTAATGGAGCGCCCAAATCTCGCTCGGCACCTGCATTTTGTGACGCAGCGGTTTAAATTGCTGAACTATGTACGACGTACTCGTACGTATAAGAATACTAGTCGGGTCAATCCAGAAGTGATATATTGTTGGTGTTTCGCAAAAGAAATTAAAATAAATATTTAAGATCTCTTTTGCTAGCACTATTGTTCGTATTCGGTGTAACTAGCTGGCTCTATAGGTTTTAACTTTTCGATCTTCAGAAAATTAATGCAACAACAGCGAAATATCGATACAAAATATTATCGGGAACTAGGCCGCATGTCAAATTTTGTAGCTGAGAAAAACGTTCTAAGATACCCAAAGTAATAGCTGTGAAATGGTTGAATAGGAACTTGGTAAGACACAGACGTCAACAGCGAAATTTTCGCCAGCTCAACCCTACCGAGTCCTTCGGAACAACGTTACGGCGCGCGGCGGATGAAAATGGCGCGTAAATAAAATACGAGCACGGAGGCGCGCTCGCAGAATCTCTTTCCGGGGAACCACGTAGATCGTGTTACAGGCACGAAATTAAAAACCCTCCGTTGCGCCTATATATCACAATTTGAGTCGCGTTTCATAGCCCTCGCGCCTCATAGCCCGAGTTTCGTCTGCACGGAATTTATTGCGCGTGCGATATGAAAGGATCTTTCAAAAACAATTTCGCCGACTGTACTCCGCTCGCTAGTATGATTAAATTAACAATCTGAACCGTTGCCAACTGTATTATATTGCTTTATTGCTATTGATTTGTTTTATTACTTTTGTGAAGTTTTCCGAAATTGTTTTAATTATACAGAATTGGGCGTACTGGCTCTTCGTCAAAAGTATACTAATCACAAAACAACAAATAAAGACTAGACGTGTTTTCTGTTTGACAACTTTCAAAGCATCGTTTAATTAAATTAGCAAAATAATTGAGAACAAAGTAAACTCTTATATATTTTGAAGAATAAATACTACCACAAACAATTAACAAATTAGTTTAAACGTTAGTTGGTAACATGTGAACCTACGAACGACCCATAGCCGTAGAAGGGCAGGGTCACTACCAAGTCCATCGATCCACGTGCCACACTAACTTTATTAACGTGCATGCAGCACTAATACGCAAGCACTAGCTTAAGTTACAACTGCCTCGTTAAAATGAACACAGAATTATACATACGTAGAGATCGCATCGGTATTTGTGAACCCGATCATTAGTGAGAGTACTTAGTAAGACTTTAAGGTGCGGATAGTAGTGCGGCTAGGACTGGACTGTAAAGACGAGTTTTATTCAGATTTGACGTGTGTAGAGATATATTAAAACAGTAGTGATTATGTGTTATATGTACAGTAAGCAGCACATTTACCTACCCTAATCGTTCAAATTCCCACAACCACGCACCAAATTAATTTTCAGCTGAAAGTTCTTCGCATAGATTTTTACGTTTATCGAATAATTTATAACAATAAAAATCGGTGTTTTATCTTTAACCCTCTTAGTAGAAGAAATATAATGATGGTAAAGTTCCCTGTCGAACATATCAAAATGCCCACAACGATCATGTGGGTTGTCTCCAGGTCTACAAAAAAACCGTCATTTTGCACAATTTGTTTTAGGAATACAAAAAACTGGCCCAGACCGGGCAGAAGTGCTGACTTTTAAGAAATATCTTTTGGTATCTGACAGTAAAGAAGAACGGATATAACTTACAAAATATCAAAGTTAACACGTTCACTGCGTAGCCATTTTTTATGGAGTTTCAGCCAGTGCGAATGAGGTCTATTTGAGACAAGTTTGAACTCCTTTACAGTGCGTATGAGACCATATCGGCCTCACAAAGTTATGTTTTGAAAAAATACCTTAATTGTAGTTCAAAAAGGACAATATCTGCTTGAAACTTTACCATTACAAACTTAAATAGTTGTTAAATCTAAATATAGCTTCGCCGGCAGTTATGACATTTCTGTATTGAGTAAATGAAAAATATATATATGGCATCTGTTCTGCCTCACATCGCACTGAAATGAAGTTCGATTCGTGTCTCGACTAGTGATGGGAGTAAAAGAAAGTTGCAGTGTCGATATATATTAATTTGTTGTAGCAGCCTACGCAACGTTTTCGATGATCACTTTTAAAGTACATGATCAACGCATCTGCCACTAGGAAATCCGGAAATAAAACTCACGTTAGATATGAACGCCATTTTTAAGATAAAGTATGTCAGTGTGTTTTTATGTTAGGGGAATGAATGTGTGCATATTTGTGATAAACTGTGAGTACATGTGTGAGAGAGAGTGTGTGTGTACTCTTACTCTGAGTATAACAGCTGTGACCATTGCAGAAACGAACTTGTATTTGCCAAAAGATAAAATTGACTTCATAACGGAAATAACCTGGAATTATAAGCCGGAAATATAAACTTAACACTTAATTTAAGTTACAAGTAGATATAACAAGCTTAAAACCACACCATGCTGTAGCAATCAATAATTATGCATTTGGAATTTTGGAACAACTCAATCCTAGGGAAAAGAACACATAAAGTGTAACATTTAAGACATAGTATTATTTAAAGTTTACTATCGCTTTGGCTTTAGCTGTGTTGCTATGTAAATCTATATATTAAATAAAAGTTAAATAAATTATTATTTTAGGTGAATATTTAGCAAATAGATTGTAACGTAATCTTTGCAAAAAAACAGTTGGATTAAAAAACAAACTGTGACTCTCTGTCCTCCCTGTGCTCCCGTATCGACACTTATCACAACACTAAAGTAGCAGCACTTCACGCTGTGCGGCTATGAGTCCTAAAATTTATGAGGCAGATTTGACCTCAATCCGCACTGTAATTGATTAATTTTTATTCAGTGCGTATGAGACCTATTCAACCTCATGTCTTAATAATTACGCCATTGGATTAGATTTCGTAAGAGAATTGATTTTGTATATTTGTCTCTGTCATACTACTAGGAATATTATCATAATCGTCCCCCGCACAGAGTGAAAGATCGTGATTTTGACTGCCGCACCAGCAAGAAGTCACGCATGGGGCGTTTCGACCTCATAATGCACTGAACGTGTTAATACAAGTTTCTAGGCACATTTCCACCTCGATTCCGCGTAACTTTCTCTCGAATGACGGATGTATTTTACGTCGGCAACGTGATTCGGGTCCCAATTTGCCACATTGGCGACAACTTCAACGACAATATTAGGATAAAGGCGAAAGTTTTTCATAATCCTCTTCAACATTTTGACTGCCACTTTAAGAAACTTTTAGCTTTCTGTGAAAATAAGGACCTACTGTTTGATTGTATTGAAGACAGATATCGCAACAAATTTAAACTAAACTAAGTAGATAATCTCAAGTTATCAATCAAAATGTGTCTAGTAATTTAAATTACGGGTTCAATCAAGTTTTCTTCAATTCCAAAATATAATTGTTCGACTACAGAGCAATTTTCAAAATGTATAGCTCAATGGAATGTCATTGGTGTCTTAGAATTTGCTGTTGGGTCTTTAGATGACTGTTACGAGTTACTTGAAGTGATCGATGACACACTTGATGTAACTTCTTGTAATTAAATAGTGTACTAGGACTTATTATATTTATCTTATACACGCACTATCGCCTACCCTTTGAATAAAAAAATAAATATTGCAATACCAATAATGTGTTTAATATAAATAATTACCGATTGTCTCGCTGGTTCTTTTCTGTCCAATCACCCTTAACAATAATAATCTGACACTGTTAATAAAATAATATTAAATATTCTTATCCGTGACCTTAATCCGCAGGAAGAAATCGAAGACCGTCCCCGAGCGGCGACGTTCCTCAGCTCGCTGGCGGACTACTCGAACACGATCCCCACGGCGCCGAGCGGCGAACCGGACGCGGCCAAGCCGGCGCCGCCCGCGCGCATGGGCACGCTCATCGGCGTCTACCTGCCCTGCATCCAGAACATCTTCGGCGTCATCCTCTTCATCCGTCTCACCTGGGTCGTGGGCACCGCCGGCGCTATATCAGGCTTCCTGATTGTGCTTGTGTGCTGTTGCACGGTATGTTATGGACCTTTTAGTAGACTACATTTTATATGTAAATGGCTGCCCGCCCAACTTTGTACGGGTAAAATGATCGCTTACAAACGTTGTCCGGATAGAAAAGAATTATCTGCATTTGTGCTAGTCGCCTGAAGAAATGCGCGCATTTTGGCGATTATCAAAACTTTTATGTAATTTTAGTATTTAATCGGAAGCTAATAGAATTAGATCATAACTTATTGCCAAAGTATGATTTTTATGTTTTTAAAGTCAACTCGCCAATATATGCATTTATGTTTCATTTAGCAAAATTAAGCACCAAATTTTTTTGTTAACGTATTCGTAAAGGTGACTTAAATAATAATAGCAGGAACCATTTATAGAACGCACATTTTTTCCCTAATCTCACTAGATCCAACCCGAAGCGAAAGCGAAATAAAAGCTTTGTTAAAATAGATATTAATTAACAAAGGTCTTCAATGTACACCATTTTCATACATTTTAGCTAAGCAAGCTATTACAAAAAGAGAACTACACTCACCGGCAATAAAACCTGGCCACTGGGCTTTTTTCATACAAACATGGTCACTTTAGCGTCTCATAGATAGAAAACTATTTGCAGCTGTGCAATGATTATATTACGTCAATGGAGAGGCCAAAAGCCCGATAAACAAATCACAGTTTCAAGAATTTACACTAACCGCTCAATTTTTCCTTTTTGAGAATAGTGAACGATTTTTGGCAATTTTTGAAACTGCGATTCGATAATTGGGCGTTTGGCCTCTCCATTGACGTAATAATCATTGCACAGGTGTAAATAGTTTTCTATCTATGAGACGTTAAAGTGACCACGTTTGTATAAAAAAAGCCCAGTGGCCCTGTTTTATTGCCGGTGAGTTTATTTAAGTGTATATCCAAAAAAGGTTGAACGTGCACCAAAAAAAGGTGAAACGTGCACCAAAATAAACCAAAGGCACACCAAAGGTTAGCAATTCAATTCTTTGTTGCACGTTCAACCTTTTTGGTGCACGTTCAACCTTTTTTTGGTGTACGTTCAACCTTTTTTGGTGTACGGTTAAATACAAGCCTTACAAAAATATTGTTTACCCCTCCTTAGACAATGCTGACAGCGATATCAATGTCGGCGATCGCAACGAACGGCGTGGTGCCGGCGGGCGGGTCGTACTTCATGATCGGCCGCGCGCTGGGCCCCGAGTGCGGCGGCGCCGTCGGCATGCTGTTCTACACCGGCACCACGCTCGCCGCCGCCATGTACATCGTCGGCGCCGTCGAGATTGTGCTGGTGAGCTACAGTTACAAATATATATCTGAGTCTTAAAGTCTGATTCTACCTAGCAAATAAACATTGGCTGACCCTTAAGTCTGCATGCTATTATTCTACACCGGCACCACGCTCGCCGCCGCCATGTTCATCGTCGGCGCCGTCGAGATTGTGTGGTGGGTTACAGTTACAAATATATCATCAATATTTCAAAATTTTATCACATCACGAATACTGAGTTCTAAAGTCTGTATCCAACTCGAGAAAAGTAGACATTCGCTGACCCTTGAGTCGGTTGGCACCATACTGGCTGCCGTTTACATCGTCGGTACCTTCGAGATTGTGCTGATGAGTGACTTTGCCAAATATATCACCTCAGCAATGCTGAGTCATAATGATATGAACTCATGAAGTCTGAGTGACATCCGCTAACCCTTACGAGTTAAGGGTTAGCGGATGTCACTCAGACAACGGTGGTCACGGAGGTCACAAAGGTGACTTTTCCGAATCTTAAAGGTAAAATCGAACGCTTCGGACGAGCCAAGCAAAACCAATATTTTTATAAGAAAAAGATCATCGAATCAATCAATTCTGAATGAATTTGAAATATTTTAGGATCTGTTTGGAAAATAAACTAAATCTCCGGTTTTGTATTATGCCTTAAATAAAACCAAGCTTTGTAGGTAAAATTATATTAATTAAACAAAAATAGAAGTACCTAGTTAGCAAAGGCTTTGACTGAATACAAAATGAGCTATTTCTACACTTTTCCCAACGATAAAATCTTTTACGCTCCTGAATATGAATATTTAGGTAAAATAAAGCTGTGGGAGTGAATTACTTATTAATAGTCTTTGACCGTAGCCTAAAATGTATCTCGATTATTATAATCCATTTACACATCGAATTGAGTTACGCCCACATTTTGATGAAAGAAGCAATAAAGCTGTAAACCTTGTTATTTTGTCTTACTTATTTAATAGTGAATTCAATATATCAAATAAGAGAGACGTGAAAAATAAATTCGGTAGGGTCCACCTTTATAGTTCGTTGGATACATAGTAATAATATAATTAAATTAATTGTTTATAAAAACAATTATCGGCTATTCTGAGTAAAATTCCGTAATAAGTTTAATAAATGTATTTACAAGTTATAAATCCATTGACGACAGCCATTGTTCACACGACACAAAATAAGAGTCACAAATTCGTGAAATTGGCAATTTCCGTCCCCCAACTTGGTCGGCTACTTCCGGCTCGGTTGCATACAACTTTAAAGTGAGGATTGTTTCATTTTCACATGTATAAACATTGATAGTGTATTCACTTTTTTAATACAATATCAATGTGCATAAATGTAATTACGTTCTAAAACGAGCTTATACAAAAAAATCTAGGACAATATAACTGATTTTAAAGTAGCGCAAAGTTGTGTCAATCTTTAAATAAAACACATTCCAATTAATTATTATAAATTACATCGCACTTTGTTCAATTATCACTTCATCATTATCGGCCTATCTTAGTTTACTGCTGGAAATTGGAGCCTCTCCCAATGCTCGCCACGTTTTTTTTCACTTAGACAATAATTTTCACTTTTGTATAAAATTAAGAGTAATAAAATAAATTTTATTCTAAAAGGACCATGCAAAAGACTTTTTCCTCTGGGACTGATTATGGTGTCATCATAATAAAAGTTGATGGTGTGTGTGTGGTCTTTCACGTAGAATACATCTCATCTCTGCCATTAACTTAATTTTTTTGAGCCCAAGAACAATGGCAAGTTTTGCATTCTCCTTTAATGTTTTTCGTCTCTCCAAACAGACGTACATGGCTCCGTGGATATCGATCTTCGGGGACTTCACGAAGGACCCGGATGCGATGTACAACAACTTCCGCGTGTACGGCACCGGGCTGCTGCTCGTCATGGGCATGGTGGTGTTCGTGGGCGTCAAGTTCGTCAACAAGTTCGCCACCATCGCGCTCGCCTGCGTCATCCTGTCCATCACTGCCGTCTACGTCGGCATCTTCGTCAACTTCAACGGGAATGATAAGCTTCAGTGAGTCCTTGCTATTTACTCATACTTATGCCCAAGTCTCTTATACTGAAAATCTTTCTCAGAGCGTTTAGTATTGTTAGGGTAAGCTTGCACTGGGATCCAACATTTGGCAAGTCCAGTTATTACACTGGAGCGACTGTCATCTTACCTTCGTAACCCTTTATTGGATCCTGGTTTATAAAATCTTAAATAATACTACTACAAACAATTTTCTTTACTCTCCGTTCGATTAAGGAAATTTATTTAGTGTATGTCCAAATAAGGAAACAACCATTAAATTAACCTGCGGTTTTCTAATGATGTCTAAACTATACGCATGCAATCAAATAAACACATTGCGATTTCTTTCTAGCGAAGAGGCAACCCACGTGTGGATTGCTTCACACGTATGCTTGTCTCGTACATATCCCTACTTAGAAACCTTATAAAGCGATAAGACCGTCTGTTTTGTTACAACAAAATACATCCGGATGCATCCGAAACCTTATTACTGTTAAATGATTTGTGCAATAAAAGAGACTATCTTCTGTTGCACTCGGGTATCCAAGAATATTGTTGCACTTCATCATCTTATAAATAGATAACACTGTGGTTAAACGGTCTCTTTTATCGATTTATAGAACTGTTAACAGTGAGCCAGTACTTTATTAAAAAAGTTAGATGTCGCCACATGTAATAATATGTATGCTGTTACACATTCACATTTTTTGCATCTTTAGGATGTGCGTGTTGGGCAAGCGACTGTTGAAGGACATTAAAATCGACGCGTGTAACAAGACCGTCGACGGGGAACTGCATAAGCTGTTCTGCTCCAACAATACCTGTGACCCGTACTACGCCGTGCACAATGTCAGCATCGTACAGGGCATCAAGGTAACAACCACTAAGCAAGTAATCACTACGTTTTAAGAGTCGGCAGTTTCTAACTAGCCGTTTTCAAAATTATGAACGTATTTCTACCAACCTAAAAAAAATTACTACCAACATAACCAAGAAAATTCAGGATCAGTCTAAACAATAGTGATGTACCTATCAACTTAACATGATATCGATATCGATAATAAAAAACTGTACTACTATTTGACATTGGAATTAAAAGTAGGCAATAAATAGTAACAGCACGCGAACAAAAAAAATAATAAGAACCAGTGCTATGTTGCGATGATTATGGCCTATGTTGCGGTGCCGTTCAAAACAGAAATCTAGTCTATGCGTTTGCAGCAAAGTTCGTCGTCAATTATACATATTTTGTTCGTGTTCTTCAGCTTTGGATCACTAGGTACATAAATTACCAGTAAAACTATGGTAGCCGCGAATAAACAAATTAGACGTTTAGACAAACAGGTACTACTCTGTTTTATTTGCAACAACATTTTTATGCTAAAGTCTGAATCTATTAATTCTCTACAGCAAGGTAGAGAAAGGTCTATTTCATTTGTCGGTTTGACTTTCTAATGGCTAATTTCATCACCTCCCTACTTAAAACATTTTTGCTTTCGACTATTTTAGCCTGGCCTTTGAATTCCTCTTAAAATGAACCCATTTCCAATTTCTGTGTCCTTACCAGGGCTTGTCAAGCGGAGTGTTCTTCGACAACCTGCAAGACTCGTTCCTGCAGCTGGGCGAGTACATCGCGTACGGCAAGGAGCCCGAGGACATCGAACAGATGGAGCGCCCCACCTACAACCAAGTCTACGCCGACCTCACCACCACCTTCACCATTCTCATTGGAATCTTCTTCCCTTCTGTGACTGGTATGTGGAAACTTCCACGTACTTTAAAACCTCTTTTTGGTACAGAGAAAATTCACTCAGTGAAGACTAGGAGATTGTTTTTTGTAAACTTTTCTTTAATATTACAAGCATAATGCACACAGGTATCATGGCCGGGTCCAACCGGTCGGGCGACCTGGCGGACGCGCAGAAGAGCATCCCCATCGGCACCATCGGCGCCATCCTCACCACCTCCACCGTCTACCTCTCCTGCGTGCTGCTCTTTGCCGGCACAGTCGACAACCTGCTGCTTCGCGACAAGTAAATCACCTTTCTTCGCTTCAATCACTTTTGTTTTGACATGATGTGTAATCTCTAGACTAGTCTAGACGCGTAGGTACTGTACGCTTAAACTGCGTAATGAATTCCTCGTCTAAGATTTTTAAGACACTAAGTATAGCATAGGGTTCATAAAAAAAGGCGTTAAAAGGTTCTTAGCTTCTTAGAGGATCGGCCACTCGCTCAATTCATTTATTTGTGTGTTAACGTCAAAGTTTGTTGAAGCACAACGCAGTAATACGCGCTTGATTTCGTTCACTGAGCCAAAGAAATAAACCAACACATTTCGCACGCCATTTCATTAAATCTTTACATGTTCTGTGCGCTTTGCTCTTCACTTAACGCGACTAACACACTGAACGCGTACGATCGAGGTCTCCCGCGCGTGATCACTTTTGTAAAAATACCGTGCACGCGCATCGTGACTTCTTAGGAGCGGCGCTTGTAAACGTGAAAATACTGCACAGGATTTTAGCCTTTAGGGTGATTGATAGTACATATCTATTACATGTATTTGGATTTGGCTGCACATTTCTGGTTTCTGGAGACACATAAGTCTCAATGACCGCAGTAACTGCTTATCATAAGGTAGACTTCGGGCTTGTCTGCCATAAAATCTATACTATACAGCGCCGATACTTCACGTTATTTCAGCTATCTATTCAATTATTATCGCAATAATCTATTATTCAGAGAATCACAAGACCGCCTACGACCTATCTATCCACCGATCTGCTAAATATCATCTTAGCTGAATACAGCTGCGATTGACGTTGAAATAATTAATAGCCTACTAATGTTCGACAAATTGGTAAACGGTTGTGGTGAACGTGAATAAACTATCACAATGCCTACATACTGAAATGAATACTTAAACCAGATTGATATCTACTGCTTCAAAACCGATTTCAATAACGAGGAAACGATTAATAATAATAACTGCACGTGAAATAGTCTTGTTTCCACAATACTTACATAACAAGCTTAATAATAGTTGTAGGCAACGTAGTATGAAAAAGTTCCAATTTTTTATAAGATTTACTTTCATAGTAACTTTCCCTAAATTTAATCAGTAAGGGAAGGTAATACTTTTCTTTTTTTCAGGTTCGGTCAATCTATAGGTGGTAAACTGGTGGTAGCGAACATGGCGTGGCCGAACCAATGGGTGATCCTGGTGGGGTCGTTCCTGTCGACGCTGGGGGCGGGGCTGCAGTCGCTGACGGGGGCGCCGCGCCTGCTGCAGGCCATCGCCAAGGACGAGATCATCCCCTTCCTGGCGCCCTTCGCTGTCTCCTCCAGCCGGGGCGAGCCGACCAGGTAACTATTCAAAACTTAACTTACCCTAACTCCCTAGTGGGAATAAGTATGAAAAAAAGATTCGATGCTTCTACATGTTGTATTTCTCCTTTTTACAATAGTTGTCAAACGCAATTTATAACGTACGATTTGAAGTGTTGCAATGGTATAAAAAAGTACTTTAGTTCCTTTTGTAATCTTTACTTCGTTAGTACTATTATATATTCTGTGTCTTTACTTATCCACATTTGGCTTTTTCATTTCTTTTAACGGTTATGTACCGCCTCTTAATGTTATGGATATGACCTACCAACCGCAACCGTGAACAAAACTCCATAAATCAATATATATGACCGATACCTATTCGTACCACCTTTTATTGCTCCATTGTAATAACCAGGCTTGTTAAATCTAGGATCATAGTCGAAGCGGCCCGGAGCTTCCATATTGGATGCAATCAGGAATATAGGTATACGCTGAGATGATGATGACCTATTCATACCACCAGGGCACTGCTTCTCACGATGGCGATCTGCCAGTGCGGCATCCTGCTGGGCAACGTGGACATCCTGGCGCCGCTGCTGTCCATGTTCTTCCTCATGTGCTACGGCTTCGTGAACCTTGCCTGCGCGCTGCAGACCCTGCTCAAGACGCCCAACTGGAGGCCGCGGTTCAAGTACTACCACTGGTAAGTTCCTGATCATAAAACTAACAACCTTCTGCTTCTTCTTATTAGGTTACGTATTATATCTGTCAAGTCAGTTCTTTTCATGACAATCAACATTGTTTAATACACTATCAATGACGATCAATACTGCCTTTTCTAAGTTAGTTTCTAACACAACATTCTAGAAAAGCAGTACGTCAGTACTCGAACGTGACGACTTACAACCTAAGTTGATATAATTTAACTTACGTTGTAAGTCGACACGCTCGGCAAAATATCGGCGAAAACGTAGGTAAAACATTCCCGCTCTTTATCCAGCACTATCTTGGACGCTACTAGCCAACCATCTTTTGCAGGATATTAGATTGCGAAACCAAAGGTTCCTTATTTACTGTTATAACTCGGTAGGACAGCGATCTTTAACGACCAACGTGCGATCACGTGACCATGGCATAATTCTTACAACTAAATGTAGTTTTATTTTATACAAGGTCTTTGTCGCTGGCTGGTTTGACCCTCTGCATCTCCATCATGTTCATGACGTCATGGTTCTACGCTCTCATCGCCATGGGTATGGCCGGCCTTATCTACAAGTACATCGAATACCGCGGGTAAGTCTTACTTTAATTACCGCTGAAGAATGTTAATGTATTTAACTATTCTCTTAACCCATCTTCTTAATACCAACATAGCACTACACGTATCAGTATAGGTAAATCTAAGTGAGGAAGCTGATGAAATTTCCTCGCTATACCAAACTTTACTGCTATATACATGATTTTTAAAAGTAAATTAAGTTATTAAACCTTGGCCATTTACCATTTTCAACCTGCTGCGCTGTGTGTGACTAAAACGTCCCGCTACCCACCCCCGGTTTCCCCTGCACCCCCGAAGAGGGCAAGCCGGTGCCCGCTGGCGATTTTTATCCATCCTATTTGGCTCAAAACAAAGCAAAGCATGTACTAAGGCTGACAACTGATAAATACATACTTTTTGTAAAAGAAATAAACTATGGCCTGACCAGAAAAATAAAAAACCTGCTCTGAAGGCGCCACATTAGCTATGGTTATAGCCGACACTTGGTTGTAACGGTTATACCTACTCACAAATAACTCACAATATCCAATAGTATCAAGGCACGGTTGACAATTGACATCACATTTGACAGAATAATGAATGACATCTTATTGTTTTTTTTTATTTGATTGTTGCCCCTAGAAGAAATTAGTTCCAATATTTTTCCGCAATATGGCGAGGTTTTTTATTTTATTGGTCGGGCTATACTTACTCCCACTACTCGTCTAGAGCGGAGAAGGAGTGGGGCGACGGTCTGCGCGGTCTGGCGCTGTCTGCGGCGCGCTACTCTCTACTGCGGTTAGAGCAAGGTCCTCCGCACACCAAGAACTGGCGCCCGCAGGTTCTGGTGCTCGCCAAGCTCAACGACGACCTCAATCCCACCTACCGCAAGATGCTCGCCTTCGCCAGCCAGCTCAAAGCCGGTCAGTACTAGTCCTTTATAGAGGAAAGAAGAGCGCACATCCGCAATGAAACCGCCGACAACAGAGTTACATGCTAGGTACTGTCAACTAGTAGAAATACTCAGCAACCCCCAAATGCAATGATGAATCTGGTCAATTCGTATTATTTTAGATAGAAGTAGATTATTTTACGAAGGGAAAATGATAATTTTAGTCTCGTAAGCAATATAATAACTAACTTTGAACATCTATTGCACAAACAAAACCAATAGTTACTTACCTTGTTTTTATAAATGCATTTTGTTCATAAGGTGTTGTCTTTGGTGGTATTGACAATATAATATGTTTTAACAGAGGTTGTCGAATGAGGCTTAAGTTTGCTCCTTTAGTATAAGTTCCCTGTTGTCCACCTTACAGGTGAGCACAAATCTTTTTCCGCTCGCTGTCGAAATTAAATAGAGCATTGCTTGAGTAGATGTTCTATTGTTTGGACAGGCGTAGAATCGCAATTGTATTTATTGCTAAGAATAATAACTTCTATTATTCTAAGATTTATTAGCATTAAAGATTTTAAGTCGGTGGAGAAGTTGGCGATAATATCTGGAGGAACAACAATTCAAAGTGTATTAACTCCACTCACCAAAAAATTTGTAACTACAGACAGAACGCATTTTTTATCTATTTCAAAACTTGTAACTAATATCAAATTATGACGCATCAAACTGTATTACTTTTTATCTTATAAAAAATAATTAAACGTGTACATCGTTTCAAACAATATTAAATCCAGGTTCGTTGCCATATCGGAACGCAACAAAATATTGTTTGTTTGCCTTTATCTCAAAAGTTACAGAAATCAGAAATCAGAAATCATTTATTGTGAAAGCTGTGTACATAGGATCTTAAAATTATGTTTAGTGTCAAAAACAGCTTACCCAAAATTGGGTGTACAATGTTTAATATGCGGAGAAAAAATAATATTAATCTTCAAAAATTATAACAAAAAATATCAACTAAATAAAATTAAATAATAAAATGGAAAATTATTATACATAATACAATACAATTCGATAAAATTAACGTTAAATAAATAATTATGAATTAAAATATTCTTGTAAATTATAAAATTAACCATGTGATAAGTTTTTTCTTAAATTGCTGTCCTTCAAGTGCTTTAATTTCAAGAGGTAGATGGTTAAATATTTTAACCCCATATACAAAAATGCTTTTATACATAATAGAACTTTTGTTAGATTCTGGAATACAAAAATCATGTTTATAGTTACTACGTAAATTGCTTCGATACGATGATTTTTTGTCAAAATATTGATTATTATTTTTTTAAAATAGACAAGTTTCCAATATAGATACCGGTTAATGTAAGCAAACCATTTTTCCTAAATACAGAACGCAGTGAATCTCTTTTACACATTTTATAAACAAACCTAACACATTTTTTTTGCATACATAGATGAAGTTAATACACTTTGATCAGCTACTCCTATGTTTATGCTCTCTTCAAGATAATGTCGATGGTCGTAACAGCGTCATTCACTATTCCAACCAATTCCCCTAGGCAAGGGTCTGACGGTGTGCGTGTCGGTGCTGGGCGGCGACTTCACGCGGCGCGCCGGCGAGGCGTCCACGGCGCGGCAGAACCTGCGCCGCATCATGGACGAGGAGAAGGTGAAGGGCTTCGTCGACGTGCTCGTGTCGCCCGCCATCGCTGACGGACTTAGCCACTTGTAAGTAATAACGATATTATTACCGGTAATATTTAAGACCCTGATAATGGTTTCTTCACGAAGTTTCTAAAAACTGCGAAAATATTACAAATCCACAAACTAAGACAAAATTTTATTATCCTAATAATTAAGTAGTCACGTCAAATGAGAAAAGTTAATTTTATCACTGTTTATCATCTACGAAAATTTTTAAACAAAATCAAATAGGTATAAAAAATCAAAAAAAAATTGTTTGGCGCAAATTCTACAAATAATATTACAAAAACGAAAGTTTGCACGAATTGACACTGCTTAGCTACGATTTAACACAAAAATTACCTAGGTACTTTATATGTATAAATATGAATGAAATTTTCCATTTACCAAACTGAATTGAGTCAATCCCACTTTATCCGTGGATAATCAAAATTGATTTAGTGGGACAAGTTTTTTTTCTAATTATGTCCCACTTTATCCACGCGCGACTTTTTGTCGCAATACAAACAATCCCAGATTATCCATTAATGGATATACGCAATGGATAAAGTGGGATACACCCTCTGAATTAACATTACTTACATACGTAAGTAATGTTAATTCAGAAGGTGTATTATACTTCATCTTCAGCAAAATGTATGACGTCCCCAAAAAAGTAATTTTCTACCATTTCCCTCTACCAGCGTCCAAACGACCGGCCTGGGCGGGCTGAAGCCGAACACCGTGATCGTGGGCTGGCCGTACGGCTGGCGGCGCTCAGAGGAGTACCACGACTCGCCGCCCAAGTGGCACGCCTTCCTGCACACCGTCCGCGCCGTCACCGCCGCGCGCATGGCCATGCTCGTGCCCAAGGGCATCAACTTCTTCCCGGACTCCACCGAGAAGGTTAGTGGCATCAACTTCTTCCCGGACTCCACCGAGAAGGTTAGGACACTCTAATCGTCTTAACTACGCACTAGGGCGACATAACGTGTTTGCGATTAAGCCTTTCATTCAGAATAAAAAAACTACGAATAAACAATTATCATCTTCGTCTTTTTGCGAATAGGAGTAGAATAGGCGAATCTCTGCCGTCCATTTTGTGAAATTTGGCCGAAAGGACAACATTGATATTAACTAGGTGAAGATTAATCGGAATGCGACATTACATGAAGATAAGTTGACACCTAACAATTTGAAGATGGCGTCTTCAGGTCTTAAACATGTTTAATGCTTATTAAATAGGCAGTATTTTGATACTCATCATCTCTCTACCATTAGGTATCAGGCAACATCGACATCTGGTGGATCGTGCACGACGGCGGCATGCTGATGCTACTTCCGTTCCTGCTGAAGCAGCACCGCACCTGGAAGAACTGTAAGATGCGCATCTTCACCGTGGCGCAGATGGAGGACAACTCCATCCAGATGAAGAAGGACCTCAAGATGTTCCTCTACCAGCTGCGACTTGAGGCCGAAGTTGAAGTTGTTGAAATGGTGCGTAAACTATTCATATTATCTCTCTTTCTCTTCTGGATAATAATAAGCAAATTTTCGGTTAAGGCAGACTAAGGCCAATCTTAACGATCAACCAACTGTAGTTGACAAACGAGTACGCAATCAAAGATGCACTCCTTATTTCCTCACTCTGATAGCACAGTGAGACAGCAGTCTGACATGGCCGAAGAGAGAATTGCGGCGACACGGGGGTGTTTTACATTTAGCCCTATCTTCCAGAACCCGGACTACGACATTTTCCGAATAGAAAAACCCAATCACATTTTCAATATAACTACTAATTCATTACCTAATAGTATGAAGATGATGATTATAATCATCTTAACATAACATCTCCTCGGGTGGGGCAGTCAAATGCTATTGAGACAAAAACTCTCCTGCGGATTAACCGTAGGTACAATTTTTGCTTAAGAAAATAAAAGTTTTGTGGCAAAATATACTTATAATAAAACGCTCCACAGACGGACAGCGATATATCCGCTTACACGTATGAGCGCACGCTGATGATGGAGCAGCGCAACCAGATGCTGCGCGAACTGCGGCTCAACAAGAAGGAGACCCTCGGCATGGTAAGTCATCGCTTTTCTATTCCTATTCCCTCTGATATGTTTATGGAGAAAGAAAATAACCAAAGCAGATTTACAGAAAATAAGTCTTCGTGATTCACAATTGCTTTGAAATGATCTTCAAAATTTTCAAATAAAGAACGATAATTATATTAAAATAAGTATGAATTTAAGACGTAATTGAAAGACTCCAACTTGAATTAAGAATATTAATAACAATATACTTAACTAATTTTAACAGAATAATTAATTACTAACACATGTTTGTGAATCTTGAAGAAACTGCTAATTTGTAAAGAAAGTTGCTTCGTAAACTGTCTGTAAAAAGCTTGTCTTCTATACTATAGACTAACGTGATGTTTGTCTGTCACTGCGACCACAGATGCAAAATTTCGTGGACTATCGTGAAAACGCTGAGGAGAAGTTACCTCTGGTAAACTAGATACTTTACCCTCGACCGAGTCCACCTCTGTATTACTAGCTATTTTATTACCTCTCCCGCATTTTGCATTATAGACTTCCTATGGACTAGGATCAATGTGTGAATGATCGTTTTTCTTCTTAAGCTTAGCTCTTTCAATTACCTTTAGATTTCATTTCATGTAGTGAACCATCAGGGCCGTATTCTAGGATAAAGGTACCTTAAAAGTGCCTCAAACACAACCGGAAACACTTTATGATCAGGTAAGTAACCTGAATTTCTCAATTCGATTTGAGTGCGTTTGGAATACCGATTGCCTAACTAACCTGATTACGGCCCTGGCTTGATGTTGTCTTAATACAAATCATCATCCATCTCGATGTCTTCCTCAACGACATTAGCTCTAGCACAGAAATGTCGGCCAAGCTTTTAATGTCTATAATATTTAGGTTTATCTTAAATAAATAAACGTATTTAGAAATACTATGCACTTCCTGTAAGCTAACTGTGCACATTGATTTACTACTTTTTCCAGAGTTTTATTGACGTGTTTTATTTTAAATGTCGTTATTCAGCTCGTTTTCATCCGGAATTCAAGATCAAAATATACATGGCTAGAAATAAGTTATTTCATCGTAGGCCGCCGCATTTAGCTTAAAGTTTATGCATAATGAGCCACTTAAACACGAAGATTAAACTCCACGTTCTTAGAGCCTTTTGATATCAAAGTTCGCCTGAAACTTGAAGAACTTCTGCTATTCATGACTCAAGTTTCTACGTCTCTAACAGGTGCGCTTATATTGCTCTAATGGAGATTTGAACTAAATGTAAGGCTTAAGTTGTGCAAAATACGTACTAATGTATTAATCTCTTAAAATGTGTGCGGCGAGTTCTTCACTTACAACAATATTGCTACGCTTTACTTACTGTGCGTTTATCAGATGCATAGCTACTAAACTTTTGACTACTTCGCTTTCAGCTATATTTTGTTGATATGCGCTTAATTTAAGTCTCTGTGTTATCAACCTGTGTAATAGGATGTTACAAAATGAACTGTTTAAAAAAAAGTTAAGCGATACAAAAGCTTCTGTATTTACTAACATACTACTACCTGCAATAGCAGTGCTATGATTAAAAGCGATATCACAAAAAAAATATATAGAATTGGTTGTACCTAATTGTCAATGATCAATCGGGTTCTTAATCTCTGCTGGGTAACTTTATCTTAATGGTTCTGTTCTTTTCTCTTCACCTTTTCTCTATTTGTTTCAATTAGTTGAATCAAACCTACTCACACTCATAAGGTGGATACTTTAAAGAATATCGAAATGTCTATTCTTCATTACGATTCTTAAAGCGAGGGACTTAGTCAACATTTTCTCAACCTTCCAAAAGACGAAGAATACGGAATCTAACGCCATGTGTTGGGTACAGGTGCAGGCGATAGTGGACCACCACCACGCGGACGTGAAGACGGCCAGCAAGGTCCGGTTCGCGGAGCCTGGCGCGGCTGACGGCGAGGACGCCCCGTCGCCGCCGCTCACCGACACCGAGGACAAGGACAAGGATGACAAGGTGAACATATTCATAAGTGTACACGCCGCTTTTGGCTACCGATGGCGGGAGTCAATTTGTTCGACGGGTTCACTGACCTCCATTATACAAGTACGCGCTGTATCATGGAGGTCAGTGGACGGGTTACTAATATCTAAATGATATAAACTTTGGGATTAGATTGATTTTATGTAATAAGTGTGGTAGTTAATTGCCTAGGTATCCTAAAGATCCGCGCAGTATAATTTTAATAAATGAATTTTAAACAATTTTTACCCGGAAATCGTAAAACAATTTCGGTGTAAGGGTGTGTAAACAATATACCATGATTTTGTCGCTCATCATCATCAAAGCTCATCTAAAATGAAGAAATTACGTAATTAAGATGACAGAATTGACTCCCGAAATGAATTAATCCTTCTAGCCCCGGATTACTAGACACAATAGAAAATCTATTGTTATGCGGCACCCGAGTGCCGGTTCGGCGTTGAGTGGTTAATAACATCAGCCACAAACACGCCAACGGGTCTCAGATTATCATGATTAAGAGTCTGTACTAAAATGTAGCCACCAAGTGCCTTTTTACACTAACAACGAACATTTAGCACTTTTATCCGAAAGATAATAAATATTATTGTAGTAATTCAAATAGATAAGTAGCTACATAGTGATTTTCTTTGGGTGTCACACAACTCACACACATTGCATAGTTTACACCACACTCCTACTTTAAAAATCAGATGCTTCTTAGGCGTGTTTGTGGTTCAAGTGTACAAATTGGTTCTCATCAGAATAACAAAACTTGGAGGAGACAATATTGTTTTATAAATAACAAAAACTCTCCCTAATAGATGCAATAATCCTACTTTATAATGTAAGTACATATAAGTCTAGGCACAAGCGCTATTCACTTTCTGAGGTAGGTGAGGTCCCGCCGCGCACATACCGCAGGTGGTGACTAGCACTAGATCGCAGACCATTATACCTACTGCAACCAGATTTTTTAATTTAATTGAAATAAGACATACATATATCTTGTCGAAATTACTTATGTTTGAAGAACAAATATTTAACATTGAGAAACTCATTCAACATTTCATTGTCTTCTCGAGTATTATTCTTATGTGAACCTCAGATCAAAGTCGCAACGAGTTACATTGGTTTAATAAAAGAATAGTAATTACCTACGAGTATAATGAGGAACTATTTAATGTACTTATGTGTAGGTACTCTATATCTTTTTTATTGTTTTTAGTACGAAATATACGAAACAACTCGTTCCGCCTTTCGTCTATGTGTGTGCGTTTTTGTGTGTGCAGTTTTGTGTCCCAAATATTTATATAATCTAAATATTTGCCCTGCTTATTATTAGTGCCATTTAACTTAACAAAAAGCCTAATTATTTTTAATAACAAAACTTCGATTGACTAATTATTATAAGATTACTAGCAAGTAATATAACTAACTTATTAAAAAAAGCATGAAGTCATGATGAAAGATATTATGTAAATACATAATTTGTCTTTGTTATGATGAATCAAATTGAGAATACTAATCCAAGTCTATTTAGTTTAATACTATAACTAATAACTTATGTACTGAAATGATTTTGTTTACAATCCGTAACTCGTTCTCTAAATATTAATACCAAAAACTATTACTATGTAAGTGTATGGAGCTAGGATTGTGTGTTTCTAACGAGATTAAAACATCCACGTCTCTGCTCAAAATTCATAACAATTCTCTGGAAACTGAAAATTTAATTCATCCCAAAGCCCGTTCCATTGATTTTTACACATCAGTTTCAGTTTCAAGTGGAAATGTTAATTTCTCATTTATGTCTCATGTGCTTAATTGCAGTTGTCCTTAAATATTGCTTGTGCGCCGTTCTTATGTTTATACTTCAAATTGTTTATTCTAAAATTATGTACTTAAATTCGTTATTGGCTAATTTCATTTCATACAAATTAAAAATAAAAAGTACCTATTTATTTATCAATAGGGTATGGAATAATATTTTTTTACATTCGATATCCGAATCCTTTAAACAAATCTTGGGATTCATTGTGAAAGTACATTACGTATCTACTTGTGAATTGTATTTACGTTAAACATAAGACCGGCTACTACCCTCACAGCGATGTCTCTTTAGCACCGCAAACCATCGTAAGCAACTGTTTTCAACTCCCTTTTCTTTCGCATCTCCACCTACGTAACCACAAACGAGTCCTAGCGAATCTACACGGTGGTCATATGTTTGCCAATGAGTTCATCCACGATTCACTTTAGTTCGTTCCGTTCCACTATAGCTAAGAGATTGGATGTTTGAATGTCCGTAGTGAGTTAATGTTCAATTAATACAATATATGACATCCCGTGTTTTATTCGCCTTGAATCCGTCATGTGCAACTGTCGGTGCGCGGATCTGTGTTGGACGTTTGGACCGTAACGTAGGACGATTTTCGGAGTAGTCTGTTGCACATAATCGATTCAATGTGGGACTCGCCCGATGAACGGTCGCAGTGCGAGGGAGCCAACTCGCCGCCACCCGCCGAGGACTCGAACAAGCTCAAGGACGCCGGCGCCAACGGCGACGCCATCAAGCCTAAGCCCAACATGGCTGACATCACTCCGTAAGTCACTCTTCTTCTCATAAGGAATGCTCGACGATAGAAAGATGCATCGATCAAACACGACTTATTCGGCCACGATGAAACATTATGCTTTGAAATTGTTTTATTGGTGCACTTTCATGTCAGATTGTATTCCTGTATAAATTCAATTATTTTTCATCGATTGATTGAAAATTAATTTTAATTCATTATAGGTATTAATTGGCACTTACGTACTCGATGAATACCTCTATTACAACTTTACATTAGTAGGTAAATACAATAAAAAAACAATAATAAAATATTAATTATATGCATGGCGTCCGAAAACATTTTCTTAATCGATCTATTACAGATTCTACATTTGTTACGATGATAATAAACGGAAAGTACCTCAGCTGTTAAAAAACCGTACCAAACTAATGATTCAGTTCATTATTCCCAATTGACACGGATACCTACTTAATAATAAATCATGAAGTATTAAATATCATTGATACTATAAGTTTTAGTAAATACAATAATGTATTATACATATATTATTCTCCAATACTTTCCAATTAGACCATGGTAAGTAATTGTATAAAGCAATTTGAGACAGTATTAGCGATTTATTTCAGTTATTTTATTTGTAAGAATTCTCAGATTTAAAAGTTGGATAAAACGCGAAAACGAGATTAAAACGGTTTAAAGTAAAAATCCTCTGGTCGGCTATGAGTTAAGTGGTTCCGCAAACCGTTTCCAGTGACGAGGGCACAGTGCGGCGGATGCACACGGCCGTAAAGCTGAACGAAGTGATCGTGACGCGATCGCACGACGCACAACTCGTCATACTCAACCTGCCCGGCCCGCCGCGTGACACCAAGTTCGAGAGGGAATCCAATTGTGAGTATACTACACCCTTACAATAAATATCGCTGGACATTATTCACACAGTGCCATCTAGCCTCAATCTAAGCATTAGCTTGTGCTATGGGTGCTAGACAACGGATTAACATTACAATACTTTTTTTTGTAAATACATACATATTATACATAGAAACACCCAGACCGATACAAACAGACATGTTTATGCACACAAATGTTTGTACCGTGCGGGAATCGAACCCACGACCTTTGGTGTTATAGCCGACTTCTCGACCATTACCAAATGGCTCGTCGAATATTTTAGTTACGAGGTTCAGTCAGTGCAGAAATCGTTTGATGCCATTACAGCCGTACGTAAAATATTATTGAGCTTTAGTTAAGTAAATTCTTGCTGTTAATTGCTACCACTAATAAAGGATATTGTATTGAAACTTGAAAGTTGTCACCGTCATGTCACACAACACATTGCATGAAATGTTGCGAAAGTTGGTACACTCGTAGCGTGTCTGCTACGAAAGATATACTGTAGCGTCATAGCAGTGCGTAGACGATGTGAGTGTCTACCGTTGCCAAATAAAACCGTGGACATTATAAAATGTGTACTGCATCTACAATATATTGCGCTGGAATCGGTTTATGTGTGTAGGTTTCAAACTGAATCTATTCTAGTGACATTTTAAATACTTTTGCAATTTGTGGTTGTTGGCATGGAGATACCATACGTAATGATAGTAGGTACTTATTATTCAAAATTATTATTTAGTTATGACATAAAAACACAATGAATTTAGAACATTTTCTCTGTACCGATATTCCAGGCTTTAATAGTTTTAGTATTTCAAGTATACCTAGCTGACTCCCAACTTAATATTGCCGTAACACGGCATTAGGTTTTTAGACGGCTTAGACCACTTAAATTAGTGAAGTATAAAAAGGGGTATAGACCGACAAACTTATCTGTTCCGGTGGCCAAAATTGGAACAGTACTGGTGACAGTACTAAATCGACAGTAGCGACGCCGCCACCGGAACAGATAAGTTTGTCGGTCTATATTATGACCGTTTTTCACATGGCTCCGTCCCTTGCAGACATGGAGTTCCTGGAGGTGCTGACGGAGGGCCTGGAGAAGGTGCTGATGGTGCGCGGCGGCGGGCGCGAGGTCATCACCATCTACTCGTGAACGCCCACGCGCGCCTCTCTTGTGATTCTATACATTACTAACTATTAGTGCTCTACTTTGAACTGTCCGAGTTCGTGTCTCGTTAATCGTTTTGTAATGCTAATCGCATAATCGCTCTCACAAGACTGCCGAGACGAACGTTACGTTCAGATTGGTTCGTAAATATATGATGACGTATATAACTATTATGTATTTTCTTACGATTTATTGACGTTCGTTTGTCTTGTAAATGTTAGTTAGCTTAATTCGAAATATTTTGTTGAATTTGCTGTTTAGAGTAACGTTGTTTTGGAATTTATTCACTGTTGTATAGATATTTATGGATAAAATGTGTGAGTCTAACGAGGAGCCTTAACTATCGGTCGTTAGTTATAAGTTTGTTTCGTTACGATAGAATAGTTATTACACTTGTAATAATTTAGGCACCTAAGTGGTCTCTTTAATGCCATATTGCAGTTTCCTTTCCCGTAGTAGCGCCTTGAGCTTAGAGGTTTTTTACATTTGTTTTTATTATTTCTTTTCTATCGATGTTTAAAGAAACGTAGATACTTTGTAAGCGTATACATTTACTTAAGAGAAAAACCATGAAGATTTTTATCTACTTATATGAAATGTATTTTGTAAATAATTATTCTGTTCTAAGATTTTTACATCTGCTCAACTTAAAACTTGCCGTGGGACTGAGAGTGAATATACTTATTACTGTTCATATTTCTGGACGATTTGAAGATGAGTGATATAAAACGTAAAAGCAATCTTAAATCTAGTCACGTGACACTAGTTGCCTTCAAAATGCAATGGTTAGTTTGTACATGAACAAGATCCTATAATCCCTATCCATGTTATCAAATTGACGCTTACATTCGTTTATATAAGATCCTCAAGGTTTTATGGTGAGTAGATACCTACACGATGGTTGGTATGAACGCAGATTACTTAGATTGGCGTCAGTATGAATGTAACATACTATTTCAATATATTCAGATACCTGATTCAACAGCTGACGCTATACGTCAGTTGAAGATATTGTATTAAGAAAAAAATGTATTAAAAATTTCCACGCCTGGCTATCTAATATTCAAATTATAAAACGCCAAATTAGTGGCGTTCAAATCTCCATAAGTTTATCCCATAATTAACTTTAATATCGTAACTCGTGACGCACATTCGCGTAGGTAAGATATATTCCGGTTTACTGTGATCGTTTCAATGACATTCCTGTCATCAATTGAGTGTACATTTATGTGCACGTATACCGCGTAGCTCTAACGCGTTTGCAAACTAAACGCTATGGCAAATAAGAGCGTCCGCTGGACGCTGATTAAGAGCCATATATATTCGTTTACATGCAAACGCCCTAGTAAATAACGATGAAATGTTCAGTGTCATGGCAAATCAACACTGAAAGTGCAGGCATCTAACTAGGGTAGGTAATAGGGATTGTGTCCGATTAGTAATTTTTAGTCGATTTTGGATGAAAACGTCTGTTCAAATCAATAAATAAGAAACGACCTTGCGTGCAACAGAATGCAATAGGATTTCTATTTTTAAATGCGTGCATAATAACTGCCTAAAATAGGAAACTGCAACAAATACATCTTTTGTACTTTTTCGGTTGTAAAAATCTAGTCGGACAGGAATGTGTTTACCTACTGGATAAATGACACCAAAGGCAATGTAGGTAGTTATAAGTATCATTACAAAAAAATTACAAAAATAATATGTAATTTAAATCGTAGTACGTCTCGCGTAAACTCGTCAATTTTCATTTCCACATGTGTCCTTGGGAACAAATGAAGGACTCTGTTACTTTAAAACGAGTTTCACTTCGTCGTGTGAAACTACGGTTTAATCTCAACAGGTACTTTTCATTTGAACCATCGGACGTGATTATAAATATATATTTCTAAAGAGTGTTAGGTAACTGCCAAATAGGAATCGGTGTTGTAAAAAATCCTAGTCGGTAAGTGAAAAATACCTAATTCTAATTATTTTGATCGTTCAAAATTCATGTAATTAGATCAGTACACGAAATATTTTCGCTGTAAGAAAGTCTAGTGCATGATATCACTTTTACGATTAATAGATAGAATAATAGACCATAGGTGACATTTTAACTCTGATAAGAAATGAGACAAGCAGTTAATTGATCGTAATGTTATAAAGGACAATATATCTGGATCAGATTCTTGCGTACCTACGTCCCGTACTCAACTCTCGAGCAGAGCAAGCGTGCAGTGAGCAACGAAAGGAGGTAATTTTATTAACCTTCCGTCTTAACCACTCAATCCCGAACCGGCACTCGGGTGCCGCGTAACAATAGATTTTCTATTGTGTCTGGTGATCCGGGGCTCGAAAGATAATGAGGTTTGAATTGTTTGGCTACTTTTGTTGCACACACGTGCATCATCACAGTCGTGCTAGTTAAGCGTCGAAACATAGATTTTAGATATTTCTAAGTCTAACTTTCATCTCTTCTTCATCTTCAGAACGAGTGGTCATTATACACATATATATACTTTTATGGTATGTTATAAAATAATAACATAAATTTTTATTATATACCTACCTACAAATAAGAGAATTTCACTTAATAAAATTAAGTATAAATAAATCATTCTAAATTAAATTAATTGATAAATCAAATACCTAACGGTTGTTTAAGTTTATAAATGTGTTCTATATCACCTAGTGATACCTACCTACATGAAATTATTGAAATAGTGAACACATATCTATCTTCCTTTCCACATAGAAAATATTTTCTACATCACTGTTTATGCCTATTAATAGGTAATAGACGATAAAATTTATTTAAAATATATTATTGAATTATATATAATTCATATAATAAATAAATAATATTTACACTAATTCTAAACTACCTACTTTAAATACACTATCACTATTGACGATGATGACTGTACCTAAATGTGAACTTAGGCCCAAGTTTTAGTATCAAGAGTATGGTCATAAAAACATACTTTAAAGGAAGAGAGGAAAAACCATTTATTTGAATGCCATTGAATACATCTCCTACATAATCTACAGTCTAACAACAAAATTTCTTTGAAGTATACACAGTGACCATACCAAAACTTCATTTGCGCGTAAGTACGCAATTTTTGTTTTTAATCTTAAGACATCGAAATAATAGTGTCCGAGTTATCTATTGTCCACATATTTAATTTGTTGTTGGTCTGCTGTAAGTAGTATGATCAATTTTCCTTGTAATGCCTCATTCAATTCAGTCGATTGAGAACTACCAAAATCTATTTATTAAATAAGCAATTATGTGCCAAACTCATGTTGTCATCTCCTATGTATAATAACGATGCGTTGGCAATATCTACATTAAGACATAATAGAACCTCTACGTGAAGTAGATAAACTACAAAATCATTTTTCAATGAGCTATCGGTAATGTGTGTACCTATCGTAATATAGCTTTCGAAGTAACATTGTGTGTTAGAAATGTCACATTAACTAACATAGTTGTAAATCAAAACAAATGCACATACATAGTTACCTGTTTCAGATAGATTTAAAATCGTGTTCGTAAATTCAATCGTAAATTTTAGCCTTATTCAAAATCAGTAAAATTATGTATATATTTATTTACAGTCGCGGACATAACTTCGACATGGTTAATATTTTGTAAACCGCCCACAATCCATATTTGATGATAAACCAGTGGCTACAACTGGGAAAGTAAGTTTTATACGTCACCACTGGCAACAATCAGGAATATGTTTCCCATTTGTCCCCAGTGGTGACAAAGCCAGTGGTGATGAATGGGAATAGACGTTCGAGCGGTGTTCAACACAAACCAGCTGCGGAACGTGACGCGCAATACGCGCATGTCGGGGCTGTGCCTGCGAGCAGGGCCTGATTTACCCATAGGCTAATTAGGCTGCAGCCTAGGGCGCGAGGATCGAGGGGGGCGCTGAAATCGTGTCTTCGTATGCACTAATCTAGCATCATTGCATCTACCCTATTTATTTCAACTAGACAAAACATTGAAACTAAATGTGTGCTTGAGAGTCCCTGATTTTAACATTAAATTTTGAGATTCCCATACAAAATAATCCTCAATCTTCACGTAAACGCGCGTTTCTGTGAGGCGAATTCAACAAAAATCGCAACGCACACTACAATAGGCACTCCTCAGCGCAGCAACAGCTCCTTAGCTTGCCGCGCGCACTGAGACCGGCTAATTTAACGGAGAAAGAGACAAATGTACTGAAATACGCCTGAGTGTAAGCGAGTAAAGTATATTCAGCTCAATTTGCGACCGAGCGATGCGGCACACACACGTCCGACATCACTTATTTTACCCCTATACGATTCAAAAATTTCAAAATTATATGGCCAAATCTGACGTTTACTGTGTTGTCAGCTTTTCATAAAATTTAATTAGTGCTGTGATAAGTGAATGAACCAAAAAAATCGATTATCGTGGCAACCATCGATTATCGACGATAAATTATTCGTATTTTTGTACTTTTTATAAATAGTTGATTTTTATTGACAACCTTCACTTTTATTTGATTCTAATGAAATAATTATTACACAATTATTATCCCTACAACATAAAAGCACGAAAAGGGCTTTTGTATAATCTAAAAATAATTACTTACTTAATTACTATAATTTTCAAATAAATTATTAATCAGTTGCAAAAATGTTTTACTGTTTCAAATGTTTTCTCTAGAGTAAATATTTAAAAAACTCAAGTCGATTCAATGGCAATGGAAACTAAGTTGTCTATAGCCTTTAGGCCGCGTGGTCCGACCGGCTTGTCCGATCAATCGGACCACTATGTTTTTTATTCCCTGCTAGTTCGATTGATCGGACCATCAGGATTTTTCTAATCCTTGTAGTCCTACTATCGGACTAACGACATTTTAAAAGTTCATCTTGTCCGATCGCTCGAACCACGAGACTTTTAAAAATCCTCTTAGTCCGACCACACTTCTTCTATCTTTCCTACTGGTCCGATCGATTTCAAATTGTGAGACCATAGCGAATTTGTGAGTACAAACAACTTCAACAACAATAAAGCAAACAAGAGTTGAGTTTGTGCTTTGTTTTCATTAGGTACGCTGGATTAGTACGACAATATGGGCCGGTTTCACCACCTCCTGATAAGCAGATAGTTTATCTGACAGATTTTTGACATGATATTTTTGTGAAAAACTTTTTACAATATCTGACGGATCGGCTACTTGCCACTTATCAGAAGGTAGTGAAAATGGCCCTACCGTATTCTGAATAATCATTACAATTTTTTATGTTACGTAAATAAATAACAAGACGTAACTAACAAACTTACACGATTTTCAAATAAAAAATAAATTGCAACTTCATATGGATTTTATGATCTTCCTTTGTTATTCAAAAAATACCAAAAAAAATGATTTTAAGAATTTTCCAGACGCATTTATAATTGTTATTAGTAGGATTAATTTAATTAAAAAAAAAAACAAAAAAAATCCTTTAAACCATCACTACTTTCTTTCTTATGTTTTTATAATATTAATTTGTTTTAAAAAAATACATGACTAAAAAAATACTTTTTACTTTCTTTTGTCTTTATAATATTCATTTTAAATAAAAGAACAAATTTTTACTAGGTTGCTTTCTTTTGTTTTTACAATCTTCTGTTATTTCACGATCTTAAAAAGAATTTTAAAAAAATAACGAAGACAAATATCGTTGCCCGATCAATCGATTTAACAGGAAAAAAAACGACCTAATTGTTCGATCAATCGGTCTATAAAGAAATGAATAGTCCCAGTAATTCGATAATCGGACCACGAGAACTTTAGAGTTCGATCAATCGAACCAACAGGAAATAAAAAACATGGTGGTCCGATCGATCGGACAAGCCGATCGGACCACGCGGCCTAAGGGGTCTACAGAAACTAAGCCAATACAAGTCATGCTGCCAAACACGAGATGGATTTGGTTTACTACTTGGTAGCCTGCAGTCACTTGTCATGGTTTTGGTCTTATAATGCGTGAGGTTGCAGATCAATTTGAAAACTTTTATAGGTAGTACGAACCATGTTAAAATTTTCATAATACTACTCTACTCAGTTCCTACTTTTAGACCCGTCCGTAACACACATGGAGGGGGCGTGTCCTCATAATTAGCCTAGGGCGGTCAGAACTCTTAATCAGGGCCTGCCTGCGAGTGGCCCTAACTCTTGTCGAGTGTCAAGTTTTTTGATGTTAAATTACGATTTAGATCTTAGGCTGTGAGTCAGCGTAACACATTCTTACAATTTAATATTCAGGCTAGAGTTGCTGTGATACACCATTATGGCTATAAATTATTAAGTAGTCATTTCTGGCTATGAATAATCAATGAAACAACGTCGATTAACGTTTAAAGCCATATTCTATCTGTGATTTCACTGACGTTTAGATGCACCTTTGCCCGCATCAAAGTTTAACTTTTGAAAAACAAGCCATGTCAACTGTTTGGAAGAAATTAGGTACTTAGTTTCATAAAAATTAAATTTTTTGCCTCATGTATTATATACCTACTTATATGTATAACATTTTTGCCGATTTGGGTGTAATAATCAGTAATTACAACACTACCCTGTCTGTTTGGGTACCAGGAAATTAATTTCTAACAAAATCTAACCAATGGTGAATAACCAGCTGACTGCAGAATCGCCACTGTGGTGTACATTGTACAATGCAAGTTAGCTATTTAATAAAACTTTTGGTCTGAACGAGTTTTTATTAGAGTACTATTTCGAAATGTAAAAGTTGTTTAAGAAATTATGAAAATATTCAAATAATAAATCTAGTGAATTAGCCAGTGAGTAAATTTAAGAGAAAGATGTTATGAGTATAATGAAATAAATTAATGATAAAAATAAGTCATATGTTTTATTCACTTTATACCTTAATATATCAATTTACATTTCCTGTAAACATTACATGATAGTAACTATATAATTATATTAACACATATAATAAATAGTTAACATTGTACATTTATCAGAAAAAAAAAGGTTAAATATAATTAGAGAAAAATTGGACTATCCACTTTTTATCTGATGAACAATTGAACATGTATACTGGTACAGATGGCAAAATTTTAAAGAGACCACTTGTCAATAAATTGGTCACTGATATCAATATTAAAGGTCCAGGAAACTTATAGAGAACATGTTCTAGTATTAAAAAAATATTTAAAGACATTCTTCAGAGTTATTTACACAATCCTTGAGATATCTTTGCAAATCATTAGTATTATTAGATTTACATAATTTGCTTATAATAGAAAACTTAACACTTGCAACTTTCAAACCTAATATTCTCAAATTTCTCTTTTTCATTACCTGTGGCCCAATTAGCTGTTCATTATCAGAGCAATAATGTTGAGGCAAGTGGATTAATACTGCAGTATTTTCATTTCTTGAGGACTTCACTCTCCAATTCAGTTTAGTATCCACACCAGCAGGATGAAGCATTACATCAATTAGGTAAGTTCTATCAGAAAAGTGTGGAACCATTACATCTGTAGACATATGCTCAGGACCACCAGCAACAATCACTAGGTTTTCATGAATTTTGCGAATAATATTCTCGATCTGAGTTTCTTGACCCATTGGTTTACACCATTGATCTTTTGGAAGCAAGGGACCAATGTAATCCTTACATTCTACTGATAAAGCTGTATCTATCAGGTGGAGTCTACACATTATCTCAGGATTATCAACATCTAATTTCATGAAATACTCTGTACCAAATACTCGACTAACTAAATCAAGAGGATATTTCCCAACATAAATATAGGATAAAATTATTGAGCATAAATTCAAGGGAGTTATTTTAAGAAAATGTTCATTCAAAATATTTTCACCTGTCTTCCAGAACTGGGAGCTGTTTTCAGGGTCAAAATTTAGAAAACCAAATGGATATATAAAATTTTTCAAAAAACTTGGTGATATAGAGTGTGCATTTCTCACAAAATATTTACTACAAGAATTCAGTATACGGCTGTTACGTATTCTTAATTTCACACAATAATTTAGTATTCCTACTACGAAAACATACGACTTTATTCTCTCACTTTTCAACGTCATATATTTCTCAAGAGCTTTTTCAACCTGATCATCTGTATAGTTGAGCTTTGTGATTTTAGTCACCACATCTAGGAGAGTGTCTTCATCTACAGCATGTATGTTGGCAAATAACCACTTACCAACTACAGCAAATGAATCCCTACTTAAATAATATTTTTCTTCTACAAAACTACTGAGTATTTCCGGCATGTCGGAGATTTTAATCTTATACCATACATCTGATAATTTCTGTTCCAGGATAGACAATATAATCTTTTTACTTGCTTTAAGTCCTGGCAGTGCCTTGAACACAAGTGCAATATTATTTTCATTCACTTCAGCTTCTTTTTCAACAAATCCCACCCATAATTTGTCAATAGTTTCAGCATACTTTGGATTAGACTTGTTTGCAATAAGGAATTCAACGAACAGGCAAAGCTGCTCCACTGACAGCTTACTGTCTACAGTTCTGATCAATAACTCATTACAAAACTTGGGTTTGTATGGCTCCATGAAAGAAGAAAATGATTGTAATACTTTTAAAATCGTCTCAGTGTCTTCA
This sequence comes from Mecyna flavalis, assembly GCA_949319885.1. Classification (NCBI taxonomy): domain Eukaryota; kingdom Metazoa; phylum Arthropoda; class Insecta; order Lepidoptera; family Crambidae; genus Mecyna; species Mecyna flavalis. The sequence goes on from OX439426.1 coordinate 5,909,479, forward strand.
GTCTTTGTTACTACTTTTGATAATTTTTCTAAGACAGCATCTCTCGGAGAAAACATAAAAGGTCCGAATACTGGAAAACTCTTCGATTCCTTTTCTAAATCATATATTCTTTCCATTGCACCCCAAGCAATATTAGGTGTAATTTTTGTACATTTTGACAACAGTGAAAATATATCTCTGTAGTCGACGCACTGCTTGAACTCTGCTTGTATCAAGTTGTAATTGACATTATCTGAAGCATTTTTGGCGCGCTCTGGCGATGTCCCATCGTCTAATTCCGTAATATTTTTCAATTTCCTCACGATTACTGGAAGCTCCTGGACGTTGAATCCTTTTTCAACTAAAATCGTAGTGCTGTTAAAATCTGGTAAATTACTTTTGTCATCACTGAAACTTCTGTTCAACAATGGAATCCAAACGGATGGCAGTTGTATTTTCTTTTGTTTTGAAGTAGGAAGTATAAAATGTTCTCGAGCTTTTAAGTATGAACGTCGTATCACTAATGCCATAATTAAACAAAATAAAACAAACAACGCAATAAAAAAAACACAAAACTATGTAATAAAATTAATCACAAAACAAACAATGACATTATCGAGATTTAAGGATGGTTTTTTTTTTCTTTTTTTGAGCTTGGTTGGGTGGGATCTGGTGGGATGATGCCAACATTGCCAACCAAAAAATTGATAATATAAGACAAACTTATCTGTTCCGGTGGCAGCGTCGCTACTGTCTATTTAGAACTGTCATTAAATATCGTTTTTGCATTGCATTTAACGTAGTTCCAATTTTGGCCACCGGAACAGATAAGTTTGTAGGTCTGTACCATTAATTACCGTTCAGAAATTGGTTCTAGTATTAAAATTGGGTACGTAAAATGTAGGGATGATACCTGCAGCCTGCAACAGGCCAAAACAGCTGTCCTGTCATCGGTTAGACAGAAGGAAAGTTTTAGAATCTTTGACTGTCAAATACCTTCTAAAATCTACGATGATTTCATCCTAGATTTTACAAACTTAAATCATAATCGCACGTAAAGTCCTGCCTGACTTTCTGAACTGAAATTGTCAGGTGTAGTCTGTCACCCACCTGTCACTGACTGTCACTTTAATGCAGTCACGAGTGGTGAACATTTTCATTTTCATTACCACAGAGTACCTTATAATAGAGCCATCAGTTAGATCGCCGTTCAGCGCCATCTCGTGAAACCGGAAGAAATTACATTTTTCAATATCTATAACTATAGCTACACCATTGACTAATATATATAACTATACTATACCTACGTGCCTGTTTATAGGTATACGTATTTTATGATTTAATTTTTATTGTTATATTTTAAACTAAAATAGGCATAAATAAAACAACACATCTAACTAATATAATGTTTATTTATTTAAAACAAAGAATCTAAGTTCAAAACACAAGGCAAAGGTCGATAGGCAAAGAAATCGGAGTCCGGAAAACGAGGCGATGGGTCAGAGTGTATGGGGCGCCGGAGAGATCGGAGTCCTAAATTCAATGCACTGGTCAGCGAGGGAATAGATCGGCGTCCAGGTGAAAAAGCAGGGTCGTTAAATAGAAAAAAACCACAAGAAAAAGCAAAATATCACATTCGTGTCACGTAACGTAAACAAACGGTATTGACATTGACACTATTGACAGAATGACAGGTAGCCATCCATGATTTTGCCGCTATGTACGTTCCGTTCCCCCCAGATTCTGCATATTTAAATAAATTTACTGAAATTTCTTATGTATTAAAGGAAACAAAAGAATTTAAAGTAGCAATTATTAATAAAATATGCGATACAATGTGTTCTGTAAATTCAGTTTATCTATTATTTCTAAGTTTTGAGAATAATAATGAAATAAGAAATTGCGTAAAACGTCTCGCAAATTTGTCGCTAACGCCATCTAGCGAAATAGGAAACTACTAAAGAGAGCTAATCCTCCTCCATACAAAACTTCAAAGTATAGAAGTGAAAAGACCCTGTTCATTACTTATTTGGTTCGATTTCGAAGTTAAATCTATACGAACGAAGTGACCTATTAATTTTTTGTTTTCAAATTTACAATTACTTAAATATGTTTTAATATAACAACTTAATATAATAATTGGGAAAATGTACATGTTATAAAACAATAAAAGTAATATTTATATTTATTAAAAGTTTTCGGCAAAACACCTTCTATGCTTTTAATAAATTATTTTTAATACTATCACTTCAAGCCCAAGCTGTCCAAGTAACCAAGAACACTAAAGTGCCCGTCTGTTGTGAACGCAATGCCAGGAGAAAAAGCAGTAAGTTAACTAAAAATGTTTTATTTTTTTCATATTTGTAATTTTAAATCAATTTCGGGGTGAACACATTTTACATTGTGTTTATTAAAATTGTAAAATATTTTTTAATTTTTTCGTAGATTTTTAAATGAAATCAATATGTAGCATACCTTGATTACTACTTTTTTGGAATTAGACATAAATATTACTGAATGCATTTTATTTTCATCACTCCTACAACAAATAGAAAATTCAGAACACATGCTTTTTATTCAATAGAACGGCAAAGATTCTGTGCTTTTATTAAATTCTGTGCTGATAACAGTGTTAAATTTTATTAAAATGTGACACTGTTATCAGTCTGGTGTTTCTAGTTAGTTGTACTTAATGGATATTCAATTATTCAAATTAGTGTTTCAAATTGTATCACATGTTATCTAGCTGTATAGTGAAATATGTACCTGCTTTTGTATCTACTAAACATCACTTGGCAAAGGTTGTTTCCCTACAGTACAAAAGTATTTTGCATGAGTCTTTTTGCAGAAAAAAATGTTATACCGTAAACCGGGGTTACTTTGAACCATGGGATTACTTTGATTGAAACTTTCTATTCACATAAAAATGCAAATTGCGTAAAACGGAACTATTATCCGTAGATTATTTTTTTCGGGTGGCAACACTGATGAAATGTCACTATCATTTTTGCGGGTGCGCTGCTGATCCCCCGTGGTTTCATACAAAAAAAGGTAAGTTTTGTGTTAATACCGATTTATATTAGAAAAAATGTGTTGTAAAACTTCATGTGCAGCTTAATACGTGTAAATTTGACAAACTTTTATTGATATTTCTGTTTAGGAGTCTACTTTCGAGAATCCAAATTCAAACTCTTTGTTGTTATAACCTTGAAATTTACGTAATAACGTTGGTATAATTCATGCGGGGTGTCATTGATAGGATACAAGGTGTTAGATTGATCAAATGGTCAAAGTTACCCCAGCTTTTAGCGCGGTAAATTATGACTTTGTGTTAATGTTTCTATTTTGCTTATTTACCAGGAAAATGCCGCAAATTTATAAAAGAAACTGGGTAGTCGTGAATATAAAAACTACACTGAAGAGAGGGTCAACGAGGCTTTATGTCAAGTAGTGGACGGGAAGTTATCCATCAGAGGTGCATCAGAGCACTATAATATACCTTATGGAACTATTTATAATAGATATAAAGGAATGCTAATATATCTATATGTAAATATCTGTCAAATGACTATTTTTAAAATAAACGTGTAGACTGATTCATTTTGAATGTTTTATTTGATCAATGTTACCCCAAGATTAAAAAAACTGCAACAACTTTTGTTCCTGTTGACCGATTTTTATTTTCTTTTGGTTTTTATAATAATAATTGAGGTTACTTTCTAATTACATATTAAAAAAAGGGGGTATCAATGTAACCCCAAAATCATTTCAACTTTGATCACGATGTTTTTATTTTTTTTCTCAAAAACTACTCACATTTTTTTTGTTCTTTTATCTTTTTTAAAGAGAAGTATAAAAACCGATTACTAGGTTTTTTTAATTATTTTTTAGAACTACAGATTAAAAAGTTACAGAGAGTTTAAGTTCAAAATTGATCAAAGTAACCCCGGTTTACGGTATTGAATTTCTATTCTAATCTAATTGCATAAGCAGACAATACTACTCACAAATACTTCTAGACAATCTGCACCAAAACTTCCCAATAATTTAATAAGTATAATAATTGACCTGATTTAAAATTAAGCTCAAGACCATTGGAACTTAAACATACATTGATTGTAAGTTAGCTACTGAGCTTCTCGATGCATTCACAAATCTGTCCACTGATAAAATGGAAATGTCAAACAATGTCACGTTTTTAATAATATATTTTTATTTTATATACAATTGACTTTTACAATAAACATTTTGATGCATTATTTATTGATTTATTTTAACTCAATTAAACAATCAAGAATACAAAAGGCGGACTTAATGGCATTTTCTACCAGTCAAGGGGGCGTTCAAGTATTATGTAACGCAATTTGGGGGGAGGGGGGGTCTCGTGAAACGTTACGATGCGTTACAGGGGTGGGAGGGGGTCTTCCTTACAAAATGTTACGTAACGTTGTTATTTTTTTAAAATACAAAATTAGGGAATAAAAACTCCCAAAATGGCAACCCTTTTCATTTACGTTTTACGGGGAATACCTCGATTGTATAGTCTAGTCGAGTCGCCAAAAATTTATAAAAAATAAACAAAATACGCAGGTTTTGCGGATTAAAAATCTCTTGTTTTATTTATATAGTATTATTACCGCAAAGGCAATTAAAAGTATACCAAGGATAAAAACTATAACATAACTTTTTGCGACTTTAGTAAAAATGGTCACTTGACTTGAGTGTTACGTAACGTTTAGAGAGGGGGAGGGGGGGTACAGAAAAACGTTACGGTGCGTTACAAGGGGGGGGAGGGAGGGGGGGGTCAAAAATCTTCAATAATTGCGTTACGTAATACTTGAACGCTCCCTCAACCTTTGTGCCAAGCAGAAATAAATATTGGGCTTAAGAATTTTTTTAAATAACACCATTAACTATTAGTACATTTAATATACTAGCCTTCCGCCCGCGGCTTCGCCCGCGTAAACTATAGGACATTATCCCGCGGGAATCAATTCAGTAGTTTTTACGTGAAAGAGTAACAAACATCCATTCATCCATACTTACAAACTTTCGCGTTTTTAATATTATAGCCTTCCGCCCGCGGTTTCACCCGCGCGTAATTTATTTTTTCAAATATCCCCCTCTTCCCCTCACATTTCCGGGATCAAAAGTACCCTATGTTCACCGGGGATAGTGTAGCTATCCAACAGTGAAAGAATTATCCAAATCAGTTCAGTAGTTTCGGAGCCTATTCAATTCAAACAAACAAACAATCAAATCTTTCCTCTTTATAATATTAGTATAGATACATAATACTAAATCAAAAACAAATTAATATAACATAAAAATACATTCACAATAAAAAATGATAGATGATGCATGTATCTTAGACCACTCAATTATAATTTGAGTTGACTCAGGAACATGATTTTTTGAGCATGAGACTTTAAAGCAATAAGATTTGCAATGTAATTTCCTAAACTGCTCTCATCCATTACCAACTAAGAATAGAACTTAGTACCTACCTCTACCCAACTAAAAACGAATAACGGTTCACAACTCTTAACATTTTGCGTCATCATTTCTTATAAGACTAAATTGGAATGCGTTACTCGTGTCTGAACCCGAAAAAATATCTGCTTTGTCTTTAAAACTGTAAAGTTTCGTATTAACAATCCGTCACATAAAACCTGAAAGTCAAGAAAGCTTTTAAAATACTAATCGATTAAAACAAAATAAAAAGATCAGTCGACCGACGGTGAATTACGCTTCCTTGAAACAGATTCGACCACTTCTAATAGACAGCTTCACTATTTTGCGAGACTGGTTTAAACCGTTTTTTCCAAGAATACAATTTCCATCGGTCAAATAAACAATACATTTTTATTGCACTTCAAGAAGCACTTCAAGCGCTTTTTAAGAAGAAACATCTGGTCTGCAATCAAATTTCATTGTCGCTTCCATTAAAAAACGAAGCGCAGCAATAACGTTTCATTGCAAATCGTTAGACGACATTCATTCTCATAAAAACCATCACGTCAATGCTCATAAAAACGTATTTGTAAACTCGAGCGCAATGCAGCTCCTGCTAAGTCTTACAATTATCTATTAACCTCCTTGGCAATGGAAATATACCAATACCGATCCTAAAAGAATGAACAGCCATATGTCTGAGCGGCTATTAATAACTAGATATGGCAACCATGGGCACACTTCAATTAGCACATAGCTATAATAATGCCTTTCATGCACACGACTCATTTAGTGCGAGGGCAAATCACTGTAAACTTGACAAAGAAATTCGAGATAAAACGCTTTGCTGAGAGCTCAACATTTTTATGTAAGTAGTTTGAATCTTTATCTAAAATGATAAGGCAACAAATACGTCACTTTACTTTTTATTTCATACATTAGCATTCTTCTATTACAGTGTTTTATTTCGCTACATGTGTTTATAATTCCAAATCAAATTTCACTTACGATTTAGTGTGTGTTTGCACTTTACTAAAATTCAGGTCAGTTGTTTCTCTAAATTATAATATTTGTGTTAGGTATCATTCACCTATTATAATTACTTATCTACCGAAATTTTACTGTCCAAGCACCCCTTTACTCTAGTTTTATAACTGTTGATGATAAAACACGAGAGTAATTTTTCATGACCTGTTATTAACCACTTAAACCAGCGACTGTTTAATATCTATTTTTGTTAAAGATACTTAATTTAAAAGTTTTGATTATAAAGCAGCTTATAACGATTTGATGTTTACCCATCTTTAGAAGTAACTTAATATTTATTATTTAAATTCCTACTCATCATTCATTGTTACCTGACGTTTCAGATAAGAAGTAAAACAAAATGTTAGATTAGAGGCCAACCAAATACCTAAAAACGCCCGCACCTTGTGATAAATTCAGCTTCTTTAAGGTTTCTTACGATAAGTAGGTAGTAACTGATCGTTAAAATAGATTTACTATTGATTTTTAAATTCTTTATTGAAAAAACCTCTGGTCGCAGATCCAGAGAGTTCCAATCATGCCAATTATTTAGGATTCAATCTTGTCCCTGATGGAGCATCTATTGCGTGAAAGCTTACGCAACACTGTTATATTCATGCCACATTACTGAACATGTAGGTACCTACTTATTTAGATTATAATTTGTGAGAAAATTCATAATTTCTAAACATATGTTATTTGCCTCATATTTCACATCAATTGTTATATTCGTCATCACATTCGTTAACTGTGACCTTTATTCTTGTTTGTTTTGTCCTTTATTTTAGTTTAGGATTAAGTTAAACTTTTCTAATATTTAACCATTCCAATCCAATCCAATGAATATGCCATAAAAAACAGATGTTGCAGACGCAGAATCATTATTTTCAGATGGATACGCAACTAAAATGGGGCATAGCCGGGGTGGGCATGATCGCCCACGACTTCCTGACCGCCCTGGCGACCCTGCCCGCCGACCAGCACAAGGTCGTCGCCATCGCGGGGAAAGACATCGAGCGTGCCCACCGATTGGCCACGCTCCACAAAATCGCCACGGCATACGAAGGCTACGAATCGCTAGCACGTGATGACTCTATAGGTACATTCATCTGTATTGTTTCATTGACCACAATGGTTGCCTATTTTATTAATGGAAGTAATAAAAATAACGCAACACCTGCCTGAAGAAACAATAGCATCTTTAAGCAAGGCTAGTTTTTAAAATCACTTTTGTCTTTTGTTTCAAATTATGTATATTGCCTTCATCATAAAATTTCTTCATCATTCTCTGTCTATTGGTCATCTTCATCCAAATGTACATATACCATATTAATTTTAATATTCTAATAATATGACCTTACTCTTACTAATCTTTTTGGCGCGCTCTATAAGAATTTAATTTGTATTCCAGAACAAATAAATTCTTAAGATTGTTCATCTCTTGTTTCCAGACATTGTTTTCGTGAGTGTTCTGAATTTACAACACTATGAAGTAACTAGACTAATGTTAGAAAATGGCAAAAATGTATTATGTGAGAAGCCGATGGGCATGAGTTACAAACAGATCAAGTCCCTGGTGGACTTGGCGCGCGAAAAAAAACTGTTCCTCCTTGAGGGGATGTGGTCGAGGTTCTTTCCTGCTTACGACGCTTTGGACAAGCATATATCCGCTGGCGGGCTCGGGGAGATCTATCACATCAGCATTCAGTTCGGGGTTGAGATTAACGAGATTGAAAGGAATCTGTAAGATATTTATTTGCATTCCAGCTTTGGTATTAACATCTTCGCATTTTACGCCTTCCGGGTCATTCATATGCGATTAATTCCTAAACCTAACAATGGCTTTCCTTGAAAACGTCTAATCGTACATGGAGAGATGGTTTAGTGGAGTTGTCGATATTTCAGGATGAAAGATTTAGGTGGCGGAGCGGTGTTGGATCTAGGGATATACATGCTTCAGCTCGTGCAGTTCGTGTATAAGGACTCGCCGATAGACATCGTGTGCACGGGTCACCTCAGCAAGATCGGGGTGGATGAATCCGTGGCCTGCTCGCTAAAGTTCAAAGACGGTCGGACGGCAACAGTAGCGGCCCACACGCGAGCGACCATGACGAATAGAGCAGAAATCATTGGGACCAAAGGCACAATTTCCGTAAGATTATCGTTATAATTGTAATCTCAAATTGATAACATGTATGATTTATTACGTGTTATTTTTAAGTATTATAAAGTTTGATAAAATCGTGAAAGACTCGTGACCTATTCATAAACTTGTAATAAGTGGGTACCAAAATATATTGTAATAAATTTAAAAGAAATTTAGTTTTCAAAGAAATTACTGTAACGTGAAAACAGCTAAGAAGTTACGATACGAACATAATGGATTCAAAAAATCCTCTTTATCAAACCATTTAGTTAATATTGTCTGGAAGTTTTCTAAATCGCCTATTCCGGCATGATAAGGTTTGTTTTGCGATAGCTACGTATCTCTAATCTGATAGTATTCAGATCAAGTGACTTCAAAACACTTTGCTGCTTACCTATGATTCCGCGAGGATTACAGCTCGTCGTGTAAAGATCGTTAAAAACAACTCTAATCCAGAATAACTTTTTCGGTAATTGGCAGGTTTATGCCACAGATTGTAAAGTCCGGTTATATCTCCTTGCATATTTAAATTGTTTGTTTTTCCAGCTGGATTACTTCTGGTGTCCGACGGCGCTTCACATCTCGGCTGCCAATAGCACTGAGTGGACGCTGCCCAAGGGCAAATACAAGTTTCACTTCCACAATAGCGCCGGTCTCAGCTACCAGATACAAGAGTGCTACGATTGCATCAGCAAAGGTAAATAATATAGTAAATCTAATGATGTTATTTTATAGGTATATCTATAGTAAGATATTAAATGAGTATCTGCCTAATAGATCAATTGCGTTTTGAGATGTGCCAATCAATTCGCCTGTAACAAATTTTATTAATCATAACTTAATTATCACTATCTTATTTCTTCTCAATCCCGAATAATCATTCTAATATATCGTTTTTGTATGTGACCGCACAATCACCTTCGTTAATCGTTCTGAATTGGCAGGTTGAATTTATGGGTTCACCCATCTTTGTTTCCTGGTTAGTAGCAAAATATTTATGATTATTCGCATATCTTCGTTAAATTGCTCATTTGTTATGGAAGATGCCATGTCATGACAGGTTATTGTTTTCTCGTAAGTTTCGTGTTCAGCATAATACCTAAGGTTTTTTGCTATTGATACAAGTTAAGACGAAAAATCGAGTAGTAGGCATGTTGGATATTAGTATTCTCAAGTAGTTCATAATAATGTCCGCTTCAGGTCTAATCTTTATCTCCTGATAGGTGATACGATTACTGAATCGTCTGATGCATTTATCTGCTTTATTTGATTTTGATCGTCTTATTGATTTGGTTCTAATACCTACTTTGATGCGCAACAAGATGCCTACGTGAAAATTAATCCTCATTTACTGAGACCGCACATGATCGTTAATGAATCATATGAATTGGCTCGAATATACCATACACAATTATATAAGGATAACCTACCATATACCTACTGCGAAACGAACCGCGTATAGACAAACGGCTTGAATTTCATTGCGTTTGTTGTGTTTAGACCCCAGGGTTGCCAACCATTTAGTGTTGGCATGCTGAGGCGATCCCGAGACGGTTCACACAACGCGTTAGGGTGCACCCCGGAGTTTAGCGGGTCTTTTAAATCAATAAAATACTTGGCTAAGGTTGGCAGCTACCTCAATGATAAGATTAAACTATGAAGGTGTTTTGTATTCACTTTTCAACTTTCAATTCAATACGCATAGCTTTAAAAAGTCAACTCATTTAATTTCATTTAATAGTAGGTAAGCCTATATCTAATCTACATAGTAGTCAAGCGGTAACTCAAAATCAAACAATTCGCTTGATGTAGTATTATGGAATCATAATCTCATATTTTCTGGGTTAGGGATCTTCCGATACTAGTAAATACGAGTATGTACTCGATACTTTTTATTCGATACCAAGTACTTTTAGCATCGAATCAATCTTGCGATACTTACTCGGTATCGAAACAAAAGTAGTTGGTATCGAATCGAATCAAACCTGACCATATTATTAACTTATTTAAAATTTCTCGACGCATCAGAGAGAACGAGAGCGACAGCTTTTTTCTTTCGCTCGGTTAGCGTTGGCAGTCGGTTCGGTAGACCGACAAACTTATCTGTTCCGGTGGCGGCGTCGCTACTGTCGTTTTAGTACTGTCATTAAATATCGTTTTTGTATTGCAAAAATTTACATTTCACGAAATTCCAATTTTGGCCACCGGTACAGATAAGTTTGTCTTAAAAGCGGACATGTGTGACGTGCCGCCATTTTATTTTGTTTTGATTTTGAGTTATTTTGTTTGTCAATTTACGTTGCGTCCAGCCAGTGTCCAGACGTTGTTGTTTTTCAATTTAATTTAATATTGTACTTAGTTATCTGTTCATTGTTCCAATTATCATGGCACCACCGAAGTCAATAATATGGACATATTTCACTAAAACCAATGAAAAAATAGCTTTATTTTTGACCTCATAAAATTATTATCCTTGATTTCATTAAAAAAAATCTAAAAGTATCGATATGAGTAGGTATCGATACTTTAGGAGTATTTATATGAGTAGTATCGAAAGACTATTTGAGTACTACTCATATGAGTAGGTATCGATACTTTGGTGGTATCCGAACATCCCTATTCTGGGTTTCCAGAACCCAGTCCCGCTATTTGTCTTTCCTTTCAGTTACTAGACGTAACGGACACAATCACCTTGTGTTGTGGCACCCTTGCATTAGATATCACTTTAATATAATTTTTTTCTTGTTTAAATAGTTTACAGCCGCACCTAGTGCACAAATACAAAATATACATTCGTACTAATAAACCTGCATGATATCATTATGTATTACATATTAGCGTTCTGAACCACTCTGTCACGATATTCCTGTGGCCTCAGGTAATTTAAGTCGTTATATCAATTGAACGCTTATTTTGTGCACGTGCAAATGTTTCTAGAGCAAGGAGGTACTTAGATAAATCGCATGTGAATATGAAAAATAAATACAATTCGCTACTTATAAACTAAAGGGCCACAAATCAAAAGCGTCCGAAATTCGTTTTTACTAAAAATATGGCTAAAAGACCCCATAATTTTATAATTCACAAAGACACTAGTCAAAATCGGCTTCTTAAGAACCAAGTGTCTTTGTTAATTATAAAATTATAGGTACTTTTAGCCATATTTTTCAGTAAAAACGAATTTCGGACGTTTTTGATTTGTGGCCCTTTAGTTTATAAGTAGCGAATTATGCAATCGATTTCGATATCATAAAAAAAATTTAAATACGAAAATTTTTGTCTGCTGCTTTTTTTTATGAAGGAGAAGGCAAACGTACAAATTAATATATCACCTGATGGTAAGTGATCACTAGCCACTACCAGGCAGTAATTAGTGTATGGGCAGACCCCTAAGACTAGGTAAATAAGGTGCGTTACCCGCACAATTTTAAAAGAATATGGAAGGAGAGTAAAGGTGAAGGGCTATGAGGAATGGGGATGGGAAGAAGGGAAGAGAGGTGAAGGGTTGGGTCCTCTGGCACACTAAGGCTGCGTCCCCTAGGCAAACTGTTAGCGGCAGACTGAGTTTTCGGCCTATCGATTTAGTACGCCTTTCCATACATTAGAAATGGAGTGTCCACAGTTTGCTAGTTTTGCGCTCACTGTACGCAGTTTGCAGCGTTACGCGCAAACTGGACCGCAGCCTAACTGAACGAAATGGCAAAGTTATTATTCGTTTGTCTTCTGTGAGAGGGTGTTACTTCCCCGGTCGTGCCAGCCTATTTCGACTGACAGACAGGAATCTGCAGCATGGCTCTACCACACATTGTGTCGATTGTTTTAATTTTAACTAAATGCCATCAACGTACGAGCGCGATGGTTGGCGCAAACATTATAATTTGTTCAATTTACTTTATTTTCCGCTCCCGTATTACAGACGCAACAATGTCAATGTTAAGAACTAATATTTTATTAGTTCTGTCTGTTGAGCGCAAGCCGACTAATAATGTCCAATTAAATTGTTGAGAATATTATTAACAACAAACAAGCGAAGCGCAAAGGCACTACCTACTTTTTCTCGAAACAGCTTTGTCGTTTTTTTGAACCCCTATAACTTAGGTTTGGATATGCCAGATTAACAAATATATCTTATAGCTTACCGATCGCGTCAAACTACTGTCATTATCTGCCCTAGTGTTGCCAGGCGTACCTTCCGCAAAGTGCCATAATCAATTAATTTTTGACTAACAGTATCATAACCATCATCATCGACCTGTCTTTTTGTCCACTGCTAGACATAGGCTTTCGCTCTGCATGCTCGCCACTTAGCTCGTTTATTGGCTACCTACTCTCATCCGGCTCCTGCCAGCCATCTTGAGCAAATCGTCACTCCACTACCTGGTCTGAGGGCGTCCTATACTGCGTCTTCCGAGACGCGGTCTCCACTCCACGAACTGTATATTGAAATTTAATTAATATTTGTTATTCTTTGTTCCAGGCTTACTAGAAAGTCCAAAAATGACTTTAGACGAATCAATTATGTTGTCAAAGCTGACGGACACGATGCGAGCACAAGTGGGCGTCGTAGAAGTCGACCTATAACGTTGTTTCGGTTTAGCTAATTCTCCAGTGCATACTTAGTCTAAGTACTTAATTAAGTATATGTCTATCAGCTTTATTATAAAGTTTTAATGAACGCTTTAATCGTATACGAAGTGCCAGTGAACCACGAACAAAACTTGTGATATAAATTGCCTTATTATTGTACATTATTTCGCAAATTATAAGTATTTCAAAAGTACAGTATTTTTACCTCAACTAACTGTGATTAAGAGTGTTGTGAGATGCTTGTTAAAATAATATTTCAATTTAAAATAAATATTTTATTGTAAGGTATATATTGTTTTAATGTATAAATTTAATAAAAACCTTAAAACTTTAAAAATATACAGTAGAATTAATATCTTACAATTTTTGATTTGTTTTAATTGAATTAAATCCTCAAATCAATGCATATAATATTCAAAAGTAAATACATAAGTAAAGCCTTGACCAAAAAGTTCAATTCAGTCTTTAACAGACAAATTAAAAAACAACTATAAAAAATAAATAACTACTTATAATGAATTTGTAAAATTAGCGGTAATAGGATTTGGTCTCTTAAAATCTTAATTTGGAGTCAGTAATCGTCGTGGGTAGATAGGAATGATTCCATTAGCAACACTTACACTATTATATTACACATAAAGAAGTACCAAAGAAAACTTGCTAGTTTAATTAAACCAACAGGACAAGTAAATACCAATTTGTTTATATTCTGAAACAATATTCAACGACTTTATACGATATTTTCCAAACCAAATGTATGTATTCATTGTAAAGAATATGTAAAGAACAATATAATATTGGCATGCTAATTACCGCAACAAATGTATAAAAGCGGTAGAAAATTGTTTTAAAATACAAGTTTATTGAAGTTATTATTTGTTCAGCTCAGATCAAAACCGCTCACTAAAGCAAAAACACATTGCGAGTTGTGAGTACGTCAGCACTTGCAAATGCTGCCCATTTTCCATGAAGGTTGTGTTTATCATTTAAAAAACTTATAGCTCTAAAGTAGTTGTAGTTGTAACATAGCTAAAGCACCTAGTTCTCTGTTGTCTCATACACACCCCTCAAGCTATTGATAATGGGTTCATACAAATATCCATTCATTTTAGGCCTTCAAAGTAGAGACAGTCACATTTACGTAGAGTGCTGAAGTTACGTACTTTTCTGTCGCTTGGTTGAATAGCAACTTAATGTCAAAGGTTTAAAAAACCCACGCAATCAACAAAACAAAGTAATTTTTCGCCCAACAAGCTGTTTCTTATGAGCCAAACATGACCATACTGCGCATTCGATGCAACCAAGCATGTATGGTCTATTTGCTGGTCTACATGGTAGTTGAGGAGACCACAGGGAGGGGGGAGGAGCCTATTTGTTGAAGGTCTCGAACACCTTCCTGATGATGTTGGCTCCCTCGCGGATCTGCTCCTCGGTGATGACGAGCGGCGGCGCGAGGCGGATCACCTGTCCGTGCGTGGTCTTGGTCAGCAAGCCGGCGTCACGCAGTCGGAGGATCACGTCCCATGCTGGAATACCTGGAAGGTAAGCGTTTACTATGAATTTTATTGTAGGCGAAAACTTCTACATATGAGTTCTTTAGAGTAAGTATAGCATTTTGACTTTTGTCGAAACGGCTTCCCATCTTTGGAGAATTTCTTTTGAATAAGGGCTAGTTCAGACACGGCCGAAAACGCGCGATGTCAGAATCGCATGGAAATCGCGCGGGTCTTATTTGTACGAGTTATCGTTCAGACATAACCGCGACATAACTCATACAAATAAGACCCGCGCGATTCTGAAATCGCGCGGTTCCCGCCGTGTCTGAACTAGCTCTAAGACTTCCATTGTTTATGTTAAATTAGTACTGAAATCTGCACTTTTACATTTTTCCGTAAGGCCCCCTCATTAGGAAGCCATGGCGACATCGTCGCCGGCTCCTTACCTAAGAGCTAAGCAGATATGATTATGGAAATATCGACATTGCCAAACCGTCGCCAAGTGAGATAGGTCCCATACATTTCAATAATAAACTCCTTGGACACGGTAGCCGGCGACGTCGCCATAGCGCCCTAATGTGGTAGGGCTCTAACATGGGTTTTGATTTCAAATAAGGAGTTAAAGCATTATGGAAGACTTGACCATGACCCTTTATTGGAACTGCCAGAGCTTCAACATTACAATTGAAGTCTGTCACGGAAATGTACAAATGGTAGATATTATTTAAAATCCTAGAAAATGTTAAGTAAAAGAAAATAAACAAGGCCAAACCGATGTGTCGTCCGCCACGTACAACAAGATAACAATAGATGATGAAAATACAAAATAACGGCTTATCGGTAGGCTAGCCTGCGAAAAACAAAATGAAGGCCAGGCATTGTAAAAACAAGTCCAATAATCGATACTAATTGCTGTAGTCATGCGGCCGTGCCTGCCGCAATAATTGACCTGGCCCGTTACCATTTCGTCAGAGCTAAGCTTTATCGTTCCAGTATCACCTTTGCGTCAGCGGTCACTCATCACATCACATCAAAAACAATTGATAATGTTCACTATCAATATCATTTGGGATGTTTTCAACTATCACCGCGCCGAACCGTCTATTAATTTTGTCAAAGTAAGTTTTAATCGACACACTGACTTTACCCTTTTTTATTTTAAAAGTATCATCTGGGCTAATTTGTAGTGCTTTTTAATTGTCTGATCGATGAAATTGTTATATGATGTTAATTAGTATTACACCATCTTTAATCGTAAATAGGTTTGTTATGTTCTTGTTTTCACAACAGTTTCCATTATGAGATAACACTGTGTATATTATTAAATCTTTATCTTAGTTATAAATAGCTATTTGTGTAAGTTATGTGTTATTAGTATTGTTTATCGACCCACAGGCCTCGTTCGACAATACATAGCAAAAACTCATGCCGCTGTTTTCTTCTCTTTTTTTGCTATTTAGGTATATACCTAAATAGCAAAAAAGAGCAATTTTGTTTAAATATTTAACATACTTAATTTAATTAAGTTAATCTAATTAGGTAAAATAGTTTAATTTAAAGTCATTTCGGAGTAGGGTAAAGAAAACACTAGAAAAATATAGTGACAACTGGGGTCCGGCCGTTATGCCCCCATTCCGGGTTGCCCCCGGCTGGTATGCCCCCAACTGGAACAATTTTTCAAATGTGGGGGCATACCGGCCGGTGGCAACTCGGAATGGGGGCATAACGGCCGGACCCGACAACTGTACCTACTTTAGAATCAATTTAAATAAGCGTGAAGTAGGTAATCCATACTGTAGACAGTTTCTATCGATTAGTCGAAATGAGCCGAATAGAACGGGGAAGTACCACCCTCTCACAGAAGATCAACGTAGTAACTTTGCTATTGCTCTCCGATCCAGAATTTGGCAAGTTCAGTTATAACATGTAAGCGACTGCCATCTCTCCTCCGTAACCCTTATCAGGGGAACCATACCAATTGGATCATGGCTGCCCTTTCACTAAGCAGGTGTCCTCACGATTGCTGGTGGAAAACACTCACTTAGAAAAATCCATAGGTGAGCGCCGAGATTCGAACCACTGACTTCACGTAGGTACCTGAAGTGAATTTCCATTCCACTCGGCTACCACAGGCTCATCAGGTGAACGTAATTCAGGGTATTATTACTAGGTATGATGATATTAGTGGGCTTGTCAATAGCCACAAGGCTGACATCGGCTCGTCCTAATCAGGTGTAACTGGGAAACCGGGGGAGCTTAGCGGGACGAACGCCTAAGTATAGTACCGAGCCCCACACACGGCCGCAGGCCGCAGGCGTCGCTAGCCTGCGGTTATGGCGCGAAAACGGGTTACACTCTGCAAAAAAAAAAGTTTGATATGTTCTATTAGTAGTGCAAATACGTACTGTCGTGCACGTCAATAGCGGCCATCAACCCGCGGCACCTGACGGCGGTCACCTTGTCCTTGGGGATCTTCTCCAGCTCCTCGCACAGCACCTTGCCCAGCCTCGCCGCTTTCTCTGATAACTTCTCGTCTAGCAGCACCTAGAACCAGTCCATGGAAGAAACATGAACTCATTTGTTTTGCTAGCTAACATTTGAATAAATAAAAGCCTTGGTATAAGTAAAACAGTGTCCAAGCTCCAAGTCCATTTCTTTGATGCTGTGCGAAAAGATGATATTGCGGGTCTATACCATAAAGTATACTCGTCTGAGTATTACGTAGTTGGTATTTCCATACCACATTCCTGTAGCTCGGGGTATATGACACATTTTCCCTGAAGAAACCAAATTAATGTAGAGTTGACACAAAAAAGCAAAAAATACCTTTATGGCTTCTGTAGCTACTGCACATGCTAATGGGTTGCCGCCAAATGTCGATCCGTGTGTTCCAGGTGTAATAACCTGTAAAGGAGATAAATTTTCATATAAACTACAGGAATCTCTACTTTTAAAATTAAATTGCTAACCTACTCACTGATAAAATATTAATTTATTGTGTTGGTCTAGTTTTTATACAAATACGTACCTGACCGATCTCTGTCCTGCCTGATGTTAATTCTTGGGTCGGGTCATATTTATATTTGTTACCAATTTATTTGTCACCAACCATGATTTGGAAAGCGCTGTGCGTTACGTGTGGTTAAGCCATTCGCCCATCATAGTACCTAGCGTTGATTTATTTTCAATTATGGAAGCCCTACACAGTGGGACAAGTGTGTCAGTTTTAATCATTCACACCTTTGAAACCAGGTACCGTTCCTAATTATTGTGGGTAGGTAGTGGGTATTTCCATACCACATTCCTATTAGCTGGGGGTATATGACATTTCCTTAACGAAACAGCATTGTTGAGGGACCTACCCCCATGACGTCATTGTTGGCGAGCACCGCGGAGACGGGGAGGACCCCGCCGCTGAGCGCCTTGCCTAGGATTACAATGTCGGGTTTCACGCCTTCGTGGTCCACCGCCAGTAGCTTGCCCGTGCGACCTGAATTACAAAAAATCTTTTTACTGCAGGTACCGGCAAACTTCTCGAATAAAGGGTGGGGTTGCGCAGTACACGAATTTTGATAAGCCTGCGCGCTATTTGTCAGAAGCATGCCTCTGACCAATAGCGCGCGCGGGCGTTCGGGAGATTCGCGCGCGCTATCTGTCACGCACAAGTGCACACTGCACCATGCGCGAACTTTCCCCTTCTCCGTCGACCGATGTTCAACAAATTTGCCGTTACCTATACTTCAGACCTTCAGTTATTACCGTTCAGCCCAAACAAGTAAAACTTTAATATAATGCGCCATGGTTGAGTGTCGCCGAGTTATCATTCTAGAGATATCCTATTGAAGTGATGTCAACATTCTATTAATGAGCGTTATTCTCTACAGAACTTTATAATAATCATAAATCTTTGATATCATAATTATAAATATATTCTGCAATATCTATCTCACCTAATCCAGTTTGCACTTCATCGGCGATCCACAACACATTGTACTTGGTGCATAGAGCCCGAACTTTCTTTAGGTAACCATTGTCAGGGATGACTACACCAGCCTCGCCTTGGATGGGTTCCACCATGAATGCAGCCACCGTGGGGTCCTTGAGTTCTTTCTGAAAGTTTAATCTTTCCTCAGATACAATACTAATTCAAACTACCAACATTTTCCTAATTCGGCTCGATCCTGTACAATTTACCAAAGCTACATACCTATTACAAAAACGAGGAATGTGTCGTACTATTCTCCATACGAAAATAATTTATTTAAAAGTAAACATGCAGTATATAAATGACGATTGTATATAGACGCTTAAAAGACACCTTAAAAACTCAAACTAAAAAAAATGATTTGCCTTCTCAATCACAGATTATTAAATAGTTTCTAAACCATTGTTTCTAACGGCTAAATGTACCTAATCGTCAAATTTAAAACGCCTCGTGAAAGAAAATAATTGTTCCTCAGATCGACGATCATTTTTGCTATTCTTACTCGTATATATTTCAAAGTTAGGTACATTAGTTACCTCTAGAGCATCGACGTCATTGTAGGGAATGAGTTTGAAGCCCGGCATGTAGGGCCCGAAACCCTTGAAGCAGGCAGGGTCTGACGAAGCCGACACCGCCGACAGCGTCCGGCCCCAGAAATTGCCTTCTGCGAAGATTATCTGCACATACAGAATAACATTGTTTAAATGAAAAAAGTCAAAACATTCAAAATTCCGCTTGAGTGTCCCAAAATCCTATATCTAACGACTTTGACATAATAGATTCGCCATATTATGACAAAGTATGCCTGAGAATATTCCTTTAATAAATTAATCTTCTTTTTAGATTCCCGCATTCGGTAGGTAAGCGGAAAAAAATATAAGTGCTATAATATGATGGAACACTAAACTTCTCTGCCGATGCCGATATTGCACCAACTAGACTGCTCGATACGAGACATATGAAATCAACAACAACTTACAAACTATTCTAAGCTTACTAATTAAACAGGGTATGTACGTGACCTTGTAACTTGTAACTGACATTATCTGGTTAGCAAAAATCAGTGTCTTGATAAATCGAGTTTTTAGGCTATCTCGATGACAGGTTTGACCGACGTCTGCCCTCAGGTGTCATTTATTGACCCAAAAGCTCGTGTTTTCGCAGTCATAATTTTATCTCATCAGCTGATTAATGTATGTCAAATTAAGCTTCTTTTATAATTGCTAGTTTGTAGAGTACCTACCTTATCTGAACATTAGGTAATTGTTGCCTCTTTCATAAACTAAATTTACATAAGTGACGTAAACTAAACGGATACCTACTAAACACAGGGCTAGGTAATTATTATTACCTTGCCCTGTGTTATGGCCTAAAAAGCAGCAAAAAAAAAAGAGTGAACACCGTAACTTCCGGAATTTGCAGGCGTTGTTTCTGTAATAAATAGACTTAGAAAAGTGGAGAAGAGAAATTAGATGTTACCTTGGCCTGTCCCTCGGGTATTTTCTTGACGTCATAGCCCCACTTGCGCGCGATCTTGCACGCGCTCTCGCCGCCCTCCACGCCCGTGTTCATGGCCAGCAGCCGGTCGTACCCGAGCAGCTCGGTCATGAACTTCTCGAACTGCCCCAGCTGGTCGGTATAGAATGCCCTGCGGAGAACTTCCGCTTTAGATAGTCTTCAACAGTTACCGATGTTCCACGCTTAGACGATGAATTTAAGCTTTATATTTTTTTTACTCGGCACTGAAGACTTCTTACTTATTGTCCCACACCCACTAAATAACTCCGGTGTGAAGGAAAATTCTCACCCCAAAAGAATAAGCCGGTGCTCCCACCTAGTGGCGATTGACAGGCCTATCCCGTAGTTTTTTCAAGTTGCTGTATTCATTGTTTACACAATTAGGTAAGGGAATACGTCATAATTAAAAAAATTTCGCTTGAAATCACCCATGAGCTTGATCGGCTTAGGAAGATTAAAAATTGCTTAATTGCTTAATCAAAAAACTGAGTAGGTAACTTGATTTTAACGACATTGTTAGTTCCCACCGCGTTGATGTAATGTTCTTCACCAAGACCGATCTGGAGGGTTCGAAATATACCTACTTTTTTACGTTTGTACTTTGTTAAGTTTAATCAGAATTGATATCAAGAGATACAATGAGTAGCGGATGTGTTGGATGCCTTAACTCTACTAGGACATTCATAGGATTCTTCTTGCTTTACCCACCTGGAGACGAGTGTGAGCTTCTCGGCCTGCTGTTTGAGGGCACTAATGATCCTCGGATGGCAGTGGCCCTGGTTCACTGCTGAGTACGCGCTCAAGAAGTCATAGTACTTCTTGCCTTCCACGTCCCATACGAAAACGCCTACAAAAATACCCATCATTTTCATTTAATTCAATATTTTAATTAAATAGCTAAAGCTAGAGAAATGGTCATTCAAATCAACGCCACCATAAAAACGTACTTACAGTTTTTTTTTGTATTTTATTAACAAGTCAACATTGTTATTTCATCTTAATAGTAAATGGGTACGTGAGATCACATTTTTGTTTGTGTTGTTTGTATAGAGGCTATTAAATATACTTAAAATATTTGTTATAAGACGATAAAAATCTTTCATTAATAGCACGTTATATAATCAAACTTTCCACTAAAATATTTTTATATTGCAAGTGTTATGATATTAAAACAATATAGTTAAAATAAAGAAATTTAAACTTATCTCAATGTTAGTGTAAGTAAGGACTTACCTACCCTTTGAAATATTGATTACTAAATAATAGTAAAGTAAATGTTATCATTAACCCACAGAGTTTTGAATGATTCGTTTTGATGTCAATAACTTCACAAAGACATTAACGCTGTACCATTCGCGTACAATTATAATAACATAATCTTTTTATTTTCATAACATTGCATACTGACGTCAATAGCAAAACTACCTTTATAGGCACACACAATGTCACATGCTTAAGCATTACAATACGGTATTGTGACAATATCAAATGCTTATGAATTTTTTACCCATTGTTTTTAATTATTAAAAACGTTAATCGGAAACCTGGCTGTGTGATATAGGATAAGAAATTCCCTGAGAATATTTTCCACAGAATTTAGTCCCGTATTGTACAATTTTAAAATTTACGTATAATATGAAAATAGCTCTTTATATCATAAGACGTAGGTAATAACTCAGGATGACAAGAATTTTCCGCAATGTCTCGACAATCGACGCGACGCATTTTTAGTTAACGCTCTTAAAGCATGTTGCCGACAGTTCTTGCGTTTAAAAATTCATAATTTTAATGAACATTTGTGTTTGTTCTGTGTCTATGTATTTATTTATGATACCTTCGCTGGTATGTCATCAGTGGCATGTGTCCTTTCTCATAGTAAACAAACCAGAGTCTGTTTAAATGTTTATTAAAATAGCTTCAGTTGTAAAGGGGCGTGAAAGCTTTACAGACAGCATTTTATAATATTAGCAGGGAGTCTTTTCCACTCACCCGATCCGCGCGAAAGAGCAACGGGAACAGGCCCGTAGTTGCGGCACCCATACTTGTCTTCCAGAGCGAAGATCTCCTCCGACGACAAAACTGTTTGACCGACCATTCTAAAACAACAAAACAATTGAATCAAAGTCGGATAGGCTCGAAAATTAGACGAGCCTACAGTCTGGCAGCATGTTAAGCGGCGCTTCCTGGTGAAGTGTCCCTCCAAGAAATAGGGGGACACTTTACTGAATTGGTGATGGTGGGCTGCGTGCATAGCTGGGCATTAACTCGTTAATCCGTTAATCGTTAATTAACGAAGTTAACATTTCCAGTAACGGATTAACTTTTAAGTTAACTTAAAAAAATGTTAACGGACTCGTTAACTTCCGTTACATTTTTCCAAGTCCGTTAATCCGTTACTTACTATTGTCCCACCGTATGAGAGTGAGGGAATAGAGAGTGCACCTGTGCTTGCGAACTCACTTGTGCACTTAAATATATCCTGCGTAGTTTGCTGATCGTAAAAAGATTGGCCGCCGTAGTTGAAAAACTCGGCTAGGAGGACGGTTTACCGCACCGTGCCATTAAACACTCTAAATATACACTCTTTTTTTTGTTTGTGTCAATTAATTTAAATTTTCTATCATTTATCCGAGATGACATAGTAATGTCATCTCGACACGTGTCCACTTAAGAAAACTTAAAATAAATCACTTTCATGTTTTCGTCAACTGAACACGTTTGATAAAATAAGAACATTATTATGGTGAAGTAAGTACAAAACATTGAACGAACAGCATAGCATGGAACGGGACGTGCAGAATAGAATGAATGCAGCATGGATGAAGTGGCGACAGATCTCGGGAACAACATGTGACCCACGGATGCCCCTTAATCCTTCTAGCCCCGGAACACCAGACACAATAGAAAATCTATTGTTAAGCGGTACGCGAGTGCCGGTTCGGCGTTGAGTGGTTAAGCTTAAGGGAAAAAATTACAAAACGGTCATCAGACCTGTCGCAATGTATAAATAAATAAATAATAAATATCTCTGGACATTATTCACACAGCGCCATCTAGCCCCAAACTAAGCATTAGCTTGTGCTATGAGTGCTAGACAACGGAAAAACATTACTTATATACTTTTTTTTTGTAAATACATACATATTATACATAGAAACACCCAAACACACATTATACATAGAAACACCCATGTATGGATCGAAAGAAAGGTACATGCAACTGAGATGCGCATGCTAAGATGGATGTGTGGAGGTTGGATACGATTAGGAATGAGTAGGTATATAAGAGGAAGTTTGAAAGTTGCACCGGTAGTGGATAAAGTAAGGAGTGCAAGATTAATATGGAATGAGAAGAGAAGACACACATGTCGCCAAAAGAATGATAGATATATATGTGCGTAGACGGAGATTTAAGCAGAGGAGGACCGAAAAAGAGATGGATGGATTGCGTGAAGTATGATTTGAAAGTAAAAGGAGAGAATGTAGAATTGACGGCTAATAGGAGTGTGTGGAAGGAAAAAACATGTTGCGCCGACCCTACATAACGTGGGATAAGGGCAAGAAAATGATGATGATGGTAAAGTGCCTGAGATCACGTAGATTAATGCCACGTAAATAGACCATCGTCTGACTAAACGATTCGGTAACTATAAAGAATCAAAGTTACGGAAATATAAGTATCGGTGTTGAAAAATATAATAAGTAGAACTCAAGTTTTGCGTTTTTTTAATGTACCTACCCGATGGTAAGCAATCACCGCCGCTCATAGATACCTGCAACACCGGAGGAGTCACAAGTAAGTTGCCGGCCTTTGAGAAAGAAATTAATTGCCCGAATAACAACCTTACTTCATTTGGATTATTCCCAAGGTCCACCAAGCAACGTTGCGACAACTTTTAAGTTTTGTTCGCAAAGTTCACCAACAGGGCACGTTAGGAACAATAACAGAAAACGTCCACCTCAGAAAACGTCCACCAGTCGTGGACCTGGAATGAAATGAAGAAGAAATTGTAAAAGCACTATTCTCAACCGGTATCTTTGAATTAGTTCTTCTCTTGTCTTTAATTATCATTGAATATCATAAAGATAACCTCCTTAATTCTTGAGTGTGACTGGTTGGGAATACGCTACGCCACTGCTCCCAACGGGTTACAGTCAAGTGTGACTCTGTGTGACTAGTTGGAAATCATTTTACAAAGTTATCCCAACGAGTCACACTGTAACCTGAAACAAAGTAAATCTTTTCGTGACGAGATAACAAAGTAATAAATGATACAAATTTTAATTTCACTAAATGGACCCACCTTGTCTAGTCTCGTGTGTCCAGTTGTTAATTAACCCGTTTAATTTCTGATTTTTTTAAGCATTATTTACCATGTGTTAACGGATTAACGATTAACGTTAACTTGCGTTAATTCGTCCCAAAAGAAGCGCTTTAACGTTTAACGAAGTTAACTTTTTTAGTAACGGATTAGCGATTAACGAAGTTAACTATTTGATTAACGATGCCCAGCTATGGCTGCGTGCCTGTCTGCCAATTGATCTAGTACACAAAAAAACTACACTATGTACACATTGTACAGAAGAGAGGTAGATAATTCTATTTAATGTTTTCATTAGGTAGGTACATGTCATTAAATGTTGTTTATAATGTAATGGGCCTGTAATTGTTGTTAGGCTGCGTCCCCAGTAGGCAAACCGTTAGCGGCAGACGTCGCGACCGCTTACGCTATGATGAAGCGCCTGGACTGGAACTGTGAGCACTTGGCTTATGATCCTGAATGTTTGTTTTTATTAGGTATTTTTCATTTTTGTGTTTTAATCTGATCAGTAAATCAAATGTCTTACTTAATAATTAATTTACTGGTGAGCCGGAAATATGTGGCGAACTGAAATTTGAGTCAGCTGCAAACTCAGATCAATTTTCGCTAACTAGAGACGGTTTTGCTTGGAGTCGGCCGCTCACTGAGATAGTCGGCGGGCGTAACGCTGCAAACTGCGTACAGTGAGCGCATAAATAGCAAACTGTGGACACTCCATTTCAAATATATGAAATGGCGTACTAAATCGATAAGCCGCAAACTCAGTCTGCCGCTAACAGTTTGCCCCGAGTTTCGATCAGATATAAGTTTCGTTTAAAAGACAAAGCACTTCGGTTTTTTGTGGGTAAATCAATATTTTTAGTGCTCTGTGCAAAAAACCTGATAATTATGCAACTACTTATCTATCATCTTTGGTAAAAAAAAATATATCTACTAAATAAGGATGCCGACTATTTAAGTCGTTACTTCGTTATTTTATCGAAAGATTTCATGATACCTACATATACAATATATCGTAAAAATTTCCCAAAATAATGTTTTAACAATTTTTAAACTTTTCCACATTTTTGGAGTTTCTCAAGAATCCTCCATAGAAACGGCTTCTACCTTTTGACGTCAATTCCTTGTTGCCCTTGCTTGTATGTACCAAAATTATCTTTCTTCGATAGCTACTATGTAGGTATCTAGAGCATGCGTTTATGAATGGTTTTAACGAAACTTAAGTGATTATAGGCGCGCCTTTATATCGATGAATTTACGAGTACTACGTACTATTTAAGTATAATTTGGTTTTATTTTATAAATGAGTCTAGTCTGCTCTGAGAGCAGTGCTCTCATGAAATTAAAAATCACTTTCAAAATAAAATACAGTCAAAGTACGTAGAGTGCGTAGAGTTGCGTAGAGTTAGTGTACAGCATATGTACTTATTATAAGTCTGACATTGTATTCTTTTCTATTAATATATTTAAATGATTATGAAATATTCTGTGAAAAAATAAAAATTCAACACGGTTATGTGTCTATGTCATAATTTTTACTGAAACACTCCTTAAGTTGGTACCAAGTTCGCACGAACCATTGTCTTCGTACAATTAATTAACAGTCCTATAAATATTTAATCCTATTCTCCTATTACATCTGATAAATTATAGAAATAATATTTACAAGATACACATTTATAGAAAGATAAGGATAAGTTAATATTTTATGTTAAATTACTACATTTGAATACACTCGTGGTGTTTTCATATTTCATATAAATACTTTATACCGTATGTTAAAGCACGACGTACACATAAACGTTACAATAATTTATAATTTGTAAAATATACCCAAAGGAAGGTTAATAAATGGTTCGTTATTATATTCCTTTAAATACAAGATATACCTACTGCAGCAAATAAATTCAATTCATCGCCAAAATAATATAAACTGGTTTCACGCCATCATTGCCAAGTGAGTGCTATGAAACTGAAAATCCTATTAAATAAAATTATTAAATTTCAATATTTCTATCCAGATATTTAAAAATGACTAGATTTCTAAGGTCACAGAATTATAATTATATTTGAGGGACACCGGTGTCCTTCATATAAAAAATTATACTTATTATTTTTGTAATAAGAAATTATACATACCTGAATGATAAACTCGTTCGCAGAGTAAGATAAGCTATGTGTATTCACAGGCGTAACAATTGCGAGTGAAGAGCCAGTCTATGTGCTCTCTTATATAGCACCAATCATCTGCGACGACTGTATACAAAACAACAAACGCCAGATTACGGCATGAATGGAAATATTTAAATTAATAAAGCATCGTTTATGCCTTAGATATGGACAGACAGTGAACTCATAAATCGTCATATTAACAATTAATAACGACAGTTATGACAAAGTTTAATTAAATATAATTAATTAAAATAGAGTACTTGTTAACGTATCTAATTTTAGCAACTGCATTTAAAAAACAAGTTGATTACCTACTTAAGATAATAGACTCGTAGATGTTGTGTTTACCCTAACAAATTGTAGATTAGATATTATTATGCTAAAGATAGAAATATCTATGTGTTTGCTTTATTATATAAGCAATATCTAAATAGAAATAAAAATGTTTTTTATAATAATAGTTAAGTACTATTTGAGTTATTCATATACATATGTACCTACTTTGGTTAACATAAATAAGGACCGAGTCTTTATTAGGTAAACTATTTTCAATATCTGACTCGAAATTAAGGAATGATTAGGTAAGTAGATGATAGATATTGGCACTTATAAATGCAGAAAGTGGCGTGGAGAGGTTGGATAAAAAGATAGACTGCACTTTGCGAGTCCTTGTTAGAAAAAATATTATAGGTCAGTTCGGGGAACATAATCTAAACCAAATAGAAGTTATAAATCAGCCCATAATTAAAGGACGCGGCTACAAAAAGACTAATGGAAATCCACAATACGACTACGCGTCTAGGATACCGATATAGAAAATAATTTTTTTTTAAACTTAGTTCCTCCAACAAACGCAGCTCCTAAACAGCTAAATTATACTATCAATTCCAATTAAGTAATAATCAAGCCATAAACATCTGTTATTATCGAGTCGTTAAGCATGGGTAGTATAAGACGTGTTTAGAAACTAGTCAATAAGAGACAGCGCGTATTGGCATGTTTTTGCCAAATAGCCTGATTGATCAAAGTAAATTACTGGGTACCTATATGAGTCCTAATAACTATCGTCTCGGTGTAGCAGGCGCAGGGCGGAGCCATATAGTAACTGCTTAGTTACCGTTTGACACTGAACTGTCTAAGGGCAGACGTGGCGCTTACCATCATGGTACAATCGGCTCGTCTTGTTACACATTGCAATAAAAAAAAAACAAATATTATAAAAGAATCAATAGTCTTACGTAGTGGTCAAGAGTCTGGATTCGCCAACTTGAAATGAGTACGTCTGCGTCCAAAATTAGCCGACGACTGACGTAGCCTTTCGGCACCGGCCAGCACACTAGACAGTTCATATATGGGTAATTCTCATGTGTTTCCTCAAATATTCGCACAGATTTAAAATGGGAAAAATGGACCTCATTAACCTTTTCCACGCCAATGTCTGATATATCAGACAAACCATTTTCGTGCCCACCACGCCAATGTCTGATATATCAGACAAAAAAACATGATCAAGAAACGTTGTATTTTTACTTGCCTGAATGAGTTGAGTATAACCTAATAATTTCTTGGAATTTGTTTTTTTTTAATGGTCGTGGCGTGTGGGGCACCATTTTTGGAAAAAAGCGTGGCGGGGAAAGGGTTAAAGAATCTGTTAATTGGCATTCATGTATACTTAAACAGATTACTTACCAACTTCGCCCGCAGGAATCTGATATTTTTTCGGGCTCCAGCTTCCAAACTATCCCGATTTAAAAAATCGCGTCGATCCATTTCTCCGTAGCATGAAAAACGGTTAACCAAAACACTCCTATTCTTGTTAGCTGTCCATTATCCCGGGATAAAAAGTATCCTATCTCCTTTCCTAGGGTCTAGTCTAGGAGTGTACGTAATTTCATCAACATCTGTTTAGTAGTCTTGACCGCCTCCGTGGAACAGCCTCCCCCACAGGTAAAATCTGCCGCCATAACTGCTCTGGCTGTGTTCCGCAGTATTCATCTATTATACATACTTTAAATTGAAGGCTCGAAGATCAGATGGGCCTAGTCTGGCAGGCTGCCAGACTAGGCCCATCTGCCAGTGGCAGCACATTGAGCGACGCTTTTCTACAGAAGGAAGACAGAAGAGTACAATCAGCCCCTGTGCCTAGACTTAATGGACTACGACAAAGCCTTCGACTCCATTTAGACCTGGGCGGTTTTAGATTCCTTGCAGCGAAGTCAGTTGACTGGCATTACATAGAGGTGTTGAAATGTCTGTATAGCACCGCGACAATGACCGTCTTGGCTTGGGATGGATTTAAACAAGAAAAAAGCCATGTTTAACGATCACATGATTCAGAGCCCATGCTTTTGGAGATTTGGCCCTAGATTTTGTTTAACGGTGCAGTTCAAGGACGTACCCAGGGGGGGGGGTCCAAGGGGTCCGGACCCCTCCCGAAAATAGATGCAACCCATAAAATAAATCCCTCAGTAGTAAGTACAGTGCCAAATATGACTCTCAGTTTTGATCTGCGGGGCGGGCAGGTGGTGGCGGGGCACCTCAACGGTCATTGGAGCAAGTATTAATAACTTCCGCCTCGGCCGGCCACGGTGACCGGGCCGCCCGACCTGGGACCCCCCTCCCGACAAAAAATTCTGGGTACGTGCTTGGCAGTTAATCCGGTTGGGTAGAAACAACTTTGAAAAGAGAGCTTTGAGAGTTTGATAGGAGGATTCAATTGGATTGAGCAGCATTTGAGAGACTTTCGTCAAGTCTTTACATCGTCATAACTGCCACAATTCCTGAGGACTAATGTGTACCTATTGACAATGCGTCCTATCGAATACGAAGTTATAAGCATCAATTAATGTATTTGAAAACAAAAAAATATTAAAATAAGTAAACAAATACTTACGCTTACAAAATTTTATATTGATAACATTTTATCTAACGCGGTTTACCTAAACTTTATCGGAATGTTCTACACAACATCATATTGCACCTCTAAGTAGGAAGGTATATTATAATCCTTTTCATAGAATGACCCCTGTATAAATTAAAAACATTCGATTCTACGCGTAGGTATATTAGTCTTCGTCTCATTGATACCTATTACGTCAGGTCGTCGTTGTAACAGTTTTTAGGACATTCATATTGGGTTAATTTTCATAAGCTTATCTTGACTCGATTTAAAATAACTAAGAAAGTAGGTACTATACGAGTATACATATTTATCTCGATTTGTATCGTAGGCTCTTAAAGGAAAGGCCAGTTACAAGATTTGATAAGTTAGGACTTAATTGGTGTGAACATTCAGGTAAATGGTCGCCACTTAATAGGTACCTAGATTTTTAACCGACTTCAAAAAAGGAGGAGGTTATATGTTCGATTGTATGTATTTTTTTTTTTTTTTTTTTTTTTTTTATGTATGTCCGTCGATTTCTCCGTCAATTGTGGACCGATTTAAATAATTCTTTTTTTACTTGAAAGTGCATAGTTCCGAGGTGGTCCCATTGTCACCATGTCAGGATCTGATGATGGGATCCCGGAAAAATCAAGGGAAAACCTCAAATTTTATAGGCTGCGCCTACGCGTTACTTGTTTTTTCTGAAGCCATTCAAGTTTTTGCGTCCGATAGACATCATTTTATGTTGATGAGCTGATGATGGAAGGTACAACTCCTTAACGGTTAGGAGTTAGGGGATAATTCTTTCAGTATTGTAGGAATATGTGGACCGTTAGTTGTATTTCATGTACTTTTGCAGCTAAGGTGATGATGGAAAGTACAACTCCTTAACGGTTAGGAGTTAGGGGATAATTCTTTCAGTGTTGTAGGAATATGTGGAACGTTAGTTGTATTTCATGTACTTTTGCAGCTAAGCTGATGATTACCCGGGGATGGGCTGGTCACTAGCCAATAAGGTTAGCACCGGCTCGTCCTAATCGGGTGTGAAGGAGAAACCGGGGGAGTGTAGTGGGTAGCGGACGCTTCGGTCTCGAGTCCCACACACAGCCGCGGGTCTAGCTAGCCTGCGGTTATGGTGCATAAACGCATTCTCCTCCTACCCATGGTGCTGAACACTTAATGAATACCTAATATTATCAAATAATACAATTCTACTATTTTACTCGTATTTTCGCTATCATTATTATGAAAGAGTTTTACTCACTACCTACGTGTTATTCACACTAAAAATAGAAAAATAAACAAACTTTTTTTAAAAAAAATTAAACCGACTTCAAAAAAAAAGAAAAAAAAAACTACCTAAAAAACTGAAAAGCAAAAAATAATTTTAATAAGACATTCATCAAATGCGCTTATTGTCTAAGCCTATTAATTAAATTGTATTTTACGTGCTAGGTAGGTACCTACTAATCTGTTTGAAGTCGGTGCCAAGCCAAAGGTAATAAAAAATGATATATAACAATATTATGTATTATAAAGGGTTACTTATTAATCCGCGGACGTAGGTACGTAATCTGGGTACCTACTATTTGGCTTGGCACCGACTTCAAACAGATTAGTAGGTACCTACCTAGCACGTAAAATACAATTTAATTAATAGGCTTACACAATAAGCGCATTTGATGAATGTCTTATTAAAATTATTTTTTGCTTTTCAGTTTTTCACACAAATTAAACAAAGCTATAGACATCGAATAGATATGTACACTTATATAACCCAATTAGAATAGGTACCTATCAATACCAACAGAAATGTGCCTGCACACAATCGTTAATATTGAAAGGGGATAAAACCCTCAACCCCTGGAGTAATAACACAGCTCTATGACGTCTATTTAATGAATCTTTTGTTTTTTTTTTAAACTTAGCCAGTTGGCAGACAGACACGCAGCCCATGTGATAGCCAGTCGGACTCTGAGAAAGCCCTACCACCAACCAGACCCTAGGTGGGAATCGAACCCACGACCTCCGGGTTTTACCTATACCCGAGCGGCTTAGCCACTGTTCCACGGAGGCGGTCAAATATAAATATTTATTTAATTAAGTTTAAGTGAGAAGCAGTACTTATTCATTCGAATAAACAAAATATAAAACTGGATGTTTTTTGCCTATCTATAGATAATAATATATCAAATAATTAAATGAAGTCTCTTCTACGAAAAGGCAATAAAATAATATCTTCGTAACGGACATTGAGCTATTATTAGTACGTCAGTACATAATATTTCTATGGTAACGGAGCGCTTGTTTTAAATATTGACAATTGCATGACTTTATCTCTTATCTAAAGAAATAAGCACAGACTAGTTAGAAGATAAATGAAATAAGTAGTTGATGACGTTGATGTATTAACTTGCAGTTATTACATGAATAATTCATAGAGAGAATAAACATGATTGGTTGCTAACCGAGCGGGTTAGGGTAAACTTGTTGCCCAGGATTTTTAAAAACAGGGTTGTGTAAAAACTGATACCTACCTATAACCCTTATCTTGACAACAGTACCGCGAACGCTCGACAGCAATACATCAACCATACTGTTGCCACACCGCGTGTTTTGTATGAAAACTAACGACCGTCCGCGCGTCCGTCCGTACCCCTAAGTCCACTAAAACGCGGTGCGGCAAACGCGCGGCTACCGTACCGCAGCCTTCCGACACAAAACGTCTAATTTGAAAGAGCCCTTAAGGCTGTAAAGTAGACATAGCTGTGTTTCAAATTGCTGTTTAAGCTCTACTATAGGTATTAGGGATAAAGAAAATGAAATACTATACTTACAATAAAATATTTATTGCATAACAAAAATCTTTCTATCACAGCTGTTCTTTAATCAATTTACTGAAATCTAATACAGATTTGTACAGAGCAGATAGGTATACCTAGCTTATGACTAGTGTTACATTCCATAAATAAATAAATAAACAATCCATGGAGATTATTCACACAGCACCATCTAGCAAACAAATTAAATAGAACTTGACTTTAAAAATATTTTTTTATACACATAGCTTTATGCACAGAAATATTTGTAATAGGGAAGATTGAACCCACCACAATTTATTGTAAAAGCCAAGCCAACTTACTAAGTAATACATTAAATTGGTTGTCAGAATAATGTTAAACATCAGTTTTAAAGGAGAGACAAAATATCAAACTTAAAAAAAAACAATTTTTATGTGAGGCCACCAGCTCAAGATCAATGTTACAAGTATGTAACCAACACATTTATTAAATTTCAGTAAACAAGGCAATGTTGTTTTATTTTGCTTAGTTCTTTTCCTTTTTAAAAGGACACTGGGGAACACACTAATACTCCTAATGAATTTTTTCTACTATGAGTAAAAAGATATAATCACATAAAATAGAAGCGTCAATGCTACTTCTTATGTTTATTAGGGTTGATGTCAGGGTGGCCCGTGTGATATTCTGAATATGATGGAAATGACTGCGCTCCTCGTTCCACAGGTGTTGGTAATGAACCTCCTTCAATCAAACGCTTATCTTCAATTTTAGCAGCATTAATTTTCTTTAGTTCTGCAATTGCAACATTCTTTGCAATCTCATCTTCACTGGGTGGCTCGGCTCTGGGGGATAATTTCATAATAAAATAACTTTAATAAATACTTTAATAATTACCCTAAAATATCAAATATATTATTTTTTTATTAATTTATACACAAGTTTTGTATCATCTTAACTATACTTGTTTAAATCTTTGATGATCTCTGCGACAGCTGTCATCGATTTGACAGCTGTTAAATTTCACAATTTTTGTCTGACAAATGTATGAAGAGAAATAACGTTCATGATTGTGGGTTCCCGCCCACTTAGAGATGTTCATTGCTTTTATCATTCGCTTACACGTAATAATCGATTATGAAATTTTAAAACATCGGAAAATTTTCATTTCTCTTAAAACGTACAATTTTATAATAAAAAATCAATTTATTTGATTAGAAGTAAGTCGGTTTGGATAAAACAATTTGAATATGATCGAAGTCCGAAATTCGAAAATAATAATAGATTTACAAGATTGTTCGAGTGAGTCCGAATTGGATTCAGACGAAGATGATTTGGGTTGTGAACCTCTAACGTAGCAGTCAACACTGACTTTAAGATTAATAATTGTTATTGCCACCATCATATTGCTGGTAAGCTCCGTCCCAGGTCAGCTGGTCCCAGGCTCTATCTTCCCATTGTTTATTTTATTTATCGTCCAATTGTAATAAAAATCGTTGATTGAGTTGAGTCAATTTGTATGTACATATTCTGACAATAACCAATAACCTTTAACTTGCCTTTAACTGTAAAGTCCTGATAAAAATAGGTGTATCTCTATGTGATGGACATTAAGCTGAAATTGGTTGTAGGAATCTGACAGGCATGGTTGCATTGCTGCAAACTGTATGTACAGTCAGCGTTTCGTCAACCTACTCAAATCTATAGGAAGCTGAAAATTTAGGAAAACAAAAAAGAGCACATGACATTTGTTACGAGCTTGTTTTAATCTAAGGTTACGAGTATCAAAAATAACGAAGTTACCACAAATTGGTACTTAATTACATATTATTAACATCCAGACACAGGACAAACACAATTCTTTATCACCTAAATGTTTTCGCATGGTCAAAGAGCATGCCATGTGTCCTTTGTTTAAAATTACTTTTATAATGAGGTCCTCAATCGTTCAGTGTACATTGATAGAAGAATTGATTACTTACGAATCGAAATTTTAGCATTCGTTCATGGTAAGACTACGCCCCTAGAAATGTCACTGCGACACCTGTCGCAGAGATCATCAAAGATCTAATAAAGTATAAACGTTAATCTTTATAATTATGATTATATTTTTATGCAAAAATGGAAACAATAAAATCACTTTTAATTAATACCTTCTCATCCTAAGCCAAGATTCCCATTCTGCTGGTATTGGGTCTTGAAAATCTTGACCCTTTGGTGGGTCATACCATCGCGTTGGCTTTCTTTTACCTCTTTGTGGATCAGCAGGAATCTCAAAGTAATTATTGCCTAAATAATCTTTTCCTGCAAAAAAGTAACATGTTTATTACAGCTTCAGAAATTTTGACACAGTATCTGTCATATTGATGCTTAAAATAGTAATGAAAATGTAATCATCTTAATTATAAAGATAAATAAATCTTAATAAACATTATCAAATATACCCATTTTATTTCCTGAAATCTGTCTGGGCCTTAAAGAATTGATAAAATTCCTAAACACTATGCGCCAGACCTGTCTATATTCTCCGTTTGCCATCTGAAAACAAAAACGTTATTATTTTTTGACGTATTCTGATCTGGCTCCAAAAAATATACAAAATCTATGTCTGGCTCACAAGTCTCGCAACGGAACCTTTCAATGCACAAGTACAAAGTTTTACAAATGGCCCAGTGCAGTTGTGAGGAATTATTGTGACTACTATTTTTAGTTAAATGATTTACGTACCTTGATCTTTAAGTACCTCAATAATTACGTCGTAAGTCGTAACAAAATAATCAACGAATTTTGTAATCGCCAACCATAGATTTAGTATATTTTTTATCGCCAACCAAACAGAAACATTCTGATCTGACAGCAGGCGACAGCTGTTGAGCTGTCTGTTACTATCCATGGTTACATATACTATACAGGGTGGCCCTGAAAATCGTGGATCAAACGAAACAGGGAGATAAAGGCATAGACCGACATAAACCTCTCAACAGTATGACCTCACATCGACTCTACAAAAAATTAAAGCTATTTTTTGTTTTGAAAAAAATAATGCCTTATTTTGTAATCAAATGGCAAAATAATGAAAACATATTGTTTTTTCTTTCTTTTTTTTGTGTTCAATTATTGTCAAAGAAAGCATCTTTACATAAAAAGTATCTTTACCACTGTGGGAACACAAATTCGTGAGCAATGGCGACTTTCTTAAAAGAAATTAAGTTTTACGAAAAATCAATTTCAACTTCAAAACAGTACTGTGAAAAAAAAATGTATGACCGACAAGTGACCCTGTATCAAAAAAATTTGCCTGTTTTATCACCATTTAAATGAGGTATAACACTTGGCTAGTTGTAGCTAACTTATTTTACAAAACTTGTTTATTGGCGCCAAGTCTAACTTTCAATAAATTGAGCGATCAATAAAAATCGTTATTCGCGTTGATTATTTTCACTCTTAACAATCCTAGAGCTTTAACCTTAGAGTAGAACATATGGAGATGCCCTATTGATCTATACAAAAAATTGCTTATATGAATATACATCGAATCGACACTTGCCTTACAAATATATACTTATCTCTTTTCATCTAAGTGATTGTTGCGTATGAAAAAAGAGACAGATATCTTTGCATTTTACCCATTTTGGCAACACTTTTTAGTGACGTCACACAGTTTTTGACGCGTGCCGGTTTCGCCATATTGTGTTCCAGCTAGTGATGTGGCACAATATTTTTATGTATCGATACGTTTTAGATAGTTATATTCTGCAATGGTATATTTCTGCAGATTTCCTGTAAGTGAAACATTAAAGAAGAAATAGATAGAGTTAATAGGTGGGGAAAATATAAATCCGCGACAAAAATAAGGCACGTTTGCTCGCTACACTTCAACGAAAACTGGTTTTACAGAACTCTCGACATAACAAGATTACGTGATGGTAAACAGTACAATAACTTCACTTTATCTTCTGTTTAGGATTTTTGGAAAAATGTAATAGGTTTATTAACCATGTGAAGTTGAAATTTCCATAATAATATATAACTAACCTATTGTTATATTAAGGCACTGCATCATCATTATTTTGTGATAGGAAAATAAGAAACTATTTATAGATTTCTAACAAAATATGTGCATTTATGATCGACACGTAAACTTGTATCGATAAATATATCGATATACAATATTGGCTGCACTACGGTCGGGCGCTATCATTGGTGGCGCCATTTTGTGTTCCAACTTTAGGTATACACGTTTTGTACCTACTTAGGGCATCTCCATGTGTTCTACTCTAAGGCTTTAACATTGGAATAAATACCCGGTATCTTTTATCCCTTTCACACTCGGGTCGGGTTCGTACCCGACTCCGGTCGTAGGTACATACGATTCAGTGTTTTTTGGCTCAGGTACCTAAGCTTGCGGGTACGTTTGGCCCACCGCTCCCGCCGCGGCGGCGAATCAGTGACTCGCTACCTGCTTGTTATTACGCACGTGTTCTGCTGGTTTGCTCTTTAACGTCTCCTGAACGGACTCGGATTTCTTGTCTAACTGTGATCTAAGCTGTGATACGGACTGTGAGTCTTGCTAAACTGTGACCTAAGCTTGCCATGCGAACTCTGTGTGATTTCTTGCCAAACTGTGACCTAAGCTTTCCAATCGGACACTGATTCTTGAAGCCTTCCCTCGTCAGCGAGAGTATGCTGACATGCACTACATCTACGGCTTTTGTAATGGCCACTGTAAGAAGAGTGGAGTACAGTCAGCTGTACTCCACTCTTCTTACAGTAGCTATCTGGCGTAGCGTAGGTCACAGATAGGCAAGAATTAGTGTCCGATTGGAAAGCTTAGGTCAAAGTTTGGCAAGAAATCAAACAGAGTCCGCATGGCCAGCTTAGGTCACAGTTTGGCAAGACTCACAGTCCGTATGGCAAGCTTAGGTCAAAGTTAGACAAGAAATCCGAGTCCGTTCAGGAGACGTTGAAGAGCAAACCGGCAGAACACGTGCGTAATAACAAGCAGGTAGCAAGTCACTGATTCGCCGCCGCGGCGGGAGCGGTGGGCCAAACGTACGCGCAAGCTTAGGTACCTGAGCCAAAAAACAATGGATCGTATCACGTATGTACGACCCGAGTCGGGTACGTACCCGACCCGAATGTGAAAAGGACAAAAGATACCGGGTATTTATTCCAATGTTAAAGCTCTAGGACTGTTAAGAGTGAAAATAAACAATGCGAATAACGATTTTTATTGATCGCTCAATTTATTAAAAGCTAGACTTGGCGCCAATAAACAAGTTTTGTAAAATAAGTTAGCTACAAATAGCCAAGTGTTATACCTCATTTAAATGGTGATAAAACTGGCTAATTTTTTTGATACAGGGTCACTTGTCGGTCATACATTTTTTTTTCACAGTACTGTTTTGAAGTTGGAATTGATTTTTCGTAAAACTTAATTTCTTTTAAGAAAGTCGCCATTGCTTACGAATTTGTGTTCCCACAGTGGTAAAGATACTTTTTATGTAAAGATGCTTTCTTTGACAATAATTGAACACAAAAAAAAGAAAGAAAAAACAATATGTTTTCATTATTTTGCCATTTGATTCCGTTCCGACAAAATAAGGCATTATTTTTTTCAAAACAAAAAATAGCTTTAATTTTTTGTAGAGTGGATGTGAGGTCATACTGTTGAGGGGTTTATGTCGGTAATAACCCCCTTTATCTCCCTGTTTCGTTTGATCCACGATTTTCAGGGCCACCCTGTATAAATCTATGATGGTTACTATACTCCTTAGAGTAGAACACATGGAGATGCCCTAAGTAGGTACAAAACGTGTATACCTAAAGTTGGAACACAAAATGGCGCCACCAATGATAGCGCCTGACCGTAGTGCAACCAATATTGTATATCGATATATTTATCGATACAAGTTTACGTGTCGATCATAAATGCACGTATTTTGTTAGAAATCTATAAATAGTTTCTTATTTTCCTATCACAAAATAATGATGATGCAGTGCCTTAATATAACAATAGGTTAGTTATATATATTATTATGGAAATTTCAACTTCACATGGTTAATAAACCTATTACATTTTTCCAAAAATCCTTACCAGAAGATAAAGTGAAGATACTGTACTCACTACTGTATCATACTACCATCACGTAATCTTGTTATGTCGAGAGTTCTGTAAAACCAGTTTTCGTTGAAGTGTAGCGAGCAAACGTGCCTTATTTTATGTCGCGGATTTATATTTTCCATACCTATTAACTCTATCTATTTCTTCTTTAATGTTTCACTTACAGGAAATCTGCACAAATATACCATTGCAGAATATAACTATCTAAAACGTATCGATACATAAAAATATTGTGCCACATCACTAGCTGGAACACCATATGGCGAAACCGGCACGCGTCAAAAACTGTGTGACGTCACTAAAAAGTGTTGCCAAAATGGGTACAATGCAAAGATATCTGTCTCTTTTTTCATACGCAACAATCACTTAGATGAAAAGAGATAAGTATATATTTGTAAGGCAAGTGTCGATTCGATGTATATTCATATAAGCAATTTTTTGTATAGATCAATAGGGCATCTCCATATGTTCTACTCTAAGCTATACTCTTTGGCCAAAGAGTCTTTGGCTGTCTGTTTTTGACACTTCAGAAATTATCAACCTTTTTTTAAAGAAATCAAATCAATTAAATTAATAGAAAACAAAATATTGTCTTTCAGAGGAATTGAAACCGCACTCTTCCCAGACTAAACAAGTTCAATATCGAATTCCTTCTTGTTTCACCAAGGAACTTGCTTAGCATATAGGTTTCGTTCGTCCATAAATTACACCAAATCTATAATATAAGATCTTTGCATAAAATGTTATAATTTATACATTATTTACTCAGAAGTTGGCTTGCTCGTTCAAGCAAAGCCTCAGAGAGTAAATAATAATAATCTTAGGCTAAAGCATAGGCATAACAATGTTAAGTCCATGGGCTAAAGCTAGTCGATTTGAAAAAAAATAATGTCAAAAAAAATGTCTATGGACTCTATGGTTTTGTGAGAGAAACTGAGAAGAGAAAGAAGACATTGAAAGACAGTTTGGGAATTTCTTTGTGACATCTATTTAATTGCAAATTACTCTTTTAAAACACAAGTTATTATCTAAACTTAGTCACCATGGCGAAAATGGCATTTCAACACCAAGCCGGAACGGCTATGGAGTGTCTTAGTGTAAGTTTATAGTATAGACCACTCCCCTATATTATTTCTTTCACAAACAATAACTTCTCATCATACGTGTACTCCTACAGATACCCATCACGCTTCAAAAAGAAGCTGGTGTTGACGCAGAAGGCCGAGAAGTAATGAAATGTGGTTTCAAAATTGGCGGTGGAATAGACCAGGACTACCGTAAAAGTCCTCAGGGATATACTGACAACGTAAGCAATTTATCTTTTATAATCAAGAATATGAACATTTTATCAGTAATTGCTATAATTATTAGGACATTTTTTTCGTTTTTACGTATATAGCTTAAAAAGATGAACTTTTGTCAGTTATATTATTATTAGGACAATTTTTTCATTTTCACATAATTTTATAGGATAAAGATTGTATTTTTTTTATAACAGCAACAATCCAAATACATATCTATTCTACAACCTGTGAAAAATGGATTATATTAATAATATTATGATTATGACAAGATACTAAAGTATTAAACTATATAATGTTCAGGAAAAAGGCTAACATTAAAATCAAGGTTGACACAATGACAAAGAATTTATTATTATTAATGATGGGTACTGGCTTAATCATCGAGCTTGCCAGATGAGAAAGAAAGAAAGAAAAACCATTTATTGGCCTTTAAATAGACAATTACAAAAAATTGCACAAAAACAAACAATAATATTTTAAAAAAAAACACAAATAAAATAACACATAAGAAAAGGCCAACAGGGTTCTTGCCTCAGCATATGCTGCTGTAAAGATGAGGATAGAATATCATAAACATATTAGGAAAATCAAACATCCCAGAAATTTAACCCAGGTCACCAATACAGCCTGACCTTAAATATTAGGGCAGCACATTATAATTCTTTATTGTTATATATTTTCAGGGTATATATGTTACTGAGGTCCATGAAGGGAGTCCTGCTGCTAAATCTGGCTTGAGAATGCATGATAAAATCTTACAATGCAATGGATATGACTTTACAATGGTAACACACAAGAAGGCTGTTAGTTATATTAAGAAACACCCTGTACTCAACTTATTAGTAGCAAGAAAGGGAGTGACATCCACATAACCATCTATTTAGGGTGGAATATATTTAGGCTTACAGTTGGTGGGACAACTGTGGATATACCATGACAAGGCAAATTGCTTATTTACAATATACAATTATGATCTTTCAAATGAAATTACTAAAGGTACATACAGGATATTTTGATGATTGAAACATGTATTATTATAATGTACACAGCTAATTTGCCTTTCTTAGTAAATCCCCACTTTTAAGTATTAATACAAGTGATTTATATTGTTATTTATTTTTAACTATAAGGATTTAATTTGTATGTTAAAAGTGAACAATGATCTATTGAAGTATGAATTCACTTTGTACTTAGTTTTTATACAACTTTGAAGGTTTAAAAATATTCAGGTAATCATTGTCTTTAAATCTTTAGAATTTGAAATGCCAGAATTGTATTACAAGTGAGTTACCAATAACAGTTAGCTAATTGTGTCAGTTGCAATGAAGGTACATTACTTATCACAATGAAATTTCACCCATGAATTAAAATCAAATTATATTAATTTGAGTGTTACTTATGTACATAAAATAAAAATTTATTAATTGGTTACTCATATTATTATATGATTATTATGATGTTGATTGCTTAGTGACCAGTTAGACATATAAATTAAAAACAAAACTTACAATAACATTGATACATTGTGCCAAATAATGCTCTATGTAAAGCAAAGCATTTCCAAAACTGTTTCACACATTCCAATATTCAGTAAGCAAATAAATGCACAAATTGCATATTTTCATGTAGGTATACCAATTTATTGATGTACATAGTAACCACATAATATAGTAATAGT
Organism: Mecyna flavalis; assembly: GCA_949319885.1. Lineage (NCBI taxonomy): Eukaryota > Metazoa > Arthropoda > Insecta > Lepidoptera > Crambidae > Mecyna > Mecyna flavalis. The sequence goes on from OX439426.1 coordinate 5,950,951, forward strand.
TTAATGCTACAGATATGAGCCAAAGAGTAGTGAAATGGTTACTGTTATATTTCCAGTAATATTCAGCATTCATCCATATTATTAACATGCTGTGTCTGATTCTAAGTATTTATGTTTCAGTACATACCCTAATTATACACTTATTTAAAAATAATACTCTGGTATTTTACTAAGATAATTAATTTAGGCTGAATGACTAATCACATTGTTGTGCTACATATTGGTTGTACAATAATGTTTTTTATATTATTTTATGACCATAAAATATAGCCTGTTTTTTTTAGTAATTATGTAAATTAGTTTTTTATGCTGTCAGTTTTGACAAAATATTTTGGGTGGCAAAAATGGTCTTATCAGAAAAATAAAAAAATGTTACTATAAAATCAAATGCATTTCATTTAAACAAATAAAATTAGTAAGCTGTTTCAAATACCCATTTATTTTTCTAAATAAAACAATTTTTAAAGAATTTGTAACTAGGAATATTAAAAGTAATTCAAGGCTTTCCTGCAGTAGGTGGCTGTGCTGGTGGCCAATCCCACTGTCCCTTAGGAGGCTTCGCAACAAGTGGTTCCCAAGGCTTCCAATTTAGCATTTTCCTAGCAAGATTGAGTTCATTTTCAGCTTGGATGATTAGTTCTTCTGCTTGTCCACAGTTGATCTTCTGTTCTATCTCATACACATCCTTTGTCTGAAAGAAGTTATTGCATTTTATTTAAATTTTGGAAATAATATTCATAATAATCATTCAGAAAATCTGTATGACAACAAACCTGCTGCAATACTGCAGCGCGCTCGCGAACGATCTGCTCAGTATATTTGCGGTAAACAGAGCTCTCTGGCATCTTCTGAATAGTTCTGAGGATTTTTCCATACAGCGCACCAAGTGTGTGATGTGGGTTAGCAGCAACTGCTAAACCCGTTAGACCCGTAGTCTGAAAAAACAAATTACCTATATTATGAATGAATTTGATGTTAGAACAATTCGACATTTTACCAATGCATTTTACAGATTAAAATAAGACATTTAATGTATAAGTCGTGAAACGTAATATCATATTGTATAAACAAGATCCTGGTACCTTTTTTAACAATCCCATTTTGAAGAAAACCAAATAATTTTAATGATTAGATAACACCTGGTAAAATCGCACAGACAACCAATTTATTTTGGTAATTGGTTAAATCTTTCCGTCCGTTCCGTTCCGACTCCGACACTCCGACCGGAGAACATCAACTTCGTATTAGCGAAGTTGGATTTGACATCGGGTTACATTATGTGACTGAGACAGCGATATAATTATAAAGCTGTCTCGGTCTCACACTGCGATGCTTCAATGTTGCCCGGTTAAGACGATATAAATTTTATGTTATGATAAAATTAGTTCATAAAAAAAGCTTTGTTTTACTTGGAGTAGAATTAGAATTATTTATAATTGTTCACAACTAAATTAAAATTTATACATGTTATTTAAGTTATCATCATTTATTTCTTGCAATTGCAACACCACAAGATAAATGTCAGTCAATGTCAGTCGCTGAGTTCGTCGGTCATTTTTTTTCTTGTGCTCGAAAAGGACTTGGCTAAATACAGTTAGGGCCACTGCCTCAGCAATGTATAAATACTTTACCTAGTTGTATGCAATACTGGGAGGCTAAATGTTACTCTATTGCGTGAAAAAAGTTTCAGGAACTTTTCATTTTGTAATAATATTGATAAATATACTGCGTGTTATTTTAGTCGTTGTTTTCCCGCAGCAGAATGCTTCACCTTCAGTAGTACTATCGATTTATGCATGTAATTTTTTTTTTGAAATTTTTTTTTGAATTTTTTTTAAAACTTTTTTTGATTTTTTTTTTCAAAGTTTGATGGGAAAATTGGAACCAAATGTGAGTAAATAGTAAATAATCATTTTTTTGATAAACGCGAAGGGCAATGACCCCGGCCGTTGACCGTCCGTGACGCAGCTAGTACTATTGGTTCGAGTTTCGTCTATCATAAATCGCAAAACTTTTGATTTCACTTAAAAATAACTTTATTAATCTATTTTAGTACTAAGATAGAATCATTTTACGGCGGGAAAACAACGACTAAAATTGCACGCTGTATTTATTAAAATTCCTACGCCATTAGCTAAGCAAAACATCTACAATAGATTTTTGCTGAGAACTTTTGACAGGCGTTTGTGCACGGAGTACAAATAAGAGATAATTGGGGCCTGTGGGGCCAAATGACAGCTAAACAGCTTCATAGATTTTCCTCACATGAGCGCGCCAGTCTTGCCGACGAGCCGGACTAAACACAATCGGCATAGTAAGAGTTAAAAACCCTTTGTAAGACATTTGGCTATTATATACAGGTAGAGATGGATTGTTACGTAAATAGTGCTGCAGTAGAATCGCTAATTAAATAAGAGCTGATTTTTCAATCATCAGTTATGTTTTAACTGATCGATAAAGAACAATACGACTAAAAATAAGATTTCATAATCGAATTTCTTCAGAAAAGAGCATAGATTAATGGCATTTTGTATTTCGTCGTTATTATGCTGCTGCTGTAGGTATGTATGTACCTCTAAAAATTAAATATTAAAACTCGGATATGTATCCGAGTAATAATATTTGATTTTTAAGAAATCAGCCCAAAGACGACTGAATAAATAAATACTTGTTTGTTGATGTTTTTATATTTGATCATTTAACGTTAGTTGATATTAATTAATTTGAATAGATTAAACAATGTTGCATTTCGAAGATATCGACTCTTTTTCCCGGCCAGTTCAAACGAAATCGAGTATAATCGACATAATATGACATCTGTACGCGCGCCGAACAGTCAAAGGTCACCGGATGTTACATGAATAACTTTTAAATAATTATTTATTTTGCTAAAGTTCTAGAATGAAAATAAACATGTGATTAATTATTAATTATTATTTTAATGTTACGAACTAGTAAGATATATTTATACATGATATAGGCAGACGTTTAGCCATCACCTTTAAATTATTTGTGAGATAGTGACTTTCTGCTTTTGTAATTGTGAAAATTGTTGTTTTACGATGTCGGAAAACATTCGGAAGTGCATCAAGTGCGGGTCTTCACCCGCAAGTGAAGCTAACATTTCCCTACACCGTTTTCCAAAACCAGGAAAAACAAATAGTCTTCGGTAGGTTTATGTTACTTGGTGCTCTGCCCCCTTTATTATATTTACCTACGAATCTCGTGAGAATAATCAGATTGTGTAAAGTATCATATTTTAATGTTTTATACAGAAATAAACTAAAATTATTCATCAAAATTGTTTTATTTTACCAGCTTAGGTTTAGCTTGGGTTGCAACAAAATTTAACAGCAGTTACTCGTGTCGAATCAGCTATTAATTTAATAATGCATTTTACAGCTTATTTGACACCTGTAACAGCTGTTAAAATTTGTTGTGATCAAAAATTTTGCCTGAGTATAAAGGAACGATTTTAAAATTTCCCGCATAAAGTTTTATGTGGAACACCACTAGATGGCGTATTTTTTTTCTCATTTTTAATGTACGTAGTTGATATTCTTCTCCTTGTGAGTAAAATTTTTCTATGCATAGATCATAGAAAAATTTTACTCAAGTCAACATACGTCAAATGGGGTCTTTTTTTTTTATCAATTATTTGCAGTGTTACCAACTTTCAAAAATATTTATCCCTAAGTTTGTGTTAAAAACCCCTAAAATCGCCTTAATTATTGAGTTTTCCCTCAAAAAAATATATAAATATAAATTCATAATGGTTTTTTTTTATTTTTGGCTTTGTATGATTTGTACTTTAGCCACTGACGATATTTAAAAGGTTGGGTTGGGTTGGGAAACGTATTAAAGGAAGAAATAATTTTCAAGTTTCAAAAAAATATAGACTTACTAGCTTTCAGCCCGCTGTTTCACCCGCGCGTAATTTCTTTTTTCAAATGTCCCGCGCGGGAATGAGTTAACTTATAATAACAACAATAACCGCCTTATGCACAGACAATAAAATGACCGCCAGTGGCGCCAGTATTTCCGCCAGTCACCCACACCCCACCACAGAGTGGTTGTAGAATTACGTCATAGATGTCGTTATAAGTCGTTAGGCCAAGAAATAAAATATATTAATATATTCAATTTAAAAATATAAAAAAGTCAAAAAATCCCTGAAAATACCCCTAAAAATTTTAGACCCCTAAAAAAATCCCAACTCACGTAATTACCCCCTAAATCTGGGGGAAAAACCCCTAAGTTGGTAACCGTGATTATTTGTCAAAGCAAAGATCATCATCATTAAAGACCGACACCGCCCAGTAGTTTCTGTTATTTAATCCAGAATTAATTTTATTGTTAATATTGAATATTTTCAATAAGCATTAACAAAATGTACATTTGGGTATGTATTTACAATACATACCCAATTCTTTTGACAATTATGTATATTTTTTAAGATTTAAATCTTGCAACACTGATTCGACAAAAATGGTGTTTGGTTGTTGTTCGGTGGAAATCCATTAATTTTTCTTGGAAAAAATACAAATAATTTTGATAATTTCGTTACATTTAAGGCTAGGGTAGTAATTGGTGACCATTGTTGCACAATAATTTATACATATACAGTAATGGTACCTATATAAATTATAATTTACGGTTACTCATCACGTCACAGGTCTAGGGAAATCTGTCAAGATCACGCACATTGACAATACCACTGAAGAAATGTCTTGATTTAATAACATCGTGAATTCTTGTATCAAGCAAGCATAAATGAGGTGAGTGAAGACTTGGATAACCTAGCAGAAATTATTGATTTCGTTGTGTAGTATTCACTTTCAAATCAGCTGTCTGTGGTATATCTAAAGACATCAGATAAACTGAATGTACCTACCGATAGGTACCTACTGAATGAAATACCTACAAGATTTTTATTTTCTCGTGCTATGATTATCTAGTTTTATGAAATTATATTTACTTGTGAGGCATTGACAGTGTTTAAATTATGGAAGTTGCAATTTAATTGCTGTCTGTTACTGGTTATTTCTTGTATTTAATACATTTAGAGGTACATTGTATTAAACTAAGATAATTTGGTTTATTTATTTATTTATTTATTTAATAAGGTACACCAACAGCATATATACACAACACATAAAATATAAATTCAGTCTTAAATTCTAGTACATATGCCTATTATAGGCGTACACAGCATTCAAGGTGACAAGTAACAACATAATATTATACTTTAATGTAACAAACTTTTAATTAAAATAAAATAAAAAAGAAGAAGTTAAAAAAGAAAACAAAAAATGCTATTTAAAAGTTTAGCCAAGTCCCTGATTCTGAGCCAGGGAATCCGCCATAATCCTTCTGAATTTGGGTAGATTATGATGGAAAAAGTCTGCAACCATTGTAAGATTGTCGTTATATTGGCTGCAACATCTAGCGATAGGAGCATGGCGGCCTAGATTGCTCTTACAAACAGGCAACGAAAAGGTTTTCTTGATGGGGTGACGAGGTAAGCGAGCCGGTACCGTCAATTTCACTTGAGCTAAGAGTTCACTACTTTTTATTTTCCCATTGACTAGTCCGTGTAGAAACACTAGGTCTTGACGCTTTCGTCGGTCACGCAACGTGTTCATTTTTAGGAATTTCAGTCTTTGGTCATATGGAGCACGATGCGAGATGCCCGGGGAAGCAAAGGCGAGGTGCCTTGTGAACGCGCGCTGGACACTCTCCAGGCGCTGCGAGTGGACGGCATAAACTGGGTTCCAAGCCACGCAGGCGTACTCCAGATGACTTCTGACCAGCGCATTATACAAAATTTTGCGGGTGTAATTCTGTTTAAATTCGGCCGTATTTCTTCTTAGGAACCCCAACATACTGAATGCTTTTTTGGCTATATTATCAATATGAGACGCAAATTTAAGCTGATTATCTACTAAAACACCCAAATCTCTGACCATATCTACCTCATTTATTGTTTTTTTATTTAGGTTATAATTAGATAACAGGGGACTTTTCTTTCTGGTAAATTTAATGTGAAAGCATTTATCTATATTCAGATACATTGCATTAGAGTTGCACCAAGAGTGAATACTGTCTAGGTCGTTCTGGTTTAATAGACTTCAAGAATAATAGTGTGAATGTATCAATTCCAGATAGCTAGCATCATGGAGACGGTGTCAGCCGCAACACAAGATGACAGCTCAGGAGCCAATCCTAGCAGTGTCAAAAGTGATGACAGCAGTCCACGACATGAAAGTGGCAGGGGCTCGCCACCACCTAATTGTGCTATATGCTTGGGCACTTGTAGAAACAAGTCTTTTACTGATTCATGCCTTCACCAATTCTGTTTTAAATGTTTGTTAACATGGAGCAGGGTAAGATTTTAATCATTTTGTTTTTTATGTAGGTAATATTATACTTTGATCAAATTTTATTTAACATCAGTTTGGTATATTGAGTGTGTTTGCTTTAATTTTTATTGCAATAAATTGGTGATAGTGCTGTCTCAAGGTTAAGATTTTTAAAAGAAAAACAAAAAATATAGACTCTAACGATGACATAACTGAAATTTTTGGTCAAATTACACTATATTCAAATAACTTTTTTATGTTACAGGTAAAAGCTGAGTGTCCTCTATGTAAGCAAAACTTTAGATCTATAATCCACAATGTACGCTCAAACCACCAGTATGAAGAATACATGGTGGAGCAGCGGCAGACAGAGGAGACAATTGAAAGACTGGACTTTGAAAATCTTGCAGCTAGCACGCGAAGATTTAGATATAGGTACCGTTATTGTATTACCTGTTTGTATCACAATAATATACTGTTCATTATTATTAAATGATTAACTTATAATATGAGCAAGCACTATAGATGTATTTCGGGTAGGTATGATCTTAACCAGACGGCATGTTTGAAATTCACTAGTTATGCTGATAATATGATTATGAAGGGAGATTTAAACCATCGAATACCTGCCGACAGTTCGTAACCACTGTGATAGTGGCATAAAACAATTATCACTCACATGTGTTATTTTTTTTTGTATCTGGAGTCCCTCTGATACTTACATTTTGTGTTATTTTTTTTCCAAGTTTTTACATTTACTTTGAACTGGTGGACTTCTATAGGATTTTTAAGTTGACACCAGAAGGTTTTACTGCTTTCCTTGATCGCGGACCTTGTTTATTGAGGGATCTGTTACGTGTTTGCAGGACAACGCTCACGCTTCCGCGGCGCGAGACGCTGGCCATCCAGCAGCTGCTGCTCCAGCACTACCCCATCATGGCGGACGTGTTCCCGCCGCCCGCGCCGCGCACGCTGCCCGCGCGCCGCCGCCGCTCGCCCAACACCTTCCGCCGCACCGTCTACCGCCATAACCTCTGGGCGCGCCCGCTGCCCGACTTCACCGGACGCTTCCGCGACTGCTCGCCCGAGTTCTACAGGTGCGTCGACGAGATACTCGTTATAGTTTGATACTTTGCTAGTTATAATTGGGTCTATCCGTTGGCGCCCTTGTCGCAGAAAATAAGTCGTGGGCCGTTACCATCAGGAGGGCTGCGTCGTTCCTGTCTGTAAAATGATCTAGCATAAAAAAAGTATTGCAAAAGATAGCCAATACCTCTAGTGGCGACGCGGTAGTCCTTATTGATCCTTCATCAATACAATTAGAAGTATTCAGGGTTCGATCCTTCTTCCTGAGCTTGAGTATCCTTTTATAGTGAAACCTTTTCTCTTCAGTATGTATTTAGAAATTCTATGCAACTATTTAATTAGACAGTCAGTAACTATATGAATGCATATACTCACGGACTGCGAGCCATTGATGCACAAACATAGCCTTATTCTGGGGAAGCACATTCTACAACCAGACGAGGCTAAAGATATCCTCCCCAAGAATATCCTCCTCTTCGTAGAAGAGGTTGGGCTTGGAGAGGAACTGTAATCTAAGTGGCATTCACAATAGATCAGAATTGGTCGCAGTGACTGTGGAAACACGAAGCCGCTATTAATAATAAAAAAAAACTGTATGAATCCACTGTACAGTGCCGGGCAATCATTTTGAAGTCGGGTGGGGATTGCGCACAACGCGAATTTTGAGATATTGGTCATGCGCAAGTGCACATTCGCGAACTTTCCCCCAATCCGTCGAACGACCGTCAAGATGTTTGCTCGACTCTTTTTAGGTAGAATAGTTTATTTTATAGACGTTTGATAAAAATGTAAATACCATGGTCCATCCATGACCAGGCCATGGTCATCAGATTTTTCAACTGACAGTGCTGTTTTTGTTATCACATATTAAAAGATTAATTTTTTGATGATTTTTTGATGAATTTATGATGTTTCTTTTCTAGGTATAATGATTCTCAAATGCACAGATTGGTACCATGGCTAAACCGGGAACTTCACTATCTCCTGAACGAGAATGTTGGTCATATATCATACGTAATATCCCGGATATTGGAGCTTCTTCCTCAATACCATATCAACTCGCCCGAGTTTCGAGAGGCCATCCAGGTGTACTTCCGGGACCGGACCGAGCACTTCCTCCACGAGTTGTACTGCTTCGCGTCCACCCCGTACGACCTCACGGGGTACGACCGCAACGTGCAATACACGACCGACACCAGGATCTCAACGATGGTCAACGAGGTGATATCGAGCTCCGAGTCCGAGGCCAGCGTCGACTCCGACATCGTCATGGTGTCCAGCTCCGGACCCGCCGAGCCGCCGCCCGGCCCGTCCCGCCCGCCCGCGCCCGTCTACCCGCAGAACTACATCCCCCAGCCCGTCGCCGACAACGTCATCCCCATCGAGACGATATCGCAGTCCGACACCGACGACGACGACGAGGTCATGGTCGTCGGCTACATAAAGCCGCCGCAGGACCGCACGCCCGAGGTCGTCGACCTGCTCGGCTCCGACAGCGACGTCATCGTGCAAGACGGCGCCTCGCCGCCGGACCCGCAGCCGCACACCTCCGACGCCGCCGACGGCCGCGCGATGCCGCTCGTCAAGCTCATCCTCAAGCGGCACGCGATGCAGGCCGGCAGCGACGACTCGGACAGCGGGGACGCCACCTACCGGCCGCCGCGCGCGCGCCGCCGCGACCGCGACTCCGCCACCACCAGCGACACCTGCCGCACCACGCCCTCGCCCGCCGCGCCGCCGCCCGCCGACGCCTGGGACCGCTCCTCGACGCCCTCCTCCTACGCCTCCTGCGTCTCCTCCGGCTCGCCGTCGACGCGCCCCACCAGCGACACCGAGTCGACCGACTCCGAGCCGAGCTCGGACGAGCGCAAGCGGCGGCGGCGGAGGCCGCGGCGACGGCGGGACGGCGCGGGCGGCGGCGAGCGGCGGCGCAGCCGGGCGCGCCGGTCGCGCACGCGGCGGCGGCGGCCGGCGGCGGCGGGCCGGGAGCGGGAGCGCAAGTCCAGCTCGGGCCGCGGCGTGAAGTCCTCGCGGCGCAGCGCGTCGGCGCCCGCCCCGCGCGAGCCCTCCCCGCCCCCGCCGCCGCCGCCCGCCGCGCCCGCGCCCGCGCTGCCCGGGCCCAGCGGCGCGCGTCTCCGCCCCGCCAAGAGCCGGAAGCGCCGCCGCCCGACTCCGACCCGCGAGACCAAGAGACTGAGGAGCGTCGTCAACGTGATGTACAATCGCAGGAAGTCGAGCGAGGCCGGGTCCGGCGGCCCCGCGCCGGCCGCGGTCGGCAGTGTCGTGGCGGGCGGGAGCGCCGGCAGCGACGACGTTAGTTCCCGAGTTGTGCCGTCGGAGTTAAGTTGTAGTACCGAAGTGCCGTCGACGAGTCGGAGGGAGGCCGACGATTCCGATTCGGACGACTTGCCCCTCAACCTTAGCGTGCAGAAGACCTATATATCGTTATAAGGTCGGACGATATTGTGATAATTGTATATTTAATTAGATAGATTAGATGTAGTGAGGATGTGTCAAAGATCGATTACCTCCTTCCCGCGTTGGTCGAGAAGTTCGCGCATTATTTCAGTGACTCGTATTTTTATATTGCGTAGTGACGAGTTGAGGCAGTCCCCCGATGGGTCTTGACGCGACAGGCATCACAAAAATGTATGGTTTCTTGAATTGAATCCGGACTGAGCTGGCTGCTTTCAGTCCTGCTTTTGTTCAGGGTCGCGCCATAACAGTGCAGAGTGGCCAGTCAGGCCCTGCTTTACTAAGCCTTTTATACGTTACAATAATATTGTCATGTCATTACAAGTAGAATTGGAAGTAGTCTGCTTCATTTGTATTGTTGTAAATATATGTATAATTATTTGAGATGTACAATCTCGGACTTGTTAATTTATCTGTATAATATTGGGATTATTTTGTAGACGCTAATTTATCTCCTACATCTAAATCAGGGTTGTAAAAATATGAATGGAATAAGTTATCTTCACTTCATTGCATTTTTCCGAAGGTATATCACTGAAATGTATGTAACACTGGTAAATCCAGTCAATATAAATTGGCACTTCATTGCATTTTTCCAACGGTGTATCACTGAAATGTGTGTAACACTGATAAATCCAGTCAATATAAATTGGTTTTTACCAATGATAACATTATTTTAGGTTTAACATACTGATATAATGCTATCGACTTTTTGTTGAAAACATTAATGTTTTGTAAACCCTTTGGACAACAGACGTCAAACAAAGTTATTAAATAGTGATGCTTTTTAGAAACCTAAATTACAAAGATGTTACCACCTTCATGGCCTATCTGAATATAATAATTAATTTTATTGTAATGACGTTATTAGAGTTTGTTTTGAGATTACGGGTAATGAATCAATTTTGGATGTAATTGTTATAAGAGGATTTATATCAATAAAACTGTATGAATATGTACAATAAAACACATGTTTATGATTAGTATATTTCTTACTTTAACCACTAAGGTCAGTAATCAAACCTAAAATGCCATTACATGAAGCATGTGACTGATCAAGAAATATGGTTACAAAGTTTACGTCATAGTTGGCTGCTAAACTGTTTTTTTTTCGGAAATCACATGCGTATGACCAATTTGGTTACACCCACGAATGTACAAAACTATACCATTTGAATAAATATAATTTTTAAAGGTCATGTAATATAAAATTGTTTAAAAACACAAAATTATTTCAAGTTCCTCTAGGCTTTTGTAACCAGTTCATGCCAACATATGTGACGCCATTATATGCAAGAAAAGAGGACTGGTAAAGCTTGAAATAAATGTATAATTGAAGTACATATTTGTTTAATTTTTTTTTAAACCTGGTACGTTACATAGCCATAACTTGTTTTTATTTTATTTGAGATTTGTTACGGTAGAAATAATATCTAATTCAGATAAACTATAATCTTCATTATATTGGTTTATTCCCGTTGTCCCCAAATGCCGTGTCCCCGTCCAACGGGGACAGCGGCACTTTAATAAAATATTTAAAAATACTTCCCGTTGTCCCCGTATCCTGTCCCCGTAAATACAGTTGAATAAAATAATAAAAATTATTGCCCGCTGTCCCCGTTTTTTCTTTTTTCAGTAGTATTATGAGTCGGCATCTTTTACCAAGCTAAGAAAGTTTAAGGAATATAGTTAGATTAGTCTTGGTACCCGGTAGATTAGTAAAAAGAAATTTAAACCTTGTTTTCAAGTTTTTAGTCGGATTTGTTTATATTATAATGAATTTGATCTCAATAGTGAATTATTGTGAATGCTAATGCTGTCCATTTTGTTTAAAAAATAGGCAAGTAATAAGTATACAATCTTAAATGAATTTAATTACATGTCCATTATTTTAATCGATACATTCAAAGTTAAGTTTTCTAGTTACTATGATAAACGGAGCTACCTTGAAAAGGATGCGCCGCTGGGTGTGTCGTGCGCGCCTATGCAGCCATGGAACAAAAGCGCATTAAGAGCAGATAACATTGTTTTATTTAACTTTCCTTTTTCCCAAGTTAAAAACTAAGCTTAAAACAGGAAAACATATTTAAGGGGACAGCGACTCGTGAAATATTTACTTCCCGTTGTCCCCGTAAGCCGAATCTACGTTACGGGGACAACGGGAAAGAAATTTAATCACGTGCCGCTGTCCCCGTGACGGGGACAGCATACGATAAGATAGATCTAATGTATATTCGAGGGAAAATACCACCATTAAAATAAAACTAGTAAGTGTGATAAATCTATGTATTGCATCATTCTCAATCCTAAACTATAAATCAATAACAATACACAATGACATAGGCACATATTATTATCATTCTATGGTACTATTTGCACTCTGTTCTTACTATTACTTTGAAGGCTTTTCGCAGTGAAAGTGCTGCACTGGACATTTCTAGAGGAAGCTCGAATATACTATTGCGAAAAATACATTAGGAATTTTATGGCGTAAAAATTTGTAATCATTAATTAAGATGCAGGGTGTATCGCATACATGTTTTGTTTTTCATCTTTAATTATTGATACACACAAAACAAGAAAGATCATAATTAGACGGCTGAATGTTTCGTTAGCTTACTGCACTACAGTTACAATATTATTATTAATTTATCTTTTATCATATTGTGCAGTATTTTACACGTGAATCTGGTATAATAATAAATCTAAAAATACTTATTTATACAATGTCAATAATACAGCAACTAAGCCAATGATTCTGAATGTAGTTATACCCTGACCGAGAAAATAAAAAACCTGCTCTGGAGGCGCCACATTAGCTATGGTTATAGCAACACTTGGTTGCTATGGTTATACTCACAATATCCAATAATAACAAGGCACGGTTGAAAATTGACATCACACTTTGACAGACAGCAATAATGAATTTATATTGTTTTTTTATTTGATTGTTGCCACTTGAAGAAATTAGTTCCAATAGTTTTCCGCATTATGGCGAGGTTTTTTATTTTAATGGTCGGGCTATATAAAGTGTTTTTTCCTTTAATGCTAAGATATTTTTGAATTCGACTGTACAAAGATATAAATTTATTATGTTGTATGAAGCAAACTTGGGCTCTATCGCTTAGAACTCCTCACTCTGTTTAAAAAATACAATGCGTATTAACGACATCATAACGTAAATTGACGTTAAATAGGCACCTACTACATACGTATACCATTAGTTAATTCTTCATCAATCAACGTTCAATATGCTCTCTTATCGTCAACTAAAATGTATTTACAAACACAACCCAGGTACTCTTAGTTATGGCTGCGTAACTTAAAAGTTGCTTTCAATTGACCAGAATTAAAGGTAAAAGGTATGCGTTGCGTCATTACTAATAATAACGGGATTCAGAACGGTATTAATTATGAGGCGTTTTTATTACTCTATGTTATGTATAGTCAAAGTTAAAAATAATCCAGTTCTTAAAAAGGGGAACAATAGTTATAAAGGATTCTTACGTAGTAAGCCGTTAAACCCCTCAGAATCACAATTAAAATAATACGACACAACCGTGTTTAGTTCCGTTACTATTAGTAAGATCAAACTACTATTATTAAATGTACATATCTTACTTCAAGTTAAAAATAACGGATTATTCTCATTAGTTCCAGTCAATTAATCGACTTTTCTGTAGGTACCTAAATTATGGCAAAATAATGGTAAGACCTCGTCAATAGGTGACCTTAACTTATACATGATAACGTACAATATAGCTATTGATTAGCGTTCATTCACTGCGTAATATTGAAATTCAGCTTGTTCCCAGGCAATCCAAATCTAAGTATGTCAATAAGGCTCGACCGGAAATATAGTATGATTTTTTCTTTCATTACACAGTGATGTTATTTTCTAACAGATAAGTTTTGTTTACAATTAAAATATGAGCAAATAGATAAATGTCGCAAGTTCATTTGTTAGTGGTTAAGTTTAATTGACTTACTATTACGTACTTCAAATAAGTATTAATACGCTGAACCCATACAAGACGATAGTGATCCCAAATTCCTTAAGAAAGCGATAAGTACCTATCTGTTTCACAGCTTGCTTTTATTTAAACATTACCAAAATCTAGGTATTTAAAATATTTACCAATATAAGGTAAATTTATTTTATTGCATTCACGGCTTAATATCTTCCTATGTGAATCAAGAAAGATTTGGTTCTTCCTTTATTATAAAAAAACAGGACCGATCTCGTTTATTTTTAACCTACCTAAAGGTTTATTTAGTAATAAAATATATAAGTAGGTCTCATAACGCCTAGTCAGGCCCTGCGTACCTCTTTTAAATACTGATAATGTAACTCAGCTAGATAAAGCGTAGCCTACACATCTACAATAGTTTTTTCACAATAGTAGATAAATACTTATTTTATTTTCGACTAGCTGACCCGGTGAACATCGTATCACTTCGTTTGACAGGTAAGAACAGTTTGTATGAGAAAACAAAAATGCCGTTTTTAGTGTGAGGAAAACCTCGCAATTTTTCCATATTTTCTCATCGTTTAAAACTGTAAACCTTCCCTGAACATCCACGAAATTTCAAGACTAAAACTAGTCAAATCGGTTCAGCCGTTCTCGAGTTTTAGCGAGACTAACGTACAGCAATTGATTTTATAGATTTTTTATCTTTCCAACCCTGTATGGATTACTTATATAAAAATAATTCATTTGACAAATTATTATACAAATATATGAAATACTATCTCTAAAACATTTATAGCAAATAATTTAGCACCAGCACATGAAGCCCGAAAACACATCACATATTCAAAGCCTAACAAGCAGTTATTATCAGCATCGCTTTAAGTAATAGGGTAAGTTATTTTTGTATATAAAATATGTTTTTTTTAACAGTACAAAGTACGTTAACTAATTCAAATGAATTTAAAACCGGCAGTACCTGTAGGTACGCAAAAAAAAAAGAGTCCGTGACTTGTGGCGACCCTTGCACTCTCGTATTCTCAACTTTCACTTAGTCTCCCTAGTAGCAGTGACGTGTTGTATAAAAAACAATGTTAGTAATGTTACTGCGTTAACTTGTGTAATATATTTCACAAGCCCACTTGTTTACTCAAATCTGACAACTGTAATGGAGCCGAGGTATCAATAGTTATTTGAATACAGTACGAGTTTTTATAAAACAAAATATCTCAAATATTAAAAAATACACAATTGAATTATGCAATCCCTATGCATAAAATGTATACTTTTAATAAAAATATATTAAACATAGAGGGTAATACTACCCTATTACTTTTATATACAATAGCTACATTTTCAAATTCATTAAAATTAATCAAATTCCGTAATATGTGAGGTGAAATAAACGGCATCGTTGGACTTAACAAAAAATGGGCATAAAGTGTATAAACCGTCTGACATTGACCAGCTTTCTTTCATGTTAAACCTTATCAAGTTTAAATATTTAGGCAACACAGCCTACAGCTACACAAGATAAATTGTTTAGGTTAACTAGCTCAACACTATACCAACATGCCAATTTAGTGATAGGTCTTTCAGAAAGGGTACACACGAAAATGTGTTGTTTAAAACATTATGACGGGTGAAATTACGACGGATTAACTTCAACGACGGTGTTCATGTGCTGGGGGTGGGGCTTGAACTCGACCACTTCTTTCCACACGAGCTCTGAAATTTACAGATATAAATAAAAATATGCGATGAACTTCCATCTGTGAGGACCTATCAGTGATTTGTATAACTGCCATTTTTTTAACATAGATAAATTTTGTAATTCCTGGTCTTCCCAAAATAAATAATAAAAAAAAAAACTTGTATTGACGGTAAAATATGGTATCAAACAAGTTTTATGAAATTTGGTTTACTCTGGATGAACCAGAGCGGTGTATAAGCAGTGTGATTTTATTTTTTATTGTTTTAGAGTCGTTTCTATGACTATTGTTATAAGCAAAATAAAACTTGGCCACTGGGCTTTTTTCATACAAACGTGGTCACTTTAGCGTCTCATAGATAGAAAACTATTTGCAGCTATGCAATGATTATTACGTCAATGGAGAGGCCAAACGCCCTATTATCGAATCACAGTTTCAAAAATTGCCAAAAATCGTTCACTATTCTCAAAAAGGAAAAACAATAAACCGAATTTGACGCTCCATATATCGTCACATGAATTTTGACTTGACTTGACTGTTTTTCCTTTATGAGAGAATTGAGCGGTTAGTGTAAATTCTTGAAACTGTGACTTGTTAATCGGGCTTTTGGCCTCTCCATTGACTAATAATCATTGCACAGCTGCAAATAGTTTTCTATCTATGAGACGCTAAAGTGACCACGTTTGTATGAAAAAAGCCCAGTGGCCAGGTTTTATTGCCGGTGAGTTTAGATTGCTCGCAGAAGTCAGTTATAAAATTACTTTTTAAATCAAAGAAAACAGAAAGACTATTTTGCAAAACACAATTTCGCCTGAGCTCTGACTAATCCATTGCATTGTTTATACTCCCGCCCGCCCGTATAAATGACATGAAAAAGATAATTAAGTGGCAAACGTTCTGTGCAATCAACACTTTAGCAAATTACCTTGAGAAAAAATTAATTAAGAAACCGCAGCGTTAATATTAGGTATGCGTTTAATGAAAGAGATGAATCAACACTCGATTGTAACATTAGTTATTAAGGTACATGTACAGTCGACAGCACATCAGAGCTCAGAGTACCCTAATCTGAAATTATTTCTACAACCAATTTTCAGCTTTATTCACTTTACCTAGAGTTCTCTTTCAATTGAGAATTTTTGAGAGATTAGGGTGGGTCGATCTGCTGCCTTATCCTCTATTCTATTATCTGGTACACACACTCTATGCTTATTTTGGAATTAGATACACTGGGGGAATAATACACAAAGATAATTATTTATATATATTGCCAAAGATTTCTTTCTTAACCTATATACTTCCACTGCTGAGCAAAGGCTTCCCCCTAACCTCTGAGTTCTCGAGCTTTCGCTTGTGTGCTTTTTATTATCACTTATTTAATGGAGTGTTCAATCATCATTATTATGTTTTTTTAGTCATGTCATGTGACGTACCTAACTATGATGCAACTGGTTTCCCTTTTGTAAGGGTTACGGAGGTCAGATGGCAATCACTCCATTGTAATAACCAGGCTTGTAAAATCTAGGACTATTGTCGAAGCGGACCCTGGGCTCCATACTGGATGCAATCGGAAAACGCTGACATGATTTTTTTATATATATACTGAGTCAGTTGACAGACAGACACGCAGCCCACCCGATGGTAAGCGGCCACTGCGGCCTATTCCATTGAAGGACACATCACCAGGAAGCGTCGCACAATGTGCTGCCAGACTGCGTAGACTCATCCGATCTTCGAGCCTATGATTTCAAGTGTACTGGGTCCCACATCAATACTGCCGGAACACAGCCAGAGCTATTATGGCGGCAGATTTCACCTGTGGGGCTGGTAGCTAGCCAGTCGGACTCTGAAATAGCCCTACCACCAACCAATGATGAGATGACTATACATTTATAACTCACCCTTCCACTTGTCGACAGGCAGGTCCATGTCCTCGAAGCTCTGGTCGTAGGGCACGGACTCCGGCTCGTCGGTGGGGTCGGCGTACTGCGCTAGGTATTCGTGCGCCAGCGCCTGCTCGGCTGTTATACGCCTGTGCCGGAACAAATAACTATCAGCGTTCTATTTTTATTATTATATTTTTTTAAAGCATTTTGCCTGGCTTCATGGCGATAATAATATAAATATATTAGAAAAAATTTCGCTGTCCGGGTGAGTGTACTGGACAGCGAGGGACGTGGGTTCGAGTCCCGCCTGATACATGGACAAATTGAACTTTTTCTAATATATTTATATTAATATCAGCATCCTTCTTAAGTGGAAGGAAATGCGCAACGCTTATCCCTCCCCGAAGGTGTTAAGAGGACCGTCGGGTCGGGCTGACCGCCTTACAACCACCCCCTGTTACCCCACAACAACTATCAACCTACTGAGTTCTAACTTAAGGACATTACTATTGTCTATGATATTTTGTGTGGGAATATGTACCGAGCTAAAAACTGACGTGACAATAGAGGATGATGATGAGAGAATGATTGTTGACTAAGAATCTCATAGATTTTCAGTATACCTACATAGAATGACGTTGCAAAAGCTACTAATTGATGTCTTTAAAAATTTTAAAATAGGCGTATTAAAGCAGATATGTATAGCCTGACCAAGAAAATAAAAAACCTGCTCTGGAGGCGCCACATTAGCTATGGTTATAACAACACTTGGTTGCTATGGTTATACTCACAAAAAAACTCACAATATCCAATATTAACAAGGCACGGTTGACAATTGACATCACACTTTGACAGATAGCATTATTGAATGACATCTTATTGTTTTTTTATTTGATTGTTGCCACTTGAAGAAATTATTTTAATAGTTCCAATATATTTCCGCAGTATCGCGAGGTTTTTTATTTTAATGGTCGGGCTATAATTCATAATATTCTTGACGATTATCATCCCTACGGCATCCGACTTTAATTACATCGATTAAATATTTTAGGCATTTCTGTCTTCCATACAATTATTCAAAATAAGGCACGTTGACTATTAAAAACAAAACAAGTGAGAACAAAGTTTGCATTTAAATTTCAATTAACATGAGTCAAGCTTTGCTAACAAGTAATAAAATAGCCATTTTTTTCTGTCTACAAATGTCAAAAAGTACTGTACTAACTTGTCAGCATCTAACTCCAGCATCAGTTCAAGCAGGTTGACGGCGAGGGGGTTGGCGCCGCGGAACACGTCGCGGAACTCGCGCCGCTTCAGCGTCGGCAGCGACTGGATGTACGTCCTCGCCTGCCAAGCAAAAGCGATTACTTCACTTCTATTCCCAAGGGATAAGAGGCCCTATATAGACAAGCGGCACTTATGACGTGCGTTATCGCTTATTTGTGATAGCGAATGTAGAACCCGTACTTTCAATATTGATTGACCACGTGACTTTTCTAAGGCACCTGTCACATCCATACAATTCGAAGCTAGCGAATTTCGCTATCGCTGTCAAAATGATACTTTATATCTAGGCCCCAAGGTTCAATATTTCACTTTAGACAAACGTAGTCGTGGGTGCTGGATTTAATTGTAAACCGCGTAACACGATCAATATTAAGAAGAAACTGAATTTGCTATCAGTATTCGTGTCTATGCCAAAGGAATAAGGTTCAGAATTAGGCGGTCGACTAAAGATAGCTTTTGAATGGAATCAATAGCTAATTCATCATAAATACATAATCATAAATTATTTCAAATAAGTTATTTACTTCTGAACACTATGACTGAATACTATGAGCAACACTACACTTACCTAAATGCCTTTAACTATATTTAAATGTTAAACTTAATTCCATAATTATGGGAAAATTAATAAACAAAATTATACGTCACGTTTTGCGGTAGCACTGAAGCAAAATCTGTGTTCTGAAACTCAACAAAATGACTATTTTTAATATTTATTACCATCTAATTAACCTATTCAGTTAACACGAAAATTATTCACGGCTATTGACAAAAACTACAGACATTAAGACCTATCCTTGAGAAAATGTGATGCTAAAATAATGTTACAATGGTAATTATTATAAATAAGAGATAAATAACCAGAATGCAGGTATATGGCACCTGTGACGTTAGTTATACTACACCTAATTTATTTGGTTTCAACAATACATACAAGATACATTTACAGAACACTGAAAAACCTACAGACATAACACAATATACAAAACATTTATGCAAATGCTTGAATCGATAACAGGTAGACGCCGACTGACTTACAAAAAAACATAACAAGATAAATACGCAAGTATTTATGAAAGCGATTAGACGAACATTGTGTTAAATATAATCAAATAAAATAGGTTCAGAGATAATTAAATAAAGCAATTCATAGTTAAAATAGTTTTAATCTATTAAGTCGGTTAAAAGAAAAGCTAGTTTTGAAATAATAATTGTACCAATATTCATTTGTCTTACCTCTTCACTAATTATCTTATCGATTGTCTCTTGTTCGGGCTTCCCGCACAAGAACAATATCCTCGTGAGGTGATCAATGTCTGACGCACAAATGTTAAGGTTAACAAGCACCAAACTTACACAAGCTTCAGATCGACAAGACAAAACCACATCAATTAAAGCGAGTTATCGCGAAGCTATGTTATTTCTGCTACAGTATATCTATCGTTCAACGCGCATTCACCTAGCAAGCTGTGCTCATAGATATGAAAACAAGTGTTTAACGATATTTAAATGTGGGAAGTCGGTAAACAATCGATAACAATGATTCTGATCTGATTGTATAGTTTAAATAAAATAACTGAGCTGGGGCAATTCGACAGTCTCGAACGACAGTGGTTTTAGACCATGCTATGTTTTTTTTTAGTATATTTAGGTAAACATTTAGCAATAATCGTTCATACCGATTGACGACGACTGCTTGCTTCCTATGTGAATGCGCTTAGATAATTGAATATTTTAGTTTTATCTATTATTTTTTTAATAAGCATGTCCCCATAACACACAAGATTACTTACAGAGTCTGAAGATATTTTCTGCATGAATTCCTGACTTGGGGTTCCAAGTACCTCCATGATCAAATTCAATTGATGGATATCTGTCTCGTCCATTAAGGTTGAAAGCACAAAAGAACATGTCAACTACGAGGGTATTTATTAAAAATGGCGCTGCGACATTGCATGATAATGGACATGCAAATGTTGCATTAGGGGAACTATAATGTCATGCTATTTATGAGTGCAAGTTAATCAATATTCGTCCTTAAGTGCAGATTCCGAAAAAAATCTCAATAAATGTGCAGCATGAAATTCTTATGTGGTTCTAAAATGGCTGTTTTAACACTTACCACAGTTTTGATCTTGGATCCCCATTTTTGTTATAATATATGAACAACAAACATTTTACACGCATCCTGCATTCACACAGTTAGTCACCCACCACTGACAGCAGAACTTTAAAAACACTTTAGTGAAACTACAGTTCCTTCTAAACAATTATCCAATAGTAATAATTATCTAGTAGTAAGACCCCAATAGTACCTTTTATTTAGCAAGTACCTTATATGTAGGTAAGTGCTAAATATACATTAACAACTACAACAACACAAAGTGTAAAAAGGATACGGTCAGATCCTGGGAATAATGTCCTGCCAGTGAGCAGTTCTGCCATGATGCAACCAACCGACCAAATGTCTACTGTCTGGTTGTAATGCATCCAGTTTAACATGATCTCCGGTGCTCTGTACCACCTACAAAATAAATGCAACTTGTGTGAATAAGTACGTACATCTACAAAAACAAATCGATAGACATATTATCTGTCTCTGAGAAAATGTGAAAACCAAGAGTGGACTACAGAGAACAGCATCCTAAAGTTAAATGGCATAAGCAATTACCTGTGTATTCGCGAACAATGCAATGTATACTAATTAAGACTTATGGGAATTCAAGATATTTTAATAAGTTTTTATTTGTATCATGTAATTTTTACGGAAACATGTAACATTTCCTTACCTTGTCGCCACATAACCTGTCATCTCAGTTTCAGTAGGTCTGGCTAGACCAAAATCAAGAATACGCAATTCACAGTCTTCATTGACGGCAATATTCGAGGGCTTAAGATCCTAGAAATAAAATATTAACATAAAGGAAACAACTCACAATTCTAAACAACTAAAATCACCAACCAAGCAATTGTTAACTTGATTCGGAACATGACTGCGATGTTCATTGTTCTAGATAATTAGATGTAGATTAAATCATGAATGGAACTTAATACAAGTAACAATTATTGCTCCATCTACAATTGCATTTTATGCAAAATGGATAGGTTACCATACGCATGGTAACTTTTGATGTAACACCATACTCTATATCTTAAAATACAATATCTCTTATTCCTATTTCTTTTTGTCATATTTTGCGCCTGAATATAATAATATTAAATTATAAGTATAATTATGTTTATAATGATATTTATGATCTAAATTACATTATTATTTAATAATCATACCCTATGAATGATGCCTGCAGAATGAATGTACTTTAGTCCTCTCAAAATCTGGTAAACCAAAAACTGCACATGGTCATCTGAGAGTTTCTGAGTCCTGATAATGTTGTTAAGATCAGCTCCCATGAGGTGAGTTACCAAATACACTTGTTGGAACTCCTCTAATGTTTTCTCTGGGCTGAACACATCCAGCAGTCCTGAAGAAAAATATGATAATATAAAGTGTAGCTGATTTTGTTGCTGACTGTACTTACAGTTTGGTAGGTAACCTTCCTAATTAGAAATGTTTATTGAAAATGATAAAATTTTTAAGTAATAATTCGTTACTTTATAAGCTTCAATTATTAATCAGAAAATTAGATGAATATTAACCAAAACTTGATTTCTTACTAAAAATTGTAATTTTGTTGAATTCTTGGGATTTACATTAAATAAAACTAAATATGAATTTCATGATTCTATAACATTTGGGAATGAAAAACTAATAATTATCACACAATAATCAGAAATTTTCAGAATACTTTTACATAATTCAAACTTATTTTCAGCTATTTAAGAAAGCAGACTAAAAGAGGAAGAGAAGTGTATTTAAAAATGAGTATTTAAAACAAAATCAATACAAAAGTGCATTCAAAACCAACCGAACACCCACACCAAACTATAAGTAAATATGTATCAGATTATCCAATTACAAAATATAATTTGGTAAGATGTCAACGTGGGATATTTAGAAAATAAATCTTATTAATCCCGCCAACTATGTGTCAAACCTCAAGAAGTTGCGAAAGTTTCTAATGTGTAAATAAAATTTATTTTTATCCATCTCACCAATAATATTCTCATGATTCATATGTTTTAGCATACGAAGCTCGCGGTAGGTCCTCTTTGCGTGCACGGCCGACTGAAATGGTCTCGCCAACTTCTTTATGGCCACCTTCATACTGTGCAACGTATCGAAAGCCGAACTGCAAACAAAGTCGTTAGTATTCATTATAGACAAATACGAAAACTAGTTCCGCCTACGCAAGGGCAATGTACCGAATAGTCTTATATGTAAAACATCGCCATTTCTAATTAATCGTCTTCAACCGATAATAAATATTGGCAGACTGCCTGTTCGGCTCATAAAGAAATACGTACCATACTTGACCGTAGGCGCCAGATCCTACAGGCGTTAGCATTTGGTATCGTTCTGGCACGATCCATTCCGTTTTGTTAATTTCTACTTTGTGATATCGAGGCATTTTTACTTCTTTTATCTACGGCACCTTCTTAAATCGTAATACTGAAATAATATATGTTATGTAAACAACAATCAGCTTTTCAAAATGGATACACACTCGATTGCAAAATAATCGTGAGACAAAACGATAAAAAGAGAATTTAATACGCCAAAAAGCTGCACTGCCTGCTGACTTTTGTTTGACAGGTGACATCAGGTGACATGACATGTTGGCTTTTGGCTTTTCTGTCAAAAAGCCACAACCACAGACTAGACAAACGTCAAGATCACGCGAACGAGTTGAAACCAAGTTGACACGAGTTGATTACCGGAATGCTTTGAGTAACGAAATGTTTCAAATAAAAGAAAAAATTATGGGATGGATGTGTAATATAATATAATTTTGATGATAGATGGGCGTTCGTTGGGTTTAATTTAAACCCAGCTTGGCAAAAAGGTTATAAACTGGATTATAACAAGGCAAGGCAAGTAGGCAAAATAAAATATATATTACGTCGTTTTAAATTCCCAAACAGGGCGAAAATACGATACGTTACGTACGAGTACGACTCGAGTTTTTATTGTATTTTTCTTCTTGTTCAATTGAGTATTTTTATGTTCAAGCATAGTGAACTTTTAGACTAGGAAAACTACTAGAAAAATCTGAACAAATTTTTTCCATTACCCATCCCTTTATTATAATCCACACTCCCTATAATAGAATATTATCATTGTCTTGATCTCCTTTGGTACAATATATTAAAATAAAAATAAACTGTCAGTTTGACATTGACATAAACCTTGCGCACGGCAAGCAAAGTAATTTTTATTCTACTTCCAGCTAATTTATTTCTTTACATTTATTGAAATAAGAAAATATGGCTCAAACGGCCGGCGTTAAGCCTATGGCCATTGCTGGCCGAGTAGCAATAGAAAGGGAACGATGTTTGGGTATGACCGATGCTGAAAGGGCCTGGCGAAAGCAGTGGTTAAAAGATCAAGTTTTGGCCCCAAACGAACCCGTTCACGTTGAAGAATACTGGAAGGAACGCACCAATCCCATTCGCCGCATCTACCGTGCACCGCTCGATGCACTCTTTACTAAGCTTACTCCTGTTTTGGTATGATTACATAACTATAACCTATACACATAGAAACAAAACAAACGATTAGTAGTATATTTGAGTCATTACTATAATATAAAATATTCTTTCTTCATTGCGTCAGTATATTAAAAATACAACAAAGATCCATCATATTTTGTAGTTTTTTTTTTATAATAGGGTCCTGTAGGACTCCTTAATACTTGTGGTAAATATTTACAAATTTAATATTAGCATTTTGTTTTTCAGGGTCTGGAACAAGCAGCAAATTATAGATACATCACTGGAAAACTCGGGCTTATTGCTGTTGGTGTCCTTTCAGTACATTATTATTTCAAATACCAAGGAAATGTAAGAAACACCATCTTTCTTTTTATAGAATTTGTCTGATTGTATCAAAGTTTTCATAGTATTTAAAATCAGTAAAAACAAATTACTTTTTCTTGTTACCCTGATTTGTTCTAAAATCAGTAAAAATGTAATCTTATTACAGGACTGGACAAAGAAGGGTGGTTGGAAAGTACTAAGAACAAAGCCAATGGTTCTCCCAGGACAACCTGGTTTCCCATTCAAGTCAGAGCGCTGCACTGGTGCCGACTATGCTGATAGGGGCTTCAAAAATGCTACCATTTAGAGAACTGGCTACTATTTTCATGTAGTAGTATTCTAGCAAAATCTTGGGATATCTTTGTTGCTACTTGAATAAAAACAAGTTAATATAAACTTCTGAATAAAATATATTCTTATTTATAAATATATTTTTATTTTTCCATTATGCAAAATGAATTCCTTCCGAATTGAAGGCATGTAATATTTTCATGAAGTCATCTACATCCATTGTTCTGGCTCTCATCTCACATGCTTCAGCATCTGTTAATATTTCTTGGACTTTTTGTTTTATATCAAAATCTTCAGGTATTTCCTAGAAAAACAATATTCCTTAATAAAAATTACAATACAAATGAGTATACATAATACTTATTATGTATAATAATGTTACAACAACATTTGACTTTAGTATTTGTTAAGAAAAACTGTATAAAAAAAATAGAATTTTATTAAACTTACTTTGTTATGTAAAGAGCAGTGGACCCTGTAGTTTTTTTCCAACACAGCCATTGTAGTAGCATGCTTGAAAGCTGCTGATAAAGTTTTGTTTTTCCTTACAAAAGCTATTCTAGTCAACCCATCCCATTCAACAAAATTTATTGGTGGAGGTGGATTTCGGGGTTCTATCCTCACTACACTGGACTCAACCTTTGGTGGGGGCCTGAAGTTGTTTTTGCCAACCTGCAAATAAAAATGGAATAATTTCTTCTTCATCTAAAAACTGTTTCCAATAATATCAATTTTCATCACCATTAACAGTACATAAATGGTGGACTATCAGCATTTACTGGTATATAGCTTATGAATATAGCTTGAAAGTTTGCTACATTCAGAAAATAGGGAAAAGATTTGTAATCAATTGTATTTATTTATAATTGTATGTATACCTTCATCAACATGTCTACTCTTGCCAGTAACTGAGTGTTTATTGATAATCTACAGTAAAGTTTATCTCCAGGTTTAGCTACTAAGCGCTGTGCAAATTCTTGCTGGAACATCAGCACTGCACATCTAAAGAATGGCCTATGCAAGAGAAGTTTGAAAACTAGAGGTGAACTGATTTGATAAGGAATATTTGCTACACAAATATCAAAAAATGGTAATTCCGTTTTAAGGACATCACCAACTAATATTTGTAATTTTGCCTGGTAAGGCGTTCCCTGCACTCGTTTTTGAAGTTCAGCAACCAATCTGAAAATGAAAAATAATTATAAATGCTTTCTGATAATAGCTAACTTGAAAAACATTTACAAAATATGTAACTAATCAATATTTCCACAAAAAATAAATTTATGTTGGTACCTTGTATCAATTTCACATGCTATTACTTTTTTCACTCTATCAAGTAACTTTATTGTCATGTTACCAGTTCCCGGACCGATTTCAAGAGCAACATCTGTAGGTCTCAGTCCAGATTTATCAAGCATTGATGTTATAATCAAAGGATTTTTAAGGATGTGCTGGCCGAAATCCTTATTAAATTGAATTCCTGCAGGAAAGTTTAAATGAATAATATAGTTTCTCACACATTTCATGGCATTTACTAATATCGTAACCTGTAAAACTATAAAATACCTTGCTTGGCCACTTCATTATGGACTCGCGACTTCTTTTCAACTTTGACTTTCGGCATAATGCTTTTCAATATTTATCATTAAAAATAAACGATATCTTACACAAAAATAACCACATGGGAAGCAAAATAAATAAATAAATTGGATTGAAATTGTCACAGCAGGTTGCCTTCACAGACTAGATAGAAGATAAAGTTGCCTTTCCCTGCTGTCAAATATGACACACTTATGACAAGTAAGCAGGGTGACCATCTAAAAATTATAGAATTTGCCATACCAACCAAGACAGACAGACTAAAATAAATTATCTGGCACTAAATTATTTTTATTTATTAGACCATGGATTTACCATGGATGGAAACGAAATCGGTGATTTGAAAGCGGTTGCGTGCCTATTACACAGCTATTATAAGAGAAGCAATAAAAAAAAATATTCTATTCACAAACTCATTTCATATAATGTGCTCTTTCATCATTTTGTAAATTTGTAATATAATTTTTATGGTATTATATTTTATTAAATTAAATTTCAACTATTTATGGTCTTTTACCCCCCTTTTGTAGTATGGGTGAAAAAAGCCAACCGCCCAACCCTATGAAACGCCAGTCATTAATCAATGACCATTTTTTTTACTAGCAACACAATAAATTTTGGCATGGTTGATCTCTACGGGACCGAGTGAAATAGAACCGTTTTGTGGAATTATTATGAAAATGGAGTGGAAACCCGAACAAGAAGGCTTGAGACAAATACTAACGCTTCTCAAGGAGTCTCAATCACCAGACACAGCTACTCAAAGAGCTGTTCAACAAGTATCCTTTTAAATTTTCATGTGTATGCGTTCGATCGGCGTGGATATTTTTTATGTCTCTAACCGTCTTCTCCTGTATTTATGTTGGCCTATTAACATTTGATTATCTCAATTAGCCCTTTGCTTTCAGTTCTCAGCATCAGTCTTTAACAATATGCTTAGCGTCGCATCTCGACGCTTCCGATAGAATCGATTTTTCCGACATGACACTTATTGACAGCTTTCGATGATATTTTCTTAGCGATTTATCTCAGAAATTGGAAGAACTCAACAAATATCCTGATTTCAACAATTATTTGATATTCGTATTGACTAAATTAGTCACTGAAGAAGAGCCTACCCGATCTCTTAGTGGCTTGATTTTGAAAAACAATGTGAAAGCTCACTACAACAGCTTTATGCCCGAGGTAGCCGAATTCATCAAACGTGAATGCTTGTCTGCTGTCGGAGACCCGTCACCTCTTATTCGAGCAACTGTGGGCATTATTATCACTACTATTGCCAGTAAAGGTGAACTAACCTCTTGGCCGGAACTCCTGCCAGCGCTATGTCAAATGTTAGATTCACAGGACTATAATGTTTGTGAGGTAAAAATTGACTGTAAACATTATATACTGTTTATAATATTGGGATCAAGCAGTAATAAATGGTTATTTAATTTTGTCTTTCTTTACAGGGAGCATTTGGGGCACTGCAAAAAATTTGTGAAGACACTGCGGAGTTACTGGACAGTGATGCGTTAAACAGACCACTGAATGTTTTAATACCAAAATTTTTACAGTTCTTCAGGCATTCATCTCCAAAAATAAGATGTCATGCCATTGCTTGTGTTAATTACTTCATCATGGGTCGAACACAGGCTCTGATGTTGCACATTGATGCTTTCATTGAGGTAATATAATTATTCTGCTTTAGCTTGAATATGTAACTGCTTGCATAAACATACTACAAGGTTGAACATTTTTAAAACTGAAATGGAATGATACTGTATTGTACCAACATTATGATATGAATAAATATCAATGTTGTGTGTCTAATTATTTATTTTTATCTTTTTAGAACTTATTTCATTTAGCAGCAGATGAAGATCCAGATGTTAGAAAAAATGTTTGTCATGCTCTAGTATTATTGCTGGAAGTTCGATTGGACAGACTAATACCACATTTACCTAACATTATAGAGGTAAGTGATGTGTTTGTTTAATGGGCTCAACTGTACTATAAATACCCTCCCCCTCCCCCCAACCCCTCCCCCTTAAATCGTGGGTATTTATTCGACAGTACTTCCGTTTAATGCTTAAATATGGGTTAGAGTCAATTTCCACTGGTCTCAGTTCAGATTATTATTGTTAGGTATAATTATATTCTCTTCTTGATTATTACAAGGTGCTTCAGAAGGAATTTGAACACAGTGTTTTTTATAAATATTCATTGTTTGTCTAAAGAGAAATCTTTTTTTTTTGTAGTACATGTTGGTTCGAACACAAGACCCTGAAGAAGGTGTGGCCTTGGAAGCATGTGAGTTCTGGCTGTCTCTAGCGGAACAAAATGTCTGCAGGGAGGTAAGCTCTTCATAGTCTTCATATTGTATGTCTTATATTTTATTAACTGTAATAAAGCAAAATGAGGTTTTATATATTATTTACACAACAGATAACAGTTATTAATAATGGTCCTACTTGCTTATCTTAAATTGCTCTTTATCAATATATTATCCTAATAAGTTACAATACACTTAGGTTTTTTTTTTTTGAGCTGGCCAGTTAGATCCAGAAATACTGATAGAGAAATTTGTATTCATTTGCATTAAGTTTAATAATGATAATAAGTGAAGACTGAAAGTATGTTGCCGTTTGCTAATTGATACAAATCGACATTGAAGACGTAGGATTTGGAGATTTGGAAGTTTATTATGATAAGAGTTTGGTGTAACATATAGATAAGTTGTTTTTTTTTTTTACAATACACTTAGGTTTAGTTAATAAGGTTTAGGGTTAAAGAATATTTATTTCTCATAAGAAAGCACATTTCACTTACATGAGAAAATATTAAAATATGTACAAAGTTTATAATATGAGTGAACAAACTAATAATTATATTCTAAACTTATATTTATCCTATATCTATTTTTATAATTTTACCCTGTATCACCAATGAAGAGACGAACTATGATGCAGTCAATTTTCAAACAGTTGTGATAATATATTTTGTTGGTCACTTGGTTGGTTTTGGCTTGGTTCACACGTTGGTTTTGGCAGTATTTTATGTAAGTCTGATCATATACATAACTTATAAGTACTGGTAGGTACAATGAGAAATGTTTAATTTACAAAATATCTTCTACTTATTAAAAAACTTCTCATAAGTGAGCTAGATTGGTAGTGTGGTACCTACGCATCTGAAATTAACTTATTTTAAAAGATCTTAAAATAAAATTATCAACAAATTTTGTGGGCAGCTGTTCTTCATGCAATGATATTTCAATATAATTAAAAAGCTGGCTTAAACATAAGCATGTTATTTTATAGGTATTGGGACCTCGGTTGCCAGCGTTACTACCAGTCCTGGTCCGTGGCATGCGGTACTCCGACATGGACGTGGGCTTGTTGCGAGGCGACCGCGACGACGACGCCGACGACGCTGAGCCCGATCGCGAATCAGACATCCGCCCGCGCTTCCACAAGCCGCGTTCACATACCATCAAACATAATGGTAAGATATATAGATTCCTGCATAAGAAGATAAGTAGTACCTAGTAGAGCATATTGCCCGAGGAATTGCGAGCCTAAAGTTGCAGTGGGCAGGACACATTGCAAGGAGGACTGACGGCCGTTGGGATGGAAAGGTCCTTGAGTGGTGGCCACGTGCCGGGAAACCATGGTAGGCCTCCTACAAGGTGGACCGATGATCTCATAAAGATCGCCGGAATCCACTGGATGCGGGTAGCGCAGGACTAATCGGTTTGGAGATCCTTGAGGGAGGCCCATGTCCAGCAGTGGATGTCGTTTGGCTGAAATGTTGATGATGATGAGTAGAGCATATGCGTTTTAATGTTGTCTAACTGCATGGCAGAACATCTTCATTCAATTTAAATCATTGTTGTCATATTTGGTAAACTACCTTAAGCAACCTAAGGCCAATGCTGACTCCTGGTCGGTTATTGCAATGTGCCCAGTAAAGACATGCATTATGGTTTTATAAATATAATTTATTTTGCTAAATCTGAAGTTGTAGGAGGTGTACACAGATGATATGACTAAGTATTGCTGCAACTTAGATGTTGACTGATGTGGCTGTTGTAAGTTGGGTAGATCATGGAGTGATTGCATATACTACGCGTTTGCTTCAAATTACATGAAATTTCTATTCGGATTTGTACGGCGTCGAACCTTAATGCGTGGTAATAAGGTCTGTTTTGGAGCGGTGCAGTGATGCGGGGGGAGAGGTAGCGGCCAACTCGAAGCAAACGCGTAATGTATCACAAGGGCTAATCCAGCACGCCGCTTTTTTTCCTTTTCCTATCGCTGTGGATGTGTATAGTCTGTAGTGTTGCTGGTTTTTGACGTTCTATGATATGTGCCACACCTTAGTTCGAATGGAAAATTTCTGCAGCTCACGGCTACAAAAAAAAAAAAATTGTCACGTGACTCACGGACTGTTCTGGCTATATAAAGAAACGCGCGCGGACGTACGAGTAAATAAAAGGATAGAGATTTGTGGCGAAACATAAAAGGGTACGTACAACAGTGGACGGAAACAGGCTGTTGATAAATGTGTTGTTGCAGCGGGCGCGGGCGACAGCAACATGTCGGGCGGCGGCGAGTCGGACGACGAGGACGAGGGCGGCGCGGACGCGGACGACGGCTCGCTGTCGGACTGGAACCTGCGCAAGTGCAGCGCGGCCGCGCTCGACGTGCTCGCCAACGTGTTCGGCGCCGACCTGCTGCCCGTGCTCTTCCCGATACTCAAGGAGACGCTGTTCCACGAGGATTGGATTATCAAGGTTCGAAGCTAGAATGTTAGCCTGTATCAGATACAATTACGTTTTGTGTTCGCGTGTATTGATTTGCGACGAACTCGCCTTCTTGGACAAGGCCTTTGAGACTTAGTGCGGAAAATCTATAGGAAAGGAGAATGCAAAACTTGCCATTTTTCTTGGGCACAAAAAATTTAAGTTAATTTGCAGACATGAGATGTATTCTACGTGAAAGACCACACACCATAATCGGTCCCAGGGGGAAATAATAATCGTCCATAATAATTTATTATTTTTATATAAACAAATAATTAACATAGTAAACATATTTTTTTTCACTAGGACCAATTTTGTCGACGCCATAATAAAAGTTAAAAGTTTTTATTGTATCTACTTTGTAGTCTATGTCCCAAATCTGCACACCAATTATTATTTTTAGGGCCTAGTCTTTTGCATTGTCCTTAAATCCTAAAATGTTGTATTATTTGACAGGAGAGCGGCATCCTTGCCCTAGGCGCGGTGGCGGACGGCTGCATGAGCGGCATGGTGCCGCACCTGCCGGACCTGGTGCCGTACCTGGTGTGCTGCCTGGCCGAGCGCAAGGCGCTGGTGCGCGCCATCACGTGCTGGACGCTGTCGCGCTACTCGCACTGGATCGTGTCGCAGCCGCACCACGAGCCCTACCTGCGCCCCGTCATGACTGAGGTACCCGCCACTACACTACGCACCACTACACTACACACCACTACACTACACCTGGTGTGCTGCCTGGCCGAGCGCAAGGCGCTGGTGCGCGCCATCACGTGCTGGACGCTGTCGCGCTACTCGCACTGGATCGTGTCGCAGCCGCACCACGAGCCCTACCTGCGCCCCGTCATGACTGAGGTACCCGCCACTACACTACGCACCACTACACTACACACCACTACACTACACCTGGTGTGCTGCCTGGCCGAGCGCAAGGCGCTGGTGCGCGCCATCACGTGCTGGACGCTGTCGCGCTACTCGCACTGGATCGTGTCGCAGCCGCACCACGAGCCCTACCTGCGCCCCGTCATGACTGAGGTACCCGCCACTACACTACGCACCACTACACTACACACCACTACACTACACCTGGTGTGCTGCCTGGCCGAGCGCAAGGCGCTGGTGCGCGCCATCACGTGCTGGACGCTGTCGCGCTACTCGCACTGGATCGTGTCGCAGCCGCACCACGAGCCCTACCTGCGCCCCGTCATGACTGAGGTACCCGCCACTACACTACCCACCACTACACTACACGCCACT
This sequence comes from Mecyna flavalis, assembly GCA_949319885.1. NCBI lineage: Eukaryota > Metazoa > Arthropoda > Insecta > Lepidoptera > Crambidae > Mecyna > Mecyna flavalis. The sequence goes on from OX439426.1 coordinate 5,983,597, forward strand.
ACACTGCACGTGGTGTGCTGCCTGGCCGAGCGCAAGGCGCTGGTGCGCGCCATCACGTGCTGGACGCTGTCGCGCTACTCGCACTGGATCGTGTCGCAGCCGCACCACGAGCCCTACCTGCGCCCCGTCATGACTGAGGTACCCGCCACTACACTACCCACCACTACACTACACGCCACTACACTACACCTGGTGTGCTGCCTGGCCGAGCGCAAGGCGCTGGTGCGCGCCATCACGTGCTGGACGCTGTCGCGCTACTCGCACTGGATCGTGTCGCAGCCGCACCACGAGCCCTACCTGCGCCCCGTCATGACTGAGGTACCCGCCACTACACTACGCACCACTACACTACACACCACTACACTACACCTGGTGTGCTGCCTGGCCGAGCGCAAGGCGCTGGTGCGCGCCATCACGTGCTGGACGCTGTCGCGCTACTCGCACTGGATCGTGTCGCAGCCGCACCACGAGCCCTACCTGCGCCCCGTCATGACTGAGGTACCCGCCACTACACTACGCACCACTACACTACACACCACTACACTACACCTGGTGTGCTGCCTGGCCGAGCGCAAGGCGCTGGTGCGCGCCATCACGTGCTGGACGCTGTCGCGCTACTCGCACTGGATCGTGTCGCAGCCGCACCACGAGCCCTACCTGCGCCCCGTCATGACTGAGGTACCCGCCACTACACTACCCACCACTACACTACACGCCACTACACTGCACGTGGTGTGCTGCCTGGCCGAGCGCAAGGCGCTGGTGCGCGCCATCACGTGCTGGACGCTGTCGCGCTACTCGCACTGGATCGTGTCGCAGCCGCACCACGAGCCCTACCTGCGCCCCGTCATGACTGAGGTACCCGCCACTACACTACCCACCACTACACTACACGCCACTACACTACACCTGGTGTGCTGCCTGGCCGAGCGCAAGGCGCTGGTGCGCGCCATCACGTGCTGGACGCTGTCGCGCTACTCGCACTGGATCGTGTCGCAGCCGCACCACGAGCCCTACCTGCGCCCCGTCATGACTGAGGTACCCGCCACTACACTACCCACCACTACACTACACGCCACTACACTACACCTGGTGTGCTGCCTGACTTAAAATGGTTAAAATGGTTCCAACTGACCGACGTCACGCAATAGAAGTAGCGTTCAAAATCATTTGGCTACCACAGCTCTTCACCCATAAAAAAAGGGGAAGAATGAGTGAAAGTAAAAAAAAACGTAATGCGTCGACCCAACTTGGAGCCCAAGGACAGGAAGTAATAAAATTATTAAAAACTCTATTAAGAAATCAACTATCTTAATTGATTGTTTAAAATGTGTCAAGTTTTGGGTTCATGACTCACAACAAAAACTTAAAAGTTAGTCATTTCTAAGTGTAAATAAAATGTTTTCTTTTCTTTCCAGTTACTTAAACGAGTTCTGGACAACAATAAACGAGTCCAAGAGGCAGCTTGCTCGGCCTTTGCGACACTCGAAGAAGAAGCTTGCACAGAGCTAGTTCCATACCTAGGCTACATTCTACAGACCCTGGTCTTTGCTTTCAGTAAATACCAGCACAAGAACCTACTAATACTCTATGATGCCATTGGTACCTTAGCAGACTCTGTGGGACACCACCTCAATAAGCAGGAGTACATTAATCTGTTAATGCCTCCTCTTATCAACAAGTGGAATGTATTGAAAGACGAAGATAAAGACCTGTTCCCATTACTTGAGGTTTGTATAAATCTTTGAATTAAAACAAAAAATACCTTAAAATATGTCAAGAGCCTTTGTGAGGGTGGCGTAGCGTGGGTGTCAGCCGCCCGGGGCGGAAGATTCTGCCGCCCCTTTTTTTCTTTTTTTTTGCTCCATGAAATTTTGCCGCCCCCTAAAAAGTGCCCCGCCCCCCCATCGCTACGCTACTGATCAGGGTTAATAATTTAATAACGTATTTGTAGTCAAAGGATTTGATTATTTTATAGTTAAATGCAGATATTGTTTTTTTTATACTGTTCAGAATTTGGTTTTATGGTTCTTTGTGTTTTTTCAGTGTCTGTCATCTGTGGCCACAGCCCTGCAATCTGGATTTTTACCATACTGTGAACCTGTCTTTAGGAGATGCGTTTCGTTAATAGAGCAAACGCTAAATCAAAATATTGTAAGTATCAAGTGAACTACCTATTTTTTGTTGATCTGTTTGACTACTGATTGATTTCAGTATCATAATCATATTTTTTAATAATATTATGTGAAAGATGCCTGATAAAAATAAAGTAACATTGCAGAAACAGATATTCTACTTTAGGTTAATTTATTTTTCATGCTGAAATGCAGTATTGAAAATTACCACACTTTTTTAAATATCAACTTATTGAAAGTTATTTACTACGCTATCTTAGCGACCCGTAATGGATCTCCCACTTCGTTCCGCCCGCTGTACCTTGGCCGTCTTATGTACTCTTTTCACATACCCCAATTCACACAATTTGCTAACTGCAATTTGTTTTGCTATAATCATAGCTCATGTGGCGCCTTCAGAGCAGGTTTTTTATTTTCTTGGTCAGGATTTAAAATGTGTATAACCATAGCAACCAAGTGTTGCTATAACCATAGCTCATGTGGCGCCTCCAGAGCAGGTTTATTTCCTTGATCAGGCTATAAAGAGGTGTACACTCTTAGGCCAACAGCCAGAGTCCGGAGCAGTTCGAGGCGCCGGACAAGGACTTCATGATCGTGGCGCTGGACCTGCTCAGCGGCCTGGCCGAGGGGCTGGACGGACACATCGACCACCTCGTGCTCAACTCCAACCTCATGCAGCTGCTGTACCAGTGCATGAGCGACCCCATGCCGGAGGTAACATTCCTTCATACACTTCTTTTACCTTATAAAATAATTAACACTCATTGATAACTGAAATATATATGTAGGTTACCAGCCAAACCAGTATGTTTATTAATAGACGGATTAGACGGATTGTTGATGGTCAGGTCATGCAAGTCAAGTAACACTAATAATTATTATTATATTATGAATATTAACTTTTAATTTTGTGTTTTTTATAATAATCACTTGCTTTATTAAAACAGGAAATTATTCAATAGTTTATCCACCTGTTGTTACCAATGTGGTCTGTTCCGCAGGTCCGTCAATCGTCGTTCGCATTGTTAGGCGACCTGACAAAGGCGTGTTTCCAACACGTGCATCCGTACATCCCCGAGTTCCTGCCCATACTTGGCATGAACCTCAACCCAGAACTAATATCTGTGTGCAACAACGCCACATGGGCGATCGGCGAAATTAGCATCAAATTAGGTCAGTATAAACTTGAGACTTTAAATCATAATATGATTCCTGGAATTGTCTTTGACTGATTGTCTCGGACTCTTTTTTTATATTATGACAATTTACAAACTTATTAAAATCAAAATTTAAATTGGAAACAATATTGATTCCAATTACTCATCCAATTAATCCTCATTTCGCGCAGCCTAAAAATTGAGAATTTTTGATAGCAATTATTTCCCATTTCTCAGTAAAACATGAAAAATACATTACGATAATTTATTTCTAAGCAACTTATACTTATGCTAATTTATGTTTCAGGTCCCGAAACATCAAAATATATTCCTCTAGTACTCAGCCATTTAGTAGTAATAATCAATAGGCCTAACACACCCAAAACACTTCTAGAAAACACAGGTAAGTGATGTTATCGTATTTCATCAGATACACATTATCATAAGTGTAAAGATACTTATCACAATGTTTACTGAATGGGAGAAGTTTGATATACTGGCTAGAACAGAGTACCAAATATTTATTGGTGGCAGTACTGTACTATAAAGATATGAACTTATCTATGTATTTTTGTCACAGCTTCATATTGAGTTCTCATATAGATCATAGTCACCTTTATGTACTTTCTTGTTTATGTTCATAGTGAATTCTGCCAATGGACCTGATTTTTGAAACCGTTTGGTGGAACACACTATTTGAATACATTCTATTTCATAAAATATTTTGATATTAATTATATTTTTATATATTACCTAATATTATATACCTACCTGCATAATTTTGTTGACATGTTTGTCTAACCCATGTAAATTGTATTTTTTCAAAGACATGATTTCACATTAAACAATTATATACTAAATAGAAGAGAGTGCTACTGTAATGAACAGATGAGTCTTGGCTTTTAATTATTTTGATTTTGGGGTGGTAATGTAAATATTATTATTGTTCTCTAACACCAGAGTAGTGCCAACACTAAAGTGTGTGCCTCATATGAAAAGCTGGCCTATGCTATTTAATTTATACATTTGACTTACTTAAATTGAATCATAACTACTTATTCATGAGTTCATGAATTATGTGGGTACCTGTTCGAGTTATTTACTACTACTGTCATAATCGTTGGAGAGCCAACGAAAAGTTCTAGGCCATCTTTGTATGATATTTAATTTATAGAATGACTTAGCATAAATTGTTTCACGTTTTTTCTATTTATAACACTAATTTGTTGCTGTTGAATTATGTACTTTGACTATGTTTTGAATGGTTTGTTGATTTGTTTTCTTGGTTTTGTTCTCGGTATATCGTGTCGTGGCGTGTAGCGATTACTATCGGTCGGCTAGGTTATGTGTGCCCCCACGACGTCGCACCCGTATTACATCAATTTGTACGCCAGTGGTCTGTAGTCATTTTTTTTATTATTACTTTACATTATTACGATTACGTTAATATTAAATAAGTTATCTTAGGTATTATTTCGATTGTGGATGGTGTTTGTTCATGGCTTGTTAATATTCTTTTATACAATATGTTGTTCTCATTTTTGTTAAACTAGGCATGGAAGAATAATCCTGCGTACTAATAAAACGGCCACACTTTGTTGATTACCGATTTCTGGGGCGGTATTTGTTTGATCATATTATTTTCAGTGCTCTGTACCTTGTGTATTGAACACCATCCGCTTTCTAAAATATTTAAACGCTCACGTAATTTTTTTACTTACACCCAAACTGCAAGCCAAAACGATTCATAGTAGTTATAACAATATGGTTGAGTGCGTCGTTTGTGCTATTAACGATATAACAATGTTTATATTTGTATACTTTCACTTGTATTTATGTTATTCGCTTACAGTTTGGAATGCTCATTGAATTTAGTGTTCATAATTAATAATTATGTTTTGTGTGCCTGTCACTTTTATGATATTTTTCACATTGAGATCATTTTTTATTTCTTATATCAACTAATATTATTATATTATATTTATTCACCACTGACCTTACTATTTGCTTTTTTGAAGATCAACCGTCATATTTGAGTATTAGCTTGGTATTTCGAGTACACGATAAATAAGAAATGCAACTCAAAATATCATAATAGTAGAGTTTGAGCGCGTGCAATAGCGAGTGGTGTTGTGTAGGTGCACGTCGCTGCGGAACATCCGCGACAACGACGAGAAGGACTCGGCGTTCCGCGGCATCTGCCAGATGATCCAGGTGAACCCGGGCGGCGTGGTGCCCGACTTCATGTTCTTCTGCGACGCCGTGGCCTCGTGGACACACCCCAAGGACGACCTGAAGGACATGTTCACCAAGATCCTGCACGGGTTCAAAAACCAAGTGGGGGAGGAGAACTGGCAACGGTTCACCTCGCAGTTTCCGGGGGCGCTCAGGACCCGCCTCACGGACATGTGTGGGATATAGACACGATCACTGCGTTATGGTGAGTTGTTTTAAAATGTTTAAAGCCTCGTCCTTGAATTTCGCGGGAGCGGGAGTAAGTCGAGTAAACGCCCGCATGCAGGCGCACAGGCCGTAACCGCTTGACGCGGGCTGTCACGAGCTGTCATCAGCGGTGCGCTCCTGTCAAGCCGTGACTGCCTGTGTACCTGCCTGCGGGCGTTGCCCGCTCCGCTTCTGCTCCCGCTCCCGCTTCCGCGAAATTCGAGGTAGATGCCTAAATGTTACTCCATATTGTGTCCCAACTCGCAGCAGATTTGGGATTGAACACGGCTACTTACTGTAATGATGATTTTCATGAAGGAGGTTTTCTTTGTGTTTGGAAAAGTTTCAGAAAAGAAAGATAATTTCTTATAAAATGAATTTTAATTGCACAAATACCCGTCCTACTTGGGAGCTATCTATAATATACGAAGCTAGTTTGATCGTTTGTCTAGCCGCGCACGAAATGTAATGTAGAAACTGTCTATTCCAGGGGAATCAATGTCAGCAGGGGTCGGGTCGACATTGCGGGGCCGCGCATAGGGAAGCCACGCCACGACGTCGGGCGGCAGTCGCCGCAACACTTGTGCCAACACTTACCTCTAGACACGCGACGCACACACGACACCTCGACGACCGGAGTCGGAGCGAGTCGCCGAGCGGAGTCGGTCGCGGCGGACTGAACGTCACGTAACACGGGGTGCTAGGCTTACTGTAATCGTATTTGTGTAATAATGTAATGTCGCACGTTGCATGCTTACGTGCCGTTTTGATTTTGATATCGGATTGAGTGTTCACTCGTTGGCCTGTAGATGTAGATATCACTCGCAAAATCGATAATGACGTGACTCACTGAGTTAGATTCGGTCGGAGTGTCTACTGTATTTGCATGATCCCTAGTGATAGCTCATAGATAGTTGATTCGATGGTGAGACTTTTTTTTTTGCCATGATACGATACATCGTCGCTCTGTTTTCGGAATTTATAGCGATTTATTTTTGAAATTACACAATAATGTTTCCACGGACATTTTCAATTTGCTATTTGAAATTACTTAATAAGACAAATACCTAGTTTTCATTAAAACTTCTATTTTACAGTGTCTCATCTCGAATTGATTGATAAAATTCTTTAGTCGTTACTAATGCACTATGTTTTTGCCTGTAATTTGGGGTAAAATTATAATTTAGTGATTAATAATTCATGTAAAATAAATTCATTCTTCTTATATGTTACGACTCAGAGTTGAACCAGCATATGGTATAAAACTAATAACTTTATTGTGGTAAAGTACCGTATAGTAAGTAGCTCTGGGTTTAGGCCGGGCGTATGCCTGACTAGTGTGTAGCGGTCACGTCTCACTGCTCAAACTACCATTTAGAGGTTATTTATTTACTAACACTTGTTTGAAGTTTCACTATTTTGTTTCTTCACTGTCATCTGTCTAGATATTTTTTACGAAAGTATGGTCATCTTTTTCAAAGCATTTATTTGTGCCTCCACTAAAGCTTTTCAAATGCTTTAGTATTAAAAGTGATGTGTTAACTATTATTTTATTGTAAATTACAAGACTTAGTGAAATCGAGAATTTATGTCAACTGTGATTTGTGACTGGTTTATTTTGACTAATATATGTGTATGATTATATGTCTGTGTCAGTGTAGATGTAATATACTGCTTTGATAGATTTTATGACGGCTAGATTTCTGCTATATTATTGTACCAAATAGTATTTTTACGTTGTATATTGTTTTAATGGATTTGTATGTTTGTGTTGCCTTGAGGCGGAGCCGGCGCGTCCGCGGCCGGCGCAGCCGTCGTAGGGAACTTATATGATTGATATAAAGTACTATTTACGTGTATATTAAATGAAAGTAATATTATGTATATGTAAATACATATTGCGATGTATATTATTATATGCAAGTAAAATTGTTATTTTTTTGTTTAAAAAGCTAAAAGTCTGACTTTAAACAGTTGTTATAACATTTAGTTTTCAGATGTGTGGGGGATCTGAAATTTTGTAGTTCAAATGAACATATTTTAGTCTATTGTGAAATTTGCAATCTTAGTTTTAGAATTTCAGAAAAAAATACAATAATTTTTCGGGGATATTTAAAATTGTAACATTCCGTTGGATCTAAAATTTTTTTGGGGCTTTCACACAGTTTTGTTCTTAATTTTATAATATAATTTATTGTCACTAATCTTATTACATATTATTGATATGTAATGTACTCGAGTAGGTCCTTCCTCGGTCCCTGAATTCCCAGTCAGTTCCTATCCCGAGTCCTGTCTAGTCCTGATCCTTGTCATGTGCCAACGAAGCCCGGACAGTGTGTGGATGGATGCGTACATTTTCCATACCCAAGTTAAATTTGAACTGAAACACCTCGCCCAGTAGAATTAATATTGTTTAGTAATCAAATTCGAAACAGAGTTATAAATCAACATTTTTAAGTGAAAACCATATAAACCTTACGGGTGGCGTAATTTATTTTTAAGGTTAGTAGATTTTATCGTCATGAGTTTTTATTATTATAGTTTGTTTTCCTAAAAATAAAACGGTGATAATAGGTTATTAAGTGATCGCATGCTTGTGTGCGCGCATGGGCGGCATCGTGGGGCACTCCCTTCCTCGAGCGTAGGCGCAAACTGAGGTGTTGTAGTGTATTGAACGGACGAACATTTGTGATTCATTGTCGATATATTATAGGTTGCGATGCGTTATTTTTTCTGTTGTACATTCATTATACATTATTATTCTATAGTACATATTTATTTAGTATATACATATAATTATATATGAAAGTAATCTTGTCGTCGAAATACATTCATCTGTCTACAATATTTTTATTATTATTTATCATCTTCCTATACACGCGTGAATACTTTATTATAGAAATATATTATTTTAAAATCCTTGCAGAGTGATTTTACATTATTTTTATTTTTTCACTTACCAATTCCTGTAGCTTGGCTTGACATATTATTTATCACCAAGTAAAAAAATGTACTAAATGTTACACAAATCTGAGATTGATAGAATCACTGTCTATTTGGACAACAGGCGACAATGCACTGTCAATGAATACTATATTTTGAACTTGATGTGTACAGAAAAAGATCAAGTTGAAGCAATTTGACAGTTTGAGGTACACCCGCGCTAATATCCGTAATTTAATATGAGGTACAGTACATTCTTAATTCCTGACGAGCTATTATTTTTTATAAGTAATTAGTATAAATATTTCCTAATGAATAATCTCGCAATACAATTAGAACTTAATTTTACTATAGTCTACTTCTACCTCATCATAGCCACCCCAGATTTTTTATTGGAACTGAGTGAACCGTAAGACTAAATAATGTATCTTAGACAAGCAAGATATTTAATGAATTTAATAAAGCACATTTTTATAAGGAAATTGAACCCATCGATGCAAATGAGTACAATTAGAACTGATTTTGATATAAAGATATATTTATTATTAAAGTTATTATAAAGTTTTAATCCAGTACTTAAATAGTACCTGGGATATTAGGTATTAACAATAACTATTAACCATGTCTTACGTGGTGTTTAATAAAATATAGGTAAATTAGTTTCACAAGTCAAGGCGACTCATGGCGATTATAAATAGCAAATGGTCATACCTACTTTAAAATTGAATGTGTGGTTAATAGAAATAACTAATGTGAGTGTTTTTCGACGAATCGATTATTTTTATTTCATATAAAATTATCTACTCCATTCATATTTATTTATATTTTATATTTTTATGACATCGTATTTAGTAACGTATGTACCCATAATAACTCAAAACAAATCCAGTTGTAGGTGTTTACAAATCACTTAAATTTTTATAAATATATTAGTAAAAGAACTAAAAAAAATGCCACTGATCATGAATGAAATTGTTGTCTAATTGTAACAGTTTGATAACACTATTTCTTATATTTAAATGAGTACATAAAAAGTTTCAAAACATAAATGTATCCTATTTAAAAATATCTGAAATAGAAATATATTAAATAAATAGTACATACATTAAATGGTTTTAAATTACTGTACAGCCAATAGTTCATGCATGGACATCATAATAAGTATAAAAAAATTTTTTTGCTATCCAAATATGACTTGCGAATGTTGATTGAAAAAGTAGTTAAAAGAAGATACAAATAAATATTAAATATGTACATATGTTGTTCGAATTTATTTAAATTCGACATAATTTCTAGTACATTTTTGGCTTGAGGTTCCGAAATTTTTGCATGTCTACTATATAATTATGCTGCCAAACTGCATTTTAATTCGAAAGTGTAAATTGATGCGATATTGTTAAAGCATGAAAATCAAATGTGTGGGTTAAGATTTGCTGTTGGCTGTACTACATCTTAATCAGTTCCTGTACCCGAATATTGTTTTTATTACCAATTAGAACGTATACAGTGCAAATTCTGTGGTTCAGTTTGTATGTGTTTACCGTAAGTTGTGGTTGTAACAACAATAGACCTCACAATAGACATTCTTTTATCAACCATCGTTAATAAAGCACTCATTGTTCGAATAACACAACTTGTTTTATTTATGCCACCTCCTAACCAATCAGATGGTTGCAGCCCTTCATATTGTTTCTGTCGATATTACCGTTTTATTTATTCTACAAAAACATGTAGGTAACATTACTTAGTTGAAGAATAACATAAAACATGTTAAATGGCAGACAATGCATAATTATGTGCTTGCTCTCTTCTCTTGTTATAATTATTTGTAGTCTTAGAATAATAACATAATCTAAGCTTGTATGTAGTTATTAACGTTTAAATTCGTTACACGTTGGGCGCCATATATTTTTTATAAGCCAGACCTTGAATATAATCTTATTAACATTTACTACATAAGATAGATGCTACAAGTAAGACCACCAGTGTGAAAAATTAACGATGATTTTTTGGGGACCACAAACATAGTGTGACTGCGAGAGAGCTTAGTTTACCCGAAACAGTCTGTTCACTGTACTCCTATGATAGATTCAATGGAGAAGGAGAGTTTCTGTCGCTGCGGCGGGGCGGGAACGGGCGTGTAGTTGGTGAGCAAGGCTGCGAGGAGATGCCTGCAGAAGACGGCGGCGGGCGGCGTGGGCGGGGCCGGCAGCGGCGCGGGGACGGACACCGGCCCGCGCTCCAGCTCGGCGTCTGCGAACGTCCTGCGCCGGCGCACACGCTCGTTCCAGGCTGGGTCGTTGCCTACCAATATTTGGTTATCTGTGGAATATTTCATAAAGTAAATGCGCTTTCGGCTGAAATGATGATTATAAAAAATATTTGAAGAAAATATCTTGGTAGGCCCTTTTTAGCTGTATTTCGATGCAAACTTTTAACAAGAAAATATAAAAATATAATAGTAATTTTATTTCGTCGGAAATAATTACAACGATATCTATATATGAATGGTGTTATAGGGCGTCGCCAAGGGGGGGCAGGGGGGGGCAGCTGCCCCCCCCTAGAGATCAAATGTAGCTAGCCGCAAAGCGGAAACGCTTCATGCCCTCGGCGTTCATATTTTTTCTCCTAAATAATATAGCCCTATTGCCCCCCCCTTAATCATAAGCTGGCGACGCCCTTGGTTATATCTAGAGTTATATTGAAACTGTAATTAATACTCGAGATAAAACAAAGTAATTCATTGGCTCGTTCGTCCCTCGTAAGCATGGGCGTACCCAGCTTCTGGCCTAGGGGGGGGCAAGTCCCCTTGAAAGCGGGGGGGGGGGGGGGGGTAGCGCGTTGTCCGCGGTTTTGTCATACACAAACACACCTACTGAAGGTTGGTACAAAAGTTCTCAGGGTTTCAATCGCAAAAGTTCAAAGTGACATGATAACATCAGTAATAATATCTCAATTTAATCGAAACATAGGTACTTCAAAGGATACATTGAGTGAGCGACATTTTTGGCCAAATTGACACTTACTAACTTTTAAACCAACATATTTTTTTTTATACCACGTCAGTTGGCAGATTGACACGCAGCCCACCTGATGGTAAGCGGTCACTGCGGCCTATTGCATCGAGGGACACTTCATCAGGAAGCGTCGCTCAATGTGCTGCATCACTGTGAGCTCATGATCTTCGAGGCTTTAGTTTCAAGTGTACTGGCTCAACAGTTCTTAAGCTACAATTTGGACAGTTTGATAATATTGCAGAACAGTTTTCGGGATTAGATGAAGTCGACAAATGTTGTTTTTTCCTGGTCAGGACCAGGAAAAAACAACAATTAACGAAGCTTCTACCTGTGAGTAAGTCAACGAAGTGCTTGAAAAGGTGGTAGGCGGTTGACGAGAAGTCTGAAGAGTAGGTATGGTGGGTGAGGAAAAACTTCAACGCTTAATTCGGTTAATTTTCGGATGGTGATTTGTGAAATATGCGGACTGGCGTTGTCGTGGAACAGGATCAGAAGTCGGTTGGGTTAGGCAGCGTTTGGAAAACTACGTCGAGTCTTCTCATCGCCGATTCCACAATGTCTAAAGACAAAATCTTCAATCAGTGCGACCTACCCGTCATGACATAGGTACGGAGCCGAAAAGATGACACGGCACGGCTGGTCCACAAGTTTAAAGTCACTCAGCAGGCTATGGAAAGAGCTATGCTCGGCGTTTCTCTGCGGTATCGTATCTGAAATGAGGTGATCTGGCAGAGAACCAAAGTCACCGACATAGTTCGCCGGATTAGCCAGCTGAAGAGGCAGTGGCCATATCAGCCGTAAAACCGATAACCGTTGCTAGTAAACAGGTTCTAAAGTGGAGACCGCGTCTCGGTAAACGTAGTGTAGGACGCCCTCAGGCCAGGTGGAGCGATGATCTGCGCGCAAGATGGCTGGCAGGAGCTGGATAGGAGTAGCCGAGGATCGATCAGCGTGGCTAGCATTCGGAGAGGCCTATGTCCCGCAGTGGACTGTTACGGGCTGATAATAATCATGATGAAGATCAGATGTCTTCTGTTGATCAGTGCCTGGCTGCTTCAGATGCAAGTTGCGGTGATTGTCTGACCAAAGTCGTTTTTTGGTGGGTTTTTGCCTTTGGATAGTGACTGACTCATAGTTCTTGTGCAATCCCTGGAGCTGTTTGCGATGGGTCAGACTTAGCTCCACCAGGGTCCTCAATTCGTCGTCCTGAAGTAATCTAGGTCAACCACTACGAAGTACATTTTCAAAGCTGATACCTCCGGAACGAAATTTCATTGTTGAACGGTGCTTTCTTCAACGACAAATTACACTTTCAGATAGAGTGAAAAATTATTTGTAAGAAAAGATGTCGAAACGCGAAATACGTTGATGATGATGATATATGATTAAAAAGCAGTATCAACAAACCCTGAGAACTGACCTAATAAAAAAAAATTTAACTATGCATACATTTTTAATTTTATTTTATTTAAATCGCTTCTACATCAAAAGTAATTTTCGAGGATCTTCTGCAAAACGGTTTATAAGGTCTTCCGTGAAAGAATCGCCCATACTGTTTGCAAATTCAGTTTTATATGTAAGTATACTGAGCAATAAAAACTTTAAAGGATGGAGCATAAGGCCCTGTTTTCACTTCGATTAGGAGTAATTAGGCGAGTTCATACATGTTCTGCGAGATTTCCAGGGGGGGGGGGCAGCTGCACTTGTTACTTTGATTTGTAGTAATTAGACGAGTTCATACATGTACTGCGAGATTTCCAGGGGGGGGCAGCTGCCCCCCCCTGCCCCCCCCTCGGTACGCCCATGCTCGTAAGTAATACAGTTTTGGCACCCGCGGCGTCGCGTCGGGCATATCACCCGCGAGACGGAAAGACATGTTTACAGACAACAGCCCCGTAACCCGACACCCTCACAAAGAGCCGCCTCCGCGTTCTCTTGTAAAACAATCTTTACACTTTTTTAGAGCTCATAAAAATAGTTAAAAGAAATTATTTTAGTTTTTTTGATAGACAGTGAAATGTTGCCGAGTGTTGGATGACAGCTTTGTTCTGTAATGAACCGGGGACATTTTCAAGACCGGCTCGAATTTTTTATTACGCCTGCGGTGCTCTATTTTCGATTGTTCTAAAGACTAGTATAATTTTAACAGTAGGTATGCGCCACCCGATACGTTTTTGATTGCTATTTGTAAAAGTTGTTTTTGAACTTTCATTGTCGATATTTTTTTCAAAGAACAGTTATGATGACGGTATGACGGTTCTACTGTGTTTTTTTCTGTGGTTGTACCTAAAGTGTTTGAAATGTTTTTGAAATTATGTGCCGAAGTGTTTACATTCATTTTGTTCGATTGTACGCATAACTAAATAAGAATCTAAAAAACTAAGTAATTTATTGTATTATCAAATACGACTATAGGTATGCCACAAGAACAAAGACGAAGAAATAAGCTAATGGAAATGAAATAAAGGTCCGTCGTCATAACATATTATCCATGTTGATTGCATTTATCGACATAGATTTTTCCGCCTAGTAAACCTCCCGAAAAGACTATTAATAACAACTTATTGCTTGAACGCACGATACGCGTTCATGAAGAATAACCAAACAGAACAGTTTCTCGTTAATGACAATAGTGTCGTAATTAGCCGCCTGCTAAACAAAACACAAATGTCCCTTTTAAAATATACAATTTTAACTCATTCCCAGCGGTCCAAAACAAATATTGACTCAGCTAATTCGCACTGAACGTTTCACGCGAGAAACGAAACACTCGACACTCTCGGCTCGCTTACTACAACAACATCGGCCGGAGTGCACGCCATGACACCCGGGGCTCGGGCTTCGTCACCTCCCGAGTTCCGCATCCTTTAAATCAAGATTTAAAGTCGAAAGTATTTATTTTGAAATTTGATTTACCATAAAATTCTTTTTACAAAAGTAAGCCTACTTAGTTATTTCTATTATATACACAAAATCCTAAATATTAATATTATTAAACACTGGATGAAGAGCGAGGCATTCTCAACACAACCTAAACTAAGTATTTTAATTAATTTATTTTTTATTTTGAAACTAGATCACTTTTTTCCTTGCTAATATAGTACTTAGGTACATTAAATCTCAAAAGTAGGTAACTACGCAAAAAAATTAACTGACAAAGATAAACATCTATTAAAAAGTTTTTGGTAAAAAATCCTACTAAAAATTGTTATTAACACAAAAACAGGTGGCGACAGAACAACATAATATTGGCTACCGTATTCTTTTTGTTCGGGTAATTTAACGACAGCCAAAGCATGGTGGGACTTTGTTTGTTTAGACAGGCTAATGTTCAGCTGTTCCCAAAAAATAACATTTGCAAGCGATTCCTCTTAAACTGTTGTCACAATGATGTTTAAGTTGAAAATTGATACAGATGAAAATACTAATAATTTAACTTTAATTGCAATAAAAAAAGTAACATGTTATTGGGATTTTTTTTTAGTAAATATAATTAGTTAGTATTATTTTAACTAAAACCACACTTTTTTTCGCCTCGGGAAGTAGCCCTTCATATAGGAGTCTCCAACATATTCCTAATCATAGATGGACTCCTAACCCTAGTGAGAAAATTTGAGCAAGGGTAGGCCAAAGTGGGATGTAGGATCCGAATGCATCGATGGTGTAGTGGCTGTACTGATTTCGGGATTCTGGCTTCAATTCTCGGATCGTAAATTTATGACAGATTTTTTCCAACTCCGTTCGGATTTGTATTCACCAATTCGCGTTAGGCAAAATTTAGCTAGTTAGGTAGTCATCATTGTGACTTGCCCTGAATTAAGACGTTATGTAGGCTGATATTATACTCTTATATTAAATTCATTATGATGTTACAAGTGCATACCCAGCATTTTCCTACGGGTGGGCCACTGGTCAAATAAATATTAGTGCAGTCATTGAAGCATTATAGCTCCGAATTTTTTTACTGTGAACCGAATTGCATACAATTTTGGAATTAGGTTCATCTTACCCTTAACTTCAAAAGTGAAAATGATTTGAACTCCGCAACCACCATGGGGCTGGTTGCCACCCCTTCTCGGGGGTGAATTATTTTTTTATCAAAATAACCTCGGATATCGATAGAAGGCCTAATTTTAAGCAAAAAATCATCTATACAGTTTTTCAAAAAAATCAATATTTTTCAAGTTATTGGCAATTGAAAATTCGCAATTTTTTCACGTATTTCATCGCTTTTTTGCAAATATCTCCAAAAATATACGTTTTATCGAAAATTTTATAAAGACCAAAATTGTAGCAGGTAAAACAATGAACAATTTGAATTTTTAAAAAGTATTCTAAGTGCAATATTAAGCTAGATATTAAAGATCAAAGCCGTTTTTATTTTGTCTGAAATTTAATCGATGTGGTCAATGCCATCTAGCGGCGAGCAGATGCATTTTATGCATTCTAATACAAAAGGGTTTTGTAGTGCTTGAAATAAGCTTTAAAATGAGCACTATTAAAAGTCTTTTGCACGTAAAATAAGTGAGCTGTATTGCAAATAAGGGGAGCATCTAATGTTTTTTCTTTAACCACTCAACGCCGAACCGGCACTCGGGTGCCGCATAACAATAGATTTTCTATTGTGTCTAGTAATCCGGGGCTAGAAGGATTAAAATCAATCCCTCTTATTACAAAAAACAATCGTTAAAACAGGTTTAGATCTGTACTAGTTAGTACAGGTAACAAGTCCGGACTATATTCCTTATTACAAAACAAATACCAACATAAGAATAATTTACTGGTACTAACTCGTTTAGTGCGTTTCATTTTACAAGACTATGTTTTATGACATGTTTTTAAATCTTTAAATAGGATAGTAAAAATAATAATTCTTTATTTATAAATGTGTTTTAGTAATGTGAGAAAAAGTAACATTTATTTTTAATTTTCTGTTCACAAATTAAGTAATTCTTTTCAAAATTTGTCTTTCTATACGTAGAACGGAGCGAAATTTTTAAAGTGTTATCGTTTTGACGTTTGAAAGTTAGTCCATAGTAAAACTAGGGGCACCGGCGGACTTTCTTAGGTCTAACTTTAGTACTCGAAATGAAGTAAAACTTCGTTTTGTAATAGCGTTTGACTTTAGTCAGGAGTTTAGTCAGGACTAAGCTCGGTTTAATTTTTAAACCACGTTCTGTAATAAGAGGGAATGGGTTTCATAAGTGCCATTTCCACCAAAATTAAAATTAATCGTATTCCGCCTAGAAATAACTTTATTATGAAGAGTTTGATAGATAGTATCAGTTTGGCTGCTTCAGGACACATATTTTTCAAAAAAAGTCACGATTAAATAAAAAATCAAAATTTCAAATTTTTAAAAATTCCACTTTCTTTTCATGATATCTCAAAAATGACGACAGATACGTACAAAAGTGTATGGATCAAAAATTTAGGTATTTTTCTGACAAACAATTTGGTTTTTTTTGTTTATTCTGTCAAACAAAAATTGACGGAGATATGATTGTTTAAAGAGCGCGTGGCAGCGCAATCACAGCCTCTCTTAAGCCCTTTAACCCTTCACCGTTTTAGAAAAAGGATTTTTGCTATATATTGCAATATAGGATGTTGTAGCTCTCTTAATTACCTTTACAATGGTTTTTATAAATTGTGATAGCATGAAAATTGAAGTAGTTATGGTCCAAAAACTTATCATATTTTGTTCTACTTAGTTTTTTGTTTTAATTTAGGGGTAGTTTTAAGGGTAGAAAAGCTAAAGAATATGATAATCATTTTCGAGAGTGTGGAATAATATTGAAATCCATTTCATTTTATAAAAAAAAAAAAAAAAATTATCAAGGGGTATTTTTCAAGGGTTGAAAGGGGGTTAAATATTTGATAATTATTATAGAGAATATAAAATATTACTTACTCTATACTTACATTTTTTTATGTCATACCAAAGTATTTTTTTGTGATTTTTTCAATTTAGGGGTTGTTTGCAAAGGATGTAAGATTTTCAAGGGGTTGAAAATTATTTTAATATGAGGTTATTATGTTAGAAAATACTTTACAATTTCACCACTTACGATTAGACATGTTTTCTAGCGATAAAATGGCTCAATGTAAATTTTTCCATTAAGGGGTTGTTTACACCCCTTAAAAATAATAGGCGGAGTTCAGATCATTTTCACTTTTGAAGTTAAGGGTAAGATGAGCCTAATTCCAAAATTTCATGCAAATCGGTTCACAGTAAAAAAATTCGGAGGTTAGACCGTATTTTTCGCTTCAATGACTGCACTATATCTATAAATTAAAATCTCGCAGTCTCCTTATTTAATTCGGTGGAGGTTTGAACTTATACGCGTACATACATTATTTCAGCGATTGAATTCATAAAGATAAAATTCAAGTTATTTGGCTTTAAGTCAGGGTGAAGGCCCAACTTGCCCCGCCGTGGGTACACCTGTGATGACGTTTATATATAGCTTCCATGAAGGCATATTATGGCGTGTATTAAGAATACTTGTTTTAGAAAATAAGTATAGGTACCTAACTTGAAAATGGCATAAGTAGATAATTCTCATGAAGAAAATTAGGTAGCCAATGGCGTACCTAACTAGACTCTCGGGCTCTGCCCCAATAGGCGCGATATTTTTCTACATATTATTTTTAATCAAAGTACTTTTTTAAAATTGGATCCAGGATTCATCTCAAAATTGTCTGGTATACGCCACTGTTGCCAGCTATAATACAATACCTTCCTCCATCATCAAAGGCCAGCAGCGCATCTGTGTTCCACCAGATTGCAGATGTCTATGGGCAGCGGTAGTCACTTTCCACCAGGTGGTATGCCGCATGCTCGTCTGCTCGCTATACCATAAAAATAATACGAAGAGTGATGACGTACCGTATGCAGGTGACTGCAGCGAGTAGGACCTGGCCATCTGCACGCAGCGCAGGCGCGCGCGGTAGGCCCGCTTCCGCGCCGCGAGCGCAGCCGCCTCTCTGTCTCGAGGTTCCACGCCACTCGCCCCTTGCTGGCGGCGCAGTGCCACCTTCAAAAATTGATTTTTCTCATTACAGTTGGCAAACAGGCACGCAGCCCACCTTATAGCGGCCTCTGCGGGCTATTCCATTGAGCGCGATTTCGGCGGCAATCAAATGTTTAATAAAGTCCCTTGCAAGCGCTGGCGTTTCAAACTAAGTAAGGACTTAGTTTCAAATTGACTGGTATAAGTAAGCAGACAACGTCTTTAACTTCAAAGGCCGTTTTATCAGAGTTTTAACCAATATACTCGTAAATACATAAGCCTCTCGTCGTCAGGTGTCATCCGCAATAAAATCATCAGTCCTCTAAAAGAGAAAATAACCCGCACCCAACCTTATTTTATTACCTAACATGATCGACTTAGGACGGGCGATTTAAACAATATTCTGTATGGAGCCACAGTATTGATCGAATGAAGATGACGATATTACAACCCCTGGTAGATTTCCGGTAGTACTTAAGTAGGTACTACCCAATTACTACCACTAAAGTGCAATCATAAATAATTAGCCTTGTACCTAATAACCATTAATAGGATCACATCAAATTATTTTTTCCATAGTAGGACCACGGGCAACACATAAACGCAATAACTTGATTTTAAAAATGTAAGTAAGTGAACCTATAAATAAACAAACGATTAGCTAGGTACACCCTCCTATGACCTTTCTATTAAAAAAAGTATTATCTATGTTAATATCAGCAAGCGGTTATGCCAAGGATAACACAATTGATTTATCATTCTAGAAAGGGGTGGTTTTCTCACCTGAGCAGCCATGACCCGTTGCCTCTCCAGCACCAGTAGACAGCCAGGGCAGCGGCAGTCCCGCCAGCGACACAGCCGCTTGTGCCCCTTCAAGCAGGATATCACGCCGTGGTTGCGGCACCGCGCGCATTTCGGCGTCCTCAGCGCCTTCCGACCTACGCCACTGCCACAATTTACACTACTACCCTCCGATTCCTCACTTTGCATCGTGTTGATACTACCTTTCGACAAATAACACTGTTACATCTCTGCGATATTATGATGATTAGGTAATTAATGATCCGAGCCAAGCCATGTTCACGCTGAAATATCGTTTAACAGATTGACGGCTACTAAGAGGGTTTCAGATTTAAAGCTTTAGCGCCTCTGGCAGCGCCCGCCTCTTCCGTTTTCTGATTGGCTGTAGTACAGTGTGGGCGGGCCCACAATACGATCTCGTCGGCGACTAAAAGAAAAGTTTTATTTTTCTTATGAAAACGATACAATGATTGCAAGGCTAGTTGTTTATTGTTGTAGTTGCCGCACATTAGATAGATCAAATTCACTATGTTTTAGCGAATGAGCTGTGTAGGTATATCGCAGCTCGTAAACGTTACGAGAGTAATGTCTGGAAAGTTATTTTTTGACAAGGTTTCGTTAAGAAAGGTAAAAAAAACTTATGATTTGAATTTTTTTGTTCCTATGGAGATATTTATTATCATATTATTATAACATATTGAATGAGTAAAATTGTTTTGAATAGTACCTATAAAGTAAATATTACACCGTCATCTCTGTGTCATCTTAAAGTTAATTAGCGTTAGGCAAAAACGATATTTAATGACAGTTCTAAATAGACGTAGCGACGCCGCCACCGGAACAGATTAGTTTGTCGGTCTATATTTCGGAAAAGCATATAAGTACATCTAAGTAAACTTGATAAGTAATCTATACAGACAACCTCTTCGTTTAGGTATCTACTTCGATTCGAATAGCTCGTTAGCAAGACATGTGGAGCGGGTGCCTAATTTAAAAAAATCCAGCCAATATGTTTTAACTTAACCACACGTTTTCAGTACAATGGTAACATTATATTGGCTTACAAAACAAAAATAGCTGATAATAAAGAAATTAATAATGTCAGAAAACATTCCAGCCAAACGAAACCGATACTCAATCTCGGCCGACGATTGCCAATTAATTCTCAGATTTCACTCGCCTCTGTCCACTACTCGCCCTGACACGCATTCTGTTACTATTTCCATTAACATGATATGGTTTTAAAATAATACGGAAAGTTACCTGATTAACGATTATACAATGTTTGTATTAGGTAGGTATGCAATAATGTTGCCAAGTTGTTCCGTTCCACATCCTATCATAATAATAGGTATAAATGCGAAAGTTTAGGGGGATGGTAGAGTTTTAAATGTAAAGTGTCTTTTTTAACTTTATGAACAATAAATAAACCTCATCGCATTTTGATTATTAAAAATAAAGCTAAATGCATGCAGTAGGTAGGTACGTACCTACATCGTTGCTGTTCTGTAGGTACTTACTTTGTTTTTATGATTAAAATGATTACAATAAAGACCCTTATTACAGCAATAAAGCTTCATAACATTATGTTCCCGTTAATTAAAACGTACTAACTACATTATCTCCTACAGTACAGTGAGCCAAATCATTAATCCGACTGAAAGGACGATTGTTTTCGTTCGTTATTGTAAACGAATGTGAACCGTTCATTTCAAACCTTATTACAATGTAATTAGAACAAGATGATGTTTATCGTCTACAAAGTGCGTTATTGCATGAGGTAGATTTCCCAAAAGCACAGTAAAGAGAGCTAAGCTACAGTAAAGGACGTGCGAGAGCGTATGCTAATAAGGCAGGCAACTTCTTTCAGGGTATATACTTATGGGATATAATCTATTTCCTGGTATCTGGTATGGTATTATCTGGTAATACCTAAATACTTATCTCATAACTGTAATACGAATAGACTAATAAATCAATGTTTAATAAAACTGTATACTACAGTCTGTTTCAAACACGATGATATGCATCAAGACACGCGGCAGCGTGTCAAGCCAAGTTCAAGCAAAAAGGAAAGGAACGGGCTAGCCAGCGCCAAGTGTATATTTACACGAACCATTTGGTGGCACTTTTGACCCTTCTATAACTTAATACCTATTTAACGTAAACACATGAAACTACGTGAGTTTAATAAGGTCCATAAGGACACCTAGAAGCCCAAATTTCATGAAGCTAACTCAAACGGTTATAAAGATATGAAGGTCAAAAAGTCGTAAAAATTAGTATTGACTCACTGACTTATAGTAGCAAAACCTAACGTACTTCCAGATGACCTAGAAAGATGAAATTTGGAATCCAGCTTGGTAATTGTGTGTAACCGTAGGAAAAAATCTGAAAATAGAAAAAAGTTAAAATTTAGGGGGGGAAACCCCCCCCCTCCCCCTATTTTTTAACTTTTTTCCATTTTCCGATTTTTTCCTACGGTTACACACAATTATCGATCTGGATTCCAAATTTCATCCTTCTAGGTCATCTGGAAGTGGGTTAGGTTTTGCTACTGGTTAGGGTAACAAAACCTAACGTACTTCCAGATGACCTAGAAGGATGAAATTTGGAATCCAGCTTGGTAATTGTGTGTAACCGTAGGAAAAAATCTGAAAATAGAAAAAAGTTTAAATTTAGGGGGGGAAACCCCCCACCCTCCCCCTATTTTTTAACTTTTTTCCATTTTCCGATTTTTTCCTACGGTTACACACAATTATCGATTTGGATTCCAAATTTCATCCTTCTAGGTCATCTGGAAGTAGGTTAGGTTTTGCTACTATAAGTCAGTCAGTCCTAAACGCGCGCTAAACAACCGGCCAACGCGACGGTGTGTCTTCGGCAGCGCGCGGCACCACATTAAATCTCAATACCTGCCTAGTTTTCTTTACAAAAAGTAATGATATCCCACCAAAAACATAAATGTGAAAAAGGAGAGCCAAGTTCAATACAAAAATTATGTTTGGCTGTGGGCTTCGCCGCAAAAAGAATGGAGATCTAATTGAGTGCCAAGTTCTATGATCTTAAAGTAGGTAAGATTTGACTTGGCCAGCTTTTATCAGATTTAAAATACATAAAATTATATAATATGTTGAATAACTTTATAAAATGACTGATGTAATAAAAACTGGCCAAGTCAAATCTTACCTACTTTAAGATCATAGAACTTGGCACTCAATTAGATCTCCATTCTTTTTGCGGCGAAGCCCACAGCCAAACATAATTTTTGTATTGAACTTGGCTCTCCTTTTTCACATTTATGTTTTTGGTGGGTAAAATGTACATAAAACTTCTCTAAACCGAAAAAAACACCATGACTCTTATTTAATCGTTATTAATGTACAGTATTAGTGTTGATCTATTTCTTTATTATTCAAATTTGTATTTATATCGAAGTCAACATTTTCCTAAACGCAAACATTTACGTTTTATGGATGTGTCAGGCATATCATCGTGTTTGAAACAGACTGTACCTACTTGTATTTTATTTTATTTTAAAGCGAATTGAGATGTTATGTAGGTACTTTATTGGCACATCCCAAATAAGTAAGTATCCCAAAAACGAAAAGGTTTTAAATTGTGTCGGTACGAGGTACACCTTATTTTTGAGATAATTTAAGAAACATCTTTTAATTAAGAGCTATTATTAACAATACTTATTAACAACTTTATCGAAATCTAATCTTAGGTTGCAACACACGAGTAAAGTTCTATATTCATGTGGTTGCAGTGCAGTTGCTTCACTGTCGTAGAATTCTGCGGGAGCAGGCGGCGGGCATCACTCGCGCCGTGTCGAGTTTCACTCATCAACGCGGCATACGGCAGCTCATGTCACGCTTGCTTTTCATTCATTTTGCGGCTCACTACGCTCCATACATTGTGTAATCCCCCTTCTGTATAGTTACTATTGTTTTTCTTCGGCATTAAACTTCTCGGGTACTCTAATCTGTCAAATTCCTGCAACCAATTTTCAGCTTCATGTCCATAGCACAAAGGTCTATTTTAGATTAGAGTAAGAAGGTTGATATGGGTACTGCCGATTCTTCCTATTTTTTTCATTGTACGATTTGTACGTATAAAAATGCATGTTGTGCAATAGACAAGTTTTTTTTTAAATACAACATAACAAACCTTAATTTTATCAATTACAAGTACAACTTCCGTTCATGATTATAATTTTACTAAGAGATCAAGTGGATTATACCTGATGCCATATTATGGCACCGTATTGTCTATTGAATACTTGCTTATTGTTTATGGTATAAAGTTCAAGATTTATTGCAGACAGAGCAGATCAACTCGCTCAAATCGAAATATATACTTTCAATTGCACGGTCAACGGCACATCACGGTAAACACTTGCAGTTCGATAATAGCACTTATGCTCCCGACATAAGAGTGGTACAAAGTCCAAAGTGTATAGTCTGACGTGCTTTTATCAAACACGTTTACATCAAGTAATCAGCTTCGGGCACCAACATTTTATGTTTGAAGCAAGCTTCCAGCCACTCTTCAGATACAACTAGCGCGTTAAGCCTCTTCTTAAGATTACAGACGTCTTCAGTCTTGGTGGTTTTACAGACGACCACGTGGGTGAGGCCCGGCGCGGTGAGGTCGCAGAGCGCGGCGCCGAACATCCTGGCCTGGATGGCGAGCATACTGCTGTTGTAGGCCACGTGGATGTTGCACGGCCGTAGGAAGGAATACGGGTTGTTTTCGTCATAGAGTTCGCGGTCCAGGTTGAGCATTTCTTTCTTGGTCAGGAAGATGCTTGGCTCCTAGGGGGTAAGGTATTAAACTGTACTTTACTTAATAAAGACCAAAGTTATACAAGTGCGCAAGGCAAAGACCACGGCAGTTTAGGCGCTCTCTTTACCGCGTGCGTTTTGTTTCTGTATGCACAAGTATGCACAAATTCTTTAAGGTATCTTTTCGTTGTTGGTAGCTACGGTTTTTGTCTTTGCTATAGTGCTGTTAGTGTTACGTTAAATGAACTGCGAGGTGGGGGGCAGTAGGTGAGTCGAACTCGGTATAAAGATAACACGGTCAATAAAGACTGTGCAAAGTCGGTATAGAAACTATTCAACACCGATCTGTCGCATCAGGCGACTAAAAAGTCTTAAGTATTTGATTAAATTAAATATCATAAGTAACAATTGTTTTCTAAAAATACAATATACTTACGCTTCTATCCATCTTATCAAAGATCTTCCGCAAAGATTCTTCATCAACAGGCTCAGTGTAGTGGTCTCCGAAGGCATCAAAGTCCCTGCAGAGGGCTAGCCTGGTGGCGCGGGTAGTGGCCAGCATGTCCACGGGCGGCAGAAGGCAATGCTCATGTGAGGGCGGGAGGGCCCGCAGCCAGGCCGTGGTGGTCACGTCCACTTCCTGAGCGCTGATGATCGCGTTCTCCCGACGGGATATACGCCCCACCACCGCGCACCATGTGTCTGGCCCTACATAAAATGATATTATATTTATAGTGGAGTCATTTTAATAGGTCACATTTGACAGTTCATTTATGCAAAGAAAAATATACCTTACGCTAAAGGAATAAAACTCAAGAAAACAACATCAGTTTTTTTAATACAATTATTTATTTAGCAGAATTAGACTCTACTACTGATTGTACATAAGTAGCACTTTGCTTTGCATAAATGAACTGTCAAATGTGACCTATTAAAATGACTCCACTATAGACACGCGGTTTAAGAACGTACTAATTTAAAATTACGCGTAAGACGGAATCTGTGCGCACGTCAAGTTGTCATGGATTGTGTTGATATAAAAGTTACCATACGACTAAGTATCTGTCAGATAATTTAATTAAGTATTTTAAATAAAATAGGGCTCCAAATCAGTAAATAAAAAAAAAATCACGGCATTCATAGCACGTCATCCTCGTGCGGTAGTGACTAGTGACCACTTACCAAACTTACCATCAGGTGTCACACGTTCGTTTGCTCGTTTGCCTCTCTTTGTTATTAAAAAAAACGGTCGTATCATTCATACCTACTACAGCTGCGATATGAACGTGTAAACTGCCTAACAGCAACTAAAAGGGGATCAAATTAAAAAGATAATTCTGCCGAAGCATCACTTACCAATATTGGATACGAATATCCCACTATGCGACTCGACGATTCTCCTCAACTCCGGTTTCTTGCAGTCTTCGTCATCAGAGAGGATACATATCTTGCGTCCCTGCAGCGCTTTGGATACCACTTCCACCTCACTCGCCTCTGTGAGGAAATCTTCCGCCACTTTGGTCACTTTCCCAGGTCGCTTCTTACGGAACTTCTCGCCTCCGCCCATTAAGTCCTTGTTTACTTGGTTCATACTCAATTTTACTACCGGATCTTTGCTCTGTTTAAAAATAATATTTTGTTTTAAGTATAAGGATTAGACTTCGTTTTCTTTAATCTTTTTTTAAAGGAAATGGTATTCATTTTAATCCATGTTTTTCCCAAGTTTGACTGCGACTTAAGATAGTTAAGATAATTGACATAGGTAGCATACATAAAACTTAGTAGCACTTAGAAAATTGTCAATACAATATCTGTTTGATTTTGTAGATCAAGTAGAACTTTACAACAAAGTGTGTTGTAAAGTTATTAAACTAAGTAACGAAACCCTTAGTTTTGATGTAAAAGTTTCAATTGACATACCTAGTTTGATGCTGCAGAAAACTGAACAAACTCACCTGTACAAGTTGATTGAAGGCGGCGAGCGTCATGACGTCATTCACGGGTTTGTCGTCGCGTATCTTGATGACGCGCGGAAACCGTAGCGTGTACGTCGTTCCGAAACTTGTACTTTTTATCAACTCGGTAGCGCGGACCTAGGGAACAAAATACGTGGTAACAGCTTTAGCTTGCACCGGATAATGTGTTCTTGATGACTTTATTGTCTCTATCAGTACGACGTAGTGAATTAAGAAATTTTAAACTGGGACTCAGATGGCCCTGTAAATGGCAACTGTTACGAAATGTGAACACACGATGAGGTATGTGAAATCTTAACTAAATTCGAAAAAATGTAAACAACTTAGTTTCTATAAAAATTTAAAAATTCCAAAAATTATTTTTACAGCAAATGATTTCTTACTTATGTACGTTCATAGCAAAAAAAGGGAAACCTCTTTTTGGGAGGATTTAACGCAATCATTTGCAGTAAGCCTCAAAACCACGTGGATGGAATCACTTACCACCAAGGGTGACAGGCTTGAGGGCGAAACTCGTAGTGTAAAAAAAGTTAGTTAGAACTTACTTGCAACACCGTAGAGTGCTGGGGCAAAACCCAGAAGTCGGGCGTCTCCTTGTTGAATTCGAGCTCGCTTGGAATGGGCGCATTCTTGGAGGACACCCAGTGTTTCTCCAACTCCATGCAGATGCGTTCCCGCTCCTCGTACGTGAAGCCCGTGGCCACGCGGCCGACCGCCACCCAGCGACGCGGTGGTTCTCCTGTTAGGAACGAATGTGTCGACTAACATTACCTCCATGGTGACTTACTTTTTTCATAACATCTATATTGTATAACTAAAAGTATAACTAGATGGACTAACCCAAAATAAACGCTAAAAGTCGAAAATTGGATCATACCAAAAGTTGGAATAACAATAAAAAAATTGGTAACCTCTTGCAAGCAAAGGTGATAGAAGTGGTAACGTAACCTTAACACGTGGAACGGGTATCAACAATCATCCTTCCAATCACCTTTTTCCACCAATCATCGCCGGCAACGTTCAAGCGCGAAAACCTTTGTTACGCGAAAAAGGAAAAACCTAATGATCAGCAGTCCACGGCAGTGCCTATAATAATATACCTACATGTTACATATTTCATTTAACCACCAAACATTAACAAGCCAAACAATGGCGCCCAACGTGTGGCTCACAGCTCTGAGTGAACAAAAATAATCGCGTTTCTGTTATCCATTTTGTTTTATTTGGAACTTCTTAACTACTACGGAAATATTTTTTTCAAATTATTAACTTTCTACTAAATCAATAAAAATATTTCGTAGTTAAACCAAATTAAAACAAGGGATTCGCAACTAACCTGGCGCCGGTATGTCCACGCAGGCCACATGGAAGCATTTGGCCCTTCCCTGTTTCTTGTACGCAGCCTCATCGGCGCCGATGATGACCAAGTCAAGGTCCTCCATGGCCCCCTCGGTGTACTAAACAACAAGTTTGTATATTAGCGGTGTATTTGTTGCAGGGATATGATAAAAACAGGGATTTGGTCAATTCCCTAAGAGATTTGATCAAATCACTGAGGATGTTAAAATATAAACACGATTTTATCATTTCCCTAAACAAATCTAGTGATTTGAACAAATCTCAAAATAACGACTCGGATGGATATAGGTTAGGCGTTAGAAGGCTAAGGCGCCCGCCTTAGCCTTCGTGGTTATTTTCTTTAAACCCTGAAAACCTTTTTGGTTTCCACTATAATTTTGTCATTTCACTGAACCAGTTTTGGGAATTGTTCAAATCACTAGATTTGTTTAGGGAAATGATAAAATCGTGTTTATATTTTAACTTCCTCCGTGATTTGATCAAATCCCTTAGGGAATTGACCAAATTCCTATTTTTATCATATCTCTGCGACATATTAATATAGCACATCATCGCCTAACTAAATAAATAGCACTTACAAATTGTCAGGTTAAGTAAGAAAGAAAGAAAGAAGAATTTTATTGGTATAGGTAAGGCCTTACCTCTGGTTTAATCTTATACCAGCCAGCATTCCTCTTACTGGCCATGTAGTATGACTGTGCGTCTTTCACGACAATCCCTTCATCTTGATTCTCTATAGCCTCATTCAACTTGTTCAGTATATCAGATCTGAAAAAGTGTTATAAGTTGTTTAAGGGCTCTTTCAAATTAAACGCTTTGTGTCGAACGGCTGCGGTACGGTAGCCGCGCGCTTGCCGCACCGCGACCGGACGGTCGTTATTTTTCATACAAAACACGCGGTGCGGCAACAGTACGGTTGACGTCTTGCTGTCGAGCGTTCGCGATACGGTCGCCGCACGGTTGCCGCAGCGCCCGTTTTGTATGAAAAAGAACGACCGTCCGTGCGCGGTGCGGCAAGCGCGCGGCTACCGTACCGCAGCCGTCCGACACAAAACGTCTAATTTGAAAGAGCCCTTAAGAGCGTTAACTAAAAATGCGTCGCGTCGAGTCTTCGAATTTCGGGTTTCGCGCATGCGCGCCAGGTCAAGATAAGCAATGTCTGGCTGTAGTCAAAGTAATAACTTTGATCCTTTTGATTTAATTTTAAATATTGTTTATTTTTAACTATTTATATTAGTCAATATTTCAAATATACTAAATAGTGTGTACTTTTTATATTATATTCTTACTTACCCTTACATAATCATAACAGGGCATATGTAAGTGTGTGTTGTAATATAATGGGTAAAATATTTATCAATGTAGTAAACATTGACAATATCTTACTGTTTACATGAAGTACCTAGATTTTATAAGAGTAGCCAATTAATACTAATAAAGTAATCCTTCCCAAATGTGTGTGTAAATACTTACTTACCTAATGAAAAGTGTTGACATAATTATGTAAGTCTTTTAAGTATGACCATTCGATACGTAATTCAGAAATAAAATACCGAGTTCAGAATACCATTTTTATAACAATCTGATTTAGACCTATAGACCGTTTAAAGTCAAATGTTAACATCCCATTTGAATAAAGCACATCACATTTTAAGTGTGCCTACTATGTATTACAAAATTGTTCTGTTCAAATTTCGTTTACAAAATAAAAGTAAATATTTTAATCAAATAACAACTATTACAAATGACATTATGTAGACTTATCAAAATGTGTGTTACCTGTTAATATGAATAGAATTACATTTTAATTTCAAATGAAAATGAATAACTTTTATTCAGTTTAGGCTGATACCGCACTTGTGAATGTCAAAGAAGTTATGCCACCGGTTTGCACTATACTTACCATTCAGCTCTTGCCTTAACTAAGGATTCTTCATTTCCTTTTCTTATTTTTAAATACAGTAGAATCCGTTTATTATGACTCCGCCTATATTGACCAAATGTCATCTCAACGCTGTAAAACATTTACAATTGAGGGGGAAAAATGGAGAATCATACTCATACAACCGCATCAAGGAATCGTTCAATTGAACCCTTTTGGATTTAAAACATTTAAATTGAACGATTCGAAAACCGCGACAAGAAATTAACGCATTAATACTTAAAATATGTAGTTTTAAAATCATGAGAAACAAAAAAATAAACTTATTTTTAAAAAACGCTTTGTATGACGTCCACTTATTATGACGCGTTTGTCAATTCCCATCGATGTCATTATAAACGGATTCCACTGTAGTTTAGCTTTTTTAGTAAGAAGAATAAGATATATCACTGATGTTGAAACGGCAAGATTGGTTTATTTTAGTTATTTTCATAGTGTCATGTCATATGGTCTACTGTTGTGGGGCTCTGCTGCTGACATTGAGTCTATATTTATATTACAGAAAAGAGCTATTCGTGCAATCTACAACCTTAGACCTCGTGACTCGCTCAGAGATCTATTTACACAAATTAACATTTTAACCGTTCCATCACAATACATTTTTGATTGTGTATGTTCGGAAGAATTACAATAATTTTCTAAAAAAATCCGACTGTCACAAATTTAACACAAGGAATAAGCACAGACTTGCCGTTCCTAATGTCAGGCTTCATAAAACAGGAAAGTCATTTGTTGGACTGAGCATTAAACTATTTAACAAAGTACCACAACGTCTTGTAGAATTACCTTTAAATAAATTTAAAGTCGTAATTAAAGATTACTTTATGAAGAAAGGTTACTATAAAGTAGAAGATTACTTAAATGACAGGACTCTGTGGACATGAAACACATTTGCTTCTCTGCACATCTACTCTTATGCTTATTTATTGTACTTATTACATATATTATTATTAAGTTGACATTATATTGTTATTAATTTGACATTATATTATTATTAAGTTATTATTGTACAACACAAAATGATTTAAAAAAGGCTATCATATGTAACTGTTGAGTTTCTTGCGGCACTTCTTCTCAACAGCAGGCCATTCATTCACGTCGAAGTGCTGGTAGGAAAAAAAGTTTATGACGTGCAAAAGAATTTCTTGGTAAATCAAATTGCAAAATAAATACTTTGACTTTGACTTTGACTTTGACTTTTCCCACTAGCGGTTGCCCTCGCGGTTTCACCCGCGCGTAATTTCCTTTTTTAACTCCCACCCTCCTTCCCCCTCCTAGCCCCCCTCCTATCCCCCTACCCCCTCATATCCCCCTATCCCATCATATCCCCCTTCCCCCTCCTATCCCCCTACCCCCTCATATCCCCCTACCCCATCATATCACCCTTCCCCCTCCTATCGTCCCTCCCCCTCCTATTCCCCTACCCCCTCATATCCCCCTTTCCCATCATATCCCCCTTCCCCCTCCTATCCCCCTACACCCTCATATCCCCCTAACCCATCATATCCTCCTTCCCCTCCTATTCCCCTACCCCCTCATATCCCCCCTACCCCATCATATCACCCTTCCCCCTACTATCCCCCTTCCCCCTCCTATCGCCCCTCCCCCTCCTATTCCCCTAACCCATCATATCCCCCTTCCCCATCATATCCCCCTTCCCCCTCCTATCCCCCTTCCCCCTAATATCCCCCTTCCCCATCCCATCCACCTTCTCCCTCCTATCCCCCCTTCCCAATCCTATCCCCCTTCCTCCTCCTATCCCCCCTTCCCCCATGAAAGTATCCTATGTCAGTCTCCTGGGTCTAAGCTACCCCTCCACTTATTTTCAGCCAAATCGGTTCATCCGTTCTTGAGTTATAAATAGTGTAACTAGCCCAACTTTCTTTTATATAATATATTATATAGATATAGATATTACATTTTTTATCCAATTAATGTAGTGTATATAATATTAACATAAATTCATAACCATAGTCTTATAAAATATTTACTCAACATAGTACTAAGAAGTGTCGGTTGCGCTTTAAACTGTACCACGCTACGCAAATCAGCGATGTTTGCGGCACAGCCGTTTCTGGGTACGAGCGACATACGTCCTGCCTCGGAAGAGCCCGGCGGCTGACTAATTTGAAATGTTTTGCGCGGAGTGTTTTATAGCAGTTTAAAAAAATGTCTATAAAATAAATTGTGCATCATTATATAGGTTTTATGTATTCAAACTTAAGATAATATGTTCTTCTTTTAAGTTAGACTAAAAACTTTTTGTAAATTAAAGAAATTAATGGTAAATTTTGCATGTTTACAACAGTGATTTCTTTGTAATTTCGCTGTAAATGGATTTGATTTTCGTATGAAAATAATCTCAAATTTAACTCATACCCCATCTAACTATTTGCGTAATGATATGTAGACTTGCATAATAAAGTAAAATGTCCTATTTTTACAATGGTATTAAAACAATTGAGCTTCGAAATCGATGTTAAAAGTGAAGTTTATAAAACACTGCTCGGGTAAATTGTCAGTATTCACAAATACTCCATAAAAAGAAAAGTGGTATGGGCTACGATTTTAGACAAAGATACTGTTTATAATAATTTGTGAGTCGCATGTTTCTTAGATCACGTTTTCATAGAAAATATCTCGTTGAAAACTGCCTATTTTGAGTCAAAACGGCGATCGACGGAGTCAACAGTCTTAAGTGTTAAAAGTGCTATAAGATATTGCGCCATCGATAACCGATTCCTGACGCAATGACTCTTTAATTAAATAATGGTCCTTGAGGTTAAACACGTTTATAAGACCACCAAGAGATTGCCAGTTTGACTTTGACAGCGTCCCATAGAAAATATATCCAAAATTAAACTTTATCCCAACGAAGCGGCATTCTTAAATTTAAGCAATAAAGCAGGTACAGCGTAGGTAACGGAACGACTTGCATGCATCAATACCTACTGAAGATGATACAAATTGATCAGAAATAGTCATCCAGTTCTATAAAATTAATGGATACTTCACCAGAATCACTTTTCGTACTAGTATTAAAAAACGATTATTTATCACCTACCGAAAATCAGTAACGTATTCCCGCACACTATGTTGGATGACTCCGGTTTCGTCCGTGAACAGAGTATCAAGAATTTCCAGTCTGTCTCTTAAGGGTATCCCTCCTTTTTCAGGAGGACCAACTAAAGTTTTCCCGTTGTAATAGAGAAGATCGAAAGCACAGAAACATGGCCGAAACACCGAATTCAAAGTTATCTTTTTAACGTCAAATGATATGCCTGTAATAAAATTTGACTTGTAAATTAAACTTTAATAACATAATAACTGATTGATTAGTGCTTATTGTGTCAATACAATTATACATCAGCTAAAATAACATTTTCTATTGTTCAAGATTTTGTTTTTAATTTATAAAAAAAAAACACTTGAAAAAGTAATAGATGCTAAAGGAAAATCTTGTCTGCAGTAAACAAAACTGCCCATCCAAACGTAACGTGTGTTTACCTTTGGAACTGAAATGTTGCTTCGCTTTGTGCCACCCCATCATCTCGCCGTCCATTATGAAGCTGGTCACTTCAGGACTCAAGCAATCTTTGAGATAAGGTGTTAGTAAGCCAGTATTGTACGTTTTTCCATAATTATCAGAATAAGGGTGACCTTTCCTAGAGAAATATTCGAATACTCCATTTTCCATATGTATCTGGAACCATAAATGTAAATTATACCATACGTGGTACCATGGGCGTCGCCAGGGGGGGGCAGGGGGGGCAGCTGCCCCCCCCCTAGAGATCAAATGTAGCTAGCCGCAAAGCGACCAAAGTGCAAGTGCAAATGACTTCCTTACCTATTAATAAATTCCGCATTGCATGACAAAACGTAAATAAATTCACAAGGTTAAATGTATATTGTAGAAAATATTGAAATATTCAGAATAACATTAAGATTTTGACGTCCGTTTTTAGAATCGCCGCAATTTTCACCACGGCTATATCAGATATAAGAAGCAGCCCCAAAGGAAGTGGACGTGGCCAGAGCCCCGACACTATGACGAAAAACGAGATCGACTTCATCTTGGCGGACAAGCGGCACATATTCAGAGATGTCTCCGTGATCAACGGGTTTAATACCGGCAGCGATCACAGACTTGTCCGAGGCACTCTGAATATTGACTTTAGAGCTGAACGCGTCCGTTTGATGAAGTCCAGACTCCGGCCAACTCTGCTCCAAACCATGATAAGATCTGAAACGTTCCAGTCGAACCAGGAGAACCAATTTGCTGCCTTGGAAATTGGAAACCACAATTGAAGTTAACCGAAAGCTTGAAAATGTGGTTCGAATCCTCAGGGAGGAAGGTAGGAGATTTTGCAACATGCGGTGCAAAGGCAGGAAGTCGAAACTTTCCGAAGGGATTTTAGGGCTATTGAGGCAACGACGTGAAGACCCACCCGCCGCTTCGTCCGGTAAAAGAGCTCTTAACCGGGAGATAAATATACGTATGCGTCACGACCTCCGGTGCTTTAATACTCTTTCGATCAAAAGAGCTATAGAGCAAAATCGGGGGTCTAAGGTGTTCGTACAATCTCTCGGAAGAAGCCACCTGACGAAGCTGACCGCAGCAAGTGGAGAAGTTGTTGCCTCAAAGCCGGCAGTCCTTTCAGAGGAAGAGGACTTCTATGGCCGGTTATACGCTTCGCATGCATCTCGACCTGATCCCGAAAATGAAGACTCTAGAGCCACGTTAACTCGTCATTATACTGAAGACCTGCCAGAAGTCAGCGTTGGCGAAATCGAGGTTGCTCTCGGGCAGCTCAAAAATGGAAAAGCCCCTGGAGAGGACGGCGTTACTACAGAGCTGCTAGAGGTAAACCCGTACTGAGGGAGCTCCAAAAGCTTTTTAACGCTATCATGTTCGAAGGGAGAACTCCAAAGGCGTGGAGTAGGAGTGTGGTCGTCCTGTTCTTCAAAAAGGGCGACAAAAGCCTGTTGAAGAACTATCGACCCATTTCCCTTCTAAGCCACGCCTATAAGCTAATCTCAAGAGTGATCATCACAAACCGTCTTGCGCCAAGACTGGACGAGTTTCAACCACCGGAACAGACTGGGTTTCGGAGCGGATACGGTACCATAGACCACTCCACACTATGCGGCAGATTATACAGAAGACCGAAGAGTATTATCAGCCCCTGTGTCTAGCATTTGTGGACTATGAGAAGGCCTTCGACTCGGTTGAAATCTGGTCAGTTCTGGAGTCCAAGTGATAAGATGTCTGTACAAAGCAGCCACCATGTCCGTCCAAGTATAACATCAGCAGACAAATCCTATACTGTTGCATCGAGGAGTAAGACAAGGGGACGTCATCTCCCCGAAATTGTTCAGGATATGTTTAAGATGCTGAACTGGAAAGAGGCATTAACATAAATGGCAAATACATCTCTTACTTGCGATTTGCAGATGACATCGTCATAATGGCGGAGACGGTGCAGGACCTACAACAGATGCTGAATGACCTGGCTGATTCTTCTTTACGCATCGGCCTACGGATGAACTTGGACAAAACCAGGTCATGTTTAATGAACATGTTTTACAGGAACCGATTGCGATTCACGGCGCCGTCCTTGAAGTTATGTGTACCTTGGGCAGTCGTTGCAGTTAGGTCGAAACAACTTTGAGGACGAAGTGAATGGAAGAATTTCAGTTGGATTCGGCAGCGATTAGGAAACTTCGTCGAGTCTTCTCATCGCCGATTCCACAATGCCTAAAGACGAAAGTCTTCAATCAGTGCGTCCTACCCGTCATGACATACGGAGCCGAAACGTGGACACTTACGGCACTCAGCGGGCTATGGAAAGAGCTATGCTTGGCGTTTCTCTGCGGGATCGCATCTGAAATGAGGTAATTCAGCAGAGAACCAAAGTCACCGACATAGCTCGCCGGATTAGCCAACTGAAGTGGCAGTGGGCTGGCCATATCAGCCGTAGAACCGAGATCCGTTGGGGTAAACGGGTTCTAGAGTAGAGACCGCGTCTCGGTAAACGTAGTGTAGGACGCCCTCAGGCCAGGTGGAACGATGATCTGCGCAAGATGGCTGGCAGGAGCTGGGATGCGAGTAGCCGATGATCGATCAGCGTGGCGAGCATTTGGAGAGGCCTATGTCTAGCAGTGGACTTTTACATGCTGATGATGATGGATGATGGATATGAACCCATTGCCCCCCCCCCTTAGCCATAAGCTGGCGACGCCCTTGCGTGGTACGGTATAAGGTCTGTCAAGATTTGTTCTAAGGCACCGGCCATTGTGACATCAGCTATCTGGAGGACTAGCAAGGATAAAAAAAGATAAAACTAATTTGAAACAAAAAAAGAGTAGGTACGTTTTTTACGTAAAACCCACGTAGCACCACGGCGATAAGTAGCGTAACTAATAGAATTCCTATATAAATTAAGTAATGTACTTGAATCCACTTGTTATTGTACTTGTACATAGTTGTTCGTGCAAGCCCTAGTGGTAGTCAAATACCGCATGTTTGGTGCACCAAATAAACAATAAAAAAAGTCCCATAATCTTCATAAATGTAAACTTAAATAACGTTCATTGTTAATCCAAATTACCTGGAATCTCTCTCCATCAAACTTGTTCTCGATGATGTAGGTTTTGTCGGGGGAGAGCAACCGCTCCACGTCCGTAACATCTAATCGCTCTGAGAGCATCGGACTGACAGCGTAAAATAGCTTGATGCCTAGCTCCAGCGGGCGAGTGTCGCCCTCCTCTAACTCTTCACATACCTACAAACATTGGTTTTAAAATATACCATGAAATTCATCTGCCAGGTACGTTGTCGGCCATTTAAGGAAGTTGTCGAGTCAGCAGCAAATCAACCTACCCTAATCTGTTTAAGACTTATTGTAATTAAGCTGAAAATTGATTGTAGAAAGAACAACGCAAGAAGTTGTATGGGCTCTGTCCCCACCCACCAACAGACTTGGCACTAGTTTCAATATTATTATGACATTCCATATAAAGACAAATAACCATTTTTAATCCAAAAAATGACGGGGTATTCAAAAACAATAAAACCGTCCTTATGCCGTACGCCTAAGATTCAGAATTGCACTGTAAGTGTCTAGCTTCAAGTAGACTCGACTGTAAAATATTTTTAGGATTATATTTTGATTGAACACTTTTATTTAGGCCAAGGGGGTTACCCTTGATCGCCTCCACATTATTTTCACAATTAACTGTGTCAAAAAAATACTTGAAAAATACAACATTCAAATTCGATTTGCGTGAAATCCCCATTCCTACGGCGGATGTCGTCATACAAAAAAAAGATCAGTATGGCAAGCAAGAAGTATAAATAGAGATACGTTTGAAATCTGTTGGTGGGTGGGGACGCTCCTTTGCATGGACCTTTGTCAGGTAAGGGTCAGTTGTGCGGCTGACTGTATCAAAACTATTACTTCAACTCTTTTTTTTAATAATATCGAATAGTTCCAACTTCACTGGCTGATAGATTACATTTACGCCATCAATGCGCCTATGTCGCGCAACACAAAATTACACTAATTAGCAGCTCTAAAAGAATCTCCAATGCAAGCTTATATTAAATTAACATTTTAACGAAGGAGACAAAATTACTGAAAACTAGTCCTCATCCTTTATTTTCGGATCGAGAGATATGAGTTTCGAGAGTGCGTTATTTTACTCGAAAATATAATGTGTGAAGTGTCAGATTCATGATCGCTTGAAATAACAGAAAATGTACCTTTGAGAGACTGTTGCATGAATCAAAGAACTCAGGAGCGTCGGGGTGGAATGCAGCCAATATTAATTTTGTTTCTATACCAAGCTTCAAATCTTTAAGTATTATCCTAAGAAACCATTTCAGTTGTTCCGGCGTCATATTCTTTATAGCATAACTGAACGCTTCGTCTAATACAGCTAAAATGTAAAATTATATTTTTTAGTTATTTGAAATGAAAAACTTGGCTTAAACAGATTATACCTAATATTCTGGAGGTTGTATTTAACTGCACATCAAAAAATACTAATTGTGCATCAAAAAATACTGAATTGCTAACCTAACCTAACCTTTGGTGTGCAATCAACTGATTTTCATTTTTAAAAAAATACTGTATTTTTTGATGTCCTACACTTAAAAATATCCCATAATTCTGGTTAAGCCAAGTAGAGCTATCGTAGTCAAGCAAGAACATATGAAACGTCACTTCACGCGTGTGAGCTCGATATGGTTCGACTCTTCCTCGGCCGGCGCGCACCAATGGATTTTTCTATTGTGCGTATTTACCACTGGCAGTGAAGGAAAACATCGAGAAGAAACCTGCACAGTCCAATCGCTGTGTAGCCATGATCCAATTGGTCTGGGTTCACTAAAAGGGGTTACGGAGGTCCGATGGCAGTAGCTCCCAATATAATAACTGCCAAATCCTAGATCGTATTGCAAGCGTACCCTGACTAGTTCGGGATAAAACGCTCGAAGAAAGAAGTGGTTATTAATTTAATTTCCTACCTAAATTGTCACCAAACTGTAAACTTACGTCCTTTATTCCCAGCTTCAGCCTTTGCAATTTTATCCAAAATAGAGTTAATATCTCCTATAGTGAGAGAGCCGGAGGTTTTGCCGATAATTCCCTTTAGTGCGTAGTACGCCACTCCTGCAAAGTCGCTGTCCTGAGCGTTACTCACTGACCTATAGTTGAGCAACTTCTGAGCCACTTGAGACTGCTTGCTAATAGATAATACCTTTACCAGCAAAGGACCAAGTTTAGCCTCTTTCAAGTTATAAGGATTCCTTTCCCTTTCACATTTTGGCAATAACAATCTCATTACGGGAAACAGGCTTGAATTCTGGAAGCAATTTTTTTAATGAAAGCAATACTTTATTTAAGTACAGGTGCCGGCAAACTTCTTGACAATCGGTCGACGGAGTGGGTAAAAGTTCGCGCATGTGCACTTGCGAATCTACCGACGCCCGCGCATGCTATTGGTCCGAGGTTGCTTCTGACCATTAGCGCGCAGGCACCTAAGAATTTGTCTTCTGCGCAATCCCACCTGATTTCAAGATGTTTGACGTACTTGTGACTCCTCTGGTGTTGCGCGTATTTATGGGCGGCGGTGATTGCTTACCATCAGGTGACACGCTTGCTCGTTGCCTCACCCTTACATAAAAAAAATAAATAAAAAAAACCTGTGCCGTCATGCTCCGTTGGGGGCGGTGGGTGATGTGGGACCTTTCACGCCCTAGAAAGGGCGCAGTTTACTCACTTAACCCTGGGGAGCTTCACCTTGCCTGATAGTTGTGTCATGAGAGACGGATAATCTTCTGTATCCATAACACTAACGGCAAGTGCGTAGAAGCGTCCTACAATACCTACCCTTCCCTTTCGTTCCGGTGTTTCGGAAAGTAAAGTCCCTAGTCCCCACATATTCTTTATTCATGGTAATTATTCACACAGCGCCATCTAGTCCCAAACTAAGCATTAGCTTGTGCTATGGGTGCCAGACTACGGATAAACATTTACTTACTTACTTATATTCTTTTTTTTTATAAATACATACATACATATTATAACATAGAAACACCTAGACCGATACAGACATGTTCATACACAAATTTTTGTACCGTGTGCGGGGAACGAACCCGCGACCTTTGTTGTAATTGCTATTACTTCCCAACCTTCCCAGACTTCCCAACCATTACACCAAACGGCTCGTCAATTTAAGTACTTATCTAAGCTTCAATTATGCACATACGTTTTGTCAAGTATCAATGTTCTAACGCTCGGTTCACACATGCTCCGTTTTACTGTTCCGGTTTATCGTGTACGTCTTTTTTCGTCGATGGCGTATGTATTACTGTACGCGACTTCACACATGGCACAGTATTCTGTATATGGTAATACATACGCCATCGACAAAAAAAGACGTACACGATAAACCGGAACAGTAAAACGGAGCATGTGTGAACCGGGCGTAAAGTGGCTTTACCATGCCTAATCATACATTTTTCAAATAAATTAAAAAAAAAATTGTATGAATAGTTGTGTACCTTCTTTCCTGAGACAGCAGCGATGTTCATTTTCAAGTTATTGATAAAGCATTCCAATACTTTTAATAACTCCTGCTTTTGAATGGTCTTGGTTCTGTTTCGATCATTCTTTTGTTTTTTCTTAATCTTATAAATCTGTTCTAATACCACATAAAGATCCTCAAACAGAACTGAATTTGCTGGGGTAACTTCATCTGTCGCCATTTCGATGTTAGCAAAATACTGCCCCTAAAATAAATTATTATGTAAGTAATTCAAGTATCTCTGGACATTATCCAAACAGCGCCATCTAGCGCCAAACTAAGCTGAGCTTGTGTTATGGGTGCTAGACAACGGATAAACATTAGGTACTTATATTTTTTTTTGAAAATACATACATACCTACATATTATACATAGAAACACCCAGACCGATACAAACTGACATGTTCGTGCACACAAATGTTTGTACCGTGTAATAATGTATTGCTATCGGCAAACTCGTTGAACATCGGTCGATCGCGCGCGAATCTCCCGAACGCCCGCGCCCGCTATTGGGTCACTCAGAGGTATGCTTTTGACCAATAGCGCACATGCGTGTTCTGCGCAATCCCCACCCGATGTTCAAGAAGTTTGCCGGGGCCTGTATAGTATTTTTTAGACATTAATAAAATTAAATTCTGATCCTAATAATAATTGGGAACAGTATGTAATATAAGTATTTAAATAATTTAAATTCTGCCTCTTGTTTAAATAACACTTTTCTTCTTTTGACCAGACAATGCTTAGGTACTTCTTATATATAAAAAAAAGGTGACTAAGTAAAGTAACAAAGGATGTAAATAAAAAATATGAATTGATTCAACTGTTTATTTACTCATTCTATTACAAGATATTTTGTTAAGTATCTGTTGGCCATTCGGGGAGAGTGTCCTTTATACAACAAAAACAAATTGAATGCTGCTTCTTTATTTAAATTAATAACACCATGTCGTTCACATTCTGTTATTGAACCAGTTTCCAGACATTTTTCATAGTACTCTATAGCCAGATTATTTATATTTAACATGTGGTATGCCCTTGCTATATTGTAATAGCCTTCTTGATCACATTTCCTTAATTTACTATACATTATTATGTAATGCATGCCTTGAAGTATAAGATTGTGATGTTTATCAACAGTCCTTTGGGCTGCCATTAAAAGACTGGTGACTCCAACCAGCAAAGCTGTAAGTGGATCTCTACACTGTTCATTATATTCTAAATAATATTTAAGTGCTACTAAATACCTTCCAGAGGTCAAGAAATTATTTCCAAGAAATAAATTTTTAACAATATGTTTATCTTTCATAAACAATCTTGATAGAAATTTTATCTGAGCACTATCATCCACAGCATTCATAACATGACTTAATAGATTCCAGGTCTTAGGGCCTGGATACTTTTGGGCAAATTCTTTTGCAAACCTCAATGCATTTTGGTAATCATTACTTAGAAGACATGCTTGTTGGCAAAGAAATTCCAGCTCAAGGCGATGTGCTGATAAGCCCTTGGACATCACTGCACCAAAACATAATCGTTGCATAGTGTGATAAAGCTTATTTTTACAAGCAATTTGAAGCAGTTCCATGAAGAACTCCCATTCTTGTTGGGGAGAGAGTTTAAACTTCTCTTCTTCATCAAAGTGAATGTCATTTTCATGAAATGGATTTTCCCCACGCATTACACGAAAATTATGAATCAGATCCACCCCTCCCTTCAGCTTAAAAGCAATTTTCAATTCTTCTTGATGTCTGTATCTGCCGAAAGTTTTTGAAAGCAAAGCTTCGCCAACATTCAAGTACTGAAGAGGTCTATTATATTTTTTTAATATCTGACATTGTTCATATAGTAAACTGGCA
Source organism: Mecyna flavalis (assembly GCA_949319885.1). Classification (NCBI taxonomy): domain Eukaryota; kingdom Metazoa; phylum Arthropoda; class Insecta; order Lepidoptera; family Crambidae; genus Mecyna; species Mecyna flavalis. Next base: position 6,025,120 of record OX439426.1, read on the forward strand.
CTGACTACATATTTATAATCTTGTTGTAATATAGTTATAGCTTCATCAATTTTACCTATTTTCTCAAGAATGGTAAACAACTTTCTACGAGCATCTGGGTGTTGTGGTACAAGTTTTAAAACTTTGTAATATGAATCAATGGCATCATTTTCCCTCCCTAAATTATTCAGACACTCGGCATGTTTAAGCCACACCGCTCCTAAGTCAAAGCTATTATTTTTCACAAGAGGGTCAAGCAACTTCATGGCCAATTCATGGTAGCCCATTGAAGACAGAGCTTCTTCTATGTCCATGTATAAATCACCAGCTTTTTCAACATCATTAGACAGAAAATCCTGCAAAAGTGTTTCTACTAGATTCATGGAACCCAGGTAAATAAAACATATCAACAATTTGCTTTTTAGATCAATAGGAAGATTCTCTGGTACAGTACAATTTAAATAATTAGTTTGTTCTTCTATTTCACCATCAGCATTCTTTACAGTTTGAATTTCAGCCTCAATTTCTACTCCCACGTTAGCTACAAACACATCTAAGCAAGTCTGATATTGTTTTCTAGATATCAAGAGTTCTAATAAAATGTTTATATCTTCTAAAGTAAACATTGAAGAGCATTTTTTATATGCCACTGCCATAATCTCAAGTGTTCGCTCTAATTCATTACTATTGTGGTATATATTAGCAGCCATTTTAGCATATTTGATAATAGTTTCCCCTTCGCTAGCAGGTAGTGAAGTGACTATCTTATGATAACATTTAACAGGACTAATGCTGAGTGTATGCATAGGGTAATCTGTATCTTCTAGACTCGTCAAAACTTCAAGGCGTTTCAAGTGTATGTCTAAGTTGTGTGGGTCAGCTCTGATTGCTTGAGTATAGCAAATCATTTCTTGTTTGATATCATTTCGCTCTTTTGAAATAGCGGCTAACCTCAACCACTCATTAGCATCTGAAGGACTCAAATGTGCAGCCAGTAAAGAGAACTGTAGTGATTTCTCTGCATCATTCTCATAGATCTGCGCTAATGTCTGATATGGTTCAGGAGCAGTAGGAACCTGTTTAATTATTTCATGGCACATTCTCTCAGCCATTTCTATATCTCCTCTGACAAAACGCAAGTTTGCTTCGCCCATCAAGCCCATTAGTGCCGGCGACAAGCGACGGCTACGGCGTGTTCCCTTGCCCAGGATTTGAGCGATAGATGATTCGTTAAGATCTTCATCACTCTTGGCAACAAGTTCAGCGTCGTCTTCGTCGTCAACATTGTACCATTCGCTGGAATACTCGGCAAAAGACAATTCACCACTTAAAAACTTGTTCGTCAAATCTTTCTCAGTAACGTTATTTACGTTGTCAACATCCATTTCAATTTTTTTGGAAGGGCCAGGAAATTCCATCTTAAAGTACTATCTTTAGAGTACATATAATTAACGAAGTAGGTACTTACGATTATTGGTAAATGATTTTTATTTTTTAATTTTCTCACTATCTTGTAAATAATTATAACTTTCTTTTCTTGTAATGCTTTCCGCGCTTATTTCCGCGATTTTTTCGCTGTAATTTCCTTCTTACTTACTCATCACAGAGTACTTTTTGTTACTCATTAGAGTTGAGTCGTTCATGAATGAATCCTTCAATTGGACTACTTCACTTAGCAAGTTATCTCCTTCACTAGTTCATTCGAGTCCCAATTAGTTCAGTAGTTCATTTAGTTCACGCTTCACTGAAGGAGAGTAAAGCGGACGGATAGATTACGAACACCGCGTGCGGAAACGAGACAGTTGCATTTAGTTCACGCTTCACTGAAGGAGAGTAAAGCGGACGGATAGATTACGAACACCGCGTGCGGAAACGAGACCGGCCCCATTGAACTAAATGACAAAGTGACGCAAATGGACTATTGTAGAGTACTGAGTCAAGTGAACTAGATGAACTAAATGAACTAAATGAGTGATATACTTCATCTAGTCCAATTGAACTATATCATTCTTTACACTTCAGTGAACTACTTTGCGCATGTCTAAAATTCAACCCTGTCAATGTCAATCAATTATTGTCAATGTGACGTGCAGTGGACTAAATATTTTTTTTTTTGGCCGATTAATGGGCATGGAAATAATATTAGGCGATTTTCCACGATTTTCTGACAGGCCATTTAAAAAAAAGAAAGGCTTCCAAAAGCTTCACTAGATGGCGTTGAACGAAGTATTTACATCTATTGTTACCTCCGGTTTTGTATGTAGGAGCCATAAATGATTAAGGCGATTATAGTTCTCAACGACCTTGGACGTTTGAGTTTATCTCCCCGCGCCGTAACCGCGCACCCCGCACGAAAACACTTATCAAAGAATGCACGGGCGTAGCGTACAGAAGCGCACTTTTGTACACTACTATAATTATTATCAGAGCCTAATAGAATAATGTGATTGGTTCTACTTTTAAAATGCATCATAAGATGTGATTGTGATTATAAGAGGATGTCTATGGAATAATTATGCATAAAAATATATAAAAATATATACGAGTACGTATGCAGATAATGTATTTTAGCCAATACATTTAAACTTGTAACTACTTGTCCACCAGTGGGGACACCAACGCTACTGAAATCTTCTCGTTGGCCCCCACTGGTGGACACTGGGATGACATGAGTTGCTCGGATTACTAGGGGCAGACGTAACTAAAAGATTTCGACTGCCCCTACTGGTTATTTGGATAGGTAGGTAGGTAGCTACTAGCTACCCCAGTAGATGCCTATAGTACCGTGTGAACCATTGAACGCACAATATTTTCCTTGTCCTCGTTCAATAAAAAAAAATATAGCAAACGCTCGTTGATTAACTTTGCTGGTTAATTAAAATCCGTTATTTTGGTAAATGTCGATAAGGTCGAAAATCGCTGGCACCTGTTTTTATTGTTTGTCTATTGATTTGAACGAAAAAAAACAGGTGCAAGCGATTTTCAACCTTATTGACATTCAAAATTTTGTTGCTTTTTCGCAAACGCTTGTTGACTATCTTTGCTGGTTCATTAAAATCCGTTATTTTGGTAAATGTCGATAAGGTCGAAAATCGCTTGCACCTGTTTTTATTGTTTGTCTATTGATTTGAACGAAAAAAAACAGGTGCAAGCGATTTTCAACCTTATTGACATTCAAAATTTTGTTGCTTTTTCGCAAACTCTTGTTGACTATCTTTGCTGGTTCATTAAAATCCGTTATTTTGGTAAATGTCGATAAGGTCGAAAATCGTTTACACCTGTCTTTTTAACTTCAGATCAATAAACAGTGTTTTCCCGACATTCATTTGTTTTCCGAAATTTTTACACATTTTATTAAATGTATTTGCTCTTCTTCTTTTTTGAAATACAAATACAAATTAAATACATCGCTCTTCAGATATTTGCATTCAATGGTAATTGGACAGGCTACCTACCTCCCCATCTAAATAACCAGTAAGGGCAGTCGAAACTTTTTCGTTTCGTCTGCCCCTAGTGGGGGCAGACGGAATCTAAATTAGTTCCGTCTGGCCCCTAAACCTAAATACATGCATTCACCGCTTAAAAAAAAAGCTAACAAAGTTTGGGAAGTTTGATGTGATTTCTAGGTTTCTGAGGGTGCTGACTAAACTAAAATTACTAAGAGGTCCCGATATCAATAAGTAAAACACGTAAATTAAAAATTATGTAAACTTTAATTCTCAAACACTAACTATTAAAATTTTCTATAGCACATAATATATTATCTTCTGCTTTTTATTTTGTCCTTCAGCTTCGTTGTGCTGTCTTTTTGATATTATGTTGAGATTTGTATGTTTTTATGTTTTGCATATCTCTTCATTTTTATTTTCTTCCTCTGTGGTTTTTAATTTTGTTTTTGCTTGTTTATTACTTCTAAATTATAAAATATTACGAACATGTAGTATTAAAAACAAGGTTTATAAATATTTTTACACTAATAATTATACACCGTCCCCGCACGCACCAAATCACAACGCAATCGTATTGCCTATCTCTGACTGCACTATTCTTTGAACACACTGACACGAAAAATACGCACACAAACAAAGGACAAACACGCGTGAGCAGTCATAAAAAAATTGCAGCGAGCGACACAGCCTTCCCGTCTGAACGCCAGCGGACGACTGCCGCCCGCGCCCGCACAGGCCACCCTCTGCAACCACTCTTTCGGAATTGCTTTATTTTGATATTTATACAGAAAATATTTATTCGATTTACAAAAGCATTGTTGCATTTTAAGATTAAGAAATTTTTTATATGATTGTGTAAAAAAAATTCCAAATAACATAGCCGTTTAGGAGCAGTAGGCATTTCAATATAAAAATCGACGTTTCGTAGATATTTTTTTTAGTGTACAAAATAAAGACTTAAAGAAATATCCAGTGTTTCAAATGTAGTGTAAGAACTGATGTTTAACATATATTTTTTTCAATTCTTTCTGACCAGTATTTAATGAGGAGTAGGCTTTACCAATTGCCCATTTTCAGGAATTGAGAAATCCAATCGCCTTAAGGAAAAGAATGAGTCAAGATTACATTACATGCATGAGCATGTAATCTTGACTCATTCTTTTCCTTCTTATATTGAATGGCTTGCTTTGTGTTTTTTATTAACGAAAATGACATCCAAAGAACAGATTTACTCTAAAACAAAAATCAAGGATAATAATTTTTAAAACAAATCCCCGAATAGTGTCAAGTTGGCAACATTACAATTTTTTTTCCAAGCAAGGATACAAAAGTGACAGCCAGAAGCTTAGAGTTCTTTTTTTTTTTTTTTTTTTAATGGCCTCTTTCCCGCGCCTGTTTGCGGCGCGGTGATTCTGCCAATGTCGAGTGAGTGAATATGGGAGTTTCTCCTTGCGTTAAAACATTGGTGTTAGATGTTTTAACGCTTCATGGAAACACTGGAGGATACTCTCAAGGTCACGGGGGAATGGACGCCATTGCGGTAAGAGCGTCTCATCTACCGATGAGACACACTACACGCAATACCCGTCCATTCAGTCAATTTGTTACAATTTTCTTATTTATGACACTTCGTTACACTTTACTGAATGAAAATCACACCACTTTTCAACACCAAACTGCACTAGATCACAAATAAAAAGATTTAAAACTAAAAGACGCGTGGACCCATCGCCTACCCTCCAGTGAATCCCTTACCCTCTTATTACAAAAAACAATAGTTAAAACAGGTTTAGATCTGTACTAGTTAGTACAGGTAACAAGTCCGGACTATATTCCTTATTACAAAACAAATACCAACATAAGAATAATTTACTGGTACTAACTCGTTCAGTGCGTTTCATTTTACAAGACTTTGTTTTATGACATGTTTTAAAATCTTTAAATAAGATAGTAAAAATAATAATTCTTTTATTAAAAATGTGTTTTAGTAATGTAAGAAAAAGTAACATATATTTTTAATTTTCTGTTCACAAATTAAGTGATTCTTTTCAAAAATTGTCTTTCCATGCGTAGAACGGAGCGAAATTTAAAAGTGATATCGTTTTGACGTTTGAAAGTTAGTCCATAGTAAAACTAGGGGCATCGGCGGACTTTCTTGGGTCTAACTTTAGTACTCGAAATGAAGTAAAACTTCGTTTTGTAATAGCGTTTGACTTTAGTCCAGAGTAAGTGTAGTACTAAGCTCGGTTTAATTTTTAAACCACGTTCTGTAATAAGAGGGTTAGAGTTCTACCACAGATCAGTAATTGAGTTCTACTCTAAGGCCAGAAGTAATAGTGAGGATTGGCGGGAAATCTTCTTTGCGGGAAGTTTAAATTTTTCACGCTAAATTGAAATAAATTAATATCTTGCATTAATTGACGTTTAAAGTCGCTTAAAATGGGAAGTGAAAGCGGCGGTGCAAGTACAAGTAAAAAAAAGGGCACTAAAAGGCACAAAATGAGTGACCCTTCTTCAGATTTATCGGATGAAGAACAGCCAAACTTTGCAGCATACAGGAAGACGAATCACGTTCGTACTTACCCAGAAAATTCAGCAAATGCAACATTCTCGGTATTCATAGAAAGTACTAAAGATGAGGAAAAGCTAGGTAATAAAATCCCAGTATTTTTGAACAACATTTTCAGCCGATTTGTAAAAGGTGTTAAACAGCTAAAAAGAATTAATGCTAAAAAGTATGCAGCGATTTTTGATAACCCAAAAAATGCAAATGCACTCCTCAACAATACTAACTTTTTATTAAATCAAGATTTAAAAGCCTACATTCCAGCTACCCAGGCAGAGGCAATTGGTGTCATCCGGTACGTCCCTACAGAGCTTACCAATAAACATCTGACTGACAGCACATTTTGTTTATAAAATTTCTGTCAAAATAATACACAAACTTTGTCTTGTTTTATTTTTATTTTGATTGAGAAATGAATTTTAAAATAAGTTCTATGAGGAATATATAGGTGCTTAAAGCTGTGCCTATTTTCTTTACTCACCCAGCTGGCTGATGAATATCAATGTATGTTTATCTTAAGGTTATTTATGATTGGTCTCAAATTTCTTTTATTTCATGTCTAGTCGCACAATGCATGACCTAATTTTGGTATTAGCACATAACAAATAAACAGTGGGGATATGTTTATACAATTTTTTATTATTTTTAACCTCACAAATCAATCCTTTAGTGTTTATTTATTACATTACTTGCATAATCCTCCACCATCTGCCATATCCTTAAATGGCCATTCACTTCATTTCAAAAGTGAATCGTCATGCTTGGAACGTAGACTTCATTGAATTTGAACGTTATTTACTTATTTGCACTTATGTTATGTGCATATAATAATAGCACATGGTTTTTGGTGTTTAAATTATTTAAATGCTGTATTTTTATTTTTTTATGCCTAGCTAAAGGAACTGAAGACAAAATGTGTGATATAATACAATCAGTACAAGAACAATTAGGAAACCTAGATACCAATGTGAGCTCTGATATTGACCTTACTAAGGAGTATGCATCATTTGAAAACATGCCAGTTGAGGTGTGTATGTTTTAAATATGATTTCTAATTATTATTATTTTTTAAATAGTTTTAATACTTTTAATAGATGAAATATATTGCTTTCAGATAATCCTGAACATATGCTCTTACCTTGACCCTTATTTCCTTAGAAATACTCTTAGCAAAGTGTGCAGAAGGTTTGAAGACATACTAGCTGATGATCATCTCTGGAAACATTGGGTACATAGTAAAATAAATGGCTGCTTCCCAGCTCTTCTCGACCTGAAGTACTTAGATGAGGAGCAATTAAACTGGGAAGATGTATGCATTGACATGGATGTTGAGAAAAGAAAGTGGTCCAATGTACAGGAAACAATGAGGCATATAGTGGTGAAGGATGTCCACTTTGCTTCTGTTGATACTGTTCTTCTAGTAAATGTAAGTATGACCCAATTAATATTGGTATGGTCAACATGTTTAAGGGAATAAACTAATGAAAAAAATATTAAGCATAAAACTATATTTTAGAAAGGTGAATTATGTATATCTGGTGGCAGAGACAGAAGTATGGCATTATGGAATGTTCTAGATATAACTCCCAATGATCAAAGTGATAATACAACTACCTTGACAAATGCCAAGCCAAGGTATATAAGGCCTGATGCACATGCAGGCTGGGTGTGGGATCTTGCACCAGATAACATTGATTCTGCAACTAAGGTGTTCTCTGCATCTTGGGACAATACTGTCAAAGTATGGGACTTAGAAGCTGGATTTGAATGCATTGAAACATTTAAGTAAGTAAAACTAATCTTTGTATAAAAATTAAGACAATAACAATCATACAATCACAGCTATTTCTAAAAAAAATATTCTTATTAATAACTAGAAAAGGGATTACACACCATTTCAAAATTATTAAATAGTTTTAAGTGTATAGACTAAGCTGTAAAATGTAACAGTTCATTTTTTTTTGTGTTTATACCATAATTTTTCAATCAGTGTTATTTGAATTTTTCATGAGTACATAAAGCAATAAATATTAACAACTATTTTTACAGGTGTGGTATGTCTGCTTTATCTGTGGTGGCTGCAGACAACATTGTAATGGCTGGTTTATATTCTAAGAAGATACTTTCATTTGATTTGCGTGCAGGTTCTGGTCCAATTAATTCCTATAAACCACACAAGGGTCCAGTGTTAGCTCTGCACACATACAAAAATATGGTTGCATCTGTAAGTGAAGACAAAACTTTAGCCATATGGGACAAAGTAGCGGGAAAACTTGTAGGAAATGATATTAAAATCCCTACTGACAAAGGATACCCAGTATGCATTAATTGGACTCCTACTGCTCTTTATATTGGGGATTCTAAAGGATCAATACATCTCATGCACCCAGAGAATCATAATCATGTTAAGTCACATGAAATATGGCCTGAACCACCCATAATAAAACCTTCTAGTAAGATAACAAGCTGTTACCAGAGCTCAGGGAATTTAATAGTTTGTTCTGATCGAGGTGAAATAAAGTTTTTCTATAATTGTTATCCACCACAGGAATATGCAAATATCAAAACCAGCACTTTTGATGTTACACAGGTAGAGTGATCTTTATTAATTATTTTTTCATATTTTCCTCTATCCTAAGGTTGACTGGAAGAGATTGCTGTTAGCAATAAGTCCGCCTATATTGTACAGCTATATTATGTTATATGTTTAATTTTATATTGTACTTAGCTTTCCGCCCGCGGTTTCACCCGCGCGTAATTTCTTTTTTCAAATATCCCGCGGGAATGAGACGTTACCCGTAGGAATTTTATAGCCTATGTCCTAATCCGGGTTATAAACTATACGTGTGCTAAAGTTTATCTTAATCCGTTCAGCCGTTTAGGCGTGATTGAGTAACAAACATCCAAACATCCAGCCTTTCGCTGGTTGGTGGTAGGGCTTTTTCAGAGTCCGACTGGCTAGCTATCACCCCCACAGGTGAAATCTGCCGCTATAATAGCTCTGGCTGTGTTCTGGCAGTATTTATGTGGGAGCCAGTACACTTGAAATCAATGGCTCGAAGATCAGATGAGTCTACAGTCTGGCAGCATATTGAACGACGCTTCCTCGTGAAGTGTCTTTCAATGGAATAGGCCGCAGTAGCCGCATACACATCAGGTGGGCTGCGTGTCTGTCTGCCAACTGACTTAGTATAAAAAAAATCTATCTATCTAATAAATATATTTTTATTTTTATAAACTTTGGACCCCATCTGACAGCACAGAATCGTTTTTGTGCCGGTTGCTGTTATACGCTTGCGATCGGCGGCTAAAGCATCATGTAGTAAGCAGAATCCGGTGCATCCTTACATGATGGTCGCACCATCTCTTTTTTTTGCTTTAATAGATGATTTTTCTGAGTGCTAAGATTTAAAAAAACTGCAATTTCGTTCTGCCAGATGTGGTGAAACTATTAGGAAGGCTTGTTTTATGCTTAAATATAACACACCAACCAAATATCCCAAGTATGAATTAGATCTGTAATATTTTTTTATCTTTTTAATTTTATTTGTCGTAAATCCAAATCTTTCGTATTATCTAAATATCGACCAATATGTATGTATAATGGAATTTTTGTTTCCAGATGAGATATTTAAATGGAGTTATGGTAATTGGGACATGTGACTCAGCCCTTGAGTTTTGGATTCCTAATGACCGATATGAAGACAAATGCTGATACATTTTACAAAAAAAAAAATTGGGAAGAAAAGCTTAACCATTTAATCCTTCATATTTTTAACATTCTAAACTACTACTCTCATGTAAGCTGCATTTAAAAATGTGACTGTCGGTTGGCAATGCGAGTCTGTTTCAATTAAAATGATATATAACTGAGATAAATTATGAGATTTATGTTAATCTGGTTCTCACACGCCAGTGGCGCCAACTGGTGAGCACAAACACTAGCCCCCATTCTTCGACGCCACGGACGCGCGACGCAGACCCATTTGAACGCCTGCCCACTTTGAATGAAGGTTTAGTTGGTTTTATTTATAAGACAATAACTACCTGGTCTCCGATGCATACTCTTTATATCCAAAAAAATATATGTCTTACACTTACACGCGCAAAGTATACACACCTTAAATTATTTCTTTGATTTTATTTTAGAATGTTACCTAAGTATTTATTTATTCAATCAATACTTTCAATTTGTCTGTATATAAAAGTTTAATATGTAAAATTATATAGGGTGACACTAAGGTGAAATGCGTATCTTTTTGTTTCATATACCTAGATTTGCCAATTAGGCTGACTTAGTTTATTTAACTGATCCCTAGGTATAAGAACTGTACGATGCCTTTTTTTCTAATAATTTCTAAACAATTCTTGAAGCCAAAAAAATATCTATACATCCTATGTTCTAGGCCAAAATTATCCCATCTGCATCTCCCAAAAATAATTCAATCGTGAAAGCTAACGGAATAGCAATAAGTTTTTGAAGAAGCGAAATGTTAATTTAGGTTCTTTCCATTTGAAAATTATTTCTTCAATAGCTTCTTAGATGTCTACGAGTATACCTAGATATCATAATTGCATACGAGTTATAAAAAAGAAATACGTCTTATTTAGTTAGAAAAAATAGATTTAACTGGGTCAAGATTTTATGCGTCATGATTTAGAAAAAGTGTTATTAATTAAAGAAACCACATGTGGCTTGGTGAAATGGGCCTAATAATATGCCGAATAGTCACTTTTTTACATAATCAGGCAGCCAGCAAAACGTACAGTCAAATGCACGTCAGACGTAACACTTTGGACTTTGTACCGTACCACTCTTATGTCGGGGGCATAAGTGCTATTATCGCACTGCAAGTGTTAACCCTTTCCCCGCCACGCTTTTTTCCGAAAATGGTGCCCCACACGCCACGACCATTAAAAAAAAAAATTCCAAAAAATTATTAGGTTATACTCAACTCATTCAGGCAAGTAAAAGTAAAAAAAAAATTAAACCGACTTCAAAAAAAAAGAAACAAAAAAACTACCTAAAAAACTGAAAAGCAAAAAATAATTTTAATAAGACATTCATCAAATGCGCTTATTGTCTAAGCCTATTAATTAAATTGTATTTTACGTGCTAGGTAGCCCAACTAGCAAAATTTGGTCTTACAGATATCTTAAGACCATATTTTTTTTACTCTTATTGTACACTTGCAAAAGTCTGTAAGTGTCGATTTGGGCGCACTTTATAAGGGTGTTTGCCCTTACTGTTATTGCATTAAGGTCTTGAGGAGTGTGTTTTCAATCTTACATTGATCTGCTTAATGCTTCTTTAGTGCTAAATACCCTTACGAGTGCTTTATACTGGCATAGGTTAAGGGCAAAAAAGTTATTGTGAAGTCTTACTAATGCCGTTCTAAATGTGATTCCCCTTGTTTGTCTCTTCGTGGTGCTCCTTTAAGAGTATTTTTATCCGTTACCGAAAATAGTAAAATTTCTTGTGCGCACATTTTTTTTTGTTAAATCTTTAAAGAATGGAAGAGTCCATTATTATTTTATTTTATTGTTGACAATTATATTTGTGCTTGTGTATTAATATTATAGTGCTGAACTACTTGTGACGTACATTTATTCGAAGGAATTTTAAAATTAATAACATTACAAACTCGGGCCATTTCTCAGATGAGTTTTGAATAATCATTTAATGATTATTTATAAGTAAAAATATTACAAAATCCCGCCATTTTTCCATAATTGCCAATGTAACTTACAGTGTGCTTTATCAGGATGTTTTAAAGCTCAATAGCTCTTAGTTTAGTGCGAATAAAGCTCGATGTTTCTTATTTGACTCTAGTTAAATAAGGTTTAAGAATCAATGTTCTTAATACACACTTGCTTATAGAATGTTCGACGGCCATTGTTCGTATGTAATAGGGTTCCTTAGTCAAATGTTACGAAAATCTGCCTGCAACGTCTGCAATGTTCCACTTCTTTTTAAGCGTTTCCATTTCTTTAAATCCATTATTAAATCCTTTACGTCCACAGTAGCCAATACAAAAACGATTCTCTTTGCAAACGAATAAAGATCAGCAATCTTCTTAGCAAAGCATGCATATGACGTTTGTAAGTTCAAATAATCTTATAAACATCTTCTGAGATGCTACTCTACTTTAAAATGACTTAGCTAATACAACTCACGCTTATAAGTTTTTAGTTATTTAAGAGTTGTATGTAATGCTTTAGTAAGAGCAGTACTCTAATATCATACTTATCAAAGACGCTTTAAAGAACAAACACCCTTATAAAGTGCCCTTTTAAGTATATAATTTTATGAAGAGTAAATAGTCTTCCAACATGCGCTTGTATGACCGTAATACTTATAAATATTTTATAAGGCTATCTTAAATATACCTATAAGAGTTCATAATAAGCTTACATGTCCTTTAAGTTCTAAACGTCTCTATGCATGCCTTAATAAGAATGTTTGTTCTTAATCAAGATACTTATAAACTATTTATAATGCTATCACTCTTTTAAGTAACTTAACCCAAGACATTTTTGCTAGTTGGGAGGTACCTACTAATCTGTTTGAAGTCGGTGCCAATCCAAATAGTAGGTACCCAGATTACGTACCTACGTCGGCGGATTAATAAGTAACCCTTTATAATACATAATATTATTATATATCATTTTTTATTACCTTTGGCTTGGCACCGACTTCAAACAGATTAGTAGGTACCTACCTAGCACGTAAAATACAATTTAATTAATAGGCTTAGACAATAAGCGCATTTGATGAATGTCTTATTAAAATTATTTTTTGCTTTTCAGTTTTTTAGGTAGTTTTTTTGTTTCTTTTTTTTTGAAGTCGGTTTAATTTTTTTTAAAAAAAGTTTGTTTATTTTTCTATTTTTAGTGTGAATAACACGTAGGTAGTGAGTAAAACTCTTTCATAATAATGATAGCGAAAATACGAGTAGAATTGTATTATTTGATAATAATATTAGGTATTCATTAAGTGTTGAGCACCATGGGTAGGAGGAGAATGCGTTTATGCACCATAACCGCAGGCTAGCTAGACCCGCGGCCGTGTGTGGGACTCGAGACCGAAGCGTCCGCTACCCACTACACTCCCCCGGTTTCTCCTTCACACCCGATTAGGACGAGCCGGTGCTAACCTTATTGGCTAGTGACCAGCCCATCCCCGGGTAATCATCAGCTTACCTGCAAAAGTACATGAAATACAACTAACGTTCCACATATTCCTACAACACTGAAAGAATTATCCCCTAACTCCTAACCGTTAAGGAGTTGTACTTTCCATCATCACCTTAGCTGCAAAAGTACATGAAATACAACTAACGGTCCACATATTCCTACAATACTGAAAGAATTATCCCCTAACTCCTAACCGTTAAGGAGTTGTACCTTCCATCATCAGCTCATCAACATAAAATGATGTCTATCGGACGCAAAAACTTGAATGGCTTCAGAAAAAACAAGTAACGCGTAGGCGCAGCCTATAAAATTTGAGGTTTTCCCTTGATTTTTCCGGGATCCCATCATCAGATCCTGACATGGTGACAATGGGACCACCTCGGAACTATGCACTTTCAAATAAAAAAAGAATTATTTAAATCGTTCCACAATTGACGGAGAAATCGACGGACATACATAAAAAAAAAAAAAAAAAAAAAAAAAAAAAAAAACATACAGTCGAACATATAACCTCCTCCTTTTTTGAAGTCGGTTAAAAATACAACGTTTCTTGATCATGTTTTTTTGTCTGATATATCAGACATTGGCGTGGTGGGCACGAAAATGGTTTGTCTGATATATCAGACATTGGCGTGGAAAAGGTTAACCGTGATGTGCTGTTGACCGTACCTACCAATTATCATAGATTTCATACTCAAAAATGATGTACGCTAAAGGCATGAATCAAACTATCTTCAAGCTTAAAATATAATATTTTTGTGGCTTTAATTAAAAATGCTATCTTATATTGCTCGCCTGCCTTGGCACATTTATTAAGATAAGATAACAGATAATTTTTAACGCCGGCCTTTTTCAAATCATTGTTTACATGAAAATAAAAATTGCTCATGTTTTGATGTTTTCATTACGAAATTGCATAAACTAAACGAAATTATATCCCTTTTCTCCAAGCGTTCGCCCGTTTGGTATTTCTTGTTAGGTAGGCCGTTTCGTTTCGAATTCATACATAATCATGGAACTCGATGTCTGGATTATTATAAATTATAAACATTTATTCCACATTTCTGTATTTTTTTTAACCGACATCAAAAAGAGGAGAAACAGGTTCATGTTAATTTTCAAGTAAGTAGTACAAGATTACTCTCTCGGATTTACGCGTGTTTATAGTGAATTGAATGCATCACATTAAGCGTTACGTAGTTTGATATTAAAATAAATGACGACAAAATCACAGGATAAGTAAGACTAAGTACTGATTGAATGAACAATATTAGGTAGGTAGTTTTCAGCTACTAGAGTTGTATGTACGTACCGATTCTTATCTTATGCATAATAAATTAATGATCTCTACGCTTATTCTTTTTATACAAAAATGATTTTATAATAAATGAATACTTAACAGAAATCTGTGTTTTATTATGCATAGACGTGAAATCAATATTTTTTTGTTTAAATAGTACTTTCACCGTTACAGCAGTTGTTCTTCAGACCCTACTGTATTAGGGTCATATTTTAATACGTGTCGTGTTGGCAGACAAACACGTAGCCCACCTGATGGTAGTGGCCACTGCGGCCTATTCCATTGAGGGACACTTCACCAGGAACGTTCTGTCAGACCGTAGGCTCATCTGATCTCCGCCGAGCCTTTTGATTTCAAGTGTACCGGTTCCATCATTAATACTTCCGAAACACAGCCAAAGCTGTTACGGCGGCAGATTTTACCTATGGGGATGGTAGCTAGCCAATCGGACCGGTTTGTCCACTTGTCCCTACCAGTGTCTCCACCAGTAGAGACAAGTCCACTTTTTTGTCCACTTGTCCCTACCAAGTGTTGTCGGTAGAGACATTTCCACTTTTTTTTCCACTTGTCTCCACCGGATTGTAATTAAATGGTTTTTATTCCCGGTCGTCCCCACTGGGTACGACTGGGAAAAAAACGCTTCGTTCGTCCCTCTCGTTCCGCTATAGACCAAGAGTCAAATAATAGGTTCGTTGACACTAATACCATAATACAGTTCCATGATGGAACTCCAATTCTGGAAAACAAATGAATGTCGGGGAAACAAATGAATGTCGGGAAAAGAAATGAATGTCGGGAAAACATTGTTTATTGATCTGAAGTTAAAAAAACAGGTGCAAGCGATTTTCGACCTTATCGACATTTAAAATTTTGTTGCTTTTTCGCAACCTTTTTTTCATTTCTTTTCCCGACATTCATTTGTTTCCCCGACATTCATTTGTTTCCCCGACATTCATTTCTTTTCCCGACATTCATTTGTTTACCAGAATTGGAGTGCCATCATGGAACTGTATTATGGTATTAGTGTCAACGAACCTATTATTTGACTCTTGGTCTATAGCGGAACGAGAGGGACGAACGAAGCGTTTTTTTCCCAGTCTTACCCAGTGGGGACGACCGGGAATAAAAACCATTTAATTACAATCCGGTGGAGACAAGTGGAAAAAAAAGTGGAAATGTTTCTACCGACAACACTTGGTAGGGACAAGTGGACAAAAAAGTGGACTTGTCTCTACTGGTGGAGACACTGCTGGTAGGGACAAGTGGACAAACCGAATCGGACTCTGAAAAAGCCCTACAACCAAGCAGACCCCAAGCACGAATTAAACCCGACCTCCGGGTTTTTATACCCGAGCCGATTAGCCACTGTTCCAGGAGGCGGTCAAAGTCAAGTCTATTCACAGCACAGCACAACAGGATCCCAGTACCTAGGTACTTAAAAACCACTTGGATCCTGTTGTGCTGTGAATCCAAGTGCCCGGGTGACTGAAGTACTTATAATATATCAGAAAGCTGAGATTATTCCTGGCAGGGTATTGCGTATACACTGCAGCACAAGTTTGTTATCGCCTAGTTCGCCAAACTACAATAAGGCAAGTGTAGCGATATGATTTATCTTCCAATCAATAACGATGACTTGATTGCAATGATTGAAGCTCTTGGCGTTATTACCACCTAGCCAAGGGTTAAGTATGTGGGTGGGACTCGCTTACTTGGAAGGGCAGGTAATAGGTACATACTTAATGGGGGGTTGGCAGCAGCCTCGCTCACTTGGAAGGGCAGGTAATAGGTACCTATATACTTAATGGGGGGTTGGCAGCAGCAGTCAGACTAGAGCACTTGGCTGCTAATACTAAGTACCTACGATCTCGCAAGGAAGGCCCATTATATAACCCTTGGTATCTGTTTCCCCTATAAGCCCCCATTGACGGTCTTTAGTCCACCGGCAAGCTAAAGTTCGTCCACCATGACAGGTTGATGGCTTATCGTGGGAATATAAAAATTAGGAAAACCCACCACCACCGCCATAAGAAAATAAATGATTTTTATAAGTGTGCTACGGTTTTTTTATAAACCATTTTTGCTTATTCTCCTCTTCTCTGATTTGAAATCACTTTATCAACAGTAACAGTTACAGTATTCTGCAATAACAATTCAAATAACTCTTAAAATCACGGAACAGTTCTGTTCTTTTCCATGCTTTAAATACAAATCAAAACAAATTATATTAGGATTATTCAGTATTGTAACTTTGGGAAAAACCCTTAGAATGAGAAGAAAAAACAAAAAAAAACTAATTTTGGTCACACCGTGACACGACACTACATAATTTTTCGTTTAATTCACAGGTCAGTTAGAATCAGAAAAGATAAGCGCGTTAGTTTCAATATTATTTTAATAACTTAATATACTTTAGCTTTACAGACTGTTGTAAATATTTTTTTATAATTATTATTAATATTAAGTCACAGTATTCTCAGTGAGATATCACGTTATGGAACTTGAGTCGCGGTACTAATATGCGGAATGTTTTTCAAGCACAACACTGGTTATCCGTCATGGCTGATTGAAATGTTGACGAACTGTCAACTTTGTGAAATTCTTTTATTTTTTGCCATGACCAGTAATTTGTGAGTTGTGGTTTTGTAATGTGTAGTGTTCAATAGCTTTCACATGAGTATTAGCACGTTTTCACCATGAACGGGTTAAGTTTTAGTGAACTTTGTTGCCTGTTTTGTTGTCCGCCATGCCCGGGGAAAATTGCGGCTAAGCTCGCGTTCCTTCCTCCAGAACCCACGTATGCATTCACACCCGATGAAACTGGATCGAAATTTTCATTAACGCTGACAGAGAGAGCTGAGTGGCAGTACTCCGAGAGGGAGAAGGAGAACATCGAGGGCTTCTACTCGAGGACGTCAAGAGGGAACAGAATAGCATGTCTCTTTGTTCGTTGCAGCCCTAACGCGCGCTTTACTATATTATTCTCGCACGGAAACGCAGTGGATCTTGGACAAATGAGTAGTTTTTACTTAGGTTTAGGTACTAGGATAAACTGTAATATATTCAGTTATGACTATTCTGGGTATGGCGTGAGTGGTGGGAAGCCGTCAGAGAAGAACCTTTATGCGGATATAGATGCTGCATGGCAGGCATTGCGGACGCGTTACGGTATCAGCCCTGAAAACATAATCCTGTATGGGCAGAGCATCGGGACCGTGCCAACAGTGGATCTAGCTGCCCGTTATGAAGTGGGAGCCGTAGTGCTGCACTCCCCTCTCATGTCGGGCATGCGTGTCGCCTTCCCCAACACTAAAAGGACTTGGTTCTTTGATGCCTTTCCAAGGTAAGTTCTAGACAATAAAACATGCTATGAAGGTATCAATAAAACTTTGTGACGTTACAATCCTTTTCTATTATTTGTTTAATGTAGTTTGGTTAGAGTGAATTTAGTAAATCATATTATAATCTTATGATAATATTGTGTCATTTATATAAATGAAATTAATGTTATGTGGAATTCTTCCTTATTATGAGTCATGTAGGTAGGCTTAGTTATGTTATTTAATTAGTTCCAGCATTAATTAACTTACAGCTTACATTCTGTTATTAGAGAAACAAAATTGTATTGATTTTATTGTATTTGATGTAACAATAACTATAATATTTTAGGTATATTTAGGAAAAAAATCTTTAAATACTGAATTAAATGGTTCTTTATATTTACTATAGGTACTTGTAATACCTACACATGATATGGATAAATTATTATTAGGTACATTTCATAATACAAACAAATATGATAGTATTTAATAAATTGTTTTCAAAACTGACTAAGATTGAGTTCAAAGTTATAAATGTATGCAATATCAAATGCAGTATATTTTAAAGGGTGATAAATAAAACTGATTGTGCATTTGGTTGTGAGGATCCTAATAATATCACTGAAAAATGTGATGTTATCTCAGTATTATTACTGTATTGTTTCCTTTTCATTGTTATCAACTGGCACACAATACATGTTGTATGTTGATTTTGTACAAAAGCTATGATTCTACTGTTAAATGCTGTAGAGATTATGTTGGTTTTAGGGCTTAGAGAAATTTTGAATTTCCATCTATTTTTCTTTATAGGCATAGAATAGTATTAAAATTAAGATGATTTCGATACCTTTGGGTTTATTTGGCGTATAAACCAAAATCTGACTTTGTAGGAGAGCAGGAAAACTATTTTTTCTTAAATTAAAATCATAACTTTTTTGTTTTTAAAAATCATAATTAGGGAATGGAAAAGCTAAATGATGAGATTATAACTTCAAAAACAAAAAGTTATGACTTTTTATTTAAAAAAAAAACAAAAGTTTTTCTGCTCCCCTGAAAAGTCAGGTTTTGGTTTATACGCCAAATGAACCCAAAGGTATCGATTTATTTACCTTAAGCAAAAACCTTGGTTTAACTTAGTGAAGACCCTTGGCTAAGGCAGTCTTTTATGAATCCTTTGAGCTTTTAGATTTCTTCAAAATTCCTGGTTTTAAGTATAGTGCAACCCTCTTAGCTTGATTCCTTTACTATATAAAAGCCCAGGCTTCAAGCGATGATAATAATAACACTTTTCAGTGCTAAAAAAATATCACTATTCACAAAGTATGTAACTCTGTATTGTCAAGGAAAAGTCTTTACTTGCAGAGGAGATATGTGGTAAGCATACAGGTAAGAATAAAACATAAATGTTCATGAATTACATAATATTGTTTTATTGAATTACATATAAACAGTAAGTACATGGTGTCATTCAACTTAACAGAACATTCTTATTCAAACAATTATAACTTGGTAGATACAACAAGCTAAATTTTCCCTTATTATATAAATGCATGTTCATTGATGAATTGTTAAGTGATTACACATAAGTGTACATACATGAACTGTTATGCTTTCACTGAGGTAATGATTCAGCCCTAGATAACCATTGGACCTTGAACACTGGTACACTAAACGGGTATTTATTTTGTATTCCCGTCTTACTTGTTTTAATGTTATTCTGCAAAATTTATTTGATTGTGGAATAAATATAAAATTTAATACAAATATTTTGTTATAATCCTTTGCTGTTTAAAAAATTATGGTATTTTAAATTTGTAATTAGTGCCAGTACATATTTTAACCTGACCTGGCTACCATAAAATGATATACCTATTTCCATGGTTTTTTTTATTTTGAACAGTAATTTATTTACTTTATTGTATAAATAATACTTGATTTTATCATAACAAAATGTGGCTACACTTGGAATGTAGTCTAAAAATAAACAGTCTATATTCATTTTTTTTCATACTTTTTCCATTTGTCAAAAGTATATCAGTAAATATCATAATTTGTCATCTGAATACTGTGAGTGATTTTCACCTTGAGATAATAATTCATATTGTAACAAAAATGGCCACAAAGCATGCAATATATACAATAACTGGCTTGTTTGTGCTAGTTTGTCAATAGGTATTTACTTTCACTGATTACTACAGAGTCCGGCACACATCTTGACTCTGGGGGGTGGGGGGAAAGTTCGCGCATGTGCACGCACGCGCATCTCTTGTCGCACGCATACTCTGAGTTGACCAATCCACCAATAGCGCGCGCGCATCACAAAATTCGCGTTCTGCGCAATCCCCACCCGATTTCAAGATGTTTGCCGACTTTACCCTGTCTTCTCTGTTAATTTGATTCATATGTGGAATAAATCGTTATCTATTAAATAGACAAATAGATTCTATTTGTCTAATGGGCATAGATTGTTTTAGGTAAAACATTTACATAATTTATAAGTTTTTATTAGAAGGGTTCTTCATTTTATAGTTCACATAATTATTGTATCCACATAATTATTCTGAAGGCTGATGGGAACATTTTTAGAACTGCTTATTAAAATATTCCTTGTATTTCTTTTACAGTATCGACAAAATTCCAAAGGTGACCTCTCCAGTCCTTGTTATTCACGGAACTGAAGACGAGGTGATCGACTTCTCCCACGGACTAGCTATATACGAGCGATGTCCACGCGCCGTTGAACCTCTTTGGGTCGAGGTAAGTTATATTATTTTTATAAGCTTATTCTTTTTGTTCTTCTCGATAGACAGCAACATTCCGAATCAGGTGGTAGAGTCAGTTTGTAACACTAATTTCTGACGATTCATGAATGCATCCTTAAAACCTACACAAAAATATATATTTTTTTATGATAGCAATACACCCAGAGCATCCAAGTGGTCCCCTTGCTAACTAAGTTTAGGGAATTTTTGTTGCAACCAAGATTAATTATATTATATCCGTACCGCGCGTGAATAAGTTGATATGTCATTTTTGCGTACTTTTCAGGGCAGCCAATTTAAAGTTTACGATCTACTGGTAAATCGAAATTAATGATGATTACTTTTTTAACTGTTGAATTAAGGTTCTTTTAGGACCTGTTTTAAGTCTACGTTACAAAATAAATGTAATATTTGTTAATGCGCTTAAAAACAGACTTATCCAGTTGTTCACCGACGACTTATCAACTTATTCACTGAAGAAAGATATAAATTCAAACTGTAATTATTGAATTAAAACAAAAACCAAATGAAGTAATAACAAAGTTTAAATGCAGAAACCAATAAAAATCCTATATTCTTTTTGAATTTATAAAATTGTACCAAATAACAAGAAAAAAAAAATAGACATTTCAAAATTTCATAGTCTTCTGTATTTTCTTCTTCGTCATTGTCTGTTTTTATATTTTTATAAAATTAATGAAATGCTGGATCTTTTAGAGCCTTTATTCCCATTTGCCCCCACAAAGATTGCCACCCGAGGCAATGGGGAATGAAAATTCCCAGTTGCCTCTGGAGGCGACCGGGAAGTTATTGCCCCCACTTTAGCTTCGCTGTACAATGCTGCTGTCTTCCTCGTAAAGAATGAAAGCATGAAATAACTTATTCAAAACCTGTACCTTAGAGATGATATCATTTAGACTTAAATTATTGCATAGTTTTTTCTATGATTTCCTTTTATGAGTATATTTCGTGCTAATTGTACTAAGAAAGATGTATTATAGAAGAAAATACTTATAATATGAAAATCTTATAATATTAAAAGAAACTTTTTACTCACGCATAAATCAGGCTCTCTTGTTTATAATAAACTATTCTAAAAGACTTAAAATTTTCAATAAGTTTAAATCACAGATAATCAACATTTGACATAATAAAATAGGGTTTTAGGATTTTAACTTCATAGTATTTATATAAATATATTTAAAATAAATAAAAATCAACCACCTTATTTCATCCATAATTATTATCATTCGTTCTTGTGTGAACGAAAACTGAATGCGTGATGCATCTATATATTCATGCGAAATTGGACTTTACATTGTGTCAAAGAACGCTATTTATTTTCTTACACGTTGAGTAGATAATCTGTACTGAACCATACTGAACTTTAGATTCAAGTTCAAAAGATTAATAAAGATTAGTTCTACGGAAACAACTTAATTAAGTTGGCCGATTAATCAATGATTGTACGTAACTAAATGAGACTCTGATTATATTTATAAATTTAAAGGTATACTAGAACTTTCTTAGTACAATTAGCACTAAGAAGAATTGCTCTCAGAAAATCAAAGGGAAACCTATGTATCAATTGATGTAGGTATTTAAAAAGTTGATACAAAATGACCAGTTTCTTTTTTTATATAAACATGTTTAATCATAAGCAATAAAAATAAACTATGATATAAATGATTCTTGTATTTTTATTCTTTCGCTTAAAATTTACTTACGTTCCTGTTACTTTGATAACCAACTACAATATTAGAAAATTTCTATAGCCTAAATGATATCATCTCTAAAGGGTAGGTTTTGAATAAGTTATTTCATGCTTTCATTATTTACGAGGGAGAGACAGCAGCAATGTACAGCGAAGCTAAAGTGGGGGCAATAACTTCCCGGTTGCCTCCGGAGGCAACTGGGAATTTTTATTCCCCATTGCCTCCGGCGGCAATCTTTGTGGGGGCAAATGGGAATAAAGGGTTTCTCTTCATAAAAATAGTTGTTGTAATACAAAACACTTAAGTAACGTTCTTACAATAAAACCTTCGACAACGAGATACTCAATACAGACAAGTTCCGACACGATCTTTTGAATGAACGAACCGATTTTGAGCATGTACCTACAGATCTGCAGTGACTTGTAATATAAAAGCCATTCAAGTATAAACCTGCCCTACATGTTTACAATTGAGTTAAAATTACCAAAATGATGAAATCGAATCAAATTCTTAAAACGATGAAATGATTTTATTTTTATAAAAGTTAAATTATATGCATATTTGAAAGTATTGTCAAAGATAATAAACGTAACAATTCACGATTGGTTATTATATAAACAATAATGCTGTCCATTATAAAGAACTTGTTATGACTCGTGTGATTTTATTATAAAATAAAACTAGACAATTCGAAATATTCCTTAACCACTCAAACGTCCGCGCGCGTTTCGCAAGGTTGTCAGGACAGTCCGCGAGTCACGTGATACGCGCAAAATAAAATCGATAGGAGACGTATGCTAAATAAATGCTTATTACTCAGTAAATAACTCAAATATCGCAAAATGAAAAATACTAATGAAAGGCTTATTAGTTGACGATTTTTAGGCAATAGTTATGTTTGATTTTAACATTATATTCTATTAATGATCTTACAGTGAACTTTAAGAAATGCAAATTTTGTCCTAGTTTTCAATTTAAATATTTTTTTTATTAGATATTTTTGACGTTTACAATATTAAAACAATTTTGGGTTTTAGGTAATTTAATGGCCTTTCATTTGGAACCAAAATCCCATTATAAATCATCTTAAAATATTACAAATAAAATAAAAACTAAAGCTACATGATCTGTGAAATCGAAGTTCACGTATGGTAAATTGTCTAATCCAGAATGAAATATGGAATATTTCAAGAAAGTATGGTAATAACCAGGCTATAATATTAATAAGTTTTCATATTAAAACATTTAATGACGATATAATATAAGAACTTTTTTAGATCTTCCAATTATTCACTAATAAAAACACAGAGTCACCGACCTATTTTTAATCCAAATTTTTACTTAAAAACTGACTGAAATCGCACATAATGTTATAAAATATGAAAATATGTAAGATTATAAATATTTTGATATACAAAACAATAACATTTTATTACTTACGGCATGATTTCTCGAATAAAATAGCTGGAGTCACTCGCGCACTGATCCACAAAAACAACAAGCAACTTGACAATTTATTTTTTTTGTAGCCATGAGCCGAAGTTATGTTCCACTTGAAATAAGGTGTGGTACATTTCATAGAGCGTCAAAAACCAGCAACACTACAGACTATAAACATCCACAGCGATAAGAAAAAGAAAAAAATAATCGGCGGGCGCGAATTCTTAAAAATGTAACTGTAGTTACACGGACTGTCCTGAGGTATATGGTCTCTGTAACTGTGGTTACAGTGGACGTATGAGTGGTTAATATATCAACTTTTGATAGCGTGCTTAACTAGATAACTCGATATAATATGTGTGTGATTCGTACTCAAAGACGTTCATAACTTTATAACTGATTTTGTCATATTACACTCGCAAATCCACAAACGTATATGTTGATATATTAACTAATGCATGTTCTGACTTATGTTGATAAATCGAAATGCAATAATATAAACGCTGTCAGTTAAGTATTATTAATTTGACATGTCGTTTTATCAAATATTTATGGCCAAAATTGTAGATACCCACTTATGTACGAAAGCAATAATTTGATTTTGTTTGAGTATTTCGAGTTGAGTTTTTAATACCGGTAGGGTATAAGGTCACAGAAGCGTTTAAGCTAAAAAAAAAAAAAACGACATTTCGAGTTATCAACGTATTCACGCGTGGTACGGATATTGAACAGTCATCAATATTTGATCTGATTTTATCTGTACAATAACTTCGAGTTCCGTTCTGAGTACCTACTTTTAGTTACTTCCTACTACAATATCAAAAAAGTGAAGATATTGTGTAAGATCACGTAAAAATTGTTCCAGAATTAGGATGTAAAATGGAAAACAACTTTTCATGTAAATTCCTTATCATACAGGCATGCATGACCATAAAAAAAGAACACTGATGTGTTAATAGGATTAGTTAATAATTAGAGTTATGCTGTTTTACGGGTGTGTTTTTAATTTCTGTTTATAAAAATTAAAATGTTTGCTTGAAGTAGGGGTATTACTAAGGGGTATTATTATAACTTACAAAAAATTAGTGGCGAAAATTATTCGTAATAATCGCCTTTGAAGTTTTACTAGGTAAACACAGTGGTGGCGAGGCAAGTATAAGATATAACTAGACAATCATATTACTTTTAAGCAACCTGTTTGGTTTTGTAAATAAGTTCTGGTTTTTATTCTGGTTTAAATTTTTCGATCACACTTCGACTTTGTGATTACTAATCCTCATGTGAAGAAATTGAGCCAATACTAAACATTGTGACGATGACTTGATTTATATGATAGAGGCCCTTACCCTTGAATGGGACATTAAATAGGCATACCTAAATAAGAAAACAGTAAACCTGAATCAAATTGTATTAATAATATAATTATATTAATTATATCCTTAATTGGCTGGTCAGTAGCCACAAGGTTGGCACCGGCTTGTCCCAATTGGGTGTGAAGGGGAAACCGGGGAAGTTTAGTGTTAGACTCGCTAGCCTGCGGTTATGGCGCGAAAAAGAGTTCACCTCCGCCAAAAAAAAAATGTATATCCTATATCAGGCATTGCCCTTTAAGTCCTAAGGCAAACAAAACGTATAGTCAGATTAATTTAATAAACCCTTATGAATAAGTAAAATTGTAACTACAGACAAAAGGTTTTGTTTAACAATTCGCCTAGTCTTGACATTGTACGCGTGTCACGTTTGCGGTATAATTTGTATCGATTTATTCACAATAATAGAGCCATTTGACCCCACTTCACGTGGCACGATAGATATTATTTACGAAGATAGCCTTGTTTCAATTTTTCAACCTTTACGTCTAGACTGATAAAACATCGGCTGTTATACCTGATTCTTAGTACAAACATAAGATTTATAAGGGCCATTATCATTTTTGTGTTTTTTTTTATGTGCACATGTCTTAAAAATAGAAATCTTATTAATTTACTTAAGTTTTATATTTAATAATGTTTAGGACAGTTTATTGTTATGGGATTTCTTAAAAAAATTACAATATTTATGTTATATATATATTTTATCATTGAAAAACTGTCTAAAAAGTCAGCTCCATGTCATGTGCAAACTCCGTTTTTACTCAATCTATAATTTAAAAAATATTTAAAATCGCATATAATACACGCAGTTTAGTTTTTTTTTCTACGTTAAAATGAATAAACTTTCTAAAAATAAAAAAAAAGTTTGAGTATTTATAAAATAATTAATTTAAAAAAAATTTTAACTTTGTGCAGCAAAAAAATATCAGCTCCATGGATGAACTTTTTGAAGGTAGCTAAAATTTATTCGATTGGTTAATATGTACAGTATCTGAACGATTAAAGACAGTGAAGCATAGATTTAGTATATTTTTTCAGTGAAGAGGTAGGCATCTTGCAAATTTATGACAGTTTGTCAGTTGTGGAAATGTAATTTCGATGCAACGACTGCAAAGGTGGCATTTTTTGAAAATTAGCACGCTATTTCGGTCATTTCCGTGGATAAAGTATATAATATATTTTTTTAGTTATGGTTTATTGCAATATGTAAAAACAATGAATATATAGAACGGTTAACTAGGTAATTATTCGAATTCCGTTATAAGTAAGTGAGGTTATGAAAAACATATTTTAAGGTTAAAATGTCAGCTCCATGGGTGTCATCTACGTGGATTCTAAGTATGCACGCGGAAATGACACGAGTCCATGGAGCTGATAGTGTAGTCTTCAATTTACAAATAGAGTCATGAAATTTCTATTGTCAATACTAGGTAATCACGGCACCATCGAAAAGAAGCACTTAGAGGAAATCAGACGTAAAAAAAGGGAATGCAAGAGGCGGCGCAGAGAAAAAATTAAGTCTAATCCAGTATTGTACATACTTTTCTCGATTTTCTGGAAAACCAAAGGGAAAATAGCTTGGCTCGTATTGGAAAAATATTGTAGGACCTTATATCTTGCTTATGGTTTTCTACGAATCGTATCGAAAGACATTGATATTTTTCGCAAAATTAAGTCCATTTTTGATAATGGCCCATAAATGCCTTCAGAGCAGTACATACTGCATGCGATATTTTTTATGAGAAATTAAATCTACCTAAAATTGGTTCCCTTGCGGATTACGGAGGTTTGACGGCTCCTCGACTCGACAAGACATGCCTAATCCAGAATAATGATCCAAAACCCTATATGATATGGGTAGATATAATTTGCACTTGAGGGTTGCCTTATAATTAAAACAAAAACGATAAAATCCTCTCTAGACAAAGACAGTTGATTGAAATTCCTGATTCAGCTGAAATCACAAAGCATTATACATTTTTAAATACAGATCGATATATTTGTAATGTCAACTGCGGTCACCCGTGTGACCTTTTATATTATTAAGATGTATTGTAAAGTTTTACAGTATCACGACACGGTCAATAAATATTTTCTGATATTTTTACAGGGAGCGGGGCATAATGACGTCGAGCTTTTCAACCAATACTTAGAAAGGCTGAAACGTTTCGTTTCCGTCGAGCTGCTTAACTGACAAAGACTGCCGGCCACAGGCCAGACTACTCAAGGTAAATTTTTATTATAAATATTATTTCTCTTTTTGATAATATTCATATACTGTGGAGCTCTATTGTCATAATTTTATTCCGCTGGCCACGCGTCATCGCGAATCGGTGCAGTTTATATACCTTAACTACCTTACAACATGCGGCTCCCCCTATTTACGACAACCTCTATATTTTATGTACTTAACTATAACATATAACTACTCAACATAACTACATTTACCTGTGTACCATTCTTAACATAAAATTGTGTGTAATAACTTAATACATAGTTTATATTCAAGTACCTAATAGCCGTTTTGATGATCAAACGAAAGGTTTTGACAAATTATTATCTTACTGGTTCGTCCAAAAAAACATGATTTTACATGGGAACATAAATTGTTTTATAGCAATAATTTTTGTTCACTAGGCGAAGACCAAAATCCCGCTTCCACTCTGAGTTCCGGTACCTCCAGTTCGGCAACAGAGAGACTCCTCTAGCTAGCGGGGGCCGGGCCCAGCCGGGCCGGCCCCACCAAAAACGTACCCAACGCCAAGAGCTCCGTCGGAGCACAACAGGACCGCGGCGAGACCGACGCCGCCGCCGAGAGCGCCGGGCCGGCCGCCGACGACGCGAGGAGTCCCCGGCCCGTCGCGCACAACATAAGCATCAACGTCACCGACGCCGACTCGCCGGCTGGCGTCCGGCGCCGCATCCACCTGCGCTCGCTCAGCGACGTCACGCCCGCCTCGCGCGCGCTGGCCGCCCGCGCGCGCTCGCAGTCGGAGCGGCCGCGCACCACGCCGCAGCCGTCGCCCGCGCGCGCCCCGCTGGCGCCGCCGCGCGCCCGCAGCGAGCGCTCCTCGCCCGTCGCCTCGCTGCTGGCGCTCGACGCGCCCGCCACGCCACCCGCCGCGCCCGTGCTCGGCGACCCCTGGCGCAAGATGAGCGAGCGCGACCTCGACCGCCGCGAGCGCGACCCCTGGATCAGGAACTCGTCGCTGCGGCCGCTGGCGCGCGACGACGCGCCCGCCGCGGCGCCGGAGCCGGAGAGCGGCGGCGGCGTGAAGCGCGGCAAGCTGGAGCGCGCGGCGGCGGTGTGCGAGGCGTGCGGCGGCGCGAGCTGCGAGTGCTGGCGCGCGGGAGCGGCGGGGGCGGCGGGCGCGGGCGGCGAGCGCGCGCGCGGCCGCGGCGGGTCGCTGTGCACGTGCGAGCGCTCGCCGCGCGTGTCGCCGGCGCGCCTGGCGCCGCGCCCGCCGACGCGCGCGCTGTCGGACGACGAGGAGCGGCCGCGGCGGCTGTCCAAGTCGGCGTCGCAGCGGGTCGTCGGCGCGTCGATGGACGGCGACTGCCCGCGCAAGCCGGCGGACCCGCTGCTCGAGACCACGTGCTAGGGCGACCGGCGCCCCTTTATGTACGAGTATTATTAGTGTGAATTTTTGTATCCCTCTAGATTGTAAGGTTTCAAAATTATTATTGTATCATCCGCGATCGTTCGTGAGAGACGCTCGAGAGGTCCTTCGCGGCGCGATATGTAGTGTGAATGTTTTGCGCGAGAGTGCTGTATTATATTTTAATTCGGGAGGTTGTGCATAAACGTGAAAGACGGACGCGATTATACGTTATCTTCGATAGCATTTTAATTTTTTAGTGGTAACATATTTAAGGTCGACCGTTTTGTAACTGTGCGAAAGAAATCTTCTCTAGTTCCTACGGTTTCACAGTACCTACCTATCTACACCATTACGAACTTAACGCACAATCGATGAACGTGGATTATCTTTTATTTTGGATTATTTCATATGAAATTTTACCATTTCAATACATTCTTCCATAATATGTTGTATATAGATCTAGATTATAATTATACTATAAAATAAATAACGCATTATTCAAACTTGTTACCATAATACATTTATTACAATATCATATTGGAGACCATACGAATACTCTTTTATAACTTAATACAGTACCTAACTAGCCATCTCCCAAACATTCCATTAATTCAGAAATTTAAACCAAATATGCGTAAAAAACTTAATGCGTCATAATATCGGCATATCAACAAGACGAGATTGATTAGTGATAAAAGTCATAACTGAAAATGGATTTTTTATGTGTATTTTATAATAATATATGAAGTCAATGCCATGATTTGTAAAGCAGAAAAATTTAAGTTTCAAGCTTTAAAACATCTCCACTGCTGGATCTCAACCGTGGTTTCAAATTGTTTATAGGCAGCATGCAAAACATATTTTGTGCATATCTCATTATCACTTTTTTTTATCGCTCAGTGTAGAATTAAATTTTAATCTTCAGTAATATCTGTTGTTGAATGAATATGTAATTATTGAAATACATGGAATGAAATTAATTCCCATTTAATCATTTTTTTATTTCTTCTTTGGACACAGATACCTATTTAACGATATTTTTTCATCAGTACGAGCTACCGGGTACCGGCCGAAACTCACATGTGTAGTTATAGAATGGATCTGATCAAAAAGTAATTAAGTAGCACGTACCTAGTCTTGTCAGAACGCAGCTAAGTCCGTACCGCAACGCTCGACAACAAGACGTCAACCTTATGTTGCCGCAACGAGTGTTTTGTATGAAACTTATGTTTTTCTTTGTTGTTGTCTTTAATAATTAATTAAGTTATTATACTTTTTTAAATTAGTTGGCTTATACTAAATTCAGGGACCACGGGGAAAGTGATTCCCCGTGGTACCTTCCAGGGACTATCACAGGGACCACGCGGAATAAAGGAAACTAACGACCGTCCGTTCGCGGTGCGGAAACGCGCGGCTCGTCAGCCGTCCGACATAAAACGTCTAATTTAAAAAAGTTCTAAAAGTATTTTGCTCAGAGTGACTTTTGTCAAATGTTCAGATATTTTTGGTAGGTTTGAACGCTCATCATTTTGGCGCTGACTGTACTTTGGGTATCAAGAATAATATGAAATGAAATTATTTATTACATTAATATTTTCAAAAAATACTTCGTCATTTTAAATTCATGTAATAAGATGTCCAATATTTTTTGCTCTGTTCGTTGTAAATTAATCACATTATTTTGGTAAGTTACATAGGCTACTTACTTGTGGCTATAAAAGTACTTTAACTACCTACTTGATTTGTAAGCTCATTGGCTTGATTCGTTTCCTGTTAGGATTGTAGCATTTCAATGATGTCATAGTCCCATTTTCTAGTCTAAAAGGATATGTTACAACATTGCATATAAAAATTAGTGTTTCCAAACTATTGATAGCTCAAAACCAGGCAATACTATCAATAGTATTGTTGCTCGATAGTAAAAAAAAAACCTATAGTATCGATACTATTGATTGGTTTTGATTATCAATAGTCCGCCAACTAACAATAGTATTGACTGTTTTAATAATTATGTTGGTTTTTAAACTACCCGCATTAATTTATTAAAAAATTTAGTCACAGATTAAAAGTATGATTGTATTCAAATTATTAATATTAAGGCAATATTAATAAATTATTGCTAAGTTATAATTAAAAACCAAGAAAAAAAAAATCATTAAAATTATTTTGTGGCATTATCCCTTATTGTTGTGACGATTGACTATTATAGCTGAATACTTATCGTAAACAATACTATTGTAAGTTGATAAACTATCGATAGTCTAAAACAATCAACAGTATCCGAATACCAAATAGCTTAATTTAATCTGAATTTACGGTACAGTGTAGCCCACAGAACAGTTGTGTAGCCCGTTCTTTGTTTTCATTAAAATCTTACGTGAGATTGGGGGATGGGGGAGAGGGTTGAATAAAATCTCACGACATCTCACCAGGGGAAGGGGGGGGGAGGGAGGGACAGAAAATTAAAAAAACACATCACGTATAATAGACCGACAAACTTTTCTGTTCCGGTGGCCAAAATTATTGGAACTACGTGTTTTGCAATACAAAAACGATAGGTATTTAATGACAGTACTAAAACGACAGTAGCGATGCCGCCACACCGGAATCTACCTAACTATCGGTGGTTTTTTTTTACCTATAGAGCAACCATACTATCGATAGTCGATTATCGATTGGCAACTTTATTCAGGGAAAATAAAAATCTAACTTTTACATACCTCAAAATTTTATTTTATTCAAATAGTATATTGTTATTTTTTTTAAGTCCTATACTATCCTTTAATACTAAACACCTTTGAAAATAGAAGTTTATTAATCTTTTTTATAGTTGGGTTTAGTATCTACTAATTTTAATATCTATTATCACATTACAACGGATTAAAATGGCATCCAAGATACCGTGCTGAACAATAGGCATTGTTTATTATCTATTAAGACTATTCTTTCCTTATGATTTCGATACTTTTGATTTTGATTTTTCTTTAAAATTAAAAGGCAAAACAAGTGTATGAAACATATAGAAGTTTAGGCGCGATTGGTCCAATAGTGAAAAGGAATTTATCTAAGTATTTTTCTTAAACTCTTTTCTTTTTTTATCAAAATGGGATCGCGAATTTGTTATTTTTTTTACCATTTGATCTGTGGTGTTATGCATATCGTGTCGACGTGTCGGTACTCGGTACTGTGGTTATAGAGTGTGTAATGACGAGCCAGGAAAGCAACACGATAATGCGATATTACAGGACCAATCGTGCCTTAACGGTTTACAATCATGCCTCGATTATTTTCCTTCCTGCTTTCATTCATGCATAAAGGCAAAATTCTGTAACAGTAAAATGGGTTTACAATTTTTAGTTTTTCTGCCTATTAAACTATATACTTAGTTTTTTTTCCCTATAAACAATTATTCTTCCTTGACTTACCTATACATATATTTATTACACAAAAAATTCAGCAATTACACAAACATACCACCACCACACAATACATAAAAGTAAAAAAAAAAACAATTATAAAAATAATATATCCATAATGAGCTTGAACAAATTGTTATTCATATTTAAAATTCTACCAATGCTTACTACCTACATTGTATCATCCAATTTTGTAACATATTTATCTTTTATAATTTTGTGCAATAAAGAGTATCTATCTATCTATCTTACTACTTGGAACAAAAATATATTAAACCAAAATAGCCACATTACATCATAATTATTACAACTAATGTGATGACTGTCATTGTGATGAATATACATCGTTATCGCGCGGGCAGTTTGGGGGCGACGCATAGATGAGCGAAGGGCTGTCACACGTATATAACGAGTATTAGAATATTTGCATGTTTTTTTATTCTTTAAATTAAAGCCTTTCATGTTATGTATATTCCTTATGAGGATAAATACCTTATGAGGATAAATAGAATATTATTTCTATTTTGATATTGTATTTAAAATTGGGACAAAGTAGTGTAGAAGCGTTGTTTAAGTTAGCAACACTTTCTCTGAGGGTTGATTCAGTCCAGTAAGTCAGAAATTGACATCATACAGCTATAAATGAGTAATTAGGATAAAAATAACATTTTCATAAAATTGGTTAAGTTATCGAAACCGAAAAAACCGGCCAAGTGCGAGTCGGACTCGCCCATGAAGGGTTCCGTAGCAGCAAGTATCATCATAATGTAAAAGTTCTTGTAGTTCTTTGTAAGTTTGATCGACGTTTTTATATTTGAGTTGATTGAATGAGAGGAAAATTGCGGTTTACGATTTATGACGTTTTAAAAAAAACTAATTACTTGATCTCGTTCAAACCAATTTTCAATGGAAGTTTGCATGGTAATGTATATCATATATATTTTTTAGTTTTATCGTTCTCTTATTTTAGAAGTTAGAGGGGGGGTGACCAACATTTTACAACTTTATAAGTGTCTCTCGCGCAAACTATTCCGTTTAGAAAAAAATGATATAAGAAACCTTATTATCATTTTTAAAGACCTATCTATAGATACCCCACACGTAAGGTTTTGAAGAAAAAAAATTTTTTGAGTTTCAGTTCTAAGTATGGGAAGCCCCAAAAATTTATAAACTAATTACTTGATCTCGTTCAAACCAATTTTCAATGAAAGTTTGCATAATAATGTACATCATATATTTTTTTTAGATTTATCGTTCTCTTATTTTAGAAGTTACAGGGGGGGGGTATATTGTTATTTTTTTTAAGTCCTATACTATCCTTTAATACTAAACACCTTTGAAAATAGAAGTTTATTAATCTTTTTTATAGTTGGGTTTAGTATCTACTAATTTTAATATCTATTATCACATTACAACGGATTAAAATGGCATCCAAGATACCGTGCTGAACAATAGGCATTGTTTATTATCTATTAAGACTATTCTTTCCTTATGATTTCGATACTTTTGATTTTGATTTTTCTTTAAAATTAAAAGGCAAAACAAGTGTATGAAACATATAGAAGTTTAGGCGCGATTGGTCCAATAGTGAAAAGGAATTTATCTAAGTATTTTTCTTAAACTCTTTTCTTTTTTTATCAAAATGGGATCGCGAATTTGTTATTTTTTTTACCATTTGATCTGTGGTGTTATGCATATCGTGTCGACGTGTCGGTACTCGGTACTGTGGTTATAGAGTGTGTAATGACGAGCCAGGAAAGCAACACGATAATGCGATATTACAGGACCAATCGTGCCTTAACGGTTTACAATCATGCCTCGATTATTTTCCTTCCTGCTTTCATTCATGCATAAAGGCAAAATTCTGTAACAGTAAAATGGGTTTACAATTTTTAGTTTTTCTGCCTATTAAACTATATACTTAGTTTTTTTTCCCTATAAACAATTATTCTTCCTTGACTTACCTATACATATATTTATTACACAAAAAATTCAGCAATTACACAAACATACCACCACCACACAATACATAAAAGTAAAAAAAAAAACAATTATAAAAATAATATATCCATAATGAGCTTGAACAAATTGTTATTCATATTTAAAATTCTACCAATGCTTACTACCTACATTGTATCATCCAATTTTGTAACATATTTATCTTTTATAATTTTGTGCAATAAAGAGTATCTATCTATCTATCTTACTACTTGGAACAAAAATATATTAAACCAAAATAGCCACATTACATCATAATTATTACAACTAATGTGATGACTGTCATTGTGATGAATATACATCGTTATCGCGCGGGCAGTTTGGGGGCGACGCATAGATGAGCGAAGGGCTGTCACACGTATATAACGAGTATTAGAATATTTGCATGTTTTTTTATTCTTTAAATTAAAGCCTTTCATGTTATGTATATTCCTTATGAGGATAAATACCTTATGAGGATAAATAGAATATTATTTCTATTTTGATATTGTATTTAAAATTGGGACAAAGTAGTGTAGAAGCGTTGTTTAAGTTAGCAACACTTTCTCTGAGGGTTGATTCAGTCCAGTAAGTCAGAAATTGACATCATACAGCTATAAATGAGTAATTAGGATAAAAATAACATTTTCATAAAATTGGTTAAGTTATCGAAACCGAAAAAACCGGCCAAGTGCGAGTCGGACTCGCCCATGAAGGGTTCCGTAGCAGCAAGTATCATCATAATGTAAAAGTTCTTGTAGTTCTTTGTAAGTTTGATCGACGTTTTTATATTTGAGTTGATTGAATGAGAGGAAAATTGCGGTTTACGATTTATGACGTTTTAAAAAAAACTAATTACTTGATCTCGTTCAAACCAATTTTCAATGGAAGTTTGCATGGTAATGTATATCATATATATTTTTTAGTTTTATCGTTCTCTTATTTTAGAAGTTAGAGGGGGGGTGACCAACATTTTACCACTTTGGAAGTGTCTTTCGCGCAAACTATTCAGTTTAGAAAAAAATGATTTATGAAACCTTATTATCATTTTAAAAGACCTATCCATAGATACCCCACACGTAAGGATTGGATGAAAAAAAATTTTTTGAGTTTCAGTTCTAAGTATGGAGAGCCCCCAAAATTTATTATTATTTTTCTATTTTTGTATGAAAATCTTAATGCGGTTCACAGAATACATCTACTTACTAATTTTCAACAGTATAGCTCTTATAGTTTCGGTAAAAAGTGGCTGTGACATACGGACGGACAGACAGACAGACAGACAGACAT
This sequence comes from Mecyna flavalis, assembly GCA_949319885.1. Classification (NCBI taxonomy): domain Eukaryota; kingdom Metazoa; phylum Arthropoda; class Insecta; order Lepidoptera; family Crambidae; genus Mecyna; species Mecyna flavalis. Next base: position 6,060,506 of record OX439426.1, read on the forward strand.
GACGAATCCATAAGGGTTCCGTTTTTTGCCATTTGGCTACGGAACCCTAAAAAATCGTCAGGTAACATTGTTGTGCCAGTGGTCGATTTAGGATTACAAACAGATTCAATGCATAATATCGATTTAAAAATCGATATTTTTATTGGTCAAATATAATTTAAAAAAAAGATCCATGCGTGGCAACCCTATTCATCAGTATCCACGCGTCGCCCCGAAACCGCCCGCGCGATAACGATGTATAGTGATGAATCAGTATGTACATGTTGTTTTGATTTTATGACTAATACAGAGGCAAAATAAATATAGTTAAACATAAAATGCCCAGCTCCTTAAAAATTATATTTTTATAACAAATCACTACTTTAGCTTGATAGTTTTGGAAACCAATTCAGCCACTTGTTCGGATGATTTTAACACAAATTCATGAGTGTATGGGACTTCTATCACCTTCATTGAAGGTTGAAATTGTTTCAAATCTTCAATGTACTCCAGTGGAACCCAACCATCTTTTTGACCATATATAACAGTTATCTTATCTTTAACATTATTGATTGCTTCATTGTTAAGAGCAACCACACTGTCCATTTCATCATAAGCCAAGAACAGAACCTTTTCCAGGATTGATAAATTAACATATTTTAATACTCTAGTATTAAAATGAGATGGGAGAGATTTAAATCTAAGATAAACACCAGCTATCAAATTCAATATAACTTCTGGTAGCAAGTTTAATAACATAATAAAAAACATTGCAATGACATGAATTTTTCTAAGAAAATTGTTAATATAATGACCATTTTTTGTTATTGCCATTTTTTGTAAAGTAGGAAATAATAAACTAATTGTAGCAACTCTTTTGCTTACTACAGGATCTTTTTGAATTAATTCTATTATCATCCAGGCACCAATGGAATGGCCAATTAAATGTAATCTACTTTGCTTATCAATATTGTTGTTAATGAGGTCTATTTTGTGTTGAACTTGACCTTTCAAGTCAAATAAATACCCTTCATCTTTCAATGAGAAAGACTTTTCATCTACAATGACATCATGGCCAGCATGCCCTAAAACAAATAAATAGTTATTTTTATAATTAAAACTTTAATCTAGAATCAATGAAATTATATATGTTTAGTAGGTAGTGGTACATAAACGTACCACTTACTAACTTCTGAAATCATTTTGAATACAATTTGATATTATTAATATTTTGAATTAAAAGGTATCAATTAGCTTACCTACAATACAAGTCGGCATACCAGTTAGTTTATAAAGTTCTGAGCCGAATTCATGGTAAAAGTCTATGATTCCAGGATTTCCAGTAATACATATTATGACATCAGCTGCTCCTGAACAAAACGGGTCACCCCATACCAGTAAACGGGTTTTCACATGATTTAATTCCTTAAACACCTCCATTACTTAGTCTTTATGCGACTCTATAACTAAGCGATCACTTCAATAATGAATACAATGAATATTCATATTCATTTTAACAAAGGATTAATCACTGATCAAGTCACCCGTTTTGTGTTGACATTTGACACTTGACAGACAGCCAGCGTCAAAAGAGCTGTCAATTTTTTTTTCCATTTGCACTGATGAACCGGCTAAGGTCAAAGACCAATTAGCCCATTTTGCCTTTAAATTAAATTAAGTAATGAAATAATTATGTAGGTAGGTATTCAACTTATCTCATGCGACTGTAGTTTGTAAAATCTACGGTGATACCTGCTGGTCTCACAACGACATTTCTAGGTTACGTCGGCATATTATATGGGAATTTCACATTTTCAGAAAAAAATACTATGACTGTGACCGAGATAAATTTTTCTTTAATTTTAATGGGCGATTTTCTGACAGCCACTTTGATGCCCGTTTGTTAGTTCTCAATTTCTCAATACAGATCGTTCACGATATGAAGTCCTCTAGCCGCTATATTGGTACCATGGAATTAATATTAACTATGATTGGTACTCTTCTTTTTTAATACTTTCAATCTGTTTTTTGACAGATTTACAAAGCGTAGGCCATAGATTTAGTCATGATTTAGTAGGCGTAGGCAATGCTGCCATTAAAGCGGCTAAAGGACAACTTATGGTGAACCTTAGAGTAGAACATATGGAGATGCCCTATTGATCTATACAAAAAATTGCTTATATGAATATACATCGAATCGACACTTGCCTTACAAATATATACATATCTCTTTTCATCTAAGTGATTGTTGCGTATGAAAAAAGAGACAGATATCTTTGCATTGTACCCATTTTGGCAACACTTTTTAGTGACGTCACACAGTATTTGACGCGTGAATGTTTCGCCATAATTAGTTCCAGCTAGTGATGTGACACAATATTTTTGTGTATTGATATGTTTTAGATAGTTATATTCTGCAATGGTATATTTCTGCAGATTTCCTGTAAGTGAAACATTAAAGAAGAAATAGATAGAGTTAATAGGTGGGGAAAATAAAAATCCGTGACATAAAATAAGGCACGTTTGCTCGCTACACTTCAACGAAAACTGGTTTTACAGAACTCTCGACATAACAAGATTACGCGATGGTAGTATGATACAGTACAGTACCTTCACTTTATTTTCTGGTAAGGATTTTTGGAAAAATGTAATAGGTTATAATGAAAGTGTCGATTCGATGTATATTTGTATAAGCAATATTTTGTACAGATCTATGTATTTATTTTAATAGGGCGTCTCTATTTATGTTTCAGTATTTTCAGTACTCAGAGGGCAATTCATATTAACCATGTGAAATTGAAATTTCCATAATAATATATATAACTAACCTATTGTTATATTAAGGCACTGCATCATCATTATTTTGTGATAGGAAAATAAGAAACTATTTATAGATTTCTAACAAAATATTATGTGCATTTATGATCGACACGTAAACTTGTATCGATAAATATGTCGATATACAATATTGGTTGCACTACGGTCGGGCGCTATCGGGTGGATCTACGTAGAATGTTATTTTTGATAAAAAATTTAGATTTTTTATCAACCCACGTGCAGAGCTTCAGTACAATATAGGATCTATAGTTTTCAAGATTCTAAGCAATTGTATATTAAAAGCACACAAATTCGACCTATACTAATCAAAATATTGACAAAAGAAGAAAAAAATACGTTCAGAATAATGACTGCGTATTAGGAAAATGATATTTCTGTAAAGAACAATGACCTGTGTTGATAACAATGACAAACTTATAAATGTTTTTGAAATATCAGGAATAAAACCCAATTTTGTAGGAAACATGATTTTAATCATGAGTACCTAGTAACAATCTGTTGTTTTTAATTTATATAATTTCCTAACCTTTCGCCCGCGGCTTCGCCCGCGTGAACTATAGGACGTTATCCCGCGGGATTTTTATAAATTATAGCCTGTGTTATTCTGATGTATACTATATTATTGCCTCAACCGCTATGTCCCTGCATTGTAAAACTGTTATCTTCGAAAATATTCATTTAAATTACATGCTTTAAAGGGCCACATTGATCTATATTCTTCTTCTTCTTTGTCGTCACACTCTTGGCAGAGTGGTCGTCACATCAGGGGTGGTAGCAACCTTTACAATCCGCCACCACTCATCTCGTACTGTAGCTCTTCTTGTGCATTCATGGAGTGGACCATTGAATGTAGCCTTGACTTGGTCGGTCCATCGCATCGGTGATCTACTGCGCGCTCTAGCGCCTTCGACTCTCCCCTGCACCACAAGTCGCTCCATAGAGATCTATGAAGACAGATGTCTTCTCGACGTATGATATGTCCAAAGAAAGTGAGAATACGACATTGGAATATGGAAGAAAGACGCTGTTTGATGTCGAGTTCTTGGATGATTGAATCGTTGGTTTGGAACTGTGTCCAAATAGTATAGGTACCAAGCAGGTACCAAACCCATAGCCATCATAACCTCTGTATTTGGAAAGGTGTTTGAGCGGATAATCAACTCCCAACTTGTCCGCTAACTAGAAGATCATTACTACATGACCGACAGTATAGTTTCAGACCAAAACGGTCCACGGGTGATCTTCTAGCTTACGTATCGCACCTCTGGGGGGAGGATATGGAGAAGCATGGTGAATCTATGGCTATTAGCCTGGATATTGCCAAGGCTTTTGACCGTGTTTGGCATCGCTCGCTTTTTTCCAAGCTTCCGGCATATAGTCTGCCAACTCGCTTATTATGCGACTGGATTGCGGGATTTCTGGAGGGTCGCAGGATTCGTGTCCTCCGTGATGGACGCGCTTCTCGCTTCCTCCCAATAAATTCCGGAGTGCCTCAATGCCTGTCGCCGACTTTGTTTCTTCTGCATATCAATGACATGTTATCACTAGGTAATATTCATTGCTATGCGGATGACAGCACTGTCCACGCACGATATTTCGGAAGACTTGCGGCTAAACAGACCGAAACCGAGGAAAACAGGAATCTTCTTGTCGCCGAGCTTGACGAGGTCCTGGACCGCATATCCAAATGGGTTGCCAGCAATCTCATCGAGTTCAATGCCAAGAAAACACCTGACAGGTGTGTTTGTTTTCTGCAAATCTTCTCCTTTTCTTTCCCATTCCACTCTTCAGATCACGCCCTTACCAATACAGGATAGCCTAAGCATCCTTGGCATCGATGTTCGTAGCAACTTGAACCAACGGGAATAATATATCAAGAGCGTCATCAGAACAGCTTCCCGTAAACTCGGAATGAACAGTATGAGACGATTTTTCACTCCGGTGCAGCTTTGTCTCTTATACAAGGCACAGGTTCGCCCGTGTGTGAGACGTTGCTAGTTTTAGTGTTCTCTACCGTCTCTATAATGGGGAATGCTCTGAAGAGTTATTCCAACTCATCCCGTCCTCCCCTTTTCACTCCCGAACAACACGCGCCGGACTGCGTTGCCATCCCCATACCATCCAGACACTGGTGGCCCGTACCAAGAGGTATAGTTCCTCTTTTTTGCCCCGTGCCGTTAGGTCATGGAATGCCCTTCCGGCTCATGTGTTTCCTTCCTCCTATAATCCAGGGCTTTTTAGGCGGGGCGTGAAGCGGCATCTAAGCAGGCCTTCAGGGTGAGGGTGACTGGCTCAATGGGTACTTTGTTCTATTGAGCCAGTCAGCCTTAATTTTTATTTTATTTGGACCTCACTTCCGCTTACCATCAGGTGGAGTGAGGTCATCCAGACTGCTCCCATATAAAAAAAATTCAGACCGATATCAAGGCTAACTTGCTCCATTTTACTCAACAGGGATTATCTTTAATATTGCCGATGCTTGTTGCAAATAGGGTTGTGTCATCTGCATACTGCAAATTTTAAATTCTATAACCTCCAATTGTGATTCCGTCTGACCAATTCTCGAGTGCTATTCTCATAATGAATTCTGTGTAGGTGTTAAACAGCAATGGTGATAAAATGCAGCCCTGACGGACCCCGGCACTTGGATGAAAGTGATTTGACGACACGTCGTTCGTTCTCACCGATGCTGTTCCTTCTTCATAAAGCTTCCAAGAAAGGTGCACCAGATGTTTAGGTGTTTCCATAGCCAGGAGAGTCTCCCAAAATACTGGCCACCTCACTGAGTTGAACGCCTTTGAGAAGTCAACAAAGCAAATATAGGTCGGCTTGTTGAACTTTCTGGCTTTTTCAATGATCTGGCGCACATTCAGAATCTTCTCACGAGTACCCCTCCCTTTCACAAAACCAGCCTGTTTAGGAGAAATTTCCTTAGATTTATATGCAGTAGAATTTTACTTGCATGTGAAATTAAGGCTATTAGGCGGTAGTTACTGCATATTTTAGTGGAGCCCTTTTTATGTAGAGGTACGAAGACTGTGTGAGTCCACTTCGGGGCCAGATTCCTGATTCCCAAATTTTGTTACACAGGGTATGAAAGATATCGACACCATACTCCCCTGATGCTTTGATGGTTTCAATTGGTATGGCATCTCTTCCTGTAGCTTCTCCGCTTTTTAGTCGCCTGATAGCGACCCGAACTTCGTCCCTCAATACATGTACTCAGTACATGGCTCTTTTTCTTCGTCATGGGCTCTGTCAGGAAATAGTTGTGAGCATGAGGATCTCCAAACAAAGACTGACAGTCCAGGTCCTTCCAGGTTTCAGATATTGCATCTATTTCAGTCAGTAGTTCGCATTGTGGGTTCTCTAATAGCCCATGTTTTAGAAGAAAGGGTTTTGGTGATGGATCTTATTTTTTGATACAGGTCGCCTGTTTGGTGACTATCAGCATGTAGCAGCAATACGTGATAGGTTAGTTTCATAGCGATATCAAGGAAATATTACTGTAAAAAGAAATAAAATCATTATTCTCAACGCAAGTCATTGTCTTATACAACATTTGTCATTATTCTCAACCAGCGTCATTGTCACCTTCATCAAGATTTAGAACAATGACGTTCAGACAAATGATGAATTTGAAAAGGACAAGTCGAAACACGTCTAAAAGGCGTGGCAGCTAGTTAATGTTATGATTACGTTATTAAACACTTGTATCTTTATTCTAAATTGTTGCAAAAGAACGTAGGCATGAATATAAATTGAATTTAGATAGAGAAATAACAATGACTATAGAAGTGTCAATTGTTGTAGAATGAACTTTAAAAACTTATCAGAGCCAACAACGTGCGTTTTTCCGCGGTGAAGTGCGTTGATCGACTGGGGAGCAGGGCGGGGTGTCTGGTCACACACTTAAGTGTTCTACCTTATGTCTCAAAGTTGCGATAATCTTGAAAACAAGAACTGCGCTGACCAATGACTTAATTTTGTAAACTTTTTTTGATCCAATATTTAGAGAACTAAATGGTTCGATAACTATTTTTGTTTTTTATTAATCGGTAGTGTTATAAACGTAATATATATTTCTTAGAAAATGTGTGCTCAAAACAGTTATGATGATTTAATATAATTAATTGAACGAGCAGTAGTGCTTTTCGGACATGGCAAAAATCTTAATATTTGGGCATATTTTATTAATCACGTTTTTATTTATTTCTTTATAGCCGTAAATTTATAAAAACCTTGTTCATTACTTATATAAGAACCGAATGACTGTTTTATTGAAATATAAATTGAATGGTTATTGAGTAAACACGTAGGACATGACATTTGACCGCCCTCGTAGATCCACCCTATCATTATGCTATCATTGGTGGCGCCATTTTGTGTTCCAACTTTAGGTATACACGTTTTGTACCTACTTAGGGCATCTCCATGTGTTCTACTCTAAGTGGTGAACAGACTGTTATGTAGATGGCACCATTCCACCTATGCACGTTTTGTTTATGTCAGCAAGTCATTCATTATCAATAAGAAGAAGAAGAAGAATGAATCAAGATTATGGCTCCTACTCCTAGATACAAAACCAGAGGTAACAATAGATGTACATACTTCGTTCAACGCCATCTAGTGAAGCTTTTGGAAGGCTTTCTTTTTTTTAAATGGCCTGTCAAGCCCGCTCTACAGTGTAGGTAAGATTTGACTAAAAACTGGCCAAGTCAAATCTAAACTACTTTAAGATCATAGAACTTGGCACTCATTTAGATCTCCATTCTTTTTGCGGCGAAGCCCACAGCCATACATCATTTTTGTATTAAACTTGGCTCTCCTTTTTACATTTATGTTTTTGGTGGGATATTAGGTACGGTCAAACCCCCCCCTCCCCCTATTTTTTTTACTTTTTTTCTATTTTTAGTTTTTTTCCTACGCTTACACACTATTACCAAGCTGGATTCCAAAGGAGAACATTCAGGCTCCATACATTTTTGGGCCTTATCTCAAAGTGCCGGCCAACAAAAAAAATTGGTACGTATCGATACAACTAGCCATATAAAGCAATCTATACATATAATAAATTTGTAGAAAAGTGGTGTCTGTACAATGGAAATATATAAAAAAAAAGTAGCAGGGGTTGTTATTATATCGATACCGAACCCGAAATTGTAATTAAAAAAATTTTTGTCTGTTTGTCTGTTTGTCTGTGTGTTTGTGCACGCTAATATCAGAAACGGCTTATTCGATTGAGATGCGGTTTTCACTAATATATTGTGGTAAGCTTCACTTAACATATGCCCTCTTATTACAGAACGTGGTTTAAAAATTAAACCGAGCTTAGTCCTGACTTAACTCCTGACTAAAGTCAAACGCTATTACAAAACGAAGTTTTACTTCATTTCGAGTACTAAAGTTAGACCCAAGAAAGTCCGCCGATACCCCTAGTTTTACTATGGACTAACTTTCAAACGTCAAAAGATAACACTTTTGAAATTTCGCTCCGTTCTACGTATAGAAAGACAATTTTTGAAAAGAATCACTTAAATTTGTGAACAGAAAATTAAAAATATATGTTACTTTTTCTTACATTACTAAAACATATTTATAAATAAAGAATTATTATTTTTACTGCCTTATTTAAAGATTTTAAAACATGACATAAAACAAAGTCTTGTAAAATGAAACGCACTGAACGAGTTAGTACCAGTAAATTATTCTTATGTTGGTATTTGTTTTGTAATAAGGAAAGTTTTAAAAAATAGTCCGGACCTAAACCTGTACTAACAAGTACAGTTTTAAACCTGTTTTAGCGATGTTTTTTGTAATAAGAGGGTTAGTGTTTATTTCATGTCAATCGGTTCATAAATAAAAAAGTTATGTCAATATAAAGGTACACGCCTCGCGCCTGAGCTGCGCGTCCGTATATAAAGCGCGCTGAGAGTATGGCGAATAGGTAGTTGCATTCGATTATTGCGATTTACTTGAATACTGACAGTTTGGATATTTCATTTATTTATATTTAAGGGTTTGTAGGTTAGGTTGTCTTTCTTAATTTTCTTTAAAAATTTGTAAATAAATATTGTAAGCATTTGTTTTAGGTTAGGCATTTCTTTCCTTGATTTTCTGTATACTTATCTTAATTTTTTTATTTAGGGTTTGTATATATGAATAATTTATAAGTATTTGGTATAGGTTAGGCAATTCTTTTCTTGATTTTCTTTATTTAAGTACAAGTTTATAAGCTCAGGTTATTAATTAATTTTTCTAGCAATTCTTTTGTTTCATAAAATTTGTACGTTAAGTTTACACATCTTAACACTTTTTGCAGTCAGCCTATGTTTTGCGATGACAATTAATAAAGCCCAAGGTCAGACGATGAAAGTTGTGGATGTAGATCTAAGTATCAGCTGTTTCTCGCACGGTCAGTTGTATGTGGCTCTGACACGGGTTAGCAATCCTAGGAGCCTGTATGCTTTCATTCCCGATGGCCATACGTCACATATCGTATACCTACAGAGAAGCATACTGTAAAGTAAGTAAATGGGTCGACCCAACGGGACCACGGGTAAACACTCAAATTTTTAGCTACCCAAAGGACGGTATTTGTTATTTAAAATATGCTGCCCGAAAAGTCACTATTCCACGCGGACGAAGTCGCGGGCACAGCTAGTGTTTAATATGGCTAAAACTAATCTTATCAGATGTCACCACATTGAAAAAGTAGCCAACTTCAATTCAACGTCATACTGGGGGCCCAGTCTCACTGCATAAAACTGTCCACTTGTCATAGATCTGTGCGTTAAACTCAAGCCGAACCCACTGTGCACCGGAGCTGACAGTGAACCAGTTTAGAGCCACTGGGATAGGATTCAAGCCGCCATGACCGAAGCGACAAAGGCGGTGCTTGGCACGTGTCAAGGTGGACGTAAGTAAGCTTGACAAGGAGACTTGGTGGTGGAACGACTTAGTACACGTGGAGATTCGGGGTAAGAAAGAACTCTTCAAGAAGTGGCAAGTGTCCAAATCTCTTTTAGATTGCGATGCGTACATGCGTAGATGCGTGCGAGCTGCTAAGCGTGCCGCGAAGAAAGCTGTAGCCGGAGCTAGGCGATACCAATAGTAACCGCCACGCGCCATAATATGATAAGCTGGAATCGTCTGAGGGCGGAAGCTTATTTACCCTAGAACGTGTCAAGTTCTAGGGTCAAAGTATACAGGACACTATCAAATTCGCTACCAATTCGCGATATTCTGTTAAGCGAGGACCTCGTGATAAAGGAGAGATGTCGCTCATATTACCATGAGCTGCTGAAAAAGCAGCACAAAGGGGTACAGCCACCTGACCTTTCCCTGAATCCCTTTATAACCGTATGCTCACCGAGGGGATCCTCGTCAATGGAGGCAGAGTGTCATTACCCCGGTCTTTAATGGCAAGGGATCAGTGCAGGAGTGCGGCAGCTACCGCGGCATTGAGGTCATATCCCACACCATGAACTCTTTAAGCGTATAGTCGCGTATGGCAGGTGTGAACATTCTCAGAGAGCAATATGGCTTCAACCTCGGCTGAGGAACCATGGATCCCGTTTTTGCAATAAGGATCGCCATGGAGAGATACAGAACAAGGGATACGCCTCTACATCTCCTGTTTCTAGACATGGAGAAGGCCTTTGACTGTGTTGTTCATGCGATAATCTGGTGTGCATTGCGATCCAAGGGGGTTCCTGAGACTTATGTTGACAATGTTGACATCATCCATTATATGTACCGCGATTCCTTTTCTGCAGTTCAAACCGCTGTTGGGGACAAAAAACCTTTTCCCACCACTTTCGGAGTCCACTAGGGATCCACCCTTAGCTCATTTCTATTTAGTATAACTTGGTTTAGAGCGATCCTACAACTTCCGTGCCAAGTAACTATTGCATCAAATGGCTAGTTCTAACAATATGTATTATTTTTTGTTGGCCGGCACTTTCAGAAATCAATAAATGTATGAAAAACTAACCCTCAAATCATCGAACTAGTATAACTTGGTTTAGAGCGATCCTACAACTTCCGTGCCAAGTAACTATTGCATCAAATGGCTAGTTCTAATAATGTGTACAATTACTTTTTGTTGGCCGGCACTTTCAGATGTCAGTATATGTATGAAAATGATGAATCATCGAACTAGTATAAATAACTTGGTTCAGAGCGATCCTACAACTTCCGTGCCATATTAAAAATTGCCTCATATGGCTAGTTCTAACAATATGTATTATTTTTTGTTGGCCGGCACTTTCAGAAATCAATAAATGTATGAAAAACTAACCCTCAAATCATCAAACTAGTATAACTTGGTTCAGAACGATCCTACAACTTCCATGCCATATTAACTATTGCTTTAAATGGCTAGTTCTAACAACGTGTTTAATTATTTTTTGTTGGCCGGCACTTTCAGAAATCAATAAAATGTATGAAAATAGTGAATCTTAGAACTTGTATAACTTGGTTCAGAGCAATCCTACAACTTTCATGCCATATTAATTATTGCTTCAAATGGCTAGTTCTATCGATACGTACCAATTTTTTTGTTGGCCGGCACTTTCAGAAAAGGCCCAAAAAAAATGATCTCCTTTTATCCTTCTAGGTCATCTGGAAGTAGCTTAGGTTTTGCTACTATAAGTCAGTGAGTCAATACAAATTTTGACGAATTTTTGACCTTCATATCTTTATAACCGTTTGAGCTAGCTTCATGAAATTTGGGCTTCTAGGTTTCCTCATGGATCTTATTAAACTCACGTAGTTTCATGTGTTTAAGTTAAATAGGTTTTAAGTTATAGAAGTGTCAAAAGTGACACCAAATGGTTCGTGTAAATATGGCGTATACACTTGGCGCTGGCTAGCCCGTTCTTTTGCTTTTTGCTTGAACTTGGCTTGACACGCTGCCGCGTGTCTAGATTAATACAAACACAAAATATTGTATGACAAGACAATAGATAAAACCCGCGAACAATGTCACATTTTAAAGATATAAGCACGTTAAGCAACCACAACTTCAAAACAATCTTCATATATTTTTTTTTCAATATCGTAAATTAGTTTTTGGCCTACGTATTTGTCCACTTTATGCCCTTTTTACACAGCTGGGTTTACACATCTAATAACATCTAATAAGGTAAAAAAAAAATCTTTTAAAACTATTTTTTTCTATAAATAAAATCCGAAACTATCTTCGCTACAGCAGCACACTCGCCAGATTTTAAAATAAAAGCATGAGCACAATTTGTGCGAGTCATTTGAATTGAAGGTTGAAATTGTTTCAGGCTTTCCATATAATGCAATGGTACCCAACCATCTGTGCAGCCGTATACTACATTGGTTAAATCTTTTATTCTTTCAATAATTTCAACATTCAATTCAGTGACCTTATCTATTTCGTCTTTTAGCAAAAAGTGAATGTTGTCTAAAACTTCTGGATTAATTTTTATACAAGCTTGTATAGTAAACGTAGGCCATTTCATAAATTTTATATAGTGACATGCAAATTTTTCTATCAAAAATTTTGGTGCCCAATAATGAAGCAATTTTAAAGACAAAATCGATAATTTATAAGGTAACTTTTCTTTAGCCTTACAGCTTTCTGTTTCTGCCAATCTGTGCAAAGTAGGAAACAATAGCTGGACCGAAGAAACTCTTTGAAGTAGCGTGCGATTCTGGTCCAATAATTCTAATAACATCCAAGCTCCAATCGAATGTGCAACGAAGTGCAATCGACTATGATTATTAATATAATTATTAATTAAATCTAACTTATGTTTTATTTGACCTGTAAGATTGTATAAGTTTTTTTGTTTCTTCGTTGAGTTGAATTCACTATCAGGAACAATTTCATGCCCAGCGTGTCCTGAAAACAAAAAGAAATACCCTATGATAAATCCATTTATTCACAAATTAAACATTACCGTGAATTTCTACTGACCAAGTTGCTGTGTAAAGTATAATAGGTACGAGTGTATTTAATCCTTCACCGATAATATCTTTCTTTTAGGCCCTGCTCAGTCTTTGCCAATACTAATGTTACGGGCAATTTAATAGGTCCGGGCACAATTCATAATGGCCGGTCTGTATTCATAATGCCCGACTCAATGGGCGATTTTCTGACAGGCCATTTAAAAAAAAGGCTTCCAAAAGCTTCACAAGATGGCGTTGAACGAAGTATGTACATCTATGTTACCTCTGGTTTTGTATCTAGGAGCCATAATCATTACTCATTCTTCTTCTTCTTCATAATTTTTAGGGGAGTGAAAATGACATTGAAATAAACAAAACGTTCCGTTTTATGAAATAAAAGTCATGTCGAAGTAAACTTTATAACGTTCGTTCCTTGTGACTGCATAGGTGGAACGGCGACATCTATTGAGAACTAACAAAACGGGCTGTCAGAAAATCGCCCATTGGCCAATGTGATTAAAACAGCATGGTTCATCACTTTTCCCGGCCATTATGAATAATGCCCACCCTATCTTGGGCAAAGTAATAAAATAGGTTAACTGTACATAGTGATTTGGTCTATTAAATGAAAAAAAAAACTTTTTCATCCCACCATCTCGGAAAGAGTATTTTTAATCTTCAATATCTGAGTGGAAAAGCCGTTTTTATTCTCTAGAGGAAAGTCAATTGAATTTAGAACATCGTGTGCACTAAGTTTGTGAATTAAAAAAAAACATTAAACCTATTTACTGCTACCTCTATGGTGCCGAATATATCATACAACTTTTTTTTAATTTGTTAAACTTTTTTTTTGCATTTAGTCATTTCCTCGCTGAGGTGGAATGAAAAGTTACGTGTTGCACTCGAGTCAACCTCGAGTGCAAAGATTTTTCACCTCGTGCTCTTTTGATTCCCTCGCTTGCTCGGTCATCAAAATTGAAACTCTTGTATAACAAATAACTATTAACGCAGCGACAAAAAATTAAAGGAGGTAGCAAAAATAATAGGTTGGAAGCTAAAGTTGGTAGCTAATATTGCACTTTACTTAATTATTCTGGTACAGTAACTAATGGTAAACAGCTAAATGGGGAATAGATGTTAAAAAAAATGAACACGAAGGCTTAGGCGGGAGCAGAGCTCCCGCCTTAGCCTTCTAACCTATTTCCATCCTAGTCGATTTCCGCCTCCGGTCGTTTATACAATGTTTGTTATCTCACTTATAATATTAGTTGCCAAGTTATTATTTATTACACCTCATCTATAATTTCATACTACAAAATATTTAATCGCCTGTTAATTTGTTAGTAGTCAGTCCCAAAAGGCTACAAGTAGGGAATTATTCATACTGCCCGGTCCGATGATAAATTCAAGCTATCTCAAACACTGACTTATTACATGGACCACGGGCCGTCGGGCATTATTAATGATGGCCGGTCAAAGTGATAAATTTATCACTTTGCCCGTCGCTCTTGGGCATTATTCATAATGACCGGTCCTTACTAGTAGATAATCTGTCGACTTATCGGCAGACTGACGACCAGGCATACGGTAAATTTCATAAAATAGGTTCTTGTTTCAAAAAATAAATAAAAGAAAACAAGAACGACCGGAGGTGTAAATCGATTCGGATGGATATAGATAGTTTTAAAAGGCTTCGTGGTTATTTTTTTAACACCCATTCCCCAACTTAACGATTTACCATTCGTTACTGGGCAGAAAGTGCAATAATGAGCATTTAACACTTTAACGGATCGTATCCGGTTTTTTTTTGTAGTAGCTCAGTAAGTACATTGGCTCCACTTAGCCTGATGGTAAGCAAAAGGGGAACCCAAATTATCATGAAAACGGACGCAAACCCAAGCGTTCTATCCTTTGGCATCGCAGTACTTGCCCGCAAGGTGCTTCTTCACGATTCGTTTAAAGGAACTTTGTAAACAAATTTTTTGGGGAACATTTACTGCATAATTATTTAATGCACAAATTATTCTATATTTTTTCGTCTCTAGACGTGCCAGCATGCCCCCTGAGTATCGCACACCGCCCAGAGCTATAACTACATAATTAGAAGGACTCCTCTGTAGGTACAGTAACCAGTAACTGAGTATAAAATAGGTCGCACTTTAAATTGACGGCTGCGCCGAGGTTCTGTGTTCGAATCCCTTGTCAAACCAAAAAAAATTGTAAGTAATTGGGTTTTCTGTTCAGACTACATACTCATTAACCATGGAATTAATATTATAACGTTTATGTCAATAACACACCTTTGCATATCTTTAAATTGTAACACTTTACTTTTTATTTTATGTTTGTATTTATAGGTAGGTATCCATTTATGAACGAATTTTCAGTAATCGCTATTTTGAAAAAATAACAAATTGGCGGTACTGTAGGTAAGCCAGCATCCATACAAAATCTTCATAGCGTTCGTTCGTATTAGCCCTTTTTATCGTGTTGCTAACAATCACGGAATAGAAAAAATCAGGAATAAATTGAAAAAGCGTATGCAAGTAAGTAGCTAATTAACTTACTTATGTAATCTTCCATTAATTATTAATGAAAGATCCTCAAACTTTGTACTTACCAACAACACACACAGGTATTCCAGTGTTTGCATGTAACAGGGAAGAAAATTCGTAGTAAAAATCAACTATGCCAGGATTTCCACAAATTACCACAATAATGTCGGAGCTATGCTTACAAAAAATATTACCACACATATATAAGTGACTACGAATTTTATTTAGATTTAATAAAATATCCATATTTTTAATCTTAGAAATGTGCGCGCTTTAGACCAAATGTTTTATGTTTGACATTGTTTTTAACAAGTTCAAAGGTGAAAACTTGTTACTTTGTACTTACATGACGTATGTACATTACTACCTAAATACATAATTTTTTACAAATCTGAAGGTATTACGTAATTTATCCGCAAAAATGTACACAAATCAATGAAAAATAAAATTGTTTATTATGCGCAAGGCGCAAGTTTGCCCTCAGAGATAATTCAAATTCGAACCCAACGAGCCCTGGCTTATAAATGGAACGGCTACGGCTAAACGGCATTTACGTTTCATGTAAATTGTAACATATTTTAATTATTATTTTTATTTTATTTAAAGTATCTAATATTTTAGAGGACATGCCTATCGTGCCCACAACGACGGATTCCGTGGCAAATAATAGTTTATCTTGTCCTGATAATTGAAAATACAACTAAAAACCTAGTCCCTGTGCAAGCCAATTGGGGGAATCCGAGTTGACAGCAGCAAACTTGACGATTTCATCCGAACATCGAGCTGGCAGTATGCAGTCATTGCGATCGTACAGTCCTTCGTCCACGTTTGGTTCTGCCCAACTCTACCTAAGCCTTGCTATCTGAATACCGACTCCTCCACCGCCTCCACGGTTCCGTAGACTCGTTCGTAATGTCTAATTTTTATTTTCGGCGTCCGGCTAGCAGATGAATTCTGAATATGACACACTCCATTACTCTTTGAGCAACCGTTTTTATCCGTGTGCTTAAAGTGAATGTTTTGTAAGTTTAGTAAGTAGGTACCTATGTCAGATTTTAAAACTACCTCCAGCCATAAAATAATATTTTTTATTAATTCTGTGCCTCACTTCACTAGCTTGTAACAGCCAGTCCATCCCATAGAGTAACTTCTATATTGGACCATCCCAGAAGAACTTGTCTAGCTAGAGCAATTTCCTGCTTCTGAGAGCCTCGCTCGAAAAATAAATATTGTTGTGTATGTAAATTCCTATTACTTTTGTTATTTAACGATTAGTTTTGAACTTCAAGTGCATAAAAATGCTTTCGATTTTTATAGCTTTATTATATTTTGACGTTCGATTTTGGTGTACAATGGACTACGTAGTACGTACGAGATCGCGTTGAGAAGTGGGATTTACTCCCCGTTTTGCGGCATAAAAATGCCTCTATTTATCGGTCTCACTCGGGTGTTTCTATGTAAAATATGTAAAAATAAAAAAAAATCTTAGTAAATGGTCGTTTGATCAAAAGTTTTGTGGTAAAGAGCTCGACTAGTTAAGTAAGGCGATTAGTGTCGTCAAAGTGGTGCCCTCATCTCATTGAATAAAAATTGTATCATTTACTCTTTTTTTTTATCTTTATTATTTAAAAGGGGTTTTGTCACACAGTGACTATGTCACCCCCGTGTGGTCAACAAAACATAGATATACATTAAAAGGACTTATAACCAATCAAATACTATGTACAATTTTTATATAGTCTGGTGAGCAATTTAGCTTCCTCAGACAATGGGGAAGCTAAAATGCTGTTACACCATCCTATCATTACATTTGGACGGAATAGGAAATTCTGTCGAAGAGCCTCACTTCGAGCAATACATGTTGTACGTCCTCTATTTTGTCGCACTCAGAGCAGTTAGGGGAACTGGAGAGACGCATCAAAAATTTAAACTTGTTCGAAGGAATGTGTCCCGGAGCGAAGTCTCAACAGCGTTACAACAGAAGGTCGATTTACGGATTGCCCATTGAACCATGGATAGCGAGGAATCTGACTCTGAATTGTTTTATACCATATGCCCTTAACCCGTGAACGCTCGTCGAAATACTCCTGCCAACATCGTCTGCAGTCAATTTAAGCCTCACTATTAAGTGGAAGGCAATCGTACACTATACCTTCGATGGCTTGATCATTTACTCTTTTAAATACAAAAATTAAGGAATCCTATGTTGCGTTTGTAAAAAAAGAGTAGGTAGGTATAAGGTATTTTTACGTTACCTCAATAACACTTATAATGTGCTACTATGTTGCGTTTAAAAAAAAAGAGTATAAGGTATTTTTACGTTATCTCAATAACACTTAAAATGTGTTACTTTTGTTGTAGTTTTCAAAAGTCTCTAAAACGGCCGTTATTGACACACTTATGGCTACTACTTCGAATACGAAAAATTTTGAGCCCTGTTTTAATAACGTAAAAAATCTTTATCCTCTTTTATACAAAACAAACGCAACATAGGATTCCTTAACAATGAGGGCGCCACTTTGTCGACTCTAATCGCCTTAAGTTAAGGCCGACGTCATCTGTGCCGAACTGCCGACGTACAAGCACATAACTCAGACTAAATTTTTTATTTGACGTTTTACCTTTGTATGCAAAAGCCAAAGGTAACTTTACTAAAATAACAACCATTCCAAGGCCTGATCAATAGGCCTGATCTCAGAAAAAAAAATCGCTAGCTGTCACACTGACATTTTTTTATCTTTACTGTCACTGTCAGATCAGACTAGTGTTGCCGAACTATCGATAAGTCTTATCTAAAAAAGGCGGTCCTATCGATAGGACTATCGATAGTATCGATACTTTCAGTAGCTAAACACCAGGCAATACTATCGCGGGTAAGAAATATTATCGATACTATCGATAGTATGGTTGGTCGTAAACACAGACTACCAAGAGATACGTCGTAAATAAAAAACTATCGATAGTATTGTTGCTCGTGCGTGAATAAACAAACTAACGATAGTCGATTGACTATCGATACTATTGATATGACGTCAACAATCGATAAACTATCGATAGTCGACTATCGATCGGCAACACTAGTGACTTGGTCATCCTCATCTATCCTCATCCTAGAGCACAAGAGACTATGGTTTGTTAAATCTTGGATGATCTCTGCGACAGCTGTCATCGATTTGACAGCTGTTAAATTTCACAATTTTTTACTGACAAAATGTATGAAGAGAAATAACGTTCATGATTGTGGGTTCCCGCCCACTTAGAGATGTTCATTGCTATATTATCATTCGCTTACACTTAATAATCGATTATGAAATTTTAAAACATCGGAAAATTTTCTTCTTGTTTATCTCTTTAAACATACAATTTTATAATGAAAAATCAATGGGAGATTTTCTGACAGGCCATTTAAAAAAAAAGTTTCCAAAAGCTTTACTAGATGGCGTTGAACGATGTATGTATTAGTCTAGTATTTGTCTATGATCTATTTCTTACTCTGGCACAGATAATATAACACTCTGGTTTTTTAACTAGGAGCCATAATATTTACTCATTCTTCTTCTTCTTCATAATTAATAGCTTGCTTTGTGTTTTTTATCAACAATTACAAATTTTAGCTTGCTTTGTGTTTTTTATTGAATATGGTCGAAGTCCGAAATCCGAAAATAATAATTTGAGAATCTCCGACAAACAACCAAACTATATCTAATACCGCGTTTACATTCAGCCCATTGCCGCGGCAACATGGGGAATAAACTGGGAAACGCGAGAATGTAAACAGGTCATTTCCATTGCCTTGACGTTGCCGTTCGCATTGCCCGGCTATCCCCCATTTGGCGGTTTTTCTAGCGGACATCAAAGCGCGGCAATGCGAGCGGCAAAGTGTGTTTACATGTTGCTCTCTCGTTCAGTCGTTTAATATCTTTAAAAATCCTTATTGTTCTATTACGATGAATTGCTATCATCCACCATTTCCTCTGACGACGACGTCTCTTTTGAATTCTATTTTTTTTAAAACACTTAAATAATTAATAAAACTTAAAAGGCAGAGCGCCGACGATGCGACAATTTCCACGTTATCCATGGCCCAGAGTCGAATTTAAAATACATATGAAGCGGCAATGTAAACACTCATTTCCGCTGACGTTACCACATCAATAAACGGGGAAATATAGTACGGCAAGGCAAGCAGCAACGGAAATGGCTGAATGTAAACGCGGTAATATACATTGAGCTGATCCCAAAGTTAGTGTAAAAGAGCACATGACATGTGTTACGAGTATCGAAGTTACCACGTACATAATTAATAATTACATGTCATATTAACATCCAGACACAGGGGCCTTACTATCAGCTCTTAAAGCAGGCCTGAAATTGAACTGTTCTGCTTTTTTGTACCATGACCTCCCTATAGCAGGCCTGCGGCAGGGCCTTGGCAGGGCTGTTTACTTTGACGTTTTGACAACCGTTCACCTTTTTTTTTGTATGGACGTTTCCTACCATGAGCCTTAGAGTAGAACATATGGAGATGCCCTATTGATCTATACAAAAAATTGCTTATATGAATATACATCAAATCGACACTTGCCTTACAAATATATACTTATCTCTTTTCATCTAAGTGATTGTTGCGTATGAAAAAAGAGACAGATATCTTTGCATTGTACCCATTTTGGCAACACTTTTTAGTGACGTCACACAGTTTTTGACGCGTGCCGGTTTCGCCATATTGTGTTCCAGCTAGTGATGGGGCACAATATTTTTATGTATCGATACGTTTTAGATAGTTATATTCTGCAATGGTATATTTCTGCAGATTTCCTGTAAGTGAAACATTAAAGAAGAAATAGATAGAGTTAATAGGTGGGGAAAGATAAATCCGCGACATAAAATAAGGCACGTTTGCTCGCTACACTTCAACGAAAACTGATTTTACAGAACTCTCGACATAACAAGATTACGTGATGGTAGTATGAAACAGTACAGTATCTTCACTTTATCTTCTGTTTAGGATTTTTGGAAAAATGTAATAGGTTTATTAACCATGTGAAGTTGAAATTTCCATAATAATATATATAACTAACCTATTGTTATATTAAGGCACTGCATCATCATTATTTTGTGATAGGAAAATAAGAAACTATTTATAGATTTCTAACAAAATATGTGCATTTATGATCGACACGTAAACTTGTATCGATAAATATATCGATATACAATATTGGTTGCAATACGGTCGGACGCTATCATTGGTGGCGCCATTTTGTGTTCCAACTTTAGGTATACACGTTTTGTACCTACTTAGGGCATCTCCATGTGTTCTACTCTAAGCCATGAGCGACTTTAAATGTCAAGCAAAGCGTCTTTTGAACGTCGGAAACGTCAAATAAACCGATCCTTAAAAAGTTACTCTGGAGTAGCTTTAACAGAATTGTTTTGTGATTGTGTGAGTGAATCTCATATTTTGTAGTCGAATTTTGTTCCGTACCTTTTCGTGCTTATGTTCATGAGTCTCTTGTGCCCCGGTTAGGAGTCAGTATTTTTGTCAAACGCAGTCAAACGTAAGTATCTTTTGATAAGAAGTGGATTATTGAAAGTAAAATTAGCGTTTAAAAAAAAAGTAACCTGTTATGTTAAATGGGGTTCCTCTGAATCGGGTCTCAAAATTCAAATATCTGGGACATATTGTGAGAGAAAATCTTAATGATGACTTAGACATAGAAAGAGAACGTAGGGCCTTGGCAGTGAGGGGAAATATGTTGGTGCATAGGTTTGCAAAGTGCACAGCGCAAGTTAAGCTAACGCTTTTTAGGGCCTACTGCCAAAACTTCTATACATGCAGCCTATGGACCAACTTTACCCAAAATGCCTACAATGCCCTAAGAATCCTATATAATAACATATTCAGGGCTCTGTTTGGGTTGCCACGGTACTGTAGTGCATCTGGCATGTTTGCTGATGCAAGCACAGATGATTTTTATGCTATAGTACGCAAAAACGTAGCATCACTTCTGCATAGAGTGCGTGAAAGCCCAAACAGGGTCCTCAATGTGATAGGAGAGAGAGTGGACTCCTCTTTGCTCCGCCGGTTCCTCAAACTACATGTGTGGTAAACTGGCGGAGTGGAGAGAAGACAATAAAACAATAATCTTCCCAATTTAATTTTTATTATTTTTAGATCCATTGTAAAATTGTAATTTAAATTAATCTTCATTGTTTTGTTATTCATTTCATGTAAATAGATTTAATGTTATATAATTATCTTAATAGTTTTATAACATTAAATTTATAAAATAATTTTTGTATTAGGATTTATATTTGTTGTCATGTGATCTGATAATGTATAATTGTACTATGCTATGGGTCAAAGTAGCCTGAGAATAAATGATTTTTATTTTATTTTATTTTTTTATTTTTTATTTATTATTTTATTTATTTTTAAAACATTTACACCTATTTTTGTAGAAGTGTGACGAATTCTTTAAGTATTTGGAAACAGAATTCCAATACGATGGGAGAAATAAGCTGCGTCGCCTTCGCAAAATAAGTGACCCGTTCGAAATGGAATGTTTATGATACAAGCATGTCTATTTAATTTGTTTATGTCTATTTAATTTGTTTACAAAGCCTGAATGTCCAGTTGGTAAGCAAATAAAGAAGTGAACTGTGATTTTAGTATTTAGAACTTCGATCATTACAACTTGTGGTAAAATAATAATAATCTAAACATTATATTTCCAGATTTGCAATGCTAAGAAGCTAATATGCAAAAATCAGAAGTGTAGATGCAAGCAATCCCAGTGCCAATCAAGATTCTTTCATTTGGTCAAACCATGCTCTTTGCCCACACTTGGAAAGCTGAGCGCTAATAAGGCTTTATGGTTTTTAGGTAATATTTATTATTGTATTTTCATCCTAAATAAACCTACTAAGTGACGAGCTATTTGATGCAATTGGTCGAGAAGTCGGCTATTACACCAGAGGGCGGGTTCAATCCCCACAGGGTACAAACATTTGTGTGCATGAATTATATTATTTTTTATCTTTATTTATAAAAAACAAAACCATTATACTTTTTCAAAATAATTTTATAATTAAGTACATTTTTTAATAAACATAAACAAAAGAACACAATGGGGTTATAAATAATAAGATTAGCATAATTACATTAATATAATAGACTTACAAAACACCTTAAAAACAGTAGACAATAACGGAAGTATCCTTCCTTCAACTGTATCTAACAAGAACACAGGCACACACAGTACAAACTGAAACTTAAATAATATTTTATTTTAGGTTATTCTGGATATCCACTCTGCAAAAGGGTGATGTCACCAACTTGGGATGCTGAACCAGACACTCACGAAGCTGTAGGCAGAAGGTGGCAATGGCTCAATAGGTGCTGAAGTAACCTGTGCCATTGTTGGCAGTTACTGAATGTGCTTCTGTCAAATGTTCTTGATTAAGTAGAACTCTGTAATAAAAACATGAATGATTTTAAGTTTGTCACATACTATAGTATGATAGAAGCAAATATAAGTGCAGACAGAAGATAATTACTTAATTAATTAGTTTGCTCTTTGCCGCATTCAAGCATTTTGTTTTTCCTAAGGGTTGACTGGTAGAGAATGCTTTTAGTGTTAAGTCCGCCTTTTGTAGCCAATTTGTGTGGTCAATAAAGTTTTTATAAATAAATAATTTATATTGTTACTTGTTTACATATCATTTCCATAAGCTCATCAACACAAGGTCCTTCTATAAGCATCATTGATGATTATTATTTTGTTCAATCTTGGCCTTCAGGTCTACCCAGCACTGGAATTATAATAACAAATTATATAACAATCACTTCATGTTATCTATACTAATATTAAAAAGGGGAAAGATTTGATTGTTTGTTGTTTGTTTGTATTGAATAGACTCCGAAACTACTGAGCCGATTTAAATAATTCTTTTACAGTTGGAAAGCTACACTATCCCCTCTGGTGACGTAGAGTACTTTTGATCCCAGAAATGGGGGGGAAGGGGGGGATATTCTATCATTCATGTACTTAGTCTTAATAATTAACAATATTAACTGAAGAGTTGAGCCTTTGTGCTGCTGCATTCCACATAATCTTCGGATGCTCCAGAAATTATCCTTAGAATATTTCAGTCAAAGTTCGAAAGTATAAAAGAACATGGAAGTGTTCAATGGGGATAAAATATGATAATGAAAGATAACATCTAAAGTGGTTCGTCAAAGATTTCAACAAAAAATCGTAGTATTCTCAAATTGATAACCATGTTCTCAATCAATGTATATAATCACTGTGTTATACTCAATGAAGAACATGCATTTCAATGACCAAATCGTATTAAATCACGGAAAAAGTATTTTAATATTTTTTGCCTTTTTCAGAATTACAGAATATACTTGTTTAAATCTTTGATGATCTCTGCGACAGCTGTCATCGATTTGACAGCTGTTAAATTTCACAATTTTTGTCTGACAAATGTATGAAGAGAAATAACGTTCATGATTGTGGGTTCCCGCCCACTTAGAGATGTTCATTGCTTTTATCATTCGCGTACGTAATAATCGATTATGAAATTTTAAAACATCGGAAAATTTTCATTTTGTTTATCTCTTAAAACGTACAATTTTATAATAAAAAATCAATTAATTTGATTAGAAGTAAGTCGGTTTGGATAAAACAATTTGAATATGATCGAAGTCCGAAATTCGAAAATAATAATTTGAGATTCTCCGACAAACAACCAAACTAACCTAAATGTTTTCGCATAGTCAAAGAGCATGCCATGTGTCCTTTGTTTAAAATTACTTTTATTAGAGGTCCTCAATCGTTCAGTGTAGATCGATAGAAGAATCGATTACTTACGAATCGAAATTTTAACATTCGTTCATGTGGTAAGACTACGCCTCTAGAAATGTCACTGCGACACCTGTCGCAGAGATCATCAAAGATTTAATAAAGTACTTGTTTAAATCTTTGATGATCTCTGCGACAGCTGTCATCGATTTGACAGCTGTTAAATTTCACAATTTTTGCCTGACAAATGTATGAAGAGAAATAACGTTCATGATTGTGGGTTCCCGCCCACTTAGAGATGTTCATTGCTTTTATCATTCGCGTACGTAATAATCGATTATGAAATTTTAAAACATCGGAAAATTTTCATTTTGTTTATCTCTTAAAACGTACAATTTTATAATAAAAAATCAATTAATTTGATTAGAAGTAAGTCGGTTTGGATAAAACAATTTGAATATGATCGAAGTCCGAAATTCGAAAATAATAATTTGAGATTCTCCGACAAACAACCAAACTAACCTAAATGTTTTCGCATAGTCAAAGAGCATGCCATGTGTCCTTTGTTTAAAATTACTTTTATTAGAGGTCCTCAATCGTTCAGTGTAGATCGATAGAAGAATCGATTACTTACGAATCGAAATTTTAACATTCGTTCATGTGGTAAGACTACGCCTCTAGAAATGTCACTGCGACACCTGTCGCAGAGATCATCAAAGATTTAATAAAGTATAAAATGCATTTGACACTTGACATTTGTATTATTTTGGTGTCAGAAACGTTTAAAAATGTAAGTAGGTTAAAAGGAATAATCGGCACGCACGGCTCTTTCATAGTTATTGCTTCACTTATTGAAAACTACTGTAAATCAAGAAAATTATACTGATAAAGTAATCTAAACCCATAAAAACGCGGTTTTACTTGAGCATTCGTACTATAAAACATAATTTAAAAACCGGTAAAATGAAAATAAAATTTTCAATGGATTTTCGAACGAATTCGATTGAACGGTAAAAAGACCAGAGACAAAAGAAACCGTTCACCTTCATGTCAAACAGTGCAATAGTCGTTCACTTTTTAAGGGGTCATAGTATGATTTTAAGCAGGCCTGATTCTGCCCTGCTCGAAAACTGCACTGCGATTGAATGGTTTTCTTAAATGCTCATGGTAAGGCCCCAGGACAAACACAAATCATTATCACCTAAATGTTTTCGCATAGTCATAGAGCATGCCAAACAAATGTGTCCTTTGCGTAGACAGAGAAAATTTTTTTTAATTTTTTTGACCACAAAGCCACCAATATAAGGAATAATTTCCTCCGTAAACATCGTCAATTTACCTGGATCAGCTATGTAATCATGATCCTTTTGTATATTACAGGTAGAATATTCCAGATATTGATTTTCATCAATATCCAAAATATTCTGATTAGCATACTTATTAATTTTGGTTTCATATCCAACTTCAGTATGAGTCAGAATTTTAATTTCTTCAAGGGGAATACAATTTCCAGACTCTATACTTTTGATTTCGCCATGCACTACCAGTCTTTTATAGGCGCTCTGAAACTGGAAGGCAGTTGGGTTATTGTTAAACCCACCTTTTGACCGAATGGAACTAAAAAAGGACTCTAAATGGTCTTGACTCATTTTGTAAAATGGTAAAAATTTCAATTTGTTTGTTAATATATAATCAGTATACAACTTTTTCAGACTACTTATACATATGAGTAGGCCAAGAAATCCAACTTTTCTATTTGTGTCCAGTACACATTTCCCCATTAATTTCAATCCCTTGAGGTAATTCTCAACTTGACTTAAATATTCAAGGAGCTCTCTACCATTTTTTTCGCAAATTGGCTTTTTAAAACCATGAGCATTGAGATTTCGACTATTAAGAATATCAAACAAATTATTCACCAAAGTTATAAATTGAACTGTTGCATCTGAACCTGAAAATTGTGGCAATTTTAAAGTTTGATTACATAACTGTATAGCAATGGCAACGGAATTACTAAAAGTTTGAGCTGCTAATTTTACTTTCATTATCTGTTTTGTAAAGTTAATGTGTTGCATGCGGAGGCGGTTTGCTATGTGTAAGCCTTCTTTGTCTTGTAATTCATGCAATTTTTCAATAAACTGCCATGAAATTTCATCTCCCTGAGCATTTGTAAGTGTTTTCTTCTGACCAAGAGTATTTCTGACTAATTTCAACATATGGGCGGGGTCTGGAATAATGACAATGTCATGTCCTTTAATTACAAAGAAAGGTGTTAAATTTTCCAGTGAGTTTACAGTGCAACCTAAACTTTTTGCCATGGAAAAATTTGCAGGACACCCATCAAATGTCAGAGATGTCACATTGATACCACAATCCAATAACAAACTTATACACTGTTTTACCAAAGTAGCCTTTTGCTCTCCGGTGCACCCATTAACTAAAAAATATCCCACAGGAATTTTCCACCCATCATTTATAGAGGTTACCATAAAAACCAATGCCTCTCTAGCTTCAGCAACGCTATCACTATCTAACGCTGCACCGTAATTTACCAAACCAACACATTTTTCTCCGTCCCACTGAACATGTCTCCTGATCGCCATTTCATCCATAGTAACAGCACAGTACAATTGTTTATTTTTTTGTTTCACTATTAATTTTATGCAATCTAATGCTTCTGATGTAAATCCTGGACTAGCATCAAAACTTTTGTACCATGAGGTTAGTGTGGACGGATGAGGTAAACAAGTTTTAAATTGTTGTCTTACATATTTATAGGCTCGTGGGCTTAGAAAATTTAGGCACAATGCAAATTTGCGCAAAGACGGTGAAAATTTTCGTCCACTAGCAGTAGGATTAAAATATTTTATGAGAAAATCCTTGTTAACAGGGTCAATTGATTTCAATAATTCTCCCTCTTCTTCTGACACAAAAGACTTTGCTTTGAGTTCTGCAATAACATTTTCCAAATCTGCCACTTTCTTATTGAGCCGCCGACATTTTTCTCGAAGAGCCCTCAATTTTTGTAACCTCTCTTCCGATTGTCTTCGAGTCCGTTTAAACTTCTTACGCATCGTTCGTGGTGTATAATTAGGTGATTGAGCCTAAAAGAGCATTAAAAACCCATTATTTTTTTATATAACTTTCGAATGTCGTGATTAATATTAAGTTCTACTTACTGATGTAGGGTCGGCAACACCGAGACGAGTTGGACTGGTTTTCGTTAACTCCAGAGGGGGTACTCCTTTTGGCTGAAATAATAAATTAAAAATATATTTCATAGATTTCTGTGTCGAAAGACGAGACAATATCCAAGAAACAAATTTAAATTTTTTTTTTTTTGAAAATTAATCTACTTACAGAGTCAACTTTTGCATTTAAATCATTATCAATTTCCATATTTTCTTCCATACGACGAAGTGACATGACGGAGGAAGATGCTGTCGGAATAGAGGCTTCAATGTGGGACAGTGAACTTTCATCAACAGACATATTAGTGGAACATGTTCCAATCTCCTAAAATAATTATTCTCAATTAGTTTATGAGAAAGGTTAAATGACATTAAATAAAATACCAAGCTAAAGAATTTTAATTTAAAGATACATTAACATTCCCAGATATTTAATTGCATTAATTAAGAAACTTAATAACACATTTCAACACAGCACCAATAAATAGTTATAACATAAACATAGGAGTGCAACTTTTGTCACAGTAATACTAAACACAGTACAGAATTACAGATGACTCCTAAACAATAACTTTGAGGCAACACACAATGATTTATATTTACCAATAACGGCACAGCATTCGGAAAAAGAGTAGTCAATTTCTTCTTTTTAATTATCATATTTTGTTTGAAATGCCGACTACAAATTCTTGATGACTTTTTTGCAATCCAATTCGTTCGTCCAGTTGCTTTGATCCAAATTCGACGTATATTGTCGTCATCAGGAAAACTACAATAACATGTCATTTAAATTATTCACACCAAAGACATCAACAAAATGTAATTACCACAAATGTGGGAGACAAAAATATGCAAAATCTGACAACACTGAACTGATGCCAATTTCTAGGTTAGATATAATTTCAATCTTGAAATTTGGCTTAATTATCCATAACTTTACGCTCAACCGGCAACCAAGTGTTCAAGACACAATGAATTGTATGATTAAAGGCTAAATCGCTTCTAAATCGGCATTTAAGTGAAATACTTACGAATGAAAGGACAAGTCTTGTATTTTCCTTTCACTGTCACTTTTACACCCCAAAACACTACAACGCACCATGTTTCCGTTGAAATGATAAAATAGTCGCACTACGCACTTTTTTCTGAAATGCTAATCCTTGTTTGTGCGATTAATTACTATGATTAACACAAATATTTTATTGCTTACGAATATTGCAACTCTCAGCTGTCAAAATTGTTTAGCACAGTACTGTGCTAAACAATCAAAAAACCGGCACGCGGTGCGAGACAAAAAATTATGTAGTTCTATCTCTTTCTTTTACATGGTCTAGCCGTATCGCCCTCTTTTTCTTGTGTGAATGCGATAGATACTATCAATTTGTCTTAGTTTTCTCTGTCTACGGTCCTTTGTTTAAAATCACTTTTATTAGAGGTCCTCAATCGTTCAGTGTAGATCGATAGAAGAATCGATTATTTACGAATCGAAGTTTTATCATTCGTTTATGGTAAGACTACGCCTCTAGATATGTCACTGCGACACCTGACCACCTGTCCTGTCGCAGAG
Source organism: Mecyna flavalis (assembly GCA_949319885.1). Classification (NCBI taxonomy): domain Eukaryota; kingdom Metazoa; phylum Arthropoda; class Insecta; order Lepidoptera; family Crambidae; genus Mecyna; species Mecyna flavalis. The sequence continues at coordinate 6,089,373 of OX439426.1, forward strand.
ATCATCAACACTATCATCAATTATTTATCAAACCATATTATTTTAATGTGAATAATTGTTTTGTGTCGAGTGGGCTTTTATTGATAATTTAAACCTGTTTAACTTTTGCTATATTGAAGATACAATGGCAGATGATAAGAGAAAAGCTCTATTTATTTGCTTAGGTACGTGTATTTTTCTAAAAAAAAAACACGATGTGCTGATATGCGCGTTAAGAAGAGTTAGAATGTCGCCTTTTTTTCTTAGTCTAGTGCACGGACCTGAAATAAGATTTTTTTCCTAAAAACAGGCCTAATATGACGTCTGTTTTTAAATGTGATATTTTTAACAATATTAATATTTTTAGGTAATATATGCCGCTCTCCAATCGCGGAAGGAGTATTCCAAAAAACTGTCAATGATATGAAAATTGGAGATCAGTGGGAAATAGACAGTGCAGCTATAGGTGGTTGGCATGTAGGAAACTCCCCTGACTGGAGAGCTTTGGATACCATGAAGAAGCATGGTGTACCTTATAGTAATTGTGCTAGACAGGTGAATCACTATCAAAACACTTAATAAATGCAAAAAGACTAGTCCAAAGCCTGTTAGGTATAAGTTTTCAAGGAAATTAATAAACAATTGAAACATGTACCTACTATTTCAGATAGTTTCTGAAGATTTTAACCATTATGATTACATATTTGGAATGGATGAGCAGAACATGAAAGACTTGAAAAAAAGGGCACCTCAAGGTTCTAAAGCAAAGCTGCTGCTCTTTGGTGACTTTGATCCTCAAGGTGACAGGATAATAAGAGACCCTTACTATGTAAGTTGTGTTTGATTATTTATGTATTTGTTATTTGGAAATTATTCAATCATTTTAACCTTTTCAACGCCAATGTCTGATATATCAGACAAACCATTTGGAAATTATTCAATCATTTTAACCTTTTCAACACCAATGTCTGATATATCAGACAAACCATTTTCGTGCCCACCACACCAATGTCTGATATATCAGACAAAAAAACATGATCAAGAAACGTTGTATTTTTACTTGCCTGAATGAGTTGAGTATAACCTAATAATTTTTTGGAATTTTTTTTTTAATGGTCGTGGCGTGTGGGGCACCATTTTCGGAAAAAAGCGTGGCGGGGAAAGGGTTAATAATTTCTATTTATTTTCAGGACAGTGATTCTGTAGGATTTGAAAAATGTTATGAGCAATCTGTTCGGTGTTCTAAAGGATTCCTAGAATGCCTACAAAAAGGTGAATTATAACTTCTTAAATATCACAATCTGTTTCATATTACAACCATGTGTATCTTATCATATTTGTTAATTTATCAATAAATGATATGGCCACTGTTATGCATTCGTTTGATATTGATTGTCAATTAATCAATCAGCCTTCCTTATGTAGTGTTGCCTCTGTGGCCTATTGCATAATATAATATGTATGGCTTATGCATTTTCAACACTGGTAAATAAATAAAAAAAAAATTAATAGTATCATTATTTTAATTATAGTTTAACATCATATTTTATTACTTCTAGAATACCTTCTTTATTAAGGATCATTGTTTTTAAACGTTTGTTGCCTACAAGTTTATTATTAGCTCTTTTTAAACCAATCTTAGCGAGTTCATGAACAGGAAGTTTAGTATGTATTCTATCTGCACGGAATATACGCACAGATACCCAATAAAGAAACTGAAATGTGAATCCCTCTGGAAACTCTGCAGCAACATCTTTCCATTTTATATCGGTCCAAACACGATAAGTACTCCTACGTAAACTGTAACAAACAAAATTGAATGTGTTATAACACTAACTGCTTTTGTGTGGGATATACTAAAAACTGTAGGTTCATTAAGTTTCTTGCTTTGGCATAAAATAAAATATTATGTAGGGCTGTAACTATGAAAACAGCAATTCTTCTGTGACGTCGTTTTATTGAGCAACGAACTTTACATATGTTTAACTATACAATGTTTAACTATAGGGAGACACTACGAGAGATGCAGTTCCAGCAGGAAGCTACACCCGTACGCAGTGCGGGGGGTGGGGAGCGCCTATCTTATGCAGAGGGTCGTTCCGATGCGGAAGCGGCGCTTGCACAAGACAGACTGTCGTTAGTAGGGCCGAGATGGCTATTTATAGGCGGTCGGCTCGGCGCTCGGCACCATCCGTCGTGCATCGGGGACGCTCGGAGTCACCGCGCTCGGGACACATCTGTCGCTGCCTCGGGAGTGTTCGTAACCAGCGGTGCACGGACCGGCGATGAGCGCGTAATTTGAATGGGGTGTTACAGTCTCCCCCTCTGGATCCGATAGACGTCCCGGCGAGGAGACAGTAGAATTTTAAGATCTTAGGGCTTCATAGGGGTCAGGGCAGAGGTGTGGTAGACCTCTTATGGCACATCCGGCTGACTGGGATCTGAAACAACATACGATGCAGCACCTTGTCGGCGCAAAATTAGGTAAGGCCCATACAGTGCTTCCCTTACAGTAGTGGAGTTATTCTTTCAGCTGCAGTCAGAAGTCCACTAGCATACTCAACCGGATGCTCAGTTTCGCCCTCCCCCTGGACTAGAACTGCTTCAATTGCGTATGAGCTAGCGTCTTATCGAATCAAATCATGATAATATCGATATCTACTGAATTGAGGCAGATGTCCTCGTCTTCACTAGGGAAGAGCTTCCTAGTATCGGGAGTCAGGTCTATTTGGGCTTCATCAACATTAATGACGGCATCATGATATATATTATCCAGAAACCTTGGTGAGAATCCGTCAAACAGAGGTCTCGAGCGTTTGGCTGGTGCGGATAGGTCGATCGGAATGAGTTTGTATGAAGGAGTAGCGCTGGCATGTGGCATTTCAGCTTCAACGGTCCTGGCTTCAAATCCTAGTGGTAAATGCGTTGGTGTCGCCGGAGGTGTATCAACATGTTCTGAAGTGATCGTCAAAGGTGATATGAGGATTTGATGACTCATTTCCTCTAAAACTCGACTGACCGGGGTTGGCGTATGATATCCAGGTTGTACAATACTTGCAGATGGAGGTGTATCAACGTAGTCTGGAGAGATCGTCAAAGGTGATATGAGGATCCGATTGCTCATTTCCTCTAAAACTCGACTGACCGGGGTTGGCGTCTGATATCCAGGCTGTACAATACATTCAGATGCCTCCATATGAGCCATTGATATCTCTGCGTTGTCTTCTGGCTGCAAATCGTATATGGTGTCAGGTTCGTCTATAAAATGCCACGTCATCTGTGGTACATTCAGTACCATCCCTGCATCCTGTATAAAACCAACTCCCAATAGAGTGCGATTCTCGCGGGACTCCTTTAAAACTATAAATGTAGTCGGTATGGTTCGACCGCATAAACTGATGGGCACTGTAGAATACACGACCTTCTGCTTCTTTCTTATACCATCAGCCAATGTCACTGTCACCTGCTGCTCTTTAAAAACGTAACCCAACGATTTCAAGCACTGGTATAGTTGAAAAGATGCCACACTTGTTTTAGCACAGGGATCCACGTATGCTGTTCCTGCGATTGGGCCTATGCTAATTCCAATTACAGGCCTGTGTCGAGCATCAACATCGGCATTGACGGCGCAAAAGCTCAAGTCCTCCTTTTTGACCACGGACTGGTATGTGTTTTTACAAGATGGACACTTCGATCGGACCACGCCTGGTGCACCACATCCGTAACATGTGAATTTCGGTGCCGATGGTGAAGGTGCTTGCGTATAGGCAACAGTCGTATTAACTGGAATCGGGGGTCTGGTGACGTTATATGATCCAGAAGTAGCGTCTGCTTGGGCCTTTCTGCGGCAAACCTCAATAGTATGTCCAGGAAGTCGACAAAACTCGCACCTTTTCTTGGATGGTTTTGCTTCATTGTGGTGGTGAACTAAATTCTTCTCTGTATCTAACTGCTCAACACTTCTAGCTGCCTTCAATAATGCATCATATGTTTGGACAGATTCACGAGGTATCTTCTCTCTAATGCGCAGGCTAAGACGACCGTAGATCATATCCAGCTGCTGTGATTCTGTATGAGCTGGTGAGGGCAACTGGGCAAAAAGCGCACGCTTCTTAGCGATAAAGTTTTCAGTCAGCTCTCTGGTATCTTGTTTCACCGCAAAGATGTCTTCATATATAAGATGAGGTGGTCTCTTCAGAGCGAAAGCATGTCGGATTCGATCTTCGAAGTCCGCCCAGGTGAAGATCTCGCCACGAACTCCGTTCCACCAAACTGCAGCATCCTCCTTAAGTATAAGAGGTAAACTTCTTACAGCTTCTTCGTCAGATATGTTTTCCATTGATTTATAAACCGAAACAGCCGTCAAGAAGGTTTCCAGTGTCTCCGAATCCCTGGCTCCATTGTAACTTAATGTTGACGATGCGAAGGACCGGCGGCGCTGTGATCCAATTGTGGAGACCAGCTGCTGGAATTGCTCCATCGACAAGTTAATTGCCATTTCAGGTTCCCTGTTCATGGATCGCCTTCTTGGCATACTGGGCGTTTTCCGGGCCTTAACGTTGAGCGCCAGTTTGTAACAATGAAAACAGCAATTCTTCTGTGACGTCGTTTTATTGAGCCACGAACTTTACATATAACAATGTTTAACTATAGGGAGACACTACGAGAGATGCAGTTCCAGCAGGAAGCTACACCCGTACGCAGTGCGGGGGGGTGGGGAGCGCCTATCTTATGCAGAGGGTCGTTCCGATGCGGAAGCGGCGCTTGCACAAGACAGACTGTCGTTAGTAGGGCCGAGATGGCTATTTATAGGCGGTCGGCTCGGCGCTCGGCACCATCCGTCGTGCATCGGGGACGCTCGGAGTCACCGCGCTCGGGACACATCTGTCGCTGCCTCGGGAGTGTTCGTAACCAGCGGTGCACGGACCGGCGATGAGCGCGTAATTTGAATGGGGTGTTACAGGGCTAATATATTATGCTTTCCTCTTTTGCTATTTTGTAGATTATGTCAATAACCTAAAGCAATAGGAAGACATCATAGATTTATAGACCAACAAACTTATCTGTTCCGGTGGCCAAAATTGGAACTATGTGAAATGCAATGCAAAAATGATATTTAATGACAGTTCTAAATAGACAGTAGCGATGCCGCCACCGGAACAGATAGGTCTGCAAGTAGGCTGATCAAAACAATAACTACCTGCAACTTGATTAATTTTTAATAATACTTACATTTTAAACACCTTCCTTCTAACTCTTCTCATTGTAACATCACATTTACAAAACAATTGGCAATGTAGTGTTGTGTACCAAAAGTGTCGCAAATATTCACCTTGAGTTTCAAAATCTCCTTCAAGACACCTCCATACATCAATCCCAATCTTCCTATTCTTCAAGGCCATAAAATTTTCACCAGTAGTTTTCATTAGAAGTTTTATCAATTTTGTTGCCAAGGTTATATTCCAACTAATTCTTTTCGTTTCAGGTTTTCCTTAAAAATATAACAATTTAATCATTATTGGTGAGCAAAAATTAGGCTGTGGTTTACTTGACCTCTGTACATACAGTACATCATAATGTGTAAATATTTTTATTAGTAAATGCCTTTTTTTATTTGGTATGTTTATAATGGCTGACTAAGTCCTATATTGTAGTAATCTTTGCTTGGGACTAGATGCAGACTTAAAAATATGTCTAGGATATTAGTATTCAATTTCTTTAGTAAATGTCTATAAGTGCTTTAGTTTGAACATACCATTGATAGCATAATGTAATTTATAATAAATCTGCCTTGGCTCCCGAGAGAGAACATCACTTAAAATTCTTGAAGCTTGATTTGGATTATGATACAGACAAATATCTATGATTTTTTGATCATCTTTGTTATATACCCCTCTTCTTGGTTTGCCATAATGGTTCACAATATGCTTATATACTTGAAGTAAATTTCTTTCTAAGCCCCTTGCCAGATATGAAGTAACAAATAAACGTACACGAGCCACACTTTTAAAGCCTTTGCGCTTTTTCCATCTTGCAAAGCTTCCCAATTTATCTGGTAAATGGAATTTCTAAAACAAATGATAATGGATTAATATTTGTTACAATCATACTAGTCAGCTATTTGAATGGTGTTTTTATGATAAAAATAAAATATGTGTGCCTATTCCTTTGACCTATACATAAATAAGTCAATTCCATAATTATTATTATCTATCTATTGTTCAACATAAACAAAAATTATTTTCTACAAATAGGAATAGGACAAAAAGACTTTACCTTCTTTAACTTCCGCCAGTTCTTCTCAATCAAATCACATTCGTCTTGTGTTAATCTGCCATCCAAAAATGTAGTTTTAGATTTACATTCAACATCTGGCTCAGGTACTTTACCAACACGGGATGTTTGTTGATACCATGGTTGATTCCATGTTATTGTAGCATTATCTAATTTTTCAACTAGTAACTAGACAAGGAAAATTTATATTGAAAAAATGAAAATAAGTTAATCCACACGTGTTTGACAGGACTAAAAATGTACGTACACAAAAACATAACCTCTTATTTAGATATTATACAATTTGCTTACCTCCATAAAATAATCTGACTCTGCAACGAGTTCGTCTAAGTATTCAAGGATTTTGTCCATACAAACAGGATCTGTTATATCCTTTTCCCTAACTTCGTCGAAGAGCTCGTCAAGGGTCTTCATGATTATGTTTGTGTACCACGGCTGATTTTAATACAAGTAGAACTAGATTAAAATAATCATATTTTAATACTCAATAACCACAGATGCGTAGATCCAGAAGTATAATATTATAGTACATTTTCGATTATCACAACTAAATTCAAATTCAAATTATTTCAAACTGCTCGCTCAGCCAGCAGAGTGCTCTCAGTGGCACATGACATGGCAGACAACTGTCATGTCAGCTGTCGGTAGGTCGGTTCAGGCCTTAGAGTAGAACACATGGAGATGCCCTAAGTAGGTACCAAACGTGTATACCTAAAGTTGGAACACAAAATGGCGCCACCAATGATAGCGCCCGACCGTAGTGCAACCAATATTGTATATCGATATATTTATCGATACAAGTTTACGTGTCGATCATAAATGCACATATTTTGTTAGAAATCTATAAATAGTTTCTTATTTTCCTATCACAAAATAATGATGATGCAGTGCCTTAATATAACAATAGGTTAGTTATATATATTATTATGGAAATTTCAACTTCACATGGTTAATATGAATTACCCTCTGAGTACTGAAAATACTGAAACATAAATAGAGACGCCCTATTAAAACAAATACATAGATCTGTACAAAATATTGCTTATACAAATATACATCGAATCGACACTTTCATTATAAATAATATACTGCCTTATTTTATGTCGCGGATTTATATTTTCCCCACTTATTAACTCTATCTATTTCTTCTTTAATGTTTCACTTACAGGAAATCTGCAGAAATATACCATTGCAGAATATAACTATCTAAAACGTATCGATACATAAAAATTTTGTGCCACATCACTAGCTGGAACACAATATGGCGAAACCGGCACGCGTCAAAAACTGTGTGACGTCACTAAAAAGTGTTGCCAAAATGGGTACAATGCAAAGATATCTGTCTCTTTTTTCATACGCAACAATCACTTAGATGAAAAGAGATAAGTATATTTTTGTAAGGCAAGTGTCGATTCGATGTATATTCATATAAGCAATTTTTTGTATAGATCAATAGGGCATCTCCATATGTTCTACTCTAAGGTTCAGGCAGGCAGGGTGGCCATCTCAAAAGTGGGGAATTTACTAAGGAGTTTTAACAAGGATTCAGTAATCCTCTATCTACGTATTTTTTAGATACGTAGATACTGAATTAAATAAAAACAAGGGCGTGGCGGCAAATGTCTGCCAAGGTTAAAACATAACCAAAATCATTGTACCATAATAAAACTATCTTTTTAAAGATTTTAACCAATAAAACCGCCATGGTGTCTTTATCTGGGCCTTCTGGGGCCAATAAATGGGTTTTGTTTGGATTATGGTAGTAGACATTATTATCATTGCGTGTTCATTGTGTTCATGAATGTGAAAAAGTAATATGTCAATGTGAAATTGTCAAGTGTCAACTGTCAAAATCGCTATTTTGCTCTCGTTCGTTCGTTCCGCGTAGAAAAACTAGAAAATCAAAATGTATTAATTATTTTTTTTGTGTGAAGAATTAGTGAGAAATGTACACAAAAATTGTGTTATGCACACAATTTACATATCTATCTTCTGATAATCTACTGTTTTAAGTTAAACATAACATGTTTTTCTGCGGTCCGTTGTAGTTGGTAGGTATTGTGTTGTTTTTCCCAATCATTGTAACTTGCACCTCAGACTTGCACCTGTAATTTCATTTGTTCTTCCTCTTTAGATTGTCATGTTATTAAATTGTACGATTTATGAAATTCGTAAAATTCCTAATGAAAAGAAATATCACAACTGGTATCTTAGCCCCAAGGATATCGTTTTTCAAATACTTTTTACTCTAGTGAATCCAGTGTATTAGGCTTTATTTGTTGATTTGTATACACATAATCGTAGTCACGGTATTATTCATATTTAAATTACTGATGAGTAGCATTGTGTAAATAATTTTGTTTATTGTAAAGTATGGGTTGTAAGACTGACTGCAAAGTACCTGAAGTATTTGATATAATCAGGAAGCCCAATAGGTATATGCAGCTGCTGTTGTATGTACTTCCCCAGTGTTTTTTGTGAATTATTTTATGTTTATTTATAGAGTTATTGCCAGTTTTGTTAAGAATGAGGACTATGTTTCCAACACAAGCAAAAAACACCAAGAAGAGGTTTCAAAAACCAAACATACTTCGAAAAAAACCTAAAAAACCAGTTAAGCCAAATATAATTGAGGTTCATGAATCTCCTGACACAAAATCTCTAGTCAATATAAATTGTGTGAAAGAAGTGGATGGGAATAGTTTACTGCTTGGCACAATTGAAACAGATGAACCCATTGTTCAATCTGAATGGGACTTGTCAGTTGATACTGAATTAGGTAATGGAAATGATAATTATGCTGTGAACATGTCACCAACTGAAAATCCAAAATTAGTTTTTGAAAACAACAATGATTCTTTGATTGAAGATGTTGCCCAGGAAGATGGTAATTTGAAAAGTAAGTTTTAGTTGCTAAGTTATTGAAATTAAAACAATTCCATTTTATCACTTTTTTGATTTTTTATTGGGTAGGAGACTAGCTTCCTAGAAATGTCCTCAATTTCACTTTAAATGAGGCTTGAAGAAGACTATTTTACCATTCATGTCCATCGGTGGTTCAGAATTTACTATAATTTTCACAAATAAAATATGTACATAGGTGTAACATAAAAAATATTCATTTGGGTTTATAAATTTTGTGTGAAATATTTTTTTTTGTCAAATACATTCCATTCTTTTTAAGACTTATTTGTTATTTTAGTTTTTGTTTTATTTGATTTTTGATGTTGTATTTTTGCAATTTTAGGTGAGGATAATCCCAACCCTACATTGGTTAATATCGAGTCCTTCTTTAATGAATCAGCAGGAGAGGTGATTATTAATTTATAATAATTATGTATACCATAAGTGATTTAGCATTAGAATAAAGCTTTTTTTATTTTTGATTAGTTCAATTTATACAGTTAAATATAAAAAAAAACTAACTTTTCTATGTTTGGAAGATACTAAAATTGTGTTTGTATTTATAATAATTGTTTGTATAAATTGTTAAAATCGATGTATGAGTGCCTAACCTCCTGAAATATTTGTGTGGCAAGACGGCAGTTGTAAAAAACAGACAGATAGGTAGACTAATGGCAGAATGTCCATTGTTTATCAACCTGTTTCACTGCACACATTAGTAGACTATAAGAAAATTTCTGAATTATGCTATATAGTTGGTTGTTTTATAGAAAATAGTTTTTTTTATTAATTTTGAAATCAAGGATTAACTACAAAATTAAACTTTGTTTTTCCAGAAAATTATGTTATGTGATTTTGATCTTGAATCAGGAAAGCAAATAGAAACTTTAGTTGTAATGAGTAAGTATCATCATTGATTACTTAATTATTTATTTTATTAAGTATTCTATCCAGGATAAGCCAGGGCCAGGCATCTAGTTTAAGATAATATCATAACATAAATATAAATCGGCGCAGCCAATTTAAGGTTTAGTATTACAAATATTACAATACTGACCTAGTTGCACCATGGATCATTGAGAAAGAACTGGAGTTATAAAACCTTGAAGGTGTGGGTTTTACTTTCTTGTAGATTTGGTTGGTGTTGGGTTGGATTTTAGGCTGACCCAACATTTGGCGGGCGCGGTTGTGGAGCGGGCTCCTGACGTGATCGCCGCGTGCACGCTGGCCGCCCGCCGGCCGCCCGCCGCGATCTTTGAGCGGTCGAGGCGGGTGGCGGCGGAGATGGCGGGTTAGGGGGTAGTGATCGTTGCCAATGGTTAACCGCCACGTGACCGCCGCGGCAACGCGGCAGGCACGCGGCGAACACTTCGGGAGTCCGCTCCAAATGTGGGGTCAGCCTTAGCCTTTCAATTCCACAAGTCAAATCTCCATGATAGCTTTGCCTGTGGTGACTTAGAATGAAAATTGTTTTACAGATAATGAATCTTCTGAGAATGCGATGTATATTGAGCAGAACTCAGATATTGTTACAAGTATGGTGCCTTTATCTGCAGTTACAAATCAACCCCTGAGTACGAATGAGGAAGAAGCAACAAGTGCAAATAGTTTTCCGAATGTCTATCCAGCTTTCACACCTATAGTAAAATATAAGGTAAATTAACTTTGTTGACCTTTATTATGGCATTATTTAAAGTATTTGTACTTTTAAAAATATACTATCTGGTTCAAATGCTATTAGGATACGACCTTTTAGAGTTGCGTTACGCGACAGTGATGACTTACACACATACAGATAAATAATGCGTTGCTATTGGTTGCTAACGTTACGGACAAGCGCAGTTGACGTCATTTTTGTCTCAATTCCAAAAGGTATTAATTAACCTAATAGCATTTGAATCAGATAATACATGAATTTATTTTATTAATTACAGTGTGATGTACCTAATTGCACAAAAGAGTTCAGGAGTGAACATAAATATAACAAGCATAAAAATACTCATGACAAGGATGGTAGCATCAAGACGCCGAGACAAGTAACCATAGAGTGTCCCGTTAAAAAAATAGAACCTGATGGTACTGAAAAACCCTGCGGCAAAATATTCATTGTGAGAGAACAGTTGTTAAAACATTTAAATGAGGAGCACACTCTTGATGATGCAGTGTACAGGTACGATTAAATATTTCATATTATCTACTTGACAGCTAGCTGCCAAATTCTTTTTTGAGTAATTTGAAGTTACGAAATACGTTTTTCAATCAATTAATGAAATAATAATAATAAATAAAAATCTTTATTTTTCTAATCGTGTGTCAGGTGCGGCGAGTGCGGGCGGCGGTTCTTCTGGGCGATGGGCCTGCGGGCGCACGTGCGCGCGCACTGCCGCGCGGCGGGGGCGGCGGGGGCGGCGGGCGGCGCGCTGGTGTGCGCGTGGCCGGGCTGCGGCCGCGCCTTCCGCCTGCCCTGCCGCCTGCGCGAGCACGCGCGCGTGCACACCGGCGACCGCCCCTACCCCTGCCAGTACCCCGTAAGTGTTCTTGCTAGCTCTCTTAGTCTTATGCAACTCCCTGTCTGAGTGGAGATGTTGTGCAATCCTATTGGACATTGGTTAATATTTATCACAGGCACTTTTACACCACGACTGCCCCGCAGGATGAGATCGCGGTGCTGAATATTAGGAACAAAAAATTAAGTAGCAAGGAGAACACCTGACGGTTTTTACGTCATGGACGGTGGACGGTGGTCCATGACCTGGAAAGCATCAATTATTTATTTTTATGAAAGAGTGAAGGTACCGCTCACGCTCACTAAACGGAGCTCAATAGCAAAGCTAGTATTCAAACGTTGATTTTCTACAAGAGGATGGTGGTTCCCCGGTCAAACCGGGTCGACCGGTCGACGACATAATGTTATTGGTTTGATATACAGAACTGCGGCTGGTCGTTCCGGTCGGCGAGCAAGCTGGAGCGGCACGCGCGCCGGCACACGGGCGAGCGGCGGCACGCGTGCGCGGCGTGCGGGCGCGGCTTCCTGCGCCGCGACCACCTGCGCGACCACGCCGCGCGCCACCACGCGCCGCATGCGCGCCGCAGGCAGCCCTGCACCTACCCCGGTACACTATAATAGTGGAGTCATTTTAATAGGTCACATTTGACAGTTCATTTATTCAAAGAAAAATATACCTTACGCTAAAGGAATAAAACAAAAGAAAACAACATCAGTTCTTATTATACAATTATTTATTTAGAAAATTAGACTCTACTCCTGATGTACATAAGTAGCACTTTTCCTTGCATAAATGAACTGTCAAATGTGGCCTATTAAAATTACTCGACTATACTACACTTTAGGCTACGTCTCCAGTAGGCAAACTGTTAGCGGCAGACAAACAGTTTGACAGTCTGCGGCTTATCGATTTAGTACGCCTTTCCATAAATAACAAATGAAGTGTCCACAGTTTGCTAGTTTTGCGCTCACTGTGCCCAGTTTGCAACGCTACGCGCGCCGACTATCTCAGGCGAAGGCTAGACGCTCAGTGTTTACTGTGGTACGGAATATCATTCTGGAATTAAGAAATCTGGATATTTGGTAAAAAATATTGACATCCATCAGTACTCTAGGCTACACCAACAGTATTCACCACATTCCACGATAAATACCTACTGACGGACCACAGTAAATACTGAGCGTCTAGTCTTCGCCTAAGTGAGCGGCCGACTCCCAGCAACACCGGTTGCGACGCGTTCGAAATTTAAATTTCAGTTCGCCACTTTACGGCTTACTCAGTCTGCCGCTAACAGTTTGCCTACTGGGGGACGCAGCCTTACTGTAGACAAACACGCAGCCCACCCGATGGTTAACGGCCACTGCGACCACTTCCCATCGGTTTCCTTTGGTACTTTTATTAATGAAACGACCGTGTGGATTCAAACAACAGACTGACAGACGACTTTATTCAGAAAGACACATCCTAACATGGTTACATTATGAGAACATAGATGTCGCTACTTGTTACTTTTACGAGGAAATTACAATCATAGACTAATATATTATATTACAAAATTTTGATATCTTTCATATATATTATTAATACCCCCACTATATCAAAATTTATTACACAGCAAATATAACATACAAAGACACTAAATTAATTACATTTATGTTGCACCCCCATCATGTCCAAAAACTTATAATGTTTTACACTGCTTAAGGATTTTGTCAAAACATCTGCAGCCATATCAGCTGTTGGTAGGTACTCTACTTTAACAATATTGTTACTAACACATTCTCTTCCAAAATGATATCTAATATCTACATGTTTTGTTTTACAATGAAAAACTGTGTTATGTAATAATTTATGGGCACTTTGGTTGTCATTAAATATAAGAATAGAATCAGAACTACCAGTTATTTCTTTGTACAAATTTCTTAAGTAAATAGCTTCTTTACAACTTTCAGAAATACCAATGTATTCTGCTTCTGTACTAGACAGAGCTATGTTATTTTGCTTTTTACTACTCCAAGAAATTACACCTCCTGATAGAGAAAAACAAAACCCGGTGTATGACTTTCTATCCAAAGTATCACTACCCCAATCTGCATCTACGTAACCAATTATATTGTCATCCCCTGTACCACAATATTTAATACAATAATCTTTTGTTTTATTTAAATATCTCAAGATCCGCTTAGCATGAGCCCAATGCTCTCTACTATAGCAATTGTTAAACTGACTAAGGTATCCTACTGAGAATGCAATATCCGGACGTGTAAGTATGGCAAGATACATTAAACTACCAATTAATTGCTGGTATGGTAAACTCTTATCACAATTATCATGTTTAGCCAACTTCAGTCCACTTTCCATAGGAGTGTCTATGGGTTTACAATTTTCTAAATTAAATTTTAACAATAACTGTTTTATGTAATCACTTTGATCTAAGGTTAACACTTTATTTTCTCTGTCATAACACACTGACATACCAAGGCATTCCCAACTAACAAACTATTCCTATAGAATGCGTCTTTATGGCCTGAACATTTATACTTGTTATAAAAGAGCATTTATTATGCTAATGTGTCATATAATGGCACATTATAAGGAATATTAGCAATATTAACTTTACTCTTATAATTTGGCTGGGTAGACGTTAATAAACCCAATTAATACGGCTCTAATAAGGGTTCGAAATGTGTTGGTCTTATAGAGGCTAGTTATATTGCTCTTTAGCCGTATAATATTCAAAGTCATATGAAGGCTTTATAAAGGCTTTTAATATGGTCAATTATTCGTATAAAGGAAATCACAAGGTAATTATGATGCTGTTTAACTAATTTATCATATAGGAGCTTTTAATAAGACGTCTATCCAACAAACGAATTTTAGCATTTTATATGACCTTAACAAGGATAAAAGCAATCTAAATTCTCTTATACAGTGACTATAAAGATGTTATTCTCTTTATGGTTACGTCAAATGCTTTATATAACTAGATTCGCTATTTTGAAGTTGTGTCAAATCTCTACTTCTATAATGTCAAAAATTTACCAAGCCGCTTCCAATGAATCAGCAAGTGGTTCCGTAGAGGATTATTTTATAGAAACTGAGAATAAAAAGGAAACCAGTGACGAAGAATATAACTGTAGCGATAGTGATATAGACGTATTTTTACGTCTTTGACTACCCCTTCGAGTCTTCAATAATTAATATTTATAAATGTGAAGATTACATCTCTAATATAATAAATCAAAATATATAATTATATGACTTTTCATGTGCTGTCATTAAATGTAAATTGTTAAATGTAGTATTCGGATTGTATCTTACACCATTAACCCATACTTTGTAAAATTAAAACAACAATTTTTTTATTGAGATATATTATTACCAATTAATTAAGGATTACAATATTCGCATTCTTCTTTCATAAATGGTCGTAAATCAAAAATACTCATTCGACCAATCACAAAGTCTAAAGGTGAACCAGAAAAGGACAAATATGTAAAATTAAAACATTTCTTTCTCAGAATAAAATGTGTCCACTTCCATGACCACAAATTAAGGTCTTTCCTTTGTAAAAATTTGTCAACTTTTGCCAATTTGTATACTACATACTGCAATATCTGTGGACAAACATAAATTATATATTAGTAATATAATTATATTCTTTATTTCAAACTTAAAATAAGCGTACAAAAGCGAGCTTCGGTATCCCTATAAGGAGATCTCTTCCAGCCAACCATACTGTTTTTTTTTTCATTTATATTTATATGAGAACAAGACCAGTTATAGCTAAGTACGGTTTTCTTCGTGTTAAAGGAACCCTAACGATATTAAAATGGCGATGGCACAAGCAACAATAGTTGCCATTATAAAGTCTTCACTCTTATAGACGCCTTGTAGACGATATGCGAATCGCTTTACTCATATAGTAGCACTGTATATGACTAGACTAAATAATAAATACCGTTTTTAGCACAAAAACAGCTTAAAATCAGGGGCGGGTTGGTACTAAAACACTCAGCGTACCACATTTTACCATGCATTTAAATTCCCATACACTTTTCACTAGAAACAAGCACATAAACCACATAATAAAATATTAACTTACCGTTTACTTTCAGATTAAATATGGTTGACGACTGACGTTTCTTTTTCTTATTGCGAAAGTTCTCGCAAAAAGACATATTTTAGAATTTGATTTGCCACAATAAGTTTAACCGGAGCTTTTTAGCAGCATTTTTCATGCCATTACAAGTTTAATAAGCTAATTCCATGCCATAATACAACACGTATAAAAATAAAATGAGCGGATAATAAAGCAACTATAAGGCCGGTATATGGTTAATTAGTGATATAAAGTGCGCCCAAACCCACCCTTATTAGCGATAATACGGCTGTTATAAGAGTAATATTTTTGGCAATCAAAGCCACTTTATGGCCAATTTTTGTTAGTTGGGTTGTTTCATTTGGCCTAAATCTTTAATTTTAAATTCAGATTCTAATACACACTTTAAGTTATTCATTTCTTTAGAACAATTCGAAAAAATAAAAAAATCATCGACATATATAAAGCAATTATAGTCATATTTTTACCTTGATTCTTTACATATAGACAAGGTTCATACTTTGATTTCAAATAACCATTTTTTGTTAAACAAATATCTACTTTGTTGTACCACATTCTTGATGACTGCTTCAATCCATAAATGGCTTTCTTTAATTTTAGAACTTTATTATTATCTGAACAACCAAAACCTTCAGGTATTTGCATGTAAATGTTTTCATGAAGTTCGCCATTTAAGAATGCAGTTACCACATCAAAATGTCTAATGTCAAGTCCTAGTTTTACTGATAAAGCCAACAATAACCTTAAAGAACTATGTCGCACCACTGGTGAAAATGTTTCTGCATAGTCTATACCTGGTTGTTGGGAGAAGCCCTTTGCCACCAGTCTGGCACGATAACGCACTTTATTATCGGGTTCTATTTTCTTTTTGAGCACCCACTTGCACTGAACAATTGTCCCACTACTAGGAACATCTACCACATCCCAGGCACCGTTATCTTCAAAGCACTTCAATTCATCTTTGATAGCCTGCAACCACTGGTTGCCCTCAGGCCCCTTCAATGCTTGCTTTAGGGTAAGATCAGCTCCGCAAACCACATCATTCTCCGAGTAGCAGATTCCACCAAAACCATATCTATTTGGAGGACGGCATTCTCTTGCAGGTCGAACTCGATGATAATTATCATCCACAGTTTCCTCTGAATCTTCATACTCACTCGGCACATAGTCTGAAAGAGAATCTTCTTCTGAGACTTCTTTTATGGTTGAATCTGTGTCATCCCCCACTGAATCTTGTAGATTCGGGCTTTCTTGTGGCATAACATCACTCACAGATTCATGATCCTTGCCTTCAGCTGCAACCTCCATCATGATTGATTCCTTTTCCATTACAATCACATCTCTGCTAGTGAATACAGTTCTCTTCGCAGGATCATACACTCGGTAGCCCTTGATGTTCTCGGGAAATCCAACTAGTATACATTCAATGGATTTCTTATCCCATTTTGCCCGCTTCTCTTTGTTGACATGGACCATAACTGGTGACCCAAAGATCTTGAGATTGCTAAGATCTGGCTTCACACCTGTCCACAGTTCATATGGCGTTTTACCATTTAAAACCGATGAAACTGTCCGATTATGCAAGTATACGGCTGTATTACAAGCTTCAGCCCAGAACTCTTTATCCATCATGGCATCATATAACAAACATTTAGCCTTCTCAATGATGGTTCTGTTCATTCTTTCGCATAATCCGTTTTGCTGTGGTGTATATGGATTTGTTTTTTGGTGAGCTATGCCATTTTTTTTAAGGAAACCATCAAAATCTGAATTACAGAACTCCTTTCCATTGTCACTTCTGAAGAATTTCACTTTTCTATTAGTTTGATTTTCTGCCATCGCCTTAAACTCTTTGAAATATCTCAAAGCTTCATGTTTATGCTTCAAAAAATGAATATAGGTCATTCGACTGAAGTCGTCAACAAATAATAGAAAGTAGGATGCACCTCCTAGTGACTTCTTCTCCATGGGTCCACAAAGATCACTGTGTACCACATTTAGTAATTCTGTACTTCTAGTACCAACATTTGAGAAAGGTAGCCTACACTGCTTGCCCTCGCAACATGTCTTGCATGATGATTTGCTTATGTTAATTTTCTCATCAAAATCCATTCCTGTTACAGCATTCTTTGTTTTCATCAAGCTATCACTGTTCACGTGACCTAATCTGCGATGCCAGATGTGCCCTGAAGTGGTGGCCGCCGCTAATAACCTCTCTTGTGTGTTCAGTCTATACACACCATTCAATAATGTAGCAGTAGCAATTAAATCGCCATAACTGTTGTGTATACGACAACCATCTTTATTGAAATACACTTTATTTCCTTTTTCTATCAGTTTGCTCACGGAAATGAGGTTAGTTGTCAAGTCTGGTACACAAAACACATCTTCGATGTTGACATTGATTTCACTGCCATTTACTGTAGTTATTATCTTAACATCGCCAGCACACGTAACTGAAACAGTTTCTTGACTTGATATCCAGTTTGTGTAAGCGGTTAAGTGCACGCTAGCACCGGAATCGATGTACCAGTCCCTTTTATTGAAACTTCCGCTGAGAAATACAGCTGAGAATGCGTTGGTCTGTTTTCGGTCTTCGTTTTTATTGTTATAATTCGAGTTATTTGGACATTGCGTACGATAATGTCCGATCTGTTTACAACGATAGCATTTGACATTGACAGTTTTCATGTTGACATTACTTGTCTTTGGCAAATTCGAGATCGAGGCGCCATCTTTATTTAGTGTTGTGGATGCCTGTTTCTTTTTATGTTGCCATTTTCTAGACACAGCAAATGCGCCATCTTCACTACTGTTTCCGTTTCCCGTCTCCATATCAAGAAGTTTGGTTTTAACCCAGATTATGCGACCAGTCGTTATAACACCGCCAAAAAATATTTTTAAGTACCCCCGAATTTTTTTTATTAAAAACTAAAAATTGCGATCATTTCGACTATAGTTCAGTTGTTGGTTAATTCTAGCAAGGTTTTAAATAGAAATTGTTACGGATTTTTTAAAAAATTTGCTTTTTTTGTGTATTTGAAGTGAATAGTGTTGTTATTTTGGAGAATGACATCTAAAAGGTAAGGTTTTATGATATGCTATTACATTTTTACGTTTCATTTCATTTATATTTTGTAACTAAGGATCGTTCAATATAAAAATAACAACTTATATTCTAATTCAAAGTAATATTACGTAATTTTTTTGATGTTTGAATGTCATAGGTGTTATAACACCCGGTAGCATAATCGGCGTCTAACTCATTGGTTTTTTATTTTTAGACAAAAACCCCTAGACACGCTCAAACTTCATGAAATAATAGAGGAACTGGAACGATCTGATGAAATCGACGACATACCGTACTCCGTAGCTATTTTACCACCTGAAAATGCGAATGCGGAGGTGACAGACGAGAAGACTCACGAGAAGAAGAACTAGTAAACTTGCATAATCTACCGGGTTCACAGCTGAGAGCTAATGCGGAACTAGTTCATCTCAATTATGAGTCTTCTGACGAAGAAGATAACACCCCTTTGATTCATTTGGCAAAAAATTGCGTACTGAAGGACCACTTCCGGATGCTAGAGAGGAACCACTTCCGGAGTGGAAATATTACTATCTGTTAAATGTCGACAAATTTTCAAAGTTGAGGCCTTTATTTGAGTTACTGAACAAGAACTTTTTAGAAATGGCTCTTATAGAAGAGCATTATAGTATAGATGAGGCTATGGTGCCGTAATATGGTGGTCACGCAGGTGCAAGCAGTTTATAAGGAGCAAACCCATACGATGAGGGTATAAGTTTTGGGTAGGTGCAATAAGGCTAGGATATATTCTATGGTTTGACTCATACCAAGGCCAGTCTGCAACAATATTGCCAGCTTATAGACAATTTGGTCTGGGTGGGATTGTTATTTTATGTTTCGCAGACATTTTCTGCCGCGTACGACTGTTCTATGGAACCAGCTTCCCGCAGCGGTGTTTCCAAACTAATACGAAATGAAAACCTTCAAGAAGCGAGCATATTCCACCCTTAGAGGCGGGCAACGCGCCTGCGACCCCAAGGGGGTCTCGGGTGCTTATGGGCGGCGTTATGACAGAATCAACCATCTGGTCGAATATAAAGAAGTTCAACTTACATGTTTGTGAAAAAACTAATTTTGTTTGTCAGAAATGTAACCTATATTTACATTCTAAATTTTCGTCGCCTTTCATACTCCTGGTAATTAAAACATGGATAAGTACCTACTAAACCGTTGATTTGTATACTCGTACGCATTAAAATAAATAAAAAAATTAAACTTAAACTATATAATTTTATTATTTTACATGACAATAATGTCCCATGACCCTATAGTTGACTGGTAGAAAAAGACAAATAGCAATATGCCCGCCAAAATTGATTTTGTTATGATAAATTTTAATAAAAACATAAATAATATTTATTAAAAAGAAACCCACGATAGTAGTGGATTATCCGACCAGGTGTTATAACACCACCCATTTTCCAGATTTTCTTGAGCACTCAGATTTTTTTAAGAATAATTCTAGGCCTTTAGGGAGGTTAACTAGCAACATATTAAAAAATCATAAAAATCTGAGATGTAAAATAGTCTCAGGAGAATCTGGGTTAATGGCGTCCGTTGTCACTTGCATGCCTGAATGCTCAATCGCCATTATCATGGGAGAGAACTTCTCTGGTAATCCAGCTAGCATGATAGAACCAATCCATTCATCATTAATTGCAAATCCTGTTCCACAAAGTTTCTGACCTGTCTCAATTATTTGGGTGACATACGAGGTCATGGAACTGCAATTATCCAGACGGATAGAAATTAAGTTTCTCAGGAGACTTATTCTTCTGGTGAAACCGGAATCGTCGAAAAGAGTCTTCAATTTTTGCCATAGCTCTTTCGTAGTCTTGACTGTCTTGATGTGCACGTACACGTAACTAACCAGCTCGTGAGGCTGCCTCACCATGCCACGCATAATCTCGGGGTGGTCCGTCGTGCCGGTTGGTGACCGGAAGGTGGGGTCCCGGCGGTCATTCCCGGGGGGGTTCGGGGGCCCTTCCGTTCGGCAGGTTAGTGAAACTCGTCCGTGGACAGATTCCTGGGGAAACCGGCCACCACACTTTGACCATTCGCATCGCAGCATCATTTTTTCGTTTCAAGCCTCTCTCCTTCGACTCCAACAATGACAGCGCCTCACAGCATAACTGGAACTACAGCGGTGCACACCCCCACCACAACCTTACCGTTTGAGGTGGAGTTCGCTAACATCCGCGGACTCCATGTAAACCTCAATGCCGTCCACCACCATCTTGAGACGGCACGGCCAGCAATGTTGTTCTTGACGGAGACGCAAATAATCCGACCAGCTGACACCACCTACTTAAACTATCCTGGCTATGTGCTTGAAGAATCCTTCAAAGCCAAAGCCGGAGTTTGCTTATACGTTCGGGCGGATGTTTGCTGTCGCCGTCTGCGCTGTCTGGAGGACCCCTCCTTCTCCTTACTAGTGGTACACGTCGACTTAGGCTCTCATTGCCGTGTCTACGTCTGCGTCTACCGATCCCATAACGGCGACTTGGAAACAACTCGACTTATTGATCATCTTAGTCGGGTGGCAGATGATGCGCAGGAGCGGTTTCCATCGGCGGAATTGGTGTTTTTGGGGGATTTCAACGCCCACCATGAGTTGTGGTTGGGTTCCTCCAAAACTGACCATGCTGGTAGAACTGCCCATGCATTCGCTCTCACGCATGACCTGACTCAACTGGTGAACCAGCCTACCAGGATCCCAGACATAGTTAATCATGCTCCCTCCTTGCTCGACCTTCTGTTGACGAATCGCCCTGCTGGATACCGGGTGGAGGTCCGAGCTCCTTTAGGTTCCTCGGATCACTGCTTGATATCCAGCATAGTGCCATTGGCATCGCTACCGCCAACAGCGATTTCAAAACGCCAGATTTGGCACTACGCGTCGGCAGACTGGGATGGTATGCGGGACTATTTTGCATCCGTCCCTTGGAGGCAGCGCTGCTTCAGTGGGAAGGACCCGACAGCTAGCGCCACTGCCGTTGCTGATGAGATAGTGTTAGGGATGGAATACTATATTCCACACTCCTATGTCATCAGCAAAGGCAGACGTAACCGCTGGTTCAATCGCGAGTGTGCCAGTGCTGTTGAGAGCAAACAGACGGCATACCGCGCTTGGATCAGAGGCAAAGCTCATGGGGATCCCGAAACTAGCTCGCTGAAAGCAGCCTATAACAATGCCACCAAGTCCTGCAAAAGGGCCTATATTAGAGCGGATGCCCAGCGCGTTGCACGAGTAGGCCAAGAACTTTTATCGCATCCTACGGGAAGCCGTAGCTACTGGCGTCTGGCCAAAGCCGTGCAATCCAACTTCTGCCAACCCTCGCTGCCACCACTGAGATGTCCTGACGGAACCTTAGCCCACAAGCCGCAGGAAAAGGTCGATCTCCTGGCCAAACTCTTTGCGGCTAACTCCCGAATCAACGACTGCAATGCGGAGCCACCCTCAATTCCTCACTGTGGCCACACAATGTCTGATATTAAAATCAGGCAGTGTGATGTGCGTGAGGAGCTGCAGTCAATTGATGTCCGGAAAGCTAACGGTCCTGATGGCATCCCAGCAATAGTCCTGAAAAAGTGTGCAGCGGAGTTGTCCCCTGTGTTAACGCGTCTGTATCGTCTCTCATTCTCTACGGGCTGTGTGCCGGAATCTTGGAAAGAGGCTAATGTGCAACCGATCCCTAAAAAAGGAGATCGATCAGATCCGACTAATTACCGCCCTATAGCCGTAACCTCTGTATTGTGCAAGATCCTCGAGCGAATATTAAATAAGCAGCTTACTCGATACCTAGAAGATCACTCGCTAATCCACGATCGTCAATATGGGTTTCGGCCAAAACGGTCAACGGGTGATCTTCTAGCCTACGTCACACATCTCTGGGGTGAGGCTATTGACAAGCGTGGCGAGTCACTGGCAGTTAGCCTTGACATAGCCAAGGCTTTTGATCGGGTCTGGCATAAAGCTCTTCTCTCCAAGCTCCCGGCATATGGTTTGCCTGCTCAGTTCTGCACGTGGATCGCTAGCTTCCTGCATGAGCGTAGAATCCGTGTCCTCGCGGACGGCTGCGCTTCGCGGTTCATGTCAGTGAACGCTGGTGTTCCTCAGGGCTCCGTTTTATCCCCCACGCTGTTCCTTCTGCATATCAATGACATGCTTCCTCTTGGAAACATTCATTGCTATGCAGATGATAGCACAGTGCATGGGGGATATAACGGCCACCCAACGGCTGGACAGGTAGAAACCGAAATGAGGCGAGCAAATCTTGTCATTGAGCTCGATCGGGTGTTGGACCTCATTTCTAAATGGGGCTCCGAAAACCTGGTGGAGTTCAATGCTAAGAAAACACAGGTGTGTGCGTTCACAGCCAAAAAGTCGCCATTCCTTCCCCTTCCTTCCCTTCAGGGTACATCTCTAGGCCTGCAGAGCAGCATTAACATGCTCGGTATGGATATTCGCTGCGATCTGAACCAAAAGGACTACATCGAAACTGTGATTAAAAATGCCTCACGTAAACTCGGTGTCCTGAACAGGGTGCGGCGATTCTTCACGCCTGATCAGTTGTGTCTATTATACAAGACACAGGTGCGATCCTGCGTGGAGTATTGCTCTCACCTTTGGGACGGCTCCGCAAAGTACCTTCTCGATGCCTTGGACAGATTGCAGCGCCGCGCTGTGCGTATTATCGGCAATGCAGAGGTCACTAACACTCTCGAGCCTTTGCAATTGCGGAGAGATATTGCGTCACTTAGCGTCTTTTACCGTCTATACCATGGCGAGTGCTCTGAAGAACTCTTTGACCTCATCCCTCCTTCTCCCTTCCTCCATAGGAGTACGCGCGCTGCTCTCCGGAGTCACCAATTTAGAGTTGCCGATATTCCATCACGCACAAAGAAATTCGGTGACTCGTTTCTTTGTCGCACCTCCAAGAAATGGAATAGTCTACCAGCGCATGTATTCCCTCCTTCCTATGACATAGGGTCCTTCAAACGAGGCGTGAAGAGGCACTTTGTGGGCCGGCAGAGTGAGGGTGACTGATGCTGCGTCCCTTACGTTGCAACAGTTGTCCTCGCGTCTGGACTTCATTTCCACTTAACATCAGGTGGAGTGGGGTCATTTGCCGGGCTAAGTATAAAAAAAAAAAAAAAAAAAAAAAAAAACAACGATGCATCTATCGTCAAAATTAATTTCGCCTTTGTCTTTGGCGTCATCCGCGGCTGATACAATAATTTCCGCACCACCGGCGTCGAACTCTGGTTTGATGCACTTCATCATTCCTTCAAGTATTAGAAAGTTCTCCGCCGCAAACAGCCATTCGTCGTAATTCTCCCTTCCTCGTAACTTCGGCACATTGGCGATATAATTGGCCGCCATTACGGTGATATGCAACGGCAAGCCGGTTCACTTTTCGCAAACGAATTAGTCCGATACGTGGAAACTAGCCTGACTAACTGCGAAAAACACATTAACGTGTCGTGCTGCAACTTTTTAACACAGTTACTTCGCGAAATACTAGTCTAAGCCAAAACTCTGGGCCCATAACCTATTAAGGCGACTACGAAGTGAAACGGCAAAATTTGATGTTTTTGGTTCACTTATACCTTGACCTGAAATACTTACATGTACTAAATCTACCTTTAAAAGTAAGCTTGTTTCTTGTAGAAGATGCTGGTCTTTTTAGAATTTCAAATAAATCAATTTACAATAAATAAACATAACTTTATAAAATGATCTGTCACAAAATATGTAGAATTTTCTGCTCCCAAAACGCGGTGAATATTACTAGAGAAAAAGTTATTCTTATATATAAAAATATTTGCATTGTGATTCCGAAGATGCTCGCTTGCTTCATTTTGGAGCAGACTGTTTATTATTTATTTAATTAATGTTTAATAAAACCGCCTAATTAGTTTTACATAACACACAGAAAGAAAAGTTTGATATTTTAAATTATCAGGCACTATGATGACTTATGTATAGACTGACAAACTTATCTGTTCCGGTGGCCAAAATTGGAACTACGTGAAATGTACTCTAAAGCGATGTTTTATAGAAGTACTAAACCGACCGTAGTGAACAGATAAGTTTGTCGGTCTATAAGGTGACAGTAATTGTTGCTTGTCAAATCCAAAATGCGGTCAAAGATTTTATTTAAAATATCGTTGCGTGCATTTATGTGATTTTAGAATGTAACATGGGAGGAAAACCCAAAAAATATTAAGTACCTAAGCGGTAAAGTAATAAACTCTAAAAAAATAAATATTGCAACCGAACCAAATAATGCACAGAGTAGTAATAGTATAGAGGTGGCAAATGACTATTCACCACGTGGTCCTCGCATAACAGAATACCATGAAGGTCTTTTACACAGCGGCGTTTGGTAGTGTCCTGTGTGGTTGGGCCCTAGAATTTGCTACATTCTAGGGTAAATAAACTTCCGCCCCTCAGATGATTTCAGCTTATCATTTTGTGGTTGCAATTGGCGTTCCTGATCCGTAGTACACCTAGCAAGTTCACCTGGGTGGACTACGGGGGCACTTGTTCTGACCCATAGTACACCTCTTAGGTATTGCCTACCTCTAGCTACAGCTTTCTTAGCAGCTCTGTAAGAATCGCAGTCTAAAAGAGATTGGGACACTTTCCACTTTTTGAAGAGTTCTTTCTTACCCCGAATCTCCACGGGTTCTAAGTCGTTTCACCAACAAGTCTCCTTGTCAAGCTTACGTCCACTCTTTTTGCCGCTTCGGTCATGGCAGCTTGAATCCTATCCTAGTGGCTCTGGACTGGTTCACTGTCTACTCCGGTGCACAGTGGGTCCTGTTTGGGCTTAACGCACGTCGCACAGATCCCTGACAAGTTGACAGTGTTGAGCCGTGAGACTGGCCCTGTCACATGGAAACCTCCTATCTATGTGCCCGAGAGGCCCATGGACAAAAATATATAAAAATTTGGTTGTGACCCTCGTGCTGGGGGAGTTAAAAAAAGAAATAAAAGAGGAGATGCAGTTGAACAAATATGTTTAATTCTCCCACACACACTGAGGGTAGTACAAATAAATACAATTAAAAATTCTAGAAAATTCTAGCTCATTCGACAGGGGTCGTAAAAATAGGTTCTAACTTTGGGGTGTTGCAAAGATAATTTGGGGCTAAAAGATAACCACTAATAAGGGAATACCACCATGAATATTATTAATTATGTGTTGTAAAAAAAAATACTATTGAAATGTTGCACCGACCTGCTACTCCTGGCTATTACCAGATCATTCCTTGTTTATAAATACATACAGCTTTTATGGTCCGACGTCTGTCCCACGAGCGCCGTCGGAACCGGCCTTACGCAATTAAATATTTTGAAGATAATAAATATTTTGAATAAAATCTTGAATATAATTAATATCAATAAAATCCCACCGCTGAAAAGAAACAATTCCAAGGTTAGCGGCGGAAACAAAACCAGGAGAATACGTGGACACCATGAAACATGTAAAGGAGGGGGTCTTACCAGCTTTGTCACAGGATTCCCTTTGGAACTCCTCGCGACGAAGATATGCGGCTTCCCGCCACCCAAGAAATACCATCACGGCAACCTGAAAGATGTCGGTTCATAAGAGGAACGCCATTTTCAACCAAACAGAAATCGCCGAATTAATAAAATCCTTCGAACCACTTACCAGGAGTATGTGGAAAAACACCAGATCCTTTGGATTCTGCCATTTTAGGCTAAGAAACCATTTGGCCAGCAATAAATGAAATTTAATTTCTATGCCCTTCTCGGGCCCATCTCGAAAAAAAAGTGATAGTAACCGGTAGACAGTGTGACCAACCTCAAAATCCGACAGCTACCAGCCGATCCTAATTCTACTAAAAAAACGTTTACTAAATGTCAGAATCAATCTAGAAAATAAAAGAACTAGTTTACTTTGGAAGAATATTGACTTCTAAAACATTTAAAAATATAATTAAACTAATAAACATTTGAAAAATATAAATATGAATTTTATTTGATTCTCAAACAAGCGTCACATACTCAGCAAATTGTACACTAACAACAAATTGTTAATGAACTTGTCACACTGAACGTGAGAAGTGCATTTTTGAAGGAACGGGCGCTGCTGATTGGTTGAATTGCCAATATTGCCATACATGGAAAAAAACATGAATAGGAGAATTTGTACAACGTTACAGCCCCCCGGTATGAACTTGAAATTGGCCAGTTTTCCGATGTGGTGACGTCTGATAAGATTAGTTATATAGCCATATCAAAGATAGTTTTATGTTTTCCAGCACTTTCAGCAATCATTAAATATATGAAAATAGCGAATCTTTGAACTTGTATAAGTTGGTTTCGACTTTGGAGCGATCCCATAACTTCCGTGCCATAATAAGTATTGCTTGAAATGGCTAGTTCTAACGATATGAACCATTATTTTTTGTTGGCCGGCACTTTGAAAAAAGGGCTAAAATGTATGGAGAGCCTGAATGATTTCCTTTTCAATGTAAAAAGTCCCATATGGACTTACCTTACCTTAAAAAAATCAACACTCGAAAGAAAAATTTGCGGTACGCAAATAAGACCTAATATCGGTTAAAAACTCTAGCTGTTGCTATGACGTCGTAGCTAAAATATAATAATTTAATTATTCTAAGCGACGATAATGTAAAATTTACAGAATTTATAATAAATAATTATATGATATAGGTACTGCGTGTTTTTTTTAGTCGTTGTTTTCCCGCAGCATAACGCTTTACCTTCAGTAGTAGCTTAGGTACTATCGATTTTTGCAAGTTTTTTTTTTTAATTTTTTTTTACTTTTTTTTTTAATTTTTTTTTAGAGTTTGATGGGAAAATGGAAACTAAATGTTAGTAAATAGTAATTTATAATTTTTTTGATAAACGCGAAGTGCAATGACCCCTGCCGGTGACCCTCCGCAACGCAGCTAGTACTCTTGGTTCGAGTTTCGTCTATCATAATAGTAAAACTTTTGATTTAACTAAAAAAAACTTTATTAATCTATTTTACTACTAAGATAGAATCATTTTACTGCGGGAAAACAACGACTAAAATTCCACGCTGTATAGTACGATCGCGGTATTCGCGGTCACCCGCGCGTGATCACCCTTATGGCTAAAATCCTGTGCAGTATTATTATATTATCTCAGTATTATACAGTAACACATTAAATGTTATAATTCAGTAAAAATTAAATTTATTTTTCATTCAAAGAATCCTGAAGAGTTTGTAACCTTGGCGGTCATGCTCGCTAAAATGTGCTTGGGGTGGTGGCACAGAGATCTCTGTGGGTGGTGGCGCTATGTGTCCGGTGGTTACATTCCCTCTAATATGGTTGAGTGAAACTACGGCTGGCACATACGTCATACTTGTGCTGCAGGTGCCACCTTTGGGCACTGGTCTTCCAGGGCTCACGGATTTTTCTCGATTATAGTCTCATTCTTTATACTGTATGGCTTGGTATTCTAAAACTAATCAGTAATTGTAACAAACAAATTGTAAACAAACATGGCGATGAAAAAGAGTAAAAAAGAATAAAGAGTATCGAAATATATTATATGTATTTTTATGTAAACTACTTTTATACTTGAATATTTTAGTTTTTGACGATTCGTAAGTGCTTCTAAGAATGCCTATATGAATAAAGATATTTTTTGACTTTTGACTATCACGTTTACAAGCGCCGCTCCTAAGAAGTCACGATGCGCGTGCATGGTATATTTTTTCAAAAGTGATCACGCGGGAAAGTCCTCGATCTTACCTAGCACGCCTACATACATCATGCATAGTATAATTTATTTTTGTATAAAAAATTAAATTGGAAAAGCAATAATGCCCTCTCTATTAATATTGTACTCTGTGTTACGCTTGTGCCCGTGACGTATGCAAAGGTACGTACATGACAATAGATGGCGCGCGACTTGCAGCAAAATGAGCAAATGTCAATGGCGTCGTATTAGGCCTTAAGAGGACGAATTGAATATTTGTGTTGCAAGGATATGGATTTTTCTCAGCAATGACTAAAGCTAAGAAAATAAAATTTATTGGCAGGATTCATCATGTCTTTGACTTTGTATTGTCCAATTGAATACACGATTGGTCAACTTTTGTAACACAGATTAATTAATCAAAAATACCTCTATAAAAACAGGGATTGTCATTTTTACGACAATCGGAAGCGACTTAAGCCTTCAAAATTACTAAATATAATCACGGAACCTTACACTATAATTGGGCCATATATTATTTAAAATACATTTATAGTTTTTAAATCACACGGATAAAACCATTTTGTCGCATACGTCTTGCGTCGCGCGGCCCCAGCAGTACGCTCCCGGCTATTGCCAGAGACGGATCTATGACAACTGCTCTCCGCCCACGCTCGCTTTTGTTTTTCGAATATTTATTCAAACCACTGACCTCCATCATATACATAGTACGCTGGACTGGCTATACAGTCTGTTTGCCCAACCTGAGATATGTGTGGCCATATTTAGCTTCTAAGATTCACCATCATGTTTATAATATTATTTTTTATTTTGAATAAGAATAATCTAAAAAGATAGCTGACTACGCACAATCACTATCCGTTGAACTCGAGTCTTCAGAAATGCCGTCTGGTCTGATTCAGTATCAGATTAATTTTTTAATTCTCTTATGAACTTGTACATTTCGGCATCCATTAAGTACCTACTTCTGTTTCGGACAATTGGTCTTCGATGTGGATAACATGTTCACATTGTTTTTGCCATTCATCTGTAGTAACAGTGAGTGACCGATTGGAATGCTTCTTCTTTTAATTTGACAATATTGTTTGCATCTTGTACCACATTTTAACTCTCAAATCGCCTTTTTAGTAGACTCCACATAAATTAAAATCATCCAATACAATTTTCTTTTATTGATAACTGGTGCTGTTTTTTTTGGATAGACCTAAAATAATGGAAAACGTTCATTTGAGTGGGTTAAAATAAATAAAATGGTTAAAATTTCATAATCGATTATTAAGTGTATGCGAATGATAATAGCAATGAATATCTCTAAGTGGGCGGGACCCTACAATCATGAACGTTATTTCTCTTCATACATTTGACAGTCAAAAATTGTGAAATTTAACAGCTGTCAAATCGATGACAGCTGTCGCAGAGATCATCCAAGATTTAACAAACCATAGGAACTAGTTTAGGGATGTCTAAATTCATGTCGATATTATGTCATTTCTTAGTCGATAATTTTATTTTATTATTAAAGGGACATAGTGATCTCTCACAATAATAAACACTTGATATGACAACAAAATAGAAAAAAAACTGATTTGTGATGATTGTATAATTAATTATGTTAAATCAGTCCGATGATTTTAAACCATAATTATTAAAAAATATTACCAAAACAAAACGTGCTAAGTATCTTTCAATTGTTGTTTGTATGCAGAAACAAAAAAAAATTCTTTATCAATGACCGGTGAGAAAGTTAGACATTTTTTGACTCTGCAAATAATCTAGGCTAGATAATGAAATTTTATTCGTGCATTAATTCCAGAATATTTTGGAGCATTGTCACATATTATCTCGAAACGTTGTTTTTAGACTAAAGCCCGTAGTTGTAGTTTTGTATAAAAATAATATTTCAAGAGCCATTAAATAAAACAACTGAAACGGATAAAACTCGCGATTTATCCGTTTAAGGTGTTTAGTTAATGAGTAGTAACTACTATTATTATATTATTTTACTAGCTGTGCCCGCGACTTCGTCTGCGTGGAATAGTGACTTTTCGGGCAGCTTATTTTAAATAACAAATACCGTCCTTTGGGTAGCTAAAAATTTGAGTGTTTACCCGTGGTCCCGTTGGGTCGACCCATTAACGGGTCCACGGGTAATTTTCATTCCCCGTGGTCCCATTGCATCAGGGATTGCTTTCCGTTCTTATGATTTTATCGATAGAAAATAAAAACAGTTAAACAAAAAACTTTACAGTATGCTTCTCTGTAGGTATACGATATGTGACGTATGGCCATCGGGAATGAAAGCATACAGGCTCCTAGGATTGCTAACCCGTGTCAGAGCCACATACAACTGACCGTGCGAGAAACAGCTGATACTTAGATCTACACCCACAACTTTCATCGTCTGACCTTGGGCTTTATTAATTGTCATCGCAAAACATAGGCTGACTGCAAAAAGTGTTAAGATGTGTAAACTAAACGTACAAATTTTATGAAACAAAAGAATTGCTAGAAAAATTAATTAATAACCTGAGCTTATAAACTTGTTCTTAAATAAAGAAAATCAAGAAAAGAATTGCCTAACCTATACCAAATACTTATAAATTATTGAAACCCTAAATAAAAAATTAAGATAAGTGTACCAAAAATCAAGGAAAGAAATGCCTAACCTATAACAAATGCTTACAATATTTATTTACAAATTTTTAAAGAAAATTAAGAAACACAACCTAACCTACAAACCCTTAAATATAAATAAATGAAATATCCAAACTGTCAGTATTCAAGTAAATCGCAATTTTCGAATGCAACTACCTATTCGCCATACTCTCAGCGCGCTTTATATACGGACGCGCAGCTCAGGCGCGAGGCGTGTACCTTTATATTGACATAACTTTTTTATTTATGAACCGATTGACATGAAATAAACACTAAATGTTAAGTGAAGCTTACCACAATATATTAGTGAAAACCGCATCTCAATCGAATAAGCCGTTTCTGATATTAGCGTGCACAAACACACAGAAAAACAGACAAAAAAATTTTTAATTACAATTTCGGGTTCGGTATCGATATAATAACAACCCCTGCTACTTTTTTTTAATATATTTCCATTGTACAGACACCACTTTTCTACAAATTTATTATATGTATATAGATTTGTGGTAGTAACGCGTAAACATCAGAAACCACTATTTCAAGAGTCATCTTAAGATCGATCTCATAGTTGAGACCTGTCTAGAAATACGGGCCTTAGTGACATTTGGAATTATCTAAAAGTTATAATAATTATTTGGGGTCTTTAAAAAATTAGGAATAACTTTTTTCTTTTATTTAAATAAAATAAGTGACTTGAGAATACTTTCTTAAGGACCTATCCCTCCACATAGAGAGTTAATAATAAGATACCTATGTACAGTCGCCAGCACATCAGACTACCCCAAACTGTCAAATTTCTACAACCAATTTTCAGCTTTATTCACTTCACATAGAGTTCTCTTTCAATTGAGATTTTTTGACAGATTAGGGTAGGTTGATCTGCTGCCATCCGTACTTAGATTAGCTACACAAAGAGGGCACTTTATCTAAAAAAGTTTTTATCGATAACAAAATTCAGTCGTTGTATAGAACTAGTATTAGTTCCAAGTACACTCACTCACTAATTACTGCTCTCCAGCGCAGTTAGCGCCAATATGGCGATTTTCAAATCGGATCAAATAATTGGTAGCGATCGCCTGTCCAGCGTACTTGTATAATGGAGGTCAGTGGTTTCAGTGGACGCGCGGATCTCTTTGCTCCGTGCTCGTCACTCGTCATAAATGTGCGGGGTGGGGGGGGGGGCGGCACGCGCCGAATTTCAGACTTTTAGTTGAACGCGGCGTCACCTTAATGAAACGACCGTGTGGATTCAAGCAACAGACTGACAGACGACTTTATTCAGAAAGACACATCCTAACATGGTTACATTATGAGAACATAGATGTCGCTACTTGTTACTTTTACGAGGAAATTACAATCATAGACTAATATATTATATTACAAAATTTTGATATCTTTCATATATATTATTAAGAACTTTCTCCACTTCACTAGGAAAAGTCGCTCAATGTGCTATCAGACTGTTGGCTCATCTGATCTTCCAGCCTTTTGATTTCAAGTGTACTGGCTCCCTCATTAGTGCTGCCGGAACACAGCCAGAGCTGTTATGGCGACATGCAGATTTCACATGTGTGTAGCTAGCTTTTGTTTTCCATTCGTTCCATTCGTAATTGCCTAAGGGAGGATAACGGGGATGCTATGGGTGGGTATGGGTAATAAAACGAATAGCGTTGAAACAATTTATCTCCCATTATTCAAGGATTACTTTAAGTACTAAAAATCAAAGGTTATACTGTCGTTGTAGGCTGCGAGCGAACGTTCAACAACATGAGCAGCCTCTACCTGCATGTGAAGAAAGTGCACAAGAAGAAGGAAGTGGTCGCTCCTGCCACCACCACCACTGAGACGCTCTATACTGTCTCCAACCCTAGTCCGGATATGTTTATGGTGAGTTATAAAATAGTAAATCTTAATTCGCATGAAACAATAATTATTATTTTTATCACCAAGTTACTTTTATTTATACCACAACGGTGGCAATCAAGCCACAACCCAAATATACGTGGTTGAAAATTATTTATTAAACAATTTGGTTATAGAGTATGTTGACGCTTATGGCGAGCAGTGCGAGCAAATTCTTTGCCTCGTAAAAGGTGTATATAGGAAAAAAATTCTTTAAATGTGTACCTTTATTTATCTTCACAGTATTTTTAAGGAAATTATGGTCCATCGTAAGCGTTTGTCACGTGGCTCAGTGTTTAATTCGGGAGGTTCGGCCCTTCGGCACTTTTACTCAGTAAACGGAGCGCAATAGCAAAACTACTCTTTCTGTGTGAGGGTCAATGATATTATAATAAAAAATAGGTAGATAGGTTACTTGAGCTAAAAAAGTGGCACCCGAAAACTAATCTAATTAGCTCAGTTTCGCGAAAGCATCGACAATACGTACGCTGTGGAAAATTTTTGACTTCGCTTCAGTACTGACATAACCTATCTACCTCTTTTTTATTATAATATCGTTGGTGAGGGTAGTAATTCCTTGGTCGAGCCGGCCCATTTCGACTGTTAGACAGGAACTGTCTGCAGCATGGCTCTTCCACACTTAAGCGGGTCATAACATTATGAATTGTCACGTGGCTCATGCTATAGTTACGACCGCCAGGTCAGTCTCGTGGCGGAGTCGCCTCGGCAGGCGGGCGACGGGCCCGAGGGCTCGCTGGAGGCGGGCGCGGACGAGGAGTGGCACTCGGCGCGCACGCACTGCACGTGGCCGCTGGCCCGCGCGGCGCACGCCGCACACGCCGACGCTGACGATCCCAACGCGCTCAAGGATGACTCACAGGTAGGGTTACATATAACGTAATTTTACTACTACTACTAATGTAAAACCTATTCGTGGAATTTTTTTTGGCCAATGTGTAATTTAATTGAGCTGTTTATATTATGTGCTGTAAACTGCTGTTTGTTTTCCTAAAAAATAATAATAATTTTACCGAAAACGCTGGTAAAATCGGGTAGAGTTGCAGAATTACGTAATTTAACTGAAAACAAAAAAAAACGAATAGTACGTAAAATATATTTTTCTGAAGGGGGGAGGGGGGGGGGGGGGAGGGGGGTTATCAGACCGTAAGCCGACCGCGCTGGCCAATGGAGGTTAGCGTGTCGCCAGATAAGTCTACAGTCTGGCAGCACATTGGAATAGGCCGCAGTGGCCGCTTACAATCAGGTGGGCTGCGTGCCTGTCCGCCGTTTCCCCCTGGGTAATCAGCGAGTTCCTCCAACACTAAGCCGATCTATTCAGCACGATGGCAAATCAAATTCCTATTATTGTATTTGCAGGTGGAACAATCTGAGGGATCCGAGAGCACGTTCACTGTGAGGAGCGACTTGTTCCTTCACGGGAATGTTCTGATAAACGAAGACAGCGAGTAAGTATTTGATTGCAGACTTTAGGATCTTTCTTTTTATTTAAACAAAAATAAAAAATAATAATTTAATTAAAAGACAGGATTTTCAATTTATTACCAGTTCTTGGAAAATTTATTTTGAATTGTTTCGAATATAGTTTTGGGTTTGTGATCACTTACCCGCAGGGGCGTGCATCCCATATAGGCAGTTAGGCACTGCCTACTTTTAAAACTCATTCGCAGAAAACCTTAAGAAATATTTTATTTTTAAAATATATAAACATAAATAAAGAAATAAACTTTCCCACAACACTTTATAATTTCATCCGAACAGCGCATACATGACATATACGTATACCTACGCGTCTATAGATGCGAGGTAGGCTCTGGCCGCGCGCTGCCTACCAAGCTCCATACAATCGAACACGTCAAAACACATTTTCGTTTAAAATGTGCTATGCGATAAAATAAAAAAGTCACTCTAGCGTATAGCGCAATAACGAGAAAGGGCAACTCCTTCATTTAGTCGCATTGGGTAGTCTAGCCTACTACGTGAAATTCGTCTGGCTTCCAATTGATTTATACAATAATTTTACTGTAGAAAAATCAAAATAAAATAAAAGACGAATTATAATGCACCTTTTTCGATGCTTATGCTAATAAATAACAATATTTGTGAAATTAAGACGCTTCTACTTCCGTATTAATTTCCCACAAACAAGCAAGCATGTCAGTGCTTATGAATCTCACCGATTTCAATAGATGGCGCTAAAACGAATAAATGTATCGGTTTACAATTATTTTTAATCATATTTAATTAATTATCACAATTTTGATGGCCGATTTGTATATCAGAATTCTCGTATTATATTGTTATGATAGATAGATTTTACTTTACTATTTAAAACACGTTATTGGGAATATAAAGTAATGAAATGTTATTGGTTTTACGTCAAGGTCAAATCTGCTTGCTTTTTGGTTGGTTGTTTACATTTGTGTATTTTGTGTTTACATTTCTCTAACCTATCTTCATGGTGCGTGTGTTAAAACTTTTTAGAGCTATATTTTAATTACTTAATAGCGAAATCTATGTTATTTTGTGGAGTGCAATGATATTTTAATCAATGTTTGTGTCTTCAAGCAATACGGAACATTGTGTGATGTGCATTTCTGACGATGGAAAATAACACTGTTCGGTATGTCCCCAAAATTTCATTTGTTTTGTTTAGATAATTATGATTGGATAAGTTCTTTTAGGTCAACGGAAAACTATTCATCTAATGATCTTAAAATTAAAATATTATGATAATAATTTTAATTGGCGCGCCCGGCAATTTTTTACGTTTTGATAAAAAAAATTACATTGTGAGATGCATGTTTTACAATGTTGTTCTTTTCCGATAGCACAACAAAATTGGGTACCGATCGATCGATTTGGCAATCGATCTGAGCAAAATAATCTTGACTGCCTACCTAGTCTCAAAACCAATGCACGCCCCTGCTTACCCGCATCTCTTTTTTTTTGTATTGGGATAATGCATTAACATTTTCTACTCCTTGGTAGTTAGGTGGGAATGTATGGGACTCTCCGTCAGTCCTTTGGTTCAATTTTAGTACCGGCAGAGGAACCCACTAAACTCCCAGTGCCTCCTCACTGTTGCCATCGCGTCATGTATTGATCTATGTAAAGTGTGAGGGTAACCGCGTTATATTATGTCGCAGGCACATGGGCGTGGGCGGCGGCGGCGACTCGCTGGGCGCTGACTTACTGCTCGACGCACATCCGACCATTGATCTCATGCAGGTAAACAACATACATTACACATCAGGGAACTATTCGTCCTTTACAGCCCTGGCTCACTGGCGTATTGCAAGCGTTTCCAACGCGGAGCGTCGTCGGCGACGGCCGGCGCTGTTCCGCGGCGTCCCCGCCGCGGCCAAGTCGTTGCGTATCTGCAACGTATTCGCTGCGCAGCCGCGACGTCGCCGCCGCGCGTACGCGGCGTGTTCTGCGCGACCGCTCCGCTTTGGAAACGCTTGCAATCCGCCAGTGTGGCATGGCTCTTAGTGTTTTCGGAATCAGAAGTAATGTACTGTAACGTAAATAATGGGCATCGTCTCACTGAAATAGCGTTGATATTTAGAAGTGTTAATAAGTAGATTACTTAATTTAAGCAACCTTTCTAAAAAAATCACAACACTGAACTACGGTACTCGTATCAGCACAAAATGAAAGAAATGATAGATTTTTTCGATATTGGTCATTGGCAAGTGCACTTGCGTGAACTTTCCCCCACTCCGTCGAACGAGCTTCAAGATGTTTGTCAGACTGTACCGAAACGATATTATATAAATCGGTAAGTAAATAACCACGTCATGAATTCCAGGAAGAGTTGATGTACGCCGACACGGCGGCCGACGAGTCCTCCTTCCGAATATTCTTGCTCAGCGGCGAGGAGGCCGACTTGATAACTTAGGCTAGCGAGCTCCCGCATTCCCGCGATCTCTTCGCCAAGCGACGCGACTGCTGGTATTATTGTGACCAAGAATATTGCGTTGCGATTATATATTTAAGATACGTGTGCGATTGAATCGTACATATACATTCTATACAGTAAGTATGTATCTCTCTTTACTTTTCCACTAGTTCATATATCAGTAGAATTTATGCCAAACTATATTAATAATGTTTTTATAAATCGCTGGAACTCTGTTAATGCAATTTCGGTATGTTATTTATTGCATTTTTTTTTGCTTTGAATACTAAATGAGGTAATAACATTCGTATTAGTAGCTTGAAGATGAGCCTGATAAGTGAACCAGTGGTAAATTAATAGTATAGCATACGAATCAGGAAACTGTAAAACTAATATTTATGTACGAAAACAATAAATATACGTTTTACGTACGTTTGGCATGGGATCAAGTCAATTGCTAGTTGTTTACATTGTTGTTTGTATGTGAAAATCCTTTTATAGTTTCAAACTAAGCATAGTTCCAAATTATTGGAATAAAATATATATTTTGTTAATGTTTTTTATTGTTATGTTGCGATGTGAAATTCGGCAGTACATCCGACTGAGAAGAAGTCTAAAATTTTAATGAAACATGATTGAAATGTAAGCACATTTTCAATCATTGAAGAGCAGATTTCTAAAGCATTTTAGTTCTGTGAAAAAATTAGTTACTAAATTGTCAGTTAAATTGATAAGTATGTCTTTGCCTTTTCAACTTGTGTGTTCAATAAGTAGTTCTCCAGATTCGTATGCTTCTATTCTAATAGAGTAAAATGTGATGTGGTTTTGCACTCGTAGAGTAAATGACTGTTATTGGTACTAAGCTAATTGTAAATGTATGGGAGCTGCGTTTTGTAGGATTCATGCGACTTAGGACTGATTCCATACATTTACTACTCTTTTAGCATAGGCGTAAGAAGAAATCGTTGAGATATTGAGCCTTAAGGTGTGATACTGAATTTAAGTATACATTTGTAGCGTGGGAACTCATTCGATAGTTTTGTACTTTTTCATAAAGGATTACTGTGTATTGATTCCTATTTCACCCCTATGCATAAGCGTGAGACATAGATGGGGTGATGATGATTGAAACGTTCGTAAATATGTCAGCAGTTTGCATTTAGTGTAACTTTAGATATCTAATATCTCACTAGCAGGCAGCCATAACATATGCTATTATCAGAGGCACAAGTCATGTTACGGCAAAATGAGGAGTTTCGTGCATAGAAGATGCATTCTTGTACGGTTTTACACAATTTAACTAAAATAAATACAATCACACTAAACTACAATTAGTAATAATAATCTAATATAAGGCCGGGTAATATTTGTGTTATAATAATACCTATAGGTATGAGAATATTTAGACTAAATATATCTATTTCGTGGGCTAATAAATACCATAAAATTGTAACAATTTTAAAATATAAATTTAACTTAAAATATTTAAGGTTTTCTCCAAAAATCACACAACTATATTGTGTGTGTTGTTGGTTGTGCATCTTTTAGCGAGTTTATACGATAATAACGACTGCAAGTGATTAAGGAAAACTTATAATAATAATAGTAACGTCAACGTATTATGTGTTTCAAATAATACCTAATGGGACAATATAGATGGAAACTATTTGTAATTAACAAAATATGTAGTTTTTTTGCACACTTAAAAATGTACTACATGTTACAGAATATCGTAATAATCATACAAATGAGGCATTTTATATTAATATTCTGATAAGAACTTGTATAAGTTACGGTCACAGTAAGTCGAAAACCCGTCGTTGCCGAAATATTATAATATATTTCCTAATAATTGCCCTTTAATTCTTTTATGGTAAGGTTTTAAGACAATTTAGAAAAATCTGAAAGGTTTTTTTAGGATGTTTATATGTGCGAAATTAAGAAATGTGCACATATAATTTACCAGGTTTTAAAATGTTGTTTATTTATAATTGTCAATTATTTTGGCCATAACGTATACAAATTTATTGCAATAGCTAGCGTGTTGTTGGCTAAGATTTTTATCAATTCTTATTCAATGCGAAATGTATTTCAAATGTTGTATATAATATCCCAATTCCTCGAAAAACATAACATAAATTACAATAGTTGAACTCACAGATATTGTTGGCAAGATTAAAGTATTCATATTCCTGACAACGTACAAATTAAGCCGTCGAGATATTGCGAATTTTATGAGGTGCAATTTAAACTTTAAATTTTGTAACATATAGAAGTGTAAGTGCCAAATGGTAATATGAACTATATACATAATATGAAATTACTAATTTTTAACTATTTAACTTAAGAGTCGTTCATTTGATAACTGGACTTGCTTTTTATAACCAATTTTATAGTTACAATAGTATTTCTGTTCTCTTGAGCGCATTCATATTGGGAAAATATTTACGACCTATGGCCTCAATAATGCATTTAGTATTTTTATATACGACAGATACTTTTTTATAAGGGTTGACTTTTCAATTGTTGCATAACAGATTGATTGATGATAGTATGAAAAAATATAATTATTATGTTAGTTTTTTTAACTGTTGGGTCGTAGAATATAGTGCCAGCCATGTTACTTTTAAGGGTCGATTAAATCAATATAATTAAGATGAGGATTGTGTTAATATTAATTTAATTGCAAACTAAGCAGCAAAATTACTGTTGCACAAAATTAA
Organism: Mecyna flavalis; assembly: GCA_949319885.1. NCBI lineage: Eukaryota > Metazoa > Arthropoda > Insecta > Lepidoptera > Crambidae > Mecyna > Mecyna flavalis. The sequence continues at coordinate 6,129,224 of OX439426.1, forward strand.
ATGTGCACCACAGAAACGGTACAATTGTTTCGTTAGCAATTGAAAAGAATGCCCTTATGCTTGATGTATGAAATGAAGGGCCGTAACTTTTCTTTTCTTTCGAGTAAACCTCACTCGATTGGGTTCAATATCATCTGTCCTAGGGCATTAATAATTTATCCTCACGGAACGGTTACGGCCCTGCCTACTCATAACCCCAGTCTCAGGTAAATTTTAGAGCTAACTTTACCACTCTTAAGTCTAATATACGCTCAAACGTATGCTATTTAAGTTGGGAGTGAAAACATTTATACCTAGGAATGTATAGAGTAAGTGGCGACACATGTTTTGAAAAAAGTGTCGTCAAGCAATGATCTCTAGAAAGCCTTTTATACCTAGATATCAATGACGTTCAATATAAAACTAGACACCCAATCTCTAAGAAAAATTCCTCAAAAAACGTCCGAGTGGCTTTGACACTGATGACATTAACACATTAATTCAAATTAACACCTTATCTCGTGGCATTTAGTGTTTAATGTCAATTGTATAGAACTAAACGAAAACTCTGCCCAATAGTCGGGTGGGCAGACTTTTGCTTCGGACAATATTTGAGCGTGATTGTGAGTCTAGTTTTTTAATTGAACGTCATTGCTAGATATATATAAATTTGACCATTTTAGCCGTAAGAAAATTATGTATAGCCTGATGATAACCATACTTTGTGGGTTCGGAGTTGGGTTGTTTGGGAAATAACTCGCGAAGTCGCGACAGATGTTAAACTGGTTTAACTGTTAAACCCCCACAGGTGAAATCTGCCGCCATTACAGCTCTGGCTGTGTTCCGGCACAATAAATGTGGGAGCCAGTACCCTTGAAATCAAAGGTTCGAAGATCAGATGAGCCTACAGTCTGGCAGCACATTGAGCGTCGCTTCCAGGTGAAGCGACCCTCAATTAATGGAATAGGCTGCAGTGGTCGCTTACCAACAGGTAGGACTGCGTGCCTGTCTGCCAACTGACCTAATATAAAAAAAAATGTGGTCGATATTACGTGTCATGTTACCGCAACATTTCGGTACTACAGGTAAAGGTGTCACTATGTATGAAGTATGATTTGGAAGTAGTGTGTCTTAAGTACAAAGCGCACTTTTTACTTAAAAAAGACAATCGCATCAGTCTCATCTAGTCCAATCCTGACCTAGTTTAAGTATGTATATTTTCGGCTATATGTAAATAATATAAGTCTATGATTGTAGCATAATTAGGTATGTTTGTGATGTTTCTATGTAAAATTATAAATTTTGTGTAGGCAATTAATGTGTAGATGTATATGTATTGTTGTCTAGTATTTTGATATTTTTATGATAAGATATGATCGACTTTAGGATAAGTACGAGTGTTGTACACTTTCGAGAGAGGAATCCCTTTAGGATATTTTGCTTAATCGTAATAGTCTCGTGCACTGTTGTGGAAAACTGCGTAACGCAATATCATACGCGCTATTAATGTTTAAAATAATAATTGTGTGTTGATGTGGAAGGTACAGGCTTAGAATATTGTCAAATTAACGTATGAATAATGACTTAAAGTTCATAAGGCCTTTAATACGTTAGTAATTGAAAATTTGTGCGATAAACATATTGGATAATGTAATCGTTGCCGTTGATTGCCCGTAGTCTCGTCTTCGATTTCACATCAATTCCATAATGTAAAAGAAAATATCGTTTGGCTTTGGGTATAATCCTCTAATACATTGGCGAACTCTGCCTCGCTGTTAAACGTCAAGATAAAGAGACACCATTACGCAAACATTGCGGTTCCATTCAAAACAGATCGGTCGCTTCAACCTCGTCCTATAACGTGTATTTACCATCAATCCAATATCCAGTAAACAAACATTGAATGAATTTAAAAAATCCTAGTGGTTCCTTTATTCCTATATTGTTATAACCTTTGTTCCAACACTAAAGTTGTCGCAATCTTATCCGCTTTAATAGCTCTCAGCCCCATTGGAAATTACAGTTTAGTCAATGGCAAGAAAGCTTAAATATTCTGTAAGGCTTTATATCATACCATGAGTTATGAATCTTATTTGTATGGGGAAAAGAGCCATTTTCCATGACTCAGCAGAGCTGTCAAAACGGAACTATTAGATTTGGGTCGACTTAAGACGTTATGAAACTAAGGGCGACCAATGACTTGCGTTCCTTAATATGGTAACGCAGCAACGAAATTATGTGTAATGCTAATTAATACAAAGGGCATATTAATGCGTTACTTTTATTGAAAATTATAATTCGTACGTATAACGTTTTCTTGTATGAGCCATATGTAGCTCACATCTATCTTAGTCGTAACTATTAATGAATCTTATAAGACAGCGTCTTGTATAAAATTATACTATTGGCCATTAAAACAAACTGTTGATGTGAGAAAAAATATTGTATTTAATATTTTCTTTAAACATTCTTACACCTTTGTTTAACTAATGCGTACCCTTTGTTGTTAAGATTTCTAATCCGTGAATAACATTATTGCAACTCAAAACTTGAGAAATGTTTATAGTTAAGTACTACTACGAGTAATATAAGCGACTAGTTTGTTTGGACTATGTGTAATTAAATGCAATTTGAAAACCGTTGTTCTTTATAATGAAAAATGAGATGGATATGGTTTTTACTGTATTTATAGACGTCATTAAGTTAAAATTTACCACGGTTTTCCAAGTTGTCCCTTTGTTTACAGTTTAAACACTGTTGTTATGTCCAGTCGACAACACATAAACCTACCCTGATCTGTCAAATTCCTACAACCAATTTTCAGCTTAATTTCTATGGCATAGAGTTGTATTTCAATTGAGACTTTTTGACAGAGTGGGGTAGGTTGATTTGCTGTTGACTGTCCATAATAATAATAACCAAGATATAACATTTATTATTATATTACGCTTACAGCTAATATAAGGGCTGACAAAAATAATATGTTTTTGGAAGGATGTATTTGTCATCTTTACTGACGGGCAAAAAAATTAAATCAGCAAGTAACACAAATAAAATAGAAGGTAGGCAGGCAATTTACTTACCAGATATAAAAAATACCTTAATCTCAGCAATTTCGAGATATCTTCACAGTTTCTTTTGGAAGTTTTTTAGAATATCTCTGTTACTCTTGTGGTAATTTACATAATGAAATACATTATGAAAGTTATTTTTTGCAAAAATAACTGAAAAACATTTTCACTTCTCACTTTACATGGCATTTTAATGACGTCTCTAAGTACAGTGTTCTTAGGTTGCATGTTATTTGGTGTGTGAGGCAGTTGAAAGATCACAATGTAAAGACATCTAAGGTTTGTTAGGCGAGGCAGGGGCATGAAGACTACTAAGGCTTGGTTAGTCACTGTATTGGTAATAACAGTTGCTTTATCTAACCTGTGCTGAGCTCTGTACTAAAACGTGTAAACAAATAGTAAGCGTCGTCTGGTTATTTGTTTTTCTCGATAGCGAGCGTGCAATGTTGTTATATGAAGTTACGGGGCTTGTTAAAGAAAAATAATTCAAAATCTTATGTATTTTTATTATTTTATAGACAGTTGAACAAAACATTTGTAACTCATATACTAAGCAAGTGCTAATCTAGCTAGTATAAAATCCTATTTTGGTCACATAAACTTACCCCCGACGTGTACAATCGTCCAACAATTGTCGTACTTCAAACAAAAAAAATATAGTAGGTAAACAAAAGAACATCTTCAAAGATTAGCGTCATAAAACAACTGAAAAACTATTAGTACTATATTTGAATATTTACCTTCTCTTATGCTGAACAATATGTTTGAACCTATGAATTAATGCTTATACCTATTTTATTCGTCAGTTTATTTATTTAACGAGCTCTTAGTAGTCACTGAACTGACAACCCTGCTGCCTAACCATTGCATTCGTAGGTTACAACTTATTTAGTGAATATATATATAATGTATACTATTGTAAATAAGAAAAAATATATTTTTGGATATTTAGTGATAAATGGTAAGATGGCTTATTTTTTGAGACTGTTGTCCAAATTATAATCATGATATCATTTTGTTAAAATTATATACATATGGGGAAATGTATGTCAAAATTATTTTTTTAAATTAAATTTTATTTTGGTTGTTGCTACTTATTTGTTTTGTTTAAATGTGGGGGTCGGCGAGAAAAATGCTATTATTGTAATTATTGTAACACAGTACATACATACTAAGTCAGTTAAATCACATATCATAATTATTTTAGTTTGTTATTAATCATTATATTAATCGGTTGCTTTGTGTTTGAATTCAGATTTTGCTATATAAACAATAAATGTTCTAGATAACTATATTGTTTGTTTGAATACACCAAACTTTTTAAGTGTCACCATTCTTGTCGTTACTTATTCGCGGCGTCGCTTCTCATGAATTAAAACAAAGAATATAATTCAATATTGAAATAAAAAACCAGTGATACCTACATATTTTGTATTTAATTATAACAACTTAGTCATAGTAAAAGAAACCTTAATGTATACTTATAATATACAGCATGTTTCTAACTATTAGCATATTTACAAAACAGATACCTTTCATCTTTAAGTGCAATTTCCCTAACTGTGCAGAAACTGAATGAAAGGTAGGTATAAGAAAAATAAAGTGATAGCATGAATGGTGTCTCCTACGGATTTTTTTATAATTGGCATAATTCATTTAATCGAATATTTTTAAAGCTTTACTGGAAAAGGCAAAAACCTATCCCTTTCGCAGAATGTCCACTTAGTCTTGCTAGTGTACATTTGCACTAGCGAGTGGACATTCTACGAAAGGGACATTTGGCAAATGGACATTTTGCGAACAGGACATTTTGCTAAAAGGACATCCTGCGAAGAGGACATTCTGCTACCAGTGGACATTTTGAGAAAGGGACATTCTACGCCTGAGCCTATCAAAGCACATTTATGTACAAACGTTGTTATAATGTTGCGACCCTAATAGTAGCTCGGGCAATGTCTGACATTTAACGGTCAATATTTATAGAGAAGCAACTCGTAGCATTTTATGACAAAAAGTACCTACGTAGGAGATCCACCACAAATAAAAGTGTTTAACATTAACCAATAAATACTGCTGAGGTTCTGCGTTTCTTCACAGGAATGCATTTAGAACAAAAGGATGCAATCAAAGCAAGGTAGAGAGAGAAGATACAAAGAATAGGTATGTGCAAACTTTAAAACTCACAATTAAGTACAACTAGCTGGGTACAGTTTATCACAATAAGTACATGAACACATCGTAGAGATCGTACATGAAATACGGTTTCACGGCCGGTTCACACATGTCTCCGTTTTACTGTTCCGTTTTATCGTGTACGTTTTTTTTCGTCGATGGCGTATGTAGTTGTATGAGCGACTTCACACATGGCACAGTATTCTGTATACAGTTAATACATACGCAATCGACGAAAAAAACGTACACGATAAAACGGTACAGTAAAACGGAGACATGACGTGAACAGGCAGTCACGGGGTTTGGTGCCATGTAGGTAGGACCAGATAAAGAACCGCCTCCTATGCGACTATTTGAAACTGGGTTTCAAATGCATCACATTTTCCGCTTTAACTTTTACCCGTCCATTCGATGCCAACAATTCTATTATTAGTGTTATTTGTTGTAGTTATTAAGTCATTGAACTGTTGTTCCGTCCTATAAATCGTGTAGGATCAAATACCCCGACCGTGCATAAATAACTGCAGAATGGAGTAAATATTCTGGGATTAGTAGATAAACCTATACAATAGTATCACACCATTCTCGTATGCATGATGTTGTCTGGTGGCGTGGGCGGCAGGTCGTGGCTGGTGGTTCGCACTATTGCGGTGGAGGTCTTGTCCCGACAGAGCACCAGGACCCATAGTACGCCGTATATCCCGAGCAGTCCTGCGACTGAGATGCCGACTATGGCACCGGCGCGTTTCCCCTCTCTCCAATATAGAATTTCATAGATGAACGGGTTACCATTTCTGAAACAAAACAATTAAGAGCCGATTTTTCAATCTACCGATACGAACATAACATAATATGCGATTAAAGTGTCATGCAATTTAATTAAATTGGAAGACATGTTTTATCCTTCGAGTAATATTACTTTTATTTAACGATTAAAAAAATCAGGTATCTATATTTTATGTAAGAGACCAGCTCATCAGCTTTCTAAGTTCTATCTAACGCCGTCACTTCGGCCGTGGATTTTAAAAGGTAGATTTTTGTTGTTAATTTGTTACGAAATATAAAAAGTTAATGATCATGTACGTTTTCTTCGAAGAGTTTAATTTGTGGAAAAATTAGGTATATTTTAAAGTCACGCTTCAATGAACTCCCTTGCAGGTTTGCATTTAAAAATATTTGCCCCTTAGCGGCGTCCTTTATTAGAAGAATATACCTACCTACTGTAAAATCGTTCATAAAATATTCTGGTATGTTCACGGCAAACATGAGTGGTTAATATGATCATGGTTACTTAATATGCATTCTCGGTTATCAACCTTTTAATATGTTAAATGCCGATCTCAAGTGCGGCAGATAATACGGATAGCGTACCTATTTCCAAAAAAAGATTACTTATTTATTTAGGTAGTCTCTCTATGAATGTACAATATTTTTATTAAATATTTTTGTTAAACCTATTTACAAATATTGTATTTTTGAACAAGCAAGCAGCTGTGATAGCCGAGTAGTATCAAACGTCACTTCAGATGCGACTGGGAGCCTAGGTCAATGGGTTCGAACCTCGGTTCGAACCGTGCGAACCTATGAAATTTTCTACTTCTACGTGCGTAGCTCGGCGATGGCAGAAAACTTCGTGATCCCATTGGTCTGGTTTCCCTGTTCAGGGTTACGGAGGTCAGATTGGCAGTCGCTCTTATGAAATAACTGGACCTTAAATCAAAGTCAAATCCTGGAGCATGGTACAATCTTACCTAGACAGAACGCTAGGAGAAAGAATATGTCATAAAATTGGTGTACATACGCGTCAGTCCCGCCAACCGCGTAGTATATCGCGGTGAAGGCGGCGTACCACAGGCCGACGCCCAGCGGCTGGTAGAAGTGCAGGAAGCGCATGGGCGTGCGCGCGCACAGCACCTCCGCCACGGCCACGCACGAGTTGAATCCGTGCGTCGCCAGGTCCAGCCAGAACATGCGCCGGCCGTCCGGCTCTGGTTCTGCGTCTGCAAAGTACACGGTGCCATTTAATTATCTTGTTCATAGGACAATGCAAAAGACTGGCCCCAAAAAAAAATGTTGTGCAGATTTGGGACATAGCCTACTAAATAGATCCAATAAATACCTTCAACTTTTATTATGGCGTCGACAAAATTGGTCCTAGTGGGGAAAAAATATATATTTATTATGTTAATTATTTATGTCTATTGAATAAAAAAATAATCTCATCTCTGCACATTAACTTAAATTTTTTGGGCACATTGTTCTTAGCAAATTTTGCATTCTCTTTTATTGCACAATAAATGGAAGAGTTATTTCAGAAGGGTAGGTACGTACTTCTAATTCACGTGCATGAGATAAATGGTAGGATTTTGGTGCGACCTATGAATTTCATTGTGTGTGTCTTAACTATTAGCTGGTTGGTAACGGAAACCAGCACGGGCACAATCGTGATCCAATTGGTCTGGCAATTGTCGTCTAACTTTTACCAGGGGATGGTTAAGGTTAGAAGGCACTTACTTCATTAGATAGGATTGCTAAATCCTCCCATGACGCATGAAAATACTGCTTAATCCAGCCGTTAAACCAGAGCAGCGCCCTTCCTGCGGCTTCTATAGTCCCGTCCTACATAGGTACAGAGCGACAGCAGCTCGTCACCTAATTCCATGAATAACATGATCATGATAGTGTAGGAAATTCGGAAAAAGTTTCTATAATAGCACAGTGCAGAGCTTGAGTGTATTTTTTTTGGTTTGGGTTCGGTATGTTTTATTAGTCTTTAGGTACTCTAGGTACTTATTCGTATTTTTGCTCTGTTTGGGAAATTGCACTGTGTGGAAAGTGGTAAATGACATTCACACGTATGTATATATTTACTTACTTTTGCATCTAACCTCGGGCTATTATGTACTTATAACTGCATACTTACTGGGGTCGTAGAGCAGTATCCAGTAAAGCGCCGTGATCATGAGCGCGATACTGACTCCCACATTGTGAAAGAACCAGTACATGCTGACGAACCACGGCATCTCCGTCGTATCTGAAAATGTATTGAGAGAAAAATGTGTTATGTGTTACTTTTATTATCTTTTTGTAATCTTTTGACTCTTGATTCTTCCCTTTATTGCCCGTGTTACTACCATTCTTAGTTTATCCGTATTACAGATTGAAAAAAGGAAGGTTTTTGTCATAATACCTATCAGAACTCAAGTGTACTCTCTATTGATCTTAGTTGAATCGTATGTTCTAAATGGTTCTAAAGTACATAATTAACCGTCTTCGCGCAAATAAATTATAAATACCTAATTAATTAATTTGTAAGAGTCTGCTACGTACATGTCAATCGTTCATAATTTTCGGAGGCAAAACAATAGGTAGTAGGTACTTACTCTACGAATATTTGGTGTTATGCGCTAAATAATATATATATTGAGGAGCGACATCGGTTAAAATAAGTCGCAAGTATTACCATCATCAACTGCGCCATTAAGTATTTAGGTACAACTAAGTAATATGGTGCCTATGTACTATGTATTTAGGTCGGTGTCAGGTATGTATATGCATATTTAGGACTTAGGTACAGAAATGTTGTCACTTACCAATATGATATTTGCTTATGACGTCTACACACGCGATTGATAACGACGTATTAATCTTACTAAGGCGTTACGAAAGGGAACTATGTTCTGTTATCATATTACCATTATTATTTTATTGTTTTATACAACTTTAGTTAGCAGCCAACAACCATATGATATTGTAGGGACACTAGGCTATATGTTGTTGCATGAGTTACTAGACTGATGGTACTAGATATACCTACTTATTGATTTACTCATTATTACTCAAACATGTAATTTATTTTGCGAATAAAGGTAACACATTTTATGTTATCCTACTAATATTATTTTAGATGAAATTTGGCACACGTATAGTTTATAACCTTCGATCACTAATAATTAGTGATAGATGTTTATAACCCGGATGAGGACATAGTCTATAAAATTCCTACGGGAGACGTCTCATTACCGCGGGAATAACAATTATAAAACTACTGAATCGATTTGAATAATTCTTTCACTGTTGAAAAAGCTACAATATCCCCAGTGAACATAGGGTACTTATGATCCCGGAAATGTGGGGGGGGGGGGTATTAAAAAAAGATTACGCACGGGTGAAACCGCGGGCGGAAAGCTAGTCGTAAATAAATAAAAAATACGCAGAAAAAAAAATTTTTTGTTGTTGATATTACAAGGTTTTAGTTTATTAGATATTTATAAAATATACATAAAATTTAGGCACCGATTTTTCTAGAACGTTGGAAAGCACGTCTGGCTATTTCTCCCGTATCGATAACGCATTGATACCTACATACTGCACCAAAGTACACAAAAATAAGACTGACCACGGGGTTAACCACACATTACAATTTTCTTTCATTTTCTTATTCTATACGACTATTCGCAAATGTCATAACATTGACCGACATTGCAATGTGAAATTACTGGGACAGTCGGTTGTGTCGCAAGCACCGCTCTGGGCGATTCGACGACGCTCACGGCAGTCGTACCGCACGTAACATGCAGCGTGTGTGGTAATGACTAATGATGGAGTCAAGGTCTCTACGAGCTGCGTAACATCTGCCGTAATGCTAAGCTGTACGGGCGTCGACGTGTTAACACTGTGCCTTTACCGCCTCCGAGGAAGAGTGGCTAAGCCGCTCGATTCTGATTCCATTAAGGATACTTACCATCAATATGTCGGCTGCGGACGGGTCTGCCAAGTCTGCCAACTGATCTAGCATTAAAAAATAGCTCAGAATTTGACCTCAACGAGGACTAGGTCAATAATGTTTCAAGTATTTATTATAAGGTCAGGTTGACACTAAATATCTATTGCTGTAAGATACATAAAACTCGCGTTAAAGTTAAAGTTACTCCGCCATTGCTTCGTGGCCTAAGACATATCGAAGACTAATGAAGAATAAAGAGCACATAATAATGTATGTGCACTTAATTTACTTTAACCATGGTGGCGGCGGTACATATTTAATATAATGTATGTTACTTATTTACTATATGTATCCGCGGTTTTACCGCCATGAAATATGTGCTTACACATTTTTATGTGTAAGCACAAATACCTTTCGGTAGAGCATAGTGCAACTTCCTGTAGTTAGAGAAGCAGAAGACCACAGTGAATAAGTACTTCATAGATTTCGTGCTATGTTTCTGTCGGATAGTTAAGCGTGAAAGAATAACGTACAGTTACTTTTGTCTGTGTACTTATGTTCCTAGACTATAATCTAAGTACCTCCATCCGTCGGAATGTCACGCACCGGAGATCCGTTGCACATAGTACGACGACGGATTGCAAGTCACGGATACAGACTATTGCAATGCAGCCAAACAATTATTTCGTTATGGTCTTTTTTGCGTTCCTGCTCCGTAGTACACCTAGCAAGTTCACCTGGGTGGACTACGGACACTTGTTCTGACCCATAGTACACCTCTTAGGTGTACTAAGGGTAAAACTATAAATTGTATTATCCGTAGTACACCCGAGAGGTGGTCTATTGCTACTTTGAAAGTTATATGACCCTTGGTACACCTCAAAAGCGTGCCATGGACACTGCTTAAATTTATTATCTAGCTAGGTTTTTAGTTTTAGATAGTATTTTTATATGTTTTTTTTTATTTTTTCAGATATTTTTTTTATTCATATATTTTTATATATATATATATTTATTAGATAGAAGGATAAGGATATTATAAAATAAAATATATTATGTTTACCAATATTCCGTGTATTCATTTTTTGAAAATTCGGCTTAGGTGGCTACTCACCCACTACAAACTCACCCAGTGGTTGAGTTTCCACTTTTTTATAATAGTAGTGGTCATTTCACCCAATACTTTAGCCGATTGTGGGTGAGACGACTATTCCAAAGTTTGGGCATCGTCATTTCACCTAGACTTAAATTTTGCTATATCGCACTCTTTTTGGGATTTATATTTTAATAAAATGTGTGCAAATTCTGGAAAACCAATGAATGTCGGGAAATCAAGTGAATGTCGGAAAACAAGCGAATGTCTGGAAAAAAAATGAATGTCGGGAAAACATTGTTTTTTGATCTGAAGTTAAAAAAACAGGTGCAAGCGATTTTCGACCTTATTGACATTTAAAATTTTGTTGCTTTTTCGCAACCGCTTGTCGACTATCTTTGCTAGTTCATTAAAATTAGTTATTTTGGTAAATGTCGATAAGGTCGAAAATCGCTTGCACCTGTTTTTTTTTTACTTCAGATCAATAAACAATGTTTTCCCGACATTCATTTGTTTTCCCGACATTCACTTGTTTTCCCGACATTCATTTGTTTTCCCGACATTCATTTGTTTTCCCGACATTCATTTGTTTTCCCGAAATTCATTTGTTTAAAAACGACTAAAATGTTTCGGTGATTTAAGGATAGGTACCGAAATAATAATTTTAATTGGAGTCGCCTATGATCACCTAGGTGATCATTTTCGCGGGTGACCAGAGGATACTCAAACTGTCGCCGATGGTCACCTGGGTGATATCACCCAGGTGATCAAAGTGGAATAGACCCATTACACATAGGTACTTAAATGAAACAGTTTGTACGGGGTTTAAATGGTGGCTTATTATTTCATCACGACGAGGTGGACCGGTACAGGGTGGACTACGGATCTTAGTCAGTATCCGTAGTCCACCCAGGTGGACTACGGGTCTGCTTCAGTTTCCGTAATTCACCCAGGTGAACCATGGGTCAGAACAAGTGCCCGTAGTCCACCCAGGTGAACTTGCTAGGTGTACTACGGAGCAGGAACGCTTTTTTGATGTGCCATAAAAAAGGTCTTTGCATATTCCATAATCTATGTGTTTATAATGAGCTGAGTCTTTGAAACATAATTATATATTAGAAAAAAATCAATATGTCCAGGTATCAGACGGGACTCGAACCCAAGCAGGCAAAATGCTTTAAAAATAATAAAAATAACAATTATATAAAAAGCTTTTTGTTTCATTAAAATAATTATGTAACATGGACTAGACAGAGACGTTAAAATAAAGCAAAATTTTGTAGAGTCGGTAATTTCGGACTTGGCAATAATTTAGTATTAAAGCTACAAAGATGACAGGAAAAATGTTAATAGCCATTGTAGCCAATATTGTCTGTTTAAATTATTTATTAGTATGATTTAAGCGACATCTTGCAACGACCCTGGTTCACAACGATTCTCTATAGAAAACAAGATAAGTACCTACATAAACTCTTTTAACCTTTTTCTCTGGATGTAAACCTCTGAAACAACGGATGTTTTGAGCTTTAGATATCAACCACGTAAAGGATCCGATATTTATGTTTGATCTAACATGCAGCATTGTTATTATTGATGTTTCAATATTATGAATAGTATCTACCATAAACCAATGAACTTTGTAAGGTGCTGTAGCTGAAAAAGGAAATTACCTACGCGCGGGTAAAACTGCGAGGGCGACCCAATGATGTTTTATTTGTATATAATATCATTGGGGCGACCGCTAGTTTCTACTAAAAATTTGTGATCACATGGACAAGTTGAAATAATAGTTGTCGCAATCAATCATAGATAAACTAAAAACCTACTTAGGAAAAGTGTTTAGACAAGGAACATAGAGATATTAGATGTAATTTTGTTACATACAAAAAATTCACAAGTACCTATAATACTACCTACCAATCATGCCAATGTAAGAATCATGAAAAATAATGGATCGTTTTTATTCTCATCTCTGCGTGAATGTCACTCCATGTTAATTATTAAGAGCCCGTCAAGCTATTGTTTGTATTTTTCCGTATTTACTTACACACTGCTTAGATCATAATATATGATCTAAGACCAGAGATGGGCGTAATCAACTACTTTTTTAATCGGATTAATAATCTGATTGAAAGTAATCATGATTACTTTCAATCAGATTAAAGTAGTCGTGATTACTATTAATCATGATTGAATATGTAATCTTTAATCTTGATTACAGTAATCAGTAATCTAAATTACATGATTATTCTTAACTAAGTTTAAATGAATTAACGAATATAATTTATATTTTATTGAGTTGCCATTAATTATCACAATTTGTATGCATCTAGAAATTGAGTGGTTGGCTGTTATTGTATTAGCCGATTCAAATGCTATTATTTTTGGAATTGAGCGACAAATAACGTCAACTGCGCCTGTCCGTAACGTTGGCAACGCATTAGTTTGGTCAGAACATGCATTAGTTAATATATCAACATATACGTTTGTGGATTTGCGAGTGTAATATGTCAAAATCAGTTATCAAGTTATGAACGTCTTTGAGTACGAAACACACACATATACATATATCAATAACTTCCCGGTCGCCTCCAGAGGCAACTGGGAATTTTCATTCCCCACTATTTCATTTCACAGAAGAATAAGAAATTTAATTTGTTTTTTTTTTTCTTGTTATTTATAAATGTACAATTTCATAAATTCGAAAAGAATATAGAATTTTAATTTGTTTCTGCAATAATAATTAAACTTTGTTATTACTTCATTTGATTTTTTATTGAAATGAATTTTTATCTTTCTTCAGGGAATAAGTTGATAAGCGTCGGTGAACAACTGGATAAGTCTCTTTTTAAATGCATTAACAAATACAAATTACATTTATTTTGTAACGTAGACTTAAAACAGCTCCTTAAAGAACCTAAATTTAACTATCAAAAAAGTAATCATCATTAATTTCGATTTACCAATAGATCGTCAGCTTTAAATTTGCCGCCCTGAAAGTATGCAAAAATGACATATCAACTTATTCACGCCAGGTACGGAAATAACATTCTGATGGTTCCAATACAGTATTTTTTTACGTCAAATAATTATTTAGTTTAAAAAAAGCACAGAGTAAAAATAAAGATGATTTATTGATATACACTATGTTCTTTTATTTTTTTAAATTTCGACTGTTGGTTTTATTAATTAATCATAATTTTGTAATCAAGATTACGATTACAGATTAATAATCATTAATCACCGATATGATTACATTTTTGATTGATTTCTGTAATCTGTAATCGTGATTGAAGATTACATATTGTAGTCGTAATCCTTAATCATTAATCTGATTACATTTTGCCCAAGACTGTCTAAGACACACTGCCTGCGTCTGTGATCACAAAAATGCAACCTAAGTAATTGAAATAATGTAATAAAATAACAGATCATAATCATTACATACCTTATGTAACCGCGGGTATTAACAAAGGAACCATAAATGTATTATTTATTACACAGGTATCAACAGCCTAGGTCTAAGTGGTTGGTGGAATTTTTCAGTCCAACTTGTCAGCTTGTTAGGTCAAAATTATAAGTATTTTATTCGAAATACTTAATTGAAATCATAGATTCCACTATTAATTGCCTGTGGATAAGACCACGACTGATTATAAGGATGTAACTATGATATTTCTGCTATTAATATTTATAACTCTAGAAAGATTTAGTAGTACAATTAAATTAATATTTCATGGAATTTTATGCCCGCGATTATACGTCTGTGTTCATGTAAATAAATGATTCATAAGTTTAAAGAAATAAAATATTTCTTGTAACGGCTATGTGATAATTTGCTCCACAGGGAGGATTTTAAGTAACAGATTAGTCCCAATTTATACGACCAGTAGGTACGCAGTTCTGTCTCTACATTTGTCGCATACAAACATCGTTTTTACCGTTTTATTCGTTTATGGGTACTCATAATGCACGCTAATTTAAAAAATTCCTATCGTTCTAACGATGCACCGATTTTAATGATATCGACCTTTGTTAAATAAACATATAATACCTACCTTCATTCATAATATTTACGTTTGGAAAAAATAAACGATTCACGATTATACAAGGTGGGCCAAAAGAAGTCATCCGATGTTGTTTGGCTCTCATTTTTTTCTAAATGAAAAATTTCGATTCTGTTTTTTGATTATGTTTAGTTGAACCTTTAGAATTTTATTGGTCACGTCGAGAAGATGATATCGGTCAAATAGGCGCCGTCACAATTGATTTCCATACGGGCTCGTTTTATGGCATTTCTCATCACCTCGGCGAGAACTTCGGGCCACAGATTCTCGCACTCGAGTCAAATGTTGTCCTTGAGGGCCTCCAGGGTCTTGGGCTTGTTCACGTAAACATGGGACTTCAAAAAACCCCACAAAAATAAAACAGGAACGGTTAAATTGGGCGATCTTGCAGGCCAGTGCAAATCGCCAAAACGAGAGATGAGGCGACCCGGGAACGCCGCCTTCAGAATATCGGTTGTGGCTCGCGCAGTGTGTGCCGTTGCTCCGTCCTGTTAAAACCACATGTCCACCAGTCCTTATTAGTCCAATTACGGCAGAAAAATGATTAACATGGCCCTATAGTGCGCACCGTCCACTGTTGTCGTTTCCGGCGACAGCTCAATATCCTCAGCATCAGCGGCGATATTCTCGGCAGAACGGGCACTCCGGGGCCGGCCACTCCTGGCAATGTCTCGTGTGGTCCCATACTCTTCAAGGTTAGTGGCCAAACGGCGCAGTGTTTGCGCAGTCGGTGTCGGACGGCCGGGGAATCGGCGACGAAATTCGCGCTGCGCCAATACCACTGACGAATTGGTTACGCAAAAAAATAGACACGATTATTCCGCGTTCTTGGGGAGTGTATCGCTCCATGGCTTATTTACATAAATTCTACATCTGTCTAGTCGACAAATGTCATAACAGAATTGACATTGGTGGCCATTTACAAAAATAAGAGCATCTTCCAATAGGGTGATTTCTTTTGGCCCACCTTGTATAATAAGAGCACGACGCGAAAAAAGATGTCGAAAGAAATCCGAATGTTGGCGACCTCGACCTGTCATGCCCTACTGGCCAGACCCATGTTACTCATTCAGGTAACTTAATAATATTAGATCCCATCACAGACAGAGTTATTCAACCTCATATAATACGAGTATGTTATGGGTATCATAAATATTATGAACCGCCCGCGGTTTCACCAGCGCGTAATTTCTTTTTTCAAATATCCCGCGGGGACGAGACGTTTCCCGTAGGAATTTTATAGCCTATGTCCTAATCCGGGTTATAAACTATACGTGTGCCAAATTTCATCTAAATTCGTTCAACCGTTGAGGCGTGTTTGAGTAACAAACATCCTAACATCCAGACTATCGCATTTATAATATTAGTAGGAAGTAGGATAATTAAATTTCAGGCAAAATCACAAACATAATAATATGATTTTAAAGTTGCTTTTGACTAGCCCAATTCAAATGCGTCTTTGATAGTGACCCTGCTCTATGAGTCAGGAACTCAGGAATCGTGGTTCGAATCGCGTCCAAGACAAACATAAATTAGATGTTCATTTGTTCTGTGACTAGGATGTTGATGTTATTTGAAGTCAGATAAACGAACGAGTACAATAAATAATGATTTTTAAATTACATTACCTTCTACCAAATGAAAACATTTTTGAATATAAAATAATGCCACGTTATAATTTTGGAATAGACGTGTTGAATAATTAATTTGTGTCGTCTGAAATAGATAGTATTTGTTCTAGATAGTGTGGATAACACGGAAGATCTCAAAATAGTCTTAATTCACTGTTTAATTCTCAATTTTGACGTGTCTCTCTAAACAATTGAGAATGACGGAATCTTGTTGCATGAATAGGTACCGGTGAGTAAAAAAATAATATTATTCTTGGGTTCATAAAACAGTTTTCCCATGCAACGTTCAATTCATTATGATGAGACCTAAGACCATAGAATACTTGTAAGATTTTACCAACCTAGGAATATACATTGTGATACTGTTAGTACGAGAGATATCTAGTAAAATATTTACGATTGTTTGAATGAGTTCTTCCAAGCAACTACAGGTATAATTTAAAGAAAATTGTAAAGTATTGTGTATTTGTACTATGACTATATTACTTCAAATCGTCTGTACACATTACCTTGTATACTTCCATGTCCATTTACAAAGAAGGATGTTTATGTTATTGGCAAAAAACTTAAACATATGCGTAAACATAGTGTTTAGCTAACCAGTGTTTCATCATCATCATCATCAGCCTATGTATATACGTTCCTACTGCTGGGACACAGGCCTTATCTCAATTGTGAGATAGTGTGGGCCATACTCCACCACGCTGGCTTAGTGCGGGTTGGTGGAGGGGTGCGTAAGGCAAGTGACCAACCTTAATGTCAGATGTTATCAAACCGCCAAATGGCCTCTGACTAGGCTTGACGACTAATATTTACATTATAGTAAATATCAGCCGGGACCAACAGCTTAACGTGCCTTCCGAAGCACGGAGACGCTCGAAATTAATGTCACTAAATATGGTTAGAATGGTCACCCATCCATTAACCGACCGCGGCGTAGGTAAAGTCTTGACGTAAAGTCAAGCTGACTTTCGTTATCGCTAACGAACCACTGTCACAGCTGCGCCACGAGCGCCTCAACCAGTGTTTAACTTTGCCTATTATAAAAACTTTTGTTTATCTTTTGTCTTTTCAAAATGACGTTAAACGAAAGGCATCATGGATGGGATATTGGGATTAAAATGATCAAAAGGCTAAGGGTCAGTTTCACCACCGTCTGATACGTTCCTGATAATTTATATATATCAGTTCTCACTGAATCTGTCTACTTTTTGAAGATTGGCAAAAGTGCAAGCGAAAGGTTAGCATAAAACATCATGAACTAATCATATGGCAGTGAATCTCGCCTTAAAAAATGTACATAGCATGTAGGGATCTAGTTTATAGTTCACAACAAAAAATCTGACACAAACGAGTCGTACGAAATTTGAGATTAAGCCGGGCATTAGACAATAACTTGCATAGATTTTGCGAGTCGCTAATTAGGCAAAGTTCTGTTCTCCAAGTTTTCCATACCGCCTGTTCAGGCCGTTCAGGCGTCACACATCGAGATCATAGATGTTTATCAAATATGCCACACTTTTCCAGATTCAAAGTGATAAGATCTCACAGCGATATCTTAAATAAATATTGATTGTATAGTCAGTTATCATACTAAAGAGCAATTTTCCCAGTTTTGTTTGTTTTAACTATAATAAAAGTTGATGCTTAAGTGCCCAGACGATGTTATAACTACCGTTCATTAAATAAATTATATCTATTTGTCTACGTTTGCTCAATTACTTACAGTAATTAAAATCTTAAAAAACCTACAGAAGAGTTGTTTGTCAATATTTGTCACAGTTACAGGACTTTGTTTTAGAACTTTGTTAGGATACAGAGGAAGTTATTCCACACATGTGTGACTCCGAACATTCAAACACCATATTATGAATGGGCGAGCGTGTTTATAAACTTTGACCGGTCACTGAACGAAAACATTGGTGGAATTAATTACCAAACTGCTATGGCGACACCTTGGTCGTTGGGTAATGCGATTGGCGACAATACTCGTTAAAGATATTCATTAAATAGTTATCGGGCTATTTTATGCAAATCCTATTTTCACGCTACTCAATGTAACAACTCGTTCTTTATTTGAACAATTGAATAAATCGTAATTACCTGCTGGTAAGTAAAGATTTGTTTTTGCGTTGCTAAAGTTTAGCGACGCCTATGCCTCACGCTTAGCACATACAAGTACTATTTTCTAAATCAGTTCTCTTGACCTACTGTCCTGAGATTATCTACATAAACTACAAGTGTTCGAAATTTTAAATCTTTGGACTCAAGATTCTTATGGACTCGTCCAAAATACTTTTAAATATCTAAATTATGCTGAATTAAACATACTAACCATAAGGTCTTTTATAAACTGCCACACTTGACACCACAAGTCCACTTAACACCATCATTGTGACTAGCACCAGTCCCCAATTTGTGAGGTATATCAGCCAGTATGGAGAGGCTCCTTCCACGAGGGACCACACCAAGATGCCAAGAGCTACAACTGACAGCAGCACCCGGATGACCAGCATCGGCACCGGCGACTCCCCGCGCTGCCATGACGATGCGTAAAAGTCACTGATCTTCTCATTCGACGACACCCAAAGGTCCGACAAGGTCACAGTATCCCTAAAAAGTTTCACCATTTTTCTCACTAATAAAGTCTAATTCACAGGGTGCGAGTCGACCACGGCAAGTGGTCACGATAACACCATTTCGCAACGCTCACCGCGGAGGAGTGCCGAGATGTCGCCACGAGAGGCCCGTTATCAACGATCCTCTATCATTTATGATTCCTCGCTAATCAAAATATTTTTACTATTGAAGGGATATCAGAGATAGGGATGGAATGTTGGCAGCGCGAGGTGAGTTTACGACGTT
Source organism: Mecyna flavalis (assembly GCA_949319885.1). Lineage (NCBI taxonomy): Eukaryota > Metazoa > Arthropoda > Insecta > Lepidoptera > Crambidae > Mecyna > Mecyna flavalis. The sequence goes on from OX439426.1 coordinate 6,148,828, forward strand.
TTGTCGAGATATAGTGGCGGAGGTTATGATAGAGGGTTTGTCGAAGGACATTCGTGTTATAAATAGATGTAACAATGGGTTAAAAGAAAAGCAAGTATGTGGGAACGCTTCGCGGCGGCGTTGCGTGCGTGGTTAGCGCGGGTGCGCGCGCGCACGTCGCCAGCGCAGACTGGTCTGGCCGGTGGCTGCGGTTCGTCGCAACCGCAACTTCGCATTGAACTTGCGCAAACGATACAACCAATCTCATTATGTAACTAGAGGTCCCTTACACAGAACTTGGGTTTATACGTCTCTAAAATATCATTTTGATAATTTCTACATTGTGAATTGATTAATAAAGTGAAAGTAAGAGTAGCCATTAAAATCTTTTGGCAAAATTATGGAAATGAAATTGAAATATACGTACGAATAACCAACCAATTTATGGAAGAAAGATTTCATTTTTAAATACACAAATAGAATAACTACACAGAACACTGATTATAATATTATTCCGTATTATTCTATGACACGTGCGTCATGTTTACATTGTCAATTACTCGGGAAACGTCAGTGAATACTAAAGACAATTATTAATTAATGGAGTAAGAAGTACAGAACATATCTTCTTCTAAAAAGACAAACATTTATTCATTGAAATATCAAAATGAATACGATGAATTAAATTGATATTACTCGCATAATGTCTGTTTTTATACTTTATACCACAATCAAAAAAATACTGACGTAAGTATTGGTAATTTGCATTTAAGACAATAGCTAACAAAAAGATAACAAACAGAAATAGTAAAAGGTGTTTGTACGCGTATAGATCAATGACGTTCAATTAAAAAACATTGAACGTCATTGGTATAGATACTAAAGTGCTAACATCAATTACAGTAATGGTAGGTCGCTGATTTCCATACGCTGAGCGTATAATCATAGAGCTCAGTGTGGTAGGTATTTTATGAGGTTTAAGTCTAGACTGTTAACAATTTGTTATTGAACACCAATAAAACGAAATGTGTTAAATTCACAATGCCGAATGTGCGACAGGTGGTTCCTGAGATCACTGTAAATGGAGAACTCATTGAAATTGTCAATTCAACAGTGTTTCTGGGGATAACCCTCGACTCTAAATTGCAGTGGGGGCCTCATGTAACTGCTCTTGCCAAAAGACTTAGCTCAGCCGCATATGCTGTCAGAAAAATAAGAAATCTGACTGATGTGGAAACGGCGAGACTAGTTTATTTCAGTTACTTCCACAGTATTATGTCATATGGGCTGCTCTTATGGGGATCTGCCGCTGACATAAACAATATATTTATTTTGCAAAAGAGAGCCATCCGCGCTATCTATGGCCTCAAAACCCGTGACTCGTTAAGAGAATTATTCCGGGAAATAAATATATTAACTGTGCCATCACAATATATACTGGATTGTGTTATGTATGTACAAAAGAACATACAAATTTTTTTCAAAGAAATCAGATTGTCATCAATTTAACACAAGAAATAAACATAGGCTTGCTATTCCAAATATTAGGCTTCAAAAGATTGGAAATTCTTTTAAAGGATTAAGTATTACAATGTATAATAAATTGCCAATGGATGTTGTTAGCTTACCCATAAATCAATTTAAGTCGTGGATCAAGACCCGTCTGATGAAAAAAGGTTACTATAAAATTGAAGATTTTCTTAATGATGGAGATCTGTAGATACTGGTAGTAGGAATGCTTCGCTCCCTGTCAGCGCAAACTGTATTTTAATCTGTTGTCATTGTTGTTCATGTTGTTGTTATATCTACACTACGTCCTACAGTTATAATTTTTTTTTCTTTATTATTATTATTATATCTACATTCACACGAAAAACTGTATGGCTTAGTATAGATAGATTTATTATCATTGTTGTATAAATTTCTTTGGCGATTAAAAAGAGTAACTGTCGAGTTTCTTGCCGGTTCTTCTCGACAGATGACTGCATTCCGATACCGGTGGTAGAGTCACTCTGTAATTGACGATTCATAAATACTTGATACAAGTTTACATGAATAAAGAATATTTTGATTTTGATTTTGATTTTTTGATTTAGAGTCGAAAAGGCGTATTATTTTTTTATATTACTCTGGTTGGAACACGGGACAAATCATGGCAAGGTTCTTTTGTTGCTCTACATAGAGAAGAATTATTGTCGTCTCTAATGGGATATCATACGGTTTATCGTAGGCTGTTTGACAGCCACTGATTAAACTTGAATAAAAAAATAATGGGCAGCACATTTTACCAAATGCGGATTTGTGATCACAAACCCCAGTGTCTGAAAAAACCGACACAAAGTTAGGTCGACCCGGGAATCAAGCCCAGGGCCCCGAGATAAGGCAATTGGTGTGGCCAAGTAGCGCCCTCATTGAATAAAAAATCATATGTTGCGTTGGTAGCCCATGTGCCTACGTTTGCATTGTATTTGAAATTTTCTTGTTCTGTGTATTTGAAATATCTATATTCGTCGATCGTTTAGGCACGTAACGCATTATGTGTAAAGTAAAAGACACATTATTTCATAATATTCATTTATTAATAATATCATTTCTATGAAACGTATTTTGTAGAAAATAACTATGAACTAAATAAATACTATTTCTAAGAAAGCGTCTATATTTCAATTTATGGCGGTTTTTGTGCTCATCAACTGGGCACCGTGCTACAAACCTACACTCATGTTACTTAAGACATTACTTCACACACTCGTAACAGCTTTTAGGTCATGTTTATTTATATTTCTATTAAATTACAATACAAGGAAGTACAAAACACATTTCTATCAATTATTTCTATGTAATAGTCTTTTCAATCTAATATCTTAAAAGCACTGTCATATTGATATGACCAATGAGCTTACAAAATTGAACATCATTGGATATGACATTTTTGATTTTTGTGACTTTCATCAGTGGCGGGTTGAATTAAGCTTTTATACATTTATAAACAGTTTATTTGTACTACTTACTCCAGTTACAAAAGAACCAACGCTCAATAGGCTCTATTTACTATGCGTAAAGCATATTCTATTAGTCTTTGATTTGAGATCATTAAGTTCATACGGACGTAAGTTCCGGCTGTCTTAATGGATAGCCTTCTGGAGACACGGGTTCAGGTTTGACCCACTTTCCGGAGACGGCGTCCCGGGCCTTGGCGATGGCCACCTTCAACAGGTAGAGGAAGATGAGGAGCAGGCCTGTGGCGATGCCGACGCCAAACGTCGTGCCAGGGTACGTCCAATTTATCACCGGGTATATGTACGGCTGGCCCGCACTGAAAATAAAGAAAATAACAATATAGTCAACAAGGTCTAAACCTTGTCCAGAATATCGACTTTCTCGTAATAATGCTTAAAATCTTGAAATCTGTTCTTGGTTTCACTAGCTTTAAGATGGGAACATACGTTCGGAGAATGTATGAAGTTAGCTTTGTATTTGCTACTTGGTTGATTCAGGATCTTAATTTTTAAAGACGCGGTGTTTCTAGCAGATATATAATCACTCTACTAAAAGTAGCATCAACATTGATTAGTATGAAAGAAGTTTATGCATCCGTTATTGTGATGTTACTCATTTGATTGCCATGCATAATGCATAAAGTTCATACATATTTAGTTTTTAGATAATGTGTTCATTGTGTTGTTAAATCTACTCAAAATATAGAGCACACGGAACGCAAGATTAAATATAGCAACTCGGATCCGCTTTGTAACTCTTTAATCTTTATGCTTGTATTTTACGATCTAAGCTTAGAATAACATTATTCTAAGGATCTAAGATAAATATTTTTGACTTGAATAAATATACGTAAAATATTAAATACGTATAATGATTTAACCTTAAAATATACAGTAATGTGGGTCCGAATTGCTCACACGATGCCTATTTTTTGGCGGACTGCCTGTTAATTTTTTAAAAAGAAAATAAATTGATTGTTAAAGAGAAGGAAAGAATGTTTTTGATTTCCGTCGACGGATATAAGTATAAATGGAGATGCAGTCGTGCCTCTGTATAATCATTTCTGGAAAATAATAATTAGTAAATGTTTAAAAAAAAAGGTTGTACGTAAGTCTATTTAAAATATGGTATTTTTTCCGACCCAATGGAAGATATAATCCGGGGAATACCTACCTACTCACACACAAAAGAATTTTTAGACCACGATTATTGCTTAAACGCGACGCGGTTCATCTATTTTACTTTGTTCACATTCAAAATTACCGCATTTCTAAATTGACCTACATTGCTTCAATAAGCCTTCAGAAGGTTACCTACTTAGGTATTATCACAGACGAGTATTGGCAGGCGCGTGTGAATGAAAAAATCCGTGTTTTATCACGCTATACCAAGGCATTGTTTCGTGTCCGATATTAACATATGGATTCATTTGTTTTTTTTTCCTTTGTACTCAGATAAGGTGCATAATAAATGCATCCTTGCATGCTAAAGAGTCTTTATTTCCTGCAAAAAAAATTAAATTGCCATTAGTTTTGGTTCTAGACGGTGTTGTGTGGAATATCTCTAAGTATTACCTTCTATAAACTTTGGAGCTCTGTGGTCTGAGTGTTCACAGGTTGTATCGAAAGATGTCTAAGCGTTGCAGTCATCTCACGATCCCAAATCTGGCCTATACCTAGGGCAACGTATCAGCCTGGCCATCCAACGCGGAAACATGGCAAGTGTTCTAGAGACCTTTCCCATGGACGAGAATCTCATCTTAGTCTCTCAGTATGTTCAACGTTTTAATTTTTTTTCCGAGTTACTAACTTACTATACTGGCGCAGCGACCCGAATTGAGTCTTGGCCTCCCAAATAAGCGTCTCCATCTTGGTCTATCCTGCGCCACCTCCTGCCAGTCGTCCACACGAAGTTCGCGCAAGTCCTTTAGGACCTCATCCTTCCAGCGGTACCTGGGGCGACCTACCGGTCCGGTCGCCGACCACTAGGTCGTCCCACGTACGCTTTCCTCACTCCACGATCTTCGTCCATTCGCTCTAGATGACCGAGCCAGCGAAGTATTTGGCTTCTTCTTTTGGTTTTTCGAGCATTATTATTTACTAGGTATTTGGGTTCCTTTGACCTGTCAGAGATATTTGAATGCCTAATAAACCTAATAAGCTGACTTTTTTTTCGAGTAACTTACGGGTTAGTCCCGCCGGCGAGGTAGTAGACGAGCCCGAAGAGGAAGTAGAGCAGCGCGAAGGAGACGGGCTGGTAGAGGTGCAGCACGCGGCTCGGCTGCGAGGACGTGACCAGGAGCAGAAGCATCACCAGCGAATTCAGCCCGTGCACCGCCACGTCTAGCCCGTGGTTGAGTTCCTCCTCGATTCCCGCTTAACACACATTTCAAATATATTAACTTTCGCTTATACAGCGTGGAATTTTAGTCGTTGTTTTCCCGCAGCAGAACGCTTTACCTTCATTTTATCTAGTACTATCGATTTATGCAAGTAATTTTTTTTTGATTTTTTATTAAATTTGATGGGAAAATGTAAACAAAATGTGAGTAAGTAGTAAATAATCATTTTAATTGAACGCGAAGGGCAATGACCACGGCCGGTGACCGTCCGCGACGCAGCTAGTACAATTGGTTCAAGTTTCGTCTATCATAATCGTAAAACTTTTGATTTGAATTAAAAAAAAACTTTATTTAAGTATCTATTTTACTACTAAGATGAATCATTTTACTGCTTTTCTATGGGGAAAACAACGACCCAAGTAAACCATAATTAATACTATTATACTTTTTGCTGTTGTGGTACTTGAGGTAAGCATGCAACTATTTACTTTGTTTATGTTATGAGGACTGTTGTCGCCTCCTTGGACACCCGAATCCAAAACACTTTAGGAAATAAATTCCATAACTATTGTTTGTTATTTAATAGTAAAAATGACAAAATGTTCAAGACCCGGGTTAATCACAGCTGTAAAACATATTTTCGCGATGACTGGTCATGCCTGTTTATGAAATCTGTACACAAGTATTTTGTGGTGACTTCGTTGAATTTGACACTGTTAACACATTGATTGCGACTTTAAATAAGTGTAGTACTTTGATATAAGTGCATTGGGCTAGTTACAACACGCGTAACTTCGTAATAATTTAAATGTCATAAAACAATCATACTGCCTTATATATTTTTTAAATTGACAAATGAGACAGCACCTAAGTTATTTAACAGATAAATCACGAAATTATCCGTCAATGGTAAAACTGGCGCTAACTGTAGTATTGAATTCCGCATCAATAAAAAAATGTATTGTTCTCCCTATCTCACTCAGAAAACATTGTCCAAGATAGTAGAAGTAGCATGTATGGTCAGAATAAATGATTTCAATATACCATTATAAAGTACAGTCCAGTAGAAAACTGTAATGAGAAACGCGACGGGCACAGTTACGTTGTACAGCACCCAGTATGTGCGCACGTACCAGGGCAACCGCGATCTATCTGTAAAGAAAAATTCTCATATTGAAAACACGCCAGAACAACGAATTAATTGCTCTATGCCCCATTTACAGTAGAAAAGAAAATCCTCGTTATGGATTTAACAGAGGTAGAGCATAATTGAATTTCCACTCTAATGAACTGCTCTTATAGGGTAGTAACTCCTCTTTGGAAGAAGATCATAGTGGTAAATAAAGTAAATTTGTATCGATCTGGTCTGAATTTTATACCACGAAGGTGGCGCTGGCTTGGGCATTTCTATGGCACCCATGGCACAAGATTTGCTTATAATGGGTTATGTCAAGCCATTAGGAGAAGAGAGGGTAGTCTGCTTACAGTAAGTCTCGAGAGTCATAATGGTTTCCGGATAATTTAATTGTTTATTTGTCAGAGTTTTTCGTTGATCATGTGGTGGAATTAGCAGAAGCCACATTAAATTATAACAATTGATAAATAATAACCAACAGTTACGTAATATACACATAAGTACATCAATTGTATAGAACAATTAAAATAACGTGCTGTCCTCTGGATCAGTCCCTGGATGAGATTGTGGCCCAAACGATACAAATGTAAAAACTACTTGTGGAAACTCTTTTTTTTGGCTAGTGTGCAATTTTATTGAGCTGCTTCATACTTATTTCTAACTCGATGAGCTGCTTATATTATGTACTATAAACTGCTGTTTGTTTCCCAAATAAATAAAATAAAAATAAATAAATAAATAATGGTGACTAATGATTGTTTGAGTGCATGTCTCCTAAAGTTTATTTATTGCACTGCACCTGAACAGTTTGCCAACAGCATCGATGAGTCACGAGATAACTAGGTTACTAAGCCGTTATCTCGTAAAATGTTTGATTCTATATAACTGGCGGTTATCTTTTTTCGTATTAGCTAAATTAAATGTATTTTCTGAATTACTAAATAACATAAGGGATAGATACACAAAGGGATTTCAATTGTGGCTTTAAAAGTAAAAACAAACAATTAATAAATCAGTTATATAAAGGGTAGGTATGTATTAAGCCGGTTTTGAATTGATAGATTAATTCTAATTACGGCGAAATGGATAGGCATATTAACTGATATAGGCATGTTGTTTCATATAATTATGGTCACGTTGATTTTGAAATTTAGTAAATTATATGCTCCGGTTTCAGGTTCAAGTTTTTTTTATTGGGGTTGAATATAATAGAAAAGTACGACAATAAAAATTACAGAATAGAGAAGAAAAAATGCATGTTTACTCACTTAACGGTCCGTAGAAGTAGCACCTGCAAGACACTGCAGCTCCAAAACCTGTGGCCAGGGTTATTAAGGCGAGGCCCCAGTGTGTTAAGTAGATAAACCAGAACTGAAAAAGTCCGTCCACGATGTATATTGACATGGACGCCAAGACGATGCCAAGCGCCGTCAGAAAGAGCAACGTCCGTAGTATAAAAAGCGGCGTGGATGACCGATTCGTTTGCCAAACGCTCAGGTAGAAGTCCGACGGGGTGAGGTGCTCCACTCCCAGGTTACGAGCCTGGAGTTCCTCCTTAAAATACTTTTTCACTCCACTCATGTTGTATTTTTACGGTTAGTACGCGAACTAGTACGTGTTATCGATTACAACAAAGATAGTACTGCGTTATCAGCTTGAGGTAGTGTGCCGTTATCATGTCTGCCAATTCCTATTAATTGATTTTAACCTTCGGTTTATTTGATTAAGTTTTTTGAATTAAAGTGTGTGTTGTTTAAAAACATAGAAAATGATCGAAACCAATAGGGATTTTTTTTATACAATACTGTAGCAACATTTTGGTATATCAGGTAGGCTGCGTGTCTGTCTGCCAACTGAAGTAGTATAAAAAATAATAATAATCGTAATCAGCTGTCTGAAAATTGTGTTTTTAAATTGTGTGCTACCTACGAGTTTTGTCTGAATTAAGGAGATATAATTTGGTGTTATTTAAGAAGAAAATAATATTTAATAAGAATACAAAACTAAGCTTCTGTGTATACAGCAAAAACACTATTTTGTCCTTCTTTCACGTCGTAATGGAGCAACAGATTAAGTTTAAAATCATTTAAGTAAAAAAAAATAATTCAAATTTGATTTAAAATTTAAAAATTAAAATTTAATTTAAAACGATAATCAAGTTTAAAATCATAAGATTCGTTGTTCGGATCAGGAACATAAATACACAATTGGTGATAAGATAACAGTTAATGTATTTTTAAATGTACTTAATTATAATTTATTAACAATTTTGTATCTTTGGTAATACAATGGATCTCCTCATCAACCTTGTCATTGTTTTGAGTAATACGCATACTAAATATGTCTTATTTAATTCCAGACTACAGTCTAAGGCCTTCACAAACTTCACGGCCTGTTTCCACCATTTCTAGATAAGTCTTAAAGGGCACAGCCAGATGACATTTAGGGCAGCGCAGACGGCACACTTTTTGTGCGAAAGAGTCTGCCGCGGATTTTTCACAGACTCAACGCACAAAAAGTCTGTCGCGGATTTTTCACAGACTCAACGCACACGACGCACATCTTCGATCATTTTGTCGGCAGAACTGTAGGGACGTAGACGCTATGAAAATCGTGCAGAGATTAAAGATCGCGAAGTATTATTTTGTACTTGATGTAACAGACAGAAAAAGACGAAGAAAATTTTGGGTACATCCTATACTTTCGGAAAGATTACTGAAGGGAGAGTTCTATATTAAACATTCAATTCTGAACAACACCGGTTTTTTTTTTAAGTTTTATAAAATGTCTGTTACTACATAATATGATGAGTTGCTATTTATTTTAAGACCTGCTTTGACTCATTCAGACACAACAATGAGGAAGTTAATAATAAATAATAAATATCTCTGGACATTATTCACACAGCGCCATCTAGCCCCAAACTAAGCATTAGCTTGTGCTATGGGTGCTAGACAACGGATAAACATTACTTATATACTTTTTTTTTTGTAAATACATACATAATATACATAGAAACACCCAAACCGATACAAACAGACATGTTCATGCACACAAATGTTTGTACCGTGCGGGGATCGAACCCGCGACCTGTGGTGTAATAGCCGACTTCTCAACCATTACACCTAATGGCTCGTCAAATTAGTATTTCGGTTAAAGAAACTTTATTCTCAAAAAGAAATTAGATAAACACTTACATGAGAACATTAAAATTTATAATAAAACAAATTATCCGGCAACAAAAAATAAATAAATAAATAAATAATAATAATAATAATACTACCAATTACACAGAGCAATCACTAGTTACAATTTGTTTACAAAAATTTTCTTATACAGAATATTACCAAGAAACAAGTTTTAATGTTTAAACTCACTGCGGACCGAGTTTTAATGATTTTACATAATATATGTATTAATATCTATATTCTGCCATAGAAGTATCATAAATTATTGGTCTATTTTGTATTTCATTAATAAGCATCGTTATATCGATGTCTGGCGCCATAATAGATCGCACAGAACAAAGAAAATTTTCTCTATAGATCGCATACGTACGTTACGTCCCACCACTAGATTGCAGACTAAAATGTACGCCAATGTGCGCCGTCTGCGTTAGCCCGTGTTGAAGCAAACGTTCCATTTTTTTCGCACACTTTTTGTGCGGAGCGGTGTGGCGCGGCGCGGCGCGGTCTGCCTGAATCACACGGATTTTGTGCGCGCCGGACTTTTTTGCGCGTCGTCTGCGTTACTCCATACAGTTGCATACGTTCTATTTTCGCAGACTAAAAAGTCTGTCACGGATAGTCTGTCGTCTGCGCTGCCGCTTAAAGTCATGATAATACTGGCTGCAATTTTCCAACTGACCTACCTATACCTATGAAGCATCTTGATCAGAACTTGCTTGCCAATTCTTGAATAGATTCTTTGTTGTACAGTGGCGAAAAAGACTTATAGTACACGAAACAAGCAAGTACAGCAAGATCCAATGAGACTGCTTATTGGATCTTGCTTGAACATAAGCCACATGTCTAAAGGGCGTAATTGCTGGTAGAATTCCACTTGCGGCTGAGCCAGTCTCTCAGCATGGAGAAGAATACGGAGACGACGGTGAGGCCGGTCAACACCACCATGCCGGCTAGGACAATTCCTATAGTTGACCCAGGATTGCTCCAGTCTAGCATGGGGTAGATCCAAGGCTCGCCGAACCTGCAAGGAGACACGACAATAATCACTTTAAAACAAATAATATACTCGGGTTAATTGTTCACTAAAATTCGAAAAGGGTTGTTTTAAGTATGACAAGTAGCTCATTCAAGTGGCTTTGACAAAATGACAAATAGACAAAGCGACGTTATTACAGTCTGTTCCACATAAGTTGTCCTTTTGCCGCTATATTGGCAGCATTGCCTACGCTTTGTAAATCTGTCAAAAAACAGATTGAATGTATTGAAAAACAATACTACCAATATAGCGGCTAAAGGACTTCTTATGTGGAACAGACTGTAGTACAATACAATAAAAACCTAGTCATGTAATGGATACATTGTTTGTAAATCGACATTTCGGATTAAAATACTTATTATCATTAATTATATCACAGATGTAACAAATTAATTGAGTTCCGCAAATATGTAGTATTAATTCGAAATAATACATATAAATAAACTAGCGACCCGCCTCGGCTTCGCACGGATGCAATGGTGTTCCTCTACTATATTATGCATACATCCTTCCTCTATCTATTACAAAAACCGCATCAAAACCCGTTGCGTAGTTTTAAAGATCTAAGCATACATAGGGACAGACAGCTGGAAGCGACTTTGCTTTATACTATGTAGTGATGATGATGCGAAAGTAACTATGTCTGTCTGCCACGTTTTACGGTTTAGCCGTAAAACGCATAGCATTAGCAAAGTTTCCATGGGATGAAAGAAACGGTAGTGTTCTGGTTTGTCCGTCTTTTACGTCCCACGCTACAGAGCAATAGATCGAGGTGTATGGGAATAGTTTGGGACTTAGAGAGTGATATAGGCTTCTTTTTATCAAGAAATATATCAAAGTCCTGCAGGATAACCACGTATAGTGTATATTCATGCAGTTTTAAATAGAAGAGCGTGATCTTTTTACTAAATATGCAGAAAAAAATGTTAGGCATGAGAAATACCTAACAGATTCAAGATTTATTGCCATTGCATCCAAAATCATGATACTTAGGTATTGATTGTAATTAGTTTCGTTGAAACATCATCATAAGTTATTTCATAACGATCGGAATTCGTTTTGTATGTGTTAATAGTATGATGAAACCGCACAGCCTCTGACCCGCAATTGAGCTCAAATGCGAAATGTTTCTTACATTTCGCTGAATTATTAACGAGAGTTTTGTCGGTACACTACTGTATGAAATAGTTATAACTGCACAGCTTTGCAACTTTATTATCTTGATGGACAGTTGCAAATGGATTAAACCACAGACTTCTATCCATATCTGTGAATTAAACATTTACTTAGAGAGATTCAATAATTCTCGCTGCTTGATTGATTAAGTTAATTTGAATTTTTGTTCGGTCGGATACTCCGGTCGACCGAACTATATACGTCTAGAGAGGATCAATACTTTTTTCATTTTATCTTATTTACAGTCATTTGTTTTTGCATTAATAATGTTACAAAAATCCGTAAAATTAAATTGAATAGCATGAATGTGCGCACATAACTGCAGAATGGCTGCACGAAATTAGACAACTCGTTTTTTGTTAGTAACTAAAAAAAGTTATATTTTCATTTTTAGTCACCATGTTATTTACTAGACACTAGTTTTTTATTTCCAGATAAAACTTCTTTTTTTTCAACATGATATCTTAAAGAGAGAAGACAAATGATAAAGACGATAATTGTACTTACGCGCTTGTTCCTCCGGCTGCAAAATATATCACAGTAAAGAGAACATAGACGGTGAAGTAGAGAAGGGGGTAGATAAATTGGAAGAAGACTATGGAATGCCGCGACACCGCCATGAGGCAGAACATCACCACTGAGTTTATGCCATGGACCAACAAGTCCACCACTGGGTTCGGGTTGAAATCCTCAGCTGGAAGTTAAACATATGTATTATAAGATTTGGAATTGCCTCGGTGGTCTAGTGGTTTTAGTACCGAGCTGTGATAAGGGGTCCTGGGTTCTATTTCTGGGTCGGACAAAATTTGCACCGGATTCTTCAGTTTTCGATCGCCGCATTTGGTAAGCGTGGTGTTAATCACCACGCTTACTAAATGCGGCCAGCACCCATAATAATGGCGATGAGTTAATAAGCTCTTCGGATCTTCGAGCTCAGGATTTCTAGTTGCTGGCACATTAATATTGTCGAAACACAGTCAGAGCTATTATGACGACAAACTGGAAGGTAGAAGCTAACCAGTCGGACTCTGAAAAAATCTTACAACTAGCTAGACCCAAGGTCCGTACCGTAGGTCGTGAATCGAATCCACGACCTACGGTATTTATTTTATACCCGAACCGTTTAGCCACTGTTTCTCGCAATTGGTTAAAACAAATAATAAATGCAATATAATGTAATGACGTTGCACATTACAAATGTGAAAAAATGTTATTTAGGTACGGTTACCCGTTGAGAGAAGGAAGCTTTAATTACTATGGGGCTAGAAAAAACCTCTTAGGATATTTAGGCATTTGTCGTTGCAAAAACTTATTGTGTACATCTATGACTTACGATAGGCGTCGGTCAGGAAGGAGTAGTAGAAAAAGGTGACGAAAAAGGAGAGCGGCAGCGTTATGCAGTACAGCGCCCAGTACAATCGTATGTACCATGGAATACCAAACGTTGAGTCTGAAACATAAATACTTCTACTAATAAAACGCCTCGTCGCAGTAGGGTTCAAGTATTTGCTTGTTTTGTATGTCTGACTTTTTATTTTAAAAGAAAGAGGCGATTGATTGAGGAAACCCGCTTGAAATATATGTATAATATCTTTGACCTAAACATACTGCTGCCTACATTACCTATGTACTCCTATGTACATACATCTAAGAAGATGACGAAAACCAAAGACATAAATTATGAAGAGAGGAGAGCTATTTTGTATAATACTTGCGCTGCCAATTGAAAATAAAATCACTACTCGTAAATGGATGCAAATTAAAGACCGCCAAAAGACTAAAACATATGTATTTTTATAACACGTTATCAAAATATGTGTTAAGGATATCGTGTATTCTAAAATACGGCTGTATTATGCGCATAGCCACATAACTTTAGTCATCTCTTCTTTTTATTATTTTATTTTCGTAAAAGTAATAAGCATGTAAGTACTTTAATGCTTATTATTAATTATGAAATGATAAATGTGATATATTATGTTTAAAAACAATTTGGTAAAAAATTTCAAGTTACAAGAACGAGAGCCTACAATAGTGTCACGCACGGGAGACATAAATAGTGATCAGTACTTTAATGGCAAATATTCCTGCGAGCCCGTTTGCCTTCTAGAGTAAAAATATTTTTTTGGTACAAATATTAATGTATGAAATTATACTACTAATAGTATTAACATTATTCAGTTCTATTGACTTTTAATTAAGGGCCGTTAGTAACGTTAATGTATGATTCTCATTTTTAAGTGGTGATAACGGGAAAGGTATCTGCTACGTCACCACTGGTAACAATCGGGATTATTTTTCCCCATTTATACTCAGTGGTGACAAAGCCAGTGGAGATAACTGGGAATAGCCTAATATTGCATTAGATGAGATTTATTTTGATTATCGATATCAACGACACGATTAGATATTATAATTTAACAAAGGTCTTTCTTTGTGTTATATCCTAACGATAAAAGTTAACATAACTTGTGTTACTTTTGAAATTAATAATAAAAAGTGTAACGCCGATTTCCTTTTCTAATACGACAGACCATGTAATATGGGATTTTTCCTGTTTCCAAAAAAATATTTATTTATTTATTTATGTTGTTGCCTAATTTTTCATCCATAGTTACTTTGGATTTGAACAAATTTCAGATTGCTCAGAAACTAGATGAGCCAGATTGTGGCAGCACATTGAATGATGTTTCTTGCTTAATTAGCTCGTAATGCCGGCTGAAGGAGCATAAGAAATCAAAAATAAAAGGAAGTTATGACTTACCAATAGGTCCTCTCCAACAAGCCACAACAGATATAGCAGTCGCGATGCCAGTACAAGCAGTGTTTAAGGCGACTGCCCATTGTGTGTTATATGTTGCCCAGTATCCGATGTTTCCAACATTCTCTGCGAAGACCAATGATGCTATTAGAGTTCCCAGAGCTCCCAAGAATATAATAATCCTGGCGAAAAGTAGTGGATATGGAGACCGGCTGCTTTGCCAACAGCTCAAGTAAAAGTCTGAAGAGTTTTCATGTCTTAACGCCACATAGTCCGAAGACCAGTAGAAGTGATCCTTCAATCGCTGCTTCACACCCATTTTGGAACAGTGCATACATGCGACTGTCGGGCATTTATAACCATCTCTGATACAAATGTTATCTTAGATTAGCAATCATTAATCATTAGTCTGCTTAAATGTTTTTGTAGACTATTTTTGTGATTCATATATTATAATCGACTGTTAAGATCTTATTCATGATTCGTATCTTAGACAGGTTAATGATTTTTATATCTATGTGGCTTTTCATTCTTGTCGCTTTGTGCAAAAATCATCTTAGTCTGGCGCGCTATGAACAATTAAATATTGTGGCATATTAATGTGTTGATTTATTGTATTATTAATATTTTAATACAATAATGTTTTTTATGACAAAGTTTTGACAAAACGAGCGGAGGAAGATGTAAAACATAATAATTTTGGCCAGGCATATCAGTGATTTTTAAAAAACCTATTTTTTTCCATGGATCAAAATGAGGAAGGTTTGGGTGTCGATACATAGGTGATAACCGGGTGATATATCGTTTACGAGTATGACCGCTAGCTGTTCTCTACTCTGTGTCATGTACCTTTTTTATCTATTTGTATTTATTGTTAATTCAGTATATGCTCATTTCAATACCAATAACGTCTATCAGAGGAGTCTTTGTGTAAAGCTTTCCTGTATGTGAGTACATTTTTGATAACCATCTTGATATGATCAATTAGTCTACCTTATTACTAAGGTATTTAGATAAACATTTCCTAGTCACGCATTGTTGTTGTGTTGTCATCATTGTAAGATGTTTTTAAAAAAATATTAAAAAAAAACCATTATATAGTTTGTGTAGAAATACAAATCGTATCTGTTTCAAACTTAACTTGCAAAATTTCACCCAAACCAACAGTAAGTTTATAAAAGCTTTATTAAAAAGCAATTTTCACTACTGAGTACGAGTAAACTTAAATTTAAAAGCTTCAAATATATTGCAATAGTTTCTGATGAAGCTTCCCTTGGCTCAAGGATTAAGGTAGGTGGGCCACGTGTTTGTTAGCGGAAGATAAAAAATAATTACGATCTCTTTTCTTGTTAGAAACTGGATTTAGTGTATGCCTTAATTATACTATTTAAACATTGTTTAAGCTTATTCATTGATTAATAAATTTTATAATAGCTTATAAACGAATAATTTAAAAATAATAGTTATTGGCGTTTCGTTCAAGTTAAATATCAGGGAGCTTAGGGACCTAAGGTTTTTCAAGCTTTTAGGTAGTATTGAAGAAATAAAGCATGTCAGGCTTATTTACAATTTTTATTTATAAAAATATAAAAACTATATCTGGACAAAGTAAAATATAACTTGAGATAGGTACGTACACATCATCTGAATATGTTTTAAAATATTACTAATTTTATGTAATATTCTACCTATCTTAATATAAATATTTTATTTTCCCTTTACGTGCGTCTCGGTTGTTTTTCAATTAATCAGACAAGATGTAAACAGAGAGGATCTCATACTGTAAGATCCTTAATACTTCTATAGTTTAGCCAATTATTGACCTGCTGATACAGTAATCAGTCAGTTCTTTTATCGACAAAATATGTATATCTATGTGGGTTTACAAAAAGAATTACGCGCGGGTGAAACCGCGGAAGCGACCGCTGCTGTCTATTATAATATTTCCATAGTATAAAATAAAATATAGAACAGCCTAGCGAATATTTACTTCAGATTATTTGCTAATTAATTTAATAATTATTACTTCAAAAAAGAAAGAAACATATTGTGATTTCATACTCTTGCCCGTAAGTAGAGTTGGAAACTTGGAAACGGCCCCTCGAGGAGCTCGGTGATATGTCGGTCACCACCCACCAGCATCATATAAAATCAGCCCTCCCTGCACAGATAAGACACTTTTTGTGCCCACTAACTTACTCGTTTAATGTTACAATGGTGTGCGGTGGCTACCAAAAGTGTCTTTATCTGCGCCGTAAAGAGACTATTATAGTGTTACTTAGATATATATATTTTCTCAACTAAGTTATTTGATGCGCCTTGTCAGCGTTTAAGACGAGTTCTTTCCGGGTGTATCTGCGGGTGAGGCAGTCCCGCAGGTGGGACAGGCCAATGGCCAGGATGTGCAGCACGAGCAGGAAGGCCGCCACCGCGAACACCAGGCCTGACGTGGGGCCTGGGTTACTCCAGTCCAGCATCGGGTAGATGTACGAAGCACCGAGCCTGAAATAAAGAAAATGGGATTAATATAATATGAATGCATAACATGATATTCCCATGTTTTGTTTCAGGTTTTCATTTATATGACCAGCAAAAGTTTTATTTGAGTAAGCATGTTTTATTTGTAATAAAGATCTAAACCTCTTTTAAATTCCTTGAGGTACTTTTCAAATAAAAAAAATAAGTACTGATAGGTAAACTTCACAAACACTGATTTGATTCCAAAGTACCTACATTAGGAGCGTTAGCACTTGTGTTATGGGTATCAGATTTAATTGATGAATACTATCGTAACATTTATAGATTCAGCACCGATTTAAAGTAAATTAATCATCAGCTTGTCGCACTCCACTGCTGGACATAGGCTTTTTCAAACGCTCGCCACTTTGCTCGATCCTTGGATACTCACAGCTTCAGCCAGCCATCTTTCGCAAACTCTACCTTAAACTAATAGTACAAAAAAGGGGATCACTTACTGGTTGGTGCCGCCGGCGTAATAGTAGATAATGGAGAAGGCCATATACAATATGGTGACTAGGAAAGGGTAGAGGAACTGCAAGAGGTGCAGTGGGTGGCGCGCCGTGGCCAGGAGGCAGAGCATCACGAGGGAGTTGACGCCGTGCACGAACACGTCCAGAACTGGATCCATGTAGTCCATGGCCACGCCGTCGGGCAAAGCTGGAAAATGTTTTAAGTAACCATGTTAATAGGGACCATTTTTTTTGACACTTTTAGCAGTAGTGATTACCTACTTGCTCAGTGCTGTCAGCTTACCTAGTGTCGCTGTTACCTAGTGTATTGCTAGACCGTCTGTTTTGAAGATGACGGTCCGCCCTTTTGGCCAGTTTAGCAGGCACATCGTATGACCGATGTATTAAAGATGATGGTCGGGGAGCAATGTGTATTAAACATTACTAAAATGTGTCATATCTAATCTCTCAGCTTAAACCGTGGTAAACCATACCGAGGTAAGTTAATGTAAAATTACTTAATTTAAAAATGGCTGAAATCCTTGTCGAATTCTGAACAAGTCCTACCAACAACCACACTAAAGCGGGAATCGAACCAACGACCAAAAACTTGAAACAATGGAAGCAGTAAAAGCTATTTAACAATATGTAAAACCTTACTTGGAGAGTACAGAAGAACGTAGTAGAAGATGGTGATGAAAAAAGCGACGGTCACCGTGACACTGAACGAGGCCCAGTACAGTTTCACGTACCATGGCAGCTTCTCGGAATCTGAAGAGCAAAATACGTAACTGTATGAATATTATATTAAAACACTTAACATAAGCTGTAGAAAAAAAGACGGTGATCTTTCACCGCAGAAATGGACAAATGTCACAAAAAAGCTTGTCGAGGACAAGGATACATGACTCGTGGTACCACTAGTAATAAAATCGTCGTCACCAATGATATTATTATTATAATATCATTGGGCGTCACCACTAATTTGCCCCATTACTGATATCAATTTCATCTGATATCCTTATGATCCCCACCTTAGATTAAAAATACTGTTCAATCTGTACATCCCCACAAATAAATAAAACAAGAATCTGGAGTATCGATCGCTACGAAACTACGGTCACATAAATCCTTAAAATTTTGAAAATGAAGGACAAGAAGAATGTTAAATATTTCATTTATTATTGCTAATATAGCAATAATAAATGAAATTTAACAAAAGTTTGCATAACATTCGACTTACAGATTGTAAAGCAAATTTATTGTCGACCATAAATTAACAGATAAAGTTAGTACAGAATTTTATGTTTTGACTTTGGTCAAATATTGATTGACCTAATGGAGTTTTGATTGTGAAAATTGAACAAAATTCAAGCATGGGTTGAGTCCCTAGAGAATTATTTAATTTTCTTAGGTCCCAACCGACAACAAGTAGGTGTTGTATGACGTGTCAGCCATCATCTCACTAAACCATATCAGTGGGAATGTAATAAATTTAAAAAATCGAGAGTAAGACAAAGAACAATGGCAAAGTCCCATACTACGTTTGTCCTGGATAAAAATTAGGGCGTCTATGATTTAAAAAATGCTTATACACTAGCAATTGCATTACATAAACATTTCCAAAAAGAATTTTAACAAACGGTGGTTGCAAAAAAAAGTTATAAGTATTTTTGTACTTTGAGGTTATGTTGGTAATGAAACAAATCCTTGTTTGTTTTCTTCTTTTAGTAATTAATAAAATTATTTTTTATTAAAATAGTCATCTAAGAAGCAGTCAGAGGAAATATAAACAGTCTCCTAAAACATTTATGAGAATACTGGAGGCCTACCATGAACTTTTAGTTAGCGATTCATTTCCGATGCAATTCATTTTAGGAACCCAAACTGAATCGCTAAAATTCGTACCATGAAGTGCCTTTAGCTGACTCGCATTTGCATCGCTCACGGACGGAGGAATGAACGAACGAAATTTGTCTGTGGTCCGTGTGAGAAAGAGATAACGCTATACACTGTTGCATAAGTTAGTCTCTTTTACTCGTCTGGATTGCGAAGCTAGCTGTCAAATTAAACATGACATGAGTCAATCATGATTTGACAAATGGCTGACAGTACTTGAAAACTGCTGAGAGAAAATTACGTGTTTATATTATTGGAATTTAAAAGTCTTAGAAATTGTTTTTTTGCAGTAACACCTAAGAAACACTAAATACTTAACGGAAATACTTAAATTACGTATATTTTGACCATTTACTTTAAGTAAATAACAAAACGATTCAGTTTACGCTAAGAAATAGCAACTTTTTTTGAAACGCTTACTTTGACAGTTAAACGATTCAGTTTAGGTTGAAATGTCACGTCATGGTACGAAAAGTGAATGAATGAAAACAGTTTGCGATCCAATTGCCGACTTGATTTGGCGTCGCCCAAACTGAATCGCTTTAAGGACGTCGTGGTATGAAATCGCGAGGCAGTTTATTTTAGGTCGTCAATTGAATCGCAATAAGAGTTCATGGTAGGCCCCCTGGACCTTTTAAATATCGTCTGTGGCTAAAGTACAAACCGTGCAAAGCCAAAACCTATAAAAAAAAAAATAGATTATCAAACAAATTGCTTTGCAGTTTCCCGCTGTCAAAATAACTTTGGTAGCAGTGTTGCAATTGGCAGATAGTTAAATATTACACGAGACAGCTTTTAAAGTTACATTTTTACCAATAAAGAAACATTACGCTATTTTATGTACGAAGGGAACTTCCACTGTGCTATTTTTAATTATATATAATTTCTAAGTTACACATTGCATTGAAATAAATTATGTTTATTCCTTTTTCTTATTATTGAAAAAAATATAAATGTGTTATTTTTTCTAAAGCGGCAACACAAACGCGTAAGATATTAATATTGTAATCAACTGAGAGGTTTTTATAATTCAAGATTTTATATCGGCCTTTAAATAAAAATGTGTTATGATGTAAAAATCTGGCTAATTCTAATAATCGTTTTTGTATAAGTCAAGTTTTAAGACACCTTAAAAAACATGCAGGTATCAAACTGCCATTGTTCTTTAAGATCTAAATATGTACATGACATGTGTGTAGTAAGATCTTCGAGTTACATTTATAGTAAAAGCACGTATGTAATGTAACTGAAGTAATTTTTTTTTAAAAATAGCCTTATGTCTCTTAAATTACTAGAGGGTCCTAGAAAGCCTTAAAGCAGTGGCTAATAAATAAATGTTTGTATAATTTAGAGGAGTACTTTACGCTGTAATTATTAGCTACCTGTATCTTAGATATTACATGAGATATGTAATAGAACATAATTTATGTAATTATTCCAATATTGTACGTCCGAAATGGACAGTTTTATACAAAAAATAACTTACTTACTAATGATCCGGCTCAGTGCTACTAATCTATTTATCTACTTGGATGACTACATATACATTCTAATACATTCTAATATTCTTACGCTGTAATTACTTGCATTTTTTATTATCAGTTATCAGAAAAAGATGACGGTGAATTGAGCGACTTCTGCTTAATTCTGTTTTTTCATGGTACTTTAGTTGGCTGGCAGACGGGCATGCAGCCTACACGGAAAAGCGCCAATACGGCTAGGCCTTTTGAACATGACATCCATTGCGTAACACTTCAGTATCAATGTCTCTCATTGGAAACCCTGATTACTCATTACGAGTACCAGCTATTTCTAAGAAAAAATACTAATTCTTATCATTTCACAATCTGTTATTAAATTCGCGGGAAATAGCCTTGTTAGGTCATAATTAAATTAAAATATAATAGCACGTGCAGTTTTCAATAAACTGTAAATTAGTAACTTATCACGAATATTTCATATCATACATATTATAGCATTATTACCCAGCAAAACCATTGAAAATTTTTTTTTTGCTTTTCCTCATGTATTTTATTAGATTTGGCGGTGTAAAAATCAAAGCCTCGGAAAGGACGTAAGCCGGGTATCTTGCGCCGAATCCCATTCAGTCAGGCTGGCCTGCTGCCCACCGTGTTTAGAGAGTGAGGGCATATGGAGTGCACCAGTGTTTGCGCACTATACTTAATATAATATACCTGCGTAGTTGGTTGATCGTTAAGTTTGACCGTTTGTAGCGGAAACTCAATTAACTAAAGGTCTACTTCATTATTTAATAAGTAATACAACAAACTAGTGAAATATACATATAAATGCATTCTTGTATATTATCATTTGAATTTGTCTCATGATCTTCACAGTCAGTAAAATAAAAACTTACCTATTGATCCTTTAACGGTAGCCATGGCGGAGACAAAAAACGCGCTTCCACTGGATATAGTGATCAGGACAATGCCCCAGTGCGTCATGAAGATAGGCCAGTATCCGAGGTCCATGAATCGGTTGGAAATGACCAGCGAAGATATGAGAATGGCGATACATCCCAGGAATAGGATGAGTCTGACGCAAAGGAGGGGTACCGGGGAACCGCCTGATTGCCAGCTCCCGAGGTAGAAGTCCGAGGCGTCGTCATGGGCCAAAGTCAACTTGTTAAGGCGGAACTGCTCTCTAAAATACCTCCTCGCTGCCCCCATGTTGACAACTCCAGTGTGACTGTCCGTAGTTTTCGGTTGTAGCCTCGAGTAATAGTTATCTTAGATTAGAATTCGCATTTTATTTACACTATTTAGATAATCGATTTTTAATAATTTACTACTCTTGTACACGCAGTATCATCTTATACAAGAGTCTACCCTGGCATCGCACGTTTGCGATTCATAGCAACTTGACATCGTAGGTCAGAGGTAAAAACAATTTCTTTGGGACAAGGACAGTGTTTGTTTTTTCAGCAATTTGTTCTTAAAAAAACGAATATTTAATATTAAAAGAAAAAACGGACTGTTCCTTTGTTTAGCGTTGCACGTCATCTTGATATAAAGGATAGAAGGCCAAGAATACAATATTACATACTCACATTACTCTCAAAGATGTTGGATGTCTTCAAGGATGTTGTTTAAGCACCTGGATCTGTGCAAATAACTGAGGAGACTTATTTCCGAATACCAAGGCTTAGTTTTTTTAGACACCGTTACAACACCAAAGCTACTCGTACACCTATTAAATGTATACTCTACAGTCATTTATTGCCTTTCTTTGTATTTTGTGGGTTGTTTGAGCATTCAGTTCCAAACTTTTAAGTATAAAATCAATTCCTAAAAGGCTATTATCTGATATTTTGGGTGTAGCAACAGATTATGATTGGGTGCAGATGGTCCACCGTACCCTCTCCTTCCTACGAATATGTTAGTGGAATTCAAGAAGTTTGGTGGGTAAAAATATTAATGCCAAGTCTGTAATAGGATTTAGAGCTTGAATATGATCCAACAGGGATCCAACTAATATAAGCTGCTGCATATTTGAACTAACGTCAATGGTAAGCTCAGCTACAGTCTGTGTAAATAATCAGATTTATTAATATAAAAGATTTGCTTGTAGCAGTCGTGTTCTAATGTTATTTGCGATAATCTGTATCCAGGATTAAGAAAGCGATACAAAATCGTAATTCCACGAGCAGAAAAATACCTGTCGTCGTATAGATACCTGTCAGATTAATTTACGAGCGTTTATCTAACTTTGGTTCTTTACCATGGAATTAATATTATCTATTACGTTTATGTACTTTACTAAGTATCTTTGTTTTATTTGTGTTATTACAACAATATAGTTTTTACGATCACGATTATTTATCATTTGCTACATTACATATGCGAAAAATTGATGATAACTATTACCTAAGGGCACTAAAACTTTTGACAAAGATACGGGGTATCGTTGTAAATTCCTTTAACCACATTGTTCTGAATAGATAAATAGGGACACCAGGAAAAAGAGTGAGAAAAAGAGGCAAAAACACTAGCAATACAACTGAGAATACAACCAATACAAGCACTTATTGCACTTATTGACAGCACCTATATTTCAATTTCAAACCAACAACAATTTATGACATTTGAAACGAATTATAAAGATCTTTAAAAAAGGTTCGATCAAGAATAGGTACATTCATGGAATTAATGTTACATTATATATTAATTCCTCGCTGAACGCCTCGATGGTCTAGTGGTTTAAGTACCGGGCCAAGATCTCGGGGTCCTGGGTTCAATTCCCGGGTGGAGCTAACTTTGTGTCGGTTTTTTCGGGCACAGCTCGGGTTTGTGATCACCAATCCGCATTTGGCAAGCGTGGTGATTAAGCCAATACCCATTATTGCAGCGATAACTTGATTCCAAGGATGGAGGCCTTTGCCCTGCAGTGGGTCATTAATAGGCTGATACTTATACTTATATATTAATTAAGTCTATGAGGTACATTACCCATGTTACTTCTAATACTTATGGTCGCGAAGCGGTTGGGTTTACTCAGGTTTACTACTGTCACCAGAACAACATAACAGAAGAATATTGACCTTTTTAAGGTCGGTACTTCTTCTGTTTTATTGTATCACGTGCATATTTTGTTTCCAAAAATCAAACAAGTATTTATTAAAAAAATATATTAATAAAATAGGAGAGGAGGAGATTATTTTAGATTTGATAAATTATTACAGCTAATAAACCAATAAAGTACCTACTGTTTCGACATTATAGACGTGTGATATCACAGACTCACAGTTAATTATGTCACAAACATTTCCAAGTTACTGTTTTTAAAAAAGTTGCTGGCTTGACTTGTCGATCAAGTAATTAAGTGTATGTGATCATGACATTTTTTGTGCAATATCGCCGTGTGAGGAAGTCCCTCAAGGTGGAGAGGCCGACGACGAAGAGGTGGAGGACCAACACGAAGGCAGCCACGGCTACCGCCAGCCCCGCGGTCGGCCCCGGGTCACTCCAGTCTAGCACTGGATAGATGTAGCGATTACCAAATCTGCAAAAACAGCGGTATTTCAGTATTCGGTCAGAATTAACGGGCTTTTCCTAAGCAAGCGCGCTCCATCGTAGACCGCATAGTTGTTTAACATCAGGCAACTTTGAGGTCAAGTGCTGGCTTAGGACAAACAAGAAAATAAAAAATAAATAAAATGTAATTGTCTTTTCTGCATCTCAGAAAATAATACGAATAATGATTATAATGTTTTGTTATTTGCGCAACTAGAGAAATGTGATGGTAAATTCGAATCGAGTTATTTTTATGAAAGTTCTTGGTTACACTACTCATCACAGTGACGCTTCTTAACTCTCGTTTTATGTTCCTGGCACGATGGTACCATCTGAATCATTGATGCGATGGCATTATAAACACAAACGCATCAATAAGACGTGTCTTTAAATGAATTTTTAAATACAAAGTCATAGAATTCCAAGGACCTAGCACGCCTTATTTTACTACCAAATAGACCATCGGGTCAGTGAAGAATACAACTTACATTACATACTGAAATAAAATTATGCAAATAAGAACATATAAATCTTTTATACCAAAATTTTTAAAAATATACTTCATAGTTACTTACTACATTTTCTTTTAGGACCACGCGCTTAAGCATTTTAGCCGCAGACTACCACGACCTCCGATGTGTGGGACATGAGGTTAAGCATCCCACTTCCCACTAGACTCTCTCAGTTGGCAGACAGACGCGCAGCCCATCTTATGGTAAGCGGCTACTGCGGCCTATTACACTGAGAGACACTTCGCCTGGAAGCGTCGCTCAAAGTGCTGCCAGACTGTAGGCTCATCCTATAGATAGGTAGGGTAAGTTACTACGCTTACCGGTCAGTGCCGCCAGCTAAGTAGTAGATGATAGAGAAGCCCACGTAGACGACACCGACGAGGAATGGGTAAAGATAGTGCAGCAGATGTATGGGGTGGCGCGCCGTGGCCAGCAGGCAGAACATCACGATGGAGTTGACGCCGTGCAGGAACACGTCCATTACCTCGTTCCACTCGAGGTCCTCGTCGAACCTAGCTGTATAACATAATTATATCGTATTATATTGCTAATTAGCACTAGTGTATAAGAGAATAATATTTATATGTTATGTTTAATATGTTCAATAGAAATGGTTAAGTTTGTCTTTATTAGATGAGTCTGGAGTTAAATACAAGTTTTTAGACATATACTTTCTTTTTTCTCCGTCTTGCACTACCCTTTATTTTCTGTTCAAACTATTTTTCATACTTTCCTCTATCCTAAAGTTGACTGGAAGAAATCGCTATTAGCGATAAGTCCGCCTGTATTGTACAGCTTTATTATATTACATGTTTTCCTATGTTTTTGTGCAATAAAGAGTATCTATATACCTAATAAGAGAGAGAAAGGTACTGTGTTTTTTTTTCAGCAGTGGTAAAAGTCTTATGAATACCGCAGTTGTATTAGTAATGAGAAGAACTGACGGAATTATACCAACTCCGCCTATACTACTTTAAAAAACTCGTAGACGGGAGTCGCTGTGTGCGAGACGCATTCAATGGCTTCCAGTAAACTCCTCTTTACCAAATGAATTAACCTAGACCTTTCTCCTCGTTTTGAGCAGTGTGACGTAAAAGAGATCTTTTGGCATTGTCCCTTCACTCTTCAGTATTTATTTAGTAGACTTTTACGTATGATTTATTCTTCTCTTTACAGACTGTACTTTTTTAATGTGTATCAATAGAGCAAATGTCTTAAAACTTAAAATAATTATATTATTGTATAGTTATGAAAATTAATTCTAAACTTACTCGGAGGATACAGGAGTACGTAGTAAAAGACAGAAATAAGGAAAGCCACGGCCATTGTCATGCAGTACAACGCCCAGTATAGTTTCACGTACCATGGCAGTTTCTCTGAATCTAAAAAGTAAACAAATTCATAATTATTACGCTTTTATTTATTGTTTAAATACAGGATCGATGGCCTGGAGTATAAAACTCGTAATTATTTTTTACAATCTGAATGTTTAAAATAAACTGCTTGTACATACGAAGGCCTTGGACCAGAATGGTCTTTCCAGACATTTGATAGGTAGGCTTTCATGGAGTTTTGAAAGTTGGCTTTCAAAATTAGCTTTAATGTTAGCGCCAAATTTTCTAAATTTCTCTCTAAAAAGTTTCTAAAAGGTTGTCTGTCTAGAGTTCATTCCTGTTGATTTCAAATTTTATCAGTAGCATTATCACTCGATATCTATCAATCATGTATGTCATGTTTACGTACATTCGTCAGTTTACACATAGAAATATTATGTACTGGTAGCTCAATGAGTTTACATAGTTTTTGTAAAACCTAACAACTTGAGCTGTCCAACGAGACTCTACCTATTAAATTCTGTGTTTAATTTTATTAGTTGCTTATAAAAACTGAAAAGGATATTCTGATTAATTACGTTCTGTGAATCAATTGGATTGTTTCGTGATCGAGCGTAAACGACCAGATAAAACTGTAATAAAGAATTTGAAATAAATTTGTTTTAATAAACATCCTTTTCTGAATAAAATGTTCAAGCACTCCCTTTTATTTTTTCCGTAAAAAGTTTTGGCATATCATACACAATAACTCAGCAAGGCACTTTGCGTAAAGTAAACAAACAAACATACCTACCTATTGATCTATTGATTGTAGCCACAAAGGACACTAGCGGGGGCTTCGTCGTTTGACCCCGGTCCCGAATACACCGCGGTGTCAAACGCACAAGGACTCATTTTGAATTGGCCGTTTGACACCGCGGTGTCAAGCGGTGAACAGTTATTTTCGACTTCGTCACTTGACACCGCTGTTATTATTCATGTACAGTTAAAGACAAAATTGCATCGTAATAAATATCCCAATATAAGTATCCGTTTTATGTCATGACAACTTTGTCCCATAGGCCGCACCAATAGAACGCTCGTATTTCAGCTCTTCACTTCCAACCACTATCAGCTACTTTGCGGATATGGTCACTTCATCTAGCTTCATTTAAGCTTGTTAACACGTTGTCTGCGGCAAACACACACCCTTGTGTTTTTAAAATTGCAACTCCAGTGCGGCATTACACGTTCGACGCGAGCGCAAAAATATCCAATTACGACTGTGCGGCCCAACACAACTTTATTACTACACACTTTTATTATTAGCTATTTATACATAATATAGATAGTTAAACTTTCGTAAATACACAAAGCGACAAGTAATTCATTTATTGAAACATTAAATTCGTTCATATTATTAGGACATAAAGGACAACGCATGAAATTATTTGGGCTCTGTCCCCACCCACCAACAGACTTGGCACTAGTTTCAATATTATTATGGCATTTCATAAAAAGACAAATAACCATTTTAAATGACTTAGTACAGTCAAAAGCACGTCAGTCAGACGTAACACTTTGGACTTTGTACCACTCTTATGTCGGGGGCATAAGTGCTATTATTATCGAACTGCAAGTGTTAACCGTGATGTGCTGTTGACCGTACAATATCATTATTTATTATAAGACGTGAAACTCGATTTAAAATAACAAACTAAATCAATCTGTGATTTAATTATAAAGATTTTTTTTTAAATAATTTGTACTCTTACTGTGGTTGTAAAGAAATGTTAAGTACATCTTCTTCTTGTTTTATAAAAAGAGTAATGCTTGTTTGGAATTTATTAATGCATAATATGATTAAACTAAGATTTAAAATAACAAGCCAAATCAAACTGTGCTTGTACAACTCTTAACTCTAATCAACCGTGATTTGTAATAGTATGATCTTGTTTTTTTTAATTATCAAAATAAATATTTTTATTAACATTCTGTTTATTTCATCAGATTTATTTTATAATGAAAGCTGGCGAACAAAAATTTGCTTTACCAGATTGTAAGGAGTTACTGTAGCATAAAGACGTGACATCATAAAAATCACTCGCGCTACCTTATTAATAAGTATCTACTCACTAAAGGATCCTTCCAATCTACAACTTACTTGTGTACTCAACTGTACAAAAATCAAAAATAAGATTTTTATTGGCGGTGTCAAATGACGAAGTCGAAAAACGTTATTCACCGCTTGACACCGCGATATTATTAACGGTGTCAAACGGCCAATTCAAAAAGAGTCCTTGTGCGTTTGACACCGCGGTGTATTCGGGACCGGGGTCAAACGACGAAGCCCCCCTAGCATCGCGCACCCACTCGTAGCCGTTATCAGCACCACACCCCAACTCGTCAGGTAGATTGGCCAGTGCGGCAGAGATTCCGAGATGGCCAGCGCCGCGGCAAGGATGGCCACACAACCCAGGAACAAGAACAGTCTGATGCAGAAGAGAGGCCACGGCGAATGGCCGGATTGCCAGCTGGCCAGGTAGAAGTCCGACACGTCGTCATGATCAAAACCAAGCTTGTTCGTCTGAAACTGCTCCCTAAAATATCTTTTCGCCGCGCCCATTTCCAAGGAACTGTTGTGTTACACGAAGTATTCGATAATTACTGCCGCTTGGAAACGTTATCTATGATTAAAATTCGCGTTTATGCATTTACAAGTTAATCTTTTTTTTTGATGATTAACACGTTTGGAACAAAGGCCACTTTTAAATGTGTTATTTTTGTCTTTGGTCGTACTTATCGCCAGTAATAACGGTGAATTAAACAAATCAGTGCCTAAACAAAACTCCGAGATTTAATAATCTTCAGCATTTTGGTGCCTTGATAAATGCACAGCTAACAACTGCTTATTGAAAACAACTACTGAAGTTTATTACATTATTCATCTCTTTGATGAATAATGTTTTAAATGACATTAGGATATTGGTATTCTAGATTAATCTACTTCCGTGAGTATGGATCATATAATTCAACAGAATTTAATATTTTTAGGTAATAAGGAAGGACACGTCAGGATGAGAATAGCGTGTATGTTATAACAAAAGACCAGACAACTTTTTATGTATAAACAAAAAGGTGAACATTCACTATAACAACACTACACACCAGTTTAAGCGAACTGATATTTGCGACTGTCTGTCGAATTAATTACATACGAGCCGTACGAGTATTATATGATAAAAAGGCGATAAATCAACGATGGATATTTTTGATTAGCCATTAATGTCAGCAGCTAATCCTTCTGAAAATTGTTTGTTTTGGATTCTTTTTAAATGCTTTAAAACACTCGTAATTACCATGATTCTTTTTTATTTTATTAGTAGTAGTAGATATAACAATGATTTTTTAGATAAAGATTTAAAACAGACAGAGCAACAATATAAATATCGCTCTATCTCTTTCAGCATGACTGTGCAAATTCCAATGTTTCGAGATTTATATTATCTAAAATTTAAATATGTTAACATTTAAGACTTAAAATAATAATTATGGTATATCAAATTTAATTTTGATAAAATAATAAAAATAAAAAGCCATTTATTTATTTATATATTTTTTTACGTTATTATATTTAGTATTTACAATGTTTCTATAGTATAGCAATTATACCGTAGGATTTTCTACAAGTACAAATCACCATCCATCCCGTAGGATTATATACGAATACAAATTACCAACCACAGCCATTGTCAATCACAGTTAAATGACTTTACAAGCTTTACAGTGTCTATTTGTAGAATGAGCCAGCTTCTGTGCTATCAGATTAGTGTGTATAAGATTTTTGTATAGAGGCTGGCTTCCCTACTAGTCCCGCCATTTTGACTTTTTTTCAAAACAGCGTTCACTTGAAATTGTTTCAAAAATGTCATTAGACGAAATCCCGTTAGGGTCACGCATGGAAATAATATTGTATATTACGTTTATGGGGTCACGTTCAAAAGATTTAAAGTAAAACAAAATAAAGTCACTTGGAAATGTGACAGTTTACGGGTTTTCGTCTCATTACGTCATTTTATGTTTGTATAGATAGTAAGTATCCATTTTTAAAAGACTTTGAAGTGATCATTGTTTTGAAAAAAAGTCAAAATGGTGGACCAGTAGGAAGGCCAAAATCTTTAATGCCCTATAGCTGACAGATATCAACAATGCGCCTTCTTATTTTAAAAGTATTTTTTAACTAAACTTATTGAAGTTCTCAACACATCTTATCAGTTCGAGCACCAGTATTGTAATTAGTAGTAAGTAGTAAACAATTATTGTAACTGTATTGTTTTAGTACATAAATAATAAAAAGGTCACAATTCTATTTTATTAATAATATATATTAAGAATAGTATTACTTATCAGCTATGTGTACGGGTATACCCATAATAGGAACTATAAATGTTTGATCTTGTGTCTTCAATATCTCATCATTGTTAACAAGGTTTAAACAAAGATAGATGTTTCAAACGTGGTATCATTTTATAACCCCAACAAAAAACCTTTGCAGCTTAGCAAAGATTAGAGTTAGGATAGAAGAAATAACAGGACAGTAGAGTTATAGAAGCCGGCAAACTTCATGAAGCTCGGTCGACCGGAGTGCGGGAAAGTTCGCGCATGTGCACTTGCGAATGCATGCATCTCAAAATTCGCGTTCTGTGTAATCCCCATCCGATTTCAAGACGTTTGCCGGGACCTGTACACGACATGGTTTTTCTTTTCCTGTCACCATTTACAGTCTACAAAAATATCTATCGAAATCAGTGCTTGTTAAATTATAAAAGGTTGTAATAAGTATTTAACAATATTTTGCGACCCTGCTGCCCCTTACTTGAAGTAATTCAATATATTGATAATTTATTATGTATGTACCTATTTAGTATCTTGTAGCTTATAATACTCGTAAGTCTTTTAAAAGGTTTCTCTTCTCTTTACCCCGACCATATTACTTATAAAGGCATTAGGTACGACGAGTCCCCCGACGTGGGCCTCAACATAATACCGACCTAAACAGTCCTAGGGCAACGTTTGGCAGTGAACTTTGGTATATTTTCAATCTATGCTATCTACACATCTCTAGACATTCCACTAGTACTTTTATTGTATATACATCTGCGAGCAAGGTTGTCCCTCAGGTTTGACAGGCCGACGACTAAGAGATGGAGCACCAACAGGAAGCCTGCCACGGCGAACACCATGCCGACTGTTGGGCCGGGGTCACTCCAGTCCAACATTGGGTAGATCCATACTTCACCATATCTAGAATTAAATAAGACATAATAGGCAAGCTCAAGATCGGTGATGTTTGGAGAGATTTGGGGCCGACTTTTGCTCAGCAGTGGGATCATAATTTATGCATAAAAAAAATAGGCATGTCTCCACTAAGAACACATGAAATAGATTAGAGTGCCTCGACGAATAAAATGTATGATAATATGCAGATATTAAAAAATAAAATCATTTTATAGTAAAAGGCAAAATTAGGCACTTAGTCACGTGATAGTACCAAGCAGCTAGTGTTAGGTCACTTGATGTAATGTGCTTTGAAGTCGACATTGGAACAAAGCAATTCTGTACTTTGGTTCGCACCTCGTGAAGTCATCAAAGACGCCATGACACTTTGGATTGTATCCAGACTAATTTTGCAATTAATATTTGAAAATTCAATTTATTTTATGCAGAAAGGTAATTTTTCTTGAAAATATAAATTTTTGGTATATTAGATCTTAATGCTTGCTTATAATGCGTAGAGACCTTACATAGTGACAGTGACAATTTGTAATCGGCCTGCATATAGAGACCATAAACGTAATTAGACAATATTATTTCCATGATAGAGACAATAAAACTTAAATGATTTCATAATTATCTTTGCATTCATTGTCGATGTCTATCTGACATTATTGAGTGATAATTATAATTAACACTACCTTAATAGAGGCGCTCGTAGCGCAGCTGTGACAGCGGTTCTTTAGCGTTAACGTAACGGTAGAAGATTGGTTTGTTTCGATGGCCCATTTGGTATGGCCTATGTGCCAGGAGTCGCGGCTTCGAATCCTACCCAGGATGAACTCTCTTTTGGTAAACATTTGTGTTAGTTGTGCAAACACTTGTGTGTGCAGATTGGTGATTGCTAACCTGAGCTGTGTTCGAAAAATTCGACACGAATTTGGCCGGATCTGAGAATCGAACTCAGGGCCCCGAGACCACCAAGTACTTAAACCATTAGACCAATGAAACCGTTTTACGATAAAATCTAATAACATATACTTACGGGTTCATTCCACCGGCATAGTAGTAGATGATGGTGAATATCAAGTAGATGATGGCGAAGAGGAATGGATAGATGAATTGGAAGAGGTGAAGAGGGTGGCGCGCGGTGATCAGCAGGCAGAACATCATCACCGAGTTGATGCCGTGGATGAACACGTCCAGGACGGGGTCTACTGCGTACTGCTCGTCAGCTGTGGAAACAGAAACGCTTTGGGTGAAACTTTTACTGAGGTCATGTTAGGCTTGTTCGATGGCTCTTGTGCTGGCCTACCCCCAGTGTCACTGTTACGTGTCATTTTTGGGACATCCTGTATAGCAATGCAAACCAAGTGTTGAAAGTTTAGAAAAATACACTTTGCCCCTGTCCTCTTTAATGGTGTCCCTATTCCCTTCTGCAGTAGTGTCAAAGAAAGACTTAGGCCTGCATATTAACAATACACTAAGTTGGTCTATACATTTTTTCGTTTTTTTTCTCTCTCTTGCCCGTTAGCACTACGTACTATTTTTTTCTGCTTGGCCAAAGGTTGACTGGCAGAGAATGCCAATAGGCATTAGGTCCGCCTTATGTACTCTTGATTGTGCATTAAAGTTTGAATAAAAAAATAAATAAAGTTAAAACTCTACGTAGAACAAAGGATCTACTTCATCAGTAAATTGTTTAAATATCTGTAAGAGCTTTTTTAGCTAGTACCTAACCAGAACCTGAGTACATAATATTACTATGTAAAATTAATCTTTGAGTTTAAATTGGCAATATCTTAAGGGGGGGTGGGAGTACATAAAAGAGGTATAGACCGACAAACTTATCTGTTCCGGTGGCGGCGTCGCTACTGTCTATTTAGAACTGTCATTAAATATCGTTTTTGCATTGTATTTCACGTAGTTCCAATTTTGGCCACCGGAACAGATAAGTTTGTAGGTCTGTATTATGCGACGTCCAAATATGGCGCCGCGCTCGCACATTTCGTAGTTTTTTAAACATAGTAAACGAGACACTAATTTTATCAAGTCAAACTCTGCGAATTTATCTGTAAATATTTAGTGGCTATAATTAAGTGAAAATTCAAATGTTAATTGGCACTTGGCAGGAGCTTAGACATAAAATACGAAAATCGTTAAAAAAAGGGGTAACTTTGGGATTTTTTTCTATCGAGTGAAGTTTATAAAAACATGTAATTGAATGCGATTTTAACTAGATCAGATCCTTAACTGATACATATATTTTTTTTAGAATTGAAAACACTGATTTGTATGTCTCAGGTGGCTTTTAAAAACCATACGCGCGACATCTGCGGAACTACACAGCCTTAAAAACCGAGCAACTTTTACTGAGGTCATGTTAGGCTTGTTTGATGCATCTTGTGCTGGCCTACCTCCAGTGTCACTGCGACGTGTCATTCATGGGACACCCTGTATATAACTGGTGTGGGTTAGTGTTTTGATCATTTATCAGCAATAGCAACATACCTAGAGCATACAGTAGAGCATAGTAGGAGATGGTGATGTAGAAGGCCACGTCCACCGTCACGGCGTACATCAACCAGTACAGCTTCACGTACCATGGCAGTTTCTCCGAATCTGGAAGGCAAATTAATTATTTATGTTTAATTTAATTAGAAGAATATTCTCCTCACCGGGATTATTCGTGTGTATTGTAGAGTTACAAACACGAATATTACATCTGCGAGGGAGAAAAATTGCGCATCAGAAAAGGTAAAGTCGAATCAACGCTCCCGGTGAGGGAACACCATAATAAGGTGTTAAAACACTTTTGTATCGAATTGAACGTTGAAGAACAAACAGAGGGTTGATTTAACAGTTTAACTTAGTGTGACATTAGACTGATGCTATTCTCTCTGTGACATTTTAATCTTTGTTGCAGTTTTCTTAGTGGTATAATTGAGTATAATAATGTTATTAATGATTGGATTATGTTATGGTTAATTAGGTTAAAATAGATATCAAACATGAATATGCCTGTATTTTATCATTGTCAGTCTTTTTCAAAAAAGTAATTCCCAAACATGATACGTAATTATAAGTTTTGACTTCCGCTAAACTAAATAAAATAAGCGTTTAGAAGAGAATAGACTGTATTGCAGTCCTAAATAAGAACACTTTTGTTTTGACTGATGTTTATACAGCGTGGAATTTTAGTCGTTGTTTTCCCGCAGTAAAATGATTCTATCATAGTTGTAAAATAGATAAATAAAGTATTTTCAAATCAAAAGTTTTACGATTATGATTAGAGATCGGATAATTGGATGCATATTTACCTATAGTTGGGGTGTTGTCATAACATTGAAAGCACTTTCGTATCGAAAAAATCCAGGGATTCCGGGATCGGATAATTTAGTTTTTTATTATAGAATCAAATCGGGTGTAGCTATATTTACTTATTTTAACGGGCGAATATGGAGTGCACTTTTTGAGTTTTTGGATTCGACAAATTCAATGTTTTTATAACAGAAATATCGATTGCCTCATAATTTTTCTACAATTTTCAAAAAATATTATTTAACGAATCCACAAAAATGACGGAGAAATCGCCGGACAAACATAAAAAAAATACATCCAATCGGATTACCTCCTCCATTTAGAAGTCGGTAAAAAAAAAATTACTTGCATAAATCGATAGTAGGTACTACTGTAGGTGAAGCGTTCTGCTGCGGGAAAACAACGACTAAAGAAACACGCAGTAATACAATCAAAGGTACAGCTACATTATAAAATTAAAGTACATACCTATTGATCCTTTGATGACTGCCATTAAAGAGACTAGCAACGCACTGCCACTTGCAACGACGATCATAACCACACCCCAGTGTGTCATGTATATAGGCCAATACCGAAGGCTGGCATGCTGACCCATCACACCTATGGATGGGATGAGGATGGCGGTACAACCAAGGAATATGATGAGTCTGACGCAGAAGAGAGGTACCGGAGACTTGTCGGTCTGCCAGCTTCCAAGGTAGAAGTCCGAAACATCTTCGTGGTTGAAAGTTAACTTATTTACTTGGAATTGATTCCTGAAGTATCTTTTCGACGCGCCCATGTCGACAAGGCGGATGTGACTGCGCGATGTCTGCGATAGCTGTAGCGAGTAATAAGTTATCTCAGATTTTGATTTTTACGTTTGAGTAATACGTTATCTCATATTATGATTTTTTCGTACTGTTGTGGGTTAGATTACTGTATGTTCACGGTACATATGAATCACTTTTAGTGATCTGCTGATAAACGAGAAAACCTTTTTGACTATTTCCTCGTTTGTTGCAAAAAAAGAAATAACTGTATTAATTTAATATAACGTTTTCTACAATTGGCATTGTTTTATCAGAAATTGAATAGCATATTTATATAAAATAAATCAGCTTCTCAATAATTTGAAGTATACTTTTTTATTGCAATAGTAATTATAGACTCGTTCCGTGGTAAAAATATTATGTTTTAAAAACACAACTATTTTTTAACTGGGTTTTAACCAAATTTTTGGAATAATTAACATTCGAGTGACTATTTTGATTGATTACAGAATAATTATAAGGTTTTTTTGATAGTACCCGACTCGTATCAAAGTAGATAGGTATTACCTTATCATCATGATAATGGTTACCTACGTGGTGATAAGCTTGTAACTACTGTTTTTCTAATGCAAATACACTAATTAGTAGTCGAAGTGCGAAAAATGAAATCACTTAGGTTTAAAGTTTTTTTTAGATTTCTACCTTTTACTAAATAGGCATACAAAGTTCAAATCCATTGTGTCCATTTGTGAGGACCTATCAGTGAGATGTTGTGTAATTAAAATTTTTGTTAACATAGACAAGTTTTGTAAATCTTGGTCTTCCTAAAATAAATAAAAGGTGATGCCCTCGACTTCGTTTGTATAGAAATAGGACATAATAAGTATATCGCACTTTACAAGTAACCATATAGAAGTCATTGAGTTAATTTAGTGTCTTATCTATCTACAGGCAATATAGCTAGTGTATTCATAATTAGAAAGAGGTACAAAAGTAGGTATGTGATAAAACGGCGATAAATGAACGTTAGATATTTTCGCTAATCCTTCTGTTTTGGATTCTTTTTAATTCGTAATTCATTACTTACCATGATTACGTTTTTTTTAGTATGATGTAAGTTCGATAATAAAATGTTTTTTAGATAAAGGTTTAAAAGAGACAGAGAAATGTTATAAATATCACTATAACTATTATTAAAGGTATTTCAACTTTGATTTTGATGAAATCATAAAAATTAAAAGCCATTTATTTATTTATAAATTGTATTTCTTTACATAATGATATTTACAATGTTTACCTTAATTAAACAAAACGATGCGCTTGTACATAGCATAGCAGTTATACCGTACTACCGTAGGATTTTCTACAAGTACAAATCACCATCCATCCCGTAGGATTTTATACGAATACAAATTACCAACCGTTAATCACAGTTTTTTTATGTTATTTTTTTATACTAAGTCAGTTGGCAGACAGACACGCAACCCACCTGATGGTAAGCTGCCACTGCGGCATATTCCATTGAGCGACGCTTCACCAAGAAGCGTCGCTCAATGTACTGCCAGACTAGGCTCATCTGATCTTCGAGCCTTTGATTTCAAGTGTACTGGCTCCCACAATGATACTGCCGAACACAGCCAGAGCTGTTATGGCGGCAGATTTCACCTGTGGAGGTGGTAGCTAGCCAGTCGGACTCTGAAAGAGCCCTACCACCAATTAGACCCCAGGCTATCATATTAGTTTGTCGAAATTTATCTGTCAGATATCAACAATGCGCCTTCTTATCTTTTATTAAAAACCTTTTTCAACTTAACTTATTGAAGTTCTTCACACATCATAACAGTTCGAGCTTATTGTCTTGCAATAAATATACAATATATGTGTTACAGTTAAAACCCATTTTTCGTTAGAACGCGTTTTTCCTAGTTAGAACTAGTTTTTACTTAATGCCTTTGTTAACACTAGAATTGACTAATTTCTGAATCGAATATCAGTTAAAACGCGTTTTCCCGAAGCGAGTCAGTAAAAACTGTTTTATACGCACACTCTTGGATAAACTGGTAGGGGGAAATCGGCTCGGATGGATATAGGTTAGAAGGCTAAGGCGGGAGCGAAGCGAAGCGAGCTCCCGCCTTTAGCCTTCGTGGTTATTTTTTTTTAAACCCTGAAACCTTTTTTTGTTTTCACTATAATAATTATTATTATAGTGAAAACAAAAAAGGTTTTAATAATAATTATTATAGTGAAAACAAAAAAAGGTTTTCAGGGCTTAAAAAAAAAATAACCACGAAGGCTAAAGGCGGGAGCTCGCTTCGCTTCGCTCCCGCCTTAGCCTTCTAACCTATATCCATCCGAGCCGATTTCCCCCTACCAGTTTATCCAAGAGTGTGCGTATAAAACAGTTTTTACTGACTCGCTTCGGGAAAACGCGTTTTAACTGATATTCGATTCAGAAATTAGTCAATTCTAGTGTTAACAAAGGCATTAAGTAAAAACTAGTTCCAACTAGGAAAAACGCGTTCTATCTAATAACTAGTTTTAACTGTAACATATGTATCTTAATTGTTTTGTTTTAGTACATAAATATAATTCTTTATTATAAATACCTAATATAGATTAAGAATAGTATTACTTATCAGCAATATGTGTACGGGTATACCAATAATAGGAACTATAATTGGTTAATCATTAATTGTCTTCAATATCTCATCATTGTTAACAAGGTTTAACAAAGAGAGATGTTTCAAACTTGGTATCATTTTATAACCCCAACAAAAAACCTTTGCAGCTTAGCAAAGATTAGAGTTGGGATAGAAGAAATCACAGGACAGTAGAGTTATAGAAGCCGGCAAACTTCATGAAGCTCGGTCGACGGAGTGCGGGAAAGATCGCGCATGTGCACTTGCGAATGCATGCATTTCAAAATTCGCGTTCTGTGCAATCCCCATCCGATTTCAAGACGTTTGCCGGGACCTGTACACAGTGTACACGACATGGTTTTTCTTTTCCTGTCACCATTTACAGTCTACAAAAGTATCTATCGAAATCAGTGCTTGTTAAATTATAAAAGGTTGTAATAAGTATTTAACAATATTTTGCGACCCTGCTGGCCCCAACTTGAAGTAATTTAATATATTGATAATTATGTACCTATTTAGTATCTTGTAGCTTATAAATACTCGTAAGTCTTTTAAAAAGTTTCTCTTGTCTTTACCCCGACCACATACTTAAAAAGGTATTACGAGTTCCCCGACACGGGCCTCTACCTACATAACACCGACCTAAACAGTCAAATATGTCTTCAATAAATTATTAAGTTCTAGTTGTATAGGGCAACGTTTGGCAGTGAACTTTGGTATATTTTCAATCTATGCTATCTACACATCTCTAGACATTCCACTAGTACTTTTATTGTATATACATCTGCGAGCAAGGTTGTCCCTCAGGTTTGACAGGCCAACGACTAAGAGATGGAGCACCAACAGGAAGCCTGCCACGGCGAACACCATGCCGACTGTTGGGCCGGGGTCACTCCAGTCCAACATCGGGTAGATCCATACTTCACCATGTCTGGAATTAAATAAGACATAATAGGCAAGCTAAAGATCGGTGACGTTTGGAGAGATTTGGGGGCGGCCTTTGCTCAGCAGTGGGATCATAATTTATATGTTTATAAAAAAAAATAGGCATGTCTCCACTAAGATCACATAAAATGGATTAAAATAATAAAATAAAATAATCATTTATTCTGCAAATAGATTTTAGAAAAATACTTTTGCACGTCAATCTTTTTTTCCCCTACCAGCACTTCGACGTCAATGGCCTGTTGAGGGCCTGATTGGAGTGCCTCGACGAATAAAATGTATGATAATATGCAGTTATTAAAAAATAAAGTACGTTTATAAGTTATTTAAATACCTACCTAAACATTTTATAGTAAAAGACAAAATTAGGCATTTAGTCACGTGATAGTCAACACCAAGCAGCTAGTGTTAGGTCACTTGTGTGGTCACTTGTTGTCACTAATGTGCTTTGAAGTCGACATTGGAACAGAGCAATTCTGTAGTTTGGTTCGCACCTCGTGAAGTCATCAAAGACGCCATGACACTTTGGATTGTTTCCAGGCAAATTTTGCAATAATTATTGAAAATGCAATCAATTTAATGCAGAAAGGTATTTTTTCTTGGAAATATAATTTTTTGGTATACATCAGTTCTTAATGCCTAATAGACCTTACATAGTGACAATTTCCGATCGGCCTGCATATACAGGCTATCCACTATAAGTTGTCCTTTAGCCGCTATATTGGCAGCATTGCCTACGCTTTATAAATCTGTCAAAAAACAGATTGAAAGTGTTG
This sequence comes from Mecyna flavalis, assembly GCA_949319885.1. Lineage (NCBI taxonomy): Eukaryota > Metazoa > Arthropoda > Insecta > Lepidoptera > Crambidae > Mecyna > Mecyna flavalis. The sequence goes on from OX439426.1 coordinate 6,188,877, forward strand.
AAAAACAATAGTACCAATATAGTGGCTAGAGGACTTCTGATCGTGAACGATCTGTAGAGAAAATCAAACTTAAATGATTTCATAGAGCGCATTACAACAATTATCTTTGCAATCATTGTTGTCTGATGTCTATCTGACATTATTGATTGTTAATTAACATTATTTTAATAGAGGCGCTCGTAGCGCAGCTGTGACAGTGGTTCGTTAGCGTTAACGTACCTATATACAATTGGCTTGTTTCGATGGCCCATTTGGTACTGGTAGGCCCAATGTGCCAGGAGTCACGGCTTCGAATCCTACCCAGAACGAACTCTCCTTTGGTAAACAATTGTGTTAGTTGTGCAAACACTTGTGTGCAGATTGGTGATTGCTAACCTAAGGCCCTAGACAAGCAGCACTTATAACGTTCGTTATCGCTCAATTTGCGATAGCAAATGTCAATACCGTTAATTCAATATCGATTGTCTACGTGACTTTTCTAGGGCCCCTGTCAAATCAATACAATTTGAAGTTACCGAATTTCGCTACCGCGGTCAAACCAGGGTCAAACACAGCTCTGGGGGCCTAGACAAAGTAACATTTTGACAGCGATAGCGAAAAAAAAACTTTAAATTGTATGGATTAGACAGATGCCATAGAAAAGTCACGTGTTGAAAGTATGGGATTTGCCTCTATCGCAAATTGAGCTAACGAACGTCATAAATGCCGCTTGTCTAGGGGGGCACAGCTGTGTTCGAAAAACTCGAAACGAATTTGGCCGGACCTGAGAATCGAACTCAGGGCCCCGAGACCACCAAGTACTTAAACCATTAGACCAATGAAACCGTTTTACGATAAAATCTAATAACATATACTTACGGGTTCATTCCACCGGCATAGTAGTAGATGATGGTGAATGTCAAGTAGATGATGGCGAAAAGGAACGGATAGATGAATTGGAAGAGGTGGAGAGGGTGGCGCGCGGTGATCAGCAGGCAGAACATCATCACCGAGTTGATGCCGTGGATGAACACGTCCAGGACGGGGTCTACAGCGAACTGCTCGTCAGCTGAGGAAACGAAAATGCTATGAGTGAAATTATGTGATTCAGTTTTACCCTTACAAAGGGCTTCTCAAAGGCGTTCTTTTTTGATATTAGGAAACTACAGAAAGTGGGTGATGGTAAGTGAAATTATTCGTAAGTTGATGAATGATTAATGAAGCTTTCTTTATTATATTTAAAGGGAAGTAGATGTTACCATTGCTGGGAACAGATAATGCTACAAATTACTATAGACTTAATATATGTAATAATCATTAGTTCTTCAAGATTTATTTGACATAGTAATATTATTTACTTAGGTTCAGGTTTATAGCTAAAGTATTTATCACGTAGATCCTTTGTTCAAAGTAGAGTTTTAACAATGGTGTGTATCTTTATAAGTACATTCTTCGTCGGTAGCTCAGTGTTTTTTTTTCGGCGGATGATGCTTTTAGGGCACCATAACCGCAGGCTAGCTTGACCTGCGGCCGTGTGTAGGACTTGAGACTAAAGCGTCCCACGACCCCCTAGGCACCCCCGGTTCCCGATTCCCCCTTATTGGGATGAGCTGGTTCCACAGCATTGTGGTTATAAACTTGCCTGAATTACTAGTGTAGGTAAGAGTGTTGATAAAAAAGCAACATACCTAAAGCATGCAGTAGAACATAGTAGAAAATGGTGATGAAGAAGGCCACGTCCACCGTCACGGCGTACATCAACCAGTACAGCTTCACGTACCATGGCAGTTTCTCCGCATCTGGAAGGCAAATTGATAAATATTAATGTTTATTTGAAATTTAACTATTAGTTAATCTAACTAGAGTATCGGGAATAAAACATGTCCTATAAGGTGCTTCCTCACTAGAGTAACGGACTCGAACCTAACATCAGTGAGGAAGAAAAGCATCAGAAAAGGTAAAGTCGAATCTATAATGTTACATTGTGATGTTATTACTCGTAAACGCTCCCGTTGAGGGAACACCCTTATAAGGTTTCAAAACACTTTTTGACTTGAATGTTAAAGACAAAAAGTTTTACTTATTGTGATATTAGACTGGTGCTATTCTATAAGTGACATTTTAATCCATGTTTCAGTTCCTTCCAGGTATGTGAGTCATACAATTCAGGTACTTTTGATTTCGTCTGTAGGTAGGTATAATTTTGTTATTAATCATTGGATTATGTTATGGTTAATTATGATTAAAATAGATATCAAATATGAATAAGCCTGTATTTTATCATTGTCAGTTCCAGATTGACTGGCTTCTCCGAAATTTTTTTTCCCGAACATGATATTTATAAGTTTTGACTTTACAGCTAACCAGGAAGGAAGTCAATACCTACACAGGATTTCGTTAGGTCTTTAGATATGTACTGTACAATGTCATATGTAGCATAAATTGAGCAGATCAATTCACAACCTTTACCTAAGTACTATTACTAATAGAAACTAGTAATTTGAAAACCTTATGTTTGCAAAAATATGATCTTCAAGCAAAATTCGGACAACTAAATAAAATAGCGTTTAAAAGAGAAAGGACCTTTTTGTAGCCCTAAGTAAGAATACTTTGAGTGATACTTATCGGGCCATTTATTGTTGCCATTTTTTACATTACAAAATTAAAGTACCTACATACCGATTGATCCATTGATGACTGCCATTGAAGAGACTAGCAACGCACTGCCACTTGCAACGGCGATCATAACCACACCCCAGTGTGTCATGTATATAGGCCAATACCGAAGGCTGGCATGCTGACCCATCACGACTATGGATGGGATGAGGATGGCGGTACAACCAAGGAATATGATGAGTCTGACGCAGAAGAGAGGTACCGGAGACTTGCCCGTCTGCCAGCTTCCAAGGTAGAAGTCCGATACATCTTCGTGGTTCAAAGTTAACTTATTTACTTGGAACTGATTCCTGAAGTATCTTTTCGACGCGCCCATGTCGAGATGGCGGGTGTGACTGCGCGATGTCTCCGATAGCTGTAGCGAGTAAAACGTTATCTCAGATTAAGCGTGATTTTCGTACTGTTGTGTGTTAGATTACAGTATGTTTGTACCGTGAATCACTTTTAGTGATCTTCTGATAAACGAGAAAACCTTCAGTTTTGAAATAACTGTATTAATTTAATATAAGGTTTTCTAAAATTGGCATTGTAAGTATTATCAGAATTTCAAAAGCGTATTTATAAAAAACTAGTCTTCCGCCCGCGGTTTCTTTTTTCAAATATCTCCCCTTTCCCTCCACATTTCCGGGATCAAAAGTAGGTACCTTATGTTCACCGGGGATAGTGTAGCCTTCCAACAGTAAAATAATTATTCAAATCGGCTCAGTAGTTTCGGGGCCTATTCAATACAAACAAACAAACAATCAAATCTTTTCTCTTTGTAATATTAGTATAGATAAATCAGCTTTTCAATTTATAAGAAGTATACTTTTTCATTGGAATACTCGCAGTAATTTCAGTCTCATTATCGTGGTAAAAATATTATGTTCTTAAAACTCTATTTTTTAATTGGGTTTTAACCAATTTTTTTGGAATAATTAACATTCGAGTGACTATTTTGAATGAATACTGAATTATATTATAATTATAAATTACTAGCTGACCCGGTGAACATCGTAACACTTCGTTTGATAGGTAAGAACTGTTCTCATCACAAACGAAGTGATACGAAGTTCACAAGTGTATGGGAAAATAAAATTGTCGTTTTTAGTATTTTTCTCGCATTTTTTTCATATTTTCTCACGTTTGAACCTTCCCTGGTCTTCCACGAATATTTCTAGACTAAGGTTATTCAAATCAAAGCCGTTCTCGAGTTTTAGCGAGACTAATAACGAACAGCAATTCATTTTTATTGATATAGTTAATTTAGGGTTTGTTTTGATAGTAGTAACACAGATTATTAAATAGTTACTAGTACTATGTAGTATCAAAGTAGATATTTTGTACCTTATCGTCATGTTAATGAATACGAGTACGTGATACTAAGCTTGTTACTTCCTAATGAGGATGTAATATTAGTGGTCCATTTGCGCAAAATAAAATCACTTGGCTTTAAAGCTTTTTACTAAATAGCTATACAAAGTTTTCCGCTGTCTTATTATTTTATATGCCTACAGTATAAATACATTATTTTATACTAAGATGCATGCATTGCTGTTACAATAAAAACAATATTAATTAAATCTATTATACATACAAATTAATGCCCTCATTCATTGCAATGAATATTTATATCTGAATAACGCACTGTCGGTTCGGCATTAGGTATTGTGCATTCGTATATAAAATACTACTTAATGAATAGTGTGATAAACATTTTCCCTAAAGATACGCTAATATCCATAGATTTTATAGGGAAAATTTTAAATTCTCATGGGTTTTAAAATTGCTATTGTCCCCATGTCACGCCATCAAGGAAAAAAGGTAGATTTGGATTTTTTTAAATGAAGTATTTACCTTATTTCCCATTTCAGGGCAAGCAAAGGCTTCGGACAAAACAAGGCACCGTAATGGATTATGGACAGTTGAAAAGTTTTTAATCTCTGCCTTTGTGGCCTATTTGCTAGTGATGCACCAAGAGTCGTTTCGTGGGTTTGATTCCCATTCGCAGGACCTGAACACCTGTTTTACACTGGTTTTAAATATTTTGTAGGTATATTTGAGGATTCAAAGACAAAAAGAAGAAACATATCAAATTATGAGGTTTGTTTTATAATAATATATTTTTCATAAGCCTTGAATATCTTAAAAAATAATGCAACATTAAAAGGGAATTTTATAAATGAAATAAAATAACAAAAAAGAAAAGAAAAACCTAAAAACACTAAACGATAAAAAAACAAATCGAGATATATTTCAGACGTAATTTTTTTATTTATCTATACTAAATATTATAGTGATTTACTCACCTAACAATGAATGTTTTTCATAGTAGAGCCAACTGTCCCGTGCCGACACACTCTCGCCACTGAGCGGTATGGGCTTCGATTGAATAAATAATTAATATTACGTATTGGGAATAACGAGACTTGTTGTCCCATCGCTTACTAGTAAACATTACTTGTAACAAGCTCTGTCCCCGTTTGTTAACTGGCGAATAAGGTGCCTTTCCCACCGATCGGAGCATTTTCCGATTCTTTACCGAATCTGTTTAACTCATAGAGTCGTTTCAGTACAGAGTAGGTATGTACTAGCGCATACATATCTCTTTACCGATTATAGTAGAGTATTAAGCCTAAAGTTCCTACTACTTACCTGGATGGAGGCCTTTTTACCTTCAGTAGCCAAAGTTATCTCTACAATGATAGTTACTGGCTGAATCATGGCTTATGTACCGAACTATTAAGTCTTTGATTAGAGCTTTTTTAATTAAAGTACTGTCTCTTAATCTCATTCTTCATGCTTTTGCTCTCAACGTACCCCCTAGTTCACTTGACTTGACGGCACTATTAGCGAATGACAAAAACTGAAGCAAAAAAATGGGCTGTCTGCCATTTGATCTAGCCATTTGTAAGCCAGTCAAGATATGATTTTCGTTACGGATTTTCGGTTAAGAATTTGTACGCATAATGTACAGAACCGAAAACGTATCGGTGAGGAAGGCGCCTAACTTCGTTCATCTCAATTAGTTTGCGGTCGTGTTTATCGTTAGTTGCTATAACAACTATCTTAGATAAACGCGACCACGGGTGTATTAACCCCCCGGCTAAGGGGGAATCGGTTTGCATCCTATTAAAGTCCGCGTTTTATGGATTTATTTATGTAAGGCATACCGGTGCCCTGTATGCCTGATTTAAATACATTATATATATATGCTTTACATATAAGTATAAGCAAACTTGATAGAATTACTCTGTTTGCATTCAAACAAAAAAGATTATCGTAATAATTGACAGACAAGTTGGCTTTTCCTTTTTGCAGAGTATGTAGTACATATGTATTATGTGGATCTAAGTAGTAAATGTGAATATAATGCACATAGTATAACATACGCTTAGTTCTTGTGTAAAAAACCTACTGGTAAAATTGTAGGTATATTGAAAACTGCACTTTTATCATAGTAAAATCTTTAATACAATATCTTACAAACTTAAATAACCATTAATTTATATACAAAAAACAAACAAATATTTTGAACGCTGGATACTTAACGCATGGTTGATCTTTACAAATCTATGTATAAATAAACATTTAAATTTACTGTTTATGAAGTTGATTATGAAAGAAGTGAAACTTAGGCGTCAAAACAATACAATGAAATGAAACTTAACTATTAATGTTGCACTTTTATGTGAGATAAATAAATCACAGTCCGCTTTTTATTGTTATATTAACTAAACTAAAATATACAAGAATAGGTATAATCAAGACTTAAAGCTAAAAGTTTTTTGCCTTACAGATATAAATATGTAGGTTTTGTTCACCTTATCATAACATTTATTTCAACTATAACTACAAAATGAGCAACACCTTAATGGACTAATTTGTGGATATGTTTGTATTTTCGTCATTTTCCAGTCATTTTATATCTGCTTTGATTGAATATTTTTGTCCGTTGTGTTTCCCGTGCAAAATAGACAAAAGTAAAATATAAAATATGTGTAGGTAACTTGTCTAATCGATTGTTGATTGAACGGTAATTATGGGAATCTCAAAATGCATGATTGTATGATTAAAATGGATCTAGTACTATGTAAGTAGATCTATTTATATTTTACTTTTTTTAAATGGAGATCTATATCTTAAATATATTATAGTCGTGGAGGTACGATATTTTAGTAGTTATCTCTTCTAGATCTCTTATTAAAGAAAGAAGCTCTGCATTTTATGCATTGGTTTAATCGGTTTAATTTATGCTTTGCATTTAATGAAATTCAGTTTATAACGTATTTGTGCTATAACAGAGGTAAATAAATAATATTGAACTTTAAAAAGTAGAACAGATAAAAAAAGCGTATGGTTAAAACATGTTAAATAACGTTCACGGTTTGTAAAACTGAGATTCTAATAGACCCCGAGTTCAAAAGGGACCATTTCCTCTTCTCACCAAACATACTTTTAGGTTCCGTTAATATTTGGACATGTAGGCATAATTCAATAACAGTTTTTCTTCTCTTGCACCACAAACAAAGTTTCACATCACTATAATAGTTCTTAACATCACATTGAGATTACGACTCGTCCCCAAAGGCGTCGTTGTATACGCCCGTGGTTGTGCGCAGGCGCCGCGAGATGGCGTCCCGGGCGGAGGCCGTGGCCACCACGAGGAGATGCATCAGCGCGAGGAACAGCCCCGTGAGGGTCACCACCACCATCGTCTGCTCCGGCTTCGCCCAGTCTATCACGGGGTATATGAACGCATTGCCCCATCTGAAAGGGAAAATACGCGTAAGTATATTAGTGTGAGCGAAAATGTTTGAATTAATGTTAGACTTAAACTACTTTTTGGAATCAGATCTGTTTATTATAATGAGCACATTGTTTTATTGGATATTAGAATTAATGAAAGTACCACAAAATATACACTTAATTACTAGAAAAGATCCAGACACTAAACATACACAAACGTTCATCACATGTCTAGCTTTGGATACATTATAAATTACTTGAAAAAAGTTCATCGTAAAACTCTGAGGATACTTAGTTGAAAGAGTTGTATTTATAATCTACTATCTACTTTTACAATCTGAGAAGTTTGGCAACATTATCAGCTACGCTGCTTAGCGAATCCCTTTGGAGTAGGCCGAAATGAGTTGAAGAGCATGTGTGACCTACAAGTCTACAAGTCAGGGCTGGCTATTGAAGCATTAAAAAGGGTATACTTATTAAGCCATTGCGTAATAGCAAAGGTTAAGAGTTCACACCAGCTTAGAAAATTGTGCAGTTAACCTTAATGTGCTTCAACCACGCATGTCACTAGACCGCCCCACATAAATGCGCAATAGTGGTACCTACTGTACGCTATTGCAACACCTTTATGAACATTTAGCAGATTTAATATTTGCTTTAAGTAATAAATTAATGTTGTTTCATAAACATGTACCTATATTTAAAAGTCATGTGGAATCAGTTGGGTTAATGGCAAAATGTTGATAAAAATCGACTAAAACCAACTCTTTTGAGTCAAAAAATGCCTAACAAAAGATAAGTGTAAAATACAGTCTATGCTTGGAAGAATATTAAATGTGAGAGAAAAGAATTCTGATTGAGCAATATATTCGTATTTTAAGTGTCTCTTTTATTTTTTATTTTAAAGTCTAGCTCTATTATCTAATTTGCCTACGAATTTGAACGATACGACTTTAACTTGTGTTAATGTATTGAATACGTATTTGAGAATTCTAAAATAAATGATTATTTATTGCCGACACAATTATTACATATTACTTGTAGTTACAATGTTTATAGAGGATAGAACCGAGGGCACCTACATAGTTAGAGTAATCTTCGAAGTGACCCTGCACTAAGGAAATGATGTAAAGGGAAGGAAACCGTTACTATGTATTATGATTTCTGTTCAGCATGATACAAATATAATTTTGTAGTAAAGCAATCGCCTCGATTGGAGACGAGTTTAATTTGGGTGATTGAGCTTATGGTTTTGGGTTTAATTTGGGTGATTGAGCTTAGGTATGGTTTTTGTGAAGATGGTTCAAGTTTCATATAAGAAGTAAATTATTATTCTAGATAAGAGAGCTGGTAGAGCTAGACTACATCTAACTAAAAATATCGGAAGGAAAGAGTGCTGGTCCTAATTAAGATGTCGGTCGTAAAAGGTCTTGAAAAGGCCAGTATTGGATTCTATGTGGTGAATAAAACTGTTATGTTTTTAATGGTTTAATTTCAATGGTGCAGATGTGTGCCTGCCAGGCACATATAAATGGATTGTTTCTCACCATCTTACGCGTAGTAAAATAAATTTTATGCCACCTATTCGTGCTTTGAAATTGCCTCGTGACTGGAATTTAACGGTATCACAACAATAAAATTTTGTTTTTCAATTAGACACACCCATGAATATAATTACCCTGTTTGTAAACATTATAGACTATTTTGAACTTCACCATCCTTGACTTAAACGTGTCAGCTGCTAGGCTGTGACCTCTAGGAGGTCGGATTTCGAAACACAGGAGCATAATCGTCATCGAAGAATCTTACTGGTCGTGAGATTTATATTTTTATGAGGTCATTTCAATGTTCGTTCAAGTATCACAATTACTGTTATTAGACGACCAAGGTTCCACCTATTGCTCGTCAATAATCCCAATTGGTGTATGAATTTCGAAATATGATCATTACGATTATATACTGTGCATGAGCAGAGATTCGGATGTGTTATTAGTGCGTAATCAGTCTCATCGATGCGAAATCACTTTAGCTTCTTGGATTAGCGCATTAGATACGAGTATTCTGAGTATTAGTGATATGGAATTTCTCGTTATGCACTGGTAAAGCGAGAACTGATGCGAGCAGATCATTAAGCCGATGATCACAAACAAAATATGCCTAAAGTGAACTGAAAATTATTTTAATGAAATGCTTTGGATGTCGTATACCGGCTGCATAAATATTAACAAATTAATTCGTGAATTCAAAACAGGACAAATAAAATATTGAAGATGTAGCCCATAACATTGGAGCGCATTAGGCGATGTTTTCTACTTATACATATAAGAAGTGTTCATTGATGGTATGATGGTAATGGCCGTTTAGTGATAGTATCAACAATATACCGCTCCTAACGTTTAATATAGCACACGTCATATTTACAAGTTTCACTGATGAGTGGAATAAAAGAAATTAAATTTTTGACCTTTCTAGTATAGATAAATGCCGAAGTTAAGACTTTTTGGGACGCCACATATTTGGGTTATATTGTGTTCCATTGCCTGCTTTGTCGAGTTCATCGCTCTCTCGTTGCCTCATCATCATCATCATCATTTCAGCCGGAAGACGTCCACTGCTGGACATAGGCCTCCCCCAAGGATCTCCAAGCCGATCGGTCCTGCCCCCGCACCCGCATCCAGTGGATTCCGGCGACCTTTACAAGATAGTGGATTCCGGCCTATTTGTTCTCGTTGCCTATTACTCTACAAATCACGCATTGATAACATACGTGTATTTTCAATAATGTTAATTATTGATAAGAAAGAATCAATACAGTGTTGTAGCGCCGGCCGCACTCGCACATGCATTACACACGACTGCACGATCAATGCAGATACGTAATGAGCGTAATCAGCTGCCAGATAGCCGACAATCGGTTTCGTCACGTGCATATCGATGAGTGATAAGTGCCAGGTGACCGTCAAATCGCTGAAACCGGTTCGCTAACAAACAGTGTCGCCGTCTTCAAAAGAATGATTTATTTTTAAATAAAATACTTTTTCTACAGTTTTTTTTCTCTATGCTTTGGTCCGTGCTCTTTTGATGTTGTTTGTTAGTGTTAGAAATTGCTTCGCGCTGAAAAATAGTGAAATATTGTAGTAGTTTAATAGTGAAGTAGTGTATTATAGTAAACAAATCACTAGATTTGTTTAGGGAAATGATAAAATTGTGTTGTTATTTTAACATCCTCGGTGGTTTGATCAAATCCCTTAGGGAATTGACCAAATCCCTGTTTTTATCATATCCCTGCGACATAACTATACATGTAATGGCTACTAGAAAAAGTATTTCCAATGAAGACGGTTAAATTGAGATATTATAATTTTTTTTCTAAAATAGTGGTAAAGCAGATAAGTATAAATAACATGGTCACCCCGCTAACGACCACATATACGCCGCGTCTCGCTCGGCAGACTGTTTAATGACATAACACGCATTTCGCAATAAACCACTTCCATTTAGTGCGTAAATATTAATAATATCATAGACTTTGGAACTTAAGTATATACTGATTTTCAGATAAGTACGAAAACTAAGGTAAGGCCAAGGGTTGGCATTGAATATGTACGCATATTTTTTTAGACAATAACAAATAAATTTATGTGATGTCAAGGTGAGTGCCCAATGTAACCATTTTTTTTAAATTGTCTTATGGTACCCAATTTGACCTCACATAAAACTTATTTGCAATATTATTGTTTTTGTTGATATGGAAAAATGTTGCACAAAACCACAACCTGGCCTTAAGAGATGAGATGAGACATTGTAAATGAGTAACAACGCTGTTATTTAGTTTGTTTCACTGGCTCGACGTATATATGACTCTAATTTAAGTGCCGGGTGTTGTGTACGAATCTAACCCAGGACACAGTCACATTCTTGTGAATTCCCGTTAATAACCGTTTATCCGGTATCTGCATGCATATTTACATGTAGGTACTTACAATTATATAATCACCGAATGAAATGGACGATACCGGTGATGAATAGAATATAAAACTGACGCAGGGCAGTCAAATGATGATAAAGTATTAGGTACGCGAGGCACTTTCGTGGATCAAAGTATAATATTTTGTCTAATACTATCTCTACGTGACGCAATAGATGCGATTGCCTGTTCTAGACAGAGATGATATCTAGCATCCAAAGCAGTCAGTAGTATAAATACGTGTCCTTCAATGGATAAGGCCATATTGGCAGCTTACCACCAAGCGGGCTGCGTGCTGCTGAATGATCTAGCTTAAAAAGGGTACGGGTCAACTTACGGGTCAATGCCTCCAGCGAAGAAGTAGGCCACGGTGAAGAGCAGGTAGGCCAGCGCGAAGAAAAGCGGCTGCATGATGTGCAGCAGCCGGCTGGGGTGCGCCGAGAAGACGAGCTCCACGAACATCACCAACGAGTTGATGCCGTGCAGCATGATGTCCAGGACCGGGTTAGGAGCGTAGTTCTGGATCTTCTTTGCTGGAATCGAGGAATCATTGAATTAAAAAAAGTCCGCATCAACTTAATTGGCTTGTCTGAAGTTAGCTGCGTTTTTTGCGCAGGTGCCAAGGTGATGCCGGGCGCGGCTGCACCCCTCTAAACCTACGTTTGTGTTCTGCGCAGGTTCTTGCACTATGTTCAGACAAGCCAATTAAGTTGACGCGTATTATACACTAAGAATGGGTTACGTATTATTACGATTGTTGGCACCATACACTTATTTATCAAAACAATACCAGGCACGGCACTATAGGAGTGCTAACACACTATTAGTAACACAAAAACAATAATAAACTTCATTTCAAATTGAAAATAGTAATTAATCGTAGTACTTAAACTTTTCCAAAAAATAAACGTTCATTTGGCGATACCGAAAACATGTTTGGTACTTCGGTGGAAAATGGCGACGTACGGTGAATATTTGTAGTGAAACTGTTTAATAGTTAGGTACTTAATCTTAAAAATTTACATTTGAAAATAAAAATAGAAGAGCATTTTTTCACAGTAAAACAATAATTATTGTATCTATACGAACGACATTTAAAAAAAGAACGCTCTACGTTTGTTGCTATTTTATATTTTTAAGAGTTCGTTGTGCGGAGGTTTAATTTAATATTTGTCTTTTTGATATGTATCGTATGGACAGTAGTAATGAGCTATTCAAATCTCTTCATTCCTTTTAATAAGTCTTGACCTTGCTTAAAAGAGCTCAGAGTCCCTCTATCACGTCCTTAATAATTAAAGATGGTGACTTGCGTTTTGATCGATAGAAACCATGTAAATTATCAACATAGATAGATGTAATGAGGGAATTATGAATAACGACTTAGGCGTTTTAATCTTTATTGGCACATTTGATATTATTAAACATGATGCTAATGATAATCACGAGTATGTAATTTAAAGAAGACATTTAGTATACGAAGAAAAAAGTTTAGATAGATTTATAAATATATATATTAATGAAAATGCAAAAATTAAATAAAGGAAAGGACACGATGGTCAAGTCCTTTAAGTACCGGGTCATGATCCCGGACTTGGATTTAATCCCGGTTTGGGATATAAGTATCATAAACAGGAACGAGGCCATAGATATTAACATGTTTTCCGATACATATCAATGATACTGGTAAAATCTGTAGTTTATCACACATTGATTGATCCAGGCCGGTATTTGAAATCATGACCTTAGTGTCTTGCGCAATGATAAATATAGAGCTACATAAAAATTAAGAATTTCGATGATGAGGAAAACAAAATATAACTTACTATGAGGTCGTGATACAAGTGAGTACTCAAGGGACCATGGATTTAAGTCAATGTACCTTTGTTTGTACGACGGCATACTAACATTGGTGTTTACTACGCATACTTTGCGAATATTTATCATGTATATGACTATATGCGTGAAACAATATTTGCTAAAAGTGTCTTTCGTTCACGGTCACATAGTTTTCAAAGCGATTGAGATCAAATTATTCTTTAACTTATTTAAACAAAAAAGGGCGCATTATTTTAGTTGGAAAAAGATTAATTAATCTGTCAAGGTTTATTACATAATTGTTTTACCTTACCATCAGGTGAGATGTGTGCCTGTTTGCCAACTAAAATGTCATAAAAAAGCTTAGGTAAAGAACCCGTTAGTACAAAAGCATAAGAAACTTACACGTCTTCAGTATTCCCCAGTAGAAGACAGTGATGAGGAAGGCCACTGGAATGGCGGTGTTGTAAAGCACCCAGTAGGTTTTCACGTACCAAGGCAACCCAAATGTCGCATCTGTAGAAAAGAAATTTTACAAAATTAAGAATAAACAAAACTTGTAGTATATTATAAGATCAGAGACTCTGATCTGGACGTTTTTGTCATCTCGTGGAGTGGTGCATTTATACATATTTTAAGTCAATTTAAAAAGTAGTAAACAGACTAATTTTGTGAATAAACTCTAAATAAAACGACAAATTGATCATGGTCGGTAATAATAGAACTCTACAGCGCTGTATAACTTTACATACGAGCATTAACTTTTTCCCGAGAAAACACAAATAAAAGAACATCCTCAGCTTTTCATGCAATTTTGCGCCAAATCAAAATAATGTGATGTGAAAGGAAAAAAAACTGTCAGTCTGAACATTTAGCAGCCATGTCAAAAGAGATGAGTCAAGCAGTTCGTTATGTATGTACATACAAGTTATTAAAACGAATTAGAAATATGGTACTTAGACCTCTTTATAAAATTTAGAACTGCAGAGTAACAGCTAAAAAAGTTCGGACAGACAAAGTCTATCTGAAAAAATCGTTTTTGTTTATTGGCCTGCCACAAAGGACATCATCCCGCTTGGTCCAAATGTAAAACATTCGGACCAAAATGTCCTTTTTCATTCCTTCTCACTGGTATTCGAGGTACATTGTATGTTAGCAATAATGTCACCACTGCCTTTTCAAGGCCCAAAAATAAATTCGCATCCTATATCACTGGGCTCGTGTAGTCGAGTGATGTCATCTGATGCTTTGGAAAAACGTTTATTCCGCGCACGCACCACGATTTTTAGCTTTTGTTGACAAATGTAAATAAATCTTAGAGGAAAGAGGTTGCCCGTAACTTTAAAGTATTTAATCAATGTGATGAATGTATCGTTTCATAAAGGGAAATAACAGCAGATATTTGTAACGTACGACACAATTAAGCTGTTAACATACTCGATCGATCAATTATTTGCTTGTTTTGATCTGAAGATTATTCCGGAATAAAATAAGTCTATCATTTTATCTCGGAATAATCTTCGGTTCCTTTATAGGAAAAATGGAAGCTGTCGTTAAATATCATAAAAATAATTCACCTGACTTCGGGGTTGTTCTCATTTTTAATTGCTTTTTCCTTAGTTGCTGTTATCAAATTAGTAAAGTAGTCGTTAAATATCACAAAAATAAATTCACCTGACTTCGGGGTTGTTCTCATTTTTAATTGCTTTTTTCTTAGTTGCTGTTATCAAATTATTAAAGTATGAGGCAGTAAATGAGACTAAGTATTAAGCATTGTTGATTTTAGATTTCATAAATGTTGGACAAGTTTCCCCTCTTATAGTTTCAAAACCATAGGCCTACAAAGGTAAGTTATAGTTTGAATACAATAAAGCATAGTACATTGGCCAATGGTCTCTTACATTTACACATCTCGTAGTAAAGGATATCCCCTTTGACTGTGTACAAGCGTTAAATTGACGAACAATGCATCTCCTTATGAGATGTGACAGTTAGTTCTCTGCAACCGGCACGAGGCCGAAGCAACCGCGAGACGTGATCTATGCGACTTCAATCCGCATTATATCATCGTAGTCAAGGACAGGATAATTATTTAAAACTCGGATAATTTATGCAGAATCGAGCCACACGATGCGAGAGTTGAACTCGATTGGTTACTCATGGAATGGTACGTTGACTACATTGGATACCGATATTTCTTTAATCTAATCGACAAAATCACGCATTTATTGACCCTGCTCTAATCGTCCGAGTGGGATTGAAACCCAACAAGAAAAATCGTTAAAAGTTTTTCACACCTATTTTCTAAGGGTCATTGGATTTTGCCTGAGATCTAGATCATGCGATTGTTGAACTGGAGTGACCAGTTAGTTAGTTAGTTATACACAATGTTCAACATATTGTACTACTTGACTTTACTTATTGTGGCAACCACGTGGCAACTATACGGCCGATTTTTTGTTTAACCGAATAAAAATTGAATTTATAATTTTCAAAAGCAACCTTTGCAATTAAGTTATTATCCTTTAAAAATGTGGGCTAGTTAAATACATAATATTTTTGATTTAGAGGTCAATCTTACGCACGGTTAATAGATTTAGTATTATTTTATTACGTTTTTTCTAGACCTTGTCATAGTGAAGTGAGACGAGGTCAAATAACCTAACCTTTTACTACTATCACAATTTTATTGCAAATAATTCATTCAACAATGTATATATAATACACAATACCAATTAACTAATCAAGTCAGATAAAAAATATCAATTTTCTTGGAGTTGTAAACAAGTTGATTGTACTCATAGAGCGAACGACTAAGTTTGGCGTCTTAACCATGCATCATTATTAAGGTTAGAGGAACAAAAAATGCTTACCTATCGGTCTTTTAAAGTAAGCGTACGCCGATATAGCGGTGGCAAATCCAGTTGTCAGGATTATCAGTAAGTAGCCCCAGTGCGTGAAGTAAACGAACCAATACGCAAGGTTAGGCTCCAACGCTATAGAAGAGATGCCAACACAAGCGGAGAACAGGAAGAGGAAAGTACGCAGCGTGAGCAGCGGCCATGACAGGTGGTTGTCCTGCCAACAGCTCACGTAGAAGTCCGAGGGCGAGCTGTGCTCGAGCAGGCACATCCTCCATCGAATGTTTTTGAAACAATTCACTCTCTCCATTGTCTGCAACGCACTTTACGATTACACTCACTAACTCTCGACCGGCTACTGACTTCTCGGCCTTATTTACCGCTCTTCGCGTGCGCTCGTCACCTAGTTTATTTGTGACGTTTCTTATTAATTAACATTTATCATACCGCGTTCTTCAGTACTCATTAACGAGCGCTGAACTGTTTGTGAAAACGGTAAATTAAACGAACCGTAAGACTGGGATGCGATTGAGAGACTGAACTTGTTGCTTATTCAACGTCAAGGTCTTGCGACACACCAGCTCGGCATCGGATTGGCCGATGGAAGACTATCATTTTGGCTCGATTTCTGCATCGTATGTTTCACTGACCTAATGTATCTACTTTTAATTATTTAACTGTACAGTTAGACTATGCATGCGTATCCGTATAATTAGTTTAAATAGTCTTATTACTCAATGTTGATGCGGTTTGATCGCAAGGAAGCGATAACTTGCGACCATGAGAATGCATAGAATGTCATGTGACGTAAAACACGGCGTGTTTTGTAAATTTACGAGCGATGCCCTTTTAATTGTGGCTTTGGGAATATTTCTTCTGCATACTCTGAGAATCATCAACCAAATGTAGTTACAGTTCTTACAGTCGTATTTAATTACCCTTTTATTATGCTTTTAACTCGTAGTTTAATGTGTAAGCTAGCAATAACTGTTTAGTACTCGTGTCATTACGAAATGAGTGCTTCAGTAATTTTATTTTAAATGGGCGTAGCAAAAGAGTATTTTCCGGGGCCTGTGGCCTACATTCCTTCTATGAATTGTGTTTTTACGTTGTTGCATGAATATGAAACTGCAGCATTAGAAGCGGGAAGTTGATGAAAGCTTATAAGCCTACGTTCTAACAAAGAAATTCTATTAGGGGCAGATCCAAAATTGAAATCAGGTAGGCATAATAATGGTAAATAAGATATTTTCAACGATCCTAAACAGGTTTGGTCCGATTAAGAACAAAATCTACGAAGATTCGTAATTAACAGTTTAAATGTACGAGTATCGCTTTCTCTAAGCAAAATGAAACTGCAGTTGCAGGCAACCTCAAAGATACCTACTTAAGACAAATTAAACCAAGTTATTTAGCCAAGGATTTCAGGGTCCTTTGCTAGGATTTGGTCAGCGGACCAATGTTACATTAGTGACATTCAATCTGTTTGGCAGGCTGGTTTGCTAGAGATTTTCAGAACCAGATATCAACGTCGTTTTGCGTGAATAAGAAGACACTTTATATCTGTATTTTTTGTAATTTGTATGAAAATTTTCTATTCGCCGACTCACTAGTTTCATTTAAAGACATTTATCTTATTCTGTTTTAAATATAGCGTTGGCAATGAGCGTGTAATGAATTAAGACCATTTAATTACAATTGAAGTTGAAACGCAACGACAGCAAATTAGCGAGTTCGTAACCGGGGCGTTTGGCAACCGTGGCGAAGGAACTGTCGTCTAAACTGCCCAGTACTAAGTAAACACTACCTATTAATTTGAAGGCAGCCCTGATTTGCGAAACAGCCTGCCCACAAGCACTACTACCTAATACCTATATGACACTCAGTTCACTTAAGCGCTGACCTTACGCTACCGTTGAAGTTAATCTTATGCTCTAATAAAAGAAATTAATGAAACTCGTAGAACTCAGACTTTCTGAATTTTTTGATTACCGATAAAATAATTAGAAATATTAATCGCACCAGTAAGTAGTCGTTTTAGGTTTATCTGCAAAATATTCGATGTATCATGATTCATGCGTCATATCGGATATAACTTGGTTAACACTAATTGAAGTCGATCGTGATTTTATGTATTTTATTCATGGTTGTTTTTTCTGCGTTTTGCTCTGATGCCTGAACATTGTGTGAACTTATAACTATAGGCACACCAAACATTTTTATTGGTATACTGATTATTATTCATACGAGCCATGGGATATTTAGATTTGGACGGAATGGAATTGGGTCTATCAAACAAAGTGTAAAAAGTAGCATACGTCTAGAATCGGGTGCTTGCCATTTATCAAAGTTATTTTAGTGTTGGTAACAGACTGAAAGTTAATGTTCAATGTTAGCGCTATTATAAATGACTTCCATTTTTCATCTCAGTTGAATTATTTGTAGAGCCTTATTTTTCGGTTCAGTTTAGTTAACATGCGCATTTATATATAATTTGTTTCAATTGAATTTTTATGTTTACATCATTTAGCTGGTTTGCATTTGTAATGACTGACATTGTAAACTAAACGAGTATAATTAATTTTTCTGCATACAAGATGAGGTGAGTAGTTTAACCAGGCGAATCAAACCGGACAAGAATGTTGCTCGCACCACTGCAGCTGGCCTTTTTCGGACGAGCACTAGTGCGCGGCGACTCTAATTGGTATTGACATACATTTTGTTGAAAAGACGCATCGATGTTATTGGTACGGCTGTTATATGCCATTGTCATTACACACGAACAACCCGAGGAAAGCATACGGGATGTAACAAAAGCAAACGGAAGCGAGTAGCAGGATAGTTTGTAGTCTGTTCAATTGACGAGATAGGTACCATTGAAAGTTTAAAAATGTCCTGGCGTAATGTGAAACTAGAATATTAAGATTGGCTCGAAGATCAGAGACCGGAGTGTGGCAGCATATGAAGCGATGTTTCTTGAATAAGTGTTCCATAATGAAATACACTGCCGGATGATTGGCCAATGTCTATCAGGTGGCCCATATAAAAACGCGTGATAAAATATTTGCCCTAAACCACATAAGCGAGAATCTGTATGCGTCTGCCGGCCTTCACTAAAAGACCAATTGTGTCCCATGGTTTCATAACAGTCTACTTTCAAGTGTAAGTATTATAAGGAATTTTGTTGAAATTTCTTCCCCATTGGTCATAAAAATGATCGCATCCATGTTAAAGTCATGTATATTTTACGAGGCACAATATTCACATTTTGAAATTTTTTATTGTGCATTTTGATTATGGACAAGGAAAAGTTTCTGAGTTCAATTCTTTAATACCCAAGGGCCAAGGCATAAAATGAAAATAAAATTGGTTTTTGATTTTATGTCACATAAGTCAATTTAATGATAATGATGTGTTTTAAATAGCTACTGCTACTTTAGTCATTTAGAGATTTTTCGTTGTTGAAAATTTACTAGTAAAAATGGAGTAAGAAAAGCCATGAGACGGGATGTTTTTAAATCAATCCCTTGTCGTAAGATTGTGTGACAAATGCAGTATTCACATAAATTAGCACCCCCACATCCTTGATCTCTGCAATTTTCCAAACTATAATATACATACATACTCGAAATGTGTGTCTTTACATTTAAACAGCTCAACAGAGTCAATATGCTAAGTAGACATTATTTGGGACTACCTCAATAATAAATGCATTGCGACGAGTATAGAACCGTTCTGACGTCCAAAGAGAACACGTACAGGTGCTATACCTAGGTACATTCCTCAGCAACAAAGTAAGCTGGCAGCTAGAATATATTGCACTGCCTGCCAACAAAACATGAAACAAAAAGCAAACACGTACTATTAACATTTGCAAGACACCTTTACTTTTGCCTGTGTTTTTTGAGTTCAACGTGAGATTTAGGTAATATTTTCTATATGCCCGAGTAATTAAATAATTAAGTACTTTAAAAATTCCTGCTTCAAATGAATGATTAACAATTTCTAGCAGCAGTTCGGTAATACTACGTTCGTACTATTATATGTAGTATATTCTGTGGTACCTAATACATTTAGGTTTTGGACCTTGACTTGATTCTTTTAAATAATTTGGTTTGTCTGTTTACTTTTAGGTTTATTCATAAGAATGAAAGGAACAATCCGCAAAATAATGAACGGAAAGACATCGAACCAACTTGTTTTACAATAGAATTGTTGGTCTAACCTAAAGAGATTTGATTTTTTTTCTCTAAACTAAACTATAGTTCGCTTATTACATAAATGTATCAAAAAATCGGACCATCATTATAATGACCCAGTATTCTCAAAGGGTTGCCAAGTGAAAAAAAATATATAATTTATAGGGAACAAGAACTCACCAGGCAATTTCATGTTGGGCTTCTTCATAGTCACGAGGATCCCAAGAGCCGATTCTATCACGATCATCAATAACCCCCAGTGCGTCATGTATAGGAAGTACAGCTCTATAGGGCCCCAGAAGGAGCTGACTGACCAGGTGATCACCGACAATGCCCACAAAAGAATAGGGATTCGCCAGAAAAGCGGCGATAATTTTTCATGGCAGCAAGTCCCGAATTTTTCCGGCATCGGTTCGGGTCGGTTGCAGGGCCCGCAGGAACACACATTCATGGTCAGTTGCGTCATTTTGCTTGTCTTTTTGTCTTGTGGCTTGCTTTGTTCTGTCAATGACCTTTGCGATCACGCCGCGCGTATTATAATTGACCTCAGTGTTTGCGATGCACTGACGCTTTGATGTTGCAAAGGTCACGTGACTCTACGAGCCGCGACGCGCACATCTGAAACAGAATAGGAATGGTTTAAGGTACTTACTAATCTTACTATAAGAAAATAATAAATGATGTTGGGTACGCGAGGTTTGACAAGGCCATTGCTCTGTTGATAAGACCCTTTGTTAATGTAAGTAGGTATTCTCTTGTAGTAAAAGAGCAGTCATTTTTGTAATCCTTTGTGTAGATGACTCTATTTATTAAAATTTTTATATTACATAATAGTTTTTTTATTATATTTTATGCTAAAAGTATTCTTGTTGGGCAATGCTTGAAATACGTCGAATTGTCTCTTCTCCATATTACCTATCACATCAATGATAATCTGAATATGGGCTTCACGACGGGGTAAATTCTAAAGACTGTCAAAAACCTATTGACAGAAACGACTTAATTTAATGATTAATCTGGTTTTAGTGTGTATTTCATTCATTTTATGATTGTTAATGCAAAAATTAATACCTTTACTCGTATTTGCTTCATAATTCTTATTGCTCAATTCTACTTGTCAATGGACTCGTTACCGTTCAGATACCGTGCGAAAAGAATTAGCGAGATGCGTGACCCCCAGCCACGGAGCCCACAGATGAATGCATTCTTCAATGTACTTACTGTGTCGAACCAACTGGCGCATATGAATTTCGGGAATTTCAATTATTTTATTTAAAGGCCGCTGTCCAGTAGGACAGTAATGTAAGACAGCTAGTATTTTGATTATCAGTAGAGAATCAAAATACTCGCGGTCATACATTTTATTCAAAGCACTTTGTTAGTTACTTAATAGTAGCGTATAATTAAACAGCATTAAAAAAATGATTAACAATCTAGCTCTCAAACAATACTTATTTGGAACCAAATTTAAATGTCTAAGCTTCTGTCTAGCGTTGGATACACGTGATAATTCAATAAGTTAAAAAAAATTAGCATTGGTATATGTTTAGAGGGGCAAGGTGGCGTCATAGTTATCACTTATCTGTAAGTTGTTGGCGTCTAGAGCGCTTTTTGTCCTTTGGCACTAGGTTACATACACATTCAATAAAAAGTCACTAAATCAAAGCCTCGAAGATCAGATGAGCCTACAGTCTGGCAGCACATTGAGCGACGCTTCCTGATAAAGTGTCACTCAATGAAATAGGCAGCAGTGGCCGCTTACCACCAGGTGGGCTGCGTGCCTGTCTGCTAACTGACTTAGTATAAAAAAACTGCTACATTGCAGAACACTACAATTAGTAGGTATTATGATTTAATGGCAAAAGGAGGCTGACCCATTTTAGGTCTAATTCCGAGTTAGCCTTATCGGTAACAATAGTTTTTCTTGTACACCACTATTGTTATGGCTCCATTGTTTTGTTATGTCTGCAATGCCATATTTTGCAAATGACTTGTGCAATGAAGTGTGCTATCGACCAGAATCTATCGATTGTTTTATTTTTTTAAACTAACTATTTCTTATTTTTATGTTGTAAAGTTTTGTACCACAAGGTCAGTCTAATCCTTTTTTTTTTTCTCGGAGGAGAATGCGTTTATGCACCATAACCGCAGGCTAGCTAGACCCGCGGCCGTGTATCTGCGGGTCTAGCTAGCCTGCGGTTATGGTGCATAAACGCATTCTCTTCCGAAAAAAAAAGTCTAATCCTACCTACTTGTCTGATATATTTTTTGCATAATATTGACGACTAATTTGGTGCAATGGCTGAGAAGTCGACTATAATAGCGGAAGTTGCGAGTTCGATTCCCGCACAAAGGATTATATTATGCATAATATCTGTCTGACGATGTGTCAATATCCAAGGATGTATATAATTTTTATTTCATCTATATTATTTCTATTGATAGACAAGCCAATTTGATGGTAAGCGAACCCTTACATTGAAGCTACCATAAGCTTCTTCGATTTTTGAACTTGTTAGCCAAAGTCTCGGCAAATGTTCTAATCGATTCTCGTTTCGGGGTCATCGAGTCATGATAAGCAATGAAAAAATTCGAGCTTAAAGTGGATGGCAAAGGTAAGTAATTGTTCGTTGTTTTACGTACAGTATCTTACTAATTAACCCACAACATCAACAAATGCCTCTTCTTTAGTCACATGTCTTATTCAAGGTCGTGGTCATTATGTGGAATGAAAAGCAAAAGACGCCTTGGCAGTTAAACCACGTTCCCACATCCGGACCAATACGTAATTGATATGAATATTATCAACTTTTCCTATTCAAATAGTATGTTGTTGAGAATCTAACGATTTGACAACCTTGCATTAGGTTAGAATGACGGTTATTACAAACCATGCATCGCTGCGATACGATAAGTGTCCGGATAAAATTAAAATGTTTTACGTACAGTATCTTACTAATTAACCCACAACATCAACAAATGCCTCTTCTTTAGTCACATGTCTTATTCAAGGTCGTGGTCATTATGTGGAATGAAAAGCAAAAGACGCCTTGGCAGTTAAACCACGTTCCCACATCCGGACCAATACGTAATTGATATGAATATTATCAACTTTTCCTATTCAAATAGTATGTTGTTGAGAATCTAACGATTTGACAACCTTGCATTAGGTTAGAATGACGGTTATTACAAACCATGCATCGCTGCGATACGATAAGTGTCCGGATAAAATTAAAATGCTTGCAAAATTTTCTGAGGCAAACAAAACAGGGAATATAAAAACATTGAAAACTCATGGGAAACATGGTTGTATTGTTTCTGAGTCAAAAATATAGAGCAAAAAACAAATGAAAAATTAAGTCATTTTGGTAATGACCAAAGCAGCTAAGTTTATGATAATTTATTTGACATAATATAAATAAGATCTATATTATCAATTTTCAAAAAAGAAGTCAGCATCATTTTTATCTAACAGATAAATCACGAACTTATGAGTCAGTGGTGAAACCACTAAAATGGCAGTGCGCTATCGGACATGTCAATCCATATACAATGTCAATGTCTGGGAAACGCCCCCCTTGTAGTCTGATCTGGTTTGTTTATACAATATTGCTTATGCAATATTGTATAAACAAACCAGAAATACAATTACAAAGGTCGAGCTATTGTAGGTACTCTGCTCCAAAAAACCTTGAGTTAGTGCAGAAGTAACTAGATGTCTTTATTGGTCGTAGTAAGGCAAGATGAAGCGAGACCAGTTGGTTCAGTGAAACTGGCTGCTATTTTTAAAAATATTTAATACATCTACGACTTTATAAACAAAGACATAAAAAAGGCACAAAAGAGTATGTATTAACCCAATGGGAAGTGATCGTCTGAGCTCACAGATATGCATTGCCATGAGAACGAGGTGGTCGGTGGCGCAAAGGTCGTACATTTATCGCAGTGATCGCAAAAACTAAGCAACTTTCTGAGCGGTCAAAATTTTAGACGGAAAAATAAAATTTAGACATCGCCTTTGCTCTGTGTTTCAAAAAACATGTTTAGGTGCTGATCCCAGTTAATTACTTTTTTAAGATATTTCAAAACCTTTCAGAATGGTAAACAGAAACCTACTTAGGTTATTAAGTGCTCAGACTCAGAATCGAACGTCGAGAAAGATGTTGTGTTTGATTGAATGCGCGGATTGCCGTCAGTTTTTATTCATGACCACAATGGTAGAGACTTGCATTATTGATTCGCCTCCAAACGCAAAAGCCACTAATTGGTGTCTTGTCGAGTTTCAAAGTTCTTTTTTGTATATATTTTTAATGTTGTAAAATAATTATCTTTATTGTTCCGCCTAAAAAATAATTAAGAAGTTTCAAAGTAGTCGGATTGATGACATATCTGAAATATATTTTTTGTAAGTACTGTTATTTATTGATGAATCAAACTCTGGTAACGTAGGCAGAGTTAGAGATAGTGTTAATAATGAATGTCTTAATATAGGTACATGTTACATGGAA
Organism: Mecyna flavalis; assembly: GCA_949319885.1. Classification (NCBI taxonomy): domain Eukaryota; kingdom Metazoa; phylum Arthropoda; class Insecta; order Lepidoptera; family Crambidae; genus Mecyna; species Mecyna flavalis. Next base: position 6,213,610 of record OX439426.1, read on the forward strand.
TGCAGAAGATTTACTATGCAAAGGAATGTCGATACAATCGTGCCATGAAGGCTGTTTACTCTTTTATTATTTTGTCGGCATGTGAGTGGAATCGTATTTAATTAAATTAATGATGTTTATAGAAAATTCTTAGAAGAAGAAGGTTACGGTCATAAGGTTATACGTGGAATTTTAATTGTTTATTTATATTTTATTGTGCCCCCTTGACACAGATTACGCAATACTCGAATGGATCTATTAATTTTACTTGTCTAACAATTAATTATAACTCTTTCAAATGGCGCCGATGTATTTTAATATTTATCCGTCATCTGGCGACCATAGCAAGCTATGCTTACTTTGCGATTAGGAGGCGCTGTGTTGATTATATCCGAGGAATATTTATTTATTTTATTGGAATGTGAAGGATTTTATAGGTAAAATAAATATGTGAGTAGCATAGAAATATTATGTACTGACGTACTAATATTAGCTCAATGGTGAGTAGCCTCTATCCGCGACTTCGCTCTCGTGGAAGGTTGATTTACAGTACCCTAAGTACGAGATTAGTACTTCTAGTAGTAGTAGTAGTAGAGTAGTTATTCTGATGCATTTGGTAATACAGGTTAAGATATTAGTTTGAATTTTTTTGTAGCGCCACTAAAGCATTAAATCCAGTGACTAGATAGAGTTCTCAAATAAATTACTTAGAGCGAATTACATTTCAGTGTAATTGCTGAAATTAAATAAAACAACTTTAAACTATTTTTAATTTAATGAGTAGTAACCGCGTAAATCAGAGTATTCTGTCAAAAACTTTCAAAATGTATACTCGTATTATTAATATTTAACTGAGCAATACAAATATTGCTTTTAGTATTCAATTAAGAGCTTGGCAATGGCAAATCTTTTGATGCGGTCAATAGAAAACCAGATGGCAAAGTATTCACATACTCATAATTAAAACACAGCTTGACTTTGACAGACCTAATTACGCATTTGGTAGTGCACAGTATTACGAGTATATGGATGTCAGATAGCTTAAAATATGATAGGACAAATCATAATAAACAGAAGAAAGAACAAAAACGCGTTATATTATGTACACTATGTACAGTATGCTACTAATTGCATTTTGTCATATTTCTAAACATGGGAACCTAAAATAGCACGTACGTGACCTTGTTCATAAATAAAACTTGAATATCGTAATACTTCTGTTTCATCTTTTCAAAAAATGGGCACTAATATTTCAAACAGTAAAAATTTTAAATTTTTGATCGATCTTTAGGTTTTTGTGGGTAGATAAAATCTTTTAAGTAATAATAAAACAAACCTCAGCAGAGCATGGTGATTTAGTGTTTCGTAACTTTTACCTAAAACGGTTCATTTCTAGACTAAGATCTCGGAAAACTAACAAAACTATGTAATTTATTGGAAAATCTCTAAATACAAAGGAAATGACTATTTCTACGATATATAGCATTATAGCAATACAAAAAACAAGAGCGCTATTCGATATTTGGAAATGACTCCTAAGTTTAAGAACATCGGATTGAGATAATATTTATCCAGTTAACAGTACATACTAATCTCGTAATTATAAAACTTGTTCGATGGCCCGGCCTTGTATAATTACTGTTACAAGACACAAGTTCAAGTTCATTACGGCTTTTGATCGTCACTTATACCCGATACGAATATACATATTATATAACCTGGTACAATTTAGCTTACTCTGTCGTAGCAGTTTCTTGTACTTACCATTAGGTTACCCTTTTTTTGCGGAGGAGCTAGTCTAGTGGGACTTGTGACTATTTCATCCCACTACCCACTAAACTCACCCAGTTTCACCTATTAACCCGATTGGGACGAGCTGGCACAAAGCCGTGGCTATTGACCAATCACCATTAGGTAACTCTACTATTTTATAAAAACTTTAAGTTGTTTGGCCTTGAATTCGGCAAATAAAATATTTCCGGAAATAATTTACCTACCATAACACACATACTAGACAGATAACAATTTGCACCGTTTCTTTATATTATTAGTTTACATAAAAATCATAATTTATGCAAGTTGTTTGATGTTATCCCCACGTGTACCGGACGAAATAAAATAATTTCGGGCATTCAAAGCGTAACGATAGTTTGGAAATAATGGTGATTTATTTTTTATTTTGATGATGTGCTTGTGTTTATGATACTAACAACATTGTTACCAATTCAATAAAATATTTTAAAAGTATGAACTGGCCATTTATTATAATTAAAATTTTTATTCTTCAGATTTGATGTGATCACTTTATCTTGACGAGTTTATGTTTAGTTACATACATCACAATTAATCACAATGATTGTGTCAACCTGGAAAAACAATTTGTTTTATTAAAAAAGGAAAATAAATATACTTTGGACGGATATAACCGTAATCTAAACCCCGTAATATAATAAATTGAAATGATAATTTGGTAAATACACTTAAGAGCAAAATTATGGAATCAATTCAAGTTAATAAATGATATTTTAATATTTTTACTTAAAATTATACTAATCTCACTTTTAAACCTAAGTTATAGCAATTTTAAGTTAAAAGAAGCAGAGGATATTCCATAATATATTTTTGCCCGTAAATATAGATTTTAATGTCAGAGATTGGGAGCCTAATGCTAAATTAGGCTCCCAATCTCTGACATCATCATCCGAAAGATGTTTGCTTGCTCGCAAAATATAAATCAATGTCAAGTTGATTATGCGATGGAACCTTGGTGTGTGCAAATGTCGAACTTGGCTTTGAACAAGTAAGCCTTTCTCTTAGAATATCCTCGCTAATAATATGGCGTCTATTAACATACAAAATCGCTATTTTCAATATGTTATGTTGTGTTTTTCTGTGGTAGTGAAAAGAATGTTAGAGTTTATATATCGATTTAGACCGACACGTGTGTGCTTATTTATGACCTTGTAAAAATAATATTAAAAACATTAGTAAATAATCTGTATAATGTAAATTAATAAGTATAATGAGCTATCTATAAATTGAAGCAAGTGTTATACAGCAAATGTAAGGTTTTTTAATTTATGTAAAAGATAAAAATACAACTCGGAATTTGGAATTCCACTTGATATCGAGTATGTCTTACCGCAATCCGGTTTGCGTCTGGTTGCTCTTTCCAAGAAGTTTTGTGACGTATTTTGAATGGAAATATACTATGAATGCGGATATTTTTAATGGCGCCATCTTATTGTACTTATACTCCGAATGCGAATTTTGAGGTTTTATTGGTAACTTCTCATTTAAAATGTTACATTTACCGTAAAGAATCGTACTTTTTTGATAATATTCTTTTCCCGAATGTTTTACCCCAATATAGTCAGGGTACGCTTGCATTTAGACCCAAGATTTTCCAGTTATTATATTGGAGCAGTCTCATCACCGTAGCCCTTAATAGGCAGATTAATTTTAGATGTTATATTTTTAAAGTTAATCATCTGAAATTAATATGAATATAAGAGAAGGAAACACTCGTTTCAATTATTTTGTTTTAAGTTTTCTGTGTAAAATTTTGTCACAATTACACCTGTAGATGTGCTGATTCTTCAATAACATAAGCCGATTAATGATTAATTGGCAACGGTAGAGAAACGCGAGATCCGCTGTTGAGCTGAAGGATGTGCGCTATTCTCTGCATTCGTGATGCGTATCGCGTGCGCGTGCGCAGCGCTTCCTAGCCGCGAGACGAGTATGCATCTGACCGAGATTTACCGCGGTTTATTATTGTAGCTCAGTAGTATGGTCGGTCGGTCGGTGGTATAAATTTCACGAGAAAAATGTCGAAAAGCGTATAAAGTATTTGAAACAATTCTACACGGAACAAGTTCGAATTTGTCGTAAACCGAACACGCCGATGCGTATCTCCGACTTTGCGTAAAACGGGGTAGCGTAAGTCGAGTCGCTACCAACCACCCCGGTGCCCCGCCCCGTTAACGTCGGGGTATTACTGCACCAGGACTACTAAATATTAATCTGTCACTTAAATCAAGTTTTTTTTTCATGTTCCATCAATAGGATTATATCGTATTGAATGACGTTTAACCTCGCCGTTTGTTCGTCTGTCTCATATTTCTAGTGAATATATTACATGAAGAAAAACGTACGCAGTTCTATTCTCTGCATTTGAACTACACAGCCTTCGCAACGACAGCCCTGATGCATCGCACAACGTGCTTCACGGCCCGGGCCGATTAGCAGCCAGTTAGTCTAGGTCAATGGCACGTTCCTACAATCATTATACGATATGCATATTGCATATTATGCCGATCTTTTTTTTAATTCATATTTATACAGCTTAGGACATGAGCATACATAATCGAACAATTTGCATTATGCGACATTTATAAATTTAATGTAATTGTTGTTTAATTATACATTATCATAGTAACGATGTTGCATTAATTCTGATAGGTTCTAATGTTACGATTATTACTTTTCTATACAGAAGAAATGCGCCTAGTGAAATTTTAGGTTTAGCAATTTCGGTACCCACGTTTTTGTCTATTCTAGATTTCTTTTTTCTGGGCTGTATTGAACTGTAATTTTAGGTATATTCAAAATAAGATTTCCGAATTTTACCGCGACAATGTAATAAATTATAAAGACTTACCTAGATTGTCACTTGCCCGGTCATATAATACAACATAGCGAATTAAGGCCAATTCCTTCTTTCGCATGGTAGACATTAGCCTAAAGGCATATTACGTAGAAGCTGTGATGCCATATGGACTCAAAATGAATGCATTACACTTATGAATTAAAATACCATTAATGTTCTTTAATGTCTTCAATAGAAAATGTCAATGTCGAACAAATGAAAACATAAATTAATATAATATGCATGGAAGTTTTGACAAAGGATGCCGTCAAGGTAAATTAGGTTGTATTTTGTTTTGTATGGATGATGCATTAAAACTCGCTACATTATTCTGTTGGTATTAACGAAGATTTTATTGTTCATTCCTTTTGGTTTGCGTTCATGTGAAAGTATTTCTTCGAGGACGAAATTCCTGCATTTCTTGCTTATATTACAAAGAGGAAACATTGCATCTCAAATGTCACGCAATATCGTAGTTGTAAACTATAGCCAGATCGCGTTGATTTAATTGCTGCCTTGCAGGAAATGTTGGACTGAAAAACCACGTGGTTGTCCGGAGAAAAATGTTATTAGGGACCAACTTACTGAGCCACAAGTCTACAAAGAGATGTAATTAGTGAAGTGCAGAGTAAGAAGAGAGAAACTGTCTACAGTCAGTATAAATAATTAGGACGTGGATCAGATTATATTATTAAATCCGATATATCTCGATCGATTTTTGCAATAATTTGTATACCACCTACGTCGCCTTTTACACACTAACCACTAGTGGCTCATGTATCTGGCCGAGATGTTAGGTTCCTAGGTTTAATTCCTTGGTAAAGTATTGGTTGTCCAGGCAAAGTATGAATTTTCAGTAAGACAGTTTTCCATAATTATGATATACCTAATCGGAATCTAGTTAATAAAATATTGTAAGGTTGTCAACTTAATACTATAGGTGAAAACATGTAAATGGTTAAAAGTTTCCCAAAATGTTTGTCTACATAGTTTATACACTGTATTGTTTTCCTTGTAAAATAAAATAAAAAATAAAAATTAATGGAATTGTCGCCAAAAAATGCATATGTTAATTTTGAATAAAATATACCTTACTGTTAATCAAATATAGCATTAACTCGCTAAAGCTACTGCTAACAAATTAATGGAATGCTTACAAAAGGTGAGAAAAACAAATGTTGTCTACAGAATCACATTCAACAGTGTGTGTAGCGAAATTCGACAGACGATTACAATGCGTGCGCTAGCGCATGTTTCTAAACATCCGTCGAGTCGGTTATTGCATCTTTATGCGTTGAGACTAAAGGGCCGATTTTATCGATCGTAATTTTTAATTGTTATTCCCAAGGTAGATGAATGAGTAGATTTAAAAAAAAGTTTGTAACACGATGAAGAAATATACATACAATAAATATTTACGATGATTTTATTGTGATGGGAAAATCTTTATTAAAAGGGACGACTACCGTACTCATTACAGTTTATCGCGTAACGAGGTAATAATTTGTGAATGCGTTAATTTTTGTTTGAAGCATCTAATTGTCATTTGCACTGCCTGCTACCTAGAAGGTGTTAATAAAAGACCAACTAGATAGCAACACATTTGAGTTGTTTTGTATCTTATGGTTATATTAATAAGTGAAGATAGTAGATACTTGAAATTAATTGATCGAAAATCAGAGTAGTCTAACATCATATATTTATGCTACTTCAGCTGCCTTACAGGCTTATTGCAATATAATATGCAGTTTAAGTAAAATCAGGATATTTAACAAAAAGTAAATCAAAATTAAAGACAAAGTAGCCAAATCTTCAATCTAATGATAAGGAGGTTAAGTGAATTTTGTTGCATTTACCAGAGATATATATTTTTTTAAATTCTGACGTGTCCATTTTACATTTCTGCTATCGTTATACTGTGCAGTTAGTAACTATTTAGTAATCTGTGGCAGAGCTTTCAAAGGAAGGCTTTATTTCATTGTGAAGGAGGCAATTTCATTGGTAAACAATAGAAATAATATTTTTTTATACTCGTACTTAGCATTATGACATTGACAGCATTGATATGGTAAACATAACATTAAGTTGAGGAAGCATTTTTAGAAAAGATTGATATTAAAAACATACTGTTTAGTTATTTCACATATACAATTTGAGTTGATTGTGATCTTCTTGAAATAAACAATAATTTTTTAATAAATATAAAATAATATTGGCTGATATTAATCCTGAGTAATTTTAAATGCTTGGAGAATCAATTGGTCGGAAATATCTGTCTAATAACCAACGATTAAGCAAAGGCTTCGTCCTTTTAGGTCAGTGGATTGACCACCTTCCTTAGACGTGTATTTATGGTAGGTCGAGGATCACTTGTCCGCTAGTGCCTACTTGCATACATTATCTTGTGTCGTACGTTCATACGTGCGTTTTATGCAATATTGGTTATCGTAAATTATCTATGTCCTAACAATTTTAAATAGTCGTTAATATTTAATACTTTTAAAAACACATTGAAAACTAGATTTTTATTTATTTATTGCATGTCACATTTCAGAAGTAGGTAAGATTGTTATGTAAGTTAAATAATTTTTCGACATACCAAGCAAGCTCACTACCAAATGCACCAATAAGCAAACAAAGAAAAAAATATGAATTTTAAAAACTGATGACGTTTGCGTTTGACGTAGTTAATGAGTAATAATCGCGTAAATATCAGAAAACAAATTACATAGGTACTATTGTTTTTGCAGGATTACAATAATGCTTTATCGAATTGATCTTGACTATGTCTAATGAGTTCCTGAGCTAATATAATATATTGGATTTATGTTTAAAAAACTCTTTGATGATGTATGGCGCATGATTGCGTTCTTTATTTTTAAACGCAAGCCAGCAGTTTTTGGCACGTCATAGATGCATCCACTAATAACTACTGAACTATTATTAACACCTATAAAAAGAGTTTATTGACTTACAAAGAGGTCAATTCTAAATATTTTTATGTTATTTTTTTGTTTATATTAGATACTATAAACTTATTTTATCACCTATTCAAATAATATATGTAATGTAACAGCATATTTATTATTTCCAAATGGATTGGTATTCGACTATACCTACAAATCTATCTGATTTCTACCTTTAATTAAAATAAATAATAGGCTATTTGACTCATATCTTATTTCATATAATAAATGAGTATTTCGTACAGTATTTTGCCTAGAGAAACTAATTATGTTGATTTTAATTATTAAAATCGCAAGATTAATTAAAAAATCCAGTTTGAAAAATCAGTTTTTTATTTTTTACTTTAAATCGCCGAAAACGCTGTCGGCCATGATATGACGTCATACAATATGTAAACAAACAAACGTCATCTGTATCTGTATGCTCGGTTGCCAGATTGGGTATTTTTTTTCGCAATTCTGGGTAAAAGTTCTTACGGAGCCCAATAATTTGTATCGTACGTAATTTTCCATGTCATTTTCTAACTAAAAGGTAAATAACACGAACTTTATTTTGTTTACTGACTTGATACATAACCTAAAAAATTTATTATTAATCTAACTGTAAAGTTTCTATACATTGTTGAGTAGGTACTTACATCAAAGTGATCTTCGCAAAAATAAATCTGAGTTACAGTCGTTAAAGATTCAGGATCCCTTTGAGCAAGTCTTAACCAGGTGTTACGTATATTTGTTTCACTGGGGCACTCTAATCCACAACTTTCCTGGGGTCTTTATCGATGTGTTTTTGCATTCTCGGACGATGAAATAACGATAATTACTATATTTCTCATGTAGACTAGTAGAAGTCATGTTTTGTTTTATTATAACTTTGTAAGGTTAAGTTCGTGTTGCTGTCAAATGTTTGTTTACAATACTTATGACGTCAGAACATGGCGGACAGCGTTTTCGTTCGTTCAGGAAAATTAAAATTTTAAATTACAGTTTTTCGGTTTTCTAAGTATCAAAAAAATATTGTAATATTTTTTTTGCTTTAATAGAAGAAATAGTTATTATTTAAGACCTACTTCAAAAAAGAGTCAAGTAGCCTATTTGAGACAGTTATTCCTATCTACATTATTAAAAAAAAAAATGTTATATTATAAAACAGTAAAACAAAACGATATTTTTTTTACAAATAAAATAATGAACGATGATTTTAAATTTTGAATCATATAAAAACAATTTCACCTTTAAAAAAAAAAACACTGTTTTTCTTTGTTTTATTATTTAAGTATAAAAATTTAACATAGTCCTGATCCCACAAAAATACTTAAACAACATCTCATACTTTACCTATCATGATCGCACAATCACTGGACGTTACCGATCACTAGAACGCGTGAATACGTTAACCGTGTGATTGCGCACATGCGGTGCGTATGCGCGCGTCGTGCGCGTATTTCGGCGCGCAACTGCTGCCTGCGCGCAGATGCTGCGCCCGCGCCGAACGCGACCGCGTTCAAGGTGAACAGAGAAAAACTCACGTACGTTTAGGGTTCACTGATAAATGTTAGCCATTGACATGCTTTATCTGATTTTAAACTCGCTTCAAACTTCACACACAATTATAAAATGTAATCATAATGTTCATTATTAAACATTTATGCGTAAAAACATTCGAAGAATACCTATCTGAAAATTAAAAATGAAAATGTTTATTAGCCAAAATTAAGACACATGTCTTAGTAATTTTGATTTTATGTAATAATACAGATTATTACAAGAGTTCATAAAGTTTGAGTTTCTCAATTCTGATGATTCATATTGATACATATATAAATACTTATAGAATCGTTTATGAGCCTTGCGAATATTTTAAAGAAACCTACCGAGTAGGTACTAATTTTCCCATTCAGACAACCCCAGCGTAAGTACTACGTAGACACTACAGAAAGAAAAACCACGATTCGGTAGACTTGAATTCTAATCGAATTAATGGTCTATTAAAGGTTTGATGAAGAGGAAAATTTGACCTGCATAGTGAATATAGATAATACAGAGGCCGCTCGACAAGGATATTGAACTCGGAAGACGTGTAGCGAAGGTTGGGATCACTGTAGAATTTCAATTGATTATATAAATAGTGACACATAGTTTGTGTGAACACGTTGAACATTATTTTGTCTTTATGTCCTGTTTACTTACAGACTGACTGTCACATCCTTGGCTTTAGACATAATTGATGTACGAAGTCTCGGAAACAATTCGTATTCAGTTATAGAGATAGAGTATACAACATATCAAAAAAAATAATTGAAGTCACTATTTGCAATCCCCTTGTATTTTAGTTCATCATCTATCTACATATGAATTTCTGTTTATGTATTAAATTAAACACATCTTCTATTTAAAAAATAATAGGGTCTGTTACTTCGTTAAAGTTTTTGTTTTTATAGTGTCCAGATATAAATAATGATAACATTTTTTTTAAATCTTGTCATAAATAGTTTATTTTTTTTAATTAATATTAAATAATACATTGATATATAACATAATAAATAGTATCTTCAACTATTTAATTACGGATTTATTTAATCATTTCCTTTAAATTTAATCCCTGTCGCTTCTCAAAGTATTTTACTGATGTTGAAATGAGGCAGCCTAACGACAAAACAAACTTTAAAATATTACTATAGTATGCACCAAGTACGCAGTGTTAAGTTCTTTAAATATCGTCAAGGTGAATCCCATTTGAATGTTGATTTAAGGTATTACTTAGTCTAGGCACAGATGAACTGGAGACTCAATACACGGATTATTATTATACTGCGTGGCATTTTAGTTGTTGTTTTCTTTTAGTCAAAACAAAAGTTTCTTTTTTATTCAAATCAAAAGTTTTACGATTAAGATAGACGAAACTCGAACCAATAGTTAGCTGCGTCGCGGACGGTCACCGGCCGGGGTAATTGCCCTTATATTTACCCGTTTATCAAAAAAAAAAATGATAATTTACTATTTACTAACATTTTTCCCATCAAGCTTTAAAAAAATCTACTTGCATAAGCACTACTGAAGGAGAAGCGTTCTGCTGAGGAAAAACAACGACTAAAAACACGCAGTATAACATACAAGTTTTACAAGCTAATACAATTAATGCTTCGCTGGGCTAGTGGTTTAAGTACCTAACCGTGATCTGGAGGTCCTGGGTTCAATGGCCGGGTCGAGCAAATATTGTGTCGGCTTTCTCGGACGTAACTCGGGTTTGTGATAACCAATCTGCATTAGGCAAGCCAGTACCCATTTTTGCAGCGATGACATGATATCATTAATAAAGCCCTTTGCTCTGCAGTGAGACATAAAGCGGTGATACTTTATTCAAGTTAAGATTAAAATATTGAACCTAAACTAAACCATATTGGACTTACTACTACTGAAAATTGAGAAAAGGGCCAGGGCAATATAGGTTGGGGATATGGAAAATTATTGAAAGATCACATGTGCGAAATATATTTTATTTCACATCACAACTTATTTAATGTAAGATAATAATACACAGTCGATACTGGAACTTGAGGGTTTCCTAATAAATAATAATGCAAGTCAATACACAGTGATTGTTAAAAATAATACAACGTATAGTATATTCTGACATAAAATTAAAAGGGATGAAAAGGTTAAGATATCTCAAGGTTTCTCTAAAACGTAAAATCAGCCTCTTTGAGCGAGTTATTTTAAATATCCCTTTTTGTATATTATGTCAAAATAACTAATTATGCGTTTAGACGCCGAGTAACTTATTTAAATAACAGATCCTTATTTAAACACTTTGCTATGCTTTATAAACTGCAGACAATCATCGCTCAGTTGTACTACTAAGCTATTAGGTATGTAACCAAGTCATTACTGCACCAATTAGTGGGCAAAATTAATTTCAAAACAGTTCTTTTTCTTCTGCTTTTATTATTTTCTAGCTTACTATTCTTTGGTAAAATCATAAAAATTGGTGTAGGTATTTTTGGTTTTATTCCATGCTAATGAAGCAGTACATTATCAGCTTATAACTATTTAAAAACACTGCCAAATTATAGTCTAATTTTATAATTTCAAATATCACATTAAACATGGTTTTATTTTATCAAAACGATGCGTTTTAGATCTTCGATTAAAGAAATATTTTAACTTTTCTTCATTTTGTCGTCTTTTAGACGCAAAATGTGAAAAGTTGCTTATGATTACTAGAGATAAACAATTTCTCTTAGCGTTTAGTAGGTGGCTATTTACTAAATTAAATAACGTTTTTTTCTTATTTGGTATCATATTATACAAGCTTCTGCAGCTTCTAACAAATCTAGTTGGGGCTCCTAAAGCGCACTGCCTCTTAAAGGCAAACAAAGTCACCACTAGTGAAGTTAACGGACTAAAAAGTCTCATTTTTCTTGCTCTCGGTTTAAAAATATGGCTTGAGTCAAATGTTGTTATGCCTACAATAACAGTGATTATAAAATAGCTCGTATTTCCATTATAATATGATTCACAAGGAACATTCAACTCACATTAAAGCTCAGGTCAAACTAAGCGAATTTTCGCAAATAATGTACCTGAAAGTCGCACAAATGCACATTCTATCGACTTGGGCGAACATTGCATCAGTTTGACCAAGTACAGTCGACGCATAAGTAGCTGAATCTGATTCGAGCCTGCGAAATACTACGGTGATAAGGCTTCACGACAACAAAAAAAATGTGTATATACTTATGCTGTCGACTGTACTACACATTTGCGATAATCTTAGCAATATTCTATACACAGTTTGAGCAGGCGTTAAAATAGATAAATTATCGCCTATTCAATGGTGTACATACATTTTCATAAGACCGTGATTTTTCTAACTAAAAATAATTATTATCTAACAATAGTGGCATTGCGGAATGCATTTTAATCTATTTACATATAAGTAATAAATGCATGCTCAGATAATAATAACATTATTATTAAACTAAAAATTGAACACCTATAATTGAAATAAAAAGTCCGTCAAAATATCATTGCTTTTGTCATCTTTTCTTTCGTGCCGCACTTTTCATTATAGTAATTAATGACATTTAAATGGAAAGCAAGTTGCTTTAAAAGAACAAACAAATGAAATAATAGAAAGATGTCACTTGGGGCATATTTTGGCCACTTTACTTCCACTACCTACTTAGTCTATTTAGTAGTATGATTTGTACCTAAATTTTATTATTATCATAGTATAATTGCACCAATCGCTACGTATTACAATTTTTTTAAGCGCCGGAGTCTATGTACAATTGGTTGCTTAAATAAATATTAAAATACATCATTATCGTATAACCATGTCATACCTACTTATGAAAAACAGCACAGCCTTCAAGAAAATAGCTTTGGTGCAAATTAGTTTAACTACTTAGTAACACGCAAAATGTGATATATTTTTATTATATACAACCCGGTATTATTGCGAGAGAAATAAATGATTATAATATCCCTGTAAGGAAAATACTGATGTTATTCTAAGACAAACCTCTTAATTTATTCCATGTTTACAAAAAATACACTTAACAATCATTCAAAATCAGTTATTGCTTCGAAAATGCGTTAAAATTGACTGTTTCATGAATTTGCATTTGACTAATTTCTATTTTATTTTCCATTATACTCGTGCATTTACTATTCTATTAATTTCCCTTAGGCCGCGTGGTCCGACCGGCTTGTCCGATCGATCGGACCACTATTTTTTTTTTTATTTCCTGCCGGTTTGATATTAATTTACTTAAGAATTGCGAAAAATACCGATACTAGTATAACTTACTAGTCATCAATATGAATAGATGTTAGATAAACTTTTAGTTATATTTCATTACCTCGACCGTTAATGACCTTTTATATGATTTTTTATACTACATCAGATATAAAGCTATTATCTAACCTGCAATAAGTGCCTGTTATCTATCAAGGCGAACGTCGGAGTGGCAGTGGAAAAGTCTTTTCACTTGATGATGTGTGAATTTAAACGACTTGATAATGCATATTGGGACCTGTCCGTGTTTACTCATAAGCACTAAAATAGGATAATAATAGTACTATAATAATACCCTCAACACTTCCAAATAAGTTCCCAATACGCGTCTCAAACTTACGAAATATAAAAAAACAATACCAGAATAATATTATGATTAAAGTAAGTAGTGCCAAAATCTCATGAATTTGGTTAAACATTTGTTTGAATATTGTAGAATGGAATTAGTTCCTTTTACTTTGATTAATTATTTCCTTCATAATAATTTTCAATTTTACTTTATTAAATTTTGTCCTTTATTAATGTCCGCTTGTTGTAAGTTTAGGTAATTTGTTTTGTGCGGACGGACGATCGGATCCTTCCAAATCTTTCGGAGGTATTTTTTTAATTCTTTCCATTAGGTATATTGTACAATTACAAAAGTGTATGTCATCGGCTTACTGCAAGAATTTGTAAACACCTAAATTATCCCAGAGGCTGGAGATTTTTTTTACCTCGTCTCAGATCGAACCATCCTAAGCTATGGTTTAGAATAGGTTCTTTGAAGTCTTTATAGTAAGTCGATGACAATCAGGCTTAGACCTTGTCCAGAAAGAGGCGAATTCGCCACTAATTCATGCAATTTATTGAGTACCTCTACCTCTTTTTAGAGGTTTACATTACCTTCTTCTTGTATTGTAACTAGCAACACACTCTTTATAAACATTACTACCGACATTTTCAAGTAAATTTCTACAACACAAGTGTTCTTAAAACGCCGCACTTTACAACTAACTTAGTAAAGTCGACGCATTTAATAATATCGGGAAATACACCAAACCGACGCCATCTACTTAGATCTTCAGTACCTTGCCACGCGTTATGTGTTCGTGGCGAATCACTCTTCTGGACAAGGTGTTACAGTGGCGCATCAGTGGTATTTCCGATGGCCTCAGTGCGTCGGCAGCGTTAGGCGCTCGGACTGCGCGAGCGACGGGCGGAGGCGCGCGGCGATGCGCGTGCGCAGCGCGGCGAGGCAGGTCGCGAACGCGTGCGCGAACAGCAGCACCACCGCGCAGAGCGCCACGAAACCAAATGCTGACCCTGAAAGTAGGCACGCATTATTCTTTATTTATTTATTTGTTTCATACACATGTCAGCTCTATTTACAAAGACACTTGAAACCCAAGACTCAAAGGATGAGAGAGCTCATAATATGGCAAAACATTGAGAGTTGCTTTCTGTTGAAGAGTTCCTATGGAATACGTAGTGGCTGCTTATCATCAGATGATCGGTCTTAGTTGGCAAACTGAATTGCATAAAAAATAGGTTGAAAAGACTCCATTATTAAACTGGACTCTCTGGACTCGGAGTATGTTACAAGTGTTTAAAATTACTTAGAACAGTTTAAAAAAAAGCACCAAATAGCAACCCCTAGAGCTATTTGACCTTTGTTTGCGTTCCAAATGGACCACGACCATGTTTATATTGCTCTAAGACCGCGACAGTGCAACTGTTTGGTGAACCCTGCTACAGATTTATTATCAATTAAATGTTATATCCAAGAATAACATCATTCTGTTTACAACTGTTTATAAAATAACGCCTTAATGATGATTGAAGCAATTGTGTCAAAAGATGAATAACCCTGCTGAGCCACTATCAAGTTTTGTGCTACCCAGTACCCAGTATGAAATGATAATGATAGAGAATAAACTGCTAAAAAGTCATTGGATTATAAAATGAATCACTTAAGTATAATAAATACAAATATACGTACCGGGTTTGTTCCAATCCAGTGCGGGGTATATGGCAGGCAGGCCGAAGCGGTCGGTGCCGCCGCACGCCCAGTAGATGGCGCTGAAGACGCCGTACGCGACGCCCGCGCCGACGCCGTACAGCGCATGTGCGGCGCGGATCGGGTGCGCTACCACCAGAATCTCGCATATCATCGCGAGCGAGTTGCCTCCGTGGACTAGCAGGTTTAGGGCGTTAATGTCGTGGATTTCTGTGGGAATGGTGAAATAAATACTTATATAAACAAACCACTGAATTAATAATAATGACTATATCGCACAAGCTTATGCAAATCTGATTTATTTTATCACAATGATTGTCCTAACAAAAATGAGTAACTATTTAAAAAATATAGATTGCAATTGTTATTGACGACTATTTGTCAGGTAGGATACGGCATACGGCCATGGGCCCTTGGTACAGTTTTGACTAAATGCAATATCAAACCTGACAATAACAATGCATAAATAATGAAGTAAGAAACATTTTAACGGATCCTTAAATATAATAAAATGAGGCACAAAATGTTGTCGTTCTTGAAAACTCAATTCAGGTAAAACATAAATATGAAATTAATCATGAAATTAATTATAAAAGATCGAGCATCAGTAAAATATTAGAATCCACTTGAAAGTCGTATGGGTCAAATGAATGAAAATGAATCCCAAACAGACTGCGACTTAAAAATTAGGCATGTTTATTAGTACTGTAATTGAAGATGGCCTTCTTCATTAGTAAAGAGATATGTTTATAAATGTAGGACCACCCTCCTACAGAAGATCGACGTGTGCGTAGCTTTGTTATTGCGCTTTGTTTGGTGAGAGTTCCGGAGGCCCGAATTCCCACCCCTCCTCATCATCCCTATAATCCTTATTCCCCATAGCTCTCATCTTTCACATTCGTTTCCTTCGCCACTCTTTCATAATAATTTAAACGTACACCAAAAAAGGCTGAACATACACCAAAAAAGGCTGAAACGTGCACCAAAAAAATTGAATTGCTAACCTCACCTAACCTTTGGTGTGCCTTTGGTTTATTTTGGTGCACGTTTCAGCCTTTTTTTGATATACACTAAATATTTCCCATAAAAATTTACTGATTATTCGCATGTTATTCACTGTAGCCATCTATCTCTGTGATTGTAGCACTATGTGCAACTTCAGGGCAAATTTTTAGAAATATGAGCGTTTGCTATTTGTAATCTATCAGGTACATTGATATACCTATTTGTTGTGTTGACACTAACGTCGTTAACAACAAAAAAAATATAATAAATATATGCATATGTGGTCAAATGCAGCATATTATGACGATAGTTAATATCTTCAAAGTTCTTGATCATCTAAAAATAATGACCGTGCGCAGTGTAGACCAGGTAGGTACCTACTTTAACAGACATTGAGCGCAACTGAAGTCTATCAGGAATAGTCCTGATAGACTTCAGTTGTTTACAGAAAATATAATATTTATGTAATGTTACTTATAATAATATTACGATATGTTAATACTATGTTTCTGTTAGTTGGGTCTATCGGAATTTATAACGAAGCATTGAAATTGGATCTTCAAATTGAATGAGACATCATTCAATTACGTCTTAAATACTTAGGCACCTAACGTTACTTCATGTCCTTAGCTATCTATAGTAGAGGGAACGAGGATATTATATTATATACGTATGTACATGTATATGTACAAGGCGTTAGTTTTTTTTTGTTTTCTGAAACGTATCTTACGACCGAGGTACGGAGGAATTTCTTTTGGAGAAGAATACGTTAGTGCATGTCTAGCGAGAGTCTTGTTTGAGTCGAAGACGTTCATCCCACTACCCACTAAACTCCCCGGGTTCCCATTTAAACAACTAAGGGAGAAGCTGGTACCAACCTTGATGCGATTGACCAGCTAATTGCTAGGATTCTTGGACTGAATAGGAACTGCTTAGGTTTATCGTTCCAAACCAAAGAATATAATATCCCAAGGAAAACAACTGACTTTCTCATGTTATAAGTACCCAATATATTACGAGTTATTCTTACTAGGGTCGTGGACGAGGGTCCAGTAGATGAGCGTGATGACGAAGGCGAGGTCGGTGGCGACGTTCTGCGCGAGCCAGTAGGCGCGGCAGAGCAGCGGCGTGCGCGGGCGCCGCGGCATCAGCGCGTCGTCGTCTTCCGACGCTGCAAATAACGAAAATATTGATTTTTAGCACGAACCCATGCCATACATTATACATACTATGGCTTAGTTCACTTAGGTACTAATTTATAGGGAACTAGCTTTCCGCCCGCGGTTTTACCCGCGCGTAATTTCTTTTTTCAAATATCCCCCCCTTTCCCTCACATTTCTGGGATCAAAAGTACCCTATGTTCACCGGGGATAGTGTAGCTATCCAACAGTGGAAAAATTATTTAAATCGGTTCAGTAGTTTCGGAGCCTATTCAATTCAAACAAACAAACAAACAATCAAATCTTTTCTCTTTATATTAGTTTAAATTAGTTTTTGGATTTGGATTTATATTTTGACATTTGTGGTCTTACAATTTGTAATTGTACTGGGTCGAATAGCCTAAGAATATGTATGTACATGATTTTATTTTTATTTATTCTTTTCAAATACATAACATGAACCCTTTTTTTTGGATCATTAAAAACGCTGGCAGCATAATTTTCATTTTGACAGTAATAAAAAGAAAATAATGTTTTTTTTCTGAAGAATCTAGCCAGCATCAAATGAAAAATTTGCATAATAACCTGCTTGGTTTTTTCAATGTAACTGGCATCAGAGTTACGAATAATTTGACAGCAATAAAAAGCAAATCTTTTTTTTTTAAAGGAATATCAAAAAGTTTTGAAAAGACATTGACCTTCTTTATTTTAAAGAGGCACAGGCAACCTCAGAATAAGGACTTGCTTATAGTCCTTATTCTGAGCAGGCAACAGTGCTTCTGAAATTTGACAGCAATAAAAAGAAAATTAATTTTTTATTTCTTTAATGGCGTATGTAAATTTTTTCTGAATAATTTAGCCAGCATTAAATTTTCAAAAACTTATTTTAACCTGCTTGGTTATTAACTTGATGTATGTAACCTTCGTGGTTATTTTGTTATTTTAAAGTAGTAGCACTGGCAATAGTGCCACAAAAGTTTGACAGTAATAAAAAGTAAATAAAAAGTTTTTTTCTTTTATATACATAGCGTTTCAAATTTTTCTGAAGGTTTTTCCTAGCGTTTTCTTTATAATATTAGTTTAAATATCGTCTAATTAACGTTTTTAATCGATGTGGTTCAGACTTCAGTTAAAAACAAAGCGAGACGGTCTATTGATGCGGATATTGTAGGTATTTGTAATAGGCAGTAGGCAAAATATGATTAAAATATTATCATACATTGTTACATTGTTTAATCCTTCTAGCCCCGGATTACTAGACACAATAGAAAATCTATTGTTATGCGGCACCCGAGTGCCGGTTCGGCGTTGAGTGGTTAAAAAGTAATAGTATTAAAATGATTTCAATAACACGTTACTGCTCGCGACAATCCTATACCACTCTAGCTTGAACTATACCTTGATTCAGCTTCGACAGAAAATTCTTAATTAAGAAATGTGATCCCTGTGCGGATCTTGCACATTCCAGCAATAATAGACTGCAACTACAAAACTGGTTAAACAGTTCCCTAGTTGTTAAGCAGGCAATATGCTTCAAAAATTATAAAAAAATAATAATAGACTGATCAAACATTGCATATATCGAATTTACCTCAAATCATTTGATAAAAACAGATTTGTTACAATAATAACATGCGTCAATTGGTTATTAGTTTGGTCAGTATGGGGGCAGGAATGGGGAACCAATAGGAATAATTAGAAGTCTGACGGCCGCAGCGGTCTTAATTGACGCGAAATTGTATCAATCGGCCGGTCTGACCCCGGGACCCTGTCGATGGCTGGAATTGAATGCCGAATATACATGGGGTACACGAATTGCTTACGATTGGGACAAGTGCTTGATAATGTTTACATGTCGAAGTATTCTAAAGAGGTACCACTGTATGGTTTTTGGAACGTTTGTGCGCTGTGCAGTTTATTGGATGGGAATTGAGACTTTGATTAATAATGTGCACCCAAAAGTTGAAAATATCTTTCATCGTTAAGATTCGAGATAGGAAAACTAATATTTCTTAACTGTTGTTTGTATTAGTGATTTTGACTATGATATAAGAGGGTTAGAAGCAAATAGTTATTTATGTGACTGCTGCATAATGAGGGTCATTAAAATACGAATGTGGTTTTATGAAACGAACGAAGTGAGTTTCATAAAAGAATCACATGAGTATTTTAATGACTAATTATGTACAGTCACATACATAACTTTATCTTCATTCATACGATAATATGTCTATTTTATAGTCAGGATTGATGAGCAAACGCCCTAGTTACCAACTTAATCTTTATGTAAAAGTTAGTACTGACATAATGACTGACGTTTGTAGTTTTTAAAATCCATAAACAATCTAGACTCGAGTTGATTTCGATTCTCAAATCGATTGTTATAATTTCAGCATCGAATTAAATGTATAGGAATGGAACATAAAATTACTAATCGACTAATTCGATAATCAAAAAAAACCTATTAATTTTTACTTTTAAAGAAGACGTTCGAAATTTGAACGAAATTAAGTATCGGTTACCGACACTAAAATGTAAACATTTCAATGCAGCCACAGATACTTATATCTAAATGTAGGGCGTTTGCTCATCGCTCCTGAATATAAAATAGACATATTATGGTATGGATGTAGATAAAACTAATTATAGATTATACATTTCTTGTATAGTTACGAATGGGCGTAAGGGCGTGTTTCGTTTATATTTTCGGAAATATGTTATTACCAAAATTCGTATTTATCTGAAAATGATGTAAAAGCTGAACATTTCGATGCCTATTAGACTGACACTTCCATACTCTTTGAGATAAGGAAAACTCATGTGAAAGAAACATCCCATAATTTAGCACATGGAAGTCTAGACAATAGACGGTCTACAAACGCATACTATAAAAAACGTAATTGACGGAACGTGCAGCCGCGTCGCGGGGAACACGACAAATGTTTATGAGAACACGAGACCCATGATTCGGTTTAATTGACTCGCATGAGCCGCCTCAAGGAAACCATTTGGCCGTTAATGGGCGCACCCACGCGAGGACGTCGCACCAAATTACTGCCGCAAATACTGATCAAACATTCTGAGGGAATTGGGGATGACGAATTAGCAATACAAATATGCTTACGATGATTAACTAAGGTAAGGACAACCTTGTTCAACTTCTGATCGGAACAGAAAATAGATTGAATCGAGCATACTACACTTTTAACGTTCTTTCGACTTTCATGGCAATGACTACATTCCATTGACATATCTATTTTACCTGAATATATTACAGGAAAATTGTATGACAGGCTGAGAACACTTCTTAACCCTGAACACAGTAGCAAATACCTAACTGCTCACGGCGATTCGCGTCATAATCACTTAAAAAGTAATAAAAGTCGTATCAATGTATAGTTATCGATAGCCATCATCGCAGATGGTCGTGAAATCTATTACAATCAATTGTAGTCAGTCATTTACAGCGCAACGATGATGTATGGTATTATGGTTACGATTATTGTATCAGACTTTGACTGCTACTTTTACCAAATAGATTTAAGTATGTAAAAGATTCTAGACGAGTTTACACTTAAGCGATAAATTTTAAAGGTATTTTTAAAAATCAGAGGTATATTTTACGTATCGTCACCGTGTGGGGATTCCCACGCCCTAGAAAAGTCGGAGTTTACGCATTTTACGTCGGGGTGCTCCTTTTTGCCTGGTGGTATTATTAGAGACGGATGACCCAAAAAATTACCAACTATGTATGGTCATGTTTCATGTTTTTATCTTTCATGAATTTTTACTGTTCAATTCAACTGGTCAATTCACCAAAACACAACAAACAGTTCTCCAGGGAACAACATTCTAAGTGCTACCGTAATACCTACCTGAATGACTAATTTGATTGTAAATGGCCACCACGGTCTATTTCAAGTGTGACTGACCTCTGCACCAAATAGGTCGACAAAATGCTATTGCTTCATATCTAGGTTGCCATAGCAACTAGTTAAGAGCACAATCGACTCTTCAAAGAATCTGTCCTGTCGAGCCTCGTCCGGATGTATAATAAAATTTTGTATCGCTCGGTCAATTGACATTGTGTGCTCGTCTTTTGAATCGCGATTTTCTATTCAGTGAGACATCTTGACATATCTTGACACCATTGTGTCGAGCGGAAGTTTCAAAGCGGCATTTCATATTGGTATTTACGAGTGATGTCCAACGACTGAGATTTTCACACTACGTCTCGTAATTTATGCAAATTGTATGATCTATTTTTGCGTCATTACTAGACATACTGTGAAAAATTACATTCAATTTGGCTGTTAGTCTACAAAGACACTTTGATGGGTTTTCTTGCAAAGGTTACTGGTCAAATAATAGTTAGTTTTGCCTGTTTTCTCATTTTCTATTTTGAACTGTGTTAGTCTCATTCTAAATAAAGACTTACTGTAATTGGCTGAAATACTCGTAGAAGCAATAAATTATATTATTTCTAACGTGCGGTCTTGATATGACGTTATTAATTTCCTAGGTATGGCCCAGCTTAGTAAAATTTCAAACGTCAACGCCTAATCTATCTTCAAATGAGATCCTGTAATAACTGAATTGTTTATTTATCTTTAAGTTATTATATAAGTTCCTATAGTGAAGAGGAAATAAATAAATTTATTTATTATTTATTATTATTATTATAATTTATTTATTTTATTTAAACTTTAATGCACAATCAAGAGTATATAAGGCAGACCTAATGCCAAATGGCTTTCTCTGCCAGTCAACTTTTGGGCCAAGCAGAAAAAAATATTGTGGGTAGTGCTAACGTTTTAAAAAGTGAAAATAATGCAGAGAACTGTATAAATATATAATATAAATAAATAAACCCAATAATTAATAATTGTTAATGGGCTTTATTATTTTTCTCTTACGTCTTGAGCTGGAAAACAGACACATTTTGGCCTACTAATGGTATCTATGGTGTTCATGTATTGCCCTTCGTTTAGTAAGTGAGAGTGGCGGGGACCTAAACCTCTTTTCTCAAAGACGGGCAACTTTTCTGAGACCCAAGCAAGTGTCCATGGGCGGTAGTGATCACTTATTATAAATTATCACTCATGCTTTGTTTGCCCTCCACTCATTATCATCATTTCCTTGCCCTTATTCCACGCTAGGTAGGGTCGGCTTAACATGTTTTTTCCTTTCACACACTCCAATTAGCCGTCAATTCTACATTCACTTCTTTCATTTTTATATCATACTTCACGCAATCCATCCATCTCTTTTTCGGCCTTCCTCTACTTAAATCTCCGTCTCCGTCTACACACATATCTATCATTCTTTTGGCGACATATGTGTCTTCTCTCCTCATTACATGTCCATATCAGGCTAACCTTGTACTCCTAACCTTATCCACTACCTTTCAAACTTCCTCTTATATACTCATTCCTAATCTTATCCAACCTTGTCACTCCACACATCCATCTTAGCATGCGCATCTCAATTGCGTGTACCTTTCTTTCATCCATCTTTTTCATTGCCCAGCATTCTGATCCATACATTGCGACAGGTCTGATAACCGTTTTGTTTGCCCTCCACTATCATTGAAAAAAAGTAATCGAGCTTCACCAGCGAGCTATTGTATCGCGGTGGCAGGCGTCTGGCACACAATTCTGGCGATGCCTATGCCAGACAAAAGGATCGTGAAAGAACCCTAAGTTGGTAAAGTAGATCAACCACTTGAAGTAGTTGAGCTCGACCGGTGGGCCGGTGTAGCGCAGAAAGCGCTGGCATACGAAGTTAGTAGTTAAGAGGACTGTGTTGAAGAGCTGCCACTACACTTACGATTGTTATAAGACTTCTGCGCCCTGTACCGGTGCACCACCGCGAGTCCAAGGCCGGCTTGGACCGCTATTAGCAAGAAGCCCCAGTTGGTGAAGTAGATGAACCACTTGAAGTAGTTGAGCTCGACGGGTGGGCCGGTGTAGCGCGGCGGAAGACGCTGGCACACGAAGCTGGCCACCGCGGTCGAGAGGACCGTGATGAAGAGGAGCCATCTGGAAGCAATTAAGGGTTAATTATCTGACGGTCCATGTCCTACAAGAGGGTTAAGGCTGTAGTTTTAATCGGTTAACAAAGTTACTGTTTGTGATACAATGACGTTCAATTGTGATATTCAAACTTCAAGCTTTCAGAAGCTTGAAGGTCAGCCTTTAGAAAAGGATTTATTCATCAGTTTCAAAGGAGAGCCAGTCAATTATTGAGAACAAGTGATTGCTCATGTCAACCATTAACTGATAAAATAAATAATTATCTGGATTAATCACCATGTTTCAGTACTTAATATGGACTTTTATACCCGCAAACCAGAGCTATAACCGAAACCCGAATTAATTTTTATTATCCAGGGAATCGAAGGACAACCATAATGATGGTTAAGTGCATTCACTAAACCAATAAGTCTTCATATTTATAAATAAATAGGTACGTAAGTATTTATAGATAAACGATAATTGTACACGATACTGACGATACCTAATCGATTGTCGTAGGTTCTTTACTATAAACTTTGGATGTGTTTATGCAGAAACAATCTAGTGTAGGTATATCTAAGATAGTACTAAGTTTAGTTTTTGGCTAGTCTTGTGATTTTATCGTCTCCAGGTAACTAAGAAAAATATAGGCAGCAGAGTAAAGAATTTAATGCATTCTAGCAAAGGTTTGGACCTTCGCTAGATCATTGGTGTAATGGGGACTGGCTTGCCACAAGAAGGTTTGCATCCATTTTACTATTTGTGCACAAATCGCTACATAAAAATCATTGAATTGGCATTTTTCAGGTATTATAGACAAAGTATACACATTAACTTAATTTCAAACTCTTCGTAAACTGGGGCGCTTCTGTATAAATATTACTTGTTCTTAGAAACCTGAACGCATGTCGCGCCTCAATGTAAATAAATCATTTACTAGGAAGTGAAAAGACCTTGTAAAATACCTAAGTTATACGACTTACGTGTACTTTTGTACACGTGTTTTATCTTATAGACAGTTCTGATCTTTATTTCATCCAGAAAAACCCAAAAATATATATTATATTTTATCGAAAGAATAATGGCAGAACTGGTGTATAATAAAAAAAAACGAGTTACTAGAATAAGAAACACTTCTTTTGGACCAAAATGGATAACGTCTTTTTAACGGTTTCAGGCTATGCCAAAACTGTAGTCAAACTTCCAGTATTTCACTAGTGGGGGTGGTAGATAGCAGCCTCGAGGCGGGAATTAAATCCACAACAACATTGGGAATAGATAAATAAATAAATATCTCTAGACATTATTCACACAGCGCCATCTAGCCCCAAACTAAGCATTAGCTTGTGCTATGGGTGCCAGACAACGGATAAACATTACTTAATATATACTTCTTTTTTGGTAATTACATACATACATAATATACAAAGAAACACCCAGACCAATACAAACAGACATGTTCATGCACACAAATGTTTGTACCGTGCGGGAATCAAACCCGCGACCTCTGGTGTAATAGCCGACTTCTCAACCATTACACCAAATGGCTCGTCAAATGTATGATTGATGAACGTATTGTTAGAATAATACCTGTAGATGAGGTAGGTGGTGGAGGGCGCGGTGCCGGCCTGCCACTGGCAGCAGGCGAACTGGTGCGCGGGCGCGTGCTCCAGTTTGATGGCGCGCCGGCTCGCCTGCCACATGCGCGCCAGCGCCGCCGGCTTGCATGTCTTCTTCTGCATTGCTGTAACAAACATTCACTTAATATACTACTATAATGTGTCTATTACCACCAAAAACCATTTTACAGATATATTTCATCGGGGATGGGCTGGTCAATAGCCACCAAGGCTGGCACAGGCTCGTCCCAATTTAGGTGTGAAGGGAAAACCGGCGGAGTTTAGTGGGTAGTGGACACTTTAGTCTCGAGTCTCACACACGGCCGCAGGTCTAGCTAGCCTGCGGTTATGGTGCATAAACGAATTCTCCTCCGAAAAACCAAAAAAAAAAATAAAATAAAAAAAAAAGATATAAGTATTTCACGTACCTAGTCTATAAAATGCGTAAACGGTCAAGAACGGTAATACATTTGACTTGTGGATGCGAGGACACGTCAATAGGGCAGTATCTATCCGACACTACACTGAACTATCGCTACATTGTTCGGTTAAAATATGAAAAGCACCTGAAACGGTTCCTAGTTCGGTCCTAACGAATCAAACACTGATGATCATTTTGTTTTTCGCTCTCACTCCAACAGGATTACATGCCATCAAACCTCAAACTGAGCATAGCTTGTATTATGTGTGCCAGGCAACGAATAAGCATTACTTGCATACTTTATTTAAAAATATACATTATTTATGAAAGAACAGCGATAAGAAAAAGTAGTGATTTGCCGCATCTATTTCTGCCATAGCAATAAACTCCGCAGGCGGTCATGCGACGGGCGGCCATCAATGAAGGCATTCAGTCAATTAGCGGAGAATACGCGACATACGCGGCAGACCGGCCGCATCAATCACGACACCAGAGATAAGGAATGAAAGTAACGCTAAGTGTCATGGCATGACTTTGAAATCAGTGGCATAGGTCGAATTGATTGTGAATGTACCTCTTTCTCGTTATGACATTGGACGTTATTTTATTCGCTATTTTTACTTTATCAAATACGGGATTTTAGGGAAGTCAATAGACGATTTTATTGACATCCCTAACACAGTAGCTGTAACATCATACATTTTTATTTTAAGCTTGCGGTTCCAGCTGTATAATGTCCAATAAAATCACAACGCCTAAGAACAAAAAGCCTAGCTTGTACATGCACTGAATGGAATATTATTTTCATGAATTGTTCGACTCCATATAATTGTGAAAAGGGAAAAAAATTTAGTTACATTAGGCTGCAGCTAGACCAGAAGTGTGCATCAGCCATGACACTAGAGATAAGAGAATGAAATTACCTAACGCTCAGTGTCATGGCTTTATTGATTTGAAATCAATGGCTTAGGTCATATTGATTGCGAATGTATCTAAGGCTATAACTATTAATAACATGTTATCAGACCGTCTCTTGTTTTTTTATTTCACTCTTGGATTGGGATTATATTTTGAGATACTTGGCTTTAAAGGTATATGGTTTCACACAAGGCAAGTTGTTGATTATTTTCGATGTTATCATTTTTGTAGTACATTTGAATGGCTTCAGTTCACGACTTCAACATGAGGTATTCCTCGAAGCGCAACCATTTTTAAGCGCAACAAATTAAGCGCAAATAAACTATTCCTCAAAGGGCACCAACGTTTTAAGACATAAGATCAGCCGACGGAATGGAAGTAACGCTCAGTGTCATGGCTTTATTGACTTTGAAATCAGTGGCATAAGTCGTATTGATTGCACGCCTACCTATTCGTAACCTATGGCTATAATTACTATTAGTATTGTTTCAACTTGTGTTAAATAAAAATATATGTATAAAGATAATACATACTTTGTTTTATATCTTTCGTTATTTCTATTTCAAATTAGAGATTCGAGAAAATTACACTTATTGGGATGTTTTTGATATCATAAATTAGTTTTTTTTTTAAATATAAATGTGAAGGTAACGCCCATGCCATGGTACTGAAACTGAACGAGTAATGTCGAAAAAACCTTGCATAATTTTGTCCATATATCGCGTAACGTAAACGTTTTCTAGTCGACATAACACATTATTATACATTTACTTTCAGTTTAGATAATGAATAGGTCTTGATGCATGATTTCAGCTGTGATTGGGTATGTGCAATATAGGTAGGTTACTGCACCTGCATTGCATATAATTTCAGTTATCGCAATACCTACCTACGTAAAAATTTAAAGTACTCCGATGCCAGCAGTATCAAATACCTTTCCTAGTGCAGAAGTGCATTATACCTAATGGGATCTCAATAAATGTTATTGGTACATCGATAGCGAAGAGCAAATGTTTATTATGAAATGAAAAGGGGTGTGTAACATTTGCCGTTGTATCCAGACAGTTCAAGTGGAGAGTCATTGTTTGATCAGAGTCTAATTGACGAGCAGTCGGTAACCGAGCCGGGAGCTGGCCACCTGCGTTGATTAATACATTAATTACTGGGTTAGCCAATAACAATAACTGATGTCTGCCTGCGTTATGACAAAGGCCATAATATTATTAGAGCGCTTGGTTTTGAATAAGATACAGACAAGTGATGTGGTTTTGTATTGCATCGCCGAATGAATTAATTACTTTAAGGTTACGTACAGTATAGTATAGGTAATATGTAGTTTACTATTGATTTGACATTTTTGGAACACTAGTCTTACTCCAATAGCATTATATCAGTTGCAATTAAAGGTCCCGATGGATTCAATTAAATTTTATTATATATTAGCGATTTCCAATATGGGAAGCTTTTTTCCGAGTATTATCAAATTTAAGTCAAAAATCTTCGTAAAAAGTTATTCTTCTCAATTTATTAATGAATAAATGTTTAAGTAGATATTTTTTAAAGATTTTCCCGCATTTTTTTTATTGAATCGATTTGTTTTAAAGGCAAAATTGTAGAGCAACGCATCTTATCGCCACAATTTCTGTGTTATGGAATATAGGAAATGAACAGATGTTTGAAGCAACCTACAACTTGATTTTTCTAAACCCATTTGTCATTAGAAATTAACAGTCATGTGTATCCACTGGCCATTCATGTGCTGTCCGCTCTCATTGACGTTCGAAATAAAAGGACGGAAAATGATGACAATTAGATAAAAATCAAGGTCACTCATACATTGTAATAAACTTTAAACATTCAGTTCTTTTTGTTGTAACATGCACATGTTTTGCTAACGATGGACTAAATATTATTATTAAAATAAGATTATATTTATTTAGAAAGTTGATGTATTAGGTTTTAAAAATAGTTTTTAGGTCTTAGAAACGACATTATATTACAATGGAGCAGATATAAAAATCAATGCGCATTTTGTGTAGACTCGAAAAGTCGTCAATTTTTGCAATTAGATTCCATCTACTCGAAATGGCATTAGACCATTAAATTAAAACTATTTTTATTATTAAATTAAAACTATTTTTATTTTATTTAGTTGAACTATAACTGTCTTAATGCTATTATTTGAAAGTCAATTTGTATGTTATTAATGTCACATCTCCAATTTATAAAAAAAGTAAAATATTGTGACCACTACTTTTAGGATAACAATTAGCTCATCCAAGATCTAGTTCACAGAGTTTGTTTGTCACAGTATATATCTGTGCAGCTATTGCATTAAGTTTTTTTTTCAAATAGCGATGTGTCGACTGTCGGGTGTTCGATTCTAGTTTATTTAGGTTGCAATGAATCGCTGTCAATTGATTTTAATAGAAAGTCATAAACTACGTCGTAAAGCTGGTGTTTGCTCATGGTTTTGTTCATAACCTTCAAAAGTCAATGTTTGATTGATGATCGTTGATTGAACATTCAAAAAGAAATGTCGATACTACTCAATTTAATATATGTGTAGACCCAAACAAAATTTGTTCTATTTTGAGATAACCTATTCCTACTATATGCTTAGAAGAGTTAAACATGTTATGTATAGGTAACGCAAAGACGAAATTTTTGTGCTTAAGGGGATCTGATTCGCAACCTCTCTTGTTCAGCAGTCGACTTTATCATAACATTAGATAGGCAGGTGGTTAAAGAGGAAAAATAATAATTTATACTCATAAAATTTGCATTTTTAATCTGCGTTCAGCCGAACGCAGCTCAAAAATGCAACACAAAAAAAATTAAAACGTGGTTTCTAACAAAATGCTTTTTGATATACATATGTAGTTATTTCTATGTATTTAAAAATTTTATAAATTTACTTCTCTTTTGGGAGTCGTCAAAAGCAATATCAAGCTAAAAAATAGTGTTAGATATTTCAGGTAAAACTGTGCTGCAGTTGTAAACAGTCGTGTATATATTAATGATTTAATGATGTTGTAAAATGTGCTTCCGAACGTTTATTTTTGCAGATAAAGTGTAACGAAGAAAACACACGTCCGTGTACAAGGTTAATTCATGTTTAATAATTATATTTATAAAATATGTGAAAGACCTGCTTCAATATTTAGCACGCGTATGTTTTCATTCATCTTTTTTGTTGGCATTCCTCTTTTCAAGCACTGCAACTCTCAAGATGTTGTTATGACCATAAAATTGTTTTACTAGCCTGCCACCCCCAAGAAATTACGCGCGGGTGAAACCGCGGGCCGCGGTTTCACCCGCGCGTAATTTCTTTTTTCAAATATCCCCCTTCCCCCTACATTTTCGGGATCGAAAGTACCCTATGTTCACCGGGGATAGTGTAGCTTTCAACAGTGAATTATTCAAATCGGTTCAGTAGTTTCGGAGTCTATTTAAAATTACTTCTTACTTTTTGTTTGCATTACAATGTGTCACGTAGACGAACGAATGATGACGGTTGTTGTTTGACCTTCAATGTCAAGGATCTGACGAGAGACCTAATTAATGGTAGCTAAGTAATGCGTGTTAATTAAAAAGTTTCGATTTTTTATGTTAGGCGGTCTATGTCCAGATTGTTCAGCAGTGTGTGTGTGTGGTGGCAGTGGCACGCAGTCCAGGTAAGTCGTTACTGCGGCCTATTCCATTGAGGGAAACTTAAACCCACTGTAAAGCTATGGCCCTAATAATAAAAATCAAGATAACGGCTAACTGCTGAATCACCACGCTAGCCAAAATCGGATTGGTAATCACAAACCGGAGCTGTCAAGAATCTGATTGCTGAATATCTTTTAACATAATATTAGGTAAATCTCCAAACGTAAAATCAGTTCAATCAGAAATAAGTTTTTATTGTATGTTAAGTTCTTACTAGGAAAACTTTGTACAAGACAGTTTTAAAGCAATTTTTTGCAGCAAATCGTCGCACGCGCAGGATATTCACATGTAGTGCCTAGCGTATGTTGTGATGTAGTACAAGGTGGGCGGAAGAGTCTCCGCTTATCCGCTCGTTAATTGTACAGTTTAAACGGTTGATAAACACAATGGGCTCCAGACTAGATAATCTATGTTACAGTTACAGATATAGCCTCGATAGCATGGAACATAACAAGATACCACATTTCTGACAAAAAATATGCACGTGTACTGCGAAAAAGGTTAAATAATGCCTGTTTGTTTAACAGTTGTGTAACCAAAACGGAACAAATACTGGATTTTTGGAACTAAGAACCAAAAAGTAAAGCATTTCAATAAAATTAAAATTGGTCCTAATTACTACGTTCGCCAAATGATAGTTTGTGGTCTCAAGGCCTGGCCGAATACCAAACTAAAAAATAAATTAGTTTGTTTAAATATAATTGGTGATGACAGCACGTACACTGCAGACCTTTTGACCGCCTCCGTGGAACAGTGGCTAAGCCGCTCGGGTATAGAAAACACGGAGGTCGTGGGTTCGATTCCCGCCTTAGGTCTGGTTGGTGGTAGGGCTTTTTCAGAGTCCGACTGGCTAGCTACCACCCCCACAGGTGAAATCTGCCGCCATAACAGCTCTGGCTGTGTTCCGGCAATATTAATGTGGGAGCCAGTACACTTGAAATCAGAGGCTCGAAGATCAGATGAGTCTACAGTCTGGCAGCACATTGAGGGACGTTTCCAGGTGAAGCGTCCTTCAATGGAATAGGCCGCAGTGGCTGCTTACCATCAGGTGGGCTGCGTGCCTGTTTGCCAACTGACCTAGTATAAAAAAAAGACCTGCAAGGATGGTGAAATCGTATTGATGATTAATTCGAGACTTAATGTATCAAACCTGAGTAGCCCCTTAGGGTAAAATTGAATTCATCTCGACTCATACTAAAGCATTTGATGTTCACTAAACTAGTTCTTGAAGACATTCATTCATAGAAAAAATACTGATTTGCCAATAAAATGCAGACATTTGCTGTGTTAGCAAGTCATTACAATCTTCGATGTAGGTAAATGAGAATGTGCTCTATATTAAAAACAAGATGCACATGTAACAGTGTGCGTCATACGAGTCGTAAAACAAATTTTTGCTTGGCTAGTCGGCGCATGTTTACATCAGAATGAAATCGATTCGTCGGCATTCCGACATTCAGACGGTGTTTGTTGTCCACGAGGCCTCCTTGTTACCTAATTGCTTTTATGAAATTCGAACCTTCTCATTTATGCACATGTTTTTATTATCTCCGTACATTGGCATCAAATTATGCGGACAAGACATCAAACTTTGATGCTCAAATTGGCCAGGACCGGCCAAGATTAACCAACCATCTGGTTCATTCTATTCAAAAAAATCTATATATATAAAACTCAAAGGTGACCAACTGACTGACTGACATAGATATCTATCAACGCACAGTCCAAACTACTGGACGGATCGGGCTGGAATTTGGCATGCATGTAGGTAGATGTTATGACGTAGGTATCCGCTAATAAAGGATTTTGATCAATTCCCACGGGAACGGGAACCACGCGGGTGAAACCGCGGGCGGCCGCTAGTTAATGAATAAAATTTTAGTCTTAGAATAATTAAATTTTTAGTAGATTTAACTTTCCCCACTAATAGGCTAGTTGACAAAATTTGGAAATTCGTTTTAAACTATAGTTTAGTATCTATTTTACCCCAAATATATATTATTTTTAGAAAAATAGGCCTTTTTAATAAGTAGGTATTTTGCTTTTTTAGAAATAAACTTAAAATTAACTTTGGAAAGGCCAAGACTGTCATGGCGTCTTGAATGACGTCTATCCTCGCGAAACAATCGAGTTTGTTGATGTCAGTCGACGAGATCATTATACAGCTGCAACCGGTGTTTTGCGAGGACTGACGTCACGCTTCTCTGATTATTGTTTAATGTCACGTGATTAAATAAGTAATTTTGCCGATTTTAATTTCCAAAAATATTTGGAATCTTATATTATTTTAGTAAAAAAGTAGTTTTTTTATTTACTACATATCATGATTAATCATTAGAAACTCTAAGCCATCCGATTCATTCTTAGTGGAAACAAGCCTATTGTCTTAATTTATTTTAGAGTTCTGAATTGAATGGATTTTTTTTTGTATGAAAAGAAAACTTCAGATAATGTTATTATAAAATTAATATCACTACAAACACGTGCACAATAAATTGTAACGTCGTCGGCGCGATGCTGACGTAGGTAAACAATGATGAACGTAAGTAATGCACTTTTAATGAATGTAAGGGAGCGATATTGTTGTTATTATGATGACGTTGAGTAATCAATGTGCGAGGAAGAGATAATAATTACGCATTTAGTGGTACCACCCTGTAATAATAGTAAACGAACGTTTATCTATGTGAGATTATGAATAAATTATTATAGATCAATACATATCCTTATCTGACTGAAAAATCGATGGCGACAAAACCATCAAGGCTATGATTATGTATTCGGCCTGCAGTAAGAGCATTTTTTGTAGATTTTTGGCCTTCAGGCAGATTTGTACGTAATAGTTTTTGTTAGTAGGTATTTACCATTTTATTCCTGTACAATATCTTCGGTGTTATATTCAAATTCGATAATTTTGAAACTGAATGCCGCTTCAAAGGAACGAAACTTGAATGGCATTAGAATTGTAAATTATGTTTAAATATTTAAAAAACAAATTTTTAGATGCTTGAATGGTCCCTGACTTGTGTTGTAATCGCAAAACGTAGGTATCTAAAACAGGCACTTATTTCTAACTGAGGTTTTGTTTCCAAATTACGGAGAATTGTTTGGATAAATTGAATTCCGTATTACTATTATGTAGTTAACACTTTTGCATATTTGCATTATGTTTTGTTATCCACTGAAGTTTACTTTCATGTACCTGTATACAAATTCTTTAAAAAACTTCAACGTGTAATTCAAGTTCTGCGTGAATTTGAAATCTATAAAAGTAGATAATTAACAACTCCGAAATAAATGGGAGATTAAATCATCACATTATTTTTAATACGATGGAGTGCCCTGATTGGACCGGGAAAATCGCTCGGAGAAAGAAAATGTGGCCAAATCTGTAAAAAGACTTCTTCTTTTAATTAGTAATGAGTAATGCAAGTTCATTAACACTTTTGAACCTGCTGATTCAATTAAGTATAGAGACTGGGTACTAGGTTATCGCGTAGCATAGGCCGACTCTCACGGCATCGTGCGTAGCGCTACGTGGTTCGACCACTTGATAAAAATTTACGATTGCCTATTTCCCCGTAATCACATACATTGCCAACTTTATAGAATTGCGTCCGCACGCAAACAGTTACGATGGTTCAAATAATTAATAGGAAAAATGTATGTAGTACACATTTTACTGTAGTGGAGTCGACTCTATGGTAGCGAAGCTATTTGGGCAACTGTTATAATTTTTATATTTTTATTTTGTCAAACAAGTATTTACAGTAGTAGTAAAGGACGGTAACTATCTACTGAAATCCTATCAACGATTCATTGTAAAAAAAACGGGTGTACCTAATCTTGGTTATTATTCCTTTTATACTACGTAGTATTATGTTTATTTCTGTATTTTTTTAATTATGTACATATTTAGATACGAGTGTGTATGTCTACTACTCGTAGTTTATATTATGTCTTAAATTCTATTTAACTACATTTTGACATAAATATTATGTTTATAAAAATTATTTTACTGAAACCATACATTAAACATACATAATTGAATTTTTGAGATGACACCGAGTCAAGGGCTCTTTTAACACGCTCCTCGTATTTGTACCATGGTCAAGTGCAAGAAAAAAATGGTGGTGTTTTTTATTAACTTATGAAAATTTAAAAATAACGACAACTTTATAAAAAGAATTAAACGTGATATTGTTATGCAAGACATTACAGTCCAACTCTTCCTTGCCCTCCAAGCGTTATGTCTTGATCAAGGTTAGGTTATGCTTTATCC
Organism: Mecyna flavalis; assembly: GCA_949319885.1. Lineage (NCBI taxonomy): Eukaryota > Metazoa > Arthropoda > Insecta > Lepidoptera > Crambidae > Mecyna > Mecyna flavalis. The sequence continues at coordinate 6,248,138 of OX439426.1, forward strand.
AGGATTTGGCAATTCCAGTTGTTCAGACATTGGAGCTACGGCCATCTGACCCTTGTTACCTTGAACCCTTTACTCATGGCTACCCTGCGTTTCGATTTTACAGGTTTATTTTTTTATTTTTTCCGTTTATAGAAATTCCATTAATAATAAATAATAATACTCTACATATATTGCTAAAATTAATTGGTGCCTAGATTCGAATCATCGACCTCATGCGTGAGAAATGATGATTGATATCTCTCGGCTACCACAGCTTTTCTGTTTAAGTTTTGAGTTCTTTGGACAATTAAACGTTTTTGCAAAATTATATTTTCACGGTAGGCAGGCAACATTAAATTAAACACCTTATTTTTTATGTACACGTATAATTATAGCCATTACTATATACTACTATATAAATTCATCCGTCTATCCTCGCAAAGGAGTAAAGTATGTAGGAGAGTAGGATTTGACATGTAGAGCTATAAATTGTTATGCAGTATTTTGAGATTAGTCTGGTACCTACAATCACATCTAAAATTATGAGATTAAATATTTTCATCGGTCCAAAGTACAGTACCTACTGTACATATCATAAAATAATATTTGAAAAAGAAAATGGTTAAATTATATTTTTTCTCTCTACAGCGGCTCTACCTATTTGACAACTTTAAATCAAGTAAAGTATCCTATGTATCCTAAGTAGGATTGCCATAGCAGGACAGTTTAGTTTCAGTAAGAGTTATTTGAAGATCATACTTAGATACTAGAAGTAGTAACTATACTGTTTTAACTCAAAATGTCTTAATTTTCTTTTCCAATAATTTCTTTAGCCTAAGGTGAAATCCTAATAATTAAATGATATATTCCAAAGTATTAAATCTACCCATGTAGGAGTTTTTGAGTTAAAACAGTTTAGTAATAGCAGTGCGATAAAAATCTCGTTTTACTCACATAAATCAAACTTGGGGAGCTTCATCCTGAGGGGGAACGGGAGTCGAATAGTCACGGTACCTATGGTGCTGGCTCGATTATCCTGTTGCACTCAACCCTTGGGGCATTTATTCCATGTTTTTGTAACTAGACCGATGCATGTGGAGGCGAGTGCATCGGAAGCGTGCGCATGTGCGGAGCCTGCTCGGCGACTGCCGCTGGTATTGACGTCGTCGATACTGAGTGCCGAGCGGCGAGCGAGCGATCGGAAGAGTCCCGCTCGCTCGGGTAAGGCGAGGGGCACACTTGAGATTCGCGCGAGATATTCACGCCTGAAGGAAGTTGCACGCGAGACGCAAGAATTTAGTGATATATTTGCGCCTGAAAGATAGTTGTGCGCGAGATGCAAGACTTTTGTGAGATATTTGCGCCTGAAAGAGTTCCTCGCGAGACGCAAGATATTCACGTTTAAAAGATGCATGTGAGACGAAGGCTTTTACTCTGGTCCCGTAAGGGTATTATATATACGAGTAGTTGAGGAGTAACCGATAAAACTATTTGCCAACCGATTTGGGGTATGTTTGATGTCAGAAGTTGGTTTCGATCACTGGGCACTTATGTTTGTATTTGTGTTTTTACCTATTATTTATTTAAAGAAAATTTAAAACGGTACAAAATAATAATATGCTATTGAGGTTTTTTTATCCATTGTTTAGTTTGATCAGTTTAACGTTAAATTGCGCCAGTCAACCTGAATATTATTTTTTCATAACTTTTTTTATTAATGACACGTTTTGTGTTAGTTTATTTTTTTAACTTAGTTATAATTAAAAGACTGTCTAAAAGGAGTAATTTACTGGTAAGAGTATGTTTTCAATTTTGAACACTGTCTAAAAGTGTTATTATATTTTTATAACACACACTTTTAGAAGTTTACTTCACTTTATTAAGAGTTATTTTAAGAATGGATACCGCATCCTAAGTAAACACCAGTTTCACTACACTCTTTCAAAAAGGTACAAAATATTTACATTTCCTTAAAAACGACCAGGCCATGGTAAAGATTTTTGTTGATAAACAGTACGGAAGCTCTTTGACGCATGGCAGTTTGACAGCTAATATTGGTGAACATAAAGTTTGTATATTCATTTGATTTTGAGGCATCCAAATCATTGGAGCCAATCAACCAATGCATTATAATAATATATTCGTCCTTAAATATTAAAACATTACATATACATATTATTTATCTTTCTAGCAGGGCCAGCAACGCATATGCGATGCCCTTGGCATTGCAAATGTCCATAGGGGACAACGATCGCTTACCATCAGGTGATAGAACGACTATGCCTTCTTTAAATAAAACTTAATAAATGATTTTTTGACATAAATATAATGTATGAAACACGCTGTCTATTACGCATTTATCTGCTACAGTGTGCCCGAACCCTAGCTAATTCCAGGCTTAAGTGACAGTTCCGCGGCTCCCGGGCAATCACGGTGGATCACTCGGCCCTATCTTAATATCGACGGAGCGCGGACATCTAATATAAACAAATGGCCTCTAATTTGGAATGATTGGCCGCATCGGGTGTCGACGAATTTTGATTCTAATGACAATTTTTAATAATTGGATGTCAAGGGCAATAGACGTAGAAAGAGGAGCGAGCGTGTTGTCTATAGCAAATTGCTGATATATTTGTGGTATGTATTTATCAATTTGAAATTGATGGTTTTGATGGCGCTGCAAGTACAGGATGGATTTAGTCCAGGTTCGACACTCGGGTCAGATCTATTATTTGTACTTTGGTTCGTCTTTTAGAATATTTTTAGTGCAAACTGAAGTCTGCAAGTTGGCGGTATCAAATCCACAGAACACTGTAGTTAAAGAAGTAAAGTTGGGCCATTTCAAAAGTTGTGGTTGCCTAATGCACTATTAGAAGTGCTAGCGAATTTTTTATTGGAAATAATTCAATTATAATAATTAAACAGATCTATACTACATACGTATTTGGTCAATCGGTACGATTGTTTCGTCTTAATTCAGTTAGAACCAGTATTTATTTATTTATAAGAGTTCTTGCCCTTGTACTGGCAATTACTCGTACTTCCAAACTAAAACAATACTCAAATCCTGGTTGGTTTCAGACTAGTGGCGCTGTGTGAATATACATTTTTGTAATAAATTTATATAACGTTTATTTATGTATGTTATTTAGTATTCATTTGCAGGTTTTGAAATTGAATTTCTTTCAGTATTTTGAATTAGGTAATAAAATATACAATCCTAATACAATTTTGAATTTAAAATCTGTATGTATCAGCATATATGTACCTAATATATAGTATAAATATGGTTAAATAAATGTATTAATACGAGTAATCAATCACAGCTTACCTGAATCACCAGTGTCCATAGAATCAAATACCACGTGCTTACACATTACATTTCACTATTTTTATTTTTATTTATTATTTTAATTTTTAAACTGTTGCGTTGTGCAAAACAGGTGCGTTGTTTTAAAATGAAAGGTGAGTATAATATGTAGTTGTTAAGGGTGGTACACACGGGCGGCGACTGCATGGCGGAGTGGCGTGACATGCCCGGGCCATGCCATGCGCTGACATTTGCGCTATTGTGTGCCAGCGCTAACGCCACCGGTTAGGGCTGTCTCGTGAACATAATTATAATTAAATAATATAAATATAATAAAACAGAAAAAAAAACTGTCCACCAGTTTGACAGTTTAACTTAATTTTTTAATTCCCGTATTATTTTAACTTCACATATTTAGCCAGAATAATATAATATTTATGTAAGTAATCGGACGGAAAAATCATGTCAAACCCTTTGAATTGTATATGAAGACAACTCAAGATTTGTATTAAGGTAGATTTGTATCGAGGCTTAGCCCTTTGTATTCCGCATCATATACATATAATGTCAACATTACTTTCCTTGATCCTGGGTTCCCTTATACATACTTCCTACATGTTTGTGGTTACAAAATGAAGGTATTATTCATCAGTCTCTGTACTATAAAATACATATAAATATATTCTTTTTATGTTTGCCATTGACATAAGTTTATATTATTATAAGCCTTTTGTCAAAGATAAGTAAAATTTGTATTTACATAAAAATCTATATGTGTTCCTGAAATATTAATGTAGAAGGTTTAAAGATTTCAAAGTCAGTTGTAAATGTTTACTGGTTCTTGTTTGTATACTGTCTGTATAAAATGTTGGTGCTGTATAAAAGCGTTTTTCTTTCTTTCAAATTTTTAATTTAATACCAATAAAAAGAAACGATGGCCCTAAGACAAAGCAAGGCGAGCGTTTATCGGCCTCCGTATTTAACAGGATCGATATTACCGAAGTGAGGAAGTACCGACTATTGCCGGTATCCGGCGGTCAGTCACGTGACAACGCTTACTACGAGTTTTAGATCCTGGTAACTATATGAGTAGTATCTCTTAGTTAGGATAATAAATTATCAGGTCATTTAAATGATGGTAACGGTACTCCTGTAGCAGACTAAGAAACGTAGCCTCTTATGTATAATGTATGCGACTGACGGTGGAATGATATTTTAGTAATTTCTGGAATACATAAGAAACCACTACACATTATTTTGGAGATATCGTGTTATAAAGATTGAAGGCGTCCTAAACTATTGCAACACATTGAGTGATCCGGCCTTGCTTCAAGTTTTTTATTAAATTCAAAAATTATATCCAAGTCTTAATCTAAGTATTAAAATAAATAGTTTTGCAAAATAAATGATTTCTATTACTTTTTGAAAACCCATCATGAAATATAATTTGATTACATAATTCACAATGTCGTTATGTATAATAATGCGTTATCAATAAAATTATAATTTCAATAATATTGAAATCATTATAATATTGATAACGTAATATAATAGCATAAGTTGCTTTAAATTTAATATACTATTAATATACTAGTAAGTTACTAAGTTCAAATTCATCCTTCTTTATAAATAAAGGAGACGTATGTTTGTTCGCATCCAAATGACTATCCAAGTGAATTTGGTGATTGAGCAACAAAATACATAAATTACATGTTTATTCACTCTTATTACATTTAAAATTATGTATCAGGTGGTTGATGCTTTGTGTTTTAAAGGATATTAAACAAAATAGACACTAAACTGTACCGTTAGACGTAATTAATAGTTTGGCTAGTCACGCTATATTTAAATATCTTGGTGCATTGCGGTTTTAAGTCCTCTTACTTCAGTACTTTTTTCTTTATTTCACATATGTGTTAAGTGTGTAAAATGCAGCTCTAGCTGTGTTCCGGCAGTATTAATGTGGGAGCCAGTACACTTGAAATCAAAGGCATGAGTAACTATTTAATAATCTGTGTCAAAGGCTCGAAGATCAGGTTAGTCTACAGTCTGGCAGCACATTGAGGGAAACGCTGGGACTGGGACTAGGGACGCTTTCTGGTAAAGTGTCTTTCAATGGAATAGGCCACAGTGATTTGCCGGTCTGCCGACTGATCTAAAAGAGACCAAAATGCGGAACAGAAAACCATTTTATAGCTGGTACGTAATGTAAATTATTGCGTAAAACACATTAAATTAGGTCATAAAACTGCTCCGTTTGTTTTATATCAATATTCAAGCTCGAATTCCCGTAGTAGAGCTGCAACAGCTGTTTACCCCCTTCCCTTTGTAATAGGGCTGCCACATTATTAATATTGCTATTTAAGTTTTTAAATCTGTTTTAAAATTTAATAACCTTTTCTAATAACCTTTGAATGATGATAAATCGAAGAGGGATTTTCTCATACAGATGTTTAAGCTCTCGCAAATGATTTTTTAAGTATAAATGTTATATTTTCATGATGACTTCAAGTATAAATGTCATTTGTATAATGACAAAATTTAAAGTAAGAATACTCGTATTATTATTAGAGAGCCGGTGGCACGGACCTGAAAGAAAGACGGACGTAACCTTGTCTAATCATGAGTGAAGCATAATAATGGCCGCCAGTTAAAGGCGTGTGCGTGATTTGAGGGTTGCCGTATAAATCTTCAATTTCCCTACTACTTAAATCTCGCAAACAAAACAGAGAGTAGAAACCGGGAGCTTAAGAATCATAATGTTGACCTATTAAACATAATTTCTATGACCACAGTGATAAGAAATAAAACACATGTTACGCATCTATAGAGAAGTGTATTATTTACAAATAACATTATTATTGACTACGTAAAGTATAAGGTACAAACATTTGAAATATTGAGGACTTTTGGGTTTCCGATTCCGACCCACTACTCTAACCAAAGACTCCGTTTACAGTTCACTAGCTAGCACCGCGAACCAATTCTCATTTATTGTTTTGAATTATTTATAACATTAAAAAATAAAAACGCAACGTCGAGCACTTAAGAAACGTATTGTTGATTTTTTGAGACGTATCTTAGTTTAAGTGGTAGCCACTTTACAATCATAATATTAATCTTATTTGTTGTATAAAAATGACGAAACCTGATTTTACAAAGCCCGAGCGCAATAAATACAGATCACCCCATATTAAGGGAAATTTCCCCGTAAAAAAAGTGGCAACACTGTTGCATTTTGCCTCTAGAATTTCCGTCACAGTAATTAAATGAATTAAAAAATATATATCGAGAAACTCATAACTTACGTTTTATAGGTGATTCCTTGTGATTTTTTAAGTTTTCTCACGAAGTTTTTACAAGATTTGACAACGCAAGACGGCATTTTATTGTCATCACAACGATTGCAGTAATAAGTGTCAATGTCGCTGTCGCGCGGGGTTAAATGGCGGCGGAGTGGATGACCTAGTGTGTTTGTGTGAGTGTAGGTCGTGTACAACAAACGAAAGTGGAGGTCCTTGCATGCTTCACTGTTTTTTAGTGTGAGGTTACGTCCGTCTTTCTTTCAGGTCCGTGGCCGGTGGTATATAATGTTTGATACGTAATATGCCGCAAAACTTCAGTCGAATGAAAACTCCGTTATGTCACATGTCACATTTCCCATGCCGTTCTGCTACTGCAGGAGCCCACTCAGTTGCGCTATTTCTCTAGTGTGGCATATTTTATATAAGTAGCATATTTTATATAAGTAATAAAAAATCAATTATTATTAAATGTTACATTCCAACACTAATGTACCGTATACCTAGCAGTGCTGGTCAAGCATAACAAAATCGACGATTTTAGTATTACTTGTGGCACATCCCTAAATAGCCATTCACTCGCTTGAGCGCTCGTGCCGCATACCTGGGAATGCCCACGTGGGCCGTGCGTGACGTATTCCCGTCGCGGACAGACTCGAGCAAAAAGTTGCTGTGAATTATGTGCCGCCTGCAGTTGACGTAAAAGCGCCCTTGTACATTTTGCTCGTAATATGACAAACGGTTTGCATGTGACAGTACTTTATTTAATTTCTGTTTTAGGTTGCCTGGTTGAATATTGTGAGCAAGAACGTTAGGATGATGAGTATCTATCTAACTGAGGGGCTCTATACAACTGGAGTACAAACTAGGTGTCAGCTATTGTAGTAGAGACAATGAGTAGAGACGAATTAATAGACAAGAAACTGTTGACTAAAATTGGTAAAACACCTGTTTCATATTGGTTTTTGAAATACCCAGACTAAAATCATAGCTCATTATAAAATAATACTTAAACATTTGAACAACAGCGGAATGTTGAATCAAAATTTCCGTTCGCGCAAAATTTCCCTAGATGACGCGGCTTGATGTAACCATAAATTGTGTATTTAAGTACTTAATAGCCGTTCCAGCGAGATTGTTCCGACGCAATAAAACTCCGCAACGGCCCTTACTTCCCACTTAATCAAGACATGCTTGCGCCCGTGGGGTTGACGGTTTCAAACTTAGATTTACATAACACGTCAAGAATTTTTAATTTTTAAAATGTTTTATTAGCTTATCTATCACACCGACTAAATTGCCGTGCCGTGGACTGACCAATCCATAACTTCCCATGGATGCCGTAAAAGTTGACATAGGGTGAAATATTCAGATCCATTGCACCAGCAATTTTGATCTCCCTTATATGGTGGGTCATCCATCGTCAAAAACAGACCCGAAGAGGTTTGGTGTCAGGTACCTAAGCACTTGTATTAGGTATAAATCAATGGAGATGGTTTATGTATACTTAAACAAATAATAACATCCAGATATAAAACTTTTTTTTTAACTGTTTAGCATGATATTATTAATTTCTTTAATGGGATGCAAACCCAATTTTTTTATCCGGCAAATAACTTTTTACTCCCGGAATCTCTTTTGTTATATCACACAATTTCTTTTAGAATTTCATTGAGCCTTCATATAATACAGATGCTGCAAAAATATCTTTGAAATTCCCTATAACAGACATAGAAATACTAAGTACTGATAACAGATAAGATTTTCATTCCCAATAATTTAAATAAAAGGTCATTAAGTTGAAAGCACTGAGTCTTAACCTACATAATATATGTATAGGAGATTTCCTCAAGCCCTCGGTTCTTAGGGAAAAATGGCGTTAAAAGTAGCACTTATCGCGTGAATCGGGAGGCTAATATGATTACTAGACGGCGGCGGAGACAAAAGAGGAGCTATTTTAAACGCGGACAGAAGTGGACAGCCCGTCAAGTTGAAGTTGGCAGGTGGTGACGAAGAGTGCAAGAAAAGTGACATTCGCTCGTGCTTCATTATTTGATTTATTATAACACTTGTTTTTTTTTTGGAGCTGGTCAAGTTGTTTAAAACGTCGCTAGAGGTAATTGGCTAGAGGTGTGTGAGGTCGATAGTAAAACCTTTTTTTTTTTGGAAAAAAGATATTTATAACGAAGTGTTCAATCAAATTAATATCTGCTAAGGTAGATCATTTATCTGTACTAATATTTAGAGGAAAGATTTGTTTGTTGGTTTGTTTGTTTGTACTGAATTTTGGAAAATTCTTTCACTGTTGGAAAGCTACACTATCCCCGAGTGACATAGGGTACTTTTGATCCCGGAAATGAAGGGGGGATAATTGTCAAATCAAAAAAAGGGACGCGCGGGTGAAACAGCGGAGGCGACCGCTAGTATTTTAATATTTTACATGATTATAATTTTTATACTGAATTGTATTCTAGGTTTGGTATGTACTTTAGATTTAGGTTATTTAGACAGATAATATACACAGATTACTCTTTCTTGTTGTGTGACGTAAAATGACATTACTCTCCATTCGACGATGTGGGCCTATCGGCACTTTTGGTATCGATGAGACACATTAATAACTTATGTATGAGTATAATATGTCGCCGTCTCCGATATCAGCCAGCACGTGTTGCAAGCTGAGTCTTTCGTTTTAATTTAATCTTGTAGGCTCTTTAGATTGCGCTATAAAAAGTAACAATTGCACGGTTTTAGCGTGAATTAAGAATGTTACGGGTGTGCAAACTAATTAAGGGGTTCATGCAAAATATAATATCTTTAGGTTCGGTCCTGTGGTTGAGGGCCTTAGAGTACCTTCACCGTACTCGCCGGCGTGGGGTAAGAATCCCCAGACGGGGATCCCAGGGATGTTGGTGCGAAGGGTGGGGAACCTTCGTGCCTTTCAAGCATCCCTGAGAATGTTGGCAATGTGGGGTGGCCTCACACTGCCAAACGCCATGAGGAAACAGGGGCGGCTATGCTCGCTTCCCCTGAGGAGCGCTCCACTAAAACCGCAGAGATCAGCTGGTGGGGGTCAATTGTGTGAATCTCTGCATAAAACCCGGCCACCCAGCTTGTGCCTGAGAAGGCCACAGTGGAGTTTTAGTCAGTACCCACTCCCTCACATCCTCCTAACCTCAGCTGCTCCCCCAAGCGTCTGGGGTATCCATAAAGGAGTTCTCCACTTAAAAAAAAGATCTTTAGATTCGTGATATGTCACAGCTGGCAGACTGACGCATTGCGTGCGTTTACCACACACGTAATGCATACCTAGCTCATTTGACTGGTTTTCGGTGAGGGGGCAACTCGAAAAGTAAAACATCTGCTGCATAAGCTTTGTATCAGCGTGAACACAGACCTTATAAGAATTCTGTATAAAAAGAAGGTTTTGTGTGCCTTTTAAGGCGAAAATATATTTTTTTGCGTTTTTGATTTTTTCCCGGGAACTTTGTATTTATGAGGTATGTATGAGGTATAAGTAATTATATCTATCTAAAATAATTATATCTACGGGTATATAGGTACATAGAATAACGACAGCACCTACTGATTAAATCTAGAATAACAGACCAGGAAAAAAAATAACCTGATTCTCATAGTACAAAGTTTGAGACGAGATGGCGCTGTTTGGAACTAAAAAGTTTCGACTGCCCCTAGTGGGGGCAGATTTGGTAGGGGCAGTCGGGAATAATCCCTTTGAAACTAAATTCTAAGGAATGTCCGAGTGAATGGAATTTCAATCATAAACTTTTAAAATAAGCTCATCCCGTGTATACAGAAAAACGTAAAGAAAACAATTTTTCGTCCCCTTTTTCTAGGAAAGAGAATAGCTAATTAATTGAATGAAGAAAAATTTAATGTTATGTACTTACTTATCGTTATATGTACTTAGTTAAGTAAGTACTTAACACATAAGTATGTGATTATTCCTCCTATCATAAATCAAATGCATAAATTATAAAGGCATTCAAGATTAAGAGAATTTATGAGTTTTTGATTAACTTTCGTTATTACATTGAATTACACTTTGGGTCGCTGAGCCATGGGAGTAGGTAAGTAAGTATTAAATTGAATAATCTATCCTATTGAAATCCTATTGCCTTTATCGATTGATTGATGACTAAACAACGCCCTGCTCCCCTAAAACGTACCATTTCATTTTCTAGTATAACAGATCTTAATTTTTGCGCCCATTAACCCCGTATGTCAAGTTTGCCAAGCGTGGTGATTAAAACAGCACCCATCATTGTAACGATAACTTACAACAATAATGACGCCTTTGCCTTCAGTGGTACATTAATAGGCAAAAACTTTTAATTTTTACTTTTGTTTTCAGACACACAACACAGAACTCTTCTATTTTATTTTGCTTTATCAATGTAAGTACATATTTTCTACAAAAACATATTTCAATAAAACAAAGATGATAAATGTTCAACATTCAATGATTCAACGTTAGATATTACTTAATGTCGCAGAAAGCTTTTTTCTCAGAAACGTACGAGTATCCAAGCAATTTCTCTTCTTGTCGAGAAATATGCTGCCATCTGTCGGCAACTTCCGCCCCGGGAGCAATTGTTAATCTCTAGAGCGTCTATACTCTATAGCTCTACACTTGTAAGGCCTTTTTGAAAGACCTCAATTTATCACAAAAAAATATGTGGGAGCATGAAGAAGAATGCTCAGATGACCTATCTATTGCAAGATATATTCAGTCAAACATACAAATAATCTACTTCGTGATAATGTTACCCATACCGGATTTCCAAGAAATGTTGAATGTTTTTTTGGAAGAAATGCAAAGTTAACATAATATTAATTGTGTCGCATCAAACTACGATCTCTATCCAATTTGAGAAAGGATAAGAAATATAAATATTTGCATGAATTTTTATAATATCCAGTTAGTTATGAAAAACAAAGTGTGTCGGACTCGCGCACCGAGAGTTCCGTTCAAACCGGTACGTTACCTGTGCTGTGCGATGGCTTAAAAGTTTGATTTTTTCTCATCTATAACAGACAGTAGACCTGAATATTTGATATAAATTACAGCTTCTTGACAGACGGACGGACGGAAAACAAAGTGATCCTATATGGGTTCCGTTTTTTCCTTTCGAGATACGGAACCCTAAAAGGGAAACTAATGATGCAGTCAGTAGGTATAAGTTGCCCTACTAATGGATCTAAATCGAGATCTACATATATTGTTTAGGATTCTAACTTAAAATCACACGATGCAACAGAGACAGACTCCTTTTTTACTACAATATTGCAAATAATAAGTAATACACTTCCTTTACACACCCGTATGTGAAGCTTGTTATTCTTTTGTACTAAAATAAAAAAATTGTTTCAGCATGAAAAGACATGCAGTGTAGAATTCAAATTAGCCGGATGACATAATTATACACATCTCATCTTACACTATTGCACGAATATTGTTATGTATGAGTAATACCGTTAAAATCATTAATTTTGAACTACAAATCTCTGACTTTTATAATTAATTCATTTTCATATTCATTGACGTTGAATTGAACTAAACGTTTAAACTTATCTAAACTCAAATTGGAAAAGGTTAAATTACAATTAAGTCCCGTCGTAAGAGTCGACCGGTCGGGACGATCGTCATTAATGCCACCAAAACTTTCGTGATATCTTATTGGACAATATAATAAGGTATTTTACATATCACCATAACAATGGACTAAATACGGAGGATATACTGCATTCAATCGTCACAAGGTCCTACGAGCAGCGAAAGGGGACTTATCGGTACTTGTGCCGGTTTGTGCCCTTTTGGGAACGAATAGAACCACCCGTAACCATAGTTGTGAAGATTATTCGATTTAAATGTTACAACAGGTCTTTGCAAAGGGACAGTATTACAACGTGTTACGTTAAATGCGCAAAACCCATTGGCAAAACCTGAAAATAGTTTGATCAGTAGAATCTATTAAACCCCTTTTTAATATCTGGGTCACATTTTTTAAAAAAATATTCATTAAAAATGTTGCCCTGTCTATGTTTACAGTACCTTAACCTCATGCTGCACGGCATGATGAAGGACTCGGGACTAAAACCTGCTATGCACTTAACTATCCCGGTTGCCCTTTTACACCCATAGACTTAATTTCAGTGTCAGCAACTTCTGATGACGTAATTCCAGCAAGAAGTATTATCTACCTAATCATTACGAGCGAAGCCTTTGGAAAAGCTACATAAATTAATACATCCATATAGTCACGCCTTTCTCCCGCAGGGGTAGGCATAGACCAAATCTTTCCATTTGGTACAATCCCGGCTCACAACTTCTGCTCCTTCGACAATATAATTTAATTAACAAACATATAGTAGTAAAAGAAAATGAAAAAGGCTTTCAATATCTCGTGTGTCTTGAACGGTTGGTAGGGCGGCGACCGCGCCTCGCCGGCGCCGCGCCCCGCCGCCGCGACGCCCTGCGCCTTGTCCTCCTCCGTTAATGTAATACCAGCACTAATGGACGGCTGTGTTATTGGACTGATGACGTCACGCGATGACTACACTCCCCGGCGGACCTGAGGGTGACACCATCTCGGGTTTAATCGAGGTTTTAGAATTTATTTTTATTTTCCTAAAATTTAACCGAAATGAGACGAATTAATTATCTTACTTAAAATATTTTTTTGATTATCACTTATCAGAAATCAGTATTTGATATTATTTAGTGTTTCGTACAGTGGGCAGTCAAAAGAATTTTTAATGCTTCTTCAGTTGGCGGACAGGTTTAAAACCCACCTTTTTTCAGAAAAACTACAATCATGTGGTAGGCCTTAGGTCAAAAGCCGTTCGCCGCACAACTCAGGAAACTCCCTCGGGGTACCGTCCATCATCCTCGGGAGGAGGGGGGATTCACTGGTTCGCGCTAAAAACCCTTCTCGATATCACTTTCAGCTTTCAGGAAGCCCGGTTGATGCATGCCATAATACTTGCCCTTAGGCGGTTACCACACTGCACCGCGCTCCGCCGCGATACGCGGGACGACAGATTTAATCAATAAATGCAAGTACCTCAGTTTGTATAGAAAACACGCGCGGCACAACACAACACACTGAAAACGCCGCACGCGGGCGCGGGAGCGCGGTGCAGTGTGATAACCGCCTTAAGGTGCTTTTAAGGTAAAAAAAACCTGCTCTTATGTAAAATTACATAGCTATAAATGCATTTAACATAATTTTATATATGTCCTTGACTAACACGAACATAAAAAGGATGATAAAAGGGGACTTTGAATCCACCGCCCGAGAATGGAATCAGTATTCAAGGATGTTCAATTTCCATGCAAAAGACTGCGACGACTGTTTAATATTTATTGAAATATGGCCTTCTTAAGGTTGACAAGTCATATTAAACATTCTTTCTCTACATTTAAATATTTTTTGCCTTCAAATGCTCCCGTAAATGTGATGGCTGAGAAGTCAGCTACTACTCGTACCACCCTACCCACCAGATATAGCTCCAATTGCCACGTTGTAGAAACATTCTGAACATGTTTGTTCATATTCGTCTGAGTGTTTTATGAATAGGTATATAATAATGATGAATTCATACAAAAAGTCTTTAGTTCATTAAACTTTCTTTTGCGTCAAATAACGCTATGTGAAAGATTGTCAAGGTTGTTTTTTTTTTTGAACTCTGGTGATTTATTTCCAGAGAATTTTAAGACTGATTTTAAGATTTTATTTAAAAGATTCGTTTGTGGTATTTTTGTTTTTAGTTTGGTGTTTAGCCGTTCGCTATTTGATACGAATCGACTTTTGAAGTTTGTAGGTATGTTTGTCAAGGTTGTTGTAATTACTAAATTATCATCGAGACTGCACTAGGATCTATTAAAATTAAACTTTTGATAAACTATCTGTACTATTTATTTTGTGTATGAGCATGTTAGGTTGACTATATTTCATATAACAGAAACTGTAAAAAAAATATATTTTTAAAAGCATTTATACATGGCGGTTCATTTATTTTTATGTTCTGCTTTGGAAATTAGTTTGGTGCAAAGGTAAAATGTTGAAAATGACAGCCCTGCTATTATGTTTTTGGAGCGATACCTACTCAAAGGGTCGGTGTCTTCAAGTCATTCGGCTGACTGCTTGAGAACTATTGGAGATATTTTATTCGTTGTGATGTTTTTGCATAATCCAACCATAAGGCAACTCGTATTTTCAAAATATATTCAGGCGTTTATTTTGATCTGTTTCTTCTGGGCTTCGGAGATCGGTATAAGCTTAAACGTAATAACTGGAGGAGTCAAATCTGATATTATAGTTCAAATTCATCTGGATTGGATTGGGACAAAGCCATGTTTACAATGGTGTCATGAATTTAAAGCTTAGCCCTTAAAGCTTAGTTTTTGGGCATGGGGCAGACCTAGGCAGGCAATCGAACGAGTAACCCCTACTTTTGAGACTTAGTGGCAGAACCACCTACGCGGAGCACAGTATAACTTTATTTATTCTTGCATTTTTAAAGAAATGACTTCTCCATGTCTTCCGTTTGTAAACAGTGTCTATCACACAAAAGAGTGGCAACTTTCCCTTCTAGTAACAATATCTTGTTACAAACTTAGTTTAAATACTAGAAAACCTAAAAGGGGACAAATATTTAAACAACCTATGTATATTTGTCGAAAATTTTATCAAATAAAATATTCTTCGTAAGTTTACACTGTTCGTTACGCCAGTAATCTAATTCCCAAACACACAGAATAAATAATTTTCTGACGCGTTCGTTGCAAACATAATTATTTCCGAAGGAAATTGAATTGTAAATGGGACGTCAAAGTTTATGAACCTTAATGATGAACTCAAAACACCTTTTGAACTGACATGCGCTTATATTAAAAGCAAATTATTCACAGTATTCATGAACTACCTGCAAAGTTTCTTAAGCGTTTAATATTTTTTCTGCTTGTATTCATTTCATTAATTTAAAAATAATGTAGTAAGTAAATCCGTATTATGTGGGCATAAAAGAAGACGTTAAACTTAAAAAAAACGATTACTTTGACTTACAAAACTTGCATTTCTAACAAGACAAATTAATTTTATGGGAAGCACATACATACATTGTAATTGACCCTCCTATTATTTAATACAAGGTAGTAAATCTGTTCAAACTAATCCTCCCATTAGAAAGACAAATATTTGTGCAGATTACAGACGAGTTCGCGCCAATGAATTGCCTTATACCCGTCCCATACTAAGTAAATCACGAACTATGGGATAGTTTTGGAGGACTACCGAGTATGAACGGCGCTTTAACAATGCTACGCTTTGATATTTGTTATCGTTTTCATTAGACTGATGCGGAACTCTACGGCGCGGGAATAAAAGCTACATTTGCAGTGGATTGTGAGAGTAGGAGCAGTGGTGATAGTGAAAGCGTTGCGGAGTTGGGCTGTAGGATTGCCGCCCGACCTAGTTCGTGTTCGCTCGATGCCGCCCGAAGTTGCCGCCGCGTCGCGCCGCACCGCCCTAAAATAGACGCAGCACGTGCGTCGCGCTGGGCACTCGCGCCCAAGACACGCCGCGCGCCCACTGCCCCCTCCCGTGACGCTCGCTCGCACAAACCGCGTTGTGAACACCAGTGTTGTTAATTTAACTAAAAACTATTTATAGGTACCCTAACTGTAGTGCTTAGCTTCTGTAGTGGCCTTGTTCCGGAAAGATGTAATCATAGCGTGATTCTTAGCCTTAAAAGTAACAAATAAAGTTTTGTAACGATGTGCCTTAACGTGTAATAATTCGCGGCACCTGACGGTTGTTGCGCGTGAGTCATCGAAATGCAATGCTTCAGATTGGTCCTCTTCCTTGTGTTTTTTGTGATACCGGAACCTGTGCCGGCCTGGAAAGGTGACATGTAAGTTTCTGATGATTACACTACGTATAAAACATACATGCTTATCCACAAAAAAATATTATGAAAGTGTAACTATACATCATGTTGACGTTTATATTTCGCATAGCGTTTGAAAGCATACACAAACTTTTACTATGTGGATTGCTTTTGGCGCTACTCTATATTAAGTGTAATGTCACTAGTTTGTTGTTTTTTCAAAATGATAAGATCTGTATAGTCCAAGGTAATAAATATGTACATGAAAAAGCTAGCCCAATCACATTAGGATCAGTCATTTTAGCCGTTTTCAGTGGTCGTGAAATAAAATGCATTCCTGCGGCAGCTGATTCACGAGTAGAAGAGTATTTGTAATACTAACGAGAAGCAATTTTTGTTTTTCTAAATATAAACGCGGATTAGTAATTAGGCCCGGCTGGCCAATATCTTATACAAATTCAATCATTGTGCTGAAACTGGGTAACTTAACAAATGAATAACAATAATTTCCTAAATTCTTCGTTTGTTGTATTGTTGTCTGTGTGCTAATTTGAGAACATTTGTATTACTAGTTAATTCGAGCTTCTATTTTTCCTCTTAAACACTTTTATCGTTCGCAGCTGAAGTTTATTAAAAGCTCAGCGTAAGCTTTTAACGAATTACTTACGTTGCAAGTTTATAAACACATACAATGTTCTTGCTTAGTTTTTTTAAAGTGACTTAATGATTGTAGAGGAAATGGCATGGAGCAGAATGGATTGTAATTTTATTCATCATAATTAAAAAAACACTTTAAGCTCCTCAAAAAAACTTATTGCATAGCAAAGGTTAGGTTAGGTAAGCATTTCAGTTATTTTTTTATGTTTCAGTATTTTTTGATGCGCAGTTAAAGCCTTTTTTTTATTGTTATGTACGCAGTCTAAATCAAATTCTTAAGTGTTTTAATTTTTTAAACTAGTTATAAGAAGGATTAAGACTTATTTCTTATATTCGTTTTTAAAACCTTAAATCGGAGAATGTAATAATTCGATAAAAAATAGTTTTATCTACATCCATACCATAATATGTCTATTTTATATTCAGGAGCGATGAGCAAACGCCCTACATTTAGATATAAGTATCTGTGGCTGCATTGAAATGTTTACATTTTAGTGTCGGTAACCGATACTTAATTTCGTTCAAATTTCGAACGTCTTCTTTAAAAGTAAAAATTAATAGGTTTTTTCGATTATCGAATTAGTCGATTAGTAATTTTATGTTCCATTCCTATACATTTAATTCGATGCTGAAATTATAACAATCGATTTGAGAATCGAAATCAACTCGAGTCTAGATTGTTTATGGATTTTAAAAACTACAAACGTCGGTCATTATGTCAGTACTAACTTTTACATACAGATTAAGTTGGTCGTTTGCTCATCAATCCTGACTATAAAATAGACATATTATCGTATGAATGAAGATAAAGTTATGTATGTGACTGTACATAATTAGTCATTAAAATACTCATGTGATTCTTTTATGAAACGAACGAAGTGAGTCCCGTCCGGGGCGCAGAGGGTATCCGTAAGGTCCCTATTATTGTCTAGGCGTTTATCAGCGATACAGAATACCGCTGGGGTTTTATGGGTATTCTGCAAATACTCAACCATTTTGCTTACGGCTACAACTTCACAACCTTTCGAAACGGTTACTTATTTGGTTTTAAAGTGTGTTTCACATTTTTAACCGACTTCATAAGTTAATTAGTTATTTGGTTCCCTCGATCTGGAATAGGAAAATTAAGTGTATATTCAGTCTGTTAGTAAGCGATTCTCGTTTTCATGTGATTGCAAGTGATGCGGTATCCCGTGCCACTTATTCCTCTTAATCTGGGTGTAAAACATTGTTTATCTGTTGTTTGGCGCCCATAATACAGTAGGTAGGCATGCTATGCTTAGCTTGAGGTTAGACGGCACTGTGAAAATAATATCCATACATTTTTATTGGAATTCATCGTGGGGTCCGAGTTTTAATTCCAGTGTCAGTCAAAATATATAAAGAATTTCGAAACATAGTCAAGGGGACACTCGGACACTCTGCCCTTAATAAATTTTTATGCGACATCAGTTGACAGACAATATAACCTCGGCTTTGTTATGTTTTATCAAACGGTGTGCCTCACGGGTCATATACCAGCGCAAATTAGAATTTATGGCGAGGGAGGCAATTTATCTACCGGCCAGGCTTTCCGCTTCCTAATGAAATATTACGCGAATGAAACGTAATTCATTTAACTTTATTAGTTTTTACATGGGGTTCCAATTATATGGCGTCAAATAAGGTAAGGATTTAAGGATTTTGGTGCTGCCATGGAATTTGAAATAGATAGACTGAAACAACTTTTCATTTTTAATCGGTAGTCGTTCGAGTCGTAGCTAGGTGCGTTTTTTACAAACATTAGCTGGTAATAGTGAAATGGACCTGATAGGATGATGGAGTAAATATTTAATAAGTATCTACATAAATCTAGAAAAAAGAAAATATCTATACTAATAGGTAATTTATACTAATATTATTAAGAGGAAAGATTTAATTGTTTGTTTGTTTGTATGGAAAAGGCGACGAAACTACTGAACCGATTTGAAAAATTCTTTCACTGTTGGAAAGCTACATTATTCCCGAGTGACATAGGGTATAATAAATTGAATTGAAAGAAATTACGCGCGGATGAAACCGCGGAGGCGACCACTAGTCTGGATATAAAAAAAAGAAGTAAAGCGTACAATTTTAAGTTGAAATGAATTTTATATGCTTTATTGTCATATTAATTATGAATTTTAGAAATATTTTAAATATTGTTAAAAATATTTCTGAAATTCATATTATAGTTTACAGTTCGAGACAGAATTCAATTAAAGAATTCGTAGCTTATTGTCTCCCTTAATTATATAGTTGTACGCTTTATGGATCGATTTCGAATACACGTAAGCTCTTTTAAACAGTAAGTAGATAAGTTCCTTTTTTGCATTATTCAGTTTTGTTGGGCCTTGCCATGAATCGCATGACTATGCAAAACTCGCTTCAATTGAATTTATTGGAGCTCAGGGAGGGTCTTCTATTCAAATTTTCCATTTACAGTAATCTGATCGAATATCGCAAGCGCAAATTTGATTAATTAAAATCTTGGCACGCAGTGGGGCTGGGACTCTTCCTTTATGAAACTTTACACTTTTAATATATGGATGAGAGTCAGGCTGGATAGAGTCCTGCACTTTGACTACCTTTTTGTATATGTGTTTATGTATTTACAAACGTATTAGTTAGGTATCTATAAACAGTAATGATACTCGTGTAGCAAACATAATTGTTTCATTTACTTTATATAGGAGAAAAGACTTGATTTATATCGTGTACCTATTCCTCGTTATACAACAGATGGCGTTTATAATCCGTAGAACAAGCTAACTTTTCTTTGGCATCAGATCGACGTATGTGATGTTATACGATAAAATATAGATACAATTTTAATTATTCATGCTTTCATATGGGGCAAAAAGTGTAATAATAACTTTTAACAGCTTAAACTGACCTCCAGTCATTTGAAATGACAGAAGAAGGTCGGCGTGACTATGTCGTTATGACGTATGGTTTAAGCGCCGCAACAGGGTAAATTGCAGTTGCTCCCACTTTTATTACAGTCGTTCTCACAGGCAGTTTTATTTCAATGATAGTTCCCAAAAATATGTAACAAAATGCAAGAAAACGCCAATAAAATATAGGTACTCATATAGTACTTACAAGTCGCGCGTCAAATTATAGAATACTTACATACACAGCTATAATGATAGTAGTGAAGCCTGTGAGGTTGACCAAGTCAGTTAGATTCAAAAAAGTCCTACCGCTGACCAAACTCACTGGGGAATCGACCTTCGGATTTATACACCAGAAGATTTGAACGGCTAAGACACCTTTAAAAGGGGTGGTTAGTACTAGTTTTCTTTTTCATTGGTTATATCTACGGTTATCACTCAGGCAAATTATATTGACTAGAAAATAGGAAAGCGATTTATCTTAGTCACCGTAAAGTTCCGGAAACTCGTAACCATTTTATTCTAATGACTTTTTCATCCGGACAAGTAATTAAATTGAATTTACGGGGTTGTAGTTAAACGCTTCGCTCGCCTCGGTCGTCTCTAGTTTAGTGATTTAATTACCGGCCGTGATGTCGGGGTCCTGGGTTCAATTATGTTTGAAACGGGTCAAGCACGCTTTGGATTTTTCGAAAATAGATCTGTTTTTTTAGATCATTTTAATTCTGTCACTGTGATGATAACTTGATTTGAATGTTGTTGCTGTCAAACAATGGAACATTAATAGTAAATATAAATAAATAAATATCCCAGGACATTATTTACACAGCGCCATCTAACCCCAAACTAAGCATAGCTTGTACTATGGGTGCTAGACAACTATACAACAAATACATACATATTATACATAGAAACACCCAGACCGATACAAACAGACATGTTCATGCACACAAATGTTTGTACCGTGCGGGGATCGAACCCGCGACCTCTGGTGTAATAGCCGACTTCTCGACCATTACACCAAACGGCTCGTCAAATTAATAGTAACATGTGAACATTATATTGAACATCATTAACAATGATGAACATTACACCGTAACTTAATTATAACAGGAGCGCCTTGTAGCAATTAAAGGTCTGGTTGGTAGTTGGACTTTTTTATGTTCCGAGTCCGACTGGCTAGTCACTTCCCCTACAGGTGAAATATGCCTTTGTGACAGCATGGACTGTGTTTCGGCAATATTATGAACTCGTATATCAGGAACGCAGCCCTAGGAGATCCGGGAAACCTACAATGTTGCTCATATTGAGGGATGCATCCTGGTCAAGTATCCCCCATAGTGGCCGCTTACCTTATCACGTGGGCTGGGTGCTTGCCTTCCAACTGATGTATAAATAAAAATATTGAGAATTGGTCAAATCTGAAATCAGATGTTTTTCGAACATGAAGCAGGTCTCCTGTTTACATTCCGACTGTGTACACGCCCGGGCTCCCATTTACGTTTGTGTACAGTACATAACGTCAATAGTAGCTGAAAATATTTTATCTCTTTTTATCTTAAACAACACATAATATCAATTCGTATTCGAAAACAAATAACTGGTGTTTGTGTTCTAGGTTTCGATTATGTATGTATGTATATGAAAACCAGTTGGACATAAATAAAAAAGATCGGCGAAATGTTCAACCACAAAAAGCAACGCGCCGAATAAGATTTTAAAATAAAGTCTGATATTAAAATTATATGAATGAGTGTAAATAATATTCTTGTTGGAATACATATTATTAAGATATGTCTAATTATAATGAAAGTAGTCGGACAAATTTCATTTAATCTTTCTAGTATAGATAGGAAACTACTTTACTAAAGACTATGATACTCCATACCTATTTGGTAGAAATCCCTGGTATTTTTTAGGATTTATTCATAAACAATATCGTTGTTCATAAAATAAAACAAAATGTAAAGTTTATCACCAACTGTATACAAATGATCGATTAATAACACCAAAAACAATAAAGTTTACACGTTTTAATAAAACTGATAATCCACAACGACCACCCTAAATCTGCCACCACTGGTGAATAGCCCACTGTAGTTCACTATCGGTCAATCCACTGACAGGCATCACTTGCATGATAAGAGCCCAAATAAACGAGTAGGTATACGAGTAACCCGTCAAGTTGACGTTAAATGGATTGTACAAACAAATGAATACAAAAGGTTGATTAGTTAGCATATAAAAGTTAGAAAGGAATATAAAGTCAAAAACGTTATTAATAAATTTGATAAATCTACTTAAATTTCTTTCATGTCTTATCTCTTTAAGCCATTTGTGACTATATTTAATTGTTTTTGAGTTGACTATTCAATTTTACATTACATACAATGTCACTATTTATCATAGTCATATAATTAAAATATTAGTACGATGTCGGAAAAGAAAAACTAAACTTTATCCATCCATGTACGTACATACATACTACTTATATAGCTACACAAAAATACATTCTATATTGGTATAATTGTTTAAGACGATTAGTCAAAGCGATTGTTTCAGGATGTAATCGAGAACTTTTGTTTTTCTGCACTTGGCTGTTCTATAATTCTTAGAACTTTAGGAATAATTTATAACAACAATAAAATCGAAACTCGGCTTTAACTACAAGCTTTGTTTCTGGCTCGTGGATGCGGATTAAAAGTTAGGCGGTAGATTGGATCAGACTTTCAGATATGTATATATGTATAGTCATCAGTATTTATATTAATATTATTTAGGATAAAGTTTTGGTACCAAACTT
Organism: Mecyna flavalis; assembly: GCA_949319885.1. Classification (NCBI taxonomy): domain Eukaryota; kingdom Metazoa; phylum Arthropoda; class Insecta; order Lepidoptera; family Crambidae; genus Mecyna; species Mecyna flavalis. Next base: position 6,271,019 of record OX439426.1, read on the forward strand.
GAAGTTTAATAAGCAAACTTGAAATAGTTCTGGTATACAATTTAGCAAATTCTATAATTTTTGTTAAAAGCTTTATAAATATGTCTCTACATAAATGATGTGTGATTAACTACTTTTTAATCCCTTTTTTAGTTCCTATTTGTGGCATATTTTTAGATTGAATGAATTGTAACCTTGGAAGTAGTAACTTCAATGCATCTACAAATATTATTATTTTGGTGGGGTTCTTCACGGGAAAACACTAGTTCTTTTGCACGATTTCTGTAAAATATGATAATTGAAAATAAAAGTAAGTGTAGGTATATGTAACAACAACGATAAAAAAAGTCACAAACCGAACAATCAACAAAAAGAAAAACAACCGAATGAGCCGTTTGAAAACATACAGATCTATTAAATAAATTGACGAGTCAATTTAGTCAAAATATTATTATTTCGCAATAAAACAAAAGAGTCGGTTAGCCCTGAGTCTGTCATCGTTTCTCCGCGTGTCTCACTCCCAGAGAAATATTCCTAGCTCGAGTCCCACGCTCGTAGCTAGAAGTTGGCAATAACTCACCTGAGTCGCAATCGATCGCTTCAACCGAAAAGCTTGTGGATTATTTGCAATTACACTTATTGAGCGAAATTACAACAAATATTTTTTTTTTTAAACCATTGTTAACCACATTGGAACATTGGAAACCTTCTATAGGTGATATTGCAGCAATACATGGGGTCATGAAGTTAGAAATATGACTTTATGTTAATGTTTATGAAGGGTTTTGGCTTAGCATAGATTTTTTACAGAACAGTATAAAATACTGATATCAATACAGATGCTTATGTATATCACCCTTTAAATGTCCCACTACAGGGTAAAGGTCTCCCTCAATAAAAGGCTTCCTTAGCACGTTTGCCATTTAAGGGTTGGTGAGCACAGATCCCAAAAAGTAGACATAAATCTTGTTCAACCCTCGATTTAACCCTGGATCCCGAGATCATGGCCAGGTACTGGAACCACAAAACCAACGAGACGTTCAATTTGTATCACTTCTTATTATTGTAGTTATTATATGGGCTTAGAAAAATATTGTCTTCCTCCTATATTATTTCAGCTGGCTGAGAGACATGGCCCACCTTGATTATTATTGGTGAGCGTCCATAGTGGGCCTATTGAGGCGTACCACATTTGCAACCACACCAACTGTGACTTCTCTGTTATTTGAGTACTTAAGTGCAAGTTTTGACAACATTTAAAAAAAATTAAAACCACGGATTTAAAATGTTCAGTAGGTATTTTGTCAAGGTCTCGTTGCGATCGCTGGGGCCACTAAATATTCGCTGAAGTAACGATTGAGAGTTGCGGTCATTGCAGTGCCCCTGAGCGATAATCGATAAACCACCGAGAACTTTTCGCATCATTTGTAACTACAACAAATGGAGGATTCCTGCCAAATGGCTGTTCACGCTTTGTTTCTCAAGCGGGGGCGTGAATTCTTGAAGTTCAGCGTAGGATTTCGGTAATGGCCTTCATTATATTGGTATTTAATCGACTTTTGAGAAGTGCCATTAGAAGGCAAGTGTTTTTATTTTTAAGCAGCTAAAGTTCTTATACCTCATTTGCCCAATTTTCATTTGTTAATTTTAAAAAATCTACCAGTAGTTTAAGTAGGTACTTATACACTGAAAATTAAAGACAAAAATTTTATTAAATACATAGACGTATGATATATTATGTTAACGCCAAACGGTTTAATTTAAGCCGTGATGGCACGATTCTAAGGTGAATTCTTGGGAGATAGTATTTTACTGTACCTATGTGTAGACAAAATGTTGTTTAAATAGTTAAGAAAGAACTTGCCCAGATTTACTTCTGATTTAGCAAACGTGGTGTTTAAGTCCCAATTACTCATCGTGGCGACCATTCGAACTTAATTTATTTATTTATTCTTTATTGTATTTACACGGTTACAATATTTAAAAATAAACATAGCAACACATGCACCCTGTAAGGGCATAACAATATTATTAAATCTTACTAATAATATACTAACTACTACTAATAATAACTATTATAATATATACTATGCTTACATTAACTTAATTGTATATAATATTAATTTAATTTATAGTAACATTTGTTTATTAAAAATGAATTTAATGAAGTAACAAATTTTTTATAATCGTCTATCGCTCTTATGTTTGTAGGTAAAGTGTTATATAGTTTAACTGCCATGGAGTATGGCCCAGAACTATACAATGATAAGGTAGTTTTAGGTAGTGCTAATTTATTTCTTTTTCTAAGCTGTATATTGCTATTAATATATATATCATCTGTTTTTTGAAACATATCTATGTGTTTTTTAACAAGTTTACAGGACTCTAATATGTATAGTGATGTGACTGTAAGTATTTTATATTTTATGAAGAAAGGTCTACAGCTTTGCCTAGGGCTAATGTTTGCTAATATCCTGATACATTTTTTTTGTGCTACAAGGAGTCTTTGTATGTCGGTACAGTTACCCCACAAGGGTATGCCATAGCGCAACCATGCATGCGCATACGCATTGTATGCCATTTTAGCGGTATCTGTATTTGTGGACCTCTTCAGCTCATTAAGTGCATATATAAATCTGGATAGTTTATTTAATACATATTCTACATGGCTTTTCCAATTCAAACTACTATCTATTTTTATTCCTAACAAAGTAAAATTTTCTACACACTCTAGTTTAGTATTACAAATAGAAAAATTTATATTTAATTGTGCTTTTTGGTAGGGTTTAAAAATCATTAATTTAGTTTTATTTAAATTTAATTCAAGATTGTGGTCTTTTAGCCAAGAAACAATTTCATTAAGGATGCTGCCTATTTTTCCATTTATATCTTCTTCATCTATCACAGGTAGTACTACTGACATGTCGTCTGCAAATAAAATACTTTTTTCTTTTTTAACTTTAGGTAATTCATTAATGTAAACTAAAAATAGGAAACATCCTATTACACTTCCCTGGGGTATGGATTGTTGTATAGGAACTTTTCTTGATCTAACTTTTCTAATGTAATTAGTTTCATGGGAAGTATGTTGTATTTCAACATACTGAAATCGATTTTCGAAATATGATCTGAGCCAATTATGGGCTACCCCTCTGATGCCTATGCTGTATAATTGATTTAGTAGGATATTTGGTAACACTCGTTCATATGCCTTTCTTAAATCTAATAAAATTCCCATAGCATATTTTTTATTATTAATGATATCTAATATTTTCTGTGAGTATTTGAAGACGGCTAATGTAGTTGATAGGTTTAGCCTAAAACCGTTCTGACTATTATCAATTATATTAAATTTTTCACAAAATGAGTATAAACGGCTTGTCATTGCTGATTCAAAAATTTTGGAGAAAGATGGTAACAGAGCTATAGGTCGGTAATTACTTGTTGAAGTTGCATCTCCAGATTTGAATATAGGTCTAACTATAGATATTTTAAGATCATCGGGAACTACACCTTCGTTAAATGATTGGTTAATGAGATAGGTAAGGGGCGGCGCTAGTTCTTGGGCGCATTTTTTTACGAGTGTAGGAGGTATTTCATCGTGGCCACAACTTGTTTTGTTTTTTAATTTTCTTATGATACGTAGTATTCCTTTTAGATCAACTGGTCTCAAATAAAAAGAATTTTCAATAGGGGAGGAGACGGGTCGGCCCGTCGGTGTCGCCTCTGTCTCATCCTGTTTTCCCACTGACACAAAATGTTTATTAAATTCGTCAGCTATCTCTTGCGGTTCCTTTATAGTAGTTTTATTTACACGTAATGATATATTTTTTACTTTGCGGGGGGGTATTTTATTAGTTTTTTCTTTTATAATCGACCACATCGCTTTACTTAAGTTTGCCGAAGCCTTAATTTTTTTGATATTACATATTTTTTTTTATGTTTTAACTATGTTTTTGAGGGATTTTGTATGATGTTGTATGATGAGCCTTTGCATGATGTTGTATGATGAGCCTTTGTATGATTTTGTATGATGAGCCTTTGCCTTGCAATCAAACATTATATAACTTAATACTTTACTTTAACACTAAAATATACCTAAAGAGAATATCTTCTCCAGTTTCTGATTTACAGCATCAAAATAGTACCTCTAATATTAGTTCTCTAGAGCTTGTTATATTAGTAGTTAGTTAGAGGTAAATCGTATTAGGCTGGAGGTGAAGGGGCGGTCGCTACCTTTTGCGGATTCGATTGGACTTAATCGATTTATAGCAGAAATTGAATTGGATTTGATAGGTCGTCATTTTGTAGAGGAGATGTAGTTATTTGAGATTACTCTTATTATAATCCTTACTAATATTATACATACGAAAGTAGCTCTGACAAAATTTAACAAATTCATGCCTAAACACCCACTAGATTTTGAGGAAATTTGGAACAGGTATCGACCAGAATTTGGGATAGAATTTAGACTTCTTTTTATCCCGTGACAACGTTCAGCTCCAGAAGTTAGTATGAGTAATCTTATATAACTTAAATTATATTAAGCGTACAGTCGTGCAAGCAAAGGTGGGATTGCCGTTTAAAATGTATGAACAAGGCCGTAGGTTGGTCACGGGAGGTAGCCTCGTTTATATTTCACGTGGCCGCGTCTCGTCTCGACTTGCTATGAGCTTACTTTGACGGGGAAGTTGACTAGCATTTTAAACTAGCCTGGCTTTGGTCATAGGATAATGGAAATGGTAGTATATTTCCAAGCATTGCTACAGCTTTAAATAATGTGCACTATTGTGTAAGCGAAGATGGGATAGCGTTTTAAAGATGTATAATTTAAGATCGTGGGTCGGACTCTGGATTTATTTTAAATGTGAATGCGTTGCCTCAACTAATATAATGTTTGACGACAGCACAATACATGTGTACAATGAGTACACAAGCTCGTATTTACAATGACAGATCAAACGGTGTTGGAACCTTTTCTGTGGGATTGGTGCTTAAGATAGGTTTATAAAAACCCGTGATACCGTTCATGAGTGCTCTATCACCAGGACGCTTTCTTCTATGAACAATATTATAACATAACATGGACCTGCCTTCACTATGAGTTATAAAACTTTAACAAGTTGACTGGCATTTTAATCAAGGCTCGTTTCGGTCAGATCGTACATGTTACAATCCTAGTGTCATAAACACAAAGTCGTGCACGTGAAAGTGTTAGTGTTCAAAAATGTATGAACGAAGGCCGAGTAGGTCACTCGCAGGAGTGAGTGTCGTTTATGTATTTACACGGCCGCGTCGGGCCTTCCTTGTTATGGGTAAAACACACACACTAAAACAAGTTGACTGGCATTTTAATCTAGGCTCGGTTCGTTCGGTCAGATCGTATGTTACAATCCCAGTGTCATTAAGAACACAGTCGTGCACGTTTAAACGCTACACTCGCGTTGAAAAATGTATGGCCGTGTGTCGTTTTCAAGAGGGCGCATCGTTCGTATTCACGAAGCCGCGTCGCACCTTCCCTTGTTATGAGTTACACACCGTAACAAGTTGACCGGCATTTCAAACCAGCCTTATTTTGGTCAGATATAATAAGTATCAGTATAGACACAGCTAGAATCTTTGGTACAGAATTATACACATGAGTTTAAAAAAAAAGCACTTATATTTAAAGAAAGAAAGAAAAACATTTATTACCCATCACATAAAACATCAACGGAAAAAAGGAAAAAAAGCAGGCACAACAAAAAAAAATTACACAACAAACATTGTAAATATACTATTTTCTGTGGTGTGGTGGGTGTCTTAATAGCCAATCAGGCCGTGTAAGTTTTTGCGATGAAACTTGCGTGGCTACGAGGGCTACGGACTACGAGCTACAATACGGCTCGAGTGCTACGAAAGTAAGCTTACTTTATAAATGTAATGAAAGAATTTAAGCAACTTATTCATACTTTGTGGTCACACATTTTCAAGTATTGGAGTTATTCATTTCGTAATATAATTTATACATGCCGTATGTTAAGACATTTCCATTTCCCTAAAATCTTAATTAATGGTCATACACACAATTTTTTGTACTGCGCGGGGATGAAACCCGCGACCTCAGGCTTATCATTAACGTTAACCTTAATTAACTTATCAACCATTACACCAAAGTCAAAGTTGCAGACAAGCTACATAGTGTACTCGCAGTATATATACCAATATACATGTATAGAAGGTCAATACAATGACGATGCAAACAGGCGACTGACTTCGCGTGTTGAGAGTAATTTAGGCGGCATTATGTACGACGGGGCGGTCTCCAGGGACATGCTAATCATTCATATTGGACGCATGCATTCAGGGAGGCTTTACAATGTTACGTTGAATCATATACCACTGCTGTATACAAAATCATAATTATAATATAGCACTAACTGTAGATAATGTTTCAATGATTTAAAAAAATATCGAGCGATGATATAAATAATAAGAATCAGTTTGTTATTAGGTAGGTTGCGTTTTGATCTGCTAACTGACATGTTATAAATATATGTTCAGTATTAGTGAAATATCGATTAGGTTCCTCAAAACACCTTTTTATTTTCAAATGAAAGAATGAGCATGTGAACAAAAAAGATCTTCAAAAGTTGGATTTCGGTAAAAATATTTACGACAATTCCACATGTTTACATCAATATTGCGATGAATCAATTAACGGTTTAAACCTTGGCTTAAAACGCCGCCCTTGGGCGTAAGTAAATAATAATAAATAAATAAATATCTCTGGACATTATTCACACAGCGCCATCTAGCCCCAAACTAAGCATTAGCTTGTGCTATGGGTGCTAGACAACGGATATACATTGCTTATATACTTTTTTTTTTGTAAATACATACATATTATACATAGAAACACCCAGACCGATACAAACAGACATGTTCATGCACACAAATGTTTGTACCGTGCGGGGATCGAACCCGCGACCTCTGGTGTAATAGCCGACTTCTCGACCATTACACCAAATGGCTCGTCACCAAGTAAGTACCATTGAACTGACTTTATTTAGCAAATATAGACTTAGGAGCTTCAACAATAAGAAACCTTTCTTATTTTACAACAACAGCGCTTTGTAAATCGTAAATCAACTTAAGGAAATCAGGTTCTTTGTACTTAAAATATCTTTCAGCAGTATAGATTGGGTATTGTGTAAAAAATATGCCGGAAAAGAATTTAAACGTGAAAAATATTTTTATTGGAACAATAACCACCGTGCTAATGAACCTTTCTTAATTGTTAGGATTTTAAAAGGCTCGAAAATCAGAAAAGACGGAATTCTTATAAAAGCTAGACATAAAACATTTCTGATCATTTAACTACAATACTTGTAACTCAATGTTTCTGATAACCTTACTAAAAGTTAGCCTTTGTTGGAATTAGAATGTAGTGAAAATATTGTAAGGTGCATTAAAAAAAGTGTTGTATACGAGAATAATATGTCATTTACCCAACACAATGGAAAAAATCCATTTAATGACTACATGCTATATTAAGTGACCTACTTTTACTAATGAACAATATTACTCACGGTAGTATGGAGCCCATAATATAATCGCATACGTGCCCAATACTGTTTTGGAAAAGTTAAAGCTATTGAATTGCGTACTTGTAACTCAATGGTCGTTTCATGTGTTTAGTGGACTTTGAATTTAGAATTTATAATGGTTTAAAAATGAGGTTAAAATATAATTTATAAACATTATTGTTACTTCACTTTAAAATTGTTTTTGTAGCCTATATGAGTGAAGACATTTTGACTTGATACAATACCCTTCGATCACGTAGGTGACGGTAATTGTGAGGCGAGGCACGACGACAAACTGAAAAATAAAACAACAGTCATGATGAGAATTAAGCGAAAAGTAACTTATATTGCATGAGAAAAATGATATAATTAGTTGGTAATGTAAACACACGACGCAATCTGATGCCAATTATTTCCGGGGTTGTTGTTGTCTCCTCTTACACGTTTGCCTTTTGGGTGACTTTTCAACTTTAACTGGAAGGCGAATGTGAAAGCTTTTATTCAGATTAACTCTGATATTCGTTAATTTCTATACTTTTTAAATATATCCTTGAGAGCTAAAGGAACCCATATTATATGAATATACAACACCAATCGTGCACCAATAACTGAATATGTGAAAACTGAAAAATCATAACTGTTATTAATACGAGTAAACCAATATTGTAAGATTCTTATTGTTATAACGAAGAATTAATCGACGGTCCCTACGTATAAAGCGACATGTCAAAAATGGAGGTTTACAGTAGAGCGCAATAAAGGTTTGAATTGATATATAAATTATGCTTTGAACAATTATATGGGTATATTTTTGCTGCTATATCTCAATGATTTTGGAAAGTTTAAACTTGTATCAGTTATTTTTTATTTTTATTGTATTTTCTTAATAAAACGTAGGTACAGATGACTGTTTCTACATTGTCAACCCACAATACCACTTTCTCAGACAACTCTTAGGTGTTTGTTTATACGTGGGACAATATAAAACATTATTTTGAAATAATATTAATTGAAATGTTGTATGAAAACTTAGAATACTGTTTTATTTTCAATAAATTACTTTAAACATTCCAAGATAGCTATTCATTAAGTATTAAAATACATTAAACAACACATGTCCGTTTATACATGATTATTGTCACAGAATAGGTAGTATGGTGTTATTGTTTTATTTGTCTAATTTTGTGCTATAAAAACAAAGACATGTGTAATAAAAGTCATAGATGGATGTTTTAATAAAAGATGTATTTATTACCTATATTCTTTAATCATGTTAAACATTAAATAGAAGTTAATTTTTAAGTTAAAGTTAGTTTTTAAGTTAAACAATAACTTAAAAAAATACTTCTTGTCTCATTGAATAATGTTGTTGTATTTACAGTGCACATAACTTAAAAACACACTATTACACTGTTTTACAACACTTTTCTGGCGCGCGAACACGAATCAACACGATCGTTTAGGCGCAAATTGTCAAATTCACAAATTGTCAAGCGGTCGCAATCGGTCAAATTCGCAAATTGTCAAATTCGCAAATTGTCAAGTTGGCAAAAGTCAGATTCGCAAATTTTCCAATTCGCAAAATGTCAAGTTTCAGAATGTCCAGTTGTTTAGGTTTAACATAACGGCCCTGTGGATGGGGGCCTTAGCGTAATCGATTTTTTGTCTTCTTCCAATTTTTTTTGACATTTCTTATACCTAACTTCAAACGAACATTTTTCAACCTTCTTTTGCTCTTCATATCTCTAAATAATGAATCTCTCATTATACGATCTTAACAATTGGCTTCCGTTTTAAGCTCGTAAACAAAATAGTACTAGTTTGGTAATTTAGGTAAAAAATTGGAAGATGTAGCTGAGAATGCAGAGATTCACACATTTGCCCCCCACCAGCTGCGCTCTGCAGCTTTAGCGCAGCGCTCCTCGGGGGCAACCATGGTCTTCCCCGTTTCCTCATGGCGATCGGCAATAAGAGGCCACTCCACACTGCCAACGTACTCAGGGATGCTTTAAAGGTACTAAGGTTCCCCACCCTTCGCATCAACATCCCTTAGGTCCCTATTTGGTAATTCTTACCCCACACCAGGGAGTACGGTGGTGGAAATCCACAGAGCCGTTATTTTTAAACCTAAACAACTGGACATTCCGAAAACTTGTTATTTTGTTAATTTGACATTTTGCGAATAGGCAATTTGGGACTTTGACAATTTGCGATTTGCGAATTTGACCGATTGCGACCGCTTGACAACTTGCGAATTTGACAATTTGTTCCTAAACGGACACGTAAATGACGTTAAGTTTGACAAGACCTCGCACGCATCACTGTAGAAAAGGACATCTATTAGATATCCGCTTCTACGACACTAATTTCTTTTTTTTATGATACTTGTTCGCTTATACGATTTTAAAATATCCATTTCGGAGCATTATTTCAAAAAATCTCCTTCACAGGTATGAGCATATGGAGAATCTATAGCAATATATGGAATAAATAAAAATTGGTAATTTTGACATGTCGCTTTATACGTAGGGACCGTCGAAATACATTTGCTAACCTTTTGAAAGAAATTAAGGAGGTCTACGGGATGGTTGAGCACTCACCATGAGGCCATCTTGATTTTTCCTTCACTTCTATGATAAAAAAAATAGATTATAAAATTAATAAAAATATTCTAAATTAGTTTTTTTTTTGTTGAAAGTGTTCAGTGTTCTATTGAGTGGGATTATATTAATTAGGGTATGAGTGATACTTATTTATATAAAAACAGTTAAATATGAAATAACATCCCATGTATTGGCATGACCCAACAAGCTATGCACACGTAAATCAGGGTGTGAGAATTAATGGAAATTACACATATGCACATAGCTATTAAAGACAGAAAACAAATACGTGTCAAATGTCTATAATATGTATGATAGCCCTGAGAGGGTAACGAACCTCGACCTCTAGTTCATAACCATTTATGTCAATATTAAGTCCAGACTTATATTAACCAAAGTTTCATTTACTCAGTCTACCTTAAAGCAACTTCAGAAAAGCTGTAATTAAAATAGATTTCTTGGAAAGGCAGCAAAAAGTCATCTGGTTTAAAAGAAAAGTTTCTTGTCGGGAGTTTTTGCATCACTTCAAGTTATAATCACCGTCTGAAGTAACTGACAAGTAATATTCAGCTTTGATTATGATGTCCTTTTTTAGAAAAAGAAAGTTTTACAATCCTAAGAGTTTTTGTCTCTTAATTACAATTTAGTCCCTTTGTCTGGGTTTATTAAAATGAAGATTTGTAGAACAATGGTTTTATTGAATGAGCTTTGTTTGCAAATTGAAACGCATATTATTGTGTTGATGCTATATATAAGTAAAGATTCATCAAAATCAGTTTTTGTGTTAATGAATAACAAACTTTCTTCTCATAAATCTCTATAAACTTTCGCATTTTTAGTATTAGTAAGACTAGATATATTGCTTATGTTTAATGCCTTATTACTATTAAGTGTAATAGTAATTACTATGAAACGAGCGAGAGAAAAGCTATTAAGCTCATATTGTGTATTTACTGACCTGTCAGGAACGGCAACCTCGACGCATATCCTATTTCGCAACAAAGAACTATTACAAAGCTACTTCCTAATGACGTGCTCGGCGCAAAGTTTCTCCTTTGCAAAGAAGAGGACAATGCTATCCAGTAACAAGCGAATTCTTATAATGATGAGGGGGAATTCAACACCAAAAGTTACTAAAAGTGTTACTTGTAATGTCGCCGAGCGAGGCGAATAAAAGGATTAGTGTTGACATGAGAAACATCTTTCTCCGAGTGTTTTGTCCCCAATCAGACATGGTTACACAGCCGTTCGGCTGTGCAGGTCTCCTCACAATGATTTTCTGCACAGCTGAAATAGTGGTCAATACGCAAATAAAAAAAATCATAGTCGAGCCGAGATTCTTGCCACTGACTAGGCTCCCATAGCTCCAATTCATTAAAAAATAGGATATAATAATTATAATTTTTTCTTAAACGTTTTAAGAAAAGTTTAGTTTTTAAGCATTTCTTTTTAGTCACACTTAATATTTGTTTTAGTACTTATTTGAAATCGAGAAAGTCACTAGCGCTGAAGACATGACCTCAGCAAGACATCCACACCATAATAATTTTCAGCTTTTTGAATCTGTCTGAAAGCATAGACTTACTTAGTCATAGTGACATTTAAAAATAAAGTAAGTCATTCTTACTGAATTGTTTATCTACCGCAGGCTTCGAGTTCGCAATTCGAATCCAAACATCATAAATATTATGTTAACAATCATAATATTCGACAAGTTTCCTGTTGTCATAGTATGACACTATATCATAAAAATAACATAAAAATATTTCTCTTCTTTTGCGCAGTCATCTAAAAAGGGCCCCAGTTGTTATCGTTGGAGGATACATCCTTTGAAGTAACAACTTACCTTGTCACTTCAGTTGACAGAAGATACTCTTTGATGAGAAGTGGTTAACCGTCTTTACAATAAGCGTCAAATTGAAATGGTGTATTTGATTAGTTAACGTGTACTTATTCATAAATTACACCTAAAAAAATTACCCTTTATAATTATTTAAAAATAACTTCATACTTGAGTATCAGGTGTACAGCCCACCTGAGAATAATAAGCCGCCAACGCTTATTTCATTGATGGACTCACGCAGAAAACAAATTTCTTAATGCGTACTACAGTTTGGCTTCTTTCATATTTGAGTTTTTTGTTATTACGCCCAAATTATATATTTTTAGCCACTACTAGTGCTATTAAGTATGTCTTCGGCCCTGTACGTTGCCATCCTTTGCTAACAAGTTTGACTCTAAAAAATGTATATTATAATTATTTTATAAAACATTGTTAATGTTATGTTTATCCTAACTAATAATGTAAATTCAAAAGTAACTCTGTCTGTCTGCCTGTTACGCTTTCATGACTAAACCACAGAACCTAGATGGTAAATAACTGTACCTACTTAACATTAAGTGTGAATAAAATTCTATTCTATTCTATTCCTATCTCGATATGGCACAGACGTGACTAGACTTTGTTACTTTTTATCCCAGGATAATGCTCAGATCCCATGGGATAACAGAAATAAAAGTGTTTCTGTGAGTCCCTCTTTCACGGCGCAGCGGTGCAACGGGTCGCCGCCATTAGGGGAAAATGGATCATAAAATTATGATTATAACTTTCCTGCGGGATAAATTCTTATCGTTCATGAGAACGAAACTGCGGTGGGAGGCTAGTACATTAATAAACCATTTTTTGATCCAGTCGAATTCACTTTAGTAATCAATTTCGAAACAGAATATCTAATATTACCGAGTTATCGTTTCACATTTGGACTAAAAGGAATCACAGATTGTGTTACAATGTACCTTCATTTTTCCCCATTTCCAATAGAACTGTAACATTCGTACAATAACGGTTCGTGTAAGTAGATGCCGATTAATATTAGCTTATGAGTTTGCTCGGAGTATTGATTCGTTTAGGTTCCGTTGATTGTGTGAGACCCCGGCTAGCCACAACGACTTTTTCGTGCCTTTGAATAATGAAGCCGATTATGGAAGATGGAAGATCTAAGATAGCATAAAATAAAATAAGGTTGAAATAGATTATGATTAATATCAAGATAAAACTGCTTTTATACATATTCATTATTCTATCGGGGTGGCAAGACAGGCACCGGCTCATCCACTGAATGAAATGGGAGACCAGAGGAGTTTAGTGGGTAGTTTCACTACTAGTCTTTAGTTCTGAGTATCACACACGGTTACAGGCCTCGTTAGCCTGTGGTTATGGTGATTCAAATAATACTTCTTCACGAAAATAAATAGATGTCGAAAATTAACGATATAGACCTCCAAGGGGCATATTAATAAGTATATTACATTTTTGTTTCAGAGTTAAAGCCTGGGCAAGGACACTCGGCAGGGAGCTATGGCAACTCAGCGAGGCTCTCACAAAGTCAGATAAGATTAGAAGTGTAAGTAAAGAAAGGTAGTAGTTTCTAACCTAATGCTGTTAAGATTAACTTGTTGTTACTGAGAACGGTGTTTTAAAATCTATTGACGGTTGCACAAAACTTTTAAGGCCCAAAAATTTAAAACGGAATACGGATTTATTTAACAAAACTAATAAAACAGAATGTATGTGGATTTACGAGCATGCCTAATCAGAGGCTAGAGGATTGCACTGGGCTCAAACCCAGGCCGAACCGAAAATTTGTGCCTATGTTTTTCATTTCGGAAAATATTTAGTCAATGTAGCTAAAATTAATTAATAGTTGTAACGTTATAATGTTATAGCAACTAAAAATTAATACAAATTTTGATTGACTGCTGTAATTGTTTACGAAATTTTATATGACAGTGGGCTTTATTCAAAGTAATTTGATTATAACATAATATACAGACATTGAACAACAAATCTTTGCCAAGCGAACTTCTCAGAACATCGTCTAGTCTACATTATTTAGTATCTTCCTTTCAGAGGTGAAATACTGGTAATTATAGAATCATACTCGGGCAGCCGTAAAATGTACGTATTTTGCTCGACTGGCTTCGGATTAACGATGCTCACACTAACGTGATCATACGAATTATTAATTAATAATTCTCTGTGTTAAATTAGTAAATACAAACTATGGTTTACAGTGTTGGGTATACTTTTTTATAATATACATTTTTTATTGTGTAGGAATGTTATTGTATTAATTCGTTAATAATAGATTATTCTACTATGTACCTTATACGAGTAGAAACCACGTTTAATCTTTGAGAATTAGAATGAAAATCAAAGCGAATGCCTATTCATTATTTTATTTGAATTGTGCCTATGAGCGCGTGAGTCGTATAAGTAAATTTGTCCTATCTGGAATCAACGCAACGACTAGTCCATAGAACCAGTAAAGTAATTTATCTAACCTTAGGCTTATAATGCGAGTATAACGGAAGCAAAGTTAAAATTATCCGGATTTCAACTTTCTAAACTCCGAACTCCGTAGTTAGCCCTGACTAAACTTAAAGGCAACTGTTATTTTATTAACTACTATATTATTTATTTAGATCTAACGGTTTCTAATTATACCTAGGGGATTAGTATATTTTATAGACAAAATCTCTGACAATGAACACTTTTTTGAATTATATTTTTAATTTTAGAACACTGGCTGGCCAGACTTTGTTTTTGTTTTTTTTTGTAATATTTTTTTTTTTCGCGCTTAAATTATTTTCTTTTGAAACGATGCGATCAAATTTTTATTGCTATGATTTGATTTTTATGGGGTAATTTTGTTTCAGAAATACACATTGATGAATGCGAGTGTAAAGAAGAAAAATGGAAAACAAATATTGGAGTCATCGCTCAAGTCGGTTAGCACAATGCTCACAAGAAAAATCAAAGCTGTTAAGGTAGTATTACCTATATTATTATCAACCTATCTTTCGAATTTATAGATATACCTACGAGTGTATAACATAAATGTTTTTTGAAATTAAGAAATGCATTATGTATGTACTGAATTAGAATTTTAATGATTGGACAAATGTCATCTTGAGTGTAGGACATTGTAAACGACACCGTTTCGAGTCACCAAAATAGGCACCTTGGGATAAAAATGCGCGCTTCATAAATTAATGTATTCAATGCGAAAATATTATGTATTTTTGAGGCCATTATGCCGAGATTTCCTAGGATTTCCCACGGGGAAAAGTTGAAGAAAATCTTTCATCTGATATAGATGAGACATGAAATAACCCCTAGTGTGTACCTACTTATAATAATATGATTCTTGCCGTTTCCCAATGGATCCGTATTTGTTTAATCAAGTTTATACAATAAATGATTTTGACGACTTTCTTGGAACTTTTTGACTTCTTCCGAGTATGGGTTATACCGTTAGGGTTTAGCTGGCTAAACTAGTTATAGGCTTTGGCTGTGTTCCGGCAATATTATTGTGGTAGGTTATTCAGTGATGCTTTCTGATTTTAAATGTCCCTAATGGAAAAGGCCGCAGTGATAGTTTAACACTCCATGTTTTAACATTAAACGAGCTGTGTGTCTCTCTGGCTTTGAATTTGTTTGTGACAGTTTAATTACGTATTATTTATGTTTATTTTAGTGCATCCACGCCACAGCCCAGAAGTTAGCCGAAGACTTCAACTACACAGTGACTAAGGGTGACTACCAGGACTTCCAGTACTGTTCTGCCAAGTACTCCAGGTTCCACTATGAGGACCAGGGCGACGACGTGGCGGAGGACGATGATACCAACATCCCGAAGTTCGCAATGAACAACTCCAATTATCTGGAGGTGCAGTTGGAGAGGGATTCGCATTTCTATGACATAAGTGTTAATACTAATATAAGCTGTGTGCACGTACCTACAAATATTTATTATAAAGGTATGTGTCATACTTATCTCAAGTCTAAGCTTATTTTTCTAATGTATTTTGCAAGGAGTTGTCAGTTTTTAGTTTTTTTCTTTTAATATTCAAAAATAAAGATCCTTATTTCATTGATCTTTATAATTTCTGTAAAATGTCGTTTGGTAATAATGACGCTGTCTTCTTTTTTTTCAAAATTATAATAGAAGAAATTAATTACGAGTACATAACCTATTTGAAAATGGCCTTAAAATTCAAATAATAATAATTTACAACAGTCCAACAACTTTACAACTTTTGGAGTAAAGGTGCAATAATTACAATGACACCTTTCGTGACATTAACAACTCGGGTAGGTGCGGTAAATAACACGACACGTTTATTAACGTAACGTAATGCATACATTACACCCAACACGTGTTTTATATTTTACTAGAGCTTGTTTGGTTACTTGTTGCATAAAGAGGCCATATTGTTTTTAAAACAATGTTCAGAAGCCGTACAAGTCAAACTTAAGTGCGACTTTCCCTTCTTTGAAACTTTCTTGTTTTTAATGTTTTATGTTTTTATTCAAGGAGCACAAATATAATAAGGCAAAAAGACGACAAAAACCCACAAAAATAGATTTTCTGCAACTTTCGGCAATCACTTTCCGGAAACCTTTCTTTATTGTGGTATTTTTTATTCCAGAGAGAGACGCACTAAATGCGATTTTATGGTCCAAGGGCCTCAACGAAATATTTATAAATAACTACAAATCCGACCCGTCCTTAGCGTGGCAGTACTTCGGTAGCTCGCACGGCATACTACGCTTCTACCCGGGCATGCCATGGAATAATAGAAAGGTTGTTGACACCTACGATTGCCGGGTGCAGTCGTGGTATATTGAAGCAGCTACGTGCTCTAAAGATGTTATTATACTATTTGATGTTTCTGGATCCATGACAGGGTTCAAAAACTATGTCGCCAGAAGAACGCTACGTTCTCTACTAGACACGTTATCAAATAACGATTACGTCAACGTATATACTTTTAAGAATCGCACGTCATTAGTAGTCCAATGTTTCGTGGGCCTAGTCCAAGCTACGCCGGAGAATTTAAAGACAATATCTGATACTTTGGAACCTACTGATAATGGGAAGACGCACAAAAAATTACATGCATTGGAGGGAAACGCTAACCTTACAGAGGCCTACATGAAAGCTTTTCTCACTCTCAAAGAGGTGAGTTACGACAGTTTTATTAGACTTGACTTTCCGTTGATTTAATGGCCTTAACAAACGCTGCTTTGCGGAAAGAAATCAAAGAATTCAAAGAAGATTTGTAACCCAAGAAAGTGTTTCATTTAAACGATCTCAGATTCTTGAAATAGTTTTTAAGTGCATAGACTGAATTGAATGCAATCATACCTCATATTATTTATATATTGTAGAAAAGAAAGAACTGCAGCGTCAGCAGTACGCAAGGGTGCAACCAGCTAGTGATGGTAATAACGGACTATGTGCCGGGGAACCTGACAGAAGTGTTCGAGAAGTACAACCGAGAGACCGTCGGGAACGTCACTTACATTCCTGTCAGGGTGTTCACTTACCTCATAGGGAAAGAAGTCACTAACGTCAGAGAGATACAGTGGATGGCTTGCTTGAATAGAGGTATGTATTAATAATACAATAAACCATGCATCTTCTCTACTCTACTCTCATCATCTACGATGAATATCTAATCTACAAACAGCATTATTAATACTGAAATTTCGAGAGGCAACAGTTGTTCGTCAATTCTACAAGATGATATCTTGTGAACGGTAAAAGCTATTAAGAAAGTATCCGTATTCTGTTAATAGCGTAGCACTTTGGACGATGTGGCGGCTATAACGATTCTGTAGGTACGACTAAAGCTTCCAAATAGTTATTTTTCGAATGACGTGTACAAGCCACTTGTTACTTAAATGAGTTAATTATTTATACATGAGAGTGTGGGAGGACGTTTGTTTTTAGATGTCTCATTATCGAATACTAATAATGGTAGTGAAGTCTGTAATAATATCTATAATAAAAAAAAAAAGAATATCAAGGGATGATTAATACGCAATCATACACATAACAATTAAAGATACAGCAAATGGAAGAAATATTAAAATCCTAATAGTCAAGCAGGAACTTATCCGCAATCACGTCAATCAATCACTTTGGGAACCCTTGTGAAGGTGTAATTGGCATCTGCTGCTTCCTCGGTCTACAAAAGGATTGACATTTTCTTGCGAACTAAATTGTTAGGTAAAGCTCCGAATTTATTTTACCTCAATCTAAGCCCGAAGTTCTGATATAGTTATTTTTCCATCTTCTATTTTTCTGCTAGCCAAAAGCAAAAAGGATTTCAAACTCCCTTATATTTATAATTCAGGTCCACATCCACAAGATAACATAAACTTTTAATTTATTCATAAGCTTGGTCGGACTTTTTGAATCTAATATCGTGATTTACTTCGATACAAATGACAGGCTATGAATTAGATGTGAATATCGAAACGTATTTATCACATCGACCAGTTTAACTTCACGGGTCATTTGCGTCCCTAATCTACATTTCGGCGGCGATATTGAGTTAGATCGATTTGTAGATATCGCATATTGGCCGCTTTTACACTTTATGGAGTGCCGTCAAGGGAATAGCTGTTTACATAAACGCTTTTATGAGTTTTTCTTTTATTTCTAGGGAAGTATGTATTAGAATTTTATATTTCGACTTAACCCTATATAATAGATTGTAAAGTTCCACAAAATAATAATATGATTACTTATCCTGAAACGTGAGTTGTTTTTTTTATAATATAATTAGGTATTATTTATTGTTCTACAATTTCCGAGATACTTCAGTTTAGATAAGGAAAAAAACGGCAAACTTCATATTGAAGCTGTAAAATTGCCACGGGAGTAGTTAAGTTTCATTCCACACAATGACCACGGTCTTCAATTGTAAGAAA
Source organism: Mecyna flavalis (assembly GCA_949319885.1). Lineage (NCBI taxonomy): Eukaryota > Metazoa > Arthropoda > Insecta > Lepidoptera > Crambidae > Mecyna > Mecyna flavalis. The sequence continues at coordinate 6,289,957 of OX439426.1, forward strand.
TACAACTAAGACTTTTTCTTTGCCCTAGGGTACTTCGTGCACATACATTCAATAGAAGAGGTACAGCAACAAGTGTTAAAATATATCAACGTCATAGCACGGCCCATGATCCTGGCCAAGGAAGAACCTCCGCCCACTTGGACCCACGCAAACATCGATTACACGGTAAGAATCTTTATATAAATATGACGTATCGTCTTATACTGAGGGATAATGATCGATTGCCGAATTAATGAGAACCCTACCCATTACCTACATCGGGGGTCAGTGGGGAACCCACGCCTGATTTACAACAAAGCTTAAGTTATTTTCCATGCCACTATTTCTAAGACTGACCAATTTTAGACTATGACTCATTTTTCTCTGTAAAAGTGGAGTCATTTTAATAAGTAACATTTGACGTCTGTCAGCTTCTTAGTCTTCAGTCTGTAAAATTACTCTTTTCGGTGAATATTACAATAAACATGTAATCGTAATTGAAAAAAGTTAAGCAATTGTGCAGTTCTTACAGAAAGAAAAATGTATTATTTCATGGCCACCGTTACAAGGTTACGTTGTTGAATTTCGATGAATTGTCAACTGTTTCTATTAATATGATTATTTTAAGGAATATAATTATTGAACATTAGAAAATAGTTAACTAAGACTAGTAGACGGACGAATTCATCAAGATAAAATAATTCCATAATTATTTCTGTACAGTTTTAATGCCAATAAGAAGATTAAGCTTAGCTCACGCTAGCGCATTGCGGGTTTGATGCGACGAAGTTTTATGAACTGCGTAAAGGTCATTCAAACACAAAAGGGAAACAATGTTCTTAGCACAAACAATCTTCGCTGTTGCTAGCATGAATTAAAATTACTTTGCAAACATACAAATATATGCTTAACATTTATTTCTTTTTTTAGTTATTTAACAGATACATTATTCATCGGTTTAAAAAGTTGAAATTAGAACCTTATTGACCGTTTCAATTAATATAATTATAAGCCACGATAGCAGCTCAGCTCAAAAACTCACAAACGCAAAACAGCTTTGATTGAAAAATTCTTTAATCAAAGGGTAGCAGGCAAAATAACGATAGAACGGATCGTTTCAATTAGATATTTTATACTTTAAAACTGTACCTATAACATACATAGTATATAGTATATCTAGCGTTTGGTACGTCGTCATAATAATACCTATTCATTCGATAATGTTATTTCTTATTAAGCTTCATATTTAATTAAGTCCCCCTATGACCTCCATCGCCATACATGAATTAATAAAATTTGCAACACCTAATCTCAAACAAACTCCCAAGATCATTTCGCAAAACATTCTCACAATTTGAGCAAATCAGAATCGCAGCTTAAAAGTATAGTTGCTACACTTATACATGTCAATTACAATATTAATCCATCAAGCCCCGGAAAACCAGACACAATAGAAAATCTATTGTTTACGCGACACCCGGCTTTCGGTCGGGTGTTTAAGAGTTAATGGATATGTAAGCAATTCGACGCAACATGCGTTCTTATAGCTTCACCGCAAGGGATAACTGAGTCGACCCAACTCGACCTCATTATTTTCTATTATTAAGAGCTCTGAAATACTATCTGATAATGCCGAACCACTTTATTGTTATATTCTCTTCGATGTTCCCTACTATATGTTATGATATAATTAATAAATTTAGATACGTTTAAGACAGACATGTACACAGTTTTGTTTGTATTGTATTAATTTAGAACAAAACTAAAATCCAGTATTCATATTTTTTTACAAACAAAGGCTAACTTTGAATAAAAGAAACGCTTAAGCTGACACGACATAGCAATTAGTGGGACATGCTTTGTTCAGTCTAAAAGCTAGACTTGTCCTCGAGTTCCATTGCGGGCGCCCCGAGCTATCGGAAGAACGGTTTATTACGAAATGCCTTCACAAAAGCCGCCTTTTCTTTTCGCTCCGTTATTGTCCATAATAACACATTTGAAATGAGGTTCTGAGAGCTTATTGATAACAGAATATTGACAAATGCTTTGTAAATTAGTAGGTATTTCTAAAGAAAAAACACTGGCTGATTCGTTAAAAATGCTGTGAAGGTATAAGAGACTAAATGTAATGTTTGAATTTTGAACGCACTTTTAATTCAACAAATTATTGTTTTCTTACAGAGAACTTCATCATGGGCCGTCAGTGGAGACTTAAAAAAGGTATATAAGCTCATACGCCAATTAAACATAATATTAGGTATACGAGTAATTTTTAACGTTCATCAATGTTATTTGGGATAGCGAACTTTACTTTTAACTTTACTGTTGTACTTTTCCCGATGGGTTTGACTGAAACGATAGCTAAAGTCATTATTTTGCAGCAGGCACTTAAAAGGACGGACTATTACAATTCTTGGTAAACATATTTTCGGAAAGAGATTTTATGACTGCCAAATAATTATTATTTAATTCAGAATAAGAATTAATATATAAATTGCTAAAAATTTTATACCTAATGTCTGAGAATTTGTAGCCTTTGTTGATTGTGTTTTAATTAATTATTCTTTATAAGTTAAAACATTGAATTAAAACATTGATAAAACATAACATGCATAACATGCATTCGATCTCTGAATAGAAAGACCAGTTCCTTCTGCTCTACAGAACATTTTTATGAAACGAAATGTTTATAATTACAGCCTGACGAAGATAAATTAGTGACTTCGGTCGCTATTCCAGCATTTGATATGAAGTCCAACCAGGAAAGCAATAACGCCATCTTGTTGGGGGTGGCGGGCACCGATGTGCCTATCGACAGCATAGCCAAGCTTGCACAGCCTCACCAGGTAAAAAAATATCATCAGTTCTTACATATTATTTCAATCTTTCAGTAGGAGCCTAATTATGAAAAAAAACAAACTTTCTCACGTATTAATAAGGTGCCAAATAAAAATGTAATAGATACTTATATCTATTACATTTTTATTTTACACATTTACGGAATGACCCTGGATTATTGTGTAAAACTTTTACAGCTTACATTAAGTTTACAAACAGAAAATGGTTTTATGACCGAATAAGTATATCGTTTAGATTATAATTATGTTCTACTGACAGTATTTATCAATTTTTCGTTTTTTTTTTAAATCATTTATCACTTATAAAAACCCAAGATCAAAACATAGAATTAATCTCATTGAACGTCATTGCACAAAGCCTATCAAAACATGAACTCATATCCTTTTTTAATTAATTATTACTCCACCATTTTCACCATTTAAATCAATTTTACAGAGTATTCGGGTGCGTCCATTTAATTACATGATTTAATCCTACCCTTGTAATCGCATTCCAGCTCGGCGTAAACGGGTACTCGTTCATCGTGAGCAACAACGGGTATTTGTTGCTCCACCCGCTCCTGATTACAACCGTGAGTAATAACCGATTTACCCGCCAGGATTATTTAGGATTTCTACCCGTAAAATAAAGGGTTAAGGAACCGTTCAGTGTTCACAATCATCAGCTAAGCTAACGGAATGTGTTTGTTATTATTGTGGTAATTTAATTAAGGTGGTGATATGGTGATTATTGGTGATATGGTGGTCACACATGAGTTATGCATAATATGTAATGTAGCTGATCATAAACAATTTTTTTTAATCCCTGGACAATACTTAAAAAGGTTCGTCCAGCCCAAAACTATGCAGCTTGGCCTATGAGTACCAGTCAAAGGATAAACTTTAATCATAATATTTTTTTTGTAATAAGAAATAAGAATACCTACTTAAAGAAACATAGGTACAAAGTTAACCACGATTTAACAAACATCTTAATGCAAAAATGTTTGCACATCTATTGTCACGTCAATGGTTTATAAATAGGTTTGTCCCATTAACCACCAAGTAATTTTACTTCTTGACCTCAACTTTCTATGCATTCGCTTTAATTATGACAAATATTAAATTTCGCAGATCAACAACACATTGCAAGCAAACTATAACAGCGTAGACTTCGTGGAAGTGGAGCAGGTGGACGATGGGAACGGCCCACGCGTGCTGGGGGAGGAGATCCAGCTCCTCCGGCAGAAGCTGGTAGCCGGAGACGAGGGCAGTATGAGCGACATCAAAGTGCTCTTCCACTACGACAACATGAGGTGAGGATGGTAAACTTCTTCTTCTTAGGCCAGAAAAAAATATTTTTTCTTTTGAGTCAAGTTCTTGAGAACAACAGGCGTGACGAACAAAGGATACGGATAATCCGTAAATACATTTTGAAAATGGAAACAAATTGCTGAAATAAAATAAATTAGAAATCAAATGACCTTACAAAGAACCAGAAAGTACCGTTTGGGAAAACTTATGGTTCTTAGTTCTTTAATCGAACAGCTCCCTGCCGTGGTAGACACCTGTGTGTCAATTTCGGCGGAAATTTTTTATCCAACGAATATGTTCTATTTTCCAGGAGAATCGCCCGCGTCAAGCACGACTACTTCTTCAACAAGCTTGAGGGCACCCCATTCTCGATGGGCATCTCCCTGCCCAAGGGCTACGGAGACACGGAGCTGCTCCTCAAGGACAACCCTCTGGAGGCCAAGCAGGGCAAGGAGCTGACTGGTATCAACGTCACCGACTACTTCAGGTTCAGCTATCGAGTTCATCCTGATTGGTAAGTTATCAATTTTTTATTTTATCGCTGCAGTAGAGGAATTATGATTTTGTAGAAGAAAGAATTCATTATTGATTAATTATCAAATAACTGCGAACAATTCCAGATATCTTGTTTGTCTAAATATCTATTAGGTAGGACATTCTAAAATGTGTAAAGATAAACCACAAAATTTTGCTTTTAATACAATGTGATACTAACGGAAGTTTGTGTAGCAATTTATTAATGATGAATGAAGTTAATTGAACAAAATTCTTTAATAAAAACGGTTTTTATAATTTCAGGGTATATTGCAAGTACCACTACTTGGAAGGTCACGAATCAGACAACGCAGAAGAGGAAATCTGGTCGTTCTTGGTTCGCCTCTCCAATAATGAGATTGATATCACGAAGAAGCAGTATATAGATGATGAAGACAACAGACCGTTTAAAATTGAAAGTAATTATTGATTCTAATTCATTTGAGATGATAATAAAAATGGTACCTAGTCAAATTTTACTATAGCGACAAATATTCGGAAAAGAACCGCTTTGGCATAAGACTAAACAGCTTTACGTGCTTTTCAAGTTCATGGGAATGAACCCTGCCAACTTCCAGACTATAATAAATATTGCCCCCGCTGTACCTACTCTTTTCCCTCGTGAGGGATAATGTCACACACGGAAAATCTTTTAAATCATAAATGGATATTTTAAAGTTAAAACAACAGCTGTCCTGTATCCTTGTCCACGCCAGTGTCTCAAAATTTCTCCATACTAATTGATAATCTTATATATAAATTCGGTGGTTCGAGCACGAGTTCTAGTTACTCTAGTTTTTATAATGTTACAGCAGATATAAAAACATCAAAATCCAAAATAGCGCGTATAATTGTTTGTAAATTAAAAAAAAATATAATTTTCCAGCACACTGCGGCAATGCTACAACTCAGCTTGAAAAAGACGATTACTATTGCAACGACGACTTGGTAAAGCAGCTAGTGTTCGACGCCAAGCTTACCAACCCCTTCTTCAAGGACTGGGACGCCACACCAGAGGAAATTGATCTCGCGGAAAAATATAACGTCAGCGTGAGGTTCATAGCTACGGCCAGTGGACTGACTAGGTGGCATTACATATTCGATGAAGATAAGAATGAAGTTGTCGATGATGAGGGTAACAGATGGAAGAATTCTACTGAGGAGTAAGTATCTCATTGATAGACGTATAAAATGATTGTATTTAATATCTCAGAATTCAGATAAATTGGGAACAAAGGGTGCTACTATATCTCAAATGCTTATAATCTCCAGAATCTCTAGAAGGTCTCCGGTTTCAGAAGTATTATATTAATGCATAAAAAAACCAATCATATTGATAATTCAGCATCACTGTCATTACCACAAAAAAATATTGTAAAAATAAGTACCATTTCGTTTATCAGGGTTTTCGGTGACAAATATTACAACGCTATAGAAGAGACCTGGTATAAGGCAGCAGTACTTCAGCACATGATCAATAAGGAATCAGTAGTGATTGCCACTCCTCTACCCATCCTCGACAAAATCATCAAAAAGGACATGGAGTTTGACAAGAATGGCGACATTGTTATGACTGCCAGTTACGCTATATTTTATAAAGACGGAGATTCGGAGACACCGGCTTCTGTAGCCGGTTTCGAGTTTTCATTTCTGAGCTTCCAAAAGAGATTTCTTAATATCACTGGAGTGACTACGGATCAGGTAAATAAACCATGTAACTTTCCCAAAATATGCTCCTTTACACCATACTGGTTATTTAAAACTAATACGTCTTGTCTCAAGTTTTTTTTTGCTTCGAGTACGTTTTATGAGAGTAGGAGTAGGCCACGTATCGAGTTCTTGTGTAAAAATTGAGCCACCAATTTTCCACCGTTTTTCAAAAGGCATCAGCCGACGAGCCAAGCACTTGAAATGGGAGTTAAAATAACAGGGAAACCTACTTTAGAAGTACACTTTCAAGTGAAAGCCCGTTAAAAGACCGTGAAACCTAGATAGGTACCACGTGTTCACAGGTTAACGATAGAACATCATAACTTTATATCACCTTCCAGAGCTTCCAATGCAACAACCCAGAGTACGACTGCTTCATGGTAGACAGCTCGGGGTACGTGGTGATGTCGCGCAACAAGGAGGACGTGGGGCTGTTCCTCGGCGCGGTGGAGCGGAAAGAGCTGGGCACGAGCAACGCCAAGTACGTGCTCGGCTCGTTCCTGACGAAAGGCGTGTTCGACCACGTCGAGGTGTTCAACTACCAGGCGCTGTGTCCGCCTGATGAGCTGCAGCCGCAGCCGAATAGCGCGTGGCATGTTTTGACTGTGAGTAGTGAAATTGAGTAAGAAATTTGTTGCTTGGTAAGGTATGATCGTCTACAGTAAAACTAACCAAGTGTCCAAGTGGACTGTGTTGTCCACACAGTCCACTTCGTCTATGAAGAATCAAATACATATCATTGAATTTACTCGTATTGTAAGAAACACGCACAAACGAACAAAAATAGTAGATAAGAGTCACGGGACAAATTTTTTAATATAGAGAGATAAATTTCGAAAAGTTAGTTCTAGATATGACTTCGAGCCGATACCATCAAGTACTTACAACTACTACTAACTAACTATACATGCTAGTCGGTTTAGGGTACTTCTGACCTGACGTTTATACTTCATAAATATTATTTCATGTTTGTTTTTCCCAGCCCTTCAACATGGCCACTCATTTCTTCCGCTGGCTAATGGCAGAGTTTATTCTGCTGCTAGCCGACATTGGCAGCGGCAACTGGCAAACCTACGCTAACGTACTATATGACGAAGGTCAGTGACAAACAATAACAGATTTAGGAAGTCAATAATTAATTTTATTGTTATAATGGCCTATGATGACCACAAGAAACACAAACAAACATTAAAGCCAGAAATTATATGATGTAAATATTGATCTGTAGAAACCAAAAAATTAAAATCGAGTAATAAAACAGTAACACGCTTTCGATATTGCTTTGCAATAATCATAGGCCTAATATAGATCGATTAATGATAAATAATTTAATCGTAGAAATCAAAGGTTCACCATTGCGATGAGTTGCAGTGGTGAACTTGATGACTTACTATGAAATTGCCTTGATTCGTCACGGAACAAGTATGTCAGTTTACTTAATTTAGATATCACCTAATTAAAATGCTAGAAACAATATTTAGGGCAAACTAGAAGCTGTACTAACATCGTGCAGCGCTCTCCGCATGCCACGCTCGCAGGCACTCCTTTTCTTTAAACACCTAATATTTCTGCTTACGTAGCAAAGCCAACAACCGCATGCTTTCCGCTCGCAGATTATGACCTAAACAGCCTCGGCATCACAGAGCCGCCGACCACCACGACGCCTCTGCCCCCGCGGGAGAAGGAGGCGAAAGAGGGCAAAGAAGAAGAGAAGAAACCGTTTTCGTGCGACCACAGGATTAGCCTGTACATTCTCAACCAGTCGATGTTCCTGACTCCGACGGGGGAGACGATAATAGTGTTGGAAGACGAGCCTGGGGACTGCCACCCGCGGTACTGGGCGGCTTACATGCGAGAGACGAATCTTTTGTTGGTGGTGATGGAGAACCAGTACGTGAAGTACAAGGAGGACTGCCCGCTGCCGCCGAGCACGGAGCCGCAGCCCACGTCCAACTCCACGACCAGCCGCGAGCCCTGCCACAAGCTGGACTTGGCCGGCCTCACGCGACGGCGCCTTGAAGGATGCTTCACATACCACGATGGGGTAATGTTATTTACATGATTTTAGCCATTAAACAAAATAATTATTGTAACTGTTATAATTTATGAAAGAGGGAGGGAAAAGGGGAAGCGAGACACCTGATGGTAAATGCCATATTATGAACACTGCGACTAGTTCGAAGATGCGTTACCCGCGTTTGACAGAATATGCAAGGAGGGGGATGATGAAGGGCTTTAGGGAAAGGACAAGGTGGAGGAAAAGAATACAAAATGGTTTGTCGTAACACTTAACAATGAGTTTATATTATATTACATTTTGTATTAGTACAAAAAGAAATATGCTACTCATCGATGAGTAGGATATCATCATACATACAGTAGTATAGATTCATGAAAACTGTATCCGCCACAATTTTTGTAACACCCAATTTCTTATTGCTCGTAACGTACACGTACTTATTTACTATTTTACGTTTGGATTTCAATGAAACTGAGGCTCTCCAAGTTGTTTAATTTTCCGCAAGCGCCATCTAAGTTCTCTTCATACTTCGGTTGTAATCCTACGCTTTCCTACAGGAGCGCAACATAACCGCGTGCGGCATCGGCAGCGTTGCCCGCGCTGACGTCATGCTGTTCACAGCCACGTTGCTCGCCGCCATCTTCCTCTCGCACCGGTGGTAGGGCAAGAGACATTTGTACCTTTGTTATTTTTTGCAATAAAACTTGTTGCACCCTTATCGTGGTTTCTTTTTACCCCACCTATAACCAACAAAGCAGTTTCGCAAAAGAAAAGATTCAATAGTTGAATGTTATAAACTTTAGGCTGTTCTTAATCCTAATTGTTATACGTGTTCTTAACACACTGCTTGCCTTTACAGACAAGTAAGAAGAAGCATTGGAACTACTCGCATACCGCTAGGTATGAAATAAAATAGTAATATTATACCATTGGACACTATACACACAGCGCCGTCTAGTCCCAAACTAAGTATAGCTTTTACTATGGGTTGTCTGGCAACGAATAAACATTACCTACATTTATACTTTTTATAAATACGTATAGAATAAAAAATTATCTGGTCCCGTGTGCGTCCACGTAACGTAATTCCTGAAATAAAGGGACAATCAAGCACATAAATGTTTGCAGATCGAACCTGTCAGTTTAAGAATGCCAGTCACATTAAAAAAGAGCTAAGCTGTAGGTCACTCATTAAAGCAACCTGGGCCAAATCCCAGGCCTGACCGATAAATAAATAATTTAATTTGAATTGCGTGAATATTAAGTTCCCATCGAAGCCGCGAGCGAAGGGTATCTATATTAGAAATATAAGATGTTTAATTTAAATATTCTTTCAATTATTATTACACCTTTAGAAGCGTGTCCGTTTATGAAAACGTATTATACTTAATAACTTGAGTTAGCTGATATTTTGTGTGTTCGTAAAAGTTAGTGGAAAGTTAGCAAGAACTTGTTTGGTTTTGAACATCCCTCGAAACAATGAGAAAAACTTGTGAATTTTTAAATGGTAAACGATTACATAAGTAAATATCATTTTAGAAGTAAATTACACCCATACGAAGCCGGTTTTAACTGCTAGGTAAATTATAAATTCTGGTAGAATCAACAAGAATTACAAAATAACATAATACATTTAATCCGTCTGAAACGCGAAAAGGCAGCTCCAATAATGCTAGTAAAACGCACACATACTACATATCTAATACTACGACAGTAGCACCGCATGGCACCCTGACCTAGTCATATGGGGATCCAATCGATGCGGCTTGCAGGTAGCGTGAATCCACAAGTTCCCATATCTAGTTAACGCACTCACACAAGCGATTCCAACAATCAGCTCAGTAGTCGTGGCGAGTCGCGCAAGGAGGACACCGCGCATGCCCGAGCCGCGATCACACGCCTGCGCAGTACCCTACTCGCTAACTCTTCATGTAAAATATTCGATGGTAAAGAAATTCTAAAACCCAGGTGGAAGAACATGTGTGCTAGTTCGTGTATGTCATCGGAAGTGTAAAGATAGGGGCCAAATTAGATTTAGTGTTTCTGATGTGCAAGGTCGGATCGTGCGCGTTTCTGCTGCTTCTCCTGTCCCTCGACGCGAGGGACTGCATCGCCAGTGCACACAATGAACAAAAAATTCTGCTCAGTTCGTAAGTAATCAATGAAGGGATATAATTATAATAGTGACAATATCGTAAGAAAAGGAATTGATATAACAAATGAATTTATTCTAAGCAATCCTTAAATATAATTTTGGTACCATGACTTACCTACTAGTAGGTAGTTACTACTTTGACAGCATAACCTTTGACAAATCTAATTAGGAAAATATTCCATTTATTAAGGATACGTTATTTTTACTTAATCGCTAAACACAAATATTATATATATCCAACGCTCAAATACTTTAAATGAAATTTGTAGATATGTACATAAAAAACGAGAATAAATGGTATTTTTTCATTGCAACTTTGATAATTTAATCAAACACTGGATTGATATTATATCAATCAAGTTATGAGATCTATAATGGATCTATATTTGAATTGGCATCTATATTACTAACATAACACCGTATCGTTTTTATTAGTGTGCAAGGATGGGCCGTCAAGCTCGGTACAGAGTTATACCATTTCGGCGAGTTCATTACGAGGAAAAAAGAAGTTCAAGATGTAAGTACAAGTAAATCCAAACGTTGTTTATTTATCTTATATAACACAGAAAATAGGGCACACGACTTTTGAGATTATTACTATTGGCGGCATATCCCTAAGCATTCAATATAGTAATTAAAAATACTCCAACTAATTAAGTTCGTTTCCTAAATTAATTTTACTCACCTAACATGGTAAAAATTTAATATTTGTTAACGAATTCTTTCAGAGTTTTAAATCGGCTCAAATCGAATCGAGAGACGGCGAAAAGCTAGTGCAAAGTATGGCCGATGATATTCGAGCAATGATGGAACTCAAAATAAGCGCAGTCAAGAGGATAGTAGAAGCAGCCGAGAACATGGCATTCGACAAACAAAACGAACCGGTGCCTGAGGACTTCCAGTTTTACAACAGCAAGGATATGATAGAGCCTTTGGAAGAGTCTATGACAACGACAATAGAGCCAGAATTCACTTTCGAAAACTGGGTTGTGAGACCTCCGTCTAAAAATGCCCACATGCAGCCAAACCCGCACTTTTCTAATATCCCCGTCAATATTAATTTCAGCAGTGTACACATTCCCACTAATGTTTACGCGTGGGGTAAGATACATATACATAATATATATACTTTATATAGATTAGATATAAGATAGCACAATAAAAAAATAAACTTACCTACTTACATTATAATTTCTTTACAGCTCCTGAAGTTATAAAAGGAATTCATTGGTCTGAAGGTCTTGATATGCATTTCATTAATAATTACCAAAGCGATCCAACATTATCCTGGCAATACTTTGGCAGTTCTACTGGATTCATGAGACACTATCCTGGTAGGTGTAAGAAAATTATAAAATCGCCGTAATCTAGAAACAACGATTTATACAGAAATGAATAATTTTAGCAATGAAGTGGCGAGCAGACCCCGTGGATATATACGATTGCCGCACGAGAGCTTGGTACATGGAAGCAGCAGCGAGTCCTAAAGATGTAATTATTCTCGTGGATAGGAGTGGATCAATGACTGGGCAAAGACGAGATATTGCAAGACACGTAGTGACAAATATATTGGATACCCTTGGAAACAACGATTTTGTTAACGTGTTAACGTTTTCTGATGATATAGAAAAAGTTGTTCCTTGCTTTGAAGACTCTTTGGTTCAGGTACATGTTAAAATTTCGCTTTGTATTAAACTTATATTCTGAAATAAATATCACGTTTTGTCCCAATATGATAGAAACATTCTCTAGAAGGCATAATCAAATTTACAGGCTACTCTAGGGAATCTCCGTGAGATCAAATTAGGCTTGGACAATTTTGAAACCAATGAAATCGCGAACTTTTCGGCCGCCTTAACTCGTGCATTCGACCTTTTGGAGATTTATAGAAATAATAGTGGTGGAGCCAATTGTAACCAAGTAAGAACATTTAAAGATTTTTGTTATAAGTACAACGAGTACTTCCCAATGGACATCAATAACGTGATTTAAATTTTTAGGCGATAATGTTAGTCACGGACGGCGTACCATATAATTACAAGGAGCTCTTTGAGAAGTACAACTGGAAATACGACACGCCTGTGCGAGTTTTCACGTACCTGATAGGGCGTGAGGTAAAGGTAGTACCACTCCAGGTATTACTGTGTGTCGTAGTCATTGTGCGACCTGCATAATGCCTTCCCTTCGTACTAACCCGCCAGTACACCTAGAATGTGGTACTCTTCTTTTCTATTGTCTGTTTCTTACTGTTCTTAACAATGCCAACGTGCATGTAAGTGCTAATAAGAAATTATAATCTTTCTTCCATCTTCATAACGCTTTTGCTTATAGTGTTTGTTTAGTTTTAGTAGATAGTTTAGTGATTTTTGTAGATTGTTTAATGAATTGTAGTGAGTAGCAAATTGTGTCGTCCAAAAGTTTTTAGTTAAAGCGAATGAAATACCTTTAGTTTGAATTTATTTTACAATAGCCAATTAAGATAAATAGTAGGCCATTGATAAAGGCGCTGTAATCGTTATTATTTAGTGTTTGATTTAGAATAGCCTTTTTTTTTCACGAGGCAATCGTTGAACATCATAGTCACATAACAAATAGGCGATTCACGAGCACACCGTCATCTTGTCTGATTTGAGGAGAGTATAGAGAGTAACATTTTGCGAGATGGGCGTAGGTGGCCGACGTGAGGGAAGTGAAGTGGATGGCGTGCGCGAACCGCGGGTACTACGTGCACCTGAGCACGCTGGCGGAGGTGCGCGAGCGCGTGTTGGAGCACGTCAACGTGCTGGCTCGCCCACTGGTTCTCCAGCGGGAGAAACATCCTGTAGTCTGGACCCCTGTATATGCTAATGTTACAGTAAGTACACTTTCAACACTTCTCTGTATACACAATACTAGTAACATGTAATGAAGCCATTCGGTATTCACCGAGTCAAATTCAAATTTAAAAAGTAAGTGAGTACCTACTTATGTCGAATTTTGTCGACTTTAGGTAAAAAAAACATTTTTTTTTTTAAAGATTTAAAAAACAAAATAAAAAAGTTAGCAAAGACATTCCTTTAGAGTTCAAGAGAATTTACGTGACGTGATTATCTCAATGACTGTGATAGCGTGGCTCCCCTAAACTCCATTTCAAAATCTCTTGTTTCATATTTTTATACATACTTACTACCTTATATTTTGCAAAAAAATATAATATATAAAAATATAATAGTATAAAGTATTTCTTTTTTAATCCTTCTAGCCCCGGATTACTAGACACAATAGAAAATCTATTGTTATGCGGCACCCGAGTGCCGGTTCGGCGTTGAGTGGTTAAATTGAATTCCGTTTGTATTTATAGGATCCAAAAGTAGCGGATTATTTATGGGATCAGCGAGAACGAGCCGAACAAAAAGAGCGTTTTATGAGTCAACGACGAGACAAAAACCTTTTTAATTCAATCCAAGAACAAGATAGACGATGGAGAATTACACAAGTGAGAACAATTTATTTACTGATTTAGTTTTTTATACAACTCGAGATCACACAACCAATGCGGTTGATTGTAAATTTTTTGTCCAGACGAAATTAAAAATTAAATTTTATACCATTTGCAGATGAAACAGGGTCAGTATAGCGAAATTGGAAATGCCAAGTATCAGTTGATGACATCAGTTTCTATGCCTGTGTATGATCTGCGTCATAACGAGGTATGTATTTACAAGTTTTAGCTTAATTTTTTTTCTAAATGTTTTATTATTATCACAAGTCCCCTTCAAATAAATAGAAAAGATAATTCGGGTTCATTGAGAAAGAGAATGTATTACCTTCTTGTAGTTCTATTTATAGGTGTTTTTTAATTAAGTGTGCCTTGTCTTCTCATTTTTCTCTTCTCAGCTAACTCAATTAACTGATTCAAAGCCTTTTCTAAATTCTAAATTTGATTGTGCATGCCAAAAAACAAACTTATTGTCTATCTCAAGAAGATTGTGTTCACAGATTGGTTTTACATTTTCTACTAATTGGACGTAAGCTCTCTTTTCTAATCTAAACTTAATCTATAATCTATTTCTTCTTGAATTTTAAAGTATATTTTTAATAACATTCCGTTTTGTTTGATGGTTTCCCCTCAGAACATCACAGAGAATGTACTCATAAATGAAGCTTACTGGGTATCAGTTACAAAAGAGGTACTACACTTAGAAAGTTTTGATGATTTAATGTAAAGTTTTTGCAAGATACAAGAGAGTTTTTATGATTTAGTTTTTTGGATTTCAGTAACGGTAAAGTCTTATTTGGCCCCGTTAGCGATGCATCTGTCCTCGATAGATGTCGGCTGCGCCCGGCGCAGGCGCGGCCTCAGTCGCAGACTGACCATGTGTTGTTCAACCCTTATGGCTTACGTAGTATTGTAGTTTTCTACTAGATCGTAGGCGTAGACCACTAGGGTGTTATGATAAACTTTTCTATCAATTATCAAATTAATTTTTCTATGCAAGAGTTATGATCTATATTCCACTACACACACTATGTAATAAAATAAAAATTATTTTGCCTGAATTTAGTGATGTCTTCGTAGAGACATTTTTGAGATTGACTTGTACTACGAAAAGTAAATGTAAATATTTTAATCAGAGTATCGTGCCGCCCGACTTATGACTCGTATGGGGCTTTTGTTACTTGAGCATCTGTTCAGTTTAAAGTTTTATCTTCTTCAGAATGACAAGACTTTTGATATACTAAATCATTTTAGTGTAAATAAGTTCTCCCTTCCGAAGGGAGAACATTTTGATTTCTAGTGGAAGTTACTACAATGCATTTATCTATATGTTATTACGTTTTATTGCATTCGTACGTCCACAACCAATCGCAGTCCGTAGAGGAGAACGGCCAGAAGGAGGTAGGCCCACGCTCTCATAGATTTAAAACTCAGGGATGGATGAAAGGAGATGGATGATCTGGGGGCTTTTATTGGCAGTATGGCACTTGGACTCACACTATCCACTTGTTTGCTGGAACTATTTATGGATATACAAACACCGACCTTTATACTTTCATATTCGAAAAGCCAATAACAGTCAGCATGATGAAATTACTACTGAACGAAAGATTTTTTCTTGACAAGTTATTACGACTTTCTCATGGGGTTAAAATTGTGGTTTTCATTAACACGGTTGTACTTTTTGTCTTTTTTGTCTTCATACTCACTAACTGCAAATGTCAACAGATTCTTGCAAGGATACAAAGGCTCCTAAAGGCCTATCAACAACAGAAACGGTAGTGGGTTTCTAGAAATAAAGAGTAGAGTTTTAATTTCATATGATTAAATTATGTAATCTTTTGAGTAGATTTTGCTAGAACCTGTAATTATGAATAATATAAATTAGAAACCTCATAAAACGTTGTTCTATATGATATTATAGAACTTCGCCTAACGGGGCGTAGATGCTAAATATAATTGCTAGAAAACTAAGCAAGATTTATACATAATTTTTGTAGCATTTAAGATGGCTATTACAGCGCCAAATACATGAACGTGTAGCTAGATTAATGTTGACTGTTTATGAATAATCAACTTGTATATTAAGTCATGTATTTTAAACTGTCATGAAAAATTTTTGGTACATTCTTAGTTTAGCATTAATCAGAGTAGAAAATAGAAATATTAACCAAACTCAACCTAACAGCGGAGAAATGTAATTAATTAAGTTTTTTAATTATTTACAGAATTGATTAGGATAGTGTGTTAATTTTATTTAAAATGTTTTCAGATGCGTATAGCTAGATTGCTAGGCGTCGCAGGAACTGACGTTCCTTTGTCTGAAATACAAGCGCTTATGACTCCTTATAAGGTATGGTCTTTCGTAATAGAAACGCACTTGGCTTTTAATAACTTTTATAATTGTAATGCTTATACATATTAATTTCGATATTTTTGATTTTATTTAGATTGGTGTTAATGGTTACGCGTTCATTGTAACGAACAATGGATACATTTTAATTCATCCGGATCTAAGACCCGTGGTAAGTAAAGAATCATATTATCGTAAGATCACATTTGGAGTACTCTTTAACAGTATAAAGTCAACTGCCATTTTTTTCTATTCGATATACGTGTTCAATATAATTCGTCAAAAATTATACAGTGGAAAAATTTTACAAAACGAATCCAGTAAAGTTGCAGCAAAATGATGATAATTTACCGTTCGAAAAAGACGATAATAACTTAGAAACACTTTCTTAATTGATGATTATTGTTTTATTACAGTTCCAACAAATTCTAAAGCCAAGTTACAACAGCGTCGATATGATCGAAGTGGAACTCTTTGATGATGACAGAGGTCCTAGAAATTTTAGCAAAGAATTAACAGCGGTAAATATCGAACTTTAAAAAAACAATATCACATACTCGTTTTATATTGTGTACGTAAAATATGATATAAAATTTATTTATAACGTTTCAGCTAAGAAAAGAGGTGATAGATCAAAAAACTGGTAACAAAATAATGAACACAAAATATCATATGGATGGTATGGTAAGATCCCGTTTCAAGATGTTATGCGTTTTAAATATTTTATGTGCCCTTGTCAAGTTTAAGGATTTCAAAAAAGTGTTAAATACAAAATTGATTTCTGAATATTGACAATTGAATTAATTCATATAAATAACAAGCACCGTCATTTAATATTGAGCAAATATTTTTTCCCGGATACTTCTTAAATGATAATTTAACAATTTATTTCCAGAAACGGGTATCCCGTGCCAAAAAGCATTACTTTTGGACTGGAATCAGCGACTCCCCCTTTACGCTGGTGGTGACCATTCCTGAGAACTACGGCCGGCACCGCATCACGCCGCCTCCCACTGACGACATCCATCGCCTCTCGCTTACCTCCAAGAACATATCTGCTAGGCAGTACTTGTCTGATAAGTGGAGTGTACACCCTGACTGGTAAGACTGACCAAATGCCCCCTAAACTTACTAAATTTTTCGTAATGATTTCCTCCTAGCTCCTCGAGTTTACGACCAACTACGCAGGATATTTTATAGAACACAACTACAGAAGTGAGTGCGCAAGCACAGATCCACTTTTCATTTTTACAATAGTATGAAATAGAGACTTTTTTAAAACTATCATGGTCGTACACCAAGCTGCTTTTAGGGCAAGGCATCGTTGTCTTCACTAATATTATAAAGAGGAAAGATTTGATTGTTTGTTTGTATTGATTAAGCTCCGAAAATACTGAACCGATTTGAATAATTCTTACACTGTTCGAAAGCTATACTATCCCCGGTGAACACAGGGTACTTTTTATCCCAGAAATGTGTGGGGATGAATGAAGAAACTTAATAGTAACGACCTTTTCACAGAATACCTAGCCGGCAGTGTCACAGAAAACGCTAGGAAAATTCGAAACGCTACATTTTTTTTTTTTTTTTTCCTAACCTATACTGTCCCACTGCTGGGCAAAGGTCTTCCCCAAATCTCGCCACGTATCTCTGGCTTGAGCCAGAGTCTGCCAGTCCTCGGAAAAGCGGAACAGATCGTCACACCATCGTTTTCTAGGCCTTCCCCTGCGCCGCTGTCCATCTTCGGGAGTCCACTCTGTGACGATTCTGGCCCACCTCGCCGTGTTCATTCGGGAAACATGGCCCGCCCAGTCCCATTTTAGCTTGGCGGTTTGTTTACCAACGTCTGTAATTGAAGTTTTGGAGCGGATGGTAGAATTTTTTATTTTGTCTGTTATTTTGATGTTCAGAATGCTCCGCTCCATTGCACGTTGGCAAACCCCGAGCCTAAACTTCTGGTTTTCCGTCAGTGACCAAGTCTGCGCACCGTAGGTTAGGACGGGCAAGATGCATACGTCGATAAGCTTGCGCTTCAGTGTCAGTGGAAGGTCCCCCTTCATGTACGCTTTCATGGACCAGTAGCTGTTCCAGGCGTTTTCGATCCTGCGATCGATTTCCTTCTCCTGCCTGTTCTCAAAAGAGACTAACTGGCCCAAGTAGACATACTCATCGACGTACTGCAATACTTGCCCATCTACCGTTACCTATGTAAACGCTACATATGTAAAAGAAAAACAAAACTTTTAATTTACTTTTTATTACTGTCAAACTTTTGTGCATGGCACTATTGCCAGTGCTACTTTAAAATAACAAAATAACCACGAAGGCTACATCAAATTAATAACCAAGCAGGTTAATATAAGTTTTTAAAAATTTAATGCTGGCTAAATTATTCAGAAAATATCTAAACGCCATTAAAGAAAAAAATATTTAATTTACTTTTTATTGCTGTCAAATTTCAGCATTTCAGAAGCACTGTTGCCAGTAGCTCTTTGAAATAAAGAAGGTCAACGTCTTTTCAAAACTTTTTGATATTCCTTTAAAAAAAAGATTTGATTTTTATTGCTGTCAAATTAATCGTAACTGTGATGCCAGTTACATTGAAAAAACCATGCAGGTTATTATGCAAATTTTTCATTTGATGCTGGCTAGATTCTTCAGAAAAAAAATCTAAACGCCTTAAAGGAAATAAACAATTATTTTCTTTTTACTACATATGTACTGTCAAAATGGAAATTATGCTGCTAGCGTTTTTAATGATGCAAAAAAGGTTGCATGCAAAGAATGATAATGAGATACTAAAAAAATTATAAAAATTAGTATTTTAATAGTCGAAACAGAATAAATATTTGGTCATCGAAACTACTGAACCGATTTGAAAAATTCTTTCATTGTTAGAATGCTAAACTATTCTCGGGCGACATAGGATACTTTTATCCCGGAAATGTGGGGGGAAGGGAAGGGACATTTGATAAAAGAAATTACGCGCGGATGAAACCGCGGAGGCGGCCGCTAGTAATTATATGTTCCTATAAGGGTAAAAAATCAGAACCCTATTATAACCGGGTTAATAGGCTGTCGAGCGTGTAATGGATAATTATCCATAATTTGACTTAAATCTAAGACTTAAATTCAATAAAACATTGAATTGATGGAGATGTCATTAAATCACTATACATATTTTAAAAACTTATAAATACAAAAAATAGACAATCAAATCTTGGAAAGAAAGACAATAAAAAAGCGGGTGAGACATTAAGTCTTAAATTGCGATATTTTTTCAGGCTGTATTGCCGTCATTACGAGCGTAACTTCGCATCACCAGAGGAGGAACTGTTATATTTCCTAGAGCGTGTAGCTAAGCCAGGCTGGCGATGGCCCGCCAAACCACGACCGCCTGAACACCACAAGAACAAACCAGGACACGAGAGACATAACAATGGTAAAGCTGAACATTTTCGTTAACTTTTCATATTGTGTATGGTCACTGAGGTTTATAAATAGAGAAACATTTGACATACAGTTTTCGTTTATTGGGTTCCATATTGAGTCACATCAGTTAACAACGGATTTCTTTCTGAAGAAGATGAGCCACGAATATTTTGGATAAGACCTTATACTGCTTAATTTTTGGAAAATTTTCTTTTAACAAGAGTAAGAATTAATTATTCGTACCTACCAACGTTTATGGTAAGCTATTGTTCCTTCTTAAATCTTTTAGAAGAACACCTCGGTAGGTAAGTCGTCGATAGAACTTTTAGTATCTTATTGAACAGATACTTTAATTTTGTAGGTACTCCAGACGCAAAGGATCGAAATAAGGTATCTAACAGCACCCCTAGGAACGAGTACTATTGTAAGTACATTATCTTTATCTTTTCACTAGGAATGTAATGGCTTAAGATATGCTGGACGACTAATCCATTTTGCCAGTTACTTAGCACACAAGGTTGACAAAAATTGCCACTAGCTCATACAGGCAATAATATTGACCTTTTTATTTGCTAAGAAGCAAATTGTTGGTCTACTGACGTGCTGATTTTTCAGAAATCTCCATGTTCAAGTTCAGTATAACTGACAAAGCGCATTTTTTTAATCCATGGTCGCGATTGCATTAACGTTTATAATAGGTAACAAATATGTATTTCGCAGGCGACCATGGACTGATGCAGGCATTGGTGTACGACGCAAGAAACACCGCTTGGTTCAACAAAAGCATATCTGATTCAGCTTCCGATGACAAGGCGTAAGTACTTACATAATTTTCACAACCTGAATATCTTAAATATCAAAAAGGGCTATAAAGATTTTTGTATAAAAGCTGGCCTAACGAACTAGTCCGCCATTTTGATTTTTTTTTAAATGACGGACCTGTAGTATGACGTCCAAAATCTTCTTTGCCCTTTACATCCACGATTTTGTTTTAATACAAAGTAAAACTTTAATTTGAAAAACCTGTGTCTTTTTTATCTGCAAATAATTTGTCATGAGTCAACAACATTGAACAAGTTATTTATTCCGAACCTCCATTTTATGTTACGATTTCCTCTGGATAGCCCATTGACTAAAGTGATCGGATTGTTGCCGAGGTAAAGTACAAAGATTAAATGAATTTATTATTGCATGATGTACAAACTTCTGAGTGAAATGATTGGGTAAAAAAGTATCAATAATATTTATACGAAAATCAATATTAAATCTTAATCGAAACTTATCTACGAACAATTACAGTAAAACTAGGTTAAATAATAAGTTTTTCAAGCTACCAGGATTGTAAGTATACGTACCTACTATACTATAATGAGTAGTTTTTTGCATTGAGCTGCTTAAGGAATTGTAAGTAGGTATTTAGTCGTCATCAAACTTTCTTTAATGCAATATGTAACCAGCAACCAATGAGAAACAGATTTTGGGAATCAAGATTATTGTAAAATATGACAAGTACTATCTACATAAAATGTACATACCGGTGTCTATTAGAAAACTGAGATTTTCTTAAGAGCCAGGTCAGGTTAAAGGCATTTTGACCCGTATCTTAATTAAAGTATTTGAAGAGGTGAATTTATTTGCTTCTACTAAACTTCCCCTATTACACGTTCCTTTTAAAACTGGTTCTGATAAAACAAACTTTTTCAAATATGCACCTGAATTCGTTGTAATTTGTCATAGGACTGAGTTCATCCAGAGGTTTGGTCACATCGTGGCATTCCTGTCAACGCATAGCGGGCTTACCAGGTGGCAAACACACCCTCCGAAAGAAAATGACGACAACAAGTAAGCCTTTTATACCACCGTTTATAATTATTAATAATTCCATTTGCAATTCCGCTTAAATATGCTAAAGGTGTACGTAATATTATTTTTTACGCAATCGCACCATCCGATGTTCTATCTACTAATAATCTGTTAATATCGTAAACTGTCTAGTCAGAAAATGTTTATACGTTCCGAAGAATAAGTAAAACCAATAATCTGATTTTCAGAAAGAAGATTAACGTAGTAATTGCGAGTATTCTATGCTGCTAGCTAACTTTCAGTTTTGGACACTCAACATGTCCTCATTTCGCGCCCTAAAGCTAAACTAATTTTGTCTAAAAGAAACTTTGTCATCAGTTGTTTGCTTGAAACGTCAAAATGATGCTTCGTGGCATGAGTACAGATAACCATTCTAACATTCTTCTCAATGTTTTTACTTCCATAGGCAAGAATTCGGCAAGCAGTTCCCTCGTTCCATCGACGAAGTATGGTACCGTCGAGCTGTAGAACAGCATTACGTGGACCCCCTGAGCTACGTGTACAGCGTCGTGCTGAACACCGACAAGTTCCCGCTCAACGTGAGCGCGGCCATGATCACGGGCTCCCACGCCGTCTTCCACGGCGACGGGCACAGGAAAGCGCCCGCAGCTGTGGTCGGCTTCCAGTTCAAGCATGAGAGGCTAGCGGAGTGGTTCGAAAACATCACGTCCACAGTAAGTTTGCAAATCATTAATCTTCACTTAAAGTTTGTCGAAAGTTGATGTGGAACAAAAAAACTTGGACAAAAGGATTCGTTGCGAGGTCGTGCAACATCAAGCATATTCTGAATTTTGGTATAAAGCTTTACCAACGCATGAATCTGTATATTGCGCCATTAAAACCGATAACAATTGCACGGTTAGTGAAAATGTCGAGGAAGATGAGTAAAGTAACGAAATCGACCTAGATTAAATAGATAAGAAATTGTTATATTCGAAAGAAGATTAATGCAACGCATGCAACAAAACAATGACAGATCTTAAGGAAGAGTATTTTAAACTAAGATATGAAAAAAGAATGACAAAACTCTTCCCTGGATAATAGTGGTCTTACTTAATCCTATTTACGGTGGACTTGTGACATTGATACAGCATAGTATAACCATTTCTACTGTTTCAGTGCGAACACAATAAAGAATGTATGACCTGTACGAATGAGACCTGGGATTGCTACCTAGTAGACAATAACGGCTGGATAGTGGTCAGTGAAGACCCCACACAGACTGGACAGTTCTTTGGCAAAGTAAGTAGTATGATTAACTAACCACACTTATAAATTTTAAACACATCGTTTGCAATCGCAATAATCATATCATAATGCTTCGTAATTACAGGTTCGTCCAGACATAATGTCGAAGTTGATCGAGGAGGAAGTTTATAAAGCAGTTCATGTAGTAGATTACCAAGCAGTTTGCTTTAGAGAAAGGAAAACTACTAACTTTGCTGCAATTTTAAAGACGGTAGGTTGTGTTTATTTGAGTGAATTATCAAGCTAACTAGTAATTTCTATGACCTTTAGTTTTCAATCTCAACTTTTGGATTTCAAAAGGTATCTGACTTTCCAAATAAGTTCTCTTGTAAGTTTAATTTGTTTAAAATATTTTTAATATTTTGCAGCCTTTGGAAAATATGCGCCTCGCAATGTACTGGCTATTAGGAACAGCGGTATGGTTCTTCGACTCTTTAGCTGGTACTATGGCTCAAGCCTCTGGGTATCCTTCCTTTGATGACGGTAAGAATTGAAATGAACGCACAAACTTCTATGTACCTAGCTTACACTTTTAGAATCACTGCGCCACTATTTTCGTAATAAATGTTAGATATACATATGTATTACTAACGATAAACTATGTGGTGTTAACTTAGATAAATACGCTGAATGTTGTGAATGAGAAATCAATCGTATGTTGCTCTTACGCGTTGTCAGCATGATCTGTGCAATTTTGCATGACAACGGATACATTACTAATAATAAATAATAAGGAAAATATATTAGAAAAACGAAATATTTCAACTCTACAAGCTACAAGCATGACGGAAACCAAAACTGTGGTAGAATTGGTTTCTGTGCATGCTAATATTAGTTACACTACAAAATTCGAGTTTAACCTCACTGCATAACTACACCTTAATGCGTAGTAGATAGACTGACGAAGAATTGATTAGATTATTTCTACACAATATTACCATTCTTAGACTGGGTACCACACTACTCACAGCACTCTATCAAACATTGACTACTTACTTGTAGTTGACCAAAATTAAACAATGGAGTCTACAATTGGCGTAGTTATGTATAACGGAAGTAGTAATGACTCCATCTTTTTTCAGAGTATGTTACACCCACCGGTGAGTCTTAGACTGAGCACAGTAGTCTCGTACATAGACACTAAGCAATTTTAATGCCTTTATTTTACATGCTCCTGTAGATATTCGTAGGACAATGCATGATTTTTAATATTTACAATACTACAGCGTTGTCGATATACAATTAACTACATTTAAAAGTATTAAATCGATTAAAATACAGGTTTACCTTATTGTACTTTTATTGTAAGTATTATTGGTGTATTAAAAGATGTATAATTAGAATTATATTGAATTGACCTGCATGTGCAATGTTAGAATAATGTCCAGTGGTATCAACATAATTTCAGCGGTATAGAGTTTAATAAGCAATTCCTACTTAAACATAATTAATACTTGGTATGTATCAGTGGTATGTAATGAATTCTATGTAACTGAATTTACGTGTAGATGGGTACCTACTCGCCTTATTGACATTCGCTTTCGCAATAATCTATGCTGGTAGGATATAAATATTATCATAACCATATCCCAATTAAAATTCGAAGGAATTATAAAGTTTCTCCGCTTGGAAAATGAAAAATGTTCATGTTGTCTTACTGAATGATTGATCCTACGTGGGATATCAAATTGTCAAACATTTTATAGAAAAGTATGCACTTCCGGGTCGATATACTCATTCACAAATACGCATTTAAATCAAAATACTAATTCGCAAAATATCATCAATAAACAATCAAATTCAATCCATCATTCGTACCATCAACATCATGAATGATTCCGTAAACAGTTTCAGAAACGCCCGCAATGTAAAATTGGCTTTAGAATGTATCATCAATTTTTATAACAGTAATTTTTAAAACCTATAAATTATTGTCTTTTAAATATTAGGCCTTTTATGTATATAAAAATATTTTTTATTCTGCATGTATTCCCAGTCTAGTTATTGTAAAAAGGTTTCAACGCATGCAGTGATGCGGAGAACGATATTCTTTCATTTGACTCCACAATTTTTTTTCCCTATACCAGCCTATCAGAGCTACGAGAACGATGAAGAAATGGATGAGTACTCATCAAAGCCACCATCGAGGAGTCAGGAAAGAGATTTCGAGAAACTCGTTCTAATAAACCGGACAAGACCTACTCCGTGCGATCGAGAAATGTATCTTTACCAGCTTGAGTACAACAATTTGGACGATAAACTGAACCAGGCCATAACGACGTGCGAAAGACCGTACTACGTTCAGCTCGTGAACTACACCAATATGCTGATGATAGTGGTCGATATGCTGTGCCCGAAGGAAGAGGGGCCGGTGATGTCGGTGGACCCGACTGAAGTGCAATACAATGAGTCCTTGCCTTGTCACAAACACATGCATCCTTTGTATAGGAAGCAACCAACATCTTGTATTAGGAACCATACGGAAGTAAGTAACGTAGGGTACAATCGCATTATACAATTAAGTAACCCTTTCAAAACTGGCGTGCACAATTGTAGACATAAGATAAAAATGGAAAAATAAATATAATACTCGCAAGCTTTCTGATTGAAAACGGTTGTCCATCGGATCAAAAAATAATAATTCAGGTCTGAAAGGGTTAAAAACTTTTGTTTTTTATTAGAATTTAGAATTTAGATAAAAATATAAACGTACTAGCGGTCGCCTTCGCGGTTTCAACCGCGCGTATTTATTTTTTTGCGAATTCTCCCCTTCTGCCACATTTCCGGGAACAAAAGTACTCTATGTCACCTGGGGATAGTGTAGCTTTCCGACAGTAAAACAATTTTTTAATCGTTGCAGTAGTTTCGAAGCCTATTCAATACAAACAAACAATAATAAGTATTAGTATTATAAGTGTAGAAGAATAGTTTACTTGTTAGTCTGGGAATTCAATGAAATAAAATCCTAATACCATTGGGGTCACTGAGGTCCATTATAATACGTCGTATGGAGATCAGTGATTGGGGTGTATAAACGCCTTTGTTTGTTAGAACTTAGACAAAAAGCCGAGCCATATAAATATTATATAATATCAAGACTATTTATGTAAATACAGTTGACAGACAGGCACACACCCCATCTAGTGAAAAGTGCCCTCTGCGGCCTATTCCATTGAGGGATACTTAACTAAGAAGCATGCATATTGCATAGGGCAAATTGTAGGTAAACATAGATCAAAGAAATGTGTGATTAACCCTAAAGATGAATATTTGTATTACAGGAGAGTAATATCGACATGTGTGGCAAAGGCAGCTTACTACAGAACCAACTGTTT
Organism: Mecyna flavalis; assembly: GCA_949319885.1. Lineage (NCBI taxonomy): Eukaryota > Metazoa > Arthropoda > Insecta > Lepidoptera > Crambidae > Mecyna > Mecyna flavalis. The sequence continues at coordinate 6,316,215 of OX439426.1, forward strand.
TGGCTACCGTTAATACTAGTGTTTAGTTATTTTAATTTTTAATTAAATCTAAATGAATTCTGTAAGATTATATTTATTATTTATCGCAGATTTTAAATACATATTTTACAGGGCTATAAAATGTTGTTCAATTTTATTGTTGCATGGCATAGTTTATTAACAAGTTACATGATTCATCTAGTTTTATTCTTAGATTGTGAAAATAAAAGTTTTTAAATATTTTCATTATGTATTTATTAGATTAAAAATAGAAATTGAACATGTCATATCTACATATCGAAGAGTATGTACCTCTTATTTAAATAAGTATTATTTTGAGAATGTAAATAATATAGGATGCTCCAAAGGTGCCACAAGTAGGAGGCATTTTGTTCAATTGTTCATTTCATATCACACATAGTTCTAAATTTTAGGGTAAATTTATTGGTATTCTTTGTTGTATGGCAAGTATTAAATGCTGCGGAGTGGTTAAACAATCTACCGAAAAACTCAGGATAGCTTTTGTAATGAAATTGGCTTTAGGAATAATAAACATCTAAATATACAAGTTTTATATGTTATTATATTGGATTTACGTTTGTTCATAATTTAGTTACTGAAATAAATAATAACTTAAGTGTTTATTACCTTTATTCCGTCCTGGATTTTTTTCAATATTTAGACTGGGATGGAAACTTTTTATAAAGCTCTGTGGCGAGTGAAATTAGTAGTAGCAACATAAAAGAAGATATTAAATTGAAACATAATTATGTTATTTAGTTACAGAGTTATTTATAAATGTGTGTCATATTTCTAATTGTGAACAAAATTCTAGTGTTTAGTATTTTGAATCTCTTGTCATTTATGTAAAGATTAGATGTAATATATTTTGTTTCATTGAAATGTGATTTATTAATTTGGTACAAAATAAATACTTATTAAACAATGTATACAGGTATTTTTATTTCAAATAAATACAGCAATTACTACTAAAACAATATTTACAAATTACAGAAGGTAAACTTACATACAATTAACTGCCACCTGAGGTGCCTGTTTGGAATTTCTTAGCAAACTCTTGTATTTCATCCATGATGCTCTGGTATCTTTGGTGGCGTAGCAAGCCTTCTTGGAGTTGTTCCAGTTGCTCTCCGCCTTGCATGAAGGTTTTGAGGCTGTGGAGAGTACCACCTCCATCACGATGCTCCGTCACTCTGTCTTGTGGGTAGTTGTAAGTTCTAATTTTTTCATTTCTATTACCAGATCCAATCTGGAATATAAAATTATACAATATTAATTCTACCATTTACCAATAATAACTGCAAAACGTTTGACAAATGAAGACTACATACTGAAACCTAGTTCATATAATATCTACTTTTTGTTTGTACGATTCATTCTTATTGGCTGGCAAATTAACTAAAACTATAAAATAAAAAATATCCTAAAAAATCTATAGAAGTCCTACAAACAGCTAGGTCAGCAATCTGAAAAGTAGTGCTTGCCAAAGAAGGTCTAATAAATAGTTTATTTCAACTAACCTGTGACTTTCTTTCACTTTGTATTTTGGATGATTGTTCGTCAATTTGTTTCTGTAGTAGGAGTGTTCTAAGCTTTTGTATAGCTATTTCTTTATTCTTGATCTGTGAGCGGCCTTCCTGACATTCAACAACTGTGCCTGTCGGTGTGTGGATGAGTCTGACAGCACTGTCAGTGGTGTTTACATGCTGACCACCTGCCCCACTAGCCCTTTTAGTTTCCACTGTGATATCTCTATCTGGAATATTTAACTCAATTTCGGTGGGCTGGGGCAGCACCGCAACAGAAACTGTGCTAGTGTGAATACGCCCTCCTTTCTCTGTTGATGGGATTCGTTGCACACGGTGCACTCCTGCCTCCATCTTCATCAATTCAGGAACTCCATAACCTTGTATGAGCATAGATGCTTTCCTAATGCCTCCGAGATCAGAAAGCTCAAGTGAAGCAACATCCACCTCCCAGTCTTTGTACTTAGCATAGGATTCGTAGAGATCAAACAGCTCTCTCGCAAATAACATGGCTTCCTGCCCTCCTGCACCTGCCGTTACCTCCAATAACACACCTCCTTCAGACAGCTGAGGTTCTAATAAGGCCGACTGCAATTCACCGTCAATTTCCTTCAAGCGCTTGAGATATATCTCAGCTTCTTCTTTGATCATTTTCTTTACTTCTCTGTCCTCACTTTCTTTCTTATTTAATTCTTTTAGAGATTCTATGCTGTCGTATAAATTTATTCTTTGTTCAAGGACACCAACGACCGGCTTTATATCAAAAAGTCTCTTGGACTCCTCGGCCGATCGACGAGCTTTTGTCTGAAGATCTTCATGTTCTAGTATCAAATGTTTAAGATACTTCTGAACGGAAGGATCCGACAAATTAACAGAGTTCTGGGAATAGCATTTCCGGAACAATAAAAGTTTATCAACGCTGCATAACTGTCGATTATGCAAAAATCTTAACAGTGACATTTTCTCAGTGATTTGTCAGTCTCTTTTATTAAAACTAGTTATTAATTTTAATTGAAAATAAAAATGTTTTTCTCGTCTCAATTTATTCAAGTTTTTAGGTTATATTTATCTTCTATCTAGTCTGTGTAGGTTATCTACAGTCTGTTTCAAACACGATGATATGGGTGACACCTCATCTTTGACAATTAAAGAGACGTGACCTCATGTGTCAACCTGCTTAACCAATCGATTATCGATTATATCTTAGTGCTTATGACAATCGATTCAAAGTATAGACTTATAATGTATGATAAATTTTAATTTTTTCTACTTTGATATTAGCTAGTGTAGAGGTTAATATCAGATAACACAGTTATAAAGAGAAATATTTATTGTACATAAATAATAACTGGAAAATATTTGTAAGAGTGTAAAGACAATAAAACAAATATTTTCCAGTTATTATTTATGTACAAACGCCTCAATGGTCTAGTGGTTTAGGTACCGGGCCGAGATCTCGGGGTCCTGGGTTCAATTCCCGGGTCGAGCTAACTTTGTGTCGGTTTTTTCGGACACAGCTCGGGTTTGTGATCACCAATCCGCATTTGGCAAGCGTGGTGATTAAGCCAATACCCATCATTGTAGCGATAACTTGATTTCAAGGATGGAGGCCTTTGCCCTGCATTGGGATATTAATAGGCTGATACTTTTTTTTTTCTTATTTATGTACACAATAAATATTTCTCTTTAAAACTGTGTTATCTGATATTTACCCCTACAAAGGTTATGGGCCCAGGACCAGCGAAAATAAAGAGTGAGTCTGAGTAGGTACATGTAACTAAGAAAGGAGTCATCGAAAATTATTTGAAAAAGGGTACGACCGAATCATGTCTGCGAATGTATGTAAGTATTGAATTATTAACAAAAGATAACTATGACAGTTGGAAGGTACAAATAGAGGCATTACTTGTACGAAGCGACTACTGGGAGTATTTAAGTGGAGAAAGACCAAGACCAAATGATGCCGATACGCACATAGCAGCCTGGAAGGCAGCGAACAGGAAAGCTAAATCTGAATTAATATTAACCGTACAGTTAGTTTCCCCAGACCCAGATAATTAAAATACAATTATTTATTTTCTTACAAAAACGTGAATATTACAAAAACTACTAAACCGATGGTCAACAAACTTAAAAATTCTATTAACTATTCCTACATTTTCGTCTAAATCAGATCACCCGTTCGAGAATTTTCGCGGAACAAACATACATACCTTTATATGTACATACAAAAATGATTTGTACCCCTCGCTCGCTTCGCTCACTCGGTCAATAAATAGTAACGTGTTAGTTTTGTACATTGTGAACATCGATTTTAAATTGACGGTATTATTTTACTTATTACAATATTTTTTTACGAATATTCCACTATTCTTTCCCTTAAATTATAGTTTCGATTATTCACGATTTTTATCGATTAATAATAAAACCTAAGTCACATCTCTGGTTTAAAAGACCATAGAACGTAACCTGTTACGTCTCATATAATTTTTATATTTTATAGAAAAATATACATAAAACTTCTCTAAACCGAAAAAAAAACACCATGACTCTTATTAAATCGTTATTAATGTACAGTATTTAGTGTTTATTTATTTCTTTATTATTCAAATTTGTATTTATATCGAAGTCAACATTTTCCTAAACGCAAACATTTACGTTCTATGGATGTGTCAGGCATACCATCGTGTTTGAAACAGACTGTAAGTGTCAACAATCTGTCTGTCAATGTCAAAACATTGTCATTGTCACAACCGTTCAAAAAGTTGTACAATATACATTATACTTTTTAGTGAATAAACTGCTTTTTTTAAATATCTACGACACTACAAATATACAAAAAACTGTTTATTCATATAAATCTCTTTTATTTCCTTATCTCTTTTATATATAACATGAAACTAGAGACATCTATTGGCTCTATTTTACAAAATGGAAATTATAACACCTCAATAATAACATAGATGTCGCTGCGAGAAGACTTCCTTACCTGCAATGCAAGAAGACTACAAACACAGGCTACTTTTTATCCCGGGATAATTGTCAATCCCTTACGAATAACAGTTATTAGAAATTAGCGTGGGCAAGCCGCAAAGCTAGTATGCAATATCGATGGTTAAAATGTCAAAGGGCTTAAAGGACATTTTGGCGAAAATGACTTTTTGTTACATTTGTATTGAGTTTTTTGAGCTCTTTCTAATGGTCTATCAAAGATTCTCCTATCCCTTATAGTTAGCGAGATATTCATGGTTAAAAATTGGCCATTTTTGTATTATTTGCCTAGAGGTCACTGATAATGTATTATGGCATTTTAAGCCTACTCTTGCATATTTTGATTCAGGCGTTTTGGGCTTAAAGGACACTGTGGTTTTATGTCAAATAAATCACATTGATTTCCCTGCCCTTTACGCCAGGAGTCGTGGGTTCGGGATCATTTGTGTTTGTTTTGTGTCTGGATGTTTATTCGTATTTAAGTATACATTTTGTGGTACCTTTGTTGTTTCTGACACCTATAACACATGTTCTTACGCTACTTACTTTGGGGTCAGATCAATGTATGTAATGTTATCCAATATTTATTTAAGACCAATACAATAGTTATAATTCTGTTAATAAATTGATGAATGAATCTATGGATCTTTACAATCATCATCATCATCATATGAATATTACAATCCACTGCTGGACATAACCTCCAAATGCTCGCCACACTGATCAATCCTCGGCCGCTCGCATCCTGCTCCTGCCAGCCATCCTGCGCAATTTATCACGTTACCTGGCCTGACAGCGTCCTACACTACGTTTACCGAGACGCGTTTTCCACTCTAGAATCCGTTTGTCCCAACGGTTATCGGTTCTACGGCTGATATAGCCAGCCCACTGCCTTTGGTTCTATGCCGCATCATCTCATTTCGTATACGATCTCGTACGTCTCACTGAGCCACTTTTAACTTGCGGACCAGCCGTGCCGTAAGTGTCCACGTTTGCCTTGCCTTTTACGACACCCAGGAGAGGGAGAGAGTGTGCTGGTCAATAGCAACAAGACTGGCACTGGTTCGTCCCAATCGGGTGTGAAGGAGAAACCGGGGGAGTTTAGTGGGTAGTGGACGCTTTAGCCTCGAGTCTCACACACGGTCGCAGGTCTAGCTAGCCAGAGGTTGTGGAGCATAAACGCATTCTCCTCCGAAAAAAAAGGAGAGGGAGAGATTTATGTTTTTTGACTCTGTATGCCGACAGCGCTTCTTTTTGTACTATTATTGAAAAAGCACAATACAGCTTAACAGGCAAATTCATGTTAGATAGGATAATTATTTTTTTATCGAAATTTTATCTTAAAGGACCAATTCTATTCTAACACCTGTATTAACATGTCCTTTAAGCCAAAGCTAATGATTTATCTCAACAGAAACTTAAGCTTAAAGGACAAAATAATCGAATTTCAATTCTTAAAGGACACCTATCTCGAAAACTATGCTATCTAGAATAAATAAAATGGTTGCATACGGTTCGGCTTGAAAAAATAAATAAAAGTGTCCTTTACAACAAACCGATAGCTTTAAAATCTTAAAATCAAAAAAGTTATGCCCAATTTTTTACTTATTTCGTTTTTCTGCTCTCCTGAAAAATCATGATTTGTCCTTTAGCCCATCGATAATATTATGTAGAGAAGTAAATTTAGGTTGCCTTTCGCTACCAATAAAGTTTCATAACTAACTTATCAGGCTAACTTCCCATCGATTTTGTTTCAATAAAATGGTTTCCTACAAAATACTTAGTAAAAGAGGCCGATAATTTCGCAATTAAATTTACCACTCTCATTAGCTTCCCCACCTATACCTAAACTCCACCGCTATTAACAACACGAAATGTTTTAAAAATATCTACCTATTCAGAATGTATTTCAAAATTACCGTTTTTCGTGGGCAACATTCACCATTCGCACAAAGCAGACTCTATCTAATTATTGGCAGAGTAGCACAATAGGAACGCGGTCAGCGCCAAAAGTAGGTAACATGCATCCTAAATGTTTGCAGGATGCAATGTAAAAGCTAAAGCGTCCGTAAAATTATAAAAAAAAATACAGTTTGACTGACTTTTAAGTGTTGAGAACAAATTGGAAAAAACGTAGGTTACATTCAGTTTTTTTTTACACACCCTACAAACGATGGATTTTTAAGAAAACACAGATAAGTAGGTACTTATTGAATCTACTGAATAATATTTCTCCTATTTCGGGATAATTACACAAGACAAATAGGCACATCACATGATAAGAGTAGAAAAATTTGAAAACAAAAGGTTCATTTGTGTCTAAGTCTGGTTGGTCTACTACTACTAGCTAAAGAGAACCGCTTTCTTTTAAACAAAAAGCAGACATATTTATGACCTAATCATTGGGGTACTCAAATTCTACGCTGGCAAGGCTGTCGACGCCTGTTCCCTTTAGGAAATATAAACATACGTCCTGGAGACTACATCTAAGCCGCCTCCGCTTATGATTCGACCCAAGCATAGAAGGCGCGGAAGCGGTGCGGTCGGCTGCGACACAATAGCCGGTCCGTCTGTCCGACGTCATTAGCACTAATAACTCCATAGCTGCGAGAATGCAGGCAGCCGCCGCTGCGGTTTCAGGAGGAAGCTCTCATTGTCCAACTAACAATTCTATCAATAGGCGCGTCGTTGCGGTCGATGTGGTAATCGCGCCCCTAAAGAAAATGTTTGGTATGCGCCTATCCGCTTAGCGCTTCAATTTGAGCCTCGTCGTATAGGTATCATTATGTTTGAAGTCTTTTGTTTGAACCTTTCTGAACAAGCGGGTTGAATAAAAGGTGAACTTGAAAATTATCATGGTTAACATAACGTATCTAAATATTTTTATATTTTTCAAAGCACCATCTAGCACCAACGAAAACCATATCGTAGGTTCAAAATCAGTGCTTTCTAACTTAAATTAAATAACAAAATAATAAAGTCGTACTTTTATGGTATTAACTAATCCATACCTTCCATCTTACCTGTTTTTAGAAATGTAGTTTCGTCGATCGCTTTCGTTCCGATCGCATTTCTCTGCATCAGCTTCAAAAAGGATTAAAGCAAACCATTTATATGGATATTGTATGTATATTGGATAGGCCTACTAGTTATGTTCTTACCTAGGTATTCTTCCTTTCAACAATTTCTCTTAAAGATTAATAAGTACTTTACCTAATATAACAGATGTACGATTTATGAACAAATGTATTTTTTAATACAACTTCTGTTATACCGCCCACTAAGAGCAAGCAGCCTTTATGCACTGTTCATTGGTACTACGCACTTATGCAGTTATTATGCACGGTCATCCTACGATATCCAATTATAGTGGCATTTCTCATCAACACTTATTTTCTTAAAACAGTTAATGACAGAGGCGAAAATAAATACCTTTGTGTTAGAGATGGGCTGATGTCCCTCACGCTCCCTTGCTCCGAAGAAGTTGGAGGGGGAGGAGAAGACGAGTTTATGACCAATCGTCTCTTCTTCCTAGCAATGGCCTGCGGGATGGAGGTGTGGGGACACCTTCTCCTGCATTGCACAGGCCACGGCTCCCTACGGGTAGCAATGACCAGATGCTCTCGGCCGTTGTGGCCCGCCCTGTATGAGGCGGGCAGGTCGCCTTGCGTTGTCTCTGGTTGTAAGGGTCTGTACCAGCCCAGAGACACCGCAGACAACGATGCAGGATCGCGGGGGGGTTTAGTGGAGTATCCTTCGTGCACCAGTCTTTATAAAGAATGGGGCATGAAAATGCACGAGTCCCACACACGGCTCGCCTTCGCCAGGCGAGTTATGGTGCCTAATGGCATTCCCTTACACAAAAAAAATTTGATGGGCTGATATGGTAAATCAAAGGACTAAACGTACGAGTACCTATGTACAGTCAAAAGCACGTCAGACGTAACACTTTGGACTTTGTACCGCTCTTATGTCGGGGGCATAAGTGCTATTATCGAACTGCAAGTGTATACCGTGATGTGCTGTTGACCGTACATATATCTGTCTTACATAAAGCTCAGTTGCTTACGGCCTGACAAGCAAATTTATAATTGTGGACATCTCACTTGCGTGCCATACCACATGTTTATTCATTAGTTTAATGAATGAGCGGGCTCCGAACAGTGCGGAGCTGTAATTACACTGCATTAGAACACATTATCGGATACGACTTGCCATCAATTTAATTCAATGCCGTTTCTGCAAATCGCATAGACTTATCGAACGTGCCATTTACTTGAGCGGTAGTATGTAGCTCAGAGTGACTTAGTTGTTTTTTTTTTTCATTTGTTACTTTACTGTGATTAGTTTTAATGTGTTCCTTTTTAGCTGTATACCTACATAAATACTTCTTTAATCCTTTTAACATTATGTTTGTAATCAATATCACTGACTTGCCCGATGGAAGTAGGGTTTCTTTATTTTGGCATTTCTTATCTATAATTTTTGACTATACCTAGTCTACAGTTTCGTTTTCAATGAGAAAGAACCCAAAATCAATTGAATAGGCCGCATTGGTCGCTTAACATAAGGTAACCTGCGTGCTTGTCTGTCAACTGAAATAATATTAAAAAACTACCTAAAATCGAGGGCAAAGTTACTGCCAAAGTCAAAACACGTTACTCAACCACACTTGTAGCTACAAATATTTTCTATGGCGTTGATTGCGGGTAGTTATTTGCGAAGTGGCTGTGCGGGCCCCGGGCCATTTGCAAGCGGGAGCCGCAAATATTGGCTCACTCGAATAACGCTACAACCTCGTAAAAGCACTCTCGCTAAGTGGCCCTGGGAACCGACGGCCGTGTCGTTTAGCACTGGAGTTACTGCTACATTATGGCGATAAGACCGACTGTAGTACAGTACATACCTTAAACTATCAAATAACTTGGCCAATAAGTAATGGCATATTTGAGGGACGCAGCTGAAAAAGAAAAAGATAAATATTTTTTTATAACTTTTCACAACTGGTTAAAAATCCTAATACTAATTCGTAGCAAGAGCTGGCAACTTGACATAAATTAAAAAAAAGAATTTCAAAAACGAATAAATGATACAACAACTCGTGTCAAAAAAAATTAAAAATAGTCTGTGAAAATCAGTAAACATCATGTTGATCCAAGTTAGTAGTTTTAAAAGCACGTTATCAAAGTTTAATGAAATTCTAGCAAAAATTGGTTCCAATTATATATTTAAATCAAACAAACACAAATCTCAAGCAATCAAAATTCGCACCTTGCGAGTTTTTCCACCATAATATGTATTTAGCGAATCTAATCTAATCTCTATTTCCCAACATCTCAAATTATGAGACCTGCTATAAGATAATTACCAAACAAACATTCCTCTACTGCTAAAATCACAAGAGCTTTTATAGCTAGAAAGCCACATTCTTCCCGGCAAGGCACACATTAGTCTTGGCCCATTTCCCCGGAGAGTGCACAGTTTGCCCAGGCCCGTTACTTACCGCCTCTTAAATAAATACCGCACGTTTGGGCAATATAGCGCTAACAACACTTCACACTTACCCTGCCTCTGGTATAAATTTATGGCGATCGTATAAATCCGTCGAATTTATGCCCGATCTGCTTTATCAATGTTGACTGAAACGGCTGTATATCTTTGCACAATGGGTCCGTAATGCGACTGCCAATGTGCCTTTTGACGTCGATTGTGTTGAATAAATTGATGTCAGGCTTTTTAAATTTTAATTTGATAGATTTGGCATGTTTAAAATTTTGTAGACGGTGAAAACATCATAAGAGGAAACCAGGACTGACTGGTAACATTTAAAATGCGGTAATGATGACGAATATAATTAATATTATGTAAGTTAAGGCTAAATTACAACGATTTGTTGAATTAGTGCTTTTATTCCATAGGACTTATCTGATGATAAGCGGCCACTGTGGCCTATCCATTGAGAGTATCCCTTATATCGAAAGTATCGCTGAATGTTAGCACACTGCAGGCTTCTCTGATTATCGATTAATTAAGATATTACAAAAGCGGCAGATTAGTCCTGTGTGGGAGAGGTAGCTAGCCATTCATACTAAGAATAAAACTCCTAGATTCAGTATTTCGAGCACGATGACGCATTTCGCAAGCGTACCTAATAATAGGCTGATACACAATTGCCTGTTTTATATTGTAACTACTTATAAGGTATTGTTTTTGTACTTTCCATCGAAGTGAATACTACCGTTATTTATTCGTACGCGATTTTTGCACTTCCCAAGTACCTATTAGAATGTAATAGTATTAATTAAGTCCAGGTGTTCATCGCTACACTCGCATGTGCACCTCCTAATGGGCTATTAGCCCGCGCGGGCAAACACTAGGATTGTTTCCTGGCGTGACTCCGACTGGCTACCGGGCTCGCGTGCTCATCTACCATACGAGTGCAAATATTGCTCGCGTATTACAGTAGCCCATTAATATCCTGCGGGGTGAAATCGAGAATATGTGTCGACATACACCTTAGTCGAATTGAGTAGCACTAGCTTTTCAGTGTTTTGGTTTCACTTCTCCAGACTCGTATGTGGGTGGTAAGGTACCTAATATTTAAATGGGATATTACCGCCCCAGATTTTAGTTTCGATCGCTGAACATTTTTTATACCATGAAGATGGCACTCGACCGTGAGGTAAACGTATATCTTCGCCTATTGATGCTTGTAACACCAACATGCGTGTAATTTGAAGGCTAAATACATACAGCAAAAAGAAGGTTCTTCCTTCCCGCTGCCATTATCATACCCCCCAAATCGGACCTCTAAATCGGATATTGATTGAGCTGTGTATCAGTAGAACATAATAAGGATCTGTACGCGTGTGCTTGCACAATACAATATAAATATAAATATTATAGGTACGTCCTTTGTAGTTAATTAATTATTGATATTAGCTGCTGACGCTGCTGTAGCCAGAATTCGCCAAAGACCCACAGCTATAACCGACTTCTCGCCTTTTTATTGATTTATAATACACCAGACAAAGCGAATGATTAATGATTAGCTTGACCGCTTGATAAAGGTTAGCAACTGTTTTTTTAAAACAATCTACTTATAAATGCCGAAATATTATGTCCGCGCAATATAAAAATGACTTAACCAAATTGTATTTGTTGTTAATTTTAGGACAAAAGAAAAGTCGTTTTATTCATTAGGCGAACATAGAACTCCTGCAAAACTGTGGCGGGACTGGCGCTGGTGATAAAATAATTAGCTTCATCCAAATCAATCTGACGAAGTGTGACCACATGTAAACATGAAAAAAAATCCACAGACGCATTTTGTTAGACCTATTTACATGTAGAGACAAAGTAGACAAATAACTTTAAAAAAAAACAATTTATCGATGTTATTCACAATATTAACTGATTTCATCGTTGGCAAATTTGTCTGCCCTCAGCGGGAAGCGATTTCGCTGTATCCCACTTATTTATGGCTTACCAAAACATTTACCCTATTATTGTTGTTGTTATGGCTGTATTAAAATGCTATAAAATTTATGATGCTTGCAATACTAGTCCAGGGGATTTTGCAACTTAAACTTAATGGGATTAAGTTAGAATTCGGTTGCAGGGAATTTCGTACAAGGAAGGATGACGAACGGTATCGTCCCCTTCAATTACGGTGTCCCATGTCGCGAGGAGGCGAGAAGTCTGTAAGGCCTATTCAGCATATTGTTCGGAGGGGACAAATAAACCCCAAAAGGGTGACTTGAATAGGCCTTCATAACAAATTGATTGTGATTTAGTGTTGTAAAACATTTTAAATGGAATTAATTCAATTTGGCAACATTGTGAATGCGGAATGCCGTTTCGTTGGGGGCAATTGGGGTTATGTGAAATGAACGGTTCAAATTATAAATTGAAAAATGAACGGTTCAAATTATAAATTGAAAAAACTTTGTTAATTTCACAAAGTTAGGGATGATAAAAAATAACATGAGCTTTGTGACAATGTTATTGGAATTATACATATTAATGTAGGTATTATTACGTTATATTTATGGGAAAGATCTTGCAACTTAAAATAATAATGTCTTTATTTTATCGTGCTAAAACTTGACTTAAAAGAATTTTTATACATATTTACTATTATGTACTTGTCAAAGTTGAAAAAAATTGAATTTTGATCGACCAAAACTTTTTGTAAAGTTATCCTTTAATATGCACCTTCATCAAAGGCATTCAATTTGTAATTTTTAAAGTCGGTTATATTTTACAAAGACAAAAACTGAAATACCCAGAACTACACGAGATAACTTACTATTTTTATTAATCTAATTATGTCTATTATCAAAAATTAGATTTTAACAAAGAAGTAAGCACACTAGTCAATAAAAACGATCCTAAAAAGTCTATTACTGTCGAAATACAAATGAGAACACTCAAAACCCGCAACTAATCAAACAAATTTTCATATCTCATCCATCATGTCAAGCGGAGGCGTTAATCCACAAGAAGCTCATTAGGCCGAGTGGATCAACGATCAAAAACAACGTTTAGGACGCCAATCGACCATGTTAATACACTTTTCATTACGGACTGGCCGATCGTGTTATTAAAACAATATATTCAATGGTGGAAGCAAAAAAGCGGCCAGCTTGTAAGGGTAATTTTGTTTTCGATTCTGTATTGCCCCGTCTCACTGTACGTGTAGCGCTGTCCCGTTCTCGCTGCGCCGGCGCGTCTGCGGTGCGTTTCATGGAATCCAAAGCTGCATTCGAGACACGGTCGGGTGAGTAAAGCTAACTGAAAGTTATTATTAACTTACCTTATATTGTATAAAGGAGAGATGCGAGTATAGGCTGAGTTAAAATAAACGATTGAGTCCATTTGGATTTTCCTTAAGGCAGACTTCCACGGTCTGATGCTGTTGTTAAATTATGCGGCAAAAGGTAAGACTTGGGATTTGAACAGGAAAATGTCAATTTTTGTCCCGTTATTATTTTGATGCATTAAAGTAATTCTGAAATAGGTACCTACCCAACTTTTCGTTTTTGCTACTGTTGGAAGTTGTAAATTTATGAACGTGTTAGATGATATTTTGGATCAGTACCATTTAAACTGGATTTATTTTACATGTAGTCGTGTTCATGTCATTAAACTTTTTCTTAAAGGATTTAAACTACAATAAATTCCAAAAAAAGGAAATTACCTCTTTTTTAGACAGATATCTATATGCTCTCTTTCATAAAAAAATTTTACGAACTTGTACAAATACTCTGTCTGTTGTGTTCCATTGACACTAAAAAAAATCTAGTAGGTACTTTTTGATCTTGGAAAAAGAAGATACCTTTTTTATTTACCGTTTAGTTTTAACTAGAGAACCAGACCAGTTACTTTACCCACGGCAAGTTAACGACGTCCGTTTAAGTGAAATAAATAAATCACTCTCCCTGCCTTTGCCGAGGCCGCACTGTGTAATTTCTAGTAGAGTCCAATTCAGCTCTTTGATGTACAGTCTGGTTTAAACCTGCCTAAGTAGACCTTCAAGACATGATGAAATGGCCCGTAGCAACCTTTCGAGCTTGTAGTTAGGTTTATTACAGAAAATTTGATTAAAGAGGTCTTGAAACTTTGTAACATGGGTAGCGTGGGCTAGGTTTGCTACTGGGACATTTTCTTATAAAGAAGTCCATTTTAAAAGAATTCATTTTATAATCTTTTGCCGCATGTATCTAACGCCACAATACTAAGCGATGTCAGTTTTTGTAAATCTTATTGACATAATTGATATTTACTGCCTCTGTGGCACAATTATGATGGACAGTTGCTGTCGGCATTCTAAAATTAATTCTTAGGTCGGGCAAAAATGATTGCCCCAAACAAACATTTTTGTTTTTTTATTCGCAAAATTCTCAGTTACAACGTATGTCAGGAAACGGAGTGTAAAATACTTTATTGTTTTGAGGTAAAATACGGCAATTTTCATTCTCATTCAAATGGACTAGAGTCAGATTGGTATCCCATGAGAATTAGAGTAAGGAATATTAGATACACTTAAAGATGACAGTTTATTGGTGCGAGCTAATACTAAAATACGACTATGAATCGTTATTATTTTATTATTTAGAATGCACTCATAGACAGCGGGAATGCGGCACGCGGCAGCGCGGTTAGTGTTGCCCAAATGCAAGAACAAGACGAGACTTAGCCAGTCTTGGTCTTGGTCTTGCGCCAATACACCTGGTCTTGGTCTTGGTCTTGGTCTTGCGCTCCCAGTCTTGGTCTTGGTCTTGGTCTTGCAGCAAGAGTCTTGCAAGTCTTGCAATTACCTATTAGTCTATTACTATTTATTAAAGTTTACTTTAAATCTTAGAAAAACGTATTAGAATTGGAACATTGTGAGCTTGAATTAACATAGCCATAGTAAAGATCAAGCAGATTAATAAATAACTGAAGATTTGATAAGAAATTCGAAAAATCAACTGACCTATATGTCGTTTTCCATGGAAGTAACTGTTTCTTAATAAACATTTATGATTTATAAGCTTACATTTGCTAAAACATGTAAAAAAACAAATTAATTACAATAACTTGACTGTATTTTAAAGAACAATACTTATCTGTCTAGAAAGAGATTGAACCCTCAACTTATAAGAAATTTAATAAAAGAGTTTTACGATTTATCATTTATTTGAATAAAAAATAAAATACAACACAAATCAACAGCTTTAACTGTTACTTTAATGTACACTGTACTTTAAACAGTTTTTTGCGTCTCATAGAATTCCTAAGCGTACCTACCTATACACCGAACTGTTACACCTAACTACTCAGTGAAATAGCGCTAAGTCCTAGCTGCAAGACGCAAGAGTCTTGCAGGCTATGTCTTGTTCTTGCTCAAGTCTTGCACGGTCAGTCTTGGTCTTGGTCTTGCTAAAAATACGCGGTCTTGTTCTTGGTCTTGGTCTTGCAAAAACGCAAGAACAAGACCAAGACTGCAAGACCAAGACTGAATTTGGGCAACACTAACGCGGTTAATATAAAATCTGAAGGTCTTACAGTTCGTACTTTATAGTCTTATTATGATATCTGCTATGCAAACAACAGGGATTTACGAACAAATGAATTACCTTATAACCGTCTTGCTTGACGGCGCCACAGCAAATAACTCATAGATTACTAGTCACATCATTTCAAACCCAAGTACTTACAATGTTATGTCCTTATGTCATTACCGCTCATTCGAATCCATCATACTTAATATAAAAATATAAAGTCAAAACCAAGCTCGTATAAGTAGAATACATTATTGATAATTTCACGCGGCGAAGTGTGATTTTTCACGTTTTCTCCCGAGATGCTAACGTGACCCGGAGCGGGCTCCATTTATGATCGGTGTACCGAAATGGCCGACAAATGGCGGGTAAATGAGAGGCTTCGGCCGCCGGCCCGGCCGCCGCTCCATTGAACCGATCGCTTTTTTAAAACCGCCCACGAGAGACGACCTTAAAACAAGGTACCTTGTGCGTTGTCCAAAGTTGAGGCCGAGGTTCGGGGAAGGCGGGCCCGCAGTGGACGCAGATCTTTAGTGATGGTTTGGTTAGTTATCGGAGTAGTGGCGGCCCGAGGCACATTTGATTATACGTTGAGAGAGGTCTAATCGCGCTCGACGGGCGAACACCTCGAGATCAAACACGAGGCGCGCCGCCAGATATTTTTGTTTCTATTAAACAACACCCGACGTAATAATGTTTAACAATCGTGCAGCGATAATTCGAACAGGAGATGGCGCGGAGTATCTTGACTGTACTGAGTTCATAAGAACCGTAACTTTATTCAAATTCGTAACTTTGGATAACACCATTGGTTCGCCACGATATTTAAACTTTAAAAAAACACTTCTGGTTATTTGGTACAATAATAGCATTCAATATACCGTATGCATAATTAATTATTTACAAATAATCCCAAAGTTTGGTCAATAGTGTTTTATTCTATATCAACATTGTTTTCGTTGTCTCGATCAAAGTTTTTTACTATAAGTAGAAAGAGTACCTAATCATAAATATGTAACCAATATTACCAATCATATCGAAATATAGGTAATTCGTTGTAGGCATTAAAATTCTTCTTCATTTGTATAAAATGTTGTCTTATTAGATTATTATTCTGAATATGTTTACCTAGCAGATGTAGTACAAGTTATGCCCAGTTTGACACTAGATGGCTCTATATAAATGAATGTGTCGAAAAATGCCTCCTTATACCGTACGGTATTAATCGGCGACTCTACTCCATTCCCTGTCCAGATAAGTGGTCATCTGAGAGGATCTGGGATTGTTATTAAATATTTGTGTTGTGCTGCGATTAGCGAGCGGCAGCAGCGCTAATTTATCGACTCCACTAACGCTACATCCACAGACTTCTAATAACTATCTGGACCGGACGGGTTGTATTTAATGCATGTTATGATACGTAGAGATTCTATTTTAATTTGATGTAGTTGACTTTTTTATGAACGTTAATATACTTTTTATAAATCACATTAAGGAATTATTAGTACTATAAATACTATAAATATAATGAGGACTTGTTATATAAATTTTGCTGTTACTTGATCGAGCTGGTAGCTTCTAATATAACTTTTTACGCTTTATTAATTCAAGTAAACTATCAGAACTACAAAGGTAAGAATTCGTTCTTCCCAAATTTATGATTTGTTCACATTTTTTGGCTCTTCCGAAACAATATCAAAGCTTTAAATTTTTATCCGTCAAGTTCGCGAGAAAATCGTCAAGCACTACAATTTATTACGTAAGTAGTAATGCAAAATTAAATTTAATAAAACTATTTATTGAACCAACCAACCAAACATCTTCTTGAGATAAAACACCGCAAAATCGGTCTCCCGTGATTTGTGGTAGAGTGCTAGTCTCTCAGAGTGATTGAGCTCAGTCACATCTAAAAAGGCGAATTCATTGTGAGATAGATGTTGCATCTTCTTTTATGCATTCATACTAATACGATCTACCTTCACATTAAGTATGTGTGTATACAAGTGAGTGCGACAGTCTTTATTCCCTTATCACGGCGGGAGGCAAGGATAGCAAGGATGTCGTTCTGTTTTGTTACTATATAACTTTAGGATTCGGCTCGACGTTAATGGTCCTGCCCACAAGGTTTGAAGCGTTTCTCAAAACGTAACGTGTTTTTGGAAAAATTAAATATTAAAATCCACATTTATTGAATAAACTTGATCATAGGTAAACAGACCTCTATTTTAAAGCCCCAATCAAAACTTGCACCCTTTACACCGCTGATTAACCCTTTTCCGTCCATTAGTAACAAAACAAAACGACACCACGAGTTAATACACCGTGAAAATAAAGAGCACAACAGAGAACCAGTATCATAACACAAACGGATCTAGTATTTCGTGATCTGGGCGTGTCCGTTGCGTATTAATGTACGGAGATAACCATCTCTGCTTTGAGTGCGCCGGCCATTGTAAGCCGCCGCGAGAAAAGTAATTCTTAATAGACAATAACCCGCGTTTAACGCTTTTATTTATGTAACACAATGCTTCGGTTTGCGAGAGATATATGGGGCGAGGCGCTAAATCGTACCCCGGTAGGGTTGCCGTCTTTGTTTCGAGAGACTTATGACTCTCTTAATTAGCGCTTAATTTCATATTGATTATAAATTATCACGCATCGTAGGTGTTGCGAATTTGCGATAATGTTTAAAACATTCATACTAAAATTGAAGCACTTAAAGATAATATATTAATAAATAAATATTGCAATTAATATCGTCCATACGCTACGATTGATTGAGTACCAATTTAATTAGTATTTTTTTCTTTTTTGTTAAAAATCGTTTCGTTTCTTTTGTTATTAAAGATTTCTTCCTCTTTCTGATATGCCTTTTTTTATTCATATGCTCTGGGTGGGACGTGATTATGAAAGTGTTCATTTAATCGTCTATTTACCTACTGTTCTATACCCTGCATCACAACATTGATATTAACCTTAACCGTAAGTTAGTTTCGACATATTATTTAAAATAAAATATATTAACTAAGCTTTCAGGTTTATTCCGGAACGCAAATCGAAAAAAAATCGCAACCCTAAGAAGCAATGAAACGCCGTTTAATGCACGGACAGAATCGGGGCTTGTTTTTGTTTTGAATGTTGGCAAACAGGAAGATTAAGCATCAACTGTTCACGTAATTACGGCTGGCCTCTAAATCTTTATTGAGGCGCTTAAATCGGACGTAGTTATGATCTTGACGTATGGCGTTTGAAACGTACCGGCATCGAATTTGCCTCGCTTCTCGTTTCTAAATGCAAATTAATCTGTAATTCATTTCCGATATTGCCTGCCCTAGAATTTAAGCACTCCACATTTGATTCCTCGTAATAAACGGCATTGGTTTGTAACACCCAACAGATTTCTAAATGCAAATGGATCTATAGTTCATTTCCGATATTGATTGCTATAAAATAATTTCCCCCTGAGAATAAAATGTGAGCTTACGAACTACGTTCCAATCTTTCTTTATTTTGTGAGCTTTTGCTGTTGTTTCTAGACGTAATAGGTATAGCTACCTAGCTCTCAACTGTACGCACTTAGCGCCAATGTTTCTAGACTAACTGCTTAAAAGTTAATTATGTACCTACATTTGTAATACACTAAGTATATAATACAAGGGCATAAATATTACACATTTGCACAACATTTGCGTGCAAATTAGTGAAAAATGGTGTAGTCAAATGTTTTAGTCGATTTAGGTAGTCGTCTATGGAGAGAGGTAACAAAGAACTGACAAATCAGTTACCATCGACTGTTAGTACAACATCGCAACACAATCTGCTTTCTAAATATGAATGCCATATCGATTGAATAGGAATAATGACGTAAAATTATACCGTCGACAACAGAAAGAATCGACGACGCAATTATTTGCAATGGCTGCGATTGGAAATTGCCGAGTAATACAGTAAATCGACAGAGAAATTGCCGCGGACGAGGACAGGCTTAAAATCTGTCCCAACTAAATTACATAAATAATATACGATCACGCGCCCTGTAATTTGATACCAGCGGAGATGAATCTCGACAGTTGCCTCCCTATGTACTCGTGTACGTATGACGAAACTGTAATGTATTTATTTATTATATTTTGTATGTAAAATTTGCCTAAACACAGTTACACTGAGATATACAATATATAATTCCGTAAATGTAACTTAAGACGAACGGTAGGTACTCTAGCATCATATTTTGTATGCAATGCCATGACGATAATAAAGAACTCATTTAATTTAATGTTGATATTATTATTCACAGATATAAAAACTAAAAGATACAAGCTCAGTATTTTTCATAGATATACAACAAATTTAAATAGCCACAAAAATCATGTTTGGGTGACTTAAGACTACAACACCATTGAGTTTCTCAAAAAAGGTTTTATTATATAATTTTACAACAAACATCAATGAGTGCGCAGGACATAATGTTCCCAGAACTCGACGTTATAAATTTGTAAACGATGCCACAAAACTTCTGTATGGATAAAAAACTAGTTCACGGGGTTACTTTTAAGGCGACACAGATTCCCGTACATTGCTTCGTTTCATCGAAAGACGTAATGTGTTTGTCTGGTCGGAGAAGTAATGGATAGTGCGGTAGGGAACGGTGTCGTTGGTGTGAAATGGTTGTCGTCGGACACCTGTGCCTGGCAGTTTATGGGTTTATATTACTTTATAACATTACACCTCGGCTCGGAATAGACCCCTGCTGGTAATTGCTTCATGAAAGCTCTCAAAACGGTTTACGACTCAAAAAACACTAGCCGCGTCATAATTAGATACAAATCTACCGATAATTATGTTTTTTTAAACGCAAGCTTCTACTTTGACCGCGATACCTGTATTAGTTTATTTAAATTCAGTTTTTTAATATTTTTCATGAATCTATTCATTAAACACGTTAACTTATTTTTTGAAACTTTTTAGAAAAGATGATTTTTTAATTATACATATTTTATTCATTATAAATTTATCGTTAAAATGTGATGCCGCTATAGATGAGTTGTTATTTGTTACGAGTAATATAACAAATACATACATACATTAAAAGATTTTGATTTACTAAATATATTTTTATATGTGTTTTTCAAATACACTAATTATACAAAATGTTCAAATGATGCATAGTTTCTATAGTAGGTATATTGTATTCGCAAGCAACCTTAAAGTGATGACATTGTCGACCGAGCAACCAGCTCGGTCAACAATGTCATCACTTTAGAAAATTATGGAAATGCTATCCTATCTACAAAAAATATGACCTCCCTGCAGTCTGGTGCCTCGAGCGGTCCTTCTGATCCCCTGTCCGCACTGTCATATTTGTTTAAACAGCTCTTTGAAAAAGTACCGTTTCGAAAGTGACCACACTGAGCGCGTCCCACAATGGCACAATGAGCCCCGTGGTGACGTAATCCGGTCATTAATAAGGACGCTCAGTTTAGTGTTAACATGACAAATGCGCCTGCGCACAAAGCCGCCGACCGCCGCGGGGTGCCCTCTACTCTGAACGAACGAACTGACGTTTTCACTTTATGCTTTGAAGAGCTTCATTCAAAACCTTTTTGTGCTTACGTATTGAGTTTGGGATTAGTAAAAGATACGCAAAGATGGAAGAATGGCTTCGTCAAACAGTTTTTTCTTTCAAAATACTTCTTTTGCCTCATCAATTTCAAATTCTCTGAAGGAATAAATAAACATTTCTAATTAACAATAAAGCGTCAAATCTTTAAGCTTGTGAAAACCATTGGATATTAAACTATTTGCCAAATAAATTTTACTAGTGATACGAGTAATATTTTAGGTCCTTCATTTAACTTTTTCACAAAAAATTGTGACAAAGTTAAATGAAGGACCTAAATTCAATTGAGGAAAGACAAGCAGCCTACTTGTTTAGATGCAAGTGTCTGTAATGTGAAAACCAAATCCGCAAAACTTTACGAACGGACAAAATCTTACGAACGGACAAAATCTTACTCACAATAAATTAATATAGGCATGACGGAAGTTTATTTATTCCAGAGGAACTCAACATTGTGTTTTTTAAATACGTCTTGACGCCTAACCAAATACCTACGTTATAAAGTTAGTCAAAATCAATCAAATAAAATAACAACATACTCGTATTAGTAACCTTTACAAAGATTTATTCGTCCAAAATAGCGGTTCGTTTCGTAATCACTAATCATGCATGCGACCTTGACCATAAATCTGTCCATTCTGACAAAGTTGATCAGTAGCTTTATTAATAATGTCATAAAACTGGCAAAAACATTTCAATCTACAGAACTTGTTCTACACACACGCGCGGTGGTATACAAATACTCGTTACAATATCGTGTAACCCCCGACTGCATGTCCCGAGGCTTGAGTGCAATTATACCGAGTAGAAAATTAAATTAACACACACGCACGCCGTGCAACTCGGGGGAGGGTTGACGACCACCTCCTCTTTCACTTCGGAAGAAGAATATTAAACTTTAACGGCAAAGACATAAGGAACACTTGACTACAAGGGTAGATGCCTGTAAATTGGCCGTGTACGCAGCCATTTTGCTTCGTCCGCTAATTGCAGGTCCTACCATAGTCATTTCATCGACCAGTACGCTGTACTCATTACCCTGTGGTTTGTATTTTTCGAATTAGCACGTGTATTGTCTCATTGCGCCACTGCCTGTCGTTAGATGTGATTGCTGGGTACATAATGTAACGTGTCGAGTTTGTAATGCCACTATGTTACTATAACGCAAGGGGGCTGTTGAAACTCGGTCATCTGTGTTTTAAATGTTGGTTCGTACCAAAAAACCTTAGTTTTAAATAAGCATTTTGTCTTAATGATTCAATGATATTAGAAAACAATTTTAAAAATCAGTTTCGTTTATTAGGTCCTGTCTTTGATTCTTGCGGCAAGCGATTTATTTGACGGCCGATTAGTTGATGTTTGAGTACTACAAAGCATGTTTAGTTTGGTACTAGATGGCGCTGAAATGTTCTAGGATGTTTATTTATTTTTAATTGACTCGTTTCGATGCTATCGCCAATCTGAATTTGACAAGCGTAGTGACTTGATTAAATAAGATGACTCATAATATTCATCACATTAAGACATCAATTAAGTATATTGTAACTAACTTGACTTCAAGGATGATTAGGATTGATAGACTTAATTAATCTTTTTTTATATAATTTCATTGTTAAATAAATACTTTTGAGGAACCTCTGACAATTTTGTATAAATTCTAAAATTGTTCGAATAAACATCCGTGGAAAGAATCAATTTTAATTTTCGATTACCGTGCGGGCCCGAATACGAGTCTTACATTTTTAATCGAGACCATGGTTGATTGGAACCAATCAAATGATGTAATTTATGGCGGGTGTATTGTGTCCGATCCTGTCTGAGTTTAAACTGACCTTGAACTTCTGTGGGATGCTCGGAGTAGGATAATCCTTCGTGACGAATCACGGGTTAGCCACGCTGCATACTGATTGGCCTCCTAATGAAAAGCAAGCCTAATCGAATGGAGGTGAATAGGCTAGTGGGTATCAAGGACCACTATTAACACTCGTGTGATCACAGACTAGTCAGATCGCGTGATAGCCGTAGAATAAGACGATTAGTTTGTAAGTGGGAAAAAAGTGAAAATCAATTTTTGTATTTGACTAGCATTCCGCCCGCGGTTTCACCCGCGGTAATTTCTTTTTTCAAATACTTCCCCTTCCCCCCATATTTTCCGTGATCAAAAGTGCCCTATGTCAACCGGGGATAGTGTAGCTTTTCAACAGTGAAAGATTTTTTTTTATCGGTTCAGTAGTTTCGAAGCCTATTCAATACAAACAATCAAATCTTTCCTCTTTATAATATTAGTATAGATAAGTTTTTGTTATTTTACATTCTCTGAAAAAATAAACAAAGTATGTAATTTTTTATATAAAGGAAAATGTAAAAAAGTTGTGCAGATTTGGGACATAGCCTACGAAGTAGATCCAATAAACACCTTCAACTTTTATTATGGCGTCGACAAAATTGGTCCAAGTAAAAAAAATGTTTTGTATGTTAATTATATAAGTTCATATAAAAATAATAAATTATTATGAACGATAACTTTTTTCCCCTGGGACCAATTATGGTGTCATGATAATAAAAGTTGATTGTGTGTGTGTGATCTTTCACATAAATACATCTCATCTCTGCACATTAACTTAATTTTTTTGGGCCCATTGTTCTTAGCAAGTTTTGCATTCTCCTTTTTAAATCAGTGAAGACGGTTGAAATCGTGAGGAGATATGTACATGCACAATCATCTGTCTACTCTACGACTAGATGCGCAGTCGTGGTCCAATTACCGCAGTTTTGTCGTCCAGAAGTTTGATATAACTGCATTCAATGTAAGAATTAATTGTAAGATCCGACCATGTTTATAACACATTATTATTTATGAAATATGCTGTATGGAAAAAGCTATAAGTAAGTTACATTAGTGTGCCAAATGACTGATAAACGCACTTCTTCTTTCACTATAATTGGCAAATTAAGACAAATATAACTAATTGTAACTAGTGTAACATCGAATGTGTATAAACGTTGATAAACCACGGGAGTCTGATAAATAAACCACAACTAAGGCGGGTTTATTTTGTCATGTGTATTACAAAATAAGCCCGCCTTCAAAACAAAACGAGTGTCAACGTGATATGATTTAATTCTCGATGCGAGCAAACAACGAGCGATAAAAAATCTTAAACCGTGTTGATTAACCCGATAATGTCGTGAGACCGAGCGAGGTTGTCAGTCGGTGTGTCGGCGCGGACCAGGCGAAATGTGATAGAATTAATTCTCAAATTGATGGTTTGCCGCTCACAATGCCGGCAAGCATTTTAGGATTCTGCGTTGAAACTATAAAACGTAAACCTAATAAATAAGACTAATGTATCAAAAAATATAAGTCTAATAAAAATGTGTAATAACACTTATTTATTTGGAACTAGCGTTTCGCCCGCGGTTTCACCCACGCGTAATTTCTTTTTCGAATATACGCCCCCTTCCCCCCACATTTCCAGGATCAAAAGTACCCTATTTTCACTGGGGATAGTGTAGCTTTCTAACAGTGAAAAAATTATATACCTAAATCGGTTCAGTAGTTTCGGAGCCTATTCAATACAAACAAACAAACAAACAATCAAATCTTTCCTCTTTATTAATATTAGCTCTTAGTAACAACAGTATTGTCCGAGCAAGCGTTTTCCCATAAAGATCGGAAAAAGCTCGGAGGGAAGAAACAGTATGCACAATATGCTAAGTAGAAAATCACTCAAATTGAATTCTCGATGCAAAATAAACAATTGGAAACGATACATAGTGTATTGATATTATTTTTTAATTTAATGGCTACAAAAATTAAACCGATGAAATCGCTAACCAAGGTCGGCCATGGATAAAAAAAAAGTCGGTGTCGGTGTCTGTCGGCGCGGACCAGCCTAAAGATAGAATTAAATAATAATTGAAAAATATCTTTTATTCTCCTTATTTTCAAACCAATGAACAAGAACGGACTTACATACTTTTTTACGGAACCCTTGATAGTAGGTGAGCGTAGCGCTTGTAAGACTTTTTATTATTATTTCTTATCGGCGTACTCTGTTATTTGGGCATCAATTTAATGTGTATTGCACCTGCTAACCTCTTTAAATATTTATTATTGTACCGACAGGACGGCGTCCACTTTGAGTTGGTAATTTGAAAACAATTTCAGCGCGATGTTAGGCAATACATTGAAGTTTGCGTATCGATCTTTGAATATAAATGAGTTACCTTGAGATAGCTGTCATTTGCTAAATTAAAAGTTCTTATAAACCTATTATTTAGTACTGGTTACTCAGATATTCGATCTAACTGGTTAGGGCTTGGTAAGTTATTCTAAATCTAGCAATTATTTATTTGCATATAAATTGGTATCGCACTCGACTTGTAAACATAATATATAAAGGAAAGTCAATAGGCCATTAGCCGAGGGATTTCTTATGTTACTTCCTATGATTAAGGCCAACAGGTAAAATTTTGGCATTTAGTTGTTTTTTTAACTCAAAGTTAGTTAGTTTAGTAGTGGCAGAGCCATTCTGTTTTCCAGTACGAATGGGCCGGCTTACACATCAATCTTTACAGGCTTTTAATCAGTATAAGTAATCTATTGAAACATTAATAAACAATAATGCTACTTAAAATTCAAAATATATGGATATTCCGCTCTATTTGGCAAGTAGCTAATCACACCTACACATGAAAATGTTACATAAAGTAGATACACATTCAATTAATCATATTTCCAACCTTGAGATAATAACATTATTGGCTGAACTTACCGTGGTTCCCGCCCATACGTTTTGTAAAGCTTAGTCCGATCTCCCCTCACTCACATACGAGGGGAACAAGGAAATAGCTATAAACGGAAATATGACAACGATGATTTTGTTGTTAAGCTATTCTCGTGTAATTTTTCTATCAGATATAACTTTAGGGTGGGTACTGACTAGAACAAGTCGTAAAATATTGAACGAGATTAGAATAAAGTGTGTCGGTCGAGGGAGTACAACATACCTAACTAAACTTTTATTACTTTAAGGTTTTAGGATTACTATTCGAAAATTATGTTTATAAGTTTGTGATTTAAATTACCTAAATACAAAAAAATACATCAAATGATACTGAGTGTATAAAACTTTTTCGTTCAGTAAATACGCGCGTATAAACTAAAACGATAAATTTGCTCATCTTATTTTAAAAAATAAGAACTCTCTTTTAACGAACTTATTGTGATAATAAATTCTTAAAAATTATATTAATGTAATTTAGAGTTTTAAAGTAGGTAATTTACCTCAACAATTCAGTATTTGATTTCTTAAACTAAAATCCTTATTTTTTTTTGAGCCATTTTTACTTTTTAACCTGGAAAGTGAACCTGATAAGACAAACGTTTATAAGCTCCGTCATCTGAGCTTACAACACATGAGTACTCATGGGTTCCATAGTCAGCCTGGAAATCTTTTTCTAAGTGATAAGAATCTGAATCAGACTTTAACACGTCAAATATTTTTTTAGAAATACATCTCGCGTTAATTTGGTTGCGAACGGTAAATACAATAAGCCGAGGATACGCGTGTAATTCCGATATTGCATTACGTCTGTCGAATCGCTGATTGCGGGGGCGGCACGCGATCCGGACGGTCGGAACGAGCCGGAACAATCCGAGCATCGAGCACGCGTCTCGATTGCCAACGAATCGATTCCAGCGCACCGCGAGACAATTGCTCCGGGTCATGCTTGTGTCAGCCATAGCGATGCGACTATCAGAGACATTGATATCTTTCTATCTAAGGGTAACTAGAACTACAATGTACTCGATCACACGATAGCTATGACACACATTAGTTGTAAACTTAAAACATAGTTTAATCGAAATATGGGTCCAAATTATACGAAAAGCTTAAGGGCTTTTTGAATTACTAGCCTATCTAGTATAGCTTATTAAATGCAAGTGATAGGTTTTTATAGTGATCACACTTTTTCTAGACCCAAAAACAGGTAGTTCTTATACAAACCTACGACTTTCAAGTTGTAGGTTGTTGCAGCAAAATATGGTCTAATGCTTACTTAACTTATTAAACACCTAATACTTTATTTGGACGTAATAATGTGAACTTCAAAGACATGGTCAACTCTGGACAAACCCCATGTTCATGTGTAACATCATGTTTATGTGTGATGTATGAACAATAGATCTGCATCTTTGTGGCATGCATATAGTAAAGATCTCGTCGCCCGTGCCAGGTTCCACTATTAAATAGAACGTTTTTGTTTAAATCTGAGACGAATTGTAAATTCGAACTGTGTGGATATCTGGTCCGGTTATCGACGGTGCTTATGGTTCCATGTCATGCGACGGGAGTGGGAATGTGTTTATTGATTCACGCTCCGTCTTCCAATCCCTGATCAATTTCACACCAAATACAGACAAATTTTAATTGGAATTCCACATACTAACGCTCGAATGCTGTTTGAATGCGTGCGACTATGAAAGTTCAATTTAAATATCTGAGGCATATTTCGAAAGAAATTTTATTTGGTGTGTAATTGGTTTTTATTGCTAAGTTAACACCGCTTGCGTTATTAATATTTTTTCATTTTGCACATTTTAAGTTTTGTAAGAGAGCGTGGGTAAGCATTTACAACGTCCGGTTGTATTTTAGCGTTTAAATTAAAATATATTTAATTTGGCGCATTTAAAAAAACTGTAAGTTGTTGATCGTAAAATGTTGGATAAACGTTTCGTGTCTGTTTGTTAAAATTCAAACTTTTCAGTGTCTTACTTTTACAGTAAAAGTAT
This sequence comes from Mecyna flavalis, assembly GCA_949319885.1. Classification (NCBI taxonomy): domain Eukaryota; kingdom Metazoa; phylum Arthropoda; class Insecta; order Lepidoptera; family Crambidae; genus Mecyna; species Mecyna flavalis. The sequence continues at coordinate 6,344,199 of OX439426.1, forward strand.
AAAAAATAAAACCTTTTATTGGGAATTCATGTTTTCAATATTCTTTTTAATTCTCACGGAACACAAACACCAACGCAAACACAAGCAACAGAATTATCCCATAGAATCAAATATAACTTCAACTTTTGGCTATAAAAACATTGAGAAAAATACATGTACCTATAATCCTGACATTTTGTAAATAAAACAGTTCTTTATTAAAAAAAAATAGTTTAATTCTATCTAACTACCTACTTGGATATGGTATGATACAAAGTAATAAAAAAAAACATTTTTTTATTTTCTCATAACTGTATCAAATGTAGCGTCACTGTGACGTTTCGTACCATTATTAAGGGCAGACCATTACCCGCGAGCCAGCATCGCACCGATCGCATTGTCGCCAATGTTACGCTACAACCGCGATTCCCGAAACGCTGCGTCGCTTCACGCCGCGTTACCACACCATAAACTAAAATGAAATAATGTTTGTTGTGACAGCGCTTCCCGCATGACAAAATACACCCATTTATTTCAGACAACAATGTTGTGAATATCAGTTTAATGACCGTGTCATACAGTTGAAATTACCCTTTAAAAATATATGCTCCGACTTTGTCGACTCCTGTTATGATTCTCCGGCTAATTCCCGTCTGGGCGGAATGATAGTAATTTCGTTGTTAGTTACGCACGAGTGTGCACTCGCTTGCAAAGTAATACGTGAACGTAATTGTGCCTATTTTACAAACAAGACGCTAGATGAAGTTTTTTACTTTTACGACTTTAATGAAGTGCTCAGAACACCTATGAGTAGGTATACTGCGATAGAGATTTTAATAGAACAGAATAATGTGTTATCTATCTCACTAAAGAGATATTTCATTCTACCAAAGTATAAAGATTGTAATGGCATAAGTGGCACTTATGTCACTACATGTACCTATGTGCTAATTTAAATCGTTGTAAACATAATAGTTAGTCTATAGCCTTAAAAACACATAATCTAGTGTTAAAAATTGCTAGTGTACCGACAAACTTTGACAACTTTCTACAGGAACTAGCAATAACCTCTCACAACCACATTACCTATTGTTTCTTTATACGAAATTCCTACCTGCATAAATCGCACTCAGACCGTAATAGAACAATCGGCTGCATCGTACAAAACTGCAAACCAAACAAGAAAACCACGAGAGAGACGTTGCCCGCATCGCGCCGCAGCGGAATTTGTCACGGCGTGAAATACGGGATAAGAATGGAATTGAATTTATTCTGCCCCGATGCGGTATAACGATCTAATAAATCGGGAGGAGGCGGCCGTAAGTCAGGGTTCACCGCAGGCCGTAACTCACGGGCAATGTGCCGCGAAATCAATAGAGCTGACAGTACCCGCGCCCGCCTGCCATGGACAACGAAATGACCGGCTTTCTTTTAAAAATTGACCTCGGGAAATTTCATAGATGCAATTTATGACGCCGAATTGACATGAAATTTCTCGAGTTCATTTTCAATCATGTGATCCCGTGTATCTACCATGTTTTAGAACTCTTGCAGAGAGTATTTTATGAGCGTCTGAATTTATATCGTCTTAGGTAGATTCTTTATTTTTAAGATAGTATTCGTAACTGTTACTGAAGTTCAATTTATTGTATGATTATAAACACTGTAATTCATGAGGTTACCAAGCATCTTAGTCAGCCTCTGAAAAAGTTTCCTTTTATGAAAATCTCCAAGAGCGTTTCTTAAACAGCATAATTATTTATAACTAGCGGGCGCCCGCGGTTTCACCCACGTGGTTCCCGTTCCCGTGGGAATTGATCAATTCAATTTTTCTCGCCGTAAAAACCATCCTTGAACTACAACGAACATTTAAAAAAAAATTTGGCCGAATTGGTCCAGGCGTTGTTGAGTTATGCGCTTACCAACACATTTTGCGATTCATTTTTATATTATAGATAGTTGGTAAAGACTCTATGTGACAACTTGCTTATCTGATGGTAAGCGATGAAATAAGTCACGCCATGCAGTCACTTAAGTCGTACAGTCTTTCTTTTTATTTTAAGGGAAGTACAATTGAAACTTTTATTGAATATGCTAAATAACTTTTTAAAAGGTCTTTATGCAAAAAAGTCAGACAGCCAATTGGATATCTGGCACAGAATTTTAATTACCAACCTTTAATTACTAGTATTTTGAAAAAGAACTTCTCTACAAAAAATCATTACAAAAAAGATCGATTCCCTCTATAATTGTTTACCGGCGGTAGCTATTATTTGTACATTAATAACCCATCCATCTGTTTTAAACTTTCTACGTGAAATATTTGGCGGGCGTCGCATAAATCAAGGGCAGATTACAAGCTGTCAATACCGAGCCATTTCGAGTGCGAATCGAATAATGTTTAATGGAAACACGGCGCAATCAAATGGCAAGAACAAGCATAAATTTATTAACGATGCTGAAATATCACCACATAAATCGCTATCTTGGCTGTCAGTTTATCGACAATTATTCTTATTTGGATTATGAAAGCGGTGCATGCTGTCGACGGTGGCGCAAAGTATAAACGGATAGCTTCTAATTAGTGATGGGCCGAAAATAGTGTTTGCCGACTAACCGACTATTCGGTTTTAAAATTGCCGAATAGTCGGCCGACTATTCGGCAGTGCCGATCATACTCTAGGTATACTGCGTGACGTTTTAGTCGTTGTTTTTCCGCAGTAAAATGATTCTATCTTAGTAGTACAATAGATTGATGAAGTTTTTTTTTAGTCAAATCAAAAGTTTTACGATTGTGATAGACGAAACTCGAACCAATAGTACTAGCTGCGTCGCGGACAGTCACCGGCCCAGGATAATTAATTGCCCTTCGCGCTTATCAAAAAGATGATGATTAACTATGTATTTAATAACATTTGTATTCCATTTTCTCTTCAAACCTAAAAAAAAATACTTGCATGAATCGATAGGACTACTAAAGATGAAGCGTTCTGCTGCGAAAAAACATCGACAAAAAAGTCACGCGGTATACTAGTGTTCGGGATTTTTCGTCAACACTCTGCTTCGGACGGCGGCCGTTGAACATGGGCTGACGTGGTGTTAACTTTTATTTTTTTGTTTGGTATTTATTTAATTAAACTTCAAAAAATGAATCGTCAATGATACAGAACTCTACTACCGGCTTCAGACAGTTGAGAAAAACCGGCAGAAGACTCGATCGTTTCACTTTTCAATCGTTAAAAAAATATACAACACGACTTTCGCCCGTGTAGATTACACCCTGTAAAACACTGAAACGCCCCTGGGAGGTAACTTCCAAAAATCGCTTCTTAGTGGAAACTTATTATATCCTGACCAAGAAAATAAAAAACCTGCTCTGGACTGACCATTTCCTGTTTCGTATAATATAGATTGGTACCGAGTACGACATTAGATATTATGGTATTATTATCTACCTATTTATATAATTAAGTTACATATAGTTTTCGTGTATATACTGTATTTCAAGAACAGTTTGGGTTCAGCCGACCAATTCCTAAAGGTAGCACCTATTCACAAGTATGACTCTCAATCATCTGCCGGTCCAGCACCTTAAGCCAATGTAATAACCATAATTATGTCACAAAACTTCGAAGAAGAAATCGCGCGTGAACATTCTTTGATAATATTGAAGGTGCTGAATACAATTATAATAATACATTAATATGTCTATTAATTTTGCCGAATAGTCGGCGAATTTTGCCGACTAGTCGGCAGTGCCGAATAGTCGGCAGATGGTGCCGAATAGTTGGCTTTCCCGACTAGTCGGCGACTAGTCGGCCCATCTCTACTTCTAATGCATAATCAAATCTTTAATTCTAACGTAGAGTGCGTAAAAATTTTGTTCGAAAATAAAATTGACCTTACGAAATAAATTTAATATTCTCACTCTTTATATTTCCACTTACTTACTTACTCCTGTGGCTCAGCGACCCAAAGTGTGTCTTGGCCTCCGATACAAGATAGCGCCACCTATCTCGGTCCCCTGCGGTTTCGCGCCAGTCTCCCGGTTCAAGCTCTTGGAGGTCTGCATCTACAGCGTCACTCCACCGGTAGCGAGGGCGACCAACCGGCCGTCGACCAACAGGTTTTCCGAGATATGCTTTCTTGACACTTCGATCTGAAGCCATTCTCTCAATATGACCGAGCCATCGGAGTCTGTGTGCTTTGGTCTCTCCAATAATGTTGGGCTCAGCCATCAGTTCTTCTAGCTCAGCATTTTTCAGGATTCTCCAGTTTCCGCCCTCTGTTCTCTTAGGTCCAAACATTTTTCGGAGTATCTTCCTTTCGGCAACCAGCAACTTATTTTCTTCTTTGAGCGTTAGTGTCCAAGTCTCACACCCATACATGAGAATTGGTCGTATAACTGTTTTATAAATTCTCATCTTTGTTGTTCGGCTTAAGAGCTTGGACACTAATACCTTATGAAGTGCAGCGGTACACCGCAAGGCGTTCTGAATCCGGATGTCAATCTCTTCACCCCTGGTATTAGTGTCGGTGATGGTACAGCCTAAGTATTTGAATTTAGCCACCCCCTTGTACGTAGTATCTCCAACTTGTAGATCTTGTCGTCTAGCGCGTATATCTTTATAACGTCGCATGTGAAAATACTCTGTTTTTTCGTGGCTAATTTTCAAACCAAGCTTTAAGGCTTCTTCCTTGAGGGCTATAGCAGAAAGCTTAACCTGTGCACCGGTTTCGCCAAGCAAAGCCAAATCATCCGCATATCCTACTACCTTATGCCTCCCATTCAGCTCTACACCGACGTCTAGTGTCAACACCCGCCGTATTGCATACTCGAGAACCAAATTAAAGAGCATTGGAGACAGAGCATCGCCTTGCTTTAGCCCGGTGACAACCGGAAACTCCTCTGTCAATTATTATATTTCCACTACCGAATACAAATTATTTACAACTGAAACTAATATTTCTGAAGGGCAAGAAATGACTTCAAAAGTTCAATACAGCATTTAACATGAACACTGTTGCTGTCATCGTAAATAAGTAATTGAACTATTAACATTCTTCCAAGACTTCATAAGAACTCGTTATTCTGATAAGAAATTTCCTCAAGCAATTAAGCTTTTTAAACTTTAGTTTATATATTTTAAATAACTAAATTATCAAAGGTTTACAAAACAAGCGGCTCTATCTAGACTCTATCGAGATCTACTTTGCCCTATCTCACTTACATCTATTAAAAAATCAAGATAATTACGTTGTTATGTGTTTACACATGTGAATAAATTTTGATAATTAGAACTTACACATCGCCGCTTCTCTCGAAGACTATACAAAGTCGAAAAATTTGCGAATTCATGTTAAATATACAGAAAAACTAAGAATCACCTGCTTAGTTTTTCTGTAATTATATTTAACTTGATTTCGCAAATTTTTTGACTTTGTATATTCGAGAGAAGCGGCGACATATTTTTAATTCGAGTGATACCTAACCTTAACTCTCTTCACTTAGACCACCCACCACACCAGACCGGCGCCTCAGTGATCTGGCGGAGACACGAGAGCCGTCCGATTGGCGGAGTGGAAAGGGGCGGCCCGCTATGCCCGCCTTCTAGCGCGACACCGTGCTATGTCAATACTGGGAGATGTGGCCACTCAGAGATACAACGGTTGGCGTTTCTTCGCTCCACGAGAGAATGCATTGCCGCAAACGCGCGGTGTAAACATCGCGTGAATTCTTACTAATTTTTTTTTCACCAAAACTTTCTTCATCTACTTTTCCATGATAGATAGAAATCCATTTATAAACACTTTTTGAAATTGCAATTAAGATTAATTTTTTTTAGGACAAAATGACATTCTTGATGCTGAAGTCAATCTTTGTGGTTAAAGATCTTTATTATTTCTCATATTAATCTATACAAGATAAAAATATTGAATACGGAATATAATTACATATTAACAAAACAGATTACATTAAACAGCACACACAGATTAAAAGCTGATAATAACTATTTCTTAACGTGCATACATTTTCAAAATCATTTGGGTTGAAAACCACAAATCAACTTAATTAGATTGCGTATTCATTACTTATCATATAATCTGATTATCTCACTCATATATATTTTTCAAACAAAAATGCCGTCAAATAAATAGTTAATTTAAATTAAAAAATATATTTATTTGTAATTTAACTGATATTATTTTTTACCTGCGGGACAAAAATTGTTTTCATAATTTAATGCAGCATTTAACATTCAAACTTTTGTTGTCTTCATTAATAAGTACCTAATTGAACTTTAAAAACTGAATTAAGGTAATGATAACTTTCAAAGTAGATACTTGTGGAAATCCAAAATTAAAAACAACAATTTCAGCTTAAAAAATATCCAAACTTTACAATGCAAATAAAATAACAAACTACTTAATTACTTTCCCGTGCAGGCCAAACATACGCGTCCAGTAATCAATTTCGCAATACCGTCTCCATATACGTAATGATCTCACGTGTCTTCGCGATTAAGCCCTCTTAATGAAACTCGAGCCGTGGCAATTGGCCGCAAATTCAGCCGCAGGGCATGCGCGTAAGTATGACTTACGACCAAAATAATGTGATTTTAATCAACCTTGCTTAATCTGTTACCGAGTTTTTCTGCTCTTTTCAAACTTCAAACATCATGTTAATAAAGAATGAAATTCTTTACTGCGGTACATGAAAAAACGTAATTTAGCTAGGATAGACCGTGAGTACCGTGACTGTATAACGCAAACAAATGAAAATGTATTTAAGAACAAGAAGAATGATTGAAATTAAATATAATTTGTCCAATAGGACAGCCACTAACTTCTTGATGATAAAGGGAATAACTCAATGTCCAGTGGAACAATAACACCTACTTATATTTTGTACCTCTAGGATAATAGAGTCAATTTATCGGTAGGCTACCTATTTAGCTATTTGATAAAAAAAACTTAACAGGAAAATAGTGAGTTCTTATTACACATTTATCATCATCATCCCAGCGTATTCCCGATTGCATCCGTATGGAGCTCAAGGTCCGTTTCGACTATGATCCTAGATTTGACAAGGCTAGTTAATAAAATCAAGCGATTGCCATCTGACCTCCGTAACCCTTACAAGTTAAACTAGACCTACCTGGAACACAGTCGGGAGTTCGGGACCAACGGCATAAAGTGCCTTCCGAAGCACGGAATAATCGTTATTTTCAAACATTCAGGTGATTCAAGCCTGCAATGTCCTAACGAAACTGGAAACAATCACACAAAGTGATGCTCCCCGCGGATTCGAACCCTCGACCTACGGGTTTTAGAGCCCAAAGCTCTAACCACAGCACTGTAGGTACCATGGTGGCAGCTACAGATCAGTCAAAACCAAAAAACCAAAAAAGAAACTAACGCTACAAATATTGCGTCTTTTATTGATTAAAATTTTGGTTTTTGGAATAAAAAGATGGAGTCTCCTGTTTCCATCCTATTTCTGTACCTATGGTAGGTACTTATTCAAATTTTAATACGAGTAGCACAGTCGAAAGACATAATAATTCGAAAGTAGATTAAATCATTCTTAGTATCATGGAATGAATTGCATCGCAATTAGTACAAGCAATCTAAAATCAATGCACCCATAAAAGAAGTACATGTCTATCAATTGCATTAGAAGATTTACAGATGAAATTCTCTAGTGGCCTCTGAATATATTATTTCCTCTATAAAACTCGATTACGATTAATTAATGCTGAAACTGATTGAATTCTAACGCGATCGACTTTACCGTTTTAGAATATCGATTGATTCCGTTCACGATCGCAACACGGAAAACGGAGTGCTTATAAAATTCCTTGGAGGATCGTTCACAATTAATAGTTGTGTAATAAAACACACTCAAAGGCTGCCGGCGGGGACATAGCATTAACGGGCTAATGGGTTATGATTATGATATTTACTGGCCATGCGACTTAAGCCGCCGTGCCGTCGTTGCGTCTACGCGTTAAGGTCCCCGCACACGGGCCACAAGCCACAGCGACAAACGTAAATGTAAACGGCATATTTTCTGCAGTTTTTATACATTTTAATATAGACTTGATGCACACGGTTGAGCCGATGGCCATCAAATGTCCCAAGCTTTTAGCTTCGGTGAAAGCATATTTTGTGGTTTTGGCGTGGGGCTCGTGTCGCTCGTGTGCGGCGACCCTAAGGGCGAAGACTCGCGGCATCGCGTCAAACGTTTAGGGCCACAGTTAACAAGGAGGAAGACGTTTGAGTACATTTCAAACTCAATAGGACTGCCTATTATGGTGTGAACATTAGCTTTTGAAATGTCCACTTGCGCCTACGTCTCTAGGATAGCTATTGTCTACAAAATTATTTTACTAATAATAATGAAAGAGTCTTTATTTTAAGAAAACAAAATGGACTCAATGTTATGTCAACTAAATAATTTAATAAAATCAGATATAAATATAATTTTACTGACCGACTATATGAGTAGTAGCTTGATATTGCGCTTCTTTTGATGAACGGGAGTGCCGGGAAAAACTCACATAGCGTAACGGTATATCATAAAATAAACAAAAAATACAGATGAGATTGACAACCACAGTAGATTGCCAGCCGTGTTGCGCTAATATTTGGATTCGTAATTTGCCTAACAAAAATCTACGATTATGTAAGGTATAACGTATAAAACTTTTAATTTCAAACTAAAACTAGTTGCTTATAGGCTAGAGTCAAGGAAATACCCCTTAATGCAAATGAGGCGGCTCGGGGCAAAGCGTTGCCTAAATATTAGTTTAATATTTGGGAGATTGTATCACAGCCGCAGATGACTAGTGACGCAGCTCGCTTATTATATTATCTTAGAAGCTTAAAGCTCTTCACAATCTTTGTAGTTAGCATTATTTTTGTTATTTGGTGCTATTGAATTAGATGTCGTTTGTGCTGTGGGAAATATTTGTTACATTTGTGTTATATTCGAAATGCTTAAATCCCCCATCACAATAAAAAAAAATGTACATAAAACTATACTAGGTACTTGTATTTTTTTTACTCTTCATATAATAAGTTATAACGTGTTATTCGAAATTAAAAGCTTTAATCCAAAGCGTTGTGAAATCATTGGATTTGTTTAAAATTACTTTACATATCTCTTGCTCTGTAAGTAGTCACTTACATCCCTGAATGCCGGGGTGTATGGATATCATTACAGCATAGGTTTTTGAATTTGAAAAAAGAACTGTCATACTCATACTGCAAGAAGAATATTTTTTAAAAGTTAGGTTTTTTTTTTTTCTCTCGAATCGGAATCAAGACAATTACATAATTATATTAGAATTTATGAAGATTTTATTTTTTAAATATCGAACGATTTGTTTCGCAGTCACAATGTATGTTAGTTGAAATCTATTTAAAAATCGAACTGGCCAGCACGATTTGACGCGCTTGCGTGCCATAAAATCGTGAAGAGTAAAAAAGGCAGTCGACTAGCTAGGCGCTTAAGTAATTTTTTTCGTGTTTTGGAGTTCTTTCTCAAAAGTTAAGTTTTTTTACTTACCTCACAATCGATATGTAAAGCAGAGTGTTTACCTCGGGTGTATGCATCAATTGCATACTCGGGCTAATTAGCGCCCTCGCTGCGCTCGGGCGCCAAAAACCTCGTATGCAATTGATGTCATACAGCCCTTGGTTAACAATCTACTATAAAAGACATGTCATTTATAAGAGGGTTTCTTCTCTATTATCAAAAAATCACTTCATATGGTTTTGAGGGACTGAAGCTTAGCATGGAAATGAATAATAGTTGATTGTGTATGATTTGAATGATATTTTATTCTCACCAAAAATATTTAAAGAATCACATTTTCCAGTATCAGGAGATTTTGCTATATTTTGATATTTAAAAAATAAAAAATACATAGTCAACGTCTCTATTATTACAGTGCACAGAAAGTGCATATTTGTGATTAAAATCATTCTACTAAGTTTGATTTTATAATCGGAGCTACAACGCTAGTAAAGTCTTGTGAATAAATTATGTAAATAGTGCTAGGCGGGTTCTGGCTTTCTTGTAAATGATTTGCCGTTTTGGCTCTAATGGCGCTCGGACCACGCACCGAATCTACATATTAGTGGCACAAATTATTTAATTGCCTCACTGCGTGTTTGCACGCGAGCCTTCACATAACGTAAACAGTTACTATTTCCTGCATATGTAAAAACGTCGCCAGCTCGCCGTCGAAACACCTCTTATTTATTTATTGTGCTAACCGACTGTTTCACTCTCACGGAATAGTCTAGTTTTTAAGCTACCGGATTTTCCGCCTTTAAGGCTTATTTTAGCCTGGACAGAAAGTACGTCGATGCATAAGTCAGAAAATGCTGGGCTTGGCATTTTTTCTTCTAAAAAAGCATTAATCATCTCTTATCTGATAAAATGATTACCGACTTAACTGTCAGTGGTGAAACTGGCCTTTGGAGTCAAAAATGAGTTATTTTAAATATCTGAAACCTCAAATTTCTGCCTTGCAGTTACATTTTAATAGAGTCTGTAATTTTTAAATATTAAGGCTTTTGATAGGGACAAAAATTTTATAACATTGAACATAATTTAATATTTTTTAATTTACGTCTTAATTAATTTAAATTATTCATGATACCTACGTCAAAACTAAAATAATGTGTATATTGATAAAAGAATCGAGGCCTATTTGAAATTGAAATATCGATATGAATAATTTTAATCAAATCATACTTATCAGTAATAATTGCAAATGAGATTCGATGTTTAAAACGTTGTCATGTAATTTAATGATTTTCTTGAAAATCGATGTATGGATATACGCATTTGGTTTTAAATTGCGTCAATTTATTAATTAATCACTGCATTTCAATGGGCTATTGGGAATTTATTCAAATTCCCTTACGTTTATTATGATCGTATCTAATTAACAAGTGACTAGAAAATATGGTTTTACAATCATAACATAATTATTCAAATGGCTTCATGGTGCGATTGGTAGCTGCTGGATTCGAAACTCAGACCTGACACAATGGTATGATCACAGTTTGGAATACCAAAATATTTATTTAAATTATTATATTTATAGTACCTGCTACACTGATCTGATACCCTCACAGAGAAGTGTTTTATTGAACCAATTTAATTTGATTAATTTATGGGTATATATTTGTAATAAATAATATAATTACAGAATAGAAAAGATTGTATATTTTTGTTTTAAAGTTATCACATTTTTTTCAGCTTTTGAATTAATTTTTAAACTACAATGTAGCAATAATATAAATAGATGGTGATTGTTTAAGCTCAGATTTTTATAATAGCAAGTCTATATTTTCTGATAAAGAAAGAAAATTTTAAAATGATTTTTGTTGTGTTTTACGATTGTTTACGATGTTTTTGATGCCCATTTTTTATCTTGAAGTCCGTACGACTGTACTTATTTGTTACTTAAATTGACACTGTTATTACTTTAAATGTCGCTCGGCCCTCATTTGTAAGAGTCGTCCTCCGCGCCTCCGCAAAACCGCCTCGCGTAATGTTTCCATAATTTTGATGACGGACTGATTGGATATGGTCTCAAAACCGAAACCATTAACTTCGCATTCCACTGTCAGTTGCGGGTCGAAAAAAGGAAAACGCGTAAGCCCGAGGTGCCAACAGGGCGGGCCGGCACTTTACCGAGCCACCTCGTTCCGAAAGTAGTGACAAATGGTGGCGGCATCTTTCATCTCCTCGCTTTTCACGCCATCAACATACAAAAACATACTTTAACGCAAAGATGTTGAGTCTATATTCTTTGCAGAGAGATGAGTGATTAACAAAATGATAACGCAATAATGAAATTCGGAAATAATCGCAAATAGCTCGAGCGGCTCGAGGGCGGGCAGCACCTACCTGAATTGAAAAGGGCATTGAGGTATTGCAAATATAAATTAAATATTTCCCTTTCCATGAGAAAAATGTTGATACATGAACATCGAAAATTATTGTATATTTTCTGATAATTAAATTTCAATGGCTTCTCATAGCGAATTACAATAATTTGATTTAATACAACTACTTAATCTGATGATGAATTCAGTAGGCTCAAACCTTAAGTCATTTGGTTTTTGACTACAATTACAGCTGCCAAATAATTGAAGTCAAAATCTGGATATGTATTTGTATGAGCGTCTCTCCCGTATTCTTTACATGTGAAGTGTTTACGTCTGATATCGTACTTTTTCAAGAAAAATGGGTCAATTAGGGGGTCTGAGTTCCACCAATTACTCGTATATAACTAATTACACGTATAGTTGATGGCACAATCTACAAATTATATCTTAAAATTCATTGTATACACCCCGTCCGTCGTAACTAGATGTTATTTATTGACAAGTTTCCAATTACGTATCGAGTTACTAATTCCTATCATGTCGCGTATTATGTCGAGTGACAGCGACCTCTAACGATGAACTGACGTATCACGCACCATCATTAATTCAATGACGAGTTATAACTTCATCGGCTTCTGAACGATTCCCGGCTCTGTAATTACACCGTATTAAGGGCTATTATCGCGTACGACGGCTATCAGTTTAATGCAATGCCATTCCAGTAATAGCCCATAGACAATGGCTTCGGATTGCGCATAAGACCTAATGCATAATAAAATACATTATGTGCGCATCACGCGTTTTTATTTCTTGCTTTGTAACGTATTAATAGTACGAGTACTTACTCGTCCCTTATAAATTGTGTGTCAGATGTGATTTGATCGGATATTTTTGGTTTTTAGTCAAAATAAAAAGGCTAAGTACCGATATACTTTGATTTTTATTTAGTAAATATAATACCAGATTACCAGTTGCAAGGACTTTTCTCAGTAGTGGGAAACTACACAGGCTTACAAAAAGCTGAAAGCATTCATTTAAAGCTATATTTTATCATAAATGAATTCCATGGGTCAAATATTTTAAATAAATTTTCATACAACATTCTAAAAACCTTTACCGCTTTTAAACTTTTTCCAGTCTTCCTGGTCGTGCAAATGCCATCTTATGATAATTTTTGGAGCTTTACATGGCCAACGAATTAGTGTCAAAAATTTTGTTCACCTATCTTGTCAATGTACAGAATGTTTATTTACATGCGCGATTGTTGCAAATAATGCAGATCTATTACGTTCTGGACCTCCTCGCTTATTGATCACAGATTCTTGATGCTAATTAAAATTCGGCGCGGGCCGTTACCGCGCCTAAACTATTTTTAGAGCTTTACATGGCCAACGAATTGCGCTAAACATTTTGTTCACATAACTTTGTTAATGCACAGAATGTTTTACATTCGCGATGGTTGCAAATAATGCATAACTATTGCTTTCTCCGTCCGTCCTCGCGGTAGACCCAAAAGGAGTTGGCGAGATGAGCTTGACTCATTCGATCCAACTGGCACACCATTGCTCAAGATCGCAAAAGATGAAAAGAGTGTGAGGAGGCCTTTGCCCTGCAGTGGGACACTACAGGCTCCTAATAAATAAATAAATATTACTTTCTGGACCTCCTCGCTTAAAGATCACAGATTCTTGATGCTAATTGAATAAATTAACAGGCAGTTATTTCGAGAAGCCAGATTGCGCTCAAAGAAGTATAACTTTCAGTTCTGCTGGGTGCGTAACGGAGCAATTTACACCCGTAAAGGAGAAAACATGCCTGCGCTTCGCATTCGGTGCCTTGAAGATCTCGACAGCAACATTGGCCCTCCGGATGATAGGTGCGCTTCGTCGTAAACATAAGCTCACACGGACTCACTATTTAACCGCGTTAACTCAATGTACTTGTTATTCTTTTAAATTAATATTTCGCACTTTATATAATGAGTTACCACACTTTACATATAAGAACACATACAACACAACAATAAATTATAACTTTTCCTCACACACACTCACACATACAAACACACACACACAATCCCCATTCTGCATGTCACGACTCAATTTTCTAACATGTTTGATTTGGACAAAGCTGAACACATCGGCTCTCAGGTTCACGAGCGAAGGCATTTTCTTTTGTTTTTATATCTTTTCGATCGTTATCGATCGTCAACTAATAAGAAATGTTAGACGCAGAGTTTGACATTGACCATATACTATCCATCAAATGCCTTACGCTCGATATGCCTGAAAGCTGTTCCTCATTGCTAACGCCTGAATTAAACTTTAAGGTTTTAACGTTAAACATTAGAAGCATCCAGCACAACTATGATGAACTTCTTATCACACTTAGCAGGCTCAATACTGACTTCGATATAATAATCCTTACAGAGTGTTGGCTCAGTGAGGGTTCCTTAATTCCTAATATGCCTAACTACAATGTATATCGCACCAATCACTCTGTAAATAAATGCAGTGGTATTGTGGCCTATGTTAAGGAAATTTATAGACCCACTGTCTACGAACCGACATGTACTCAATGCAACTTCCTATCAATATGTATAAATGATGTTTTAGTGCTAGGAATGTACCGATCTCCATCTTTTGTCAACATAGACCCATTCTTATCATCACTAAACGGTATTCTATATAAACACAGACACATGAAAACGCTTGTTCTTGCAGGTGATGCAAATATTGACATCCTAAGTGATAGCCCTAGCGAAAGGTTGGCAGACTACAGATGCCTTATGGCTGAACATCAACTCATACCTGCAATTACAGAACCCACACGTAGCAAAACATGTTTAGACCACATCTTCATTAGAAACTCACCCCAGAATGCTTTAGGAATTGTATGCAGAAGTAATATAACTGACCACGATATTTGCATTGCCGGGCTCTCCACTACACCTACAACACAGGTTCCGAACAACAGAGTTCGACAACAAGTTGACTTACAGAAACTAGTCTCAGATGTCTCCTCGGCTGACTGGAACACAGTGCTTGAAAGTACCGACACCAACGAAGCAGTCAACTCATTCTCAGACATTTTAGGAAAAGCGCTAGAAGACAATTCAAAAATAATTACAACAAAACGGTCACGCAAGAACCTAAAGCCGTGGATAACTCCCGGATTAATGCGCTGTCAAAAAACGAGAGACAAACTTCATTTACAAGCAAGGAAAAACCCGCACGACCACATAATACAAATAAGCTACAAACGGTACCGCAACTTTCTTACAGAACTTTTACACAGAATTAAAACACAACATCAAAATTATCAAATAACTATAAACCAAAATAATCCTAAAAAGCTATGGGCAACTATTAAAAATATTTGTAATATCCCCAACAAAAACAACGACGCAACAGAGTTGACAAAAACTAAGACGGACCAAATTCAATCCCTTAACGTCACAAATGATTTTTTTAGCTCAGTCGGTGCGAATCTAGCGAAAAATATTCTCGAAAAATTAAACACCACAGAATCAGACCTAGCT
The DNA here is from genome assembly GCA_949319885.1 of Mecyna flavalis. Lineage (NCBI taxonomy): Eukaryota > Metazoa > Arthropoda > Insecta > Lepidoptera > Crambidae > Mecyna > Mecyna flavalis. Next base: position 6,359,635 of record OX439426.1, read on the forward strand.
TCTACAGTTACTTCTTCCGCGTCACATCTCACTTCTTTCTTCATGTCCCCAACCGACTCCGCCGAAATCCATTCGCTAATAATGGGTCTGAAAGACAACAGCGCCCCTGGTTTTGACGGCTACACTCCTAAAATAATCAAACAAATAAGACACATAATTTTAGAACCACTTGTTCACATCTTCAACCTAAGTATCGCTCAAGGTGTCTTTCCAGAACGGTGGAAGTATGCCATTGTCACACCTATTTACAAAGCCGGCGATAAAAAAGTCTCCTCCAACTATAGACCGATTTCACTACTCAGAATCTTCTCTAAGCTTCTGGAAAAGGTTATTAATAAGCGCCTCGTAAGTTATTTAGAATGCAATAACATAATCTCTAATAACCAATTCGGCTTCAGGAGGGGAGTATCAACAGAGGACGCTGCTTCACTTTTAATAAACAGTATAACGAGCTCTTTAGACCAGAACGACTGCTCTATCGGAGTCTTCATCGATCTGGCGAAGGCTTTCGATACGGTTTCTTCGACAATCCTACTCCGTAAACTAGAACTCATAGGCATTAGAGGTATCACACTTAACTGGTTTAATAGTTATCTCACCAGACGGTGTCAATCAGTCAAAGTAGGCGACATATCTAGTAGTAGGCAATACATAAGCTCAGGGGTTCCCCAGGGAAGCATTCTCGGTCCTAGCCTGTTTATCATCTATGTTAACGACTTACTTAGCCTGTCCCTGCCTAACGCTCGCATATTATGCTACGCCGATGACACTGTCGTTCTCTTCAGGAGTTCAACCTGGGATGACACCGTTAAGTTAGCAGAAAACGGGATGTCTAATATAGCTAGATGGCTTGACCGCAATTTGTTAACCCTCAATGCCAATAAAACCACCTTTTTAGCGTTTCACAAAACGAAGGCTACTAACCCAAAACTATTATCTGAAGTGGCCATACATGAATGCCTGGCCATGGACGACAACTGTAAATGTAAAACAATTAAAAGGTCAAACCACGTCAAATATTTGGGTATCAAAGTTGACGAAAACCTTTCTTTCAAATACCAAATATCATACCTGTCAGGCCGGCTCAGGAAAACAATCCACATAATAAAAGCCCTTAGACATTCAGCCACAGCAAAGGTCCATCGCATAGTATACACCTCCCTCTGCCAATCACTTTTAACCTACTGTATAGGAATCTGGGGAGGCTCTTGTAAAAGTAGCTTCATCGAAATAGAAAGGTCTCACCGGGCTGTCTTGAGGGTAATGTTACAAAAACCATTTCGGTACCCAACAGACGCCCTCTACAGAGAAGCCAAGATCCACCGTGTCCGACAGCTCTATATATGGAGGGTTTGCTGCTCCCAACACAAACGAATGCTGAACTCCCCAGACTACCAATCTCTTGCCTCAAAACGTATTTTTAAAGCTCCCATACCATCTGTTCGTTCCTCCTTTGCTAAACGTCTTCCTGATTTTGCTCACCCTTACATTTATAACAAGGTGAGCCGGTTGTGTACAATAAAAGATTTACCTGTATCCAAGGCGAAACACGTAGTCAAACAATTACTCCTAAACCTTAACTACCTAGAAACAGAAAATATAATTCCATAAAACATGACATGCCGAAAAAAAAAAAAAAAAAACCTCTCTCTCACACTTACACACACACACACACACACACACACACACACACAAACACACACGCATATTATCTATTCACACACTAATATAATGTATATAAACAAACAGTCTCTTATTAGTTTTGAAGAAGTAACACTTTTTGTTTTAATTCATACGAAGTGTTACTAATTGTTTAGTAAGTTAAATATTTTTTTTTTTTTGTTCTTTATTCATAGCTTCTTACTGTTAAAACTGGAGATTTATTATATTTTATTCTTTATTGTTATCTGTAAACTGTAAGTCACTCACTGACCACTGCGACACAGGCCTGTGAGCCTAGTGCAGAGGTCGCTGGATATTGTCATAATGTTATCTGTAATTTTAGCCAATAAAGATTATTATTATTATTATGTTTTTTTATGTATTTTTTTTCTCTCGAGATTTATTATTATTATGTTTATGTATATATTTTTATATCTCGGTGTATTCCATTCACCGGTTTATTTTAAGAAGAATATTATTATTATTATTATTAATTAAAATTCGGTGCGGGCCATTACCGCGCCTGCGCGTACGCAATCGCGACACAAGCCCCGCCCGCTTATCGGCGAGTGCGACATACGTGGGTAATTGTTTAAATATTACTCTACCATGTAACCGCGCCTTTTACACGAAAGATGGTACAAAGATTTTGGTTCGGATTTTTGTATATAATATTTTATTCAAACAATACAAGTAGGTATTGATTTATTTCACAAATGGTGAATTTGGTAGACAGCCTTGTGGTTTGTACCAGCGGTGGAATTTGGAACCGTTTTTTTAATTTTTTAACAAATTACAAAAGTGTATATTTAAAATGTAGTATGTAGTAACCCCCAGTTTATTGAAATCAAAATTGAAATCAATCAAATTCATCATTGTTCGAACGGAGATCCTCCTCCCGTCCTGCAACAACCAAAACATTAGGTACTCATCATTACTGTTAACAAATCGACGCGATCTCATCCGTCTAAAAATTAATTAACAGCTACGCAGTACACGCCATTGTTAATCATAATTCGTTCCGACACCACACCGGTACCAGACTTTCTATCCATCAATTAAGACAATGCAATGGCATCGCAGCAGACCGCGACGAATCCGCCCTCGTGCCGATTCAGATTGCGATCGTTCGATTACACACTTAACACTCTAATAACAAGCTTATTTTTGAGAACACATGCCGTTAAACCACTCGCAAATTGTGACCGAACTTGAGGCAGATTGTTAATCGCAGTTAGCATTAGACACACATGATCCTAATAGGGCGGCATGTAAGTACACCAAATCATTGTATCGCTTGCTGAGTTAAGTTGTGCTTATCAAGGAGTCAGCATCTCGTTTAATAAATACAACACATGAACTTTTTCGGCTCGACGAGTATTGTATACCTTTACCTATAACAATATATTATCAGAAATATATTTTGTAAACATGCTTAAAGAATGTGAGGTAGAGCCACACTGCAGACAGTTGGTCTGTCAGTCGAAATGGGCCGGCTCGACCGGGGAGGTACTACCCTCTCATAAGACCGATGTGAGAATCTACTTGATGCTTTTCTAAGACGCTCTGTTTGGTGAGTAACAGTTCGAGAGACCTGAAAGCGGGTTACGCATTGAGACTCTATTCGCAGGTTTCCTTGGATGGTAGTAATAAAAAAAATACTAATACATATTTAATTTTATGATATTGAGTACCTTCCTAGCCGCAATCGTCCTCGAAACAATAGCATCGTCTAATCGACCGGGACGAATGAAGCCCGCGTGCCGATACCGATTGAATCGATTGATCGAGAGCCGGTCCGATTACTCGATTACACACATAACACTCTAATAACAAGTTAATCTGCGAGCACACGCCGATAAACAATATTGTCTCTATCCAATCAAGGTATCGCGTGATAGTACGTCACTTTGCATGAGGCGTATTTAGACAATCAAAAAAGGACGTCCGCTTTCTATCATAATATTTTTAAAACTCGTATTTTTAATTGTCACTTCTACTTTACTATACTGTCGTGTGTAATTCTCCAGACTAAATGTAATTTAAAAGTTTGTTAGTAATGTCGAAATAAAAGCGTTTGTCTTGTAACCTGCGTGTGCTGTAGAGTAGAAACAACGCAGATGAACTAGTTATACTAATATGTTGGTGAATGATGTAGTGTGTAGCGCGTGTGATCAGGTTTGCGGCACGGGGTACGCGGGTGTCACCGTGCTGCCTGCCGCGGTGCCGGCTTACCGCAACATTATTGCCAGTACGCACGAGCCCGTAATTTGGCCCGCGTAAAGAACGCGCTCGTTTATCGAAAACACCACGAACAAAAGCGCTTATGCCTCGTCTTAATTAATATGATTAATGACGCGAGGCCGCGGCTCGTTTTTGAACTCCAGTTACTGTTGTAATCGAGAAATAAATTAATTTTATTAGTAGTCCTTTCTAATAGAATACGACTAGAGGGCCGAGCGCTCCCAAATGAGTGGACGTTTAGACGTTTTCTCGGTTCGTTACGTTTCTCTAATTTAAAAATTGGGCGTTAAAACCCACCGATTATAATTTAAATTTACGACGCTTATGCATAGATTAAAGCTTGATATAAAACAAAAATTTTGACGGTGTATAATGGTTTTTCACTAACAAGGTATATTTCTGGAGTTGTATCGACTACCGCTTTAACATTTGCTTCATTATTTTGATTTAATCCGACCGTTACCGCCATAAGCCTAGTTGGCAGCGGAGCGTTAACTACATAGTAAATCCAATTCGTTAGGAACAAAGGTAGAGAAGCAATACACTTTTATAATAGCACCGTATCTGCCGGCGGTGATCATAATTGTAAAATAATTAAAGCTGTTACGAGACTTCGCGGTAAAACAAATAGAATTTGCGCAAACGTGTTACCCCTTCAAACATATTTTCTCATGTTTCTAAGTTAAACTGCGGTCGAGGAGGATGGTGTATTTTGTGTTTTATTACTATAGAAGTAGGGTGTATTATCGGGGAGGTGGTGCGTTGAGTGCGATCTCGCCTCGGGCCGAGATCGTGGCGAGATAATTAGAGGCCGCGGCGCGGTGGGAGCCATAAAAACGGCAAATTGACCGGCGGGATAACCAGAAAGGCACAATGTGTTAGATAATAATTTCCAAATTACAGGTTATGGTAGTTCGCGGCCGAGGCCCGAGCAGGCCTTTTTTCTCGGACGCCGACGGAGGTGCTAAGGGCAGGCTAATTATTATTTGGGTACGAGAGTGAGGATTTTAATGCAGCTGCTACCTGTATAAATATTTATTATAACAATATTCAAACGCCAATTTTGATGGAATCCAATTTCAATCGTGTGTAATTAAAGTCGTAACGAAATATTGCCCAATAAAAGTTTGGGTGTAACAAAACGCTTATCAAGTTTAATCACTTCTGTAAGACTACCCAATTAAGAGACGTGTACCTACACGCGGGATGCCTAGCTGCCTAATTGAATTTAATAATACGCTTCGCAGACCGTGGAAACATACCTACTACTTACTCCTACTATCTTACAAGTGCCAAATCTACATTAGGGAGAAATAAAAAAGAATATCGTTTACTTACTGCTTCTAGCTGAGAAGTTTCAAATGTCGCTAGACAAAGTCGCACAAAAATTTACAGAAGCTAGACAACAAAGCTAAGTGAGCTAAAAGTTTTAGTAACACATGCGATATGATTCCGCTTACGACTCTGTCTGACTACGTCTTCGTTCCTTTATTACTTACTAGCCTTCCGCCCACATTTCCGGGATCAACAAACACACAAACAAACAAACAATCAAATCTTTCCTCTTTATAATACTTATTAATTAAAAAAGGGCAATGTTAAATGTTGATTTGTAAAACTTTCCCCATTGGTATTAGTCTTTTGTTGATGCTGATGCATAAAAACGTCATTTGTTGCAGGTGGTTAAAACAGATAGCCATGCACTATAAAGTATAGATATTGAATGACATTCATAAATTGGTATGAGCTTTATGTAGTTGTAGTCTAGTCTCAACAAAATGCCTAAAGATATTATTCCAATTCTAAATTATACTAATATAATTTGCAAAATGTGTGCAATGTAATGCCTTTTGGTAGGCAAACTTAAATATTACATGAATACAAGTAAGTATATTATTTTCAGCTATTAGGATGGTCTCGTGCTAAACATGGTTCATGAGATTTAAATTATCTAATTTGAAATAGGTTGTATTAATTATTCGATCACGAATCTAACCTAATCTAACCCACAAAAATACTAAGTTAGCACCTAAAATACTAAGTTAGAACTTAAACTACTAATTTAGATGCTAACTTAGTATTTTAGGTGCTAGCCTACTATTTTTTGTGGATCAGTTTATTATTTCTCATTTGAAATTATCATAAGAAACGTATTCGGTACAGATAAATCTTTGTCCAATTAAAGCGTGAGTGCGTAGGTAGGTACTCATAATGTTTATTACATTACAATGGGGAATAAACGACTATAAAATAATTTAGGACGTTTTTCAACTGTAACATGTTGGAACTATTTTAACGAATTCAAACACGAATGTTATGAAAACACTTATCATATAGTTATTAATTTGAATTTTTACATGTTTTTCATCAAATATTTTTTATTAGTTACTTTTATTGAAGGAAAGAAGTACAAATGGGAAGATTGATTATAAGCACTAAGGAGGAGTGCTTGTTATTTACGCTATTTCATACTGGTAAAATGTCAATATAGAGGAAGACCAAGACGAACAGAACAGTTTGAAGAAAATGTCAATGACATGGCGTAAACGGTAGGTAACGCAGAGTTCAAAGAGAAGTGGAAATTGCAACACCAACAAAGGCTAAGCCTTAAATACTATATATTTATGTAATATACCTAGATACATAAATACCTACCTATTGGTATTCTGTTATTATTTTCTATTCACATGAAAACATTACACTTTATACTTTGACTTGACCAGCAACTCACATGAAAAAATCAATATTATTGAGTAAAAATTATAAAGTACTAATTAAAAGTAAATGATTTTTTTTTTGAAAGTAAGGTAAACATCTCTCAACAGTGATACTCTTGACCACATACATTACTTTCTTATAATCTTAGGCAAAACTTACATTTCTTAATAAATAGTCATCTAGAACGGGTGGGAAACTAACCTTTATTTTTTTTTTTAAAAACACATCATTATCCACATTAAGAAATACGCCATAAAATAATTAAGCATGCCCTACCATAAAAAACGTAACGGTTAAAATTTCAAGTACAGAGCGACTGTAGTCGAATCCCACGCAGTATGCAAATGAGAGTACCCGCTACCCACCCCAATCACCGGAGCAGAGACAACTGGGGGCGCTCGGGCACCAGTGGGGCGCGGGCCCCCATTGGCCGGGCCCCGGGGGGCGGAGCGCGCCCGCCTCCGCTAGACAACGGCCCGAGTGAACACTGCTGATTTCTATTATGCCTATAAATACCAACTACCACTGATTGCCTTTAATAAATTATACTATTTATAATACTATTTAGAAAAAAGATATCTTAACTTTAATAAACATTTTAACAGACTTATCTTAACTAAAATGTTTTTACTGTAAAAGATTGCGGTAAGGATCAACGAATAAGCACACTAATTTCAAATGAATCATACTCTGAACAACATTTTTATGATATTCAGATATTCTTTATTGCACTACAAACAACATAATACAACTGTGCAATATAGGCGGACTTATCGCTAACAGCGATCACTTCCAGTCAACCTTAGAATAGAGGAAACAATGAAAAACTAGAACAAAATAAAGGGCAGAAGATTTTTTTAGGAAATATTGGCACAGTGGAGCTCATTCCAATTATGAAACCACTCCAAAGGACGTTGTATGCACTGTCGGGCGAAGACAGTTCTACTCGTATAATGGCTCTTTTTTATAATGAAAATATTATAATGTATAACTCAGCACAGTAACGCTACTTCATTTGGTAAAGCAGAGCTGTGGCAACCTTCAAAGGAGAGCACACCGATCCCTTGACACCGGCATGACTGCGAAATGCCTTCCCATATTTCACCTACGTTCCTTCAAAAAGATACTAATTATTATAAATAATTTGTACAATGAAATAAGGTTTAAAGAGATATAGATTCCTTTTTTGGTTAAAGATGAAAAATATTATAGATAAAAGTACACTTCAATTAGGCTCAAAGATCCGAGTACGGCAGTTTCATGAGCAAAGCTTCCTTAGTCAATGGAATGAGCATATAGATTCTCATAAGAAAGTTCTCCATCCTACTATAACTTATAAATGCGAAAGTCTGTATGTTTGGATGTTTGATACTTAGATTTAGATGAAAGGCACACGTATAATTTATAACCCAGATTATGACAAAGGCTATAAAATTCCTACGGGAAACGTCTCGTTCTCGCGGGAATTTTTAAAGATAAAGATACTTTATTTGTAATGACATGTGTACATAAAACGGGTGTCGAATTAATAAAGTTCAGACATGTCGTACCATTTTGGTGTACAAATTATATAAAAATTCTCAAATACAATTAAATTTGTTCATGCATTGTCATGTCAACATAATAATATCTAGTATTACAAAGTCAAAATAAAAATTTTATATTGAAATAGAAACAACAAACAAAACAAATTAAAATTACAAATTAAAATATGGAAATAAAACCAAAACAAAAAATATAATGAGCTAAAATTACAATAAACATGTCTCAAATAAATCAATTAAATAGTGTCAGAATAGAAATAATCCCAAATATATTAATATTAAAAAATTATACAGCAAAAAAGAAAAAAGAAAATTAATTTTATTCAAAATGACTTATCATCTAAAAATTGCTGAATAGAATAATAGCATTTATGTAACAGAAACAATTTAAGTTTTTTCCTAAATAGATGTAATGTCAGTTCTTTAATACTATTTGGAATTTTATTATAGATGATAGGTCCCATGCCAAGAACACCTTTTTTAACAAAGCTGTGTTTTACCCCCCGGTTTTTAATACATTCTGGTATTGAGATAGCATTGGTCTTGTTCTGCAATCTTTCAGCTTAACAAATAAATTAGGATTGGCTTTTACAAAAGAACTGATTTCCAGAATGTATAATGAGGGCACAGTCAGCAGATTGACCTAAACAAAGGTACAGCTATCGGTTGACTTTAAATTACACATAGCTCTAAGACACTTTTTTTGGAACCTGAAAATGTTCTCTCTCTCGCTACAGTTTCCCCAGAAGATAATGCCAAATCTTAGGGTAGAAGCTACAAGCCCGTGATAGGCCATTATTTATTTAAAAAAAAAAGAAATTATTTTTGAAAAAAAGAAATTACGCGCTGTTGTAACCGCGGGCGGAAAGCTAGTTTATTAATACTAACGTTTGTCAAAATCAGCATTACAAAATTAGAAAGTCTACCTATTGTGTTTGCGTGATCCTATGATTCGCTTTGGGCGAAATACATTATCTATTTTGCCTTTTGTTCTTTATAATTAATGAATATTCCTCGTTAATGTATTTCAGACGTCTCTGTAAGAATATTATTTAATTTGTCATCGTACAAAAGATTCTCTTCACACTCTTTACAGTTTAAAAATTGGCAAAAGTCAAATGTAAAAATAAAGAAATAATTAATGATCAACTTGGTTCTATGATACCTAATTGGTATATTCTAGACAAGTTTTGTGAAATTCTGTCAAGCAATTGACGTTGAAAAAACTAAACGGTACCCCATTCATGTATGCACTTTCCAATACTCATATTCCTTTACATATTTAGTTAAACAGTTGAGAATTGAAGCACATTAATTGAACAATGTTTTTGTTAAGGCCAAACGAAACTGATAATTATGTTTTATTCATTTGCAGCTGATTCAAATCCACATTTTTGGTTATTTTGCTGAAATTTTTATCAAAGTATGACATTACAAAAGTTTTGTCAATCTTTTTAAAATGTTCGCGCGCCGGGCGCTGTGACTGTATGCAGAAATTGTTGATTTACTTGATATTTTATTATGTAAAGGTGTGAATGTTATTTAATGTGTTTATTGCTTAATAGTAACAGGTTAATTTAAAGTGGACAACTAAAGCAACAAGTTGTTTATTTTTTTTAATTTGATTTTTTAGTTTTAATTACCCGATTTCATTCCACTTGTATTTTCCCTCGCATACAGTTCGAACACAGTAGAATATAATTTAAATTATATAATTTTAACTTGTAGACCATTTAATAATGACTTTATTGATACCAAATGACTGGTATTTGCATACAGGAAGGATTTAAAATAAATTTTTTTAAAAATTAAAAATCAAAAAATAATCAAAATGGCGGCCATTTTGTTTTTCCTAATCAAAATAAAGGAAAATGGTCGCCATGATGTCATCAATTGAGGGGTTAAGTAATGCAGGATAAAGAAGCTAGAGTCAATGGTGTAGTCATTTTATGGGTTCAATTATGCTCCTTACTTTGTCTATACCAACTACCTTTTATTTTATTCGTTATAGTATTGGGTTATAATAACAAACGTTTAAGTATTTTTTATGTTTTGTCTGTAAACAATAATGTGATAAAATTTTGATTCATCTTTGTGTTATAAAATAAACTATATTTATACTCTATTTTTTGTTTACCTTGACCCTTAAGTTTACTACTACGAGTATAGTTTTAAATTAACCTTTCATTTAGAAGGGTTACTTTACCTGGATACCACACAAAATAAAACCTCAGAACTCATCATATTTATCGGCGAGTTCTGACATCTATTAAAGTTTAATATCGTGATTACAGAGCCGATTCACAGGTAGAAAGCCGTGCATTTTTGAATTCCGGTTTGTTTGTCCACCAATTTCTTGAGCCGTGTCCCAATACAATTGTGTTTGCCAATGATAAATGGTCGCGGGCGGCGCTTTTCATCTCACGCGTTCAAAGGCGCCGACAAGAAAAAGTCACAACCAAAATTATACTATACTCGGGCGCGATAGAGTTAATTTTGGTATGAGAAATTATAATTACAACTCAGGACTAAATGATACGGTACTAATCAAGGCCGGGAATAAACGCGGATAATGTGGTTTAATATCGGTTGAAAGGAGCCTTTCGGCGGGTAGTCTTATTCAGCGATAATGAGTTTATTCAAGGATTTAATCGAATGAATCGTGGTAAGCAAATAGTGTTTGAGAGGCGGACTAGGCGCGCGGCGGGTTGCCTCGCCTTTGTGGAGGAGGATCTCGGATGAAATCAAAGAATTCAACAATGGCTGGGACGTAATTAAACAAGACTTTTTCTGATGGTTTCTATGATTGTGTTCCCACATGATCGTCGGTTTGCTGCGTAACATTTGGTTGTGAAACAAAACTACGTGAAATGTAAAAAAAAAGAAATGTTAAGGCAAAGCAAAGTTATATAGCAAAAAGTGTAACGCAGTTCATACTTTATTAACATCAATCGCAAAATATACGAAGAATCGAATTATCTCCGTCAAACTATCGATGTTTAACGAGATTGTGAGTAACCACAACTTTAATTTTAAGATTTTTGAATTAGAACGTTCATCGTTAATTCTAACTGCCAGTAAAACCCCAGTCTTAGTGTCACTCGTGAAACAGGAAAGGATATCATTTAACTATATCTGCGCTATAACTACTTTTAACACTTTCCTAAACTCCTCTTATAATTTCAATAACGTTCGCTGAATTAGTTTTACCCTTCCTATAAACAAGCTTAAGCGATAGAGCATATTATATTTCTATTAACCAAATTTAACTTACCCTAGTTTTGCATATTGTATGTTAAATACCATAGTAAGTTTGGTTCTTTACTGTAAACGGTAATCGTCTTACATAAAAAATTAACAAAGGGCTCAGAACCGCTATGAACATTACAATGTCTATGCCACACATAACATTTTATATACAGTCATTTATTGTGTGTAAAAGAAAAACTGTCACGACGAATAATTCGAATAACAATTACCTTTCCGTAACGACGCTACACATTAGATAGTACGAAAGCTAATGTGTTCCGAATCAATAGACTTGCTAGGAATACGTTTTCGGTTTACAAAAATGTTGTAGTTTAATTTTAAGCCTTGTTTGTAGGGGCATAAAGTATGTGGTGGTTGTAAGGGGATAATAAGTTGGGGTTGTAAGAAGGAAGTTTGAGGGAAACGATTGGCCACGGTCGCCGCTGCGACGTCCGTGACATCGCGACAAAGAGTGCAACCGTCGTTCGTGTTAGATAAAAGATTAACGACGCGACAACCGCGACAAAGACATTTTGTTTCAATATAAACTTTCACCGCAACCTAGGGTTGACGACATCTTTCAAACTGTAAATATTTGAATAGTGTCATATAATTGTTTTACAATAATTAAGAAGCAGTCAAGTCAACAGCTCGTCTCGGCGTAGGCCTCTTTCATGTTTTGGAGCAGCAGATGTTGTATTAGGAATGTGCCAATATTGTTAAGGATCGAAAAGTCCTCAATTTGCCACTTTTGCCATGTTTGTCTTAATATATTAAATCAGTAAAGTTTTAGATTCTGGCCACCTGGTTGGGGTGTGAGATTTTTTATTCTAATTTATCTGGCTGATAGACACGTAGCCCACATGAAATAAATTATGTATTTTGACACCGGATGTCCCTCTAAGTCATATCGGATGGTATTCCTGTGCTGTTTAATCGGGCTCAAGAAAGAAAACAGAAAGAATGAAGAATTGACGGATAATATAGGAGCTAGTGGAAAATAACACAATCGACCCTGCTATGGGACAATTGTAAGATGATGATGATGTTAGTGCTGTGCTGTTCCACGTTTATAAAAGAAAAAAAAGTTAAAATGGATTTGTAAGTCTAAATATAAATAAATATGCAATGTGGAGAAACATAGCATTACACATTATGCTTATCTTTAACTACTTTGCTACACTTATCTAAAAAATGGAACTTTTATTTAAATAATTAGACCTAAAGTTTTATTCCTAGTGATTAAACGTACGTCAAACTAAGGAATAATCGATACGCAATAGAAAACGATACCGCAGTATATTAATAAATTACAATTTGTTCGACGCGCCACATGAGAAAACTTTGAAACACTGGCTGCTCAATACTGAATAAATAATTAAGTTTATTGTCAGCCATAAAAGAAAACTACTCGTATAGTACAATATTTTTTCTTGTGTTGAAAATTTATTGACAAGTGCTGCCATGTTGTTTCTGATATAATGATTGTTTTTATTAGTTTTTATATAATAAACATAGTTGGTTTTTCCAATAGTATTTCTGCAATTTTTATTATAAATATTCTTGTTATGATTGCTAATTATGTCAGCGAAACAAATTGAATTTTATATTTTAAGCTTGATTTTAAGTTTTGTTTAGATTGGATATTAGTTATTATGATTAATTGCGCCGAATAAATATAAGTAGCAGGTAAATTTTAATTATATCATAAACGTGGTTCTATGTATTATGAATGAAATTATTATTATCATTCTTTCAAGACATAACGGCCTAACAATACTATTAAGTAACACCTAGGTTCATATCATAATACCTGGAAAGCCAAGAGAAATATATTTTTGTGAACCGAACTTCACTTCGCTTTTATTCGCTTTTGTTTTGCATCTGAATTCGCAGAACTGTTTGTGTTTACCCATAAAGCAGTAAACAAAAACGATTAACAGGGTAACGGACGGGACGTGACCGCGAAAACTGTTAAACATACTGTTGATATGCAAATGCAGGGTAGGAGTTGAGTTTATAGTGGCTCGCACAATGGTAGGATGCGGTCGCACGATGCGGGTGCCATCTTTGCCGGTTACTGCCGCCAATTACCCGCTATCGGTATTTTTATGAATACACAAACGACCTGATAAAATTATAAATAAAATTTAAAGTTGGATGGCTGTAGTCGCGTGCCTATAGTGTATATTTATAATGTGCACTTTCATGCATAAGTTCATACAAAAAAACAGCTTCCAACGTTTCCGGTGCACTCATCCTTAAACCATCAAAGAAATATCCATCAACATCATCAGCTGAAAGACGACCACTGCTAGGCCTCCCCCAAGGATCTCCAAACTGATCGGATATGCGCCGTTGGTCCTCCTACCCATTGTCACTTTAGAAACCCAAAAGATGTTTATGCACACAAATATTTCCTACTTAAAGAGTTAATTGCATTTTATAAATAATCAACAGCGTGAAGCTTCAAAGTCGAGAAAAGAAAATATCCTTATTTTTTTATCAGAAATCAGAACGTGGGTGTGATTCCATGTCATTCTCTTGTCACCAACTGAGCAGTCAAGCTTTGTTTTATCACTGTTATTACCCGATGTGATGGGGAGCCCACACAGTAATTAATTCCCTAGAGTTTTGATATCAAATCGTCATTCGAGGTGACACGACTGTGAAGCGAGACTAAACTTGATACGAGTACAATTACTCCCTCTAATTATTAATATATGCCAGGCTCTTTAGTGGGAGGATTTTATAACAATTAATTATACATAATTAATTTTTCTATAACAATGCAAAAAAATAGTAGAATTATTTTCTTTCGACTATAGGCTTGGAAGACTTGTTAGTCTAGTGGTTTAATAAAATGGCCGTGATCCACCTGGTGGGACCTGGGTTCGATGATGGGGTTGAGCAAAATTTTTTTTTATGTCAGAGGCGGCAAACGAGCCCGCGGGCCGCCTGATAGTAAGCAATCACCGCCGCCCATGGACATCTGCAACACTAGGAGGATCGCTGATGCGTTGCTGGCTAATGGGGGTATGGGGGGTGTGGGCCTCCGGCACTCGCACAAACTGGACGAAACACAATAGTAGTCACTATTATTTTACGCTGGTATTATGTGAGAGGGTACTTCCCCGCACGAGCCGGCCCATTCATACTGTAAAACAGCATGGCTCTGCCACTACAAAATTTGTATAGGTTTTTCGAACATGTCTTGGGTTTGTATTCACCAACCCACATTTCGTATGCGTATTGATTAAGTCAGTACCCATCCTAATAACGATTACTTGACTTCAAGGATAGATGTCTTATGCAATCGGATAGCAACTGGCTGATACTTTAGTCTTGGGCACTAGTTTTCCGGCAATGATGACGTACTTACGTACGGATTAGTGTAATCAATAAAATAATGAGTCATGTATTACAATTATTGTATGTATAATTTACTATGAACTGACTTAAGTGAATCGTTTTTCGGATCTCCTTGGCACTCTTGCTTATAAAATAATTACATATACCTAGGTATCGTTGACAGAAATCAGTGACTCGGCCTTTTTATAAATATACTAAAACTGGCTCTAAGTACACTTGTTTCAAAAGACTAAATGTACAGCAAGGATAAGTACTTAAACAATATAAATTATAAAAACATGTCTGCGAGTAACGATTATTACACGTTTTTCTAACAAACATCAATTATGAGCATTTAATAGCTAGGTGTATCTAAAGAGAACAAAAACCAACATGATAAGTTTCACCAAATTACAGCTGTCAGAGTTACAGAAAATCGCCGTATACTGTCTTCGTGGATCAAAGATAATACGGAGCCGAGTTGCCTCTGTAATTAGGCTCATCCCGCGCTCGCCGCCAAATGGTCTGCCGGCAATCAATTAAAACAATATTTGAAATAGTGCTCCCAAAAAAATTAAAAGGAAGTTCTCAAGCTATAAACATTCCGTATTATGTCCGATGGGCTGGTGCCGTCTCCGTCGCGCGTGTAGCGCCGTCTCGCTCGCGCTGCGCCGATGCGTCTGCGCGGGCCATATTACCAAGAGGATGCGCGTTGGAATGAATTATGAGCGGCATGTTACCGCCAAAGCCTTGTTTGAGAGAGCCAAAAGTAATTAACTTCGACTTAGTTAAGATTATGACTTTGAAGATACCTCCGATGTTCACATGAGAGCGTACCGCTCGTAGCTGCTACGGCGTAGCATTGTTGCTACGACGTAGCAACGAGATTATTGTTTAGAGAATTTGGAGCAAGTTTGTACAGTTGAATATAGAAAACATAATATCTTATGGGAAGCGACGTTTGAACGTTGTGATAAAGCCAAACAAGCCAATGCGTAGACAATAACCAAAATAGGTTTTCTTTCGAACTTTGTAGAGCCCAAGAAACCATTATTCACTTGAAGATTTGCAATTTATTATTATAAATTAATTCATTATTTCACCTGGTTCCCGGGGTACTCCGCACCAAAAAAACTACTATACCCATACAGATTTGTTATAAAAGTATTAAGACCCTAATATAATACCGACGAGAATCGAATCCACAGTCAATGCCTGTTTAAAAGCGTCGGCTAAATCCCTTTTAAAAATTAGAACCATATGTTTTATTCACTTTATTGATATCACATTAAAATGTAAAGAAGGAAATTATACTTATTAAACGAAATATCTATTAGTGACCGTATGTCATAGCGTTCATGACGGAGCATATAATAAGTGTCTTGTTTTGATGTTCAGAAATTGTGTTGATAGTACGCTCGGCAACATCACTCGCGTGGTCCAAGGGAAAGTCAGAATATAATATTTTTTATTTAGTTTTATTTTTATTTTTTAGTTTACTTAGTTTAAAACATTATTTCATAACACAAGAGTAGGAAAGGTGGACTTAATGCGTAATGGCATTCTCTACCACGATAGGAATGGGTAATGCTAACGGGCAAAAACATGAAGTACTAAATTTACATGTTTATGTATATTTGAGGATTCAGGCGACTGGGACCAAATAAAACTGGGACCGCGGTCCCAGTTACCTGATAACATTTTTGAATCGGTCGACTGGGACCATATACCTAATTTCCTTTAATGTACAGTTAACAGAAAAATCAAGTTATAACTCAGGATTTTATTTTATTTAGTATTACGGTCAAGTATTTTGGAAGTGAAAACTTCTGACTACACTTTTTTTATGGGGAAAAAATGTTAAACTCGCGACAGATTAGTAAGATTGATTTGCCATGCTCGTCGAAGTTATAGGCGCCCAGAAACACCAAAGAGAAGTCACACGGAATATCTAATGGCGAAGTAGAATTTCATGGAAATAAAAGCGAGTGATGCAAAACTTCTATTTGAAGTACCAGGCGCCCATAAGTGCCGAAGAGTAATCACACGGAATATTTCATCCTAAAATGGCAGCGTGGTGAATAAAATTCATGTAAAATAAAAGCGAAGTGATGCAAAACTTCTATTTGAAGTACCAGGCGCCCATAAACACCAAAGAGTAGATCGAAAATTCGTAAGACGGATGGAGAGTAGACAGGCGGTGCGGGGTTGTGTCAGTATGGATTTGTCATAAAAGTGACATTCGGTTGCTAAGTAACATTGTTATGAGGAGATGATTGTCATTGCAAATAAATATTACACCACGATATGTGCATCTTCTGACTTTATTATAAATATATAATAGGAGTAATGAGTACTTACTTTATGGTGTATAAAGTTAAGAGACATTAAGACTGATTTTTATATTATTGTTTTGAGGAGATTTCTGTTGAATGTTTACTTAGAATTACTAGTTAAGTAGGCATATGAGCCAACGTGATTTTTAAAACATAATTAAGACTGTTATACTGTTTAAGTAGGTAATACAAAAACTAACTTACCTTTGCAAAAATTAACTTTGTTTTATTTGTGACACCTTTTCTGCTAACTGTACTAAATCTTGTATTTCAACAATGGATTTGTGGTTAAAATTACGGGTGGTCCCACTCGCCTGACGAAATAAACAAATAAAAACTAATCAGGCAACTGGGACCGCGGTCCCAGTTATATAGTGGTCCCAGTCGCCTGAATCCTCGTATATTTAAATATAGACGATTGATAAAAATGTATGTACCAACAATAAAATATTCGTTTATGCAAAATTTCCTACTTTTTATAACTGAAGAAGATAATTTGATAATAGGTTGTTCTTTAACGATACCTAATATACATATAAATATAATATTCATTTTTTTTAAAGAAACCAAGTTGGTTGTCGGGTTTAAAACTCTGTCTGTCTCTCCATTGCAGCGATAATTGGTTTGTTCTCTTTATTTTTCTACATTATTATAATATCAAAAGAGATCAAGATAATAGAAAAGTCATAAAGGATAAGTAAATGAAATTGAAAACTTTCTAAAAATTTATAATGTTAAAAGCACATTTATAAGCTTTTAAAAAAACTCTCCAAAAAACGTTTTAAGCTCGTTTTTCCAGTGATATAAAATAAATACATAAAGAAACATATTCTTTCAAAATGATTTCATTTAAATAAATTTTTTCGCTTTACAATCTCCGCCGCTTACACATGGACCACACGCGGAGTCACTCGAGCCGCTAATCGAGTTTGTCGGTCGATGGTATCTCCAAACTGTACGTTAATAGTACCAACGCCTCCGTGCCTCCTCACTCCCCCTCTCCCCTCCCCCTGCCTTACCTCTCGCCCCTCACTCGCACCTCACGGCCCGCACTCCCGAACAATGGGAATGTTTAATTCATCGGAAAATCTGTCGTGTTCGATTCGATATCTGTATTTACAAACAACGTATGCGATATATTCGATTGTCTCGATGGCGCATTCGCTATAGAGGTTCGAGTTAGAGGCCATCATAGATAACAGAAACTAAAGGGAAGCCATGAATTCGATTTCGTGTAGAGCAAAAATTCATATAATAAACAATTGTTGTTTCATTATGCTTATAGTCATTGTAAAAAAATATTTTATATTTTATTTGTTTGTGTTTTAAATATATTTTATTTATGTTTATATTGCACTAGACTTTTATTAATATTGATTGTTTTAGTATACAGGTAAAATTGTTATTCTTACCTCATAAAATTTTTAATCGTTCGATTAACGAAATAAGTTCTATAACCACCACTAATTTAAATCTGACAAAAATACAAAATAAAACCAAAGCTAAAATGTATTAGTAAACAATGTTGTGAAATAATATGCCTACTAACGATATATATAAAAATAATGAAGTAGTAAAAGAGTTAAAGCAATAACACTGCTTTAGCAACAAAACAAGCCAGTACTTGTAAACAATATTGTGTACAAACCAAAACGCGCATTGAACACTCCCCAACTAGGTTAACGTGTCAAAAAAATATCAAACGCTCGTAGATTAGCCGGAAGCAATACTTCACTGTTATAGCACCAGGATCCATTTGCTTTGAATATAATAGCCATTGTTCTAGCCCCGAATATAATCGAGGGAAGTTACCTTGATTTATCGCGGCATTGGCACATTCTCTTACTTTATTATTTTGAAACCTTGTCGTGAAAGGGCCAAAGCTCCTACTTGGAACAATATTCAAAGACCGATTCAAATCGCAATTAATTGTTTCAACAAAACTTTAACTATTCGCCATCAAAACTTAATTAACGATCCTAATAATATAGGTAGGTACTTAAAACCTCTTAGGTAAAGCGTCAATCTGTGTAACTACTCTAAAATTGATTACCCAAGCTCGTCGGGTTAAGTGACAGATAATTCTAATTATATAAATCTGCTGTACGTTAATTAAGTAGCAATAATTAAGTTTAAACATTTAACACGTTTGTCAAAGATAATGAATAGTCTGCTATTTTTTCTAAATTATCACTTTCTATTAATTTACACTAAGGAAAACTGAATCATAATATGATTATGCGAGTATGTTCTACCTTATAAATATACATCGTTATCGCGCGGGCAGTTTCGGGGCGACGCATGGATACTGATGAATAGGGTTGCCACGCTTGGATCTTTTTTTAAAAATTATATTTGACCAATAAAAATATCGATTTTTAAATCGATATTATGCATTGAATCTATTTGTAATCCTAAATCGACCACTGACACAACAATGTTACTTTACGATTTTTTTCGGTTTCGATAACTTAACCAATTTTATGAAAATGTTATTTTTATCCTAATTAGTCATTTATAGCTGTATGATGTCAATTTCTGACTTACTGGACTGAATCAACCCTCAGAGAAAGTGTTGCTAACTTAAACAACGCTTCTACACTACTTTGTCCCAATTTTGAATACAATATCAAAATAGAAATAATATTCTATTTATCCTCATAAGGTATTTATCCTCATAAGGAATATACATAACATGAAAGGCTTTAATTTAAAGAATAAAAAAACATGCAAATATTCTAATACTCATTATATACGTGTGACAGCCCTTCGGTCATCTATGCGTCGCCCCCAAACTGCCCGCGCGATAACGATGTATACTTATAAAATATCAGTACCTAAGTATTAATAGGTATGTGTCATAGTCTAAAACTTTGCAACTTTTTTTTTCTAGCACTCGTAATGATTTCACGGTCATAATCGCTTATAACGTATAAGTACATCTAAATAGTATTATTTTTCTTTTCAATGTAAGCAATAACAAAGTGAAAACCGTAATTTATCGTATACCCTGCTCAATTCTCTTCGGCCAATATTTTCTCTCACCGAAAAGTATTTTTCTTGAAATATTTAAATTTGGATTGTTTCCATTCATCCAACGTTGCTGTTATTGTTGGGGTTGAAAAGGAAAATGGATAGATGATGTCGTTGCTTATTATTCATTGTTCACTCGAGGGGAGGCTCCGAGGGCCGCACCTTTTCTTCTCCTCCGTGATTTAGCTTATTTTTTAAGTAACAAAACAAGTAGCGCCTTTCGAAATATTACACCTCATAAAAAGAAAGTTGTTAAGAGTGACATTGTATTCCTTGAACCTTTCGCCCCTTCACGGGTACATTTTAAAATCGAGACGGGAATAAAGAAGCTGTTTGATACGCCGCTCCACATTTGTCGGTAGTGCCTTTTGTTTCATTCTACCGACATAAAAGCTATTTAATCACATCGATAGCTTTGATTAAGCTCGCCATATTTTAATCCAAACATTCAATTCAGATCCGACAAAATCGATCGGACACGCTCGTAATCAAAAGTCCGTGATGCAACAAAAAACTAATTGACAACAATCAACACTGTTGCAACAAAAAACAATATTTTCTATCATTGTCATTAATAATAGTTAGAAAAAAGTCATTCACACCTTGGGCGCGCTAACATGACAAATGCGGCGGTCGGCGGCGCGCACAAAGCGCGTGCGCCGGCGCCGCGGGGCGCCGCGCTCAGCCTAAATATTAATTATCTACAACACTACGAACACCTTTTAGGAGATTATCGCACTTTTGTATAGCGTAATGTAACAATCTTTAGATGTAGATAGCGCCGGCGAGCTCGTACGAATACCCGATCGTATCCGGCTCGAAGGACCGGTGTGATTGTAATACAGTTGCTCTATGATTTTATGTTTCTATACGTTCAAGTTGATACTATCTTTCATTTTATCGTCCTGTAAATTGTGAGATGTGTCAAAATAGGTAAATTTACTCGTTTATAAGTCGAGAAAAGGATAAATGTTACTACTACGGTTCATTTGATTGTTATTACACATTATACCCCTTCTTTGTTTACTAGTATTCCATGTTATAACAAAATGCCTTTAATAAAATACTACTTCAGTCATTTCAAAGCATTTCATCCCCAGATATTATCAGCAGCAGTAATTGAAAATGCAACGACAAAACGCTCGGTTCATTTACAATAAAGCCGCCGCCCACCCGTCCTCATTACATGTAGCCTCACCGCAGTCAATTTACAAATTGACATTTCCTGTGGCTACGAATACATGAGCTGTGGATAACAAATGTTTTTATTACTTTTATCGGCGCATTAGCGTGCTGCCCGATAGAGAATTATAATTTAATTTTGCGGTGTTTTAAACGGCTTGGCCCGAGGCGACACCATGTGGTGCCCGGTAGGTCCGCCGACCAGTGCGACTATGAAAACGCTTCGCGGGATACAACTGATGTTCGATCGTAGGCTCTTTTCCTTTTTTTGTAAGCAGAAACCGTTGATATCAAATAAAATAAATAAATAAGAAAAATATTTAATCACAATTTCGTTACAAAAATATGATAATAACAATAAAATTATACATAATCTTTAGGTCAAAGAGAGAAAACATGGTCCACTAGTACTTATATTATCAGAAAATTAAATGGACTTTAATAGTTTGTTGGATAGAAACACAAAAAAAAAACATAAAAATAACATGACGAGGTAAGCTAGAATTTACTAGTTTGGTCCCCTTACGCCCCATCCTGTATGTGAGGGTCTTTAGTTAATTTCATGGGATGCGATACAGAACAAACTTTTTTTGCTTTATTGAGGATATCTGGGACCGACGGAATAGCATTTACTTTCCGAAGCAATAGGAAAAACAAATTCCTCCTTTTATTTCCAATTCGATTTGTGTTTAATCGCCTAACATAAACCTCTCTATAGTCGGCTTTGCGACCTATAACCTTCCCACCATCCGGTTCACTGCAAAGCTAGCTTTTTATTGTTCGGTCATTTATTATTCTACCAGCGAGCGCACCCGAGAGTCGCAACTAGTTTGCAATAATTACACATACCGCCGCAGGCTGATCGGGATCATTGGCACCTCTCGATTAACAGCTTATTCCACTTTGTTCACCTTGGTGATATTACTTAGGTAAATAGTTTATATTATCACCCGGAGACGACATTTGGGTTCCATTTCCGCCTGAGATTTGGTTGACGGTATAAGACTTTTTCAAAATTTATAGCTTTGCTTTGGCTGCGTTCCGTCAACCTCAAGTTGGAAAACCAGTACCAGACTCAAAGATCAGAGGATACTTACTTTTTGGTAGCACATTGACCGATATTCCCTGGTTAAGTTTCATTTGTATTCCTTGGAATTAATTCATACAAGAGAACAGGTGCGGAAGAGAATGCTAGAAATTGTCAAATTGAAAAGCAACTTAATATTTTAATCAGAGTTACAATTTTATATGTATGTACAACGCTCTAGATAGTTGACTTATTGAAGCTCGTTGAAAAAGGCATATGTGCAGCAGTAGGCGTCCTATGGCTGATAGATGATAATGATGATTCGACTTGGTTGATCTAGGTTAGGCCGGTCAATCGCCTCAAAACGATCACCGGTCGTCCGTCTACGGGGTGTGAAGGAAAATCAGGAGTATCTATGGGGTATAAGGATGCTTTAGTCCCAAATCCCATACATGGCTACAGGTCCATAATCGCGGTCCACCGAGACCAGCTTAATGGTTTTTTGCGAGATTCTTCCAAAAAAAAAAGGTGATATCACTCAGGTGAACAAAGTGGAACAAACCTCGATTAACAGCCACATTGTGCCATGACAGATAAATATTGACTGCCGAGGTCGATCGCCGTTGTCCGCAAATTGTATCGCATTCGTACGATACCAGTATTGTGTTTCAATTGAGCTTGCACGTGTGAATAGCCGCGATAAATCGTGCTAGTCACAATAATCATTATTAATAATACAATATTAATAGTCATTTAAGCATCTGTTGAATGTGAATTGAAAATTAATCGTGAACTGTATTTCTACATCAAACGTAATTACCTAGTTGATTTCAAAGGTCAATGTGCAAGGACTGCAAGGGTGTTAACTTATCGTGATCACTGCTAGTACAAAATTAAACGCGAGAGTTTGTATTGATGGGTGAATTGGTAATGTTGTTTCACACCTTTACTTTGATGAAATTGATATAACTTCTGATGAGATTTTTATTAATATTCCCATGCAAACGAATACACATGAGTAAAATAAAGCAAACTTTGCTCATTCATTAATATTGTATGTACCTAATCCATGCCATTTTTGGTAGTAAATAATTTTGCTGTAATTAATAATGCTGAGCATTTGAAATTGCAATAAGTGCTTCGTTGGTTTTTTTTTAAATAATGATATATTTGATTATGTTCGTTCAGTATGATCCATTCATGTAACCTTCAAGTTTTTTCAAATTATATTAGAATATTCCCTTTTTTCTTTCACTGGCTTACCATTGTAAGCTCACACAAGTACCTATATTTTAAGAAAATGATCCCAAACAAACTTTGAATACCCGGCTGTATTACCGAGATGACGATAAACATGCAGTGGTTATTGTACTTCCTAAGTTATTACTCAACGATCATCTAAATTATCCACGAATGATTTACACGTCCAAGTGCGGTACAAAAAGTTAATAATTGGAAAGGGATCAATGCCACCGTCCCGGCTTTAGCGGCCGCCGCCGCGTAAGCCCTGACAACTAGTCAAATAAATAAAGCCCAACAACAAATATTGTAATAACCAAACTCACCGAGCAATGCTCGCGTCGGCGGCCCCGAACAAATCAAGTAAAAATGTGATCAACCCATACGGCATTTAAGGACTAATGTCGTCTTACGCTAAATGACAACCAAAATAAGATTCTTTCAAATCCCGACCGAGTGATATACAATTCCCCGCGCCGGCCGATTTTCAATTTTGACCGCACAATGATAAGAATTAAATTCGTCTGCCATTTATATTAAACGTAAAATTTTATGGGAACATTAAAGTTAAGTGGGAAATCCGAAAAGGAGTGTTAAAACTCAAGCGAGCAGATGGCGGCAGCGCGGCGATGATACAAACTCAATTATTTACACTCAATAAAAAGGACGTTATACGAGTATTAGAAAATAACCTGCTAAACAGTCAGATGAGCTCGAGACAAGGCGGTGTTTATGAGATAAGAAATTACTGAGAAACGAATACATAGGTGTGTTGGGCGAGCCTACATGGAATACTCGCACTCGCCAAAGGCCATTCTTCGAGTTAATGAAAGCGCATTGTCGGGATAATTTGCAGAAAAGTGCTGGAAGGATTGTCATGTCACTTTCACTTCAACACTTATCGACGCTTGTAGCCTGTGACAGGTATATTCTAGGAAACTTCTCGCCGGTCCCATGGATTTTTATGGTTGGTAACTTTACTTCGTGTCTACACTTAGGGTTATTTACAAAACTAGCTAGGCACAGAAACACACTACATAAGCCAGCGTTATTTTTATTTACTATATTTTTCGCAACAATTATAAATGTCTTGAAAAAAAAAACATATCTATCACTGCTAAAATTGTAAAATGATTTATTAAAAAGCCATCATAATTATGGGTAAAAAACATTTGAAGTTAGAAAAAATAACTATTGCTCAGGGTAACCCAGATAAAAAGTAAATAGGATATTTAACCTTCCTAAATACTTTTAGATGTTTTAAATTAGAGTAGGTAGGTAATATCTCTGTATAAAAAAGTCTCACAATTCTTTCTCAATAAATAACACAAGCTGCAGATCAAAAATAAAATAAAGTGAAACAGAAAATTAAATAAAACTATAAAACAAATATTAATAGTCAAATAATTACACCACCTAGCGAGCAATTACCTCCACAACATAACACTTCAAATCGAGAACTCATCTCACAAAGGCCATTAAAACTACACCATCTGTATCTGTTAATCCACCGTGATCATCCGCAGTATTTACTGGTCCTTGATTCAGTCACGGCAAATATAACAAATGTTGGTAAAAAACGCACAGGTAGACGCAAATATTTGTGAACAATTTGTAGAATTCACACTTAATAAGAAGATGGCGCGTTTATTTTTTTCTATTAGTGACCAGATCCGCCGGCGGTGCGTTCAAAGGATAATCATTAGGCCACGGATAGAGAGCGGTGAAGACCAGTGAAGAGTCTCGGAACTCAAGCAAACTCATGCACACATTGCTACAGTTTACTACCTATTGATTCACATCACTCGGCTTTCATACACAAGAGCGTGAAGAGCATGTATGCTTAAATACGAGTACTTCCTACTTAAGTGTGATCTGTGTACTATAACAACACGAGTTCAAAGGACTCCTTGCTATTTACTTATTCTGAATAATATCTGTTCAAAATAAACAGTTTTTATGATGTATAGAAAAGTAGATAACAAATCTAGTTTTAAAATTAGTTGCATATTCTTTGTATATAGCATTTATTTTGTTAAATAAAATATAATCCGTTTACTGAAGTACTCAAATGTATCGATATATCGATACGAATGGTGATCTTTTGCTGCAAGTTTTTTAGGAAATCCGCCTCACCGTTTTCTTCTTTGCACTGTGATAGAGGTGCTATGATTGCGTCCGACATCGCAACAGGTGACAGGCATCCCTTGTGATGATTATTATTATTTATATTTCGGACAGTTTTGTTACAGATACATTCATTTAAGTTTTTTTTATAGCACTCCCGAGTCCCGGAGCAAATCGCCTGCATCTAACGCGCCGATTGTCGCTTTCCGCATTAATGGCCCGAGCGCACGCCCTCGTGTTTGCAAAGATCGGATTCATTGTGGGTAAGCCGCTCGGGTATAAAACTTACTTGACTTTTGTCAGAGTCCGACTGGCTAGCTATCACTCAGCATAGGTGAAATCTGCTGCCATAACAGCTCTGGCTATGTTCCGGTAGTAATAATGTGAGAGTCGGTACACTTGAAATCAAAGACACAAAGATCAGATGAGCTTACAGTCTGGCAGCACATTTTGCGACGTTTCCTGATGAAGTGTCACTCAATGGAATAGGCTGCAGTGGCCGCTTACCATCAGGTGGGTGTCTATCTGCCAACTGATGTAGTATAAAAACACTGTACGCTCCTATGATCTTGAAGCATTTGATTTCAGAGGCTGGGATAATAAGCTTTGTTGTAACGTTTCATTTGGCGAGTGAGAGTGCCGGACGCGTTGGGACGAACGACAAAATCTGTGCACCATGGTGCATTTTTCTTATTGCGGACTTTTCTAAAAAACACCTTACATTACTCAAGTGGCTGATTCAGCGATGTTTGGGCCGAGCACTCCTGGAGCAAATCGTCCGAGTCTAATGCGCGGGGGTGTCGCTTGCGCTGGGCTAATGGCTCGAGCGCACGCCCTCGTGTTTGCAAAGGTCCCGCGATCGGATGCATTGTGCGAGCCCGTTGCTAATTTTTTACTACACACCACGATTCGTCATGGATCTATCAAGAATCTTGCGGTGACTCAATGATTTAACAACATAAGATAGTGTGCCTAAACAAAGTTTTAACTGTCTCTATACGTGCGATATTTATACAGTCCCTCGCCGGTTCTGATGTAGTGGACTATATTTGGAGAAATATGACAGACGTGAGAAGGTATATGTCAATGACTGGTAAATAAATGAAACTCCACTAACCTTTTATCCACCAACTCCCAGGAATCAGGATAGCCTCACCATGTTACACGAACACTTGAGCGCAGATTGACAGTGTCTTATAGTTTCTGGTACGAAAGAGATCACACTAACACAAGAACGGCTTGGCCAAAACACGAGATAACACATGAAACATTTACAAAGTCACGTCATGATCAATAGGAGAAGTGGAAACGTTCCTTTTCGAAGGCGTAAGACGACTGACTTAACTATCATCCCAAACGATGGTAGAAATAAAAATCGATGGAGCAGATATCAATCTACCCACCATAATAACAAGAATTGTTTAATATGATATCATGTCCCTGTGTTGCACAAAACATGGGATAAAGTAAAACAAAAAATGAAATCATTCATATGTTTTTTGTAATATTTAATTAAATATTGTCCTGCCTCGACTTAACTACAACAGAAAATTAAATCAAAACAAAATGCATTACCTACCTACATAATATTATTTAGGGCGCCATGAAGATCAAAAGTCGATGTAATACGAACCAAATCCTTAATCTAAATAAAATGCTTTGAAACCGAAAAGAAAACCAGGAAAGACTTGCTATGTGCAACAAAATATGTTGCATAATATATTATATTATGACAGATTGCCGGTTCTAACAGTAGGTACCTATGTTGCATAATGTCTAAAGATTTTAAAGACTTTGAAAAAGCATAAAATACCCATGTTTATACATGCAGGTACTTCATAAGGATATTATCTACGGTCAGCCGCCATCACCGATCAAATGATATCATATTTTTATCGCCATTTCACAATTTACCGACAGCGTCTCCTTTATATTCGCCGGCTCATCTACCACATAGAACGCATTCGGCATACAAAGTCGTTGCGTATGTTACTTTAATGCCTTAAAATTACATAGTGGCTTATAAGTGACGCTTCTGTCGTGTAGCGCGACCGATTGAATTTAATGAGCCTATTTGCGCAGACGCCGACAATTTAGCGCGACGTGGACGGACTACGGACGAGCAACGTCTATTGGCGGCGGGATTAAAGACGGTATCGCACGGGAAATGCGCGAATTACCACCATCATTCCATGTACAAGGTTCAGTCGGAATTCGCTATTAACATTTAAGTATTAATATGTTTTAACTTCCTTTGCCAGTATCCATTTGATGAGACACGACACGACGTTTAATGTTTTATAGCAACATGATGAGATTAAACCTTTAGGTATCTAATTCTACTGTTATCTGGTTTTTCCTAGAAAATTATGAAAAACAAACAATATTAATTTGCTTTGATTTCTTCGCTCATCATGAAATACAGCAGTAGTTACAATGCACTGGGGCACAGGTGCTCTTTTAACTTTTAATTTCGTTGCTAGCTTCCATACTATTAATGTTATTTAATGGTGGCAGATTTGCCCACTGCGGCGGTGACTCCATAGTCCTACCACCATCTCCACCGTCACCAAAAGTTACTACCATTATCTTGATCCCAAACGGAAATCAAACTTATGTTCAGTTCTAGTGACGGAAGCACTGTTTCAAAGGTTGTCAATTCTGTACATATCCTATATTCTAGTTAGAAATTGTTCCGTTTCCAAATCTCGATTCTAGATGACTAAAATATGAAATTATCACACAAACTTAATATCTCTACCTCTACGAGGCAGGTATTAAAACTATTTAGGCAAACAATCTGTTCCTAAAAGATCCTACTTATACAAGATTTACGCCTAAAGCGTGACTTACTAACCTCGTAGCTCTATTACTAAGCTATAATTTAAGCTCACTGGCTGATGGTAGCTTCAAGTCTGCCAATGCTTAGATAAAACGTACCTAAGGCAATAAGTCAATTATAGTAGAAGACACCATAATCTTCACTTATAATAAACATAGTGTAATAAATAAGCAAAGTAACTACGGTACGAAACCGCACAAATGTAGCACCAGAAAGAGTAAAGTATCAGACTATGAATGCACTACTGAAGGGCACAGTTATATGAATCAAAGTATCGTTGAAATGATAATTATGATGATGACTAGAAGCGTTTGCTGGAGTCATCTCAGAATCCAAAAACTGTATATCTAACTTATATGCTTATAGCCATCCAGCACAAACACGTGGCTTTTGTCCTAGGCACCTTCTCCGTGAACGGTGGTCAAAGATTAATAAGTTTGTATACTATTTTTAATTTTACTTATTTCATTATCTATGTATGTGTTTTGAAAGATTGCAAAGATCCACAGACTAAATACCATATTTCTCTATGCAAAGATCGCACGCATTTTAAATGCTGGTCGTGGGTTCAAGCCTGGGGTAAGTCCGAAAAATTCTTTTTTACACATTTGTGAGGCGTCAATTAATGGCTTAGGTCGCCAAAGCCACTCACTATTCAGGTGAGCTACATGTCTATTTACTTGCTAAAAAACGTGAATATTTTGTTGTGAAATGTGTTTTTTTTTTGTCTCCTTTTTAGGAGCTTATACTCATAAGCTCAACTTTTCAGTAGGGCTGTCACTTATGGGCAATTCATCAGTAAACATTTTTTAATTTCTTTTACGGCTGTGCCTGAGGTATAGAATTTACTTCCAGCACTTCATTAATGAAGAAACCAGATTCCAACGCTAATGTATCTTAAATAAAGTAATTAAAATAGAACGACCATGTCGCACTTCTGAATACCCTCCAGCGAAACTAAACTCTGTCAATAGTTAATTGACGTTAGCTAATTGAGATTAGCAATTTGAAATATGTTTGCATAAATTTAAAATTAAAACTAAGAAAATATTACTGTCCATTAACTTACACATAATATAATTCATCTACTATCCACTTAGAATCAGAATTATTACTTAGGTAAAACTGTCAGATATAAGATTACAAACTAATTAACTTTTTCCGTAAGACCGTAAGCAAAATGGTAATTACACACATCTTAGAATTTTTTATTTTATCTGATTAAAATATATCTAGTTTAAAATATCAATAAATGTCAGCCATTACTGTTTCGATGCAACCTCTGCTTAACCACCTACATATTAATAAAGATCATCTCCAATCATTCCAACTTTCTCTCTCCCTCGCACACAGCATCGATAAGTACCCTACTTCTTTAATCATTGCAATTTCGAAACAAGCTCAAGTGTTGTCGGTGTCGAATAAATTTTGTATAATGTAAACGTGATAACAATTTAAATTCCTCTGTAACGGGTCCGGAGCCGACAAAAACAACAAACAAACAGCGCGCGCCGCCATTGGCGCTCGGGCGCGGGGCGGCGCCCGCCGGCCGCCACTCCCGCCGCGCGTCTCGCTCGCACACCCAGTCCTTATCTTCCACTCCGCTGCGCGAGACGTGTGCCTGAAATACAGCCATCGCCGAACAGATATCGCGAAACTATGCCTCGGCCCACGCGCGAGTCCTACGGGGACCAGAAGCCGCCGTTCTCATACATCGCGCTCACAGCCATGGCCATCTGGAGCTCGCCGGAGCGCATGCTGCCGCTATCGGAGATATACAGGTTCATCACCGACCGGTTTCCGTACTACCGGCGCAACACGCAGCGCTGGCAGAACTCGCTGCGGCACAACCTCTCCTTCAACGACTGCTTCGTGAAGGTGCCGCGCCGGCCTGACCGTCCCGGCAAGGGCGCCTACTGGACGCTGCACCCGCAGGCCTTCGACATGTTCGAAAACGGCTCGCTGCTGAGGAGGCGCAAGCGTTTTAAGTTGCATAAAGGAGAGAAGGATAGTTTGAATGCTGAGCTGGCAGCGCTGGCCAGTTTTAATAGAGCTTTTCTGGCGCGCCAGGCAGGAGGGTCGGGTGGGATGCACAATGGGAGCCTGTATTCGCCGGCGGCGCTGTGCACGCGGCGGAGTCCGGAGCCGGTGGAGGGTCCGGACACGTCGGCGCTGCTGCCGGCGGGCCCGCGGCCGCGGCGGGCGTTCACGATCGACGCGCTGCTGCAGCCGGAGCCGCGGCGGTCGCCGTCGCCGCCGCCGCCGCCGCGCTGCCCGCTGCCGCTGCCGCCCGCGCCGTATCTGCTGGCGGCACAGCGCTACCACGCTGAGCTGCTCGCCGGCCTGCAGCAGTCCTGCCTGCCGCCGCTGTGGACCTGGAGGGACACCAGTCAATTTTCACATTATACGCTTAATTCATGAATGGTAAGTTGTAGACTGTAATTTCAATGTGGATTAAATTAACTTTGTTAACTTTTACTTTTGCATGATTTAGGACACCAGAGGATACGTCCTAAGAATGATGATGTACCTTTGTAACTACGAGTATGTAACAAATAACGTGCCAGCCGACAATTAACAGGTAAAAGCTATATGTGAAATGACAAAAACCACACTGAATCAAAAAGTTCTACAAGCAGGGTAATCGAATCATCAGAAAAAAGGAGAGACAAAAACCTAAAAACTAACCTACACAAGTCCTCCAGAAGATATCCAGGATGGATCAAGGCACATTGACTACATCAATTTTATTTGTCTTTTATGTTCTTACTATAATATCATAGCATCATGTTCTATTATTACTTTGCATTTTACAAATAATATTTAAAAGGCATAAAATAATCTGAGAATACGAAATTTGAACGTCAGTATTGGTTTTCAATATTGACGTCAACATCAAATTTTGATTTTACAATCAAACACACACCTCTACAATAATTTATTAACAATAAGAATAAGATACACAAATATAGAAATTCTCTACCGAGACTTAAGTGGCACAAAACTTAAGATAACCAGTCTTAAGAACAACAAAAACAAATACCATTGGTATTAGTTTTTGGACTTTTTGGTATTAGCAAGAAATAGATCAAGAACAAAGACCTAGAGCCAGTTTTACCACTGACAAAAAAGTTTGTGACATCTATGAGATGACATTGCAGATGCTAACATTTTTTGCAATAATAAATAAATCTTTAAAAATAATAAATAATAGGATTCAAGCTTAGAAAAATTTCAACCCCGTGGTTTTTACAATGACGTTAGACTCTTGATTGGGTGGCCTCAATTAGCTACGAATTTCTAATGATATTAGAACCTGGTCCCCCTCCTGGGTTTGATATCCGGACCCCTCAAAGTATAATCCAGTAATCCTAACGTTTTCTAATGGTTGTTTCGATAAGATGATGTCCACGAGTGAGACTTTTTCCAAGCAAGTGGCCATCAAAATGACACTTTATAACACAGGACCGGTATATTTTTCGGTCAGTTATCTCTGATACCGTTCTTACTCTCTTTTGTTAATTTTCAAAAAAAGAAATCAGTGTCATTATCAGCAACTTAACGTACCTATCTATTATGGCCACACTTGCCCTTACAAACTCATAGATGATATAAATTATATTTTACTTATAAACTTATGTATTTTTTCTTCATTGTCTTATATTTTTTAAATAATTATATGTATTAATAAAAATCTTAAAAAAATTGATTTACTCACCCAATTGGCAATTTAGAGTAAAAGAAATTCCTTTATTTATGATTATGCATTGATAAAGTTATTAACTTGTATACTAAATAAATTATGTTCCGTACGTTTTAACGGTGCTACACACTGTGCGCCTACATTTAATATGAGACAAAACATTTGCTTATTTGAATCGACAGTATGTAAATTATGTAATCACCTTAAACATTCTAATTATAATAAAAAACGTGACATTTCATCTCTTATTATATACGTAGTATTTAAAATTAAGAAGCACGTAGCAATTAGCGCTGCTTGAAAAAAAAAAATAGTCGGAAGGAAAATCAATATTACGAAATTAGACGAAAGTCAACGGGCACTCTTCGCCATCCACCCAAGAAATGTCACTACGGCTGGTATACAAAGTCATCACCCGTGATATCGTCCGCATAACAATGAAAATAGCACTAGTTTTGAACATTATCATTAATATGCAAAATTGTTATAATAAGCCACATTTTGCATTTTCTATTCTAACTATGATCTTTTCAATTAACAGCACTAAAATAATGTAAAGTGCCTCTTGATGAAAGTTACAGCTGAATAATTTCCGCTGATAACAATAAGGTACTTAAATATAATTACTAATGAACATTTGCCGCATCCATTCATTTCATCACTCACTCTTTCACTCGCAAATATTTTCAAAGAGGTATCTTTGTAATACAATTTATTATTCATGGGCAACTAGAGTTGGGATTATGACCAAACTGCCCATTGTTCTTCACAAGTTAACATTTATAATCACTTGCATTTGTTATGTGCAAGTAATTTAATTATATTATGTAGTGTGCGAAAGTGGAAATTCACTTTACCATGATACCATTTCTACGAAACACTCTAATTAAATTAAACTGAATGCTGTTAAACAAATAACAAATAGATGAGCAAATTCTATAAATAACTTTAAAATAATATTTTTTTATCTTGTTAGGCTACTTATCAAGCAATTTTATCTTAATGTTAGATATAATAATATACATATTATGTTACGGTGGGCACTACCCCCCTCTTGCGTAGAGGCGGTGGCAATCGCAAAGAACACAGTGCCAAAAACAAAATATACTACAAAAGTAACCAGAAGTAGAAGATTAAACGATTGAGTACGTAGTTTTTTTTAAATAATAAACAATGAATTAATTTATATTAAATGTGCTTACGAAAACCGCATCTGTGTTAATTCGTCATTCAAAATGTGGATCGCAAATAGTTGCAAACCCCTCGAAGATCGTAACGGCTTTTAACGGTCGACTGAAAAAATATTTATTTATATATTTTTTTCCCTGTAGGTTAATATATAAACATGTTATGCAGTATCATAAAATACATACTAGGAGAACGCTCCTGAAAAATCACCAGTATGTATGAGTAAAGTCCCAGAGATATGTAGCTCGCAGTATGGCAACCTATCAAATAATTAAATGCTTCTTAGTGTCCCTCAGTGGAAGTGGCCATAGTGACCGCTTACCACCTTTGACTGGCCTGATGCAATGGCGCATTCGGTAGTAGTGACCCTAAACTAGAGGCCTGGGTTCGTGGGTTTGAATCCCACCTAGGAAAAACATTGTTGTGATGAATACACTGCATATTCTTTGTTGTGTCTGGGTGCGCATTTTATATTTAAGTATAAAAAAAATTGTGATACCTTTGTTTATTTTGATACTAACAACACAAGCTACTTCCTTATATGGAATCAGTTAATTTTTTTTTTATTTATCATTACTATCAGGTGAGCTGTGAGCCTGCTAGCCAATCAATATCTATAATATAAAAATGAATCGCAAAATGTGTTGGTAAGCGCATAACTCAACAACGCCTGGACCAATTTGGCCAATTCTTTTTTTAAATGTTCGTTGGAGTTTAAGGATGGTTTTTACGGCGAGAAAAATTGAATTGATTGATTGATCAATTCCCACGGGAACGGGAACCACGCGGGTGAAACCGCGGGCGCCCGCTAGTGGAATAATAAAACATCTTTGAGTTCAATTTCCATCCTCCATCGACAAGAGCGATACATTTAAGAAGCAGTTATGAATTATCCATTTAATTGCTTTGTAAAAAAACTGTATGACTTAGTAATAGTCGGAATGTGGAGATTGTATTGATAAATATAAAAAAAAATATTAGCGATTGAAAAGAGTGACCTTCGAGTTCCTGGCAGGTTCTTTTCGATGGATATCAACATTCTGATACCGGTGGTAGAGTCACTGTGAAATTCATAAATACTTCCTTGAGGCCTACATGAATAATAAAGATTATTTTTATTTTTTATAGCGGCCGCCTCCGTGGTTTCACCCGCGCGTAATTTTTTTTTCTAATTTCCCCTTTTCCCCCCACATTCCCGGGATAAAAAGTACCCTATGTAACCCGTAGTGTAGCTTTCCAATAGTGAAAGAATTTTTCAAATCGGTTTAGTTAGTTTTGGAGCCTATTCAATACAAACAAACAAATCTTTCCTCTTTATAATATTAGAATAGATATTACGAGTATGATGAAGGCTTTGCACTATGATGGGGCATTATTAGACTGTGATTTTATTCATTTAAAGACCATACAACTTGACGACACATTTGGTGTAATGATCAAGAAATCAGCTATTACACCAGATGGGTCACAGATTCGATTTCCGTACAGTACAAACATTTGTGTGCATGAACACGTTTGATTGTGTCGGTTTGGTGTTTCTATGTATATTAAGTATGAATTTACAAAAAAAAATGTTTGTCCATCCTTTGGCAGCCCTAGAACAAGCTACGCTTAGATTGGTGCTAGATGGCGCTGTGTGAATAACGTCTAAGATTATTTATACACTAAACTGAAATGGGCATTTTTTGCATCACGCACTTTACTACTTGTTCTATTTATTATAGGAAAAAAAACAGAGAACGCATATTATTATCAAGAAGTCTGTTAAAAATAACTGCCTACTTACATTTTTCTATCTAGTAGGTATTTAACTTTCATGTAAATGCAATCCGGTAATGCAGCCCTGTTCATACACCGTTGTGCATTGGTTATGTGGCAATAAAAACTCAGGGTTAGTAGCCCACTACTGATATACACTAATGAATATGTCTGGTAATAGCCATATCGCCGTATTTATTAATAACAACCATGTATCTGTATGTGTGAACAACAGCAGTGCTAAACAACCTCTTCTATCGTTTATTTAGCCTAGTATAAGACAAAATAAAATAAAAAAAAACCCAGCGTTGACAATTTTGGTTAGACACCCGGTCACATTTTAGTAAATACAATATGGGCTGGTCAGTAGCCACAAGGCTGGTACCAGCACGTCAATTGGGTGAAAAGAGGAAACCGGGGGAGTTTAGTGGGTAGTGGGGTGAAATAGTCCTGAGTACCACACATGGCTGCAGGTCTAGCTAGCCCGCGGTTCATTCTCCTCCGGAAAAAAGAAATTACAATATGTCCCGTAATATTTTGCTTTACTTGCTTCAAAAAAAATATCGCAAACAGCAGTCTCCATTATTTACATGCCTACTTCAATTTGTTTAAGTGAAGAGGCACCCCAGCTGAAGGTGGTTTTTTGACAAAATTAATAACTAGCGGACTAGGTGGCTTTAATCACCTGTAAATTCAAATTAACGCTTTATATTTTGTCACTGAACAAAACATTAGTTAGACAACTTTTCCATATTATTATGGAGTTACGAATTCTGCTAGACCAACTATATTGGAAAACAAAATGAACAAAACTTATGATCACTTTGTTTTGAAATATAAATAACGTTAGGTGAATGCTACTGGGAACTTTCTCTGCACGATTATACAGAAGCTAAAAAATATTGGTGTTAACTTCATACAAAAGATAGCGAAAAACAATATTGTTATTTCTTTATTAATACCGTAATACAGTTAGCGGCCATTCCGTTTAATTCAAATGCTTACTGGACGTTAAAAATAATGGTAATTGGTAAAACCTACATATACCGATTGCTATAAACCGAATTGATTGAAGCTACTTTTTAGTTATTTTGTTTTATGTACACATCATAATTGTGTAGGTACAGTTTAGTTTTAAAGTATAACTGAACTTAATTTGTTTTCAGAAGTAGGTATACACTAACTAACCTTTCACCATTTTTATGTAGCATGGTGAATAAATGACATCCTCAGAAACAGGATTAACAGTTTTAAGAACTTTTCCAAGCAAAAGGGTGCTGACACGCCAACTTCCCCTGCTTAAACCCAAATCAATCAAATTATTAATGGTGGGTTTGGATACTCCAAAAGGCAATAATATGATACATAATGAAATACACCTATTGACCTATAATTTATTTAAATCATCAATATGTTGTGGCTGACGTATATAGGTAATTAACCCAATGATGAATTCTGTGGTTGCGGAAACTCGACATAGACGTTTGAGGATTCATGTGGAAGCCATACGAAATGATGATGATGGTTGAGAAGTCGGCTATTTCACCAGAGGTCGCGGGTTCGATCCCCGCACTAGAGTGACTTAGGAAAAGGGGACTTGCCATTCATGGGCATTTCATTTTGCAGCGCTTCACTCTATCACTCCAAATAGAGCATAAACTTAGGACAGTCACTTAGCTAAGCGCATTATCTTGTCGTAAATGTCAAAACTGTGTACATGACTGTGTGTATTGCGTCGCTCTTATATGTATCTTTGGATATCCAAATATTCAGGAAGTGTTTATTAAATTTTCAAAACACTCCTAGGAAAAAAAATTTGACGTACCTACATGCGCTTATTTCATACACTGGAGTAGCCATCCTTGTCCATTTGCGTTTTGGTTTTTGTTTTTAAAATAAATATAGTTGCAGCTAAAATAAACAAATAAAATGAAATAGAAGATGTTACGCGAACATTAGTTATTTATTTGCATTTACCACAGAACAAGAAAATTTACCATTTTTCTTTTCTATGGCATTTACAATGTTTATAAACGAATTAACGAAATTACTATGTAATTTTCAATTTCACGTAATAACTTCTCTACCAATTACTCGAGCTCAAACGAAAGCCAACTCGGTAGCGTCGTCACACTGAGTCGTATGTACGGACGGCAGCAGATCAACCTATGTACTCTATTCTGACACAAAATTCCAATTGAAAGAGAACTCTATGTGATGTAAATAAAGCTGAAAATTGGTTGTAGAAATTTGAAAGATTAGGGTAGTCTAATGTGCTGTCGACTGTACATCTCAGTGTTTATTACTTTTGGTGTCCATTACAAGTTGATATATGATGCATTCGGATATCTGATTCATTAGCTATAATTCATTATAACAGTCGCTAGTTTGCGTATTTGTGCAACAAATTTTCATAATTTGTTGCGCAAATAAAGGTTTTCACAACAAGTAGGTACTATGGTTACATTTTTAATACCAGTGTATTAGAAATCTGAACGTTTTTAGAAAAAACTCAATGTATACGAATGATACTTGTGTGTACTTTCACGAAAAGTTGAACCGTTGTTTATTTTATTCTTTCGGAAACACGAGACTCTTCAGTGATAACATACTGATATTGTATAGACACCCAAAATTATACAATCATAAACGCAAATGTTTGTATCGATCGAAGTCGAACCTTTGGTGTTATAGCCCACTTCTCAAACATTAAACATCAGTCGAATAGAAAAAGTGCAAAAGAAATTTATCCGTAGCCTGACTTACCGTTTTAAGATCCCCAGAACAATAACAGCATACGTCGACAAAGTCAAATACTTTCGTCTCGATCCACTATATACGAGACGTGTCCAATTGGATATGTCTTTTCTTCATAAACTGCTGAATCATAGTATTGATAGCCCTGCCTTACTCAATAAATTAGATTTTAATATACCTATCAGATTGCCTCGCTACCCCTGTGGATTATTTAGAAATAAATTCTGTAGGACACGCCTAGGCCGCTGTTCACCGGTGATTCGCTTGCCTCGACTGTACAACGACATAACAAAAAAAAATCCCCTATTAGACATCAACTTCCAAAGTTTACCCAAGTTTTTGAATATTTTAAAGTCAATTGATTTACCTCAGCCCATGTCGAATTGTTAGAAGTTTTTGATTTTGTTTTTTGGTTTATTGTTTTGTTTTTTGTTTTATCTTAGTTTAGTATCACATCACTATTTTTTCAAGCTACAATGCATGCTGTGGCTACCTTTTATTTTAAGAGCAGTCAGCCTAAATGGTAAATTAATCTATCTTTAAATTATGTTTTATTGCTGTATCTTATGTTGGTGGTCCTTTAAATAAATAAATAAATAAATAAATTACACCAAATTGATTGACCTACTGTATTTATGAATAATATTACACGTAAATAAACGCAAGTTTCTCTTATAAAAATTTTGTCTGCATCAGCAATATCTATTTGTATAATCCTATGCCATTCGACAAGGTCTAAACTGTAAGTTGGTTCAACCATTTTGTCATTAAGTGGAACATAATAAGATACATTCTTTCGCATTCCTAACATTAGTAGGGACAGACTAATCGTGCATCGACGGAGAACGTCGACGAAATGAAAGCGTTAATAGTTACACATATTATATAAAGCATAATCACCCAACACTCGGGTGCCGGTCATTTCCCACACTTTTATAGCGGAAATAGAAGATAACTTGACTCGTTAATTAGCAAAAGCGGTCGGATTGTTTAGAAACTGTTTACATTCAATAATAATAGAAAGTTGTTAATGATGTGTCGATTTCCGATTGACAATGCCTTTTGTTTCAAGAGATTAAGAATAAACAATACTTAATACATATTATTTCCTTACTGATATTTTTATTGGTCTTGGGAAAAATAAAATAGTATAATTATTAATTACCTACAATAAAACACGTTCAAATTATGAAACGTATAAAATTGTCTGATCAATTTAAAGAATTGCCATTACAATTTACGCTAAGAATAATTCATATTTGAGATATTTTCCAAAAACATTGTTTCTTTAAAATGACACATTTTACCTTACTATTGTGTCTAAAATGGTTTTATGCATGCAATTTTTTACAATTATCATCAATATTTTATATTTCTACTGTAGAAACTCCCGAAGTTAGATACGAGATGTTGTAAACACGTCATGACAAATAGTTACATACAAAGTACTCATTAGTGCAAAAACAGCCCGGGGACAGATTACAACGCATAATGGACGTGGTTGGCAATACTTTAGAGAACATATTTTGTCATGTCATTTTAAGATGCGGCAAATATAGAGTTTACAACCATTTTTTTTATCTTGTCTCAGTTTGAAATCTCAGCCTCTACAATAATCATAAATTGACTAGCCCGATGGTGCATGGAGTAGTGGGTACGAATCCCACCCAGGACAAATAGTTAATTTAAATCTGATGAACATTGTGTGTTTGCTTTTTGAAGTATGTTTATATTTGTTGCACCTTCTGTTTTTTCGAATACCCTTAGCAGCAATAAAACAAGTGCCTAAGCAACATACTCTGGGGTTAATTCTACGTATAACTTTTTCCTACAATTTTTTTTTTAATTTTTCTACGCCTGTTGCTTTATAATAAAATGGGAAACAAAAAGATAGGTTTTACTCTAAACATTCACGTTTTGTATTCCTGAATGGAAATCAATTTTGAATGAATATAAGCGCAGTACCGTACACCTTTACGACCTTACAATAGCATATTTGTTTAAGTTACACATAAATTTATCACAAAAGAAGCATACCGTTAAATTTTATATCTACAACAGGATCTTATACATAGATACTAAATGCAGTTGATACTTTCTATGGAGTATGATGCAAATATTACAGTAAGATAAATAATAATAAATGCTTTCTTTGTCTGCAGGTATAACGTCGACGCTTAAGATCGATCTCAGATGTAGCTCTAGCTATAAGGAAACTCCTAGAGACAGTTCGTGTTATGCCTAACTAAATTAAATTAGAAGATTAATAAGACAATACCTAGTGAAGACGGTGGAACTAAGTGAGACCACAGATTAAGTGTACAGTGCGTCCAATTGACTGAAAGATCCGGCGGATGTGTTAAAAGGTAAGTGTAAATTATATGAGTTTGATATAATACATTTTTTTTTTGATAAGTGCACTTAATGTAAATAGATAAAGCAAACAAAAAAAAAGGGGAGGTCTTCGAAATAAGTTGATGGCGCCCTAAATGCATTAGCGCTATGTAAAAGAGTTGCAACCAAATCTTATACGTTTGCAAATGCAAATGTATAAGATTT
Organism: Mecyna flavalis; assembly: GCA_949319885.1. Classification (NCBI taxonomy): domain Eukaryota; kingdom Metazoa; phylum Arthropoda; class Insecta; order Lepidoptera; family Crambidae; genus Mecyna; species Mecyna flavalis. Next base: position 6,400,154 of record OX439426.1, read on the forward strand.
AGTTGTTCATACAAATATAGGTAATGTGCTTGATCGTTTCTTTGAAAAAATCCTAGTTGTCAGTTTACTCGTATACTATTTGTATAGATCAGCGTTAGTTTTGCGCTACTGAAAACATTACCGAAATGGCATTACAATTTTAATTGGACATTACTAGGGCCGGTATTATAAAATTTATTTATATTTATGTCCGACGCAAAAAGGAGAGTTTTGACTGCCATGTCGTTGTAACTTCGATTAGGTTATCTTAACGGCATCACACTTGCTCTAATGTACTGAGAATCAAAGTTAATAAAGAGAAAAAACAATCAAAGATTTTTTAATAATAAGAAATGGTATTTTTATATAATATTGATAAGATCTAAATCTATATAAAAATTGGAAAGCAACACTTCAGTGCTCCAAGCAATAGGCGGCTCCTCGTACGAGTATCTGCATTTAGTCAAAGTAATTTTATGTTGTAAGTCGTTTCAAAACAAAATACGATAGGAAACAATACCAAAATAAGCATTCTTTAAATGGATATTTGTAGTAGAGACAAGGAAGGTCATTTAGGTTCTGTTACCTATAAAGTCTCTTATACGCTCTATATTTCAGTGATGAAGTCCAAGCAGCTTTAATAAGTTTTTATAAGCATTTTTAAAGTCATTTGTATGATCTTAGAAGATTTTGTAGAAAACACTAAAGGAGTTGAAACACTCGATCCGTAGTTAGAACCAACTGCTACATACCTATTTGAATAGCCGATTACAAAACTGAAATACCTATGTATGATAGCACTAGTTTATATACCTACTCGTAGAAAGTTAATAACTTCCCTCGAGGGTTGTATTTCTTTAATTTTATTATTTATTTTGAAATTGGTGCTGTTTCTTCCTTGTTGTTAAGTACTGGCTTATTAAACAAGATAATAGGAACTGACAAACATATGAAAAAAATACGAAATTATGTTTTTTAGAGTAAACCATATCATGCATTTTGTATTTAAACAATTTTGTACGACTGTCATTTAGTATTTTAAAGGAATCACCTCAAGTTATATGAATACGTCCTAGTGCTTTTGAAGTCTTAAATCCTTACCTTTGTTGAACAGTAGAATTACCAACATAGGCACTTCTCCTAGCAACAAACTTTCTCGAAAATCGTTTAAAACAAAGGGGATACCCGTGGGCTTGGCACAACATATTAAACAGAGCTATGCACAATCAAAATATCTATACGTTGAAGCTATAAAGGCAATAAATAGCCAACAGCACAGTCTGACAAAAAAAAATACTTTCCCTCGTTTTTTACATGTGCTGTAACAAACTTGAAATGTTTTTTCCATCTTTTCAGGGGGCGACGGAAGAAATTCTCAAGATCAATTATGGACAACTCGTAATCATAATTAAAGTTTTTAAGATGATTGTTTTAGCAGTAGATGAATTCTTGAAACTGTGATATTTATGTTAGAAGTAATGTCGTGTAAATATGTACAGCTTAGCCAGTGTAATATGACAGTTATAATTTATTGTAGTCACTATATAAAATACAGATAATATTATGTGTTAAGAGTTTTCTTATTTGTCTTTATCATATTCGTTTATTTATTCATAAAATAGATAGAGCTAATTATAAATTTAGATTTAGGCTTGATCGTTGGTGAATATGCGTGCGTGCGCGCACTGGTATGGAGGAGTGTGCCAGCAACTCCTTCTTGCTATCATGGCTGGACAAATGGGGATAATTATTATACATATAATGCAAATTATATCAAACCAATAACGGCAACGTTATTCCACACCAAAATACATTATTTTAAACTTTAGAAACAAATAGCACCCATAGAAGTTTAATAAATGTATAAAATGTAAAGTCATGCTTAAAATATACAATTAACCACACCATTTCTTCATTTCACGTCGTGCGTTTAGTCACCAAAACAAGCGACTTGTATACATGTGACATGTTTGTTTAGTGAACACCCATAGAGAAAGGCATTTTATTATTCTATGTGAACATCCATAAATATATATCTAGTAAAATATGACCCATTTATATTATATTACTAAGTAATATTATGTTCTTCGAAATAAAATTGATCAAAAGTAGAACATAAATAGGCACTCATTAAAAAAAATGCGTCAAATTAAAAAAATAAGTTTTGGTTTGTACTTTGTTGTAGGTTTTTTCAGTGTCCGTCAATAAATTGACTCAAGTGACCATAGGAGATTAAGTAAATGGATTTGGCTGTTTTCTTAAATTTTTTGATTCTTGCCTGTCTGCCACCTGAATTAGCAGACAAGATAACTTCTTTAAATTTTTTGGGCTTGTAGTTGTTGTTATTTTGATTCCCAGAAAATCTTGTTGTGTTGCGAATAATCAATACGTTTGTATTTAAATATTTCCAAAATGAATTAGCTGTTTTTAAATGAATGCTTAATTTTACAGACCCAAACCATAAAGACACAACTTTGCCTTTCAAAAGACCCCATGAAGTTATAATAAATAAATACTGACATATAATAAAAATATATTGGGGTCTCCCTGCGTGATCGCATCAGAAATGATGAGATCCGCAGAAGGACTAAGGTCACCGATATTGCCCGAAGAATTGCGAGCCTTAAGTGGCAGTGGGCAGGACACATTGCAAGGAGGACTGACGGCCGTTGGGGCGGAAAGGTCCTCGAGTGGTGGCCACGTATCGGTAAACGCAGCCGTGGTAGGCCTCCCACAAGGTGGACCGATGATCTCATAAAGATCGCCGGAATCCGCTGGATGCGTGTGGCGCAGGACCGATCGGTTTGGAGATCATTGGGGGAGGCCTATGTCCAGCAGTGGACGTCGTTTGGCTGAAATGATGATGATGATGATAAAAATATAAAATGTTTTAGAAAGATGGCCACCCTGTATTGAGTAAACAGAACTTTAGATGCAAGGGATAATTTTGTACCTACACACTGTGTTAAATTGCAGATTATAATCGCGTACAGTCACGTGAAATAAGATGTTCACACGTTTCTTATGCCAATGGGATAGGGTCCATTTCAGAATGAGCTTGTATACATTTAAATACACATAACTGTACACATAACTATGCAGTATAATAATACTTTGCAACAAGGTATTCTGCCGGAGACAGGTGCATTGAAAGTTAAAAATACACTTTCCTTGTTTACTAAACATTTTGCTATTGTTTGTCTACGTTGGTTTAGTGTTTAACAGGTTGATATAAATATTGAAAAGCAATAAAGTCAATAGTGAAAAATATTCTATTTTTACTAACTGTAAGTTCAAATTTTTAAAAACAGAAAACGTCTCTATTAAGATTGCGGATACAACAATACGTGACGATTACAGCTGTTGTGACGGATTTTTTGAACACAGCTCGAATTTGTGATCACCAATTCGCATTTGGCAAGGGTTATTGAGCTTGCTATAGGTAAATGATGGAGGCCTTTGTAAGTAAGACATGAAATAGGCTGAAAAATTTAGTATAAAGACTTAATTTTCACCCTTCTAAGTGATTTATAAAATTTTCCAGGAAGATTCTACGAACCACTAACCAAGTATGATGGAAAGCTTTAGGTGAACTATCCAAAAGTTGTTAACGAGTTTTTAATCGCTTTAACCATAATGTGCACTATGAGCGCACGAATGCACATTAGTGCATTGGTCACACCTTCGAACCTTTTGTAAGACATGAAAGGTGTTTTATATTCGTAACAATAAACGAAATATGCTACAAAGATGACAGTTTCTATTGTTATCGACCTCCAGCGTGTTTTAGTGTTCCATTTCATGTACCAGACCGTTTCTATTTCGCAATTTCGCCTTCATTGTGTTACTGCCATCTAAGACAAGTATAGAAAGCATAACAGAAAAAATATCGTAGCATCATGTAACATATCAATTATGTACCTACTTTCCAAAATATTATCTTATTTTTATATAAGCTTCATGCTAGTTCAGAAGGCGGACTGGCACGTAGTTAACCTGATGATAAGCAGCTACTACGGTCTATTCCATTGAACGGTGCTCAACGGACACTGGTGGTAGCACCAACCCAAGGTCAAGATAGATCTATAACTTTAGGTGACGGTGGAATATTTAACTGTCCTAGATACATAAATCAATCGCGCTCCTTTTATGCTGTGGTTAAAACCCTATGTACCTCCATAAGTTTGCAGGATCACGCGTTTTCGCGTCACTCCAGCGCATCTCACAAAAGCAGTTAACAATAGCGGAGGCTGTGCCTAGGTATGCGTAATTGTTAACCTCTTTGCATCGGACTTTATTCAATGGCAACAAAGCTCAGGTCCATAAAACGGCGTAGTCACGGCTCGCGTCTTTGGCGGGCGCGCGACAAACGATATGTCACGGCACGTAGTACAATGCAAACAGCGGCGAGTGTGTGTCACAACTGAAGCCGGCGCCGGCGCGAATCGCCCACAAAGCGCTAAGCGGCCCGCGCCCACGATCAAAGACCCGGTGGCGACAAAGGCTTTGTGCGCGGGCGGTCGCCGCAACTCCTCGATAGAGAAGCTTCTCTACGGTACTGGTGACCACAGGAGACCTGAAGTGGAATGGTAAGTAAAGGTAAAACCTTTGCTCACTATTCCGCTTCAGGTCTCCTGTTATCACCAGTTCTCTTCTGCTCCTGTTATGTCACCTTCTGTTGGTTCATCTACTACACTGCGAGGCATTTAATTGACAACAAGACAATGATTTAATAAGCAACTCTTGTTTCTGGTACCTCGTTGTCTTGTCAGCCTACGAGTAAATCGGGAACGAAGAGAGGTTTCTTCATGGCCATTAAAACAGTTGGCCAAACTTGAAGTGTTCTACCTCGCCTGATGGTGGTGCTGTAAAAGCTCGCTGTCGAATGAAGCTTTCAAAAACTCTATAATTAGAGCAATTCCTTCTTCTCGGGAGATTGCTCTCTACATGCCCCGACACCAGCAAGTAACATTGTAAAAATTAACTATCCAAAGGTTTCCCGCTCATAGTTTTAAATTTTAGTTGCTTTTAGTTAGTTTCGTTTCCAAAATAACATATTTTTAATACCTTCCTCGACAGCAATTTTATACGACAGTCGTTTTATTGCTCTAGTTTTTTTCATAATATTTCAGTCACATCTAAGCCTCACCTACAAGTCATACAAGACATCTAGCGTCTCTGCTACTGCAGTTGTTTCCCTTCGGTGTGATGCTGTGCCGCCGCATGAAGGTACCTACTCATGGCTAAAGACAAGGTTAGTAATAAAGATTTTAAGATTAATGCACACTAGTTCCTGTCGCAATCATATTATGAATTTTCTTTTTTTTTTCAATTGGCTCTCTCTGTAGCGTGACCAAATATTTACTTGAAAATTAACATTTAAACTAGCACTTACCGCTTAGCTAACTAGTCCCATAACCGTTCTTGCCAAACCAGTAGTTATCACGCGCAAGTATCACGCGGCGCGGCGCTAATGCTAAATGTATTCCTTATACGGAACCACTCTCGAAGCCTCGACGCAATCTAATCTTTACTTAGAGTCACTTAAGTGGACCCCGCAGATGTGTATCGGCCGTAACACGGGTAGTGTCCGCCGGCTATCTGTAGATGCATCACGGCACGATCGCGAATCGGACTCAATCATCTGTCGGCCTTTATTAATGTACTCTTCATTAGGCACCACCTCTGATCTGCCGCTTTCAATTGAAACAATATTTAATGCTTTGCCGGCATAAGAGTAAAATAAAACGGTAGAACCATAAACATTCCACATTTATATTCGACCTCTGACGGCCGGTCGGCGCTGCAGCGCTGCGTCCTGTTCCAGCGCGCGCGCATAGTCTTGCGTCTCTTTCCCACTGCGCCGGAGCGTCTGCGGGCTCCGGGCTCATCTCCTCTGTTTAAAGATCCAAGAGGGAGATAAAAATTGTATGGCTCATAATGTTTTAACAGTCTCATCGTTTGAGCGCAGCAGGCCGAAGCCCAATTTAATTTTCCTCCTCGGGTTAGTAATAATTGAGTCGATTCGTTCTATGCGAGCCGAGTCGGCAGAAGCCGCCTATTTCAGAGCCCACGTAATCGATTCCTTTTAATTGATTCCTCCAACTCTCACATCTGGCACACAAGTACTCACTTATTAAGCTTAGTAGCTTTTATATGTGGAATCCCTATCCACATTTTTAAAAAGAGAATTAAAATATTTATTTGCTCGTATCTGAGATAAGTCAGACGTAGACGGTAGACTGTTAATTGCACATAACGTTTTATACAATCCACGCCACTTCACGAACTTTAATATTTATTAATTAATAAAGTAAAATTTTAAGCATTGGCCAAATTCGTATTACTCTAAAGGTTAATTACGTGTACCTACAATAAGAAACGGAAGCAACAAATTATATTTAATTGTTCCTAAATATATAATTGTATTAGCAAATAATATTGACCATATTAATAACATTACGCTTTCCAGCCGGGCGTCACTTAAAATTAATTTACTATGCAGAAAGCAAATTTGCCTATTTCAAAAGTAACTAATTATTGGTAACTTTACTCGTAGTATGTAACCACTTCGTGATTTAAACACAGATGGTGCATGTTCAACAGACCATGCTAATGCTGATAATTTATGCCTCGTACCCATTTATGTACTTACTATTGAGTATAATTATCAATAAATAACATATAACGGATTGAGCTAGTGAAATAGTCATCTAGGACATATTCAATAAAAGGGAACTATAATTAAATTAGTTCTGTTTCCTGTGACCTTTGACTGATCTAATTTACAAAATAGCACGAACTGGGATGTCATTTTAAAATTAAAGGAGAGTGGTTGTTTTCAAAAAAATTAATTCATTTTCATTTATCAGCAAGATTAAAACGATTTTGCAATGTGTCAGACGACAGACACAGAGTATTGGTCACAGCTGTCCGCGGCACCTCGCTCTGGAAGCACCTACCTACATCAGCGGCTGGCGGCATTCCACAAAGCCTCTCGCCGTATACAAATAAATAACTTGAGAACAACAAATATTTTAATAAGCACTTCTAAAGAATTGTTCAACGCTTAGTTAAGAGTACAGTAACGCACATCTAGCCGCGTATGCCACCTGCATATACTACGACCAACTACGACACTTATATTTATGATAAGCTAATTTAACCCTAACCGACGTGTCATTAAGATGAATTTTCGTTTGGAGGTGAAAAGTAGTGTCGTCAATGTGCGCAGACGGCATGACCAATGCGAGAATATAGAGTCGACGAATAGCGATCTTTTCGAAAACGTAAACTTTTATAGCGACATAAGAAAGAGCCGATGGAAAATTGGTAAGGTAAGCGTGAAATATGGCAGATGCACCGAGAACCGGGTGTCCGCCGCCCTCCACGCTCGGACAGAATAAATATTGCCCGTTTTATGCATCTGGCCTGGAAACCTATAGAAAAATTCGTTACGCAAATATATCGATTGTTTCCTTTTACACAAATCGTTCATTCGATAGATTTATTCACACTTATGTCGTAAATTCAGAAGTATAAAAGATCAGTCAACAAAATATTACTCTTGTAGGTTTTATATTTTATGCGAACGTATAGTCGTTCACTTATTACATAGGTAGGTATTTTTAGATATAAAGACCTTTCTCTTGATAATTACAATTTAATAAGTTTTTACATTAATCGACATTAAACATTGCAAGCGCGGTAAAATCTATCTGTCAATCCCTCCGGCTAGTGCGGGGCACCGTACGCGGTGACCATAGTGATGTGTTAATCGAGTAAACCAATTATTCGCCTAACAGTCGGCCATCCTGCAAGTCCTTCGTCCCCGAAGGATCCTCCAATCTCCAAATGTCCATGCTGCAACAAGTTCTTCCGCGGTAGGTTCCTCCCGGACAGCTTTACTGCAACTCTCTGCAAAATTCCTTCAGGCTTCAAGGCTTCAAAATCCACCTACATAAAGATACCGTCATCAAACGGCAGTATACCAAGAGCCCCTCAAGGCATTGTAGCATCATAAGCCCCTCACGGCAATGCAGTGTGCGCCCCTCACGGCCTTGCACAATTAAGCCCCTCACGGCAATACAATGTGCGCCCCTCACGGCCTTGCACCATTAAGCCCCTCACGGCAATATAGTGTGCGCCCCTCACGGCCATGCACAAGCCCCTGTCGGCAATAGTGTGCGCCCCTCACGGCCATGCACAAGCCCCTGACGGCAATACAGTGTGCGCCCCTCACGGCCATGCACAAGCCCCTGTCGGCAATACAGTGTGCGCCCCTCACGGCCATGCACAAGCCCCTGTCGGCAATACAGTGTGCGCCCCTCACGGCCATGCACAAGCCCCTGTCGGCAATACAGTGTGCGCCCCTCACGGCCATGCACAAGCCCCTGTCGGCAATACAGTGTGCGCCCCTCACGGCCATGCACAAGCCCCTGTCGGCAATACAGTGTGCGCCCCTCACGGCCATGCACAAGCCCCTGTCGGCAATACAGTGTGCGCCCCTCACGGCCATGCACAAGCCCCTGACGGCAATACAGTGTGCGCCCCTCACGGCCATGCACAAGCCCCTGTCGGCAATACAGTGTGCGCCCCTCACGGCCATGCACAAGCCCCTGTCGGCAATACAGTGTGCGCCCCTCACGGCCATGCACAAGCCCCTCACGGCAGGTACACCTTAAGCCCCTCACGGCAGTGTAACATAATAAGCCCCTCACGGCAGGTACACCTTAGGCCCCTCACGGCAGTGTAACATAATAAGCCCCTCACGGCAGGTACACCTTAGGCCCCTCACGGCAGTGTAACATAATAAGCCCCTCACGGCAGGTACACCTTAGGCCCCTCACGGCAGTGTAACATAATAAGCCCCTCACGGCAGGTACACCTTAAGCCCCTCACGGCAGTGTAACATAATAAGCCCCTCACGGCAAGGTACACTGTAGGCCAATTAAGGCAGTGTAAGTCTCACTCTTCTATCAAATCACACTCTGTCACCACAAGAGAGCCATATCTGTCTGTATCAGAATTTTACAACAATAATATCAGCTTCTGCATATATGGTTTCCAATCAGAATATCAAAATCTTACAACCCATACTCTTGTTTCATGTTGCTTAGTAAGTCTCAAATGTAATCACCAATGATTACTTTATGTAATTCTACTGATTCTTTCTCCTCTTCAATGACACGCCCTTTACACTTTCAGAAAGAACAAAACTTGTGTTTATTTTCTCAACATGTCCAAATTTAGCACATAATGTACATTTTCCAATCATCCTTTACCAGATAACAGTGATTATATTTTGCCAGAAATTCATCTTAGTGGTGTGTGTGTCATATCATCTAGACTAGTAATATAGCCCATGTTTCCCTCAATTTATTCTACCTTTGCAATATATTCAGCTCTTTTGTTTAAAACACAATATTAATCCTTATTTTACTTATTCAATAATACTTAACATCTCTTGAGGTTATCTTGTCCTCTAAAATATTATTTCATATAATATCATGATCCATTCACTTTATAGTACCATTAAGTCATTAATAATTGTCACTGATTTAGATTGCCTCTTGCACTTATTTGATGTATAACAAAATGAACAATGCTTATTTGAATTCATCTTCTTAAAACAATCTGCCTTAACATGGCAATGTTTATTTCCTTAATTAATTAATTTCTGATCATAATGCTCATATTACCACATTAGAAACATTTTAATTTGAGTACACATCATAAGGTGCACTGCTGATACATCCTTTGTCAAAGTTAGTATCTGAAAATAATTACTGAAAAAGAGAACCAGTACTAAGAGTACCAATAATTACTTCATCACTTAGTTAACAAGGCATTCCTATGCCCAATTTATTATAATAAAACTCTTAGAGATCTTCGCTTGGCAATTTGACAGAATTCACTAATTCCTTAATCGGTAATAATTAATTAATAGAAAATGGAAATGCCTTAATTAGTTTATCCTTCCACTCTGTTCAGCTGATCTCATATGATGCTTATTAATCATGTCATCATGCCATCCCTTAGCATATCGAATAATCTTCATAGTACAGTTTTATATCCATGTACGCTTATCCAGTCATAATGTATTTGAGATACACAGGGTTCTTATATGGTACAACCATCTTCTCAATGGCTTTATCTTCCTCAATTCTGTAATCAAACTTTCCAAAACATCAATAATCATTAGTTTTAATTATATATTTTTATATTCTTCTTTGTGAAGAAGATAATTTTATAAAGTTGTTTATGACTTATTTAAGTTTAACCTGACTGTTTACAAATAAACAATTAACATCTTATTAAACCAATATCACACTAATTACGATCGGCGGCAGCGATGGATCCAAAAAAAACCAATTTACTTAAAATAATTTAATGAATAAAAGTATATAAAGCTACCGCTGCCACAGCTCTTCAGTTACCACAGCCGACTGTTTTCATTATGACAACAGTCCAATAACTTTCAATATACTCAATTTTTTAATAAGTAAGTAAAATTAATAACTGTAATACGAACGGTCAGGTAGAGGAGCACATCAAGCCAGCACCTGTGCCGCACCCCGCGGTTCGTCAAAGGCCCGGCGTCATCATTACGCGGCCGCAACAAAGGCACAATCACACCGATCTCAAAGGACCAGTAATGGACGCACAAAAACCAGATCCCACCCCAGACCTGCTTGGTTAAACTATTTGATTTGAACCTTACACAATGTTGAGTGTGTGAAAACAGATTTTTGACAATAATTGAATAGCTTTTGTAATTTGTCTTGTCAATGGACGATCCACTTTTAAGTAATGACTGTGTAAACTTTCTGTTCTCTCTTCAATGACAAGAAAATAACCCTTCACATCATCCTTTTTTCAGTTGGTATTTTGATATTGCTCTATTTTCAGCAGAATTGTAGAACATACAGGAAAGTATTGTCGATAAATAATTTTAATAAAACTCATCTTTTCTCTTCCTATGGTAGGTATCTGTACTGGTTATTCAACTAGTAAATATTTTTAATTGAATTGAATTAGAATAACTCGTGGCAGCAAATAATTTATGGTAGCCGCCCATTTTTCCTTTTTGGAAGTCTGTGTGTTCATATATTTTTTATTGAAGTTGCAAACAAAATTAAATTACTTTTGTACTTTACTATTTTTTTTATAAAAGAGGGAGGCATAAATTAGACAGTGATCACAATTACATAAAGGAACCCGAATCTGTGGTCTCTAGGAAAAATAATATGGAGAGAGGGGGAAGGTAGAGCGCTCAGAAGGTCCTCTCACATTCACCAAACGAAGCGATATCAAAGCTACTACTTACACGTCGGCACGTTTCGACTGACAGACATAATTATAGCATAACATAGGTTGATTTTTATAAATAACGTTTAATATAAAACACATAAGTATTGCAGTTCAGGTATCGAAGAAATTAATTAAAATTTACAAAACAACAACAGAGGTCCTATGAAAGAGGCAGTAAAGTCGCATAACGTTTTATTGGCGGCATTGATGGTGGAACAGACGTGGTGTTCGAGCGGCATGACGATTTGACGTGGCCGAGTGTCCGCAATAAAGCAGACGCGGCAGACAGGGCGGCGCACGGGCACGACGCGCTAACGCACCGATGCTTTTTACTCACTCAACTTATCAATACGAGAAAGGATACTTAGGGTCATTTCAACCACTGTGATAATTAATCTGTTCCATAACTTTGACTCATTTTTTAGAATTTGGAAAATTCAGCATCTGAGTTTTCTGACAGCGTTGAAAGTTTTTTTTTCCAGCTCAGAAAATTATAGGTTACGAGAGGGGTTATATGAAATGGACATTAAAGAGTTTCATTGGAAAAAAATACTTCTAACAAATATATATATTCAGTTAAGAGTACAAGATACCTCTGGCAAATGTTTACAAAAAAGATGGCGCGGCAGATTGGGCGGCGCACGCTGCGCAGACGCATCGGCAGTTGCTCAGCCAGCATATTGACTTTCAACATTTTAAGTACGGTAAGATTTTTAACACTATTAGTAGTATATATCTTGTGGAGCATTAATGCATAATGAAGCATTATTTTGATTATGTATTAAAGCGAGGAACATTAGAATATTTAGGTATTTAGTTTTTTCATACCGCTTCGCCGGTATCCTAACTTAGGATAAATGCTTTATAAAGGCAAGTGTTGCAACTTTATTTAATTTAGGTATTTAAATCTGTAAAACAATATTTTTAATTTCATATTTTATTTTTATTATGACATTTATAACTGTGCGATTAGTACTGGAAAGGAAAACTTAAATTCCAAGAGAAGTGTCTGCAATAAAACATGGAAGGACAGACGGGGTGGCGCCGAGTGCACACACAACGGCAACTTACTAAACCTTTTAAATAAATACGGAGCCTGCGCGACGCCAAAACCTTTTGACTTTTAAAAGAGTAATGTGTTAAGTACTAAATACTGCGTCTAATATTTTATAAGGGAACTTATTAATTGTTGAATAAAACGGAATGTTACATTCGCATAGGAGTGTAAATTGTATGCTGCAGGCAAATTGGGCGGATCCGCCTATGCATTGTGCGTAGACGCACAGGCACTGACGCTATGTAAAGTGTGCAAACCAAAAACAATAATTTTTTTTTTAACTTTATTTCAATCTCGAAAAATGACTATTATAAATTTATAGTTTTAGTTATTAAAATAGATTATTCATGTTTTTTATGTCCAAAATATAAAACTTACTTAAGTTCGTCTTACTTTTATTTTTAGGACATACCTACTTAGATTATGAACATTTTCATACTCAGCAAAAATAGATTGACCGCTGTCATGTTTTATGTTTGAATACACAAAAAGAACTCCGAGTTATTTGCGCCATTAGATTCTGAAAACAATAGGACCACATAATAGCATCGCTTACTAATACCCTCACGAAACGCTCCGCTTTCATCCGCGAACTCTTTCGCGTCTTTTTGGCCCCGAATCCATCAATTCTCGTGATGGATGGACCATTGGACCCGGCTGGCAATCGAAATTCAAATTCGCTAAATCTTCCCACACGGCATCGAAAACAGGTCGGGTCGTTAACAGCGTACCGTCGTCCGCGGTGTGATGCGTTTTTATCGTGGTAAATTGATCTTTGTGCTGACGTGATAGGAGGTTGAGGTTTAAGTGTCAGGTGTTGGCGTGTATGCGCGGCGTTGTGTTTGCGTTTTTTTCTGTTTGCTCTGGAGATATTCGCCCTCAGGCGGTGAGGGGATGCGCGGGTTGCGCGGGGCGAGTGCGTCGGCGCAGACGCTCGGGCAGCAGAGGCGTGATTACAGGGCTGCGCGCAGCTAATCACTCGCGCGCAGTGCCCGGTACGGCCGGTGGAAATGCAACAGACAAACAAGTCCCCTTTACACATCTCATTAATCACTTTGAATGCAAACAGTAATTCGCTCAGTTTAAATTATCTAGTTTAATAATAATACATTTATTGAAGCTTTCAGTGACGACTCTGCATTTTATTATAAAGACTGCTTATATGTGTAATGGAAGATTTAACAATTTATCACAATTAAAATCATTCACGTTGATGATACTGAAGTTGATGAGATAAACTTATACGCGAACACGTTTAAAAAAAATGATATCCTAGAACAATAATTATTTGTAATGCTTTACGGCCAAACATCCCAAAAGTAAATTTTAATAATAATGTAGCGGCTATCGGAAAGTGCTACAAACAACCAGCAATAAGAACATAACCTAAATACTTTCACCATTCATAAACACTAGTAGGTGTGCTAACAAGCAGTAGACCAAATAATTTTCATGAGAAAAGAAATAAATTCTTCAGTTTTAAGGACCTTGTTTCTGAGCCGTACTTTCTTGTAGCCGTACTCCCTGCGCCGGCGCATTGTTAATAACAAACAAGACAAAGTCCCGCCGGTTACCGCGCCTTTACTCTTTGCTGCTGCTGATTCTGCTGAAACTGATGCTACACATCATCTTCTCACGTTAACATTAAACATGGCCTTGGTAGCTTTAGCTTAATGATGAGAAATTCGAAACTTTTTTTTGCAATGCTTAACACAATATTTTATTTTTCTCTGTAAGTATTCTTTGGTCCCCCAAAGTTTTGGAAATACCGATCGCTTCCTATTATTGAAAATGAAAATGAAAAAAATTTATTGCTAGAAACTTTCTTTACACAAATACAATATTAATAAACTTAACGGTATACAATATTTAGTTTTAATAGGTAATAATGACCATGACAAAAATTAAAAACAAAGTTTTTAAGCAATGGGTATTGATATGTTCACGCCCAAATAGAATCGGCTCAGGATCGAGCACCAAGAAAACTTCTAGATTATCTTGAAACCCACTTAAGGTGACGCCGCGTTCAACTAAAAGTCTGAAATTCGGCGCGTGCCGCCCCCCCACCCCGCACATTTATGACGAGAGGCGAGCACGGAGCAAAGAGATCCGCGCGTCCACTGAAACCACTGACCTCCATTATACAAGTACGCTGGACAGGCGATCGCTAGCAATTTATTTGATCCGATTTGAAAATCGCCATAATGGCGCTAACTGCGCTGGAGAGCAGTAATTAGTGAGTGAGTGTACTTGGAACTAATACTAGTTCTATACAACGACTGAATTTTGTTATCGATAAAAACTTTTTTAGATAAAGTGCCCTCTTTGTGTAGCTAATCTAAGTACGGACGGCAGCAGATCAACCTACCCTAATCTGTCAAAAAATCTCAATTGAAAGAGAACTCTATGTGAAGTGAATAAAGCTGAAAATTGGTTGTAGAAATTTGACAGATTGGGGTAGTCTGATGTGCTGGCGACTGTAAATAGGTATCTTATTATTAACTCTCTATGGGGAGGGATAGGTCCTTCAGAAAGTATTCTCAAGTCACTTATTTTATTTAAATAAAAGAAAAAAGTTATTCCTAATTTTTTAAAGACCCCAAATAATTATTGTAACTTTTAGATAATTCTAAATGTCACTATAGACATGTATTTATAGACAGGTCTCAACTATGAGATCGGTCTTAAGATGACTCTTGAAATAGTGGTTTCTGATGTTTACGCGGTTACTACCACAGATAAAATAATATAATAATAGTAGTTACTACTCATTAACTAAAACACCTTAAACGGATAAACCGCGAGTTTTATCCGTTTCAGTTGTTTTATTTAATGGCTCTTGAAATATTATTTTTAGACAAAACTACAACTACGGGCTTTAGTCTAAAAACAACGTTTCGAGATAATATGTGACAATGCTCCAAAATATTCAAATGTATGAAGAGAACGTTCATGATTGTAGGGTCCCGCCCACTTAGAGATATTCATTGCTATTATCATTCGCTTACACTTAATAATCAATTATGAAATTTTAACTCATCGGAAAATTTTCTTTTTGTATCTCATTAAACGTACAATTTTATAATAAAAAATTAAATTGATTATTATTTTTATTATTTATTTTGTATTATTTATTCAAATTACAGATAACTAGGATTCAAAATTTTGTTAGTAACAATACACTTAAACTATGTTAGCAATTTAAAAATAAAAATCAAGGACAAAAAAACAAAGACTATAAGTAGGTCGCACATCAAGGCACTAAAAAACTATGCCACATGTAGACGTATCCAATGCCTTAACATGGGACAATCCACTCTGTCAGCCATGCATGATCTTTAGAATGCCGTTAGTACTACCTCGCACGCGGTGCAGCAGGGAAGCTACTCGGTTCCGAATGACGGCTGAAAAACCGTCAGTTCGTGCCTCCGCGATTAGAAGTCGGTTTGGATATAACAATTTGAATATGATCGAAGTCCGAAATTTGTGTAAAAGAGCACATGACATGTGCTACGAGTATCAAAAATGACGAAGTTACCCCAAATTAGTACTTAATTACATATTAACATCCAGATACAGGACAAACACAAATCTGTATCACCTAAATGTTTTCGCATAGTCATAGAGCATGCCAAACAAATGTGTCCTTTGTTTTAAATCACTTTTACTAGAGGTCCTCAATCGTTCAGTTTAGATCGATATAGGAATCAATTACTTACGAATCGAAGTTTTAACATTCGTTTATGGTAAGACTATGCCTCTAGAAATGTCACTGCGACACCTGTCGCAGAGATCATCCAAAATTTAACAAACTATAGTACACTCACTGGCAGCGCTTCAAATCGACACAAAAAATAGCTGTCATTTCAATGTCTACAGTTCGTTCAGAGTTATTTTACCTTTGACAGCCGTCAGTGTCTTATTCCATGCGGTTGGCATTAATGTTTTTCTCGTTTGACGAAGCTCATCGCATTTTTCTATTTAAAAATGATAAATTAATCTTGTATTATGAGGATTCAGAGTAGTGGTAAAAATATTGTGTTATCAGTACGTGATTTTTGAAAGAGAAAAAGACATTATAGGCCGTTTAATCCCATTTGGAAATGTTCGCCATTTGAAAATGCCGCCATAACTGGTTAGCAAATAGGGTTACCAGGCCGTTTAATCCCATTTGGAAATGTTCGCCATTTGAAAATGCCGCCATAACTGGTTAGCAAATAGGGTTACCTTACCAGTGTGCAACGTTTTACCCCAATGTGATGGAGATAGAATGTTGTGATATACGAAAGATGCAAACAATATTGTCAAATTAACATAAGAAGCATTCCAATCGGTCACTATCCACATCGAAGACCAATTGTCCGAAAGAGAAGGTACTTAATGGATGTCGAAATGTACAAGTTCATGAGAATAAAAAAAATAATCTGATACTGAATCAGACCAGACGGCATTTCTGAAGACTCGAGTTCAACGGATAGTGATTGTGCGTAGTCAGCTATCTTTTTAGATCATTCTTATTCAAAATAAAAATTAAATTATAAACATGATGGTGAATCTTAGAAGCTAAATATGGCCACATATATCTCAGGTTGGGCAAAACAGACTGTATAGCCAGTCCAGCGTACTATGTATGATGGAGGTCAGTGGTTTGAATTCGAAATTTTCGAAATTCGAAAAACAAAAGCGAGCGTGGGCGGAGAGCAGTTGACATTGAACCGTCTCTGGCAATAGCCGGGAGCGTACTGCTGGGGCCGCGCGACGCAAGACGCTCTTAGAAAACCCGCTCTAAACGAAAAGAGCGTATGCGACAAAATGGTTTTATCCGTGTGATTTAAAAACTATAAATGTATTTTAAATAACATATGGCCCAATTATAGTGTAAGGTTCCGTGATTACATTTAGTAATTTTGAAGGCTTAAGTCGCTTCCGATTGTCGTAAAAATGACAATCCCTGTTTTTATAGAGGTATTTTTGATTAATTAATCTGTGTTACAAAAGGTGACCAATCGTGTATTCAAATGGACTATACAAAGTCAAAGACATGATGAATCCTGCCAATAAATTTTATTTTCTTAGCTTTAGTCATTGCTGAGAAAAATCCATATCCTTGCAACACAAATATTCAATTCGTCGTCTTAAACGGTTACTTGTCCTTATATCTAGATCAAAGTGCAAAGGCAAATGGCCTTACGCAGTATCCAGGACCGATATGAAATCAATTTCTGCTATCACGTTACTTTGTTACAAATCAAGAGGTATAAACTGAAATATGTTTGTTTGTCTTCCATGTCAAAACAATTTCCAATAGAACGCTGAAAGTATTCAGCGAAAAAAGTGGATCAGAAATATTAGTAAAAATATCTGAACCCAGGCATGAAAAAGTTTGATTGATATTGCATTCCAAAAATCAAAATTATAACCATAACACTACAGGCAATAAAACAACTAAATTATTAATGGACTTACCTAGCCTAATTAACAGACCACTAAATCATATAATATTTAGTGTCAATTAAACATTAGGATTAAAACTTTAAGGAGACGTTAGTGAGCAGTCAAATGGATGTAAACAAACCCGCCGACTAAGGCTAGTGAGTAATAAACAAGACTCAATCGTGACTTACTACTTATCTATTAGTCTCAGCCGCTCTACTAATCCCATCTATGGTTAACCCCTGAACCCTATTTCCCATTTCTAATTCAAAGTTACGAAGTAACACGATATATTTCCCATAATTCGTACTCGTAATTACGGTATATAATATACATAGATTTTTTCATTGATACCTGGTGAATTTTGCTCAATGATTGTGAAGTCGGCTACTATGCTCGTTAATGCGAGTGCCACTTCTCATAAAGTTGTAAGCAAGAAAAGTTCTCCCTTAGAATAATATTTAAGTATTAAAATTAAAACAATAATTATATTTGATGTTTCCTAGCTTACATGGGGCTAAACCCCAAATGCTGCACATAATAATGACAAAGACATATTTTATAAATATTGAAATAAATAAAAGTTGATATATTCTTATTACATTTCAAATTAAATAACTTTTTGTCATAGTTTAAGTGGCTTAAAGTTGCCGAACCACATACAACTCAATTCATATGAAAAAATAATCTCGAGGATCAAAAGAGGCTTTAATGCATGTAGGTTGGTCTAATAGAACAGGCCGGTAGCATGCTGATTGATTACTATGATGCGTTTTAATCGAACTATAGACAATGTAATTTTTTTCAAAACATTGCAACAACAAAAAACTTGTTAAATACCAAAAAACTTTGTCTTCGAATATCTATATTCATTTTAAAATGCTAATTGGATTTTGAATATCGATTTCGACGTATCACCTTTTTCGCCATTGCTAATCGCGGGTAATTAAATATAACGTGCAAAAATTAACGTCCAAAAATAGGTTGTGCAAATTAAATAGACTAATTAGTTGATAATGGAATCAAGCTCTCTGTAACCTTTAAAGATCAGCAGTAAATAATAAAAACAAATGTGCATTCTTTCAACAAAATTTAATCAATCGATAATTTGAATCTATTCTTAGTAAATTATTGCTATCGATTTTATATTAATTTAGTTTCTGTCGCTCTTTCATGGTTTACAATTTTTGTAATATGACAAGAAATCTTCTTGAGAAAGAGGATGTCATGTGTGATAAATTGAATTTAACACTTAACAATAAAATTAATAGGCAAATCATTTTCCGACCGCTTCGTCTTAGAATAGCTAGCCAATTTTTTATGTTTAGCATGCGCCCCCTTTTCCATTAGGCGTTCTGGGCACGTGCCCATTGCCCACGATCACTGGGGGACCCACTTCTACAAGATGTTGAATCATCAACCAATTTCATTGCTATACTTATGTTGGAAATTCAAAAGTGCAATGCAAAAGCTTAAATGCGTGAAACGTTGGAAAATTCAAAATCATATCAATTGCGATAGAAGTTCATGAAAAAGTCCCCGTTACACCATTATTGTTAAGATGGCCCTGATGTTCAGCAAGCACTATTTCACCTCACTTCTTTCAAAACATTCTAGCCATAAAAAACGACTATTGTGAAACTTTTATTCAAGACCATTCGCTCAGTTTGCATCCGTACATCGGCATAGAATCAAATAAACAGGAAGACATAATATATAGCGTAATAATAAAAAGAGCAGTAGCACCTATCAATCGTGTAATAAACGCTTACAATTACTGTGAGCAATAAAAGAGTTCAACGTCCTTACAATTGCTTTGTTAAACATGTTCTATATATACTAGTATAATATTAAATACGATCTTCGATCATGAATGCGTGCAATTAAAACGACCCGAGGCGCATTAGCATGCGGTCGCGTCGCGTCGGCGGCGACAGGCGTCAGCAACGCTTGTCAAATGTCAGCGTTTAAAGCCACAATATTGAGGCAATTTTAATTCAATCGCGACATTCCGCCGACTCGTACTCATTACGACTTCATTTTGTTGGAACAACAATGAGCGGCGTCACCGGCGCGGCTGACAGCCGCATTGTGCGGGAATCAATCTCGCGTCGTTTGTAATGATGCAAAATCAGTTCCAGTGCACGACAAAGAAGCTGCTAATGTTGTTCGTACCTTCATTTTTTAGCCGCCGGGGAAATTGAATGGATGTTCATGGCACGTAATTCTTTAAGAATCGTTCGCGGGTTGACTTCTTTTTTCGCTAACGCCCTTTCAGCAAAAGTTATGTAGTAATAAGTGCAATAAATAACAAAGTATTCGCATCGGACGTTATTAAGGACTTTATTGTTACATTATGCCCAAATTGCCCAATGTTTTAGTGGATTTGACGTTACAATGGAGAATAAATTACATTGTTTTAGATAATAAATATTTTCGTAGTGTTGCAATTCTGAAGTAATATGAAAAGCGGAAATAAAGAAGGCCATTTAAAAATGCTAAATATTGATTAACATGATTAAAGTAGTACGAATTTAGATTGGAGTAAGTATCATGTCAAGTACATGGTCCTAAAGTATCGTCCATTTTAACGACGAACATAAGAACAGTGTTGACAAGACAGAAGATGTGGCAGAAGTCATCAAAAACCCATTGGAGTGACAAGTTTTTGTAGGAATATATTTTTTATCGCTGTCACCCTTCTAAGTAAGGTTGAACAAATAAGATTAAAGGGAGTCAAGTCGCCGCAAATTACACACATTAGTGGTCAAATGCAATATTATTTGACATTCATCTGGCTCTAACACTTCCTCTGCGTTTATTTTTCGCTTAAATCGTACACCGTAAAGTATTTAATGCGTATATAAAAACAGGGTACGTATTCCTAGTTATATCATTTAAAGTTCTAGTTAAGAAAGTGCCTGCTCACTACAGTTATAAGTAAAGCAATGTGAGAAATAAAAGTGTATGTAATAAAAGCTATAAATCATTGCGGTAGTTATAACTAGTAATAAAATATCAAATATAAAAACCAAAATAGTTTTATTATGAAGAAATAGGTAATCTAAAAAACTTACTCAATAGCAAGCGATAAATCTAATGGCTATATTTAATTTTATGCAAATGCCTCATTCGAGTAATTGATATCTAGACACTTTATTACCTCGCGTGCAAACATTAAATAAATCGTTTATGAGTAACAAACTCAAAATCACTTACAATTTGTCTAATGGACACCGTTGGAGCCCACTTCCTTACGCTTGCGCAATCAGCGGTACAGTGGCGGGGTTGCGATGCTCGTCACATTAGCATACCGTCGGCCGTCTCATTCACTTAATAGTTTAGTTTTAACCAATAACGCAATCGATATTGATATTAGTGCAAATCTTAACCCACTTTATCGATTTTATCGCATCTTAGACCTCACACAGAATTGCTCTACATAATAATATCGTGTCGTGAGCACAGCACACCACTACATTAAAAATATTATTCTCCTTTGTGAAATACCTAGTTTTGAAGTCTTGATTTTAGTTGTATTGCACTATGTTCTTTTTGGTCTATTTCAGACAGCCGAACCTATTATTTTTATTTGCGGTCTGTAATAGGTACAAGGCAAATAAGAAATATATGATCTACAACCTAATACCACTGATAGTATACTTACATTAAATTCAGGCGCTAGATTCCTGAAATTCACTACTTTCTTTACTATAGATACTATTGTACAACACTAAACTTCTGACCTATTGTTTATTATTTAAACTCGTCAAACTTTCGTAATTTTTATGTTTATCTAATTAAATTTAGTTCAAAAACCTTTGTGTTCCTACCAAAAAAAAATATACCTTAACACGACAAACCATTCCAAACCACCACTGTACGAGAGCCTTACGTCAAACAAACTCGAATTCGGTTAACCAAACATGGCACAATATGGCTTATTAGGTAGGAATGCAACAATAACAAACAGGGTAGGTAACAATGGCTCCTACGTGTCAGGTCCACAGTCGGTTACGTACAAAAAGCTACGGCACAAAAAGCAGAGAACAAAACGGTATCGGCGGCGAGATGAAACGCGGAGACCAGTCATTTCACACCATCACCGCGGTGCAGCTCACACGTGACCTAATGACGGCCAGGGTTGCCCACTCACGAAGTTGCCGGTGACGGTTATTCGACAACTTTAAAAGAGGGATGAGATTTTTGAGAATATGCTATAGTAACCCTCTCTTGGCGCCGAGCCTGTATCATATTATACAGCTGTCTTGTCTGCTTCGAAAAGGCGAAGATGAATAAATGCATTTCCTACACGTGAAATAAATGGAATCTACGAATCCTGGAATCTGATTGACGAACTAAACTCGGTATTGGCTCAGAATCCCTTAATTTACAATACTTACTATTCACTTGGTTAACCTATTTAGGTAGAGAAAGAATTAATAAATGTTTTAAAATTAAGTTTTGTCACCTATTAATTACACATTTGGCAAAACCTGCAAAAAAAACACATACATAGTTTATTCATACTTGTAACTTTTGATTTATTGATAGCAAGAATATTTTTTTCATAAGTAGGTATAGTAATAATAATATAATGTCTACCACAAGTACCTACACGTTCAACCTTCAATTAAAACCTCAATAAATAAAAATCTATAAAATCATATCTAGTCGGCTGCCAACCCTAATGATAACCCAATGCAGTATATCACCTAAACGTTTGACAGCGCTAACATAAAATGGACTTTATTACATCCAATCTTAAAGTTAAAAACCCCCATTATACAACGATTATGAAAAATACTTTTAGAAAAACACGTACCGCAAATGGGCAGGTCAAAATGCCGAATTTGTGCAAAAAACGCGTTATTAGCAAACAATTGAAGCTAATGGATTTAAAAGGTGATTTTAGATCAAGTTATATTTCTTTTTTCGTGATATAAAAAATGTTCTTTCTTAAATCTGTTTTGTTTAGACTTAAGAAATAGTGCTTTGACTGAAGACGGCTGGTTAATAAAGAACTATTTAAATAATACTTGATTTGTATTTTTAATTTAAGTACAATGGCTATTTCATAGATCCCCTGACTGTAAGCCACCACAGCAGTATTATTCCATTAGGACTACTTCTTAGAATTTTGAAAACGGTAGGCTTATTATAATTATTACTGTCGTAAGTACAATCAACATCGAATATCAAGAGCAGGTATCGAACCCACGACAGATATGGGATTGACTGTATTAGTCAAACAAATGTGTACGAAGACGGCAATAAAACAAATAACTGGTTTCTCTTCATTAAGATAGTCATTTGTCGTTATCAATATACATTTGTTATTCTGGAATTCAATTACGTTCAACAGGATTTCATTTTTCTTAATACAAAAAGACTTAAGGTTTAATTGAACTCCGCATGCACAGAATTAATATTTGTTATTTTTGTTTAAAGTAATAGTGTGGTTCACAAAGCGTAGACTCCGGTAAATAAATAAAAATTCATGTATTTCGGAAACAGGGTCCCATAGTGTTATAGTATGAATTAATCGTATTAAAAATGTCTGAAAACATTACATACATTAAAAGATCAAAAGACCCAAAAATAAGTAGTTTGTAATATGGATATTAGAAACAACTAAGGTACCACAAATACAATAAACATCCAGACACAGAATAACACCAATGTTCGCCCTAGGTGGGATTCGAGGCACATAGGGCGGGGTCACTACCAAATGCGCATTCGGGCATGAATATTTCCAATAGTTAATGACATCAAATGATGTTAATAACTACTACACAGAAGCCCCGATATTAAAATAGTTTTATTAGCATAGAAATTACGCGCGTGAAGTCCTTCAATCATTGACGGAAGTGGTGAGGAGCTCGACTGGCGTGACATTATCGCGTTAC
Source organism: Mecyna flavalis (assembly GCA_949319885.1). Classification (NCBI taxonomy): domain Eukaryota; kingdom Metazoa; phylum Arthropoda; class Insecta; order Lepidoptera; family Crambidae; genus Mecyna; species Mecyna flavalis. The sequence continues at coordinate 6,423,845 of OX439426.1, forward strand.
GACGCGATTTATCACATTACGCCGACTTAGAACCGGTTACCGACTACTTGAGATGTCTACTACTGCTTTTTATCTGTTAATATAGCCTGTTGTGGTGGACAGTCATATCCTTTAAACCAAATATTATTTAAATCATCCTTAACCGATTCAGTTTTATGACTCTACTTGCCTTCTAACAGCGGATTCGCCCACGTGGGCAACACGACGTTATCCCGCAGGAATGGAATATTTTCCGGGATAAGAATAGGATAATGAGTACCCATAGCACTTTTTCTAAATTATCACAGTCTTTCCAAAGATATAATTGCTTGATTGATGAAATAATATGCGTAAAAAACATGGAACTATCAAACTACTTACTAGTTTATCCAATTGCAATTAAAATCGAGATGTGAAGCAACAATGTTAAAATTGCTTCAAATCGCAGAGGATACGTAGGTATTACAACTTTAAATACAAGTAAAATCACGAATTAGGTACCACATATTATTAGTTCAAAGCAAAGAAGGAAGTATTACAACTTCAATTGCAATTACCTACAACCACGAATTATCACGAAATATGCATGAGCTTTTGTTAAGGAAAGGAACATTACAATGTTTATAGTATGAACGTACTCTTAAAGAACCTATTCAACGTGCGCTATTCTATTTTTAACCGACTTCAAAAAAGGAGGAGGTTATATGTTCGACTGTGTGTATTTTTTTTTTTTTTTTTTTTTTTTTTTTTTATGTATGTCCGTCGATTTCTCCGTCAATTGTGGACCGATTTAAATAATTCTTTTTTTATTTGAAAGTGCATAGTTCCGAGGTGGTCCCATTGTCACCATGTCAGGATCTGATGATGGGATCCCGGGAAAATCAAGGGCAAACCTCAAATTTTATAGGCGCACACTACGCGTTACTTGTTTTTTCTGAAGCCATTCAAGTTTTTGCGTCCGATAGACATAATTTTATGTTGATGAGCTGATGATGGAAAGTACAACTCCTTAACAGTTAGGAGTTAGGGGATAATTCTTTCAGTATTGTAGGAATATGTGGACCGTTAGTTGTATTTCATGTACTTTTGCAGCTAAGCTGATGATGGAAGGTACAACTCCTTAACGGTTAGGAGTTAGGGGATAATTCTTTCAGTATTGTAGGAATATGTGGACCGTTAGTTGTATTTCATGAACTTTTGCAGCTAAGCTGATGATGGAAGGTACAACTCCTTAATGGTTAGGAGTTGGGGGATAATTCTTTCAGTGTTGTAGGAATATGAGGACCGTTAGTTTTATTTCATGTACTTTTGCAGCTAAGCTGATGATGGAAGGTACAACTATGATGATGGAAGCTACAGGGTACGACTTCTTAATTCTTATGTCCCTCTTGCGGGCTGCGTCTTTAGTTGGTCTACCCATGGTGCTGAACACTTAATGAAGAATACCTAATATTGTCAAATAATACAATTCTACTATTTTACTCGTATTTTCGCTATCATTATTATGAAAGAGTTTTACTCACTGCGTGTTATTCACACTAAAAATAGAAAAATAAACAAACTTTTTTAAAAAAAAATTAAACCGACTTCAAAAAAAAAACAAAAAAAAATAGGTACCTAAAAACACTGAAAAGCAAAAAATAATTTTAAAAAAAGACATTCATCAAATGCGCTTATTGTCTAAGCCTATTAACTAAATTAAATTGTATTTTACGTGCTAGGTAGGTACCTACTAATCTGTTTGAAGTCGGTGCCAATCCAAAGAAAATAAAAAATGATACATAATAATAATGTATTTTACAGGGTAACTAATTAATCCGCGGACGGTACGTAGTCTGGGTACCTACTATTTGGCTTGGCACCGACTTCAAACAGATTAGTAGGTACCTACCTAGCACGTAAAATACAATTTAATTTAGTTAATAGGCTTAGACAATAAGCGCATTTGATGAATGTCTTTTTTTAAAATTATTTTTTGCTTTTCAGTGTTTTTAGGTACCTATTTTTTTTTGTTTTTTTTTTGAAGTCGGTTTAATTTTTTTTTATTAAAAGCTAAATAGCTTGTTATGAAATAATAATCAAATCACAGCTCTTCAATAGTGTAATATGAAAAGAAGATTGTAATAAAGAAGGTGCGAGTGGCGCGTGGTGTAATTAGCGTCAAAGAGCCGTGATTAATCGGGCGGGCGAGAACCGCGCGTCAGCGGGCGTCACCTCGGTACACAACCAAATAGCTAATAACGTTCATAATAAAACCACCGGGATGATGTAGTGGTTTCTCCCATAGGTATAAGACCCGACTTGGGTCCGGTTGACTGTCAAATTTTTAGAGAACAACTGGCTAGCTCCCACCACTGAATGTGAAACATACCGCACTTTGGCTTTATTCCGTCTATCATGATGTAGCCAGACTCGAAATATCAGAAAACTTGGATCTGGTTGTTCGAAATTTCAAGTTCCAACTGCGTTGCTACGCTGCTTATATTTTTAAGCTGGTGTAGCTGTGTTCCAGCAATATGATTGCAGCAGCTCATTGGTTCTAAAGAATCTAGTAGAGGCGTATCGCAACATATCGAGCGATGTAGAGCGTAAAGTTTCCTAATGGAATAGGCAGCAATGGCTTCCATGCGTTCCTATGCAAACTCATATTATGCTACTTACTAAATATACAACCAACTCGATAGACTGTCACACCAAGTCATCATAATAACTGGCTGGCAAAAAAAAAATAGGTATAAATCGGAAGGCAGCAAAATTACTACTGCACGTAATGTCCAAATACAATTAAATATTAATTATCCAATACCATCTCCGGGCTGAATCGCTATCAGACAAGGCGATTGTTAAAGGTTGTGTAAATCAGGTTTAGGTCACGGCGAGGGGCGGGCCCCGATACAATCGCCGGAACCACTCGGCGGGTCGCCGTCTTTCTCATTCACCGACACAACTGACAAGTTGACTAGTGTTGTTACCTGCACCGATTGAACAACTTTAATATACAGGAAGGGATGATGGCATGCCATCAGTCAACGATAGCCACCCCAATCTAAGTGTGAGGACGTTCGTTTGTCACTTTCATCTCAGATAACTGTCATAAAAATGTAAACTGTTTCAACGGTTCTTCGAAGATGTTACTATTACATAGATATTGGTATATAGCCTGAAGATTAAGAATCGAGTAGTAGCCACGTGCCACAAGACGCAGCCGTGGTGGGCCCCCCGACAAGGTGGACCGATTTTCTCGTAAAGATTACGGAAATCCACTAGATGGGAATAGCACGGGGCCGACCAGTTTGGAGATCCTTGCGGAATGGCTCTGTCTAACTGTGGACGTCTTTTGGCTGATGATAGCAGCCTATAGAATTTTATATTTTTAACTAGTTCGTATACTGCAATACGGCCAAGATCCACTTCGGGTTGCTGAACCAGCGGAGTAAGTAAGTATACCGCAAATCCATACTTCTATATTAGAATAGAGAGAGGAAACATTTGATTGATTGATATTTGATTTGAATAATTCTTTCACTGTTGGAAAGCTACATTATCCCCGGGTACTTTTGGTCCCGGATAAATGGGGGGAAGGGGGGAATATTTAATAAAAGAAATGACGCGCGGGTAAAACCGCGGGCGGAAGGCTATTAATAAATAAATCCCGATAAGCGTGTGCCAGCACTAGGCGCGAAGACCCGGAGCCGCGGCGACGACCACGACGCTGATCGGCATGACGACATTGTCTCGCGGGGAGGGGCGATTGATTCAGAATAGAAACATTCCTGATGCCTCCCTGTGATTGAGCGGCGCGATTGTCGCCGCAAACAACCGTCCGCGTTCTTGCATCAATTGATTTTTTATTGCATTACAAATAAAATATTAATGGCTAACCCCAGACGGGTTGGACCTAGAAGTATTCGTATATTCTATTACGGAGCGCACTTTTGTTCTAAGACCCGATTAGAGTCGCAGTTGGTATCAAGATTTTATGCAAAATTGGTTTTTTTTATTTTTGTTTTATAGCGCCTTCAACTGCACTCATATAAGACTAATAAAATAAGTAATAAAAATATTGGAAGAGGAAAAATACAAAATTGTTTAGTATACCTACCTAAGCACAATCAGAGTTTTCCTTAAATGTTATTACCGAAAAAAATCAAAATAACTATTTGTTTTAACATTCAATCAGCATCGTTATTTGCTGACATTTTAAATTCACCTTAATGTTTCTCTTGACCTTACTCAAGATGAGATGATTCGTAATTTGGAACATAATTCAACCATTATTTAGTTGTTTTACCAGTAATCTAATTACATTAGATACTTCGATACCATTTGTATTTCATACCAATTTAAATAATGGAATAATACCAACAAACTAATGAATATCGTGCCAGTCTAGGAGGAGTTATATCACGAGAGACCGAAGCTATAACTTTAAACTGCTAAAAAGAACAAAGCGGCGACCCACGTCCGATCGAGATTTCAGTTTAATATTTTGGCAATATTCTTCACCGATTTTAACCCTTAAAGGATACGGTCTTGATTCCTTTAGCACTTTTATAAAAACCCTTGAGGCGATATCGTGGTGGAAATAATTAGCAGTTACGGTGTCGGGAAAGCTATAAAAACGGCAAATCGAGGGACGAACGGATAGGCACAATGTGTTAGATATTAATTTCAAAATTACAGGCTATGGCGTTTCGTGCAAAGGTGTTCGGGGCAAAAACGTCAACAGAAGTGCTAAGAGAACCCGATTATTATTTTAGGATCATGTAATGATCCTTTTCAAACAGCTGCCTCTACAAATATTTATTATTTGGACATGATTGGATGAGTTTTTTCTTCTTATAAAAATATGTGTCTGGTGTAGGAAAAACGAAATGATATGAAACGCAAATGTAACAAATATTGATTTAAAACTTCGTTTTTCAACTAATTACGTAAGCTACAGCCGAAGGATCTAAAAAAAAACTAATTTTAATTTTAAACTAATTTATTAATAAAAATTACAAATTAACTAAATCTAAAAGTAATGCCTATGTTCGAAGTGTGAACGAAAGTGACCGAGGTTTAGGCAGCTCGGGGAAACGGTGCCGGCTGCTTGACGTCACGTAGGGCGAAAACTGCTGACTGGCTGGCGCGTGTAAGTGCATGAATTGGGGTCATCGCTATGCCACCGTCGAATGATGAAATAGTCAGCTGGTTTGGCGTATGTAATTCCTCCACCCTCAGAGCAGCAATTATTTTCGAAGTTTATGAGAAAAAATTGCTGGTAGAGATGGTTTCGTGTAGATAGGATCTTCACAGATTTCATCTCGTGGACTGCCATCTGGTTTCATCTCATCTGTATTTTGTTCTTGCTTCTTGCGGCTGCAGTTGCATAGTTTGTAGCGGCGAGATAGTATGATGGCAACTAGTACGGCTGCACTTGATAGTACAATATAGAATGGTACAGTCGTGTGGTAAAATACTTCAGATGATTGCGATAGTTGTAGCGGAGATTGTACCATGATTTTATCTTGTATACTGTGGAGTGCTCTCAAATCTATAGTGTTAAGATTGAGATGCTGCGTCGCAGTAGTCTTGGTGTCATCTATGTATGTGATCTTCATAATTTTTAGCGGCTGGCCTTGTGTAATATCGTCGGTATTCGCTATTGTGAATTCCGTAGTACGCAGTGAGCAATGAATAGGTATAGTTGCGAGAAAACTGCCGTTCAGTAAATTGTAGTCATCGGTGCCACAGTGCAGTTGGACTCGAGTAGGTTGAGGGAACGTTAAAACATAACTTCGGTCGTCGAGTCGTTCCATTGCTTCTCTTGACAGATGAACGGTCGATGAGTTGCATGCTGAGTTGATAGTCTGGTGCAGGATGACTTGCATGATGCAGTCCGGTTGGGTGCGAAGTCTGCGGAGCGGGCTCTTCTCACAGAGATGTTGACCTTCGTACTTCGGGCATTCAGCCTCTATGTACACATACTCTTTTCTATTAGTTGCTATGAGAGGAAAAGGTGGAATGAGGATCTGATGGAATTTATTAGGGGCCAAGGATAATCTATATAGATCGAATACACTAGATGAAACTATCGGAAATCTGAATACTATAACTACTTGTTTTCCTACAAAATAAGATCCTGATTTAATTATATTAAAATAATCTCTTAACTCTAAATTAATAACTTGCTCTCTGCTATAGATAGCTCGTAGTTTATTTAACATAAGTCTGAGTACATTTAAGCTTAACATTGAATGATGAGTAGTGGTAGTACGAGTGAAAGCTAAAATGTTTTCTACTCTAATTAGTTCGTCTAATAAATCATCTGCGTTTTCTGATATTATGGCTAGTAATTGGGCAAATTTACCATATTTAATCAGGCTATGATCTCTGTATGCATCTTCATCTAAAATTAAATGTAAGGTATTATTGATTTTATTCTGATTAACTATTATCTGGTTAACTATATTAGTATGTTCAGACATCCATTCATTATTTAAACTAATCCTATTATTAAATTCCATTGCTAATTTATTCTGATCAGCTTTTAATATATGTAATGCGTCATTATCCTTAATGGCATCCTGATAATCCAGGTTTCCTGTAATACTTTTAACTATAGATCCTAAACCATCTATTAGACCTCTTTTTGTCCTGCCAGGTTCTAGGCTACTTAAATGATCTAAGATCTTATCTGTTTTATTGGTTAAATAATTTATTTGTAGCTCGTATACCATAAAGGTTTCGTTAGTCATTATGTTCTGATAGTCATTTAATTGTTTTTTAAGTAAGGAAACTTCGCTTTCTATTTTGTCGAGTTCTATGTACTGTAAAAAGGTGTGGTAATGAGTCGTTAGTCGAGTTGGTCCCAATTTAAAAGGTACTAATCCAGGTCCGTCATCCAGGCTGTCAAGTCTTATCTCCTGTGCTTGGGCCAGGATCTGGGCAGACAGCAACAGAAGTGTCCTGCAACAATTTTACATTCTTTGGTGCTCGCTTTAACCGTGATTTAGCTACTGGGCCGCGTTTCTTCGAGGTGTAAATATGAATTGGGAGATCGGCAAGGACTTTATCCTGCGTGTAACGGGGAGCTACTTTCTGTCGACTAGCGAATGGGTTCTTAATGAATACCTGCTGCTGAGGTTCATATTCAGCTTCCGGTTCCCTTGTCTTATTCCTATTTTCAATAAGAGCAGTACGGTTAGCTAGGGAAGATTCATTGATAATATCGTATACGGCTTTCATTTGTTCTCTATGAGTCTGGACGTATTGTTGGAGTAAACGTTCTGTCAAGTCAATGTCAGTGGGGTCTCGTGGATCAAAGTGTCCTTTTAATATGTCATAGGGTCTACATTTAGTGAAACTGTGGATAGAACTGTTATATGCGATAATAGCATACGGCATAAGGTTCACTATGGGCTCGTCTTTCTGTTGTAACTTTAAGATTCGTAGGTGTTCTAATATCGTTGAGTGAAACCGTTCAATGTTACCGTTATCGTTAGGAGAGTGCGGTAATATTTTATGGTGCGATATTTTATGAAGTTTAAGGAATTCAGCAAAGAGTTGGTTTGTGAATTCTGTTCCATTGTCGGTCACTATCGTCAGGGGAAGTCCATGGTGAGTACAGAAAATTAAGAGAGCTTGGACTATGCTGATAGCAGTACCGTCTTTGAGATGGTAAGCTTGGCCATACTTAGAGAAAACGTCTACAAAGGTTATGTACTTTTCTGTCTGTACTGTAAATAAGTCTGCATGAACTATTTCTAGCGGTTTAGTGGCTGGTGGTACTATGTTAAATTTCTGTTTAATAGGATTTCTGTCATATTTACTTTGACCGCATATAGTACATTCATTAATATACTTTATAATGTGGTCTTTCATTTTAGGCCAATAGTATCTGCTAGATAGAGATAGATAGCATTCATTAATGCCCCTGTGATTGGTATTGCCGTCATGGTAATGTCTAATTATCTCTTGTTGTTTAAGATAATCTTTAATATTTTCAAGTTCGCTTTTACAAAGGACTAGGCTCATTGAAGAACTCTTAAACTTTTCCTGGATAATAGGGATAATTTTGTACATAGCCAATGGTGGGTTGATAAGCAAGGCTGTCTTGACTTTAGGATTAACATACTGTTTTATGGCATTAACTACGTCGTTTTCCATGTCAGTCTCTGTCACTTGTACTGTCACTCGAGTATGTGTCTCAAAGGGTTTCGATACAATTGGTCGTCGTTTAATGTCACCTACTATAGTCATACATAACTGTCTGTGATATTTATTTAAAGGTTCGTCAGTGATAGGAATTTCTAATATAGGATGTTCCTGACTGGTGTGAGCTGTGCTGGTGGCTGAGTTATCTATGGTAAGTGGCCTTTCAGAAGGATTGGCAATTATAGAGCTAATTTCCTCGTTATGGATTTCAATTCTAGATAGGGCATCAGCATTAGTGTTACTTTTACCCTTTTTATATATTACAGTAAAGTCGTATTCACTAAGCTTCAGTCTCCACCTGGTAAGTCTAGAGTTGGGTTCTTTAAGGCTCATAATCCACTGGAGTGGTTTATGGTCAGTCAAGATCTTAAACTTTCTGCCAAAAAGATACGGTCTGAAATACTTGGTTGCCCACACTATTGCAAGCAACTCTTTTTCGATCGTACTATAGTTAATCTCACTTTCGTTGAGAGTACGAGAAGCGTATGATATTGGTTTGTCAGAACCTACAGAACCTTGAGATAGAACAGCTCCTATCGCAAAGTTGGACGCGTCAGTCGTAAGTATGAAGTCTCTACTGAAGTCAGGGTATTGGAGTATGGGGTCATTGGTAAGTAATTTTTTACACTTTTCAAAACAGTTTATGTATTCGTCATTTAAACTAACCTTTTTGTTCTTTTTCAGGCACTGAGTCATGGGTTTGGTGATTCGAGCGAAGTCAGGGATGAACTTACGGTAATAACCCAGTAAGCCAAGAAACTGTTTGATTTCTTTGGGTGTCTTTGGTAAGGGATACTTCTCAATAGAGGAAATCTTGTCAGGATTAGGTCTTACACCTTCACTACTTATAACATGACCGAGATAAGCTGTTTCAAGCTTTAGAAACTCAGATTTGTCCATTTGGATCTTAAAATTGGACTCTCGAAGTCTCTGGAAGACTTTTTCGAGATTAATCATGTGTTCCTGGAGGCTGGTGCTATACACAATTATGTCATCAAGATACACCAGACATATCTCATTTTGTAAGCCTTTAAGGACATTATCCATCACACGTTGGAATGTAGATGGAGAATTTTTCAAACCCATGGGCATACGAAGAAACTCGAAGTGCCCGTGCTCAACGTTGAAGGCAGTTTTCTGGATATCCTGGGGGTCCATTTCGACCTGATGGAATCCACTGGCAAGGTCAAGGGTCGTAAAATACTGACATTTGCCTAACTTGTCTAATACGTCGGTTATGTTGGGTATAGGGTACTTATCGTCAATGGTTTTTTCGTTTAACTTCCGAAAGTCAATTACGATACGCCATTTCTGTTTGCCTGAGGCATCAATCTTTTTAGGCACAACCCAAATAGGTGAGCTCCAAGCGGATTCTGATGGACGTATGATGCCTTGAGAAAGCATCTTCTCAATTTGATCTTTTACCTCTTGGCGATGGACAAAGGGGTACCTATAACTCTTCGTATAAACCGGGATTTCATCGGTGGTGTTAATCCGATGCTTGACTCTGTTAGTAAAAGTCAAAGGCTCGTTCTCAATGTAAAAAACATCTGAGTAACGTGAACAGAGTGATATTAAATTAGCCTTTTCTTCCTCATTTAAATGATCGGTACGTAAACGCGAAAGTACATCTTGTGTACGCGCCGACTGTTGTTCAGTGCGCATGCACTCAATATTAAAAACTTCTGCATTTACAAAGAAATCTAATGAAAGAATTTGATCATTATCGGTTGGGTTTTTTACTTCTAATATTGCGCGGTTGTTCACGACGGTAGTGACGCATTCCGATATGATGCAGTTACACGTCACGTGTTCTGGGATATAGACATCGCCATCCGGGGCGTTAATAGGAAGCCTTATTAACTTTGAGCTCTGTGCCGGGATAATATCCTCGTATAAATTGACATTTCGGGAGTTATACATTTTTATTTCGTTAGTTGTAAATCGAGTTGTCAATGTCTTGTCCTTTAGGTCGATTTTAGCCTCCCATTTAGTTAAAAGGTCAAGTCCAATAAGTCCGTCAAAATAGTCATGGAATTTATAGACAAAAAGCCGAATGTCTTCGTTATCACTGAACTCAGGGAAGCAGGGCAATGTAATAGAATAATTATTCCTACTTGTAGCATGAACGTTAGTAACTTCAAAGGGATCATAATTTAGTTGATAATCAGAAAAATATTTCTGGACAGTTTGGGGACTTATGAATGACTGGTTAGCGCCAGTGTCTATTAAAAGTTTGAGAGGAGGGTTATATATCTGGATATATGGTAGTTCCCTCTGAGTCTGTAAATTTATTTCTATTTTGATCTTTTTGAAGTCGATGCCTTCTGAAAATCCTGATCAAGGTCTTCGACCTGATGATGATCAGCGTCAGTGGCAGGGGAAAGTTCAGAAGCCTCATAGTATGGCGAAGAGTCAGTATAATAGTCACTGTAAGTATAGTCTGGACAAACATAACCTACTGCACTATCACTATACTGTGGACAGTCAATGTAATCGGAGTCATAGTAGTTATTATCGGTATTGTAATAGGAACTCGGATCGTATAATTCATTCATATTTATTTCGCGTGTTTTAAAATAGTTGTTCGGAGGTGGGTTACCTTGAACGCGCCAATCATGGCCACGAAGACCTGCTGAAGGGGGTAAAGCCCTGGGAGTAAAATGTTGGATACCACTCATGGGTCTAGGCTGGAAAGGTTGACCGGGTTGGTTCCTAGGCTGAAGGCGAAACACGTTACTTTGTGGGTTATAATTAGGCGGTCTAGCACCGAACATTTGTTGGGTTCTAGTAGGGCCAGTACGTACCTGTGGCTGATGCTGCGCAGGATTAGGCCTATAAGCCTGGTGTGGAGGCTGCGTCTGCGGTGCGAACCTAAATGGCTGTGGATGTGGTGGCAGTGGCCTCTGCAGCGCTGGTGCAGGCCAGAAAGGTGCCTGTGTAAGCTTTGGAATGTGTACTGGTGCTGTTTGAGTTCTTAAAGCCGACGTGGGCTTGGACACAACGTCGTTACGTTGTTGCAAGTACATAATGTTCAGCTCTTCCTGTACATATTCTAAGGCTTTTTCTAAACTGTCGGGTCTCATACATCTAATACGTGAGCCTAGGGGCTCGTGTAATCCACGTACAAACGCCTGCATAGTTAATTTACGATATAACTCACGTTTAGCCTGTATCGTAGTGGGGACTGTCTCATGTAAGCTAACATAAGTCATAATTGTGCTAAACAATGTCTGACAATGGTCGTAAAATTCCTGAGGGGATCTTTGCCCTTGAGTGGCCAAAGAGAGGTCATTGTAGAGAGCGGTCTCGTCTCTCTGATCAGCAAAATTATTAATTAAGGTGTTACGAATAGCTAGCCAATTATCTGGTATGCCATTAGAGTTAATTATTGTAGCGGCTGATCCCGTGATCTTATTTAAAATGCCGTTAAGCAAACATAAATTTGATAATTCGCTACCTGGTCCTACACTGATATAAGTTTTAACTATCTGGTCACATATCTGTATAAATCTGGTAAGTATATTTGGATTTCCATCGAAATCTGGCACGGGGCGTAAAGCCTTGAAAATAGTGTCAGGTTCGTGCACCATTGTGTTAAATAATAAATCTAAATTTAATTCACTATTTAATTCTAACAAATCTCTACTACGATCTATATGATTTTTCCGACGAGACTGCGTTAGCGCAGACTCGCTGGGGCCCGAGGTACTGGGACGAAAAATGGTTAAAAATAAGGTATACTTAAAGGAAAAAGAGGACACAAGGAAGCAACACAAGAAAGATTCTGTGGACTTACAGTTTCATGTCTTCTGTCTGGTCGTATCGAGTTCTGGATACTTCTCCTGTGGCTGCAGCGCTCGTAGATTCTGGATACTCGTACCGGAGCTTGATAGCCGCCCGGGCGACCCGCGATTCCCGAATTCGATATTAGAAAACCTCCCCGCGAATCGACCGCGAGTATCCTACCGACTGCGCCAATTACGTAAGCTACAGCCGAAGGATCTAAAAAAAAACTAATTTTAATTTTAAACTAATTTATTAATAAAAATTACAAATTAACTAAATCTAAAAGTAATGCCTATGTTCGAAGTGTGAACGAAAGTGACCGAGGTTTAGGCAGCTCGGGGAAACGGTGCCGGCTGCTTGACGTCACGTAGGGCGAAAACTGCTGACTGGCTGGCGCGTGTAAGTGCATGAATTGGGGTCATCGCTATGCCACCGTCGAATGATGAAATAGTCAGCTGGTTTGGCGTATGTAATTAACTTATTAGTTAGTTTTTACTGTACTTTAGTCAAGAAACAATCATCGTTTCTTCACATATCCTAAGTAGAAAGATATGCGAATTAATAATGCGAATTGAAACATAATAAATTGAAGAATAATAACGGCTAAATTATATGATGTTGATTGTTTTTATCTTTTATTTAGTCAAATAAAATAATTTAATAAAATGGCTAAAGATCATGTTACAAAAATGGCGCTATCAATGCACCACGTGCACTCTAAACAATTCAAAATACAAGTTATACACTACAACTAATTTGATGTAATATGCTGTTTGCTCGTAACTCATAACATCGTGGAATAAATATCACCGACGTCAGTCATGAAATAATTACGATTTTAAACGTAATAACTTATAATTACACGCTGAATCCGAGCTGTCACCTGATAAACACTATGCGCTGTACTGTTTTACTGCCGCACAATTACTATGTTTACAAATGACGTCACGAAATGGGGTACAGAATTACAGATCTAGATTCGAACTGGGGAAATACTTTTTTCTTTTTATTATTTGCCTAGTGGTGGTCAAGTCATACGATAATATGTCTATTTTATAATCAGGATCGATGAGCAAAGTTAGTACTTAGTACAAAATCATGTCATAATTTGTAGGTCAATTTGAATAAATGACGTTTGTAGTTTTTAAAATCCATAAACAATCTAGACTCGAGTTGATTTCGATTCTCAAATCGATTGTTATAATTTCAGCATCGAATTAAATGTATAGGAATGGAACATAAAATTAATAATCGACTAATTCGATAATCGAAAAAACCTATTAATTTTTACTTTTTAAGAAGACGTTCGAAATTTGAACGTAATTAAGGTATCGGTTACCGATACTAAAATGTAAACATTAAGATGCAGCCACAGATACTCATATCTAAATATAGGGCGTTTGCTCATCGATCCTGACTATAAAATAGACATAATAGGGTATGAATGTAGATAAAAAATATTTTGCCATCCCAATGTTAAATTGGGCGTCGCGAGCGAAATATGTCTGTCACAAATAGATTTCATTAAGTTACGAACAACAATGTGACAAGCCACCTAAACTGTCAAATTCTTCATTCAATCTTGGAACACAATATAGATTTTTTTAAGTGACAGTTTCCGATTGTGTTTTATTACAATACATTATTTAATCCTGTTTGTTAACTTTCTTGATTATATAAATGACAATAATAAAGTTATTTTGGTATTAAAATAATAATCTACAATAAAATACGTTTTAAAAACTACAGTCTTCGCCCGCAGGTGAATCACGGACAGGGATGTTGGTGCAAAGTATGGAGAAGACCCGATGCACCGTTCAACCACCCCTGAGTATGTAGGCTAGGCAAGTGAGGTTACCTCACATTGCCGAACGCCATATGGCAACGGGGGAATTCGTGTCTTCCCTGAGGAGCGCTACCTCAATGCGGCAGAGCACAGCTGGCTGGTGGGGGGCAATTGTGTGAATCTCTACATAGGGCGACCAGAAAGCCTGCGCTTGAGATGGCCACAGTAGTGTTTTAATCAGTAGTCTTTTCATCAGGGGACCTCTGACATAAGCTCAGCTACTCAAGCGGCTGGGGTACCTATAAAGGATTTCTCCACCTCGAATGTGTGCGATCCTTACTCAATAATACTAAATAAAGTAAAGCACAAAAGTCTAAATTAAAGTAGCAGTATTTAATTAAACCTAAAAATTATTTATGCATTTGAGTTATATCTTTTGTACAGGCCCTATTAACTAATGGAATCTATTTATAACTTCATCATTTTGTACTAGAAACGTTATATCGCTAATTGACAGAAAAATATTTTATAGTATTTTAACACTTCAGCCGTACAACTGTGCAAACCATAGCCGTAATAAATATTAAACATTAATTCCATGGTGTAAACAGACAAAACAAAACTTCAAGTATGACTGAAAGCTGTTTCAATATAATTTGTATTTGTTATACGTATTTACATATTGTAAACATTTTAATATTTTGTCAAGGACACTTAGTTTGTTAATATACATATATAAAATATAATCAACACCAACATTATTAAAAAAGTCCCTACTGTGTATAATAATACTTATTTTTTCAATGAGATTTCTAACCTATCTATATTATTATCCTGCATCTTTCTTTGAGATTAGACAAAAAAAAGTACGGCAAATCCTTCATGTCGTGTGTTATTTTTGAAAGTGGTCGATTCGCACTTTCGTGCGAATTATTTTCGTGCGAATCGACTACTAACCCATATTTTCAACTTATAAAAATTAAAACAAAAATCGTAAAAATAAATTTTAAAATTGTGTTTACCAGTAACTCTGCACTAAGCACTGGTTACTAATTAGTTAATATGTTAAGTATTTATAAACTTTTTTTTTTTTATAATATTAAATTGATGATTGCGAATAGTGTTTAGAGATTAATATAATATTTTTATAATAGATTACTTAAGTTATAAATTACACTTATAAATTTTAGCGTCCTAGAGTAAATCTTGTTTTAGTTTTTTGAATTGTTTAGTAATTTGTACATAATGAACATAGAAATAAGAAATGAAGAACTAGGCCGATAATGTGCTCCCGCCTAACTAAATTAATTACAAACGTAGATTTGTCCTTCAATTATTAAATATTTGGTACAATTGTTTCATGTTGTATAATATCCTACAATCACTTATCCAAACCATTCAATTTCTTAATTACTACATACGGTTAGTATTTATCTGTTAACTAATTTCAATTACAGCACTGGCTCATAATTGCCCATACTGGTAAAGTGCAAATAAATAATTATAATGGTAATACGAAAGTTTCTATATTTTATTTTTAATGATTTACAAGTATGGACTTGGCTTGTTTTTATCGCAATTAAATAAACAATCAATATGTTCTATATTAAAATATCTACTTCTATTCCATCCATAACGTTTACAGTTTTGTGTGTACTTTTTTTTTTTAATAGTTGCGCGCGAATTTTTCTTTCATACTATCTTTGGTCCCCAGCTACGGGGGACCAGCTTTGGGAGCAGAATTAAAAAAAACCTGTTTTATTTCAACAATAGGCCAGTAGACTCTTCAATAAAATGACTAGGTCTCATTTTGATAAGTATGTGATAACCGTATTGTTTGATGTAATTATGTGTAATTGTATTTAATAACTTCTCTAAATGGCTTAATAGTCGAAGACTTGTGCAATAAAGAATATACCTACATATCACAAGTTATTGTTTCATTTATTTATTTCGTAAGTGTCGTCTATGTCGTCCAGAACGTTATACAACGTGTTAAGTTAAATGCGCAAAACCTCAGACACCCCAAATGATTTTTAATACAATTGACCTAATTGTGAAGGAAAAAACAACATAAAAAATAATTAAAAAGTTTTATGAGCTGTTTTAGTTTTACTGGCAATTCTGATCGTTTCTTGCGTCTGCGACGACGCTTTGTCGAGGGACGAGTCGGTAGGTATGGTTTGCGCACGTGACGGCTTGATCTATTAATAAATAGACAGGGCAACATTGTTATTGAATATTTTTTGAAAAATGTGACGTATATTAAAAAGTGGTTTAATGGATTCTACTCGTTGTTCTGATCAAACTAATTTCAGGTTTTGCGCATTTAAATTAACACGTTGTATACCTATTGTAATAATAAACGTTCTATTAATCGAACCCAAAACGATTGTTTGATTAATATAATGTTTATATATGCCATTAAAAACTATGCTTAAATTGCAAATAAGAATTATTGAACGTTATCCTCAAAAGAAATCACTCTTTCTCCATACGGTGAAACATACACTACTGTTTTAATGACAAAGCAACACCAACCGCAGCCAGCCTATGGCATAATTACCGCGTCACCCATACGACATTTTATTGTGAAACAAAAGTGTTCGTGTATCGAACACATTACACATACATTTATCATAATATGTATATTGTATGTATAATACCTGCCTGGCAAACCAATGCGGGATTGCAGTTTAACCGACGGGGAATACGCGACCGCAGTATCCCCGACTAATAAACAAGTCAAAAAGGTGGCATGACATACACAATGTATTGTATCCTTCATCATAATAGGTTAATTCCAATTTTGGTTTAAAAGGTTTAACATTGTGACCAAATACAAATAACAGTATACAATATGGTATAAACTTTTGGTCCTATCGAGTCGGATATTTAAAAACGAACTAAGAATAGGCTATTTGACTACTGCTGGAAAATAGTTTTATATTATTTATTATTGCATAAAATGCAAACCGTTTTAATATTTCCTGGAGATCTGTCGTATATACGGAGAAAATCAATGTTAAAGTTTGAATTAAAAAATTACCCGCCAAAACGCAATTTTTGACAGATGACGTAACAAATAGATAAACAACAAACTCAACAACAAACTGTAAAATAGTTTTGAAATTTATTGCATAAATAATGGTTTATAAGTGGTGTGTTGTACCCAAATGTACAAGTACATCGATAAAGACTCCGGAAAAACTATTTGTACCAGTTCCTATAGATCCTGAGAGCCGAAAAAAGTGGTTGAGTGTAGCTCGTCGAAACCCTGAAAGCATTGGACCTAATTCAAGTGTTTATATGTGTGAAGATCATTTTAACGTAAGTAATATTTGTATTGTTGCGTTAGTTTAGGTTACGTTAGTTTAGGTTACGTGAAAACAGTGCGTGACACCAAAGAAATGTAGGAGTTAACATAACCTAAAAAATGCTGTCAGCTCGCACAAAATGTCTCTCCATTTTATGCACAGAACTTTAAATAAACAAAACTGTAATAATTAGGACGGTTGGGAAATAACGTAAATAACACGTAGATCGCACGATCAATATAAATAAAAACAGAAAGCATGCACTGAACTAATGTTTACATTTTTTGTGACGTCATCAAAGTTGCAACCAATCACAGAGCGTTTTCAAACACGTGATTAAACCACAAAAAAATTTAAATTTCATTTATGTTTTTTATACAGAAAATGACCTTATTTTTTCAGAACATCCAATAAAGTATGCTTTTTACATTACATTTTATTAGGATGACAACAAATTGTTCCATATTTTAAACACAGTCAAATAGCCTATTCACAATATTTCCTTTAATGTATTTGTGAGTTTACTTCTGTAAGTAAATGGATGTTACCCTATTAATCTGGTGTTCAAATACCGAGGCAGGGTAAGATCGTTACTTTTTAACCAAAACACAGATTAAGTGAGTTATCCAGCAAAGCCAAAAAGTAATTCAAGTAACTGTAGATACTAACACAAAGATTCATCGAATATTGAAAAACATAATGTCAATTACATGCTTATAAAACACTTTAACAGGGATCCTGCTCTGAATCCCCGTTCTTTAAGGACCTGGGTGAGTCAGCAGGGCGGGTTCACAATCCAATATCACGAGCTATTAGCGCACAAACGCGCGGCCGCGCCGCATTAGCCGTGAAACAGACCACCATCGCGACGGCTTTTTGCCCCTATTGCCTCTGCAACGCCTGTTACCATTGCAGACGCCCCCCACGAAGGTTTGAAATGTCCTCAAAATTTTACTCAACTTTCTAACTGTTTATATACCGTTATGTTGCGTGTAAATGTTCTCGTTTTTGAAGTTTAGATAGGGCTCAAATGCAAGCCTATTATTTCTAAAAATGTCCTTTTAAAAAAAACGAAAGTTAATTTATTGCAAAGGCTGTTGTCATTGCGAATTTTTTACGCTTATATCATTCTTTTAACTAAAACTTATTATAGGCCTACAGTATTATACTACTACTAGGTATCAAGAATTATTTAAACGAGTCCTATAGGCCTATATTATTAGGTATTACTGGTACATCAAATTTCACTGTTGCTTGTTGTGTTGTGTCAATCACTTTGCCACAATTACTCGTATCTGAGACAAATTGAAAAGCTCAGAAAATATTGTTCTAAAATACACAAGGGTACAATTACCATGCCTTTAGGCAATATTACTCAGTGTATGTTAATAACTGGAAGCTAATAATGAAAGTAATAGATATCATCAGCTGCTGGAAGTAATCAAATTCCAGAATACCTTAGAAAAAATAAGCATTAGGTACTTTCATAACAATGTTTGAAATAAAAGTACCTAATTAAACAAACATGCTGTAATGTGTAGTAAGTACAGTCAAAAGCACGTCAGAGACTTTGTACCACTCTTATGTCGGGGGCATAAGTGTAATTATCGAACTGCAAGTGTTTACCGTGATGTGCTGTTGACCGTACTTATCACATTTCACGTGATTGAATAATTTTAGACTTTTTTTGCGAATATTCGCATAATAGGTAGGTATTTTAGTCGTATTTCAACAACGACAATATTTTTCTTCTATCACAACCAGATATTTGGAGGTATTTTGCCGGATATTTTTGATTGTTAAAATATAAAATAACATAAAAGTGTAAAAGTGTTTATGAAACACGTAGATAATTTTAATAATTACTATTAACTAATCTAAATAAAATAATAATTTCATTGGTTATTATTAGTTCCTTGAAAATAAATCGTAAGAAATATGAATAATTTACTACTTTTACGTAATAAAGTTGTTTGGGTATTTGTATCTTATTTTTCAAGGACTCTAAAAAATATTCGTAGTCAGGGAATATTTAGGACAATGTTTTAGAAGCCAATAAAACAAAACATGACTATGTATTAATTGTTCCATTTAATACACCTACTGAATCATAATTACAACAAAACAATATTTACAAAGATAAAATGTAATGTCTATAAAAATAAACAATAAAATTAAAACTTATTATCCTTAGCTAAAATAAATAACATTTTAAACGTAGGTACAACAACATTCCTTTATACATATTATCTTATCTACAATAACATTAAAATGATTATAATCATTCAGAAGCGTATTTACAAACACTGACATAACGACAGTTATGTAATCATAGGAATATAAAATAAGTCTCTTAGTAATTATCTGTAGGTTATTCAAACTACTCACGCTAATAGACCAAGAATCGTGTAGTGAGAATACCAACAGAATTACTGTTTGTTCAATAAATATGTCACCATTACATCTACTTAATTACAATAAACTACGAGTACCTAAGACTGAGATCTCTAATATCATGATGAAACTATCTGTACACAAATTAATATCTGTCTGCAAACTATATTTATGAAATGTAAATGGATTTATAGAGATAGCCGTTCTAATTAAATGCTACTTTATTAGGACTGGGAAATTGTTTATTAAATGCGATTCTTCATTGATGCGTTGAATTCTTTACCACTGTAGTTTGAGTATGGTACGATTCACTTGCTAGCCAATGCTTGAAAGTTAATGAGGCGATCCTCATAAGAGGTATTTTGCCAATTTAGAATTTTACTAAACTCGCATTTGGTGATTAACAAGTGTAGTTCATAATATTACAATATTTGAGTACTTACAATCTAGCATTGCACGAATTATCAGGGCAGAGCGCGCGGTGGTGTCACGCGACCGGCAGCGGCGGCGGCGGCAGGTAGCACGGACGCAGCGCGTGCGCCGCCGCCTGCAGCAGCTCGGCGTGGTAGCGCTGCGCCGCCAGCACGTACGGCGGCGGCATCGCCAGCTCCAGCCGCGCCACGCCGCCCAGCAGCAGCGGCTGCGGCGACGGCGAGCAGCGCGGCGGCTCGGGCTCCAGCAGCGCGTCGATCGTGAACGCGCGCCGCGGCCTCTCCCGCGGCAGCATCGTCATCGTCGGCTCCGGCAGCTCCGCCGGCTCCGGGCTCAGCTGCGGGCACATCGGCGGCGTGTACAGCGTCGCGCTCGGCATCGCCGGCGGCGGCGGCGCGCCCGCTTGCCTTGCTAAGAACGCTCTGTTGAAACTCGCCAGCGCCGCCAACTCTGCGTTCAAATTGTCCTTCTCGCCCTTCTGCAGCTTAAAGCGCTTGCGCCTCCTCAGCAGCGAACCGTTTTCGAACATGTCGAAGGCCTGCGGGTGCAGCGTCCAGTAGGCGCCCTTGCCGGGGCGGTCGGGCCGGCGCGGCACCTTCACGAAGCAGTCGTTGAAGGAGAGGTTGTGCCGCAGCGAGTTCTGCCAGCGCTGCGTGTTGCGCCGGTAGTACGGGAACCGGTCGGTGATGAACCTGTATATCTCCGACAGCGGCAGCATGCGCTCCGGCGAGCTCCAGATCGCCATAGCGGTCAGTGAAATATAAGAATATGGTGGTTTTTGATCACCGTACGATTCGCGCGAAGGTCGCGGCATGATCACTTGTATTGCTGGTAGAGAACAATTTTAAGAGTTAGTAAAAAACAACACACGTTCGAGTGAGCACGTCACGTCGGAGCGAGGTGTGGAGAGCGACTGCTGAGGTGCGGAGAGCCGGCCGGCCCGCCCGCCCGGCCGGCCCGCCGCGCTACCCGCGCCCATGCCGGCGCACCTCTCATTGGCGCACTGCTCCGCCAATCACGCGCCGCCCGCATCAGGTATAATGTCGGCTTTCGCTCCACTAACAAGGAATTTAAATTGATATTATGTTTATATTGCCTCCAAATATCTTTTGTGATGACACCGCTTTTTATTTAGCGTATGTAAATTACGATGATACAGAAAAAGAGATTTGAATTATACACCAATTCGAGGATGAATGAGTGTTATTAAAATTCTCAGCATTGTAATTTTATCGGCGAGATGAAACAGTCACGGCAAATTGATGATACACTGTACCGTAAGTGAATTTATAATTGTAAATGAGGTGCTTACCTAATTCTTACTTATTCATCTTAGAAGTAGGAACTCTATTGTAACATATTTATTCTTTTGTCTTTTGTAGATATTTTTACAGATAAATCATCTGATTTACCTATTGTAATTTTAAGACAAACAGTATTTTACATTTATAAATAAACTCTTTATGAATAACTTACCTCGATAAAGTAACCACAGCTAACTATTCTTATTAATATGCATGCATTTTTATGAAATTATAGAGTTCTTATTCAAAAACACAAGCCGTGTCTTACCTAGGTACTAGGTAGGTAGGTACTACTCGTAAAAGTAAAAAAACTATACTTTGGTCGTGGATTTCACTACCAGGCTCTAGTTGGTTAGTAGACCTTTTTAGAATTTCTTTGTCCATTAGAAGCCACCCCTATCCATATAGAATCTGTCTGTGATAGACATTCTGACAGTTTAAATAAGTACCTAACGATTTCATGTGGGGGACAGGTTATACTTAAGATAAAAAATCGGAGGCCAGCACTTAGGACTCTACTAATAATTACCAACATAATTTGACATAACGTTCCTAAATATTGTATTAACAAGTAAGAGTACCTCATGGGGTTTATGGAAATCGTTTTCCTGTATTTTAGCTTTTATCACGGATACATAACCCACCAACGTATTTATGTATTTACCATCAAGTAAATAGCGAACTAGCTGAATGACTACGCTCAATTCATTTCATCGATTGATTTTGTATTAAATAAGCTGCCAATAAAATACTTTAATTTAAAAGATTTATACCTAGAGAAGATGAAAATTTTATAATATTTAAATACGCTTAGTGTACAATGAGTACACGTCAGGTTGAATGATCTAGGAATTATGGTATTTAAATAAATAAAACCACAATGTAAGTTCCAATCCAAGACAATATATTTCTAGTATGGCCGGGGGGTCATTAAACAGAAAATCGTAACAATACCTCTAATTAATCTACTTTACACGCCATCTATTGACAATCTTCGGAACTCCACTTTTTATAAACCACTAAACAAACCTTGGCTGTTGACACATGTGACATATTCCTTCAACACACCGCCCACCAAGGACGACATAAACCTTATGAGTCCTTTACATCAGAAATTGTATAAAGCCGCCCACCATACATTAGTAAAAACACAAATTAAATACAAGTACATCTCAGTTTGTTTCATAAAACTTAATAACCGAATATACTAAGAATTTCCACTATTTACATCAATCGGAAGAACAACAATTTAAATCCTAGTCTTCCTATGAAACTAATGGGTTGCAAAGTGACAACACACGGGATGAATAGATGTTTGGAAACCACACGACCAAGAAGCCATTTGCACCGAGGTAAGCCATTTATCTTTACTAAATTAATGTATCCAATCTGTGGTTCCACATAACTTTTAGTTTTTGTATTAAACCCTTTGCTTTGATTATTACTCCTTGAAAAGCATCCTAATAAATCATTGAATCTAACTATATCTAACAATCCTTTTCTTTTTGTTACAGATCCAGACTACGACAGAAGTGTCAGCGTGTACTGAAACTCGTCGGTTCTACGGTTCCAAGTAAGTAATTACTAACAGTTTCACTATTTATTTCAATTGTTTAAGCTTATATCTTCCCCTATAACCTTTCCTTCTTCTTTTCTTAAATTTTCCTAACTCACTATAAAAACTATTTATTACTTTTTCAGACGTTTCCGGATACTGCATTCCTTCATCTACCACTGGTTGCAGCGACTTCACTGCTAGATTTGGAGTTGATGAAGTACCAGAATTAACCCGCAATAAACAACATTCTTGAACATCTGTATTTGATTCACTTTTATTAAATCTCGACTGTAATGATCTTAGTCTTTTATTTACAGTTTCCTTAGAGTTTTTAAACTCGATATTACTCTGCTTGAATGGAAGCCTCACGTTATGCCAGCCCTTCGAATCCCTGCACGCTGTTTGCGATGATTGATTCTTGGGATAAGCTTCCATTTCACAGACTACTTTGAGATAATCATTCCTTTCCCCAGTTACTACATTATGCATCGCAACAAAGTTATGATCGTTGTGACCATGATTTACACTACCTGAAACGATCCAGCCTAGTGATGTATTTTGCGCTACTAGCGCGCTTCCAGATCCTCTTTTAATACCCTCTTGTATAACTTTCCCATAGATGTCGGCTCCTAATAAAAGATCTATTTTATTTGGAGTGTGATACTGTGGGTCTGCCAAACATACGCCTGACAACTTCACTCGATCTATTTCTTCCAGTTTCTTGCTCGGAAGCAAAGCTGTAATTGATCCAAGCACGTACGCCTGAACAGTGATTTCCTTATTGGACTCAAATCTAGGCCGAACTTTTAATTTCACCATATATTTCACCGACACATCCTCATTACCTTCCAATCCAGATATACGTCCCTGTACTGGCATCTTTTTCAGACCCAAATACTGAGCCACTGCTTCCGTTATAAAAGAGGCTTGGGAGCCTTGATCTAGCAGTGCCCTGATGAAATGACGCTCTCCAGTGGATGACTCTGCCTTAACCAGAGCTGTAGCTAATAGCACCTGAGAATGTATAGGTACTTGCTCAGATGAGTGGCAACTTACAATCGCGCTGTCATCAATCGACTTGATAGGCGTCGCCTCCCTGTCGTTAGATGAGTTCCCAGAATCATTACTAGCCGTAGACACAAAACCGTTACCTTTCTTTTCAGTTTGACTAGCAGATGAACTGACAGGACTCCCTGCGACCTTATCACTAGAGCTCTGTGGATGGAGCATAGAGTGATGCCTCCGTTTACAAACTTGGCAGCTCAAAACACTCTGGCATGCCTTGGCCGAATGATGTCCAAAGCAATTGTAGCACAAACGATTTTTCTGAACAAATTCTCTGCGGTTAACTACGTCTTCCTTTGCAAACCCCTTACAATTGGCAAGACGATGACTTTCTGCACAAAATTCACACTGTATTTGCATAGTGTGCAGAACCTTAGGCTTATCTATACTTAGTGAGTGGACAGGTTTGTGAGACACAGTAGACTTGGATTCCAGAAATTCCAATGCGCGATACCGTTTCGTCAAAAAATCCTCGAATTGCGAAAATGTCGGAAGTTCATCTAATTTACTGATATTACTGATGTGAATTTCCCACTCCTTTCTGGATTCCACGTCTAGTTTCAAAGTTAACAAATGGATCACTAGTATGTCGCACGAACTGACGTCTACTCCTATGTTATTTAACGCGCTTAAACAATCTGTTGTCGTATCAATTAAATTCTTTAACAAACTAGCAGATTCACAATTTATATTCCTTTGGCTCAATAACGTTTTCAAAATTGAATGACACATTAACTTTTTGTTATTATACCTAGAGTTTAATAATGACCAGCACCGTTCATAATTGCAATCAGCAATGGGAATCTGTCTCAGTAACAGTTCTGGTTCACCCGATAAATACCCTTTCAAATAGTGCATTTTTTGCACATTATCAATTTGAGTATTAGTATGCACTAATGATACATATAGGTCTCTAAAGGTTGTCCATTCGGAATATTGGCCCGTGAAAGTCGGAATTACAATGCGCGGCAACTTCACATTATTAACTTGCGGCTGGGAACCGGAATGAGCACATGATGAAGATTGTTGAGGCTTAGCGAAAGAGTCAATCACCGACCTTAATTCAGTTTTGTATTCTACATACAATTCTTCCACTGTTTCGTATGTGTCTTCTTGGAAATATTGTAAATCTCTACTTTTAGAAGCTTTCACAATCCCCTCATGTGTTTCATTAAACTTAGCCCAAAGCTCATTCAAAGAATCCAACCGAGTCTCAACATATTGCAGTGTAATTCTTTGTTTCGGACTTTTCCTATAGTTTTTTAAAGCCTTAGTCATGCGGTCATATGTATCAAATTGCAAATGTATTAAGTCCTCCATTTTAACTAATAAAAGAAACCAAACCCAAAAAATTACAAGTCCTGAGAAATTTTCGAAAATTTTACAAGTGTTTTGGCTTTAAAATCCGCTAGAAAATTGGGCATGGATTCCCCGTCTCAACCAAATTTCGCTTAAAACTAACTAAGTTAATATTCCTAATTTAAATTTCTAAGTTACAATGTTCCTAATAATAAAGACTAATTTTGCACTACACTTCACTATTTTTAAAAGTTAAAATTGTTTAAATAATAAGGTTCAAATTTCACTAAATTTCCTATGTTCACTTTCTCGTAGCAATAAAGTTCAAAATAAAAATTGTTCAAACACTTACAAGTTCTCCAAATATCACCTCAATCAGTGGACTGTATGTATGGCACGACGCGTAGCACGTAGCACTCTGCAGTGCTCCCCGCGCTCCGCACCTCTCCTTCCCGTAGTCGTCACTCCAACCAGGCAACTCCTGGCCCGTATCCTGACGGCACCGTCACTCCCTGCACCGTCTGCAGCTATCACAGGCACCCCACACGCCTGCAGCAGCCACTGCCCGTCAGCCAGTTTGTGCAAGCGACCCACTTGCCCGGCCGACACTCCGTCCGACGCAAAAAAGCCTCGACTACGAGTCGAACCGATCCCACACGATGTGATCCGGCTCGAAGGACCAAAACAATGTACAATGAGTACACGTCAGGTTGAATGATCTAGGAATTATGGTATTTAAATAAATAAAACCACAATGTAAGTTCCAATCCAAGACAATATATTTCTAGTATGGCCGGGGGGTCATTAAACAGAAAATCGTAACAATACCTCTAATTAATCTACTTTACACGCCATCTATTGACAATCTTCGGAACTCCACTTTTTATAAACCACTAAACAAACCTTGGCTGTTGACACATGTGACATATTCCTTCAACACTTAGAGTTAATAATAAAAGACCCAAGGACTTTACATTTGGTATTTGGCACCTGTACTGGTTAATACCATCAGGTGAATAATTTCCTAACACAGTGAAAATCTCACGAATTTCCTACTTTTTCTCACGTAGTTGCAATTGAAGCGTTTAGTTAATATTTAACTCGGCTCTGTTAGACTGTCTCCTACTGTGTATTGACTTTCGAAAAGCCAAAAAAGTGTAGCGCATCAGTCACGAATGGTTTTTTACCCGATCCCGTTTGCCGGAGGTGTTCGAACCGCGCAAAAACCACGCTGGCACGACTTTACCGCTGCACTCTACACGACATAGCTTAAAAGTTACACTTATAAACCATTTTCATTACGTACTTACTTTTTAATTCTTCAAATCAAATCAAATGATTTTTTATTCTAGGATTATGAGATGCACTCATTAAACGTCAATTTATCAAAATTACAGAGCGACTCTACCACCGGCTTCTGAATGTATCTGTCCAGAAGAACCGGCAAGAGACTAGATAGTTATTATTTCCATTGGCAAAGTTTTATTACTTTAGTCATACAGATTTTATAAACGACAAAATAATTAAAAAAATTAATAGATTAGGTCTTCAGAACAACAACAATAACATGAGCTTATGAGACAGCGTTCCAACTGAAATTAAGAAGCTTGAAGCAAGTAAGCAACTGAGATTGAAGAAATTTTTAATTGCATACAACATAGTACAATAAGATATAATTATAACATTAAATAACCCCAGCTTCATAAAACTTGAGTATAAAACTAGAAGCCCTAGTTTTAGAATTGTTTAAATACACGAAAGATTTTTTATCGTAATCTAAGAAATGTCAAAAAAATACTGTTTTATAAAACACTTTACTCATAACAATTTTTCATTCGTATCCATATGGATTATCGTTTCTATCTTAACAATTTTTTTTATATCTGTATATACAGGTTCGGCTTTACGAGTGACGACTAGACAAGAGCCATGAGCTCGCTACTGGTACTAGGTATGGGCTGGTCAAAAGCCACAACGCTGGCACCTGCTCGTCCCAATCGGGTGTGAAAGGGAACCGGGAGTTTGTGGGTAGCGGACGCTTTAGTCTCGAGTCCCACACACGGCCGCAGGTCTAGCTAGCCTGCGGTTATGTGGGTAAACGCGTTCTCCGAAAAAAATAATAATTAATTATTGTAATATGAAACATTTTTTATTTAACCATATTTATTTGATAAAATATTGTACTAATCCCATAGATTGCGTATTAAAATTACTACTACAACTACTATATGACAATAATCCTTTTGACAAATTAGATTTCATATAACAAAAAGACTTTCGTCAAATTAGATTGTAAAAATGTATTGCAATTACGTGCACTAGTGAAATAAACAGTATAAAGAGTAGGCTTATTTCAATATTATTTGAATATAATTATTTATTTTTATATTGCCAATTCCTTTTTTTATAGATCAGGCCGTAGTAACTTCACTTCAGATAAGACTGCATGTATTTAAAGTCCAAATTAAATCAATCACTGACCAAATGTTTATTAATCTTCTTTAAATTTCAATTCCGTTAGTATTGTATTCGTCAAATTGATCGTCTTAACGAACGGTTACAGTTACTCGTAGTTCTCAGAAAAAAACCTTTTAATACGTCGCATTTAATCTCTGTTTTAACTCCGAACGCGGCTTTCCGTTAATACATGTAAATTTATTTTTTTATACCACAAACTCCGAAATAAACTGAGAATCGTCGAGCGTTATAATTGGAAATAAATTTATATCGATACGAATATCTCGACCATTTTCCATCCGAAATGAAAAGAAGGGGTAAAAAGAAATACAGGATCATTGCATACTAAATCTTGTCAAATGCGGTTTTGAGTGTTTTTCCGTTGGCTGGTTCTTGGCGGTTATGCTGTTATGTAGATGGTTAAGTTGGACATGCGGGCATAGAGCGAGTGGTGCAAATTCGTCACGGATGCTTATCGAGGAGGCAGTCGATAAAGGCATGTCGATGTTTTATTATTACAGGGAGGCGCGGTAATCACCGCCGCTCTGCTTTCGACGAGCTCTCACGACGCTCATTATACTCTATGTTGATCTTTTTAATGTCCATCCGTAGTTGAGTATGAGGTACAAATTCTGGGATGAACAATGTTCATCCCAGAAAGCCTAGAAGCATATGGGCGGATGTGCAGATCGGGCAAAATTTTTTTATTGGATATCAGAGAAAAGCGCTTCTTTCTCTTTCCATACCACTGGGAGCTGTATTTCTATCTCTTTTCTGGGCTGAGATAATTTCGTGCATAATGTCGGTTCTGACAGCTTTTCTAAAATCATTAGAACCTTAAGGTTTCATTTTTACTTCCATCTTTCTGCGTCTACATTGCTGTATCTTTCTTTTGGTGGATTGTAAGTTTGACCCTTATGCTTAAAAAAATTATTCGCACAAAGGCTACGTAAAAAGAGTTACGCCTTTTTGGTCCAAACAGTGATTTAAAATATTCATCATAACTAAACTTCCGACATTATGCATCTAAGATTCCTATAAATAACATTAAAACGGTTGCAGATATACGGCTTTATGCCTTTTGTTTTAGTAACTTTGTGAATGCATTGGTGGGCCAATGTGAAAATAAATCGTTATGGATGTGAACTACTTAAAATATGGCGCCAAAAAATTAGTGACATCGGGCATTATCCATTGGTCACGGCGTGTCCAATGACTGACACTAAATCAGTTTAAGTGTAATGAGATACATTGTGATTGGTCTTTGCGCGATCCTATGTCTGGCCGCCTCTCCCTTTGCTCCTTGCACCGTTGTTTCTGTTTATTTACTTACATTTCGGTGTTTTTGTTTTACCTTCGGCACAGATTAATTAATTATTAAATAGTTACCCTTCGGTCTGTTGGTGTTTTGTTAACTGATCAGTAGTGAGTGATTAAAAGTGGAGTTTTAGTTGTAATTTAATGATGGACGACAAAAGTGAAGTAAGGTAAAGTCACCAGTCATGGACAGTTTAAGGAAACATTTTTTGGTTTTTCTTTGTAGTTGGTTCATTTTTCAATACACATTCTTTTGGATTTGAAGGTAAATAAAATGTTCTTTTCTCAGTCATTATTCAATGTTCAGTTTCAGTTAAATGATCAGTAAAATAAAATATTATTAAAAAATAACACTCCTACTCAGGCATGGTCGAAGTAAATGATCCAATGCCGGACCTCCAATTATGGACATCAATAATTATCCATCCATGCCTCGGGGTTTTTTGGTGGCAATAATTCGAATTCTCTTTCATGTTCAGGTTCTGAAGTATGGGAGATAGGTTGATCACTCCATGATAGTTGCGGCAAATGTCTTAGGTAGTTGCACGTGTCTTCACTCTTGGTTCACAAAAATGGAGCTTTGTCACCCCTACGTTTGACACGCATGCCCCACCAAACCATCACAGATGCTGGGTAGTGACCTTTTTCTACCATCGGAATTATCCTAGTAGCTTTTTGGGAGTTGTGTACATGTCCCCTGTCATTTTGACTATGATTTTTTTCTTCAACCGTAAAAAAATCTCATCTGAAAAAAGAATTCCTCCATGGTCACCGCGCGTGGCGTGTCTCTGCAACAACTTTCATTTGAGACGAAAGGGTGCAGTCAACAGATGACCTGTCCTTTTTCGATAAGCCCTAAGGTATTATTTTATAATACGAGATAAATATTCCTCGAGGAAATTTTCATTTTCCCAACAATGATTTTCTGCTGACGGATTACTCAGACTCAAATACTCTTAAATAAATTGGGACAGAACTTATGGTAAGACTAGATAACGGCAGATCTTCAGACATATTCCGGGCCAAAGAGAAAAAGCCCTCTTTTACGAAATCCGTTTCTTATTGTATCTATGGAAATATTTCGTGAAGCTGCCTTAAAGTTAGGAGCAAGCGGCTCTCTTTTCATTGCTCTATTTTGCAATTCTTTACTCGATTTCTCTTACTTCTTCGATAGTCTTGGCCATTTGTTCTTGTGTGTACTCGATTTGGACCTATTAGGATGAAAATGTTTTTTTTGTATTGGGAATGTGTGAGCCTATTATGTACACCTAGTCATGGACAGAATTTCTAATATGTCCATTATTGGATAGAGTAATAATTTACTGCTGATTTATATTACAAACAGTAAAATATACTTGAGTAAGCAGACGTATGACGTATTAAAGAAAACAAAAACAATGAAATCCTCTTTATGGACACTCTGTCCATGATTCTGTGTACGTGCTTAAATAATATCCAGTAACGGACACCGGTAAAATTTAGGATTAGAATGCTAATGTAATTTCGGTTATAACATAAAAATAATGTATTACCACTATTCATAAATCATTAAATGTCGTGAAATCCAACGACGATACACCTGACACAAAATAAAACGTTAAGTGTAACTTATAGGGCGTCGCGATTCTTATAAGAAATTAGGATTCCCGACACTTAATAGGTAATACCGCGTAACTAACAACCGTAAAACACCGGCATGGAAATGACTATCGGCTGTCAAACAGTTGGTATGGGAGCTTAAATACTGGCATCACGGATTTATGTTATTACTAAATATAACCGCCGCCCGCGGTTTCACCCGCGTGATTCCCGTTCCCGTGGGATTTGATCAAAATCCTTTCTTGCGGATGCCTACGTCATAACATCTACCTGCATGCCAAATTTCAGGCCGATCCGTCCAGTAGTTTGGGCTGTGCGTTGATAGATCACTATGTCAGTCAGTCACCTTTGAGTTTTAATTTTTTTACATTTGAAAAGAAAAACCAGATTGCTTAATTTTAATTGTTAATTATAAACTGTCCATGGCTGGTCCGCGTCCATCATAGGTGCCTTTACTTTAAGTACATTCAAAATACTTGTATCTGATCTTTATAACCTTTATCTTGACGCTTACCTAATAATCAACCGTGTTTATTATCGGTATGAATAAAATAAGTAAAAAAACTACATAAGTGTCTGTGTGTATAACTAAGTGTGGGTAAAAAGTCTAGTCAATTAAGAGATGTCCGACTTTTTGCCAAAAAAACCCAGTTAATAAATGAACACTATAAGTCGCATTTGCAGTTTCGTCTTGTTAAGTTTTAATAGATATTGATTTATTGTTTAGGCATTACGTTATATTTGGACATACACCTCACATTAAATCACATTTAATTACCTAAATTGAAGGCATAAAGCCGTATGGGCATATACTAATTAGTTGAACAAATACATTGAATAATTTTAGTGGCATAAAGGCGGATATCATCATTTTTTTAAAATAAGTTAATTTTTTACTGTTTAGAAACATTGTTTTTAAACTTTAATTATAAAGCTAGGAAAGTTACTTATTTAGCTAAATAAATGCAAAGAAATCATTTACGTATTGTTTGTACTTATTAAAATATTTGCCGATAAAATTGAATTTTTATTTTACTCTCTCCTGTAAAGTTGGCAAAATCGACATCCGCCCTAATGCTTCTAAGCTCTAGACATAATTTTATGTACGTGCGAAGATATGTCGCTGCACTTATTTTTTCAGGATTAGATTTGAGAAAAATCACATAAAAATTGGGCATCGGGTTTAAACAAAAGAAATACCTATTTCAGAAACTAGACATGAAAACAGATACCTAGGTGACTTTTTAAACCATAGGTATATATTAATTTCTTTGTAAACGTACCTATGTATTATCATACAAAGTAAGTTTTTACGATTTCATATCAATTTTAACGTCAACTATTTTCATAATAAAAATTAAATGTTGTAGTTTTTAAGTCTTTCTATATGATATAATCTGCATAATTGCTCTAAAAGTGCCTCACCAAATATAGTGTTTATACTTAACAAAAAAAAACAATAATTACGTAGCGTTTTTATCTCAAATCAAATCTTTTAACGTGCTTCATAATTACCGCGATCGAGATAGCGTCACGTCTCAGACTCTATCAGTAAACAGATCATTTTAAAACCGAACTAGCGAATAAAATGACAGTTAAAAATGTAAAATGATGACGTCGACCGGCTTCGAGCCGCGTTGACACGGCTCGCGATTATTGGAGACCACAGATAATTAATTCTAGCCGCGCGTCTTGGCAAGAACTCAAAAAAGCTCTCAGGGTGCGTCAGTCATTACTTGCACATTTTTTGTTGTGGAATAGACGTTGTTTTCGCGCGCCCTCTCGCCTTAGCCAGAGGGTGATTTATGATAAAAGTTATAAGCCGCGTTTTTAATATCAACGAGCCTTTTAAGCCGGGCCCTTTGTAGATGCCGGCGCTGAGATAACCTAATTAACAAACGTTATATATCATCGGTCAGTGGGCGAGCGCAAATATGAGATTTTATTTATTAACCGGGACGAAATATGTACAAAAGTTAAATGTCCGAGCGTCATATATTCAGGCTCGCTTAATTGCTTCTTATCTTGCATCGGCAAATCGGCGAGATCGCAATTTGGATGTATAAACAGGCGATGTTATGAGCCCGTGGGTAGCCTTTAGTGCCGGCCGGTGTCCGCGCGCGCCATTCCATTCCGACCAGTATAAGTTACACAGTGCAACCCTAAGTTATTTTTCCTCAAGTTTCAGTATTTGTACCTAATCATGGTTTTCAAAAAACTAAGCGGTAAGTATTATTGATAATTTTAATATCTCATCTGTTAAAGAATTCATGTAAATACAGTTACAGCAAAAGCTGAAAACATAATACATATTATAATGTATGTGTAAAAGTAGTGCTCAGAGCAAATTATTTCATTTTACTTCAAAAGGCCGATCAGTTTAATTAATTCTTTCAAAACAAACTTAGAGAAGAAGGTACCTCTCTAAAAACAAAAGTAAGTTTTATGCCGAAATCATTAAATTCACAAGCATAGCCTCCTGATTATATCTTTTTATGTCAAATTGATCGCAACAACTCGTCGTCTAAAATAAATATAATATGTAATACAATTTTCAGCCGCCGAGAACACCTACTAATTAGGTCCAAAACGTGACAAAACATAGGTATTATACTAGTCCATGCAGCGCTCATTCGTATGCTCAAACCATATCTGCTATAAACAGCCTCGGATGAACAATGAGCCTGTAGGAGACGCTCACGTAACACTTGTTACTTGCAGGCTCAAACCAGCCGTCCTATTACCGCCAAACAGCTTTAGTACCGCGCATACACGCAACAAATCCTCCGCCATCCAAAAAAACACTTTATTCCGTAAGTTTTTAAGTCCAGTTTCGAACTGCATTAGACGTGTTTTCTGACGTTATAGAGCAGGTGAAGTGTGCAAGTCGGCGTTAAAGAGAATCCGATTATTGTTATTGAATTACATATCTGAGTATGCAGTCTGTAGTGTAGGAGATAACAGTAGACCCATGAAAGTAAAAATTGTAGAGAAAGTTTTTTTTTAATGCAATGTGTAACAAGACGAGCAGATCGTACACCTGATGGTAAGCGCCACGTCTGCCCTTGGATAGTTCAGTGCCAAACAGTAACTAAACAGTTACTGTATGGCACCGCCCTGCACCTTCTACACCGAGACGACAGTTATTAGGTCTCATATACCCAGTTTGTCGACATAGGTATTTAATATTTTATTGCGATACCTTCGTTGGTTCTGTTACACATAACATAAAATGCTTTAATTAAATACCTTAGAGGCAGATCATTGTGATATTGTCCAACATTTATTACCTCATTAGCTTCCGCTCGCAACTTTGCCCGCCCAGACAACTAATTCTCTTTTTTTTTCGTATTCATAATATTGAGGCAAAAACGATTTCGAAACATCGATCATACTACTGCACTACAGTAGCGTGAACCATCAAAGCACATAGTACTTTCTACCCTACCATCTTGAGGGTTACTTTCCGTCTTACGTAGGTGTAGAGTGGTGCGTTGATCTGCGTCAGGCTCTCCTGTATATTGCAGCGATGCTATACCTTTGGATGGAACAGAAAAGTTTTGAATAAGGGACCTGTCAGCTTAGTAAGAGGGAGTTTTGCAATCAGTTTGATGTTACTGGCAGCAGTAGTCTGTGGCAGCGGCGTGGGCGCGTCGCCGGCGCGTTTGTTCCGCGGATCGCGGCTGTTTCAACAGACACCACTCTGTTGTTTACGACTGCGCCCTTTCACTGGCGTCGTCTCTTTTCGCACAGATTATATTCGACATATAATATACCATACTTAAAGCTTAGTTACATATTACTTTACAAATATAGGCATTTTTTAATGACCATGTACGAAAATAAAAACGACCTATACTACAAACTACTATTTGCCTCTTATGTACATGTTATAAAAGGATCAGAATAACATTGAAGATAAAACAAGATGTAAGTTACGAGGCCAACACAAAAAGTAAATAACCTTTTTTTTTTATTCCCTGGAAATGCCGCCTGGAGCCTGGAGAAGACGCCAGCGATATCAAAAACCCATTGTATTTGTAGGACCATTAATCATAACAAATATTCAGTTCCTTTTGCGGTTAACTGTACCTACAAATAAATTTTCATTGATATATTGGCATCATGCCTGGTAAAGAGAACATACATAGTCCTTGAAGTAAACTAATTAGTAGTTTGAGTATCTGCTCGGTTAAGAAAGCGATAAACACTCGACGTTATGGACGTAAGACATTCCCCAGGAAAATTGTAAAGCGAGTCTATTTTCCTACTTCAGTCTGGCAACAGCTGGTAATAAATCGGGGCCGTCGGAACACGTGCCGCGCACCGAAGTTTATGTTAGTTTTCCCTTAAACAGCGCTGAGCAAACGAAGCTAGCGTCACGTCAGGCCGCGCAATCTCGATCACACACCACCACCGCACGCTACTAAATACCGCCGAGAAGGTTAGACTTTGTTGAGTTGTGGAGCGTCCATTGCTCCGTGGGACGAGTATGAAAAGTTTTACGTGGTTTTACTTACCGAACTTCGACTGTAGTGCAGTAAACGTTTGCCCTATCCAAGCTTCGACTGCAGTATAATACTGCAGTACAGTATAATATTCATAGGAATAGTGTAGGTATATTATGTATATTGTACCTATAAGTAATCGTTAGCATTCCCGATTACCTCCTTACTGCCTTTACACTTATACAAAGATAATTTGGTTCTATTCCCTACATTAAATTTTAACATGTTATGTTTCGTTTTAGCATTAAAATCGCTGAGCTGATTTAGAATAGGTATGCCAGTTATTGACGACGGATTTATACTGGAAGTCGCCAGCTTCGATCACCACACGGTACAAATATTCGTGTGTATGTCTTTTTGTATCGGTCTGGGTGTTTCTATAAAGAAATACCTAAATTATACAGCAGCCTGAGCATTATAATCATCAATATTTGGAGTTACAATTTATACAAATATAATTTAAATAGGTCATTGCATGAAAACGGCTTGGCCTGGTTGGCTGAAATGCGATGCTTTAAGGCCGGGACTCCACCAAAGCGGAGACGAGTTGAGCGGAGAGGAGATGTTTTTTAAACAACCAATAGAATAAAACAAACAACCAATAGAATTGCGTTAAAAACACAGCACACCGCACACATCTCCACTTTGGTGGAGTCCCGGCCTAATAGAGTTTTTGTTGTGTGATTTGAGTAGTCAATTTGTGCGTATTTTACTATTTTCCTGTAGCTCGGCCGTGACGAATAACTTCGTGGGAATACCTGCACACGGTCGAATGGATGTAAAGCCGTGATCTGATTTGTCTAGTTCCCCTGTTTAGGGTTAGGGAGGTCAGATGAGATGGCAATCACTCACCTGTGCCCCCCCCCCCCCCCCCAATGTTAAGGCGATGTGGGAGTACCGCGTGGTTTAGTGGGTAAACCCCTGGGCCACTTCCATCTTCGGCCCAGGAACAATGCTCTTTTAGGAGCATCGGGAGTCCTATACAAGACCCTGTCCTTCCCCCGGGACGGAGTTAAGGTGCGTAACGCATTCCCCGCGAAAAAAAAAAGTGGCAATCACTCCAATGTTATAACTGGATTTGCCAAGCATCGATTGAGACAAGCGTGACCAAGGCAAGTTCGAGACAAAACGTTCAAAAAACAAGGAGGGCAATGAACGTGTAAGCCAACACTTCATCCGTCCTCTAAGTGATTTCATAGTAAAGGCTTCGCGGAAACGGAAGCTCCGCGTTGTGCCGGTAATGAATTTGCGAGGGCGGGCGCCGCCTAAGAAAATAAATTGCCTCGTAGTTACCATGTTTTGTTTTTCAAAGCTTTAGTTTGACTTGAGTAAGTAATGGGTTAGTGGGTACGGCACGAAACTTTTGTGCATTTTCTTAATTGCCGTTTTTTTAACGATATTTAGGCCAACTTTTTAGAATGTTTATTTGTTGTATGTGAATTATGACTTGTGAGTATTCAGAACGATGTATAAGTTCTACACTTTATAGTTTGTACTGTAACTTTTGTACAAGTATTCCAATATTATGAGCACCAATTAAAAACTAGGTAGTGAAGCCGCCTGACTTGACTGTCTATTATCGGCTGCATTAAAGTCAAACTATAATTTTGGCATTATAGTTATAGACGATATCGTTCATATTTTTAAA
Source organism: Mecyna flavalis (assembly GCA_949319885.1). Lineage (NCBI taxonomy): Eukaryota > Metazoa > Arthropoda > Insecta > Lepidoptera > Crambidae > Mecyna > Mecyna flavalis. Next base: position 6,460,499 of record OX439426.1, read on the forward strand.
TAGTTTTAACCCAATCCAATTGGGATGCAAAGAGGCTAGACTAAAACAACCAAACAAATCAAGTTTTCTAACGATGTTTCCCATAATCATCGAGATAGAGAAATTCACAGCTACGTGGCAAGATTCGTGCTAATTGTAAACCACTCGCCTATCACAGCTCTGTATCTATTTTCGCATCAATAGCAAGCATAAATAAACCAATAAGTGTTCTAATTATGACTCCTAGACATATAAAGGCGATTTAATCGTCCGACGAATCATATAGGAGCATTGATTGCTACACATATAGAATACAAATCAATCCGCCATTAAACCGGTGCAATTTATTAGCACGATAAACAAAAAGCCGAAGAAACAGCGACCGTTATGCGGCAATCGCACGAGATTTAATTTGGCTGTAGCTATGGTTACCAAACGTCTCGATAAGTTTGGACATCTCAGAAATACAGATGGTTAGATTGTCAAGTTGTATAAAGACTGTTTCGTTGGTGTCTAAAGTAAGTGATAGTTTTTTCTTTGACCACTAGACCACAAGAAGGTAGTGGTGATTAAGTCTTAACTAATGAAGTGATAAAACACTAACATTTTCTTGCAGTGGGCCTTTATTCTTTAACTTCTTATTTACTTTCTTAATAGGCAGTCAATATACTTCACTTAAAAACACTAGGAATTATTAAAAATTACTCAGAATGTGCACCGCGTCCTTTACTCTAAAACCCACCTAAACTAAAAAGCTCTATTCCTTACACGATAATTGCACACAAATTGTCACCATTTTAATACAGTAACCATCCATTTTTATGCAATTTCATTTCACCTAATCCATTACGTTGGATTGTTAGGAAATATCGCTCAATTCCGCCACACTATTCGTTTATAGGATGTCCTATTGTAGGATCTTCGCGTCTTTTCTCTAAGCTAATTGCCAGCAGGACAGCTTAGGTGGCTACTCACCCAAATCAAACTCACTCGAACATTAGGATTTTATTTTTCTTGCTACAGTATTCACCAAAATTTATATATTTTTTTTTCTGGTAAATCAAATAAAACACTATAAAAGTAAACATCAATTTGTTAGGTAGGTTAGGTTAGAACTGTGACCAATAAAAATAATAAAAAAAAGCGGATGGGTGAGTTGATTTGGGTGAGTTGCCACCTAAGCCGCCAGGACTGCTCAAATTCTGGGTTGGTAAGCTTAATCGCAAGGTGAGTCGAAGCGAGGCAAGGCAAGGCGAAGCAAGGCGAGGCGAAGCGGGGCGGGCGCGACCACAAAAACGCTCACCAAACACTAAGCGCCGTGAATAACAATTACCCCGTTGATTACCGCACTGCGCCGCGTCTAATAATTCACTCTATGGCCTAAACTCTGTAATTACGCGAATGGAAACGTCGGCTTACCGTTTGAGATAAAAATCGGACGAACTACGGACAGGCCCGCGTTCCCGCGCTGCCCTCGGTAATTGCAGCCTTTCATACAAACAACATAAACATTTATTTTTGTATAATCAAACGGCCGTAACACTATTTTCATACATGCAAATGTGCACGCTCTGGTTGGTAATTGAAAAAATAATTTTAGACTACCAGATGCGCTTAGTTACGGGAATGACAAAATTATACACTCTATGATCGTAAATTTAGAAACACTAAAATCTAAAACATTTATGGTAATGCCTGACGTTAACTATCCGATGTTTAATGGATGTGCACGTACAAATGAGGGAAGTCTGTTCAAAAGCAGAAAAATCCTTTTAACAGTATTTCAAAGGTTTCGATTCATGTAGGTACTGCAGTTGATTAAAGAGAATCGTTATTCTTTTTTTTTTTTAGTTCTGTTCTGTGTAATCTGTTAAAACCAGCTTAAAACTTCCTTAACCGCTTCTCGGAGTAAAATCTTTTTTCTAAATCATCCTTCGTATATTAGGTATGTATACCTATACTTATAAAACCAGTATTCCGTGTTCAAAGTTTACTTTTAATTTTAGTGACCTTCTTTTGTTTACAAAGGCCATTAGAAAGAGTACCTAAAGATAGGTTGTTTCCGAGAAGCGACACGCGGCGAAGCAAATTACAGGCCCGGCTAACTACCACGCTTGGCCCAATTTCACGGCACGGCCTGGCCCAAACATTCCAATTAGATTGTACAAGGTGGGCCAAAAGAAGTCATCCGATGTTGTTTGGCTCTCATTTTTTTTCTAAATGAAAAATTTTGATTCTGTTTTTTGATTATGTTTATTTGAACCTTTAGAATTTTATTGGTCACGTCGAGAAGATGATCTCGGTTAAATAGGCGCCGTCACAATTGATTTCCGTACGGGCTCGTTTTATGGCATTTCTCATCACCTCGGCGAGAACTTCGGGCCACAGATTCTCGCACTCGTGTCAAATGTTGTCCTTGAGGGCTTCCAGGGTCTTGGGCTTGTTCACGTAAACATGGAACTTCAAAAAACCCCATGAAAATAAAACAGGAACGGTTAAATTGGGCGATCTTGCAGGCCAGTGCAAATCGCCAAAACGAGAGATGAGACGACCCGGGAACGCCGCCTTCAGAATATCGGTTGTGGCTCGCGCAGTGTGTGCCGTTGCTCCGTCCTGTTAAAACCACATGTCCACCAGTCCTTATTAGTCCAATTGCGGCAGAAAAAACTTAATTAACATGGCCCTATAGTGCGCACCGTCCACTGTTGTCGTTTCCGGCGACAGCTCGACATCCTCAGCAACAGCGGCGATATTCTCGGCAGAACGGGCACTCCGGGGCCGGCCACTCCTGGCAATGTCTCGTGGGGTCCCATACTCTTCAAGGTTAGTGGCCAAACGGCGCAGTGTTTGCGCAGTCAGTGTCAAACGGCCGGGGAATCGGCGACGAAATTCGCGCTGCGCCAACACCACTGACGAATTGGTTACGCAAAAAAATAGACACGATTATTCCGCGTTCTTGGGGAGTGTATCGCTCCATGGCTTATTTACATAAATTCTACATCTGTCTAGTACACAAATGTCATAACAGAATTGACATTGGTGGCCATTTACAAAAATAAGAGCATCTTCCAATAGGGTGATTTCTTTTGGCCCACCTTGTATAATGACTCCAATAGAATCTGAATTAGGAGGCTTTGTGTTATTTGTGGTTTGGTACACAGAATTGGAAACGAGATGGCCGGTCGCACCGGCCTTTTGTAATTTACATGATGGTTTTTGGCTTAACGTTTTTAATATTGCAGTTTTTATAGATCATAAATTGGAAATTTGGTTAATTGCTCTTCTTTAATAGCTTTATACGATGTGACTCGAGTCTATATGATAGTAAAATAAACATTCTGAGTTGAGGAAAATTATCAGAAGAATCTGTTTGCAATACTTCTTATCTGTATATGCAATAGCTCCAGCGTGAAACAGGGAGGAATTGGTCTTTTGTTGTGTATAAAAACAAATTAATGTTATATTTTATAGGCGCACGATTTGTGTATCTAATAAAAGAATGACTAATCCAGCCCATGGTGTAGTAACAAACATTCAAATACCCGATCTCATTAATTACACTAGGATATTAACCATATTATAAATAACGTGTAAGTAGTCACGTCTGTAATTTCACCGACATCAGTCCGCCGACGCTGATGGATGTTTAGCAACTAAAACCGAGTGATAAATTAACATCATTTTAATGCAGCTACTCTTAACGTGATGTATATACGAAAAAAATCCTATTAGCCGGGCGAGTGCGCCAGGGCATTAGATGAACAAGGGCATACCACCTCCACAAACACGGCGAGACAGCCTGCCGATAATTACCGTTTATTACAAAGGGTGAAATAAAGAGCATTCCAAACAAACCGGTGTGAGGTGCGATACATTCGGTAGTGCGTGTCACGGGTCGTGTCTAAGCTCATCAATCAATCCTCGGTTAATTTAAGAATAGAATACCGCGTCTCGCGGCCGTGAGCCACGACTTTTACTTGCAGAGAGGAAAATGAACTCGTTAGTACCAACTCGCGAAGCAAAATGTAAGAATTATTTGCGTACCTGCATATACATACGACCCAGACATAGGACGCTAAGGTATCTTGTTCTAAACATATTATAATTATGTCAGAAGAAAGCTACGCATGAGCATGAAAAAATCACACTACTTTCTCCAATGCAGGGCCTGTTTTCAAAAGATCAACCAACCATCAATTATGGTTATCTAAATTAAATATTAATAAAATAATTATCTCTGGACATTTTAATCACATAATGCTTCAAGTACTAAACAAAGCACTGTTAATGGGTGTCGTCAGATAGGTAATAGAAAAACACTTCTGTAAAAGACTCAACCATAAAGTATACCAAATTGTTCCTCAATGCTGGATTTCTCTCGTTCAGTACGCATACGTTTCCTTATATCAATATAATAATGTAGTTCGCGTATATCCCTCAAACAAAAAGTAGGTACTCATACATAATGCTGCTTTACTGCAATCCTCTCCGCGAAGGCTGGGTGTAGCGCTAGAGCCGAAACAAAACGCACGCGAGCGCACAATGAGCGCGGTGAACGACGCCTGCAAATGGAATACGGGCCTACGAAGCATTGTCGACTCACAAAAGAAAGGCAATCATTCGACATGAATAAATATCTTTGAATAATGGCCCCGCTGCTTATAATGAAATGTTTTATGTATCGGCATTATCGCGAGTAAATCGCTTTATATACGCCACACTTTCGTGCGCTGTTTTTGTGCTCGTTCCACGATTCGTCTTCGATCTTTCAGTAGGTCTGGTTACACGTCCGTGCCCGCCTCAAACAATTATTTAATCACTTTTTTGCGATGTAGGTAAGTAATGTAATAATGGCCAGAAAATTAAGTTCTTAAGGCAAGATTATACATAGATATATGGCAGGTAATGGAGCATGAGAGAATAAATTAGGCGTAACGGTAAGTTCTTTGAAAAATACCTTTTATATGTACTTACTCAAACTGACTTTTCTTATTCTTCCCGTTGAAATGTTAATTAGGGCTGCCTATATAATCATTCTTCTATGTAAGCACGTCACTTGATGAACGCTGCTAATTATTGCCATACAAGAGTTTCTCACTCTATCTAGTTGATACTTGTATTATACATGAAGGAAATTTATTGATTTGGTACATACATGCTATCGTTTTTAAAATGACAAAATAGCTAATACATATATCATTAAACATCTATCTTTTACCCCCAACACAACACATCCCAAATAAATAATTTCAGCCAAACCTATCTTTGGAAGTTTATCTTAGTGTTATACATATTTAAGGCTGTACCTAGATTGTTGTAGTATTCCCATATATCTAAGTATAACAAAAGCAGTTTGGAGTAAGATGTATAATATATAAGAAAATATTCCACATAATAAAGTAAAATTAGGAAATCAAATTACACGCGTGCGTGATTCCCTCATGCTGCTATGTAAGTATAAGTCATAATTTCCGTCGATCCAATTATTTCTCAGGCCCACGCTTATCAAACGCGGATTACATTTTCTATAATAACTTAATAAATTCACGGCACAAGGGCGGACCTGTATGCATTTCCATTTTAAAACAACAGCACACTGTGGGTAATTCAAAAAGTTACGCCAATTTATTATTCTTTACTTACTGTTTAAACACAATTCATATTATGCTTGTACGTGTGTAACTTTTTAATTAATCTTGTGTATTTTTGAAACAAAAGGTAATTGGGTACTTACCGTTAGACAATGGCCTCCGTAATCTGAAATTCTCATTACGCTTAATGTAGGCAAGCACCCGACTGGCCTTTGTGCATTTTAAAAAGTATACACGAATGTAAATAATGTGCTGATTAATAATTATGTATGATGGAGTATTTTCCACAGCTATCGCTGTTTCATAGCCATAGAAATTATGTATAAAGACATCTTTGCTGTTGCCTTCCGTTGGAGCATTACACAGCATACCATCATAGTATTCATTGGGATAGAGCAGACTCTTGATTTCGTTATTGGGTAAATTATAAAAACATTTCTAACAATATGTAATTCCTTCACTTTGTATAAAAAAAATATTTTGACTTATCAAACATTAATGGTAACAAATTGTTACATTGTTACAATGTTTAGAATGTAATGCCACAGAATATATAATAGTACTGATGTAGTAATGCAAAGATAGAACCCTTAAACTATTATGTTCGATTAAAACTGGAGGTTCTAACTGTGACTTCGAAACACAACAGTGATTACTGACATCTCAAGTCCAATACGAAGTAGGTAGTGAGTGTTGTAAAAAATACCCTCCAGATAGATCTCGTCGGAGGTCATTTTCCGGCTGTTCCCGGATCGAATAGCATTAATTAGAATCTGTGCCGGTGCCCGCGGGAGCGAGGACACGCCGCTCCACCGATAAATCAATTTAATCTAATTTAATTTGAGCGAGCTTCCTCCGACGCCGGTCACGCAACCGTAGACGCAATGTTATTTCAACCAATTACTACAATGTTCGTTTGCCCATAAGTATTATGTATGTAAAACATAAAAATAGATTAAAAACCAACTTAGAACACATTCAACCGGTTTGTTGCAAGATTATTTACAACAAAATTTCTATTGCACGTTACACGTCTTCTACAATGTCCAGTTTAAAATTGTATCCCATTATTTGACATGGAGATCATGTTTTTATTTAATTTTCGTTTATTTATTTTTTAATGAGGTAAAGAAACGTGTGACACCTTATGGTTAGTAATCATCACTAGAGTCTGTGGTGGGTGTGTTACCCACATTTGAGCCAATTTGAGGCATAAATATGGAAGGAGGGGTAAGCAAAAAAAGGGGTTGGGAAAGCCCGCTGTTCGGGCCTCCACAGAGATCTTACTGACCAAACGAAACGAAACGAAGCTAAACAGCAAAGCTCGCAAGTCGGACTTCTATGGGAGACGGCACTTTTATAACGATTACTAGATTTTTAATACATATCAATAAATAAAACCTTAAACTTTTAGAAATTGGTAATTGAACACTAATTTGAATATACTTTTAATTTACGTAATAATAAAAGAAGCTTAAATGAACAGTTTGAATTCGAGTCCAGCAGTTACAAGCTTCCACAAAAACATCATTCCCGAAGCATAATTAATTGAAGTACCTAGGTACTAACTGAAAACATTTTTAAAAGCTAATTGTTCTTTATTACCCACGCCACACTGCTCAACCAACCAATTAACTTGGGTCAACATTGCTAATACCGGTGCCAGTTAGATATTCATTACAGTTATTTATTGACTAGTAAATAATTCAATAAGTGGTAAGAGGGAACTATAAACTGAATATTATGGCCATTTTGCAAAACATTATCGGAGCCATAGATGTATAATCAATTGTAGCCTTTTCGTACTCTTTTTGCCGATTTTTCCATCAATTACCAACACGTCCAACTGGGTCATTCTCATTTATGATTGACTATAATATTATTATTTAGAAATGAGCCGACTACTTATTCTACGCCTATAATTGGCTATATCCAATGATATTATAATTAAGCTATATCTATATACCTACATTCAATAATACAGAAAGTAATTTGAAAACTTAATTGCATAGATATTACTTTTCTGTGTTTCTTAAACAACTTGACAACTCTGTCCAGGGCCGGATCTACCTAAAGGCTATTTGGGCTGCAGCCCAGGGCCCCGTGGATACAGAGGGCCCCCAACCGAATTGAAAACAATAGAAATATTGTCAATAATAAAAAAAACTAGAATAAAAAAATCCGGTCATAAGGTTGGCAACACTGCGATCAATCAAACCGTGTCATCTATCATTCTATCATTCGTTATTTTTTTTAAAAAATAATTAAATACTTTAACTCATAAAATAACTCCTTTTAAGTAAATATTTATCCTGAAAACAGTTACTGGCAACCACCGTTGCCAGGGCGCGCAAATACCCCGACAGTTACTGCCCCTAAGGGTCAGTCCTGGGACCCCCGCTGTGGATCATCGGATTTGACTGGCTGCTCCGCGGCGCTCTTCTCCCGGGCATGAGTGTCATTTGCTATGCAGATAACACTCTTGTCACGGCCCGGGCGAAGAATAACGAAGAGGCGGCCCGATTAGCGGCCATTGGTGGGTCGTTGGTGGCTGAGCGAATCAAAATGCTCGGCCTGAAGGTTGCGCTGTCCAAGACAGAGGCCGTGTATTTCCACGGCCCAAGACAGCGCATACCACCTGATGCCCATATAATAGTTGGGGGCGTCAAAGTGGCTGTTGGGGCCCAAATGAAGTATCTGGGCCTCACCCTTGACTCTCGATGGTGTTTTAGTCCACCCTTACGTGGGCTTTTATCAAGGGTCATGCGGGCGGCTGACTCATTGGGATGGCTCCTTCCCAATATGGGGGGGCCGAGGGCCAAATGCCGGCAACTATACGCCGGCATTCTTAAGTCAATGGCCCTATACGGGGCGGGGCACCGATATGGGCTGACTCCCTCAATAAGAGGTAGAACCTGGCGCTTCTTCGCCGGCCTCAGAGGGCGATCGCTCAGAGGGTGGTGAGGGCGTATAGGACCGTTGGCTATGCCGCGGCATGCGCCCTCGCTGGTACAGCTCCCTGGGATCTCGAGGCAGATGTTTTAGCCGCCATTTACGAATGGACGGCGGCAACGAAGGCGCAAGGGCACGTCCCCACACTGGAAGAGAAGAGTGCGGTCCGACGTGAGGCACGCGAGACCCTTCTCCGTCGCTGGAGAAGGGACATTAACAACGCGTCTGCCGGTCGTCGTGTCCTTGACGCGCTTGGGCCAGTGCTGGATGGCTGGCTCGAGCGTCCGCATGGCTTCCTCTCTTACTGGCTAGTGCAGGTTCTGACTAGCCATGGTAGTTTCGGAGCATTCCTGCACCGAATCGGAAGGGAGGAGTCACCGATCTGCCACGCGTGCGGCGCTGCGGAGGACACTGCACACCACACCCTCGCTGTGTGTCAAGCGTGGGCTCCGCAGCGCAGCGCGCTTGTCGCCGTGGTGGGTCAGGCCTTATCGCTGCCTGGCGTGGTTCTGTCCATGTTGGGGAGTCAGGAGGCCTGGGCGGCGGTAGCCTCCTTCTGCGAAGATGTCATCACGCAGAAGGAGGCGGCGGAGCGCGAGCGGGAGGATGATCCCCTCGCACCCGCGCTTCGCAGACGAAGGACGGGGCGAAGGAGGCGGGCTTTCGACCGATTCCTGCCGCCCCTGCAAGATGGAGCCCAGCAGGTCATGGGTGCGGGGGCACCCTAGCCTGCATTGCACGGCTCCACCATCGATGGGCGGGAGTACCTCAGTACTCCGGGGCACTTCTGCAGTTCCGCAAGAGGAACAGGAGGAGCTCGCAAAGGAGAGCGTTCGCTGGGGGAGCCACGGAGCAAGGGCTCTGCTGATACCCGTGGCCCCTTCATGTTAAGGCGATGAGGGAGTACCGCGGGGTTTAGTGGGTAAACCCCTGGGCCACTTCCATCTTCGGCCCAGGAACAATGCCCCTCTTTAGGGCATCGGTAGTCCCACACGCGGCCCTGTCCCTCCCCCAGGACGGGGTTAAGGTGTGTAACGCATTCCCCGCGAAAAAAAAAAGGTAGGGCCCCTAAGCAGTATTAGCCCAGGGCCCCACAAATTCAAGATCCGCCCCTGACTCTGTCATAAAGCGACTTCTTTCTCATAAATCGGGTATTATTCTAGTAATTACCTAGAACACCCGTGCAGGTACACTTTATCTAAGTAGCTTGACAACTAATCATGGCGGTACCAGAAATCAAGTACCTACAGAAATTATTCAGTCCAATATCTATTTAGGCGAATTACACAGCTTTTTATGGAGATTTAAAGGACTTTTTATGTTCTTTATCGAGTAACGGGACATACAAAACATTTAAACCACTTTACGTCTCATAAAACTAGCTACAAGTACGTATCTTGTGCCACTGAGTCATAGTAGCACAACACAGCTAAACGACTAATTCAATTTGTTCTCGACAAATTGAATCTGCCGCACGGGAGCCGCCTGCATTCTCGGCCCACAATGTGTATACCAACAATGGCCTTTGGAATACCAACACCGTGTGATGGAGTGGGTTAATAGAACTGGTTCCACGGTAGGACGACACGTGATGTGTGAACTGTATTTTCGTACAACCGTAATTTTTAAAATCTTTTAAAAGTTTTTAGTATTACATCCTTAATTTAGATTTTTTACGACAATTAATTATTTAGGTACTCCCTCATTACTTGCTATTAACCGCTACTATACAAATTACAAGCCACATCTAACTACCTATGACAATAGTTTGATGCGGATCATATTGTTCAAATAACCTATGTCTTTCGACTTTTAAAGTTTTAAGTTATTATAAGTAGGTACTTTTATGTATTGTGTTATTATTAGACTAAAAGATGCTAATAATGTAATTCTTTTATCCCCTTCTAGTACCTATATCCATTGCAAAGTAAATTCTGTAATGTGTATCAATAACTCCATTTTCTAAAGAAATAATTTTCGTCGTTTGCAATCTCGTTGACAGCAACGAACGCGCCCGCCTGGTTCGGCCACACAGCTCGCGCTCCGTCACGTTTCGAATGAGATCGGTGCCGCGATGACACCCTTGAAATGTTTTTAATGCCGTGATTTATAGAGCAAATTAAACATTTGACTTGCCGTGAATTCGACGCTGAGTGGATCAGTCACGCACGGCCGCCCGGCCGTCCGCGGACCACCGCCGGCCGCGTCGCATCTCGTCAGTCGTCGGTGTCCGGCAACGCGCACACAGATACACCATCTTCTTTAGACTGTTGTTTGGTTCCCTGGATGGGAATTTTTTATGACTGCAGTGCAGCTGCTTACAGGACGCACTTTAAAACAACGCCTCCGCCAGGAACTGTGGGTCCAATTCCCGGGTAGATTAGACAGGAAATTTGCAATCACATTTTTCTGATAGGAATACGGATATCTAAGAGAATCTAGAGCGTTTTTATCTGCCGATTTTAAAAAAGTAGCATCATAGCCTATTTTATGTTCTAAGGCCAGCTTATGAATACCTACTATGCATGTTAATAGTACACTTTATGGGGTGATCGTAACCGTTATGCGTTTCCTTGTAAAATCTACCCCTAGTACTCGTACTTAGGTAGGCTGGGAAAGAGTATAACCTTATACAATGCTATTTCGCCTGCAAAACACTGAAACCATGGCAGTTCCCACTTACCTTTAGACTCCTTCCAGCCACTCTATCGGCGCCTATTCGAAGCACTCGGACACCCGATTGATAGATTGGAACTTCATCGTTCTTTGCACAGCACAGCTCAACTTTGCAGGGTGGTATTTTCGAGGTTAAAAGAGAATAAGGTCCAGATTATTACACCAAAGTTTGTTTGTGAAAAATAGTAGTTCAAAACGTGGCAAACTGCCACGTTGCCGAACTTAGATGTGTAGCTCAACAGTTTTTTGATTGGTGCGTTGACAGCACAAGCAGCTTGCCATCAGCCAATCGGGGGGTAGAAACGACGGACGGTAGTGCGAAAACTAAACAGCCATTCCAATTCTTACATTTATAAAACCATTCGAAGATTGTATGGCAGTAGGTATTAACCCTTAAAATAAAAAAAGACGAACCTGGTTAAAAATATATAATTATATCCATTACTAAACATTAATTGTGTACTTTCTTGCGCTTTTACTTATTTTATTACCTATGTTTTAGAGTATGTCTAACGATACGGCTCAATTTTTAAACCTTTGTTTATTGGCATTACCATGACCAGACTGATTTCACAATCCAAATTACACAGCTATGATTTTTCTTTTTGGCTAAAAGAACAAAGGTTTCAATCGTGTTCCAACTTGATCTGTTAATCCTAACTTTAGTTAAGCTGATGCTGAGAATGGAGCATGAAGCCACAATACGTCTAGTCATCTAATCTAAGTTTAATAAAATAAGGTATCTATTACTGATGTGGTAGTGCAGTTCTTAAAGATCATGAATAATGTTGTGAAGGTACTTAAGTACGATTTTAACATAACATAACATTATTTGTGTGACTTTCTAAATATTGACCTATCTGATTTCTTATATGTACCTACCTTCTTTTTACTTTAAGTTCGAACACTTATTGCAACAAGAGCTAAAAGAGGTATCATTTTCAGAAGTAATGAAGAAGATGGTTAATAAAAAGGTTAGCAATTTTAAAAATAATACCGTCATCGTGTTATACAGAAAAAAATAAGTGCACAATAATTATAAATTATGTGCGCGCGCCGCAAGCACCCATTGTGCGCTGTCCACGCAGAAAACGCACCCCGCTCAAACAAGGATTATACACATTCCCTATTGTACAGGTTGTTGCCAATATCTACGAAATTAGGTACTATGTTTAGAACTTATAATAATATCAAAATGTTACAAAACCGTTGCCTATATGTCAGGGCGTTCTTGTTTATGATTAGGTATTGTATTTGCCCGATTGCCGTTTCCGCCACTATCAAACAAATATTAGATTGGTCTAGGCAAGTTTGTAGATAGCAATATGGTGCAGCGGTGCAGTTCTACAATTCTGTAGAATGTTGATTAGTATTCACTAATCAATTAAAATAAATACATCGCTGTTGTCTATTCTAGAATATAGGTATTAGGTAGTGTTACAAAAGCCAAAATAGTTGAGTAATCATTTTTGTTATCAAAATACCCTCTAAACTTGAAGACAAAAGACATTTTAAGTTAAAAACTAAAAGATAAACCAAGCTTTTTCTGTCTAGTGATCTATCATTGTTTTTTAATGCAATTCAATTTTACTACTCACACTACATCACCATATACCTAAATTGCCTATCACGTTACTTAGCGGGATGCAAATCGGAGCCGGTTACCCATTGGCACATAATACTCAATTTACCTGAAACCAACCACACAACATAGTTGACAGCCGCTACAATGTAAGCTTAGACGTAAAGTTAACTTCTTTGTGAATATTTTCAATGCAACAAAAATAGATGTATTAGCGATGCAATAAAAGCTTTAAGCATAAAAATACATTCTTTATCAAGCAAGTCATATTGTTATGTTTATTTATCGGTCCTACGTTAAAATATTAAAATACGGAAAGCGTGGAATAATTCACTTTAATACACATAAAAAGAGACTTTAAACTTTATATTGTAATTTAAACATTGATTAATTCCAAAGTTGAACATGTCGCCGGCAATGTCTCGTAAAATTAATTGGTGACATCAAAGCAATTTTCCAGCTATAGCGACCCCAAAAGGTGTTCGCGCTCGCCACGCTCCCGCCGCGGCCCGCCCTGGGGTAAACGAGCACAATTTAACCATATCTCTATAATCACTGTTGTGTCTCAACCTTTTTAGGTTCTATTCCCTATAAAAATCAAATGTCCCTCATAATATCGGTGGGGTTAATAGTTTTTCAAGACGTTGAATTCATTATTTGTATGAAACACGCATAACACACTAGTACAATAAACAATTATGCGTAAGTAAATAAGTAAATAATAATAACAAATGTCATAATTTGTTAAAATAACGTATTTTACTCGAATCTTTCTGATTTCCCAAGGCAATCCTAGGGCCAGAAAAGAACAAATACTGGGAAGGACTAAGATATCTATCTGCTCTTGCACTAAATACTAGTGTACGAGAATGTGATAGAAATAGCCTCTTAAATTAAATTATTTGTCTTTATATTAAGCTAGCATGAGGGAGAAAGCTGATTAATGTCATGAATTAATAATTTTCATTTTGTCCCAACATTTTCGGTACACACGATCGTAAAGTTGCTAAAGCCACTAATTTACGAATATGCCTAAATTGTTCACATTTCACACGAAAATAAAACAATCGCGACAGTGTTATAACAACGACCCTAAGAGGTCGCAGCCGAGGTTGAGAACCGATGCTCCATATTAATTACCAAAACGGCCCCGATCCGTTGAACATAAATAACAAAAAAATGACGCGCATCTAGCATCCACCCCGCGTCGTCACGGGCGCTGATTCCACCCATTACATTACGGCACCTTCGAAGCCTAAGCGGAGTTAAGGGAGACGATTTATCACGTTTTAAAACGTTGCATCGCATTTTGACTCGTGTAAATCCTTCTAAATTCAACTATCACCTGCCGATGCTTTGTTCCGCCGCGCCCGCATTGTTGCTCGATTGATGTTCATGGAAATTGGAAGTGTATATCAATGATACATATCGTTCCATTAATTCTTTTCAAAGAATTTAATTAGGGGAAGGATAAGAAGGATAAGAATAAATAAACGTCTTATAGTTTATTCAAACTACACGCTTGCATGCATATTCTTTTCAGTGTGACTTTTATGGTCTCAAATGGATTATAAAACAGATAACTATTAGGTATTTAAAACTTCTTTGGATTATGTACGAATGTTAACATTACAAATATTTTTTTAATAAAATGTTTAGAAATATTGTTTATTTGAATACACTATTTAGACATATTATGTAGGTACATATATATTTTTAGTCATGTCATTATGTATTATTTTTTTGGTTTAAGAAATTAAATATACGAGCGAGAAACTTCCTCTTAAATTGTTTCTCATCTATTTTATTTATCCTACTTAATATTATAAAGGCGAAAGTCTGGATGTTTGGATGTTTGTTCGTTACTCAATCACGCCTAAACGGCTGAACGGATTTAGATGAAATTTGTCACACGTATAGTTTATAACCCGGATTAGGACATAGGCTATAAAATTTCTACATGAAACATCTCATTCCCGCGGGATATTTGAAAAATGAAATTACGCGCGTGTAAAACCGCGGGCGGAAAGCTAGTAGATATGTAATATAACTCTGGTGTCGTGGACTTGTCCGTCACACTATTCTGTTCAATAATAAAGTTTGTAGCTGATCGGTCCATTGAGCCCGCTTAAAGTTCATTCAACTGTCGCTTTGAGAACAGTTACTAAAAATAATATTGTTTCTGGTAAAGGTAAGCATTTACGGAGATAATTCTGTCGCAAAAACAGTAGGTACGAGCAACTCTTTTATAGAGCGCAATTCATTCATAATATTACCTACTTCTTTTTTTGTTGTGTTTGTTATTGTCAGAGCAAGGGTTGCATAAAAAAATCAATTTTTTATTAATAATACACGCCATACACTCGGTTCCCATCCGCAAGTTATTATTATTTGTTCATTAAAACCACTTAATTTCCAAGCATAGCTACGATAAGCATAGCATACATTTATTTGTAAAAACGTTTACATGTATACATATTATGCATAGAAATACACAGACAGATACAAATAGACATGTTCATGCCACAAAATGTTTGAGCCGTGCGAGGATCGAACCCGCGACTTCTTGGGTAATAGCCGACTCCTCAAACATTACTTTTGGCATTTTGGTCAACCAATATTAGTAAAATCGATAACTGTAGTTGATTTAAGTCTCAAAATAATATGCTTGACTCGATTAACTTATTTTACGTTTGGCTGTAATTCTTGAAGATAGGTAGTTAAATGTATTTAATTAAATTATTTAAGTACCTAGTTACGTTATTGGTTTTAAAGTTTAATCGTTGGGCATGTTCTGGCCGGGTTTACGGTCAAGTTTATTTCCGTTTTTATCGGTCTTGAAGCGTGTGCTCGCAGTAAGACGTCTTATTATGGGTACCTACTTATTCTGCGAGTTCGCTCTACCGAGACCAATTAGAATTATGCAAATTGTTATCTTTATTTTATTTGTTCGTGAAATGATACTGTACTTATATTTGATCTAATTGGATCGCTCGATGTTGCGATTTCAATGCGTTTGTTAGTGATTAAAAACTAGGCATAGTACTCAAATGTATTTAACTGTTACAATGACGCTTAAAAGTAGATTATAAATTCGTTATGTTGAGATGAACTTCTTTTTGGAAAATTCGAGATTTCTTTTTAATGAAAACGATCGAGATGCCAATTCGGCCTATCCTCGAAGCCAAAAAAACTGTTTTCTAACTATGAATAAATAAAATTATATGCTTGAAATAAGAAAGGTTATTGTCACAATAAGTTATTAAATGATTAATTTTTTTATTTTACCTTAATTAGAAAAGGCGCTCCGTAGCAGTGAAGCAACCAATCATTTAAGATACGATGGATACGATAGGAAATATTTATATTTCTTTTTCTACTTAACCTGTACAAAATTTATTAAATTAATTTTTCTATGTGATGGAAATATATCAGAAAAATATCACATGGTGATCAAATCCCAGGGTTTCTAAAGTAAAAAAAAATAAAGTACCTACCTACCACTAATAAAAGCCTTACATAGAAATAAAATAAAATTTGAACACGTCAGTAACTTTACTCCGAAAGCCCTACGCGTATTTATTTGAACATAATCCCTAAAGAAATACGCCATAGAGTCAGCACAGATAGTAACGGAGCAGAGTGGATACTGGATAGTCCACTGTAACTCTGTAACACTACACACCGGGTTCACCGGGTTGTCGTACTCGTAGCTAGTCGTAGCCCGTAGCGCGAGGCGTGGCGCGGGGCGGGGCGGTCGCCGGCCCGCCCTACTTGCAAACACTAACGAACAGAACGGCCACTTGGAGGTAAGCGCTAAGCGTGCATTGACTCGCGAGAGCACGCGCTGTGTCATCGTTTTTTTTATCTTTTATAATTTTTAAAGCCCGCTCTACACTTAGCCCGCGAATCACGGCGCGAATTCGCGCCGCGAACTTGCCGCGAATTCAACAATGACTCCACACTCGCAATGGTTCGCGGTATTTTCACAGTTAAGTTCGCAACTTTGAATGAAATGGACGTCGAAGTAGCTGTTGCTGCGTCCCTAACAATATGCGCGTTAGCGTACTTTAATTATGAAATATAGAAAAATTTAATTTCTTCCGGTTTCACGTGATGGCGCTGATCGGCGATAAAGCTGATGACTCTATTCCCCCTTAATAAGTAACTCTTTATGAACAACTAGCCTTCCGCCCGCGGTTTCACCCGCGCGTAATTTCTTTTTTCAAATATCCCCCCCCCTTCCCCCCACATTTCCGGGATCAAAAGTACCCTATGTTCACCGGGGATATTGTAGCTATCCAACAGTGAAAGAATTATTCAAATCGGTTCAGTAGTTTCGGAGCCTATTCAATTCAAACAAACAAACAAACAAACATTCAAATCTTTCCTCTTTATAATATTAGTATAGATACTGACCGTCGCGGACTGCGAGTGTGGAGTCATGCACGTTCGCGTCGCGTTCGCGCTTCGCGCTCCCTTTGACGCGGACCAAAAAACCGACAAAAATTGGGGAACAAAGCGCGAAACCGCGAAGAATATGCGAAACGGCTCCACACTTAGCGTTCGCGCCCTTTCGCGGCCTTCGCGCGCGATTCGCGGGCTAAGTGTAGAGCGGGCTTAAGAAATAATTTAACTTTTATTAATCTACCTTTCCTTATTATGTACCTTATAATATAAATAATAAGTGTTAAAGGGATGTGCATAATTATGTTTTTATATATGTAATATGTACAGTACCTACAAGGACCGATAAAAGTAATAAACACTTCGCTAATAAAAATACACGCAATACCTTTTTTCTTCTTGCACGTAGTTCTTCTTCGTAGAATGGTAAAATAACTTCTGAATACTTTCTTGTTTATTTTTGTGAGCATACCTAAATATTTTTTGAAGCGCTTTAAACCCTCCAAAAAAACCCTCTACTCCACCCAGTTTTTTTTATGTGTTTGTTAGCACAATAACTGCAGGTTAGCGAAGCCTGCATCCGTATTATACAATCTAAACTAAACTCTCCCCGTCAGACGCTAAAGGAACGAGCTGTTTCTTTCCATTGACCGGCCAAGCTACACTACAGCCATAACAAGGGGACTCGGATCGATTGGATTACTGTAATCTGTGGATTTCCAGACGGTAAATTATCACCGCCAAATTAGTTTTGTACTACATACATAACTACTTTTTACCAGCACTTACCTACCTATTATCAAATAACTACTTATTATTATCAAATAGATACTTAACTACTACCTATTATCAAATATGCAACACACAAATATTATCTAAGATGAACATCCTGCCGGAAGCTATGAGCAGAATATCAATAAATTTTATTACAACCAGTTCAGGCATAAACAATACACCCCAGGCCTTCTGTACCCACTCGGCTATCGCATGTCTCGTTGGTAGATACGATAACGAGAGCGCCAGTACTGGCCGCAGACCGCATTGCGCGTGATTGACTGCAGCCCGCCTGTTGGATTATACTTAAACATGATCTTTCAAGTGTTGACAGACCTTCATAATCCATAACAAGGGGACTCGGATCGATTGGATCACTGTAATCTGTAGATGTAGATTTCCGGATGGAAAACCGTCACCACCGAATAAGTTTTGTACTACTTTTTTCATACAATACGAAGTCAAACTTATATTTCATGCTAGGTACCTACCACCATGAAATATTAGTTTGACTTCGTATTAGATGCCACGAGAAGAAAATCAATATCGTACAACCAGTTGAGGCATAAACAACATTCCCTCTGAGCCCTCTGTACTCGGCCATTGCATGTCTCGTTGGCAGATACGATAACGAGAGCGCCAGTACTGGCCGCAGACCGCATCTCCGTGTCATTACGCGTGATTGACTGCAGCCCGCCTGTTAGTTTATACCTAACTGCTCCACTGCAATCATAAATACTGAGTACTGCTTCGCTTAATTAAAACTGACTTCTGACTACGCACAATGCTCATTTTTTTATTAGAAAAGTCGATTATATTCTCTAAGCTGTTTAGTGTTTAGCATTTGAATGCTTACTTGCTTGTTAGACTCTAACCATACCTTGCAAGAGTCGTTACACCGTCATAATCCACGAAAAAAAACCGTCACTGCGAAATTACAGTTTTGTACTACTATTTAATTAGCAGCATGAAATATGCAACATTATTGTGTACATACCTATAATAAAGGGTATCCGCCAAAATTGCCCCAGTCCCGGCGCAAAAGAATTGTATCTCAGATTTTAGATAATTATTAGTAGAAACAATATTAGGTGTCGCTATTTCCTGATTCGGTGGCTAACATGTTTTTTTTGCCCAGAGAAGTTTCATAGGCGCTAAATGCAAACATGACCCTTTTTAGGAAAAACTTCATTTTACTGTATTAATTCACTCATTAAAAACACAAACGTGTGGGTAATTGCAAAAAATGAATATAATATGTACATAAGCGTATAAAATACCGTTATACAATAAACACTTAAAAAAATGATAGTGTTTTTGTTTAACTCTCTTGGTACACCAAATAATAACATTAGGACCTCACACAATTACATAAGAAGATGATAAACTAGCAGAATATAATATTATTTTTTGTTTTTCTATATACATTACATTCGATATAAACATGTCCCTCAAACTACACAGAAACACAACATAACAACAATAAACTCAGTAACAACATTATGTACTAGGGTATATATGTGTGTTTTATTAATTTTTTGCCAATTCAATGTGAATTAGTACAGTAACATGAAGTTTTTCCTAAAAAGTGTCATGTTTGCATGTAGCGCCTATGAAACTTCTCTGGGCAAAATAACCATGTCAGCCACCGAATCAGGAAATAGTGACACTTGATATTGTTTCTACTAATAATTATCTAAAATCTGAGATACAATTCTTTTGCGCCGGGGCTGGGGTTTTTTTCTATGGGATTTGGCGGAAACCCTTTGGCTTCGTAACGGAAACCATGAAAAGAATATCAATAAGAATTACCTACAACCAGTTGTGGCATAAACAAACACTCAAGAAAATACTAGAGGGCCAGGTTTTACTGATGAGAATTTTGAATTCTGGCACATTTAATAAACTTATAATTAAAAAATACACCAGCTGTGCCAGGCCCTATTTTGTTAGTGTACGCGCCGTGGGTCGTTATCATTTATGTCCGAACTCCGAGCCAAATGCCTAAAAACTACTCTCTGCTACAGTTTCATTATACATAATGTATAGATATAAATGTGAACTAGTCAGATTGAAAAATAAATAATAGAATAAATCGATAAAGGGATAAAAAAAAACACTTGAAACAGTATACCAGTTTTAATAAATTTCACAAAATACTTACCCAACAGATGTAAAATATCATCAAAAGTTTAGCTATGTATAGTTACGGGACAGAAGACTATTCATACCAGGATGCACTCTTCACAGCTTCTGCGTCAGCTCTGGCACAGCCTTGAACAAGTCGGCGACCAGACCGTAGTCAGATACCTGGAAACAACGTGGAGTCAATAAAATGATCTTTCTCCCTCGTACGCTTTTTTGATGAAAGAACGAGACAAACGAACGAGCGAGTGTGTCACGTGATGGTAAGTCATCACTAACGCCCATATGCGACTAATAGATCATACCTGGGAATAAACTGGACTAATTAACAGTGAGAGAGACCCTTTCCCCCGCGTACGCGTTTATTTTATAAAAGAGGGAGGCAAACAAGCATTTAAGATGGTGAGTCATCACTACCGCCCATAGACAACTACGACTAGAAGAGCGTTGCCCGCCTTTAAAAGAATATGGTAGGCCCTCCTTCTAAGTTTCCCCCTGGAAGGTGAAGAACTATGGGGAGATGTAAAAAGAGCGTGGAGGTTCGGGTCTTCGGCGCTCATTTCTCACTATTATACGCAACTGAGCAATGGCACAGTACCTAATCATAAGTTGATCTTCCGTAAAAGAGTGGTACTTCCCCGTACTACCGCTTAGTTTTCTGAAAAGACTACAGCATGGGTTTCTCACAGTACTTTACAATCCATCGAGTCTATTATCCAAATAAAAGTCCATTCTTACGACTAAATCGGACAAAAGTAAATAGTCTTACTTATCTTTGAATAATAATATGACGTTACGTCAACTATCACCAATATTATTGTAACATGCCCTCACATTCTTCCAGTTGTCAATTAACTACTTACTACATAGATTTAGTACTTACTAACTGTTAAGAATAGTCAATTGTCAAAATTCAAATGTATGTTTCCGAACGCATCATTAGTTTAAAAAGTAAAATTTTGTAAAATCATCATTCATTCGAATTCGTTTTTCGGTTCGGTTTCGAACTTGTCGTGTCGTGTCGGTGCCGCGAGCACATTAAAAGTTATCTCGTTTCGTATCGTAATTTTCGTATATTGTTATCGTAATCTATCGCCATTATAATATTGAATTGAATTGGAGAAAAAGCCTGATCGACTGGAGGAAGCGCTGCCTGTGTAACGTATCGACTCCGGTGGTGGTGGAGGGTAATCTGGGTCTGAGGTAAGTTCGGACGAGCCGAGGGTCCTGGACATCTTCCTCGCTGCTGTGAGTCGATTCCCTGCAGTTGCACAAGGATCCACCAGGTGAGTGCTTTCAACAATCGATCAGTCAGTTATAATTATACATCGTTATCGCGCGGGCAGTTTCGGGGCGACGCGTGGATACTGATGAATAGGGTTGCCACGCATGGATCTTTTTTTTTAAATTATATTTGACCAATAAAAAATCGATTTTTAAATCGATATTATGCATTGAATCTATTTGTAATCCTAAATCGACCACTGACACAACAATGTTACCTTACGATTTTTTTAGGTTTCGATAACTTAACCAATTTTATGAAAATGTTATTTTTATCCTAATTAATCATTTATAGCTGTATGATGTCAATTTCTGACTTACTGGACTGAATCAACCCTCAGAGAAAGTGTTGCTAACTTCAACAACGCTTCTACACTACTTTGTCCCAATTTTGAATACAATATCAAAATAGAAATAATATTCTATTTATCCTCATAAGGTATTTATCCTCATAAGGAATATACATAACATGAAAGGCTTTAATTTAAAGAATAAAAATACATGCAAATATTCTAATACTCGTTATATACGTGTGACAGCCCTTCGGTCATCTATGCGTCGCCCCCAAACTGCCCGCGCGATAACGATGTATAGTTATAATCATTTCGTATCGCATTTACAATTTTACATACAGTCCACTAAAAACCCCTACATTTTTTGTTCCTTCGGCCGAATTTAGATTGTAAGGCAATCTACGGATATTTTCGTTTATTTTATTGCAAATTTAATAAAATTTCGTCGTATAATTGCATAATTTGAATTCATGGGCGTACCCAGGGGGGGCAGGGGGGGGCAGCTGCCCCCCCCTGGAAATCTCGCGGAACATGTATGAAGTCGCCTAATTAATACTAATCAAAGTGTAAACGGGGCCTTGTTGTGTTTATTATTTCGGTTCTCAGGGTTTGTTGTTACTGTTTTTTTAATCATTTTTTTCTGAATAAAACATTCAACGTATTTCGCGTTTTGACATCTTTTCTTACAAATGATTTTTCACTCTATCTGATATGTAGTGTAATTTGTTTTTTTTTTCTATGTTTATTATTTTGTGACTTTTGAGGGCAAAATTCAGCATGTCTTAGGAACAATTTCATTGGAACAATCCGCTGCAGACAGCTTGCCATATAAACCTAGTGTGGGGCGATAATAGCGTTGAAGAAAGCACTGCACCGTTCAACAATGAAATTTCGTTCCGGAGGTATCAGCGTTGAAAATGCACTTCGTAGTGGTCGACTTAGAGTACTTCAGGACGACGAATTGAGGACCCTGATGGAAGCTGACCAATCGCAAACGGCTCGAGGGATTGCATAAGAAGAACTATGAGACAGTCACAGTTTTAAACGCATTGAAAAGGTGAAAAACCTCAAAATGTGGTTGCCCTACGGTTCGAACAATCGACAGAAATTATCACGTGTTGAGGTGTGTTCTTCTTTGATTTTGTGAAATCAAAACGATCTTTTTGGATTTTTTGGATCGAATCATGATGTTCGATGAAAAATGGATTATGTACGATAACCGGAAACGTGCATGACAGTGGTTAAACGCCGACGAGCCTCCCAGACATTTTCCAAAGGCAAAAACCCACCAAAAAACGATTTTGGTCAGACAATCACCGTAACTTGCATCAAAGCAGCCGGCACTGGTCAACAGAAGAGATCCGATCCCCATCATCATCATTATCAGCCCGTAACAGTCCACTGCTGGCCACTCGCATCCAGCTCCGGACAGCCATCTTGCGCAGATCATCGTTCCACCTGGCCTGAGGGCGTCCTTCGATACGTTTACAGAGACGCGGTCTCCACTCTAGAACCTGTTTACACCAATGGTTATCGGTTCTAAGGCTGATATGGCCAGTCCAGTCCATTGCCACTTCAGCTGGCTAATCCGGCGAGCTATGTCGGTGACTTTGGTTCTCTGCCAGATCAGCTCATTTCGGATACGATCCCGCAGAGAAATGCCGAGCATAACTCTTTCCATAGCCCGCTGTGGGAATTTAAACTTGTGGACGAGCTGTGCCGTAAGTGTCCACTTTTAGGCTCCGTATGTTATGACGGGTAGGACGCACTGATTTAAGACTTTCGTCTTTAGGCATCGTGGAATCGGCGATGAGAAGACTCGACGTAGTTTTCCAAACGCCGCCCAACCAAACTGAATTCTGATCCTGCTCACCCACCATACCTACTCTTCAGACCTCTGGTCAACCGCCTGCCACCTTTTCAAGCTTCTTCCTTTTCAACTTCGATAACTTTTTCATAGGTAGAATCTTCGTTAATTGCACATTTTTTCTGGTCCTGACCAAAAACAAAACAACATTTGTCGACTTCATCGAATCCCGAAAACCAAATCGACGATTGAAAGGAATAAATGACTAATACTGTAATCTCATCTGATCTACATACTATATTACATATCCCTAAAGTTTCAGTGTTGTTGGTGTGTTTGTGTATGACAAAAAGGCCGCGGACGACGCGCTCCCCCCCCCCCCCCCCCCCGTCAAGGGGACTTGCCCCCCCCTAGGCCAGAAGCTGGGTACGCCCATGTTTGAATTTTATTAAAATAAGTGGGTACTTTGGCAGTGGGTTATTTTAATTTGTTCATGAACGAATGAAGGCTTAGTTTCGTTTCGGTTAGTTCATTCAACCATAGATAAATCTTTAAAAAATTCTCAACTGTCAAGTCAGCTGTCACTTTATGACTTTAATAACCTTGTCGGACGTTAAAATAAAATAGATCTGTCATTTTCGGCATTGGAGTTGTTTCTTGTTTGTATTATTTTATTTGTTGTTTTCGTATCGTATCGTATATTATAATGCCAGGAAACGATAGCTCGGTGCCAGAAATGGCAGATAAAAACCGCGTAGGACGCGACTATGCTTTTGCGCGCCTAGAACATATAATGAGTGGCGACTTACGTGGTTACAAATTGTGTGACATCAAATGCATTGAGGATGACTTCCACAGGTATCAAGTGGAACTTTTATCCACAACACCAGCTAAGGATCGTACTAGCGAGTTGAAATATTCTTTCAAGTTCGAATCGCTGGTTCAGTCCTGTAAGTTGGCTTTAACAACACAAGATGATACAAAACCTGTTGTATCCCAGAACGTTCCGCTTGAAACAAGACCGAAGTTGCCTCGGATCAATATTAAGCCATTTGACGGGAAATTCGAAAATTGGATTTCTTTTATTCAATTATTTGACTCGTTAATTCACAACCACAAGGAGATTCCTGATGTGGAAAAGCTCCATTATTTGTTGTCAAGTGTGCAAGGCTGTGCTCATGATTTAATTAAAAATTATCCTATCTCGCATGATAATTATAATGTAGCATATAACACTTTAAAAAAGCATTTTGAAAATAAACGAGCGATTGCTGTCATGTTTTATGAAAAATTGTTGTCTTGTGAACAAGTAAAATCTAAATGTTCTTCAGAATTGTCGAGAGTCTGTCGTGTATTTAGTGAAAACATAGAAATCTTATCCAAATTTAATTTACCGGATAAAAATTTTATGTTATTTTATTTGTTGTGGTCAAAATTAGATGTTACAACTAAAGAGGCGTTCGAGCTGCAGCTGGAGTCTGGAACTGGGATTCCTGATTTCGAGGAATTGATCAAATTCATAGAAAAAAGGAGTAAGGCTTTGGAAAATTCCAACACCAAATTGGTGAATGTGAGTAGGTATCCAGTGGGAAAGCCGAAGACATCATTTGTTGTGCCACCTGTGAAATGTTCACTATGCTCAGTACATAATCATTCTATTGATAAATGCCCCCAATTCATTCAATTATCGCCTCTGGATAGATTTACTCAGGTAAAAGATAAGGGATTGTGTATTGTGTGCTTCGAGCCATCTCACACAGTGAAAAGATGCAAGTCGACAGTCAACTGTGATAAGTGTTCAAATCGACATCACACCTTACTTCACTTCACCAATGATAAACCGTATCGTGCTCCTACTTCTTTGACTGTTCCGGGTTCTCAGTCTCAGATTTTATTCGGGACTGCAAGGGCTTTAATTAAAAATAAATTTAATAAATTGATTCCCATTCGCATTCTTTTGGACAGTGCTAGTGCTTGTAATTTTATCACTTTTACAATGTGCAAAAAGACTTGGACTACAGATAAACAAAACCAAGCAGTCCGTAAATGGTATCGGCCAAGTGTCAACCTATGCACTTGGTACTGTCGACTGTGATATAATCCCCTCATATAATAATTCGTCAACTAGTTTCTCGTTACAAGCTTTTGTGCTATCCCAGATTTGTTCTGAATTGCCATCAGGTCAAATTGACACTTCATCTTGGAAACATCTAAAAGGCTTAGACCTGGCTGATCCTAACTTTTTCGATCCAGGACCTATAGACATGTTAGTTAATGTCGACATTTTGGCGTCGGCACTCCTACCTGGCCTTGTTAAAGGAGGTCAAGGTCAGCCTGTAGCTATGAACACTGCTTTCGGGTGGATAGTTATGGGTGAGTGTGCCACTGATATATCTTCTCGTTCTCGTCGTCCCTGTCGTTCTCGTTCTCATTCTCACTCTCATTGTCGTTCTCGTTGTGATCTTGATTCGTGTGTTGGTACAAGGGATTGTCTTCTCGTTTCGAATAGTTCCTTGGACAGCACCCTCAAGTCATTCTGGGAGTTAGAAAATGTAGATTCTTCTAAACCTGTCGCTCTGTCGAAATTAGAATTGTCGTGTCAAAACCATATGGAGGTTTCTTATCGTCGTAATCCTGAAGGTAGGATGATTGTACCGTTGACCTTCGTCGACCCTAAGGATAAACCTCGGTTTATAAATTCTCGTGAGATTGCTCTCAAACGTTTGGAAAATTTAGAGAAAAAGTTTAATTTAAATTCTCAATTCCATACAGCTTATGTCGATTTTATGGAAGACTATCTTAAGTCCGGTCATATGGAAGAAGTGGAGCCCCCTTCGTCTTCGGAAGGTCCCTTCTATTATATTCCTCATCACGGAATTCTTCGGCCTGGTTCTCTTACTACCCCCTTGCGTACAGTTTTCGATGCAAGTGCTGACGATAGTGAGGGCAAGTCTTTAAATGATACCTTGCTACCTGGGCCCAAACTGCAGAAAAATATATTTGATCTATTGATTAGGTTTCGCTGGCATGCTATCGTCTTCACAGGAGACGTGAAACAGATGTATCGTCAGTTTCTAGTTGAACCTCAGGACTGCGATTATCAACGCATTCTGTGGCGTCCTTCTTCTAATGAACCTGTAAAAGACTATCGTTTACTCACAGTCACTTATGGTGTATCCTGCGCTCCTTATCAAGCTTTATGGTGTCTTGCCAAACTAGCAAAAGAATTCTCATCTCGTGCTCCCCTGGGTTCTGCAGTTTTGGATAGAGATACTTTCGTCGATGATATTGTATCAGGCGCTGATTCTGTAGAGGACGCTCTACTTATACGCAAAGAGTTGATGGAAATTTTGTCGTCGTCTCATCTCTGTTTGCGTAAGTGGACATCTAATAGTCCAGCTTTTCTCGAAAACTTGTCGAATTCGGAGTTATATTCTGATCAACTTCGTAATTTTGAAGGTGAACATGATTTCAATTTAAAGATTTTGGGTCTTTCGTGGTCCCCAAAAGATGATAGCTTCACGTTTAAAACTACTTCAAACAATTATCGGTGTACGAAGCGTTCGATTCTATCGGATATAGCAAGAATCTTTGACCCTTTGGGTTTATTGTCGCCTGTCGTATTTTTCGCAAAATATTTAATGCAACTGTTGTGGTTGTCTGGTGTTGATTGGGACGATGAAGTTCCCGTTTCTATTGCCAATGAGTGGCAAAAGTTTAAATCTCAATTGTCATCGTTGAGTTTACTTTCGCTTCCTCGCAGAATTCTCGTGTCGTTTAAGTCGCTTCAGCTTCATGGCTTCTGTGACGCTTCAGAGAAGGGTTACTGTGCTGTGATTTTTTGTCGTGCTATTCAAAGCGATGGCTCAATTTCTGTTCGTCTTTGTTGCGCAAAGTCAAAAGTAGCTCCATTGCGCAAACGTTCTATTCCACGATTGGAATTATTAGCAGCTGTTTTGCTAGCGGATTTGACTTCTGCATTTACTGCGGCCTTAAAAGATTTTCATAAATTTGAAAAGGTCTATGCATGATCCGATTCTAGTGTCGCTCTGACTTGGATTCGTTCGTGTCCGTCCAAATGGAAAACTTTTGTCGCCAATAGGGTTGCAGACATTCAGGAAAAAATCTCCCCTCAATGCTGGAATCACGTGTCTGGATCTGTTAATCCTGCAGATTGCGGTTCTCGCGGTTTGTTGCCGGCTGAACTGATCCAGCATGTGTCATGGTGGGCGGGACCTAGCTGGCTATCGAATCCACAATCAACTTGGCCACAATCGGATGTCACATTTGATCAAGCGGCTTGTGATGAGCAGAAGATCTATAGTTTGCTTACAGCGCATAATGTTTCTTTTATCGAAGAAATTCTTAATCGTTTCTCGTCGTTACAACGCATTTTGCGCGTTTTAGCTTATTGTTTTCGTGTCGTTCATAATTTTCGTAATCCTTCCTCAAGGAGAGAAGGTAATATATCGAATGTAGAGAATACTAAAGTTTTGTACTTCCTCATTAAGCATGTCCAGGAACAATCTTTCGCATCAGAGTTTCGCTGTCTATCAGATGGAAAAGATCGTGGTTTGTCAAAGCCTATTCGCAAACTGACTCCTTTTCTTGATAACCAGGGTCTAATCAGGGTGGGCGGTCGGCTCTCTAAAGGAGATCTGACATATGATGTCAAGCATCCCTTTCTGTTACCCCGCGATCATAGACTAACGACGCTTATAATTCAGGATTATCATCAACGTTTTATGCATCCTGGATTGCAAACTTTGCAAAACTTATTGTCTCAAGAATTTTGGATCTTGTCGTCAAAGCGTGCTATACATGCAGTA
Source organism: Mecyna flavalis (assembly GCA_949319885.1). Lineage (NCBI taxonomy): Eukaryota > Metazoa > Arthropoda > Insecta > Lepidoptera > Crambidae > Mecyna > Mecyna flavalis. Next base: position 6,488,818 of record OX439426.1, read on the forward strand.
ATTTCATCCTGCATGAAATGTTTTCGGGCACGCCCTAAGCCTGCGTCACCACCGTTAATGGGAAACTTGCCAGCATTTCGCATAAATCAAATAAAACCTTTCTCATCGGCTGCTGTCGATTTTGCCGGTCCTTTTGACGTAAGCCTCGGTAGGGGCCGAGGTCTGCGTACATTTAAGTCGTATATTTGTGTTTTCGTGTGCACTGCCACAAAGGCTGTGCATTTGGAGCTCGTCTCGGAGCTGACGTCAGAAGCGTATATAGCTGCGCTTCGACGCTTCGTTGCGCGGCGTGGACGCTGCTCTAGGCTGGTGTCAGACCAGGGTCGTAATTTTGTTGGCGCCTTCAATATATTTAAGAGCTTGATGGCGACAGCTTCACGCACCGAGCAAATAGACTTTGTGTTTAATCCCCCGGGCAGTCCACACTTTTCGGGTTTAGCTGAGGCTGGTGTCAAGTCGGTCAAGACGCATTTGTCGCGGGTCGTAGGCTCACAGCGTCTCACGTTTGAAGAATTTTACACGGTACTGACTCAGATAGAGGCAATGCTTAATTCGAGACCTCTATCACCCATTAGTTCAGATCCAAATGATTTATCGGCATTAACCCCCGGTCATTTCCTCACCCTAGAACCGCTCACTATCTTACCTGAAAGTAATTTAGTTGATGCAAAGGTTGGTGTTCTGCAGAGATGGAAACTAGTGCAAAAAATCCACCAAGACTTTTGGCGTAAGTGGCACTTGGAGTACTTGCACACTCTGCAACAGCGCAATAAATGGTTCCATATTGAGAGGCAAATTTCGATAGGTACTCTTGTTCTCATTGTCAATGAGCAATGTAGTCCCATGAAATGGAAATTGGGCAGGGTGGTACAACTTCACTGCGGAACTGATGGAGTTTGTCGAGTAGTCACAGTCCGTACGGATTCTGGAGAACTCAAGAGACCAATTGTAAAGCTGTGTCCTCTGCCAACAGAAGATTCTCAATAATATAAATCGACTTTGTAGTCGATTTATATTATTGTTGTAAAATTAAACTAAAATATGTGATAAATATTGTTATTTATCACATATTTTAGTTTAATTTTATCGTAATTTAACTGTCGCAAGTTTTCGTTGGTTTTTCACCTACTGCCAATGTTTCATTTATGTATTTTAATTTTTTGGGAAAATACGTTGTATTTTGGTGGGCGGTTAATGTTAAGAATAGTCAATTGTCAAAATTCAAATGTATGTTTCCGAACGCATCATTAGTTTAAAAAGTAAAATTTTGTAAAATCATCATTCATTCGAATTCGTTTTTCGGTTCGGTTTCGAACTTGTCGTGTCGTGTCGGTGCCGCGAGCACATTAAAAGTTATCTCGTTTCGTATCGTCATTTTCGTATATTGTTATCGTAATCTATCGCCATTATAATATTGAATTGAATTGGAGAAAAAGCCTGATCGACTGGAGGAAGCGCTGCCTGTGTAACGTATCGACTCCGGTGGTGGTGGAGGGTAATCTGGGTCTGAGGTAAGTTCGGACGAGCCGAGGGTCCTGGACATCTTCCTCGCTGCTGTGAGTCGATTCCCTGCAGTTGCACAAGGATCCACCAGGTGAGTGCTTTCAACAATCGATCAGTCAGTTATAATCATTTCGTATCGCATTTACAATTTTACATACAGTCCACTAAAAACCCCTACACTAACAAAGGATGATGAAATGGGTACTAGAATAACAACTTTAGCGTAGCTTTGCCAAGTCAGTTTATGATAACGTCTGTCATTCCCGTGTCCCATTGTCATTATAGAACTGATGCACGTGTATCGGTTGCATGATTAGGTACTATTTCTTTGTAAATTGTGATAAATCAAATTAATATACTAATCTCGTCACTTACTTTGTTCATACACGAACAGATAAGAAGCCTTGAACTTATTATCGTCTTTGATAATGTGCTTTTAAATGTTCATCATATAAATGTTTAATGATAACGCAATTAATATAATTATCAAAGTAGATCGCACTTTAACTTCACGACTGTACCGGTCCGAGATATGGACAGGACCGAGATATGGATGGACCCCTGCCAAAACCAAATAGTCATAATAAATCTCTAGACAATATTTACACGCGCCGTCGAGCCCCAAACTAAGCAATAAGCATAGCTTGTACCTACGATGAGTGCCAGACAACCGATAAACATTACATTTACTTTCTTTTGCAAATACACCCAAAAGTTATTTTTGCAATAACAGTGCTAAAATTGTGCAAATGTGCATTCATTTTCAATTGCAATTCATTATCTTTTTTTTATCTCTTAATGCATATTTCTAAAGAGTTTGTTAAGAAATCTCAAAAGACAATAACAATAAAAATAGATTTGAGATTCTGAAATTAAAAAGCAAGATTTAATAATATTTTGCAATACTGATCAGTTTGTATTCCACTTTTCTAAACAAGTAACTTTACTTTTATAACAAAATATTTTTCTATATGTAACAGCCCTGCCACACTGGTAGGGCATTCAATTCGGATATCCGGATATCCGTTTTATTCGGATATTCGCCACTTTTACTATTCGAATAGTATCTATATAATTATTCGGATTTTTCGAACAATACGAATACTTTACTATTTTGTATTGGTAAAATTATCCGATCGTTATAATTTAACTGTTGCAGTGTTTAAAATACGCGTGTATCCGATTTCACATTCAAACCACTTGAATATTCAATCTTACCTATAAATCCACTTTGTGCACCGTCTGTACCTCTGTGATTATTTTGATGATATATTTTATGAAGAGATGGCTAGGTGTACAAACTTTTAAATTAAAATCGAATAGAAGCAAAATTGCTAAAGTTTTCGGTGTACCTACATATTCTCATGGGATGCCTTCCTTACCCACGCTTGCCTATGTACTGGCGCACTTATATGAAGGTAGGGCTTATTGCTGACAAAATAGTTTGTGACCGATTTATAACCATACGCAATTCCCCTACATATTATCATAATCATGACCGGCCAACAGAAACAGAAAAGAACAACCCGCTTTGGAAGGTACAGCCCATGATAAATTTACATCTTATAATTCAACAGATACCCTTTCAGTAAACGCTGTGCTCTACGCCAGGTGGTTAAAAATAAGCCAAGGCCCAAGACCTGTCGGATTGAAAAATTTTGTACTGACGACCAGTGAAGGTCTAATGCTTGATTTTGATACCTACAGAGGCGCCAAAACACTCCACTAGGTCTGGGACCTTCTGTAGTTTTGCATTTGACCAAAAGTGTCCCTCCAGGAAGTTGCGTATTTCATGATCGTTATTTTACTACAGTTCCGCTAGCGGAAGAGATGGATCGAAGGAACATACACAATACAGGCACAATGATGCTCACTCAACCGCATACCGGACCGAGCTGCCTGGAAACTTAAAAAAGATTCAGAAATGGCTCGTGGCGAAAGTCAAAACTATACCAGGGACTCGACCGTTATCGTTAAATGGAAATATAATAAGTCTGTGATCATGGCGTCAAACTGTACAGAATCTTCGTCCGGCACTCTTGTCAAACGGTGGGATAAAAAACAAAAAAAAAAACGAATTATGTGGATGTTTCTGCTCCTAAGGTTGTGCAACTGTACAACCAACATTTGGACGGTGAAGATATTCTAGACCAACAAATGGAATACTACAGAACCTTCATAAAAACAAGGAAGTGGACTTTAAAAGTCCTTATTAACTTTTTGGACCTGGCAATTGTTGATTTGTGGCAACTTTATAAAAATGATTGCACAGCTAATGGTTATTCAAGGAAAGCCATCCTGTCACTACTAGATTTTCGTTTCAGCGTAGCTGCCACTTTGACCAATATTTCTGATAGAGAGCATCGTGATGAAGATTGAGAAAATGATCCGACTCCTGCAACCAAACAATATAGACCTATAAGACCGTCCGAAGGCACCAGGCAAGACCACCTGGCAATCATCATCATTATCATTTCAGCCGAAAGACGTCCACTGCTGGACAAAGGCGTCCCCCAAGGATCTCCAAGCCAATCGGTCCTGCGCCACCCGCATCCAGTGGATTCCGGCGACCTTTATAAGATCATCGGTCCACCTTGTAGGAGGCCTACCACGGCTGCGTTTGCCAGTTCGTGGCCACCACTCGAGGACCTTTCCGCCCCAACGGCCGTCAGTCCTTCTTGCAATGTGCCCTGCCCACTGCCACTTAAGGCTCGCAATTCTTCGGGCAATGTCGGTGACCTTGGTCCTTCTGCGGATCTCATCATTTCTGATGCGATCGCGCAGGGAGACCCCAAGCATAGCCCTCTCTATTGCCCTCGGCAATATTAAATTTACCTGGCCATATTTGATGATATAAAAGCGAAGGTCTTGCATGTTGGAAGGATGTTCTGGCCGGTCAAAAATTAAATGTGCTAAGTGTGATATTTACAATTATTGCCCACTTCAAAAAAAAACTTTGATTTTTATTGAACATGATTTTCTATGAATAGGTAACATGATTGTGTACCAACAATGGTTCTTAATTAAAAGTTTCAAGTACTCTAAATGTTGTTATTTTAATTTACTGACATTCACTATACTTATTTAAATCTTTGATGATCTCTGCGACAGGTGTCGCAGTGACATTACTAGAGGCGTAGTCTTACCATAAACGAATGTTAAAACTTCGATTCGTAACTAATCGATTCTTCTATCGATCCACTCTGAACGATTGAGGACCTCTATAACTAAAGGACATCCTCATCTCATGGTTCGATAGCACATTTGGCATGCTCTATGACTATGACTATACGCAAAATTTTATGTGATAAAGATTTGTGTTTGTTCTGTGCTGTGTCTGAATGTTAATATGTAATTAAGTACCAATTTGTGGTAACTTCGTTATTTTTGATACTCGTAACACCATGTCATGTGCTCTTTTTACTAACTTTGGGGTCAGCTCAATGTTTGTGATATAGTTTGGTTGTTTTTCGAAGATTCTCAAATTGTTATTTTCGAATTTCGGACTTCAATCATATTCAAATTGTTTTATCCAAACCGACTTACTTCTAATTAAATTAATTGGTTTTTGATTATAAAATTGTACGTTTAAAGAGATAAACAAAAAGAAAATTTTCCGATGTTTTAAAATTTCATAATCGATTATAACGTGTAAGCGAATGATAATAGCAATGAACATCTCTAAGTGGGCGGGAACCTACAATCATGAACGTTATTTCTCTTCATACATTTTTCAGTCAAAAATTGTGAAATTTAACAGCTGTCAAATCGATGACAGCTGTCGCAGAGATCATCTAAGATTTAATAATGTATAAGCAATATTCGAAAAATTCGTTTTATCCGAAGTATTCGAATACCACATTTTTTAGTATTCGAAATATCCGAATACCAATTTTGGGCGAATAGTGAATGCCCTACACACTGGCTCGCGTAGCGAACACGCCGTTCGCTGCGCGACCGCTCCGCGTTGGAACCGCTTGCAATCCGCCAGTGTGGCAGGGCTGTTAAGAGAAAACACTAGGGCCGTTTTTCCATACAAACGTATTCCCCTGTTTCCTCCCTGGATAATGCCAGTAGAGAATTTTTTTTTCCAAAAATCTATGACCACTATTTGCATGTCCCTATGTTTTCCTTTTTTTTCATAAATTAATAATTAAAAGAGTTATGAACCTGCAAAAACCTAAAAAAATGACCAGATTTTCAGCTGTGTTCAAACATCCAGAAAACAACTAGATTAAATAAAAAAAGGAAACATAGGAACACGGCCAAAGCCTTTCTTTAATTTTTGATGAAAAAAGTATAGTTAAATCGGTCAAGTTTTGGAGAAGAAATCAGGGGACTACAAAACGTTGATTTTATAGGTATTTTCGGTCCTAAATGCAGTTGTCTCTGTCGCGCTCTGCGGGGGATGTTCGGGCACTGCGCGACAGCTATTGATTTTACAAATACCTACCTATTTTTCAATTCTCTCGCCCTTAGTATTTCCTCTTAAAGTCGTGTTCGACATTTGAAAATGTTTTAGTAAATACTTCGCAGTACATTAAAAAGTTTTAGTAAACAAAGTTAGTGACAGACATTACAAAAAAGTTTACAATTTGCTCATGTTTTCTACTTCTATTCTAATTTAAGAGTTACGTAACAAAGTCAGTAGACATTAGGGTAGATGACTGACTGAAATGATATGGGAGTACCTGGAAGATGGGCGCCTCAGGGTCTTTGTTGATGGCGACAATGGTCTTGGAGTCCTTCATTCCCGCGAGATGCTGAATGGCGCCGCTGATGCCCACAGCAATGTATAGGTCCTGATGAAAAAAAAAAAGATTTATCACATAATTTATTAATAGTTCCTTTGCAGCTCATACAACTATGTATGTAAATTATAGTATGTGTTATTTTGATGTATACAGGGTGGAATTTTGTAATGCCACCTGAAGGGGAAGTACTCTTAATACTGTAGATAGAAAATTTTACTTAAAGAAAACATTCCTTAATTTTTGAAAAGAAAGAAAACTGCATTCAAAGATTTTTAAAAATTCGCTTGCTGCACCCGGTAATCGAACCGACTAAAATCTGTAAAAGTTGCACCCTGTACTTTTATTGTATCGATCGTTAGGGTCAATAATAAGGATGAACAAAGGAATGTTTTCTTTGAGTAAAATTTTCTATCTACAGTATTAAGAGTACTTCCCCTTCAGGTGGTATTACAAAGTTGCGTCAAGCAAATTTTTAAAAATCTTTGAATGCACTTTTTTTTCTTTTCAAAAATAAAGGAATGTTTTCTTTGAGTAAAACTTTCTATCTTCAGTATTAAGAGTACTTCCCCTTCAGGTGGCATTACAAAATTCCACCCTGTATAATATAACCCTAACATCATATTATAAATTATAATACAATCGATTTAATCATTTTGATAGGAAAAAAATCCACTTTTTTTACCTGGATGAAACTGAATGTTTATAATTTGTAAAATTAGCAGAGTAATTTGAACTTTAAAGAGATTTCTTAAGTCAGCCAGCCACCATCTGCAGGCAGGAGATGACTTAAATAACTATTATCTACATCCATACCATAATTATGTCTATTTTATAGTCAGGAGCGATGAGCAAACGCCCTACATTTAGATATAAGTATCTGTGGCTGCATCGTAATGTTTACATTTTAGTATCGGTAACCGATACTTTAATTACGTACAAATTTCGAACGTCTTCTTAAAAAGTAAAAATTAATGGATTTGAAGCTAACATAATATGTAAGCAAAACATCTTGATGTATTTTCAAAGGTACCAGGAGAGCATAACCGCAGCGTATCTATTTATTAAATCAAAGAGTTTGAAAGACGCGAGCTAGCCGCAACCGGCAGGGCCTAACTGGGTTAACAAGCGACTGCGCCGGTCCACACTAATTAGTAACGGGCCAGCTTCTTGTTCTTCTCTGCTCTCCTGGTACTACGGATTATATTCCACGCGGTTTCACATCAATCCTGACTTTAAAATAGACATTTATCGTATGAATGAAGATAAAGTTATGTATGTGACTGTACATAATTAGGCATTAAAATACTCATGTGATCCTTTTATGAAACTCACTTCGTTCGTTTCATAAAACCACATTCGTATTTTTATGACCCTCATTATGCAACAGTCACATAAATAACTATTGAAGATTGTCATGATATTGCTACTTTTTACACTAACTGAGGTAGATTGTGTATGTTTACATATTCCAGAAAATGTTACTTTAAAAAACTTGTGTTGAAATAATTATAAACCAAATATAATAATGACATGTAGTATAGGAACTTGTTGTGTACATAATTTTACATGATATATTACAGAAGCTCTACTTACAGGAGCGACAATCTTTCCAGTTTGTCCGATCTGCAAGTCGTTGGGCACGAAGCCTGCGTCGACGGCCGCGCGGGAGGCGCCCACGGCAGCGTTCAGCTTGTCAGCTAGATCGTACAGCAGCTTGAAGTTCTCGCCTGACTTTAGCCCACGTCCTATAGACAAAAAAAACATTAAAAATATACTCCTATCGTAGGTAGAGAACATTTTCTAATATTAATCTTTTATCTATGAAAGGGCAAACTGCCTGCCCACTTTTGAGAATAATGAAGGAAGTGGGAAGGGTTATGTTATGGGGGATAGGATTAGAGAGGCCGGATAATAAGTCACCCATGTTGGGATAATAAGTCTTGCCTCTAAGAAGAATCAGGCAGATGTCAATGATTTCCTATGGGTGTGCAGATATTACAATTATTAAGCAATCTAATTCCACAAATGCTACGTAAAGTTTCAGAAAATATTAGTGAAGTTAAATAAAGTTAGATTTACCTCCAGATATAATATTCTTAGCACTTGTGAGCTCTGGCCTGTCAGACTTGGTGAGTTCCTGTGACACAAACTCAGTAAGACTGCTCTTGTAGTCACCGTCAGGTGCCTTCTCAACAGCAGCTGAGCCACCGTCCAAAGAGTCTGCAGGGAAGGCGGTTCCTCGCACTGAGATAACCTTTATGTCATCTTTGGCTTCTAAAGTAAGGACTGCATTGCCTGTAAAAATAAAACAAATATTGTATGTATTATACTCAACATTGAAATTTTTATCCCATAATACAAATTCCCTGCATATACTAAGGAAAACTTTGCTTATAGTTTTGGCAGTTCGATAATGCTGATACATACCTGCATAAATAGTCCTGACAAAGGTATTAGCATCTTTGACTCCAATGATATCAGTGATTGGCGAGACATCAAGCTTAGCAGCTACTCTAGGCAAGAGAGCCTTGCCGAAAGCTGTCGCCGGTCCAAGTATATGTGTGAACTTAAACTGCTTCTGGGTAGCTAATATGAGGGGAGTTAATGCTTCGGCAGTGAATCCCTTGAAGGCATCACTCTCAGCAACTAGCACTTTAGATATTCCCCCAGCTTTGGCAATTTTCTCTGCTGCCTGCAATAAAAATTAAAGACATTAAATGCCTTTATTGATATAAAATATGCCTCATCTATTGCATAAAATAAGTTGCGCTGTGCAGTAAAATATACTAATAAATAAGGAATTTATTATAAAAAAATAGGAACAGATGAAAAGAATTCACCACTTACGGGTCCACATTTTGTGCCAGCAACAAGTACAGATATGTCACCTCCAATCTTCTTGGCAGCACTTAAAGTATTCTGTGTGACCGGAGATAGTGCTTCATTATTATGCTCGGCTATTACCAGAGTACTTTGCAATCGTCGCAACTGAAACAAGAAAGATAAGTAGGAGATGGCACCAGTGATATCAGGAACAGCGTTCACTTCATTAAAATTAACAACTGCCGATATTCAATTAAGAACATACCTGGCCAGACAAAAACAATTGCCTGCTGGACTGAGAAAACATTTTTCCTCCAAGAAGGTCACAATTTTAATAAAGGTACACTCGTAAAAAACTTTTCAAAAAGGTTACAAAGTCCAACCAAATAGCATTGATTTGATTGCAAACGTCAAAATGACAGCATTGACAGCTTTGCCAGAGCCCAGCTGTAATGACTTTAGAGAAAGTATACTGTGCTAATAAGTATTGAACGTTCAATTGTTGTAGCTAGTGAAACTTTCAATTTATAGTCCATTTACTGATTTAAAAAAAGCACTTCCGTGCGTGACGTGATACATACACCTGATTTTGCCACAGTCATGAACTCGAGGGAGAACTTAATAGGGTTAGAATTTAGATCCAATTCCAATCTTATATTTTAACCAATAACAAAAAAAACTAAACATGACCAATTTTATTTTAAAATGACAATCATATTTTTTCTAGGCATTGTTGTGCTAAACTATGTTTGAATATGACTTCAAAACTTGAGACTTATTAATCAGCCTTTCAGTTAGAAAGTCAGCTGTATGACTTTGTTGCAGGGTAATGGAACGAAAAAGGGGATTTTCTGGCAGGCCATTTAAAAAATGAAAAGGCTTCCAAAAGCTTCACTAGATGGCGTTGAACGAAGTATGATATTGTTACCTCTGGCACACATAATAATATAATACTCTGGTTTTGTATCTAGGAGCCATAATCTTTACTCATTCTGATTCATTTTCTTTGTCTTAATGAATGGCTTGCTTTGTGTTTTTTAAAAACAATTCCGCCAATAATTTTTTCGGGAATGAAAATGACATCCATCTGACATAAACAAAACGTTCCATTTTATGAATAAGTAAGATTCATGTCGAAGTAAACTTTATAACGTTTCGTTCCTTGTGACTGCATAGGTGGAACGGCGCCATCTATTGAGAACTAACAAAACGGGCTGTCAGAAAATCGCCAATTGCAATGTAATTTTGATCATAAAAAAAGGCTGGTGCGGTGCCATAGTAATACCATACTATAAAACAACAATTTATTACATACAATACAATTGATATTTCAATTACTCAGTTTCAATGGACGGCTCTATTATTTACGGAATTTTATTTCAACGTCTGCAGTTATATTTTTTATACATCTGCACTATGTAATTAAAACTTTAAATTAAGATTTAGAGATAGTTTATCTGATTTATAAATGATGAGATGACACAGTATAATAAACATTAAAAGATTACTTAACATTGATGAAATAACTTAAGTTTGATCTTTGTCAAAAAGTTACAAAGAAAGATCGAACCTTAGAGTAGAACATATGGAGATGCCCTATTGATCTATACAAAAAATTGCTTATATGAATATACATCGAATCGACACTTGCCTTACAAATATATACTTATCTCTTTTCATCTAAGTGATTGTTGCGTATGAAAAAAGAGACAGTGATATCTTTGCATTGTACCCATTTTGGCAACACTTTTTAGTGACGTCACACAGTTTTTGACGCGTGCCGGTTTCGCCATATTGTGTTCCAGCTAGTGATGTGGCACAATATTTTTATGTATCGATACGTTTTAGATAGTTATATTCTGCAATGGTATAATATACCATTGCAGAATATAACTAAATATTATTTCTGCAGATTTCCGTAAGTGAAACATTATAGAAGAAATAGATAGAGTTAATAGGTGGGGAAAATATAAATCCGCGACATAAAATAAGGCACGTTTGCTCGCTACACTTCAACGAAAACTGGTTTTACAGAACTCTCGACATAACAAGATTACGTAATGGTAGTATGATACAGTACAGTATCTTCACTTTATCTTCTGGTAAGGATTTTTGGAAAAATGTAATAGGTTTATTAACCATGTGAAGTTGAAATTTCCATAATAATATATATAACTAACCTATTGTTATATTAAGGCACTGCATCATCATTATTTTGTGATAGGAAAATAAGAAACTATTTATAGATTTCTAACAAAATATGTGCATTTATGATCGACACGTAAACTTGTATCGATAAATATATCGATATACAATATTGGATGCACTACGGTCGGACGCTATCATTGGTGGCGCCATTTTGTGTTCCAACTTTAGGTATACACGTTTTGTACCTACTTAGGGCATCTACCTACTTACGGCTTTAAGGATCGAACAAACAAACCTAACGTTAAAATAGTAATAAATTACTAACGCAGTAGTTGTGTTGTGTGAACTGAGGTGTGAACGGGAGGAACAACGGCGAACTTTATTTATCTTTTTTTAGTCAGTACCGCTCTTAGAGGTATAACTACGCTACCGCTCTGTTGGTTTAGTTCAATTGTTTCTGATCTGAAGAATTTCTCAAGTACATACATACCTAGAAGTATTTATTTTTTGAAATGGCTTTACCAATTGTTTCAATTACAAGACGTGAAACTTTTAGTTCGTGTCATAGACTGCACAGGTAAATATAATTTATTAATGTGAATCAAAAATGTATTTTGTAACAAGTTGGTTGAACCTTAGGGTTATCAAGTTTCTTTGGTGTATTGAATTATTATCCGGATACGCTTCTACATTGTATGAACACGATTCTGTAAGACCTAATCTAAATAACATTTTCAGTCCATTTCTGAGCGATGAAGAGAACAAAAAATTATACGGAAAATGCAATAATCCCAATGGACACGGTCACAATTATGTTGGTAAGAATTATTATTTTTGATAAAGTTACAGAGAAAAGAAATAAAAAATAGTTAATATAGGTTTGTTAAGCAAGTAGTTTTTTTTAAATTATTATTAATGCCTCTTATCAAATTACAGTTCTCGTGACAGTAAAGGGCCCAGTAGACTCTCATACTGGTATGGTAATGAATGTTCATGATCTTAAAACCTACATGCAAGCTGCCATTATGGACCCACTAGACCACAAAAATCTGGACCAAGATGTACCATACTTCAAAACTGTGGTAAGTAAATTAAGTCTATACCTATTACTACAGGATATGAAAACTAAAAAATAATTTTAATAATGTTACAAATATTAAAAAAAAAATTAAAATTAAAAAATTAAAAAAATTAAAATTGTTTTATTGGCATTAACAATGGTTTACAAATTATCTTATTACATCCAGTGTCTCCTTTTAAGCTACAAGTTGCTTGTGTCAGGAGACACTGCTCTTCCATAACACAGTTTTATTGTTGTTAATGATAGTATTGTACTAACTAACAATTTTTTTTTTCTTTGTCTTTTACATTATATCTAGGATTAACTAAACAAATTTAACAAACACTCAGCCAAAGAACTCAAATTTAAATGGTCGTATTTTAATTTTTAATCATTACATCCACTTACGTGCGTGTGTGTGTGTGTGAGAGCTTGTGTGTGTGTGTGTGTGTGTGTGTGTGTGTATGTGTGTGTGTGGTATTATGAAGTTAATTTAGAAGTGCCTCAATTTCGTCATAATTTTTCGGTTGCAACCATTGAATAAGTTTTTTCTTACAATAATAAAATTGCAAACTGTGTATGTTACTTTCCTTATTAATTGTATTGTATAAATGTATTGATCTTTTATTGTACTGCCTGTTAGCAAATTCGGTATTTACTCTATGAGATTTAATTGTAATTTTTCTTCTTTTGTTTTTGTGAGTTTCAGGGTCATAAGGTAAGGATTTATGTCTTTTTAATACCGATTGTATTATATACAATTTCCTTACCGAGTGCACATTACTAATTTCGTAAAGCGTCGTTGTAGGAAAACGTATATGTTTGAAAAACATCACCTTAAGTAGGCTTCGTTGAGCACGCTCTACATTTAGAAACCTTGTCTTGGTCGCGCCACCCCAGACAGGAATACAATATATCAATATCGATTGAACTAGTGCGATATAAATGTTAGTGAGTAGATTTCTACCTGAGTTTCGCGGCCCATCGACCAATCTGGGAACCACGTGTCTTAGTGTTTTAAATATCCATATAAGTTTTCTAAGTCTTGTGATAACGTGGTCCAGATGTGGATACCAAGATAGCCGCTGATCCACGACTACACCCAAGTATTTTGTATGTTCAACCCTCTTGATCGTAGGACAATTGCAAATTAGTCCACTTATAGTATCATATTTACAGCTATGAATTTTTATATCAGGAACATTGTTGGGCTGTATATTGTTGTAGATATTAAAGCAAATGTAATTTGTCTTGTCAGTGTTTAATGTGAGTAGGTTATTTCGCAACCATTTCATTATTTTTTTCAATCCGGTTTCAGCCATCTCCCTGACAGCTTCCCAAGTATCTGCATTAAAAACTACGGCAGTATCATCAGCGTACGAGAAAATTGACCCGTTTTCAATATTCATGGCACAAAGGTCATTTATATATATAAGGAAAAGTGTGGGACCAAGAACGCTTCCCTGGGGCACGCCATATGACACAGCCGTATCTGAACTTGTGACAAAATCTAGTTTGACTCGTTGGCTTCTATCAGAAAGATAGTCCTTAAATAATTCTAGAGGCATCCCATTAATTCCAATCGATTCTAGTTTGCGAACAAGGATGGGGACAGAGACAGTGTCGAATGCTTTCTTCAAATCAAGGAATACAGCCATACATTTCTTGTGTTTGTCTAGATGCTCAACTACTAGTGAACTTAGTGCAGAGACTGCGTCCTCTGTTGATTTTCCTTGACGAAATCCATATTGAGAGGATGATAGGATATTATATTTGTTTAGGTAATTGAGCAATCTTTTGTTGAGTAACTTCTCGATTATTTTAGCAATAGCCGACAAAACAGAAATTGGCCTGTAATTACTAACACTGTCTCTATCTCCTGCCTTGTACACGGGGGTAATAATGGACTGTTTAAGTGACGATGGAAATATTCCCTTACTAAAGCAAAGATTTGCAAGGTACGTTATAATAGGAACAACTTCTGTTTTCACGTGCTTGAGAAAAGACGTGGGAATATTGTCCCAACCAGGCGCACTATCTGACTTAAGTGACATAAGTATGCTGCACACCTCATCTTGGTCCGTGTCCAGCAGGACAAAAGAATTAAGCCGACCCGATAGATTACGCAAATAACTATTCATTTCCTCAGGAGAGGGCTGTATTTGTTGAGCGAGTAGTTTACCCACATTTGCAAAATAATTATTAACGCAATCCGCGGAGGTGGCTGGACTCTCTTTGATAGCCAGAAGTTCCGAGTTTGTGGTATTACTTTTAGTGGTATGTGTAATGCTTTTAATGTTTTTCCACAGTTGCCTATTACTTTTTAGGGACGACGCTAATAACTCTGATTCATACTTTCTTTTCATTTTCTTTATAAGATTGTTGCAAAAGTTCCGATATCGAGTGTATGTAATTTTATTAATTTCGACAAATGGATCTTTTTTTACTTTCATTTGTAGTCGATTTCTATTACGAATACAGCGTAAGATCCCAGGCGTAATCCACGGTTTTATAATTCGGAACTTCTTTGGTATTTGTGTAACCACAGTGTTCGCCTTGATTGTCTCAGTCAGTTTATAGATCAACCCATTATTGACTAGGTTAGGATCATCACAGTACAACAGATCCGAAAGATTTTTAGTTTTCAAGTCAGTTAAAGCAGTTTCAAAATTTAACGTTGTCTTGGTTTTACAAGCATTATTGGATTTGTTTTTAATTCTAGCTATTGAGAGAAAGGTCGTAAAGTGATCCGTGACACTAGTATGTAACACAGCTATAGTGGCTTGAAATCGTTTTATATTCATTTTAAGCATACAGTGGTCTAGGCAGTTTTTTTCCCTTGTAGGTATTGTATGCCCAGGTAGTAAACCATGAAACGACAACATATTCATATAGTTAAGTCGGTTTTTTTGCTCGTGTGGTGGTTCTATGGGCTTTGGAGTGATATTAATATTGATATCACCAGCAACTATTATACTATTGTTGTTTTTAATAGTGTCTAGATGAGCGCTCAACGAATTAATAAAATTATCGGCATTGACATTAGAAGGGGACCGGTAGATGCATAAAATCGTATTATTTAGGATATCTAACTGAATACAGGAGGCATGTGCAAGTTTTATTTCGTTTACTTTATGTTTTAATGTATTCTTCACATATATAACTACTCCGTCATTTTGGTTTAATTGTGACTTCGTGAAATAGGATTGATAATTAGGTATTTGTGGTATCGGTTTATTATAGTCTATTCTACATTCGGTCAAACAAATAACGTCCGAGTCAAAACCGAGGCTAGATAGACTTATTATGAAATCTTCTAGATTTTTGTATATACTACGTATATTTTGTGAAATCATGGTAAAATCATTTTTCTTTATATTTACATGGTAATTAAACTCTGAAACGTCACATTCAAAGGAGCGAGCTATTTCTAATTTATCTAATTCATTAATTGTTTGTATTGTGTCACTCATATCGGGTTAAAATGGTAAGGCAATTACTGTAGTTAGTGGGCTTTATCAGTTTAAGTAATACAGGTATTATAATAGATGATTGATGTTGATTTGTATTAGAGGAGGATCGAAAGTTGTAGAGATTTATGCGATGTTTATCTGTATAACGAGGCAATACATTTTTATTTATATGGTATTTAGTGTGTGTTTGCTTGAAAGGAAAGTGTGTGTGTGTGTAAGTTTTATGTAAGTAGTAATAATGTTCACATTTACAATAGTTAAGTGAATAACAATTGACTGTATGGCTTAATTGTTGCAGCAAAGTTAAATATAATAAATATAAAAAATAAGGTGTTATCAGAGGTACGCAGACCAAACATAGAACAGGTAGTTCTATCGATGTGCAATAATGGCTACAATCATATACATTTTTCATACCTCTCAGTGATAGTCAGTCCTGTGTTAGCAGGTTGTGCACTTGTTCTTCACTTCTAATTAGGATAGTAGGAGACTGTTCATTTCTTCTTAGGTAGACCTTTCCATACGAAGTCCAGCAGAATTTGTATCCCTTTGATTTGGCTATATCTCGTGCTAGAAAGTGAAGGCGGGATCCCTTAGGCGTGAGGTGCTCTGAGAGGAAGATGGGTGTGTCCTCTCTGGTTTTGAACCCGAGGTGTTTCGCAGCTAATTTTGTTTTATTTATTCTGTTATAAAGTTTTGCCGTTTTTAAGAAATCTGCCTTCAATAGTGCTGAGGTGGTTTCGACTATGATGGAAGTAGTTTTTTGATCCGGTTTAAATATGTAGTGTCAATGTTATCTATTATTATTTAACACAGAGAAAAAAAAGTAGTCCAACATTTAAACATGCCCTATAAAGATATTATAATAGTTTAAATTGTATAAGCTAAAAGTTCATAAAATTGAGAAATGTCCATACATACATATTCTTAAAACCAACTACTAATTTTAGTTTGAACATACATTGTTCCTTATTGACTTAAGTGTATTGTAGGTATGTGATCACATGACATCATTGCTTAGGTGTGCCGAGATATACTTGTACTAACAATTTGACAAACAATTCAATAAAGCTCTGACTGGAACTACAAAGGCACATAGCGTCGCTTATACAACAATACCGCGTAAGTCGAAAAATGGCCATGTGGCGTTTTATACGTCATTGGATAGATCTTTTCATCCCGCATCCAATAACATTATATGAAATTTCGAAATTAGCCTATCACCGCACTTAATTCAATAGAAACGGCACCGCGCAAGTCGTCGAAGGAGTAAAAAACCGCGCAAGTCGTCAGTTCGCCATATTAACTCGTGTTGTAGTGAGACCACGCTGCTAAGAATCGTTTTTTCTTTAATTTTGACTGCTTTATCAACAAATCTTCTTCTTCTGATTTAAAAAAAAGGATGCTAACTCAATTAATCGTATCGTATATTCGTGTTGATGACTCCTTTTCCTCTTGGAATGATATTGTTGCCGAGGTGCCTCAGGGTGGCGTCTTATCTCCTCTGCTTTTTTCAACTTTTATTAATAGTATCACTCATGATCTCTCTTCTTCCTTCCATCTCTATGCAGACGACCTACAACTTTACTCTTGTGGCGATCTTGAAGAGCTCCCAGGTGTTATTGAGGGCATTAATACCGACTTGACACGAATCTTAGACTGGAGCAACTCGTTTGGGCTCAAGGTGAACCCCCAAAAAACACAAGTCATAATATTAGGTGGGTCACGTCAAATCACAAGGTTTGACTGGGGTTCTTTACCACCAATTGTGCTTGACTGTGTCCAGATAGCCTTTAGCCGAGTAGTTAAAAACCTTGGGGTATATATGGACAGTACTTTGACGTGGGATATGCAAGTCAAGGAGGTTAGCAGGAGAGTGTTTGCTTCGGCAAGTTCCGTTAATAGACTCCGCAACTTTTTACCTACATATACCCACCAAAATTGTTTTAGTGCAGGCCCTTTTACTGCCTTTGCTCGATTACGCTGACTGTTGATGTATTGACCTTTGTGAAGCGTCTCTTAACAAGCTAGCATGCAAAACTTTTGTATACGTATTATCATCGGCCTACGTAAATATGATCACGTTTCGGAATACCGAGCTCAGCTTGGCTGGCTTTCAATACGACGTCGCCGCGATTTGCATGCTCTTAGTTTACTGTTCTCCATTCTTTTTAACCCTTTATCTCCTCCCTATCTTAAAGAGCGGTTTCATTTCTTGCAATCCACCAAGGGTCTTGATCTGCGTTCATCCCGGAAGTTACATCTAGTCTTTCCTCCGCACTCCACTCAGTTCTACTCTCAATCCTTCACTGTATATTCTATTCGCCTGTGGAATTCTCTCCCCCTTTCTAACGTGAATCTCAGACACTTCCAATTTTCAAATCTCGTGTTAAATCCTACGTTCTTTCTCTCCGCTAACTACTGCTTGAGTGTTGTCATTTTTATGGTCTATCTTGGTTGAATGTTCCTATTGTGTGATATCCGTGAATCTGATACTATTCTATTGTATTTATTTTACTATATATATTTGTAATATGTTTATGTATGTTTATTTATATGTTATGTATAATTATGTATATGTGTATTTATTAGAGGAGTCTGGAGTCAAATTTATTACATATAAATATTTCTCTTTATCTGTGTCTTGCACTGCCCTTTATTCTTTTCAAACTAGTTTCTCTTTCCTAAGGTTAACTGGAAGAGATCGCTATTAGCGATAAGGCCGCCTATATTGTACAGCTATTATATGTTACATTATTGTCCTAAAGTGTTTTGTGCAATAAAGAGTATCTGGGTCAATCAACTTTTAAATGTCGTCAGGTAGAAAATTTGCCATTTTATTTTATAATTTCGTTTTCCACTTTTTTTTATTTTAGTATACAGAAAAAATATTATTTATTACAATTTGACATAGAGCAGCGCACAGTTGATTTAAATAGAGCACTTTTAACTAAAAATTCTAACGAACCACGTGAAATCTGTCTCCTGGACCACTAACCTAAAATGGTTTTTAAACAATGCAAATATTATTTAAGAATAAAATAACCAGTTTGGTTATAAAATTTATATGATGTATTATAAGTTTACATGTATAAAAAAATCAAATAACGCATAACCTATGAAATATTATTGTTTAATTTGTCCCCAAGACAACTATTGTCTCATACGCAAATCAACTTTTCAATAAAACAGGAAATAATGATAACTAAGCAACACAATAATATGTATCAATTTATTTTGAATTGTAGTCATTGATCTGTAAAAGCTCCATGAACAAAGTATATTTTATAAAGTAAAACGATATGACTAAGTGTTTTTCATCATAGGGACAATTTAGTTGTCCAATTGACACATTTGGTTGTCCAAAGGAAAAATATATGACGAAGCGTTGAACTTTATAGGAAGGGATTATTAATGAAACAGGTTTCTTAAAGAAAGTATCAAAAGTATTATAGTTATTTAGGTATTAAAGGTTATTCCTAAAGCATTAGGATTCTCAATAACGCTAATAAATTTCAAACGTAATCAACATCCTTACAAATTATAGCAGTCTTTTTAATCAATTACATAGTTAACTTTCCTTACATTTATTAACTTAATATCGCAGTCTTCAATAAAAGTCTCATTATGACAAAATAATACTATGCATCACATCTTTATGTGGATCACAATAGGCTAACCTTTTGGTAACTTCCAGTAGCGTTTTCATTATTCGTATCAATGTTTTGTTTTTATGACCTGAAAAGAGTGAGACGATTTTTCACTCTTTCAGCTTTGTCTCTTATACAAGCCACAGGTTCGCCCGTGTGTGGTATATTGCTCTCATCTCTGGGATGGTTCCGCCAAGTACTTATTGGAGGCCCTCGACAAGTTGCAGCGACGTGCTATCTGTATTGTCGGTGATCAAAAGGTGACTAAGACCCTAGAACCTCTTCAGCTACGTAGAGACGTTGCCAGTCTGAGTGTTCTCTACCGTCTCTATAATGGGGAATGTTCTGAAGAGTTATTCCAACTCATTCCGTCCTCTCCTTTCCACTCCCGAACAACACGCGCCGAACTGCGTTGCCATCCGCATACCATCCAGACACTGGTGGCCCGTACCAAGAGGTACATAGTTCCTCTTTTTTACCTCGTGCCATTAGGTCATGGAATGCCCTTCCGGCTTACGTGTTTCCTTCCTCCTATAATCCTGGGCTTTTAAAGCGGGGCGTGAAGCGGCATCTTAGCAGGCCTTCAAGGTGAGGGTGACTGGCTCAATGGGTACTATGTTCTATTGAGCCAGTCAACCTTATATTTGGACCTCACATCCACTTACCATCAGGTGGAGTGAGGTAATCCATAATAATAAAAAATGATAGCTTTCCCTTTTCTGTCTCTTCCGTTCAGCCAACTTTTCTGGGTTCGCTTTAAGTCTCTCCCTATACCGTCTTGACATTTCTTTTTCCGACAATCCCATACTCTAAAAATAAAAACAGTTAAAGCAACCCATAAATGCCCCACTGCGGTGCACGGGTCTCCCTCTGCTATCTACAGAGCTGAGAGGGTCTAAACCTTAATCCACACGCGCTGGCCCAATGCGGGTTGGTGGATCTGACACGCACGTCTATACATTGGTACTGCCCGGAATCGAATCAGGGATCCTCGAATTGAGAGTTCTAAGCCACCAGCGCTTAAAAATATTAACAAAAACCATGAAAAACACTTAAATTTCCTTGTTTTAAATCTTTTAGGAATCCTTTTGCATTATATTTGTCTCCTAGACAACCAAACTGTCCTAGGGACAACCAATTTCGTTGTCCAAGTGACTGGTTGTCCGAGAGACATTTACGCAATTTTGAGCTGCCTACTAAATACTAATGCGTTTTTGTGATTTGCCTCATCGTAAGATTTAAATAAAGATATAATAGAATTTGCTGCATAATAATTTAATACAACATTTCAATTACTTACGTAAATCCGACGGTGGTCCGATGGACTGACAATAAACACACGCACTCCCTCACACAAAACTCGGCCGGCTGACGCCGCGATGGTTGGTGAAATCAAGATGGCGGTAGGTCGTGTCGATCGGCGATGATCGGATTATGTTCAGCTTGTCACCTTGGACGCATCAACGCCATCATGTTTTGACTTTTCAGGTAATTCTCGGTTGTCCGGGTGACTTCAAGATTGTAGGGGACCAAAATTAAATGTACAAAAATCGTATTTTAAGTAAATTAAATAAGTACTCCAATTGTTTTCTTGTTAATTTAGATTCATATAAATAATTTTGAATAATTTATATGAATTGCCTAATAGTGTTTTTTTTTCGTTAGACAAAGTTTTGTGATGCACTGTTAGTCGGGGACACTCAGTAATACCGTTTTTATACCCTTTTTGTCATTTGGACAACCAAATATCAACGGATAAATTACAAAAAAATTAATAGCTATTTTAATAATAGGTTTGTTAATGTCAATATTAATGGAAAATACACATTTGCAACAAATATTTTATATAGATATTTTAAAATCGGCCAGGGACAGGGTAATGTTGCCGTCGTACATTTAAAAGTTGATCGACCCATATCTATCTATCTTATAATAATGGGGAAACTTTCAAATTTGACTATCTGACTGAACTTGTTTGGCAGATTTGTTAGTTATGCCAATTATGTTTAAATGTGAAACATATAAAAGGTTTATAAATAACGTCTATAGACTTTATTTCACTGTTGTCACATTATATTTTTGTTACTTAAAAATATAAAGATTACTTAATAAAAAAATTAAATACCGCAGAAGTCTTTGTTTTGTCGAACTAAAACCGCACAAGTCGAACATGTAGTTATACAGCCCTAAATATATATCACTTGACCTATATAAGTAAAAATAAGGCCAATTTAAACCAATTTTTGAATTTACTAAACGTGAACTTAGTATTGAATAGAATAAAAACAGTTACTTGTCTCTCCTGAAAACTTGTCAAAATTGACTTGCGCGGTATTGTTGTATAAGCGACGATAGTCTCAAATAAATTAAGATAATTTGATAGTTTGGTACAGTCTGATGTTTCATTGGCTAAGCTGTAACTGTTTAATGCATCCATAGTTATTGTTAGGTTCATTTGTGGCAAAACTTGTGTATATAAATAAAAATGAATTGCTGTTCATTAGTCTCGCTAAAACTCGAGAACGGCTGACCCGATTTAACTTAATTTAGTCTTGAAATATTTGTGGAAGTCCAGGGAAGGTTTGAATGATGAGAAAATATGGAAAAATTGCGAGGAAAATACTAAAGTAAGTGATATGAAGTTCACTGGGGCAGCTAGTATTACAATAATAATGTTTGTACAAAACCACACAACACAACGAGTTAATTTTTATATTTCCTCTGTCACATATCTGTGATATTGCTCAATTTTGTGTAACTAACTTTCATTAAGCAATTAATGGAGCCATTAATAATTGTGTCATAACATTTTGTCATACTATGTGTTTAATTAAAACAATACCTTACCTGTAACCACAATTAGGTTACTTGTATCTATACATATTATAGATTTTGTCCATTCTTTGTCTTAAATGGTATTGTGGTATGGTTATTATGTTTTTATAATTAAATAAGCCTTTGATATTGTATAAAGAAAGCCTAGCAATAAGATAAGAAACTCTTTATATCACCCAATAATTTTTGTTTACATTATAGAAATTGACTATAAAAATATAATCTTCTTAGACTACAAAAACATGTTTAAAATGTTTGTTGATAACTGTATTACACTGTTGCTATCAGACATCTCAAATATATAGAATGAAAAACAATAATTGTTCACAGGTCAGTACAACAGAAAATCTTGCCATATTTATATGGGATAAACTACAGAAAGTTATGGACAAACCTCAATTACTTCATGAAGTGAAAATATTGGAAACAGAGAAAAACCATGTAGTATACCGCGGTGGATCCACATATCCTAGAAAGAAGTTTGACAGCTCTACTCTTCATCCTAACAACTGCCACAATGTATCTTCTGACTCCGATTGATTCCTCTCAATAAATTATTTATACCTCGAATTTATTAATGTGACAATATAAAGACTTATATCATTGTTTTAAGACTTTAAACCATGTATTCTGCTTGTTGAAATTAAATCATTCCAATTTATACAATTTTGTGTTGATTTCTTTTAATTTAAGGGACAATATAAATTGATCTCTATAACACAAATTGAGATAGCATACTAAGATTTAAGTCATACTTAGAATAAGTTTTGCATTGGAGAAACAAATTACTTCGTGACCTTCCGCCCATTCTGCGTATCATTTTTATTAAGTTTAGTTTGATTAGAGTTAAAAAATAAAACAATTAACTTCAGTCGTTCGTTTTTCGTTCGAACTACAGGATAGGCGAGATGTAGGCGGGGCGCGTGTGTTGCCTCACGGCCGTTTGACTCAAAGTAATAAAATTGGTGCGTTTGTTATATCTGTGGTACAGGGGGCCAACCTCAGATGACATTTCGTAATCTGTGGTCGTAACCCCTCTCCCCCGCCAGCTCGCTTATGGGTCTGCTGACATGCTTTGACAGAGTG
Source organism: Mecyna flavalis (assembly GCA_949319885.1). NCBI lineage: Eukaryota > Metazoa > Arthropoda > Insecta > Lepidoptera > Crambidae > Mecyna > Mecyna flavalis. The sequence goes on from OX439426.1 coordinate 6,512,150, forward strand.
AGATAGTCTTATTGAGATTCCTGTAAGAGGAAATAGAATAGAGAAGTGTTCAAACTTCAAATCAAACTGAATCAAACTGAGCAAAAAAATCATTAAAGTGCCAAAGAAATTAAAGGTTTTGTGGATTACTACCTAAATTAATATGATTTAATCGAATGTGGAACGTTTGTGTCTAGCATACAAAATGGTAGAGTGTTCAATATTTGGCTTCAAAAGCAACAATCAAAGAGAAAAAGCGGGTGTTACATTTCATACGTAAGTACACTGTTTTATAAATTTTGATCACGTATTTCTTTCTCAAATCTCACAGGAACCAAGTTTCTGCGCTAAATCATTAGTTATATCATCAAAAACTTGATAAATGGGAAATATCTAAAAATTATTTCTAAATATAACCTCTAAAACATCTGACATGCAAACCGGTAAAATAATTGCTTATTATTACAAATTTACATCAGAAGCCAGCATAATAATTATCATAGATGTCTATGTACTGAAATTTTATTAATAATTAGTAGATTCATAATTCGATTTCCGGATGCCTAATGAAAGGAAAAATTTCCCCAAAATTACCCCATATTTCAGGGAATTTCAAGCGATTTGTTGTTTCCAGATTTCCGACTGATGATAAAACTCGTGAGAAATGGATTTATGCAACAGGAATACTATTAATAATATTTTGAAAGGGACTGACGTGTTTACAAAGGAGAAAATTACCAAATAATATGCAACAGAAGGATTAATTATTACAAAAAGAAATTGAAAAATAAATCAATTAATAAGTAATTAACTTGTTTTATTTTGTTTTTCACCTAAATAGTCTTCTTAAAATGATCTTTTTTGGCTCAAATTTGAAATAAAAGGGAATTCATGTATCGGGTATATGAAATTATGAATTCCCTTTTATTTCAAATAGGGTAATCCTGCAAATAATACACCAAAATAAATAAAGTGGCTGTTTGAATAGAATGCCTTTGCATTTGACACCACCACAATTTAAAAAAAAAAGAGCTGTCATATATCACTGGCCCCCTTTTCCGTAAAGCCCATGTTTACAGTACGTGAGTCGGTTGTCTGATTTATCTTCTATCTAGTCTGTGTGTTGCCTCTACTCTAGTGTTACAAAGTCCATTTAGGACGCTTGTGATGTAAAAAATGGTTGACAAATTACCGTTAATCAGAAAAATCTGATTATAGAAATTCTGTCCAACCCGACTTTTTCAAATACCATCTCCATTTCTATACCTATACATATCCATATTATTATTCTGACGTAGGTACAGTCGACAGCACATCAGACTACCCTAATCTGTCAAATTTCTACAACCAATTTTCAGCTTTATTCACTTTACATAGAGTTCTCTTTTAATTCAGTTTTTTTGACAGATTAGGGTAGGTTGATTTGCTGCCGTCCTAACGTTCTAGTATGAGAAGGGTAGTAGTAAGAAATGATAATAATATATGCCGATAACTTTTGACAAATCATTTATTTTACAACAAACATAGATTTCATATGAGCAAATATTTAATTATGAAATACTCAAAATTTACGTTATAGAGTAGCAAGACTATATATCACTACCTAATTTTAAAAATGCCAATTATTCATTTATTTAGCATTTTTTCTAATAGAATCAGTATTTAAAAATATTTGACAAGCAAAACCACAAAGACAGTACAATACAGACCTACAAACTTATCTGTTCCGGTGGCTAAAATTGGAACTACGTGAAATGCAATGCAAAAACGATATTTAATGACAGTTTTAAATAGACAGTAGCGACGCCGCCACCAGAACAGATAAGTTTGTCGGTCTATACAATATTTATGGCGGCTTTGAACACTCGTTTCACACAAGGCTGTATGAAATGCCACAACCAACGCGTCCGACACTGCTGCAACACACCGGGGGGTTTCGTGGATAAACCCGGATTCGACGCGACATTACCCTCCACCGCACTGTAGTCTGTCGCGTGAGCTCACACGGTATTTCAGAGCCGCCATAATACTTGCATCAAACTGAAGCAATTTGTACGAATGACAATAAATCGATAGATTAGAATCTCGCGAAATATATTACATAAAATCTAACGATTTCGTAAATTTCAAGGTTAAACATAAAAAGATGTATGTATAATTTAGTGTAAATAGAAACAGTGAGATTCAACCTGAATCACTTCAAATGAGTTATAATGGATATAAGCTACATTTTCGTTGCACACTGAATTAACAAAAATATATTAAAACCTCATACCAAATTATGTACGACGATTGTAAGCGTTAACAAACTGTCTTTTCGAGTTCTTTCCTACTTAATAATATTACTGGTTTTACATAGCGATACAGCAATCTATTAGTTCGAGCGCATTAATTAAAACTGCCATGATTTGTACCAATATTTTAGATCTTTTTATATACATATTTATTTACTATAAATAATCGTACCTATCGTGTCACATCGCCAAATATCCTTTTCATATAATTTTCTCAGATATTTATCTTAATAATTATTTATATCAAATGATATGAAAAAATACGAACATAACATTTTTGTAAATAATCGTGAAAATCTATTATCATTAATTCCTTAATGTCTACAACTATTACCACACAATTAATTAAGTATCACACAAAATATAGTCAAAATCTATGTAAAAATACACACATAAAATATATGTTAAATAAAAATCTTATTAGCAAATAAAATATAATCTTCGAAATCGGAGTAAATAGTTTTAAAAACTGTATATATTAAAAAAAACAAAATATAATATAAAACAGCCCAATAATTAATACAAATAAACGAAAATCGATACTATATTACTACATCACAGATTGGCACTAGAATAACAACATTAATTTCTCACATTACCTATAATCTAAACACTCTAAAGTGTCATGATTAAGCTGTCGTTTTACTTGTACTTTAAAAAAATATATTACATATTTATACAAATTTCAATGTCACACTCAAAATATACATTTCAAAATGTCATATAAACTCAAATCCGTTAAAAATAGCAACTGGAAAGACATACCTTACAAATGTTGTTAGATCGCAAGATTGTCTTTTTTGCATGGATGTTTGATAGTGATGTACGGTATGCCGAGTTCGAAGTCATTTCGGGGCCAGTATTTGAGTTGGGGCTTCTGTTCGGGTCTTTCCTCCAAGACGTTGAAGTAAGCTAGGAGGACGAGGGCGGTGTAGCTGGCAATGAAGATGAGAATGTGCCAGACGCCGTGCATGTAGGGGAAGTTGATGGACAGCCAAGCGTCGCAGAACAGCCGGTCCAGCACCCAGCAGAACACGGCGAGCAGGCATACCGCCACGCAGCGCAAGCCCAGCCGGTGGACGCGGGAACACTTCACTCTGAAATAGATTACATTTTGATAAGTATTTAATTTTTTACTTTAATTAGTGTGACAGAGCTATGTGTTTTTTTACTCAATGCCACTGACATTAGAATCTTGTCACTCTAAAATAAATGAATATCGTAATCAATCAAATAGCATGGTACCAACCAATATTCATCATCATCATAATTTCAGCCGAAAGACGTCCACTGCTAGACAAAGGCTCCTCCAAGGATCTCCAAAACGATCGGTCCTGCGCCACCCGCATCCAGTGGATTTCGGCGACCTTTATAAGATCATCGGTCCACCTTGTTGGAGGTTAGGCACCAACATTATAAATATCAAATAGGTACCTTCCCATTTCGTTGTACAAGAAGCCGATAGAAGGGAACGCCAGGGTCATCAGCGCGAAGGCGTTGGCGGCCGGGTGCATCACGAGGAAGCCAGTCGACAGCACGGAGAATACTGCAGAGTAGAACGCTAACACCCTTCTGAAAAGGAAATAAAAGACACATATAAATGTCGCTGGATAATATTAGATATCTTTTGGACGCTATTTATTCAGCGCCGTCTATGCTATGATAGCTTTGCTTACTTTGAGGCGAAAGGCGCTTTGTGAATAGTGTCAGACAGGGGGGTTTTATCAGGCTGCGTGCCTGTCTGCCAACTAATCTATGATAAAAATAAATAGAAATATGCAGACCCTGGGGTTTCTGGTAAGGATGGGGTTCTAACGGATCCAATTCCAACTCACCGTCCAAACCCCCCGAAAAACTCATCAATCCGTTTAAAAAAGAAAAACCAGAGTAAGTACGATTACTATCGGTTTTTTTTTAAGAATGTACTGTTACCACCTACTCTGTAGTTTGCTTTCTCGTCAAAGACTGCAACGGCTCGGTAACTGTAATAACTGGATATAATCATGAATCATGGTCTAAGCGTGCCCCAACCAGAAGGAACAAAGCGCAGAAAAAGCATGAGTAATTTACTGTACAATTTATAATGTTCTTTGTTACAAAACTTGTTATCGTACTCATAATATTTTGTTTGAGGTAATGCAATGACATGTCCATCGTAAACATAGGTAGAATTATGTTTTTTTAATTTAACAAAATGCACATTTAAGAAAAATGGTGCAGACGTACAGGTTTATTGAGGGAGGATAGCTATTCAAAAATATAATCAAACACAATCGAGTAAGTTCCGCCATTCAACTACTCGTAAAAACTACTATAACTTTCATGTTCATGCTTCCGGAAATTATAACGTCGTAACATTTTACATTTTATCACGCCATAAAATTGTACAATTTATGATAATATAGAAATAAACAAAACCTATACATAGGTACTGCGATTATGTACGCGAATAAACTATTTATTTACATCAGAATTTAATTATGCTACTATTTTGGATTTTATTAATTTCGGACACCGATGTGCATGTGGTAGTGTCGCCAATGCGATGACCTCTCATCTTGAGTACGACTCAAGGTTGACAACAACTTTTGAACAGATTCTACCTGTGTTAAGCAAATGCTTGCCTTCTAATATACTTTTCTCCCAAAAAATATGACCTTGGCGTTTTTAAGGCCAGAGTAAATAGGCTATTCATAGGTGTGTATGCTTCACCCTCGACTGCATCGTCGTTTTGTCAAATACTCACTTATTCGTCAATAAAAAAAAATTGTTCCTACTCTACCGTTCAGCCAGGCATTTATTTCAATTGCAAATGTAGGTAGGTAAACCTAGAAAGGCATTTTGGCGTCTTGCTAGCCTAAAAATTACCATTGTCACTTAAGGCAGTTGCGTTTGTAAACAGGCTTGTTATGGAGGATATGCTAATTGGGAAAAAAGTACAAATGTAAGTACGCTTGCACTAAACGTACTAAACACATTGTTATCGACGCATTATCAGGCTGCTTGCCTTCTCGTTCGATATAAACATATTTGCTTTGTGGATATAACTAGGGCAATAGTTCACTAACAACTGTTACAATGTCAGTTAGAACTCAACCGAGACCGAAACAATATTTCCGGTTTTTAATAGTCTATTGACAACTGAATTATTTATATTGGACGAAAACATTTGTTTTCTTTTCACAAAGAGAAGGATTAGTAACAGGGCCTTTGAGAATGGTCTACACTCCACATCTTTTCTGTCGGCTAATGAAAATATGAGAATACGTGTCCCATAATACCTATCAGCATCGGGGCTACGCAGGTCGTCTACAAAGATTCCCATTGCTTGGCGCCCACCGAGGTGAATGGATGCTTTTTGATTGGGATATTTAAAATTACGTTTAGGCAAGCACGACAAGGCAAACGAGTTCTAGATACTCTCGACTATTTCCTAATTCCTTGTTCATGGAGAACTTACTTCCTACTAATATTATAAATGCGAAAGTCTGGATGTTTGTTATTCAATCACGCCTAAACGGCTGAACGGTTTAGAGGAAATTTGGCACACGTATAGTTTATAATCCGGATTAGGACATAGGCTTTATAATTCCTACGGGAAACGTCTCATTCCCGCGGGATATTTGAAAAAAGAAATTACGCGAGGGTGGAACTGCGGGCGGAAAGCTAGTATGTATTTTAAATAGCATAAATGAACAGGATTGTTTACGTTTGCAGTTAATTCAGCCGCAACTCCGCAAGTCGTTTGTATGACCCAGTTTTGTTTGGTTGGCAATCATTCCGCCACCACGGAATCGAGGTCATAAAATTAAATAAAGCATTATTACGCACGCATATTTTAAATACGTAAGTACCGCTGAATCATATCATATCACATGTAAATATTTATCATTTCGTTACTCGTAACAGTTAAAGTTTACCAAGGTACGTATTGTAATCATTAGTCTACAGCCCATTATGTTTAGCAACATCAATTAGCATGTTTACACTCGGACTCAATAGAGTTTGTAGGTACTCGTGGTTTATTTTAAAAATTGCAGTTTCCGCAAATATTGCGATCTATGGCAGGGTACAAAAATTGTTTCATGTTTAAACCAAATTATTATTTTGTCTCTGGCTGCATCAGTCTGAGTGTTTCTATTGAAAAAAGAAAAGTACATCCGGCTCTACATAATATTTATCCGTTGTCTGGCACACGCACACATCAAGTTATGCTTTGTTTGGGGCTACAGTCTGTTCACCATAAGTTGTCCTTTAGCCGCTATATTGGCAGCATTGCCTACGCTTTGTAAATCTGTCAAAAAACAGATTGAAAGTATTGAAAAACAGTAGTACCAATATAGCGGCTAGAGGACTTCATATCGTGATCGATCTGTAGATGGTGATGTGTCAATCGACAATTTAAGGGTGCCCATTTCTTTTTGAATTCGACTGTGCCCACGATTAAATCAACTAAGCGTGACTTAACTGTACTTTAATGAGTACTTAGAAATCATTATCAAGTTTAGCGTATTAATAACCAAGGTTGAATACAACAATGGACCTACATAACCGCACTGCCCTCCCGTTTATCTTTGTTCGTTACCAACATCGATTAATATAATGAGTTCTGTATGTAATTATGAATTAATAATCATTAATATTTGATATGGCTTCCGGCCGTAGTTTTCTCAGCGTAGATTGACTGGCCCGATGACGCATTTGGTAGTGACTCTGCCCCATGCGCCAGGGGTCGTGGGTTCGAATCCTACCCAGGACAAACACTTGTGTTACGAACATTTGTGTTTGTTCTATGGATGTTTATTTGTATTTAAGTTTAAGTATATTACATATAATTATATTTGTGGTACCTTCGTGATACCTTTAACACAAGTACCTAATTACGCTACTTACTTTGGGGTCAGATCAATGTATTTGATGTTTTCCAATATTAATTCATTTAGTTATTTATAGATTTTGGTCTGACATAATACTCAGTTTGCATGGGAAACAATTTGTTGTGGTCGTGTTTGACGTTTAGGAATAGTTTCGGATCGAATAAATAATACTTTTATGCTAGAAAAGTATCAAATTCCTGTGGTGTAGCGGCTTATATTAAACGTGTAAGCTCGTAGTTTTTGACCGCTTTTGGGGTTAAAATGGGGTGTGGTAGTTTGTATGAAAGTTCAATATGCACGCGTACGAAGTTGCCGGCGGCCGCTAGTTATAAAACATACACAAATTATAATTTACACAGTATAACAATCATCTTACCTATTACCTCTGAAGAATTTCGGAAAATATCTTCTGGGCAGGAACATTGCAAAGGCGGCCATGAAAACCCACAGTATTGCCAGTTCATCCAACAGTTGCCCTGAAACATTACAGTTTAATGGAAGATAATCTTAATCTATGTAAATTAATACAATACTTAAGTATAACGGTTATTAATCTGAAAAAACCTAGAATAAAGTCATCCCACCCCACCGGCTGACAGGTATAACATTATTATTTCGTACCTTATTCATTCTGATTTCTTTCTTATACCATGACTGATTTTGGATTCCTCATACTACTATTAAAAAAAAAAGGAAATTCCATCAATAAATGCATGCCACTTAAGGTGAAACATGCTTAAATAAAAAAGTGTTATACATGTTTCTAGCGAATAAATTATTTCTATTTCTAAAATATACTATACTTACATAAGTTTTAAACAATATAAGAGATAAAAATAAACAAATACTTAATAATATTACAAAATAAAAATGTAATCTATTTGTAAATTCAAATTATAGTTACATTTAAATTAGCACTTCACAAAATAAACTCTTGTAGTGTTACTACCTGCTAAGATAGGTGTTGAGAAATAGGTACTTTACATCACTGTCACATAACACAATGAAGTATGGCTTTTCTAAGAATGTATCAAGCAAAATAATTTTAACTTGCTTGCTTATGAAATTGCAGTTGATGGACAGGCTATTTATCATGTCTGTCCATCAACTTTTATACCAATTTACATACTAAGGTATATTAAATTTTAATACCCACAGTGAATCACACAAATATTATAATTACTTAGTTAGCACAGCCAGGCGAAGAATTTGCTAATAAGTATTGCATAATGATTTAAAAAGATAGGCACTGTTGTAATGTTGTGTTGTATGATAGGAATAAAAAACTTAACTTAAACATTGAGGAAAAAAAACAAATGAGATATCATTTTGGTGTGAAATAAGTGAAAATTATTATGATCGATATTATAATATACTAATTTATTACACAATAAAAAAATTAAAAGACCAAGTATAATCTTATTGTTTAATTTTGTTTAAATTAGTGGCAGCATATTAAATTGTTTACTGCATACAAGTTTTTTATCATAGCACCACTTACCAACTAGACTCAATGTGGCATGGAAGTAAGCGGAGCTAAGGCCCACAATCATCAGCAACACCCACAGGACATTGATGGCAGGGTTCACAAGTCTTGAATATTCTTGGAAAAGGTGGATTAAGACTGGTGGAAGCAGGAAGAACAACACATTGCTGACCTAGACAAACAAACATAATGCACCTTGTGTACAATAATAACTACATGTTTAAATATAATTAAATACTTAACAACATCACGTACATTGATCAGACCCCAAAGTGAACAGCAATACAAATACATAAATACAAATAAACATCTAGACACAGGATAAACACAAAAGTTCATCATATAAATGTTCGTCGTAAGAGGGATTCGAACCCACAACCTATGGTGTATCTATAGCAATTAATATTAATACACTGAACTAGTACATTTCCAGTTGAAAAAATCTTGAATTTTTGCCAGCAACTTGTACCAAAATCTTCTTGAAAATTCTATACCAACACGCACGTCGCATGTTGAATATTATTGATTCATGTTTACAAAACAATGAAAATAATCACTAAAGTCTTAGTTAATAATATTGATGGCGTTGAAACTTACGGTATTAACAAACTCTGCGATCACTGGAGATATGGAATAATTTGATTCACACCAATCCACTGGCGAACTTCCACGTTCCAGATGCGACCACATTTTCAACTTCTTTGTTTACTTACTGCCCCGGATGAGACGAATGTTAGCGCAGTACTTTCACTACGTGCACGAAGTTGTTTTTAGTTTACTATTTGTATATTACATCACGAAATAGTTAAAATCTTGATGTTTTAAAGAGCACAAAGAATTTGTTTACAATACAACTCGATATTTTATTCACAGACTAGATAGAAGATAAATATTTTATTTAATTAAATGAGCAAAGCAGAGCAAAGCCAATACAAAGTACCTCTGTGGCCAACGTGCGACTGCTGCGAAATGCGAATGTCAAGCAACGCGAACAGGGTTGCCAGATGTAGTTTTCCATTTCTCCCCAAATTTAAAATTATTTTTCTTCAAAACGATACTATTTTCTTTAGTTTTACCCAAAAGCCAAAAAAAACACCGATTTTTTTTGCCCGTGGTTGCCGTGTCGTATTTCTACTGATAATAACCAACCAAACTACTAACAATAAGGTCGAAAACTCAAAATCAGTTGGTTACGTTACGGCATTTTAAATATGACAATTTCCCATGGGCCTCACCTAGATTCGCGAGATTCTGGATGGGGAATAGTCAAAAATTTTAATAGACGCGTTCGTAAATATTTTCTCCAAACATTTCTCCAAAGTTTCTTTTTCTCCAAAATTTCTCCAGGAGCCAAATTTTTACCCAGAATTGCGAGAAAAATACCCAATCAGGCAACCTTGAACGCGAACGAATGAAAAAAAAACAAAACAAATCAATCAAAAAGACTTGACGTTTGCTTGTCATTTTGACCATATAAGAGTACTCTGTGATTTTGACAACATGATCAACCGGTCCGAATGATTCTATACAATTTTTGGAAAAAATATTTTTATGTACGGATGACGGCAGCAGATCAACCTACCCTAATCTGTCAAAAAATCCCAATTAGAAGATTACTCTATGTAAAGTAAATAAAGCTGAAAATTGGTTGTAGAATTTTGACAGATTAGGGTAGTCTGATGTGCTGGTGACTGTACTTAAGTCCATGGGTTCATAGAAATGCAGCGTAAAAGTATGTCTTTCAAAAATGACAGTTCGTAATCAAAATTATTGGTATTAATTAACACATTTTTTATTTTGCTCATAAAAATTGATTGTTTACCAATGTTCAGATAAGTGTGTTAGCAACGCAACTTTCATTCTAATAATATAATGGACAAAACGACGTATCCTGGTTCAGGTAGGCACTAAACCATTTAAGTACCGTGTGGTTGCTGGCAATACACCATCAAGCCTATCGTCAAATCGGCTTGATCCAATCGATTGGATCAAGCCGATTTGACGATAGGCTTGATGGTGTATGGCCAGCATAAGAAGGCCGTATAGATCATAGAGTAACTTATATAGGTACGTATAGATTCTCCCTTCACGCCCGCAATGAAACACATAGCACAAGGACGCGGTGATTTCCATTGGAGCCAAGGCACAGAATATATACTAAAGTAGCTAAGGGCGTCGCCAAGGGGGAAAGGGGGGGGGGCAGTTGCCCCCCCCCCCAGAGATCAAATATAGCAAATCAAAGCGGTAACGCTTCATGCTCTCGGCGTTCATATTTTTTCTAGCAAATAATATTGCCCCCTTAATCGAAAGCTGGCGACGCCCTTGATTGGAGCCACAAAATTTTAGTACATGGAGTTTTTCAGCCTTATAAGGCAGATCAGGGTCCAAACCTTATTAATTCCTACGTACCTTCTACTTATAGTAAGTACCTAGTTTAGATTCGATTCGATTTCTTTCAGAAACCGACAATAACGAGGTTTACGATAACTGTGACTTTCAATCAACGGCGAGTAATGACTTCGTAGACCGATGGGTCAATTTGACCGTCGACAAAGAGGTGCTCCGCGGAGCCCAGCTTCGTGAAGAGAAGCTTAAAACATACCCGCAACTACTTGATTGTGAAGTAATGAATTTCGACTTCAATTCACCATGTCCTGAAGATGCTAATCAGAGGTTTAAATTCCAAAATATAATAAGTATACTTATGTATTTACTAATTTGTTTCTGTCGGTTGGTACAGACTCCAATAAACTCAGTTAATCCCTTAGAGTGTTCTACTCTAAGGTTAATCCGGTGTTTTCAAGTAGACATTTTGCTTCTTCAAAAGTACCTACCACAAAAAAAAATCACACACCACTCGGTGTACGTACCCACTTTCTCGTTAAAATATTTAAAGTACATACTTCGTATCGTTCTTGTATCTTTAGCTATCAACCAATAGCATCTCCAAGCGGTAGACTGTACAAGAAACAGAAAAAAGGTATTTATTTGGTGATATTCTCACCAAATAAATACCTTTCTTCTGTTTATATATATTTTCGGAATCACCGAACTATTTCCTCCTCCCCGTGAAGATATGAGGAACGAGACATTGTACCTATAATTCTCGCGCTTTCTTTTATTTTTACATTACATCAGTGAACAAACAAACACGCAACCCACCTAATGATGAGCGGCGACTGCGGCCTATTCTACTTATTTAGGGACTTAACCAGTCAGAATCGTTCAAGGGTAGTCAAAACGAGAAACAGACAGTTAGATAAGTAGACCCCTGGCGCCTGAGCGGTAGGCTTCTTTGATCTTCAGCCTTTGATTTCAAGTGTATCTGGCTCACGGCTCACACGACATTAATATTGCTGGAACAAAGCCACGCCCACAGCTTGAGCATTTGAGCAGTTTGTTGCTTTGAGCAATCAACAGCGATAGGGCGATATCTCTATTCGTACTCTCACTCAAGACGTACGTACGTAAGTATTATAGTTTCAAATACTTTCAGGAAACCTAGCCCGGGAAGGAGTAAGGGCAAAACTCTTCCTTGCAGTCCCAGATCAAAGTCACCTTTTTTTGAACAATATTACGGTTTACGATGTTCACCTCAGCCTATGTTTTCGAGATCAAACACACCAAGTATAAAGGTGAAAGGTGTACCAAGGTGTTCCATGAGGATTGCAGAACTAGCTGTGCCTACAAAAAGACAGTGTATTGATACTTGGCGGAATAAATGTGATGTGCTTCCTCCGTTTATGGTGAGATAACTTACTTTTAATGCGTCGGAAGCCGCGTCGTCGTGTAGTGTACGTTCATTAATTCATACTTGTGCAGCAGGACACAATATCTACAACACTTCAGGTCCTATATAATAAAATAATAAGGCACCAGCGTTTATTGCGCTTAAGTAAGTAAAGTAAGTAATTTTTATTGCATAAAACTGTGTACATTGGATGTTACAAATAATAAAAAATAGTATCAACAGTTAACTACTGTCATATAATATTAAACTAGCTTTTTTAGTTGTAGTTAAAAGAGCAACTGATGGTAAATCACTAGCGCACATAGACACCTACGACTAGGTCCAACCAATGCGGTGCCTGTCTTTAGTTAGATAGAATATTATAGAATATAAGTAGTTAGGTAATCGAAAAAAGTTTATTTGGCACCAAAATGACAAGATAAACTTAAGCAGTAAACTAATAAAGGAATATGTAAGGAGGCGGATGATGGGAGGGCTATTAGTTATGATCATCATCATCACTCACTCACAGACTAGCTTGCCCTGAATATCTGCGCTGCGAGGGTCAATATTTTAGTCTGTGATAGGTACCTACGGCACGCACCTATGGATTTTTCTATGTTCGTATTTAGCTCAGCGGTGACGGAAAACATACTGCGGAAACCGGAAAAGTCGTATGGATGTAAAGCCATGATCAAACTGGTCTGGTTCCCCTGTTAAGGTTTAAGGAGGTCAGATTGCAGTCGCTCCAATATAATAACTGGGCTTGCTAAATCCTGGATCGTGGCGCAAGCGTACCCTGACTACTTAGAGCTGGTTCCAACTTGTCGGGTGTCGGATCCGAATTTTAGTCGAAAGTTCTATTAGCAGACATTTTATATAAAGATAATTCATAATAATTGGAAACTGAACCAAAGGCCAATGCTCGGAGAAAGAGAATAGGTACGGAGATTACATAGGTTTACAGAGGCAAGCATTCCATTTTAAAATGATAGTTAATTTAAACGTTTCAATTGAATTAATTTGTTATAGGTGGAAAGATTAAGACAGCAGATATGCGACGAAAAACCTATAGTACCAATTTCAGAAGCATTGGTTTGTTTTAAAAGACGGAGACCAAAATCAGTAAAATCAATTAACAGAAGGTAACCCATAAAATGTACCTACTTCTTCATTGTATTCATAACTTAAGGCTAATTAAAAAATTTTACCTATCCGGCATTAGTTTTAGGTCAAAGAATTTAAGCCGTGACACGAAAAGGAAAAATGAAAGAATTGCAGAGATCAGACAGTTATGTGCAGCATTCGCTAACAAAATAGCACATAAATTAATTACGCCACAAAATTTGAATCTGAACCCAGAGTAAGTATTGCTATCGGCAAACTTGTTGAAAATCGGTCGACGGGGGAAAATTCGTGCATGTGAACTTGCGCGTAACCAGAATCTCTCGAACGCCTGCGTGCGCTATTGGTCAGAGGTACCTATGCTTGCCTTCTGACCAATAGCGCACAGGCGTGTCAAAATTCGTGTTCTGCGCAATCCCCACCCGATATTCAAAAAGTTGGCCGGGGCCTGTACCTACATTGCAACTACGAAGTAATGTAGATAGGAGAAATGAGAATTGGATAATAAACTGACGATATCCGACAGCATTATCAATTTCATGAATTCATCGATAAGCGGTTTGAAGATCTAAAAAAAAAAACCATAATTTTCGGAATTGAATGGGTCAAAATAATAACTATTTATCTTAATGCCATGAAAGTTCTTATTTCGTTTTATTTTCTAGATTGGAGAAATTGTCAAGAGTGGTCGCAAATGAAATCACGAAAATTATCCAAAACCGAAAGAAATATAACCTGGATCAAAACGCGCACAGAAGAATCCACGCTGACATATCGGACAAGGTCAGCCATAGATGCACTTCACAATAAAATCCAGGAAGCAAGTCTCCCAAACAACCAAATCTTTTCCAAAGTACCTATCGTGGTAAAAAATTGTCCTTTCTGAAGACTGATATATCGATACCAGAAATATGAATTAACGTAAGGGACATTTTGGCGAAAATGAGTTATATATATCATTGGATTCAGAATTTTCTGCTCTATCGATTGGTGTTATTAAAAAAGTTCTATCGTTAAAAAAATGTCCCTTACAGTAAGATTTTTTGGCTTGCGTAGAACGTTTTATGCCAAAAAAAAATGATGTAACAGACGTTTACATTTTTTTTCCTCTGAAAAATAAAGTAAGTCAATGGTGTTAAATAATTTACACCCTTACCTTGTCCCTTACTTTAATTCGTGATTAGAGTTTTTTAAGAATTTAATTTAACCCCAGTTAAAGATACCCTAAATGACACCGACGAACGGTGAAGATGGTGGTGACAGCTGATAATGATAACTAGATAAAATACTAAATAGAAAAAGTTACATAATCTAACAACTTCAATTTCACCATTAAAAAAGTTTAATTTACTAATAGTTATATTATCTTCATAATCTGTCTGCCCATTCCTAATTATTTAATCTTGTAATCTATGTATATAAAAGAAAGTGGTGTTAGTTACACTATTTATAACTCAAGAACGGATGAACCGATTTGGCTTAAAATTGGTGAAGAGGTAGCTTTGAACCAGGATTCGGACATAGGATCCTTTGATGGGGGAAAGGGGGGGATAATTGAAAAAAAATACGCGCGGGTGAAACCGCGAGGGCGACCCTAGTAATATATATTTCTAATATTAATATGAATATATTTTTTTATTCATTCATCTTTCAGACAAATAATATTTTTTCATCTGTCTTTCGTTTTCAGTACATTCAATCAGTTACTTAATAAAAAGACTGTTTGATTAAGCCTGAGATTTTTTTTTTAAATTTAATTTCTGATTTTAAAGCCAATTAACGTAATTATTAAAACTACAGAGTTTGTTATAGGACTCTTAATTAAAAGAGATCATAAAGTCAAATTATTATTTTTAATTGATAAGTAAACGGTGTCTAAAACTGCTAATAATTTATTTATTTTTAATTTTTTTTTTCAACAAAAAGTTAAATAGACTGATTAGTGTGTTGAATTTATAATAATTACGCAGACATACAGTACGCGCGCGAGTTCATGTCCATCCTAAAGAATGCGGTAGTGCTGTTACTTAACTTAATTTATACTAAGTAATATCGATATCGATAGTTATTACCTATTTTGTCAACCATATCCAACCTATATTTTTTAGTGAGTAAACTAATAGTTTCTGAAACCATTTCCTACATATTATGGGGTTGCCTCGAAGAGATCGCTTCAAGCGACAAGATCGCCTTTGCATGGTTGTCATGTAGGTATTAGATAAGTTTACTGATCTGTATATTTTAAACGTCGTGTGAGAAAGTGTTTCTATCTGTTTGCAACTCATGAAATAAATATACCCAATACTTATTAATGATTTATTACAAAAATGAAAAAATAATAATTAATTATTAAATGCAACATTTAATTAGTCACTATCACTATCAACAGACATTAGTCTTGTTATTAAACAACACAATTATAAAATATCGACAAGCGCGCGACATTTTCGTCAAGGACAACACTCAACGGCAGGCGAATGCGGCGAGGCGGGTGAGGGCGGGGCGCGCCGCTCCCGCGTGCTGCCTCAGTCCCCGATGGAAATGAACTCGCGCGCGTACTGTAAAAGTCGAACATAAAAAAAA
Source organism: Mecyna flavalis (assembly GCA_949319885.1). Taxonomy (NCBI): domain Eukaryota; kingdom Metazoa; phylum Arthropoda; class Insecta; order Lepidoptera; family Crambidae; genus Mecyna; species Mecyna flavalis. The sequence goes on from OX439426.1 coordinate 6,528,224, forward strand.
ATATTAATAATAAATCGTTTTATTTTTGTCTCCCTAAATTTCATTTAAATCTGCGATAGCTAGGCTGAAAGTAACATTTAATCATGCAAATAACCTATTTGCATGGTAATAAAATACTCTAAATTTAGTATATTATAATCTATAGTTACATCAAATTGCAACACTGTAAAGTCCTTTACAATAGAATTTCGTATAATTTTCTATTTCTCTTGCTGCTTACGTTATGCTTGACGGTTTACAAAGAAAATATTAGCAACGTAAGGTACAACAAAACGTATTTTTTTAATGTAAGGGACATGCTATTTCTTAAACCACTGGGTATTTCTAAATTATTCGTTCATAGCATGAAAGAAGAGAAAATTCTAAGAAACTTTGCTCTAGACACAATTAAAATTGAAGCAGACGGTAAAAAGTTATAGAGAGATTTAAATTTTTTTTATCGTTTTTTGGCTCTCCTGAAAAACAGTGTTTTGTCCCTTACGTTAATTCATATTTCTGGTATCGATATAGATATCATCTTTTTTTATACTAGAGGGGCACGCTCTCTAGTCTCTACCTAATGGTGAACGGACACTAATCCCATTGATGGACTCTTAACCAGGAAGCGTCGCTCAATGTGCCTCACACTCATCTGATCTTGAAGAGTAGCCCACATTATTATTGGTAGCTGCTGCGGTATAGGTACCGGACTTTTTCAGAGTACCACTGGGTAGGCCCAGTGGTACTCTGAAAAAGTCCTACCACTAAAAAGAATCATGGCGGGAATTGAACCAGCGACCTCCCGATCAAAAAATCATTATTAAAAATGTTGCCCTGTCTATTTATTAATAGGTCAAGCCGTCACGTACGCAAACTAACGTACCGACTCCTTACGCGCCAAAGCGTCGACGCAGACGCAAGAAAAGATCAGAATTGATTGCCAGTAAAACAAAATAGCGCATAAAAGCTTTTAATTTTTTAAATGTATTTTTTTTTTCAGGTTTAGGTCAATTGAATTAAAAATCATTTGGGGTGTCTGAAGTTTTGCGCATTTAACTTAACACGTCGTAGATTGAAGGCGTCCGTCCGTCCCCTCCGCTAATATTAATCTCTCTCTAGAATCGGCTTTTCTTCTAATTTTGTCAAAAAGTAATTCGATTTCTTTCCTTCTTTGTTTTTAACCACACTAGACTACCACTAGATTATTTTTCAGATAGCAGTTTGGATAGCAACCATTCTTGAAGATTCATCATATAAACTATTAGAGGAAGACCTAAGGGGTAGATATATTAAAATTTTGCTAAAATATACAATCAATCTTTTTTACCATTTTTATGTCACGTGTGTTTATTTTTTTCTTTTATTTTAGTAAAAAAGCGTTCAGAGAGGCAAATTGGAGATGATGCAATTAAGACGATAATAGGAAATTTCGGTCAAGAAAGAACATCTGGTTTATATTTTTATTATATAATGTATTTTTTTATTTTATTGTGTGGATTGATTTGAATTTATCTTTTAACTTATTCAAATTCAAAGACAAAGACATTTTAGTCCATGAATGATTTAGCGTAACCTTTCTACTTTATACCGCTTATTTTTTATGAATATGTATATAGTTTTCTGAATGAATATCCATGTTTCAGAACTCGAAGAGGAAGAAGGGCCCGTTTTAGATTTTATTGATGGATTAGTTGACAATGTTTTGGTATGTTTGTGTTTTATAGATTTAATTAAAATTTAACTGTTACATTAATATTTTTATAAGGTTATAATTATATTGTTATAAGGTTATGATTAGCTTTGATGACTATTATTTAAACATTATTTCATTTTTAGACCATTTGTGAACCAGAAATGATTAACATTGATAAAGAAGATGTTAGTGAACATACTTCCAAAGCTGGCAGTGAAAGAAGCATTGGCTCACACGAATCTACAGGAAATAATGAATTCGACACCTCAACTCTCTACACTAATATTACCTATAATACTGAAGACGGTACATTAAATAAAAGCAATGAAATGGGACCGCTTGATTCTAAAACACAAATAAGTGTTATACAGGAAATAGATAATCAAACATTTGATCACAGTGACGATTCCGAAGGTATTAAACTAATTATTAACAATCACGTTCAAGAAGAAATAGATAAAATTCTTGATTCAATTGTTGGTAATGATATCAACAATGTTGATGATATGGAAACTCAAAGTAAACCCGCTCCCATCGACAATGAGTATATTGGTGATGAATCAGATTTGGCTAGGGAAATCACACTCATACCGCAGTCGCCAGGAAACTCTTCATTGACACATCAAATAAACCAAGTCAATAGTGAGCCTGATTTGCCACTAATTGAAGACGATGTTTCAAATTCCAACTTAATCGATGATATGGACGATATAATACCAAAACAATTAGTAGAACCAGAAGGAGATAATATGAGCGCCGTGTCTGTGCAATTAGCTGAAGATTCTCCTGATGAAAAGAATAAAAAAGTAAAGTTCTCAAACATAGACCTGGGTAATATTTTTTTTTGTTTTTTTTTTATTTATATGTGGTGTATGTAACCTAAACTAAAAACCTATAGGATACGTATACATATTCCTTAAATGTTGTTTTTTTTTGTTTCAGCTATTCGAGGATCTGCCGGGAGAATAAATGGGTAAGGGTTTAAATATATAAAAAAAAAATTAATTCAGGAAAAACGGAGCCACAGTCCGTAATTTGATGTTTAATTCATTCATGCAAAATAATTTACTTTCCAGTACCAAATCAACTAAAGGTGATGTAAAAGATAAACTTCCATGGAGTACTTCCGCTGATAGTATTAAACATGATTTAGTATTGGCTCCTCCAAACGAAAATTTGCTTAGTAAGTTAACAAAACAGACTTATTTATTTTCTTTTATAGCATATTTAACTAAGTGATTGAAAACTAGGTAACTCTCTTCTAATACTTCTTATTTTTATTAAAACAAAATATTATGCGAACCAAATAAAATTATATGCGCATTTTATCTATAACTTGCTTTTTACCACCGATTGTGTTTTTTTGTTTTTACTTTTTATGCAATAAATAACAATTTAAAGGCGACGCAGACGAGTCATGGCCTGAAGACATCGCTACACCAGTTCTCAAACCTAGTGCAAGTGTAAGCAGATCTGTTACATCCCTTGGTAAGATTTTAGAAAAAGACGAAAGGATTTTACTTCAAGATGATGAAATTCTTAGCATAATAAATTGGGATGGCAAAGAAAAATCTGAATTGAAAGCAACAGACAAAAATAATGAACAGATTCAGGAAAACAAAGAAACAGGTGAATCTAAAGACTTAAATGAAGATCTAAACAATGCTAGGAGCAACGATGCATTTATAATGGCTAATACAGTAAAAGACCAACAACAAGTACAAGATGAAACTACTGTCAAAGTCACTGCGATTTCTCCAACGCAAGACCCTGGGAGTGATATATTAGATCCCAGTCAAAATTTTCAACTAATAAGGGAGCCAAACCCCCAAGCAAATGTTGATAATATTGATCAAAACCGAGCATTACAACCGAAAATAGCTCATAACGACATTAAGACTCATGACAGTGAAGCCAATTTCCTTTATGAAGCTATACAACAGAAAATGAAAACTTCATACGTACTACCTGAACCAAAGTTCGATTACAGTAAGTAAATGGCAATGTTTTTTATCAGTTTTAAAAAGGTACACTTCTAGAGACATCAGGACAAAAATATTTACTTACTGACTACTACATACTTGACTGCGTATTTGCTTAAATCACAATTTCGTTATCTTTGTAAAATGAATTTTATTATTTTACAGAAGTGCACCCAAATACAGCGCCGTCTTGGTTAAAAAATGACAATGGAAAAGGTGAACCAAGCGAAGATTCTTTTCGTGATGGATGCAGGGCAAAAGGTTTTATACTGTTTCTTTCCTATTTTATTTTTATAAAGAATTGTAACAAAATAATGCTAAAAAGAAAAATCTTTACCAGCTAAATTCCAGGACAATGAAATTAGAAATTGGTGTAAAGATTTAGATCGTATGTTTGTAAATCTTGAAATGTGGAGTGCCTGGATCGATACTACATGCAAAAATGTATTGTATCTCAAGCAGAGAAAAGGTATGCAAATATTTACATACCTAAACCAATAGTTATGTATGTTAGGTAATCTGAGCGTATTATCATAGAGCTCAGTGATGTTAGGTAGTAGTTTAACTTTATAAACCAATGGAAGTTACAACTTTTGGAAAGTACTATACATAGTCGATGGCATTCCGAGCATAAACGGAATTAAACGGATATGGGTAATTCTCACGAAATTCCGAAATTTGAGTTACAAAAATTAATGATATTTTTTTTCAATATTATTTTTTTTTTTTTCTGGTTTTAGAGTACTCGTATAACTTATTCTCAATTATATAGTGGTCCCCCATAATTAGTGAGTTTTCATGGAAAAAAAAGGTAGTTAAAAAAATAGGGACTGAGGGAAAAGTTAATAAAGCCCATAAACAAAATATATATTTCCATTACCTTTAATGTAGCAAGAATACAAAAAGCAAGCAAAGCTGCTGCTACATTAACATTTGCACGGTTAAAATAATAATTCTCACACCCATCATTATTACCCAACTACAAATAAATATGAGGGAATGACAGTGAGGGAATGACAAAATCAAACATAGCCGCCCAAAACGCACAACTTATACTTTCTTTCGTATTGAAATTAATGATAATGTTATAGGTTACCAAAACCAACGTAAACAACTTATTATCAATTAGTTAAGGTTGATTGCCTTATTGTTATAAGATGTGATGGAATGACGGCCGAAAGGGAAACGCCGAAAATAGGCCCAGAGTGCACAACACATTCAATTTCATGAATGAAATCTAAATATTCGTACTTGATTTGTCGTCTTCTTCTTTTTTCAGTATAAGTTGGTTAAAACAATTATAAATAATTAAGTATTTCAACGATTTTTCCTTTACATGATGTTTACATGTCACTTCTGATGTTTGATAATAAATAAGAAATTGGTCCGAAATAGTTTATTTTTAATTACGTTTTTCGATAAAGCGGTAAATATTTTATAAAGTGTTAAATAATATTATTAAAGACCAAATAATAAATGTATATTTATGAATAATGATAAATTGTTTTAAAACTACCTTTTATAATATTAATAATTAATAAATAACACTATAAAATATTTACCGCATTAACGAAAAACGTAAATTAATTTCGGACCAATACTTTTTTTTTCTTTTTTCTTGGCACTGCACGGTTTGTGCATCGGCCACTGACATTGATCATTTATTTTTATTCTTCTTTTTGGTTGGTCCGAAATTAATTACGTTTTTCGATATAGCGGTAAACATTTTATAGTGTGAAATAATAATAATTATAAAAAGTATGTAGTTTTATACTAATTTATTATTATTAATAAATATACACTTATAAATTGGTCTTTAATAGTATTATATAACAATTTATAAAATATTTTCCGCTTTATCGATTAACGCAATATAAAAAAGTAAGTTTCGGACCGGTATAAACATACGTCATTAATGAAATGTAAAGGATATAGTCGTTGAAATATTAAATAATTTATAAATGTTTTTTCCGACTTCTACTGAAAAAAGAAGAAGACGACAAATCAAGTACGAATATTTAGATTTTATTCATGTGATTGAATATGTTGTGCACTCTGGGCCTAAGTTACTATGGCTTTCTGGCAATCCCCTTTATAATGTAGTAAACTACGAACGAAATTATTTTTTTACCGAAATTACTTGCATGCACAAGATGAATTCGCCACAATGAATTATTGGCAGTACTGCCAACTATCAAAAACAAATTGATGCTTTCATGTAATACAAATGACACGTTCAAAAATGGACTGCGAACAAAAGTGTGAGGGAATGATCTTATTTCTCGGGAAAAAAGAAAATATGCATAATTATCAATATCCTTTAAATTTTTCTTGGATTTTATGAATATTTTAAGAAGACCATTTTTATTTTAAGCTGCTAATAAAACTATAACACAAAATTTAGCGAAATGTGTCAATTTAGCAACCATAGAGTACTTAAATCTGGAGTTCGGGACATAGTGAGGGAATGATTTTCGGATGTTTCTGTAAGTAAAAGAAATATTAAATATCTAGTTTATTATAAAGTCATATATGTATTATGTAACCCCTTATACCTACTTCATAACAAAATAATAATCATTGCATTAATTTTGTAATTACTTAGAAAATAACAATAAGGACACGAATTTCGGAATTTCGTGAGAATTACTCATATAATGAAATAAAAATAAGTTATATTTATAATTTTTTTTTCAGATAATTATTCCACAATTTTCGCCCATATTCTGCTTAGAAATAAATCTGCATCGCCAGCCAAAAACAACCTTACTCTCAACTAGCGCCTAACTACATTCTAGTTTAAATTACAGAAATGAATAAGTTATTTGCACCTCACGCAAAAAGGAAAGATGCAAAAGAATGGTTGGCTTTGAAGAAGAATATCGATAAAGATTCCGTTTTATGGACTAAGCTGAACCAAAGGGCCTACGCAAGACTAAAAATTTACAAGGATAAAGCTAAGGTCTTCTTCTTTCATGATTAATAGATATTATTTATACAATATGATTTCCGTAAGATAAATAAGTATGGATAGATGTACGGTCAGCAATTTTTTGCGTGAAAAATTGTTGTTTACTTGTAGTTTAATTTAAACCAACCAAAATGAGACCAGTTCCCAGAACCAGTTGGTAGTTTTTGTAACTTTACAAAAAACCTGCATCTATCTGACCATTATTTAGTAACTATCTATCTAGTTCTTATCTACTTATTTTTTTTTTTGTATATTATTAGTTATTACTTAATGTATTTTTGACATTTTTTTTTGTTAGTATCATCTTGAAAGAAATGCGGATTTGCAGCGGAAAAGTGGAACTGATTTTGATTTAATTTTGAAAACACTAGAAGAAGTTGATACGATGTGTATACGGATACACCGAATGGTAGCTTAAAATTAAAATAACTTTTCCTTTTACTTTCATATTTATCTGTTGATGAAACAAAAATCATTATGTATGAATTTTGATATTTTTTTAATTGAATATAATTTTAATATGTAAACTTCGAAATACTGTTTACAGATTGTGTCTACAGAACACTGCACTATGTGTGATTACAAAAATAATCCAAGAAGAAAGATGTAAAATTGAGTATCCATTTCCTCTGTTCAAGATTCTTCTGTACATAAAAATGAAATGCAAATAAAAACCAGATGTAATTATTATAAATAAATTTGTATGTATTGACTCTTACCTCTACATTATTATGATTGTAAATATTCATAATACAATCTTTAATATCATTTGTAATGTACAGTGACTTGATTGAAATCATATTTTCTAACATTACAGTCTCTGCATCCGGAGAATATCCATTTGCCGTTAAAAGATAAATCTCTTATCCCATCAAAATCAGATCCAGTGAGTTGGACTCTGACAGCATAATGGGCCTCTTGTAATGATAGAACAGTGCAAGTGCCATCTTGGCGGCCGACGACAAACAACTGATTCGGGAGTGTTAACAAGCTTAGGACAGGATTGGCAGATTCATGCCATTCCTTGATTTTAGAGCCATCTTTTAGATTTAGCTGGATAAGCTGAAAGAATAAAAAAATATGTTAAAAGGAGGTTATGACTATCAGTATAAATGCATCTTGATATTGCTAATGTTATTTATTGTCATGTAAGTAGGATCAAAAATTATTTTGTAATTTATTGTTGACAATTTTTTTATGGAACTTAAACAAAATTGTAATTTTTAACTCATCTAACTCAAATGGTTGCAGACCTCTGCCCTAGATCTTTTATGCTATGCTTCCATGTTTGGTAAGTGTGTATTTCAATCCAAAACAATAAGCAGTTAAAAAAAGTTGAGTTAATAGAATAGGAAATTACCTTTCCATCAGTGCAACCTAATATTACTGTGCCATCTACCACAGTACAGGCATTGCATGGGGATCCCAATTGTTTACGGAAAACTTCCTCTCGTTTTGCCACATGTGAACAAATTATAAGTCCACTCTCACATCCTACTACTAATAATTTATTATAAGTTCCTACCTGTAACAAAAACAAAAAAATTTTGTTAACACTTAATTTACTATTTGGTAAGGATTTAAATTATTAGGTGATGAAACTTACTTCTCTTTCATTTTCAACATCAACTATGTTTTCAGTAGTGGCTAAAGTACAGCAGTTTATAGGACCATGGCCTTCTAATACATTACCAAGGCAATTTGACTCTCCAACATCCCATAACTTTGCAGAGCCATCTCTAAGGAAAGAAACAGATTTAACACACAAATGCTATAATATTTGAAGATTGAAACATAAATTATTATATATGTTACAGTCAAAACCCTTATTGACCGGTCAATAAGCTTATTGACTGAGGGTGGTCGCAGTTCTAACCTAACCTGACATAAAGGAATGCTCCCCATGAGATTCGAACACATTTTTAAAGTTAAAAGTGGCCTTTAACCACTCAACGCCGAACCGGCACTCGGGTGCCGCATAACAATAGATTTTCTATTGTGTCTAGTAATCCGGGGCTAGAAGGATTAACTGACACCCTTATCAGCTTATTTTACCGGTCAAAAAGGGTTTTGACTGGTTAAGGGTTTTGACTGTAACTTATAAATACTTACTTGCTAACAGTAATAACATTTCTGCCTTTGTCAACAATGTCAATATCAGTAACTGCCATGCTATGCCCTTTTAATGTGACAGGGTTTACCCCTGACTCGGCAGACCATATCCGACTTGAACCATCAGCACCAGCAGAGATGATGACTACTCCAGATGGAAAGAACCTGCATTTGTAAATTGGACCTCCATGGCCTTTTAAATCTAGTTGGACTTCACCTGAAAATAATACAGAACACTATAAGCTTACAAAATATGGTACAAAAAAAATAATTCTTGGATATTATTCACACTGAACCATGCGAAGCTTGTTTTATAGCTTGTGTGCATATTTTACATAGAAACACATATATCAGAAATGAATCACCAAATTAATAAGATAATTATTTTTTGTTGTCTTTGGTGTTAGATGGTCATCATGTTAAATACCAAGTGTTGAAAACTATGGAATAATTAATGTAATGACTACTAATGATATGTGAAACAATGAGTTAACATTATCTTTGCATGCAAAAATTTAATAAAATATCAAATTTTTATTTAAAGTTATAGGTACACTTACTTGTCCTACTATCCCAAACCAAAAGTTTATCATCCTCACAAGACGACACAGCCAATGAATTTTCTGCAGTAGAAACTGACAGAACAGCCTTTTTATGAACTTTGTGGGCTTTTGTAGGGGCTACAAAAGCAACTTTCAGACCAGAATCTATATGTTTTACTACTAAATTCAAATTTCCATGTGAAACATACTGATAATGGTCAGAGAAGTTAATTTTGATTTTGTTGTCAGCTCTGTTTATTGTTGTTTTTAATTTATCATGAACACTAGTTTGGTTAAGGTATTTTGATGATATCCATGCTTCTTCATTAGGTAACCTGGAAAAACTTTGTTATTTATTAAAAAAGAATTTATTTACAATTAGTTTAATATAATCAGGATAACTGGTATTATTGGCACTGCTAACTTTGCGGCTTTAATTTTTTACTTGCCTTATTACATCGTTCCAATCGCATTGAATGGTTATGACCGGAACCAGATTTGTAGAGGACATTTTAGATAAGGGATTTCTTCACGCAAGCAGTCAGTTTTCGTGATAAAATGTTTACAAATTGAAAAACAAATTGGAGCTCACGAATATGATGACTTTTCACTTACTCTTTGCTTTTCAGATTCACAAAATCAAACTGAAATCTGACTGAACCAGAATCAAACAAAACAAGAAAAAAAAACGTTTGACAGTATTTTTTTTAAGATCGTAGTCTCGGGCTATATAATTTTAGTAGTTTCTGTAGTGACGAGCACTTTCGGTTATCAATTGATATAATAAGTTTTATGTGACTTTTCAATTGATTAACGTCAATTTGAATCTAATCTAATCAGCGTTGCCAGAAGGTTACTTTTGTAACCTTTTAGGTGATTTTTGACTCCCTAAGGTTACTTTAAGGTTACACGCCTCAAAAGGTTACTTTTAGGTGATTTTTTGGAATTTGCGTGCGGAAAGCATTTTTCAAATTAAATCGTCCGTCTCGCTCGCCCGGTCAATCGTATTCGTTTCGTTCGTCGTATCTTGTCGACTTTTTTTCTTTTTTTTGCTCATCAAAACAATAATCGGTTTTTTAAAACTGAACCGTCCGCTCGCCCTCTGAGAGCTCGCCCGGTATCGTATTTGTTCGTATCTCGTCGACGTTTTTTTGTTTTTTGCTCTCCAAAAAAATGGTGAAAGGTTACTTTTCCTTGAAAAAGGTTACTTTTTTGTACATCTCAGGTGACTTTTGACAAGACCTCGCTGGCAACACTGAATCTAATGTCATGTCATTCACTGGTGGGTCTGTGATTTTGTGGGTTGTATTGTGTTTTGATTTTACAAAAAGTGGGCGAAACGTACTCCAATTTCATCTATACTTTAATTTAGTGTGTGCTTTCAGTAACCACACAACTCAGGGATGATATGCAGTAATTACCACCACAAAAATGCATTTTTCCATTCCTGATTTGCAGCAATTTCATGATGACAATGGAATCTCGTACACAGTGAGTTAATTCGTATAAAGTTTACCATTTACTTTTTATTTACTAGGAAATCATTTCGTTTACAACGTTAATGTTGTAGTGATAAATTTATTTACTAAACATTAAATATACATTTTATTTCCCATCTGTTGTAGGGCTATAACATTTACATTGATGGATTTTTCCACTGTACGGCGCGATACAAACAGCTGCTCAGCCTTCATGAGCAGTTGCAGGCCCAAAACCCATACTTTAAATTACCACAGTTCCCTCCGAAGAAATTATTTCTTACAAGTTCTCAATTGGAGGAGCGGAGAGTCTTGCTGGAAAAATACATACAACTAGGTAAGTTTATCAAACACCTTCCTAAAAATCTAAAGATTGTTATAGAAGAAAGAAAAGAGTGGATATAATGTTTTTTGTTTTCAGTGGGTCAAAATCCAATTCTAGCGAATTCAGATCTTCTCATTACATTCCTGTTTTCGGCTCAACAAGAAACCCATAGTGTGAGGATGCATGAAGTGGACATCGAAATATCACTTATGAATGGTTATAGAATACCACTCTCCGTGTCTTCCATTGATACTTCCAGTACAATATTAGATATTGCCTGTAATTACATTAATTTACCAAAAGAATTGGCTAAGTATTTTTCACTGTATTTATTTAACTGGAGTTGTGCAAAGGATGGTCAACCTGCATTGAAAAAACTTGAAGACTATGAATCTCCCTATATATCTCAGAAATATGTGAGGCCAGATGATAAAATTGTGTTAAGGAAAAGGTAATAAATGAATCATTATCCTAATCATGGGTGTAGCCATGGTGGGGCAGAGTGTGGCAAGTGCCCCACCCTGGCGCGAGTATAATTTGCTAGTTACGTATTATTTTATACTGCTGCCCCACCCTGGGTCCATGGCTGCCCCACTCTGGGCCCATGGCTGCCCCACTCTGGTCCCATGGCTGCCCCACTCTGGGTCCACGGCTGGCTACGCCCACAATCCTAATAAATTTTTGTCAATGTTGTTTTATTTGGCTATAACATTTTTTTATTTTGCAGTTACTGGGATCCCTGTTATGATGTTGATTTGATGATAGATATAGTTTCACTGGATCTTTTGTATTTACAAATAATTGAAGAGATTGATTTGGGCTGGATTTTAGCTGATTCTCAGACTAAGGATATTCTATCTTCATATGAGGCTAAGAAACAGAAACGGGAGGTGAGTTATTTTAGTTTCTTTATTCATCATATTTTTGTAAGAAGTTTTTGTTATGTGATTTTATCGCTTGTGTGTTAATGAGAGAAATTTCACTTACATAAAGTTTAAAAGTGCCTATTCAACTATGGATATAAGTAAGGAGATTTTATTTCAACAATTACTTGATAAACAGATGTGACTGTTCATTTACTGACATAGTCCTTTGTTTATTAAAACTATTACAAAAACCATAAAAAAATTTGATTAAGTGATTGGTTCTGTAATTTAAATAAAGTTGTCACAACTTTATTTCAATTACAACTGATTTTACTTCTGATGTAGTTACAGTTTATAAATTACATGTTTTGTTTTTGTTATTTTTATGTTGATAATTATACCGACAAGTGAATGCTTTTATTAACACTAACTATCTCTATCTTGAAACAGTTCAGAGTGCAACGTCTCTTAAGAAGTAATTTGATAATTTATCAAACAAAGCATTGTTTTATATGTACAAATTATTGTTGGATAGGAGAAAACAGTTTATAACCAATTAGCAAACCTATGTATCTTCTATAACCTGAGGAACATTTATAATCTTGTGATTTTGTGTACCCCCTTGCTCTAAAAGAAACTCTGCCTGTCTGTTACCACTTTGCGCCTTTAAAACGCCACAGAGGCGGCGGAAGGCGTGGGCGACGTGGGCCACCGCCCACGGCCTCGCGGTCCAAGGGGCCTCGCGCCTCGAAAGCCCGTGAACGCAAATCTAGCATCTAGCAATAAATAATAAAAAAAAACGGCTAGCAAGTATCTGGCAATACTAACCTACCACATTCGTTTTAAAAAAATCTAATCTGGCAAAATTTGCTGGCGTTTCGGGTGGTGGATGACGCGGGGAATCCTTGCTTCGCCCGCTTAGCCTAGTCAACGAATAATTTGTGGATGGAAAAGTCGAAAGCGCGAACATAGATGGGGCAAACAGAATGGGAAATCCCCAGCTAGTTTGGTCAATGAATGCTCACAAGGGGAGTGTGGATAGAAAAGTCGAAAGCAGAAACTTTGACTTAGGAACTTTGTTTGGACTAGTTAGGAGATAAACATACTAAAAGTCCTTACCCCTCCGAGGTGAGCCCGAGGGGAGGGGGCACATGTTTTTTGCTTACTTCTCGAAAACGGTGCTTTGTACGAAATTTTGTTGTACTACATAATAAAAGCTAATTAAATTCTCTACAACTTTGTCTTTTGCACTTTGTATCTATCCTATCGCCAATCGTTGCCTAGCTATGAGCTTCTAAATTTTCAAAAGTGTGTTTTTTTTTCTGGAGGACTCAGACCGCTCGGAGGTCACTGCAGATTACATAACTAGAGCCATGAATGAAATTTATAAGCACATGGAGACTAACAGTGACTGTCAGTTCTCCATTACAGAATTGCGGGCTGCAGTATCAGGGCAAGTGCCAAATGACAAAACGATCATTGGAAAAGATGTTGACTTGGTAGTTCTGCTTATAGCAAGGACTCCACCCACCATGATATTATCTTTGTCAAGCCTAGTAGAGGTCAAGTACCTACCACCTATTATTCAAGTCAGGAATTGCAACAGCTAGGCCTGAAAGACATATTATTTCCACACGCCCTCACGGGTTGCGACACCACTTCTGCTGCAGTTCGGAGAAGTTGGTTCTTGTAAACTGTACTTGAAAAAACCTGAGATCCGTCAAGCCGCAGAGGTGTTTTCGTACCCCACTTCATCGCATGCTGTCATAAGAAAAAATGGAAACTTATGCTTTTTAAGGTTGTATGGAGCGAAACCATCCAGTCAGTATCAAATGTCCAAACCAGACATTTCCTCCCTTCCACCAACTGAGGGAGCAGCGTTGGAGCACTCTTTCCGAACCATCAGGTACAGGCTTGGCTTGGACAAGACCTTTGTCCTGAACTATGGGGATGGAAACGGAATGAAAGCAACCTCTTGGTTCCTGTTCCAACTAAAGAACCAGCTGCACCGAAAGAAATATTGAAGCTGATATTTTGCCGGTGCACTACTGATTGTAGTAGTGCTAGATGTGGGTGTAGGAAGGCTTCCATTCTATGCTGTGCTCTACCATTTGCCACAATTGCAACGGAAGCTGCACGAATAGCATTTTCATGTTGGAGGACAACGATGATGGGGATGATGAAGCAGAAGTAGTAGCTTACGTTCCATCATCTGCTAACGATTTGACCGATGACGAGAAAGAAGAGGCAAAAGTTAAGGAACCACAACCAGGCCCGTCATGCCCAGTTAAGTAATCCATTTATTCATGCATAGGAGGAATGACCACTTTTAGAAGCTCATTAGCTAGGCAATGATTGGAGAAACAAAGTGTAAAAGACAAAGTTGTAGAGAATTTAATTAGCTTTTATTATGTAGTACAGTAAAATTTCGTACGAAACACCGTTTTCGAGAAGTAAGCAAAAAACCAAACAACGGGACCTTCTTCGTGCCCCACCCCACCTCGGAGGTTAAAGGTTTTTTAGTATGTTTATCTATTAACTAGTCCAAACGAAGTTCCTAAGTCAAAATTTCTGCTTTCGACTTTTCCATCCACTCTCCCCTTGTGAGCATTCATTGACGAAACTAGCTGGGGATTTCCCATTCTGTTTGCTCCATCTATGTTCGCGCTTCTAAGCACATGCAGTCATGCAATCATGCGACGACGCATGTGCCTAATATTTTAATGTGTACTCACCGGCAATGAAACTTGGCAACTGGGCTTTTTTCATACAAACATGGACACTTTCATACAAACAGCGTCACTTTCATACAAACAGCGTCAGCGAAAATTGAGCGGTTTTTGGGAATTTTTGAAATTGTGATTCAAAAATTGGGCGTTTGGCCTCTCCATTGACGTAATAATCATTGCACAGCTGCAAATAGTTTTCTATCTATGAGACGCTAAAATGAACATGTTTGTATGAAAAAAGCCCATGTCACATGGAAACCTCCTATCTATGTGCCCGAGAGGCCCATGGACAAAAATATATAAAAAAATGGTTGTGACCCTCGTGCTGGGGGAGTTAAAAAAAGAAATAAAAGATGCGATGCAGTTGAACAAATATGTTTAATTCTCCCACACACACTGAGGGTAGTACTCAAAATTACAATTAAAAAAATCTAGAAAATTCTAGCTCATTCGACAGGGGTCGTAAAAATAGGTTCTAACTTTGGGGTGTTGCAAAGATAATTTGGGGCTAAAAGATAACCACTAATAAGGGAATACCACCATGAATATTATTAATTATGTGATGTAAAAAAACTATGGAAATGTTGCACCGACCTGCTACTCCTGGCTATTACCAGATCATTCCTTGTTTATAAATACATACAGCTTTTCTGGTCCGACGTCTGTCCCACGGGCGCCGTCAGAACCGGCCTTACGCAATTAAATATTTTGAATATAATAAATTTTGAATAAAATCTCGTTTGAATCTTGAATAAAATGTTTGAATATAATTAATATATGTTTGAATCCCACCGCTGAAAAGAAACAATTCCAGGGTTAGCGGCGGAACAAAACCAGGAGAATACCTACGTGGACACCATGAAACATGTAAAGGAGGGGGTCTTACCAGCTTAGTCCCAGGATTCCTTTTGGAACTCCTCGCGACGAAGATATGCGGCTTCCCGCCACCCAAGAAATACATCACGGCAACCTGAAAGATGTCGGTTCATAAGAGGAACGCCATTTTCAACCAAACAGAAATCGCTGAATAAATAAAATCCTTCGAACCACTTACCAGGAGGATGTGGAAAAACACCAAAAACGCTGGATCTGCCATTTCGGCTGACAATAATTTGGCCAGCAATAAAATATATCAAATTCAAATCATAACGCCCTTCTCGGGTCCATCCTCGAAAAAAGTGAAAGTAACCGGTAGACAGTGTGACCAACTCAAATTCCGACAGCTACCAGCCGATCCTAATTCTACTAAACAAAACGTTTACTAAAAGTCAGAATCAATTTAGAAAATAAAAGAACTAGTTTACTTTTGAAGAATATTGACTTCTTAAACAATTAAAAATATAATTATACTAATAAACATTTGAAAAATATAAATATGGATTTTATTCGACTCTCAACCATGCGTCACATAATCAGCAAATTGTACACTAACAACAAACTTGTTATTGCACTTGCCACACTGAACATGAGATTTGCATTTTTGATCGAACGGGCGCTGTGATTGGTTGAATTGCCAATATTGCCATACATGGAAAAGAAATATGAATAGGAGAATTTGTACAACGTTACACCCAGTTGCCAAGTTTCATTGCCGGTGAGTGTATTTCCAACAGATTTCGATGTGAGAATAAGTGTTGCGTTTCATTGTATGAGAACTTAGAAATAAAAATAAATCCATCCTCTTGTGTCATCCATCAGGGGGCCTCGCAAAATATATCTTGCCCACATCAAAATTTGGTCTTGCCCCGCCACTGAAACGCCAAACCGATTTTAATGAAATTTAGTTTGTTTGTCATTCCTTTACGTCGCAAATCGCAATGGATTTATTTATAATAATATTTGCTATGTGCATCTGAGATGCATTAAAATATTGACTACCAATGTTTTGGTGTTGTACTTAATATACCTACATTAACAATGACTCAAACTAGTAATCAATATTGAATTCTAAAACACAGCAAAATACCTACATTGATGAAATTGGAACAGTGGTCGTCTGATTTGATTGTAAAATTAAAGTTACAGTTTAATAATAATAATAATAAAAACGTTTATTGTCCTTCACAATTCAGGTAAACTTATAGTAACTTAACACAATGTACAAATGTTGTAGCCTAAATAGTGAGGGCTGGTGCCTGAAATAGGGTTGCCAACATTTCATCAGCGAAATATAGTATTTTCCAAAATAAGGTGTAAAAAAATATAGTACATTTAAAAGAAATATAGTATTTTATGGGAAAAACAAAAAAAGAGACAAATATATATTTGTTAATTATTTATTTTTATAAAAACTATATTTTATTGCACTTCTTGCACTGTGTAACAGTTTTTTGTGTAAAATAAAAGTGTCATATGCTTTGTCACATTCAATTTTTAAATTAATATAAATCAAAAGCTCATTTTTTATTAATGATATACTACTTCTGTTTCTTTCATCTCGCCACTTCGAATTCATAACCGAAAATATCCTTTCTGTGAATGCCGAAGTGGCGGGAATAGAGAGCAGGAATGAAATAAATTACTTTAAATAAATTTCGTATGTAAGTCATTTTCAGTATTTTTAAAAATATGCTGCTATTTTTGGCCTGTAGTTTTGTCAGTAAAGTCACAACAGTCTTTTACTTTAGCAAAGATTTCATTCAATATCGTTATTTCAGAGTATAGGTCGTCCATTTTGATACATAATTTTTCTTGTAAATTTAGAACTTCTAATATTGTCTCATAGTCATTAAATGAAACCTCCTTTTTTAAATTTAATTTTTGGATTTTACATAACCAATTGCTTTCACCAAAATCAAACCATTTATTAAGATAGTCTAAACATTTATCAATAAATAACAAAAAATTCTTTTGAATTGCATAACTTTCTGTGGGGGATTTTGCTTTTAATGATTGCAACATTTTTTTGGTTTCGTAACCAAAAAAAATATCTTTTTTACGTTGTTCTAGCGCCGATTTTAAAATTGACATAATATTATACACATCTATGACTGTGATGTTATTGCAAGGTACTCTGTGGTTATTGCCTTCAAGTTGTATAACAGCTTTATGAAAGTTATGTAAAAAATGACTCGCGTAATGCAAAAAGATTAGAACTTTACTGTTTCCATTACTTTCGTTTATCATCAAAATATTTTGAATATGTGTAGGACATTCCTCACCTAAGCTAAAAAAATAATCACTCAAAGCCTTCCAATTCAAAAGTATGTTGTCCACGCAAGGAAGCAATGAAAGCCACCTAGTACCAACATGTCGTTTCAGCTCATGCCATTCACCTTCAACAGCAGCAACAAATTTCTTAAGCTCTTCTCTACGGACTGCAGAAACGGAGAAATGGCTGTAGATTTTTAAAATAATATTTTCAACAGTTTAGTTAGATTTGTCGGTGTTGAAAATATAGTATTTTTACGTACTATATATTTTTTCAACAGTATATAGTACGCAGACCCGAAATATAGTACAATACTATATATTATAGTACGGTTGGCAACCCTAGCCTGAAATAGGTTTCAGAGCGAAACCTGTGCTACAGGTCACCAGGCCACACCCTCAGACCGCGCTATATGATATGTAACAGTGGTGGGGTTACATGGTTTGAGATGTACCTACTAAGGATCGCCTAGACGACAGAAACATACAGCTAAAAAATAAAAGGATCTAAGAATAAATTATTTTATAAGGATCTACAGAGGTTATTAGTGGTGTGTGAGTTTGTGGGTATGTTAATGAGTGAGTGTGTAAGGGGCCGTTCAAATATTACGTAAGCAGATTTATTGCAATTATTTACCCCCCCACCCCCCTTGTCAGCAAAAGTAAGCAAAGCTCTTACCCCCTCCCCCTATGCTTACGTAAACATTTTTCAATTATAATTTTTTTTATACTAAAATTATAATTTTATAAATAAGAAAATAGATTTAGGATACAGATTAGATTTTACTGATACAGTATTCAACATAGAGTAAGGGACAAAAATATTATAATCTTACGAACATAACAAACTTATTTTAAAGTTTTGGTACACACATCATCATCATCATCATCATCAGCCTGTGATAGTCCACTGCTGAACATAGGCCTCTCCAAATGCTCGCCACGCTGAGCGATCCTCGGCCATTCGCATCCAGCTCCTGCCAGCCATCTTGCGCAGATCATCGCTCCACCTGGCCTGAGGGCGTCCTACACTATTTACCGAGACGCGGTCTCCACTCTAGAACCCGTTTACCTCAACGGCTATCGGTTCTGCGGCTGATATGGCCAGCCCACTGTCACTTCTATAGACGTTGGCTTAGAAGGGAAATGGGTCGATAGTTCTTCAACAGGCTTTTGTCACCCTTTTTAAAGAACAGGACGACCACGCTCCTACTCCACGCCTTTGTAGTTCTCCCTTCGAACAGGACAGCGATAAAAAGCTTTTGGAGCTCCCTCAGTACGGGTTTACCTCCAGCCTTTAGCAGCTCTGTAGTAACGCCGTCCTCTCCAGGGGCTTTTCCATTTTTAAGCTGCCCAAGAGCAATCTCGATTTTGCCAACGCTCACTTCTGGCAGGTCGTCAGTGTAATGGCGATTTAACGTGGCTCTAGAGTCCTCATTTTTGGGATCAGGTCAAAATGCATGCGAAGCGTATAACCGGCCATAGAAGTCCTCTATCTCCGAACGGACTGCCGGCTTTGAGGCAACAACTTCTCCACTTGCTGTGGTCAGCTTCGTCAGGTGGCTTCTTCCGAGAGATTGTAAGAACACCTTAGACCCCCGATTTTGCTCTATAGCTCTTTCGATCGAAAGAGTATTAAAGCACCGGACGGACACATATTAAACATTGGTACCACAGAAATCGGAATAATTCAGATTTCTGTGATTGGTACACATATTAAATTAAAATTAACAGTCTTCAGTCCATGAAACCCGAATCCATGATTCTAAGTTTTCGATGACATTGAATTGCTTAGATTGCTGCTTAGTGTTGTGAGTCTGCTAACTTTCACCCGATTTTGGAATTTCTACGTCTTCTCACATCATGGTGCTCTAACTAAAATGTAAACTTGCTTTGCTATGCTTACAATGCGTCTACTCGCTATAGTATCCAAACGAAACAATACACTGATAGAAGAAATTTAGACAACTGAGTAGCGCACGGTAATTCCCCTAATCGGTTCTAAAGCGAGTGCCTAAACGTATGCAACTATGCATTATTTGCCGGAATCCCCGAAAATGGGTTTCGTTTTCAAGCGTAGGCAATGTGAGGCTTGCCATTGGTGTAAAAAAGTAAATAACTACCGATGACGTAATCATCATCTGGACCCCCCTGCCCCCCATGTCATCCAAAATAAGCAAAACAAAGACCCCCCCACCCCCCCATAGTGCTTACGTAATACTTGAACGGCCCCTAATGAGTGAGTGTGTAATGAGTGTAAATGCTTGTACGAGGCATTTGCTTGGGAAGATGGGCGCAGGTTTTGACTGGGTATAATATTATGAATCTATTTTAAGGGATGTATGAATTTTTCAGTTGTCTCATATTTCTGTGTTTTGAGAAATTTTGAGACAACGTATTTGCAACCTGCTTTTGTGAGAGGATAAATGTGGAGTTTTTCGTTTATCTTGTTGTAAATATAGGGACCTAGAAAGGAAAAGAAGTTTTGAGCAGTTGTGGTATTTACCATTGGTATGACACAAATTTTATTTTTTCTACGCTAGTTTCCTTCCTGAGTTTTGTATTATACTGTTTCAGGTATATAATCATTAAGTTATGCTTTAGCATCAATGTGATTCATATCATACTCAAAGGATATGACAGCATTTGTTTTTGTAACACTAAATGAGGATGTTTTAGTACCTATGAATCAGGGACTGCTTACCGGTATAAAATATCGTTATAGTACCAGTAAAAATATCAGTACTAAAATTCTATACCCATTGAATTTCGGTACAGATTTCAGTCGTTTATACAGTTATTTAAAAATAATTTTATTGCTGATACTGAAATGATGAGTGCGCGCGCCCGCGCCCCTCGGTGCCGCTGGCGCGAGGGGCCGCGGCGGGCGGGAAAGGATTAGGATTTACGGAACACGCGCCGCCGACAGGTTGGCGATCGCGATTGTTTTTCTTTCATCCGGCGGACGAGTAATACCCAAATTATAACGTTTTACTTTTATTTAAAAGTTTATAATTATTATTTCTTTAAGCATACTTACATTACCTACCTACATACATACATACATACTTTTACATATACGTATCAACATAGGGTGGAGGCACCAAATATCGGCCCAACATTTTTTGACCTTTCAGTGCCCATAATTTTTACAATAATAACTTTTGCTTTCTTTCAACTACTGTTTTAGGTAAAGGGATAATGAAACTCCATTATTACATTCGCGAAATAACGAATTCTTTGTTAGATTTGAATATATAGATCGTCGCATGAATTCTTATTTGTTCAATCTCCATTTGCACCATTTTACACTAGAGACATTTTATTGATTATTTAGAGTATTTAATTTGATTTCTTACAACTGTCGTATTAAATAAATGGCTGTTATAGTAAAAAAAGTATATTCCAAAAATAAACATTAAAAAGTTTAAAGCTTACGTTTAAAATCAACTTTTTTTATGGAGGTTGGACAAAAAACCACATAAGTAATTTTGTATTTGGAGATTGAACATTACTACAATGGAGATTGAACATTTTGCAATCGAAAATACTCAGTACTTATGTGTCTTAAGAGCATAAACAGGATGTTGGGAATTAACGTTTTGGGTATAGCAAATAGTATAGGTAGTACGGTAAAATAAAGATAGGCACAAGTGAAGTTTTATTTAGAGTTAAGACGTATCTTAGAATAGTTCATTGTTTTTGATATTTATAGTTTATAGTCTCCGTTATGTTTTCTTGTTTGTATAATTTGTCTGTTTAATGTCTTCATAGTTTTAAGACATTTTTGGTATTTAATTTAATAAATTATAAATAAATAGATAACTCGGCTCTCCTTCTACGGTATGCCAGCCAGTCTGTTGCCGTCTCGCGGCTATTTCATTTAGATGTAGAATTTAATCTGAAATCATAACAATGAGATTTTAAACATCCTGTGCAACCAGTTGGCGATACGCAGTGACGACCTACGATGTAATGAAACAAAAAAATACAACTTACTGATCTCTTTCTATAGTTGTAATTATGTTGTTCGCTTTATGATATGTTACGGACATTTTTACACCTTTTCCGATGCTTTAAACACTTCTAATAAATAATATAACTTAAATTAACACAAATGCGTGCTAACAACTCGCTTGGACGCGAAAGAATTTAATATGGCGGCGTATTGCATCATCAAAATACGCTGCCGTGATTGGTTACTCGTGAGGAGATTGAACACTTAAGCACGAATTTATTGTTCGGATACACGTTTGGTGAATCTCCACGGATTTTGAACAAATAAGCATGAAGTTTATATTTACTAGTGTTGGTTTTAAAAAAACTAAAATTGTTACTGTATACGTATTTAAGGTCCAAAAAGCAAGTATCCTATACCAATCGATCAGGAAATTCAACCTTATTGTAACTGCATTTAAAAGTGAAATTCGTTAAAATGGTCGGTTGAACAAATAAGCATTCATGCGACGAGATGTTTGTTTCCGAACTTGCCGATTTCCCCTAATATCGGCCTTTAGCACCCAAATATCCGCCGCCTATAACCATAATATCGGAATACCTTTTCAAAGGGAAAAAATTTGTTCAAAAAGTATAAAATCAAAGTATTATAACATTTATTTATTTTCAAACCATATTTTATTTAACTCTATTATAAATAAGTCTTTTAAAAATAATTTAAGATTTTTTTCTTTAAATATATTGTTGCGGGTACGGGGTACGTCAATTCAAATTAAATGCCGGTTACGAAAAGACAATTATTTATTTCAAACCACTAAACTGAGATACACCACTTCAACACAATTTGACACTTCACAATCCACGTAGTCAATTCAAAACAAACACTGGTAAACGCTGTTCGCTTCAAAAGTCGCAGGATAGTTCGCACTGATCGCTTTCCGAATAATGAATACTCCTCGCAGCGTCGCTCACTCTCTATTTATACCCGGCGCGGGCCCTCTAGTATTTTCTTCGAACAGACGAGAAGCCTCGCGTGCCCACGCGGTCTAACAGGATTATTCTTTACATGTAAACGCGCGCGCAGGTAAACAAGCAGCCGGGGGCGCAGGTAAACGAGCGGGCGCGCGCGAGAATGAACCTTATTGCGAAGAAGAGTGAGGTCCGTTTTCGAATGCAAGCTCCGTTGCTGGGCATCGTCGTAACATTACCCCCCTCTTAGTCATGCTCGTCCCGAGCATTATTTGATCCGTAGGGTGCCAACCGATCATCAATGTGCACAATCTGAGGTTTGCCCCTTGTCCCTTGCCTGATCCGATAGGTGAGGTCATTCAGCCTTGAGATGATCTGGTAGGGTCTTTTACACTCATTAGGGGAGAATCTAACTGGTACTAAAGTTTCAGACCTCCGCGGTAATGTTGTATTTTTCAGGCGGTAAACTGCACACGATGATCCTTCCTTCAGGAATACTTCTTGCTCCGGAAAACTTAGTACTCCCTTAGGGACGTCTACTACACATTTGTGGTTTCTCAAAAAGTCCAATCCGATGATGCATTCATCCGTGATATTTGCTATTAGCACCCTGTGGTCGAAGGTCTGGTCTCCAATAGTTATCTTCACCACTGTCTCACCGAGGACGGTTACTGGCTGGCCTGTTGCTGTTCGCAGCTGGATGGATAGCGGTCTGCGTCCCCACATGATAGTTCTCTTCAGGAACTCCGGGCGCACTATGGTTCTTGAAGCACCGGTGTCTATTGTGAAGATACATGTTTTGCTGTTCAGCTGTCCTTTCACTGTAAGATTATTTCCGTTTTCCATCTGTGATACAGTGATAGTAGGAGCTTGATGTCGACCAACCAGCGCCTGCCCCACCGCCCTGGCTCCATTTAA
Source organism: Mecyna flavalis (assembly GCA_949319885.1). Lineage (NCBI taxonomy): Eukaryota > Metazoa > Arthropoda > Insecta > Lepidoptera > Crambidae > Mecyna > Mecyna flavalis. The sequence goes on from OX439426.1 coordinate 6,551,895, forward strand.
CGACAGCTCTTCAGCGTCCACTTGGGTTGAGGACGCTACTGTCGTTCTGCGCGGCAATCTTCTTTTGGGACAACTAATCCGGATGTGGCCCCTCTCTCCGCAGCCATAGCACTTTGGACCCAAGGATGGTTTTCCCCTTACCACCATTTCCCGTAGCTTATGCGTTCTAAGGTCCTGGCGTACAGCTTCTACCTCCAAGGCATGGGCCAAAGCTTCTTGCAAGGTCTGATGATGTCCCAGCCTAACTGCTGCTCTGATCTCCGAGTCCTCGATTCCATCGATGAACGCTTGCAGGATGGTTCCTTCTACCAACGTTGGACATGATGCATAAGCACGACGAACTAATCTTTCGATTTCTGTGGCCCATTGTTGCAGACTTTCACTAGATTTCTGCACACGGTTGCGGAGCTGTGCTCTGTACACATGTTCTAGATGTTTCTCGCTGTACCTGCTCTCTAGTGCCTTATGAAGAGCATCTAAGGTCCTACTATCCGGAGGCAGGTTTTCTAACGTCAGCAGGGCATCTCAACGAAGAGCTAGAGTAAGCGCCATCATTGATTCTTCGTCGCTCCAGCCCTTTCCTTTGGCCACCGTCTCGAACTGGTACCAAAATCCTGCCCATGATGTTGTTCCGTCAAAGTGGGGTACTTCAATCTTAGGAGACCCAATATGTGCTGGAAGTACGGCACCGCTTTGCGATTCAACCTTCAGAATTTTATTGCGCAGTTGCTGCAACATCACATCGTGTTTCTCTAGCGTTGCATCAACCTGGGTCAATCGCTCTTCGTGTTGGGTTTGTATTTTCTTCATCTGAAGTACGTCCTCCTTGATGTGCTTTACCACGTCCGCTAAAGCAGCAATTTGTTTTTCCAAAGCTGCCTGCTTTTTCTCAATAGCCCCCAACAAAGTCTTCGCTAACTCATCCTGACCACGGGCCTGGTCCTCTCGTAGTTGAGCTAGCTGCGCCTCTTGACGGCGAGCTTGTTCTTCTTGTCCACGGGCCTGGTCCTCTCGTAGTTGAGCTAGCTGCGCCTCTTGACGGCGAGCTTGTTCTTCTTGTCCACGGGCCTGGTCCTCTCGTAGTTGAGCTAGCTGCGCCTCTTGACGGCGAGCTTGTTCTTCTTGTCGACGAGCTTGTTCTTTAATCAAAATTACCAGGGTGTTAAAGTCCACAGCCGGTGGTTGTGCCGCTACTGAACCCGTTGACGAAGTACTTGCGGCTTCATCTCCTTGCGAAGACGCAGTTTGGCTCCTCGTCACACGTCCCTCGCTGTCTTCTCGTGGCATCTTGAATTCCGCTTCTGACACCAATGTTGCGGGTACGGGGTACGTCAATTCAAATTAAATGCCGGTTACGAAAAGACAATTATTTATTTCAAACCACTAAACTGAGATACACCACTTCAACACAATTTGACACTTCACAATCCACGTAGTCAATTCAAAACAAACACTGGTAAACGCTGTTCGCTTCAAAAGTCGCAGGATAGTTCGCACTGATCGCTTTCCGAATAATGAATACTCCTCGCAGCGTCGCTCACTCTCTATTTATACCCGGCGCGGGCCCTCTAGTATTTTCTTCGAACAGACGAGAAGCCTCGCGTGCCCACGCGGTCTAACAGGATTATTCTTTACATGTAAACGCGCGCGCAGGTAAACAAGCAGCCGGGGGCGCAGGTAAACGAGCGGGCGCGCGCGAGAATGAACCTTATTGCGAAGAAGAGTGAGGTCCGTTTTCGAATGCAAGCTCCGTTGCTGGGCATCGTCGTAACAATATTTACTATGCCATCACTAAGACTTGATCACAAAGTAGCCTGATGTTAAACATCTATGCGGTCTACGTTGGAGCACGCTTGCTTAGGAAAGGCCTGTGAATTCTTGCCTTGAAGAGCACCAAGATTATAATGGTCAGGAAAGGCAGACCCAGGTAAAGAGAGAAACTTGCGCAGTCCGTATCAAAAAAGATGAAGCAGATCATTTAGTTCGTAAGCGCGGCATTTTCGCAGTATAAGGATTGGAGTCTCTGACCGAGTCAAGTCGTTCGGTGATGGAACGAAGCTGGTAGAACCAAATCGTACAGCCGAGCAGCACATTCACCAAAGTAGAGCCTGTAACAGACGGGTAGGCAATCAATCTTCCTACGATGGTCGAGGCTTTGCAAGTTCTCGACCAAAGCATCATCGCCGAAAAGCCTCTTCGCATGCCGCTCAATAGAGTTCAAGGCAGCCAGCTGGCATTAAACAGAACTATCCCAAATATGGTAGCATATTCCATGCAGGAACGGACTTGAGCTCTATAAAGGGTAAGGAGCTTTTTCGCAATCAAGTAGCGTATGGTTCTTGAAAGGATGCCAATCTTTTTATAAGCAGTTACTGCTACGGACTCTTTATAGCTCCCGAAGTTAAGGTTGGAAGATAATTCCATACCTAAGAGCTGTAGTCGGTCAGATAGAATAACGGATACGCCACGAAAAGTGGTAGCCAGCCCAAAACCACTCTTTTTTGTGGAAAATATACAAGCCAGCGTTTTGGTGGGGTTGAGTCTGAGACAATTTGAAGGGTCTGATTCAATTTGTCCACCATGTTAGATCCTAAAGCCTCAGTTTCACCTCTACTTGCACGTGTACGACAAGTATCCCTCGACTATCGTACTATCATCGGCATACCCCAGAATCTCGGACGTAGCTAACAATATAATCGATGTGCAGTAGAAAGAGTGTAGCTAAAAGCACAGATCACTGAGGGAAGCCAGCATTTATTGCAAGTGAGTCGGAGGTGTACGATCGAGGTCTCCCGCGCGTGATCACTTTTGGAAAAATATACCGTGCACGCGCATCGTGACTTCTTAGGAGCGGCGCTTGTAAACGTGAAAATACTGCACAGGATTTTAGCCTTAAGGGTGATCACGCGCGGGTGACCTCGATAGTACCCATCATGAATTACTCTGATGCGACGTTCAGTCAGGAAATCCATGATTCAGGCACAAACTGCAGAGGGGATCCCATAGGAGGGAAATTTACCAAAAACATTACATAATAGGTAAAGTTATCTTCAGACAGTGATGGCAATATATTTTTAAGTGTATACATGAAACCATTTGGGGCATACGTCACATCCAATATTTTTATCTTCTTCTTCGACATCACTCATCAACTCTTTCGCATAGCTGGCGCACAAAGAATATCAGGCAGCCGACATTAGGATTTCTAATTGCGATAGACAAATCTCAATATCGACCACTCTGCCGATATTGAGATTTGTCGATCATACTGATCCCTAATCTCGGCCACGCAATTATTAAATAAAAAAAATAAACAAATTTTAAAATATACTACCTAAACGGTACCTTGACTCTTTATCTTTAAGAAGAAATAAAATAAAATAACTTTGGTATGTTTATTACAATTTAAATACTTCTCAACGCAATGATTCGATTCACGAATTTGACCTGAAAATGCCGCAAAACGACGCACGTCCGTACCTCCTGCACTTTTTTGCCTATCATTCGTTCAAATTTTGAGATATTCATAAAAAATTAAGGGAGGTTAAGCGTAAGGGTATACAGCTGCTATTTGCATAAAAACAATTATGATTTTAGGACATTCTTTTAAGTTATGTGGCGCATTTTCTCTAGACGGCCGATATTAGGAGGGGGCCGATATAAGGAGCCTCTACCCTACATCATAGCACGAACTGAATATCTGACTTTACTTACCAGTACTTACACCAATGCTTGCTTTATGATCTTATTCCCTATCTAGCACTTATCGTCGTTAAGTAAGCACTAAGCAGCTAAGTAGGTAGTTCAATATCTATCGAGTGTAACTGCCATTGAAAGATATAGGGTAAGAGGTACAATTATTGGCACTTTAAGGAATTTCGCAACTTTAAAGGCCTGTAGAAAATCAGCCAATTTAAATATCGACTTAAATTTGATTTCGTATGATTCTTTATTTATTTGAGAATAGATTTAAACGGGTTGATAGTTAAGAAATGTGTTAGAAATACGAAAATTTCCGCAAAATATGAAAAAACACCGAAAGTCACTATTGTTGGCACCCTAAAGTACAAATATTGGCATAGAAAAATGTACAATTGTTGGCAGTGCCAATAATTGTACACGTGACCGTGCCAATAACTAATCGGATCGCCTGATAGTGATGGGAAAAGTGAAATCTATATACTTACGAGTACCTATACAAATAATTTGCCGTTCGTTATAGGCGTTAAAACTAGAGAACGGCTGAACCGATTTGGCTAATTTTGGTTTTGAAATGTTCGTGAAAGTCCAGAAAATATTTAAAAATGTGAGAAAACAGAGGAATTAGACGTAGGTCTTGCTTGGCGGTAATTGGAACGCCAAGCACACCACGTGGGGCTCCCCCTCGAACAATCCGTTCGGCGAGGACCTAATGTCCTGGGCACTCAGCTTGGGACTAGTGATCCTCAACAGGGGGAGCACGCCGACCTGTGTGAGGTCGTCGACATCACCCTGGCCACCTCACATTTGGCGGGCCGCGTCACCCAGTGGCGGGTGGCCGACGCGGAGACCTTTTCGGATCATAAATATATCCAATTTGGTATTTCCGTAGGCGGCCGTGGTACTCAATTCCAACCGAGGAAAACATCCCGTACATGGACGTAGGTGGACAAACTCAACCCCCCAAGTACAGTGACATTGCTGGCTCTTATATAGTCGGTATTAGCCACTTGAAGCCGATAACCGAGGAACAAATGCGGCTGATACAGGAGGCTATCAAGGCTTCAACAAGGTGGTAGATGCTAGCCTCAGGGGGGTACCGAAACTCTTGGGTTTTGCCTACAAGACAGCCTGTCTTGTAGGCTATTGGCGACTGCACAAACCAGGGAACCAAGGACTGGCTTGAGGGCTTAATCCGAGAAACGGAACCATGGCCCGGTGCAAAGCTCTCTATTATACCAGAGAGCGAACTGCCCAAGCCAAAAGTTGGGACCGCATTCTGCCCCGGAGCAATTTATGCTATGGGTGCAGAATGAAGATCTCAACCCAAAAGAGGGTTCTCCACACGAAGGAGGAAGCGACAGGATCTATTGTGACCTCTCTCGATGACCAGTCTGTGGAAGCCCTCAAAAACAACCGTGGAGAGGCCAAATTTGGTGTGAGGACAGTTGTCTTCAAAATCAAAGGAGGCCAGGAGACAGAACCCCCAAAAGTGGCGAATCTACCGCCCACCACCAGCAGCGTAAAGGAATCAAAGAGGAGAGCGTTGAAACCCTCGGGAGCCTCTAAAGGCTCCCAAGGCTTAAAGCCTCCCCCTCCGAAACCTAAGGCCGTCGCGGGTCCCTCATCTGAGGGTACCCAAAGGGCCCAAACGCGACTGGGAGGGGGAATTTAGCGGGAGCGCCGAAGGTACCAAGGGTTTCCCATGATATATGTAGATAGGTAGCTCACTTTTTATTAGCTGAGTAAATATACAGTCGTTTTAAATCGCCGTGTAAAAATTTACCTATTAGTAGGACTTTTAATGCTTTAATAAATAAATTTTACAAAACATTGGCACATCACTATTTGAATTTCATAAAAGCTGATACAATCATTGGCACCCTTCGAGGTACAATAATTGGCAGTGCCAATCGTAAAAAAAGTACAATTATTGGCACTGCTAAAATTTGAAACCACAATAGATAAGAAGACAAGTAGGCATTTTATGAATAGAACTTTCGAGACTGGTTAAAACACAATCATAACATTAACAGCGATTTTGCAAAACCGTATTTCAATAATTGGCAGGGGGTGTCAACGAACTAGTTCTCCATACAAACAAAATTACAATTATTGACACCCCCTAAAAGTTTTTTTCCAACAAGATTTACGATTGTATTTGCTGCAAAACCCACTATTTAACATCTTATTTAACAAAAAAACATTCACTGACCAGAAATTATCTACAAAATAAAAAGTAATAAGTCGTTAAACTTACCCTGCATTCACAAATTTTCTTAAGGAATCACGCACAAACTGGTTTCTCTCGGGACCATGACCGAAAAGAATTTTTTATAGTGTTGTCAGTTGTAATTATTTAAAAACTAATATTTAGTGTTGTAAATGAATAATTGAACTTTTATTCTAAATCTTTAGTTTATGGATTTTTGCCGCGAAAAGCTTAATATTTAAGTTTAAAACCCAGAGTGCCAACAACTGGAGGGGGGCCAACATTAGTATAGTTTACCCTACTTACTTACCTTTAGATAGGTACCTAAGTTTAATGTCAAATAGATAAATTAAAACTTACGTTGAAAAGCGCGACAAATGCTTTGCTTCAGCCTCTGTTCTTGTGATCCATTGTTCAATATACAGACCGGTGCGAGCGGACGCGTGAGAGGACTGAAATCAACTAACTAGCTAACTAAGCTAGAAGTACCCCCGTGTCCCTCCATTTAAGCCATTACAAAATTTCAGTATTTTAATATAAATAACAGTTAAAAAATTGTTGTACAAAAATGTTTATACTACAACAATTTTTCAGTACCAAAAAAAAATTCTGTACTGGAATTTAACAGTATCAAAATATATTTAAATGACGTCATACAGAAAAAAACTATACCGTTATTCATACCGGTAAACAGTCCCTGCTATGAATGATCTCAAAGTAACGTAATCACAATCGCTGGCGACATGACGTATTGACTTACGTGCATATGCACTAACTTTATTTTTAAAATGTTTCCAACTTCTGTAACCTAAGTACAGGATGAAGGATCTTTATATAAATTATTTTATGCCGCCCTATGTGAACTTTGCTTTCATAAAATAAAAGCCTGTCCTGGAATAACAAAAAAAAAACTAATTTGGTGCGGCGTTTAGCGGCCAGAACCTCGTTCGCTATTCGGCAGGGTTTACTCCCTTACATCCCTTAATAATGACCCCATATTTTTTTTATTGCAATGTGTAACAAGACGTGCAGATCGTACACCTGATGGTAAGCGCCACGTCTGCCCTTAGACAGTTCAGTGCCAAACAGTAACTAAGCAGTTACTGTATGGCACCGCCCTGCGCCTGCTACACCGAGACGATAGTTATTATACCCAGTAACTTCATTAGCTTCAGTGCCTAGTTTTGTGCCATATGTTGTAATAACGTAACGTATTCTATCAGCCGCTAAAATATCAACTTTTCTCGCAGTACATAGAACTGGCACGAACGCTCCGCCACTACGGCAGGATACCGGCAGGCGAGGCGCTCACGGCATCCCCAAACGTCGGCGAGACCGGCGCTGAAACCACGTGCAGGGTCCGGGTGTCTCTCGCGTCTAAGGAGCTGACGCTGACGAGCATCACGAACCCTGCTCGGGAGCACAGGTTCAAGGTCACGAGAATGCGGTGTTGGAGGATTACTACTTTGCATGCGGTGAGTGAAGTTTTTGTTTATTTTTACTTTTGTTTAGAGGTGTCAAGAGTCAAGCTATACCTAGTATAATTCGCGGCACGAAAGTTTAGCGCTGACCGTTACGGCTGCGCATGTTAGTGGTATGGCGCAAGGTCCAAAATACCTTATTTTTGAGTTCTGCGCATAACGGTCAGCGCTAACGTGCCGCGAGTTATACGACGCAAACTTTGTGACTGAATGTTAAACTGTGTCAATTTTAGATGTCAGCGGGTAGGTAGTTTCGTGAGGCAGGTGGCTTTATATCAATTGATTGAGTTGAGCCACATCGAATCGGCAACTTTATGTCGTCGTGAGGCGGGGCGAGCTTCCACGCTCAATTTACAGCCGCTAATTACTGAAGCTTGCATAGCACTGTATCTTGTGTGATGAAATTAAAGAGCTTTTTTTATTTTAGTACTTTTACTACTTTAGTTATCAACTCTACTTTAGTGTGCCGTGGCCGAACAATCAAGAAGCGTAATGTGTTTCCTCCCCATACGAGCACAAAGGTGCAAATCGAACCCACCGTTTTAAACCACTAACCTGAGTAACTTCTATTCTACAAATGAGATAAAAAATTAATAAATAATAAATCTGGCCCAATCTGCAAATACAGAAGTCTCAAAATGCCTTTACATCCAGTTTTATAAGCAACTCAAATATTTAACAGTATTTATCTCAAAAATAACGGTTGACATTGAACAATAAAAGTTAATGCCTCACACACATAATTGTATTCGTCTTTATTGTTTCTTTTTTCTATATTAACTACTGATTATTGTTATCACGTTTCATATAAAAAAATGTTTTATTCCATATGAATTCTCGTTTACTACAACAACATTACTGAAATTACTTTGTAGATGTACTAAAATAGCAAGTTTTAATCAGTTATAAAATATGATTTCGATAGTTATGTTCTTTCCAAATGTCTTAAATACAGAAAAATCTGGGAATTTGCGACAATACTATGAAATTACGGGAAGGAAGAAGATGTCAATCAACAGATTTTGGTTGTTGATAGACTTTTTCAGAGTCCAACTGTCATGTCTAGGCCTATAGGCAAAAATCCGCCTGTATAAACTTTGCGTTCCGACAATAATAATATAAGAGCCGATATCCTTGAAACAAAATCCTCGATAAGCTGGTTGTTTCCGAGCAATATACTAAAAATATTAAATCAGCTACAAGTAGTGTGTTTTAGTTGAACTATTCTTCCGTTTGAGATTGACCGCCATGGAAACAAAACATTCGGCTGCGTTGTGCAAAGGTTATCTCTGGTCGAGCTATTTGTTTTTCTTTTCAATTTACACCAGTCGTCGTCGTGAAGTTATCCACACCCATTTATACATATTTCACATAAAGCCTTTACATATGCAAATTTTGGACACTGTTTCGCTGTGTAACAACATGTACGGTCAACTCACGTCACGGTAAACACCTGCAGTTCGATAACAGCACTTTTTATGCCCCCGACACAAAGTGGTACAAAGTCCAAAGTAAGTCTGACGTGCTTTTGACTTGACTGTACTTCAATTAGGTACATGCTTTGCCAGATGTTTTACAAGTAAAAGATGATTTCACTTTCTTATTTCCTATCTGGCTTCTTTCGATTTCGTCACTGCTGCACTTAGGAAGTGACAGGCCATTCCCGCGATGGGTCTGGTTGGTGGTAGGAAGTTTTCAGTGTCAGAGACCGGTAAACCCCCACAGGTGAAATCTGCCGCCATAACAGCTCTGGCTGTGTTCCGGCAATATTAATGTGGGAGCCAGTACACTTGAAATTAAAGGCTCGAAGTCCGAAGATCATGCGCCTACAGTTTGGCAGCACATTGAGCGACGCTTCCTGATGAACTGTCGCTCAATGTTATATAGGCCGCTGTGACCGCTTACCATCAGGTGGGCTGCGCGTCTTGTCTGCCAACTGATGTGGTATAAAAAAAATCAATCTAAGGTGCCTTCATCATTGATCGTGTCGTGTTAGTTATTAAACCACATAATAAAAATAACGTACGTGCTCTTCCTTGTTTGATGCTTGAGCTCTTGTGACATTGAAATATTTTTGGAGCATGTTCTTTTCATAACATATTCTGAAATCTTGATGTACGGACCCTAAGTTTATAAATGTTAAAGCAATTTTGCCTCTTATTTCATTTATACCAGACGGAATTTGTCTGCATTTTGCGTGTTATAAAACCCATCAATATAAACCAACGATTTTACAAGTGTAGATTTGTCTGAGTGTCTTGTTGGCGCGGAGGCACGATTGAGGACAATCAAATTTTGCCCTTCAGAGATTCTTTTTTATCTTGTGCGCCAACCGCCTAGCGATACAAAGGTTAATGACTAGTTAGATGGATGAATGAACGTAAACTTCAAATACGTAGTGTATAAATATATTTTTTGTTGGGTTGACCTCGCTTTGGCCTCAACGGTTTGACCGAGTCATGTGCACATCCCTAACATTTTTTGCGACAGCCAAAGAGAACCCCAAAAGGGGGTTCCAGACCTTGGCCCAGCAGCACTTTGAGACATTTTTTTGCTATAATGGGGGGGAATGCACCTTAGCCCAGCGGCACTTTTTCATTTGTTGCCGTGATACAGTAAATTTTGTTTTTGTTTCTATCGACGAGAAACATACAGAATTATCTATAAACCGTTTCACATGTGTAATAATATAGATATTAATATTAGTGATATTTCCAGTATGATAGATAGAGTTGTTATCGAATTAACTAAAACCACATTGCATTGAAACCAATAGCTATACAATTATGTTTGGATAACAACGACTCGGTAATGGTTGGTAACCAAATGGCTTATTGTTTGTGACATCATTATCTCATGATTTGAGGTGTGATTCATTATGTTAATGTTTTATGTTTTTTTTTTCTCAGATGGAAAGGCCACAGACAAACGGACATGGTTCTTTACTCGAAGAGTCCAACAAACACTTTGAGTTATCGTTTGAGTACCTCATTAGTAAGGACAACTTGAAATGGATAACCTTGAAGACGGAACATGCAACCTTTATTAGCGTCTGCTTGCAGGTTTGTGAACTATTCGGATGTTACTTTATGCCTTTGAAAAGTAATAAATTGACAAAAAAATACCTTCATTAGAAACAAAACCCTTTTAGTTGCTACAGTGATGAGTAGATAAAAACCCTTAAATAAAAAAAAAATCTTCGGTCGGTGCTAATTTGATTCTACAAAAATCTTTGGACCTCGTATTTACAAAGCGCCATCTAGCCTCTAACTATGTATAGATAGCGTATACTAGGTATGTCTATGAGCACCAGACAATGGATAAACATTACTTATGAACTTTTTTTGTAAATGCATAATGAAAGTGCTTTGGCTCTGGCAACTCTGGCCCAAATTTAAAAAAAAAAAATATTTAATATTTTTTTACCCGCCACTTTGCTGCGAAAGCAGTATGTATGTATTCGATCTAGTTCAATCCTTATTCCGTAAATAGCTTTACTATTATCTATACTAATATTATAAAGAGAAAAGATTATTTATTGTTTGTTTGTTTGTTTGTATTGAATAGGCTTGGAAACTACTTAACCGATTTAAATAATTCTTTCACTGTTGGAAAGCTACACTATCCCTGGTAAACATAGGATACTTTAGATCCCGGAAATGTGGGGGGGGGGGGGGGAAGGGGGGATATTTAAAAAAAAACTACGCGCGGGTGAAACCGCGGCCGAAAGGCTAGTACAATATACATCGCAATCCTTTTTTTTATTTGAGCCAAAGATGCCCTCCTGAGCCTAAATAACCCTCACTTAAACATAGAATCTTATTGTTTCCAGTCAATAGTAGACGAGCTGATGCGGCAGAAGAACGGCACGGGCCCGGCGTCTCCGCGGTACTTCAAGCGCGGCAGCCTCACCTACGTGCGCCGCGACGGCTCCAGCCAGCTCATCACGCCGTCCTCCTCCAGTGACACTCTCAGCTCAGCCGTGAGTCTCAGAGCACCTACAAACTTATCTGTTCCGGTGGCCAAAATTGGAACTACGTGAAATGCAATGCAAAAACGATTTTTAATGACAGTTCTACATCGACAGTAGCGACGCCGCCACCGGAACAGATAAGTTTGTCGGTCTATATCCTTTTTTTTAGAAGAGAATGCGTTGATGCATTATAACCGCAGCCTAGCTAAACCTGCGACCATGTGTGGGACTAGAGACTAAAGCGTCCACTGCCTAATAAACTCCCAGGTTTTCACTTTACACCCGATTGGGACGAGCCGGTGCCAGCATTGTGGCTATTGACCAGCTCAGCCGTGAGTATCCTACGGATATCAGAACACGAGCATTGTCATCTATTTCTCTAAGCTTTTGACCCGAACTAGCCAGGGTACGCTAATACGCTTGCACTACGATCCAGGAATTGGATAGTCCAGTTTGGAGCGACATCTGGAGGCCTACCATGAACTTTTAGTTAGCGATTCATTTCCGATGCAATTCATTTTAGGAACCCAAACTGAATCGCTAAAATTCGTACCATGAAGTGCCTTTAGCTGACTCGCATTTGCATCGCTCACGGAGGAATGAACGAACGAAATTTGTCTGTGGTCCGTGTGAGAAAGAGATAACGCTATACACTGTTGCATAAGTTAGTCTCTTTTACTCATCTGGATTGCGAAGCTAGCTGTCAAATTAAACATGACATGAGTCAATCATGATTTGACAAATGGCTGACAGTACTTGAAAACTGCTGAGAGAAAATTACGTGTTTTTAATATTGGAATTTAAAAGTCTTAGAAATTGCTTTTTTGCAGTAACACCTAAGAAACACTAAATACTTAACGGAAATACTTAAATTACGTATATTTTGACCATTTACTTTAAGTAAATAACAAAACGATTCAGTTTACGCTAAGAAATAGCAACTTTTTTTGAAACGCTTACTTTGACAGTTAAACGATTCAGTTTAGGTTGAAATGTCACGTCATGGTACGAAATATGAATGAATGAAAACAGTTTGCGATCCAATTGCCGACTTGATTTGGCGTCGCCCAAACTGAATCGCTATAAGGACGTCGTGGTATGAAATTGCGAGGCAGTTTATTTTAGGTCGTCAATTGAATCGCAATAAGAGTTCATGGTAGGCCTCCTGACCTCCGTAACATTTAACAGGGAAACCAGACTGTTTGGACATCCGACTGTGGTTTCTTTACGATGGTTGCCGTCACCTTCGAAATAATTGCGGCATATTAGAATCATGGAACTCACGCGTTTTCATTCCACTTTGCTACCACATTAATTTGGCATGCATCTTACCTGATGGTAAGCGGCCACTGCGGCCTATTTCATTAAATTGCGCTTACTTACTTATCGAGGCATCGCTATGTTATGTCACGATGTAGGATTCGCTAATCTACGAGCTTACTGGCTCCTGTAATATTATTGCCGCGAAGGTGTTATGGCGGCAGATTTAGCCTATGGATGAAATCGGCAGATTTCGCCTGGGACATGAAATAGGTGTTTTTCGGTACCAATGTGTAAAGAATAACCGAGCTCAAGAAATTATGAAGTACTCGAATTTTTTTTTATTACAGAATGGAGATTCATACACTTCGGGCAGTTCGAGGGAAATTTTCTCAGTTCAGAAATTGGCCGAAAAGTTTTCAACCGTCGCCTTCAAGTCGGGGAGGGACTGCGTGGAAAACAACGCCTTTGAGGCTATTGGGGACGAGGAGTTGTAAATAACTGCCGCGAGACGCAAGAACAAACTAAATCGAATAAATCTTCCAAAGATCGATTTGTGGTGGAGGAATTAAGTTGCCAACTTATAAAGTAAGCTAAAATGTATATACTTATCAATTTGTACCTTATTACTAACTGTACAGTTTCCGTATTTAATTAGGTATTTTTATCAATCTAATAGAACCTAAGTTAGTGTGCGTAGGTATGTAAGTGTTATTTACGCCGTCATCATAATTTACTTGCCATTAAATGAACATACATAGATATATGAAGTATTGATTAGAATAAACTATCGCATATTTCTGTCCTATAGTAGAAAATTGTGTATTGAAGATTTTTGGGGGAAATAACAAAATGCAAGATTTGTGTCAAACCTCAAATGTAACATTTACATTGATTGTTCATCTTGAGGAGTAGGTAGGCTACTACTAGGTATGTACGGACAACAGCAGATCAACCTTCCCTAATCAGTCAAAAATTCGCAATTGAAAGAGAACTCTATGTGAAGTGAATAAAGCTGAAAATTGGTTGTAGAAATTTGACAGATTAGGGTAGTCTGATGAGCTGTTTACTAAACCTATTGCAAATGAGAAATATTTGCACCACCACCTTTGTTATTACTATGAGATGAGCTGGATAACGAATGTTTTTTATACCTTTTGTGAATCATTTAATTTGGTTTCAAAACATGAACGGCATTGTCGAAAACAATATTTTCCTTAATATGTTTTATTTTTTAGTTGGCATTATTTTATACCAACCGTGCCTAGTATGCACCAAGTATGATATAATTTAAAATCAACTTAGTATATCTTCTAAGTCTATGGCGTTAATTTCATAATTATGCATAATTTATAATGCGGCTTTTAACTACGACATAATAATATGACTGCTACAATTTATTCCAATATCAGAACTGATTTTACAACGAAAAGAATGACTATTATACACTCTGTTCACCATTATTGTCCTTTAGCCGCTATATTGGCAGCATTGCCTACACTTTATAAATCTGTCAAAAAACAGATTGAAAGTATTGAAAAACAATAGTACCAATAACGCCCGGTTCACACATGCTCCGTTTTACTGTTCCGGTATAACGTGTACGTCTTTTTTCGTCGATGGCGTATATATTACTGTATACAGAATACTGTGCCATGTGTGAAGTCGCTCATACAACTACATACGCCATCGACGAAAAAAAGACGTACACGATAAACCGGAACAGTAAAACGGAGCATGTGTGAACCGGGCGTAAAGCGGCTAGGGGACTTCTGATCGTAAACGCAGTGTACAAATAAATTCCCATTGGCAAAACTATAATCATAAATCTCGCCCTTTACTTTTTTTGCTTATGGCCCTACTGACAAGGAGGTTCGTAAAGCTATTAAAAGTGGTTCGTCTGAAGTATTTTATTTTAAAAATAGAACAGCTTATTAATATTTTATTTTGCGGGTCTTAAAATTATCTAAATATTTTATTGAATGATGAGCATTATTGACATTTTTGTATTACTGGTTATTTAAGTTGCTTTCTAACAAAAGTCATCTTGTTTCACAAAATATTTTTTAGCGGTTAAGTCTAGTTTATTATTGAAGATTTAAGCTAAACCACCTAGTCTGTAAATCTCAAATAGTTTACTCGATGCGGTGATCAGGGATGTTTTAGAAGTGTGTACTAATCTTTTTTGTTTATTTTTTGGCACTTGTTACTATTGCTCCTTTTTACAATATGTATTGTATTTTTGAACAAGAAGAAACTACCATATCAGAAGAATTTTTTCTTTAAATATAAGTTACTATTCAGTGGCTTTCAAAACGTATCTTTTAAAAATGTTTTTGTAATGTTGTATGTAAATGACATAAATTGTAATGCTACAATTATCTCCGATCCATGACTATTAGATTTTACGAACAAAAATATCTACGTATTTTATCTCCGATTTATAATTGCATTTATTGTGCTATTTACGCGTCCACTAACACTGAACTTCAATAAAATTAATTTTATTATCAAATTAAGTATGTATTAAAAAGACTACTACCACAGAGATATAGATCTCTGTGACTACTACATAATTAGTAGACATTATTAGGAATAGTTAATTGTGTATGAATGCATTTCAAATTACTTTATGTATTACTGAATATTTTTAAATTAGTGGACCAAGTTAAAAATGCCAAAATGCATTTTCACTGTAAATTTTAACCTTCATAGATATGTTTAGATAGATTTATGCCTTAAAAGGCCAGTAGCAAGCATCTTTTATTG
This sequence comes from Mecyna flavalis, assembly GCA_949319885.1. Lineage (NCBI taxonomy): Eukaryota > Metazoa > Arthropoda > Insecta > Lepidoptera > Crambidae > Mecyna > Mecyna flavalis. Next base: position 6,567,289 of record OX439426.1, read on the forward strand.
GAAAAATAGACAATAAGGAGGCGATTTTCCTTTTTTATGAACTACTTATTATTAACATAACATGTACTGGACATAATTTATTCGACACTTCAGTTGTGTAACAAATATTTTTAAGTGGATTAAGGCACAGTAATTTTTAAACTACTTATCCATGCCATTATTTATCTAAATATGACTAAATAGAACTCTACATTGATGTGTGTAGTCGAAATTGTAATATCACTAAATACTTATAAAATAAATGCTACGATGATTGTGTATAAGTTATTTCTCCTATTGTATTGTTGTCTATTATAAATTTATATTTGTTATTATGGTTATGTGAAATTAAAATTATTTTAGAGGGACCATTTGTTAACTGTAATGATTTAATATACCTACATTAGTATTTATGAAATACATGCCCCATATTTCAGAGGCCATAAAATTATACATCTGCCATATATTTTCAATTCTATTCCTTTATACTATTTTTTAACAATTAATTATATTATGTAGTTAGGTCCAATAAAATGTTTTCTTTTTTATATAAATTTGCGTTTTTATTTTAATTCCTCATCACAAAATTTGATACGTAGTTGAATAGGCGAAATATGCACCACACAGGCCTTTGCTAGGCTGCCTGGCATTAAATAAATGAACCAATATTTTAACTAAATATCTATACAAATTATAATAATACTGTATAAAAGTTGCAAAATGCAAACATTGAATATAATTACAAATGAACAATGACGTTCAATTAATGAAAGAAACAGCCATAGGACACAAATCCTTTAACCTTTGTTAGTGTACACAAGAATCTCCAGAACTAGAACAGATTTGAAATAAACTTTTTTCTGATAGCTATTAAGCCTAGGCAACATGAAAGCTATAATGGATTTTGAAAACTGAAACAGCTCAGAACCACAACAGACCAGTTTGACCCTATGAGTTATAAAAATGGTGCCCTAGCAAAAATTTGCATCATTAGTGCATTTTCTATTGAGATAATAAAATCAAAGACGCGGAACTCCATGAACCCAGCTTAAAAAATATACTAAATCTATGACCCAGCTATATAACATTTATAGGAATGACCACAGACTAGTTAGAAGATAAATGGAATGACATTTTAGCTAAAGTTCAGTCTGATGAGTATTTTCTGCTGAGAGAAAGAAATTATTGGCATGATTGAAAATCCATGTGAATTAACCACTCAATCCCGAACCGGCACTCGGGTGCCGCGTAACAATAGATTTTCTATTGTGTCTGGTGATCCGGGGCTCGAAAGATTAACTCACAGGCATCAGCTTAGTTAAAAATAAACGCACTTATTATTTACCTACAAGCTGTAAATCACTTCCAAATAACTGTGATGCCTATATTAACAAAACAGACTAAATAACAAAGACATTATGAGTTAACTGCTAGATTTATTAAATTAAATAGTTAAAGTATTGTACAGAAGATAACATGAATCTTTAATAGTTCTTCTCCCATTCCTCGCGCTCCAGCCTCTCTTTCTTGACCTGTTCGACAACAGGGGAAAGGTAAAGTTTGTCTTCTTCCATTTTGGTCCACTCCTCCTTAGGGAGGATGGTTTTCTGCATGGACAACTGGATAGCGCGCACCATTCTGAAGTTGCGTTCATCAACGACGTGCTGGGGAATGCGGCGAAGTGCCTCCTTGACATCATCATTTTCATACAGGCAGTCATCACGCATAAGCCCTGGAAACCATAATTTTAAATTTAGTCTACTACGTGGATATTTTACTATTAAATTTCATTCTTGAATGTTGGAACCACTGAAAGTTAAGCAGGTATTTACAAGAACATCTTTTAGGTTATAAAGTATAGAAAATATTTAGTTTAGCAATAGAATATGCAATTAACAATTTCAACATCTTTAAACATAAACACGTACCATATTTGTTAAATCCTGCCATATTATAGGCCCACTTCTTCATATTACCTGGAATACCATGAAAAATAGATTATATAACACAACTTCTTAAGAACCCAGACTGGCATTGTTGTTATAGCAAGAATATAAAAATTAATGCTTACATAGGACCGCAGTTGTTCTCAAAGCCATTTTTCAGAACTTTGTAGGAAAAAGAACCGATTTACCAGACCACTTCGCACTACAAATTTCTTGTCAAAAGTCGACAATCGAATCGACATTTCGACAAAATTCTGACAGCTGACAGCATTTAAAAATTTCAAATGTCAAAGTGAAAAGACGTTTTTTATTGTTCATTTTATAGTTCATATAGCTTTGGAACTATGTAACGAGCACAACACTATACACTGATCAATTGAATTGTTTAAATGATTCCTATTATTTACATTGATTGAAAAAAAATAATGTATTAATTTCTACATTTATAGAGAGAGAGAAATCCTAATAGATGTAACCGGCCCGCGTATAATACTTACCGCGTATATAATAAAAAGGAGAATATTCCTTTTTTCAATATAATATTAACATTACTCGTAGAACTGCGCAGTACCAAAAATCTTTTTTGGCATCATTGTTTGTCCATATAAGCCTCAAAGGACTTTCAATTTAATGTAAATCAGTTAAATAATCGTTTAACATTGACTTGACGTAAATACAAATTATTTTATTAAAGCAGGACGTGATGGATGCCTCATGTCATGCATGCCTATAACAAACACTACCTTGTCAAAGGTTATTTGGGTGTCCCCAATCCCCAGCTTACCCCTACCCAAAGGACGTACAATTATTTTATCAAAGGTAGGACGTTGTTGCCGACAACACTACATCGTCAAAGGTTATTTGGGAGTGAGTCCATACATGGGCGTGCCCAGCTTCTGGCCCAGGGGGGGGCAAGTCCCCTTGAAAGCGGGGGGGGGGGGGGGGGGGTAGCGCGTTGTCCGCGGTTTTGTCATACACAAACACACCTACTGAAACTCCTTGAAAACGGGGGTGGGGGGGGGGGGGGGGGTTGGAGCGCGTTGTCCGCGGTTTTGTCATACACAAACACACCTACTGAAACTTTAGGTATAACTAATAAACAGCAAACAGTACGTAGTTAAATATAAGGTTCTCAGGGTTTCAATCGATAAAGTTCTACTTACTAACTTTTAAACCAACATATTTTTTTTATACCACGTCAGTTGGCAGACAGACCCGCACGCAGCCCACCTGATGGTAAGCGGTCACTGCGGCCTATTGCATTGAGGGACACTTCATCAGGAAGCGTCGCTCAATGTGCTGCATCGCTGTAAGCTCATGATCTTCGAGCCTTTAGTTTCAAGTGTACTGGCTCAACAGTTGTTAAGCTAAACTTTAGACAGTAAGATAATATTGCAGAACAGTTTTAAATGCACTTGCTGTCAGTACAATTTTTTTTATGATTTTTTTCATCATTCCAACTTTTAACAGCTCTCCATAGAGTTAGCTACAAGTCGCTCTTTATAAGTAATTTATTTCTTTCAAGGGTCGATTTGGTTTTCGGGATTAGATGAAGTCGACAAATGTTTTTTCCTGGTCAGGACCAGGAAAAAACAACAATTAACGAAGATTCTACCTGTGAGTAAGTCAACGAAGTGCTTGAAAGGTGGTAGGCGATTGACGAGAGGTCTGAAGAGTAGGTATGGTGGGTGAGGAAAAACTTCAACGCTTAATTCGGTTAATTTTCGGATGGTGATTTGTGAAATATGCGGACGGGCGTTGTCGTGGAACAGGATCAGAAGTCGGTTGGGTTAGGCAGCGTTTGGAAAACTACGTCGAGTCTTATCATCGCCGATTCCACAATGTCTAAAGACAAAGTCTTCAATCAGTGCGACCTACCCGTCATGACATATGTAGGTACGGAGCCGAAAAGTTGACACTTACGGCACGGCTGGTCCACAAGTTTAAAGTCACTCAGCAGGCTATGGAAAGAGCTATGCTCGGCGTTTCTCTGCCGTATCGTATCTGAAATGAGGTGATCTGGCAGAGAACCAAAGTCACCGACATAGTTTGCCGGATTAAAACCGATAACCGTTGTAGTAAACAGGTCCTAGAGTGGAGACCGCGTCTCGGTAAACGTAGTGTAGGACGCCCTCAGGCCAGGTGGAGCGATGATCTGCGCGCAAGATGGCTGGCAGGAGCTGGATAGGAGTGGCCGAGGATCGATCAGCGTGGCTAGCATTCGGAGAGGCCTATGTCCCGCAGTGGACTGTTCGGGCTGATAATAATGATGATGAGGATCAGATGTCTTCTGTTGACCAGTGCCTGGCTGCTTCAGATGCAAGTTGCGGTGATTGTCTGACCAAAGTCGTTTTTTGGTGGGTTTTTGCCTTTGGAAAGTGACTGACTCATAGTTCTTGTGCAATCCCTGGAGCTGTTTGCGATGGGTCAGACTTAGCTCCACCAGGGTCCTCAATTCGTCGTCCTAAAGTAGGTCAACCACTACGAAGTACATTTTTAACGCTGATACCTCCGGAACGAAATTTCATTGTTGAACGGTGCTTTCTTCAAAGACAAATAACACTTTCAGATAGAGTGAAAAATTATTTGTAAGAAAAGATGTCGAAACGCGAAATACCATGATGATGATAATATATGATTAAAAAGCATCGCTTCTACATCAAAAGTAATTTTCGAGGATCTTCTGCAAAACGGTTTATAAGGTCTTCCGTGAAAGAATCGCCCATACTGTTTGCAAATTCAGTTTTATATGTAAGTACACTGAGCAAACAAAATTTAAAGGATGGAGCGTAAGGCCCCGTTTTCACTTCGATTAGTAGTAATTAGGCGAGTTCATACATGTTCTGCGAGATTTCCAGGGGGGGGCAGCTGCACTTGTTACTTTGATTTGTAGTAATTAGACGAGTTCATACATGTACTGCGAGATTTCCAGGGGGGGGCAGCTGCCCCCCCTGCCCCCCCCTCGGTACGCCCATGAGTCCATAACTACCCCTACCCACCCAAGGCATAGTACTACTTGGTGTGTGTGTGGCACAGTATTAATGAAAGATATCAGATGGCCATAAGTGGTCTGTGTCATGCAGGTATTTAATCATTTTTCTGAGTTGCAGTACTTGCAGTCTGCGGGTATCACTTAAGCCCCTCGTGCTAAGCAACTGTGTCACAGACATACTCTTTACTTTTCTGACGCATCAGAGGCTCACCACTGCCACGTTCAAAGGAAAGCGGACTAAATGGCAATCGCTTCATTGTAATAACCAGACTGGTCAAATCGAGGATCATAGTCGAAGCGGACCCTGAGCTCCATACTGGATGCAATCGGGAATACGCTGAGATGATAATGATGATGTTCAAGGGCTAAAGCGGAAAAGACAATTAAATACGAGAGATACATGTTAGGTATAAAAGTTATGTAACACCACACCACCACACCATGGAGCTTTTATTGTGGATGGCTTATTCGAATCCGATAAGATTACAGACAGGACATATTATTTTCGAAATTGTCTTGACTTACTCTATTCAATTTTTACCTACCCTACCACCAAGGAAATTGTCGGTACTTTCGTTGTGATAATGTAAGAAGGCTGAATTTGTATGACAAAAATTCTATTTTAATATCTTTGGTTTACAGGGTTTACAACGTTTTTTAGAGGAAAGCAAACAAGCACGTCGGCCTCCAGATGGCAAGAGGTCACTGTCACTACTCGATACCTGCATCACAGATGCGGTAACTACTTACATTGCCCGCCTTATAGAAAATAATATGATGCTTGCTACCTATAAAACCATTCAACAACAGAATATTATGCATGTTATGCATGTAAAACTAATTCAAAACGAAATGATGAAAATTAAGTGTTTCGTTTTATCTCTCTTTAAAATAAGTTATTATCTATCATCCCGGTTCGTAAAAGAATAATATTACGAACTCATGCTCGACCTATGTGATATGTCAGATAATTATTGCTTGATTTATGAAATCTCAAGGTATAAATATTGTAATAAAATATACTAAATCTATGGTAATTTATCATAAATCACTGAGGTCAATTATAATACGCGCGGTCATAAATCCAGTCAGGATTTTTTGAGAACTATAAATTTATGAAAAAAAAGCCCGTTTGTTTTTTTGTTTAATATAAACAATTAAAACCTCTTACGATTAATTTCAGAGACGTTAAGCACGATTTATATATTGCACTCCCTGACAATACAGTGGGATAGTCAGTCTGACACGATCTCACGACCGAAGAGAGATCAGGCGCAGGACCAAGCAACGGCTTAACGTGCTTTCCGTTCCGAGGCAAGGGTGAGCTTTATACCGCCATCTTCCAGACTCCAGACTGTGACTGAGTATTCATAACAGCAAAACCCAATCAATTTTTTTTGGTTCGACCCGGGATTTGAACCCAGGACGGCCGCACCGGGGCCCGGGGGGGTGTGGCCGTCGCTTAAGGTGCGACCTAATAGCCACTGCGCCACGAAGACAGGTAAATTTTCAGTGATTTATGCGTAAAAGGATGAAAGACGTTACTTTTGTGTTTATATTATTACTAGCCGTTTGTCCGCGTTGACTATATGTCGTTATCCGCTTCTAAACTATTATCCCATTCCCATTCCCATACCAACAATCACGCCAAAAAAACCCTAGTTCCGTTTCACAGACTAAGTAGTGTTCCGTTTCGACGCGAGATGGAGAAGCTCATAATTAAAACTTTTTTTAAATTTCAAAATGTAGAATATACGCGAGTTTTCATCCGTTTAAACTTTTTTTTTTAGTTTTTATTTTTCAATTTCTTCCTGTTCTGTTCATTACATTAAGTTATTTTCAATTTCCTCTCGTTCTCCTTCGAGCCAACTTCGAGCAAGTTGTTTATTATGACGTTAAGTCAACTGTCAAATTCAATTTGGCATTAATCTTATGTCAAATGTCAAAGCGTCGTTCGTGGGCAGTGGGCTTCGATTAATCTTAAATTAGATATTCAGACTAATCGTGGTCTTGTTTTTCCTAATAATAATATGGAGCAGCGAATACAGAGTAATATTTACAAGTGGTCCGTTTTGAGGTTGGACTAGTGAGTGTTAGATAAAGTTCCGCTGCGCGTGGCCCGGCCGTGCTTCTTATCAAGTTGTTTGTTTGTCCTCTTCGACTTCGAATGCCCTCGCTCGACCTCCTAGCTCCCCGTCCCGCTTATCATTATCAGTACGAATAAAATGAGAAGGAAGGTAATTAATTCACCAGATACCGTCGCGCATTCACTCACGAAGCACTTTCATACGCGTATCAGAAATTCATTGTTGTGTTGTAGCTAGACTACATATTCATTTGTAATCCGTTTATTTCGTGAATAAGTTTCGTCTGTGTTGAGTTAATCGTTGGGATTTTTTTCTTCATCCTGCATTCAAGAGGAGGAATGCCAAGTGACTGTCGAGACTGTTTGGGTATTCGTTATCGAATCAATTCCCTGCACCAAACCTGGAAGTGGCTGCATCAGACCATCGCTCTACACGAGTATCTGATCTCCCTCTCTTCGGCTGATACCGACGATTGCTGCTGTGTGCATTAGTGATTTAAGTGTGGACAATTTGAACTCTAAAATTTTTAATTTTATCGTTATAGACCTAAGTAGCATAAACAATTGACGCTTAATAAAATAATTGTTACGAGGTTCATACAGAAAAGTATCCGTTTTAGATAATTAAAATGGCCCAAGCAATGATGAAGAAAATTGCCATGAGCAGTGCTTGCGTTGTGGTTGGAATCACCAGAAGAGCCAGTTCCCGCAGTCTGGCTACGGCCACTACCAATTTGACTGCTAAGAAGAAGGAACGTGAGTTGCCCACAGAGGGGGAGATCACCAAGTCGGTCTTCATGTCACAGTCTACGGACATTTACAGCAACCTGGCTTTGGAGGACTGGATGTACCGTAACATGGATTTCAGCAACCACCATGTCATGATGGTGTGGCGCAATGACCCATGCGTTGTTATTGGGAGACATCAGAATCCTTGGTTGGAGGCTAATTTGCCCCTTCTCGCTGAGAGAGAGATTGCTCTTGCCAGACGTAACAGTGGTGGAGGCACTGTATACCACGACCGTGGTAACCTTAATGTCACTTTCTTCACTCCTCGTGAGAGGTATGACAGGAAGTACAACTTGGAACTGATCAAGAGAGCACTTTTCCGTGGTTTTGGAATCAAGGCAGCTATTAATGAGAGGGAGGACCTCATTGTTCGAGACAAATACAAAGTATCCTTTTCAAAAATATATATTTTATAAGTCATGTGCACTATGTTATCTGTAATAGAAAAAATATTATAATGTGTTGGTAAAACTAAATGGTTGTCAACCATGTATATTATAATAATGACATATTTCACAGACATGGATTTATATAAATTGTTGATTCAATTATCCTTTATGGGTATTTTTATACGGTTTTGAATATCCATTCACTGCTAAGTCACTTTGACAGAATCTATCTCTCATTAACAATTTAAACTAAATGTAATTCATAGTGCCACAGGATGCGATTGAAGCCTTAAAAAACAATGTTTGACAATTTCTATACTTTTTCCCAAAAAAAATTCCTTAACTATAATCTCTTAGGTATCTGGAACAGCTTCAAGGCTAAGCCGCTTGACAGGATACCACCACTGCACTCTTCTAGTCAATGCCGATAAGGCAGATCTCAGCAAAGCTCTGGCTAAACGCGAGGTGGGTACCAAATCCTACTATGACAGGATTGTTTATTAGTAATAAGTTTCATAGCATGACAATCATCACATTTTCATGTCTGTATTGAAATATATTGCAAATGTTTATGAACGTGCTGGTATTTTAAGTGCATAATATATTTTGAAATGATAGGTACAATTTTAACATGTCTGTGGCGTAACTCTTTGTCCTATCTAAGCATTGGCCACAATCTAATGAAATAGCCACAATGTAAATGAGATTTCTAAATATGCATGCATTGATGTCAAAGATCAATCAAGCTTCTGATGAGTCATTGTTTGCTACCAAGCATCAATGCATAGATTGTGCATGCAATGCATTTATTTAGTTTTTTGTTCTTTTTTGTCAATAACTAAGTACTTCCTACTTATCAATTTTCTGTGTAATATTTGTTTCATCATTTGGGAGTTCTTGTCATTTACTAAAAATACTAAAATACTATTAACACCCATGTATTTTTGTATGTATAAATAATGGCTTTATGTATGTGTAAGAACTTAACATCACTAACATTGTCATTCCTCATTACCTTATAAGTTAAGGGGCATTTTTAATTGTATTTAGCATGGCATACAGACGAAGGCGACGATGTCCACGCGCTCGCCGGTCGCCAACCTGGTGGAGATGGACAACCGGGTGACGGTGGACAGCCTGCAGACGGCGGTGGGCTACGAGTTCCTGCGCACGCCCGCGCTGCACCTCGGCGACGGTGGACAGGACATGATCTCGAAGCAGAGAGGATTCCAGTTCGTGAATCCTACTGACGATTGGTTCCCAGGTATGTTTCAACTTTAAACTCATATCTTACTCTTTTTTCGTTGACTGGGCTGATGATGTTTTGTGATTCTCCCATATGCGCCCGTGGCCGTGAGTTCGAATCCCACCCCGGAAAAACCTCTATTTAATGAACATTTGTGTTTTTGTGTCTTAATTACAAATGCCACAAACACTTAATTACAAATAGATATCCTTCGTATTTTTCAATACCCATAACATAAGTACTTAATTTGGGGTCAAATCAATGTATGTAATGTGATACTGTCCAAAATTTTTAAAGTTTTAAGTCTAAATTGTACATGGTTGCAACTTGGCAAAATAAATGTTTAAGAAAGAAAACAAAGAATAAAAATAGTCATTGTTCTTTTGTATTCATATTGCATTTTGTCTTTTGTTAATCAATCTATTTTAACTAATAAACTTTGCCCTATGCTCTTGTGACTTCCTGTACGTAAGATGTTTCAAATGACGTATATTTGTTAAAGGCCTTGAGAAGTTGAAGAGCGAGCTGCAAACTTGGGACTGGTGTTTCGGCAGAACACCAGACTTCAGCGTGAGCCGGTCGTTCCCGGTGCCAGCGGAATTGCTCGCCCCTTCGACAGTATATTCGGGCACGCAGGAATTGGTCATCAGTATGAGCGTGGTGAAGGGTCTGATCGACGACGTCACCCTCAACATTCCGCCTGGTCTCGTAGAGTCCGGGTTCCACGGCGAGGCCTCTGTCATCACACACCTCAAGGGTAAAAGATTTACCTCGGAAGCCCTGTCTGCGCTCCAAGAAGCGATGTTGACGCGTCACTTGACTGCTGACGTCAGAAAGCTAGACGACAAGGAACAGTTTGTCGCGAAGTGCTTCGACCAGGTTGTTAATACTATATAAATAGTTTATATATTATTATGATATTCGTAAAGGTGCTATCTATGTTATGTGTATCAATGTTCTTATTTTAGACATTTATCTTAACTATAAATGTTATCTTGAGCATATTGATAAGTTTATGTTGTTTAGGCCTTCGGTGTAAATATAACACTTAAGTGGCATAAAAAATATTTTTATACAAAAAATTGGTGCTTTTAGACATTGTATAGTGTATTCAACTGCATTTGTGTATGTTGGTGCTTCCTATGCCTACTGTCCTTAACCGTTTCTAAAGGTGTTTGGTTTCTTATATGTCATTTACTTTCGGTCTGCTTATTACATTGTGTTCTTTTAGTTTAGTGTTTTAATTATAAATGTCGTATATCTAAAACTTAATATGTCGTTCATAATATTCCATTTAGTCTTTTAATAATAACAGCACTCATTTTATAAGACTTTCGAGCATAAGCCATGAGACTAACCATTTCCACCTCTCATATGATTTAATGTGACATGAATACACTATTAAGTTTTACGCGTACGATAGCAACACGCGAGTCGCACCTTTGTGCTGAACGCTACAAGAATGCATCATATCATTTGTTTTAATTAAATTATAATTTTTGTAATTGCATTAACTTACCCATGTAATGTTACTTATCAAACATTTAATTTTGTGTAGCATGTACCTACTATTGTTTTACGTATAATAGTGTAGAGAACCTAGATACCCAAGAAACCATTTCATATCTTATCCATTGGTTTCATAAGATCTGCCCTTAGCGGGAACTTTTTTGTATGAAATGGATGTTTTTTTTAGTTTCTAGTTTAACTGGTTATTTTAGTTTAATTTTCAGGTCACTTCTTTGTCATAAGTAGGTTTTTGAACCGATCTTGTTAAACTACAATAATAAATTATCATATAATTGATTTATGTTGTATAGATATATATTTTTAGTAGTACTTACTATAAAATATATAGTATGTACCAAGTTTTAGGATATGTAAATTCTAATATACTGTTTTAATTACATTAACCGTTTGTGGCAAAGTGCATAGTTGATCGTGTATTATTTAGTTTTATTTGTATGTGTAATAAAGTTGCACGGCATTGAAATTTTCTTTTATTTATTTATTATATAATTTCGCATCATAATCGGCCCAGTTGAAATACTTGAAAGCTCAAGGTGAAGGTTGAAAGATATTCATAACGTCATCAATAAGTTGACTTCTGACTGATTCATGATCAATGGGCTTAATCAGCCTTACGAACAAGGAGGCGGCGTAACGCTACTAAAACGGCTGTGGGTTTATGCGCGCAAGTCAATGAGGATTAGTAAAGGCACGCGCACTTGTCCTCGCACAACAAAAACCCGCTTGGAGCCAGCTCTTCCTCTCGCTTTCTGAAGAGCCGCGGTGGTGGTCGCTGGCCGGCCGCCGTGCAGCCAGTCTGCGTTCGTGCATTGACGCGCGCGCGCACCGTGCGCCATATTGAATTCACATTGGTTGCTATGACAACCGCGTAAACAATCGCGACGTTATCGTGATCGGTACATTTTTCAAACATAAAAAAGTTGAACTTTAAAGTGCTGTGGAAAAAATTGCATGCATGATTCCGTTCCGGAAAGAAGACAAGTAAGTGTTACTCGTACCTATTTGTAATAACCAAAACAATACTGATTAAACATTCACAAGTCTTTCTAAGAATATTTTTTGTTTTGTTTGGAACTTAGATACAGTATACCTACTTAGGTACTAGTATTATGAAGACTGTTATAATGTTTACGTCAGCTAACATTATTTATTTGTCTGATATGTCTTCAAGTCATAGGTATAGTATCTTCAAGTAAGTTGGTACGTTAATGACAATAACAAACATTATCTTCACCTATATGACAACAGATAGGTAGGTATACATAAATAAACGTTTAATGAGCTGTGAGATAAGTTGATCATTACTTAATTACTTATTATTTAATATTATATTGGTGTTTGGTGGCGCAGAAACGCGAAATTATACCCTATTTTAACTGCTAATACCTACTATTGTGATAAGCATAGTAAAGTTCGAATCCCGTCCACGAAGAAAATTACGAACGTTTTTGTTCTTTGGATCCCGGTAGATTTCATAAATAAATTAAAAAAAAAACCAAGTATGTAACATATCTGTTAGCTGTAAAGATTCGTACTTTTGTCACTTTTAACATTATCTACCTATATATTTCTTAATACCTACATAGGTAATGACTGTTCTCTGAAGCCGGTCAAAATGTGATTCATTAAGAGACGCAAATGGTGCCTTAGTTTGATTAAATGCAGATAAATATAGTTATAATCTGAGATAATCCAATTTATTCTTATCTGCGGGTACTGCGGGTAGGTATAATTATTGTAAATAAATATCTCTTGACATTATTCACACAGCGCCATCTAGCCCCAAACTAAGCATTAGCTTGTGCTATGGGTGCCAGACAACGGATAAACATTACTTACTTATATACTTTTTTTTGTAAATACATACATAATATACATAGAAACACCCAGACCGATACAAACAGACATGTTCATGCACACAAATGTTTGTACCGTGCGGGGATCGAACCCGCGACCTCTGGTGTACCTAATAGCCGACTTCTCGACCATTACACCAAACGGCTCGTCAAAGTCAGTCAAGTTGTAGGTAAAAGTCACAGACGATGTTAGTAATAAAAGAACTTTGTGAACATTTACGACATTTTAAAAATAATTAAAAACTGGAATGTCTTACGAATTAAGTTAAATCATAGAACGATTTTAATTGCAAGTTTATGTTGTTTATGGTTTTGAAATATTTCAACAGTAAAGTGTAGGCAATTAAGGATATTCATACTATCAAGCTTGGTGAGGCATCTTTTTGGAAAGGATAACACAAATAATATGATACATATTCAAGAACGAACATTAGTTTTTTATTGACTTAAATTACATATTACTTAGTTATAGGCAGGCCAATTCTCTATTTTAGGTTTGTTTTTTAAAATCTAAAAGTTGAAGAAGTTTTCCGTTTTTGTTCCATTCCTTTTCATAATAAAGGGCATTTAGCATTACGTTTTAAAGATGGGCTTCGGAAATCTAAAAGACGCTCAGAGAATGGAATTACACTTTCACCTAGATAACCTGCCTGCCTGTGGATAGTAGAACATTTCCTTCATCTTTAGATATGTATTAAATAACTAATGCCCATTACAAAGATGCCATTCTATGTAAAATGCGCGATTCTGTTTGCCTTGTCTTCCGAAACTATTTGTATTTTTCGGATTCTGACGAACAATTAGGCGGCATCCTAAAAAATGTACACTTACAGGATCAAGGAATAGTAAGTAATTTTTTTCTATCAAACGCCAGGTAGGAACATTTCGTAAAAGTCATTAAACTTGCAAGTGGTTTACTAGACGAAATACCATAACTTCTCAAGGTAATATTAACCGAGGAAGACTGAACATTATTTAACAACTAGCGGAAGACATGACAAACTTCCGTGAATCTAATAACCTGCCTGCATTAACACAAGGCAATTAGATACGTATTAAAGTTAACGGTATACCTATAAACCATTGAGAATATCAACTCAGATCAAACTTGTACAGAAAGATGTTATTGTTGGAAACCTAAAAAGGCCTGTTCAACTTTTTCCTAACTATCGGCATTTGTTTTAGGAATTTATAGGAGTGGGTGTAATGTAAGTAAGCATATCTAATGTTGATGTTGACCATGCTAAGGGATTTAAATTACGTAAATAATCAATTTTTCATAATATTTTTGGCCTAATTATGTATTTGTATTGTGTTCCAACTTGGTAACCGGCCTCTGTAACAAACGATGGGTTTAATAGTTTAGTCTTAACTTTATCTTCATCTACCAGGCTGATATTTTGCCGAAGTAGAAACATGTATGTATAGGCATTACCTACATAAACGAAGAGAAATTATATCAAATGTACCTACATAAAAATGTTTAGCGTGTACAATCATCTCTATCTATGTAATTCGCTACGTATGTTACGTATAGGTAGATACGTCGTCGTTGCAAATAAAGAGAGCACATCGCAATTAAGACAGGCGGAAGTTCAAACTTAATACTGTGGTTCAATGAATTAGATCCGTTCGCTGACTAACATTCTATTGACTTTATATGACCTCTGACACTTAAAGATACTACATATAATAATAAGTTTAGGCAAGCGTTATTAGACTGGAATTACCTAACCGGATGTTAATGCGCTAGCTATAAAATTAAAACAATATGCATCGTAGTTAGTACTAAAACAGGCGGACTAGGTTACATTCTACACGAAACCCAAAAAAATTCAAAGTGCATTTGGAGTGGGTTTCTTTCAATTAAGTAGAAATTTATGTAAGTGAAATAGAAATAGAAAAACGTTTATATGGCACCAAAATAACAACACAAGGTATATGATGAACAAACTTCAAGATAAACTACTTATTACAAGATGAACTTAAACTAGTAACAATATTAAACTTAAAAAAGTGCGAGTTGCACTTATGTGAAGTTAAATTTTGCATGAAAACATGTCATAATAATGTAAATTACGGATGTAATAACAGTCTACCTTATCTAATTGTTTTTGAAATGAAGAAAGTCTGGTCAACGTGCTCAGTTACATTGTGAAGTTGAACCTTTGTCGCTTTGAGTGTATGTACCTACCTAAATATAACAGGAGTCTCTGTTCACTATTTACACTTCTGGCTCAGCGAACCGTATCGTAACATGGACTCCGGCACAATTTCAAGTTATGCTTTCCTATTTAAAGCCATTTTAGACCAGTTGACGATATAGAACCCAAGGTAGGTCTACTTTGTCCTGCCAGCGGCACCTAGGACGCCCTACCAGACGTCCTAGCCAAGCTCCCTTAACAGATCGATCATCTTCTATTCGCTCAACATGCCTAAGCTAACGAAGTCTGGCAGATCTAACTTCTTTGACAATTGGCTATGTTAGGCGACACTAGGCCTTCGATCTCTCTCTCTATTCTTCCTTCTCTTTCTCTTCCTGTCTTTGTATTTGGTTGGTTCAAGAAATTTTCCCAATATCATTCTTTCCCCTACTAGCAATGTCTACGCATTCGTACATCAGGTTCAGGATGGGTCTAATTAGTGTTGTAGACATGAATCTTGGTATTCCTGTAATAACATTATTTAATTTCTTCTTAAACTTAGGCACCTTATTGTATGTACATAATATATCCAGTAGGCATAAAACTTAGTGTAATGTATATGTAGCGATTTAAATAATTATTACTAGATATTAAATAACCGTTACTAACAGATCTTAGTAACAGTTATATTATTACCGACAAGAATAAGTAGGTAACCAATTCGTTATTATAATGATATTTTCCGGAAAGAACAATGAATTTTAAGTCAAAAGGAAGATTCCATCACTCAATTTTTATCGACAGTTGGTGAATAGATAAGAACTTCCTTCAAGGTCAACTTTAACAAAAACATTTAATAACTGTGAATATAGTCGACGGTCAAATAATAGTAATCTCCAAGGTGGAAAAAACGCCAATACCGGTACAAGTTTTATTAATCTGATGACCTAAGTTATTTACTTTTTATAGAGTTCGGCTGTAATAAAACAACATCTTCCATATTATTATAACTTCATGTATCTAAAATTGTAGACACTTTATTTCTGATTTCTTAAATAGTAGCATGAAAAAGCAACTTGATAGATATTCTTACAACCCAATATTGCTTATTTCACTTTGATATATCGACTTGCCTCATCAATCTGCATTGTGAACTATTCTTTCACAACGCCCGCGCGCCCCAGCCATTGCAAACCTTAAAATGTTGGCACGACTAAATACGAGGGATCCTTTATTAACCAATAAGCTGATTAAATCCATAATGCTGAGCCATTCTAAAAAAACATACCTTATGGTATTCAAATCAATTCTATGGCATAGAGCACATAGATCTCTGTGGCATAGAGACTACGCCGCGCCCGTAGAGGGGACGCGTAGTAAATATTCTTTCATAAGTTAATTAATGCAGAAATTGCTTCCACTTTGCAATGCAATATTATTGATGCAGTTATGCATTTAGCAGCAATCGATCATCGGTGTACGTCGTGTTTGTTTCTTAATTGAGGATTTGAGCTTCCACACGCCACGTGGAGCATAAATTGAAGTTCCGTTGTATATTATAGGAAATTATTGGCATAATATGATTTAACCCGTTCACACGGTAAAGTGTCTCCTTAATACATAATAATAGAGTCCATGGGCGTTTTGTTATAATAATGTCTTAAATATTCGGGTTTTCATATTTCTTTGTTTGGATGATTTCCCTTATTTCTCATTATTAAAATTATTGGTTCTTTAAATAATCTTTTTATAAATTTATAAGGGCTTAATTAAAATACTTAAAGTATACGTTTACCTATGCTTCTCTATTATGTTACAATTCACCGGTTTTATTCTTGAAGGTTGTGGAATAAGGTTACTTCCTACATTTAATTTATACAATTCGTCTGTACTTGCCTTGTATGTAGAAATTATGTTGATTAGCATATTATTATAATGTTTTATACAACTAAATTTAACTTTATAACAAGACATTTCATTAGTGTTGGGGTTTTACTCGGGGATTTAGATATTATTGACGCCAATTTATAGTAGTTAAAATTATGAATTTATGGTTTAAAGGTTAAAGAACTACGATGATTGCGCTACAAGGATATTATCCTTCATGGTTTTGATTCTATTATTTCTGTGTATGCTATACATACTTATTAGTTAATGTATTAAACATGTACTATATAATTTTATTTTACATTTGTAAACGTACCTACGTAAATTTAATTTAAATTTTTAAATTGGAAAATTCCTACTCTCCAATTTAAAATAACAAGCTTATACAAAAATAAAATTGAAATTAACGCGTTATTACGATTAAGAGCAACAGAGTGAGTTAATCAACAAAATACCGAGCTTCTTTTAATCGGCATGGGAAGCACAAACTAGAGCTATAGGTAGGGGAGACCGGGGCTGGAAGTGCCGGGGGTAAATTGTTCCAACGCGAATATCTCGAAAACAGAAAGAGATAGATATACGATCGTATTGTGTCGCGTAATGCCTAACAGTCGGGCACAAACGGCTGCCATTTTAGTTGCGTCAGCAACGCGGACCAAGTGGCAGTGTATGTGAGGGTCCGCAACGCCACGAAAGTAAATATTTTCGTTTCGATACTTTTTGGTCGCAAGGTAGCATTTTTCGTGCGTTTAACATGAGAGTTTTAGTAAAATATTTGTTATTTATCCTAGTTTGTTATGCAGTGTAATTTTAATGCTTTGGGCATAGTGATTTTTATATGTGAGACAAAATATCACACTCTAATAAGCGGGGTAAAATGTGCCGGTCATGGGGGGCTGGTTGTGCCGGTCCATCAATACTACAGCATGTTTCTGCGCAAAGCCACTGCAGCGTTGACTGTACAAATGAACCATTTGGGTAATCAAGAACAACTGTCAGTACTCTCAGGAGCCTATTCCTTGCTGCAGCTTCCAGCTTCCTCAATCAGCTGATAACAACACAGGAGATAAAAATACAGCAATTTTCTCACCAGAGCTAATACGACCACTGCCTAAGGCACCTTCCTGATTAATTGGACATAATAAAGGACGTAAAAGGATGACAGCTGTTCTTACGGACACTCCAGGGAAGAAATTTTTTGGCTGAAGAACAGGCTAATAAAAAGGAAAAGAAAGAAAGTGAAACTAAAATGAAGGTTAAGGGAAAAAGGAAGGGAAAAGGCAAAGGAAAAGGCAAGGGAAAAGTTAAACAAACAAAAAAGCCGACTAAGAACTCCGCTAAGAGAAAAGTTTTGTAAGATGACGACCGTTGAGACCGTTCTGATGGCGAAAACTGTTGATTTATAGTAAAATGTATAACGAATAAATATATTATTATAAAATTGATGTCTTTAAAACTTTAAATTAATTTTCATTCACGTAAATCACCTAGCATTATCAACGGCACAACCGACCTCAGCTACGGCACAACTTGCCCCAATGTGGGGTTGGAAGTGCCTTGCCGCCGCTGTATAAAAAAATCACTTCTTCTAAAAAACTATTAAAAATGTGCGAAATTAGTTGGTAAATTCGAATTATAGACTAAATTTGGCTTAGGATGAACCACTACTTTCAGACATAGTACTTGTTTTATCCGAATCATATAAGGATTTGTCAAAATCGGCACTTTCAGCCCCGCTCTCCCCTATTTGGAAAATCGAAAGCTTTTTTCTTAATGATAACTCAGACCCGCGAGTCTAACACTTTGTTTAAAGATCATATTATTATTAGCAGTGGTTTTCAACCTTTAAAACTTAATAGCAGTGTTCACTAAAACTAGTTTTTACACACACCGATATTTAGATTGACCTCATTTGTCATGTGATTTACCCACACAAGCCATTAAAACTGGGCCAAAAGGTAACATCAATTACTCTTTTATTAAACACACTAGACTCTATAGTAATAAAGAAATAATAATTAATGTAATTATCGACTAGTTCTCAAAGTTTCACAAGCATTTTGCGCAAGCGCTATTTATTATATTTATAACTTTCGCGTATTAAATAGATTAATGTATGGAATAGATTGATGATAACATGTAATAATACATCTTAGTTCGATTACCTATGTGTAAATACTTATGATGGGTCAAGAGGGTCGGTTCAATCGGTCATTCGTGGAGGAGCTCCTCACCTCTTCGATAAGACGAGTGACAGTGTTATCAAGGTAGCCAAAACAAAAACAAAGGAATATTTCTAAAATTAGCAAAATGTTTTGTTGTCGCAGCAAAGATTTCTTTTCACCACTGCCTGATAAGTTGTTTATTATTTATGTCAAAAGATGATGTTGTCAAGGAGACAACTATTCAAGAAGTAAATTTTCCTAATAAAAGACAGCATCGTGGATATCTAACGAATAAATTACCGAGCTTATCTCATTTTAGTGAAATTGATCCTTCCATGCTCAGTCACAATGCCACATCTAGCACTTGAGCCGCGGCTACAATCTCTTATTTCTTTAAGTACATACATATATTGTATTAAATAAAATGGAAAATAAACCTGCGGTGGTCCTATATTTCGCATAGGTAATAAGCTAAAACTCAATAATTATCTGTATTTACTACTATGTTTATTACCTAAATTTACAAAGCAATTAATACGTATTATTGATAAATTAAGTAATAGAATCCTCAAAGGCTTACATACATTACACAACGTTAGCGTATCAGTCGTCTATAATTAAGTGGGAAGATGTAGGTATGTACAGTAAGAAGCACATCAACCTTACCTATTATTTATTTCATGTGTAAATGTGTAATTTTTAATTAAAGATTTGTTTTTGCGTTTTAAGGGTGATTTTATTGACGGCACTTTATTAGTATATATAACAATTTTATATGTATATAACACTGAACTAGGTTCCATTTCTGGGTCCGACAATTTGATAACTGTTTTAAATGAAGATCAACTCAAAGATTAAAAAACCCTTGGAATCAATAGTGCTTGCTTCAATAGTGATGACGTAATTTATTGTCAACTTATTCCAGTAGTTAAAGGTTATTGTTTTTTAAGGATAATAAAGAATTATTATTAAGAAGCGTAAGGCTATCGAACCCGGAACGGAGGTCCCTAACCTTTAAGGTTGGCTTGGCATCAAAACGCTATCGTACATACATGTAGCTCTTTTGGTTTAATTTTCTTTTATCTGAAATGGGCATATCAATTAGGTTTACATTAGAATAAATAATGGAACCTGTACCCGAAGACAATACCTGGCCGATGCTAAAAGGACAGTTTGTACCATTACAAAGTGCGTCGGCTTCAAATGATTTGAGAGGAGGACAGAGGCCACAATCAAAAATAATGGGACGAATACATAAGTCACACGTAACTCATACATTCGTGACATAATAGTACCATAAATAGTCAAATTCGTTCTTCCATGCAATGTCGTACTTGCCGTAATAAAAATATGATTTTACTTCAACTTTCTTTCTCTGTTGTCGTACATTGAGTGATGCCGTCGTGACTTCGTGATCAGTAACACTTGGGAAGTGGGAACGGGGCATCCGTATTTCTATAAATAAATAGGTGTATATTACGTACAAACCTATGAAAGGTGATATTACGGCTGTGAATGGGTATCAATTTGCGTCATTCATTCACACGAAGTCACGAAACGTAATTTGGAGGGAATTTTTGTAAAGAAATAAACTATTATAGATTTCAATTCAATTTTTACGACTTAGAAGGCGCAGTGGTGGCGAGCTTTTTTACCAAAGGGTCGCCGATTTTATTTTCGCACCAAAGCTTTTATTGTTTGCGTGCATCTAAAGTGATACATTTTATATGTTTTCTGTACGTTCAAAATTAATGATCATAAAATATGAATGATTATGTACTCATATATGAGGTATAAAAGGACGATAGTCGATAGAAGGAGATTGCAACATGAGCTAAGGGCGATATCGATAATGCCTATGCTTTGTCATTAAAAAACAAAGTATAAAAAAGCGGGACCATTTTTTCTAATAGACTCATAGTTTTAAAACGAAATAAATAATGATTATGATACTTAGATAAAAATATTTTCTTTCGACAATTTTTTTTTATAAGGAAGCAGTCAGGATGACCTCCCTCCAACTTATGGTAAGCGGATGTAAGGTCCTTTACATAGCTTTCATGGGATTCCTGTTAATCTCCTGCAGCTCAATTATTATGACTAGAATTAAGAAATACGATGATTGATCAATCATTGAGACATAACATTAAAACAATAACTTTTCCTTTACAAATAAAATATATTTTTGAGAAGTAATGAACGTTTCGTTTAATATTGTCATGCCAAAACAAGTTTTTTGAGTCACAGGGAATTTTAAAAATGCATGCAATTCTTTATTTCCAAACAAGACATATTTCACTACTACTATCATATTCTATTGCAATATTCTTTCTACTGCAATTAATGACGGAGTTGACCTTTAGGACACATATTATTTCGTCATCACAAGGATGAATTTGCAATATAATAAATTAGAAACAATAAATTTTTGGATAGAACAATGTACGCAAATTAACAAGTTCTCCGTTTAGTGTCTCCTGCGGGGCTATTTCACTTATAAAAGGTTAGGAACATTACGAAATCTTAGAAGTTTGATGAATGCACCTGATTGATCGACCAATAAGTAATAGTTCATTTGCATTATATTACGAAGATTTTTGATTAGCGAGAGTGGCGCCTCTGTTATTTGACAACATCACATTTACTGGTCTGACTCTCCAAGTCAGTTCTTGTGATATGGGTATCACCACAAAGCAAATGCTTTGTGGGCATTACAACTAAAATACATATAAACATCCAGAACCAGGAAAACATCGCATCCCATATATTTTGGTCCTGGGAATCGAACCGCGACGTCCCATAGCAGGGTCACTACCGAATGTGACATCGGGTCAGTCGATTATTAATTTAAGCGTAGGTGTAACCTAGCACTTTAAATAGGTAGGTGAGATAATTAATAGCTATAATAGTATCGACTCTATGTGGATCCTGTTAACTGTCGTGGGGCACGATAAATAGGCTTTAAATATGCATGGCATGGCAATGAGGCTGTCTGCTTAGAGGCCACATAATCATTTTCGCACTCAGCTATTAGTAGTGGTCATCGTAGTATCATTTTGGTATTTGTTTATTAAAAACATAGCTTTTTAGATATGTACACCGTCATTACCTAAATAATACTTAAGTTATTCTTTCATATTGGGATTACAATAACAATATTCTATTCACCTAATCTAAGATTTAAAAAAAAACACTTAAGTTCATTATTATTATTTATAAAAATATTACTAAGAGAAATATTCGTTGCAGCAACTTTTCCACGGATTAAAATATCTGTTTTCTTGTTCCGCGCACTTTTATTTATTGTATAGTTTAGATTTTTACTTGTTCTAATAATTACTCTGTTCAAGTAACTCCCTTTTTTTGCGAATAAGAATAAGTTTCTAGCGAGACCTGCAAAGAAAAAATAAGGCTGCCACCATATCGTCCCTCCATATTGATTTTTTTAACATTAGTCAATGAACTGCAGGACTCCAGTCTCATCAGGACAATAGATTTTTTTATGAGAGATTTCTGTACTCGTCGAATTATTATCTATATTCTTCAATGATGACATTACAGACGTATAAACAAAAAGTTCTGATGTAACTTTGGCTTATAAAACACTTGAATCCTACTATGAGAACGTTGTTCGAACGGCTCTGAATATATTTTATGAAAGGCTGCGTCTGCGACGGAAATAAATTAATCAGTCGTGACTGTACAATATAGAAACCTGCGGGCCTAGTACAGGCGACTACAAAAAGTAACTAACGTTTTGAATTGCGGCGTATTTGAAAAAAATATGTTTTTACAAATAGAGATGGCCAGTTCAAATATATTTTCCTTAATGTACAATTAAAAAACATCAAACAAATGTGAAAGACTGATAGAATTATAGATTTATACATTTATAGTTGTAGATCAAGTAGTTTTAAGGTCCTGTTGGCATATTTTAGTTCAGTGTTGAGTATAGCAGAGTAGTGTGTCTTTATAATTTCGAATGCTATTGAGCTGCCGTTTTAACGAAAGAGGAAACGCACTCGTCTAATCTGCCACCATAACTGAATGTGTTTCAGTTTGTGAATGTGTTTGAATGTGTTGAATATGCTTTTAAGCAAGATATTTGTCTGTATACCTAGATTAAAAAATAAAATGAATGTTAAAAAATTAGGTATTGAATAATGCAGTAGAGTGTACGTAACACACACCCGCGCGCTTAATCTTGCGCCTAACAAGGTTTAAGTCACAGTTCAATGTTAAGTCTGAATAGATGAGTGGAGGCAAGCCATTTACATCTAATTATAATGCTATACTATACACATGCAATAAACTATCTATTAAGCACAAATATTATGTCATTGCGCTCATCAATTAGCCTGGTTAGCAGTATTTCGACGACAAAATTACGAGGTAGATTAATTATGTTTCTTATCAGCCGGATCGTCATACTAATATAAATTTTGTTTTGTTGCAGAACCCAGTTAGTTACAGAACCAGGGTTGGAGATGGAAAAGGACAAGATAGTATTCAAGGTAAGTCGATACAAACATTCAAGGACTTGTTTTTCGTCTGTGGTTTGGTGAAGCTTTATTTAAATATTCAATTTTCAGGAACGTACGTATAATAGTTCTATGTACATTGCTCATACATTTCTACTCACAATTTTGACATGAACCTAACTTTACCACATAACTACAACCGTATTATGCACGCGTAGAATAAAAAAGGATCAAAAGATGGATGTTAATAATTACCGTGTCGTTGATGAGCCATTTGGTGTAATGGTCAAGAAGTCGGCTATTACACCAGAGGTCGCGGGTTCGATCCCCGCTCGGTACAAACATTTGTGTGCATGAACATGTCTGTGTGTATCGGTCTGGGTGTTTCCATGTATGTATTTAAAAAAAAGTATACAGCGTGGAATTTTAGTCGTTGTTGTCAGTAAAATGATTGTTTCTTAGTATTAAAATAAAATAATAAAGTTCTTTTTTAGTGATAGACGAAACTCGAACCAATAGTACTGGCTGCGTCACGGACGGTCACCGGCCGGGGTCATTGCCCTTCGCGTTTATCAAAAAAATGATTATTTACTATTTACTCACATTTGGTTTCCATTTTCCCATTATAATTTAAGAAAAAAATTCAAAAAGTTAAAAAAAAAAATTCAAAAAAAAAACTTGCATAAATCGATAGTACTACTGAAGGTAAAGCGTTCTGCTGCGGGAAAACAACGACTAAAAAAACACGCAGTATAATTAATGTTTATCCGTTGTCTGGCACCCATTAGCACAAGCTAATGCTTAATTTGGGGCTATATGGCGCTGTGTGAATAATGCCCAGAGATATTTATTTAAAATGCTGGCGTACCACATACAAAGTTAATGACCTGAATCAGCGCATAGTACGAGTGTACTTTATCCCAAATCTACGGAGACGAAGTCACGATGACTTAACTCTTTCGGCTGCCAAAGCCTATCTTCATAGAGATGTTATCTCGCTTAACGATGTCAGGTGTTGGGTAAGTCTGCGGTGAAGCGTCAGGGCCCTGTAATAAAAAATGAATTAGATGGACATCAGTGACAGATATGAATTGACCTTGGACTGTGACTTTACGTCAAGGTTTTGCTGGAGAATTCGAAGTGCACAGTAGAGAATAAATGATGTTCTTTCCTATTCCAATTGTACGTAAAAAAATGATGAAGCTACGAAAAAAATATAAACTATGATTTTTTATGTAGATATTGAAAGTACGAGAGGGTTTTATAACCATAAAGTATTCTCTTCTAAAGCTATAACTATTTACCTGAATATGTATTTAGAGCCACAAGTAAATACAAAATAATATTCATGAGAGCTCTCCTGTGGGATGTGTGAGATTTCAATTCGTGAGTCCTAGCGCTCTATGATGATTGGAGTAGCTTCCGCAAGCGGTTTCGTATACATACATTGTAGCCTATTTATTATACATAGTAGCGTATTTATTATTTTAATTTCAATAACCTATATTAATGTAAAGTTTCTATTAATCCGTTCAATCGTTTTTGCGTAAAAGAGTAGGAACTATCTAGCCATCGACACAAATCGTATTTATAAAATTATTGTGGAATTATAATATGTTGGCTAAATACAAATACTGGTACGGCGGAAATTAATTATTATACGGGTTTCAAGTTTACATGACACTTGTATTAGCGGTGGATTTGACAAGCGATTAGGTCGACGTTCGCTGACAAATTGTGCGCTCCAGCGCTTGTCAGATCTGTCGCATTCGCGTAACTTACAAGCACAGAACATTTCTAATCCAAATCAATTTAGTGTTGTCGTATGACGCCTTTATACTAGCTAATGTCCGGAGTTTAATAACTTATTAATACTTTTCTATTCACCCATGAGTTTAGAAAGCATGTACGACTTAAGCATCCTAAGTTTATATCTATTTTTCCCTCGCTAGATCTCAAATGGATTGTAGTATTTTGTGTTCATCTGATTTATTGTCGTAGTTTAGGTAATACCTAGTTTTTGTAATTAATTGAGAAATATAACATGATTGAAGTACCCATGAAATACAAAATTCTGATATTCCGTTTATTATATCATTTCATGCATTAGGATGTTTTTTTAGTTTACTAATTACCTATTATATAAATCATAATCAATGATATTATATATTTTTATTGACTAATAAGAATAACCATAATTATGACAATAATAGGTGAGGAAATGTAATATGTAATGTAATGTAACCATTTGTTCGAATCTAGAATAAAAGAGACTACATAAGTAAGCGTAGCGGAAGTGAGTGCGTTGTGAGTTCTTGTCGCTCGCATTGAACTACTGACCCGAATTTTCCAATGCTCCCCACCGGACCGGCTGCATTTTTGCACTCGAAAAATTCCATTTAAAAACGTCCTTATCAATACCCTTACATTGTTCTTACAAGCGTTCTCTTTTTATCTCACGTTATAGGCCGTCGGAAATAGACATTTAATTCGAAAAGTGTGATGTAGTTCTGCATTTTTGATATGTTGTATGGGTCTATTAGGGTAGTGTGAATTCCAATTTGCAACTTCGGAAAACCTGTGGAAACCGAGAAAATCGAGAAAATCTTCGAAATTTTGGGACTTTTTTTACTATTTGCTCGCCAGGGCCAAAACTATGCTTTTATTGCGAATGATGTTTTCTACACTTATAAACTGTATTAAATTACTTGCAATTTAAGCCTAATAGCAACGCTATTGACTCCATAGCAGCCAAGCTGTGGCACTTTTAAGATGACCAATATTTGTCGAAATAAGAAATTTTCAGGATACTCCCAATTATTTCGTGAAATATTGGCAAAACCACTTGGCCTTTGAAGAAAGGTCACTGAAAATATTTTGTAGTACATTTATTTAACTTTTATTAAAGCACAAAACGAAGTCTGTGGGACTAGCTGTTCCCTCACAATCTCAAAAAAACGAAAAGAAGGTAAATGGGTTATAGAAACAAAAGACTATTATATTGGGTAATTGGAAATTAGACAGGAATTTTATACATAGTAGTGGGTGGAGGTCATTTGCAATCTGACTGCATGCCCCTCTACATTCCTTTTTGCATTTGCAGGGTTTCATTTTTAGACAGTCGCAGTTTTTTCGGTTAATCATCATTGATTTTATGTTTTTCCTAGAAATTAGATTCCAAATCAAACTTCAAGCGAGCCTAAACGATCGCAAATGACCTCCATCCATTACTATTTATAACATTCCTGTCTAATTTCCAATTACCCAATATAATAGTCTTTTGTTTCTATAACCCATTTTACCTTCTTTTCGTTTTTTTGAGATTGTGAGGGAACAGCTAGTCTCACAGACTTCATTTTGTGCTCTAATAAAATTTAAATAAATGTACTACAAAATATTTTCAGTGACCTTTCTTCATAGGCCAAGTAGGTTTGCCAATATTTCACGAAATAAGTGGGAGTATCTTGAAAATTTCTTATTTCGACAAATATTGGTCATCTTCAAAGTGCCATAGCTTGGCTCCTATGAAGTCAATAGCGGTGCTTTTAGGCTCAAATAAAAGTTAAATAAATGTACTACAAAATATTTTCAGTGACCTTTCTTCATAGGCCAAGTGGTTTTGCCAATATTTCACGAAATAAGTGGGAGTATCCTGAAAATTTCTTATTTCGACAAATATTGGTCATCTTCAAAGTGCCATAGCTTGGCTCCTAAAGAGACAATAGCGCTGTTATTAGGCTCAATTTACAAGTAATTAGATACAGTTTATAAGTGTAAAAACATCATTCGCAATAAAAGCATAGTTTTGGCCCTGGAGAGCAAATAGTAAAAAAAGTCCCAAAATTTCGAAGATATTCTCGATTTTCTCAGTTTCCACAGGTTTTCCGAAGTTGCAAATTGGAATTCATACTACCCTACTGGACCCTTACAACATACCAAAAATGCAGAACTACATCACGCTTTGCGAATTTAATGTCTTTATACGACGGCCTATTTTGTCTCTAACCCATTTTACCTTCTATTAGATTTTTTGAGTGAACTACTAGTCTCACAGATTTCGTTTTGGGCGTTAATAAAAGTTAAATAAATGTACTACAAAATATTTACAGTGACCTTTCTTCGTGAAGCTAGTGCTTTTGCCAATTATTCGAGAAATATGTAAGTAAAACCTGAAATTTTCTATTTTCGAGAAATATTGGTCATCTTCGAAGTGCCATAGCTTGACTCCTTTGAAGCCAATAAAGCTGTGATTGGCCTCCAGTTGTAGGTACTTTAATACAGTTTATGAGTGTAGAGAACATTGTTCACAAAAAATGCATAGTTTTGGCCCTGGAGAGCAAATAGATAAAAAAGTCCCAAAATTTCGAAGATTTTCTCGATTTTCTCAGTTTCCACAAGTTTTTCGAAGTTGCAAATTTGAAATCACATTACTCTAACGGACCCATACAACATACCAAAAATGCAGAACTACATCACGCTTTTCGAATTTAGCCCCTTATTTTGTCTATTTCCGACGGCCTATTACGCCACATTGCGCAAATAAAAAAAAAAGTTTCAAAATTTTAGAACAATCACAAATAGGTAGGTATCATACTTTAATTTGTTGTAAACTTGTTATATTTGAACATTAAAATATACCATAGCCGACTTAATCAGGTGGAGTCGTACATAAAACATTCGTGAAATCTAGATCCAGAATGTGCTAGTTTATATAATATGCACTGGATAATAATTTCTGTGCATTTTTGAGCATCACATGAGCGATGATAGAATTCGATTTTCTACTAATATTAACGGTAATGAATCTGAAGATCGCAGGCTATGTGCAATTAATATTCGCACTAGGCGATTCTATGATTTATTAAACCGTCGATGAAATATATTACTGACTACTTAATTAACTGTTGGGAGTTTCATATATTAAAATAAGGCCTTATTTCCATTGTTATGAGAAGTTCAGTATTGCAACTGTCGTGGGTTTTTGCAATAATCGTAAAATTTTTGCATTTTTTTCTGTATAATTAGTACATATTTCGGTATTATTGAAGTCTCAGACTGCACAATATATTTTAATTTCAATTTGACCCCCTTAAATCTATTTTTTACCCGTTACATCTATAAATATTATGATTCAGTTTAATTAGTAAACGTGTAACAAATTTTCACAGGGCCATATGCGCCAGTCTTACTTGGGCTTATCCGTTTTTTCAACTACAATCATAAGCTGTAATACTGAGAATGAGAAATGATACGTCTTATTAATTGGATATGTTGTGCAGTAATTTAAATGCTGTCACATTCTCACGTAGCGTTGTTTGTCGTAAACATACCGGTTCCCACTCGTGGGTGCATATGTTATTGGCACACCCAGCAATTAGCTAGCCGTAAGTCACTCTAGTTACCAACGAATTCATGGTTCTGGCAAATACTGAGCCGAACAATAGGCCGGTTTATATGCAAATTTTATTGCGCGAATTGCTTCAGTGCATGCAGTTTAATATACACACAGAGATTTATCGTGACTGACTCGCTGTACTATTTCGTGATTTTATGTAAATATCAATGCATCTTTTATCTGTTGTCGTATTCCATTGAAACTTTGATTCAGTTTAATTAATATAAGGTGAATAAGAAACTTCTAAATTATATATTAGCAGTTAAATTTCTGCACATTTCTATTTTAAATGTTATTTGATGTGTGTATTCTATTTATGTTATCACCTGATAGATTTACGTGTATAAATCTCTCAGTGAAAAATATTGGTGTTGTATGTTCGTATCTATCTAATATCATTTAAATTAATGGAGTTATTTGGTGGTTATATAAAACACCGCTGAGGTAACCCCAAAATTGTTACAAGTTATAATAATATTATTGTATTTCCTAGCAGTGCTAGTCCCATCAGTTAAAACCTGTATGTCTATTAATAGTGTAATGGAAATACAGAAGCAGCCTCCTTACCGATGAAATAACTTAAATGGCGTGTCCAATTTTCCGCAATAAACCATGTAGCCGGTGTAACATCGCATCAGGCATCACTTTTATTACATAAGTGAAGTCATTTGTAGCGACATCAATAATTTGATGAAGGGTCAATTTTGAAACGTGGCTTGAATGGTCAAATCGCAAATTGTGTGAACACGCGGTCGTGTCGCAAGTCTTTCAGCGGCTCAGAGGCCAATTACATTAGCATAACAATGACGAATGTCACCATTACACCGGTCGTAATGGATGCAAACGACTCGTTTGCTGACTCATACTTTAATTTTAACAGGCAGATCCAGTTCCGGAAGCTTTAAGCTCGATTAGTTATTATAGTTCAAATATTTTTATACTGCATATTTTTTTGAATGCCAATTCTGGTTCTTACATTTACTTCAAAATTATCAATAACAGACTAATATAGGTAATACAATTTATGTCCAGGTACATTCAATTCCAGATGTGTACATTTTCAGTAACGTTCCTAGTTGCCCTGCAGTAAAATATAGTCTTACACACGAGCACGACTTACGCCAATTATTTGAGAGCACAATGCATCTTCGCGCCTCCGCAGCTGACAGGCTGCAATTCGCGGCAGCTTTTACACGACCAGATACGTGTTGAATTTCGCACGGTGCGCGTCGTGAGCCCGCGGCATACCGCGCGCGCCTTCTTCTCATTACTCATTAGACGGCCATCAAGGTTCGCCATTGTGCCTGTGCTTGCCTTCATGCGTATTTACCCTAATGTTACTTACCTTCGTCTAATACCTATGTCACTTTGGATGATTAATCAATTGCTTGTTTAGGATTAGCGTGACCCTGTCCGTTCAGGGGTTGTTAACACTTTTAACATAGTGTTAATTTTTAAAATGCACAGAACCTTTCATCTTTTCTGGCCGATTTTGCAATGTTACTGTCAAGGACATGTCTTGTTTTTATGTTAATTGACCCCTAGAAAAAAATTGCGATGAGCTAAAAAACTACGTTTGAAACTTCTGGAATAGGTATTCTAAATAACGAGCTTTAAGGTAGTGTGGATGGGATTTGTGTTTTGCACTCTTAGGTACAATTATTATTAAATCTTTCAACTACATATTTTTGACGCACTACTTTCGTCATTATATTTACGTCCAGTCTGAGACTTATCTTATCGATCTAGGAAATGTTAGTGACATCCAATTTGGCTGACGTTAGAAAAACTAATGATAGGTAGTAAATGGTGAAATGAAAGTAGATACACAGGTAGCATGGATATTGGTGCCAAAGTGAGCTGGCTGGTGCAGCCATCGATTTCTTTCTCACATTTTTTGTGTTAGTGCGACAAGATGATTGCTGGGAAAAGTATTTGCCCCCGATACTTTTTACTTAGTTTCTGTTATATTCGATTCGACATAGAACATTTGTTTACTGCGTTGGTAAGGCGCATTTTTATTCGACTAATATGATATAAGATTTTCATTAAATTTACAATTGTGCTTTCCACACACAAGTTCCCTTGTTGAATATGTAACGTAAACATTAATCGTGCCATTGAAGATCATTAAAATATCAAAATTGTAGTCGTAAAAACAATACAAGTACATACTCATATTTTGCATAATAATGATGAATGCCCCCATAATCTCGCATTTCGTTTTGCTCTAAAACCTCATAATAATATATGTACAGCACATAACAGTTTATGTTTACTTTAGTAGGTCTGTTACAGTAGGAAGGAATTAAATTAGATAATAATTATGTTGTTTTTAAAGTTATGAGAGTAATATAAGCAAACTGCTACTGTCCATTTGATCCTGATTGTATTTTTCAATACGCATGTAGTGGTATAACAAACATCTAATCCAATTCTAAATGTACATAATTAAAAATTGTTGAAATAGAGTTACCACATGTTAAGCTGACATAGATATAGCTTATTGTCTTAAAGCGTATCAATCATTATTGAAACCTATAATATGTTTTTCTATCCAACTTTCCCCTCATACAATATCTCCAAGGTGTACCTTCAAAACCTCCTTTAAAATTTGACAGCGGCATGGAAACTCTTCTCAATATCCGTCAATGCTGGACTCAGTCGTTGTGGCGTAAGGTTACGAGACGCTTCCGGTAATTTAATTAGACTGCGCAATACTAAAAGTGGACAGGCTTTGCTACCTATAATCGCAAGTGTCAAGCAATCTCAGCAACGCATCAGCAAAGCCGCGGCAAAGGGTTAATTGCCACAAGGCAGGTCCCATTCGGAAGTAAAGGAAGAGTAGTCCAAAGCCGCACACACGGCCGCTAGGTCTCGTTATTAACTTGTGGTGACGGTGCTTAAACGCATTTCCTCTGCAAAAAAGTGTGAGAATATATGATACCTACTAGCAGTCGCATCCGCGGTTTCACCCGCGCGCATTTTCTTTTGTCAATTATCCTCCCTTCCCCCTACATTTTCGGGATCTAAAGTACCCTATGTATCCCGGGAATAATGTAACTTTCCTACAGTAAAGATTTTTTTAAATCGGTTCAGTAGTTTCGGAGCCTATTCAATACGAACAAACAAACAACATATATGTGTAAGCACTTGACAATAAATAAGAATCAAGATGCAAGTCTCCCAGGCTTTTCGCACGGAACTATGCGCTGGATATCACGTATGCAGAACAAGAACAGCAGCGTATTTCACCAAGGCGCTGCTTTTCTAGCATTCTGTGCATGATTTTAGGACTACCTGCTTGCAGCTGTGGGCCAATTTGTAAGTCAAGGTTTATCTTTTTACGGAAATTCTATTAAGAGTAACCGACATCTATTCTTCTATTCTCTCATTTACCGCATTAAAAATATTAGAATAAAATAAGGGATAACCTCTTTGTGATATATGTAACAGTGTAGGACGTGGACAGTGATGTTTGCCTTGGAGCGGAGAGCATCTCGTCGGAACGGGTTCGATGTCAGGGCTGGGCGCGGGTCAAGGCTCGCCCCTCGCGACACTCCACCGGCCAATTAAGCTCGTGGCGCAACTGGCGATGCCTCGCCATATCTGAGCCAAGTGTCACGCTTAAACGTTCACACTTTATTGTTTCCTCAATATATACGTTTATTTCACAACCTTCTCAGAAAAATAAAGAAATGTTTATAGTCGGCAATGAACTATTATTATAATTGAGTCATTTTCACTGCCACCTATTTTCCGACCACATTTTTAACCATTCAGATCGATGATAACGGAAGATTATTCATATTATGTTAATTTTTTATTTACAGTGATGATAACTCACAATGAGCAGACTTCTTATGAAATGGGCAAGAAAAAGGACCATAATGACCTGAATAACCAACGACCTATAGAATTGTAATTTTTACACTGTTTTAATTCAAATGAAGGTGGACAATGGTTGAAACAGAGACTATAAAATTACAACCCTCGTAAATCCAAAAACGCATCGATAAAAAAAAGTTGGAATGCAAGATTTGAAAATAGTTCAAATAAATGCACGAAGTCATGCGTCTTAATTTAGAATCTACCTATTTTATTTAAAAATAGTAGTTTTAAATTGTAAAGTGCAAGCAATAGTTAGGTACTTTTAATATAAGTTGAACGATAGTCGAAGAAACTGCGGCATTGCCGTGACCGGTAGAGCGCGGCGCCGGCGCAGGTTCCGGTGCGACGTCCGATGTTACGGTGCAACCGACGACCCGCCAGGGTAGTTACAATTTAATGGAGCAGGTTTTATGGGAACATTACGAGTGGTTATTATTTTCAGTCCGAGAGTGAAAACTTTAGAATTTATGAAATTATGCACGTTATTAGATACGGAGAAAAATATTTAGTTAAATGGTCAAAGGTTCTCATTTACTCTTAGTGTGCTTCTTTTAA
The DNA here is from genome assembly GCA_949319885.1 of Mecyna flavalis. Taxonomy (NCBI): domain Eukaryota; kingdom Metazoa; phylum Arthropoda; class Insecta; order Lepidoptera; family Crambidae; genus Mecyna; species Mecyna flavalis. The sequence continues at coordinate 6,600,620 of OX439426.1, forward strand.
TGCGGGGGCTGGTCGTGGTATTAAATGCTGGAAGATCAGAAAAGTCTTTCTAATTAAACGGGGGCCGGTACCTACACTTGGTATTAAATGCTGGAAGATGAGAGAAGTATCTCATTGAAATAAGCTTCAGAGGTCACTTACCATTTAGTGGAATGCCTGCCAATTGAAATAGCATAAAAACGTGGTTTTCCTGATGATCGGGTTTGTCATTATAACTTCATAGTTTGACTAGCTGAAGCTTAACAATTTTTTTTTTAAATAGTCTTAGGCACAGGGCTCGCTTGCATGTTTTTGCTTTGCTTTCTAGTAGTGGGTAATATCGGATTTTTACAATATCGAATCGAAACTATATATTGATATCTGATATCGGATTCTGAAACTATATATTATTTGAAACTATATATTGGTGTATCGGAGTATCGGAGTGTGAAACTATATATTGGTGTATCGGAGTATCGGACTGTATTTGGTTACACTAAACCTATAAAACGATGTGTTCTGAAACTAGATACTGTATCATGACACGATATTTTCATTGTGATTTATTTCTTAAAACTGACTTGATTAGTTACTTTAGGTGTATTAAGGATGCTTTAATAGTATTTACTTAGTTATTTGTGTTTCAGTAAGTACTGCATTAATAAAGATCGTATTTAGAACTTCTAAATACGATGTTTATTAATGCAGAACTCATTAGTAGTAACTAAAAGAATGAAATACATAAACTTAATAATACCAACCATCGAATCTATTAATAGAATAAAAAAAGTTAGAAATGGATCACCAATGCTATGAGTTCAAGGACAATTAAGGTCAGTGAGAGTTACGTAAAATTGCAAATCGAAAATGCATCTTATTGCTGAAAAAATAAGGTCTATTAAAAATGTGTCAAAATACACAAGAAAGTATTGAAACAACCTTATTCTTATACAAATAAGGTTTAGAATTGTACGAATACACGACTAATGCTATTTCACTCACTCACAAATCCTTTCTTTAGCTCGTATCGCAACGCGATACGATTTAATATCCTTTATCGATAGATCTTGGATATCGAGCTAGATATCAAATCGAGACGCATCGCATCGATCCAGCAATATCGTGTATCACCAAATATATAGTTTGGATACGCAGCGATATCGGATTTTACGATATTGGCCTGTTATACGATTTAATATCTATATACGATTTGTATCGGCCATTCCTATTGCTTTCGGTTGATTTCCTATTGGTGTATTCTCTTCCAGTTAAATTGGTAATAAAAAGTCGATTTATGGGTTTCTATACGCAATACATCAAGCTCGTTTCGAATGCTACACGTTCCAGTCGTTCTTGTTAGGTACGCACTCTAATTCAAGAAGTGCGTATATCGCAACAAGTTTACCATAATTACCGTGCCATCGACGCTGCGGTCGTGGGCATGCGACGATTCATCTGGCTTGACAGTGGTCACGCCACTCGGCGACGGCTGATCAGACCTGTCAACTTGACTGATGGGTTTCTTATTGCCCATTAAAATATTCCGTAGGTACTGTACGTAATGAATGTTGATATTAGCATTGCCATTATTTTTTATTTTAATCAAATATCTACATCGGTTGTAGAATTAAGTCCTGGGGAGTAGTTAGTATACTGCAAAATATCATGTCAAAATAGAAACATATGCTTTATATAGAGTACATAATGATTTCTAAAAAACAAAGTATAAATATAACAATATGATACAAGAAAAGATTTTTCCTGGATTTTTTTTCAATATTTACTTTTTTAAATCTTTTAAGGATGGTTACATAATAATAATTCAAAGAAGAAAATGCATTGTGACCTTGACAGGCGACTACAACTCTGACATCACTTTATCTCTCTACATTACGCATTTAATTGCTACAAAATTAGAATATTTTAATAATTAAGCCTATTTTATAATAATCCTCCAATTCTAAATATGCTTCTAATATCCCTTAACTGGGCAAAGACCAGAGTCATTGATAGCCTACCATCTTATCCATTCATCCATCCTATGTTGCGTTACCGGCTTGATTACCATGTTTGCCAAATTATTCACACTGACTGCGAAATCTTAGCAGCCTTCTTTCCATTCAATACGTGACGTACGACGGGTGACCAAATGGCAAACACAAATCTTCCACTTTGGTAAATAACGCTATGCCTAGTCTTTACCATATAATACATATATTATCATCCACAAGAACAAGCTGTATCAGGGATCCGATACAATAGGCGGTTTGGTACAAACTTCAAAACTAAGTCAACCACGTAACGAGTCCTACGAGATCTTAGAAGAAGATGATTTCATTCCTTAAAACCATTTGAGGAAAACTCTAGTCTCTCTTCTGACTATATAAATTAACTGGACTAAAATAATGCACTATGACAAGCTATAAGATTACCATTCGTTTCGTATGTCCCAATTGAAGTTGATAGGCCACATATTATAAAAGGTATTAATCACAGGTAGTTGTACGCATATTAATTATTTGTCAGGTACACATATCGGCTATTGTATTCTAATTCATTTAGCCTGGATAAGAGCGAAGGTTAGCCCCGTCACGACAGATCTATGACAAAGCTAAGGCGGTGGCACATACCACGCTACATGTCATACAATTTGTGATTCTGATGAGTTCGGCGTGCAAGCTTCCTGGTATTACTAACCTTGAATGTCCAACTTGCTTTTTATTGAATTTGAATTGAATGTTATTTGACGAAACGTGGAGTCTCGAGTCGAAAAATCTAGTTATATTCGTGCAAATGTCAATAATACTTTTTTTGCATATTGCTAGAGATCGTGTTTTTTGTATATTTAATGGAGTTTTTAAGCTTTTAGTGGCATCAGAGCTATAATATAATTAATGTGTGGCTGTGCCCGCATATTATTATGATTTGGTGTGGCTTACAATGTGGCCTCTTAAAACATCAGTTATCTATTGACAAATTATTGAAGTTCCTCCGACAATAGGTCTTTTATTCCAGCCATTCCGATTGTGCCCGAATTTGTTTATTCTGGGCAAAACCACGACACCCTGCAAAACAGGGTGATTGGTCTACTAAAAATTAATTAATTTTCAAAGTATTGTAAATCTAGCAAATATTTTTATTTTGACGACTCACGCTCATTTTATTTAATTTTAACATTCCTCCCGCATGGACTGTACGACGTTATTTCGCAGGAATGTGAAATTTTTCAAGGAGTAGCTTATATCACTCTCCAGCTCCCAAACTTTCTACTGCTCCGTTCGCTCCGATTTAAAAGAAGGAGAAACAAGAAAACGTTCCCTACTTCTTTAATTCCATGGGAATTAAAATATCCCAGGTTAAAAGTAGACAATGTCTATACCAAATTTAATATAAATCAGTTCAGTAGGTTTGAGGCGTAAAAGACAAATTTACTTTCGCATTTATAACATCGGTATGGAAGTATGGATATATGTAGATAAGCGTAGCCGTAGCGAGTTTTCTGTGTACAAAAAGTTTTGGTTCACCTTTGACGCGTCCATTAGGTCGAATTGAGAATCCTTTTAAGGATAAACAATAATATAATATTGTTTTTCGTCTTAAGCATTAACAAGGTGATTAGTCTTAGCTTGAATAATTTTATATTCGTAACGGCGGTTAAATCTTTTCTGTCTATCCCGAAGACGTAGTGGGCATTGCCATCTTTTTCATTCATCGTGTCTTGGTATAAGTGTTTCAAGCTACTGCCATCATCATCAGCATATAACAATACATATAAGCTATGTAGCTTGCGATGATAAATAGCAAGATACTGCCATAGGCTCACGAATATCAGGCGACCTGTTTTTTTACGTTTTCTCCACAACATAAAAAGGCCTTTTACTTCTTCAAAGAAATTCGGTTATCGCGACAATTAATGGCCATGCTGATATAAACAATAACAAACCCACGCTGTTCGGGGAATCGAAACTCGAGATTTTTTACCCGGTATTTTAATGATATTTTGCTGTTTATGCTAAACATTGAAATGTGTGATATACTAAAATGTAACTTGTGGAATGTTATTAATTTGTGTTTTATTTAAAATGTTTATATGAAGCTACATAATTAAAATTTTATTTTTGTTTGAAGGTTTATTTTGTGTATTCTCAGACACACTTCGTTGAGTTTACTACTTCAAATTTTGCAGTTAAATGAAGGTCAGGCTCATCATCACAGCTGCGAAAAAATCCTCGGAGCTAACCATTATTTTTGTTCTTTTCAATCGCAAAATAAAATAACCAGTTCTTGTTTTGGGATTAACAAAGTATGTACCTACAATCAAAGTAACGAGTAATCGCTATTTTGTTCAAAAACTGACAATTAGCATTACTGATGAATACTTTGCAGTCCATTTGGAAGACGTATACATAAGTCACGTTTCTTCTATTATTATTTTCAATGCCATTGAACAGTTCAGTACACTTTTAGTTACTTTGGTTCCCGACACAATTGATGTTTGTTTGACCATGACATTTCGATTTCGTTTAGTTATTTCAACTTTTTTGTTTTCTGAGAATAAAGTGCCCTTTCTATTGTTAACTGAAGGTGTTATTGTGAATGCTCTTTATTTATTCATATTAATAAAACCTGTCGGATTGATTCATCCGCAATGAACCATAACTAATTTTATTAACCTACCTTTCTTGTGACGCGAACTTTTGGCAAGTCTTTGGAATTTTTCCTAAAGTTCATAATGTAGTAAATAATAGAGTATAAAAGGCACTAAGGTTTCAATATTAAAAAATATTTAACTTAATTTTAATAATTATATACATATTATATAATTTAATAATTATAAAATATTTTTTTCAATAACTTACAATAATTTCATTCGGTAGTGAACTAAGGATTCAATTAAGGATTAGTACACCAGAAAGTTCTTATTTCTATTCTACAGCCTCACTGATAATAATATTAATCCTTTGCTAAAATGCTTGATGTCAAGAGTCTTCCTAGGTCCTAAGAACATTGACGCTCAACATACTTCCTACAACGTCGTAACGTAACCAGTTGATAAAATCTACATCGCCTTTATGAATATGTATTGAGCGCGTAAGCTTCATAGGTACATGTATTTCACGACATTAAACATTTTGTTGCGATTATTATTAAAAATAAAAATATATTTATTACACTCCTTATTAAAAATATTTGTATTTATACATAGCATTAATATGTACTAGGAAATAATTAGTAAGTCGATCTAGAAACTCCATAGCTATTTATATATTAAGTTTGTCGGTATGCAGGTCCTCCCACTCACATAATTTTTCTGATAGTTTTGACCCGTTCCGTGGAGGTATGTGTTTCAGTATTTGGTCGATTTGGTGATATACATACACCAAAGATCGCAGGTTCAGACCCACACAGTACAAACATATTTTGTGTCCATGAACTTGTCTGTTTATGCTGCAAGGTCTGAATATTTCATACATATAATAAGTTATCTTTAATAAATAAAAAGTACTTGTATTTGATTATCCGTTGTGTTGCATCCATTATTATAATTATGTCAAGATTAGTTATTAATGTTTTTATATTGGAGATTTGGAGGAATACTGCCAAAGTTTTTGCGACATAGTACCTACTATGTATGTAAAGTACGGTGTCGCATGGCTCTATGTAAATTAAAGAATTTCCAAGATTTCAGAAGGAGATAAAAAATCTTTTTGTATTTTATATTTCCGCTTTCTAGTCACTGTGACATATCAGATATTTCTCGTAAAAACTTGATATCGTACAAGGTTTATCAGTTCGCGGTTTTTGAAAGCAACCACACGCGGAAGTGACATCAACATCACACTGGAAGTGATGTGAAAGCTAGGCGATCTAAGTGAGATACTAACCTCAAATCCAGCTATCGTAATTAATTTTATAGCTCCATATACATTTTTGTATGGGTATACAATGTTACGAAATAGGATTTGAAATAGGATTATTTGTTAGGACAATAATTATGTATCAAAAAAAATTAGGTATTTACCAAATACCTAATTTAATAAAATTACATATTTCTGTTTATCAAATACATAGTAGGCCCTGTTATGATGTTTTCTAAGAATTTACTTTTTATTATAAAAAACAACTAGGAACATATAAAAGGACGTTCTTATAAAATTAAAATTTTAATTGTGATAGCAATAGTAAATACGCTAATGCACGATTATACGAGTATATTATGAAGATGAAACATGAATAATTTATGGCCTCCGTATCCTATCAGTATCTTAATCAACTGTTTTAATCAGTCTGCAATTAGTTGACGTCATGGCATGGCCCAGATTTTAGCCGATAGCTATATCAATCACTATTCTTATTGCTATACTTTAATTTATAAAACTAATGCTTGGTGAGAGAGAACCACCACCCAAGCGCTTGAATTTCTTATCAGAGTGAGTGATAGTGAGCAAAAGAGTAAGGAGATACAATCATTCGGAGGATTATTTTTGCATCGACGTTTTGGCTATGGTCTGAAATGTATTTCCCTGTATCATAGTTATCTACTAACTTAAACACAATCCCCACTGGTAGGGATTTGTCGGTGGGGATTTTCGGAATAAACCATACGTAGGTGTGTACGTCGTCAGAGTCTTCTTCCATTGAGGAGCATAGTGGGTCTTACTCGCTGGAGTGTCTCATGCTTGTGGAGAGATGATGAGGTGACCATAACGGGTTGCTCCCTCGGTTACCCCTTCACACACAAAAGAGACGAGCCAGCCAGTGCTCGCCTTGTGGCGATTTACCGGCCTGCCTGTACATGTCTTATTCCAGATTTCTTATTTATATCCCAATTACGTACGTTAAAAGAAACAGTTAATAGACTTAGACTGCAGAACTATGTAGATATTATAGTAGATACAGTAAACAGTTGGACTGTCAAGTAACAAGCACGTGAAGTTATAGAGTATATAATAATACATTGTATTCTAGCCATTACATTAATATTGATAGTGAAGTCTTTGTTTTCTTCGGTATAGCTCATGATTATCACAGACGTGCTTGTCGCGTTAGTAACCTAGATTTTGCAGACTTTATTATCAGTCGCTGTCTAAACAGCGTGTCCTTATTTGCTCATAGGACGTTACTAAGTTGTTATCTTTACAGATTTACATCCTATTAATGAATGTAGATAAGAATTTGTTGTCATGTTAGTTGTTTAAATATGTCTCGACAAGATTTTATTATTTTTATTTCTTGACCCTTGTTAAGAATTTTTTTAGCTCTCTACTAAGATAGATTTATCAAAATATCCCAAAAACTATCAAACTCTTTTATGCTATGCTCGTGGTGAAAACTACTACATCCGTGGGCGGCAGAGGCTATCATAAATTTTGGTTTTAATTCAGAATAAAAGTAACACTACTTGTTTATTATAGGGTGTGTTAAATAATTTGCCAGCCGATTAAAATATATCATTTTAATTTAATATCACTATGTCGCCATAAAGAGTGTCTGCGCGGGAGTGGTGGCCACCACCTGCAGGCAGCGCGTGCGCAACTCGCAGTCGTATATCGGCCGCTTGTAACATGTTAATGGGACGGAGACATTCGCTTGCGAAACGCTGACGACCACACATGACTGCTTATGATGACATAATTTTAGTAATTTTCCCTCAGATATATCATTGAACAGTAATTTAATAGACGTCTAGTTAAAAGTCTATTTGAGAAAATGCGAGATTTCATGGGGCTATAATGTGAAATAAATGACGAAATTTTGATAGTTTATAAATTCATTCATTTAGTTCCAGTTGGCCTGTAGTAGATATCTCGATTCTCAGCGAAATCGTGGGTGTGTCTAGGAAAAAGGAAAGTCTTCTAAATAGGAAGATAGGTATTAACCATGCAGGCTGTAATTTTCCTTGTAAAAACCTCCCAATCAAAGAGCATTATAGTATTAATTAAAAGCGAAACATCTACTGAATTTATGTGGTAGACTGCATAATTCACCAAATCTCAAATCTTAGTTAACGGACGTTAACTTAGGACGAGATGTTCGGGAAACAATAATATATTCTTCTTTAAAGTTCCCTCTTTATGATCAAACGACTGAATATTTCGCAAGAGAAGCAACTTATGTACATGCAAGTCTGAATGCCCGGATGTGTGATCAAAGATTATACTCCAAATTACCTTCATCGTAGGAAGCTATGTTAAGACGTTATGTTCGGATGCTATCGCAATACGGCAATCGGTAGAACAAGCCGTATCTAAGGAATTAGTGACTTGAAATCCTTTGACGTTGTATTAACATACTTTTATGTGTGTACACGATATTAAAGGAGGCATTTTTTTAACAATAGCTCTATAAAATCTTAAGCATTTATAATGAACTGAAATGAAATTACTAGATATATAAGGTCTGGTCAATACCAAGGCTGGTACCGGCTCGTCCCAATCGGGTGTGAAGGGGAAACCGGGGAGTTTAGTGGGTAGTGGACGCTTTAGTCTCGAGTCCCCCACACAGCCGCGGGTCTAGCTAGCTTGCGGTTGTAGCGCATAAACGCATTCTCCTCCGAAAAAAAAAGAAAAAGATATATAAAGTATTTATTTTGTACGTACAAATCAATTGGTTGTTGTGTTGATTGCTCGTGAATTGAAACACATTAAAATTCATCGATTCAGTTGTTAGGTCGACACCGGTTTTAAAATTGATTAGATTACAATGAAGCAAGCTACGAGCATGTTATTATTTGTCATAATTTGAATTGACACGATGAGTTGTAACATTTATAATAACAATGATGAAGGCCTTTGTCCTGGTCTCATTGAAATACTCCTACAAATGAGCACAGTACTACTAATAACACCAATGTTTTATTCCAACAAAATCTTCGTAATAGATCCACACACCCAGGCGCCACCACGTCCATAATTATCACTTTGTATTGCTAATTAGGTTCATAATGCATGAGACTTTCTTGCACAACGCTGACAGAGATATACTGTTTCTAGGAAACAGGAATCGAATGGCATGTGAATCAGGCCGGGAAGCCTGTTCCTGCGTTTTAATATTCATTAAACTATAGGAACTTTGAAACAACTACTTTCTACCAGACGTTGGGTGACGCGCACACCTTATCACCAGTACTATACCACATCGTATACGTGTTCAAGTTTGCTTATAATAATGACCTGTGTATTGTTTAACTGTGTTATTTTAAACGCGGGGGTCGAAAAGGAGAATGACCATATTTTAAGGGTCGACTCAAGAAAAATAGATTAACACACTTGTGCATAAAAAAACACTTGAGCATATAATTTTGGTAAAATCGAACACCTAAAAAAGCACATAATAATATGAGTATTGAGCAGCAAAGCTGATTACATTCAGCCTTTGGGTCAGTGATATTCAATGGTGTCGTATTTATTTTTATAAGAGTATCTTTATGATCACTTCTGTCCGTACTAATTGGCCAGCCAGTACCACATAGATAAATGTCATTCGTAAAATCGAATAACTATCACTTTCGTTTGTCACCCAGCCCTTTTCTAACACATAGGAGTGACAAATGACAACCGACGAAACTCGTTCAAGAAAGCAAACTTTCCTCAATATGTGGCCGAGTGACAAGTTTGGTCACTTTTCTTCAACCGTCCACCGCTAGAATTCAATAATAACTCAATTACGGCTGCTGCCCGCCGCAACACCATTAATGCAATCAATTACTTCTGGTTCACGGAAGTCCATATCAGACGACACTTTTTTATTGAGCATGCGTGCCTGCTTTATGTTTATGTCACAGACTAGATAAAGTTTATGTGTTTGAATCGAAGCAGTTTTGTTTGCTGATAAACTGATTTGCGAACGTAAATCATTTGCGTAAGCTTTTTAGATAATTCGCTTTCATTAGCCTTACTAGTACCGTAACTAGTTGGAGAGGCCTGGTTTTTATCACTTATGAAGTTTCGTAAACGAGAAAAAGCTGGAGAGGCATTTAGAGACCTAAACTACCGTTAGCTTAGTTTATAATTAATGCACATATAAAATGAAATATTATGAAATTGTATATTTTCATTATTCTAAGGAGCACATTATTACTGCCATAATATTTATAAACAAAAAGTAGGAGGTAAAGGTGAAGCTTTGTTTAACCAATAATTTTTAAGAGACCAAAATCGCGTAGATTATTATTAGAGTAAAAACGTATTTAAATAATCTGAAGGTGAGCTGAATTATGTAATAGCATGTCTATAATAAAATATATTCGAGATCGTTGCCTGTAGTTAAGTACTTTCTTGGTCCTGTATTGTCTAAAATGTCCCATGAAATCTTTATGTAAATAAGTCATTATTAAGCTGTCAGTACGATGATACTCGTAGCATCAACTTATATGATTTAATGACAGCATTCAAATATCAAATTGGTTCACATGATGTAGCAAAGCCAGCATCGGCGAGCTAGGCAATATATTACCAATATTTCTATGTATATTACTTATATTTTTACCTATCTTGAGTCTTGACATAATTCTATCAGAGCCGACTAGCCCCAAACTAACTAAGCCCTAAACAAATTGTGATCAGTAATGCCAAGTAGTATAGCTAGTAGCACTAAAAATAATAATATAATACTTTTTTACCTATGTGCATGACTGCATACATCTACTCTAGCCATATTTAGTGCGCAATACCAAACATAAATTAGGGAAGATGCATATATAATAATTACGAAAATTTTATGACTAAAATGTTAAAATATTATAAAAGAAAGGTCACTGCAACATTTTTATTTTACATAATGTTGTTTTTTAACTGTAATTACGAATTAAAAATAACTGAAACGAAACGTATTTTAAAACAGCAATCAACTTATTTGACGTTAGACCGACAAACTTATTTGTTCTGATGGCGGCGTCGCTATTGTCAGTATAGAACTGTCAATAAATATCGCTTTTGCATTGCATTTCACGTAGTTCCAATTTTGGCCACCGGAACACATAAGTTTGTCGGTCTATATGGTTGAAAAAGTAAATATTATTTTATCGGAATATTAATTGCGTTTTTGTAATAAATATGGAAGTTGGGTTCATCAAAGCAGACTTCAGGAATTTACCAAGAGTTAGTGTTGACATGGTTCTAACTTTATTTGTCGAAAGTGCAGAGTTTTCAAGGGTAGAAATGAAAGGGACTAAATTACTACGGTATGTATAAATCAAAGTTGTTAAACTTTGTATTTTCGCAGCTTGAAACCACTTTTTTCTCAGTTTTGGGTCAGAAGGTCCTGTCAAAAACAATTAATTTGGAAACTTTGTTGAAATAGATGTGTGTTGTCCGTGTTGACTCGTGTTTTATGCCAATGTCCACATTGGCATAAAACACGGTTTTTTTCGGAATATTAGTGGTATTGTTATGATCACCTGATGTTGATAGATAGTCCATTTTAAATTTTTTACAAAAAAATATTTCAAAACTCGAAAAAATATGCAAAAGTATGAAAGCCAGCGACGAACAAGTACAGTGAAGTACGACCACTCGACTAGTGAGGCAGTGACAAGACTTGAGTGACGTCATTCATGTCATCGGAACCATAGGTCCGTTTTCGCGCGAAAATTAAAACGGTCAATTTAAAACCGCATTTTTTCCGATAAATTACAATGTATTAATTTTTTAATTTAACTGTGGTTTATTCTACATGGTTTTCTTTAAAATGAAGACAAAAATAAAAATAGTGCATGTTCCCTATTGAGTAAAGTTTTATACACGTAAGTATAATAACTTATTTTTAAAGACACCCATTTGTTAAAATTATCAAGTCAGCAGAATAATTTAATTGGCTGATAAACGAAAACATCGAATTTTTTATCACCGACAAAAAATGGATAAACAAACGGTATGTTCTGACAGCTTCAGTGTAAAAATAGTAACTACATACCTAAATAAGAAATAAGATTAATTCGTAGGTACAGACAGAGATATAATTTTGTTATTGCGCAGTTTCTTTGTTACATAATTAATTACGCAGTTAATTAGTCAAGAAACATCTTTATTTTTGGCGACAGAGTTTTTATGACCTATGATTACTCAACCTTCCCTATGATCCTAATGTTTCCATCGAGATATAAAAAAGAGCTCGTTACTTGCCAAATCATATAACAACGCTCTGACGAAATGCTGAAGCTAATAAGTAGCTTCTTTTTTGTCAAAGAAATAGTATGTTTGCTTTAAGAAGAATAATACAAAATACGAACGTATTAAGGACGAATTTAGTTACCGTCAATAGGGGATACTTGAGAATACAGTATTACTAAGGACATTGAAAAATATATAAACGATTTACGTACCCGGTTCACACTTTTTCTCTTCCGTGATGTTGACAGCAACTTCTCTGCTACAGCACTATGTAAATGTTGCCATAATGATTAGTCAAAAATTATCATACAACAATGTCCTAAGTAATACTGTAGAGTCTCTAGTATTCCCCATTGACTGTATGTAATAAATCGAATGCAGTGCTGTTTTTTTTTTTCATTATAATATTAAATCAGACAAAAAAATATTGATTTTGACGTCCAAACTTTCTTGACATGAGCTAAAAGCTACTTAAAAAATAAAAAGTTAGTAACTATTATCCCTAGCTAAATTATTATAAAGTCGATACAATGTTCGGGTTAGATTCACTTTTATTGAATTTCATTTACAAAGTCAAATGAGGATACCGATAAATGAACTACTGTTAAACTGTGTGAGTAATTAACGGTGATGGTTGACCTCGCGCGGGCAAGACTCGGCCTCCTTGAGGGGTTATCGAAACCGATACTGGCGCCCCCGGGTAGCTTCCAATACCGACCCACATTATAATTATTATTTAAGTACAAGTAAAATAAGTATGTGATATGCTGCTTCTTTAATAAGACTTAAAATTTTCTCATTTTGAATGAATGAATGAATGCAATTTATTTCAATCAACAGGGGATCATAACATAATACAAATTAAAATTAAAAAATTCAATAAATTATACAAATACCTAAATTCAATAAATTATAAAATCAAATAAATTACACAATAAAACAAAACATAATGATTTTACAATACAATATCTCTCAACAGATAGTAGTTCATTGTCGGTGGTCGCGTACGCGTAGTAGACTGCGGAATTAATTACACGTCAATGTTTTCTCAAGATTTACAGCATGGGTTCTTTGAGACGAGCGAAGTTACGAGTGTTGATACTGGTTTTAAAAGCGTTCAAAGGCGACTTTATTCGCTTACCATCAGGCGGGCTGTAGGCTTGAACGAAGGACTCTGAGATAAGAAGAGTCCAGTTTAGTATTGTAATAAACGATATTTTCATTCCTTGCAATAGATAGGTCATAGAGTTTTCATTGGCTGTTTGCTAACAGAATTGTACAAAAACTGTTTTACGCGCTTTGCTTTTTGCACACTTTTTTCGGCCATTATTTGTGTTGCTTCGTATAAAATATGGGGAATAGGTATTTGTATTGTTATGTTGTCGTATTTTAGCGTGAACTTTAACTTAGGTTTTTATAAACTTTACTTTAGTTGTTTTGTCTAGTCGAAATAAAAAAATATACTAGGTATGAGTGATGTAAGGAGGGTTTAAAGTGATATTCTGAGGTAAAGTAGTGCTAGAGTTCATAGAAAACCTACTTATCTTAGTTATTATTAGTGTAGCAACTGTTGTATGCGCAGTATTGGTAGAGAATTCACATGGATGATAACCATGGATATCAAACGTCAGGCCGATTTGTTTAACTTTGTAGTGACCTTTGTGAACCGACTTAATCTTTACTTACTACAAAGTAGATAATTTATGGACTTTGTTGTAATTTCTAATGTCACGCTGTCACGTTAATTTCCGCTTCGCATTCTCCCTTACACTTGGTTCCATCATGCCATCAAAAGCGCTATACAGCAGGATAAAATAGGTATTAAAGTTAATTCCGTACACAAGTTGTTTAAAACACCTGTGTTGCATTGAGTGTCCTACCTGACATATTTTCGGATGTAGAGTTCATCTTATAGATTTATCCACTGTTCTGTAAGTTCATCATAGTGCTCTAATGCAAGCATCATGCACTCTCTATTCCTCTTTCCCTTACTCTTGTACACCGGTAAGAAAAACAATCTGACAGGGCGTCCAAGATTTTAAAGGTGCCTGTAAAACCGAGATTACCTGTAGAATGGTCAATGCATGTTTTCACGTCTTTTATTCGGTACGGAGGTTTTAAACATCGCCAACTTCTATTCCAGTGTTGGACTTATTATTTCCAAAAAGGAGTAGCGCACAGATAACATTATTATAGTATTCGTATAAATCGAAGGTAGGCCAGCATGGCTCAATGACTGAAAGAGGGGCACTGAGCATCAGTTTTACGTATACTTTGGAGGACTACAAATGGCTTGTTCAATACGGGAAAGTAATTTAATCGTTTCGTCTGATATGACACTATTATGAACAAACAGTACATGTTCTGTAAACGATTTATATAGGTAAGAAACATTTCAGACTACTTTGATCTTCGGGTTTTTATTTCAAATGCATGTTACTTTTTTGTTCCACTCATCATTACTTTTTGGTACCAACAAAATTATTTTGCACGGACTTTTTTTTCCAGTTTACAACCTTGGCGTATTGAAATATGTACAGTCAACAGCACATCACGGTGTACACTTGCAGTTCGATAATAGCGCTTATGCCCCCGACATAAGAGCGTTACAAAGTCCAAAGTGTTACGTCTGACGTGCTGTTGACTGTACTTGCCATTTATTAAAATTATTGGTAAAATACGTCGTTCGTTTTTTACTTTCAACATCTCGGTTCTTGCTCACATCCATCAAGCTAAGTGATTATATCTTGTCATTACATGTGTAAATGACCATAATTTGTGTAGACAGATTATTCTGCGCAACCTGATATTATGTGGTTTGGTTAACGTAATCTGTGATAATGACAATGTGTATTATTTCAAATGTTAACGGGTACATCGGAAAGCTCTTTGGAACCTTGTTGGATCATAAATCAACCTCGTCGCAACTATGTGTTGATAAAGCCGTCGCCTGATTTAGCGATGCCGCCTGCACTTGAATGTAATAAAATTGTGGTCCTTGTTGTCTAAAGTTCATTGATAAATGTTTATTTATGACCGATTGTTTATTAACTTATAAATGAGACAATTAAATATGACATCATTCTGATACGCAATTGTCAACTTATTTTGTATTTCTCATAAGAAATACAAGTATGCTTTGTGCTTAAAAAAGAGCCATAATTAGTTAGTAAAAGAGTGGTAGTGGATTGGAGGAATCACTTCCATGTCAATTTTTTTTAAAGATATATGTTTTAATTTCGTTTAATACGCTGCTCAGGTTATGGTAATAATAAACCCGAGATACCTACATGTTTAAACTTGTGTGAAACATAATTCACATGACCTGGGAATAGCGAACTGAAGAAACCAAGAGGCGTTTCTTTGAACACAATTATTCTTCATTTAAATTGATTTCAAATGGGCATATCACAACAAATAACAATTATTATAGTCGAAGACATTGTATAATATTTGGTAACAACCGAAAGTGATGGTTACAGTGTGATAATAATACACGTGGAATTGGGACGCTCGCGCACGATTAGACAAACCCGCAACTCTTTATTAGGATCCGCGCTAACACCGCCTACCTTCGTGATTCAAGCAGCAAAAAGAATAATTGATGAGCACATGCCCCGGATCACGTAATGCTTGCCAAACCGACTTGCACAATCTGATAGATAACGTGCTGTTGACCGCTCTGCCTTTCAAAATGTCATTAGCTCGGGATTATTCTTCTGCTGACCGTTACGTTACACTATTGTTATCCTATAGCTACTTGAAACATTATTTTTGTTACTCTGAGCCAAAATAAACAAGATTAACCTTATGTAATGTTATCATTAGAAGTTTTTATCAAAATTTATGGTACGGCGCGATAATTATAATCAATAAAAATCGTTGAACCATTACCTACGAAATTCCATTAGCTCGGCGGTGACTGGTATATGGCTATTATGCCATGATCCAATTGGGTGATGGAGGTCAGACGGTAGTGGCTCCAATAGAACTGGACTTGAATAATTCTGGATCATGGAGCAAGCGTACCCTGACTATGAATCAGGACAAAACGCTCGAAGAAAGAAACTTTACATTAGAGTGCGTAATGTTATTATTGGTTAAAACAGTATTCGGTTCATGTTTGTTTTCGGGGCTATCAATTTTGCCTCGTTAACCTTGTCCATTGCCCTCGCTATTTACTAAAATACTGTAAAAGTTGGCTCATGCTATGCTTATAGGCGGCATATCTCGTATCATTAACTGAGCTATTTAATTTCGGCTATTTTTGTCCAGTACTGTCGCTAGGCGGCACTGAAGAAAATATCAAAGACCTTTGAGCTCTTAATCAGAAGTTATTTGGCAGAAACAGTGTTATTACTCTTCTCTTTATCAGAAACGGATATTTTATTGGAAAACTATTCATTTGTCAATGTAATATAGTTATTTAAGTTTTTGCTAATTTATAAGTATTCATACACAACTTAAACATATTATGTAATACCTGCTGCTGCTCTACAATATCTTTTTTTTTGGAAGAGAACGCATTTGCGCGCCGTAACCGCAGGCTAGCAATAATTTAGCTTGCTAGTATGAATTAAGCTTGGCATAAGCCCAGGATTGTTTTAATACAATTCGTTATATTCGTTTTACGTACATAATATAAAATTTTATAGTGACCAAATTTTGAATTTTTTTTTATCTCGGATAACGGATTAGTAACTGTCAAAATTAAAGCCATAGAATTACGCATGGTGAATTTTGTTATACAGTAGCGCAATGACAGATCGTAACAGTATAACATAATAACTTTGAAATCAAATTATACAATTTTACGATTACAGTTATGCATGTTCTGTTGTGGTTATCGTGAATTGGCACAAGTATTTTGGCGGGTAATGGTGGGTGTAACAAAAACTTCTTCGACACTCTTGAATTGCATGGACCTTTGGTAGATTTAGTAATGACATAAGCTACGAAAATGTTTTTTATTTCACTTTCTAAAACACGATTTATAGCTTTGGACTATCAAGGGAAATAAAACAACACGAATAGTGCAATGATACGGTTGTAAACTGATTTGTTATCTAAAAATACCGTCGGAAAGGGAAAGGGACACACATAAAATTATTATATATTTAATTGTACTTCCATCTGAAATGTTTTTTATGGTGTCGGCCGCCCATTACGATACATGGTTATCTAACAAAGGATTGTGTTAGTAATTTACTACGAGTAATTGCGTATACCTACTGGTACTATTGATACATACTGCACATTGTATGATTTGCAATGAGACCGAATTTTATTAGGATAATATAGACCTTAAAGCTTGTTTTTACGGCTGTTTGTTGTTTACATAAAATTGCAGCTGCGAAAGACGTTTCTAAAGTATGTTAATAAAGTGTATAATAAGTATTACTAAATAATTGTATTTATCCTTTGATAAAGTTCGTGAACATGGTAATGATGATGTTCTGCAGGTATGCAAAGTGCTGTGGTTAAAATTACATAATCGAATCAAATACAAATGTAATTTTGGTTATATTCAGGACGTGCGATATTAATTACTGTGTTTGTTGACGGCAACACGAACTCGCGTCGTATAAAGCACGAATAAAGCACGAATGTTATGGCGCACTGAATTACAAATAACATGACTTTTGCATTAAGTGACATCACTAAATTTTATTACAATACCCTATCTATTAATTGCTTCACCTACAAGGTTTCGCATTTGTTTCTTATAAATAATAAAATGTTTTTGTTTTTCATTGGCCAAAAGCTCAAGGTATTATAATAATCCCGAGGTCAAAAGTCAATGTTATGTAAGGATTTCACAGAAAATGACACTAATCCTAAGGCCTTAAAATTGAGTTTTAAATTGCATTTATTATCGTTTGTGATTCGCCCACATAGTTGTCATATTGCGTGACCGACCATTTCTATGGTTTGTTCTGGTCCTACGCTGTTCTGTGCAGTCAAACTATGGAATTATTGCCCTTCCTTTTAAACACGTCATCTTAACTATGCTATTAGGACTTTGCCGAAAACGTTAAAGACTGCTTGTGTTCTTGAGGGGTAATTTCTTTAAACTTCTAGATATCTTCAATTCTAGTTATCAAGATTAACTCTTTTTACAGCATCTTGTATCCGTGAAGAGCGCTAATTTTCAGTTAAGAGCCTGCTACAAGCCTGCTTCTTCCAAGCAAAAATGTCTAATTGCATTGCTAATTTTTGCGGCTTTACCACTTAGATATTTAATTTCTGTCTACTCAGTTCCACAGACCTATCATATCGGTATTAAGTATTGCATCGATGTAAGGTAGAATATTCATTCTAAGTGCACATTGTAAGACCGTCGATCAAGGATCGTCGGCGTGTCGCAAGAGGCGCGAGGCGCGGGCGCAGCCTCGCTGAACTTTGCCTGACCCCTGCCTGCACAGTGGTCGCAGCTGACCTGTTCCAAATAGATTAGCGAATCAATTTCATTGTAGTGCTGGCACATTCATAGCTTGTTGTGGTAGCTTCTGTTCCTACAGCATTATTTTTTATTTGATATACGATTTTAGTAAATTTAGATGTGTTAACTTAGGGCGTATTTTGTTGTAGTGAACATGCGCCAGGCATTGTGGAATGAAATCCAATGACAAACATTTATAAGATGATAATTTGTTGTGTCTAAAATAATTAATTGAATTAAAATTAATTAAAACCTATCCATTTAAGCCAGCTGTCTGTAGTAGGTTCTTCTAATACACAATATGATAAAACAATTGGTCAAAATATTTACCTGATCTCTAAGATCAAATTAACCTTTTCTTTGTGTGTGCCTTATAATAATGTATTTAGATAAAAATATATTTACGTAAAATCATGCTCAAACCAGAGATAAATAAAACAGTCAATACCTAGGATTGATTCTTCAGTCTTAAAATCTGAAAATGTGATAATCATGTTAAGTACAATGTCTGTTAGTTAACAGACTTGATATTTCGTTTTATGACACAAGGTAACTTTGCACATTATTATTCAAACTGGTCGCGTACAAAATAATTTGCAGTAACAAGTCCTGTGCTTGCGCAGATGACCTAAGATTGTGCATAATAAAGATATCCAAATTAGGTTGTCCAGACGCTTTGTCAGTCGTCATATCTCGATCTTTACATCAACGTCGTAATTGAAAAAACCGGATACACTAAGAATCGCATGGAAAGGGTTCTGTATAAGGGTTGAGTTGAGTTTTACATTTTTCTAAAATAAGTGTTTGAGGACTGATTCGTAGTCACACCGATTGTAACACCAATGTGACTATGAGCTTTTTTCTTTGTTGTAACACTGCTACATTAACCACACCTCAAACTCTAGTTTACATTAATAGTTTACTATTAGACTGACGAATAATAAATAATATTAAAAGTAACCAAATATTTGTTGCTAACCTTTTAGGTTATTTTTGGTCTAAGATACATAATAAACAAGTTGAAATGCTTAGATACTAGGGTAAGCTTTCAGTAAGGGCAAATAGTCGATGTGCCTTATTTTAGCCACCACAACATTTCATCAGACGCAGGGAACGCTGAAAACTTGTAAAACGCAATCTTCGAATTTTAATTTATAGAGACCTCATCAAAACTGCAGTGTCATTAAAAATATCATAACCGCTGTTCGTATTAATGTTTCGTTACATAAATTGACACAACCAGATGTTTTTATCACTTGTGGGATCAGAGATAAAGGTCCTGACGCGTCAATTAGTGATTTTATAGTGCATAAAATGTGTCGCAAGCGAAGGTTCGAACGAGGGCATGTTTCGCGAGCCGCGTGACCGCTCGCTCCATCCTCTGCGATTGGGCACGGGGATTAAATTAAAAGTCAGCCATACATCACCAGGCCGCCACTGTATAGGTTTGCGAAACATCTCCGATACAGGAGATGCTTACTAACCAGAGAATTGTAAATGATAAGTCTTTGTTGTACATTTAACAACATTATAGCAATTTCTGCTATATACCGCACACTAAGCACATTTTGTGTTTGTCATAAACGTAGTCCAGCTCATGACAAGTGATGTTCTCGCAAGAAAATATAATGAAAACTGTGTGATAATACGAGTATCATATTGGTTACAACAGAATTACCCTTTCTACTTAATTGGGACGAGCTGGTACCAACCTTGTGGCTATTAACCAGCCCATCCCATCCCAAAAATATTTCCTGGGCCTGTATTATTTTTATACAAATATTTAAATGTTACGAGAACTTTAAACTGTCACAGCAAAACATTAAGTTCTGCCCACATATTATGTCTCAGCTGGTACAGTGTCGTGTCATACTGTCAATAATATGTTCATTAATTACATTGCAAAAACTTCGACATCTCATTAATATAATCTAGCTATGTATAATAAACGTCAACTAGCCTTTACTTTCGCCTGAGTTAATATCTGGATTAATTCATAATTTATGTATTATTTACTCATCATTAGACTAAGTACGGACAGTAGTACGGACTTTGACGATAGCATCAAAGATAAAGATAACAATTTTCTGAGAAAGATAAGTTATTAAAGAAGACTTCTTATGCTAAAAACCCGGCTGCTGTCAACTATTAACTAATATTTATATTTTGAGCATAAAGTTATTAAGTAAATAAGCTACACGAAGGTTATTGTGTTTTTGAACTTCCAGACTATCTGATATTGATGACATAGTAGATTACTCCGTTTCAGCATAACTCCTGATTAATGATTTTAACTTAAGGATTGATGGTTGCAGAAGAATGACAAATGCGCAGAGATTTGGAAACCGGAAAGTAGCATGGTTTAAATAAATGCATAATATTTTGTCAGTTAAAATTCTACAAATTTAATATAACACACGTAGCGATAGATACGTCTGTCATTTTTAAAACAGACGTTATAACCTTTAACTTAATCCAAAACTCTACATTACTAATCCTTGTAAAAAAAAGTCGACCCTCCACATTCGTTTTAGGTTTATGGTAACGGTCTTTTTGTTAACGGGCTTATCCTGTGACATTTAAATCTTTATAAAGCAGTGGGATTACCGATCGGTGGAGGGAGTAATATCTACTCACAGAATATTACTTGAATCGCAACTGCAAGCAACAGAAGTCAAAACCATTAGCAATTATAGCACACGTGCCTGCTGCATGCACAAGCTAATGTATTGGTTGAGTATTAAGTAACAGAAGTTGTAGATTACTAAGACAACGATGCATAGCGACACATCATTCGCCAGATTATGTTATTGCACATTTGCAATAGCCATTAATCTTATTATTGCTCTTGGAAGATATCAGCCGGTGTGGGGGCGAAGCGTCACGGATCATTTTCATGTTATTGCATTTTAAATTGTCACTGTTAGAAATTTCCATCCGTTTTAACGTAATGACGAGATACGGACGTCTTTGTCGTGTGATGTACGCATAAATTAGGTAAACGTAAACGTTTAAGACGTAAGGCATATTAATTAGACTTAGGGCTATTGTTCGTAGGTTGTTTGAGAGCACTTATCTAATATTTGTGTATAAGTTTTTGGTTTTATATATCGCGGAATTATACTGATATCTTATCTGATACGAAATTTTGTGATTCAGTCTACGACTTGATTGCAAAATCATTATTATTGATCGTGATTTGAATCTGCAGCAGAAACTCAATCATTCCACACAAACTGTTTGTAAGTTTTGCAGTTAAAAAGTGAGAACATCAAGTACCTACATTGATCTGATCAAAGTGAGCCATAATAAAGGAACTTAAACACTCTTGTCATTGATATCAGAATCTACGGAGGTACCACGATTGTGGTACCTCCGTAGATTCTCCGTAGATTTATTTAAATACAAATAAACATCCAGACACAGAACAAACGCTTATATCAAATGTTCATATCATAAAATTGTAGATGTTTTTTCTGGGTGGGATACCTACGAACCTACGAACCAAATGCAGCATCGAGCTAGGTTTGGCAGGGAAAAGACATCAATCATGGGTCATTCCTTATTATTTATTATATTTGTGACGACGGAAGCTGCTGCCATGCATCGAGAATACTGTACTCAAACCGGAAACCTATTATAGGAACTCAAAGATTGGGAGTGAAACGAGAAAACAATTTGTCGACTGACTAAACATTTAATAAAATAATTTACAATCAGCATGCATAAGATATAGACAGTCATAAAAAACCGGCCAAGTGCGAGTCGGACTCGCCCATGAAGGGTTCCGTAGCAGCAAGTATCATCATAATATAAAAGTTCTTGTAGTTCTTTGTAAGTTTGATCGACGTTTTTATATTTGAGTTGATTGAATGAGAGGAAAACTGCGGTTTACGATTTATGACGTTTTAAAAAAAAACTAATTACTTGATCTCGTTCAAACCAATTTTCAATGGAAGTTTGCATGGTAATGTACATCATATATATTTTTTAGTTTTATCGTTCTCTTATTTTAGAAGTTAGAGGGGGGGTGACCAACATTTTACCACTTTGGAAGTGTCTCTCGCGCAAACTATTCCGTTTAGAAAAAAATGATATAAGAAACCTTAATTTATCATTTTTAAAGACCTATCTATAGATACCCGTAAGGGTTTGAAGAAATTTTTTTTTTTGAGTTTCAGTTCTAAGTATGGGAAGCCCCAAAAAGGAGATCATTCAGGCTCCATACATTTTTGGGCCTTTTCTCAAAGTGCCGGCCAACAAAAAATAATGGTACAAATCGTTAGAACTAGCCATTTTAAGCAATAGTTAATATAGCACGGAAGTTGTGGGATCGCTCTAAACCAAGTTATCCAAGGTCAAAGATTCGCTATTTTCATACATTTTATTAATTTCGGAAAGTGCCGGCCCACAAAAAATAATTATACACATTGTTAGAACTAGCCATTTGAAGCAATAGTTAATATGGCACGGAAGTTGTAGGATCGCTCTAAACCAAGTTATACCAGTTCGATGATTTGAGGGTTATTTTTTCATCTAATTATTGATTTCTAAAAGTGCTGTGAACGTAGAATTATGTTAAATATGGTTAAAACTAATCTTATCAGATGTCACCACATTAAAAAGGTGGCCAACTTCAATTCAACTTCTACTGGGGGCCCAGATTCACTGCATAAAACTATCCACTTGTCATGGATCTGTGCGTCAAACTGAAGCTGGACCCAATGTGCACCGGAGCTGACAGTGAACCAGCTTAGAGCCACTGGGATAGGATTCAAGCCACCATGACCGAAGCGACAGAGGCGGTGCTTGGCACGTGTAAGGGTGGACGTAAGTAAGCTTGACAAGGAGACTTGGTGGTGGAACGACTTAGTACACGTGGAGATTCGGGGTACTCTTCAAGAAGTGGCAAGTGTCCAAATCTCTTTTAGATTGCGATGCGTTCATGCGTAGATGCGTGCGAGCTGCTAAGCGTGCCGCGAAGAAAGCTGTAGCCAGAGCTAGGCGATACCAATTGTAACCGCCATAAAATGATAAGCTGTAATCGTCTGAGGACGGAAGCTCATTTATCCTAGAACGTGTCAAGTTCTAGGGTCAAAGCGATACAGGACACTACCAAATTCGCTACCAATTCCACTTTTGGAACCATGGATCCCGTTTTTGCATTAAGGATCGCCATGGAGAGATACCTACAGAACAAGGGATGCGCCTCTACATCTCCTGTTCCTAGACATGGGGAAGGCCTTTAACTGTGTTCTTCATGCGATAATCTGGTGTGCATTGCGATCCAAGGGGGTTCCTGAGACTTATGTTGACATCATCCACTATATGTACCGCGATTCCTTTTCCGCAGTTCGAACCCCTGTTGGGGACAAAAAACCTTTTGCCACCACTGTCGGAGTCCACTAGGGATCCACTTTTAGCCCATTTCTGTTTAGTATAACTGGTTTAGAGCGATCCTTCAACTTCCGTGCCAAGTAACTATTGCATCAAATGGCTAGTTCTAACAATGTGTACAATTACTTTTTGTTGGCCGGCACTTTCAGAAGACAGTAAATGTATGAAAATGATGAATCATCGAACTAGTATAAATAACTTGGTTCAGAGCGATCCTACAACTTCCGTGCCATATTAACTATTTCTTCAAATGGCTAGTTCTAACAATGTGTATAATTATTTTTTGTTGGCCGGCACTTTCAGAAATTAATAAAATGTATGAAAATAGTGAATCTTAGAACTTGTATAACTTGGTTCAGAGCGATCCTACAACTTTCGTGCCATATTAACTATTGCTTCAAATGGCTAGTTCTATCGATACGTACCAATTTTTTTTGTTGGCCGGCACTTTCAGAAAAGGCCCAAAAAAAATGATCTCCTTTATAAACTAATTACTTGATCTCGTTCAAACCAATTTTCAATGGAAGTTTGCATAATAATGTACATCATATATTCTTTTTAGATTTATCGTTCTCTTATTTTAGAAGTTACAGGGGGGGGGGGGACCAACATTTTACCACTTTGGAAGTGTCTCTCGCGCAAACTATTCAGTTTAGAAAAAAATGATATAAGAAACCTTATTATCATTTTAAAAGACCTATCCATAGATACCCCACACGTAAGGATTGGATGAAAAAAATTATTTTGAGTTTCAGTTCTAAGTATGGAGAGCCCCCAAAATTTATTATTATTTTTCTATTTTTGTATGAAAATCTTAATGCGGTTCACAGATTACATCTACTTACTAATTTTCAACAGTATAGCTCTTATAGTTTCGGTAAAAAGTGGCTGTGACATACGGACGGACAGACAGACAGACAGACAGACAGACAGACAGACAGACAGACAGACATGACGAATCCATAAGGGTTCCGTTTTTTGCCATTTGGCTACGGAACCCTAAAAATTGCCTCAAAACCAATAACTTACGTAATGGCATTAATGAGTAAGCGTGCCTATCATGATCGTTTAGATGCTACATGTAATTGGAAGCAATTGTCTTCCTGGTGGGTGCTGCTGTATCTTGAGAGACATCTTCAGCACACGTGAAAGTGAGCAACAATGGTAGAGGTAAGCATATAGTTCTTATCACATAAATTATTGCCTGCACGGCGAACAAACAGATTTGATCTGCGTGATAAATGATCGTAATAAGTGACTTGTCTCGTCTAATTCAATTGTTTGCGATGCGGAAGCCGAATTGCAAATCCGATTACCTAGATGAACTCTACTGAATGAACATTAATAATTTTAAAATTATTATATTTCGACTAAGAACTGGGTTAATAAATTAAAAAGGTTGTAAGCACGGAATTCATGATTTACCTAATCCATTTCCTTTAACCTTTCTCTCCTTTAGCGGAAGACACGTCACAACTACTTAGCCGTATCATTAAATTAGAATTCGTTTACGATATAGGTATAGGCTTCTTTTGAATGAAGCATAAGATAAAATCGATTCGTAAGCCAGCATAGCGGAGCCATAGACAACTTCAGGGAGCCTGTACTTAGCCATGGGCCTAGGTCTGGAATTTTTCTTCCGTTAGGTGAAGAAGTGGCACTACTACGTTAGTACTATTATGTCCTTTTGCACTACGATAAATAACACGGTCAATAATTTACGTAAGCAGCTAACCTGAGAGACAGACCAAACGTTTTAATACCTAGAAAACTAAAGAGTCGCGTTACATTATAACAATAACTTACAAATTGGTTTTGGTTAGGCTATTAATTACCAATCCGCATTTGGCAAGCTTGGTAATTAAGCAAGCGTAATGATGGACCTTTGACCGGTTGATAGGTTATTACAAATATGTAATAGATAACAAAACGCAAAATTAGCAGTATTCATATGTTTAATAAAAATACATATGATGAAACGTCCAGCAGTGGAGTATGATAGGCTGATGACATATGATGGAAAAGCCATAAGTAAAAACGGCGTCGTACTGTAGGTACCATTAAGTATTCTCTGGTCGTTACGTTCGTATTGACTTTGGCGAATAAGTCACGTATCGGCGAGAGTACGGTCACCAGAATTAGAAACAAATTATTGTTGTCTGAAGTAGATGCAATGTCCAAGTATTGAAATTTAACGATGCAATTATTATTAACAGCAATACAAACGAGTTACAAAATATTGGCGAATGGCCATGACTGTTTAAAGACATTATTAATATTCTTTAATTTGTTAGATTTCAAATACATAATTTCTGCAATAACTTGAACTTGCATTATTTTAATTTCAACACAACGTTTGATTTCTTAATAATCATTAATAACACTAGTTTACATGGTTTTTGTCCTTGAAATGAAAAGTGTTTTTTCATATAACTTGAGATGCCCTGAGTTTAAAAAAAAATATAAAAAAAATCCAACACTTCACGTTTTCAAAATATTAATTATTTTTGATTTACAAAAATGCCTACAAAAATATTAAAAAAGAAAATTTAAAATGAATTTCCTTAGCTTTTATTGTATTTTTTGAGTCTCTGTCTCTTATAACAGACCAGCAACAATCACCTAACATGGCTTAGTCCCAGTAACCTTGATAATTTTGTCAAATCCTGATGAAAACGCTCTCCATGTTCGTCGCTCACTTCTCCGAGGGTTTCAGGGAAGAAATCAAGGTGCTAATGAAGGAAATTAATTTTCAGAGACATGCTGACACCCATTCGTTGAAAATTATGTAATAAATCAGCAATTAACTGTCTGTAATTTTCATATTTTTTTTGTTGCCCAAAAACTCCTAAAAAACAGTATTCCGTTATGGGATATCCTTTCTTAGATATAATAAGTTCACCACAAACGTAACAAAAACGGTCAGGATGTACTTCACACAACCTATTTGACATGTTAAAAACAATATTTATTTAACTGAACACTACAATGCAGCAAAATTTTAGGATGAATTCAGAACCTACTTGCGGGTAGTCTTAAAATGAAATGTGTTGATAACTTGATTCTTTGACGTAATAAAAATAAAACAAATATATGTTCGCGTTTAGATAATGTCACTAAATAAAACGATATGAAATTCACTGGAAGGACATGAAATTTTTTATATTTTGTAAACTAGTGTAATTGTACTTTTCCATAACACAGGATGTCAGGATTGGCCATGTTATAAAAATCCACTTCATAAAAGATTTTCATGTCGAGTGATCCATTTAATAAAACATTTTTGTTTGAATTGTGCCAACGAGTAGTCACTTTTTATTAAAAGCAGCACATTTGCATTCAGCAAATTGCTTTTCTGAAAGAGAAACACCCATTCGGCCATTTCTGGGAGTAACTGGTCCAGAAATATGATGCCCTCAATTAGTCACGAAACGCTTTTGCAAATACAAATAGTAACATTTCGTTGAAGCCGATTTCCCACGTTGATAATTGTAACAGTCTTCGCACTCGGCGATTTGTCTATTGCGTAAGACTCTTTGTTTATTAATTTGGCATAAACACATTTAAAAAGTTACTAAGTTGTTACAGTGACCTAAATTGCCATTGGCCTGTTGTTCTATACTACCTCCAACGTGCGTGCTAAATATTTAATATTGGTTTAATAGGTTTTTTATTGATTCATTATTATTATCTTATCCTATGACTGGGTTAAAATTTACAATTTTCTTTCTTCGCTCTCGGTCAATAAACAAACTGTCTGTTTCTTCCTTAGACGAATATGTTCTATAAATTATAATGGTTTAATAATGAGTATTTGGTTGCCAATCAATTACATTCAACGCTACTTTGATAAGGCACTGATAATTTTATGTGGTAATATTATATACCTGTAAATTTACTAGATTACTACTACTTTGGCCGATAAGCTCTCAGGAAAATTCCAAACAGAACTTTCTAGAATATTGACTTATACTATCTTAACTTTTACCAAAGAACATCTTCGCACCTGAGAGTCGACTAACATCTTTTCCATGTGCTCGAATGTCATTGAAAAATTTCATTTTATTATCAAGTACAATGGACTGAAATATTATGCCGTTTCATGTGTCTTTGCTTCTTTGTAGATCATAAGGAAGAAGAATTTTAACAATGGAAGTGATTCTAAATATGAGTTTTTGGTTCCTCTGACATTTTTAGAGATATCTAATAAGGATTCCTACCGTCGACATTAATTTTTTGTTTATTTTTTAGCTAAACCACACGCCAACTCGGTCAGACTAATGAAAGTTTGAGATTGGCAATTTAGGTATGATTAAAATATTGGGTGTTTTAACTGACTTCCTTATGTAATAATGTTATGTTTGTTTTTACATTATGATTCAGTAAAGGAACGCCCTTGCAATGATGTTTAAGTGGATGACATTAGCGCCGTGACATTTGTGATCAAGCCCGGCAAAGCGACGCGAGCGCACGCTTGCTTCGACCTCATTCGTCGCCGTCGTGAAATGTCTGAAAGGTGCCGTTTTGATATTGACTGA
This sequence comes from Mecyna flavalis, assembly GCA_949319885.1. Lineage (NCBI taxonomy): Eukaryota > Metazoa > Arthropoda > Insecta > Lepidoptera > Crambidae > Mecyna > Mecyna flavalis. The sequence goes on from OX439426.1 coordinate 6,629,086, forward strand.
CTGCTTATTGTTTGAGCAATTGTGTCATATTCAGAGTTCAAGGACCACATTTAAAATCGCTTGTTAGGCGTAGAGTGATAAGATTAATACAATTATAAAATAAATACCCACTTATTTTTGGATTAATGATTTTATCATAATTCCACTTTGAAGGGGATTATGGCATCACTGAGGGTTTTATAGATATAGGTATTAGGTACTATAGTTGACAGCACGCAGTCTACTCGACTGAAGATTGGAGAACATATGTAGTTATTTCTACACATTTCGGTTGGACTTTTAGCATCATTAATTCATATTTAATATTTACTGTTTTACTTTATGATGTTTACGAGAATCCTGCCAAGTGATTTGTGTTCCATTGGTAGTGCATATTATGTACTGTTATAATACAATGCAAAAAATAAAATATTTTAGTTGATTTTATAGTTTTGGTTTACATTAACCAATGAGGTGCAATTTATATAATAATCATTATTTCAAAGCGTCATCGAGTTTCTTACCTAAACTACACAGTTGACTACAATGTAAATACGTTGGGTTTAATGAATCCGTAGTGCGTCACTCGGAAAATTACAAACATACGATTGAATTCGCATAACTTAAGGACGTTATCAACTTAGTTTCATCAAATAATAAACATGGCGGTTGCTATCAGACCGCCAGGCCACCCCGCCAGCGAATGTGTTTCACGAAACAGTGCAATGCTACGAATTATCTGATAATATTGTTTAAATGCGTCAGCTGATAACAAACGAATGTTTCTAGATTGGTCGGTAGACTTGTCTTACCGTTGGAGACTTGGAGTCGTTACCATTATAGAAACATATTTTTAAAGTTTATTTTTGATAGTAATTAAAAACGTCATTGTCGGTTGTCAGGGTAAACAAAAGATGATTAACTTACAAGATTCGATTGACCTATAATAGGTAAATATTATATAAGGCGTCAATACGCATCTGATTATTTTATCTCCTTTGAACCGTACCTTCCTTTTGGAGGGTAGGGGATGGAGGGTGTTACATTTTTTCTACTTTATCCCTGACTCGTAGACAACAGCTGCAGTTCACAAAAATAAAATTACATATTTCATTTAGTAAAACTGCCTCCGTGGTACAGTGGTTAGAGCGTTGGGCTCTAAAACCCGGAGGTCGTGGGTTCGAATCCCGCGGGGAACATCACTTTGTGTGATTGTTTCCAGTTTGGTTAGGACATTGCAGGCTTGAATCACCTGAATGTCTGAAAAGAGTGATGATTCCGTGCTTCGGAAGGCACGTTAAGCCGTTGGTCCCGACTATGTTCCAAGTAGGTCTGGTTTCCCTTGTAGGGTTACGGAGGTCAGATGGCAATCGCTCCATTGTAATAACCAGGCTTGTCAAATCTAGGATCATAGTCGAAGCGGACCCTGAGCTCCATACTGGATGCAATTGGGAATACGCTGGGATGATGATGATGATTTCATTTAGTAAAATCATTCTTTTGGTAATGTTCATTAATTTCTGCTTTTAATTTTTATTTATATAGATTAAATTTTATCACTTCTAACGTCACCATCGTGTGTCATGTAAATAGAAACAAGACGTGGAACTTTTGAGTCGCGCCGTAAGCCTAAATATGACAAACTGTCAATCTTAACGTACCTACTCGGTACTGACAGACAAATTTCATTTTAAAAAGTATACATACCCTATATTACATCACGAAGATATCTTTTATTGCACGTTATTTCTACAAATGTTTTATCTTAGCTCACCGAGCGTATTTCGACGTTGCAATTCTCTCAGGTGCAATGAATTGCAGCTTTATGCAATTAAAAGTTTCACCTGACCCACGACCGGAGTTTTGTTTAGTGTGTTCCCTGTCGCAACAGCTGTGGGCTCGGTGCGCTAAAATGCAGCCGTTGCACAAGGACGCCGTCGCAGCCGTCATAAAGACTGTCATCCGCGGGTCATAATAAGCTTTGGTACTTTTACGAGTGTGTTAGCTATGAATATAATAATTGACTAGCCTTCCGTCCGCGGTTTCACCCGCTAGAACTTTTTTTTCAATATCCTTCCCCCCACATTTCCGGGATCAAACCTATGTCACCCGGGGATAGTGTAGTTTTCCAACAGTGAAAGAATTATTGAAATCGGTTATAGTTTCGGAGCCTATTCAATACAAACAACTAACAATCTCTTTATAATATGTATTAGTATAGATAGTTAAAGATTGCAAAAATAATATACAGTCAAAATGATAAAGGTAAATCTGTCCAATGCAACTCCCAAATCACATTGGTTGAGAATTCTAAGCTCATTTTTAAAGATGAGTAAGATTTAGATTAAAAATATCGTAATAACTTCGTTTAGGTACGAGTAAACTTAACGATGGACTTCATGATTTTGCAGGGATTACGAAGTTCATATGGCAGTCGCTCTAGACTTGCCATGGCAACTTTCATAGATCGGGAAGAAAACTCGCAACGTCAAATACTTACATGATAAAAGAGTAATATTGTTAGTGAATTCAGTCTTCTTTCATTCTCATATTTATTCGAATATTTGTATTTGGTTCGACGTAATGCACTTGTTATTAATATTATTGTTTGACTGACCAGGTTGATTGATGGTAGTTCAATTTGGTTCGTTACGTACATGCAATAAGGTTACGTGCTTGCAGTGCATTCATATTTATATATCAAATGATGTATTGTTTGGTTCTAAACAAAGTTCTTGCATTGAGGAGTTTAAGATGGTTTGAGGAATTCCGTCTTTATTAAGTACATTAATAAAATGAACAACATGCTTCATTTCTATACAAGTAAATAATACTTTATCCAGACTGTATGTGTGGAATTCACTTCCGGCTATATGCGTCCTCATACGTATGACAGACATGGTTATGCACACAAATTTATAAAGCGCAGAATGAAATCGAAGGACCTTATCCACAACCTTCAAATTCCACAATATTTATTTATTCAAAAATACTTTAAACTATTATATTTAGGTAGAGCCGAGTGGTTTCAAACGTTTCTTTGCGAATCTCGACGGGCACCTAGTTATCTTTCCATGTACGTACCTAAACCACTAGCTCGGTGTTGACGGAAAACATGAGAAAACTTTCCTGTGTAGCCTTGATCTAATAGGTCTAGTTCCCTTATCAAGGAGTACGGAGATAAGATGACAGTCACTCCAGCGGACTTACCAAATCCTGGATCTAGGTGCAAGCATACTCTGATTAGATCGAAACAGAATGCTCGGAGGTATATGTATATAATTCATCTATCTATATATATAAAACTCAAAGGTGACTGACTGACTGACTGACTGACATAGATATCTATCAACGCACAGCCCAAATAACTGGACGGATCGGGCTGAAATTTGGCATGCAGGTAGATGTTATGACGTAGACATCCGCTAAGAAAGGATTTTGATCAATTCCCACAGGAACGGGAACCACGCGGGTGAAACCGCGGGCGCCCGCTAGTGAACAATAATTTGCATTTTCTGGAAAACGTATGGCAAGATTTACCATTGCATTTGCTTGGTAACAAATTCTTACGTGTTTATATTCGCATTTTCAATGACATTTACAGTTTCTGTGGGTACATTTTAATTAAATGTGATCATGTGCTAACGAGATGCCAGATAATTTTGTGTACTGTTGCAAATGTTCTAGATATTTGTATTAAACTTATGTATATCTTTGTACTTGTTTGTGCACTGCATATTTAAATAATAAAAAATAAGACCTTGAGCTACAGATTTCGTAATGTATGTATAGTCTGGTGATATAATATCATAACATGTTGTTTTAATATATTATATCATATTATCTAATACGGGTGTTTGAGTAAAATATTGTAATCACTTACCTATATGCAAATCTTAGTTGATCTATTACTATAGATAGGTACTCAGAAAATTTAATTTAGATTGGACATAACTAACAATGTGACAAACCAGAGCACCCAGATTCAATTCTTATGGATACTTAGCCACAAGACTGAGGATTAGTGACAGAAAAGCTGGATCACAAATTTTCGATTTGATATGGGATTTGAATTCCTGGCGCAGTTGTCACAATAACAGCTAAAAGTAACAGATGAATGTGGTTAATGCTTTAGAGCTGAAGAGATAAAACACTCAAAAAGAAGCGTACGAGACAACTTAGAAGATCTTGACCTGATTGTTTGATTTATAGCAACCGCTCATTTTCGCGCTACACATGAGTCATTCGCTATTGGCTCTAGATACTCCCGCCGAAATTTATTTCTCACCAGAGTGCCACTTGAAAGTATACCACTGCCGATTTATTTCTTAGTCATACCTACAATTACATAACTTTGTTACGAATAGTGATCGTCTTCAATTTCAATTACCCATGAACATTCGTCATTTCAAAGTCTTAAACCATTCGTGAATGATCGTTTACGAATTTGATGGATGCGTTTTCTAACTTGTATCGATTTGTACGTTAGTCGATCGGCTTATCCCAAAATCATGAGTAGACGTTAATTGCTCGCCGCGCAGGCGCCCGTGACCGCGGCGCTTGCGCAATCGCCGCATGGACAGAAAGGCTCCGAAATTCCCACGGGCCTTGTTGGATTGTCCGTCCTTCGCACAACTAAGGGAATATTTTTGGAACTGTGCCATCTGTTTGAGCTGTTAATGGGAACCAATCTGCTTTCTACATGCGTGTGTTGTACTTTACAGTTGATAAATGGTGTAGCAAGCCGATGTAGGTACTCGTAGATGCTACATCGTACCTGCTGAACATACTAAATATCGTTACTGCAGTGGCTTAAACAGAAGAATAACGTTCCATCTTTATAAGGCATGTTTTGTTATAATTAATCTATACTGGTGATATATTTAATCGTTGAAGTGATTTTTCAATTTAATTCGTGATGGTGTATGATTTTCCATTTCTCATAATTAGAATTCGACTGATACTCTATATTTAGTGCCTTTCACTACGAGGTTAATTTAAAATCCTTCATATATTTATATTGTACATCTTTAATTAAAAAAAAATCATTATAGCAATAAGGTGAAGTAATAATAGGACATAGAGGTTTCTAAAATATTTCTACTCTTTCGAAAACAATATTCGTATTTAATGTATGGATATGCATTGTTAATGTTCACGAAATATTAACTTGTACGTTTTCTCTTTCCAGGTAAATATCTGACGGTGTTTGGCGTCGGGGACCCATAAGTTCTCATCTTAATGCGTACTGCTCGATAAAAACAACACGGATCTGGCCTTGCATAGGTGCTGGTAGGGTTGTCGACCACAGAGCAATTGCCAAGTAAAGTTGCCATTTTTGTCTCCTGTAGAGATTTGTGTGTGAAGCCCGTAACAGCAGTAGCAGGGCGTTATAAATTGCTACTGCCAAATAGGCATTAAAAATAGTTATTAAGTTATAAGTGGAGTTTTTCTTCGATTACTTTGCATTATTTCTATCACCAATAAAGCTCTCACAATTAATTAACTAGGAATACTATTTTTTTAAAATAACTTCTTACCACAGTATTTATTGCATAAACCAACTCTTTTGTTAGTAACAGTTTCCAACGTAGACAAATTCTTCAACTTCGCTGGAGTACATACGTTTGATTACTTCGATTTGTTGCGCATACATAAAATATAGCTAATGGTTGCGCGTTGGAATGCCTATTGCCTATCCGATCAACCTAATGATGTAACATCACCATAGAAAAGAAAAATGGTTTTCTTGTTCTGTGAACATCACTTATGGTTCCCTTTTATAAATAGGAATGTTGGGCAGGAGTAAATGGCAGGAAAATGAAAATGTGTGCTTTTTGTTATATTAATCGTATTTGTTAACTAGCGGTATTCTTTTCCATTTTAAGGGTTTTATTGAAAACCCTTTTTGACCTTATTTCGGAATGCTAACGTAGGCCTTTTTCGGTTGTATATTATGATCGTGAATGTTTAGCCAACCCTGTTATTCTCCGGGCAAGATAGTTAAAACTGCATACATTTATCTGTTACACCCGCGCCGGTAACCTTACATGCAGGTGTGCCAAACTGGGCCGCTTCTTCGCTATGCTGTCGTCCTTAACATGACTTCATCAAAGGGCCCGGTTATCTAACTGTTAAATAACACCCAACCTTGACGTTTGCCTGCAACTAAAATTAATTCAATTAAACTTCTGACCATCGCGGCATCGACACAATTTGCCATCTTTGTTTGGTAATTATAATGGATGGAAATCAGAAATATGGTGGCCAATTATTTCATCATGACAGGATGGTTATTAAGACGGAATTCGCGTCACGATTGTCTTTGTGTCTTGTATGTTATTTTACAACGTATATTAATTAACGTGTCGGCCAATGTTAACATTCGCAGATTCATGAATATAAACCTTTGCTTTTAAGTCTCTGTTACTAATAGATGATTTATGCAGCGCCTTGAATGTTATAGACATTTGTGATATTAATATTTGTTCCGGCGATGAGGCGATTAAAGCACGTAGTTTATAATAATTCGAAACAAAATCTTCAAAAGTTTCAAAGTTAAAAAGTATAAGTAAGTATTATACTTTATGGCGATGAATTCCCAGACTATGAAGCCTTCATACACAACCTACTGAGGTCGTAGTTTTTTCTATAATTTTTATGACCATATTATTTATATTTAGTTTTTAGAAAAAAATCATTGTTCAACCTCGACTGAAATGGAAAAACTTTAAACGTGCGGTAACGCAACGGTTAACTACTGCTTAGCATGTCCTAAATGAGTAAATAATCAAGATACATTTCCTCAATTTGTATTCTTGTAAAAACATCAGCAATAGTTATATTGCGGTAGTCTTCATTATATAATCTGGTACTCAAAACTCCGGGTCATAGACCACTTGCCAAGTTTAAAGTAATCCTGATTAATACTAAGACATTTGACTAATCTCGCCGATTGTCGATGTAACAAGAATATATCGCAGTATTACATATAATGTGTACCATAATCAAACTTAGTTGGAAGAACCTAGAATTATGTTAGAAGTTCAAAAAATATAAAATACGAGTATATTTAATCAAATCAGTACAATGTAAAGAATAAAATGCCAATGTTGGGTCGTTGCTTCTGTGTACCCAATACATTGTAGTATTAACGCCTTGTGATTTTCCACAGTGAAACGTGTTGTTAAATATTTTCCCAGAATAAATTACTAATGGATACTTCGGTTTCGTTTTAGGTATAATATTTCCTGTAGGTAGTTATCGAATGCTTATACAACATGAAAATCGATCAAATATATTGACTGTAATAAAAACGGTGCTATCGTAAAAGTGGGTTTCTTACAGGTAGTGTATAGGGAAATTAAAAGTAAACTGGCTATGAGTTAGGAGCAATAGCTCTTATGCCCCCATTCCGTGTATTTTGACACAGTCACGACTCATTTGCATGTAAGAGGGTGTCGCGTCACCGATGTGCATCACTTTATTGCAGCTCGATTTCAAAACAGTAGTTGCGCTCGCGACTATCGGGTGCATCAGTAGGTTCACGCGTAGTAAGTCACACAACTGCAGGAGGGTAAATATGAGGCGACGTATTTTACGAAACATTTATTCTTATGTACATCCTTGAATAAATTGTGCACTAAAGTGCGGTTGAGATGCGTTTCTGCGCCGAGTGAATGTTTAGTGATTTTAGAAACATCATCAGAATTTAGGTTTACTTACTATGTAGTATAGCTTACACAAGAACATCTAGCAGGTAATATTTTAATGTGATACCTTAATTTTGGGTGCATTTAATTAAAACGCGTATGTTGCGTTGTCATTAGAGAACCTCAAAGAGAGAAACAACCAATCGTTACAAAAAACGAAAAAACGAAATGCGGCTAACAGATGGACGTGTGAATGAAACACGTTGCCGTGACAGCAGATGGTGCGATAACCCTTCACCGACCATAACATGACAGATATTGTGCAGATGGATGGATAATCACGCTGATAATCTCGAACACACGCTATTCGCTTGTTATTAGCCTTGAATTGCCAATTGACAGAAAGTTCAAGAGTGCTACCGATCGCTTAAACCCCCGTGGCGATGCCAGCGTGATGGTGCTATAATCATTAGAATGGCTGACATGATAGATACTGCGTAGAAAATACTAATAAATTGTGTATTCTGAAATTGTATGACTTCCAACTAAAACTGGGGTAATCCCATTCGCTCTTACGAGCGTGATTGCAGACCTAGATCAAAATTGAAAGTAAAGTTCTAAATTGATTCGATTGGAATTGGGTCATTATGCCCTTGGCTGTATATGTTTATTATTATATTGGATAAGGAGTTAGTTTAGGATTTTACATCAAGCGGGTATTCCAACTTTAAGATAAAAACTACTATGCTGTAGTCGCATAAACGGCCTCATTATTGAGATCCGCATAGTTCAATGGATCGTCATTATGTCAATCATTATATTATAAGCATAATAGACCTCACCTCACTTGTCCTATTCGCCTTGAAGTGTCAATTTGTATAAGAATCAAAGTTTACAAGAGCGGTTATTAGCCGAATTTATTATAGTGCGATATTGTTGACGCGTGGCAAAGATACTGGTGATTATGCTATTATCCCTTTGTTCTGATTGCCTTGAAGTGCCAATTGGCAGAAGAATCAAAGTTGAAGACAGCTAAGCGCGTGTGTGGCGGTGACGGCCGGAGTCTTGGACCACGTGCGCCGGCGCTGAGGTGCGATATGAGGTGCTTGCGAAAGCGCGACATTGTTCATGGCGCCAGCACCCGTGCGCGTGCGACTCCGCCCCGACAAGAGGCTTAGTTAACGCTTCCAAAACTGTACTGTCTAATTGCGAAGCATGGTTTTAAGTAGAAGCATGTGTCAATATACCATGGCGAGGTTGCTTATTTTGACACCAACAATTTATTAACACATGGAAAATTTGGGACGAGGTTAGATCGACTATCCTATCTACTGCTTGATTATTTCGAATCTAAGTAAAGTATACTAGATCAATAACTGTAAACATTTCCATGTATCTGGTCCAAATACAATCAATGTATCACTAACTTATATCCAGAATTTTTACCCAAACCGAATCTTGGCTTTCGGCATCGAAATATTTATACTCTGGCAGAGCGGATTCAGAGCAAGGGACTATAGAATGTGATGGGGGATTGTAACGGAAACTCACACGGTAACGCAGCCCCAAGCCCACTCTTGAGGAATTTTAGTCAGTGCTTTCTACATGAGGGCAAATCTGACGTAGCTCCAGTTGCTTTCTCACGCATCTGGGGAACCCATAGAAGATTCCGCCCATTGAACAAATAAACTATAGAATGATAAACAAATCAAAAACATGTTGTAATACAATGTTGCCGGTGCTTTAAAGCTAGTATATGTAGTGACTTGAGAGTCTGTTACACATATTTATTCCCGTGACCACAGTTTGAGAACCAGTGCATTTCAAGTTCACTTGTACCAAACAGAAACCTTGAGTTGTCCGTCAATCAGATGACTTACATTGTTATTGAAAGTATCGAGCATGCACGCATTCCACACATTGTTGCTATTCTTCTGATGAACTAAATAAATAAAACATCGCCCACGAACCACGATTGTACGCAAGTTGGGCAACTTTTTGCTATTACGCTTGAGTAAAGTGGAAATACATTTGTTGCCTAACACAAATGTATTAGACGACGATAACACTGGTCTACATCAAATTTTCCATTACATGAAAATGTACTATATTGATTGTATTTCACTCACTGAATATAAATATATAAGTAAAAATTCATAGTTAGCTCTTATTGTGCAACTGTGCCATATAAAATATAATAGCGGGTAGCGCGATAGTTTTACCACATTAATGATGATAATTCAAAATATTTAGAGATTAACTGCGGAAATTTTATTTTTTCATATTTGTTTGTTACTTCTAACGCTGACTGTGTTTTGTTCAACAGTTAAAACGTGAAATTGTTATCGTTTTTTGACATTTTTTGTGAAAAATCTACATTTTCCATTATGTCTCCCAAATGTGTTAATAGTGCAGACAATTTTTGCTACAATATATGGTAAGGTGACCCATATTAACCAAAGATGCTCAATTACTCAACGTTTAGAAACTGCTTACTTCCATTATTTTGGAATTAATTAAAAACCAAGACAAATCGTACCACATTTTATTTGCACAGCTTGCTCCACAAATTTGATTAAGTGGCTAAACATAACGAAACGTTCATTGCCTTTTAGTGTGCCAATGATGAGGAGGGAACCTACCAATCATGCGAATGACTGTTACTTTTGCTTGACTCCATCCAATATGGTATATCAAGAAAAAAGACACGAAACGTGGTATACCCTTATGTAGCCTCTGTGTCGCGACCTGTACCACACGGAATCGATTTACCTGTTCCTCGACATCCCGAAGAGTACCAGCAAGATTCTGAAGAAGAGATAATTTCAATGGAAGTTGACTACAATGAGCCTACAACCTCACAATCGTCACAGTTTGTGGGTCTCTAAAAATTCATTTTCTTCATTCTCATCTTGATTTTTCCCCTTCTAACTGCGGTGATGTAAGTGACGAACATGGCGAATCAAGATATCTCGACAATGGAAAACATATACCAGGGCCGATGGAATGCGTCAATGTTAGCGGACTACTGCTGGAATTTGAGAAGAGATACCCCTAACAGCGATTACAAATGATTAACGAAAAAGAAGCGAAAATCTTAATTAAACACGTTTAAATATTATTTTAATATTTCAATATTCCCAATTTTATATAAAAAGTAAAAAATAATAATAAATTAATATAGTTTTTTTTTTAATAAATTATTTTGTACTTTAACATGTTACTAAAAGTCAAATTTTGTATATTAGGTATATTTCCAAAATAAGAGCTAATTAAAAAAATATATCTGTGTTTTCGTATTCAGTTACCTCAAAGCAGTATAAAAATATAGTATTCAATTGATGGACACACAATAAGTAAAATTTTGTAGACCAGTGTAATTTATTTATTAATATAATGGACTTTAAATGGCAGCTTTATAAGTTTTTGCCTGTAAATTATACCGTGTGAATTAAACCACTACCTATTGAGTTTTGCATTCTACGAGTATAACTCCTTTTTCGAGGACGTTTTTCAGTACGGGGTGTCACAGAGGAACTTAGACTAATTTCTGGGACAGGCAACTAATGTAAAGGTTTATTCAAATAAGTCTAGTTTTTTATTGATTTCAACCTGCGTGATATGTAGTATTTTTATTTTGATCCCAAAGGATCTTAATGTTCAAGTTGTCCAAAAAATTCCATGCCATTGTATTTAATGTAAAGACAGTATATAATGACCTTTATTTCTTATAATATTTTTTTATGTTAACTGACTTGTATGCTTTGCTCTATCATGTTGGTGTTATAGAAGCTTTAAAAGCATTGCAGATTTCACAAAACAATAAAGATCGTGTTGTACACAATAGACATTCCATAAGACTGTAATAGGTACAGATGTACAGATGCATGGTAGTGTGACGAACTTTTATGAGCTGAATAATCCACTAAAATGGTGTGATAGTGGTCGTTATAGAAAAAGCGAAAATGTACGTTGTGCAACGAAGTCAACAATCCGTATGGCTGCGTATAATATAACAATACGTCAAAGTTTCGATTCTACCGTAATTACATGGGTATTCACTTGAAATTTATTAAAGTAGGGTATTTTTGTCGTCTCGACATTTGCAAGTCTGCTGTTTGTGCTGTCATTATAATTAATTGAAATTCAAAAAACAAGCATTTTAAGATGGAAAGACTTTTTTTTTTATTCATGTTGCAAATTAAAATACAAGTGTAACAATATTTGGAACAAAGTTTGTGAGAAAGCTGTTATCGTGTAGTAAAATTTACTGTTTGTAAAATGTATCAATTTGTTACCGTGCGTAATGGACCGCTGAATATAATTATTATTACTAATTATTGGGACTGAAGTAGAGCATAAAAGATACCTGTAAATGATGTTCGAGTTTAAAATTAAGGATTTTTTATTAACTGTCGAATTGACATATCTATTATACTAAGAATAAAATGTTTCTTTCTTTTAGGCGTAGTAAACGATAGTTACTTTAATATTGTTTATGTTATCAAGAGCTATCAGCACGACTTCGGCTCGTGCATTTTTAAATATAATCCTTGTAATGAAAATAGAACATTCTTATGAGCGATAATGAAGTTCGAAGTATATATTCGTACAAAATATTTACACACTCTTTATGATAACCTCGTGTGTATGTATGAGAGAAAAATATAATTGGTGTGTTTGCTTGTTTACTGTGTTATCGAGGTTAATAAAACCAGTCGTTACGCCGTGGGGTTCCCTATCATGTAGGTATTAAGCATTAATTTGCAATAAATCATGAAAATTTTCCTCCGGCAATAGTTTATTGTTTTCAATCCTTTTGTTATCTACTTAACAAGTGAGTCTTCCATGCTTTTCTTGGTAATATTTTAAAAAAAGTTTCACTTAAGGGTCACTTAATCCGTATTGTTTAAATAGTTCGGTCTATAATTTGACTAAGATAGAGAGGTAATTTAACTACGAAACATTTCGTCAAATTTTTTTTGACCCGGTTTGAACTAGCTGACCCGGTGAACTTCGTATCACTTCGTTTGACAGGTAAGAACAGTTTGTATGGGAAAATAAAAATGTCGTTTTTGGTATTTTCCTCGCAATTTTTCCATATTATCTCATCGTTTAAACCTAGACTTCCACGAATATTTTAAGACTAAAATTAGTCAAATTAGGTTAGGTTCAGCCGTTCTCGAGTTTTAGCGAGACTAACGAACAGCAATTCATTTTTATTTAAATAGATTTAAAAGTATGACTAGCCTAGTAAGTCCTTTAATAACAGAATATCGATAAAAATGCTTATTTGGTAATCGAGGCTACAAAATATTAATTTACCAAATATCAAAATTACTCAATCTGCTTTGCGACAAAGAGCGAAAAGAATACATCTATCCGTACTCACAAACTTTAGCATTTATGATGATCGTATGATTTTTTAAACATTTTATATAAATGTAATTTTGGCCTTCGTTTTTATCGAAATATGTCAACATTACTGACTGGCTGATAGCGGTAGCGAGCACGAATACCAGCCGTGATGGCTGATAACTCCCTGAGGGAGGAAACATTTTTGATTCGACATTTACTAAACGTAGCGACATCTCTTGGCATTTTATGTAGTTACAAAGATCAGTTTTGTCACATCTAAATTAAGCTTTTCCACTTTCATATAAAATGTAAATAACCCATAGAGAAAACCTTATGAAATAAATAACCTTATGGGTAAAATACGTATCCAGTGCGAGTATATTTCTGTATCCATGAAGGAGGCAAGACATCGTAACATTTGTCATTTTTCCGTTATTTTCTTCAAAATAAACATTTTAGGAAGCCGTCTATAGTAATTACGAAAATATTTTAAAGCTACGAAACAAAGGTCAAAACAAACTCATACGTAAAAAAAGGTTTTAAAATAAATGTGAGTAGATAATTTTCTTATTGTGATGCGCTTATAATGTACTACTTATAGGTAATTATTGCAAAAGGAATTTTTGGGCGTGAGGAGTTGCATCTAACCACAATTTTTATTACTACATAAAACGTGTAGAAACGTCTGACAATACGCAAGAGGCGATCGGCCATTGATGTGCAGTTAAAGGCACGCCGACACGGATTCCTTGCGCGTTGCAACATTAGATGCGCGGACGCAGTCTGTCAGGATGACCGCTGGCTCTTACAATGGTGGGTTTATGGGTCTTATGTCATGTCTTACTTCTAATGATTCTTATCTTACGATCGCGATGGCTGGTTATGATGTACAGCCAAACGCTGTTAAATGCCTGGGGATAAGACCTTTCGAGAGTTAGAAATAATATGCAACGTTTCTTGCCGTATGCAGTTAAAATTTAATAATTAATAGTGCTAGAATAGCATGAAACAATTTATAATATCATGGCTGTAATTTTTGGATCTACCAAATTCTGAGTTGAGTACTTTGAGAACAAATTTAAACCCTTAGTTATTGAGGAGGCAGTATAATTCAGAATCACAATTGAAGGCGCAAACGCACTCCATATTCCATAATATCTATAGGCCGTTAAACTAAAATCTAACACAACTGAAGATATATTAACTTGATGCAGGATAAAAGGTTTTGTCTCTTTTATAAAATAACTTCAACTTTGCTATCGAGATAAATATAAAAATATAAAAAATACTTTACATACTGTTAACAAAGCTTTGTAATACAGAATTTCAATCTTACGATGACAGACTTGACTTAAAATTTACATTAGAAACAATACGAATATAGAACCAGTTTCATATTACATACCTACTACTAATACGAGTTCACCATAGTCTTTTGTATTCTCAGTGCAATATATTATATGTAGATTCCTTAGTTTTACAACTGTTAATGCATCTTACCAAATCAGATTATGCAAATAACTTCTCAGTTCCCATCGCCGCAGCCGCATTATTATAGTAGACAGAATATACAGTACGCTATCTTCAATAAATGCACCGCGCGCTTCTTGTAGTGTGCGCCATTAGTATCTATGCGTCGCTGCATGCACAATTGCACACTCAAACAAAATCTCTTCGTTTGCTATATTTTGTTTGTGTGCTTGCAGCGACGCATAGACAGACAGACTATGGCGCACATACAAGCCATGCGGTGCGATGTTTGAAAATAACGTACTGTGTACTGTTTCTACTATGGTTTTACGCCTGCACGTGAATTATTTTTTAAGGATTAGTCTGATAGGGAAGTGAGAAGGCGGCAAGGTTTAGGATTTAGCGGATGGTTCTGATTCATCTTGCAGCGTGGGTGCAGTTACAATGTCTTCGATTGTGTTGCTGCACTTAAAGCCGGCATAATAGGTAGTCGATGACAACTAATAAATATTGCTGCTAATGGAAAATAACCTTTTGAATAATTATCTTATTTTCTTTGACTCAGAAAGAATAACTCTAAATCTACATGAATCACTTGACTATTATTTTACTATTGAAATACGAGTACATGCAATCGTATACTATACATAGAGAAAATTCATATTGTCCTCCAAGCCGAGTTTTCCAGCTACGGCGGCCAATCTTTTTACGATCAGCCTACGCAGGATATATTATTACGCAGGATATATTATTATGGTGAACAAGTGCGCAAGCACAGGTGCACCCCCTATTCCCTCACTCTCATAACACGGTGGGACAGCAGTCTAACACGACCGAAGAGAGATCAGGCAAATGAAAATACATAGACAAATACACACAGACATATTCATGCACACAAAATAATGTTTGTATCGTGTGAGGATCGAACCTGTGACCGACTGACCCGTGTAATAGCCATATACACGACCATTATACGATTTTTTTTTATAAAATTGAAATATTTACAACACATTTCACAAAATATTATATTTGAGATTAATGGTGGCATAAGCTACACATTAATTGGAGCTTTCCGTAACAATAACTAAATACGGCGGCGTCTCTACACAATTTGGGTGATCTCTTATTAACCTAGAATTATGAACAGTTATAATCGTTTTCTATACGCTTTATCCTCATGTAATCGGGTTACGCTTCAAGGCTTGGGAAGTCTAGCTAATAACAGTTGACGTCTCTGCTTATTGGTCTGATTCCTTTGAGTAGGACTAATTAAATTATGGTTACAAATTTTGTATGGTTTTCGTGAAAAAGTTTTTCTTCACCAACAGACTAAATGGGTAATATTAAAGATTACTTATTTTTTTTTTGAAAATACATACCTACATATTATTAATAAAAACACCCAATATAAACAAAGCGATGCTTCCTGGATTAATGTTAATCAACGGAACGAACCGTAGTAAATCGTTTATTATAGGATGCCCATCTGTGTGTCTCTTAAACAGAATAGTTATTTATGTGACTGTTGCATAATGAGGGTCATTAAAATACGAATGTGGTTTTATGAAACGAACGAAGTGAGTTTCATAAAAGGATCACATGAGTATTTTAATGCCTAATTATGTACAGTCACATACATAACTTTATCTTCATTCATACAATAAATGTCTATTTTAAAGTCAGGATCGATGTGAAACCCGTATATAATCCGTAGTACCAGGAGAGCAGAGAAGAACAAGAAGCTAGGCTAGCTGGCGTCTTTCAAACTCTTTGATTTAATGAATTGTTACGCTGCGGTTATGCTCTCCTGGTACCTTTAAAAATACATCAAGATGTTTTGCTTACATTATGTTAGCTTCAAATCCATTAATTTTTACTTTTTAAGAAGACGTTCGAAATTTGAACGTAATTAAAGTATCGGTTACCGATACTAAAATGTTAACATTACGATGCAGCCACAGATACTAATATCTAAATGTAGGGCGTTTGCTCATCGCTCCTGACTATAAAATAGACATATTATGGTATGGATGTAGATAAATTACATAAAAATATGACGCAGGTGTGAATCCACACAGTAATTGATCAGTCACAATAAAAACCTATAGGATTTGTATTGTTTTGTTTTAATTAATGTACACACGGATAGGGGAGGTGTCAAGGATGCATAGAATCATCATTTGCGTGGGTGCAGCAACAATGTCTTCTATTGTGTATGCACTTTTAGCAGGTGTGTATGTACCTCCCAAATACCAAACACTTAGCGCCTACTTCTGTCGCATGACTCATTAAACACGTTAAATAATGCATTACGCTTGATGAAATGTTACGTTGTTCCAACAATTATTAACATGTCTGTAGATGGCATCCGCACGGAAAATTATCCAACTTTCATGAATTTCTAGGAAGTTGAAATGGAAATTGCTTTGTAGTTTTTAGTAATCACAGTCATTATTGCCTAGAAAGATACATAATAATTATTATAAACTAATAATTTTGTGTAATGAATTTCCTCATTTTGAATGATAAATTATAAAAAAGAATGATATTTTCATCTATTTCACGAGCAATGACAGAATGTTGTGTTTTTTACGTCACTTCAGTTGGTAGACAAACACGCATCACCCCATCGTTGGTAAGCAGCTCCTTCGGTTATAACCTATTCTACTGACTTATTATAACCTCATTTTTATGCCGGGACAATGCTTTGTTTCTATGGGATAAAAGTTATAGCTGCAAGCAAAATTTAGTACCAGTATTACATAAGTTGAGATCATTTCATCATGGTTAAGGAAGAAATTCCGCACTCAGGCAAACTTATTTTTTGGTTTAGATCTTCCTTTCTCATATTCAATCATTTAGAAACAACTTGGTAATTCTAAGCAATTCTTACATTGACATATGTATCCAAGGAATTTATTAATAGAATAAAGTCGTTAACTACTTATCAACTGTGTTCTGTATAAATAACTCGTCCATTATATTGCGGATTGAATGAACAAGGCGTTTGTAAAGACACGGCTTAATTTTATTTATAATAGACGTGGTGAATGAATGGCATGACATCACGCAATAGGTATTGAGGGTGCTTACGAGTACGTTTTGGATTATGATGTATGTATGACCAGCTTATTTAATCGCACTCACCTTTAACCTGAAGTAGTGAGGTATTATTAGCAGTAGTAGTAATATTGCTTGCATTTGGGATACGCCTATAAACATATAGCTAGTTGGTAGCTATTCCCCGAATTATGAGTTTTAGGAAAGAAGAACTACATCTCTACATAACACTTTGTAGCCTACAAAAGATTACGAATGCACCAATTTTTGTACTATTATAAGATTTTCTGCGAAGTGTGTTTTAGCTAAAAGGCGGTGATAAAATCTATAATTATTATCCGAATTAAAGAAATAAGCATTTGTGTTTAGGAATACATATTTGTTACACATAACGAAATACAAATAAAATACAAGAACAAAAGGAAAATGGGTGGGATGTGACCTCTCGACCGAGTTAGTCAAACCTCAAACCTAATGATTAAATATTGGTTAACATCACTTATGTAAATCTCCATGGCCAATGATAAATAGAAACTAGCCAAATGTTATCAATATGGTGATAATTAGTAACATTTTGCTAGTTACCTACAAGAGAAAAGTATTGTTTGTTTAGGCTAGTTTATCGTTTTAAAACGATGTCTAGTTTGTTTCAAACATGAAAACATCTTTTGTTTTTTCAAGACAATACAGTGATGAAACCTACACACTTTATATTGAATCGTTGCCGAATATGAGCAATGGAGAAAGCAATGGCAAGCCAAGCCATTAAAAATTACCAAAAAAGTCTTTATACGTTTTGTTTCCACATAATAATCACGAATTCACGACCTTCGGTAGAAAGGATTGCGATAGGAAGGAACAGCAAATTGATGTTGTACATTTTAGAACATACATTAGTATATATTAATTTGCTATTCCATACATTTGCAGAGTCAATACATTTGCGTGCATTGTATGAATGTGCGAAGGTTTTCTTAATTTAGTTGTCCTATCGATTGCCTTTATAACCATCTTTCTCGAAGGCTCCATGTAGTGACCGCAGGGTCAGGCTTGCTTGCGATGCGACCAAATACGCCATTTAGCAAATATATTTAATGTCCCAGAAATATTTTCGTAGATCTATAATTGTATATTTTACAAGGTTAATAATATCTTCTAGTTGCACAAGAGATGCACTAATTTTGATTGTAGCTTGGAGTGTGCACGAAATCATTATTTAATTCACTCTTGACATACTCGCGTTTTCGAACCTTCAACCTCATCAGTTACATTATACAATTTCTATATTTGGCAACGTCATTACCGAGTAGCAATCAAAATCAGAGTGAATTGAAGACGAGACGTTCACTGATCATTGCGTTATTTGAGCATTTTATTACGATTAACTGTTTCATCACTCGTATTCCCACTGCGTATGGAAAGTTCTTATTTCCTGACACAATAACTTATCCGTATAAAATGGTTCGAACAACTTTTTCGGCTTAAAATTGCCTCATCGAATTCCTCGCAATGGTTTCCTCTGGTTGGATATGGTATACATACCAATATACATTTTGGGAGAACCAAGTCGCATTGCTAAATAAGCAGGGCAACGATTGTAATCCTAATTTGTAATCTGGGCAGTAAAATTTTCTCTTTTAAACACGTATATCTTATTATGTATTGTTTTGGATAACTTATTTTTTGTTCCAATGGTTATCTAATAACTGTTTACGGTTTAGATATACCAGACGATATATTCAAGGACTTCACCTTGTTTGGACAAGTAAGCATTAAAACAAGTTGTCGACTTAATATCTGTATGGTTACGGCTTAATATTGCACGAAGCGTGTTGGATTTGGACAGAATTATTACTATAGGAGCGCCTTCTGACCTGGGGGTCATGCGCATGTATTCAGATATCTATGCGGCAGAAATGAGCGTAATTGTTGCGAGCATTCCTACAGTGTATGGGACATAAATTAGTAATGGCTGCATTCACGTCGCGGCACGTTTGTATGAGCAAGAATTTTACTGAATAGGCTAGAGGTCATGATTGACTTAATAACTATTGTTTGCGTGGTATAGGTTCTTTTAACAGTTGATAAATGTGTTTAATTTAATCAAGTTCTAATCATTGTTATATTATTGTTGCCTGCCACGATGCCGCATTTGGCAATGACCCTGCTCTATGTGCCAGGGTCCTGGATTCGAATCCCACCCAGGACATAAATATATGTTATGAATATTTTGTTTATCCTGTGTTTATTATGTATTTAACATAGAATTATATAGTAATGGCATTTTAGTATTTATGTATGTAGTACCTTCATTGATTCTGATAATCATTATGCACTTTTTTCGATAAATCAAACAAAAAACATTTATCAGGTCTATGAAATATTTCGGTTTTTTGAAAGCTGAAGCAAGCAAAATAACACATGGTTAGCCATGTCGATAATTAGTGTTTGACAGTTCCTATTGTGCCTAGGCCTCATTGCGCATTGCTGTTGCTGTCTATTTACATGCGAAAGGCTTATTGTGCAGTTTCACAATATTCGAAGAAACATAACAACTTGGGCCAATTTGTTTTCTAACCACGTACCTAATTATAGGTTGAGCAAATCCTATTCCACTTTTAAACTTATTGGTAACAGTGTGATCTTGCAATTTTGGCGAGTATTGAAGAACCGCAGAATAATTTATTACCTACTTAGTATTACTTGTAACATTACATAAAATATTAAATGCAAGAGACATTGAGCATTTAATGCTCATGTAAATAAAATGCTTTACGAAGACGATACATTATTATAGTGCATCGCAAGCACAGGTGCTCTCCTTATTTCCTAACTCTCATAGTAGGTACGATGGGCCAGTCTGACACGACCGAAAGAAAGATCAGACGCAGGATCAACGACTTTACTTGCTTTACCAGGCACGGAGCTGTTACATACCACCAAATTTCAGACTTTGAACTGTAACTGAGTTATTTTTGAGCAGAAACCCGATCAGTTTCGTACCCATCCGGGATTTGTACCTTATGTCTCTAGCGCGGCAGTATCTTTTAAGTGCGACCGACTTCCACTGCCACTGTAGGCAGTCAAATGTCTATGGGATTGATTTGTGCTTGAACTAAGCTCATTTTACGTATTCAAAACTTTACTCGTCTTGGCTTTGAACTGGTGTCTTGATAATAACAAATACAACAGCAAAATAATGGTCTAATTTGGTACAGACGTTCTAAAGTTTTGCGCGCAAATATAACACCTTATTACAAAAACAATAACGCATTTTGGTAAAGATAAACACCTTTTTTGCAGCCATCTGCACAAGAATGTGGAATTTTTTAGCTAGTTGGAGTTAAAATACGAGTTGGTAATACATGTCACTTTAAATGGGATCATTTTAATGAGGTGTAATGTAATAAAATTTTTGTAAACGTTGTACCTCCCTTGTGTAAGGTGTCGTGAAACTTTTACCTAACGAAGTTATTGTTCTTCGGCAGAAACATCTGTTATATTTGACTCATTAAAGTGACTCGCAAGTTAAAGGTTCAAATGCATCTGCTATTACCTTTCCATAAGCGAGTCATCGCTAATGCAACAGGCACTCATTTCCATAGAGAAATACTCCTTTCACTCCAATTTTATCATTGGAGAAGAAAAATCATGCTGTTTGAAACGAATGTATCATTAAATATTTTAAGACATTAAATCACGTACCATTTTTCCCTCGTAAAAACTTTAGGATTAGAAATTATTAATCAATTTATATTAAACTAGCTGCTCATATAGCATTTAAACATAACAATTGCATATCGCGCGCATAGTATTATATTTTCTGTTAAATTAATTTATATACCTACTTAGTGTAATGAATGAAAAATAGTGTATTTAATATCTAACATTATATTCAGCATACCTACTTAATAAGGCATATTTTTACAAAAATTGTAATAATATATACAGTGGTGGACATATAATTAAAGACACTTTTTATGTTGACTACGTACAACAAAATAAATGATATTTAGAGACCCAAGATAGTATTAATTTTATATTTATTGGTTTTCATACGTACACTGTTGTCGTATTTTTAAAATGCGGACAGCAAAAAAGTTATTGAAGCAATATTTTAGTCTTTTTTCCTTTTTCAAATGTAACACAAACTTTGTCGATACATTTTTCGCTGGTCAGCTAATTAAAGACAGTGCTTATTTCATGTTCTAAAGTTATCATAACCATAAAAGGAGCACTTTAACTTTTTCTATTATGCAGATTTTATTCTTGACAAACAAAAACTAGCTTATTTTTAAACTTGCTTTAAGTATTATTGTGATAAAAATGAATTAGTATGGGAAAGGGGAAAAGTTGCAATTCTCCCTTGTAAAGGGAGAAAATTGAAATTTTTTATATTAAAGGTTGGTCGGACAGTACATTAAAAGATCACTTACGATGCTCTTAAATATGGTTATAGACGATATCCGGTATTTTAAGAAGTTTTATACGGTTCACATGTCCACGAAATCTAGACCAAGAAAAACAACCCCCTCAAAAATAGCATCATTTGGTTAAAAAAGACTCATCAAATGGCTCAAAAGTCACGCGTTTTGAAGTATTTGGTGTAGAGGGGTCTAAAGAAGTATCTAATAGAACGATTAGAAGAAAATTATGGAAGTCAGACTTTTTTGAAAGTTTTTTCCTAAAGTCCTTCTTTGAAGGAAGAAAAAAATCGGAGCAAAATTAAGATTTGCCCAAAACTATTCACATCTGGACAGAAAGACTGAGGAAAAAATGTGTTTATTTCCGAAGAACTTTAATTAATATGGTTAACTCTAAGGGTAAAGTTTACAGTAGGCGTCCTCCAAAGAAAAAAACACATCCAAAGTACACAAAGAAATCAGTCAAACGTTTAGGAGGTAATACAAAAATTTGAGGATCTTTTTCAGGTAACGGTGTGGGACCTAATAAAAAAAAATACAAGGTAGCAGGAATAAATTTAATAAAGAAGCATTTTAGAAAAAGTCATGTTTTCCTACGCCAATGAACATTTGCCGGTGATATACACTTTTTAACACGATAACGATCCCATAGACCCTTCAGCAGGAGTCAAAGAATTGCTTAGGAGCCAATAAGTAACAGTTTAAGATTGGCCACCGTACTGTCCCGACCAGTGTTGGGCGTAATTATTTACTTTTGTAATTTAATTAATAATTGAACCAAAAGTAATTCAATTACTTTAATTGCAATTACATGTAATTGAAATTACTGTAATTGAATTACATAAGTAATTGGTAATTATAATTACATTAATTTGTAATTGTAATTACTCAATTACTTTAACAAACAACAAACAAAAGTCTACACTTATAATTGCTATAAAAGAGCATTTATTATGCCAATGTATTGACATTGGCATAATACATGCTCTTTTATAACAAGTATTGGCATTGGCCAATAACAAGTATAAGAATATAATGGCACATTTCTGACCGCCTCCGTGGAACCCTGGCTGAGCCGCTCGGGTATAAAAACACAGAGGTCGTGGCGTGGGTTCGATTTCCACCTTGATTCTGGTTGGTGGTAGGGCTTTTTCCGAGTCCAACTAGCTAGCTACCACCCCCACATGTGAAATCTGCCGCTATAACAGCTCCGGCAATATTAATTTTGGCGCCAGTACACTTGAAATCAGAGACTCGAAGATCAGATGAGTCTACAGTCTGGCAGCACATTGACGGACGCTTCTAGGTGAAGCGTGGCCGCAGTGGTCGCTTACCATCAGGTAGGCTGCGTGCCTGTCTGCCAACTGAACTAGTATAAAAAAAAACCTTTAAAAAATTTGGTTTTGACGAAAGATCTTCTGATTTTATTGCCAAAAGATCTGAATCCGAAGAAGATGAAGCTGTTGCTGTAATCAGACAAGTTATGTACCTACCAGTAGCAGAGCAAATCAAATAAGTACTTACAGATCCGATCACGGAAGATGTGGTGGACTTTCGTATACTATAGTGATAAATGTACCAAAATCTTACAAACAACTAATCAGATGTTCGAAGAAATTATCATATTTATTTTTTCGAATACATACCTATTTTTGATCTGTTTTCCGTAAATATACTTTTGATGAATCATTACCTAATTATTTTATTTAAATAGTACCTAAACTTTAAAAGAACCAAAAAAGTAATTGAGTAATTTTAATTACCAATTACAATTACAAATTGGAATTGTTAGTTGAATTACTTTTAACAATTACAAGTAATTTGTAATTGAAGTTTTCAATTACATTTTGTAATTGTAATTTGTAATTAGTAATTAATTACATTTTGCCCAACACTGGTCCCGACACTAACCCGATCGAAAACATGTGATCTAATGTGAAGAAAATAGTGGCAAAAAACATACAGGTAATGTTCATCAACTTTACTCTACGTATAAAACGGTATGGGTGCAGATTTCGATTGAAACCTGCAATAATTTGAAGGCATCAATTCCTAGGCGGGGTTGGACTTTTATTGCTGCTAAAGGACATGCAACAAAATATTATTGTCGTGTTTTTATGTTTTAAAAATACGTCTAAAATGTATTCAAGTAAAGTTCGTTTAAAAATTTACCAAGTAAATTTTTTAAGGTTACTTAATCAGTCTGTCTTTAATTAGTTGGCCAAGTCTTTGTATTAGTTCGTATATAATAGGCAATAAACTTAACCAATAAAAAAAAATACAAACATCTTGGATCTCTTTATTTTAATTCAAACATTTAACGATAACCCTAAGAATAATTTAGTTAATATTGCAAGATAAATAATGTATTATAATAAAAGTATACAGGGTAGGTAAACTTTGAAAACGTAATATCTCCAAAGTGTCTTTAATTATATGACCACCACTGTATATTTGTTGCTATTATTTTAGTGAACGCTTGCTGTATGTATAAAAGCTGCATGGATTACCTAAAACAAAGCGGTAGGCTTTAACATATGCAAATGGAATAACCTCGAGATACAGCTGTCATGTTACATTGTATCTTTAAGTATTGCGATGAGAACTGACTAATATGTCGAACTTAGCGACTGAAGCGTATTGAGGTTTGCGGTTGACATTTAAAGAGCTGCGCTACACTATAGTGGAATACTTAGTAGATTGTATTGATAAGATGGGCGGCTGGTTTGATTTATTGAATACGAGTACATATATAATTTAAAAAGTTACAGTAGATATTTGCACGTTAATTCGACCTTTAGAATCGATGAAAAACATTTATAAATAAATATTGTATCGATCTTAGTAAATAATTTAAGGACTTGCTAGATTTGATGGTAAAATATATACATAGGTAACAAAACTTTATGACGATAGGTAATGTAGCACGAGTTTGCATCAAAAAAATGTTTGTCTAACAAGTCTAGTCTAAAGTATAAACTCGAACCACCTTCAAGAGCGACGGTAGGTACAACGTGGGAATAAAGATTCCTAATGTAAAACTCCTTGTTTTACTGTTCTCCATACAAGTGTATTATCCTTATGATTTAATTAATGTGTGATCATCGAGAAGGAAATAGAAAGGGGAAAATCGTAACTAGGATTGTGAAAACCATATCAACAACACTAATGTTACTTAAACTTGAACTTTAACACTTCCGAATTGAGATCATAAGACAGCCTGTAAGTTTGCTACCTAAATCGTGATTTATGGTCAATGCGCGAGCGCATAAGTGCACAGGTACTATATCTAGACGATAGTAATGCGGTTAACCGGCCATTATTCAAGCGCCGACACCTCGACCGAAGGTTAGTCGGCTTACCCGGGATCTCCGCGGATTATCGCGGATATAGGCGTATTGTGAGGCAATTACCAGGCGGGGGCTGTTTAACATAAGACGCCCGTGTAAGGATTAATAAGTATCCATTACAGAATTTATTAGCATTGCGAAAAAACAAAGTCTGTCAGACTGACGCAATTTTGTTGCAGTCCTTGTCTGCAAATGTTGTTTGACATCATGCGTGCATAGTAAATTAAATTTGTAAAAGTATTTTTTTCATCTTCTATCGATTTATGAGACGACCCAAGGAGAATAAATTAATAAAACCAAGTCTGACTTCGTGTTGAAGTCATTCCTCTTAATGTAATCACACATCATTCAAATAATTGCTCGATTTATGGATTATGTATAACCGGATGTTCGGGACACGTTGACCTCATCCATCAACAAGAATCTTATGCTCTCCTTATTTTATTAAATCACGATTCATGGCTCGTTCGATTGATGCAAAATGGCCAGTGATCGTGACGTGACCCGCCACTGCCAACCGCTTCGCCACGCTCGATCATCGTAATGAGATCAGCCGACACCATCCGATCAATCGTACGTATAAGAGGCGACGAGCTATGACGAAAAAGCTCTAACGCAAAATAATAAAAAAACAAGTGAAAAGGAATAATCTAAGATTTGACTATGCGATATACGTTTTCGAAATTTATTGCAAATTGTAGGTAAACCTTTAACCAAGCCTTTGTGCAACAGTGTACAATATTGGATATTGCTTAGTTGATTCGGTTCGTACTTGCAATTTGATTGCTTTTGATAAATGTTAAATCGAGTTTCGTCGCTTTATGCGCATGTATACAAAGACGATCATTTGAAGTAATGGATAATGATTCCTTTTGTGGAAAAGGTATTTAAATTCATTTCATCATTCATTCACTTAGGAACATTGGTCGTGGTGGATTGTCAAAATATGTCCAAAAATGTTGACTTTTCTTTCTGAATTTCTCTGTTACAAAACCTACGTAAAAATATGAATTAAAATAAACTTATTATTTAAAACATATAATCAAACCATTTTTTTGCAAGTCCATACCAAGATTTTGTTTCATAAATTATATTCATTTAAGCCGAGTACTTACTTTCTACTTATTATGCTTTTTAGCATTTCAAATTGGTACTCATAAATCAAGTACTAATCCAACTGAGCGATGTTACAATTAGCTGAAATATATAAATGAATGAACTGATATAAAAGGTTCTGACTCGGGTAGACGTTTACGAATGATTTGTCGGTTAAGATTAGCTGTTTGATATGTAAGATGTTAAGTGCTATTTTACACAATGGATACGACCCGGATAATTCCTTTCAAGGCCTGTGTATTG
This sequence comes from Mecyna flavalis, assembly GCA_949319885.1. Lineage (NCBI taxonomy): Eukaryota > Metazoa > Arthropoda > Insecta > Lepidoptera > Crambidae > Mecyna > Mecyna flavalis. The sequence continues at coordinate 6,655,738 of OX439426.1, forward strand.
CCAGTTTAGGTGCCTGCACTTTAGGAAGACACGCTCACGATCGACGGTATTTGATCGTTTGTTCCTGCGTATTAGGGCTTGACTCGGAAAATATGCGGACGCCTTCGGCATTCCTAATTTCGATGCTCAAAGTTCAACCTTAGTGAAGAATCCGTGTACAAGGCGCATAGAAATGTCAGACAAAGGTCGTCATGGTTGCGGGTGTTTTTGTCGTTACATTCGGTGACTGTGCTTCGGTTATATTTAGTTCTCGTGACTCGACCGAACGATCGAGAGATTAATACACTTGCTTTAATGAGAACGGTGCATTTTTGGTCTATCAATACTCACAACAAAAATTTATAAAATCGTCAAATCTGAGCTCATCCGATTATTACATATTATTCGTGTGTATTCTAAACTCTTATTAATTGACTGTCTCGATGGCGCTTTCAGTAGTGACCTTGTCCTATGCGCTAAGAGCCGTGTGTTGGAATTTCACCCAGGACAAATTCGTGTGATCAATATTGTGCCTTCGATTTTATCATTGGATCCGGAAGTTTTAGCGCGAATTGCTGCCCAAACTTATCGATAAGATCGTATGGATGATTGGATGCAATATGCACTCACACTCGATACAAAAAAAAAAGATTATTCGATTACAAATAAATGCGAATTACTCCGTTAAACTTTTTTAAGATTTTATTTTGTACGGAAATGTATGAATTAATAGGTTTTTATATATAAATAATTATTACGCACTAGTAGCAGCATTGCTAACACCTACCAATTCTGAATTGTAAGAGTAGGAATACCTATTAACAAAAAACATATCAATCATTTTAATTTTAAAGGAAGCTCCTTGAGTCAGTGTGATATAACAAATAAGTCGTTAACTACATTGATTTAGATATAGCTTGTCCGACCTTGTTCGACAATACACCACGAAGATCAATGCACCAGTAATTGATTGTACGTTTTAAAATTATTTGAACAATAAAATCAATGTCGTTAATATTTATTTGTATTGGGCTTCTGTATTACATATTTTAATTGATGAGTAATTCGTTTTAAGTGCTTATTCTTCCGGTGAGTTTTTATAGGAAGTTAACAGTCTTCAATGCTGCAATTTTTCATCATTTCAGCCAAATGACGTCCACTGCTGGACATAGGCCTCCCCCAAGGATCTCCAAACCGATCGGTCCTGCGCCACCCGCATCCAGTGGATTCCGGCGATCTTTATGAGATCATCGGTCCACCTTGTGGGAGGCCTACCACGGCTGCGTTTCCCTGTACGTGGCCACCACTGCAATTTTTACTCAACATCAAAAATATTTAATTCATTTAGCTCAAACACCATGCTTGACAAATGCGGGTTATTGATCGCAAACCTGAGGTTCAGCAAAATAGGTTTTTTTTTCGACTCTATAATTAGTCTAAGTCTAACTGAGGCAAGATTTGTAAATACTTTTAAAGTTTATTTTAGTCAATAATTAATAATAATAATTAAGTTTTGTTGATGTTTCATAATAAAAACAAAAGCTCTAATCACATGGCAGCAACCTGTGTCATTGTAGTTGTGAATTTTTGATTTTCGTTGTGCTTCAAACATTAGCAAAAAGTCATAAGTAATTGTATACAAAAAGAACAAATTGTTATTGGGTGATTAGTAACCAGATAATAATTTGTTTTTGCTCTTTTTGGCTCTACTGGGTTCCAGAGCTTAAAAACTTGCAACGGTTATATTGTACTCGTACGATTATGGTCTTAGTGTTGTTAAATATAAATACATATTTTTGAAATATTCATATATTTTTAACTTTAACCCAGATGTTACTGACATATAATATTGTGTCCGAACTTGTTGATTTTTTAATTTGTGGCTAAATAAAAAAAATTGTGGAAAAATAAAACAGGTTGTCATATTTTCTAATATGAGCAGAAAGAGCTTCGTATCGTACTTTCGCATAATATTAATATGGATTTGACTCATAGCATATGTATATCTAAACTGGAGTAGACAAATTGGTCTGTCCACTTTCATTCTTTTGTTGCCCATCACAACATAACCACCATTTACATTCTCAATTCAAGCTCGATCACGGCGCATTACAAATGTTACAATAATGTAATATATCAACCGTGGAATTTGGTTCGTTCACTTTTTATGCAACATCATTATTCAAATGAATAAATGAATTTGAAAACTTTTATTTGGTATCAAAAGGTGACGATTCTTTAATATAGAGTCTATCACTTTTAACTCCCAAACTAGTCCTTAACTAATAAAATTAAAGTCAATGCGTTGCTTTGTTGCGACTTGAAAGAAGGTCAAGCATAAATTCTTATTTTGTTATCTCATGGGACTGGGCCTTATCCGTCAAAATGTCTATGTCTGTACCAAATTTCATCAAAGTCGGTTCAGTAATTTAGGCGTGAAAGTGTTACCGACAGATAAAGTTACTTTAGCATTTAATTTTGTTACAGTAAGAAACATATATAAATAATATAGTTGAAGTTCGGTTTATTTGTGAGGACTTTCATTCTGGTAAGCAAAATACAAATGCTTAAAAAACTTACAGAATCAAGTAAGTCATAATTAAAAATGTCTCATATAAATCCACTAAAAAGAAATCTAGTTTATATAATAATCACATTGTTAGTAAATTAATTCGTGCATGATTTGAACGCTAATGCTATTATAGTTTATGTGACAAATGAGCTTCCTGCGCTTCATAAATCACACACGAGCAGTGACGACAGATCAAGCCTGCTTCCTATTGCATAACGCATTCCACTCCGCCAGCACTCAATGATCTGTGACATTTGACATTGTCATCATTCTATAAGATTTTCTTTTCCGTATTAATTGGAATTCAAAGCTATTTAGCATCTCAGAATGGGAGTGACACATCGATTATGATAATTTACTGACCACATTCAGAGTAAATATTGGTTCGTACGGCTAGATAAGCTAATGGCTGAGAAGGTAATCAGCCAATTAGCCTTTTCAAGTCTGCTTTTGATATTCTTGTCACAACATTGACGTAATTTGCTTGTTGTTTTCGTTTTGTTTATTTGTATAATATGCAAAAAGTTTTCCTTTTTTGCTTGCTTCTGTGGAATACAAGGTTGTGAAGTCCTTTGAAAACTTTTTGGTTTTAATAATAATAATAATAAATATAATTTTATAATGGTTAATGAACCCTATTTGTCATTTTCACGTTTCTATGGCATGTTATGGAATCATTTTTTGTTTTAATAGCAACGAAGATAACGTTTAATTTGTTTTGTTGGTAGCTACGCTAACAAAATATTATTATATTAGTTTTTTATTTACAGCTTTATTTTCTCTAGTCCAGTAATCAGAATCGTATTCATTAAGTCTCACCCAGAAGTATTAAAAACAATGAACATTTCAGCCGAAAGACGTACAGTGCTGCACTAAGGCCTCCCCTAAGTATCTCCAAGCAGATCGGCCCTAAAAACTCCCACTACTTCCTCTCTCGCGGCCGTGCTGGTCTTTTATTGGGGGTCCAGGTTTGTACTCACCCCATTTGACCACGGCAACCCGCCCGGCTAACTGGGCCCATGCCCTTATTGGCTTATTTTGTTTTATATTACAAACTAGTAAAATAATAATATGATAATTATATATCTTCCACCATTCCAATAAATTAAGGACCGTCATCTCTGCCTGCCCCTTTGATAAGCCGGCGTGTTATAATATATCATATTAAGTTTATTTAATACATTAACCAGGCAATTAACTTTACATTAACCTTGTAAAAAATGTAATCGCTTATAATAATTCTATATCATTTTCGTGTCCAGTTGCGGACAGTAATTGTTGACGCATTTTTGTCGTCGAGAGCCGTGTAATCGCGACATACTACTAGAAATTTTGAAGAATGATAATATATTTTTTCTGATGCTATTTTCATTTCGAATGCAGTAAATTAACAATCAATATTCATTAATGTGTATATCTCTGGAGGTCGTGGCCATTGCTCTTTGACTTGCCCGACGTGACGCTATCAACAATTAGGTAACACGACACGTCACCTCTCTAATGCGTTTATGTGGTCGATTTATACTTGTGACATAATTTAATATGGGCTTTTGTTCACGCATCAAAACCATAATAATGATGTGGCAAAGGGCAAAAGCGGAAAAACTGTCGCTATTAAAATAAGTCGCACTTAAATTGTTTGGGAAAAAATTTAGAATTACAGCAGAGGAAATTGCTTTAAAAAGTCCAAAAAAATAAATGGAGTATCGATCTTACGCAATAGCTCTCTACACAGTGTGCAAGTACAAGTACATTCTGATTAATTATGAGAAAAAAATTGAGGCATATGTACTTTTATTCCATAAGTTAAACAAGAGGATAAAACAAAGGGGCATAATAAGAAACGTATAATATTGTTTGCCTTATATTCATGACTATTAAATATTCTTGTATTAACATCAAAAATTGTCTTGTCTACAAAAATACTCGAATTAGTTTAGTAAACAATGTAATCGTTTTTCACACTATTTACTATTTGCATATAGTGCAATGTGCACCTGCATGACACATAGCTCAAGCTAACCAACCTGTCATATCAGGTGTGGCTGTGAGACCACGAGCGCGTATAATATGTGATATCGGTAATCAGCATGAGAGTTACAAATAGCGCCAATTAATAAACACGCTACGGGCTTGTTGCTGAAATAACTTTATCTGTTGGATATATCTCCGTGGATAATACAGGGTGATTATTTTACCACGTGTCATATGAGTTGGTAATGAGCGAACTATTGTACGACAAAGTAAACAACATTTACGAGTACTGTGCCAATTTAAATTGAGTTGTTGCTAGTGACTTATACATTTTCAATTGATATGTGCATGCGAACAATTGATATGTAAATGAGAACAAACAAACTTTAGAAATATGTTATGACTGATTAACTTATTATAATATTTAAATAGATTAACAAAATACGTAGGTATGCTATTTGTTACATAACATTTCTGGACCCAATTATCGTTTTTAGATAAATATATTTTTTAAATTAAAGCTGAAATTATCACGATGCCGACAAAAATGCTGCAAAAGTATGCCCTTATAAAAACAAATGCTATCGAAATTATTATTTCGTCTCAAAAGTCTTTCTTTAAGAATCGATGTGGAAAGTCTATTTAAAAAGTTTAGATAAACAGAACAAGGAGGTACCTCATCTGATCTAATTAAACAACCATCTTGTAACCATTACTTTACATACAAATGTATAATGCCCTTTTTACTACAGTATGCAGTTTAACGAGTGTGTATGTAACATATCAGGTGGACTGTAGACCGGTCCAGGGCGTGATTTGGTGTGTCGGCTCGAGATTAGACCCCATAAAGCGATATCTCACGTCCATGTGAATAACTTATCCAGCTGTCCGAATGTATTTTATGATTGAAATTCCACTATTTAGCAATAGGTCGTGCCCTCCGTCCATTAGTGATACGTTATAAACGCTCTTTGTGCCGCTAATGGCTTAGCATTCCTTGAATAATATATGCTTTGATATGGAGCGGTTTTACCGTAATGTTGTGAAATGTGGGGACGTCATCAATGACGATTTTGCGTTTCACAACGTTGATGACCTTGCTAATTTTATATTTCACAAGGTTATTAAAGATAATTTTTGAATTTAAACAAATTCTGAAAATTGTTTGGGATCTGATCTTTTGCGGATTATGTCTACACAAGAAAAAAAATAGTTTTATACATATTATAATACTTGGATTTTTCATTTAAAGAAAAACTTTTAGATTGCCCCTTCATCCCCATTATCTTTCATAATTATGCGAAAACTGTGGCTATTATTGCTATATTACGAGTATGTGTTCTGACATACTCGTAATATGACAACATTTTAACGGTATTTTCTTGGTAAGTGCCCTTTGATGATACTTTTTTTTTTGTAGACGCAATGCTACATAAATCTTGACACTTAAGTGTAATGAGCGACATTTTAGTTATTGCTGTATTTATTGACCGTAAATTCACTAAATTAAAATGTAAACAAATAGAAGCATCTGGTAAGTGCTTCTTAGCAGGTAGGTAATCTTACATAATTATTGTGGCTTCTCAAGAAGATTCGACCGCACGGTTTTTTCATTGAGTATGTCTGTCTGTCATATAATAATAGAGCCTTTGGGCATTGAGTTGTGGTTTAGTGAATAAGCTCCTTTTGAACTGAGGTCAAGATACAAACAGGTACTTGCCGCATCATTGTAGCTCTTTTAAGAGCTTCGTATTTACGTTTCTTTTATTGTTTAATTCTTTTCAATTGTGTTATTTTTGATTTGATTAATGTTCTGTTAGTGTATTTTAACGCGTAGTATTAGTAAAATTGATAACCTTTTATACGATAAATTACCATATTAGTAATAATTTTAAATTTTGCCATTTAGTAAGAAATAATTTAGCATTAGGACTGCTTACGTTTCAAAATTACTAAAATTACCTACGTAAGCCCGATTTTATCTTTGTAGACTAAGTAATTTACAGTCTTAACAAACAAAAATCATAGTTTATGGAAATATTATAAAATGAATGTTCTAGCAATTGCCAATATAATAGAATACTAATTTTATTGTCTAGCCTCACGGCATTTATAATTACTGTAGAATGGAATTTTTATAGTTATTATCAGCCTCGTCCCCGAGGATACGTTTCACAACCGCGCATGATTCGCCGTGACCATGTCAATATACAAAACTCAATATATTTTAATAAGTTATTGAAAAATCATCTCTATTTTGTAGAAGAGAAGTGTGAACGCCGAAAAACAATAGTAATCAAATAGTTTTAAAAGGATTAGTTTCGCGTTTGCGAAATTGATTTGAAGTATTGTCTGCAGGATTCCACGCGTAGACACGCTTATAAATATGGTTTTTTCTGGAATTAATGTTCTACGTTATTTACAAAAATGTTGCGTTATATCTTTTTCTTTATGGTTGTTAACTGATTTTGTATTATTCTGAAGTATATTTAATCTTTTCATATTATAAAATCTCTGTTTTCGTCAATCGTCGTCGTTCAATGTATGGTGGTATGGATGCTTGTGTGACAGAAAAACAAACATCCAAACATATTACATTGTTGGCAAACTCGCATTTGTAGTATTATGAAGATTGTCAATTACTTTGAATACTTGATACAGAAACAAAAGCATAGTAATATATTGTAGGTATATGAATGACGTTATACTCCTAGTTTATTCTAGAAGCGCTTATGAGCGCGCGAGCTTTGCGCGTTGTGTAAGCGAACTTCGTAGAACGAATGACGCGAAAGCATCCATTACTGTAATTATAAACCCATTCTATTGTTTAATGAAGTAGGTTACTGTGCAAACAGTCCAGGGGATGGACATGTCTTAGTTTATGTCTTGTTTAAATTACAATTTATTTTGTAATGCACTATATTCCATCCTCAAGATTTAAGTAAACTTTTAAAAGTTTGTAAAGTTTTGAAAGTTTTGCTGGCAGATACATAATACATACTCGTATAATGCAAAAAAAAAAAACAATTTACATTTATACTGCTTTTGTGAATTTTTAATAAGATGATAACACATCAAGATTGTTGCCTCAAGTTTCAAATAAACATTAAAATTAAATAGTCTTATCATGCAAATAATCTATAACTGCATTCTGACAATAATTATTTTGTAGAGTATTCCATATGGAATTAAGTCCGCCCATAATGATGTGCAATAAAATCAAAATAAATAAATAAATAAAATCACGGTAACATAATTCAATGTCAATATTAGTCGGGAGCATGTCTCCAGGAGTAACGCTTAGAAACGGTGCGCACACGCATCGCGCGGTGATCTACGACGTTCACTGGCGCGTTGATGTCTTTTGTGAGCGCGTGACAACTCGCACGCTAAGCATTTTTTCTATTGTCATATTAAATTATATTGAACTCCAACATCCTAACTACTTGATTGAATCTTCCTTTGAGATTTATTGTTGTCTTTTTGGTGTTACAACTATCTATATTATGTCATTTTGTTATTGTTGTATTTCTGGTTAGATTAAGAACTCACGGCGCGGTTCTGAATCGCGCCCGTTGCGATCTCGCAGCATCTGTAGAATGTGGATTTATATGAAAAAAGTAAGAGCAGTTTTCATGACGTGATTTTCGCGCGCGCGCGGTTGTTTACGATTCCCGCCCGCAGCTGCGGCGGGTAGCAGTAGACGTCTTTCGGCTGAAATAATGAACATAATATAATAAATTCGTTATTTTAACACGTCTCAAAGGTTTTGATGTTTGCATGTTTGGACATGTATGCTTATGTTTATTAGTAAATAGAGAATGTGTCCATAGAATGCACTAAAGTATACACGAACCTCGCCACTTAGTCAGAAAAAATAAGTTTATACAAGATTTGAGGGCAATAACCTCCTAAACTTCGCCGATGCTTTTCTTACACATTTTACACATTTGCGAAGACCATGTCCCATCATCATGAAGCCATCAGTATTCAATTACAGGTCTAGTTTTTTTATTACAGCGCGGGAGACTTACACCCCCCCTTAAAAGCATCAGCGATCACTCCAGACACCTGTCCATGGGTGGCGGTGATTGCTTACCATCAGGCGACCCGCTGGCTCGTCTGACATAAAAAAAATATATAATAACTAAAATATTAAACTTAAAATACTACTTACATTGCACATACGGGTATATTATATAACGGAAATGATGATGACCGCTCACCTAAAGGTTAGTAGCTATGCTATAATTCAATGTTTTGCGGTTTTGTATCGCAATAGTTCCTTGAACGAGAGTAAGGCAAACAATTCGACCAAATTAAGAAATAAAACAATCATAAAGATTGAAGATAAACTTCAAATATTTATGATTAAAACATATCAAGCTCGGGGCGAGGGCAGTATGCGGCTCGTTAAGTAATTTATCTTCGTTTGGTAATGAAATCATAATAATCATTTAATTTGTTTTGCTATGAAACTATTTGATTGCTTTTATTAGGTATTATTCCATGGTTCGACCTACCAATTTAGAAGAAGGTTGTGTTTCACAATTTTTCTGTCTAGGAGTATATAAAGAGTTCGGTAAGACAATCTTTATAGGGTTGTTCTGATTTGATTGATTTTGAATGTTATTTTATTTCCACTAAAAACTATCTGTATCTATAAAATCATAACTTCCCATAGTCACAAAATCTGCCAAAAATAGATAGTCAGAGTTAAGTGGGCAAGTCCATTTTTAAAGTGTGTAATTTAGTGACATGACAACTATATCCGATCATCTACACAATAGGGTATTATAGCCTCATTAAAAAAGTAATTTAAATTAATCCTTTAGTGATAAAATAGCATGAAAAAATTGAAATATATTTTTTATGTACCTAATAATTAATAAAAACGAGTTTTCATTTTTCAATTTAAAAATTAGCGCGAAAACGCCTCAAATCCTAGGCCGCCATGCTGTGACGTCACTCGCAGTGTAAACATGACGCTTTACTGAGGGAATAAAGTTATTTTCGCCAATAAATAAAGAATTATAGTCCATATCATTGGGGTCTTGTGTCTAAATGTAAGAATACAAGTGTTAAAACGCCGGGAAAGTTATGGATACAAGTGCCAACAGAATTAAAAATGAGAAATACGATGTTGAAAGTAGCATGAAGAGATCCGAAGTCATTGTCCACAAAGTTCATCCCAACACAAATATGGGTCGAGTGCCCTCAGATCTGCTCGCGTGCCCTTGTCAATGCATTTCCACAGGACGGTGGGTTTCACTGGAAGTTTTCGTCACCAGGCGACCAAGTGCTGGAACGATATTCCGCCACCCATAAGAAACTTGACCACAAAGTTTGGTTTTAAAAAACATTTTAAGTCTTTGCTTTTAGAGATGCAAAAGTCCAAATTGCTTCATGGTTGCTTTGGTGACGTCGTTCCTTAGTGCTTGGTTGTTTTGGTGAAATAAAGGTTGTATTTATTTTTAAATTTGCTTATATTATTTTATCTTTTATATTATATTTTATCGATTATTTACACCCATTTTTATATTATGTGCACATAATATAATTTGTTTGGATAATTATGTAACCTATTTAAATTATATTTTTACACGAGTCAATACTGAGTATTTACTGGAGATTAGTACAAATAAATATTGTAATTAATAAAAAGAAAGGTACGACACGGTCTCTTCACGTGCACTAGCAATCACCCCTGGCAAAGGCTGAAAACCAGTGTTTTGCTCCCGGAGCAAAAATTCCACTGAGCCTCTTGCCCATCTGCATCGCCGCGGCACACATGCAGACGAAGCGTTATTGTAAGGTAATGTTTTTTGTCTTTTTTCTCTTTGTTACTGAGTTGTCAGCTTGTTTTGTGTGTATGTGTGTCCTTTGTTGCAAATAAATTGTTTATCTATCTATCTATCTATCTATCTAAAGAAAGACTAAATACTATTTCTGTAAATATCATTATGATGTAAGTATGCAATATAATAGACCTTTTAAACATGCAAAATTATATTCATAACATCACAAAACTAATATTTCATAGGTTATGTTTTAAAGTGTTTGAAATTTATGTGTAGCTGGAAAACGACATGGAGAATTATATTATTATATTAAACAAAAATTGGCAATATATCACTACTTACATAGACGTTTTAACATTTCTAATTCCGCAGAACAGAAATCGGGATTGCAAGCGAAAAATTTCGCCACCATCCATGTATCTATCCGTGGAAGATTAGTGCTTTCTGCTTTTACAAAACCGTCTTCCATGATGTAATTATATTTTAGTGCCGGAATATCGAGAAACGTGATAATAATAACTAAGAAACTTCGAAATAACGATAGTAAATGCAGTAAACACAGTACTTACAAAAACTGAGGTTATTTGTTTACAAGTCGAGTGACGACACTTCGGTAGCCAACATGGCGTACAGCGTTTTCGTCAAATGAAGGACAGATTAAAAAACATTAATTTTAAAATTGTAATATTAAATTTATTTTTCACTTTTATGAATGAAATTTGTTATTCTTTGTTTACTTTTTCATGAATCTATCATAGAATCATAATTTTAGTTTTTTTTATTCATGGTGTATAATACCCTATTAAAATCGACTTTTGGAAACATTATTATGCATCTATCGAACGCAGTTTTGCATAGGATACAAGTTACTAAGTTGGTGCTGTCACATGGAGGGAGCCGTTTGGTAGATGCTATGTGCTTTTAAAATTGCTACCTAGAAAGTTTTCATGTTAGCGAAGTGATTCTTATACGTTTTTTCTTTTATTGCCAAACCTGTCGATATAATAATACAAATCCACAAACCTTCACAATATAGAGTAAATACCTACTCCAATAGAACGTGTATTAGCCGTGATTACACGATCGCTTGCGTTGTGAGAACTGAATTTGGCCTTCTCATACTTTTATTTACTCTTTGTTTTGACAAAGTGATGCGGAACACGCGGCGGCGCTCCGGCGCACATGCGCATTAGGGTTACCATAAAACTCGACGTTTCATAAAAAAAATATGTCTTTTTGACTGGCTTCAAAAAAGGAGGTTTTTAGTTCGACGCCTTTAATAGTCTAGCGGTTTAAGTAACGGGCTGAAATCTAGAGGTTCTAGATTCAAATACCTTGTTGACCAAATACCAGCTCGGGTTTATAATCCTCAATCCGCATTTGGCGAGCGTGATGATTAAGCCAGTACATTAGTAATAAATATTAGTAAATAAATATCTCTGGACATTATTATTACGTTATGCAATTCTTTTTGTATTCACTATTACTTCTGTCTACAATTCCTTTTTTTCTTTTATTCTGTTAGCTCTTACCTCGTGGACACCCTAGTGCGTAAGCGCAATACATTCCATTAGGCTAATGAAGTCGATTACCGTATCGTGCTCTCAGAAAAACTTGCAGAATGACAGAAATAGAACTCACAAGTGATATACTTTGTGAGAAATTAAATTGACATGCGCGATGTAGTACTGCAATCGATCAGCTGAATACGTTCTTGTGTCAGGAAATGGTTATTGTTCGTCAATATTGTTTCTTGTCAATTTGTGGCTGAGAAAGTTTATGAAAATGGTGAAACATTTGTTGAGTATACTTCTAAGTAATTTTTTTTCTTATACCGCCTCCATAGAAAATAGCATGTCGCTACTATAACAATAATATTATGTTTGTATTATGTTAAACAATGATATGTGAAATAAATAAATAGAAAAGTGGTTATGGTTTAAACAGAGATCGCGGTTTCGATTTTCGCATTGGGTATATTTGATTATAGGGGTTTCCGTGGTCCATATGTTAGGCTGCTGCGTGGAATCTTAACCAATTATAAAACAAAATTAAAAAGTCTGCTAATTTCATAGTTTTGACACAGTATATATCATCAATTCTTTGTCGGTCATCGTTAATGCGTCGATTATAAAGATCCTTGCTTTTTTACAGTCATGGAATAATTAAAAAACCTTTTATGATACTTATGAAATTCCTTCATTGTTTTAAATAATATTTCACAATTCCATAGTATTCCAACGTTTTGTTTTATTAGTTTCGTAATAAAGGCCCTATTTATTACAGCACCAACATAATGGCCACACGCTGCCCTGGGAACTGGCGCGGAGTCTTCTGTTCTGTTCATAATCTTCTTGCTGCAACTCTTGCGCAATGCACCGACGATAACTTCCTACAAATAAAGATGCATTGCCTACTTACTGCTCACGTAACCCAAGTGGCGGCGATAGATCAAATATTGACGACCTACTGTCTAAGTATTGTTATACACAGCCGTGACAATGTAAGTTCTACTTAAATAACCATTTAATGTTGTTATATCACCGGACTTGTAACGTTTTGTTATTCTCACGGTTTATTGATTATAATCAATCAGTCTTGATCAAATATACTAATGAAAGATGATTTCCGAGGATTAAGAAATATGTGTAAAGAATTTTTTAGCCTAGAAGTGAAGTGTCGCAGGTTCGTTTCCAGTGTCGGATTATTATTATTTAGGAAAAACAGATTACTATTATAAAATCTCGGTAAGTGTTAGGACAGTACAAGTATACGGTTTTAAAAGCTTCATCCTTCATATAAGTCTCGAGTAAAAACATGTATACAGACTTTGAAATATAAACCTTATCACAATCGAATAAGACCTCTCGTTTATCCACATCATACCACGCGACTGTATACATAAGGCCGATGCACCAGTGTGTAATTTGTCTCTTCTCATGTCAGGATGTTATCTTACCGGGCTCCTGGAATGCACTTGTGTTTGTGTATTTTTTTTTATCTCCTACCGCTTTCTTTTGATTTCGTCAGGTTACGCTTGCCCCGAGATCCAGGTTATGACATGTGCCAGCGGAGCGGGAGCGCGAGGAGGACCCCCTCGCTGCTCCCCTCCGGCGTAGATGGCCGGGCCGGAGAATGCGAGCTCACTTAGCACGCCTTCTTCGGCCTGAGGGTTGACCTGCAGGCGGGGGTAGCTCCCCAACGCCCGCATTGCACAGGTCGCCCGAGCCAAGTCTGAGTTTCAACTAGTTTCTCGGGTGGCCCTCCCTAGGCGCCACCCCGACTTGAAGCATCTCAAGTCGGGGTACCCGGGGACAAGCTGGACAATAGCCACAAGGCTGGCACCGGCTCGTCCCAATCGGTTGTAAAGGGGAAACCGGAGGAGTTTAGTGGGTAGTGGGACTTAGTCTCGAGCCCTACACACGAACGCAGGCGTCGCTAGCCTGCGGTTATGGCGCGTAAATACGTTCTCCTCCGCAAAAAAAAAGGTTATGACATGTGCAGTTTTTAAGGGAGACTATTATCCTATCCACTATTACTTTAAAGACGATTCTACTATTATTACATTTATGTGTAATACGTTAACATAAGTCAGTGAGTTTTAGTAGAAGTAAGAGTAACATATGGTTAAGCAAACAGGTAAGTGAGTGAGTACTTTCAAATCGATTAGGGCCACATGCTAGTGCTGTGGACTAGGATGTAAATTTATGTATTAGGCGATTTGCTTTAATGTTACGTAAATCTTCAATTCAACGACTGTATCACTAACATCGTTTTACAACAATTACAAATACGCCAAGAGTCAATTTAAGTTTAAGTAGTTCCGGAATTTTCTTCTGTCCTTAGAAAAAGCACTTGTGTCAGATTCAACGAAGGTACTTACATTCTGTCCCAAAAGTACCCGGAAATTATCATTTTAAAGACCCGTGTTAGAGATATTTAAAAAAATCTTTTTACATTACATTGGTACAACTGTAATTAGTTGCTAGTGAAAAATAATCTTACCTCTGTCGAGTATTTTGTGAGTAATTAACATTTATGAGAAACAAGTTTTGTGGTCGCTTCGTTTTTTTACTATGGCCGATTTTGTTGAGCAGCGATCTTGTGTTAAATTTTTGTGTTTTTGATAAATTTTTATGCAGCAAGTTTCTTAAAATGTTGCAATAGGTGTTTTTTAATTAGTGCATGTCCAAAACTCAGACATACGAGCATTATAAATCATTCATAGAGGGAGGTACAGTGATCAGGCGGGCTGGAAGGCCATCCACTTCAACTAAAGACGATCATGTCAATAATATCAAGCTAATTATAATGAGAATTGTCGTGTGAGTGTAAGACACATAGCCAGAGACATCAGCGTACCAAAAACTACAGTACACCGCATATTGGCTGACTTGTGGCCAGATTTGTATTAAAATCACGTGTTTTCCGCACCTCGATAACGCGCCAGCTCACACAGCCATGATTATTCGTAGCTTTTTGGCAAAAAATGCAACTAATATCGCTTCGCAGGTACGCCACTTACCTGGTATGGCACCATGTGATTATTTACTATTTTCTAAACTTAAATTACCGTTTCGGGAAAAGTATTACAGACCATTGACTGTGGTGAAAGAAAAAACGAAGATGGTGCTGAAGGCCATCTCGATTTCAGCGTATTAAACGTGTATCGAGGACTGATTGAAGCGTTGGCGTATGTTTATTCCCTCTATTAGAAGGTAATTGAAAGAGGAAAAAATTAATTTGAAAGATTAAAATTACCCTTTGAATTTTATTTACAATTTCCGGGTACTTTTGGGACACAGTAGTATGTACTTTGAGGGTGGATACATTAAAAATTAAAAAGCTTCTTATAAACATTTTAAAGTTTTAAAGTAGAATAAGTGTTTAGATTAATGGTTCCGATTTAGAATGTTCCCACGAAATGTCTTTTAGGTTTTATTTCAACCGTAGGTCACTTGTCACACATTGTTCCATTGGGGGGTCCAGTTCGTAAATCTGTTTAATTTGCTTTTCAAGGATGTTTGTTGACGTGTTAATTAATATGCACATTTCCCGTCGATTGCCACACAATTGTTTCTAAGTCAGTGGGTAAGTCGCCGAATTATCTCGTATCTTCACATTATAATGGTTGCGTAAAGCGCAGTTTCCACGGTGGTTGTCGACAATGCGCGGTGGTGCAACGGCCCCGGGCGTCAGTCGCACGCGCCGCCTTGCACTGTCAACTCCTCATGCTTCACAACTTGCCAATTGTGATCTGAGCTGTGTTTGCGTCGCGCGTGTGTAGTGAAACTGTGCTGTGTTATTGGAACTGGTAATCGAATGCGGATTGTTTGTTTACTTCCAAGGCCGATGTCTAAACATTTATGTTGTGTGGACGTTTATTGATTGCGGCTATTTGTTTTCCATTGTCTAAAACGCACGTGAGCGATAAGTAAGCGCGCTGTGTGTTAATGGCGTCGCATTAACGAATATGAGAGGCGGGCGGCGGCCGGAGGTCGCGGTGTAGGCGCGAGGGCGGGCGGAACGCGCTGCCGAAATAAGGGAAATATCAATTAACTTTTGAAGGTTTTTTGTTATTGTTTGTTTTTGTAATTGATTATTTGTTTTGAATAGTTAACTATAATATAATCTTTGTATATTATATTAAATTAATATATAATTTGCAACTATTCACCAAAGTGAAAATGTATACTTAACTATCTCCTAGTACTTCGTGTCTACTTCAGACAACGTCACCACTCAATTTAATAAGTCTCTTTTTGTTGTGTTAACAAAAATAGACAATAAACTGTCGTATCACGATGGAAGGTATTTCACTTCCACCCTGCTATACTATCAATAAACTGAGGATATTTTTCAGCACTACAGTTTTGTGGGCGTTTAAATAGAACTTGCTCGTTGCCTCCCTCTTACATAAAAAAAACTGAATTGGAATTACTTTTCACACACGAGTGACATAGTTAAAATGATTTAAAAAATTACGTCAAGTCCGTTAGCTCAAACCCTTATTTGATAGAGTCATCGACCGTCCAGCGATTTCTCTGTACCCGCCCACTACAGTTACTAACGGTCAGTCCATGCTAATACCAGTGTCACAGTTCAATGCTCTAATAACTCACAGTGCATCAATTAATCGATATACTCGCGTCTATGCAAATTGCACTTGGCCAACCCCTTTCGCTGCCAGCGTTGGATCAAATGTTTGCTCCACCTCTGGCTTAGTTAACCGCTTTGGCAATAACAGGTATCAAAGCTTACGATAACGTACACGCATAATAAATAGATCAGTGGTACATTAGACAGGGATTAGTTAATAGAGTGTACTTAATTAGGGTGACTATTAACGATACTACTTCCAAAGGGGCTTGTCCACATTTGCAATAGGAAAATTGGTACTTGCAACGAATGGGCCAAATTCGTAAAATTAGTACTTCTCAAAGGTGACCATCTTTAGAGTTAGTTGCAATACTAAGGCTGCGTCCCCAGTAGGCAAATTGTTAGCGGCAGACTGAGTGAGCCGTAAATGGCGAACTGAAATTTAAATTTCAAACGTCGCAACCGGAGTCGGCCGCTCACTGAGATAGTCGGCGCGCGTAGCGCTGCAAACTGCGTACAATGAGCGCAAAACTAGCAAACTGTGGACACTTCATTTGTTATATATGAAAAGGCGTACTAAATCGATAAGCCGCAAACTCAGTCTGCCGCTAACAGTTTGCGTACTGTGGACGTAGCCTAAACTTAAGTGGTAATTTTTGATAGCACAAGATAGAAAACAGCATTAATATTCTGAATCTGGTGGTAGAGTCACTCTGTAATTGAAGCCTATATGAATAAAGAATAATATGATTTTGATAGTATATTCTTTAATTTTTTATTTTCCTTGCTATTAGTTTATCGTTTAGCCTAGTTACTTTCTAGGTTTTGTCACAAATTGTAGCATCTACAGATAAAAAAAGACGTGTTTCATCTAGTTCATAATTAACAACAACATTTTTGCGCGTTACTCCACTATCATAGGTATCACACATGTACATACGCGTATGTGTGACTGTGTAAATCATAGTTCCCCATTTCTCAAGTCCTAGTATTGGCCAATAAGATCAGATACTTGGCCAATCTGCTCGTGATATGTTCCATATAATATGAGGGCTTAATATCACTAGGTTATTCATCGTTAGGCAATGAAAGTCATATTGATGTTAGGGTGTCCATTAATGTATTTTATCTACATCCATACCCTAATATGTCTATTTTATAGTCAGGATCGATGAGCAAACGCCCTACATTTAGATATGAGTATCTGTGGCTGCATCTTAATGTTTACATTTTAGTATCGGTAACCTATTGGTTACCGATACTAAAATGTAATTACGTTCAAATTTCGAACGTTTTATAGTCAGGATCGATGAGCAAGCGCCCTATATTTAGATATGAGTATCTGTGGCTGCATCTTGATGTTTACATTTTAGTATCGGTAACCGATACCTTAATTACGTTCAAATTTCAAACGTCTTCTTAAAATGTATTTTATTTAAATTGACCTACAAATTATGACATAATTTTGTACTAAGTACTAACTTTGCTTAGGTATCGATCCTGACTATAAAATAGACATATTATCGTATGAATGAAGATAAAGTTATGTATGTGACTGTACATAATTAGGCATTAAAATACTCATGTGATCCTTTTATGAAACGAACGAATTTATAATGTCCTGGGATTATAAATTAAAACCAATTAATCCAGGACTAAATTATTTACTCTAATAAACGTAAACGTATATAAATAAATAAATTCGTTCAATAAAAAAAGGCTCTACGATACTTTATACTTAATATTGATGAAGTATACAAGTTCATCTTTACAGACAGGCTCATCATGCGTTTAATTGTTTTCACAGGAGAAATTTCGACCTCAGAAATGAACCTCGCTGTCACTTGAAGGAAAGTTAATAAATAATGAATCGATAAAGGAATGGAAAAGCATCCATCTCGATACATACTTGAGCTAGCGATTACTTATAATTAAAAGTAAAAATAACCTTATATGCGACACATACTTTAAGTGAAAATTTAAATTTATAAATTACAATGTAACATGATATTGTCACAGACTCGACTTTTTTTGTACTTTCATTCACGAGATAATTCTTGTTTTAAACGTTATCATAGCTTATACACCAATCTGTGTGATGTAAACAAACGAAACCTGAACTGAGTTATCCTAGGAAACAGACTTTGATGTCTGAAGTAACTACGCAATGAGCTTAATTTAATAATAAAGTAAGCAATTAATTGGATAACTTTATTACGTTCAATCCGTTTCAGTGTCGGATTTCATAGAATTCTTTGTTTAATTACGTCTTTCAACTTCATCGCATAATTCTAACATCCCAATGAATATAATACATATAAGACAATGTTAATTACTCAGATGAACTCATTAAGGCAGCACTAGACCTGTTAATTGTTTGCAAATTCTATTGAGTTTAGATTTTCTCAACATTAAATATTGTGGCTTATTTTAATGTCACATCGCACGATTATACTGATTTGTTGGTGCATTGTGCACTCGAGCTTATTAAAGCGATAAGTTTACATTGAAAGATCAAGAGTCTAAGGACGGCCCGCCCGTTGATCAAAATGCTTTTAAAATGTGACTAAATCGTAATAATACAAACTCATTGTCAGAATATTCCCTGACCATGAAACATATTCTAGTTTATAATGTTTCGACTTTTTATTGATAATTAAGTAACTCTCAAATAGAGTAACATGACTGTGACATATATCTCGAAAAAAAAAATACATACAGTCGAACATAGAACCTTCTCCTTTTTTAAGTCGGTTAAAAACCCGGAATCTCATAACCGTCATGAATCAAGAAGTAATAGAATAATAATTATGCGTGGGTGCCGCTCTAGGCATCGAATTTTCGGACTAATAAATGTGGTAACTGACTGAAACAAAAACGTCACAATACATTTAG
This sequence comes from Mecyna flavalis, assembly GCA_949319885.1. Lineage (NCBI taxonomy): Eukaryota > Metazoa > Arthropoda > Insecta > Lepidoptera > Crambidae > Mecyna > Mecyna flavalis. The sequence continues at coordinate 6,675,058 of OX439426.1, forward strand.
TAACAAAAATAAAGTAATTAACGAACTCCAATTTGGCTTTAGGCCACATCTATCAACGGAAAGTGCAATCCTGAGCTTAAAGAGCGCTGTCAGGTACTACACTGGGAGGAAGACACCTGTGTATGGAATTTTTCTTGATCTGTCCAAGGCGTTTGACCTGGTCGTGTATGAAATACTATGGAAAAAGCTACAAGAGATTGGATTACCTTCGGAGTCCATCTCGCTATTACGTTTTTGGTATGAGAACCAGCTAAACTGTGTAAAATGGGCAAATGAGTACTCGGACCCTTATAGGTTAGCCTGTGGTGTGAGGCAGGGGGGGTTAAGCTCTCCTAATCTTTTTAACCTCTATGTAAACGCGCTGATTGAGGGGCTCAGCAGCATGAAGATCGGATGTCATGTGGGTGGCGAGTGCTTCAATAATATAAGCTACGCGGACGATATGGTGCTGCTGGCCCCCTCAGTCAGCGCCGTTAGAAGGATGTTGGAATATTGCGAAACCTACGCAGTTGCCCATGGCTTAGTGTACAATTGTAAGAAAAGTGTGTACATGGTTTTCAAGTCTGGTAATAGACTGCCTGACTTTGTGCCTCCCATCAGGCTAAATGGGTCACCCCTCGTTAGAGTGAGACAATTTAAATATTTAGGCCACATAGTTACAGAGGATCTAAAAGACGATGAAGATATGGAGAGAGAGCGTAGGGCGCTGTCGGTAAGGGCTAATATGTTGGCTCGCAGATTTGCACGATGTTCTGGGCCTGTTAAGGTTATGCTATTCAATGCATATTGTACATCTTTCTACTCGTGCAGTCTGTGGGTAAACTACACCCAGAAATCGTACAGCGCCTTGCGCATTCAGTATAACAATGCCTTCAGGGCATTGTTGGGGCTGCCGCGATACTGCAGCGCTTCCAGCATGTTTGCGTACTCAGGGGTTGACAGTTTCCCAGCCATCCTGAGAAAAAAAGCAGGCTCACTTTTGAGACGAGTTCGTGGCAGCCGCAATAATGTCCTGAGGGCCATAGCCGACAGTGGGGACTGTCCATTCGTCGAGCACATGTGCCGTATCACTAAATCTAAATTAAACATTAAGTACTAACATAGGTGATAAGATTTCATTGTTACTAACATTCTCTAAATTAAACTTTAAGTACTAACATAGGTGATAAGATTTCGTTGTTACTAACATTCTCTGTTGGATCATAGTTATCTGAATAAACATTATTATTATTATTATATTATAGGACAAGCAAGATATTCAAAAACAACAAAAAAGTAAAATAGAGACAAATGTTGTATGACAGAAAATTCTATTTTATACGTACAAAACGTTCGCGCGGACTAGTTTAATAACCGTGTGGTGTTAATAATGTTGTTGTTCGAGTAATTAGTGTCTAACACAAATGGTCAGTAATGTTTACGATGGGTGCAGGTGCATCGGACAGTCCGCGGCCGCGGTGCGCGCTCGCTCGAGACGCAACTGTAGCCGGTCCCGCTACGGACTTTACGCGACACCGCCAGCCAGTGTATATTAGTCCGTTATACATTAGGCCGAGCACGCACGGCCGGAAACTTACTGATCAAAATCAGGAAAAATGAATTTTTCAAAAGCATTTCATATGGATTTAATTTCATTTTTTTTAACACAGATCATTCTTTGAACTTTACCTTCTATTCGAAATTAGGCTTAAAAGGCCAACTTTGGATACCATTGACGTTTTTAACCCATACCTATTAAGAAACTCAACCTTGTCATCCATCATACAAACAAAGGACCATGTTGGGTCGCATTAGTTGCGATGAATCTTCTGTGTATATTGTTCCATGACTTTACTACTAGTACTATTTAACTGTGAATTGCTTAATATTATGATAATAATACTTGTGGTTTTTGGAAAAGTAATCTAATTTTATTTTGAAAAAACCACAATCACGACGTTAAGAATAAAAAAGAATTTTTCTTCATTCTAACCAAATAATTTTTTGTATTAAAGTTCATTATTATTATTATAGCCTATAGATTGTCCCACTGCTGGGCAAAGGCCTCCCCCATACTTTTCCATTTGACCCTGTCCAAAGCTAGATCCTGCCAATCCCGGCAAAAGGAGTCGAGTTCGTCCCTCCACCGTTTATTTGGCCTGCCTCTTTGCCGCCTTCCCCCATCAGGTTTCCAAGTGGTAGCGGCTTTGGCCCAGCGCTCAGGTCCCATCCTACACACATGACCTGCCCAGTCCCACTTCAACTTGGCGATCTTTTGGCCTACATCCGTTAATTTGGTCTTAGAACGGATGGTGCTATTACTGACCCTATCTACCCTCTTAATGCCTAGGATACTCCGCTCCATAAAAAGTTCATATAATATTTAAAAAGGAAAAACATGATAACAGATTATATTTCTTCGGCTCAAGGTTTTCCTATTTAATTATATTTCCATTTTGATTTTTTCAATATGCACAAAAAAATATATAACAATTAAGTGTGCGCGTGTTTCATAATCTTTTTTATAGGCAATAAAACAAATAAAGAAGCCTCGTCTGAATCTGGCTTTCGAGTTTATTCTATATTCGCATAGGAAAGTGCACTGATTTCTTACTTCCACTTATCTACTTATCCATGAATAAGAATCAATATGACTTACGAGCAATAGAAAACCTCTGTCGTAAAACTTAATACTTTCCAATGAATTGTTAACGAATACAGCCAGTGGTAAACTCTATTTTGTCCGTTATCTTCACTTGAATAAATTATGAAACTTTGCTTCAAGATGTGCGTAAAAATATTAAAGTATTCCAACCGTCTTGCATAGTCAAAAAAGTGAACTTCATTAATAATTAATGAATAAATCATAATTATTATGATGTTTACCATCGCCTTAAATTTATCCGAATGGTGAAGGAAACCACGAACGAAAGCATATCCAATAATAAAATCGAAAGTTAAGTCCAAACACAGTAAGGTTAATCATAAAAACAATGTACTCTGACCTTGAGGTGAACCTGAGGTCAAGTTACTGATGATGACGAATAGGAATGTCTGGAAATTATTTCATTTCTTACATAAGTGGATAATTTACAAATAGGATCTAAGTAGTTATTTTTACTGTCAAATGTCAATAAAGATAAGAAGCCGCGGGTCTAGTTATAGACGAGACGATAAACAATGCCATTATTGTTCAATCAAATGAAAATAAAACTGTTATGTGCGGCTGGGAATGCCAACAGATCAACGGTTCTCCTCGACATCGAAGAGGGGGTCCCCTATATGAGTGCGAAAGTTGATAGTTCGATTTTCATTATATCGAACACGCTGTGTCGATAATTCAGTAGTACGATGTTTTATTACATCGATGATTTGTTAGTGCGATGTAACGTTTGTGCGAAACATCTTTTTGCGAAAAACCATACAGCGATTGCTCATTAGTTCGATAATTTAAATGTCTTTATAGGCTGCTTTTATGAATTTTCTTAACGTATATAATGCAAAATTAGGCTAATAATTAAATCTCAGGGATGATAGTCCCGTTTTAAAGCCGCATACTTACTATAGAAATAATAAATTTTATCGAACTAATGAGCAATCGCTGTATGGTTTTTCGCAACAAGATTTTTCGCACAAACGTTACATCGCACTAACAAATCATCGATGTAATAAAACATCGTACTACTGAATTATCGACACAGCGTGTTCGATATAATGAAAATCGAACTATCAACTTTCGCACTCATATAGGGGACCCCGAAGAGGGAGCTATGCGGATATTACCCATAATCGGAATACAATCTTTACTGTTAATTGTGGTAATAACATTTGTTTAGTATCTTGAAATATCCAGCGTGGCCTCTACATGCTTCGGTTGGTATAACTCTTGGATTTCGGAAGTGAAAATCCGGCTTTAGTCATCGTTGTTTGTTCTTTAATTGAGCAATGTAAGGAAAGGATTAAAATTACAGGATGCTAAAATTACGCGCTGTTTTATATAATTCCTTGTTTTTATTAGGTCTTTATTGTTATTAATTAAGATGTTGTTAATTTTTGCTTTAATTGGGATTTATAACTAGCCTTTTTAGGTCTTTTTCTTAATTACATGTTCTAGGCTCCGTTATGATGTTATAGGTATAGATTATTTATTTATTATACGTGTAATCGAAACAAAGAAACAGCATGTGTCACTGTTATCCTTACATTTAAAAATCATATATACAAGTAACATACTTGAACTTCTAATTTCGTTTTGTTAGGAAACCAACGGGAAATACGTATCATCTTAAGTAACCTTGAGATGCTCCTCCTTGTCTGATGGTAGTGTCATGAAAGACAGATTACCTTGCCATAAATGTCCTTATCAACTCCTATTAGTGGATCCACTAAACACAGGCCATTTTAATGATGATAGCAATCACATGATTAATGAAGTCTTCGTACTTTGATTAATCTTATGGTATTCAAACGGTTTGCAAATTAGATATACCACGGTCCACGTATTAAGATTAATGATTATGATAAAATTCTTTTCAATTTGAATGATTTCAACTGAGTACAAATTAATATTTTAAATGAATTTTAAATCACCAAACAGGCCATTAATTAATTACGACGTTTTAAGGCGTTTGACTTCACACAGAAAAAGAAAATCATTATTTTAAACATAATTATCACCAATGATATTATAATTAAAAATTTTATTCTAATATCATTGATTATCACCTCTGCTTAGTTCAAACGCATTGCTATTTTTACCGTAGTAATTTATAGTGAAACTATTTCTTTGTTTCATTGTAGTTTACCGCTGTTTAAAGACACTTAAAAGGTTGGTCTGAATATTTGTTATTTAAGAGTTAATATCACATACTTTTTTGATATTTAGAAGAGAAAGTTATCTAAGATTTATGTTTAAGATTCTCGAAAGAATTCGTCACGCATAGTAACTGTCAAACTACAAAGACGAACCATTAAAAGGCTGCATCAAAAAATGTGCAGTCTGACAATGGCTCTTGTACACTTAGCAAGCTCATTAAGACAGAATTGGGTCACAGATTCACCGATAAAATAGCTAAAGATGAACTTTAAACTGGGGTTCGGCAAGAAGCATTGTTGGTATGTATTGCGAAACCGCACTCCATAGATCAAGGACTATTATGATTACAGACGTTGTGGTGGGAACTATCATCCGAACTACAGGTTTCGGCGTTCGTAATTATAGGGAGCTTCGATTCAATGGTATTAGTTTTGTAGTATTGAATACAGAATTGATGTCTTCATATATTATTATAATCAAAACTACTATATTGTAAGTGAAATCCTTGCGTATATTGACGTTTTGTAACTATTGTCTATTGATGAAATCACAAAACATTTATCAGTCGCATTTGGATATTAACATTAACGAAAAAAATCTTTGAATGATGTTTTGACAGGTCATTTTAGCCTTCGAGTATTCTTTTAACAGACTTTTTAACATTGTTTTGTATGTGTCCGGTTTTTAATCGTAAAAACATATACTGCATTCTGGCAAAGTAGATATAATAAAAAATATTAATGTGATATCTAAAATGAGGGCTATAAAAAATAATTTAATATTAATTGGCTTTTAGTATACAATTTCAATAATTTAAGACATACAAAGTCATTTCAAACAAAATTAAGACTTGTGCAGATCACTCTCCTATTCCTTTTCATCATTCATGAATATTATTGTGCCTCAAAACAGAATATTTATAAAAATTATTCAGCAGTAAAGTAAATTATTAAATTATAGAAATAAAATATCCTTAGACGATCGATGCACTATTCAGTTCTTGAGAATAGCTCACCAATACTTTAACTATTTATTATTATTAATATTTTTCACATTCAGGTTTACATTTGGATAAAATCTCTTGAAAATTATCATATTTCCTCTTTTGCGACGAAACAAACGATTTCCACAAAAGAGGAAACCCACAACATACCAACACTATCTTAAACACGCATCAAGTCATTAGGTATAGCCCTAGTGTATTGCTTTGTCTGGGAACAAAAGTGCGGCAGTATTCCACAGTTGCGTAACTGTCGGTTATCTGAGGCGGCACCTCGTCTTCGGTCCTAAGCGCAGGAAACGCAGGCGACCCAAGCTATCAGTGCATCTGCTGCATTAACGGCACATCAGTTGCATAAAGCAGTTGCACAATTGGGCCAATTCACTATCTGCTGTTCTGGGACGCCGATAGGGTCATCATTCGTCTATCTAATATATTTTACGTGAAGGGCGGAAGAAGATGCTCTGTAGAAGGTTTAAATAAGCAAAAAAGATAAAATCGTCACCGTTGATCAAAAACTCAAACTATAGTTTAAATACTCGTCGCCACATTTTCGAAGAGCATTTATTAACCCACGGTCGACGTTAGGATCCATTTTGTAAGAACAAACTATTAAAACATTATTTTACATAAGCAAAAAAGTTTCTGCCATTGTTTGATAAATCTTGTTTAGATAAAAAAACATTTTTTGACTACGTTAAGAACCAATTTTTTTTAAATCACTACGTACCTCAAAAAGATTATCATCATTATTTAAAAAGATTTTTAAGATTTGTCACTGCAAAAATTGTGCTTGCTTTATTTCTACGGGAAAGTTAGATTCTTAAATTGTACTTGTACTTAGATCGTACAAGTGTCAGCTGTCAGCCCTGGGCGGCATTGTGGCGCACGCGCTTTACTGAGAACGTTCCCGCGTAAACGCCACAAAAAGCTTGGGAACCGCGTCCGAACAATAATGGCCGACATAACGCGCGAATGTTATCTGCTTACAACACACCGCGTGTTCTCATTGCCTGCTGTAACGACCTCTTTCACAATCTAAACAAATAATTAGTAACGAAGTATACCCTTTTTCCCTCTGCGCTGAATGAAAAATTCTAAATCCGAATTCCAATTATTAATCCAATGACATTTCACCATATTTTTTGTTCTTTTATACGTTTTGAATTGGTTCCAATAACTGTTATGAAAACGCGATGAAATAATCTTGTTTGTCAAGTAATTTTCCAATCGCCCAAAGCTCAGCATTTATTCTACAAAAAACGACATTGCACCCTTGTTCTTAATACCTTTTTTAAATTCCAAAAATAAGGCATTTATGACGAATGACATAAATTAAAACTTAATTCTTAATCAGCGTATTTACCGCTCACTTGTTGACAAAACATTGGGAAATAGAACTTCCGAATGAGTATCCTCTTGGTGGATATTCAATGTAAATTGTTCACATTTTACAGCTAAAGAATTTCTTTTCTTTAACCTTGATTACAAACATTATACCATAAACAAATAAACAAACCGCATTCGCATTCGAACAAGTCATTCACGCATCCAACAGTTCCAAGCCGTTCCGTTTGGACTTAGCACCTAGTGTGGTCATCACACGAGTCAAGAACCTTCCAAAATGGAGTAATAGTGAACAAAATCCGAAATGTTTTTACCAAATTTAGTATTATCATTACAAATCTAAGTCAGAACATTGCCATCGAAATGGTCAACGGCAATTATGTTCTGTACGGGGACCGGCCGTCCTCCGAGTCCGAAATCGTGGACGACCATGTGCATACCAAAACAGCGGAAAGAAAGGCCAGGCGCAAAGCCCACAGAACAGCCAACGAGCTGCAGTCTACGCTGAACTTGGCACAGCTAGAAAATGAAACAGACTCTATCAAATACGAAAAGAGAGTCAAGGAACCAAGGCTGCTGCGTTACGTGCCGACTACAGACGTAGAAGAGAATTTCGTAAGTGAGAAATTCGAGACGTACGACTTAAAACCAACGGAAGAACGGCCGAGGAGGTACGCGTTCACAAAAAAGCCCAAAAACCCAGCGGATGGGTCCGTGAACTACGCTTATTCAAGATCCAGCAGCAGCTGTAGTTCACCAAATGGAAACTTGCCGACTATCTCGGAGCACACGGAGCAGTACGGCACCTACCGCGTGCGGCCGGTGCCGAGTCCCGCCGTCCATGACATCATGTCCGGCTACGAGTCCAAGCTGGATAAATACTTCTCCAAACCCCGAGAGGTTAAGAAGTTTGCGGCCAAGGTAAGCTACAACGTAAGTTGACAATCATCGGATTCATTTCTTCATTAAGGATTTCTCAGTTACGCTTCATGAAATATGAAGCGTAACTGAGAAATCCTTGATTTTTTATGTAACACTCTAGCACTTATTTAACTAAACAGATAATAATGTGTGTGCGCACGATTTGCACCGGCTCTTATGTGTGCTAAACAATGCTTTATTACTAGATTTGTCTGAGATTAGGTTGAAATAGACGTATTTTTCTGCTTATGCACAGTATTTTGTACACGTAACTATGACACGATAAAATATAATTATTAATACATTGATGTAGTATGCTACGTCAATTAATATAGACGATAGAATAAAAAGTTGAATTTGTCGAGAGAAACGACAGTTTTAATGTGTTATTCACAAATTGGTGACTTATTAGCAAGCAGTAAAATATTGTCGCCCCGCCTCGTTAATGTTCAAAGAGATTAATATGAAACATGAGGCTATCAATCTTGTGTGATATAACATAAAACATTTTAATCAAGGCAGTGTTCAGTTTAACGTGTTTTGCATAATCAAATAACTAAAAAGTAGAGTTTTTAAATATAAACAAACACGATTAGAACTAAATGTTTGTTGAACACGAAATGAAAAATTCAAAGAAATCTATTTTATTTTACAGCTTTTTCCTAAGCCGCAATGAATAATTTGAATTGCATTACATAATTTACAAACAACTTATGAGTTTGTGTGGAAAAGTCGTAAAATCTTTATTGACCAATAAAAAAAATTAAGCTTAATGATAAACAATTTTAGAGTAAACTAGCTCAACAGTGCGTTTGATAAAATCTGCAGCCATAAAAAAGATTAATTTAAGGCTCTTGCCAGGAAGTATTATAGTGGATACTTCTGCAGTAATTGTGTGAAAGAAAATAAAGTGGACGAACGCCTCGTGCTCAATTATACACTAAAATGCTTATTATTTACTGCATAATCGCCGAACTTGAGCCAGAAACCGTTTATTAGTAAGTAATAGTATTATGAGCATGTCTACATGATATAATATAATAAATGTGCTATTAAGTGCTGTACCATAGTTTAGGTATCAATTTTGCAATCAGTTTCCTAGCCCTACACCAGTTTCTTATTACTTATGGTACGTATCATATCTTGCGTTGTCTGAGCATTGATAAATGTGATAAGAGTCATGATACTAATTCAAGTGTACACGGTTTAGGGCTGCCAAAAATATCGCGAAACTACAAATGTTGATTAACATCTGTAGATGTTACATGATGATCTTCCTAAACACCGCACAAAATAATTTTCATATGCCGCATTCTGCATATCGTATTACGAAATCATCTATTCTAATTTAAATGTTTTATGTTTTGTTAAACTTATTTGAATAGCATTATTCAAATCAAATTATTCTGTTTCTTTGTTACAAGTTATAGTTTAAGATAAGAATTATTCAATTCTTAAGTCAAAAGTTCTCTTAGAAAGTAGACACTATTTTAAATTTCAAATTCAATTATACTTTTGCTTTTGAACGCGTTGTTTACATTGGCAATTTGTTTACTACAGGCGTGAATTTTTCTAAGGGAAATTGTTGTATTGTAGGTTACTGAAAAGTGAGTGTTTTCTAAGTCCCCGGCGAAAAGCAAAAGTATAATTGAATTTGAAATAGAAAAAAAATTCTATCACCATGTCTGCTTGTGATTCTTTATAGAACCATCCAGACCCACACAGACTTGACGACACAAATAATTGTATGAATAAACACACAAATGTTAGAGTCGTACGGCAATCGAACCTACGGCATCTAGTGTAATAACTGACTACACAACCATTACATCGAATTGATTGTCAAATAATGACAGCCCTATATTCAAAACTGGATCACAAATGTACCATACACACCAATTAAAAATGCATGTCAGGCCTAAATCAACGCTTTCCGCGTTGCACTCATTTGGTTGCAACAGTGCTACACTCGTGACAACATTCCTGGGTGGAACTATGTAATATGTTCCGACAATTTAAGTGAAAGTCTTAGGGAAATGTTTGCTTGCTGGTAAAGACTTCTGTTTTTACTTGTCGTTGGTTAATTTTATTTAGGTAATTTCCAAGGAATTAATTCCTTTACTTTACAAGGAATTATGCTAACATTGTGCAATTTGTGCATATACGTCGTTCTAGCCTGTACCTAAATAAACCGCTTTTTTGTTAAATGTTTATTTAAATTCTGAATGTCTTAAATAAAATAAAAATAATAGTCCGTATACTCTATTATTTTACGTACATAAGATAATAATAAATGAGTAAGCTAATTAAAATTACTGTACCTAATACGTTTTTCGTCTAGACCAATCGATCACAACTATAATCTGTATTACAAATCTAGTTTAACAACAGGGTGCCTTCTTTGTTTTCTTGGATTTCTAAGTCCTTTGAACGTTATTATGATTTCTGGCATAAGTATAACATCAGTGTAAACATCAAACAAGCTTGAAGCAAGAATTTGTGTAGGTAATCCAGTTTTGAACACAGTAATCCGCGAAGCTGTTGGAATTTTTCCAAGAGAAACTTTACATTCATTACTAAGAAGGTCTTTCGCAAAAGCCATAATATGTGGCAATTAATGCAGAAATCCCCATATTAAGCAAAAACATTATCGATACCTTGTTTGCTGTATTATGACTCGTACTTCAAGACATTAATTTTGACTGTTTAACAATAAAAATACATAATTAAGAATTTTACGAGGAATTGCATCGTAAAGCCTGTAATATTACTATGTTCAATAAAATCGTTAATAAATTAGTAAATTACAACACACTTGTTAAGTTTAAGACCAAAACTACAGTTACGGGATGTCCAGCTAGATATTTATCTAAATAGATGTGATTTCATTTCTATTTAATATCCAAACTCCTCGTGTAATCATTCAAGACTCAAGTTTGCCAGTCACTGAAGTCAGAATTTCCAGTTAGAAGTTACCAGCAGTTTGTTTGAATTGATTAGGTTTGTCTACAAATAGGCACCAAATAATAGGTTAAATAGGTTTAAGAATAAATACAACGGTTTATCACGTTTAAATCGATACGTTTAAATCGAGTCAAAGTATAAATTCTTTACTCCAAAAAAAAAAAACGTTTATAAAGTAAGACAATCAGCATGAGTAATTGATGGAGCCGTCCTTAGAATTTATGTTATTGTTTTTTTAATTGGTCTATTATCATTTTATAAGGTGTGAAAATAAAATATGCTCTATTCAAACGAAAACTTATAACCATATAGTAGTTATGCAACACTATACGATTCGATATCGATAAATCAATATTTAATTTGTATCGATATTAGTATTAATTGTGATTACATTTTTTACCTGTGATCACAGAAGATGTAAATTTTTCTGAGAGGAAACAGAGTTCATTATCGTGTATAATTTGCAGTAATAGATACTTCGTCACGATCCATCACAATCGCGTTGTCAAAAAAACATACCACCCGAATCAAGAACCTTCACTTTTTTGTAGTTTTAAAAATACTTAGAGATAAACTTCTTTATGTTACTTTTATAAAATATAATTATGTCAATATACTATTGACTCTACAAAAAGGATATGGGGAGAGTAGATAGTATTCAATAAAATTTTAGACTTTAGCTTTACTATGATTTTTGTAGCCCTTAATGTACGAGCAATATTTTGTCTATATACAATACACACACAAAAACTTATAGTTGAAGGTACCTACCTACTTTAGAAAATCATACTTCTAAATTTTTAAGTCAATGGCAGTTAAATCAAGAAGATCAAAAATAACATCTTTATGTATTTCTATCTGTAAATAAACCTGGTAATCTAATTAAATTAAAATTAGTTAATCAGAAATAGTACAAGCGGATTTTTATAAAAGAAATAAATTTACATTTTTATATACAACGTTACTCGCATCACAAGGTCCACGGGACTGTTCAAAGGCTCGTTGCAGACTAACATTGCTAATTATTCGTTAGTGGTTATGCTAATACGAACGATTAAGATATTATGCCAAATTATTCGATGATGTCTTTGTATATTTATTATATTTTTAAACATTCCTGTCATCAGAACTGGTCCGCCATGACCATCGTTGAAGCCGTCACAGGACTTATGCAATAGCTATAATCAAAAATAAAGTAATAATATTGAGTGATTCTGCAACTGAAACAAATAAACTTAAGAACTTGTTGTACACCATCACCTGTCATTCCATATAAATAGAACTGGTAGACATTTTGTTTAAAAATTTTCTATTTACTTCATTTTTCCTTTTAGTGGTCATAATGATATATGCAATATTATGTAACACAGTATTATAATTTCTATATTCTAAAAAATAAAATAATATTGTGTTTCTGCAACCCAAATAAAATAAGCTAAAGAACTTGTTGTACATACCATCACCTATCACTAAGTGCCACATAAATAGACCATGTAGACATTTTGTTTGCAATTTTCTTTTTACTAATCAAAATATTCACATGCAATATTATATTACGAATATAGAATCACAAGATTAGGAAACTTGATAAAGGTAAGTTAGGAACTGGTATTCTCAATCTTAAAGTGTCAAAGTTATTAACAGTAGGTTAATACTTTGTTTACTTTGTTTGTGTGTTTCTCCAGGTTTTTTTCTAGACCTACTAGAAAAAAACCTGGAGAAGCATCTACCACTTCAGTAAGGCAGTGTTTGTTTGCGAACTGTTTTTTTTTTTTAACTCTGGTGATGTATATCCAGAGAATTTTAAGATTGTGTATGTATGTACTGATTGTGTAAAAGATGCGTTTGTGGTATTTTTGTTTTTAGTTTAGTGTTTAGCCGTTCGCTATTTGATACGAATCGACTTTTGAAGTTTGTATGAAATTGAACTGAATTTTTACAAAAGTATTATCAAACAAACAAAATTTATAAATATTTTGTTTTGATAAATGAAGTAACATTGTGTGTTGTTTGTTCCAGGGGTCACACCCCGACAGCCTGTACCGGGTGGCGACGGGCAGCGGCGCGGGCGCAGGCAAGCTGGCGCGCGCGCTTCGCATCCTGCGGTGGCCGGCGGCGCTCGTGCTCGTCTGCGTGGCTCTTGCCGTCTTCGTTTATTTCCTTATGCCAGGTGAGATATCGAGTATAAGATGTTCATTATTTGACGTCGTCAAGCCATTCTCATCAATGCTCTGGTAAGCAGGTGGTTTCAAACTTTAATTTCGTAACTTTGACTGGATGGATTTTCCTATGTACCTAATTACCACTAGCTGTTGGCTTGGAAAACGTCGTGAGAAAACCTGCACATTCAGATTACACTACCATAAAATGTGTATTGATTGTTCGAGTTAGACCATAAGTCTGACGCCTTCGGTCGCTTCATCGTAATAACCGGACATGACAAATCCATAGTTCAATTTAATTATCAAGACCAGATAAGGACTAATGCTAAAAAAAAGCATGTAAAGGAGCTTTTGTGTGTTATAAAATATTTTATCGCATCAAATCGTTGGCATTTGGATTCTTTTACGTAAGGATGAATGATAAAAGAACACAATTATTGATGTATAGCATGCTCGTATTAGCATAAAGGTCATCTACGATAAAAATCTACATAGGATTATTAGTTCTTATAAAGTCGAAACTTTAATTCTTCCTACTTTAGTCAGTAGACAAGTAGTCTATTATTTTTGACTGTTATTTATTTGTGATACCTGTTTCTGTCAACGTTTTGTAAAATAAAGTGTTTTTATCTCTACATCTATACAATGTAGATAAAACTTACTCAATGGTACCAATTTTAGATTTTATCTTTCGCAATTATTAACGAAGCTCGTTTTCTTTCACCAGATCGTTTAAGATTACACAAGAAAGTGGCTTCATTTAGTGTAAAACAGTAATTCCGACGGTGACAGTAGTTATTCTTAGGCATACACGTATTTAAAAAAACTAAATGGCCGTCGCTGTTATACTTTGCGGATAGGGATTCAAAATTTTGTGATCATTATCACAAATACAGACATGCGAATCTCACACAATATTCACACCTTCGTGTTCAAATACGCATGTCCATTTGCACTGATTTGCACTTTGCATAATACAATACTTGTTGGAACAGGTACTCGTGCAAATGTACAATCAAAATCTTTTGTTGCCGTGTGAAAGCGCCTGAATATTTATGAAGATCGTGTAACGACTGAGAAAGGTCCGTGTTATCAAAGTACAAGTTTGCACATGAAAAGGACTGCAATTACTTTGAAATTTATTTTATAGTCCCCTCGCTTCCGTTTCGTTGATAATTACCAAATTTTAACGCAAGTATTAACCTTTTCAGCTTTCGATATGCAAATTTTGACTCAATTAATTAATATTTAAGAACGCTTTTGTCAACCATATCTTCCGATTAATGTGATTCGTATTCAGATTTCAGGATGATAATTTCACCAATTAAGAGCTATAAATCATTTAAAAACGATAAAAGGTGTAAAGTGAATATTCTAAATTGATTTTGATTTATGTTATAAGGTATAATTAGGTATAAATGGAATCTAATATGCTTACATATACAAAATAGCAAAACTTTTACTTTTTTACCAACTATAATATACTTATTAAAATATAGGAAAAATAAGAGGTCGAGGAAAAGTAAATGTGTAATCGAGGTTGGCGCCCAACGGAACTGATATGGTTAGCGGCTTACCGCCTACCTACGGACGGACGCATGCCGCATGTAACACCAGAGGCAAAACCCAGGCGTAGCCGACCCTGTAATTTAAGAAAAAGCATAATTGCCAGCAAAAAAAACTTACTGCTGCCAACTCCATCACCTCTGCAGACCTTACACTGCAACAATTTAAGAACATAGCACAGCAGTAATTATGAAATACTATACTGTACTCTTCTGTAAGGAATGAGGTACTTTCCCAGAGAAGTCTTCTGTAAGGAATGAAGTACTTCCCCAGAGAAAAGTGTCCAGGATCCCCAATGCTTTACCTCTTTTAAACCATACTTTCTTATAACTATGAAAACAGAATAATCTTTTGTATGACCATTGATAGGTATGTAGGAACAATAGAAAATTGTATAATGTTATTCAAAATAAAATGTGAAAACACTCGTCATAAACAAAGAGGCATAATAATTTGACCAGGTAACCTTGTGTTACGACCAAACCTCACCTTTGACATGAGGCACGCGTGCCATCTTCATTAAGCCGGTACCTCTTACTGCCACGCACGCACAAGCGAACTTTTGAATCAGCATCTACACCTACTACCACTTTTGTGTGCCATCAACTCATGAGAGTGTATAGCGAATCGGCAGTGTGTGCGGGCCACATGCGCTAACTGCGTTTGATTAGGATACATCGTAAGCGTGGGTCAACGCTTAATAAACAATATAATCACTTTCGACGCTAGCCATACAAATTGATCATTTATATTAAAAGATTTACAAAATTAGAAAAGGTTCATTAGAGTTTTTAATACTCGTAATGTGGTAGAAACTATGGGAATATAAATTAATTATTCCTGAAGTTCCCGCATCTATTTATATAAAACTCAAAGGTGACTGACTGACTGACATAGATAGATATCAACGCACAGCCCAAACCACTGGACGGATCGGGCTGAAATTTGGCATGTAGGTAGATGTTATGACGTAGGCATCCGCTAAGAAAGGATATCTCGATATTCCCACGGGAACGGGAACCACGCGGGTGAAACCGCGGGCGCCCGCTAGTTACGCAATAAAATGACATTAAAAGTAGAGAAAAAAGAAACAAGAACTTGCTGTTATTGACTGTGTTTGTTATTGGTTTTTCTGTCTGGAGATACTTTAACAACTCGCTCATAACATGTGTATATCCTAGCGATGCAATGGTTTGACGAATCACACACAAAGCCCTCCTTGCTCTATGCACCAGAGATGTTCTCTATCTGCATCGTATATGCAGATTGCAGATTATTCTGATGCACAGCTACTACATCAATATAGGCAAAAATCTGCTAGGAATGCCTATCCTAAAAATGAAATATCCTATTACTATTAATTTTTTTTATGCTTGCTAGCTACCTACTCTACATCAAATTAATATGTATAATGTATATGTACAGGTGGATGTTAATTTGTAATCGTAACATAACGTTACACATTGCATACAAAATATTGCATAATGCAATACTCTAAACTAAATACCTACTTACTTGTTAAAAATACTTTGCGTGGGTTTGTTGGACACACAATGGCCATGTGACCGGATGTGCGAACTCGTGTCTCTCAGGTCACCTTGAAATTGGATTTTTATACTTAAAGTATTCGTAAAATCGAAAGTTGACCTGCTATTGTGTATCATTTGTTTTTTTTTTGCATTTGAGCTCTTCCAGTTTTTATACGAGTACCTTTATTTAATTTTTTTCTTATCGAAATTCAGACTTTTATTTTAAAGAAAGTATCGTATCAGAACACCTTATTAAAGCAATGAGATAATAAGGATGTTCAAGTTGAAATTTCTCGTGTAAGAGGAACAAGTAGGGAGAAAATTCTTTCTGAATAACATATATTTTTGTTTCCTAAAGTAGTTGCTCTCCAGTACCTAAGTTATTATCAAGATAATAATAATAAGCTTAAAATAAATTTATAAATAGCACATGACCCAGTGTCAACTGTACGTAACTTAGTGTTAGAGGAAGAACTATGTACTCGTACTAAGAGTAAGCAAAGTATAATATTGGTACGAGTACTTACGAAAATTTGTCAAAGAATATTACTTAATTTCCATAGTCTTCTCTTTACAAGAACTGAATACGCTTAATAAAGAGAAACGACAAATTAACAATGACCTCGCGTTGCTTTCTGCATTCATAATAGAAAGAAAGTGACAACTACAAAACTCCGATGCAAATTGTATAAATGCAATATGTTATGTGAGAATAAATAATTGATTGCACTAAAACTGCAGTTTGTTACCGAAGCAAAATGCAAACTTTCTACCTTCTTTTAAATTCAATTAACGTCCTTGTAACTTTTACATGTGTCTTTTCTTTATACTGTCCGCACTTAATATTGAATTCATTAACATTACAATTCAGCTCTCATCACATTTTCTCACAGATAGAATTCGTAGTTAAGTGGGTTAGCCAGACAGTCAATCAAAATTAATAAACACACTTTTTGTACCTGGACGACATTGCCAAGGTGCAAAAGGTAGATTATATTAATTATGACCCCTTGTCCAGCTTGAAATTAAAACATCTATGCCACATGGGCAATTAATATTACGATTACTAACGTACATAAGATAAGAATATAGTTGAAAGTAGAAAAAAGTTGAAAGAGTACAGAGTTGTACCTGAAGACTGAAATGAGACATGAAATGTGCACTGAAATGTGGGTGGAAGTCCTGAAATTTTAAAGTTTTTTACTATCTATAGAGACAAAGTTCAATTACGTGACAAAATATGTTTTAACCACTCAACGCCGAACCGGCACTCGGGTGCCGCATAACAATAGATTTTCTATTGTGTCTAGTAATCCGGGGCTAGAAGGATTAAGAAAATTGCATAATTTGTTTAATAATTAAAACATCGATCACTGTCGAACATTCCATAAAAATAATTAACATAAAACAATTACCATGAACGATTCAAGGTTACGGCTGTTGTATTACATGGAAGTGGTCATAGTTAATATTTATAAATGTGAACGTTTTGTTGTAGCTATGTACTTATTTACAACGCAAATTATGTTGTTTTAGCGTTAGAAAAGAGCTAGAATTCACGATGCATTATAATGATATAATCGTCTGGTGTGACTTCGTTGCGATGCTCCGAACAACAATGAGACCCCGAGTCACACTTAACATTCAACGCGAATCCAAAACTGAGGTCGTCTGTGAATTATCGCGTCTGCTACTGTACTGGGTATCGTTTACACAGTCGATCCTCAAAGTTTCGCCCGTGGCTAAGAAACACTTATGAGGAACGAGAAGTCGTTACCTAGTAGGTAAATTACCTAATAACACTGAGGCATTTAATAGTCTACCGTGGCTGGCTTGAAATTGCCCCGCATGTATGTGCCAGACGAGTGTCAGTTATGTAAAGATATAATAATCTCTAATGAGCCTGAAGTAGGGGACTAGCCTTCTGGAGCACGTTTTTTAAATTGCATCCTGCTTGTTAATTAAGACAGTTTCCATTTCTGCTAATTAATTTCTTATCTTTGCTTAATTAAGAATTCCTTCTTAGAAAAGTTCTATGGAAGTGTAGGGAAGTCCAATTGCCTACATCTTAATTTCCCCACGTTGTACACGCGTAAGTGGTCCTATCTACTCCATGCGTTTCTACTTATTGATTGACGTAAGATGAAAGCTAAGTAATTGATTCTTTTTCTGCAATTGCTTATTTCAATGAAAAAATAAATACAGATTCAAATAATTCGATTTTACACATTTCATTGTGAAAATTGTTTCTTTATAATGGCATTTATGAAACATGTAAAACAAATCAATTTATTGAGTTTATAGAGATTTAACCTCATGAAATTCAAAATAGGCGTTTAATGATAAACCCGCAGTTTATCTTATTGAAAATAAATTCACAGGCTGTATTTCGAAACAGATGCTCCGATCATGCGCATAAACAAATGTTTGTCGGAACCCATCGACCGCTAGCAGTTTTAAAGTTGTGCAACCGCAATCAGGATTAATGGTTACCAGGCTGGCGTAGATTCCGGGCCGTACACTCGTGACATCTTGAACTCCGCTTTCACCAGACTCTTCGTAGAGAAGCTGAGAATAGCGCCCTCCTTAGTTGCGTCATTTATAAACTATCGGTAAACTCTTGATTTATGGAAGGTAGAATTAATATGTCAAATATTTGTCCACGTTATTGTAATACTTTTTGCAAGAAAAGTTATCAGTGTTGACACGACTGAATTACTATACTAGAGTAGATGTTGACCAAGCTTGCTAAAAGAATAGCGTAATTAGGGTTATACAGTACAGCCTTTCTGTCTTCTGAGCTCAAAGAACGAGCATTTTGTACAGTTGATTATTTGCTATTTACGTAATTCCGGATCATCATTTATAAGCATGTAAATTTCAGGATTGAAACCATTCCCATACGTTGCATTAATAGCTTTATTTTTTAATTTCAGATAACATAGACACAGATGGGGACAGGGGCAACGCTACGTACTGGGAGCCGGTAGCGGCAGGCCCCGGAGCACAAGTGCGCAGGAACCGGCCTCACCCGGACCGCAATGCAGACCAAGCTAAGGACAAAGACACCACTCCGCAATCACAGGGTACATTATAGTCTAACAGAGCCGAATTACACTGGATACTTTCAGCAAGAACAATAGCTATGTTGCGTATGCAGTTTTTTGCTGCGCTGATTTTTGATGACTCTTAGCATTCAGTCAACGTATTGGAAATTCGCGTTATGTGGTATCACAGTACTTGTCCAGTCCTTGGACTAACGGGGATGGGCCGGTCAATAGCTAAAGCTAACACCGGCTCGTCCCAATCGGGTGTGAAGGGGAACCGGGGGAGTTTAGTGGGTAGTGGACGCTTTAGTCTCGAGTCCCACACACGGCCGCAGGTTAAGCTACCCTGCGGTTATGTTGCATAAACGCATTCTCCTCCGAAAAAAAAATGTCCTTGGACTAAAGCTTATTGGTCCTTCCAGTTTTGCGCAGATTTAAAACCAACGCATCAGAGGTGCAGCGTGTAGTATCTAGGTTTTCGGCTTCCTAAACACAACTCGTCGTCGATGCTAAAAGTAACCAGTGAGGTTTGGCTCTTATCGTTAAATAAGCTCTAATTGCTTAACAATGCAATGATTACATTTAATAAACACGTTCGGCGATTGGACAGGTGCCTCACAGTCAGATCATTACTGTAGTGTTCACTTAACTCGATGTGGCGTGTTTTTATTAGATTCTATTATGTGCTTGAGTACATCTCATGTTCAAACTGTGTGGGTGTGCTCTGATTGACAGGCACCCAAGGGCTTATTTAACGATATCCCAAGTGAACGTAGTCTGCACATGAAAGTGTTTTGTTTGATAAGTGCTTATGTGTCTGTAATCTAGAATATTATGTTGTGACATGGTTGTGATTTTATACGTGTGTAGGTACACTTTGCCACCGATACTTATCAATTCTTATTATGCAATATCACAAGTTTATAGTTTACCGTACTGTCTGTGGTACTGCAGATACGATGGATGTTATTTTTTTAAATTGATTAATAAACAATTGTGTAGTTTCTCGTTTAATGAAAGAACTGTTATTAGTTTTTGTCGCTGAAAAAATATCATCCGCGTACCTATGTATATTATGTTACGATTAAATTGATTAATGATAATACGACACGCAATGTACCTACACATTTACGTGTAGGTACAATGTTCTAATTGCAATTTTATAATATAACACCCATATGAAATGTAATTCGATGCATCGGGATATTCCCCGATAAAGCCTTTCATTGTCGATGAAAGATAGATAAATTAATTTACCACTTAACATTAAACACTTTAACCGTAACATAACTTCACCTAGGAGTATCCATGGGATTTACTAGAATCCTCTTAATGTTATTGGGAAGCTATAATTTCTGTCTCCATTAATAAATGTATGTTTGTTTTAAATATACCAGCACATTCAGTCTATATAATAGTATTTAAAAATAATACTCACTTGAAAACTATAATAGTATGTTTTTCAAACAACAATTACAGGTACAAGAACATCGGAAATTGATTTCTACGATGCTGAGACGGACAAAAATTTCGATATAACGTCTGTTATCGATTCAGCAACAGAAACAAGCGCAAAAAGAAAATTGCCAATAGAACCAGTTTTCCCTGCACACATAACACCTGAAGTCCAATATGGTAACGAGAAAGCTGATTCCGATAAGCTTAGAACTGCTAAAACACTTGATGACACAAATACACTTCCTGAAGACTCCACGCTAAAGCCACACATTACCCAAAAGCCGGAGAAGCCTTTGGAAATTTATGTCAAAGACGGTAATGGCATTACGACGACATTAAGCGGTTCAGAGACTATAGCCAAAGCGGAAACGCTTAATGACTATACTAATTACGGTGAAAAGCACATCACTAAACAAGTCGAGGTGCCGAAAATAAGGCCATACGTGCAAACGCCAGTCTACACAGACCGCGCTATACCGCAACAGGTGAAGACTATTCCTCCGGTTTATGAGAGAGAACCCGACATTCCTCCAGAAATTCAAGAGTTTTACCAGCGTCGTCCAGCCAAAGTGGACGTGAATTTCACCTCAGGTCATTCAAAGCTTTTTGGTATATCTATCGAAGATGCAGAAAAAATGAGATCCACCACTCAAAGCTCCACATACAATACCAGGGTGTCGCCTACACTACCGACATGGCGTGATGGAGATGACTCAACCACTAAAAAGTATCCAGTGAACGTTAATTATGACGGTAAGTCTCGGATATCATTATTGGTGCCAAGGGGGGGCATGCGGAATCATTTAAGGTCAGTAATATATCTAATTTTCATTCATTAAACCATAATTACTTACATTTGTTTTAGCAGATTTATATGTAGATTAAAACCTTTGTTGTTTAATAACAGATTTTCGTTTTCATCGTTACTAACTGGGTAGTTGGGTCTTTGTTCACCGTTATCATTATAATCATTATGGGGTATGTATCGTCATAATATTATTTTTTGTAAGGATTGACATTTAGAGAACAGAATTTTATTAATGAATTCTAAAAGTAAAATAAATAATTCATAACTCATGTCTTGCTAACGTAAAGTAGGTATGTAATGCTTCTATTTAATTATGTTTTTATACAAAATCTTCAACTCATTATAATTTTCTTGTGTTTTAAGCGGTCTCCTCTATTAATTCTGCTGTTATAGATTGACCTTCGGCAGGATTGTCAAAATACTATGTTAATAGGCAGACTACATTAATATGAAAATAAAATAAATAACAAATAGAGGATTAAAAAATAATTAACCTTCCATACTGTCTGTGTAGCAATACCGATAAAATAAGATACGGTAAGAAATAACTAAGCACCTAATGTGAGAGAATATGTTTGTAATGGAACAGTGGCTAAGCCGCTCAGGTATTAAAACACGGAGGTCGTGGGTTCGATTCCCACCTTGGGTCTGGTTGGTGGTAGGGCTTTTTCATAGTCCGACTGGCTAGCTACCACCACCACAGGTGAAATCTGCCGCCATAACAGCTCTGGCTGTGTTCCGGTAATATTAATGTGGGAGCCAGTACACTTGAAATCAGAGGCTCGAATATCAGATGAGCCTACAGTCTGGCAGCACCTTGTGCGACGCTTCCAGGTATAGCCCTCAATGGAATAGGCCGCAGTGGCCGCTTACCATCAGGCGGGCTGCGTGTCTGCCTGCCAACTGACCTAGTATATAAAAAAAAGCTGTTTCCGTCTTTACTATATTTTATTAGGTCCGACTTCTAAGTACGTAAAAGTAAAATAACACTTAAGACGACTCTTAACTACAGAGATAAACTCTTAACTATAGATTGTGTATTTTCAAAGAATCTAATACCTTCTCAGTGCCTCAATGTCGTTCGACTCGCCTGGCGCTGTGCCGCGGCGTCCTGCCGTACGACCTGGCCGGGCCGGCGGTGGCGCTCAACGGCGTCGAGATCACGGCGCTGCTGCCGCAGATCCAGTACCTCATCGCCACCAACTGCAGCGAGCGCGTGCAGCACTTCATGTGCGCCTTGTTGGAACCCGAGTGCAACCCGCCGCCGTTCCCGGCTAAGATGCCTTGCTATAATTTATGTAAAGGTAAGAATCTGACCCGATTTGTCTGATTAATAAAATAAAATACAAGCTCTTTACTCTTCAGACTAGGTAACTAAATGGGAAGGTAATATACCTAAGTAAGTTATACGATTTAATTTTATGTCACGGCGTAAATTGAAATTGGTTGATTTGTCAATAAATTCTTGACCACTGACTGAGGACAACCTTTCAATTACTACACCTTCCTATGTATTTTGCCAGAAGCAGTAGCAGGCTACCATTAGGTTAGCCATTTGCATGTCTATCAACTGACAAATTTTCGTATATTTATTTCAGGAATCTCAGACAGCTGCGAAGGTTTGATACCACGGGAGCTGCTAGCAGCGTTCAACTGCAATCAGTACTCGTCATCCAACTGTATTGCGGCTAAGAGCCCGTGCCACCCTCGCGAGATGGCCTGCGGAGACGGAACCTGCATTCCTCGCGACTGGATCTGTGATGGTGCCCAGGACTGTCCGGCGGGAGAGGACGAGTCTAAATGTGTCGTCTGTGAAACAAATGAATTCAAGTAAGTGTTGCAAGTAAAATATTTGCTTTTGTATGGACGATAAATGGAATCGCCTAAGGGGATTGATCGTTTGCGAATTAACGTTCCATTTACGACGGCACCCACGCTACTTAAAGGAGCAGTGGCTAAGAAAACACTTGAATATCATGTTTTTACAAAAATAATGAGGCAATAGCCGTTTAACAAACCTAACTTGTGCAGGTTACTAAATAGTTGTGTAATAAAATATCCCTAGTGAGTGTTAACATAACGAGAGATCCGTTATGTTAACACTAACTTTGCATTGCAAAACTCAAAATCTATTGAATGACATTAAGCCTATAAAGTCAATTAAATAGCATTTGAATTAATTTAGTAACGGTATAAGTAATGAGTAAAGATAAAGATAAAGAGAAAATCCAAATGCGCGAGTAGCAAAATGTTCTGTTTAAGATATTGCCTTTTATTTTTTTCACAGGCGAATGCATGATCACTTGTAAAATGTTCCTGTTACTTTTTCACAGATGCCCATCAGGCGGATGCATACTGAAACGTTGGATGTGCGACGGGTACGCGGACTGCCCCGAGGGTGAAGACGAGGCGGACAACATGTGCGGGACACAGGGCGACGCCGCCGCGAGGAATGAGCCTGGCGAGGAGTCCGCTGGGTCAGCACCAGCGCCGGCGGTCAGGCGCCCGTATCGAGTATCAGCTGGAAAGAAAAATAAAGAAGCCGCAGGTAAGGTCATCCAAAACCATCTTATGCGTCCTCATGGAGTGAGCGGTGGCACCGTTATAATAAATATAAAAAAGGCTATTATGGCAAAAGTATTTCCTTTGGTCATTAAAAAGAAACCTACCTAGTTAACCTAATACATTGAAAGAAACTTAACCAGGAAGCGTCGTTCAATGTGCTGTCATACTGTAGGTTTTTATGAGCCATATATGTAAACATTAATTTACTTTTACAAACCCGTAACATATAGCCAGAACTGGTATGTTGGCAGATAATCCGTAGATTTCACCTGTGATGTTAGGTACCTAATAGGTAACAAAGGCTTCGGAAAAGATAAAATGTCCCACCAGTGTAGGAATTGTCTTTATTCATTTAAATAATAATCACAACATAATTTTTGCTTCCAGGCGAAAACGACAGCAGCAAGGAGTTACTGGTCACGAGCGACAGTAACAATGCATTCAAAAGGAACTTTACTCGGCGTCCATCTCTCTCGCGCTTATCGCCTTACTCCCGGCCCATTCCTCAAGAAGTGCGTTCGACAGAAGTTCCCCGGCCAAAAGACGAGGAGGAAGCACGACCAAAAGAGGAAATCCGCCCTGAGCAAGAAATTCTCCCCAAAGAAAAGTCCGAAACAGCAACGAAAAAATTACAAGCTACGAGAAAGAATAAAGACCAAAAAGCCAAAACTGAATCAGGTGAAGACGTAAATGTCGGTGATCTAGGGTTCTTCGAAGATGTAGACAAGGAAGACGCTATAAAGGAACAAGAGGCTTCAAAGAAATCTGTGGAGACCCCGCCGACGCGCGTCAGCTTCGCGCCGCCGACTTCAGACTCGATGCTCACACGGCTGGATAAATCGTTAAACAAGCTGGAGAAAGTCATCGACGGCGCTGCAATGTTAAGGGTTTGTATGCAACCAACTTTTATTTGCTCATCAGCAAAGTAATCCTTTTGAAGCTATAAAGATTCCTTTACCATATTAAAAAAGTGTGACAAAATAGTTGCTTATATTATAAAATCTTAATAAATTTTATACATCTGAATTTTTATAGAACACCATAAAATAAAAAAACATGACTCCTATTTTGCTAACAAACATAATAAGATGTTCTTTTACTACTGCAGATTTGGATTACGATCAAGTATGCTCTAAGTATGTATGTAGGTATTTTGTGTATCTTGGTTTCCACGGCCTTCTTCTAACAGAAAAAAAAACCGTTTATTGGAGAAGCCAATTTTTTTTATCTTTGGGCTTTACGTACATTTAGTGTAATTTTTCTATAGGTATGTCACATTACGTTACCAATTACGAAATTAAATTTAAATTATGATAAAAGTGACATGCTGTCAGATTTATTATTTACGTGTATTCGATTACAGAAAGCTGCAAGCCAAGTCGACGCGCCAGACTCCCCAGAGACCAACAGCACAACAGCAGAGAAAGATGACGCATTTAGTCCCCCTATGCTGAGTCAAGCGCAGCAAAAGCCGGTAGGTGTAGGCGCGTGGTCGAGCGCGCACGCGTCGCCGTGCCCGTCCGGCGAGCTGCGCTGCGTGGACGGCCGCTGCATCACGCTCGCGCAGCTGTGCGACGGCACCATCGACTGCTCCGACCACGCCGACGAAGACAACTGCTACACGTGACCGGTTAAGGGATAGATTCGTCGCTCGTCTTTTGTTAGGGTTGTGTTGACGGTCGATCTCGAATCTTCGCAAACGTGAGCAAAAAGTTAGGGCGACGGTATGCGACGGTGTGCATATAAGTATTTTACAGGAAAAAGCATGCACGATTATATTAAGATATTTTTTAGATAAAGAGGCTTGTTTAGAATTCCTACGATCTTAAATACCCACAAAACCTGACGATTTCTACTCAAAGGGCTTAACCACAATAATACAAGATCAGTTCTAAACGAGGTTAAGGATTAGGGGTTGTTCGGGTTGTACGACCACAATTCTTTATAAAAGCTGCATTCAAGCCTTTTAAAAAATGCCTAAATATTGTACCTATACCATAAACCACAGAAATCTAAATAATTATTTAAATTTCTGTGCCATAAACTAATCGTTTAACGACATCCATAACCAACAAAGTAAATATCGAAGTTAAAATTGAAGAGCCGCTTGTGAATTTCAGGCGAAACCTTTGAAGCACGCTGTCAAATGTTTTCGCTTGCGAAGTTTATTTGAGACTGCTAAACGCATTTCCCTGGCAATATACATTTTGTAACGAATCTGATAAGGTAATACCTAAGTTTACAACAGTTGCTAACTGCGACACATCTATTAGTACCTATATAGCATATAAGTGTTGATAATTACTGGTTTAAAAACAACCTTATTTATAAAGATAATGTGGCAGTTGTTTGGTTGTGGTTATAACCATTAGAAAATATCCACAAACAAAATCAAAGTTTTGTAATCAATCAGTTGATTCAAGTTTTTAAGATGTAAATATTCTAGCGTTTAATCGATATTCATGCCTAATTAAGATTTACTCACGAGTTAATTAGTTGCACCATAGCGGTATAAATTGTGGAATTTCAAAATAAAAATCTAAGATATCTTTAAAGGGTATCAATAGATTTGCATAATACTCGTTATTGTAGATATTTTAATTTTTTAATTAACCCTTTATGTGTTACTCAAACTTTTCAATTAAAATGAGTAATTCAATTGTTCTTTTATATTATAGTGTGGAAAGTAGGTATTGATTAGTATTTGTATGTATACATTATTATTTCAATATTTTAATATTTCTCTTTATTAACTTTTGCTGAAGCGCGTAACTTTAGAAAGTGGTTTTTAAAACTAATATAGGTACCTAATAATGCTTGTTTTGTACTTTTGTATTACAAATAAGTATTTACGTGTAGCAATTATGATACCCTAGTATGATATTTGTTTGCTGTGATAAAGGAATGCATTGGTTATTTAATTCTGTATGGTTTTACGTGTTACCTATATTGTGTATTTTGCAAACTTTTTTAAACCTGACTGCAAGATGTTTTTAAAACAATGTAGAATAGTCTGATACCTTCCACTTCAAATATACTGTTTTGTATTTTTCTAAACATACCTACAATATATTGGAAACGTTAATAAATGAGTCCGTCCATGGAAGAGATATTTAAAAATAAATAATATATTATGTTAATATAAAAATAGATAATTTAAACATACCTACTACAATGAGTTACGTAATCTCATTAGATTAGGCTGGCGTACATTTTGATATACATATTTAATAGTTACTTATTTTTTATAATCTTTAGTCTTAATTCCAAAAACGTCCTTTCTTTCTATACAGCTTGAAATGTGCTCTGTTCGGCTTCGCACAGGTGAAAAACTGTGAAAACATTTAGCATACCTTGTGCTGACTGCGACGATGGCAGTTAGAAATTTTAGTAATTCTGAAGCGCAGATCTATGTACTACATTTCGGCGATTAAATTAATTTTACACACTAAATTATTTATGTCTCAAATTATTATTTAAAGATTCTTTTTAATCTTTCTCAAACATGTTTACTTACAGCCGATAATATTGTATACGGCTATTCTAGGTAGGTACTACATAGGTAGTTGGAGCTTTTTAATTACCAACTTCACCTTGTCTTACAAATCTTACAATTTAGTAAATTCCAATGTTATTATTTGATTGTCCAAAATTTTACCGAACTTAGTACTAAGCGAGATATAGAGAAAATAACTCCTTAAAAAAACGAGATATAAAGATATAACTTCTCATTTGTAAATATTTCATTTTATCTGTAGTTTTAATATTTATATTTAGGTAATACATCTTTTAAAAGGCCTTATAAACTAGGTTGTGTGTATGAACTAAGATAATAGTATAAGTTACCTTACGCCGGCGGATGCTTCGAATGTAATAGACTGAAACAAAAAATAACCATAATATGAGAACCGGTTAAACAGTTAAAATTGTACGCAAGTCGAGTGACATAAATACACTCTTGTTCTTCGTAAAGTTGTTTGTAAGAAAGTCATCTACATTCAAAGCTTCGTCTAATTTTGTAATAAAAGCTTCATAATTAAACTTTAAGTCCAAAGTAATGTCATAATAAAATCATCCATTTATTTAATTAAATCCTTAATAGTAAGGTATACCTAATACGTTACACTTTTGTATGTTTTTATAAGTAATTGATCGGTTAAGGTATAATATAACTACGTTATTTTTTCATTTATTTTGAAAATCTACACGTGGATTTCAACCTAAGTATTCATAGTAATCTCGTAATATTGAGGTTTAATTAACTATGTGATTTAGTTTTTACCATGTAAGCTGTCGTTATTTTACATGATTAAACAATATTATGCCATGTTAAAATATACATTTTAAATTAATCTTGATTTTCATTTCATATTTGATTGTCGAATAACTGATTTATATTATAGTACGAGTACTAGCCTTCCGCCCACGGTTTCACCCGCGCGTAATTTCTTTATATCCCCCCTTCCCCCCACATTTCCAGGATCAAAAGTACCCTGTGTCACCCGGGGATAGTGTAGCTTTCCTACAGTAAAAGAATTATTTCAATCGGTTCAGTAGTTTAGGAGCCTATTCAAAACAAACAAACAGACAAACAAACAATCAAATCTTTCCTCTTTATAATTAGTAATATAATAATAAGTAATATTAGTAGGAGAAAATAAGGGCTAGGTACTTCCCATATGGTAAACCTCAAACAGTACCTACTAAAAAGTTGCGTTTGGTAAACATTTTTATTACTGCATACATTTAGTTCCATTTCGAAAACTAACCAAATGGATTTGTGATTGTTCCTTTTGTTTTGTATGTTTTGTGATTTCTTGTTTGTATTTTATTAACTGTGTCTGTAGGTATTAAATTTCTATTCTATTCTAAGTGGTACCTAGGGTACCTATACATTTTTTGGCCCGTTACTCATACGGAAGGAAGAGAACTTTCGATTAAACTTCCTCTTGATTTTCCTCAGAGCCCTCGGTCAGGTGGTGTTGGCGAGAAGCGACACCACCACCAGGCAAAGGGTATGCATCACGATTTCCTCATCATAAAAAAAAAGTTATCGAACTTTGATAAATAAAGACCTGTGCTATCCTGTTCATAAATAAATTTGCTAATTTTCTTAAACTGTAATAAACTTAACTTGTTAGTAGGTATATTCTCAATTCTTAACCTATTATTTTCTTTGTAATGACTTTATTTTTTTTGCATTCATAGCAGATTAGGTAAATGTTACCATATCATTGAACGGCAAATGTCTTGTACTCGATACAATGCTCTGTTTATTATACTAGTTTTATGATTCATTCATGCCTGCGCTCACACATGTAGCCAAATATGATAATGACATGATTGGTACATTAATCATTTCATTAACATATGTCCACAAAGGCTAGGCAAAACATTTAACGACATCGTATTCTATGACAAACTCAACATTTTACTTAAGTATCAAGCACTAGTTGAAAAGAGGATTCTCGCATTTTTGTAGATACTTACATATTTACTTGTTGATTTTTTTGAAATTGGCAGGCTTGTTTGATTAGTACAGGCTCCGTTACATACATTACAATCGTTTCTAGAATACAGGAAAAGCTATGATGGAGGTAAAATTAAGTATTGGGGAATACTAAGATATAAATCGGTTGTAGTCTTTGACCTACATAGAAGTAGGAATTATTTCTTTAATCTATGTTGACCTACATACCAACAAAACTCAAAACGGTTTAAGTTACTTTTCAGGTGTGAAACCGAATATTCATAGCGATGCCAGTGTTAAACGAAGGATTTTATAATTGGTAATTATTCTGATTGCAGTAAATTGAATTCATTTATCATTATTGGAACTTATATTATTACACCAACTCGAATATAAGTTTTGAGAATACCGGTGAAGACTGCTATAAAGTTGAAGTTCACTTCACGCTTTGTGACTTGTATTAGGAACAGTGACTCATAGTAAGTATCTGCAACATCTATCAAATTCGAATGGCGTCTTTAAAATCCATTCAGATACGTTTAGCAAAAAACCATCCTTGGTACGTAAAAATAGAGTTTACTATTGCTAAATTTATCTCTGTAGTTTCTTGACAGACCTTACAGTTAGGTTAGTCGAGTTTTTATACGTTTTTTTCATTCATAGAGGCAATGATTACCTCATCGGCGCTACCGTACAGTTTTTGCGCAAACAATCTGCTTTCAATGACTCAGGCAGCTTCAATGTCAAACATAGGTATGCAAAGCTCGTTTTCCGAGATCGGTGACAAAGATCCCTTATCATTTTATTCTTAAGATTATTTTAAAGGGCATTTTAAATGTAAAACCATATGAGGTGTTCGACAACTAAAGGGTAGTTCCGTTAACCCTACAAGTAGATAAACCTACGTCTAGTCCTTAAGATTTATTAAGTATACAAGCTTAACGTGTAAGATACGAGTAAAACAGCTGACGACAATTGAAAATAAAATGTCTTCATTTGCGTTTTAATTAATGAACAAATTAAAGAAACTACTGCGGTAGGTATTCGCAATTTATTTAAGTAACTTGTGAACGATTTAATTAAGAACCTTATTTACCTACGACACTCAAGTCAAGAAACCTTTTTGTCCAAGACTACAACACAGGGGCGGTTTTTTATCATCTTTTATCGCACAATACAATGATAACGTATAGACTATGTACCTTGTTTGCATTGTCGGATAAACATGTTAATCATCGTCCATAAACGCAAACCGCTTAATAAGTGTGTGAGTAGGTTCAGAATCGATTAGATCGGCACAATAGGCATGCGCCCGGTACGGGTATCGGGAGCAAACAGGCCGCGTGTCATCGACCGCTACCCACTGCGGGTAGAAAGTGGAGTGACTCATGCGCACCGACGTGGCTCCAAGCTGCCTTGACGGACGCAGGGCTGCCAGTAATACCATACTTAATTTACGTTGTAGAGCTTCTGTTCTGAAGGGTCGGTCTCTCAATTTAAATCTACAGGTCGGAGGTGCAACAATTATACTCTTTCTTAAGGAATGAAGGACAGAAAAAGCTAGTAAGATATAGATACGCTAGGTACCACTTGTGACAAGGCTCTTAGAAGCGTTGTCCACCTTTGAGAAAATAAAATAGAGGGAGGCTAAAAGGGTCATTGAGGAATAAGAGCCCCTGCTCTCATTCCTCAATGACCCTTTTAGCCTGGACCCTTCCAGGGAGGGCATTGGGCCTTCGGCCAAATTTTTCTCACCAAACGAAGCTCAATGGAAAAGCTACACATACGTTAATCTGTGAGAGGCTGGTGATTCCCCGATAAAGTCGGCCCATTTCGACTTAGTCTTCTCCTGTTGGGTTGAGCTATTCTATTGTGACGAAAAAATACCTCAAACTGGAGAGTTTGAGGTATTTTTTCGTATAGGGAGCTATAAGTGCACAGAATAATAAAACTATTAGTACTTTCGATCGATCGATCCAGCGCTGAATTAGAGCACTTCTTCTTCCTATAAATATATTTTTATATAAATATTAGTAGATACGTGAGATTTCATTGTTTCTTTAAAAAAATTGTGTGTCCAGTCCTTTAGTAGCCCTAGCCAGAGCAACTACTCGTGCCATTACTACATACGGCGCGGTGGAATCCTACTGTCTCGATGTTGTCGTTTCCATGTTTATCTTTTTTACAGAGCCAAATGGCTTCTCTAGAAACTATTCCTTAGAACAAGAAGTAATGTTATGTATCTAGAAACTTGTACTACCCTAGATTATTGCGGATTCGAAAGTGGTTCTATGATGCCTCGTAGTTAGGAGCAGTACGAGTAACAGTAACTTCAAATTAATCCCGTAATAATGTTAATTTATTAACATATAGGTAAACATGTAAGATTAACAATGTCTTTATGTTCTTAATGGGAAAATCGCTCTTTCCTCATTATTTCCTAAATTACGTACATAATTTAAATGAACTTATTTGGTTAACATTAAATATTCTTATAGCTAAATCTGATGTGCCTAGGTATTCATGGTTGGTAGACATGGTGAATGTTGCTTTCATGATCTGTACCACCACCAGCTAGACCTACATAATACTAGTTCTTAGAATCCAATCAAGTGCTGCATACCTAGTCGATAGTTACAAAACAAAACGATTGCATTAACGTAACGTCTCAGGCTTTGTGTCTGCGATAGAGGCAGGTTAGTCGCGACTCGCGGACGCGAATGAAAGTAAATAAACATTGCATTCGTGAGGTAAACAAACTTGGAGACTGGTTTGTCCACCGCTTCTAGAATCCAGGAATGCTTTCTAAAGATCTTGCGAACTGCTGAAAGGAGTTAACGACAACGTAGGTACCTTAATGTACGTTTATAAAAGGCCTGATGAGTCAACACTGGGAAAGCCACTTTTAAGTTCCTTTTATGTTTATTAATATCTCCGTTTTATTTTGTAAATAATACCTACGTCTTACTTAAAGGCAACACTTATGAATTTTGATCGTAACAAGCGGTGTAAGCATTCTAGCAAGACTTATTTTATTTTATTATACATACTAATCTTGTCCTATTTTCAAGCAGTTACGTATAAAAACCTAAAGAATCAGAACTAATGGGCAGATAAACAAAGAATAATCATCATCATTTCAGCCGAAAGACATTCACTGCTGGACATAGCCTTCCCCCAACGATCTTCAAACCGATCGGTCCTGCGCCACCCGCATCCAGTGAATTCCTACCATAAGATCATCGGTCCACCTTGTGGGAGGCCTACCACGGCTGCCTTTCCAGTACGTGGCCACCACTCGAGGTCCTTTCCGCCCCTACAAAGAATACATGCAAACAAATGTTTTCTTTTCATTGGCATAATGTATGGATTGTTTGGGAAAATATGCTTCCACTGAATACATACCTAAGTGTATCTGTGAGCGTACATGTTGAAAATATGTTATTTAGGTTTATTTTACTACCTTGTACCCTCCAAGAATTATAACAGGGCGGACAGGCTCGGGAGATAACGACACTGGCAGTCTTACAAAAAGGGTTCGGCAAATACCAAATTTATGGCTATCTCAGTCTGAGGGCTACCTATATAGGATCAACAATTGCAGCGCTATGTACGATGTAAAGGAATCTGGATGACTTTTGATCCTCTTTAAATGAGTAGGTATGTACTTTCCATTATTATTATGTAGCAAATAGATATCCACCTACCTAATGGTCTCGCGACGACATTTAAACGCTAACGTTTATGTATTTTGGGACAGTTCCCTTCAACGACCCTTTTGTTGTTAAAAATGGAAATAATTATATTTCTTTAAAAAGTTTATATGAAATCTAGGTGAGTTAACATACTGACGAATTAAGTCGATAGGAAATTGGACTGTGGAATTTGAATGCAATTTCTAAATTCTTATTCAAAATGTTCATCACAATAAGTACCTTTATGCTGAACATAGATATGCATGAGATGCAGAGGCAGATAATAACATTATGACGGATCAGATTACCGAAAAACCATTGTTCCTATTTGAATTGGGATATTGTGAAATATAACTTACGCTGATTCACACGAGATCTTATTTGCAAGACTTACAATAGGTAGACATGTGAGTCACCGTCTGATTGCAAAGTTATATTACCTAGTCGGTATTAAATACCTACATTTATTTATATAGGTAGGTAAAAACATAAATATAATAAGTAATAATGTTGGATAATATAGGTAATAGTGCTTTTACATAAGCTCGAACAAGGTTCTTGACGTGAAAAATATAAATCTATTAATTAAATCAGTACATATTTTTTAATATGAATCTTCCATGAAACACAGACCATGCTATCAAGTATCAACAGATGTATTTAACTACACCAGCCAGCAAAAATAACGTCAGTATCTTTTCCTTCTTTTACATCCGTTTCCGGAAAATTTCACTTCCGGTATTGTTATTTTCACATAATACGACGCAATCTTAAATTGTTTTAATCTAATGACCCAATGCTTGTTTTTTATTCATTTTCTCGAACAAGATCTGTATGCATATTTTGTATGCACATTTAAATTTAATTAGGTCACCAATTCAATTTAGTAATGAGGATTGTTTGTTGAATTGGAGACTTTTCTTATGTACTTACAATATTAGAGTAAAATATAAATAACTTAGTATGTATAAAATACAATACAGTAATGAAGTTGCGCTGTGAGGGAATGCGTAAAACATTTAGCATTGTAGAACTGAGTACGTTTGGTGATTCATTTCTCGGAATTGACCTTGCTATGAGTCATTCGCTGGAAGGCAGAGTCGGGGATACCGCGCCTGTCTGCCGGTTGCTTGCTAGACGCACTCCGCTTACCGCCACCAATATTCTAAAATAATTCAGTGTTAAAAATACTATTATAAATTGATAGCAAATATGTGTTTTTATAAACGGGACAAAAATAAATAAAACCCTCTAATTTTTAAAGTAATGTTTTGGTGTTTGTAAAGTTGGATATCATGATAACAACCATGACGTCATTCATATTGTTGAAGGTAAGAAATATTCAAATATTAATTTATAATGATCTATAATTGCCAAATAGATTAAAATTAATCGCGATAAATGTTTATGAATCATCATAGAAATTCTTATCAGTTTCTTATTTGAGCTCTGTAGTATGTGACGTTAACAATACTTCGTCAAAATACAAACGTTTGGCAAGAGTAGTGTTGTCTCCTTTTAACCTCATACGCTTTTACCTTTGTCAATCGAGAAGGCAATATTTGTATATTGTGTATTCCATTTTTTTTTGTAATCTGTTAATGTTAGAAAGAAATAGAATCAGAAACATGGCGAGTTTTAAAGTTTGATTACGCACAAATCTTTTTATTTTTATGTCTTTTGTATAAATTATTAGTTAAAACTGTGATTAAGTGACAAGCATTATTGAAAATAACTGTCGGAGATTGTTATTTATTGGAGATTGTCAAATCCGCGCTGTGAAATGCTCAAGGCGAAGTTTGTAGTCATCTGATACTTGTTGAACAAGTTTTCAATTATCTTTTCAGACAAATTCTTTTTTATTGAGGATGAACAGAGAGGATAACGTGAACTGGTTCCATGGGAAAATATCACGAGATACCGCTGAGAACTTGCTGAAAGAAGGTCAGTGATGTTTTAAAGTTGATGAAAAGTTACAGTAGTTGTTGTTGTTTACCTGATTACTTGTAAACCAATAACTTATTGGTTTCAGAGGGTGAGGATGGTGTTTTCTTGGTACGTGAAAGTAATACTTCACCTGGAGACTATGTGCTCTCAGTTTTGCACCAGGCAAGTGTTCTATTGTTTGTATAACCTCAAAAAGTTTACAACAAAACTTACTCATTATAACAGAAATGAACTTTAATTTTGTCTGAATTCTCTTTATTGATGATTTTAAACAATGAATATTTGATTGCTAATAATTATATATATCTGATATCTTAAATTAATTATCAATGAATTCTATTACAGTAAAATAGAAAAATGTTTTTTGGGTCAATAAACTAGTTAACAATTTGTTTTGCAGGGTGAAGTAGTACATTATCAGATTCGGAGGCATGGTGAAGATGCATTCTTCTCTATCGAAGAGCACACAACGGTGCATGGTCTGGACACACTCATACAACATTATCGGGGTGACTCCAATGGCCTGGTTACTAGACTCTCTGTTGTGTGCAAAGGACAGCCACCACCTCACGAGTCTCGTACTCAGGGAACAACTAACCTTTTGCATCGGTATGTACTGGTTCTGTATTTCGACGGTCCCTACGTATAAAGCGACATGTCAT
The DNA here is from genome assembly GCA_949319885.1 of Mecyna flavalis. NCBI lineage: Eukaryota > Metazoa > Arthropoda > Insecta > Lepidoptera > Crambidae > Mecyna > Mecyna flavalis. The sequence goes on from OX439426.1 coordinate 6,710,994, forward strand.
ATATGCAATATATGGACATGTCGCTTTATACGTAGGGACCGTCGATTTAAGCATGTTAATTACGGTATTGTCCTTTTATTCATCCTGATATTTGTTTGGTCATGTCAGACTACTGTTGTCCGACGACATTCTATGTGAGTGAGAGAATTGAGAGTGCACCTATGCTTGCACACTTGTGGACCAAACTGTCATCAACATATTTGTTTTTTGTTAAGATTGGGCCCGCAATAGAAAATCGGCTAGGAGGACATTGTTAATTGTATTCATCGTAAGACCTATCTCTTATGGGTAAGATAAAGGTCCAGTTTGTCAGTCCAATCATAGTTTTGAACATTTTCTACTATGTGCATTTAGCATTCTATAAAACGAACAATAGTATGTGAACTAAGCTGGGTATAAGTGTAATTATAAAGATTTTATTTAAAATTACTCTCTCAATCATAAATTACAGAGCTACTACTTAGTTAGAGTAGTCAACAACAACACATAATAGTCTATCAGTTGAAGTAGGAAGTTCTATTAAGAAGACAGTAACATAAATTGCCCTTAATTTTTCATTTGGGTTTCATTGAGTGTGAGAATAAACATGATTGTTACCAATCACAATTTAATTACCTAAATAACGAATGATCCTAGTTTTGAGATGGAAATAGTACAGAGTATTGTGTTTGTTTATTCAATTCTAAAAACCTTAAAAAAATTTAGAAAAGTTCTGATGGAAAATATATTTTTTTTTAATACAAACTAGCTTTGGTCATAAAATTTGAACCCGACCCTGGTTTCAAGACTGTGGCCGGGTACCTGAACCACTAAACAAATGAGGTGTTTAAATGTAATAGCCCATGTATAAATTCATTTAAGATGATGTAGACAATTGATTTTATCAGTTTATCAGAGTTAGCCGAGGTTACTGAACCCTTCAATTTCATTCACTTGATACTTGAACAATATACTCATTTGTGAGTACATACCACACGCAACTTTATTGACGATTTCCTGTTGAATGCCGTGTCAAATGCACTTATTGAATAAATATTGAGACAATGACACTGCATACTTGTACTTTGTCGCAATATAAAGGATGTGAGATAATGCAATAAACATGCTGAAATTCCACATTATTATATATGATTGGAATAACAAACATGGTTCAGAGCATGATCATTATTAATATTGATTATGTCATGATGAAGCATGTACAATAGGAGTAATTAAAAGTTAAACAATGACTTACAGCTTTTCAGAAGCAAAAAATATATTGGTACACTGGTATTGTCATTGGAATGTAATAAATACATTTTTGTTTTTCTGGTTTTATGAATATATTTAATTACATATGATATTTGATAAAAATTAGGTATAAAAATTCTGCATTTTCAATGCTTCATATCATGATTTTACAACATCTTTACTGTCTTTAAGCAACAATGTCTTCTGTATATCAAGAGATGGTATTTGTGTATGCATTTACAATCAGACAGAAATAAATCTGACTATTGATAAAAGTATGCACATTCAGCCGAACTAGGATATACATAATTATGTATTTATTTCGGTATAATAATATTTTTTTTTTTTTTTACCAAATCAAAAGTTGTACAAACGTTCTTATAGCTGAGGAAGTATAAATACAAAATAAAAATTGGCAAGAGACTTTGTTGTATGGTAATGAATTCCTTATCTTTAAATTAAGTGGGCGTTAGACTGGCGTTATGTAAATTAACAGCATTTTTTACATTAGCAAAATTTTACTTGTAATTATTATAGTACTATTCGGCTGGCGAGGAGTAAAGAGTTATGCATAATTAACTAACTAATATTTGTACAAATGTTAATTATGTTTTGCATTACTCATACTTAAGAATGTTTGTAGATATTAGTGACAAAATATCATAGCAAGCATTCATTCAGAGACATCTGTGTTTGGCAGTGATGATGAGTCACTGTTTTCATTAGTGAATCATTGATTATAAACATTATCATTCCACATTTATTTATTTTTTCTCTACTGATTATTCAAATATGATCTTGACCAATCTTGACATAAAGTTTTAAATGGCATGATGATAAAGGAATAGGAAATTCGCTGATGCAGTTTGTTTGAACAATATTTAACTTGCCATTAATGAATGAACGCAGATTTCGTATCAATAATTTAAGATAAGCTAAATATGATAAAACAAATTAGTGAATGTACTACAATTAAATAGTGTAATAATATTATGTCTCCGTAACCGAAAGCCGGCTACGGCGGCCCATCGTTAAGATCAACTAACTACGCAGTTTGATGAATCAACATTTTCGGTTAAAATCGGTTTAGCACAAAGTGTTATACGTTTTGAATATGGGTAGACATAGACACCTCACCTCAAGTAGGTATCTACTTCTAGTCATCAACAGGTTTAAGGGTTATAATATCAGAACAGTTGATTAACCACTCAAAGCCGAACCGGCACTCGCGTGCCGCTTAACAATAGATTTTCTATTGTGTCTGGTTTTCCGGGGCTAGAAGGATTAACTGAAAAATTCCATTTCAATGGGTATTGTTTTACGTATTTATAATATTTGTTATTTATAAATAATTAAGCATCACAATTACCTGTCTGGTCTCATACCTTCATGATTGTTTTTTACGACTAGCTTTACGTGCCAAACGTGTGTTATTGGTTATCAGCAAGCTGCCTCAGATGGTAGAGTAACGTCATTCAGAACTCCAAAACCTTTGACGGGGAAATCAATTTTTTCACGCTTTTTGTAATCTGACTGTTTTAGATTGCTGGGACAAACAAAAGTAATTATAATACCTTATATTATGTTATTGGTGCAAAGTGTCCGTCAATGGAAAAGGACGTGATCTCTTACAATCAGGTGGATAAGCCTATGTGTGCCATAGAAATATTATGTAATAATAGCTCAATGATGTGTGCCTACATGTGCTATATAGTACTAAATTTGTAAACAGTGCAACAGAAGCAGGCGACTTCAACATAGTATCCAAGATGCTGGCCTGCGGCTACCGCAGCCGCGACGCTAAGAACCAGGACGGGCAGACGGCGGTGCACATCGCCGCGCGCGCCGGCCGCGACAACATCCTGGCCAAGCTCATCGAGAGCGGCGCCACCGTCAACGTGCGCGACTCCTTCGGTTACACGCCTTTACATGTAAGTTATACGGCAACAGAAGCAGGCGGCTTCAACATAGTCTACGTGCCGGCAAACTTCTTGATCATCGATCGTCGGAGTGGGGAAATGATGATGAAGACGAATGGCGCGTGCGGATTTCTCGACGCCCGCGCGAGCTTTTGGTCATAAGTATGCTTCTGACCAATAGCGCACAGGCATGTCAAAATTCGTGTCCTCCGCAATCCCCACCCGATAGTCAAGAAGGGCCAGTACTACCTTTGGTGTGGCATACATCTAGCGGTCGAAGATACTTTGCTTGCGCGATGCAGGATACTATACTAGCTTAATTCGTACCGAGAAAAAAGCGGGACATACAATACTCATACAAATGTGCATAATAAAAATAGATGCTTAAGCCAAATTTCTTTAAAGCGTAATAAAATACGCATGAAAATCCACAATTTTGTTCTTAGAATTCATTAAAGTTAAATGTCCCAACAGTACACATGCCAGAACGACTTGCCGAGCACGACGGAGCTACTGATAACGAAAGGAAACGCCAACTATCAGATGAGACACGCGCCCACGGGGAAAGTGCCGCTCCACGACGCGGCGCAGAGAGGACATATCGAATGTATCAAGGTAATGTTAACATTTGTATTCTTATCATAGACGTTTTTGAGTAGTTTGGTGGAGAGGATAGCAGGAAGTTACTACTAATATAATGCCAGCCTAGTGTCAGTAAATGAGTGATTAGAAAATGGCTCCAACGGCATAGTTACATTAGCGCAATTTTTTAAAAATCATGTGGCATAAAAAAACTGTTAATGTAGACACTATCAAACCCCACAGACAATGAAAAAGAACTAGAAAGACACAGAAACAAATTGCGCCAAAGAAAGTATACCAAAATTGGGTTTGAAAACTGTATCAAATCCGTCTATTATCCGTATTACCTTCTACTGCACCCGTAACTTGAAAGTAATAGTATGGAATGAATATGTATGAATGTCTTAACATTGTTTTATTTTTTAGGTTTTACTGAAATTGAAAGCACCGGCGCACCCTAGAACTCTATCTAAAGATACACCTGCAGACTTGGCAAAGCACTATGGACATACAGAATGCTATCAGTTGTTGAGTAAGTATTTTGTCAAGAAAACTAGTTTTGAAGTTTTCTTATAACGAAATAGGGTCTTAGGTCTTATAAAATGCCACAAACTATAGGCAAGAGTTATGAACATCTAAATAGAATGTGAATCTTAATAGAATGTGCTAAATAGAATTTCAATGAGTATAGTATAGTAGTTTTTTCGCGAAAGATCGTCTAGTCGTTTACCCACCAAATCTGCCACCACTGGGCAGTTGAAACTTTTTATTTAAATAGGTAGGTAAGTACCTACACAGTAGATATGCCTTCAGTAGACGGAACCTTAATTAGTTTCGACTGGCCCTAGTGGGGCCAGACGGAACTAAAAAGTTTCGACTGCCCCCACTGGTGGTAGATTTGGTGGGGGCAGGCGGAAATAAACCAATTTTCCGTTTGTCAAGAAAGTGGATCCAGGTCAACATTAAAAGTAACAAATATCTTCAGAGAACCACAAGCCCGAACCGGCGTCGACATCAATGAGCGAGTGGTACCACGGCACCCTCAACCGCGACGAGGCAGTGCGAGCGCTGGAGCAGCACTGCCGGCAGCGCGGCCTGGGCACCGACCGCTGCAGCGACGGCGTGTTCCTCGTGCGCTACAGCGAGCGGCACACCGGCGCCTACGTGCTCACCATGCTGAGCGAGAACACGCCCTATAACTTCATCATTAGGAAAGAGGTACCGTATGACCTTAGGTACCACGGTACCTTCAAACGCGACTATTATAGGGGGTGCGAACCATAGGCGTAGCAAAAATTTGCGTCGTTTAAAAAACACTAAGGAACAGACGAAAATCAATTTTGGAGATTCATTACCTATCAGTTCAGCCAAAATACATCCCTACTCTCCATCAAAGATCCTAATCCTATGACATTATTATAAAATTATTTATTGTTGCAGAACAACTGGTTATTTATAGACGACGGCCCCTATCTGGAATCGCTGGAAAGACTGATAGAACACTACAGAGCAGTTCCCGATGGTCTACCGACGCGCCTCACAATTCCTGTTCCTCCCAAACCTAAACCTCCGCTACCTGAAGTAAGTACATACATAATTAAAAAAATATGGCTTTGCTTTAAAATCATAGTCGTCTAAGTTTTCAATGCTTTTGACCAGACCTACTCATAAAAGACACAAGCCAAGCCATTATTATATCTATTTAGGCGGTTATTCTACTGCGGGGCTCCAAATTATAACGTACCTCAATTATTTGTATAGAAAACAAACACACCAAGGATCACGCACTGAAAACGCGAATATAGTTTAACTATTTGGCCGCGTAATGGGATAACAGCCATAATAATTAACCACAATTTAAACATCATTTTAATGATTTCAGTTCTCCACAATGCCACGGACCAAGAAGCCATCGCCTAGTCGAGTAGCCATGAACCAGACGCTATCCTTAGTCAAGCACGATATTCTGAACGACAAGCAGATATCACACCCCAACTCTCCACCTATCCCTCCCGTGACTGCCAACAACAACGCGTTTGAACTGCTCACTCGGAATCTCTCCTTCTCTTCTGACTTCAACAACGATAGCCTGAACAACAACGATGAAGCTCAAGACGACTGCGATACGTACAAAGTGCCCGTCAACAACACCGCGGTGGTGTCTTTGGCTGAGAACTACAACGAAATATCAATAAATTCTGACGGTCAGCTGTCTACTTTGCAAGGTAAGCCACATGAGGAATGTTACTACATTTTAATATTAATTGCAAATGGCAAACATACACTGGTTACCAAGTATATAAATAGGATGACGTGAAAGTGTAAGGAACCATCGATTTTCACAAAGTTTTGCAGTACATATAATAGGGTAGATAAAGATAGAACTTAACTCTGTTATTAGTGGATTTATTGATATGATCTGTTGAACTGGACCATAATAGGTGTAATGTCTGTGAAAACAAAAGACCGTTGAAACAATACCGTAACGAGAGAGCTAGTGGTCCTTGTAGGAGAACACATAATAAGACTATATCAATCTGATGTCAAATGCCACATAATTTCAGTAAGATTGTTTTTGATACTGAGGTATTTAATTTATCATGTATACTGAAACAGCTACATTACGTTACAAATGTCACTCTCCGCATCACTCGTACTACCGTGTCAGAAGCCCATTCAGCTATGCGCTACCCCTGTAGTTTGTAATAATAAATAACCATAGAAATAATAGTAGCTCAATGGTAATAACACGTGCATGACATCGTTCAGAATTCATCCCAATGAGCGAGCTGACGCTGGGCGCAGTACTGGGTGAGGGCGAGTTCGGATCCGTACTGCGTGCGACCTACGCCCCGCCCGGGCAGCAGGCCACGCCCGTCGCCGTCAAGACCCTGCACGTGCAACACACCGACACCAACCAGCGCGAGTTCCTGGCCGAGGCCAAGACCATGATGTCGCTGCGCCACCGCTGCATCGTGCGGCTTATCGGCATCTCACTGGTAAATATACACTCACTTTGTTGCAGAGTCATCAATGAAGTATCACATTGTTGAATTGATTGATTGATTGATTGTTGAATGAAATGAAGTATCACATTGTTGGCAAACATCTTGACGCTCGTGCACTTGCGCATGAAAAATAGCGCGCGCGCATGTCCCTTCGCCAAAATTCGTGTTTTGCGCAATCTCGACCCGATTTCAAGATGTTTGCCGGGCATTGTAAATCCTTATCCGAGCGTTGGTCCCGATCTAGCCAAGCAATACACCATGATTAAGGATTTGGCAAATCCATCTGTAATAGCTGGAGGGACAGCCATATGCTGCAGGTTGAAGGTTTCCTGACAATATTTTCCGTCGCCGCCGAGCTAGAGGTACCTAAATACGCACGTAGAAAGACCCATAGGTGCGCGCCGAGATTTGAACTACTACCAAATATTTTTTATCTACATCCATACCATAATATGTCTATTTTATATTCAGGAGCGATGAGCAAACGCCCTACATTTAGATATAAGTATCTGTGGCTGCATTGAAATGTTTACATTTTAGTGTCGGTAACTGATACGAAATTCCGTTCAAATTTCGAACGTCTTCTTTAAAAGTAAAAATTAATAGGTTTTTTCGATTATCGAATTAGTCGATTAGTAATTTTATGTTCCATTCCTATACATTTAATTCGATGCTGAAATTATAACAATCGATTTGAGAATCGAAATCAACTCGAGTCTAGATTGTTTATGGATTTAAAAACTACAAACGTCAGTCATTAATTATGACAGTACTAAACTAACTTTTACATACAGATTATGTTGGTAACTAGGGCGTTTGCTCATCAATCCTGACTATAAAATAGACATATTATCGTATGAATGAAGATAAAGTTATGTATGTGACTGTACATAATTAGTCATTAAAATACTCATGTGATTCTTTTATGAAACTCACTTCGTTCGTTTCATAAAACCACATTCGTATTTTAATGACCCTCATTATGCAGCAGTCACATAAATAACTAATTTATGACGGACTCTTATTAATAGTGTTGGGTGTACACGCGTGCTATAAAATATCTTTGTACTACATTCTTGTTTACGCCATCAAATTTCAAAAGGACCGGTTTTTCACGCGAATGATAAATTATAATAAAACTGAAAAAAACATATAAGTAAAAAAAATAAGGGCAAAACATGAATCTACGTACGTACAGTCAAAAGCACGTCAGACGTAACACTTTAGACTTTGTACCGCTCTTATGTCGGGCGCTCTTATCTCTATCATCGAACTGCAAGTGTTTACCGTGATGTGCTGTTGACCGTACATTTACAGCAGCCATCAGTATGTATCGTAAAAATTCATATTTGTCCCACAGGGCCCACCACTGGCAATGGTGCAAGAACTAGTTCCTCTTGGTTCGTTACTGGAGTTCTTAGTACGGCACCCGGAGAAAGTCTCCCCTGGCTACGAGCTGCGGCTGTGGGCGTGTCAGATAGCTGCCGGTATGCGCTACTTGGAGCGACGGCGTTTTGTGCACAGAGATCTTGCTGCGAGGAATATCTTGCTTGCCAGCAGGTATGAAGTATCTCTTTCTTCTGGCTTTTAAAATATAAAAGGCGATCCTAACATTTCAAACTCATATAAGTACTTTTTTTTGACAGCCGCCGTTTCGATCCCTCTGCTGGGAAAAGGCCTCCATATACTTTTATTAAATATTATTGTTTGGAATCAATTAATTAATTTATTCTTCAACTTTATAAGGCATGGCATAGTTACCATATGCATCTCCAGGTAGTAAAGAGATTGCGTGTATGGGTGCTGTTTTGCCAATGTTTGATAGTTAAAAAATTATAACAAATGTTTATGGGATGTAGAAAAGATGTCTGTAAATACAGAGTTAAAAAAGCACGACTCAACTTAGCGGGACTTACAATTAATTTATTAAGTAAAGTTGCTTAAACTGTTAATTAAATATCTTTCCAGACAACAAGCTAAAATAAGTGATTTCGGATTATCTCGAGCGTTGTCGACGGACAGCTCGTACTACAAGGCGAGCCGGGGAGGCAAGTGGCCCATCAAGTGGTACGCGCCCGAGTCCTACAACTACGGCACCTTCAGCCACGCCAGCGACGTCTGGAGCTATGGGGTCACGCTCTGGGAAATGTTCTCCTTTGGCAAGCAGCCCTACGGAGAAATGCGGGGAATTGAGGTTAGTAAATAGTTGTAATACTCGCACTATAACAACTTTAACTGTAGTGGTTAATTGAGTAGAATCTCACTGTAGGATAGCTGTGCAGGACATAAGACGTGACGAAGCTGTCTGGCATGTGATAAAATTTTGAGGCATCGCTACGTTTGTTATGACAATAATATTTAAAAAAAAATGACGCTTGCGCAATGACGTTCAATTAAAAAACTAGACTCCCAATCACGCTCAAATATTGTCCGAAGCAAAAGTCTGCCCACCCGACTTGGGCAGAGTTTTCGTTTAGCTGTATACAATAATTGACATTAAACACTAAATGCCACGAGATAAGGTGTTAATTTGAACGAATGTGTTAATGTCATCTGTGTCAACACCGCTCGGACGTTTTTTGAGGAATTTTTCTTAGAGATTGGGTGTCTAGTTGTATATTGAACGTCATTGCGCTTGCGCTACCCTTCTCACGCTGTCATCGGGCTTATCACCTATTAAAGTTATACGAAATAAGTTGTGCGTATTTGTCATGGAATTCAAAAAACAATCAACAAAGTTCTAGACTATTTTATTTATGTGATTAATCATATTTATCATACTTATTTTGGATTAGATTACGATTTTTGAATGACACAACTGGGTTAGATAGTAGATGGGTTATAAATAGTTGTTGAAAACATTTCTAAGCTATTTACAAATATAGAAATTATATTAGTAATGCAAAGGTAACCTAAGTAACTAATTTATAATTTCAGGCAATACAAATGGTAGAAAATGGCCAACGCTTAGAAAGACCTGAAGACTGCCCTGATGAGATCTATCAGGTCATGCTGGACTGCTGGGCGTATCATCCGGATGCGAGGCCCACCTTCAGAAAGCTTGTGGACGTATTCTCACACCACCCAGACTATGTTAATATAAGCCAACTAGCACTAGAAAATGACGACGTAACTACGTAAGCATATACAAGATTTTGTATGTAATTTAATTTATACTGAGGTTTAGGCAGCTACTACAGGATACAAAATAGCTGGACCGATTGCATCTACTGTGCCTTTTCCCCTAGCATATGTGTTGAATATCACTGGATATAAGATCATTGGATTAATCTTGATATATGGATATGGGTATGTGTCATAGTGGAAGCTGACATGCCATGATGTGCCTGACTACGTATTGTCTAGTATTAATATTCTATTACTGTAAATAAAACCTATAAATAGGCACTTAGGTTAAATTATTGTTTTAATCAAATATATGTAGTTATAAGATAATATTAATTTTGATAATATTTTATTGTAGGTAGTATAATTGCGTCTTGCATTTCTAAAGAATTATATTTATGTATCTCTCTCTCTGTATATTACAAATTAGACTAATTCTTAATATTTTCTCTATGTACTTATTCTCTCTAACTTTGCGCATTTCCAATGATTTGTTCCTTTTACAACCAAAATAGATTTACTATATCAATCAACGATATATTATTATCTTAAAAATAGTAATAGTTATATTTTACATTCCATTTTTATTGTAGCATTATTACATGAAGAAGTTGCTACTTCATTTAAATGAATTAAGCTGAATCTCTACAGCATTATTACTATAATGGTTGGAATCGCGACATGGAAAAGTCAATTAATTGAATTTTAATTTCTAATTCAGGTTCCTAAAAATAACGCCATTGCATGCCATAGTTAAACAATCGATTGCCATGAGGTTGTGTTATGAAATGTACAAAAGTTTATGTAGTTACCGAAATTTGTTAATTTTAAAAGAATTTATATTAAATTCTGCATGAGTCTGAATATTATTTTAATAATATTTTTATATTTTGACAGATCATATTATTATTATATAAAAATAACAAAAATGTGATAATGGTATTTATAAAAATAAATAGATTTTACTTTACATCATTTATTTCTTTTATTTACAGGCTATAAAAAATCACAAGCTACATACACAAAGTGTCGCGTCGTCAGTCGATTGTAATTAGTAGTTCGTTCACGATGATTTATAAGTTTGCTTATACTCGCGGCACGAAAGTTAAGCGCTGACCGTTATGCGCAGAATTTAAAAATAAGGTATTTTAGACCTTGCGCCATACTACTAACATGCGCAGCCGTAACGGTCAGCGCTAAACTTTCGTGCCGCGAGTTATACAAATGTATAAAACTGCCAAGTCTACACTGCAGCAACACCCCTATAAAAACGCACTATTGTCAACACTCAAAAGTCTGCGCAGTAGAGGCTCGGGGTAGGAGCATTCATGGCTTATGTTTAGAAGTCTTAATATGTATCACAACACAGTTCAAGATCAAGGTTCTTAGTGCGACTTCCAAAGTTGATTTTGCACTACAGGTCGGCGTTTAACCCATTCAGTGCCGAGCCCGCCCATCGGCGGGCAATTTATTTTAACTCTCATGCCGAGCCCGCCCATGGGCGGGTCAATTTTAAACTGCAATAACTTTACGAAATAACGTCAGAAAATTATGAAATCTTGTGTAATGATTTGTTTTATTAAATTATATTGGCAACTCAAATGGCCTGCTGATATTTGAAGTTTTGAAAAATTGCCGATTCTAAACTGTCATGCCGAGCCCGCCCATGGGCGGGCAAGATTTGTATTCAGAAATCACAAACCTTTTGTAAGCTTTAGTAACATTTAGTTTGGACATGCTCGCTACCTCTTTTGCGTTGATTTATATTAGGTGGAAACATTTTATAAATACACTTTCAAACGATGTATGTCATAAAATATGTATGCCATTGCGGCATTGATTTAATTTAATTAATCATAATAGACGTCCTCTACAGGGTTAATGTATTATTATCAAAATCTAACTTGGTCGTTGTCATGGATTGTTTCCCTGAAAGTAGGCACAGTTAAATGATGTTCAATGAATGCCGTATGTTATTATATGTGCCGTACATAGTTTCGTAACAAATTAAATAAAAGCGTGTAAAAGTGGTGTTCTTTATAGGCAAGGTATTCGTTAATGTTGTTTGAAACGATTCCTTGTTTAACGGTTCGAATTGCAAATGTGGAAAATTACTCAGGAACACAATTTGTAAAACAGATTTGGTTGATTGATAGAACGTCCTTTGCCTTCGACATAGGGTTTTAATTTGCCTAAAACGTCCCAAATGTCGTATTGCAAAACGTACCGGCCGGCCGCCGGACCAGTAAACAAATCTTAAAAAGTGCCGACCGGACTAGTAAACAACTTTGACATGCGTATTGAGTCATAATATACAGAGGTATAAAAATATTAAAAACTGTCTACCTGAACCCGAGCATCCCTTTACCGATAACGAGTTGCGCGGCATTGTCATTGCCACATTCCTTTGACAATGCCGCAAATGATGATTTATGACTGAGTTCGCACTTCCTTGGCACGAGTTATAGATAAAACTATGAAATATAACATTAAGATGCACCGACTCATTTCATTGCTTACGTTTTTTTAGTCACTTCTGTTTTACTGTTCGTAGTAATCAGACGTGTGTTCCGTTTCTATGCACTGCACATACACGCTTTACAGACCGTACAGTACTTGTAAACTGAACATATTATACGATTCCAATCTCAATCTATAGCTGCATGCCGAAAACGCCCATGGGCGGGCAAGATTACTTAATCGTAATGCCGAGCCCGCCGATGGGCGGGCTGCATATTACAGTATGGCGGCATCTGCGTAATGTCGTCACTTTTCAAGGCGGCATCGAATGGGTTAAAACATTCACACACGTTGTCTGAATAAGCGCGTGGCGTGACGTCACACTGAATGCATAATTATCATGAAAGTCTCTATGTCCTTCTCGCGCGCGGTCAAGCCTATGAGTACAAGGGTGACAGATTTATTGTTTTGCTTTAGTGTTCTTTTTTCAAATTATACTAGTGTGAGCAAGTGTGAGTAACATGAACGCGCCAGCTTTAGTTAACCGACCTGTATTAATGCACACTTTTTACCATTACTTATCATAAGTGGCGCTCACGTTTCACTTAGCTAAGAATAACGTAACGTCGCACCAAAAATTATCACATCACTGTTTTTATCGAATTTATCGAGTTTTCAAATATCAATGTGACATTCATGATACGGTGGGGGAGGCGTTTCAGCACGGTCAGGCAGTCTAATAGCATCCGCTTGTATCCTTGCCTCTCTCGCTACTGGGATCCCATAGGTCGGGTACGGTGGCCCGCCATCAGGAAACGATGCCTGTCGTCGATGGGACGGTGGAGTCTCCGTGTCGCCAGTTGCCACGTTATTCCAAAGTAAATTTGCTGTCATGTCACCATCTCTTACTCTCTGAGCTCTTCTTCTCTGTCTTCGCGTCTGAGGCTGAATGCAATTCAACTGTCCACAGTGGCAGAATTTTCTAAGCCATATATACGTCCCTACAATACCAATTGCCAACCCTAATTCTATACCTATTACGAACGCCTGGACAGCTGGGAAGTCTTTGTCAAATTTTTCAAAAGGAGTCAGGACCTTATTTTTAGTTTCTGGAGTCTGAACTGGTTTAGTCGTCGTTGTATTCCAAACTGTGCTTACGTCCACTTCTTCCTTCTCATCTGTATTAACAATGGATATCATTTTCTCTGACATCTTAGGACCTTTCTCCTGGCAATGCTTTTGATATGTTATACCCCGAGAAAGTAACCATGATTCCACTTCCTTAAAAGCAGCATTACATTTCAGGTAATCGTTTTTCAATTCTATTCTGTTAAGTTTCCGCATCGGAAGCAGCACTTTCGTGCTCAGTGTTATCATGTAATTTTCGCTAATATCCAGCTTTTGAAGATTTGGAAGCCTCGAAAACAAACGCTCCGGAATTGCTTTTATGCGACAGTTGTTCAGGTTAAGAACCTAAAAAACAACATAAAATTATAAAGCATCCATAATCTCTAAAATGTTTCTCACAAAAATTTAAGTTTTATGACATTTAAATGTTGTGCAGGCTAGTATTGTGCAGACGTTCAAAAATGCATTTTTCGCCAGTACTTAATAAATAAACCTATAATGCAACAGGATTTTGCTATATATTATTATAATAATGACACATCTAGCAATGCTCGATATTATGCTCCGGAAGTACATAGATAATATAATAATCTCTTTAGTTATTGTATGACAAATATTGATTTATTATGACTAATCTTACCTGTAACTTTGTATGCATTATCATAGGCTCGTTCTTCAATGATTCAAAAATATTCGACGATAAATCCAGGGAAATGAGATTTGGGGTATCCCAGAACAGATCTGAAGTTATATACCTCAGTCTATTATTACTAAGATCTAGGTGGACCAACTGTTCTAATCCCGAAAATGCATGCAGTCCAATCCAGAAGATCAAATTGTACGAGAGGTTTAACACTTGCAATGACGAATAGCCTGCTTCCTGAAATGAAACAATATGAATCGTAAACGTCATTATTACAATCACTCATGATCTCTTTAAAATTAATGGCAATTTAGGTTGTTCTTTAAGTTGACTCACCTTGAAGCAAAAGTTATCCAGTTCGCTAATTGAGTTATGTGAAAGGCTGTATATTTGCACACTATTTGGCACTCCCACTTCAATACTGATAATGTTTTGATCTGCACATGTTGCTCTGTTCAACCCACTGTACATATCACAGTCACACTGCTTCGGACACAAATCTGCTTCGACATATTCTAATAATACTATCAATATAACTAGAGCAAAATGTTTCAACTCCATTTCTTGTAGATCCTCCAAATCGTTTCACTCGAAAAGTTTATTCGCATTGTGTGTAAATTTCTTGCTGCGATCTAAATTGAACTGGTACAAATAAAATTGGAGCAGAGGCCAATGATACAAGAGTCGATAAAACAAGTGCGCGTTATCAGGTAACCCGATAAGATAGCCACTTCTAGGTAACACGGCGGTAGCGTCGTCTTTACACAGGATCATACGAATAAATAACTTAAGTACGATAATTTTGATATTGCATCAAAGAGAAAGTTATAAATGAAAAAAGTTCTATTTAGGGATAAATTTATATTTATTTTGTTCTTATAACCCTAATCTGGATAAATTGATTTATGAAAATATCCAATTACACTAAAAAATATGTGGCAGTGTATGAAAGGGTCTAATATTATCACACAATTATACATTTCAATTAACTACCAGAAGTATACATTACAAAAAATATTAATAATCTTATTGAAATGGCACAATACATTTTAATACAATTCACTGTACTAGACCATACAGACACAGTTATAATATAAAACACTGCTAATATGTGATTGTGATGTGATGCAATGTGATGCTAGAGATAATTACTATATAAAAAAAATTAAATGGACTACATACTTCATTCTAGATGAGTATCTAACAATTTATTTAATACTGTAATGTGTTAACCATCAGCAGTCTTTTGTTATAAAATATTTACAAATCTTTACCAATTTATTGAGATTATTTTAACTGAATATATTTGAATTCTGCCGCTGTGTCGTTGTAGTCGGGTAGCACCTTTTCATTGTGTAGTCAATACCAAGTAGAGCATTCCTGACGTCATGCACAGAAGTGCTGATAGTTTCAAACGTATTTGCGATCCTGTCCACTGCCAATGCCTGATAAATAATAGAGATAATAATAGTTGTTTTCTTTTGCAGATATACTAATATAACAAATAATGACCCGCATTGATTTGCTTTTGTATCAATTACAAAGGCTTTGAAGGTATAATGTTCTTGTAGATTTAAGTAGCTGAACAAATTTATAGAGCTGAAGAAGTTTATCCAAATATTTGACAAGACAAACATATATATGTATGCTGCTAACATTCTGATTCAAATAATATTTCATCATGAAATTAACGACAAGTGCTTACTTGAATATGTGAAGCTTCTGCAAATCTTTCCAGCGACTTGGAGTTGTCAATGTGAGCTTGAGCCATTTGAGACATAGCTGCAGCCTGTTGAGCCATGACATCCACCTGTAACATTACAAATATTTTTGAAAGTTTGACTAGGTATTTTTTATAGATATTAAAATAATTAAAAAAATTCTACTAAAGAAATATTTTTTTTATTCTCATAGTTGTAGTAATGTTTGTTTAAAAACCAAGTGATATTTTTTAAATAAAATATACCCATTTTTTGTTCAGCATTCAAACAGATTAAAGGTACAAGGTACATACCAATTTTTCCATCATGCCAAGCTGTCTGTCATCATTTTCACTAGAGAACAGATTATCAAATTCATCTTCATCTTTTGAGAATATATCATCCATTGAATCATTATCATCATCCCCATTATAAGGCTCCTGTTTAACTCCTCTCTTCTTTCCTAAAAAATGTAAGAAAAGTTTATTTTTACGATGAAGCTTTCATGGGTGTCCTGATGCTTACCATTTAATTCTAAACTTATAAAGTGTGGAGGCTGGGACATCAAACTCCATAGATTATATTTGATTGAAATAACAAATTTATTGACATGGGAAGCATTGTTTAATAGAGAGAGCCTGCCATGGCACTTTATCCATAAAAGAAAACTTTTGGGATGCTTGGAAATAACACCCTGTGTGACAAAGCAATTTTATCCTGTACATCTGGTGCACCCTGGTCAATCAGTGAGTCCCCTCATTGCTGAGCTTATCTTTTTACTATGATTGATTGACACAAAAAGAAGAATAATAATAGAAATACTTACTTGTAGTACCAGTTTTGCTTTCACAGAGGTCCAATATCTTCTGTTCCAAAGGAGAAAGTTTTCCTTGTAACTTGCCTTCTTCAATCTGTTTTTGCTTGAACATAATGCTGCGTCTTTTGTCTGACCAGAACTAAAAACATTAAGAAATTAACTGATATATTCAAGAATTACCTTAGTCATTTGTTTAAAATATTATAATATAAAGATTTTGGGACCCCTTTATTTAGGAATTTATAATATGAACTATGGTATTAAATTTTACGAACATCACTAGCACTACCATACTCACTTTTATCCAGCCTTTTGTAGATTTCATAGCTCCATCAATGGAGTTTGCAATGTTTGAGAGTTCTATCCACAGTTTTTTGAACTTTTGATGACTGACACCATACCTCAATTTCCTGTGTGCCAAGTCAGGATGCTTCTGCATGAATTCTACAACTGCTTTCACTTGAGCTAGGGTTGGTCTTGAAACCTACGAAATGGTGTATTATAAATAAAATTTGCAGTAAATATAAGGGTTTATTTCTTTGTTTATGCTTGTAGAGTGTAATTCCTACTGTTAATTCTCAAGATTTTTTAGTCCATTTCACTTTGGATGTATATGAAAAAAAAAGACTACATCACATACATTGATCAGACCCCTGAAACCATTTAAAAGCAAAACATTCAAATGATCCAGACATAACAAACACGAATATTCATCACATTAATTTGTCCTGGGTAGGATTCGAACCCACGATCTCTACTGCATAGGGCAAGGTCACTATCAAACGGACCATCGGATCAGCTAATAGTTATGTGGGGTGGGTCTTTCATGATTCAGCGTAGTATCATTGTTTAAATTTGTATTGTATACCAATTTTATATTTCCCTTAAATGAAATGGAGCTTACCCGGCTTCTGTTATCCATCGTATCTACTTCTACAAGAAGGTCAGCCATTTTATAATTTTTGTAAATAAAATTTTAGTGGGATTATTCAGGATTATTATTGCAAATAAAAGGTAAACAAAACTATTATTAAAATGTAATGATGACAAGTTATATTAATTACCATATAACTTTAATCACAATTTTATTGCCAATTACAGCTCGGTTTTTAATTTTATTATCAATTTCAATCAATTATCGTCTTCTTCTAATTCAAGATTGGCTAGAAAGTAGAAATTGTAATTTGTAAATTCAGAAAACGAAGGCTTTGAATTGACCATTTTCATTGACAGTTGACTTTTTCTTTTTTATATGTATAGTCTATGGTTGACTTGACTTGACACTCTTGACAGATGCTTGACTGATCGTGATTGTTGTTTTTAGCTCAGATTAAGGACTATAAGCATAGAAGTAAGGCTAAAATAAGAATTGAACAACTGTTATCTTACTCATTTTAACTTCATTAATTCGGCCATAGGAGTGAGTGAATCAACATGATCCGTATTCGTTTCTGTTTTCCAAGGGTCGTCGCTAGTCTAATGTCAAACGGATGTCTTTGGATGTCTTTTAACTCCACCAAATTAAAAATGCGTAGGTTGTTTCCTCATGCTGGGGAAAAAGTGACAACTTAACTTAGTTACATCATATTGACAAATACTTTCGCACAAAATTTGAGACTCCTCTGAACTAAATTAATTTAATTTAATGCTATTATTCAGTGCAAGGCTTTAAAACAAGATAAATCTTGTTTTGTGATAGATACTCGGTGCCTGTGTAAAATGTCTTGTGTGATTGAGGGCTGTAAATCACACACTGGAAGAAAAGAAAATATTCAAGAAACCGTAACCTTTTATCGGTAAGTTTAGATTGTTTTCGATTATTTCAATTAAGAAAATAGTGTCCTAACTTTTAAACTATGCTTAAAGTTTTTGATTATATTTGTTTTTGTCCAATTCAGTATCGAATATTGCTTGAATCAACGAAATTTTGTTCAGATCTTAAAGGTTATATTATTTCGCTTAGTGATGTGCATTTCTATATCGATAAATCAATATTAATGAGTCATTGGACTCATTGGTAAAAACTAAACCATTTTAGGACTGGATTGGATTTATCTTTCAAACAATATCATATTTACTTTTACTTTTCCTACACTTTGATTAGATTCAAACGAATTGGTTAGATGTTTATTTAGTGTTTATTTCTATACAATACTTAATTCACTAAATGGTTCAAATATTTTAAGATTTTTTTTAAACATTAGACTAAAATATAAAAAATTAATTTGTAAATTTGAATTATTACCAGAGAACATAATATTCAATATCAAGTACCTACATTTTTATTTTTATTTCAGGACAGACCACCAGTTCCTATGGACATCTGCGATGCGAGTGATGCGAGACATGGCAAAGTTTCTAGTTCTGTAGCAGAGTCACATAAAAATGTAATCATTGATGTTGAAAAAAAAGTACTACAAGCTCAATTATTTGTATTTCAGTTACCATTGCCCAGAATAAGACAATTAAGCAACACGTCTGCAGAGACTGCATGCAGTCGTCATGAAGCAATTATTTTAAGATTGCAGCGACAACTAGCAAGAACTAAAAATAAATAAATATTGTAACCGTGTAAATGTAATAAAGAAATAAATAAATAAATAAATAAAATAGTTTCCCAGCGACGCCTTCGGAAAATAAACGCACTTAATAAAATCTTTTTTATATTATTAACCTTGTAACAACCTCTTTTCACAAAACCTCAAAACGTCAAACATAGTTAGTTCATTCCCGCGCCAATAGATGGCGCGCAAAGGACTTTAATTATACCAAGCGTTACGATTTTTCGATTGTTTGTATCCTCCATACATTTTGAACTTTGTCAAACATTATCAGTAGATTGCACTCAAAGTAGCTTCTAATCGTTAGGACTGCTTTGAGTATCTAATTGTTATTGTTATACGCTCCACTGTGTACTAAGCGCACCACGCCTCGTGCTTTTACTTAGTAAGACACGTTGCGGGGTCCACCTATATTTTATGTAGCTTCGTAAAATACACGAACTACCCAACGTTGGACGTTTTATTCCTGCTCGCCACCGCCGACCTCTTCCTCACCCGGCTACCCAGTTACAACCTATGTTTTATAATCTTTCAAATATAAAATCTCTACCATAAGGAGGATGGAACAAACAACTCACTTTCGCATTCATAATAATAAGTAAGGACTTAATCTTACTAATCAAGTAGTTTTTGAGTGAAAGAGTAACAAACATCCATCCATATATACACACAAACTTTCGCCTTTATAATATTAGTAAGTATTTCGCCTTTATAATATTAGTAAGATAAGATATAATATTAAACCTAAGTCGTAACTTTATCTGTTAGGTTTATTTTTATCGACTTTAAGTGCCGACAAGGAACGTCACTACCGTAGAAAAAACTAGGGACAACCTACAGAAACTGACTCATGACAAATATTATACATCCCTTTCTAACGCATGATTGTCATTCATATGAATAAAAAGGATGAGTATATTGTCTTTGCTTGCTATTTTAGTCAGGTTTCTATGCTTATAGTCCTTATTCTGAGGTTTTTAGCCTCTGCTGACAACAAAATGTAGACTGACAAGAATGACATAATACGAAATTTAAACCTATGTCATATCTACTGGTCAGTCTATGGAAACATTGTGACCTTCTTACTTCAAGTCTTCAACACTCCTCCTCACTTGTTTCCCACAGACACGCGCTCTCGAACAGCCTTTCAACATACACCCATCTCTTTACGGCAAAATTCATGCTTACCTCTCGCTACAGATTTTGTCAAAGCATCAGCAACCATTTGTTTTGTCTCGAGGTATTTGAGCATGATTTCTCCATTTTCAACTGTCTCTCTAATAAACTGGTAGCGAACATCAACGTGTTTGGTACGCTGATGGTGCACCGGATTTTGAGCAATTGCCATAGCAGATTGGCTATCCGTATGTATTATTATGGGTGGCTCCTCCTTTCCCATAATTTCCCTTTGGAACCTCTTTAGAAAAATAGCTTCTTTTGCAGCTTCAGACAGACTCATATATTCGGCTTCAGCTGTAGATAGAGCTATGCTCCTCTGTTTTGTGCTTTGCCACGAAATGGCTCCTTTCGCCAATACAAATACGTTGCCCGAATACGACTTTCGATCAACAATGTTGCCTCCGTGATCAGCGTCAGCAAATCCCTCTATATTATTGTAGGTGTCCTTTATGTATCGGAGACACATACCCTTTGTGCCCTTAAGGTACCTAAGAATTCTCTTCGTCGCAGTCCAGTGAACTTCTGAGTAACAGTTGCAAAACTGGCTCATAAAGTTAACCGAGTGCGCTATATCTGGTCTCGAGCACACTGCAATATACATGAGGGATCCGATTAGCTCTCTAAACGGTATCTTTGCATCCGCTGTGTATGGTTCTTGCGGTTTCTCGAACCGTTGGCCAGGTACTCCAGGAGTACTCACAGGTTTGCAGTTTTCCATATTGAATCTGCGAAGGACTTTGTCGATGTAATCCTCTTGATCAATTGTTATGGAATTCTGTTCTTGTTTAATTCTTAGTCCAAGAAATAACTCCGCTCTTCCTAAGTCCTTCATCTCAAATTTTGACATTAGTTCGCTTTTCACTTTTGCTACCTCTTTATCATCATTGTGGAATATTAAGATGTCATCCACGTAGATGGCTAAAATTGTGGTATCCTTGTTTGTCCTCCTTATGTACACGCATGGTTCATTTTTGCAACGCTTGAAGTTAAGACTCTCCAGCTCTGTGTGCAACTTCGTGTTCCAAGAACGTGGCGCTTGTTTAAGTCCATATAAAGATTTTTGGATCAAACACACATAATCTTCCTTTCCTTTCTCTTCAAAGTGCGGTGGTTGACGCATGAAAACCTTCTCGTTCAGGTTTCCGTTAAGGAAGGCTGTCTTGACATCCATGTGCTCAATTTTCAAGCCGAGGTTTGCTGCCAAAGCAATGAGTAGTCTCAGCGAACTATGTCGCACTACTGGTGAGAATGTCTCGTCATAATCTATGCCTTTTCTTTGGCTAAAGCCTCGTGCCACCAATCGGGCTTTATAACGAGTCTTATTCCCCGCCTCCTTTTTGATTCGAAATAACCATTTTGAATCAACAACGTTGCTCGCTTGGTCAGGCTTTACTAGGATCCACGTTCCATTCTTCTTCAATGCATCTAGCTCCTCCTGGATAGCAGCTCTCCACTGTTGTGCATCTTTTCTCGCTAGTGCCTCAGGTACTGTAAGTGGATCGTCCTGTTCCGAGATCGCTTGGTACGTTATGAAGTCAGGTAATTGAACCGCTTTTCTCTCTCTACGTGGGTATCGCCGCTCTTCCACTACGGGTTCAGTATGTACCTCTTCAGATCTCTTCTCATCCTCACACAATGTCCAAACTTCGTCTTCAACGTTAGGAGCATCAGTATTCACATCGACATGATCTCCATCATCTGATTCATGATTCTCTTCCTGAACTCTCTGCTCGTGATCTCTATCATTTGATTCAAGGATATCTTCGAGAACTCTCTGTTGGTCCTGATTACTCTCTCTTTGCTCTCGCTGTTGCAGTATGATCTCTTCTATCTGCGGCTGAGTCTCTTGTACATCGTGTCCTAGGCTGATTGTCACGTGGTCCTTCTGTTTTTTCGAGTTAGTAGCTCCGTGATACAACTGATCCTCAAAGAAGACTACATCTCGTGCTCTATGAAGTTCACCATTTGACGGGTCAATCAGTCTATATCCTTTTGATTCCTCACAGTATCCGACGAAAATAAGCTCCTTGCTTTTTGGATCCCATTTGGTTCTCTTTTGGTCTGGAATGTGCATGTACGCTTTACATCCGAAGACTTTAAGATGACTCAAATCTGTTTTTCGACCAGTCCATACCTCTTCTGGCGTTTTGTTTCTCACAGCTATGGTAGGGCTCCTGTTTTTCAAGTAGATAGCGGTATTAGTTGCTTCTGCCCAAAATTTAACAGGGAGTCCTGCTTCTTGAAGCATAGCTCGTGCTTTCTCTGCTATTGTACGATTTGCTCTCTCTGCAATACCATTCTGCTCGGGTGTGTACGCAATCGTAAGTTGATGCTTTATGCCATGATCCCTCAGGAACTCATTGACTCTTTTGTTGACAAATTCTCCTCCATTGTCAGTTCTCAATACCTTCAGCTTCTTACCGGTTTGAG
This sequence comes from Mecyna flavalis, assembly GCA_949319885.1. NCBI lineage: Eukaryota > Metazoa > Arthropoda > Insecta > Lepidoptera > Crambidae > Mecyna > Mecyna flavalis. The sequence continues at coordinate 6,733,777 of OX439426.1, forward strand.
TCTCAGCAAAACTCTTGAACTCCTTTATCTTCTCAAAGGTTTCACTCTTTGCTTTAAGAAAATACACAAAAGTTTTACGCGAAAAGTCATCGATAAAAGTAATATAATATCTATGACCTCCCATAGAATTATCGCTCATGGGTCCACTTAGATCTGAGTGCACCAATTCTAAAAGCTCTCTAGCTCTCGTAGCTTTATTGCGTTCAAATGGTTGCCTAGTTTGCTTGCCCTTCAAGCAGGCTACGCAATCCAATTTAGAGTTAATAATGTTTGGAAAACTTACTCCAGTTGCCAATTTGTCTCTTAATAGAATGAGGTTACGTATACCCAAGTGTGCCATCCTTTTATGCCATAGCTCCATCTCATTTCTCATCTCTGTCGTAGAAGCTAGTGCTTGTGATGTTGCCTGTGAAGAACATTTCAGTTTATAAATGCCCCTTTCAAGAACACCTGTCACACATGGTTCGCCTTTTATCGTACACTCATCTACATTAAAAATCTCGCAACCTTTTCTGGAAAACACAACAACCTTATCCTTAGTATTTACCATACAGCTTACACTCAATAAGTTTGAAGACAGTCCTGGTACATACATGACATTACCTACACTGATATTAGGTGACTCACTCTCTACAGTACCAAAACCTTCTCCATACACCTTACCTCCATTCGCGCAACTCACTTCTACCTTTTTATCTACTTTCACAAAGTTACTCATCCAGTCTTTTCTGTGACTCATATGCCCTGACGCTCCTGAATCTAAAATCCAATCGTCTTGCTGGTTCTTCTCTTGATTCGCAGTTATCAGTGCCGTCGCCATATGATTCGTCTTTGACTTGCGTGGGTTGTGAGGGCAGTCGCAAGCTTTATGCGGGCCTTCGCAGATGAAACACTTCACAGCTTTCTTCTCTTTATTCCTCTGAACGTGTTTTCTGTGGTACTTAGTAGTAGTTAGCGCAGAACTCGGGGTTGAAGTACTCGAACTCGTACAGGCTCTGGTGTTGTCTAATTGAAGCAGTTTGGTCTTGATATAGTCGGTTGTCAATGCTGTGTTGGCGCTTTCCAATGCCAACCTCATGGGCGCATACTCCTCTGGTAGTCCCTGTAGCATAAGTGCAGCCAATAACTCGTCATCGATCTCTTTCCCTAGATCGGATAGATGATTTGCTGTTTGCATCAGCTCGGTTACGTATTCAGTTATCGAATTAAACATATTAAGCTTCAGGCTCACTAGCCTCGACAGCAGTCTACATCTATTATTAATGCCCTTGTCTTCATAGGCAGTTTTTAGATTTTTCCACGTCTCATACGCAGTAGTTGCTTTGCGTACATGTACCTTACATTGGTTCTCAATAAGCAAGCATATTTTTGTGCGCGCTCTCTGATCGTCACGCTTTGCTGCAGTATCTCCAGCAGCGGGTGTATTCTCTACATATTTCCAAAGGTCATCATGCACTAATATTAACTCAACATCAAATTTCCAGGTGTTGTAGTTGATACTTCCTTGCAGCTTCTCTATAGCCGGAAGTCCCGACCCCGAACTCGACATTATTGTAACTCTCTCTCTATTTACTGTGCTACTCGTAATAGAATTTTGGTTGTTCTCACCGTTTTCCATTACACTCTCTAGTGCTACATATCTGTATTCATCCAATATCAGTTCACTTGGATAGAACCGTGGGGCCCATAACCTGATCGTGATTGTTGTTTTTAGCCTCTGCTGACAACAAAATGTAGACTGACAAGAATGACATAATACGAAATTTAAACCTATGTCATATCTACTGGTCAGTCTATGGAAACATTGTGACCTTCTTACTTCAAGTCTTCAACATTGACAGGTGGCAATTTAATCGGGGTGATCATCTCAAGAGTAGAGAATACAATACGCTACACAGAAGACAAAATCTGCCAAGCTTTTATTTAACCAAACTAACCTTGCAAAACTAAATTAAACAAAATTAGTTCAGGTCCAGAGTAGAAGTCAATTTGTGAGTAAGCTAATAAATAGGTTGAATCAGAGTTGCAAAAAAGGCTCAATTACCCATTGTTATTATCACGACAAACATAATATCTTTGACTTTCTATAAAGATATCATTCACGCATCACACATACTACTAAGGAGAGTTGGATTGATCATTGGATTATCATTGCCGTTTTCAAATATTCAAGTTACTCTGAAAATTATAAGGACAAAAATCACAAAATGGCAGAAATATGCCACAAATGGCAACCCAGTTTTCACTTTTTTATAACTTTCCCTGAAAAGGAAACTTATTTATAAAAGTCGTATGAAAATAAATGAATAGATATATTTTGAATAAATATGTACTTAATATAACAAAAAACTTATAAAGCGTCATTTTATAGGTCGTCGAAATTGGTCGAAATAATAAAATAAAACAAAATATTAATTAAATAAATAACATATAAATTAATTAGATCATGAGGCTGTATGCCGTACGTATTTCACAACCTTCTTTATTAGTTTCAATAAAAAAAACACAATTCATTGTCGCCCTGTCATTGTAAAAAAAAAACACTATTTTTTTCAGTTTTTGAGCTTTGGTCACTGTTTTCGATTTCGAAAATTGGAAATTATAATTAAAACTGTGTGAAATACGAACATGTGTTAGTGTTAAGAATTAATAAATAAATAAGGCAAGGTACGTTTTACTCATTGGTACTATACTCGTGTTCAGCTGATTCCTGTTTATTTGTTGTAATTTTTTTATTAATAAATTTATTATTGTTTTAGCGTTTCAGCAATGTATTCGTTTGAGGGAGATTTTAGGCGAAAGCCACAGCAGAATCTAGGCGGCGCGAGCGCCCAGCGCAAGACTGATAGGGAAGCTTTGATTCTTCAGTCACAGCAACAAAGACAGAAACGAGAGGTTATTATTATATCTTAATCATAATTTATATAACAAATTGTCGCATGTGGTAATAAAGTTTTAGGTACTCAAACATTGTGATAGTTGTGTATGAAATATGTACATGTTGTTTACAGGAGCATAGAAAACGTTTGAACAGTACAATAAAGATCCAGGCTTATGTGAGAAGTTACCTTACTCGCAAGCATTGCAAGCAGAATCAGCGTGAACAGTTTGATGTTATGTTTCCGAAAGCTATTATGGATGAACAACTTGCCATTTCAGCCATGGTTGTAAAGATTCTATTTTTCTATGATCACAAGAAGGATGTTTCAAGATTGGTAAGTAAAGTTTAGTAGTGGAGTGTATTCATTTTGGTTTTATATTATATTATATTATTTAATTTACAAGTGTGTTATGATAAAGTGTAGGTAACTTGTCCCTGAATATCTTTAAATTCCCTTATTTACACCAAAATTGTCCCCTTCATGTATTTAAAAGTTTTGACAGATAAACTTGATAAAGCAAGCTGTATTAGATAGTTGCTACAATCATGATTAATGCCTTTGTCAGTGATAATTCATTATCTACAAAGTTCAAATGTTACCTTGCACAAAATTTTATATTTATTCCAAATTACTAAAAACTTTTTAAACTCCTGACTGACATACAATAAAAGGTAATTTTAAACATAACATACTGTGTTGAGATAACTGATTACATGAAACATTCAATGAGACATTATAGTAATTCTAACAATCTTTCAGATATCAATATCACAAATACTACTGAAGCAATGGAAAAAAGTGTTTCAAAGCAGTGGGTCGTGTATTCAGATACGAAGATTATTGGCACTGCACTTAAGGTTATTGAGAGATAATGCTGAGGTTTGTAACATTTGATATTTCCAGTCATCTGTTGTGGAATAGAATTATATGCAATATTGACAAGTTGGTTCTTCTGTATATTCAGTTTTGTTATGAAACCAATGCAACATTTAATAAAGCTAATTGATGAAAGTTCTTTTGTACACATACCAGTTACTGGTGATGTCTTGAGCCAGAAACTGGTTAGCATGCCTATTTACTTTTGTCAGAAAAGCAAGGGAAACCTCTTAACTACCTGGGTGTAGATTTTATAGTGCCTGTATCATAGTTTTTATTTTTCAGATGCCATTAGCTGTACCTCTTAGGATGTTTGAAGTTTTTACTTCTGTACAATCTGCTGAAACTATAATGGATTGTGAAGAGGCTGTCAAAGTAGTTGCAAATACTTTCTTGTACCTTATTAAGAGAGGTATTGTATTACATGTTACACCTATAATATAAAAACAACTGTAACTTGGCTATTATCAGTTTCAACTTTTATGGTGGCGACCCTCAGACCATATGCCACTGCCACAAAGCAACCACCTGAAGCTAATAGTTTGTAGTGTGTGGCAAGTCCTTATGTTAATGTACTAGTAGTTAGTACTCTTTTACAAACTAAGTAATTTTTTCAGGCTATTTTAAAGATTTGTGCTATGTGATGTGCCAGCGGACACCACCACTTTATGGACCGTCGCCCAACCCACCAACGCCACTGTGTGGGGCCATGCTAGATCTCATCCAAAGGCCGCTGAATTTAATTGCTAAAGTCAAACTTCCAGAATATCAGTAAGTCTTCTTTCTAAGTATGGTCAAGTTACATTAGACAAAACAAAGTCGGAAATGATGTGTTCATAGATTTATTTACATAAATTTTATTTGTGCAAATTCAATTACTGACAGAAGATACTAATAGGCAAGTTATTTTCAGTGACTTGGTGATGTCGGAATTTGCATCAGCATTCCTGTGCAACCCCTATGTGGAACCAGTAGAGATGTTCATCATTCCTGCTCTACATGAAGACGTTAACAAAAAATTCCCCTTCCTATCACTAATAAATTGTCTGGACGATAGCAAATTTAATAGCAAACTATTATCAAATGACTCATGGTTACTACATTCAGTATTGTCATTAGAGCCACCAGGATTTAGTAAGTAATGATTTTGGTGTTCAAAATTGAACTGACATTTATCCGCACCGAATCGAATGCGCCGAAGGAATCGACTGCACGTTTCTATTTCTTTATATTCATCTGACACTCACACAAGTTGAATGTGATCGATTCGGGTGCATCGTTCGCACGGAAATACGTCAATAAAAACGTCATCCGGGTTTTCTTTCGATTCTGACGATTCAACGCGATTATGCACGGTTTGATAGTACTCCATGCAAAGAATACTAAAATTCGTTTAGCTTGATTCCTTGGGCGCGTTCGGTGCGGTTAAATACGCGTTAACTTTAAAATCACTTTTGGTATTAAAAGTAAAGTTTCAGTAACTCAATAATGCATTTTATACCTAATATTCTCTTTATTATTTATTTGTTTCAGTAAATGATATACGCAATTTGAACAACACAAGACTGCCAAACAATCCTATTGTACTGAATTATCTTAAAATTATAGCTAAGTTGACTGTTAACGTTTGTAATAAGCAAATAACGTATGAATATGAAGACTCATTGTATAGCCAAGAAACTGCTGCAGATAAAGATGATGACAGTGATAGTGAAACTGAACCGAATCCAACGTCGGTTAGAGAAAAGTTGCTCTTGACTAAGTGTATAGAACTATTGAACGAGCCTGACCGTTGCATAATGGTGACATGCTCCCAGATCACAGAAAGTGATATCAGTGATGAGTTCTTGGATTACATGTCGGAAATATGCCATAATCTATTATTAAGTCATAGAATGGCATTACATAAATATAGGTAATGTATGTTTTATTAGTGTTTTTTTTTATGTCACTTTAATTTCCAGATCAGTACATAGCCCACCTTATGGTAAGCGGCCACTTCGGCGGACCTATTCCATTTTTTGATTTATAACTACAAACCTCTAACACTTTTAGTTATAAAGTGTTAGAGGTTTATTATAGGAGGAAAAGATTATATTTATTGGTGTGAATTTTTTATTTCCAGTTTATACATTACACTATAATAAGATTCCTTGAAACTTGGTGAAACTGGTCCGTACTCTGAAATATATTTTTTGTTTTTCTTCTTCTTGTAATTCCTGTATAAAGCAGGCAACCCACTAAACTTACACTTCTCATGAAAATGACTACTGCCATTTCAAAGTTTGTTTCTAATAAAACCAATGCCAATACCTGCTGTTGAATAAATGAATTTCCGCTCTTTTACAGGGTGCCATCTTGGACACTGATTTTTGTATTTAAGGTATATATTTGTTGCAGGCTCCTCTACACGCTAGCATTCAAGCCGATATTCATCCGCGGCCTCTGGCGCTGGCTGAGCAGTATGAGCCACGCGTCGTCGTTCGGCGGGTCGTCCACGCCGCTGCTGTCCGCGCTGTCCCGCGGCATGGGCGCGGAGTACTCCGTCATCGGCGTGCATAGGCTGCTCGCGCCGTTGGCGGCCTTCTGCGCGCTGTTCTCCTTGCTCATCGGGACGTTGCACGATACTGAGTTCTGTCGGGATACTGATGATGATGATGTTAAGATGAGCTGTAAGTGTATTCATGTATGATAGCCTGAAATGAAAGTTTTAAATTTATAAAATAAATAAATATTTATTATGATTTTTCAAAAACTATCCCGGTTTTTTTAAGAAAAAAAAAATGCTTTTATGTAAAATAACCGCAGGTTAGCAAGACTTCCAGCCGTGTGTGGGACTCGGTACTAGATCAGTGGATCTAGTACCGAGTCCCACACAAACTCTTTCGGTTTCCTCTTCATACCCAAAACTGATAGACTCGGAAGAAAATTCTCCAACTAAAGTGACTTGTCTGAACATCGTGCGAGAACCTGCGCAGAACACAGCGCAGCCGCGCCCCGCACCTGCGCAAACGACGCTCGCAGCTAACTTCAGACAAGCCAATTAAGTTGACGCGGACAATAGTCACCGCTCGAGGCAGAAGCAATAACAATATCCCTTGACAATAAAATTACATGAATAAGGGAAAGAATGATCAAGAACTTATCTGTCAGTGCACTAACTGGCTCTAAAACTGTGGGAGTTTAATAACACAATAATTTATTCCAGTAGTATCAAGTACATCAGTGACACCAAGCACGGGTGGTCGAGTCCACGCTTTTGAGTTCTCTGAACTCGGCGGGCTCTGTCGTACTTTACGGCAGGTCTGCCTCGGCCTGGTAGAGCTGGCGTACCCGGAGACGCGGCCGGTGGTGGGCGGCCAGTACAAGGACGCGGTCGGCGGCGGGATCGAGCTTACCGGCCTCAACCAGACGCCGGCCTGGTCGCACCTGTTCAAGGTGTGTATGGATAGCTATCTCTCGAGCGGACGCTGCGGCAGCTCTGCCTCGGAGCGGTTCTTACCCGCGCCAGCAGCGGTGGTGAAACTGCGGTTTTATTTAGCGGTAGAACGCGCTAGGCTGCGGGTGAAGTTCAGCGGAAATCGCAAAATACCGCGGGCGTTGCGGGTGTAAAACGCGTCGTGAAATGTGTTGTTACTTTTTTCATACAAATCAACATTCTACAGAAGCTGCGGGCCCGTAAACGCGGTGGGCGCTGGTGAAAACCGCTACTTGAGACACTAGTGTAACAGAGCCAATAGTTCAGTATTTTCTATATAATATTATTATATTTTACTACTGATGATAATTATTAATAAAGAGACTCAAATTGTTTTATTCTTTTTTTGTGTTCATAATTTTTATCTGAGCGGACAGGTTTTGATGATTTTTTAGTTTTAAAAATTGGTCATATGATGTGGTCCCGTTTAAACGCGATTGGAAGAAAAGTTTTTAAGTTTGTGTCATTTGTGTGTTTCAATTCATTTATAATTTTATATTTATAATGTTGTCTTATTTTTTACCGATTTCAAAATTATTAAATACTTTTTTTTTTTTGATGGAAATATGAATAAAATATGTCTGTACGTATCTATAAAGCCTGGTATTGAACAAGTGAGTGATTGACAGGTGTGCACGCACCTGCTCCGCGCGCTATACGTGCGCGACTCGCGGCTGCGGTTCTGCGGCGCGGACGAGTGGCCGGTGGCGGGCGCCGTGCCCGAGGGAGCCGCCGCCGTTCTGGTGGTGGCGGGCACGCAGCTGCGGCCCAACCCGCGCCAGCTGCGCCGCCCGCCCAGCCTGTCCACCGCGCTGGCTCTGTCGCAAGGTAGGATACAGTGCTGGTGGTGGCGGGCACGCAGCTGCGGCCCAACCCGCGCCAGCTGCGCCGCCCGCCCAGCCTGTCCACCGCGCTGGCTCTGTCGCAAGGTAGGATACAGTGCTGGTGGTGGCGGGCACGCAGCTGCGGCCCAACCCGCGCCAGCTGCGCCGCCCGCCCAGCCTGTCCACCGCGCTGGCTCTGTCGCAAGGTAGGATACAGTGCTGGTGGTGGCGGGCACGCAGCTGCGGCCCAACCCGCGCCAGCTGCGCCGCCCGCCCAGCCTGTCCACCGCGCTGGCTCTGTCGCAAGGTAGGATACAGTGCTGGTGGTGGCGGGCACGCAGCTGCGGCCCAACCCGCGCCAGCTGCGCCGCCCGCCCAGCCTGTCCACCGCGCTGGCTCTGTCGCAAGGTAGGATACAGTGCTGGTGGTGGCGGGCACGCAGCTGCGGCCCAACCCGCGCCAGCTGCGCCGCCCGCCCAGCCTGTCCACCGCGCTGGCTCTGTCGCAAGGTAGGATACAGTGCTGGTGGTGGCGGGCACGCAGCTGCGGCCCAACCCGCGCCAGCTGCGCCGCCCGCCCAGCCTGTCCACCGCGCTGGCTCTGTCGCAAGGTAGGATACAGTGCTGGTGGTGGCGGGCACGCAGCTGCGGCCCAACCCGCGCCAGCTGCGCCGCCCGCCCAGCCTGTCCACCGCGCTGGCTCTGTCGCAAGGTAGGATACAGTGCTGGTGGTGGCGGGCACGCAGCTGCGGCCCAACCCGCGCCAGCTGCGCCGCCCGCCCAGCCTGTCCACCGCGCTGGCTCTGTCGCAAGGTAGGATACAGTGCTGGTGGTGGCGGGCACGCAGCTGCGGCCCAACCCGCGCCAGCTGCGCCGCCCGCCCAGCCTGTCCACCGCGCTGGCTCTGTCGCAAGGTAGGATACAGTGCTGGTGGTGGCGGGCACGCAGCTGCGGCCCAACCCGCGCCAGCTGCGCCGCCCGCCCAGCCTGTCCACCGCGCTGGCTCTGTCGCAAGGTAGGATACAGTGCTGGTGGTGGCGGGCACGCAGCTGCGGCCCAACCCGCGCCAGCTGCGCCGCCCGCCCAGCCTGTCCACCGCGCTGGCTCTGTCGCAAGGTAGGATACAGTGCTGGTGGTGGCGGGCACGCAGCTGCGGCCCAACCCGCGCCAGCTGCGCCGCCCGCCCAGCCTGTCCACCGCGCTGGCTCTGTCGCAAGGTAGGATACAGTGCTGGTGGTGGCGGGCACGCAGCTGCGGCCCAACCCGCGCCAGCTGCGCCGCCCGCCCAGCCTGTCCACCGCGCTGGCTCTGTCGCAAGGTAGGATACAGTGCTGGTGGTGGCGGGCACGCAGCTGCGGCCCAACCCGCGCCAGCTGCGCCGCCCGCCCAGCCTGTCCACCGCGCTGGCTCTGTCGCAAGGTAGGATACAGTGCTGGTGGTGGCGGGCACGCAGCTGCGGCCCAACCCGCGCCAGCTGCGCCGCCCGCCCAGCCTGTCCACCGCGCTGGCTCTGTCGCAAGGTAGGATACAGTGCTGGTGGTGGCGGGCACGCAGCTGCGGCCCAACCCGCGCCAGCTGCGCCGCCCGCCCAGCCTGTCCACCGCGCTGGCTCTGTCGCAAGGTAGGATACAGTGCTGGTGGTGGCGGGCACGCAGCTGCGGCCCAACCCGCGCCAGCTGCGCCGCCCGCCCAGCCTGTCCACCGCGCTGGCTCTGTCGCAAGGTAGGATACAGTGCTGGTGGTGGCGGGCACGCAGCTGCGGCCCAACCCGCGCCAGCTGCGCCGCCCGCCCAGCCTGTCCACCGCGCTGGCTCTGTCGCAGGGTACGTTGTGATGGATAAGATAAGAGATTATACATAATATAATCAGATTAGGAATATCACGTAGTGATCTTGACAAGATATCGTCCCCATACGTTATGGTATTTCTCTTCTGCAACACGTAGCGCACGTTCAATATTAGTATAAAAGCCTCAACCTCAATAATAAAGATATTCATTCACTCTACACAAAACTGGCTTTCATTCCTCCACCTAATCCACCCATCAGCCTCCATCACACGGCCCTGGAGGCCAACACCATTACATGGCGACCGTGACAGGACACGTACCTGCAATTTTCGGATCGGCCAACACCATTACAGTGCCGCACACGTGAGGCCCCTGAAGCACAAGCGAAAGTAGCAGCGAGGCGGGCTAACCCGCTCGCAGGCGCTCGGGCGGTCATCGCTAGACAGGGGCGCACCGCTCGTCCTCCGCTTCCACTTCCCCGCCGCTGTGTTGAGAATGGGTCTATTGGATTATATTCAAAACATCTGCCCGCTCTCGCTTCGTTGCCGCTTTCGCTGCCACCTAATTAAAGTTATTTCACTTTCGTATAGAAACCTTTCGGTACTGCATCGAGACTTCTGTATCAATCCTAGCCTATCTGTAACGTTAAAAAAATTATTAATACCAGTATTTTGCAGTTATACCATTAAATAGTGAAAATTTATTGAAATTATTTTATTTTATTGCAGAAGAAGGACCACCGTTAACTATTAAAGAATTAAGAACTGTCACAATTCTGCGAGAGATTCCATTTGTTGTTCCTTTCTCTACAAGAGTGTTAATCTTTCAAGGTCTATTAATTAGGTAAGATACACACAAATATTCATCTTGAGTTTTTATGTAGAGAAAATCTACATTATTTAAAAACAATTTTATTTTATTTTAGGGAAAAGCATGATCATTGGTATGAAATGACAAACTTCAATGAGGGCCCATCCATAAATATCAGCGTTCGACGGTCGCATTTATATGAAGACGCATTTGATAAACTTAGACCAGAGAATGGTAGGTTTAATTTTAACTATGGTCATAGCATGTCATAGTGACTAAAAGCTCATTATATCATATTATGATGACATTTGTAAATGATGTTTGTTGTAGAGCCAGATATGAAACTAAAGTTGCGTGTACAGCTGATCAACGAGGCGGGCGCGGAGGAAGCCGGCGTAGACGGCGGTGGTCTATTTAGAGAATTTTTATCAGAGTTACTAAAGTGAGTGCCACTGATATTTATGACTTATTAAAGAAATATGAATTTATTACAGTCTGTAGCATTTTGGATACTAGCTACCATCTCCAGTCTTAGTGGTTAATGAGACGCTTTAGTCCCGAGTCCCTAAAACAGCCGCAGGTCTCGCTTACTTATTAAATAAAACAACTTAAAACGGATAAAAACTCGCGATATATTTTATATTTCATTTCATTTTAAATCTCGCTTACTTGTTAGATGTTCAAACAAGAGGATTGTCCACTAGATCCGAGTGAAACGGCAATTATTGCAATCGATGGGCACAGCACGGTTATTTGTGTCCGTCTAGAATATTTACTAGAAGTTTTACTTTAGTAACTATATTGTATTTATTTCAGATCTGCATTTGACCCAAATAGGGGGTTATTTAGATTAACTAAGGACAACATGTTATATCCTAATCCAGGAGTGCATTTATTGTATGATGACTTCCCAATGCATTACTACTTTGTAGGAAGAATGCTGGGCAAGGTAAATATCTAAATATTATAATAAACTATAAATAACAAAAGGGCCACAAATGGTAATTTGGTTTTTTGTCAGGAGAACTGAACTTAGCTATATTTATTTTAATAGGAAGCCGATTTTGCCCAATATCACGGTGAAACTGAAAAAATGGGTGATTTTAGACTCATTTTGAACAATTTTGAATTGTGACCCTTTTCTTTATAAGTATCGTGACTTATAGTTCATTTTATTATATTTAATGGATGTTTAATATTCCAGGCACTATATGAAAACTTATTAGTGGAGTTGCCGCTAGCAGAATTCTTCCTAGGGAAACTATGTTCATCCCGAGAGCCCGACGTACACGCTTTAGCCTCACTGGACCCCGGTCTATACAGAGGACTGCTAATGTTAAAGTCACATGGCAGAAATGAGGTGCCCGACCTAGGGTTAGACTTCACGATAGTCAGTGACGAACTGGGAGAGCAAAGGGTATGTTTGATAATCCTAAAGAAACTTGAAAGTTTGATTGTTTGTTAGACTATGTTATAATTTGATGTTTTGATTTTTTAGATAGAAGAATTAAAGCCGGGTGGTGCAAACATTCCTGTTACTGCTGAAAATAGAATAGAATATATTCATCTAGTCGCTGATTATAAGTTAAACAGGTATGTGGGACAACTTATATTGGTTAATTTATTAAAATGATACAAAATGCTTTTGAAACATGTATGTATTAAGAGCACAATACACACTATGTTCCTTTTTTTGGACCTATAAAATCGATTCAATTTACCACTTGATATGATAGTTTTAAGTTATTTTAGGAACCTGATTCCGATCAGCCAGAATGGTTATCCATTGTTTTATGGGTGAAAATTGAAACCCCACGTTGGGCGCCATTTCATTATTTGCCCTTTCTGTTTTTTTTATACCTATTTCCTAGAAAATGGTCATTAAAGGTTCTTTAAAAATGGTATTTTAAATTATACCTACCCTCACCTTTATGTGAAACTATATTTTTAGACAAATCCGGGCCCAATGCAACGCGTTCAAGCGCGCACTGACGTCGGTGGTGAACGCCGAGTGGCTGCGGATGTTCTCGTGCCGCGAGCTGCAGCTGCTGATATCCGGCGCCGAGGTGCCCATCGACTTGGACGACTTGAAGGCGCACACGCAGTATGCCGGTATGTATCGTCAAATCGAAGGATACCGCTTTGTATTATAAAAAAATACTGCGTGGAATTTAAGCCGTTGTTTTCCCGCAGTAAAATGATTCTATCGTAGTAGTAAAATAGATTAAAAAAGTTTTTTAGTCAAATCAAAAGTTTTACGTTTATGATAGACGAAACTCGAACCAATAGTACTAGCTGCGTCGCGGATGGTCACCGGCCGGGGTCATTGCCCTTCGCGTTTATCAAAAAAATTATAAATTACTATTTAATAACATTTGTTTTCCACTTTCCCATCAAATTTTAAAAAAATTAAAAAAGTTTAATAAAAAATTAAAAAAGAAAATTACTTGCATAAATCGATAGTACTATTCAAGCGTTCTGCTGCGGGAAAACAACAACTAAAAACATGCAGTATGAGCTGCGATTTATTTTCGAAGATTTTCTGTCAAAAACTACCTCATGTGGGTCCGGTCAAGTGCTTGTCAATCACGCCGTTCCCCTGCATACCTCAGAAGGTGACTAGCAGTTGCCTACAATCACGTGGAATTAAATGTATACTGGACTAGTACTGTGTACTAGACGAGTACACAGTATAGCTCGACCATTAAAATAAAAAACCTTGCCATATTGCGGAAAAATATTGGAACTAATTTCTCCAAGTGGCAACAATCACAAACATTTAAATGTCATTCATTTTGCTGTCTGTCAAACTGTGATGTCAATTGTCAACCGTGCCTTGTTATTATTGGATATTGTGAGGTATTTGTGAGTATAATCTTAGCAACCAAGTGTTGCTATAACCATAGCTAATGTGGCGCCTCCAGAGCAGGTTTTTTATTTTCTTGGTCAGGCTATACCTTTGTTGATTCTTACATTCATCTATGGCTTAAGGTATAATACTTAGTATATTGTAGGTTGCCTAATGATTTTATTATATTGTAAGAAGGTAAAAAAATACAATCCTTATGATAAAGCTATCTATGTTAACCTTGTTTTAATATTTCTGTTATTTAGGTGGATTTTCGGCAAATCACCCAACAGTGCAGTGTTTCTGGAAAGTGGTAGAAAATTTCACCGACGACCAGCGCCGACAACTATTAAAATTTGTCACCAGTTGTTCGAGACCACCACTACTAGGGTTCAAGGTAAGATATTCAGTTCTTCAATGTATTATAAACACTAATTCATAGATTTTGGGTAAACATATTGTGGTGTGCTGATATGAAGTAGCCCACGTATTATTCTGATGTATAAAGTCAGTGTTAAATTTTATCTAAATCAGTTCAGTAGTTTTTGCGTGAAAGAGTAACAAACATCCACCGTTCCTTACCAACTTTCATTGCATTTTTAATAAAATTAAGGTAGCGTAGAAAATCTCAAAAATAAAGTAAAGTCTATATCACTATATCAGCCTATTTAATCCCACTGCAGGACAAAGGCCTCCATCCTTTAAATCAAGTTATCGTAGTTAAAGATGGGTACAGGTACCGGCAAACTTCTTGAATATCGGGTGCGCAGAACACTAATTTTGACATGCCGGCGCGATATAGGTTAGAAACATCATACCTCTGACCATAGCGCACGCGGGCGTTCGGGAGATTCGCACGCGCTATTGGTCTCGCGCAAGTGCATATGCGCGAACTTTCCCCCTCTCCGTCGACCGATGTTCAACAAGTTTGCCGGTACCTGTACTGGCTTTGTCGAAAATCTAATGTTCCATAAAAGTTTCCGAGGCAGAATACCTGCGCTTCGGGACGCTGGCGTTGGACAATACTGTGCATGCGCGATACAGGATTCCATCCGATTTCCGAATAGTCTGTCAGCGCCGTGTGGCTAGCTGGTGGCTTGATATTTATAGCCTGACCAGGAAAATAAAAACCTTCTGTGGAGGCGCCGCATTAGCTATGGTTATAGCAACACTTGGTTGCTATGGTTATACTCACAAATAACTCACAGTATCCAATAATCACAAGGCACGGTTGACAATTGACATCACACTTTGACAGACGGCACAATAAAATGACATCTTATTGTTTTTTTATTTGATTGTTGCCACTTGAAGAAACTAGTTCCAATATATTTCCGAAATATGGCGAGGCTTTTTATTTTAATGGTCGGGCTATAAACCCAAGTTAGAGGTTGCCACATCCATTAATATAATTAACTGTACATGATTGTTGTGATCAGGACTTGCAGCCTCCATTCTGCATCCAATCCGCGGGCCCATCCCACCGCCTGCCGTCGTCTTCCACCTGCATGAACCTGCTCAAACTGCCGGAGTTCAACCAGGAGCAAGTTCTCGCCGAGAAGCTGCTCTACGCGATACAGTCCGGCGCCGGCTTTGAACTAAGTTAAAGTGAGTATCATCATCATCATCAGCCTATATACGTTGCTACTGCTGGGTCACAGGCCTTATCTCAATTGTGAGATAGTGTGGGTCATACTTTACCACGCGCTGGCCTAGTGCGGGTTGATGGAGGGGTGCGTAATGCAAGTGACCAACCTTAATGTCAGATGTTATCAAGCCGCCTGGGCTTGACGACTAATATCTACATAGTAAATATCAGCCGGGACCAACAGCTTAGCGTGCTTTCCGAAGCACGGAGACGCTCGAAATAAAGTGAGTATAGATATCGGATATCATATACATTGATCTGCCCTCAAAGTAGCTTAAGCGCTTTTGTAATAGGTATCACAACGAAGGTACCACACTTATGTACTTAAAATATACTTAAATACAAAGAAGCATCTAGACTCTAAAGAAACACAATGTTTATCCCATGTAAGATGCGAACCCACGACCCCTGGCGCATATGGCAGGGTCTCAGGGTCAGTCAAAACAGGCTGAAGTATTTTAAGTCGTTTTGCAGATGTCGGAAGAGCCGAATGAAAGGGCTCGATCATTCTTACCCGTTTTAAGGCGGCTAGCGGCTACTTAACAATAAAAACTAGAGGACTAATGTATTACCTGAAGAATGTGGTATATAAGCTGTCATTTTACTTTTTACTTAAATTGTTGTTAATAATAAGTGTCCTTCCATGCTGGTCTGGAAGAAAAAGGAGAAAATTGGTGACAATATATTATGTAACATGAAATTAATAATTTGAAAATAATGAAGTCAAGTTTCGTAAAGTTTTAAACTTTGAATGTCGCGAGATTTTCAGCTTTAGGCTTATACTCTCATTTTATGCCTAATTTATTGATAAGAAAAATATATTGTTTGATATTTTAAGCATTAATAACCAATACTATATTCTTTTCTTCCACAGGTATCGAAACGAAATAGATACTAGTTCTAAAACGAACTTATTTATTTTATAAATTACATTGATTATATTAGGAACTATTTTTTCACACTTTTACTGCATTACGGTCGGTTAAAAATCTCAATGTGATAATAATAATGTTGAATAGTTGTTGTATAAATAAACGTTACCTTCAAGAACTATTATTTATGTGTAACATTTTTATCTTAAATGTTTATTTCTACTTATGAGCTATTTCTTTCTTTCAAATTCTTCTTTATTTCTTCATAGTGGTTATGAATATTATAGTGAATTACCTACTGTAATGGACTGTTCATTTCTATAAAATTATGGTACATAATTGATATTTTACTGTCGTAGGTTAACTGTTGTAAATATGATAGCAAAATATTGTCGAATTTATATTTATAGTAATTACAAAATAGGTGAATCGAAATGTATGTATAAATAAAAAAGGATATTTTTGTTTTACGGAATTTTGTATGTACGTATTATATAAATGAATACATGTGTTGTCTCGTAATATTGGTATGTGGGTACTAACAATCGCATCAGAAGATCCTTTTGTGTCAAATTTTGCGATTTTATATTTTAGTACCTAATTAATAAAGTTGTCAACCCTATTAGATTATGGTATTTTATTACTAAATCCACTCCTGCTTATATTGTTCTATGAAGCTTATAATATTTTGATGTACATGAGAAATAAAATTAATAGCGTCAGGCTCATACCTGCAACATTTACCTATAATAAAGGCTTTATTAAAATAAAACGATTCTTCTTGCAGAAAGGTAGGCAGATATTAAAAAAATTATGTTATCAAAAATTAACTTCCAGTTTGTGAGAATGTAGAACAAAATATGTAATATCTTTGTAAATAAATGTTGGTATTCAAATACGCGATGCCATTGGTGTTGCAATGTCCATGTGCGACGGTGATCACTTACCATCAGGTGATCCGTTCGCGTTGGCTCGTTTACCTTATTATATCTTATTTGACGAGCCATTTGATGTAGTGGTCGAGAAGTCGGCTATTACACCAAAGGTCGCGGGTTCAATCCCCTCACGGTACAAACATTTGTGTGCATGAACATGTCTGTTTGTATCGGTCTGGGTGTTTCTATGTATAATATGTATGTATTTATAAAAAAAAGTATTTAAGTAATGTTTATCCGTTGTCTAGCACCCATAGCACAAGCTCATGCTTAGTTTGGGGCTAGATGGCGCTGTGTGAATATGTCCAGGGATTTATTTATTTATAAAAAATTATAATTACAACTGGGACACGTATTCTTTGTGTACATACATAACTAATAACAAGTTCCAAGTGCATTATGCAACCATGCGCAAGCGCACCCTCTTGCTAGTTATGGCGGAGTCGATCGTTATCGCGTCACTGATCGCCCGTGTCATACGTCCTGACGTCCTCGGTGGACGGTCAGCGCGGAGATGTTGAGATAACAAGCTGCTTGTAATTTAAATCTGTGACGTGTATTCGATTTTGCAGAGATATTTCATAAGTTTTTGATCGGTGTGCAATAATTACATGCGGATTTAAACTAATAGTAACAGTTCATTTTATTTTCAATTAATTTCATATTTATTGCATTTAAAAACAAATGTTCTGAAACTTAATTTTTCTGATATCGGAACTAATTGGAAGTAATTCACAGTACACAAAATTATTTAGGTAAATTTGAATATACATTCGTGCGTGTTTGATTTTTTAGCTTATGAATAAATTATTGGTGAAATAAACTATGTATCTTGTATAACTACGAAAAACAAATCTTAAGCCCGCTCTACACTTAGCCCGCGGATAACGGCGCCATTTCGCGACGCAAACTTGCCGCGAATTCAACAATGACTCTACACTCGCAATGGTTCGCGGTATTTTCACAGTTAAGTTCGCAACGTTGAATGAAATGGACGTCGAAGTAGCTGTTGCTGCGTCCCTAACAATATGCGCGTTAGCGTACTTTAATTATGAGATATATAATAATGTAATTTCTTCCGGTTTCATGAAATGGCGCTGATAAGCGATAAATCTGATGACTCTATTCCCTCATAATAAGTTACTCTATGAACAATACAGACCGTCGCGGACTGCGAGTGTGGAGTTATGCACGTACGCGGTACGCGTCGCGTTCGCGTTTCGCGCTTCCTTTGACGCGGAACAAAAAAACCGACAAAAACTGGAGAACAAAGCGCGAAACCGCGAAGAATATGCGACACGGCTCCACACTTAGCGTTCGTGCCCTTTTGCAGCCATCGCGCGCGATCCGCGGGCTAAGTGTGGAGCGGGCTTTAGACAAATTACAAAAAAAAGAAAAACAATATGGCCGCTTCTTACTTTGTCGATGTCCCAGCCGTCAGATCCAAATGTACCTACTTATGTTTCCTACAAAGAATAAAATAAATATTGAGGTTGAAATGAGGTCAAACAAGACTGATGCCATCAATGTCCGCATGAAAATGAAATATGCGCCATTTAGTGTTTGAACGTGATGTGTTAGCATTCGACGCAGTGGGTCCTGGACACGCAGCCCGCATCTCGCATTATTCACCGGGTCGATCACTCACCGAGATTGAATAGGCGATGCGGATTCAATTAAAGATTTATTGCCGCCATCACCTCGGCTTTCCGCTCGGCCGAGTATCCTCCGAGTACAGTCGCCGTCGACGAGAGTCAGGTATGTAGGTACCTAGCATTCACTCGTTTATATAAAATATATATTAAGTTATGAATAAAGGAAATGAGTGTTAATATCATTAGTCGCCAATTTTATTACTGTGAATGACGCTAACAATTGTCAAATGTACATAAATTGGTTTTAAAAGGCTTCCAGCCTGTTGTTTAAGTTTTTATCCTGTAGCAGTTCATAGTTATTTTGATGCCAACATAGTTCTGGTTCTACCGAAATGGTGCCTAGTTTTAAACGAAATAGAGAAAAGGTTTGAATCTGCAGCGCTTAGCGTAGTTTTCGCAAAGACTTTTACCAACGACTGTACCTAGCCTAGTCGCTAACGAGCCTTTATCGTCCGCTCATTTAGGTACCTCTTTCTAAACACGTATACAATGTTTAATAAATTACACATCTAATAAGTAACCGTGAACTTGAGTTGGGCTCATCAATAACGTGCATTAATATTGGCTTAGGTGCATTCATCGGTTCCAATATGGCGGCCACTCGCCGCCATTAGCGTTTTGACAGTTGCAATCAATCTCAGCTGATGAATGAGTTTCGCGAGAGCGTGCCTGCTCGTGTGCGGTAGCTTCCACAAGGAGCGACGCTTAGTAAAGGTTGCCAACCCTTCCGGATTTTGTCTCATAATAGGTACATACTTTAACTCTTAAATTACCCATTTTCCTTTTGCCTGAGATTTCATTTCAATATCAGTCTAATTAGTTCGCCGAACAGTTGAAAAATTATTATTGTACGTTATGTTGCAAAGAATTCAAATGATGTTTCATGTTCTATATTAAGGTAAAAGATGTTTTGACATGTGTGATAGCAACCCTACCATAATCCCGACCGCGGCTAAGAATCCTATCTTTGATGAAAGCAAAACGTTGAAGAATGATAACTTCAGTTATTTATGAGAGGTCATTAAAAGGGGCGACCAGTGTGGTGTAGATACCACAATACTTGACGAATGTGATGTCAAAATACATACTTTTGTAAGGAAATTGTGGAATTCTTTTCCGACAAAGTTGCGTGATGACGAGTGGTGCTTCTTTTATTCCCATCGTACCCAATAAACTTATTAATGTGTAAGGAAGTTTATTCAATTAGTTACAAAGCCAACTCATTATAATAAATATTACTTACTATAAAAATTAAACAAGACCACAATTCAAAGCATGAAGATAAATTAATTTGTGTGATGTATGGTCAGCAACAGAAGTTGCTCAGCATTTTTAATTATCATAAGATTATCTACTACATGGGCTATACAATCTTAAATGAATACATTTATATAGTTTCCTCTAGTTTCCTTGTTGCTGGCTGCACTGCAATACTACATACACCTAGCCTACGCTAAAGATGGTCCCAAATGAGTTATGCGATAGGTATACATACATATTTTGAATTCTATGAAATCTAATCTCACATAATTGTGTTGTGTACGGATTACCTGGGTATAAATACATAATAAGATGTTATAAGTAGTTACTTCAAAGTAACAGTTTTAAGTTATGGCAGCCTAAGTCTACGCGGTAGTGAATACGATTTATTGCGCCGGTTATTCAATATAAGCCCAATAAAACCAGGGAGGTATAACACTTCAGTAAGTTTAATAGCTACTGTATTTGAGTTATACAGTGTTATTGGTAATGTGTCTTGATCCTTTTAAGGGCATGTAGAGGAGGTCCCCAGCTAGCAATTGACCCATTAAAGTGCAGGTCAAAAGTGAACCAATAATGAGATTTTTTTTTTAAATATTTTTTCGGAAAATTAGGGACTCACAACTTTAAAAATTTATTAAAAAAAAACTACAACATATTTTAATGTAATTATTTATGATTAAGTTAGAGCTTAGTCTAGTACTAGTACATAATAAAACACACTAGGATAACTGAAAGTTTTGTTAATTTTGAAATAAGAGATCAAAAACTAAATTTTTTTTACGACGCTTATAATTTTGTTTACAATAAAGTATCATTTTATCACTGAAGGTAACATTGGAGGGGTCAGGCGGGAATGAACCTTCTTTAAGTGCATTGAATTATTTCAAGTGAGTAAGACATCATTGGAGTCCTTAAGACATCATTGGAGTAAAACGTTTTGACATAACAAAAGCAGATATGAAATTAATTCCCGGGATTTTTTATTTATGAGTCATCTCTTGACCGGTCTCTTTCATCCATTCATGGTTTAACCAAGTGTCGTTTGTCTATTGATTGTCATCTGGTTGAAAAATACACCGTTAAAGCGAAAAAATATGTATAGAGATTTATTACCCTTTTATGCTCGTTAGTTGTTTTTACAGTTGTTATCAATTTTTTAAGTGCACATTGTATCTTGTTGGATTGCCATTGATATGCAGATGTTTTTGAAATGTTCTGCCGTCCAAGTACTTAGGTGATTTTTTGAAGAAAATGATACTTTATTGGGAACAAAATTATAAGCGTCGTAAAAAAATTCTAGTTTTAGATCTCTTATTTCAAAATTAACAAAACTATCAGTTATCCTAGTGTCTTTTATTATGTACTAGACTAAGTTCTTACTTAATCATAAATAATTACATTAAAATATGTTGTGTTTTTTTTTAATAAATTTTTAAAGTTGTTAATCCCTAATTTCCGAAAAATTATTAAAAAAAATAATATCTCATTATTGGTTCACTTTTGACCTGCATCTTAACGGGTTAATTGCTAGCTGGGGACCTCCTCTACATGCCCTTAAAAGGATCAAGACTCATTACCAATAACCCTGTATACCTGCCTAGTACCAAGATGTTTTCCCCACGTGCAAGCTTATACCCATCGGCAATGCCGACTAGTCGGCAAAATTCGCCGACTATTCGGCAAAATTTATAGTATATAATTTATATAATAATATTATTCAGCACCTTCAATATTAACAAAGAATGTTCAATGTACGCGCGATTTTTCGACGTTTCGTGACTATTATGGTTATAAATTGGCTTAAGGTACTGGCAAATGATTGAGAGTCATACTTGTGAATAGGTGCTACCTTAAGGAATTGGTCTGCTGAACCCAATCTGTTCTTGAAATATATACACGAAAACGATAACTATAACTTAGTTAAATAAATAGATAATACCCTATCTAATGTCGTACTCGGTGCCAATCTATATACATATACAAAACAGAAAATGGACTTACTGACTGACTGATTGACAATCAACACCCAGCCTAAACTACAAGACCTAAGGAAATGAAATTTTTTACAGGGATTCTTTATAATGCGTAAGTTCCCAGTAAGAAGGGGCTTTTAAAAATTCACCTCCCAAGGGGGTAAAAAGAGTTTTTAGGGGGGGAAGTTTGTATGAAACTCCGTCATTTTAAAAGTCACAGGCTTTAACTAATGAGCAATCGCTGTATGGTTTTTCGCAACAAGATTTTACGCACAAACGTTACACATTGCACTAACAAATCATCGATGTAATAAAACATCGTAGGTAGGGGAGATGTGCCCAAAGCGGGCACCTTAAGGAAAACTTAAAGAAAAATAGGTATAAAACTTAGCTACAATCTTTTTTTTCTCCCAAAAGGTACATTATTTAACGCTTTTCAATCGAGTATGGTTTGATTTAACAAAAACCTAAAATTAGATTAGTTATAAGCAAATTACGGAACCTCTCCGAATGCCCGCTTTGCCCGAGGGGGGAGCCTAAAGCGGGCACTCGTTTAGGGCAAAACGGGCATAGGCAGGCATATGTATTTTTTGTATATTAAAAAAATATTAGCAAAGGGAAAACATGCTGCCTTCAGTTTAAATGGAATAAAGGAAACAACCAACCTTGATCAAGTTTTGTATTTCACTTTTTACTAAAAAAGAACAAAATATCTAGAAATTAGTGTCAGGTAATAATGTTTTCAAATAAACTCAAATTTTTTTCTCCAATAAATCTTTAAATTTTTTAACAAATTTAGCACAGAATAAATGATAGTAAATTATAGTAACGACAACGCTTTTTCCTTGGTTTTTGCTTCATATTCTGGAATTTTACTTTTTCAATTGATAATTCCGCATGTATATTTTTTTTAATGGCTAATATTTTTTGAACGATTTTCGTTTTGGTTATTTTTTTTTTCTTTTTATTCATTTTCAGTCTTTGTTCGTCTTTGATTGGTATCTCGGCTTTTTTGTTTTCTTCTGCGTCGAGTGGTTTTATTTGGAGCAACCTTGAGAACTGGTCTTATTACCATAGGACTTACGTGTGTACTGCAGCTAGGAACAGCAAGATTAAGTTTTTCTCTTATAATTATTTACCATCTAAAAAGAAAAATAAAAACAACTATAACAATCTTTATCTTTAAATAATGGGCGGGCAAAGCGGCCACGAGCCCGCTTTGCCCTGCCCGCTTTGCCTTTTTCCACACTTGAAATATTCAAACAAAATTTAACATTAAAATATTTAAGCACGTGGCATTCAATTCAACCTGCTTACAGCCAAATAACCACTTCATAACTAAAAGTATTGATTATAGCATTGTAAACACTTAAACAAAGAGAACACATGAAACATACCTTGCAATATTTTTCAAAAACCCACTTAAAACATTTTTTTTTCGGAGCTCGTAACGGCGCGCTCGCAGGTGAACTCAACGAATGACGCGAGGTGTGCGGGCGGCGGGGATTACTGTCACGCGTTTAGACCGCGCGCTTTTCAAAAATGGTAATATTATTGAGAGTGCCCTTTTTAGGCATGGTGCCCGCTTTAGGCACATCTCCCCTACTACTGAATTATCGACATAGCGTGTTCGATATAATGAAAATCGAACTATCAACTTTCGCACTCATATAGGGGACCCCTTCACCTTTAGTAGTACAATTAATTTTTGCAAGTATTTTTTTATTTGTTTTTTTAAGTTTAAAGGGAAAATGGAAATCAAAAAAATGTTATTAAATATGTAGTTAATCATCATCTTTTTGATAAGCGGGAAGGGCAATTATTCCGGGCCGGTGACTGTCCGCGACGCAGCTAGTACTATTGGTTCGAGTTTCGTCTATCACAATCGTAAAACTTTTGATTTGACTAAAAAAAATAATTATTACTCTATTGTACTACTAAGATTGTACTACTAAGACTCATTTTACTGCAGGAAAACAACGACTAAAACGCCACGCATTAATAGTCGACAGTGCCGAATAGTCGGCCGACTATTCGGCAATTTGAAAACCGAATAGTCGGCTAGTCGGTTAGTCGGCAAATACTATAGTCGGCCCATCACTAATTATGATGGATCGAGGGTCTGCCCGTGTCTGCCTTGTAAATATGTCACGTTTTTCAAGTAAATTAATTGATGGTGTTCAAATTCACCAGTCATTGCGATCGTTTATTATTTAATACCTAGTGGTTTTGGTCATTTGGTGTTTTTTATAGTTTTTTTTTTTCATCTTTTACTGTCTGAATTTTGAATTGTTCTTCTGCTGGATACCAAATAAGCTCCTGAATAAGTACAAACGTCAATTTATTGGACTTTGGATAGCTATATAGTATATAGGTACTATATAGCTTATCTATCTATCTTGGTGACCATAAATGGACCAAAACAAAATCTACTTATAAGGGCTACCCATTGATAGTGTATTTAAAAAAGAGGTAGATATGCCATCCTTTGACGCACGGCGATTAGAATTTGATCCGTCGAGATATACTAAATCTATGTGCTTCACCAACCGTTGACATTATGCGTCTAAAATGATTTGTGTCAACAATATACTAAATCTATGGTGTCAATTAACACAATATGAGCGGAGCATTTTTCGAGCGCTAGTGCGGTATCTACCTCTTTCTTAAATACACTATCAATGGGGCTACCTATTCTTGCATTACCTAAGCGTTTTGTTTACTTAACTTGGAACTTGTGGCCGTTCTGTTTTATCACTAATGCCTAATTTAGTTTATTATTTGAGTATGCACGCATAATAAAGTTTCGATAATATACTAAGAAGTAGGTACACCTCCATAACTCGGCACTTTATTCTTACATATCCTGCTATAATTGGGCACGTAATTGAAATACAGCAGTGTCCTCTGCTAACCGATACATTGTTGGCGTCCGTTACACCGAGAGCATTGTCGTCACGGCCGCGTTTGCAGGCGTCTCACGCGCATCGCCGCGACACGTAATTTGGACACTGATTTGCAGCATTGTCCACCGTTGGCAGGCGTGGAAAGTTACCGCGCTTTCGGCACGATACTTGTAGCTCTGAGTATTAGGTTTGTTGGACTGTGATGTTATACTTTTGACGACCCTCCTCTTCCCAGCGCTTATGGTAAAATGAGGTCTTTCAGCACATGGTCAACTCATTACTTACACAATTTCTTTACTACAACTTTATTTCGGGGAATAAGCTGACTTTACGATGGGGGAAACTTACTAGGAAGCATAGATTACTGTTCTGCCACACTGTAGAAGAGACACTAAGTGTATTGGACCTTTTATGATTATGATTTAGTATAGGTAATTAGGTCCCAAACCGATCTTTACTTCACGTAAATATTATAATAAAAGAAGAATAGAATTGAAAAAATATAAACAATTAGTGTCTCAGTACTAGGTACCCTTATAATTATTAGCGATTTTGTTGCTGGAAATGCAGTGAAAACCAATTTATCTGTTCCTGCATTAACGAAATAAGCTTGGAATATATCGCAAGTCACTTAAATGTTTATGCAAATTATGTAATGGCTACCTTTGTTTCGTGCTCTGAAGCCGTTAAACCACATCCAAGGAACAAAGGCCTCTAACTGACAGCGCAATCACAAGTTCGTGACTTCTAATTTGCAAGTCTCGTAAAACAAAACGACGCCGACGCAGGCGCAACTCGTCATCGACGTCCCGTCATGCAGGTGAGCATAGAAAAATTTTCAGGTGAGTCGGTTAATTGTTTCGCCGGCGACACGTACTCGTACCGTCCCGGGCCCCGAGTATTGCGTACAAACTACAAATTTAAGTGACAAAAACCACGCGGGTGGTCCCACCGACATTGTTCGGAGTGCTCCCATTTCTCGGAAGGTCAGCCAGACGCAGGCTCTGCAGTAAAGCCTTGCCTAGGACCGTAAACGAGGCCTGTAATTATAGGGAGCGCCCAGCCCCGCATATGAGGAAGTCGGACTAAGTATAGAAAATAGAAACGCATAATGATAGGGCGCGCGTTCTCAGAATGACTTAGCTAGTGGTTTGGTTTCATAAATTTTACTGTCTGAATTGGAACTGGGCGATCAATCACGGTCGTTTATGTAAATTGCGTGAATTATCCTTCTTAGGTAAGTATCCGCTTTGTGGAAATCACATTACTGCTTATTAGAGCTGCTAGCTAATGCAATTATTAACTATAATGATATCATTATATCAATAAAATCAGATTACATAATAAGTTAACGAAGAACAAAACGTATGCTTTGTGATAATATGCATTTGGATAAATCTGAATTATGTTGTTATTTGAGTTGTAATGATATCTGGGTAAACTACGGTAATTTAATATGCAATATTTCAAAGGCTGCACAGGGAAACATTCTACCGATTGTCAGATTATGTTTAATCTCGTTAATCGTAAAAAGCTCATAATATGAGTTATAATAAATCCATAAGTGCCTATTACAAAGAGAAACGTGCAAGGAATCAGATAAACAGCAAGTGGCGTGAACAAGGCTTGTTGCCAACTATCCAGCGCAAACGTCAAGCGCTATAAATCAGCATTTAACGTGTTTTCTCTCAAGGTGTTATGGCTTTCATAATTTAAGGCAGGCTTCGGTTGTCGAGGCGGGCGCCGTCGCCGTGCACCGAGCCGATGCGACGCTAGCGCACCGCTGCACTAGATTTGATCTGACGCGAGATAAATCCGCACTCGCTATCTATTTCAATTTCATTGGAGCGAGCGCGATATCTCACAAATATCAGAGTCGCTCGGCCCGCTCGCGACCGCGGACCACCCAAGTCGACTCCAAACATAGAACCGTTTATTATTTATAGTCCCGAATCATTCCGACGGACACGAAAATAATCGGATCCGTACATTTTACTGTCTGTTTATTAACGCTGTATTCCGACCATTATTTTTGATGAACACTAAACTTCATAGACTGCAATGAGAGCGCAATAAAAAAATGTCCTCGTGAATTAAACTGTCTGCGTCTACGTGCTGTTATATTTTTGAAGAGTGTTCATTTTTTCTTGTATAGTTATGTTACGGCCATTTGAAGAGTAGCAAACCTTGGGTGATTTAATTAAGTATTTGCGCAGGGTTCCCTACCGATGAGTCCACAACCACGTATCTCAGTAGATTCTCCAGAGAATGTCTAATGTGTTTCTTACAACTAAAGTGTTTTTCAAATTCCAATTATGTAATATCTCCGTACTTAACAACAGTTGAAGGCAACCATATCAACCAACCCACACCCCGAAACCCTAGGTCAGATTTGTAATCAAAAACTCGTATTTGGCACGCGTGACCAAGCCATCATTGTGAGGACGGCTATTCCATACACTGGAACAGCTGATACTTATCTTCTGTCGTAGAACTCTACTTTTCTCCCCCTGTGTCACTCGAGACACTGAACTCCAAAAGCTACACTTAATTTAGATGATAATAAAATGAGGTATGTCTGTCATCCTAACTCGTTTGTTTGTAGCTGATTTTGGTTGTTAACACACTGCTTTTATTTTCGCGTTTCGGACCCTCATATTTTACGAAGTCCGGTCAAAGGGAATTGCTTGTTGTGGTCGCATGTTTCAGTCCTGGGACACACCACGCCCGCTTTACTTACTCAAGAGTAGTAATAATAGTAACGGCTCATATAAGTAAATAGCAGTAAATATTTTTTGCATATATACCTAATGCTTACTCTACCGCTGACTCTACGGTAGTTTCGGAATTGATTTATTTCACATATCGGGTAGACATCGTAGCGGTAGCCTGATCTTTTAAATCACCGAAAAAAATAAAATGTAGGCGCCAATGTTTATGGCAATTGTTGTTTTTATAATAACGCAACTTAAATATTACAATAAGCTAAATTTTCCAAGCAAAAAAGAAGCTTTACTATCAGTAGTATAAGTCCGTAAAGTTTGCTTTTGGTAAAGTTAGTTAGCACGGTGCACCACCAAGCTTATATCTGGCCGAAACTCCAAACCGCTGGAATCCAATGAGGAACGTCCAAATGAAATGTCTGATATTCGACAATATAATATCTTAAGAATTTATTGTGAACCGTAAATTAAGCGGAACATTTATATGTAGTTGCGTGTCTACGATCCGAATGATATAGATTCGTCGTAAAATTATAAGATACGAAATTGATATGATAATGTTCAGATATTATAATTCCAACGTTTACATTTGGGTCGGGTCAATCTCATAGTAATATAATATTGTGAGTAAACACTATTGGTTTTTGTGGAATACAATTAATGTGCATTGGTCTGTCAATGCACAAATCAATGATTTAACTCAGTGGTGTTATTTTTTTAAAGAGCAAACAGATATATTTACATATCATGAATGTTTGCGTTAGGTGGGATTGGAATCCCCGACTACTGTACAGGCGGGGTCACTAAATTAAATGTCACCGTCTGCTTTCATTGCACCAGCTCCTCGATTTAATATGAACCCATAGTACACTGTTAAGGTTTGAAGTAACCTTTACTTACAGATGTTATGTAGTAGTTCTATTATACTTCCATCTAACGATTAGTGCTTCCTTAGCTTTAAAACTCGTAAGCCCAAAATCGGCAAAATCCAAGGAAAGGTCGTCTGACCGGGCACTTAAAGAATTAGGGTTATGGTGCGCTGCCAATGCGGAAAGGTTGTGGTATAAAATTTAATTGCCCGTGATTATTGGGTATTGTATTGCATGTACAGTCGAACGGAAAAGTGCTCGCAGGCCGAATAAAAGTTAGATGCACGAGGTGCATTGTTAGTCACGACTCGTGGAAGTCATTTCATGATTCAATGATTTCGAAACGACTCGATTATAAAACAATACTGCGGCGATGCGTCTGTATTTTTAATTTGCCAACGATCGGATGATTAATTGAACTTGTCGTTACGATTTTTTGAGCTTGTAAGGTGTGGGGTTAAAGTTCACAAAAAATTAATGCTATAAAAACAGAAAAGAAAATTGGTTGTTTATTACATAATTTAATGACATTATATTACTATAATATAACTGAAATTAAATTAATTCATATTTTTTATTAAAGAGGGGTAGTGATAGATGCATATTGCATAATCTGATATCAATAAGTTTGTCTAACTATGTATACGTTTGACGAAGTAAGAACTTTTAACATTGCCAGTTCGCTTATTGTTATTTTTAGGAAGATTTATTGTTAGTCTATTTTGTTTGTTTCTCTTCTTTCCTTTCTTTTTTTTTGTTTCATTTTGTCCCTTTCTTTTGTTTTAATATTCCGTTTTTCTGCACATTTGTTATGATTTGTTGCATTGAGACGGCCAAGCCTAATAAATCTTTCTTTCTTTACAAACTATCCTTCAACCTAAAGTGAACTATACCAATACCTATACCGATGATAATACGGGAATTTACGAGAAACGTCAATTTGCCAAATATTTGAACACATAGGCGCAATGATGTGGTACACATTTAATATTAAATGCTTAGTTAAAAAGCTTATTTTTATTATTACTGCACCTTTATTATTGCTACTATTCCTTCTTAAAAATATTCCTATTGAATTATTTTATAACAACAGATAAGATAATAACCTAATTACATATTTTGAAATTTATTGTTTCAATATTTTTCATCCGAACTGTACTGTTGTGAGTATCAAATATTAAGAAATTATCTGAATGCCTCGGCGTAATTTCTCGCGTAAACATGAGCTTTCATGAGACGGCGCTTACGTTTTGTGTTAACATCACGTGGTGAGATTCAAGAGAATATATTTAATGGACACTGGCAAGTTGTGATTTCAACTGTATTAAATAAATATTAATAGCTACTCGACCTGATTTTACATGGGTATAGTTTTTATATATAATTTGGACAAGGTTGACCCTTTTCCTTTTCCAATCAATCTCTAATTAGGTTGAAGTGAAGTGCGCACATTCTTGTTTTGGAAATTAATGTTGTATAGATTAAGAATTTCAGCTTAATTATATTTTCTCTTACCTAATAGTTTATTTAGGAAAATGAAATGACAATCAATAGGCCATTGAAGCTGGTAGGGAAAAATATTGACGTAGAAAAGTATTTTTTATGAATCTATTTGCAGACTAAATGTATATGAGTGTACAGAGATTTTATTCCGTCTGATATCTGTCGTACACGAGTGATCGTGCTTTGTCTGCGAGTGTCGAGACGTCGACGTGGGTGGCATCTCGCTCTTGTTTCCTCACAAAATGACGAAAAAATATTTAAATCCCCAAAGGAAATTAGTCCCTCTAAAACATCGTTCGGACATGTGTTACTTTTTTCGCTTTAAACATGTCTCCCGACAAGATTTATGGGCTGGTTTACTTTTCCAATCTTGTGGTCAAGTAAACGTAAAAGTTTAGGCTTTAATTAAAATAGTTATGCTTTATTGTCGGATGATTGTGCAGCAATAAATTTAACTAAACATAGTACATTATATTGCTATATGATCTGAACAAGTCCATGCCCGCAGATTAATGCTATAATTTTTCTATAATATTATATATTATGTCTAGAACTCTAGACTATGTCTGTAGCAAATCCGTCAAAATCTTTAGCAGCTCAGGCGTGAAAGCTTATCAGACAGAGGCATTTTCGTATTTGTATTATTAGTAGGGATTGCAATAGTTGAAAAGACGGAAACGACAACCATGGCTCCTTTTTCCAAGTTACTTACCGTGTATTATGTAATGTATATTACACAATATAAAAAGCCCTAAACGTGATTTCACTTCAACTAAAAAACCTAAGCATAGACTTATGCCCTTCGGGTTAAGTACTTCAAATGCTTAATTTTTTATTATATTCGGTTTGTTTGATCAAAATCCCTGCTTAAAGTATTTACCTGGGGATTTTGTAGTATTTTTACGGGATGATAAGCTGTGTGTGCGTGGGGTGCGTAGGCGCAGGTACGGCGTAGCACAGGTAGCACAAACAGCTACTGTTCGCGTCCTGAGTACACAGCTTAGTCATACAATATGCGTGGTAGGTTAACCATGATGTTGGTCGATAGGGGACATGTTGTGGTTTTCAGTTTAGTCCAATATAAATAAAATAAATTTGGCGCGATATAATCACAGATTTGATAATTACACGACTGATCTTTTGACCTCAATGCGGCGTTGTTACTAGTAGCCCCCCTAAGCCTATAAAATTATGAATATGGAAATTTCAATGAAGTAAAAAATACCTGTGTTATTGTTTTGCTGGAAGTCTACACGACATAGTCCGCTAGCATATACCTACTCATACTCACTTCATAGTGTTCATAAAATTTTACTTTTCTCAATCACGTCAAGGATCACGTTAAAAATTTCTCAACGGAGCTCAACGTTATAATACAAAACTCAAGGGTATATTTTGTCCTGTGTATATTAAAACACGTGGCAGCCCTGATCAGGGATGATAAATGGCGTGTCATGTCTGCTAGATAAATATATTTGGACGGGGCTTCTATTTGCGTATTTACGTCTGACACGTAGGTATTTATCTCGATCCGTAGATCGAAATAGACTTTCAGTTTTAATATTTAAGTCATATTTCATATTCGTGCATCATTTAATTTTGTGATATTTGTTAGTAGAAGGCTTACAAAAGTTTTTGAAAACTATTCGTACTTTAGGTAATACAATTTTCAGCCTATCCTACCTATAATAGGGGAGGGAGGGGGAATAGCGCTCACTGGGTAATGGCGCTCACCTCTATAACTCTGTCAAAATGGAACGTAACAACAAACCACGCCGCGTGAAGCGCGAGGGGATGGGACCTCTAACAGACAGCGATGCAAACGGGCAATCAGCTCGCGTCATGTGACCGTGAAGTGCGTTTCTTCGTTTGCAGCCGCGCTGATCTAATTTTTGGTTACGTGTTTTTGCCGGTAAGTCCAATACCTTAATGTTTATTTGATTATTAATTTTACTTTTCTGATAGTAAAACTATTATTTTTTGTGATAATGCAATAAATACTCAACAACTGTGTATGACTTTTTTTAAATTTCAAATTAATTACAAAAAGACCGCCTGGGGTTATACCGCTCATCTGAGCGCCATCCTCTTGCTTGGTGACTTATTTTCTTATTGTTGTAGATATGGCAAGAAATCTTCAAAGGATCTCCGCTAAAGCGGCTTGGAGTGAAGAATTTGGAAAAAATAACGAGTTGGTGGTATTGCTGCACCATCTTATTGTTAAATTGAAAAAGGATAATCTTACATACAAATGGCGATAATTGATACTTATTTGTGATTGTAGACTTTACTTTTATCGGATAAGGTTGATCTCAATAATATTTCAATGATTAAAATGTATCTTATTTGTAATAATATGTTTGAGCGGCATTACCCAACGTCAGGGGCAATGCCGCTCAAACGTGTTTTTTTTTAAATGTTTTCCTACTACTAGTAGGTCAAAGATATATGCTTTTGTTGTTGAAATGTTGATTACTCTATAATTAAAGACTTTGTTACTTTTTTTAATTTTGATTTATAATAAATAATTAAAAAAATATACCATGTTTTCCTTAAGTGAACGCCATTCCCCCGCCTTACCCTATAGGTTGAATCATACACTGAGAAAAAATTATTGTCAATTAGACAAGAAAACATTAACCACACACAACCCTTTAAATAACTTATTCAATAAGTCAACGTTTTTATTGTCAGATTTTTGTTGCCGAATTAACAACATTCATCGACAACGTTATACTTGGTCAGAAGTACATAGTTTACAAACAATGTTTAACGTTGTCATAAAGTCACAGCGTAACGTTGTTAATCTGAAAACTTTAATATTGTCCCATTGACAATTGTGCGTTGTCTCTGTAGCAATGTAACCTTACCTATCTAACAACTCTTATTTTGTCCTTTTGACGACTGAGCTTTGTCTCTGTAGCAATATAACTTAACGAAACCTTCTCTTAAACGTTGTTAATCTGAAAACTCTAATATTGTCCCATTGACAATTGTGCGTTGTCTCTGTAGCAATGTAACCTTGCCTATCCAACTATTTAATGTGGGCAATCTAACAACTCTTTTATTGTCATTTTGACGACTGAGCTTTGTCTCTGGAGCAATGTTCCTCCAATGTTGTTAAACGAACAACTCTAAAAGAGCAAATTTCTTTTTAATGATATTTGCGAAATTATTGTTTTTGTCAGAAAATTTAAACAACAGTGTAGTTGTTGTTGTTTAAATTTTCTGACAACAACAATAATTTCGCAAATATCATTAAAAAGAAATTTGCTCTTTTAGAGAGTTGTCCGTTTAACAACATTGGAGGTTTGATTAATACTGTTAGCAGTTGAGGGGTTTTAAATATTAAATAAAACACTTGATTTATTATTACACATCATATAATAAAGAACTAAGTATTAACACAGAGAAAAAAAAATGGTTGCCTTCTTGCCTTGGCACTTGTCATCCCTTGACAACCTACATACTTTCTTTTTCGGTACAGCTATGATGGGCATCTGTCGGAGTAGGGCAACGATCCCCAGCAACGCGGCTACGTTTGCTTGTTCTTCGCCAACTGTATAACAATCACATAGACTATATTGATTTGGCTAGTCGATTGGTACGATAGGTAGCGACCCTGATTGTAAAGTCAGCAAAGGAGATATCTGGGCAGGCCCGCTCGAAACGGATGAAATTATTTCATGAAATTACTATTTTTAAAAAAAACATTGTCAGGTTGGCGCGCTTGGCAACACAAGAAACCTACAACATATCTACTGAGACTAAAGAACTTTGTTGGTAGTACCAAGTAACATTGTGATAGTGAGGGTCTGCCAGACAGAAGGCCACGCCGCCGCAGCGCGCAATCGACAACCGTTAGGTATTTTCTATAAAGACACACAAACAGTACTAATTTATAGCGATAGATAGAACCTACTTTAAGGCAAATAGAATAGAAATAATAATGGGAAACTATACTTACATGCACACACATAAAACAACAGAAGTAAAACTTTATACGAAACAACACAGATTTACCTCGTTAATCTAGTAGGTATAAAGAGGTGAACTTACCCGACATATTGTCTATGAGGTGGGCCAACCTCGCCTTAGCCAGAAATTCCTCTATTTTAATATCACACTGCGCAGTGCGCACACGTTCACTTGTCGTCACAGGAAGTGATACTGTTAATAGGTTTACTGGTATGGTATTACAAAGAAAGGCAATGTCCAATGGGACGGAGCCGCGGGCCCGCGGCGCGTGCGTGCAGTTCGTCCGGTGGTCGGATGGGGAAGAGGGCGATGCGAGCGCTCGGCGCGGCGCGTGGGCTCCCTGCCCCCGCGCCCCGCGCGGGATAGACAGTCGTCATCCCCCCTCACGCCTCATACCCCGCGTATTGTGCCTCTATTAATATTCAGTAGTAAACTTTGTCAATTTATTAAGTTTGTTGTACAAGTACAATTTCTTCTTCTGTCAATTTCTATATGTTTACTTTGTTAACTTGTTTTTTTTTTCGACACAACGTTAAACATTAACGAATTAACAATGTTTTTTGCTTGAACGGCAATATGGTAAAGTTCTCTTGAAATTGACAACATTCAAATTGAGTGTAGCACAACATTAGTCTGACAACATTAGAATTGACACTATAACTATGTAAATATTGACTCACAAACAACAAACAATCGACAACGCTTATTTTGTACGTTGTGGGCTATATTTTTTCTCAGTGTATATACATATACATTGTCGTGTGATCTTGTCAATAGGTTTGTGTTCATTGTGCGTCATCATTACATAAAATATCGATATTATTAACTAGGTCTTCTAGGAACAACAAACTTACACGGTCTCAAAAGGTGCGTATCACGTCAATTTTATTTTAAAAATATCCCAAAAAGAACTTCAACGATGGCTACATTCGCGAAACACGCCAGCGATTCCGTGGTAGAATTAGCCCTGTTGTTTATCCTCCGCACTCGGGTAACAACGACTCGCTAAACGCGCCCGCAAACATCGCCCACTGTCCAACAGTGGTCCAACACTTGGTCTACTATTTTTTTAACCCTGTTTGAACAGGAGAGGCCTTCTCGAAACCGATGACAAAAGATTACCGATGAGCTAGAAAAAATGCAGACGAGGTGCGATTTTTTGAAGATATTTACAATGCAATTTTGTGAAGTGCGGATGCAATAAGTACCTATGTAGACGTAAGCGTTTCTCGAGTGCTTTTTGTGCTGTACAAAGGACATAAAGACGGTGTTTGTAAATTGTAATAGTTCAAGAATAGGCTTGCAGTAACTTATTAAGAACCATTTGTTGTATTAGGTCTTCTAAGTACTCGTTTGTGCCTCTAGGATCGCGAAATTGGAAAAATGTAGTTAGTACATCATATATGCCTTTTGACAATTAATAGGCGTACCTACATACGAGTATTTTATTAAATAAATATTAGGTATTCGACCTACGACCTGACCGGTTGAACCCGAGTTTGAATATATTATTTCTAATGAATGCAGGCAAAATAACTTTAATTGATATACTGGAAGGTATGTTCCACCAGGCTTTTGTTCTTATTTATCATTTTTTATGACATACGCTTACCACCGTGCGCCAACCTTAAACGTCATGTTCACGCGAATGTTAAAAATTAAGTAATTATTTCAATTACATTCACACTGTAAATACACGGGCAAGTAAATTAATAGTTCCTCGTGCCGCCATATCATTTGGGTGTATTTAGGGCGTCAAACACGTTCGTGAGCGTTTCGCTTCGGGCCGTATTTTCTCGCCCCAGTAACGTCAGTTGACGGGCTTGGCCATTACCATTACCGGGCTAGATGCCTATGGTGGCAATAAGTGGCGCCGCTCAAGCGATTTAGCTATTTGTTTAAAAATGCAACATAACTACCCGGACATGTCTAAGAAATGGTGCAATAGTATTATTTTACTGATCAAACATGGCATTTTTTCTCCACATTAGTAGAACCACGCTGTAGTGTTGTTGTTGTTCCTGTCTGTCATACAGACTGAAGTATGAGTAGTAGTAGTAATTTTGCGCTCTGTTTGGTGAGTGACACTGCTGGAGGTCTAAAATCCTCTCCAACCCCCGTGCCCTCATTTAAAAATTAAATACATGAAACGTAAAATAAATATATACATCGAATAAAATTAAAAAATATACAAAATAAATAGAGTGAATGAGGTGATCAATGCGTAACGGCGACAAGATTGGACGCGGTAAAAACTCTGTACTAGGGGTTCTCAGGAGCTTTGCCTCAATGTCAGGCTGCGCGGGAGTCGCGGCGTGGCGGATTAATGTAAATAGTGCGCGTCGCCGCCGGCCAGGAAGCACGGCTGCCCGTGACTGACCGACACGCTGGCCTGTGTCCATTGCCTATCCTGGTTGTTTTTCATAGATACATTTATTTTTAGTGCTAATAACTAGTAAAATGTATAACCGCTTGAACGACCGTTCATATCAAGAAACGATAGGTACTTGCGGCACACGCAAACAACATCTCGGCTTAGATACCTATATGTCAAAAACCTGTTTTCAGTGATCACTTCATTTAGATATTAGACTACATGCAGCTCTCATAATGTGTGTTTTTACTAATTAAGTTGAGATTTTCTTGAGTAGAGCTTACAAAAGCTTGATTCTAAGTAATTTATCACTGAGTCGCTCTTCACGTAATTGGAGTAAAAAATTGTATTCGTGTATTCTAGTTTACTTAGTTCCTTGTTTTGTAAACGTGTTACAGACATTAAATATTTCTTCAATAGTTGTATCAGTCATTTCATCAAGATAAATCTCAATGAGAATGACTTAACATTCAATTCGAATCCATTTGCCTATCTAAATCTATATTATGCTAATTGAGTTATATCTTATTGCATCAATTAAAATCTTCGATAGTGGAAACAGATCGTGAGATAAACCGTAGATTGAAGTGAATTATCAATGTCGCGCTCGCGGCAAAGTTTGTTCAGGCGGCAACGTTGGCGGTAAAAAATACCTGGGAACTCTCAACGAACCTGGCCATTCATCTGGTCCCAGCCGACACGCTGACACAATTACGCGTTAATGATTGATTGTAGGATGTTTACTTTCGATTCTGTGATGTCACTGCTGCGAGACCGGGCAGGAAGTGAACAGGAGCGGCGCACCGATCGACGGTTGTAGAAACTTTTTATAAAAGTAAAATATTTGGAGTTGTTTGTAAACTGATATCATGCTGTACCCTACTTTTCTAAGTACTTAAATATCTAAGACAATTTCACCATATTCTGCCTCAATGATTTTTCTTTCTATTCCAAGCGCTTAGTCCAAACGTTATGGTTGAAATATGATCTGATTTAGATTGATAAGATAGCTTCACTTTTTTGAGTGGGGAATGTACGCCTCAACTTAGGAGGATTTCTGAGGGTTATGATGACTGTTATGAGAGACTGCCCACTACTGACTGGATCCGGCGTAGCCTCTATTCCTGTGGCACTTCCGGAAGATCTCTATACATATACTTACCTTTATAGGAAAAGTAGAGAATCAGTCACCATGAGTGAATGCATCTGATAACCAAGTTTCTAGTCAACCTATAATTAGAGCTATGATAGCTTTCCGCCCGTAAGTTTGATATGCTCTTTCACGTAGATTTTTTATGTTTTTGCATCACTATAATTAAAACTGAAGTACCTATTGTTACAATAATACTTATTTTAAGTGTCACAATAACATAATCATCCAAATTCTGGCACTCGAAACTGCCGATGCCATAGATTCCGGTTTTCCCCATTAGCCACGGGTCCTAAGCGACGACTTTATCTAACGATTACAAAGTATAAATCTTCCTTTGAAGCCATGGCTTTGGTCAAGAGCTATTTACAGCCCATTGTGTGGCTTGTTATCTGCTGTCTCGCTAATTGAGTCATCCTACACCAGAATGGCATTGTTTGCAAAACTTGAGCGGCTCCGGCGCAGCCGATGTGGGTGGTCTCCCGATGTGCATTTGTTACTAGATACAATTTTATTTTCAGGTCACGAACTACCTTTTCTAGAAGCTATGAAATAGATTTGCGATATAAATGCATCTTACGTAAGCTTTTGCTTTTAGGTCTGGTTCAAGGTCTACCTAAATAAGTAGAAATATTTTTAATGGTTATAACTAGTTTAGATTATGGAAATATTGTTACTTAAATTAACTCATTTAATCAGTAGATTTGATTTGATAGGAAAATCGATGTTGATAGCATAAAACACAAAGTTTTTTATAAGCTATTTTTTGCATGTTTACAAAAATCTTATATTGTTTATATTTTGCCACTTAGCCCTTTATGAATTACCTAATGAAGTTTCTTATTTTAGTGTTGTTAATTAAAATGTTTGAATAAAAGCCATTTTCTAAAGCGCTAGCAGCGACATCACAGTCTTAATTTCTTAGAAAGCTATTTAAAACGTTGAAAGGTCCTATTCATTCAAGTCGTCACCGATCTACCGCAGAGCAAAGCAATTCATAATTATAATCATAATTCCATTACAGCGTCGACATTTCTAATCTAGCATCACAAAGAATATTAAAAAGTCGATGCGCAGACAGGGTGCGTGACGAAAGGTGGATCTATCCGCCATATTGCGATGGGGCGGGGGTGCCCGCGCGCACCGAAGGGCGTACAAATTGATTACGCCGCGGTGACGGACTGACGAGACCTCCCACGACGCCAGAGTTGTAGCTTTTCTATAGTCTATCGATGATATTTAAACAACTTCATTTGGCACATAAACGTATAGCTCATTTGCTGCTAAGCGTAGACCATTGCTGGATGCTTCAGTAGGGCCTTTAAACTGACGTGCAGCCGGTTCTTCTGATGACTAAGCCATTTAAAGCGCAATGGCTCCCATGAATATTGCTTAATAATGCCAAAGCTTTTATGACAGCAGTTTTTACTTTATGCACTCTTGCATTTAAATCAAGTAGGGGTACTAACTTAATCACCAATCTTGCCAAATGCTTATTTGCTAATCACATTTTGAGAGCTGTGTTTATAAAAATCTGACCCGAATTTTGCCCTACGTGGTAATTTAACCCAGAATCCCAAATAGGAACTTAAACCCCCACCATAGAGGTGGTGTACTCGTATGATAAGGTTTGAAACATACTCGTAAGTGTGCCATGCCACACGGGCGAAATTATGTCTTAACATATTATGTATCGAACTTTGTATCGATATGTCAACACAACACTAGTCGGTAGAACTTTAGCATTGACGCAATTGCCTTTCCTATTGTACGGCGTCATTTGAAGCGCGCTTCATGGTTCAGTTTGATTGAATATCGAAAATGTTCTCATGATGACCGTTTCATGAGCAACTTATTGCGTCCCTCGTGGGAATCGCCATTTCGCGTTTTTATCGAAAGCTACCTGAATTTATGTGTAACGTTTTTCTTGCAAGTCTTTTTGATGCCGCCCTAGTTGCTATTTTTTACTTCCTTTAGAACAATATATGAGGCAGAAAATTGCACAGTTGGAACTTTAAATTCAGTTATTTAGATAGGATTGATAAATCCCGACTTTATTACTTACTAGCGGGCGCCCGCGGTTTCACCCGCGTGGTTTCCGTTCCCGTGGGAATTGATCAAAATCCTTTCTTAGCGGATGCCTACGTCATAACATTATACCTGCATGCCAAATTTCAGCCCGATCCGTCCAATGGTTTGGGCTGTGCGTTGATATCTATCTATGTCAGTCAGTCACCTTTGAGTTTTATATATTAAGATTAAAAATCACAATCGTTAACACGGTTAAAAAGCTAAAATTACTTTTTTTAATGGTCACTTGCGCATCGCCATCGGTCGTGTTCGACTGCTGTCCCAGCGTAAGAGAGTATCCATCCCGCGACCAGTAAATATTATACAGAATATGAACTAACAATTTTAAATATACGTAATTGTATATAGTTTTAAAATTATATCCTAGGATTTGCAATGATTGATTAGTATCTAACGTCCGACTAATGCCGAATGAGATTAGTGCTCATCTTACTCGTAGTACATCTTTATCCCATTAAGGCCAGTCTTGAGGTATCCTTTAGGGTTTAAGCACTTTCCTAAGGCACTTGGATTAGCATTTTGTTGTTTAATGTATTATCCTTATCCTTAATGTATATTAAGTTGATGATTTTAATGTTTGACGATCTGGTATAATGGTTGAGAAATCGACTGTTATTTTACATAAATAAAGGTCGCGGATTCGATCTTCAATGGTTCTGTTCATGAACATGTCAGTCTTGATCTCTTATGTTTTTATATATTGGCAGAGATTTATTGCTATTCCATGGGTTTATGTGCTTTAGCTTTACCTCTACCAGTGCTGTCTTTACTCGTATACGGTGGAACGGTCCAAATCAACTCATTTATTTTTATAACATTAGTCAAAATCATCGTTTGTATTCGTCTCAAGTTCCTCAGCTTTAGAATTGTATAAACCGGGCTATCGATTACTTCCTTTAGATATGTATGGTGACCAGCAGAGTGGTTGCGAATGCTGCTTCACATACTCAAGTTCGCCGGTTAATCTTTGCCCGCGCTAAGCGTGCTATTAATTTTTCTACCATTCGATCGCGATGGAAAACCTGTTGTATAGTAAGCCTGAAGTCAGGCTCCATGTTATTGGAAACCTATCGGGAGTCCAATGTAACTACGGTAAAACCAGGATCATGATTTAAAGGTTCCCTAGATCGGGTCAAAGAAAGCGTTTAGAAAATGCTGACTATGTACGAGCGTGTTATCCCAGGAATCAGGATCATAGAATAAACATTAGGCTGCACCGCTGCAGGCATGCTCACGTGCGCCGATCCTTTCCTGTTATTAGTATCCTTAATTGCTCTAAGATTGGTCATGTTACTCTCTTTTATGGTAAAGCGGTCAAACTTAATTGTTTTTATGGGTGTCTGTTTTCCGAACGCTCAGTTATTGGTTTTGTAATCGGGTGTTGGTGGTCTGTCGTTTATTGACTCCAGCTTTGTCTACGGCATTTTAATAGACTGTTATCTGTAATTAATTGTGTCTTAGCTCCATTTCACGTCGCTTGTGAATTTATTGAGGTCTTGCGTTCAGAACGTTGGCCGCGTTGCAATGATTTTAATTGGATTTGATGTCAGCATTATCGGCCGAAGGACTTACTGGGAGTGGGGACTTATTAGGAAATGAAACCGTTAATGGGTCATGTCTCAACGAGAAAAATTGCTCAGTTAGAAATAATAAAAAAATTAAGAGTCATAATTTAATATAGACACACGAGTCAGATCAAAGAACAAAATGTTTGATGGACAAGATCAGATCTCGCAAGCCATGGTTTTGCAAGATCACATCAGAACACGTACAGCCACTATACAGTTTAGAAAGATTTCCTTAGAAGGCTTACTTTCAGGCTTCTTTGATCTTCTGGCTTCATTTGTTACACAACTATGTTTAAAAATAATCGTGATATAATCTTTATTATAGAAGTTATTCGAAACACGTGTCTTTTGTAGTTATTAGAACATCATCACATTTGATTCTGTTTTCCGTGCGTCGTTATTTTCAATCCATTAAATTACTGTAACATGTTAAGTCGTTTTAATATTTTGTATGCTGTTGCAGAACGCTGATTTTTTTTAACATAATTTTATATTTAGGTCGGCAAATATAACATTGGTCATTTGCATTACTAAATAATCCTACCTCTTTGTCATTTTGTCTTGCTAATGTTATAAGCAGCTCCTCATTATTACTCTTGATTACACACCAAGCAAGACATTTGGAAGAACATAAGTGGTTTTGGCAAACGATGCAGGGGTGTAAATGACTGTTATTTTATGCCATTGTGTGGTTATGATGAGTTTAAAATCATCGAATTTCGGTGTGCAGTGCGGTTGCATTACGTTTTATCCTTAATTAACTTATAAAAATATGGGGTTCAATCACTGTCAGTACCAATATAACGTGAACTGTTTGTTTCATTTACGATGACTGAGAGGA
Organism: Mecyna flavalis; assembly: GCA_949319885.1. Taxonomy (NCBI): domain Eukaryota; kingdom Metazoa; phylum Arthropoda; class Insecta; order Lepidoptera; family Crambidae; genus Mecyna; species Mecyna flavalis. Next base: position 6,775,632 of record OX439426.1, read on the forward strand.
GCTGGATACCCTGAAGTTATAAAATATGGTAAATAATTAGACACAACAATGGAAATCAGAGGCTCGAAGATCAGATGAGTCTACACTCTGGCAGCACATTCAGGAACGCTACCAGGGTGAAGCGTCCCTCAATGGAATAGGCAGCAGTAACCGCTTACCATCAGGTGCCTGCGTGCCTATCTGCCAACTAACCTAGTATAAAAAAAAAAGAAAATGGAGCAACGGATCGATATGATTTTTGGTAGGGTATACTTTGGAGCTGGAGGTTAAAATAAGCTACTTGTACTCTTTCCCGGGAAAAATATGTCAAATCATTACTTCTTAATGAGTGCGGAAGGCTCATCTATACTAATAATATAAAGAGGAAAGATTTTATTGTTTGCTTGTTTGTATTGAATAGGCTCCGGAACTACTGAACCGATTTGAATAATTCTTTCACTCTTGGAAAGCAGAGACATGGGGTACTTTTTTTCACGGATGTGGGGGAAGAGGAGGGATAATTGACAAAAGAAATGACGCGCGGGTGAAACCGCGGAGTCAACCGCTAGTGTTAAATAAATTACTTCATTTCATTACACACCATTAGATCGCAAATAAATAAAGAAGATTACTTGAGTTGAGAGTGAGTCAGCTTAGCATACAAATAAATAAATTTATAACACTGTAATTTCACTTTATGTTTGTTTTATAGCTAAACTTAACTGAAGATAGTAAATACGAAAGTAAACATGTTGAGGTATTCCATTTCAATAAATGCCTTTAACGACCTCTTGACCGTTCCTAGCTTAGTCACTCTATGACGTCTATATTTAAAACATGAGTAAAGCAAAAGGAATTCTGAATCCTTTCATTCTAAGTTCCAAACTTCGTGATAATATTGTATTCGGTATTGTTTTGAGCAACCTCACTTCGCGGCTTTTGTCAAGTTTGGCGTCATTGTGTTTGCGAATTCGGAATTTTTATATGGGCATTGTTCGACTTTTATTTTTCGTCGGTAGCCTCCCAGAGAGTTGGAACAAAGAGGTAACTGTGGAGTTACGAGACCATGCGTGAGTTATGGCTATGTACAGCGCTCACTGGTGTTTGAGTTGCGTGCCTCCGTCCTTATGGGCTCTTTAGTCAAGCTTCATTAGAGGTAATAAGGGCAAACAGTTTTTTACCAACTCCTGTATTCATGTGAATTCGAAGTAAATGCAGCTAGCTAGCTAGAGTTACACATAAATTTGAAATATGCTCCTACTCACGAGATGAAATATAAGAAATGGACAGCGTACCCAATATTGTTTATTGGAAAATTATCTCCCAGCATTTAGTCTCAAAATAACTAGGTATAAAACCTATACAATGGATGAACATTTTTATACTACGTCTATGTCAACTAGATACATATGTGAAATATCCAAAGCTATAAAAATATTTTTCTACATTCAAAAGCTTAAAATGTGTGGGATTCCCACACAGGTCTCAGTCGGCTTAAACTTCAATACAACCCACATTTTTTTGCGTAGTAGCTGAATTCACAGCCATAATGCCGAATAATGTCATCGTATGTACTTAAGCTTTTGGAATAAATTTCCGAGGACCATCCAGAGATTGGCGGCGTAGCTAATCGTTGTCATATGTCGTACTAAGCCATTACCAATGTTAAACTTTATATAATCTACCTACCTACTAGGTAACTAACACGGGATGCCGTTTCATGTCACAAATTTTCTGCAACGAAACCTGCAATTACATAATATAATATTCCAAAAGTAGTACGATAACTTTATAATGACAGATTATGCTCCATTAAATACTAGAGTTAGACTTCTATTATTTCGACTAGTATAATTTTTACTGTTCCTTGTTTATTACAGACTTCCGCTCCTTCCTTCGTCCAAGAAGAATTTAGTTTATCAAAACAATTTTATCACGCATCCGCTCCCACGAAAGAAATATTTTCCCAAGACAAATAGTAACCTAGATGTTGCACCCCACACTTCGTCTATAAATCTCTTTGACGAACAAATAGTCACTCTTTATCAGGTAAATTTTAAGTAAATAAAATTAATAGTAATAAATAGTCCACCCATGGACTTTACACCCGTTTGATTTGATCAGAAAGTAGTCAGATTCCATGTTTATTAAAGTTCTATTCGTCTTCCGGGTTTTTAATTAAATTTTGATCTATATCTATCATGGGGACTCGTCCCTGATCAATGTAGATTACTTAATCAGGCCGGGCAATTTTGTACTTGAATTTTCGAAAATAGCGTAGGTTTGTTATGTTCAATCCACATTTAGCATCTGCATTGTAACCATGACTTGATTTCAATGAGAGATGGAGGTCTTTACCCTGTAATGGGGCATTGCATAGGCCGATACTTTACTTGTATTCACAAAAGCCCGCCAAAGTTTCCATATCATCTTACAGTCGCGTAATGTTATTCACATCCAATCCACGACGAAATGTATCCGATCGCTCGCAATGTACTCGTAGGCTGTAACACAGTTTGGCATCGATTAAATGTATATGAGATTGTATATGAGAGCGAGTGGGCTGTCTACCTACGTCAAGCAGAGCCATCAACTTTTACTAGCTATTGTGAGTGCAGCTAGCTGGGGGGTAGTGACGTCACAGTAATTTGCGGTGACACCAGTTCCTTCTGGACGTACCGTATAGGACTGAACTTGCGTTAGACTAGTGTTTAATAATTGGATACATGAACATCTATTGAATTCATGTCTTTTTTGTTTTATGACTGACGTTTTGGTCTTTTGATTGAAGAACTTTATTCAGTTGATTATGATTATTACTTGATTACTTACCTATTTTGTTTAGAAGCCGGGTGTTTTAACTGACTTCTTAACAAATTAGTTAATCAAGTCATAAATCTATAACCATAACTGATCCTTACACGAAAGAAACATTTTGTGTCAGAAAATGTATTTTTGTGTTTCCTGGGTGTTTCTATGTTAATTATTTAGATACTATCCGATTCAAATGCTATTCAGATGACACCATTTGGATTTGAGCGAAAAATGACGTCAACTGCGACTGTCCGTAACGTTAGCAACGCATTATTTTGTCAGTGTGTGTGTCAGTCATCACTCTCGCGTAACGCAACTCCAAAAGGTATTATCCTAATAGCATTTGATCCAGATTCAGATAGTACGTATTTAAACTACAAAAAAACATACAAGTAAGTTTTTGCGTCTGGCTTCCATACTGTTAAGCATGCTTAGTTTGGATACAGATATTACGAGTATGTAACTCTTATGTCAATGAATGTACTTTTTACTTCCCTATTAGTATCTCGATTAAAATGAAGTCATCATGATTCCCGGCGAGCGAGGAGTCAGTTTTTGCGACGATTAACATTGTATGCATTGATTAACGACTCGGCGCTGTCTTAGTGAATTATTGCGTTTTAATATGGCAGACAAACGTCCATAAATAAACATAGGACGATAAAGCTTTTAACAATGAATGTATTATAAATGTTCATTTTGATTGATATTGAAGACGCTGTACAATTAGATAGTACACAATTGCGTGGGATTTTGCCGCCCAGAGCGCTGGCCGGAAACTTACTGCCCTATAGACATGTGGGCTTCATACCTACAAGACCCACATAAAGGTATACCCATTCCGTAAGGAAAAGGGTGAAAGTTCTACCCATTTCGTAAGACGAAAAGTACCAATTTTCCGCTTGCACACGAAAGCGTAATCGAAAGCGAAATCTTTCACGAAAATACTTTTTTTTTGCCTTCTTGCCTCTATACCAATTTTATTTAAATCTTAGCGCTAACGTGTAAAGACAACGAACAGGCAGTAACTTGCGCAATTTATAATATTAGTATTGATTTTAAATTCAAAACAGTTTAAAATACTTGATACTTTATCTGAGGGCTTCTCCAATCCGTTGTAACCACTTTTGGGTATCTTGCATTTCGTTCGCATTCTTAGGTATAATGTAAACCGATGGCATACTCCATAATTCTGCAATTTCGATTCGTAGACCTTTTCACGAAGCCGTTAACATCAACTATATAGTTTAGTTATTCTGGACTCGACAACAATAATGGTGCAAATACGTGGATAAGATAACGTTTTTATAGGATTTGAATTAAACTTTAATCGTTCATTGTTTGTAAGGTTCATTGAAATATAAAAATGTCGTTTGTATGTTAATCTAGTCGTTAAGCCAACTCACACTTGGTAACATCTAACTTTAGAAATTGGCTTTTGCCGTCCCTTATTAAAGATTAGTGAAAAAGCTTTTAATGTAGAAGATAAAAATTCACACCTTAATTTTCTTCACCTACGCGATATTTTGCATATTATTTTCTTTATAGAATACTAGCTTTCCGCCCGCAGTTTCACTCAAGCGTAATTTCTTTTTTTAAATATCCAGCGGGAATGAGACGCTTCCCGTAGGAATTTTATAGCCTATGTCCTAATCCGGGTTATAAATTATACGTGTGCCAAATTTCATCTTAATACGTTCAGCCGTTTAGGCGATTGAGTAACAAACAAACATCCAGACTTTCGCATTTATAATATTAGTAAGATATTTTATGGCAAGTTTTTTCTGCATATACAATTTTGCAGACAGACGTATTGTTCTGTTCAATGCAATGTTAATCTTTAGAATTGAACCAACCTTGCGCGAATTTACGGTAGTTGGAGAGTGGTAAGTACTTGTCAGAATTATGATTAAATGTAGGTGTTATTTATCAATCGTAATTTAGAATTCAATGAATACAAATCCGTAATGTTTAGAATGTCGTATGTTTATTGGAAGCATTTTCATGATTGCCTAAGAAATAGGTTTTTTTTTTATTGATAGACAAAACTGTGTCAGTGCTACGGCTCTATATTTATCCACAGACTATAGAAGTATTTTGTTATTGTTGATTACTTATCCGTATTTGAATAGGACCCGGTAAACGAGAATAGGACCTGAGTAGTCTTGCAAAATGTTTTCTTATGTGGATGTTATAAAATATCGTATGTGAGAGACGTTATCAAAACATTATCTTCATTGTGTTAGATTTGCGGAACAATAAAGTGGGCAGTTTGTAGCGGTCGCCGCGATCGCTGCAGTAATCTCCTCGAGCGATTGCTCTATCCGGTGACGGAGTAAAGTATCGCTAGTTGATTATTGTGTTTATTTGCGCGCGCGCGTGTGTTGGTGCGCGCGGCTGTGTGCATGCGTGCGAGCGGTAGTGCCACCCAAGGCGCGGCCACACGCGTCGCCCACCCACGTGGCAGGGGCGCCGCACCGCGGCCCGCACAGCCCTATCGCCATATCGCGCTCGCCCCATGCCAAACCTGCTACCGCTGGACATCGATACGCGCACTGATTGACACATGCCACTCGGATAAGGCCGGTCTAATTGAGAACGGATTAGGCCTACCGCGTGTGTCTTGCGGGACAAGCAAAATAAACCGACCGAGAGATATTTACAACCCAATAAAATTATAATTAAATAAAAGCCTGTCTGTCTGCGACCAACATTGTATAGGACTTGGCGTGGTATGAATTTATGTATTTTCTTAATTAATATGCGAATGACGGGGATTATTTGCCTTTGAATACAGATAATCTGATAAGCATGCAACTTATTTGCTTACTTATCTAATTAACGGCTTTTAACGATGTAAATTATAGTTGCATAATCTTTTACAAAATATTAACATTTATTACGATTGTCTTACAACAAATAAGCGATGTCGTGAGTTGGGACTTGTTTATTAATGTATGCTCTTTCGTAACCAACATCACAAGCCTTACTTTCAGAGGGAGGTTGCATTTAGAATTGGATTCTCGCATATTTGAATAATCTGTGGGCAAAAGGTCAGAACGACAGCCGTAAAAGGCAAGCACAGAGTGTCGTAGGCCACAATATTTGTGTGGGTCGACATCATTCATGTTAATGGGCTTCTATAAATGTGTTTAAACCAAGAATTGCATCAGACGCAGTGTAAGTGTAATTTACGATTGCATCTTATTATGAGAACATAAATTATAGAAGAGATTGCAAGGAGATATCCTTTCAAACAGTATTATGTATTATATTTTAGTTTACAAACTCAAATAAATGTTTTCTTTTTATTCTATTCCATGTGGGGTTTATCACTATGTTTTATGAAGGCTCTTGATATACTTTCATGACCTAATTGACCCCAATACTAAAAAAACTATTTTAGGTGCATCGATTTATTTTTAACAATTTTTTTATTATTACAACCTCCTCTATAACCATCTAAATATCTTAACAAATCTTACAATGTATCTTATACTCGTAAGCACCGATAACAATACAAATTAGGTCCTTGAATTAGGCCGAAAGATTTAATCACTTTGTTTTCTTCTTTTTTCAAACGAAATATATTTAAAAAATCACTGCAAAAATCCCCGGGCCGCGTTGCGCGACACCTGCCGCGAAATAGCGCGTGCGCGAGCGCTGCCGAATTTTGCTCGCGCGCTTCTACACCGCTCATTCAAGCTCTGATTGAGCATTATCATTCCTCGGGGTGCCCATTCAGTGACCGACGCCGACGCCGGAAACCTGCAGATCTTATCAAATCAATTGAAAATTAATATTATCACAACCGTATTCATTTCATGCAGATTTGTCAATACTTAAGTAATGGTTCCCCGAAGTCATCGTTACTGTTTATTTAAAGGAATGTTGAAAATAAATTATTGTAAACGATAAATAAACGCGCCAGGCGGTGCCAATAATTTACTTCGAAACTAGGACAACCTCTTTACCAAGAGTAGCTTTTACATATTTTTTACAGATGACGTCTATATACTGAGGATGTCTAAAAGAATATCAAAATAGGGAATATTAATTTCCTAAATTGATCTAACATTTTTCATCATGTTTTTAGTGATTAAAAGCAACAAGATTTTAGTATAGTGTCTATATGTAGGTATCCGTATTCTATCGAATGAGCGCCCATGCGCCCAAATCAATCCTCCAATAGTATTATAAAGCTTTACTTACTTAAGTCCCAAATTCTTAATAAATGAAATATTTAGGGAATTTAAAAGATTTGTAAAATCTTAGTATAAATTGTAATGCTTATAGAAATTCGACAGCTTATTGCAGCTTTGACTGTACTGTTAAATATTTAACCACGTATAATAAAATTGCTGTTACAGTTTTGGGCATTGGCGTTCCGTTCTGACAAATAAAACAAATTCTATAGATGAATTCGAAATCCTGCAGAAAACCATTAGAAATAGAAAAAAAAATCTATATAACTAATTTTTAAAAAATAAACGTGAAAATTGTTTCGTAAGATTTTTATTATCGCATTAGTCATGTAACAATACGAGTACAAGTGATAACCCGGAGAGTCAATGACTAAAATGACGTTTTGTTTTTGTCATAAAAACAGGTTGATCAGCTCCGTTATGTATGTTTTGTCTCGCGTATTATCTTGTTGCTCGTATTTACCAAAACAAAACTGAGTATTCTATTTATATAAACTTAATCTAACCTTACAATATTTATGAGACGCTTTGTGACAGCATACTGTTATCATGATTTATTATTTGGAAGGCGTTAAGTTTTGATCTAAATGATTTTTATTGAAGAAATTTATAACAGACGAACATGGCGAAGCAACTAAAACTAAAACTACTTTATTTGTTTTAACATTTGTATTTTTATAAATACTCGATTTAGATTTTCCGCCGTGTATATCGATCGAAAGAGAGATTGCACAGATTGATGAAAACTCAGCCTACGACGTCTTGGAGTCGGTTAATTGATCAATTATATTTCATTAGCAAATTAAAATTGCACTGATATAGAAATTACCTTTTATTTCTGATTAATCGATTTTAATTTTGGTAGTTTCACACAAATGTCCATGGGCCACGTTGATCATTAGGTTCATTTGCTCAAAGTCTTCCTCTAACATAATCGTACCCAAAAACTTGACTGCCAGACTGTTCATTTATAATTACACCTTTATCAAGAGATACACATTTTTGGAATTAAACTTAAAACACCAAAGAAAATCGAAAACACTGCTCAAGTATTTATATAACTCAAATGTCTCTTAAGCTGTTTATGTTAGACCAAGAATAAGCAGTTGCTTATTCACTGAGCTCGGTGGGCTCAAGACAAATAACTTTGTTTGCCAAATGGGTAGCTGGTGGCGCAATTTATTGGAGTATTAAAATATCTAGACGTTCTCCAATTCTAACACACAAGAGTTATCGCTATCATTAGCGTATCCGATTGTTTTTTATACAACATCGGAAGCTGGACTTCCAGGAACGAAGTCTCATTAAGAATCCCAGCTTCCCAATTCAGCGAGAGGAAACTAAAAATAAATGTCAGGAATCACATACATTTATTGACCTGATCCGAAAATATTAATTTTTTTAATATCTTACATCACTTACTAGTTATGATCTGATTCCAAAGTAGTTTAAGCAGTTGTGTTATGGGTGTAGGAATCAATAAGGCACTACTTTAAGTATACTTAAATAGATAAACGTCCAGGTACAGATCAGATACATATAAATATGTGTAGCATAAGGCAGGATCACCACCAAATGCACAAAATATGAGCCAATCAAATTGTTATGACAAGTAGCAGAAACAAACTTACTATAATTAATCCAAACGATTGGATTAATTCAAATGCCTGTATTAGTTTTAAATGTTTGTTTTAAACATATTAATAAACTATCATCTAAAAATAATTTAATTGCTATCGATCGATAATTTCTCTACATTAATTACCATTTATATCAACAAACAAAACCGTCTGAACGCATACATATTTTATAACTTGTATAATAAAATTTCATGACTTTTAGTGTACATTTAACATTTTGTTGATGAATATTTGATAACATATTATAAGTCAGGATAAAAAATGAACCAGACGAGATATGAGTGGTGGTGTAATTATAACTTTTAGTTTTTTATTCAGGTAGAGGCATATTGCCGTCCCCGGCCCGCCTGTCGCCACGTAATCACCATGCCTTTTGATATCGGTACTATGCTTATTTTAGCGTCATAGATTATTATCGAGCGACCATAGAGTATAATGTGTTCAACACTATCGTGTAACTAATAACGTTGAACTTGGAACATCAAATTAAAGACAAAATTCTTGGAAGCCTTTGGGACTTCTCCATATCTTTCTAACTCTCCCCAAGTGTGTCTACATTTGCGTAGACTAATAAACTTTACCACAAGCATACATGTTTATATAAAATAGAAAAAACAGAAATAACATACTCGTAATTTTATGGATAGAAACAAATATACCTAATACCATCGATATTTAATTATATTATTATTTTAAATAATCTGTGGCACTGCATATTACCCTCCCGCTTGCTTCAAGTAATCTATAAACTCTGCTATAGCAAATGCTCTGTGCACTAGCCACTTCTCACAAACATTTTGCTCGTAGGCAGCAAAGTTACCGAGAAGTTTCCTCTCAGTTCTGTACACGTATGCGGGTGCCAGGCGGCTTCCTTTACCGGCGGCTACCGAGAACCGTCGCCAGGGCGTGCCCAATCATACCGCCGTCAATCTGCCCTATAGAGACATTAGCCATTTCGGACGACACCGATTAGCTGCGAGCGTTCTTCCGCTGGTCTTCCAAATGACTTTTTCAAGGCGGCGGCAAAAAGTAAAAGTTGTAACATCTTTTTTATTGCGAATACAATAAGTACTTTCGCCTTGTTCGGGTGAATATGATATGCAATGTAAAGTTGTGTAACTTTAGTTTTAATGATGTAAAAAGTCTCTTTGTAATAAAAAAGTAGTTTTATGAATAGCACTACCATTTACCTATAGGTAGGTAAGTAGTGACAGAAGAAGCTTAAACTATTCGCCAGAAAAATACTCTCCATTTGCTTTCAAAACGTTTTATTTCATGTCCACTTATTTTTCAAGTTACAGATCTATAGGTATTTGAATAAAAAAGCTCACCTATTTCTGTTACGTCATCATTGCTCCATGCGACTTTTCTTCTTCCATTTTCTTTTGTTTTACAATAAAAGTATGGAAAAGCATCTGATGTTTTATTAAAAATGTTTTTTTTTTAATTTAGCGTAACGTAATTAAAATTAACTCATTTAGTATAAAAGGAAATAAAATTGCTAGTCAGTTAATAATAACTATGTGACGCAATCCTTGCTCAAGAAAATACAGTCTTAATCCCTAAGTTACTATTAAATAAATGTTTATTAAGTTCGTTATCTGTGTAATTTCCAGAGAAGTGATAATTACTATAATTTACTCCATAGATAAGTTATAAACTGGTTAACATATTGGCGGGGAACTAATTGACCTCCCGTGCGGTCCACTCAAACGCATATTTGCCAATATTGTTGGCAGTAAAGGTGGCCAGACTGTTAAAGTTCTTACAGTTTCTTTGTATATTACTGCTTTTGCTGAATGCGTACTTTAGTTGTCAAGATTAATAAATAGGTACACTAAAAGTTAGGCATATTTGAAATAAATGATCAGAAGAGCCTTAGTAGCAGTAAACAATCATGAATAGCATTCCTACAAATATCTGCATTTTTATAAACAATATTCATTAGTTGTAGCATCCACATGATAATTGAAATATATTTCTATTAATTTATGAGTATTAATATATCTAGTTTTTGCTTTTTTAAAAGAAAAACATATTTTTTAGGAAGTAGTCTTAAATTATATAATTATTATATTTACCAACCCGCACTGGGCCCGCGTGGTGAAGTATGGCCCACTATCTCACAATTGAGATAAGGCCTGTGTCCCAGCAGTGGGAACGTATATAGGCTGATGATATAGGTATTATATTTATGAAGTACATTCTAAATTGCATAGTAATGAGGTACATAGTACTAACATGTATCATCTGACATATACCCTCTTATTACAAAAAACATCGCTAAAACAGGTTTAAAACTGTACTACTTAGTACAGGTTTAGGTCCGGACTATTTTTTAAAACTTTCCTTATTACAAAACAAATACCAACATAAGAATAATTTACTGGTACTAACTCGTTTAGTGCGTTTCATTTTACAAGACTATGTTTTATGACATGTTTTTAAATCTTTAAATAGGATAGTAAAAATAATAATTCTTTATTTATAAATGTGTTTTAGTAATGTGAGAAAAAGTAACATTTATTTTTAATTTTCTGTTCACAAATTAAGTAATTCTTTTCAAAATTTGTCTTTCTATACGTAGAACGGAGCGAAATTTTTAAAGTGTTATCGTTTTGACGTTTGAAAGTTAGTCCATAGTAAAACTAGGGGCACCGGCGGACTTTCTTAGGTCTAACTTTAGTACTCGAAATGAAGTAAAACTTCGTTTTGTAATAGCGTTTGACTTTAGTCAGGAGTTTAGTCAGGACTAAGCTCGGTTTAATTTTTAAACCACGTTCTGTAATAAGAGGGATAAAGTTGAGAATTTATACTAATCTGAATATAAAAAACGCCATATTTAAATTTCAAAAATACCCTGGCAACACTTACAAACAAGTTGTTATTTAACTTATCAGAGCGCACACGCTAAATCGTAATTAAATGTAACTTATTTGCTCGCTGTAGTGGAAGCTCCTAGGCCTTTAATAATTAAGATACTTATTTTTACTAGAGAACTCTTGATATAGTCCTTTAATTTGGATATTGACCATAGATAAACAAGAATGTTAAGGAGAGCTTTTTTTATGCTTAATCAGTAAGCAGACAGGCAAGCAGCCCACCTGTTGGTAAATGGTCACCGCTGCTTATTTCATTCAAAGACTTAGTCAGAAAGTGTCGCTCTATGTACTGCCATATACATATTATATTTATACAGTCTAGTAGAATTGTAAAATAATAATACTGACTTTATGTTTTACTTAAATTACTTTTTTCTGCTAATAATTCGTCACATATTGTACCTTTTAATTATACTTGAATTGTCCATGATAAAAGCATTTAAGGCTCTTTTACAAAAATTAGCACTGAATAAGGGAGTTCCATTATGGTATGTTGTATACTGCGGAGTACGACAAAACCTGCATTGTCTAAGCGGGTCATGGTAAACAGCATCCAGCCAGAGCAGTTTGAAGTCGGTGCCAAGCCAAATAGTAGGTACCCAGATTACGTACCTACGTCCGCGGATTAATAAGTAACCCTTTATAATACATAATATTATTATATATCATTTTTTATTACCTTTGGCTTGGCACCGACTTCAAACAGATTAGTAGGTACCTACCTAGCACGTAAAATACAATTTAATTAATAGGCTTAGACAATAAGCGCATTTGATGAATGTCTTATTAAAATTATTTTTTGCTTTTCAGTTTTTTAGGTAGTTTTTTTTTGTTTCTTTTTTTTTTTGAAGTCGGTTTAATTTTTTTAAAAAAAAGTTTGTTTATTTTTCTATTTTTAGTGTGAATAACACGTAGGTAGTGAGTAAAACTCTTTCATAATAATGATAGCGAAAATACGAGTAGAATTGTATTATTTGATAATAAATAATAATATTAGGTATTCATTAAGTGTTCAGCACCATGGGTAGGAGGAGAATGCGTTTATGCACCATAACCGCAGGCTAGCTAGACCCGCGGCCGTGTGTGGGACTCGAGACCGAAGCGTCCGCTACCCACTACACTCCCCCGGTTTCTCCTTCACACCCGATTAGGACGAGCCGGTGCTAACCTTATTGGCTAGTGACCAGCCCATCCCCGGGTAATCATCAGCTTAGCTGCAAAAGTACATGAAATACAACTAACGTTCCACATATTCCTACAACACTGAAAGAATTATCCCCTAACTCATAACCGTTAAGGAGTTGTACTTTCCATCATCACCTTAGCTGCAAAAGTACATGAAATACAACTAACGGTCCACATATTCCTACAATACTGAAAGAATTATCCCCTAACTCCTAACCGTTAAGGAGTTGTACCTTCCATCATCAGCTCATCAACATAAAATGATGTCTATCGGACGCAAAAACTTGAATGGCTTCAGAAAAAACAAGTAACGCGTATGCGCAGCCTATAAAATTTGAGGTTTTCCCTTGATTTTTCCGGGATCCCATCATCAGATCCTGACATGGTGACAATGGGACCACCTCGAAACTATGCACTTTCAAATAAAAAAAGAATTATTTAAATCGGTCCACAATTGACGGAGAAATCGACGGACATACATAAAAAAAAAAAAAATACATACAGTCGAACATATAACCTCCTCCTTTTTTGAAGTCGGTTAAAAATAAGTTAACAGCATACATTTTGCCGTCAAGACTATTGATAGAAGAATATTGATTGTATGACAAGGATTTATAAATAATAGTTTTGCTCTTTAACCTACGTATATTTTATTTATCGGTATTTTATTCTAATGTAAAGTTCATATTAGTGTTATAAGAAAATAAATTACTATATTAATTTATTGTGATATCACACTTTAAATTGTATTTCTTAATGAGTCCCCTTAGTAAATCCTATCTTATAATTTCCTTTTAATTAAATATTACCTTAGAATATGTTTTGTTTGCTGAGAAGAAGGCATTTAAGCACCATAACCTAGCGGAGCGAGACCCGCAGCTGAGTATAGGAATCGGGACTTAACTTCCCCGATTTTTCTTTACACCCGAATTAGGGGATAAGGTATTCGCCTTATAACAATTAACCAACACCTTAGAATTGTGCTACTACTTATTTTAACTTATAGTTGGTGAGAAAAAAATAAAAATAAAGGCTTGGTAACAACTCCAAATATGCATTTTAAATTAGTGTAAAGGACCGTTCAAACTATTCTCCAAATAATTTTTGTGTGAAATAATGAACCTAATGTGTGATGAGGACTAAAAACATTGCTTTTAAGGATATAACCGTAAAAAGAACGTTATTTGTGATACAATAATGTTATATTTAACCTGCAAAAGCCTCATCTACAAAAGAGTTCAACGCATCACATTGTGAACGAGTACGGCAAATATCGATTTTAGTATTATTTTTTGTTTTGAAGAGCATTTCATACATTGATCCCACTAAAATAACTTATTTACTTATTAAAATTAACTTTGACACCACAAATATAGCCGTAATTAGATATCGAATACAGGCATAACAGTTATCAATCACACATTCAATAAAATGTTACGGGGTGAAAATATGAGCCCACAATTTCACAAAATGCCTAAAAATTCAATCTTTTAAAGGAGGGCCGAAAGTATAATATATATATTTTGCTTAAAATCACTCTACCATCAAATTACTAAAATAAAAACGTCTCTTCGATATTAAAATTTGACTGATATGATCATACGAAATTCGCAAAAAAATCAATAGCAACGATTCACAAACCAAATTCCAGAAATAACTATTCGTAGTTGAATCCAAGCAGTCCATATTTTACTTGTAAGACAAACTTTACTATTGCACCGAGGGCATAGGTCGTCAAAGTAATTATACACCTTTACTTACTCCTAGTTGTAACATTAGCACACAACAAAATACTATTCATATTAGTGAAACTTAACGTGGACAGAGAGTAGTAAACAGTACTGGCTACTTGTCAAAAAGCCTTATCTCTGCATCGCAGTAACAGAATATTGCTTGTACTGTTGCAACAAAAATTAATACGCTCGTAAAACCCAAGTAAGTCGGAATCATGTCATTCTTCAGCGATAAAGTATTTAGTTAACATCGACACACGTATTGTTTATAAATTAAATTATAATACACTTGAAATCAGAGGCTCGAAGATCAGATAAGTCTACAGTCTGGCAGCACATTGAGCGACGCTTCCAGGTGAAGCGTCGCTCAATGGAACAAGCCGCAGTGGCCGCTTACCATCAGGTGGGCTGCGTGTCTGTCTGCCAACTGACCTAATATTTTAAAAAACGCGTGAACTATACGTTATCACATAGGAATTTGATATTTTCCCGGAATAAATAGCTTATAGACCGACAAACTTATCTGTTCCGGTGGTCAAAATTGGAACTACGTGAAATGCTATGCAAAAACGATATTTAATGACAGTTCTAAATCGACAGTAGCGACGCCGCCACCGGTACAGATAAGTTTGTCGCACTATAAGTCACTCTAAAGCTCCCAAACTATCCCCATACCAAAAACACATTGATCTTTTATTCCGTTGTAATTTTATAAAATACAAACAAAAATACTTTTATTTCTGTTATGCTATGAGAACTGAGCATCATCCCGGGATAAAAAGTAGGCTTTATCCTTATCTAGTATATACTACTAGTATATAATTATCACGATGAATGACATAACATATGTACGCTCATGCACTCAAACTTTTCTTTTAAAAATGCTTGTACAGTCAAAAGCACGTCAGACGTAACACTTTGGACTTTGTACCGCTCTTATGTCGGGGGCATAAGTGCTATTATCGAACTGCAAGTGTATACCGTGATGTGCCGTTGACCGTGCGTGCAGCCTCGACTTCTGGTGTTATTTAGCCAGCTTACATCACATGAGTCGTAAAATCGTCTTTGTAAGTTAAAAATTGAAATTACCTAACTAACCGTTTTTTAATGATTCGAAAATTGATATCGAGGAAGTAACATACATGAAGTTACATTTACTTTAATTATAAAAATACTGGTCAGTTTATGTTTATTGCTCTGAATCGAATGGCTTAATTGTGTGAACGTTTTATGAATAAATTGGAACGTACTTTCTTAATACATATATGAATTTGGAAATTGAAATGCTTTCGTGTGGTATTATAATAGAACATTAAAGTCTCTCTATTTATCAGTACTAGCCAGTACACTTAAAATCAAAGGCTCGAAGAGCAGATGAGCCTACAGTCTGGCAGCACATTGAGCGACGCTTCTAGGTGCAGTGTCCCTCAATGGAATAGGCCGCAGTGACCGCTTACCATCAGGTGGGCTGCGTCATGCATGCGTGTCTATCTGCCAACTAAAGTAGTATAAAAGAAAGCTATCGGTAGTAGTTGTATACTTTATATTTTATTACTTGTTTTCGCTGCCTTGTTGCTTTATTTATTATTCAAAATTTTTGCTGCTTCTAAATATTCCAAGCTGTCGCTAAAAGTTTCTCTAAAGGGACTTAAGAAGTTAAAATAAAAGCCGTGTTTTTCTTTTAATTTCTTAATCATAAACATCGTATAAATCTTGAAGTTCCGGCATCAAAGCCAATTTTCGTGTCGCGAGCTCAAAATTATGTTATTATGGGAAAAGACCGCCATTACGTAATGAATGCGCGTGCGCAGCGGAAACAATACTGAGTGTTTATGTGTGCTCTGGAAGATAAAGCAACTCGCACGCTTTGTTGGTACAGTGTACTTAGAAACTGAAAGTTAACTGAAAATTATGTGAGGTAAAATATTGTTTAGTTTCAGTCAAAATATACTGTGTTAAAAACCTATATATAGATCACACGCAATACAAAGGCAATGGAGCATTGCCTTAGATTTTCTACCAGGCGCTTCTTCAAGCCCCGCCTCCTGGATCGCGTCATGGTATTCTTCAACCACTAAGATTCATCATTCATCACGTCACCCGAAGATGACCAATGACAGCGTCGACGGTTGAAGAAGAATCTCTAGCTTTTAAAATTATTTGACACTCTGAAATTAACGCTTCATTGTAGAACACGAATTAAACCTCTCTCTGTTTATATTCTCAAGTCGTCTGATTTTATAATCCCAATCGCATCATACTACATTCAAACGCTTCTCGTTAACATAATTTGGACCTTCGTTCCGGGATCTTCAGAAACCAGACCAGACCATATACCAGAGGAGAGACCAGGAAAACCGTTGGATAGAAGACGCAAGCTGACAGTCACCGACATCTATAAAGCGCAGTTCGGTAAGACGTGCCAGCCAAGATATCCCACAACCTTCCCCTTCGCTTGTGTTAATACCGTTTTATTATCAATTCCAGTGCTGTACGTGGGCATTACTGGTATTACGCAGACCGCAGTCCATACTTTCACCGCTTCAGGATTCGCAAAACGTGAGTACATCAGCTTCTACATTCCCTAACATACATTCCCCAACATGCCTAATACTATGATGGATCAGCCTAATTTGTTACTTCCCGGCAAATCTCCTATGACTTCCCCTAATAAAACAAGCAGTGAGTTAAGTGCTCTAATTCGCAAAAGAAGTCACATTAAGGGCAGATTAACTAAGCTGCATAACTATATCCAATCTATGGTTGAAAAACCGTCATTATTTGAAAAAGCCGAATTTAAATTACGTATTCAAGGTTCTTCATCCCTTTTCTCTGAATTTAATAACATCCAGTCTAAAATAGAGGAATACTCTGATAATATCGATGAACAGTTAGACTATAGAGAAGAATTTGAATCCTGTTATTACAAATTAATTGCTAGATCCGAGGGTATGCTATCTGATGACAAGATCACTGAGCATGTACCTAATTCTTCCCTAAACCTAGTGAAATTGCCAACTATTTCTTTGCCGAGCTTTGACGGGTATTATGAAAACTGGTTAGAGTTTAGGGACACTTTTTTGTCACTTATACATAATTCTAAAGAAATAAGCCCTATACAAAAGTTTCACTATCTCAAATCATCATTGAAGGGTAGTGCTGAATTAGTTATCGATTCTTTAGAATTTTCGGCCTCAAACTACACCGTTGCATGGGAGTTACTCATTAATAGATATGATAATAGCAGGTTACTAGTTCACAACCATGTCAAGGCACTATTTTCAATCCAGTCCCTGTCTAAGGAGTCACCCGTGTTACTAAGAAAGCTCATCGACACCGTATTAAAAAATATTCGCGCATTAAAAATTCTCGGCGAGCCTACTGAACATTGGGACACCCTTATTATTTATATAACGGTCTCTAAACTAGACTCCACTACAGAACGAGAATGGGAACAGCACAAAAGTTTACTATTCTCAAGAACCACTGGTGACTCCCAGGCTAGGTTACGGATTGGAGATTTGCTTGAGTTTATTGGGCGTAGGGCAGACATGTTAGAAACGTTAATGGTCACACACAGCAAATCCACCCACGAAACAAGAAAACAAACCACTAATTACGCATCACATTCACAAAGGGTACACTGTAACGTTTCTTCTACGTCCACGAATAAGCCGCAACAAACACACTACAAACCTTGTCCTATGTGCAATTCCAAGCATCCGTTATATTCATGCCAACAGTTTTTAGATTTGTCAGTAGGAGACAAATATAAATTAGTCACACAGCATAAATTATGTGAAAACTGTTTGCGCTGCGGACACGCAGCGATTGACTGCCGGATCGGCCCGTGTCGGCAATGTTCGAAGAAACATAACACACTGTTGCATCGGGACGGATCTAATGGAGGCACGCAAAATAACGCCTTAGCGTTATTCACGTTAGATAACGAATCGAACGTTAGAAACACGCAACAGTGTTCGCCCACTAATATACTAAGCGCGCAATTTAGCGAACCGGTTCTATTGTCCACTGCAGTTATAGAAATACGCGATAATAACAATATTTACCACACAGCGCGCGCGATTTTAGACAACGGAAGTCAGCGTTGTATGATAAATCAGTCATTATGCGAAAAATTAAACACGCAAATGATACAGTCCACTCATAGCATCAAGGGTGTAGGGAGCTCAGTAATGCAGAGCACAAAAATCTGTAACGTCACTATCAGGTCATTATGTAGCCCTTACACAGCCAATATACAATGTTTAGTGCTTCAGCATATTACTTCTTGTTTGCCGTCTACTTCAATTGACGTAACTAATATTCGCCTTCCACCTCACATTCAGTTAGCTGATCCTAGTTATTTTGAGTCACGCCCAATTGATATCCTTATAGGTGCAGACTATTTCTGGGACCTCCTTGATGAAGGGAAGATTCGCTTAAAAAATGGCCCAGTTTTACAAAACACTAAGTTGGGATGGATAATTTCGGGACCTATTCACACTAGTACTCGCAATAGCTCTCATGTTTTTTGCAATTTTACACAGGCACTAAATGCACAGATAACTGATATACGCAGTGAAAAGGAAAAGGCTTGTGAGGAACACTTTATAAAAACTACAACACGCACATTAGACACTTTGGACAAAACTACCAAAGTGTTAAAGTCAAGTTGCTTCCCGCTAAGAAAATCATTATTTAATTCTAATCGAGAATCATCCGAGTCTTTCTTACACGCATCAAAGGAATTGTCTCTCGGTGAAAACGTTCATCAAAAAACATTAAGTCTTGGTTGTTACAATCAATCTGATACGCTTCATTTTCAGACCTCAGAATTTAATATTAATTATGACAAATTAACTAAGCGCGTTATACTGTCGAAGATTTCAAAAATAATTGATCCACTAGGCATACTCTGTCCGTTCATAATCAACGCGAAAGTTTTATTACAAAAACACTGGTTAACAAAGGTCAGCTGGGATGATCCGCTGCCCGATGACGTCACGCAACAGTGGAAGCGTTTTGTCAATAACATGCCATTACTTACTAATATACGCGTGCCACGGAATGCAGTAGGTAACAATCCATTGCGTATCGAATTGTTATGTTCAAAGGAAAAGGTCGCACCAATAAAACCTACTAGTATACCAAGGCTAGAACTGTGCAGTGCTCTGTTAGGTGCTAGACTATATGAAAAAATACAACAGTCACTGTCACTGCGTTGCCAATTTAGTAATGTAATCAGTAAAACCGCGGAAAACTTAGAATGCTCTAGTTCAGACTTGCCAGAAATGAAATCTAACACAGTACACATACATCACACTACACATCAACAAAGTAATTGGTTTCCCTTTCACAGATTCTCACAGTTCAATCGCATGATACGTGCCTGCGCTTATATATTACGCTTCATACATAACGCAAAAAATAAAAACAATAAACGGGCAGGTGCGTTAAGTGTCGACGAGTTGAGAGAATCAACTAACAAACTCACACACTTAGCACAAATAGAATCATTTTCGGACATTCACAACAAACATTAAATAAACACGGACAATTAAATCATTCACACAACCTTTCAAATCTAAATCCGTTTTTAGATAAAAACAAATTAATAAGAGTCGGTGGGCGCCTTAAAAATTCTACTGATTTTCCTTACGATAAAAAACATCCCATACTAATATCAGGAAAACATTGGTTCACTGTGATACTATTCCGCGCCGAACACAAGCGGCTACTGCACGCAGCGCCACAAGCCCTGTTGTATACAATCAGAGAAACTTGGTGGCCGGTTGGTGGGAGAAACGTCGCTAAACACACTATTTACAATTGCGTACAGTTACAGTGCTCCCGTCTCCGCGCTAAAACACTCACACCTATTATGGGTAATCTTCCTGTGCAACGGTTAAGTCCAGGGTTCACATTCATGCACACAGGGGTTGATTACATGGGTCCAGTTTATATTTTAAATCGCAAAGGGCGAGGCGCGCAAACTATCAAGGCATACGTATCAATTTTTATATGTTTCGCAAGCCGCGCTGTTACTTTGGAGTTAGTAGGTGACTTGTCAACAGATGCTTACTTACTAGCGTTCAAAAGGTTCATTTCTCGTCGCGGTAAACCGTCAGATATGTTTTCTGATAACGGAAGAAACTTTGTCGGACTTATGAACGAGTTTGCTAAATTTCTTTCTAACTGTTCACAAGATATTATAGATTATGCTACTAGTCAAGATATTAAATTTCACTTTATTCCCCCTTATTCCCCCCATTTTTCAGGATATGTAGAAGCTGGTGTAAAATCATGTAAACATCATTTAAGACGCGTTATCGGTAATTCACACTTAACGTACGAGGAATTCAATACGGTATTAACTCAGGTTGAAGCTGTCTTGAATTCCCGTCCCCTAAGTCCAATGTCCACAGATCCCAACGACTACAACCCCCTCAGCCCAGCTCACTTCTTGGTTGGCCGTCCACTGACAGCGCCGCTGTGCAGCGACCTCCGGGATACCACCGCTTCAAGTTTGACACGATACCAGCGAGTTGAGCAAATACGTCAACACTTCTGGACGAGATGGTCCAAGGAATATATATCCGAGATGCAGACTAGAAACAAATGGAAAACTCGCCAAGCTGACCTGAAGCCTAACATTCTAGTACTCATCAAGGACGACCATTTACCTCCTCTAAAATGGCGTCTAGGCCGAATCGTTAACACTGTTCCAGGAAACGACGGTGTGTCAAGGGTAGCTGACATCAGAACCAGCTCTGGCATCATCAGACGCACATTTTCAAAGATATGTCCACTGTGGGAAGAGGATCATCATAATTGAAAGTAGAATCTTTCAACGCCGGGGGCATGTTAAAAACCTATATATAGATCACACGCAATACAAAGGCAATGGAGCATTGCCTTAGATTTTCTACCAGGCGCTTCTTCAAGCCCCGCCTCCTGGATCGCGTCATGGTATTCTTCAACCACTAAGATTCATCATTCATCACGTCACCCGAAGATGACCAATGACAGCGTCGACGGTTGAAGAAGAATCTCTAGCTTTTAAAATTATTTGACACTCTGAAATTAACGCTTCATTGTAGAACACGAATTAAACCTCTCTCTGTTTATATTCTCAAGTCGTCTGATTTTATAATCCCAATCGCATCATACTACATTCAAACGCTTCTCGTTAACATACTGTAAGTGCTCACTTTGGATTTAAATGGCAACTATGGCTTAAATAAAAAAAACCCTATTCTGTAGATATAGCATTTCTAAAATGTAATCGTATATGTGGTGGGTACTTTAATCACAACTGATTATTAAGAAATTATATTAGTTTTAGGTCTTTAAATTAGGTACGTCTATAGTAAGTATATTTATTAATTTCCACATAAATTTTAATATTTTGGAGTTCATATTTTAGTAGTCCGTACACCATGTCCAACCAAGTCATGTCCTGTATTAAATAATACCTAATACAACATTTTCTCTCAATTATGTGTCATGACAGGTAATAATGACATTAAATGAAAATAATTGTCTTTTATAGCAAGGAAAAACTCTTGACAGTGAAATTGCTATTTTACGACTACAACATAATTATACCCCCTCAAACTATCGTGGTAGCATCTTTGATAGCATTTTTAGTATCGTAATTAAGACAGTTGTAATAAAAATCAGTAAGAAAACTTAAACATATGGAGGGTCCAAGTTTAGATACGTACTAAAAATAAAAACGTAAAGGTGCCATACTTTGTTATTAGTGACTAGTTTTTGTCTTTTTAATGGCTATTACATTTAATACTTCGCAACTTAATAAACATGTTTCAAATATTGTTGGTCTAAATTGTTTTGTTTTTTCTATGCACAGTACAACGAGACTAACAGTGAAGCGCAAACTGCGTTATTGACTTTCATTTTTCGTATCTCAGATCGTCAATACGAGGAAGATGAGTAAATACGTGAAGATTTGTTTGTTGTGTGAAATAGTTACTACTACATCATTATGTAATCTAATCAAGTATCTTATATTGTCTCATTGATATGCCTTGGTCAATTTAACTAGCAACTAAATAAGCGTTAAAAACAGTTCTTGGCTCTTCGAAAAACTCTCTGAAATCTGAATATAATTTTCAAACTGGAATTAAAAGTTTAATTTAATTAATTCACAACCCTTTGCGGCATTCATCACTATTTAACGTTTTTTTTTTTACTTTTGCCCAATAGATATTTTATTAATTCTTCTCCATACTGGCCTATAGTAAATGACCTGCACGTTAACTCGTGATGACTCGTGATTGTGTCAGTTCGCTGGTATTGGCGGTGCTGTGGCGGGCGGCTAACGGCCGCGGATGGCTCTCGTCGCCGGTTCCGCCATCTTGCCCCGACTTTTTGTACCGGGACCACCCACCACGGCTCGCTACATTATTTTATTGTACAATAAACAAATTTATTGCTCCATATGGCTATTTATGTTTTTATTTATAAGGGCTTTTTGTTCCCAAAGAGTTTTAGTAATGTTTCGCAGGTAATTGCTCTGTAGCCGCGTTCGATGGCCACTTTCGAATCTTTACAACCTTTGACACGATGTTATATGTTCGAAGCAATTTCTTGATGATTCATGAATAATAAATCAGCAGTAGTTTGGTTTTGAATGTGTAAAATTTTAAAGCGAGACGCGTTTTTGATGTGTCTTACCGATCTTTATTAACTACATTTTAACTTTATTTTACATAACATAACCCATAAAATAATTTTGCATAAATCATGCCACCGGTACTACGAAGCTAGTAATGGCGTTCTTTAATCACACTGGCTAGTAACCTACTTAGCCGTTACAGAAGAACATAAAATAATTTATAGATGTGTACTAACTTCTGCCAGTCTTACACATTACACCAATGTGTGTTATTTTGATTATTAAACTTAAAGATGATTAAATCAAAATCCATTCAGTAAGCTTTTTATGAAAAAGGAATCTATTCCAATAAACGTTATCATTAATAATATTTGTAGAATTTTTCAATTAAAGCTGCACTTACATGAATGCACTATATTGACGTAGAAAAATTAAATTATCATCTTACGTTATCGACAAGCAACACGAACAAGACACTAAACAAGTTTGCGCGAAATGCCCACTCTACATACATACATAATTTATGAACACTATAATTCCTAGTAATGTTCGGCGGAGCAAGTATTGATTAAAATAATTAATCTATCGACGGATACACCTTAAGGGAGCATCAACATACATTAAGTATTAATTAGGGCCGAGGAAAAAATTGTCTGTTGTAGGTACCATTAATGGGAATGTCAGTCTCGAGTTGGCGTCGCGGGGACGGTAACAACGCTGTCGCTATCTGAAGGATAAATCTTTCGTGGAAGAGAAATCATTAGTAATAAACTGAACTTAATTAATTGGAGATATATGCCACCTTTAGTATCTGGAGTTAGACCCCAGATTTAGATTTAAAAATAAGGCAAATACATTTAATTTAATGACTAACAATATAAGCTATGAAATTTTTCTTTAATTAAAAATTAAGAATGTTTGTAAAATTTTGTAAAAGCTTTTAATTAATTGTTTAATAGAGACGATATTACATGACAAGTATTTATTATATATGCATTAAACTTCATTTATTTAAATCTTATCAAAATGAATAACTCTATTTACTATCAGGTCAAGCAGTTATCAGAGTTTCAAAGGGATCTCTTTGAGAACTTCACCATTTTTTCGGTTTAGCGTATAAATTTAAGAAAATATGTATACAGAAAGTAGAATCTAAATATTTTAGAATGGATGCTGCTTAAATGTGCGTGGCGCACTCAGATCAGAGATCTGATCTGAGGTGGCGCAGCTGTGTGACAGTGATTCGTTAGCAATAACGAAATTATGAAAGTAAAGAGAATTGTTTACCTAGTAAAATAAAAAAATAGATCTGCTTGATTATCAATCACAGTGTGGGGGGGGGGGTAAGTACCTACTTACCCCCTTAGGTACTTTAAGACCTTGTACTACTGGCGAAAAACAATAAAAATTTTAATAATAAGTAATCGTAATTTGAACCTAATGCACTTGCATAAGGTTCAAATTAGGATTACTACTTAGCCACTGCCCTAAAGGGGGTTATCAGGAGTTCTACCTTTCACACGAATTTAATTTGAAATGCGTTACATCGTGTCAAGTGTACTACATAGATCGTAATCAGTGTCATTACGCGCTGTCTGTTTGATCTACATCTGCGCCGTCATATCCCGCGCTAGTTGAGCCGATGGTGACCGTATAGGCGACCCAAGTGGCAGATGTAGTGAATTATAAGGATATTTAGCTGCCCGCGCACTGCATAGAGACGTCACTCCCAGCCAGACCACCCACAGCGGCCAACTGTGATACTCGGAAATCGCTGTTGCTGTTGATGTAGTGGTGATAAATGAAAATAAAATACGCTCTTTGTGAACTATGATACCCTGGTACGCTTTTGAGAAGTGGGAAGCATGTTTACGCTTTTGAATTATGAGAAAAGTCGTTTATGTTGTCTTTTGAGACGTGTCATTGTTCATATTTTGTTATTGATGTTGTTGTCCGTAAATTTTGTTACTGTCACGCGTAAACTTTTTAAATATTCCTCGAATTTGTCGTACGTAGGTTTTTGGCCACGAAACTCGCAGTTGTATTCAAAAGAATCAATTATCTTGTCAAAATTGCAGCAAGGGTTGCTTCTATACTCAATCCCGAAGAACTATCTCTATTTCTGGAGCTACCATTCCCATATTCTCAGACTGTAAAAATAAATGAAAAAAGAACAAAATATTGCATGCAGGAAATCAATATTACAAATTGAACTTAGCATTGAAAGAACTAAACAATCGAAGATTTTCCTAGAGACAGTCAATGCACTATTCTAACTACTGTCCACTGTCGTCTGAGATTTAAGTATGACTGATATAATTTATATAAATAATATATTATTGATGATAAAAATTAGTGATGAGTTTCGTCGTACCACTTACTAATGAATACGAAATTTAAACTGATAGAGATTGACAGATTTTTGTCCGCAAAAAATTCACAGGAAATCACTAAGTGGCGAATCGTGTTGGCGGCTTGGTGATAATAACGCGACATTAAGAATGACGGCCAATTGGAAATGATAATTTTTATCGAACTAATATATTTTGCTAATAACATTCAATAGATAACTCAGTGCTTTATTTGGTACAAATACAATTAATACACTTTGTTACAAAACAGTTACATAAAACTTAAATACCTAATAAAAAATAAATAAATACTGGACTACATCACATACTTGTACATTAAATAAAAATAAACTTACGGTGCTTCTTAACACATAGGGCGATATTTAGAGTAGTATTTTAGACTTTTTACACCAATCAAATCTTCAGCCAGGGATGTAGGTAAGTAATAGATAAATTATTAAATTATGATCTTCTCAATAAATTGTGTATGTGACACTACTAAAAAAAGCATGAGGAGACTTGCATATTGGCATAACTGGATGTTTTGACATGTTCAATTTAGACCAGTTCCTTTTAAAAGCGTTATGAGTTCATATCGGGCAAAACAAATGTATTTGCCAAATCTTGGATTTGGGAATCCAGCAGACTGCAATATATGGCTTGAAAAAGGGTAGCATCGATGCTATACTATTCATCAGCGATTTTATTAAAGTCATTGATGCTAAATTTTTTGTGACCAAATCAATGCGTATATTTTCTGTGTCAATGCTGCGATGTTGTGTCAAAATAATAAAATTAAGAGACCTATAAACAAATTTTACCTCAAAGCACTGAACATACGATCGAAACAAAAGATGCGATTTGAAACCATAACTTTAGAACACAGGGAAAGTAGGTACAGCAAATATGCCATCATCATTACACTACACAAAAAAATAATCCCCATTTCACTTCGAAATCGTGATATTAATACCCGTAATTGATCGCGGATATTACACGAAAAGTCGCGTTGTCCAGCAGAAAGTCATTGCGTAAATCTGTTACGTACGCAGGGTTAATGCGAGTGTTCGCTCTTACATAATAACGGCCAGCAACAAATTGTTTAAATCTGTTTATCGTACGTCTAAGTCGGCAATTTATCCAATTAGGAGGCTCGCCGCTCGCGGCGGCCACCCACGACGCGAGCTATTAAAGATAAATTATAAATAATTTGGTAACATTTGCTTGCTCTGCGGTATCGACTTGAATCGACCTGATGTTTGAATAAGCGATTCGGTGCGTGGAAACTAGCGTTAGTGGGTAATTAACGTTTAATTACGCTAACGATTCTAAGAATAGATCATTATTAGTCATAATTTTTAGTGCTATGTTAGTGTATGTTTATGTCTTCATTTTTTTCTGATGGTATTACAGAAATCATCATTGTAAACCTGCAGCTGTTAGTTAACAGAGAGTTTTTTTTAAATGTGTTTGTAGCCTTGTAATGTCAACAAATAAGTCTTTTTACCTTAATGGATAACAATAACAGGCAATTAAAATAACAAAATAATAACTGTCAGTCTCTACAAAACAGGAAGTTTTATATTGTTAATTACACAGAAGAACTCGTAGGCACAGCTAATATCAGAATAGAATGTTAGTTTAATGGTTTATTTACCAACAATTACTCGTATATACCCACTAATTCGTATTCTGATAATTTTAGAAGTCTAAATTCGCAATGGGGATGATTTATTTACCAAATTGGGCCGTAAGAAACAGAATTTATTCCTTACATTCGCATCGCGTGAAATGTCTACAAAAAGCACCTTGTAATTTTATATTCGATTTACATTTCGGAATACGAGATTTAAAGTGAACTTAATTCAAAATGACAGAGCAGCCTGTATGGACTCATAAATAACGTTCTAAACCGTTAACATCGCGACTAAATCTAACTCAAATGTAATTAGTGAAAAGTATCTTCAAAATGTCAAAGCGAAGTGCCGTTCGAACTCTGGTGTGAGGACAGCGTTCTAAATCAAGGAATTTATGGCGACAACTACAGCAATATTTAACGAGGGCCGTGACAAGTTTTTATCAGATGTCGCCGGAGGTGCGAAACCGAAGAGCTGGCAATTAAAGCGGCGAATTGATTTACGCGTGGACGCGGCTATGGACTTATGCGCGAGCGCTGGGTTGCCATATTAGATTTTTTGTACTGAAAGAAAATGTATGAATGATAGTGTAGCAGTAGACTTTTGTTTGTCTATACTGCTAACGTAATGCGAATATTGGTGGATAAAATCTAACTAAATGCTGTAAGCTATTGGTAAAATTTTAGTTATGTAAACTTGTATGTAAGTAACTAAAGTGCTTTTGTAAATTTTTTTCGATAACACATGCCGCTCAGGTCGATGCGGATTTTGCACCAACAAATGAGTAGGTACTTATAAGGGTTAACTGACCTGTAAATCACCTGATGCTATACCATTAGTAAGGCATGTAGATTGCAGCGCACCTGATGCAGCGACTAACGCTAATTCCATTGATAAACATTTGCTAGAAATGCATCATCACTCAATGTGTGACTAAAGTTAATTAAGTTAAATATTATCGTAGCCTGTATAAGCCTTATTTAACGCACGTCCGTTGGTCCTGTATCTAAACTATCTGTGGTCATGTCAGACTGCTGTTCTGCCTCTCTCACTCTTATTCAACAAGAGTGAGAGATTTACTGGCTGAACTCTCTCTGGTCTTCTGGATTTTTCTTCCTGGCATCCGGATCCGAGGCTATGCAGGATTTTGTAAGTCCATGTTATTGAATTAGAGCTACATTCTGATCTATACCTATTACTTAGATCGTGGTTACACAGCCATTCAACCGTGCAGACTTCCTCACGATGTTTTCCGTCACTACTGAGCTAGTGGTGAATGACACAGACAGAAAAATTCATAGGTACGCGCTGAGATTCGAATCATAGACATCGCATGCGTCATGTGAAGCGTCGTTTGAAACCACTGGGCTACCACAGGTCTTATACAAAAAAAAATCTAAGTAAATGATTAGAAAAGAGCTTTTAATTAAGCTCGTCCTTTTATACTTGGAATAAGTATTTTCTTAGTTTAAACCGAGATTATTACACAGCTGGCAACTTTTAAGCCGCCGCTAAACACACACGGCATAACTTTTATTGTTTTCCCATTCATAACGCAGTAAACACAGTTTACTACTCATACGTGTGTCGTGAATGTCAATTCGTCTTGGGGCTTATTTTCCGCGCCTTAATCCGCATTATCACTGCTTACGATCACACTAGTACATGTTACAAGGGCTTAGCATTATCTATGGTCGCTTTGTCATTTTTATTATAACGCGACACTATATTGGTATTTGGAAGTAATGTGTCCTGGCTTGTGACGGTGTCCGTTCATATGACAAAAAACGAATGACAAATTTTCATTTGACAAACAACGTTTGACAAAATTTTACTTGATAAATTTATTATTTTACAAACTTTTGTTTAATAAACTACGCATTAGACAATCTGTTTACAAAAAAAATAAAATGTTATGCCAAAACATCAATTTACAAATTGATTATTTTCTAAACATGTTACTTGGCAAAACAACGTAAAGCATAAATAACATTTGACAAAATGCATTGCTTGGTAATATTTACGTTAATACAAGGTAGTTAGCTAAATAAAGTACGTGTAAATTATTACTTTATAAAAATAACATATTTAATTACACATATTATCGAATAATTTACTTTAAGCACGAAATCATATAATATGTGTAGGGTCAACTGAAACAATGGTCGGTTAGGTTAGGTTAGAACTGCGAGCACAAGCACGAGCCGAGCGAGCGAAGCGAGCGGGCCGCGGCAGCGGCCGGCGAGTGCCAGGGCCGAATTCTACTTATTTCGCTTAATTCAGGCAGTGTGTATTTTTTTAAAGACTAAAGTTTCTATGGAAAAAGTATTAATACAAAATTATTACTTGCCTATAAATAATCTGTCCAAGGTGAAAATTGCATCCCTGCAATTTAATATTTTCAAAATTTGATTTATATATTTGAAAAAATAGTTATTTTTAAAAACTAATAATTTATCTTCTAACTTTTTGTAAAATCATCAATTTGTCATACGAATTATTTAGTCATGTGATTATTTTTAAAATAAAACTAACAATTTAATAATTTAATATTTAAATCATTTGCGAAACCTGTATTTTGTCAAATGATTGTTTTTAAAGTAATATGTTTGCGAAATGAAAGTTTGTCAAATGAATAGTTTTTCAAACGTTGTTTGTAAAATGATCGTTTTTCATACGTTTTTTGTCATTCAATAGTAAACCGCTTGTGACAGTTCTTGTGCATAAATAGGGTTGAAGGTACCATTATTAAACACACATTTTAAAGGTATTATCATTCCCATTCCATCTCATATGGTCCATCCAAATACCTATCTGCCAGCTTTAGTAATTATCGCAAAACTTCTGATAGTGAAGACTTTGAAAATTAATATTTTTAGGTACCTATTTGCTAACACACCATTTTTTTTTGTATTGTTGACTGAATGTCGTGTCTTTTTGTTGTGTAAATTTTCAATCTTACCTCACTATTTAATGTATTATTTTCATTAAAACATGTATTATTGAGGTTAAATATTTCACGTACGTTGCGTGGAGTCTTTGAGAGGCATTAAGTGAATGTATTTTTATTATATCGATATAACAACTTTTATTCCACTCGTTTGGAAATAATCAAGTGTGACTATGCATAATGCCTTACATGCTTAATTATAATACAAGGATCAATCAACCCACTTGTAGGTCGTGACCAACTCTACGCACCGTGTGATTTTTCGTATTCAGTGAAAGATGTTGTAAGCCTCTGCTTCAAACCTACCTATAGGGCAGACAATTTTTTTACTAGAATCTTGTCATTTTCAAAGATCATTTTGTCACAAAATATCTTTTGTCTCCGTTCATAACATAATTATGACTTTTCTTATTGTGCCTCATTGTTTTTATTTGGTTCCAATTCATATTATTTTATAAACACATGTAGAGCCGTGTGACAGTTCCTCTCTGTCAGTCGAAGTGGTCTGGCTCCACCAGGGAAATATCATCCTCTCGAAGAAGATTGATGTATGAAGCTTTTCCTCCCTCCTCTCCATTTGTTTGCCTGCAAGACCTTTATTTGCAAGTGTATTTTAAAATTCCAGGTTCTTGCACATCGATGTCACGTACTCGTATTATAGAACCATACCAGTAAAGCGCAAGCTTGCAGATTTCAAGAGCAATAGGTACCTGATCGCGCTTAATGTGTTATATTCCATATGCCGTCCGTCTTGTACCCTGCGTGCAGAATTGACGCCACCCTATCTATATTCATCCCGTGGCGCGTTCTCCATTTTACGAGGGTAATAAAGCCGAGCGGCGACATGCGCGGGCGCAGGGTCGGCTAGACGTGCCCTGTCAATGAGTCGTCGAGGCTCATGCAAAAGCAATGGAACTGGCTGAATTGTAGGTGGTAAGACAACTTGACGGTAAATATTCTTAGAATAGTCGATCATTATAATTTAAGAAGATATTATATTTGGCTTAGGTTTAAGCAACCACCAGATATAATGAAATATAACGCCCAAAAATCCTAAGTAGGTACTTACCAGAATTTAATCCCCATTTTATTATGAAATGATCACCAATAAACGTTAAGTCTGCTAACCTAAAAAATGTAAGTATCGTCAGAATAATCGCTGAGCTACCCAAAAACGCCACGCGTGCACCAAAATACTCGCATTGTATTTAAAAATGTCATCCAAATATGTTACATATTTTTATCCTAATAAATCAAAGTAATGCGTACAAAAATCATTGTATACCCAAAAAATATAAATGAAGTTCTAAAGATTTACCGATACTATATACCATTTGACGATTGATAGTAAATAAACAAAATCTTTTTCTCTCTGTCCCGACCAAGTAAAATGGGTAGAATTCAGTTCGTTTAGTGGTCGCAGTTCTAACCTAACCTAACACAAATCTTATCACACAATTTAATATACTTGGTTATATGAATACATTTTATGGCAAACGTAATGATATATTTGGGTAAGAATGACACAAAACTTTGCTAGTTAAAATTTGGTGCACGCGTGGCCTTTTTGGGTTACGAAAAGTTTTTGTAGTGCAGGCATGACTTAAATAGCCCGAAATATTTTGGTACAGGTTTCGTTTATTTGTACATATTATATTTATTTTGGATGAGGCTGTTTGGGTAACGATTGTGTTTTTTGGTGGTCATTTAATTTGTTCCCAATATATTTTGTTAACTACTTTAGCTGGGTCAAGTCTGTCTGATTGTAGGTGGTCATCACAGAGGCCGATAGAGGGTTATTTCACCAGAAAGCTTTGTTCAATTTATACATTTTATTATATTCTGAGTTTATTAAAGTGCTTTAAGTCAATTTAAGATCAATTTACTAATTAAAATTGAACAAAAATAAGTTCTTGAAGTCTCGTTTGCAAGTGTCATTAGATAGATAGATAGATATACTCTTTATTGCACAAAATTATAAAAGAAAATATGTTACAAAAATGGGTGATACAATGTAGGCGGACTTATTGCTAATAGCAATCTCTTCCAGTCAACCTTAAGGTAGAGGAAAATTCTAAATTAATTTTAAAAAGTAGGCAGTGCAAAACTCAAGAACAAGAAATGAATACAAGTAGAACACAATTCAAACTTCTCAAAAAAGTAAGAGAAAAAAAACGACGGGTTGCACTCCGGGAGTGCCGGCAGAAGTGAAAACCTGAATATTAACGTTGTGCATTTTTGATATGTATTTTGGAATGGTTAGGGATTTAATTGATTGGTAGAGGTATAAAAGTACTATCATTTATGTGGTAAAATACAATATTTATTTATTGCGCTATCGTACACAAACATGACAATTTATATTACATTAAAAAGTTTATCTCTCAGAATTAATGAAATCAGAAACTTTTTCAGACTTATCAGAAACTCCTTGCTGTGACACTGAAACGCCATGTAATAAATAATGATAAAATGATTGACAACCGTCAATGTCATACTTTTTTGATTGACAACTATTTATTTTCTAAACAACGAAAACAAAGTTTGGAATTTACAACTAATTGCATACTGGAATCTGCGGATAAACTTTTGAATTTGGAGCAATCGGCCAAGAAATGATTCCCTTTACAGAATCCGCAGACTCCCGAATCGTTAATAACA
The DNA here is from genome assembly GCA_949319885.1 of Mecyna flavalis. Classification (NCBI taxonomy): domain Eukaryota; kingdom Metazoa; phylum Arthropoda; class Insecta; order Lepidoptera; family Crambidae; genus Mecyna; species Mecyna flavalis. The sequence goes on from OX439426.1 coordinate 6,808,313, forward strand.
CGAGTGGTGTTACAGTAATCAACATGTCGCTTTCGAGGATGTTCACTGGGAATTTGGGGTAACAAGCCAAACTGTGTGTGAGAACGAGCCTCTTGTCGCAGGAAATCGGACAGCATTTCCAACTTCATACGACCTGATGTATGCTCCGCAGCATAGCGGATCCAAAGACTGCGGAGAAGTGGTGTTAATTTCCACAAAATACTGTTATATAATTCCGGCGAATAAAGATATTCCAAACTTTTTAAATGTTTTATTACGGCAATTAAATTTTGAATTTTGCAGTATATCAAATTAAGGTCTTTGTGCTCACTTTGTAGCATAGGAAGAAGAGGTCACACTTGACAGTTCATTCATGCAAAGAAAAATATACCTTACGCTTAAGGAATAAAACTCAAGAAAACAACATCAGTTCTTATTAATACAATTATTAAGTAGGTACATAATTATCTATTATTGTCTATATCTTTGCCGCTGAAAACTTTGCAAGGGTACTGGACATTATTGGAAAATTCTGCGATTGAAATGGTAATTACTGATTTGGATAAATATAGGTAATTTCTGAAGCCTTCAAGAAAGATTGAATGTATTGTGGAAACGTTGCTAGTGTCCTGGGTACTTTTCCCATGGACGGAGACCTCGGCCAAATTTTTTATTTATAATTATGTTTAGTTCTTTTTTGTATATATTTTTAATGTTGTAAAAAGTGAATATTGTAAACTGTTATAATTAATTATAAAAGTCGCACTCGTGACGTAACATGCAACAGCTAGGATGCCAATATGCAGACGTCTTAAGATAATGTAGTGGCTTTTCCAGCGCCACTATATCCGTTTAAACCAGAACTGCTAAAGTTCAAACATGTCTGCAGGCCTCGCCATAATTTCATCAGTGTCAAGTCGACAAGACCCGACACCGGCCAGAATGCCTAAAACTGACTTTACGATGCACAATGCATAGTTCGCTATACTTTTAGAATTCATTCGATGTCTTGAATAATTACAATGCTATAAAACCCTTGATTGCTAACCATTATATTATGTAACCTTAAAGTGGATGGGGAAGAATTCAAGCCTAAGCTGATTTTTTAAATTCGCTGGCATTGTATGATGTGACAATGGCAGCTCTTTTGATTGAACTCATAGAAGATTGCGTTTTCGTTAGTATTCGTTCTTGGGTGTTCGTAGACATTGAACTTCCTCTATTCCAAAATGGATTTTTTCTTATCAATTAGCATTCTTCTTCTTAGCTAGTCGATTTCTATATATTATTTTGAACAAAATTCAGCTGCTCCAACAGAATTTTCTTCAGCGTTTAGATTTACTACAGTAAATCTTAACGTAACGGTAGCACAACAGACGGGCCATAGTTTAGAGGCAGGGCCTCACAGACGTTTTAGAAAGCTCTACGATTTCTTAGTTCTTCAGGTTTGCAGTGGCCAACCCTCAGTCTATTGAGGGTTTTCCATGTAGACCTCGGTAGTTCATGGCCTGATAAAGTTTTCACGGGGTGGTTACAAAGAAGGGGGGTGTTATTCTTTCCATTTTCCAAGCCTAGCCAAAGACGGTACGTCCGTCAGTGAGATTATTTCAATCATTAATTTAGGTTTGGCATAGCGTCACATTTGAAATTTAATTTCCCATTTCATTTCATAAATATCCTCGGACACTCTGGGAGTCATTCCAGATCCAAGGGCTCAAAGATAAGAGAATCCCTCAGTGTGGCGACATCTTAGAATAATAACATATTATCTAAGAGCGACATATTGAGCGGTGCGTCCTGATGCTATATCTCGTGCTTACCATCAGGTGGACTGCGTGCCTGTTTGCCAACGGATATTATGTAGCTCATTTTTGAAATGATATTGATCAATAATCACGTTAATTTGCTATGACAGATCATCCCCGGCCAAGCCAAATGAAACTGTTGCCAAGTCAACCGTGGTCGTAGTATCAATACTATTCACATTTTTTTTTACTTTAGACCTGTACACAAACTAATATAACTCTAATAGGCGAATGCCTACTCTCGGATACTGACCACGGTTGACTTAGCAACAGTTTCATTTGGCTTGGCCGGGGATGGTCTGTCATAGCAAATTAGCGTGATTTCAATGAGTTACCATCTGAATAGATAACTAGCGTTTGAAAGTAATGTCGTTGTCATTAATTATTTATCAAACACGGGCCTTGGTGCCAAATATCTTTGTCAGGTGAAGTCCACAGCCACCACGACTGCATACTAATCCGTAAAATGCAGTTCAAACAAACATATAAACGAAATTGATGTATCTGTTTAAGTGTTTCTTGCTCGTTTCGTATGTTTCGTTTAATTCTAAACTGAATCTGAATGACTAAGGTTATTTAAAAAATGGTTCTACCTCTACATTGGCGATCCAAATTGAATTACCGAAGAAGGTTACTTTGTAACGTCATGATTTTTTGTGCAACATTTCAAATCGATATCCTGTATACTAACATAATAAGCTTTTGTCCATTAAAGTTCCAGCAAATCGCGTTTTATAACAATTTAATGAAAACTTCATAAACGTATATACAGATGAAAAACATGAATTTTCACAAGGAAGGAGAAAGAAGACACTATAAACAAAACATCTGCGAAGATTATTTTTTTCAGCAAACCCTGCATTTAATTGAAACGTTTGCCCGTGGATTCCTGTACACGTTGTTTCTGAGAGCAGGTAGATCTCAATAATTGTAATTGAAATGTTCCACACTGTGGTCTCAATCTCGTACCTCACACAGGTTCTAGGAAGACGTCTATAGCGACACCCCGCTGTGTTTTCGCCCGAAGTGTCAAAATGGTCAGGTTAAACTATTCCAAAAAGGTTTTGCTATTCTTCAAACATACTTCATGCGAAATTGCTTCCTAAACTGTTGCTGTAAAGACTAAAACTGCATTCCGTAATTCCACGAGGTTTGTAGGATGCATTTGCGGTGCGTAATATCGTGTGATCAATCTAGTGGGGCATTTTCGTCCAGTTAAGAAGTCAAAGGGAGCTTTACACCTCTCGGTTCTGGGAAGGTTTCGCCTGAATTCGACTTGTCGTCAGGTGTGCCTTGAGATGTTAATCCGATTGTTCGATTCGATCCTATTATAATTCATCTTGACTTGTGATTATCGAATTTCAATAACATATAGAATTGTAACAATGTATTCATTTAGTTTCCCATATTTTCATTCAGGGGTTTGGAATGAAATTCATTTTTTACCTTATACACATCTGCATTTTGCATTTCATTATCGGCATTGATGTCAGTAATGACGACATTTTTGGGCTGAACTACTGATCCAAATTTTATTTTGAGATCGATTCTATTCGATCGATAATATCGATAATAGAATCGATCTTTTTTTATGTAAGAGTTCCGTATTCGATTGTTTTTAAATCTTATCATCGAGGTAATAGTGTACCTATTTGGTCACCAATTTGGCTAGTTCATTTTCTTTTTACTGTATTTGTTATTCAGCACAAAAAATAAAAAGAAGAAATAAAGCTTATCTAACTACCCTATTCATTTGGGATCGAAGGCAAGCAAACCATTTCGAATCTGCAAAGTCTTAAACAAAGCAACAAAACGTGAACGTTAAAAAATCTACATAAAATAGGACATTACTTTGTTATTAGCAACACCACGGCATTAAAATTTAATGATACGACCATAAATAAAGGAGGTACTTAAAAATACAATCACAGTTTTGGCGATACGATTCTGCATAAAGATTAAACAATGAATTCTGTATTATCTCAGTACATTAATGTCAGAACACGAAATGGGAATTCCATGTCATTCCATAGCATAGAAGACACTTGAAACTGCAAAAATGTATACCATCAATCTTAAGTCGTCAGGACAGTCACCAAAAGAAAAATGAACTGAGAACTGTTTTTTATTTTGTTTATTTATCAATAGTTCCTTGTGTCCGATGGTCGTCTTGGTTTCCAACATCTAATTACATACGTTTTTAATATTGATATCAAATGGGTTTAACTTGTATCTGAATTGCTGGACCTATTGCGCATTTCGTAGTGACCTTAGACTTAGAGTATAGCAAGCTAACTTGCTTATGTATACTCTAAGGTAGTGACTCTGCCCTATGCGCCGATGGTCATGAGTTCGAAGTTTTGGTCCTTCGTTGATTCATATTTACTTTGCTGTCATATGAATGTATGTGTGTAACATTTTAAATGTCTATATTATATTGATTTTTCAGGCTATGTAACAAGCATTTGTCACGCAAGAACGAATCATAGTGGCTTTTTACGAAGAGCCTACGACATCATACCTTCCAAGCGCGACTTCTGTAAGTAATTCGGGCCGCGTTTTGGCAAGTCACCCGCGTTGTTGATTCAGTCGGCGTGTTGCGGCGGCGACTTTTCTTGTTGCCACATTTATCTTTCCACTTGACAGCTGAATAGATGTACAAGGTGACGCACTTTGCTTTTAATTGATAGCTCTATTTGTATTTTATGTTCGTTATCGAGTTGGAATTCGTTATTTGGTTAATCGTTTTCAGGTCGTCACACAATGATGTCTTAATCAGAGATTTAAATCTCTGGTCTTAATCCGGTAATACGAGGAGGTCTATTAGACCGTTGGAAATTTACTTGCCATGTATGGTAGCTGGGACCTCCATAATATGTCTTTCGTCATCTAAGATCAGATCGATAGAGTGCACCGATGCAATTTGATATGTCACATCGGAGAAATTCGAAGAGCTTATGGTTTTACTGACCTTGTCTGTGGATACTTACATTATATCACATGTTATTAGGTCACGTAACATCCAATGTGTGTCTTGCTCGTTGGTATCCTTCCTTATAAACAAAAATATATATTTATTTGGTACAAATACAGATCCTAATCCGCAAGGAAGTTCCGCAGGATGTCCGCGAAAACGAAAGTAAACCAAGCGATAGTGCGAGTGCTAATATTCATTTATCATAACATTACATTGTAAGATTATCAAATTCCATTTAAACCATCCAGTCTGTCGATTAAATTGTTTGTTATGATGATGATGATGATGATGTAAGAAGTTAAGCTTTATTTTTCAATATTAAGAGTTATTATTAAGAAGAGAAGATTATTTATTTTAATATGCATATCCCGCTCGAAGGACCATTAGAATATGGAAATGGAGGGATGTAATTGGTTTGAATTATTCGATGGGCGCTTTTTCTAGCTTCCCCTAGTGGCGCAGCTAGGTCGGAGGACTCGGCGGCACTCACTCGGCACGCCCGCTAAATAAATTCATTAGTTAAATCACCGCCGGCGGCGCTTTATGTCGGTAACATCAAAGGCCGGTCTGCGCCCGCCACGCCGCCCTGCCGGGGGCGCGCTCGCCCGACTTTTTACTAAGAAAACTCTGTAAACAAAATGATATGGTGCGTCCGAATGTTTGATCCGCCTTTATTATCTGTATACAGAGTGAATGTTTAGCTAGCAAACGCCCTCTCTTTGTGGTAATTGTTGGAATCTAAGAACTCTTGTGAGTACGCAAACATCGCTTTCATCTGACCTTGACACCTGACAAACTTTTTTGCCTCCAGCGACATCAGAAATTGGTCTAATATTTTAATCTCCTTCCAAAGCTTGGAATTTCCAGCACCTGCCATTTACTTATTCTGACTGTCAATACCCGGTGTTGCATCAGGTTAATTGTGCATGCTTTTGATAATGTGTAGTAGATCATGTGTAGCCGGTGGCATCGAAGCTCCATTCAATGCTTTTATTTTGCCGGGCTTCGCTCCTCTCTGTGTGAGCGAGACAGGTATATCACGTGTGTGGTCCTCGGGCAAGCCGGTTCGGGCTCCCTCGCCGGTTCTCGGTCGTTGTCGTGTCCCAGAACGGCAACATAAGCGGTCGAATCATGATGGCGGCTCAACAAACATTCAGTCTACGCATTCAGTACTCGAATCAGTGCTGCTCGAGTCGCGCCAGTGTCGACACGCGAACACGGTGTGCTGATATAAACGAAACTCGGTCTCGTTCCGTGTTTCGAGCGGTTCAGTGATAGATAGCAGTGAAGGATCCGAGTGTGCAAGTGTGTGGTTATGTGGCGGCGAGTGATATGACAGCGTGCGCCGCCAGACGGACTCCGGCCGTCTTCATGAGGATATTGGTGACAAGCCTGGCCCCGAGATCATGGTGGCTCCCGATTCCGAGGCTCCTTCGAATCCTCGGATAGCGGGTGCCGCGCGCGAGAGCCCCACCGCCGCCGAGGCGCGCCACTCCACCGACCTGTACATACGCACCAGCTGGGTGGACGCCGCACTAGCGCTATCTGAACTCGAAAAGGTGCAGTGTTCACATTCACAACTCACAACACAACTACCCAGTGTCAAGTTCCGATTGTCGATTGTCATATTGCACGTGTGATTGTTTTTCTGCGAATGTCAGTCACATCGCGCGAGGAACGCGGCAGCGCGAACAGTGGCGCTGACTAGCGGTAATTACGCGTACTATCAAGGCCGTAAGGCGCGTATTTCATAATTAGAGGCCATAACATGACAGAAAAAATCTCAGGCGTATTATAAGCTCTTATATATCCTTAAGTGATATACAAGTCTTGATAATATTTTTTCCACTAAAGAACTTACTAGAACAAGCGTACTAAAATATTTATAAGAAGAGCTTACGAAAGCTCGCTGCAAAGTAAAAGTTTGCAGTTCCGCATAGATTTCAGTAAAGACAGACCCAGTAGTTGTGTGATTATTAAATTAGGCGAGTTTACTTTTCTGTCCGTTACGGTGTCATTGAACTCATCAGATCAATTCTGTAACAGAGTAACATTACACAAGGCGCGTAATTATAGAAAGCTTTGAAAGTGTCGTAGCGAGAGCCCATAGCTACCTGCGAACGGACGGGTTGGTTCGGGGAAGGTACCGTTTCCTAGAAGCCCGCACGCACGCCCGCGGTGGTCCAGGCTCATTTGCCAAATCTTTCAAATCGCTAAAGTTCAATATAACTTCCTCACAAGCTCTAAAGCTTTTTGTAATTCCTCAATAGGCGGTAAAATGAATTCACGAGAGAAGACAGAAGTAGTAATAAAATAGCCTCAAAAAATGCTAAAAAAACCTGTTGGTAATTCTCATAAAGGTAATGTAGACACGGCGGTATTTATGTATAATGTAGGAACTGTCGGTTGTATGCAAGATGAAGCAATTAAGGCCCAGCGGGCCGAGCACGCGAGCGCCGGCGCCGGAGTGGATGGAGACATCAGCCGGTCTATTACACCGGGAGAAACTCGGTGGGCGTCGTGTGCACTTTAGATTAAGGGATCATTATTGCTTTATTACTGACGTCTTGCTGGATATTCATTTTGATAACGATTTTTATACAGGGCTGCAGATTTTCAATCTTTTTCCAAAAATGATCTACCTACATTCAAATTACAGTACCTTCTTAAAATTAAAAGAATATATAAAAAATAACAGATCTGAGCGAAAACATCATCAAATATTTAAATGACATAACTTCCTCAAAACAAAATAAAAGAATACACTATTTTACAAAGTTTTATATCTGGCAGGACCGCACAGGGCTCGCCTCGTGGAATTGAGACATCTTGTGGTTTCCGATCGTGCATCCCATTCTATCTCACCAAAGAATATAATCCTTCCTCTTCTCCGAGTTTTAAGTTGCATCTCTTTCACACTCGTTTTTCCCACCTATAGTTTGTCTTCGTCCAAACATTGAGATCGCCGGCGGTCGGCAGCTGCGATGGAAACCTATAAATGATTGTACACCCACGATTTTCAAAGGTGCAGCATTTATTTCGAACTTGGGTTATTTTCAGATAACAGTGAAAACAAATTGGGAAGAGGAAATCTGTCGATTGCTCGATGTTCTACAAATGGATTCGTAATTTGCTGACCACATTCCTCTCCGACCCAATTTAACCCAAGGCTATCAAGTATACACTATCAGTGCTTGATTGAGTGTACTATTGGTTAACCGCAGAACCGATGGCAGCGCTTTCGGGATCGAATTACGAGTGTGTAACGTTTAGCTCGCCACCAGCTCAGTGAGCGCAACACGTGGATCGCACGCATCATTTCACATTCAGTATTTTCCTCATCACTGGGTGCTTCCGTCCCAGTGGCCTATACAACAGCTGGTCTGTTAGTAAGAAGATCTCCAGCGCCGTTCGTAATAGATTTGTCACCATCGAGAACGCCAGTGACCTAGTACATTTTCATGTTAGATTCCAAATACCTATTGTCAATGGAACCGGTTGCATCGTTTACAAATCATACAACATTCTCAAATAGCTAGCAAAACTAAGATATACATTCACTTCAATTCCATTGAATTATGTTAACAAATAGGTACTCGTATGAAACCAACAGGGAATTTCTTCTCAGATTCCAAAACTATGAATATATTCTGCGCTGATACCTATGTCAGCTTAGAAATCTATATCTACATTGGCATAATATTTTTGTTTTGAGTTGTTTAGTTCAGAGTAAGGTCATATTGATAATATCTAATAATAGTTACGAATAATTTACTGAATGAGTACGTAGGTACGATAGTAATTACATCAATTTCATTCGATATAGGAATGTCAACGTCAATATTAAAATATTAGTATTGTAAACATGATTTAGTTATTCATTAATGTTTTTCATATTGACAGATTTGTTAAAAACAATAAACGACGTTTAAAAAAAGCAACTAAATTAAATGAATCTGATCCTACACGGTAGCGAATAGTCGATGACTTCGATGAGATAATCTCAGTTTGCAGACTACGTAACCCGGTAGTTCGGCGCCCATTGTGAATCGATTAATGAAGTTGTTTAGATGGCATACGCTGGACTCGTAAACTCGCTTATACTTATAGCACAGTGTCAGTGACATTCAACGCACCGACAAGAGTAACCTAGCATCGCCAAATAAACGTGGATATTTAGGATGGAACCAAATTGCGAATATGTTTGTATGGAATTTGAGGAACGTGCTGTGTTTTATTATTATGATAATAATTGTTGCAAATAATATAAGAAATGACAACAATATACCTATGCTCTATTCTTAGATTTCATTATTAATCCAATACCAATCGATAATCCAAATAAAAATCTAACTGTTTCAATTTAATCATAAATCAGCGTGGCTTTAGAAAATTGGAACTACTTCATTTATTAGAATAACAAAATCTTCAACTATTCTTGCCATGGGTCTGACAGAAAATGTGATATTTTTAAACCGCTAATAAAATACTTATGAAATATTAACTCAATATTTAGGTTTATTCAATTCTATTTTAGCTGAACCGCATGACTTTTCAAAGAAAGTGTTTGTTTAAGTGAAATGCGATAAGCTTCTATAAAAAATAGGGAATAAAGGACTGGTCGGTGGTTTTATATTAAAAGACCTTAAACATTAAGAAAAAAAAACAATCACTACACAGTAAAAAATACACATTGGGTGGGACAGTCCGCAGAAATTCGAGCAGCTATAAACACTACGTGCGAATGACGCGTCGGTCCAACAAAAACGTGATGCTCCTGAGAATAGCCGACGATTTGCATACTGTTTGTGATATCGATAAAGCTTGCACTAAATGAAGTCACCTGTTCCGAGTTAACTACCGTGAAATAAGCGATCGAGGTATTTATTGACACGACGACCCTGTTTAGCATATGTTCCACTGTTTTTATCGGAATTATTGCTGCGTTCGCGGCCAATAATAAAAATATTTAAGTAATAAAAAGGTTTAATGATTACTTCATTATATTTGGTGGCCGCAATATTTGAATTATTAACTTTCGGATTTAGGTAAAATTTATAAAAAAATATGAAATTGTTAACTTTCGGATTTAGGTAAAATTTATAAAAAATATGAAATGACTAACTGAATGTTGCAAAAAATACACGTGAAACCTCTCAGTTTAGTTAGGCGGCATAGCTATCAAACATTTCATAGGATAGATTTTCTGTATTATTCTGATTTGGGATCAACTAAACTGACTGGGTCGGATGGTCCACATATTATGGTCTTGTGTCAATGTAATAAGGTCCATTTTAGAATGAGTTTCATTTCAGTACACACGACAAGACCAATTTGGTCGAAGACAAATATTTTTTAGAGTGACTGACGACTATATCACCGTTTTGGGTCTTTAGCAAAATCATGCCCCAAAAGTTCCACCAAATCCGTTAGGCGTACAAAATTTTATCAAAAACAATATTTACAGTAAAATTTCAATTCCTGAGTGGATTACAATATCTGAGAGCAGCATTACTAGCCCATGCTAGAGAAGCGTGTAGCAAAACTATTATCAATGGAAATGTATTTCTGCCAAGAGCTTAGCGCGCCTATGGGATGCCTCGTGCATTCATTTCTGATGTAATAATGGAGGTAACACCCACAGCCTATTATATGCAGATATCGAACAGCGGCGCGGGATGCGGCGGATGTCAGAGATCACACATCACTCCCACGCGAGCACTTGCTCTCACAAACAATTGAACATTCATGATTGACTTGAATTGCTACACCCGAAAAGGGTGGCTAAGAATACTGTCTAAATGGTATTTGAAACATAAATCACGTTTAGCTTCTAAGCTTATTGAACGTGTCACTTGATTCCCATTTGCTGGACACTGCTGTAAATGTGGATGGGGATGTAGGTGATTGTAATATTGTGAGACTTTTGGGAAAATAGCAAATCGTAGTACCTATTTTGTAACATGAATAAACCACAATTCAGGATCTTTCAATTCATGTTCCTTTAATTCATGTTCTTCATTCTCATTAAAAACATAAAAGTAGTTTTCAACGGTTAAAATATAATCTGAACTTAAGGGGGGGTGGGAGTACATAAAAGAGGCATACTTATCTGTTCCGGTGGCGGCGTCGCTACTGTCTATTTAGAACTGTCATTAAATATCGTTTTTGCATTGTATTTCACGTAGTTCCAATTTTGGCCACCGGAACAGATAAGTTTGTAGGTCACGTCCAAATATGGCGCCGCGCTCGCACATTTCGTAGTTTTTTAAACATAGTAAACGAGACACTAATTTAATCAAGTCAAACTCTGCGAATTTATCTGTAAATATTTAGTGGCTATAATTGAGTGAAAATTCAAATGTTAATTGGCAGGAGCTTAGACATAAAATACGAAAATCGTTAAAAAAAGGGGTAACTTTGGGATTTTTTTCTATCGAGTGAAGTTTATAAAAACATGTAATTGAATGCGATTTTAACTAGATCAGATCCTTAACTGATACATATATTTTTTTTAGAATTGAAAACACTGATTTGTATGTCTCAGGTGGCTTTTAAAAACCATACGCGCGGCATCTGCGGAACTACACAGCCTTAAGATATTTCCTAACAAATACGAAAATTACAAACACAAACTAAAACTACATTCTAGTTTAGTAAGTTCCGAGTAACACTTGCTATTTGTAAAATTAAGGCCAAGAAAATACTTTACAAACATTCCCGTGCAAGTGTGTTTAACGGGTTGAAGTGGAGTTACCTACATTTGTTACGTAACCAAAACGTATAATGTTCTCGGAGTCACAAGTAATAATGATGATCCCAACTTACGAAGGTAAATTATGTACAAATATGAACATAATATGACACAACACTTAGTACTACATGACTTGATTAAAATAGTTTATTATGCAACAGAAGATGTGCGATGCACGATGCATAACACGTTGAGTTGTTGGTAATAAGATCTAGTAGGGACTCATTACTTCGAGAGCTTACGCTCATTATAGATACAATTTATGCAACAAATGAAATGAAGTTGTACTGTACTGTAATGTGCCTTCATTAGCCTATAAGAAAAGCGACGATAGACTTGCAGCTTTTCTGTTAATTATTGTTTGTGGTCAAGCGAATGAAATGGAATGAAATTAAAGCCAGTTGAAGCTACGTTTTTTGTTACTACTGTTTTGTTTGGCATGTTTGCTGTTGGATGGCTGTTTAGAAAAAGTTTACATTACTTATCAACGTTGTTTGAAAATATGTATCTGTGGGTTTTGCTTCGTTATTTAATATTGTCACAATGCATATCATTTCGCATATTACTTTCAAATGTCTTTTTTATACTGGTAAATGCTATTTTTGTCAACATTTAGAAAGATAATTAGGCTCTTCTCCAACCCAAGCTACTTACTACGCCGTTCCCATAAATCTATATTAACTAATTAAAAGTTTTATGGCGCAAACGTATAACGATCCTAATAACATTAATAAATGAGAAGTCGTTTCTTGTATACTCATTCAAAACGATAATAACCATTAAAAGCGTAGTTTAAAACGTTATTCGGACCAGTCTATTGTGGTACTTTTACTACAGGTGCCTTATATTGGCATTTGCTCGTGAAGCAAAAAGGATTTATCAGGGTAGCGTAGCCGTGAGAACGTGCTCGTAGTGCCCCAATCTCTTATCTGCAGGAAGTGCAGTCGCCGGCGCCGGCGCAGCGCGGATTATAACGACTAATCCAGTCCTTGCGTCAACAAATAACACGCAAGTCAGCTTTCAGCACACTGCTGGCCTAAATGCATGGGACATATTGCATAAGTGTGGTTTGGTGTCTGAATGAAGAGGCCTCGCCGGCTCGTCGTGGTGGTTGATGCAGCGTGGTGGCGTGTTGCGTACGGTACACGTGGGCCGCGAGGAGGCGCGCGGGCGGCGCGGGCGCATTCCGGCCGTGACGTCACGCCCACCCAGCGCGCCCGACATTCACCTCGCCCGCTCAGCGCTCGCCCGAACCGTTCCACGGCTCTCGTCGTATCTGCCATTATTGTTGCTACAACTATTTATTTATGCTCAGGAGCTAAACATCACTGTTTCGGCGGGAAATGACCGATGGTTCAGCGAACTTGCTCCTCGCACGATAAAGCGGTTCACTACACCGATTGAAAATAAACGTCTTGGAATTCGCTCAGGTCGCTAACGATGTTTTAATTGCAGAATAAGTTTCACGTTACATCGTAAGGCGTGAGTAGGTAACTCAGTAGCAACTGAGTAGGTCCGTTTATAAGGCATACGAGAACCCTTGAAGGAAGCACCCAAATGTGCAAAAGTAAATTAACATGTTCCTCAAATACTTAAAACCGCAGTATGATTGAGAAAAAAACAATTTATAAAAAATACAAAAGATGACCGCCTGCTCTGTCCACATCGTGCATCGGGAGAAATGCGACGGAAATAAGGCTGGATCGCATAATCGTTGCGTTCAACACGATACGTCGATTGAGTTATTATTATGCAATTAGTGGGCGCTTGACTTGACGAGATCTGAACTCTGGCCAGGCGGAGTCCGGCTCATCCCGCGACGTGGCGCCACCGCGCCCGTCTCTCGCCTCGCTCATTAATCACAATCAACTGAGAAATTATTTCGACGTTTCAAAAACTTCGATATTGTTACGATCTCCCGCCAAAGCGCTCGTTGAAGTTGTGTGGGGATCGAGGGTTAAGAGAGCAAAAGGTCCGCGGTGACGCAGCGTGTTGGAGAATAGCTACTGGTTGTTCAAATAAAAAGACCTCTGCAATTCATGAGAAGCGAGCAGAGATGACACGACCATTTCGAACAGTAGCTGTGGAATTCAGCCCACTGTTTGCTGTAACATACCTAACAAACAGGACGGTAGAAAGTGAAACTCGCGCGTTTAGATCACTCAAATAATATAGAATAAGCAAGCATCTTTAAGTCATTACTCATTGCCTGCTAAGTTTTGACACTTACACATTTTCATGATTAATTATTAAGTTGCTAACATTTGTTTGAGTAGGTAATTAAAACTTTGAAAAAATCTTTTGTGACATTAGTTACCATAATTTTAACGTAATTTAAGATGAATGGCAAATCGAAAATACCGCTAAATCTTGATTTTGCATGTTACAAGCGTAACGTTTATACAAGTAGTACTTACCTAAATAGGTAGAAAGATTTTATAAAACATTTTTGACGGTTGTAATACCATCGCTTAATACACGAAAATACAAAGCTTTTTATATAATCACATCATTGATTGTCATAAATAAAAGTTTTGCTCTCATATAAAAAATTAAAGCACACAAAAAAAAACCTTTTGTCGTCTGAACCTTTTTGGCAATGACACCTTATTCTTTTTTTTTTTTGGAAAGAGGGCGGCAACGAGCAAATGGATCACCTGATGGTAAGCAATCACCGTTGCCCATAAATACCCGCAACACCAGAGGAGTCACAAGTACGTAAATTGTCGTAATGTACGTATTCTGACTTGATTCTGACAATATTTTCCTATGTTGTCGCGGTTGAACCGATGTTGAACTCACAGAGATCTATAGATCTCTGTGGTTGAACTACTTGCATGCAGTTTTTATTTTGTTTAGTCACTCGAAAATGTTTAAAATTATTGCTTTGTTTTGTTACATTTCTCAATGTAAGTGAATTTTGTAAATTCTTATTGAAAAAAAAATATCTTAAACCAGATTTTCCTATGTGCAGGGCAACATCGAAGGAGGGCGCACGTCCCTGTGGATCAGGGCGTGGCTTCAGGAGCAGCTGTTCATCCTCGGCTGCTTCCTGCAGGGGGACGCCGGGAAGGTCCTGTTCGTCGCCATCTTGGTGCTCTCCACCTTCTGCGTCGGACTCAAGTCTGCGCAGATACATTCGAGAGTCGACCAGTTGTGGGTTCAAGGTTAGTGGATCAAGGATCATAAACATTTGTTTAAAGGTGGGTAGGCTACTGACCAATGCAACGTTACGAGATGTAATGTAACAAATTACACAGCGAACATTCGTGCAGTCAGTTTCTCGGAAACCAGCGAGGAACGAGCCACTCGTTGTTCGCTTTGAGTGCTCCACCCGACTGTCGGTTTTTTGGCGAATCCTTTGACTATTACGCGGTTCAGTCAACTCAGAGCATGTTACGCCGATTTTAGAGCACAGCGTAACATGCTCATTGCGAATGTTACTTTACACCTCGTAACGTTGGTCAGTACCCACCTTAAGATTATTATGATTTATAAAAACTATTTGCGTATTTCGATGCATTGATTAGCTAAGCCAAGCAAGTCTATTGATATAACATAATAAATATGGTTTTGAACAGTTCTGTGAAGTAAGCTTATAGTCAATTCATGGAAGCGTGATGTTGAATTCTAGTGAAATTAAAATAATCTCAAACATGAATTAAAAACATAACGATACTTACATCTGTTTTACTTAAAAATGGCAGTTAAAGAAATCTTCAAAAAAGAGGTATACTTAAAGTTGTCTACAAATAGGTAAATAAGATGTTTTGAAGTTGAATTCTCTTAACCGCAAGATAACATACACCACAAAAGGGAAGTCGAAACCTAATACTACTTCGTTATAAAACAGTTACAAAGTGCATCAAGATATAAACGTCGTGGCACAATACGCATCCCGTGGCATACAAATGCATGCGTGTGGAGCGCTTCCGCGGCGAAACGTGCCCCGCATACTAAGCGGACTACAAGCGCGCCGCGTGTGTCGCCGCCCTTATACGATAAACTCGATTTTAATACGATGAATTTTAATTCGACAATCGACGATCTTGTGCCATCGCGTCCGGTACGCTAGTAGGTTTTCATTTCGTTTAATTGTTTTCAAATGTTTAAGCCCTTTAAATGCAAGCGCCGTCATTTCGACGGATATGTGAGGGCACTTCCTATTGTTAATAGAACTTTTCAGCATTGTGTCAAAGATTTGAAAACCAAAGGAGCTAATAATATGATCGCTACAGTAAGCAACGCTTCCTGGTGTAGTTTTCTTCAATGAAATAGGCTTCAGTGACTTACCAATAAGTCAGCAGAAGTAGTATAGAAATCTGCTTTACTACATATTATTTGAGCCTTAAGTAATTGAGTCCGTCACTGAAACCAGGATAAAAACTACACAAAGAAGCACCTTGACAGGGCTTACCCTGGCATAAAGTATCGAATTTAACATTTCTATCCCACGATCGAATTATAAAATTAGTGTTAATTTTACTTTATCTGCTAAAATATTAAATTCTATTTTACTTTTTTATATTTAAATTAAAGTTTTAAAAGTCTGTGTAATAAAATGTTTATGTTCAATGTATTTATAGACTTTTATATTTGAAAGAATGTCTATAATAAACTAGCAAAATTCTAACAGTTACTTCTTAAATTGTATGCAAATAGCCACTATTTTTTCCGGTTCTACCATTTGCATCATAAATTCCTCGCATTATAGCTTTTTAATACTAATTCTATTCTTAATTGCATTTATTGATTTTTAAGATATTTATCAGTATTTGGTTTAATTTCACCAGTTTTTATAGCATATTAGGAATGTGTTTCAAGTTAAATAATTAAATGCGAATAGTTTCGATAACGTTTAAAACCCACGTAAAATACCTTTTAAATGTATCAATGTCCATAAATATAGGAGTGCCAATGAATTCCTATTAATTAATTTTTCATTAGATCGATCCATTTTTGTTCGACTGGTATCTTCCAAGTACATACCTATTGGATTTTTAGATAAAATATCTGGTTGAAATCTACCTTGAAAAATAAAGCTTGGAAGCATTTTTGACATTCTAGACACAACAATGTTATCTACTCTTATATCAACAAAATATTGTATATATTTATAAGGAGTTCCATCAATTAACGTATAAATAATTAAGATAGAAGTAATTAAATCCTCGATTTACTGATACTGTAAAAAACTGGCACTTCAATCGCATCTTTAAAAATAATTTCAAGTCAAATTCTACTATTTGTTTAATACGTATTTTAATCAACATGTTTGTCCACTAATTCTTGTTTTACTATCCAATTCCCTTGGCATTGAGCACGAGGAAATGACCTTAAAGGCCGAGTAAGATACAAAAGGGTGAAATAAAAATATCTTCTTTTTGTACAGACCTCAGAAGCTGGGTGGTCCTAGATTAGATTTTATGGTTATATGGGATTGGCAGACGGATTTAGCCTGGCTGGATGGATGTGGCGTGTTTTGATATTTATTTTTTTATCGGAGACTCGTTTGATGATGGGAACGGAAGTTGGAAGTATGGGGTATTAGGGATATCCGTTGTTAGCTCAGCGACATCCCCCTATTAAATTATGCGCCAAAATTAGCACTAGAGCTAGGGAAATGACATGCTAGAATATAGTTAAAAGTCGGAAGTTTTCATTTTTTATTTGTCGTTGCAAGGGTCGCCGTTTATCTTTTAATACGTTAAATAAAAAAAAAAAAAACGTGATGTGTTGTTAGGGTAGACATTCATTCTTATGAAAATTATCATATTTAAAATTGACAATAACTTGAGCTTTTATTTTTAAATCCTAAAAAACATATTAATAGTGGATAAGGGTCAGTTTTACCACTGACTGATGAGTTAGTGCTAATTAATCTTTATGATAATGTAGATGTTGTATCTGCTGTGATGCATCACAGCAATTTTGAAACAGAGACGACTCCGTTGGCTGGGCCATGTCTATAGAATGGGTCCCGACAGATTGCCGCGTGAGGTCATGCTTGGTCAAATTGCTGACGCCAAAAGATCTGTAGGCCGTCCAATGTTGAGATTCAAGGACTCCTGCAAGCGCGACATGAGTTCATTTCAAATCGATCCTGACACCTGGGAGAAACACGCCAACATGAGACCAGAGTGGCGTCATGTTGTAGCCCTTGGCATGTCACAGCATGATAAGGCCTGGCTGGGACAGCTAAAGAGGAAGAGACTTCAACGCAGTGCCGCGACTCCCCTTGACTGTCGATTCGTATGTGACAGGTGTGGCAAGAGGTGTCGTGCTGCCATCGGACTTTATAGTCAACGGAGACGTTGCACCCCCCAAAATTTACCCCCGTGATGCTGCAACAATCATCTGCAAAGATGCTGTGGCCAATGTATCTGCTGCCAATTTTTTTAAAAATAAGACTGTCTGTCAGATAAACTGTCACAAAATTATTGGTCAGTATTGAAACTGGCCCTCATAATGTGTATTGAGCAACAAATATTTTTTCTAGATGAAGCCATTCAAATAGATTTGGCTTACGTCAAATAACATGTATCTCGTAGTTATAAAAAAGGTCAAAGTTCGGAAAAGCTCCCACGAAGCTGATGCATACTCGAAACGTTACTCAATAAGCTCAGCACGATATTTGTGTAGTAAGATATAAGTACTGAGGGATTTATGTAAATGTACTTCTATGGAGTTGGGAGCCAGGATTTTAAATTTTAAGAAAGGTTATGGATTATAGAAACATCGTACAATATCTTCATTTGTATAAATGAAAGTTTATGAAGATTTGTATTAGGTATTCATATAATTTTATTGTGTTCAATTTATAGCACAAAGTTTTCTTATTAACTGCAGTAGGTATACAAAATGCATCAACAAGTTATAAATAATGATTTTTGAGCGTGTATTTCTTTTGCACAAATGCTCCTTTGTTAAGTCAGAGCCCGACAAAAAGTCTGCAAAATTTTCAAAAAGGAAGTGGGCGATTTTATTGAAGCACCTGTCAGCCCCGCGGGCCGCCACTCGCGAACGAAAAACATTTCCAATCGGTCGTCTTATCAGACACGTTATACCCAACCAATAACATTACGATGCGAGCCACCATAATCACCATATAACTTTCCACCTACGTTTATAATACGGACCGCATTCCCCCCATTCATTAATAAATGAACACATCACAGTCTATTTTTATTAAGACTTCACTCATCGGCTACTGTCCAAACAACACAAATATATTCAAAGACAACAGCCCACAAAACCTTATCGCGGAACAAAGCCGACTGTTAAACAATGCCGAAGGTCCTGTGGAGTCGCCTAACAACTTAATTAGGTGGCCCGCGGCCGCCCGTAAATATCCCCACGTGAAATTACGACCAATAAAACCAAAAAAATGTATAACATTTCTATTGACTCACAAAAAACGAGGGATCTGATTGTCCGTCGCTTTTGTGAGGAGACGTCTTGCTGCGATCCGTTCCTTACCTCGCCTTTTATTATTTGAACTCCAACTGAAGTTTTTGAACTGCGGTCGAATAAGACCAGCCAGGTAGGTAAGTCCTGTATTTTCAAAAACCATAGTCTTGTCGTTTTTGAGTCTTTTCGTCTGTAGTCGTTGAGTCGTTTCGTTTTGTTCGATTTCAATGAACATTACACAAGCGTGAGCATCGTCGATCACAAGTAGGTAATTGAATATAGAATGAAGAAAAAATTGATCACCAAGGTTGACAATCAACTACAGCTTCGTACCAAGTAGTTCTTCCTTAAAGAAAAAGATTTCCTTATGATTATACCCGTCACTAACCGAGTAAATGAATCCCAAGCCACTACCTAAGAAGGCAGTGACTAATGCAGCTATACATTATAATCGTACATTGATGCCCTTAATTATGTCAAGTTATTCATTAGAGACCTCCCAAAGGTAGGTTAATTGCATCAAGTTTCAAGTAATTTGTAATCAAAACATACGTACCAGATGGTATCTGTCAGAGCTGGACGCCGAGAGTAGCGCACCGCACGCAGCTATGCGCTGCGGCATCTTTCTAAATGAGACTAGTTTTTGTGCCCAAAAACCGGTCACCAGAGCGATCGATTTGCTAACCGTGACCTTAATGTTATGAGTTTCTCCATGTTTATTATTGCCTTTGGTCTATATCATCAGCTTCTTTTAGTTATTAGAAGGTATTAACCAGTTAATTGTCATAGATTCACAATCTTCTTTACGTATAAGCGATGTTAATTCTCTTTTAAAAGCTACAATTTACAACGATCCAAAGCGGCTTTAGTACTCCCAATAAATTAATAAATATACCAGTCCATTTCGCTTACACGACAAGATATGATGTCAACTGATGTTGGTGATGCTAGTAATTTGACCATTCACCTTGTGGTCTTTCGGTGAATTGTCCTCACGAGACAATGGCACGGCTTGAAGAGATTCGTCCGCGTTGGCCTCAAAGGACGCGGTTTGTTTATTCCGCCATCCATCTGTTGTCTACGCTCTGGCTAATTTGCATAGAGGGCCAGGAGGGGCGCGCGGGCGGGGGCGGACCACACGGGCTCGGCGCGCGCGCGCGGGTGGCCACAACCACATGCGCCCGCGCACGTACCGCCTCGCTCCCCGCGCACCTATCCGCGCAGACGTCATTCATTGCGATCGTCCGCGTTGATCGCTCGCTACCACATCGAGTAGAAATGTTGTCATTATCGGCGTGCACGCACCGAGAATGCAATAAAAGGTTGGAGATTCGCATTGACGGCTGCTATTACCACTGGATCGACAGATTTAGATACCATTCGACCGGATATTGCGTATTGTGATGTCAAGAGTAAGTAACGTTGACAATGGAATGATCGTTAACATTTATTAGTTGAAAGACGCCGAACGCCTGACATAAGAGTGATAACCGCGGCGAGCGTGAAAGCTCTTGCGCGCAGACTCGCGATAACCTCGCGTGACCTTGCGACGTTTCCGCGCTTCCCCGCCGCCCTCTACGTGCTTTTTATGGGCGTATTTTGTAGTATGCGCTTGCTCACATTTGTTGGGTGAGTCTCGTGTCGTAAACTTAACCGTTTCTTAGTTTTTTCTTTAAACAACTAATCCCTTGAAACGATTCATACCGTCAACAAGCCGATACTTAAAATCCATCTTCCCGCGATACTAACGAGTGGTGAAGTAACGTTGTTGTCGTAAATCTCGCCCACGGCTCTGGTAGGTGTTAAAATAGAGCCGCCCTGTGAGGCCCACCGACTTCGATTTCATTCCACTTGCTTTATGATAATCCCTAATATCCGCCACGATCTGAATGCTATGTTTAGATTACCAAGTAATACACATAAAGCTACCTTTGAATTAACTGTAAAAGTCAATGAACTATTTTAGTTAAAGGGTTCATACAACAATTTATTTTGGGTTAACTAAAATTACGTTACTTAACTATCAACTAGGATAATTGATGTTAGTAAAAATTCAAAGTTTTAAACCATAAAAAGATGTAGAATTATTTTTCAATGAATATTTCAACGGCTTATAGCTCAAAATTTTGAGTTACTTGAACGTAATGTATGTAAATATTGTTAAGTTTAAAGTATGAAATATGACTTTAAACTGACGAGTATTTACAATCGAGACTTTTGACGTATCAAATATTTTTATACACACACGTTTATATTAATTAATGAAACAGGCGCTCCAATCGGCAATTTATGTTGATTGCTTAATCGACCAAGCTATAAAAAGATGGTAACTCCTCGCGGGTAATACGGTACTTAATAATGTAATAATACAAACATACGGAACTCATTAAATAAATACTACTGGATTGTTTATTTGCGATCTTCGTAATATTTCTTGTAGATATTTTTATCGGGATGAAATCAAAGAGGAAACAAAAAGAAATTTGACGAGGCTATTACTTTTTGTCGGAATCCTTTTCTAATTTTTAACGCTTATTAAGTTCATTTACATACAAAGTGTTCTGCGAAAAGGTGACGACATTAGCATTATTACAATCTTGGGACAAAAAATGGGCTGTGGTCTGGCAGGTGTACCCGAATGGACTGGGCCTTATTAGCATACCGTACACGTTAAGACAATACAATAAACACTTTGGGTACAAATTAAACCTCGTGCAATGTTGGTTTTCCTCATAGATACCGAAATGGTCTGGATAGGCTGTCTGTACTCTGTACGTACTATTTCACTAGTTTCGGATTATCTGAGGTAGGCACAAAGTGATTTTTCTTCCATCTCTCAAGTTGAATCTTTTGATGGTGCTTTTGTTCTTTTTTTACTCAACCAATCACCAATTCGTAACGTTTGTCTTAGCGCTGCCTATCATACATTTATCTAAAGCTCTATTTATTTACGTTTTTCGGCCCCTCAATCAGTAGTAGCTAGCTGTTTTGCAAAAACTCACTCCACTCAAAGTTAAACAGAATATTATAGTAATTAGTTGTATTATACCTTGATTTTTTATGATTTTGCTGATATTTTTGATTTTACGCAACAGAATTATTATAACATTTGTTATTCATCCAGAAATGTTAACAGATTATAAACAATTTTTACCCAAAAAGTGCCGTTTGAGGCACGTCAACATAGCTGGATGACGCTTCTTTCTGAGAAAGACAATTTTAGCTACCGTTACTAACCCATAACCAAGACTAAGTTTTATCGTAGAGAGAAAAATGTTTCTCAGTATTTCAATTGATATATCAAATTCAAGTAATTCTGCTTCTTCAATATCGTGGTATTAAGGCATTAAGCATTTATCTCCACGTCTATTAAACTTACCAATGTTTCCGAATGCCGTAAAATCATTCAACACCTCCAATGAAATTATTAATTTGGAATGGTATTCACGTGCAGTGTAAGATTTTATTCGTGTGAAAACTTTCGAAACACAACAGATTACATGTATTTTTTTACTGTTCGATGTAATTAAATACGAATACATGAAGTATTTTCATGGTTTATCCACATTTTTAAACACTTTTTTTAGAACTTGGGAAAATAAAATCGTGTATAATGCTAAAATGTTTGCATCAACATCACTTTAATTTAAAACTTGGTACTTAAAGAGATCTTAAAGTTAAATAAATTATAAAATATCTTCAGATAATTTTTATGTTTAGATTTCGTTGTTAAATTAACGTAAAAGCTAAACGGATACCATACAACTATGTGATTTTATACCGTGTCACTTTATTGCCAAACGTGTGCAGAGGGCTCCAGAGAGCATTAATCGATCGCTGGCAGGCAATATTTTTTCTAAATCTTCACACACCTAATACAGTGCAAAAAGTTCGACAAACCGGCTCAAATAAATTAGCTCAGGGGGTGTTAATTGGGACGAATTCCCGCGACGTCCCCTGATAACAAACACGGCTTTTCGGCGCGAACACGAATGGCGAAGGGTCCTTTTAGAGTATCTCAGAACTTATACAGCCGTAATGAATTTATTTTGATGGCTGTTGTTATCTCAATGTATTCTTTACCTTCGAAAAATATTGTCTTTTAATTTTGTCAAACTTCTGGAAATATAATATTTAAAGCATTTTTGATTTTATGCTTTGGGTGATATTAAATTCGATCTACCATGTGATTTGTTTATTGTTTTTTTTATTTGCTTGTAAGCAGAAATTTAAATAAGAACTTGTTTATTTAGATTTCTATCAAATTCCATTTCATTCGTTTACTACCATTCTACATTCTACTTATAAAAATATTTATATTTCATCATATAGGTATATAACATTGACATAATCATTAATAAACTAGACTTAGAAGCCACAAACAACTTATTTTGTTGAGCCATCAATTAACACGTTCACTGCGTAGCCATTTTTTATGGAGTTTCAGCCAGTGCGAATGAGGTCTATTCGAGACAAGTTTGAACTTATTTACAGTGCGTATGAGACCATATTGGCCTCACAAAGTTATGTTTTGAAAAAATACCTTAATTGTAGTTCAAAAAGGACAATATCTGCTTGAAACTTTACCATTACAAACTTAAATAGTTGTTAAATCTAAATATAGCTTCGCCGGCAGTTATGACATTTCAGTATTGAGT
The DNA here is from genome assembly GCA_949319885.1 of Mecyna flavalis. Taxonomy (NCBI): domain Eukaryota; kingdom Metazoa; phylum Arthropoda; class Insecta; order Lepidoptera; family Crambidae; genus Mecyna; species Mecyna flavalis. The sequence goes on from OX439426.1 coordinate 6,831,896, forward strand.
AAATGAAAAATATATATATGGCATCTGTTCTGCCTCACATCGCACTGAAATGAAGTTCGATTCGTGTCTCGACTAGTGATGGGAGTAAAAGAAAGTTGCAGTGTCGATATATTATATTAATTTGTTGTAGCAGCCTACGCAACGTTTTCGATGATCACTTTTAAAGTACATGATCAACGCATCTGCCACTAGGAAATCCGGAAATAAAACTCACGTTAGATATGAACGCCATTTTTAAGATAAAGTATGTCAGTGTGTTTTTATGTTAGGGGAATGAATGTGTGCATATTTGTGATAAACTGTGAGTAAATGTGTGAGAGAGAGTGTGTGTGTACTCTTACTCTGAGTATAACAGCTGTGACCATTGCAGAAACGAACTTGTATTTGCCAAAAGATAAAATTGACTTCATAACGAAAATAACCTGGAATTATAAGCCGGAAATATAAACTTAACACTTAATTTAAGTTACAAGTAGATATAACAAGCTTAAAACCACACCATGCTGTAGCAATCAATATGCATTTGGAATTTTGGAACAATACAATCCTAGGGAAAAGAACACATAAAGTGTAACATTTAAGACATAGTATTATTTAAAGTTTACTATCGCTTTGGCTTTAGCTGTGTTGCTATGTAAATCTATTTACTTAATAAATGTTAAATAAATTATTATTTTAGGTGAATATTTAGCAAATAGATTGTAATGTAATCTTTGCGAAAAACAGTTGGATTAAAAAACAAACTGTGACTCTCTGTCCTCCCTGTGCTCCCGTATCGACACTTATCACAACACTAAACTAGCAGCACTTCACCCTGTGCGGCTATGAGTCCTTAAATTTATGAGGCAGATTTGACCTCAATCCGCACTGTAATTGATTAATTTTTATTCAGTGCGTATGAGACCTATTCAACCTCATGTCTTAATAACTACGCCATTGGATTAGATTTCGTAAGAGAATTGATTTTGTATATTTGTCTCTGTCATACTACTAGGAATATTATCATAATCGTCCCCCGCACAGAGTGAAAGATCGTGATTTTGACTGCCGCACCAGCAAGAAGTCACGCATGGGGCGTTTCGACCTCATAATGCACTGAACGTGTTAAGACTTCATTAAAAAAACCTATAACTTATTATTTAATAATGTAAAACACAATTTTTAAAATTGTCTATGGTCTACGAACTAAATTAAATAACAAAAAGACATTGACGATGACTACGTAAATATTCGTTTCATTTTGACAGTAGGTAATATAGTTTTTGACAGTTGAAAACAAGTTTCACAGTTGACGTTTTCGAAGTTTTGTAAACTGAAATGTTGTCACAGGAGAAGTAAAGCTAGATTTTTAATTAAAATGTCGCACATGGCGCCAAACAACGCAGGCGTCAGGGCGTCGGTCTGTCACAACTTCGCGATAAATCACTGCCGGGATGTGTTAACTGCCACTCCGTCGCCCTAACTAATGTGTCGACACTCACCAATAAACCATAGGTGCTGATGGGGTGGGTGGGCAGGCTAAAATTAAACACATTTTTTGTACCACAGTCTCTCAACTCTTGAATTGGGAACTTACATCACATTTTCGAATTTAGACTTCCTTGGAAGGATTTTCAAAGAATCCTAACAGTTACAATGGGGACATAGTACTTATACTCGCACTAGCCACCAAGTAGTCAACTAATCTTTTAAATGCGGCGAAAAATCATCATACACCCGGTCTTATACTTACCCTTGGACTGGGACAGTGACATCTTATAAGTTCGTCTATAAAACCCTCGAAACCAAACTATATTAACGAAATATACCTACCTACTGACTTTAACGTAAAAGTTTAAATTATAATATTTCTTAACAAGTTATGTATTTCAGAACAATTGCTAATCATAAAGTTTATGAAATTGTAAAAAACCACAACTTAATTGACAAACAAACGTTGTAGACGTTTAACTTAAACAATGTTAAACATATACTGCACAATACTTCTGTGTTGTAGAGTTTACTAATAGACAATTCTTTAGATACCTTTTCAAAGTAATCCTCACGTTTCTAACAAATAGTTTTTTTAGTGAAAAATTCTTAAGTTATTTTAAAGCAAACGTTAGCAATTTTGTAATATTTCTTCGCAAACATTTCATTTCTCATGTCTCTGGAAACGAAAGTTTATGGCATGCTGAGTCAAACGCAACATGAAATACCTGCACATTTACTATGCCAAGATATGTTTATGGACTGGGAGGCATGGAACCCACACGGAGAAGGCAGGTGCATTATCAATCCAGTCAAACGTAATTAATGGCATACTTATTGGACCGCTAAAAGCTTCGAGACATCGATCAATTCAATATCACATAATCTTGTCACCTCTTGTCTTACTTGTATTACGTAACTGTGTAGAGCCTTTTACGTGTAACTGTTGATAAATAAAACAATATATTGGACATTATTCTCACAAACTAAGCAAATCCCGTTAATCAACCTCCTCTTATCTGTCAAATGTCTCAATTTAAATATAAGTCAGTGGGAGTTAAATAATATAGGCCGATACTATGTAACTATTTTATTCTAACACGAAAACCTAGGAAAAAGGGCTTCCTTTTTCCTAAACCAAATAGGTCATCGAGGTAAAAAATACTGACAGACGCAAAAACATGTTTTTAAACTTTCGCTATCATTTGATGTATATTGTACTATTGTCATTCGAAGATATGAAACGCCAATAGACTAACGGCCATAATAATAAAATACCTATTTGATAGTACAACAGGTTTTGATCAACGATGATTCATAAAAACGAAAGTAGGTAATCTTAACGAATCGTAATTAATTTTACTATGAATTTAATAGTAGTTGCACTACGCAACTGGTTTTTAAGATTTACTGAGAAGATAGAAATTAATTTTAATTAACTTTCTCTTAGTCAGGTATCTTATATATGAATCAAGGTTTATGGAATACGATATTTTATATAACATGTAATAAGTTTCTTCTTCCAGCATCTTTGCTAGTTATTAAAACAATGTGCAACATCTTGAACGATTAAAATTTACCCTTAAATGAATGGAACGAAAATGTGACTTAAAGTGTAAACAATAAAATTTGAACTAGTTTGCTAATTATAAGCTAAATGGCTACATAACAAGCGGTTGCCTTCGCGGTTTCACCCGCGCGTAATTTCTTTTTTCAAATGTCCCTTCTCTTCCCCCCACATTTCCGGGATAAAAAGTACCCTATGTCGCCCGAGAAAAGTTAAGCTTTCCTACAAAGAAAGAATTTTTCAAATCGGTTCAGTAGTTTCGATGACCAAATATTTATTCTGTTTCGACTACATACATATTTAAATACTAATATTTTAGTAGTCGATTATAATTTTTTTGTATCTCATTATCATTCTTTTCAAATAATATGCAACCTTTTTTGGATCATTAAAAACGCTAGCAGCATAATATCTATTTTGACAGTAATAAAAAGAAAATAATTGTTTCTTTTTCCTTTTAAGGGCGTTTAGATTTTTTTTCTGAAGAATCTAGTCAGCATCGAAAAATTTGCATAATAACCTGCTTGGTTTTTTCAATGTAACTGGCATAGAGTTACAATTAATTTGACAGCAATAAAAAGCAAATCTTTTTTAAAAGGAATATCAAAAGGTTTTGGAAAGACGTTGACCTTCTTTATTTTAAAGAGGCACTGGCAACAATCCTTATGAAATTTGACAGCAATAAAAAGTAAACTAAATTTTTTTTTTCTTTAATGGCGTATAGATTTTTTCTGAATAATTTAGCCAGACTTATATTAACCTGCTTGGTTATTAATTTGATGTAACCTTCGTGGTTATTTTGTTATATTAAAGTAGCACTGGCAATATAGTGGCCACAAAAGTTTGACAGTAATAAAAAGTAAATGAAAAGTTTTGGATTTCTTTTACATATGTAGCGTTTCGAATTTTTCTGAAGGTTTTTTCCTAGCGTTTTCTGTGACACTGCCGGCTAGGTATTCTTTGAAAAGGTCGTTGCTATTACGTTACTTCATTCATCTTGACTATCTATTTACGCATTCTATACATACATAATTATAGTTATCAAGTAATTTCTTTTTTCAAATATCCCCACACATTTCCGAGATAAAAAGTACCCTATGTTCACCGGGGATAGTGTAGCTTTCGAACAAAGAAAGAATTATTCAAATCGGATCAGTATTTTCGGACCCTATTCAATACAAACAAACAAACAATCAAATCTTTCCTCTTTATAATAATTATTATATTATTATTATTAGTATCTAGACGATATTTTCAGTTATGAAATTATTTCTGCGTCGTAGTAAGTCATTGTTGACCGAAATTCGAAAATAATTAAATAAATTAAGAAATCGAATTAAAATTTCAATGATTTCTCTGAGAACACGTGTCTCTTGTACAAATTATTCTTTCCTTTACTTATACAGCGACCTTCAGATTTAATTACAATAATTAAATATAGATTAAGCTACAAAAATGTGACCGCATGTATAATAAATGTCAAACCAAGTGACATACAAAAACCTCAAATAAAGTTCAGCAATTTCAAAAGTTCATTACGTGCGTAAAGTTGTTTTTCTCTTAATAGTCATTTACTTTAAGCGAGGCTGTTACTCACAAAAATAATTTCCGATCTGGTTGAATTTCAATTCATAATTACAGAGTAAAACATGTTATTATATCAGTAATGGATGACTTAAAAAATTAAAAACCAATGCATGTCATGCACTCGTAATTTTTGTAATTGCTATGCATTTTACTTATTTTGGTGACAGCATAAGGACCTCTTATTGAATTGGGATTTTGTTTTATAACTTTTTTTGAATTGCTAAAAGAAATTATGTAGTACGTTAATGTCATCCTATTAAACAAAACCGGCCAAGTGCGAGTCGGACTCGCCAATGAAGGGTTCCGTAGCAGCAAGTATCATCATAATATAAAAGTTCTTGTAGTTCTTTGTAAGTTTGATCGACGTTTTTATATTTGAGTTGATTGAATGAGAGGAAAATTACGGTTTACGATTTATCACGTTTAAAAAAAAAAACTAATTACTTGATCTCGTTCAAACCAATTTTCAATGGAAGTTTGCATGGTAATGTACATCATATATATTTTTTAGTTTTATCGTTCTCTTATTTTAGAAGTTAGAGAGGGGGTGACCAACATTTTACCACTTTGGAAGTGTCTCTCGCGCAAACTATTCCGTTTAGAAAAAAATGATATAAGAAACCTTGTTATCATTTTTAAAGACCTATCTATAGATACCCCACACGTAAGGGTTTGAAGAAAAAAATTTTTTTGAGTTTCAGTTCTAAGTATGGGATGCCCCAAAAATTTATAAACTAATTACTTGATCTCGTTCAAACCAATTTTCAATGAAAGTTTGCATAATAATGTACATCATATATTTTTTTTAGATTTATCGTTTTCTTATTTTAGAAGTTACAGGGGGGGGGACCAACATTTTACCACTTTGGAAGTGTCTCTCGCGCAAACTATTCAGTTTAGAAAAAAATAATATATGAAACCTTATTATCATTTTAAAAGACCTATCCATAGATACCCCATACGTAAGGATTGGATGAAAAAAAAATTTTTGATTTTCAGTTCTAAGTATGGAGAGCCCCCAAAATGTATTATTATTTTTCTATTTTTGTATGAAAATCTTAATGCGGTTCACAGAATACATCTACTTACTAATTTTCAACAGTATAGCTCTTATAGTTTCGGTAAAAAGTGGCTGTGACATACGGACGGACAGACAGACAGACAGACAGACAGACATGACGAATCCATAAGGGTTCCGTTTTTTGCCATTTGGCTGCGGAACCCTAAAAAACTGCCTTTTTAAGTTGAAAAAGTCCTTTAAATACTTTCAGAAAAGTTAGAATCGTATGATAGATATAATTATGTCTGTTTACGATGGAATTGCATGGAGGCTAAATCATACGTACCCACCTCGTATTAAACAGAGTTATCCTTACTAATGTTTCTTTCTATGTTGTTACAGAGGGAGGTAGATTAGAAGCTGAGTTGAAGTACACTGCCAAAGCATTGGGCGAAGCCGACTTCTCCACTCATCAGCTCATCATACAAACCGCGAAGGACCCTGACGCCTCCTTACTGCACGCGGGAGCTCTGCTTGACCACCTAAAGGTATGATTTAGATTCTAATCTTAGCATACAATACATCTATTGGTAATGATTTTTATTGATTGGAACACAAGGGTGAACACGAGGTAGAAAAAATAGGTTCGTGAGCAGACGCCGATTGTAACAAATTGCAAGTTCCCTTGTTGATTTTAAGATTTGATCTTAAATGATGAAACGTAAATAATTTTTATTACAGACCAGATGATTTTTATTGATTGATTTGATTTATTGATTGCACGGAAGTATTTGGGGCCCACCAAATACAATTCGGGAAATTAAATCAAAGTTTTAGAATGGATCCTTCTTCACTGGACCTGGTATTAACCACCATTATTTATCCACAGGTAGTCCACGCAGCGACCCGTGTGACGGTGCATATGTACGATCTCGAGTGGCGACTCAAAGACCTTTGCTACAGCCCCAGCATACCCGACTTCGAGGCTGAGCACATCGAGAACATCTTCGACAATATCGTGCCCTGTGCCATCACCACTCCTCTTGACTGCTTCTGGGAGGGGTCAAAGTTGCTCGGACCGGATAACCCAATTTATGTGCCGTAAGTACAACACAACTCATCGAAGAAAATATAGAATGTGCCAGCCACCTTGTATATTGTATGGCAGAAAAGTAGTTTATGGAATATACTGTTGTGTCTACGCAATAGTGTTAGAGTACCTAGATGATGTAAGGATAAAATACATGCAACAAACCATATTGTGTCGCAGACAAAATAAAGCACTCGTATTTTATTGACTGTTATTTATTAGTTATTTTATATGCAATTATTTCCACAGAATATTGAAGAACAAGCTGCAATGGACGCAGCTAAACCCACAAGACGTTCTAAAAGAAGTAAAGACACTGAGGCTGTCGTTTCCATGGAGAACGCTGGAAGCTTACATGAAGAGAGCGGGAATCACGTACGCCTACATGAAAAAGCCATGCCTGAACCCGAACGACCCACAGTGTCCCGACACGGCGCCCAACAAAAAATCAGGCCATGTGAGTATATTGCTTTCTTACAAAAAACATATAAACTTCTGACACTCCATATAAGTAGGTATTTACGAGTATGGTGAAAAAGCGTGCCTTCACCATTGAGATAATATTACATATTTTTGGCCTTCACACATTTTTGGTGTAGACGGAACTGACAAGAGACGGAAGACGGAAAGATACCAAATTCCTTCGTTTACACGTACGCGACATAATACCCATGTTTAATTAAATCTATCTTCATCTTATATGATATTCAAACATAGATTATCTTTATATCAGAGACCGTATTTATTTAGTCATAATTCTCTGTGCAGTCTTTTGTTGAGTTTTTAGATCATTAGGGCAAGAAATCCTTTTGTGTCCGAGTGAGAGTGAAGCATGTATGAAATCATTTGTTACGGTTGCGTGAGACCCACATTAGGGGCCATTACGACAACTCCCGGTCCTTTTATGAAGACTTCAATTTACGACAGTTTTACTGGCACATAAATAAGACGTGTAGGATCACGACAAATAAAATAACTTTATCGAGGCGAACGCATAAAGTTTAAATACTTTCCATAATAATAAAATATTTTTGGAAACGGTAATAAGGCAGGATGAAAGCGGTCGCCGCCGGGCAGATGGCGCATGGCTACCTGCCGACGCGAGAAAGTTACACAACATCTATCCGAGCACGCGGGGAAACATCGCACCACAGTTTTGCTTTTTGCCTGGAGTATACTCGTGCGTACTATGGATACTAATATTATAAATGCTAATATGACTCTGTCTGTTACGCTTTTACCTAATCTATTGAACCGATTTTGATTTTGAGTGTCCAGGAATAATTAGCTTGATTGCGTACGCAAGCGAAGCTGCAGGCGTTTAATCTTTCGAGCCCCGGATTACCAGACACAATAGAAAATCTATTGTTACGCGGCACCCGAGTGCCGGTTCGGGATTGAGTGGTTAATATGAAAGGCATAAGAAATAAATCAGACTACACCACATAAGTTGATCTGTCCTGAAGTTAACATACGATCATGTTTACGGAAATCAGAATCGAATAAAGTCAGACAAATTCTTTTTACCATTTCAGACACAATGGAAACATAAATTAACATTTTAACGAATGAATGAATTGATTCAACTCATCGTTGTTACTCTGTATAGGTATAAAAGGACTGCATAGCAACTGATAAAATGAATATCGCCATGGTTCTTTTCGGAAAAACTGAAAAGGATAAGTTTGAATATGAAGCTATAAAACAACAAATGTGCATTACTATAAAACACAGTCACGATTCGATACCGCAAAAGAACGGGGTATTTTGTTTTTAAATTGTCTCGGACAAAACAGCGCATTGGAAGTGCTCTCGGTCGGGGATAGGTAGTTTTTGTTAGCAAGAGTTGGGTCGGCGGGCATCGCAGTCGCCACCCACGTTCGGCGAAGGGCCGGGCGCAGATCGGCGCGCATTGTCGCTTGCGCGCGCGCCGCCCGCCGCATTATACGGGCGCATTGTACCGCTTCAATGGGCCTCGTTTGCCGCTGCTATCGCCAGTCACAATGACACTATTATATCAATAATGCTCACTGCTCGTTACAAGAAAGTTTCGAGGAAACATCGTAAATTTTGTATTTCGCTCGCTTTGTCCCCTAAATAATATTGTCAAAAGCAGGTGATGTAATGACCGAGCTTGAAGCTTCTTGGAACTACTTTACCTATGATGCGGGTTCGGCTTTGGTGCAGTGTGACCAAATTCAGTATTTTAATACTTTTTCAGTATATTTCATCGATTTTTCCGAACATCAGTATATTTTCAGGTATATTTCTGGAAGTCAGTATTTTTGGGTATATTTTGGTTGACGTTATGGAAAACCGTAGTGAGTGATCGTTTGTGCAAGAATGTTTGCGGGACTTTCCCGGATTTAGTTTATAGTCATGTTATCTATGAGCAAAGATGAGTAAGTTACAGATATGACAAAAAAGACGTCCGTCGTCGTCGTTGTAGTATTGTAATACTACCTATACAATTATCAATCAATACATACTTTCAGATGCGTTGTGTTTCATGAATATTATAGTCTACCTGGACGAGTTTGGGACGAACCGCTAGTTTATCTATAATTTTCAAAACAACGTCTAGTTTTTAAGTTTCAGTTGCATGAATAGGTAGGTAGTAGTTAAACTTAAATAGTTATTTATGTGACTGCTGCATAATGAGGGTCATTAAAATACGAATGTGGTTTTATGAAACGAACGAAGTGAGTTTCATAAAAGAATCACATGAGTATTTCAAAACCAAGGTTTTGAAAAACCGGGATTTCTCTAAATCTAATTGTAATATTGCAAACTCTAACATTTATGGTGAGTATGAATAAATAAAACGTGTTAAGAAAATCAGTATTTTTATTGGTATATCTGTCCTATGTAAGTCGGTATATTTCAGTATTTTTTTGAGATGCCTCGGTATTTTCGTAAAATTTAATCCGGTCACACTGCTTTGGTGTGCTACAGAGAATTTTACAGCTCAAATATTTGTGTAGGTGGTCATAAAGATCTAATTTTGAAAGGAACTAAAAAGTAGACCCGATGAAAAGTTGCTGTCGAGCTTGCACAATTTTATTACCTCGAGAATTTTCACGAGCGCCTAATTTACGATTTTGGCTCAGCTTTTTATTTTCACATCGCTATTGTTGATTTTGAGTTAAATAATTACATAAAAGAAACGAATGAGTTACTCGTAAACACACCTCTCGAACACTCTTTCATCCACATGATCCCTAAGACGATGTTGATGTAGGACATCAACATCTTCACGATCGTCAATCACGGTGACAACAATAATAAAAACGACCAAATATTTTCGTCCACAGGCCCCCGACGTTGCAGGCGAGCTCTCTCACGGCTGCTACGGTTTCGCAGCAGCCTACATGCACTGGCCAGAACAACTGATCGTCGGAGGAGCCACTCGCAACTCCACGTCCGCGCTGCGCAGTGCGAAGGCCCTGCAGACTGTGGTGCAGCTCATGGGCGAACGAGAGATGTACGAGTATTGGTCCGACCACTACAAAGTGCACCATGTTGGATGGAATCAAGAGAAAGCAGCGGCCATATTGGACGCGTGGCAAAGGAAGTTTGCGGCTGTAAGTATTGTGATTGTGACATTAATAAAATTGACTGAGACCTGCAGATGGAATATGCCGTCTGCCTTATGTGGTTCAATTAGTGTTGCCCAAATTCAGTCTTGGTCTTGCAGTCTTGGTCTTGTTCTTGCGTTTTTGCAAGACCAAGACCAAGAACAAGACCGCGTATTTTTAGCAAGACCAAGACCAAGACTGACCGTGCAAGACTTGAGCAAGAACAAGACATAGCCTGCAAGACTCTTGCGTCTTGCAGCTAGGACTTAGCGCTATTTCACTGAGTAGTTAGGTGTAACAGTTTGGTGTATAGGTAGGTACGCTTAGGAATTCTATGAGACGCAAAAAACTGTATCAAAGAATATGAAAAACTGGACCTATGCGCATTACGACTAATACCATAAACATAGCGAATAAAAAAATATCTATTAAAATCAAACTGAGTGCATGCATAGTTATGTTTTAACCATCGGCACTTTGATAATGCGGCATCAAAGGTTTTGTACTTACTTCTCAAAGAAATTTGCCGCTTTTCGGAAGTACATGGTTATGATACACGCGCACGTGTTTATTAAGAAACAGTTACTTCCATGGAAAACGACATATAGGTCAGTTGATTTTTCGAATTTCTTATCAAATCTTCAGTTATTTATTAATCTGCTTGATCTTTACTATGGCTATGTTAATTCAAGCTCACAATGTTCCAATTCTAATACGTTTTTCTAAGATTTAAAGTAAACTTTAATAAATAGTAATAGACTAATAGGTAATTGCAAGACTTGCAAGACTCTTGCTGCAAGACCAAGACTGGGAGCGCAAGACCAAGACCAAGACCAAGACCAGGTGTATTGGCGCAAGACCAAGACCAAGACCAAGACCAGGTGTATTGGCGCAAGACCAAGACCAAGACTGGCTAAGTCTCGTCTTGTTCTTGCATTTGGGCAACACTAGGTTCAATGATAATAAGACACACAGAAAACAACTTTAATAATCTATTACACTTACATTCATGTTAAGAATGATTAGTGGAGTATCATAATATGTTATTTATACAGATTTGCTATAGAATGCAGCAAAAATAATATTTTCAGAAACAGAATTTATTTTCCTGTTAAGATGTTAAAATGCACCTAATTGTCTGTTACAGCACATATAAGGTTTATGGTATGGTATAGTGCCTACAGCTCCTTTTTATTTTGACTTTATGGAATTACTAAATTAGCTTTATTTTTGAACAGGAGGTCCGTAAAATGACGACTTCGGAAGCAGTGTCCCCATCGTACAGCTTCTATCCCTTCTCAACTTCTACCCTGAACGATATACTGGGAAAATTCTCCGAACTGTCCTTGAAGAACATTATCCTGGGCTACATGTTTATGGTGAGTTTCAGATTTGTTTGTTTTCTTTTTATCTTTTATTTTGACTATATTGTTATTTATCTTATTATTTCAAGTTTCACAGTTCTATATTTGTGGGGACATTTAATTTTAAAAATATGACTGTCCAACTGCCACAAAACTTTGACAGTGGTAATAAAAACATAAAATCTGCACTTGAAGGAGGCAGGTTAACTTAATTTTGTGTCTTGCATTTAAGTTTGCTTTTCTATCAATGATATTAATGGCTATCGTCTAGGAATCTATTCCATAAATTATTCAAAAATTAAGGTGGGCCTTTTTTTTCAAATCTTGAACTTGATAATGCGAACTTTTCTATTGTTATTTTTTTTTCTATCCAGCCAGTTATTTTATTTCTTTTTTTGTTTGGTTCACGATCCCAGCTGATTTACGTGGCGGTCACACTGATGCAATGGAAGGACCCGGTGCGCTCGCAGACCGGGGTCGGCATCGCGGGGGTCTTGCTGCTTTCCATCACCGTCGCCGCTGGCTTGGGCTTTTGTGCTTTGTTAGGTGATTATTTTTGTTTTTTTTTATTATTATTTTGTTTGTGTTTTTCCTTCTATGTAAATTTTTATTATTTTTTACTTTTTTCTTGTTACTTTGCGGTTTTATTTCGGGACCTCATACTTGTAACAACACAATAATGTTTTTACAAGTATGAGTATGTCTTCTTCACACGGGCAGTGTATCATTTTTTTGTATAGTGACCACAAAAAATCGGTAGTTATCCAAAGTTCAGTCCAGAGCAGTCGTGAAATTATGCGCATTAATAAATTATACATTTTAGCCATATTTTTACATAAATGAAAAAAAAAATTAACCTAGTAAAGAAATAGCCATTTATTGGTACTTAATATTACACATTTCGAAACAGTCACCACAAAAATTCAAAAATATCATTCGAGGTAACAAAAAATCCGTCTCTTTCCAGGTATTCCATTCAACGCATCAAGCACGCAAATCGTACCCTTCCTAGCCCTCGGTCTAGGCGTTCAAGACATGTTCCTACTCACTCACACGTACGTGGAGCAGTCGGGCGACGTCCCCCGCGAAGAGCGGACGGGCTTGGTGCTGAAGAAGAGCGGCCTCAGCGTCCTCCTGGCGTCGCTGTGCAATGTCATGGTGTTCTTGGCTGCGGCGTTGATGCCTATTCCGGCTTTGAGGGTGTTCTGTCTTCAGGTTAGTACAAATTATCAAATTGGCTGGCTCTGTCATTTATCATGACGTCAGAGAAAAGGGAACATCTTCCTTCGAGCTGGGTAACTTCAACCCAATGTACAGTCTTTTTGTGTTGTGTTATAGCGTTAGTTTTCATGGCGAATTAATTCATTCTGGAAAAGATGAAAGCAATAGGTATAAAAGTTTAATAATCAAAGTGGCAAAAACGACCACTTAAAAATGGATTTGGGTAGGATTGGGTTTACAAAGAACGTTTGAAGCTCTAAAATGTCATTTGCTCTAATATTACCAAACTAAATGTGAAGGCGATCCGCGGTCTACAGCAACTATGCGAAAAAAAACCGTGTAGGTATGAGTTATAGGCAGTGTTGGGCAAATTTTAATTGCAAGAACAATTAATGATTAACAATTAATTAATTGTTAATTGTGACCACAACAACTAACAATTAATCAATTGTAATTGTGAAAAACCACAATTAACAATTGATCAATTGTAATTGCGAAAAATGACAATTAACAATTAATCAATTGTTAACTGTATTAGTAGCAATTAACAATTAATTATTTTTTAATTGTTTTTTTAATTGCAATTAAAAATTACAATTAAAAAACACTGCTGTATAATATAAAGCCGGTAATCGGCATATATAAATATATAATATACTGCCTCTGTGGTACGGTGGTTAGAGCGTCGGGCTCTAATACCCGGAGGTCGTGGGTTCGAATTCCGCGGGGAGCATCACTTTGTGTGATTGTTTCCAGTTTGGTTAGGACATTCCAAGTGGGTCTGGTTTCCCTTGTAACTAATTTCATTTTGATACATAAAGTTAATTGTTAGTTTTAATTGTTTTGTAAAACAACTAAAAAAGTTAATTGCAATTAATTTAATTGTGAGTTGCAATTGACACACGTTAATCAAATTAATTTAATTGCAAGGTGCAATTAAAGTTTAATTGCGATTAATTTTAATTGCAATTAATTTAATTGCAATTACTTTTTTAGTCAATTGACAAGATGATTGACAAATTAATTGATTAATGCCCAACACTGGTTATAGGGCACACAAGAAGTTATAGGAGCTTAAAGTTTTTTTTATTTAACAACATGCAGTATTGAAACATTTCTTTTTTTGCAATTTCAGGCTGCCATACTTCTTCTCTTCAATCTGGGTTCCATGCTTCTCGTATTCCCGGCCATCATTTCCTTGGACCTTCGAAGAAGATCAGCTGCTAGGGCCGATTTGCTATGCTGTCTACTTCCTGAAAGTCCACTGCCCGTCAAGTCAAAGGTCGCCAGTGAACGATCTAGGTCAAGATCTGATAAACATAAGGTATGTTGTTACTTATATTTTTTTATTCCAAACTTACCACACATTATTGTCATAAATATTATAAAAACGATTTAAAAATTGTTCCTAATCTAATTGAAATAACTTTTTTTTCAGAGTAATTGGAAAGACGCGACAAGACAACCATTAGATCCTGAAGAAACTGGCAACACTCAGAAAACCTGCTGTCTAAGTTTATCTCTTACAAAATGGGCGAAAAACCACTACTCACCATTCATAATGCGCCCTGCAGTAAAGGTACGGAATTATAACTGAAAAGAAAAAAAAAAACGGAAACAATCTTGATACTACTTAACATTTTCTTGTAGGCCTTTAAGATTTTCTAAAGCATTTCTATTGTATTACAGGTTACATCAATGCTAGCATTGATAGCACTAATCTTAGCAAGCGTGTGGGGTGCGACGAAAGTAAAAGACGGGCTAGATTTAACGGACATTGTACCCGAAAATACGGATGAACACGAATTCCTATCGAGACAAGAGAAATACTTCGGATTCTACAGCATGTATGCGGTGACGCAAGGCGACTTCGAATATCCCACCAATCAGAAACTCCTTTACGAATACCACGAACAATTCGTGAGGATACCGAACATAATAAAGAACGACAACGGCGGCTTAACTAAATTCTGGTTAAGTCTGTTCCGCGATTGGCTCCTTGACTTGCAAGCTGCCTACGATAAAGAAGTGGAAAGTGGCTGCATAACGAAAGAGTACTGGTGTAAAAACGCAAGCGACGAGGGCATTCTGGGCTACAAACTCATGGTGCAGACAGGACACGTGGACAATCCTATCGACAAGACACTAATCACTACAGACACCAAGAATGGCCATAGGCTGGTTGACAAAGACGGTATTATCAACCCGAAGGCATTTTACAATTACCTATCAGCTTGGGCGAGTAACGACGCTTTAGCGTATGGAGCTTCTCAAGGGAACCTTAAACCACAACCAAAAACTTGGATACATTCGCCTTCTGATACGGATTTGAAAATACCCAAGTCTTCGCCTTTGATATACGCTCAACTCCCATTCTACTTATCTGGTCTTAGCGATACGGAAAGCATAAAGCAGTTGATAATGTCGGTTCGGGAGTTGTGCCTCAAGTTTGAAGCGAAGGGATTGTCCAATTTCCCGTCTGGTATTCCTTTCCTGTTTTGGGAACAGTATTTATATCTGAGGACGTCTCTACTGTTGGCCCTCGCGTGTGCGTTAGCTGCTGTGTTTGTGGTAAGTTGACAACGTTTCTTTCCTTGTAATATAGTTTTTGTGCTCTCCATGCGATCTAGTGCTTTTTACTTGGATTGACGGGTTAAATGTCGTCCTTAACATAACAATTAAGCTCTACAACATCCAGTTAAAACTATTCAGTTTCCTTATAAGCAACTTATTTGTTCTAGGCTGTAATGATATTACTGCTAAACGCGTGGGCAGCGCTGCTAGTAACTTTGGCTCTGGCGACTCTGGTGTTGCAACTGCTGGGAACTATGGCCCTCCTGGACGTGAAATTGTCAGCGGTTCCAGCTGTACTCCTCGTGCTAGCGATAGGACGAGGCGTGCATTTCACTGTTCATTTGTGTTTGGTGAGTAATTTATTTAACAATATATCAAGACGGTAAATGTTTTTTTTATAGTAACTGTAATTTTTGTTATTTAAAATTAAATGTAAAAACTAGAATATTACTTCAGCGGTACTCTATTAACCAACTTGTCTTCGTTCCAAACATGCATTGAAGACACATATTTTTGAAGCATGGTAGTAGTTACATTACTCATGTAACGAAATGTTTGGCTATGAATCCTTCCTTTAGCATAGATGCCAAATTATTAATTCAATTGTTGGTATCTTATTACACTTCAGTTGATGGAGAGACGCATTCTCGCTTGCTTTACCCATTACAACCATTCTCCTCCATTTATTCTATCATTCGTTCCTCCATTCATTCATTCTTTCTTTCATTCATTCTTTCATTCATTCTTTCATTCATTCTTTCATTCATTCATTCTTTCATTCATTCTTTCATTCATTCTTTCATCCATTCTTTCATTCATTCTTTCATTCATACTTTCATTCATTCTTTCATTTATTCAAAATTACAAAAAAAAAAAAATACAAAAATCTTTATTTCAACAAACAGAATAAAAGGTTACAGAGTTGTTTATTCTTAAGTACTTATATTACTTTCCTATTTGTTGGAAGCTTTATTACAATAATGATTTTCTATGGAACCTACACTAGAATGGAATCTGTGTTGTAGGTTCCAATACGATTAAACAAAAGAAATTGCCTCTTTTCTGGGATCTTAACTTTTGCTGTGTTTAGATATAAGAAATGTATACATTATTTTAAAGGAAGTATGGAAATAAATATTTATATAAAGTTGTATAATAATTATGATAAATATTCAAATATTATATATATATATATATTTATAATACTATATATTTAATAAAATAACAATAATTATACATACATATGATTTGCATATTAAATTACTTAATAGAATAATAAGGTTCTCTAGAGGACATTACGACAGCGTTCTGAGAATATTTTCTGTGGTATCATAGGAAAGTGTAAGGAGCCACCTTGTTATCACTGGCTTCGCTTCATGAACCGTTAAAGTTTTGATGTTGCAATGTTTTACAACATTATTATAAACTTTGGAGTTTATATAAGGTGGGAATTTTTGGGCAAAGGATGTTTTAACTGGTATAATTGGAACTCTGTATGTTCTCTGTGATAAAAGTTCGTGTCGATTTACTGCTTTACTAAAATATTTATGCGTAAAGAGAGATACCTTTAAAATGAATAGCTGGCGCACGCTCAAAACTCTGGATTCTTTATACAATTCTCTGGTAGGATATCTGAAAGGCTTAAATAACATTGCTTTTAGAACAGATCTTTGTGCTCTTTCTAGTTGTAGCATAGTACTCATATTGGCGCCCCCCCAACAAGATATACAATATATAAGAATAGACTGACATAAAGCGATGTATATATAATTGAGTAATTTATTATCTGCAACGTGTCGAAGCTTTCTCATAACATAAGTAAATTTGCGTACTCTTTTTGATAGATTGTTGATATGATCCTTAAAGTTTAGGTTTTGATCCAAGGTTATTCCAAGATATTTTGTTTTGTCAGTTCTCTTAATAAAGTCGCAGTTACAGGTGGAAGATGTAGTGCAGCTATGAATTTTTATGGTTTTTAGGGACATTAAAGGAGCCGAGGCAAGAGTTTTATGGAAACATATGAATTTAGTTTTGTCCGTGTTTAGAGTGAGGAGATTATTTTGAAGCCATTTATATATCATTGCCAAGCCGGCCTCGGCATTAGCCACAACTTCGTTCCAAGTGGAACCATAGAAAATTATGGAAGTGTCATCTGCGTAACACGTTATGTCGGCATTTTTGAGTTTTAGGTCGTGTATGGAATTTATGTAGGCTATAAACAGCGAAGGGCCGAGGATGCTTCCTTGGGGCACTCCAAAGTCTATATTTCTAAAATCACTAGATATACCATTTACACTGACACATTGTTTTCTACCCTGGAGATAACTCTTGAACCATGATAAAGGGGTACCACGGATGCCTAATTGTTCTAGTTTATGAATTAATATAGTCGTTGAAACTGTGTCGAACGCTTTGGCAAGATCCAGAAATATTCCAATACATTTCTTATTTTGGTCAAGGTGTTTTACTGTTTTTTTGATATTAGGAGTGACACAGCTTCGTCCGTTGATTTTCCTTTTCGAAAACCAAACTGTTTTTCTGATAGTAAGTTGCAGGATTCCAAGAACTTCACCAGGCGCCTGTTTACAATTTTTTCAAGCAATTTAGCAAAAGTATTAAGTAGAGAGATGGGACGGTAATTATCTGGCGAGTCCCGTTGGCCAGATTTATGTATTGGAATAACGGAGGCTATTTTCCAAGCATCTGGAAATATTCCTGCCTCTAAACTTTTATTAAAAATATCAGAAAGGGGTGTGGCAACAATCTCTTTAACATATTTAAGCAGATAATTATCAATACCATCTATACCAGGGGCTTTATCGTTTTGAAGGTTGGTGATAAGCTCAAGCACTTCATAAGGGTCTGTGGGTTCCATGAAAAAGGAGTTCGGTAGAAGTGCGTTAGGTCTCAACCTTGAGGCGAGTCTGTCCTGGGTGGTGTTAAGATCTGTTAAGATTTTTTCTGAAAGTTTCTGACCAATAGTTGAAAAATGGGCATTGCATATGTTTAGTGAGTGTTTGGCATCAGTTGCTCCGTTTATGGAAAGCAGTTCTAAGGGTTCTTTTTTATGGGACGTTAATTGGCAGATGTTTTTTATAGATTTCCACAGCTTTTTGGGATTGTCTTTATTTTCCGTTAGTTCCTTTGCTTCATATTCCCGTTTTAGTTTTCGGAGGAGACGACCACAGAAATTTCGGTAGCGTGTGTAGATGTGTCGAGTTAGATGATCTTCTGGGTTACGTCGCGAAAGAATATGTAGACGGTCCCTGTGCCGCATGCATCTTATTAAACCGGAAGTAATCCAGGGCTTAAGTATGCGTTGCTTACGTCTTCTAAATATAGTCTGTGTATGTTTTATTATAATATTAGTTAAAGTTGTATTAAAAGTATCAACAAGTGTATTAACATCATTACCCTTTAATGTGTTTTTCCAGTCCACTAATTTTAAGTCGTTCTTTATTGCATTAAGATCCCTTTTTGATACAATTGAACGAGGTTGTTTTGGTTTTGACATGTTAAGTGAAAAACCTGCCATTAGGTACTAGGTCATGATCGGTTATGTCAGACGCGCACACAATTCCTATAACATCCTTGGTAGTTTTAGCAAATATATGATCAAGGCAGGCTTCTTTTCTAGTTTTATTCAATTTATTTATTCAATAGAAACCAAAACTAAGCTTACCCTCTTCCACCAGGCATTCGTGACGTCAATCGGCTGCAAGCGGCGACGGGTCTGCCTCGCCCTGGAGTCAGTCTTCGCGCCGGTGGTCCACGGC
Source organism: Mecyna flavalis (assembly GCA_949319885.1). Classification (NCBI taxonomy): domain Eukaryota; kingdom Metazoa; phylum Arthropoda; class Insecta; order Lepidoptera; family Crambidae; genus Mecyna; species Mecyna flavalis. The sequence goes on from OX439426.1 coordinate 6,851,123, forward strand.
GCGCTGGCCGCCGCGCTCGCCGCGTCCATGCTGGCCACCAGCGAGTTCGGGTTCGTCGCCAGGCTGTTCCTGAGGCTGCTGCTCGCTCTGGTACTGCTCGGGCTGTTGGACGGGCTGTTGTTCTTCCCGATTATATTGTCGCTACTTGGGCCTGCGGCTGAGGTTAGTTGTTTTGATGTATCACGAACTAATCTATACCTATTTGAAAATGACTAACTGTTTCAGTCTTAGGTCATACTATTTAAAATAATTTAAATACCTTTTTAAACATACTAAGTTAAATAAATGTTAAGATTATTATACTAAATAAAATAAATAAAAGTACCTCTAAAGTATATTTTAATAGATTTTTATAATTTTATTATTTAACCAGCGATAGATAATCTACCATGATCATGGAAAGAATCACTGCTAAAAGGACTTATAAGTCTTTTATCAGCATTATCTTCACTAACAAACCACAACATCAACATTTCCAAGCCTAGATCTGTAACTGCTATAAAAACCTAATATATGCCCCATTCCACAGGTGCGACCTTTAGAACACCCGGAAAGGTTATCGACTCCCTCGCCAAAATGCTCGCCAGTGCACCCTCGGAAGTCCAGCAATACCACCAACAGCGACAAGTCTCGGAACAAGTCCGCTCCTCGGCCGAGCGCTCCTTCTCTCACCACCATCACAGAAGAGCCGCCGAGTTGGCACAGCTCCGCGTCGTCTGTGCAGTCGTCCATGCAGTCCATCATGGTACAGCCGGAGGTGGTGGTGGAAACGACTACGTATAACGGAAGCGATTCCGCCTCGGGTCGGTCCACGCCGACTTCTAAGCCGCACTCTGGTGCTATCACTACTAAGGTAAGATTTTATTGCTTCACTCCAATATGAGTAGCATACAATATAGGTACAAAGTACTAATTTATCCTTTTGAAAATTACTTATATACATTATGACAGAAAATGCGAGAGACATATTTAAACCCCAAATAGTTCATGCTTCCATATAACAAAATAAGTATAAATCAATAAAAACTCTGGTAAATATCTGTTACTAACCTTAGTCGAAACCTGAAAATCCGCGTAACGTGCGAGCACTCTTCCCTTTACAGTACCTATTCCGTGCACTCGTTCCTTACTCAAATTATTGTACTCGCGTACAATTTGAGTTTGGGGCGTAACCGGCCGCTCAGCACACGGGATTTTTAGGTAGTTCATGCATACATAAATTATTAGGATAATTATGAAAAAAATTAAGAATATATTTTTTATAGCGAATTGGACTCTAAATCGGATTCTGAACACTCTCCTTAAATATGTCCCTCGGGTTACCTAACACACTGTATATATTTACGGAACACATTTTGAAGATTATCTATGTGGTGACAATAGGGTTGCTAGGCATTCGTATTCCAAAAAAGTAAAAAATTCTGGTGAAATCAAATTCCAGTTAGAATAACGGTTAATTATAATCACTACCTACGTAAAACAAATACAGAACAAAAACAACGTAACCGGAGTGTTAACACAACTTATACACTGTACTGTACTGTATTCGATTTTTAATTTAACAATAATCTTATTTGCTTATGACTAATTTTATTTGTTCCTTACAGGTAACGGCCACAGCAAACATAAAGGTAGAAGTGGTTACACCAGGCGACAGGAAAACGAGACGATCGTACCACTACTACGATCGTGATCGCGACCGCGACCGTGATCGCCGGCGGGATCGCGACGACGACCGCGAACGCGACCGCGACCGGGATCGAGACCGCGACCGTGACCGCGACCGTGATCGTGATCGCGATCGAGACCGCGACCGCGATAGGGATCGGGAGCGGTCGAGGGATCGGGACCGCAGGGACCGGTACAGAGACGAGAGGGACCACCGCGCCTCCCCAAGGGAGAACGGCCGCGACTCCGGCCACGAGAGTGACTCCTCCAGACATTGAGTGACTGCAGTGCCAGGTGAAACTCGTGTTATCACGTTAAATGTGTAGATATTAAGATGGATTGCATATCATTGTATGCTTGATTGAATGACATCTTTACCTAAAGTTATAGAGTGTCATAAGGAAGCGTAAGACATGTTTTAAGGTGCGCAATGCAGTTATATGAAATACCTTAAGACAGTATTACGAGTGTAATTTTAAGTTAAGTTTTCATTAAACAACGATATAATGGAGGCTACAATTATTCGGTGCGAAGTGCTAGTATCCGATTCACAGTAAGTGCTTTATTGTATACAGAGTGGTACTGAAATCATTCCAATGCTAGTACTTCTTTGGGGATTGTTTCAAATTAGTGGAATAAATATTTAATGATTCTTACCTACATATTTTCTTAATTTCTATTTCATGTAGAATTTTTTTAGCCTAACTGGCTAATGATTTCTAATATCTTTTCTTAATGTTCTGTAATTATTCAGTTAGCACATCTCACTAATGTGTAACAGTTCCTTGTTATTTACCTACGTGAAAAGAATGGAAAATCTTGTGCATTCTTATTGTAAAGACCAAATATCATTTTAAGGACATAATGAAGTAACGTGGGTGTTTTTGTTTTGCTCGTTCCTATATAAAGACATTTCCATTGTCCTCACGTACTGCTCTTGGTTACAACTAATTTCCTTAAAGACTGTGGTCATATACTTTTATTAATTTATCATATTATTTATTTTATATTATCTATAATTATATTGTTCTGTCACCAGGGAGGTTTTATGGAACATCTCAGAATTATTGTACAAATTAATTAGTTAGTTCTAATACTAGTGTTTAGGTACCTATTTATGAGATTATTTAGTGTTCTAAATATACCTTATCTGTATTTTTGTGATCTAGTAAACGTTTAAGACTGCATTTAACAGATCAAGCACAGTATTCTGTGGAGTATCACTGAAGCGATGCGGCATTAAGATCCATGGTGTTGACAGACATACTGACCTCAGTAGAAAAACAAATTAATAAAATAAATAGAGTTGTGACGTTTTGTGCAAAGTACTTATTAGATTGTATTAATTTATGCGTACCTATGTAAGTTAACGATATTCTGTAAATATAGAATTAATTCTATCTGTAACATTACTCGTATGCAATACGGCTACGCCGAGGCATCGGAGAATACTTTTGTATCATTTATTTTTATACAATTTTAACTGACACGTTGTCGAAAAACTGTAGGTTGTAACCCGAACGAAGTGTTTTTATTAGCATTTAAATCAATTTCAGTTTTAAAACTAAGAGTATCCTTATTACCTTCATACGACCAATTTTAATAAATATTTATGCTTTGAACAAATATTGCTCAAAAACGGTTAAGCTCAAATTTTTTATCCAATCAACGAATTTCTGTCAAGTACTTCCTTTTTAACAGTTAACGACTTGATGTTTTATTGCACTACCAAATCGTGTGACTTCCAAAAATTGTTTATTTTCTTCTAGGTTTATTGTTATTTGTGAAACGTCATATTGTATTGTGTTGACGCTACAAGGTTCAGAAGATTCAACATTGTGTACAATATTTGTCAGTTGAGAAAATAAAACACTGTGTACAATATTTAATAATATTTTATTTCATTTCTCAGATAACCATTAATTCCGATACATTTCGTTTACTAGAAGCTTACCTGGTTGTTCCATCTTCAGAGGTATAAATGTCCAAGAAAATAAAAAATAAATGATCATTACAATAAAATGAAATGAAATTAAATAAATTATAAAATTTCAAAAAATATTAGTATCCATAAATATTGTTAGCAAAACAAAATTCAATGTTTGTTGACTAGTTTATAGTTAGGACTTTAAAAAGTGGAAAAGCATTTTATCTTTTATAAATTGCTATTTGAGTTACATACGTAATTTGATTATTGGACTGACTTCGTAACTATTGCAATTTTTAAAGCTCTAAGGCAGCAATAGGACTTAACACTTAATGCAGGGTTTTATAAGCTAGAAATGAGAAGAAACACTAGAATAACGAGAAACTACGTAAAATCTTTGCGACTCAGATAACCAATTAGATGCGTGAATCACGAAAGTAATCGTAGGTCCTGAAGAGGCACAAAAGACATTAACGTCGTAGGTGCTCGGTACCTACATTTACATAATCGTGGCTTAGACAAGATGACATCGCTTCATAGCTGGCGAATTCGCTAAGTCCAATTTGTATGGATTTGACAGATGCCATAGAAAAGTCACGTGTTAAAAGTATAGGAACAAACGCGGGAAAGAGTCCAAAAACAAAAAAAAAATATGGGATTTGAAATTCGCTATCGCAAATTGAGCTATAACGAACGTCATAAATGCCGCTTGTCTTGGAGGCAGAGTTCTTGACGCGTTATAATAATTACACAATTTACATTTATTTAAATATACTAATTTATTAATTAACACTCAACATCATCATCATCTCAGCGTATTGCCGATTGCATCCATTATGGAGATTATATTTTTGTATCATTATATTTATTTACATATTTATAAAATATATTTTTAAACCAGAGTAAGCTCGTAAGAAAGTTCGCGCGCGACGTAACGTAGGCAGTAAGCGAGTAGGCATCTAGTTACATTAATGCGGGAAAACCGTTTAAGGCATTTTCATTTCTGTATCGCTTTTTTTAACTCGTTGATCGTACTTTGCTTTTAAATTCCTGGTAAGTTAGGTACCTAATCTTAAATCGAAGAAATAAGCGACTTTTGACATCTGCTTCTAAAAAGGCCCGCCAATAAGAAAAAATCCTTAAAACAAGCTTCGACCTAACTTTAATAATAAATAACTCAAAAAACAAATTTTGTGAATATAAGTAAAGCTCCCTTCCTCGTTAAAATTTACAGAGGGAGCTTAGTTACCTAGTGAATTAGGCTTATAATGGAAGCAATCCGCCGGCGCACGGTGATCCGCTTAGTCTAAATTATAAAGCGACGGACGGAATTTTGGCGGTAGTAACGCCTGTGACATTCCTTAGAAAGCTGGAGCGCGGGAATCAATAAAGGATTTCCTGGCGGCGTGCCCACGCATGTGCGTGGCGTGCGCGCTCGCGGCACGCCGGCACCACGCCACACGACCATGACCGATGACCATGACCACACGGATGTAGTAGCGCACGACCAGCGTCTGCAGGACCGGCCGAGCGAGGAATGCCGGTCAGGCAGCGCTCCGGATGTTTTCAGGGGTTCCGGCGGCCGCGGTCGCTGACTCGCTGACCATCAACCCTCACGAGCGAATAAATCTCGGTAATAAGTAGTAGGCCGCTGCGTTATTGGGCGTATGATTCGCGCGCAGCGTCAGTGCGGGCGCGGCGCGAGGCGCGCGGGCGGTGGGCGGCGGGCGGGGAGCGGTGCGCGCCGGCCGCGATACTCTGTCTTCGCCCTGCGGTCCGCCCGCACCGACACCGGTCCGAGCTGACACTGCACGATACCGATGAGTCGGGTTCAAGCGTACGCCCTTTGGTGACATTGGCAGTGTTGTGCGAACGGTGGTGTTGCTCGATGTAGAGAGCGAGTGTGTGTTGTCGTGTGCGCTTGTCATGTGGGGAGTGCGATGGCTCTGAGGAGGATGTCGCCGCGGCGCCCGCTGGGGCTCGTGGTCGCTCTGCTGGCGGCCGCAGCGCTCGCCAACCAGCTCGAGGACATCCCACACAATGAGTAAGGCTTGTTGTGGTCTATCAATAGCTTCTTAGTCAGAAACAGACTTTACAACCGTATTTTTTAGGGTTTCTGATAAGTTCTACTAATATCACTAGAAGAGATTGTAGATCCTATCAAATTCAGCTTTTCAAGCTTTAAATGTTGTTGTTATATACTTTCCAACAAAGTCTTCATCAAAACATCCAACTTAAAAATAATAAATTACTGATAAACTAGAACTTGTTTTTTGATTGACACTACAAGGTACCTCAAAATATTATATCTAATTACAACTTTAGAAACCAAAGGCTGAAATAGACTTTAAAGAATACATTATAATAAAGGAAACGACGGGTATTACTTCTACAGTGCAAGGAATTGTCATTTTTTTTCTGTTACTTTTCATGAAAACTATCCTTAATTATATTGTTGACCCATCAATCTTAATCATGAGTTCATCAGACAAATAGACAATTCTTAGCATAAACAACTATGCATTTAAAAGCTACCTACCTTTTATCTTTTCTGCATTCCTTGTCAGTTTTTCGCCCTACCCCCTAAATCCTTCAAGGCTCCTACCTTGACCCGCCATTCTGAATTCGTCCTTCAGTGGAATTTCTCTACTTTCTTGCCGCGATCTGCGTTCCATTAAGTGATTATTTTGACCCTTACAAACATGTGCCTGTAGTTTAACAAGATCTTAATATTGTTCAATAATATGTAGGTAGGTACCTACATATTATTGAACAATATTAATACTTGGAATGTCATTTTTGCTTTCTTATTTGCATTCATTTCAAATATAGTAACTTTATATATGTTTTCGTAGGTGTTATCTTTCTTCCTAGTTTTTAAACATATCTATAATCATTAGTTAGATATTATAAACCAAAGAAATGATAACATTTTACTCTTAACTTTTGAGTTTGCATGCAGATATGTGATTTTGCATTTTGATGAGCTTATCAATTGACTTTGGGATTTGATTATAACTAACATTTTTACTATAGTACCTATATTGAATTAAGGATGACATACAAATATTTGACATTCAATCATTTATGAAAATATCCTTCAATATATCGTCATATGGGTTTAAAATATCTCGCTAGGCCTCTGATGTGCTTTCTAGAGACAAACAATACACATTATCACTGGTCTACTCTTAGAGAACTGCCTCATTGGGACGCTAGGCTACCGTATCCAAGCAGTTTATTGCAATGTATGGGACCTAACTCACTTGGCGACGGTTTGGCAACGTCGTCAACTTTGACATTTTCATACTAACTGACAGGATACGATAGCTGGCAACGTCACCATGGCGTCCAAATGGAGCGCCAAAAAAATGGCTCTAAGTGGTAGAAGACATCCTTGAAAACTTATAAGTAATGCTGTAAATCACATATTGTAGCAAAATATTTTTGTTTAATTATATTTGGAAACATACGGCTTCAAGGGATGTCCGCTTCGGTTATGCAAGTCATAGAAGAACGAACCGATTCGGATCTTGGTCTAATTAGCCTTCAAACGGGACTTCACACTAGATTTACATAATTATGTTTGCTTAGACTCGATCTTAGAGATATTTGATTCGACGCCCAATTCAAGTCTGGTTGGTAATTATCTACAACAGTGGATCTTAATCAGTCCCACTAACTTGTTGTGTAAGCTATAACCTTTTGTTCGTTATATGTATGAGATTTCTAGCCTAGTTCATATAAGACTAGCGGCCACCTCCGCGGTTTCACCCGCGCGTAATTTCTTTTTTTTTTCAAACATCCCCCTTCTCCCCACAATTACAGGTTAAAATTAACCTAAGCCACTCGGGAATAGTGTAGCTTTCCAACAGTGAAAGAAATTTCCAAATCAGTTCAGCAGTTTCGGAGCCTTTTCAATAGAAACAAACAAATCTTTCCTCTTTATAGGTAATATTAGTATAGAAAATCTTACAAGACATGCGTAGATTCGTAGCTAGTAAGTCGTTCCCAATCAAATAAACGAATGTCGTATATCGAAAACAGATTATTATTTATCCTACCTACTTATCATAGCTTTGGCTTGGTAAAAACTGTTTTCGTGTCAAACATTTTAATGTTCCCGCGTCTTGATGAGAATTTCTTACGCTCGTTAGGAACGCTGCAAGACATTGTCTACTGTTTTTGGAACCTCGAAATATTTTTAAGGCACTGGGTTCTAAACTTGGGTAGGTAAGCTTGACCTACCGTGTACGGGGTAGCAATTTGATCACCAAAGTTACGTTTGACCAGTAAGGTTATAAGTAATTATTAAAAGTATTGGTTATTGTAAGAAAGGAGGTAGTCATTAGGTATAGAGAAATTTATTTACAGCACACACACAAAAAAAAAAATATAGAAAATTATAAACCGATTGACGAAACTTCAATTATAATGGTATGCAATGCAACCAAAATGGTTGCCATTCAGCATATATATACGCTACGGTTAGCAATATCAGATGAAATATGTAAATGGATATAAATAGCGTTTCTAATGAATCATGGATAGCATCAACTCAACACAAAGTTTAGGGATCGAGATAGTATGACAAAGGTGATGTGTCTCGAAGGAGTTCTATTTCCAACGGTAAACTCGAGTAGGCTGTTAATAATAATGAGAGGATTGTCCCAATAGGTCAATAGGCCGAGATACGCAGATGTCGTGTTAGCATCAACCTCGACGTCTATCGTTAAACGAAAAACTTCGACAGCTCGAGATGGATCAATCCGTGATAAATGACTGTTCGATTCAGTTGCCAACTTTGCAAGACAATGAGCCGCGCAAAAAGTTATTAACTGACAATTTCTTACGACATAGGGAGGGCGGTCTCGTTAAAGTAATTGCTAATAAGTAGATGGGGGTTTTATTAAACCTTACAATGTAATCCTGCACGGTAGTGCCTTCGGTAATGACATTGTCCCAAATTCTAGGTCGTTGTATGTTGTTTTTTTATTAAGTTTCTGTGATAATTAATTCTGGACATTATTTTTAATTTACAAAATAATGCTTCGATGGCTATTACTTGAAGTACCTAACTCTGGGATTAACTCCCTGGTCGGGCAGAATTTTTGGTGGATTTTTTAAGCACCTTTGATCAGCAGTAGATATGAAAACATATACGCTGATACTTGATATGTTTTTAATAGATGTTAGGTTTAAAGACATTTATTTCTCATAAAAAATTACAAGTTTTACTTAAAATGATATTAAACAAAAATGTTAAGCTTATGTGTATTATTTTCTCATCTGCTACAATTATGTGACTTATTTAGCTTATAAATACTAAACTTACTTAATTTGATATTTTTGTAAATTCAAAGCATTATTATCTAATAAATTATAATTACATTACGAATAACTACGCAATGCCAATACAATATAGTGAAATATATTTTTTAGTTATTTTATTATTACCCAGTAAGGTAATAATCACCTGGAGTTCAATGACCCTTTTTCGGAGGGTAATTGTTTTAGGCACAATAACCGCAGGCAAGCTAAACCTGCGGCCTCTGGTAGGACTCGGGACTAAAACATCCCACTACCTCTAAAATCCCCGGTTTCTAATTTTCACTCGATTGGGACGGGCCGGTTTCAGCCTTGTGGCTATTAAACAGCCCTGGAGTTCAATAACCCTGTTTCCGAATGAACGCATAAAGTACAGTCAGGTATCATTTTGTGATGATTTCTTATCTATCTAGCGATATTCAATAACGAAACTATTTATTAACATCATTCATATTAATATTGTAAATGCGAAATTATCTCTGTCTGTCTATATAACTGTTACGCTTTCACATAAAACATAAAGGCAAAGGCATCTTGGGGAGTAACATAATATTATATCCTATTGTATCCCGGAATAATGCTTTTAGGTATTCTCGCCAGAAATAGAATTTGTCTTACTTTCACTTTGCAACGCAGCAACGGATCGATATTATTTGCTATGGATATTATTTCTGACTGAAGAATGACATTGTTCTACTTTTTATCCTGAGTAAATTCCATTCCTATTTCCTGAGTTATAACGTAGTGTACTTAATCCATTTAACAGTTGGTTAGTGAAAAAACTAATTCAATATTTTATTCGTCAAAAATTTAAACAATATTAAATCATCTAGAATTCTAGACATAAAACCTTATTAAGTACAACCGAAAACAAAAGTTTTCCTCCTACTATATATTGAACCTTTGTCCTGTTATTATTGAGAATTGCTTTAAAAAAAGTTAATATAAACTCAATCTTGTGAAGTAAATCAATAAAACCAACTCATTACTTCACAAAAGGTTGCCAATTATAGAGCTAAAGGGAACACGGTAATTACCGTAAAGGGTTGTGTAGGTTGTTCGATTACACTTTACGTTTATTTCCCACCTACATGTTTCAGCTTCGATAAATGCATGGTTTTGGATTTTGTTTTCTTTGCGTCTGTACACAGCTTTATAAAAAGCTTGTTAGTGATAGTATGTAGATGCCTTAATGCATTCTATTTCTATGGGCTATTTTTATCTATATTACTTTTGTTTTACTTTTTAACTTTTTAATCATTTCACCGAATCGGTCGAATTGATGGACGTTTAGTAGGAAGCGTTACTCAATATACGAGAATATAATTACCTACCAGTATAATACTTTCTCCATTATCATTTTGTTGATAATGGCTGCGTCCACGTTTACTTCTATTATAATTATGGAGTTTAACTTCACGATTATATCATGTGACGACAATAATAAGTAGAGTGATTAAATTTTTAAAATAGTATCATTGACAAAAGTGAACTATAAACAAATCGAATGTTTAACTTTTTTGTTTTGGACAAAGATATTCTTTTGATTAGGCGTAATGTAAGAACTTTCAAAACAAAAATTTATTGTTATTAGGTGTTAATTTTACTTCAATTAGTCAAAAGTAGTTTATTATCCCTTCCCACTTTCCGTCCCTATGACGCCAAATTTCACGAAAACGTAGCCGCGGCAACAGCTTGCAAAATATAACGCTTTGTTAACGCCGCAAAGTCGCGGGAATCCGCAATTTTTGAACAAAACCTCAACGTTATACACCTTAATTATTGCTAAATGTAATAAAGCCCTGGCTCCGACAAACGAACGGCGAACCGAATTAAATTCCGCAAAAGGATAGATGCAAAAACAGATACAATTCTCGGTGGGTTCTTTGCTCTTAGCATTTGCAACGCAAATATTTGCAGTCTATTATAGTGCTCTCCAACTTTCGCGGTTTGCCGCAGTCGTTATGGCCAGCACCACTGCTTACTCTGAGAGACTATTAGTTTGATAAGAAAATAAAAAAGATACAGACTATCTCAAGACGGCAAAATTAAAAATCCTGGAGAAGATGGAATAGCCACAGATACAGTACAACTACACAAAGAAGTTGCCATGGCTGTCCGCTGTATCATTTAAATTCATGAATCGGGTGGTTGACCTCTTAATTACAAATTCTTGACTCTTAATTTTACATCAACATATAAAAAAATTGAGTATGGGGATCATTGACAAAAGAAATTACGCGCGTGTGAAACCGCGGAGGCAACGGCTCCTTTCTTACGCGCCACTCACAAGTCCTCATACCTTATTACGTTTAAATAAGAGCATATTTCAAGTCTGAGTAATTTTCCAATAGCGTTAACTGACAAATAGTCCATACAAAAGTAAAAGACTGACATCTGGCACTATTGAGAACTAATTGAGTTCGGTGAATGACAATCGGTCGGTTCGGTAATAAACATTCATTATTTTGGAGCCGGTCTTCGGGCGTGATCGGGTTTACAAATTTCGCTGATGTTATTACTTTAGGTAGTAGAATGTCGAACTGTAGCAAATGCTTTTCAAGGGCGACCTTCAGAAGTGAAGAAGACGTTTGAGAAAAGGATATAGGTACCATTAATTCGTCTCTATATAGAGATTAGGTTACTACTACTACTATACCGTTTAATTCAGGCAACACAATTACAGATAATACATATAATATAAATAAAACAAAAACTATTTTAGTATTGCCGCCTTAAGGCGGGTAGAGTCAGCTGGGAGCCATCCACGAAACCTCCGATGGACGACACCCTGCGGCCAGAAGTCCTCCTTCATAAAAGTCTCCAGGTGATGGGTCGGCACTCTCACCACAAAGGAACCGAAGTTGAATTTATGGCGAGAATCTAATCGCTCAACCCTTAGAGTAAATTTTGACTTCTTTCGGATTTAGTCTACGAGATCCTCAAGAAACATATTCCTCAATGGCTGCTGGTAGTAGATGAATAAAGTCCAAGCTGCCAAAAACCAAAATTTTAGGTGATGAATAATGGGGTCTGCATGACCATGATCAACCTTTTGTTTCTTAAACAAAAGGTTGATATTCCTCTTTTAACACTCTCGATCTGCTCTCAAACCGTTTCTGTTTCGACATTACAGCTGAAGTCATCGCACATGACTTTCGTGACCTTGAGGGGTATGCCCACTCAAAGAAGAAAAAAATTAAAACATCGATAAAGTCTGTTAAGCCCCGTGTTTATTTACAACAGCTTATTTTTTAAGCCCACGGAAAGAGGATTTTTTCTTTACGCCACAATCATCTTTCAAAGGAAAGAGGATTGTGGCGTGGGCATCAGAAATTACCTTTGCGTCCTTCGTTTTTGTGCATGATCGTATTTTTATTTAAATAACTGCTTCATTTTACGCGTACAGAGTATATTGATCTCTTGCGAGTCTAGCGTAAAAGTATTATATTTTTCACACTCGCTCAGACGAAGAGGCATCTTAGGGGTCACTTATGTACCTGATCGAGGACTTTCTCATTGAATTGCTTCTTATAAATCACTTGAGATATTGACTCTAGAAATTCTCGCCAATGTTTGTATTGTATTAGATGCGAGTGCTTTTAAACTACGTAGTATGTGCATAGCTATAATATTGTTCAAATATATAAAACCTGCTGGTATAAAGTCAACGTCTTTATTATAGTTATATAGATACATGAATACATCATAATAAACCTCTACATAAGTTTTAAGTAACTTCATTTTGATGATAGACGCACTTGCGCATCAGTAATAATATCTATAGGTACGAACAGAAACATTATGCAGATAGATAGCAAAAATGTATATTTCTTGCATAAGTAAACATAAAATTTACAAACTTTAGGCACTTATACAAACACATAATAAAGTATTTATTCAAATACTAGTTTCAAAATGCATTACATTAGATTCATATAATTTGAATTTTTATTGTCTCTACTTTAAACTGATATACCTACGAGTATATACATGTAGTAGTGTAGGAGATAATATTTTATGCAAAAAAGCTTGTGAAAGAAATACTTGATAATTTAGTATTCAAGGGAGTGTATTTCCCTAATGGATAATAAACCCTTTAGAATAAGGCAATTGAAATACTTCGATTAAACTCTTTTTAGCAGGGTCAGTCAGATCACCGAGCATGATCTTTTATAATGGTTTTTTCTTTCCATTGTTCCACAAAGTACGTAAAGAGAGACATTTTAGTACAAACCGCATTTTCGACGCCACGTACCATATTTGTGTTACTTTCTCAAGTATTTTCAAAGGATTTCCACCAAACTACAGTCGCCACTAGTATAGCAAAACGTTTTGTTAAAAATAAAGTCAGCGATATTTTATAACGAACAAAAAAACTTTAGCAACTTTAGGTTATTATTTTTGAAGATTGTAATAAAAAATCTTTCTGTCATTTTAAAATTCATTTTGTGTTAGTTCTAATTACAAAAACTGAAGAAGAAGAAGATGACAATTGATTGATAAAAAAATACCAAGTGTTATAATGAATCATCTTCAAGATGTAATGACGCTACCATTTTTTTTCGATGGAACATATTTGTCCTGAATATGAAAGTTAGGTAACTAGAAAAATAACGATAAGACTAAATTACCTACATAGGCAACACTTGTGTTTGTCATTATATAAGGAAACTAGCCTTCCGCCCGCGGCTTCGCCCGCGTGAACTATAGGACGTTATCCCGCGGGAATATCTTGTAAATTGTAGCCTATGTGTTATCCTTATGTATAAGCTATATATATTATTGTAAAGTTTCATTAAAATCAATTCAGTAGTTTTTACGTGAAAGAATAACAAAAGTTCATCCATCCGCTCCCCGGCCGGTACCGCCGCAACCGCTATGTCCCTGCATTTTAAATCTGTAATATCTTCGAAACTATTCATTTAAATTACATGATGTAAAGGGCCATATTGATCTATATTACATGCACAATTTATTTATGGTACTTTATTGGATAAGGATTAATACTGTATTGCTTAAAATCACTTTTTCGTAAATAAGCCATTATTTTATCGTAATAAGTAAAGGAAAATGGTTATTGTGGGTTATCCCTAAGAGATAGACATATACCATCGCTGACTTTTTTGTAAAACTTTTTAAGGTGTACAATAGTGTAGTACATTATTTTGATCTATCTCGTAGGGTTCAGCCAGCGTTTGCAATGTAAGCGCAAAAAAATGCGATTATTTACGACCTTAAATTAAAAACCTCTAAAATTATCAGTGTTTCTCTACTATATTATGCATGTATTATACATATAAACCTTCCTCTTGAATCAGTCTATCTAATGATAAAAACCGCATCAAAATCCGTTGCGTAGTTTCAAAGATTTAAGCATACAAAGGGACATAGGGACAAAGAAAGCGACTTTGTTTTATACTATGTAGTGAAGATAATTTTAAAGACTTAAATCAAAAATATTTTTTATTGGGTACAACACCCATCTAAGCGAGGGCGGGGTAGCTAGTATATAAATTATATTAATATTTTTCAGTGGCGGGTCAATGTCTGTCGCTTACTACAGACAGACAGCGTAGCGGGGCGTGGGTGTCAGACTGAATTCCCCCCTTCGTACACCTATTTATAGACCCGTAGCGTTTTAAAAATAAATGCGCTAGTAACTGCATTTAATCCTAAATACAAATATGTATAAAAATACATTGAATAATGTCCTCCTTTCCGAGTTTCGGCTACGGCAGCCAATCTTTAGGATCAACTGACTGCGCAGGATAGGTATTTTAGTGTGTGTGGCGAGGACTCGCGTTCAAATGTTAATAAAAACCGAAGACAAGTTGGATGAATCACTTTTACTTAGAATAATAATTAGATATAATTAGCTTTTAGTTTGAATGTATTTGCCATGTATTTGCAATCCTTTTCGTTTTTGTTGAATTTGACATATAATAAAGAAAAGAACATCGCCGCGCGCCTCTTCTGTGCGGCGAGGTTTGTATAAAAAGGCTTCAACAGTGTGTTATGTGTGCATAACCTCAATCTTAGAGATCAGGCGACGACCGAAGGGAGATCAGGCGCAGGACCAACAACTTTACATGGTTTCCGAGACGAAACAAGCCCGTAAAATCTGGTATGCTTTGCCTGTAAATAGTTAATATTCTACACATCCCTAAATAGGGAAATAGGGAAATCCCATTCTATTTATTACGTCATTTTAATCCATCTTTTGTAATTTTTATATCTGTTTGTTAATGTTTTATTTTATTTATTTATTAACTACACACAACAAATTACAATTATTAAGATAATGTTAAATACACGGGTACACTAAGAATAACTGCCACCCTTATCTACAAGCGGTGGAACTAGTCCTTACAATTTCAACGTTCCCAGTTTTACCCTAAACCACCTCAAACAATGACGCAACGTCTTATAAAAACATAAACCATATCTCCCGCACAATATCAACAGTCATGTAATTTTCCTTAAATTAATTCCATTAGTAGCCTTGGGTGGCATGGCATGACCTTTTACCGTACTTTGTTTAGCCCGAAGTCAGTAAGTAAGGAGGCGGTGATTATGGTAGGATATTTCTCGTAGTATTTCGTAAGCGAATTTCTGAGGCTTAGGCAAGCAATGACCTCAACGTGGGTGTCCAAGCAACGTGTGGTGAGGCGTAGGCGATATTAGTGATTTGCCAAGTCGTCTATTTTGTATTTATTTTTTTTTGATATAAAGGGCAGCCTTTAACGACGGAATGCACTCCTTTTTTGAACACTTGCAAGTCTTATCGGTTCGTTCGTTGTAATCGAATACATTGGTATTGTTGCGCGTACGGGGTACGTCAATTCAAATTAAATGCCGGTTACGAAAAGACAACTATTTATTTAAAACCACTCAACTGAAATACACCACTTTAACACAATTACACTACACACTTTACGTAGACAATTCAACACAAGCACTGGTAAACGCTGTCCACTTAAACGTCGCAGGATAGTTCGCACTGATCGCTTTCCGAAAAATGAATACTACTCGCGGCGTCGCTCACTCTCTATTTATACCCGGCACGGGCCCTCTAGTAATTTCTTCGATCATACGAGAAATCTTCGCGAGGGCACGGGGTCTAACTGGATTATTCTTTACATGTAATCGCGCGCGCAGGTAAACAAGCAGGTAAACGAGCAGGCGGGCGCGCGCGAGAATGAACCTTATTACGTAGAGGAGTGAGGTCCGTTTTCGCGTACAAGCTCCGTTGCCGGGCATCGTCGTAACATTACCCCCCTCTTAGTCATGCTCGTCCCGAGCATTATTTGATCCGTAGTAGCGTGCCAACCGATCAATGTGCACAATCTTAGGTTTGCCCCTTGTTCCTTGTTTGATCCGATAGGTGAGGTCATTCAGCCTTGTGATGATCTTGTAGGGTCCTTCCCATCGTGGCTGGAACTTTGGTGACTTCCCTTTCTTCCGGAGTGGGTTGTGTAACCAAACCAGTGCCCCTTCTTCAAAGCCGGTAGTGTTGGCTTTACGATCGTAGCGAGTCTTCATTCGTTCGCTGGATTTTAGACTACAGTCTCTAACGAAGGCATGAATCTCGTCCAATCGTTTCTGGAGGTCAGCCACATAGTCTGTGACAGGTTTCGGAGCTTCGGGTGGTGTACCAGTCAGGGCATCGACTGGAATTCGCATTTCTCTGCCAAAGTTCACCATTGCGGGGGTGGCACTAGTACTATCGTGTACGGCAGATCGATAGGACAGCAGAAAAAGAGGTATGTACTGATCCCAGTCTCGTTGATGTTCATCGACAACTTTAGCCAAGTGATTTTCAAGCGTTTGGTTGAATCTCTCGACCATGCCGTCAGATTGTGGATGTGCTGGGGTAGTACGAGTCTTGTGCATACCAAGTAGTTGACAAACCTCTTGGAATAATGCGGACTCGAAGTTTCTTCCTTGGTCTGAATGTATTTCGAGGGGTACACCAAATCGGCAGATTACTTCCTGGACTAACTTCTTCGCAACCGTTTTAGCTTCTTGATTAGGCGTCGCGAAAACTTCAGGCCATTTACTGAAATAATCTTGAACCACAATGATGTATTTATTTCCCTCCTCAGATTCTGGAAAAGGTCCAGCAACATCGACTGCGATTCTTTCCCACGGGGCACCGACATTGTACAGCTTGAGTTTTCCTCTATTCCTGGTTTGTGGGCCCTTTACTGATGCACACGTCGTACATTTCCTGCACCAGTCTTCAACGTCCTCTCGACAGTGTATCCAGTAGAACCGTTGTCTCAGCTTCTCTAGGGTTTTCTTCACGCCTAAATGTCCTCCAGATACCCCATCGTGTATATACCTCAGTAAGGGCGCCACTTGTTTTCGGGGCACAACTAGCTGTAAAGTGCTTTTGTCCCCTCTTGGCGTTTCCCATTTTCTAAACAGAACTCCGTCTTTAATTACTAGACTGTCCCACTGTGCCCAGTAGCTTTTTGTAGTGGGACTAAACGACGATACATCACTCCAAGAAGGCCTTTGGTCTTTTTCTTTCCATTCAAAGATTTTCTCCAGGTCGATGTCCTCTTTTTGAGCTTTTCCAATAGCGTCCTCACTCCATTCATGGTCAAGGCCCTGGGTGGTTATAATCCGGACTTTGTCTTTGGTTTCTGTCTTGGAGCAGTGACTACAAGACTCAGGGCAAGGTCTTCTTGAAAGGGCGTCCGCATTCAAATGCGTTCTGCCGCTTCGATGTTCCACCACAAAGTTGTACTCCTGTAGTTGCTCTAACCATCTTGCAACTTGTCCTTCTGGGTTCTTGAACTGCAAAAGCCATTTTAATGCTGCATGATCCGTCCGTAAGGTGAACTGTCTGCCGATGAGGTACTTGCTAAAATGTTGTAGAGTTTTCACTACTGCCAACAGTTCCTTACGAGTCACGCAGTAGTTCCTCTCTGGCTTTGAAAGCGACTTGCTGAAATAGGCGATAACGACTTCACGGTCACCTTGCTCTTGTGATAAAACTCCACCAATTCCAGTATTGCTTGCATCGGTGTCCACGATGAATCTTCCTTCTCTGTTTGGGTATCCAAGTATGGGAGTGGTGCAAAGGTGTCCCTTCAGTTTATTGAAAGCTTGTTCACATTCCAAGTCCCAGGCAAATACTCGTTTGTCTTCCGTAAGTCGATGAAGTGGCTTGGCGATGTCGGAGAAGTTCTTGACAAAGCGCCGGTAATATGCGCACAAACCTAAAAAGGATCTTACATCCGTCTTGTTTGTTGGTGTAGGCCATTCTTGGACAGCTTTGATCTTCTCTGGATCGGTCCTCACACCCTTCGCCGAGATGATGTGTCCTAAATAGGCCACTTCTTCCTTAAAGAATGCGCACTTCTTTGGACTGAGCTTTAAATTTGCTTCTCGAATCCTGGTGAACACCTTCCCCAGATTCCTTAGGTGTTCTGCGAAATTTCGTCCCATGACGATGATGTCATCCAGGTAAACAAGACATGCGTCTCCCAGCAGTCCAACCAAAACCCTCTCCATAAGCCGCTCAAAGGTCGCCGGAGCATTACAAAGTCCAAAGGGCATAACGTTGAACTGCCACAGCCCATTTCCAGTTCCAGTGGTAAATGCCGTCTTTTCTTTGTCTTCTGGATGGATGTCCACTTGCCAGTAACCACTTTTTAGATCAACTGTTGAGAACCACTTCATACCGCTCAGCATATCCAATGTGTCGTCAATCCGTGGCAAAGGGTAACTGTCCTTCTTCGTTACATTATTTAACATTCTGTAGTCAACGCAAAATCTGGTGCTGCCATCCTTTTTCTTAACAAGGACTACAGGCGATGACCACGGGCTCGTCGAAGGTTCTATGATGCGGTTCTTGTGCATCTCGGCAATCATCTCTGCTACTTCCTTTTCCTTGGCAAACGGAAGGCGCCTAGGAGTCTGCTTGATTGGTTGCGTTTCTCCCGTGTATATGCGGTGTTTAACAAGGCCTGTTCTTCCTAAATCATGGTCACCCTTTGCAAAGATGTCACTGTAATCGTGTAACAACCTCTTAGCCTGTTGAAGTTCCTGTGCAGATAACTTATCCTTACAATCTTCTAGAAGCTGCATGACGTCATCTCGTTGACAGGATTCTGGCTCCCGAGTTCCTTTCAGCTTTCTTATAGAATAACCCGTTTCACACCGACCGATCACGCAGTTTCTTCGTAACTGTACTTCATTTCCACTAAGATTTATTATCCGCACTTTCACTCCTTCTCTGGTCATTGCCAATGTTCTTGCCGTAATCCAACTTGGATGATCGCCGCAGTTTTCTATTACTACACTACGTCCTTTACACACATTAGGAGGGAATCTAACTTGTACTAAAGTTTCAGACCTCGGCGGTAATGTTGTATTTTTCAGGCAGTAGACTGCACACGATGATCCTCCCTCCAGGAATACTTCTTGCTCCGGAAAACTTAGTACTCCCTTAGAGACGTCTACTACACATTTCTGGTCTCTCAAAAAGTCTAATCCGATGATGCATTCATCCGTGATATTTGCTATTAGCACCCTGTAGTCGAAGGTCTGGTCTCCAATTGTTATCTTCACCACTGTCTCACCGAGGACAGTTACTGGCTGGCCTGTTGCTGTTTGCAGCTGGATGGGTAGAGGTCTGCGTCCCCACATGACAGTTCTCTTCAGTAATTCCGGGCGCACTATGGTTCTTGAAGCACCGGTGTCTATTGTAAAGATACATGTTTTGCTGTTCAGCTGTCCTTCCACTGAAAGGTTGTTTCCATTTCCCATCTGTGATACAGTGATAGTAGGGGCTTGATGTTGACCAGCCAGCGCCTGCCCCACGGCCCTGGCTCCATTTAGTTTAACGACAGCTCTTCAGCGTCCACTTGGGTTGAGGACGCTACTGTCGTTCTGTGCGGCAATCTTCTTTTGGGGCAACTAATCCGGATATGGCCCCTCTCTCCGCAGCCATAACACATTGGACCCAATGATGGTTTTTCCCTTACCACCATTTCCCGTAGTCTATGCGTTCTAGGGTCCTGGCGTACAGCTTCTACCTCCAAGGCATGGGCCAAAGCTTCTTGCAAGGTCTTATGGTGTCCCAGCCTAACTGCTGCTCTGATCTCCGAGTCCTTGATTCCATCGATGAACGCTTGCAGGATGGTTGCTTCTACCAACGTTGGGCATGAGACATAGGCACGACGAACTAGTCTTTCAATTTCTGTGGCCCATTGTTGCAGACTTTCACTCGATTTCTGCATGCGGTCACGGAGCTGTGCTCTGTACGCGTGTTCAAGATGTTTGTCGCTGTACCTGCTCTCTAGTGCTTTATGGAGAGCATCCAAGGTCCTACTTTCCGGAGGCAGGTTTTCTAATGTCAGCAGGGCATCACCACGTAGAGCTAGAGTAAGCGCCATCATCGATTCTTCGTCGCTCCAGCCCTTTCCTTTGGCCACTGTATCGAACTGGTACCAAAATGCTGCCCATGATGTTGTTCCGTCAAAGTGGGGTACTTCAATCCTAGGAGACCCAATATGTGCTGGAAGTACGGCACCGCTTTGCGATTCAACCTTCAGAATTTTATTGTGCAGTCGCTGCAACGTCACATCGTGTTTCTCTAGCGTTGCATCAACCTGGGTCAATCGCTCTTCGTGTTGGGTTTGCTGTGTCTTCACCTGAAGTACGTCCTCCTTGATGTGCCCTACCACGTCCGATACAGCAACAATTTGCTTTTCCATCGCCGCCTGCTTCTTCTCAATAGCCCCCAACAAGGTCTTTGCTAACTCATCCTGACAACGGGCCTGGTCCTCTCGTAGTTGAGCTAGCTGCGCCTCTTGACGGCGAGTTAGTTCTTCTTGTCGACGAGCTTGTTCTTCTTGTCCACGGGCCTGGTCCTCTCGTAGTTGAGCTAGCTGCGCCTCTTGACGGCGAGTTAGTTCTTCTTGTCGACGAGCTAGATCTTCTTGTTGACGAGCTTGTTCTTCTTGTCCACGGGCCTGGTCCTCTCGTAGTTGAGCTAGCTGCGCCTCTTGACGGCGAGCTTGTTCTTCTTGTCGACGAGCTTGTTCTTCTTGTCGACGAGCTTGCTCTTTTATCAAAATTACCAGGGTGTTAAAGTCCACAGCCGGTGGTTGTGCTGCTACTGAATCCGTTGACGAAGTACTTGCCGCTCCATCTCCTTGCGAAGACGCAGTTTGGCTCCTCGTCACACGTCCCTCGCTGTCTTCTCGTGGCATCTTGAATTCCGCTTCTGACACCAATGTTGCGCGTACGGGGTACGTCAATTCAAATTAAATGCCGGTTACGAAAAGACAACTATTTATTTAAAACCACTCAACTGAAATACACCACTTTAACACAATTACACTACACACTTTACGTAGACAATTCAACACAAGCACTGGTAAACGCTGTCCACTTAAACGTCGCAGGATAGTTCGCACTGATCGCTTTCCGAAAAATGAATACTACTCGCGGCGTCGCTCACTCTCTATTTATACCCGGCACGGGCCCTCTAGTAATTTCTTCGATCATACGAGAAATCTTCGCGAGGGCACGGGGTCTAACTGGATTATTCTTTACATGTAATCGCGCGCGCAGGTAAACAAGCAGGTAAACGAGCAGGCGGGCGCGCGCGAGAATGAACCTTATTACGTAGAGGAGTGAGGTCCGTTTTCGCGTACAAGCTCCGTTGCCGGGCATCGTCGTAACAGTATTATTAATAAAAAAAGGATTCGTATTAGTACCAGAGTCGGAAGACTTGGACAGGTATTCGAATACTTCAGCGGACTCCGATTGTTTGTTGTTGTAACTTTTAGTTTGCTTTTTCTATTAATTCATCAAAAATCATGTTAAGTCACAGAAGTTCCATAATTTCACGTTCACAATGAGTGAAGTTAGAAGTTTGCTATTAAAGTAAACAACGCAACGTAGGAATAAAATACCGCGAAAAAGTTGAAATCTGTATTCAAGTATTGTGAAAACAATCTATACTAATATTATAAAGAGAAAAGATTTCATTGTTTGTTTGTTTGTATCGAATAGGCTCCGAAACTACTGAACCGATTTGAATAACTCTTTCACTGTTGGGAAGCTAAACTATCCCCGGGTAACATACTTTTGATCCCGGAAATGGGGGATAGGGGGGGGATTTTAAAAAAAAGAAATTACGCGCGGTTAAACCGCGGGCGGAAGACTAGTCTATATATATAAAACTCAAAGGTGGCTGACTGACTGACTGATAGCAATCAACGCACAGCCCAAACTACTGGACGGATCGGGCTGATATTTGGCATGCAGGTAGATGTTATGACGTAGGCATCCGCTAAGAAAGGATTTTGATCAATTTCCACGGGAACTGGAACCACGCGGGTGAAACCGCGGGCGGCCGCTAGTATTTTATATACTCGGGTACGTGAGTACCTGCTAGGCATTCGAGTCAGTGTGACTCAACACATTTCTAGGCCATATGAGGATCAATGTAGGTAGATGCGAGCGAAATAGTGACGGCCCGAATAAAATACGAGAGTAGCGGACATTCGACCTTCGACCGGATAGAAGCTGATTTAGTTTCATAAACTCACCTACATTTTGATACATGTAACGTGAGATAGACGAATGAGACTTTGGGTGCAATAAGAATAGTATTTTTTTTTCTATTATATAGTTCTCTTATTGTGTCCAAATAAATGCTTTAAAGTAATTGTTTATCGTTAAACAATTTGGAAAATATAAATAGTTTTTCAATTTACATTATGCCTCCTTAGTAGCATACAATATCACATAAGTCAGTCGTTCTAAAATGAAAGGACAAAATAATCATATAATAATAAAATATACTATAAAAAAATTAAAAAAGACATTATATTTACAATGATTTTCCGTCCAAAGTAACAGTGACAATTTGAAAAGATCGCTTCTAGTGAGAGAAAAGTTTTATTAACAGATCTATCATGATTTTTATGTTATGTTCAGCTTATGCAGTAACTGTAGCATGAACCCTACTCTATTTAATACTAGCTGACCCGGTGAACTTCGTAACACTTCGTTTGACAGGTAAGAACAGTTTGTATGGGAAAATAAAATTGGCATTTCAGGATTTTCCACGCAATGTTTCCGTATTTTCTCATCGTTGTAACCTTCCCTGGACTTCCACGAATATTTCACGACTAAAATTAGTCAAATCGGTTTAGCCGTTCTCGAGTTTTAGCGAGACTAACGAACAGCAATTCATTTTTATTTATATACTAGCCTTCCGCCCGCAGTTTCACCCGCGCGTAATTTCTTTTTTCAAATATCCCCCCTTCCCCCCACATTTCCGGGATCAAAAGTACTCTATGTTCACCGGGGATAGTGTAGCTATACTACTGTGAAAGAATTATTCAAATCGGTTCAGTAGTTTCGGAGCCTATTCAATTCAAACAAACAAACAAACATACAAACAAACAAACAATCAAATCTTTCCTCTTTATAATATTAGTATAGATAGTATAGATAACAGATACAAAACAATATATTGATTCAACATGAACCGTGTAGTGTAAATTCACTATTATTATTAGCCTATGACGCAATATTCCGAGGTCATTACCAAATGCACCAAACAGACAGGACAAAGTTACGTCAACAGTAGAAGTTTCGTAACACTGCAGTAAATCCAAAGAAAGTGTAGGTATCTCACAACCTGATAGGAAATAGAAACTTGTATAAAGGTCAAGAATACTGCATACTACAGATTTCGAAATAAGCTATTGTTTGAGTTTACTAAGAAACTAGACTTTGCCTAAAAGGTTATATAACAAAATAAATCTTTGTTTGAGCCCAGATAAAAAATAGCAATGAATTAAGAATAACATTTTGTAATTAGGTACTTAAGTTAGTTTAAGGATTTTAATATTAATTAAAAAATAAACTTCCATTTCGTTTACACTTCCACGACATATATAGACTATAACTAGCGGGCGCCCGCGGTTTCACCCGCGTGGTTCCCGTTCCCGTGGGAATTGATCAAAATCCTTTCTTAGCGGACGCCTACGTCATAACATCTACCTACATTCCAAATTTCAGCCGGATCCGTCCAGTGGTTTGGGCTGTGCGTTGATAGATATCTATGTCAGTGTCAGTCAGTCAGTCAGTTACCTTTGAGTTTTATATATATAGATTAACTAATAGTGAAAGATCCTTATCTATCGAAGGAGAACAGGTAAAAGAGAGTAAAATGTCCCTAATACATGACTACAGTAAGCAACAAATCAACCTCCCCTAATCTGTCAAAACGTCTCAATTGAAATAGAAATCTATTCGATGGACATTAAGGTAAAAATTAACTGTGGGAATTTGAGCGACTAGGATAAATTTATGTGCTCCTGACTATACATACTGGTATCAAGTTTGAATCACTTCAATTATAGCGTTTAATTAACTTTTGATTAATTTTAAAAAATCGAAGTTTTTACTATTGGCTTTAAATGGAATTTGGCTTCACATATCAATTTAATTTAATTATTTTAGAAAAAAATAACATAATATTAAGATAAAAAGAAGTTAGTTTCAGTGCGTCGACGTTTCACTTACGACTAGTTACGACTTTTGAGCCACGTGCTAGCTTATGAGTCTCGTAGTCGCGATTCTACGAAGTGCTACGATATATTGCTGCTACGGCAAGATACTCGTAGTCGAATGTATGCACATTTTTAAATGTCGTGTCTTCACGAGATTTTCATGAAAAGTTCATAAAGAAAACGGGAACAGATAAGATAATTATTTACACAGTTATAATTATTAACTGTTCCCTTTAAAGTTTATTATTTTTGATGGTGAAGTTATTGACATATTGTGAATAATGTACAGAAAATGTATATGTTTTTGCTAAACAATATCATTATTTTCTAAGATCAAATTCGTATTTCATTTTATTCCGGTATTGCGAATAAGTTACATCTTAAACTTTAATATAAGTTAATATAAATTAACACACCCCTATAAAAGCCCCATTAGTTTGTTTATGATTCGATAATGTAACAAGTAACCCAATTTCAATTTACACGCGCGGGCCCATATTAATTAGAGAGTCGGTTAGAAACACCATAAATTTCGCATGATGTCGAAATATTTCAGCCGCGCGACCCCAATTAAAAAAACAATAAAAGTATATCGGTCGAGTCAATCAGCTGAAAAGGCAATCATGCAAAATTAATTGAGACATAAATTCGATCGTTGTCAATGTATTTCTTCGGAGTCGCAGTGGGAGCAAACAGGCAAATGAAACTAGTTATGATCTGTTTCCACAACGTAAATATTTGCGGAGCGGCACGCGGGGCACATGTCAAAGGCGCCGGCTCCGGTATTGATCTAGCGCGGGGGAGAGCGGGACGGGAGAGGGGGAGCGGGACGAAGGCTCGAAGGCGCGGGCCGCCGGGGGGCGCGTACTACGGCCAGCTTACGTAAGGGCACAGCGCGTCTGACACCCTGTCTGCTAGCTCTCCGACGCTGATTAATAAAACAACCGTTATCGACTCGCTGCAACCGAGATATCATCGCTTCCTATCTTTAATGAACTAACTTTCGGAGCCTACGCCGTCGTTTGACGCGGAGTTCCGGCTAATGTAAAAGGCTTATTCACAGTAACTCCGTCCTCCGATTTATTTGATACTTAGTGAAATTAATTCCATCCCTCTCCGCGGTTCGGTTTTATTTGGCAAGGCTGACGGTTGTATGTGGGGAATAGGATCAGTTGTGGCTTAAAATATGACGAGCTTACGTTACGTACTCCCGCCCTTTAATATACTTAAGCGAAGTATTTATGTTATCCATCGGCATTAAAGGACCTCTAGATATTATTCTCGTATATTACTGTTTTTATCAAGATATTGCTTACCTAAATATATACGTACTCGTTCTTTCGGATTTTATATATTATTTCTCATTCGATATGGCAACTCGACAATGGTAGCAAATTATTTCAGATTAAAAAACACATTACATACATATTAATCATACATTTTTTCTAATCGATTGTACGGAACCGTATCAAATAAAACTGTCAAAATGATTGCCCCCAAACTTATTAGTGTAGTCACAACACGCCTTACCGACTACCCGGAATCGTTCGCCCAATTTCACCAATTTGGAGAGCGGCAAATTCGCGAAAATCGGTTTACCGACGCGACCGGCGACGCGACGCGGCGCTGCCGGGTTAAACCGATTACAGTAACAAGATACTTTAAGCGGATCCTTGGACTGTTTAGCCTTTCTCTTTGTTTTTTTGGCGTAATCATGAGCTCCTTAAGCTAATGAAGTTGTTAAAGGAGGTTGATTATATGCGTATACGAGTACATCATACAGGTGTAGTCGTATGCCTTTGTATATTTTTAGTTTTACAAAAAAATATATACTTATTTTACAAACACAACAATATTTAAACTAGATAGACACAACATTAGAATAATACTTACACAAAATTATAAGTTTGCCTCAAATATTTATTATATTATTTTATATTTTTTATTGTTAAAAAAAAAGGCAAAGGTATTTCAATACTGTTGATACTAATACAACTTTAGAAATTGCTTACAAAGTCAAACTTTTTTCAATGATAAGGAAAGGGGAATAAAGTAATAAGTACAATTTCTGAGAGCCTATCTGGTTCGGTAAAAAACGACATTATTATAGCTCCAATGTCGCAGTAATGTCGGGAATTTAGATGCGATCTAGTCATAACAGTCTTAGAAAGCCATTTTCCTCCGAGGCCCACGGCCGGCCGCGCGCTCGTGTTGAGCGCCACCTGACGGCGTTCGTAGGAACATTTTAAATAATTTTAAATTCGGAAGTTCTGCCGGTGACGGGCGAACTTGCGCGAACAATGCCCGCGGAACATTCCCTGATTGCTAATGAGGACATTGTGGAACAAGTTGAATTAAACGAAACGGAATAAGGAAATACGGAAATTACACGAAGTTTCCCCAAAAATTCGAACGTTTCACTTGCTTTTTGATGCTTACTATTCACTCTACAGAGCTTTTGAAACTACAGTTTAAGTCTACTACTACTTAGCTTTGTTTATATCCTGGAATTATGTATAAATAAGTGTAAGAAAAGAAGAATGGTTACAATAAAAATCATAATTCTTAAATTATCACTTTCATAGGTACACTCTTATTTTTATTCTTAACCGCAGTATAGTAGAATAGACCATGCTTTAACCGTAACTCCGTTTATTTTACCTTAATTCTGTGTTGAATAAAGGTTTTCTAATTCAATAAATACATTTTTCAATAGCAAATAACACGTTAGATATTGTATTGTTAAAGCGATATAGTAAGCAAAAATTATGCTTAAAGAGAACACAGAAACATTTCACGGAAAAATATTCCAATACATTATCGCAAGGGCAACAATTACTTACATCGCTACATTGTACGCCAACAAAGGAGGTTCGTACAATAAAAGTGCGAGGCGTCGATTATAAAGAAAGTTGGTGTTTGCGTGCGTAAATCAAGACGCGGCACAATATACAAACGAGCGTTTTTGTGGAGCGAGCGTCCTGTTTGCGCTCAAACAACGCTGCGGTACGTCTAGGCGTATGGCCCACCGCGCGTGCGGAATGCATTTGGTACGCAGACTTTACTTACATTTGTTAAAATCACGGGTGAACGAAACAACGCATGTTGTAAAAAAAGTACATTGGTATATCCTCTGCGACCTTTCAAATTCATGTTAGTTCATTCGTCTTTGGAATAATGCCGCGCAACTGTAGCTTTTATTAGCTCTCCGTATGTACAGAATGCGTTAGTTGCATGGAACGAAATAATATTTTTAAGTATATTTTCTGTGACCTACCTAGTGATAATACCCTAGGCGTCGATTGTAAAGAAAGTTGGTGTTTGCGTGTGTAAATCAAGACGCGGCACGATATACAAACGAGCGTTGTTTGTGGAGCGTGCATCCTGTTTGCGCTCAAACAACGCCACTGAACGTCTAGGCTTTTGGCTTGCCATGTGTGCGGAATGCATTAGAATTAACCTCTACATAAATATATTTATTTTATTTGATGCGTATTAAATCTCCAAAACTCACATTTATTAAATTGTAGGTAATTTAATACATTTTATTTTGTGATGTTTTAATTAACATTGTAACGTTTTTATGAAATAATATACCTTATGAAAAAATCTATACTATTGTGCTACATTCGTCGATGATGATCGTGGCCAAATGGCACTGAAATAAGCCCAAAAAAATATTTTTTTTCTAATTTCCTCATCGCAAAATCTTGATACATCCAATTGAGGTTAGAACCAGAGTTTATTTACTTGTGGTTGAGGCTTCGAGCTTATGAAAAAGGTTTCGGTATCCAATTAAACTTTTTGTTTGTGTATACACCATACACCATAACATACAAGCGATTACATCTGGAACATTGAGCAAATATTTAATGTAAAAATTTACAAATATAACTTTGCGTACTGTTTACCGCTCAAATAACAGGACTACAATGGCTTCCACGTTTCTTGCCTATATTTTTATAGAACTTCAGTTCGTAAACAGACCTTCATGTTAAGATTCTACCACAGTTTATTCAATTGAGGCTAATTAGCGTCAAGCGTCCCTTAACGTGCTACCTATGATATGCTACCCTATCTTCTGATCCCCGAGTCTAAAATTTTACCTAAACATTTCAGGTGAATAATTAAGAGCTTGGTTCTTTTGTTAAGTTTTAGATTACATAAATATTAAGGAAATATTTTTCTTTACAGACTTTGTATCAGTACTATTATATATTCTGTGCTCAAATTAATAAATAATCCAATTACATTACTAGAAGCTAACAAAAAAATCGCAATCCGATAAATAATTCCGAACACAATTGCATCGACACGATATGAAAAATCATTCGTTAAATTTTTATTCGCCAGCGGGAAGAAACTGAAAATTAATGGGAAAACATTTTCAATCGAGCTACTTGGCTACCCCAGTAGGTACCATAACCGTTAATTAAATTGGGCTCATCCCATAACAATGATCGCTATACAGTTGTATATTCCCCGCGACGTGACAAATATATACACGTACATCCATCGGCGACGTTATATGAAATAAGGGGTGGCTAGCGAACCGGAAAAAATGCTTAAACTGCTTCCCCCAATCACATTTACTTCCCTGTGCCAGAATTGTGATAAATGTTTAAAAAAGATTCTTCACTCAAGCATTGTCGGATCGTTTCCCTCTCATCTTCTCTTGACTTTTATGTAATTGTATCTTTTATGGAAGATCGGGTGGTAATATCGCCTGCGAAGATATTAAAAGTTGACGTTTAGGAAGAGAGAGCCATTCGCGGCAGACATTTTATCCGTTAATAGAAAGTCTAATCACCGATCTTGTTTCAGAGTCAAGAACTGGGCTTTAAAATTCGGCGTGGATCTGTGGGAGTTCGGGAGGCACTTCACGAAAATGAACCAGATACAAAACGTGAGTATTGTTTTTTTTGTGCGAGCTTAGTGGTGGAGCGGGGTATTTTCTTTCCCCCGGGCGTGGCGCGAGAGCGTGGGGCAAGTAACTAGCCTCGCCGGTCGGACGCGCTCGTACAAAAATGCAGTGTGAGTGTTGACGCCCGCGCGGCCCTCCGCCTCCCTGGGTCCGTACAGCCCGCGACCCAGATACGTGTTGGACCAGAGGGGTGCCGGATCAGATACACTCGAGATACGCCGAGCGTACCGCCGCCGCGTGGCTTAATATCTCATACTACTTACCATTACTATAATTAACACAACTCTTCAATTTCAAAATGTATTTAGCCATCTAACAGACACATTATTTATTTAGCAATAGATTTTTTTCACAGTTTTCCTTGGTAATATGATTTGTAAGATGCATGATGTGATGTTTGGAGAGATTAATTTGGGGGAGGCCTTAGCTCAGCAGCAGTGGGATTATTTATAGGCTAATAAAGTAAAGTAAGTAAGTAAGATGCATGTAAGTCTCAAACCTAAACATCAATATCGAATTTGCTGGTGCATCCAGATATACTCAGCAAAAGGCTTATACATAAATTCCTTAGTTCGGAGGAAGAAAAGAAAACATTTCATTTTAATATTTTATATACTGCTTACTTCTTATGACTATTAATAAAAATGCATAATATACGCTTAAATACGACCACCACGGTTAAATATTTGATCAATAGAAAAGTACAATACAATATATAAACTTGAATTTAAAATAAAACTGAATACAAAACACGACGCAACAAATGTATAAAGGTAATGGTTGAATAAAAATAATTGCATGCCGCAAACACATTAATCAATCATAAATCTGTGGGTGGAAACCACAATCGGCCCGATTTCAACCAGCTTTTAATGGCCACTGAAAATAGAAAATGATTTATCATTTACACACTACATTTTTAAACATTGACCGACGCGGCGACGATTGCCTGTGATCTTTGATCAATTAAGGGTAAACTGTTTAGAAAAAATAAGACGCCTCACATAAAAATTATATTATATACTAGCGGCCGCCCGCGGTTTCACCCGCGTGGTTCCCGTTCCCGTGGGAATTGATCAAAATCCTTTCTTAGCGGATGCCTACATCATAACATCTACCTGCATGCCAAATTTCAGCCCGATCCGTCCAGTGGTTTGGGCTTTGCGTTGATAGATCACTATGTCAGTCAGTTAGTCAGTCACCTTTGAGTTATATTTATTTAGATAGACTTATTTATTTATGTACAAGATATTACATAATAAATAGCATTAAAGAAAATTACGGCACATTTAGTGCAGTAGCTGCCCCACGGGTCGTCGTAGGTACTACACTTTTTTCACGTAACATGCAATCAGACTGGAATCAATAAACAAAGAGGCGTATACTTATGCACAAACATCAATAGCGTGAACAAATATTTAATATTTGCCTTGGTTACCATTCAAACTCATGACACAGCACATACGACAGGGTCACTGGCTAATGCGCTAACGTTCCATTAGCCCTTTATATCAACACAACTTTTATTTAAGTTCTGCAATCAAATCGACGGTGAAGTAACTACATACTTCGGTTTTTGCAAAATTAAAAACTAATACTAGCTCAAAATTGATAATTAATATTAGGATACAGGATAAATAATAAAGATGAAATGAAGTTCAAAAATACAAACATGTATAAAAGACATTTAATTATCGTGTTCCAAAGTACTATAATTTGACATCAAAATGTACTTTTCTATATACGTACAGCCATTCACTACGAACACCTTAGGTAAATGACAAAGTTATTGAATCCATAAAGACGCAAACGCAGGTAAAATGAAGTATGTAATATAAATCAATGTACAAGAAACAGATAAGAGCGTTGAGAATTTCAAGTAAAAGAAAATCTTCAATATCGCGCCCGGAAAGTTAAAAATTAACTACAAGAAAGGAATACTAAGTCAAAGTTTAAGACTCGTTCGAATTTTCAATAAGATTTTATCGATATTTCATTATTATGTCCACCGCAGTAATAAAACAATCAAAATTCTGCAGAGATCGCTCCAGCAAGTAATATAATGTTTCGCTAGGAAACTTTGCCATCGGAACTTATTCAATATTAGCACAGCGCTCTGATCGAAGCCCCGCGCCCGCGCCGCCTACCGAACGCTATCATTCATATAAATCATTTATATTATTTTACTTTCTTATGTAAGCAGAAACTTCTTACTTTGTTCATTAGGCTCTTGTCTCTTATTGAAGATTGGAGATCTGTATTCAACATACTGGCATTCTTGGAAGCGGAATTACGTACTGGGAAAATGGCTTCACTTTTCGATTTCGTTATTTTAGTATTGTGTAAAACTATGTGTCTTATTTAATCCTTCTAGCCCCGGAACACCAGACACAATAGAAAATCTATTGTTACATAAGCGGCACGCGAGTGCCGGTTCGGCTTTGAGTGGTTAACTGTAGTTGGATCATTAAAATGTAAATTGAGTGTATCATTAGTAAAATAGTCTTAATATCTTGTCTTGTTTTTTAACTTAGCATCTTTTCTTTAGTACTTTTTATTTCAAAAATATTGAAGAGTGGTCACAGTTCTGTGGGAGCTCTTTGATATAAAATAACGAATATTATATATTTACACAGCCTTAATTTAAAATTTTGTTCAAAGTCAAGTTATTTGACAAAAAGACCAGCAACTATCAAATCATCAATAATGTAGGTAAGCTACACCTCATTCTCAGATTCATGTCAAGTAGTGTTCTAACGCGGCCTATTTACCGCGGCGCATCCTCACGGTGCGCCAAATTAGGTTAAACTAGCCACGGTAGTCGCAGCCAGTTCCGTGCCCGGCATAACACCTCGCCTTAAAACATGACGTCACAAGCATAATGTTCTCTACAGACTTAATGTGGGCGAGATCGACTGTATACTTCGGGCGACTGGACATGAGACCGAATTGAATGATATTTTCTGGTGTGAAGGTTTTCAATAAAAATAGTTTGAGGTGGGCAACGCATGTGCAATGCAGGTGTGTTTGTCTCACTTTAACATTCTGGTCATTTTGGCCATACAAAAAACTTGACCAAAAATACGTGACCTTTTTCTAATGATAAGCGACCACATCGTTATATTTCATTAAAAGTCATTACACTGGAAAATAACCCTGTACCATACCAGTTTTTCTGGTAATTTAAGCATTGAAATCAACGCTACTGGCTTAGAAAACGCAGTTAAAGTTATTAAAATGTTATCTATTCTTACCACAAATATAATATGAGCACCACTTCCGTTTCCATTACGCATAGTGAAACTGCTAAGCTAATATTTAAAAGCTTCAATCCACTTTGGCCAAATCCCCTACCGAATGAAAAAGATCTGCTCAGCATTTAATTACTTGGAAGATTCAAAATTACACGTTATTAGACCTTTAGTGACCCTGCAAATGTGTGGGCGTGTGTCCCAAGCAGTGCAATTGGGCACTTGCCAATCCGCCCAAATTGGTTACTCCGTTCCCATTTTATTTTTTGCTGTAAAGTATTATAAAAGTTTGTGAAAAATTGTGTTTGTGAAACACAAATAGAAATTGGCGAAACAACTATATAAAGTAAATGTTTGTATGTTTGTCTAAATTGTATTGGTGAATGGTTCTGTTTACAGTAGTGATCGTTTGTGTTAAAAATCATTTGGAAATATAAAATGACATAATATACTCGCCAGGTACAGAGCTATTGATTATTTAGTTACCCAAAAATAAGTGCAAAAATACAGATTAAGAGTTATAGTATTTGCATTGCCATTAAGGAAATTGGATGTGGTAATTAAAATAACGAACTTATTTTTTTATTGATTTACATCATTATCTAACAAACGAACTATCAAACATGTAGTCGAAGTGTTTTTTAATTTTTCGCTCTATGATTTGTTCAAGTAATAAATTAATCCGCAGTCAGATAAATCTTCCACTTTGTTATAAATAAAATGAATCTTAGTACTGTAACGAGAGTATGAAATTCCGGGCGCAGTGCAGGTCCGGTGAGTTTAGTTTCATAAGTAACACGTTTTTAATTAACGTTTCTGTGGTGGTTAGTTTGAATACCTCTCCTCAATCTGCTATTTTAAATTCAATTTTATTTACTCCAGTAAAGTACTACGTAGGTATGTACAGTCAAAAGCACGTCCGACGTAACACTTTGTACCGCTCTTATGTCGGGGGAATAAGTGCTATTATCGAACTGCAAGTGTTAACCGTGATGTGCTGTTGACCGTACATACAATTTATAAATTTAAGAAGGCGCGCTACATGAAATTAACTACACATTTCGTAGCACTTATTTGATTCGTAGCAGCACGAAACGAAATCGTAGCAGTAAATTGGCTATGAGTACTACGACTAATATAAACGGACGTATTTTCTAGCACTAAGTAAAGCGCCAATGGTCCAGTTTGTGACATTTTTATGTTAGTTTTGTCTGCTTTACTCGAAACTGAAAATTTATCTTTATTCAATTAGCTGAATTAACAAAATATGTATTATATTTTTGTGAGTTTCGGAAACTTGACGAACACAATTCAGTTCGTACGAAAATATTTTTATAAATATGAGAATATGGTTCTTCGACGTCAGGCTTTTAACTCGAATGTGATGGTTGGCTCCCACATAGCCTTTGACCGGAAAAAAGGTTACAACGATTTAACTGTTTATCTTTGAAGCAGTATTTCTATTTTAAAATTAAAATACTACGAACTAGTATAAAGTTAATAAGTAACAAAACGGAGAACTATACAAATAGCATTTGGCTTATTAAAATATCTTAATGTACAAGTTTGAAAGCAAATGAATCTTCAGAGTGTTGAATCTCAGCATCGTAACGAGAGTATGAAATTCCGAGAGCATTGACGGAAACTTTAATTTCATTAGTAATACATTTTTGATTAAACGCCGCTAGGTAATAAAACTTTGGCATTTTGGCGGGGTTTCGGATGAAATTTCAACTGTTCAAGATGACTTTTGTCCGCCACTCAGGATTAACTTCTTAGCATACATTTTAAATACGCCTATAGATATTGTTGAGACAAATTGGATTTCCCCGGTCCTCTCCGACGTTTTCTAACACACACAGATGGAAAGTCAGGCAGGATTATATTTCATAAACACATTTTAAGATGCTTCGAGGTATGTTTGGATTAGCAAGATTATTCATTAATTCATGCAATAAGACCGTGGATGAGGTTTGAAAGAATATTTTTTTTCCTGCGAGCTTTTTTATGTTTTTTAATCATGCCGTAACAATAATTAGCTATCAAATTAGTGACCATGCTATATTGACGAATTATTAGGAGCCACTTACTCATCCACTCCCACTGCATTGCAAAGGCCTCCATACCCTCCTTCCATTGATTTTTTTTTGCGGTCTTGGGCAATGGTGTGTGTACTGTACATATTGACAAATTATTTTGGAAAAATTCTGGGTTTTCTTAAAATAGCCTGTTTTTTTAAATGGGATCATTTAACGAATCTTTAGGGGAAAGAAATATTTGGGTAGTGTTGAAAATTTCAAAGAGTTATTATACCTTTTGACTTTATTTATGTAAATATCTGTTTGAAAACGGTCAACGGAAAAAAAAACAAACAGAACACATTATCATCAACCTTAAGTTCAAACATGTTTCATTTCATAGCGTAGTAGCGAAATAAAAGCGCGGCAATATATCAACACAAGGGTTATTCTATTAAACGCTTTACCCGCAGGCGAGTCTAGATCAAAGGTGAGCCTGCGCGAGGATTTTCCACTTGAACCGCTGCCACGTTTGCTTTCCACGATAGGAGCTTGCAGAACGGCTAGCAATTGATTTGGTAAAACGTTTTAATAACATAAATATTATTGACTCTTTCCTCAACAGGCCATTGACGTCGAAGTGCTGGTAGGGAAAAAAATATTAACGAAAATATTATAGAGCACGACCATTATTTGTAACACCCTGTACTGTAACACCTATTCTATGCAAAATAAATCTTTGAATCTTTGAACGTGTGAAAGTATTTTTTAAAAATCTATTTGCAGAATAAATTATTTCATTTCATTTATTTATAGCAACCAGCTTAGTTGCGTAATCGGTAGTCACGGAAACGATTCAGGCACCTATTATAGTGTAATAATATTTTTGCTTTTTGTGTCACTTGTTAGTAATATCGATTTATTTACTTACATAGTGATTTGGTTTTACTGATGCTGGTTGCTATTAAATAATTACTTAACTTAAAACTGTTTTTGGATCCTTTTAAGAGTTCTTAAACTCAGGTAATGTCGATACCATCAATAGCCGAGATTTAGATATTTTTTATCTGCCAAAATAACCATCAGCTCGAGGAGCTTAGTAGAGTATCGGCTTATTTATGTTACAACATTTTACGAGTAGCTTGCTATTCTCACGACTGATTAATTAAAGACTAACAAGACTGACACATACTCGTACCAATAAATAAGTCGTATCTAAAACATTATAAATCTACACAACTTTAAACAGCACCTCGAAAACACAAATACCAGAGGACGCAAACCATTGCTCAGCGCCATAAAAACTCTGCAGTAAAATAGTCCGATTTCTTATCGGCGCATGTTCGGGGCACATAAAACATGTGCAGGAGAGCGAGGCGGCTACCCCTTTCCCGGCGAAGATATTTTTTGCGGGCAAATGGAGTTCCCTTGTGCGGGCCACGCACAAATGCCACTGGCCGGAGTGGAAAATCCTGTCCAGCGCGCAAGAAACCGGACCCGGCCGGACATAATACGATGAAATGCAGTAACACAAGTTAATATGTCACTAGATACGCAATACTACGATTAAGTAAGTTTACATGTTTTGCATCTATCTCAAAAGAAGTTTCTAGTTTTAAAAATTTAGGGGCCGGTTTTCTACTATTGTCATATCAAAGACCTTAGCTAGACGCTTCATACTACAACTGGTGGTAGTTTCAATTTCATATTTAAAAAATGTATACTTTACAAACTTAATAGGGTTTGTCAATATTTTTGTTAAAGGAAAATAATTTTTAGCAACATAATCCATGCTAGCAAGACCTAGGCTATGTGTGGGACTCAGGACTTAAGTCAACTACCTACTAAACTTCTTCGCTGTACCCTTCACACCCGAAAAGGGACAAGATATTGTCCGCCTTGTGGCAATTGGCTAGCCCGTGTTGATCCAGCTAGATGGGGATTTACTCTACCATGTTTGGTCAACTCCTGAACTGGGCCAAACTTATAATATAAGTTTGGCCTAGTTCAGGAAAATAAATATTTAATTTGTAAAACTATATATTATATAGTTTAAAAAAAAAATCTTTAGAAACAAAATGTTACAAAAATATCCCGTTTAAACAAAACTCACTGTTTCCCTTGTACACTGCGTCCACGTCTGCGGATCGTGACAAAGCGTTTTTACCATTATTATAAACGCTGGCTCCATATTTAGAACTCTATCATTATGCCGATAATGCACAATTTCGTTCCTCATTCCGCTGCTGCTGTAAAAAGCTTTAAGGAAACGTATAGTCGCTGTCTGTGCCAACTAATTCGCCGCTACAGTTTCCGGCTCGCATGATAAATGATTCTCCTTACACGATTGACGTCTGCTGTACAGTTGTACTAATACTGTTGATTTCATGATAAATGACGGTGGCACGCCCGTTCTGCAAACTACATTTGGGGTCATAATTAAGAGGGATGGTTAGTAATTCTAGTTTTGTAATTTAAAAACAGATACATAGATTTTTTTTATACCACATCAGTTGGCAGACAGACACGCAGCCCACTTGATGGTAAGCGGTCACTGCGGCCTATTACATCGAGGGACACTTCAACAAGAAGCGTCGCTCAATGTGCTGCCAGACTGTAGGCTCACCTGATCTTCGAGCCTTTGATTTCAAGTGTACTGTCTCCTTCATTAATACTGCCGGAACACAGCCAAAGCTATTATGGCGGCAGATTTCATCTGTGGGGGTGGTAGCTAGCCAGTCGCACTCTAAAAATTTCCTACCACCAACCAGAATTGGATTGCTTCAGACATCTAAAGCAAGATTCACAATTCTGTTATTTCGACCTGACATTGTGTTTTTTTTTTGGGAAGTTTATTAAGTTTTTATAGTCATATATTCTCAGGAAGCTTTTATAATTCCTCTTTACGTTATTTCTTCCATAATAGTGAAGTCTTTCGATTTTATAATAAAGAAAGATATAGTCAAGTCAAGTATGTAGTCTACACTGCATACACTGGCAAGCATTTAAATTACTTAAATAGTGCAAATACAAACTTTTGCCACTATTTAACTATCGTAAATCTCAGTACCCGGTCACATTTCTCGTTATAGAGGTGATAAATTATGTACATAGGTTTCCGAATAGTCTAAAATGCGCACGCAAATCTGAGGTCCGCGGGGTGGCGGCCGGCGTACAAGGCGGATTAAATTACTGCCTTAATTGAATTTAGGTTCCTTGTTAGCCAATGTGTCCCGCAGGCGGCGCCCGCTCGATGTGATTAGCCCTGGAATCAAATCTAATATCGTGTGATAAACACGGTGTCAACTATCTATACCAGCGATGTAATTATAATTTCGTAAGTGGTAAAATAATTTAATAGTCATACTTTAACCATAACACTCCGCACAGATGAAATGAGTCCAAATAGCTTTGGTTTTATTCTAGCAATACAAAATGTTCGTGTTTTACAATAGTTAATGGCTCTAACATCTGAGAAATCTTCTGTGTGTACACTGACAGCACTTTAAGCAACAGATATTTCAGGAATAGAAAATGGATGTCCATTTACAAAATGATGAATTGGTTTTGATATTAAATTGTTCTTATTTTAATGCATTTCAAATTCTTTATGTGAACATAAATGTTTAAGATATGAAATATTTTAATGACACGAAATATTTTAATTAAAATCTATTGGGTATTGATATGAATGACAATCGTCTTTCGACCCCTTCCCAAGTTATCTGATGTTGACTCATTTTGTTCTTGTCTTCCATTCACCCCGTTCAATTGTCCTAGACGCTCCTTATCATTCACTAGCTTCTGCAAAGCTTTCCACCCACAGCTTCGCCCACATGTTTTAGTTAGAACGTCATAGCTTTTCTTCTATAGAAACTTTCATGCCCTACTTTACACGCCTGGCGAATGAATTTATCGTAACCAATAACCACATTCATTGGTTTTTCATATTATCAAGGCTATAATATGTATAAAATCATGTCGTGTTTATTTGAGTTAAAGAATTTTACATAGTTTCGATCTATGTGTATACGGTAAACGCTGAATTTTCAAATGATTGTACATTAAATGTATAACATGACTGACCGAGTTCTTTATGCTGTATGTGTTTATTAAGTACTAGCGGCCGACTCCGCGGTTCATTCAAATATCCCCCCCCCTTCCCCTCACATTTCCGGGATAAAAAGTACCCTATGTCACTTGAGGGTAGTGTAGCTTTCCAAAAGTGAAAGAATTATTCAAATCGGTTAAGCCTATTCAATACAAACAAACAAACAATCAGTCAAATATTTCCTCTTTATAATATTAGTATGAATGTATAGACAAGTATTTTAACAACCATACCATAACAGAGAAAGGCATGATTTGCATTCACACACTTTTTTCTATATTCAATTATATTGAAACCTGGGTGCCTAGACATAGTAACATTTTGATAGGGATAGCGAAATTCGCTTACATAAAATTGTATGGATTTGACAGGTGCCTTAGAAAAGTCACGTAGTAAATCGATATTGAAAGTACGGGTTTTGACATTCGATATCGCAAATTGAGCGATAACGAAAGTCATAAGTACCGCTTGTCTAGGGCCTCTCTTTATTAATCCTAAAACGCTCAAAATATGCCAATTTCGTGTTGATGACTGTGATTTCATGATATTCAATGACGTTAGAGTGCTCTGCGATGGAATGATTCAGTAACATATCATATCCAATGCAACCTATCTCTTCTATCCGATTAAACTGTGAATATTGAACTGTTGGTCCCGAGCTTAATCTCTAATGGATGCCTTAAGCCGTTAACTAACCGCACCTTCACGTACAATACTAACTAATATCATAAACTCAAAACTTTGTGAGGAAGGGTGTATGTTTTGTTTTGTTACTTTATATGAAAACTAGCGGCCGCCCGCGGTTTCACCCGCGTGGTTCCCGTTCCCGTGGGAATTGATCAAAATCCTTTCTTTTTTAGATGTATTCTGCTATTCGGGACGGAAACAAATCCAACAAATCAAAAACCATGGCAATCGGTCCAGCCGTTCTCGAGTTATAAGTGTTGTAACAAACAAGACTTTCTTTTGTATATATAGATAAGAATTTAGATAAACTTTAACACACACAGATTAACACATAAAGACATAAAGACATGTTGACTGGTCCGATGGCGCATTTGGTAGTGTGACCCTGCCCTATGCCCCAGGGGTCGTGGATTCGAATCCAACCCAGGACAAACACTTGTGATGAATATTTGTGTTTGTACTGTGTCTGGATTTTTATCTGTATTTAAGTATATATTTGTGGTACCTTCGTTGGTTCTGATACCAATAACACAAGTGCTCACGCTACATACTTTAGGGTAAGATCAATGTATGTGATGTTGTCCAATATTTATTTATTTATATAGACATATTGTACTAAGAAGAGACAGGAGACTTTTTTTCTACCCGGGGAATACGTAACGTAGGTACCTACCTACCATCACCCTCCGTCGAAACTGAAAACTTTTTGATAGGAATAAACATTAATAATTTCAAGAAAAAGAAGCTCTATTTTGTTTCGGCCTACTTTTCCGACTTTTCTCTGCAGAAACTACACAAACCACAATATAACATAACTTTCAATGCAAATAGAACTGAATGACAAGAAAATTTATAACTGGGTCGGGAGTCGTGTAGCGAGTATCCTTGCACTTAATTTATAATTCAGGTCGAAGGGGCTTGCCAAAGGTAGGACTATCGACGGCTGAGGTAACACTGGTGTACGATTGCTTGTGACGACACGACACCGCACTGGAACTAATATATCTCACGTGATTTTAGACGGCCCGGTAACAAATAGTGTGATTTTGTACATTAATAAATTAGGTACAATAATGGACAGCTTCTGGCAAAATGCCGCGAAATAAATAATCATTCCATTATATACGAGACCAGAGCAATACCAGACCACTCCATAAACATTTTGATGTCTGTGGCCTTGACTTTCTGCTGTTATACCTGTAAAAGTATCTCCTAAAGAGTGGAACAGCACATCTTCTCAAGAAGCCAATCTGAACGTCTGAGTGCTAGTAGAAAAATAAATAACATGCATGCACTACATTTATCAGATTCCTATTTCATTATTACGGCATTCAGAAATGGGTTTGCGGTCTTTGAAGAAGTTGTTCACTGATCCGCAGAATATTAGTTAAGAATCCCGGGATCGTAAATAATATAGGTCGCGATCGGAACCCCTATTCATAATGCAGGTCGGTGGGTCCACCGAAGATGGCCGCCTCAGGGCGACCGAATATCCGGCGAAGGCCGCGACACGTGCCCTTAGT
This sequence comes from Mecyna flavalis, assembly GCA_949319885.1. NCBI lineage: Eukaryota > Metazoa > Arthropoda > Insecta > Lepidoptera > Crambidae > Mecyna > Mecyna flavalis. The sequence goes on from OX439426.1 coordinate 6,892,117, forward strand.
GTCACGTGGAGGCCATTTTATTTGTTCATCACACTTATATTTAATGAAACTATGATTGAAACTTAAAATTATAGAAGTTTTAACATTTTTAATAATAGCACTTCTTAATTATTTTTAGTCGAAAATAATACGAAAGAAAACAGCAAAATTTGATTACCAAAACCATTCACTGTGGATTAAAAACTAATCAAAATAATGGATTCCAGTCCAAAGTAAACGTTGAACTGTGCGTTGTAGATTAAAACGATTCGTTTAATACGATCACAGATATCGATCCCAGACTTCAGCAAAGTGCATGGAATTGATTAAAGTGACTATTTAGAATCTTCAGACCAATGCAATATCATGTAAAATCCTAATCTTATACTTTATACAGATAAGATAAGATATAGATTTATTTGCAGTAAATAGGGTATAAAAGATCATCGTACATATTATGTGCTTAAACCTATTTAGCTTATTTTATAGCATGCAAATACATTTAATTTGGCGTTAAATTATATTAGTTTACATTTTACATGGAAATTAATGCGGGCTCAATATTATTTATTAAAGTAAATATCTATTGTAAGGATGCCAGACTTTTGATCCCTCACAACCACTGTTGTATGATACCTATTTACTAAAATGTAAAATCTGTATACATGACTAACGTCATGATGAAAGCTTTGTTCCAAAATAAAATGGCGCCTTTAGACTAAAATACAAAAACAAATAACAAATTACGCACTTACGCTGGAAGTTTGTTGGTATAAATTACAGGAATAATGCCGTCTAAAATAATTTCCCAGGCTAACCTTTTCATAGACAGTATAAAGCTCGCCATCGGGTGGGTATCGATTAGATCGAGGCAGGGGTGTCGCTCAAGACAATGTAACGTGTTGGCGCAGCCCTGGCTCGGAAGTCTCTATGCCTGCAGGGGTGACACTGACACCCCGTTGAAACTCAATTACATAGGTGTAACCTTTGGTGTAACTGATATTCACACTGAGAATATTGTGTTCTTGTTTCAACTAAAAGATAAAAAAAACATAATTGTACCGTCGAACAGAAACATCCATTAGGCACTGACCAATTGCAAACACGTGTGTCACTTTCTTAAAAGTAGTTTAAATACAATTAAAGAAAACAAATTACTAAAGTCTAAACGCCGTAAATAACTTTATTCGCAAATTACATTACAGATTTAGGTCAAGAATATGTAAGATTACAATTTGCATGAACTTACTTGAACTTAAGTAAATTGTTTAATTGTTTACATATGTGTAGGAAGAACAACGTATGTAGATATTTTCTTTCACATATGTTACTTTTTTCAAAGCAGAAATTAAAGTTATTCGAACACAATTCATTGTCGAAACAAAGAAAACCCAAAAAATATAAACTTAATAGAACCATTTTGATGGCAAAAGTAACAACCCTACCGAAGGCGCCATTTTTCACCCGCGGTCGAAGGTACCCTTAAAACGAACTTTATTGAGTGAGCGGCAGCTGCTTTTCCGGAAAAATGTTATACCGCCCTTCCATAATCTTCAATATCGGCCTTTCTTTTATTTACATATTCCGCTGCCGTGTTTCGATTAGGGATAGTCCGGCGAGGATGCGCCACCGGCCTTTGACGCGATTACTCTTACAACTTGACTTTTGAGTTTTATTTTATTTGAATATTATATGGTTAAGTATTTGATAACTTGGGTTAAAAGACAAGAGACTTAATTATATAAATTGGAATACTTTAGACCTGCAAAGACTATAATTATAAACTTCGTTTTTTAACGTTTATTGTTGTTTCATTGCTTGAGTTGAGTTACAATCTACATAAGACATGAAAGTGAACGTACGTCCTAGAAACCTAATGCAATATAGCAAATTATTAAAAAAACCTGAGACATTCCCCACGCAGGGCTATCTAGCTTTTCTAAAACATACATATTATACATAGAAAACACCCAGTCCAATACAAACAGACATGTCCATTTACTCAAATGTTTGTTCTATACGGGGACAAACATTAAAGACAATGGACACAAAACAAAAGAAGAAAAATATGACAATGCCTTGTAAAATCTGTTGTATTACTGAAACAATCCAATGTGCTTGGGGTGGTGGCGCTATGTGTCGGGTGGTTACATTCCCTCTAATATGGTTGAGTGAAATTATGGCTGGCACATACGTCATACTTGTGCTGCAGGTGCCACCTTTGGGCACTGGTCTTCCAGGGCTCACGGATTTTTCTCGATTATAGTCTCATTCTTATACTTTATACTGTATGGCTTGGTATTCTAAAACTAATCAGTAATTGTAACAAACAAATTGTAAACAAACATGGCGATGAAAAAGAGTAACTGTCGAGTTTCTTGCCGGTTCTTCTCGGCAGATGACTGCATTCCGATACCGGTGGTAGAGTCACTCTGTAATTGACGATTCATAAATACTTGATACAAGTTTACATGAATAAAGAATATTTTGATTTTTTGTTTTTTTTTTTTTTGAATCGATACTCATTATTTACACATCCGCTACAGATTAACAAGTACGGAAAGCAAACGCTAGTAATATCTGCGTAGAGCAGGCGTAATTTAGTGCTTCCAGGGCACAGATAAACATTGGCAGGCATGTAGCGCGCGCATAATTTGCGAAAATGACAACAGTCGTGTCGCGTTCGCGCTACATTACGCGTTGAGTTATTGGCCCTCGGGGACGGCTCGAGGACTGTCGGGGCCCGTCGGCAGACACTTTACTTTTTACCAAATGGATCGACGAAATTTTATATTATTTAAAAAGCAAATTTGTTATCAATGCGCACATTTTTAAAACATGTCTATAACATGCCATTCTGTTCTAGATGAAATATGAGCAATCATTAAAATCATACTTAACTCTGTCTTCTGTTGCGTAGTGTCTCGTATCTTTCAGTAAAACTTTTCTATGTGTGTGCAGTTTTAAGCTCGAAACATATTTTGACCCGAACTACTATGAAGGCAACATATGTATTGTTTAAATATCATTGGACTTACGGTAAATGTCTACATCATAGAACAGATTACCTTTATTCATAACGTTTCACTTAGTAGTTGTTCCGTAAATAACCTGGATGTGCAGGATTTATATTGTGATAAAGATGAATATACGAAAATGTTTTATTCCGTGTCTAAAGTAATCATTTAATTTGGATACTTATTGACGTCAACACGCACCTACTCACTAAATATATTTCCAATAAATATCTTTTTATTGCATTGTTAGTAAAATCCATGGCTTTTATAAATAAAAACAAAAAAATAATAATTTAGTTTGCAGAGGAATAAATCAATGCGTCACATTTTCGCCCAAATCATGCGTTGACTTATCGAATTGCGTAAACGTTTGGAGGACTGGTAATATTTTCTTGTTATCTGAAAATCATTAAACATAAGCAGTCAATTCATGGTTAATTAATATATTACTCATAATATATTTTCAGAATTCTTTTTTAAAAGCTCCTGAATCTATAATTATGATGACCTAACTTAAGTGTAATATCGTTAATTTGGTTTACGGATGGTTCCAGATCACAAGCTGAGTCATTGTTCAAATCAGCCAAGGCAATAAAATTTAAAACAAGTTCCACGTGGAATAAAATATATAATTTGTAATATTTACACGCCCTTTCATTTGGGAATGTGGTAAGCATGAGTAAGCACGTAACGCGCGCCTAATTACCGAAAATAACAACAATAGTGTCGCGTTCACACTACATTACGCTTTGAGTTATTAGACCTCAGAGCCGGCTGAAGGGAGACCGGGGCTCATCATCAATTAGGAATAACACGCATGTTTTTGTTACTTTTTATTAATTGTTCATTTAATTTTAGAAGTAGTGAAAGGTGAATTTATAATTTTAAAAAAACCTGGTCTAAGGCATAAAACATTGTAGATATTCACAAAAGTTGGTTTGTTTAGTATTTATTTTTATCTATTATATCTAATTTACATTTTGGCTTTAAGTGAATACTAATGTTGAGATTATTTTATAATAACTAAACCCCAGTTTTACCACTTTACTACACTTTATCTTGTAGATAACAATGATGATGTCTGCCTTTTTTTAAAACTAGCAGATAAATTATCATGAACTTATTTGTCAGTGGTCAAACTAAGCCTTATAAATAATTTACTAAGAGCCCCTCTAAATGCTAAGTCTGCCCCTGCTAACCCTACAACATGGCGGCCGAGACCTGTCAAATTTAAAAATGGAACGAACACACCCGGAATTTGGCGGATGCTGGCTGCCAAATGATTGTTATTCGGCGGAGGCGCCGCCCGCTCCATGCGGTGTTATTGAATTCTGGATTGTGCCCGATGTCGCCTTTGTTGCCCGGCGCTATCAAATCTAATGACATGTCGTCCTGTGTCGTTGTGATAAATATTTTTTATAACCCTTTCAGTATCTGCAACGATTTTTCCATTCTAGTGGTTTTATTCACTTCTTGTCATAATACAATCTATAGCTGAACGGTATTACGTGAGGTCATCCGTATCTTGTGTAAAAGTTAATCTTATTAATCCTGGATTGTGAAACTCTTTTCATAGTATGTTCTATATGTTACTAGTAGTAGTATAAGGATATCATCATCATCATCCCAGCGTATTCTCGATCGCATCCAGTATGGAGCTCAGGGTCCGCTACGACTATGATCCTAGATTCGACAAGTCTGGTTATGTCAGGATATTCGCACGATATAGAAAAAAAGAAAAGACAGTTTATGCCTTCATATTTATTGCTGTTAGAAAAATAAGACGTTTAACAGACGTGGAAACGGCGAGACTAGTGTATTTTAGCTATTTTCATATCGTCATGTCATATGGGTTACTTCTATGGGGATCTGCTGCTGACGTCGATCTATTTTTGTACTTCAGAAAAGGGCAATACGAGCTATATACGGCCTTAAAGTGCGTGATTCCCTAAGAAATGTATTTAGTGAAATTGGTGTATTAACAGTACCATCTCAATACGTTTTAGATTGTATTATGTATGTACGAAAAAACCTACATGAATTTCCGAAAAAATCTCATTATCATGATCTAAACACTAGAAATAAACATAAGCTAGCCGTTCCGAAAACAAGACTTCATAAAATAGGTAATTCGTTTGTTGGATTAAGTGTTACGTTATTTAACAAATTACCTCAAGATGTTGTTGACTTACCAATACACAAGTTTAAGTCACACATCAAATGCCAACTCATCAAGAAGAGTTATTATAAAGTGGAAGACTATCTAAATGATAAAAGTCTGTAGAAGTAAGTAGTATTGTTGCCGCTCCTCTGCCTGCGCCTTTGTTATAATTGACATGATCTTTTGTATTGACATTCATATTTTCTGTGACATAAATTTATTTTGTATTGTATTAATAAGAATACCTCAACGACAAGGAAGCTTGGACTCGCGCCTTTGCATTGTATAGAATCCCGATAGTATCAACAATGTTAACTTTGCTATACAGTAACACATTAAATGTTATAATTCAGTAAAATTAAATTTATTTTTCATTCAAAGAATCCTGAAGAGTTTGTAACCTTGGCGGTCATGCTCGCTAAAATGTGCTTGGGGTGGTGGCGTTATGTGTCGGGTGGTTACATTCCCTCTAATATGGTTGAGTGAAATTATGGCTGGCACATACGTCATACTTGTGCTGCAGGTGCCACCTTTGGGCACTGGTCTTCCAGGGCTCACGGATTTTTCTCGATTATAGTCTCATTCTTATACTTTATACCATATGGCTTGGTATTCTAAAACTAATCAGTAATTGTAACAAACAAATTGTAAACAAACATGCCGATGAAAAAAAAAGACTGTCGAGTTTCTTGCCGGTTCTTCTCGGCAGATGACTGCATTCCGAAGCCGGTGGTAGAGTCACTCTGTAATTGACGATTCATAAATACTTGATACAAGTTTACATGAATAAAGAATATTTGGATTTTAATTTTTTTTTGATTTTGATATTTATCGACTGTTGTGTGTGTGTAGAGTATTTACTTCAAGTATCTATAACGAATTTAGAGAGTTTTATTGCTGGCTGTAATAAAATATTGTGAAAAAAACTAGGAAATTACCAAAAAAACTCTACTTAGATGATAATATGACTTGTTGTAGATCAAATAATTTACTAAAACTTCGTTTGCAGAAATACCATGAGTACAACGTGGACGTGGTGCGGAAAGACGGTCTGCTCCTCGTGCGGGAGCTGGCCGCGGAGGTCAAGAATCACATGGATTTCAAGACCAGTGCTGTCATGGTAAGTACTAGACCCTTAACACCATAACCTACAGGCAACCGACTAAGCATAAAACTTAAATATGAGATGGACGCGCCAGACCAAATCTGCTGGTGATTCTCTTCCATTTGTATCAATTGGCAATTAGGCAAGGTTCTTTGTCAGCAAATACCAGATATTTTCCTGTGAAATAGAAGTGTGTCAAGCACTTCTGTGTTTCCGGGAAAGGGCACTGAAGCTATTGAAATTACTGGTTATATGAGACCTAATAACTGTCGTCTCGGTGTAGCAGGCGCAGGGCGGTGCCAGACAGTAAATGCTTAGTTACTGTTTGGCACTGAACTGTCTAAGGGCAGACGTGGCGCTTACCATTAGGTGTACAATCTGCACGTCTTGTAAGCTTCTGATCACTCGCTAAAATGTTTTAATTCCATGAAGTCTATAATATTATTCACGGCATTTCTCATTATTATAAAGATAAGTTAAAGTGTGATTTATGTTTAAAAAAATTAGCGCAATCTCCTGTTAACATTGTACTCGTATTATAATAAATATGTAGTGAATCTCGTAATATAATAAGAAATAAGTAGTGAATATCTTAAACAATTATATAGCCCTACGTATCTCGTATCTACCTTTTATATTACCTACGATATTACATAAAACTGTTAATTTAATACGCAATATCGTTTCACTCTGAATCTTCCAGAAATTCAATATAATTCACGTCAAATCATTTTCCTGGAAACAAAGAGGCTGTATAAAATAATTAAAATTTCAATACAATCTATGAACAGCAACTTACGGTTAAAATTTATATTGAATTGTTTTTGTAATTACCAATTTGGTTAAGCTCGGTCGAAATGAAGAATTCAATTTAGTTTTTACTAGGTCTTATAAACATCAAATGAAGCAAAGAAAGAAGGCTGGTAATGAGAAGAAGCCAGCAAGAAACTCCGTTTTTTTCTCGTTAACTGTAATTTTAATTAGTGGCGGGTAGTAAAGTAAATCAGACGTGAAATTTAATTTGGGAAAGTGTACGTTTGTAATGTTGAAATGAAACAGAGTTGCTATGTTATCGCAACAATACTATCACCATTATATAATAAAATAATTAGAAAATGAAAAGGAATCATACACTCAGATCCTCATTAACGCCTCGATAGTCGCGTGGTATGAGTACCTACCGGGCCGTGATCTTGATACATCCTCTCTGTATAATAGTAGAGTATATTGCTTCACAATCTACTTAACAGATAAAAATATTACTTTTTTAAATAGTTTTTGTCCTGTTTGTATCCATCAAACCTGCCTGCGTTTGTCATTCTTTATGTTTACAGGTAAATTAAAAGCCATTGTGTAAGCGATCAAGATAAATAAATACGTTCAGTGCAAAGCATTCAGTGCGTGATGCATTACAATTGTCATTTTCTGAATACAGCAATGTATATTATTTTCTGACGCATGAAGCTACGTTGTCAAACAACTAAGGATGTTCTATTTTAGTCCAACCGTTTTCTTCCTTAATTTATTAATACCTTAACGGTCTTATTTTGGGAACTTTGGTTTAACCTGGTTCCCGTTTTACACGTTTATAATGTTTTAACAATTTGAAACTCTAGTCAGTACCGACTAGAGTTTCAAAATGAGCGTATATAAATATACGCATATAAATAACTTATGAAAAAGAAAGTCGACATTATTACGAGTGTTTTCCCTATGACATTTACCCCTCATTTTTATGTCTTCGCAAAGAAGCTTTGATGCTTCCACAAACGCCTTAGATCTCATAATCTTATTTGCTTGAAAGTTCATTTTCCTTATTTAATAACTTTTAGCTTTGGCTTGCGAGATTTTGAAAGAATTAAATTGTAAATCGGAAATGGTGTGATTAGATTTTACTTTCAGTTGTACTTTTTGTGAATTCCAAGAAAGGGCAAACATGGCAAGGTCAAGCTTGTATTCAAGTCAACACAAACGAAGTTTCACAATAAGGGAGGTTTAATAATATTTATTCAACAAAATAAATAAAAATGTAAGTTGTTGTAAACTTTAAAATAAATGATAATGGCAATTGGTATTGTGTATATAAAATTTAAATTATGGGCAACTGCAACTAAATATAATAATTACATTTTCAAAAAACTACACATCTCTCACCTCACACAATGGCACTCAAAAAGTGCGTGCGAAAATTTGACAACAAATAAAAAGAAAGACAGTTGTTATTTTTTTTTAATATAGTTTTGGCTTTGCACGGCTTGTGCGCTTGTGCACAGTTTATATTTTTAGCGATAGGAACGCGCATATTTAAAAAGTTTCAATACGAGTAGGTTTTACTTCTCCACTCCTGACCTCGAATCACGAAAGGTTTCGGGTGTGATTAGACAAAATCTAACCCAAAACCTTTCGTTTTTTTTTTTTATTACTAGGGCAGTTGGCAGACAGACACGCAGCCCACCTGATGGTAAGCGGCCACTGCGGCCTATTCCATTGAGGGACGCTTCACCTAGAAACGTCCCTCAATGTGCTGCCAGTATGTAGACTCATCTGATCTTCGAGCCTCTGATTTCAAGTGCACTGGCTCCCACATTAATATTGCCGGAACACAGCCAGAGCTGTTATGGCGGCAGATTTTACCTGTGGGGGTGGTAGCTAGCCAGTCGGACTCTGAAAAAGCCCTACCACCAACCAGACCCAAGGCGGGAATCGAACCCACGACCTCCGTGTTTTTATACCCGAGCGGCTTAGCCACTGTTCCACGGAGGCGGTCAGAATTTAATACGGAATGAGCATTTATAAATTAACTTAGGTCTGGATTTTGGCTGATGACTTAATTTAATTATCGTGACTCATTGTGTGTCTCGGTGTTGTGCCTAGTCGATTATTTTCTTTAACACGACGGTACCGGGGTCCCGAGTCAATTTCGAATTTGAACCATACAGTTAAATCGTTATCCAAGAGTCAAAGACTTATAAAATACGTCATCTGATGTCCTTTAACTTTGAGGAGAATCAGAGCAATTGGATTCTATGTCACCATAGTTACATAGCCACGATATTTTCCAGCAACGTTGGACTTTTTTTTAATAATACTAATTTGCAACAATATTGGTGCACACCGTGTTTATGTACGTCGAAGATACGAGCTCGTGAATCGACGTTATGAACCACGAGGCTATTTGTAAAATATAATATCTATATTATATAAAACTTAAAGGTGACTGACTGACGTAGATAGGATATCAACGCACAGCCCAAACCACTGGACGGATCGGACTGGATCGGGCTGAAATTTGGCATGCAGGTGGATGTTATGACGTAGGCATCCGCTAAGAAAGGATTTTGATCAATTCCCACGGGAACGGGAACCACGCGGGTGAAACCGCGGGCGCCCGCTAGTTACTATATAACTCCTAAACCAAAGAATAAGAGGAGCGTCTGTAACTCTGATTACACTCGTTCTGTTTCAACCTAATATAGTGTGTAATAAAATAAACATACTATAGCAACACCGACAAAACGGTTCTGTCTCATTTTCTATTAGGAACCGGCATAAAATATCTCGTGTAATGGTCAGGATTAGATAAGGTCCCCCTTTATACTCCGTCATGTTTCATTAAGTCTCATTGTTTTGGGACGCGGCATTGTATTCAAGTAAAAAAGCAAAAGCAATCTGAACGCGCTTAGCTCGGTTTCATTGAAAAAGTCGAGTCGGGATCGTAAACAATCTTTGTCTTAGAGAATGATACAAATCACTTTACAAAGGGCCAACGCGAATAGAGCGCTTTAACAATGTTACAGTAACAAGGAACAGTTGAGCGAGTCGCTTCGAGAAATATACAATGATGCATTTACTATTTAAAGATAGCTGACAAGGGTCTGTGACTATTCTCTGCTTTTAGTATAAAAGCTCAAGACAAAGTTTTTATTTAAAAGCCAGAATCTATCCTCAAATCTGTTTTTGGTTACTCTTATTCTTTCGATTTATTGTAGTACATATTACATGATTTACGAGCAAAAATATTTTTGACCATTTTCAAACAAATCAGGGGATACTCAGTTGACTATCAGGACCGCCTGAAAACTTTTCCAAACCCGTTATCCAGCTTGCTATTGCAGCCTTTTAATATGAAGACTCAACAAAGTTGACGTACTGTACTAAGGAGAGATTGAGCGGTGACAAACCTCACAACTTCTTTTCGACATCTTAAATGACAGATCCCAAGTTTCTTAAAACAAAAATAAAACAATGGAAGAATGAAGTCATGCAGTGGGACATCAAATAGGCTACGTATCTGGCAAGTCATTGTCGCGGTCTCGAGTTGTGCTCTTATACGATCCTCTCCCTTCTTTATTCAAGTGAATTCAACACAAAACACACAAAAGATGATCATAATTGATTTCCGCGCCGGTGCTTCTGAATAGAAACGTAATTGGATTGAGATCGTGTAAAGCCCAATTGTATTGTTTTTGCACACCCAGGCCCCTGTTAAACGTCGCAGTTACCTTCAGGATTAGTACTACATATATATATATAATTAAGGAAATGGTTATTTATCTTAATCTTTATTTTGGAAGTCCTAGGCAGTCCGAATACTTATTCTTCTTAATATTTTGCACATAAAATCTTGTTATGAGTATACTTTGTTATATTTTCTTACAACCCTTACTGCACTGTATGTAATCTCATTTGTATTTCAGCACATTAAAGGAGAACAAAAAGTCCAAAATTATGAGAAACGATTTATCTAATGATTATAATGACAGCATGTTCTCGAAATTATAACATTTTTCTAAACGTGTTTATCATTCTCATAATGTTTGTAGCAGCGCAAACTCATTTATAAAAGATTAGGTACCTATTTATTTACTTACACCGCGTACGAGAATAGAAAGCACTGCAAAACTATTCCATAATTGCATTAAAAGCTTACTGAAATAACTAATAGATGATCTAGTTCGTTACAAGCACGCGGGGAGAACGGTCCGCGCAACCGAACAAACACAAACAATCCGAACACCGCGAGAATTCTATAACGAACAAGACAAACGAAATCAGGGTTGCCCCCACCCACCCAGTTCGAAATAAAACGCAACGGGAAGCGAGCAAGTTGCGAAGTGGCGAGATATTGCGCGACAGCCAGCGAGCATTAACATATTCAGCGATGGTCGAGTTCGACAACCGCGCCCGCGCCCGCTCTCGGTGCGACCGCACCCGCTGATATTGGAATTCTTTTGAATCTCGAACGAGTCCGATTCCTTACTCGGACAACTTTCGATGGAAAGTTTATTATTTCTATTCCTATACGCGTTTCTTTTGTTTTATCGGTCGTATGTACAAGTTAGAATAGAAAAAGCGAAGACGATTATTTATCCTTGTTGTTGTTATTGAAATGCACTAATTATATAAGATAAAACAAAAAAGCATAATAACATAAAATATTATTGAAGCAAAATAAGTAACTTAGTTATGATGCGCAAGTAGGTAATGTATTTTATAAATGACTTTAAAACCTACCCACTATTTTGCCTTTTTAAGGACAATTATATTATTAACCTTTATCTACATACACAGATGGCAATAAAAGTACCTACCTACTACGTTTTAAGCCGTCATCAGACCTTATATTAGTTATATTACCATACTATAAGCCGCTTTGGCAATTTCAAATGCTCAGCTACTCCTATTGTTGACCGTAGGGAGTCACAGGCATCAGCTATTCATTTGACAAACATACGGCCCACCGCATTAATTACAAACGGGTAATAACGAACGTATATTTAATTGAACTGTCACTGACGTGAATGAGATGGGTCTCTGATTTTGTCAATACGTCGATAACAAAGCATAAATGCTCACGCAAATATATGTGGTAACTACGCGAGCGCGGCCCTAAACATCTTTTTACTTGAACAAAGTTCGCTGAGCGTGTACTTACGTTTTGGTAAAACATGTAATAATTCAAGCAGCGAGAAGTTGTGCAAAGTTTTATGAAGGAGCGCCGCGCCGGGGTGTGAAAGGCAAGTTGAGCGTAGCTACGCCGCGTAATTATTCGATCCGCACCACCTCCAGAATGTCATTTGAGGTTTTTGTCAGAACTCTGACTTTCCGTAAAAGTTCGTTTTTGTCGATTTGTACCCCACCCTCTCTAATGAAGGCCTACAGGATTCAATTAACCGAAGGGATTGGAATGTTTTGTGATTTGTACTCAGTACGGAATTCCATCAACGCGCTTCAATTCGGTGCTTTGCAACGTTCTTTGAAATGGAATCGGCCGAAAAAGTTTTTACTAAAGAATTTCCGTACACGTCTTGCTTTTTGGAGAGTTGGCGGGGACGTACTATGCGTCCTGGAGGCAACCTCTACACTTATTACTTCTTGTATCTGCACTTTTCGTTGCGATGAAATTTAACTGCAAACGAGTTAAAATTTTGCGGATAAGCGGATTACAGATTTCACGACTTCATTGAATATTTAACCCAAAACTGACTATTCCGCGAACTATAAGCTGATAGGGGCAGGGATTTAAGCATGCAGTATGTGTTTTAAATATGCACTTTTATACCGACCTACGTTTGGCTACGGCTACAGTTTTCTCGTATGTAATTAAAGGTTAATCTTGATTTAAGACGACCACGTCTGATTTTCCGCAAAGAAACGCCTTTTTATTTTTTCTAAACTAACTGTTTTTAAAGGCATCATTTTCAGTTTTTACGCTATGTATGAGTAAGATTCAATCATAATTTATATATTTATGTCGAAATCTGATCTAAGCCTAGGTAAAACTGTACACAATATGACAAATATCACCGAAGTGAGATGCAAGCGAAAGAAATATCTATATGCAATGATTTAGGTAAATAAAGTGTCATTTTTTCCGCAACCTCTGGTGTTGTAGCCGGCTTCACGAACATTTCACCAAATGGCTCGTCTAATAGAGATATTTCCTGACCGCTGCGTGTAACTAAACGTGCTGTAGATAGAAGTTTAGATCCGCTCTGCTTTGCCGAGCGATTCAAAGGCGAACATCCGAGGCACCGTCGCAGACCGTGCATCCCGCTGAATGCACTCGTTCCTCATGCTCTCTCTGTATTTGCATTCTGACTGAGCACTCCCAATTTGGCACATTGTGAGATGAACTGCATGTGTTAGTGCTCTTCAGCTTTTTTGTACTTTGGTTTGATTTAAGCGTCTTTACAAAATACGATACTGAACTGGTATAGAAATGGTTTTGGTGTTTTGTTGGTTGTGAAATAGGTAATAGTTACAGGGGTCATATCAATTTTATCTGTAAATAATATCTGAGAGATGAGATGAAATATGAGCAATGCTTCCAAAGCCATTTCAAACGTACTCGTCAAAAGATTTCGGGAATTTACGGGTAGAATTTTAATAAATGGAATGTTTACGAACATATCATTTAAAGCATGAATACATTTAGTCAAGAAAGTGGATTACAACATATGTATTTCCCTAAATATTTTGGTATGAGAAACAACTTCAAACAAACCTGTTTTTATTTCCATACCTTTTTGACTCAGTTGGTAACATCATCTCATCAAATAAAATATCAGAGACGATTTTATCATTAAATGCTTCAAAATTAATATTTTAAATACATTACTGTAGCTACTTCGGTAGTATGTTAGTACCTAATATCAAAGAGGCTGATTCCTTTAACGTTGAAGCGTGGTTGAAATTCCTTTATGTATACACGAACTTAAGCAAAATTCAGCTGAAATTACCGAGTCGCTATGCCTGCCGGCGGGCGGCGCATCGATTGAGCAATAAATCATAATAATATAATAGGTATAATGTAAACAGTGCCCGTGGGATGATGCCCGGCCACCCTCTAACCTCTGTCAGCCTCCCTCGCCATGCTTCGTTTAACCACACAGAATTGACAATCAGGGATGACAAATTAAAAAACTTTTTAGAGCCGTTGGATTGAAAGAGGCAGAATCGTTATTATTTCTTTTCGGATTATTGGCGCGTTCAATGTTAAAATAGGTACTATTGAGAATTTTAATCGCTAGAAACGTTGGTACGCGATTCGACATAGGTCGTGGTGTTGAATACTGTGTAAGTTGTAGTTGATTGTAGCTTTTTCTGTAATGTAGTTTCATCCCAAAGCCCATCATAATAATGAAATTATATTTTCTAAAAACTGGGTCATAACTTGTGTATTATAAAAGATGATCTTCTATGGAAGTAAATTATTCACATTGCGATATTCACTTTAAAAACTAAAATGACTGTTATTTAACAGATGAATGAGGATTTCGTTTTACGAAGATTAACATATTTATAGAAAGTCATTGTGCTAAGTGTTTTTAAGGGAGTCGACAGCCCTAATCGGAGTCACTTAAACGAAGCAAGTTGATTAATTGTAATAGATTGTCGTTTATTTTGATTACATTTCATGTCCCCCATTTCTCAAATTCACTTAAAAGTTCAATAAAACAAATGAGAATCTGTTCATAAACCGGAATAGCTGCCCTAAACGAGATTCGCTTCTCTATAAGACATTTAATCTCCGTACGTACACTTTATTCTTTCGGGACCTAAACACAAGAAACTTGATGTCACCTTAATGTACTTGCCCTGAATGTTAGCCATCAGTAGAGGTTTCGAAGGAAGAACTGCAGTAATTAAAATTATAGCTGTATTTTTCTGTATACTGTTTCTGATGTATCGACATCACGCAAGAGAAAAACAAGTAACAAGTAAGTGATAAGTTGAGTAAAATATTCTATTTTACTTACCTTTACTTATCGCTCAACTTATTAGAGAAACATGCGAACTTATTTGACATGTTAAAAAAATATTTTTTGTAAGTAACTAATTATAAAATAGACTACTATTTGAAAAAATTTCAATATTGTTTCAAATTCCGAAATTAAACTACAACACACAACAGTATCGATGAAATCTCATCTCTCTATCCGTCACTTAATCTCCGTATGCACACCTGCCGCCCGTACTCGAGACAGCCGACGTATCTGCAACTCGACGACACTTCAATATGGTGTGTAGGTATGACTAGTCATCCATTAGGAATTGTCAACTGAAATAATTTTAATATGTTGATTTATTAAAAATAAGGCAAAGCGTGCTTACATAAAACCGTTTTGACCGCCTCCGTGGAACAGTGGCTAAGCCACTCGGGTATAAAAGCAGGGCTTTTTCAGAGTCCGACTGGCTAGCTACCACACGTGAAATCTGCTGCCATAACAGCTCTGGCTGTGTTCCGGCAATATTAATGTGGGAGCCAGTACACTTGAAATTAGAGGCTCGAAGATAGGATGAGTCTACAGTCTGGCAGCAAATTCAGGGACGCTTCCAGGTAAAGCGTCCCTTAATGGAATAGGCCGCAGTGGCTGCTTACCAACAGGTGGGCTGCGTGCCTGCCTGCCAACTGAACTAGTATAAAAAAAAACATAAAAGCTGGAAGAAATAAATCTACTTAAACAATCATGCCTTTTTTAATTGATTAATTAAATTTGAGATACGAAAAACAACAATATCAGTAACAAAGCTTCGTAAGGGCTGTTGGTTTTCTTTGATAAACAATATGTATTTTTGTAAATCGCTTCACTGCTAGACGTGAACGAGACTGTTGAATCTGATGAAATACATTATAAGTATAAGACATAATACTTTTATCAGTTAATAAAATAAATGAATCCTTATTCGTCATTTTGGTTCTTAACTCACCTTCTTTTAATACCATACCAATGTTTAATAGTCTTTCCGTCTCTTCTTTTACGTAAAGATGTCGGGTATCTAAAAAGCGTTTAAACAATCACTTTTGTTTCTAACTTTTTAATACATCGTTCTCTTAACACCGCCATGATGAAGACAGGAACTTAAAGACAGGACGTGCCGAGGCCATAGAAGAAAGTGTATACGGGTATCTCCGGCAAATAGTTGCCTACTATACTTGCTTGTCTCAGGGTTGTCACTTGCTATATTTTAATTCAATGCCGCTTAAGCGGTACTGAAAAGCCGGGACGCGCGAGTCTTGAGCGGTGTTAGCTCCGACTGCCCTGGCACACTGAAATGTCGCGACGCGTAGATATTATGTCGCACTCATACATCATAATTATGTCGAATCTAGGATCATAGTCGTAGCGGACCCTTGTCTCCATACTGGATGCAATCGGGAATATGCTGAGATGATGATAACACACAAGCCGCGCGCGATGCGTTTGTATGAAGATAACGTACTTTATTCTCTTTCTTCTACTATGCCGAGGCGCTCCGTGCGCCGCGCATAGTTGCGCTGCAGCCGGCGACCGACGGGATTGTTCGCAACAATGCCTCGGATTCACCAGATAACTTGGAACACTTTCAGGGCTTTTATTGAACTATGTAGTGAATATCACGGGAGAATGTCGTGCCTTTATCTTAACGATACGCACGTGATGGATTATCCATATTATAATGGGTTATTTATTTATATTTATATTATATTTTAATTGTGTATTAGGTATATTTTATTAATAATGATTGATAAGAATGACCCTAGTAATTTAATAATATTAAATCCGGATTCTAACACTTATTTCCGTTGTGTAAAATAATTGTAAGAACAATCTAAATAATTATTACCAATAGTTTGGACGAATATCCGTTATTCGAATGTTCTGTCAAATTATGTAATTGTTAACTATAACTTTCATAGTTTTAAAGTATAATAATTGATTAGGAATTATCCTTGTATTTTAAAACCTTAACAAATATTCCTGTGGTGTTAAATGATTTTTAGATATCTGATAATTTAACAAAGAATTAGTTAAAAACAGGATATCCGGTATAAATATTAATTTATTTTAAATATTGTTAAATATTGGATTATTTATATAACAATTTCAGTATTATAATTTCAGTATTATTTCTAATTTATTTAATTGTATTTAGGTACTATTGGAAATAATTCGTAAGTTAAAATATTCTGTCAGTGAGTATTTCCGGTGCGCCAGAGAAGGCGCCATTTGTCGCTATAAAAAGACGTGGCAGACGGGTAGCGGGGCATTCTTGTTCGAGCTGCCGTAGTAAACGTTACTCTGCCCGATAACAGTGTGATCTGACTCTGATTACCTTTGTGATATTGATGGATAAGTATTAGTATTATGGATAAGTATTATTTTTATATTATACGTAAAAGTATACTTGATTGTGTTTTAAATTATGTGTTCCGTATTGTGTTTTAAAATACATAATGTTTAAAAGTTGCATTTATTTTATTATTCATAAATAAATAAGCCCCTTCTAATATCAGAAGTGGGATACGTTTATGAATAAAAATATAAATCTACCTAGCCCACAGATATTGTCTTATGCTGTTTGTTACACGTTTGGTCAGGGCACTCCCTGATAGCGTTGACAAATAATGCAAATGATGATTGTCTTATTTGGAGTAGTATTTGGTCGGGGCACTCCCCGATAATACGAAATAAGAAGAAAATCATTGTGTTTTTGATGAATCGGTCGGCCTGAATATTTATTTTATCTACCTCCATTATCTAACCCACAGATTCTGTCTTGTGCTGTTTGTTGTACGTTCGGTCAGGGTACTCCCTGATAACGTAAACATATAATGCAGATGGTAGTTGTCTGATTTGGAGTAATATTTGGTCGGGGTACTCCCCGATAATATGAAACAAAAGGAGGCAATTATCGTTATAAGTAACGAATTTGTCGGACAGATTCTTTTTTCTTCAGTGTTCCGTAAAGTAATAGACTTTTTTTTATCATTGTGTCAATTAATTTATGGTATATATTGCAGCTATCTGACTCACGTGACCAACCAAATGGACGGAAAAACGACAAAGACGCTGGAGCTCGCCTGCTGGCGACGCTGGTCCTCGCCTGCTGGCAACGTTGGTGCTCGCCTACTGGCAACGCTGGTGAGCGACGTCTGCACTGTCGCAGCCCCAAATGGCGTTTTGCAGTATTCTGGCGAGTTCTTTTCATTTTGTTATTATTGTGAATCTGAGTGCTCCCTTTAAAGTTGTCGATATTGTCAAGTATTCATGGCAAACGATTTAATAACACGGTCAAAATTACTGGCATTGGTAATAGCAGTGTTTATAGTACCCTGCAGATTTTAGCCAGTGTGCAGATTGACGATATTGCTCCTAATGTTCTTTTTCATGTTTTTCCGGACAAATACTTACGACACAATGTCATATTCGGTTATGATAGTTTATCTCAAGGCATTGACATTTTCATTTTTTTTTTCCAATAAGTTTCATTTTACTATCACCGACAGTTAACTTTTGTGCCACTTCTAGCCCTAGTATTATTGATTTTAATGATATAGACACAGGTGTTCCTATTGAGTCAAGCCTAAACTTATGAACCTACTAAACGAGTTTAAGAAATATTTTTCCGCTGAACAAAAAGTATGAAATTAGGGAAAATGTCTTAAGTTTGATAAAATCAAACCTACAAAATAAGACACAGCAACTTGAAGTTACTAAGACCTGTAAAAAAAAAAAACTGTAACGCTATATATGTCCGAAGCACGTTTAATTAAATGTGGAGTTCCACAGGGACCATTATTTTTTTTTTTGATATATATTAATGATTTGCCACTGAATGTAGCATTCCCTATGACTCTGTTCACAGACGACAGTATAGTAATAATTAAATATGAGACAAGTGAAATGTATGACAAAGAAGTAGTGACGGACACAGTTAGTATAAAGTTCCTAGGTTTACATATTGATGACAAATTAGCATGGAAACTTCATACCGAACAGGTCATTCTTAAGATAAATACTCATTTGCTCTATACCAACTTTCAAAATATCAAAGAATGATACTCTTCTAACTGCTTATCATGGTTTAGTATCGTCTGTACTATTACGGTGTGATATTTTGGGGAGAATTCCTCTGAAATAATAAATGATTTTCGTGCTCAAAAAAAAAAAATGTGCATTAGAACCATCTGCAGACTAAATTAAATTAAATTAAATTAAAATTCATTTATTTCAGATTCATAAAATCCATATCATAACGCAAATAATTTTAACATAAATAAAAATTAAACTACCAATCAAATCAATAATTAGGTAAAATACAATAAATTAACAATTTAAATAAAACTAAAATAAAATTACAATTAAATAAAATCACGATTAATTAAATTACACTAAGACAGACAGATAGTTGTAAACTTGTGAACCATACTTTTGTTCCCTCAAACTACTTAAGCTACCGAGTAATGTAAGTAAAACGCAATCCAAATTTGTTCCGTTTCCGTTTACAGTTCAAAACGCTTAGCTCAAATCAATATAAATAAACTGAGTACACTACAATGCAAAACTGCTTTTAAAAAAAAAAAGCATAATGTATATTATAAGCATATGGCACTGAAAATAAAAATGAAAATTAAAAATGCTTTATTAACATAAAGAGTAAGAGTCTTATGTAGAAACATCTCTTTTAAATATCCAAAAAAAAATCTCGTTTAATTCAGATAAATTAATGGTCAGGACAATGGCTTATTATCTAAGGTTAGTAGCCTAAAGGAAAAAAAAATTGAATCAAAATAAAGTTGTAACCAAATTAAATGGAATTTCCAAAATTTATTTCTGAAACAAAATAAAATAAAGTAGAATGAAGTAAAGTAAATTAAAATAAAGCAAAGTTAAAATTACTAAAAATAAAAGTCAAATTAAGTAACAAAACTAAAGTCAATTCAATAAATTACCTAATGACCTAAAAATTTTGCCAATATAGGGATTTCGAACTAAGCTTCGCACAATTTTGTCGCATAAATGTTGTTATGGACTAAATGATTTCTTGACAGATCTATATTTACAACGTTTAAAATTGTTACAACGTTTGTGTTAATTATCTTAATTTTGTTTCTTGTCCTTAATTTGGGTATAAATATTACATAAAAATTTACTGTAAATGTGTTCTTACATAATTTTATAATTGAATACCTATTGTTGACATAAATCTTATTTATACTTATTTAATTTTGTAATTTGTTGACTTTATCATTAGTATAAAACACCTACAAAAGGTAAATTGTAAGCTCATTATTGAGCAGGACTCGGAGGATGTTGATTTATAATATTGACTTGTCACTTTTAAAATTTGTTTCCGCTACCATGATAAAGAATTACTCAAAAAAAAAAAAAAAGATCGACATGGGAAAAGTTCTCTCCGCTGTCGAGTCTAGCAAAGAGCGGTCATGGCAAGATGCTCTCTCTGATGTTCAGCTGTGTCGAATTGTACTATCAACAGGGTTACTAATTCAAGTCCCCTAAAATGTTAAAGTTCCTAGGCTTTTAGAACTTCTTGACGATGAGCCTATCGTAAACATCGATGTTGTTCATGAGCAAGCCGTAACTGGAATAGAGAAAACTCTAGATGTCTCGTTTTGCCAGCACAACCTGAACCTAACCTGAACCTAACCTGAACCTAACCTGAACCTAACCTGAACCTCACCTGAACCTAACCTGAACCTAACCTAACCCTAACCTGAACCCAACCTGAACCTTACCTATGAAAACGTAAGAATAGTGCCGAATCCAAATCTAGAATGAACCGTGATAGCAAATAATATAAAGAAGTAACTTGTCAAAACAAGCCACCAATAGCCTCTGAGTTCTTAAGCATTTTTGGAACTAGAACTATTGTCAATCCAAGCCAAGAGCCTCTGAGCTTGACAAATATTTCTTTTACCTAGTGCTATAGAGACAAGCTATATTGCTGGCCCCTGAGTTTGGCAAACCTTCAGAACAAGCTTGTTTACAAGCCACTGAGTCTGAAATGAAATCAATCTTTTTTCCAAGAATATGGTACTATAAGTTCTTAGTCCAACATAACCTGAACCTAACCTTAACCTAACCTGAACCTAACCTTAACCTAACCTGAACCTAACCTGAACCTAACCTGAACCTAACCTTAACCTAACCTGAACCTAACCTTAACCTAACCTTAACCTAACCTGGTCAATGGGCGAATACAGGTTAATGGTTTAATTATTGTAACTTGAATAATGGTGTAAAAACATTGAGGATTATTTAAAGTAGTATACAAATGGTTTGTAGTGTACAAATGGTTTGTAAGGAACTCCACAAGGCAATGGCCAAGTGGAGCAATATTTTATTAATATGCTAACTTTTACTATAAGCGATTTTTCAGAATGGCCAAACGAATTATGGAAAGTAATGATGAAAATAGGGGCTAAAATGTATTTCTAGTTGTTTTATAAATTTACAAGATTGTGATTAATTATATGAATAAAATGATTCGTTGGTGTGATAATTTTGTTAAGCATTATGAAAAGAAAAAAAAAACTGATTATTTACTGAATGTTAATACTTTTCTTTTAAATCACCCTGAAAGACAAATAACTAAAATATAACTGCTGGTCGGTCACTGCCCTGATACTATTCTGAAATTCATGTGCAGCAGGTGATAGGATTAGTATGTCAAGGCCAGAGACTATTAAGATTACTGCTGGGTCACTGCCCTGATATTAGTCTGAAATTCATGGTCAGCAGGTGATAGGACTAATATGTCAAGGCCAGAGACGGATAAAAAAAAAAAAAGAGACTGCTGGGTCACTGCCCTGATATTAGCCTGAAATTCATGGGCAGCAGGTGATAGGGCTAATATGTCAAGGCCAGAGACACATAAAAAACGTATGTACTTCGAGAGCGAAGTACAGGTCAGTATGACCGTGATAGATGAAATGAAAAACATTAAGGGAAAAGTATTAAAAACCACCACGGTCGGTAATTTAATCGGTAGTTTGTTTAATTAATAAATTATTCATAATTTATCAATTAAACAAAGATATTTTGGTAAACACCATGTGGTAGGGAATTACTTATTGTATTTTGTAAGTTATATGTTAAAATAAAAATATAATTTAATTAGATTAGTTATTTAAAAAGTGTTTTTATATTTTAATGTAGAAAATCATTGTTAGACAATTATTTTCAATAAAAACGGATGTGACGTCACCGGCGACACTGGCTATAAAAGTCAGTGCTTGCCGAGCGTCGGGCACTTTTCTCTGCTAGCTGAAATACAGGATAATAATTATGTGCAAAGTATTGATGTTGAGGCTGATCGGGACTTGGCTGGGCAGCGTCTTGAAAACACTGCACAAGATACAAGAAATAATTTGATTCTACTCGTAGAAATAATAAGGTCTTCAACGATATAACAAAGTCCCAAGTTCAAAGGACCCTACGAGATAATTGCTCTTCTAGAACACGATAGAATTTCATTAGAAGGCCTAAATACATTTAGGAATTTATTTGACTTAAAATTAAAGGAATTATTAATAAAAAATAGGCATATTACTCCTTAAAAGAGTACTTTGGGGACAAATTATAAATTATATAGAAGTGTATCCTGTATGTGTTTCCATTAATATTATTTGTTACAATTATAGTATAGGTAGTATTTAAGAAAAAAAAAAAATGTCACTAAAATCGTACCTTTTTTTTGTTTTAATTTTACAATACTACATAATATTATTTGTAATTCCAAATTTATTTATTTTTTTAAATTGTTATTCACGATGCCTTGAAAAGGTAAACTTGTAATCTATTATAAACTTATAGTGAATAAATGAATATAAATATATAAGAGGTTATGGAACAAAAAAAAAAAAATTTTGGTACTTCGAGAGCGAAGTACAAGTCAGTCTGGCCGTGATGGATTATCCATATTATAATGGGTTATTTATTTATATTTATATTATATTTTAATTGTGTATTAGGTATATTTTATTAATAATGATTGATAAGAATGACCCTAGTAATTTAATAATATTAAATCCGGATTCTAACACTTATTTCCGTTGTGTAAAATAATTGTAAGAACAATCTAAATAATTATTACCAATAGTTTGGACGAATATCCGTTATTCGAATGTTCTGTCAAATTATGTAATTGTTAACTATAACTTTCATAGTTTTAAAGTATAATAATTGATTAGGAATTATCCTTGTATTTTAAAACCTTAACAAATATTCCTGTGGTGTTAAATGATTTTTAGATATCTGATAATTTAACAAAGAATTAGTTAAAAACAGGATATCCGGTATAAATATTAATTTATTTTAAATATTGTTAAATATTGGATTATTTATATAACAATTTCAGTATTATAATTTCAGTATTATTTCTAATTTATTTAATTGTATTTAGGTACTATTGGAAATAATTCGTAAGTTAAAATATTCTGTCAGTGAGTATTTCCGGTGCGCCAGAGAAGGCGCCATTTGTCGCTATAAAAAGACGTGGCAGACGGGTAGCGGGGCATTCTTGTTCGAGCTGCCGTAGTAAACGTTACTCTGCCCGATAACA
Organism: Mecyna flavalis; assembly: GCA_949319885.1. Lineage (NCBI taxonomy): Eukaryota > Metazoa > Arthropoda > Insecta > Lepidoptera > Crambidae > Mecyna > Mecyna flavalis. The sequence goes on from OX439426.1 coordinate 6,915,731, forward strand.
GTGTGATCTGACTCTGATTACCTTTGTGATATTGATGGATAAGTATTAGTATTATGGATAAGTATTATTTTTATATTATACGTAAAAGTATACTTGATTGTGTTTTAAATTATGTGTTCCGTATTGTGTTTTAAAATACATAATGTTTAAAAGTTGCATTTATTTTATTATTCATAAATAAATAAGCCCCTTCTAATACACGCGTGTAAAATGTTGTTTTCCTTACTTTGAAATAAAGGAGTTTTATGTTACTTATCACGAAGAATACCTTCTTTAACATACTAAGAAGAATACATTAAGATTAAATCCATTTCAATTATTAATTCATTCCATACCTAACCTGTCAAAATATAATTATAAGTTAAACTGAGTCAAAACTTGTATGAATTTTATATTACAACACGAGTATCCTGCTGCATGTATATCAGACGAAATAATTCAGAAAGTTTGATTTATTTTCAAGTTCCGCGTACAAACCAATATAGTTAGATATTAGTAGTACCTAAACAACGTACTTTTAAACATTTATTCCTGACGTTATTAATATAAAAAACTGTTTTATTTTCATGCTCCGCTTAACTTGAATAAGTAGACCGGGCCCAGTGAATTGGCATTACCTACCAAATATAGCCGTTTTGCAATTTTCATATCCACTTAACAGCATTATATTGTACGTTAACAATCCCGCGGGCAATTGTCGTTTCCAACAATTACGTATGGAATACAGGCCGTTAGCGCATTTGCAAGTAGGCCGCGGTGCTGTCACCAGTTCATTTACTCCGCCTAAAATATGTCACACATTTTAACAAGAACTTTATTTGTGCGGAGCATTATGGCGCGCGTCTAACGCTGCAAGGTTATGAGCTTGTACAGGGATTTTAGGGTTCGTGTGTTACTCAAAAGGAAATTAAACTTCTCGAAGATCACTCTTGCGTGCGTCCTTTTCTTGCAGGTTGGATTTTGAAATTTAAAACCTTCGATACGAGTCTTCGTCAATGGTGTGGTTTACGATGATTATTTTGACTATTCAAAAACTGAGCATTTTTACCACTGACAGTGAGTCAGACACATATAGATGCCTTCTCTTTTGTCAATTGTCAAAAAAAGACAACATCTTTGAGAGCCGTCGCCCTTAAACTAAAAAAGCGGGATATATCCAGAGTTTTTTCTCCTAGGCACACAAGGTAAACTAAAACAACCTCCGTCACAATATGGATATGAAGTTTTGTAGACTGCTTTTGTTTTATGGAATAGTCTCACACGTTCGTAGAACGGTACTAAATCTTAGACGCACGAACATGCTTTCGTACTCGAAAATAATGACGAGTACACACGGTATTGAGGAGACATCGAGTTGCAGATAAGTCGGGCTGCGAGCGCTCGGAAGCAGCAGGTGTGCATGCGGAGATTAAGTGACGTGGATAAAGAGGAGAGGATCTCGTTCAGGCGGCTATTCCGAATGACGCGGCTTACTGAGGGCTGTCGTAAATTTTATCGATGTTTGTAGGAGAGTCTATAAAATGGGAGACGTTGAAATATCAGGGCTTAAGGGAATATTTTTAGATAGGTTTTTTGTTCTATCTGCTGTTGCTAATTTATCATCATTCTCATCTTATCGTCGTGCTCTAAAAGCCTCTTAACAGGTCTTTCTTTTACTTGTTTTTCTCTAAATTCTTAAGGTGGATAAGTTACATTTTCTTTATTACTATTATAAATGCTATAATTCATTTGGTACACCTGCATTTATGAAAGATATTTTGCTATATAGTATATTAATTTCTTGCCTTACCTAAATTCAAAAAATAAATCATCTCAATGAAAGATGCTTTCCAATCCTCAATGAAATAAACATCTTTACAAGCATCAGGATTACAAGCTTATTGCCTACGCACGGAAATTAGTAAAATATGTATTTATATCAATATTTGTCGACCTTGACCTGTGTGTCACAATCAGAATAAATAATTTCTCATAATAAAACGGAATTTTCTTAATGGACTCATTTTGTTTGGTTCTTTACTATCTTATGCGGATTGTAAAGATAGGCAACGAATTTTGATTTTATTTTTTTTACATAGTTCTCTCTTTAAGGTACAGTATCTTCCCTATTCTTATTCACCCCCACTCAACCAATTTTAAACTGAATGTCCATCGCATAGATTTCTCCTTTAATTGACACGTTTAGGATAGGTTTATGTGCTGCTTACTGTGCCAGAAAAAGATCTCTATCACAAGAATAGATGCTAATAAAATGTATGGTCTTTCACGGATACAATAAGAATGAAGTTTTTTACTGATCTATAAAATAAATCAAATAATTCTTTAATTATTTGATTAATTGAGACTTTTCTCATTAGCCAGCGGTTACAGTGCCTAAAAGCATGCACTTCCAAAAAAAATGGTTTTACTTTCTTTCGGGACAACTTTAGTTCGAAACCAGGTGGTTTAAGTAATCAGCTCTCATATAAATACCAATATTTACAAGTCCAGTATAATAGAGAAAATCGTAAGCCTTAATTACCAATAGGCATTAAAAGCCCACCTAACCGTCAGTTTACACTGTGTGAAATGGAACAATCCTATTTTGCATCCCAAAGTACGTTCGGCAACTCGTTCCTAGTTCTGTTTGCGTTAATTTACCCGCATTTGTGTCGAAGTTAGCACGTATACAAATAGCTGCTATATTCGCAGCCTGGGAACTATCTCATTAGTAATTACCGTTACAAATATAAAATAACAATAGTTTATTGGGTATATTGGCCACGTACCGGGAAACGCAGCCGTGGTAGGCCTCCCACAAGGTGGACCGATGATCTCATAAAGATCGCCGGAATCCACTGGATGCGTGTGGCGCATGACCGATCGGTTTGGAGATCATTGGGGAAGGCCTATGTCCAGCTGTGGACGTCGTTTGGCTGAAATGATAATGATGATGATATTGGGCAACATCATTTATTCTTCACATAATTGTTCTGACCGAAAGAAAAGACCGTAGGCACTTGTGTTATGGGTTTCAGATACAATATCATAATACATAATATAAACATTCAAACACAGGACAAACACATACATTAATCACATGAATTATGCGCTGAGTGGGATTCGAACCAACGACCCCTAGGTTTAGCGCCGTCAGGTCAGTCCTATAGGCTCTTGGAGTCTGATATCTGAAGGAAGAAAGGGGCACTTTCTCGACAATTTGATCCGTTCGGTTGTGCAAACTTCTCTTACCTTCAGGTCCAAGGGTCAATCGTGCCATTGCTAGCCGTATATAAATATATGCGTCTATAGAGTGTTAAAAAGACTCTTATTCCCTTCCCATAAACGCGCTAAAAGCTCTCTGATTGTTTTTTAGGAAAAGCCTGTAACCGATCCATTAAACATTTCATTACGATACCTATAAATCCTCGTACGTACTACTATGTGAATATACACATAATAATGTATGTGTTTTGTTTACTGTTGATCCCGGTTCCAGGTCGAAGCCCGCTCCCAGGGGAGGGCCATAACTTCCATGGCCGGGCAAAATCGCCGTTAAGCAGTTATCGCTTACTTGAAAACCTATTTTGCTAATCCTCCAGCCACTCGCCAAGCAAACTTATGTGTTATAATAAGTTATAACATCGCCGTAGCGGATGGTGAACCAGACGACAGAACTCAAAAGTCGAATTGCATTTGCAAAACCTGATTTACTTTTAAACTACTATAAAATAAGTGAATAATATGTAATTTAATTAACCACCACATTTGAATCTAATTAAAGGACGTTTTAGAGAAAACTTAAAAAGTGATAGATATGTTATTCGATGATCTTATTAATTAGATTTTAGAATAACCCCCGAAACTCATTTTCTACATACACATTAAATGTTACCCTTATACTCGTAGATACCCATTTCTTTAAAAGATAACAGTAAACGTTAGACTTTCAGCATTGAGTAGATTGAGTTTTGGTCTTTTATTACGGGGCCGCAGAGCTGCTATCCAATCAAGTATTTGAAGCAATTGAACCTTACGGATACAATTCTACCTCGGATTAGAAGTTCTACATTCTTACGTGTTACGTACATTTCGCTTTTTAATCAAGATTTTATTTAAAGGTATTCCAGATACTTATTTAATGACAATGACGTTCAAATTGAACGTCATTGTCAAATAAGAATCGCAACTTGAGCGGCTACTACGGCCTAGTCCATTGAAGTGTCCACGTATCCAGGATACGTCGCTTAATGTGCTGCTTCACTATAGGCTAGATAAAATAATTATTAAGTTTATCTGCAACTTAAAACGATTACTCTATCTTCTCTGCCTCATTAAATCTGCCAAACTCTATAGCCTAACCCATTTTTTTTTTCGCGGAGAATGCGTTACGCACCTTAACCCCATTCTGGGGGAAGGACAGGGTCGTGTGTGGGACTCCCGATGCCCTAAAAGGGCATTGTTCCTGGGCCGAAGGTGGAAGTGGCCCAGAGGTTTACCCACTAAGCCCCGTGGTACTCCCTCTTCGCCTTAACATGGGGGGGGGGGGCACGGGTGTCAGCGAAACCCTTGCTCCGCGGGCTCTATGGCCTAACCCTATGAACACAGCCGTACTCAGTACTGTCAATTTACAAAGCTTCTACAGCAATGACCACGAAATCTGTGATATAATTCACGCCATTGAACAGCCATTGTCGTCGAAAATTGTTATAACAATCATTTCTGAAGCGGCATTCCATTTATAGTCTATCTTTGGAAGCATTCTTCAGAAAGCCAAGAATGTTTATACGTCCAAACACAATTGTCAAAGCATAGAGATTCATAATATTACTCGTAACTGATGATACATCTGGAGAGTAAACAATGCATCAGGAAGATTTCTAAAATATTGAGAAGGTTAAAATCATGCTAACAATAAATGTTGGTAAACTGAAACACACTTAAATAGATTTATGAGTATAAACTCCACTAACAACCTAGCTAAGTGTAGCGTCAGAAGGTTTACTCTGCAGTATGACAAGAACGGTCTCCGGAACACTCGTAATATGTGTGTTACGGTTTACTATACAGCTTGTGTGTGTTTGAATTCCGCTGCAAGCCTAAGTGCAAGGCTGCACGGTACCGCCGAATTCCAGAGGCATGCCGCAGGGCACGGGGGCGGGGCGGAACCAACCCGCTGCACTTGCGACCTTAATACCGCCATCAGCAAATTGCGAAACACCAGCTGCTTGTGACAAGAAATCTCTGACGTAATTCACGCCATTGGACCGCAATTGGTGCTCGAAATTGCTATGACAATCATATCTGGGATTCCGTGACGGTTCAACGTTGCATGGTTGAACTGCTTTTAAATTTTCAACATAGTGTTCCTGCGAAATTTTATAGTTGCTCGTAAATTTTAAAATCTATTCTTTATTATGCGTAGAACTTGCTGTGGTTTTGAAAAATAACGTCCCAAATACGACGTTTAAGTAACTATACCTACATTTATAAATTACTTATGATAGATGGACATAGCGCTCTTGGTAAAGAGTGTTAAAAATCATTTTCGCAGCCACGGTTTTAGAGCAATATAGATTTTCTCCATTTACTCCAACACAAGCTTCAAAGAGGAAAATGTGTCCTGTTTATTATGTCATAACATTTTAAAGCAGCAAGCATGGTCTGTCAACACCGCTTACACTTAAAACATCGCGGTCGAATACCTAATATCTGTCGGTCGTGTAGAGGGGTTATTAAATACCATCTCGAAAGCTGAGTGCACCGTGACCCACATCCACGGTTGCACCGCCCGACTTATACGAGTGGACTTTATTGATTCGGAGTCTTGAGACGTTGCGCGCTCCCCCTCGCACGCGGGCCGGGAGCGCGTCGGAGGGAGAGCGGCGACTCCCGTGGGCCACTTACTCAATATTCCAGAGGCGCGCCAGGACGCTGCAGTAATAGAACGCTTAGGTAACACGCACTGTACTAAACGAGAGTTTTATGCGAGTCCGTTTTATAAATTGGCAAACGCTACGCAACCCTTGGATCTTTCAAATCGTTCTTGATTTCGGTTTTGTCACCTACAATAAGATCATTCTAAATTGCCTTTGCCTCGAATTGTAAATGTATCTTATATATGTTATTTCAGCAGTGGATTGCTTATTGGATGCATGTAAAATTAAGTTATTAATAAAGACATACGTAGAAAGGACCTAAATATGTTTAGTGGTCTGTATTTCAAAAGCAATAAAGTAATCTTTGATGAAAAACTTTATTGAACAACAGAGAATAGCTGAGAATTTCAACTTTCTGCATTTGAAATAGCATTCGCAAACTTTGTCTAACCTTGCGAACAAATGAGTTAAAAACAAACCTTTTATTTTTATGATTGGTCGTTAGAGTGCAATACGAAATACGAGGCTGGTTAGAGCTGGTCGAAGAGCCATTATAAAGTTGAGGATGGTTATCGCGCAAGTTTAATAGGAGAACCTGCTGGACAGGGCCGGATTAAGGGATACTAGAGGGTGCTTGAGGACCGCTTTTATTAATTAATAAGCTAGTAAGGAATAAAGCTACAAATAAAGTCAGTACTTTTTCATTCTTTACACGTGGTACTAAAGTCCAATAGTAACATAAAATACCATAAACACTCTGGCTTGTTAATGGCTTTTCATTTCTAAACGCTACGTTACTTAGCAATGTCCGAAAAGGGGTGCGAATGGTATCATGTCTTTAATGGAGTGAACAGGTGAGCCTGTTTTACATCATATTTTGTCAACACTATGTGACTATCAATTCTCTAATATTACTAGTCACCTAAGTAATGATGATCTAGTAAAACAGAATAAACACAAATGTAATAACATGACTTAGCGCCATCTATAAAAATTTCAATGTATTAAATTATTAATGTATTAGCGCCCTCTTTCGTAATTGTAATGTATTAACTAAGCAATAAGAAATGTTATAGATTATAGTACCATGAATCCTTACCGGCTAAAGCAAGCCAAACATTGTGTCATTTGTAATAGTTCCTAAAAAAGATCATAGATGGAGTTAGCAAATTCATATTATTGTATTAGTGTATTCCGCGGTGATGAGATTTTTTTCCGTACAATGACCCTCGGGCCATAACTTTGTATTTTTGAGCAAGAGGCCAAGGCCCAAAAGCAAGATAAGCTTGCATCCGCCCTCAGCGTCCTTCCGGGGAACTGTTGCGTGGGACTTGCTATCTTATTATATTTGTAATAACGCTCCATATTGCAAATAAAGACTTTTTGTGGAGATCTGCGTTTGTTTGAAGACGACCCATAGCTCCTCGACGTGTCGATACTCCACTACTTTGACGACGCATCGTGTCATCCCAGCTTCTCATCTTTATTATTGACGCACCCAAACGTCATCCTACTATATTGGCGCCCAACGTGGGGCCTTCGGAAGTACCGGAAGTAGGTACCTATTTTGAAGACCGGAAATGTCAGACTGCGAGTTCACCAACTACAAAGAAAGTCGTCGTCTGCATCTGGACCGTCCTTCAAGATCAACAAACCCAGGAAACTGAAGAAACCCAACAACCCTACTACAGAACACAACACAACTACATAGAGCAATTCTGTATTCACTAGTTGCATCTGTGCATTACTTCCTTCAGGGGAATAGTGCTTCAGGACTTCTAGTTGAATATACATATAGATGCGCATGCATCCACCCTCAGCGTCTTTACGGGGAACTGTTGTGTGGGACTTGCTATCTAAAGAAGTCTCTGTTGAAAATTATAAGACTGAAAGTCTTTCAAGAATAAAGAAATTACAGGAAACTAAAGAAACCCAAACTACCCTCAACCATATCGAGAAATCTAGCAGTTCAAAGCATGGAGGCGATGTGTGCCGAGCAGTTCACGCAGCTTTTGTTAATCATCGGTCACCGAAGAGGTACATTTACTACATGCTCCGCGTCCTATGGAGGAACAAAGGATGCAGAAGTGGTGAAATATCTCTTGGCAGCGGTAAGCGTATTGGAACGCTTAGTGAGGATCTTCGAGGAAGACGCCTTTGTAAGCCTGCCTGTTTTTTTGAAAGATGAAACACAAGAGAATGTTGACTTGGCATTGAGACGATGCCAGAGCACAACAATAATCCTGCGACAAGCGGATTGTGAACTCCCGTACATACTCAACACTGATGCAAGAGAATTTGCTTTAGATGCAGCTCGTGTGCAGGGGGAGGGAGGTGATGAACACCTCGTAGAACACGCAACTCGTTTAATGAATACGAGTACAACAACTTGTACTTCAACTGGCTTTACTACAGCTTATCTAACTTTAAGAAAAGATTTGAAGACCACAGCTAACAATGAAGTAGACTTTCGACAGATAGTTTTGGAAAGAATGAGGCGACATGGACTTGCATCCTTCGAAGTATCACGACAGTCTACAACCCATTGGCGTTTACTATTCCTCAAACTTGACTCCATTATGCTGGGAGTGTAGAGAGACCCACAGCCTTGTCAGTCGAGCCTTGCGGAAGAGAGGACGGCCTAGAAATGTTGATAGAACACTGATTGATATAATCTTAAGAAACACTATCCAGATCTTATCGTCGGGACGACTTCTAGATCTGAGGGGGAGAATGTAATAACATGACTTAGCGCCATCTATAAAAATTTCAATGTATTAAATTATTAATGTATTAGCGCCCTCTTTCGTAATTGTAATGTATTAACTAAGCAATAAGAAATGTTATAGATTATAGTACCATGAATCCTTACCGGCTAAAGCAAGCCAAACATTGTGTCATTTGTAATAGTTCCTAAAAAAGATCATAGATGGAGTTAGCAAATTCATATTATTGTATTAGTGTATTCCGCGGTGATGAGATTTTTTTCCGTACAATGACCCTCGGGCCATAACTTTGTATTTTTGAGCAAGAGGCCAAGGCCCAAAAGCAAGATAAGCTTGCATCCGCCCTCAGCGTCCTTCCGGGGAACTGTTGCGTGGGACTTGCTATCTTATTATATTTGTAATAACGCTCCATATTGCAAATAAAGACTTTTTGTGGAGATCTGCGTTTGTTTGAAGACGACCCATAGCTCCTCGACGTGTCGATACTCCACTACTTTGACGACGCATCGTGTCATCCCAGCTTCTCATCTTTATTATTGACGCACCCAAACGTCATCCTACTATACAAATAGTTAAACTCGCAAACACCCAGCACATGGCGCATAAGCTCTCAATAAAAGACGGCATCAAGCTGCTTTTTAACCGACTTCAAAAAAGGAGGAGGTTATATGTTCGACTGTATGTATTTTTTTTTTTTTTTTTTTATGTATGTCCGTCGATTTCTCCGTCAATTGTGGACCGATTTAAATAATTCTTTTTTTATTTGAAAGTGCATAGTTCCGAGGTGGTCCCATTGTCACCATGTCAGGATCTGATGATGGGATCCCGGGAAAATCAAGGGCAAACCTCAAATTTTATAGGCGCACACTACGCGTTACTTGTTTTTTCTGAAGCCATTCAAGTTTTTGCGTCCGATAGACATAATTTTATGTTGATGAGCTGATGATGGAAAGTACAACTCCTTAACGGTTAGGAGTTAGGGGATAATTCTTTCAGTATTGTAGGAAAATGTGGACCGTTAGTTGTATTTCATGTACTTTTGCAGCTAAGCTGATGATGGAAGGTACAACTCCTTAACGGTTAGGAGTTAGGGGATAATTCTTTCAGTATTGTAGGAATATGCGGACCGTTAGTTGTATTTCATGAACTTTTGCAGCTAAGCTGATGATGGAAGGTACAACTCCTTAATGGTTAGGAGTTGGGGGATAATTCTTTCAGTGTTGTAGGAATATGAGGACCGTTAGTTTTATTTCATGTACTTTTGCAGCTAAGCTGATGATGGAAGGTACAACTATGATGATGGAAGCTACAGGGTACGACTTCTTAATTCTTATGTCCCTCTTGCGGGCACCATGGGTAGACCAACTAAAGACGCACTTTAGTTGGTCTACCCATGGTGCTGAACACTTAATGAAGAATACCTAATATTGTCAAATAATACAATTCTACTATTTTACTCGTATTTTCGCTATCATTATTATGAAAGAGTTTTACTCACTACGTGTTATTCACACTAAAAATAGAAAAATAAACAAACTTTTTTAAAAAAAAATTAAACCGACTTCAAAAAAAAAAACAAAAAAATAGGTACCTAAAAACACTGAAAAGCAAAAAATAATTTATAAAGACATTCATCAAATGCGCTTATTGTCTAAGCCTATTAACTAAATTAAATTGTATTTTACGTGCTAGGTAGGTACCTACTAATCTGTTTGAAGTCGGTGCCAATCCAAAGAAAATAAAAAATGATACATAATATTAAATTGTATTTTACAGGGTAACTAATTAATCCGCGGACGGTACGTAGTCTGGGTACCTACTATTTGGCTTGGCACCGACTTCAAACAGATTAGTAGGTACCTACCTAGCACGTAAAATACAATTTAATTTAGTTAATAGGCTTAGACAATAAGCGCATTTGATGAATGTCTTTATAAATTATTTTTTGCTTTTCAGTGTTTTTAGGTACCTATTTTTTTGTTTTTTTTTTTTGAAGTCGGTTTAATTTTTTTTTTAAAAAGTTTTTAACGTTTCAGTCAATATCTTTTGCGTGCAATTTATGCAAGTTTGCTTATTAGAAAAGAAATAGTTGAATTACAAAGTAGTTAGTAATATTAAAAATATTTTACCATACCAACCCTTAGTCCGCTAGCGAGCCGCTAGTACTTGCAGAGTGTAATCTTTGCCACTGCGGCGTCCGCTGCACCCAGTAATTATACAGAGCTATCGACCGACTGGTTTCAGCAAAAACTTGTTATGTAACTGATCTGTCTGGACTGCTGCCTGTCTTATTTGTTTAACAGTTTTAACGAGCTGCTAGACTTTTAATAACCATCAGAAATAATAAACAGGTGCTTTTTAATAGCATTGTTGCTAGAGCAATTTCGTTAATCTATGTTTATGTATAGTATTGTGTTGGTTGTAAAGATTCAAATATTTCCATGGAAGAAGTAGTAATAATCATAATACGGTACACTGTGCTTCAGACTATCTATACCTATTTTGGTCTGAATTTGTTATTTAACATTTGAGTATTTGTGGTGCATGAGCTTAAACTCTTGACAAAGATTAATGTACCTTTAGGCGGGTCTCTGTCCACTTTTGTTTCCCTTCATGATATAAAAATGAAATGAAATAATTTATTCTGCAAATAGATTTTCAAAAAATACTTTTGCACGTCAATAAATAAAATAACGTAAATAAAAAAAAATATGCAAGTGATTCCTACTAGTAATCAACGTGCGAAAGTTTGATGAAGATGTACGAGTATGCATGGATGTTTATTACTCTTTTACGCAAAAACTATTGAACGGATTAGACTAATACATTGTTCATAATTTTACACACTAGAAGGTTGAAGCTCGTATTACATATAATTTATATGTAGGTAATACGAGCTTCAACCTTCTAGTATAACTAACTAAATATATAATCAGATAACATAATCAGCATAACTATTATCCAACCTTTGTTTTTCGGAGGAGAATGCGTTTATACACCATAACCACAGGCTAGCTAGACCTGCGGCCGTGTGTAGGACTCGAGACTAAAGCGTCCACTACCCACTAAATTCCCCCGGTTTCCCCTTTACACCCGATTGAGCTGGTGCCAGCCTTGTGGCTATTGACCAGCCCAACTTTTAACCAACCTCGTTGGATTGAAACTCTTGCTCTTTGCCTACTCATTAATTATGTACACTAGCAGTACATATACAATCAACCAGCATTAAATTACTCAGAATACATGTTACATGTATGTCAGCGGCACAACTTAGTGATAATATTGTACGTGATGTGTAGTAGGTCAAAACTATTAAAGTGTTACGTACGTGCAGCGCAGTGGTGCACTTTGATGGCTTTCGCCGCCGCGGTTAATATTAAAAGCTCACTCTGCGCTACTCCATCCCAGTAATAAATATTAGCCAACGCAGTGCTCGGTAATCGTATTACAGCAGCTATTTTAGTGGTAAACGAGAGTCTGGTACTATCAATTGTGATAGTACATTAATAGTTAGTGAAAGAACAGGAGTTTTAAGTGCAGTGCTAACTCTGTAGAAGCTGTTGCATTGTGTGTAAAGGACACTATGGAACATTTGACATATAGATGTACATATTTGAAATCTGGCGCCTTTTTTTTTTAAACTGACTTTCGAATGTCCACTACCACACCTAGGTTCCTAGGGTATCGATTCTTAGGCTGGGAAAAATTATTTTCTATATACATATCGCAGATTAAAATGAATTCAATTATTTTCTATAAAAAATGTTTACGATGAAGTATAAAACAGGCGGTTAAAGGGTTGTAATTTTTCATGATAAATAACCTTTCTCACATTGCTTTTTGTGTTCATTGCAGGCGCTCGAACCTCTGAAAATTGCCCCAAAAGTAGAATGAAGTCACTCCACTAGTTCTAATAAAATATATTTAAAAATATGTCGTCCGGCACTATATCTATACTAAAATTCCTTAGCGATTCTTCGCCCACTCTATTCTATTTCTGTAGACAATATCTAGTAGGTCACATTTAAACTCTACCAACCGAGAATATGTAGGTACTTGGGAATTTCTGTTAGGAATTGTCAAGTACTGTCCCCAGTTTGGAAGTTGGCGGTGTTAACCCCCATGCATCTAAAAGTTTGTAAAGCCGTTAGTCCTGCGCCTGACCTCTCCCCGGTGAGACAAGCGGGCGATGAAAGTAGGAAGCATGAAGTGCACTTGTGCTTGCAACTTCAGTTATAAACTGTAATCATTTATCGTTAGTAGTTGAGTAGCTATTGTTTTCGTATTCGTTTGGGACCTATAAAAGGGTATCCTGCCTGAAAAGGGGATACATTTATTTTAATCAGAGGTGTAACATACCTGTAGGTGTGGTAGAGCCATGCTACAAGCAGGAACTGTCTAGTTGTCAATATCATTCTCTCCTCCTAATCCTCATAGCGTGCGGCACAACACACTGAAAACGCCGCACGCGGGCGCGTTTTCAGTGTCTTGTGCCGCGCGTGTTTTCTATACAAACTGAGGTACTTGCATACAATGATTAAATCTGTCGTCCCGCGTACCGCGGCGGAGCGCGGTGCAGTGTGCTAACCGCCTTATAAAGGTTACGGGTCGCGTGTCGCGGCGCGTGGGCGGAAGGGCGGGGTGAACGACCTCACGGCTGATATTAAACTCGATCCACACCTCCATCCTACTAATAAATGTTAGTCAAAGTACTCACTCTGTAAAACATCGTTTGAATTTACTCTTCAGTTTTTTATATAACTTCAGTCGGCGAACATGTACTCGTACCTTGGCTGATGTCAAGCGGTATTCATTGCGTAGGTGTTTCTTTTCCCAGGGCGTCTTTGTACTGCACTACTGTTGGCACGGCTTACTGGCTGGCTAATTTTTTAAACTTTTATGACAAGTGTATTGGCTCTCAAATTAATATCAACACAGCCAAAAGTTGTTATGGCGGCTGATTTCACTTGTGACGATGGTAGCTAATTGGACTTTGAAAAAGATTATAGCGGCCGATTTGACCTGTAGGGGTAGGTGCTTGCTAGTAAGTCTGTCTTTGAAAACACTACCACATATAAATAAAATAAATATACTGTGATAATCGAAACCGCGATTTCGAGATTTTAAGCACAGTTGACGTACAGCCGTTATGTTTTTATAGGGAAAAAAGCGTAATATTCTACAACTAGTGTTGGAGTCTTTTTATTCATACACCCATTTCGTAAGCTTACATTAGATTGTGATTATGTTTTGCTCACTCTGTGCCATGTCGTAGTTTCTCATTAAGTCCTCTGTATTTTTATGCGAGTTTATATAATGGGAAATCATATGTTTACCAACCTCCCTGTTGTTACTTAGTCAATGTTAGCAGAAATGTAATTTCGCTCGTAAACCTGCAAGCTTGCAACATATTATTAAAGACTGACATGCGTCACACTAGGCGATATTAATTATACATATTGTAGTAGTAACAACTGTAAACAAATTTCACGGATTTCATTTTATAAAAGGTAAATTTTGCAAAAAAAATATGTATTGATAACGCCTCGTTTCTGGTCGAGGTTCTCGGCTTGGATTTATGATTACCAATTCACATTTAGCCAGTGACGTGATAAAGCCTGAACCCATCAATGATGAGTTGCCTTAAAAGATAGAGATATTAATTCAGTTGACACCTTACAATTTGGTAGTTTACCTAAAAAAAATATAACACTAAATTTCCATATTAAACGACAGTTTTGTTAAAAAACCTCATCACCCAAGTGCAATTTAATTACCTAATACGAGAACACACTTAAGAAAATCAATGAAGTCACTTAACGTGGGGCGCCTCGACCGACGTTCAGTTAATGGCCCCGGTGCGGTTATAACAGTTTGCAAGTGTATTTAACTGTTATATTATTCAGCACGTTCAATTTGCATCTCGTCTCGGAGGTGACTGGTAATTCTAGAGCAGCTCCGGCGATGTATTTACAAAGATGCTAGATAGATAGCTTGCACTATGCATTTTGTGTCAAAATAAAGTGTTTGTATATTATTTATTTATTATTATTTTCGCACGAAAATAAGGTGCACGACTAGTCGTAGTCTGGCTAAATGAATCAAGTATCAAGTAGCGAAGAAAGCTGCTTATCGTAATAATTTACTAACTACACAGGATTTTAACAAAGTCAGGGAATTATTATTTATAAAGATAATTTTGAAATAAGACTGCGACGTCGTTTCCTGTAATTTAAATTGAAAGTTTTCCTGATTGTCGTACCAGAAAGTGTAACTTTCATGCAAATATTTAACTTAATATATTAATTAGTGAATTGTTGTTCTTGTCTGCTACATACTTAATAGAGCAGTGGCTTGACATGAACTTACAATAACTCATATTACTAAGCAAATCTCACTAGTCTCAAGTGCAATATACGCAATTACGCACAATCTTATGCTGCATTCGATTAGCATCCCGCCTCGGCGAGGTGCCCCCATGGAATTAATATTATCTTTATTATTAAGTCTATGGGTGCCCCCAGCCTAGTGCGCGGCGTGTTTACACAGACGCGTGCGGTGTCACGCCGCGCCTGCACCTTGTACCCTGTCTGAATAGAACAGACTACACTGCAACATAATTTACTAGTTGCATCTTGTATATTATAGAAATATTATCTCGCCTCAATACATGATCTTAACATTATATATATTTTTTTTCTTGTTTATTTGGGAACAAAGCATTAAGAATATATAAATAACCAAATAATTAATATTGGACAACATTTCACAATCGTAAGTTGGTCAGAACAGTCAGAAGCATATCAACCTACCCTAATCTATCATATTCCTATGTTACAGTCAAAACCCTTAAGCAGTCATAACCAATATTGACCGGTCAAAACCCTTATGGCGTTTTGTGGTCGCATTTCTTACCTAACCTAACCTGACACAAAGGGATGCTCCCTGTGATGGTAATAAACCAACATTTATTAAATCTTTGTTTTAAACAGAAATGTAATAAACTGTATGATTACAATAATGCACACCAGTAATAAAATTATGTTTACGAGATCGTGATCATTCAAATGTAAACCTTGTCGCATTGGCATAAGACTGCGTGCGTATACTCAGCACGTTGTACAGCAATGGTAATAAGCCAACATCAGCGGCGCGTGCATCCGCGGGCTTTGCGGCGGACAGCTGTAATCCTGTGTGTCGGCGCAGATCAGCCCAGTCTCTGCATGCTGGCTGCGCTGCCCTCTTTACGTATACCTACTATTCATGATAATCATATCTGTGATGGGCAAACAATTTACGCGCGTTAGAAGTCTATAGTAGACGGCTACGCGCGATCGAAGCCTCTGTGTTACAAGCGTCCGTAGACAACGTAGCCGCTTTTACCATCCGGTCGGCACAAACTCGTAATATAAAAAAAAATATATACTTACTAACTTACTCCGCTGGATCAGCAACCCGAAGTGGATCTTGGCCTCCAACACGAGATTACGCCACTGCTTCCTGTCTTGAGCAGCCTCTTACAAATTGACAGGCCCCAGCAACTCGAACAGGACCCTCATGACCATATCTCTCCAAAAAAAAAAAATGTGTAGAGGCAATTTTACCTGTGTATTTTTTTAATTGATAGATAGTATACCAACTGGCTCTAATGAGCAAAAGTAACAGTGCGCTGTGCGCCAAAATTTAAATGTGAAGAGCATTCATTTTCATTTCTACGCTTGATTGTTATTTTATATTCAGAGAAATGTGATACTGATGCCCATTCGTGCCTATGAGACAAGTGTTTAACATCACATATACATAGGTTGTGTACTAATGTAATTAACATTAGGGTCTGCGTCTGCTCTACATAGTTTTAGATCTAAAGACCTTTCTCTTGATAATTACAATTTAATAAGCTTTTACATTAATCGACATTAAACATTGCAAGCGCGGTAAATCTATCTGTCAATCTCTCCGGCTAGTGCGGGGCACCGTACGCGGTGACCATAGTGATGTGTTAATCGGGTAAACCAATTATTCGCCTAACAGTCGGCCATCCTGCAAGTCCTTCGTCCCCGAAGGATCCTCCATTCTCCAAATGTCCATGCTGCTACAAGTTCTTCCGTGGTAGGTTCCTCCCGGACAGCTTTACTGCAACTCCATGCAAAATTCCTTCAGGCTTCCGCCTCAGGTGGCAAAATCCACCTACATAAAGACACCATCATCAAACGGCAGTATACCAAGAGCCCCTCAAGGCATTGTAGCATCATAAGCGCCTTACGGCAATGCAGTGTGCGCCCCTCACGGCCTTGCACAGCTAAGCCCCTCACGGCAACACAGTATGCGCCCCTCACGGCAATGCAGTGTGCGCCCCTCACGGCCTTGCACAATTAAGCCCCTCACGGCAATACTTGATCTGAAATAAATGATTTTATTATTATTATTATTAATACAGTGTGCGCCCCTCACGGCCTTGCACAATTAAGCCCCTCACGGCAATACAGTGTGCGCCCCTCACGGCAGGTACACCTTAGGCCCCTCACGGCAGTGTAACATAATAAGCCCCTCACGGCAGATACACCTTAGGCCCCTCACGGCAGTGTATTTATAATAAGCCCCTCACGGCAGGTACACCTTAGGCCCCTCACGGCAGTGTAACATAATAAGCCCCTCACGGCAGATACACCTTAGGCCCCTCACGGCAGTGTATTTATAATAAGCCCCTCACGGCAGGTACACCTTAGGCCCCTCACGGCAGTGTAACATAATAAGCCCCTCACGGCAGATACACCTTAGGCCCCTCACGGCAGTGTATTTATAATAAGCCCCTTACGGCAGGTACACCTTAGGCCCCTCACGGCAGTGTAACATAATAAGCCCCTCACGGCAGATACACCTTAGGCCCCTCACGGCAGTGTATTTATAATAAGCCCCTCACGGCAGGTACACCTTAGGCCCCTCACGGCAGTGTATTATAATAAGCCCCTCTCGGCAGGTACACCTTAGGCCCCTCACGGCAGTGTATTATAATAAGCAGCTCTCAACAGGTACACCTTAGGCCCCTCACGGCAGTGTATTATAATAAGCAGCTCTCAACAGGTACACCTTAGGCCCCTCACGGCAGTGTATTATAATAAGCCTCATATGGCCACCATGATTACTTTATGTAATTCTACTGATTCTTTCTCCTCTTCAATGACACACCCTTTACACTTTCAGAAAGAACAAAACTTGTGTTTATTTTCTTTTTGTAGCAGGTTGTTTCAACATGTCCAAATTTAGCACATAATGTACATTTTCCAATCATCCTTTACCAGACAACAGTGATTATGTTTTGCCAGAAATTCATCTTAGTGGTGTGTGTGTCATATCATCTAGACTAGTAATATAGCCCATGTTTCACTCAATTTATTCTACCTTTGCAATATATTCAGTTCTTTTGTTTAAAACACAATTATTAATCCTTATTTTACTTATTCAATAATACTTAACATCTCTTGAGGTTATCTTGTCCTCTAAAATATTATTTCATATAATATCATGATCCATTCACTTTTTAGTACCATTAAGTCATTAATAATGTGTCACTGATTTAGATTGCCTCTTGCACTTATTTGATGATTAACAAAATGAACAATGCTTATTTGACTCCATCTTCTTAAAACAATCTGCCTTAACATGGCAATGTTTATTTCCTTAATTAATTAATTTCTGATCACAATGCTCATATTACCACATTAGAAACATTTTAATTTGAGTACACATCATAAGGTGCTGATACATCCTTTGTCAAAGTTAGTATCAAAAACTGCAACTTATTTAAAAGGATACCAAGGTATAGAAATATAAGTGCAAGTCTTTCTATGACCTTGGGACTCATCAACCCAGACCAAAGATTTCACTTAGTTTACCATCACGCTGAACTTCCATCAATAAAACCAGCATCATTTCGAAATGTTATCACAATTTATCATTGCCTCTTCAATGCAGATGTGAACATTTTCAACCAACCAAACTTGTCGTAACTTGTCAATTTTGCACAAGAATCCAAATCTCCAATTTAGAATAATACACGTCGAATCTTGATTAAAAGTAATCCATAATACTTGTTATAGCTTAGTAACCAGGTTTCAGCATAGTTTACTTGTCCATTTCCACGGAAAATTACTTTTTATGCGTCTTCATCGCCATTACAACCAGTGCAACGAATTATGCATACTTTTTTTCTCAGTGTTGTTTATTCCGTACTAACAAATACTATTTACGCACGTGGGTATGATGTCACTTCTGAACTTTTAGATCTAAAGACCTTTCTCTTGATAATTACAATTTAATAAGCTTTTACATTAATCGACATTAAACATTGCAAGCGCGGTAAATCTATCTGTCAATCTCTCCGGCTAGTGCGGGGCACCGTACGCGGTGACCATAGTGATGTGTTAATCGGGTAAACCAATTATTCGCCTAACAATAGTGATGATGTTATCTGAATTAATATTAATGTTTGGGGCATTACTCGGTATGTCGCATTCGCATTCCCCCTTATACACTATGGATGTTATTATTTAGAATGTAATACAAAATCCCAATATAGAAGTTAAACTGCCTATGTTTTCTTAATTCATTTTGACACAAATTTTGCTAGACCAGTTAATTGGACCCAAGACCCCAAGATTATACTTAAACCGAGGCATTAAAGAACCCGACATAAAAAAGCAAGTGTTTTTTATCCGCCTCACAACTTTTGGCGCATAGAACAATAACGAATGCACCATCGACACAGCATACCTACTCCACAATACATAGACAGGTAATATACATACTCTGTGGCAGTCGTTCGCTTCTGACGTGCATAAAAAGTAACAATGTGTAAATTGTAAAATACAACATCGGTGCCGTGTGTTCCATAAAACCTGTATAAAAAACGTAGTTAAATTTAAGTATCAGTATTTTTGCGTGAAATAATACGACCTAGTGAGTGAATTTCAAATAAATCTTTATACAGTACCGATGTATTTACTTTCAAATTAAAAGTGCTCGCTTACACGTATCATTAAGCTAACTAAAGTAAATATAAATAAATAAATAAAATAAATTAATATATCTGGACATTATTCACACAGCATTATCTAGCCCCAAACTAAGCATTAGCTTGTGTTATGGGTGCCAGACAACGGATAAACATTACCTATATACTTTTTTTTGTAAATACATACATATTATACATATTAACACACAGACCGATACAAACAGACATGTTCATGCACACAAATGTTTGTACCGTGCGGGGATCGAACCCGCGACCTCTGGTGTAATAGCAGACTTCTCGACCATTACACCAAATGGCTCGACAACAACAAAAAAAGTAACAAGCAAATATGGAGCTGCAAATTCAAAAGCTATTATTGGTCTAGTTTTAGTTAAGCTTTGAGTTCAATCCCCGGGTGAAAGTAAATATTCGAAGAACACCCGGCTTTAAAGTAGAGCATATAAGCCTCCTCACGTGAGGATCTCACGTTGGACAGTCTTTTATTTGCCGACGACGCGGCTTTCCTCGCACACTCAGAGTCGGATCTTCAGAACCTCATAGACAAGTTTTCGGCGGCATGCAAGCTTTTCTCCATGTCAATCAATGTTAAGAAGACGGTAGTACTAGCTCAAGGTTGCTCAGACAGTCCGTTGATCAGACTGGACGGAGAACCCTTGGAAGTGGTAAACAACTTCTGCTACTTGGGGTCGCGGGTGTCGAGCAACCTTTCGCTGGACTCAGAAATGGTCAGCGCATTGGAAAGGCAGCAACGACGTTCGGGAAGCTTAGTACAAGAGTATGGTTTAACAAACACTTAACCACGCGGACCAAGATGCTTGTCTATCAGGCGTGCGTCTTAAGTACCCTCTTGTACGGGGCCGAGACTTGGACGTCGTATGCAAAGCAGGAGCGCCGGCTAAACAATTTTCATATGCGCTGTCTTCGCAGCATTCTAGGCATCACTTGGAGGGACCGCGTCACAAGCTGTGCTGAAGTCTTCACAGCTGCCCAGCATCACTGCTCTACTTAAGCAGAGAAGATTGAGGTGGCTGGGGCACGTGCACCGTATGGAGCACACTCGTTTTCCTAGGCGGACCCTTCTGGGGGAGATAGCAAATGCCAAAAGACCAAGAGGTAGGCCTATGCTGCGCTGGAAGGATTGTGCAAAACGGGATATGTGGGCCTTTCAAATTCCGGTTGCGGAATGGGAGAGTCTCGCATCGGATCGGCTGAGCTGGAGGCACACAGTTTCGGACGGCGTGGAGAAGCATGACGAAGCCTGGTTTCACACCCTCAAGTTAAAACGCGATCAACGTCATTCCCGCCTCCCCTATCGAGGCAGCGCTCAATTCACCTGCTCTGTGTGCGGGCGTAGAGTTCACTCCCGCATTGGACTATTCAGCCACGAGCGCAGTTGCAGGAATAGACCTTAAACAATGCTGATGCTATTTAAATCATCTTGTAGATGTAAAGGCCTAATATATAAGCCTCCACGGAGACACATCAACTTATAAATATAATAAAGAGTCTAGAGACATGTGATAAAAACACAGGTCTTTTTACAACGTAAACAACAGATAAAAACTTTTTTGTTAACTTTAGGAGTTCATCCATTTATTTCATTAGAAATTTGCCCGACTTTATGCGCACATAAAGTCCTTGAGCTCTCATTAAAATAATTACGTTTTCAATTAAATCACAGAGTCCACAAGAACATTAGGTGGCTAATAGGCAGCTTACTGACCAATAATCCAACACAAAATGGGCCGAAATCGCGGAAGGTCGATAAATGTGTCAGAAGCTCGACTATAAATTCGCACAGCCTCTACGGTCAGGAAACTAATCTACGTAACTTGTCCTACGTAATATACTACGGGAAGAGTCCACCTTCTTCCTAATTTCATTCCTGACAAATTGTACGCATAATTTACAGACCTTATGAAATGCTGTGGGGTTAACAAACGCGCCTAAAGCGTTTTTAATTTTGTTCTTTTTGACAACATTCAGCTAAATGAATACGGCTTTTATGGAGCTCAGTTTAGACGACTGGCTTCTCATTTTATGATGTGAAATACGTTGCACATAAGCTTAGGTATGTATGTTTTGGGCTATAGTTACCCGTAAAACTAAACGCATTAACATTACGTAATTTGGTTCTCTGAACATGGGATTAAATTAGGTATTTCATTAAAATCAAGCATAATGGTCCATGCTATTAATTTAGAGATATTAAAAAATCAAACCCCTAATTACATGAATGATAAAATAGAATAACACAACTCGCTATCAGGCTAAAATGAGTACATAAATAACCCATCGATCAAACTCCAAGACACATAAAAACTTTTTTTATTTAAAATTGCAGATTTTTTTAATATAAAAAGAAGAATTTATTTGCTATTATTATAGGAATCAGTACTCAAACTCCGGTTCTAGTTTTACAATCAACGCTGCGCAGTAAACCTAGATTTTCCTCGGAGATCTCATTTCATGTCAGGCAATATTCGTGGGTAGCACATAGACATTTTCATAAAAGCTAGAATTCCCACAACCCTGTCTGTCGGTCGAAACAACGCTGTCTCAATAATTCTTCCATTTCTATTTTAATACGACGATATTAGATAGTTCCAAGCATACGTTCACGGGAATATAAATTGTAAAAACTATGTCAAAGTCAGAATATTTTCGTTTACGTACTAGCACAGATAATAAATAGTACTTCATGGAAGTTGTGCTCAGCCTTTAAGAAAATGCACTGAATAAATTTCATCAGTCCTTGGTTTGACAGATGCCTATCGTGTCGTGGAAAATAAAATAATCGAAAGACGGAAATCCATTACCTACTACCTAATTAGTGAACCGGTAGAAGAAGACCAAAATTAGATTACTATGATATTTTTTGTGAGTATTGAAGACTCGTATTAAAACTTACTTGATTATGACATAGGTAAATTAAACGGTTTAAACCAATGATATTATAATGAAATAGAGGGTTTAAACTCTATTTAAAGCACATCAATAAAATTTCAACTTAAATTCCCAATATCATCATTGTAAATTCCCTATTGAATAGTACTAGGTAAACAAAATAAATGTTTGATTGATTGATTGATTGATTGATGAAATAATTTACTCTATAAGGGAAATCATATAATTCAAAAATGTTACCATCTTCTATTGAACTACTGGATAGAAATTTCAAAGTGTATTTTCACAGCGAAGACTTTATGAAATATAAATGATCTACTGTACAGTGTACATAATTAGCTCACAGCTGGTCGAGACAACCGTCTTTATTAGAATGACAAAGGTTTAATTTAAAGAACGAAAATTAATTCTTCACACGATGCCTTCGCTAAACAACTAGCTAGAAATAAAAAAAACCTATTAAATTAAACAAAATTAGCTCAAAATTAAGTGACGAGATACTGTCCAACAATTTGGAGTTTGTAAATTTCTTTACCATTTAAGAAACATCCAAGATACCTAGACGCCTTTACATTAACTTATTTCGTAAGCAGCAACTTAACAAAAGAGCTCCTGAAAACAGTTTATAAATGAGTGTTTTTAGTTGAAGAGACGGAATAGCCCCATCGTAGGAACTAGTGGGGGTTGGGGGGGCGAAGTAATTAAAAGTTGCACCTCCCGCCGGACGTCGAACATGGTTCATAGCGAATTTGAGGAGCAAACTGCTGAAAGGACGAAGCTCCATCCGCACCGTCCTCTAGTTAATAAATAATAAAGAGTTTAGCATTTCCGCGCACACCTAGATAGGGATGCTACCATAATGGGTAAGCATAGTTTTGTTTGCAATATCAACGGGCAACTTTTAATTAGATAAGTTGTGAATAATGCAGGAAAATTTGCTATTGGAACGTTTTCGCTGGGAAAGGACTCGTTTCAACTATAGTTGAAACTATAAAAAGGGCGACCTACATATGAAATTATTAAAGTTAAAATGCAATCTAACAGCTTTTTTCAGAGGAGGAAAAATGCTGAGCTGCTGTCAAAATTTCTTATTATTAAAAAAAAGATTTACCTTCTTACATTCTCATCAACTATAACGCAATGATATTTCAAAACTATATTATTGTCTAAACGTGAATTTATAAACGTTTTAAAAAAACATGTTTGTCGTAATTTTCTTATTATAATATGGTAATATACAAACATCCTATTTTATTACAATAGGAACATTTTTTCCATTCTAACGATGTTATTAAATTGTCTTTACTTAATTATAAAACTAATATTCACACTTCAAGAAAACAAAACATGATTTTTTGTCTTACTATCCTATTTAAGCCAATCATCATGGTTTCATTAAACAAGCTTCGGAAAAAGTACCGAATCATTGTGTATTTATCTCTACTGCTTGCGACCCTTGTGCAAGTCCGACTGACCCTATTGTGCCCGGAACACAATTTAGCCATTAATTATAAACAAACAATGAGTGTGCGACGACGCAACATCGCGTATACATTACGGGGCACCTTCGCAAGGCAAATATTTAAAGAGTGCCATTAAGGAGCGCGGTGAAAGCCGCCTCCTTATAACAATACTTAGCGGCGGCCCGTAAATGCTGCGTTCCTTTATTTTGTTTCAGCTACAGTTTCATTAAGTGCGAAATGTTGGCGTCGTTTTTTCTTGGCGGCGCCCGCAGCGAAACAATCCCCGATTTTTCAAGTTTATTGTCGGACTAAGTTCTGGCGCGGCTCTGCCTGCGACCAACTTATTACATGGCCTCCTGTCGCGTGACGCGCCTCGCATTATGCACAGCGTAAAGGACTCCGCCGCGCTTTGCTTAACTTTACGCTAATGTACGAATATAGTGTGAATACGGGCGCATTTTGTTAAAGAAACAGGGTCTTCTACTTGTGATAATTTTACCGACGTTACTTAGGTTTTTAATTAAAGAGTACTCAAACTTTTTTACTGCCTCAAGTGTTTTCGGTTCCATTTATTTAATTATTTTTTTAAGTAAAATAATACATAAAATAATCTTGTTACAAATTGCAATAAAAAAATGCAGGTATAAATCGATCGCATTTTTAATATACGTATAAGTACTTAGGTCAATTGTTTTGTTATAATAATATCATTATAAATAGACATGATGACTTAACCCATGGCAGTTTATAAAAAAAAAAATATTATGTTAAATATGTTTTAAAACAACAGCGATGAAACTAGTATGGGCTCAAGTCATTTAACGTATTTTCCAGTCAGCAAATGAATGTAATATTATTCTTAGTAAGTGCGAAAGTTACGGGTAATCGCTGGTTGAGCCTAGTTTCAAAAGCATCATTTCCCTCCACCTTTTCTATTCTAAAGTAAATCACTGACGTCAGCCGCATTAATTTGTATCAAGACAAAGAGTCGCGTACCTATTTCTTGTTGCGCAACTTATCTCATTTCGCAATATCACAAGATATGGAATTCTTTGTCATCAGCGGTGTTTCCGATCCGTTACGACTTGCAAGTATTTATTAAAAGAGCGTATTCCTTCCTTAATGGCCGGCTGCGCATCTCTGATTCCACCTGATTTACAGTTGTCTATGGGCGGCGGTTGTCACTTTCCATCAGGTGTGCTGCATGCTCGTCAGCCCGCTATACCATAAAAAAAAACACAGTACATACCTACGCCGCAATCTTCGCAGTTGGCGAAACAGCCAGGGCCAGAGAAGGTGCGCCGGACAATCGCCCGGTCGTCGGGTCACGCAAGACCCATTATCACCCACTCCGGGCCACCGTGACCCCGTAAATACGCCCCTATCTCCCCATGTCTTTCAATTGGAAGGTTTGATTGCCCGGTTGACGTCGAGACATATTGTAGAAAGGTTAGCTTTGAAGGCCCTCGCAATAACTGAATAGATATACACAATCTCTGTTTAGGTACAATAATTAATATCTGTTTTAGGAAGTAAATTAATGAAGATTTTTGTTTATGTTTTCTGCTTGATTCAAGAGAATTTAATTAGGAGTATTTGCGGTATAAAATTCTCAAGGCAAAAAGCAGCTCAAAGAAAGGTACAGTTACCAAGGGCAGTCACGACATAATTTATAAGTATTCATACTAATGGTCAATCATTGAATGGATTTGATGGAGTCATATTATGGAGAAAAGAAATAAAGATACAAACCAAAACAATTGCACTTCTTGGTCTTTAAAGATTATTTTGTCCATTGCATTTCTCTCAAAACTTAATTTATTTTTATTTCTTTTATTTTATAAATTTTATAAATGGTTTATGTTTAAAAAAATTACTCACAAACTATTAACGTACCTACAAATTGAAAAGAAAAATACCTCTGCGTGATCACTTGAAGACACCCTTCGAATAAGCCAGTTAGTTAAACACCTGACAAAGGCGTCCTGTATCTAAAGCCGCAGGACTCCCTCGCACGCCATTAAGACGCCGGGTCGCTGATTATTTGTCATTTTTCATCGGCGCTAATGCCCTGGGACAAAGGCGATCGATCAGACCAATTGTACCCAGCCTAATTGCCGCCGATTGTCTGCTCAGCGCTTTTATCCGTCCACTCTTTATGCCCGCCCTGATACCAACTTTTACTCAACCCTTGAACGTACTGAGAGGTAATGTCGACGTGGTCCTTGTTATAATGACGCCATTTAGTACATGTATTTTTTTATTAGCCCTCTCTGATGCAAGTGCCCGTGGTAGGTAATTTATGAGTGTTACACATGTACCTGAATATTGATATGTGACTATCAGTGGCACGGACGGTATTTACTGTTATAGCTACGCCCATGTTCCCGAGACCCCTAGGTCAAATCAAAATTACTTAGCTATAATAAATGAACTTTGATTTTAGAGTGTCAATTTTCTGTTCCAATTAGCTCAATACGATAAGAATGCACATGTGTTTATGCACTTATGCATAAGTAACATGCGTAGTTCATGTAAGGAAACAAACAAGCACGTCTGATACCTGAGATCAAGTGATCACCTCCGCCCATAGACACCTGCTACTAGGGTCTCAGATGCGTAATAATCCCGAAAATTTTATTGATCTGGCATAATCTAAACCCAAGTTAATAGAAACGACGAAGCGTTTCGAGAAAAGGTAGGTGCCCTTGCCCTTCGCTTCGCTTGGCTCATCTTGACAGAGGAGAGGAAGGGCTATAGTAATGAGGAGGAAAGAGGAGAAGCGGTTCTCTTCCGGCACTCTCGTTTACCAAACGAAATGCAATTCCTCAACTCACATGTTGGTCTTCTGACAAATGGTGGTATGTACAGTCAGAAGCACGTCAGACTATACAATTTGGACTTTGTACCATCTTATGTCGGGGGCATAAGTGCTATAATTATCGAACTGCAAGTGTTTAGGTACCGTGATGTGCCGTTGACCGTACTTTTCCTGTCGAGTCTACCCATTTCGACTTTATCACTCAGCCACACAGATAACATCTGTACTCAGCCACTACGGTCATACTAGGACTTACAGACCAATTACGGTCCTTAAAAAATTAAACTGATACCTTTGCTAGTCATCTAGTTTGAAAAATGCTTACTCCGAAATTGCCTTTTCGCAAGGTTAGGTTTCATTAAACAGTAATGACAGTAACTAAAACAAAGCTCGTTTTCATCGGTTAATCATAATGTGGTATATTTCTGTAACTTGTTTGCGTACCGCGCGTCTACAAACTTTTATAATCATTTTTTGACAATATGCTAGTAATTTAATCCTAGTTGGTACCGAACTTTGTACCCCTGGATAAAGTTGTATGCTACCTCTAACAGAAGACTTTAATACAGGGCCGGGTTTTGATATAATTTAAATAGGTTGCTCCTTTTAGTAACATTAGGTAGAATTAAGAAGGAAAAAGTGCTAGTTAATATTTGCTACACAAAATCAGTCTGTCATTTGTAAATCTTGGCTATATTCTATTATAGTCTTTTTAAATGGATTAAACAAACAATTTTGAATTTTTGACAGTATTTCCGTGGTTTCTGAAATACGCAAATGATGTAAAAATCTTAAAATAGCTTTTATCTACATCCATACCATAATATGTCTATTTTATATTCAGGAGCGATGAGCAAACGCCCTACATTATTATATAAGTATCTGTGGCTGCATTGAAATGTTTACATTTTAGTGTCGGTAACCGATACTTAATTTCGTTCAAATTTCGAACGTCTTCTTTAAAAGTAAAAATTAATAGGTTTTTTCGATTATCGAATTAGTCGATTAGTAATTTTATGTTCCATTCCTATACATTTAATTCGATGCTGAAATTATAACAATCGATTTGAGAATCGAAATCAACTCGAGTCTAGATTGTTTATGGATTTTAAAAACTACAAACGTCAGTCATTTTGTCAGTACTAACTTTTACATACAGATTAAGTTGGTAACTAGGGCGTTTGCTCATCAATCCTGACTATAAAATAGACATATTATCGTATGAATGAAGATAAAGTTATGTACATAATTAGTCATTAAAATACTCATGTGATTCTTTTATGAAACTCACTTCGTTCGTTTCATAAAACCACATTCGTATTTTAATGACCCTCATTATGTAGCAGTCACATAAATAACTATTATGAGATGAAAGTTTATAGGCATATTATAATATCTCGTGATTAGTACTTTCACACAAGTATTTACACTTGAGAGCAAGTTAGTTGACTCTATTTTGTTTCTTTTTTATTATTTTATTGTAATATTTAGTAGTAGTAGCCTTCAAGAATTAAATACTAGTTAATTATATCATAACAGCGTTCCGAAGTTTGCGTGGGCAGTTTACGTCATCTTCGTTGTTTTATTTATCGCAGGCTCGCATGGAGAGAGCTAATTTCAGCAAATATACCCTAAATGAAGCTTACAATTATTTTTCTCTATAAAAATACGTCAATTTACATAGGTAAAGAGAAAAAAGAATACAATCGTGTTTTATGTAATTCTTAAGGATTACGGCTCGATGCAAATCAAAAGTTTACTAATTACTGCCTAGAGTCTTGACATTTAGGAAGTCCACAAAAAGATTTGTACTAACTAATTGAAGAACAATTTATTCTGAATTTTATTCTGAATAAGTAATGGCCCTAGCCAGGCTTTTGATCGTACGAGTAGGTAAATACAGTCATTACGACTAAAGACTTAATTGTCAAATAAATAAAACAACCTTTACACTGTTCAACAATCATCAATCTTATCTAGGGTGAATGTACAGCCTGTATATACCAAGTTACATGTCTGTCAACAGCTCTATAAATAAAGGCAGACTTATAGAATTTCAAAAAGACACATTCCTAAATTCTGGACGGACAAGGTAGGACAAAGCCACAGGTTGGTCAATCGCCACAAGGTGGGTACCGGCTCTCTCCTTATGGACCTGAAGGGAAAAGCGATGGAGGTAAGTGGAAGGAACATCTTTAGACCCGAGCCTCGTCTCGTCTTTAGTTTCGCTAGCCTGTGGTTACGGTACTAAAAACAATCTGCTTCGAGAACAAAAAAGTTGGAAACAATCTGGAAATGGTGATAAGCACAGGTCTTTATCTACGAGTACGCCAAGACTGGAATAAGTAGAAGGAAACGACATGACTATGAAGCCTAAAGTAGTCTAAAAAATATCAACCCCGTATAGCAAATACATTTATTAATCAGACTATATGGGTATGGAATGGACCCATGGGTCCATATCAATCACCGATCCTTCCAATGAATATAAAAATGGAAATATGTAATTCATTCATCATTATCATCATCATCAGCCATACGACGCCCTCTACTGGACATAGGCCTCCCCCAAGGATCTCCATGATAATTGATTAAACGTTGTTTCTATTTGTCGCAGCGTATAATGGACAGCGCCGAGGCAGCCGCGCTGTCGGCAGGCAGCGGCGGTGACGGCGCGCCGGGCACGTACTTCGACGCGCGCTGGCTGAACGTGCACGCCGACGATGGCACGTTAGCCGCGCGCGCGCGTCGGCTGTTGCTCGCGCCCAGCCGCCACTTCGACCACATCGCCGTCAATGCCAGCTATAGTGCTGTGCTCATGCCGCCTTACATCGACACTGAAGGTAAGCTACACGCCGACGACGGCACAAAGCCGCGCGCGCGCATCGCCTTTAACTACTGGAATGCTTTGTGTATTTCCTGATGGTTTGGCATGCCGCTTGCGTCAACTTACAACTTTAGAAGATGAGCGGCGTTTTAAGAACACTTGTGTCGTAGAGATGTGCATGAGAATGTACTTATTAGAAATAGAACAACAATGAGTGATTCATACCAGGGCACGTCACTATGAAATCGATACTTGTAATCTTAAATAACGTAAGGCTAAGGTGACGTCCTGTGCCTTACGTCAATTGAGATTACAGTCCGACAAACTTATCTGTTCCGGTGGCGGCGTCGCTACTGTCGTTTTAGTACTGTCATTAAATATCGTTTTTGTATTACAAAACACGTAGTTCCAATTTTGGCCACCGGAACAGAAAAGTTTGTCGGTCTCTACAAGTATCGAATTTCAATGTTTTTTCATATTGCATTAGTCACCGCTCAGTGAATCCCACCCTACCGATATGTTGAGTCACCGGACGTCATGCTATCCCATTCAACACTAAAACACGTCGTGAGGGAAACATTTTAGTGTCATGTTTCCTACCGTCATTTTAGGGTCATTCCCATATTAAACATAAGGGTCAAAACCAAGATGGTAAGTGAAAAGGATTCACATCATGACTAATCTCTAAGAAAACTATAAAAAACGACCAGAATAAAAAACAGAAAATTCTACGTTAATCGTTAGAAATAACTAACCCTGCATTCCCATATTAACGTAAAGTCACAAGTGAATGTTATCTCAAGACTGCAGAGTGTGACAAGCCTGGTATCTGTAAATAATGACACGAATATATTGTTGACACGGCGACACGCGGCTCCAGGGGCGGAATGATTTATGAACAAATTGACATAAATTCTGCTTATAACAACAGCCGTACGAACGACAATGCCACTTTTTACTCTAGCATTGTTTTTGTGGAAAGGATGTTTCATTTATGCCGGTTTGATGCCTTTTTTTCGTTAAGTTACTTTATTTTCCTGTTAAGAATATCTCTTTTTCCTTCTTAATTTGGTAAGACACGATCGACTTGTGAACCAATACACCTAATCAGTTGTGATATTATTTAATAAATCGTAGAGTATGAATAAATTGATGATTTATGTAACTATGAAGACTGTGTTACATAGAATATGTGACGTGTGAATAACAGTAATAAAATATTTACATAATTTTGTCCCTAATGTACCCTCTGCCTGACCCTAGTGACTAATGATCTACACTACACTACTTTACTTTCTTATCAGTCTCCATAAATAAACAGAAAAATGGAATAGCCATCACAAACGAACACGGATTTCTGTGTACGAATCAAATATTCATCATACTTAATCGTAAAACTATGATTATTAGTAGTATACAAACCAAATTACCCATTGATTATAGTTGTGGATTATTAACATAATACAGTTTTCAAACCCTTTAATCCGTTCATTTTTATATAAATAAGCAATGTTATATTAAATACGTAGTATTCACGGTATCTGAAACCATTTATTTACATATTAACACATCTTAGATACGAGTAATTTGGATCTGTTTCTGAATAATATTTTTTACAATTTCTTTGTCCTGTTTGGTATAAATCTACCCAACATCATCAAAATCCACTTTATTGCAAAACAATCAACTTATGTAAGCCACCAAAGTAGATACAGGCACAAAACAAAAGCTAATCTCCAGGGCAACGACCCCGCTTGACTTATGGGGTAGAGATTACTCGATTGTCAATTACGAAGATTCGGGACGAGCCGACGAGTGGATAGCATCGATCCCGCGGACACACGGCTTGCGCCGGTTTATTTGACAAACACGACTGGTGGGGACCCATTAATTCGCACAGACCAAATAACAGGGCTGGCAAACGAGGTCGAACCGCTATAAACCACGCTATAGTTTTTTCACGTCATTTTTACATACTAAAGCATTAAGTCGATGTGACCAAATTTTCATTGAAAGGCCTGGCTCTTTTTTTTAATCAGTACAGTGAAATGCGGGTTTATGATCACCAATCCGCATTTGGCAAGCGTGGTGATTAAGCCAGTACCCATCATTGTAACGATAACTTAATTTTAAAGATGGAGGCCTTTCCCCTGCAGTAGGACATATTAATAGGCTGATACTTAACAGTAAAATAACTTTTCCAAATATGTAACTTTTCCAAATATGTAACTGTAACCAATTGCTGTAACATAAAGTTGTTCAGAGAAAGTATGCAAGCATTAATCGTTCAACGGGTGCAAGTTGCATTGTATAATTAATAATAATTATACATATTTTGTCTTACACTGTAATAAATGTTATACTTTACAGTATACATATTGAAAACAAATATGTATACTGTAAAGTCATTCTGCTGTCTTATAATTTTGCTATCCACTAATCATGTTAGCATTCTAGGCTATCCAATAAAACAAGTTTACCAATTATACTTCTTTCTAAGAGTAAAGGAAATTCACTAATTGGCCAATCAAGCATGGTTTAGTTAAATTGACAAACACATGTAAAGTTCACTGAGCGTTTAAAACAGTTTATAAACGATGAGTTAATGAATCGTTCTTTTGATAAAGATGTTCTGTCAATTAACGCTAGTGGTAACTTACTTATAAGTTATAAAACGAACCCTGTAATTAAAAGTTGCAGGTGACTTTTGTTTCAATATTCTGGTGTAATAGAATAAGTATGGGTTACGTCCGTTGACTTACTATTATAATTTTATTAGGGAGGTGGAAATTTTGTACCGCATATTTAGATTCCTCCACGTAACTTTTAAGATATGTTAATGTATTTTATACATTAATCAGGTACAACCGTTAATTTGTCCAACAGACGGCGAGGTGCAGAATCAGATAGCGTGGTCTGAACACCTAGACCCGCTGTTCGTGAACAACTACGAGATCGACCCGACTCTGTCGTGGCAGTACTACGCCTCTTCTTCCGGCTTTATGAGGCGATATCCTGGTAAATATAGTAATATAAAAAAAACTTATTTTTATCCTCAGAACAAGTAGCTAAGCTACGTTTTTTATCTCACTTATCCAAAAAACAAACGTTATAAATTTTTAACGTTACACCTCTAAGTACGAATTGATAAAAACTAAGGACAGTTTCATTCACCGCTGTCAGACAACTTCCTCGTAATTTATGTGTATATATTGATATCAGCTTTCACTTTTGTTATTTTTTTAAAATAAGAGTTCATTTATTTGTTAAATCGATATTAATTAACATTCTCTTCCCAGCAATGTCCTGGCCCCCCGAAGACGGCTACTCGCACCACGCCCGAGACTTCTACGACTTCAGATCGTCCAACTGGTTCGTGGAAGCGGCGACGTCTCCCAAAGACCTGGTCATCCTGCTCGACGACTCGGACGACCTGAGCTCCTCCTACTGGCGGCTGGCGAAAGCGACCGTCTCTGGCTTGCTGGACACGCTGGGGCCTAATGACTTTGTCAACGTGTACCGGTATAGCGACGCAGTGTCGGAAATACACCAGTGCTATACCAAGATTTTGGCGCAGGTGAGTCTAAATGTATAAAAAAGAAAATTAATGACTGATTGACTGATATATCAACGCACAGCCAAAATAGGATTAGAAACTAAAATTTTGCACCAAGCTTTCCTTTATAGTGTAGGAGATAACTAAGAAGGGACCTTCGCAAATTCGTTCCTTAAGAAGGTTAAAAAGCTTTGAAGTTAATACGATAAAAAATGGTATTCGATACTTCATTAGAAATAAAATATAAACTGAAAAAACTTTATAGTTAGGTACTCGTAAATAGTTTACGCGAACGAAGTCGCGGGCAGGAAGCTAGTTACAATCTGTAGTATAGAAACAACGCCTAACGCATTGAGAACTTGATTTTAAGGATCTGTTTTCTATTTCACCTTTTGAAATCTGGACTATACCAATGCACCACCTCTCAGTGTCTGCTCAAGCAATATTGATCCACGCTTTTCAGCAATCTCAAATGACAGAATTGATGACGAATGTATCTTTTGCCAAGATGTCACCGAATACCACTCGACGAACGACACAAGGTCGAGTGGCTTGTGTTAGAGGGTTGAGAGTTTAGTGGAGGAACATATGTAATAGAGGTCATCTCATATAAAGAATACATAAAGGAAAATGTGGTGTCTTCTTGCAAAAAATAGGAAAACACAGCATTGTTGGAAGTAATTATAGAAGATATAGGCAACATTCTTAATTTTAACCAAACACTTGTACTGTATACAACCCTTTTTCCGAAGGAGAGTGCGTTTGTACACTAAACCGTAGGCTGTGACCTGCGATCGTGTGTAGAACTCAGAGCTAAAGCATCTCACTACCCAATGAACTCCCCCAGTTTCTCCTTCACATCCAAAGAGGGACGAGCTGGTGCCAGCCATTTAGCTATTGACCCGGCCCATCCCCGGGATTTAAATACAGCCCTACTAAGATTTTCCAAATTTAGAAATATCACTATTACCATATTTCTGAATAATATTACACACTTGCTTAGAAATTCAAAAGACGGTAATTCATTTCTAATTGAGGTAAGAAGAGCTCTAATTGTGACAATAATGATAGAGAAAGTGTCGACGACAAAGTTACCACTAAACTATTATTTACGAAACCTTTGGAAGATGTATATAATTAGGGCTTTGTTGCCTTTGTCCACAAAGTTCTACAATTGTAACTATTCGTGTATAATAAATATTGGACAACACAGCATCACATTCACATACATTGACAAGAACATTAAGTAAGTAGCTTAAGCACTTATGTTATGTGTATCTGAAACAACGAAAATACAACATCTAAGATTGTTCCTCAATATATGAGACCACAGTAGCCGGTTACCATCAGGTAGGTTGGGCGCCTATCAGCTGCCAACTGAACCAGCATAAAAAAATTGTGGGCATGACTGAAATCACGAAACATGAAACAAAATAGACATTATTATTTTATTATACCCTATACAAAGCAAGTTGGTAAATCTAATTTCAGTTTAGTTTCAGCGACCGAATGGAGCCACACCATTCCGAACGAAAGTAATAACATAGCTGTCACACACTACATTTGTTCGGAGCACTTATGTGTGTGGTATAGGGTGACCAGACTAATCTTCACTATGCGATATTTAAAGGTTTAATTCTGCGTTCACTAAAAGATCAGGTCATTATAAAAGGCTTTATAAAGTAAAGAAAGACCTTTTTGTTAGAAGTAGAATGCGGTTGTGTGTAAGACTCGGGACTAAATATGATCTTCCCTCTACCAACTAAACTTCCTCTTCATACCCGAGAGGGACGAGCCTATTATTTTAGAAGATCTCTTTTTTTGTGTTTATCAATCCGAAGTATTTTTTTATTATTTTAATTTTAAGTCTAACTCAGCGCTGAGCGCACGTCACTTTGCTGGTTTTGTCAAGGGTAGAAAACCAAAACATTCCGTAAAATTAACCACACCAGGCCACCCTAGCGCGTACGTAAGGCGCTTATTGTTTGCGTCAGATCCACGTTACTAACATGCAATCAAGATCAATTAGATGACATAAGTTTAATTAAAACAAGACCCGGGGCAGGTGGGCGTGACTAATTGTTCGCGGGAGACGTGATTTAAACGACGTAACACCGCTGAGGTGTTATAATATTTAACCAACTAAGGCATATTCTGACATACTGACAGAGTAGTGTTAACCGTTTCCTCCTCTTATTCATCCTATCTTTTTAATATAACTTTAGTTAACAAGCTTAATAGTCACAAGGCTGGAACAAGCTCGTCCCAATTGGATGAAAAGGGGAGGGGAAAACGGGGAGTTTAGTGGTAAGTGAGACGCTTTAGTCTCGAGTCCCACACACGGCTGCAGGTCTTGCTAGCCTTCGGTTATGGTGCCTCAGTGCATTCTCCTCGGTAAAAAAAGACTACCTGGCAAACCGGTGGGTAAATCTATCGCCACAAGGCGGGCGGACTCGTCCCTCTTAGGTGCGAAGGAGAAACCGGGTAAGTTCCAGCGGGTAGTAGAACGAAGACCTTTAGTCACAAGTACCACAAACCGTCGCAGGTCTTGCTAGCTTACAGTTATAGGGCTTCAGCGAATTCTTTTCCGCAAAATAAGGCAAATGAAGAGGCTGTCACGTTCCATTCGTTTAAGGAGGAATGTGACTTCAAGTATTTATTTCAAGTTTACTTGTAGCCGCTAATATTTCCGAAATACAGACCTTGTGTGTTTTCGAAGTAATTTAAAAATGGTCTTTAAATTGGCAGTACTTAAAAAATCTTATATCCATTGACCGGTCGTTAATTTTATAGACCTACTAAAAACTAACTACGATTACCTTACTACGATTTATTGTGTGCTTAATACCCTAACTTCGTCTTTTTTTATTATATCCATCCCATATTATAAAGTTTATGGCTTCCAAAAAGATTAGAAAGACAACAATCTTTCATAGAATCAAACACAAAGCGGTCAACCCTCCAAATTAATATCTATGAACTTCCGAATAATCATTTTATAAATGAAAGAGTTATCGGTCGATGCACGAAATACTTTTGGGCATTACCTACGTAAAGCACGGGGACAATCGGGTCGTAATGTTACGATCAAATCTATACCTGTAAATTAGTAGGCAAATGCAGATATTGCGTGCGCGACCGGCGATTACGCGATACGCATCTGTCCGCGGTGTGTACGCACCCTAATGGATTCAATCAGGCTCCTTGCGCCACAGCTTTGGACCTACTAGCGCTAGATTCCGAATTAATTATTTAATAACATACATTTTGGTTTGGGTCCGACCGGCGCTGTGTGAATAGTATCCAGAGATATTTATTCCGATTTTTGTTGACAACTACTCGTGTATAGAACAGATTCAGTTACTTATCTAAGCGAGCAGTTATAGAATTGGCTATACAAATAATGAAAATGCTTAATCGGATTATAACCTTGTATGTCATTTGTAATGGCACTGTAATGATTCTCATTGACAATAATTTCTTCAAATAGATTCATAAAATACTGGCACTAGTGGCCGCAATGGTCCTGCCCTAATACGGGGTCATAAAGCAGACTAGCGACACAGAAGCCAATTTCTCTAAAAACATTACCCACGAAACAACAACAAACCCTATGGACTTAAAAATACATAATGAACTAGATTTCAATTTATTCACTATCAGCGCCGACAGAATATCTCCTGATTATAAAATATTTCACCCGCGTGTAATTTCTTTTTTAAATATCCCCCCTTCCCACATTTCCGGGATCAAAAGTACCCTATGTCACCCGGGGATAGTGTAGCTTTCCAACAGTGAAAGAATTATTTAAATCGGTTCAGTACTTTCGGAGCCTATTCAATACAAACAAACAAACAATCAAATGTTCGTTGCTCTCCGTTGCTCTTCGATCGTTAATCGAAATAAATCTATAAAAATAAAAAGGAATCGCCGAAGTGTATTGGTGCATAACTTCAAAACGGGTGAACCAAATTATTAGTTATATCTTTTTTTTCAGAAACTAGTATTGGTGTTTTTTACACCGCTAACTTCCATGAGTATTTTCTTCCACGCGTTCTTAACCTTAAATAAACATAGAACGTACTAGCCACTGCATTATTGCAATGGAGGCACTTAGAAAATAACATTTTAACTAATACAGACATAGCGACACCGAAGGAAAGTTTAATGTGTTCTTTTTTATGAAACTAACAACCCACTTTTATTAATAACAAGAGCCTCTTTCAAAATATCTTTGACGTACTGTCACTTTCAGTTCTCTTCAATATAAAAGTGAACGTTGTACCCGTAGTGAGCTCATTGTTTATGTATATTGTTCACACGACTAATGGAGGGCAGGGTCTAAGTGAAAAGTTCCGCGACGTCTGACGACATACAACTTTGACGTGTGCCTGCTGTTACCAGGCGTGTGGGACCAACTGGGATATTCCAGTTTATTTAGAACAAAATTCAGGTGCCTGTTTATATTTTCCAAATACATAGTACAATTTGACTTTTTAGTT
This sequence comes from Mecyna flavalis, assembly GCA_949319885.1. Lineage (NCBI taxonomy): Eukaryota > Metazoa > Arthropoda > Insecta > Lepidoptera > Crambidae > Mecyna > Mecyna flavalis. The sequence goes on from OX439426.1 coordinate 6,953,423, forward strand.
AACATTGTAGCGTACACCGTATATAAGTTGCCTTTATTAAAAAATACAATTACCATTCCCTTTATAAGCGATTTTAAATTCCACGCAGACAGACTAACTAGCCCGTAGCTCACAGGCTGGCTTGTTAATCAATTTTGGATATACTTAATTGCTCTACATGCACGTTTTAAATTGTAAATATATGAAAATGAGTAAAGAACAGAAAAGTCAATTAACCACATTTGCAGTAAAGACTTCAACATGTTAGTTATGTACTTATCCATTATCTGGATGCCATAGCTTTGGACAACATTAGTTTTGCTAAGTTTGGCGCTAGAAAGCGCTTTATTTGAAAAGGATCCAAGGATTACATATTTTGTATTATTTACAAGCTGACCCGGTGGACTTCGTATCACTTACTTAAGTATTTCTATTCCTTGTAATATTTTCATGTTTTCTCATCGTTTAAATCTTCACAGGACTTCCACGAATATTTCAAGGCTAAAATTAGTCAAATCGGTTCAGCCGTTCTCGAGTTTTAGCGAGACTCACAAATTGCAATTCATTTTTATTTATAATAGATTAATAACACCATAGCGTTAGTAAAATAAAATCCTATTTAAAGCACGTCTTGTCCCGATTTTCGTCAAACCTGGTAACACCACGTCGACTCACATAACTTATTCAGTTAGTTTTCCCTTGATATACTTATGTTATTTATTCAGTGTTTGCTTAGGTAAGTCAGCAAAGAAATATGTATGTCCATATATATTGTGTGGGCGTTTCACAAATAAAGAACAATGGTTTATTGTTACGTTAAAATTCTTCGCTGTGTAGGTATGAAACATTCTGAGAACTTGTTGGTATGTTTTTTTATACCAAGAATTAATTATAGAAGGCAGTTCAAATACGAGTATATAGTTACAACCCATTTTAATGGAGTAGCTGGATTTTCCAGCAAACAATATTCATGTAAAGAATATTGACATCTTATGAAAGAAAATCATTCCAAAACTTTCATAAACTGAAGACATTTATATCTCACCTTCAAACAAATATATTAAAAACATTATTACTATTTAAGTATTTATTAACCAATCCAATCACAACTTTCCATGGCGAATTGAACATCACTGGACTGCCAAGGTATTTTCTAACCTCTAAGCTTAATTACTTATGTCACTATAATGGATTTATTAGATTTATACAATGCTTTCTTTTATTGAAAGGCAAAAAAGCAACACCTAGCAACCGTAGCAACCTTACAATTAACTAAAATGTACTGCTACAAGTAAAACAATCAAAACCATTCCCCAGCACACAAGTCCATCTCACGCACACAATCATAATGATTTACGAGATACCGTTAGTATAAACGAGCGCAGACGAAAAGATATTGCCTAATAGGACCGTAAATCGTACACCGCGATGTACTTAGCCGAGTAAACTCTCACTTGATAAGACTCCGCATTTCCTGACGCGTCTAAAAGGAACTATATTTCAACGGGACTATCACCTCGCTCACTTATTCAGTTCATAAGTCGCTGGAAAGTTTCGAGATAAAATCTGCGCCACAAAGAAGCGAGTGCGAGAGCTCTTGACAGGTGCGAGCGACTCGCGACGAGTGTAGTACTGCGACAGCGAGGCAGATAGCTAATAGAAGTTGCATTCTCATTAAGAGACCACATTTTCATCCAAGAAAAACGTCTGTCCTGGCTCACGTGTCCTTGCTTAACTAGAAAATTTATTTTCTCGTTCGGCTTTTCTCTAATTATTACGCCGGTCGAATTAGAATCAAAGATGGAAATAGTCCTACTTTTGGTAAAACATAAATCGAGGTCATATTATGATTTCGTTTATTTCGTAGCGAAACGTTACAAGTATGGAACGAGTACTGTTTATCGTAGCACTGGAAAGCAAAATGTAGTGCCGTAGCAAGCACAAATGCTACAGCGCTACGTGTCAAGAACCGTAGCAAAGCGCTACTAGGTGTAAATAAAACATTTAGTAGAAAAAGACCATACTGTTTTGTTGTATTTCATTGTAACTTCGAGTCGAGCTTTTATCAAACATTCAACCACACGGTTCAAAAGTCTCGAACCAGTTACTCGCGAATTGAAAGGGTAAGAGTTGAGTCGCATATTTTTTTTTTACAGTATTTTGAATATGTGAGCATTCATATTCGATACCCTGCAGTGGGACATTAATAGGGTGGTAGTTTGACCTTACTTTTTACACTAATTCATTCGTATTTATTAACAATAGCATCTTCTAGATCTTGCGACTGTGTTAAAATATACTTTTTTTTTAAATATTTTTTTAAATATTATTAGCATTATTATTCAATGATTACCTTAATAGTACATTACTAACCTAACCTAACCTAACTTTTTACATTTCTTTTTCTTAATTGAACACTAATATTATAAATGCGAAAGTCTGGATGTTTGGATGTTTGTTACTCAATCACGCCTAAACGGCTAAACGGATTTAGATGTAATTTGACACACGTATAATTTGGGGCGGAAAGGTCCTCGAGTGGTGGCCACGTATTGGGAAACGCAGCCGTGGTAGGCCTCCTACAAGATGGACCGATGATCTTGTAAAGGTCGCCGGAATGGAGAATGTTACTAGGTATGCCAAATCGCTTGAAATTTTGTCACAGTAATGCCTGTATGTATACAAATACACTAGTTTTTGTTGTAGTCAAAAATACCTAGTAGTTTTGATTCTATAGGCATTCAAAGTTTCGAAAAATATCGAGTCCCGCTAACAGTCACGTGACCGCTTGTGACGTCACTTCACAACCCGCCGCACGGGCCGAGCCCGGCTTAGTACAAGTTGCATAGCTTGCGCTTGGCTTGTGCAGTATTTTGTTGTGTTTTCGTTAATAGACTTAATAGTAAATATTATTCAATTAATAATATGGACGAAAAAGGGCAATCGGATAATGTAATCTACCTAAAATAGATGGAATAATGGTTGCGCATTATTTAACAAATAGTGATTTCGTTGCCGCCGAAATGCGAGGAATATCAAATAGTAAAAGTATCTACCTACCATTCAATGTTTATGTTAAAGACAACAAATAAATGTAGGTATTATAGTTTTGTAACTATAGGTAAGTAGGTACGTATGTACATATAGGTACATTGATATATTGCAAACTAGCTTCCGCCAGCAGCTTCGCCCCCGTTTCCCTCGGGAACTGTACATTTTCCCAGGATTAAAAGTAGCCTACCTACCTATATGTTATTCCAGACTTCGTCCAGATCCATTCAGTAGTTTTTGCGTGAAAGATAACAAGTAAACACACACACACTCACAAACTTTCGCGTTTATAATATTAGTAGGAACTAGGATAGTACCTAGGAATAAGAGCGGTAAGGTAACGCACTATCCGATCCGAATCCGATGCGAATCCAATCCGTCTCCGTGAAATAACGGTCCGGAGTATTTCTAGTGATTTACGAACTAGATCCGTCATCCGAATGTCTTTGTGATTTTGATTTCACGGAGACTGATCGGATTCGGATCGGACGTAGTGCGTGCGTAAGCGCTCTTAGGATGTAAGTAAATATAGTGTTGTATTTTTTTTACTTACAAAATACGTAAAGCCATTTATTTTTAAAAGAAGCTTATTTCAGATCAGCAAGGGACAGCTATGGCGATGATGCTAATAATCATGTTCAAATAAAAAGACCTACCTAGGTGATGTATGTAATGTAGAATCACGCCAGAACACCGCATACGTACCACACCTTATCATTGCATTCTAAACTGATAAGGATCAAGAAGTTTTAAATGTAACCTGCGAAGATTGTGCCGCCAGCAGAGGTGGCTGTAAACATACTAGGATTTTTAATGTGGCTACATCGTCGAAGCGAGGAGCCTCAACGTCCTTTGGAACTATAAAAAACAACTTTTCCTGCGAATTGGTAGTTGTATTTTTACATTTAGGCACACCACATGATTTCCTAGTATTTGGATTGGACATTTTTAAAAGTATTTAGGTTTAATTTCGACGGCACGGGCGCCGAACGCTAGCGGACTGAGTGCGCCAGACTGAGCGAGTTGTACAATGACGTCACACCGGCACCGGCAGCCCGCGCGTGCGGTTACAACTTGTTTTACTTCTAAATCGGAAACTAATTGACGTATCGAAGTAATTCTTTCACTAGTATTTTTTATTTTTTACAAAGAATATGGAGTGCTAATAATCAAAATTAGTTAACATTCTTCATTCACTGGATGCGGGTGGCGCAGGACCGATCGGCTTGGAGATCCTTGGGGGAGGCCTATGTCCAGCAGTGGACGTCTTTCGGCTGAAATGATGATGATAATTTATAACCCGGATAAGGACATAGGCTATAAAATTCCTACGGGAAACGTCTCATTTCGGCGGAATATTTGAAAAAAGAAATTACGCGCGGGTAAAACCGCGGTTGGAAAACTAGTCTTCTATAATAGAAGAGTCTCGCTAGATATTACGACTGTATTGTATATACGAGCAAGCAATTACCTTTACTGCAAACACCCCCAAGCGTCTGGAACCTTGTATATTTAAGAGTTGTTGCCGAGCGAACTTCAATTAATGCGTGCGTGTTTGCTCTCATTAACAGCTACCTTTAATCGTGTTTAATTAGCAAATGACTTATTTTCTGTTAGCAAGTCGTATTGACATGCTGTTATAAACATAAGTTGTATTATGAACAAAAGATAAGGTGGTTTATTGTTTCAAATGAAGTATAGAATTTATTTTCGATGTCGTCTACACTACTTACGTTACACTTTCTTAATAGATTAAATGTAAGTTTAATATACTCTTGAACTAATAAAAGTAATTTTTGAAGTTCATAAGAATCAAAAAAAAATTTTTTATTAAATATTGTTATTTTTTCCTTACAGTGGCCTTAAAATGTAACCTTTTATAGTCTTTCCTTATTGAAAGTACTGTATTATATTGTATTATTTTAACTACACAATTTTCAGATGGTAAACAGAAACCCCAAACGACCTCGCCCTTAACAAAACAATTGTTACTCAACCCAGTTTGCGTTAAATTCACCCGACGAATACGCGGCGCTAACTGTTGTGACATTACCAGCTTTTATGTGCCAAAGTCGCTCGCAACACGCTGCCTCAAGACAAAAGGCCTCTAAGTTTCAAGGCAGACGCGTCAGGCCTTCAGCAGTTGCGGCTTAGATACGACTCACTTTTGTGCAACGGCCTTATGTAACTGCATGCAGGTCAGTAAGAGCCAAGGTGAGGTCAGGCTTACAAGATAAATACCCGGACACTATTCACACAGCACCGTCTAGCCGCAAACGTACTATTATAGATGTGTGTCCTGTGCTTTGCCCAAACTAAGCATACAAGGGTTATCCCTTGCCATTACTTATATACGTCTTTTTTCAGACTTTATCCCGAACGATACAAACAGACATGTTAATGCAAACAAATGCTTATATCGTGCGAGGATCGAACCCGCGACCTCTTGGTGTAATAGCCGACTTCTCTGAAATAGGACCCGCAAACCAACCCTGTGACATGCAAACAACGCATTATTCATGATGCAATAAGGCCGGTGTCTTGTGTGAAATGAGTGCACCAGCGGGAAAATAGACGTGAAATTGCATATTTTATGCGGCGGATTTTTTGCACGTGTCCGTGAATACGAAAATTTATAAAAAGCTGCTCTCGCCGCATTAGCCTTGGTATAGGAATCTGACGGTTTAAATCTATAATCCGTTATATAAGGAAAGTAATAGTTGTAATTTTTGTTTATCTCTTTTTACATACACATCAAATGAACATTAGCTTTTTATTTCTTATTTACTTAAGCTATTTTTGCACCAAAACCAATACTTTTGGCACCAAATTGGCTTTATTATTTGCTTTATAGTATAAAGTGATTCAAGCGACTGATTTTAAAGACTTTGCTGGTATAAAATAACTATTTATCATTGCGTTGAATATGGTTAAAACTAAACAAGTTGAAATTGATGTTGCTACAACAGCAAACAAGCAATATGACTTTACTAAAGAAAAATATAACAGACTAGCGGCCGCCCGCGGTTACAATATCGAGATATCCTTTCTTAGCGGATGCCTACGTGATAGCATCTACCTGCATGCCAAATTTCAGCCCGATCCGTCCAGTGGTTTGGGCTGTGCGTTGATAGATATCTATGTCAGTCAGTCAGTCAGTCACCTTTGAGTTTTATATATGTATATAGATAAGTATAGTCCACATTGATGGGAAAAAGTTTGGAAACACTTTAACACATAATAAGACCAACTTCGTATAATAAGATGAAGGTTTCCTGAACGGTACTCAGGAAGATTTGTATAGTTGTCTGACAAACTGACGCAATTCAGAAACCTTTATATAAGCAAACCTTACCTTATCTTAGATATGTACCCATGTATGTAATATAAGACGTGTTATTATTTTTTAAATAAATACCACGGAATAAAAATCCTTTTGTTAGAAGTAAATCCTCGTGGATACATAAACAGATCGATGCGTAAGGCTATTTTCCGCCCAAGTGACTATCGAAACGAACTTTTAGAGGAATTCGACAAATCCTCGGCTTAGGCCTGATGCCTTATGTTTGAATGTTTTCCTTATACACCGGTCCGCAGAAACCCTTTTTTGTTATAGTTTAACAAAGGATGGCCGTGATCAAGTCCCGTAGGAAACAAAGTTGTATTTGAGGATACAAGTTTTGGCTAATCAAGTTCTAACGGTAGCGAAATGAACTTATTTCGATTTCGTGAATAGCCTTTGTTCAAATATTGTATCAATCTATTATTGAAACAAATATCTATTGACCGTTAGTCTACAATATGTAGTGCTTTTTATAGCCATTGTCTTTGGGTCTAGTTGTAATCTCGAGGTCCTGGGGCGAGCAAATTTTAAGTTGGTTTTTGAACACAGCCAGAGTGTGTGTTCACCAATCAGCATTTGGTAAGCCTGGTGGGGAATGGGGGGGATTTAATTAATTTTAAAGCTATATAAAACTCTAGGCAACATCAGCAAGAATTATTTCGTATAATGTAAGTTGCTTCAGGAATACAGGAATATTTACATCTAAAGGACATGCTAATTTGTTGAAAGGCGGTGCCCGAGACAATAAGAGAGCTGAAGACGGCTCTGTGGGCGGCGGAGGCGACCGGGGGCGCTGCGAACCTCACGGGGGCACTCACGACCGCTTTCGAGATACTGCACAGGGTAAGGCAACATTATTCATACCGTTTAAAGTCTTAATTATAACCTTAAAGGTGAAAGCAATAGGGGCTTCGTGGGTAAAAGACAGTTTTTCACTCGTGTAAACTGGTTGAAGACTTGTAGTACTGGAAGTTACATAAGCTTTTTCTGCTTCGTAGACATAGAGAGAATCGGAAAGTATGCTTCTGCTACGTCCGTACGTTGCTAAATCTATAAATCTTGACAAGTATAGTTGCTTATGAAAAGCAAAAATCCATACAGTTTATATCTCCGAAATAAACATAACATACATAGGTATTTAAAAATTTTGAAATTTAGCAAAATCGTATTTATATTACTGGTTTGACGTGGCTTTGACTAACCAAAATTGTATCAGAAATTAGTAACTTCCCGCCAGCGTGTGTGCTTAGTAGCAACTGAAGGTAGTTTTAAAACAATAATCGATCTCGTTTATCCAGTACAACCGCACGGGCCAAGGCTGCCAGTGCAACCAAGCAATCGCGGTGGTGGGCGCGGGCGGCGGCGCCGGCGGCGTCAACCGCGTCTTCCGCACGTGGAACTGGCCGCACATGCCCGTGCGCATCTTCACTTACCGCGTGGGCGGAGATGCCGCCGCAGGCCACACTATGAAGGACATGGCTTGCACTAACAAAGGTAGGCCTTGTACAGAACGGCGATTTTAACGCGCGAATCGAGCCGATTTCGCCGCGAAACACGCGCAATGCTCGTGGACGCAAGTACATCACCAACGCGCGTTATGTTCGCTGAAAGATTTAAATTCTCTCGGATCCTTCGAAGAGAACTATACCGAAGTTTCTGTATTGATGTTTCTTGCCGAGTCTTCTTACCACTAATAAAACTAATATCGAAGTTCAGCGTTGAACACTAACATAAAAACCTTTCACTTACGTCTGTACAAAGCTTTTGAGGCACCATATTGTCATTCCGCACTCTAATTATTATTTTTAAAGACAGGACAGGACCTCCAAATCTCCAAATTTTTTTTACATGACGAAAGGAAGAACCAGTAACCACAACATTGAAGTATTTTACACAAACATATTTCTATTTACATCCAATTTTGTCGCCAGGCTTCCACGTGACAGTCAACGAGCATTCCGAGATCCGATCAAAAATTTTACATCTCGTAGAAGTTCTAGCTCGACCACTGGTCATGTACCAGACCGTACACCCAGTCCATTGGAGCCCCGTCTACGTCGGAGGGAGGGTAAGTGAAAGTGATTTTAGTCGAAATTGATGTTATCAATCAAATAACATCGCGGCTAACTTTAAAAACTAATTGTTTCTTATGACAATCTCGATCTTCTCATAGAAACGGTGTACTTATAACAGTAAATTATTTCAACAGACTCATCTTCATGTTACAAAAAAATTAAACCGAAGATGTATACGACGTTTTACTTAAGTAACTAATTGATTTTGAATTATTTTTGCGCTTTTCTCCAATTAATCGATCGAATATTAAATACACTGAATATCCCTTATTTGACGGAACTGAAACCTTTCCACAGTTTTAGAACGTGTCATAAGTATTTAATTTAACCTTACTTATATTTATTTTTAAATTACAGAGTAGTAGTCTTGACGACGATGGGATGGGCCAACTCATGACCTCCGTGACGGTTCCTATATTCGACAGAAGAAATCACACGGTAAGTTTTGAGGCAGATTTTTCAAAATAAATGCTATTCTAAATGGATTAGAGTGGAATAGACGGGGATATTCACATACGTATTAAATCATTTATGACAAAAATATATTTAATTAGTCAATGCAGGATGTTACCAACCATTTAATTATTATTATTAAAAACGAATTATTATTTTTCTAGCAAAGAGAAGCTAACTTATTAGGCGTGGTGGGAACGGACGTCCCTGTCGATCAAATTAAAAAGCTTATACCACCATACAAGGTAAAGTATCCACTCAGATTTTAGACTGACTCAAAAGAATATTAAAAACACAGAATAATACAAAATGATTTCAACTTCCAGCTCGGAGTGAATGGCTACTCGTTTATGGTGGACAACAATGGGCACGTGCTATATCATCCTGATTTGAGACCCTTGGTAAGTCATACTTCAGAATTCCAATTAAATTGTTTACAAGCAAATTTTCCTTTAGTATCTTGTCGACAATATTGCTCCATTAGGCATATATGATAAGTGGAAACCTTAATAATTAATAGATATACTTAGAATGTAAAGGATGTATCTTATATGTATATGTACTGTTTCTAATTGCCAAGATCAACTCCGAAGAAATGTTTCCTAATATCCCACCAAACATTTCGTCCTAATAACATTTGGGTGGGACTGATTTAAGGATTGCTATAAGTCAAGTAAGATTATGAAATAAAAACAAACTAATGCACCTTTTTCTTACAGCATACAAACGAGGAAGTAAGTTAAAAACATTTATTTGTATTTTCATATTCGTGCACCCATTAAAAATAGAGAATAAAATATTAAAGTTGCCAATAAAATTTTAATAAGGTTTTAAATGTGGTTTGTTTTAATACTATGGTTGTATGTTATTTTTCAGTACACGGAAACGTTACGGCCATTGTATTCAAGCGTAGACTTGACCGATGTGGAGCTTCTGGTCGATGCTGATGAGAATTCAAGAGTCAACCTGACGTCTCTTCTGCTAGATGTAAGTAATATTTTACTAAAATAGTCATCAATTACAGAAGTTAGAATAATCTTAAATGTATGCAATTTCGTGTTGTACTTGGAAATAAGCAATTATATTTTGCTGTACTCGTAATGTGGTAGGTAATTTAGATCGGAGTATAATGCAGAAGACTCATAATTTTAACTGAATTAAACAAAATATATTGTAACTTATTTGATGATAAGCATGATGGCTGTAACAACTCCAGAGGTCGCGGGTTTGATCCCCGCACGGTAGAAATATTTGTGTGCATAAAAATGTCTGTTGTATCTGTCCGAGTCTTTCTAAATACATAGGTTGGTATTTTACGAGCTTTAGGCTGTTTTATTTATTAATGTTCAAATATGTTTTTTATTTTGTTTCCTTAAAATCTACACTGACAAAAGAAAATGCAACGGACCTTCGTTATCTCAGTAATGTTCTAAAAAAAAACTTTAATTTTCATAAAAGAATCAATTTTTTTGTTCAGCTCCGCCACGACATGATCGAGCAACGCGAAGGCGAGACCGAAATCGGTGTTAAAGTCCAGTACGAGGGCATGCGACGCGTGGCGACGCGCCGCCAGCGGTACTTCTACGCACCAGTGGACGGCACGCCATTCTCGCTGGCCGCAGTGCTGCCAGACGGGTATGGCATGTATGAGCTGCACGCCGAACAGGAGCTTAAGCATAGCCCGATCAACGGTAAGTTCGAAGGAACTGCTTTATGTACTCCTTTAGGAGTATTAAGTGCCTACGAAGACGTAGGCACTTTGTTGCTGACACATGGTGTGCCTATTGACATAAATAAATAAATAAATCTTTCAATTCATCATTTCTTGAAGCGATGGATGTAATATATGTACTTGTGACATCTTATTTTCTCGGTGATAATATTTTTAATCTGATAGATGTTATTTTTATTTTATAGAAGAAGTAGAGTCTTTATAGTTTCATGGAAAAACTAAAAAACGTTGACATTTATTTTATGCAGTCACGGAATATTTCAAAGGAGACAACTGGAAAGTGCATCCAGACTGGTAAGAATCAGATAATTAGCTAATTGTTGATTTAACATTTTTAATACAACAGACCACAGACCTGCTGCTCATAATTCGGTTTTACTTAGATTGAGGCTAGATGACATTTTAACGCACCTGATTTTATTAAAAAATACTAATATATACATAATACCACAGATTATTAAATAGTTACTAATACCGTTAAGGAAAATCACTCATATCTCTTTCTCTCACTCTACAACAATTTTGCAACTTTGTTCAGCCACGATACATTCACCGTTTTGAACAACAACGTAATAACAGACAGACAAGGGTTCCTTACTAGGAAGTAGGATGGTAACAGTACACATTTGATTCTAATAAATACATACACATACAGGGTGTACTGCGAATACGCGTCAACGTCCGAGCAGACGTTCAACACGGCCGAGGAGCAGCTGATCCACTTCCTCTCGCGCGCCGGCCGCCCGGGCTGGAAGTGGATGTCGGTGCGCCCGCGCGCGCTCACCTCGCACAACGCGCACAAGAAGCAGGACAGAGACTCTTATTACTGTGAGTATTGTACACGTCCAGGGTGTAGCGAGTACGCGACAGCCGAGGAGCAGCGACGAGATATCTTTCTGTACATTTGTTTAATGTTATTTCAGTTAACAGACAGATCTGATGGTAAGCGGCCCCTGCGGTTAATTCCATTAAGGGACACTTACTTAACAGCAAGGCGTCATTCAATGCGCTGCTACACAGTAGCACAGAATATATAATTGACAGTAGGCTCTGATTTCAATTGTACTGCGCGTTATTACAAATATACTGCGTATGTCCGTGTGATAGAGAGCCGAATCTATCATGGTAGCAAAAACGACCTCTTAGTTTCAAATCTAATCATAGAGGCGGTCGCAGTAACAGCATTAAAAGTTGGGGACATTTTCAATTCTGAATACTTACATTATCAATGTTTTTTACAGGTGACAAAACTTTAGTTCAATCACTTATCAGGGATGCTATGGTAATAAAAGAATTGGACGCACACACTGGACATGCCAGCCATCACTCACAGTAAGTAAAATACTCTTCTACAGCATGAATAACGGCACCAACTATGAAATCTATTATGTATGTGCATACATATTACCAATGCTTCTTATTGCAAATCTCAGAGCAATTAATTTCGGCCCCAAAATCTATCCCTGTGGGATATTATTAGAAGCTTTGAAGTCAACGTAAAGATGCCTTTTGCATGAAAAAAATATAGCACAAATACGTTTTTGAAAACACTTATTGCACTTTAAGTTAAAATTATTTTGATCACTAATTTATATGTGTTTGTCACACAAATAGCCCGATAGCAACGTTAATGGCACTACTGACAAGGTAAAGTAACAAGAAATCCTCATCATGATTATGTAGATTTGAATAACGTAATAAACTATCGCTAAAGAATCATTTACTTAGGTACGAATTTGCGACATATTTACAATATTGTAAAAAGATTCGGATACCATTCCCTCCATTATTTAAAAGAGTAATATCATCATTCATTATTTAAGGAAAGATTTGGATTTCGATTATTTTATGGAGTGCTATTGAACGTAAACTTTTCTTAGGCACCTATGGATTTTTCATGTTGTCGGGAAGAACATCTCAAATGCTTTTGGGCAAATCTACAATCTATATAACAAAATCGGAAAATAGACTTTATGAGTAATTTCATAATATATTTAAACATGACTATATAAAGAACATACCTTTTTTACCACAAAGTTTTGATACAGCAATCGTAATCACGGAAAAGTTAACTGAATTATTTGTTTACTTTAGTTCGTTTCCTATTTAATGACTAGAAATCACTTAATTTTCAGAAAAAGCTGTAAAATTTACTTTAATCAATACTTTTGAGGTGTTAGTTACTTACATACTCGTTAAAGACAAAAATATAACACATACCTACACGATAATAAATAAATTACTTACCTTAAGGTCTTTTTATACATAGATTTAGATAACATCTCTTTTTGGTGTCAAGAATGTCAAGAAAATAAGAATGTTTATAACTACGCACACTACATTAAGTTTCATACATCGTATTACAAAAATACACGCTCTAAAGTAGTGTTAAAATGATATTGTTACACGTTGTGTCGCTTTTGAGTGTATTCTAAAGACCTTTTTACTTGAAGAAAACAAGCCGAGTAAGAAATAAAAAAATACGTCCAGATTGTTTAAGCTGTTCTTCTCGTCAATATAATTTGTGTCACTAAAATGAGTAAAAGCTGACCAGGATCAAGGTACGGTATTAATAACCAAACTATGTAAGCTAATCTCTCTTATAGCAGCTCAAGGATTTTTAGCTCGCACGGATGCACTATTTTCATTGAACATTTCCGGGTCAATTGGTCAAGCCTGATTGTTGCTCAATTGATCACTTAAACCAAATTAAACTGTACAGCCACTGATCTCGATTTTAGACAAAAAATATCCTTAAATTGTGAACCGAGAATTTTATTTAACAATTATATTATCTGTGATTATAAGTAAATATAAACGTTGTTTTAAATGCCCACTTTTTTAAGACGAAATCAGTGGTTAATAGTTGTGTATTATGTAATGTTGTATGTCTATAAGTACATTTGCTCAACCGAACAAAAGAATCCAACTACAAGAAAATGTAATATCACACTTTTCTAATTCTTCATAATAGGTACTCGTCGGTATAAACTTAAAGTAATACCAGCAGCGAGTAAACATGATAAATGTAAACATATAATTAAAAAATTCTTATAGAAAATAGTCTTGGTGAATCTTGCATTGTGGATGGATCTTTTCAAGTTAATAAATCTAAAATAGGATTAGTTTTTAAAAACGCTAATTTTGTCCTATGGAAATGATATCATTTCCTCTGACTGACTATATAATTTTAATACCTGTGACCTGTGTATAAATAAACACTTACCTATCAGAAAATTGAACGGGTTCATTCCCGGTCTAAATTGCATATAAAAAAGTAATGTTCAAAAAAGGACACCTTTATTTACAAGTAAATTCATTTCGGAATCTCTTCCGAGTTTTAGTGGGCAAGCGGGGAATGTAAGACTCGGCGCTGGAAGAGCACCATATTTATAAGGCAGGGGGTTACTCGCCTTACCTACTGACAGTGATGGTACTACTGATGTAGTGTCAATAGCACCCTTAATGGTACTAGTAGATTCGCTTGCTGACGCCGAAAGAGGACCCTGTTGGATTCTAGTATTGGTTATCTGGTAACGCAAAGTTACTGAGCACATCAGTACCAGACGATTCCAACTTCTAGTATCAAGTGTAGGCGATGTACTAACGCCATCCGTCTTTGCAGGCAAGGCCGTTTCCACAAGTTCGTGGTAACGCTCTCGTTTATCGCGACGCGCAGCGGGCTGCTCAAGTGGACGGAGAACAGCAACAGCTCACGGTCGTCCGAGTCGGCCGAGCCGTGAGTTTTGTAACAAAATTCATATTCTTAACGTATTAAACTTTTTCTTGATTAGAATGAGTTTTGCATAGAAAGAAAAGGAATATAGGTACCCAGCAGTCAGTGGTAGATTTGTAAACTCAATGTTTGTAAACCATTTTTAACTCTCAAGATTCGACAAAGTACTTAGTCCATTATATCGAAATGAGGCATAGGAATTGGGACGTGCAGGGAATAAAATATTGAAAAATATGTTTTGGGACAAGACAAGTAGGGCATACAAATTAGGACAGGTGAGGATTTTTTATGTGGGACGAGACTCTGTGGGACGAGTGAGGCACAAATCGAAAATATCTACCGTTCATTTTTATGTTTGTCAGTCGAAATGGGCTGGATCGACAGGGGAAGTCCCATCATCTTACAGAAGTTCAACGAATGAGTTGTAGATTTGTGCGCTTCGTTTGTTTCGGGAGAGTGACGGAGACTTTGCGGAAAATATTAACCATAAATAAATAATTTTCCTAATACATTACAGGCACTTCAGTGAAAGATACGCACGAGCCTTCGATTCCGAATGGTACCGGCGTGCTGTAGAACACCATACCATTGAGCCAGAGAGCTTCGTCTTCTCCGTGCCGTTCCGCGACGGCTCCGAGGCAGAAGATCTGAGCGGCAGGCCGCCTCTAGTGCTCGCTACACACGCTGTCTTCGTGGAGTCGAGGGGGCATCGAGCCCCGGCGGCCGTTGTGGGACTGCACTTCCAGTTGGAATCCCTTGCGAAGCATTTCTTGAATGTCACGTCTACAGTAAGTCTAAACTTTTCCGTTAATAAAATTATCTCAGTTTGACAAAGAGGAAAATTTAATAAAATTGTGATTTTCCCTCTTGTCACGAACTACGCAAGATTTACTATTGTGCACAAGTGACTGCGCCAGCACAGGTGCACTCACTATTCTCTCACACTCATAACACGATGGAACAGCAGTCTGACACAACCAAAAAAAGATTAGGCGCTGGACCAACGGCTTTATGTGCTTGTCGGCGCACGGGGTATTTTACATCGCTATATAACTTCAACATTTCCTAAATAGTAAAACGCTATCACAGGGGTACTGGGGTTCTCTGCTACTACATACAGTAACAATTTTAAAATTTCGACCATGCTTAATCCAAAATATACCTACTTCCAGTGTACACCCGGTAGCGTTTGCAAGAAGACCTGCGCAGGGGACGAATTAGACTGCTACATATTAGACGACAATGGTTTCATCATCCTCTCCGAAGATGTTTCCCAAACTGGCCGGTTCTTCGGACAAGTGGACGGCACGATAATGGACTCATTGGTGCAAGATCGTATTTACAAGAAGGTCACTGTCCATGATCACCAAGGTCGGTGTCCGGACTCCAGGAATCCTTTCAGTGGAAGTGGAAATAAGTTGGCGGTAAGAGTATTTTCTGATTCTCACGTAAATTGTTGCCTTATCCAAATATAATAACCAATTAAACATATTAGTACGTTACAGCTTAGAAGTTACATTTACCTAAAGCATACTAACTCTGTTGGATGGTGTCGTGTTGTTAATAATCGTTGTTTTAACTTAAAATCCATGTATTTGTTACAGCCTGCAAAACCACTGGCCTGGGTTGGCGGGTATTTAACAAATCTGCTGGCAGTATGGTTCCCACTCTGGGAGTCAGTCAGCGCTCGTGCCCGTTCCTATGCCGATGAAGATTTAGGTGAGTCACGTGACAACAGATTTAAAAATCCAGATATGTACTTATACATACATACACTATAGAGCTGCAATCGGCCAGTAAATTGTATAATAGCTATCTACCAAACATTTATTAGTTAGCTAAAATAAACCTGTAATTGGCTTTACTTTTAATAATGTGATATTTACTCCTTGCAAATTGACATGCGTTTTGTTTTGTAAATAAAATAGGAAGGTTTCAAGAGCCACTTTCGTGAGATGCTATTCTGATTATGAGTAAGATAACACGAATCCTTGTCACAAATGAAATGAAATTATTTGTTTCTGCAACGGGATTTACATAAACACATCATTTTTAACTTTCGACGTTTCGCATTGACGTGAATGACCTATCGAGTAAAAGTGCCGCAACAGGCAACAATATACCCCTTTAAACTATTCCAGATTACGAAGACTACGAAAACGAGGAAGTCGACGGCGACGACGACATGGACCGAGACAGAGGCACGTACGAGATTATCATAGACGGCGTGGGGGGCACGGGTTCTACCTCAGGCGGCGTGGACGAGGTTCGCCCGCCCAGCGGGAACGGGCCGCGCGAGCCGCCGCGTGAAGCCGCGCGGTCTGCCGCCGTGAGGCCGTGTGATACCAGCGCGGAGCTGTTCACGCTGCAGTCTACGAGGCTGAATGCCGCTCAGCCGTTGAAAGGGAAACTGACTAACTGCCATAATTCTGGATGCGAAAGGTAAGAAAACTTTAAAGAAGTTAAATACGACTTAGACTTGATTAGAAATTTAAATTTTACGAATTTGTTGTCACCTGTTCACAAGAACATGCTAAACTAACTTCAGAAGCCTTGACATCAGTTCAGGATTATGATGATAAACCTTTTGAAGACGATTTTGTTAACATTCTACTGGGGTTGGTCGACATTTAAATTTGGATAAAGCCGTAAAAAAACCAGTTATAAGTAAGACTGGAAAACTAAAGGTGCTAATGAGAGATACCTACTTCCTGATGAGTTAATACATAGCATGAATCGCTCAATACAATAGGTCTCGTGACTACTAACACAAAATTACTGCCTATTTACTTAAGTTAATAGACTTGATAGTATAACATCAGTCGTTTGGTTTGAATTTGGTTTAATGCGGCATTCTGTCTTAGTAACGAGCAGTGAAATCATTGCATGAAAAAAAATAGTGACTATAATAGTTCTGTGGTACTGATTTTTAATCGAATATCGTCTATGTCCAGGCCGTTCAGCGTACAAAAGATCCCGCACAGCAACCTGATCCTGCTGGTGGTGGACACGCTGTGCCCGTGCGGCGCCAAGCGGCTGGACGTGCGCGCGCGCGAGGCGCCGCCGCGGGCCGCGTGCCGCCGCCGCGCGCCGCACGCGCACCGCCGCCGCCCGCACCACTGCCTCTCATATCACCCTGAGGTACGCATCTCGTGTCTTTTATTGTAAATGCAGCAGTTATTTAGCAGCGTATTTAGATCAACAATTTTCGCAGTGATGATGGAACAATTAAAATACTTATACCAACACAAAGTAAATCTAACATCAGAACTTCGTTGTGGCTTAAGCACAAACCGTGCAGAGCCAAGAAGAGAAAAAAGTTCATCGCAATCTAATTGGTCCGTTTTGACACTGAGACTACGTTCGCCGCTTTGTTTACAATACTTTCCTAAGCCCTGCTGGCCCTGCCCTGCCTCTACCATGAACAGTAGTCATTTCTTGGGTAGTTGACCATGGTAATTAAGGAAACGGAGAAGGTTAGAGGCTACCCGAAATGTATCAATAGGCAAAATAGATAAGTCTAAAAGACTCTCAAACCAAGTCATGTCACCAAGTGTAGAGCAGAGCTGGGCGCATTCTGGAGAACTTCACAGATTATATATAATGTTTAACTACATCACGTGTACCTATTCAAGATCACTTCCATACATTTATCACACAGGAAATCGAGATCCAGTCATGCAGCGGTGGCGGTCGAATCGAGCCCCTTCTGGCGTTGGTGTGCGCGGCGGCGCTGCGCCTGGCGCTCGCCACGTGACTGCCGCAACGGCAACGCTAGACTAACCGGCCCCCGGCCACACGCGGCCTCCGCGAAGCTTTCTCAACCTCAGACGCACGCATCGGCATCCTCTCGCTCAACCTGGCCTATCCAGCTTGGCGAACACAAGAGGTAAAGCGGGCGCCGTGACCCCCGCTCAACCGAGGTTCTTCAATCTAACCTACTCGTAAATCTACGATTAGCAATGTTCAGCCGCTGTAAGTTTTTCGACTTCTCTACGGAAGACAATATTGAGAAGAAAGCTTCCACCAGGTCGTCGTCGGAAGTGTTCGAGCATCCGTGTGTGATTGAAGACAGTTTGTGTGAACTGTGTTATAGGGCGCGGTGTGCCGGCGGCGACGGCGGTCCCGCGGCCGCCGCCGGCGCTTCGTTCATTTGTCTACGCGAGGTTATAAAGAGTTTTGATCAATTTTACCGACTGAAGTTTTGGTCCGACCAAATGAACTTTGATCTTGTTTTGAGACAGGATTATCTATTCGAATTAGGATATGATAATAACTAAAATATTTTCCCTCTCTGTTAAGTTGTCACGTTTCATATTGTAACTAATGCAGACGCATACAGTAAATAGGTAGGTAACGAATATCTTGTTAAATTTAAATTGAGGATTATCACAAACTTGGAGATCTTATAAATTATAGCTAATGTTAATAGGTATTGAAAGATAATGTAAAGATAATATCGTTTGAAACTGTTTTAGAAAAATTTACCTATGTTGAACCTAACTCATTTGTTTCTTGATATCTGTCATTCAAATTAATCGCAAACTTATTGAATAGTTGCATAGTGTTGATGTAAATAAGAAGTGTTTTGTTTATAGGCATTTATTTTGCTGAATTTATGTGTGCCTGTGTAATAATTATATAAAGTCGTCGTGTAGCGCGGGCGGCGTCTCAGGTCGCGCGGGCTCGCAGAGGCTACTGAATCTTCCAGTAGCGGACAATAATTCAAATATTCAAGGACAATACGATTAAGATCAAAAGGCAACTTCAAGTGTGCACTTGTGATTTTATATTAATGTTTCTCAGACTGCTAAGCAAATATTTTCTGGTGAATGTTTTATATGAAGAGCGCGCCGAGCGACCGCGGCGCGCGCCCGCGCCTTTCGTCTAGTTGTTAGTGTTTCTTCTCGCCTAATCTTCGAGTAATGTCGTATTGAAGGAACTGTAAACAGTTTCGTATTTTTATTGTAAATATTTTACTAACTTAAATGGCCTATTACAATTTTAAGAACGTGTGTTGCTAATATTTTAAGTCGGTCAATTCGACTTTGTCGTAAACTACGTCATATCGACCTGTCACATTATTTATACTTTGCATATCATTAATTGGATTATTAATACCTGAAGTCACTAATATCATTCTTTCATACGTAAATTTCGAAATTTCGCATAATATGAAAGTAAGCGTATTTAATAAATCGTTTGTACCTAACCTAAATGTGAATGTTACATAGTAATAAAGTTCAGATCCATATACTAACATTAATAGAATTTTTATAATATATCATATCGGATAGTCATATTGTACACGAGTAGCTTGCTATTGTCCGTATTAACCATATCATTTTCCTTTTGAAATAGTACAAAAGTGTTTAATAGTTACTGTTGACAGATGTTGAGTGCCAAAGTGCAACGCACGAGCGTTTGATTTGTTTCCCACTCACGCGCATTCATTCGAACGGGACCGATATTTAGGTACGTGATACATGTACTTCCGAGGGACAATAGCAAGCTGGGAGTTCTTTCGGAGGTAGGCGATGCACTAATCTCAAAATTACCTACATTGATAGCACTAGTATTTATGCCTCAAAAGCAGATAGGCTCTAAAAAATTGTGTTCAAAACATAGTTATAAGATGTATTAAAAATTATGGCGCTAAAAACACAAGCTGTTATATTTTATCATTTTTACGATATTAAAATATCACAAAACAAACAACTAAGCATGACATCTAAGTTGTTTGTTTTGCATAAAGAAAAAATGCTTACTTTTAATACGTTTTGCAATTGACAACATCCTGAGTATTATAATGAAAAAAATATATTTATTAAAAATAATTAAATAAATCACGCAATTTTGAGATTAGTACAACTAACATACGAGTAATACATAGCATGCACATCATCGAATCGTAACTCATATCGTAACATATTCACAAACTGTAACGTGTTGTTGGGGAGCGCTTTTGAGAAATTGTACATTTTGTATAAATAATACAGTAAGGAGTCGATATATTGGCGTAGAGATTGTTTTAACTGGTGAGTGGCGAGCGACTGGTAATGTATTGAAAGTGCTTCTAGTAAGCGTCGAGTCTTCCATAGCAGTCGAACGCGCCGGGCGAATGTTTACTGTAACTATCTAAGTATTAAATGATAATAATAGCGTATACTTAACATAGAATAGGCGGAGCTCTCGCGCGTGTGCACATATTTTGATTCGCACTCGCGGGCTTAGTTACGTAAACTGATAGACACAAAACAAATACCTCGTTTAGTTACTCAAAGTGTAATAGCTAGACAGAATTAGCGTTTATTTCGCATTTAGTTCTTGGACATATCAATTCAGGCACCAAATGAGACTATAGCGTAAGCGGTTTTTAAATTTTTTCAATTGTGATCTTTTGTGTATATGTAATAAAAGCAGTTCGGCGACGGGTGGGTGCGTAGCCGTCTGCGCCCGTCGCCGAGCCACTGGTATAAGTTTATAAGAAGAGGAACAGTGATCTCTAAATCTCTGCCATATTTCTTGTCGGTGTATGTACATTTTTCTATGAAATGAGAAGTATATAATTCGTTTATATCGTGTAATGAAATAAATTTTCGATCATTCCCCTGTTAACGCTTTTAGGAGTATATTCAAAATTTATACGAGTACATTTGAAGTTATGTGGATTGCAAATTTTGATGTCACTGTTTTCACGTTATTTTTCTTATAATTAGTTAATGATAATTATAGTTGTATCATTGGGCACGGCCGACTCTGTGAACATGGTTCTCTAGCGTAATTCTAGTAAAATACTGTTCTTTTTGTTACTTGCCAGTTCATGCTATAGATATACCGTAATTACAACAATAAAGTTCTCTTATAACATTGTGATCATGGTGTTTTATTGCTTATCCCCTATTCCTTTTTCCTGTAAAATTTTAATATATCGAAGGTACAAGAACACGTCATGTATAGGGAATGCAATCTCGATCTCGCGAGATCTCGTTTTCGCGAGATCTCGGCCATTTTTTGCGAGATTGAATCTCGGTCGAAAACAGGACGAGATCTCGCGAGATTAACGAGATTGCACTCGAGCACAAAAACCTCTTCGAAGCCCGAACTGACACGGTCGGACTTGCAATCTGTCGGTTTCGTTCGGTGCGGATGAGGCGGCGGCTTGAGATAGCGGTCGTGGCAGGAGGTGTCTCTCAGTTTCTTTCGTGTCGTGCGTGCAACAATGAGGCAAACAATGTTTGAGCCTTGATTATCAAAGGAGGATTGCTTGCCTCTCTGTCTTTTACAGCCTCCACTTTGGCGAGTGTTCTTCTCAACTTCACGACTTAATTTCGCCATCTCCGTTCCATCACTGAACGACTAGACTGAGACTCCATCCGTATGCAGTCGAGAGGGAGTTGAGACCGTGTGTACGGACTAAGCGATTTGCTTCGTCTCTTTTTTGAAACGGACTGCCCGGGAGTGGAACTCTCTGCCTGAGTCAGTCTTTCCTATCTATAACTTGGGGCTCTTCAAAGCCAGAATTAAAGGGCTTTACCTAATCAAGTGCGCTCTATAATTGTAAACCGCATAGTTGTTTAACATCAGGCAATTGTGTGGTCAAGTGCTGGCTAAGTTCAAACATTAAAAAAACATAAGAATTTGAAAAAAAAATAGTAAAACTAATAGTGATTTGTGATGTTTACACGGTTACTACGCATTAAATAAAACAACTTAAAACTGATAAAAACTCGCGATATATTCTACATTTTAAATTTAAAACCCGACGCTTCGACCACTTTTTAACCGTCGTGATCACGGATTAAAAAAGTAGAAGATATCGCTAGTTTTTATCCGTTTTAAGTTGTTTTATTTCGTGAAAATAAATGTTTATCTTATAATACTTATGATTTTTATTTAAAAAAAAATCCTTATGTATTCAAATATTGTGATTATTTGCAATAAAACGCACAAAACTGCTAATCTCGCGAGATCTCGATTTTAGCGAGATCTCGCAGTACTGATATTCATAATCTCGCGAGATCTCGCTTTAGCCCTAATCTCGCGAGATTTGCATTCCCTAGTCATGTACAATGGATAAAGTCGCCCTAGTACGATTATATAACAGTATCCAAATAATTGTGATAACCTAAGCTTTTAAATAACTTCAACAAGGTCATGTTTCCCTAGTACCAACACCAGTACCTATCCATAATAATTGTGATAACCTAAGCTTTTAAATAACTCCAATAAGGTCATGTTGCCCTAGTACCAATACCAGTATCTAAATTATTGTGATAACCTATAAACTTTTTAGTAACTCCAACAAGGTCATGTTGCCCTGGTACCACATATACCAGTATCCTTATTATTGTGAGAACTTAAACTCTAAAATAACTCCATTAAGATCATGTTGCTCTAGTACCACATATACCAGTATCCAAATTATTTTGAGCATAACCCTAAAATAACTCCATGAAGATCATGTTGCCCTAGTACCAATACCAGTATTCATATTATTGTGATAACCTATGCTTTTAAATAATTCCAATAAGGTTATGTTGCCCTAGTACCAATACCAGTATCCATATTATTCTGATAACCTAAGCAGTTTAATAACTCCAAGGTCTTGTTGCCCTAGTACCAATACCAGTATCCATATTATTCTGATAACCTAAGCTGTTTAATAACTCCAACAAGGTTATGTTGCCCTAGTACCACATATACAAGTATCCAAATTATTGTGAGCATAACTCTAAAATAACTCCATGAAAATCATGTTGCCCTAGTACCAATACCAGTATTCATTTGTGATAACCTATGCTTTTAAATAACTCCAATGAGGTTATGTTTTGCCCTAGTACCAATACCAGTATCCATATTATTTTTATAACCTAAGCTGTTTAATAACTCCAACAAGGTCATGTTGCCCTAGTACCACATATACCAGTATCCATTTTATTGTGAGAACTTAAACTTTTAAATAATTCCATTAAGATCATGTTGCCCTTGTACCAATACCAATAACCATATTATTGTGATAACCTAAGCTTATAAATAACTCCAATAAGGTCATGTTGCCCTAGTACCAATACCAGTATCCATATTATTGTAATAACCTTAACTTTTAAATAACTCCAGTAAGGTCATGTTGCCCTAGTACCAATTCCAGTATCCATATTATTGTGATAACCTAAGCTTTTTAATAACTCCAACAAGGTCATGTTGCCCTAGTACCAAATATTCCAATATCTGTATTATATTGGTTCTTTTATTTTACGATGACAAGGAAAGCATTGTGAAATAAGTTGCATTCATACTAATGGTGCAAACGAAATGAATTAGCCTCATCTATAATGGTGCCGGTCAATGTGCATACGGTACTAAAGGACATTTACCTACTTTTATTTTTTGACAATATTTAATTGTGCAATCCGTCAGAATCTAACCTACCAACTTAAACCCCTACACTAATAAGCAAAAGGTAAGTGAGAGAGCGTATTACACTTAGAAAAATTGCGTTTATTTTAAGATTACATGTAGAG
Source organism: Mecyna flavalis (assembly GCA_949319885.1). Taxonomy (NCBI): domain Eukaryota; kingdom Metazoa; phylum Arthropoda; class Insecta; order Lepidoptera; family Crambidae; genus Mecyna; species Mecyna flavalis. Next base: position 6,977,316 of record OX439426.1, read on the forward strand.
ACTGGCAGCAAATACTATGTCGCGTTTGAGCAGCTTGATGGCTTCGCTAAACTTGTTCTCCAGGTCTGTGTTGCCGATGTTCTTGGCGGCCTGGCACAGCTGCCGGAGCACTTCCTCCAGTCGCCGCATACAACGTATTACGGAGCCTGCGGGAAAACAGGTTCAAATAAAAAAAAGCGGTCAAGTGCGAGTCGGACTCGCCCATGAAGGGTTCCGTAGCAGCAAGTATCAATGTAGCACTCGCGCTCAAAAGTGCCCCTTTAATGTGCACTTTTGTGTGCGAGCGGCAGTATGTGTACAGCATTGAGATGACAAATTCAAATTATTTATTTGCTTATAGTTAAAACACAGTTACCAGGATTTTGGATATCGGATCCAAGGATATCATAATTGAAAGCCTACCTTCAAACACATCAGTCATCTTGCAGATCTGCAGGAACGACGCGCCCTTGGCCCACGCCAGCACGACATCCATCAGCGTGCACTTGAACTTCCCCACGTAGTCGTCTTCGTCTATGTCCATCTTGGCGTCGATTGACACTTTTGCTATCCGACGAGCGTATTCCTAAAACAGTTATTTAATAATTTTTATCTACATCCATACCATAATATGTCTTTTTTATAGTCAGGAGCGATGAGCAAACGCCCTACATATATGTAGATATAAGTATCTGTGGCTGCATCGTAATGTTTACATTTTAGTATCGGTAACCGATACTTTAAATACGTTCAAATTTCGAACGTCTTCTTAAAAAGTAAAAATTAATGGATTTGAAGCTAACATATGTAAGCAAAACATCTTGATGTATTTTCAAAGGTACCAGGAGAGCATAACCGCAGCGTAACTATTCATTAAATCAAAGAGTTTGAAAGACGCGTGCTAGCCTAGCTTCTTGTTCTTCTCTGCTCTCCTGATACTACGGATTATATTCCACGCGGTTTCACATCGATCCTGACTTTAAAATATACATTTATCGTATGAATGAAGATAAAGTTATGTATGTGACTGTACATAATTAGGCATTAAAATACTCATGTGATCCTTTTATGAAACTCACTTCGTTCGTTTTATAAAACCACATTCGTATTTTAATGACCCTCATTATGCAACAGTCACATAAATAACTATTAAAAAATCTTTATTCTTTATTATTACACTGGATGCGTGTAGCGCAGGACAGATGGGTTTGGAGATCCTTGAGGGTAACCTTTGTTCAGTAGTGGACGTCTTTCGGCTGAAATAATTATTCACAAATCTGAAATCGCTCTGCTAATAAAAATAACAGCTCTGGCTGTGTTCCGGCAATATTAATGTGGGAGCCAGTACACTTGAAATTAAAGGCTCGAAGATCAGATGAGCCTACAGTCTGGCAGCACATTTAGCGACACTTTCTGATGAAGTGTCCCTCAATGGAATAGGCCGCAGTTGCCGCTTACCATCAGGTGGGCTGAGTGTCTGTCTGCCAACTGATGTAAGTAGTATAAAAAACATGTCACAGTGTGATAAAGTTTTAAATTCATATTTTATTGTTTTTCAGTAGTAATAGCGGCAACAAAAATACATTATGTGTGAAAATTTCAACTGCTTTACTCCCACGGTCCTAGTAATAGGGATGGGGTCCCGTTTTACCCGGATACCGTATCCTAAGCATCTCGACAGGCAGTTGAGTGCCTCACCTGTAACTGACGTAGGACGCCGCGCAGCTCCTCGCCGGTAGCGGAGGCCTGCGAGGAGTTCTCGTCGCACACGAAGCAGCTGACCAGCGCCGCGCTCTGCTCCGACGTCAGCGCGTTGAACACGCCGTTGAAGATCAGCTCCGTCAGCAGCAGCTCGTCCGCACTGATCAATGTCAATACATAAGTAAACATTCGAAATAAAAACCAAAATATTCTTTATTCTAGGCTTTGAATATACACGTGTGTATCGTAAGACACTAATCTAATAGAGTGACTCCACCACCGAATTCGGAATGTTGTAATAGGTGCCGGCAAATTCTTTGATATTCGGTCGACGGAAAAGGAGAAAGTTCGCGCATGTGCACTTGCGCATAACCAATGCAAAAAGCCCCGTCGGCCGCACGCGCTACTGGTCAGAGGTATTCTTCTGACCAATAGCGCGCATGCATCTCAAAATTTGCGTTCATCGCAATCCCCACCCGATTTCAAGATGTTTGCTGGGCACTATATCATACATTGAACTACAATTACTAGCTTATAGAACCGACACCGCAAACAGAATTTTTGCGCGATGCTTTGTTGCCGTTACCATGGTTACGGCAACAACTCATTCAAGATCTATGAGATAGGCATTTCGAACCAAACGCGTAAGCGCCTTGCTTTGCATGGCGCTTACGACGTTTTGGTCGCCAGAAAAATATACTCTGTAAGCAATATAAAGCGCTGCAAGTTTTATAGTTTGGTTAAACGACATCCGCTGTAACAAATACATCAGTCGTCCAGTCATCATTTTGCGACACATTTTTTGTTCCGTATAGCCTCTCTATACGTAGTACTTGTATTTTTTTTTTGTTTTTGGACTCTTTCCCGCGTTGTAGTACTTGTAACTCAATGATATTATACGGTATAACCAACCTGCTTAGTTCGCAAGCGATGCGGCCCTTCAGCTCGATGACGTCGGCGCCGGTGCAGTACCCGAGCCGCCGCAGCACGCGCTTCCTCTTCTTCAGCTCGTCCATCTGAAGGATGCTCTTGGCTTGCTTCAGTTGAGCCTTGCAGGCGTTGAGTTCTTCTAGCAGTTCCTGCTTCCTCTCGTAAGCGGCGGTAAGTGCGCCGCGGTTCTTGTCGTTGTGCATGGGATGAGCGTAAAGTCTGGAAATATGAATTAGTACCAGGGTGACCATTTGCGGCATATTTCTACCATTTTAGCAGACTCCGCCCGTAAGTTTGAGATGTGGCAGATTATGCGGACCAAAAAGAAAAGTGGCAGAATTCAAAAAATCTTAAAAAAACGTAAAATCTTGTCAAAAAACCATTAAAATCTTGTTTTTTTTGTGATGAAGCCTAGTGTTTAACTCATCAAGTGTGGCAAAAGGCATTTACGAGACATTTTTTTTTCTCCTCAGCTGTGGCAAACGTCAAGTCCTTGTTCTGCCTTACCAGCATAAGCCAACCCACCATAATGACTCAAAATTTTACTAAGCCGTTTATATAAAAAATCGTACTTATATTGCATTATGTGAAATAAGGTGACAAATTGACAATTCAAGACGAAACATAAGTTCACGTTTATCGCAAATATTAGCTTACCTTTGTTCTAACTCTTTTATCCTATCCACGCATTCCTTAAAGACCTTATCCTCTATTTTCATGTCTTTGATAGGGTTCAGTTGCGGCGGTCCCTCAGGGAAGCGTTTCTTGACTTCTCCTATGGTTTTAAGCACTGATTTTCTGCTGTCGGGAGGTCGCAAGTCCTTAGGATAGTACACTCGGAGCGAACTGATCTGATATATCAGTGTATGGAGGACTGGTACCACTTCCACATCTCCAACCTGGAAATGACTTATTTATCAGTTTCGTCCACTTGATGACGAGTATAATCATTATCATTTCAGAATATATTTTATGAAATATTAGAATTGCCTTTTAAATATTATTAAATAGAAATAGAGATTTTAAGAAAGATTACCTCCCCAGGCGGGCAAGGAACGTTGACCTCCGCCTCGTCGCCTGCCGCCTTCTTGACGTGCAGCAGTATATCGACGATGATGGCCGCCTCCGCGGTCAGCGGGTTCGACTCCGCGCCGCGCTTGCCCTTGTCCATCTTGTGCCGGAAGTTCACTATTATGCCCCAGTCGTATTCGTACTTTTCTGTTTTAACCTGAAAAAAGTGTTTTAATGAGTTTTTTGTCGATGTTTAACATTTAGCCGAACGCGCCTAAGGGTTCTTTTTTTTCGGAGGAGGAGAATGCGTTTGTGCACTATGGTGCGGTTATGACCGCAGGCTAGCTAAACCTGCGGCCGTGTGAGGGACTCAAGACTAAAACGTCCACTACCCACTAAACTCCCCCGGTTTCCCCTTCACACCCGATTGGGACGAGCCGGTGCCAGCCTTGTAGCAATTGACCATCCCAAACCGAAAGAATCTTCTGCGTCGAAGGAAGGACAAGGGAATTGGAATCTATTGCCGACTATCCGGCGGAAACGGATGAGTGGTATAAGCAGGAAACAAACCTAGTTTCTTCCTTCTGTCTGAACAGGCACATTACACACTTTACTGTTCTATTTGACTGAGATAAATGACTATTTGCATCTAATCATCTCTTCTATTACGAAAGCCTGACAAATCGGGCTGATACTAGCTTAGTTAGCTAGCTTAGCTTAATGGAAGCATGCTGTGCCTGTCTGCCAACTGAAGTGGCTGCTACTAATGGCTTGTTTTTTTGCATTTATAGGCTATCATTTGACCTACATGACAACATAACATGCTTGCCTAGAAGGTGCCTACTAAATTTCGACTTAAAGATACCTAGGTTGTAATTGTCAGGAAACAGCGAAACTGCCGCACTCAGAGACGCCAACTAACGCTAATCTCTGAGTTACTAATTTTGTTATTGAATAATAGTCTTTATTTTTATAATGTTAGGTACCATAGGTTTTGCTTTAATTGACATTAAATTAAAATGTCGTCTCTGAATGCGGAAGTATGTGGAAGTACTCTCGCAGTCGGCATGAGAAATGTCAAAGTGAATCGCTTTCGGTGGTTAACGATGGATTGAACTTACCTTAACCAGTCTACCTGGTTGTAGGAACGGCTTGAGATACTCGGGACGGGTGATGAAGGACCGGAACTGCGCTCCCAGCAGGTCTAACTGCGACCTGATCAAACAGTACGAGCCTATGGAGTGCTCCTCTTGCACCGTCATCGCGTCGTACTCTTTCTGCTTTGCTTTCATCTCTGGAAGGATGGAGGAAGACTTATTTACATTGACGATTTGCATAGATACCGGTTAAACATCGATAAAGCACTTTTAATAATTCGCCATTTACTAATTCATCTACGAACAACGCGTTAAAAAATTCTCGAATTTCAATAGGAAATCCCTAAGGATATAAGATAATAGTAAATAGTCACATTCCTTCGATACATGTTGAACATTAACAAAAATATATGTTTTTGATTCAGTATTGATTGCAGAAATTACATTGCTACAGTAATTAAGTATCGCAAATAAATAAATAAGTATCTCTGGACACTATTCACACAGCGCCATCTAGCCCCAAACTAAGCATTAGCTTGTGCTATAGGTGCCAGACAACGGACAAACATTACTTATATACTTTTTTTTAAATACATACATATTATACATAGAAACACCCAGACCGATACAAATAGACATGTTCATGCACACAAATGTTTGTACCGTGCGGGGATCGAACCCGCGACCTCTGGTGTAATAGCAGACTTCTCGACCATTACACCAAATGGCTCGTATTGGATTTGTTAGTTACATACATAAATTAGGAATTGACAAGATATGCACGTCAATAATACAACTAAAAATTCATTCATTCCTTCGTTTTTCATATGTAAAGTATACCAACAATAGGAAGTTCGTCAAAAAAAACTTACTGTCTATGAGATCTGGAATTGCAGCCTGGTTTTGGAACTGGTAAAAACTCCTCTCCAACATGTACTCTGGATTTATCTCCTCTACTCTCAACAGATTTAGAACCTGACAAATAAAAATAAGAGTCATCATCACCATCCACTGCCTCTTTTATCATCCATATTGCTAGGATTAAGAAACAAATAATAGGGTCTAAATGTCAATGTTTGTATCATGGAAAAACTATTTTAAGATAAAATTGCGGGCAGAAGAGCATGCGGAACACCTGATGGTAAGAGACTAACGCCGCCTATTTGCACAAAAGCAAATATCCTACAAAACATTTCATAACTTAAATTTTGTAAGACTTACCATGTTGTATGTAAGATGGAAGGCTGAGTTGATTGGATCAGCCTTGCCCTGCACCATTTCCTTGACCACAGAAGGCGTGACCTTCTGGTCGATCATGAGTATCACTATACCTTTGTCGTCGAGACCTCGCCGACCGGCGCGTCCTGACATTTGGATGTACTCGCCAGAAGTTATCTGATGACGTCATCGGAAAAAATAATAATAATTAATTTTGTAAGTGCAACAAATTATGAAAAATATAAAATACTAGCGGACGCCTCCGCGGTTTCACCCACGCGTAATTTCTTTTGTCAATTATCCCCCCATCCCCCCACATTTCTGGGATCAAAAGCATCCTATGTTCACCGGGGATAGTGTAGCTTTCCAACAGTGAATTATTAAGTGAATTATTTATATCGGTTCAGTAGTTTCGGAGCCTATTCAATACAAACAAACAAACAATCAAATCTTTCCTCTTTATAATATTAGTATAGAGTATAGACTATGGTCATCGAAAGTTTTTAGCCGTCGCTTCACATGCGTAAGGTCGAAGGTTCAATTTCGATGCGCATCTTCTTTTCAAAAGCGAAATTAGAGAGAGGAATCTGCACAGTGAAATGGTTCTCCTGTTAAGGGTTACAAAGGTCAGATGACCTCGCTCCTATTCAATAACTGAACATGCCAAATCCGGGAATATTTGTTCAAGAGTACCCTAAATAGTTTGGGACGAAGAAAGAGAAGTGAATAAAGGAAATGTTACTTACAAATCTGAAGTCTTTGCCGTCGAATTTCTGACAACTGGTAAACACTACCGTTCTCGCAGGCATGTTTAGGCCCATAGCAAAAGTCTCTGTCGCAAACAATGCCTGCAAACAATATACTAATGTAATTTTTATCAAGAGATAATATTAAACAAATGGATAGAAAAATCCATAACCATTAGAAATTAACTCCAAAATTGTTTAACGTTTTATTGCGTGTTAATATTCATAACTGTCTCGCTCGACACCCTTAATAGGCTAGTTTACCGCCCCTAGGACGGCAGACGGGCAGGGTTTTCCCACTAAAACCCTCCGTGCCACTGCCTTGCTGCCATAAGAGTGAGTGCCGTGGACTCCGAAACCCATAGAAACCATGAAAATTAATTGGATACCTTACCTTAATCAAGCCAAGACCGAACAATATCTCAATAGTCTCCTTGAGTATGGGCAGCAGACCGCCGTGGTGGATGCCGATGCCCCTGCGCAAGAGCGGGATCACGTTCTCGACCTGCGGCAGCTTGCGGTCCTCCTCGGATAACACGTCCATTGCGTTGTTGAATACTTCGTCTACTAGCTTTTTCTCTTCGACTGAAAAGGAATTTTTACAGTGAGTTTTTCGAAATAAATTGTTTAGTTTATGGCGTGAGGTATATTTATATTTTTTTATATCAGCACATAATGAGTAATTTCGTTATTCGTATTTAAAAAAATAGTTAAGTTATTTTTAGTAAAGATCGTAGCACGATCTATCCCTGCGGGTTATAGATGTGACAGCAATTATCGCATAGTATAACAAGCTACCGTTCTATCCACTTTGTCTAATGTTGTTGTGTTCGTAAGCAAGTTTATAGTACTTTGATATTTTGACTTTTCATGTTTTCATATACTGCGTGTTTTTTTAGTCGTTGTTTTCCCGCAGCAGATCGCTTCACCTTCAGTAGTACTATCGATTCATGCCAGTAATTTTTTTTTATTTTTTTTATGAATTTTTTTTAAACCTTTTTCTTGATTTTTTTTAAAAGTTTGATGGGAAAATGGAAACCAAATGTGAGTAAATAGTAAATAATAGTTTTTTGATAAACGCGAACGGCAATGACCCCGGCCGGTGACCGTCCGTGACGCAGCTAGTACTATTGGTTCGAGTTTCGTCTATGATAATCGTAAAACTTTTGATTTCTCTAAAGAAAGAACTTTATTAGTCTATTTTACTACTAAGAAAGAATCATTTTACTGCGGGAAAACAACGACTAAAATTCCACGCTGTATAACGTTTTCACCTGGGGCTACAGCCCTATTAGCAAACTACCCTATACCGTAATATGTTCGCAAATTAACTCACTGGTATTGAAGTCCAACTTGGCCATTTGCATAGCATAAGCTTCGCAGTCCTTTTTACTGAAACTGAATATGATGACCGGCGCGAAGTTGCGCTCCATTATCATTTTGACGATGTTGAAGATGTTGGTCTGGTTGTTGCCGCGAGGGCCGCCACGCCTGCCTCTCTGGTCGCCTTTTGCGGCGTCACCTGCGTTGCTTAGCACTGCCATCGCAGTGTTGAAGTTGTCTTCTTTAAACATACCCTGATCAAATGGTTAGATTAGACATAATGGTGGTAAGTAACAAATAGTGTTTCTGTCATCTACAATCAGTCCTCATGTGGTAAAATTACAGTTTGGTATAGTTTAATTTCAAAACGACAATGGTAAATTCAACAACACATAATCGGTACTATTTATTGATTGAAAAGGATTTCTTACACAAAATATGTAACAAGAACAGGCTGAATTTATTTAAAACTATACTCTTAACGAAAGGTACCATTGTAGGGCATTAATAATAAATGCCCAAAATTGGTACCATTTCATACACATTGTAATACTGGGAATTAGAAAGAGAACTATCGAGTTTCTTATTGATGTTTCATGTTTTCTACCTGCATTGTTATAGAAAACATACCAAACAAGGGAAACGAAACGTTTTTACATCCTATAACAACTTACCTTTTCATCCACAACTAAGTGTATGCCATCTCCCCCAGCCGGGAATATGTAATGCTGCAACGGAGTGGGTCTGTACTCCGTGTAAACCACATGGCAGGGCTGCGAGTGGAGCCGGCACACCCACTCGGCAAACTGCCGCGCGTTGGGTATGGTAGCGGACAAGAACACGTAGTGGACATTGTCAGGCAGAAGAATTAAGGTTTCTATAGAAAAAAATATGATAATTAACGTTTATTTATTTTTATTAGATTTGTAATATATACACATGCCTTATTTTATTTAATAAATTTTGGCTACATCAAAAAAACAGTTTCCTATTTTGCCATAGCTTCGAAACATAACATTATAGCATAAAAAGGAGCAAAAATTCTTATTACCTTCCCACACTACACCTCTCTCCTTATCTCTCATGTAATGAATTTCGTCAAACACAACCCAACCCACTTCCCGCATGATTTCAGATCCTCTATACAACATGTTTCTTAAAATCTGAAAGAGAAATTATCATATTTGCAAAGACATTTTCGTAATCTATTGTGACTGAATAATAAAAAATATAAATTTATAATATATCGCCTCTTTGCATCGACAACGTGATATATCCAATGTATTTTAAATTGACGATGTCACGTTGTCGAAGCAAAGAGGCGATATTATGTTTTTTATATGATAATATGCAACACTGCAACCACCCATCACAACAGTAAACAACTGGAAGTGGCAGCACTTAACACTTTGACAGCAGATCACGTACTGGGTACGGGTGGCATGAGTCTTGCATTAAAACGGCCGGCTGTCATAGTGTTAAGACTGAAAAAAGGTAATACTTAATTTTATATTTTGCGTTGTCTATTGGACTATCATGTCTGTATCAGAAGGTAATACACAAAATTTACCTCAGTGGTCATAATGAGACAAGAAGCTGAAGGGTTGATTGTCACATCTCCAGTGATCAGGCCTACATCATGGAACTCCTCAGAGAACTCTCGGTATTTCTGATTCGAGAGTGCCTTAATTGGTGTGGTGTATATCACTCTCTGTTTGTTTTTGAGTGACAATGCTATTGCATACCTATTAAAATGACACAAACTTAATAAATTAGTAACTCACATTAAATTGATGGCAATAAAAATTATTTAATATTTTATTCACTAGTAGAATCATAAAAAATGGCAACATTGAAACATAATTTTTTTAATACAATAAAATACTCACTCAGCCACTACAGTTTTTCCTGCAGAAGTATGAGCTGACACCAATACAGACTGTAGATTATCTATACACATGATTGCTTCTTTTTGAAAAGGATCCAATATAAAACTGTACTGTTTAGCCGGCTCGCTAGAGATTGGAATGAGAGGAGCATAGTCATGGTTAGGAGGGATGGCCACTTCATGTGTACAGCCTTCATGGGTCTCCAATGTGTGTATGACTATTCGAGAATTTAGGAGTTCTAAGCTGTAAAGGGAAATTTTGTTAAAAACAAAAGTTTGATAAAATTATACAATTTATTTTACTTACACATTTTCCATTTGACCCACAAATTAGTAAAACTAATACTTCTAGAGTCTAGACTAAAATACCTACCTACTTTTTATATTAATATTGTTTAGGTACAGTATAAAAAAACAATATCTATGGGCAAAAATGTGACATCACCCTGTTTCTTTTAACTTATTTTCAGCTTAGAATCAGATCAGATTAGAATTATATGCACACAATATTGCTAGGAACTTTCCTCAGACCCATTACTTTTATAGCCAAAAATATCGACCCATACAGCGACGTAGGGATCGATGTTTGGCTTTTCAATTGTACTGAATAGTTAATGAATCGTGCTTACTTTAAATCGCTAAGCATTTCATCGTCATCCTCATCAGCTTTAGGTTTTTTAGTTTGTGTCGTGTCTGCATAATGTACCTCCTCGTGCGGCCTTTTATTACTAGCTGCTGCAGACTTATCATTATCAGCATCACTAAAAATTGTGAGAATAATATAATTAACAATGAAATAGTTATTTAACCAATTGTATATAATATCATTGTATTTAACTAGTACATTTATAAAGGCTTTATAGGTTATGATTAAACATACGGCTTTTCATCCTCTCTTTTCACATTTGGGAAGTACAATGTTGTTTGTGCCTGATCCTGCTCTTCAAAACAATCAAAGAGATTATCAATATCAGCCATTGTCTCAGTTAACAAACAATTAATAAACAGAATTAAACATTGCACAATTTGAGAATTTCACTGGGTGACATTTGAGTTTTGACATTTCTTTGATGGAACAACAACATTTGGCCAAATCATCATAATCCAACGCTTGAAATTTTAGTGCTGTTCGAGCTGTTCGAGTACACATGGCATTATGGGATAGATTTATTTTTTGTAAATGGCAACATTTCTTATGACTCAGAGGTCACGTGACCATACAAGAAGCTTGGGTTTACGATTTGATTGGTGCATTTCTCAGGATTTCTTCTGTGAATTCCGCTTGCTTCGGTGTAGCGTGTGGATAATTTATTTTGTGCTTATTTTGTTTCCCGTGACTGAAAAACTTTACCACAATGTCATCAAAAACAAAAAAAACTGTAACGTCGTCTTCAAACATAAATGTGGTGTCATCAGTGCAAAGCCCACCTCAATCAAGCACCCCTGTTGGTAGCCGCCCTTCCAGCTCTGCCGGCCGGCCCAGCAGCCCGCTAAGCCCTACAAGACACAGCCGCCTCCAAGAGAAAGATGCACTCCAAAACCTCAACGACCGGCTGGCTGCTTACATTGACAAAGTTCGTCAACTTGAAAGTGAGAACTCGGGATTACGCCGGGAGATCCAAAGCACACATGAGGTGGTTACTCGTGAGGTTTCCAACATAAAGGGCATGTACGAACATGAACTACAAGACGCCAGAAAGTTGTTAGACGACACATCAAGAGAGAAAGCAAAATTGGAAATTGATTTGAAGAGGTTGTACGAGGAAAACGATGATCTGAAGAAACGGTATGTATACTCTCAGTAATTTCATGATAGGTCGAAGTAATTTGTTAACATTTTGTAACCTTATTTGTAGCATTTGTTATTCCTTCCGGCTAACCTTAGCGTGAAGTTTACGTCATCGGCGGCGTTTCGGAGCGGGCGCGGTGACGAGCGCGGGCGACCTCGCTTTTACGACATAGTCACAGAATATATACTAAAGTAAAGAAGCGACACTCAAGCATGTGTGCTCGTAAAATCGCTCGGGGCGCTGTGTGCGTGACCTAGGCGCGCGCGGGGGTGCGCGCGGCGTTCGGGGAGTGCAGCCTTCAGTCTCCGGACTGAGCCGGCTAAGGGTCTTATATCTACTTTCGCTCGCCGCTCGCTTGTCGGATATTGATTGCACGGACTGACTACGCGACGCAAAATCATGCCGGACGGGCGTTATTTAATTGTTGTGTTTATGGCTGTTTGAATTTTAAATAAAATATAAATTTATCTACTACCTATTTTAAAATTTCAAATATACGAAATTTTAATTGTAACAAAAAGCTCTGAAAACAAGGATTTCAGACGATTAAACTCGTAAACTCGCAAGTAGGTAAAATTTACAATAAATAAAAATTAAATCAAACCTTTCCCTTATTTACATGTTAAAGATTAAAAAACTAATTATAAATAACAGTAAATATAGTTTATGAGTTGCAATTTATGATCTACCTAGTTACCTAATATAATTAAGTAATTTATAGATTACAAAAACTTATTATAAATCAAACCCATGTCCTTGCACAAGTTTGTATTTCCTAACATACTATGTAATCTCCTTTGCCACAAATCTAAATTCCATTTCGGCTTAGATTTGTAGGCATTTCGGTATCATCAACCCTAGCGTAAAAACGGTCTGGCTCAAGGTCGCTGGCGCTCGAACTCTCACGTACAGAGAGTGTCACGGGTGTGACATAGTGACATCATAGCTACTTATAACCGATCCAATCACATACCAAAGAACCCCAAGCTACTCTAACTGCATAACTGACAAGCCCAGCATAACCACACATTACACAACATTGTGTTTGTAAACAATGATAAAACATTGTGTACTTGATAAATTAATTATGCTAATGCATCCAACACCTTTGATAACAGATTGTTTGATTGCTTATTAAATATTTATGCAAAATAACAATAGCTTAAATTCAGTTTTCAATGTTTATATTTTGTTACAACATTGAACAGTCTAAATAATAATCTATTTATGTCAAGGTGAAGACATGTTGTCATATCGTCTGAATTCAATGTTTGAAGTTGTGTATCCAAATTACGAGCTTGATGAAATTAAACTTGCAGTTAAAATGACCTTGCTCATGCTACAACAAATTCCATGCAGTTATCAGCAAACCGGTTTCCAAATTTGGTTACCAAATTTTGTAACTTATTGTCTCATTATTCGCCAAACCAATTAATACTGTATTAATTTTCATGTAGTAACTACCCAAATTAATAGGCAAGTCTTATCAAGCACTTTGTAAGTGCTGTTTACACAACATATTATATGATCTGGATTGTTTCAATTTAATGTTTTTCCATAGTCTGAGAAACTGAACCTGACATAGAACTTCTGCCCCCCTAGACAAGCGGCAATTATGACATTCATTATAGCTCAATTTGGGATAGCGAATGTCAAATCACATACCTACTTTCAACACGTAACTTTTCTATGGCATCTGTCAAATCCATACAAATTGGACTTAGCGAAATTCGCCAGCTATGAAGTGATGTCATCTTGTCTAAGCCCCCTGTAATATTTAAGATCCTTTAATGTAAATTTAGTTCAATATTTTCATTTGCATACTAATGGATAAAATTTTATACTTTAACAAAATTACTTATAATAAAGTAAAGGGATAATAAAATTATTTAAAAATATAGTTTCTCTTCAACAGCAATACCCATTAAAGGCAAAATTGAATGTAACCAATCTGAGTGATCTGAGTTCGAAACAGTAATCTGAGTGACTGCACTTAATTATATTATTTTGTTATTATCAGTACTAGGGAATGCAATCTCGATCTCGCGAGATCTCGTTTTTGCGAGATCTCGGCCTTTTTTTGCGAGATTGAATCTCGGTCGAAAACAGGACGAGATCTCAAGAGATTAACGAGATTGCACTCGAGCACAAAAACCTTTTCGAATCCCGGGTGAGGCGGCGGCTTGAGATAGCGGTCGTGGGAGGAGGTGTCTCTCAGTTTCGTTCGTGTCGTGCGTGCAACAATGAGGCTCAAACAATGTTTGAGCCTTGATCATCAGAGGAAGATTGCTTGCTTCTCTGTTTTTTACAGACTCCACTTTGGCGAGTGTTCTTCTCAACTGCACGACTTAATTTCGCCAGCTCCGTTTCATCACTGAACGACTAGACTAAGACTTCATCCGTATGCAGTCTAGAGAGAGTTGAGACCGTGTGTACGGACTAAGCGATTTGCTTTGTCTTTTTTGAAACGGACTGCCCGGGAGTGGAACTCTATGCCTGGGTCAGTCTTTCCTATCCATTATAACTTTGGGCTCTTTAAGGCCAGAATTAACGGGCTTTACCAAATCAAGTGCGCTCTATTGTGGACCGCATAGTGGTTTAACATCAGGCTGATCTGATGTGTGGTCAAGTGCTGGCTTAGTTCAAACACTAAAAATATGTCTTTTGAAAAAAAATTTAAAAATAATTAATAGTTTGTGATGTTTACGCGCGGTTACTACTCATTAAATAAAACAACTTAAACAGATAAAAACTCGCGACATATTCTACTTTTTAAATTTAAAACCCATGGTTTCGACCACTTTTCAACAGTCGTGATTACGGATTTAAAATGTAGAATATATTGCTAGTTTTTATCCGTTTTAAGTTGTTTTATTTCGTGAAAATAAATGTTTATCTTTTAATACCTACTTAAGATTTTTATTTAAAAAAAATCCTAATGTATTCAAATATTGTGATTATTTGCGAAAAAACACACAAAATTGCTAATCTCGCGAGATCTCGATTTGAGCGAGATCTCGCAGTACTGATATTCATAATCTCGCGAGATCTCGCTTGAGCCCTAATCTCGCGAGATTTGCATTCCCTAATCAGTACTATGTTTGTACACAATAATTTTTACCCATACAAAGCCAGGGCAGGCATCTAGTTGGTCATAATAAAATAGTCATTTATTTGAAATAATTTAATATACTGTTATAATGTCACAAAAATTTCAAAGTTATCAATGAAATAATTGCTGTTTGTTTTCAGTTAAGATAAATTTTGTCATTTGGTAATAACCTTGACTCACTTTCTTGTTTTTACAAAGAGTTTGTTTATGAATTATGATATTTAATTATAGCTTAAAAAAATTAAATTTTATTCAGGATGAAATTCAGTGATCATAATATAACAATAAAAACATACATTTAATGGATGAAACAATGTGGTGATACCTATACCTACTTTTAAATGTAGGTATATTAAATTCTGGAACTATGAAATTAGTTTGAACTTCAATTTAATATCGTTGTTGCCAAGACTTAATGTTGTGCTTAAGGCAAGTTTTGGTCAGCTAAAGTCATCCTCAAAGGCTGTTGACCCTGGGCTATATGTCGCTGGGCGCGTCGGTATCGTGCCCGCCTTGAGGTCGCGTGTAGGCTCTGTTATGAACATAATAATAATAATTTCTCCTCTACCTGCTGTGTTGTAGTTAGGATTTTTTTCTTTATTGTCTCTGTATTTTTTTTTGTGGTGTCATGTTTTTAAATATACCACATTTAAGACTGAATGTTCAGATAACTAATTATGTGCTGGCCTTTCCCCCGCGGCTTCGCCCGCGTGTTTATGAAGATCTAACAGAAATGTAATAGGTAGTTTTCTGGATAAAAAATAAGTCATTTATCAACCTTCCACTAAAAACGTCGTGGAAGAAGGACAAGAAAAAACAGTATTTTTACTGTTATTATATTGGAATGAAGCATTCTCCCTCTAGTCTAAATCTGTACCAAAATTTTAAAAATCGCGAAATAAAATTAGAGGGTTAACTAAAAATGCGTCGCGTCGAGTTTTCGAATTTCGGGTTTCGCGCATGCGCGCCAGGTCAAGATAAGCAATGTCTTGCTGTAGTCAAAGTAATCACTTTGATCCTTTTTATTTAATTTTAAATATTGTTTATTTTTAACTATTTATATTAGTCAATAGTATATTATATCCTTACATAATCATAACGATAATCCTTCCCAAATGTGTGTGTAAATACTTACTTACCTAATGAAAATTGTTGACATATGTAAGTCTTTTAAGTATGACCATTCGATATGTAATTTAGAAATAAAATACCGATTTCAGAATACCATTTTTATAACAATCTGATTTAGACCTATAGACCGTTTAAAGTCAAATGTTAACATCCCATTTGAATAAAGCACATCACATTTTAAGTGTGCCTACTATGTATTACAAAATTGTTCTGTTCAAATTTCGTTTACCATTACCATTCAGCTCTTGCCTTAACTAAGGATTCTTCATTTCTTCGTTTCCTTTTCTTATTTTTAAATACAGTAGAATCCGTTTATTATGACTCCGCCTATATTGACCAACCCACGGGACCAATCGGTTATTATGACGTAATTACACTAAGAAATTTGGTTTTCATATAAAATCTTTGTTAAAATGTCGGATATAATGACTTCGGTTACAGTGACATGTCGCTTATTATGACCTATTTTTAATAAATTGTCCGGTTTTAATGACCGACATGATTCGTATTGTTCGTTGATTTCCGACGTTTGGCACGCGGCTCGTTTTTGTTTTAAATCCAAGTGAGTAGTTGACAATTGAAGGTCATGCATTGTTTTTAGTGATATCCTGTGAAAAAAATGTCATCTCAACGCTGTAAAACATTTACAATTGAGGGGGAAAAATGGAGAATCATACTCATACAACCGCATCAAGGAATCGTTCAATTGAACCCTTTTGGTTTTAAAACATTTAAATTTAACGATTCGAAAACCGCGACAAGAAATTAACGCATTAATTCTTCAAAATATGTAGTTTTAAAATCATGAGAAACAAAAAATAAACTTTTTTTTACAAAACGCTTTGTATGACGTCCACTTATTATGACGCGTTTGTCAATTCCCATCGATGTCATTATAAACGGATTCCACTGTAGTTTAGCTTTATTTCCCACTAGCAGTTGCCCTCGCGGTTTCACCCGCGCGTAATTTCCTTTTTTAACTCCCCCCCCCCCCTTCCCCCTCCTATCCCCTTCCCCCTCCTATCCCCCTACCCCCTCATATCCCCCTACCCCATCATATCCCCCTTCCCCCTCCTATCCCCCTACCCCTCCTATTCCCCTACCCCCTCATATACCCCTTTCCCATCATATCCCCCTTCCCCCTCCTATCCCCTTTTCCCATCCCATCCACCTTCCCCCTCCTATCCCCCTTTCCCATCATATCCCCCTTCCCCCTCCTATCCCCCTCCCCCTCCTATCCCCTTCCCCCTCCTATCCCCCTACCCCCTCATATCCCCCTACCCCATCATATCCCCCTTCCCCCTCATATCCCCTTATATCCCCCTACCCCATCATATCACCCTTCCCCCTCCTGTCCCCCCTGCCCCTACTATCCCCCTTCCCCCTCCTATTGCCCCTCCCCCTCCTATTCCCCTACCCCCTCATATCCCCCTTTCCCATCATATCCCCCTTCCCACTCCTATCCCCCTTCCCCCTACTATCCCCCTTCCCCATCCCATCCACCTTCCCTCTCCTATCCCCCTTTCCCATCATATCCCCCTTCCCCCTCCTATCCCCTTCCCCCTCCTATCCCCCTTCCCCCTCATATCCCCCTTCCCCCTACTATCCCCCTTCCCCATCCCATCCAACTTCCCCCTCCTATCCCCCTTCCTCGTCCTATCCCCCTTCCCCCTCCTATCCCCCTTCCCCCATTAAAGTATCCTATGTCAGTCTGGGGTCTAAGCTACCCCTCCACTTATTTTCAGCCAAATCGGTTCATCCGTTCTTGAGTTATGAATAGTGTAACTAACCCCACTTTCTTTTATATAATAAGATATATAATATATTATATAGATATAGATATTACATTTTTTATCCAATTAATGTAGTGTATATATTAACATAAATTCATAACCATAGTCTTATAAAATATTTACTCAACATAGTACTAAGAAGTGTCGGTTGCGCTTTAAACTGTACCACGCTACGCAAATCAGCGATGTTTGCGGCACAGCCGTTTCTGGGTACGAGCGACATACGTCCTGCCTCTGAAGAGCCCGGCGGCTGACTAATTTGAAATGTTTTGCGCGGAGTGTTTTATAGCAGTTTAAAAAAATGTCTATAAAATAAATTGTGCATCATTATATAGGTTTTATGTATTCAAACTTAAGATAATATGTTCTTCTTTTAAGTTAGACTAAAAACTTTTTGTAAATTAAAGAAAAAAATGGTAAATTTTGCATGTTTACAACAGTGATTTCTTTGTAATTTCGCTGTAAATGGATTTGAATTTCGTATGAAAATAATCTCAAATTTAACTCATACCCCATCTAACTATTTGCGTAATGATATGTAGACTTGCATAATAAAGTAAAATGTCCTATTTTTACAATGGTATTAAAACAATTGAGCTTCGAAATCGATGTTAAAAGTGAAGTTTATAAAACACTGCTCGGGTAAATTGTCAGTATTCACAAATACTCCATAGAAAGAAAAGTGGTATGGGCTACGATTTTAGACAAAGATACTGTTTATAATAATTTGTGAGTCGCATGTTTCTTAGATCACGTTTTCATAGAAAATATCTCGTTGAAAACTGCCTATTTTGAGTCAAAACGGCAATCGAATCGTTAAACAGTCTTAACAGATAAAGTTTTTTTCGCATTTATTACGAATAGAAATGATTAATCCATATCTAAAAAGCCTAGGATAGGTTTCAATTGAAAAAAAATATTCACAGAACAACTTGTAAAACTTAGGAACAACTATTTTGTCTCGTAACATAAAAAAAACATATCCTAGAACATTTTTTAGTTGCGCGCGCGATCTATTTTTACACCACCTGCACCAGCGCATAATCAGCGACGATGAACGATGTTAAAATAAATAAACTACATAACGCTTAACTGCATCCATTATTAATTTAGGATTAACGTTATCTACAATAAACTTTAACATAACTAGGTTCATAACTGCAACCCCCACATTGATCTCCCACATCGCGTGCTATATTTACCTTTTAAACTATATTTTGCACATGTTTTGACGTCAGATTTCCGCCTAGTCAACCGTTAGTCATTCCGTTTGTCCTTATTTTAAGGTTAACGTAAAACCTTAGGAAGCGTGATTAATTATATTTACGGAACACGCTTACCTTACTAAAGACACTGTTCCAACAGACTAGATTTTGAATAGGTACCTACCTACCAAGCTACACTCTACAGATATAGGATAAAGTTTTCAATTTGAAACAGATTAATTTCGGACTTATTTGGTACTCGACTAGCCCTATGGTAGTTCAGATACTGCTATTTACTAAGAAATGTAGACTAGAAAACCCGAAAACTGGATATTCGAGGTTATTGGCCGGTGGATTCGATATAAAAATGATGTAGCGCGTGGGTGAGCTGAGCTGACATCAAATCCTCGGCTTTAAGACTTACCTCATTATCATTGGTATTTTGAGAATTTAACCTTGAAAATGATACTAATATTAGGTGCTTACTTAATCGCGGTGTCGTTGGTATTGACTGGACAATAATAATGTCGTCATCAAGTCCGCATCACGCTTAAATAAATTGTTTGCGTCAACATCGTTTAACCGGGTGATGTTTTATCAATAGCTTTGTAGATAATATTCCCTGCTTATCGTTATTTTTGGCAACTGACGGCGCACCACAAGTTTGGAAGTGGGTCAGACGACTTCCCCCTTTCTCTTTAATTTTTCTTGATCACGCACTGCCGTCGTAATTGTAAATCGGCCAAGGCCCCATGCGGGACCGCGGCCCCCGCGACGTTAGCGACGTCTCGACGGAGCGCGGGAATCGGGTACGCTTGAAATATTTCAAACAGCTGGAATTATCACAGAAGAGCTAAGCAAGACACGCGGGAACCGGATAGCGATGTGTTTACAAAAACATTCCGTATGTCGTTGCGCAAGAACGCGCAGACACGAATCGGCGTTGCCTCGCTTGGATGTCATGGTTGCAAGTTTTCAATAACTTGACCCTCCTTTTATGTATATGAATTTTGGATTGGAGGAAACAAAAGATACTTAATTCTTACTAAAAACTGAAAGTAATACGAACCGCGTACCTACACATAGGTACGTTAACCGTCTATTAAACAGTTTTCAAGTACATTGCAATGATAAGCGCGTGTTACAATACTACTACCAACGTGACGAACAAATAATATTCGTACCATATTATGGTTGATTCATCAATTAAATACAACTTGTTTGTTTAATCAGTTCAAAATTAATAATATAGCTTTATTCAAGAATTCAGTTGTTTATGGATCCAAACCGCGTTAGTTAAATTGTTACTACAAAATCCGTAACGTAAATGAAGGTCCTTAACTTAACCGGAAATAATAATGCTTGTTAGGATCTCCCTATAAGGATTCAAATAAAACACGCAAGGATTTGACTTATACAGGAAACGAAAAGCAGTAGGCCCTTACTGAGTTACTTATTAGAAGCCATTCTATTTTAAATGGTGCTCTCTTATTCTTGAACTCTATCTGGTTCGATACATTTAAACATCATCATTTACCTGCTCTGATCAAATCATAATAATGTATTTTTTTTCTGTCATGTTCCAGCCTGGACAAGAAGACGAAGGATTGCACACAGGCAGAGAACTTGGCTCGCCACTACGAGACCCGATTCACAGACGAAAGCAACAAGTACAACACTGCTCTCGCTGACAAGAAGAAGGCTCAAGATGAGGCCAGGGTATGTATATTTTTGACCATAAGCCATTCTTTATCATTACAAGAATCAACTTGTTAAAACGTCACTTGCCAATGCCATTTTTATACTGCGGGAACTTTACATGGCTTTGTCATTTGTTGGAGACGGTGGGTGCACGGGTGGTGTGTGGGACTAGCTACCGATCAGAAAGCCAGGGTTTACCTGCTAACCCCAGGGATTCTAAATCTTTAGGTTTAAAGACAATTTATTTCTCATAAAATTTAACAGTTCATTTAAAATGAGATAATGCACTTAAAATAATTGTACTTTTTCTTCACTGGAACCAGCTAGCAGATATGTAGACAGACGACAGCGACATCTTTTCGTATCGGAGGCATCGTGGTGGAGGATATTAAGGCTCTGACCATAATAATGTCACACATAGATCCACAACGTCACTGGCAAATCAATTAAAGCAAATAAATGAAAATTAGTCTCTTTTAATAGTTACAATTACAGGAGATGATTTTCGTGCACATGAATTTAACCCAGTATTCTGATATTGCGGCCCAGTCAGTGGATAAGTTACTATACCGGAAAAGTATAATGTATATTCTGAACTGGTTGTGATGTCCAAGTTCGCAATTAATTTTGTTAACTTTATGTTAACCACTATGCAAACAATAAAAACTTGTAGTATTTAGCAACACTTAGGTAACTTCAAACATTCGACTTACATAATTACGAATGCAGACGTATTTGTATATGTCGTGGCCATATCGTAGAATTGATAATTTCATGAAATGCTCGATCATTTCGTGAAATGGTTGCATTCCGTGAAATGGTCAACTGTCTATTGGCCACATCATGATGTGGTTTGGTCAGATCGATGATTGAAAATCGTTTCTCGATTTGGGCAGCTATACGGGCGACTACTTCATGATGTGGTCAAGATTATTTTGATAATATCGTAAAATAGTTACATTAAGTGCCATTAAGTGTAAAAAATGGCGGCCGCAGACCATATGTTCTGAGTCGCGGACGGAATAATACTAAAAATTAATGTGTAATTGACATGTTTGATTGAAGATTCGGACACGTTATATTCGGACACAGTGGCTGAATTGAAACTTTTTATTTTTAATGTTTTCACTGTATTTGGACATCATCGATTTTTGAGTCAAATTAAATCTGGCCAAATTGAGTTGGCCACATCATGAAATGCAACCATTTCACGAAATGGTCGAGCATTTCATGAAGTGAGCAATTCAACGATATGGCCACGACATATATATTAAAATAACTTAGACATTAGGATGAATAGGTTAAACGTTACGCAGATCTACATTAATGTATGGGATCTACAGAGGACCGCTTAATGTAAAAAAACTAAATTTTATGTATTGAGTTTAGATAAAAATATTTTAAATTACTGAAAGAAAACAGCTGAATTTTTTTATGGGTCTACTGTTATGTACATGTACTCGTATTACTGTTAATACAAGTACATATTTTACACTTGCATAGAATGTTAATACGCGATTACATAGTATGCATTAGGGAATGGTCCCGGGAAATCCCGGTCCCGAAATGCCCGGGAAATCCCGGGATTTGCCGACGACTAAAATACCCGGGACTCATGACCTCGTCCCGGGACTTTCGGGACTTTCGGGACTAAGTAAAGAGCTCTATTTTAAGTGAGATTTTTGGCAGATTTGCAAAGGTTGATCCGTGGCTCACCGTTCAAATTAAATTGCACTTAAAATATGTACTGAAAATAATAAACGTTAGATACTAGTTTTTAGATTATCTCGCGATTATTCCTCAATTTTGTAAAATGTGTACTATGTGCAGTAAGTTATCGGTTAATTTCGAATTAATGTTATTGTTTGCATCATGTTCCGGCTCCATTTATCGAGAGAGGAATTTTAAGGGCAGTAGTAATGCTCCAAGCTGGGGCTGCCCAACAGAGTATTGTTGAGGAGATTGACACAAGACAAAAGTTATTGTTACGTTATCGTGATACTGGTGAAGTGGCTGAAAGACACCCAGGCGGGAAGCGCATAAACACTCAACGAAAAGATCGATTTTTGCTAGTTGCCGCGAGAAGACAACCAAATGTTACGGCCATGCAATTGGTTCAGAGGCTCCAGCCAGAGCACCAGTTGCTTGTGAGTGACCAAACTGTGAGGAAGAGGTTGCATGAAGCTAGCCTTCATGCCCGCAGACCGTTTCGTACTCCAGCACTACGCAGAAGAAATCGTAGACGGCTAGAGTGGGCTCGTGAACATTTGCTCTGGGAAGATAACTAGTGGTCTGTGGTGCTGTTTACCGATGAGTCCTAGTTCGGTCTCCATCCCGATACACATAGAGTACGTGTTGGCAAATTCCTGGACGTGAGAGCCGCTCCCACCACCCTCAGGAAGTCCATCCAGATTACGACGGGACAATATGGTTTGGGCAGGAATTCATGTTGATGGAAGAACAGACTACGTTCGGATCAGAAACACCATGACGGGTGAAAAATGACGTAACGAGGTGCTAGTACCAATAATCTACCCCCATCGACTACAAATGGGCCAAGAATACACGCTCATGGACGATAACGCCCGTCCGTACACAGTGAGAGTGGTGACGAGCTGGGTGCAGGAGCACGACGAATTGGTCTTAGGTAGCTCAATCGCCTGATCTAAACCCCATAGAACACGCGTGGGACATGCTCCAAAGAAGGGCTTTGAGGAATTTCCCTGCAAACATTGCGGCGGAAGAGCAACTTTTTATGCATCTTAGCCAGACCGGAAAAAAAATGAAAAACACTTGCAGGACCGTTATTAACGTCATGGGTGGTTTTAGTTACTACTGATTTTTCACACTACTGTTAAAAACAGAATATTTTTTTCTTATTTTTCACTTTTCTTTGAGAACCACATTCATTGTTAGTTTACCATTATTTCAAATTTTTTCTTTATTTGAAGAATTTTTTTATGCCAAATAAAACAGTTTTCTTTTATTCTGAAGTGTACTCTAATGGGCTTTATAAAAATATTGTTGTATGTTATTTTTAATAAATTTTTAGTTAATTGAGTTTATACGAAATATTTCTAGACAGTGTTGATGTGTGTATTAAATTGTAATAAATACTCGTGTAGCGAAAGCGTGTAGAAATCCAGCGTTTTATTGCCTAGAAAACGAATAAATATCACATTCTGGTAAAAATCCCGAAAGTCCCGGGAATCCCGGTTCCTTTATCAGGTCGTCCCGAAATTCCCGGGACTCAAATATGGCACCGGTTCTTCATTCCCTAGTATGCATACATACGTTAATTATTTTTCGATATAAAATTTTAAAAATAAGCCTACATATCCTCCATTGATTAATATCGATATTATCATTCCTATAACAATATGATATCTGACTGTTAGTGTGTAACTTCGGATATCATTACCAGCTAATTCACTACTAAACACAATCCACATTGTTATAATGCAAAACATTACTTTATATTTTGTGGGATTGGATTGCAGGAATCTATTCCTCTTTTTCTTAAGTTAATTTATATCGTCTTCTACTTCTTCACACGTCCAATCATCGACCACATCTCCTGGGTGCAGGTTTCCCCCAACGATCTTCACATTGTCCGACCTATAACAAAAGACTATAAATTGACTAGCTAATATCCCGCGGGAATAAGACGTTTCCAGTAGTAGGAATTTTATAGCCTTTCTCCTAATCCGAGTTATAAACTATACGTGTGACAAATTCCATCTAGATCCGTTCAGCCGTTTAAGCGTGATTGACAAACATCCAGACTTTCGCATTTATAATATTAGTAGGACTAGTTGGATACAATATAACCGTATGTTGTCCCAACCCAGGACCTGGCCAAGGAACTGGAGAAGCTGCGCAAGGTGTACGCCGACACGCGAAAGACGCTCGAAGAGGAGATGCTGTGCCGCATCGACATGGAGAACACCGTGCAGAGCCTGCGCGAGGAGCTGTCCTTCAAGGACCAGGTGTTCCAACAGGAGCTGCAGGAGACCCGCACCCGCCGGCAAGTCGAGATCTCTGAGATTGGTGAGTAGCTCTAAAACCTAAAGCCATCAAATAGGGTATTTGATAACAATTATTTTATTTGCTTTTTATACAGTTTATTCAATAAACAGCACTAACCTTTTTAAATTTTGAAATATCTTTTGTATTTTCGGAGTTAGATAGTTGTAAACTTCACGATAAGACAAGGAGAGCGCTACATGCATGTGACGTCACATAACAGTAGCACCATACACGCGCCATATAAAATGTTGTTTTAGAAAGAGACACTTAAACTGGAAATAAATTGCTTTGTTTGTACTTGAATACAGTCGCAAAATATTATAATTTCAACTACAGTCAAATACCCTATTCTAAAACCTAAAGCCATTTGATGGCTATGTTTTGTGTTAAAAAACAGACCTTTATTTTCGCGAAGGATAAGGCGTTTAAGCGGTTTCGGAACTACAAGCTAGCGAGACATGCGCCCTTAAAGGAGTAAAGGCGTTCATCCCACTTACTTAGTAACTTCCCCGGTTGCCTCTTCAAACCTGAAGAGACTAGACCATTCCTGCCTGTAACGATTGGCCGACCTAAATTTTACCGACATTCAATTATATAATTTTTTTTAATTAACCAATAGAAATAACTTACTCAAGTGACTCATAGTAACAATTATGTCTTGTGAAGTAATTGACAATAAACTCAATCATTATGATAATTCAATTCTTGATCAAGTAATCATAAAAGAAAAATACACAAAGTATAAACAGTCATGCTATTATGTTGACTCACTTACACAATAAATTGAAATCTAATCTGATATGCTGGAAGATTGCAAAAAAATCGCTTATTTCCATGGAAATAATGGAATAACTTTACAAATACACATTTTACATGATTTCCAATTAAATTGGCACACAGTGCTCGTGAGATCATAATTATAATAAATTAATAAAATATTTTAAATGTGTAAGAAAAACTGACCAATCCAATAACCAACTTGTTAAACAATACATAAACGACACGTTTTACGTTGTTGTCCGATGTGTCATTATCTTAAAATATATACTGCCTTACTCATAAATTAATTGCACTAATACATCTAGAGCTATACTAATGCATCTTGTATTAGCAATAAGTTCTCTTGTTGGTTGCTTATCTGTACTGCAAAAATCACTATATCTGTTCTGTTCTAAAATTACAGAATAACCTATTTATTTATCATAGGTTACCTGCTAACAGATAGTTACAAGCAAATGTTGCAATCTAAAATGTTTACAATTAGTAACAGATTATCTTCTCGGTATTTCTTGTGTATCACAAAATATTTACTATAATGTAATTACTTTTCGTGTAGTCAGTCACATGTATTTAAATTTACACACGTGAGGTCTTATGCGAATGCGATTAGGTACACATTTCAATGAGTTTGGGGCTTTGGGCACATGGCATTGCTCATGACTAGTCTGTATTATTTTGTAACTACAAAGTTAATGTAGAAGATCAAAATACTTTCATGCAATTTTTCAAAATACAGCTATGCTTACAGGAAAACCTCAGTACTTATGCTCTTCAATACATAGTATAAAGCAAAGTCGCTTCCCGCTGTCTGTCCCTATGTATGCTTTATAACTACGCAACGGATTTTGATGCGGTTTTTTAATAGATAGAGTGATTCAAGAGGAAGGTTTATGTGTATAATACATGCATAATATAGTAGAGAAACACCATTGCATCCGTGCGAAGCCGGGGCGGGTCGCTAGTAATACTAATAAATGTTATCTTTCTAGATGGACGCTTAGCTCAACAGTACGAAGCGAAGCTGCAGCAGAGCCTGCAGGAACTGCGCGAACAGCAGGAGGCCAACATCAAAGCCAACCGCGATGAGATCGAGGCTCTCTATGAGAACAAGGTAAAACAATTGTTTAATCCTTATCTCGAATATGGCCCCAAGCCCACCTTTGCCAAGTGCCTAAAGAATCAATTGCATGGAATTTATTAGTTTTTAAAACATGGTCTAGATACATGGACTAAGACAACATCTCATTAATACTCAATAGAACATAATTAGGTAAAAAGATTGAGACTACATTTCAATAGACACCTGTGCAGTAAACATTAGGTTTTTCATTCAAATAATTTACTACTTATCAATGTCGTTACTGTATGTTATCACTTTAATTTAGGGCATGCCTAAAAATACTCTAAAAGAAAGTTTCCTCTTGTTCTTTTTGTGCTTACTAGTTTGGTAAAACTATTTTTAATGAATTATAAGCTTGCATTTGACCCCTATCTCACCTGATAATAAGTGATGGAGCGGCCTACGTTGTTACATGCTTACCTAGAAGGAGTTTGTTAATTCGCGACTTGTAGACCCCCAAATTGTAACCATAAGTAAAAACAGATTTGGGCAATGAGTTCCACAGTTTGAAGTTGGCAAGATAGAACTATAGTAACTATTGAATGTAATATGTATGTTGTTATTAGATGAAGAACCTGCAGGCAGCGGCGAACCGCAACAGCAGCGCCGCCACGGTCGCGGTGGAGGAGCTGCGCACCATGCGCACGCGCATCGACTCGCTCAACTCCACCCTCAACGACCTCGAGAATAAGAACGCCGCACTTAGCGTGAGTAACACATTAACCTGTTAATTAGTAACTCAAATCTTATTGACTTTGATTACAGGCAAGAAATCAATGCATGTTTCCAATTGCTACATTGTTATTTTTTTTCTATGTCAGTTGGCAGACAGCCAACCTAATGGATTCTGTAGCCTATTTTATTAAGAGTCACTTTGATTTCAAGTACATACATCTCCCACATAAATATTGTTGGTACACAGTCAGTGCTGTTATGGCGGCAGAATTAACATGTTAACTAGATAGTAACTGTGTAAAAGTGTTCCAAATGAACTTGTTGTATATTCAACGGCAAAGGAATGCAGTCAGATATCATTCGGTCTAATCGTATCAGGATTATGGTGCAAACATTCCCAGACTCAATTAGACGCGGCGCGTTCGCCCGCCCCGCCCCCGCTTCCTTGACATTCAAGGCCAAAATCTTATAAGAAAGCATCTGTACTTGCGTAGCTGATTGATCGTGAAAGATTGGCCCCCGTGACCTAAAACTCAGCTAGGAAAGGACATTGCAAAAGACTGGGCCCAAAAAAAATGTTTTGCAGATTTGGGACATAAACTACGAAGTAGATCCAATAAACACCTTTAACTTTTAATATGGCGTCGACAAAATTGGTCCTAGTGAAAAAAAATATGTTTATTATGTTAATTATTTATGTTCATATAAAAATAATAAATTATTATGGACGATAACTTTTTCCTCCTGGTACGGATTATGGTGTCATCATAATAAAAGTTGATGGTGTGTGTGTGGTCTTTCACGTAAAATACATCTCATCTCTGTACATTTACATAATTTTTTGGGCCCAAGAACAATGGAAAGTTTTGCATTCTCCTTTACTATAATATCGATGTCCTGGTCATGGTTAGAACCGGTGCCGCGAGCTGGAGCGCCAGCTGGAGTCGGAGCGCGCGCGGCACGCCGAGGACCTGGCCGCGCTGGAGCAGGAGCTGGCGCGCCTGCGCGACGAGATGGCGGCGCAGCTGAGAGAGTACGCCACGCTCATGGACATCAAGATCTCGCTCGACCACGAGATCGCCACCTACCGCACGCTGCTCGAGGGCGAGGAGGACAGGTAAATAAATAAATAATAAATAATTATCTCTGGACATTATTTACACAGCGCCATCTAGCCCCAAACTAAGCATTAGCTTGTGCTATGGGTTCCAGACAACGGATAAACAAATAAATAAATAAATGTCTCTGGACATTACGCATGATGAGCAAAGTTGTGGGTTGGATATTCGTCCAATAAGGGTTTTTCAGAATTAAAAATTCACTAGACGGCGCTAGATACATAAGGTCTAACTAAAATGATGGGAACGTCAAACCGTCATCATGAATGTCAAAATGAACTATATACCGACAAACTTATCTGTTCCGGTGGCGGCGTCGCTACTGTCTATCTAGAACTTTCATTAAATATCGTTTTTGCATTGCATTTCACGTAGTTCCAATTTTGGCCACCGGAACAGATAAGTTTGTAGGTAAGTCTGTAACCACGTTTTAGGTGGACCTTATAGCTACGTAGCGCCACCTAGCGGATTTTTATTCCGAAACACCCTCATTATATATTTTAAGTGTAATTAAAATTAAAATTGTTTATATATGGTCAGGCTGAACCTGACATCGCAGTCGCCGGGTCGGGAGTCGCGCGCGTCGGCCAGCGGCAGCACGGCCGGGCGCGGCACGCCGGGCCGCCGCGCCACGCCGCTGCGCGCCGCGCGCAAGCGCACGCTGCTGGACGAGAGCGAGGAGCGCAGCCTGCACGACTTCAGCGTCACCGCCAGCGCCAAGGGCGACCTCGAGGTGGCCGAGGCCTGCCCCGACGGCACCTTCGTCAAGATACGCAACAAGGGCAAGAAGGTATGCCAGTCGTATTCACTTAAAGCCTGATTTCTCTTTGGGTGCGTTTGGCAGAAAAAAGCGCTAGGAAGCGCTTGTAAGCAAAATGGCGTATCTACTTCAAAACAAACAAAATATAAGTAGGCAAAATGACGGATTATGTTAGCGCTATGAAGTTAGCAAACGTGTCCTGGCCGAAAACTATTTTCAGCGCTTCCTAGCGCTTTTTTCTGCCAAACTTTGGTTGTGTCAGACTGCTCTCCTATCGTGCGAGAGAGTGGAGAAATAGAAATAGTGCACTTGTACAAGTGAGTGCATAAGCAGAGGTGCTCTCCCTATCAACTAATCAAGGGTGCGCCAATCAACTAACTATGCAAGGTAAATAACTTTACTTACCATTACATGACATTATTTATTGCGCCAGTATTTAGAGAAATGTGTGTTTAACGTGGTTAACCACTCAATCCCGAACCGGCACTCGCGTGCCGCTTAACAATTATTGTGTCTGGTGTTCCGGGGCTAGAAGGATTAAACATACATTTCTCTTAATTTATATTATATTTGCGTATATTTTAAATGCACTTAAGCTAAAATAATATGAGATTAGGACTTAAAACACCAATTATCTTTAGCAAAACATATCGCCAGGTCATTTACTCTTAGGCAATTTTTTTTTGTCAAAATATTGAAATTGACAGATTTCAAATTGATCATCATAATAACCATTTAAAAAACTGAAGTTTCATAACAAATCCTTCCCCTCACAGGAGCAAAGCCTAGGCGGTTTCCAGCTGCACCGCAAGGCCGGCGATCAGGAGACGGTGTTCAAGTTCCACCGCACGGTGAAGCTGGAGCCGGGCGCGGTGGCCACGGTGTGGTCCGCCGACGTGGGCGCCACGCACGACCCGCCGCACGACATCGTCATGAAGGGACAGAAGTGGTTCGTCGCCGACTCCTTCACTACGGCTCTGCTTAACAACGACCAGGAGGTGATTATCTATAGTCCACTTTTTTAAGTTATAAAAGTTTTGCTTGTATTGTAGCTGGCAACCTATTTATAAAAATGACTACTGCCATTTTCATGTGTTATGTCAATTTCTATGGCACAAGTGTTCTTACGCTGCACATTACAACGAATGTTGTAACGCCATCAAAATATCTGGAAATACACGAAGCATCCCCGCTGAAACCGGCGCCATCTTGTACGGGTGCAAATGTGAAAATTGATAACGGACATGACAATGCATTGTTACAATTTGATATTTCATATGGATGGTTATCACATAAGTAGTCTTTTATAAGAGTAATATTATATTTTAAAAAAGTTTCAGTATATTGCAATATGTTCTACATCAAAATAATATTTCCAGGAGATCGCCATATCGGAACGCCAGCGACGACAGGTCAGCACCAGCGCGCAGCGACACCGCGAGCTGGCGCATAAGTACCCCCGTCGTGAGCAGGTAAAGCTAGAATTTGTTTATTATGATTCTTTTATTACCACATTCGTAGATGTTTAACAGCGGAGTAAAGAAAACGTAATTATAAATTACGAACGTTACGGTATTAACGTTTATCTTGTATTGCAGCTGGGAGAAATCCGAGAAGGCGACGAGAACTGCCGCATCATGTAACGCCCGCGGGCGCAGCCGCCACTCGGTGCCTCACGCTTCAGAGGGAGCTAGCCATTATGCCCTGTGGGCAACCTCCTCACACCACCCGCTGTAATTTCTTTAGAATGACAGATGATCATGTTACGCAAAGTATTTGATTCCTCTTCTGTTTCTGGCTCCAGTCATTTTTAAATCAAAATGTAGTCGAATTTGTGTTCAAACGTATTTAGTTAAGGTTAATAGCAATTATGACTGAATGAATTAGAAAACTTTAACTTTACCAAATATCTGTTTGCTTATGTTGTAAATGGCAAAGATATTTAACAACGATGGTTAGAAGACTGTACCGTCTGCCGCGCTAAAGAAATGTTCTGCCTACTTGATTCACCGCCTTACTTATGGCCTTTCCTACCTTCACGTCGACGTAGAAATGTGAACAAAGTACAAATTCTCGTTCACTCTAACGTGGGTAAGTATATAAATATAACAAATTTTTATTATTTTAAATCCCCACCCTCACAATGCACTAGATTTAAGTAATTTTATATCCGTAATAATATAATTTAAAGTATCCATCAGATAACAGATGAATCATAGTAGATAAGATCTACTAATATAATTGTAATCTTAGTGACACGACTAGAGAGATCATTGTATTAGGTTAAGGTTCAAATGACAGTTAACTCTGGCATTGAAATAGTGTAAGTCCCAGTTTTCACTACTGATTGCTATTTTTAAATGAGATAAACAGGTGCAAGTCTCAAATAAAGGCTCTGATATGAAAAAAATATTCAGCATTTATAGAAATATTATTGTTTACCTGAATATTTGTAGAAATAATAGGTACTTGTTAAACATCTATTTAAATGTCATTTTAGTCTTTTTTTTTCTAATTAGTCATGTAATTCGCAAGTGTGTTTCTTTTTGTTGTAATCACAAGAGAGGATTGAATCTGATTCATTTAAAATTGGCTTTTTCCGTTGTTTAGAAATCATGAGACCTTTTTAATTTGGACTCGGTTTTATATCTTCCATATGTAAAATACCTATTATTACAAATAAAATTATATTTAGGTTTAATTGGGACTTTTATTTTCTGCCCCGCCTTTCCAGGTCAATACGTATCCTGTGTCAAAAAAAAATGCCTTAATAGCAAAGATGATTGGGTTGAGTAAGCCACATCTGGCTGCACTTTTTTTTTTCTATAACTTAAAACATTTATTTATTTCTCGGGATTTAATTTGACCACATTATTTTGATGTTTACATTGGGCTACTATTACGTCAGTACATAATATTTCTATAAAAATGATGTTATTCTACCTAGGCCTTACGACCATATTTTTTATAAAAGTTCTTGTTAAGCAGGTACCAAAATATTCAACCATCTACCTAATCATATTAAGCTTTTGAACTTTCCTAAATTTAGACACGAGCTTAAACGTTGGTTAATAAATAATGTATTCTATAATTTAACAGAATATTTTGATTCTAAGCATTAGTATTAATTATTAATATTAATATGAATAAGTATTGCATGCCCGATGTGGGTAACTGTTGAAACACAATATCCTACAAACTTATCTGTTCCGGTGGCCAAAATGGGGACTACGTGAAATGCAATGCAAAAACGATATTTAATGACAGTTTTAAATAGACAGTAGCGACGCCGCGCGCCGCCAGCGGAACAGATAAGCGATGTATGTACCGGTCAACATCACGGTAAACACTTGCAGTTCGATAGCACTTATGCCCCCGCCTAAGAGCGGTACAAAGTCCAGCCAGTGTTACGTCTGACGTGCTTTTGACTGTACTTTAAATATTTTTTAATCGCGCGTTGTAGGTTGACCATTCGTGAAAGATTTCTGCCATTCTAGCAAATTTTGCCCCTATTTTTGAGCTGTGGCAGATAAATAAATAAATTGGGCGATTTTCTGACTGCCCGTTTTGTTAGTTCTCAATAGATGGCGCCGTTCCAACTATGCATTCACAAGGAACGGAACGTTATAAAGTTTACTTCGACATGACTTTTATTTCATAAAACGGAACGTTTTGTTTATGTCAGATGTTGGTCAGATGTCATTTTCATTCCCGAAAAAATTAATTGATAGTAAAAAACACAAAGCAAACAAATAAATAACCACTCAACGCCGAACCGGCACTCGGGTGCCGCATAACAATAGATTTTCTATTGTGTCTAGTAATCCGGGGCTAGAAGGATTAAGAAGAAGAATGAGTAAAGATTATGGCTCCAACATACAAAACCAGAGGTAATATTATATACCAACAATACATGTACATTCTTCGTTTAACGCAATCTAGTGAAGCTTTTGGAAGCCCTTTTTTTAAATGGCCTGTCTGAAAATCGTCCATTGGTTTGGTTAAGTTTATTCCTTATAGAGTGTTCTACTTTAAGGTTTATTCGGATGTTGTTTTCTATTACGCTTTATATTCTATACTAGCCTTCTGGCCGCGGTTTCACCCGCGCGTAATTTCTTTTTTCCGGGATCAAAAGTACCCTATGTTCACCGGGGATAGTGTAGATTTCTAACTGTGAAAGAATTATTCAAATCGGTTCAGTAGTTACTGAGCCTATTCAATACAAAGTATACAAACAATCGAATCTTTCCTCTTTATAATAGTTTATAATATTAAGTATACTCGTACCATAGATGGGTAATAAAATTATGATCATCTTAACATAATAATATCATACATGTTACGGTAGCTGGTGATACTGATGAAGATATTATATAGCTAATCGTCCGCATATTAAGAGTGTGAGTGAGCGCATACGCGACGGATGAATGGCAATTTAAAATAGACAAGATAATATTTTGTTAGATGGAGTTTTTTTTTAACTGTCGACTATTTAGATAGTAAGTAATCGGTAGGTATCAATGTAGGTATGGGTAGGTACCATAGATTTAGTATTTAGTATGTAGGTATGCAGTCAGTGTGCGTGTGGCATAAACTTAAGTGGTGGGCTGTGTGGCACATTCCCACCTTTCGAGATGGTCACCCTAAAACAGTGACTGTTAGTGATGCGACTCGTATTAATTTTTTTAACTTGATTTCGAGTCGTCTAGTCATTCGAGGGACCAAGTAGTACTAGTTGTGAAGAAATATGATATTTTAGACACTTGACCACCGCCAAAGAGCATGATTAGGAGACCCTACAGGGACAGTGCTATTTCTACAATGCTTGGAGATCCAAGCATTGTAGAAATAGCACTGTCCTTGTTACAATACTAAACAAGTCAAACGGGCGAGTAAGTAACTCAAGTTTTCTCGGGAACGAGTAGGAACTCAAGTTTTTTCGAGCCGGTATTTTCTCGAGTATTTCTTTTTGCTAATAATTAAGAACCGTTTTGAGTCCATCACTAATACGCACTGTCACTTTGACATTTGTTGTTTGACATTTATCCAGTGGTTTTTGGTTAATATATCGAAATTTAAAAAGATGCCGGGTTGTAAATAATTTTTGATATTTATCATACAGGTAAGTATTTGCGTATTGTATTTATTGTTTTATTAAATTATATTGCCCCAATAATTGGTTTGTAAAGTTTTTCTAATATGCTAAAATAATAACAAACTTTTAGATTATACTAATTTGTATTATAACTTATTAAGATAAAGTTAAATCTTTGGGATAAAGATTTATTGTGGTTTTAGTATTCAAAACCCTGCTTTTACAAGAGACAGATTTGTATCCGAATCTCTTCAATATTTTCACTATGAATCACAAATAGAAAAAGATACTCAAATGCACAATAAATTGAATAGAGCTAATAAGTTATTAGATGTTATATAAAACACAAATTTTAATTGTGACATAGATATAAAATGTGGCTTTATATTTTATAAATAACACTTCAGTTTATAGTCAACCACACAATGCACACAGCCTACCTCGTAACTGGCCATATTTTTTATTTCACTACAGTAAAAAATATGTATTAATCGGATACCTTGCCAAAGGCAAAAGCTTCACAGTTCATAATATAAAGGACAATGCAAAACTTGCTAAGAACAATGGGCCCAAAAAATTTAAGTTAATGTGCAAAGATGAGATGTGAAAGACCACACACACACACCATCAACTTTTATTATGATGACACAATAATCGGTCCCAGGGGGAAAAGTTATTGTCCATAATAATTTATTATTTTTATATGTATGAACATAAATAATTATTTATTTATTTATTTATTTAATTGACCAACCAACATCTGTTTACACTAATACATGATTAAGATACATTAACATAATTACAATTTCCAAATGCAACAGACAATTACAGGTTAGCTCCACATGCATTATAATCTAACTTTACATTTTACATTTGCTTTGAAATTAATACAGAAGTAGGAAGATTTCAATTTAATTATATTTTTGTTTTAAAAAATTTATAGCAGCCTTGTAAAACTTGCCATATGAGTCAAAATGCAAATCAACCAGATCGCTACACGAATTTAGAGATTTACATAACCTAGAAACAGGGGAATTCGAACCTAACACTGTTCTTCGCAAAGGTGGACATAAAGGAGTTATACTATTACGAGGCATTCTAGATGGTGCCCTAAACCAGAAGCATCGCACCAGCCCGGAGCAATCTATTTTTCCTCTTAACAACTTATAAAGTAAGAGCATGTCCCTCAGTTCTCTCACCAGGGCCAATGGTAGCATCTTGAAGTGTTGCAACCTGGATCTATACGATTTAAGTATCTTAGCTTGTCCAGTAGAGAAAGAGAGATGCCACAAGAAACGTTTTTGTACACGCTCCAGGCGCAAGGTGTGTGTAGCATAGTGCGGTCTCCACACCACACTACAGTACTCTAGAATACTGCGCACTAAACTGTTGTAAATTAAAATTTTAGTTTCTGGTTTGCGGAAATCCTTGACACTCCTTATTACAAATCCTAGGGTTCTAGACGCTTTGCTAACAACATGCTCTATGTGTGGTATAAACGTAACTTTTCTATCAAAAACCACACCCAAATCGCGAACAGTTTCCACCTCTTCCAATAATTCATCATTAATATAGTAATTTGTGTTAACTTGTTGGAGATTTCTTGAGAATTTGAGATGATAACATTTTTTAGGATTTAAATGCATATCGTTGAGACTACACCATTTTATTAATTCATCTAAGTCAGACTGGAGGAGCTCCTCATCATTCTTATCATTAATTGCACGCGCAAACTTTAAATCATCGGCATACATATAGACCTCGGAGAACCGAAAATTGCGAGGAACATCATTTATAAACAGGCTAAATAGGATAGGACCCAGATGTGAGCCCTGGGGAACACCTGATGTAATTACACGACTACCGGATTGAGACCCATTGACTACAACACAGACTTAACATAATAAACATTTTTTTTTCACTAGGACCAATAATTTTGTTGATGACATAATAAAAGTTGAAGGTGTTTATTGGATCTACTTCGTAGGCTGTGTCCCAAATCTGCACAACATTTCTTTTTTTGGGCCCAGTCTTTTGCATTGTCCTTTGACATGAACTGCTTATCTACTGGAGGGTCACCTATGTACAGTCAAAAGCACGTCAGACGTAACACTTTGGACTTTGTACCGCTCTTATGTCGGGGGCTTATGCCCATGAATAGCGCTTATGCGCTATTATCGAACTGCAAGTGTATACCGTGATGTGCTGTTGACCGTACGTACAATATATACCTGCATGTACATAACCTTTACAACATAGCTGGCGTGAAGTTTTGAAATGTCCACAAAGTCTCTTCATTATAAATAAACGAACATAATGTGAAATGTTTCATAAGAGTTTTCAAAGTTCCTATGAATAAACATTTATAAGTTTAAAAAAGATAAAGTTGAATGTTACATTCAACTGGATTTTAAAATATAATTGATTGAGTAATAAAACCAAAGCTGGTGGTCAAATGCATGCTTTTGATCTGGTTGTGGGCTGAACTCACAGGTCAGGTTTTTTTTAAACAGAGTTGGCTTGTTGGTATCTCCAGCCCATATGAAAGATTTGATTGTTTGTTTGTTGGTTTGTTCGTTTGTATTGAATAGGCTCCAAAACTACTGAACCAATTTGGAAAATTCTTTCAGTGTTGGAAAGCTACGCTATACCCGGGTGACATAGGGTACTTTTGATGCCGGAAATGTGGGGGGAAGGGTGGGATATTTGAAAAAAAGAAATTACGCGCGGGTGAAACCGCGAGCGGAAGGCTATATCAAATATGCTTGGTGTATAAGCCTAGCTGTGTATATGGGAAAATAATTGATTACCTGCCATTTGAAACAATGACTTGATGTAATGATGGATTTCTTGGCCCTGCAATGACATAGAGATAGACTGACTATACTATTTCCCTTTTTATATCTATAAAACGGATTTTGTATTTGTTAGCCTCAAAGAACCCACTGCTGAGCAAACACCTTTTGCCTGTAAAGCCTTTGCTCAGTCAAATAGATAAAACTTATGAATGCCTCATCAATACTACTGTTTTACATTATAAGGCTACATAGTTTAAGATAACTATTGCCAAGTCGCTTAAGAAGGCTAAAATTTGCTCCTGTGTGAATTTGCAAGATAGATAGCATCAGAAATGATAAGAATTGCGAGCCTTTAACCCTTTCCCCGCCACGCTTTTTTCCGAAAATGGTGCCCCACACGCCACGACCATTAAAAAAAAAATTCCAAAAAATTATTAGGTTATACTCAACTCATTCAGGCAAGTAAAAATACAACGTTTCTTGATCATGTGTTTTTGTCTGATATATCAGACATTGGCGTGGTGGGCACGAAAATGGTTTGTCTGATATATCAGACATTGGCGTGGAAAAGGTTAAGGGCTAGTTCAGACACGGCGGAATCCGCGCCTATGCTAACCGCGCGGTTCGACTGCGCGGATCTTATTTACATAAGCGCCTTTCATTCGTTCATACCTGTCCGCGCGGACTCTCATACAAATAAGACCCGCGCGATTTCCATCCGATTCTGAAATCGCGTGGTTCCCGCCGTGTCTGGACTAGCTCTCAGTGGCAGTGGGCAGAACACATTGCGAGCAGGACTGACGGCCAATTGGGCGGCGAGATGGACACGTACCGGGAGACGAAGTCGTATAACATTCCCACTGTGTGGACCAATGATCTCAAAAAGATCGCGGGAATCCGCAGCCGCGGGACGGCACTGATCGGTTTGGAGATCCTTTGGGAAGTTGTTCAGTAGTGGAATTTTTATGCAATAACGATGATGATGATTGTAGCCCCTCTCTGCACTGTTATTTAACCAAAAGGCATAACACTACAACGTTACAATCAAAGACTGAACAGACTCTCTCCAGCCGACGAGGTGGTTTCTGATGTTCGAAAGCTTTTGCATCCTAATTCCATATAATCTTTCAGCTTAGTTGGAGACTTGACATACTATAGCTTGAACCAGGCAATAGCAAATGTAATCGCGTTAAGTAAGCCAGTGGTTCCACTGAACTGCTATACGATTGGCAGTGAGTTTTGGTAATTGGCGTTTTGGTCTCGAGACATTTATACTACTCGAATTCGTCAAACGTTTATATTGCACTATTAATCGGAAGAATATATGTGCCGCCATGTCTCTTGCTATTTCTTTGCGACAGGCTTTAAGTATTTGGGAAGTCTAAAGAATACAAATCCTACGGATGAATTAAACCGACTTCAAAAAAAAAAACAAAAAAAAAACTACCTAAAAACACTGAAAAGCAAAAAATAATTTTAATAAGACATTCATCAAATGCGCTTATTGTCTAAGCCTATTAATAACATTAAATTGTATTTACGTGCTAGGTAGGTACCTACTAATCTGTTTGAAGTCGGTGCCAAGCCAAATAGTAGGTACCCAGACTACGTACCTACGTCCGCGGATTATTTGTAACCCTGTATAATACATAAATTATTAGGTATGTATCATTTTTCATTACTTTTGGCTTGGCACCGACTTCAAACAGATTAGTAGGTACCTACCTAGCACGTAAATACAATTTAATGTTATTAATAGGCTTAGACAATAAGCGCATTTGATGAATGTCTTATTAAAATTATTTTTTGCTTTTCAGTGTTTTTAGGTAGTTTTTTTTTTGAAGTCGGTTTAATTTTTTTTTTTAAAAGTTTGTTTATTTTTCTATTTTTAGTGTGAATAATACGTAGGAGTGAGTAAAACTCTCTCATAATTTTGATAACGAAAATACGAGTAAAATAGTAGAATTGTATTATTTGACAATATTAGGTATTCATTAAGTGTTCAGCACCATTCAGTGGACCAACTAAAGATGCAGCCCGCAAGAGGGACATAAGAATTAAGAAGTCGTACCCTTTAGCTTCCATCATCATAGTTGTACCTTCCATCATCAGCTTAGCTCCAAAAGTACATGA
This sequence comes from Mecyna flavalis, assembly GCA_949319885.1. NCBI lineage: Eukaryota > Metazoa > Arthropoda > Insecta > Lepidoptera > Crambidae > Mecyna > Mecyna flavalis. Next base: position 7,016,449 of record OX439426.1, read on the forward strand.
AATACAACTAACGGTCCACATATTCCTACAACACTGAAATAATTATCCCCTAACTCCTAACCGTTAAGGAGTTGTACCTTCCATCATCAGCTTAGCTGCAAAAGTACATGAAATACAACTAACGGTCCACATATTTCTACAGCACTGAAATAATTATCCCCTAACTCCTAACCGTTAAGGAGTTGTACCTTCCATCATCAGCTTAGCTGCAAAAGTACATGAAATACAAATAACGGTCCACATATTCTTACAATACTGAAAGAATTATCCCCTAACTCCTAACCGTTAAGGAGTTGTACCTTCCATCATCAGCTCATCAACATAAAGTGATGTCTATAGGACGCAAAAACTTAAATGGCTTCAGAAAAAACAAGTAACGCGTAGTGTGCGCCTATAAAATTTGAGGTTTGCCCTTGATTTTCCCGGGATCCCATCATCAGATCCTGACATAGTGACAATGGGACCACCTCGGAACTATGCACTTTCAAATAAAAAAAGAATTATTTAAATCGGTCCACAATTGACGGAGAAATCGACGGACATACATAAAAAAAAAAAAAAAAAAAAAAAAAAAATACATACAGTCGAACATAGAACCTCCTCCTTTTTTGAAGTCGGTTAAAAAGAAGCTGCAGGACAATACTTTACGGCATATCAAATATTTTTATATTTTTACCAAATGAGCATTTTAGTCCACCTAATAGACATAGAAAATTAAAGAAGGATAAGTAGAAAAAATGAATTGATGCGGCAAGTCAAGTGGGATACCTAAAGTAAAGGGAATCTTTTGAGAGCCGAATCAATATCCTGTTAGCAAACCCTTTTTTGTCGAATACATAAGAAAACTACTTTTGTAGGTAGGTGTTCTTAACCACAATAATATAATTAATCTGGTGTTAGTTTATAACTTTATAACGATTAATTACAGCATGAAACTGGATCAACTTTCGTGTTATTGTTGAAAAATGAAATAATAACAAGTAATTCCAATGTGAAGGCATTGAACTACAATTGTGTGAAGGTCATAGAATACACCCTCTAACTACGAACTATAAATGACCATCAAACCAAACAAGCAATTCCTTTAAGGGACACGGTGACAGCTCTGCGATTCCTACGTCATGCTTTTGCCATTAAAAATAAATCGAAATGTTTGGAATTAGTCAACGAAAATCTGGCTAGTTACTGCTAATTGTTGCCGCATAACATTCGGGCATAAATCACAGTAATATGTGCGATCAGCTTAACATCCGGATGGGTCCACTGCGGGATCCGCACCTTGACCCAGGTGGGCGTAGCGCAATAGGTCAGGAGGGAGAGGAGCTGGCGGGGGCATGTTTGGGCGGGCGTAGTAGCGTAGTGACGTCAGGGACGCGCAGTATCGACCCCGGCGCCCGTCACAACACCCCTCCCCCGCGGAGGCCGCAGCCCCCGCCCTCCGCTGCGGAGAGCGCCGCGCATCTACGCATCGCGCCGCCCGGAAGTGTGCCGACGCTAATGGAAAACATTCAGTACTCTCTTTGATGAGATCCACACTTCCACCGCCCACACCCCTCCGTGGGTGGGATTACTGGTCCGGGACCTCAACGTGTTTTTCTGCAGATACTGCTGCAAATGATTACACAATTACTCTTTGAAACGCTCTCCTTATGAAAGCCTTTATTTCATCGTGCGCACTTGAATATTCACAATAATTTACCCATCTGCTTCTTGACTGTCAAGGACAAGCTATATTATGTATCTATAGTAATTATCTAGGAAGCAACGATGATTGACAAGACAAGAAATGACGATTGAGCGCCCGCAGCAATATTATGTTTTGTCCTTACTGAAAAGACGAAGAGGGTATACCTTTATGCAGGAACGAACGGATATAAAGATACAGTACAGTGACGAAGTATAATACTTTAAAAGTAGTAGTTTTAAGTAATATACTTATAACTTACGAGTATATCACCAACCAACAGAGGTCGAATGTCCGAAAAAATAAAACGACCCTGGAATTCAAGTGCACCTACGCTGTCGTTATTCTGCCCTAATGTTTGTTTAGAGTACAGTTTTATTCTAGACTTAAGTGGAATAAACCGTCGGCTAAATACGCAGTGGTCACGATAGCGACCAGGGTGGGACTTCCCTCTAGTTTATCCGGTAGTAGGCCTTGACCCATATTACGTAGACCTTCAGTAGATTGACCAAGTTTGGTAGTTGTTGTATTCCTAGTTAAGCAGCATAACGACAAAATTAATATTATTTATAATTCAAATAAAGTTTTCCCATGACTTTGTCTGCGGTAAATAGTTACGCTACTATTAGAATATTAATTTTCCAAAACCCTTAAAATGTTTTCTTCTGTGTTTTTGATGTGGACCGTGATAAGTTAAAGTGATAGGTAGAGTCGCAATATAATCGCGTGAGCGGAAGATTGGCTATTTATAGGAATACAATACAACAACATCTAAAAATGTTAAATGGTTTTAACTATAAAATCATATTCATGATTCTTGTTAAAGACGAAGTTAGTCTGTACTGTTACTAAATTACGTTCTAAATATACGCGGAACTAAATGAATTAGGTATGTAATTTTGAGGATTCAGGCGACTGGGACCATATAAAACTGGGACCGCGGTCCATTATTTATTATTAACAGCGGCTTAGTGTTTCCACAGTCACTGCGACCAATTCTGATCTATTGTGAACGCCACTTAGATTACAGTTCCTCTCCAAGCCCAACCTCTTCTACGAAGAGGAGGATATTCTTGGGGAGGATATCTTTAGCCTCGTCTGGTTGTAGAATGTGCTTCCCCAGAATAAGGCTACGTTTGTGCATCAATGGCTCGCAGTCCGTGAGTATATGCAGAGGTGTTTCGTCGCTAGTGTGACAGAATCTGCATTTCCTCGACTCGCGTAGACCCATTACAGTCATGTGCTTATTAAGACAACAGTGTCCTGTAATGGTTCTAACCATGATGCGTACCTGTCGCTTACTCAGTCCTAAGATCCGTTTGGAAGTTTTCGGATCAAAGGCTTTTGTAAGTGATTTTGCGTGTTTAAGTCCTGGCATGTTTAACCATCCCTTTTTAGACTTTTTTGTGTATAGGTTTTCCAAGGTGGTACGGGCTAGGCTTTTGGGGATTCCACAGATTGGCTCTGGGCCATGTTGTGTTGCCTCCGCACCTGCTTTTGCGAGTTCATCGGCCCTCTCGTTGCCTATTATTCCCTCGTGTCCCGGAACCCACCTAAGTGTTACCCTATTATTCTTTCCGAGAGAGTTTAGTCGGGTCATACAGTCTGCCACCAGTTTTGACGTTACCTGGTTAGCGGCGAGTGCTAGTATCGCCGCTTGACTGTCTGAGTTAATGTATATTCCACGATTTACGTGGTTACTTTGCAGGTTGATTTCCGCACATTCGATGATGGCGAAGATCTCTGCTTGAAAAATGGAGGCGAATGTGCCCAGATTTTGTGAGTGTTCATATCTTGGTCGCTCTCCATATACTCCATAGCCCACCTTTGGGCCCATTTTGGAGGGACCGCGGTCCAAGTTACCTGATAACATTTTTGAATCGGTCGACTGGGACCATATACCTAATTTCCTTTAATGTACAGTTAACAGAAAAATCAAGTTATATAACTCAGGATTTTATTTTATTTAGTATTACTTACGGTGAAGTATTTTTTTAGTAAAAATGTCAAAAAAACTACATGCGTATGATTCCCAAAGTCATGGACAGTTGGACAGTTTGGAACTTTGGACACCCAAAAAGGATTTTTTTTTACCCTTTTGTTTCAAAACAGGTATAGGTCACGTATACTTTACTCTAGACACCCAAGGGGTAGTAGTACCTATATTTTGTCGCTGCAGTTTTAGTCATAAAACGTGTGAGCGAGACGGATATATAGCGCGCTCTTTCCTACTCATAGTTCTTAGGGGCGCATACGCATCTCGTTTCTATGAACCGCGTGACCAATTACAGTCGAAAAGCTTATCAGGCTTAAGCAAAGATTATTTTAATAGATGAAATGGCAATTATAAGACATCAGTAGTTGCAACAAGTATTGACGATTGATACCTATCTAAAATATTGTGGTTGTGTGTGAACTCACTGACTGACTGACTTTTAGATTTTGCTTTGAGGCGATTTCTGTTTAATGTTTACTTAGAATAACTAGTTAAGTAGGCATTATGAGCTAACGTGTTTTTAAAAACATAATTAAGACTGTTATACTGTTTAAGTAGGTAATACAAAAACTAAATGATGAATATTTATTTGTGAAACCTTTTCTGCTAACTGTCCTAAATCTTGTATTTCAACAATGGATTTGTGGTTAAAATTACGGGTGGTCCCACTCGCCTGACGAAATAACCAAATAAAAACTAATCAGGCAACTGGGACCGCGGTCCCAGTTTTGTAGTGGTCCCAGTCGCCTGAATCCTCGTAATTTTATCTTTGTCCTTTTTTTCAGAGCAAATGTTGCTGTAAATCGTAAGGTGCGATGCTTAATAATGGCGGAAATTTCAAAAGATAATTCTGATCTAAAACGTTATAAAAAGATTCCTATATACGTGGTAGAAGAACATAACGATGCGTTACAATTTATATACTCGGCTATCGGAGGGAAGAAATTACCGTTGGAAGGTACCACGTTAGTACACTTCGACGCTCATCCAGACATGCTTATAGATCGTAAATTGAAAGGAGAGGAGGCGCGTTCGGGGAGGAAAGTTTTGCCATTATTACAAATAGAAAATTGGATTGTGCCCGCTGCGGCTGCCGGGTATATCGAGCGCGTGGTGTGGCTGCGGCCGCCCTGGGCGAGGCAGTTCGTGGACGGCTCGCGGCGCATCGGCGTGGGCGACGACGCCGCCTCCGGCCTGCTGCGCGTCGACAGCAGGGAGCCCTACTACCTCTCCGATGCCTTGCACTCCCCTAACCTCATCAACACTAGACACTTCACACTCACTGTCGCTGAAGTCTCTGACCAATCTTCCAAAGAAACCATCAAACAACTGGCTGAAAATTTAAATATATTTGAGCCTTATGTACTTGATGTTGATTTAGACTTTTTCAGTACAGGAAATCCTTTCCTTTCTTTGTATAAAAATATAGATTTGTACAATCGATTGGAACCCATATTTGGTTTTAAACTTCCCGAGGATGATGATGCGGAAACATACGAAAAAGTAAAACAATTACGTGAACAGCAACTGGACGAACTTGAAAATATATTTCAGCATCTTGAAGAAAACGGTAGTTTAGAAAACTACACTGGAAAGAAAAGTGATCTGTTCAATAAGGTCAGTTATAAAAATGGTGTCGGAATATTACAGCACGTGTTATTACTTATATTCCGGCTTTACAAGACGCTGCTATTGTGAAACCATCGTAAAAAAAGCGAATGCCAATTCTAACTTTCTTCTTGCTCGTAGAAACTTTGATGTTTGCATGATTTGGTCGTTACCGATTCACACCTCAATTTAACTTTCAGGTGTCGGATTTGGTACCTTCTATTTTAGCAGAGGCGAAAAGTATCGATGAGTGTCCTGATTGGTGGGCTGTTTACGCGGGCGGTTGCACGAGGGACCAGGGCGGGCTCCCTCATCACATTAGCAGCGATGAACAAATCAGAAACATGATCATGAATTCTTTTGCTTCTTTCATTAGAAGTCTACCACCACCCGTATTAATCACCGTTTCTAGATCGACCGAAGACGGCTATTGCCCACCACATCAGGTGACTATGATTTTGATTAATATTTTTTCTTTCTTAGTATCTTCTTGTATTTCCTCTTTATTGAAATTGTTCAGTTCAGGAACGGTAACATTAAGAGACAGGCATCTCTTCCCATTAGCTAGCAACATAAGGAAATGATACGCCACTTTCGAAGGGATATTTTTCTAGTTATACAATTACAAAACAAACGGGTTTACTTTGAAAACAGATACTTTTCATATCTCCTATGTATCAAAGAACATAGCTTAATGTTTGTAGCCGGTACACGAGATTTTAACCCACGATCCCTAAAGCAGCCAATCGGCCATCACTTTGAAGTGCCACCTACTAGCCCCTGGATTGCGGAGGCAGTCAAAACTGATATTTATGTACTAATTTTTTAAGATGCTGCGCATTTAAAACTGTGAGACATCATCACTTTTACATTATGGAGTTTTAAAAAATTATAATAGCACTAGCCTTTCGCCCGCGTGAACTATAGAACATTATCCTGCGGGAATCCGTAAATATATCTTTATAAATTGTAGCCTGTGTGTTATTCTGTTGTACATAACGTTATTGTAAAGTTTTATTAAAATCCATTCAGTAGTTTTTACGTGAAAGAGTAGTAGATCAAACATACATTTAACCATACTTATAAATTTTTTGCGTTTATAATTTTAGTAGGATCGTTGCTTACAGTACTAAACTACGTTAAATTAATTTATTTATATCTATAACTTTCGTACGTCAAAGTCTTAAAAGCCTAATAACCTGAAGCGTGAAGGGCTTGGTAAGAAGAACTTTGCCTCTTTTAAAATTTAAAATACAATAAGGTTCGTATACAGGGAAGTCAAATGTATACATAAATTATTATAAAAATAATCTTATTTTTAATTGTTTCGTATTATTTCTTTTTGTTGATAATTTCTCGTGGTTTCAGGTGGAAATGATTCAAGCCCTCGTACTCCAGACGCTGAAAGAAGTGTTTGATACTGATGACCCAAGTTTACATTACCTCTGCGTTAATACGTGTTGAGCAAATAATATTTTTAGTAATTTAAGTAATAAATATGAACTTGTACATATTGATAATTTTTATTTAACCTTAGTCGCAAAAGATTGACGTTCTCGACAGGTTAGCGAATGAGTGACCGAAGAGCACATGGTTCCGAAATTCCCTGATTCGAATTCCGAGCAGATTATTAAAAGACCAATAATTATGTTAGCATTGTAAAACTTTCCTTTTTTGCTCTGTAATTGAAAACCCATTCAAAATAGTGCAACCATTTCGGAGATTAGCTGTTTCGGTGTTTTTTCATAATGTCCGCCGCATCCGCATATCATGCGAGTACAGTCGGAAGCAGATAAACCCCCCACCCTAATTCGTTTAAAAGTTACTATGCAAGAAAATTCTCTCTTTAGAGGTATGGATTTAGACGGCAGTCGCTACAAATATAATAACTGGATCTGCCAAATCGTGGATCATGGAGGCGAACCCTGATTAGATCAGTTCAAAACGCTTATAAAACGAATGTATGGACTACACTCGTATGTGTGTTGTTATACCCAATTATAATTTTATTCTACTCATAGTACTTTATAAGCATACGTAGATTGTATTCAGAGGATGGTAAGTTGTAAATCTGTTATTTTGCCGGCGACGCGACGGGTTGCGTTGCGTTGCGGTGTCCCGGCGCTAGTGCCAAATGCACTGCAGTAACTCACTCGTAATGCGCTGACAAATATCGTCCAGCGACATTTACAAAGCAAAATACGCATTTACTTAGGGAATACCCCAGTGCAGCACGTCATTAAAGGTAGTTTATTCTGACATAGTGCCGCCACTGTCTGCGAGTGAGTCATCAGCTAACTTTGTTTATTTTTTTTGGAGTGCTGGCTAATTAAACAGCTTCGACTTTGTCGTAAATTTTTTGACTGCGTCTGTGGTGCAATGGTGGCAAATTGCAGTCGCTAGAGGTACTGGGTTCAAATTTTTGACCTAAAATTTGTGACAGTGGGGAAATACGACACATTCTCTCTTTGGGGGTTGGTTAGCGTACATCGCCATCCCCGTCCCTCGGAAAGCACGTTAAGCAGTTGGTACGGTAGTGCGCCTGACTGATAGAAATCAGAATCAGATTTTCTTCTCGATCGTGTTAGTTTGATTGAGGGTATAGGGATATTATGCACTTGTCGCTTGTTTTCCTGTGTACCCTTGGCTGTTCCCTTGATGGTACAGTGGAAAATATTTTTTGGCTTAGGTTTAAGCAACCACCAGATATAATAAAATATAACGCCCTAAAAATCCTAAGTACTTACCAGAATTTAATCCCCATTTTATTATGAAATGATCACCAATAAATGTTAAGTCTGCTAACCTAAAAAACGTAAGTATCGTCAGAATAATCGCTGAGCTACCCAAAAAGGCCACGCGTGCACCAAATTTGTACTCGCATTGTATTTAAAAATTTCATCCAAATATGTCACATATTTTTATCCTAATAAATTAAAGTAATGCGTACAAAAATCATTGTATACCCAAAAAATATAAATGAAGTTCTAAAGTTTTATCGATACTTTAAACCATTTGACGATTGATAGTAAATAAACAAAATCTTTTTCTCTCTGTCCCGACCAAGTAAAATGGGTAGAATTCAGTTCTGCGTTTAGTGGTCGCAGTTCTAACCTAACCTAACACAAATCTTATCAATCAATTTAATATACTTGGTTATATGAATACATTTTATGGCAAACGTAATGATATAAATTTGGGTAAGAATGACACAAAACTTTGCTAGGTAAAATTTGGTGCACGCGTGGCCTTTTTGGGTTACGAAAAGTTTTTGTAGTGCAGGCATGACTTAAATAGCCCGAAATATTTTGGTACAGGTTTCGTTTATTTGTACATATTATATTTATTTTGGATGAGGCTGTTTGGGTAACGATTGTGTTTTTTGGTGGTCATTTAATTTGTTCCCATATTTTTTTCCCGCTGTACCCTTGGCCGTAAAACCCAACCAAATCAATTGTGCTGTATAATACCAATATCCTGCGTAGTTAATCCATCAAGCCCCGGAAAACCAGACACAATAGAAAATCTATTGTTTACGCGACACCCGGCGGGTGTTTAAGAGTTAAGTTAAATATTGTCTCTCTCTTGCAATGACCTCTCTTGTTACATTAATTGCTTGCTTTTCCAAACATTTTGAATTTTTTTTTTATAAAATAGAATTGTGTTCGGCCACGTTTAAATAGAATAGACTATTGAGAATACATCTTCATGGTTCATAATTACCTACCTATTATGAGGTTTGCCACATCCAAGTAGATGTGGCAAATCACGGGTTCAATTCGAGAAATAATTAAGGGGTTTTGTGTATGACTGGCAATAATAGCATAGTGTTATAGTTATATCACCTTCCGTGCATAACACGTGATTATATATTTTTTTCTTAGATTCAGTCACACGACAAACACAGTGATGTATGTATCTTCAGATGGGTCACTAAAACAAACATAAACATATACATCTAACAGCTTTAATTCATTATCCCTTTTGTTTTATTCTATTGTTTATGGTCATTCCACAAGGGAGGACCTTTAGCTGGTCGAGAATTGGCGATGGTAGGAACATAAACATTCATTAAAACCGAATTCTGTTTTTACTTCTTTAAAGGTAGGCTACCAATTACTTACTTACCAGATGAGCAAACCTCATGCAACTTGACCGTATCAGTATGTATAAATGGAACACTAAATGAGAAACCCAGAAGATAAACAACCATTCATTACTAAACTGAGGTGTCGTTGCTGAAATTCGGAAAAGTGGACTTACCTACTTGGATAAAAAATTACACCGAAATTTGTCTTTTGTATACAATGAAGTGTAATATACTCTTGTGCAAATTACCATACTTACTAAAGACGTACTGATATTGTATGATCAGACAAACAATTTAGTCCTTCGATTGGGGGCGATTGGGGTCAACTGCCAGTCGAAGTGGTGACTCCACTTATTGCTAACACACCATTACATCATGCGACGGCTATAGCATGAAAACTTATATCAATTATATCCAATAAAAGAGTTGGGTGGTACTTCTATGTTATTGTTTACTGCGCCGCGACGCGACGTGAGTACTTTTTGCAGTGCACGTACATTTGTATTATTGTACGCTATTCATATCTCCATCATCACGATAAATAAACAAAGTTTTACATGTATATTGTAAATACAGTGCTCAAATTGTATGCTTGTATTACACATTTTAGAATTTTGGATGTATGGACCCCCGGCCTGGATATTAAACTAAATTATTAAATAGCATGTAGGTATTTAGATTTTTACCAATGTAACCTAGCGATTGTAAGCATTTTACGTCAACACGAATGTCATAATTACGAGCCCTTCATTGTTTATCTCTTCAACGCGCTCGACTTTTCAATGTTTAATGACTGTGAGCCTCTACAGCAGCGTTTAGAATGGTTAGAAACTTGGAATCTGATAAGCATTTAAAACAAAATTAGCCACTAAAAAGTTTATTATATCTATGAACATAAATATTTTGAATTAATCTGGTTCTTTGGCTAGCTTTAAGTACCTAATCTATATAACCTGTCGTGATCGTTAGCTTCCCGTCTCCGTCTTTGCTAAAGAGCCAATCTTTCCATTTTACAGTGAAGCCAGTGAAGCTAATCAACCTACTGATTAGCCTTTACTCGACAAATTTTAAAACTCTACGCCTGATTGAAAAAGAAACTTCCTCTGATTCGGATAATTATTTATGCAGCTTGTATTAAAAAAGTTTATCGCCTCTCAGTTCATTTACTACGCCGAATTATTCCATTATGTACGTGTACACTGAGGCCTTGATAGGCCTAAAGGGAAGTGTGAAAAAGATAACGAGGTACCTACTCAACATTCAACAGCACCAACAGTGTGGAATTGTTTACAATTACAACTCATAGGGCCGTAGCTAGCTCGAGTCGTACAAACATGGCCGAACGATAAGAAAAACTTGCTTTCATTGATAAATAGTACAGTTTGCGTAAGTTTTGTTTTTAACGTTCTTTGACTATTTAGAGTCATAGCTGATAAAGGGTTATTCCACAAATAAGTATTTAATAAACGAATAATAGTAAAAATAGTTTTATCATTATAGGCAAGATTACGAATTCAAAACAATTACAAAAAAAAAAACCTACCTACACTAGACGACATATTGGTGCATTTTCGGCATTCTTCTCGTAGTCTCGTAGTCAACATTGAACAACCAAGATTTCCGATGTTCCGAGTAAAACAGCTAGTCTGCTATTTTTTTGACCGTACTTCACCTTCCCGGACAATAAGAAAAGCTGCATTGCGAAGTACCTGACCTACTTCATTTTGTTACAGTCATGTTAGAATAAATATTCTCTGGACGTTATTCACACAGCATCTAGCTAGCCCCAAACTAAGCATTAGCTTGTGCTATTAATTAATCTATGCTTGTGCTATGGATGCCAGGCAACGGATAAACATTACTTAAATACTTTTTTTTTGTAAATACATACATATTAAACATTTTAACTGCCTCCGTGGTACAGTGTGGTTAGAGCGTTGGGCTCTAAAACCCGGAGGTCATTGGTTCGAATCCCGCGGGGAACATCACTTTGTGTGATTATTTCCAGTTTGGTTAGGACATTGCAGGCTTGAATCACCTGAATGTCTGAAAAGAGTGATGATTCCGTGCTTCGGAAGGCACGTTAAGCCGTTGGTCCCGACTATGTTCCAAGTAGGTCTGGTTTCTCTTGTAGGGTTACGGACTGAGGTCAGATGGCAATCGCTCCATTGTAATAACCAGGCTTGTCAAATCTAGGATCATAGTCGAAGCGGACCCTGAGCTCCATACTGGATGCAATCGGGAATACGCTGGGATGATGATGATTAAACATAGAAACACCCAGACCGATACAAACAGACATGTTCATGCACACAAATGTTTGTACCGTGCGGGGATCGAACCCGCGACCTGTGGTCACAAAACAACAAATCTGGACAAATGGCTCGTCAAAAGAGAGAGAGAGAGAGAAGCATGCATGTCGCTCTAACCTATTTTATTTTATCAAAATTCAAAACTTTAATTAAAAGTACATAGTTAATATGTGTAGGCTTTTCAGCAAAATGAAACTCATTTATAAAACGTATAATTTTATGCAGCTCTCTGTCGACAAAATATAGAACCAGCTTATATTAATCTCTTAAGAACCATCTATCAACAGAGTACTGCAAGTGTTAAGCCTCACGCCTCGGGTCCTTCATTTAAGATTGCTAAAGGAGTTAAACAAAGGCGACCCACTGTCACCTAAGCTGTTCACAAGCACCTTAGAGGAAGTTTTTAGGAAACTGGAGAGCTTGTGGGCAGGAAAAGGTATCGAGGTCGAAGGAAGAAGGCTCACAAATCTCCGCTTTGCGGATGATATTGTGCTTTTTGCCAATACGGCCTCAGAACTCCAGATCATGCTAGATCAATTACGCGTTGGAAGTCTTGAGGTTGGACTGACGATGAACAGAAACAAAACCAAAGTTATGACCAGCAGCACAGAAAGTGTAATGATGGTGGGCGGACATTCTATGCTGTACGTCAATGAGTACATTTACTTGGGCCAGATAGTCTCTTTCCAAAACAGGCAGGGAAAAGAAATCGAGCACCGAATTGAAAATGCGTGGAAGAGCTACTGGTCCTTAAAAGCGTACCTATATGAAGGGAGACCTTCCACTGTCACTCAAACGCAAACTCATTGACGTTTGTATTCTGCCCGTACTAACTTATGGTGCACAGACTTGGTCCCTGACTGAAAATCAGAAGTCCAAACTCAAGATATGCCAGAGAGCTATGGAGCGAAGCATTCTAGGAATTAAGCTTATTGATAGAGTCAGAAATATCTGTATCCGCTCTCAGACAGGAATAGCGGATGTGGGAGAAAGAAGTGCCAAGTTGAAGAGGAACTGGGCAGGCCATATGTGTGCCGGATGGACCCAGAAAGGTGGACCAAGATTGTCACTCTTTGGCAGCCGGCCGATGGGGCTCGGAAAAGGGGCAGGCCCAAAAAGAGATGGCGTGACGATCTTGACGAGTATATCCGAGATTGGCCAGAAAAAGCTAAAGATCGTAATGTTTGGAGAGATTTGGGGGAGGCATTTGCTCAGCAATGGGATCATTTATAGGATAATAAAGTAAAATAGAAAGTACCTATAATTTTATGAAGTAAATTTTCTCCTCCTTATCCTCTTTTATAAAATACCTACTTATACAAGGAGTTATAGGTTGCCTTGCTTTGCTACCTACCTATGTGTAGTAGTAGTAGTATCAGCCTATTAATGTCCCACTGCAGGGCAAAGGCCTCCAACATTGAAATCAAGTTATGATGGGTATTGGCTTAATCACCACGCTTGCCAATTGCGGATTGGTGATCACAAACCCGAGCTGTGCCCGAAAAAACCGACACAATGTTAGCTCGAACCCAGGACCCCGAGATCTTGGCCCGGTACTTAAAGCACTAGACCATCGAGATTTTTAAAATATTTTTTAACTTTTCGTTTAATAGGTATCTTAGCTTACATTGCATTGCAGTAAAATGCAGAAAAATATTCTACATACATTAGGTACCTACATCTATTAGAGCAGGTGTTCAAGATGGCTTCGATCGTGGACTCATCATTACTCCTTGCGTGACTCCCAACACGGCGCCATCCAGGGCCCGCCTGTGATGTGATGTGTGACTGAGCGTCCCCTGCGCGCCCTAATACCGGATCGACCAAAAAAATAAGCACGCGAGAACGGGCGAGCCGCATTCCTCGACTGGGTCGACGGCACGGCCCCGCGCGCCTTCCCTCAGCTTTCAGTCGTTCGCGCGCGTCCTCTGCGACAGCTTGTCTGCGTTCCGCTCGTTCTCTATCGTATGCTGTGTTTACAATTCTGTGTTGTTGTTATTATTATCATTTAAAAATACTAACGAGTGACTTGTGTTAGTGACAAAGTGCAAAACAATCTGATTGCTGTCTCGCTGGATTAATTGCGTGCTATTAATTGTGGTTTGCGAGAAGCAGACAGCCACGGCAGGCGCCGAGCGCAGGTAGCGTCTCATATTTGTTTTCAATCTGATTACGACTGCGCTAATCTGGTCCATTGAAGTCAGATGCGCAAAGTAATAAGTATCAGCAGAAGTTTAGGTCTTGGATGTAACAACATAACCACGTGACATTATGAAGGTATCAATTGGCTGCCGCTCACCACGTGGACGTGGTGCGGCACGGCGGTCGGTGTTGTAAACAATTCAACGCCCTTCTCCGTACGTCACCGTAGCCGAGGCTATTGCGTTCATCGCTGGCAGAGGCTAGTTTGGCCTGCCGCTTCGCTTCGCACGCTTTAGTGCGAAGAAACAAAACGTAAGCCAAGATGACTGTGTTTATTTGTATTGTTGTTTAAACAACATTACCTGTAAGAATCAGGAGACCCTTACGACCGACGTCGCGTCGTTTTGCTATAATAGGAATCACAATCGGATCTGATTCAGACTGTACAAAATCTATTCGAACGGCTGCGACCAAAGATTTAAATCGGCTGGGACCACCCTACTACTTCCTTTAATAAACATGTTTTATATTGTAGAACTGGCTATTTTATTCGAGGCTTATTCGATTGCTATTCTGTAACTTAGTTGGTTTATAAATCTTAGTTACATTTAAGCCATGACATGGCGTATATTTATAGAAGAAATTGTGTGGTGGTTTTATACCTCTATAAACTAAGATGAAGCAAATACACCTACATTAAGCTAGGTCAAACTAGAAGTCATTGATATTGGGGTAGATATTTATTTAAATGTTTTTATGTGTTTCTACCTCTTGTAGGTACCCATCAAGCTTTTTTAAAATATGAACTTGCAAATAAATGGTAAAATTGTCTTAGATATATTATAATTATGTTCTGGGCTTAGAATCAAATATTGTCAGTATTAATTTATAAAATTATTTATTTATTATTAAGTACATACCTTTCCACCTACTGATGATAATTTTAGTCCAAAATAAGTGGGTAGGTACAGGTACCGGCAAACTTGTTAAACATTGGTCGACGGAAAGGGGGAAAGTTCGCGCATGTGCACTTGCGTGTGACTAATTACACAGGTCTGCAATGGTTTTCCTCTTTGAAATCTGAGTAACGTTTTCTATAGTTTCTGATGTGCTGATTACGAGAAAAATAATAAAAAAAATCCATCACGTCAGGATATTTTGATATTGAATATTTAAGTTTTTGCTTAAAAATGTCTGAGCGCCTACATTTTAAAATTTATAAAACGTCATTTAATTACTTCAGCTTAATTTTTATTGCATTTAATTAGTGTTAGGGGACATAGAAATTAATGCAAATCAGTAATTTGTTAATTACCACATAATGAGTATAAGTAATTCGCATTAAACATGTCGAAAAAGGGGTATATTGGCTTAATTTAGTAATGAGCTCATTCATACACAATGATTAGGTAATATTACCTAATTGTTATAAATATTATTAGAAAAGGGTGTAATAAAGATAAACCAAAGGGTTTTTGTATAAGTACCCGCAATGATTTAGAAAATTAACAGTTGAACTGAGCATCTTGAAACATAAAGACATCGCGAGGTTGCTTAAATTCTACGAATAGTTTTTGTAATATTTGCGGGAAATTTATGGTGATAAAATAACGAAACAGCATTACAGGCTTTGTGAAAAATATTTACAAAAGTTATTTTGGATACGTTTTAAGTAACCAAGACAAAACTTGGACTCTTCATAAAAATTGTACGACTTATTTATTAGAACTTCGCAAGTAGTCAAAAGGACAGAAAAATAGCTTCAAAATCGTTTCGCCTATGCTATGGAGAGAGCCTAAAGACCATGTTAAAGAAATAGTGGCCAAAATGATTATAAATTTTTGTGTAATGGGTTGTAATATGAGCATTAAACTTCATTTCCTTAATTCGCACATTGATTACTACCCAGAAGATCTAGGAGCCGTTAGCGAAGAACAAGGCTAAAGATTTCACCAATATTTGAAAGAGCTTGAAGTCCGGTATCAAGGAAGATGGAATACTAGCATGATTGCGGACTATTGTTGGTTCTTGTAGCGCGACGATCCAAACCGGAAATTTAAGCGAAAATCGCACAACCGAAGCTTCCAGGAAAAAAGGACCAGGTTCCACAAATAAAATTTACTTGTAATTTAGACTAGTAATAAGTATTTATTATATTTTAGTAGTTTTTTATGCTAAAAGTAATGTACTTCTTTAAATATATTTTTTTTTATGTGAGAACTTGTGATTTTTTTCCTATTTTCTATCTGGACCTTTTTTGAAAAATCTGGAGGTGATGGAGAAAAACTGAGTACATATTCGTAATCAGCGCGCCAAAATACCCTAGAATCAGCTATCAAATTTCAGAGAGGAAGTTATGACCCTCATTTTGCAGGCCTGTGTTATTAGCTATTATAGCGCGCGCGCGCTATTGGTCAGAGGTATGCTTCTGATCTGACCAATAGCGCGCAGGCGTATCAAAATTAGTGTTCTGAGCAATCCCCACCCGATATTCAAGAAGTTTGCCGGTACCTGTACTTAACCTACATAAAATGTCTATCAATGGGCACAGACAGAATATTTGTAGGTACTAAGTACCTAGTTAGTTACCTAAAATACTTACGCAGATTAGGTACCTATTTACATTTTCCGTCTCAAAAATGGTCGCCCATTTAGAAATTTTCTATGCGTCCATTCAGCTATCTTCTAATTTAAAGAAGTTTAAAGTTGACCTATGCGACTTAAAATTCCCTTTATGTATTTATCTAATAAGACGTCAGTGGTGAAAAAAAATGATCAATCGCTCTTTTGTCACATAGGCACAGAACATAATACTCGTATACTAAACATAGGTACGGACGCCAGCAGATCAACCTACCCTAATCTGTCAAAAATTCTCAATTGAATGAGAACTCTATGAAGTGAATAAAGCTGAAAATTGGTTGTTGGAATTTGACAGATTAGGGAAGTCTGCTGATGTGTTGTTGACTGATTTGTCTTACCGGTAACTTACGTTTTCGTTTACTTATCTGGTTTCGTAGTAAAATCTCATAGGTGAAGCGTAGGTATGCGATCCAGCCAGTCATTCATCCATGTTTTTTTTTAATGCGTTGATGCAACCTTACCACAGGCTAGCTAGACCTGCGGTCGGGTGTGGCTCTGGCTACACTATACCCTACTACCCACAAAACTTCCCCGGTTTACCCTTTTCACCTGATTGGGACGAGCCGTTACCAGCCTTGTGGCTTTTGACCAGCCCAGTGAGCCCAGTCATTCATCCATGTACGGTCAACAGCACATCACGGTTAACACTTGCAGTTCGATAATAGCACTTATGCCCCCGACATAAAAGTGGTACAAAGTCCAAAGTGTAACGTCGGACGTGCTTTTGACTGTACCTAATTGGCATAAAAAAATAAAAACGATAAAAAATCATTACGAGCTTCACACATTACCAGGTGGTAGGTTCCTGTTATGGGCCGTCTAGGTGGGTACCACCGCAGTGCCAGATATTTTCCCGTGAAATAGAAGTGTGTCAAGTCAAGCACTTCTGTGTTTCGGGGAAAGGGCACTGAAGCTAGTGAAATTACTGGGTATATGAGGAGGAGACCTAATAACTGTCGTCTTGGTGTACCGGGCGCAGGGCGGTGCCAAACAGTAACTGCTTGATTACTGTTTGGCACTGAACTGTCTAAGGGCAGACGTGGCGCTTACCATCAGGTGTACCTACGATCTGCTCGTCTTGTTACACCCAGTGGACCCGGATTGAAAAAGTAACTACAATTTAGCCGTGCCTCATGATCAATTTTTTTCGAAACCTGCTCTTATTTGTATAGAAAGAAAGAACTCATACAATTGACATTATAATTTTTATTTTTACTGCAACTCACGGACGTGCCAAGCAGACAGATAACTTTAATTTGTTACTTGTCAAGTTACCGACACAATAGATATGAGTTGGTTGTGGACGAAAATTTTATCAAAGCTTGTAATAACATAGTTTGGGAGATTAGATAATACTGTAACAAAGTTGTTTATTATTATATTAAAAGCAGGGGCGAGATTCGCGCGTGTATTGTTTTTTAAATTGTGACTAAAGCGTAGACATTGAAATATTCAAAGGTTGTTATCAAAATTATCGATAAGCAAGTGCGCGAGAAACGTGCACCTTGAAGTCTTATCAAAACACTATTTCGAAAACAACGTTGGTTTTACGGTTTCGCCGACCTTGAGTTAACTTGCCATGATCTCTTACTAGGATTCCGTTTTTAAATTGAATTTTTAATGTAATTTAGAAATTAACTTCTAATTTAGGTAGGTAAAGCAGGAAATAATTAGAGTGGTAATGTGAGTTAATACGGAACGAGTAAAAATTACTTGTCACTGAAAGGAGAATGCTAAAAAAACCCAAGCCCGGCGCAGATGATGAGTATCATAGAATAACAGTATAAATGTGTTATAAAATGCCATATAAGTGGCGAATTCGAAAACAATGGCTAAACGAGAGAAATTATTTTGCTGTATCAAACAATGTAATATCTCATCATGGTTATTCAGTTGATACGCTCCCTCATTCGGCTACTCCCCATTTGGTAAACCTCAAACTTTACCTACTAAAATTGTTGCTTCAAGTTCATACATTTAATCCCATACAGTTTGAGGTTTACCAAATGGAAAGTAGCCCCTCATTCTTGTATGAGATGATGATTGGATCGGATCACGACATGTGAGAAGTCGGACATACTACCTATATGTACCTATATTATATCATATTCTAGTTATGAATGGTCAAAGATCACAGGAAACTGCCGAAAATCTGCCACTACAACAGCTCTGGCTGTTTCGATTATCATGAAGGTACTTGAATGGAAGTAAACGGCTCGCAGATCAAATTAACTTTTAGTTTAGTATCCTAGGGAAAAACCCTCGTGGGCTGCATGCCTGCAATGGATAGTGGATACCAAGTAAAGTGATTAAAAAAGCGATGACGGCTGGCGATGCGATAATTCATAGAGATGAAACATCATTTATGTGCCTAGGCCCTAGTAGCAGCCTGATTGGTTGTAAAATAAAAGGACGGCATTAGGTGAGTAAAGAAAATATAGGTGCAAAAAAAAAATGAGTACCTATGTAACTGAAACCTTTAATAATAATTTTATTGCATTCTTAAAATGATAAAATGTAATTTAAATAAGAACAATCTGTCTCTACCAACTACTATTTGGATAGGTAAGTAGGTACTACTACTTTGTTTCCGATCGAACAGCTGTTATTCTTACCTACTGATGATCAACGTTAGCATAATGCAACAATACGTAAACCCGCTACTTGAAAAAGGTAAACATAGGATGGTACATTATTGTAAGTTTTTATTGAAAAATAACAAGCTGAAAATCAATTAGTACCAGTAAAACACGTTTTGTTGCACGCAGACAAATTGTACTACTAGTTGTATAGTTCAACTTGTATAAGAAACTTCAAGGTTAATTGAGTAAATATTTTAAAGGACATTTCATACTTTGATAATATTTCATACTTTGAAAATAGCGCACCAGAAATATCATAGTTATTGTACTTCATCGTAAGGCTTATATCTAATAATTCTAATATTACCTACTTTACGTTATTTGCTTCAATCGTTGGTTTCCAGGTTCAAATACACGAATGCGAAAAAGGAGGCATGCGCCATGTCATGTGTGACAAGTCAAAAGTTTAAAATAGGTATACAATGGTCAAAAAGTATCCGATCGCGCCCTTGATGTTGAATTTTGATCCATTCATAGCAACATGTTTTTCCCACGTTTTTCCTTTAAAGCCCTGTAGGAAGCCAGCTTAGCCAGCCACTGCCATTTTTAAAGGAATAAAGGAATTACCTATTTTTACACTAATTACCTATAATACCTACCTACTTAACTCGAAAAAAAACGATGCCACGAAAAAGTAGATGGGTAGATATTAAAAAAATAAGAGAAATTGTTATTCAATTTTGAAAAGTACTATCATGTTGCCGATTTGTATATTATTCTCTATTAAGTAGGTACAAAAAATATCGACAGGAGAAAAACGTTCCGATTGTATGTAAATTGTTTTTGTTAATTTCCTCACAGTTAGTCGGCACAGTCGGTGCTTGTGAAAAACGCAGAATACAGGCTTAGTTCGTCATTATATTTTTGTCGTATTTTTAACTTTCATTTCTGATTTTTCTTGTAACTTTCCAACCAAATACTCACAATCCAGTCTGCTTAGCTCACTTGTGCCTTATCTACAGAAAGTTAAGATAAATGCTACCTAGTAAAAAATTCTACAGTGCGTCAAACTACCTATTAGCCCTATTATTTAAAAATTCTTTTTATAATGTTCCCTTGAAATATTAAAATAGTCAACTGCGCATTCAAATTCTTTTGAAAAAATAAAGCAAACCACGATGTAATTGTACACCCTAGGATTCCCGATTGCAACCAGTATGGAGCTTAGGGTCCGCTTCAACTACCTATGTTCCTAGATTTGACAAGCCTGGTTATTAAAATGGAGCGACTGCCATCTGACCTCCGTAACTCTTATAAGAGAATCCAGACCTCCTTGGAACATAGTCGGGAGTCGGGCGGGACCAACGGCTTAACGTGCCTACCGAAGCACGGAATCATCATTATTTTCAGACATTCAGGTGATTCAAACCTGCAATGTCCTAGCCAAACTGGAAACAATCGCACAAAGTGATGCTCCCCGCATGATTTGAACCCACGACCTCCGGGCTTTAGAGCGGGTCGGGAGGCTTTTGGGACCGGGACCGCGGTCCCGAAAGCCCCTTTTTGATTTTAATACATTTTTGCAGGGTCATTCGGGACCGCGACAGGTGGTCCCGAAAGCCACCTTATATTTAATAATTATTTTGAGTGGTAAGTTGGGACCACAAACATTGGCCATAGTTCGAAAGCCAAAGCCTCCGTGGAACAGTGGCTAAGCCGCTCGGGTATAAAACCCGGAGTTTGTTCGATTCCCACCTAGGGTCTGGTTGGTGGTAGGGCCTTTTCAGAGTCCGACTGGCTACGACTGGTTTTAATTAGTAAAAACCATAAAACTTATTTTGTTATTTTGGTTTACCTTTAATTAAAAGTTGTGATTCTAAATAAATAAAGTTTTAGTGTAATAGAATAGAATAACGTTTATTTGGTACTTAAATATAGGATTACAATACAATTTATATGACAACAATTAAAACTAAATATTAGTACGTAAAGTACCAAAAAGGCCCCCGCTCAGCATTATGTCGTGGCGACCATATTTTAATCATTTAGTAAATTTTTTTTTTTTTTCACTAATTTAATAATTTAGTAAATCATTATAATTAAATATGTAAATCATGATGTTTTCTTAATAAGGTTTAATTTTAATTAAAAGCTGTGAATATTCAAATAAAATTGATATTTTTAAATTACTACAGCTGTTTTTTTTCTTTGTTTGTACTATCCTGATAGAAAATAAATAAAAGAAACTTTTTTATACTAAGTCAGTTGGCAGACAGACACGCAGCCCACCTGACGGTAAGCGGCCACTGCGGCCTATTCCGTTGAGGGACACTTCACCAGGAAGCGTCGCTCAATGTGCTGCCAGACTGTATACTCATCTGATCTTCGAGCCTTGATTTCAAGTGTACTGGCTCCCACATTAATACTGCCGGAACACAGCTAGAACTATTATGGCGGCAGATTTCACCTGTGGGAGTGGTAGCTAGCCAGTCGGACTCTGAAAAGGCCCTACCACCAACCAGACCCTAGGTGGGAATCGAACAAACTCCGGGTTTTATACCCGAGCGGCTTAGCTACTGTTCCACGGAGGCTTTGGCTTTCGAACTATGGCCAATGTTTGTGGTCCCAACTTACCACTCAAAATAATTATTAAATATAAGGTGGCTTTCGGGACCACCTGTCGCGGTCCCGAATGACCCTGCAAAAATGTATTAAAATCAAAAAGGGGCTTTCGGGACCGCGGTCCCGGTCCCAAAAGCCTCCCGACCCTTTAGAGCATAGAGCATAACCAGTTTACCACGGACGCCCTTTTCATTAAAATTATGGAATATTTCACCCACGCGCGTAATTTCTTTTTTAATTATCCTTCCTTCCCTCCCACATTTCCGGGATAAAAAGTACCCTATGTCACCCAGGGTTAGTGTAGCTTTCCAACAGTGTTTGTATTGAATAGGAGCCTAGCCTATTCAATACAAACAAACAATACTTTATCGTTGAAACCTGGACGCCATGCGCCATCTACTAATTTATATTCAATCATTCAATGATATTATAATAAAAAAATATTATAATATCATTGCAATCATTCACATATTGTCACGTAGCACCGTAGTGCGCTTTCGAATGCGCTCTGGAGGGTCTGAGGGTTGGGGTGGGGTGCAATGTTTTGGTGGCGAGTGGCGGCGAAGAGCGCCGCCGCACTGCCCGCGCGGACTGATCGATCGCGCTGCGCTGCGCTGTTCTATTATTTATTACCAAAAATATGGCGGCGTGGTGCGGCACCCGGTCGTTGACCTCTGCCCGCCACGCCGCGTAAACAACTCTCACAGAATGCAGCGCGGGAAACTGGTCCCCTTATTACCTGCGAAGCGAAACCGCCTGCCGCAGGGGCCCTACTACTCGCGCTTCTTTCATGCCCTTCGTACGCGCGGTTATTTTCAAGACGACCGACGCCACGCGCGCACCACGTGTGCAGTTGTACGTGCATTGAGCAATTACACCGGTAGTACAAACTCATCGTAAATGAATTCCGAGGAAAGTCAATGAGCCTGACACCTACACGCTTTTGTGAATAGTTTAACTGTTTTATGGTATTTGTTACAAACTTATTGGAAATGTCTAGTTTGTATTGGAAAGATCAAACAAATGCAAATCAGTTTTTTATTTATTTATTTTAATAAATTAAATTGTGAATGTCAAAATATCGGTATCCTTTTGTTTTTTTTTTAAATTGGCCTTCTCTATCGTTACTTCAGAATAACCGTGCAAAAAGTTAAAAGTAGTATGTGCATTTAACCCTATAGTTTTCAAAGTTTCTGGGCAGACTATTCGATTTCAGATATGTACCTTAAATGTGTTTTATCTCAATATACAATGGTTTATAATCACTTTTTCTGTTACTTGACAGTTCCTATCCCACCAGATTCAAATAAAGTTTTAAGTAACCCACATATTTCCGATCGTATTAACAAAAATGTTTAGGTTACAAATAACATTATTTTTAATAATTACTTTTAACAATATATATATAGCATATTAAAAAGATCAGTTCAAGTACCCAATTGTGTGTAGCAAACACAGCAAAGTATAGAAATTAAGAATCCAATTCTCCGCTCCATTCGGGAAATATTATTTTCTTACATGTAAGTGTCCGGCATTCTTATTTCTTACGTGGTTTTTGCTGATTGCAGAAAAGTCTGCACAAAAGTAATTTTATAAGCGACTATCGATTTTAGACCACCGCGGTTTCCTACGCCTAGCCTGTATACATGTTTCCAATATCCATCAAATTGTATCCCTTTCGGACTGAGATGAGATATTTCTTTGGGTTTTTTTTTCTTTCGGCTTCGTACGGTTTTATATTCTATTTCTTTTAAACACTACAAAAGTTATAATTTCCACCATGTGTACAACTAGAGATCCTTAGCAATTTTTATTTACAAACGATAATTCTTTTTTTTTTAATTGAAAGTTGAAAACTGGATAATGGATGACTGGATGGATCAATACAAAACGAAATAATTTACTCGTATTATTAGGTGATGTCAGGTTAACTTACGATACACGTAGTACGTACCTATTGCAAACAAATTGGCTTTATTAACGATTACGGCCCTGAACCGATTCATGGCAAATATGGAACTAATATTTGTCTAGAATTTTTTTGGATAAATGATAATTTTAATTTCGTACACTTCAATAACTTTACGCTGCTTTTGTGAAAATATTAATAAAATCGTCAGTTTAAAATATAAGCGGTGTACAAAATTACCGCTTTTCGAGCACAAGCGGGCAACAACGCGTAAGCTGTTGTCACTGGTTTATTTGGCGTCTGCTGTCGTCATTCTGACGTAGTCTTTGTAGTTACACATTACACGTAGTTAAATATGTATTGTATATGTATATGTATCATACATTAGTACAGGAGGTCACGACGAATTAGGTAACGAGCACGAATGGTCCATTGTAGGTAAAATAGCAAATAGGGACTCCGTTATTTTTTAAATGAAACATTTTTATTTTCACTTAATAATGCGTGATGGTATGTCGCTCTTCCATACCAGCCCGGCTAAAGCTAGTTTTAATAGAGTTTTGTTAATATGCCAAAATTAAAAGTATAATTCATCGCTCTACGAAGAAAAGCACAGATGAATCCACAAAAAGAAGACGTATAGGTTAGGAACCTATACTTCTTTTTTTTGTGGAAGTAGAAATATTATAATATTTCTACTTCCACAAAATTCTCACAGACCTAAAGACCTGTTTTGTTAAATGATTAGAGGATTTTAGGCATTTCTTTTTCTTTAACCCAACATTTGCGATAAGTTTATTTCTAGAAATATCTGACCGTAGAGTTGTTTTATAATAATGTTGTCGAAATCGATACTTAGTGGTCGTTAACGAATATAAAATGAGTAATGACCTCCCAGACGTTAAGAAATTGTATATATGTCAAACAACGCGACGTGCA
The DNA here is from genome assembly GCA_949319885.1 of Mecyna flavalis. Taxonomy (NCBI): domain Eukaryota; kingdom Metazoa; phylum Arthropoda; class Insecta; order Lepidoptera; family Crambidae; genus Mecyna; species Mecyna flavalis. Next base: position 7,040,976 of record OX439426.1, read on the forward strand.
AGTCACAAATTACATATAGTACCTACGTAGTAGGTATGTAGCCGGTAGATAACCTAAACATAGGCGCCGCCGTGCCGCACCGTCGCGGGTGAATTTGCATAGGCTCATGAGTACTCAAGACATGACCGAGTAGCCGTTTTTTAAAAAGGAACTTCTTTTTTTTTAATGTGGGGACTGCGTTACGCAAACCCTCGGCCGGGGGTGTCGGGGATCGTGTGACCTCCACCGAGTAGGGCGTAGATACTCATTATACCCCACAGTCTAAGTTCAAACAGTGGCTGTAGCACAAGAACCGACATAGCCTCTACCTCTGTGCCAGGTAGAAACATCTCAAAGGTGACTCGAGTCGCGTAACGTGTCACTCCACAACTGTCGTTTTATAGCTGACCATGAAATTAATACTAATTTAGATTAGTCTTACAGTATTCATTACTGATGACAATATAGTTTTCAGTTTACACGTGTCTACTGAAGTCAACAATACCTTAAGTGTTATATTATACTCATTAGTCATGAACTTTTCTAGTTATTTTGATTTTCTAATTTTATCAACATACAGGTAAACACAGCAACAGCACATTTTATTAGTGTTTCAGTGAATTGAAACACTGTGGTAAGCAAAAAATTTAGGATTGTTGCTGTTCTAACAACTTTCAACTACGTAGTAAGACGGGTAAACACTTTACCGGGATTTTCTACTGGTAGTAAGAATGGTAGTAACACGGGCAATTATAAGGATTTCGCAACTGGCTAGGTAGCATATTTGTAACTGACAGACTCTATGCATCATGGATAATCTACAAACTTTTATATGATTAGCAATTTATTGTGTTTTTGTATTTACTTACGAGTATGTATGTAATATAGTTTTATACATTTTGTTCTGATTCTCATTTCCGATCTTTCATCTTTCAAATCACCTTTAACCACTCAACGCCGAACCGGCACTCGGGTGCCGCATAACAATAGATTTTCTATTGTGTCTAGTAATCCGGGGCTAGAAGGATTAAAGAGAAAGGATAAAACTTAATAAAAAGGCATGGGTGTAAAATTAACTTTTATTGTTTAATTATATTAATTTTAAGATTTAAAATTAAATAAATAATAAGAATATCTTTCAATTTCCACTTTCGTCGGTTGTGCGGACGATTGCAGCCGCACGCAATCAGCCGCAAACAGGGAAGTGTACTTTCAGAATGGAACTAGTCAATGATTTTATAATATCATTGAAACTATAACGAAGCCAAGTTTCCCTGACTTCATTTGTGTACGAGTACGCATAAGCGAAAGGTATGGTTTGTGACCGTGATTCCAAAAAAGCAAAACCGTAAGAATGATGACCAATTTGGTTTACTCCTCCAAGTTGACAATATGAATATTAATGTTGATAATAATTAAAAATATAATTGCATTAAATACATATTCTCAGATTTATAATGTTCAAAATCTTTGATGATAATAATTGAAAAACAATATGTCACTCATCTCATCAATGCATAGATCATAGAAAAATTGACAGTTTATGGATTTTGCTTGGTCAATATTATTATTTTTGTAAACGAGTCGGAACTGTAAAAGTTGATTTTTAGCTTGCTGTTACATAGGTACTGTAATTTTCTTTTAGTAACTTAAAGATATAATTTGCGGGGGATAATTTTGATGTTACACATAATATTTCAATGTGCATGTTTCACAAAGTTAAAGAAATCGTACTTTAAAGAAAGAAAATTGTACACAAAGACTGGTCGCTTGGATACGTTAGTAGTCAAAGTAGTTATTTAAAGTAAGTCAGATTTGGTCAGATTAAAGATTATTGATTTACCTACGTTGGTTGGTACATTGGAAGATCTTGGGCCAATGGGTACTCGATCCTTTTAAGTTTGTGTAGGGCCAAAGCTATCGCATCTGCAGACCGCGTGACCCGCCTCTCACGTTGTTGACGGCTCAGGGTGTCGAGAGGTAGACGCAGCTTTCCGCGGCGTGGTTTTCCACCTTAACAACTTACGAATTACACATTTCCAACCTTGGAGTAGCTTTAACGCCCTATTCTTAACGGCCAATAAAAGCAACTCAGAGACGAAATTCCTGCCTGCGGTCTCCCAAACCGGAGACTGAGGGCCTGCCTGACTTTCCAGCTCGCCAGAAGCTGCTATTCAGCGGTGACTGATTGCACTAGTGAAACCTACGGTCACTTCCCTACAAGCTTGTTATTAATATAATATATAGATAAATCAGAGCGTTAGGATGCAAAGCTTCCCATGCAGAGTTATTTAACCTCCGACCGTGATTGAGTTAGCTTCAGTTTAGCCGCAAACTTGTTTCTTAATTGATATTTTCCTGCAACAGGCGAGTCGTGGGAACCACGATGGCTCCCACGCTAATTACGGCTCTTTATAATGCCATTTGTGACCTTAGTGAACGAGCGTCGATCAATGAAATGTAATTTATCAATGGAAATACGAATACTATTGTTGTTTACGTTAGTTGTACTACATGCAGGTTTGTCAATACACTGTATTTGCGTAATTCATCGTTTAGTGCATTGAACCGTTTTCCTTATTGCGGTTATTTTAATCATTCACCGTTAATAATTTATGGTTTCATTGATTCAGTGTCTATCTAGCATCAATTAACATAATGAAATTTGATTTGGGCGCTTTGTTTGTGCAAATATAGATAATAATCAACCTTCGTTGATTATTACCTATATTTGCACAAACAAAGTTCGTTGGTATCAGAAGATACCAATACTTAGTACTATTATATCTTCTGTGCCCATACTTAACACTATTGCTTGATATTTAGATTGTTGTTCGTGATTTATCTTAGAATAGAATAACAATAAATACAGCATCTTAATTTTTTTCTCTCAAAAACCACGAATCTAATCAGTTCTTTTTTATATTACATCAAGAGGCAGTCAAGCACGCGGCCATTGCGGCTTATTTCATTGAGGGACGCTAAACCAGGAAGAGTCGCTCAATGTGCTGCCACACTGTATGATCCTCTGATCTTCAGTGACCATAATACATTATTACTGTAAATAATAATGGAAGGATTTGGTCTCTTCCTACAACTTTTTTTTTTCGGAAGAGAATGCGTTTATCCACCATAACCGCAGGCTAGCTAGACCCGCGGCCGTGTGTGGGACTCGAGACTTAAGCGTCCACTACCCACTAAACTCCCCCGGTTTCCCCTTCACACCCGATTTGGACGAGCCGGTGCCAGCCTTGTGGCTATTGACCAGCCCGTTCTCTGCCTATACCTGGGGAAAAAGGCGTGCCTGTTTGTATGTAGAAATAAATAAGTGTTGTTTATTCCAGGTCAGGATATGCGGGCAGTGCGCGTGCGGCGCGGTGCTGCGTGATGCGGCGCGCGTGCGTCCTCTCGCCGGCGGCGGCGTGCGCGCTGCTGCTGGTATGCGCTTGCGCACACGCTGGGCCCTCCGTCAACATGCTGGCGCCTGGAAGTGAGTACACCGCGCACGTTGCTTTTTTAACGAATATATTACCAATAGGAGCTAGGACGAAGAAGTTATTAGTGACTTCTTTACTACTAGGTATACGTTTTTATTTTTACCTACGAATGTATACCTCTACTTAGGCTTACAAAATTAAATGTCTAACTTACATGATTGCAGGCGTGTTAGCTGTATGTAGGGAAAAAGAATATTGTTCAAACCCGGATTTTCGCTTCAAGCTAATTTGAATTTTATGTATCACCTACGGCCCATTTTTTTTTAAAACCAATGACATTGGTAAAAAGAAATCATTTCAATAGGTATGTACATTAATCGCAAATTTAATATAGTGCATCAATATACACGAACGCGAACTAGGTACGTAGAGTTCATCGTTCTGAATTTAAGTATACAAGGGCTCGTTGGAAGACTTGGAAGAAACCTTTGCTAAATAAAAGATAAATTAATAACAATGCAGTGTGACGCACTTCTCACATTGAATAGAAAATGAACAGAATCACCTCGTCTACATTTTCCTCCTTTCTCTCAAAGATTACTCAGCCAGCACAGCTCTGCCTTATTGCTGTGTTCATTCAAGGCGTAAAATATGATTTGAACATTTAAAGACACTTGGCAATAAATGGAAAGTGGTTTATGTGTTTCTTGTCAATTGTCATTATGTGTTTAAACAAATCAAATCCTTCACTATTCGCCGATGTGCTAGTTGACTAATTCCGCCTTTCTTCACTTCTTGGAACGATCTTAGATAAAGCCAACACCTGGGGCCCCGGGGGCACACAGACTACACAATGATGGCAAATCGGGCACGTGTAAACAACGAGCTGCCGTTAGCGCGCCGGATATTAGCAAAAAACTTCCGCGGTCATAGATCCGCCCGCTGTGAGGCCACTCGTGGGCCGAAATTTTGTTTTTATTTATGTATTTTTTGCTCGAGTGTGCTGAACTCCGCGGCGTGGTCGGTATCGCGCCGGTTTAATTCGTCAGATAACGCGAATCGAGTGTTGTTTGTTTGTATGCTCTTTCGATGTGCGCGGCCCGCACGGGTGACGGACGAGCCAGTGGGGCCGCGTTTAGGAGGTGCCTCGACTTATCTTTTGAAACGAACCGAAACTGGCTCAAGTTAAAAACGTGTTGACATCTAACTTTACCATTTTTTAACAGGGGATTCCCAGTATTATCGGTACGTAAGTCAGGCCGCGACGTTTAAACAAATGAAATTAAAACGTCAAGGGATTTTAGTTTCTTTTAAAGATCACATTAAAAGAAAATGTGAAGTAGATTTGTCTTGTTCCGAAACCCCGTCTCCTAATTTTCGTGGCTTGATAACAATGTATGAAGGTAGTAACTAGCTCTGTGTTATTATTGCACGTTGTTCGAGAACATTTTTCACGAGTATAATATTGTGACTCATATGATGATAAAGGTCGTTTACTCCCAATTCCTCTGCTCAGAGTGCAAAACTATCACAACGTTTCAGTTTGCTCTTTGCTCAAAATTAACGTGTCTATACGCACACGTGTGATAGCACGAGTGGCTCTGTAAAAAAATAGTAACTTTTTTAAATATTTTTTAGGACAAACATAGGTACGATTGTGAGCATAGCACTGAAGAATAATTGAACATGGACTGTTTAACATAAAACAATTAACAAATTTGCTATCTGTAGGATGCCCACTTAATTCGTAAACAAGAACATTTTAAACTTATTTACGTGTACGTGTCAGGGCAGGACACTAATAATTCACGGAAAAGTCCTCGTAAATTAATTAGTTTTCTATTTTTTTGTGAATTTATTAGCATAATATTGAGTGAGCGCGATCGGAATTAGGTACGTTTGGAACGGTTCAATGTACTTTATAAACGAGTAGTACGCTTACGTAGGCACGATATTGTTTTGTATTGGATCGACACAAGTTAAACGTAGTTAAAGTATCTCACATGATCGAAGGAAATTATGTCTACGTAGCCAATACAAGTGCATTCTCCTCATGTGTAGAATATACATATCTAACACACTTTAATGCACGTGCCAATGATGCGCATCGTAGTAAAATACCTAATAAATGTAAGTTTGTAGAACATACATGCGTAAGAAGTTACATGAAAGTCAGTTGCGTAATTTCATACCGCAAGCGATTACTTGTTATCAATTACTATTATTGTTTTGATTAGGTATTTAGCGGAACCTCATGTCAAAATAACATTTTAAATTGTCTTTGGTTCAACCTCTGAAATTTTTAGTCGGCTGAAAAAAAGAACAAATGTCCGATGATAATGATCATGAATATCATGATCATGTTAATTCATAGAATATATAAATTAAAAAATACGTATTGAACAATTAACCTTAATCTGCTTGATAAAGATCTGAAGTTAGTTAATATAATTTAAATTGATAAACGGATCTAGTTGTTCGCTATAAACGGGAGTCGTAATTTATTTGACAGTGGAAATATATTTAACAGGGCAATTTTGTTGTAAATTGGAACTTGTCCACAGGCCCTTGAAATTTGCTACACGTCAGCACTGCAGGCTCTCAACCACGGGATGGCTGGCATTTCTTCCTTATGATTGTTAAATATTGCCGTTTATAAAGTAGTAGAAGATTGTTTTGTTTTCAGGAATACAAAAGTAAATCTAATATGTACGAGTATTACAATTATTAAAAGCGTGAAAAACTTGAAAGCCGGGTAGACAACAACGAGATATCGTATAGTCGTTGTATTTTAATGGACAACGTCTATGATAGAATTACTGTATGTAACTGCGCATCTATAAATTACCTTTATAGAATATAAAATGTAAAACGGATAGCAAAATTAAATTCGAATGTATACTATGAATGTTTCGACAGAACTGTTAATTCCCAGACACTGAAACGAAGCTGCGAAGCTAAATAGCGATGTGCATAAATTTATTGATCATGTAATCAAAAATAGGTACTTTGTTCTTGAATGTCGACTCTTTGCGTGTTTTACTGTTACGTAAAGCGTTTGTTTTGTAAACCTTGCAACTAGCGCATTTCTTATAAATAGTGCCAAAAATTCTGAAGTATAAAAATAAGAAGATCAGCCTTCTTTTAAGATTTAAAGATTCTTTACGTTGAATATTTCTGCCAATGACTGTCTTAGTATATGTGTTGTAGAATCACAAGAGTAATCGGCTTGGGTACATTAAACAAATACCTAAACCACAAACACACACAAACAAAAAGTATTTTTTTTTACTCTTGTTTTCCAATTGCTTGGGTCCAATATTCCATGGATGAGATAAAAAGAATTCATATTAAAAAAACCTTTTTTGTGATTAATTATTTTGTATTATTTATTTCTAAGCTGATAAAAAAAAATGTGTTTTGAATTTGCGACCCCTTGCGAAAACTGGGTGTTAAGGTATTCATATGCATGTCATCCGAACGACACCCCACTCGCTAATCTTGGGTTACCGGTTGTTTACAAAGCTTGTATCTACGCAGGCCAGCTGCCGGGGTCGATGAACTCTACCACGACACCCCTTCTACGACCCTCTTAAATAAAGTCTCTTCGGACAGTGGAACTTAGCAAAAATTACGGCGTAATAAAATGTTATGTTCTTTACGGCTACATTTTTTCCAAATTTAGTCCAGGTAGAAGCTGATAAAGAAGAAAAGTAGGTTTTCGCTTAATTAGATTACAAGTTTAACGCTATAAAATTGGGGCTTTGTAGCAATTGTTTTAACATTTCCTTAATTTTTATTAAAGCTTGGTTCATTTTTGTAGAAATATCTCTTTTAAAACTTCTATAAACTTTAAGTAACAGTACAGTACCTCATCATTAAGTCATCATCATTTGGCGAGAAGTACACCGAATTGAAAGCCTTGACTTTACACGTTCGAGTTGCGACTATCGCTGCGGGCGGGGCGTCACATTGTCGCGTCTACAACTACGCTTTATTGAAGTAGGCACTATTACCGATCGGGTATCTAATTGTATTGTTATATTTTCTGAGATATGTATATGTTACCGGGCAAACCTGATTTCAGGACAAACTAATCCTTAAATCGGGTTAGGCCGATAACATACAATAAAAAATCTAATGATCTTCCCATTTTAATAATCACCATGTCATCATCATTTATTTTAGCAACCACTAGTAAAATACACTGTTAAAGTGTTGAGTACATCAACACTTCAACGGTATATTTTGGGAATATTCACTTTTTGATCAAGTCTATGGACGTTGTGTTATTTTATATAGATACGTTACTTACTAATTTTTAATACCAAACTAACTTCGGCATTTCGCATAATTCCTAATTTAATTGAATTTAAAGAAACCTCGTTATAAAATAGAATGTTATTTTGTTGTTCGTAGGTATATGATAATGTTAAAAACGAAGATTACGTAGGTTGCCCAATTTTGATACGCGATAAGAATGCTTACAAATAACACAAAAACTGATAAACCTATGGCGCCATGATGTTTGTTCGCATATACAATACTATAATATAGTGTGATATTTTTAAAAATAGATTACAGTAAGATTGCATTACTTTATTAAGAACTACGGTTTCACCCGCGCGTCATTTCTTTTGTCAATTATCCCCCCTTCCCCCAACATTTCTGGGATCAAAAGTACCCTATGTCACCCGGGGATAGTGTAGCTTCCCAACAGTGAAAGATTCCAAATCGGTTCAGTAGTTTCGGAGCCTATTCAATACAAACAAACAATCAAATCTTTCCTCTTTATAATAATAGTATAGATTAGATACCTAGTATTAAAGAAAACGAGAATGACTTCTCTTTCGGTTAGGAGGAGGCAAATAAATGAAATTACCACAGACCAGAGATTAAAATCTCTGTGGAAATTACAGTCAAAGTAGTAAGTCAAGTATCCGAACAAAGTAAGTATGGGTGGTACATGAAAGGGCAACATTACAAGAAAATAGTTGGTGTGAAGTTACACTTAATAGGCAGAAGTAACAGGTTTTACTTCTGTAGCTCTTGTGACGCTCACACACATCTCACGTTCAAACGATCAGATTAATTTAAAAAAAAACATATTCCATAGTTATGTATCGTTATTATTGTATTTCTTCCCAAAAACCATCTTATGTCTATTGCTTTCCTTCTCTAAATCACCGAGGCGGTTGTAAGTTTTAAACAGTTTTAAATGATTTGCTAAACAAGCATGTTTTGATGATTTCATTGAATACTCTTAGTTGATATTATATTATATTGTATACCCTTTGATCTAAGTTTCTATACTAAGCTTATATTATGTCAGCGGTTAAGACATCAGTCGCGTGCTACTACATGCAATGACCTTTGAATAATCTTAGCCTATACGATACGCTTTGAACCAAACATTATGATAAATTCATTGATAAATCAATCGAATGATTAACTTCTACCAAACAGAAATGAATGATAGTAACAAAGAAATATTCCTAGGATTTAATAGTTTGAATTGAATTACTTTTTCTGTCATTATGAAGCTAAGTTCAGTCTTATTCGATATGTATTAAACTCTAGACATTAATACGTTGCATGATAGATACAATGGTTCATGGTCTACTTTATTTCGAGCAAGGTCAGTTTCTTGGAGCCTAAAAGATAACAAAAACAATTCGTTATGACGAATCTTTATTTTAATTATATTTAGTATGACTGCTTGCTTACTAATTGCCGAACAAAATCATTTTTAGGGTTCCGTAGCCAAATGGCAAAAAACGGAACCCTTATGGATTCGTCATGTCTGTCTGTCTGTCTGTCTGTCTGTCTGTCCGTCCGTATGTCACAGCCACTTTTTACCGAAACTATAAGAGCTATACTGTTGAAAATTAGTAAGTAGATGTATTCTGTGAACCGCATTAAGATTTTCATACAAAAATAGAAAAATAATAATAAATTTTGGGGGCTCTCCATACTTAGAACTGAAACTCAAAAAATTTTTTTTCATCCAACCCTTACGTGTGGGGTATCTATGGATAGATCTTTAAAAATGATAATAAGGTTTCATAAATCATTTTTTTCTAAACTGAATAGTTTGCGCGAGAGACACTTCCAAAGTGGTAAAATGTTGGGTCCCCCCCCCTGTAACTTCTAAAATAAGAGCACGATAAATCTAAAAAAAATATATGATGTACATTATTATGCAAACTTCCATTGAAAATTGGTTTGAATGAGATCAAGTAATTAGTTTATAAATTTTTGGGCTTCCCATACTTAGAACTGAAACTCAAAAAAATTTTTTTCATCCAACCCTTACGTGTGGGGTATCTATGGATAGGTCTTTAAAAATGATAATAAGGTTTCTTATATCATTTTTTTCTAAACTGAATAGTTTGCGCGAGAGACACTTCCAAAGTGGTAAAATGTTGGTCACCCCCCCTCTAACTTCTAAAATAAGAGAACGATAAAACTAAAAAAAATATATTATGCTGTACATTACCATGCAAACTTCCATTGAAAATTGGTTTGAACGAGGTCAAGTAATTCGTTTTTTTTTAAAACGTCATAAATCGTAAACCGCAATTTTCCTCTCATTCAATCAACTCAAACAGGGACTGTTTACCGGTATGAATAACGGTATAATTTTTTTCTGTATGACGTCATTTAAATATATTTTGATACTGTTAAATTCCAGTACAGAATTTTTTTTTGGTACTGTAAAATTGTTGTAGTATAAACATTTTTGTACAACAATTTTTTAACTGTTATTTATATTAAAATACTGAAATTTTGTAATGGCTTAAATGGAGGGACACGGGGGTACTTCTAGCTTAGTTAGCTAGTTAGTTGATTTCAGTCCTCCCACGCGTCCGCTCGCACCGGTCTGTATATTGAACAATGGATCACAAGAACAGAGGCTGAAGCAAAGCATTTGTCGCGCTTTTCAACGTAAGTTTTAATTTATCTATTTGACATTAAACTTAGGTACCTATCTAAAGGTAAGTATATCTTTCAATGGCAGTTACACTCGATAGATATTGAACTACCTACTTAGCTGCTTAGTGCTTACTTAACGACGATAAGTGCTAGATAGGGAATAAGATCATAAAGCAAGCATTGGTGTAAGTACTGGTAAGTAAAGTCAGATATTCAGTTCGTGCTATGATGTAGGGTGGAGGCTCCTTATATCGGCCCCCTCCTAATATCGGCCGTCTAGAGAAAATGCGCCATAACTTAAAAGAATGTCCTAAAATCATAATTGTTTTTATGCAAATAGCAGCTGTATACCCTTACGCTTAACCTTCCTTAATTTTTTATGAATATCTCAAAATTTGAACGAATGATAGGCAAAAAAGTGCAGGAGGTACGGACGTGCGTCGTTTTGCGGCATTTTCAGGTCAAATTCGTGAATCGAATCATTGCGTTGAGAAGTATTTAAATTGTAATAAACATACCAAAGTTATTTTATTTTATTTCTTCTTAAAGATTAAGAGTCAAGGTACCGTTTAGGTAGTATATTTAAAATTTGTTTATTTTTTTTATTTAATAATTGCGTGGCCGAGATTAGGGATAAGTATGATCGACAAATCTCAATATCGGCAGAGTGGTCGATATTGAGATTTGTCTATCGCAATTAGAAATCCTAATGTCGGCTGCCTGATACCTATTCTTTGTGCGCCAGCTATGCGAAAGAGTTGATGAGTGATGTCGAAGAAGAAGATAAAAATATTGGATGTGACGTATGCCCCAAATGGTTTCATGTATACACTTAAAAATAGAGATGGGCCGACTATTCGCCGACTAGTCGGGAAAGCCGACTATTCGGCACCATTTGCCGACTATTCGGCACCATTTGCCGACTATTCGGCAATGCTGACTAGTCGGCAAAATTCGCCGACTATTCGGCAAAATTTATAGTATATAAATTATGATATTATTCAGCACCTTCAATATTAACAAAGAATGTTCACACGCGCGATTTCTTCTTCGACGTTTCGTGACTATTATGGTTATTACATTGGCTTGGTGCTGGCAGATGATTGAGAGTCATACTTGTGCATAGGTGCTACCTTTAGGAATTGGTCTGCTGAACCCAATCTGTTCTTAAAATATATACACGAAAACTATAACTTAGTTAAATAAATAGATAATACCCTATCTAGTGTCGTACTCGGTACCAGTCTAGTACATATACAAAATAGGAAATGGACTGACTGACTGACTGATTGACAATCAACGCCCAGCCTAAACTACAAGTCCTAAGAAAATGAAATTTTGTACAGGGATTCTTTATAATGCGTAAGTTCCCACTAAGAAGGGGTTTTTGAAAATTCACCTCCCAAGGGGGTAAAAAGAGGGTTTTAAGGGAGGAAGTTTGTATGAAACTCCGTCATTTTAAAAGTCACAGGCTTAAAATTTGGGAAGTATTGGTTCGGTGTTTCAAACAAAAAGGGACTTTTGGAAATTCACCTCCAAGGGGTTTATAATAAAAAAATATGTACTAGGGTTCTTTAAAATGTGTAAGATTCCATTTTAAAAAAGGGTTTTTGAATATTCCATCCCCAAAGGGGTTAGAGTGATGACGAAAAATCCCGAACACCAGTAGACCGCGTGACTTTTTTGTCGATGTTTTTCCGCAGCAGAACGCTTCACCTTTTGTACCTACTATCGATTCATGCAAGTATTTTTTTTTATTTGTTTTTTTAAGTTTGAAGGGAAAATGGAAATCAAATGTTACTAAATATATTGTAGTTAATCATCACCTTTTTGATAAGCGCGAAGGGCAATTATTCCGGGCCGGTGACTGTCCGCGCGCAGCTAGTACTATTAGTTCGAGTTTCGTCTAACTTTTGTTTTGACTAAAAAAAACTTCATTAATCTATTTTACTACTTAGACTCATTTTACTGCGGGAAAACAACGACTAAAACGTCACGCAGTAATAGTCGGCCGACTATTCGGCAATTTGAAAACCGAATAGTCGGCTAGTCGGCAAATACTATAGTCGGCCCATCACTACTTAAAAATATATTGCCATCACTGTCTGAAGATAACTTTACCTATTATGTAATGTTTTTGGTAAATTTCCCTCCTATGGGATCCCCTCTGCAGTTTGTGCCTGAATCATGGATTTTCTGACTGAACGTCGCATCAGAGTAATTCATGATGGGTACACCTCCGACTCACTTGCAATAAATGCTGGCTTCCCTCAGTGATCTGTGCTTTTAGCTACACTCTTTCTACTGCACATCGATTATATTGTTAGCTACGTCCGAGATTCTGGGGTATGCCGATGATAGTACGATAGTCGAGGGATACTTGTCGTACACGTGCAAGTAGAGGTGAAACTGAGGCTTTAGGATCTAACATGGTGGACAAATTGAATCAGACCCTTCAAATTGTCTCAGACTCAACCCCACCAAAACGCTGGCTTGTATATTTTCCACAAAAAAGAGTGGTTTTGGGCTGGCTACCACTTTTCGTGGGGTATCCGTTCTTCTATCTGACCGACTACAGCTCTTAGGTATGGAATTATCTTCCAACCTTAACTTCGGGAGCTATATAGAGTACGTCGCAGTAACTGCTTATAAAAAGATTGGCATCCTTTCAAGAACCATACGCTACTTGATTGCGAAATAGCTCCTTACCCTTTATAAAGCTCAAGTCCGTTCCTGCATGGAATATGCTACCATATTTGGGATAGTTCTGTTTAATGCCAGCTGGCTGCCTTGGACTCTATTGAGCGGCATGCGAAGAGGCTTTTCGGCGATGATGCTTTGGTCGAGAACTTGCAAAGCCTCGATCATCGTAGGAAGATTGATTGCCTACCCGTCTGTTACAGGCTCTACTTTGGTGAATGTGCTGCTCGGCTGTACGATTTGGTTCTACCAGCTCCGTTCCATCACCGAACGACTTGACTCGGTCAGAGACTCCAATCCTTATACTGCGAAAATGCCGCGCTTACGAACTAAATGATTTGCTTCATCTTTTTTGATACGGACTGCGCAAGTTTCTCTCTTTACCTGGGTCTGCCTTTCCTGACCATTATAATCTTTGTGCTCTTCAAGGCAAGAATTTACAGGCCTTTCCTAAGCAAGCGCGCTCCAACGTAGACCGCATAGATGTTTAACATCAGGCTACTTTGTGATCAAGTCTTAGTGATGGCATAGTAAATATATTTTAAGAAAAAAATTGTAAATTATTTTTAAAAGACTTATTTATAATAGAGTTAAATAAAATATGGTTTGAAAATAAATAAATGTTATAATACTTTGATTTTATACTTTTTGAACAAATTTTTTCCCTGTGAAAAGGTATTCCGATATTATGGTTATAGGCGGCGGATATTTGGGTGCTAAAGGCCGATATTAGGGGAAATCGGCAAGTTCGGAAACAAACATCCATATATTCAAATCTAACAAAGAATTCGTTATTTCGCGAATGTAATAATGGAGTTTTATTATCCCTTTACCTAAAAAATTAGTTGAAAGAAAGCAAAAGTTATTAATGTAAAAATTATAAGCACTGAAAGGTCAAAAAATGTTGGGCCGATATTTGGTGCCTCCACCCTATGTTGATACTAGGGAATGCAAATCTCGCGAGATTAGGGCTCAAGCGAGATCTCGCGAGATTATGAATATCGGTACTGCGAGATCTCGCTAAAATCGAGATCTCGCGAGATTAGCAGTTTTGTGTGTTTTTTTGCAAATAATCACAATATTTGAATACATTAGGAATTTTTTCTAATAAAAATCATAAGTATTATAAGATAAACATTTATCTTCACGAAATTAAACAACTTAAAACGGATAAAAACTAGCGATATCTTCTACATTTTTAATCCGTGATCACGACTGTTTAAAAGTGGTTGAAACGTCGGGTTTTAAATTTAAAATGTAGAATATATAGCGAGTTTTTATCCGTTTTAAGTTGTTTTATTTAATGAGTAACTAGTAAACGCGTAAACATCACAAACCCCTATTTATTTTTACGTTTTTTTTTTTCAAAAGACTTATGTTTTTTTTTATGTTTGAACTAAGCCAGCACTCGACCAGAACGATGCGGTCTACAATTTATTATAGAGCGTACTTGCTTAGGTAAAGCCCGTTAATTCTGGCCTTGAAGAGCCCCAAGTTATAATGGATAGGAAAGACTGACTCAGGCAGAGAGTTCCACTCCCGGGCAGTCCGTTTCAAAACAGACGAAGCAAATCGCTTAGTCCGTACACACGGCCTCAACTCTGTCTCTCGACTGCATACGGATGGAATCTCAGTCTAGTCGTTCAGTGATGGAACGAAGCTGGCGAAATTAAGTCGTGCAGTTGAGAAAGACACTCGCCAAAGTGGAGTCTGTAAAAGACAGAGAGGCAAGCAATCCTTCTTTGATGATCAAGGCTCAAACATTGTTTGAGCCTCATTGTTGCACGCATGACACGAACGAAACTAAGAGACACCTCCTCCCACGACCGCTATCTCAAGCAGCGGCCTCAACGAAACCGACAGATCGCAAGTCCGACCGTGTCAGTTCGGGCTTCGAAGAGGTTTTTGTGCTCGAGTGCAATCTCGTTAATCTCGCGAGATCTCGCCCTGTTTTTGACCGAGATTCAATCTCGCAAAAAATGGCCGAGATCTCGCGAAAACGAGATCTCGCGAGATCGAGATTGCATTCCCTAGTTGATACGTATATGTAAAAGTATGTATGTAGGTAGGTAATGTAAGTATGTTTAAAGAAATAATAATTATAAACTTTTAAAGAAAATTAAAACGTTATAATTTGGGTATCACTCGTCCGCCGGATGAAAGAAAAACAATCGCGATCGCCAACCTGTCGGCGCGTGTTCCGTAAATCCTAATCCTTTCCCGCCCGCCGCGGCCCCTCGCGCGAGCGGCACGGGGCGCGGGCGCGCGCACTCATCATTTCAGTATCAGCAATAAATTTATTTTTAAATAACTGTATAAACGAATGAAATCTGTACCGAAATTCAATGGGTATAGAATTTTAGTACTGATATTTTTACTGGTACTATAACGATATTTTATACCGGTAAGCAGTCCCTGAACTCAAATATAAAAACGTCGATCAAACTTACAAAAACTTTTATATTATGATGATACTTGCTGCTACGGAACCCTTCATGGGCGAGTCCGACTCGCACTTGGCCGGTTTTTTAAGAATATATTCACGGGGTATTTAGGTCTGGAAGTAACATAGTAGAAAAATGTGGGCATGTCTTGTCATGTTTACGTACTACATAGAATTTGTAAATGAATGAAATATAGGGTAGTGACACCGGTTTGCCGGCCAGCACCAGTTTGCGACCACTTCACACGTTTTTTTGAATAATAGATAGTCTATAGACAGCTCATATCTAATTTCACGCCAGTCGACCTGGACAAACTCCACGGTTCTTAATCCAACAGCATGACTTTATAATTTGCGAACTGAGCCCTCAGTCGCCATTTCAAAATTTGGTGTGTTGACACGTGACAAATTTAGCAAAAATAATTGCAGGTGGATCGATTTTCAAATGTAAGATTTTGAGTGTTACTATTATTTTATACGGGTTTGATTTGGTTTGTGTGTAGGATAAGATGTTTAATTTCAATATTCAAGTGCCCAAACTCACCAAACATTTCATAATTTGTAATATTTTTGGTGGTCGGGCAATAGGTTATCGATTCATATCAAAATCTAGTTTCCGACCGGGTGGTCGGAAAACCGGTTTATTTACGTCATTTTTCTTTGCCTACATTGCGGAAACCTTAAATGCACCAACATAGATTCATTAACATTTGTGAACAGCTAGGAATTTGTGACTTGACAACCAGTTTCCGACCGCCAGTATACCTCATAGTTTCAAAGATCAAGACCTTTAAAAATACCAAAATTTTAGCGGCCGACAACCGGTGAAAACAAACCCTGTTAACGGCCGTCTTTAACAGGCGGTCGATAACTGGTAAAATTGTGCCTGTTTCCGGCCTTTCAAAAAAATCCTACTTCCTACTATATAATATTATATGTATGTATTATGTATATGTATGTATATATAATATTATAAATGCGAAAGTCGGAATGTTTGGAAATTTTGATGTTTAGATGTTTGTTACTCAATCACACCTAAACGGCTGAACGGATTTAGATAAAATTTGGCACACGTATAGTTTATAACCCGGATTAGGACATAGGCTTTAAAATTCCTACGGGAAACGTCTTATTCCTGCGGGAATAACAATTTTGAAACTACTGAACCGATTTGAATAATTCTATCACTGTTGGAAAGCTACACTATCCCCGGTCAACATAGGGTACTATAATTGATCCCGGAAATGTGGGGGGAAGGGGGGGATATTTGAAAAAGGGAAATACGCGCGTGTGAAACCGCAGGCGGAAGGCTAGTAAGATAATATAAAAAAGATAGAAAAGAAGAGAGAAACGTAATTATTAGTATAAAATAAAACTTTATTTGAACTAGGAAATTAAACGCACCCGATAAATACTAAACATTTAATTTATTTCTGCTTGTTACATTTTTTGTTTGTGTTTTTGTTTTTTAGCGCTTCGATGGTTTAGTGGTTTAAGTACCGGGCCGAGATCGCGGGGTACTGGGTTCAATTCCCGGGTCGAGCTAACTTTGTGTCGGTTTTTTCGGACACTGCTCGGGTTTGTGATCACCAATCCGCATTTGGCAAGCGTGGTGATTAAGCCAGTACCCATCATTGTAACGATAACTTGATTTCAAGGATGGAGGCCTTTGCCCTATAGAGAAGCATGCCGGCAGAGCAGAGTTCCAAGATCCACTATATTATAAGATAGGCTTTTCGATCGTGTTCCAAATCAAAAGAAATCAACAAATATGACCTTTTGGTTACTCAATTGTATTTTTAGGTCGCAAAAGAGAGTAAGAATATACCGCATTTTTGATTTCATTAACTGTTTCACTTTCATACTATAATATACCCTATGGCTATTGAATAAGACTCATTTTTCTACCGTAAATTAGGTGGTCGATAACCGGTGCACAGGTGGTCGATAACTGGGCCAAACGGCCGATAACCGGTGTTTTTGCTATTTTTACGAATAATACATTTTTTAAAATTATGTATCACTGCTACGTTTATAAACGTTAGGTTTTATAAAACTAGACTATTGTAAGATCAAATGTTAATTTTTTGGAAAATCTTGACGTACAGCATCATGATAGAAATCAACTCTGAAGTCAACAAGTCGCTTAAGTGGTCGCAAACCGGTGTTCCTACCCTAGCTTATTCCTCGGAGGGTGCGTGATCGCAAATTTTGCTTAGTTCATTTACGAGTGTTAGTCCAGCAACCGATATTGCTCGGTTGCCACGTCCGTGTCTGGTAAGGTGACGCAATATTAAGTTATTAACTTATTACATTTCGAAACTCGTGGGAATGCGAGCGCGAACACTTACTGGAATGTTGTGAAAAAGTCAGCAATTAGACAACGTCCGAAAATAAACTTAGGTAGGCATTAAGTCTAAAAATAGAGGCGTCTCGTTAAATTTAACTAACAGCCAGACTGCGATTGCGAAGTTTGAACGTTCAGTAGGCTATAAATAAAGAGTATACCGGGTTATGTGCAATGTGGCAGCTTTATGTTGTCGTGGTCGGGTGACAGTTGACTGTTAACTGATAACTTGTTACAAGTAAACATTACTACGAGTATGTAGACTACGTAGGTGCACTGGATACCAAATCAGACGAATCGTAAACATTACACCATTCTAATAGTGTTTAAGTAAATCAACATAACAGCTGGTATTTTGTCAAAACAAAGTAAACTTTAATCGGATTTTAATTTTACTTGCGGAATAGAAGAGAAGTGGCGGTGCATTATTTCACCCATACCCTTTTATTAAAACCTACGACTTCAAGTTATAATATTTTGTGACGAGCATTCTTTCCAAAGAACTTGTTGTATTAAACTACAGTGGTCGTATTGTACAATTTGTTTGCTCAATGTTAAGTTCAATGTCAAATGTAAATAAAAAGATATTTGTTTGAATCTTTTTTTGTACTTAAGTGAACTACCTAATTAAAGATATCAGCGGCAAACTTAACAAAATGCTGTCCAGCTTTATATGAATCAAGTTGCTACTTACGTTTTTGCTTTGATGTTTTCGTTGTTATAAAAAAGTTTTTGTTTTGTTATGTAATTATAATGTATTTGGAATTTGTCACTATAAAAATTTAATCTAACAAACATCCTGTAAAACGTGTGGGTTGACATGCACTGCGACTTTTTTTAAACAAACATGTCATTATCAACCGAAATATCCTGTTTTTATTTTTTCATTCAATCAATTCTACGAGTATTAATGACAGGCATATTGATTTGACCATCAAAGCAAATTACTTTTAAGCTATTGTTTTGCATTTATAATATTAGTAGGATAATTAGTTTATTGCAACGATTTCTTAATAAAAACGCTACCTTAACTACATACAAGAGAATTGTTTGCACAGTGTCGTGGCAATAAGATTAATTAAATACGGGGTACGGTCTATTTTGAAAGCTGCCCAACATAACTTTTATTTGCAAGTTTCTATAATACTCTTACTTAACTAAAACGTTAAATAAATATTTATAACAACTGATGTGTATCAGTTAAGCTGATGTTTAATTATATAATAATATACAATATTTTTCTTTGAAACCCAGGGAGAGTATCAACAAAGTCTGGTTTTATAATTAATTTGCATAATTTGTAATACCCGTTAAGTTAATGTTTTACTAATTTACTTGGAATATACCATAGGACTCAATCAATATCTCGATGATCAAAATAAATGACTAATTATTAGTGACTTGCTATAACTAAATGAACATTACGTGTCGTGTCTTTTCTAAATGTTAAAACCAAAAAACAATAATTTACTAGAGGAAACAACATGATTGTATCGAATAGACTGAAAGGTGCGGTCGGTAGCTGGGGTAGAAGCATATAAGATTCCGTGCTACCAGATGCGGTTCAACTCTTATTCTTTAATGAGTTAGTTCATGTTATTGCTCGTTAGAGTGCCGGTTGCACTCTAACTCCCGGTTGTGTGTATTAATATAGCTAAGAGTATTGTAAAACTTTGGCGATTAAAAAGAGTAACTAGCGAGTTTCTTACCTTCTCGATAGATAACAACTACACAACAAGGTAGAGTCACTATGTTACCTTGATAATTGACAATTTATAAGTGCATCTTTGAGGCCTACCTACAACATGAATAAAGAATATTTTGATTTTTGATTTTGAACCCGATGCCTAGCTATGTACTATGTAGGCCTTCTTAAGAATGTAAGTTTAGGAGAAAACTTCGGTGTCCAATTGTTAACTACCGATCGAGTATTGGCCGTACTCCTTTTATCGTATACAGTTGTAGCTGTGAACGCACTATCTACGAAATACGACAGTTACTGATAGGTTAATGTGCCAATGAATGCATAATTAACATGATCCGGCGCAAACTTAGTGTAAGATTAATTATAAAATTGTATGAACAGAAATGCGTCAATTGTAATAATTTATAACGGAAACCATGGAGACGAAACTGCATGTATAAAACAGTTATATAATAGCAGAAACAGCGCATAACTAATCAAATAAATGACCTGACCTACGACACGCGCGGGATGCGCCCGGAGCAGCCGGCGGCGAGTGCGACCGCACCGAGCTGATCACCGGATATAAACAAACGTGCATCCAACACTCAATGCCGATGGCTTGTAAACTAATCTCTTATTACATCGCTAACCGGCCATAACGCCTCAACTCTGAACTACTTGACGTGTCCTGTGCTCGGTGCACTTGCACTCACTCATTGATGTGGGAGATAACTTTTCACTTATTCGTCGATTTTTTAGAATATTTTTCGTAGTGTTAATAATATTACGAATTTATTAGTTGATTTTACCTACATATATACGAGCCTTGAAAAGTCACATGAATTCTTTTTGTTAATGCAACAACAAATGTTCTGCAATCAAGATAGATACCTAGTATGTGACATTACGCTTGGTTTTGTCACATAATAATGCGAGAAATGTAGTTCATACTTTGTATCTGCGATCTACTTGCAATTTCATTTGGTTGTATCGTATGTAATGTAATCGGTTGTTAAGTAGGATAGTTAATATAGTCTTAATATTTAATTACAAAGCCAGACGCACTTGTAGAGAGCACTTTGTTATCATAAATTAAGACCAAAATGGATAAATTGTCATACTTTGTTTGTTATTATGTATTCTGTGACTTTATTATGCCTAAGAATCTCGAATCGACACAATAAAGGCACTTTAATGTGGAGATTTAATATTATACATTCAATTAATAAATATTTTAGACCTACATTGTGTCAATTTATTTATTCTAACAAGTCAGTTAGTTGCGTGTCGCTCGCACTCAGTTTTTTGGGGTCAAATTAATTAGGTACCTTATGCATCACGCTTTTCATAACTATTTGTAGGTATGTTGTAAACGTCGGTGATGTAAATTAATTAATACCAAGCATTATTCGATTATAAAAGAATCTTAAAAAACATGATTGAAACCGTCTTTTTAGTGAATGTTTCCGTATTTTATCTTTTAATAATAATAAAAAAACGTTATGTACTGAGTGGAATATTAATGACAAAATAAACTCACCGGCAATAAAACCTGGCCACTAAGCTTTTTTCATACAAACGTGGTCACTTTAGCGTCTCATAGATAGAAAACTATTTGCAGCTGTGCAATGATTATTACGTCAATGTAGAGGCCAAAGCCCGATTAACAAGTCACAGTTTCAAGAATTTACACTAACCGCTCAATTTTCTCAAAAAGGAAAAACAATCAAGTCAAGCCAAAACTCATGTGTACGATTATATGGAGCGTCGAGTTCGGTTTATTGTTTTTTCTTTTTGAGAATAGTGAACGATTGTTGGCAATTTTTGAAACTGTTATTTGTTAATAGGGCGTTTGGCCTCTCTATTGACGTAATATAAATAATCATTGCACAGCTGCAAATAGTTTTCTATCTATGAGACGCTAAAGTGACCACGTTTGTATGAAAAAAGCCCAGTGACCAGGTTTTATTGCCGGTGAGTGTATTTAAAAAGTACCTATGTAAACGTACATTAAACAGTTTGACAATTTATCTAATGTAATGACACACCCAGTGCATTTAAATACTTGCTTCTCTTCTTTTTAATATTTATTTTATAATTAACTTATGAAATATCCGTGTCAATTTTATGTAAAAAATAACAACATATCTTTCAAGCGTGTCACGCTGGTCAAAATTCTCACTATCACATTGTCATGAATGAACCCTACCACGCGAGTCGTGATAAAACATTTTAAATAGCACCTTGCAAAATTAAGTGCAAAGTACTAATGACCGTACTCATGAAAATATAATGAATGTACTCATGAAGGTATTGTGGTTATTTGATTGGAATTATTTTGCGACACAAATCTGTTTTTTTTTGATACTATAACTTTCTATCTGCTATTTCTAAAAAAAAAACAGGTTTTTCGAAAGGTATTTGTAAAACTTAGTGTAAACATGTAATTTTCTCTGGAGGGATTGCATAATTATCGACCTTTTACTACTCGTATATATACATATTTAGCATACTGAATGACGATTCAGTTCCCTTGGTGGAATGCTAAAATACCTATAAAGTGCCTACTCAAATTATTTAAACATGTGTTCCTACCTCCGACATTTACGCGATTTCGAGGTTGCATACCGCATTTTATGACTGCATTATGTCTCTTATTATAAATATGTGCTTTGACTAGAAAAAAAAAATATTTGAAAATATTATGTAGTCCAGAATCCTTTAAAAAATTGCATTAAATACTTATATATTTGCAATTAAACCACTACTAAAGAAATAGTTTGAAATCTGTTACATTTTACATATTTAAATTTCAAAAATATTTCCAGACAGGTGACGTGTTTGACGTGGTATCCGGCACTCATAGATTACGAATAATTCAAAGCGCAAATATTACCTGACCTAGGTGAACAGAGCGAAGGCAGTGAATAGTGGTTGTAAAGATGCACCGAGCTATCAGCGACAAGGCGCGATAAAGCGATGCGCGATGCGCATCGGGTGTAGTCGAGTAGTTGCGGCCGGCGACTCGCGGTGCGCGCTGATCGCGCCGCATCTGATAGAGCGTGACCTACCACACTCTCTCACAGCGAGACAGGCTACAACTACATATTTGCCATTTTGACCGCCTACTGTAATAGCCATAGGTGAAATCTGCCGCCACAACGTTTGGCGGTGTTTTCCCAATATTACGATTAATGTGAGAGCCAGTATGTAGGTATGCTTGCAATCAGGAAAATGGAATGAATCTACAATAAGCACAGCGATGCTGACTGAATAGGTAGGCCGTATTGACTGCTTACCGTCAGGTGAGGTGCATGTCTGTGTGCCAACTAAAATAATATAAAATATATTATAATGTATTATTTTTTCGGGCCAAAAGGTCCTTCAGCATCAAGTTATGAATAGTTAAATGATAGGTTCTGGACTTTATCATCAGGCTTGCCTAGTGTGGGTTGTTGTTGTTGAGGCGAAATTACTGTTTAATTAAACTAGTGTCTCACTGCGAGTGTCAGCGAGTAGAATTTAGTTGCTTATGTATAAATATTCTCTATTCTTCTCAAAATCATAAAGTTAGTTCGGCCCACAAAACGGCAGTGAAGGACTACTGAATAATTAATAGTGTGGCACTGTGGCTAGACAGAACAAACTATACTAAATTAGGATGCGCTGAAATGTCAGTCCGTCTATAAAATATAACAATAACGTCACCGTTAATAAGCCTAACTTCGTTTCACGTTGCATTCTACTCATATTTGTTCTTCTGCAGGGCCGTGATGTAAAAGGTTGACTTCGTTAATTAGACTTTTCCCAATGTGCCAGTGACGCACGCAAACAGGAAACAATAAATTTGTTTTTATAGTTTGATATCACTAATATGATTTTCCTCGTTAGTAATCAATACTTATATTTATTTGGCAATGGGAAATCGTGTAATCGAATACACATTTCTTCCTCATGCAAGAAGTTCAACGAATTCTTTTTAGCATGAATATTTTATATTCGGTCCGTTTAATTTTACCCATTAGCGAAGCGTATTAGCGTCAATATTTTCCTAGCGTGACGATATGACCTTTTTTCCAATGTTGGCCTGAAAGTTTTTATACGAGGCCGGAGGCGCCTTGCAGACGATCGTCGCGACACGGCACTGCGAATAGACTAAAATTGAGCCGTTTGCTCCGCCACTTATTTAATTTTCAACTTTAGCTTTATTTATATAATAACTTTATTAAAGCTTCTATTTCTGAATCAGTGTTTATTTAAAGACTGCGGCATTTCAATAATTGTAAACTACAATATGAAAAGATTGTTTTTCTTTGCGAGGTTATTGTTGGGTGATATGTTGTTATTGTATGTATATGTGTTACGGGCAACGTGATTAACTGGGCATTATTAATAAGGACCGGCCATTATTAATAATGCCCAAGAGCGATAAGCAAAGTGATTAATTTATCACTATGCCCGGCCATTTTTAATAATGCCCGACGGCCCGTGGTCCATGTAAGTCAGTGTTTGATTGAGATAGTAAACGACCGGAGGCGGAAATCGACTCAGCCTTCGTGGTTATTTTTTTTAACACCTATTCCCCAAATTAACGACTTACCATTCGTTACTACTGTGCAGAGTAATAAAATAAAGTGCAATATTAGCTGCCAACCTATTATTTTTGCTATCTCCTTTAATTTTTTTGTCGCCGCGTTAAATACATGCCTTTTAGTTTTTGTTAACTTTCATGAAAATTGTAAGTTTTTTTTTCATTTAATTAACAAAAACATTACAGTTCATCTATTTTATTACTTTGCCCAAGATAGGGTGAGCATTATTCATAATGGCAGGGAAAAGTGATTAATCATGCTGTTTTAATCACATGGCCCAATAGAGTCGGGCATTATGAATACAGACCGGCCATTATGAATAGTGCCCCAACTTATCAAATTGCCCGTAGTTATTGTTATCTTAAAGAGCAGTAAATCGAATTTTTAAGAATACTTTGTTTCATTAATACCTATCTACTTAGTAAGATGAAGTCTACCAATAATAATATGCAGGTTGACAGCTCTGCACTCATTGTTGTAAAATCATGCTAGTGTTGATAGTGTTTTGTTTATCATAAGTTTATTTTGTATTAAACCTACATAATCAAGTTATGTTTATTAGGGACGTAACTTGATTTATGTGTGTATTTATAAAAAATATTATTCTGCTAACGTATACGAAAACAATAACTCCACGTAGTTTGGCCTAGACTTATAATCTGTGAGGCAAGCAAAGGTCTCTCAGATAGTTTATCACCCGTGTTATGCGTGCTTCAAACGTTACTCTCGTAAAATGCTAATTACAGGAGCAAGCTCGTTGCTACATAACAAGTGAGATATAAAAGTCGGCAGGCCGATGCCAAATTTCTAATAAATAACCACTGTACAATTGTCTCATCGCTACACGATCTACAAGATTTGAGCTCATTATTTATTTATTCGTCCGAATCTCGTTGTTATTCCAATGTCGCCTTAAATGCAATTTCAAGGTTCCATTCGTCCGATTCCGTCGAGTGAAAGATTAGCGATGTTTTAAAATAGCTTTGTTTGTGCTCTGATAACTGGCGATAGCGGTCCGCCTCCGCGCGTCCGCGCCGACCACCCACCCTCTCTGACATTTGTGATTAATCGCCGTTCATTCACTAAACTCATTATCTTCTAGTTATGTTCACCATAATTTAGGGGGAAATGTTAGCGTCTAACTGCTAATTTACGGCTCATACACACAACAAATTATCCGTCTACATGCCTCGTCGTTTTGTTAACGGTGTTATTTATTTTTTAACTAGCTTTTGCCGGCGACTTTCATTTGCGTGGAATAATTACTTTATGCGGCATTTATATTTGCTTAAATCCACATTTTACAAACAGTACATACATATATAGAAACTGCTGTAGTTTACTGTTTGCAAAAGTAAACACAAATCCAATCTACACGAATCGAAAATAACCATACCTGCCTTCTTGAATTTGATAACCAACTTGAATCAAAATAACACAAAGCAAAAACACTATTTTATTCGTAAACGTTTTTAAAGAAAAAGTCTATATTTTTTTTATCCTAAGTATGGATTGGTGCAGTTTTAGGAAAAAGTGTTTTTATGTTAATTTAAAATTTATTTCTTCCTATGTCAAATGCATTGAGAGTTTGTATACATAAAAGTGTAAAATTACAGAAATCGACTCTATTGAAGAAGCGTTGTAGCTTGCACCATTTTTATGCTATTTCTGGTCGCGGTGTTGTTTACTTTTCTAATTACTTGCTGCGACTTCACAAGCGAAATAGAATGTCATCGTTCTGTGGCAAGAGTTTTAAAACTTTAAATATATCTTGTCCTATTTTCGGAACAATGATGTGAAAAAGTGGGGCTCGAGTTTGTTTATTATTTAAATGTGTGAAAAGCTTAAATAACTGATTCTCTAACTTCCTACCGCCCGCTCTTAGACTATGTGGCCTCTTAATCTTAAATGCAGCATTCATGCATTCAGCATTTATTCTCTAAGCTTTAAGATTATGCAACTAATGACACAATTAAACATAGGTATATTTTAAATGGACTTGTGTCCTAATGTCTTATATTTTCGCCTCTATTGGGTCATTTAGTGCCGCCTTAAAACAGTATGCCCATTATGTCTGTTCCTTAAAGCTAACAGGCGGGACACTTTGAGAAAGACTGTCTCATAGGAATAACATGTGACTTGACTATACCGTAAATTATGTTCATCTTAATAGAATCCTTATGTATGATATTTCCTTCGCACATGATTCGTTTTTGGGTAAATTGGGCAACACTGTGTATTAAATAAAACTGTGTATTTTTTTTTTACTTTTACACCATTGACGAAATTATAATCACAGTATGGTCCAGAATCATGGGTCGTATAAAAATGGACGTCAGTTGGACGATAAACAACAATAGTACACTCCGCGAGCACGGCTTCCGCGGCCACCTCTAGAGGCCACAGCGACGGCATGCCAAAGGTTGTTAAACCTCCGACGACGGTATTCTCCATTCGCGAAGGTAACACGGTCGACGACCGGCGCTCGTCATCTTCACTCGTTCCAATTAGTATGGCTAGGTACAGGTAGATATTTATACGGGCCCCCAATATGGGCCTCTTTCGCCCGCATACACGCGCAGTTATTAGCGATGCGATTGCTAAAATTGCCCCACATCTGATTTACCTGAGCGCATGCGCGAAGTCCGCTCCACTTTGTTTTTGCGTTCAATGTCAGTATACCGGCTAATTTTATCGCGCTCCGCACTCGCTGCGTAACTATCTTGTTTGATGAGACTACACTGTTTGTTTTGATATCGTTTGCTAAAGTAATGTGATTTGTATTAACAATATTAAATAAATGTAATTTATAGATTTAATGTTTATGCTTTGTATTTATTTCGGGATAAAGTCTTTCGTATCCGTTTTCGCCGCCGTAGAATTTGTCATAGAAATTATTTTGCAGCCTATCCTAAGATAACTGTGTTATTTCCTTAAATACAATGGTCTTCGAGGCATAGTACGACACGATGAGGTTTTCACTCCCATGTTATTAATACATATTATATTGAAATCCATAAAGTAAACTTAAGATTAATAATATGAATATAATT
This sequence comes from Mecyna flavalis, assembly GCA_949319885.1. NCBI lineage: Eukaryota > Metazoa > Arthropoda > Insecta > Lepidoptera > Crambidae > Mecyna > Mecyna flavalis. The sequence goes on from OX439426.1 coordinate 7,068,150, forward strand.
GTTACAGGCTGATAAGTCCAGGCACTATTTATAATCGGCCTCTATTCATAATGCCCGACTAAATTGGGAAATGTGATTAAAACAGCATGATTACTCACTTTTCCCGGCCATTATGAATAATGCCCACCTTGGCAGAGTAATAAAATAGGTGATCCTTGTGGGGGCACGATTAGGCCATGATGCGGTTCACCGATGCGTCGGTCGGCACTTCCCTTGTCGTCCCTTAACATTATTACATGGACCACGGGCCGTCGGGCATTATTAATAATGGCCGGTCCAAGTGATAAATTAATCACTTTGCCCTTTGCTCTTGGGCATTATTAATAATGGCCGGTCCTTATTAATAATGTCCAGTTAATCACGTTGCCCGTAACATAATCATACTAAAAAATGTGATCAAATTAAATGACCACCAAAAAAACCAATCGTTACCCACCCTAAACAGCCTCATCCAAAAAAAAATATAATTAATGTACAAATAAATGAATCCTGTACCCAAATATTTCGGGCTATTTAAGTCATGCCTTCAATACAAAAACTTTTCGTAACCCAAAAAGGCCACGCGTGCACCTTTAACTAGCAAAGTTTTGTGTCATTACTACTACTACTACATAACACTACGTTTGCCATAAAATGTATGCATATAACCAAGTATATTATATTGATTGATGAGATTTGTGTTAGGTTAGGTTAGAACTGCGACCACTAATCGCCAGAACTGAATTCTAGGACGGATACCGGGATCAGACGCGACTACCCCTTTTACAGAGACAGAGAGAGAAAGTATTTTGTTTATTAACTATCAATCATCAAATGGAATATTGTATAGTATCGGTAAACCTTTAGAACTTCATTTATATTTTTTGGGTAAACAATGATTTTTGTACGCATTAATTTACTTTATTAGGATAAAATTGTGTAACATGTTTGGATGAAATTTTTAAATAAAACGCGAGTACAATTTTGGTGCACGCGTGGCCTTTTTGGGTAGCTCAGCGATTATTCTGACGATACCTACTTACGAGTACCTTTTTTAGGTTGGCAGACTTAACGTTTATTGGTGATAATTTTATATTAAAATGGAAATTACATTCTGGTAAATACTTACGATTTTTTGGGCGTTATATTTCATTATATCTGGTGGTTACTTAACCTAAGCCCAATTTTTATGGTTACTATTTTGATAATATGTACGTATTTATAGCTAGTGTTTATTAGTAGCCTTGTCCTAAATATTATTGTCAGTAACATAATATGTATTGCACTTTTTGTTTTACAGTTGTAGGAAAATGTCACCTAGATCGCGAAGTGGTAGTACCTATTAAATGTATTTAAAAAGCACACAGTTATGTTTATCTTTTTATTCTTTATAATTGAGGACATGGTAGAAATATTTCTTAAATTTATATTTGGACAAAAAATATAAATATTATTTACCTGACCTTACTTTACTACCGAGGGTTAGTGAAAAAAAAAACCAAATATAGTTCATAAGTAAAAATAACTTCATACCTACGTGTACTTGATCTTTGCTAATGGAAAATTTTTAATAAAGTCATTGATTTAAAAATTGCTACTTCTTATTCGATCCAAAGTCTAACATGCTAAATTTAGCATTGAATTCGTTTTGTAGTTCTTTACCCGTTGTATTGTTTATATTTTGAATGAGGTACGCACAAGACAACAAAATACATACTAATGTATAATAGTACACGTTTTAGGAGATAAACAAGGTGGCACCACCTTGTTTATCTTTAACACCAATGTAAGAAAGAAATATTGTACTTACTGAGTCTGACTTAATGCTTTACATTGTTATTGATATGAAATTATAACTTAAATATAAATTAAAGCCATACTTTGTGGTTATTTTGGTTTGCTGGAATGTAGAAAGGTATGCTAATTAATTGAAAAAGAAATTTGGTCTCACTGGCAATAAGAAAACTAGAAAGTCATCGCTTCATCCATCAAACGTAGGTATTTACAAAGAAAGCACTAATAAAAGCCTATCTTAAGTAGGTAATAGACGGGCAGTCAAAAGTGACTATTTTATTCATTATTAGTTAGTTGGTAAAATAGTGTTGGGCAAGTGTGGGAACGCGCGTTGCGTGGATGACACAGCCGAGGTGAACGCGCCGGGCGCTGCCGCGATGCCGGCCGTCCGCGTCACGACACGAGCAAATGCTTTTTCGTCGCTATTTCCGCAACAAGTGTTGTTTTGAAGAGAGAGGCCCCAAGCGGGCGCGCTTAGCGTCACGCCGCCTCCGCCCACTCCTGCTTGCCTCTCCTCGCTCGCGCTCATCTCCCCAGAGCGCCCATCGCCCATCGTCGTCCCATGACCCATCGCGCCGTCCACGACCACAACCACTTACGACCAAAAGCCTCAACCGCCCATTGGACAAGAATACATAAAGGGCACTTACCATAACTAATAATAATTAAAAGATTAATTATATTCCGCGTAATGAGTTAGTACAGAATGTTAACTGAACTGGCTATGATACGTAGCTGCGTTGTTATCTTATGACTTTATTTTTGAAAATGTTAATTTTTTTCTCCCGTTACGTGTTACTTGCATAATCAAATCAAATGACTTGACCTGACTATAATTTTCAATGTGCCCTAAATGTCTTCTATGACTTTACCTATTACCGCAAATTATTATGTAGGTACTGAATAATGCTCTACCGTTATTTGACTTTCAAATGATTTCACAATATTTACACGAAAGAGCGACGAAAGGAACTACCGCGTCTGATATCTATACTTCTATACAAATATTATAAAGAGGAAAGTTTTGATTGTTTGTTTGTTTGTATTGAATATGCTTCGAAACTACTGAACCGATTTAAATAATTATTTCACTGTTGGAAAGCTGCACAATCCCCGGGTGACATAGGGTACTTTTGATCCCGGAAATGTTGGAGCAAGAGGGGGGGTATTTGAAAAAAGAAATTTCGCGCGGGTGAAACCGCAGGCGGAACGCTAGTACATAATAAATACCAGTAGGTATAGTTTGCGCAAACAAACCCTAACAGAACTGTAGTAACAAAAATGTATCTTACTCAACTAGTGTGTGTGTCTATTGTGGTCTACGATTACTTTACTTACTTACACGCCAACGCAACCACTACTTTACTTCAATAATTAATCTTGTTTGGTAAATATTTACTGCGAATTTCTGCGATATTAAAACATCACCATAATGAGTTTCTATAATTTCGCGTTTAAAGCTTAATTTGATTAAACTAGCCAATATAATTTTAATTATTTGCCAGACAGAGTAAGAAAATACTAGTTTATGAACCGGTCTTAAACATGTCGTGAGGAGTCGGGCCTGCGAGGTGGTGCGTGGTGAGAGGCGGGTTGCAATCTGCACCGAGGTGCATTCCGAGCGCATTCCGCAGCCGGACCCGGCGAACGACCTAGCCGCGGCCTCCGCAAGCCCGCAAATATGCACCAATCGGAATGCCATCCTCTATGCCAGTAAACAACATCATTAAACAGCGTTTATTAACTGAGCGCTAGCTATTTACATAATTACCACGTGGCCTACGTATTGATGAGACGGTCTCAGCGAATTGAGATTGTTATTGCTAATGTAAATGGTATGTTATATTTTATAACATGCTTCAGATTTCCCGTGTGAAGAAAATTATTTATTACCTCAATTGGCATATCGAATCGCGGTCTTCTTACGATATGGTCACATTGTTCAGTGATTGCATTTGAAAGCCGTAATGGCCTGAAGGCCATTTAGGTACCAGGCTACTTGAAAGAAGTAGGTTTATTATTTGGCGGGCTTTTTGTTAGTAAATTGTTCTTATTAATTCTGCTTTCCAAACAGAATTTTTGAAAGATGCCATGGCCCATGTCAGAAACCCGCGACTGAAGAAAAATTGATGAGATAGATAAGAAACCTATAGCATAGCGAATTTCCAGTATTTGTGTGTTTTAGTATTATTGTTAGAGTCCGACCGAAACTGGTTTTCTGGCCGAAACCGAAACCGTAACCGAATGTTCGGCCGTGACTTCAGTTTCGGCCGAAACCGAAACCGAAACCGAAACTCACGTGGTCAGGTATAAAATTCCTTAAAATACTGAAATTTAGTGCTTTTTACCCATTATCCTGCATTAATTGGGATATGAAATGGAATCACAGTATATTAATTTTGTTTTAATCATTAATTTAATACTAGACTTCCGCCCGTGGCTTCGCTCGCGTAGACTACATTCTATAAACCACTATGAACCCCTTCTTAGTGGAAACTTACACATTATGAAGCTCGCTTTTAGAAAATTTAAAATAAAAAATTGACCCCTTGAGGAGTGTAATATCCAAAACCCTTTTTAGTGGGAACTTAAACATTATAAAGAACTCCTGTAAACAAAATTTCAAACACCTTTTTAACCCCCATGGGGTTCAAATAAAAACACCTTCTATGCGGATGACAGTACGAGTGATACTTCTTTCACCGATCATGCAAATGTTTCTAACGCACATGTGACAGAATGTCGGAACGGACTTGTGTCTCAGATGGTGACTTTCTAAAAAGAGGTCTCCTCTTGGGGACGACTTAACCTGGTCCAATTTAACCCGAAAAAGACACAAGTCTGTGCGTTTACCACAAAAAAAAAACCGAATTTGTCGTTTCCCTCGATTTTAAGAGCACTCGTCTTGTTATACAACCGAGCATTGGGATTCTCGGCGTCGATATCTCGAGCGACGTTCAATTTCATGGTTATCTGAAAGAAAAAGCTAAGCTTGCCTCAAAAAAACTAGGTGTCCTAGGTAAAGCAATGTGGTATTTTACTCCGACTCATTGCCTCCAACTCTATGAAGCCCAAGTTCGGCCTCACATGGAGTACTGCTGCCATCTCTGGGCCGGAGCACCACAGTACCAACTTCTTCCTTTTGATCGTATCTAACGTCGAGCAACCCGGATTGTCAGTGCCGAAAGTCTTACCGGTTGCTTAGATTCTCTGGCATTGCGTAGAGACATTGCGTCCCTGTGCGTCTTTTACCGCCTATATCTTGGCGAGTGTTCCGAGTAATTATTTGATTTGATTCCTGTTGCTAAATTTTACCACCGTACTACCCGCCACAAAAGCAGTTTCATCCAAACCACCTGGACGAGTGGCGATCAACTACCATACGTTTCCACAGACATTTTCTGCCGCGAGCGACTGTTCTATGGAACCAGCTTCCCGCAGTGTTTTCAAACCAATGCGAAATGAAGAAGCGAGCATATTCCACCCTTAAAGGCGGGCAACGCGCCTGCGACCCCACGGAGGTTTTGGGTGCTTATGGGCGGCGGTGATACGTAGGTGACCTACTTGCTCGTTTGCCCCCCCCCCCCTCCCTATAATATAAAAAAAAACTTTTTATTTGAAACTGACACCAAACTAAAAATATACTTCCCAAATTTTAAGACTGTAACTTTTAAAATGACGAAGTATCATACAAACTTCCAACCCTCTTTTTACCCCCTTGGGAGTGAATTGCAAAAAACCCCTTATTAGTGGGAACTTACGCATTATAAAGAATCCTTGTACAAATTTTCAAGTTCCTGGGTCTTGTAGTTTAGGCTGGACGTTGACTGTCAGTCAGTCAGTCAGTCCATTCCCTCTTTTGTATATATAGAAGATAATATAAAAAAATATTAATAATGGTTTTATTTATTTTTTCAAATTAAGTTCTCATAGCAAAATGTTTATCAGTTATCAATAATCGAATCACTAATTGTTACTGTTTAACACACTGACTATGTTGTATTGCTAAAGAGATATCCGAACGGCGTACAACAATTCCCAAACAGGTTTGCGAGCGTCCGCCAAAGCGTTGCCGCGAGAAACGAAGTTAGGCGAGCGTGCACGACAACTTCCGAAATCAGTTTCGGTTTCGGCAAAAGTTTCGGCCATTTTTGGCCGAAACCGAAACTGCAGCCGAAACTTGATTTTTAGCCGAAACTCGGCCGAAACCGAAACCGAAACCGAACCTTCGGTCGGACTCTAATTATTGTATTACATGTAAAATACTGGTTTGGTTAATAAAATGTTTTACCACCAAAATTAGCTTTTATGTCGTATTAGAGAGTATTTATCGTGGAATAAGCGATGTACGACATACTCTCACGGATATGGAGATTGAATATTTTGCAAATGTAATACGCAATAAAATTCTAGGAACACCCGAGAGGGCGGAGCGTAGGCCGTTGCAGGGGAAGGGGAATGGTATATTTTAAGTCGCGGCCCCGAACGGGTCGACCCCTTTTATACCATACGCTTCCGGGTCGTTGACCGGCGCCCGCGACCTTGACTAAGGCCCTTTGCTGTTGTATAGGATAAACAACGATATACATATATTTACGCAGTTAGGACTGATGGTGGTTGAGTATAGATTCGGCGTTGGCGGAGCTGCAAAGCCGGCGATCCAGCGCGGCCGTTTGTTTGTGAGTCATCAGAGTAACCGGCGCGGGCGACGTAAACATAACCTAGGGCTGCCAAGTAATGCCTACCTAGGTAAGAGAGTAGTAGAAGAGTATTGACATTGAAAAGCTAGTTTCTGCAGTACATTTTTAATTTCAATCAATTATAATTAGGTATTAATTTTTCACATCATGTCTGTTGTCTTTTTGTATTGATGTCATCTCAATCCCTCTTTAAAACAGAATATAGTAGGTAATTCACAACTTTACGTCCTCTAGGCTGCCCGCCTACGTCCGATAATCGGTGACCGTATTTTTGTAGCTGACAAATAGTACCTACGTACTAATAGCAAATGGAGCAACGCACACGTCCTACAAAAAGCCGGTCAGAAATAGGTACCATAGAAATAAAATCGGTCACCTATTATTATTATATATATTTATCGGTACTACAAAAAGTCTGACGTGGGCGGGCAGCCTTAATATAGCAAAAATACAAAGGCTTGTACGAGATCAAACAGGTTTTATAATAAAGTACTTAGGCACTTTATAAGTATAGGAAGCAATCATACACCCGTTGACTGACGCAATTTTTACAGATTTGCTGATGGCTCATAAGGTAGGAAGGTACAGCGGTTAGGGGTACTCTTTTAGCATCACGCTTATCACTAATACTAGATGTGCTGCATTTGGCAGCCCTACCAGAATTCGGATCGCAGCAGCGCCCCCGAGGCCGCCGCGCACAAATACACGCGCCTCACATGGGTGTATAGCCAACTGTTTTTGACGATCGCACAACGTACCTAAATAACCGTGCTACACTACCTGTCTTGTATTCTTTTTTTTAACTCGACCTCGACATCAAGTTTTGGCGTTGGTTGGTGGTAGCATTTTTTCAGAGTTTGACTGGCTAGCTACCCCCACAGGTGAAATTTGCCGCCATAACAGCTCTGGCTGTGTTCCAGCAGTATTATTGTGGAAGACAGTACACTCAACTCAACAAGTCAAAGGCTCGAAGATCAGATGAGCCTACAGTCTGGCAGCACATTGAGCTTGAGCTACGCTTCCTGGTGAAGTGTCCCGCAATGGAATAAGCCGTAGTGGCCGCTTACCATCAGTTTCGTGTCTGTTTACCAACTGATGTAGTACAAAAAAATATTTTTTTAACCGACCTCGACATCAAGTTGAGTCAATACAATATTTTCTATAGGTAATATAAATAGTCATGCGGCTATGGCCAAGCATTGTTCGCACATTCATAATAACGAGTGATCAATCAATCTCTCGTGAGTTTTCTCGCCGTATTTAGTTCAATGTTGACGGGGTGTTACCGTTATGTTCAGACATCAGTTCACAAAATTCTCACAAGTAAATTGGAAATTTTCAACTACATAGATAATATGTAGGAGTTCAAAAATCTTTAGTGGTCAAGACGAAATATGAAATTATTATGTTTCTCTATAGCTCCTAACTTGTGACCCTCAGATCAGAGAAACTCTGATCTGAGTTGTGACCTGAACAATATAGGGAGCTTACATAAATTATAAGGTACACGTGCCTCGTATAGGGGCGATATTTGTATTTTTGAGCATCTTATTTTTTTAAACACGCTTTAAAATATTCGATACACATTTGCAATACAACTTTTTACTAAGTACTTCTTGCAAATGAGGTCTAGGATTTATCTCGTTGGTTGGTACCTTTTCTTTCATTCTTAGACGGGCCAAACATAGGTTTAGAGTTTATACTTTATAGCAGTCAAAGCTAATCTGACACAAGTAGTGTTAAATCAAACAATACAAGTTATTCATTGTTAGGATGACAATTCAAAGATGATGCCTTGACCTATATAGTAGGATATTAATAAGCTCAGTTGAAGATAATTTTGATCAATCAGTTTACACGAATAAAGTATACTATTGAAATCCTGGAAGTCGAAAATTGGGGCGAGCTGCGGGCGCCTAAAAACCAGGACATCTGGAAATCCAGGCGAAACGTAGGCGTTAGCTGCGTGGCCATCACTCACAGCTTATATTGATTGTATAATATCGAAACACAAAGTAACGTTCATATCGTATTTGCTGACGCCCAAATAAACATGAATATTTCATGTAAGTGTAGATAGAGCATTCGCTGTGCTTATGGCGTCGAATGAGGTGAAGATCAGCTCTTTCAGGATATAGAGAGACGCAACCAATGCAATCTTTGTTACGTCGCGACGTACGACGTTACGCGACGTTTGACTCTTGACTAGGGAATGCAAATCTCGCGAGATTAGGGCTCAAGCGAGATCTCGCGAGATTATGAATATCAGTGCTGCGAGATCTCGCTAAAATCGAGATCTCGCGAGATTAACAGTTTTGTGTGTTTTTTTGCAAATAATCACAATATTTGAACACATTAGGAACTTTTTTTAATAAAAATCATAAGTGTTATTAGATAAACATTCATTTTCACGAAATACAACAACTTAAAACTGATAAAAATTAGCGATATATTCTACATTTTTAATTCCGTGATCACGACTGTTGAAAAGTGGTCAAAACGTCGGGTTTTAAATTTAAAATGTAGAATATTATTATATCGCGAGTTTTTATCTGTTTAAAGTTGTTTTAATTAATGAGTAGTAACGGCGTAAACATCACAAACCACTATTTATTTATACGATTTTTTTCAAAAGACATGTTTTTTAATGTTTGAACTAAGCCAGCACTTGACCACACAGTTGCCTGATGTTAAACAACTATGCCGTCTACAATAGAGCGCACTTGCTAAGGTAAAGCCTGTTAATTCTGGCCTTGAAAAGCCCCAAGTTATAATGGATAGGAAAGACTGACCCAGGCAGAGCGTTCCACTACCGGGCAGTCCGTTTCAAAAAAGACGAAGCAAATCGCTTAGTCCGTACACACGGTCTCAACTCTCTCTCGACTGCATACGGATAGAGTCTCAGTCTAGTCGTTCAGTGATGGAACGTAGCTGGCGAACTTAAGTCGTGCAGTTGAGAAGAACACTCGCCAAAGAGGAGTCTGTAAAAGACAGAGAGGCAAGCAATCCTCCTTTGATGATCAAGGCTCAAACATTGTTTGGGCCTCATTGTTGCACGTACGACACGAAACGAAACCTCCTCCCACGACCGCTATCTCCCGCCTCACCCGCACCGAACAAAACCGACAGATTGCAAGTCCGACCGTGTCAGTTCGGGCTTTGAAGAGGTTTTTGTGCTCGAATGCAATCTCGTAAATCTCGCGAGATCTCGTCCTGTTTTTGACCGAGATTCAATCTCGCAAAAAAAGGCCGAGATCTCGCAAAAACGAGATCTCGCGAGATCGAGATTGCATTCCCTACTCTTGACAATACATGGTCACACCTTTTTCAATAGCGTAGATGATTAATCAATTTCCTAAATCTTAGGTGTTATGTACAAGCGGCATCTATTTAATAAAACTATTCAATAAATTGCCTGGCTTATGGCAATTGCTTTTTATGACCGTAAATAATTTTAAGTGCCAAAAATTCGCATTTTGAAATTGTTCATGGTCGATTGGCATTTTGGTTACAGCAGTTAACCTTTGAAAATCAATCAATTTATTTACCAAAGCCGACGAAAAAACGACTTATTTAATGTCTTGTATCATAAAAATTCCAACACGCCTTAACTTTTACAAAAGGCCTAAATAACCGCACTGTATAAAAAAGTTTTATTCTGCTTACTACAAATGATAAAAGAAGCTGAATCTGTTGCTTTTTGATTTACCTCTTTGTATTAACATTCTAAAAACTACTAAAAAGTATTTATAAATGTTATGGAAGGGTTGGGTTTTCCATCATACATAAATAAATATGTAAGTCACATTCTAGGGGTATGTCATCTCCGCTTTGATATTGTCCACATAATATAACATTGCCTGTGTTTTATAGGATATTCGTAAATTTTTCGAATATTGATAAATCAATGATTTCATCTGAAGGCCTGAAACTCGTCCAAAAATATTCACCTAGTCTCCAGATTTTAGGCTTCATTTCTCAAATGTTATATCAGAATTAATATAAAAACTTTGGCTACTAGGTACTCGTAAACTCGTACTTTTAATTTGCTATTATTAATATGATTTTTTTTTTATACTACTAATCGTACATAATTATAATGCACTTAATAAAAGAGTCTCTACATAATTAATGCCTTGCCCTTGTCGAGTTGAATGAGCTTAGTAACACAACATACAGAGGTCTTAGATTTTATCATTATTTTTAATAACAAAAATACAAGTTCTATAATAGATAAATACGAGTTATAACAACAATGGAAATGTACTGGTTACCGTTCCTAGTGTTACATAATATTTGCTACATTAAAAATGTGTCGAGTGATTAGCAGTTGACTGATGAACGATGATAATTACGGAGTTAATAGGCTGATACTGCGCTGTGAAGTTCGTAACACATTGTGACTTATTCGCTCGTCTTTGCCTGCCACTTCAACTATGGCACAGTTCCTTTTTGCCCTATTTTGTTTTTAATAACACAAATAGTAAAAGATGAGCTTATCTGAACACTGTTATAATTATAGCAAACTCAGTGTCGTTATAAATTAATTCACTCAGTTTTCGTTAGTAACAGGAAAGAAAAGTTAATTGCTTCAACTCAGTAAGTGATCGACGATCGAGTGTACCTTTCTCGACAGATGAGAGATCCAATATAGCAATTTTTATTGGGCTTTTTAGGTATTTGCTTTTGTAATAATATATTCGTCAAGTTTGTCAGGTATATTGTTGTCGGAGGTGGAATTTTGTCGGATTAGGCTGCCATTACCGCGGCATCTGTGCGGCATGCGTAAATAAATAGTGGGTGTGCGGAATTGGTGGGCCACTTCAAAGGCAGGTCACGCGCGGGGTCGCGCGACGCCCGCCGCACCACTTTTATTACATTCCCCGAATAAATGTCGCAGCAGAAAGCCTATCCTACACCGCCTTAACATGATGTACAACGTGTATTGAACACGTAATGGGTACCTAGAAATGTTTCGGCTGTCCATTTTAAATGGGTTTCCGTCGTGTTTTGGTTTTATTTTTTTCGAGTCATTCATTCATGTTACTAAAACGACGTGTAATACAAGACGTGCACTGTGCAGTTCATGCTACTCATACAAGGTTTTTACGGCACCTATACAGCATATACAATGTTTAACAAACTACAATCGGTATCTTATACGGACTGGAACTCTGAAGGTTCCCGGCGTAGGCAGAGGCGGATTATCCTAAAGGCAAAGTAGGCATGTGCCTAGGGGCGCGACGGTACAAGGGGGCGCGCGGGCAGAATTGTAAAATAAAGAAAAATATACAATAAAGCATAAAATAAATTGCGCCAGTAATTAAGTAAGCCACCTTAGACAATAAAAACGATTATTTTTGCTTACAACCTCAATTTGCTTCAATATAATTATAACAAAAGATAAATTTCACTGACTGATGGCTGACTAAAACTTACGCCTGCAAACAACCTTGACGTTGGTACTGATCTCTGATTGAAGTTGGAAAGATACGACTGCAATGTTCGTCGCGTCGACTGTGAGTGAGTATCGGACGTTCCTGCTTTTAAAATTGCGGGGACGAGAATGCGGTGCGGGGGCGGCTAAGGGGTCAGGCGCGAACGAATGCTACAGACAATTTACGACGACGTTCGTTTCCCAAAGCCCGACCGAGAAATAAATCCGGGACCTTCCGCGCTTACGGCAGACATCTATAACTATCTATACTATCGAGGTCGAATTAAGTCATCATCATCATTTCAGCCAAACGACGTCCACTGCTGGACATAGGCCTCCCCCAAGGATCTCCAAACCGATCGGTCCTGGGCCACCCGCATCCAGTGGATTCCGGCGATCTTTACGAGATTATCGGTCCACCTTGTGGGAGGCCTACCACTGCTGCGTTTCCCGGTACGTGGCCACCATTTGAGGACGTTTCCGCCCCAACGGCCGTCAGTCCTCCTTGCAATGTGTCCTGCCTGCTGCCACTTAAGGTTCGCAATTCTTCGGGCAATGTCGGTGACTTTGGTCCTTCTGCGGATCTCATCATTTCTGATGCGATCACGCAAGGAAACTCATAGAGCGAGCATAGCCCTCTCAATTGCATTTTGAGCCTTTTTAAGCGACACATTGTAAGTGGCCACGTTTCCGTTCCATAAGTCATCCATCACTGGCAACACACACGTATCAAAGACTTTCGTCTTGAGGCACGGCGGTAGTCGGGCCGAGAAAACGCTGCGTTGCTTCCTAAACGCTGCCCAGCCGAGTTGGATTCGTCGATCGACCTCTTTCTGGAAGTTGGACTTACCAAGTTGGACTTTTTGTCCCAGGTAAATGTACTCGTCTAAAACTTCTAGTGTTGAATTCCCAACTTTTACAGGAGTAGGTACGACATGGGAGTTCGACATAATTTTCCTCTTTTCCACGTTCATTTTAAGACCCACTTGTTGAGATCGTTGAGCATTGTGCCAAGGTTTTCCAAGGACTCAGCCATGACTACGATATCATCCGCGAAGCGAAGGTTTGTCATGTACACGCCGTTTATGTTAATGCCAAGTTCTCTCCAGTCCAGAAGCTTAAACAAGTAGTGAACAGTTTCGGCGATATTACATCGCCCTGTCTCACACACCGCTGGAGCCGAATGGGTTTTGTCTTCTGGTCCTGGAGGCGGACTGACATGGTGGCGTTTTCGTACAGCGACTGCAACACTTGTATGCATCGGTAGTCTATATTTGGCACCATTGGAGTGACCGAAGCACGGCCCATGTCTCGACAGAATCAAAGGCTTTTTCATAGTCCACAAACGCTAAGCATAATGGCAGATTATATTCTTCGGACTTTTGTATAACCTGCCGCAGCATGTGCATGTGGTCTATGGTACGGTTTACGTCAACCGGCTAGTTCTTCAAATGCGTTCTATCGCCCTTTTTGAAGAACAGCTTCAATACGCCCCTGTGCCATGCTGTTGGCGTTTTGCCCTCGAGAATAACGGAATCGAACAACCTCTGGAGAGCTTTCAGGACCGGTCGGCCTCCTGCCTTTAGAAGCTCCGCTGTAACTCCGTCATCCCCCGGCGCCTTGTTGTTTTTAAGCTGTTTCAGAGCTACACTAATCTCGTAAAAGCTGACGTCCTGAATATCTTCAGTGTAGTGTCGGGTCAATTTGGCTCTACGATTTGTGGCCTCGGTGACAGGTGTTCGTGTCGTCGCGTAAAGCTGCCCATAAAAGTTTTCAATCTCGGCCTTTAAAAGCTCAGGGCGTGACGTGACGACTCTACCGTCCTCTGTCTTCAACTTCGTCAGCAAGCTCTCTCCAAGAGACAGGTCTCTGGCAAACACTTTAGAGCCTTTGTTTCGCTTAAGTAATCGCTCGAATTAAGTAACTATAATATATTAAAGTTAGTTTATTAAACATATAAATGAAATATTACACTGATTTAATTAATTTTTTATCCTGTTCAATAATTTAATTCATACGCCTGGCGTGTAAACCCAGATATTATTATGTAAGGAATTTCATAATTTTCGGGTTTAAATGCCAGTCGTAGCTTAAAACTTTAAAATATTGTAAATCGAATTTGTAAGATATGTCCGACAATATCGTCCTCATGTAAACTCATGCTCTTTTTTCCTTGGCCCCCATCTCACCGCGTTTTCCTAAGGTACATCGGTTTCGGTCAAACTATAGTACGAGTTATTTTTAATATAGGGGCGCCGATGAGATGCTTGCCTATGGCGCTCTTAACGTTTAATCCGCCTCTGGGCGTAGGTATTCGCCAGCTGGACGGGCTAATCGGGATTATAATTTTTCGGTCACCAGTTGCTACCTAATTATTATATTGTCACTGACGCCACTTCGATACAACCCTGAAAGTATCCGAAATAATGTATTTCGACAATGTCAAACAGTTTTCTTCTTCTGTTTCAACCCGCACAGAAGTGGCTTTTTTATGATCATATTTGACGTGTACTTCGATGATACGGTACAGTCAAGCACTTGCCACATTGGCACGCGGTACCAGTAACAGCAATTTTACGATAAATTCGTGACTCGAATATCAGATCCATGTCCTGTCTTTATTAGGAAATTATCATAACATAAGTAGGTACCTATTTACTAACCTGTTCTGTATGAATATTATTGGTTTTATATAGATGGTTTGTCAACGGTGTCAAAATTTAAAATAAATGCTATATAAGCCTAAGGTTTATCAATGGAATCAAACCTACGTCCGTTGCAGGCAACGATATTAAATTCGTTGGTTGCAGGCGATACAAAATAAAATAGACCCTTTGAAGATAATCTCATTATGTTATTTTTGTTTTATTCTCTAATTTTTGTTCAGAAGGGCAAGATGTCTGATTTTTATTCAATTCATACGTCTGTTACCCTTTTTTTTTTTTTTTATTGTGGGGAATGCGTTACGCATACCCTCGGCCAGGTGGTGCTGGCGAGAAGCGACAACACCACCCGTCAGAGGGTTATGTGGGACTCTCCTACTCGAGGGGTAGGTATACCCACTAAACCCCACAGTGCCCAACAGGCGCCTTAATGGTAGTGTCACAGGAATCGGCATAGCCTTGCATCTGTGACACTACCAGCAATACGTCTGTTACCCTGAAACAACTTTTTAAAAGGTGCTTTGCGTGGCGAGGAAAGGAAGCACGCGTCGAGAATTGCAATTACGCTAACCTTCTGCTCAGACGAGAAGTGCGAATGTACCTGAAACCATGTCCTGAGATCGTAACTATAATTAACACGCCTATATTACCTTCACGTGTAACTATGTATGTAAGAAAATCTCGGAATCTTAATTTGACCCACTTCCCAGTCTACGATTAGGATGAAATTTTGCACACGCTCTGAGTTCTGATGACAATACATGACTAGCTAAGAAACGTCATTACAAATCCAATATGGCGGCCTTCCCAAGATGGCGGACTGGCTGTTTGAAATCCACCCCCATGTTATGGGTATCAAATGAAAGGGTTTGTTGTCAGGAAAAAAAATAGTCACGTGACTTTAATCCAATATGGCGGCAATATAAATTTGTCATTTTTAGTGCGTGCTAAGTGTTTTTTAGTTTTTTAAACTATTTACAATTATTTATTGAGTAAAAAAGGTTGTGACAGTAATTCATCAATGTAATTCAGACAAGCACAATTAATTGACAGAAAAGCACGTGGTCACGCACGGTGATAAACTGATAAGAGAACACTACCTATTTCATTGAGGGCCACTTGAACGTGCTACTCGTACCACAAAACGGCTACCACAGATAGATTTGGTTTAACATCTACTAGTATTGGACTTTGTAAAAGTACTATTACAAGACCGCGAAAACGGAAATTGAAGATACGACTATTTGGATAAACCGAATTTGATTTTAAAAGACAACCACTTTTCAGGAAGCAGGCAAAATATTTAATAACCTCCTCCTCTTTATGAAACTTAATAATTATTATAATTATAATTGTTAAAATCACTGCAGAATTAAAAAAATCTTTTAAATTATTACATATTTTTACACTTTTATAATATTCAGTCAAATTCAGTATCATCTACTAAATGCTGTTGTTGCCAAGCTAAACTATATTAAATATTTAGCAACCAGAACGATAACTTGGTTCCACTTAACAGTTACGACTGCGTGTTTAATGCTGAATTGATTTTGTTAATATAATAACGTTAACATGCTTCGAAAACATCGACTATAATTTTGTTAACCCACATCATTATGAAAGGACGTTGTTTATTTATTTATGAAGTTTGCTTTCGTGATGATTTGTGCCTCGCTCGTCCCACAGAGTGATCTAGGCGGTAAACCTCTTGTCGAATTTTGAACAGATGACGAACGACTGATGTAAGATTTTTCTCTAAATCAAATTATCTATTATTTTACATAGCCTTCCGCCCGCGGTTTCACCCGCGCGTAATTTCTTTTTTCAAATATGTATCTCCTCTTCCCGACACATTTCCGGGATCAAAAGTACCCATTGAATAATTCTTTCACTGTTGAAAAGCTACACTATTACACCCCCCGGTTTCGGAGCCTATTCAATACAAACAAACAATCAAATACTTCCTTTTTTATAATATTAGTATAGATAAATAAGGCGACATACCTAATTATGCAGTTTAGCGCTGAGAGGATAAATGTGTTGCATTGCAAGATGTTCCAGGCAACGATTTGCGTAATTTGTCGTCTGTCATAAAATATTAAAGACTTATATTCAAACAGAAACAACACACCAAAGGGTGGAAATTCTAATAGAACATGTCAGAATTTGTTGAGGATTAAATAAAAGAGCCAATTTATAAAGTTCAAGTGTATGATTTCGACTATGATAAATAAAATAAGGTTGATACTTTAGTGCGTTAGTTTAGACCCAAACTGACACATCTTAAACAACAGGTTATCAATATAATAAGCAAGCAATCGATTTTTTATCAGTACAGTTTATTTAAAAAAAACAAAAAAAAAATTAATAGTTTTACCGGGACCGGTAATTTAATATTGTTATCCCAAAAAAAAAAACATTTTTATGTTAAATGTTGCCAAGACGAAACCATATGGCGTGCACTGTCAAAAAGTTAACAGACCTCAAGTAGAGCCTCAGGTAGAGCTGCTAACTCGACAAGGCCTAACTTCACAAACTCTACAACTTAGTCAAAATAATATGTGGCTTGGCCGTTCTTTACTATTTTAGAGATCTTTAAAGATATTTGCACTGTGACCAACTGACTAATCAGGTATTGATTAATTGTAAAATATCGATAATTAATTCTCATCGCCGATTCCACAATGCCTAAAGACGAAAGTCTTCAATCAGTGCGTCCTACCAGTCATGACATACGGAGCCGAAACGTGGACACTTACGGCACGGCTAGTCCACAAGTTTAAAGTTGCTCAGCGGGCTATGGAAAGAGCTATGCTCGGCGTCTCTCTGCGGGATCGCATCCGAAATGATGTGATTCGGCAGAGAACCAAAGTCACCGACATAGCTCGCCGGATTAGCCAGCTGAAGTGGCAGTGGGCTGGCCATATCAGCCGTAGAAACGATAACCGTTGGGGTAAACGGGTTCTAGAGTGGAGACCGCGTCTCGGTTAACGTAGTGTAGGACGCCCTCAGGCCAGGTGGAGCGATGATCTGCGCAAGATGGCTGGCAGGAGCTGGATGCGAGTGGCCGAGGACCGATCGGCGTGGCAAGCATTTGGAGAGGCCTATGTCCAGCAGTGGACTATCATAGGCTGATGATGATGATAATTAGTGCCCTGAACTCCTGATTTCCATTAGGCAATTGGAAGATTTTTGGCCTATTCTGTTTGGAAAAATCATCCTACGGAATAGGCTGTCCTGACTGTGAGTACCCAAGATGAGTTTTGCCAAAAAAAATATAGCATAAGACAATAAATAACAAGATAATTCCAGTAAAGTTTACACAAACTTTTTCTGATATGTAATTGTTATAAATTATTCGTAGATTGTTTTATTACAATAACGATGAGTGATAAATGTAAATGATTTATGATACAAATAAATTGTCTCCATTGTAATAAATACTGAATAGGTATTTATAAATCAAGTGGGTATCTCATTTCATTTTTAAGTTGGGCTCTTGCTTGATGGGTATTTTACATCCTAATAAAATATTTTGCAACTATTATTTTGTATAGGTACTAAGTTACTTTTAATTTAAGTGTCAAACAGCCACGAACAAGCTGAAAATGTTTGTGTGCCCACACCATTGAGTTCTTTTACGACTGGTTTATCAATACTGAATTTCTACTATGTAGGAATTGATATAACGAAAATATCGTTTCTCAGATGACGATAGATGCGCGTGCGCGTCACCTCGCTCGTTTGTTTTGTAAAAGTATCCTAATATTTCTGCATCGTATTACAGGGTATTCGGGGTTTGTAAATTAGACATTTTTTCGTACTTATTTCTCAAAGGAAACGGAATAAGTAAGTCAAAAATATTAATTCAATATTGTATATCATCATTCATCAGTAAATGATATACCTATTGAATAAAAAAAAAATACCAATCAATAGACCAATTAAATTACAACAGGTTGAACACTATTCAGTTTACAAATAGAGTATGAAGCAGTTGTTCGTGTGAATAAATTGTAAAACAGCTGGTGGTCGAGAAGCGCCCACGATGCAATGATGCGCTCGCTACTCGCTGTGCTCGGCCCACATTATACACACATCGTCCATCTCCATTAAAATTAAAACACAACCAGCGCTCCTAAATGCTCTGCTTGCATCGTTTAGTTGTACCTACTACTGACGTTGAGTGCCAGGAATATTTTTTCATTAACATTTAAGACAGAATGGCTTGCTTATAATAAAATTCGAGAGTATAAAGCGCTTTAGAAAGTTGCAAAGCTATTTTAATGTGTTCATTTAAAGAAATCGTTGAACCAGTTTTTTTGTTTATCCGTAGATGTAATGTCTATTATGTTTTGTATATTCAATAAGTAATAGTTAAGATTAACTTTTAAAAAATCGCATCGATAACCGTTAAGGTGGGATAATACCGAATCAGAAGTTATTATTGTCTACTAGAAACATCTATTTCCCGCAATGTTCACGTATGCGCATAAAATCAACCATCTGTTAGAGGCTAACTATTCAAATATTCTGCGGAAGAGATAAAATTGTGAATATACTCAATCACAAAGAAAAACATTCATAGGATCATCTTATCGCTACGAAGCAAACATTATTACTTTTAAGTTTAATCTGTCTATGATAATGCTTTGAAATACATACAAGCTTTTAGAAATAGTAAGAATGAAAATTCAAAACGGATGTGTAAACCGAATGATGATTTGCATTTGCGATAATCAGCAGTATGAATGGACGTCAACAATAACAGGCGTGTGGTGGACGTATCGTACCACACGCCGCACCATGTGAAGCGACCATTGATATCTTCATTCAGACACCGGAAACATAAATCAACGTACCGAGACGCACCGCCAACAGCCGCACCGGGGATCACACCGCATAACTTTAACTCGCGATTAGCCTCAAGCGCTTATTTTGTATTTCACATCAAGAGCGTCACGCTCGACGACTTCGAGAGTAGTTGGTCAGAACTTACCAGCTAGAACAACGTTAGATCTCTAGATATAAGTAGAACAGGAATCGTAAACGACGCTGTCTCGAGCTGAATATTTGTTCAGCAAACCGCGAAAGAGCTGAGACATTCCGAAGAGTTAAATTGTTTTGGATTAGCGGACATCCGCCCGCCAAACGCGCCGCGGCGCAGCTAGCATGTGGGCAGGCATCCGATGCAGTTTGCGAATTATTGTTGAACGCGATGTTTATCTGTTAAATCCTTTGGTGATAGCGATTGTCGTAGACGAACGGCTCTATTTGCAGTGAAAGTGCAGTGAGTCACGCACCAAGTCGGAAATAGAGCAGCGCCCGCGCTTCTGCGCTGCGGCCGAAGGATCAGTCAGTCGGCATGCACTGCTCACCGACGAGACACGACTCAATTATTTACATACGATTATTTATAAATATATGTCCATAATATTGAGGTTTCGGCACCAGACTGGTTAAATAATAACTGTATCTTGGATACATTTTACTGCGTAGATAACGAGAATAATTAGTACAATGAGTTAATAACGGAGTCAATTAATTTGTACTAATCACGTCATTCTTCATCGTTTTTTTTTGCTGCTTTATGATTGAGTCCGATAATAATAAATGTTTAGATCTGTCTGTCAAGCAAGCTGATTTACTCCATCGTTTTTATTGCGCAGCGCGCATCAGTTCGCAATTATTTAATTTTATTGTTGCCAGAAGAAAGATAATAATCTGTCTACATTTCTTACAATCAGCTTTCGCTAACGCTACTCGTATAACGTATAAATGATTCTAAAAAAAGAGATGTCAAGACTCATTGGCATTCGAATTAACGACACGTCAAATTAGGTATGCCCTGAGTTTGAATATCATTTCATTTACGTCTTTTTGTTATCTTATCACTGAATGAATATTATAATATTGTGTTACCCGTGATAAAGGGATTGAAGTTCAATCAATCACAGGACAGACTGTGGGACAGACTCAAATATATTAGGTTCGAGTGAATGGTGCACTTACAAGTAATTTTAAATGTGGCTAGGATGGTGAACGTTTCATATTCTTCTTTTTTTTCACGTCTTTAGTGCGAACGCGGGAGATCCTTTATTAGCATTGCAAGTTAATTCATTTTGTCCGTCATCGTCAACGAGCACAGTCACGCTATAGTGGAATGGGTATTATACATAGTTTCATTCATCGTTTTACTACAAGTCTTAATCAATGATGATCGTACGGGACGGGTGATGTAATATCATGTGTAATTCTACTGGAACGCTTCATTCCTTCACGTACATAGCCATTCATAGATACGATACGTACGAGTATTAACAGATATAAGTATGATTATAGCGTAAACGATTATTTTTCCAGTTTATTCGGTAATAATTCGTGTGAGATTATACTTTTTTTCGTTTGGTACTTATATTGAGATTTTATAATATTATTATCATAAGATCCATTAATTTGATCAAAAAAATTGAGATATACTTAGCAGGTTGGGTTAATTCTGTATCATATTTGGTTCGCTTACACTAATGAAAGGAGGCACATAATACGGTACATACGAGAACCATTGACGCTTTAATTACAAAGAGGAACACTTCATCAGGAAGCGTCGCTTAATGTGCTGCTAGACTGTAGGCTCATCTGATCTTCGAGTCTTTAATTTCATTTCAAGTGTACTGGCTCCCACATTAATATTGCCGGAACACAGCCAGAGCTGTTATGGCAGCAGATTTCACCTGTGGTAGCTAGCCAGTCGGACTCTGAAAAAGTCCTATCATCAACCAGACCCAAGGCGGGAATCGAACCCACGACCTCCTGGTTTTTATACCCGAGCGTCTTAGCCACTGTTCCACGGAGGACAAAGATGTTATACGATACTAAATATGTACGATATAACTAATCGACATAATATATCGATCGATCATGCAGCCAAGTCATGATGCCGAACGTAATACGTCAGCTCATACAAAGTAAATATCTACGCTTCATTCGCGTCATGAAGGGTCAGCAAACCAATGCACAACGTACATACTTATCTTGAAGATTCCGACTGCATCTTACACATGAGTCATTCTGTTTATCCGTCGAGTATCGTCGGGCAAGCTCAATGACTATAATTTCGCAAAATTATAGTAAACGTACAAACGACGTGGAATCCGCCATTAATAAACCAGCCATTGCCTGTACCACGAAACACGGCGTTGGCACGAGGTACGTAGGGCTTCGTTTGGATGTGTTTTGATTTCACGACGTCGTTTACAAGGTACGGTTGCGTGGTACCGGGGTGAAGGGTGCGGGCGAGCGGAGCCGAGGCTGTAGTAAACGACGTAGTAAGCGCGGTGCGGGCGGAGCGCTCGTCACGTTCAATATTATGTCAGTTCAGTACGAGTACTAACGCTAGTGTTGGCCGACGATGAAATCTTTGTTGCCTTATCGATATTTCACTTCAAAGTATAATCGTATGATATACTATCGTGTACGTTTGCAACCCATTATTACTACTACTTTTAGGGCAATTGGAAACTTAACACTACTCTCGCACTCTAATTAAATTCTTTAGAACTGCTGTCTACTGGAGTAAAAAAGATGGCAATTCTTTGGCTATAGCTGATATTATTAAATACATTGTAGTACATACCTACCTACAGTTTTATTAAATGGAGAAAAGAGACAAATTCCAAATTATTTTCTAAAATACCTATCTTCAGTTTATTGATAAATTGGGTTTCGTGATAATCAGGGAACTATTTGACAATTTGAGACTACCCTTAGATTAAGAAAGAAGGTACTTGAAATACACAAATTATTTCTACCTTTTTTTCTTTTTTTTCGGAGGAGAATGCGTTTATGCGCCATAACCGCAGGCTAGCTAGACCCGGTTATTTCTACCTACTCCTGAGCAAGTCAGTCGATTCAATTTCGTAATGTCATTTCTCTAACACACGTTGTTGAAGCACGTAACCTAACCTTGATTTATAATAATCGCGTTATCGTTCCATTCTATGAGCATCACTAGTCTGTGTACAATAACATTCCTTACTCTATAAATACCTGCTGGGCAGAGTTACCGAGGATCGCGGGACGAGGGCTGTCTATGCGCGGAGTTCATTTGCATCGCAGTGCATTTGTGTGACGTGTTTTCTATTCTCTGAATAAGTTGGGACTTTATTTATAACCACTGTACCTGTTGCTAAGTCGGGCTTTTATAATAGATTCATACACTTTTGAATGTACCAGTTTTACGTATTGCGAAAAATTGCGACCAAATAATACTTTCAATAAGACAATAATGCTATAGTCAAATACGGTTTTTACAAATCATGTTGGCACACTATAAACTAATTAAGTAAATAAAAAAATATATATTTATTTACTTACATAGGTACTCCACTTAGGCAAGACTTAAGTGACTGAACGGATAGAGCAAAACTCATGGATAAACTTTGATACAAAATTGATATTGTACCTTATATTTTTATGCTAGTTTAAACTATAAAAGTACCTACAATGTTCTTCAAGGTTTAACTATGTTTTGCTAAACTGAATATTTAATCGTATCCGAGAACAAGTCACAGTTCTGGGAAAAACTATTAGCCGCGTAGACTAACTGTCGTTTCGGACACAATCGGAATTGACACTTTTTAATTTTAATATTTTTTTACTGTCGATTCGGACACCGCGATATAAATAGCTGTTTTGTACAGTCAGATAAAAAATCTTCCTACGATTTCTTTTCATTATAAAAATAAAGTCTCAATGAAGCCTTCTACACGAAGCTATCGGTAATGTTTCTAAAGATGACTGGGTCAAATGTGTGAGGCATGCAGAGGAATTACAGGATCAGGATCTAGCAAAGGCAATTTTAAAAGATAAGAGAATACAGTCTCTGGTAATAAATTTACACGAAGATGACAGCGCTCCTGACCCTTGGTACAACTGCGATGTCCAACTGGTTGTACCACGGGGAAGTAAAGTTACCCATGGTTCAACTGGTTGTTCTATGATTGTTGTGCGTCCCCGTGATCCATCTCCCTGATATACATGATATGTATTACAGGGAGTTGGACCAAGGAAAAAACAACTCACCCTTGATTCAGAATTCTCAGCAAAGTGGATTTTTTTGAACTAATGCGTGTCTGAAAATCTATTAAGGAATGGCGGACAAATGCAATCTTCTTTCATCAAACATAACTTTTCTGGATAACGTAAACTTTTTAAATAACTCCACTAAGGTCATGTTGCCCTGGTACCCTTTGCGGAGAATTCCAAATCAAGGATTAAAGGGGGACAACCACAACAATCATAGAACAAACAGTTTAACCATGGGTAACTTTACTTCCCCGTAGTACAACCAGTTGAACATCGCAGTTGGACCACGGGTCGGGAGCGCATTTTATAATTCCACTAAGATCATGTTGTCCTGGTACCCTTTGCTGAGTATTCTGAATCAAGGATTAAAGGGGGACAACCACAACAATCATAGAACAACCAGTTGAACCATGGGTCACTTTATTTCAGCAGTTGGACCACGGGTCGGGAGCGATTCCCAGTAGTAGGTACAACTAGTTGGACCAAGGAAAGAACAACTCACTCGAGTTGAACTATTGGTAAAGATTTTTCCCCATAGAACAACCAGTTGAACCATGGGTAACTTTACTTCCCCGTGGTACAACTAGTTGGACATCGCAGTTGTACCACGGGTGAGGAGCGCTGTCATCTTCGAGTAAATTTATTACCAGAGGCTGTATTCTCTGATCTTTTAAAATTGCCTTGGCTAAATCCTGATCCTGTAATTCCACTGCATGCATCACACATTTGACCCAGTCATCTTTAGAAACACTACCGATAGCTTCGTGTAGAAGGCTTCGTTGAGACTTTATTTTTATAACGTAAAGAAATCTTAGGAAGATTTTTTATCTGACTGTACAAAACAGCTATTTATATCGCGGTGTCCGAATCGACAGTGAAAAAATGTTAAAATTGAAAAGTGTCAATTCGGACACTGTGTCCGAATAAAATGTGTCCGAAACGACAGTTAGTCGCCGCGTAAAGGCCTAAATATAGAAGCGTTTAGAAACGGGAAGAAACATTTTAAATTTTTAATACTTAGAATAAAAAAATAACTTTACGTAAATTATAATATAAATAATGAAAATTACATTTCGTTAAAGCGATGAGTCGATTCCTAAATAACAGGTCTGTTACAAGGGCGGTTTACTACGCCTTAACAATGGCTCTGAAATTATCATGCCGTATTGTTTACATAGGTACCACCGCCATCTTGTTTTTCCTCCCGCCTTTTTCCCGCACATGCGCATTGCGCTGTTGCGCCAACCCCATACTCCCGTACGCGGGAATGCCAATAAAAAACAAAAACAGTGCCCTTGATATACCTATATTATTTACCACGCTTGTAATTAACTCGTAATTAATTTGCTTGTGATTTGGTTGTAAACACTAGCGTACGCATACATTTGTCTGCACACTTATGTATGTATTCATTCAATACTCAGAGAAGTTTTTTAGAATTCTTCTATATTATTAATGTGAAGCAAAATAATTATAAATCTAATTGATGAATATGCGTTTTATTATGTTTATAGAAATATTTTATATTACTTTTTCATTCGTTTGAACATCACAACAACATTCTATTGATTGCGGCTCTAAAGGAGATCCGGATACGAAAAAAACGACGCAATACCGGTACGGCCTTGCTTCTTGCTCCATTCTGTTCTTTTATGGTCGGGTATTTATAAACAAACTGATGACGCCGCCTCGACTAATTGAACTTCGAGTCAATAATGGCTACACACAACTTTCACGTTTGATTGTACGAGTATGTCCGTCCGACCAAGAGACATCTGCCTGCTCAATCCAGTTGGAACAAAAGTGTATAAATAAATAAATAATTAATATCATAATAGGTAGGATTAAAGAATATCAATTTCAAGAAGTTTTGAAGCAACGTGTTTGTATCAATAAAGGTGCCTTTTCTGACATTTGGAAAGATTTTTTCAAAATACTATGTGAATGAATCAAACTAAAGTCTCTTTTATTTATTGTAGTCTGCAGAATTCTAGGCATAGTATCATTAATTATAAGGTTAAGCTTTTAATAAAAGATATTACTTCTGGGATGTGTCTAAGTAAAAAGGTCTCTTGCTAGAGCAATGTTGTAGTATAATACATAGTAAATGTATTATGGTAGGGAAAATAAAAGAATTGTTTTAACTTAACCATCAACTGGCTGCCTTGACTATAAGAATAAAAGTAGTACAATTTTACCCTTCATTCAGGAAATACAGGGTAAAATTGTACTACTTTTATGGTATGGGCCCATCACTTTGGATGATTTTGGGCGGCCGTGATGCATGTCATCGCCGTTTTCAGTAGTGTTGAAGTAATGACCGGTTATTCAGCCGTTCTCGAAATAGGAATGCTCTGTCGGGAAGTACACTTAACTTTCCGACGAAAAGAGCGATGCACGGCCGTTTGACTCAAAGTAATAAAATTGGTGCGTTTGTTATATCTGTGGTACAGGGGGCCAACCTCAGATGACATTTCGTAATCTGTGGTCGTAACCCCTCTCCCCCGCCAGCTCGCTTATGGGTCTGCTGACATGCTTTGACAGAGTGAGATAGTCTTATTGAGATTCCTGTAAGAGGAAATAGAATAGAGAAGTGTTCAAACTTCAAATCAAACTGAATCAAACTGAGCAAAAAAATCATTAAAGTGCCAAAGAAATTAAAGGTTTTGTGGATTACTACCTAAATTAATATGATTTAATCGAATGTGGAACGTTTGTGTCTAGCATACAAAATGGTAGAGTGTTCAATATTTGGCTTCAAAAGCAACAATCAAAGAGAAAAAGCGGGTGTTACATTTCATACGTAAGTACACTGTTTTATAAATTTTGATCACGTATTTCTTTCTCAAATCTCACAGGAACCAAGTTTCTGCGCTAAATCATTAGTTATATCATCAAAAACTTGATAAATGGGAAATATCTAAAAATTATTTCTAAATATAACCTCTAAAACATCTGACATGCAAACCGGTAAAATAATTGCTTAATATTACAAATTTACATCAGAAGCCAGCATAATAATTATCATAGATGTCTATGTACTGAAATTTTATTAATAATTAGTAGATTCATAATTCGATTTCCGGATGCCTAATGAAAGGAAAAATTTCCCCAAAATTACCCCATATTTCAGGGAATTTCAAGCGATTTGTTGTTTCCAGATTTCCGACTGATGATAAAACTCGTGAGAAATGGATTTATGCAACAGGAATACTATTAATAATATTTTGAAAGGGACTGACGTGTTTACAAAGGAGAAAATTACCAAATAATATGCAACAGAAGGATTAATTATTACAAAAAGAAATTGAAAAATAAATCAATTAATAAGTAATTAACTTGTTTTATTTTGTTTTTCACCTAAATAGTCTTCTTAAAATGATCTTTTTTGGCTCAAATTTGAAATAAAAGGGAATTCATGTATCGGGTATATGAAATTATGAATTCCCTTTTATTTCAAATAGGGTAATCCTGCAAATAATACACCAAAATAAATAAAGTGGCTGTTTGAATAGAATGCCTTTGCATTTGACACCACCACAATTTAAAAAAAAAAGAGCTGTCATATATCACTGGCCCCCTTTTCCGTAAAGCCCATGTTTACAGTACGTGAGTCGGTTGTCTGATTTATCTTCTATCTAGTCTGTGGAGCGATGGTCTTTCACCGTTTCCTTATTTCTTTACTGTACGGAATATATGGATAATTATGTATTTAGGTCTTTTAAGGCACTAAATTTTATAGTACACTATGCACTCGAGAAGTCAAACAAAGGTAGACCCGTCAACCTCTGTTTGACTTTAAATTCAAACGTCGCTTCAGAGAAAAATAATGTCTGTTAAGATATCCAGATACATAAAAGCAATTACACTTACAAACATTTTAAATTTCAATCAATTCTTGTAGCAAAATAAGAAACATCGAGTAGAAATAGTATATTATTTTAATTTTGTTTATGTTTAACGCAAGTTGTGATCGAGAAAGTTAATATATGGCCTGTTTATTGCTTTGATCCAATAACTCTTAGTCATCAAGTTAATTATTTTCTCTATGTATGTATAATGTATGTGTGTTAACATAATAATTGTTATTGATGGATAATAATTGATGAAAGTGTTCATTCGTTTTATGTGGTCGCTCGCAATTTTACATCGCGGGGGGTCGTTAGCGCGAATAAGTGGCTTTGTTTGCGAAAACAAAAACAATATAATCGCCGCAAATTAACGCAGTTGTTTATCATGTTTGTTGTGCTTTTGTTTACTTCTTAGACCTATTATTGCAGCCATATTCAATGATATACATAGCATTACATGGAATCAGAGACACATAATTATACGTGTCGTTAGTGAGAACACTTATGCGGAAGTAACTGCTAAAATGCACTGCGTATATCTTCCAAATATACATTATGATACAGAAACCGTATCTGCATTTATGCCCAGATTTATGTATTATCTAAATGCCTGGACAAATACTGTTTTATTTGTTTACTAATGACAAACCTAGACAAACTACTAACTCTGATATATTGATCTTAATAATAAATGTTTGCCAAATACGAGTAGGTTATAATAAAGACAGTAAAACGGATTACACGCATGTCGTCAGACACGCAAGTGGTCAGATACGCATTTCGTCAGACTAGTCGATGGGAAAGCGACTCGTCCGATTCGCATTTTGTCAGATTCGCAACTTGTCAGATAAGCAACTCGTCAAGTACGCAGCTCGACAGACACGCACCTGGACAGATACGCATCTCTTCAGATATTTGTAAATAACATCCAGACCGATGTAAACAAGAAATTAGTTAAATAAAACAGTTTTATTTACAAACATTTTTATTAATCTCAAAAAAAATAACATTGTTATCTTTTTTTAAGTTATAATGAAATTTTTAAATTATCTTTAAATAAAGTTTATTTTAATTACGTGGAGTAAAACAAGTATTACAGTGTATTTTTTTATTACTTTTCGTGCCTTCCGAAGCACGGACACCTTCCTAATCAAAATATTATGTTAAAATTACACACTCTTGTTAAAATTACAAATTTCTGTCCAGTTGCGTATCTGACGAGATGCGTATCTGTCTAGTTGCGTGTCTGTCGAGTAGCGTACTTGACGAGTTGCGAATCTGACAAAATGCGAATCTGACAAAATGCGTATCTGACCACTTGCGTGTCTGACGACATGCGTGTGATCCAGCAAAACGGTGTAGTTCTTTGCTCGGGCATGTTCTTTCGTTCGTAGAGTCCACCCCACCCTCCTACGTTTTGCATGTGTCTTGTACCGACTGCATCAGGCCATTGTATTTTTAGTTTTTTACCCGTTCTTGTCCCACTACCAACTAAGGTTCCCAGGTTTCTCTTCACACCTGAACAGAGACAAGAGAGACCCTATGTGTCTTTAACTCTACAAGTAAAAGGCTAAACGAGATCTGAAACAGCTTATTAGCTTGTGCATTTATAATATACATAATATTGTTAATTGTTTTAATTTATATTAATTTAATTATGCTTCTATTTTAGTTAATTTAATTCAATTAATGTAATTGGCGCCTGCCGTTTTATGTGAATTCAAATAAATAAAATAAAATAATAATTATAGAGCAATTTTCGTATGTGTTTTATTGTAACTACGTTAGCATATTATCTTGTTGATAATCTAAAATAAATTAATCATACTTAAGGCTAATTTAACCACATAACTTCCTGAAACTATATGCCAGGAAATCTTGTAAATTTACTAAAAACTCTGTTCCGGTATTGTTGCCTGACCTCCATCCGGAATCACTGATCAAGGAATTGGGCGAAATCAAACATGGTTTAAAATTTAAACCATGTTTGATTTAAACTTTAAATAAATACCGGAATTTTTGACAAGAGCACGGCAAAAAAGAAGGCTTTATTTTCTTTATTTACAATATTTTATCTAAAATGTAATCGTTTTGTTTGCAGTATGTCCATCGTTGGACATCAGAAGCAGTCTGCAAGAGTGGCAGAAGCTTCAGGGCTGCCGGGTGATCGAGGGCCAGCTCAGCATCGTGCTTATGGAGCACACTACGTACTCCTCCTTCGAGAACATCTCCTTCCCTGAGCTCAGGGAGGTCACTGACTTCATCAAGATTTACAGGTAAGAAAGAATTTATTTGCCATCATGTTTGGCACATCACAGCTACACAAACAGTCAATTAGTAAATGTATAGTTACAAAGACATTCACTACAGATTCACAAGACAATAGTAATAATATGTATATGGGCTACTGGATCCGCCTCAGCTTGAGCTGGTCATTCATCATTAGTTACATCAGTTACATGCTGCGATAGCATTGGTATTTTGGCGGAGCTAGAGTGACTGAGCATAAAAAATAAAACAAATTGCATACGATAGTAGGTAGCATAGGGACTGCACCAGCACCACTATTGTTTTTTTTTTATGTTACTTCAGTTGGCAAACAGGCACACAACTTACCTGATGGTAAGCGGCTACTGCAGCATATTCCATTGAAGGATACTTAACCAGGAAGCATTACTCAATTGTAAATAAAATTAATTCAATTAAGCAACTGAAAATTGCGTATTTCATTTATTATATTCAATGCCCGTATGCTCAAGGGTGTTTATTCCAATAAGATAAAATCAAGACCTAATAATGGTAATGATTCTGCCATATACGCGCTTTAAAAATGATGGTTTGAATCCTTCTCAGGACAAGCATTCAAAGTATTCATTTGTCTTTATTCAATGTCTGCTACGAGTAGTTATGTATGTGTGTTCGCGATCTTATTTCCATTTGTTTTAAGGTAGGTACTTACTGTAGGATCGCATATAGAATTAAATAATAAAAACAAATACGTTGGGAAGGGTCAATCAATATACCATTATGAATTGCTTTAAACTATAATGGAAATAAACGTTGAATGTTAATTTTCACGGTTTGAGGAGTGGATAGTGACTTCTTGGTACCTCTTTCAGTTTTGTTTGAGACGACTTATTCGCAATATTTTCACTACATCGATCGACGATAAGCAAAATTCAGCTTGTCGGTATTTGTTGCGAGTCTTCATTACATTAAGAGTACCTTTCATTATTTAAAATATTGCTTTGTAAAGTAATAAGTCTTTTTGAGGTTTTCTACATTAAACTATTGCCAAAAGAGATATGAATGAGATATGTAGTTGTATCCCTACAACTTTTTATAGGATCAGTTCGAATATTTAATAGAAATGAGACGATTAGGTATTTCGTCGTTATGATCTTGTTTTCGGAACGTTATTATTGCATTTGTCGCAAAGTGGGGTCCTGCTTAATACTTTTTATTCATTATGACTCAATATCCATACAAAACCAAATGAACTGTGAGATTTGTTTGATTCAATGGCTGTTTTTTTTTTCTAGAGTAAAAGGCATACGAAACCTTGGTGATATATTTCCCAACCTGACTGTGGTGCGAGGAATGCAGCTCTACAAAGATTATGCTATAGTCGTGTATGATAGTGCACATCTGGAGGTATGTTAAAGTTTAATCTCGTTTTGTACATATTGTATAAATCTGTATGATTGTTATATAAAATCGGTTTGAATGGATTGCGGTTTTATTAGACTTCAGCCGATCTTTAAGTTATCCTTAGTAGGTATATAATTAAGCTAATAAGCCAAAACCACGCCAAAACTGATTTGCAGAAATCAAATTCCAAAAAAATATCTCAACATAATTGATCATAATTAATAAAAAACATGGAGTGTGTGTACGTATGTACGAGTAGGTAATTAAAATGTGCAAGAAGCGTAGGTATTACTAGCTCATCTTAACGTCATTTGCACGATAACGAATACTCTACTGAACATACGTCAGTTGTAGTAGATTAAATATTTATCTTACGCGTTGTTTTACCTTATAAGTTAATTTCTATTTAGATTTAGTTCGATATTCCCACTACGTTTTCAAGGTCTTAACTAAGCAATACAACTGAATGACGGAATATTAAGAGATTGTAGCGCGCGTCATTCATCATTGTGGTCCTGGGCCCAATACTCGTATTGCCAAAGTATGTTTGGAATCTTTGGAACGTAGCGAACACCTATCTAATAATGAGTTCGTGAACCTTCGAGCATAATGTCAAGCATGGTGATTAGGCCAATTACCCTAAAGACCTTTGCACTACTGCGGAACATTAACACGCGTATTATCGTCCTTCTGACTAAACTTTACTCAAGAAATTAAGTACATAAGACAGATTTCTCTGTACTTACTCAAATTACGTTTTTTAAATCTGTCTAATATAAAGTGCATTGCATATATCGGTCGGTGCAATATCTAGGTTCATTTCCTGAGTCGGCCAAAATTTGATTCAGATTTTTCGATGCATGTTAATCAATCCATACACTTAAATTATTGTGACGATGACTTCATTTCTAATAAGAGGCCTCTGCCCTGCAGTGGGACGTTAATAGGCTGATATTTTATGTGTTTTTAATTTAATTACAGTCTCTCGGACTCCGATCCTTGACGAAGATCGAGCGCGGCGCCGTTCGGATCCAGCTCAACGATAGACTGTGTTACACTGACACTATAGATTGGAGTGCGATTGTCAACGAAACTCACCTGCCCAACATTAAAATAAGGGTTTGTATTCAACTGTTTTGTAACAATAATTTCCACTAAAAAGTTCTTTTGTCCAGCAAGGCAAAGCAATGATTGAATATGCTCAACTTAGTTATAATTAGTGCAATTATCTAAGTTTGAAGTTATTTACGTATTTGTTTTTTAAACAAAGTAATTACACGGACAGTAAATAATGTGGTTCCACTAACTTATAGTATAAAGAGGGGTTCGAACTTCGAAGGCTGATCAGATCAGAAGAACGATCAGAAAGTAACCGAATCAACTTTCAACAAAGTTTAAATGTATTACGAAAGTAGTGAAGAAAAATGGTTACAGGTTACTTAGAATACATATATATTGGTTTATTCCAGTCACCACCACCCACTTTTGCTCGTAAAACAAAACCCCTTTATCAATAAATCAATTTTCTCAAATTACGATCCTCGGTATTTTTACTCTGCAGTAGGGAGGGTTATTTGTTTTATGTCTGACCTCTTTATAACTGGGACAGAATATATCTATAAAATAAAGAGTGTTTTAGTTAAAATAAAAAGTCTAATAGAGATAAAATAGTAAAATAAAGAACAGTATAGAATATTTGTAGGCAATGATATTTTAATTAATAGATATGGCTCTGTGTCGAGCTTAAAACTAACGATTAACATTTTCCATTGATGATTAAAGCCCTTAGAGTTTACATAAGTTTGCTTATGTATACTCTAAGGTAAAGCCATATACGGAAAGGAAAAATTTGGCTATATTATGATAACGACATTGCAAGAGCCATTGATTGGAATCTTTCGGCTTATGAGCTGCATAATAGGCGCATGTATAACATAATTATCTGTAATATAATACTTTATTTCTTTATTTATAACATATTGTGTATTTTATTTCTTTCTAATCTTTTTTTAACGAGTAGTTATCCTTATAGATGTGTATATCTAATTTTCATACATCGCATCGGCCAGCATATGGCAGTAATCACTGTTTCTTCAGTATCTAGAGAGGAACTTGTTATCCCAGGCGAAATGGGAATTCTCTTCGTTATTAGTTTTCGGGCGGGTAATACATCCCATCCCAAAAGTAAAAAGATGCCTACTTCCTACTTAGTACAATATTATAATTATGATAATTTACTATAAAAATTAAATTTGTTTTAGGCAAACTACGACACTAGACTGTGTGGCTTGTGCCCAAACGCGACGAGTCGTATCGAAGACCACAAGCAGTCCCGCGATCAGTGCCCGGCGGATTCGTCCGGGCGATTGCTGTGTTGGGATAACAAACATTGTCAGAATAGTAAGTTGACATTATCTATTGAGCAATTTCATTCGTTAAATCGATTAGTTAATTTATATTTTTCACTTTAACGACGTTTAAGATGATACTAGAATGAAGAAGGTCACTGTAGCCTTTTATAATGGGTACTAGATACTGATGGTAGTGAAATAGACGTAAAGGACGTGCGGCTTTTTTTTATATTCTAGATCGTTGGCAGACAGGCACATAGCTAGCCCACCAGACACTAAGCGGACACTGCACGAGACAATCACCAGAAAGCTTGGCTAAATGTGCTGCCACACTGCAGGCTCATCTAATCTTTAAGCCTTTGATTTGTATAAGCCAAATGGGAACACTTCTGAGGTTGAGTGAAAGGACTCCACCCTATTGCAGGCGTTGGTGTACAGTCAGCGTCAGAAATATCTGAACACTTTAGTACCATGTCACACTACCTGTTGCTTTCTTACATTAAGGCACGTCTAACAATAAATGCGCTATAGCCGGTGTGACATAGTTCTAAAGGGTTCAGATATTTCTGACGCTGACTGTACCACACGCCACCCTCCGCCCACGATTGAGGGCTATGACGCATAGCATATTCCCCGATTAGGTAAATGCTTGATGTATAGCCTACGTGCCTAATTAGATAGAGGATTAAATACATCCTACTTGTTAAATTTTTGTTATATAAATTATGTATGTTACGTACAGCATTTACCAAGGCATCGTGTATTTTAATCAATTAGAGTTCATTGCCAATTATTGTCTTACTTCAACTTTTCATGGTAATGCCATTGCATTACCATTAGTTGCGTACTGTTACCTTCCATCGGTGGGGGAATGTGCTGTGTGGAAACACTCAACGCCCTAAGTAAGGGTAGGGCTTACGAACTCAACTCCGGGTTGCTTCAGTGTGACAGAATCTAGCCAGAGCTATTCCTTTACAACTATTTTATCTATTATAATTAACTTAGTTAAATATCCCTGGACACTATTCACACAGCGCCATCTAGCCCCAAACTAAGCATTAGCTTGTGCTATGGGTGCCAGACAACGGATAAACATTACTTATATACTTTTTTTTTGTAAATACATACATATCATACATAGAAACACCCAGACCGATACAAACAGACATGTTCATGCACACAAATGTTTGTACCGTACGGGAATCGAACCCGCGACCTTTGGTGTATTAGCCGACTTCTCGACCATTACACCAAATGGCTCGTCAAGTTGTCTAGCGCACCCTAGTAAAACTTACATATTATGCTTATAATTTAGAGCTAGCGCTACGGCGCTTTGGCAATAATGTCCAGGGTTCTATTAAAATTTTATTTTATTTATATTAAATAAATATGTTGATTAATACCGGCACGCGAAGTTTACTCAGTTGTTTCTGTAAAAAGTGTGGTATTGTGGCAGTATGCCGCGAGTGCGACCCCATGGGCTGCACGCCGGACAGGAAGTGCTGCCACAGCTTCTGCCTCGGCGGCTGCAGCGGCAACTCCTCGCGGGACTGCTACGTCTGCCGGCACTTCTCCATCGACGACGACAAGGGCCAGCGGCAGTGCGTCGACAGCTGCCCGCCGCTCACCTACCAGGTAACGTAATTAACATTTGCCGGGAAAGTCGGGTTACTTCGTTTTATTTGATTGATTTATTATAAATGGTAGTTATAATAGTATTATTTTGTTAAAAAACTGTTCATTTTTTTATTTGAGCCAGTGTTTTTGTCATGGACTTAAGTAACCCGACCGGCCTTACGGTTCATATTTTCTACACGATTATAGAAAACGACTTCCTTCATTTCACTTCCTAAATGCCAATACACGAACTTAAAAAGCGTTTGAGCCCTTAGCAAATATCCTTGCAAAGTAATTCAATGTATTATGTTAGGTAACTGACTAACTGTGGCTCAAAGATTTATCGCACGTGTGGTAATTGAGCCATATATTCACAGTTAGTTACAACGGATACCTACCGTTTTATGTAACTTGTGTCTTAGGAATTAATCGATTTTATTATTTACTTATTATTATGATGTATAATCCTAATACACATTTTCCGTCCCAGCTTGCTCACCGTTGCGTGTCAGAAGAAGCCTGCCGCAAGATGCCTCCGCCGCCGCCGGAGAGCCTGCACCGCCCCGCGCCCGCCATCAACGCATACAAGATTCTCAACAACACCTGCGTCTACATCTGCCCCGGCGGGTATATGGAAGTAAGTTTAGAAGCAGAATGTCACTTAGCTATAAAAATGATGCCATCGCAACTTGAGTGTCTGAATCGGACGCTTCGGACTTAACAAGATTTTTGTTAGGCCCGTAGCTCACGATTTGTCAAGCGGTCGAAGAGTAAAACCTCATCACAAGCTGGACTCTTTAAAAAAATATAATATAGCATGAAAATGTAAGCGTTTATTTTTCAAACATCGCGCGTCAATTGTTTTTTTGTTAAAATTTTCTCTCGCCTCTTACAAAACGCCAAGAAAACGCCATAAACTGTGTAAAATGTAATTTTGAGCATTTATAGAATAATTAGCTGCCTTACCTAAGTTTACAAGTTTTATCGACCAGTGTCTTTTTCATCAATTGCTCACCGTTCGTACACTTTACACAACTGATACCCTTTATTTCGAGCCTTTTATTTGAAGTGCTATTATACTGCGTGTTTTTTTAGTCATTGTTTTCCCGCAGCAGAATGCTTCACCTTCAGTAGTACTATCGATTTTTGCAAGTTTTTTTTTTAGATTTTTTATTTGAATTTTCTTTTATTACTTTTTTAATTTTTTTTTTCTAGAATTTGATGGGAAAATGGCAACCAAATGTTAGTAAATAGAAAAATATATTTTTTATTGAT
Source organism: Mecyna flavalis (assembly GCA_949319885.1). NCBI lineage: Eukaryota > Metazoa > Arthropoda > Insecta > Lepidoptera > Crambidae > Mecyna > Mecyna flavalis. The sequence continues at coordinate 7,104,555 of OX439426.1, forward strand.
AAACGCGAAGGGCAATGACCCCTGCCGGTGACCGTCCGCGACGCAGCTAGTACTATTGGTTCGAGTTTTGTCTATCATAAACGTAAAACTTTTCATTTAACTAAAAAAAAAACTTTATTAATCTATTTTACTAAGATAGAATCATTTTACTGCGGGAAAACAACGACTAAAATTCCACACTGTATAGCAGTAGATTTCACCTGTGGTGGTGGTCCCACTTCCGCTCCTGGTAAACCCGGCGGGAAAAGTCTTCCCAAGCTCAGGGCTTAAGACCCGATGGGCTGGTCAATCTTATTGTTTTTTCATTTGATTGTTGCCACTTGAAGAAATTAATTCCAATATTTTTCCGCAATATGGCAAGTTTTTTTTATTTTACTGGTCGGGCTATAATTACTGGTAAATTTTATTATTATTGTTTTTTCTTTTGTTTAACATATCTTTTAACATTTGCGCGTCTGCTTGCAGGCAGAATACTGATACATTATACTATAATTCTAAGACCTTTGTAAAATATTGTATTGTCGCAAATAAATAAATGATTTGATTTGTTTGTTTTGTTGTAGGTGGGAGACCCGAGCAACGCGTACTGCGCGCCGTGCCCCGGCAACCGCTGCAAGCGCGAGTGCATCGGCGCAAAGATCGACTCGCTGGCCGGCGCCGAGCAGTTTCGCGGCTGTACGCACATCAAGGGCACGCTGGAGATATCCATCCGCGCCACTGGCGGTGAGTCGCCGGTATTGTAACACCTTTCGACTGGCCCGATGGCGCATTTGTTGACCCCGCCCAAAGCGCCACGGGTCGTGGGAATCCCACCTTAGATAAACATTTGCGTTGGTCCAGTGTCTGGATGTCTATTTATATTTTAGGTATTTGTATATTGCTCGGCAAACATCATGATATCGAATAAGGATTGCGCAGAACGCGAATTTTAAGATGAGCACGCGCTATTAGTCAGATGTATGCGGGCGACAGGAGATACGTGTACGAGTGCACATGCGCGAACTTTCCCCCACTCCGTCGAACGAGCGTCAAGATGTTTGCCGGACTCTGTAGTACCTTCGTATTGCTAATTAAGATATAACGAGTATAAAGTATAGAATTAAAATAGAACATTATTAAAAAAAATCACAGAAAAATAGACTATAAGCTATGGACTTTGAAGTGGATTTCGGTGTGTTTTTAAATGTTCATTGCACTCCACATTACCCTCAAAAATGCGAAATTAACAGTGGGCCATTGTTATATAAATTTAGTCATATTTAAATATCTTAAAGTACTAAAAAATAATAAGATACTTAATTTATTTTAGGTAACACCATGCTCAGTCTAGAGTCGTCTTTGGGGGACATTCGGGAAATCGACGGCTGCTTGAAGGTGACGAGATCATACATGCTTATCTCTTTAATGTTCCTGAAGAGTTTAAGGGTTATCAGGGCTGTACCATCGGATAACAAGTGAGTACATGCATGCATGTACAATGCATGTTAAAATTTCCTAAATATTGTTATGGGCATAATATAACTTTTATTTTTGCTTTTTTGCTATGCTTTTTCAAAACGTAAAATCTCAGATCCTATAATATGTCTTATTTTTAAATAAAACAACTTCAAATACAGCATACAGGGTGTTGTAGTCAATTAATTAATATTAATAGAAACAGCATGTCGAAGGCGCCGGTAGAATTACTTGACGACTGACAAGTGTTTCTTGTAGTCTAGATATAGAGGTAAATGTTAATTTTATTATTGCAGGGGCGAAGCTCTTCACATATTCAACAATCCGAACTTGGAAATCTTATGGGATTGGTCGACGTATGGTAATATTAGCATCACTGGATCCTTCTACATACATTCAAACCCGAAGCTATGCAACCAGCAAATAGCCCCGCTAGCGAACATGAGGCACCCGTATGCTAACTTTACCTTTATGGAGGTGTCGCAATCCAATGGAGATGATTGGTGTAAGTATATTCAACTTTTCATATACACTGATAAACCGCTAAACAATGTTAACAGAGACACTTTTCTAGATGCATGCGTTTATGAGCCTACGTCACCTATTTAAAGTAGTGGTGGTTGGCAAAGTAAATCAGTCTTTATTTAGCTCCTCTATATACACTTAGGTCAACTTCCAAGTTAAACATTGTAACAATTTCTAAGATTTGAGATAATAAGTCAAATGAAAAATTAATTTTTTCCCTAAGTTTTATAATAATTCAGTCTTCAGTGTAATTTATAATAAAACTTGACTACCGCCATAAATCTGGCCTGTGAGAAATTTCTTTATGAAATTTATATTTTTTTTTAAATATCACTATTACCCCCACAGGTTCGCCGAAAACCCTTCATCTACGAGTGCACAACATAGGGCGGGACTGGGTGGTGCTAGAGTGGGACCGGTATTGCGTGTCTGATATTCGGAAGCTGCTGGGATATTCCATCTATTACTTTCCCACCAATGAGAACGTTACGCTGTACGGCCAACGAGACGCCTGCTCTGACTAGTAAGTATACTCGTTTAGAACATCATTCAGATCAGGCAGATCACAGAAAATTGAAATTTAATGTTGATTAGGTTACCTGAAAGTCATAAAGAGACCAATCCAACATATCACGGAACCCGATTGACAGACGCTTTTCGGTCAGTTCCAGTTAAAAAGGTAGTAAGCCGTGTAAAAGACTCCAGTGCCCAATCTGTCATATTCCTCCGAAAACTTTTTAGCTTAATGACAGTCGTATAGAGGTCGTAAATTGAGACTTTTTAACAGTTAAATAAAACAACTTTAAACGGATGAAAACTCGCGTATATTCTACATTTTAAAATTAAACCCGACGTTTCGACTACTTTTACATACATTGAGTCATACCGTGATCACGGCTACTGAAAAGTAGTCGAAACGTCGGGTTTAATTTTAAAATGTAGAATATACGCGAGTTTTCATCCGTTTAAAGTTGTTTTATCTAATGAGTAGTAACCGTGTCAATATTAGAAATCATTACTTATTAACAGATTAGCTTAGGTGGTTGTACTATTGGCCGCCGTAGCCGATAAGTTTCAAACTCGTATACCATTCCAGCTGGAACGTGATAGACGTGACGATGGACGAGGTCCGCGGGCACAGCACCAACATGAGCGACGACCAAGTCCTCCTATTAGACTCGTGCAAGGACGACCAGCCCAACTTCAAGATGTTCAGCAAGCTCACGCCGTTCACGCGCTACGCGGCCTACGTCAAGACCTACACCACGCAGCAGGACCGCAACGGAGCGCAGAGCCCGATCATATACTTCACCACTTTGCCTGGACGTAAGTCGCTCTAGGATAGCAAATTTAGGCAGGGCGTGAAGCGGCATCTCAGCAGGCCTTCAGGGTAAGGGTGACTGGCTCAATGGGCACATGTTCTTTTGAGCCAGTCAACCTTATATTTGGACCTCACTTCCGCTTACCATCAGGTAGAGTGAGGCCATCATGACATAACGTCATTATAAAAAAAATACCCGCCTCAATCGGGTGAAAAGGGGAAGCCAGGGGAGTTTTGTGGGTAGTGCGACGAACGCCTGTAGTCCCGATACCCACACACGGCCGCAGGCGTCGCTAGCCTGCGGTTATGGCACAAAAATGTATTCTCCTCCGCAAAATAAAAAAAGGATGGAATACACTAACGGTTTTCTTTGCAGTTCGGATAGTCGCTATCTTACAAAAACAGTGATACTTAAGTTCTTTTAAGAACAGTGGTCATACGCGAGCTGAAGGCTTGCTTGTCAGCGTGACTCTGAACTAGCCTTACTATAAAGTATTATGCTGTGTACAGCACAATACTTTTTTTGATGTTATTCAAGTGGAATTATTGCTTCAGGATAATTTCTTTAAGTAAGCAATTTAAATGGTTCTTCGAGACAAAGACAAAAAGTACCTTATATGGTTGCCAATTTAAATATAATTTAAATTAATTATTTCTTATTAACTTAATAAGGAATAAATAAATTATGTATTCGGAATAATGAATATAAATGGAAATATATGTAAAAACTGTACCTACCTTATCATTAAATTAGCACTATAGGCGATAAGTACGCCTCTATTAGGTATATGTACAACTATATTATGTAACATATTTTCTGTGTTTACACAAAACACGAGCAATAAAGAATATTTATCTATCAATTTAAAATCGACGTTGTTACCTTGTTCTACAGTAAATATTTGTTTGCCCATAACAGGTCCTAGTCCACCCATGATCACATCGGTAAAGTCGAACGGGCCGCACTCCGTGACCATCAAGTGGGCAGAGCCGAGCATGGCCAATGGTACCATTGTACTGTACCACGTCAAGATACAGGCCAACAGCTACAACAGACCTAAGATACTCGCCTGGAGAAATAACTACTGTGGCAATCGTAAGTTTCATATTAGGTAATAGGTCACAAAAAAGTCTCGTAAGTCGTAACATTACTCAAAACGCTGTGCCCTTTTAAAACTACACTTTTTACTGTAAGCGAGTTTATCAGAACTGCGTAATTTAAAAAAATATGGAAAAATGTTTTTTTTTTTAAATTTCGTGAAAAGAATTTACTATGTAAATTAAATTGCTGATAAATTATTTTTTAATCATTTCATTTCGTTTGTACTTTGTTATTATTATGGAATTAAATCACACATGAGACGAATTACTTGAATCTTAATAATGATTTCAAGTATAATATACAAGTAATATACTACGTTTTCAACAGCAAGCGTACTGGCAAACATAATAGCGGGTTCGGACGAGAACATCCCGGATAAAGACGAGCCGAAGTCGACGGGCGATGTGAAGAACGATTCGTGTTCGTGTCGTGAAGAAACCGGGCCCAAGCGGTTCACCACAGATGCGGAAGACGAGGCTGCGGAGACTATCAACTTTGAGAACGCGTTGCAGAACGATGTGAGTCCCACCTTTATAGACCGACAAACTTATCTGTTCCGGTGGCGGCGTCGCTACTGTCGTTTTATTACTGAAATAATATCGTGCACTGCATTTCACGTAGTTCCAATTTTGGCCACCGGAACAGATAAGTTTGTCGGTCTATACCATTCACTGCCCTTTTTTAGGGTTCCATATCCAAAAGGTATCGTCATACGTAAAACGGGACCCTATTGCTAAGACTCGGCTGTCCGTCGGACTATCTGTCACCAGGCTGTACCTCATGAACCGTGATAGTAAGACAGTTGAAATTTTTACAGATGTTATAATGAATGGTACCATTCGTTGCTGTGCCTACTTGTATTTAAAGTAACTCAAATGAATGTAAGTCGTTGTTTTGTTTATTTCTCGTCGCTCGCAGTCGCAATTCATTATTTTGTCACTTAAAACTTTAATTTCCAGTCACTCGTTTAAAATAGTTTAAATACTTAATAAATATTATTAAAAAATAATAAATTAATTAAATACTAAAAAACAGAACAAAATGAATATTTAACTGGGGCTGGGACCCACACTACAAACATGTTTTCATTTTGGGAATGGTATAAAATTAGTGTTTATGTTGGTCTTCTTTGGCGCAAGGGAGCAACGGATCGACGTGATTTTTGGTAGGTATATGGATAGTTTAAGATCTGGTTTTTATCCCGGAAAAAATGACATATTGCTGCCGAATAATGTCGTATTGTCAAATGTCAAATAATAAAATGATTTGTTATTTACAGGTGTATGTCAAAAGGAACGAATCAAGAGTTACCGTGAGCACCGGCAATGGACGCGTGCGACGCTCCGTCGACATGACGCTGGACAGCATGCTGGTCATCCTCAGCGAAAACACCGACCCAAAGATAGGCCTCAACTACACCAACACAACGGACAGGAGTGGTAAGCATTATTCCCAATATACACTACGAAAAAAACACTATGATATATTGCCGTGGTGGTTTCATGTTGTATAGAAATCATCCTACATCCATCAGTGTAAATCTTGCCAAGGTCATGCTTAACATTTTAGCATCTGTCCATATTAACCCCCTACGCATCACTCCGTAATCATACGATCATTACTGCCACCTTGAAGCCGTAACCTCTGTGCTTTTTCTTCATCTATGTCATGCTTGTGCGTTCACGAACCTCATCACGTCCATCTCAACATTTTCGTTTCAGCCAAATGCAGTCGCGTCGAGCCTAATGTTTGCATCGTAAAGGAGAATGGCACAGGTTACAACCACTGACATTTTTGTTTTATATCACGGGAATCAGGTTGCTGCATGCACTATCATCACGAATCGACGAATTGATTCTACGTTAGCATCGATTTTTGTTATTAAGTTCACTGGATGAGCGAAGCGAGCAGAGCATGTCTTCGAATATTAGAAATTTTATGATTTGCATGTAAAGTAGTGTTTAGTTTACACAATATAATAATTATATCATATCTAAATCTATTGCCGCGCTCATCTGGTTGATTTGATTGTTGCATGAGGTAATTTTACTGTAGAATTTTTTTAGTATTACTCAATATAAACATTATGTTATTTTCTAATTTGGGTCTTTATTATGTTTAGTAGCCATGATTTTTGATCTCAGAAAACATAAAATTATTACATTGCATTTATTTTCCCCATTTTATACCTACCATTATAAATGTAATTCGCCCATTTCTGTTAAAAGTTAAAATTACAATAAATTATTACGAGTATAATGGTAAACGTACAAATATCGACGAAGTGAAAAGCTGCGAATCTGTCGACTATACGCATAATAATATTACAAGATACTAGTGTACACATAGATTTTTGATCACAAACAAAATATTGTACAATAACACATCTTCGTCTAATCACACGCTTATGCACCACACAACCATTCTTAGAAATTTAAGCGGGTATAAAATAATTGTGATAAACGACATCAGAAATATAATATTTTGTACAACAGAATAACAAAACATAAAATATTCAATTAAAGAACGTCGACTTATCTATAAAGTTTTTCGGGAATTTTTTTCTGAAAGTAAGCAAAATTTATAAACACCGTTGGGACCCTGTCGGACTTAACATACTTTTAATACTCAAATTATTTTAGGTAGGTATAGAAAACTTACATTACAAATTTGCATTATCATCTTACAAACTACAGTTATTTTTACAAAGACCTCTAGATTATTTGCAATATTATTAAAAGTTGTTCCCAAAACCGTATTTCATAATGTATTCAATGTTCACCAGGCTACGTACACTCGCTGTACTACGAGCTGACGAACAACACGAAAACCTTGACAGTGACCGACATGCGTCACTTCACGTGGTACACGGTGAACGTGTGGGCGTGCCGAAGCAAATCCGAGAACGAGAGCGGCAAGAATTTCTCCACCAACTGGTGCTCCAAGCGCGCCTTCAACACCTTCCGCACGGCCGAACTACGTGAGTACTCGTATGTAGGAGTTTTACGTATGCCGTCGTTATTTTATAAAACTGTTTCATTACCAATTCTTCCAAAAGGAAGTTAAATAAAACCGCCAGTAAAGACTGGCTGATGAGTCTGCATAGACGTAAACACTTTTTGTTGCCGGCACGTACACTGTTATAACATTTTGTATGTAAGTGGACACAAAAAGTGTCTACGTCTGCGCAGGGAGAGCTGATTTTATGTGTCACTGATGGTTAATATCCTAAACAAGATACAAAAATTTTTTTTAGTCTTGGAAGTCATGATCAGTCTAGTAAATATTTATAGGACCTGTTGTTTTTAAACTAGTCGTTTATCGCTTTTTTAATTTAGTCCAGACACTAGTAGAATAAACAACCAAAGCCTAAGTGCAACCTTAATAGTCCTGCATATTGGTGAAGAGAAGAAGGTTAATTGATTAAGGTAAATATTGTTTAGCTGCACAATACTTTTTTGAATAATTGTTAATTTCTTAAGAACTCAAATTTCGGCTTGCTTTGGTAAAAACATTATAAATCATCTTTTGGTCAACAGCGGATGTGGACGTTGTCAGAAATCTACAGGCGGAGCTTATGCCTTCAAACAAGACTTTGCCCGAGGTGAACGTCACGTGGGAGCCGCCACAAAATCCCAACGGATTCGTTGTCGCCTACAACGTGTATTATACGCGCGTTGAAGACGCTAACCAGGTTAGATATTTATAATTTTTTCTAGATGAGGAACAGCTCCCGGGCTTGGTCGAGAATGGGGCTAGGTGAATAAATATTGTATGTGCAGAATGTAAAGTGTCTATTCTCGAAATAAGAGCATCATAATGTTTTTGTGCGAAAAAAAAACTCAAAAAGGCTTGGAACTTTAGACGCTTGACGTCTGAAACATTTGTTACTTCTCTTCTTCTATTAAGTTCGTGATTATTTATCTCAAAAATCAAAATCATTTATTTCAAAAGGATGACATGAGTCGATGATTTCAAACCATGTTATGAACGAGTATGTATGTATATTCTTATACCTACTTTTTTGACACTTAATAAAACTGCGAAAGGTACTTTGGGGTTAGATCAATTTAAGTAGTGATGATGGCTAACATTAGACATTAAAATATCATAAATCTTCAGCAGGACGTAGGACTCCAGACGTGCCTGATGGCGGACGACTACGAGATGAGCGGGCGCGGCTACATGATGCGCAACCTGCAGGCCGGCAACTACAGCATCCGGGTCACGCCCATCACCGTCAGCGGACTAGGGAAGCTTTCCGAAATCTACATTTTCATACCGGTAAGTAGTAAACCGGTAGAAGTGCTGAATAGTCACAGCCGTACAGACTATGTTCTTTGCAGTTCTCAAATATATATTTGTGTCGATTCTGTGTCAGTAAAAGGACATTTAAGTAAGTGATATGTCGCGCACAAAGAATAGGGGTTTGGGGTTTTAATAAAATACATATTATTTTATATATTGTTTCATTGTGTTTTTGTGTGAACGCTTCGATGGTATAATGGTATACCGAGCCATGATCATCTTGGGTAGGAAAAATTGTGTGGGATTTTTCGAACACAACTCGGGTTTATGATCAGCAATCCGCATGAGGCAAGCGTGGTGAATAAGCTATACCTATTATTGTAAGGATAATTTCGATGATCCGTGGGATATTATTAAATAGGCAGGTTTTTAATGTATAATTTTTTTCTGAATACTGGGTAATAAGATTTTTAAAGTGCCATCACCTTTAAGCTCCGCGCGTCCGCCTCCAATTACTCCAATACCTATTTGGTTGCATAGAGGCAGGGTAAGACCACGTGATTATAATGATTAGGACAATGGGTGCGTTTGCCAGGAAAAAGCGCCAGGAAGCGCTTGTTAGCAAAATGGCGTATCTACTTCAAAACAAACAAAATAAATAAGCAAAATGGCGGATTATGTTAGCTATGAAGTTAGCAAACGTTTCCTGGCCGAAAACTGTTTTCAACGCTAGTTAGTTAGCTCACAAGCGCTTTTTTCTGCCAAACGCACCCAATAATAGGTCCATAATTATTGTATGTTAGTAACCTTTCTGTCTGTTTGTGTGCCTTTATGAACAATGGTTATGCGTGTGTGATGCAGGAGCGCGTGCTGCCGGGCGGGCTGGCGTGGGTGTGGGGGCTGGTGGGCGGCTGCCTGGCCATGGCGCTGCTGGCGGCCGGCGGCACGTGGTACGCGCGCCGCGGGCTGCTGCCGCCGGCCGAGGCCAACAAGCTGTTCGCGTCCGTCAACCCCGAGTACGTGTCCACGGTGTACGTGCCCGACGAGTGGGAGGTGCCGCGCGCCAACATACAGTTCGTGCGCGAGCTCGGCCAGGGCTCCTTCGGTATGGTAAGTCGACTGTTGCGAAATCTACTTTTCAAAGGAGAATGCAAAACTTGCCTTTGTTCTTGGACCCAAAAAAAATTAAGTTAATGTGCAGAGATGAGATGTATTCTACGTGAAAGACCACACACACACCATCAACTTTTATTATGATGACAACATAATCGGTCCCAGGAGGAAAAAGTTATCGTCCATAATAATTTATTATTTTTATATGAACATAAATAATTAACTTAATAAACAATTATTTTTTCATCCCACCATCTCGGAAAGAGTATTTTTAATCTTCAATATCTGAGTGGAAAAGCCGTTTTTATTCTCTAGAGGATAAAGTAAATTGAATTTAGAACATCGTGTGCACTAAGTTTGTGAATTAAAAAAAAACATTAAACCTTTTTACTGCTACCTCTATGGTGCCGAATATATCATACAACTTTTTTTAATTTGTTAAAAACTCAGACTCGGAACCTTCTTGGTGTTCTTTTTTCAATTTGCTTTGACGCGGCATTTCCTCGCTGAGGTGGAATGAAAAGTTACGTGTTGCACTCGAGTGCAAAGATTTTTCACCTCGTGCTCTTTTGATTCCCTCGCTAACGCTCAGGATTCTAATTTTGAATCACTCGCTGCGCTCGTGATTCAATTTTAGAATCCTTCGCTTGCTCGGTCATCAAAATTGAACACGCGGTTAAAAAGCAACTTTGCACTCTTGTATAACAAATAACTATTTTCATCCCACCATCTCGGAAAGAGTATTTTTAATCTTCAATATCTAAGTGGAAAAGCCGTTTTTATTCTCTAGAGGATAAAGTAAATTGAATTTAGAACATCGTGTGCACTAAGTTTGTGAATTAAAAAAAACCATTAAACCTATTTACTGCTACCTCTATGGTGCCGAATATATCATACAACTTTTTTTTAATTTGTTAAAAACTCAGACTCGGAACCTTCTTGGTGTTCTTTTTTCAATTTGCATTTAGTCATTTCCTCGCTGAGGTGGAATGAAAAGTTACGTGTTGCACTCGAGTGCAAAGATTTTTCACCTCGTGCTCTTTTGATTCCCTCGCTAACGCTCAGGATTCTAATTTTGAATCACTCGCTGCGCTCGTGATTCAATTTTAGAATCCTTCGCTTGCTCGGTCATCAAAATTGAACACGCGGTTAAAAAGCAACTTTGCACTCTTGTATAACAAATAACTATTTTTCACTAGGGCCAATTTTGTCGACGCCATAATAAAAGTTAAAGGTGTTTATTGGATCTACTTCGTAGTCTATGTCCCAAATCTGCACAACATTTTTCTTTGGGCCCAGTCTTTTGCATTGTCCTTTCGATAGTAAATACAGTATATCAATGTAATCTTTTTTGAAATATTGATCAGCCCCTGCCCGTGTTTTGGCGTATACTAATTGGTATTGGTGTTTACAGGTATATGAAGGTATCGCAAAGAACATTGAAAAAGGTAAACCGGAAACTCGATGCGCTGTGAAAACTGTCAATGAACATGCCACTGACAGGTAAGTTTACTTACAATCACGTTAAAGAATATTCCTTTAGTTGCATAATAGAATAATAAGAATGAAGGAATAATAAAATAGAATAACTATGCATTTCAACATAGCTCTTTAGTTATTGACATTTATACATTAAAGTGACGAGCCATTTGGTGTAATGGTCGAGAAGTCGGCTATTACACCAAAGGTCGCGGGTTCGATCCCCGCACGGTACAAACATTTGTGTGCATGAACATGTCTGTTTGTATCGGTCTGGGTGTGTCTATGTATGTATTTACAAAAAAAAAAGTATATAAGTAATGTTTATCCGTTGTCTGGCACCCATAGCACAAGCTAATGCTTAGTTTGGGGCTAGATGGCGCTGTGTGAATAATGTCCAGAGATATTTATTTATTTATTTATTTAAAGTTAACAAAATTACAACATTTAAGTTTAGACTAAGAGTAATTTGACCGATTGTAATTTAACGAAATAATGCGCAAAAAGGCAGCATCGCTTCTACAGCGTCTGCGGAGCAGCAACAACACCATCCTGAAGGCGATTGCGGCCAGGCCAGACTGCCCCTTTCAGAGGCACTGGCTCTTGATTGCAGCGGGTTTGATGAAATAGAGTTTAATGACTCTATTTCATTAAATGTCAGCTGAACCAGTGTACTATAGTTAAAAATTCTTACTAATAATACTAATGTAGCCTCTAAGTTAAATTGTTACTAACACTCTTACTAACAATATATGGATGTAATCTTTGGATTTTTTCTGAAATAAAATTATTATTATTATTATTATTATTATTTCAACCGAGCATTTGGCACGTCCGACGACCACAGATTCCGGTAACAATAACACCTGTCTGTATTCTCCAGGGAGCGTATCGAGTTCTTGAACGAAGCATCGGTGATGAAGGCGTTCGACACGTTCCACGTGGTGCGCCTGCTGGGCGTGGTCTCCCGCGGGCAGCCGACGCTCGTGGTCATGGAGCTGATGGAGTGCGGCGACCTCAAGACCTACCTGCGCAGCCACCGGCCCGACGCGGATAACAGCGTGCCCGCTACGGGACCCACTACCAACCCGCCCACGCTGCAGAACATCTTGCAGGTAAAGGCAATATCAAATTATTATAAAATTTATTTTTATGAATCGTCAATTATTTTATCGATGTTACAAAGTGACTATCACCGGCTTCGGAATGTTAGTGTTGTGTGTAGTGTTAATGTTGAAAACTGTGTCCAAATTATTTAAATTGCAATTTGTTGTTTGATTCATTAACAAATTTTGCTAATGCTTACGATAAAGTAATTACCTATTAATGTTATTTTTTGGAAACAAAATATTAAACATCAAACAGTCAAACAAACCTAATTACGAGGTTCAGCTTTCATTAGATGATATTTTTGTTCCAGATGGCTATTGAGATAGCCGACGGTATGGCCTACCTATCGGCCAAAAAATTCGTGCACCGCGATCTCGCGGCGCGCAACTGTATGGTCGCCGGGGACCTCACTGTGAAAGTGGGCGACTTCGGCATGACCAGAGACATTTATGAGACTGATTATTATAGGAAAGGCACCAAAGGCCTACTGCCGGTGCGTTGGATGAGCCCCGAGAGCTTAAAAGACGGGGTAAGTATTTATTACTAAATAAAATAAAAAAATAATTATAATTTTGTTAAAAAGGTACCGCTACAGAATTCTGACACTGCATTATTATATTGTTCCAGGTTTTTTCAAGTAGTACGGACGTTTGGAGTTATGGCGTCGTTTTATGGGAGATGGCGACACTTGCCATGCAGCCTTACCAGGTATATAATCCTTTACATAGGTTAATTCACTGCAGTAAATGCTACCAAGGTCCTCTAACGACCAACCGGCAGTAAGAAGTCTCCACCCGTTCTTCCGAAGCGCCATTAGTGCTGGCTGGGAACACGGGAGACGGACCTGTGGCAAGGGTCACACAGACCTTCTTCGCCCTCATCACTTAGGGGTTGAACATAATAATTTGCAAATGCAATTTACTTCAAAAAAATAAGCGATTAGTTGCAATAGTGGTGTTCCGCTTTTAGAATTTGACATAATTATGTTTTATAATTACTAAACTATTGCATGTGATTTCGGTTTACATGCAACCGCGCTGCGAGTATACTAACGAGTGAACGAGTGACCTTGACTCGCGATGTGTTCCTTAGGGGCTGTCAAACGAGCAAGTGGTCCGATACGTGGTGTCGGGCGGCGTGATGGAGCGGCCGGAGCACTGCCCGGACCGGCTGTACGAGCTGATGCGCGCGTGCTGGGCGCATCGGCCGGCCGCGCGGCCGACTTTCCTGCACCTCGTGGCCGACTTGACCGCCACCGCGCAGCCCTACTTCCGCCACCGGTCCTTCTTCCACTCGCCGCAGGGGCAGGAGATGTACGCGCTTCAGCGGTCTGCCGCGGGTGAGTCTCACTCCACATCCGTAGTTAACAACAGACTATAAAATGAAATGTAGAGGCCGACCGAACGTTTGGCCATTTTGGCACCTTCAGCTTCGGCCATCATCGGCCGAAGCTTTAGCCGAAGTCGAAGGTTTCAAATTTATACTGAAACTTCAACCAGTTTGCAAGTTAAAATCCAACACGTTAAACGACATAATATTTGCCTAGTGGTCGAGTCGAAGTATTTCCATTTCCAGTTCCTTACATATAAAATCACACTTCAAAAGATGTGCTCTGTAATTTAAATATGATACCAAACCTTCTTACACTTACAGTCGACATCTGTGGCTTTGAAACCATTACTTGCATTCTATTGGGTCATCAGCAAATGATAACATTGCGTTGCACTTCTCATCCAAGAGCACTCATAATAATGATTAAATGATACTGTACACATATATACATGATACCTAATATAAAGTAATCTAATGTTAAAATGTTGTTTTTACCCGGTTTGCCGCCACAGATGAATGTGACCGGCAGACTGCAAACTAACCGTAAGTAACGGTATCAACGGTATGCATGTCAACCGCCACGTAAGACTTACAACTTTTGTTATCATTTTCTGAGAGACCATTTCATTTACAGTAGAGTTGGCTAATCGACTTATAATCACTATTATTTTATATCCTAGGGTTCCGTAGTAAGTAATGTTTTGACCGGAGCTATAATACCCATAAAATTGTCATTGGATATTTGAAAAAAAATTATTAATTACTCAAAGGGTTGTGATGTCATTAATAACTACGGAACTCGCCTTTCGACGTGTTCTTACTTAAAAAGTTGTGTTGGTATTAAAGCAAACATTTAATAGCACGTCGGTATCAATAGCAATCTTTACAACCTGAAGTAAATAATAAGCTAAAAAGGCAAATAAATCTACTAAAATTTTTATATGTAAAAAAAACATTATTATTTTTTATTTGTTTGTTTCTTTTCTTCTTTTTAAATTAATGATAAGAATATGCGAGTGTCGAATTAATATGAAGTGAGTCTAGTTCTGCTTAATTATTCATTAGCTTGCATAGTTAAGCAGAACTATTCAGTTGATCTATTCACAGTGCTGCGACAATCCACTAGATAAACCTGTTTTCAAGATTTTCACAGGACAGGCTATCATAGCCTAGTGTGAAATTTTTTGAAAAACCTTCACAAGCACAACTTAGAACAAAAGTCAGAAAACTGTAATTTGTAACCTGTTTTTAATGCTTGTTATTCTGTATTTTTGGTAATAAAGTTTTTATTATTTATTTTAAACATACAGTCGAACATAGAACCTCCTCCTTTTTTGAAGTCGGTTAATTAAAGTAAGCCTGTCTTAGAGTAGTTTGACACGATGCTAGAGCGGCTCTAGTTTTGACTTAAGGCGATTAGTGTCGTCAAAGTGGTGCCCTCATTGAATAAAAAATCATATCATTCATAATGATACAAAGATTAAGGAATCATAATTATGTTGCGTTTGTATAAAAGAGGACAAAGATTTTTTACGTTTTTAAAACAGGGCCATGTGTCAATAACCCCCGTTTTAGGTACTTTTAAAAACTACAACAAAAGTAAAAAAATTGCGTATTTTAAGTGTTATTCTGATAACGTAAAAATACCTTAAACTCTTTTTTACAAACGCAACATAGGATTCTTGTATGATCTCTTTGTAGTATGATGTTTCTGTGTGTGATACACGATATGATTTTTATTCAACGAGGGCGCCATATTGACAACACTAATCGCCGAAGCAGTCGGTTCATGATAATATGTGTAACGCTGACGGCACGGACGCCTCGGTTCGCAGACGAGGAGCAGGAGATGCCGGAGGTGAACGTGGGCGCGGTGGCGACGGGCTCGGGGTCGAACCTGTTCGGCGTGTCGGGGCGGCTGGCGTCGTGGGTGCGCGAGCTGTCGTCGCTGCGCTCGCGCACGTCGGACGACGCCGCCGCCGAGCCGCTGCAGCCCGTGGCCGGCGCGCCGCGCCCGCTCAACGGCGCGCTGCCCGCCGCCGGCTGCTAGCCGCCCGCCCGCGCCACGCCCGTGTGACGCGCCCGACCCGCCTACAGTGCCGCAAACGCATCTGTTCCGGTGACCAAAATTGGAAC
Organism: Mecyna flavalis; assembly: GCA_949319885.1. NCBI lineage: Eukaryota > Metazoa > Arthropoda > Insecta > Lepidoptera > Crambidae > Mecyna > Mecyna flavalis. The sequence goes on from OX439426.1 coordinate 7,120,376, forward strand.
TACGTGACATTGTCATTTAGAAACTGCTACAGGATAGTGTTGCCAGTTGTTGTTGTTACAAATAAGCCATTAATTTTATTTGGTTCATCCAAAGTGAATTGTTAATAATCTGTTTTATTTATATACAAAAACGTAGAATGTTTTTGTCAACAAAAACAATTATTAAAATATCAAATTAACATTTTGATCACTTCTTGCACACTTAGACAATAAAAATATTTTCACCGCCAAAAGTTCAAAAATGATATTTAATGGCAGTACAACGACAATAGCGACACCGCCACCGAAACAGATAAGTTTGTCGCACAATATCTACCTCAGGCCGGCCCCGCCCCCGCGCGGCCGGCTCTTCGAATCCTAGTTGTAAGCGTAGCTAGTGAATTGTGCGACGCGCGCGGTGCCGCGAGCCGCGCAGGATATTTATTTTGAACGACCGTCTCGGCGGCCGCCCCCGCCTCCCGGCCAGACCTGCGTATTTTCTATTATTTTATATACGACGAGGGAGTTATATTCCTTATCTGAAACCTTTCAGTTCTTTATCTAGCCTGTCCCCTTCGATCGACCCCCGGCGGAGGAGCCGGTCCGGCCGGGCGGCCGCGGACCGTCCGCCGACTCGCCCGTGCGGTTCTTTTCGTCTGACGATTCGTTTCATATCAGGAAATTAATATTTTTGCTGAGGCGATATTGAGAGTCGATCTGTTTCGACGCGAATCCTATATAGTTTACCTCAATAAAATAGTTGTATCGGTGTCATTTTTGACATAGCCTATTAATGTTAAGTTACGGTGTAAGATGTAAAGTGTGTATAGGTACTTTATCGCGTAGACTAGGTCGTGTACAAATTAATTTTATTCAGTTCTTCGCGTGTGACCGGCTGATTTCCGTTTTGAAAGTTTCAGACGAGTGCCGAATTCGTCGATGTTGTTGAGTTATAGTTATTGTTGAAAGCGCTTTTTGTTGAAAGCGCACTGCGATCTGCGAATTTGTCACTCGTGTGCTCGATACACTTTGTGCATCTGTTTATAATACTCAGTATGTGCGATATCCTTCAGTTTCTTTCAGTTATCCTCCTGAGAGCGTTACAAATCCTTAAGTTTGTACCGTTAGAGAGTTCTTTTTCCAAAATGTCTTTATCTATTATCTATTTACTGTTATTGATAGTTACAAGAGAAATGCCTACGTTAATAATAGACTCAAATGCAGACTGAATGGTGAAAGAATCTGAAATCAATGTGTTCCCAATCAATTACAATGCAATAGAATATACCTGCCATCGTTGTTACATAGTTATATTACCTAATATTATTGTTTTATTGTGAGAATATACTCTACATATTGTAATGTATGACCGCTTGTAACCAGAACGAGCTAATCATATAATATGCATAACCAATATAAACAGTGAACAATGGGATTTTCGTCACTTATAGATGTTTTGTCGTCTCTTTAAAATATAAGTTTTAAATAAATTGAATCGGTATATATTCGGAGTAAATTATATTTGTAACTTGTAGTTTCCATCCAAATATAACGAATGCAAACTTTTAATGGCCCATTAGTACATTAATTATAAACATGCGAAGACCTAATCGTACTACAGTCGTAAATCTTATTTTTACCAGTTGGTGAAAAGGTTAAAATTACAAGCAATATATATCTTTATGGCAGCTATGGATGCGGATGGCTTTAATATTTCTCGAAGTATATTATTTTGCATTTGGTTCAGCCTCACGATAGAAGGTATTTACATTATTATTATGACATCATCCTGTAGGTGTCACTTGACAAAGTAATTATTTTGTTAATGAAATATTTTTCTGTAAAATATAATGTTCTGTGAGACTTCCTAAGAATTATTTTTGTATCAAATGTTTGCAATGTCAGTCTGGCTGCTGTTTCTTAATACACAAACGCTTTCAAGACTACAAGGTATTTAGTGGGTATATGATTTTATTAGTCCGCCTAATTTTATCAACTAATATAATTCTTAAAACTATGTATGCTTTTGTAAGATAAACTCTCAAATCCGGTTTGAGAGTATTGATGTACTCTCATGGCCTTAAATCCGGGTTTTATCATTATTTATTTTTAACTGCACCTGTCCTTCTACAGGGTGTTAGGTAACCCGAGGGACATATTTTAGGAGAGTGTTCAGAATCCTATTTAGAGTCCAATTCGCTATAAAAAATATATCCTTAATTTTTTTCATAATTATCCTAATAATTTATGTATGCATGAACTACCTAAAAATCCCGTGTGCTGAGCGGCTGTTTACGCCCGAAACTCAAATTGTACGCGATAACAATTTGAGTCGTACTTGAACGAGTGCACGAAATAGGTACTGTGAAGGAAAGAGTGCCCGCACGATACGCGGATTTTCATGTTTCGACTAAGGTTATTGACAGATATTTACTAGAGTTTTTATTGATTTATACTTATTTTGTTATATGAAGGCATGAACTATTTGGGGTTTAAATATGTCCCTCGCATTTCCTGTCATACTGTATATTTTGTCTACTAATAAACATTGACTTCAAGTGACATTAAAAATTAAATTATAAAAAGTCCAATAGGCAGTCTGTTCACCGTAAGTTGTCCTTTAGCCGCTATATTGGCAGCATTGCCTACGCTTTGTAAATCTGTCAAAAAACAGATTGAAAGTATTGAAAAACAGTAGTACCAATATAGCGGCTAGGGGACTTCTGATCGTGAACGATCTGTAGTAAAATATCTATCTGATACAGATATTTCATAAACTTCTTCCTTGCGTCGTGAGTTTAGCAGTTATCAAGAAAGTTCCTTCTGAGCATTTTAAATATACAAATAAAGTAGAAAATGTTTAATTATATTCTATGTTAAAATTGCATTTTTACATCCATAAAAGTTATCTATCAAGAATAATATTTTTCATCAACTGACGATAAAAAACATATTCAATACCCACTGGTACGATTGGCCTTCGAGTGTCTCTTTGTTTAATGAACATTTTGTAATTCAGGAATACAAAGTCGCGAGGTGGAATTAAAATTTTGTAATGAAATCGTTCGAAAGTTGTTGTATTATACATATTTGTATATTATCACTAATTTATAGCTATCTCAATTAAATAATTATTATGTAAATTATACGCTAGCGACATGTCTTATATCTTACGAAAATTGACTTGTAAAGGATTACTTACTGCTATTGTGAACCAAAAATTAATTGAAACAATGTTTATGTAAAATTGCTTTTCAATATGTGGGTTCATTGTAGGTTATTTTTAAAACCTTAGTAAAAGTTCTGTATTCGTAATAGGCCAAAATTATATTATATTAAATTTTGAAGGTAGTCCTATAAATTCAACTCTTTAGCTCCAATAAATGCTCCTGGACATTGGACTACACATGACTAATGTGGTCCAATGCAGTAATAGTATCTATATCGATAATATGGTATAAGGAATAAACGAGTGCCTTCAGACATCCAGCCTTCAACAGAATGCAGGATTGTTGATTGTTTGAGACAGACACGACATACAATTAATATACACAGATGGTATACGAATCGTGCGATTCCATTTGTGCGTCATTTGTTTGTAAAACATTTAACCCAAGATGACCTTTAAATACTTATTTCATACCATGTTAACAGCGGAAAACCGTGCCACAGAATGAAATTCACCGAGGCTGGTTTAGGTGTGGGCAATGTGCTAGATAGTGGGTTCACGCGCGATGTTGCGACTCGCCGCCCTCGCTCGTATGACAATGCAATGACTAATTATTGTAATGCTATATTATGTACAATATGTACAGTCAGCGCCAAAATGATCTGAGCGTTCAAACCTAGCAAAAATATCTGGACATCTGACAAAACTCACTCTTGAGATAAGGTGCATTTTTTGTCAAATGTTCAGATATTTTTGGTGGTTTTGGACGCTCAGATCATTTTGACGCTGACTGTACATTCGCACAGGTTTTAGGCGATTATGTAATAATCACCTTAAAATAATATCTGAGAAAAATGTAAAATATATCAATATTAATTCCTATGCCACAATATAAAATAACACTAGCTATTTGTGTAGCTAGTGACTCGATACTGTTTTTACTAAAGCGAAGGCGCGACGAGTGCACGTGTGCATGATGCGTGTTGGTGTTGACGTAGGGCTCAAGGCACGTTGCATCTAATATGGTTTTATTGTCAGAGATTAAAACAATATCTTCAATTTCATATTAGTTTCCAAAGTTAAAATCCAAATATATCTTTAATTTTAGAAATTGCATAGTGCCTTTTGCTCAATTTATGAAAATATAAGTTAAATGTATCGGTAAGTGTATGTAATGTTAAATATATTAGGGCCATATTTTTGTTCCACCTTTCGTTGTAGGAGGCGAACGGTCCGTGACACGAGTGGAGTCTACCGGCCATCGGCACGGACCGTTGTGCGATGTAGGTAACGCGACTAGCGGGCTCCCGCGGTTCCTGAACCGAGCGACACCGACGCAGCCCGCGCAGGCGCGTTGCGCGGCGACTGCGTGGTCACAGCATACTGCGCGACGCGCCCGCGCGGCCGCTGCTCCGCCGGTTGTCGCACAACGTTGCCTCACACGCCGTTACAACGGGATTACCGATTACCTTTTATACAATTACGCTCTTATTTTTATCAGTATTTTAATTTCAATGTGATTATTCACCTAGTAAGGCAGTTGCATTACCTCATTTTAGTAATTTATAATATTCGTAAATATTGACTGATGAAATATATTTTTCCAAATGATGTGTTCCTAGTGTGATTTCTGTGCGTGTTTATATGTGAAGTGTTGGGGTAGCGTTGTGCTTTATGCTCAATTTAGATACAATTCACCAAACGATTGCGATAGTGTACAATTTTTATATTTAATTTAATGAGAACGGAGTACCTATTAATAATAATTTTAATATTTATATTATTAATAAAAAAGTTAAAAATTAGTAAGCATAGTTTTGAATATCAAAGTGTATCCTAATATACCCCTTGTTTGAATATATTTTATAACAAGTTAAAACGAAGCCTATACATTTCTCAATAAAAACAATTTTTCAATGAATTGTCACTTTTTTATTATTGGGTGTTACAATTTATTAATTATTTAATCCACTTCGAGTTTTTTAACTTCATTCCTTCCTTAAATTGTTTAAAATTTAATTTAAGTGGTTTCCTCGGTATTTTCCCAGGGACTTTACATTCGCAAGGCCTTTCTCTTGCATAACGATTCAGGAGACAAACTGCTCGGATCCAGCCTTCTTCTCCGTTATGCTTCAGGGCTTTCAGGTCATTGATGTAGTAGGGTGGAAGCTCGTGTTCTTTTGCTCCAGCTATTAATATCTCCTTATAAGCCCAGGATGGCCAGCGTTCCACTGGGATTTCGTCGTTATCACCTCTTGGCAGAGGAATCACTTTCTGGACGTATACTCGGCAACGAAACCTTCCCATGTGTGGGGTAAAGACGTCGATGTACTTGATATAATATTTTTTAATTTCAACGCCCTTTTGGCTGTGAATGTTGTTAAACATTTTAAATAAAATACAGAATGAATTTAAAGAATTTTAAAGCTTGATTTACACTCGCGTACGAGTCGCGAGACGAGGCACGAGACGAGGTACGAGGCGAGAGTGTAAACAGACGCTCGCGGCTTGCCTCGCGCCTCGCAGCGCTCGCGTCCGGAGCGGTTTTTGGGCACGCACGAGTCAAAGGACCTCGAACAAACGCGAAGCGTTACCACGAGAATGTGAACACTTACCATCGATCACGCGAGGCGAGCTGTGAATACGAGACAAGGTACGAGGCGAGAGTGTAAATCTAGTATAAACTGTAATATTCGTAGTGCTAATTTGATTGAACTTACTTATCGAGAGCTATCATATCGTCTTCGTGTAGCCGCCATATGACACCCCACACGTGAGCGTTAGCCGTGGGTACCATGGTTGCTGTGGGTCCGCCCCAAAATTGTGAATATTTTATGAAGTCCAATCTGTAATTCTAAATTAATAAAAGGTTGATAAATAGAGATACCTATTGACAACTTTACATAAAAGTCTTAATTAATTACTTACGTCTGCTCGCGCTATAGAAACAAACTCTGCTGTGGGACAATGCATATGTATTCGAAAGGTAAGTAAATTGGCGCCATACGAGAAATATAGAAAAGTATTGGGTAAATTCATATTTATTGTGCTTTTAATTAATCAGATATTTGACGAAATATTAACACAATGAATTTTAATGTTTCGAATTTGATATTTCTTTAAATTAAACGTTCACATATTGTGGATATTTTATTTTAAGGTTTATTTTGTCATGAACATGACATGATATTAATTGTAATCATCATACGATACACGATACCCACGGACGTCACGATACCTTATGGGCAATGACGTTCAATTGGGTTTGATTGATAATATATCATAATTATACACAAAGAGTATACTCTTTGGTCACTGAGGTCTATTATAATACGCGCGGTGGTACTTTGGTACACGATGGATTTACCATCGTGCTACACTACAATCGAGCAAATTCTTCTCGAATGCGTATGTTTCGATTTCCCTAATTTAGTTTTTTATATTAGTTATTTGGCTCCTAGCTCGGGAGATGAGAAATGAAACAGCCAGCGTAACGGTGTATAACTAAGAGCAATATTTATTAATTATTTACAGCTTATATACTACTTATTGCTAATGCACACTAACGTGATTATGTGAGCGTCAGCAGATGATTGCTCTCTGTGTGTCAGATACAAAGTCTGAGCTGACGCTACATCACTCCCCCCTTAAAAAAGGAATTTATTAAATTACTTAAGTTACAGTTTAGACTACTGTTATCGTATAATAATTATTATCTAAGATGTTGAATTACATAATGCAAAACAATGACTAAGTAACCTAGTGTAAAATGACACTGTGTTGGTACGCTGACCTATGTAGGTATTTGCTGTATAGGCAAAATACCGCGAGTGTAAAAATAGATTTAAGTTAATGTTATTTACAAGTTAATTAATTTAACTTTAATGACAGGCTTCGATGTTGTTCTGAGCGGGTTTTCTTCATATCCAGGTAGGGACTCGGGACTCGTTGGTGTACCAGTCTTCATCACGGGCTGTGGCTGCTCATCAGCGTGTAGGCCATGTAGCTCGTCGTGAAGTAGGAAGGCTGGCTTTGAACGGTCGATGGAGATTGCGGCTGTTAGGTTTAGCAGCTGTATGGCGAAGAACAGTCTTGACGTTTAGGCGCTTGCTTGAGCCGTTGTAGGGCGAAGTTAAAGCCTATGAATGCGTCATTGCCTATGATCGTGCGAGTATTATTTTAAACTCGGGCACGACCAAATTACGCTGACTGTGTTCTCCCCTGGGCGTCGATTATAACGATTTTTAACATGCTGTAACATGCCGTTGTCATCTTGAGTCGCTCTGGTAGTGAAAAATCACGGAAATAATCGAAGTGTCGCACCTTGGTGTCATCCCTGATAGCAATGCGCAGCCCGATTATGTTGACGTGCAAGTATGCAAAACGGTCGGACTGCGGAAAATGCTTGAGCGGCAAAACTGTGTGGCGATGAACTGCAGACTGCTGACATAATTGACTCGCCTTGGCCTAGTGTCCGATATTTTTGTTCACGGAAGGCCAAAAGAAGCGATGTAATTATGTGTCAACAACAGTCTTGTTGCTATAGCGCCGGGATGATTAAGGTGGTGTACGATGTAGTGACGTACGGGCTGCTGTGGAACTGCACCCGCGCAAGTGGCCGAACAATCTGTGTTTAGGCCTAGAAGAGCTAGAGAAGATGGGTGAGATAATGCAATAGCGCGTTTTATGCTTTCTTTGCATATCTTGAACGCTCCTGTGGGCGTTTGTGTCCACTCTTGGGTGCTCTTGTCAGTCTTGCGTGGATGCTGCAGCTGTCGGGTCGGTGCTTTATACGTCATAGCGACTACTTGTATGTTGTAAGTAGGTATTTCAAACAGTTACGCTTCACGGTTCTATATGCGCCTTCTCAATTCGACTGGTGAGACCCGCTTGTGGGAAGCCAATCGAACCGAATCGCTAGAACGACGAGTAACGTAAACAGTCTGGCTATGCGTGCGCTCTCTGGATGACCCGTGTGTCTCTTGACTATACACTGGCACTGGCTGTTTGGCTGTTGTATGTCTCCCGGTGCGACGAGGGATTCCCGTGATATTTATGCCTCTTGAAATTTTAATCGGTGAGATCCGCTTCTGGAAGGCCGATTGAAATGTGCAGTCACGGAGAATCACGTCGGATGACGAGGATCACGTCGTATGATGAAGATCACGTCGGATGATGAAGATCACGTCGGGGTCACCAATTTGGCTCCTAGCTCGGGAGAGGTGAAATGAAACAGCCAGCGTAACGGTGTATAACTAAGAGCAATATTTATTAATTATTTACAGCTTATATACTACTTATTGCTAATGCACACTAACGTGATTATGTGAGCGTCAGCAGATGATTGCTCTCTGTGTGTGCTCCAGATACAAAGTCTGAGCTGACGCTACAGTTATTAGGTACTAAGGTTTTGCAATAAACGATTATGATTACCTACCTACGTGATCTAAATTTTTGTTTTAAAATATTAGTTACTATTAGAAAGAAAGCTACGTAGCCAACCTGATGTTAAACGGCCACCACGGCCTGATACTTGTACAAGAGATTTGCTGCGTGCTGATAAAAATGCCTTTGGCATAGCTGAATAGGGGGCCCAAACATATTTAGCCAACGAAACGCTAAAAATAAGACCACGGCAATATTCCAGACCAAGACCAACCAGAAAGTGGCGCTTAATGTTTATACTGTAGTTTTATCTGTTTTTCAAGCTTATTAACAGAACAACATAAGCTTTTTTAAAACTGTAATGTTAATTAAAATTAGCTAGCCCATCGAATTTTGAAAGCCCTAACACCAAACAGAAGATGGGAATTGAACCCATAACCATCGCACTGGTTTACAGACCTGAGTGACTTATTAAATTAAAGAAAGTGGCGTAACTATACCGTTCGGGGCCCGTGGCAAATTCATCGGATGGGCCCCCTTCTCCCAATGTAAAGAAACTGAACCAAAAAAAAATATTAATTTATAATACTTATTTATACACTTTTACTTGTAAGAGTAATAAATCACAACGTTAAGTAGGTACATTCAAACTTTATATTTATACTTATTTTGGTACGTACTTGATTTTGTAATACATATTTACTTCAAATTAAAAATAGGTAGGTAGCATAAGGCAGCATCGATAGACCGACAAACTTATCTGTTCCGGTGGCCAAAATTGGAACTACAGTCTGTTCCACTTATGAAGTCCTTTAGCCGCTATATTGGTAGTATTCTTTTTCAATACATTCAATCTGTTTTTTGACAGATTTACAAAGCGTAGGCAATGCTGCCAATATAGCGGCAAAAGGACAACTTATGTGGAACGGGCTGTAAGTGAAATTTAAATTTTAAAAACTGCTACAGGATAGTGTTGCCAGTTGTTGCTGTTACAAATAAGCCATTAATTTTATTCAGTTAAACCATAGTTATTTTTAATATTGAGAAATGGAATTAAACAATAAAAAAGGTGTTTTAATTATTATTCTACGTTTTTGTCAACTACAATAATTATTAAAATATCAAATTAACATTATGATCACTAGGACAATGAAATTACTTTTATTCCCAAAAGGGCAAAAAAGATATTTAATGGCAATGCTAAAACGACAATAGCGACACAACCACCGGAACAGATAAGTTTGTCGGACTATAATAAATTGATATGGTCACATACCCTCTTATTACAAAAAACATCGCTAAAACAGGTTTAAAACTGTACTTGTTAGTACAGGTTTAGGTCCGGACTATTTTTTAAAACTTTCCTTATTACAAAACAAATACCAACATAAGAATAATATACTGGTACTAACTTGTTCAGTGCGTTTCATTTTACAAGACTTTGTTTTATGTCATGTTTTAAAATCTTTAAATAAGGCAGTAAAAATAATAATTCTTTATTTATAAATATGTTTTAGTAATGTAAGAAAAAGTAACATATATTTTTAATTTTCTGTTCACAAATTTAAGTGATTCTTTTCAAAAATTGTCTTTCTATACGTAGAACGGAGCGAAATTTAAAAAGTGTTATCTTTTGACGTTTGAAAGTTAGTCAATAGTAAAACTAGGGGTATCGGCGGACTTTCTTGGGTCTAACTTTAGTACTCGAAATGAAGTAAAACTTCGTTTTGTAATAGCGTTTGACTTTAGTCAGGAGTTAAGTCAGGACTAAGCTCGGTTTAATTTTTAAACCACGTTCTGTAATAAGAGGGATAGAGTAGTCAAAATGATTTACGAAAATGAAATAGAAATCAAAATATAAAATATTTAATTAATACAATTCTTTCCTTCGGACTTTCTGTTCAGCAAAAGTGGTAATAACATCATCAAAGTTTAAATTTCGAGCCATAGAATTTTCGATGGATAGAATAGCCAAATTGCTTAACCTGTCTTGTCCCATAAAATTTCTCAAATAAGTTTTAATCAATTTTAGTTTTGAAAAAGATCTCTCGGCACTAGCCGTAGTCACAGGAATAGTCAGAAATAATAGAAATGCAGTGCACACTTCAGGAAAGCTTGAAGATATAAAATGATTTTTTATAATTAATAAGTCAGCAAGTTCTCTTATAGATGATGATTTTTCTATTTCGTTTCTAAAAGAGGATCGAAAGCTGAGAATTCCCTTGGAAAACGAGATGGATATACAGTCGTGGTCAACTAATTAGGGACGCTATATGACTAAAACACAAGATCGTCCCTCAAGTCCTAAAAAAAAAATCTCTATGAGGCTTTGAAGCTTATATTAATTCATAACAAGTAATTTGGCTAGTATTCCAAATATTTAAAGGCCAGGAAAGCTAATAGCTAGTAACGATGAATATTATTTAAATAAATAAATCCTTACCACTTACACATCATTGACTTTATGGATGGACAACTAATTAGGGACACGTAAAATTTTAACTGTAAATATAAATAAATGGTAATTATTTAAGTGTTTAGGACAAAAAAAGTTATCAGTTATCAAAATAGAATACAAATCATTAAACGTATTTTTAATACCCAGTATGGTTGTTTTTGTTGGTTATAACCATTGACATCAACGCAACATTGATGCAATCAAATTATTACAGGTTTCCAAAGAAATAGTATTCCAAACACCTTGAAATGTCCCGTAAAGCTGACTTTTACTGGCAGTATGTTGAGCTGCAACTGTTTTCTTCGCTTTATACCATAAATGCTCTATCGGGTTTGGGTCTGGGCTGCTTGCGGGCCAGTCTAGTACCGTCACTAACTGTTGCGCTAGGCACGATTTCACAGAGTGCGCGATATGTTTTCGGTCGTTGTCGTGTTTAAACCGTCCAATAGACTAGTAAGACTTCTTCAGCATACTATAGCATCGTTTCCTTCAATATTCCTTTGAATTGGAATTGATCAAGTTTACTTTCAATTATTTTTATAAGCCCCACTCCATGTCTAGAAAAACAGCCCCAGAATTGAATATTGTCGCCTCCATGTTTCAACTGCTTTTTCGTGTACTTTGGATTAATTTCGGACTTTATAAGTCATTGCACGTATTGTCTGTATTGTCTGCCATCGAATGAAATAAGATTTATACTGGTCTCGTCAGAAAACCGCGAATTTCTCCATTGAGCAACATTCCAATGTCATACTTTCTTGCAAACGCCAACGGGCTGTTTTTTTTTTGGACATGGAGTAGGATCTATAAAAATAATTAAAAGTAAACTTGATTAATTCCAATGCAAAGGAATATTGAAGAAAACGATGCTATAGTATGCTGAAGAAGTCTTGCCAGTCTAATGGACGGTTTAAACACGACAACGACCGAAAACATACCGCACACTCTGTGAAATCGTGCCTAGCGCAACAGTCAGTGACGGTACTAGATTGGCCCGCAAGCAGCCCAGACCCAAACCCGATAGAGCACTTATGGTATAAAGCGAAGAAAACAGTTGCAGCTCAACATACCGGGACATTTCAAGGTGTTTGGAATAATATTTCTTTAGACACCTGTAACAATTTGATTGCATCGATGTCTTTATTAGCTATAACCATTTGACATCGGCGCTCAAATGGTTACAGCTAATAAAGACAACCATACTGGGTATTAAAAATACGTTTAATGATTTGTTTTGTATTCTATTTTTATTACTGAAAATTGTTTATGTCCTAAATACTTAAATAATTACCATTAATTTATATTTACACTTAAAATTTTACGTGTCCCTAATTAGTTGTCCATCCATAAAGTCAATGATGTGTAAGTGGCAAGGATTTATTTATTTAAATAATATTGATCTCAACTAGCTATTAGCCTTCCTCGCCTTTAAATATTTAGAATACTAGCCAAATTACTTGTTATCAATAGGTACAAGCTTCAAAGCCTCGTAGAATTTTTTTTTTTGCACTGAAGGTACCATCTTATGTTTAAGTGATAGAGTGTCCCTAATTAGTTGACCACGACTGTATCTTCTTTATATAGATGGACAAATGCTAAAGCCTTTTCCAATAAATCAGTATCGTTCAAATTTTGTAAAGTGCCAGGTTGCAAGACACTGAAATTGGAAACAATTTCATTCATTCCAAGAAAACGCGATCTCAATTGATTAATTATTATGTCTAAAACACGATAGAATACGTTCACTTTAAAAAAGCTTTCAGGATCTTGGAGACGTTCATCCTCACAAATTTCATCAAAATGACGTTTCACTTTTCTCTGACGAGTTTTAGGAAATTTAGGGTTTATAGACCATTTCACTGCAATACTATTTGCTTCCGTTTTTAAATCTTCAAAGTCATGTCGGTACTTTTCAAGTTGTTCTAGACAGACTTTTAATACAAAAAAAAAAGCTAAATTGAAATCGCTTCTATGATGAGCTATGATGCCACAGACAGATAGACAGACAGACACACACACACAGACAGACACGTCAAACTTATACCACCTCTCTTTTTGCGTCGGGGGTTAAAAATAGTGATTTGGGCTCTTATAGGTAAATAAAAAATTAAATTTATTGTTATGTTATATCTTTTAAATTATTTTAAATATTATAATAAAATTCTTACCGAGTAGACATTGTCAACCTATTTTCACAATTGATTATTTAAATATATCCTCACTTGCAACAAACACCCAATTCTTACAACAATAAACTGCTTACTGCTTGACTGCTTGAGTGCTTGCGTAATAATAAAATAGTGGAGTCTTTCTTTTAAACAAACTTGAATCGGGGCTTCCCCGTGAGCGTCAAATTGGCGGGACGCGTAGGTAAGTAGACGCAAATTCAAGCGCTGTTGACCGAAACCAACCGAAATTTACAGGGGGAATTCTCCGAACATCCGCAGTATTACCAACACGCGTGGCATCGGATACGTTCTAAAACTGGGCTACAATTTTTTTTTAAAATGCATTGAATTTTCAATACATTTTAACACGCTTTTTTTACTTGTGTATGCAACTGAGTAGGTAACAAAACATGTACATTATAATGATAATAATTAATGAATGTTGGGAGTTGGGATTCTTCTCTGACCGGGGGCCCCCACCGGCTGGGGGCCCGTGGCATTTTGCCGATTTGCCACCCTGTAGTTACGCCACTGGTCGTGCTGTTCTGTATTTTTGGTCCGTGAAACAAACACCTTTGAATTTGCAATCTCTTTATTAAATTATTTTAACAGTTATGGATCAGTTTCGCCACTAACAGATGTTCGTGATAATTTAAATTAGTTAACTTAGATGCTGTCGGCGCTGTCGCTTTTATCTATTTTGAAAAAAATAAGATAGCATCCTTTTTACCTAGGAGATAAATTATCAGTGACTTAGATAAGTCAGAATGACATTGGTGAAATACCTAAAGCTCATTTATTACATATTGTTCACGTTAAAGTCGTAATTGTTCTCGTAATTCAGGGGTAGCCTCTTGCCCGTTATTGGGGATTTTCTTTAATTTTTCTATATATTCTTCCGGCAACTTACATTCAGTTGCCCCTTTTATTATACAGTCTAAATAGGTAACTGAAGGTCTTCGCCCAGCGGGAAGATCATGCTCATCGTTGTTACTCGGTGGAGGAAGTTCGGTTAGTTGGTACGTACGACACTCGATTATACTGTCAGTAGGAGTTCTAACTGTTGCCGTTTTCGGAAAGTATGTTTTGCTTTCTACTCCTTCTTGTCTGTAAAATAAAAAATATGTATAGCCCGAAAATGGTTTCTCATCAACAAACGAACTTTCGACCTTCCTCTCGGTTTTCGCTTAAACCAACACTACTTAAGTAAGTACCTAAAATGTTTAAGATTAACCAACTACCCAAGCAGTGCCAAGCAGGATAGGTATAATAAAGCGCACAAGAGAATACGCTAGCATAGGTGCCAGGTGCCAACTTAAATTACCACGAGGGAACCTTACCTAGGCATTGTTGCTCAATGTACTACCACACTAGACTTCTATGATCTCCGATCCTTTGATTTCAAGTGTAGGTACTGCCTCAAACACAACCAGAGCTGTTATGGCGGAAGATTTTACATGTGGGTGGGGGTGATAGCTATTCAGTCGGATTCTGAAATAGTCCGACCAACCAACAATCAGACGTAAGGCAGAAATCGAGCCCACGACCTCTAGGTGTTATACTCGAGCGACTTAGCCACTGTTTCACGGAGGCGGTCAACATTGTATGCATAATAAAAATACAATGACGTAAATACATAAAAGTCATTTAAAAAGTGTTGGAGATTTTGATTGTGAAAATGTATTCATAATTACTCACTTATCTAAAGCTGGAAGATTTTCATTGCATATCTTCCATATAGCTCCCCATACGTGGACGCCTTCAGTTGGTACTATCGTGGCCACCGCACCGCACCAATTTTCTGAATATTTTGAGAAGTCAAGAGAATGGTTCTGAAAATGTATTTAGGCTATGTAACTTACTAAAATTATAATGACAAGGTTCTAATGTAGGTTCTACTCAAATTTTATTGATAACTCACTATCCATTTTAATTTCATAGGTACATTATATCAATATAGGCAGGTTGAGGCCCTTGCTTGTCCCACCCTGCCTAGGTTTCTGTTATCATTTATTTAAGACTGCTCCCCCACCCTGGGCCCATGGCCGCCCCACCCACGCCCACTCTGAGCCTATGGCTGGCTACGCCCTTGCTCTTTCAAGTGATTTATAGGCACTTGCGCGTAGTATGATGTAAAGGTACTCACGGACAGTCGACCGATATCAATGAATTCAGCAGTAGGATTATTAATGTGAATCCTCTTTTTCAATAAGTTACTTCCGTATGCAAAGTAATAAAAGGTCATTTTAATTATGTAGTATAAGCCATTCCATTGATTGTACTTAAGTACTTAAGAAGCTTAATAAGCCTTAATTTCAATAAGCTCCCATATTACCACTGTTAGAACACAGCAAGATATTTTGATTTCACCTGTGGGGGCAGTAGAGCAGTAGATGCTGTTGGAGCATCATGGAGCATGAATATATTCTTTGTCTTAGCGCTTGTTCACGTAGAACGCGCGGGCGCGGTGCTCGCTGCATGGCCCGCGCGCGCGGCTGTAGGTACGTGAACACAAAGATTAAAATCTTTGCGTGAACACACTTCGATACTACGCCATAAATTATGTTTGATATTTCGTGCCCGCGCTCGCGCCCGCGCCTTTAACGTGAACAAGCGCTTACGCGTATGTACCTATTTATATCACAGATTAGATATTAGTTACTGATCTATATAATATCAGGCTATTTAAATTTCATGTAGTTTGACATGACATGATTGATTTATGCAAGGAGATTTTGATAGAATATGCAACAACAGCTGTCAATGCACTATGCACAAAAAAAGTTACAAAAAATAGGTATGTAGTGTTTCCAATTTTTTATTATTTTTACTATAAAAGTTAAATAGTTTATATTGGTTGAGATTTATGTAGAGGTTTGATAGTGGTTATTTAGTGGAGTTGAAAATTGTTTATGGATTTAATGCATTAAGGTTGAAAGATGTCTAGTAAGAACATGATACATCAATCAATACCTAATTATTACATTCATTCAAAACTGAAAAAAGTACTGCAGTAGTATCATTTAATTAAATATAATAAGTACTTCATAATACACTGATCACAATTCACAGCCAAACAAATTTATAATTTAACTACATATATTTTAACTTTTCAATCATTTGAGGTGAAGCTTCATTCCCATTATGGGGTATTTTTTTCAATTTTTCAATATAATCATTTGGCAATTGACATTCAACTGCACCAGCTATGATACATTCTACGTATGTAGAAGATGGTCTTCTCTCTGCTGGCAACTCATTAAAGTCTTCACATGGTAGAGGATTTATTGTTTGTTGGTAAGTGCGGCATTTCAACTGCTCACTTTCAGGTGTAACTACATCCACTGTTTTAGGAAAGTACCAGTTTGTGTCTACTCCTTCTTGCCTACAAAAAGATTAATACATTATTTTATTTCATTAAAATATTATATACTTGTGCACTATACAATAGCTTTTGCTAAGGCTGTTCCTATGAGGGTCACATAATAATTATAGTCAACTCAAAGTCAGGTAACTCACTGAACGACCCGGCAAGCAAAATACTGGAAACTGCTTACAGTACCCACAATATAGACACTCTAATATATAGGAAGGCAAATTAGAAGCTGACAGTCAGCCACCTGAGAGCCTAATGGGGACATGGCTTTAAAGTGTAAAAGAAAGTAGGTATATTTATTACCTATCCAAAGCAGGCATATCTATCTTATGGAGCCTCCAGATAGCACCCCATATGTGAGATCCTTCTGTGGGAATAATAGTAGCTGAGGAACCTCTCCAATTGTCTGAATATTTAATGAAATCTAACTGGTGGTTCTGAAAATAGTTTTAAAATTACTCAAAAACTTAAACTCAATTTAAATTGTTATATGAGCTGGACAGCAGTTGTAGGAAGAATACCTTTATTAGTTTTATAAGTTTTGAGTCCCACACACGGCCATACGGGGCCTTAAGTTAAACTAGCCTGCGGTTATGAAGCTTAACGTAGTCGGTAGTCTGCTCAGTCGGTGGAAAAAAAATCCTTCATAACATGCACCTAATAAACATTGTCAATACTTACATCTAGTTTTCCAATGCCCAAAAATTGGGCAGATGGGTTGTTTATACGAATCCTTTTCTTAAGCAAATTACTTCCGTATGCGAAATATAAAAAAGTTTCCTCGCTTGATGCCATGTTTCGGTTACGTGTTTAGTCAATGGAAATAGAATTTGCATATAATCAAAGATCAAAGAGGCATGGATATTATATCTACTAACTATGCATTATGCAACATAATTAAAATTATCAGAAAAGATTATTTGGAAAGTTGGTAAACAAACAATGGAAAGATTCACTTTGATTAATGATTCTTAGTCTGTCACTCTTCTGTCAGACTCCGCTAGGAGTTTTTTTTTAATAGTGTTCTGTGGGTGTCCTGGGGTTTCCATACTAAAGTTTCCTCGCACTGTTTTCCTAATTTTTAAAACATCGGTATTCAGTTTATATGTAGATACTATAGGAACATAGTCGTCGAAAACTCTTTGGTATATACAAAGCACGACTAAAATTCGAACCCCGTACTCCCGATATCGGCAGTTCGACACACTAATACAAAAGTACTCTGTGCTAACTATTCACTAGACAATCGAGGCAATTTCATTCATTCAGGAATTTTTTCAATCATTTACTTTGTCACAATTAGCGACGTTAGTTAGAACCATAGTGATCCAAGTCACATTTTCAACGTTTTGAGAAAACGAGGTAAACGCGTTTGGATTTGTTCCTGAAATTGTCCTATTCCAAAGTGACTGATATGAGTTTCCTTATGAAAATTGCTATAATAAGCACTAGAATCAGTGTGGCATGAAAAATATATCTTTTTTTGGGATGTTAATAACAAAATATCGATTTTGACAAAAATGTCACTTGGATCACTATGGTTTTTTTTTTTTTTCCTTCTTTTTGGCTCTGCACGGTTTGTGCTTAAGCCACGACAAAGTTTTGATGAATCAGCTTCTTTGGGTTGACTGTTGCTTGTGTTGAATTGTATGTTGTACTCTTGCTGGTAATGGCAGATGAGACATTTTGGAAGGATTTTGTGCAAGACTATGGTTCTAACGTCGTCAATTTTATTTCATCAAAAACTGACAACACTGTAAACGTCAGTTGACTTCATCTTTAAACCATGGAATTAATATTATCTATGTAACCGGAATGATATCTTCAAAAAATTGCATTTTTGAAAATGAACACTATCCCAACGCATTAAAGTATATTATTATATTTGCTTGTGCCTTACGCGAGGCAAATCCGAGACGAGAAAGATATCAATACGGGGTAGCTTGTCTCTTTCTTTCACATTGCCAACACGCAATGACAGTTCATTCATAGTTAGAGTGACCATGAATTCTAGGTCTATGGCAAGGACGGAGGCGTACCTCGTTCTTTCATATTGTCAGTATAAGAAATGTTTTTGGGCAACAATTTTGCCTGACCAAAAACTTAATTTAACGCTTGTATTTTAATGTAATTTTTACAATGTATTAATCTACAATATATTTGGTTTTTTTTTTCGTTCAATGTAGGTATTCTTAAATTTGAAAAAAGCATAAATTTATATATTGTCTTTTTTTTTTTAATTTTAATTTTAAATGTCAATAAGGTTGGAAATCGCTTGCACTTGTTTTTTTACTTCAAACCAATAGGCAAACAAACAACAGACGGAACCTAAATTAGTTTCGAAACTAAAAAGTTTCGACTGGGGTAGATTTGGTAGGGGCAGTCGGGAATAATCCACTTGTCCCACATATGTATTTAAATAATTATTTATTTTATGATTCACCCTTACCCCCAAAAATGTACAATTTCTCTATCACTATGGTAAAAAACATATTAGCATAATATTAGCTTTACGTTATTACATATTAGCTTGACGTTAGAGGGCTTATTTCTTGAAACACAATATAATGTTTATTTTACGTGTGTGTAAATAAGTGGAAACACGCAGAAACTCGAAATATAATACCCATTCTCAGAAGTTGGAAAATTTTAACCACAAATATTTTAACATGAATTACTTAAAAATACGATTATAAGGCAGATCCGCAGATTGCATGTTTGAATTTGTCTCACTTATCCAAATCTTATTGTCACCCTATTAGAAAGGGACAAGCTGCTCTGTCTGACGGTTTCGCTCGGCTCGTTTTTGAGTCACGAGAGCACAGTCTAGTTATATATATTAAGTTTATGCTTTAAACCGACAAACTTATCTGTTCCGGTGGCCAAAATTGGAACTATAGACCGACAAACTTATCTGTTCTGGTGGAGGCGTCGCTACTGTCTATTTAGAACTGTCATTAAATATCATTTTTGCGTTGCATTTCACGTAGTTCCAATTTTGGCCACCGGAACAGATAAGTTTGTCGGTCTGTACGTGAAGTGAAATGCAATGCAAAAATGATATTTAATGACAGACAGTACTAAAACGACAGTAGCACAGGCCACAGTATTACAAAAACCCTACAGTAGCGCAACGCCTTTGATGTTGTGCGCTGCGGCCGCCCGTGTAGGTATAACTGGCTGTCATACGCAAATACGCTCGGGTTGTCACAAAATGAAAAAAAGAATATTTTTTATTATAAGTCAGAATCATTTATTAGAGATGAATAACACGTAAGAAAGAATATTTAAAAGTGGGTCACTGCTAAATATTTGCGTGACACTTTATTTTTAGGCGTTTTTAGTTTTTAACTTTATAATGTATTCGCATTCGGACGAACAATTTTATCATGTAAAACCGGGGAAAACATGAGCATGGCTGTGACCTAAATAATTCTACCTTGCTAAGTAAGTCAAATAGTTTATTTGCGATATTGTTTTCAGTAAACGAACGAAAACTCTGCTTAAAATGGGTTTCTAAATCATATATTCAATGTATTTTATTACGAATCAGCTATTTTTGTACATTTAAAATGTGAACGCAAATGTGTTTAAAAATTATTCAAAACGTGCGCGCGATTGCCCTCAAAGCTCGAGCAAGCAAACTAAGCGAGTTTGCACGGAGCGTACCGCGCCGCCCGACTCCCCTCGAGTGCCCCGCTGTTGCCCTTCGTTGTACAGTCAACAGCACGTCAGACGTAACACTTTGGACTTTGTACCGCTCTTATGTCGGGGGCATAAGCGCTATTATCAAACTGCAAGTGTATACCGTGATGTGCTGTTGACTGTACATTCGTTGCGCAACCAACTATATGGTTTGTTAAACTGTGACAGTAGTGACGTTGCCACCGGAACAGTTATGTAAGTTTGTCGGTTTATAATATAAAACTTTCAAGGCCATGAATCCATGGAATTATTCTCCATTTTATTACATTTAATGATGGAAACCCTTGTCCTCGAGACTGACATTAGAAGAACAACGATTTTTGGCACTTTTGGCAGAATGGTCTTTGACCTTAGTTATAAGTTTCGCAAGGAATAAAAAAAACAATCAAAGCGACGTAATCAGTGTTGCCAGTTCGGCGCCTACGGGGCCGACTACCGGCCCTTGTGAAGTTATTTCGGCCCTTGACAGCCATCGGCCATAGGGCAAATAGGTTGTGATAACAGGTAGTACTCGTATATTATGGTACATTAGTACATACATAAGTATTTACATTTAAATGAAATATCGACAAGTATGGTTGTAAAGTAAAATATTTTATTTATCACGTTTTCACATTTATTTGGTATCGAAACAAACTTATCAATAATGTAAGTAGGTAATTATTTAAAAATATATTTTTAGAAATTTGAGATTTTTAAGTATACTTAATGTCATACTATACTTGTTTAAATCTTAGATGATCTCTGCGACAGCTGTCATCGATTTGACAGCTGTTAAATTTCACAATTTTTGTCTGACAAATGTATGAAGAGAAATAACGTTCATGATTGTGGGTTCCCGCCCACTTAGAGATGTTCATTGCTTTTATCATTCGCTTACACGTAATAATCGATTATGAAATTTTAAAACATCGGAAAATTTTCATTTTGTTTATCTCTTAAAACGTACAATTTTATAATAAAAAATCAATTAATTTAATTAGAAGTAAGTCGGTTTGGATAAAACAATTTGAATATGATCGAAGTCCGAAATTCGAAAATAATAATTTCAGTATCTCCGACAAACAACCAAACTATATCACATACATTGAGCTGATCCCAAAGTTAGTGTAAAAGAGCACATGAGCATCATGACATGTGTTACGTACGTACGAGTATCAAAAATAACGAAGTTACCACAAATTGCTTATTACATATTAACATCCAGACACAGGACAAACACAAATCTTTATCACCTAAATGTTTTCGCATAGTCATAGAGCATGCCAAATGTGTCCTTTGTTTAAAATCACTTTTATTAGAGGTCCTCAATCGTTCAGTGTAGATCGATAGAAGAATCGATTACTTACGAATCGAAGTTTTAAAATTCGTTTATGGTAAGACTACGCCTCTAGAAATGTCACTGCGACACCTGTCGCAGAGATCATTAAAGATTTAATAAAGTATAACACGATTTAATCGAATATTCAACATTGCGAAAATAAAACTTAAAAATAAATTATATATAAATCTTAGATAAAAATAAATTAATCACGAAAAAAATCCGGGCAAACGCCATGATCGAAGAATTCAATAACGGTTTCAACAATTGGTACAGGTACCGGCAAACTTGTTTAACATCGGTCGACGGAGAGGGGGAAAGTTCGCGCATGTGCACTTGCGCGTGACCAATAGCGCGCGCGAATCTCCCGAACGCCCGCGCGCGCTATAGGTCATAGCAGTGTTGGGCGTAATTAATTACTTTTGTAATTTAATTAATAATTGAACCAGAAGTAATTCAATTACTTTAATTGCAATTACATGTAATTGAAATTACTGTAATTGAATTACATAAGTAATTGGTAATTATAATTACATTAATTTGTAATTGTAATTACTCAATTACTTTAACAAATCTTTTTTTTTTTGACCGGGTAACCTCTATAACCCGACCAAAATGAATGTTAGGTACTTCCCAACTATGGTTGTAAGGCCGGTTTAAAACGAATCAAACCATGCCGTATAAAACCAAAATTTTGGTTTAAAACCGTTTAAAACGGTGTTTTTGCGGTTTTTATGGTTAGAAACAGTGTTTTTTTTAATATGAACTCAGAATGCATTAGATTATCGAATTCGCCATGCAACGGAGTACCAAACTGTGTATTTTCATGTTTGTCAGATTTTTTACTATGATACTATTACTGATATTTAGAGATGGGCAAAGTGTTTCTGCCCGGCAGGTAAAATTGGGAAGACCCTTTGATGATACTTCCTGGAGAACAACCATGATGTTATTACCCTGAAAACACCCCCTGGTAATACTACCCGGAGAACACCCCCTGATGTGATTACCCTAAAAACAACCCCCGATGCAACAACCCGGTGAACACCCCTTTGATGATACTTCCTGGAGAACACCCATTATGTTAATACCCTTAAAACACCCCCTGGTAATACTAACCGTAGAACACCCTCTGATGTGACTACCCTGAAAACAAACCCCGATGCAACAACCCGGTGAACACCCCTGATGTGACTACCCTGAAAACCCCCCGATGCAACAACCCGGTGAACACCCTTTGATGATATTTCCTAGAGAACACCTATGACGTTAATACCCTGAAAACACCCCCTGGTAATACTACCCGGAGAACACCCCCTGATGTGACTACCCTGAAAACAACCCCCGATGCAACAACCTGGTGAACACCCCTTTGATGTTTCTTCCTGGAGAACACCCATTATGTTAATACCCTGAAAACACCCCCTGGTAATACTACCCGGAGAACACCCCCTGATGTGACTTCCCTGAAAACAACCCCCGATGCAACAACCTGGTGAACACCCCTTTGAAGATTCTTCCTGGAGAACACCCATTATGTTAATACCCTGAAAACACCCCCTGGTAATACTACCCGGAAAACATCCCCTGATAAATACCCAAGAAACACCCCCTTATGTTGGTACCCTGAACACCTCCTAAGGTTAATACCCAATAATCACCTGTTGACGATATAAAATCACCTATTACCACAGAGATAGATTTCTGTGTCTATTACCTATTATGTACCTATTGGATAATATAATGTATTTTGCACGTTATTTTATGCCTTTAAAATTCTAAATACATAACTCTTTTTTGATCTGTTTTCCGTAAATATACTTTTGATGAATCATTACCTAATTATTTTATTTATATACTACCTAAACTTAAAAAGTACCGAAAAAGTAATTGAGTAATTGCAATTACCAATTACAATTACAAATTTGTAATTGTTAATTGAATTACTTTTAACAATTACCAGTAATTTGTAATTGAAGTTTTCAATTACATTTTGTAATTGTAATTTGTAATTAGTAATTAATTACATTTTGCCCAACACTGGGTCATAGGTATGCTTCTTACCAATAGTGCGCAGGTGTGTTAAAATTAGTATTCTGCGCAATCCCCCCCTACGATATTCAAGAAATAATGGCCCAAAGAGAGACAGACAGCTTTTACACACGGATAAGTATAAAAATAAAGACTACGTGCCGCCACCACCAACACAAATTAAAAATGAAGCACGCAAATAAATAAGCCTGTCATCATCGTAACTACGTGCGTGAAAAACCAAGTCCACCAATCGCCGGCCAGTAATATTACAAAAAAGTGCATCAACTAAAATATGCTTTTGAACACTTTGGCACTGCCATGTTTTCCTATGCAGTATTGAACTGTCGCGTATATTTTTAACAATCGTCGCTCTACTGCCTTAAAATGTTCCTCGGTAGCCAACTTCTCTCCTTGAAATGAGGACAAAATCTTAACTGTTTCAGTAAGGCTTCCCCCTGAGAGAATCTCCAGATGCTGCCATGACGATAAAGATAAGCTGTAAAAGGCAGATGAGATCATTAATTTCAAAAAGTTTAATCAATTATGAAAATAAAAGTAAATATGGAAATTAGCAAAAATTAATACTACTTCCTCTGTCATATAAATTATCAATCTTACAAACAATTAAACGAAAAAATTTAAAATTAAAATTATTCCGTACAAAAACACATGTTAAAACTTTTCTTTATTTACTTACATGCAACATTGGTAAAGTGGCGCCAAAATATCTAATTCATCAACCATAGGGTTTCCTAAGCCTTTTCCATTGTCCAATAGGACTATCTTATCTTTGTAAACTTCATATCCATGGCGATCTCCATTCTGTATTAGAAAATCAAATATACAGACATCTATTAGGTTGAGGAGGCGTCTCGTACTGTGGGTCTCTATGACTTTTCTGCAAATTTATATATGTATTAATTGATTAATATTACAATTCATAATATTTATTATGGACACTATGAATGAGAACTCAATGAGAGGTTGTTTAATTAATTTACACCTTTAAGTACAAACTCCTAATTTACTTCTATAAATATGGAGATTAGTGGTAGCAAGTTATTATTAAAAAACCTTGCCATACTGCAAAAAAATATTGAAACTAATTTTTTTAAGTGGCAACAATCAAATATAAAAACAATAACATAGAGTAACATGAAATATATTAAACAATAGGATGTCACTCATTATTGCTGTCTATCTATGTGGTTATTCGCCCTTATGAGGGGCATCTGCGGGCCTCGAGCTTACGCTCATTACCCGGGCTGCTTCTCAAGCACCTTGCGGTGCCCGGTGGAGGTGTGTCCGGCTAATGTGCTATGTGCTGTAATCTCTATCTATGTGCTGTCTCCTAGAGTGTGGTGTCAATTTTATTGTCAACCGTGCCTTGTCTAGTTCTTGGATATTGACATATTGAGTGTTGCTCAAATTACTATACTCTATGGTGTTGCTATAACCATAGCTAATGTGGCTCCTCCAGACCAGGTTTTTTATTTTTTTGTTCAGGCTTCACTATCAATAAAAATTGTACTAAGGAGAAGGTAGAAAGAAATAAAAAGTTATTGGACTAAGTGTGAAAGTTCTTAATCCATTGTACTTACTTACAAAAATTATCATCCTTTTCCCACTCCATTTTTTTACTAGTGTAGGAGCGTCTCCATGGTGATTTGAATATTCTGAATGGTTTATTTGAGAACAATATTGCAGCACCTTCTATTTCTCCTTTATTATCAGGACAAACAGTCTCATTTACTTTACAAAAAAAGCATTTTCCATAAATGCACAGTGATCCACTGTCTACAAAAATAAATTGAACTATTGAAGTGGTAATAAATTAGTTGAAAGTTACAGAATACTTGTAATAAAATCTCTTTGGCTATGTACTATTTAATTGTATCTGGCTGGTTTGAATCACATCAATTACTTTTTTGATAAATGTATCTTTTAAAAGTAAGAAATTAAGTAATAATAGAATGCGATTTTTTGACATCATGGTCATGGAAAAAAACAATTAATAACCTGATTTTCGTTTGTTTGTTCTTTCTGTTCAATGACTGAATCTTATGATATTAAAATCTTATAGAAAAACATACTTTCTAAAATTAACTTATTAAAAATAAAAAAGTGAAATTAATTAATTACCATTTTTCACCATTGTCTTTTTAAGGCCTGTAGTTGCAACAGGCATAATATCTTTATTAATGTGTATTCTACGTATAGTAGATGGCGAGATCCATGTAAAGTTCATCACCATAGCCAGATAGTAGGCAAATACTTCTGAATTGTGACGGTCAAAGCCAGCATAAATATTTCCATTTATCACATCATTAAGTTGATATCTTTTAGGTTTGAAAAATAATTTGTGCTTTCCCTGTAAAATAATAAGCTTATTATACTCCAATATAATATTTTTTTAATTTAATATTATTAAACAAATACATAAAATGTTTATAATAAAGCATAATTGCTTGCATAAGATATCAAATCCAGTCTGTATAATAAAAAAAAAATGGTAATTTATACTTTTTAGGACAGCGTTAAAATGAAAAGTCAACGAATATAGCTAAAGGTTTCAAGAATCGAAATGAAATATTTTAAAGTCAAAACACTGACAGTAGGTATTACATAAAAATTATAATATATTATAAATATTATAATAAGCACAAGGGCAAATAAGACAAAAGATAAACATCATAATGTTTTGATTACCTCTAACAGAATTAACAATTTTAATTGAGTTCCTCTTGGCGCATTGTCAACTAGTACTATCTGTGCGGTGCGGATTGCCTGCAATATCTGGCCTGGTGCCCCATTTTTGTTTGGGAACAAGGACTCTTCACTACTCCACTGAAATAAAATTTATATGATTCAATAAATAATAAAAACAATAAAATAGATTATAAGTACATTTTAGCTTTGATGTAAAAACTGTATTTATTATGTTGAACTTACACTGTCTGCATCCAGCAATACATTTTCACGAGCAGTGTTGATATTAGTGGAATTAAATGACTGTATAAGAGCCTTTTGTACTAAATTAAGGCGTCTCCCAGACCAAAAGTCTTGTTTTTAACGGCTCTCAACTCCTTATTTAATGCTTAAACAACAGTTTAAAAAATACGTAAATAATCTTTGTAGTTTTATCTTAAAATTCCACGTTTAAAGTTTGTGTTTATCTTTATTTATCACTACCAAAACTGACTTTGAAAATACGTCTAAAATAATATTATTTCATGCACTCCTCCTAATTTAAACGTGTTTTTTAAATTTGGCTTGCGCCAATCGATAGACAATCAAAAAAACTATAAATTGGCTGCAAAAAATTTGGAAATCATCCTTTTCTTGATTTTTACGGATTATTATTCATAATTTCGGACGGCCATTTCTCTCACGCGCCCACAACGGGTAGCGGGCGGCAGTCGGTCGCTAGCTGTGCTACGGGGAACCCGTGTCGCTCGCTCACACACGTGACAGATCGGTGAGACAGCGACACCTAGCGACACAAACAAGCACTGACGTTTGCTTGCTTTGTTTACGCAAAGACGATTTATATTGTGAGGCTGAGGTGTGTCTTATATTAAATGCGAAAGGACGATTTAATTATCTTGTTTAATAATAGTAGTGTAGTAAAACTATATCAATGGCGAATGCTACACGCTCGATTTAATATAAATATCTCTGGACATTATTCACACAGCACCATCTAGCCCCAAACTAAGCATTAGCTTGTGCAGCACTAAGCATTAGTTGTGCTATGGGTGCTAGACAACGGATAAACATTACTAATATACTTTTTTTTGTAAATACATACATTATTATAAATAGAAAAACCCAGACCGATACAAACAAACATGTTCATGCACACAAATGCTTGTACCGTGCGGGGATCGAACCCGCGACCTCTGGTGTAAGAGCCGACTTCTCGACCATTACACCAAATGGCTCGCCAAAATCACGATAACTTTCCAAAAGTGAATGAATTTTACAAATCGATCAGTAGGTAGGTACCTACGACGGTAAATTTCACTGACTACACTAGGCCGCCTCCTCGGTTTCACTTCACCCGCGCGTAATTTCTTTTGTCAATAATTATCCTATAATCCTGTCGTATGTCACTCGGGCCGGGAATAGTACCCGGGTGACTTTCCAAAAGTGAATGAATTTTCCAAATCGGTTCAGTAGTTTCGCAGCCTATTCAATACAAACCAAGACTGAGTCATGAGTCTTGAGTTGGTGTATTACATTATCCAATGTAATACACCAACGAATGATATTTAAAAAAATTGAATAATAAAAAAAGAAGAACTAAACAATCTCAAACCAAAAAAAAATGTTCAAAAAGTTTTTTTGAACTACTTGGGATTTGAACTAATGTTCACTTATTACGTCAGCGTATGCACTCGGCCACCGAGCGTTGTATAGATAGGCCGAAATAAGCGATGAAGTACGGCGCGCACCAACAGACGTGAATAGGGGTCCAAAGATCAGTATTGTTTGCTTGCAGAGGTCCGTTGGAACATGAGTCACTTTACAATATTATTTACATGCTTTATCCAATATTGCACTCGTAACCGTCTCAGTTGGTTTAATTTTGTTAAAAAACATCCAAAATGTCAACTAAACGATTTAAAATTTACACCACAGGATGCGCTATTTCTTGCCGCACATTTTTATACAACATTTACTAAAAACTGTTTACTTTTTACACTAGAATAATATTTAAACGGAGCAATTTTAATACGTGTACTTTGGTGAAACGTTGCGGACCCTCCCAATCGCTAGTGTATTCATCAGGGGGTGTTCTCCGGGTAGTATCATCAAGCGGCTTTGAGCTATCACCAACATCGGCCAGAGCGGCGGTGTGGCTCGCTTCAGCCTCTTTGCTTGCTGGCGGCCGGTGTTGTTGAGCGCGTTGAGGTTGTAGCGCAGCGTGGTGAGGCGGGAGGAGAACAGTCACTCCTTTCCTCAAGATACTCCCACTTAGGACCCAAGGGTATTCCCGGGTAGAAAAATCAATAGGTGTTCTCCGCGTAGTATTACCAGGGGGTGTTTTCAGGGTATTAACATCATGGGTGTTCTCCAGGAGAAGCATCATCAAAGGGGTGGTCACCGGGTTGTTGCATCGGGGGTTGTTTTCAGGGTATTATCATCATTCAACGTGCAACGTGGTCAGTCACGACCCTGAGGATTGGGATACGGAAACTGCGTGCTATTTCTCTCGTAGAATATCTACTCCAGTCAACGAAATTCTAACTTTGCCATTTTAGTTGTAAAGCTGAAACTGACGCTAAAAGGACAATGCTCAAAAAGAAGCTAGGTTGGAATCAAATTATTGGTAATAATATGTAATTAAATATTCCATAGGGGGCATCATCGAAATCAATGGTGGTATGTGTGAAATTGCTATTCAGATTTTTCTGGGGTCACATAAAGTATCAGTTACATAGTTACTGAATAATAAACGCACTTGTTGACCCAAATCTATAAAAATTAGAAGGAAATCTCTTAGGGTGTGTCGGAGGATGCATAAAAATCATTCCAATTGGAAAATATGAAAAAACCCCGTTTTAAATAGCGAAAAACATTGTTCGTGCTAATTTTCGCACATTGTACGCGATTTCCTAGCAAACGGAGCGCGATACGCGCAAAATGATTATAACCTTTTTTGTAGACAAAGTAATTCTCTACAGCTTTTGTCTGAAACTTTTTCTCTTAATTCTGTTAGTTTTTGAGATTATCGGGAAAAGTAATTTTTCACCCTCTTCCATTTTTTCGAATGACCCCGATGACACCACCCCGCCCGCATTTTTAGTATGTTATGTTATCATTATCACGGGGTCATTAACGAAAAGGACAATGCTCATCTAGTATGAAAAACAACCCAGGCTGGAATCAAATGAAAAGTATCTCTAATTATTGGTAATAATATGTAATTAAATATTCCATAGGGGGCATCATCGAAATCAATGGCGGTATGTGTGAAATTGCTATTCAGATTTTTCAAGGGTCACATAAAGTATCAGTTACATAGTTACTGAATAATAAAAAAATATTTTTATAATTTTTTATAAAAATATATTTTTAGCACCTATTCAGTAAAGTTGTAGCTTCTCATTGGTGCAAGAATTTTTAGAATCGGTCTTGTAGTTCCTGAGATTAGCGCGTTTACAAAGACAAACAAACTGTTACGCTTTATTATATTAAATAATAATTATTATATACAATTATATAATATAATTATATTAGATATAGCCATTTTATACACTTTTAAACCGCAACTGTATCTGTTTACTCCTTTAATTGATACTTTATGTGACCCCTAAAAATCTGAAAAGCAATTTCACACATACCGCCATTGATTTCGATGATGCCCCCTATGGAATATTTAATTACATATTATTACCAATAATTTTACAGATACTTTTCATTTGATTCCAACCTGGTTTTTTTTTGAGCATTGTCCTTTGATTCATCTTTTCAGCTAAAATGGCAAAGTTAGAGCTTCGTTGACTGGAGTAGATATTCTACGAGAGAAATAGCACGCAGTTTCCGTATCCCAATCCTCAGGGTCGTGACCACGTTGCACGTTGAATGATGTTAATACCCTGAAAACACCCCACTGGTAATAGTACCCGGAGAACACCCCCTGATGTGACTACCCTGAAAACACCCCTCTGATGCAACAACCCGGTGAACACCCTTTGATGATACTTCCTGGAGAACACCTATGATGTTAATACCCTGAAAACACACCCTGGTAATACTACCCGGAGAACACCTCCTGATGTACTATACCTGCTGTAATTTTTACTCGTAAAACTTCTGATAATCCTCTAAGAGTTTTTTTTCAATCTAGATATCCGTTGAAAATATCGAAATAACCGTTTGAATCGAATTCTTCTTTTGTATTGAAAATCTTTCATGTTCAAATTTGTATTTTCAAATAGAGAACAAAAAAATTAAAATTAATCTTGTTGTATTTTATCGTACTGAAAAACATTTCGATTCTACTTTTATGATGTGTGTATCTACAAGATACTT
This sequence comes from Mecyna flavalis, assembly GCA_949319885.1. Lineage (NCBI taxonomy): Eukaryota > Metazoa > Arthropoda > Insecta > Lepidoptera > Crambidae > Mecyna > Mecyna flavalis. The sequence continues at coordinate 7,151,012 of OX439426.1, forward strand.
TTTTTTCTATGACAATTAATATTCAGTCTGCTAATAGTGGCTTTATAATGTTAGTAATAGTTTGGCGCTAGCTAACTAGATGGCGCTCATATTATTACCGATGGTTACGAAGTATGGGGTGAGGTGAGGTGGGGGTAAGTGAAGGTGAAATGCTCAAAGTCATTTGCTCTGGGTAAGGCCTTAAACTTAGAATTTTTCACTTTATATGAATTAGGCAAGTAATTAAGGTAATCATAAATATCTCTTATAACACTAGGAGATAAATCTAATCTTATGTTAGGAACGTTGAAACTAGAACTTCGTCTTCCGACTGTGTTTAAAGTGTAAAAAAAATATATGTTAAGACCAACAAGAATTAATAGAAATAAAGAGAAACCGAACGCATAATTCATCGACATATTTCACTATCAAATTATGACTATTTACAATAGTAATTATCCTAGTTGCAGAAAACATACTAAGCATTTATGTTTGGTCTCATTTAATTTGTAGTTACGGCTTCCGTAGCTATCCAAATCCAAATTATAATAAACAAAATCACCAAAGCAACTACTTTGCGCAGTTTGGCCAGTTTGCGAAAGAGAAACAACAAACCAAACAAACTGTCACTGTCATTAGTGGTGGGATCAAGAATGTTTAGAAGCGGTAGGGTGGATCCGCCGTTTTGATTCTTTCTTATTTATTTTTACAATTTTTTGAAAGTTGTAGGAAATGCGTGCTAAATGCTATAAATTTAAAGGCTTTTTAATAACCTTTCCAAAGCTACTGAAGGCACTAAAATCTAACAAGAGAATCAGAAGTTATAGATTATCAAAGTTATTTAATTGAGATGGCAATGACGTGTTCATGACGGTAATGACTTTTTTAAAACTGTAATGACGATAAGTTAATGGTAATGATAAATAAGAGTAAAAGCACACGTTTCTGCTGTCAATCACTATAATCATAATAAAATAACACAAATCAACGATTGGTACATGAATAATAGACGTTCTAATCCAAATGGTATAAAGGTAACCTAAAAAATCCTTACAATGTAATTTTTCCACGATGAAATGATTTTTGGGTATTTTTTTGGAAATTAAGCCATTGACAAATAGATAATAGATGTTTTAAACAATAACAATGACAAGCGAATTATATAGGTAACCTAAAAATCCATACAATATAATTTTCACTGGTGAAATGAATTTTGGATAATCCTTTGGAAATTAAGTCATTCGTACTATAACTTTAATAACAAAATAAATTAACGAATTACACATAGATAATAGATGTTCTAAACAATAACAATGACAACCTAAAAAAAAAGGGAGAGGACTTCTATGGCCGGTTAAACGCTTCGCATGCATCTCGACCTGATCCCGAAAATGAGGACTCTAGAACCACGATAACTCGCCATTACACTAAAGACCTGCCAGAAGTCAGCGTTGGCGAAATCGAGATTGACCTTGGGCAGATTAAAAATGGAAAAGCCCCTGGAGAGGACGGCGTTACTAGTACAGAGCTGCTAAAGGCTGGAGGTAAACCCGTACTGAGGTAGCTCCAAAAGCTTTTTAACGCTGTCCTGTTCGAAGGAAGAACTCCAAAGGCATGGAGTAGGAATGTGGTCGTCCTGTTCTTCAAAAAGGGAGACAAAAGCCTGTTGAAGAACTATCGCCCCATTTCCCTTCTAAGCCTCTCTAAGCTATTCTCAATAGTGATCACGAACCGTCTTCGCGAAGACTCGACGAGTTTCAACCAGCGGAACAGGCTGGGTTTCGGAGCGGATACGGCGCCATAGACCACATCCACACTGTGCGGCAGATTATACAGAAGACCGAAGAGTATAATCAGCCTCTGTGTCTAGCATTCGTGGACTATGAGAAGGCCTTCGACTCGGTTGAAATCTGGTCTGTTCTGGAGTCCCTGCAGCGTTGCCAAGTAGACTGGCGATATATCCAAGTGATGAGATGTCTATACAAAGCAGCCACCATGTTCGTCCAAGTGCAAAATCAGCAGACAAATCCTATACCTTTCCATCGAGGAGTGAGACAATGGGACGTCATCTCCCCGAAATTGTTCACAAATGCAATGGAGGATATGTTGAAGACGCTGAACTAGAAAGGACGTGGCATCAACATAAATGCCAATACATCTCTCACTTGCGATTTGCAGATGACATCGTCATAATGGCGGATACGCTGCAGGACCTACAACAGATGCTGAATGACCTGGCTGATTATTCTTTACGCATGGCCTACGGATGAACTTGGACAAAACCAAGGTCATGTTCAATGAACATGTTCTACCGGAACCAATTGCGATTCACGGCGCCGTCCTCGAAGTTGTTCAAAAATAATTATGTGTACCTTGGGCAGTCATTGCAGTTGGGTCGAAACAACTCTGATGCGTTTGGAAAACTACGTCGAGTCTTTTCATCGCCGATTTCACAATGCCTGAAGACGAAAGTCTTCAGTCAGTGCGTCCTACCCGTCATGACATAAGTACGGAGCCGAAACGTGGACACTTACGGCACGGCTAGTCCACAAGTTTAAAGTCACTCAGCGGGCTATGGAAATAGCTATGCTCGGCGTTTCTCTGCGGGATCGCATCCGAAATGATGTGATTCGACAGAGAACCAAAGTCACCGACATAGCTCGCCGGATAAGCCAGCTGAAGTGGCAGTGGGCTGGCCATAATTATCAGCCGTAGAACCGATAACCGTTGGGGTGACCGGGTTCTAGAGTGGAGACCGCGTCTCGGTAAACGTAGTGTAGGACGCCCTCAGGCCAGGTGGAGCGATGATCTTTGCAAGATGGCTGGCAGGAGCTGAATGCGTGTGGCCGAGGATCGATCAGCGTGGCCAGCAATTGGAGAGGCCTATGTCCAGCAGTGGACTATTACAGGCTGATGATGATGATGATGGTATACGGGCTGGTGGAGATATCAAGAAAATCTATCTCCCCCCAGCTCAGTTTCTAGATTTAATTATAAGACACGATGTAGAAAATGAAGCGTATAATGAACCACAAATATGGAAGGTTAGTGATATGTTTCACTTTCAAAAGCTAATATAATTGTATTAAAATAATGAACTTAAATATTTTTGAAAACATAACAATTTGATAGGAATTTATATGAAATAAACACACAGTTTATCATTACCATTTACATATTATCATCGCCATTAACACAAAATAAATGGTAATGACGATGATGGTTATGACGAATATGACTGTATGATTTTTTTTACCTAAATACCATGCTGTTAACAACACATACCAGCCATTGTCATGTTATTGTACATAAAACACAGTAGCTGTGATATTTTTAAAAGATATAGTACTAGTGCTTACCTGATTTCCTCTGTCAACGGTGATGATGTGAATATTTGACAAAGTGTCCACAAGCTAATATAAGTCCAAAAAATTGTGACTCCCGCGTGGATAAAATTGATGTGCGGTCCGCTCAGCTTCGTAAGAGAGATTGAGGAAAGGAGGCGTGGCCTCTCGAGCGCGGCTCGGTAATAGAACATTCGAAAAATACAACTTTGACGGTGCCGCGACGGTGTTGACGATTTTCCGTGACAAAATTTCTTTTATTTATTAGGGCATGTTATTCATTACTATATCACTTAGTTTTTTATTATATTATTCTAGATAAAGTGTACTTTCAAAATGTAAAATAAAACACGGAAAGTGCATTGATGATTTTTGGAAAATAAATAAGTAAGTTTATTACTCGACGTTTTTTCGCAAATGGTGATGATGTTTGGTCCGTGTTTATTGAAATAATAAATTAAACAAACGTGGTTTCACTATTTTATATAGGGCGCCTTACGCTAAATCATATTAGAAATGTCTTTTAAAGGGAAAAAAATGCAGCTCTGTGATGATTAATTTATTATTAGCATATTTTCGCCATCTAAGCATTTCCGCGGATCCACCCGGTAAAAAAAAGAAAAGCAGCTGAAAGAAACTATCCCCTTATTTCCACAAGTGTCAATTTTGAAACTCTTTCTGAATTAATTATTAGTACTCGTATGTATAGACCGACAAACTTATCTGTTCCGGTGGCCAAAATTGGAACTACGTGAAATGCAATGCAAAAACGATATTTAATGACAGTTCTAAATAGACAGTAGGGACGCCGCGCCACCGGGACAGATAAGTTTGTCGGTCTCTAAGTGTTCTGTGGTCATTATCAATTTGTTGTCGTATAGGTATCAGCTTTGTTGAACATCGGTCCACGGATAAGGGGAAAGTTCGCGCATGTTCACTTGCGTCGCGAGTGACCAATAGCGCGCAGGCGTGTCAAAATTCTTGTTCTGCGCAACGCAAGGCAAGCCCCACCCGATATTCAAGAAGTTTGCCGGTACCTGTATTTTGAATTATGAACCGTTCTAAAATAAAGACAATACGCCACATTTCACAATCTGTCAATTCATAATTCTGACACTGGTTTTCGAACAGCACGGTTGCCAACTTAGGGGTTTTCCCCCCAGATTTAGGGGGTAAATAAGTGAGATGGGATTTTGTTAGGGGTGTTATATATTTAGGGGTATTTTTAGGAATTTTTATAACTTTAAATATATATTTTTTTATTCCAAATTCAGCGAAATAAAGGTGAGTATTGTCTCCATAGCCTTGGGATAATCCAATCCAGCGAATCATGTTCATTTTTATACATATCGCCTTAGCGATATCTAGTGCGATTGTTTGTTATTAAGAGTACAGAGTTGAATAACAATAAAAAGAATTCCACTTTTTTTTTTTTTTTTTTTTATTAATGGCCTCTATCCCGCGCCTGTTTGCGGCGCAGTGATTCTGCCAATGTCAAGTGAGTTGGGAGTTTCTAATTGCGTTAAAACATTGGTGTTAGATTCTCTCTAGTAAAAATGTTCTTTGTTCGGGACTTTCCCAGTGTAATATAATACTTTTTACTTTAAGCTTTCTTTTCTGGATTGATTGGTAAGCTGCTGCTTTCCGAACCTGTAAAATTCATCAGTCAAGCCATTTTTATTCAAATATTTCTTTCACTTTGTAATAATCATGTTGAAAAAAAGTGTGCAACAATTTATTGAAGATTTGTTGGAGAGCGACGATGAACTTCCTCGTAAGTACCATCTTCTCAATCAAAAAAATACTCTTCTCTTATTTCCTAAATACGATGATGTCAATGATATTTGTTTGATATAACTTGATAATAAATATTTTATCTTTTCAGTTGAATATGTGGAAGAACCAGAACTTCCAGCGTATCAAAATGACAGTCGATTTGATAAAATCCATTTTAATTGGATTGATTCCAATTTTAGCAAGTATTATTGCACGCAACAGACCAGAGAACAGGTTTTTTTATCAAACCTACATAACGACTCATTGAATGAAGATAACATTCAGAAAAAAACAGCAGGTTTGAAAATTGGAGAAAAAGCAATGATTTTAAAAAGTGTTCTGAAGCAACAAGATATATACTGTCTTCAATCTGTTGAACCAATAACAAGTGATGCTACACTGCTTTGGTTTATAAATTTTTTAATTTATAAAGACTTACAATCCAATTTTAGCTTTCTCAAGGCATGTCTAGTGGATAAATTGTATGAAAACCATCCTGATCTTGATACTGATGAAAACTTGAACTGTTCCGAAAGCAAAAAATATAGTTTTGATATTGTTATTACTAAATGAGCAAATGTAAAATCCCTAATCAAGTATAAACTCAAGTGCTGTAATTTTAAGTAATCTTAAGATTTTATTTTTTATAACATTTAAACTTTTATACATTTTAAATGTTTGGTCAATTACCCCTTACTGTATAATTTTTGATAAGTAAAGTTATGACCTATCAATATCATATGCAATGATTTTTTGCTATTGTAATATAGATACTTGTAATCTCTATTGATTACAAGGCTAAGATATTATAAAAAGTACTCTGTGGGCTAAGGTAAGGTCTTGTGCCTTCTCACGGAGCAAAGGCTTTGCTAATACCCGTGGCCCCCCAACAAGGCGAAGAGGGAGTACTGCGGGGTTTAGTGGGTAAACCCCTGGACCTTTAACTAGTCCAGGAGCAGCGTCCTTTTAGGGCGCTGGGAGCTCCACACACGGCCCTGTTCGTCCCCCAGGACGGGGTTATGGTGCCCACGAAAAAAAAAAATACTCTTATTTCCAATTAAGATTACAAGTAACAATATTATTTTGCCAACACTTTATTCTCCCTTTTCTACAAGAGGTTTGTCTATATCTAGACAAAGTATGCTTGCACTATGATCTAAGATTTCAAGTCCAATTATTACATTGGGGCCATCTTAACCCTATAACCCTTAACAAGGAAACTAGATCCATGGGATCATCTCTACACAGCCTTTACAATAAGGTAGGCTTCCTCACAATGTTTTCCATTACTGTTGAGCTATTGGTAAATATGAGTGTATCCCATCTGATGGGAAAAAATGTATGGAAATCCAGAGGTTTACATCAGATAAGAACCATAACTTGACACAAAAGCAGTACTTGATTAATGTTACATAGATGTTGAAGATTAATGGCTATTAAATTTCTTAGAAAAATAAAACGGTGCGTGTTCAAGACGGCTCGGGTCAGACGGTTACTTACCAAATTAGCAAACTCTGTGGGGTTTTAAACAATGACTGACAATGAGGCTGTTGCCTTTTAGTGAATTATTTAGACTCGTAATGACATGTAGGTTCATCCAGATATTATGAAATTAAATGTTCTAGGTACGGTCAACAGCACATCACGGTTAACACTTGCAGTTCGATAATAGCACTTATGCCCCCGACATAAGAGTTGTACAAAGTCCAAAGTGTTACGTCTGACGTGCTTTTGACTGTGCATAACATAATTTATGTATATCATTTTTGTCAACTGGTAACAAACAATAATAATCGTATTTTTTATTGAATACACGTAATTATGTGATATAAAATATTTCTATAATATAGTTTTGTATAATGTTATTACTTTATTAAGACCTAATAAATTTTTACAATTATTTTTTTTAATAAAGTGAAGCTGAGTGAAACTATTAAGTTGTGATATTATTACTCACCTCTAATATTTTTTAAGCTCCGGAGATGTTGTTATTGCTAGATACGCAGGCGATATTGCATTTTGGCACCGGCTTGTCTTAATCGGGTGTAAAGGGGAAACCAGGGGAGTTTAGTGGGTAGTGCGACGAAAGAACGCGACACGGCCGCATAAACGCGTTCTCAAAAGGCGATATTACATTTCTGGCTGTGGACGATGAACCTACGAAGCTAACGATCAGATTGACTCTATATTTGGCGTATATTATTCGGGTTAGATATCCATGCACTTATGTTTTCGAAGTCGTGAGAGTGACTTCATTGCGATGGAGAGTACCCAACCCAACAAAAACTATATACCTACTTATCTATGTATAGTGTTATACAAGTCATCAATGTATAATTATCAATATTATACAGTCAGTCGCCCTCAGTAGCTTTATTATTGTTGTTTACTTTGTGTCTTGGCGTTCAGTGGCCCTCGGGTTTTATAATCATCATTTAAAAAACTCCTAACCTAATGACCTTACTCAAACATAAACACGTTTCGTGGTTCCCATCTGGAAAAACACCCAACTGGATACGAAAGTCACATAGAAGCCGAAAAAGACCATGTCCGCTGCAAGTTTCGAGGTCGTGGGTTCGATTCCCACCTTTCTAGTTGGTGTTAGGACATTTTCAGAGTTCGACTTGATAGCTAGGTACCTACCACAGGTGAAATCTACCGCCGTAACCTAGCTATGGCTGTGTTTCGGCAAATATGTAAATAAATAAATATCTGTGACCTTAACCTTATTCACACAGCGCCATCTAGCTTGTGCTATGGGTGCCAGACAATGGATAAACACACATACTTTTAATTTTTTTTTGTAAACACTTATGTACATATTATACATAGAAACACCCAGACCGATACAAACAGACATGTTCATGCACTTAAATGTTTGTACCGTGCGGGAATCGAACCCGCAACCTCTGGTGTAATAGCCGACAGACATCTTGACCATTACACCAAACGGCTCCTCAAATAATGTGGGAGCCAGTACACCAGGAGATCAGATGAGCCTGCAGTGTGGCAGCACATTGAGCGAATCGTCCTTTTGAAGTGTCGTTCAGTGTAAATAAAAGGCCGCAGTTGGCAGACTGACACGTAGCCTCCCTGGTAGCTTTACCCGCGTGAAATCAGGAGCTTTTATCACGTTCCAGTGGGATCACGGAGTTTTCCGGTATAAAAAACAATACTTCCTTAATCCTTTATATATGCCAGAGCCTCTACTCTATCTCTGTTTAGACCTAAAATTTAAAACTAAAATGTACAACATAGTCATTCTGGTACATTATACTATTAATGTTGTAGGTATACACGTACGTTAGAAACATTTAGTCTTTGTAAGTACTTATTTATTTAATGAATCATACTTGTAGCTGCACTCGCCGTTCGAACTAGGTTGAGTGTTTAGGCATAGGCACACAACACAAAGCTTGCGTGTTTGTTTGCCGAGACGCGGGGCGGGCGGGCCGCGGCTACGCTAACCCGATTACGTCCAATCAGCGACGTCGCCCCGCGCCTAATTGGGCGCCCGATGCGAGGGCGGGCGCTTTTTTAAACAGCTTGCACAAACATGCGACCCACTTCGCACCGCGCGGTCTTGCTGTTTTGTTGCATTCACATTCATTGGATCAATATTTTATAAATATTGGCAGGTTTTAAACAGATACTTTGCATTAAAGAACCTATCTGATTATTATCGAGTGAATTCGTTGCTTCTGATGCCCTTTATCAAGCGTGACTATTTCGAAGCTCGAGCACTCTAGATATGTTCGAGGGATGCTTTTGGCTAGCAATAGCATCAAATTATAGGGAAAACTTACTAATTATACACAGTTGAAGCAATACTGACGGGTAAAAAAATAAAAAACAAACGGGTTTCATGACAGCTAATTGCCATACGATATGATAAGGACGAGGTTAATAGTTAACTATTATTAAAAAATAAAATAAAATAACAATTCTTTAAAGTGTTTGTTAAAGAATTTAAAAACAAAACAATCCACGTCAAAATAAAGGGGATTACCCACGTACATACGTGTTTGAAATAAAACGCGTCAAACGAATTTACTCCCCAATCGACATTCAACTGAGCGTTATCGCACACTCGTTCATTATTAATAGAGCCCCCGACCGGGCCGGCAGGGCTGTCATCAATCAGCGCACTTCTGCAAATGTAGAAACAATATCGGTGGCCGCTCGCCTCTCTTGATTTATACAGCTCGCGCTGAATCACGATCTCATCTGTATCACTCATTGCTGCTGCTCCGCGGTCGCTCTGATCTTATTTCAAATGAAAAGTCATTTATTTGTATTTGTGTACCCGGCGAACAGAATTGAGATTCAACCCTAAATATTTAAGCAGCATGTTGGTTGTAACTTAACAATGTAATACCAGAATGTATTGCTGTGTTGTGTTGTGTATGAGAATGTAATTTGATTATAGGCAATATAGGTAAATTTTACTACTAAATCGGAATTATTTTATTTTAATTTAATTGTGTCGATTTTATACGCTGTGTTTGTGATAAATGTGCGACAACTTTACAATTGAAAAATTTCCAATTTCGATTAGGTAAATAAATACATCATGTTCAGTGTTGCTTTAAGGTGCTTTTAATTCAGCGGCCTTAATGGTCAATCGATCTTTAATTTTAAGTTTTAATGTTTTATCATTTAGTAAATTGGGATTGACATATTGGATTAAGGGCTATCATTAGAGCTAATTACAATATTAAACTTCTTTAATCATAACAGTTTCGTTATGATCGACTCATTCTAAATTTACTACTTTGAATGCAGGAATAAAGTACTGGCAATATGTAGGTGTTTTACTGTTAAATAATTTGTACACTTTATAGAAGCAACTGGTAATATTTGGAAATATTTCCACTATTTTTTTTATATAAGGAAAAATATATTATACTTACCTACTTACCGACCAACTGAAAAGCTGCTCATTATTTTCAGATAAATAAGATAACATTTTTCATTCCTCTAATATATATTTTTAAGTTAATTTTAAATACACAGCTATGAACAGAGCATATACTATTAATACAAATACGTTTATCTTAAAATCAAATAAATTATTTACATTAATCTGTAATTGGAATTATTTTCCCTTACAAAAATTTAATGAGAGACCATTAACATTATTTAAACAAGCTAAATTATCTCTATCCGTAGTAACATTATAGAGATCATCGTTTTCCATAATGGTAGACTTATCACAGTTTATTAAATTTACAATTACGTCACAGTTTATTAATCATTTGGTCAATATTTTACTTTTACAACAGATGTTGTCTATACACGTCTATATACGTATACGTTTAAAGCGAAGAATATTGTTTGCACAAACACCGTATACGTCATCTAGAATTTTTATTATTAAATAAATACGTAGATACTATAGATAACTTGAATGTTTCGGTTCGATTACTTTTAGGTACGATTCATTAGAATTTATTAATACACGAATTCTCCATACTTACGTCTATGTGTTAAAATAATAACTCGAACTAAAAAATAAAACTCGTTATATCAATATAATTTAGTGACTGATTTGTAATTCTAACATAATAATATACTAGAATTAAAATAAAACAACTTTAAACGGATGAAAACTCGCGTATATTCTAATAAACGCGAATATACGCGAGTTTTCATCCGTTTAAAGTTGTTTTATTTTAATGAGTAGTAACCGTGTAAATATTAGAAATCATAATATACTAGAATCATAAAATCAAAATCAAAATATTCTTTATTCATGGAGTCTTCAGAGATGTACCTACTTATGAATCGTAAACTTATCATTCGTCCAGAATGCAGGTAGGTATGTTAGGTGCTCTACTACTCTACCACTGGCTTTGGAATGTTGATGTCTAGCGCAAAACACTGTAAAGAAACTCGATAGTTCTCTTATCAATCCTCAAGATTTGACAATATTTATCAATACAATCGCCATTTGAATACTACATAATTATTCTAAGTCATACAGATTTCTGATTCAAAGGAAGTGTTTAAATACCAAAAGGAAAGTAGCTCAATTTTAGTTCCCAATGGATTTATAAATTAAATAATATTTCGGGGGAAACTGGGAACAAAATGGTCCCATTTCAAATTCGGGTGAAGATGCGAAAAAATATCGTGACGAATATCTAGTTGTGTTGTATTTCAGAATAACTGATGGTTGACTAGTCTGCTGCAAATTAAATTGAATATGTATCTAAAATAATCGAGGTAGGTGTATAAATTTTCAATACACGTATCCTTAGAGCTGGTCCAAAATACATAAAAAATAACAATGCTAAGTAACCTAGTTATCTGTCATTACATAATTTAGAAGTGTTTTTTCAATTTATTCTTCAGTTCGCTCTCTTGAGTGTTTTCGTACCCAAAAATGCAAAGTTTCGCCTACATTACATTACGTTTTTCAATCCGTTTTACATTGAAACTTGGATATGTAAGAAGCGCAAATTCATTATTTTTATTCCGAAATATTTCGTTTATGTACTCTATCCTCAACTAACGCTTTTTGTTTTTATTTACACAACTGGCTGTCCGTGTGAGTCCCGTCAAAACACCTTAAATGTTCCTCCACCATCATCAACCGCTGGTTTAAGTATGTGTCATGCATGACTCATGATGATTTAGGTAATTTTTCAAAAGGAGATTCTTCTTCTTCTTCAGCCGTTCTCTATCGCGTGGATGGATGTAGGCCTCCTTCAAATTGTGCCACTCATCTCTGTTCTGTGCTCTTTCTATCCATTTAAAGCCGGCCACCTTCTTCAGATCATCATACCAGCGCATCTGAGGTCGTCCTCGGGGGCGTTTTTCACTCCAAGGTCTCCACTCAACGAGCCTTTTGCACCATGAGCCATGTTTGCGGGCGACATGACCAGCCCACTCCCATTTAAGTTTGGCCATTCGTTTGGTTATGTCTGTGACCTGGCTTTGTTGGCGTAGCCATTCGTTCGTCTTTCTGTCCCTCAGTGAGATTCCTACCAGCCGTCTCTCCATCGCTCTCTGGGCTACACTAAGCCTATGCAGTGTTTCTTTTGTAAAAGGGTTTCTGCTCCGTATGTGAGGACTGGAAGGACACACTGGTCAAATATGCGAGCAAAAGGAGATATGAGCAAAATAATGTTCCGAGCGCCATGTATATCGAGCTAAGATAATTTGGTAGTACCTAAAGTGGTACGGTACGGTAATACAGTAAGTAGGCTATTGGATTTCTTTTGGTAGTCGTAAAATTGGTGTTGGTAAACATTACAGTTTATAGGAGACGGGAACGGCGACCGCCTACAAACTTCTTTGGAGAATGGCATATTCAGCTTTTCAGTATCCATAATACAAACACTAAAACACGACGCACTGTTACCATTCATGGGCAGTCTTCGACGCTTTCTTATTTAGTGAATTTTCTTTGTATTTATGGACAACTTATGGAGGTCTTACGTCTTCTCAGTGACACATATAATATCTCCGTATTAGGCGCTGCTGTATTTTTTGTTGCCGACACAGCACACTATTGCGTTTATGTAACTGGAAACAAAAGTGTCTGCGTCTGCGCAGGGATGTCAGATGTCATATTCACTGGTGGCTTATCCGTCACAAGACACAAAAATGTGTACGTATGTGGGCTTATGTGTCGGCGGATGCGGGCGCTGCAGGCGGCGCGGGCGGCGGGGAGGGCGCGCGCGCGGCGGCGATGGCGGCGGCGTGGCGGCGCGCCTTCAGCCGCAGGTCGGCGATGGACGACGAGCGGCAGCGCGCCGCCAGCGCGGCCAGCCCCGCGTACGGCGGACACAGCGCCGCCGCCGCCGCTGCTGCCGCACTCGCGTACTGTCCACAACAAACATCTTTCAATATCACTAGCTGTCTTTTTAAGCACTTTTAAGGGGAAGGGGATGGTTCCGCAGCCGCAGGTCCCAAGTATGTCGGTAAAATAGTTTCATAATTATTATGTTTAATAATCCAAAAACAAATTGTAGACGAATTTAGTATTAAGTGACGAACTACGAAGCTTCGACTACGACGCTACGAAAAAGCCTGTAGCTTCGTAGTCCAAGTTTTAGTAACAGCGCGGCGGCGTTGTAAAATTATGTAAATCCCTAATCGGGACAAAGACATGAAGATGGGGAAAGAAAATAACTTACTATAAACTATAAACTTTTGAAGTTGTTAATAATTATTATTTTTAACCTGTCCATAGTAGTCCATACATGGTCCAGTTTTTGTGCAATGTACCATAATTATGTGTAGGCACCACAAGTAGACTCGCTACCAGAGGACACCGAAGACAGCTGCGTGGGCAACGACGTACTGACGCTGCAGTTACCTGATGTGCCGCAGCGGAGAGGAGAGCGGAGTCGAAGGGCGCGAAGGCGGCCGGTGGCGAGGGGTGCGGCGCGATCGGCAGCGGCGGCGGCGGCGCTCGCGGCACGGCCGACAGCCGCGGCACCGACACGTACGGCGCCACGCGGCACGGCTCCAGCGGCGTGCCCCCGCCGCTCACCAGCAGACCTGCGTGCCCTAGCACCGTGAGCATACTCGTCGTAAGTGCCCTGCATCATTAGGACGCCATGGCGTCGCCGGCTACAGCTGCCGTATCCAAGCAAGTATTATTTAAATGTATGAGGCCTTCCTCACTTTGCGACGATTTGGCACCGTTGTCAATTTTGACGTTTCCATTCTATCTGACAGGATACGGTAGCCGGCGAGGTCACCTTGGCGTCCTAGTGAAACAGGGCTCTAAGAATTATTTGTTATAGTAGCGAAACCCCCACCACGTAACAGTAGACCGTCTGTGATCTGCAATAAAAGGCAACGCATATGACTGGCCATCCAGCGTGGAAACGTGGCATTAATTGTTCTAGGGACTTTCCCAAACGCCTCGATGGTCTAGTGGTTTAAGTACCGAGCCGAGATCTCGAGGTCCAGGGTTCAATTCCCGGGTCGAGCTAACTTTGTGTCGGTTTTTTCGGACACAGCTCGGGTTTGTGATCACCAATCCGCATTTGGCAAGCGTGGTGATTAAGCCAATACCCATCATTGTAGCTATAACTTGATTTCAAGGATGGAGGCCTTTGCCCTGCAGTGGGACATTATTAGGCTGATACTTTACTTTTCCCATGGACAGAGACCTCAGTATTTTTTTTATTGTACTTAATGCGATATAATTTAATGTCACCAACGATCGAGTTATTGTTACTAATTATTGCATAAATAATTTATTATAACAAGATAATTTTTGCTCTAAGGTTGAGTTGAGAAGTATGTACCGTCTGCTACCACTGGTGGTTGCGGGTTAGTAGTACAAACACTCGTGTGCATGCCTAGCCTGTTTATATGGGCGTTTCCGTTAAAATGCTTTTCAGTTACCTGAACGTCTGTCTGTTCTGCCTGAACAAGTCTGTGTTCATGCTTTGTTTTGTTTGAGGCTAGATGTTGCGGTCTAAAATGTCTCAGGTAAGTAATTTTAAACGCTCTACGCAGATTTAATTATTGCAGTGCACAAGCTAGGTACATCGATGTAGGAAAACATCTGAAAGATAAGGACCTTACGAGTAAGTAGTAGTAATACTGTCTGTTTTCACCAAGTAAAATGATTTAACTGTTGACACAAAAATACGACGTCGTGTCGTCTTAGTTTATCCATACCATAGTTTAGTCTGTGGAGCAATATGTTTATTGCGAAAGGTAACTTACTAAAACTCTACGAAATTTTCTTTAAGAAAGACATTCAGTGAGACGCACCTACATCAAATGTTCGTTGGCTTTTCAGAAACTATAACAATAACTATTTCCAAAACCCAAAGTAATTTTTTAAAGCAATAGAATAATTTGTAACATGTCAGTCGGCCTCGTTCGGCGGCCATTCACATTGATCCGGCGCTATTGGCAGAGAGAAACGACTGTCCCGCCTCGCGCAAATCCGCCCAGATCCTTTCCCAAACTTCACTTAATTAAATTGATATTTAAGTAAAGCATAATTTGCTCGTAAATTAAGCGAGATCCATTGTTTATAGCCCGCTGCCGGGCGAAGAGAGCAATTAATAAATTAACGCGGATCTAACCGACTTAAGGTGTTCGGTGGGTCTCGTCTAAAGGATTCATTAATTTAATTACCCTTGCCTTCGGTAGGATCAGATTTTACACAAATGACTTCAGAATAACTACTACCGGGGTAATATTTTAAGATATATTTTTAGAAATACATCATCTAAACTTTGTTTAACACTCGCAATCGAATGTTACCGTTTTTAAACAATATACATATTATGAAAAGTATAATATCATCTTGACCGAATCGAATTTATTTACATTATCGTTTAGGTAGGTACATCCGTTTTATTATGAAACGAGCAGAAAGAGCAAAGCAATAACATACAAATAATATTATGTTGCAAGGATGTGCGGGGGCGGGCGCGATGCTCATAGTAAATCAGAGTCTCTCCGGTCGCCGTCGGCATTATCAAAATGGATGCTCCCCGCGCGTATGAGTTATTTCCATATTTGACACCGAATTACTTTCGAGAAGTGCCGACATAAATACGAGCGGGTGCGCGTCCGGCCCGACCCTCGGCCTCCGCCCCCCGCGACCGCCATGCATTTATTTGATTAACTCTGAGTTGTTTAATTTAATCGAATTAGAAGGTAAGCTGGCGCGGGGCTGCATCTCCGTCTCGCTTATTTTAAAACGCTCCGAACATCTTTACAGCGGTTTCTGCGCAATAAAATATCGCCACCCTCACTTCGCGCGAATAACTTTACAATTTTATGAACAGGGGAACAATTAGGCGTCGGTGTATTCTTTTTATTCTTGAGTTTCACGGCGTTGTGATTGTTTTTATGGCGAGCGCCGAGCTCGCCGGAGATTCATTTCTTCGTTAAAAATGAATTCTTAATTTTATGAAGATTCAGTACCTACATTTTATGATTTGTTGGGTTGTTAAAGTGGAATATGGTTCTTGTTCCTAGGTAAACATTAAACGCTAACATCATCTTGTCTAGTACACAGCCTGTATATATTTACAGACGGTACCTACTCGTATGCGTTCATCTTAAATGTAAGAATATGAGTAGTAAACTGAACAACATCAAATATTTCACATATGATTCAAAATTGCTTTCGGCTAGACCAATGAGGACTTAAAACAATGAGTAAAGTTCTTCGTTTACAATAATGACACCGCAAACGATTACGTGCTCGTATCTAATAACAACATGGAGAATCTCAGCGCTCCGTCAAAGGGACGTAACAAATAACCGTTTCATTTCACTTTACATGATTGTGCTCGAGTTAGCCGCGCGCGGGAGGGGCACATAAGTTAATAAGACATTTAGCAGGGGACGGCGGGATTGCGTCCGAATGACTCCCGCGGGGAATCATTTTATTCGATTCCAGAGAGCGGCTTTTTTCCGCTTTACGCTCCGTTTAACCGATGCTCTTGCAATCACAGGATAGTGTGAGCCGCGAGGAGCCGCCCGCGGTCTTCTCTCGTTAGGTGATATGACGTAATCAACACGGACACGACATTACCGCAGGGCGCAGCGTGGTCGTGTCAAGCGATCCTAACCAAGGGGAACATTCGTGTTACTGGGACAATGTTTTCTTACCACAATTATCAAATTGACGACATTCTGACTTAATTATAATAATGTAAAATAATAAAATACCTATTTCTGACAGAATTCTTTGCATAATATAATTGGTGCTTTAATATAACCCTACCAATTTCTCTGTATAGAACAAGTTTTTGTAGGGTTTTGTTTGGAATATTATGTAAAAAATGTGAGTTGGATTGTATTTGGATTAATATTAGTTGTAAAAATCGACAAAATGGCATTATACCTATTCGTTCTTGCGAACCGGTCCTAGCAATTTTATTTACAGGAATATAAGAAATAGTACAGTAGTAAAATAGTTGATTTAATATTTAAGATAAATCCATCGGTAAAAATACGGTTGAAATAAGTAGCATTTCTAAGTTAAAGAAAAATCGGTTATACATCTGACGTAATCTGAAATCTTCTTCAATTTCAAAACTTTAAAAATTACGAGCATACAACATAATGATCTTAAAATGACTTCCCAAATCGAAACGTGAAAATTATTGCGCAACACTAACGCATTATGTATTCTCCATGACTCTGTCTAACTCGATTACAGTTCCCGCCGGCGCCGGTCCGACTCTAACCCTCTTATTACAAAAAACATCGCTAAAACAGGTTTAAAACTGTACTTGTTAGTACAGGTTTAGGTCCGGACTATTTTTTAAAACTTTCCTTATTACAAAACAAATACCAACATAAGAATAATTTACTGGTACTAACTCGTTCAGTGCGTTTCATTTTACAAGACTTTGTTTTATGTCATGTTTTAAAATCTTTAAATAAGGCAGTAAAAATAATAATTCTTTATTTATAAATATGTTTTAGTAATGTAAGAAAAAGTAACATATATTTTTAATTTTCTGTTCACAAATTTAAGTGATTCTTTTCAAAAATTGTCTTTCTATACGTAGAACGGAGCGAAATTTCAAAAGTGTTATCTTTTGACGTTTGAAAGTTAGTCCATAGTAAAACTAGGGGTATCGGCGGACTTTCTTGGGTCTAACTTTAGTACTCGAAATGAAGTAAAACTTCGTTTTGTAATAGCGTTTGACTTTAGTCAGGAGTTAAGTCAGGACTAAGCTCGGTTTAATTTTTAAACCACGTTCTGTAATAAGAGGGTAACAGTTTTTTAATTCGACCATAACTCACGCGGATGAATAATTAAAATGGCGGCGGGTCGAGGCGGGAATTCGCGAGAACGCGGTAAAAAAACACCGGCTACATACGAGACGATAAATTCGGGAAATTGCGCAACGCACTTAGCGATTTAGCTTTCCCCGTGGTCAAGATTCGATTCCTGCTGGGGAACCCCTATATCAGTCATGATCGTAATTGTTTATCTATGGTTAGATGACGTCGCTCTTTTTAAGGACCTGTGGACTGTCTTGAATCTCAATCTATTTTATCTTAATGTTAACTTTTACTTTACCATGTAAACAATGTAAGGCGATTCGCTGACGCGCAACTCAAAGGCTTGTTTGTCTAAGTCCGGGGAGTGGCCTGGTGACTTGAAAATTGCAAGCCTTTCATAGGCTTAGTTTCAGGCTCCAGTCTACCACAAAACTAGGTTTATATAAAGCTGCAAGTGTATTATAGTAAAAAATAATTCGCGCACGAACGAACTTACTACAATTTCAAACCGGAGCCAAAATGTCCGCGTCTAGTTTGCCAGAATCATTCGCAATTTGCTTATTTCGACTACATTTAACTGCGAATACAAATGTAATACGTACTATACATTTATTTAAATTAACTTGTGCGCCAACCATAAAGCAGGACCCGCAATATGACTAAATGTGTTTTAAGTTGTAATCGTATTATGAAACCATAATCGAATAAGGCTCCGTGTTTGATTTAAATGTCGTTTAATGATACCAAACTGCACACTAAATTATCATGATTTCAATAAAGCTGATGTTCCTTTTTTGTATGCGTTGTTTGTTTTTTTATATTTAAATTACACTGGTCTACAAAATTTTACTTTTTGTGTGCCCATCAATTGAATACTATATTTTTATACTGCTTTGAGGTAACTGAATACGAAAACACAGATAATTTTTTTTAATTAGCTCTTATTTTGGAAATATACCTATTATACAAAATTTGACTTTTAGTAACATGTTAAAGTACAAAACAATTTATTAAAAAAAAAACCTTTTTTAATTTATTATTATTTTTTACTTTATATATAAAATTGGGAATATTGAAATATTAAC
Source organism: Mecyna flavalis (assembly GCA_949319885.1). Classification (NCBI taxonomy): domain Eukaryota; kingdom Metazoa; phylum Arthropoda; class Insecta; order Lepidoptera; family Crambidae; genus Mecyna; species Mecyna flavalis. The sequence goes on from OX439426.1 coordinate 7,169,934, forward strand.
ATAATTTTTTAACGTGTTTAATTAAGATTTTCGCTTCTTTTTCGTTAATCTTTTGTAATCGCTGTTAGGGGTATCTCTTCTCAAATTCCAGCAGTAGTCCGTTAACATTGACGCATTCCATCGGCCCTGGTTTATGTTTTCCATTGTCGAGATATCTTGATTCGCCATGTTCGTAACTTACATCACCGCAGTTAGAAGGGAAAAAATCAAGTTAAAGAATGAAGAAAATGAATTTTTAGAGACCCACAAACTGTGACTATTGTGAGGTTGTAGGCTCATTGTAGTCAACTTCCATTGAAATTATCTCTTCTTCAGAATCTTGCTGGTACTCTTCGGGATGTCGAGGAACAGGTAAATCGATTCCGCGTGGTACAGGTCGCGACACAGAGGCTACATAAGGGTATACCACGTTTCGTGTCTTTTCTTGATATACCATACTAGATGGATGGAGTCAAGCAAAAGTAACAGTCATTCGCATGATTGGTAGGTTCCCCCCTAATCATTGGCACACCAAAAGGCAATGAAAGTTTCTTTTTGTTTAGCCACTTAATCAAATTTGTGGAGCAAGCTGTGCAAATAAAATGTGGTACGATTTGTCTTGGTTTTTAATTTTAATTCCAAAATAATGGAAGTAAGCAGTTTCTAGACGTTGAGTTATTGAGCATCTTTGGTTAATATGGGTCACCTTACCACATATTGTAGCAAAAATTGTCTGCACTATTAACACATTTGGGAGACATAATGGAAAATGTAGACTTTTCACAAAAAATGTCAAAAAAACGATAACAATTTCACGTTTTAACTGTTGAACAAAACACAGTCAGCGTTAGAAGTAACAAACAAATATGAAAAAATAAGATTTCCGCAGGTAATCTCTAAATATTTTGAATTATCATCATTAATGTGGTAAAACTATCGCGCTAACCGCTATTATATTTTATATGGCACAGTTGCACAATAAGAGCTAACTATGAATTTTTACTTATATATTTATATTCAGTGAGTGAAATACAATCAATATAGTACATTTTCATGTAATGGCAAATTTGATGTCGACCAGTGTTATTTTTTATTTGAGCTTAAATATGTTCGTTTCTGAAAAATTATAAACTGATTGCTACTGCAAGCAAATTTTACATAGGTATTATTCATTAAACATTAAGCGAATCTTTATTTAAACATAATAATTATGATGGATCATGGAAAAGTGTAACAGACAAAAGTGTGAGTGAAGCGTGGAACTAGGCCAGTTTAAGCGACAGGAGACCATTAAACCCAATATAAAATTTATTTTGATTTTCATGCTTTTGATATTTCGGTTAAGGCATAGGAAAGCAGTGTATTAACCAACCTTTGTGCATCTGGCTCTCGTGTTTCCGGCATTTCGCCCGCCGATTTTGAAACCACACCTGCAACCAATAGAGAAGGTCAAATACGATTTTTTAAACATTAATTTTGAAGTAAAGGTCCAAATACCCCCATACTATCGAAAATTATGGGGGAGGCCTTTGCCCAGCAGTGGGACAGTTTATAGGCTATATATAAAAAAAAATTGAAGTTAGTGATTACCTATTTAATAATTATTTTAGAACTATTAATAATCAATTAGATTTTAGTAAAGTAAGAAGTAGCTCACATTTATTTGCTTGTTATGTTGGTGACTAGATACTACTAAATACTCAACTGGATACTATTTTAAAATGCGTGGAAATTGCACTTTTATTTTTATTTATTTATTTAATAAGTACAGCCACATGCTACATATTAACAAAATTACAGTAAAAAAGTTACAATAAAAAAAAAACAGTTCTGATATGCATCAAAACACCGGCGTACATAGCACTCATCAATAAAAAGGGTACAATTATTCAGCAAATTGATAAATCAGAGAGTATCCATCAGGCTATTTGCCTGATAGATACTCCAAGACCAATGACTTAAATTTCGGAAAACTATTGCCAAAAATATCCAAATCCGTTGGGCACCGACATTGAACCAAAGATTTAAATCTTTGCATTGAACTACAATTACTAGAGTATGTACTGTATGCACTTTGTTGGGCACCGACATTGAACCAAAGATTTAAATCTTTGCATTGAACTACAATTACTAGAGTATGTAACTCAATGAAATGTTTACAATTATTAAAATACACGCTTATAAAACTGTTTTTGAGCAAGTGGGTCACCTGATGATAAGTGATCACCGCCGCCCATAAGCACCCGAGACCCCCTTAGGGTCACAGGCGCGTTGCCCGCCTTTAAGGGTGGAATACGCTCGCTTCTTAAAGGTATTTATGTCGTATTGGCTTGGAAACACCGCTGCGGGAAGCTGGTTCCATAGAACAGTCGTGCGCGGCAGAAAATGTCTGCAGAAACGTACGGTAGTTGATCGCCCCTCGTCCGGGATCCCGGTGGTTTGGATGAAACTGCATTTTGTGGCGAGTTGTACGGTGGTGGAATTTAGCAGCAGGAATCAAACCAAATAATTCCTCGGAACACTCCCCATGATATAATTTGTTTGAAGTATTGTAATAGTTATGAAATTAAACATAAACAGTTACACGCATAAATGCTTGTTTGCTACGATTTTTACTTTTATGTGAAAAGTCTACGATAACGCTACGTCTGCTACGAAGATCGTAGCCAATCGTAGCAATGTAGCGCGTTGTAACGCCCCGCACAAACGGACACACGGACAGGTTTAAAACATTTCAAAGTAATAAAAAACGCGTTCTTTTTTATTCTTTTCTGTGATTTCGCAATTTAGGAACATAATATTTTCCAAATTTTTAAACCAGGCAAAAGTAGGTCAACATCAGCACAGCACTTTCATTTCATATAACAAAAGGGAAATTCATCAAAAACTAAACTTATCGTTTTAAACAGAACAAAAAGTCATCCTATTCTTTAGTGATTCTTTATTCCACGAAGGAAGCTGTGGCCCCGATAATCTTAAGTAAACCTGTCAGTAACACAGCGTGTAACACCGTCACATACCTACTACTAAACGGATTTCCAAACAGTACGTACATGCACAGTTGCAATTTCAACATCAACCCCAACATAGAAAACATGATTAAACAAACAACTGTCGATTAACATTAGTATTGCATTCGGCCGGGATAATTGGCAGCACAAACGATGGCCTGTAATCTCGGCGCGAGCGAGACGGCTGCGTTATCGAGTTACTGCGGCGACACGTACGAACAGACATGTGTACTTGCTTATGTTGCACAGTACAGATTGCTGTACTACGTGGAGTGTTTTGTTTTTGCGGCTGTATAATGTTTTGAGCTGGGCCGTAGTAATATTACAATATTACAAGCAACGCAAAAAGTAAAACTGTAGGGCTTGCACGAACAAATTTGAAGTATGGAGCTTAAAGCCTGCTATTAAGTAGTACCATTGCGGTAAGTAATTCTCTAACTAATTATTCAATTCAAATTACTTTTTACTTTTCGTTAGTGCTAAATTGATTTGCATTTAGCACTATCGAACATTTTTACGAGTTTTGTCAGTACTATAGTTAACAATTTAACATTCCGAAGTCGGAAGTAGTAGAGTCACTTTGTAATATTGATAAATGACGATTCTTAGGTGCACCTTTGAAGCTTACATAAATACGAATATTTTGATTTTGGTTCTATATATACGAATATGTTATTGCTGTATCACTAAAATGTTGTAATTTTAATCAATGTTTTATTTACTTAGGATCTATATCTTCCCGCTACCTTCGCTCCATTCCATCCTTCATCGATTTGATAAAATATTCATTCGCTCTAGCATACCAAGATTTAATTTTACGGCTACAACCTAATGTCAAGAGTTTACGCCTCGTTTTCGCTTTAAATACCTCTGCTTACACAAAGAGAACAAAAATTGTGAGCGTCAGAACCGCGGGACCACATTGTAATATAAATATTGGACCGCTCTAGAAGTTGGTATGTGATGGGTGTTAGGCCTGCTTTCAAAATTGTCCTTAGCGTTATCGCTACTTATGTAGATATAAGGTTCATCTTTACCATAAACATAAGCGTGAGGCCTATCTAAAGCCAAGGATCTACATAATGACCGGTCATGCGCTGCTCGCATCCAGCGATCCTTGCAAGATTATCGATCTACTATGTCCCTTTTGGTTAAGAGTAGCGGCAGACAGAGAACAGTGGAAAGAGTTGGAGGAGGCCTTTGCCATAAGGCACACCGAAATAAGAGATCTTTTATAAGTGCAGCTGTTCAAATTACAATAATCTATTTTACTGTTTTATTTTGTTTATACTTTAAATGCTTTTACTTATTATTTTGATTACCATGTATTTCGGAAAATAAAGGCTTTATTATTATTATGTAGGTACATTTTAAGATCTCGGGCCCATGGGGACCCGGTCCTTTGAAGCATGCATGGGGCCAAAGCCAACATGCAGAGGCTTTTTGGTACCATTTTCTCTAATCTGAATGAGTACATCTGCCAGGTTTTATCTCTAAACAAATATAGAAAATCTGTTCACAGACAACACCTGGCAAATGCAAGAACTATTGGTAAAATGAAAGAAAACAAAGCCAGGTCTATGGTGTTAAAATTCGATGGATTGGTTAACTGGGCTATGGGTTGAGACAACGGACATCTGCCATGCAAATTGTCTCAGGTTTTCTCCTGGCAGACGGTGACTCGCCTCCCACTAGATGGGCCCCCGTAAACAGCTACCACTCTAAGCGGCCCCTAGGGTCGCGGGCAGCACGGGCGCAACACCGGCGTGGTCGGCTAAGGGTGCCGAGAGGTGTGCACCGGTTTCTGGATCGCGGTAATCCGGTCAGCCGTTCCCCGTTATTACGCAGATTGAGCACTTCCACCCTTTCGAGCATATAGCTCTTGCGCTCCACTCTGGACGGCCAACTAAGGCAAGCCAGAGGTGGGGGATAAGATGGTGAGTTCCCCCGGGAGGTCTCGGGTCCGTGGTGTCGCCACACACCAACAGCTCGCCACAAGCTGCCCTGCGGAGACTGACTGCATTGATGAAAGTTGTAGCTCCTCATGAAATGAAGAGCGCCAACTTTCACCAACGGGCGATGGGGTCGTCACATCCCTACGCCTTTTATTATTATTATTATTATATGTCCCTTCATAGTAGAAGCCCCCTGGCTTTCCCACAAAATATTGTTCAGTGCGCGGTCGCCATTGCAGAACCTTTCCATCCGAACGTCCACAGGTTCTGCGGGCTATGTACCGCCCACCACTTCCACTTCAACTGAGAAATTCTTCCAGCTATATCATGTATGTATGTGTGTGGGAAGGTATAAGAAGGATGTAATTAGGCAACACTGTCCGATCTGTCGTAAGTGCGGTGTGTCACGGCGGACAAACACTGGTAACCGCATTAGTGCGGGGCACGCGCGCGCTGATTGCGTCCTCCGCTGCGGCGGCGATCGCTATCATACTAATAAGTTAGTCAATAATGTACCACACTGCATTTGCATATGTTGCCAATTGTGTCGAAATCAGGTTCCAATAATGTTTTTGTATTTATTTATTTTTGGAGTAAAATAATACATGCCGTAACGTAAACACTAGTGACTAGGTCCGTATTTCTCTGCAAAGATTGCAAAAGCCAAACAAAAATGAGTTGAGGGTTGAGCTGTTAATAGATCAACAGCTTGCCGTAATATTACCAAAAATCCACAGTTTTCTGAATCATTCTATGGAAGTCCTTTTACATTTGAAGCATACTTAAATTCGTGTTTGCAAAGACAACCATGTTTTTTTTTAAAAAAAAATGACATTATAATTTTTAACGATGTCGATAGACATGAAATTAGCAGAGTTTTTTACGAGTGTTTTAATAAATAAATAAATATCTCTGGTTTTACGTTTACCGATCGTATTATTTATCTTGAAGTCCTGTAAAACTGTTTTAGTAACTTTTGTTCCATGAAATTCGCCGTAAAGCAAGGTGGGTAATGTAGTAGACATGTCTGCGACAAAACGCACACACGAGCATCATATTATAGTATGTGTGTGCGTCGCGACGACCGATACGATACGCTAACTAGGGGCGCATTCATTAGCTCTGATTACATTAGACAATACGACTAAATAACAAGCAAACACACAAACAAGGCCCTCCGTTTTATATTACAATTGCTACATTTTAACCGAATTTCAAAGGTAAACATTGCTAATAAACACTAAATTGAATATCACAATGTATGTAGGAATGGAAGACGATGAACAACATATGAACAAAGGAGACGATGTATATGTATAATATTTAGGAAAAAGAAAACTGTAGACGAAATTACTATGTCACTAATAAGAAGATCTAGCACCGTGGGTAGGGCTGCCATCACCTAAGTTGCCGACACAGCAAAAATCCCGGACATTTGGGCAAAATAAATATGGTATTATCCCCGGACACCTCTAAAAAAGTATTATTGCAACAAAATTAAAAACATGGTTATAATTTTTTTTTACAAGTATATGAATGTGTCCGGGTGAATAAGTAGTTCTTATAGTTTGTTACAAATGTGTCAAGGGTTGACTGCATCTGCTCGGACCGGACCATATCGCAGTGTGACCAACTGACCACAAATCGGGCGGATGGACAGAAACTAAGTATTTGTAATAATAAAATACTGAGTACATCGTGAAGTATGGAGGAAATAGTAGCTTTTGATAAGGTTAGGCCTGCAACTACTTTAATTCTCGTACTTACTGTCATCTGTTAAAAGTAACAGTACAACTGAATCAAAATTCCGTAGTAAAAAAATACCAATTTACTTAGTTAAGAATATTCAATTTGATTATACACCTACTTTATTGCACCATTACTTATTACATGACAGTAATGAAGACGCAGCGCACTTTGCCGTCTATTTAGGACCTTTCCAGCTTTATGTCCCCTACTACCGTCGCACTTAACACCGATCGGTCACTAATAGCGATATATAGCCGATAAACTGGCACTTGTTGGACGCTCACAGCTAATTACGTGCATTAGTAATGAGTAGGGGTCGTGATGTTAAGTGGGCGCGTGTTACGGCAAGGGCGAGATTGCTGCTCAATAATTAATATGGAGCTGGATAATCATAATTTACGGCGATGTGTCTAATTGTAAACGAAACGTTAACTCGGCTGTAACGTGAAATGAACATTGTAAGTTAGAATCATAGTACTGATCAGATCCCAAAATCGTATACGTATGAACTTGTGTTATGTACGGTTCAATAGCACTAGTTCTATTACTTTGTTCCATGATGGTACTACTGCGAATTTTTATTGGACAGTGTCATCAGAGATGCTTACTTAAATACGAAGATTTGTTTAACGTGAATTTGAGTCGTCTTCACTGCTTCTCTTGTCGTCAGTGGACGCTAGCTCACCTACACTCTGGCCTCGCTCAGCCCCAGCCGCTGGCTGAGCTCTTCGCGCATGAAGGCGTCGGGGTAGTGCGTCTCGTCGAACAGCCGCTCTAGTTCACCGAGTTGCTCCAGCGAGATGCGTCATCACTGCTGCGCTTGTCACCAGTGGACGCTAGCTCACCTGCACTCTGGCCTCGCTCAGCCCCAGCCGCTGGCTGAGCTCTTCGCGCATGAAGGCGTCGGGGTAGTGCGTCTCGTCGAACAGCCGCTCCAGTTCACCGAGCCGCCCCAGCGTGAAGATGAGGCGTCATCACTGCTGCGCTTGTCACGAGTGGACGCTAGCTCACCTGCACTCTGGCCTCGCTCAGCCCCAGCCACTGGCTAAGCTCCTCGCGCATGAAGGCGTCGGGGTAGTGCGTCTCGTCGAACAGCCGCTCTAGTTCACTGAGTTGCTCCAGCGAGATGCGTCATCACTGCTGCGCTTGTCACCAGTGAACGCTAGCTCACCTGCACTCTGGCCTCGCTCAGCCCTAGCCGCTGGCTGAGCTCTTCGCGCATGAAGGCGTCGGGGTAGTGCGTCTCGTCGAACAGCCGCTCTAGTTCACCGAGTTGCTCCAGCGAGATGCGTCATCACTGCTGCGCTTGTCACGAGTGGACGCTAGCTCACCTGCACTCTGGCCTCGCTTAGCCCTAGCCGCTGGCTGAGCTCCTCGCGCATGAAGGCGTCGGGGTAGTGCGTCTCGTCGAACAGCCGCTCTAGTTCACCGAGTTGCTCCAGCGAGATGCGTCATCACTGCTGCGCTTGTCACCAGTGGACGGTAGCTCACCTGCACTCTGGCCTCGCTCAGCCCCAGCCGCTGGCTGAGCTCTTCGCGCATGAAGGCGTCGGGGTAGTGCGTCTCGTCGAACAGCCGCTCTAGTTCACCGAGTTGCTCCAACGAGATGCGTCATCACTGCTGCGCTTGTCACGAGTGGACGCTAGCTCACCTGCACTCTAGCCTCGCTCAGCTCCAGCCGCTGGCTGAGCTCTTCGCGCATGAAGGCGTCGGGGTAGTGCGTCTCGTCGAACAGCCGCTCTAGTTCACCGAGTTGCTCCAACGAGATGCGTCATCACTGCTGCGCTTGTCACGAGTGGACGCTAGCTCACCTGCACTCTAGCCTCGCTCAGCCCCAGCCGCTGGCTGAGCTCTTCGCGCATGAAGGCGTCGGGGTAGTGCGTCTCGTCGAACAGCCGCTCTAGTTCACCGAGTTGCTCCAACGAGATGCGTCATCACTGCTGCGCTTGTCACGAGTGGACGCTAGCTCACCTGCACTCTAGCCTCGCTCAGCCCCAGCCGCTGGCTGAGCTCTTCGCGCATGAAGGCGTCGGGGTAGTGCGTCTCGTCGAACAGCCGCTCTAGTTCACCGAGTTGCTCCAACGAGATGCGTTATCACTGCTGCGCTTGTCACGAGTGGACGCTAGCTCACCTGCACTCTAGCCTCGCTCAGCCCCAGCCGCTGGCTGAGCTCTTCGCGCATGAAGGCGTCGGGGTAGTGCGTCTCGTCAAACAGCCGCTCAAGCTCCCCGAGCTGCTCCAGCGTGAAATTGGTGCGCGACCGCCGCTGCTTGCCGCTGCCGCCGCCCGCGACGCCGTTCGATTTGTCTGATATATCTGACAGATAAAAGAAAAGCGTTTTATTTAATTTTTTATGTTAAAAAGTATAAGGAGAACCAAATTGAAAGAAGAACATGTCAGCCTATTAATGCCTTAACGAATTGATATATGTACATCATTTTCATTTATGTTATCATTAAAATACATTATAAAAATATGCTTAAAAACTGCATCACTTTTTTTACAGAATAAGTAAAATTTAGTAATACTAGTAATTTTATCGATTATGGATTCCTTAATTAAGCTTATACCATGATGAATCATAAACATTTTTTTTTAAATCCATGAATTTAATTTACACGGCGCCTCTTAGCGCCATATCCGCCACTTTATCTGATATATAATTTCTGTTCCCCTGCCTTACAATGTGACCCTTAGGGAATTCCAACTGTAGGTCACTAAGAACGTGGTACTGTGTCATAATATTATTTTTATTCGATATTATTATATCGATCGTTACACAATTATTTTCCTAAATTCGAACCACGTGGTTGGGAAGAGAATTTTATCTCTTATCATATACGTTAAATAACTTCATTATTTATGTATTTTTTGTCCATGAAGTAATTTAGAGGGTTTACTGTGGCACGTTTTTTTTATTAACTTTTTTATATTTTGATATTATAACTTTCTTCAAAACTTTACGCAACAATAGATAAAAATACCATTGCAGACCCTGCACCCCACCCCACCCCAATCATTAGTTAGATACGGAAATAAAAATAATAAATTCCTAATTGACTGATACTTAGAGACTGATATTGATATATTTTTTAAGTTATTCTTTTACATAAACCTAAACAACGATTAATTAAAACGTGTAGCGAGCATCGTCGCCTTAAGAAGCGCTAAGCCGGGCGCCGCGGCGACGGCCGAGACGCTGACGGAACGCCCGCGACGTGAAGTGTCGCTTAAAGCAATTTAGCAAATTGGGAAGCTCTCGTTTTTATACGGCAATTATGTAAATGGAGGGATTATCCAAATGTGGGCGGCGCTGCGGGCCACACCCGCTCTCCCCTTTCGTCTCGAGGGCTTCCTCAGACTCTAACGATCTGAGAACAGTGATTAATTGTCGAACGACGTTGAGAATACCCCCGTTAAACTCTCTCTCAGTGATTTATTTGATTGAAAAGTCTTTTCCGGATATCCATTAAGGGCTTATTCATTTCACTTGTTCGCTCGTTCCCCGCTAATCCTAAATGATATTCATTTAATGATTGTTTTAAAGACAGACACGGCATTTTAAATGCTAACAAATTATTTCAATTGCGGTTTTAACCCTTTGAAAAGTCATAGCTTTTCCAAAAACGTAAACAATAAGAAATTTAAGCAAATTCTGCGCTATTATTTCTTGATGGATATGACGGAATAACACCCATTTCCCGTGTTTTGGTGAACGCATGTTTATCAGCGCCGAATGCGCCGGAAGAATCGATCGAAACTTAGAATTGCTTGCATTGCATATTCGTTTTGTCCGCGTAGAATCGTCCGAATCGAAAGAAGATCAAAATTCTTAAACAAATTCGATTAAGATTTGATGTATGAAATTCTGTGGAAGCGATGAGTCTAAATTGATCGATATGCTCAGACCGAAAAAAATTGAGCGGGCGATTCCTTGGGTTTGCAGTGGTTGCGTGGCTTCGGCGCGGCCGATTCCGTCGGCGACCGATCGCTCCATGATTATTGGTCTGTACCAACTCCACTCACCCTAGTTTTGAGATATTGAGGTTCAAAGTTTTGAAAAATCATAGCTCCTGCATGGAATACTAAACTAACGTTCATTATGCACTATTAGGTAGATACGTATTAAAGGAAGTATTCCTAGTCAATTAAAATCGTTTTATATTATATTTAATACTATTAATCGAATTAAATGTATATCGCGATTGTACTATGTACATGAAAATTACGTAATTAGGACATTATTGTTTTGTACTATAAATTTTTTACAATTGTTTTGTACTATGTATGTACGTAAAATAAAGTTTTTTTAAAATTCGATAGATTTTAAATGAAATAAACAAATATTTGGACACAAAATATTGAGTCTAAAAGTTTTCAAACATAATTTTATTATACAAAATAAGGTACAAGACCCAAATATCGACTATTCGATTTTGACGAAAGACTATTCATAAAAATAAAAAAGTACCTACAGCATACATCATAAACAAGTGATGTCAATGATTGTTTTTGATTTATAGAAAACCACTTTATTAATGAAATTAAGACTTTGTATGGTTAATTAAAAAAAATACCCTCGTCATTAGCCTATTACAGTCTACTGCTGGACATAGACCTCTCTAAACGCTTGCCACACTGATCCATCCTCAGCCACTGACATGCAACTCCAGCCAGCCATCCCACTCCACGCTTGTACTCTTCGGTTTTCTGTATAGATTATACATGTGCCTGCCACACAGTGTGAATGTGGTCTATGGTGCCGTATCCGCTCCGAAATCCAGCCTGTTTTGGTGGTTGAAACTCGTCGAGAGACGGTTTGTGATCACTCTTGAGAATAGTTTATAGACGTGGCTAAGAAAGGAAATTGGTCGATAGTTCTTCACCAGGCTTTTACGGCCTTTGTCGTCCTTTTTTAAGATCTGGACGACTACACTCCCACTTAGTGCCTTTGGAGTTCTCCCTTCAAATAGAATAGCGTAAAATAGCTTTTGGAGCTTCTTTAGTTCAGGTTTACGCCATCTTCACCAGGGCCATTTGCATTTTAAGCAAGCGGATTCTCAATTAAGTCAACGCTGACTTCTGGCAGGTCTTTGGTGGAATGGCGAGCTAAAGTGCTGATCTTTAGAGCCCTCATTTTCGGGATCTAGTCCAGAAGCATGCGAAACGTATAACCGGCCATGGAAGTCATCTACTTCCGAAACGACTGCCGGCTTGAGGCAACTACTACTCCAATTTATGTTATTTAAAATAATCTTGTATTTTATATAAGCCTTTCTTCATACGGCATTCTTTAATTTTTTATTTTAATTTATGTATAGGCAAGTCAATAAAAGTTTGTGGCAACATATTAAACATTTTTATACTTAATCCTACAAATGAGTTACAAGTTTACCGAGTCTGAGGCTTGGAATGGCAAGCTTATGTTTATTTTCTTGTGTTAAAACCATGAAATTCCGATTTTTTTAAAGAAAATCATAGTTTTTGCGTACATACATGATACAGTCGAATATGTACTGTGAATACTGTGATGCTACGATTAGAATATTACTTTCCTTAAAGAGTTCCTTCAGTGAGTCACGTGGTTTAAGCTTATTTAACCACTCAATCCCGAACCGGCACTCGGGTGCCGCGTAACAATAGATTTTCTATTGTGTCTGGTGATCCGGGGCTTGAAAGATTAATAGAGCACCGAATGTCATTTCGGACACATTTATTTATCTCCTGGTTAAGAGCTCGTTTTCCCGAAGAATTAGCGAGTAGGTCTTCACGCCCTTGTCGCATTGGTCCTAGAGTCCCTTCGGAAAGTTTCGGCTTTTTACCCTTGCGCCACAAGTGCCGTGGACAAGACTAAGTCTATGATCGCAGCCTGTGTTAAACCTGTTTATCACGGAGACATCTCCTCGAAATCCTTTCCAGAGTCAGGCGCTACTTCACTGCGGAACAACTCCTAAACCCCTACAAAGCTCAAGTTCGTTCCTGCATCTCCATGCATATTATATTGCTGCCATCTTTGGGATGGTTCTGCTCGATACCAGGTGGCTGCTTTGGACTCTATTGAGCGGCGTGCGAAGAGGCTTATCGGTGACGATACTTTGGTCGAAAGCTTGCAGAGCCTTGATCATCGTAGGAGGATTGCTTGCCTCTCCGTATTTTACAGACTCCACTTTGGTGAATGTGCTGCTCAGCTGCACGATTCGGTTCCACCAGTTCTGTTTCATCATTGAACTACTAGGCTCGGTCAGGGATTCCGTCCGTATATACGCAATTTGCTTCATCTTTCTTGATATCCGTATCTGCGCGGGAGTGGAATTCCCTACCGAGATCTATCTTTCCTGCACAATAATACTGGGGGCTTTTCAAGGCCAGAATTAACGGGCTTTTCCTAAGCAAGCGCGCTCCATCGTAATCCGCATAGTTATTTTACATCAAGCAACTTTGTGGTCAAGTGCTAGCTTAGTCCAAATATAAAAAAAAATATCTTTAAAATGTACTGCTTGTCCGCCAAGATGAAGTCGATCTCGTTCTTCGTCATAGTGTCGAGGCTCTGCCAAGGCCAACTTCCTTGCTGCTTCTTGAAGAAAGAGTATATCAGGAAAAGCCCCACCCGTTCGAGAAAGTTGACAAGCATCTGCCCCCTATGATTTCTGACTCCAAAATCACGGGCTCCTACTACCGTTTCGCCCTTGACAACACTTAAGTGGGTCTTGGTAGTTAGGTAGAGGGCCCTCGATATATTGTCAAGCATTTCCTCCACTTCAACACCTGATTGTATCGAGATCGGCTCAGGCTGTATCTCTCAGACTTATTGGCAAAAAATCCGACGCAACTTTGAAACTTTGATTTTGATTGCTGGTCTCCTCCTCGGAATGGACATTCCTCATAACCCCAGAATGTGCCACTTAATCTTCCCAAATGTCACCTCAAGTTGTGCTAGATGTGCGTCCATTATACGTAGCCATAAATATCGTTACGATAAACTGTTTCAGTTTATCGTAACCCGGATAAATCTTTTCACCCTCCTCCCCTTGGCTTCCATGACCAGGTATAGCGGTACCACCGGGAATTGGGGGCCGTGGCTTGGAGTATCCTGTCGTCTGGAGGGTTTGCCCATAATCGAAACGCTGAGCAAGCTTTCAAAGGGCACAGTTCTCGCATTAGTGACGCTGCAGCTCATCACCGGCCTATTACATTAAGCAACACCTTTGGATTTAGATGGTTATAAAGCTATGAGTCAGTCGCCAAAGCCTCGTTGGTTAATAGGCAGGATGCACGAGAGGCAGGAGAGGTTGGCTTAGATCAAAAAAAAAGATGGTTCACTCACTTACACTATATTGCAACAAAATAATATAAAACTGTAATAATAATATAATTACACTCAAGCCTTAGGGTTATTCATAGGGTAATTTACCCTTTTGCATAATCTGTGGCATGGATAAATTGTATTGTATGCATTAATCTACTTGATATTCATTTGGTACTTTTGATTATTAATAAAATTAATCGATTTTAGAATTGCCTATTAATATTATGTAAATATTTTGAGCTTTTTTACGCTTTTCACATAACCCTACCAGATAAAATAATGAATATCTTCGGTGGTGTTTCCAGACACCTATAGATAAAATACTACTACAACATGGCTTATCTTTTCAATAACTATTATAGGGAAGCAAAAAATATTTTTGGGTGCATATTTTTTTAAATTTATCGAAAAAATTTGAAATAAATATGTACATTTTAAGTAGTTTTATATGATAGTAACACAAAAGGATCAAAAGTAACGTAAAATATAAAAAAGTAACTTTCAGGCAATGCTACACTAGTGGAAGCTATTGAAATAGGTGGATATAGAACAAAACAAAGTGAAAAGTTTCTTAACATCGCTTTGTACTATCTGATTTAAAATAAACTGTTTATGGACATAGAACATTTAAATATTTTGCGTTTCGTTCATTTCTTAGTTGATTAATTGTACTAGAAATGGGTTTTGGATATAGTACGTTATAATACTTTTCAGATCTCTCTGAAACGTGGACGTGGTACAATCGTATATTGCATATCTCAGTTACTATGCAACTATTGATAGATCTGATCGATGGATATAGTACAGAAAAAATCCCACAATCACGTGGTACCAATAACTCAAAATACCTAAAAATGGCGGTTAGTACAAACCAATAATCAAGGGACGCGATTACTCCGGCGGAGTTTGGCGCCGCGGATAAATGTGCGTTCTCCCAGTGAAATACTCAACTGTCTGTTGTGCGAAAAGACAGCACCTATATTCTAAGACAGCACCTTTGTTATCTGACAGAGAATTATTAGAAACTTATTTGGCTCATAATGCCCAACTGACTAGCTACCATTTCCACAAGTCAAATCTGCTACCGGAATTTCTCCGGCTGTGTCCCGGCAATATTATTATCTATAACTATTAATATGTTTTGTTAATGAGCAAATCTAACGACATAATTCTGATAAAACCTCTGTTAGCTGAAGTTATATAAAAAACTCTCACAAATAAAAACATAAATAATTTGGATGCAATGTAAGAGACTTTCAAACCCGGTAGGTACTTAAATAACTAAATAATGCCGACCGAGTCGCTGGTAAAAGCTAGTAATTAAATAAAACAAATGAATGAACCTGGAGCTGCTATAAAGTAATATAATAAAAACGGCGGGTTTATCATTAACATTAGATGTTGTATGCATGTAAATTTGTTTTCATATTCGATCGGCAACAGAAGTAATTCATCATTCAAATTATCCAAATTGCGTTATCATTGTAGTAAATTACACATAAAAGCTATCTTACGTTGCTGACTGTACGATAAAATACTTGCAAATATTTCCGCTACTATTATTTATTAGGTAGAAAATATTTTTTAATATTATTCTCGAAGCAAGTAAGTATTAACGCCTCAATATGGTGCTCCTTGCCATGATCTTCGGGTCCCAAGGTTCAAATCCCGAGTGGATCAAAATTTGTGTCCTTTATTTCGAACAGTACTCGGGTTTGTGAACACCAATCCGCATTTGGCTAGCTTGGGGATCCGATTATTCCTATTTGTCCCCTCTTATGTCCCCCCAAGAGCTAAGCTATAAGGTAGTTTAGCTTAGCTTGCATAGCTCACGCAGTTTCTTATACATTGTGTACATATAATAATATGTATGTTGCAGTCTGAACACAATTACTATGAAAAACAACTAGTTAAGTATATAGCTATGGGAAGCGAAATTAAAGTGGTCACTAACATCAGGCAAGTCACACAATAATCTCTATAAGCTCAGTCGTGTTAAATGAAAATCTTATAAATAAACAGAAAAAATCTAAATGAGAATTTATTATTAAGTATTAAGTATTCCAATAATTATGTACCGATCCAAAGGCAATTTTACATAAAAAAACGAGCGAAACTATCGGATGTAGGTCGAATCCAGATTATAAACCGATAACGTTGATGAGTTGCACTTACTGCAGACTACACAAACAACATCCGTAGCAGCATTACATTACCATTGCTAAATTCCGTAACATTACTATATTTTGTTATTTATGGTAACATTTAAAATACAAGCTATTTCTGGAAAGAAGTATATGTATATTATTATGAAATTGTACCAGCCTTTCTTTTTTTTTTGTACATTTTGAGATTATTTTATTATTTTTGTTTTCTTTGACTTCTTTTTACTATGTGTTCGTATTATTTTATTGGTACCAAATAAACAATGATTCTATTCTATTCTTGAACTGATAGAAGACCAACAGAATACCATAGAGGAGCCTATAGTCGACAAATGAAGTGCTATAAAAATGACTTTCATACAAATTCTAATAGAGTGCAAAGATGTCATTTTATTTGAAAAGTTTTTATTATTTGTAGCGCGGCCCGTCGGTGCAATTTTAAAGAAAGTAATATGAAATGGAAGATTTACATTACGTATAGGTGTAAAAAGAAATTTTAACCAGTGGCCCAGTGCACTAATGTTTAAATACAAACAAGACGAAAAGCGTAGAGAGCAATAATCCAGAGAAGCTAAAAAAATATATTACTCGGTCATGAGAGACATACTTAATGTTTGTTTCTTTGTTTATTTTATAGCATATTGAGAAGTAATGTTTTTTTTGCTAATAAAGGTATTGTATTTGTAAACATGTATTGTCTTTGGAAGTAAAAAGTTAAGATTTTTTTAGGATTGTAACCACTCTTAGATAATGTACCATCATCATGCCATTACCTATAGTAAAACCACAGATCCCAAAATTCATAACGCTAAACTGATTTTGTAGTTGTAAGTAAGTAATAGTTGTTTTCCTACCAAGCAAAGGATTATGTATGTACTTATCACAGAAATCTAAATAATTATTTAGATTTCTGTGATTCTTATTATTTAGATTTCTGTGGTACTTATACAAAGCAAATCTATTCAAAATTGATTTAGAGACTTGACAGTTGGAGACATGAACTGCTCTAAAATTTCAATTTACTTACCTGTTATATGGTGAAAGAATTATTCAAATTGGTTCAGTAGTTCCGGAGCCTATTCAATATAAACAAACAAACAAACAATCAAATCTATAATATTAGTTTAGATAGGTCTTGCTGTCAATCATTTATCCCGAAACTCTTTCATGTCCAATAACCGTGTCAAAGTGCAATACCTACTTAACATTATGTATGTGATCTAATTTAATAAATTCTACCTATTCTAAAACTGCAATGGGTCGTTTTTTTTAAAAATTCAAAAAGACATAAGATTCTTACCATGTTTGCTTTCGTCATCGTCGTCTATAGACAATTCTCTTTTGCACTGTGAAGGCACTGGAGAGACGAGCCAATTCCTGGGCTTCTTGGCGGGCGGCACCTTGTCCTCGAGCGCGGTGATGTCCACCTCTACGTCGTCGGCGTCGTCGGGCTCCCCGGGCTCCGGCGGCGGCGCGGGCGCCTCGCCGCCTTCCAGGGACTTGCTCACGAAGTCCGCCAGCCGCTCCATCACCATTACTGCCGAGACCACGCGTCGCCGCGCGCGGCCATCGCTCGCCACGCTCTATGGACTACGGACCGCCGCCAAGACCCATATACACGCCCACAACTCCATCAATCTTCACCCATCGCACAATAAACATTTCTTTTTCAACAGCTAAGAGTCTAAATTGCAGTGCCCCGTCGTCAAAGGCGGTATTACAGACCCCGCCTAGAAATCGCGCACGCGCCCGCCCGCCCCGCCGCGTCAGCACTGAGAGACCGGCGGCGTATAATACACGCCTACATTATCGTTATACTGGAGATGAATTTTTAATATAGTCGTCTCTGATGGCCGTGTGAGAACTGTGGATTAGTGTTGGACACTTTGTGGCAATGTGAGTGCAGTTGTAATTAACGAAATTTGCATTAAAACAACCGGTAAGTTATTAAAATAAAATTTATTTACGTACCTTACCAAGCGTCTATACATAACAAGCGCGTATCATTTCAAAAACTTTATCATCAATCTAAATATAAATAAACTATAGTTATCAATAAGTATAACTAAATTCTAAAGGACACACAATTAAATATATCGAAGAATAAATTATAATTAAAATAAGTAATAAACATCGTACTAACATTATTATCATGATCGAAATAATTTACCACGGGGAAAGTATCTTCTTAAAAACGTCATGGCTTCAGGATAACAGCATTGATTTTTGTAATGTGTCAAGCTCTTAAGAAATAAGTAAGTATGTTAAATATTATAAAAATTGAATGTCTATGGAGCACTGAGAAGAGGTAAAAAGGCGGGCTAGATGAAATCGATTATAATTACAAAATTGTCACCTGATTGTGACAATTTTGTACCCACAAAGTGCTTTTCACCTGGCTGGTCTATAGCCACAAGGCTGGATTCGGTTCGTCCCAATCGGGTGTGAAGGGAAAACCGGGGGAGTTTAGTGGGTAATGGACGCTTTAGACTAGAGTCCCACACACGGCCGCAGGTCTAGCTAGCCTGCGGTTATATGGTGCTTAAAAGAATTCTACTCCGCAAAAAAAGTTTTGTTTTCCTGTTTACCTATTGGAAATTGTGACATTCCTGGATTGGCAAATCCAAATACCGATATTCCTGTCCACCGAAAAGATGATAGGGCTAAATAATAGCAGCGGTGATCCCGAAGCCGAGACGGAACTTGTCGTTGGGATGGTTGAGGAGCGCGGAGAGCGCGCAGGCGAGTTGCGCGCGCTTGCCGCCCAGCGCGCGCTGCAGCGTGGCGCCCACCAGCCCGTCCGAGTCGGCCGACCCGCGCACCGTCCACTCGTCCGTGCGCCACTCGTACGCCAGGGTCGCCACCGCACGCCGGATTGCGAAGCCGACCTGTGACATTCACATTTGTAGTCTAAGGCAGTGTCCCACCGGCAACGATGAACGAGTAGCGAGTTGAGCTAGAATGTAGAAACTAGTTGGTGAGACAAACTGGTGAAGCGAGTCCTCGCCGGCAGCACAGAATATATACTAAAGTACCGGCAGTGTGAACAGTCAGCAATCAACTAATATTTATATAATTGCATCTCTTTTTTTTACAAGGAATGTATATCTTGTGTACGTTTCTTGAGCGAGAAAGTAGCCGATAGTTAGTCGTTCTCTCGCCGTTGTCGGTGAGACAACTGCCTAAGAGCCTTTAGTTTCTGACCCGTGGCTCACCTAGGATTGTACCGCGGTTTACTTTCTTTACCCCTGTTTCCCTTAATGAGTAAACAATGGGTATTGATTCAACCGTGGAACAGTCAGGTGAATACTTTGGTTTAGCAACGGGTCAGTATCGTAAGATTTAAGTTTCGCATCATCACACTTTTACACACAGGCGCGGTCGCAGCCAGAAATTTTGGAGGGGGTCACTCATTACCTTTTTTTTTGGAGGAGAATGCGTTTTTGTACCATAACCGCAGGCTAGCTAAACCTGCGGCCGTGTGTGACTAAGCGTCTATTACCCACTAAACTCCCCCAGCCAGCCTTGTGGCTATTGACTAGCCCGGGTCACTCACTACCTCAGAAAAAGGAAACCTATGGAAGTATTACAAAATCATATATAATTAATAATTATACTTATGGAATTACCACCGTTCACCACCATTATTATTTGGCAAATTTTTGAGATTTTTCAATTTGACCTTAGGTTTTGGGGGGGGGGGTGTCATGTCCCCTGTGACCCCCCCCCCCCTTCGGACCGCGCCTGCTTACACATCATAACACTTAAATGACTGCCTCTGGGATCTGTAGAGCAAGTTAAGGCCGTGGGTTTAGTGGAACTCTCCTACCAAGAGAGCATACCTAAAATGTATGAATTTGCACTACAGACACCTTAGTGGCAGTGTCAGAAGAACCGCCATTGCTTCTATGACACTGCCATGCCGGCTAATCAAATAAGCAAACCTCCAGTTAGGTTGGGCAAGTCGCAAATGAAACTGACCTCGAGCATAGCCGCAACTGTGAGATAAGGCTTGATGGCGCGCGCGTAGCATAGATCTAGTCCCCTGTTGCCGAGCGTAGCACTGAGCGACTGTTCCTCGTTTGCCCACCGCCCTGCCCCGGACGCGGAGCTCAGCTCGACAGTGTGTCCGCGGGCTACAACCTCGGCCCCCAGCGATATTTGATCCGTGATCGCCTGCAGACAGGCGATTATGTTTAAGTAGACTACTTAATATTATCGTTTTTATTGGTGGTTTCCTATAATTCTTCATACTTATACTTAAGCGACATCGACGAAATTTCTTCGCGTGCCCGTTTAACGCTATTTACCAATAGCTCAACGAATAGGCAACCCACATCGTGACTAGATTGCAAACCCAACTCCTTTGTCAGGATGGTTACAAAAGTCATGCGGCAGTCAAAGCGTACATAATTCGACTAGATTGAAGCAAAGCATACATGGCGTACAGTCCCAAGTAGCATTTTACTCCATTTAAGAGTACACATTCAGTTCACAGGCGTACTTGAAGCATTATTCTAGTTCACTCGTGATGTATAAGCTGCATTATTGCGATTAATAACACCTATACCTGTCTAAGGTACTTATAGGAGTGTAGAGTTATACTTTTATATGATTGTTGGTGTTATAATACTCTTACAACTATCCTTTAGTCAGCCGTCTGAATAAGAGCATTATAGGAGGGTAGAGATACGGCAACCGCTGTTTAACGGCCCACTTGTACGATGTTATGGAGCTAACATTTTAATAGAACACAAGTGGTCATTTTTAAATCCAAGGGCTGTTACGTTTTCTTGTTTTAGGCTGTTATACAGCTAGTAGCTGTAGTAGGACTTGTTTGTGATCATTAAAATAACCTTTTTTTACTATCTGTACAGAAGTGTTTAAATGGTTCGCATGTGCACTGTAGGCTGTTAAAAGGACTATATGTGTTGTCCATTCAACCAACCAGTCCAACATCAATAGCAGTTTATTTGTCCACAAGTACGGTATTCATACTTGACTTAGTAGGTACCTGGGCTAGGCGATTTAACGGGCAATATAATTATTATTGCGGATCTCTAAAATTTGAGTATTTGAAAGAATTAAACGATGATACACAATTGATCTGAACTATATCTTAAAGCTGTACATAAGTTCACATTAGAATAAATTTACAGACATTGGCTCTGTAGTGCTACAAATGTGGGACTTCATATAGAAAACAACATTCTAACAGAACACACGTGAACCTATATACGCTCACCGCATTAAATTGGAGTTATAACAGTTCACATAGCCGTATTTCATTTCCACCATTTTGTTCTACTTAACCTAAAATTTTACCAAATAAATCTCCAAAATTATCATGCAGATTTAACACAAAATACGCAGTTAGAGCGATTGAGTTTTGGTTTCATGTTATAATTAATCACCGTAGTATAATTATAATGCCAATATAATATCAAAAACGGAAAATTGTAGATATCCCCTTAGCCAGTTTTTAATATTTTAAAATGAATATCGCGTTTTTACAGAGGCGCGTGAATATTTTAGCTATAAATATGTAAACATTTCACGATAAAGTTGCATTCCCATGGCATTAACATTATTAAGTATTTAAAACAGGTAATTACAGAGTGTTATCTAAATTTTTAACCATATTATAATATGTCCGCCGGAGTTAAAGTTCTGATGGCACACACAAAACCAAACTAAGAGTAAATTTAAAAATAAAGAAATTATTTAGGGCACACGTGAATTTTAGGTAACACTGGAGTACTTTTGTCGGATTTTATAACTGTACAGGCTGTGTATTTAGCCACTTGTTACTCTTTATTACACTCGTGTGCGTTGGATGTGCGTCCCATATAGTGCCGCAAGTCAGCCTTAAGTCCGATGTTACTACTTAAACTGCTATTATAATGCTATTTTACTGCTAATGTACAGCCATAGTGAACTTAAGGCTGTCTAATTTGTGCCCAAACTGGTTCTACAAGAGCATTATATCTAGATAAAATGCTCTTAAGCAGCTGACTTACACAGCTTGTGGGGTATATGTGACAATTAGACATCTTATATAGAACCCCGAATGCTACTTGGGAGTGATGAAAAATATCTTAACAGATTTAAGTACCTGTAAATAATGTAGAGCTATGAACTCTCGATTTACAGCTATGATAGAAGCCGTAAAGCTGTTGAAGTAGGCATCAAAGATGCTCTCGAAACTGTAAAACTCAGCGTCAGCTATCTGCGCAACGACTGTCGCCCGCGTGCCTTGAGTGGGACCAACGCGGACTTCGCAGCTCATTTGTCCCCCTGGCGCCGCCTCCATGACAAAGTATGGCAAGCCAACTGGTTTATTTTTGTCTACGTAAGACAAAAGCAGCTTATATCCTCCAGGTGAAACAGAACTGAACGATAACGAGTGCCCTAAAATCCAGTTATTCTTGGAGTTCTGTTTGACTGATACACAAGCGCCTTCGAAGCATTGTGGAAGCCTGTATCTCGCGGCATTGTGTATGTATCGCAGTAGACCAGGGTTTGTTGCACCCGGGGGCAAGTCCTCCGGGTCTTTGTCACAGACTCGGCCGGCTCGGCCGGTGCGGGAGCCAGTGACGCCCGCCCCGGTTTTGCCGCGATCGCCGGCGGTACACTTTGAGCTCTCTGAAACACTGCATGCACACTTCTGAGACGGCGGCATGTCTCCTCCCGCCCGCCTATCCACAGGCTGATCGCCCCTTGGTGAATTGCATGTAGACTCGGGATTTGAATTGCTCTTTGCGTATAGAGTCTCAAAAAGACCCAGCCTGAACAAATTAGATAATGACACTGAAGTCTTGTTAGGCCTATCTTGTTTATTCATTTTTATTTATTTGGTAAAGTTTTAAGCGTGTGATAGTAGAACAATACCAGGTAATACGTCACTTATGACGGAAGTCATTAAAATATTTTATAAAAAGAATGACAATAAGGTGTCGACAATACCAATGAGGTTACATACCCGGTTAACAAGTTTTGTTTCTTTATTATTTATTTGGCGGCGTCGCGGCCCGCGGGTCGGTGTCGCCGGTTAAGCTTGGTCATACTTTGTCGAGTAACTATCTAAATGTTCTTATTTGTTAATTTTTTTTATTTACGGTTAATAACAGAACGTAGAGAGTTGAAATTTAGTGTGTTTCTATTTGAATTAAGGCACAGATTTTTGACAAAAAATGGAAATTGTTACGTTATTCAAACTCCCTCCCTTAATTGCGGCTCAGAATAAGTAACACTTTTCAGATGGTTATAAAATTTTGTCATAATTTCATTGTATCCTTAAAGGCATCAGCTACTTTAATCATTCAGCGCCTATCGTGCGTGACGTGACAAGTTCAAGAGCTAGAAGCTGTTTTCGTTTTTGAAAAAACTTTTTTTAAACATAAACCATGTATTTCTTTAAAACAATTTTGGGGGCACAGTTTGCTCAAATTACAAGGCATCTTCTCACAAAAAATCATATACGTCTAGCTAGCCATTCCGAAGATATGAAAAATAAGCCAAACGTTAACACAGCGGCATTATTTTGTAGGCTAAAGTACAAACTGTACAAAGCCAAAAACTAAAAAAAAAGTGAGATGACACTTGACAGTTGGTTGAAAAGCTGACAGTGACAGGTGACAGGACAGGTTCTTTGTCACTCAGCTTTGTCACATATTTTGATAACGTGTGTGTTGCTGTTGTTTAATAATTTTTTATATCTCTCGGCTCTCTCGCTCGGGTATTTTTTGCTAAATTCTGAATAAACCGTGTACGTGTTTGCAGTCTTTAGTTCAACATTAGTACTTTTAATTTTCTATGCCTTTCCCATTCAAGCTACTTTACAAATAATATAGCTACTTTACATAACGTAAGTAAAATGAGGAAGATGTGTCCAATAATGATTTATCAAGGTTTTTGAAGTTTCTTTGTTGCATTAATCACTTGTTATTGCAGTATCCGCTGTCACCGCCTTTGTAATGGCGAGTGTAAGTAGCAAAATATTCGAGATTTTCCGTAATTTAAAGTCTGACGCCGTCCCAAGACCGCCGCGGCAATCTGACGCCGAGCCAGAGCAGCCTAGGGGTCGTAGATCAGAACCAGAAGTACAGGATATTCCCCAAAAAGATGTTGATGATGAAAGTGAACATGAAGAAATAATATTTAATGAAGATGATTTTGTCAAAGACGACGAATTCGTAAAAGGAGATAAAAAGCCAAAGTTCAAATTCCCATTTCATTCTAAAAAGGGCAAAGATGACCCCAAAGACGCAAAAAAACCTCCAAAAGGAGACAAAAATGGCAGCTTCAGTTCAGTTAATACACAAGGTAATTTTGATCATACTACTTATTATTTCATAATATAATATTCCTAGTGGAAAAAGGAAAGTGTTGTAAAAAAGTGTAAATATCTTATCTTATCATAACGAAATTGGGCTTAGACTTGACTTTTATATCAGTACAATAAAAATATCTGTAATCAAATAAAATAGATTCACATAAAGTTAACATGATCTTTAAAAACCTTATATTTAACGGCTGGGAGCAATACAAAAGAAATCAACACATTTGTGTTATCTGTTTTTCACTTTTTACAGCAACGGGGCCAGTTTTTAACATTGTTAATGCAAGTGGAGTCCAGGTTGGCAGCAACCATGTTTATTACATGTCTGCTGTGAATGGAAACAGCAAAACTGGAAAGACAAAAACAAATGACCACATCGAAAAAGATAATTTAATTACACTTCTTATGGAATCTACTTCAAAGGTAAATTCTTCTATCTGTTGTTTATTGTTTTTGAACAACATATATTTTTTATGTTTTTTTTAATATCTGCATTTTCACTATAATGACTGTCTTGTTATTACCTAACTCTAAGCATTATGCATTGTACTTTTGTAGTTAAAAATATGTGCAATTTGCCAGACGTATAAGTCGGAATATAAAAATTAAAATTATTTTGAAGATTTGTAGCTTAAAGTTATTCACACATTGCAGATTGAATTGATTATGAAAATGATGTTAAAATTGTAAAGTTATCTAGTGTGTAACTGTTTTGTGTTGAAGCGCTTGAAAATAAGGATGACAAATTGGGGATTACCCCAATGAAGGTCAATTTCCAGATCTATATTTGCAGTATAAAATTTATCTGCTGACTTATTTGTACTTCATTATAATTCATAAATTAAATATTTTTGCTTTCATTAGAAGATTGTTAATATTATTTTTACAGTTTAAATAAAAAATGAAGGAGTATATTTGTATGTACCTAAATGGATGTGAATAATGCTTCCCAAAATGAATATATTTATATTATTAGTGATCAGAAAAGTTATGTAATCTTTGGGTTTTAGTGTGTTTAAAGTTTGGAAGAAATTTATTTGTCCTCCAAGCTGAAGTCAAATAAAGTCTATTTTAAAAAAGGTGTAGTAATTAATATAATTTAACAAAAATGCAAAAATTTTGTGAGTGCTCCACAAACGGTGCTTAAACCAATGATCAATATCATAAAATAAAAATATATATTTTTTTTTCATTATATGTGAGTGGTTGACTAAAAAGGGACCTCAAGGAAAAATATTGATTTCAAGTAAATCGCGTTTGGAGTGTCGTGTTTTGTTAGAGGATGTATTAAGCCTGGGCTCACGAAAAAATTCATAAAAAAAAACTACGGCGCCTAAAAATATTCTGGTTAGACCAACACAAAGCTAAAAGACCACAGATTCAAAAATAACGGTTTTCAATCCCTCCAGGCCCCTTTTTGGTCAACCACTCACAATGTGTCTTGTAGTTTTGGTAACGTTCTTATCAATTATTATCTTTTCTCCTTTCTCAATTTACAGCCCACACACAAATACATATATTTTGTTGCCCACAATCTAGGCTTAGATTGGAAGTCTTTCTATATAACCTTGGGCTATTTGAACGGAAGAATTGACACTTTGGCACATGAGAATGGCATCACAGAGGTATGTGCTAAAACATAATACTTGTATCAGTGAATATAGTTTTTACTAGTAATACATTATTTATTATATATATATAATACAATATAATAGTAAACATTTTTTCATACTTTTTTACAATTCCTTTATTTTTATTAGGCACGCTACAAGTTACTTCGAGAGTGGGTTGACAATGAAGACAATGCTACACTGGGCCGTCTAGCAACGCTACTGTGGGAGGAAGGGGAAAGGCAAATAGTCCGGGAACTATCACTGATTTATAAAGAAAACAAGAAATAGAGTTGAATCAGAACTGCTAATGTGTCTGTCAAGTACTTATTAATAATTATGAAATGTCTTCCAAACTGCATAATTGCCACTTGAAAGTGATAGATTTTAATATTTTTATAGCTGTATACTGTATACTTTATTATATTATTGTTTTATACAGAAAGAAGTAACATCCTAAGATTATGTTGGTTTAATAAAATTAAATAGAAGCTTTACCAGCAGATGCCATAGCGTGCGTGTAATGGCGGCGTTGGTAATGTATTTATAACTTAAAACATTCCAAAAACAGACTTTTAAAAAGTAAGCACCACCAAATCGGGCCCAATGCCCAGAAATAAAATGTTGAATGGACAAACCGCGAATTTTGTACGTTTCGATTTATATCATATAAATTGGTGTGAGAAATGTCCGTTTGTTCCCAACGAGTCACACTGACATGTTGGGACAACTTTCTAAAAAAAAATCCCAACCAGTCACACTGAACCATTGGGCCAACATCCGAGTCGATTTCCCCTTAGTAAAAACTATCTTGCTTGGATATAGGTTAGAAGACTAGCCTTAGCCTTCGTGGTTATTTTTTTTAAACCTTGAAAACCTTTTTTGTTTTCACTATATGATAATTTATTCTATATTGACTTAAATTAGTTTAGCCTAGGCCAAACTAGTATACTATAAAGTAGGTTGGCCCAACTGTTCAGTGTGACTGGTTGGGTTTTTTTTTATTTGTTGTCCCAACGTGTCACAGTGTTACTCGTTACAGTGTGACTCATTGGGAACAAACGGAAATGTCACAGTTTCTCTATTTTTATGTGTGTGCGGTTTGCTTTGCAAGGCTTGTGTATTTAGCCAGTGTCAATTAAAAGAAAGAACACGGTTTAGATTACAATAAAAAAACATAACTTCATAATGTTGAAGGACGTCAGGAGAGCTATAAGTTGCTTAGTTGTTTTTATACACGCAATAGGTCTTGTATTTGTTATTTTTATTCTATCAATACTTTCATTAGGCTTTTTTTACCTGAACTATTAAGTTAAATAAAATCAATCAAAATAAAATTATATGTATTGTGTATTCTTTTTCTATCTTAGTAAACGAATAATACAGTTACTTAAATAAATAACTATATTTAACGCCAATAATTTTCTATGCTAAATTTAAAGGTTTTACAAAGTATTTTCATTGTAATTTAATGGTGTTTATATTTAATGTTCACTATTATTATTATTGTGATATTTAATGAATTTATAAAAAAGTCCGTCTAGTCATTTGTTAGTGGTTTTGGAAAAATATTTTAAATTCAAACAATACATTCTTAATTCTACATTTTCTACTAAAAAGAAATAATTGAAGGGACAAAAAACCTAACATTTGCTTGTTATATAGTTTATTTTAAATATCCTTAGCCTTGTCACAAGGTTTAAAAAATATTTGATAGTACATTTTATAGCAAAATGCCATATTGTAATGTAAGCATCACAGAAAAAAATATAAGATAAATAGTTCGTCTATAAATATGACAAATAATTTAAGATTAAAACTAAAATTAAATATTTTAAATTTCAAACGTGTACATTATTATTTATTTTTGACCCATACTGTCATTACACAAACACCCCCATTTGTTTCCTATCAGTTACACAATGATTATGTTTTTATGTGAAAATTTACATACAAATGTCAGAATACACTTTCTGTAACAACAGCTATCTGACTTCGTAAGTAGTATAACTGTGAAAGGGTTATCAGTCGCGGGTCCCGACTCGTAGCGATCGAACGTTGCGCCTGCGCCGAACTGCACCTACTTGCGCAATGCCGCCGCCTGACAGGAAAGGTCTGACCATTGTCAGCATCGACGTCAGGGATGTAAGGTTCCCGACTTCTCTCGGCGGTCATGGATCTGATGCGTTGGTAAGTTCGGTAACAAACAGTTTTTCTATTTTGAATCTGTGAAGGTAGGCAGGTATAAATAACGTAAATTTTTGGAATGCAAATGCTAGTCGAACGTGTTAGACAAACCTAACGAAACATATTTTAGAAGTCTTCATTTATGAAATCTCGTACACACAAAATATGCAACAAGTATGTGTGCACAAGTGTATTTTTTATTGTACAGTTATTTCATTGTTATCCCGTAGGTGGCTTAAACAGTTGGATATCTGAATCTTATTATTATAACCGAGATGATAGAAAGAAAACAGATGCCGTTTTATCTGTTTAAACCCCTATGTAGGCGTAAGTATGCGTCATTTTAATTAATGTGTAATATTTGGTTAATTTGAATGCAAGTAGGTACGTTCATATTTACATTTAAGTAGATACTGACTGACTGCATGATAAGTAATGTTATATCAATTACAAATAACGATCATTATGGTTATTTTCTCGTGGTCTATACACTATTACTCTATATTTTATGCACTCAACATGTGTGCGACCTGATACAATTTATACAATTTTTCTTTTTCATGTATTTTCTTTAAAATAAGCAGACGTGATCGTGAATTTATTTAAGTACTGCAGAATTAATACTTTAATGAAGCTTGTCACGAGATATCTACGAGCACGACCGCAACTATAAAATCTTTGTGACCGCAACAAATCAATATCTTACGATCGTACCTACAACAAAGTTTAGGTATTACCCATTATTAACAAGCCGGGTTTCATGAAATGTGTGTGATGTAGGTTCGAAAGTCGTCCTTACCATACAAGTTACTGTCTTTTAAATTTTTGAATGCAACATTCCTTCCTCGAAGGCTGCCAAAGAATGTAACAATTGAGATGATCGATTTATTTGCCTTGCTGCAATAAAAAGCAATTTAAAAAAATAAACTAAATTATCTGTAAATTATTTGAACAATTCACACAACGCTACGGCGGCTTAGCAGACAACGGATCAACATCACATAACTAATTTTTTTTTTTTTTTGAAAATACATATTGGTTCAAACAGACACGTACAGGCACACAAGTGATGTTCTATTGTTTTCAGCACACTGACCCAAACTACTCATGCGCCTACGTGACGATCTCGACGGAGGACGGGCACCGCGGCTACGGGCTCACGTTCACCTGCGGCCGCGGCACCGAAGTGGTGGTGCTCGCCATACGAGCCCTGAAGAAGTTCGTGTTAGGAAAGAACGCCGCTGACATCTACGCAGACTTCGCCGGCTTCTGGCGCGCTCTCACTAATGATTCCCAAATGAGATGGGTAATTAAGTATTACTTATTGTGACTGTAGGTAGATTATACTACTTTTTAGTAGAAAATGGTCGCTGTTTACGAAATTCAATCAAGAGACGATGGCACACTATTGACCAAATGAGCAGGAAACATAGTGCTAAAAATACGCAAGGAAACATGAATTACCATTTAGGCATTTACATACTCTCTGCCCGGCGGTAGTTCGAACGGGCTATTCCACTTATCCCACCTAGCCATCCCACCTGGGTGGGAAAAGTGGAATATTTTTTCCACTCTTCCCACCCGGGTGGAATAAGTTCTTTTCGTGACATTAAAACAAGTGAATGTCGGAAAAACAAGTGAATATCAGGAAAACAAGTGAATGTTAGGAAAACAAATGAATGTCGGGGAAACAAGTGAAGGTAGAAAAACATTGTCTAAAGATTTGAAGTTAAAAAACAAGTGCAGACGATTTTCGACCTTATTGACATTTACAATTTTGTTGCTTTTTCCCAAAAGCTTGTTCACTAACTTTGCTATTTCATTAAATTCCGATATTTTGTTAAATGTCGATAAGGTCGAAAATCGCTTGCACCTGTTTTTTATACTTCAAATCACTAGACAATGTTTTTCTACCTTTACTTGTTTCCCGAAATTCATTTATTTTCCCGACATTCACTTGTTTTCCTGACATTCACTTGTATTAATGTCACTAAAAAAACTGTCAAATAATATAAAAAAAAACGTATGCTCCGTGTCAGTTCCCACAACCCTATTTGTTTAGTGGTACTTTAGACCCACCATACCACTAGCGGTATGGTGGGGCTGAAGTGATTTCAAGTGAGCGCTATTTTGATTAATTAATCATAATGGCGGGACTAGTAGGTAAGCCAGTCTCCATATAAAAATCTTCATAGCCCTTTGCGTTCCACTTATCCCACCCGGGTGGGATAAGTGGAAAAATCGCATGACCTTTTATTCCACTTATCCCACACGGGTGGGAAGAGTGGAAAAAAAATTCCACTTTTCCCACCCTGGTGGGAAGGCTAGGTGGGATAAGTGGAATAGCCCGTTCGAACGACCAGAGTGACCGGGCACATGAGGGTTAACACTAGTATTATCCCTCCTTGGTGTCTCAGTAAAGATAGAAATACCACTGACTGGTCAAGATCTCAATTCATTGAACTTATTCCAACCTACACGAGTCCTATCATCAATAAATCACTGTTATGTCTGCAGATTGGCCCAGAAAAGGGAGTTATCCACCTAGCTGCAGCAGCGATCCTTAACGCTTTGTGGGACATGTGGGCGAGACTCGAGAACAAGCCACTGTGGAAGCTATTGGCAGATATGGAGCCTGAGGTATGCATTGTTTCCCGTTGATAAGTATTTGAATTTGTAGTGGACCTATAAGTAATTGATGTAATTTTTTTTACGGTCGAAATTAGTCTTTTATAATTTTTTGGACCCACAGTTCATCTGTAGTGTGGAAGTTGAACGTGCAAATTTGGAAAAAGTTTAAATTTGCAATATCTTGAAAACCGAGCAACTTTTACTGAGGTCATGTTAGGCTTGTTCAAAGCCTCTTGTGCTGGCTTACCCCCAGTGTCAATGTGACGTGTCATTTTTGGGACATCCTGTATAAAAACTGTTGTTTACCTTCAAAGTTATGAAACGATATAATTTATGATAATATGGTTATCACGGTACCTACCAATGCACTGTTTAATTTTATCTGCTTGTTTACCAGCATTAAATATAATATTGTAATAGTCTTGTTTTCTTTACTTCGTTCGACAGGAGATAGTCTCAACTATCGATTTTCGTTACATAACAGACGTTATCACCAAAGACGAGGCTATCAAATTGCTCAACGCTAAAAGGGTTGGGAAAGAAAAGAGAATACAATTTTTGCTGGAAAATGGCTATCCGGCGTACACAACTCAAGTTGGTAAGTAGGTAAGCTTTATTTTGATGCTAAAATATGAAAAAACATCCTTTTTCTGTCACGATGTTTACCGTCACCATTGTTGTTACGCATGTGAAAGAACTCTAGAAACCATTCTACTACAACAATTCTAATATAATGAGGGACTGAATAATCCGCTATACGGCTGAAGCGGTATCGATACAAACCGTTTATCTTTTAACATTCTTAAATACTGTTTTCAATTTTGCGTTTGTCTTAAGCAGTATTAAACCGTTTAATCCTGCGGCGATTATAAACGAAAGAGACAACAAATTTAGTAGGTGGGGCCTGGATTAAAGGCATGAGATGCAGTGTATTTCATTTGCACTTAAAGACGGCACGGCCAAATACTGAGCGGAGACCATTTTGGTACCAACAACCTTGTTTTTATTGTAATTTTAAATACGTTACTGATTTTTTGTTTTGATATTAGTCCTTTTGTTTTGTTTGTTCTGTGATTTCTTTTTTGTTTTTTAGCAACTTTACTGTGTCTGTACTGTTTAGTTAAAGTTTTATTGGTACCAAAGAAAGATTTATTCTATTTATTCTATTTAGGTATAATTTTGTTTTATGACCCCGTAAAATAACATAGGGCGGAGGCACCAAATATCGGCCATGTCAACTTTTTTTTGACCTTTCACTGCTTGTAATTTTTACATTAATTGCTTTGACTTTCTTTCAATTACTGTTTTGTGTAGAGGAATAATGAAACTCCATTATTACATTCGCCAAATAACGAATTCTTTGTTAGATTTCAAAATATAGATGTTTGTTTCCAAACTTGCCGATTTTCCCTAATATCGGCCTCTAACACCCAAATATCCGCCGCCTATAACCCTAATATCGGCATACCTTTTCAAAGGGAAAAAGTTTGTTCAAAAAGTAAGAATGTATTACAATAATTCGACATTCTTAATACAAACAAAGAAAAGAACCACAAAAAATATATAAAAAATATTACCGACTTTTTTTATATATTTATTTACTATGCCAGCACTTGACCTTAAAGTTGCCTGATGTTAAACAACTATGCGGTTTACGATGGAGCGCGCTTGCTTAGAAAAAGCCCGTTAATTCTGGCCTTGAAGAGCACAAAGTTATATAATGGTCAGGAAAGATGGACCCAGGTATAGAGTTCCACACCTGCACAGTCCGTATCAAAAAAAAATGAAGCAAATCATTTAGTTTGTACGCGCGGCATTTTCACTGTATACGGATAAGTCTCTGACCAAGTCAAGTCGTTCGGTAATGGAACGGAGCCAAATCCAAAATGGAAGGTATAACCAAATCGTACAGTCGAGCAGCACATTCACCAACGTGAATACGAAAAAAAAAACGGAGAACGTCCTGTAAAAGACGGAGAGCCCAGCAATCTTCCAACGATGATCGAGACTTTGCAGTTCTCGACCAAAGCATCATCGCCGATAAGCCTCTTCGCATGCCGCTCAATAGAGTCAAAGGCAGCCAGCTGAGCAGAGCAGAACCACCTCCAAAGATGGTAGCAAAACTATTTGCAGGAACGGACTTGAGCTCTGTAAAGTTTAAGGAGCTGTTACGCAATCAAGTAGCGTATGATTCTGGAAAGGATGCCAATCTCTTTAAAAACAGTTACTGCTACGGACTCTATAGCTCCCGAAGTTAACCCTAGAGTGCTCGTGCTATGAGCAATTTGTCGCCCGCGGCGAAAAAATCGTATTATTTTATACACGATGCATTTGACGAGGTCAAGCGTTCTAGTAGCTGCTACCCCGTTCCTCACCGTCTTGTTTTGGAAATTAGAAGAAATTCAGTTCACGGGTGACCAAATCAAAAAACCGATTATTGACGGGGTGTCGCGTTTGGCGGCAAATTGGTCACCGCGCGACTACTCACGTAATTAAAATTCGTGTGTCAGGTTTTCTAGATTAGTGGAAATATGAATAGTTGTAGTCGTATATCATGTTGTTTTAGTCTAAATAGCGTAATAGCATACATTATAAATCAGTTTTGTGACATTTTTTTCTAAAAAAAATATAAGTAAGCGACAGGGGCGTACGATGCAGAAAATGCGCCTTGTTAAAATTAAAAAAATAATTACATTATATATTCAAAACCTTTTTTTTTTCATAAATACTTAGCTCAAAACTTTAATAAATGTTATTTACTGAAAGTTTATGATATATTCTATCATTTAAAAATTAATTTAAATACAATTATCAAAATAAAGCTTGTTAGAGTATGGGCGGCAAAATGCTTCCTGCGCGATCACTCACGTTACACGGAAAGGCGCGACTACTCTAGGGTTAAGGTTGGAAGATAATTTTATACGGCTAAAAGCTGTAGTCGGTCAGATAGAACTCAAAAAATCACTCTTTTTGTGGAAAAAATACAAGCCTGCGTTTTACTGGGGTAACTGGGGTTGAGTCTGAGACAATTTGAAGGGTCTGACTCAATTTGCCACCATGTTAGATCCTTCAATTTAAATACTTCTCAACGCAATGAGTCGATCTAGGAATTTGACCTGAAAATGCCGCCAAACGACGCACGTCCGTACCTCCCGCACTCTTTTGCATAAAAACAATTATTATTTTAGGTAATTTTTTTAAGTTGTGGCGCATTTTCTCTAGACGGCCGATATTAGGAGGGGGCCGATATAAGGAGCCTCCACCCTAAATTGATTTAAACCTTTTTGTAGACAAAGCAATTTTCTACAACTTTTGCCTTAATTTTTTTTTCATATTTCAGTAAGTTTTCGAGATGTTTAGGAAAAAGTAATTTTTTTCACCCTTTTCCATTATTTTTTCGTATAACCCCGGTGACTCACGACCCTGCATTTTTAGTATGTCATATAATACGGGGTCATAAGAAAAATTTTGGCACTAGTTTCAGCTTTTCAGCTAAAATGGCAAAGTTAGAGCTTCATTGACTGGACTCAATATTACCACTCAATATTCATGACAACTAAAAACGTAAACAACAAGAATAACACAACATGCGAAGATCAACGCGAGAATCATTGCAAAAGTTATCAGTAAAGATTATTTTAGAGCATTGAAGCCTTATGTAGCCAACACGTTGTGACACGATTCTATCGCATCCAATGACGGTACGCTCATCGGACTGTCCTTTTCTAAGATCAAAAAATGAACGAAAATGAACTTTATTAACAAAACTGTTTCTGTTCGGGTTTATTCAGCCGTATATACTGCTGAATCCCATGTTAAGGTTTTTCAAAGAATCGTAAAAATTAAACAGTTTAATACACCAAAAAGGGTAACCTTTTCGGTCCCTGATGAACACCCATCACTCAGTAATAGTCCTGCAATAGTAAAATTAATGTTTATTGAAATAAATATTAATAGTCCATGAAATATTTTAGGTTGGATGGGCTACAGTGATGAAATAGTGGAAGAACTATGCAAAAAATATTTGAAATTAGGATTTACTCATTTCAAAGTAAAAGTCGGAACAACACTCGAAGATGATATTCGACGATGCAGTGTGGTGCGCAAATGCATAGGAAATAATAATTACCTGGTAAGTAGGTACTCTACCACCACTTAAGCAAAGCTGTGAAATGGTTTTTAAACCAAACATAATCTATATAATTATATAAAACTCAAAGGTGACTGACTGACATAGATAGATATCAACGCACAGCCCAAACCACTGGACGGATCGGGCTGAAATTTGGCATGCAGGTAGATGTTATTACGTAGGCATCCAGTAAGAAAGGATTTTGATCAATTCCCACGGGAACGGTTACCACGCGGGTGAAACCGCGGGCGGCGGCTAGTGGTTGATAAGAATAAGTATCATCCTATTAACGACATTTATTTTAAACGAATGTTTGTTTTAGGGTTATTCCCCCAACAAAATAAACGTCAGAGGAACATCTTCCACTTTTTGTCTACGGTTGACTAAATGTGGCTACTTATTATTTTTTAGATGGTGGATGCAAATCAGGCATGGAGTGTGAATGAAGCCATCGATTGGATGATTAAGCTGGCTCCGTTTAAACCCATGTGGATTGAGGAGCCCACGTCTCCGGACGACGTCCTCGGGCACGCTACTATTTCTAAAGCGCTGAAGTGAGTGCCCATTGGTTCACAAATAAAGAAATAACTTTTTAATGCTAAAATGTCGATGAACAAAGCATGTGTTGAATAGCATTTTAGCACAATTTCAAGAAAAAATTAGTTGTATATGGCTACACATTATTATAAATGTGCCATAAAAGTCGTTAACATGCCATTTCGAATAAAGTATTATGAAATAAATAAAAAATATGATTTTTTTATGTAGATAATATTAATATATGTATAACACAATTCAAGGCAGAGACACATAAAAAGAAGTTAAAACATTTTTAACACTTTTTAAAAACGTGTTTCGCAACCTGCGTATATTTTAACCAAAACAATGCGTACTTATTTCAGGCCATACGAAATAGGCGTGGCCACGGGCGAGATGTGCGCGAACCGCGTAATGTTCAAGCAGTTCCTGCAGAGCGGCGGCATGCAGTTCTGCCAGATCGACTCCGCGCGCATTGGCGGCGTCAACGAGATACTCGCCGTCTACCTTATGGCGGAGAAGCTTAACGGTAAGTCGAGTTCAAAAATGTTTTTGACGTGACAAACGTCTTAAAATTCGATGGAGCCGGCTGCACGCACGAAAAAACATGACTCATACGGCGTTACCTCGCTCCGAGGCGTTCCATTTAAGATGGCCGCCAAATAAGGCCCGCAAAGCACGTTGCGTTTGTCGTTGCGTTTGCAGTGAATATTGGATATCATGTGCAAATTGGTTTTTATATGAGGTAAAGACAATGATAACCAAATGTTTACCTACATATATTTAAATTTAAACAATAAGTTAAATATTAAAACTAAGGTTTACTATTGAATGACAAAAAACGTATGAAAAACGATCATTTTACAAACAACGTTTGAAAATCTATTCATTTGACAAACTTTCATTTCGCAAACATATTACTTTAAAAACAATCATTTGACAAAATACAGGTTTCGCAAATGCTTTAAATATTAAATTATTAAATTGTTAAAGTTTTATTTTAAAAATAATCACATGACTAAATAATTCGTATGACAAACTGATGATTTTACAAAAAGTTAGAAGATAAATTATTAGTTTTTAAAAATAACTATTTTTTCAAATATATATAAATCAAATTTTGAAAATATTAAATTGCAGGGATGCAATTTTCACCTTGGACAGATTATTTAAAGGCAAGTAATAATTTTGTATTAATACTTTTTCCATAGAAACTTTAGTCTTTAAAAAAAATACACACTGCCTGAATTATTAAGCGAAATAAGTAGAATTCGGCCCTGGCACTCGCCGGCCGCTGCCGCGGCACGCTCGCTTCGCTCGCTCGGCTCGTGCTTGTGCTCGCAGTTCTAACCTAACCTAACCGACCATTGTTTCAGTTGACCCTACACATAATAAATGATTTCGTGCTTAAAGTAAAATATTCGATATGTGTAATTAAATATGTTATTTTTATAAAGTAATAATTTACACGTACTTTATCTAGCTAACTACCTTGTATTAACGTAAATATTACCAAGCAATGCATTTTGTCAAATGTTATTTATGCTTTACGTTGTTTTGCCAAGTAACATGTTTAGAAAATAATCAATTTGTAAATTGATGTTTTGGCATAACATTTTGTTTTTTTGTAAACAGATTGTCTAATGCGTAGTTTATTAAACAAAAGTTTGTAAAATAATAAATTTATCAAGTAAAATTTTGTCAAACGTTGTTTGTCAAATGAAAATTTGTCATTCGTTTTTTGTCATATGAACGGACACCTAAAACTAAACTCAAAATAATTTTCTTATGACGTTGTCACGTTCAACTATTGTCAGTAAAGTGACAACAGACAACCGATTTTTTCAAAATATTTACCATCTAGGTTTACACCTTTCTATTACTACTTAGTACCTAAGCGAAGAGTGAAGCTTTTTGCGGGCCAATAAAATTAACTTGACGAACAATTTGTGGTACCTAATAGTTTCCGTTTGAAGTTATTTATTCACAGTACACGTTTACCCATTTCTATATGACCAGTAAATCAAGCGTATTTTTTTTTGGGCTAATGACGATACTCGTGGATAAGGACAGATCTTGCGGGGCCATTGGACTGACATTAGGCCTTATAGGTCCAAATCCCCCACCCCTTTTGTTCCCTTCTCCCCATAGCCCTTACCCCTCCCTCCATTTTCCTTTAAAGGCGGACGACACATCTGAGTCCTATTCGCAGTTCTATAGGCGGTAGCGATTCGTTACCATCGTGTCACACAAGTTAGTTGGCCTCCCTCTTTAATCTAGTGTATCTTTACAATATAACGCTTACTGTAACTTTCTGTCGTATTTTTTTATTTATTACAAAAGGAGGCAAACAAGCACCTGATCACCTCTCTGATCTGATGGTAAATGAGATCACCATTGTCTATTGTCATATTTTTTCAGTAAAAGTGTGCCCCCACGCTGGAGGCGTGGGTCTGTGCGAGATGGTGCAACACCTGCAGATGTGGGACTACGCCAGCCTGTCGGGAACCATGGACGGCCGGCTCGTGGAGTACGTCGACCAACAGCACGAGCACTTCTACGACCCGTGCGTCGTGGAAAACGCAAGATATGTGGCTCCGAAGGTACTTATGAAATATCAATAAAGTACAGAGTCCGGCAAACATCTTGACGCCTCGTTCAAAGAAGTGGGGGAAAGTTCGCTAATGTGTCCAACTGCTACCCACATGACCAATAGCGCGCGCGCATCAAAATTCGCGTTCTTCGCAATCCTCACCCGATTTCAAGATGTTTGCCGTGCACTATAACATACTTAAAATTACCAAAAGAGAAAATATTTCGCATAATTTCCAGAGGTTCCCAAAAACATGTATTCTGTAGAAATTGAATACGGTCATGTTAATTAATAATAACAAAATGGTCACCATTAAAATTTTGTCATTAGCAATGTTAAGTCGCCTGGGTACATTGCTAATGCCGAAATAATAAATAGTATGTTATTATATCTTTGAAATTTTGTTTGTTTCCGTCTAATAAAAGTTTCTCTTTATATTTGTTTCCAGTTGCCAGGATACAGCACGCAATTCTTACCGGAAACTTTGGAAAAGTTTTTATATCCACAAGGAACCGAATGGCAGAAGATGTTTAGAGAGGGTGTCTTCCCGCTTCCAGACGAAGCTGAACTAATTAATTTATAAATAAAACGAAAATGTGAACAGTTCAAAACTTTATAAAAATACGTCCCTAATTAAATAAAACTATTTACAATAAATCTAACAACTTTGCAGCCTTAACTTATATGAAATATTGATTATTGAAGTGTGTAGACTGAGGACTTACGTTGCATTATAACAAAAAATATATATACCGCAAAGACGAAGCCATTATAGCTTTCAACTGTCCATTTAGAAAATTGGTTTATAAATGTGCTTCACTTTTTTACATGATTTGATTCGCTACATTTGGCTTTGCATTTTTAAATTATTCCAACTCCGAAGTATCACAAATAGTGCTTAAGTTTTCTTACACTTGTGCCGTAGATTACAAGTAAACTCCGCAATCCATTTAGGCTTGATAAGACGCTGCGAAGGCATTTTGTTCGGCACATCATCACAGTTATTGATTGGCGACGAGTGGAAGTAACTGGACACACGTTGGCGACGAGTGGAAGTAACTGGACACACGTTGGCGACGAGTGGAAGTAACTGGACACACATTGGCGGCGAGTGGAAGTAACTGGACACACGTTGGCGACGAGTGGAAGTAACTGGACACAAAACGTGTCTACGTCTGCGCAGCACCTAAATCCCTTAGGCCATGTCCAGAATGGCGCGTAAAGATTTGCGACGAATTCGCTTTTCTAAACAAGGCCTTAACCGAGGCAGACACTATGTTTTCTTTTGGAACGCGAAAGCACTAAGCTTGGACTGTTTAGGCGCGTTGGCGACGGGCGGATCCGCTGCGGCGTCATCGTCTCGCTTCCTCTTGGTAGGCTGTGTGTCCGCCTTGGCCTGTATCGCCTTGAAGGATCGCACGCCCACGCGCGTTAGTTCAGACGGCGTGCACTCCGGGTTCTGTTGCTCTAGCGTCTGCTTGTTGCGTGAGAACCAGTCGACGAATGTTTCGCCTTCTAGAGGTTTTAAGGGCTGGAAAAAAAAATGTATTAATAAAATTAGCTATAATTGGCTAATCGGTACAGCAAGCGCATAATTATAATGGAACAGGGATAGTGTGCGATAGAAAATTTTATTTTTCGATAGTATTTGAAATTTTAACAGATACATATATGCTGCGATTATTATTGTACACAATACGTACGTATTACAATCAACACAGGCACAGTCGTACACTTATACATGTACTTTGAAGGGCTCTTGTAAACAGTATCTTATCTTGCATTGGGGACCGATGTCTAACGGATGCATATCTAACCTCAGCTCTGGGCCAATTTGTACATAAAACAGTATATTAGTAAAAAAACTCACATCTTCGTTTTCTGCGAGTTCACGTGTTGAGTGTACTTCAACTAGCGTCCGTTCGGTTAAACTCAGTGGGCTTTGCACATTCTTTGCTACTTCTTGCTGTTTTCTGAATGGATTTCTTGCTCCACCTGGGGATGACTTTAAAATTGGCTGAAAAAAATTTTTAGTGAAATATGAGTAAATTACCATAATTATTATCGTTATTTATTTCAAATCATATTGTATACCTCATTAAAAGTGTTAAGTTATAAAACCGATGGCTATTTTAAGCCCGTTTCGTTTGGTAATGGCAATTGCATAATTTCGTTTCTAAATGTTTTTACAATTAATGAAAGAGGAATGTTAACGACAGTTTGAATTCTAAATATTAATATTATAATGAAATTTTAATAGCCTACCTGTTATTTTTGTTTTAAATCTAGTTTGTTATTATCGGAGCAAGGTAAGATTTAAAAATAAAACCTGTTTTTTTAATTTTGTTTACCCCCGTACGACGCCGGGGCGGATTGCTATATATACGTTCACATAGCGACTCACCGTACTAATAGAGACTTTATTTATGAGGATAGTTTAGGCGCTTAAGCTTGCCAGTTAGACTTTTAGTAAGATCGATAAAATAAGGCCTATTTTACTTCTTGCCTACTTTTTATAAAACGCGCACGTTGCATTATTGCAATCAGTACGTTCTATTTTTCTGTTACAAAAAACCGTTAACCGATTTATCGGACGTGGGCAGGCAGCGAAAGAGTGATAAGGCTATTCTTATTTTATCGCGGAAAAATATGTATATATCGTCGTATAGTCCGCGCGAGTGAATCACCTGCCAAAAAACTAAAAAAATAAATAAATATACGAACACAAAACTTACCACAGGTTTAATCGGCGTAACGGTTTCAGTCTTATCCCTAGCCTTCTGCGGTATGATAAGACTAGCGTTCAGATCCTCTGCGGCTGTGACGTCATACGTCTCCTGTGTGTCGAGCTCAGTGAAGTGCGAGTCTTGAGCGATATTATGTGCGTCATGAGTCCAGGCGTCGGACAGCGCGCCTAGTTTGTCGGCCAGGTGCACGCGGCCGAGGCGAGAGGCGTACTTCGCGGCTAGAGGGAGCAGTCGCTCGTCCTTTAGCAACTCCATTAGCTCGAGTGCTCGCTGTTCTATTTCGCTTCGGCAAGCGAGCTGGAAATACAGAAATGACATTAGTTTCAGTATCTTGCGACTAATTATGATGTTGATATAACTACATCTTCTATCATGTAGTAATTTCTTGGTGTACCTTAACAATGTAACCGATGAGTCAAATGTCAAACTAAAATTGTAGGATCGCCAAGTTTTATCAACGGTGCCTGGTGGCTATGGTTCAATGTTCTCTCTTGGAGTGTTTTGTTACAATTTTGCTTGTGCGATGCAGAAGTCCATAGTAACGGCGATGTTTAAATTCGACACATCGATTACAATGATTCCTTGTAGTGTCGGTCAATCATACCTACCTTATATCATCATCATTAATCAAAAGACATCTAAAGCTGTACACAAGGATCTCCAAACCAAAATGTTCACAGAAGGATATTCCGATATTCGACATTTCAAGCGTAACGGCATCTTCCTCTCTCTCTCTCTCGCTCCATTAATATTGTAGAAACAGCCAGAACAGTTATGGCGATAGAAGTCTAGTCAAGAATAGTCATAAATTTTAATATAAGTGAACAACTAACAGCGAAGAGCTTGAGCGCAGTCTCCCTGGCGGCCTTGACGTCGGTGTCGGCCGCCGTGTG
The DNA here is from genome assembly GCA_949319885.1 of Mecyna flavalis. Classification (NCBI taxonomy): domain Eukaryota; kingdom Metazoa; phylum Arthropoda; class Insecta; order Lepidoptera; family Crambidae; genus Mecyna; species Mecyna flavalis. Next base: position 7,211,770 of record OX439426.1, read on the forward strand.
CGCCCAGCGCAGCAGCCGCTCCTCCAGCTGCGCCTTCTCGCCGTCCAACTCGCATAGAGGGATCTGAGGACAAGGTTTAACCCTTTGTAGCGCACAGGCAGTTGAAATTTTTCATTCGTTTTCGTCGGTATTACAAGTTCATAAGGTTCAAATTATGGTAGGCATAATTTCGACACTGCCTACTTAAAGGAGGTTTATCAAAAATTTTTATTTAACCTTTAAAATAGTTTCACCACTGACAGCATCTATGATGTTATTGGACAGCGGTTAAACCCGGCCTTAGTATAATAATAACATTTAAAAATAGAAAACTATCACTAGGTACTGAAAAGCAATTTAAGAAGTATCAGAGTCAGAGACATCTCGGTGGTGTAAAGGTTTTAATACCTGGGTCAGAAAAAAAGGTTTCGCATGTTTCGAACACCACTCGGAGTTGTGTGTGATCACGCATTAAGCAAATGTGGTGATTATGTCAGTACCTACCTATGAATGTGATGATGACTTGATTTCAATAGAAACCTATACCCTGTAGTGGGAGTTGGGACATTATAAAGTTATTTTTTTTTACTAAATAAGTAATTACCTCCAGAAAAGCTGATATGAAAAGAATATATTAACCTGAATGGGAAGCTCTGTTATAATAGGTTTTGGCACTGTTTGTGGGAAGGACGTTCCTCTGCATAATATAGCTCGAACAGTCTGTGTCGGTTCACTAATCTGAAAAACAAAAATTAAAAATCATTTAAATATTACAACTGCTGTATGCGTGATAATGCGTGCTATTTATTTATCTTATTTTATTTTATTTATTTATATTATCACAACCATATAATTAACATATTTGTGCGTGTGAGGGTGGGGTTTATCACGTTAAATTAAATTTAATCCTTTGTTTATAAGTTCTAAATTCTAGTAGTTTTGCATTCAAATAACAACATTGATGTTATTATGATAAATGGAAACAGCATTAAAGTTCTTATAGTCGAGTCATTTTAATAGGCCACATTTGACAGTTCATTTATGCAAATAAAAATATCCCTTACGCTAAAGGAATAAAACTCAAGGAAACAACATCAATTCTTATTAATACAATTATTTATTTAGAAAAATAGAATCTACTCCTGATGTACATAAGTAGCACTTTTCTTTGCATAAATGAACTGTCAAATGTGGCCTATTAAACTGACTCGACTATAGTGCACACTTACCGAGACAATGAACCAAGTGTCGGAAGCTCCTCTGGAGTGCGCAGTGGTGTCGCAGAGAGGCATCCACACGCCGCTGGCCACGTCGTACAGCCGCAGCGCGCCCGTCGAGTCGAACGCGCACGGCGACCCCGCGTCCGTCGCGCCCAGCCACGCGAGTCTGGAGCTTGGCGTCAGCGGCAGAAGGACGGATTTACAGCGCACTTGACGACCTGGAATGGTAATATAAGAGCTCGTATAGTCCGCGCCAACTTAATTGGCTTGTCTGAAGTTAGCTGCGAACGTCGTTTGCACACTGCGTCCACCCTTAATGTAAATCTTAGGCTAAATTGCAATTTAATCTATCAATCAGATGACTTAAACTTTATCTACAAATCTATCTTTCTGTAGATTACAAAAAAGGAAAGAAGATAAATTATTTTTGCAATGTAACATAAATTTTATAATTCCATTTTAAAGAAAAACATCATTAATTAGCATTTTTTACGTCTAATTACCCGGCGTTTAACATGCGTAGCGTCCAAACAACTTATCTTATCAGTTTAAAAAGTGATTAAGTGAACTTTGACAGGGGAGATAATTTACAGAAGGTCATCGCTTAATACTATCATAAAAATGCAACCCAAATAAAGATAGCCTTTTTATTGATTAAAAAGAAACGGTAAAAGAAACATGATAAAGTATATTCTAACAAAGGATTATTGTTTAAAAGTTGGTAGACCTCTTTTTTATAATGACCGAATTTTCCCTATACGGGTAATTTTTTAAATCATGACAAGTAAATGGAGCTTCCGTGGAACAGTGGTTAAGCCAATATTCACTGTGGGACACATTACACTTGAAATAGTCTCAAAGGTCAGAGGAGCCTTAATTATTCCAACACTTACCATTCATAGCTATTATATCCATTGAGAGATGCTGGTCAGAAACCCCAGGGTCTGTAGAGTGATACACGGCAAATACTGTGGTATTGTATCCCGCCAGTGATACCACAGGCCCCGCCAAAGATATGACCTGGAATCATTGGATGGGTTCAGAACGCAACCAAAGACAGGACTTTGTTTACGTCATACGTTTGGCTTAACTAAGCTCATTGTGTGTTCCTCGGCCGATTTCGACCACGGCGACCGCTTCCAAAATTTTAAGCTATTGGCGTTGATGACTCCGCATGTGACTCACGAAGCCAATTTTATTGCTGAACGATCTTGCACATTGCAAGCATGTGAGCATGTGAGTACATCGTTTAATCCCAACCCATCAGCCAAATGACGCTCACTGCTAGGCGTAGGCTTTCCCCAAAGACCTCTAGTTGGTCCTATGCTGCTTACATCCAGCGTTTACCCACTTGCAAGATCGTCGCTCCATCTTGCAGGGGGTCTATCAACGGAGACTTGGTAGCTGACCCACTACCCAAGGGATTTAAACCGCTCCACCTACCTGCCTTTGCGTGCCAAGCGGCGTGAACAACCGCAGAAGCCGTGCATTGGTGGCGACGCCCACGACGCCAGTGCTGGCAGTCACGCATAGGATCTCTTCAGTATCAGGCATCGACACGCTCCACTCTTTACTGCTGCCTACCAGAGATATGCAAACCAGTTTGCTGGAACATAAAAAGATTAGATTGTTTCTTCAAATATTTTTTAGCCTCCCAGCGCCCTCGACGAAAATAGCCTGTAGAAAATAGAAGAGACACCGCAAGAAACATCCTGTGTTAATGTTAAAATTATATCAATGATTCAAAATTGGCAGGTTTATTACAACTATTACTGTCCAGGGAATTTTGAAATCTGTTTCTTTTCGTATTTTCGATCAACGCGAAACTATGTAAAACTGACATGGAACTAGTCAACTAACATCCTGTAATTTTGCCATCCTTGGGTTTAGTTACTACTTTCATATTGCATTTAATATCTTATAAAATTTTATTAAACACAAGTACTTGAGCTGTTTACAATGCCTAGATAATTTTCATATCGCCTTATATAATATTAACCATATTGTCAATTATCTGAAAACACAACACTCACCTTGGTGTTTCACATGCTAAAGCAAGCACACTTGTCGATAAACTAGCCATTGTATGATTCAAGTAGTTGTTCAAATGTAATCCATGATGAACATTTGTATCATGAAACTCTACATCTATACTTGACTCCCCATTTTCCTGTGTATGGCAACGTACAATACCCACATCATTCCAACACATGTATCTGCAAGTAAAAAATTTAATTAATGAAAAAAATACTTACATACTTTAGAAAGTTTTATAATTTTATACTTAAGTTGAGATGACATTATTCTGACTTCGATACATCGAATCAGGTAAGTTTGCATGCACAGGTGCACTCTTTATTTCCTTAATCTTATAACACAGTGACATGACTAAAGAAAGATCAGGTGCAGGACTACTGGTTTTACATGCTATCTGAGGCACACAGGTAGTTTTTACACTACCAACTGCCAGACTCCAAACTTTGACTGAATATTTTCTAAACAGAAGAACCCAATCAAATTGAGCATGATGGTGTGTAATTATGTATGCATACAAGTACCTATGTTCGAGGTGCGCGGGAGTGGCTGAGGGCTGGAAAGGCGGCTGCGGGGGGACGGCGGAGGCGGCGGCGTAGGGCGCGGGCGACGCGGCGCGCGACTCCAGCGGACCCACATCATGGCCTAACGTCTCGTTCTTCAGCTTCTCAAGCGATATTGCGTTATCGTCGTCGCTGTCATCGTTCTGGATTATATCTCCAAAGTCATCATCTGGAGATTAAACAAATATCATCAGACAGCTCCATCTGACCCTAAAACTAAGTAAACTTTTATGCAGCCAGTCTGGTAAGTAATCTGTGCAGTGGCAGTCAAAATGACCCAACATTCGTTCCCAACCATTCTGATTGAAAATAAATACATATTTGTGGATGTGGTTGTGACTACTGGTAGTATCTGGTACTTTAGATAGCTAGCCTATAATAGTATAAAACCAGATGTTTTGGTGTAAATTGCATTTCAATGCAATTTTAATTAGTAAAAAAATACTAAAATACTTACCATCCACTCTTTCAACTGTCTCAATTTCATCTCTGCTTGCACTATCCTTTCCATAGCAGTTCATAAGGCACCCTAGTTGACCAGCAACATCACAGTATGCTAACACTCCTTTACCTGTTTAAGTTTACAAAGACACTTTATTTATGCTCATCTACTTTTAATACAAAATTCATTAATTAATTATTTCTTACCTTTTGGATTCCAAGCCATAGCAGAAACATTATGTGAAGTAGGATGGTCAATAATACCCATACAGGTTCCAGATTCAACTTCCCAGACAGCTATTTGACCGGCTATAGTACTGCCTGCTAAATACTGACCGCATGGTGAAAATATGCACTGCGATATTGCACATTTGATCTGAGAAAAGGCAAACATTGACCATTTTAAATTTTAAAAATAATAAAATGAAAAACTAAACAACATGAAACTTTTCATCTCAAAAGTTGACTTCGCACAGTTGCCAGAAGGTTGCTTATATGAAATCAATTATGAAGCACTTGTATTCTAGGTATCATAATCAACAATAATACTATAAATACTAAGATAATTACTAATAAACCATGTGAAACAACAAATACATTTACAATAATGAATGAGCAAACTCATAATACTAACTGAACTGTGTGTAAAAGTCATTCTTTGGCTCCAGGTTTCACAATCCAACAGACTAATCTCTCTATTATTGGGATATGCAAGATATTTTCCTTCTGATGGCTCAAAGTCCATGCGGCCTAAAAAATACAATATTTTTCATACAATACAGAAAAACAACATACCAAAAACAATGTTATGCATAATAAGTGCTTTTAAAAATAAACCTTTTTCATATTTTATGGCAACTTACACAATACTTTAGCTGAATAAAAAGTGTTAATTTTAGGAACACAAGTAATCTCTTTTACAATCTTTTGAGTGTCCATATCCCATATCCTCATCACCCCATCACCACAGGCAGTGCTGGCATATTTCATATGTGGACAGGTCGCTATACTGAGAACAGGTCCCTTGTGTTCTGACATGATGAATAATGGAGCTCCTCCTTCCAGACTACATATTCTTGCCTCCATATTTTCTGAAGAGCAGCCCAATGCCTGCAAAAGGAAAAGAGACTTACAATTTCTGGTGAAGTTAATTAAGTGCCGGTCTTTCTAGCAGTCATCATCCAGTAGTTTCTTTCTGACAGAGAGTAGCAAGAACCAATATTAATCATCATCAACATAACTAGGCAAAAGACTGCCTTTGGAAGGAAAAGGTAAGATAATGGAAAGGCATTGAAAATTGCATTCATAAATGTACTTACATCTATTTTAGTTGAGGACTTAATCTGGGTAACAGGTGCAGTAAATCTAGTAACAATGCCATCTTTATCAAATGCTGGGAATGTATAAGCTTGCACCACATGGCTGTCTGTAGCAACATACAGCCTTTTATCTTTGAAACAAACTGCAAGAGCACTTTCTCCAACACAATGAGAGGTTGGATCGTCATCTTCAATGTCCATCCATATTCTGACATCTCCATCGTGTCCACAGGTGATTAGGTGCCTGTGAAAAGAACAATTTTGTTTATGCATTGATACTATTGTTTACGATACCAAAGCAAAGTCATAAATTACTGCAACACATAATTAAACAAATAATACAATAAAGGGTTTCAATATCTAAAGAAATGGATGATTGCCATCGTATGATTTCGTGAATTTTGTATTGTCTCCATTTTCAGATGAAACAAAATTCAAGATGAAAATTAGTGATCAACTTAAGTATGTACATAAAAACAATACTGACTGTCCATCTTCTGTATAACAAACATCAGTGTGTCCTTCAGCATGAGCATATCTAAGAGGTTTGCTTTCAATTTTCATATTTAAAAGAGTAAAAAGCAAAAATCTTAAAAAATTAACAATACACACTTTACATCAACCACTTCGTCGTTGACAGTTGATTTGACGTTTCAATTTTTGGCGCGAAAATGCATAACTTTTTTAAATTAATTCAATACAAAGAAACCAATATTATTATGTACATTTTTAATAATTAATAACTTTTAACAATACTTAGATCTCTCTGATAGATAGGCACTTTTATTCATAAAAATTTAAATTATTATTTTAGGCCGCCAAGGAAGAACTAAACGAATTAAATACATACTTTTTTCATATAATCGATTATATTATGTCTGAGTCTGAATGATTAATTTTCCCATGGCCATCCCTTTAAATGGGAGCAAGTTGGTTGGTCCGATTTCGTTAGGCGGGCAAATTTAAATGTATTTTTTTCTATTTGTGATAATTATCCACCTGGCACTGCCCTTTATTAACAATATAAATTGTTTTATAACTTTACACACAAATGCCAAAAGGATTGTAGCGAAAAGGGGTAGAAAATAACTACAGGACAGCTGATAATGTTTGATTGACAGTTTCGCATAGAACGTGGCGCCCGCCCCTCATTTGGCGAACTATATCTCGGTCTTTTTCTCTCATATATCCGTTGTTGTAATCCATCTCAGTCTCTCAGTCTTTAACACGGCCACTTCCCGGCCGGTGTGCTCTGTAAATTTTAAGGCCAGTGTGGAATCGTAACAATTTATTTATTTTAATTTATTTAGTCTATACAAGATCATCAAGTGCCAATAAAATCTTCAAATTATAAGGTAAGTTGTGTGTTTTTATATTTACAATAGCTTGAAATATGGGCTGTCATCATCAAATGATGTAATTTTAGCACACTCTTGAAACACCATGTGTAACCTTGGTTTTTTTTTAATAGTTCGCAAGCCGCTAGGTAGCCAATTATTTTAGTGTATCCCTAAAATAGTTTCTGATTTATTAGTTATCGTTTTATTAAGAACGTTTTAAAATAATCTAATTATTTATTCAAGAAAATCGACCAATACTTATTAGAAGTAACATTGTTATTAAATAATATTAAAATTTAAGAGTCGTATGTATGTAACTCTTGAAATATTTTTTAAAAACCTAATCTTCCTTTATAAATTTTTCATCTTCTAAATTTATTTTAAGCTATGTGAAATAAAGCACAAATATGCCTTGCTTGATAAGCAATGTTACGTACTAGACAAATGTGATGACTTATAATCCCGGGATTAGCAAGTTCACGTTCCCCCTACCCTGTGATCAGGAAGTCAGCACAACTCATTGAAAGATAATAGGTATACACGAATTGAATAAAAAATTCCGTTTTCTTTAGGTATAACAAATGCGAAAATGTATCAAAACGGCTTGACCGATTCAGATAAAACAATATTAGGTGTGCTACGCGTAGAAGTATTTTGGGATCCAAGGAAGAACATCCACGCTGCCCTGGCTAGCAGTAGCTAGTATTAAAACTTAGTTTGAATTAAATTTAATTTAACAACTCCACTCGCCTCGCGATTACCCCAAGATGGTCGTCTAGTGGTTAATACCGGGCCGAGATCTCCAGATCCTGGGTTCAATTCCCGGGTCAAGCTAACTTTGTGTCGAGTTTTTACGGAGACAGCTCGGGTTTGTGATCACTGATCACCAATCCGCATTTAGCAAGCGTGATTAAGCCAGTAAGTACCTATCGTTGTAACGATCTCTTGATTTTAAAGATGGAGGCCTGTGGCCTGCAGTGGGACTATTAATAGGCTGTTGTTAATTGAATTAAATAAAAAAACATGTTTCTCTGTTTTAGATGGCGAACCAAGGATTTTTAAAGGACAAAGTAGGTTTTGCTACCACTGCTATTCACGCTGGCCAAGAACCCGAGAAATGGTCGTCAGCAGCCGTTGTGCCGCCAATCGTTACTTCAACGACTTTTAAGCAACCTGCGCCGGCCGAACACACGGTATAAATAAACATGCATGATCTTGTATGAATAATTAATTTAAATATTTGGACAGTGATACAATAAAACAAAATCTTTTTCTTTTATTGCAATGTGTAACAAGATAAGCAGATCGTACACCTGTTGGTAAGCGCCACGTTTGCACTTAGACAGTACAGTGCCAAACAGTAACTAAGCAATAGGCTAGTTGACAAAATTTGGAAATTCGTTTAAAACTATAGTTTAGTATCTATTTTACCTCAAATATATATTATTTTTAGAAAAATAGGCCTTTTTCATAAGTATTTTGCTTTTTAATTGGAAAGGCCAAGACTGTCATGGCGTCTTGAATGACGTCTATCCTCACGAAACAATCGAGTTTGTTGATGTCAGTCGACGAGATCATTATACAGCTGCAACCGGTGTTTTGTGAGGACTGACGTCACGTCCTCTGATTGTTGTTTAAAAATGTCACGTGATTAAATAAGTAATTTTGCCGATTTTAATTTCCAAAAATATTTGTCATCTTATATTATTTTAGTAAAAAAGTTGTTTTTTTGTTTACATATCATGATTAATCATTAGAAACTCTAAGCCATCCGATTCATTCTTAGTGGAAACAAGCCTTTTACTGTCTGGCACTGCCCTAAGCTGCGCCCGCTACACCGAGACGACAGTTAGAAAAAAAAAAAGAAAGAAAAATCATTTACTTAATGGCCAAAACAACAGGAAAAATAACAAAGAATAGACAGTAGGTACATTGACACAGAAAAAGATAACATGACAAACAAAACAAGTTACTAGTTCTCATAATACCCAGTAATTACATTCTAAATATTTTACTCGTCTTGGGTCTTAAACAATGAGTTTTTTTGCTGACACTAAGGCTGCAATTCCATCATTTTATGCTATAAAAATTGCTACTTTGTGAGTTATGACATTGTACGCCGGAAGTAGGTATCGAAATTGCCCCTTTTGGGGTAAATTTAAAAAGTTAATTAATTTATATTTAATAGAGTTATGTAACCGTTTTTGAATGTTAATATTCATTTTTACATAGTAAACCGGCGTAATTATATTTATTTTCTTGTCTCTGATTTAATACTTTTTTATTAGTTACTAGCGGTCGCCCTCGCGGTTTCACCCGCTCGTAATTTCCTTTTTCAACTATGTCCGTCTCCTGGTACTAAGCTATCTCTCCACCGATTTTCAGCCAAATCGGTTCATCCGTTCTTGAGTTATAAATAGTGTAACTAATACCACTCTTTTATTAATATATATTTCAAATTTGTCCCACAGGGCTATGAATATGGAAGGTCTGGAAACCCATCAAGGAATACTTTGGAAGAATGCTTGGCTGCATTGGACGGAGGAAAACACGCCGTCACTTTCGCCTCTGGTTTAGCGGCAACAAACACATTAGTTGCTTTACTCGACAAAGGAGACCACATGTTATCTAGCGATGACGTTTACGGCGGCACAAACAGGCTATTCAGGTAAGAATTGCAAATATTATGCATTATAGTTACTGCTGTAGATACAATAGTACCTACAGACCGATTAACTGCCACTGTAAGACACATACATACGATCTGTGCGATATACATACTATTTATCATAACAAAAATAGAATTATTGATTCGATCTTAAATAATGATGAAAAAGGCATTGCATACCTTTATACCAACAAAACATACATGTATGTATTTAAAAAAATCCTTGCATAATTATTTACTCAGCGCCGCATTACCCCTATCTATTTACTCCATCTAAGCTTTGTTTGTTATGTTAGCGTAGAAAATCGAAAAACATCACTAATCTATATATAAAAGCGATATACCACTTACTAATTAATATAATATATTGGAGTAACAAACATAATTAATATAATTAATAATTATATTATGTTTAGGACATACGCGTAAACTTTACGGGGATCGAACTCGTGACCTTCTTTGGTGTAGTGGCCGACGTGGAACCATAACACCAAGTTGGTCGTGATAAAACGTTTAATCCAAAATTAATAATACATACCTACCTATTGGATAAAATGTTTTACTCGTTTGGCGAAAATTTCTTCTAGATTTGACGTAACCTTTAGTTAATTTATGCTACATAAACAATGACGTTCAATACAAAACGTCATTGTACATAAATAACTTACACCCTTGGCACAGAATATATCCCTTGGTCTGTGCTTACAAATGTTATTTTAATGGTACGTCATTGTTATTGTAACAAATTACGTACGCTTTACACGCCATGACATGACGTGTTCGGTTCATACACATGCAATTTTATTTACAATAATTGAAATGCTACATAATTACTTACTCACCCCTAGGTATTTTTTAATATAAGTCTAAGACCTATCCTAGACTTATAGTAAACACCTAGACCAAAACTCGTGTATGATAAACAAGTTCATGCACACAAACTATTGTACCGTGCGGGCGTAGAACCCGCGACCTCTGGTGTGACACATCGACCATTACACCAAGTCAGTCGTCAGAAAAATAAATATTTATCTAGAATAAGTAGGTTATAGTCATATTTACCGAGATAAATTATTTATACATTGAATTTATTTTTAGGAATGTTTCCTCAAGACAGGGAATTGAAACTACTTTTACGGACTTCACAGACATTGAAAAAGTGAAAAGTTCTATTCAAGACAACACGAAGGTAAGTTAGCTATTTATTAATTGAATTATTTATTATAATATCATCCATAACTTCAATACATCCAAGTACAAAATTATACGCGGGATAACCGCGTGCCTGGCGGAAAAGAATCCGATGCGCAAAAAACTTATTTTTGAATTTGACACATAATATGTATAATTTATAATTGGTATTATTTAGACGAAGGTACTTAGGTACTTGTTTTTCTTATCAAAGTAAGAATGTGCGGACAAGTAAATAAATGAAGAATTTATAAAAACTTTTTTGAAGTACCTATGGTTTATGGGGAAATCAGGTTTTATTTTTCAGATTTTATTAACAAATGTACCTTTATTTATTTTCAAATGCATTATTCGTTAACGAACCCTGTCCTACTTACTTCATTATCTACATTATCTAGGTACTTAGGTATATTTTCACGAATACCTAAAAATTCACTACTTTACAAATTAGTAATATTTACAAAATGCTCATTTTCCTGACGGGAAAAACCAAAACCAAATAATTAAAAACGATGACTCTTTCATGCATGCATACGTTATTATACAAACGTACCTATATTATTTTTCCTGATAACATTTATCTGTTACAAAGAAACCCGTCATTTAAGTGAGCCTCTGTAACACAAGCTTAATATGAGCATGCCAATAAAATTGATTAACTGAAACAATCTTTAAATACAACATGAGCCGTCATGTATTAACCACTATTAGTAGGTATTACTCAGTTGTAGATAAAGACCGTATGATAACATTTTGACTATTGACAGATTATTGTCGTTACATCATTTTGCTAGCAATATTATTGAATAAAACTACATGACGATGACGGTCTTAAGGTTAGGAAAACTATGTGCTTTGCGATGATAGCATATTATGTAATAACAATAATATGTTATGTAACAATAATATCACTCTTTCCCATCAACAATGGGAATGTTTTACATTTATTTTCAATAAAATGGTTTAAGGTTAGAACTACATAATTGTTTACATTTGTTTCAAGAAGGTAACATTATTAACTGTTTTCCAAAATATATATAGGAAAACAGTTAATAATGTTACCTACCTACCTAACCTATTTTCGAAAATAATTATTTTAACCAAGCGCTTTTTTTTCTGACTCTAAAGCGTTATAAAGGCTTGACAAAACAGTAATTTGAATTTTCTCGTATTTCTCATCAATTGACTTCATTACGTATGATTATTTCATATTTGAAACGAGTTACGAGATACACGCTATGACTTTATTAACTAAAGGTATAGTCTGATGCCGTTTTCCATTACATACCTACCTTAAATTACTCCATTAAAAGATAACGTGCCAATTTATGACGTAGCCAAGCTCGGCGTATTTTTAGCTCAGTCAAATTAATCACTAGTTACTCTTAAGATTTTGCGAAGAACTATTTGAGACATTAACAATTTTAATGGGTCGGGCCGTTGACCGATTCCGAATGGTGGCATTGAAAGCATATTATTGTCCATAAGAATTCACACTTCATAATAATAATGATGAATTGTCCCTCATCCAATACTTGTTTAGGTAAACTGTGAAGTGTTATACCTGCTAATGCGGCATCGATTACAATAGAAAAACTCACTAGTCATACTTAATAAATATTAATTAATGGTTCTGATGCCTCGATGGTCTAGTGGTATAAGTACCGGGTTGTGAACTCGTGGTCTCAGGTTTAATTCCCGGGTTAGGCAAAATTTGTGTCGGTATTTTTTAGAACACGGCTCGGGTTTGTGATCACCAATCCGCATTTCGCAAGTGTGGTAATGCCAGTACCATCATGTGACGATCACTTGATTTCAATGATCTAGGCAATAAATATGCTAATACTATTCATTCGTACAATTCAAATTACTTCGCTACGATAAGTAATTAGTAAAAAAACCTGTATTTCCTCGGTAGGCTAATTAAATCTACTTCAACAAAATAATTTTTTTTTTTAAGTCTTCGAAGTAATTTAAGTGGCAATATACCTACCTACTGATTCTAGTGGTTTAAAAATTATTATAATAAATATATATATATAATTTACCAAAATGTATTATGACTGTATACTCCTTTATCTATTTGTTTATCTTTTTTACCTACTTTTAATAAACTGTTTTACTTAGTCATGCTTGACGTAATATTATCAGTAATCTTCTACGAGTATGCTTAATCAGCCTATGCGTAGCGTAATAACTTTATTGTACACCTTGTACAGTCAGCAGCACACAACTACTTATTCCTATAACTACAACCAATTTTCAGCTAATTTCCAATAATTATTTCATTCCATTTAGTTCCATTTTTATTGAAGCTAGAGTAGGTTGAGGTGCAGTGCTGCTTGCTGTACTTAGCGCCTACATTATAATCAGATTGTGTAGATATTTTCAAAACTATTTTTTTTTCAGTTGATCTGGCTAGAAACGCCGACTAATCCCCTACTAAAAGTGGTAGATATAGCCGCTGTAGTCAAATTAGCTAAGAGTCGCGGAGACATTATCGTGGCCGTAGACAACACCTTCCTGACGCCTTACCTCCAAAGACCCTTAGAATTCGGTGCAGACGTCGTAATGTACTCTCTGACTAAGTATATGAATGGCCACTCTGATGTTATTATGGGCGCAGCAGTATTAAACGACGACACTTTACACGACAAACTAAGGTTTTTGCAAAACGGTAAGTTCCCAACGAATTGAAGTATAACAGAATTTAAAATTTTGCTAAGTTCTTTCTATATAGGTACTATATATATATATATATATATATATATATTTATCCTGCAAACAATTTGACGTCCCCCTAGGAAAAAGTCCATTCAAAGTGGCGTCCACCGTCATTTGGCGTCCGCATACCGGACGCCACTTTGTTGGAGAGCAGCACTTAGGTCCTTTCGATCCTAGCTAAGCGTAGTACAATAATCGATGGAAGCCAAAAATCGTGTAAATGGCTGCAAAAAAATATTAAAAAGTTCCAGCAAAAATCTCAGTGCACCTGTGGCGCTGCTGTCGCGCGTATATTCAAAAAATGTATATCCAGAAAATTTCCTGACCACGGACTCGTCTTTTTGGCGTCCACCAATGCGACGTTGCCACCCCGCTCTGGCCTCTTCGACAAGAGGTCAAAAGTAATATTTTAAGCAATTTAAACAATATACATCGTATTTGGTCACGTACGCGTTGCGTAATATTCGGCGTCCACTATTTCGCAAAAAATATAAATCTTTAAAGAAATATAAATTCAACTCGAATGTTATTAAGTATGGTAAAAAGATAACAATGTCCGTTTGTCTGTTACATTTCGTGAAGAACATATTTGTCTGTTTGTACATGCTAATCTCTGGAACTACATGATGGATTTGAACGAAACTTTTTTTTATATATACATAGCTATACTAAGCCTGGGCAACATAGGTATAGGCTATAATTGCTTCTGGAAACTAACACCTGGTGTAGAACCACAGGACACTAGCTAAACTACCTCTAATTTATGAGTTATAAAAATTGCACCCTAGTAAAAATGGTGTGTCTGATAAGCCGCCGGAATAATAAAATCGAAGAATTAGAACATATTCTGATGTGGAACTCTAAGTACCTATCTTTACTATACCATAATATAGGAATGATATATAAGCAAAATTTGTTCAAATTGATGACCATTATTTTCTAAGAAAATATAATTTGAAATCCTCCATCTACTTTGGTATGATTAAAACTCCACGCGAACGAAGTCGCGGGCACTAGCTATCATATTTGGACAACTAATAGCCATATACGGACGCCCAATAACTGTATACGGATGCTCATAAGGGACGTTGAAAAGCCTGGAGATCTTGAGAAAGATTTTTTCATATTATAATAAACTAGCATTCCGCCCGCGGCTTTACTCGCGTAGACCCTATAAAGCACTACGAAACACTCCTGGTAAGTGAACTTTCAAAAACCATTTCTTAATGGGAATTTGCTCATTTGCTTGGGAAGCACCCCTGTACAAAATTTCAAGTTTAGTCCAAACCCCCTTTTAACCCCTTGGGGGTAAACTTCCAAAATCCCGTTCTTAGTGGGATCTTACGCATTATAAAAAATCTCTGTACAAAATTTCAAGTTTAGGAACTTGAAGTTCGGGCTGTGTGTGTTGATTGTCAGTCAGTCAGTCGGTTTCCTCTTCTTTAGATATTATAATATAGACTATCATGTCGTTATAAATTAATATGAAAGGTAGGTACACAATCTACAAAATATAATTAAATATTGTGTGAAAGACGGACATACATTTACCATTCAATCTATTCATAAATATGCTCATCCCAACACAACAGACTTTTTACTTGTGGATACAATAAATAAAATTATAACATTGTGACGTCCGTATATTTTAACAATTTACAAATATTGGAATAAATGAAATGTTGAACGGTGGACTACAGACAAGCAATAGGAAAAGAAAGAGATAAAACACCCAAAGGTGGCAACGTCGCACTACCAAGTACCGTCCATCCCGTGAGGACGTCAAATAATCGATACAATAGTTAAAATACGATCAATATATAGAGGACGCCAAAAATTTATCACCATGGTTCGGAGGCCAAAAATGTTCGGGCATGACTGCAAGATGAATATCGTGAAAGATAAACTTATCGAAAAATGACGTACCTCACGGTGCTAGAAATCAATAAACTAAGCAGTATTCATTGAGACATGTCAAAAAAAGTGAGCGGAACCGGGGGACGTCGAAATGATGCAGGACGTGCAGGACGCCAAAATGCTTCTAGGATGTATATATATATATATATATACATCCTAGAAGCATTTTGGCGTCCGGCACGTCCTGCATCATTTCGACGTCCCCCGGTTCCCCTTACTTTTTTTGACATGTCTCAATGAATACTGCTTAGTTTATTGATTTCTAGCTCCGTGAGGTACGTCATTTTTCGATAGATTTATCTTTCACGATATTCATCTTGCAGTCATGCCCGAACATTTTTGGCCTCCGAACCATGGTGATACATTTTTGGCGTCCTCTGTATATTGATCGTATTTTAACTATTGTATCGATTATTTGACGTCCTCCCAGAATGGACGGTATTTGGAAGTGCGACGTTGCCACCTTTGGGTGTTTTATCTCTTTCTTTTCCTATTGCTTGTCTGTAGTGCACCGTTCAACATTTCATTTATTCCAATATTTGTAAATTGTTTAAATATACGGACGCCACAATGTTATAATTTTATTTATTGTATCAACAAGTAAAAAGTCTGTTGTGTTGGGATGAGCATGTATGAATAGATTGAATGGTAAATGTATGTCTGTCTTTCACGCAATATTTAATTAGGTATATTTTGTAGATTGTGAACCTACCAAATTTCATATTTATAACGAAATGATAGTATTGCTAGTCTTTATAAGAGGAATAAATATATAAAGAGAAATACCTAATATCACCTTGATATTTTGTATAAGGGATCTTCATACTGAGTAAGTTCTCACTTAGAAGGAGTTTTTGGTCATTCACCCCCCAAGGGGGGGGGGAAGGGGTTCAGACTAAACTTGAAAATTTGTACAGCGGTGCTTCATAATGTGCAAATTCCCATTAAGAAATGGTTTCACTCACAGTTCACTTCCCAGGGGTGTTTCATAGTGCTTTAGAGGGTCTACGCGAGTGAAGCCGCGGGCGGAATGCTAGTTTATTATAAAATGAAAAAAATCGTCCTCAATATCGCTAGGCTATTCAACGTCACATATACCGTTATTCGGCGTCCGTATATAGCCATTAGGCGTCTAAATATGATAGCTAGTGCCCGCGACTTCGTTCGCGTGGAGTTTTAATCATACCAAAGTAGATGGAGGATTTCAAATTAAATTTACTTAGAAAAAAAGGTCTTCAATTTGAACAAATTTTGCTTAGATAAATCATTAAATCAAAGCTTAGAATATGTTCTTATTATTCGATTTTATTATTCCGGCAGCTCATCAGACACCATTTTTACTAGGGTGCAATTTTTATAACTCATAAATTAGAGGTAGTTTAGCTGGTGTCCTGTGGTTCTACACCAGGTGTTAGTTCCCAGAAGCAATTACAGCCTATACCTATGTTGCCCAGGCTTAGTATAGCTTTATATAAAAAAAAAGATTCATTCAAATCCATCATGTAGTTCCGGAGATTAGCGTGTACAAACATGTTCTTCACTAAATTTATTCTAATCGGTTCAGTTTAAGTGTCAAAATGTAACAGACCAACGGACATTGTTATCTTTTTACCATACTTAATAACATTCGAGTTGAATTTTTAATTCTTTAAAGATTTATATTTTTTGCGAAACAGCGGACGCCGAATATTACGCAACGCGTACGTGACCAAATACGATGTATATTGTTTAAATGGCTTAAATATTACTTTTGACCTCTTGTCGAAGAGGCCAGAGCAGGGTGGCAACGTCGCATTGGTGGACGCCAAAAAGGCGAGTCCGTGGTCAGGATATTTTCTGGATATACATTTTTTGAATATACGCGCGACAGCAGCGCCACAGGTGCACTGAGATTTTTGCTGGAACTTTTTAATATTTTTTTGCAGCCATTTACACGATTTTTGGCTTCCATCGATTATTGTACTACGCTTAGCTAGGATCGAAAGGACCTAAGTGCTGCTCTCCAACAAAGTGGCGTCCGGTATGCGGACGCCAAATGACGGTGGACGCCACTTTGAATGGACTTTTTCCTAGGGGGACGTCAAATTGTTTGCGGGATAAATATATATATATAAAGGCACTTAGTCCTTATCAGAGTGGTTTTCCAATTTATTGTACGAATTATTGATTAGGTTTGTGGCGTGGATTATCGGGCAAGGAGGGAATATTGTAATGAAATGCAATCACTTGATAATTACAGAACTATAATGATTAACTATGCTATGTAACTGTTATATTAACAAAATTATAGAAGGTTGGTATGATGATTATTGATTAAAACTATGACGTCCGCCGAGTACGTGATTGCGTGCGCGCTCTCTCACAAATCCATGATTATCCAACCTCTAGAACTCTCAAAACCAGAATGGCCGCCTCCTCAGTACCCAACGTCACGTCAGAGTGACAACTCTGTTTTATTCAAAAATCACAACCAAGGAGGTAATTGATTAAGGTCTTATTCTATCTTAATTCAATAATTTTCCACGGCGCCGTCACGGCCAACCCTGACAGTCGCGCGTCCTCGCGCGCTAACGTGTGGCAGGCAGCGATTCATCAGGACCTGTTGATGAGACAGACAATTATTAACATTATTGTAAACCACTCGGCCAATTTTCCTGACATAAAGTCTAAACAGGAAAATGAGATGCAAGCTTTCGATGATAAACAGAGGACTGGGCGTTCCAATCCTCTACGTCCTGTTACTGGTGAAACAAGATAATATGGATCGGGCATAAACGACTCCTAAGTCCTATCTATTATCTGTCACATAAACTGGACCGGGCATACAAGGACCTTTTGTCTCAATACTCATCACACACAACTCGGGTCGGGCATACAAGGCCCATCCATCCGTCTAATACTGGAAAATCACAAAAGGCGCGTGAACCGGGCATACGTGGCCCATTCATCCAGCGGATCACAACAGTCGCCTGGACCGGGCATACGCGGCCCCTTCATCCAGCGAATCACAACAGTCACATGGACCGGGCATACGTGGCCCCTTCATCCAGCAACCATAACAACAAATCACAACAGTCACGTGGACGTGGACCCGGCATACGCGGCCCTTTCATCCAGCGACCAACCACTAAACGAAACAATTCCGTAGACCGGCCTGTCCAGTTACTACCTCTTGTCTATGCACAGTGGCGGATTAGCCATAAGGCTGAAAAGGCTTCAGCCTTGGGCGGCGGATTTTAGGGGGCGGCAAATTAGTCCCAAAAATATTTTTTTTGTCTTACAGAAATAAAAAATAAATGAATACCCAAATGTTATTAGATTTCACCACTTAACTGAACCTGTCAAAGTGGGGAATTTGACGTTTTTCAATCTGATATTACATTTTTTATACTACGTATTTGTGTTGGTAGTCATTATTTGGAGTGCGGTGCGGGAGCGAATGACGATCATTCGCTAACCCGTTGTCCTAGGTGAACGACAAACGCGACAACGCGACGCGACGCGGCGCGGCGGCGTAACGCGAAAATATCAAATAGGTAGTCGTTGTGTATGATAGTGTCCTACGTTTTCGTGTTAGTGAGTTTCCGACGATTGCGGACTTGTTTTTTACACGACAAGACGCGACGACGCGGCGACTTAAAGAGTTTCTGTCCAATTACAAATTAAATGCAAACATCTGTAATGCTAACTAAGTATTTAAAATTAGGATTTTTATAGTAACAACACAGTATACTTGTCCATAGTAAACAGTACTGAACTGAAATAGGAGCGAATCCGATACATTTGCCGCGTTTGTCGCTCTAACGGGCCTCAGATGAAACAGCAGGACACTAGCCGCGTGAGTATTGGTCGCTTTACGTCGCATCGCGTCTCGTCGCTATTGTCACGGTCGCGTCCTGTTCATCCTGTTCCCCTAGGACAATGGGTAAGAGGGTCTGTCTGGCCGAAATGAAAGCGCGGGGGGCGGTCGGGTCGCCGATGGAGCTGAACGTCACGTTACGTGTGGCAGCATTGACTTCGGGAGCAAGAGAGAAAGATATTGATTTTCAAACTATTTATCTTTTTTTGTCAACCATTATTATATCAAAAATTAGTAAAAGTATTCTTATATAGTTTATCGTATTAGAAACTGTGCAGTTATTTTTGGAATCCAATGATGTTAAAAAGTCAGTACCTATCTTGCTTACTAGAGATTCGTATGCTGCTGTATGTTAGTATTAGGGTTTGCCAAATAACCAAATAATAATTTAAATTTAAAAATCTTTGGTATCGAGAAATAACAACTATGTTCCAGGAATTTCCGGTACTGCACAAACACTAAAATTCTAGTAAAAAAAATCCATTTAAGACTGCGTGTGAGGCGCGCGAACGCAACCACGATAAAAGTACGTGCGATTCGTACTCGAAAGTAATCGGCCGATACTATTCGGCTGGTCCACAGTCGCTGAGCAGGCAATGGAAAAAGTTATGATCGGCTCCGAAATAAGGTGATCCGGCAGAGAACCCAAGTCGCCAGCTTTGCGATCTGAATTGGCAATGGGATCGCTATATCAGCCAATAACCGTTGGGGCGAACGGATTCTAGAGTGGACACCGTCTCTCGGTAAACGTAGTTTAGGAGGCCCGAAGGCCGGGTGGAGTGACGATTTGCGTAAGACCTGACAAGAGCTAAATACGAGTAGCCAAGGATCCATAATATAGGCGAGTGTTGTAGAGGCCCATATCCAGCAGTAGACTTAAGTAGGTCCATATTAATTTTTTGCCAACTATTCACATCTGGATGCTGCTAACCATGTGCCACCATCTTCCTCGTCGTGAATCAACATTTGAGTTAACTAAAATTCGTCAACGAGAGGTGCTTAGGTTCGGTGAACAAAGCGAGTGGTCCAGATGGGATATCAGCGAGAGTATTGCGGAGTAGTACACCCGAGCTGTCTCCAATCTGAGTGTTAGTTCCAAAATCGTGGAACTGGAAACTTGCTATGGTGCAGCCTGTGCTTAAAAAAGGTACCCGTGCTGACCCCTCAAATTATCAAACAATAGCCATAACCTGCCAATTTGTTGAGCTTTAAATCCACTAAAACGTAGGTTTGTCTAGTTTCCTCCAAAAAGGAGCGCATTTAAGCTGCCTTCCTATTTTTTCGTGGTGTATAGGTCCCTTTATTAGAGCGACTACAACTCCTTAATATGGAAATATCTACCTAATTTAGGGAGCTGTATAGAGTCTAAAAAGCTCGGCATCCATTCCAGAGTCAGGCACTACTTCACTGCGGAACAGCTCCTAAACCTTTACAGAGCTCAAGTTCTTTCCTGCATGGAGTATTGCTGCCATCTTTGGGATGGTTCTGCTTGTTACCAGTTAGCTGCCTTGGACTCTATTGCGTGCAACGTGCAACTCTAGCAGCGTGCAAACAAAGAGACTTATCGGTGACGATGCTTTGATTGAGAGCTTACAGAGCCTCGATCATCGAAGGAGGATTGCTTGCCTCTCCGTCTTTTACAGACTTCACTATGGCGAGTGTGCTTCTCAACTGCACGACTTGATTCCGCCAGCTCCGTTACAACCGAACGAATAGACTCAGACAGAGACTCCATCCGTATGCAGTCGAGACGAGAGACGGATTTGCTTCGTCTTTTTTGCGGCGGACTACGCGGGATTTTGCTATAGGTATGCAAGCGCGCTTCATCGTTGATTTTTTTAACTTATAATATATCATTAGGCAACTTTGTGGTCAAGTGCTGGCTTAGTTCAAACATCCTTAAAATAATAACGAATTGTTGAAAAGAATCAGTACCGAAGTATCGAAAATTCCCGGGAATTCGAAAATCCAGTTCGCTTCCGGTACTGCAAGCCCTCTAGTATTTATTGATTTCATGGATTACATTATTTAATCGAAGTTTAGAAAATTTACTAAACTGGTTTAGAATAAATGTTATTAGTTTAGAAAATTTACTGGACAGGTTTAGAATGACTGTCATTAGTTCTTATTTTTTCAAAAGTTATGATGGGTATCAAAATACAGAGGTCAAAAGGGGCGGCAAAATTTGAATAGCCTACTGGCGGCAAATGTGTTAATCCGCCACTGTCTATGCAGACAAAGCAGCAAAATAAATAACAAAGCATTATATTGGAAGTAAGAATTTCACTTCTGTGTATTTCGGCTCGGTAGATGCTCACATGAAAGTCATTATCGAAAGCTAAAGAAATGTTAGAAAAAGCGGTTAAAGTGTGTTAACTACAATAGTTAACTTGACCAATATCTTTTCTGATGAAAAATTTATCGCCGTTTCGGCATCGACATCGGCGTCATCCCTTGGAACTGGCATTGTGCATAGGTATTTAATTCAACAGGGGAAGGCTAAACAGAATTTCCTCAGAACAGACTTTGTCTGTACGGGCATCGCTGTACAGTTTAATGCGGATCAATAAAGTCAATTTTTAACTCACCCGTGGTCACACGTCTCGTTGGAATTCCATCTGTGAAGAAGTCAGTGTACTTACGCGGCATGGCTAAAATCACCTCTTTGTCAGCACCCGGGTAATCAGTTATAGTTTGGCTAAAATAAAAGGAGTTATTAGTTTCACACGTAGAGAATGTCATCCAACCACACTCATGATTATGTCGTAAATACTCTGCTCCAATATCACCCTGTCAATGATTATAGATTCTAATATTACATTATCGGCAACGACATGGAATAAACCCGAACGAGATAAGTATCCTGAATTTGGGCTATACTAAGGATCTGAGTCCTACATTGGATATTTGCAACCCAAATACCAATCAAATATGTTGTTTCATTGTCTGTAAAAAGCGACAACGCCGAACTGTTGTCAAATAAAAATGGAACGATCTTACCAGTAACAGTCGATAACAATAACCTCTCGTGAACCTGTGTTCACATAATATGTAAACCTTCCTCTTAGAGGATGGTTAATTTCCAATATTCTATTCGAGGCAGCTGGAGCTCAGATGTCCGACGTTTCCTCAGGCGAAACATGTAACAATCTTCTCTCGTTCCGCTGATTTCGATTTGGTAAGGTTTTCCTGGTGCTTGCGACAATCTTGTGCCCTCGCGGATTCTCTTCATTAGTACTTCACCTAAGTCCCTTTCCTCATGGCAGCTCTTAGAAATTCCAATTCAATATCCGCTTCTGGGTCGTCTGGATCAAATTACATCAGTTTCGCTCGATTTTGACAAACTTCTTCTAATCATCTCCTCCTTTTGATAAAGCCCTTCGCATCCCACTTCTGATAAAGGCACTTAGTCCTTATCAGAGTGGTTTTCCAATTTATTGTACGAATTATTGATTAGGTTTGTGGCGTGGATTATCGGGCAAGGAGGGAATATTGTAATGAAATGCAATCACTTGATAATTACAGAACTATAATGATTAACTATGTAACTGTTATATTAACAAAATTATAGAAGGTTGGTATGATGATTATTGATTAAAACTATGACGTCCGCCGAGTACGTGATTGCGTGCGCGCTCTCTCACAAATCCATGATTATCCAACCTCTAGAACTCTCAAAACCAGAATGGCCGCCTCCTCAGTACCCAACGTCACGTCAGAGTGACAACTCTGTTTTATTCAAAAATCACAACCAAGGAGGTAATTGATTAAGGTCTTATTCTATCTTAATTCAATAATTTTCCACGGCGCCGTCATATATATATATATATTATATGCTATGTATACCGTAAAACTTTATATTTTAAGAAAGAAAGAAAGATTTCTTTGAGAAGTTGAAATCAAATCGTAAAAGAAAAGTAAACAATAAATAATATTTAAATATACAAGGTGTTAAATGTGGGTCATCTATAATATAAAAATGAATCGCAAAATGTGTTGGTAAGCGCATAACTCAACAACGCCTGGACCTATTCGGCCAAAATTTTTTTTAAATGTTCGTTGGAGTTCAAGGATGGTTTTTACGGCGAGAAAAATTGATTGAATTGATTGATTGATCAATTCCCACGGGAACGGGAACCACGCGGGTGAAACCGCGGGCGCCCGCTAGTTTATCTATAAATATAATATATATTTTTATAAGTAGTTATCTTCTTATTAAAACTTGCGAGTCATCAAAGACTCATTCATCAGACATACCTAACTACTTAATTATAAATTCTGATAAGTTTCCTTGTGTAAGTATAATCTTTTATATAGACAGATGATTTGATTACAAAAATCAAATAGATAAAATTATTACTTAATAACATTCATTTAAAGTCGAACCAAAGAAAAAACTTATAATACCAACCTACTGTCAATTAAAATAATTAAATAATGACAGCTTTATTAGCTTTACAAGTAATGTATCTAAAATAAGTCAGGTCTTAAATGATTCATACATAGTAACCTACATACAACCTAGGGAATGCAGAACCGGTCCTGTTTCAAAGAACCGGTTCTTTCGGTTCTTGTGGTCATAAGAACCGGGAGAACCGGTTCTTTTTTCGGTTCTTTCGGTTCCCAAAAAAAATGCCTTTTTTTATTAAAAGAACACTTTTTTAAATCAACTACTATAATCAACACCAAAATGTGTTAGTGAAATGGAACGCAACCATTTTAGTTTTTTTTTTTCTGCGCGCTTGGCGCCATCTTTCTCTCTTGCCGTTGTAACGTCTTGTCAGTGTGATCTCTCGTGAATAAATTATAATTAATTTTATCTTAAAGCCGTTTATTTCTATACCACAACAACCTAGGAATATCCTTTATGGTAGCAGAGCGTAGTTCCGTTGTGGTTCTGTTGGAAATACGGTCGGAAGTTTAGTCGAACTCAGTCCGCGAAATTGTCGTTGCGATTTTGAATCTGAAGTGACGCTAACGAACAAAATCACGAAAAATGGGCTCAAATATGTTTAATTTGGAAAAATTGGTTGGCAGAGAAAACTTTTCTACCTGGAAATTCAGCCTAAAAACATATCTGGAGCATGGAGACTTGTGGTGCTGTATCGAGCGCCCCGATAGCAAGCCAGTGGATCCAAGAAAGGATGTTAAAGCGAAGTCAAAGCTTATTTTACTACTAGACCCACAAAATTACGTCCATGTCCAAGAATGCAAGACAACTAAAGAAGTATGGGATAGTTTACAGAGAGCTTTCGATGATAATGGCCTGACCAGAAGAGTCGGATTACTTAAGGATTTTATAAACACCACTTTGGAGCCAAGTAACAGTGTTGAAGATTATGTAAGCAAGGGGGCGTTCAAGTATTACGTAACGCAATTTGGGGGGAGGGGGGGGTCTCGTAAAACGTTACGATGCGTTACAGGGGCGGGAGGGGGTCTTTCTTACAACACGTTACGTAACATTTAATACGATTTTATTTCGAGTAAAATGCTTAATTTCAGTTGGGTTTCTGTTTATAATTGCATTGCCAAAGGTTAAAATAAAAATGATATTTTATTTTAAGACATTTTATTTAAAAAATCTGAAGGACAAAAACAAATGCGTGTAAAGCCAAAAATTTATAAAAAAATAAACAAATACGCAGGTGTTGCGGATTAAAAATCTCTTGTTTTATTTAGTATTATTACCGCAAAGGCAATTATAGGATTCCAAGGATAAAAACTAACATAACTTTTTGCGACTTAAAGGGTAAAATTGGTCATTTGAGTGTTACGTAACGTTTAGAGAGGGGGGGGGGAGGGGTACAGAAAAACGTTACGGTGCGTTACGAGGGGGGGAGGGGGGGTCATAAATCTTCAAAAATTGCGTTACGTAATACTTGAACGCTCCCCAAGATTATGAACACAGCTCACAAGCTGCGGAATATTGGTTTTGAAGTGAATGACGAGTGGCTTGGCACTCTCAGGTTGGCCGGGCTACCTGAGGAATATAAGCCCATGATCATGGGGCTAGAGAATTCTGGAATTAAAATAAGTGCTGACTCAGTGAAAACTAAACTTATACAGGAGATTAGTCTTTCAAAGAGTTGCCTTGTATTCAAGTACAAAGAAAACTTTCAGTAACACTCAGCAGGGGAAACAGAAATGTCCTAGGTGTTTCAAATGCAACCGAAAGGGGCATTTTGTAAGTAACTGTAAGCAAAAACCAGTGGAAAGTAAAGATGATAAAAGTGTCCGTTTTATAGCAGCTTTCTCAACAACTGTGAAAGACAGCAGTAGTGATAAATGGTATATAGACTCGGGTGCATCCATGCACATGACAAGCAGGAATGATTGGATGTACAATGTCACAGAACCATCGGTCAAGAATATTACAGTAGCCAACAGAGAACCGTTACCTGTGAAAGGAGTTGGTTGTGTGGACATTCAAGTAAATGGAAAGGATAAAATACAAGTAAAAAATGTTTTATTTGTGCTTGAGCTAGCTGCAAATTTACTTTCTGTTAGTACAATTATGAAGAATGGTTTTAAAGTTACATTCAATAACCAGGGATGTATAGTACAAAATGGCAAAGGTGAAATTGTAAGTTCTGCAACATTAAACAATAACTTATACATTATGGACACCAGTAAAGAAGCAGCTCACTTTACTTCAAGTTCATCAAATAGTTGTAGCCCTTACCTCTGGCATCTGCGAATGGGCCATTTAAATATATCAGATGTCAAAAAGTTGCCGCTGTGTACTGAGGGTGTATCTTTGGCCGAAAGGATGAATAAGACTTAAGTAGAACGAGCGAGATGCATGCTGTTCTATGCTAACCTGGTGAAGCAGTATTGGGCTGAAGCATTAGCAACTGCAGCATATGTTGTAAACCGCTCTCCGACAAAGTCTTTAGAAGGTAAAACCCCCTATGAATTATGGAAAGGTAAGAAACCAGATTTGTCACATATGAAAATATTTGGCACTGTAGCTATGATGCATATCCCAAAAGAAAAACGACAAAAATGGGATAAAAAATCAACAAAAATGATATTTGTAGGTTATTATAAAGCATCAAAGGGATATCGCCTGATGGACCCTAAAACACACAACATAGTAAAGAGTAGAGATGTTATTTAAAAAAAAATATAATGAGAATATTTCTGCTACTAGAAGTTGTTTCAGAACTATTTGGTTATCCCACAAGAAGCCAAGTACTACAAATAATAATCTTACTACTCAGGAAAAAATATGTGAGTGAATTCTTGTCTTATTAGCAGCTCATAGTAAGCTGATTATGGAACTCGATTCATGCTAAATACCTTCTTATAACAATTCTTTAAGATAATTGTGCAAAACCTGAAAGAACCGTAAGAACCGAAAGAACCGGTTCTTGAAGTTTCTGGAACCGGTTCTTGAGCTGACGAAAAAAACCGGTTTTTCCCGGTTCTTTCGGTTCCGGGTAGAACCGGTTGCAATCCCTAATACAACCACTTGTGCTGATTTCAAGAGAGCAAATAAGTAGGAAAACACTTGAAATAAATACAAGGGTTTTTTGCACTCCTATGTTACATATTAGTCTATATTAGGTATTTATTGATTCTTTCGGGTAGACTACCTTAGAAGAAAATTATAAAAATAATTGTACGGAACATCGTAAGTAACTTAAGGGACATTAAAATTTGAAGATCTTGTTGATGATGGTCTAATGTTTTCAGCAATGGGAGCCGTTCCATCTCCTTTTGACTGTTACTTGGTGAACAGGAGTCTCAAAACATTGGCACTGCGCATGCAGCGACACAGGGAATCGTCTTTGGCCATCGCTAATTGGTTATTGAAACATCCTAAGATTGTTGAAGTTATGCATCCAGGTAATAAATTATATTTATTAACTACTTTAGTCTGTATTTTGTAATGTTGTGTAGATGTTGTGTTCAACAATCTTCAAACTCATCAAACTAACTTCATTAAATTGTTTAAGAAAAACTATTTGTATGACTTATGACTTATAGATAACTAGCCTTCAAGACAATTTTTTTGACCTTAGTCATTCACACTAATATGTATTATAAATTATGTAAAAGTAACTCTGACCCTCTTATTACAAAAAACATCGCTAAAACAGGTTTAAAACTGTACTACTTAGTACAGGTTTAGGTCCGGACTATTTTTTAAAACTTTCCTTATTACAAAACAAATACCAACATAAGAATAATTTACTGGTACTAACTCGTTTAGTGCGTTTCATTTTACAAGACTATGTTTTATGACATGTTTTTAAATCTTTAAATAGGATAGTAAAAATAATAATTCTTTATTTATAAATGTGTTTTAGTAATGTGAGAAAAAGTAACATTTATTTTTAATTTTCTGTTCACAAATTAAGTAATTCTTTTCAAAATTTGTCTTTCTATACGTAGAACGGAGCGAAATTTTTAAAGTGTTATCGTTTTGACGTTTGAAAGTTAGTCCATAGTAAAACTAGGGGCACCGGCGGACTTTCTTAGGTCTAACTTTAGTACTCGAAATGAAGTAAAACTTCGTTTTGTAATAGCGTTTGACTTTAGTCAGGAGTTTAGTCAGGACTAAGCTCGGTTTAATTTTTAAACCACGTTCTGTAATAAGAGGGTGAGTGTCTGTTATGTTTTACGCATAAACTACTAAACCGATTTAATGAAAATGGAACAGACATCGATGAGACTATGGGATAACCGAAATAGAAGTCCGTGCGGGCTGCAGGATCAATATATTTGTTAAGAAATGCCTTTCGTTATTTTAGGCTTACCATCACATCCACAACATGAGATAGCAAAGAAGCAAACTTCAGGACACTCGGGCGTGTTTAGCTTCAACCATTCTGGTGGATTGAAGGAATCGCGGAAATTCCTGTCTTCGTTGAAAGTATTCACACTGGCCGAAAGCTTAGGAGGCTATGAAAGTCTAGCGGAATTGCCGTAAGTACCTACATTATTCTACAGTATTCTAAGACTGGCAGATTTCAGTAGTTGTGTAAGGCGAAATACATACATAGAAGTATTTTCACTTCTAATGTAAATGGTAATTATGCTAAACAGTTCTCGTGTTATGTCTTAGTCATTCCCATTTTATGTCGTTTACATTTAACGAGTTATGCGATACTATTTTTAAATACTGAAACTCTCAAGTGCTTACTTTTGGTATCAGAACAATATATTATAATATATTCGCACATCCATAAGCTGGATATAATTTTCCGAGGTCTTCTTCGTGATCTATGTATCGAAACTACGAATACGGTTTAGAATATGACCCAGATTCTATATGTATGCAATCAAAGACCCAAACATATTTAGGAACGTTTAATTATTTCTCAAATTACTTTCCAGATTACTGATGACGCATGCATCGGTTCCAGCCGCTCAAAGAGCTGAACTTGGCATTACTGAATCTTTAATCCGACTATCTGTTGGTCTAGAAGATCCTGAAGATTTGATCGCTGACTTAGAAAAGGCATTTAACGAATCGTTTTAAGGTACAATTATCCTACAGCTAGAATATTCAGAATATTTTAAACCCTTCGTCTATTATTTTTGATTATTTCAAATATTTTTAACAGTCGATGCCTGTACGTTTCTGTGCCTAGTCTTCATTAGAAAAGTCGAAATCGTTGATGCAAATATTTTTATACAAACTATGTAGGTATACTTTATTTATTCTTATTATAATGACAAAGTCATTTTCTTAACAGCCTGTATTTCAGAACAAAGTTCCGATTATACAGTAATCTGATCTTTCTCGTACTAAAACAACTAGTATGTACAATTTTTCCGTCCCGTGATAACAATAGCAATATTCAGACATTGTATCAGGATTGTTACAGAAACAAAACTACTAACATTTCCTCACATTCGGCAAACAGTACTAAAAATCTGCTTGCTTTGACGACTGTGAAGGAAAATGGTCACATTTAATATAATTAAAATAATAATTAATATCTAAATTAAATACTATCTGGTTTAAATGCTATTAGAATACGACCTTTTGGAGTTGCGTGACGCGACAGTGATGACTTACCATTGATCATGGAATTAATATCTATGTAACCATTGATTTACGCACAACCAGATAAATAATGCGTTGCTATTGGTTGCTAACGTTACGGACAAGCGCAGTTGACTTAATTTTTTGCTCAATTCCAAAAGGTATTATCCTACCTAATAGCATTTGAATCGGATAGTAGATGAATTTAAATATTGTGGTTTTTGTTAATTTTTGTTCACACCCGTGATATGTCAGCATTCCTCTAGGAGACGCACTTTTAATAACTTACATTACTATTTATACAAACAACAAAACGAAAGACATTAGATGATCTGAATTATGTATACGTCATATTTGTTTGTAATTGTTGAAATAGACTATATAAACTACATTACTGTTCATTGTATATGGAAAGTTGTTGATTAATTTAAAGATAATTACAAAGTAAGAAATATACAATAATATTAAATGATGGATATCTTTGTATAAATATGTTATTAAGAATAATACAAACAATACTATCTAATGTTATTATCATGCTTTAAAACAATAATTGATGTTATCTTACCGCGATATGAGAGTTTTATCGATTTTTATTAAACTTTGATAAAAGAGAAAAGAAAATAATCTTGTGTGTATTTATTTCTTAATCCATTTCTTTTAAATCAATTGACTGGTGATTGAGGTGGTTATCATTTGTAACAAATGACCTTTTAATTTATACAAGTCTACTCTTTTTTATTTTTCAATTAAAGCTTTAAAATTAATATTATCGTCAATCGAAGTAGTACAACCATCAATTCTACTTTGGGAAAATTAGATATTATATTGTGGGTTAATTTAGCTGTTTACGAGAATTCCAGATCATCGTTATTCTCAAAATTTTCTATTTGAGTATAAAAAAGGCCATTGTACGTACTAAATAATGATAGTATCATCATTTATTATATGTATATGGATGATCAAGTTTTGCTTACTTAATAATGCAAAAATTTAATAATATTAAACTATGATAGTCGGTAACTCTTGTGTTGAATATACTCAAGTAATGTAGGCTTTTTAGGCCACCATATCAGTTTCATCAGAGCCAAAGTGACACGTGTAATAGAATACTAAGCTGCTTATGGTGTACCTTTCTAAGTATGGGTAGATAGTTTTATTAGTTAGTTGTAGACAAAATACCTTATTCCGAAACTGTCGATGAATTTACATCATATTTGAATGGATTCAGCAGCGGTTCGATCCCCGCACGGTACAAACATTTGTGTGCATGAACATGTCTGTTTGTATCGGTCTGGGTGTTTCTATGTATAATATGTATGTATTTACAAAAAAAAAAAGTATATAAGTAATGTTTATCCGTTGTCTGGCACCCATAGCACAAGCTAATGCTTAGTTTGGGGCTAGATGGCGCTGTGTGAATAATGTCCCAAGATATTTATTTATTATTTATTTATTCAAAGGCCTTATTGACCTCTTAATCGTCCGTTATGCAATAGTTTACATAATATAAAATGATAACTAGGCTACTTCAAAAAACAGTTTAGGTTATTCATGAACCTTTGTATTAAGTTTATTGGGGTACAGTCAAAAATTTTAAATAATCATTTTTTATTCTATGCAAATCAAATTTTAAGAGTGTTGAACTGTAGGTAGGCCGCCTCCTTTAAGAATTAAGTAAGGTCTAATATTTTTTTTGCAATCTCGTGCCTGCTTTACAAAGTCTAGTGAATAGCTACCATTAGAAGTACATAATCAGTGCAAATCATTCAATCTCTAAGCTTATTTGAAATTCAAATGCAGACATTCATAAATTAATACACAATTGGTCCACTTAACATAGTTCAAGTGAAGTTGACCCACGCATCCGTAAGGAATCGGTAATATCCCTACAATGCAGGAAAATATCTTTCATCTGCGTAATTGTTATTTTAAACGTTTGATGTGCATAGATTAGTGAGTGACGTAATCCTCGAAATTTTCTTTTCGTATCAGAATTATTTTAAAAAGCATAAATTCTTTTAATATAATATTTTTGCGCCTTAAATAATAATAAAATTTTTAGACGAAGTCAAAACTAACAAGGACAACACGAGTAGGTACATGTGGGAAAAATAAAATGAAAATAAAAAATGTACCTATGCTTTTTTCTGATAATCACTCGTTGCACAGACTGCCTGTTGCCGGATCCGGAGACATGATTGTTGCCACAGCCAAAAAGGGAAAACCTGAACTCAGAAAAACGGGGGCGTGATCTGAAAGGCTCGGCCATCACCGGGCCCGTGGCCAAAGAGTGCGGCGCGCGGGCCTCTGACCGCGTATCGCCTTCAACGATGCTCGATAGCTTAAATTAGGAAGTACGTAAAGTACTGTTGCACACCGCACAGGAGGGATCACGGGGTGTAAAGACCATTAACTCTCAAAACCTAATAGAAATGTAACAGACAATTTCCTAAAACCAAGTAACGGCAATAATATTAGCCCTGACCGAACCTGGGTCCATCAGCGAGACATAATAGGATAATTGGTATCGTAAGTTTAGTTTAAATTAAACAAGATAAAAACTCGTTGTCTAATTTAAACTACAGAAAACTAGTTATTGCGCTTTCTTATAAAAACAAGTTTGCGTTTTAAAGTAGGCAATTCCGACGCGCTAATATTTTTTTTAAATTCCGGAGTTAATTGTTGTATCTACCTACTTTTGATCTGTATATATCTTAAAGAACCTACCTACCTACCAACCTATTCATCAGTTTTACTCATGCTTTTGAATACATGCCTAATACATTCTAATAATATAAATGCGAAAGAAATTGTCTGTTATTCTTTCGCGCCTAAAGCACTGAACGTATTTTGATGTACAGTCAACAGCACATCACGCTATACACTTGCAGTTCGATAATAGCGCATAAGCCCCCGACATAAGAGCGGTACAAAGTCCAAAGTGTTACGTCTGACGCGCTTTTGACTGTACAGACGTAGACTAGACCCTGGGAAAGGATACAGTTTTTTTTTGACCTTAAAATGTGGTCAGTCGTCAGTTCCAATAGGATAACATAAATAGGAGTGCTTTTGTTTATCCGTTCTTTTACTTTGCTACTGAGAAACGGGTCGACGTGATAATGATGTGGGTATGGGGATATTTGGGAGATGGAGAATGAGAAAGGAGATATACCTGCGGGATCACACCGTATAGGTAGTCTATTCGGTAGAAGGCTAGGAGGGAAGGGAAGGGACTGTATATAAAATTACTAAAACGTAAATAGCGTTTTGCTTTGTCTACTCTTGTAAACGTTTTCTTTGGTCTTAAAAATATTATTCAGGCTATTAGAATAATTTCAGGCTATCTTTCAGAATTTTGTAGTCTACCTATGTTGCTGAGTGTAGTCCAAGGGTTACTATAGTTTGCTTGCGATCATCACTTGCGATGTGAAGTGTTCACGAATGAAGTGTGTTGCCCAGGAGTGGCGACCTCACAGATAAGATAAAACAGATATAGGTATATAGAGCTGTGCAACTTATGAACAAAAGATTGAATGTATCGATCGATTGGCGACTACATTATCGAGTAATTGTCATTGCATGCATAGTTAGGTGATTCAATGTACTAAGATATTGATATTAAATTAATAATATATTATTAAAGGGGGGTTGTTTGGTTGTCCGTTACATGATCTGGGATCCAAATGCTTGGACATATTTTAAGAGAGGTAAAACGTATGTAGTAAATAAGCTACACATCTGGGTAGAGGTACTTCCTCAGATGACCGACTCATTCGAGTGGTAGGTAGACCATTGTAAAACCAAAAAAGCAAGTTTTTTGCTAAGTTTCTGTCTGTAAGTAAGGTCTCCAGCCTTGATCGCTACTACATGGTATAAAAATCGGTTGTCTGTAAAGTCGGTTTACTAACGAACGTGACAACGTCATATAAACATGTAAATGTATTATTGTATAGCAGCTGTCCACGCGGACGTATCGCTCACTCAAGTAGGAGAGAGACAGATGTGAGATGTCGAACGCTGCCCACGGTTGCCAACTTAGGGGTTTTCCCCCCAGATTTAGGGGGTAAATAAGTGAGATGGGATTTTTTTAGGGGTGTTATATTTTTAGAGGTATTTTTAGGGATTTTTATAACTTTAAATATATTTTTTTTTATTCCAAATTCAGCAAAATAAAGGTGAGTGTAGTCTCCATAGCCTTGGGATTTTTGTTTTTTTTACGAGGAGATTTTTGTTTACGAGGCACTTGTCAGTTAACGGGATTATAGACGAGTAAAAACAAATTATATTACTGCACATTTTTTATTAATTATTTGTAATTATTTTTATTAAATATTTTTGGGGGGATTTTCAAGCAATTGAGGTGATTTTAGGGGGTTTTGACTTTGGTTTAGGGATAAATATTTTTTAGAGTTGGCAACCCTGACGCTGCCGAACGCGGAGGCCGATTGTGCTTCTTGTGGCTCGTTCCGCGCTCTCGCTTGCACGGCATGCACTGGAACGCCGCAAGAGAAGAGTCATGTTTTTTCGTGCGTGCAGCCGGCTCCATCGAATTAAAAGACGTCACGTCAAAAAAATCACCAATGGACCAACCCGGACAGATGAGATGGAAACTCTACGTTCTTATTATTAATTAATTGATTAAAAATATGCGTCGTTAACTAGACCTTAAAATTCTTTAATAATAATCGATAGTGTAAGTTCAATTCGCATAAATCGAATTCGTCAATTGATAATTCTTACTGTCAAACGATTGTTATCGAATACATGCTATAGGTACTCGTTATTGCGATTTTTTGCGATTAGAGTAACAAAAAT
Organism: Mecyna flavalis; assembly: GCA_949319885.1. Classification (NCBI taxonomy): domain Eukaryota; kingdom Metazoa; phylum Arthropoda; class Insecta; order Lepidoptera; family Crambidae; genus Mecyna; species Mecyna flavalis. The sequence continues at coordinate 7,245,843 of OX439426.1, forward strand.
AAGTAACAATAGTTGCCGGTTCGTAGTCGCATAAAGATCATCAAAAAGTAAGTAACGTTATTAGATATATTTTTTATCCTCATAAATGAACCTGTTCATTATTAATTATTTCAGACGAGGCTCAGATTACGTTTTAGATTTTGATGAATAATGCAACCAGGTAGGTTTTTCGTAAATGGTTTACTTATAAAATACAGATAATACATTGTATCGTTAGATTTATCTAATCAAATCGAAAAAAACGTTAGATACATAATTTGTGGACATTGAATTATTCCTGTCAACTTTTTGTAAGTAAGTACGAATTTAAGTACCTAGAGTCCGACGAGTTCTAAATAAGGACCAACATTTTTACTTTTCTCGGCCAAAGTTTGTTACATTATAAAAGGTTATATTTGTTTTAGTACTTTAAGAGAATAATATAACAAATAACGGTGTGCTAATAGGCCAAGGTAATAAGGATTTTTTAAAGCTTGATAATATTTGCAGTTATTTTTATGTTTGCTGACGGTACCATTCTTTTTAAAAGCGATTATTCTAAGGCGAGGAAACTCTTTTGTTGCATTATATTATATAAACTTTACAATTTTTCGCTTGCAAGGTTTTTTTAAAGAAATGAATATCTACCTTTTTAAGTATTAGCTACTGAAATCAATCACATAAAAACTTTTTAGTGCGTCCGGCCTTTCTTCGGTTGCGTAAGATTACCTTACTTTCCTACCTAGATACTTAGCTAGAGGGCGAAAATGGGGAGCGCATTTGTACTGGTGCACTCACTTCAGCACTTTCATTAGTAAAACATACCTATAACCTGTACAATATGTGTATCACAGACCCATCCACTTCACTTAAGTATGGTGTATATAAGAGATAACTGCTTTAAATGGATCTTGATAATGCAGGTGGAACCAACTCAATGTCGATTAGGTATATTTGTTGTTTTTATTTGTAGATGACCATTCGCTGGGGAATTGTAAGTGCAGGGAAGATTTCCCATGACTTCGTAAACGCGTTTAATTCGTTCCCTGATGTGGGCGATCAGGTGATCGCAGCTGTGGCTGCCAGGGATAAGAAAAGGGCAACAGAATTTGCTAAACTTCATAAAATTGGGAAAGTCTTTGATAATTACCAAGCATTGGCACAAAGTAAAGATATCGGTAAGAGATTTTTCGCAACTTTACTAATATTACAAATGCTAAGCTAAACTTTGGGAGGACAGAAAAATGTGTAGGTAAATACTTTTTCGCGCAAAAACTACCAAAAGGATTTACTTAGATGTATCTTTACAGTAATAATATTATATTAAACGTAGTAATAAGACAGGCTATACTTTTTGCCAGACACCAAGCGGGTGAAGGCTGCTAGCGAGGCAGAAGCTAGCATCTAATTTCAAAGCTAGACTAATTATGTAGGTACATCCGCTACTAGCTTTCAAACTATTTTATGTTACGTAAGCTTTGCACAATCCTCTCGTTAGCAAATTTTAGTTAAGTAAGAGCTCTTAATCATCGTAATATTTTCAATTCCTCAGATGTTGCTTACGTCGGCGTATTGAACCCTGACCACTACAATGTTACTAAGCTTTTCTTAGAAAATGGAAAACATGTACTTTGCGAGAAGCCACTATGTTTGAACTTGAAGCAAGCACAAAGTTTGATCAACATAGCTAAGAAGCACAAACTATTCTTAATGGAGGCCGTTTGGTCCCGATTCTCGCCCGTCTACCAAGCATTGGAAAAAGAGATACAATCTGGAAAACTTGGGGATTTGAAGCATGTAGACGTTACTTTTGGTGTACCCATAGACGCTGTCGATAGATGCAGGTAAAATTGGGCCCAACGCTATAAATTAATAAAGGACATTATTCTTATTAATTTATCGTTAATATTAAATTAACAGTGGTAACAGCCTCCGTGTAACAGTGGTTAAGTTTGCTCTACCCGGAGACCCGGAGGTCATGGGTTCGATTCCCGCTTATGGTCTGATTGGTAGAAGGACTTTTTCAAAGTTGGTGCCAGTACCTACCTACACTTGAAAGGCTCGAAGATCAAAGAAGAACTAGTTAATGGATACCGGCCTTTTTCTCCGATCGTTTTATACCGATTTAGTCAGAGGCACTGTAAACCCCGACCTCCCGTGAAAGTAAAAACACGTGGATTTGGCAAGTCCAGTTATTAAATCTGGACTACTGCCCTCTGACCTCCGCAACCCTTGATAGGGGAAACTCAACCAATGCGATGGGAACATGGCTACATACACTGATATTCGCTTGCGCAGGTTTCCTTACGAATATGTTATCCACCAGTGCCTAGCGTAAATACGCACTTGGAAAATTTATAGGAGAGCCAAGATTTTAATTTAACCATAATATGACCTCTCTTATTAGCATTTAATTTTATTGTTATTAAAATATAATTAATAGAATATTAGGGTTAATAATCCAGTTTTATTTAAAATTTAAATAACATCTTTTGCAGCAAGAAGGAACTTGGAGGCAGTGCTGTTTTAGATATTGGAGTCTACACACTTCAATTTGCTCAGTTCGTGTTCAAAGACGAACCTACCAAAGTGACTTCTATTGGAAAACTAAACAAAAATGAAGTGGATATTATTGAAACAGTTGTTTTAGAGTATGAAGGCGATAGACGCGCCGTACTTAATGTTGATGCAACAACTAAATTGTGGAATAAAGCAACGGTGGCTGGGACCAAAGGCTTAGCCACAGTAAGTAATTTTATATACTTAAGTATACTCATGTCTCAGAGAATATCCTTGGCCTTAGCTGTCAATTCCTATCCTATCTTTTAAAAATAAAGGTATGTATTTTCACTGTTACAATGATCAGCGCACCCAATCGTCTCACTTTTTTACGGTAGATTCTATGAATATGTAACCACTAATCATTTTCTATTTACAGGTCGAAGAACCTTTCCACTTTCCGCAAACATTAGTCCATGTGGACGGAAAAGTGGAAAACTTCCCTCTGCATACTTCTGAGATACCTTACTTCTTTGGAAATAGTGCTGGACTTGTGTATCAGGCTTTGGAAGTTGCAAGATGTATCAGAGAAGGTAAGATAGATATCATAGACCTTAGTACTTCATCAGAATTTATAAATTCGTTGAACCATAATATTCACCAGGTGGTAGGTTCCTGTACTGGGCCGTCTAGGTGGGTACCACCGCAGTGCCAGATATTTTCCCGTGAAATAGAAGTGAGTCAAGCACTTCTGTGTTTCGGGGAAAGGGCACTGAAGCTAGTGAAATTACTGGGTATATGCGACCAACTGTCGTCTCGGTGTAGCGGGCGCAGGGCATTGCAGTGCCAGATAGTAACTGCTTTATTAGTTACTGTTTGGCAGTGAACTGTCTTAGGGCAGACGTCGCGCTTACCATCAGGTGTACGATCTGCTCGTCTTGTTACACATTGCAATAAAAAAATATATATATTATTAAAGAACTGTCGTAGTTTTTTCCTGTGTATTCGCTACCTAAATTTTACGAATGAGACAATGCCTGGTATAACTATATTTCCTCATTTCAGGTCTGACTGAATCACCTGCAGTGTCTCATAGGGAGAGCCTAATTTTGGCTAAGCTTGAAGAAACAGTAAGAAAACAAATAGGTGTCCATTATGATGTGGATGACGAACAATTTCCTTAAACTAACATCTATCTACGAAGGCTACTAGCTAGGTGCTTACTAGTTATATATTATATCTATCTATATTGTATTTTTATAATACTAAGTATTTACTTAATGTACCAATGAGATAAATAAAATGCTGTTATCAATCAATACATGGTTTTTATATAAAAATAAGGAAGTGGAATAAAACAATAAACATATTATATTACACATATATATACTAGAGTAAGAAAAATATATAATATTAAAAATACTACAGCTATTTTCTGAAAATCCATTCTGATGAGAAAAATTAAAGTGTGTTACATAGACGAATTATATACTCTAATACTTAATATTATTGAGCTTTTTTATAGCCAAGGCCACAATAAGAATATTTGGAAGTAAAATGTAAAAATCACTGTTTATTTACAATAACAATACATCTACCTAAAATGTTTAGTCAGCCAGATCATATTGCCTAAAATATCTGCCTATAATACATATAAATATGTTAAGAGGTGTTGCATACAAACTCGCGTTTTCGTCGTCAGGATTTATATGGGACCTGTAATAATAAAAATCATGATGATTATCACTCTTAAAACAATTCTTAGGATATCATTCAATATAATAAGAGTTTGTTGAGAACATTCTGAGCATAATAATGACAAAAGTGGTTATGCTACTTATGTATGTTGCATTGGGGTCAGATCAATGTAGGTATGTGATGTTGTCCAATATTTATTTATTATTATTTTTAATGGATACATTTTTTATCTACTTTCTAATATAGAAATTATTTATTTTGTATACCAATATTGACTTCAAGTCTGATTGAATAAAATGATTATGAAAATCAAAAGCAAAAAATATCACAAATTCAAAACCACATTTTTATACTTCTATCCTTGGGCAATATTTACACAAGACCATTTAGCCCCAAACTACATTACCTACTTATATTTTTATAAACATGGGATTTTATAACCTAAACAACAAGATGGAAAAACTTACCTTATTTCTGCACATTTCCTAGCCAGATTTCTTAAAATACTTATTGTGTCTGAAAGGAGTGGTTGTCTTGTACATGCTAAAAATGCATAAATCCATTGTCCTGAAAGAATCAAATATAATATTTAGTTAGGTATTCTCAAACTTACCTTTATAGGTATACTTCAATTATGTGCTATAAAATCTGATTAATACCAGTAATTTGTGAAAAATTATAGAAATTTAGTCAATGTAAATAGTATTAAATCATAATGGCAATCAGCCATGATGATGACACAACAGTAATTAATTTGATGAATACCAAGAGAGATATTTTTATGTATAGCACAGGTTTATTACATGTAGCAAGAACCCAATGTAGCAAAAGTGGTACCCATTATTAGGTATATTATAATTTTTTTTTTGATATATTTTTTTAAGATATAAACATTCTTTACATTCATTATGTTTCTACCAAACTGGTGTAATATCTATAGATGGAGTAATTATTACTACATTGTTACTGTTTAACTTTGGTTATTACATTTTAACCACTCAACGCCGAACCGGCACTCGGGTGCCGCATAACAATAGATTTTCTATTGTGTCTAGTAATCCGGGGCTAGAAGGATTAAAGATGCTCAAGTGCCTTTGCAGGCTAAATATGAGTACTATAATATAAAAAAGGCCAAAAGTAACTGCATTAGGATTATAGAGAGGGCATTCTTATTGTTACTTTAAATAATTCATAACTAGAATGATCAACATTGAAATGTGTTGTCCTTCAGAAAATAATTACCTGTTCTGTGATCAATAGTATCTCCTTTCTTCACTTCATCTAATATTTCTGTTAGAATCTCTAAGCCTCGATCCAGTACACTCACTGGAACACCAAGCATACAACTTAGCCTTGGTTCTTTCTCTTCAAAAAAACTTTTCCAACAGACCAAAGTGTTATTTTCAATCTTTATTATCTGGACATTCTTTGGCCATCGTGATTTATTCGCTAATAGACGAGATATGTACATACGAATATCAGAAAAGTCTGCAACCTGAATATTTTGCCATTCAATTGTAGGCTTTAACTTGACTGGAGCTTTAGCATGTGGCAGCTGCAATAAAAAACTAATTAAAATTTTGTTATATTCACATCAAATTAATTTAGGCATTATAACACTTAATAACTCACCTCTTTTATAAAGCATGATTGATTTTTGGCAAACTTAGAGTAATCCTTTGTACATTTTACTACTGCTGAATAATTTTGTCTTTCTTTCATCACCTTATACAAATACTCTTCTCCGTTTGTAGGAATCTCTTTTAATTGGACATCCGGTCCAATTTGGAAACAAAGTGATGATAAATCATCTTTATCGTCAGTATCAATGTTAGCTTTGTAAATACATTTTTGTGCCATTATGCTAGCATTAAAAGAGAAGTAAAATTTAAATTTGGCAAGAGCTTCTACCAACGTTTAGTCAGGGCAGACTGCAGAAGCGTTATTGTTCTAAGGTTTTAGGTTTTTTGTTTTACCATCTGTTGTCCACCATCACTCACAGAAAAATGCTTTTTGTTGTTGTACAAACAAACAACCAGATCTGAAACCTGAAGCAAAGATCCCAGAGGTTGGTTGAAAATGGGATATTATCCTAGGGATAGGTGAAATTTGATAATAATAAACAAGAACGGATAAAACTTTGGATAAAATAAGTAAAGTTACAAGAATCAAGATTCAAGAGACACACACAAAATCACATCACAAATTCATTGTTCTGTTCATTTTGTTCATAATTTTTGTGTGTCTGTCAAGTCAACTGTCAAGTCAAATTCAATAGTTCAATAGACTGTCAATGTCAAGTGATTGTCATTATTTCACCCCTGGCACAGATTATAACGAGATTTAAACAAAAAAGATGTTTGGCTGTATAAATTTTTGTCTTTTGCCAGGCTACAATGGTATGTTTGACAGGCTACAAGACCGAGTTTAAAAAAAAAGGTTTAAAACCAAAAAATGTCTGCTGTCAAGCCAATGTCAATTTTATTTTTCTAACAAATTGTGTTTGATTGACCTAATGAGTGAGTCGATAAAATAAATATTATTGGTCTACAAAATAAGCGAATATGGATTATAAGTACTGCATGGAATCATATTAAGTGATTGGACATTAATTAACTTAATATTAATAACGTAATGTCTACTTCAAGTAATATCTCTCAGTCTGCCTATTCGCCTTCGGAACCAGAAACACCTCAGGTTGAAAAGTTTATTCCAACCGGCTATTTTTATGGTTCTTATTGTAGGTATAATTATACATGTAAAAATAATCACATTTTATACATTCTTCACAGGGAACTACTCAAAACAGACTCCAAAACTTTGACCAATCCTTGAACCACGTGGATCTCGGCCATAGTATTGAACAGTCTTTGAAAAACGCACAGAAGGAGATGCACCAAAAGAGAATCCAGTCGCTAAGAAAAGAGCTTGACTATTTAAAATCAACTGAATGGGAATTCGAATACGACAAAGGATTTGTACAATAAAAGCTTGAATTCTTTTCAAAATGTTTTCATATGTTCAATCGTTTTTTAGTTATTTTATGTCCAAACCTGATGAAGACGACGATTATGATAAGGAGAATTTTCTGGCTGAACAACTTGTTGATTTAGAAGCTACCAATGAGCCCTATGACAATGTACAGGAAAGCTCTTCTGACATACCAAGAGATGCCATTTGTTTTCAGAGGACAGGTAAAACAGATATTTTGCTTTCTTTGTTTATTATCACTACCTTATCCCATTTCTGAATAGCCCTAGGATTGATTAAGTCCATCATCATTTCATCATCATCATCATCTTATAATATAATCTAATAAAAAAGAATATATTTGCAAATCACATTTATTAGTTTAAATTATGTTCCTGTTATTGAATGTAAACTATCAACAATGTGTACAGTTGCGCAATCAACCTCTAGCTTATTTTGTAATCATAGCAGGCGCGGTCCCAAGGGGGGGGTCACAGGGGACATGACACCCCCCAAAATCTAAGGTCAAATTGAAAAATCTCAAAAATTTGCCAAATAATAATGGTGGTGAATGGTGGTAATTCCATAAGTATAATTCATCATCATCATCATCATCAGCCTGTGATAGTCCACTGCTGGACATAGGCCTCTCCAAAAGCTCGCCACGCCGATCGGTCCTCGGCCACTCGCATCCAGCTCCTGCCAGTCATCTTGCGCAGATCATCGCTCCACCTGGCCTGAGGGCGTCCTACACTACGTTTACCGAGACGCGGTCTCCACTTTAGAACCCGTTTACCCCATCGTTTATCGGTTCTACGGCTGATATGGCCAGCCCACTGCCACTTCAGCTGGCTAATCTGGCGAGCTATGTCGGTGACTTTGGTTCTCTGCCGAATCACATCATTTCGGATGCGATCCCGCAGAGAGACGCCGAGCATAGCTCTTTCCATAGCCCGCTGAGCGACTTTAAACTTGTGGACTAGCCGTGCCGTAAGTGTCCACGTTTCGGCTCCGTATGTCATGACGGGTAGAACGCACTGATTGAAGACTTTCGTCTTTAGGCATTGTGGAATCGGCGATAAGAAGACTCGACGTAGTTTTCCAAACGCTGCCCAACCCAACTGAATTCTTCTATTCACCTCGTCCTCAAAGTTGTTTCGACCCAACTGCAATGACTGCCCAAGGTACACATATTTTAATATTTTTGAACAACTTCGAGGACGGCGCCGTGAATCGCAATCGGTTCCGGTAGAACATGTTCATTGAACATGACCTTGCTGGTTTTGTCCAAGTTCATCCGTAGACCGATGCGTAAAGAAGAATCAGCCAGGTCATTCAGCATCTGTTGTAGGTCCTGCAGCGTCTCCGCCATTATGACTATGTCATCTGCAAATCGCAAGTGAGAGATGTATTCGCCATTTATGTTGATGCCACGTTCTTTCCAGTTCAGCGTCTTAAACATATCCTCCATTGCATTTGTGAACAATTTCGGGGAGATGACGTCCCCTTGTCTCACTCCTCGATGCAATGGTATAGGATTTGTCTGCTGATTTTGTACTTGGACGGACATAGCGGCTGCTTTGTACAGACATCTCATCACTTGGATATATCGCCAGTCTACTTGGCAACGCTGCAGGGACTCCAGAACAGACCAGATTTCAACCGAGTCGAAGGCCTTCTCATAGTCCACGAATGCTAGACACAGGGGCTGATTAATTATACTCTTCGGTCTTCTGTATAATCTGCCGCACAGTGTGGATGTGTTCTATGGTGCCGTATCTGCTCCGAAACCCAGCTTGTTCCGGTGGTTGAAACTCGTCGAGTCTTCATGCAAGACGGTTCGTGATCACTCTTGAGAATAGCTTATAGACGTGGCTTAGAAGGGCAATGTGTTTTGAAGAACAGGACGACCACACTCCTACTCCACGCCTTTGGAGTTCTCCCTTCGAACAGAACAGCGTTAAAAAGCTTTTGGAGCTCCCTCAGTACGGGTTTACCTCCAGCCTTTAACAGCTCTGTAGTAACGCCGTCCTCTCCAGGGGCTTTTCCATTTCTAAGCTGCCCAAGAGCAATCTCGATTTCGCCAATGCTGAAGTAAAATTATTAATTATAAACTCACCGGCAATAAAACTTGGCCACTGAGCTTTTTTCATACAAACATGGTCGGTCACTTTAGCGTCTCATAGTTAAAAAAATATTTGCAGCTGTGCAATGATTATTACGTCAATGGAGAGGCCAAACGCCCAATTATCAGCCCAAGTCAGTATTTTCAAAAAAAGATTGAAACAGTATCTCTCTTCACAATAACTGTATTAACAGAATACCAATGCATTGAAATTTAAAAATATTAACTGCTGAATATGTCTGCTCCCTACTCACTGGACTTGATTGGCATTTTTCGCTTAGTTTTAAGTTTCTCATGCAAGTGACTGTAATAATGGTTTTTAATGAGAAATAAAGATTTTCTTAAACCTTATTATCGAATCACAGGTTCAAAAATTGCCAAAAACCGCTCAATTTTCTCAAAAAAGAAAAACAATAAACCGAACTCAACGCTCCATACATTATTGGCAAAGTTTTATTGCCGGTGAGTGTATATGATTTTGTAACACTTCCATCATCATTCCACTTTTAGCTAGCCTGCGTTTATGCATTATGGTACAAAAACGCATTCTCCTCCAAAAAAAAAAGGTAATGAGTGACCCCCTCCAAAATTTCAGGCTGCGACCGCGCCTGAATCATAGTTAATAAAAAATGTGATAATATATCCTTTAATGTGTTTCTTTTAAATATTATTTTATTCTCAACACAAAAGAAAAAATCATACCTGTTTCTGAATTCACAATAGTCACAAAATGAGAGCAAAAGGCCTTCCTTCATGTTGTCTGGTAAAGTTGCAAATTTCTCCTGCTATTAAAAATTTAGTCAACATCCCTTTTTTATATTTTTACATTATCATAAAATTATCTGTATTAAGTTATGGATTCAAATTGTAATTTTATTATTGTTTATTTATTTTTTTCAATATTTATTTATTTCCAGGTGTTGTGACATATATGTCTGATAATAATTACATACTAATTGATGGCATGCTGTATTATGAATTGTCCTCAAGCTCTGTTACTGTTCAAACTGGAGACAAAGTATTGTATCTTGCTTATTCAGATGCAAATGAGAAAATTATTGTTGTTAGATTATTAGAAAACCAAGGTATATGTTGGGGAGATGAGGAACCTGCAGAGGAAAATAGTTTTCAAATAATAAACCATATCATTGTTGGTGAAGTAGATTCCAGGCAAGATCGCTTTGTTTATATGAAAGACAATGATCTGAAATTCAGTCTTGATGATCTTGAAGCAACTTTTGTGCCAATTAAAGGAGATTGGCTTGAGCTGAATTGCAGAGTTCAGTGGGATGAAAAAAAACCATATGATATTTCTTCAGCACAGGTATGTTTTGCTCATAATAGCTTTTATCTACATCCATACCATAATATGTCTATTTTATATTCAGGAGCGATGAGCAAACGCCCTACATTTAGATATAAGTATCTGTGGCTGCATTGAAATGTTTACATTTTAGTGTCGGTAACCGACACTTTAATTACGTTCAAATTTAGAACGTCTTCTTTAAAAGTAAAAATTAATAGGTTTTTTCGATTATCGAATTAGTCGATTAGTAATTTTATGTTCCATTCCTATATATTTAATTCGATGCCGAAATTATAACAATCGATTTGAGAATCGAAATCAACTCGAGTCTAGATTGCTTATGGATTTTAAAAACTACAAACGTCATTTATTCAAATTGACCTACAAAATTATGACATGATTTTGTACTAATTTGCTCATCGATCCTGACTATAAAATAGACATATTATCGTATGAATGAAGATAAAGTTATGTATGTGACTGTACATAATTAGTCATTAAAATACTCATGTGATTCTTTTATGAAACTCACTTCGTTCGTTTCATAAAACCACATTCGTATTTTAATGACCCTCATTATGCAGCAGTCACATAAATAACTATTTAATGTGTATTACAATAAGGTTCACATCAGTCTGTTTCTGGATATACTTAAATTGCTTGCTTATTTTTCATAAAATGTCATACATATAACATTACATTATTCTGCCATTTTACAGGTTTTGCAAGTAATCTCATTGAAGCCATTGAGAAGTAAAGTAAAAGAGGCTATCATCACTGCATGGTCGGGAGACTGTGGCACCTGTGATAGACTTATTTACTTTGACAAGCTATGCTTAGAAAACAGTATGGAGCCACAAGTAGGGTCCAAAGTAAGAATATCGTATTTGCAGATTTTATTATCACTTCATTTAAGGCTATTTAAACTCATTCCGGTTTTTCGTTTGAAAACTATATTATAAACACAAATTATGTTTAATATAAAAGCAATAAGCTTTTCTCATGGTTCTCCTGTTTAGTTACATCAAAAATAATATACAGGTGCCGACAAACTTCTTGACCATTGGTCAACGCAGTGGGAGAAAGTTTGCGTATCTTGCGCATGACCAATAGCGCGCGTGCTCTACCGACGCCCGCGCGCTCTATTGGTCAGAGGTATGCTTCTGACCAATAGCACGCTGGCATCTCGAAATTCGTGTTCACCCGATTTCAAGATGTTTGCCGGGACTTGTACTTGTTTGAATAATTCAATAATTTCTGTGCTTAAAATAAAGTAGTCAAAAGGTTATGGTTTTATTTTAAGCAGCGCGTGCGTTAATTTTGTCTCTACCTTTGCGCTAAAATGTCGATAGTCCAGGAGACACCCTGGGTAAATATAAAAAAAATTGCGAATTTCATTATATTATCCTAAGTATTATAGCTACAGTCAGTTCCACAATATCAATTTAATTGTTTATTTCTTTTATAGGTCATGGTGCGTATTATTGAAAGTAGTCAAGGATTTTGTACTTGGAGGGCGATTGAATTGATTTTGTTGGAAAATAACAATCCTTCCCATATTCAATCATTACCAAAAGTAACAGAAGAAGAGGAAAACAGTTTGAAGTTGGAAAAAGAAAATAATATTGAAATAACCTTCCCCATAAAGTTTGATAAGGTTGACATTAATGATAGAGCCACAATGAAGTTGTGTGTAACAAACAATAGCAATGAAATTCAGTATATAAACAAGTGGATAATACTCGGTAGAAAAAAAGATTCCCAAATAAATATTGAACCTTTTTTAAATCGGCCAGTAAAAATTCTTCCGAAAAATTCTTACACATTTACAGTAACTTGTCTACCAAAATTTTTGGGTAATACCAAGGAATCTTTAATTCTTACGCTAAAAGGCTTCCAAGCACGAAGGATAATTGATATAACTGTTGTTAATGAAAATATAAATTTATTAAACAGAAATGGACTTGCATATAATACTAATGATCATGATGCTTATAAAACTCATTGTGAGAACAGCAAAATTGAAAGCATGAGAAATATAAGGAAAAATGATAAAATGGCTTTTTTACCAGGGGAGAAAGTATACAAAGCTCCAGCATTTGTGTCTGTAAAAATTGGTAACTTCCCTATACCTGACAAGGTATGGTCTGCAGTTTTAGGAGATTCTGAGCAAACTGCTGCCAGTTCTGAATTTCATAAAATCTTGAATAATATTGAGGAGAAAATACCATGCTTATCCCAGGAATTAAACATTCACAATTACACTGACAGATGGCATAACTTAATTTTCATGGAAGAAATACAGAATAACCTGAGCATGAGGGTATATGACAGACAAAAAGTTTTTCTAATACGCTGTCAAGAGTATCTTGGTATCGAAATAAATGGGCTGGCTGAACAAAGACCATCAATAATAAAAGGAGATAGAGTTGTTGTTAAGGACATTTGGGATCCAAAAACCCCTATTTATGAAGGATTTGTCCATGTTATAAAAGGAGACATGGTGTTAATGAAATTTAACCAGAGATTCCATGAAATTTACTCGGGCAGTGATGTGTCCATTGAATTTCATGGTAATAGGACAGTTTACAGACGAAGTCATCAAGCAATCAATTTAGCATTATCAAACCTTGGTCCAAATATCTTGTTTCCTTGTCGCGTATCACCTCAATTGAAGCAAGTACCATTGGAAAAAATTGAAGATATACAATGGTTTAACCAAAACCTTAATGACGGTCAAAAGGCTGCTGTGAAAAACATTTTACTTGGAGAATGTCGTCCATTACCCTATTGTATATTTGGACCTCCTGGAACTGGAAAAACTGTAACAGTCATAGAAACCATTTTACAAATTTTATCCACAATACCTGATAGTAGACTATTGATTGCCACACCATCAAATAGTGCAGCAAATTTGATTACAGAAAGATTATTAAAATACAGAGATCGTTTTTCTGATTCTATGGTTCGTATAATTGCTCAATATTTGGCAGAATCTGACAAAATCCCCGATATTATAAAACCGTTTTGTGCAACGTTAGATATAGCTACGGAAGAAACATCCAGGCCAAAACACACAGTGAAAAATGGAATGAATTTAAATTGTCAGAAAACATTTATTGGAAGACATCGTGTTACAATTGGTACTTGTTATAGTATTGGGACTTTGGCGCTATTGGGCTTTCCTAAAGGTCATTTTAGCCATGTAATAATAGATGAGGCTGGTCAAGCAACTGAACCTGAAATAATGATACCAATGACATTTGTGGATAAAGACAATTCTCAAATTGTCTTAGCTGGAGACCCTATGCAATTAGGTCCAGTTATTGTATCAAAATATTGTCTAGAATTCGGAATGGATGAATCATATTTGTCAAGAATCCTTAAAACATTCCCTTATCAGAAAGATTATGCAGCATTTAAAACTGGATATGATCAACGATTAATTACAAAATTGACTGATAATTATAGATCATTAAAAGAGGTTCTTGCTGTGCCAAGTGAATTGTTTTATGACTCTTCATTAGTAGCTAAGATTGACGAAAATGAACCTTGGATTACTAATATCATAGAAATAGTCAATGAAATATTCGACAAAAGCGACTCTAGATCTGGTGGTATCTATGTATATGGAATCAAAGGCATTAATCAAAGGGCAGAGGATAGTCCATCGTGGTTTAACCCACAAGAAGCTTCCATGGTTGCATTGACAACCTGCAAATTATATAAAAAGTTAATTACTGCTGATGATATTGGCATCATTACACCTTACATAGCACAGGTAATTGTTGTTGCGAAAAAGTATCTAGGTAGGTACTTAAGTATTTCTATAGTCCAGGTCCAGTCAACAAATGACCAAAAAGGGGGTGTAGATCGCGTGAGCAGGACCGTAAGCAATTTCTTCAAAAATGTGTACAAGATGCTTAGGGAGTAAACATACTAAAAGTCCTGACTTCTGAGAGTTGCGCCGGAATGGGGGAGGAGGTTAAAAGTCCCACTTTTGAGTTTTTCGCTAATATCTTTAACCCTTTCAACGCCAATGTCTGATATATCAGACAAACCATTTTCGTGCCCACCACGCCAATGTCTGATATATCAGACAAAAAAACATGATCAAGAAACTTTGTTTTTTTACTTGCCTGAATGAGTTGAGTATAACCTAATAATTTTTTGGTTTTTTTTTTTTAATGGTCGTGGCGTGTGGGGCACCATTTTCGGAAAAAAGCGTGGCGGGGAAAGGGTTAAAACGGTGCGCCATATAGAAAAAATATGTACTACACAATGAAAGCAATAGCGCGCACAGGCATCGGCAGTTTTGCGCGCGCTATTGACCATGCGCAAGTGCACATGCGCGAACTTCCCCCACTCCGTCGACAGATGGTCAAGAAGTTTGCCGGCACGTATAGCATAGGTTAGCATTACTATAATATATTTAAAATGCGTTGGGGAGATATTGTTATTTAATATTATTCAAAGTTGCCATCCAGAGCCAAAGTAACCCGCATTACAGTATCTAAAGTTATACCGTTTTGACAACTATTTTGAGAGATGCTGAAAATAAGCTAGATTTTTCGGTGTTCAGACTAAGCTGAAACTTAACTGTGTTGATTATAGCACATTTCAGTGGCGTAGCCCCGGGCGGCACTTTTTAGGGGGCGGCAAAATTTCCTGGAGGAGCAAAAAAAAGGGCGGCAGAATTGCCTTCCGCCCCCTGGGCGGGTGGGCTGCTTTGCCAACTGGAGAAGCAAAAAAAAAGGGGCGGCAGAATTATCTTCCGCCCCGGGCGGCTGATACCCACGCTTACGCCACTGGCCACATTTAGTTATTTTTCTTACTTTCTTGTTATTTTACTTTACAGATCAAGTATTTGAAACTCGTATTTGAAGCAATGGGCTTACCACAGCCTAAAATTGGTACCGTAGAAGACTTTCAAGGACAAGAAAGGAGAGTTATCCTTATATCTACTGTTCGATCTACAGAAAATCTTTTGGCAGAAGACTTAAGGTTCACTTTAGGTTTTGTTAAAAATCCAAAGAGATTGAATGTTGCTTTGACAAGAGCTCAAGTTGCTGTTCTGTTATTTTGTAATCCTCATCTATTAAGTAAAGATGTTATGTGGAAGAAAGTGATTTGTCATGCAGTTGAAAATGATAAATATATGGGATGTAATTTACCAGATGAGTTAGATAGTTATATACGTTCCTTAAATGGTTTTGTTACGATGTAACTTGTAGTTTTATTTGGTCTGATACTTAGGTACCTACTGTACAGTTAGCAGCAGATTTACTTACACTAAACTGTCAAAATGTTTCATTTGAAACAGAATTTTATATGATGGATGGACAATGGACATTAAGCTTAAAATTAGTACTTATTTGACAGTTAAGGGTGGTTGATGTGCTTCTGACTCAGATCAGAGAATCTGAGGCTTCTGACTATTAGCTGCCGGTAAACTTTTTGACGCTCGGTCAACGGAGTAGGAGATAGTTTCCGCGCGTTATTGATAAGAGGTATGCTTCTGACCAATAGCGCGCACGCATCTCAAAATTCGCGTTCTGCGCAATCCCAACCCGATTTCAAGATGTTTGCCGGGCACTATACACAGTTATACCTTTCTTCGCTTCATTCTGTAATGATTCTGTACTTGGCTCGTCATTTACCTAAAGTAAAAAAAACTCTGTGGTGGTAGTACTTCAGTACTTGTGACTTCAATTACTGTCCTTCCAATCCGACCAACTGAAAATTATAATTTTTCGCGCCTGTACACCGTGGCTCCCACCATAGAGTATCCTACTCCTACTAATATTATAAATGTAAAAGTCTGGATGTTTAGATGTTTGGATGTTTGTTACTCAATCACGCCTAAACGGCTGAACGGATTTAGATGAAATTTGGCATACGTATAGTTTATAACCCGGATTAGGACATAGGCTATAAAATTCCTACGGGAAACGTCTCATTCCCGCGGGAATAACAATATTCAAACTACTGAACCGATTTGAATAATTCTTTCACTGTTGGAAAGCTACACTATCCCCGGTGAACATAGGGTACTTTTGATCCTGGAAATGTGGGGGGAAGGGGGGATATTTGAAAAAAGAGATTACACGCGGGTGAAACCGCGGGCGGAAGGCTAGTAATGAATAAACCAGAAAGCTCCCACCTTGCAGAAAGTTGTTCCACACACCAAAAATTAAAATAATATAGTCCACGCCCCCTGAATCCAAGTACTAAGTGCACGTGCGCCGCTGCAGGCAACATGATATCCATTGGGAGATGGGGGTTCATAAATGTAAAATTTTGATCACATTATTTAATTTTAACTAGTGCAAATTATTAGTCTCCCTCTAACTTGGAACAAGTGGAACAGGTACAAAGTCTATAACCGACCTTTTGACCGCCTCCGTGGAACAGTGGCTAATCCGCTCGGGTATAAAACCCGGAGGTCGTGGGTTTTTCAGAGTCCGACCTGGCTAGCTACCCCCCACAGGTGAAATCTGCCGCCATAATAGCTCTGGCTGTGTTCCGGCAGTAATGCGGGAGCCAGTACACTTGATATCAAAGGCTCGAAGATCAGATGAGTAATACAGTCTTGCAGCACATTAAGCGACGCTTCCAGGTGAAGTGTCCCTCAAAGGAATAGGCCGCAGTGGTCGCTTACCATCAGGTGGGCTGTGTGCTCCTTGTGAGTAAAATTTTTCTATGGCTGTGTGTCTGTCTGCCAACGGAGTTGGTATAAAAAAACCATGAATCAAAAAATTCTAAATTGTATCGTTCTTTTAGTTGTAACTGTCTTCGTAAATACTTTTTGTAAAGAAAGGGTGAACTGGGGTGAACTGAACGAATCGCTTAGCCTTATTAGTTTTCAAGTGAAGTACAGTTTGTTGCTAAAATATTACACATGAAAACAAATTTAACCATTAATACAAATATGGATAGGGTGGTGGCGGTGGCGGTTAATGGAAACTAAACTATTAGTACATGAGCGTGCGTTAACTTCTTAGACTTAAATGAGGTCTAGCTAGCTGCGGAGAAAATGTTTCTCGATCCAATTTCTTTTCTTTAAAATACACTAAACTTGTAAAATTAAACAATCTTTATATTCTTCCTTGTTTGCTTGATTATGGCGATTATGGCCATCTGTTTTTTTTAATTTGAGCATGTCTTCCAGTGACAGGCTAAAGTTAAAAGAGCTGGCTTTACAGTCTTCGTAAACGCAACCATAAACGTCATGTCATAATATTGGATGGACACGAAAAATTATTTGTTTCTGTTTTATTGTGGTTCTATTATATATTTCAGGTATTAAAATAATGTCTATTGTCTTTTCATAAATGAATATATCGTCGATCGTTCTGTAGCCCATAAAAGCAACATATTTTTTTCAAGAATGGAAGAAAATTTAAATGGTGTTGTGTTGTGCGACAATCTAATCAAATGGTTACAGACATTGAATCTTACTGCTAAACATGGAAATCCATCAGGTAAGTTCTGCTTAAGTGTCCCTTAGGAGTGTTTCGTCCTGTGGGTTTGTTACGACCCTACCAAATTATGATTACACATGAAAACAAATTCGTAATTGCATCCGTATTGTGAGATGACCGCTAAGTGGTTAATTTCGTCACATCGCTCTTGCTCTTATTGGATTGGTACAGAACAAAATATCTCTCGGTTGCGCTGTTGGTCAATTTGTAATGTTCATTGGTTACATACTCCAATTACACAAATTATGATGCTTTTGTAAATTCTTTTGTATTGTTCTATTTTGTAGTTGTAATGAACCTGTGGACTGTCCTATAATTTGAAAAGGGCTTTCTAGTTTTTATTGTTGATCACGTTTTTAATCAATTATAGGTAAATATAATACCAAAGTATAATATTTAGTAGACATGGGCGTTTCTGATATTTTACATTAGCCGATATGTAACCGATATGGAGCTTCAACATCGGATATCATATCCGATATCACATACCGATTCTCCTCCCAAAAAAAAAAAAAAAAAAAAAAAAAAAAAAAAAAAAAAAAAAAAAAAAAAAAAAAAAAAAAAAAAAGTTTTTTTTTCTATTTTTAGTGTGAATAACACATAGTAAATAGTAGAATTGTATTATTTGACAATATTAGGTACCTATTCATTAAGTGTTCAGCACCATGGGTAGACCAACTTAAGATGCAGCCCGCAAGAGGGACATAAGAATTAAGAAGTCATACCCTGTAGCTTCCATCGTCATAGTTGTACCTTACATCATCAGCTTAGCTGCAAAAGTACATGAAATACAACTAACGGTCCACATATTCCTACAACACTGAAAGAATTATCCCCTAACTCCTAACCGTTGAGGAGTTGTACCTTCCATCATCAGCTTAGCTGCAAAAGTACATGAAATACAACTAACGGTCCACATATTCCTACAACACTGAAAGAATTATCCCCTAACTCCTAACCATTAAGGAGTTGTACCTTCCATCATCAGCTTAGCTGCAAAAGTACATGAAATACAACTAACGGTCCACATATTCCTACAACACTGAAAGAATTATCCCCTAACTCCTAACCGTTAAGGAGTTGTACCTTCCCTCATCAGCTTTGCTGCAAAAGTGCATGAAATACAACTAACGGTCCACATATTCCTACAACACTGAAAGAATTATGCCCTAACTCCTAACCGTTAAGGAGTTGTACCTTCCATCATCAGCTTTGCTGCAAAAGTGCATGAAATACAACTAACGGTTCACATATTCCTACAATACTGAAAGAATTATCCCCTAACTCCTAACCGTTAAGGAGTTGTATCTTCCATCATCAGCTCATCAACATAAAATGATGTCTATCGTATCGGACGGACGCAAAAACTTGAATGGCTTCAGAGAAAACGCGTAGTGTGCGGCTATAAAGTTTGAGGTTTGCCCTTGATTTTCCCGGGATCCCATCATCAGATCCTGACATGGTGACAATGGGACCGCCCCGGAACTATGCACTTTCAAATAAAAAAAGAATTATTTAAATCGGTCCACAATTGACGGAGAAATCGACGGACATACATAAAATAAAAATAAATACATACAGTCGAACATAGAACCTCCTCCTTTTTTGAAGTCGGTTAAAAATAAACAATAACAAACATTCTTCACTCACTTATCATAACACTATAAAAAGCACTTAAACCAAATTAATCCTTATTACGCTCGAGCTTGATTCCCTTTTGCTATGTGTATCCCTTGCGAATATAAAAATGCCGCGAAATATACTTAAAACATAATCGATACAAGATAAATTGACTCTTATTGCTAGCAAATAAGAGCGGAAATCGCCTACCCATTACGCCGTAATATCTGAATAACCGCCTTATCTCTTTTACTCCAATGAAGTATAACGAATCAGAAAGAGAAAAGGCGAATATCAACTGACCAAAGATATCGATAGTACGGTTATGAATAGTTTCGGCGATATGAGTTTTGTTGTTTTGTTACAGTTATTCGATATACAGTTTTGAGTTTTGGTTTTGATATTACAGTTTTTAGTTTTTGAAATATCGGTTACGTAAAATCCGATATCGATATGATATGATATCGAACTGTTAGCCGATATAAGATACGTTTTGATATATCTGTCTCATGTCTAATATTTAGTTATAAAAAACAATTTATAAACAAAACTGATGACTACTCAATAAATAGGACTTAAATGACTTTACTCTTTGTTGCTTACAGAGCTTTCAGACGGAGTGGCGATAGCAGAAGCCCTCACTCAGATTGCCCCTGAGTACTTCACACCTGCCTGGAACTCAAAAATCAAAACAGAAGTAGGCAATAATTGGAGGCTAAAAGTTAGCAATTTGAAAAAAATATTAGAAGGTGTTGTTGGTATGTGTATTTTTGTAAAACCATATTTGTCTAAATTATCTACCAGGGTCTGGACAGTTTTTTTTGGGTTGATGTTTAGTTAAATGTTGCTCTGGGCAATAGTAGTTATTATGATAGTACATTATATTATGTGCCCTACATGAGATAATATATGCCATAGATGCCCTAGTTTAAGACTCATGGTTATTACTCCTTTATATGTATTAATCCTTCTAGCCCCGGAACACCAGACACAATAGAAAATCTATTGTTAAGCGGCACGCGAGTGCCGGTTCGGCGTTGGAGTGGTTAATAAGAATGACTATTCAAAATATCATCATATTTTTGTTGCGTGTAGTGTAATGGTCCTATGTTCTGTCTGAGGTTAAATATATCTTAGTATTGTACAACTTACAGGTGAACTCTCTTTTCAAATATTGGATTTGGACATCTTGTCCTTTCCTGAAAATTTTTCACAAAATTATCAATTTATTCAAATTTGAGTGTTAAACAGGGTTAGTGTGTCCTCTGGCACTGCAACTGTGTTTGATCTGTTATGATTGTGATTGTGTTACTTACAGTGTGCCTCCAAGCCCTGTCTCTTCCATGCAGAGTTGTAGTTTCTTTAGTTACTTAAATGAGTGAAAGTTGATAAAATATGTCTTTATGGTATGCTTTTGCTTTGCAGATTATCATCAGGATATATTAAATTTAAGTCTACAAGAGTTTTCAAGGCCTGATGTTGTAAATATAGCAGAAACTGCAGACCATGGAGACCTCGGAAGACTTCTACAGCTAGTGTTGAGTAAGTATAATGTATACTACAGCTTAAACCTCAAATAATAAGAGTAGTGATACCAAGCATGAGTTCCAATTAGGCTACAGAAGCTATTTTCAGCAAATTGTGTAGTGCACATGGAAGTGCACCAGCAAGCATACACAATGATACCTTTTTGTATAATGCAAAATATTAATAAATTTTACATTTCTTAAAGATTTCTGAGAAATGACAAGTATTAATTAATCCATACCACTGTATCACCCTTTTTTTAATTATGTTGGCTGGAAAATTAGACAACAAA
Organism: Mecyna flavalis; assembly: GCA_949319885.1. Taxonomy (NCBI): domain Eukaryota; kingdom Metazoa; phylum Arthropoda; class Insecta; order Lepidoptera; family Crambidae; genus Mecyna; species Mecyna flavalis. The sequence goes on from OX439426.1 coordinate 7,267,343, forward strand.
AAAAAATTAGTAAATAAGAGCAAATCCGTTCTGATCTATTTATTAACTTACAACTAAGTAATTATGTGAAACTTTTTTTTGTTTGACAACTAGGCTGTGCTGTCAACTGTATTAAAAAGGAAGAGTATATTACTCGGATAATGGAATTAGAGTTATCATGTCAGCGGTCAATAATGCAAGCGATTCAGGTAAGTGACATTTTATTTAGAATATTACCATTTTATAGTTTTTCCTCAGGCTAATGTTATTTTATGTCTCAAACTAATACATCGTGTACTTATTGTCGTATTCGAATCACTGCTACGAGTATTGATAAGCAAATGAATTGATTACTGAAGTCAGTTTTAAAATAGCTTAATATTAAATTCTGTAGAATTACAGAATTTAATAATTGATCCAAACTCGAAAAGTAAATTTTATTAATTTAGACTTTTAGATCTAGTTACGAGCGCACGCGCCCCCGCGCACGCCGCCGTCTGGTCATAACGTACACGGCCAATTTTTGAAATAACGATAAACATCTTGTCGCACCGAATAGGACAGCATCTAAGTGGTTTTTGAAAGATATGTGTGTGTGACGAAAACACTATTGTGTCAGCCAAAATGTGAATTATAACATGTAATGCAAGTTATATTTTCTATTGGTCAAAACAATTGCATACTGCTTTCACTTCTGTTTTATTTATTTAGTGTAAACAATAAGTAATGCATTTATTTATATGGCAAAACTCGTAATAATATAACCATGCGAGATTGTAATTTATCAATAAATTGTAAAACCGTACAAATAGTAAGTACACAATTTAACATGATAATTTTCGTTACATTATAATCTATCGAACTGAAACCGTTTGATAGCAATTTACCGCTCGTCAAAATGTTAACTGTCCAAAGGCTCTTTCCGATTGGTTGCTTTTTCTGTAATAGAAATTAGTTCAGTTGTTCACAATTTCAGTTGAAAATTAAAAGAATACAAAACGAACATAAAATATTTTTCAATTCTACCAAGTACGACTATTATTGCCATACGTTGCTGAAAGTAGACTTCCTAAAGTCTACTTTCTTTTCAGTGATAGTGTCTATAATAATGATGCCTAAAACAATAATGACGGATTTATTCGCTCATATTGTTAATAATTACTACAAAAAACAATAACTACTCGTTCACGCCCATTCATGTAAACATTTTTGAGCATCTAAATGTTTCATATTAAGGCGTCACCCAGACCAAAAGTCTTGTTTTTAACGGCTCTCAACTCCTTATTTAATGCTTAAACAACAGTTTAAAAAATACGTAAATAATCTTTGTAGTTTTATCTTAAAATTCCACGTTTAAAGTTTGTGTTTATCTTTATTTATCACTACCAAAACTGACTTTGAAAATACGTCTAAAATAATATTATTTCATGCAATCCTCCTAATTTAAACGTTTTTTTTAAATTTGGCTTGCGCCCATCGATAGACAATCAAAAAAACTATAAATTGGCTGCAAAAAATTTGGAAATCATCCTTTTCTTGATTTTTACGGATTATTATTCATAATTTCGGACGGCCATTTCTCTCACGCGCCCACAACGGGTAGCGGGCGGCAGTCGGTCGCTAGCTGTGCTACGGGGAACCCGTGTCGCTCGCTCACACACGTGACAGATCGGTGAGACAGCGACACCTAGCGACACAAACAAGCACTGACGTTTGCTTGCTTTGTTTACGCAAGGACGATTTATATTGTGAGGCTGAGGTGTGTCTTGTATTAAATGCGAAAGGACGATTTAATTATCTTGTTTAATAATAGTAGTGTAGTAAAACTATCAATGGCGAATGCTACACGCTCGATTTAATATAAATATAAATATCTCTGGACATTATTCACACAGCACCATCTAGCCCCAAACTAAGCATTAGCTTGTGCAGCACTAAGCATTAGTTGTGCTATGGGTGCTAGACAACGGATAAACATTACTAATATACTTTTTTTTTGTAAATACATACATTATTATAAATAGAAAAACCCAGACCGATACAAACAAACATGTTCATGCACACAAATATTTGTACCGTGCGGGGATCGAACCCGCGACCTCTGGTGTAATAGCCGACTTCTCGACCATTACACCAAATGGCTCGCCAAAATCGCGATAACTTTCCAAAAGTGAATGAATTTTACAAATCGATCAGTAGGTACCTACGACGGTAAATTTCACTGACTACACTAGGCCGCCTCCTCGGTTTCACTTCACCCGCGCGTAATTTCTTTTGTCAATAATTATCCTATAATCCTATCGTATGTCACCCGGGCCGGGAATAGTACCCGGGTGACTTTCCAAAAGTGAATGAATTTTCCAAATCGGTTCAGGAGTTTCGCAGCCTATTCAATACAAACCAAGACTGAGTCATGAGTCTTGAGTTGGTGTATTACATTATCCAATGTAATACACCAACGAATGATAGTTAAAAAAAGTGAATAATAAAAAAAGAATAACTAAACAATCTCAAACCAAAAAAAATGTTCAAAAAGTTTTTTTGGACTACTTGGGATTTGAACTAATGTTCACTTATTACGTCAGCGTATTTGCACTCGGCCACCGAGCGTTGTATAGACAGGATGAAATAAGCGATGAAGTATGGCGCGCACCAACAGACGTGAATAGGGTCCAAAGATCAGTATTGTTTGCTCGCAGAGGTCCGTTGGAACATGAGTCACTTTACAATTATTATTTTTACATGCTTTATCCAATATTGCACTCGTAACCGTCACAGTTGGTTTAATTTTGTTAAAAAACATCCAAAATGTCAACTAAACGATTTAAAATTTACACCACAGGATGCGCTATTTCTTGCCGCACATTTTTATACAACATTTACTAAAAACTGTTTACTTTTTACACTTATTAATAATATTTAAACGGAGCAATTTTAATACGTGTACTTTGGTGAAACGTTGCGGACCCTCCCAATCGCTAGTGTATTCATCAGGGGGTGTTCTCCGGGAAGTATCATCAAAGGGTGTTCACCGGGTTGTTGCATCAGAGGGGTGTTTTCAGGGTAGTCACATCAGGGGGTGTTCTCCGGGTACTATTACCAGTGGGGTGTTTTCAGGGTATTATCATCATTCAACGTGCAACGTGGTCAGTCACGACCCTGAGGATTGGGATACGGAAACTGCGTGCTATTTCTCTCGTAGAATATCTACTCCAGTCAACGAAATTCTAACTTTGCCATTTTAGTTGTAAAGCTGAAACTGACGCTAAAAGGACAATGCTCAAAAAGAAGCTAGGTTGGAATCAAATTATTGGTAATAATATCGATACCAGAAATATGAATTAACGTAAGGGACATTTTGGCGAAAATGAGTTATATATATCATTGGATTCAGAATTTTCTGCTCTATCGATTGGTGTTATTAAAAAAGTTCTATCGTTAAAAAAATGTCCCTTACAGTAAGATTTTTTGGCCTGCGTAAAACGTTTTATGCCAAAAAAAAATGATGTAACAGACGTTGACATTTTTTTTCTCTGAAAAATAAAGTAAGTCAATAGTGTTAAATAATTTACACCCTTACCTTGTCCCTTACTTTAATTCGTGATTAGAGTTTTTTAAGAATTTAATTTAACCCCAGTTAAAGATACCCTATATGACACTGACGAACGGTGAAGATGGTGATGACAGCTGATAATGATAACTAGATAAAATACTAAATAGAAAAAGTTACATATTCTAACCACTTCAATTTCACCATTAAAAAAGTTTAATTTACCAATAGTTATATTATCATCATAATCTGTCTGCCCATTCCTTATTATTTAATCTTGTAATCTATGTATATAAAAGAAAGTGGTTACACTATTTATAACTCAAGAACGGATGAACCGATTTGGCTGAAAATTCGAACCAGGATACGGACATAGGATCCTTTGATGGGGGAAAGGGGGGGATAATTGAAAAAAAATACTCGCGGGTGAAACCACGAGGGCGACCCTAGTAATATATATTTCTAATATTAATATGAATATCACTTATATTTTTTTATTCATTCATCTTTCAGACAAATAATATTTTTTCATCTGTCTTTCGTTTTCGGTACATTCATTCAGTTACTTAATAAAAAGACTGTTTGATTAAGTCTGAGATTCTTTTTTTAATTTAATTTCTGATTTTAAAGCCAATGATACGTAATTATTAAAAGTACATAGTTTGTTATAGGACTCTTAATTAAAAGAGATCATAAAGTCAAATTATTATACATAAGTAAAAGGTGTCTAAGACTGCTAATAATTTAGGACATTTATTTAAACATTGTTACTTTTATAACATTTATTTAAACTCAACAAAAAGTTTAATAGACTGATTAGTGTGTTGAATTTATAATAATTACGTAGACATAAAAGTCGAACATAAAAAAAATATTAATAATAAATCGTTTTATTTTTGTCTCCCTAAATTTTATTTAAATTTGCGATAGCTAGGCTAAAATTACCATTTAATCATGCAAATAACCTATTTGCATGGTATTAAAATACTCTAAATTTAGTATATTATATCTATAGTTACATCAAATTACAACACTGTAAAAGTCCTTTACAATAGAATTTCGTATAATTTTCTATTTCTCTTGCTGCTTACGTTATGCTTGACGGTTTACAAACAAAATATTAGCAACGTAAGGTACAACAAAACGTATTTTTTTAATGTAAGGGACATGCTATTTCTTAAACCACTGGGTATTTCTAAATTATTCGTTCACAGCATGAAAGAAGAGAAAACTCTAAGAAACTTTGCTCTAGACACAATTAAAATTGAAGCAGACAGTAAAAAGTTATAGAGAGATTTAAATTTTTTTTATCGTTTTTTGGCTCTCCTGAAAAACAGTGTTTTGTCCCTTACGTTAATTCATATTTCTGGTATCGATATGTAATGGCTTAGGTTTAAGCAACCACCAGATATAATGAAATATAACGCCCAAAAAATCCTAAGTACTTACCAGAATTTAATCCCCATTTTAATATGAAATGATCACCAATAAACGTTAAGTCTGCCAACCTAAAAAACGTAAGTATCGTCAGAATAATCACTGAGCTACCCAAAAAGGCCACGCGTCCACCAAATTTGTACTCGCATTTTATTTAAAAATGTCATCCAAATATATTACATAATTTTATCCTAATAAAGTAAATTAATATACAAAAAATCATTGTTTACCCAAAAAATATAAATGAAGTTCTAAAGGTTTACCGATACTACCGTAAAACCGTACACCAAAAAAGGCTGCAACGTGCAGCAAAAAAATTTAATTGATAACCTAACCTATTGGTGTGCCTTTGGTTTATTTTGGTGCACGTTTCAGCCTTTTTTGGATATACACTTTACTAAAGGCTGAGCTTCTTATATTAGAGCTTTCACTAAAATAACGGCCCCCCCAAAAAAAAAAACAAAACATTAGTTTGCATTCATTTATTAATGGCTACCATTTAAAGCGGCAGTTTACATACAATTAAACTTAAAACTTAGTTAATAAGGCAGTCCTTAGTACAATTTAAATTTTTTAATGAAGAGTGGATCTTCAAAAAACTTAAATATATGAGTCTTCAAACAACCAACATTAAAACAGTCATTTGTAGGGTTATAATTATTTAAAAATATTAATAAAGAATCAGTCTTCAAATAACATAACATCACACTCCTTTGTATGGTAACAATTGTTTTAAAATCTTAACGAATAAAATATCAGTCTTCATAAACATAAATACAATTATTTTGTTTAGTTATAATCATTTTAAAATCTTAATTAAAAACAGTCTTCTAAATAGAAATTTTCGTACATAATTTACCGTACTATTAATAAAGCATTCTTGGCTTTAGCTGGTCGTCCCCTTTTACGTTTTATGCCAATCGGAACAGTTCTTGCTTCTGGAGGTGGCTGGACGTGCTTAAGTCGGATTGCAATTGTTTTAAAATCTTAACGAATAAATCAGTCTTTGTAAACATGAATTACAATTATTTTGTGTAGTTATAATCATTTTAAAATCTTAATTAGGAATCAGTCTTTTAGGTAATCATACATAATTTATTGTACTATTAAAGCTTTCTTGGCTTTAGCTGGTCGTCCCCTTTTACGTTTCATGCCAATCGGAACTGACTGAACTGACTGAATCGCGGCGCGGCGCCTGCGGTGTAGCGACTGGTGGGAGGGGTGGAAATAAAGCCGCGAGACTCAATCACTAATTGCCATCAATATAATTTATACTTGGTTATATGAATACATTTTATGGCAAACGTAGTGATATAATTGGGTAGTAATGACGCAAAACTTTGCTAGTTAAAATTTGGTGGACGAATGGCCTTTTTGGGTGACGAAAAGTTTTTATAGTGCAGGCATGACTTAAATAGGCCGAAATATTTTGGTACAGGTTTCATTTATTTGTACATATTATATTTTTTTTGGATGAGGCTATTTGGGTTAACGATGGTTTTTTTGGTGGTCATTTAATTTGTTCCCATATGTAATTAAATATTCCATAGGGGGCATCATCGAAATCAATGGTGGTATGTGTGAAATTGCTATTCAGATTTTTCTGGGGTCACATAAAGTATCAGTTACATAGTTACTGAATAATAAACGCACTTGTTGACCCAAATCTATAAAAATTAGAAGGAAATCTCTTAGGGTGTGTCGGAGGATGCATAAAAATCATTCCAATTGGAAAATATGAAAAAACCCCGTTTTAAATAGCGAAAAACATTGTTCGTGCTAATTTTCGCACATTGTACGCGATTTCCTAGCAAACGGGGCGCGATACGCGTAAAATGATTATAACCTTTTTTGTAGACAAAGTAATTCTCTACAGCTTTTGTCTAAAACTTTTTCTCTTAATTATGTTAGTTTTTGAGATTATCGGGAAAAAGAAATTTTTCACCCTCTTCCATTTTTTCGAATGACCCTGGTGACACCACCCCGCCCCGCATTTTTAGTATGTTATCATTATCACGGGGTCATTAACGAAAAGGACAATGCTCATCTAGTATGAAAAACAACCCAGGCTGGAATCAAATGAAAAGTATCTCTAATTATTGGTAATAATAATTATGTAATTAAATATTCCATAGGGGGCATCATCGAAATCAATGGCGGTATGTGTGAAATTGCTATTCAGATTTTTCAGGGGTCACATAAAGTATCACTTACATAGTTACTGAATAATAAAAAAATATTTTTATAATTTTTTATAAAAATATATTTTTTAGCACCTATTCAGTAAAGTTGTAGCTTCTCATTGGTGCAAGAATTTTTAGAATCGGTCTTGTAGTTCCTGAGATTAGCGCGTTTACAAAGACAAACAAACTGTTACGCTTTATTATATTAAATTACATATTATTACCAATAATTTTACAGATACTTTTCATTTGATTCCAACCTGGTTTTTTTTTTAGCATTGTCCTTTGATTCATCTTTTCAGCTAAAATGGCAAAGTTAGAGCTTCGTTGACTGGAGTAGATATTCTACGAGAGAAATAGCACGCAGTTTCCGTATCCCAATCCTCAGGGTCGTGACCACGTTGCACGTTGAATGATGTTAATACCCTGAAAACACCCCACTGGTAATAGTACCCGGAGAACACCCCCTGATGTGACTACCCTGAAAACACCCCTCTGAAGCAACAACCCGGTGAACACCCTTTGATGATACTTCTCCTGGAGAACACCTATGATGTTAATACCCTGAAAACACACCCTGGTAATACTACCCGGAGAACACCTCCTGATGTGACTATACCTGCTGTAATTTTTACTCGTAAAACTTCTGATAATCCTCTAAGAGTTTTTTTTCAATCTAGATATCCGTTGAAAATATCGAAAAAACCGTTTGAATCGAATTCTTCCTTTGTATTGAAAATCTTTCATGTTCAAATTTGTATTTTCAAACAGAGAACAAAAAAATTAAAATTAATCTTGTTGTATTTTATCGTACTGAAAAACATTTCGATTCTACTTATATGATGTGTGTAATCTACAAGATACTTTTTTTTCTATGACAAATAATATTCAGTCTGCTAATAGTGGCTTTATAATGTTAGTAATAGTTTGGCGCTAGTTAACTAGATGGCGCTCATATTATTACCGATGGTTACGAAGTATGGGGTGAGGTGAGGTGGGGGTAAGTGAAGGTGAAATGCTCAAAGTCATTTGCTCTGGGTAAGGCCTTAATTTCTAGCTCTTTAGCGAATAATAATGTTCTTATAATTTCTGCTCAGTATAAATCAATTCATTCTATTTTTTCTTCGTATTTGTATTACATCTGAGTAATGAATATTGTATTAACTTTTACATTTTCCCAGCAATAATTAACAATTAACACCAACATAACTCAAAACAAGTTGAACCTAATTAGTAAATAAAAGTAGCTCCTAATTAGTTCATCATTATCTTGTCTTTAAGTACCTAGACTCTGTAGAATAATATTATTGTCAGTACCTAACTGTAAACTGGACAAGATACCCAGACGGGAGTTGCAGTGTGTATTAATGAATTGTTTATTCTTTGTTATTTTTCTAGAACTAGCCATAATTGATGCAGCTACACACAAGGTTGTTTTTTAAAAACGTCTCAATCTAGACCTCAAACGTTGAACCTACGTACTGTTCGTTTTCATCCATGCGTAACTAATTAACCACTGCGTTGAGTAATTTATAATTTGGTTCAGTCGAGACGTTTTCATATAGTGTTATAATATATAATATGCGCGTCCATTACAATACATATACATTCGTTGCAAAATTATATTCAGCATGCATTCTTACTCAACAACACTTTCGAAGTTGCGTGCTCGGTACTCGCAGTTTTTAAAGAAACTGAATGTTTTTAGTTACGGTTATTTTTATGTCCTTGTATCACGTCAGTGTTGTGATATATTCTGTCAGTTTAATTTTGAATGTCGCGGTGTGTTGTCGGGGGAGGCGATGTGGGTGCTGGTGCACTGAAGGAATGTTTTGGTGTTGTGTAGGAGCTGGAGACGTTGACACTGGGGGTGAACCGCTCCAGTTTGCACTCGGAGGCGGTGGCCGTGGAGCACTCCGATGCTGACATGAAAGAAGTGCTGGCGCAGAGGTGTCATGAACTGGACACACAGGTTAGTTGATTCGTCAACGTGCTTGTGACAAACATACATGCATTAGGTACATATTCATAAACTCGTAGGCACCGATTTAGAAAACTTTAAACAACTTGTACAATCACATTAAAAAAACACTTTGATATACTTAACGTATTTATTGCAGATAAAACTGTATTAATTAGGTAATATCTACAGCACTATCACTGATTAAATAGGATCAACTTTGCTTACCAGTTAATCTTAAAAAATAAAATTATTTCAATGCCATTTCTTTTACCTATTATTGTAATGATGTATTGCACTAAATGATCGATGCATTGGTTCTGCAGTGGGGCAATGCTGACTGGCGGGCTGATACTTTTACATATTTTCTTTTACTTTGATTTATAAATATGTGCCTTAGAGAAATACTTTTATGCTCTTTATATTTATAATTCGAAAATTAATGTATTTTTCAGTGCCGTTGCCATTTATTGGTCTAATGAACATGACCTTAATTTTGTTTTGCAAAACGTGTGCAAGTCGGTAGTTAATTGCTAACCGAGTTTTATTATAAATGGTTCCATTATCTTATCTAAGATTTATATTAGTACATGAATTAATTTTATCATTTTCAAAGCATAGATATAAGATATACAGAATTTGCATGAGTATTAAATAAGAATTTGTGATGCATTAACGCATGTTTTACATAATATACACGCCTTGATATTAACGATACTCCTTATTGAAGTGTTAATATTAAAGAACAGCAATGTTATTGGTTTTCTGAAAGTCGAGGCTAAGCCATTTTTTGGTTTTAAACGCAATATACATAGTTGTCGTATATGAAAGATAATTACATTTTTAAATAACTGGTCTGGATGCTTTTCAATCACGTAAATAACATAAAAAAAATTCTTATGAATTTTTAGTACTGGATATTTGAATGTAATACCTACTCAAAGCTGAGCCTCATTTACTAATGTGGACTGTATTTTTTATTTATTTTTGCGGTGATAAAATTATATATTTTGACGTTTGCAATAGTCCATAAATTCTTATAATTACGTCAATTAAATCTCACCTTTATTTAGGTCCCGTTTCGATTGCGGCCAATTATTTATTGCACAACTGCAACACGGTACAATGATAGCGGTGCAATTATCTAATGGACAATCTCTCAGGTGAAAGTGCTGCAAGAAGAGAAGATGACGCTTCTGTCCGAGGTAGCACGCCTGACGGCGGCGCGCGACGCCGGCGCCGAATCCCCGGACGATGCGCACGAGTTGGATGACGCAGGCGCATCACTCGGACCCGCCCACGCCGGCACGCTGCGTTATAGCAACATGCGCGCGCAGCTTGACGCGCTGAAGGATGAACTTGATAAAGTCGAGCTTCAGAGAGATGATCAGAGGGCGAGGGCGGACGCGCTGGAGCGAGAGGTGGCGCTGCTCAAGCTGAGGAATGAGGAGTTACTGGTGAGTGTTTTAAATACATTCCATATTAGTGTGGTTTGCTGTTCGTGCATGCAGACACGCTGTGCTATAGCAACATGCGTGCGCAGCTTGACGCGCTGAAGGATGAACTTGATAAAGTCGAGCTTCAGAGAGATGATCAGAGGGCGAGGGCGGACGCGCTGGAGCGAGAGGTGGCGCTGCTCAAGCTGAGGAATGAGGAGTTACTGGTGAGTGTTTTAAATACATTCCATATTAGTGTGGTTTGCTGTTCGTGCATGCAGACACGCTGTGCTATAGCAACATGCGTGCGCAGCTTGACGCGCTGAAGGATGAATTTGATAAAGTCGAGCTTCAGAGAGACGACCAATGTTAGTAAGTATCGCGCCTTTTTCTTCGTTTCTAACAGGACAGAATGGTCGCTCATAACGTAGAGTTTTAAGTCAAAGAGTAGCCATTCAGAACCATACCATTCGGCCTGTCGACAAGCTATTCTCGATCTAGATCGCCCTAGATACAAACTTTTCGATTTGATTGATCATAATTATTAATATAATTCATAATAATAATATCATTTACTCTACAGACAGCAGCGTCGGAGAACATCGCTCTAAAGGACGAAGTGGACGCCTTGAGGGAGACCGCGGCGAAAGCGGTCGCGCTTGAGGCCACCGTAGCGTCCTACAAGAAACGGATGGAGGAACATGTAGATTTGCGGAGACAAGTACGAAATCAAAGTTTTTGATTGTATTTTATTTTTTTAAATTGTTTTCGAAAATTGTAATGTGACTCAGATTAATCAATTTGAATTAATATAATAAGCTAGAGGTCACGCAGTTCGTTTCGTACGTTTGCTTTGTGTAAGATCATTTTTTTTGTATTGTATAGGTTCGCGGTTTTCTGTATCGACCCTGGTGTATTCGTTGGAAACTGAACTTTATAAATGTAATGGAATGTAGTTGAAACTTGTTTGCAAGTAAAGTTGCTGTTTACTGCGTTGTAGTATTTGAATAACTTGACGGAAATTTGGAAATTCGTCTTTATCCGTGCTATTATTGAGTAGATATACGTTTGCAGGTGAAACTATTAGAGCGAGCGAACACTGAGCACGTACAGCGTGCCATAGAGCACGAGCAGGCGGCGGCGCGGGCGAACGCTGTTCGCGCACAACTAGACATTTACAAGAAACAGGTAAGCTGAAGTACAAGTTTATTTTAAAGTCCAACTTACTACCATAGATTCATAAAAGTATTTTCTCGCTTTAATACCTTTGGCTGTGTTGCCGTATTATTATAAGTACACTGGTAGAGGGTTGGAAAAATATCTCTGAATGGCTAATGGCTGATTAGGTTTTGCCAACTGAAGTTGTTTTATTAACGGGATTGTTTAAAACTTGAGAGACTTAAGAGCTATTTTCAACTTGTCAAAGTAAACTCTTTTTTTCATGCAAATGTTTTTAGACATCCTTTTTATCAGACTACATACGTAAATTTATTTCAAAGTCATTTCATACTCACACTTGCATATTAATTTCCAGGTGACAGATCTAAACGAGAAGTTAGACGCAGAAATAACAAAGGCTGATAAGTTAGAGATAGAGAATAAGAAGCTGAGCAGCCGCGTGGCGTCGTTCCAGCGCGAGCGAGACACGCTGTTGCAAGAGCGAGACACACTGCGCGAGACCGTCGACGAACTACGCTGCTCGACTATTACCACTGGTAGGTTATGTTTCAATTTTGAGATCAATACGACGTTTATTCTTGGTTTAGCGAGCACTGATTTGGGAGGGAGGTGTCTAATTTTCGTTTTAGTTTGCCCAGTGTGTCCGAAAAATCTTAACTAAGTTATGCCCGAGAATTGAACCCAAGACCCCGAGATTATGGCCCGGTACTCAAGCCATCGAGGTCTTAAAACGATAGTAAATTATTTTAATTACTTTACAGGAGCGAGCGAAGACAACGTCTCGCGTGAACTAATTCCCAACGATGTGAAAGAGCAGTTGATTAGATTAGAACATGAGAACAAACTTCTGAGACAGAACCAGGGTGCGCAAGCGGACCAAGCGTCGGTACAGGTCTTTATACTATTTTCAAATTTAATAATATGTTTTCTTTCATTCTCGATACAATGTAACGATTCAGTCAGATCGAATAATACCAAAAATGACCCATCGTAGTCCAGTAATGGTGATATTCGTTCATCCCTGGATATTGGGGCGATGCTGTGTTGCTGGTTTTCGTCAAGCGTGAACCCGTGGAAAATATCATTTTTCTCCATCGTAGTTAACTGTGCATTTTCTGTGTGGTAATCAACGGCATTCAAAATCCGATATTGCCTGAAGAATTGTGAGCCTTAAGTGGTAGTGAAGAGACTGACGGTCGTTGGGTCTGAATGGTTCTTAAGTGGTGGTCCCGTTCCGGGAGAAGCAGCCGTGGTTAAGCTTCCCACAAGGTGGACTGATGATCTTATAAAGATCGTTGCAGTCCACTTGATGTGGGTGGCTTAAGACTAGGGATGCCTCGATACGACTTTTTGCCGATACGATACCGATACCGATACTCTTATAAAAATATCGGCGATACCGATACCGATACCGATACTCTTATAGAATTCAAAAAGGAAGGTAGAATAAAAAAAAAACACAATTAAAATTAATAGTTTTAATAATCAAAATTAACATTCATAAGATTTTTATTTAAAAAACAAAGCATTCTTAAATTTTGCGGGCAAAGGCGATTTCGCAAGTCTGTTTGAATAAGACCTGCGGTGGAAAATAGTCTCTCAGATGCGACAGAACTCATTTGGAAACTAAAGTACTTCTGCGCCATTTTTTTCAAGTTTGGGTATAAGACGTCATGGCGCCAGAAAACGAACGGATCTGCGTCTCTCGATATATAAGGAGACCTTAGGTATCTCTCGACTTCTTCTTTGAGAGAATTACATCTTCCTCGGACTCTCTAATAATATTTTCACAAACGCTCCAAAGCCCGCAACTTGTAGGCATCGTAGAACTTACAGTTACAGTGCTAGATGTAGGTATGACTGGGTCTGAAATAGTTTTGGAATTCAAAGCAACATTAATATCAAGTAACTGAATAAGACGCCTTTTTGTCATAGTAATGGCAGACTGTGATTGAAATATGCGTGCTTTGTAACGAGGATCAAGCATTGTGGCCAGGCAGTATGTTTCTTCATTTTCCAAATTATCAAATTTTTCATTAAGAGCCAATACCAAGTCAGCCGCTAATTTTTGGGATTGCGATGAATTCTCCATTTCTGTCGACTGACATTCTAAGTTTTTTAATACTTTTCGAAGACTGTTTATTAACGGAATGGCATCAGATAACGTAGCAGTGGCTTTGCTAATTGACTTTGTAGCCTCTGCAAAGTATCGCAAAATGTTCACCACCTCTTCCATCATTACCCATTCTTCAGTCGTAAGTTCTACTTTGCATTTAATACGAGGCAGACAAGCTTGTATTGCAACTCGTTGTTCCAGTAAACGCCTTAATGCCTCTAGTGTCGAGTCCCAGCGTGTAGATATGTCCTGTATAAGGACATGATTGGGAATATTATGAGCATCCTGCATTTCAGTTAAAATCTTAATGCTGCTTGTGGAATGACTGAAATGTCCAATGATAGACCTTGCTTTAGTTATCATTTCATTCACTTTACCATCTTTAAAGAGGCTGGCTTTGATTACCAGTTGCAATGAGTGAGCTAAACATTTGATAGGTACAACATCGCAGGTTTTTTGAATCTCTCTAATAGCGACACCCATATTTGCAGCGTTGTCGGTAACTACTGCTCGAACTCGGTCTTGTATACTCCAATCATAAACAGCCTTGTTAAGATTACTTGCTATGTTAATACCTGAATGCTGAGCTCCATCGAATGGCATAACCTCAAGGCAGTAATTTTTGTATTCAAAATTTACATTAATTCCATGAGCTGTCAAGCTAATAAAATCATTAGATTGTGAAGAAGAGTCACTTGTCCATATGTCAGTGGTTATCACAATATGCGGCAGCTCTTTTAACAGCGCTAGGATTTTAACTTTCACTCGCTGATAAATTTCTGGTATGACTTTTTCAGTGATATGGGACCGCGAAACCATTTTATAATTTGGGCTTAGCTTTTTTAATAATCTTTTGAAACCTATTTTGTTCACTAGATCTAACGGCTCCATGTCTACACATATTTCCTCAGCAATAGTGCGAGTTATATCTTTTGCCCGAATATCGTCGTCACTATAAAGAGATTTCTTATCGATAATCTCCTCCAGAGTTGCTTGCTTCTTACGTTGTGGCCCGTTGTCGTCGTCACACTTTGTTTTCTGGACAGTAGTTTTCGACGTTGAAGCGGTGTGCAGTGCACTCGGATGGTGCCTCTTCATGTGGTTCCACAAGTTTGATGTGTTATAACTTTTAGAATTGATCCCACGGGACACATTTTCTTTACAATACAAACATATTGCTTTAGAATTATCAATTGTCGAAATTTCAAAGTGATTCCATATAGCACTTTTTTGTTTTAAAGTTGACATGACTACTATTTATTTTATTTGACTCAAACGACTAGTTATAACTGATATACAATACACAAACAATTACGATAAATGTAATTCTTTATATTATTTGCTTAGAAAAATACTACGCGCAACAACATTCAACCTAGCGAAATGGGATAGATGTGGTACGAGGCTAAAGCGGGCGGGCGAAACAAAACACTGAATAAAACGCGGGGTTTCCCCGAGCATAGTTAGTTCGTGCCTCGTTTGCAACGAAATCGATAGGATAACAGGCGTGTTTACATTGCATTTTTAAAGCGCGAAATTTGAAAAGTATCGTTGAATCCGCCATAAAAATATCGCCGATTCCGATATATCGGCAAACCCGAAATATCGCCGATATATCGGTATCGGTATCGGTATCGGATGCATCCCTACTTAAGACCGATCGGTTTGGAGATCCTCGAGGGAGGCCTATGTCCAGAAGTGGACGTCTTTTGACTGAATTTATGAATCAACGACATTTTTCTGCGTCTGCGCAGCGCTTATAATATTTGAGATAATATTTCGATATTCGTAACGTTGACGTAAGGCATAAAACCTTACCTTAGCCTTACGTCAATTGAGTATCGATTTGTTCTGTCAGGCGTTGTTAGAAGACTATGCGGCGCGTCTAGAGAAGCAGCGCGCCGTCAACCGCGAGGCCAACCAGCGCATCATGCAGCTCGAGGCCACGCTCGAGGCGCCGCATCCTCGCCTAGCCTCCGCCATCGAGGACAGCCAGAGGAAGTGTGAGTACACGACGAGCTGTGTATCTGACACTGTGATAGGTGATTTACACTCGCGTACGAGCCGCGAGACGAGGCACGAGCCGAGGCACAAGGTGAGAGTGTAAACAGACGCTCGCGGCTCGCCTCGCGTCTCGCCTCGCGCCTCGCAGCGCTCGCCTCCGGAGCGGTTTTTGGGCACCAGTCAAAGGACCTCAAACAAACGCGAAGCGTTACCACTAGAATGTGAACACTTACCATCGATCACGCGAGGCGAGCTGTGAATACGAGACGAGGCACGAGACGAGGTACGAGGCGAGAGTGTAAATCTCTTAGGAGAAGCAGCGCGCTGTCAACCGCGAGGCCAACCAGCGCATCATGCATGTTATAATATTTATCGATAGATTACAATCTCGCGTTTATAGATTATAGGTTTTTACAATAAACCATAGATTATAATAAACGAGTTATTTATACAACTGATCTGTTGTAACATGTGAATGTTATGTCATTATATGAGTAGTTCAACACGGTCACATTAACTAGACGCTTGACGTCATTTTAGCGCTCTCTCCC
This sequence comes from Mecyna flavalis, assembly GCA_949319885.1. Classification (NCBI taxonomy): domain Eukaryota; kingdom Metazoa; phylum Arthropoda; class Insecta; order Lepidoptera; family Crambidae; genus Mecyna; species Mecyna flavalis. The sequence goes on from OX439426.1 coordinate 7,283,738, forward strand.
TCTCTCTCATACTTGCCGGGCGAACTAAAGAAATGCGCGGACGTGGGAGGCCGGGCCTCGCATTCTAGAGATGCGTCAAGTTAATGTGACCGCTTGGTAGAGTAGTGATTGACTGTTTTACGTCGCGTGCAACGCTGATATACGAGTAGTGAGTAGAGAAGTAATAAAACTGCCTCCTTGGTAAAGTGGTTAGAGCGCTGGGTTCTAATACCCGGAGGTCGTGGGTTCGAATCCCGCGGGGAGCATCACTTTGTGTAAATGTTTCCAGTTTGGTTAGGACATTGCAGGCTTGAATCACCTGAATGTCTGAAAAGAATGATGATTCCGTGCTTCGGAAGGCACGTTAAGCCGTTGGTCCTGCGCCTGATCTCTCTTCGGTCGTGTCAGACTGCTATCCCACCGTGTTATGGGAGTGAGGGAATAGGGAGTGCACTTGTGCTTGCGCACACTTGTGCGCTGTAATAATATATCCTGCGTAGTTGGCTGATCGTAAAAGATTGGCCGCCGTAGCCGAAAACTCGGCTAGGAGAACATTATTATTAGAGAAGTAATGTACAATGTCCCGTGTGCAGCGCTGCAGGTGGAAGAGCTGCAGGCGCTGCTGGGCGAGGAGCGGCGGCGCAGCGGCAAGCTGCAGGAGGCGCTGGCCGCGCGCGAGGCCGAGCTGCTCGCGCACGAGGACAAGTACAAGAAGTGCGTCGAGAAGGCCAAGGAGGTCATCAAGTCGCTCGACCCACGCGCCACCGGTACGACACCTCTATTTATAGGTGTGGCTGTAGCCAAAGTGGATATAGTCTATATATTATATAAAACTCAAAGGTGACTGACTGACTGACTGACTGACATAGATAGATATCAACGCACAGCCCAAACCACTGGACGGATCGGGCTGAAATTTGGCATGCAGGTAGATATTATGACGTAGGCATCCGCTAAGAAAGGATATCTCGATATTCTCACGGGAACAGGAACCACGCGGGTGAAACCGCGGGCGCCCGCTAGTTCTAAATAAACGCAAGTGTTTACATGAGTATAAAACGCTGCCACCCTGACTGTGCGTCCGACCTTGATCATAGGCTGAACACTACCAAAAATTTGCGCTACCATAAATCATTGCCTCCTTGTAAGAGCGCCTTGTGTGCTGGCGTGTGTAAGCGCCAAGTGGGAGACGCACACCACAACCGGTTGGAAGGGCCGGCTCAAGCAGAACCATGATGTGGTCCCGCTTGAGTTTGTGGAATAATGAAAGGACAAGAGGCTAACTCAACCTTCTCTAATTCCTCTTCCCCTTAGCCCTTCACCCCTTCTTCCATATTCTTTTAAAGGCGGGCAATGTAGTCGCACGTAGTAGTGGTGATCACTTACCATTAGGTAAGTCATATTTTTTTTTATAAAGCGGTAGTCAGGATTTCCTCACTCCACCTGATGGTAAGCGGAAGTGAGGTCCAAATATAAGGTTGACTGGCTCAATAGATCATAGTACCCATTGAGCCAGTCACCCTCACCCTGAAGGCCTGCATAGAAGCCTATATTGGCTTGTTTGCCTACCTTTCATGAAAAATAATAATACATGACATGTGTGATTGCATTATATATTTATCTTATAAAGTAAGTATATGAGAGTTTGTTTCGCAGGTCAACAGTCGTTTTCTGACCTCACGCTGGGCTACTCCCGCGGGACGGGCAGCAACGCCAGCGCTTCCAGGGCGGACGCCACGCCCGCCAACAACAACAGGCATGAGTAAGTTGATTTTTTGGAGCTACTGTTTTATCTTTTTTAAACTTTTAATACCTACGTATAATAGCTTGTTTTGGTCGATGTACAGGATGTTTTGCAAGATACTTTTTCTATCACAGACAAGTTGTAAATATCTTTCGAGTAGAAAAAAAAAGCTCCTTATGAGTGAATCCAATGCGTCTTTTACACATATATTTGCATTAGGTGGCGTGTACGCTGCAATGAGACTACTTACCGGTGGCTTATATCTTAAATTATGTAACTCAACTTTTTAATCAAATTAGACCTCTTTTTCGAACTAAAAGTAATATCGCATGGACATACGAGGATAAATCTAAGCCGAAGTTGTGCCGAGCTTTATTCGTGTTCCGTGCTTTTTAGTTACTGGTCTGTTGTAAACAAACATGGCGATGAAAAAGAGTAACTAGCGAGTTTCTTGCCGGTGACTTCTCGACTAGATGACAGCATTCCGAACCGGTGGTAGAATCTATTACATCTATGTATACTTATTAGTATATTGTATGTATCGAAATATATATGTATTTTTATGTAAACTACTTTTATACTTTAATATGTATTTTAGTTTTTGACGATTCGTAAGTGCTTTTAAGAATGCCTATATGAATAAAGATATTTTTGACTTTGACTTTGCTATCGCCAGATGGAGCGGCAGCAACAGCGGCAGCGGCGTGTCGGAGGGCGCGCGGGCAGCGGGCGGCGGCGGCGCGGGCCACAGCGAGCAGCGGCTGCTGGCCTCGGCGTGGTACCAGCTGGGCGCGCGCTGCCACCGCGACGCCGTGGAGACGCGGTTCGCGCTGCTGTCGGCCGGCCACTCGTTCCTGGCCCGCCAGCGCCGCCAGCCGCCGCGCCCGCGCGCGCCGCAAGCCTCGCCCGCGCCCTCCACGCCCGCGCCCGCGCAATGACCTCCACCGCCTTAGGCCTTGTTCAGGAAGGCGATTTTAACGCGCGAATCAAGCTGATTTCGCCGCGAAATACGCGCGATGCTCGTAGACGCAATGTATTGAGCCCCACTACCTCGCCAACGCGCGTTATGTGTTCGCGCGTGAAGATTCGCGACGAATTCGCCTTCCTGGACAAGGCCTTACGCTGCGACACCCGGGAGCTGCGCGATGATTGCAAAACATTGCGGGTTTAGTACGGGCCGTGCGTGACGGATTGTTCCAAATGCCGGCAATGGATTACTATCAGCGCGGGGGTCCGCATTACCTAATGACCTCCGCCCCCTACCCGAGCCAAGCAGCGCCCGACCCAGTCATCTTAGGCCCTCTTTCTACCGAATCGGAGACGTGCGACTTTAACCCATCATGGAGACTAAAACTGCGATGAGAAATTTAAGGGCCACCCGAGGTATAGTTCGCGACAATTTATCTGCCAGATGAGTAAAATTTAGTCTCTTGTCAATTTTAAAAAAGAAGGCGGCATCATTTTTATCTGCGTAATAAATTGTCACGATTTTATAGCCGCTCTCACATTAGGTCGTCCGCACGCAGCAGCCGCGCTACCGTCCGCTGTGCTTTTTAGTATGGAAGTCTGCCGCCAGTAATCAGCGCGACTGGAGCGCAAACGTCGCACTGCTAAAGTCGCGTAGATGTGAAAGAGCTCTTTCGCTTCTCCTCTCTGGTAATTGATTGATGTCGCAGGTCTTCGCTTGAGTGAAAAGCGGGTTTTAAGTCATGTTGACGTAATAAGCTACAATTGTGATTTACACTGGAAAAAAGCGTTTATGGGAGCGGTAAAATCCGCCCGCTTCCTTAGACCCCGATTTGTTGAATCTGGCGGCTAGAGTAACCTCTGTTTTTCAATCAAAAATAAATATTATCGTTGGCGTCCATTCGAGTTCTCCGCTCTGTAAATTCTGTAGTCCGATATTCTGTAATTTTTATTCATCAGCTAGTATGATGCAGGGTCAACAGAATATACAAAGTTCTATACGTATTGCAGCAGGATTCAAATAAAAGTAAATTACTCTCTTAATATTCAAGAGGGGGCAAGGTCGTCCTTGCATTTTTTGAAAAACAAAATGTACTCACCGAAGTATTATGTTTTCCACCGACATCTTTTCATGACTCCGTGTTTGACTCATAGTCAATCAGAAATATTGACAAGACGTGTTTTAAGCGACTTCTGAATCCATTTATTACGTAGGTAATATAATTTTTGACAGATTTTTACATTCTACCCTCTATATTGTATAAAAAAATAAGAATCAGTCGACCAATCCTTCTGTTCACTATTTATCACGTAAGTATCTTAAGGAAAAAATAATACACGTTCGGTACCTTAAAAAAGTAAATCGTTTTTTATTCGCCTTTTTTTTTTTAAATTGTGGTTTTTGCAAAAAACACGTTTATTTGCCATGTATGTAATCTTACGTAAGAATTCTAAACCCGCTGAATCGTCTTACGTAATAAATGGATGACCTTTGATTCATAGGCGGGATTACTCTACAAATTGTTAACTAGGGACGTCCCAAAATCTTTAAAAATTATCTCGGCCTTTATTGAGATAATAAACTATCTGGTTGAGATAATATACTATCTGGTTCAAATACTATAAGGATACGACCTTTTTGAGTTGCGTTACAGATAAATAATGCGTTGCTATTGGTTGCTAACGTTGCGGACAAGAAAGGTTGACGTCATTTTTCGCTCAATTCTAAAAGGTATTCTAATAGCATTTAAATCGGATAATATTTAAAGAACTGGCCACGTCTGTTGATTTATATAAATTAAGAATCAAGTTGTGAATCGGGAAGTGTTGTGATCATACGCAGGTCGTCAATACCAGATTGCCTTTATTCCATTGAAAATATTATAGCTTCTTTTTAAACTCGTCTCTTCATTATTGACCAGATGTGTTTTTATCATTACTTGGTTCTTGATAAAATATTTATTAATGCTTTTTTGACATATTTTTATTAATTGGTTGTTATTCCGATATTTGTGGCCAGTTTCACGCCTGACATATTATGAGTTTGTGATAATCTGTAAGACACATTGATGCTGCTTACTTGGTCAGTTTTTTTTTTAAAAAAAGAGCATAATTGTTTTATGACAGTTTAATGATCACGAACTTATCTGTTTGTGGTGAAATTGGCCTTCAAGGGTTTGAAAACCATTTCCTATTATAAAAAGTACTTTATATTGTTTAATATGATTAATAAAGAACAAAATATGCAGATGAAAAGTAATGGTTTTCAAAGAATAAATTTGATTACTAAAACAGGAAATAATATTGTTGACCACCTTTATTATTAAGTACCACATTTTTTTTAACTATATTATTTCGCAATGTTAATTTGACGCTCAATTACGTTAAATGTCCAGCTTCGCTTTTGATACCATTGAATTATTTATTGTAGCGAATATAACGCGTTAGTTTGCTAAGAACAAATAAGTTTAATCTGAAGCAACCTTTTTTGTATTTCACACGATAACCCATCTAATTTAGTTTGTAGTTGAGACAAATGTTATGTGAACAAATCAAATTTGTATTTATCCATTTAAACATTAGGTATAATTATAGCTCATTTTTATAAGGGTATGTTAACTTACGAAATGTAATAACAATTTTATTGATGCGATGTTTCGTGCCTAGCGCGTTCGACTTATAGGTTTTTTTATCAAAATAATCATTGAGATTTGGTCGAATGCAGAGGCAGCATTGCTTTGGTCCATTGAATTTTTTGCGAGGTCAACTTTTGTTAGAACGATTTTTTTTAGTTCACGAGAGAAGGTACATGTATTTTTGTATAGAAACCTCTTACTCTCATTATATTGTCGGTAGTTTAAATAAGAATTATCAATGCATATACCCGATTGTTACATTTTGTAAGCACTAACGGTTTGTCCCCTTCTGACATGACTGTGTCGTCTACGAATAGAAGTACGTGACATCATTTTATACATATTTTTGCTTTAGGTCCGAACACATTAAATATTGGGTTTGATCAACACCCTATAGTTTATACGGGTGTTTGAACGATTATATAGCTCCTAAATAGTTTGGTAGTAAAAATATGTATGTTGTACATATCCCTTTATGCAATGTATATACCATAGAACTAATAAGTATAATATAAAACTTAAAAATATCATTAGTGCGCTTATGAAGATTCATCATTCGACTCTCTGAATGCTGTTAAGCACATAAGATTTGTTTGTATTGAAGAAATAAAGATTTATTCATGTTAAATTCATATTTAGATACGAATTCTGAAGTTGTCAATTACATAATTATACTTGTGTTTTGGACCTATTGCATAAATTCCTTTGCGTATTAAAAAAGTACATTATTAGTATTAATATCACAGTTGCGTTTATTGGAAATATTTATAGTTAATTAATACTATCAGTTATTAAAATCGTGTTATATTATTATGTTACATCACATAAACCAATTTAGATTTCACTCGTAATTATTTGTGATAATTTTTAGAATTAAGATAAAGTGAAGAATCACTAAGAACTAAAAAAAGTAATATGAATATAATATGGTCCTTTGCCAATATCTGGACGATATCTGAGGTGCAATTAGTGCAAAATCTTATTTATATAGAACTACATTTAAATGTGATTCATTGTTGATAATGACAATATATTGAGTTTTGAGATGATAATATATAACTTTTTTCAAAGTAAAGTCTTTTATTTTACTGCAGTGCAGCAGTGAATTCATTTATCAACTGACCGCAAAGGTACGGTTGGAAGAAGTTTTGGTCTAAAAATAACTTATTGATGACTTAAGTATTTCTTACAAAACAACGATTGTAACAATCACGAAGTGTTGCTTGCTTTTCTTCATTATCAATAAATTCGCCCAGGCTCTGATCTACGATTAATCTATAGGGTATAAAAATAAAAGACTGGACGAGCAGAGGAGGTCCATATCAGTTGCGAATGCTTTGCCTGCAAATTGAAGAAGTACCTTTTATAAAAATTTGAAGAGTAAGAATGTTTTCAACAAAGTAAGATCTCTTTTCTTTTACGTATGTAAAAATTACAGGCGTAGATCCAGCATTCAAAATTGACTACGAAAATTGTTAATCTTATTTAAGTATTAAGTAAGTCATTGCGAGTAGTGCATTACTTACAAGAAAATGTGTAATTAATGCCTATTATGTTTGTGGACTAGTCCATTGCATCGTTCCCACACTGGACCGCGTCTCTACCTTGCTGAAGGAAGTTATGTGATTAATAACTGTGTTTCCATATGAAATTATTACATAAGTTGATAACATACACATAAATGCTACGGTTACCTATATCATGGTCTGGTAGGTATTTTTTTGCGACATGCACCATAAAATCCCAGTCGCAAATGTCACGTTTTTTTTAATCTAGGAAAGCTAGGTTATGTACGATGTAAGAACTATAAACTAGCCGGTAAAAACCAATTCCCAGGGTGGGATAATGTTTTATATTATGAAGCCTAGTCATGGGAAATGAACATCGATCTTGAGATTAATTTTTAAACGTGACTGGACGAGTCATGCCGTGGTTGCTATCATCACTCATCTATTTTATGATTTAAGTTCTAGCGTTTGGAATTATAAAAATGCAGTAAAAGTTTAGTCGCTGTACCTAACTTGCTTGACCACTCAATGAATAAAACACGGCATTATTTAGGTACAAACGTTTGATTCGAGTAAATACCAACCAAACCCGGTAGGATTATCCCTTTGGATAATTCCTACTACTAAACTTCCTGGGGTTGTGTATAACTGAGGAGGTTACTGTGCACAGTAACCTCCTCAGTTCAGGGTTGGTAACAGAGCGGTGCGGGAGAGGACAACTGATGTGACCCCGTCGTAACACGTGATATTTAAAAAAATAGTGATGAAGACAACTTTAAGTTTATAACGTACCTATTAAAAAAAAAAATTCAAATGTCACAGATGCGACAATCTTGAATAAAATATCCACAATGATTACCACCTTTTAAATTAAAAAAAGTCAATAAAAGTTTGGACCTTCTTCTTTTTTGAGAGACAGAGTTTTTTGTATTATACTAGGTACCTAATAGAACCATTTCCAAGACTTCTTCTGATGCAGAGTGTACCTATTCAGTGGAGCGGCACGACAACTGACTCCAGAGTTTTCATGGATCACTAGCATCGTAAATACTTGCAATAAGGAAATATGGGATACTTACATTGTAATACCGATTTAATTTAAACGAGTGTGAAGATCTTTCAACACTATGCATAATTTGCTAATCAGAACGTGCTGGTAGCGGAAAATCAACAGTACCTTTAAAGCACAAAGACATCATTTAGTAACTGTAGTTTCGGGCTACTTGCACCTTGCGGTAGTTGCGGTGAACTGACATCCGAAATCGTAATTGCGATTTAATGGCAAAATGAATATCTGATTAGTTATTTGGTCATCCAAGTTCCTTTCCGAATAAAAGCAAAATAGTGATTTCATAAATTTATTTGTAGATTATTGAGATCACATGCAACTTAAAAATTTAATTTATCACAAACCAAACAAACTAAGGATCACAGGCGCACACAGTACACGGACGAATTTGTACATCAAAATATAATAAATTATTATTTTAAATTACATAACGTAACGCAATATAAATTAATAAGAAAATAGAAAGTAAATAATAACTCTAAAAAATATTATTCTGCTATATATTATGCGATTAAAATTTATCGATACATATAAGGAATTATATTCCTCTACCATAATTGACGTTATGCTACTCTTATCTACGATAATTTCGTCCTGGCATTGGGATGTACGTATCGGATGTTGCTCGCTGAGTGTGTTATATTGTAATACGATATTTTTCTAATTCTTAGCCTATACCTACAATCGAAGTCTAGTCGAAGTCTTCGTCAGAGTCCGTCTTGAGCACGCTGTCGGAGCCCGAACCGGGCTCGCTGTCCACGGCGATCTCCCTGCAAATAAATGCACATATTAATGCTTCATAATACTATACAACAAATATTTGCACAATATTTTTGTTTCATTGTGTTAACAAAAACAAAATTACTAATCATTCAATTGACTTCAAAAACAATGACATCATAATGTGATATGCATATTTAGGTATCCTGCTATGGTAGGTATTGTATACAACAAGAAACAATTTTTGAATTATTGGAACTACCTACGTGGAACCACATTCATTGCGTATTTTCAGAATTATCGAATGAAGCTTTCACATGAAGTTCATTTGCCAGTCCTTTGATAGTTCGAATCAAAAATATTGATAGCAATCTCAACAGAAATTCAAAGAATAATTAAACATTAAACAAGTTATTAATAATGAAAATTGTTGAATGTGTCTTTAACCTGTTATTAGATATGTGAAATATTAAGTAAGACCACACAGTACCACATAAAATAAGGGCAAATAGTATGGAAATTGTGCATGTGCGTGAAAGAAATGAAGTGACAATTCGGCAAACGATGTTACTTGTTAAATATGCATGAAAAATATGAACTTTATTATTGGTTTTGTTATTTATGAATAAGCTTCAAAAAGCTTTGAAACTAATCTGCGCATTTGTATTTAGATAAACACGACATGTAACTTGCCTGTTCATTGCGAAGTCTTTCAAACTAATTTCAATAATGTTTCTGTTGGAAAACAAGTGTATCAATTAATGTAGATAAATACATAATATAATAAGTTACCTATTTCTTAGGGCTCTTTCAAATTAGACGTTTCGTGTCGGACGGCTGCGGTACAGTAGCCGCGCGTTTGCCGCACCACTACAGACGGTCGTTAGTTTTCATACAAAACACGCGGTGCGGCAACAGCACGGTTGACGTCTTGCTGTCGAGTGTTCGCGGTACGGAAGCCGTAGAGCCCTTTGCCTTACTTGTAAAATCGCTAGCAAACTTGTGTACTTGTGCAGTAACTATGTATGACATAGAAGTTAGAAAGAAGTCTAACCTCTGTTAGCTAAATCATCGCATTTTTGTTGACTGACAGCCTACCTTTTAGCGCACCTAACTCAAATGTGGCAATGAGTGCCTAGGTACTATATGCTTATACGAGTACTAGGTATCTATAGCTATCTCTTGCCTAAGTGAATTTCATCACGTTGTTTTCTCTCCCTGTCAAGTTAGTAAGGAGGTAAGTACCCTTACATAGAAAAGTAAAATATGTAGATTATGCACCAAGGCGCATACTGAATGCGAATTATCGCACCAGCAACTTTTGACTTAAGTATTAATTTGATTGTAAATGTAGAACTTGCCCATTGAGATCTTTGGTGAGCTGTATGTCGACGTTGGTGGCGGTGTCGTTGAGGCCGTTGAGCGCTTCGCAGAAGTCGCTGCCCACGCTTTGCAGATGTTGCGTGTTTAGGTGGAAGCCCTACAGGCAAAAGCAATTAAAGGATTATTTACACAGACACCGAAAATACCATTACCGCGACAACGATTCAGAACATAACTTGTAAAAATATAAATTAAAAGATTCTGAAAAACCTAATTTGAAATATAAAAGATTTCGATCGTTTTTCTTGATTGTTGTGGGTACTTTTAATATGTACTTATTCTAATAGTCTATACCGTCATTTTAAGGAAGTTAACCGAAATTCCAGTTGATTGGTTCAAACACATTGTAATCAATACTTTAACAGAAATTACAGACTGTCGCGTTAAATTACCTTTTGTTCAGGAAAAGTCAAATTTTCAAAACTTTTCAGTCTATAAAATTATTCAGTGTTGGGTAAAAATTTATAAGAATGAACTTTGTTTCATTCTCTATAAGGACAATAATAGTAGCCTCAGAAGTTACACTCTGAATAATAGGTGCACTGTGCAGCATGTACACAATTCAAACATGATTTTACAAATAATTTTTAATAGAGACATTGTAAACAATGAATCATTATGAATAATTTAGCAATAGAATACACCCAAGTACCTACGAGCATGTTTAATCAAAGTGTATAGTATAAAAAGCTCAATTGACAATCGCAAGACGTACCTATGTGTATCATTCATTCAGTGCAGTAATAGGATATTCGTTTCCGACGTGCAGTGAGGCGGCGGTTGGACGTTTATTGTCATGCATGAAGCACGGCCTAGGAAAGACTGCAGTAATGGCAGACGTACAGCGCCATTCAGGAAGAATATAAATACTTTCGCACTGCGCTGTCAAATGTTCTCTCGGGTTACAGACGTATTATTATAGTCGGGGACTCGGGGTGGTTAGTTGATCCTTTAGTTTCTGTCCGACGAGTTTGCATTTAGGTTGATAAATACTAATGTAAAAATGGAATGGCAAAGTTACGACGACTGTGATCATTTCTGAGAAGCTGACAAAGCAGGAAGGTCAGTATTTATATAGGAGCATATACTTTTTTAATTAGTTTGTTGAAATATATTTTAGCACATTGCACCTTTTGCCTCAATTATATAAAATCTAAATAACATTCTTCATGTATATTAATACCACATACTCGTACGTGCGTGTAGCCATAGTTCTCTTTGCGTTCATGTTATGTGCTTTTTGTTTGTGTCAGACTCTTGTCCCACTATTTTAACAAAGTTAGGAAGTATCTAGGGTGTGCAGCTGTGCTTCTGCTCTGACTTGTGCGCTTAGATTTTGCATATTTCTGCACATTGAGCCTAGTTCATTTTGTCCTATCCAGTCATTTTCGTCTCACACGGGAACCCAGGAAGCGGAGATGCGCGCAGAATTACCGGCTAGCCGCTAATCGTTACCGGCTCTAAACGCTATGGTACTCGATCATGTGGACGCAGAGGTACTTCACCTCGCCATAACCAGTGATTTGTTAATTAATACCCTGCCTTATTATGCCACGGCGTTTGCTGGAACCTAATAGCATACATACAAGCATGGCGCGCTTTTTTCTCAGCTGACGCGCGTCACGGCCCGTTACTCGAGCCCAGGGAGCCAGTCGTTAGCGTCAACTTCATTTTTTTCTTAAAACCTTTGACAGGAACGGACTGCGATGGCATGGAGTCATTTAAGCTAACTTTCCGTCAGATTTTTACAATACAGCTGAGAGGTACGACCCGATGAGATTCGATGTTTGCCTCTAGTATTATTGTTTCGATGGCGCATTTTGACATTGTGATTTATTCCCGAGCGTTTTGCCCTTATCCAGTCAGGCTATAAAATTATGATCCATTTTTGCATTCTTATATTAGAGCGAATGCTGGAAAAGTAAATGCTTCCATTGTCCAGACTATGCCGGTCTCGTCATGATGTTTTCCTTCTCCGCCGAGCTCATAGTTTAACGCAAACGAGGTATAAGGGTATTCTATTTTGACCTTTACTAATAGTTAAGTGTCTTTTTATATTATAATTACTTTTAAGGAAAAACGAATGCAAGACGAAGTTACATGAATAAACATAATATTTTTTATTTATATTCTGAATGGTTCGCCTCTCAGCTAACTCGTACGTTTCTGGAATGGTAGCCTAAAAGGAAAAATGCGCCTTTCACATGTGCGGAGTAGATTGCCGGTGAGCTTATCGGCGCATCTAGCAATATACGCTCTGTAGGTACACCTCGCGATGTATTAACTTGGACGTCGAGATCTAAGTATCCTTATCATTAATCTCAGGATAAGACGTCATTTCTAATTGGAATATAAGCGAGCTGGGACGCGAATAATATTGAAATGAGCTGAGTATTACAAAGAGTATTACAGTGAGCGATCGACAAAGTGTTGAAAATGAGGAGAAATTATTGTATTCAATTTCGAATAAAGACAAATATTATTTTATTTTTCTCTCGTATAATTTATTTCAAACATATCGAAATATCAAATTATCAGAATAAGGCTCTCTTTTAAAATATTATCTAGGTATAGCTTATCTTATTTGTATTAACTACAAAAACCTAAATGTTTCATGTCAATTACTTATAGAGGTCACAAATTCGTACGATAGCAAAAGAGAAAAAGCTCTTTTCTATTTTATTTTTAATGTAAAACTACTAGTGAGGTAAAATCATAAACGTGTTTCATAATACATTTTTCACAGAAGATGTGTTGATTATATAAAATTGCAACAAATTAGAGAAATAAGCAATTATGGCATTGTAAGTGCAATTCAAGCCGAGACGCAGCTTCCATCATAGGCAAACCGGTCCGCAGAGGGTTAAATCAAGATTGACGCACAGATAGTGATAGTTGGAGCGCTAATTATATAATTATACTCGCATAGGATTAATTTATTCAAAGTAGCTACCTAATACCGATGCAAAAGATACGAGTCGTATTTTAAATCCGAGCCTCCGAGATAGCAGCCATAATTTCACATCTTGATTGGTTGTATTAAACGACCGGCCAAGATGTCTCGATATCATATTCATATTTGCAAATTTTATTGCAAATAGATATTAATATGAATGAGTTATTTCTGGACGTATTTATATTTATTGAGTTATTCGTGAAGTCATTCATCCGGATCAGTGGCGTAGTCTGAGCAGTGTATGTAGCATAGAGATGGTGTCACTAGTGATTCATACGGGATTAGTACTGGATATTCAAATATTAATTTTATTTATATCCGATTATCATCTCTTTCCTACGAGTATAGGCGAGTATACTTTATTACACAAATTACGAATCGTAAATGACATTAGACTGAGTCGCTTTACAGCACGGTGTAGACAGTTTTATGGCAATATCTTTAAGGGATATAAATTTTAAATACAAGTGTTGGGGAGATTCTTGACGGTATATTATGTTCATTTTACTTGAAATCTGCGAAACTGAGTAGTGACGTTATAGAGTTTTTATCAACGTGATAAATAGTATTAAAGAGAAATTTCAGGGCATTTTGACGTAACAAAAACATTTATCTCTACCGCCACGCTTCAATACTGTAGAAACTTAAAAAGCTTTTTGTGGAGGGGAATGCATTTACGCTCCATAACCAGACTGGGGTAAACGGGCAGTATATGGAGCATTTACCCCAGGCGGGGGGGGGGCTATATGCCTCAGTCTTTAAAGATTGGAACACGGAGAAATACCCACAAAACTACCTGCCTTTTCTGTATCACAGCAGCGTCCCTGGGTTTTCCGAAGGACATCGCAGGGTAGCCTGCTCGCCTATAGCTCACCTTAAAGGGTCCGCGGTCGAATCCGCAGAACGAGGCCTCCATCGTGTAGGACCGCGTGACGCCCAGGTGCCGCCACACCGTCACCCGCGCCGTGCTCTCCCGCTCTCTCTCTACGCGGAATGAGCAGGAACCCAGAGCAAACGCTGGCGATATGCGATGCATCAGGGCAGGAAGCATCTGAGAAAATATGACGTCTCTCAGACAATTTTAAAATACGAAGGAATATGGATTGGTAGCAAAGGACAGAGGACTGCTCATCTTCTTTCTGATAAGCAGCTAGCCTGGCTGCTTACCAGAAAGTAGCTGAGCTAGATACACTTTCTGTTTTCCCTTATTCCCCACAAAAATCATTGGGACAGCAATCAGATTTGTCCCTGTGCTTAAAAAACTTCGGCCGGTCATCTCCGTCGATGCCCATTATGTACTTTGAAGAACTGTCTAAATCCGTACTGTAGTGAGGTGGTATACTCACCAGATACTTGACAGGCTCGTCCTGCACGAGGCGGTCGTTGCCGCACCAGCTCTCGGCAGCGGCGCAGCCATAGAAGAACACGTTCTTCTTGCGCGAGTGCCCGTGGTAGTCACAGTATACAAGCGGTGGCTTCTTCCACACGCGCACCAGGTACTCTATCAGTCCCTACAAACACATTCGATCAAATACAATGATAAACAATGACGTTCAATATACAACAAGACACCCAATCTCTAAGAAAAGATCATCAAAAAACGTCCGAGCGGCGTTGACACAGATGACATTAACACATTCGTTCAAATTAACACCTTATCTCGTGGCAGTTAGTGTTTAATGTCAATTGTATAAAACTAAACGGAAGCTCTGCCCAATAGTTGCGTGGGCAGACTTTTGCTTCGGACAATATTTGAGCGTGAATGGGAGTCTAGTTGTATATTGAACGTCATTGATGATAAATAAGAATTTAAGCTCAAAATGAGATATGATCAAACATTAAACAATGCGCCTCGAAAAGACTCGGAATGTGACCATTTTAACTCGAAATGACGTTTGCCCAAATGTTAAAATAATATCAATCTGTTTCTCTTGTGTTATGTCTCGTATCTTTCGTTCGACTTACCCGTGAAACGATAAACTAAACACGTAAGTTAAACATATGAAAGATAAGCGATCGCAAATATTGGCGAAAATCGGCGAAATATACTGAGATCACAGAAAATATCAGCAAAAGGCTGAAGAGCTGAATATCTGAATAGATTGTTGTCTAAGTTCTTGCCTACGGGCGCTGGGGTCGTAAGTATAAACTGTACATGAGATTATCATTTATGATGAAGATTCGTGTTTACTGTCTTTTGTATCTATTACAAATAAAACTTCAATGGATGTATCTATTTGATAGACAATTTGCAATTCAAAAACATGAGTTTTAGAAATTCTCGACGAAGTTTGTTTCATGACAGAGTCACGAGTATACACGTGAACGCCGTATATTTACTACGTAATGAGACAGTTCTATTCGGTACGTAATGCCTTCTAAATCTTTGTAATGAGACAGTTTTGGTTTAGAATATATTGAATTACAGCAATAATAAACATTTACCAATTGCCGTACTCTTTCCAGAGATTACCCTATTTGTGAATTAGACGTACCTAGACGTCCTTATAAATTATATTATCAATATTAGTTTTTAGGTCGAAACCTCTATGGTCGAAACACAGGCTCTGAATATTATCAAGACAGATGGATTGTAGTACTCTTTGAAATAATTATAATTTGCTCGATTTATTTTATTATACGTAGATTTTTAATCTGAAAATACAATCGTGATCACGGAATGATTAAGATGTAACAAGTCAAGGGAAATTTTGAATTATTACGTTGACTACCATACAATTATTTACATTCAACGACCGTTTAACTTCCGTACTGTCGTCAGCTCCCACTGCGTGAATAAGCTTAATATTGTGAGCACGATTGCTGCGAAAATAATCGAATTGTAGATATTAATAAATCGCAAGTTGATTGTTATTAGCCCTTTTAAGCAGATTTGTTCATTAGTTAGCCCAAAGTTTTATTGTAATGTAATTTGCAAATGGGGTTGAATTGTTAGCTAGTTGAGCATTCTATTGCGTGTCTAGTACTAATGTTAGCTAGTTGAGCATTCTATTGCGTGTCTAGTACTAAGTTGAAAAGATATCTCATTTCGATCACATTTATCGTATCTATACAAAGTTGTATTTACAGGTATTGGTTTTACAGGATTTTAAAAGATCTGAACGAAAGAACTTCATTTTTGATGTTATAAAACGGCGAGATTTCGGGATTTTATGTAGATTTCAATAGTGTCTGATAGCCACTAGAAGAGGTTTTAACAAGTTATTCTAGGTGAATGTGGTTTTAAACATTTGTAAATTTACAAACTCAATAACACATGCAGTTACGGAATGTTGATAATAGTCACAAGTCATTTCTCCAAGTATGCATTTGAATGCGCGTGTTCGGTAGTTCCGTGAACATTTCAACAACTTGTGCGACTACTCACACAAATTATGGAAAGCTCACGTCTCGTCGAGTCGATTGACCCTTCGGAATTTGCATGATTATGTAAGAGATAACATTACCTTGGTATGGTAAATAGACGGATGCAAAACGGGACTCGGCTTACACCATCGTCTATTTAAATCTTCATTAGTCAGGCCGCATCGATGACTGTAACAAGATATAACGCTTTACAGACGAGATAACCAGGAAACCTTCGAGCGGCGCAACTTAACCCGAGACCGCTCCACGGTATGCAGATTGAGATGACACGTCCTCGGGTGGGGACTCTGTTATATCATCATTTTAAAATCAAGACATAAGGGACGTATCGACCGCGCTCATTTACAACTTAATAGGAGTCCGTCCGTAGCGGTTGTTTCATTAGATGCGCGACACGCTCGGACGAGGGCTATTTCGGTACCTTTATAAAATGATAATTGATTCATACGCTTATACGGCCCACGGCTCGACAGAAAGCTTCGCAGGGACAATTTAATATGACAAGCTATTAAATGCAATGAATGGCTGGCCACGTAGGAATTTCACGAGTGCGTGAGAGGCGAGTGGAGCACGCGCCTCCACGCTCAGCCGCTGGCGCTTGTGATCCTCGCCGGTTCGGTTCCTGTTCGATTCTCATTTCATTTCAATTTGTATGCGTATTTAATACGTGACACATTGCCTACTCATCATTCATTATTATAAATGAACCTTTTCATTGATCAATTACGTGAACATTGTTTTTATACGGAAGTAATAACAATTCAAATGACCGGTGGACAATATGCAATTACAACTGTACAGAAATCATAGAGCTCTTGACGGCAGCAGATTTTCACAGATGCTGCCGTGGAAGCCGTAGCTATTAAGAAAGAACAACGTCTCCAATTGTGTCATTATTTACAGCTAGGCAAACTTGAAGCGACTGCAATCTAGGACAATTCACTGTGGCTCTCCCGTTATTAAAGGGCAATTCTTATAGTGTACGTGCTTCTGACATAATCGCATTCAGTCAGATACGCAACGGACAAAGAAAGCACTCAGTGAAGTAACAGTACACACCTACCTACGTCGCAAAGATTACCTTATTTGCCTCTGTTATGGTAGTCGTATCGCATGTACAGAAAGAATGGAATGATATTATGGCAGCAAAAACCACTGCCCAAACGACTTCCCGAGTTCCTGAGAAGTGATTCGTTTTAAATTCACACCTCACAGATCTTGATAACAGAAAACGAGGCAGTGTATCGACAAATTATTACCGAGATAAGGCTGGTCTTTTTTTTGTGAGGTTTTTAATGCGGACCATACAATTTCAGTGGAATTTAATAATTCGTATGATTCAAAGCTGCGTGTTGCGTCTCCGACTATTCGCAGTTCTACGAAGTGGTCCTGGTGTGCATTTTTTCCTGGAGTAGTTGGTCGTCCGTCCAATTAGGAGTGGTTCAGTGGAGACACATCATTAGCGGAGGCGCGCGCGGCGGGCGCAGGCGCAGGTCCTCGACTCGCGCGCGCGTCCCTGGCCGCGGCCTTCGCTTGCCGACCGGTTGCGCATCTTTTACTCTAATCAGGGAAAAAAATAAGCGCTAGCCGCATGCGCGAACGAAAGCGAACAAGCGAGAAGCTGCACACCGTCCGCCGTGTTTTATGGTGGATTGTTGCGGTACCGGGGCACCAGCCAGGGCTGGCTCCCATTTTAATTGCCCCCTTCTTCGTTCGCTTCCATATTGAAGCAACGACCTGCGTTCCTTCCCCAGAGTAATTCCTGATAATTGGTTTCATTGCATATTTAGTAGACATTATTACTAATAACAAACTTAAAAGCTAAATATATTATGGTAAAAGGATGATTTAATTACCTACGCTTCCCACAAAAACTGTTCAGGTTAAATGATCACATATTTCTTATCATTACTGGTCCGCGTGTTGTTTTTACTAGAGTACATAAATCAGTAAGGGCAATTATGTAAATTGCATTATAAGCAAAAAGTAATGTAGCAGCCCTAGGAGGGATGTAGTGACGAGCGAGAAGCGCGGCTGGTTCAAGGGTCCACCGCGTCTATTTATAGCCGCGCAGCGATGCTATCAGGCTCGTCCATACCGCGGCCTCGCTCGATCTTTACCCGCCCTCAATGCACCCCTCGCATAACGTTCAGCCAGTAAAATAGACCAAAGAAACCACCATTTTATATTTATTCCACCTATTTATAACATATGTCCATTGTTTCTACCTCGGTTGGAATTCATAGCCGACGGGCAATTCCAGCCGTCTTTTGAGGCCGTCTCTACATTATTGATCAAATTGCACGTTGATAAATATAGCGCTTTTATTCGTTGGATAAAAATATGTTGGAATAGTTGAGTGTATTTTTCCAAGGCAGATATGGCGCTGAGGGCCGGGCGGACACGGGCCCGCTGGCACACGTCACGCTAATCCGTATTCCGCGCGCGGAGGCTGCTTCCTGCGGACCGCACTCAGAGAGCATTTCAAACTGTACGCTCGATAGTTCGTATTCAATCGCACGCGTCCATACGCATCTTTATCATTGCTTTAGTTAGAAAGATAGCCGCCATCAGAGTCGAGCGTTGAGTCAAGGAATCGGGAGTTAGACAATGACGCCAGGATTCGCCAACCGTCGCCGGTAACTCTGTATTCGAAGCTGACACACCGGACACACCAGAGTTATTTACGATAGTCGCGAGACAATCGGTGGTCGCCGAGCTTATCCGGTGCCACCGCGACAATAACATGACGTGTCTGTCTTTATTAAATATCGTCCTTTGGAATTAACACACGTGCCTAGTTTATATTTATAGCGTTGCTGAATCATCCGCCAGGAATGGGACTCGTGCTAGACAACTGCGGAGAGGTTGCGTTTGCAATTTAATTTGTTCCCGTTCCCGTCGCTTTCGTTTCTATGTTTAAAATAGCTCTCGTAGAAATATAGCAGAGTGATTCTAGAATTGTTTAGTTACGGCAGGAGAGGTAACGGGGTGAGGTGTATTAATTGAGTATTAGCCAGCGCGGCAGATGCGGTGCGATTCGCCATAGGACGGTTCAACGACACGGTTCTCTGCAACGACTGTCGTCTTAGCGCAGGAATGCAGCCACCGTTTACCACGGAACACTTTAGGTAGTAAAGCGAGTGCATTTATTACGCCATTCAAATCTTAATTTTTCTCCGAGTATGCAAAAAGATTTATTCTGCATTTATGGTGTAGACTCGAACTCGTAAAACTGCTGCAGCTGCAGCGGTGTCGTCCGCTCGCATGTCGAGATTCCACAATCTTCATAATTAGATAGCTAAATGGCAGATGGGTTCGCAATCGTGTTACATTTTTATAGCAGAGTCAAATGCGACTGCTCTGTCGAGATAAATAGGAGAAATAGAAGGAAATGGAAGCAACTATGCACATAATGTACTCGTAACAAGTAACTGACAGTTATTTTATGAAAATGTTATAATCTCGTATGGAAAGCACTTTATGGGTATCCCGTTTGAGAGCGGATCGTTTAACAGTTACGCGTCCACGATTATGAAGTGCGATTTTCTGCTGCTGCCGTGTAACATTTCTGGAATTATTTATAACTCTTCAAGCAATTTTCCTTTGCCTTTGGAAACACTAATTAGTTGTATTTTTTTTCATTGCAATTGGAATAAACAACAAAAGATATTTAAAATTAGTACTCAGTTTTTTATTTCTGACTAGTAGGTAATTCCCTGTAGTTGAAATCGACTTCTAGAGGGATTGAGAAAAGGTATAAAAATCTAAAACCGTCTTAATAGATTTTTGAGTAGTTTTATTAGAGTTTTGTAAATTTTTATTTTGATTTATTTAGTATAAAGAGTATTAAAAGGTAATTTCACGGTGTGAGCGGGTCGTGCGGCATCGGCGACGATGGCGATAAACAAGGCTTCGCGCGCAACACTTCCGCGCCGGCCCTATTGATTTACGTATCGAGCCTGTGATCGACTGGCGTGATGCACGACCTCCGTGGGACATTTCTTTTTCAATGTCACGAATAAATATCGCATGCCATCCTAGGTTCTTACCCCCGATGCCGACAAACAGTATCGTAATTATAGGCGTTTATTTATCGTACTAGATTGTATTAAACATAATAAAAACATGAGTGAAATTGGGAGGGCTATACCGGTCTCCAGGCGGCGCAGGGCACGTAGTGCAATATTTACATAATCGCCGAGACCGGGCGTCCTTGGATCAATACTTTGCTCTCCTCTGATGCATCAATTTAACTTAAAATACCTTTCGGATCCGATTGTTTTATTTGGTGTTGAGTGTCAGCGCTGCAGCGGTCAGGTTCAAGTTGAGCGAGGACGGCGATGACTCGGCGCGGGTGTCGTTGACTCGCGCGCAGTGATGCAAGAGGTGGAGCGTGCGCTATTCGCACGGGGAGCGTCGCGGCGCGCCCGGGTTGCGCCCGCGCCTTCGCCTGTGCGACCCGCTATTATGAACCCGCACCGACTGCCATCGTAATTCATTAGCCGACTCTGTTCGCTTCACTTTATTTATGGCGGCTTAGGTTTTGTCTGAGGGTACTCTCGTCTGCGCTTTCAATGTTGCAGCTGCTCTTAATGGTCCTATACGAGCACAGAATAATAAGGACATCTGAATAGGACGCCCGAGGTCAAGGTTTTTCTTCGTACAAAGTTCTTTTTGAAAGCCCTTTCCAGTTTACTGCTTTCATGTTTGATTTATCACCAGCGAAGTTTTATTATCGTCGTGTCTTTCTTTGATTTGTGGATTATGTTCTTCAATGAGTACTTGTAAGTTATCTTTAACTAGCAGAATACCTATATGTGTTTGTGTTTAGTATTTTACTAAACGCAGTTATTTATTTGTACTTAAAGTGTAAGATAGGTCAACAAACCCTACTAAACACAATAGTATGTTTGTACTTATCCGTAGGTTTCGATTAATTTTATTGTAATTTGAATTCCTTCGTACCTGCAGGATCCTCTATTTTTAGAATATGACTATGTTACTTTGCAAAACTAAATGGACGTAAAAGGTAATAGGTATAAAGAACAAAAACGCTATCTTTTCCTGTCGTCAACGTCTACAGACTTGCAACAATATGCAATATTTTACGATTGCTATTTCGGCGTTAGAGTTATGAACATAAAATTTCGCTTTGCATTTAAATGAGTCGGAAAGAGTTCGCACTGTATTATTTCGCGTCAGGCAGGATTGATGGGTGGTTAAGTTAGCGCGGGAACCTATAACGTGATTTCCCGGAAGGTCCTGGGTTATATTTAATTGCTGGGCGTCGGTGCCCGCATCCTTGGAAGCGCATCTAAGGCGAGCATCAACGGTAGAGTTGCACAAATATCGATAGTTTCGCTATCGATAGTTGAGCTTGAACACTAGTAACACTAACAAATCGATAGTACACATTGACTAATACTATAGATTGAATGCAATAGTATATCAATACTATCGATAGTATTGGCTCTATTACTGTGCCTGTTTGATATGCACTGCACACCGCCGATTAGAGTTGCCTTTCGATAGTATTAGCTCCAATAGTGCCAGATAATTAACCATTAATATTATCGATAGTTTAAACTATCGACAATATCGATAATATTTAATCATAATACTAGTATCGATATACTATTAGAGCCAATACTATCGATACTATTGCATTCAATCAATAGTATTAGTCAATTTGTGATATCGATAGTCGACTATCGATAGGCAACTCTAATCTGCGGTGCGCATATCAAACGAGCACAGTATAGAGCAACTTATAACAATAGGAAAGGTTGTTGCGGCCGCTTATAATAGCGGGTCGCGTGCCTATCTGTTAACTGATTTGATAGGACCGGCTTATTATTGTCCTAATGCAGAGTATAGTTGATAATTGAAATCAAGCTATCGTATCAAACATACTTTACAAATTAGGACGGACAAGGACGAAAGAGGGCATCTGTGATTGCGCACCCACGTATGCACTTGAAAATACTCCTGCGTAAATGACTGCTTCACACACTTAACAAATAATTACTATATTTTACACAATTTGATTTAAGCCGAAAAATCAATTTTTAAATGAGTCATATTTCCTGTGCATCTAAATCTATAGAAATCTAAGTAGAGGGTATCACACAGAGTCTGTGGGGTATCAATACAAAGAATATGATAGTGCTTATAGTCTGAATGGTTAATCATAGTGATCAGCGAGTCTAGACAGCAACGTTAACACGTGTCTTTTGAGGAAGTAATAATCCCACCAAAAACATTCTGTAAAAAAACTAGCCAAGTCTCGATGGAGCTGCTTGTTTATCTCTAAAAAGTAATGAAATCTAGACATAGTCGTGCCAAGTCTAAGGTTCCTTACTGCGATTTCTTTATTATTATAGTTAATGTTGTGTGACTTGGCCGTTGAAGGGCCAGACGGCCAAACGGACCTGCCACTCAACTTCGAAGGGCCAAATGAGACACTAGCGTCCAATTACCAATACCAGTATGGGCTATTATCTCGCTTAACAAACATAGGTAGTTACAACAGATATAACATTACATGTAAACAATGACAGATTGGTGCAATGGAGTAATGGAGCACCTGGTTTTGTACCCTTGTGTACCCTTCAGAGGCCAAGTCACACAACATTAACTATAATAATAAAGAAATCGCAGTAAGGAACCTTAGACTTGGCACGACTATGTCTAGATTTCATTACTTTTTAGAGATAAACAAGCAGCTCCATCGAGACTTGGCTAGTTTTTTTACAGAATGTTTTTGGTGGGATTTCACTTCTTTTTGTAGGAACGTGGGCATATTTTGTATCTATTTGGAATGAGACGTTTCCCGTGAGATTTTTTTAGCCTATGTCCTGTTCCACGTTATAAACTATACCTGTGCCAAATTTCATGTGGATTGGATTGATAATGTACTATCCCATCCCCCCACCTCCCCCTCCCATTAATATCCCCATCCCCCCTCCCACCCCCCCTCTCATCTCCTTTTCCCCCTCCCATCTCTCTTCCCCTTTCCATCGCCCCTCCCATCGCCCCTCCCATCCCCCTTCACCCTCCCATCCCCCCTATTCCCCCTCCCATATACTATCCCCACCCCCCCAGCTACCCCTCCCGTCCCCCCTCCAATCTCCCTTCACCCTCCCCTTCCCCCCTCCCCCTACCCCTACCATCCCCCTTTTCCCTCCCATCCCCCCACCACCACCAAATGAAGCGGCTCACTAAGTTGAGTATTTTTTGTAAAGGCGGTATATGTCGATCTCTAATAGTTTGGTTGGGCTCTTGTGTTTTCTAATCAGGGTCACCAGGTACTCCAGATCTTCGAATATACTAGTTTTATAGTTTTCCCTTTATGTAGCCATTAAACCCTAACTCTGTACCAAATTTCAGCTCTCTGAGTTTATGGGAAGTACTAGTTCTATTTTGATGATCATCAGTGAGTAAGTGAGTCAGTGAGTGTCATAAATGCGAAACTTTGCTTTCGCTTAACTTCGGAACTAAATGACTTACAGCCTTGAAATTTTGTATTCTAAGTATGTGATTATAGCTTACTAAATGACGAAAATTTCTGCGTTCTGGTCTTATCCAGAGGTTCTCAAATAGGCGCCTGAAAATGCGGCGAAATGGTTCCAGTAAAGGATGGTACGGCAGTGTTTGCTTCGCGCTCGACTTGGCGGGGGCACTGCCGTGCCCCCAGATTATCATGGAGTTTTAATCCAAAAAAGTTCTTCTGCTAAAGTGGGGTGTAATATACGTTTCTATGAGCTCTATATTCAGGTAGATCTAGCCTGGCCAGTTAGGTTACTGTTACTGTACTGTACGAAGATCAATCAAAGCGAAGATATCTCACTGAAAAGTAATCGATTGTATATCGAACGTGTCCAAGCATTACTTTCAGTTTATGCTGTGTTTGACCGTTATGAATTTTCCTTGCTATGCTGTTTTATATCTCATATACTAGTTTATCAAACATAAAGGATGAAGGCTTTTGTGAAATCAAATCCAATCAAGGTGTGATAGATGTTAAGAACTTGTAAACCAGGAAACGATACACTGTCCCAAATTCAGGTTATAGTAAAAAGAACTGTATTTAATATCGTTTTAGGTTCGCAATATTTGTGCTTGAGATTGAATGTTTTAGGAGTAGGTGGTCAAAATGATTCATTGATTCTCCTAAGGCTTGCGACCGTTTAGAGAGACCTATGTCCAGCAGTGGCCTGCGACAGGATACTGATGATGATGATGAATTTGCCGAGTCAAAAAAATATAGTCGTGTGTAGTATTTCTCGAACATATCTCTGGTTGATGATTATTCATCCGTATTTGGCAAACATGATGGCCACATTTTAAAAAACACTACATTTTGTATCCATTAACCTCATAATAAAAGTATGGCACTTCAGCACTTGTTTTATGGATATCAGCAACCTATACTTGTAAATGTTTCATTCTGTTTAAACGTACTACTTATTTCCAGTTTGGGGGCGTTCAAGTATTACGTAACGCAATTTGGGGGGGGGGGGGGGGTCTCGCAAAACGTTACGATGCGTTAAAAAAACCAATGTTACGTGACGTGTAACGCATCGTATCATCGTAAAAATAGATTGTCCCAAATTGGCAACCTTTTTCATTTACGTTTTACGGGGAAAACCCCATTGTATTGTCTGGTCGTCATTCACAGAAAAACGTTACGGTGCGTCCAGGGGGGGGGGGGGGGGGGGTCAAAAATCTTCAAAAATTGCGTTACGTAATACTTGAACGCTCCCTTTCCACTCTTAATGTTTACTTCTTAGTGTCGTTTCACAGAAAAACACTGTCCAAAGCCGCTACGCGCGTCTCAGTAACTTAAGCCGTAAGTTATATTGCGATCAAGATACATTGCGACGCGATGGCTCGGAAAGTGTGGGTGATTGCGCGAACAATCGCGAGGGAATCCGGAAGCGCAACGAGTGCAAATAATTGTGCAATCGAGCTTTAGCTACGCCGGCCGGCTGCGAGCTGCGCCAGCGCACAATCCGCTGAGAACTAATCACGACAACAGGTCCCCAGATTTATTTTTTGCACCCACTATTCGTGATCAAACAAAACACAGTTATAAGACTGGAAAGAGGCACAACTAATTACGATACAACTAGGGACAGGGTTGGTGTCGAATTAAATGTATCGATATTTTGCTGCAATAAGTGTAACGAATTTAATGGTAATTGAAAATTTAGTTGATAAACATATAAAACATGTTTGCATGCATAAAAATAAATTACGTCATAGATAAAACTATCTCGTAAAATGGTGCTATTTAATGTCTTATTTTTTAAATAGCACCATTTTAGTTGAGAACTTCCCCAAATATAAAAATGAACAATATAAAACATCTAACTAATATGTGTCGAATTATTATTTATATGTGTTAAATTATTGTTTATGCTTAGAACTTAGAAAAAAGAAAAGATCTAATAAGGCAAGGACATATGACAATGATGTATTTCTATGTTAATGTTCTGTAGAATATTTAGTAAAAAATATTTGCTAGTTATTTAGATTGGAGATATTTATTCTTTACAGAATAATTATTATGATAGAATCTTCAAGCAAAAAATACTTACACCAGAAAAATATCAAATAAACAAGAGACTCTACATCGAAGGAAGAACTCGATACCAGAATG
This sequence comes from Mecyna flavalis, assembly GCA_949319885.1. Lineage (NCBI taxonomy): Eukaryota > Metazoa > Arthropoda > Insecta > Lepidoptera > Crambidae > Mecyna > Mecyna flavalis. The sequence goes on from OX439426.1 coordinate 7,309,753, forward strand.
TATCGATGTTTTATTTGTGTCCCTATACAGAACCCGATTGGTGCGAGTTGTTTCAATAAATGATTGTAGCAAAACACTGAGTCTGGGCAATTTTAATTATCGATTATAGACAGTATTCTAGCATTAGAGTGCACTATGATCACATACTCGAACAATTACAGAGTAAGTCACGCCTTAAAACCTGACTTGGTGGCTGTAAACTAAGCTGTGCAAACAATTATTGAATCTTAGGATAAAAGTTTGTTTAAAACATTATTTGCTTGGAAGTTATATAAACCTGAAAAAAGATATGTAATTGAAAAGAACGAGATCACTTTGGTGCCGCGTTACGAGAAAAGTGAGGTTATCGCCTCGGAGAGCTTTAAAGCCAAAAGCAGTCCTTTTATGGAAGATTTAAACATGAAATAGTCCTTAAAATACCTTGGCAAACAGAACGAGACCAAAATGCATTCGCAAACAAAGAGCACAATAAAGTGCATTGAACACTCAATTTACCATCGGAAACTAATAAAAATGCCCTCTATATCTGATTTTCTATATGTTAAACAAATATGAGTTCAGCCAGTGTCAATATTGTCCAAGTCAACAAAGATAACAAAGAACAGCACAACTGGTTGCTAAACACAGCGCTCAAACAAAACACTTATATAAAACACATAAAAGGAATATTTTTTCTTACGCCCTCAAACAAGAAAAGGGAGTATATCCTTTAGAGAGTGTGAAATAAAAGTGGTAATGGTGTGGCAGGGGGCGGGTCGGTCGTGAGAAAGCAGTGATCGCGCCGCCGATGAGCCATTGAGATTGGTTTTATGATATTTCAAAATCACGTTCATAACTAACCTTGAACCTGTGGGAAGGAAATCACACCTCGACACAACAATTATAATGGGTTTTGTCGATTATTTCCGTACTGTGTGTACCTGCAATGATTTATAATTGTAACTTTAAGATTCAATTTTGGTCAAATGAAAATTGAATACCGAGGATTGCCACACTTTTAGACAACATCTGTGGTAAGCAAGCATTCGAGATGAGATCAACTCTTGGCGCAAGGCGTTGTATTGAGGAATGGACTACTCGTTATTACCTACAGTAAAATTGGTTTCTTATCTAAATAAATGCGCTAGTGGTTTTGCGATTTGCTACAGAATATACTGTTTATGTAAAGCTCAAGGCGAGTACGTGTACACTTTTGCAGGTACGTATTATTTTAATGGGTATAATTTTCTGAGCTGGAAGTTAATTGTTTCATTACTCTCGTACTAGCGCATTAACTTCTAAGGCTGCTTTTTAAAAGTTTGACCAAGAAGCGCAATAAAATTGAGTAAAATTCTGGACTGACACGCATCTGCATTCAAATTCGCCACAGACGATGGCAATGACCTTGCTTTTAATAAGTGAAATAACGCAATTCTTCTACTAGGGGAGAGCGGGGCTGAAAGTGCCGATTTTGACAAATCCTTATATGTTTCGGATAAAACAAGTACTATGTCTGAAAGTAGTGGTTCATCCTAAGCCAAATTTAGTCTATAATTCGAATTTGTCAACTGATTTCGCACATTTTTAATAGTTTTTTAGAAGAAGTGATTTTTTTATACAGCGGCGGCAAGGCACTTCCAACCCCACATTGGGGCAAGTTGTGCCGTAGCTGAGGTCGGTTGTGCCGTTGATAATGCTAGGTGATTTACATGAATAAAAATTAATTTAAAGTTTTAAAGACATCAATTTTATAATAATATATTTATTCGTTATACATTTTACTATAAATCAACAGTTTTCGCCATCAGAACGGTCTCAACGGTCGTCATCTTGCAAAACTCTTCTCTTAGCGGAGTTCTTAGTCGGCTTTTTTGTTTGTTTAACTTTTCCCTTGCCTTTTCCTTTGCCTTTTCCCTTCCTTTTTTCCTTAACCTTCATTTTAGTTTCACTTTCTTTCTTTTTCTTTTTATTAGCCTGTTCTTCAGCCAAAAAAATTCTTCTCTGGAGTGTCCGTAAGACCAGCTGTCATCCTTTTACGTCCTTTATTATGTCCAATTATTAGCTCTGGTGAGAAAATTGCAGTATTTTTATCTCCTGTGTTGTTATCAGCTGATTGAGGAAGCTGGAAGCTGCAGCAAGGAATAGGCTCCTGAGAGTACTGACAGTTGTTCTTGATTACCCAAATGGTTCATTTGTACAGTCAACGCTGCAGTTGCTTTGCGCAGAAACATGCTGTAGTATTGATGGACCGGCACAACTAGCCCCCCATGACCGGCACATTTTACCCCGCTTATTAGAGTGTGATATTTTGTCTCACATATAAAAATCACTATGCTCAAAGCATTAAAATTACACTGCATAACAAACTAGGATAAATAACAAATATTTTACTAAAACTCTCATGTTAAACGCACGAAAAATGCTACCTTGCGACCAAAAAGTATCGAAACGAAAATATTTACTTTCGTGGCGTTGAGGACCCTCACATACACTGCCACTTGGTCCGCGTTGCTGACGCAACTAAAATGGCAGCCGTTTGTGCCCGACTGTTAGGCATTACGCGATACAATACGATCGTATATCTATCTCTTTCTGTTTTCGAGATATTTGCGTCGGAACAATTTACCCCCGGCACTTTCAGCCCCGGTCTCCCCTACTTTATAAAGCTAACCAAAACTAATTAAGGGGTCATTATCACATGTCATAACGGAGAAAAAAGTTCACACGTTTAAAATAATGTCTATTATTACAGTTATTACGGAGCTAGTCTTTCGTATATTTTTCATAAATTGGTAATTGATTCCGGCAGTATTATCAAAAGGAAAACGAGGGAGATTGCACGTTAGTGTAGAGAATACAGATTTTGCTAAACATATACGTGATGAGCGGTTGTCGGCTGGACACGAATAAATTATAGGGGAACATCGCAGCGTCCCGGGTCCCGACACCTCGGCGTGGCGGTCTCCGGCGTGGTCATTATAACGGGACCGGCTCACCCCCGCTCGGTCTAGGGCGTAATTGCTTAAACACATAACCACCGGCGTCACGACGGCCGAGGAGAATCAATAACATTCCCGTATCGGCGACGATCGAAACTATTAGCTGCTCGTGTTTACCCCGCCGAAGACAGTGATCAATGGATTGTCTCGCGCAACATGTTTCTGCGGGAAAATTCCTCTTTCTTTAATAGCTTTTATGAATAATGTTTCAATATTTAAGGCAGATGTTTAATTTCACGTATGTATAAGCGACAGCGAAATATCAATATGCGCCAAATGTAATTTAGACATTGACTAATTAGCTCAAACACGTGCACTTTTTGCGTATGTCGTCGTTCTGATTAATTAGTCATGGGACATTGAAAAATTCTCATTCACTGAGCTTGAGAAAAGGTTTGACATCAATTGGTTTAAAAACGGCTTGAGATTCGTGACATTTTATACTGTTTACAGTTATTTTAAGAAATGTCATCATGAGACACGGTAAGGACCACAGCTCCCGAGGTAACGGGATTTATTAATTGTAAATAAAATTGGTAAATGTGAATTAGTACAAGATTCGTATTTGAGAATGCCACAACTTTATGTATTTAAGACCGCGGTTGAGACATACATACCTATAAGTACTGCAAGTTAAATTATTATGTTTTAAAACAAAAGGCTTAGAGAATGTGTTGTAGTCAAGTTGTACTTTTTTAAAGAGTGTATATTCTCTTAATCGATGTCAATAAAAATATATGGATTAAAAAAGTTACTATTTTAAATATCCTAACTTTAAACGCGGTACGGGATGGACGAATTAGTCTGCTAAAGTGGTTATCACGAAATATTCCAAAAAAGTCTTTAAATTATTTCGCTTATAGATTTTTTCAAACTATACTTATTTGATGCGTGTAGCATTGTAACATATTAACATTAAATATTCAAGATATTATTTCAAATACTGCAGATAAATAAAAACAATTTCATGCAGTTTGTAATCGTTTTATTCAATGTAAAACAGCGTCATTTATCGTCCCAAAACTATGGCTGAATAAGTCAAAAAAAAAAAAAAACTTCGCAGCTATGCCGTGAACTTTAAAAGCAAATGCTTGAGAAAACTCTGCTAATGGAACGCGTTTTCTTGCAATATAAAGATACTTATGTATGTATATTATGTTTTAATATGAATAGCTGTGCATTTTACCGAATTGTTAAAGAAGTACAAATGCATCTTAAAAACTGATTGGTGATTGCATTAATTCATAAAATTAAAACATTTTAATTGTTAAAATAGGGATTAATTTAACAGCCAAAACTAATTGTATACAGGTACATGCCATAACGTCTTTATACGGCGCGAAGATTAGAACGCTTGACGATGATGATTCCACGGTCTAGTTATGCGCGTGATAACAAGCGTCGTGCACAATTATCATTGTATTCCACAGCACGAGACTAATTTGAGGCGTATTAAAGTGCCTTTACTCTTTCAAATAAAAGCCAACATCGTCAGGGCGATTCGTTCGGCTTATTTCACACCACGCCAAACTCAGACTGTAATAAAAGTTCCTCTCATTTTGCTCGAAAGGGTATTACTCTCACACAAATCACAATTACAATACACTGTAAATTAAATAATTTAAAAAGTGTTATATAATTTTGTTCCGTTGCAGTTTCGGTGCACACAATAAAAATAAAAGCTCATAATTAAGGATAAATATTGTGATGAAGCTCGCACACCCGGGAAGAAATTACCAATGTGTGCAAATTATGCCTGAAGATGATATATCATCAATCACGATGAGATCATAAATCTTGGGCCAAAAGGTGGGTGTTCAACACTTTAATTGAAATGGAATGAAATGTTTTATGACTCTGTAGTTTACTTCATCAAATCGATGCGAAATATATATCTTGTTCAGGATGCTTGTGTCACTGTAGATGGTGATCTATTTTGCTATAATTCGCGCTTATTTTCTTAAGGGGTTTTCCTGTCTCATTTTTTTTTTTACTTTAGACCATGTCGAGCAATGTATTTTTTGCCTCCTAAGAAAGACGTGCAAAATTTAGTTTCTGGAGTTCTGGAATAATCACAATTAATCACAAACAAAATAAATATATATAACCTACATTTCAGAAACAAAATAATCATAAGCATACTACGAGTATCTGAATTGTAATTGGTGCTTAAATAGAGATGGTAGAAGACTTTTTATAGCTTTCGGTTCCTCCGTCTTGTTTTTGTCTTTGCAATACGAAGACAAATATGTAGTGCAGTCTTTTACTATTTTCAGACAATTGGGTTTCCCGGCTAGACTTTGTAGGTTAGCTTGAAACAGTAGACGTACAGGTTGCGTATTCCGCATCTTTGGTCCTAGACCTCATAGAAGCGTGCTGTCAAGCAGAATCGCTCTTTGACCTCATAGGTCAGCAGGGAATTCACTTCGAGCCAATTTATAAGACGTGCAGTGTGTAATTACACACTGCCTTTAAATTTAAAGCATTACACGTGGGTACTCAATGAAATGTCTTTAATAAATGCAAAGGTCATATCAATACAACTTTGTGATACATAAAAGGATTGAAGGTGCCGTAGATGCAATAAAATGCAAGGTAATATGCATTTGTGAGAAAAGTCATCGATCCAGTATTTGCGATCTTCCAATCTGATTGCATTCATTCAGTAAAATGATAAAGTTTTCCGAGGGATATAATTTTATTCGCGGTGGACATTATTCATTCCGAGTACAGCCCACTGAGAGATTTATTGTCGGACTTTAGTAATGTTCGATGTGCAGTAGTGACCAACAAATCGTAGACGATTCCAATTTGGTACAGTGCTGTTTGTGCGGAACAGTCGCTTTGTGGAATTTGGCGTGGGCATGACAGAAATACAAGATCAAGTTTCTTCCTGGATCCCTCTCGACAGACAATGTTTTAATGGTGGACTTTAAGATTTGAATGTTCTTGTAAAGCTAATATTAATCGTTTGTCTTGAGTTTGTATACGATCCAACGGGGATGTTGTGTTGTAGTTCGATAAGGTTATTTTCTTTATGGAGACAAGTGAGCTTGGTTTTCTTCTTTTACTCAGGAAGAAGGTTGTAAAATGTAGTCATTTCCTCATAAGAGCAGAAATTGCGGGCGGGGCTGCTGTGCTTAGATAAATAAGTTTGATAGACGGGCAAAATTTAGCGACGTCGACAATTACCCAGTGATATTACTCGTGAGAATGGCCGGATACCGTCCGTTAGCGGGCTCGGGCTGCGGATGGCGACCGTGATGTGAGGGTAATAATTTGTTTAATCCAGAGAACAGACGCCACCGCAATTATTAACCGCTCGATTTGCTCGAGTTAAAAGCGCAATAGCCCTATACCACAGCATCTTGTAACGCAGAAATTAGTCTTTGACGTGTCTTATACAATTTTTTTATACATTAGCAAATAAGATATTGACGCTAAAATTATATTATCCACCAATACAGAATGAGCGTTAAATTGAATATTTTACAAGAACTGTTTTTACACTATCTACGCCTATTAAATCCACATGCTCTAATTATATTTGTTTTTCTGATATTTTTTTCGTGAGGCTTGCATGAAACATAAAAGTTATTGCGGTTATCAATACAAAAATAAAAATGAAATTGTAGCGCTTCTTTCTTATACATTTCCTAAGTACTCTAGGTAATCCGATCTTCCCAGCGAACTTAATCCAGATTATCGATTGTGAAAAGAAAACAAATGAATATCGGCCAGTTACTGGACAATTTAATAGTTGGGTCTATGGAGATTCCAAAGCGGTTGCATCGCATCCCGTAATGAGCGGGCAATATTCCGAATGTTGTTCAGGGACGTCAGGCTAAGGCACTGTCTACACTATATTTTATTTTTAGTGTCCATTGCTATTGCGGTTGACTATTACGCGGTTATTTTTAAAGCGGCATTAAAACGATAGCGCAGAGCATTTTTATCGTAATCGTGGTAATCAGAGTACGTGGCGGCGACCACCGACGGCGGCCGGCATCTCACGCAACTTAAAAACATTAGAATGAACGTCCAACGGCAATATCGATACCTCTGGGCTCAAAGGGCGTAAAGGACAGTTTGCGCAATGTCCTTTACGCCCTTTGAGCCCAGAGGTATCGATATTATCACTGAGAAACAGCCGATAGTAATCACCATCTTGCATTCGGTTTAAGAGGAAAGGCAGGAGCCATTTTTCCATACAAACGCTGTCCCCTGTTTTCTCCCTGGATAATGCCATTAGTGAAATATTTTTTTTTTCCAAAAATCTATGACCACTATTTGCATGTCCCTATGTTTTCCTTTTTTTCATAAATTAATAATTAAGAGAGATATAAACCTTCAAAAATGTAAAAAAATGGCCAGATTTTCCGCTGTGTTTAAACATCCAGAAAACAAATTTAACTAGATTTAATTAAAAAAAGGAAAACATAGGAACACGGTCAAAGCCTTTCTTTAATTTTTGATGAAAAAAATAGTTAAATCGGTCAAGTTTTGGAGGAGAAATCAGGGGACTACGAAACGTTGATTTTCCGTACTTTTAATAGGTATTTTCGGTCCAAGCTGCAGTTGTCTCTATCGCGCTCTGCGGGGGAGGCTTGAGGTTGGGGAGACGCGGACTAATACGTATACTCTCTATGACGTGACGTAGTCGATAGTTATATCGATATCCTAGTGTTGTTCATCGATATCGATATTTCCAGTTAGAATATTTTGCGTGAAGTGCATTTAGCAAATTGTTGTGATGTTTTATTGTTGGAAGGTATTATGTAACTGATAAACGTTTTCTTGAATTTTTTTTATGAATTATATACTTAAACGCCTCGACTAGGCCGTCGGATTTAGACAAAAAAAGAAGCTAAATTCGCAAAGCGTGATGTAGTTCTGCATTTTAAGTATATTGTATCTGTTAGAGTAATGTGATTTCAAATTTGCAACTTCGAAAAACCTGTGGAAACTGAGAAAATCGAGAAAATCTTCGAAATTTTGGGACTTTTTTTACTATTTGCTCTCCAGGGCCAAAACTATGTTTTCAGACAAAAAATGTAGAGAATTACTTTTTCTCCAGAAAAGGTTATTATCAATTTGCGCGTATCGCGCACCGTTTCCTAGGAAATCGCGTACAAAATGCGAAAATTAAATAAATAAATAAATAATAAATAAATATTTCTTGGACATTATTAACACAGCGCCATCTAGCCCCAAATTAAGCATTAGCTTGTGCTATGGATGCCAGACAACGGATAAACAATACATAATATACTTTTCTTTTGTAAATACATACATATTATACATAGAAACACCCAGACCGATACAAACAGACATGTTCATGCACACAAATGCTTGTACCGTGCGGGGATCGAACCCGCGACCTCTGGTGTAATAGCCGACTTCTCGACCATTACACCAAATGGCTCGTCGTTAAAATTCGCACAATGTTTTTCGTTTCAATAGAATTTTTAAAAATTTTTCAATTAAAAATTATTTTTATGCATTCTTCGATATCCCCAGACATTTCCGTCTTATTTTTATTGATTTGGTTCAACATCAATAAGTGCACTATATACTCGATTTCCTAGCAAACGGTGCGCAATAAGCGTAAATTGATAATGACCTTTTCTGTAGAAAAAGTAATTTTCTACGTCTTTTGTCTGAAACATTTTCTCATATTTTTGTTAGTTTCCGAGATTTTTAGGAAAAAGTAATTTTTACACCCTTTTCCATTTTTTTTCCAATGACTCCGGTGACTCACGACCCTGCATTTTTAGTATGTTATTACGGAGTCTTTAACAAAAATTTTGGCACCAGTTTCAGCTTTTCATCTAAAATGGCTAAGTTAGAGCTTCGTTGACTGGACTAATATAACTTTTAAAAATATATACAAAAAAGAACTAAACATTTATAACTTTAGGTACCTACTCGTGGAAAGTTCCTATTAACAAATGCGAATAAATTCACAAAAAGCGATAGGGGTACTCGTCGGACCCGATCCACGGACCTATCAGTGACGATGCGCAGTAGTAGTAGCCACTGTACCAGCAAGACTTAATACTATCTGTCGAAATTAGTGACCTGTTTTTTTCCTTTGCATTGTCCGTGAACATTTATTTTAACGTTTTTATATAGGTAAGCAGAAATCTTTTATTTTGTTCTATTCCTTCTTAGCTGTGTGCAGGCGGGCGCGGGGCGTGGGGGCGGCGTGGCACGCAAACATTGACAGTCTCACTCACACATTGATAGCTCGGTTGTTCGGGCACTGCGCGACAGCAATAGATTTTACAAAAACCCAATTTTCAATTTTCTCACCCTTAGTATGTCCTCTTAATTTAAAATGACTTGTATAATTACTTTAATAAATGCGACGTTCTTAGTAAAAATGAATCATATTATAAATCCCCGGCGCTTGTACCTACATGTACGCATCAAGATTGATTAACAAGCGAGGTTTACATGTTGTACAACTTACATTACGCGATACAGGAGATACGTATGCTATAACAAAACGACAGCAATTTATTTCACGTCTTTAGGCCAGATACGAGGCCTCGGAACGAATGGTCGCGGGCTGTGTGATTGCTCCACGAGTTTTGTTTGGGTCCATGTGCGGTCCTATTATTGCTATTATTCAAAACATCGAAGTCATGCGCCCGTTCAATTAAACGCTCCCTCGAGTGGCATAACATCTTCAGAAAAAAATCTTTGTATCGTTCGAATCTCTGCGCTTTTTCTCCTTTTGCAGTTATTAAAGCATACTTTGATTTTTTATGGAAATAAAACCGTGAATTTTATTTTATCGGTTCAGATCGCTGCTGAACGTAACTCATCGGATGTAAGACAATACTGATAGGTATCGCGATTAAAAGAGACTTTTAAATTCGTTCGGAGCCTTAGTGCAATTCAGGCTTGCTGGGCCCACTATAAGTGCAGACTCTTGTATTGAAAAGTTCAATGGGGTATTAAAATGTTCGTGTTGTTTTGTTCGCTGTAAAGACAAACATTAAACGTTTAATTAACAAATCCGTACTTTTATATTCTGATAAATTAGTTTCTTTTAACTTATTCGTTAAAAAATTGTCCGTAAAGGTTACTTTACGGGCAATTTTTTCTTTGCCTATAAGGAAACTGCGCAATCCTGTATGTATATTTTTATGTAACGATAAAAGGCACCTATTCCACTAAGGAACATTGAAACCTGGACAAATCACGTCATGTGTTTTAATTTAAATATTGTAAGGTGCCAAGGAGTTTAATTGAAAAGACATGCTAAAAATATCACCAATATAATTTACCTTAGAGATATAGGTATTAAAAGTGTGTTTTTTAACGTAAGCTGATGAGTTCTATAACTCTTTGGAACTATTTATTTATTTCGTTCGTAGTTATTTCATGCACATTACATTAACTACATCTTTAAATATTGTAGAGACGGGATATCATCTAGTTTCCAGGACCTCTTTATCCGGAATAATTAAGTAGAATCTAAGAATTTTTAGTTCAATACCCCATTCGGTACGCGATAATTTCTAGTAACATTTAAAATTACATGCAAACTTCTAAAACGGTTTATGAAATTAACTCTTCAACAGAACAGTTTAAATTAAACGGAGGTTTCATGAAATAGACATAAGTTTCTGTCAGATAATAATGGTTACGTAGAAAACAAAAGTTTCACGATTGGCATAATAGCTTACATAAAATACAGACCACGGCCTACTAAAGATAGGAACATGTAATTTATTTGAGTAGAGCAGTGCAGCGGTGCGTCGTGGAAACTTATCCTAAAAGAATATTTACTTGAGGGCAAAATTTTATCACTGAAATTAAAACATTTTTATAATTATTACGATGGCGGAATGAACGTAACGTTTATCTATATTGCAATCGAATCACATTGACACCTTTGTCGCTTTGAGGTGTAAAATTTTTTATAGACTTCAAATTCACTATAAGCACATCATTTACCAACATAATTTGCCGAGAAAAAGTATGCATATAAAAGACTTCAACGAAGACAAAAGTGGCGGAAAAAGGGTAAAAAACGTGATCCAATGTCTTTTGAAAAAGTATGGAACATTAAAAAGTGTAATACTTAAATTACTTAGTAATATAATACCTTTTATGTTACTCTCAAGTTAGTTCGCGTACGTTAGAAATAAGATTGTTTGCTATAATGGAATCGATTTTTTACTTCTTTTAGTTGTTTTTATCTCGCAGCGACTTGCCCACTATATCCTGATATAGAAAGAAGTAGGAAAATAACGTTTCATCCCGAGTCGTGACACAATCTTAATCTACGTTGAACATAAAAATAAATTTTCTCAAGTGATAAGCTAGCGAAGAATGATACTCTATTGATATTGCAGGGACTCTTTGCAGGATCTTTACTTCGACGTGAGAGAAATTGTTTACATTTTTTACGGATTAATATATTCACGAGGAATAAGTAATAATTCTATATAATCTTAGAAAGTATGTAGAGTTTCTTTGAATTAACATTAAGGTTTAAGAATTTATTCGGTCAAAATAGACATTCCAAATAACAAATATTTGGACAGAGTTGAACTTTGGGCACACTTGCAGAAATGAAAATGTTTACCTTTGCCTTTAATATTTTTATAATACACATAGAATCTATGGAGACTAGGCATTGTATGTCGGCTGTTCTGAAGGATGTAGAGCAACAGAATTCAGTAATGTCAGAGTTATGTTATTTGATTAATTGACATTTGACAAGACTTTGTATGGGATCGAAAAATATAAATATACTTATAGATTTCCTTAAACCTAAAATGTTGGGAGCTAAAAAACAAACTATAAATAGAAAAAAATATTTGAAATGCGCAAACACGCAAAGGCGTTAGCTTCCTCCAACAGCTTGACTGTTTGCTAATCTTATGCAATAAAAAGCAGTCTTAAGTTTGCGTTATGAGGGTGTTTAAGATGCCTCGACATCCGAGGCCGAGTGTCTTCATGATGTCGCGAGAGGGCGTGCAGCGAGCGGCGTAAACATCGCACGTGCGTAATTACTGGGCCCTCGGGCAGCATATTTGCCCGGTCACCCTGCCCTGTCACTGAAACCTCGCCATCTAAACACAAACGCCTTATAAGGACTCAAGTTGCCAGCATTATGTCATCCCGACTTATGGGTCGTTTGGTAATGACCCTGCCATAGGCGCTAGGGGTCGCGAGTTCAAATTTCACAGACATTCGCGAGATGATTGTTTCTATTCGTCTTTGTGGATACTAGTATTATCTGTGGTGTGGATGTTTATGAAGTGTATGATAGTGGTACTGTCGTTGTTTGTTTCTCGATGAAATTTACTATACTTCACTATTAATCAGGTAAATGATTTAAAAATCATGAAAGTATAATACAAATCATGAAAGTTAAAACAGTTGTAGGTATAGTGTTTCGTAGAGATCTGTAAAGAATTTAATCATGAAAGGGTAACAAATATCCTCACAAGATTTCACTTATATAAAATTAGAAAAATACCTTGTGTCCCTTTATAAAGCACTAACTTGAGCTTAAAGTTTCTATATCAGTAACACAACGGCTACATAAGACCCGCATCAGCGATTACACAGACCTTATAAGTTTTCTGCTGAACAAAAAAAAAATACAAAGGAGCTTAAAAGACGTTTAGATACTCCTTAAATAACATGGGTGTTATTTGGATAATCCTCACTAAAATGGTTAACAGAAAATAGTGCCGCCATTGTTACAATCGAGTCCACATAATTTATTACCATGCTGACCAAATACCTACCGATGAGTACAATTTTTAAATAACATAACACAATAAAAAATATCTGAAGAACTTTGGCAAATTATGATTATGGATTTTACTACGAGTAAAATAAATAGTTTTACATAACAGCTACGTACAATCGTGAAATATTTTATATTTACTAGGGGATGTCGCATTTTAAGTCTTACAAATGTTATAAATGCGAACGTTTGTGAGCATGTACATACCTCGAAATAGATGTTTGTTCTCTTTCATGTAAAAACAACTAATAAATTATAGACATAAGACACCAGAATAACACACACAGGCTAGATACAACTTACACGTTGGCGGAGCTAGTGGCAGAAGCTATAGTTTTAAATAAGTAAATGATTGTGACTGATCATGGGTATGAGGAAAAAGTAACACAATATTGTTTCTGGAACAATTTACAAAATATAATAAAAAATATTGATCCAAGCCTACATAATAGATGTTGTTCGGTTGGCGCCGATTTACGAGCCTATAAAAAATATTCGTAACTTATTTTTTGTTCACGCATCCGAAGTTGTAAGTATAAATTAGTATGCTTGCAATAATTGCAGATGGGTTGCGTGTCCGATCTTCAATGGGAGATATAACAAAGGCACACCCTTGAGCCGCGCCGCATCGCTTCGTGAGCCGAGAAAAAACTACGACAACCCTTTTGGACAAGCGAAGAATTCGCGTCGACCGCAACAAGAACAAATTGAGCGCGAACTATTGTGCGGTACGATTTGCCGAGATAACTCCCGTGTCGAGGAGCGCTGCGCGGGCGCCGCGCGTCCGCCCGCCGCCGGACGTCCGCGGCTGACGACACTCCGCGGCGCCCCGCGACCTGCCCCGGCGCCGGTGACTTCATCGCTGCCCGCGCTCCAGCAAGCTCCTTGGGATCGGCTCGAAAGAAGGCGATGGATGTGACGCAACGGGCGGCTAACGATGTTATGCCCGAAGATTTGATTATGCGGTGGTGCGAGCGGGATGCGGCTCTGTTATAAGGGGGGGTCGAGGGCAGCGCGCGCTCAGTGTACCCGAGTGTCCTGTGTTGCGTGTGCGCACTCCAGCGTGTGCCTGCTTCGACTTATCCCGCAAATCTTTCGCCATGCAGCTCGTTCTGGCCACTTGCCTCCTGCTTTTCGCAGCCACCTTCGGTCCCACTGCAGGTACGTCACAGGCTGATTGCATTATTTCGTTAATTAAAATACCTACTTGTTAACGGGTTGACGTTTAAATTCATTGAGCTTTATCTACGTACGAGCTCTACGTATTTTTCCTTAGTAAAAATTAAGGATGTGTTTAATAAACCATTTATAACTCTAATAAAAAAAATTAAAATGCTTGTGGATTTATGGCATTAAAACGGTTTATAAAAAAGTAATATTAATCAAGATCCTGAAACTCTACAATGTAGTTAAAATTTATGTACATATATTGCATATATGACATAAGACAGAAAAACACGTTACATAATTTTCTTGTGTAATAATAAAGATAACGCGATAAATATAATTTCTTTATAAATAATATAATTTTATATGATCAAATGCTAGTAGCGCCAAAACGTTCCTGCCGTTGGTTAATAAACTTATTCCTTCACCATAGAGGGTGATAGAAAATATCATTGTTTATTTGACTTTTCTTGACTTAGTCGTCAACTCGCGGACGCGAAACTCGCGGACGTCCGCGAGTTGGCACCTTTCGATGTTACCTACTTTTTTTGTCGTCAACTCGCGGGTCTATATAAAGTACAGTCAAATAAAAAAAGGTTGAAACCAAAGGATAATTTACAATGTAGGTACTAGGGCAACATGACCTTATTGGAGATGTATTAATTTTTTAAGGATTTTTTACGAGTTGATTACTAAGACGAACCAAGCGAATAGAAGAAAAAAAAAGATTTAAAGGTGCAGTATTTATAACCTTGATGAAAAAAAAATGCATGACAAATAAATACATCTCCAATAAGGTTATGTTGCCCTAGTACAATAATACCAGTATCCGTATTATCAACATTACTAAAGTAATAATATACCTACATTAAGAAAAAGTATATATTACATATTTATTTGGCCTTATTTTAATAAGGAATTTGTTGTAACGTTTTTGTAGCTGACTATACATTAATACGTCAGATTTCATGATCGCGCGAGTTGACGACGAAAAAAGTAGGTAAAATCGAAAGGTGCCAACTCGCGGTTGTCCGCGAGTTTCGCGTCCGCGAGTTGACGACTAAGTCCTTTTCTTTACTTCCAAACACTTTACAAACAGAAACAACAAAGTAAAAATTACGTTGAATTTTAATTAATGCGTATTCCAAAGAAAATTTCTTGCGAGTATTAAAAATAACATGTTCTTTAAGTTGTTTTTAAAATCTAGAGGTATGTAAAGAATAATATTTATTTTCTAAGCATTAATTTATTCATGCGATACTTATTTAGTAGTTAAGTACGCTATTATTAACTCAAGTGAAGGATTGTAATCTGTTGCAACAGTAATAGGTTACACGATTGTGCTCAATTTTATTTACTACAAATAATCTATATTTATAACTAGCCGCCCGCCCTGGATTCGAACGGACAAACATTATCAAGTTAACAAACCTTGTCCTGAAATACGGACGCACCTATGAAATTATTTGATTAGGTGTAGTTGTTTTGAAGTTATGCGCAGTGGCATATATTTTTATTATAGAAAAGATACAAAAGTTATACATCTTTAGTAATATTTTAAAGAGGAAAGATTTGATTGTTTGTTTGTATTGAATAAGCTCCGAAACTACTGAACCGATTTGATTTTCACTGTTTTCCGAATTCTTTCACTGTTGGAAAGCTACACTATCCTCGGTGAACAAAGGGTACTTTATATCCCGAAAATGTGGGGGGAAGGTTTTAAAAAAGAAATCACGCGTGGATGAAACCGCTAGAGGAAGGCTAGTAGGTACTTGGATAAAGTAAAAGACACGTTGTAATGACATAATATTAAATCCAACCAAACATACGTTGTAATTACAAACAGTAGAGTATGTGTAGAGAAGCTTCGTGGGGATTTATTCTTGAATTTGCATTTTGCATTTCTGTAGCAATTTGTATATTGTATGTATATACCTAATAATATTTTAAAAACTGTTATTATGAGAAGAATTTGCAATATTCCTACAGTGCCATAATTACTTTTAAAAAGTACACTCATGCTTTAATTTGTAATGTTTTTAAAGTCCCATTGATTAATATTGTCACCACTTTTTACTGATTAATTCACACTTGAATAATAGAAAATGTTTTATTAATACTTCGTTTGTAGATATGGTCCTTGATTTCCTTGGACTACGTCTACGTCTGATCAATAGCGTACAATATTGGTAGCGGTGAAATTGTTGCTAATTACTCAAAAGCTAACAGCGCATGGCAAGCGTAAGGTTAATGATATTATTATAACTTGCTGCAAACTATTGTTTCGTACAATACAACTATGTCATTCAACTTGAGATCTCAGATTTTAGAGTTAATTTTAATTAATTCAGACAATTTATTTATGTTAGTGTTTTATTAATGCTAAGAAAATTTACATTCACAAAGGAAAAGATCAAATAATAATATAACAACAACCTCTTCTAGTCGTGACACTCAAGTAGGTACGTAAAGGCAAAATGCAACTTTTTCCTTTTTTTTGTTTACTCACGGCGTTAAGGTTTCCAGAATTTTAAAATATGCATTACGTCTTGAGTTGCATAGTTAGATTCTATTAGTAAATTTGACAATGATGTATAACTACGTATCGTGCAGATAATCCGATACTAGTTAGTAAAATATGGAAAAAAAGTAAATTTAAACATGGTTTTACCTAATCAGGTTCCAAATTGACCAAAACTATCAGCTTGGCTATCATACGCTATTTAATTTGAAACTTGTTATTGCCTTGTAATATTATTTTTTTCTTATTATAGAAATTTCGTAAAAATAATAAGTCTAAAAAAACATCTTTAATACCAAGGAACATAATAAAGACTATTTGCGATACGTTATCAAATCCTATAGGCCTTGATGCTTACTACATAATCGTTTAGGCAATAAGTATAACGTGCGGTCGGAGTATGCTCGCCGGCTAGTTTTATTTTGTTGTGAAATGATTACAGACTTATAAGTTTCTAGCAATAGTTATAGACCAAATATGTATGATTCATTTGTATGATCTAATATTTTATGGGAGGTTAGAAAAAAAAGCGTTATTTTGATATCAACTATGAAGTCCAAAAGCATCTTCCTATGAATTCCCATTAGCATGTTTTTCCCATTCACCTGTATAGTTTTAAAAAAATTTATATTAGTCATCTTCAATATCTAAATTCGAAATTACCTCTTATTACGCGAATATATTACAATAAAAACAAATGAGAAATTAGTTGAAATTGTTTGAAGGTAGTGTGATTTGCCGGTCCGATGACTAATCTAATTGCTATGGGGAAAAAAGATAAAATGTTAAATGTTTATTATAATTACATTCGTACTATTGAATTCAATAGAACACATAAGAATGTGATTACAATAAGATGAGCATTGAGTAAAAAATATATAAGCTCTTATTAAAGTTAATCATAGTTCATCAATTCTCTCAAACCCCTTGTTATAAAATTTCAATTTTAACGGCAATAACTCTTAGTAATGGCTTGAAAACTTTGCAATTATTGTAATTTATCTTGTATACAATTGCAAACGGTTTGTACTTACGTTACACGTAATAAAATTCCTATACACCCTTGTAAGTCGTGGGTAATATCAACAAAACAGGGGCCCATGACATCGAAAGCAAAGCCATAAAGCCGGCAGTAGGCTGGTTTCGTTTCGCGTGTTGACTCAAGTGCGCCGCGAGCGAGGTATGCGTCGACAGAACAATACGATACTCCTGCGCCTGCGCCGCTCGTGCAACACGACTCTTGTCTAGGCTGCATTTTACTTTTTTACTACTTATTGCATCCATTCTATTACAATCACACGGCCCTCGTAACAGGGAAATTTATTTGTCGTCGTAAGTTCACGAAAGAATTTACACCGACAATGTTTCAACCGGCCTTCTAAAGCTTTAAAGCTCGTGCCTAAAGAGCTTTAGGAATAAAGAAAATAAAATCAGACGCGAGTTGCGGCAAATTATCGTGAGCTTTTATTGCATGATTTCTGTCATTCTCGGAACAAGTTGAACTAAGTCATTGACACGCGAGCGAGTAGGCAAAACGTTGTGCGCGAATCACATCATCGAGACTACAGACTGTGAGAAAAGTTAACGATTTACTCCAATCAACATGGCAAGCAGTGATTCCGCTAATGAGCCGTGTCCGCGGTTATCTGTCAGGTTATCGACAGGTCGGCAAAAACAGTAGAACGGAAGTCAGCGTTGAGAAAAAATAGTGAGGGGGTGAGGAGGGAGTAGCAACAGGTGCGGGGTTCATCGGCCGGGCGCCGCGTGCCGCTCCTAGCGCGGCGGCGGTGCAGGCTGCGCTATCATGCCCCGCGCAGGTACGGCTTGCAACCTTGCCATTGCTGCTTTTGCACCTGTACTATCTTGACTAGTTGTACCGATAAAGCCATACCTAACTGATTCGTTTAGAAACACTCTACATAAATGTAGATGCTTTAATACGGCTCATTACAGTCTTTCCATGCCCATGTCTTTTGTGTTCAGAAAATATCGGTAAGTAAATGTGTCAGAAAAGATTTAATAACGCATTTCAAAAATCGCACTTAGGAGATATATAGGATTTTCTTTTTGCAAATTCTGAGTGGCGATGTAGGTAATTAGTAATTACATATGCCATTTATGAAGCTATTAAGTATTTTGTTTAAATTGAAAATGTTATCGACGAAGTTCCGTGATAGTTGTTTTCATAATACGTCCATGATATCATTTCTAAGGTATTACGAGTATGTACTTATGGTTCAATGTTTATAAATGTCTTGCACAAATACAACATGTTAATGATTGTTATATTTGATATACAGCTATGACAGGTAATGTTTATGTAACAATAACTTTTTATTTTCCGAAGGACTGATATTATTATACTCGTTAAAATATGGGATACATATTATAATGTTCTACCAACAGTATTTTATCTGTAACAAGACAGGGCGAGACAGACATTTAACACAAAGCTTAACCTTAATAATAAAATAATAATAAAAAACTTTATAATTCCAGAAATACCTTAGCAAAGATCCAGATTAATGTCGTAAAAGGATTATATCATCGAGACCCGACGAGAGTAATCGTTAAATCTGTCTGGTAACGAAAGCGGTAACTTTTATTTATTTGTAAAGGCCGTCACGTTTCGCCTTTTTTGTTGCTATAATTCAAAGTTATGTGCTTAGAGCAACAGGTGGTAGGGGCGAGCGAATCGTCTCAGGTTACCGTCACAACACCATTAATTTCAATAAAAAACAAGTGCACCTGTCACAGTGACAATTATTTTAACAGTGTTGAAAGTTGTAGAACTCAATTTAAGTTTACCAATTAATTTATTTTATAAATCCAATTGTAAATTCAATATGAGCATTTGTATTCAATTAAGTCCGAAAGATGTATGTATATTGAATTAATGTCATATTTGAAAGCCAAAGGCGTTAAATTGATTTAAGATTGCGATAAGCGCGATTGCCTTCAAGACGTGTTATAATATGACGTGTTAGTTACAGTCATCGTGTTTCAAGACAAGTTATAAATCAATGTTAATAGTTGGATGTTCATCGTTTTGTATGATATGAGTTTATTCGTCTGGCTGGGCGGCAAGGCCGGGTTCGGCAAAGGGTTTGATTACTAAAAATAGTTCGGGTCGGTGCATTCCGGGCGGCGGGAGCGGGTGCTCCGTCCTTGGGCGCGCTCGGTTCGCTCGTTATTATCTCTCGATCCCTTTTTTGCGTTTCGATCGTTATCCGACCGCGAACAATCCGATCGTTGTTCCCACGGACGCTAGTAATCAAGAAGTTTCGATAGACGCTCAAATTGCACACTTTTTACGCTACATTAACTTAGAATTCGATGAGTATCCTGCGTCTTGGGAGATTCCACTGAGTCATCAGATTACTTTAAAATACGATCGGAACGGCTTTGACTAAGCCGAGCGATAGTTCAACGACTCGTTCATTACAGAGTCACGGGCGCGTAAGTAATGCAATTTTATAGGTAGTTGTGACCGCTTTGACGTTATTGTTAACCGAACGTTTGTCCGCGCGGTGGGAGCTAGGCAACATTATGTTTTATAGTCAAGAATATTATACATTTTGGTAGAGATTATCCATTATAATAATATGTAATATGAGGAATACAATAATATGAATGAGTGGAATGTAACTACAGTTTAAAAAGTCAACATAAATTCTAAACTAATGACATATATATAGCATTGTGACAAAAATCTATAAAACTAATTTTTTTGTTGGTTTTGCTTAGCGATGTTACGTTCTTACCAGTTTATAAAATGAGCATTAATGTTGAAAAAATTGATAAAAAGAAATACTCAAACCTCAAATAAGGGTTTTGAGTGATTAGTTATGGCTCGTTTTTGTAGAGTGCCATAACTTAGCGGTAGTAAACATATTTTGACCTCGACCGTAGTTAGAGCGAGGGCACGCGTGGCCGTGCACTAGCAGGGGCGGGCGGCGGGACTGGTCCGCGTTATGTAACCTGCGCGCACGCTCCATGCGAGCGTCGGCGCACCACGCGGCGCCTACGGTTTGCGGTTACAGCCATTACACAGCTTTTAATTAACATTTTTGTGTCGCTAACTTATTGCAGCCAATATAGCTTTTAATTTTCTTATTCTCAACATGTTATAGTTGGGTCTACTTAAAGTTTAACGACTTACTTCGGGTGCAAGTTAAGCCTGTACACAGCGACATAATGAAATTGCATTTTGTAATAAGAAGATTGAAATGTCTGAAGAGTTTAAATGCGATTAGGTCTTTCATCAGAAGAGATCATAAATCAAAGCTTTAGTTAGCGTTCAGGACAAGTTACATGAACTACGATCATTTTTCGGACTCTTGATTATAAAAAGCTTTACCCGTATACTCGTTTCCATAGATCAAGCTGAGAACAATTTCGCAAAACAATCTTTCTGTTCATTACGAAATGAACAAAACAAAACATTACAAAAGAACACAAGGTATTTCGAATGTTAATTTCTCAAGAGGCAGACAATTCAGTGTTGCCATATGGAGGAGGCGTGAAATCTGTATTTTCATTCAAAAAATCCGTACAAAATCCGTAGGACTATTGTAGTTAAAATTCCGTATGAATTCCGTATAAAATGAAACGAATAACGTTTAATTATTTATACATATCTTTATTCATCAATTTCAACATGTTTGAATGAACATTAAAATCAAAGCATGGCGATTCCCCTAAAAGTTGTTTTGTATGTAGCAAGCCTGTAATCGTCTCGGTACACAATTTATTTCTTTGCTTCGTCTTCATTAGATTTATGGCGGAAAAAATTCTCTCAACCGCCGCACTCGAGTGGGGCAGACTCAACAATGCTGATATAAATTTCGTTAAATTGGGGTAAAGAAAGCTTCCATCGGCAGGATTACTGGTACTGGCAGTCATAATGGTTTTCCAGAATTCTTCTACATTTTCTCCAGAATCCGTGGATAGCATCTCTTTGTTGTTGCGTAAATGTCGCCATTCCGTATCTAGATGTTGAATATTCTCTGCGTCAATTATGTTAGGAAAAAGAAGAGCTACATCAACCAAAGATTGTATTTTACGGGCTCGCACAATATCTGGGCTTAGAAATTCCATTTTCCTTGCAATATTATCTTCAAATTTGTATCGGGTTTTGATCTGCTTTGCTCCTTCTATATAAAAGTCAAGACAACGCAATTTGAATGCTGTAACGTCATTTGGATTAAGCTCCGCGCTGTTTGTTGCCAGAGTCATGGCCACTTTTGCTCCAAGATAAATGTCTTCTATCGGTTTGAAGTTACGAGGATTTGCATAATCAATGTTCTGTATTTCAGTTCTGGACAAATAAGAGTCTTTTAAGTAACAATCCAAAAGATTCTTGTACGCTAAACACACATTTTCATGTAGTTTATGGATTTGCGGGCGTTCTGACTGCATCAATTGGTTTAAATCATTGAATATTTTCAAAGAAAACTCTAAAAATTCCAGATACAGTTTATTGTAAGGATTTTTCAACATATGCAAGATGTTATCTGATGCTCTTAAACGATCTGTAAATGCAGCATCAGTAAAGTATAGTATGAGTGCCTGGTACTGTTCTAAAAGACGAGAAACCGCAGCACGCACTGACAACCATCGCGTCTGACTCGGATGTAAAAGTTTATGCGGTTTTAATCTCATAAATTCTTGAAATTCTTTCAGCTGTGCGTTTCGCTTCGGACTGTTGAAATAGTTGTATATGTCTCTTATTAAGTCTTCAGGCTCTCGGGCTAATTTTAAGCATGCATACGAAGCACATAAGTGAAAGGAATGACAGATACATTTAACCAGGTACAAATGAGGAATGTCTGCAAGAAACCTAGATGCCAAAGAGTTATGTTGGCCCATCATAGTATTAGCGCCATCTGAAGCAAACCCAATCATATTCTGTGTGTATGGGATTTCATTATCTGCAAAGAATTTTTTTATATGGTCGTAAAGAATTTGAGCCGTTGCATCTTGAAGAGGTATTAGCCCCAGAAATGTGTCGGTAATTTTTTCGTCATAATAATATCTTACAGTCATGCAAAGGTGTTTGATACATCCCTTATCAGTACTTTCGTCAACAAGAAGTGAAAATTTTTTATTGCGGCACTGTTCAATAACATTATTTTCACCCGTTTTTCCAATCACCGACTTTATTATGGCCGTAGTTTTAGTTCTACCGCAACTAAGTTCTTTTGCTATAACGGAGTCAGTGCATATATTTTTTATCAGTTGTGGCAAATGTTCCATAACATTCATACTTAAATTATGCTCGGCTACAAAAGCCGCCAGTAAAATCTCACCTTTCTTAACGCCTTCATTGCTATTTGTCAAAAAATTTGTGATAGGTCTTTGGGACGATGAAGGTACAGAATTTTGATGTTTAGTCGTTTTCATGTGCTTAACAATATCCTTCTTACCTCCGCTTCCAATAGATAAGTCGATCAAACAATATTTACAAAATGCAAACGAAACTCCTTTTTTGCTACGTGCGAGCCAAGCCTTGAAAGAAGTTTCTGTTAACCAATCTTCGTTGAAGCGCTGCATTATGCGTGATTTTTTTGCGTCTCCTGCCATTGTCTTCTTTTCTTTTAAGATACACTTTATTTTTTGCAATAAAACGACGACAAAAAACTTTCTTCCAAAATGTTGAATAGTGAATGAATGAAGTGATTGTGTGAGTGAAGTTAAAGAAAATCGAAGAATGAACTAATAACGCTCTCTTTCATTTTGCATACAAAGGAACAAGATAGGCTGCTAGAATTATTGTCTTTGGTTCACGGTTTCGAACGTGATCTGTGGCAGGGGATTCCCTAATATTCCATTATGATGTGGCCATGTGGTATTGCCATAAAATAAAAGAACATTCCGTCTATTTAAAAATGGTGAATATTTATTTTAATATCAGAGTATGATCTGTAGGTACTGCATCTGATTAATAAAAGTTTGTCTGTATGAGAAATATAATGTAAAAATCTGTTATACGCTAGTGTCTATACGTAAATCCGTATAAAAGTCCGTAATCATGGTTCATCCGTATTGGACTTCAAAAATCCGTACAGATACGGACAAATCCGTATATATGGCAACACTGGCAGACATACTAAAAAGTGAGAAAAGACAACTTACGAGACATTGTACGTATCGCCTTTAATAAACAGACACGTTAAGTGCCTTGAGCCAGACAACTTCAGTTTGTTAACTTTGTAAAAGAGTCGCAATAAAAATAAAACCCCTCACAGCAGGGCAGCTATGACTACGACACGTGAAATAATGGCCGAGTGTGTTTTTGAACAAAACTGCGCCGGCGCAGCTTAGCGAAGCAGCAGCTTTAGGGACTATTTTTAGACTCGTTAGTGCTAGAGACCTGTCAACCGGTTCTTTATCCCCTTTTATATTATCTACATAATGGCATTATTCATTTCAAGTCTAAAAGTAATGGCGTGTCGACGAGCTGATAAAGGTATCATTACTTGAATATTTGCTCAAATCTTCCATTGAATTAGTGATCGACTAGAAATCTAGACTATTGACATAAATTGCTTAGGATAAGATCACTTTATACTCGCATTATTTGAAAGGAAACTAGTTATGTATGTTTAAATCTTATATTGTAGTTTTAACAGTTTTACTATTTATTGCATTAAATTACTAAAAATATTAGCGAAATCTAATATTTAAATTATAATTGTACTCTTAAGTTTTATCGAGAACGTACATAAGTCCCGAAGCTTAATGGATAAGTTATTTTAAATAATTCTTACAGACATTAATTTTTCATAAACAGTTTAAATAATTTATTCGTTATAAACAAAATAATAATTATGTTATAACGTTTCATAGTAGCAACGATGAAAAAGTTTGTTAGTCACTATTCTAGATTTCTACATTACATTGTGTTATGATAGCCAGCTTTTGTGGTCAGTACAGGTGTAAAACATGACTCGGGCTGTTTACATACGCCTGCCAACAAAGGTTGTCCGACAACACGCAACCCCTTACTTTTGCTCGTTTTTTCTAGTTTTTATACCAGAGCCGTAGGTTGACTAACCTGTACTTAGGTTTTTCTATGAAGATTCTTCAAATAGCAATGCTGCCCTCGCTAGATCCTAGTAACAATGTTAATTGTAGTAATTACTCCAGACTTGTTCGGGCATGACGGAACAAAACTTACTTTAGTTTAATATTGTTGCCAGTTTTTGTGCTAGAATTAGTTCCTTCGTGTCTCCCTTGTAATTTTAATTTGAGCATAAATAGCGGTTGAAACACTGCATTTGAAAACGTAGGATATTATAGGTATTGATGAGTAAATTGGTGTTTAATTTTTTTTTTATAATTTTTACAGAAATAGATAACAGTAAGTAATTAATCGTCTGAGTTAAGACTTATCGTGATGATAAGATAAGTAAATAACTACTTTTATTTTAGCCATAACATCTAAGACTTGTAACTTTTTGCTCATTGATATCCCGATTACTTATTAAAATAAAACGAATCGACTAACTCTACGTTTATTTCTATCTACATTATCAACGCGACTAGCAGCAATCGTGATCACGGAATCATTAAGGTTTCGTGTTTGCAACTTAAGCATTTTGGATTAACAAAATCGGAGACATATTTGATTAGTGTGTTAAATGTTTCTCATACATAAATACTACTGCCGTTTTTGGTGAGTCGTTTTAATTTGAATGAAAGGAAGGAAGTTGTTAAAAGTCTCGCTACACGTGAGATTCCAGCGGGTGATATTGTTCGTAAACGAATTGTAATGAGCGGCAATGCTCGTCTTTGAATAGATATTTACCGCTTACGAGTTCTTTGCCGATTCTATAACTTCTTTTACTTCCTTTTTATACGGGATTCATTCATTAATGTTCGATTATAAAACATTTTAGAGAACGAAATGTCGAAAGTTTTTAAATTGTAATACCAGATATACAGCCGTGGTCAAAAGTATTAGGCACCCCTATAAAATAAAGATATCTCATAACCTATTTAAAAAGTAACTAATGTATTTAAACAAATCCTTCTTGGTGCCGCCAAACAACAAATAACAATGGCAGTTTTATACCTGCATGTTTTTAAGGTGTCTTAAAACTTGACTTATACAAAAACGATTATTTGAATTAGCCAGATTTTTACATCATAACACATTTTTATTTAAAGGCTGATATTAAATCATGTATTATAAAAACCTATCAGTTGATTACAATAATAATATCTTACGCGTTTGTGTTGCCGCTTTAGAAAAAATAACACATTTATATTTTTTTCAATAATAAGAAAAAGGAATAAAAATAATTTATTTCAATGCAATGTGTAACTTAGAAATTATATATCATTAAATATAGCACAGTGGAAGTTCCCTTCGTACATAAAATAGCTTAATGTTTCTTTATTGGTAAAAATGTAACTTTTAAAGCTGTCTCGTGTAATATTTAACTATCTGCCAATTGCAACACTGCTATCAAAGTTATTTTGACAGCAGGAAACTGCAAAGCAATTTGTTTGACAGTCTATTTTTTTTTATAGCTTTTGGCTTTGCACGGTTTGTACTTTAGCCACAGACGATATTTAAAAGGTCCAGTATTCTCATAAATGTTTTATGAGACTGTTTATTTTTCCTCTGACTGCTTCTAAGATGACTATTTTAATAAAAAATAATTTTATTAATTACTAAAAGAAGAAAATAAACAAGGATTTGTTTCATTACCAACATAACCTCAAAGTACAAAAATACTTATAACTATTTTTTTCAACCACCGTTTGTTAAAATTCTTTTTGGAAATGTTTATGTAATGCAATTGCTAGTGTATAAGCATTTTTTAAATCATAGACGCCCCAATTTTTATCCAGGACAAACGTAGTATGGGACTTTGCCATTGTTCTTTAAACAATAGATAACCCATTTCTAAGGCCATAAAACATCTGGTGAGCAGATTTCAATTTCTTAGAATTTTTGCAAAAAATATCTACGCAAGTTAACAGTCTTAATTTGCTATTCCTCGCGCTCAGAAGCTTACGTGTGTTATTCAGTGGTGATATTGACTTATTGTTTTTGTGAAAATGCCAAAAAGAGGTGAACTGTGTTACGAAAAAAGGGTTAAAATCCAATTATTACATGAACAAGGCAAGTCCCAAGTAGCGATTGCCAAACTGGTGAAGTGTTCACGATGCGCAGTGCAATCTGCTATCAAACGTTTTGTGGAGACCGGGTCCCACTTAAATAAAGCGAAAACCGGCAGAAAACGGGTGACGTCTGTGCGCCAGGACCGAAAACTTATCCGGGACTCGCTAAAGGACCGCAGAAAAACGTCTTTAGAGCTCGCTGCAGCTCTATCAGAAGAAATTGGACGTCCCATTAGTTCTCGGACGGCTAGAAGAAGGCTTGCAGAAGCAGGTTTAAAAGGGCGTAAAGCAAGAAAGAGGCCGTTCCTGTCAGAACACAACAAAAAAAAACGCCTGGAATGGGCTCTACAATACCGAAACTTCACAGAGGAGGATTGGTCAAATGTTGTGTGGTCGGATGAATCAAATTTTGAAGTAAGTAAGCTTTTATACTGTTTTTTTAAAACTAGTAACACAAATGTTTAATTTTTTAGTATTTTTTCTTAAAAATGATGCGCACAACTGAACTCGTTTTTTCCATTGTTACAGATTTTTGGAACTGCGGGTGTTACTTACGTGAGGCGGCGCGTCGGCGAGGAATATCGCCCGGAATGCGTGGTGCCCACTGTTAAACATGGGGGAGGCAGTGTAATGGTTTGGGGTTGCATGGCAGCCGATGGGGTTGGCGAAATGTTCATATGCGAAGGCCGCATGAACAGCGAGAAGTACATTCATGTTCTGGAAACTGCTCTAATGCCTTCGCTTACACGCATATTCGGTGAGACAAACATGGATAACGTGAAATTCCAACAGGATAATGCACCATGTCACAAATCAGTGACCACCATGCGTTGGTTCAACAATAACACCATACCTTTGTTGGAATGGCCGGCACAATCCCCAGATCTTAACCCCATTGAGCATCTTTGGGGTATTTTGAAGCGTAAGATCAAAGAGCACAGTATAACAAATAAAACAGCATTAAAAAATGCCTTAATGGAAGAGTGGGACGCCATAAGTGCAACTATATGTAAGAGACTTGTCAGCAGCATGCCTAGAAGAATTGCTGCAGTGATAAAAGCAAAGGGTGGACCAACGAAATATTAGTATTTTTAACAATTTTTTATGAATATAATAATAATAGTACACAAATTTGTTTTATTTTTCATCTTAGAAACGAAAAAATCAGTAAATTTAAGGGTGCCTAATACTTTTGGCCATGGCTGTACATATTTTTGACGATAAAGTAGGTTTGGTATTGGTATTAATCAGCCAATTACCATAGAATGATGCAAAACTTAACGAAATAATAAAAATATCATTACAGTTCTTTTACAAAAACCTCGCATGTTTATAATAAACGCTAAGTCTTATGGATGAATGGATGTATTTAGGAAGTTTGTTTATATTCTAAAACCATTTTATAATATTGATTTAAATTTGCATATAAATACTACATATTATAAACATTTTAAGGTTAGAACTCTGACATCAATGAAGTTATTTGTTGATGTTATGATGGCGCAGATAATTCTCTTTATTCTCTACGGGAAGATCGCGTACCGACCAGTTTATACGGCTTGTTATGCCGTTCCAAACATTGCGAGCCAGACAGACTAATGATATTCGAAGCGAACCGAGAAATGACTCGATTGATGGGCAAATGGACTATTCATTAATATAAAAGCACATCAATATATTTTATCGGCAATTCTTCCGCTCCTTGGCAATAATTAAAATGTTAATAATTTTTTTATTAGTTATAATTGTTTTTGTTGATTAGTAACTTTTGCCCAAATATTATTTTTATATACGTACTAACATATCATTTCCCAAAAATAAATCACTGATAGGTATATCGGGCGCGCAAAACTTCAGAGCGATTGCACCAAATTCGATGATTTTATTTGCCTTTTCTCTGTTATTAACCGTCACTGACTAAAGAAAATAGTTAGGAACTATTAACTATTTGATAAAAAAATTAAACTGAATATCGGCAGAAAATAACTTTAAATTCAAGAAAAGTAAGCAAAAACCGATTCTGCCTACAGCATTTCAATAATTCAAGAGAAGCCATACCATAGCAGGCTCATTACAAAGAGGCGAGCGTCGAGGTCCAAATAGGAGCGCTCGCGCAGGCGCGTGGCATTCGCGAGTGGCTTTTGGACGCGGGGCCGTTAGCGTCCGGATCAGCCGGATATCCCCGCGCCCGGCGCCTGCGACGCGCTGCGTGCAATCACCCCGCCCTCACCTGGCTTCACCTCAAGGCGCGCGATTGCGACAAGACCAAAGTTCTAGAGGTGGATACGATTGAGGCTTCCCGGACGTGTTCTTTGCTTGTACATATATAAATATAATTATTATTATTTAAATAATTTTGATCTTTGATTTATTGCAAATTTTTTTCCCGGTTTTGCGTTTTTAATTCCTTAACAGCAAAATTGGCGGTAAAATTCTGAAATGTTGGTATTTTAAAAGTTCAACTGTAGTGCATTATCCTAACGCAAAAGTACTAAACAATGAAAAACGTTTTACTAACCCTATATATTCGTAAAAGTAAACTAGCCCACTCTGTATCGTTAAAAATAAATAGACCGGCAAACGACTGAAGTTACGTTCTGTCAAATCCTTTAACGCGTTCATATGTTACTGCACTGCAGCACACGCGGCTCTAGCGTAGAGTACGCTGACTATACGCTGCATACATTGAACATCTGCGATTGTCCGCCCACATCGTTAGTCCGATACCCAGTAAACTTTTTCTACGGCACCCGTCCATAACTTGAACTTGTCGTGCAATTTCGACATAGAAACGACGGGCTGTGGCATCTATTTATTCAAATGTTACTGCTTGTCTCTGGGATGCAAAGTTAAGCTACAGACGTTTTCAATCAGGCAATGCCATGCTTGATGAATACTAGGATGTTAATCCGAGTTAACAGGATTCACTGCATTTGCATTCAATTGACAATTCCTTTTCTTTTTATCGTTAGCCGCGTTCCTTCTGATGGGAACTGACGATGGACACTAATTGATTTTGTAGAGGCGAATCATGTTTTTAATGTAAAAACCGACAAGCTTGTCAAGTGTCGCCAATGTGCGCGGTGTCTTCGGATCGCTCCGGTTCGGATGCGCCGAGTGTGTCTAGCGGGCGCGGGCGCATCAGTATGCGGCGCGCGCGCAGCGCTCGACGTGACCCGCCTCCCCGACGCTCATTGTTGCCAAGTACACTCGTCTTGCTGTCAACCACCACTTTCTAAACGACTAACGATTGCCTTTTATGCCAATATATTGCTTTGTAATTTCATACTTCTTAGAATAGTAATAGCATTGGGAGAATAATACAAAATGTAAATCATCAATTCCCTCCTCTGATTCATGATTATCATTACGTCAAGTACGAGGTAAATGTGATGCAAAGCAACTAATAGATTGAGGAATGAAATTTTAATATCTTCGTAATGCGTATACGAATAAAATCTTCGAGATGAAATAAAAAGTAAGCGTTAAAGCAAAGAAACGATTTGCAAAGGAAGACGACATTGTTGCAAAGATAAATTGCTGCTGCTATTAAATACACTTCAGAATATAGCATTCATCAGTGAAAAGATCGTATATAAAAGGTAAAAGAGAAGTACGCGAGTAATGCGCGACATCGTTTATGCATGAGGCTACATTATGCATGGATTCCAATCGCGGGCTCTGAGCCTCTAATAGCCGAGTAAAGCCCAGTTGTAGACCCACGCCTCCTAACGACGTACGCCGTATCTTATACAATTGACTCCAGTGAGGCTAACGTAGGCAATAACCTCTCAGAAAGACGTGTACTTAGCTATTCACTTTAGTAATACGGATTCTCAGCAGGTATCTAAGTATTACCCACGTGAGATATGATGCTGATATTCACAGATCGCATTGCCCGTGAAAGCCATATCACTGCATAAAATTCGCTGTTGTAATTTTATTTCTAAGCTGTCCCATTGGGCGTATAAGATATTGCAGACGTCGTCGGCACGGTATCAGAGTTGTTACCTAGAGCTGTATTAATTGAGAATAAATTTCTATTATCAGAGCAAAATCCTCGTGAGAGCTAGTGACGAGGCATTTATCAATCTCCGGAGCAATTAATGGCTTTATAGCTAGAATGCAAATCGGATCAATGAAACACTGTAAATTTCCCTCCCTGCAAATCTTTGCAGGCGTCCGTGTCTGGGGCGTTGCAGGATGCCTTTAATTACGATTATTAATCGCCCTCGTGATGGTTATAAAAGCCTGTTCTGCTCCGAAGACAGGATGTTAATCTTCATTTCCTTTAGGAATTGTTCGAATAAATCATTTAGTTACGTGTTTGAGATCGTGCGGGAATTCGATTTTGCTCTATACAGCGGTTGAGTGATGTAAAAGTTATGGTATATGTTTAAACTCGTATATCTTATTGCATACAATTCCTTTCATACAATGCAATGATGATGTGCGAGATAGCTCGTTCAAGATGGTATTGTGCGCCGTCTTTTTAAAGTGGGTGACAGTGCACTTCCACCTTGAGGGAATTATGCTGCATCAGGTTATAAGCGATTATGTTAAGCCTTAATCTTAGGACGATTACATTTTACTATGCAGGCGGAGCTGTGCAATTTCAATAGAAAACAAATCAGAGAATTGCGATCTAGTCGACCGGTTTTAACGTTCACTATAATGGGATTCGGTTATCAGAGTCATCGCATTTATAGTTCTTTTAATTAAGACATAATGTAAGAGTCGAATAGTTGCTCCTGTATCGCTTTCATTGCATTACCAAATTAGGGAGTAATAAAGCTTGTGGTGGACCGCAACAAGACATGGACATTGAATTTAATTAAACATACTACGATCGAGCGGTGGTCTGACCGCAAACAGCTCACCTCGTATGTAATACACGTTCGGTACATTTATGCGGCCATCGTACTGAAATGTGCCAATTTTATGGCGAACTGTGAACGTTTTTGAATGTCAAATTGCATTATAGAAAATAATTCATTATACGCTCTTGGAATTGGGCCGTCAGTGATTCACTGGCACGTGCTTAACATTTATTAATGACTGCACTGTTTCCACTTACAATCTTAGTTCAACATTTTTTTTTGCAATGTTTAAGATAAATATAATGTGCAAGCCACAGATGTGTGTAGATTTGTTAAGGCTATAATGAAAAAAGCCACTCTTAAATTCCAATTATAAAATAGTAGGAGATGAATGAATGTTTATTATGCTCTCGTAGTAGATCTGAGGCGATTCGAATCGTCGGAGCGGGAATGTCTCGGGGTCATATTCATATGGGTTTATGACAAGTTCCATTGTCACTTCCCCCGAGTCGAGTCGTTGCTCTCCGCGACGTACTCACAAATGGATGATTACGACGAATGCCGTCCGCTCTTACGTGTGCTCTGAATTTCAAACTAAGGAATTTGTGTCATGTGACGATGAAACTAAGATTGAGTTTGATTTATACAGAAAAAATATATTTCTATAACGATGAGTTGGTATTTGTTACCTTATTATTTCGAGAAAGATTATACTGAACAAATAGTAGCTTCATGATCTTCATATTTTAGAAATAAGTGAATTATGACATTTAAGATACAACTGTGTACTGTGACTGTGTGTGTAATACGTGTACAATCTATATATCTTCAGAGCATTCGGTTTGAACACTTTTGTGGAAAATGAAAAGCCCTTTTTCATGGACTTAAGTTATGAAACAATATTAACCAAAAAATACTCCTTCTAAACATATTATATTAATCCTGTGCCAGGATTTTACTATAAATGCATAATTAAACACACTATATTAATTCATTTGTGTAATAAAATGCTTTCATTTGTTTCAGCCCAGAGGATAACGACCATACAGTTAGATGGCGTACAGTACTTCATCTCGCGGATGAACCCGTACAGCCCCGAGCTAAACTATTTCCTAGCCTATCAGTACTGCAGGTACGTGAAATCTTGCATTCTCTTACACGTAAAAATCCGTTATATAGTACACGTTAGTTCCGCGGTCCGCGATAAACTTGGCATCGTGACTCGCAATATCCTTATCTGTGGTGTCGTGTCGCAAGTCCTGGTTAATCCGGACGCGAGCGTACTCGGGTCGCGTTAACAAGCTTGTATAGTTCGTTCCGACGCCCAGCGACCAGGAAGTTGCACTACAGGGACATTTGCATTACCGTTAAGGGTTCTGGGAAAACTCGAGAACAATATCGGCACCTAGCCTAGGTGAGCTACTTCCGCGAGTCGATTGCCCTGTTCGACACCGGGACAAAGGGCTCGGGCAAAGAAAATGCAACGAGCCTACGAGCAAGGAGCGGGTGATTTATCGCCGGAGTGTTCCCATGTGAGTTATGCAACAGGCTTTATGAGTGAAACACTATTTATTGCCATTCCATTCTAGACCTGCAATGTGAATGAATTATAATTTCTTGTTAAGAATGTCAAGAATGTGCAGATTCGTTTCTCTGAACTTGATAGTTCAGAGAAACCCAAATGTCCGTAACTTACCTATATCTAAAATCTTTCATGGAAACTGGAGGATATCTATATATATAAAAGAAAGTCGTGTTTGTCACAACACTTATAACTCGAGAACGGCTGGACCGATTGCCATAGTTTTTGATTTGTTGGATTTGTTTCCGTCCCGAATAGCAGAATACATCTTAAAAAAGAAAGGATTTTGATCAATTCCCACGGGAACGGGAACCACGCGGGTGAAACCGCGGGCGGCCGCTAGTTTATTAATAAAATTAACTGTATCCAGTTAACGTCGCTAACTCGCAATGCAGATGATATGCAAATAAAAAATATATATATTAAGATATTATTAACTAAATACATTGATTTTGTCCAAAGTTATGACCATCTTTACAGAGAAAAAAAATACTGCAAGCTTTTTACGATTCGGCGAAACCTACATAACGGAGTTAAAACTATTTAATCGTCCTGAAAATCTTTTCACGCAAGAGATTTGAAAGAAAATGAACCGGTAATTTCTGTTAAACCAGACAAATGCAGTTCGAAACGAATCGCAAACAACTTAATCACGAATAACTGTAAGTTTGTTTTTTAACCGACTTCAAAAAAGGAGGAGGTTATATGTTCGACTGTATGTATTTTTTTTTTTTTTTTTTTTTTTTATGTATGTCCGTCGATTTCTCCGTCAATTGTGGACCGATTAAAATAATTCTTTTTTTATTTGAAAGTGCATAGTTCCGAGGTGGTCCCATTGTCACCATGTCAGGATCTGATGATGGGATCCCGGAAAAATCAAGGGAAAACCTCAAATTTTATAGGCTGCGCCTACGCGTTACTTGTTTTTTCTGAAGCCATTCAAGTTTTTGCGTCCGATAGACATCATTTTTAGTAGAAGATCCGAACTAAGGTCGATCTTCACCGAGTTGATAATAGAATGAAACTTATTTTATCATGAATTTAGCATATTAGAAAACATATTAAAAATGGGTTGCCTAAAAAAATCCTGGACCGAACAATTTTTCTTTTTTTTTTAATGATTTTAAACAAAATTTTGCAATAACAAGATAATAAGAAAATTATGTCCTGACTTAACGTACAAAACGTATAGAATGTGCAGCCGTTGGGTTTTCCATTATTTACGTAGGGGGACTACTGGGTTGTCAGGTATAAACACGTATGTGTCGATACCAGTTAATTTCACCTAATTGGATAATAGATTTTTTTTAATATCATCATAAGCGCTGTTTTATTATGAACACGTTGATATATGGTTGTCTGCAAAAAATTGGGATTTTGTTAAAAAAAAAAATTTTAACATACAATTAAACATACTCGGTCCAGGATTTTTTTAGGCAACCCATTTTTAATATGTTTTCTAATATGCTAAATTCATAATAAAATAAGTTTCATTCTATTATCAACTCGGTGAAGATCGACCTTAGTTCGGATCTTAGACTATTTATGTTGATGAGCTGATGATGGAAGGTACAACTCCTTAACGGTTAGGAGTTAGGGGATAATTCTTTCAGTATTGTAGGAATATGTGGACCGTTAGTTGTATTTCATGTACTTTTGCAGCTAAGGTGATGATGGAAAGTACAACTCCTTAACGGTTAGGAGTTAGGGTATAATTCTTTCAGTGTTGTAGGAATATGTGTAACGTTAGACTTAGTTGTATTTCATGTACTTTTGCAGCTAAGCTGATGATTACCCGGGGATGGGCTGGTCACTAGCCAATAAGGTTAGCACCGGCTCGTCCTAATCGGGTGTGAAGGAGAAACCGGGGGAGTGTAGTGGGTAGCGGACGCTTCGGTCTCGAGTCCCACACACGGCCGCGGGTCTAGCTAGCCTGCGGTTATGGTGCATAAACGCATTCTCCTCCTACCCATGGTGCTGAACACTTAATGAATACCTAATATTATTATCAAATAATACAATTCTACTCGTATTTTCGCTATCATTATTATGAAAGAGTTTTACTTACTACCTACGTGTTATTCACACTAAAAATAGAAAAATAAACAAACTTTTTTAAAAAAAAATAAAACCGACTTCAAAAAAAAAAGAAACAAAAAAAAACTACCTAAAAAACTGAAAAGCAAAAAATAATTTTAATAAGACATTCATCAAATGCGCTTATTGTCTAAGCCTATTAATTAAATTGTATTTTACGTGCTAGGTAGGTACCTACTAATCTGTTTGAAGTCGGTGCCAAGCCAAAGGTAATAAAAAATGATATATAATAATATTATGTATTATAAAGGGTTACTTATTAATCCGCGGACGTAGGTACGTAATCTGGGTACCTACTATTTGGCTTGGCACCGACTTCAAACAGATTAGTAGGTACCTACCTAGCACGTAAAATACAATTTAATTAATAGGCTTAGACAATAAGCGCATTTGATGAATGTCTTATTAAAATTATTTTTTGCTTTTCAGTTTTTTAGGTAGTTTTTTTTTGTTTCTTTTTTTTTTGAAGTCGGTTTTTATAATGAGTTGTTCTGTTTAAATATTTGAGAATAAATATTTTCAATCATAAAGTAAGATCAAACGCGCCGCATCGGCAGGTCACTCAGTCTCGTCTCTGGCCACGTGTATAAATTCGCTGCAAAGGTCAGTGGCTTGGCGCTCGGTCACGATGTCCTTCCATAACTGTCACGACCTATTTACGGGTCCAATTGTTAGCGATGGGAACCCGAGTGATATTTGAATGCCGGCGCGTCGAGACCGCGTCGGCTCGCGATCCAAGAACTGTATTTGGATAACGACCTTTTGTCGTAGTGTTAATAGCCCGCTTTTAGTTATGTCATGTTGTGTCAGAGAATTCATATAGAGTAAATTAATGTCTTTAAACAATCCATGTGTTGACATTTTTAATTTTAGTCGAATTCAACGTGGGGGAAGCCAGTTTGAATTGTAATACTTTTTTAATTTATTTATGGGAATACACGAACGCGATATTTTTTCTAATATGTATTTACACGTGATTTATTCCTTACTAATCTACTGTCACTCACCATAATAACATGGCATGTATGACGATCGAGTTGAAAATCGATTGAGGTCACGTCTCGTCATAGCGTGCACGGAGATGACGTAAAAAATGAGATGCATTCGAGACAGGCGTATCTGATATCAGCCAGATGCATGACAAACTGTCGCCGTGCCTGCGGGCTGGTAAATCATCCCGGTTTGACATTGAAGCTTCGTTAATATTAGCGGAATGGCTGACAGTTTTGATAGTTTTTTTAGTAGTAAAATAGTGATTGCCGCTGTAAACATAAATTGATTTAAAGTGTAAAAAAATTTTAAATACCGCGATATGAAACATAATAATTATGATATTTATGATAATGACCAGTTAAAGATTCAAAAATTAAAATCAAAATACATAAATCATATTATGGGCTTCAAAGATGCACTTATGAATCGTGTGAGACATTATATTATTATACAGTGACTCTACCACCGGATTCGGTAGAACCGACAAGAATCTATCGAGAAGAACCGACAAGAAACTCGATAGTTACTCTTTTCAGTCGCCAATAAGATTACAATATATTACAACCAAAATCCTACTAAATCCTACTTCCTACTAATATTATAAATGCGAAAGTCTGGATGTTTGGATGTTTGGATGTTTGTTCCTCAATCACGCCTAAACGGCTGAACGGATTGAGATGAAATTTGGCACACATATAGTTTATAACCCGGATTAGGACATAGGCTATAAAATTCCTACGGGAAACGTCTCATTCCCGCGGGAATAACAATTCTTAAACTACTGAACCCATTTGAATAATTCTTTCACTGTTGGAAAGCTACACTATCCCCGGTGAACATAGGGTACTTTTGATCCCGAAAATGAGGGGGGAAGGGGGGATATTTAAAAAAAAGAGATTACGCGCGGGTGAAACCGCGGGCGGAAGGCTAGTACTACATATAAAAAAATGGATTATTATATCTAGTGTGGCGTGTTGTATGACTGTTAAACTCTTCGTGATCTAGCCGCTCTACACCTGGCCATGTAATGAAATCACAAAAACACTGAATAATTCATACAAATAAACATGACTAATCGTACTGATGAGTACTTTGTTCAATGGCCGCGGTGCTTATTTGTAGTCTCCGCGGGGACTTGTGATTACAGTCGTGATCCGGAACACTTTGATCGCGTCGCTCAAAACGGACTAACGGTACTGGGTGACGAAGAAATGCGACGCCCATTAGCACATTTGTGTCAGCACTCAACGATGCAGCAAATTGCTCGCTACTGCGTAATAAAAAACACGCAATATTGAATCCAGATACTGCGCTTCGATCAAAAAAACTTAATTCAAAATTTTAGGGGCTCATTAATTTTCCGAAACATTCCAAAACGTCCGGTTTGTAAATATAAATTCAATATTATCGTTGCTTTTAAATGGACGGTGCAATCTTGAAAATGTGCGCTCAGTAGGGTAGGCTTATGAATGCCGATGAAAATAAAGCAAAAACTTTCGAAGCAGTTATGGCGCCTCGGTCTGGGCGAAGCGAATATTCTGTAGAATTTCATGTCGAGTATAATTTATGATGTTTTAATTCAACATAAAAGGAGAAGCACAACATGTTCAGGATGCGACTTTACGCCCTTATCGGGTATACGATCTTTCAGAATAGATGAAGGCCACTTTTCCTATTAAATAACAGGTTATTACACCAATAAGCATAAATTTAAATATCAAGTTTACAATTTACTTTAAAACCTAATTAAGTATTAAATGTACATAATCAGGTACATATGTTTATCATGTTACTTTCTGCAGCTTTTTAAAGAAACAAAATTAGTTTCGAGGTGATGGAATTAATTCGTTCAAAGTACTTCGCAAAATTGTTATTTCAAAACGTTACGGCCGAACGTCACGATTATGGCACGTCGTCGGAGTTTTTAATCTTTAGGAGTTTTCTGAACTTGCAAGTGGAATGCTGTCCCGTCGTTACAAGGCTGCAGCCTGTCTTTAGCGAATAAATTGCCTCCCGATGAACCAGCCCATCGCATGGTATCTGCCAGCGTTAATAGCTGAATACGATTAACTAGGATAGTTATTTAGCTAAGCTACGTTTATAGATCCGGTGGGACGGGTCTGTCTGCGCTCCGTCATGCGTCCGACATCTCCGCGAGTTAGATAATGGTCATATCTTCAGTTTCACTGATGGCGATACCAGTATATCTACATAGTAGTAATATCGATTACATACTTTGTTGCAAATCGGGTTTACGGCTTTATTTAAATTTATTATAATAAAGTCAATTGCATTTTGTAAAGTATTGGTCTGTTATTATTATAACATCAGACGCTTACGGGCTTAATTACTGAAACTAAGTCGTTAGGCATATTTTTTTGAGTTTACAATTTATGCCGAAATCTAGTTGGTAAGAGGTCCGATACAAGGTTTTGGGGCAAGTTCGAAAAGGCTTTGTAATATTAAAGGAATATTTGTTTTCTTTTCAGGTCATTAGGGCTGCAACTGGCGTCTTTCGAGACGAAGGAAAAGGCAGACTCCATAACGACTTATCTCACAAACGCAGGTAAAGGAATTTATAAGTTTATGATTTATAATATTTTATTCGACTCAATAACATTTCTCATCTATCATTTATGTTATGCTGAATAAATGATTTGATTGATTGATTAATTTAACGAATATTTTCATATTTACGATTTCCCTTTCTCGATTTTCTTGTAAGCCAACTCAAATGTATTTACGAGTATAATATTAGTTAGTTCTGGACAGGGGTTTATTCAAATTGAACGATCAGTTCTTTGAACGCGCCCGTCCGTTGAATACAAATGGCCGCGCGCTTCCGCAGCCCGCTCTCATTCGTCCTACCGTTTTTCTATTTCAGGGTATAACAAGTACGACTTCTGGACATCGGGCAACAACCTCGGCACGGACATGTATCTGTGGATGAGCACGGGGCTGCCGTTCAATGCTACGTTCAACTACATGCGGCGGATGACGGTGGACGCGCCGAGCCAGCATGCTGATGACAGCATTGACCCTCTAGATGTGCCGCAGGGAAGCACCGCGCCTCAGCGCACTGCGAGACATGGGTACGCATCTACATTTGCTATTACTCAAGTGGTCCTTTGAATATGCATTAACAGCGACGCCGGAACAGTTATACGAGTTTATGCCATACGTATATAAGTAGGATCTGGCGAAGAATAAATCATGACCTTTGTAATACAAAATATGAAGGTAGACGACGGGTGGTGTGTGAAAAACTTTATGATAAGAAAACCAGAACTATACAACCGATTACGATTGTCAGCTCGAAAATTTATTTATAACATAATTAGCAATATT
The DNA here is from genome assembly GCA_949319885.1 of Mecyna flavalis. NCBI lineage: Eukaryota > Metazoa > Arthropoda > Insecta > Lepidoptera > Crambidae > Mecyna > Mecyna flavalis. Next base: position 7,349,177 of record OX439426.1, read on the forward strand.
TTATGTAAGCAAAAACCATAATTCACGTAATACTATCACGGGCATAAGAAGCAGTTACAACCTATCAAGTGGTTGGTAAAAAAATCCATCAAAGATAAAAATCGATTTATTGACTCTCTGAAGCTCCCGTTCTGTATTCTTCGAGCCAGAGGCATTGATTTACTTCCGGAACTTGTTCTCGGATCTCGGAATTCTTCCCCTTTCATTGTAAATTTTGCTATGTGGTAGGTATAACATATTTCTTAGTACGCTCAAATACTTGCTTGTACTGAGAAAATCTTTTAACATTGAATTGAATTGAATTTTTTGGATCCAATTTTTTTTTGTATGAGAATGACTACTGGGAATTTTCGCAAATTCGCTCGCGTATACTTTGTTACCTTGCGATAGTCATTTTTCCCATTGCGTTCTTTCTTACGGTATATATAAGTATAAATTGCTTTCAAATATTGCATGGCATTTATGTATTCATTTTTGCAATATTTTATTTATACGATAACAGAGAGTTCCCATAGGATTAGGAACAGGTTACGTGCAGGTAATGGCATTTTTTTTGGAAAATTGATAGGAAGCGGTTTCCCACGTTGCGCTCGGTTGCATCCTGCACTTACCTAAGACCTGGCCTTTATTAATGCTCGATATTGGAATAATGATGTACCGGGAGAGCGTTCAACTTTAGCTGTTTGTGTATATGCAGATCGTCATTTTATTATTCGATACGATATTAATTTGAATTGTCAATGATTTAGTCAAGGAGGGATTGAGAAGCTAATTTTAGGATATTATTCAATAGTAAAACTTCTTTTTTTATGAAAATTGGATAGAGGTCTATTGAATTCTGAAACTGATTTCGTTCATTGGAATTAATCTCGCTCATATATGATATACGAGTATAATTTTGTCTCCAGCAGTAGTTTTAATAAGTGTTATCAATTTTACTACTACTCTTTTTGTTTCTGTATGCAAACAGACATTAGTGAAACGTGTATTGCATAAGAACTAGTCTGTATTCCAGCGCGGAGCACGTGCTGACGAACGGGTGCGTGGCGCTTAAGGCGCCCACCTTCCACTGGGAGCCGCAGAGCTGCGGCGAGATCAAGGACTTCATCTGCGAGCAGACGCGCTGCTACTACTACAACTACGGCTCCATCCCCGTCTCCTCCGCGCAGGGGTAATGCCAGGTGCGATGCCAGCCGTCTCCGGAGGCCCGCTCCCCGACAGCCGCGCGCTCTCCCTCCAACTGCCCAAGCCGACTCGGCCATAACATCATACCTTCACGCCTCACGAGGCTCAACTTAGGTCCAGTAGTGGGTGTGCTAACAAGTAGTCGTTGTGTGTGCCACGGTCCGATACCGACGTAGTAGCGCGCGGGCCCGCGGGATTCGGCCTCTGCGCCAACCCAACCACCAAACAAGAGCCCTACACCCAGTAGTCAACGTTTTGGCATCAGCTGTTTTCTATTATTTCATCGATATAGATCACATTTTTCAAAATTTTTCACAATTTGGTGGGTGGGTGAAGGGGGCTTTGCTTGGTATCTCTAGTTTATTTGAATAATATTAATTTTAGATTTATGTTTTGTAATAACAACTTTTTGTTTAATTTTGATGTTTGACTAACATTAGTGTAAATTTATATGATTTTCATCAATGTTTGTTTCGGTGCATCAGTGGTGCTCTCGTAACCGGTGTAGATTAACAACGGCGGCTAAACAGCGGAAAGTTGTTTCGGAACAATATTTTCTGCTGCTTAGCCGCGGTCGCAGTCGCCAGCACAAGTGCGTCGACGAGCTCCCGTTCTCCTCAACAGGAAGCCGCTATCGCTGACGACCACGACCACCGCGCACCCGCTCACGTCGTCGTCACCTCCGCCGCCGATCAACGAGCACCTCCCCACTCACTTTAACCTGAACGACCTTATCGGCAAGATGCGGCCCTCGTCTTTGGACGGGCTGCAGAGCCCGCACCTCAAGAGCGGCGCGATGCTGAAGGCGCCGCCGCAGATTGACGGGCACTACTCGCGCGCCTCGGACGCGCACTCGCGCGAACACGAGCTAAAGGAGCAAGAGAAGGAGGAGGCGACCGAGGGCCCCTACGAGGGCATGGTGGGCGACGACCCTGCCGCGTATCTGACGCACGAGGCCCGCGACCTGCCCGCCGACGAGCCCGCCTCCACCGCCGAGCCGGACGCCACCGAGCACTCCGTCCACGCCAGCGGCATGCTGGCACCCCCCGCCTACTAGCGCCCGGCTCGACGCCACCAACTCACTTCATGACAATTAGATATTGCGTCTACCAAAAGTATTATCTTCTCTTCCATGCGATAAGGTGCTTAACGTTAGCTTGCGTGTAGAGGGTGCATTTTATACGCCTTGGTTTTAACGATAATGTAAATGGATTTTTAGGGACATAATAATATCTTGAGCTTATCGACAAAAGATTATGGTGATTTCGAAGGTTTCTATGGGGCAATAATAGACTTGAAGACGCTGGCGACTCGTCTGATACGCGACTTGCCTCCGTCTTCGACGTGATGAATATCACAAAATATTCCACGAAGTATAGGTACCTAAACTTCGCTAAGATAATTAAGCTGAGTGTTAGATCTCTTGTGTTTCCGTTTAAACCGTAAATGTATTAATTTTATATAAGAAAATTAAACGGATGTTATTTGTCAGAACATATCATTCGAAATAGTACTATAAGATAGTGTTTATATACGTGACGTACCTAGTTAAGTGTATTAAGTTGAATCTCAAGAATTTAAAGAATAGTGATGTAGCGAAGGTAATAAAGTTAAAACTTTACGAAAAAATGTTTTTTATTTTTCAACCTATCCCTGCTTTAGTAAAAGGCATAATAAAATTAACATGATGTTCCTGCGAAGCTTTCAAAGTAGCGTTGATTTCTTTTTAGTATAATACATAATTATATTGTAGACTTCTGATCATTTTAGGAAAAGCGAGCGTGAACGTTTTGTTTGATAAATTGATAAATTGTAGCAAAAATATATAAAAACATTATTTAAAAGTCAATAGTAATTCTACTTTGAAATACAAGTCTCACAGTGAGCACTTTCTTCCTACCGTGCTATGAGAGTACACTGCGCACTCCCACATTGTAATATACGAATCCTCTAATATTTGATTGGTCGAAGCGATTGGCTTGCAAGCCGAAACACGACTAGAAAGATACTAATATTAACATTTAGATAGCTTAAATCACTCACCAGCCGTTGACGACGCCCTCTACATTGAGCATGGGCACGATCTTGAACACGTACTTGGCGCGCAGGGCGGCCGCGGCGCTAGAGTCGCCGAGCAGGCAACCCATGGTGCCGTCCATCACCCACGATGCGTTGCTCTCCCCGGGGTGCACGCGGGCCGTCAGGAATACTATCTCTCTGTCCTGTTAACACAAATATTATATTAGTTCATTATCTGTAGGCGTAGCTCTTAACTGAGTAAGTTCTAGTGGGAGCAGAGCCGTGCGGGAGGGGTAACATGTGACGTAACGGCGCGCGGTGCTGTCATACATGTAATGGCTTAAATCAGGATCTTTTGATACGTGGCGGCAATCAGAACTAATTTACTACGATCTACATTTACCAGTATAATGATTTCTTATGATCGATAACATACTCGTATTATATATTCGTAGATGACAAAGATCAGAAGTTCAGAACCTACCAGTTTAAAAATATCTATGTGGATTCATTCCACTTAAAATTTTGATTAGCAAGCATGCTATTTAATTAGGAAGTGTTGAATTTTGAACAAAACTGGATTCAGATTGGCATTGATGACGATAGCGCAAGTTGAACGTAACGTAGGCGTAAATCTCAAACTTGACAAATCAACTGACCACAATGGGATTCGAAGGCGTATCCTCGGCGGATATGGTGAGCAATGGAATTTCGTTGTTGTTGAGGGAGTAGCAGAGCGGCTCCACTCTGAGATAAGCCCCCGCTGGCAGCGACAAGCTCCACTGCCAAATACGAGTCTGGAAAATTCAAAATGTAACTGTAGTTCACATAGCTATTTCTAAGAGTTTTTATCGGTTTTTGACTTCTGGAGGCATCGATTATAAGCTGACCATTTGGTAAATCTCATTTGAATCACTTTGTTTTGTGTGTATATGTAAATAGGTGATATTCATGTTGAGAATTCATATGTGCTCAATAGATAGCTTATGATACGATCCGAGCAACACAATTCAGTATTATGTTTAAATATGGTTTCATCTTGTCAAATTTGTTAATTTTTTTTTAAATATAGCTGTGTTCCATCTGTTTTTCACACAGTACAAAATGCAGTCAGCCTATAATAGGATTACACGACACTACTAATACTTGTTCATATGTTAATAAGCGATCTAGAATAATGAACGAGTCTTACCAGCATCATAGAATACGTGAAGGGGAAATGATACGCGAGGTAGCAGACGTCATTCGTGTGCGGGAACTCGATGTTGAACGTGACCGTCAGGTAGCACTTGTTATGATTCTTCTGGTTGGCGTAGTGATAGCTGTTGCGGTAGTAGCAGATGTCTGACCCGGCTCGAACCCAGCCTGAAATGTAGTCAAAACAATTGATAAGTTTTTTTTTTTAACTTTTGTGGCAAGTAACAGAAGGCTTTGTTTTACAGATAATAGGTTACGAGACCTTGCTAACAAATATTCGGATAGGTATTACAATCAGAAAGAATAACTTCAAAGTGAGCGGCAAAGCTTCCCTAGTATAAATGTAACCTAATTAAAAAATATAGCCGTTGCACACTTAATTATATAAACGAGAAACTCTACCTAACATGAATAATAGATTTTGCTAAATAAAAAGATAAATGATTGAACATAATTTATTTCCCATATTCATTATGAATTTTGCTTGCAATGGTAGATACATACCTGGTTTACCCATGACGGCTTCTTTCACAGAATACAGAACAGGCTTCATGCCGAAATTGAACTGGCTGTCAGATTTTTCGCAGTTGACGATGTTGAAGATGTACGGCCGACCCTGCTGCATGTTCCGCACCTCGAAGTAGAACCACTGGTGCCTCTTGGTGGAGTTCACGTCGGGCATGAGGATCAGCTCGTATTCTCTCGGACCTACCTGGATGTAATGAGCTTATAAACGATTATGTTACTGAGGAAGCTTAATGTCACTGAAAGTATCGTTTGTGTTACTGAAGTGAGATTAGCCTTTTGTAATGTAATTTTTGAATCTGTTTTATTACAGTATTTTAAAACCCATAAACTTCCATCCCATTTGTATGTAAAAATAGCATGTTGACGATTTGGAAAACTAAAAGTTGACATGTACTGTGAACAAATAAATAGTCCCAGTTTTGTACCAATAACACATTGTCTTGATTTATTCATTTGTAATTGAAATAATTCTATATTCTAAATTGTGTATGTGTGACAACATATATGTAATATTGTTGTTGTCGTGAAAGCATATGACAAATTAGCGTAATTTACACGATTTAACCTCTGTGTGAAACAGTAATATAAATTTTTCCCTATCCAAACAATTTAGGGTTAATACAGCATGTTGGTAACAATATTTTGGCTTTTATTGCCACTGGCTTGATACCAATTTTCTTTAAATGTTTTCTTTGAACGTATTAACCGTAATTACCTGAATAACTTTTCTTAGATTTCCCGACTCAAATCTTGATTCAAAACTAAGTCGTGATGCGAAACTATTTACTTTGGTGATTTCCATTTCATCGTTGTTGGCTAGGAAAATACTATCAGAGCTGAAATTAAGAAGAGTCTTTGTTAGTTTGTTGTTGACAATATTAACAACGCATTGTTCAGATTCTCTCAAATTGTATGTATTTTTTACCTTTTCTGGGCTGTTGCATCTGTGGAAGTACCAGCACTGCACATTTGATCTAGATCATACACGACTTCATTCATGTACGACTCTGGGTTTATAGCTCTATCAACGCATGATAGTAGCTTCATCCTGTAATTGAATTTTTGCAAATTTGTTTCAAAAATGTTTGTAATAAGCATTACAGAATAAACAAAGGAAGGTAGTAACAAAGGGTCCTTGAAAATATAGTTTTGTAGGAAGGTACCTATTTATAAACAATTTGTTTTGTAAAAAGTATTTATTTGCAAGCAAAGTAGGTATTACTTTACCTGCACGCAGTACGCTCCATTTTGTTCAAAGGCTCCGGGTGGTTATGACCGTGTCCACCCATCATATCAGGATATGCCACTTTTACAAAAGGTATAACACTTCTTACTCGTGACGATATAGTGCAGTAGACAGTTGCAAACGCACTGTACTTAGATATATCCTTGTGTATTTTTAACGATGAACACGAAGTTGTTGCTGAAAAAAAAATTATGACTTGTTTCAACATTTGATAAATAAGCTTGATTTTAGATTCATTAACTATCACCCTATGTGTAGTGCCTTTAAACTATAATGTATGTAACAGTTTATATCTTGATGAAAAAGTTTTTTACCTTGACTGTTCCTTTTCTATAAATGTCCAGTAGGAACTTCTAGATTCTATAGCGTGACGAAATTATAAATCCAAACGATCTTATTTAGCGAATGGTAAAATCATTAGCCCTTCATATGTGTTTAACTGGGTTTGTTTTATTTTCAATTGATAGGGAGATTTTTTTTTTATTTAATACTTACATGTACTCTCATGAACTTTATGATAGGCTTGGAATATTGATGCAGAAGGTGAAGATAACTGGATATTGTCGTAATCTGTGTTTCCCAATACAGCGGTAAGAGACAAGTTCAACGAAGAAGAAAGATTCCTGTTGCCTCCTGCTGAACCTAAGAAATCTTCTAAAATGGACCCCCGTGAGTTTGATCGGCTTTTGACCAATCTTACTTGTTTGTTATATGACCCAAATTCCTTAAAGTAAATAAAATATCTGAAAAAAAAAGAATTCTTTTATTAGTATTTGAGGATTGAGGTAGGATTAGGATACGCTCATGTATAGTTACTTTTTTAAGTCTTCTATCTCTCTCTCATTAGGATTAATCCACATTGAGTTTTGAAAACTGTCACCACTTTTGACATAAGCTTTTTCTTCATCATTATTTTCACCCTTTATTTCATTGTCATCAAAATCTATATCCGGGAATTCGTCAATAGCCTCGTTATCTGTGTCTGGACCATCATCCTCTAAATCTGAATTAACGGTCTTTGAATCAGAGTTAGCTGCGTCTTCTTCATCTTCATGACAGGGCCACAAAGTGTTTGTGCCTGCAAGAAATTCAGTTTGCAAATCAATAAAAAATCTTCCAAATGTCAACATCTCGATATTTTTAATTGATTATTTTTTGTTTTACCTTTTAATATAGGATTCAGGTTGAAAGCAGCCGGGCTGGAAGCTGGCACGGGCAATGCTTGATGTTTAAGACATAGCGTGATGACTGAACAAACTCGTGCTAAGAGTCCGTCAAATTCCGGCTCGTCGGGGCACTGAGAGCAAAACCTGTGCAGCGTCTGAACGTGCTTCTTTGTACAAAGTGCTCTACGTCCGGCCTCTGGAAAACGTAATCAGACTCAATTTTATTTACCGTTATAATTTAAGCATGACATAATTGGTTAGTTTTAGCTGTGTTTTCATATTACAAAGTAAACATTCACAATATCATCAGTTAAACACTGGTCTCATGACTTTTGTTTTGAAAACTAAGCTGAGCTAGCATTGATAGAAACGTATATATTATATTAATAATGTCAAAACATTTAAATGATAACATATAGTGTTGTGTATACGTACTTATGTTGCAAAGGTGCTGTAGAGTCTGCAGTATGTGCGCGCATATCTTGAGCCTCATGCGCCCTTCATACCGGTCCCATCGATCGAATACCCTGAGAAGGACGCTACAGAGGCCTGTCTTCACGATCTGCATGCAGCACACCTCTGTGTGAGTTAGGCACGTGTCACTCAACATTAAATATGACACGTCATGCAAACATATAAATTAGGAAACAATATGTTGACTAAAAAGGCAAGTCAAAGTTACAACCAGTTGCGTGGGACACTTTCTAATCAATATAGATGTTTACGGATCATATGATTTTAAAGGCCAAGGATGAACGAAGCTTAATTCAGTTAGCCACGCTACTGGTGATAACTATTTACCCTTTGCGCTATATGTGTAGGTTGAACAGATACATTATGCCTAGTGATATTTATCATTTGGGTGTGACAGACGACGTGTTGTGAACATTGCGAGTGCTTGTCCTATTGTATTCGAATAAGGTTTTTGGTAACTTTGAATAATTAATCACAGTAATGATAATCTTATTTAACCTTGTAGATAACTATTTTCACTTAACTATTTTTGCTGAAGTAGTCAATGGCATCCAGACACAGACGGAGCCTGGCTGTTGGAATGAAGCCCAAGCTTACAAGAACCCGTTCATAAGTCGCAATTACTCCGTCACGGATCAAAATGGACGTTGTCACCACTGAAATGGGTTTAACCATTAGGTATACTAAACAGATTACTTCAAAATGGGCAGGGTCGATTAGTAAATTCGATTGATATAAGATTTACCATTCTTAGCAAGTTGTTTCATTATAACGAGCAGCGGGAAAATCAGCTTGTTGTCAGTGAAATGTCCTTTGAGAATGAGATGCATTGTTCTTACGCAGCCCAGCATCCTCACTTTCATTGCGAATTTATTATCTGGAATCAACAACACGTGTACATTATTAAAACGTTGGGAGGTTTCTTTTCTCACAAGTAATATTATAAAATTGTTTAATGCTGGCCATACACCATCAAGCCTATCGTCAAATCGGCTTGAAGCGATCGATTGGATCAAATCAATTTGACCGTGTGTGGGCGTGGATTGGCTTGACAATTGACAATTGTCAAGCCAATCCACATAACGCGATTTTTATTACACATATCTACTACAATAATAATTTATTTGTGCTCAAATGCGCTATTTTATAGAGCCTAGTTCTTAATATACAGACATTTACAGAAAAATATGTTTTTACTTTTTAGTATGTAATAATGCTCAGTTCTCATAGAAAATAGATGACGAAATTGCTTGTTTTATAAAATTTTCATAAAAGTAAGCTACAAACCTTTGCAAACAATCAATGTCAGACTACGTGAATAGTTGGATGCGAATTGTGAAGTTTGTAACCTCGTGAGCCAAGCGGTGCCAAAATCCAGATAAGATCTTGTAAAATGACGTCGGTGCCGGCGTGTCGTTCCCGCTTGTCGTGCATGGTCCCGATGACCTTCCGGATGATCACCTGCGTGCCCTTCATTTCGATGAAGTCCTGCGCGCACTGTTGGCGGGAGACGTTGTTGGCTGGAAGCAAGAGCGAGGCTTAAGGTCCAATGGTCCGTACCTCTGGGAGCAAGCGAGGCGAGGATCCACACGAGGTCCTGCAGCATCAGCTCGGTGCCGACGTTGCTGTCGCGCTTGCCGTGCGTCGCGATCAACGTGCGGATCACCGCCTGCGTCCCGTTTATCGATATGAAGTGCTGTGTGCATTGCTGCCTCGCGAGGTTGTTCGCTGAAATCAGCCACACCAACCCTTCTTAATTTTTATCGATATTTTTTACTTTTATTGATTGTAAATTACAGACAGAGCATCTCAGCCAGTAGGTACATACGTTGATTTCAAAAACCTTTAGCTCGTTTCCTGTTGTTCCATGTCAATAACAAAAAACATTATAGACGCTTTGTTTTGTAACAGTAAAAATGGACAACGTATTATTAATTTTTGAATCAGAAGCGGTATTTTATTTATTAAAAAAATAAAGACATTAAGTATTAACTCGATCTCGTTTTGTCTTCAGTCTTCAAAACAGAGATTAAAATAATAGATAGGTGGGTACACTTGTATTTATGAGCAACTTCAAAAAGTGACTAAGAACAAATGTTTTCATAAACCTGAAAAACAAGGCCATGGAAACGTTAGGAGAAGCCCGATTGTTTCATTATAAATCTTAAAATAGGATGGTAAGCCACATTAAGGGAAGCAAGATTTGGTAATACGGTTAGTCAGTATTCGTGCCGCCTACAATATTGCTGCTATCAGTATAAGCAACCGTCCTGCAAATACTTATGTTAATTTGATTGAACACTGTGCGGTGAAATAACAATGGAATCACAATCTCTCCAATAAACGAATTACAAGGCCATGTTGTCATGTCGTTCAATGTCAAGCATGTCTTTGTGAGCTCGTCTTAAATGTCAGTGCGCAGGACTACTTAGTGGAAAGGCTAGTAAGGCCGGTAAAGCAGTTATTAAAAATAAGTGCGCCAGGATCTAACCTAATGTACCATATTTATGCAAATAAAGTGATTATGATTATGATTATGATTAACAACTCTTGTGCTTGAGGGCTGTTTGTTCGTTCTCTTCCTGTAACATATTTTTCTGGTAATATTTTGTCATTTAGATCATCGTATAACATAAAAAGAGATATTTAGAAATTTCCACAAAGGAGTACGTATAACAGGATTAAAGGCATTACGTTGTTAGTTCAGTTGTATTGCTGTTTGTATGGACTCACACGGTCTATTTTTGATCACGATTGAATTGTCTCAATCGATACGTCTAGACTTTATAGTCCGTAACAATTAAGAAGTCATTACATGGACTTCTCTACTCGTTAATGTGCTGTGAATACGCTTTTTTTATTCTGTATTTTAATATAATAGGTATTTTTACATTCCATGTTTCAAATGGGAGATATTTAAGGATGCAACTATTCACTTGTGTCGTAATATTACTCATCATCATCATCATCATCAGCCACCTTCCCACTGCTGAGACACAGGCCTTATCTCAATTGTGAGATAGTGTAATATTACTACATACTCTTAAAGATATTGCCTTAATTCCGACATTGTAAGTAATTTTAAATTTGACAAGTGTCGCAGGTTCCAGGTTTTATTGCATGCAAATTACTATTTACACAATAATAAATTACGAGATTAGTTTCAACTTGTTTTGGTTAAGAAGCCATTATCTGTACAGTTTAAGCGCCACACGTCAGACGTACCCTTCTTGGCAAGAGGCGCTTTGTTTTCTTTGCCGGTCTTTTTGTTTTCTTTCTTCTTATTAGCTGGTACTTCATTGGGAACTGATTCATGAATAAATTTTGGTTTAATATTAAACAAATTTTGAATTACGGCGCCCTTTTATAAAAATACATTTAATAAATTCATTACCTGAACATTTTTTTCCTTTCCCTTGTTTTAAACAGAGAGCTTCTCTTAATATTGCTGTTATGTAGGTAGACGTCGCTGTATCCCTTGTGTTCTGAAATAAAACATGACAATTAATATAAGTACGGCACATATGCATATTTACAGGGGGTAGAAAAGATCACAATTATATTTCTAGATTTTTCAAGTAATTTTTTTTCAACATTATTAAAAAGTAGGTTTTTACGTAAATTGACAATTTATTTATATACTGGACTAGACAAACGCTACAATGCGCGTTCATTGTATTTGGATGTAAAGAGGTAACCAGATTCGTTGGTAGATAGTGGAACGATCACAAGGAACGTCTTAAATCCCGGTACCCGTACTATGACGATAGGCTTTGGTGCATTAATAAAGAGGTTCGAATATTTCACAAAATAAAATAATTAAATGAATGTACCTCTAACATAGAAAGTAGCATTTGTATAGCTCCCGACTGTTTGTTCCAAAGTTTGTCTAACGTGCTTTGCCGTACATGTTTATCTGAAACAATAAGATTAAGTTAATTCTTACTGTTGACGTAAAGTTAATAGTAGGGTAGGACACGATCCGCATCAATCAATAGCTGACCACGATGTTCTTGGCTTATCTTTCAAATTTATCGACAGTCCATTATAGGGAGGTGCCTTCCATTAGACGTATTAGATAGACTACCAGTTGTAACAATATAGCCAGTAGTACGCCTCAAGAAAGCCACGAAAACCTTAAGTGTGACTCTACACGTGTATTCATAGTTTACTAGGCAGTGATGATCCTAATGAATGTCTGGGAAGATTGTCTTTATTTAAAGCCTTGCCTCACTAAGATGCCATGGCGACTTCACCGGCTTCCTTATCCTGTCAGATAGCGTGGAAATGTCAAAATTAACAACTTTGCCTAACCGTCGCCAGATGTGGTAAGTCTCATGGGCTGGTCAATAGCCAATAAGGTCGGCACCGGCTTGTCCCAATCGGGAGGAGTAACTGGGGGAATTTAGTGGGTAGTGGACGCGGCTGGCACCGGCTCGTCCCAATCGGGTGTAGAGGAGAAACCGGGGGAGTTTATTGGGTAATGGACGCGTCAGTCTCGAGTCCCATACACGGCCGCAGGTGCGGTTATGGTGCAAAAACGCATTCTCCTCCGAAAAAAAAGAAAAACGGTGAGGTAGGTCTCATGCATTTCAATAATAACTGCTTGGATACGGTAGCCGGCGCGACGTCGCGTCGCCATGCATGGTGTCTTTATGAGGCAGGGGTCTTAAGTAAAAAAACAGGAACTACAAATGAGTCTTCCTGCGAGGTTGGTTCATTGTGCTTTTAATTTGTTAATGGGTAGATCACTCATAGTAAGGTCATACTCTACGTCTCTCCCACCTAGAATCGTCTGGAGAGGCCTTCCGCAGGGTTCAGCCTTGAGCCCAATCCTGTACAGCATTTATACGTGCGACCTGGAGCAGAGTGTTTCATGTTTCAGCCATATCCTGCAATACGCTGATGATCAATGCCTTTACTCTTCTGGTAAATCGCTTGAGAGTATTAGTCAAAGTCTCAACTCGGCTCTTTATTACTTAGGCGTTTGGCTAGAAGACCATGGTTTAAGCTTGTCTGTCCCAAAAAGTAATGTAGTAATTTTTTCAAGAAAGCGATCCATACCTAATATTGACATAACTTTTGACAATGTCCCTTTATCGGTTACAAACAACGTTAAATTCCTGGGTGTCACTTTAGACTCCAGAATGACAGGCATTTCCCATTTAAATAATGTTATTCACAAATGTGAAAAAAATATTAATATTCTTAGGTCCCTCTCCGGAGTCTGGTGGGGGGCACATCCATACAGTCAAAAATTACTATACAATGCAATAATCAGAAGCCACCTTGATTACGGCACCTTCTTACTGGAACCTTGTAGTAAAGAAGCTATGAATAAAATAGATAATATCCAGGCAAGGGCTTTAAGAGTGACCCTGGGTGCTATGAGGTCATCTCCCAAAAATGCCTTGCTTGTGGAATGCGTGGACCCCCCTCTAGATCTCCGACGTCAATACCTATCAGATAGATTTATATTCAAAACTATGCAATCTGCATGTCATCCATTAATATCCCGCCTTCAAGATCTATCTGATTTGATTTCCCAGCCATCTACAAAATATTGGACTCACAAGGACCCTCCAAAGTTTATTAACAGTTTTAGAAAAATTCCGTCTTTCTCCTGTCCGCTCATACAATTTGATGACAACCCCTTATTCAAAGTTAACTTTGACGCCCTTATTTTCGAGCCTAATGTCATTCTGGACTTTGGCATCTCCAAAAATGATCCCTTTGCAAATTTAAAATTTACACAAAAACTTGCCAAGGATTGGCAACATTGGCTGCCCATCTACACTGATGCTTCTAAATTTTCCGATAACAGCCTCGTCGGTAGTGCAGTGTGGATCCCTAGGTTCCATGTCCTCCTAAATTTTAAATCCCCTATAGAATCCTCAGTTTTTACAGGTGAGGCGTTAGCAATCGCGGAGGCCATATCATTTATACTAACGCACAACCTTAGTAAATCTTTAATTTTGACCGATAGTAAAAACTGTCTGCAATCCATCCTTAAGAACGTTTTTCGGTCAAAACTAACTCAACCAATAATCCTGAAAATTAAAGAATTACTTCATCAATGTTCCGTTCGTAATATAGAGGTTGTGCTAATTTGGATTCCTGGTCATAGCGGTATTCCCGGTAATGAGCAAGTAGATGAATGGGCCAAACAGGCTATCCAAAATGGCTCATCTAGACTTTCTTTATATACAACTGACGTCTTACCTCTTGCATCGAAAGACCTGATGGATAAATGGCAACTTTCCTTCTCCGAATCATCTAGATCCAAAGGTCAACACTATGCCAGCATTCAACCGACCATTCCTCATAAACCGTGGTTCTTTAAACATAAAAACTTTGAAAAACGTGTTATTTCTGTAATTTGTCGACTGCGCATCGGTCACTCCTGTTCACCCGTTTTTCTCAATAAGATTCGTGTAAGGGACAGCTCTTTATGTGAATGCGGCATAGATGAGGGTACTCCGGATCATATTTTCTTCGATTGTAATAGATACCCCATTTCTTTATATGATATACTTCCAAAAAAAATTCCTCGTCCCATTAATATCAATTATTTATTATCCCAATCTTCCTCTGTTTATATAAAATACTTATGTAGGTATATTAAAGAATTTAATATAAAATTGTAATATACATAAATTCTTACGTTTATACTAATATCTGTTTTGTGTTATCTTTATACAATGTGCTGTCCTGTGCTTGTTTTAGATGCAGATAGCACGGAAGATCTCAGACAGAATAGAACACGCCTTTCCACATAATTCCCATTTTTTGACGTGTCTCTATAAACACTTGACATTGGCGGAATCACCGTGTTGTATAAAACACGGGATTGAGTCCATAAAAAAAAAAAAAAAAAAAAAGGAACTACAAAGAATAAACGTTAGCGATGAGGATTACCGATCACAAACTTGAGCTGTGTTCGACAAATCATGCCCGACCTGGAAATTAAACCCAGGACCTAGCACCCGGCACTAAAACGTTAGTTTATTGTGTACTAGCGGTCGTCTCCGCGGTTTCACCTGCGCCTAATTTCTTTTATCAATTATCCCCTCTTCACCCCAAAATTTCCGGAATCAAAAGTACCATATGTCCTTCGGGGATAGTGTAGCTTTCCAACAGTGAAAGTATTTTCCAAATCGGTTCAGTCGTTTCGGAGCCTATTCAATACAAACATACAAACAAACAAACAAACAAATCTTTCCTTTTTGTAATATTAGTATGGATTCACACTGATGGGTATTTGCGCCTGGCATTATAATAAGTGTTCCTTGGTCCAGTGCCTCTTCCCGCGCTTTGCACAGCGCGCATGCGCGCGCCATGTTTTTTGTAAATAAACTAGTGTAATCTGAGCAAGCTGGAGTTTAACTGTTTTCCCGCCCCATAATCCGCATATCTAACAGTGGCGACGATTACCCTAATATTTTAATAGAAATACAGTAAATTTCTTTCGTTACGATGTCTGGTGCACAGTTTGGCATTTTAAATAGCTTCGATCACAATATTCAGTGTTGGAAAACGTATAAAGGCCGGCTGACGCAATACTTTGTTGCGAATGACATCAACGATCAAGCGGATCCTACGGGTAAGAAACGCAAAGCGATTCTGCTCAGCGCACTCACCGAAGGCACATACGATCTTGCAGCAAACCTAGCTTTACCAAAGGATATTGGTGACGTGCCTTATGAAGACATCATCCGACTTCTCGACGATCACTTCATCCCAAAGCGAGTTGGTTTTGGCGAGCGGCACAACTTTTACGCCGCTACTCAACAGCCTGGAGAATCACACGCGCAGTGGGCGGCCCGGCTCCGCGGGTTGACCGCGCACTGCGGCTTCTCGGTCGTCGAGGAAATGCTACGGGACAAGTTCATCATGGGCATGCTTCCAGGCCCGGAAAAAGAGAAGCTTTACGGTCAAAAGCTGACCGATCTAACGTTGGCGAAGGCGTTGGAAATGGCGCAGAGCTCGGTATGCTCGCGCACGGCGGCGGCGGGCGGCGCGCGAGGCGCGGCAGCCGCGGGCCTCTCCAGCGACGCCGATCAGCAGCTTTACAAGATTAAAAGCAAAGGTGGAAGTGTAGGGAAAGTGAAGTGTGGTGTGTGCGGTTACTCTAATCACAAATCGTCGGAATGTAAATTCAAAAATTACGAGTGTCGCAAGTGTCACGTTAAAGGCCATTTACGTAGAATGTGTTCAAAGGTGAACTACGTAGAGGTGGATGGCGGTGATGAGGGTGAGGTCGACGACGACGGTGAGTTGTTCTATATTCGTACCGAGCGGGGAGAACCCATGGTGGACACGGTGTTGATCAAAAATGTACCATATAGATTTGAAATCGATAGTGGGTCAGCGGTTACAGTAATTTCTGAAAAGTTTTATAGAGCTCATTTTAGGGATGTGCCATTATCAGCCGCGCCTAAACAGTTGATAACGTATACCGGGAGGGACATCGTCTGCCCGGGCGTGATACGGCTGCCGGTGTCTTATTCGCAGCAAACACACGAACTCACTCTGTACGTGGTCCGCGACGGTGGCCCACCGCTCTTAGGTAGGGATTTTTTATCGCGGTTTAGGTTACATTTAACACCGGTAAATTATTGTGGCAATGTAATAGACGATTCTTTAAAAAAGTTGCAAAATCAGTATACTGACTTGTTTTCAGAGAAGTTAGGCACCTTTAATAAATATAAAATAAAGCTCTCGCTAAAGGATAGTGCGAAACCTATCTTTTTCAAAGCCCGGCCACTAGCTTTTGCTTTACGGGATAAAGTTGAAAAGGAAATCAGTAGGTTAGTCTCTTTGGGAATATTGGAGCCGGTCGAATACTCTGAGTACGCATCGCCGATAGTACCTGTGTTAAAGCGGGATGGATCAGTTCGGTTATGTGCTGATTACTCAGTTAGCCTTAATAAACAGCTGCACGTAGAAAAATACCCTTTACCCACAGTTAATGATTTGTTTTCAAAGATACACGGAGGACGGGTGTTTAGCAAAATAGACTTGTCAATGGCTTATAACCAATGCGTCCTGGACGAGGAGTCTCAACGCTTGACCTGTATCAACACTCACCGCGGTCTCTTTAAATATAAACGCCTCGTCTTCGGTTTAGCCAGCGCGCCCGCTATCTTTCAGCGAACGATGGAAAACGTGCTTTCAGGACTGGAGGGCGTTCTGTGTATGTTAGATGACGTCTTAATTTTTAGTATTGATAAACAGCAACATTTAGAAAGGCTCAATGCGGTATTTAAACGCCTACAAGACTCTGGGTTTACATTAAAAAAAGAAAAATGCGATTTTTTTAAGGACGAAATTACCTACCTGGGACATGTCATATCAAAAGATGGTATTAAAAAAGAACCCGAGAAAGTAAAAGCTATGTCCGACGCACCCGTTCCATGTAATGTTAGCCAGTTACAGTCCTTCTTAGGTTTAATCAATTACTATAGGAACTTCGTGCCAAATGCGTCGACGATTCTCAGTCCCTTATATGACTTGTTAAAAAAAGGTTGTAAATGGAATTGGACGAAAGAACATGATAAATCGTTCAGTAAAATCAAGGAAATGCTTACATCGGATCAGGTTTTAGCGCATTTTAATCCTAATGCGAAAATAATATTGACTGTGGATGCTTCCCCTACCGGGTTGGGTGCTGTTTTGTCGCAGGTCGAGGAGAACGGCGTCGAAAGGCCTATTTCGTTTGCATCACGCACCTTAAATGCCGCTGAAAAGAAATACGCGCAGATCCAAAAGGAGGCTACTGCTATAATATACGGCGTGCGCCGTTTTCACCAATACCTATACGGTAGGGCAGAACCGTTTATTTTACGCACGGATCATAAACCTTTGCTGTCAATTTTTGGCCCTTACAAGGGCATTCCTGAGATGTCAGCAAATAGGTTGCAGCGATATGCTTTATTTCTTAGCAGCTACAACTACAAAATTGAATATATACGTAGCGCTGACAATAACGCAGATTATTTATCTCGCGCGAGTCTGCCGCCGCGCGCACCTCGCCCTAGCGAGTGCACGTGCATCGATGGTTGCGGCGACGGCGAGACAGCGTGCGACCGCGCGACGTATGTTTGCTTTGTTTGGGACGGGTCTATGCCGGTAACCCTGCCTAAGTTACAGGAAGCTACCAGAAATGATACAGTCCTTAATCGCGTAGCTAATTTTATTACTAATGGTTGGCCGCCAAAGATGACTGATGCGAGTTTGAAGCCCTTTTATCTGTGCAGATCTCAATTATCATTAGAAAATGGGTGCATTATGAGAGGACACAAGGTTGTAGTTCCCGAGGTATTATGTGGATCAATATTAAAAGAGCTTCATTCTTCTCACTTAGGCATTGTAAAAACCAAAGCTGAAGCCAGGTCAAGATTTTGGTTTCCAGGAATAGATCAGGCTTTGGAATCGATGATAAATTCTTGCGAGGTCTGTATTCAACTGAGACCGTCGCCGGCGCGGGTCGCTCCAGAGCGGTGGGAATATCCTCCGGTGGCGTTTCAGCGCATACACATCGACTTCCTTGGCCCTATTAAAAATAGCGTCTATTTAGTTATTGTTGATGCACATAGTAAATGGGTAGAGGTTTACAACATGAATAATTCGACCACGTCTGCTGCGGTGATCGAAAAATTGTGTGAGTTCATGTCGAGATTTGGTATTCCAGAAACGATAGTTAGTGATAATGGCACGGCCTTTTGCTCTAACGAATTTGGTAATTTCTGTATTTGCAATGGCATTAACCACATGACGTCACCGGCCTACCACCCGGCCAGTAATGGCCAGGCGGAGAGTTCAGTAAAAATAATCAAAAGGGGAATTAAATCGTGTCTGTTATCGAACAGCTCGACAAAAGATTTAAGGTTATACTTATTAAAATACCTTATGGATTATAGGAATTCAGTGCACACCACCACTGGGTTATCTCCGGCTGAAATTGTGTTTGGTCGTAAAATAAGATCGAGGTTGGATATAATTCATCCAAAACCACCGTCATCACCGCCCCCCACTTCTAACCGTAGTTTAATTAAGCAGTGTACGCAATGTAAACCAAATCAAACTCAAAAGTCATTTAGTATTAATGAGCATGTACTGTTTAAAAAGTTTTATAATAAAAATACTTATAAGTGGTGTAAAGGAATAGTAATTAAGAGGCTAGGGAAAGTTACATATTTAATTAAAGATGTTGTTACTTCGGAATGTTGGAAAAGACATAAAAATCAAATAGTTGTAGATAAAGGTGTAAGTAACAATCTATTAGAGAAACAGCCCATATTACCTGATCGATGCCCTCGTCAGCTAGCGCCCTCACCAACTCCGCCATCATCTCCTCTGCCACCGTCATCTCCGCTGCCACCGTCATCTCCGCTGCCACCGCCGGGCGACGCCGAGTTGCCGTTTAGTCAAAGTCCGGAGCCACGTGATTCGGTTCTGTCTCCAACATTTACTCCTACAAATTCATCTTTACCTGTTCCGGAAGAGACCGTAGCACCCCGAACTGGCTGCTTGGAGGGAGAGGAAAGACTCGTGGAGCCGAGTTCATCAGTGTCGCAGGAGAGCGGTGTGAACATTGACCAATTGGATAGATTAAACGTCGCCGCCTCCGTGTGCGAGCAAGGACCGGAGACAGAGGACAGCGATCGACTCGAGGAGCGGGCAGAGCAAAGGGTTGCGCCTTATAGATTACGAAAGCGTCCTCGAGTAGATTTTAAAAGATTTTTCTAGTTTTATATTGTTTTATTGTAGTTAAGGAATTAGGGGGAGGATTGATGGGTATTTGCGCCTGGCATTATAATAAGTGTTCCTTGGTCCAGTGCCTCTTCCCGCGCTTTGCACAGCGCGCATGCGCGCGCCATGTTTTTTGTAAATAAACTAGTGTAATCTGAGCAAGCTGGAGTTTAACTGTTTTCCCGCCCCATAATCCGCATATCTAACACACACCAATAAGTACCCCACCATAAATTTTAGGTACGAGTATACTCGTATGTATATGTATGTGCAATTTCAAAACAGGTTCAATATAATCATTTAAATCAAGTGTAATAAATAAGTTTCATAAACTTTGCATTTTGTACACAAACGAGCGGAAGCTATTACATTTTTTATAAATGTCTATTAAAGATATTGATTAATAGTTATAGTCCAGTCAACGAAGCCTTAACTTTGCCATTTTAGAGGAAAAGCTGAAACCGGTGCCAAATTTTTTCATAATGACCCCGTAATACCATACAAAAAATGCAGGGTCGTGAGTCACCGGGGTCATACGAAAAAAAAATGGAAAAGGGTGAAAAAATGACTTTTACCCAAAAATCTTGATAACTAAAAGAGATATAAGAAAAAGTTTTAGACAAAAGTTGTAGAGAATTACTTTGTCTACAGAAAAGATTATTATCAATTACGCGTATCGCGCACCGTTTGTTAGAAAATCGAGTACAAAGTGCACATATTGATGTAGAACCAAATTAATAAAAATAAGACGGAAATCTCTTTGGGGATATCGTAGAATGCATAAAAATAATTTTTAATTGAAAAATTTGTAAAAATTCTATTTAAACGAAAAACATTGTTTGTGCGAATTTTCGCACTTTGTACGCGATTTCCTAGGAAACGGTGCGCGATAGCGCAAATTGATAATAACTTTTTTTTTAGACAAAGTAATTTTCTACGACTTTTGTCTGAAACTTTTTCTCATTTTTCTGTTAGTTTTCGAGATTTTTAGGAAAAATACATTTTTTCACCCATTTCCATTTTTTTTTCGTATGACCCCGGTGACTCCTGACCCTGCATTTTTTGTATGTTATTACAGAGTCATTAACGAAAATTTTGCCACCGGTTTCAGCTTTTCCTCTAAAATGGCAAAGTTAAGGCTTCGTTGACTGGACTATTAGTTGATAACAGAAGTAACCTTTTAGATTCCTGAGTGACAACATTATTATATAATAGCTTCGATATGTAATATGTATTTATAATTACTGGTACATTGTAAGTCGGTAAGTTTAGCTAGGTGCTAGTTTCTTAAACCTTTTGAAAATGTATCTGAAGTTTTAAATTGGCTTTAACTTCCTGCTGTCATAATGCGAGTTTCTGGAGAGTCAAAAGTTACCAAACATCCAGTAAACTGCAGAGAATGTAATACATATACATACAATTAAGACATGTAAAATATCAAGGATCGCTATTTAACACATCAAAAGATACTCATCAAGACAAGATAATTATATTCTTTTTCTATATTAAATCGAATACTTAAACGCATAAAAGATACTTCCTGGTCAATAAAACAATTATCAGACGCTAAATTGTAAACAGCGATAAAGTGAGGGTGAATGTATTGCAGGTAGGTGAGCACATGAACAGTTTGCTCTTTCAGCCCGTCATACAACAGCGCCTTCCGTGCGATGTTTTGTTGAACTCGGCCCAGCGGAGGCCGACAAGTGGTCTTTCGTACGCGGCCATCTAAAATTATTATCTTCATAAATACGCTACATTCCCGCAATTACCTGTAAGCGAACGCAGTGTGACGCGCTCCATTTGCGCTGATTTAAAAGCTTCAACGATACTAATAAAGCAACGCCAAAACCAATTAAGTGTACGTACAAATGTTTATGTCGTGCAGTTATGATAATTTTATTACAAGTTTTGGCAGCATACCACTTTTGGTAATATCATTACTGCCCTGTACAATGTTGGTGTATAATACGAGTCGAAAACCGTTAATTATAATGTCTTCTATCGACTGTTTATTAAAGTCTAAATACCTAATTGACATTAATTGGCACTCTTGGAATGCGTAGTCTAAGAAGTCATTGTTAATTTTTTTTAACGAGCTCGAAAAAATAGGTCCTTAAATACGATTGACAATAATATACAGGTTCACTTCCTATAACAGTCAATCAAAACAGAAGAGCGATCAGTAGGACGAAAAGCTTTTTTAAGAAGTTTGTCGCTCCCGGTCACCAGACCGGATTGAATCCACACAGTTAAGCGAATATTCTGTATATTTGAGACTAGATTTCCTGTAATGCTAAGAGATGACTACCATCACGTGTATTGGCACATACTGCTTACTCGCTTAGAGATGCACGCCTCGGTCGGCGTGTACGAGTATGCATTAAACTTTTTCCGTCTTGATACTAAGGGCCGGTATTTCAATATATACTTATCTTGATCCTAATCCGGGATTGATAATAAGTATGACTTAAGTGTATTTCATTATAGGATTAAAGTTAAGCGGCACCTAAAGTAATACATTTTTACCTGTCAAAAGTAATACTTATCTTAAATGTTATACTTAACTTAAGCAATAAGATAAGGTTACATTGAAATACCGGCCCTTAATCTCGGAGATTTTTTTAATTATACTTGACTAGGCTTTGTACGCGTTGTCCTGCGAGAATGTTTCTCTGTGATAAAAAAGTAGCTTATGTCACTCTCCTTGTTCCAAAAGAAATCCCATCATACCAGGTGGATAGATCTGTCGCTCAGCTTTGACGTGAAACATGGACCATAAAACAAAAACGCTTTCGCAGGACTTGGTATATTCTACTAAAAATACTTCTCAGTTTAGCCATTGATTTCCCTTATATTAGGTATAATACTTTGTCTTTTATTTAACTAAACAGTTACGTCTATTGAACTAAGACTCCCTAACCAGCGATGCAAACAAAAGCAAAAGTAGAACTTTGTTGGTCTAGAAACTCGTTGTTGCATATACCTATGCAAAGGAAATATTTAAATCAGTGCCAAAAACCGTCAGTATTTTTCTTCGCGTGTATGCGCCAGCCTATTTACGGGTATAAAGCTACACTGCAAAGCAAACAATCTATGGTATGAAATATATATCAGTGTCAAAGGAACGGCATGTGTCGGAAGCGCCAATAAATTAGTTCAAGTATATCTCAGTTGTTTATATTGCCTATGGATCATTGCAATATCTGCCGAGTGTGGACACGTAGGGCTGCTCTTATTTATTACGTTTCTGTTCCAACGGACAATTGAAATTTGTTTACAAACGATGTATGTGTTGTGAAACACACGTTTATTCTAGTTGCTTGAATTGTAAAAATTATAGACTAATTCAAAGTCAAGAGCTGATGAATAGATAAACATAACGTCGAATTGTGCATAGCAAATATAAGTAATTAGATATTATGCACATAAAATGTGCAGAAATTGGTCGTAACTTTTTTATTTTCAACTTCCATTCAAAGATCTTAAAATGGGCGATGTAACGATGAGAATATAACAAGCCGATTCAAGACTTCTCTCCGTGAAGTCCACTTGTTTTTTAAATGCGAATTCAGTCCAACTGGACATAGATATACGAGAATATTGAATGATTTATTGTCCGGATGTGTGTTATTTCCTAGTCGGCAGCCCTAAACACGCCACACGATACGCTAGCAGGGGACGGCAACCTGCGGCTCGCGAGCCACATGCGACTATTTGGATGTGAAGCTGCGGCTCTATATCGATACATCTTAGTTAAGCAAGTACAATTTATTGTCAGCAGGAAAATGATTGTGGCTTCTTAAAAAAGTTGTTGTAAATAGTAAATTTTAACTCTTTCGTCTTAAAAGGTTGCCGACCCCTGCACTAGCGTAATGACAGGGTCGCCTCGGTCGCGGGCGCGCTGGCGGGCGGCCAACGCGGCACGCGCGGATACACCATAGCGTCCTATAGGGCCGTCACACATGTTAACTGACATGAAAATCATTAGTAATTATACTTTGCATGAGCACAAGTGTATCGGAAATCCAATCTCGCTCCGTTGACAGGGAAATTGAAGAGCGGGAAGCATGATTGTAGCGACTATGGAAAACGTTGATAAGCGTTTACTACGGCCTGCATAAATCGCAAGGCAAATGTTAAAGTTTTAAGTGACACAAAGAATTTAGGATCACGCTGCTATTATGTAGAACTGTGGTAGAGCCATGTTGCAGACAATTTCTGGCTCAAGAAGTTTTCACAGTTGATTAACGTTTGAGTTCTATCTTTGCTATTGCATTTCGTTTGGTGAGTGAGACAACTGTAGGCCTACGCCTAAGCCCTCAGTTCCTCTCCCTCTTTCTATCCCATTAAACAAATTGTGAGTTTCTACTAGATATGGTTGGTACCTATAAGCAATGATGTTCAACATTGTTATTATCACATAAGCTACTGCTTGTTCCCTAACGATTTATTTATACAACGCAAGTTTACGCATTTCGCGCATAAAATTAAATGTCTATCTGTTTCATTTACAATAAAAGGCCCTTAGTTACTCTGGTCGTTAGTACCACGCTTGGCATCTGCACAAATGACGCCTCCAGAAGTGCTGACGTAGCAACAGCATCGCAACAAACGATCGTTACATGACCGACGAAACACTCGAGACGTCGTGTTTTCAGCGAGTTGATTGCGCGAAACAACTATATCTAGAGTTTACGACATATTCAGAGACACAGTACATAGTGACGAACACGATGACAGATGCTCCGATCAACCTCTTATTAAACAATTTAATTTTTAAGGGGAAGATGTCTTCTCCTTATTTTTTTCTTGTTTGTTCTCTTCTCGGTAACATTTTTGGTAACAAATTAAAGAATGAGGAAATACTGTTTTTTTTTCCTTTATATTGTAGTTGATTCAATTGCGATGCAGTAGCGCGTTGATAATGGGTTGGCATCGCTACTGTTGCTTGTTGCAAAAACGACTAACATGTTAGTCGCATTACAAAAAGACGCCGTAGTAGAGCGCCCTTAGACCATTTTTTTTGAAAATGTGACATTAACTAGTACATTGAAGATGTAGATGTCACTTAGATACCTGATAGTAAGCAATATCCTGTAAGGTATTCAACAAGATGCTACACCTTTGTGAATGAAACGGTTCATATGAGTGTCAAAATTTAGCGGCTCTAATTAGTCATGGATAAAAAGATGAAAGACGAGAATACATCACGGCCTATCTTGCGTGGGAATGCGTCTGCGCACTATTATACTAATTATACAGCGTTAGCATCTGGCGATATAACTTTTGTTCAATACACAGTTGCAGTATCAATACCCGTTGGATAATTAAAAATATTTGGAGTTTGGTATCTATTTACCTATTTACTTCTATATAGATATCCATCCAACAAGAATACGTGGAAAAGCTTCAAGTACTTTTGATTGAGATTTGAGATTGAACCAATGAAACGGCATTGACTTTGCTTGAACCACCATTTGCATTCAGATGATCTAAAAATGTAATGACACTAATTAGTGCAGTCATTGAAGCGAAAAATATGGTCTTACCTCCGAATTTTTTTACTGTGAACCGATTTGCATGAAATTTTGGAATTAGGCTCATCTTACCCTTAACTTCAAAAGTGAAAATGATCTGAACTCCGCCTATTATTTTTAAGAAGTGTAAACAACCCCTTAATGGAAAAATTTACATTGAGCCATTTTATCGCTGAAATATGATAAGTTTTTGGACCATAACTACTTCAATTTTCATGCTATCACCATTTATAAAAAACCATTGTAAAGGTAATTAAGAGAGCTACAACATCCTATATTGCAATATATAGCAAAAAACCTTTTTCTAAAACGGTGAAGGGTTAAAGGGCTTAAGAGAGGCTGTGATTGCGCTGCCACGCGCTCTTTAAACAATCATATCTCCGTCAATTTTTGTTTGACAGAAAAAACAAAAAAACCAAATTGTTTGTCAGAAAAATACCTAAATTTTTAATCCGTACACTTTTATACGTATCTGTCGTCATTTTTGAGATATTATGAAAAGAAAGTGGGTTTTTTAAAAATTTGAAATTTTGATTTTTTATTTAATCGTGACTTTTTTGAAAAATATGTGTCCTGAAGCAGCCAAACTGATACTATCAATCAAACTCTTCATAATAAAGTTATTTCTAGGCGGAATACGATTAATTTTAATTTTGGTGGAAATGGCACATAAGAAACCCATTGATTTTAAAGAAAAAACATTAGATGCTCCCCTTATTTGCAATACAGCTCACTTATTTTACGTGCAAAAGACTTTTAATAGTGCTCATTTTAAAGCTTATTTCAAGCACTACAAAACCCTTTTGTATTAGAATGCATAAAATGCATCTGCTCGCCGCTAGATGGCATTGACCACATCGATTAAATTTCAGACAAAATAAAAACGGCTTTGATCTTTAATATCTAGCTTAATATTGCACTTAGAATACTTTATAAAAATTCAAAATGTTCATTGTTTTACCTGCTACAATTTTGGTCTTTATAAAATTTTCGATAAAACGTATATTTTTGGAGATATTTGCAAAAAACCAATGAAATACGTGAAAAAATTGCGAATTTTCAATTGCCAATAACTTGAAAAGTATTGAATTTTTTGAAAAACTGTATAGATGATTTTTTGCTTAAAATTAGGCCTTCTGTCGATATCCGAGGTTATTTTGATAAAAAAATAATTCACCCCCGAGAAGGGGTGGCAACCACCCCCATGGTGGTTGCGGAGTTCAAATCATTTTCACTTTTGAAGTTAAGGGTAAGATGAACCTAATTCCAAAATTTTATGCAATTCGGTTCACAGTAAAAAAATTCGGAGCTATAATGCTTCAATGACTGCACTAAATATAATTCTATTTCGGTACATAGTCTAAATCATTCGGAGAGCACGGAAGTTTACGACGAGCCATATCTTCAAAACCATTTATTTTCATTACAAAGCGACCAGTAAAGACGGCATTTTACGATTGAATTAATAAAACTAATATGATGTATTAGTACGAGTGGTTATCCGCAAGTCGCGCTCATCATAACATTGGGCGACACTGCCAACGACAGAATTGTAAACATGTCCCTGCCCCCAGCTGCCAAATAAATAATCGGAAATCTAGACTGGCGTGATAACTATTCGAATTATGTCATGTCATGCTGCGGGGAAACACAAAGACAACGAATATTGGAGTATAGTCGGTCAGACGACCGCACTAATCCTTTGGCAATTAACGCGTACAGTAATAAATTAACACATTCTTTATTCGTGACAATTACATGCAAGTTGATGCTTTAGTATAATAAGTACTTTATTAATATACTTCTATTGTTTGCCTGAGAAAAAGTAGAACCAAACAGATTTTAAAAATCTTGTAAGCTTTCAATGATTAGGATTTTTTAGAATTCATATTTAGGACAATTCTTACAAGTAATCCTTCAATAATATAAAAGCTGAAGAGTTAGGGCCGGTATTTTAATGTAACCTTATCTTATTGCATGACATTTAAGATAAGTATTACTTTTGACAGTAGACCGACAAACTTATCTGTTCCGGTGGCCAAAATTGGAACTACGTGAAATTCAATGCAAAAACGATATTAAATGACAGTTCTAAATAGACAGCAGCGACGCCACCACCGGAACAGATAAGTTTGTCGGTCTGTACTTTAGGTGCCGCTTAACTTTAATCCTATAATGAAATATACTTAAGTCATACTTATTATCAATCCCGGATTAAGATCAAGATAAGTATATATTGAAATACCGGCCCTTAGGTACGAGTAGGTGTAATTTAGTGAGTAGGAAAATTAATAAGCTTACATATACTTTTGAGCAGAAAAAAGTTCTTAATTATTAAACAGTTAAGGTTATTAATCGGACAAAAACTACAATGACTGGCATTGGGACAATACCAACACAGTGGCGTTATCTATTTAACAGTATAGGTGCAAGCAATCAGTCGGATCTTGGCGGCCGTTCAAAAAACACCACAAGCTATTTTGTATGCAAGTTGGAATTGATTACGTCTTAATTGATTATTTAAATAGAACTAGAGCTATTTGCCAATGAATTGGTATAATAAATACCGCGTTCGATAGGCGTAGATCGGTACGGCTATTAATCATTTATTACAAGTGGTTCCGGGGACATTTATTAACCTGGTTAACGTATTACAATTATGTGCCCAATTGATTGATACGAAATTGATCTGTATAACTGATTGGATCAATTGGATGTTATTGGCGGAAAAGGATTACAAACATACCTACAAAACCTTTTTAATTAAGTTCGTTTTAGAAATCATGTGGTAGAGTCATGCTGCAGACAGTTTGTCAGTAGAAATATCCCGTCAGGGGATGTAACTTCTTGTAGAAAACCGATGTGTTACTAGTAGCTTTACTATTGCGCTTTGTGTGGCGAGAGAGGGCAAGATAAATTTAATAGGCAGCATCTGTTACTTTCTTGGACATAAAATAATTTCGGAAAATAGTGTTACATAATAAAATTCTAAACATAATTATGTATTGTATCATAAAACAACAGACAAGTTGAAATTGAGGAAACTCGACAAATTGTAGTCGACTAACGCGTGTTGTTGACCATGCATAATTTGTAAATTATTATAAGATCGTGGCCGTTCTAAATTTATTGCATTAAGAGCAGATAGAAATACAAATAAACTAAAATTAAGATGTCCGTGGCATAAGTAGACAAATTAATAACATAAATAACACAAAAACTTTTAGCATAATGTTCCAGGTGTCCACTAAGACCATATATTATCTATTAAATTTAGATTAGTGACGAAACCACTTTATTTAATTTATCCTGTTTCATAAATATCACCCACGTACGATAGAATTATTAAGTCAATCGCAGAATTTTTAAAATATCAAAGCTGACTCATCACACCCAAAATCAAGCGATGGTAAGTGATCACCACGACACCTGCCATCGGGTTATTCCACAAATCCCCATCGGAAATCCCCATCAATGGGGATTTCGGAACTTTTAGTTCACAAATCCCCATTGATCTCATGATGGGGATTTGTGAACTAAAAGATGTTGATGAAGTTCATAAATCCCCATTACCTTAGAAATGAAATACAAAAACAAATAAAACAGAAAGTAATAATCAGGAAGTCTATAAATAAATAAAAAACAAGTGAATGTCGGAAAACAAGTGAATGTCGGGAAACAAATGAATGTCGGATAAACAAATGAATGTCGGAAAAACAAGCGAATGTCGCTTGCGCCTGGTTTTTGACTTAAAATCACTAGACAATGTTTTTCCACCTGCACTTGTTTCCCTGATGTTGATGAAGTTCAGAAACATCAGGGAAACAAGTGCAGTTGGAAAAACATTGTCTAGTGATTTTAAGTCAAAAACCAAAAAAAAAAAAAAGGTGCAAACGGCATTCACTTGTTCTTCCGACATTCATTTGTTTATCCGAGATTCATTTGTTTACCGACATTCACTTGTTTTTTATTCATTTATAGACTTCCTGATTATTACTTTCTGTTTTATTTGTTTTTGTATTTCATTTCTAAGGTAATGGGGATTTATGAACTTCATCAACATCTTTTAGTTCACAAATCCCCATCATGAGATCAATGGTTATTTGTGAACTAAAAGTTCCGAAATCCCCATTGATGGGGATTTCCGATGGGGATTTGTGGAATGACCCCTGCCATCGCCGATGCATTTTATCCGCCTTTAAGGATAAATGTTTTACGGATCTTGTGTGGTAATGGTTTGCCTTAGGCTGCTTGGTGGGATAGCAAGATAAAGATCGTCACCATTCATGATGACGCTAACGAAAAGCATAATCTTTATTAGAGCTTGGTGACTGAGCTCGGGAACTGTGACCTAACGAATCGGTGTGTACTTTAGGGTGCCAGATATCCGAGTCAGGCAAAAATTGTTTCGGATTTTTTATACATAGCATTGAGAAAACCTACTTAATCGATGAAGGATGACTTGAATCAATGACGAGCTTTTTTGCCCAGAAATGGGACATTTTCAGCCTGATAATTTACTTCTTTAAATTAGCTACACAAACACTAAAGAGTTGCGAGTGTAATGACAGGAGTATTCGCTAGCAAGCGTGGCAGTGAATCCCGCGCCCGACCAATGTCAAGGCGAGTCTTGATTTATGCCGGCGTAAAAATAGACCGCGCCTCGTGTAAACATTTTTAATCGTCACCGTAAAATAACCATTATATTCATAATTAATACGCAAGGATCTTTTACCGCGGCAGGCGGAGACAGCCGTGACGAACAAACCGTTATTAATATCGCAGGCGAATTAGGCATAAAATTATTGCCGCTATAATCCAACTGGTAATTAAATCATGATTGCAATAATACTAAATTATCTATTCTAAAAGGTATTTTCGTTTCTGTTTGAATTATTTCCTAAAATTGAATATTTGCGTAAAGTTAATAAAAGTATCAGAGCATTCATCGTCATTATGTTGGGCAAATATGAAAATTGTTAGATATTATTATATTATGTGAGTTATTGTGAAGTTAATAAAACTAATGCCAACCTAAGAAATTCGTGGATACATATGATATGCATATGTATTTTCTAGAAAAGTCTGAGGCAGCAATAAATGTTGGCTAGTCATTGATAAACTACAAATAAAATATTATAATTTAAACTCGAATAAACACTCGTGACTGCCACGCATTGACACAACACATTTCCGAAGTGTCTGCTCACCCTCCGCGCTCGTAACGCGTGAAACACAAAGGGCGTCGCGACTGACAATCGTGCGACCCCTGGTACTATCAGTACCCAAATAATAAGTAATCATTTCCCTATACAAACTAATGGTAACACTTTGGAAGGCGGCACGGCCGGCGCGTTGGCCGAGGGCCCAATGCACCAGCCCAAGCAATACGCCGGTAGAACACGCGATGGTTCTGCAGTAATGACACCTTGCAACGTGATTTAATGTCTTCAAAACGGTTGTAACAAAATTGTCTGTTTACTTGCTGGCTGCTTTATTTGGTTGGCTGATTGTGGGTTTATTGACTTTTGTACTTGTACTGCCTACCTACTGTAAGTAGGTGGACTATCTGCAGGAGTTGTGGATGAAATCTTGGCACGTACATTCGGCCGCAAAAGTAGATGAACATTTGACGTTATCAAAATGCCTTATTGTCATTGTGATAAGGTCGCGTAGTAGCAGATAATGTGCAGCTACTTTAGTGGCCGACTATACTTACCTACTACCTGTGAACCTTCTTATATGGGTATTAACTTTATAGTCTACAGACAACTCAGTTTATGAAAGTTTTTAAAAAAAGTTGTACATTTGGTACGATATTAATTTATGTTATAACCAGATATTTGGGCCTAATCTCACCTGATGGCATGATGTGGCCAAGAATAAACCCAAGCCCACCTATCTTCCTGACAGGAAATTCAGTATAGTTTACCTATATTAAGATCAAAAACAGTTACTTTTTAAGATAACGTTAAATGCAACAAATACTAGGTACATCATCACAATGTTACATGAATCTTCGCTTGGCCGATAAAATTCGTGCTTAAGTGAATAATCACTCTCAACTTATTTTAAAAATCAGACTTGACCTTTCCTAGACTAAAACATCGATCGTAGGCTCTAGATGCCCTTCACTGACCGGTGAATATTCCCATTAAGAATAAGAGCCGACCTCTACAATACCTCCCACCAGTCTACGATTCAAACCAATACTTTGTTTTTGTGCTAACATATCCATTTTACGTCTTATTTAGGCAAAAATAAAAACCATGTATGGAAATTTTATTTGTAATAGCTATGAGTTACATTTATGATCGTCGTAAAAAGAAAGAGAAATGAATGCAATGCTTTACCATTCGTATACCAGGTTCTTTAAAACTCCAAATATTATATTAAGAATGCTATCATCGAAGCGTTCGTTAGATGTGGTGTATTTTTTGATTAAAATTGTAAAAATAAGTAAGTATTAATGTTGATATTTTCTGCTTTGGGCTTTAGTATATGAACATTTCTAAAACGTTAAAGTGCCAGATTGCAAAACTTTACGCAAAGTTTCAAAGAAAAGGTGTTAAACTCTATCCAAGTTACGTGTTTAGATTCAACAAAACGATAAAATAAACATGGCAGAGTTATTAAAAAGTTTTCCAAACTGCTCGATAAAATGGATAGCTTTTAACGCATTAGGCCGCCCCTTGACTTACACACCGAAATTTTGCCGGCTATTCACGCGAGTGATTCCATTTCCAAACACGCAACCTGATTACACTCAGAATAGTCAGAATATCAACGATCCATGCTATTGAGTCATAATAATTCGTTTGAATGGCTTAAAATACTACATATAACTGAAAAATATAAAATCTAGTATTCTTAAGTGATTTACAATGACGTTCAATTAAACAACTAGACACTGGACACCCAATCTCTAAGAAAAATTCCTCAAAAAACGTCCGAGCGGCGTTGACACAGATGACATTAACACATTTGTTCAAATTGACACCTTATCTCGTGGCAGTTAGTGTTTAATGTCAATTGTATACAACTAAACGGAAATTATGCCCAATAGTCGGGTGGGCAGACTTTTGCTTCGGACAATATTTGAGCGTTACATACGTTAATACTTTAATTTAAGTCAGCAGATTGGGATGGGATGCGGGCCTTCTTTTCATCCTATCCATGGGGGCAAATTTGCTTCTCGCATGAGGATCCGAGTGCAATTGCTGACGCTATAGCTGATGTGGTGCTTCAGGGCATGGAATTATTTATTCCAAGCTCAATGGTGCCAATAAGCGGTAAGTCCCAGCCCTGGTTTGTTCTTCCCTGCAAACAGGCTCACCGTCTTAAGCAGGATAAGTACCAAGCCTGGGCCGAAGCGGTTGCACGGAAGGATCCAAATGCTTGCGCATACAAAAGGGAATACAACTTTGCCTCCAGATCCCTAAAAAAGGTTGTGGCCAGGGCTAAGGCTGAACACATCGGCAGAATAGGGGAGAGACTGGCTCACCTTCCGTCAGGAACTCGTGCATTCTGGTCTCTCGCCAAAGCTGTCGAAGGGAACTTCAGTAAGCCATCTTTCCCCCCGCTACGTAAGGAGGGTGACGAATTGGCTCACGATGCAAGAGAGAAAGCAGATCTTCTGGGCTCTCTTTTTGCATCTAATTCCACCTTAGATGACGGGGGAAACCCACCGCCTACTATCCCGCGGTGCGATAGCTCCCTCAATGACATTTTGTTCACACAAAAACATGTCCGAAAAGCACTGTTTTCCTTGGACATAAACAAGTCAAGTGGGCCCGATGGCATTCCTCCTATCGTACTTAAGACCTGTGCTCCCGAGCTGGCACCAGTTCTAACGCGTCTATTCCGACTTTCGTATTCACTGGGGGTTGTGCCGACCGCATGGAAGACGGCCTTAGTACATCCGATCCCAAAAAAAGGTGACCGCTCAGATCCCGCCAATTACAGACCTATAGCGATCACCTCCCTGCTTTCAAAAGTTATGGAGACCATCATAAACCGGCAGCTCCTAGGATATCTGGAGGAAAACCAGCTGATCAGTGACCGTCAGTACGGATTCCGACGTGGACGGTCAGCTGGTGACCTCCTTGTCTACCTGACCCACCGATGGGCAGAAGCAATTGAAAGCAAAGGTGAAGCGCTGGCGGTCAGTTTGGACATAGCTAAAGCTTTTGATCGGGTGTGGCATAAGGCATTGTTGTCGAAGCTTCCCTCATATGGTCTGCCACCGAAACTATGCAAATGGGTCGCCAGCTTCCTAGCGGAGCGTAGCATCAAGGTTGTAGTTGACGGCTTCTGCTCTGACTTAAAACCGGTGAATGCTGGTGTCCCGCAAGGCTGTGTGCTATCCCCAACACTGTTTCTCCTGCATATCAATGACCTGTTACAAACCAGTAACATTCATTGCTATGCAGATGACAGTACGGGTGATACTTCTTACACCGGTCGTGCAAATGTTTCCAACGCACATGTGATAGAAAGTCGGAACGGACTTGTGTCTCAGATGGTGACCTTCCTAAAAGATGTCTCCTCTTGGGGACGTCTTAACCTGGTCCAATTTAACCCGAAAAAGACACAAGTCTGTGCGTTTACCGCAAAAAAAACCGAATTTGTCGTTTCCCTCGATTTTGAGAGCACTCCTCTTGATAAACAACCGAGCATTGGGATTCTCGGCGTCGATATCTCGAGCGACGTTCAATTTCGCGGTCATCTGGAAGAAAAAGCTAAGCTTGCCTCAAAGAAATTAGGTGTCCTAGGTAAAGCAAGGTGGTATTTTACTCCGACTCATCGCCTCCAACTCTATAAAGCCCAAGTTCGGCCTCACATGGAGTACTGCTGTCATCTCTGGGCCGGAGCACCACAGTACCAACTTCTTCCTTTTGACCGTATCCAACGTCGAGCAACCCGGATTGTCGGTGCCGAGAGTCTTGCCGGTTGCTTAGATCCTCTGGCATTGCGTAGAGACATTGCGTCCCTGTGCATCTTCTACCGCCTATATCATGGGGAGTGTTCCGAGGAATTATTTGGTTTGATTCCTGCTGCTAAATTCCACCACCGTACAACACGCCACAAAATGCAGTTTCTTCCAAACCACTTGGACGAGTGGCGATCAACTACCGTACGTTTCTGCAGACATTTTCTGCCGCGCACGACTGCTCTATGGAACCAGCTTCCCGCAGCGGTGTTTCCAAGCCAATACGACATAAATGCCTTCAAGAAGCGAGCATATTCCACCCTTAAAGGCGGGCAACGCGCCTGTGACCCTAAGGGGGTCCCGGGTGCTTATGGGCGGCGGTGATCACTTACCATCAGGTGACCCACTTGCTCGTTTGCCCCCCTATTACATAAAAAAAAAAAAAAAAAAAATACAATTGAACGTCATTGGTGATTTAGGATTATTCAAAGCTTGGTCCAATTTACTGCTAGTCTTCTTTATATGAATAAAAAATTTTTTTTTATCTTTGCCGCAGAAAACGACTTTAACATGTTTGAGTCAGATAAAATAAATGTATTTAATGTTGTTTCATTGTTTGCATACAATTAAAATATAATACTTATATAGATATTGATTGTAAAAGCCACCCTGTCTTATAGACCAACATTCACAAAGACCACGAGTGCTGACACGTGAACTTTTACTCCTTTTGAGGTCAGCTTTTTTCCTTTTTTGACTTGTCAAAATTGTTACACCTAATTATTTAAAGAATTAGTGTGCAATAAAGTGTCATAGCCGAACACTAGCTAACTGGTTACCTGCGCCTGGGGAAAACATGAAAGAAATCTCGCATGAATGGTTTTATTTTTGCATCGGAGTATTGCTCGTAACATCACTTTGTTCATGATTCTTTTGTGCTCGATTCACGGTGTAACTGTTGAGTGGCACGACATCGTCAGAATTAAAGGTTCAATGCAGAAATAAAGAAGTTTTAGGTGTTAACTAATCAAGACATTGCCTTTTGATGTACATATCGGTAAAAGCGAATGATAAGGCGATGTCTCTATATGAAATTAGCCGCGTATTGCAAATAACAGATGTTAACGTTGTCAACTTTGGCATGAATGAAGCATGAATGTGTATACTTCGTCTGCAGTCTGATAGGGGGACAAAGTCATATAATTTGTTTGGAATAAGGCTTACAGACAAGGCGAGAGTAAATATTTACTATAACAGATGATATTCTAAAAGTCAAAAGCTAAATCGTTCACTTTCCTAAGACGTTGACTGACTAAAAATCAGTACAGTAGTGTGTGATAAACAATTCAGACAATATTTATTACGCTTCCCGACACCTAGCATAATTGGTGCTAATGTTTAGCCACCAACGCAGGTTTTGAGCTTTAGTTGCCTAAACGATCGTGGCAAATAGTGCTCAATTAGTAAGAAAGTAATATTGTCAAACGTAGTTTAAGTTTAATGTGTAATGTATTTGTAAATAAAACGTTCTTTTTATTATTATTGGTTCCTTTTTGATAACTATTGTTATTACAAGGACTTGAAGTATTTATTGCACCTAATAAAAAAATCTCATTGAATTATTTTTTAGCAATTTTGTCACTACAATATTTTTAACCGACTTCAAAAAAGGAGGAGGTTCTATGTTCGACTGTATGTATTTTTTTTTTTTTTTTTTTTATGTATGTCCGTCGATTTCTCCGTCAATTGTAGACCGATTTAAATAATTCTTTTTTTATTTGAAAGTGCATAGTTCCGAGGTGGTCCCATTGTCACCATGTCAGGATCTGATGATGGGATCCCGGGAAAATCAAGGGCAAACCTCAAATTTTATAGGCGCACACTACGCGTTACTTGTTTTTTCTGAAGCCATTTAAGTTTTTGCGTCCTATAGACATCACTTTATGTTGATGAGCTGATGATGGAAGGTACAACTCCTTAACGGTTAGGAGTTAGGGGATAATTCTTTCAGTATTGTAAGAATATGTGGACCGTTATTTGTATTTCATGTACTTTTGCAGCTAAGCTGATGATGGAAGGTACAACTCCTTAACGGTTAGGAGTTAGGGGATAATTATTTCAGTGTTGTAGGAATATGTGGACCGTTAGTTGTATTTCATGTACTTTTGCAGCTAAGCTGATGATGGAAGGTACAACTCCTTAACGGTTAGGAGTTAGGGGATAATTATTTCAGTGTTGTCGTAATATGTGGACCGTTAGTTGTATTTCATGTACTTTTGCAGCTAAGCTGATGATGGAAGGTACAACTATGATGATGGAAGCTAAAGGGTAGGACTTCTTAATTCTTATGTCCCTCTTGCGGGCTGCATCTTTAGTTGGTCTACTGAATGGTGCTGAACACTTAATGAATACCTAATATTGTCAAATAATACAATTCTACTATTTTACTCGTATTTTCGTTATCAATATTATGAGAGAGTTTTACTCACTCCTACGTATTATTCACACTAAAAATAGAAAAATAAACAAACTTTTTAAAAAAAAAATTAAACCGACTTCAAAAAAAAAAAACAAAAAAAAACTACCTTAAAACACTGAAAAGCAAAAAATAATTTTAATAAGACATTCATCAAATGCGCTTATTGTCTAAGCCTATTAATAACATTAAATTGGATTTACGTGCTAGGTAGGTACCTACTAATCTGTTTGAAGTCGGTGCCAAGCCAAAGGTAATGAAAAATGATACATACCTAATAATTTATGTATTATACAGGGTTACAAATAATCCGCGGACGTAGGTACGTAGTCTGGGTACCTACTATTTGGCTTGGCACCGACTTCAAACAGATTAGTAGGTACCTACCTAGCACGTAAATCCAATTTAATGTTATTAATAGGCTTAGACAATAAGCGCATTTGATGAATGTCTTATTAAAATTATTTTTTGCTTTTCAGTGTTTTAAGGTAGTTTTTTTTTGTTTTTTTTTTTTGAAGTCGGTTTAATTTTTGTATTTCATTACCGTCAACAGTAATTTTTCTTTCTACTTATTCCGTTTCTATTGTTCTCCAAGTTCAAACTGAAAATAGTACATGCTTAGCTTATTTTTAGATAATAACCTAGAAAAAATATTATTTTTGTAAAGGAAACAGACAAATGTGTAAGCTAGTGGTACCTGTTACGACTGGATCTAGTTTTGAGTACCAGCACAATGATTTAAGTTGTTGAATGTAGGACCTTGCGGTTCCGAGCCTGTTAATAATAGATACACGTACATAATAGGCATTAGATAGAATTGCCAAAACTAAATTTTAAAGATCTTCGTAGAATATACTTTCTAGTAACTAATTTCTTCCCGACACGCGAACTACCTTTATTTCGGAAAGTTTAGTTGTTACGGATACAGCTCAATGATTTGCAGGGTAGGTTTGAATCTGGCAAATGTTTTTAGTTTCATGCCCTGGAGTTGCCAAATCGCTGTCACGTTTCATATAATAAATAAGGCATTGTTTTAGCGTCCAATTTGATGTATAGAGACGGTAATTGGGTGATTAGTTATTGCTGAGGCAATTTTCATTACGTAAACTAAATTGAAGTAGGTATATACAACGAATAAACATTTTATTTTAACCCAGGACACTGCTCAGTTCCCATGGTATAATAAAAGTAGAAGTGTTTTTGTTTGTCCTTTCTTCACGTCGCAACAGAGTTATTTTTGTCATAGGGAAGGTGAAGGGTGACATACAGGCTACTTTTTTAGTCTAAGATCCGAACTAAGGTCGATCTTCATCGAGTTGATAAACCATATATCAACGTGTTCATAATAAAACAGCGCTTATGATGATATTAAAAAAAACTATTATCCAATTAGGTGAAATTAACTGGTATCGACACATACGTCATACGTGTTTATACCTGACAACCCAGTAGTCCCCCCACGTAAATAATAGAAAACCCAACGGCTGCACATTCTATACGTTTTGTACGTTAAGGCAGGACATAATTTTCTTAGTATCTTGTTGTTGCAAAATTTTGTTTAAAATCATTAAAAAAAAAGAAAAATTGATCGGCCCAGGATTTTTTTAGGCAACCCATTTTTAATATGTTTTCTAATATGCTAAATTCATAATAAAATAAGTTTCATTCTATTATCAACTCGACGAAGGTCGACCTTAGTTCGGATCTTTTACTATTTATTCCAGAAAAATATCACATTTTCGTGAGCTATACGGTGTTAGGACGCCGTATAGCTCACAAAGCAAAGACAAGAGCGAAGGGCCAGTTTTTAAATAAAATATGATTAACCTGTAATCTACACACACTACTTAGTCTGCGTGAACTTAATCAAACTTAGTCAAAAAATAATATTTATAGATATCCAAATCATGACCTACACTCATTCTGTATAGTGTAGTCCCGACAAGTTTAATCCCATCCATCCTCACAAACTTTCGCCTTTACAATAATAGTAACATTCTTTGTCTGTATACCTACTACGTATAACAGCGTATTTTCAAACAGTGTGTCATTAGCATTAGGAACTTTTTTGAAAAATTGGCATCACATTTAGCGCACTTGCGCAAAGCGTCGAAGCTGAGGACAGTTGTAGTTTTCTCCAAAACATTGCTCAATTAGCACTTTCCCGTATACCCGGGGCTAGTGAGTTAATGGTGGGCAGCGTGCCAAATGCTGCTTTATTATCATCCGGTCAAGATGCCATATACAAAATGTTTGTATAATTTGTAAAAATTAGGTCTGGCTTATAAAAACCCGAATGTTGTCAAACACTACGGATTATACTTAATATCTTTATAAATAAAAATGAATTGCTGTTTGTTAGTCTCGCTAAAACTCGATAACGGCTGAACTGATTTGACTTATTTTAGTCTTGAAATATTCGTGGAAGTCCAGGGAAGATTTAAACGATGAGATAATTTGGAAAAATTGCGAGGAAAATACTAAAATAAGTTAAATAAAGTTCACCAGGGCAGCTAGTGTATTATAAATCATACAATGGGTGTTTGTAATCCGTATATTAGAAGCGGTTGCAAAATTAGCTTACTTTGATCAAATAAAATATTAAAAGTCTAGTGAAACTATAGGACGTATCGCATGTAAGCTTTGTAGGTATTAAACATATTAATTAATTTCCAAGAGCCACGATACTAACGCAACCTTGGAACGTGTTATCAGGAAATCGATTTTGTAAATTATACTAGCTTTCGGATTGAATTACGGTTTAAAGTTTCGCTGCATGTTGAATAAACAACGAAATAACTTTATGCTTCAATAATACTGCCATATTCGTGTGAATGACTGTCGATGTATCGTAGTAGATAGTGCATTCTCATCTTCCTTTAAACTGCATTTAGTTCAAATAACGATCCCAAAGATTGTAGTGATACCATCCTTTCATGCCCCAGAATGCATTGATTGAATTAAATGGGTAATTTGTGACTTCTAGTAATCTCAACCTGATGTAATCGAAGAATGTCAGAGATATTTTGAGTGCAGAATTCTTTATGTCTTTATCTTTATGTTAACTTTTCTTCAATGAACAATTAAATTCAATTTAGGTTCAAAAAGAGTACTCATGAACGTTAAAGGGTGTATAAAGCGTGAATATATCACATTTAAATATCTAAGATATGTAATATGATTTGATTATCGTTGTGATTAATAAACCTACTCGTACTTGCTGTAGACAATACACGCGCAGAAAACATTATTCGTTTAAATTAGAGTACCCTTAATGTGACATAGTCTTTTGGCTTGTCTAGTAAACTACAGTGAGTCATGCGTATTATCCAATCGGCGATCTGTATGCAAATTGCTGAGGTATCGTAACAGTCAATGCACATTGCGACCGAATATATAAATAGCTTATTTTACTGGCGTTTACGTCGCGCATTAAATTCGATCAAGCTTTATGTTCGATATTTTTAATCGTGATCTCGATATAAAAATACTTCAAGAATTAAGCAAGATAAAAGCTTATTTACGAGGCGTAACATTGTGTGACATTACCAATACCATCCCAACTTAAAACCTATATACTTATAAAAAAATCACGGTTAAATTCAACCTTCAAATTATAGATTACACTAGTGTTCGCTAACTGCTTCGCCCGCATATGATATGTAAATTGTCATCTGTGTTATTAATCATGTCATTACTACCTAAATCCATTCAGTAGTTTTTTTGTGAAAAAGTAACAAACAACCATCATAACCTTTACATTTATAATATAAGTAGGCTGTATGTAGAATGCCTGTTAATAGTTTTTAAGCAGCCTTTAAAATGAAACTTTATGAACAAAACACAACTTTTCTGATTTCCTTGGAAATGAAATTTGCCGAGGCTATATTATTTATGCAATACAATATCTTAACTTAGGTACTCCATAGTTAACAAGATCATGGCCGCGTGATTAGAGTTTAGCGTGTTCCGAAACTGTTGTAGGCAATTCGATTATTTATTAGCTTATGAAGGCATTTTTATTTATCCATTAAAATAAAAAAAATGACGAATTTTTGCTTCCAGTCTAGAATAATAAATAAATAAATAATTTGGTTAATTTATTAATAATAATAATAATAATAATAATATTTATTTGCTTTTCTTGTTGTACATTAAGATCTTAATAATAGTATAATGACCAAAACAAGAACCCTGTAAGGGCACTACAAATAACAATAATACTGAAATACATTTATCCAGTAGTTTGAGATAAATAGAACAAAAACCTTTAAACACAAATATAACAATGTTGGCTAAATATGGCATAAATAACTTTCATCTAACAAAATGTGGTAATTAATTCAGGTTTCACGAAAGAACTCCTGCAACGAGTAATAGCATTTTTCTATAAGGTATTTATTAAGAATAGTTTTGAATTTAGTGTACTCCTGAATATTTTTTATGTGGTCTGGAATTGCGTTGTAAATTTTTATTGACATGGAATAAGGTCCGTTGTTAATCATTTGTAGTTTAGATGTGTTTGTGGCCAGTCTACTTTTTGGTCTTAAATGGTCGGGGCGAGAGTATTTGGGAAACCAATGCATATTTTTTCTGACTAGTAGACATATTTCAAATATGTATAGTGAGGTTAGTGTAAGAATTTTGAGTTTAATGAAATTTGAATTAATATATTAAAATAAATTTATTAAGACTTTATGAAATTGTAGTTTTTATGAAAGTGACATCGGCAAGAAACTATCCAATCGCCATGATTAGTTATTGCTTTGTTACAGCTTTTAGTTTTGGATATCGGAAATGTACATCTGATTATTTACATGGCCTCGACGGTTCAATGGCACATGGGCAACGAAGGTGTGATTTACGAGGTGATATTAAGATATCATATCATTTAACTTGAGAAGATATTACAACTATTTTATTTCGTTTTTTACCAATCACATTCACGGTGGTGAGTTACACGGTTCTCGGTAATTAAGCAACTTTATATTCAACCTTTAAAAATATTGTACCTATTTTTGTCAGCGTAAAAAATAAACGAGGCTTAGATTTATTATAATAATAAAATTGTATTAATATTAAGACGTCGTATGATGCACAAAAGTTTACCTTACCAATATCGAGACGAAGTGTACACATTCCATTTTAATTGGCAACTAGCAACAACAGTAAATTACAGATGGTGCTCATAACACGCAGGATGGCTGACAGGAGTTGAATGCGAGAAGCCAAATATCGAACAGTGGCGAGCATTGGGGAACCTATGTCCAGCAGTGGACTGCGACAGACTGATGATGTGATGTGGTGATTTTTTATTTCACAGGTGACTCCCAAATACTTCCTTAAGACTACTTACTGTGAGAAGCAGTCTGCGCACTGATGCGAGCAAGAACAGCACGAGTTACCACCGAGGATTTGTATGGAACATACTGGTGTATCCGAAGTCTCTCAAACAGGCCGTCTATTGTAATCACTTCTACCATACTTAGCTTCAAAATGTAGTCTGGTTGACTTCTCTAGTGCCTTGGCGGAAGCGAAGTGGCCTTACTGTTGGTGGGTCGGTCGCTAACAAATGCAAATTATTTTCATAATAGGCCGCATCGGCGTAGTTAGAAACTGCGCTATCGGTGCAAGCCTACCACTTGACACGTGCAGTTTGACCCATTTGCTAATAAAAATTTATAAAATAAAAAATAATAAAAAATAAAGAGGTTAATCCTTCTAGCCCCGGAACACCAGACACAATAGAAAATCTATTGTTATGCGGCACGCGAGTGCCGGTTCGGCGTTGAGTGGCATGACATATATTATATGACATTATTATCCTCTTGATGTAACTACTTCTCATGTGTGCTCGGTGGTTTCGAAAATATGAACATATTGTGTTTCTTTTCATGAACCTAGGAAGTATTACGTGCTAGACCACCTGGCCTACACCTAAGTACACCTTTACTTTGTACAGTTTTATTGATACAGGCAATATTGCTGTGCCCTAGGTCATGATTTTTATAAAGTCTATTTCATTCAGCAGCATCAGTTGTTTTTACAATTTGAATTTACAAACCGACGACCGGTTGTGCGTATTTAAAACAGCTGATGAAAAGTAGTAGTTGTAAAGTAATGCTAAACTAATCTAACCTTACCTAACCACAACCGCAGTATGGTGAGACTTTTCTTGCCACCTCCTTGCATTTTAGTGGAAAATCGACCAATGGTTACTTACCGTGGGAGGTGAGCCGCGAGTTGATGCGGGCGGTGATGGCGCGCGCCACCTCGGTCGAGTCGGGCGCACGCTGCTGGTGAAGCCGCAGCCTTTCGAACAGGCAGTCCGTAGCCGTCTCGTCCGCCATACGAAATGATGCTGTACAAAAAAAAATGATTCAAATTCTCCAAATATCATACTAAGCATTTTAAAAACAATGCATTATCATATCATTCTCTGTTGGCTTATGCACGTATTTTCATCATTTGTCGTCATAATTAACCGGTAAAACAATAGGATAAAATGTAAACAAACAATTATTCTTCATCAGGTGTTTCATAATCGTCACATACATAACACTTCAGATACAATGTGTCATATTACCAGGCTCCCAAAATCCGTGCAATCGATCACGTAAAGCCAGCTAGGTATATTTAGATCGTCGTAATCCGGAATGAGATTAAATCGAGTGCAGTGCTTAACGGAACTCGGGAACTGCATTATCGAATGTAGGCCAAAACATGACAACGTGTTTGTATTGACAGCGGTCGGCCGGTGCGGAATGAGTTTAGTCTAAATGCGGCACAAGATAACAATGAACAAAGCGGTGAACCTGGACGTACGTGTGTGGGTGCGTTGTGTTGTCCTTTCACGATTTGTGGTAAACAAACAGTGTGTGTGTGCGTGTGGCAACGAGTATGAGCTCAGCGCCCCGCGGCGGCCAGCGGCCGACTAGCGCGTCCCGCTCGCTCCCGAGCCGAAAGGAAAAGCGCCGCGCGGGGGCGGCCGCGTCGGGAAATCTTTTTCTCCGCGCACTCATTAATAAACTGTTGTCTGATACAGAAATTAACGTGATTAATTCGACCGGCGGTGCTTTCATCGGTTGTTTTGATTCGTAGCTATATAATTCAAGAATAATAAGGGTTGCTACTGTGGCAGACTTATCATGTTGCATCAATTTTGAATTAACTACTTTAATTGCACTTGAACTATGAATAACCAACTACTAGGATTGCTGTAAAGCAATCGTAGAATGCAGCTAATAAATACTACTTCGAATATTCAGTAGTCAGAAACAGTCTGACTTTTTTTGGTGATTATGTGGTCCTGGGTCTAATATTATATTCGTATTTTTTTATAGTTTACTCTGCTATCGCTATTTACTAATCGCTTTATTGTCCGTGGAAAAACATAAAGTTAAGAATTTTCAGTTTTACATCGTTTAGTATTTCTGGTAACGATTGTTTTTGAAACAAGAC
The DNA here is from genome assembly GCA_949319885.1 of Mecyna flavalis. Classification (NCBI taxonomy): domain Eukaryota; kingdom Metazoa; phylum Arthropoda; class Insecta; order Lepidoptera; family Crambidae; genus Mecyna; species Mecyna flavalis. The sequence continues at coordinate 7,393,155 of OX439426.1, forward strand.
AGTGTAACAAATGTTACATGTGAAGAATTTAATAAAATTCGACAAACAGATGGTCTTTGTTTTAAATGTTTATTCAGCCTTGAGGTGAATTCGTACGGCATAATCTGGTATTTATTGCTTTCTTGTATGATGATGTAATAACGTAACTCAAGATAAATAGTATTACAAAAAAGTTTTATTTTTAGAATCGGATAAAAAAATCCCCTACAATTCTTGTAGTTTGTGGACGTTGTTTGGAGTTCAGGGGTTGTGTAGTTGTCAAAACGTGAGTTAAGATTTATGAGACCGAATAATACCTGAAGCTTATTGGGCTGGTAACAATTTTACAAAGATATTTCTGGATATATCTATTCTCTCGCCTCGTTGGTTTTGTGGTACCTGGCCGTGATCTTGAGGACCTAAATTCGATTCTCGGGGCGAGATATTTTAGAGTCCGATTTTTCAGACACAGTTCGGGTATGAATAAATAACTACTGTATTTCGCATTGGTTGAAATTCTAATAGCTACAATAACTGTGTGTTGTCAATGTAAGACACTTACATTTCCGTTTTGGCTTTTTGATTTCTTGGGTTTGCGCCGAAGAATCTGTTGCTGAAGAGAAAACAATGATCAGACTGATGACAAGACAAAATCAATTTTAGAATCTTATCTTATCTTAGCTAGCCTTTTCTTCATAAATAATTAACAAGACTATGTAAACAACAGACAACAACTATCCCGTTTCGACATAATATTTTAAGGAGAACTTGACTTGAAAAATGGTTTATTTTTTTTAACCATATTAGAACATTATTTCAAAGGTTATACAATCAAGTGTGCTCTCAAATTTGTACATAAGTAAAAAAGTGTAGGTACCCAAAATCTATCACAAGAATATCAATAAAACTTGTCTTGTATTTAAAATTGTTTTAGATAGGTAAAGAAAACCGATGGCGTTGCGCGAGGAAAACGCGCGCATTGTTTAATACGTCACGCAATCAGGACACAAAAATGTATCGTCATGAACTAAATCACTTGAAGACGCCGCTAAATACAGAATAGTGAATACAAAGCACACTTTGTACAACCACATTCTTGATTTACTAGACTAGTAAAGTTATTATTCTAAGCTAGTAAATAAATAACAGTAGACTCACCGCCTGTAGTTGTCCCGGCGTATGACGCTATTGACGCTATTGTCTCACCTGACATTTCTTACTCATTACAAAAGTTTGATTTGGATCAAGTGACGAGAGGGTTCTTTATATTATACTGCATTTCATTATGATTTGAAATACAACTTTATAAATAAAAACATTAATATTTTTGAAGCCGATTGAGAATTTTTGACAGTTTGTTAAATGTCAGGCATTTATTGTTTTATGTATGTCGCTGTTAATGGCCAGTGTCCGAATAAAAAAAAGGCCTAAACAATGAGTATGTGGGTTATATTTTGAAACGCTTTTATTTTTGTTACTTTTCTGTTTCAATTTATTTAAACTCACGTTTTTCTAAATAAATATCCGTGAATATTATTCGCCCCCTTTAGCCCAAACTAAGCTTATCTTGTACTACACCTTAGTACAGCCAGCAGATGAAACTTACATACCTTTTTTTTGTAAATAAGTGGCTTATTGTAGTTGTTAGTACTATTATAATATATTCTGTGGTAGTAGTAATTTTTTTTAAGTTAAGACCAGCCGTGTCAGAGCATCTTTTTTTTTCAAGATGAAATAACATTTGCCTTATAATATAATTAATTGAAACCTAACGAACGATGCTAAGAAAGATCCCTATTACTATTCCTTACTAGGCTGGACACTCAAACCAGATTAATATCTTACTCATAGCATGAAATAGATATGAGTTTAGAAATGTAATTGATCTGGTTTGATGCAAATGTCAACAAGAGATTTCTGCCGGGAGCTATAGCTTCAAATGTCACCGGAACAGATCTTCATTGAGATTTAGGGCGGCCTTGCGCAGGCGTGGCCATCACAATGAATGCTTGGGACATTCTCAAAAGTAGTTGGAATGCTGTTTTGCTACTCGTGTTCGGCGAGATTAATTTGAGTTAGCTCTATTCTAGTGCTTTCAGTACTGCTGATAAACTACTCCAATAGAAAAGGGTTTAATTTATTTCACTTAATGGCACACTGGTGGATGGACGGAGACTTAAATTATCATCCTTACAAACGTGCCCTTCATTTTACAAGTCCAAGGAAAGAAGCGTCCGTGGTTATTATAAAATAAATTCTAAAAAGTTTTTTTTAACTTAGCCTTCCGCCCGCGGTTTCACTCACGCGTAATTTCTATTTTCAAATATCCCCCCCTTCCCCCATATTTTCGGGATCAAAAGTATCCTATGTCACCCGGGGATAGTGTAAATCGTTTTAGTAGTTTTGGACCCTATTCAATTCAAACAAACAAACGAACGATCAAATCTTTCCTCTTTATAATAGTTTAAAAGAAGATGACTCTAACACATTATTCTTGGCGTAATCCTGATAAAATCAAGAAGTTTACTAAACACCTGAGATGTTTACAAGCTCTCACTATTATAAATAATAAAACAAAGACTATTGGCTTCCATTATTGCTTCAATTTGTCTTGGAGAAACGTTATAGACGAGTTGCAGATTGCAGATTAAATATTTCTGTGTTGTTATACATTTATAGTCATGTATTTTAACATGAGTTGTAGTATTTTTAGCCTGGTGTGCTTTGTTAATTGTTTATACAGCATTTTTCAAGTTTCCGCTATGGACAGCACGGATAACTCGGACTCCAAGGTTTGCTATTTTTATTTAATATCTTAGTGTCTTTTTTTCTGTGCATATACTCGTACCTACTTTTTCACAAAAACGTTGAACCATTGAAACTAAAATCATGAATTTCTAAAAGTAGTACATAGTTAGTGACTTTTGGCTATTGTATGTTCCCTTTAAAATAATATATATGTATTTTCTTAAACGTCGTTTAAGTACCTGACCATGATCTTCGGGAACTGGGTTAATTCCGGAGTCAAGCTAACATTGTTGCGGTTTTTTCGAATAAATTCGGGTTTGTGATCACTAATTAAATCCAGTTTTGGCAAACGTGGTGGTTAGCCGGTGCTCAGCTTTGTAACGATAACTTGATTTCAAGAAGGAGGTCTTTGCCCTGCAGGGGCATTTACTTCGCTGATACTATATTTTATTTGCTTTTAATAACATTAAAGGAAATTTTAAAATATATTAAAACAGGTCCTATTTATTTTGCATTTTTATAGCTTGACCAGTTTATGTACAGTGCTAATGATAAATAGTAATTTAACAGGTATACTAGTAATAACAAAGTGGTTATTTTTTTAGTTTTATTGCACTATTTTGTACTAGATGTATAATAGATATTTTAAGATTTTTTATGCAATCTACAGATAGGAATACTCATGTAACTTCTTTTTTTTATACATGCTTTCATAAAAAAGATGCATAACATTATACTTTGATAGAAAACAAGTACTGATCGGCACTTCCTTTTTTAGCATTATCTATATTCCATTCCGGCAGGTTTTCCCCTTAATATTATTATTGCTAAAAACTTATTCTAACTTTGTTATAGGAAATGCATCGTTTCAGTCGCGAGAATCTTAACAAAGTCGTTAATAGACTTAATAACTCGTCAACAGATCAAAATGAAACAGTTTCAATATCGCCTAATATACGAGTAAAAAGACAAAGTACTGGAGGTAAGTTACTTTTGAATACTAGAAGAAAAATATAAGGAGCATCGTACTTATGACAAATTTTACGGAGAACTTTTCCTTTTGAAGACCATTATAGACCATTCACACATGATCCGTTTTACTGTTCCGTTTTATCGTATACGTTTTTTTTTCATCGATGGCGTATGTAGTTGTATGAGCGACTTCACACATGGCACAGTATTCTGTATACAGTAATACATACGCCATCGACGAAAAAAGACGTACACGATAAACCGGAACAGTAAAACGGAGCATGTGTGAACCGGGCTTTAGATGTAGTGGAACCAGAACCACTATTAAAACTTTCTGTATACAATAAAAATCAACTGCTTACTGATAATATAATATGGGATGCAGTAAATTAGATCAAAATGTAAATTATTAACGTAAATATTATATTACATACCACAGTCACAAGACCACAACTATTGGTACGGTTGCCTATCCCCCATAGATAGATATTATTCTACCAAATGCCATTGCTTTAGGGTTCTAGACAAATTCTCATAATACAATATGAGAGCGTGTAAATATCTCAGTTATGATACTTCACGTCTATACAAACAATGTTGCAAAATGTTTCCTTGTCTGCGGTCCCAACTTGTGTAAAACAGATGTCATAAATAACACTGCGTGCGTGGCGAAAATTTCCATTATTTTAGCAAAGAAATTATTCCTTTGTAATTCAGTCGCGTAGAACGAGAAAAGAATTATGAATGTTATAGAAGAAAAGGTTATTTTTAATATAGGTATAAATCTGTGTATAGAACAGTCAACGTATTTTGTCAAAAACAGCTTGACATAATCACAATAAAAACTGTAAAAGATAGGAATATCATCATCTCGATCAAGGGTAATTATAAATGAGGCTAGATTAAAGCTGTAACCACTATCTGTGGAGTAATCTATAATGATTATTATATGATAATAGGTAACTACACACTCAATTGACAAAGATTTTTGCTTATTTTTATGGTACAATACGAGTATAAGGAATTTGACAGATTTATTTATTTTTAGCATTTGTCACCTGTATCAAAACAATAAATCATTAAAAATCATTTTTTATTGCAATGTTAGAAAGACGAGCAGATCGTACACCTGATGGTAAGCGCCACGTCTGCCCTTAGACAGTTCAGTGCCAAACAGTAACAAAGCAGTTACTGTCTGGCACTGCCCTGCCTGCGACCGCTACACCGAGACGACAGCTAAATAATTTCTATTTCTTTTTAACTTCTACAATTTAAAGTTTTGTTTAAGCAACATACAAACTTGATAACCTTTAACTGTGTACTTTTCTCAGGTAAGTACACGGACGCAGCTCAGATGCCTCAAGTTAGGGTTCTTCGGTTGATCCTTCAGATGATCAGAAACAGTTGGGCTTCTGTGTACGTGGGTGGCGCTCATCCATTACATCACGAAGTACCAAAGCCTGTAGTGGAGTTATTCAAGCAAAAAATCGCCGAATATTTCTTCCCTCCCATTGGCCAAGCAGAAACGGCGTCTTAATCTATTATTTATATCATCCATGTAATTGGTATGTACATACTATGAACAAGTTTATTAGAAGTTTCAGTATTGATAATGTTTCATTTTCTTTAGCTTATTTTGATTAAGCATTATAGTTGAACGTTGAGGAGTTCTACAATAGAAGTAGAACAGTTTCTAAACAGTAACCCGTCTGACGAATTATACCCAATGATAATAATTTTATTAGGAGATTGTTCCAATTTTATTGGGCGTAAACGAAGGGTTCCGAGCTCCGAAGGCTCAACTAGAACGGCTATTATTCAGGTTCATCAGTCTCCGTGATATAAAACTTTGCTAGATATGACAATCTCATTGTATGTAATAAAAACTAAAAATTATAGTTTGCACGCTAGTTCAAGGTACACCCGCGGGCCGCGGCAGAATGATCAGATCTAGAAATACTGTTGAAGAATTTTGTATTTATTTGTATTAGGTTTAATGTGAGGTAAAAAAGGGGGAAGCCACCCAGTCTGCCTACTAGGATGGGACTAGCACTTGCGCGCATTTTTTAAGTAATAATTTTAAAACTTTTAAAAGTAAATGTACATAATATTATATACCTTACAAAATAATAGTCGCGAAAGACAGTCCGGAGTTTGGAAGTTGGTGGTTGGTTGGTGGGTGGGTGCAACATCTGCGTGGCTCGAAAAGCACCTACAGCAATTGGTCCTGCGCTTCATCTAGCTCTCTTCTCTCCGTCATGTTAGATTATTGGGTTTTCATGTATTATGTGTATCTGGAGAAAGATTATGTATATTTTTTTTTCGGGCATCAATGTACAGTCGTAAAACAATATTCCGTAGCTTATTTATTTTAATCACATTTTGGCCTGGCTGTATAACTTGAATTACCTACATTTGTGGCGTTCCAAAAATAAACTGTTTACTTTTTTAAATTCTGTTTGATCTTGCCAAAGAAGATGCGTTGTGTAATTCGGCATGCACCAACGTGGTTGCATACAAATTGCTGCAGGGCACATCTAGTGACTTTCTTTCCGTGGCCGTGGGCGGTGTGTCTTTTAGTATATAAAAGAGTCGCCTGGTATTAAGGCGCGTATTATACACAGATCTCTGTTGTGGTGCCTCCGATATGAAGGTATGAAAACAACCTTCAGATTCATTACGAATAACAAGTTTTTATTTTCTTTTTCGTAGAAACTAGTTGGAACTATTTTTAAATGTTTAAGTGATTGTGTCTTGTTTTATTATTACAGTGTTTGTTATTAAAAATAGTGCTAATTTGTGTATTTAGTGTCGTTCTAGTGTGGTAAATAGTAACTAGTGCAAAACTAATCTTGTGCATTAAATCCGACAAAACAAATATTTATATTAAACAAATATGTAAACAGACAGATAAAAATAAATATAACATTTCTACGTATAAGTTCGTTTTCTCTTTAAAACACGCTACTACTCACTATTTACTCTACTTACTCTACTATGCTTACCATTTACTTTGTAGTTAAAAATGAATGAATTTAAGGTCTTGATTAGCCGGCATGAAAAATCTTTCACGAATAAAACTATAATATTGAATAATCCCGTGTTATTTTCGTGGTAGGTGTGGTTATTACTAGTGTGCGCGGTGGCCGGGAGCGAGGCCGGGAACGTGGTCGGCACCGCGGTCGCGTGGCCGCCGGCATCCGTGGTCAGGACCGTGATGCCGCCGCAAACCAAGACCGTTGCTTACTCCACCACCCAGTATATTAACAGTGTAAGTTGTGTTTATTGTTTTGATTATTCAGTCCACTCTGCCATTTTCGAAGCTTTGCTCGGGCGTTTCATTTCAACCTAAGTGAATTTTAAACGTTTAGATTATTTAATTACAAATAAATATGAATATGATACATAATATCCGCTTTACGATTCGTTTTAACGTAAATAAATACCAAAATGCAGACCCGCAGTGCCTTAGCTCGCCAACTTGACCTAGCTTTAAAAGAATTAAAGGTGTCTAAGGAGTTGATCGACCAATTTCACCAGGAAAGAGACGATAATGAGAAAGAAATGTTAGAGGTTTTGAACAGAAATACTGTTTTAAAAAAAGAGATGGCTGAGTTGCACACACAGTACATTCTAGCTATTGACGACCGGGATAGGTTACAAGGCATAGTTGACGAATTTGGCGAGTGCAGCGAGGACTACGTGCGTGGCCTAAGGCGCATCACCATGCTGGAGCATGAGCTACAGGAGGCCCACCACCACATATCGCACATGGAGTCCGAGAAGACAGACGCCCTGGTCGACCAAAGCCAGAGCCTATTCAGCGAATTAGTTAACAGTGCACCCAGCCTGGTTTCTGCTGCTACTGACATACCTACAATTGATTTAACAAATGAATCAAAACTAAATTCCTTGCCCTCAGTAGGAATAGTCAAATGCAGCAAAAACAAGTATAAAAAATATGTAAAAATCAATAAGTTTATAAAAAGAACACAAAAATTAATAAAGAAACAAAAATGTATGTTTAAAAGTGTAAAATATATTAATGAGAGGAGGCGTCTAGGTGATGAATTAGATGTTTATTCTATAATGTTAGAGAATAATAAAGTGTCACATGAAAAAAGTGTAAAATTGTTCCAACAAGAAATATACAGTCTTCAGGAAAAATTAGAAACGATTACAAGTAGATATAATTATAATAAAAAAGAGTATGAGGAACATGTTTTGGCCTTGAAGAAGCTCATGGACAATTCAGATTCAAACCATAATATTAGTAAAAACAATTGTCCACTGAGTACTCGGTCAGAAAATGAGTCATCATCCTCTCACTATCCATTTAACTTGGATAGTAATAAATCCAATTATGTTATGTTTAGTGATGACGTTGGTAAACATATGGGTCAATTTTTAAGTACCCAATTAATTGAGCCTGTTATCAATTACTGTTCACCAGAATCTTCATATGATTATATTATTGATAAAATTATTAATTATAAATTTAATCCTAATACAACCTTAATAATATTAATTGGTAACAGGGGTAATCTGAACAAAGGAAAATTAATAAACCATTTTAATAACTTATGTTCTCTAAATGTAAAGAAAATTATCTTGTTCACATTACCTTATTTATCAGGTGTGCCACAAGTAGAAAACGACCTAAGATATAAATTAAATATGTGCTTTGACACTATGACATTTTGTAATGAAAAATTTCATTTAATTGACATTAATAAAATAATTAAAAACTATAGTATACATGCGACAAAGGATAAATACTATCCTACTAATTATTGTAAACGACAGATAGCTGTGTCGCTATCTTATTTTATTATTAATTCAGCCAAGAACTTGGCTAACAAGCCTGCTTCTATTGAGCAGAGCAGTAGATCTGACATCAATCAGACTTTGGATTTTAATCCAAGTAATTTAAATTAAATCATAAGACAAAAGAGGACATCTCTTGCAAACCTATTACAGTGACGAAGGATAAGTCTTGTAATTTTTTTAATTTAGTTCATCAAAATATACAAGGCTTCTCTGGTAAGGAACTTGAAATAGGTTTATTCTTAGACTGTATGAATATACATGTCTTATGTTTAACCGAACACTGGTTAAGACAAGAAAATTGTTTAATAAGTATAGATAATTTTAGGCTAATTAGTTCGTTCATGAGAAAATCTGCTATTCGTGGTGGGTCACTTTTATTGGTACATAACAAGTTAAAATGTAAAGAACGTAAAGATATAGTAGCCCTTTCAATTGAGCGAACTATAGAAGTAGCATGTGCAGAGCTAGAACAATATATTATAGTTTGTGTGTATAGACCCCCGGCTTCAGATTATAGTTTATTTGAAACCACAATGGAGGAGATACTCAAGAAAACCTGTATGTCAAATAAAAAAGTTGTTGTATGTGGAGATTTTAATGTAAATATTCTGGAAGGTTCACAACTGGCCGTAAGATTTGTTAACCTGTTTAAATCATTCAATTTAGTAAATCTCTTTACTGAACCTACCAGGATCACACCCACTTCTGCCACCTGCTTAGATAATATATTTTGTAATAATAAGGTAATTGATAAGAAAATTATTAACTGTATCCAATCGGACCATAGTGGCCAGCAAGTTAAATTTGAACACTGTGCTGCCTCTAAATCTGTAGAAATCATTTGTAGGCCTGTCACTGAAAGACGTAAAGATAAATTTAAAAGCAACATTGATAGAAAAATATCTGATATTTCTCTTCATGGCGGTGATGTAGATACTCTTTATGGAAATTTATTTGGCTTGCTAACTTCTGAGTTTGACTCAACATTTACTAAAAAGACAATAAAAACGAATAATTCTAAAGCTTCATTCAATGACTGGGCAACTACAGGTATTTATAAGAGTAGACATAGATTATATGAACTGTATGGTTTAAAAGCATGTTCTAAAGATCCAAAGGTCATAGAATATGTTAAAAACTATTCCAAGATTTTTAAGAAAGTATGTTATAAAGCAAAATCGATTTACTTGCGTAACAAAATAAATAAGTCAAGTAACAAAGTCAAAGCTACTTGGAATATAATTAATAAAGAGACATGTAAATTAAAGCCATACGAAAGCGACTATTCCTTAAAAGTTAACAATGAAATCCTTAAATCTGATATAGAAGTCGCTAATGCCTTTGAAACTTTTTTCTCAAATATACCTATTATAACAACTAGTCAATTAAATTCTAGCTCACACCAAGCTCAAATTTTATTAGCTTCGAGTGTAGCTGAATGTCAGATTCCGTTTAAATTTAATTATATAAACCCAAACACAATTATGAAAACGTTCAAAGAATTGAACATGAAAAAAACCGAAGACTTATGGGGCATCTCTACTGATATAATGAAAACAGTAATTGATGTTATTTCACCCCATTTAGCATACATTTTTAACAAATGCATTGATGAAAGTCAATTTCCCAATTTGATGAAGTACAGTAAATTAATACCTTTATTTAAATCGGGCAATAAAAGTGACCCATCCAACTTTAGGCCAATTTCTATCTTACCATCTTTAAGTAAAATTTTTGAAAAAATTATGTTTAATCAATTACTTGAACATTTCAACATCAATAATTTACTTCATAAAAAGCAATATGGTTTTACTAAGAACAAAAGTACAACCGATGCGGGAATTGAACTTATTAAACATATCCTTGATGCTTGGGAAGGTAAACAGAACGCAATAGGTATTTTTTGTGATTTATCAAAGGCATTTGATTGTGTTGACCATACAATATTACTAAATAAATTAAAACATTACGGTGTCTCCAACGCTGCCATGAAACTAATTGAATCGTATCTCACTGACAGGATACAAAGAGTCAATATCAACAATATTAATTCATGTGGCGCTAAACTGAGAATGGGCGTGCCACAAGGCTCTATACTGGGCCCTTTGCTATTTTTGATTTATATAAACGATCTACCATACTACACCGGGGACCTCTGTGAGATAGTTCTGTTTGCTGATGATACTTCTTTGATATTTAAAACAGATAGAAATGAAAAAACATTTGACAAGGTGAACAGGGCTCTGTCGCGAGTGTCACAATGGTTTAACACAAACAACTTATTACTGAATGCAAAGAAAACGAAATGTGTTAAATTTATGATGCCTAATGTAAAACAGATGGATACATTCATTACTATGAATGATGAGCAATTAGAAATAGTTAATGATACTTTGTTTTTAGGAATTAATATTGATTCCAAACTTCAATGGGGTCCTCATATTACTGCATTAGCAGCAAGACTTGGCTCAGCTGCTTATGCAGTAAGAAGAATAAGATATATCACCGATGTTGAAACGGCAAGATTGGTTTATTTTAGTTATTTTCATAGTGTCATGTCATATGGTCTACTGTTGTGGGGCTCTGCTGCTGACATCGAGTCTATATTTATATTACAGAAAAGAGCTATTCGTGCAATCTACAACCTTAGACCTCGTGACTCGCTCAGAGATCTATTTACACAAATTAACATTTTAACCGTTCCTTCACAATACATTTTTGATTGTTTAATGTATGTTCGGAAGAATTACAATAATTTTCTAAAAAAATCCGACTGTCACAAATTTAACACAAGGAATAAGCACAGACTTGCCGTTCCTAATGTCAGGCTTCATAAAACAGGAAAGTCATTTGTTGGACTGAGCATTAAACTATTTAACAAAGTACCACAACGTCTTGTAGAATTACCTTTAAATAAATTTAAAGTCGTAATTAAAGATTACTTTATGAGGAAAGGTTACTATAAAGTAGAAGATTACTTATATGACAAGACTCTGTGGACATGAAACACATTTGCTTCTCTGCACATCTACTCATAAGCTTATTTATTGTACTTATTATGTACATATATTATTATTAAGTTGACATTATATTGTTATTAATTTGACATTATATTATTATTAAGTTATTATTGTACAACACAAAATGATTTAAAAAAGGCTATCATAATATGTAACTGTTGAGTTTCTTGCGGCACTTCTTCTCAACAGCAGGCCATTCATTCACGTCGAAGTGCTGGTAGGAAAAAAAGTTTATGACGTGCAAAAGAATTTCTTGGTAAATCAAATTGCAAAATAAATACTTTGACTTTGACTTTGACTTTGAATACAATGAACATGAAATAAAATACTTGCATACATATAAATGTGACGCTAAAAGATGTCCTCATTCTTAGCAGAAGTTTAGTGTTACGTATAAATATTTAAAATGAAAGGTATCATCTATTTCCAGCTCTGAACTTACATAAAAACAAAGAAGCTGCAAGTGCATGCAAATGTTCGCATAAAGTCTTACAAGGACGTTTCATAAATTACAGGTACCGTCATTGTCGTACTCCGTGGGAGTTCAGCCTCATTTTGGTTACCAGTTCCCGCAAGTGAGTGCATTCTCGCCAGTCCAGACGTACTACCCCATCGCTGGTGCCTCATACTTCCCGTCCAGCAGCATTTTCTACCCATCAGTTGCTCCGATTGCATCTCAACAGCCGATAGCAAGCTTCCCAAGTTTCCCGGCAGGATTTCCCGCGGGATTTCCTTCTGGTATCCCAGCAGGGATCCCAGCCGGCACCCCGGCAGGACAGGCCCCAAGTGCCCCGGCTGAAAACCCAGCCAGTGACTCCGATTCCGAAGTTGTAGACTCGGCAAATGCTCCACAACAGCAAGATGATCAGCCAGCTCAAGATCCGGCGCCTTCCCAGCCCCCTGCACCACAAGCTCCACCATCTAACGTCTTCCCCAGTTTCCCTCAAATACCTCAGATACCAAACCCGTCGTTCCCCCAAATCCCTCAAGAAGCTTTCCCCGGATTCCCGCAATTTCCTCAGTTGCCCTCAAATCCCTTGTTCCCACAGAATCCCTCACCTTCTCCACCCAGCTCGTTCCCCTCACCGTCCCCACCCAGCTCGTTTCCCTCACCTTCTCCACCGTCTAGTTTCCCTGGAGCTAGCAACGACGATAGAGGCTTAAACGATGAAGATACCATATCAGTAGAATCCGCTTAATTGGTATATTTTTTAAATAAATTTCGTACAAAACTTTAAAAAGTTGCTTTGTATTCTACCCCTTCAATTCTGATCCGACGATCAATGATAATAAACACTTTAGGCAATAAAATTGGATGATGAAATAAAATTCTGTTCACAATGCTACCCTTCGTTATTTACTCGTATATTTGAGTGAATTAGGAGTACATGTGGTAGGTAAGTCGAGCAGGTAAAAATCTATATTGAACAGCGTGAATATACTTGTTAAAAGGTTATTTTATTTATCTTATCAACTACTTGACTGCATGGATAAGCCTGTTAGTTATACTGTTGTTTCAGTACTTGGTAAAACCCACAAAAATATCTATGGAATCCCACAAATCATAATCAGTACATTTTCCTTTCTCTTCTATGTTAAGTTACTGGGTTATCATCTGATCACTGGGTTTATATAATCTAGTCACTGAGTTTAGAAGTCTCTGATTTAAGCTCATCTTGTTTTTTCAAATATCATCAGTACCTACCTCAGTTCATGTGTTATTCTGCCATTGAAAAGCCACCACAATTTATTCGTAAGTAGCGTAAATAAAAACGACTGCATGTAGAGGGCCAAATAAACCATTTCTTTATATTCTTTATTGGACATAATAACTTTTAAGTTAGGGTATATCTTACTAAAACTACGTGTAGACAAATTTAAGATTTTTTGCTCTGTAATTTATTGTAGATGTGAATATAAATGTACCGCGACCTAAACAGTTATTTGAATAAACAGAGATTGTTAGTTAAACGGCATAACATACAAATTGACCACTTCAAAGATCACCAAAAGCCAGAGTTCCGTTGTTCAAGCCACTTCTCGAAGTCCTCTGAAGTGGTGTTCATGCCGGTGATAGCCATTGCGAAGGTGAAGGTGTAAGGAAACCAGTCGGTGTGGAACTCGACGGTCACGTTGAAGCCGGTGACGCCGACGATCTTCGGCTTAGTCAGCCGGTTCGGCATCGCCACTCGCACGCACATTATAGTGCATTCGATGCCTGCGGATATCTGGACAACAGACACTGAATATTTACACGTAAAGACAAAGTTTTTTATGCTTCATCAGTGGGCATACACTCTTACGATTCCTGGCGAAGTGTCCCTCAATGAAATAGGCCGCATTGGTCGCTTTCTATCAGGTGGGCTGCGTGCCAGTCCGCCAATTGATCTAGTATGTATAGTAAAAAAAGACGAGCATGCAGCCCACTTAATCAAACCAGTGCTTGGTTAAGTACTAGGCACTCTGTAGACTCCTCAGATCTTTGAGCCTTAGATTTTAATACGATCTCCCACATGAATATTATTAAAACAGAGCTAGATCTGTTATGGAGGCTGATTTCACCTGTGAGGATATTAGGTGGCCATTCGCACTCTGAAAAGTCGTTCCACCAACTACACCCACTGCGACAATCGAACCCTCGTTCTCCAGGTTTTATACCTGAGCTGCTTAGTGACTCTTATTGTATAAATCAATCAAAAGGTTATCCTTTGACGGAATTCCAAAATTGTGTTCTTTGCTGATGCCTACATTTATGGTTGGAGTCATACGATTGAGCATTTCAGGTCGTTGATCTGTCAATAAGCACAAGCTCTTTGATCATGTTATAATATATTAAATTTTAATTGTTTATTCCACCGCAGCTACATTAAAATATCAGGTAGTAATAGGTATTTACGCAAACAGCAAGGCGGTAAATAATGGGTGTAGTTATTTCTTATTGATGAAAGTTTCAATTATTGCCTGTGCTAGTGTTCTAGAGAATAACATTTCTGGATTGAATAGATTCAATCCTTATTTTCAAATATTATAAGTATAATTGTGACCTTCTGATTCTTAGCACCGTTAACACCCCCATAACTATAAAATCACAAAGTCATGCGTCTAAGTTGTTGTTCGATTAGGCACTATTATAGCTCAGGGATTAGAAATCGCTGGCATCTCTCTAATTTTAACGAGAAAAAGTTCTAAGAAAGAAATAATCTCACGTTTATGTTTGTTTATTTACTATAAAAATAAAATATCATTACAATAATTGTGCAGTTAGTCCAATTCATCAGCATCAAAAGATCACCAAAAGCCGGGTTTTCGTTCCGAGATCCAAGATTGAAAGTCAGCATCTGTCGTGTTCTTGCCGGTCAGCCCCATCGAGAAGTAGAAGGTGTAAGGGAACCATTCCGTAGCGAACTCAATGGTGATGTTGTAGCCTCCCACGCCCGTGATCTTCGGAGTGGCCAGTCGGTTCGGCATCATCAAACGAACACACATGATTGTGCATTCGATGCCCGCGGATATCTGGATACCAGAAACCGAGCGTCAATATTACGTAAACAATTAATTGTCGTGAAAAGATAGTACCAGTTTTAAGGTAGAGGTGAATCTAGAAACGAATAAAGAATTTGATAGTCACATTTTAAAAGTGCCATGATTGAAAATTTTGTTCGAAAAAACATAAACGTAGACGTCACAAAGAGAATAAGAGATAACACATATATCCCATAATGTATTACCACCCTCGAAGCAAGTCAAGTCTATGAAATGTAATCATAACACTTCTATTCTCTCTGATATAATTAACACGAATAAAAGTTTGAAATAATAAAACAGAGAGAAGAGAAAAAATAATTACAATAAATGATACCTACTCGAAAGAAGTTGTGTTTGACAGATCAACGCTAAGCCCAATAATACTAAATATTTATGTTTATTATTTCTGTTTTTCTCGTGAGCCACAAAACTCTATGCATAATGTATATTGCATTTCAGTAGCATTTTTTAGTGTTTATTAAGATAGGTATTTTATGCGTGACGCTCAAAAATAAAGATAAGAGAGTCGTTGAAACAAAGACACAAAGTAAGAAGCTTTGCACATCAGACACAATAAAGGTGCCGTAAAGTCTTAAATATAACCTAAAAACAATAAAAACAGTAAGCCCATATTTTGTAAAAAAAATTATAGTATTTTTTTTAAATTAGCTGCCTGTTCTACGATGCATTAAGATCACTAAACTAGTTACTGTCTAGAGTTTAAGGCGCGTAAATATTAATGAATGATCAAAGGCATTGTAGAGCCTTATCGATTTTTTAAATGACTATTCTATTTTGCTACGAATTCATTGAGCTATTATTACTACGTACAGTGCATAATATTTCTATGTACGAATTAAGAAAATAGTTACCTTCATAACAACATTCAATCTGGCCGGAGGATCTGCGTTAACCTCGAAGTTTTCCGTGTAGAACATGGAGTGCATTCGTTGTTTCTTGTTGCTTTTGAAACACGCGTTGCCGTTGACGTAGGTGCGAGCGCGCCAGCCTTCTTTCTGCACCCTTCTAGTACGCAGAAAACCGCCTCTGTTCACTGCCATGGCTGAGGTAGTAAAAAAAACCATTTTAAAAATATATCCATTTTCTAAGTTGCTTAAACATTTGCGCTTCAAGAAAAAAAAAGATTTTTTTTTGCCAGAAGAAGCGTTGTGCTTACTATCATATAAATAAAATGATTCAAAAACTTCATTAGATAAGTAAATATAAGAAAAATTGGGCCATGCACATGTCACAGTTTTCGTAAAGCTATAATCGGTCCAAATATACTGAATGTGCCTTTAATTAGTTCCACATTGGCACATGCAGTTTCTAATTGGATCCACCTTCCTCAGCACATCTCACCTGTTCCTCCTTCAACCAGCTTGAAGTTATGCGGGTATGGCTTAGGAAGTACGTGTGCTGTGATGACGTTGATGATCCAAGTGTTGTACGGATAGACGTCAATGTACAGCGGCGGCTCGCTGTTGAGGCGTCTTCGCATGGCTCTCTTCGAACATGCCGCTCCACCTGCCGCCACCCCCAGGACCTCAAACATTCCCTCAGGAGATTGGCTTACGATGGGGGCTCCTGGGCGGACTCCACAGCCTGAGCTGCAAAGGACGTGCGTCACGCCCTCGCTGCCCAGTTTCTGCGAATGATGACGTATTATCAATGTTTTTTGTAACTTGTACTGGGATTAAGAATGTTGTAGGATAAATACCGTTTTCATGCGATGTCTCCGGCAGTCTTTGTGAGTGTATAATCTGAGAGTCTTTTTCCCTAGTCTCTCAGTATCGAAGTCTCTGGGTACAGCTAAAAAAATAATTGTTTGGTTAACTTATGACTTTGTTTGATTCTGATTCTATTGCTTATAATTTAAATTTGTGGAAGTTAGTACTTACTGCTAATGTAGTCAATCATAAATACCGCTCGATTTCTTCGTTTTCGCTTACGCTCTAGTAACGTCGGCAGACAAATAGGTACCACGTATTCTAAAAAAGCAAATATGCCGTCTTAAATCATATAAAATATAAATAAATTAAAAAAAAACTCAGGTTAAAGGAGTTTGAATAATAATCTTAGAGTACAATTATGTTTTTCTGTTATTTGTGTTTATTAAACATTAGCTCGGAATGATATTTGTACGTAAAGCATATTATTTGATTATTGTTATTCAAATTAAATTTTGCTTACAATTGCACAAATTTTAACATAGTAGATAAAAAATATCCTACGTGATCTCATTGGACGAAGAAATTTTACCAGTGCCAAACTGTTTCCAACGCCAAATCTGAAAATGGGCAGAAAGTAACAAGTTACGCATCATTTTGTATAAATCTATATTTGGATAAGTTATTCTATAAATATTTTGCACCCGTGGTGCAGTGGTTAGTAGGTCTAATTTAGAACGATAGTTGCACCCGGGTGATGGTGTAATACTGTACACCTAGTTCTACAGTTAAGTTAATTTGGTTTTATATTCTAATTTGTATTTCTTTTTTTGGCTTTGATACAGAAAACTGTAGATTGTATTGATATAATTATTGTAAAAATTTGGCGATTTAAAAGAGTAACTATTAGCTAGTTTCTTGCCGGTTCTTCTCGTTAGATAACAACATTCCGAATCCGGTGGTAGAGTCACTATTTTAACCTGATCATTGAGGATTCATAAGTGCATCTCTGAGGCCTACATGAATAAAGAATATTTTGATTTTGATTTATTTACCTAGAGAATTCTGGATGAGGTGTGATATCGACTATCGGCATCTCTATATAGGCTCTCGGGCACTTCGCTCCTATCTTGGCCTGGAGACGGGTCAGGCCACAGTCTTCTTCATCGCGCTCGTAGTCACCAAATACAACGTTACCTCTGTACATTAAATTGAGATAACCAAGTCAAATCATATTATTAAAACTTATACACAGAATATATAATTATGTTTTTTATATTTTGTAAAATTACTGATAATCAGGTCTTTCATCTTTATATCAGCTACAGGTATCATCTTATATGTATTTACCATAAATTTGGTAAGCGCAGTAGATACTTATAAAAGTCTCGAAAATTAGCTAGTGTAATCAATCTATAGAAAAGCGTTTTATGAGTGTACTATATGTAGTCCATTACTCTATTTAGGGCATAAATTAATAATTAACGTATGAGTGTTATATTTTAGCGGAGAGTGTGAGTTAAATCCTACTATAAATGCAAGCTGTTTGGTGCATTTATAGTAGATTCACAAGCATTTGATATAAAAAATACGTACAGTTTATAGTTCTTCGGAAGGTGCAACATGTCTGTGGCAGTGCCGACGGCGAATTGCTTGTGAATTAGGATCACCCGAGGTGCCTTGCTGTGATGCGGGAGACCCGTTGTCACTGTAAATTACAATCACTTTTATTTTGTTGCTCTGAATTGTGAGATGAATAGGATTACTTACTTTCCGGGGAGTTACTTAATCACACTTATTTTCTGCCAAAATATAAATGAGGTAACTTTTTAAACTGATTTTACAGCTACAGGACACGCGTAACCGACTATGCGTACCTATGCGCTTTTCCGGCTACTTCAAGTAGTACATAACGAGTTCTTAACGTACATACCGTGTGTATATTGCACAAATCCAAGCCATGTAAACGTGTGTTCCTTGAGTACTCCATCAGCTGGCTTCAAGTTGAAGTCGTCATGGCAAATCGCGAAATCTCGCAAAATACATTCTACTTTGCAACTGTTAACTAAAACGATTTTAACAATAAAAAAAGCAATAATTATACAATTTGTTTATAAGTTACATAACAGTTCAATAGTTCTATTTAATTAAATGAAACATGTTAATAAGTAATCAAGGTTTTTTTTTTCCAAACAATGTTCATTAGGAATTTTTGGAACCCACATCGTGTCGCTTTTTAAACCGTTATTTTAAACACTAAACAAATATAACTAAGTATTTTGCACGTGGACAAGAACATAGTACATTTTATTATATTATAATGATTTTAACGTTTAGAAGATGTGCATTGTAATAAATGGTACTAACATATAACAAAAAATACCAACTTACGAACGTCCATTTTCCAAGAAAACGTAAAGATTACAACAACTTACATAGAAGTATGCTTACCACGGCGACATCGGTAAACAAACATTTGATGTTTCTTCGACAAAGATGCAAAGAATTCTAAACATTGGTCCTCTCTAAACAAAATTGGAATAGTCAACTAAAGACTTTTGTGTTAGTCAGCGGTTTCATCGAAAAAATCTCGCTTACTTTTAAACTGATTGCGCACTTTTAAGATATATTTCATATCTCAGTCTTTAGTAAAGACTGGTGCATGGAGGTTACCATAGAAATAGAAAAAAATTTTTTTCTTGTTCTGCCGAGGTTACCCACTAAACTGCCCCTGTTGCATGAGCTTATCTGCCAGAAACATTGCAATTACAACATACATTATACGAATATGTATGTTGCTTATTCCGAACTAGCGATCCGCCCCGGCTTTACACGGATGCAATGGTGTTTCTCTACTATATTATGCATGTTTTATACATAAACCTCCCCACCATAACCATAACCTTGCATAAGCCGGAATCCACTGGATGCGGGTGGCGCAGGACCGATCGGTTTGGAGATCCTTGGGGGAGGCCTATGTCCAGCAGTGGACGTCGTTTGGCTGAAATGATGATGATGATGATGATGATACATAAACCTTCCTCTTGAATCACTCTATTTAAAAAAACCGCATCAAAATCCGTTGCGTATTTTTAAAGATCTAAGCATACATACGGACAGACAGACGGAAAGCGACTTTGCTTTATACTATGTAGTGATAATACGATAAACGTTACTATAATACTTTATCGGTAGAACAAGTGAACATCACCACCATTTAGGTGAGGGCAAGGCGACATCTGAGATTTGGTCGGTATAATAAACCTTCATACAATCTCTCCTATCCAGTGGCGTAGCGTGGGTGTCAGCCGCCCGGGGCGGAAGACAATTCTGCCGCCCTTTTTTACAATTCTGCCGCCCCTATTTTTATTCTTTTTTGCTCATCCAGGAAATTTTGCCACCCCCTAAAAAGTGCCGCCCGGGGCGAACCGCCCCCCCGCCCCCCCATCGCTACGCTACTGCTCCTATATACTTATTTAGCGGCGGACGTTCAGGTCATTAATTGGGTGTTTTTTAATTTAGGCGTCACGAAACTCAGTAGGCCTCTGTAATTTTCGTTTCTTCCCCACTGCTCAACTAGATTGCTCAACTCCATAAAGTTGAGCAGTGGGTATTACCCACTGCTCAACTGGTCATTGCTCAACTACGATAGTTGAGCAGAGGGTCATACCCACTGCTCAACTAAAATTGCTCAACTAAGTACGTGGGTTTATTCCCGGTCGTCCCCACTCTGTCGTAATACTTTCAAGTAAAATGTGACAAAATTTGGAAGAAAGGTGGATCATCTTGCTTATTTATTTCATGCTGCCTTTTAGTAAAAGGACAGGTAAATCGATTTATCTCTCAATTATCTTAGAAATAATTCTTCTGTAGTGTCCTAGTGACCTCATTCATGGACGGCGATCTGTGCCATTTTTTTAATATATCGTGTTATTATTTTTCTTGTCATATTATTCTTTAACATCTGTAGGTACATAAACGAAAATAAAAATAAAGGAATATGTTATATTAAAATGAAAAAAACCTGACAGACGGATCTAGTGAGCATCAGGTGTTTGTAAGGGGTTTGAAGATTTTGGCCTTCCTACGCGTCCGCCATTTTGATTTTTTTTCAAAATAGCGTTCACTTAAAATTGTATCAAAAATCGATACCTTATATTAATACAATCATAATATGTTATAAGACAAAAACTAGTAAAGTGTCACATTTAAAAGATATAAGCAACCAAAGTAAAGTTTCTTTATTTTGAGGTTTTTTTTTCTCAAGTTATAGTTCACATAAAATTCATTCAAAAATAGATACCTGATATCAATACAAACATAAAATGTCATTAGACGAAAACCCGTGAAGTGTCACGTTTTGAAGATATAAGCAACTAAAGATTTATTTCGAGTTTTTCTTTTGTCTCGAGTTATAGTTCACATAAAATTCATTTAAAAATGGGTACCTGACATCAATACAAACATAAAATGTTATTAGACATAAACTCGTAAAGTGTCACGTTTTAAAGATATAAGCAACTAAAGTTTTACTTCTTTATTTTGAGTTTTTTTTCACAAGTTATAGTAATAATGACATCTTATGACATTTTATGTTTGTATTGATGTCAGGTATTCATTTTTGAATGAATTTTATGTGATTTGACACAAAAAATCTTAAAATAAAGAAGTTAGACTTTAGTTGATTATATCTTTAAAACGTGACACTTTACGGGTTTTCGTCTAATAACATTTTATGTTTGTATTGATGTCAGGTATCCATTTTTAAATGAATTTTAAGTGAACTATAACATGAGACAAAAAAAAACTCAAAATAAATTTTTAGTTGCTTATATCTTTAAAACGTGACGCTTCACGGGTTTTCGTCTAATGACATTTTATGTTTGTAATGATGTCAGGTATCTATTTTTGAATGAATTTTATGTGCACTATAACTTGACACAAAAAAATCTTAAAATGAAGAAGTAAACTTTAATTGCTTATAGCTTTAAAATGTGACACTTTACAGGTTTTTGTCTAATAACATATTATGTTTGTATTAATGTAAGGTATCGTTTTTTCATTGAATTTTAAGTGAACGCTATTTTGAAAAAAAATCAAAATGGCGTACCACAAGGTAAGCCAGCCTCCATACAAAAATCTTCAAACCCCTTTCAAAAGGAGCTTCTTGTTATTTTCCTTATTATAAGTTTGGCAATTAGTTAAAAGAATAAAGTCAATAAATATATCTTGTCGTTGATACTACTATTTGTAAGTTTCCTTGTTTTTATCCATAATGCTACACTTTATTCATTATATTTTATTTCATAATCCTTTAAGCTATAAATGAAATATACACACATCATTAAACATTTAATTATCAATATTAACACACAATTACACCCAATTACTTTTTTTAAATAAGTTTTTGTTCGTTTTATAGCTAAATTTAATTTATTTGTACATACGTATCGGTTCTAAAGAATAAAAGAACATTATACATTTCGGTAACAAAGCCGCTGCCCTATTTTTTTTGGATTTTCGTACTAATTTTAGAGTTCTTGCGGGTGATAAAAGTCGATGAATAAATCGGCGGGCATGTTCAGGCTGTGATGGAGGTAGAATTCGTGCATGTCGAGCCGTTGGATGAAGTCAAACATGACGTAGTACGCGTGCCCCTGGCAGTAGTACAAGGGGAGGCGACTAAGACGGAATAGGAACATGCGCGGTGCGAGTACCATGATGCGAAGCACAATGCACTGGAGCCGGTACCGTATGGTGTGCTTCGGTTCGATTAGCTGGAATATTTGATAAAGATTAAAGTACTTGGGCATAGGCAAAAAGCTTTGATTGGTCCTGCATAGAATGATAAACTTATGTTTTGCAGCAGTTTGCATTCAATTTGAATATATAAATTGCTAAAGTTTTTGATGTTTCAAGGAATATTAATCAAGGAAAAGTCATTTTAAACAGCAGACAAACAGCTCAAGTGCAAACTAGGGAGTTTGCACTTGTGCTGTTTAGCCAAAAATGAATATTTAATAATTAGATACTAGTTGGCTGGCAGTAGGTACTATCTGTTGCTAGAATTAGAAAACTGATATCTAGATCAGGTATCAATACTCAGATTAGTCGCAGGACCAGACTTTAAGACGAGAGACCAGAAGAACAGACCAGAATATTTTCGGTTTGTCCACTTGTCCCTACCAGTGTCTCCACTAGTAGAGACAAGTCCACTTTTTTGTCCACTTGTCCCTACCAATTGTTGTCGGTATAGACATGTCCACTTTTTTTCCACTTGTCTCCACCGGATTGTAATTAAATGGTTTTTATTCCCGGTCGTCCCCACTGGGTACGTCTGTGAAAAAAACGCTTCGTTCGTCCCACTCGTTCCGCTATAGACCGAGAGTC
Source organism: Mecyna flavalis (assembly GCA_949319885.1). NCBI lineage: Eukaryota > Metazoa > Arthropoda > Insecta > Lepidoptera > Crambidae > Mecyna > Mecyna flavalis. Next base: position 7,416,289 of record OX439426.1, read on the forward strand.
AAATAATAGGTTCGTTGACACTAATACCATAATACAGTTCCATTTGTTTTCCCGACATTTATTTGTTTTCCAGAATTGGAGTTCCATCATGGAACTGTATTATGGTATTAGTGTCAACGAACCTATTATTTAACTCTCGGTCTATAGCGGAACGAGAGGGACGAACGAAGCGTTTTTTTCCCAGTCGTACCCAGTGGGGACGACCGGGAATAAAAACCATTTAATTACAATCCGGTGGAGACAAGTGGAAAAAAAAGTGGACATGTCTATACCGACAACACTTGGTAGGGACAAGTGGACAAAAAAGTGGACTTGTCTCTACTAGTGGAGACACTGGTAGGGACAAGTGGACAAACCGAATATTTTTAGCAACAAATAAATTTTTAACGGCTACCACCCTAGAGATAGTATGTCGTGTCATGATTAGTGGTGCAATCTGTGGGTGCAATGACATAGAAATTACTAGGAAATTAACATAAATATGTACATAAATGTAGTCGGCCTGTGCTGACTGCCAAGTGGGGAACCAGGGCAACATGACCTTAGTGTAGTTATGTAAAGAAAAAACAGGTGGTTGGTTAGTATAAAATATACCTAACGGACCACCCAAACCGACCACCTAGGTGGTTGGTTAGGTGGTCCGTTAGGAATTAAATTCCTAATCGAGCACCTAGGTGGTCGGTTTGGGTGGTCCGTTAGGAACAATCCAATGAGTGAGGACTTCCTCAACGCTATAGAATACACGCCATGCAATGACCAGAATATTTTGCTACAAACCACAATTCAAAGAGAAACGTTACACTTGATGACTTTGAGGCATAAGTGCATTTAGTAACTTCTCTAAAAAGTTACGTTAAGTACTCTGGACCTTATTATATGCGCAGTCACTAGCCTTCACGCTAGCACGTGAACTAAAACGTTATCATTATATTATTGTAAAGTTTCATTAAAATCCATTCAGTAGTATTTACACGTGAAGAAGGTACAAACATCTATCCATACAAACTTTCGCGTTTATAATATTAGGACTTGTAGAATCTTGGATCATGGTGTAAGTACCCTGACTAGATAGGAATAAAACGCTCGTAGAAAACGTTGAGTCCATAATGCATAGAAGAGTAGAAATGCTGAGTGGAAATAAAAAAATCATTCAATAAGTGAGTGGGGAGATGTGGTGGACAAAACAGTAGGCTTTTGTTCAACATTGTTATCAAATCGGCTAAAAAAGCAAGTAGTCAGATTGAGTCTCAAAACTAATTTATTTGTACATAACATCTCATCGTCATCATTAAAGGAACGGCAAATTGCAGTTACAGATAGATCCTCTTTGTCTTACTTAGCCTACAACTCTTGAGGGTGGTAAAAATCAATGTGGATGTCAGCAGGCATGTTGAGGCTGTGATGGAGGTAGAACTCGTGCATGTCGAGCCGTTGGATGAAGTCGAACATGACGTAGTACGCGTACCCCTGGCAGTAGTACAAGGGGAGGCGACTGCGGCGGAACAGGTACTTGCGCGGCACCATAATGCGCATCACGACGCACTGGAGCCGGTATCTTATCGTTTGCTTTGGCTCGATTAGCTGAAACATGTGATTGCTCATTAAAAAAGACTAATTTCTTTCTCTCCGTCTACTGCTTGAGTGATGTAATTTTCATGGTCTTTTTTGGTTAGTTATTTCTTTTGTGTGATATCTATAGAGCCGGCAACGTACTTGTGACTCCTCTGGTGCTGCGAGTATTTATGGGCGGCGGTGATTGCTTACCATCAGGTAATTGTATTGATGGTGTATTTACATGTGTTTAATAGATAGTGTTAGCAGTTCAAGTGTATTTATTTATGAAGTTTGGAGTCTGACTTTTAAAATTTTGTACGGGTGCCTGTATTGTACAGTTTTGTTATGTTACTTGTTTTCTATGTTAAACTAGCGGCCGCCCGCGGTTTCACCCGCGTGGTTCCCGTTCCCGTGGGAATTGATCAAAATCCTTTCTTTTTTAAGATGTATTCTGCTATTCATGACGAAAACAAATCAAACAAATCAAAAACTATGGCAATCGGTCCAGCCATTCTCGAGTTATAAGTGTTGTAACAAACACGACTTTCTTTTATATATAGATGTGTAGTGCAATGAAGTATATATCTATCTACTTTTCTATTTTTAGGCGTTATGCAGACGACGGGGCGCGCCACCATCCATATTTTGTATTTACTTTATAATAATAATAAAATCATGTTCACGACATCTGGTCCATTTGCTTTTATTTTACTTGTTGTTATATTTTTTTATCTATTAATTTTCTATGTTCATATTTAATTTTATTTTTGTATAATTTCAGTTTATTATCTTTTTTAAATTTAATTAGTAACTAAACTATGTTCCTATGTAAGTGTAACGACTGTCGCTTAATTCTACTTAAAATTGACCAACAATGTTGTAGGGTAGGGTAATTAGGTCACGGGCCACGAGCGGGGCTCAATTTTCATTCTTAATGCAAATGACGGTGACGGTGAATACTTTTATCTTGCTTTTTAATTTGAGCCAAAGGTGCCCCCCAGAGTCAAAGTAGCCCTCAGTTATAGTAACGCCATAATACGAGATAAATCTTGTAGATACCCACATAGATATAGTCCGCCTGAGCAGAATCCCACGATGGGAAGTGGATGTAAGAAGCCTTGCGGAGGAACACCGGCGCATTGGACCCGGGCGCGCACCACCCGAACTTGTATGTACTGTGAATGTAAGCTGCAACAAACATTCATCAATTACAGTCATAATAAATATATAAATATTTAGAGCATCACAGCTTAGAGTCCCCGCACACGGGCCACACGCCACAGCCACAAATCGCCGCCACCAGCATAATTTCTGTAGTTTTCAAGCAAAAAGCTTGTGGCGTGTGGCGGCCACCAACGTCAACCGTGTGCGGCTAGTCCATAGAAAATACATGAAACCTGCAGGAGATATGCCGGTGGTGACTCTTTTGTGGTTGTGGCGTGTGGCCCGTGTGCGGCGACACTTAATTTATGTCTACACTATTGAAATCAAAGTAATCGTCGCCATGACGGGTAGGTACTGGCTCAATCACCGCGCTTGAGATATTTTATTTTGGAGCATTGTATCTGCTTCATGGTAAACTAGCGGCCGCCCGCGGTTTCAACCGCGTGGTTCCCGTTCCCGTGGGAATTGATCAAAATCCTTTCTTAGCGGATGCCTACGTCATAACATCTACCTGCATGCCAAATTGCAGCCCGATCCGTCCAGTGGTTTGTGCTGTGCGTTGATATCTATCTATGTCAGTCAGTTACCTTTGAGTTTTATATTATAGACTAGCGGGCGCCCGCGGTTTCACCCGCGTGGTTCCCGTTCCCGTGGGAATTGATCAAAATCCTTTCTTAGCGGATGCCTACGTCATTACATCTGCCTGCATGCCAAATTTCAGCCCGATCCGTCCAGTGGTTTGGGTTGTGCGTTGATATCTATCTATGTCAGTCAGTCAGTCACCTTTGAGTTTTATATATGTCGTGGCCATATCGTTGAATTGATCACTTCATGAAATGCTCGACCATTTCGTGAAATGGTTGCATTTCATGATGTGGCCAACTCAATTTGGCCAGATCGTTAAATCGTCTACGTTTCACGATTTTGTCATCCACGTTTGGCCGGATCGTGAAAAAACACAGTTGTCGCAAATATTTCAGAATGAAAAAAAACCTATCGGAGGCGGAAATCGACTCGGATGGATATAGGTTAGAAGGCTAAGGCGGGAGCTCTGCTCCCGCCTTAGCCTTCGTGGTTATTTTTTTTTATAAACCCGAAAGAAATTTTTAATTTGACTCAAAACTCGATGATCTCCAAATTGACAGTGAAAACATTAAAAATAAAAAGTGTCAATTCAGCCACTGTGTCCGAATCATGGAATTAATTATGGTCCGAATATAACGTGATGAATCTTCAAACATGTCAAGTTAAACTCATTCGTTTTTATTATGTCCGTCCGCGGCACAGAACATATGGTCCGCGGCCGCCATCTTTTACACATAAACAAAGCGCTTGCAGCGCCTCTACCGGCACTTAATGTAACTATTTTACGATATTATCAAAATAATCCTTGACCACATCATGAAGTAGTCGCCCGTATAGCTGCCCAAATCGAGAAACGATTTGGGCAGCTATTTCACGAAATGCAACCATTTCACTATTTCACGAAATGCAACCATTTCACGAAATGATCGAGCATTAAATGAAATTATCAATTCTACGATATGGCTACGACATATATATAGATAGATTATCTAATACTACTCGTAATATTATAAAGAGGAAAGATTTGATTGTTTGTTTGTTTGTATTGAATAGGCTCCGAAATTACTAAACTGATTTGAATAATTCTTTCACTGTTGGAAAGCTACACTATCCCCGTTGAACATAGGGTACTTTTGATCCTGGAAATTCTGGGGTGGATATTTAAAAAAAAATTACGCCTGGGTGAAACTAGTAAAACATAATTATTATAATCGATACAAACTCACATGTTCGTGCATAAAAATATTTTTACCAGGCGGGGATAGAACTCGCGTACCGGTGTAATAGCCGTCTTTTCAATTATTAAACCGAATCGGTCGCCAATAAATAATATTTTTCTGAGAAACACATAAATATTATTATTATCTTGTATGCATTCTCTTCATATGGGCGTAGAACACTTAACTAATTATCTTTAGCTTAGGTTAACCACTGAAGACGTGTTTCTTCAAAATGTTAGCATGTTAAGTATCCTATAATATAATGCATATTGTGAATACGTACTTCTGGGTAGATATGCGTCCTCAGCAATTTTTTCTTCTTCGTGTAGCGATAGTTGCCGTCGACCAGAATACATGGCGTCGTTCGCAGGAACTGCTCTCCATGCTTTACAACTAACTATTAAATCAACAAAAATGCAGTATTAGATCAATGAACATTAAGTATAATATATAAATAAATATTGAACAACATCATCAATGGCTTCAGATATAGTTTCACCAATCTGCACTGTCAGATATTTTATCTGAAATCTGCTGTTTTCTTGAGAATTGATGAAAATTGATAAAAGAGACACACATCAAAGATATCTGAGAAATAAATCATCACGAAATTATCTGACAGTGGTTAAAATTGGTTCGAAGTTTCTTTGGCAGCGTACAAATCAGTTACGTTGCACTATAATATAAGGTCAGCCATTTACGCGCCAGCTAGGTTTTTCATGGAAAGGTAGAATAGACTAAGAAAAAATTATATCTTCAGAAAATATACACAGAACTTACCAAATAATACAAAAATTATTAAATAATTTATGGCCACCATTATGTACGATATTTCTGTTTTATATGTTAAAAAAAGAATTAGTGCCTGTGACAGACGATGGTGAATACTGGTAATGAAAGTCACTCCTTCCGCTTTATTAATAGGTACATATGTACGTTTATTGACAATATTCATTCTACATTATCCGTTCTGAACATAGATTCCTAAACAGTTCGGTCTAAACATCCTCGACTAGATTACATCCTTACTGGACATTCAACAGTAAATTTTTGTTATTGACCGGATACGGTCAGCTATCGTTTAGTTAGACGATGGTCTATTTACGTGGCATACATCTACGTGATCGCAGGTACTTTACCATTAATGTTCTTTAAACGTGTTCAGTTGACGAAAACATGAAAGTGATTTTGTTTTAAGTTTTCCTCAGTGGACACGCATTTTGTGTCGAGATGACATAGTAATAAATGATAGAACATTTTAAATTAATTCATACAAACATAAGACAGACGTGTATATTTAGATTGTTTAGTGGCACGGTGCGGTAAATAGTCCTCCTAGCCGAGTTTTTCAAGCACAGGTTTGTGTACGCAAGCACAGGTGCACTCCCTATTTCCTCACTCTCATAACACGGTGGTTATGTTTTATTAATTCTTGAAATATACAGTATGACAGGAAATGCGAGGGACATATATTAAACCCCAAATAGTTCATGCTTCCATAAAACAAAATACTTAAGTATAAATCAATAAAAACTCTGGTAAATATCTGTCAATAACCGTAGTCGAAACCTGAAAATCCGCGTAACGTGCGGGCAGTCTTCTCTTCACAGCAGTACCTATTACGTGCACTTTTCAAGTACGACTTAAATTGTACTCGCGTACAATTTGAGTTTGGGGCGTAACCGGCCGCTCAGCACACGGGATTTTTAGGTAGTTCATGCATACATAAATTATTAGGATAATTATGAAAAAAATTAAGCATATATTTTTTATATCGAATTGTACTCTTAATCGGATTCTGAACACTCTTCTTAAATATGTTCCTCGGGTTGCCTAACACGCTGTAGAATTTATCGTTGTAAACATTTTATTACTATATGCATAGTATCATTCATAGTGGAATCGTGGTTACTTTCATTTGTTGTAAGTTGAAGGTTTTCCACAACAACATGAGGTAGCCAGGTTGCTACTTCTAAATTTTTGATTGACAGAATATTTTCCATAGTCGTATTTTTATACAATGGTTTAATTACCATACGACAAACTGTTCCTTATAACTGCTATACCAGTTATGTTGTTAAATTTTTGATATGACACCTGTATTATAAAACGCGGCTTAACTGCTAATTGGTGAAAAGTCTGAATGCTTCCATTGACGTTATTAGCAGTTATAATATAAGTTCTATTATATTACTTGTAGCTTCCAAAATAGCATTAGTAGAATTAAGAGTTTGGGCGAGTCTTAAATTGCTGTTATCAACAGTCATCATGGATAGAATCCATTATCCAAGCTATATTCTCGATATCTCCAGTTTCTATTGAGGACCTGATTTGCTTTGCTATTTGCAAAATCACTTTAAAGATTATTGACAAATAGTTGAAATAGTAGATATCAGCTGGAATCAAAATACTTATATCTTTGAGACTGCACTCTTACTACAGTTTTTGTCTTATTATCATACGAGTTTAATATCGTTGATTGTTTTCTATTTGTTAGGTAAGACTCCATTAGTTTTAGGGCGTTTCCACGGATCCCTACATGTTCAAGCTGTTGGAGTAAAATTTTGTGCACCACACAGTCAAACGCCGTTGATAGTCTATAAATAATCCAAAGCCTCTTTTTTAGGGTTCCGTAGCCAAATGGCAAAAAACGGAACCCTTATGGATTCGTCATGTCTGTCTGTCTGTCCGTCCGTATGTCACAGCCACTTTTTACCGAAACTATAAGAGCTATACTATTGAAAATTAGTTAGAAGATGTATTCTGTGAACCGCATTAAGATTTTCATACAAAAATAGAAAAATAATAATAAATTTTCGGGGCTCCCCATACATAGAACAAAAACTCAATTTTTTTTTTCATCAAACCCTTACGTGTGGGGTATCTATGGATAGGTCTTTAAAAATGATAATAAGGTTTCTTACATCATTTTTTTCTAAACAGAATAGTTTGCGCGAGAGACACTTCCAAAGTGGTAAAATGTTGGTCCCCCCCCCCTGTAACTTCTAAAATAAGAGAACGATAAATCTTAAAAAAATATATGATGTACATTATTATGCAAACTTTCATTAAAAATTGGTTTGAACGAGATCAAGTAATTAGTTTATAAAGGAGAAGACCGATCCCCATACAATCTTGGGCCTGGCGATACAGGGCTGTAACTTGGCCTATATTTTGTTCATTTAAAAACTTCCTACGAGGCCAATTTTCACTGCGAATTTCAATGGCCAAGTCAGTAAAATAATCTACTGAAAATATTAGAGGTTATGTATAACCCATGATAATTTTTAGTAAGAAAAGTGCTAGTTTTTGAACTTTTATTAACTCCCGACACAAAAAGAGGAATAATAGTGCCCTGTATGTTTGCCTGTGGCAACGACATAGCGGATGAACCGATTTTCATGCGTTTTGATTTATTACATTCTTAGGCAGTCTGCAGTATAACCAACATTAAACTATGACTATGAATAATTGACAACATACCAATTATGCATACCTACCTCACATGTTAATAATGCAAAGGATCTGAATATTATTCTTAAATAAATGGGTATAAAAACATAAAGTTTTAATTATATTTTATTCTTTATCATCAGTACAAAATATTAATATAGTAGGTATCCAAAAACTGGGCAGGGATGTTGTATTTTCTTGGTGTCGGGCCCATCCTTCTTCTTACAATGGGTCTTCGTATTGTGTTGTGCTGAAACGACCCGTTGCTATTCCACGATACAATTCCACAGCACAAGCATGTGCTTGCAAACATGTGTTTATACCCATAAATCACGCTGTAGTCGTCAATAGGCATTAGGTTATCCGATGTTCACTCAAAGGTATTCATGGGTTGCAGAAAACGATGTCCAAGGATTTTATAATAAATATAATTGATCGGTTTCAGAGTCCGTAAGTAAGCAGAGGTCTTTCAAAAATCAGGAGCAATACAAAGGAACACATTTATTACTAACGCATGAGTACGAAAAACGAAATAAAATCAAAATCCAAAATAACTGATTAAATATAGCTGACACTGACATTACTGACATTGACAATACAATACAGACAATAAATAGTGCCGTATATATCCGATTAAAAACACAACTGGTATAAATCGATTTTCGACTCGCTTTTTTGTAACAACGTTTAAAGAAGTAAAACTCATTTGCAAATGTCTAATCATATTTATCAAGTAACTGTTTTTACTTATAAGAAAAAAAAATATTCAGTATTATGCCAAAAAAAAGCCACCGTATAAAATATATTTAACCTTTAAGTACCGACGTGCGGTCTGAGAGGCCCCGGCAGGCACTTGACTTGCTACTTAACCCCTTTCCTCTCGAAATTCCGATCCCTGCTTTTAAGTAGCTGCAAGAACAGTGCCCACGTTGACATCGAAACAGGAAGACGTGACGTCGCGCGTGCATTTGGTGAGTAATTACGATTTGAAATTCCGAAGCGGCTTCTCAGGCCTCACGTCGGTACTAACGTAAGTTTTTTGTTTTATTTCTTTGTTACAGTAAACTGTAATTTTTGCAGATATTGTAAACTATGGATAGACCAGGACCTTCAGGTAGTAAAATAAATAGTTCTGCGACAGATTTACAGCGTTCAAAGAGAACTAGGATAGATATAGATGTATCTAATCCAAATTTTATGCAAGTGATTCAGGACTGGATCGCCGATGAAGATTCTAGTGGATCTGAGGTTGACGACGTTGGTGAAGATTTTTGTCCGGACCACAGTGAGCATGATACGGATACTAGCACTGATATTTCTGATGATCTGATGAAATAGATAAGAAATGCTCTATATACACTTGCAGCCGCCGATCAAGACGATGGCCTATGACAATTTTTTACCGGATTTTGGATATAAGTTCCGTCAATTCTCATATTTTACATGATGTACATGTGGGAAGACCAACTGATAGGGGAGCCTTTATAAAAAAATTAGCTCGACAGCTGGTATTAGAGCTTAGAGCACATGAAGCGAAGATTTTATAACCTAAAATTGCCTCGTGAACTTAGGATGAGTTTGGCAAGAGTACTTGGTTCTGATAAGCCGGAGGCATCTGAAGAAGCTGAAGAAGTCAAGACACGCAAGACATGTCTTTCTTGTCAACCGAAACTGAAAAGAAAATCGACGTATAGGTGCTATTCGTGCAAAAAACACGTTTGTTTACAGTGCGCGAAACAAGTGTGCCCTGACTGTGCTTAGAATTTAAGGTGTAGTTTGACTGTGGACATTTTTTTTTCTTTAACTTTTATGTTCCTACTGTATTTTTTTTCTTAAAGTTAAATTAGTCTTAAGTAAGAAACACTATTTTTTAATATTCTGAGAGGATTATTCTTTGTGTTATGATTTTTTATATCTAGTAGTCCGATTTTCCCCCAAAATTCAAGCCAAATATTATTGTAGTCATAAAATTAAAAATATAACAAAGTTTATTTTCTTTCTATGCCTATTTTTTCTTAAAACCCTTTGTTTTCCATCATATTGCAAAGACAAATATTTAAATCAACGCTTTCTTTAAGAAAAACTACATAATATAAGCGGCCTTTCAGGCCTCACGTCGGCACTAACGTTACAAAAAATGCACGTCGGTACTTAAAGGTTAAGTATCGATTAATATTAAATCGATTAAAACTGTCTCACTCGTTTTTTTTATTGTTATCAGAGCATTTAGAAAGATAGTCGAAAATAAGTCTAATGAAATTCGCGTTTATAAAGCAAGTTGAATATAATGAAATCATAAAAATCCATTTTTTTTTGCTGTTGGCCATTGAAATTGATGGTAAAACGCAAATAGGCTGATCTAAAAAAAAATATAGTTTTTTTTAGTATATGTTTCATGTCTGTATCGTTGGGCCCAAAATCGGTCTTCTCCTTTTGGGGGCTCCCCATACTTAGAACTGAAACTCAAAATTTTTTTTTTATCAAACACTTACGTGTGGGGTATCTATGGATAGGTCTTTAAAAATTATAATAAGGTTTCCTACATCATTTTTTTCTAAACGGAATAGTTTGCGCGAGAGACACTTCCAAAGTGCTAAAATGTTGGTCACCCCCCCTGTAACTTCTAAAATAAGAGAACGATTAAACTTAAAATAATATATGATGTACAATACCATGCAAACTTCCATTGAAAATTGGTTTGAACGAGATCAAGTTATTAATTTTTTTTAATACGTCATAAATCGTTAACCGCAATTTTCCTCTCATTCAATCAACTTAAATATAAAAACATCGATCAAACTTACAAAGAACTACAAGAACTTTTATATTATGATGATATTTGCTGCTACGGAACCCTTCATGGGCGAGTCCGACTCGCACTTGGCCGGTTTTTTAGAGTATATTTCTAGCCATATTTGTTTAAGTATTCTAAAAATGGCCAGTGTTGTATTTTTGCCTTTTTGGAAACCGAATTGATTTATGTTTAATGTCTTGTTTTTGGTCAGAAATCCAAAAATTCTATTGTTTTCGAATATTTTAGAATAATTTGGTAGTAACACAATGGGTCTGTAATTATTCATGTCAGTTTTTGAGCCCTTTTTGTGGAGAGGTATTACTAAACCTTTTTAATTCGTCGGGAAATATACCTGTTTCTAAAGTCAGATTTAAGATGTGTGTAAGTGGGGCAGATATAATGTCAATGCTAGAGTTAATTAGTGTTATAGATAGGTACATTATCAAAACCTGTACTTTTTTTATTGGAGATCATAATGTCATTGTTGCAGTGTTACAGATTTATTTCATGTTCGATCTATTGATTTCCGATGGCAGCAAAATGTTACGTTATAAATTGCCTGAAAATTGTAAAGTTAAATTTTTTACACGATGTTAAATTCAAGGTCTAATAAATTACTGCTATATAATATAATGTCAATATTTTTCATTAAAATCTTATTTACCATCATGAATTCGCTTTGAAATCAAAAGCTTTAAAATCAGAGGAGTACATTGCAAGCAATGCTTTGTGTGGCGAAGTGTCTCTTAGTAAAATATTCCGTAGTAGCCGCATTGTTGCGTGCCTGAAACATAAATTAAATAACATAGAAAACGTCACGTTTTCCCTTTACTTCTGAAAATTACATGCTCGGATATTTTTTGAAGTGAAAACTTCTTTAGCGGCGTTGTGCAACTCGCGACAGGATTTATGTGTCACGTGACCTGATCGAAAATCCATATAAAATTTGAAGTCCGGACACGTGTTTTCTACAAACTTATCTGTTCCGGTGGCCAAAATTGGAACTACGTGAAATGCAATGCAAAAACGATATTTAATGACAGTTTTAAATAGACAGTAGCGACGCCGCCACCGGAACAGATAATTTGTCGGTCTATAGACAATAATGGTTTTTTGTTCAATTTGACAGCTCATTTATTAAATGCAAAGAAAAGTGCTTCTTATGTACATCAGGAGTAGAGTAAATAATTGTATTAATAAGAACTGATGTTGTTTTCTTGAGTTTTATTCCTTTAGCCTGAGCCTTTAGCGTCATAGAAATATTATGTACTGACGTACTAGAACAGACAGCTCGAACAATGTCTATGCGCCAAGCGCGGTGGGGTGGGGCGCGCGGGGGCGGCTAATAAGTCATAGATGCGATGACACCGTCAACAGGCAACAATTTGTTTATATTCTGCCTATTCAAACAGGTACCTACGAGAGGCTAGATTAATAAACGAAGTCTGTTACAAATTTTATCCTAAGTTTTGATTTGATACAAAATTAAAAGCCGTATAATTTTGAAGTAATATTACATTTATTTAGTTACGAAGTAATGAAGTATTCCAAAGACATTAATTTAACTGAAATTGTATTTAGTAGAGAGACTAATTCCACCACTTTTTTTTAAAAGGTTTCGTATTACTGTCTCTGTAGCGAGACATAATAATATGTATTTTAGGTACATCTTCTGTGGAGTACGACAAACCACCCATATCTTTGATAGTTATTCTCTAAATAAGCGTATAAATATTATTTTTCGTTATACAGAGAAAAATTCACAGATCTCGTGCCTTTCACGACCTTCTGGAACATTGGAAATGTACTTAGATAGGGCAAACTATAATGAAAACATCTCTTTGCGCAAGTGATACACAAGGGTTAGTAGCAGGTACCGTCGAGTAACGTTATTTTTTATAAGCGGACTACGCCCTTTAACAATGCTCAGTTTTTTTCGCCTTTTGCACACACGCTTTCGTCCGCCAGATGTGGAATCATCAGCATTACCCAAGCCACGCTATTCCTACGTTCAAGAAGACGAACTATGTAAAAAATCAACATAGTCTTTTACTTGAAGGAACTTTCTACTTCATGTGTCAAACAATTTATCTTAGAAAAATATATTTGCTTTATCAGTACATCACGCAATCGATAATGATATTTGGAATGGACAATAAAACAAATAAGTTCTCATGGTTTACTTCAATGACAACGCACTATAGGCTTTCTATAACTTAAGCACTTCGATGACACCACCAAAGTCATGGGCCTTTTTCGTGGTTATAAGGGTGTTAGAGGACTCTGTAACGCCTCTTTTACAGGTAATCTTAAGTATTTAATTCTCAACGAACACCTTTATACAACTCATGTGAGAGTCTTTTTAACGCTACGGTGCTAGTTAGGCCAACCGTTATCAATACTTTACGTGACTCATTAGTCCACGCGCCGGACAACTCCGATAAAAAGGGCGCTACTACCACCTAAACGGTTATAGATAGCGAGGTCCGGTTTTTTGTAAACTGTAGCTCAACTAATTACCCCGATACCTTTTTTTTATTTTGTCTCTATCGTTTTTCGTTTTTGAGAAATTGTTGATTTAAGTTGAGAAGACCGTAAAAAATCACAACATTTTTCGACATTTTTGCACTTTTTCGAAAAAGTTTTTGAATTTTTCAAAATAAAATTTCACCGTCTTATAGACCTCGTCAAGACGCGTCTTTTGACACCTTGTTTACCCAGGTAACCCCAAAATTGACGACACCAGAGCGATGTCGCACTTTCACTGAAATTGGCCCCCTACCAACACGATCGAAAAAACATTTCCAATGTTAAAATCAAGCTAAATTCTACCTATACTTGTTACATACAAAATGGCACATCTTAATTTTTAGTCTTTGAAAAATGACATTATGGCGTCTCCGATAAAATATTTTATTTTAATTAAGTTTGAATTTGATTTTCTAGTTATTTAATAGTAGAAAGTTATTCCTTTGCTCTTGGATGTAATCAGAGATGGGCGTAATCAACTACTTTTTTAATCGGATTAATAATCTGATTGAAAGTAATCATGATTACTTTCAATCAGATTTTAGTAATCGTGATTACTATTAATCATGATTGAATATGTAATCTTTAATCTTGATTACAGTAATCAGTAATCTAAATTACATGATTATTCTTAACTAAGTTTAAATGAATTAACGAATATAATTTATATTTTATTGAGTTGCCATTAATTATCACAATTTGTATGCATCTAGAAATTGAGTGGTTGGCTGTTATTGTATTAGCCGATTCAAATGCTATTATTTTTGGAATTGAGCGACAAATAACGTCAACTGCGCCTGTCCGTAACGTTAGCAACGCATTAGTTTGTCAGTGTGTCATCATCACTATCGCGTAACGCAAATTCTTTTATCGTACGTGATCGAGATTCGAGTATTTTTTTAAGCTTGAAAGTATTGAGTATTTTTATTTCATTTCCGGATGTGAAATGGCGTCAAGTTCTTTTTCATCTTCATATAATAGCTCTGCATCGGAAGATGTGCAAAATGAAGGAGGAATTTAAATGAATTTTTATCTTTCTTCAGGGAATAAGTTGATAAGCGTCGGTGAACAACTGGATAAGTCTCTTTTTAAATGCATTAACAAATACAAATTACATTTATTTTGTAACGTAGACTTAAAACAGCTCCTTAAAGAACCTAAATTTAACTACCAAAAAAGTAATCATCATTAATTTCGATTTACCAATAGATCGTCAACTTTAAATTGGCCGCCCTGAAAGTATGCAAAAATGACATATCAACTTATTCACGCCAGGTACGGAAATAACATTCTGATGGTTCCAATACAGTATTTTTTTACGTCAAATAATTATTTAGGATATAAAAAAGCACAGAGTAAAAATAAAGGTGATTTATTGATATACACTATGTTCTTTTATTTTTTTAAATTTCGACTGTTGGTTTTATTAATTAATCATAATTTTGTAATCAAGATTACGATTACAGATTAATAATCATTAATCACCGATATGATTACATTTTTGATTGATTTCTGTAATCTGTAATCGTGATTGAAGATTACATATTGTAGTCGTAATCCTTAATCATTAATCTGATTACATTTTGCCCAAGACTGGATGTAATTACTAGAATTATTACTGCAATATCTCAACACACACGAGGGCATATTTAGTGGATTTTGACGTATTTTCGTTTATAATCAAAACAAGACTTTGGCGCTGGGGAGCTAGTATACGTAGTAATAATAGCTCAATGTTTAGCGTAAGGTATATTTTTCTTTGCATGAATGAACTGTCAAGTGTGACCTCTTCTACTATTATAGCCGCAGTGCGGTCGCTTCCTATATGCTTACTATGCTACAAAGTGACCACAAAGACCTTAATTTGATATCCTGCAAAATTCAAAATTTCATTGCCGTAATAAAACATTTAAAAAGTTTGGAATATCTTTATTCGCCGGAATTATATAACAGTATTTTATGGAAATTAACACCACTTCTCCGCAGTCTTTGGATCCGCTATGCTGCGGAGCATGCATCAGGTCGTATGAAGTTGGAAATGCTGTCCGATTTCCTGCGACAAGAGGCTCGTTCTCACACACATTTTGGCTTGTTACCCCAAATTCCCAGTGAACATCCTCGAAAGCGACATGTTGATTACTGTAACACCACTCGTGTTATTAACGATTCGGGAGTCTGCGGATTCTGTAAAGGGAATCATTTCTTGGCCGATTGCTCCAAATTCAAAAGTTTATCCGCAGATTCCAGTATGCAATTAGTTGTAAATTCCAAACTTTGTTTTCGTTGTTTAGAAAATAAATACCTAGTTGTCAATCAAAAAAGTATGACATTGACGGTTGTCAATCATTTTATCATCAGTTATCATCATTTATTACATGGCGTTTCAGTGTCACAGCAAGGAGTTTCTGATAAGTCTGAAAAAGTTTCTGATTTCATTAATTCTGAGAGATAAACTTTTTAATGTAATATAAATTGTCATGTTTGTGTACGATAGCGCAATAAATAAATATTGTATTTTACCATATAAATGATAGTACTTTTATACCTCTACCAATCAATTAAATCCCTAACCATTCCAAAATACATATCAAAAATGCACAACGTTAATATTCAGGTTTTCACTTCTGCCGGCACTCCCGGAGTGCAACCCGTCGTTTTTTTTAAATAGTGTGATTTCTTTTTGCTTAAATGAGAACCATCTATCGAAGTCAGAAACTCGATTTCTATGTGCTGGCCGAAAATCGAAAGCATTAGATCAACGACTAAATTATTTTTATTTTCGAGAATTTTTGGGACATAATTAAACTTACTGGTGAAATTCGTTTAGCGTGCTCGTCACGCCCTCATAGTATCTATAATATAAAAATGAATCGCAAAATGTGTTGGTAAGCGCATAACTCAACAACGCCTGGACCAATTCGGTCAAATTTTTTTTTAAATGTTCGTTGGAGTTCAAGGATGGTTTTTACGGCGAGAAAAATTGAATTGATTGATTGATCAATTCTTACGGGAACGGGAACCACGCGGGTGAAACCGCGGGCGCCCGCTAGTCTATAAATATAAAAATGAATCGCAAAATGTGTTGGTAAGCGCATAACTCAACAACGCCTGGACCAATTCGGCCAAAATTTTTTTAAATGTTCGTTGGAGTTTAAGGATGGTTTTTACGGCGAGAAAAATTGAATTGATTGATTGATCAATTCCCACGGGAACGGGAACCACGCGGGTGAAATCGCGGGCGCCCGCTAGTAAATAATAAAAAAAGTGAGCATGTTTTTCACTATTTTAGATGGGCAGATTGAGATGCAACTTTAGAATAAAACAAGCAACTATTTAAATGAATGTGTTGCATGCGTGCAAGAAGAATTATCCGGTATTTTCAGCTAGTCTTAGAAGACAATATAATAATGATAATGTCCTCCTAGCCGAGTTTTCGGCTACGGCGGCCAATCTTTTACGATCAGCTAACTACGCAGGATTTATTATAGTGCACAAGTGAGTGCGCAAGCACAGGTGCACTCCCTATTGGAAATAGGGAGAGTGAGGGTCACTCTCATAACACGGTGGGACAGCAGTCTGACACGACCGAAGAGAGATCAGGCGCAGGACCAACGGCTTAACGTGCCTACCGAAGCACGGAATCATCATTATTTTCAGACATTCAGGTAATTCAAGCCTGCAATGTCCTAACTCCTAACCAAACTGGAAATACTCACACAAAGTGATGCTCCCCGCGGGATTCGAACCTACGACCTAGGGGTTTTAAAGCCTAACGCTCTAACCACTGTACCACGGAGGCAGTTCAGAAGACAATATAAATGTTGTACGCATTTACTTACATATCTTGTGAAATCCAATGTCAGGTAAAAATTATTTTACTATCACATAATATATTTTAAAATAAATCCCTGAAATGTGATTTGAACTTTTAACTTAAATGTAAAATATAATTAAAAATTGTGCTTGGGGAAAATTCTCAAAGATTACGTCCATTTTCCAAGAAAACGCTCAGTCTACAAACACAAATAGCGCTGCAGTCATCTCGTAAACAAACATGTTTTAGTCGAAAACGTAAAGAATTCTTAACATGTTTTTGATTATCAAAATAATTGACAGTAATACATTTTGAAATAAAATTTTTAAATGAAATATTATGTAAAGTTTAAAGTATTTATGCAATACGTTGTATAGCATAGTTGCCAAAAATAGTCATAGTAAAGTTTTATTGAATACTAGCCTTCCGCCCGCGGTTTCACCCGTGCGTAACTTCTTTTTTCAAATATTCCCCCCTTTCCCCCTACATTTCCTGGATTAAAAGTACCCTATGTTCACCGGGGATAGTGTAGCTGTCCAACAGTGAAAGAATTATTCAAATCGGTTCAGTAGTTTTGGAGCCTATTCGATTCAAACAAACAAACAAACATACAAACTAACAAACAATCAAATCTTTCCTCTTTATAATATTATTATAATATTATAGTATATTAGTATAGATGGTTAATTTTATATACCTATATTTTCACAAAACTAATTTAGTTAAATGTTGTTCTTCCTTTTTGCCACTAGCTTTGGCGATGACAGAAAACATCTTAAGGAAAACTGCATTACTGTTATCGATAGTTTCAATCAGTACCCATCACTATTCAAAAATAAAACGTTGGTGCGCTTCGAGGAATACCTCGCACATTCGAATGGCTAAGTAAGCCATGATCCAATTGGTTTAGCTCCCTGAAGGGCTACTGTGGTCAGAATGCAGTCGCTCTAATGCAATAACTGGACTTGTAAAATCTTGGATCATAGTGTAAGTATCCTGACTAGATAGGAATAAAACGCTCGTAGAAAACGTTGAGTCCATAATTCATAGAAGAGTAGAAATGCTGAGTGGAAATAAAAAAAAACCTTCAATATAATTGAGTGGGGAGATGTGGTGGACAGAAGGGTAGGCTTTTGTTCAACGTTGTTATCATATTGGATAAAAAAAGCAAGTGTCTCAAAACTAATTTATTTGTACTAAACCTCTCATCATCATCATTTAAACGAAGGGCAAATTGCAGTAACAGATAGATCCTCTTTGTCTTACAGAGTCTACAACTCTTGAGGGTGGTAAAAATCAATGTGGAGGTCAGCAGGCATGTTGAGGCTGTGATGGAGGTAGAACTCGTGCATGTCGAGCCGTTGGATGAAGTCGAACATGACGTAGAACGCGTACCCCTGGCAGTAGTACAAGGGAAGGCGAGCGCGACGGAACAGGTACTTGCGCGGCACCATAATGCGCATCACGACGCACTGGAGCCGGTATCTTATCGTTTGCTTTGGCTCAATTAGCTGAAACATGTGATTGCTCATTAAAAAACACTACTTTCTTTCCCTCCGCTAATCTTGCTTGAGCTTGAGTGATGTAATTTTCATGGTCTTTTTTGGTTAGTTGTTTCTTTTGTGTGAGCTTTGATAGAGCTGTTATATATATTGTATTAACTTTAACTTATTTATGTGTAATGATATTTTTATAATTTTTAAAGCATATTGCCTGCTTAATGTAATGATATGTTTATGTGTGTATGTATAATTAATTATATATATCTATATATTGTATTGCTTGTTGTATTTACATGTTTTTAATAGATAGTGTTAGTAGTATAAATGTATTTATTTACTTATGAAGTTTGGAGTCAGGGTTTGATTTTTATACAGTGCCTGTATTGTACTGTTTTGTTATGTTACTTGTTTTCTATGGTAAATGTGTAGTGCAATAATGTATCTATCTATCTACTTTTATATTTTTTAGGCTTTATGCAGACGATGGGGCGGGCGGGCCGGTCTTTTTTGACCGACCGCGCCTGCCCGTCAATGCCCGCAACTGCCCTCACCTATGGAAATGCCACGCCGCCAGTGTCCGCGGGCACCTGCGACACGGTCTTTTTGGATTGGAAGGATTCCCTTTGCGTTATCTTTCGCGGTAAAATTGACCCGACGTTTCGACCACTTTACACGACGGTAAAAATAACAATTTTAATAGCTTTGTGACGCATACCACCTGAGTCTCCCCGTGATCATGACTGCTGTAAAGTGGTCGAAACGTCGGGTTTTAAATTTAAAATGTAGATTAAAACGCGAGTTTTTATCCGTTTAAAGTTGTTTTATTTAATGAAGTAGTAACCGCGTTAGTAAATCAGAAACCACTAGTAACTAGTAAGTGTAACGACTGTCGCTCAATTCTACTTAAAATTGACCAACAATGTGGGTAGGGTAGGGTAAGAAGGTCAAGGGCCGCTATCGGAAGACTTTAAATGTTTAATAATTTTTATTCATGCAAATGACGGTGACGGTGAATACTTTTATCTTGGTTTTTAATTTGAGCCAAAGTTGCCCTCCAGAGCCAAAGTAGCCCGCCGTTATAGAAACGCCATAATACGAGCTCGTAGATACCCACATAGATATAGTCCGCCTGAGCAGAATCCCACGATGCGAAGTGGATGTAAGAAGACTTGCGGAGGAACACCGGCGCATTAGACCCGGGCGCGCACCACCCGAACTTGTATGTACTGTGAATGGAAGCTGTAACAAACATTCATCAATTACAGTCATAATAAATATATAAATATTTAGAGCATCACAGCTTAGAGTCCCTGCACACGGACCACACGCCACAGCCACAAAACGCCGCCACCAGCTTAAGTAGTTTTCAAGCAAAAAGCTTGTAGGGTGTGGCGGCCACCGGCGTCAACCGTGTGCGGCTAGTCCATACAAAATGCATGAAACCTGCAGGAGATATCCCGGTGGTGACGCTTTGTGGTTGTGGCGTGTGGCCCGTGTGCGCCGACACCTAATTAATGTCTCCACTAGAGATGGGTTCCTAGCCGGATGGTTTGGATTATTAGCGATTATTATCCATTTGTAGCCATTAATAGCCATGCAATGGCTAATAACCCTGCTATTAATGTATTTGAAAGAAATAAATGTTATTTTTTTGTTTTATTCTAATTTTGTCATTACTAACCACATGAGTGTAAAGGGCGGGCGTTCTCTATATTTCATTCAGGAATTTGAGCTAATAATACATATATGGCGCGTTGACTATAAGTAAAACCTACAAAAATTCTAACCGATAAGTAAAAATTTAATATGTAAATAGTAGCATAATATGATGTTCAACTATGGGAAATACCTATATGTATGGAATAGGCTCCGAAACTACTAAACCGATTTGAATAATTCTTTCACTGTTGGAAAGCTAAACTATCCCGTTGAACATAGGGTTCTTTGATCCCGGAAATCACGGGGGTGGATATTTGAAAAAAAAATTACGCGCGGGTGAAACTATACATAAATATAGTCGATACAAACTCACATGTTCGTTCATAAAACAAAATGTATCTACCGGGCGGATCAAACTCGCGTACCGGTGTAATAGCCGTCTTCTCAATTATTAAACCGAATCGGTCGTCAATAAATAATATTTTTCTGAACTCGGGAAACACATAAATATTATTATCTTGGATGCATTCTCTCCCTACGGGTGTAGAACACATAATTATCTTTAGCTTAGGTTTCTTCAAAATGTTAGCATGTTATTGTATCCTATAATATAAGGCATATTGCAACATTAACATATTCAATTGTGAATACGTACTTCTAGGTATATATGCGTCCTCAACAATTTTTTCTTCTTCGTGTAGCGATAGTTGCCGTCGACCAGAATACATGGCGTCGTTCGCAGGAACTGCTCTCCATGCTTTACATCTGACTATTAAATCAACAAAAATGCAGTATTCGATCAATGAACATTAAGTATAATAACTATATAAATAAATATTGGACAACATCATCAATGGCTTCAGAAGATATAGTTTCACCAATCTGCACTGTCAGATATTTTACCTGAAATCTGCTGTTTTTTTGAAAATTGATAAAAGAGACACACATCAAAGATATCTGTGGGGAACGGTGAAATTGGTTCTAAGTTTCTTTGGCAGCGTACAAAACAATTGCGTTGCACTACAATCTTAACACTTAGGTCAGCCATTTACGCGCCAGCTAGGTTTTTCATGGAAAGGGGGAATAGACTAAGAAAAAATAATATCTTTTGAAAATATACACACAACTTACCAAATAATACAAAAATTATTAAATAATTTATGGCCACCATTATGTACGAAAAATATTTCTGTTTTATATGTTAAAAAAAAAGAGTTATAGTCTGTGTCAGACGAGGGTGAATACTGATAATGAAAGTCACTCGTTTCGCTTACCGTTTATTGACAATATACATTCTACATTATCCGACAGTCCGGTCTAAACATCCTCGACTAGATTACATTCTTACTGGACATTCAATAGCAAAAATTTGTTAGTGACAGAATACGGTCAGCTATTTCCTAATAAATAGTAAATACAGTCGGCTGTGAAAAATTCTTTTTAAATTGAAGTTACACAATATTAAAATATACTTTCTTAGCATACAATTAGTAAATAGGTAAGTAAAATTATGTCTGCAACTTATCACAATTTAATGAATGTATCTATAAATAAATATACATTTATTCACTACTAATAGTTGTGATGCTGGATCTTGATCGTTTAAATTGAGGTTTCATTATCGCTATCCACATGTTTCTAGTATTCGGATCGCAAATAATAAAATAAACAAAAAGTACAAAACCTTGAATTGTAGAGGTCAAGCAAAATAAATAAGACCAAATAAACTGACCAGAAAATGACGCCACTCCAAATATCCATGTTAAACCTAATAAAAAGAATAAAAATATGGATAACCTGAATTGGGCACATACAAGATTTCGATAATTTGCTCGTACGTCAGTACTTTTTGAAATTGATTCAATTACTAAAAGGAATAGAATAACATTTATAATTAATACTATACATACTGGTACGATAACCCCAATAATCATGTATAATCCATTTGGGTAACAAAAAGATCGACTAGAAGATGGACTGGGTATATAGTTTTTATAATCTATCACCAATATTAAAAATACTGGAATAATTGGAATACCCCACCCTATCAGAGCGATCTTAATCATAAATCTTGAGGGTCTAGAAACTCCTAAGACTCTCACATATCTTATGAATTGTAAAATTGCGGTAATCAACATCCACATAAAATTTGAAAGTACCGAATAATGAAATAATGCTCCTAAAGCAACACAGATAGCCGCCATATTGTTAGGTACAATGTGCCTGCCTTGACTCTCTACAATGATAGAACTATCTAAACTGAAAACTATTATAAGCATTATTGGTAAGGCAATAGAAAGAGACAAGTGTAACAAAACTTTTGTGCCGGTTTTTTTTCTCCATGAATCAAATACCGTTGCTGTTATCCATATGCCAACAATGCCCGATAAAGACAGAAGGCCTCCAGTCAAAGTAATTATATTTAATGCTTTTGCGTGTTTCTGAGACACCGTGGAGTTATCAAAATTTTGTCCCCTATTTAAATGAAGTAATTGAGCAAAGTGTGTTAAGTGATAACATTCACACACGGCTAAACTTTCTAAACGAAATTTTAATGTACAGCCTTGCCGCGACCATGAGCCAGGGATATTTCCCATGTTGTTTGATTGAAAATCCCAATATCCACAAGCCTTAGATGAACCAATTCCTTTTAGCTGCCTAAAAATCAAAGGTATAGGGTATTCCAAATTTGTATTGTAGCCAGGTATCGTAACTTCTATTATTCGACTGTTTAAAAAATGTTTATGTTTTATTAATTCTTGAAATATAGAATTATCGTTGTAAACATTTATTACTATATGCATAGTATCATTCATAGTGGAATCGTGGTTACTTTCATTTGTTGTAAGTTGAAGGTTTTCCACAACAACATGAGGTAGCCAGGTTGCTACTTCTAAATTTTTGATTGACAGAATATTTTCCATAGTCGTATTTTTATACAATGGTTTAATTACCATATCAGTAAAATTATTCGACAAACCGTTTCTTATAACTGCTATGCCAGTTATGTTGTTAAATTTTGGATATGACACCTGTATTATAAAACGCGGCTTAACTGCTAATCGGTGAAAACTCTGAATGCTTCCATTGACGTTATTAGCAGTTATAAGTTCTATTATATTACTTGTAGCTTCCAAAATAGCATTAGTAGAATTAAGAGTTTGGGCGAGTCTTAAATTGCTGTTATCAACAGTCATCATTCTATCCATTATCCAAGCTATATTTTCGATATCTCCAGTTTCTATTGAGGACTTGTTTTGCTTTGCTATTTCCAAAATCACTTTGAAGGATATTGACAAATAGTAGATATCAGCTGGAATCAAAATACTTATATCTTTGAGGACGTATTCTAGACCAACAGTTAAAAACTTATAGACATTATTGTTTTTGATGTATGTTTTTGTAAAATTGAACAAAAAAGTTGTGGTATTACTCGGTTTGTAATTAAAATCACATTTTCCTTCAATTTTACCCCAGAAACTGCCGCGAAGGTAGGATCCATGACATTGTCTGTTTACTGGTAGGCCATTACCCTGTAGGCAAAACTGTCTAGGGGCAGCAATATATCCAATAGGAGTCAAGTCCCAATTGAGCATAATACAGTCAGCCGAAGAAGTCGGTAAACAATAAACTGAACTTGATATGTTAATTAGCGAATAATTATATTTAGGAAATTCTATTGTAGCTCTCGATTGTAAAAAATCAAGTGTAGCTTGTAAATTGCGCGATTCTTTAACATAAGTATCGTTTACCGCTGCATGTACGTGAACTAAAATTTGCATTGTTTCTGAAGTATAGTCTAAAATATCCATTAATAAAACTTTTTCAGCTTGAAATATATGCGTTATTGTATCAGTTAAATTAAGAATATTAAAAACAGTTTGGTTCAAAGTACTTAAATCAACATCTAACTTAAGCACAAGAGAAAATACATGAATCTGACTACCTTGAGGATTGACAACAATTTTTTTACTTGATAACAAAGAAAACCTATTTGTGTGTCCTTCGCACCAGTATCGCGCAGATCTATTGGTCACTAAATTAATTACATAACTTGCTTTTTCTTCAGTTTCTGAATATGTTGAAGAATTATTCATTTCAATCACTTTAGAAAATCCATCAGCATCTGAAAAACACTGTACTCCCCTATCACTACCATTATAAATCCATAAACCTGATGGAAAGTACACGTTCAAATAGAGTTGCTTTTTCTCTTCATCAAATTCAAGAACAAGCTCAGTTTCACTATAAATCATACTAGCTTCACATGCCATACATGTTAAAGAGGAAGAAGGGTCCATTAAACTTATGACACCGTTTGCATTGATTACATTTACCATTGATGGAATTTCTGTTTCTATATTATCAGTATTATTTGCATATATATTCGACGATATATTATAATCAAAATGACTATTAGAAGGTTTAGAAAACCAGCACCATGTGTCATTGTGGAAATTATTAATTCTTGCTATTTTCCTAAAAATGTACCTTCTAAGGTGCCTTAGCCTATGGTCTCCCATAGGCATTTTACATTTATTGTCAAGAAATTCTTGAAACGTCAACTTGGTTTCGGTTTTCTCAACACCAAAACATGTACTTTCGCCTAGCATATATCCGAATGTGTGATAGTTTTCAGGACATTTTGCTGGATAATGGATATCATTTGAGAAAAAGCATAAACTGGGATATTCCTTATTACAATTATCTGTAAGTAACTGCCTTTTCTGTAAATCGAGTGCCAAACAATTCTTCAGCTGTATAGCTTTAAAAGGAAGAACACTATTAGCTTTTACAAAACGTCCCCAATTCGGTCCGGGGATTGACCATACGATTGGAGAAAATATTTTTCGACGATGAGCTGGCAGCCAAAAATGGGAATAATTTGTGCTACTTAATGAGTCTAACAAAGAAACTGTCTCATTTCTGTTTAATTCAGTAATCACTGTTGCACTTCCACATCGGAAACATGGAAAATCCCACGGAGAAGGATCCACAATCTTGTAACAATATTTCTTATTATGCGCTGAAATATTCTTGAATCCAGGTGGGCAAGGAGATGAATCAAAATATGTTACTGCTGTATAGCATGGAGGAATTTCATTAAGTGGTGGTATCCATTTATTGTTCGTACAATTTCTTGTAATCACTGTTTCATTGTGGATACATTGTGGATCAGATTGTATGAAACTTGATTGCGAACTTTGCTGCCACGTCACCTCTATTCCTGAACTTGACACTTCTTCTGGGCAGTACTGGGAAATAATAAGGAAACATTACACAGTACGTTTTATTATTTAAAAATTAATAGGTTAATAAATATCCCTGGACATTATTCACACAGCGCTGTCTAGCCCCAAAATAAACGAATATGATATAATATGGTAGTATTATTAATAGTTATTGTACCTGCAAACTGATATGAAAGGTAACAGCTGTAACGAGGGCTATAACAATCTCGGGAAAATTATACATTTCGCTAATTCACTCAACATAGCACAAGTTTTGACAACAGATTGTATCGAACTGTGATTTCGTAAAGTAGGGTTAACACATCCCATGAATGTGATATCAGTGAATACAGGTTGTTTTCACGACATGAAGGTATTTTTTTTAGTGTATACTTTCCGTTTAATTTTAAAACTTTATATTTATTAATCCAATTTTTTTGCGTTTTTATAATTTGTGAAACATGGTAAACTGAAGTCCTGGTTTATAATCCCAAAAAGAATGCTAAAGATTTTAAAACCTGACCAATATATGTAAATAGATTCATTAATGAAAAAAAATGCATTTTTCTCAAGTGACTTTGAATTAACTTTCTATTTAATAATAAGTGTTGTGGCAAATTAATGACACAATAATTATACTAAGTTTCTATACCTCAAAAGAAATAAATTTACTAAGCCAAATCTAGATAACTGACTTACCCTTTGACTTACCAAAGCTATTTTTGTCCTATAGGACATAAAATTCGCTACTACACAATCCTCTTCCGCATTCAATATTATTATATTCCGCATACAATACTTTCGTCTAGAGTAAAATTACTAACCATCATGTAATAAAACAATGTATCACAACTTGTTGAATATTTATTGTTTTGTCAATATCTATTGCGTAACATAATAATAAACTATAACAGGACTTATATAAAGAATTCTAACTCATTTGTATGTCTACTCTCACAACAACAAACAGTTTGTTTATATTTGTACCGGTATTAAAATATCATCTTGTAGCGCAGTTATACTCCTATCTTAACTTATTTTGTACCATATCTACATAAAATATTTGAACTTAACGTGATAATATATCTGTGTAGAATAAGGCATTTTTTTTGTGGTGATTCAAAAATCAATCAAAATCCTTAAAATATCCTTAATAAATCAATAAATAATCCATAAAATATTTATACACGCTTTCATGTATGAAAATGTATTTTATAAGGTTTTGCGTCTTGTATTTTTGTGGTAAGATATTTCAGGTTTAATTTTTTCTTTGGCTTCACTTAGTTTACACTACAGTTAAGCAATTCGAATTCTTCGCAATAAATTATTCATAGTGTACCTACAATTTTCTCTGTTCACTGTTGTAAAACCTGATGGTAAAAGTTTAAGTAAGTATTTTATTTATTTAAAGGTTTACAATTGATAGGCTATGTGCTAAAGATATACTGTGGACTTTTTTATATGGCACATTTATGGTGGCAAAAAAGTATGCGGTCCGTTTTATGTAGTAGGTAACTATTATAGGACTACGTACACTTTCGACACCATGAGTACAAGTATCATTAGCACTTTATCAGCAACTGTCCCTGCAAACTTATTTGATGTTGGGAATTGAGCTCATGTTTGTTAAATAATTATTATTTTGCGTTTTGCAGTTACTGAGACGCTTGCCTGGCAGTACTTTACAGCTCTTAAAGAAATAACACTTTATGGTACTCCTAAAGGAGATGGTAAGAAAAATTTGTACATATTTTAGCGGGGAATGTGTTACGCACCGCAGCTCCATCCTGTGGAACAGAGGGGGCTGTGTGTAGGGCTCCCAGTGCCTTGAAGAGACGCTGCTCCTGGCCTAGGCTTTTATGGCAGTCCAGGGGTTTACCTAATGAACCCCGCGGTACTCCCTCGTCGCTTAATTGGGGGGTCACAGGTATCAGCAAAGCCCTTGCTCCTTGAGAATATTGAAGATAACCTGCTATAACCCAAAGAATTTCAAACCTTACGTGGATGGGCAGGGCATATTGCGAGTAGGACCGATAGTCGTAATAAAATAAGTTATGTTATTTTTTTATTTTGCAGAACACATTCACAGTGAATATTTTTATGGGGACTGCAAAAGAAAAGGAATGAAATTTTTCACGCATGTACATTTGGATCATATGCAAGTATTGGGAAAACTCATAATTAGGGTAAGAATAATAATAAAGTTATTGTTCAGTTATCAGGAATCAGACGTATATTTTAATATTAAAGATTTCGTAGATTGCGCTAGGTATAATTGTCCAGGAATGTAATATACCTACCTACTCGTACAACTTTCATTACAGTATAGTTTTTAGGACAAATTGATTTATTCAAAGATAATTTCAAATTTAATTAATATAGGCTCAACAATAATACAAAAAAAATATCTTTTCACGCCTAAAATAATTATAGAATTTCCTAAAAATATAATCCATTAATTTGTTATCCAGGGTTGGATCGATATACCGAGAATACCAACGTGCATTTACATGAAGGCAACTACCTACGAAAATGATCTCTTCCGTAGCACTGCATACAACTTCCAAGTATGCGTTCCAAGAATTACTTACTGTCACACCCAGAGGCGGTATAAATACCACTATTACGAGTTGTATGCACCGGATAATATGATCGGTGGTATGAACTGGGATATTTATTTCTACGGACCAGCAAATATGAAATGGCAATGATTGATAAAAGTTTCTAAAAGGAAACGAGAAAATGATATAAGTATATTATGATTTTCCATGTATTTCTTTTATTAAAAAAATAAGCGGTCTAAAATATATTTTCATTATGATAACAAAATCTGTCTAAAAATTGATTAAATATTGAGATTTTCCATTTAAAATATTTTTGAGAGGGATATCCCACGCCTTAAATGCATTTACTTCATTTAAGTTAAGTTTAATGATTCCGAACAATGGTTAAATAAAATAAATTATTAGGTACGGTCAACAGCACATCACGATAAACACTTGCAGTTCGTTAATAGCACTTGTGACCCCGACGAGTGGTGCAAAGCCTAAGAGCAGACGTGGCGCTTACCATCAGGTGTAGGATCTGCTCGTCTTGTTACCCATTGCAATAAAATTTAAAAAAAATCGACGGTAGAACTCTTGCCCCGCATGGAATTTTTTTTAAATTATTACCATACTCGTATTCTTTTAGAATCCACCTGTGAATATTGGACTAATATATTATCAGCATTAGTGCCAGCATTCTCTGTGTGTAGATATGTTATCGGCTTTGATATATCTAATATTTTCACTCAGGAAGCCACACAATGAAGCAAGGGCTTATCTGTATAGGAAATCTATTCACAGCTTTTAACAAAGTAAATAATGGAGGTGGGTAAAGTAGGTATATTGAAAATGATACAGTAGAGTCACGTCGAGTACACACAATGGTCTGCAGATGAACAAAATAGGCATATAATATTATTCTAATTTTATAATAGTTTAGCTGAGTCATGTGGTTGAAACAGAACTGAATTTTTCATATATTTTTAAAGTCATATATTAATAGTTGTACAAGTCTAGGTATTTTGCTTAGCCTTAAAACCCGCTTGAAAGTACCTTAGGAAAGCTTTTTTAATTGTTTTATCTGATGGTAGGCGCAAGCGGCCACTATGGCTGTTTCTTTTCAGAACATTAACCATAGCAGCATTGCTCAATGAGCTGCCAACTTTTAAAACGATGACAATGATGATAAAGTTGCTTCGAATTTGGCAATAAATAACTCTTGAGCACATCTTTACCTTATCTTTGATAAAATCGTAGTTTCTGATTAAAAATTACAAGGATATCAAAATGATATATTTTAATAAACGTTTATGAATAACAGGTTGTGACTCTTTGAAGTTTGTCAATAAACACTTTGTTTATAAGCATACAATTATGCGTGAGGATAGTACGCTCGTGAAGTGGAACATTGTGTAATTACTCGTCAATGAATCAGCGAACATATTGCAACAAAAAATGCAAGTTTATTTGAAAAAAATAATACCAGTGGTAGTGGTCATATTGTGTTGTTTCTGTGAGTATACCATAAAATTGTAAAATTGTCAATAATTTTAAATGACGGAAGTAATAAAAAAAATTAAAGGGTTTTGTAATACATGTAGTTTTTAACAAAAATATTGAATTCATGATAATTTGCAGATAACCGCACGCTTTCTTATAGAACTCATTCTGCGTTGAGCAGCGTCGTTTTTACAAATATCGATGACACGGAAGGTAATAAGCGTTCATTTTAGTTGTATTATAACTATAAACAAATACCAAAAGGGTGTGCCGATTTCCGAATAAAGAGGAGCTTATTACGGAAATGGCAAGAATCCCATTGTAGAAGAAAAGAGGTTAGCAAACATTTAAGGACACCTGGAAATGAATACTCAAGCACTTCATTACTACATAAAATGTTCCGCAAAAAATGGACTAAGCATATTCCGATATGTTTGTGAAAAATAACTCGAGATTTTTTACTATTTTTTCACACGGATGATACTCAACATTGGTTTCAGACGATGTACACAGTGAATATTATTTTGGCACGTGTGCGTCGCGGCACAAAACTTTAATATTGCATCGACATTTCACATACGAACAGTTAACTGGAAACATGATAATTGGCGTAAGTATGCAGATAATTCATTATTTATTGTTAAGATCAGATTGATTGCCCATCACTATGATTGATTAATCACCAAAATTGTTACAATATTTATCGGAGTGCGCCCGCCAAGTGCAGTGTTTGTGAAGTTAAGGCGTGTAGAGTCAAAAGCTTGGCTCTACATGAGATTTGTTAACTTTTTGACAGTGCGAGTTATAGTTATGTATTATGGCCTCGTCTTGGCAACATTTTACATGAAAATGTTTTTGGTGTGATTAATAAATTATTCTCCACTTGAGTATTCAAATTAACCAAGAGTATAAAAATCAAATTCAAGTAACAGTCTTATTACTATTAAGTTATTACAGCTTTTTTAGTTTCAACTGGAACCCAATCTCTCCTCTAAATGTTTTTTTTGTAATTCTACCTTAACACAGAAGCCTATGACTTAGTAATAGCAGATAATAAAATGGTAGAGAGTCCATACAAATTGATATTTTATTAATTTATAATAGTGTTCACAAATGCAGCCTTTGAAGCCTACAAAAAGATAGAATTAATATACTTTGATTTATTTATACACATAATGAAATACCTATTTTTAGGAATGGGTAGATATCAGTGAACTCCCGGAATGTATCTACATCAGAGCTAAATCACCGTACGGCGATATTGTCAGATATCATCCTATGAAGTTTGCTATATGCATTTGTAAAATTTTCTACAATTATTCAGGGGAAAATCATACATACTATTATTATGAGTGGTACATACCTTTAGAAATAAGTGAAGGTATTTCGTGGGATCTATTTTTCTATGCGAGAACTATTTTCAATACTAATGAAGCTGACATGATCACGTCGATGACTACTCCCCCTATGAATATCACGACGCCTGATTATTAAGTTTATGGAAGTAGTAATTTTTCCCATAGTTTGAAAGAACTCGGAGGTAAGAGTATAAAGTGGGATTTTTTTTGTTAAGGAAAGCACATTTTCGAGCTGAAACATGAATTCAAACATGAATCTTATCACATTTCCAGAAGTAAGAGCTTGTTTACATTTCATTGCGAATGTCTGTACACCAGGTAATTCTAAGGATTGAGCAAACAAGACCGTCTATGTTTTTTAATATGAGATTAATAATATAGATAACATAACACCCTCGTGTCTTGGAAAGCACATATAACTGCGCGGTGATATGCTTGCTGGCGCATGAATGACCTAGAGTAGGTTGTGGAGTTTTTTTTCATTAGGAGTTTAGAATGGAACATGTCCTGTAGATATTTTGGAACTTTACATATGAAGTAGGACATTGCAATCGATACAAGATAAACAGTGCTTTTGAGCTATTCTTAAAATATTTAAATTTTAAAAAAGCTAAAAATAATGTATTATCGTAGATCAAATTCTAGATCTAGATTTTGAGCGTGAACGATCATAATAAAATTAAAATAACATAAAAATATACTTCATTAGACTCTTTCTGAAAATGTTCCTTTTATTAATAAAAGAAAATTACAAAAGTTTGTTACAAAATATACCTGTTCGTATAAATAATTAAAAAATCACCAGGAACTTTGTCATGCCTCTGATATCGACTTATCGTGTCTTCAAAACCGAACACAAACTTTTAAAATACTCAATTATTGTTGGTTCATAAAATGACAAAACTTACAATAGTTAAAAATCACAAAGCTACTCTGACTTATCAGACTTGAGACCACCGTCCGGTAATGGAGGTGGGGGTACATTGGGAATAGCGGGATCTTTCGAAGCGTAGTTCAGTACATTTAGATCACTAGGTTCTTGAGGTGGGTTTTGCGGGGACTGTTCTCCTGAAGGTTCAGGTCTAGCCTGAGGAGGTGCCTTCCCTATGGTTGAGACTGGAACACCTGGTTCTAGAACATTCCCTAGCGGCCTGTACAGAGGTGGAAGGCCAGCGTATGGGTTAAAGCTGAAGGGATCGTAAGGGTCGTAGAATCTGAAGTTGGGATAAGTGTAAGTGAAAGGACCGACTTGAGTGAATCCATTGTATGCTGGATCGAAGCGTCCTAGAGGAAGGACTTGAGATGGCAAGCCGTACTCATTTAGAGGTATGGGGGACTGTGTGTTGGGGGGTAACGGAGGTGCTGGGGTAGGTTTGTCTTCAGCCGAAGGAGCACTGGGTTCAGGGCTGGGAGGAGGGCTCGCGGTGGCTGGCGGTTTGTCCTCAGCGGGTGGTTGTGGCGGCGCCGGTGGTTGAGGAGGCAAACTTGGTCCCTTCGGGGCTGGTGCTGCTGGTTGGATACCCTGAAATTGACAAAAGTTTATCATTACATAATTCGGCGACGAGATGCCTTTGTGTTAGAAGCGTTCATATCAGACGCAACAGAAAGAAGATGTTGTAAAATCTTAAATAGGCTATTTAGAAGGCATTTCAGTAACTTGTTATAGTTTTTCGCTGAGCATTATTGATAGAAGGCGCTTTAGCTTATTAACACTGATAGTCTTAAAATCATGAGATGTGCCATTTCAAGAATAATGCAAAATTAGGATGTACTTGTACAACATAGTAAAAAAACACACACACTTATATACTTTGTAGAGAATTACAGCGTATGTAGTAGCTATGTAAAAATATTCAATTTTCCTTGATTGATTGCTAATAATTTATGTGCATGATGTGCATCAATCTTCTATTAACGCAGCTTATGGCTTATTGAATATTTACAACTCTTTGTATGTACATATTACAATTACGGCATGATCATTAGGTATAGTTACTAATTCTTTATGGCAACTTGGTATCATAATGTTATGGGTATTTTTTCTTGAAGCATTAAGGTAATTAAATAGTGCTCGTCTATGATGAATTGTTGATAATTATGTTAGTGCCCACGACGCAACACAATAATATGTTGTAAACATGTAAGTTGCACTAAAAATCGTCGTTCAATATATCTGATATACAGTCAATAATACGTAGCACAGTGTTCATAGTTGTGGATAATAATTACGGCAAGTTTGATGTACTTCTAGCAATTTTATTTAAATATAGATTATGTACACTATAATTTATAAACAGTACAAGGATATCCTTATAAGTATTTGCTAAATAATTATAACAACTGAAAATCAAACATTTATGTTTTTATTTTTAACCTTTCCCAATTTAAGCATTTA
Organism: Mecyna flavalis; assembly: GCA_949319885.1. Taxonomy (NCBI): domain Eukaryota; kingdom Metazoa; phylum Arthropoda; class Insecta; order Lepidoptera; family Crambidae; genus Mecyna; species Mecyna flavalis. The sequence goes on from OX439426.1 coordinate 7,449,593, forward strand.
ATTACATTTTAGAGTAATCAGACCGTCCACTCCAGGTCGGTTCGTCAGTTTCCACATATGTAGGTATTATAGATCCGCTGCCATAATAACTCGAGTGGTGTTAATGTAAATGCCAATACAAATACATACAAGTAATAATGGAAGGAGGGACGGGTTTCGTCCTCTGTCACTCTCAATTAACAAACGAGAATACTTCCCAGGTCAAGCCAGCCTGTTTCGACTTAGACAGGGGCTCTACCACAATTAACACTTGATTTTAAGTGTACGATATTCAAGAGAACTTGATATTGGCAAAATTAATTCGAGAACTCGATTCAGAGTTTTTTTTTATCAGTTAGCAGAAAGGCAAGGCCCCTACTCGTATGTATCTTTGTACGCCCACGATAGGTGGCAACTGCGGCCTAATGCAATGACAGACTCTTTGTAGATTTCTCTGATTTCCAAGGCTTTGATTTCCTGCAGTAGGTATACTGGCTCCCACATTATTATTGTTAAAACAGCTGGACTGTTGTGGCAGCAGATTTCACCGGTAGGGTAATGGAACAAAAGAAAATACTCACGTTGCTTATTGGGAAGTCTCCGTAAAACACGGCCGGTTGGAAGGGGAACGCGAAGGCGTCGTGCAGGACTGGTTGGTAGACTGGGTACGCCTTGCTGGGCTCCAGGTTTTGGTTGGAGGTGATCAGCGCGTTGTACACCTTTGGCACGCGCCCGGGGGTCGGCTCCGCGAGTGCTGCGACCAGGAGGCAGAGGAACTGGAATACAATGAAAAAAAAAAATATAACAATGCACATCATGAGAAAGTAAGAACGCGTAACCCAGGACCATTAAAAACGGACCAGCTAATTGCTGTCAAAGCGGGCGGTTGTGGGTGGCACTTGATTAAAAACATCTAAAATAAATAGGACACTTAAAAAAGTTTAGAGGTAAAAGGTATTACCTTTTACCACTAAATTTTTTTAAATAATAGAGTAATAGGGAAAAATAGCTTAGGAGCATCGATAACTTTATTAATGCCATAAGTCACATATTTTTCCTATAGTCATTGTATTGTAATCCTGAAGGCGTTGTTGGCATCTGACAGTGGTTAAATTAGCCTTGAGTTGGCACTAGTATTTCACTGTCTTAGAAGTTCTTGATAATTATTCTGTTAAATAACTTAGATGCTGTGTGTAATGTAGATAAATATTAAAAAAAAAGAAAAAGCGTAATCTTTGCAGTGAAATAGCTGGCCATAAATATCGTGAATAAAAAAAGAACAAACAAGATATGACAACAATAACGAAAGGTTGATTGATTGAATATTGCGTTCAAGAATCAGAACTGGTAATAATAATATGTACATACTAATAGCAAATGGTATGGAGACTGAGATTTTTTATACCACTTCTAGTGTTAGTTTTCCCTATATCAGATCAAGAACCAGTTTTTGGAATGACATTAGAAGCGAACTGTAAAGAGAGCAATTAGGATTTACCTTGAACACGAAGTACCCAGCACACATAATATGTCCCGAGCCTCGTGTCCTGAATGTAATAACGTTCACTGGCCGAGATTTTTTATGCTCGTATCAATCTTAAATATTAAACTTCGAATAAATTATTTTTCATGCCTATGTGCAATTGATTCATGGAATGTACTTTTGGTATTTTAAAGTCATGATTGACGCTAGTTATCTTAGTTGCTAGTTAGTGGTAATTGTAAAGCACAATTTTTAGTTTATAAAAATACCTGAGATTGTAACCGATGATAAATGCGCAGCCAATATTATGGTAACATAATTGCTCACTAAATATGTAGAAAAACAAATAAATTGCTATCATATACCATACATTTAGCATTCTACATACAAGTACTAAGTATTATCGTATTATTGAGTACAATTCTTAGAACGGTGAAGCCCAGTATAGTAACCTAAGCATTTTAATGTTAGTATCATTATAATGATTATTGTGAGACATTTCTTTAGAATGCAAATTTTATTTAAACATCTTTCATGAATGAATTGATTTATTGTTCTATAAAATTATAACCGATTTCAAGCATCAGCTGATCAAAGTTACTCTTAGAAGAAGGTTAAAAAAAAAAAAGATTGTCTCTCCAATGACTGCAATCATTATATACAAACTATGCTTAATTTGGGGTTCGATGATCCTGTGTAAATAATGTTAACGATATCCAATCATTTAGCCGTCACCCCTTAGCATCAATCCACTTAAAAGATGTAATATTGTTCGAATTAAAAAGCTATTAAATCAACAAGTTTTTTTAAGCACAGTTTAAGAAACATAGCTCTTTTACGCCTACAGCTATTAACACTTTAAGTGCGTTGGCACAAAAACCTGAACTTGCCGCGACTGCGTTACGAACAAATACAGGTCGTACGTACCTAAGCCAGAAGTGCGTTACGACCAGTATTTTGACGCACCACGACCTGACTTCCAGGGCCTAAACAGACGTGGAAACTCATTGTACCAAAGATTTTATTTTTCAAACCTTTAGGTCATATCCCTGTTTATACACAACTGCCGTAGCACAGGGTTCTGAAGGATATTTTGGAAAATATAAGCATTTTTCGAAATCATTGATTTACGACCATATATTAGGCGTTTAGCATAGAAGCGAAAAAATACTAGTGATGGGATCTAAACAGTTAAACAACAAATGATTTTTATCGATATTTTTTATTCAGACCTAAAAGATGTTACATATTTTTAACTAGAATATAATCAATTAAGGAAAAAAGTGTGAAAATCGTTAGTTTACTTTCAATCATTTTATTAATATAATCTGAGGTAATTATTATATAATTCTTTTTTTTTGCGTTTATTTAACCAATTGCGATTTTATAATTTGGCACCTGTCAATTTTACTTTTATATTAACCACAGAGATCACACAATATAAGATTTAATGACAAGTTTTTTTCGCGATCATTTCGTTCTCGCGAGCCTCCAAAAATCTATCGATACGCGTGTCGATATTACAGGCAGAACTAGTGCGAACTGAGGCTCAGCGCGGGCGCAAGCGGGTGGTTGCGGGGCTGGGGGGGGTGCGTCAAAATACTGGTCGTACCGCACCAGAAGAAAACAATTTCCTTTCTATGCGTTACGACCATTATTTTGCCGTACATTTTTTTGCAGATTATTGTTCTACTAGAAACAACAAAAATGGGCATACCACTATCTCTTTTATACACGTATGGGAACATAGAAAAATAGCCCCCGCACCAAGCGTAAAACAGGGACAGAGGGCTGCCGCGCTGGCGGAAAGGCGAATACGTCAAAATAGTGGTCGTAACGCACTGAATGTGTTAATTAATTAAATAAACATTGTTAAAACTATTTTAATAGCCGCTATTCAAAACACGGAAGCCAATGACAACAATCATTTCGTCGTCTTAATTGGACATATTCACCCACACACCATATTTAAAAAACAACAAGTCAAGTAGTAGGTCCTTTCACATTTTTATGAGATGTATCATACGATTACCATGCACCATATAAGTTAATGTTACGAGCGTAGTTTTATTCAGAGTCTAGTGTCAACGTATTTCAATGGTGCACCGACATCCATTGACAGTGTAACATAAAAGCGATTTTATTATTGATACGTTTTAACTTTATAGTTTAACCAGTAAGGTTCGTAATTGTTTAGCAAGAGGCATATTAACATGCGGCGGACTGCACGTGCTGCTTGCGAAATCTGGCTAAACACAAAGCATTGGGTCAGGGTGTGTCGTACCAACGACGGAATATAACTCATACAGCACTCAAAAGTAGTTTTGCACAAAGATAAACTAGGAACTGTTTTTTATTTTGTGTTGACGGTCTCCGCCCATACGCACGACTTGAACATTATATGTACAGGTTAAATAAGGGTTAAATACATATTCTAATACTTGGTCATAAACCACGGTTACTATGTAAATATTACTTACCTACAATTAGATCGAAAATAAATAAAATAAAATATACACGTTAAATATTTTATTACTTGGTCATAAACCACGGTTACTATGTAAATATTACTTACCTACAATTAGATCGAAAATAAATAAAATCAAGATTTTGGGTTAGTTCCGCTATGGTACTGTACCGGTATGGCACCCTCGCGAAATACCTACCAAAAAGTCCCGCTATGGTACCCTTCAGTTTTTGGGACTGGTGAGAAGATAAGTTTTACAGTGTTTTATAAAACTAACTAACTTTTTAAATTGGGGAAAGGAAGATAAAAAAAAAACCACTATTATCCGACCTATATTTATCCGAGTCGATTTCCGCCGCCGATTGTCCTTTTTTCTTTTGTTTCTTAATCAGTCATTTTTTTGTGACAAAATAGTTAGTCACCAGTTAATTTGTTTATCGCCCAAAAAATAAAAAGCCATAATATTTATCTTTAATAAAATCATATTTAAACCGTGCGTTCTGGTAGGTAAATTTATCATGAGTAGTGTGAAATTACCACGGTTAAAGTTTATATTGTGATCGCGGGAAGGTTAAGCCTGTGTCAATGTTTGTTCTCAGCATTGAGCCGAGCAGGGGTCACGGAGACCGAGGAATTGCGGTCATTTCTCGCCGAAACTATTGATTGACCGCAGGTCGTGTCCGGCTGCGACCCGGAAGCGACGCGTGCGCAATGCCGCGCGCCTTTACCGACAACGCCCCGCCTACTCAAGGTCTAAGAAATGGAACGTAAAAATTGATGAGGTCATACAACAAACAATTATTCAAATTAGAATCAGCACATTACTATACTAAGGCTATGATAAGGTCCGCTTTTAATCAATTGTGGAGCAAATCGTGAAGGATCGGTAATAGTATGACGGTATACCATGTACCTATAAATTTATAGGTAATGTAAAGCATTAAAATTGGTTAATCTGATAATGGCATAGTGTTCAATTTTGATATTTAATATAATAGACGTTTGCACAAACTCCATTAGCGTCCAAAAAAATCCGTAATTTTAACTCTACCCGAGAATTGAACCTAATGCATATTTTTCAAATAAAAATTATGCATACATTATGGAAAGGGCAACGCTTGCAGCGTCTATCAGGTCAATAAGAGAAGATTCGTGGAAGGACCTAAGTGACCAATGTTGCGCATCGAATCAGCAATTAGACGTGACGACGGGCACGTAGTGCTAGAAACTGCTTGCACCTGTTTTTTTAATGACTATTCGACATTTCGACAAAAAATGTGGGGATACTCAAGTGCAAGGACCATGGTTTAGTTTAATTAAGTCTGGTCATCGAGACTCTATTCAGATCGGATGCAAGTCACTTCTTAAATTGGGCAGGCTGTCTCTGGTCTATGTAAATATTGATGTTTTAATAATAATCAATCAGATATAAAAAACATATTTGCATATTTGCAGTTTCCTAAGAAATTATCCTTTTTATACTCAAGATAATATAACTACAGATCAAGCCTTGTTTTAAGTTCAAGATCGGAGTTATTACTGGATAATCGCATTTGCGGCTCGTTTTTACCGGCTAAGTTTTTTTATGGTTGTTAGTATTTTTTTCCTTTAAAGTCTGTTTAACCCTCGGTTTGTATAACAATTCGTACTTAAAAAGACTTAAAAAATGAGTAGTCTCTTATGTGCCGGACTGAGTTCTTTAAACGAAACCTGAAGAAAACTCAGTCTTGTTTCCACTCTATTATCTTAAAACCAAGGAATTATTTGTTCAAAAATAAACTCTTTAAGATTCCTAAAACAATCTTATCATTCTTATCAACTTCATCAGCCAAGAGACGTCCAGTCCTCGTCCAGTACTTGAAGGCAACTTAAATATGTATTTCAAAGCTACAAAATTATATGGAAACAACATGGCATCTTTGATAAAAAGCTAAGATGACCTAAAACGTTCAGTGTAGAAAGCACCGATGAATCACTCACGCGCAGCCTTGTGTTAAGACAACAAATCACGAAAAGCAAAGTAAAAGAAAGACAAAAGGTGCAAGTTTTGTAAAAGGTCTGTCGTCGCATTGTACCTTCCCACGGCAGTCCAGTTCTGTGAAATCACTGCATTACTAGATCCTGCTGAAAGTACTTGTGTGTTCACATGGAAGAATGCCGTATTTACAGGTATAATTTTTCTGCGGTATGGGAGTTTGCATCTTGAAGCTGCTAGTGGGAACACTTCTGTTAAACAATACTTGTAATCAAACTGGATTTTGTTTCAGGTCCTGTTTAACGACAAAACCGAACAGCGAAATCGAAAGGATCGGTTTTTTTACAGGTGAACGGGATGTCCGTGTGAATGTTAGCATTAAAACACGTATACAACTAAACGGCATCCTGTAAAAAACAATACCTGCAAAAAACGGAACGTTCCCCGTTCCCCGTGGGAAAGGGCCCTGAGGTTGACGACCGGCGCGCATAGAAGCCGCCGAAAGGTCCGCAATGGCGCCCTATGCTGAGATATCTGTAGAAAGCTTATTGTGTGTAAACAGAGCTTACTTAGAATATACGTGAGGTTGTTTTATAATGACATTTAAAAGGGAAAATTCGTATTCGCGCAGGCTAAATGCCAAGTCAGTTTGATGTTAAGGACGTGAGAATTTACCAAATTTTATGCCCATATAAGTTGATAAGAAACTTAAGTTTAACTGTCAACTTTAAGTTAATCTTGGTATAGTAATAAGTTATATTACTCAGGATAAATAAAATAACTTCCCCAGATTCACTCTGGACTTAGACTTGACTTCAATAAAACTCAGACGATTTCTCTTTAACAACACTATAAACTGTCATAGTATAATCTATATCAATCATGTGTTAAGTTAATTTGACTGGCATCGAACGATAAACACCCACTGGATTCACATACTTAATTTTTAAAATTGTTGGTCGTTTTATAGGAAAAAGTTTTTGTGCGATAACTGCTATAAAGTACCTATTTGCTTAGCGGCAGGCGAATGATCCTCATTTATATATCTCTAAATCGAATTGTCATGCTGTTGAAAATCATCACTATCAACTAAATCGCAACCGTTTAAAGTCGGGGTGGTCTATTAGTTGCTGATAGAAATCAATCTGAATGGCATTACCTACCAGTGATATTTCATCACCCTTTATGATTGAAAATGAAAACGTAGTTATACATTATTAGCCTTATGAAATGAATGGATTTCAAATCATCTGTATTGTGAAAATGCTATTCACTCCACCGACACGACAGTTATTTATTGTCATTGTGAGCGCCGTATGTCAGGTGCTATACAAAAACCACAATAGCCACAAGGCTGGCACCGGCTCGTCCCAATCGGGTGTGTAGGGGAAACCGGGTGAGTTTAGTGGGTAGTGGACGCTTTAGTCTCGAGTCCCACACACGGCCGCAGGTTTAGCTAGCCTGCGGTTAAGGTGCATAAAGGCACTCTTCTCCGGAAAAAAAAGTGCTAAACAAAAACGAGGGTTACAGGTTCCATACAATTGGTAATTGTAAGGTAAGACTTAAGACAATGCTTAAGACTAGTCACCCAGTAGACTGCATGGACGTCCACTCCCTTTTACACGGAGATGGGTTGGTTAAAAGCCACAAGGCTGGAACCAGCTCGTCCCAAACGGGTGGAAAGGAGAAACTGGGGGAGTTTAATAGGCACACGGCCGCAGGTCTAGCTAGCCTGCGGTTATGGCTACCAAAAGCATTTTCCCCGAAAAAAAAATGAACGTCCACTTCCAGCCGACTCTACTGACTTCTGAGGAACGTGGCTAGTGTCCTGAAGCCCTTCCCCATAGAAAAGGACCATAACACCATTTTTTAAAAATATAGTTTTTCTCTTTTTTGTATATAATTGAATGCAAAAAATTCCTTTGAGTCGTACTAACATTTCTGACAATGACCTAATTCTTAAGACCACGAGGACAAAGTGGCATACGTATGAGTTATCAACATTATAATCTCTATGAGATCCTCTCTGTTACAAAAAAAAATGTTTTATTTTAGTTAGAAACCTTCGCGAGCGTATGTTAAACATTACACTAATGTTTCATCAGTATCAAAGGAGGGAATGGTCTGAGTACACATAGAAGACAAACATAAAAACTTTCATTCATGTCTGTATTGGAGAGAATTATGACATTTAAAAGAGATAGCGTGATTAATATTATTATAGAAACTAGTGTGTAAAACCATAAGTTTAAAGTAGGTATTTGTTATAATAAGTTTTATGATGGGGTCTCGCGATCAAATTCTGAAAGGATTGTGATTTAATATATTGCTTCTTTTGTGTCCTCACTATAAATTGGGCAATACTGTTATTTTAAATAATTATGAGTTAATTATCAGGTTTTTCGCTATCATAATTATTACAAACTAGCTGACCCGGTGAACTTTGTTTCACTTACTTTCGTATTTTCCTCGCAATTTTTCCATATTATCTCATCTTTTAAACCTTTCCTGGACTTCCACGAATATTTCAAGACTAAAATTAGTAAAATCGGTTAAGCCGTTCTCGAGTTTTAGCGAGACTAACTAACAGGAATTCATTTTTATTTATATAGATAGATTACACTGTATTAGCACGCCCTCTGTTGTTTGAAATTCAATGATACCTTATATGGCCCTAAGAACATATCTTGTTAGGGAGTTGAACCAAACCATGAACAACTTGATAAGCATTTTTCCTATAGACAATGTCAGACAAAAAATAAATCATATAGATAAATTTTTATAACTACCTGTATAAAAACCTTCAACTACGATCACATTGATACCGTGAGCACCGTGACTAACGAAACAGCACCAGACCTACTCACGAAGTATCTGTCACATTAACTCATTCAGTTACGAACTGTTATCTTTTGTCTCGAATGGAAGCTGACGACAAAGGTAATATAAAGAAATGTGTCCGCATTGTGAGAGCAATTTATTCACTGTCTATAAATCCAGACATAAGAAAGTGTTTGGATTTCTTCATTGAACCTTTAATTTACATTCTCATTTGTTTTATCTGTCAAAAAAGTAAAAAAGAATTGGAACAGAGACTACGATCGTCATTTGTTTAAGTTATAGACTGTTTGAGAAATTCAATCATAATTTTCAAAATTAGAATGTTTTGTTTTGAGTTTTGATAGATAAAGTTTTGTTCTAACCATTGCGATCGCGATAGTAAACATTGTTCGATGGCGGCAACGTGTGAAACACGACAACGGCAGACTAATCGCCATCAATGACGTGTGAACGTGGCGAAAGATGATGATGGGGGTGTCGTAATAAGGCTGTTAATAAACTGTGGATTAATGAATAAAGCTGGTACTCACGCGCGCGGGCAGAGGCAGCGCCATGTTGCGGCGGCGGCGAGTGGTTGTAGAGTGGCGGCCGGTGGTTGCGCTTGCGCACGTAGCTTGCGACCGCTAAACTATCGACGCTGGAAGTGCCATTTCTGCTTTCAATGTCAGATTTTTCACTTGCAGATCTTGCTTTTTAGATTAAACGATAAAGACACATGATTAAATGTTGCAGATTAGGTGTCGTTTCAACGATCAAGTTATTGTCTTTTCTAGTTCTGTAATATAGCAAAGTTAAGCCGATTAATATCCCGCAGCAGGGCATCATTTATCATTGAAATCAATTCATCGCCACAATGGTAACACCACGTATGCAATGCTGCTTTTATCTGTTATTAAAATTAAATGCAATTTTTCATTTTACTTTCCTTTTTCATCTCATACCAAAGTGACGTAACTATTCAGTTTCTCAGAAGTTTTCAAAAAATCTTCTTTATTGTACCTAAAAACTAAACATAGGATTCGAAGTTACATATTAACCAAGTACTTTTTGAGATTGCTTTTATATTATAAACGTGTACTAGATAGCGGCCGCCTCCGCGGTTTAACCCGCGCGTTATTTCTTTTTTCAAATATCCCCTCCTTCCCCCCACATTTCCTAGATCAAAAGTACCCTATGTCACCAGGGGATAGCGTAGCTTTCCAACAGTGAAGGAATTATCCAAATTGGTTCAGTAGTTTCGGAGCCTATTTTATACAAACAAACAAACAACCAAATCTTTCCTCTTTTAATATTAGTATAGATCTTTGCTTGAGATTTTGAATATTCGCACAATTACGTTAGAGGAGCGAGATCCATTTGATGGATGGATTATAGTGTAGTTAGTATGTTTTTGATAAATTGTCTTGACCATACATACTCTTTTTTTTATAGATTCTCATCCGTAGACGCATCCAGTAACTCTAGATCTGCGCTTGCGTCCTTGCTGGCGAATGCAACTGCTCCGTGCTTTGTCCCACTAACTGATAAGCTTCTTAGTTATACGCGTAATTAGTCCCATTTGGGTTAGCCCATTCCGCTTATGACTGCCTCTTTTGACGGTCTTATTCACATGGGGTTTGATTGGCCGCTTTACCGTATTGACCATATTTGGTGCAATGGTCATATTTTATTAATAATGTATGTATGAGTATATCCGTTATGGCTGACAATTGTCGCCCTGTAAGATACAAAAAAAAGCCATCTAATATAGATAAAAGGATACCCATACGCCTACGTTATGTCTTTAACCAAAATATCACCAGAAAAATATAATGTAAACTCAATATGATTTGTTTAATAGAAAAGGAAATGGTTTGTAGCGTAGAATTAATTTTGTAATTATGTAATGTGGAAAGTAACCGACCGGCAAGCTTATCGCCGGGCACCCGGCCTACAGTAAACCAGGATTTGCGCCTAAGGAGAGCTCTGGGCTGACCTGTTAGTGTGCAATGCACAAATGCACACGTTGGTATATGGGAATCCGAAGCTAGAAAAGAAGCACGTGAGCACGTCTTCTTCTGCAGTCAACACTGGAAGGGAACGGCAAGAGGATCCTCTTCCGGCACCCTTCACACTTTAGATAATACATGCCTGTCTAGATATACAGGATTTTTAGCATAGGTTTCCTCATTGTCCAGTTACACTGTAAGCTCTACACGTCGTGTGGGCTGGTCAATAGCCACAAGGCTGGCACCGGCTTGTCCCAATTGGTTGTGTGACGCTTTAGTCTCGAGTCCCACACACGGCCGCAGGTCTAGCTAGCATGCGGTTAGTGCATCAACGCATTCTCCTCCGAAAAAAAAGGCTCTACACTTTGTGGAGCCTACAGTTTGACTGGTGGCAGCGCATTGATCGATACTTACTTGCAAAGGCCACTTATCGAATAATTATGCCGTTGTCGCCGCTCTCCATCAGGTGGGCTGCAGGCCTGTCGGACAACATCTTACATTTTCAAAATACAGCAGTCGAATTCAAATGGTTTTTTCTTCTGTAAAATAAAATAGGATTAATATACAAAATAAAAGAGCTCTTTTGCGTAATACAGATTTGTACACTCTGTATATAATAAAAAGGAAAATATAACGTATTGACATATAGTAGATTTTTTGTAAAATGCCATCTATGAACCTCTCAATAAACTTTATCAGAGTATATACTATCTAAAATGAACGTGGTTAGTTGCTAAAAGCGCAACATCTGTGGCAAAGTAGAGTTTAATCGTCATGGTAGATGGCGCTATAAGCAAGAGCCAAACCTGCGAAAAACAAAACAAAAATAAGAAAACCACTGACAAAAGAGTTACGTTCGTTCATGGAATTAATATATTAAGTCTATGCGTTCGTTATAATTTATTTGACAAATAACAATTTAGTGTATTCTTTTTTTTTTGAAAATCAACATGGTACGGTATGTATATTATTGTACCATGATACGGTATCTATCTGTTACTAAACAAATGAATTACCTACTTGAAACTGGCCCTTAGATTTAACCTTCGCTGATAGGATACTTTCATAAATGACTTTATTTTATTGTCATGATTTGACGTTCATAATATTATTTAACACTATGTCTTAATCGCAAGTATTTCACTAAACATGAATGGTATAATAATTAATTCCTAGTACAATATTTAGACCGCCTCCGTGGAATAGTGGCTAAGCCGCTTGGGTATAAAACCCGGAGGTGGTGGGTTCGATTCCCGCCGTTCGGTCTGGTTGGTGGTAGGACTTTTTCCAACTGCAAAACCCATAAATTACGTTCAAATAGATATCGATAAGATTTATTTAGATATTGTATGTTGTAGAAACGTTGAGTTAAAAATATAACAGTCTGGCAATTATATCTGCGTGACTTGACAATGCAGTCGAGCGTTATAATGAAGCCAATGGAATTTGTTAACCCTTATTCCCATTGTAACATAACACGTGACTCCAATTTATTGTTTTAACCTTTGTTCTTCGTTAACTCCTAAAGTATCAAGTCTTCAAGTCACGATAGTGCTCAGTAGTTACTCAAAGTTAACTCCAAAGGTTTTTTCAGAGGATTTGGATCATCATTTAATAAATAAATATAACAGCATAAAATTCATTCATTCATTCACAGTCAAGTACTTTCCCAGTTTAGCAGGCTCATTTCAATGTGCAGTATGACTCTACTACACAAGCTTGTTCAAATGCTCAGACCAAATTCAAATGTAGTATGATATGTTTCGGCAACAGAAAAGTAGTAGGTATTCATTGCCCCGCTCATTGTAACTGATATTTAATGCTTTCATTTAGTGATTCGAGGAATTGAGAACACGACAAACGAGCACTAATCAAGAGTACTCTAAATACTTAATAGTTCTTAAATATATCACTCTCAATCTTAGCTTGTACGGAGTCTTAAATTGATGTCCTGTGTTTAATTATAAGCAATTAAGAACTGACGTAGGGGAGTGTTTTCAAGTGGCTTTTAACGCCCTTACTTTGAATGTCGACACACATGGATTTGATATAATAAGCATAATATATTCCATTGGAACGAAATGTGGTGATGATTCCACTCAAAAGTTTTTCCAATATCTTTCTACCATACTTACTGCAAATCAGTAAAATATAAAATAAAAATAAAATAAAATAATAATACAAAGACTGGTGTATTATTATTATTTTTGAATTCATTGTTGTTTATTTGGTTCGAGGATTCGTTTACCTTTCTTAGTATGGGGTGGTATCATTTTCTTGATATAGGCAGAATAATTTCTCTTGCCGTGCGAAGTCTGGGCGGGCTTTTCTTTCGGAGGAGAATGCATTTAGGCACCATTACCGCAGGATAGCTAGACCTGTAGCCGTATAAGGTACTCGATAGGTAAAGCGTCCCTCATAAATTTCCCTAGTTTCTCCTTTCCATCAGATTGAGCAGCCTTGTGGCTATTAATCAGCCCAAAGTCAGGGCGGACTGCCAACATACCTTAAACTAGAAACCTGATGACGAATTTTATACAAGTGAACAACTATCACTAATCCAATTTCTGACATCCTTGCCTCCGAGCGGAGCTGCTTTTGTTTTCAACCAATATCTGAGTAAAAGGTTTGAAAAGTTTAATTGTTGCCCCGGTTGATCAATGTCTGAGAATTAAAATTAATTTTATAACGAATAAAGTTTCTTTTGGAAACAATTTCGAGAGTCAATTTATTATAAGAGTGAGACTGAAATTAAGTTGTGAAACCTACTTACTGAAATGTACAAATTGTACAATACGTTATACCTACCCCGTGCATTGCTTAAAAAATACAAATGATATCATTTAGTAAGTCATAAGAGCTCAACGAATGTATATTTAGCCAGCGATATAATTTCAGACCATGAAGCTGGTGGCTTCTTATAATCAGGACTTGTGAATTTCTTATGTATTTTAAACGTAAAACATATTATGTATTATAGATTTAAGTACTTCTGTTTTTTAAGCTTTTTCAGGTATGCCCTCTATCTCAAGGTAAGCAGTCACTGCGGCCTATTTTATTAAGGTAAGTAATCTTAGCCAGAAATCGTAGCTTAATGTGCTACACTGTAAGCTCCTCCGATCTTCAAGCCTTTGATTTAAAGTACACTGGCATTGTTGCCAGACACAGCTAAAGCTGCTACGGCATCTTATATCGCCTATTAGGTAGTAGCTAACCAGTCGGACTCTGATAATTAGTTCTATCATTAACCAGGCCCAGGGTGGGAATCGAACCTGCACCTTATTTTTTATACAACGTCAGTTGGCAGACAGGCACGCAGCCCACTTGATGGTAGGTAAGCGGTCACTGCGGACTATTCCATTGAGGGACACTTTACCAGGAAGCGACTGTAGGCTCATCTGATCTTCGAGCCTTAGATTTCAAGTGTACTGGATCCCATATTATTATTGCCGGAACACAGCCAAAGCCAGTCGGACTCTGAAAAAGCCCTACCACTGACCCAAGGTGGGAGAACCCACGACCTCCGTCTTACTTCAAATACTACTCAATGTTTCAGGTTATTTTGCAACATTAGTATTGTTTAGGTCATCTAATGTTCGACTCACTGACTTACTCATTAGTACATAGGTACACCATTGTTGTTGCAGTAAACTTGAGCACAAAGATTTCGGTTGCTTAATATTAAATTAATAGATCATGGAGAAACTAGCACAGTAGCGGATTGTTTATTTGTATTGGAGTATGAAATAGTCAAGGTTACGGAAAATGACTCTACAGGTAAAGCTATGGTCGGGCGGCCGTGGCGTGGTAGAATGCACAAACCTAATAAACAGTTAAAAGATAGAAAGTAACCTTAGAGGTTTTGCTGTAAGGAAACATGTATGTGTAGTGTCTGTATTTTTGATGTTGAATTCTCAGTTAATTGACATTTGTAGTCCATAAGAACTAACGAAAAAAAAAGTAAAGAAGCAGACTATTTCGTGTCCCAATTCATGTCCCGTGTCGCCTCCGTTAGTCAAAGGCCCGACTCGGGAACATAATCTGAGATCATGTCCTGGTGCTAAAACTAGTAGAAAATCGAAAAAATGTAAAGGCCACTTTATTATAGAACCTACTTTAATTATTTATAAAACATAACCCCCTATAATTTGCAATTTTTGTTGAAAACTACTCTAACATCAAACGTTATTTAATATTATAGGTATTACCCAAAAACGTAAATATTATTGTTCAGAAAAGTAATCTTTGAGTAGGTAAATATGTATTTGTGATAAGTAGTGCTTTAGTGTACTGGCAAATTCTGTATCAAGGTCAGGGATCAAACTCGAGCTTAATGATAAAATAAAACTTGTAAACAATAGTTTAAAAGTCATGTTTTTGGGTACACCTAATATTATGCTTTATTTAGCCATAGTATATGAATAAAATTTTATAATGTTGACACAAAATCTCTTCAAGAATCCATTTATGTAGTATCTAAGCAAAATTTAATTATAGGGTTTATTTCCTTGTGGAATCTTATTTCAGACGATTGAATCCTCTCTATATACACACCTCATATTACAACAAATAGGGATGTTTTTTAAGAAAAGTCACTTACACTTAGTTAAGTAATATAAAAATCAATTTATTCATTCATATAATTATATTTACAGTTATACAAGCTATTATTATCATTGATCTTTTTCCATTACATTACGCTTCTCGCCTCGCATAAATCCTCTCAGATATATTCGAATGGAATATGGCAAGCCCTCCTAACGACTAGAAGTGGCAATTGTGGTAGACACACCACAAAAAATATTGCGAAAGGACTAAAAAGTATGCAGGCTCCGAGCCACGCCATCAGAAACCACGTGGGCACGAACGCAACCTGGTCTAGCATCATAGTCACTAGATATTCGGCACTGCTGCGCGCGTTTCCAAACAGTTCATTATATCGCAATCTGTCACAGGCAATTACTAAAACTGTCCGATTCGCGGTCGTAAGACCGAGCTCTGCTTGCGGTGTCCGTGCAACTAGGAACGCCACCTGTAACAAAGGAAAACTGAGTTAATAACTTGCATCATTAATTTGTTCAACGTATTTACGACAGACGACGGTTTCCATCTATTGGTGCAGCGGTTGAGAAGTCAGCTACTGCGCAAGAAGTTGCCTTGTGATCGAAACTATAGTACACTCATGGGTATGGACAAATGTTTAGTTGGCCTGAAAAGTTTTCTATTTATAAAAATGTACTCGTATTTAAGTATTTCAATGGAATAAATGTATGCAGGAGTTAGGCACAGCAATGAGAGTCAACTTTATTAGCCCAAAGTTCCCCTCACTGAAGTGGTAGTCATTGAAATCTAGTCTACGTCAAACGCCACATGCAAGTTTGTGACTACAAACGCGAGTCTCGTGCTGGGTTTACATAAAAAGCCTAAAGTTTACTTTCCCAAATCTAGTAATTAAACCCGTTCTAGTTGAAGGGCCCTAGATAATGGGCATAGTAATAAATTGGTACAATCTAACATAACGCAGGGTTGTTTAAACGGGAACCGCAGAGCGGATTCTCGCACAAATCATGTTACTGATCACCCCCGCCGAGCGTTCGCCGCGTCAAACAGCAAACGGCCTAATTGAGCCAAACACCCCTATGAAGTATGTATGTTGTACACGAATACATCAGACTCGCACAAAGTCAAATTTCCTCTCATTAATTTGAAACCTTTTGTTCTACGAACTTTATTATTCAACACTGATTGCAGATATCGAATGCGTAGGCAGTCAAACTCATGCCCTCTTATTACAGAACGTGGTTTAAAAATTAAACCGAGCTTAGTCCTGACTTAACTCCTGACTAAAGTCAAACGCTATTACAAAACGAAGTTTTACTTCATTTCGAGTACTAAAGTTAGACCCAAGAAAGTCCGCCGATACCCCTAGTTTTACTATGGACTAACTTTCAAACGTCAAAAGATAACACTTTTGAAATTTCGCTCCGTTCTACGTATAGAAAGACAATTTTTGAAAAGAATCACTTAAATTTGTGAACAGAAAATTAAAAATATATGTTACTTTTTCTTACATTACTAAAACATATTTATAAATAAAGAATTATTATTTTTACTGCCTTATTTAAAGATTTTAAAACATGACATAAAACAAAGTCTTGTAAAATGAAACGCACTGAACGAGTTAGTACCAGTAAATTATTCTTATGTTGGTATTTGTTTTGTAATAAGGAAAGTTTTAAAAAATAGTCCGGACCTAAACCTGTACTAACAAGTACAGTTTTAAACCTGTTTTAGCGATGTTTTTTGTAATAAGAGGGATTGAATATAATAATACCATAGACACAGAACATTAACATAAACGATCTCTATGAATAATACGGATATAATTATGAAGTTACGAACCACACAGGTGGAATGTGTCGTCGTAGTAAATCTTGGTGTATTCCAGTAAAAACAGATGCCTGCAGAAACGATTAGTGCGCCTATATTTAATATGATTAAGGGCCAGTATACTTGTAATTAAATAATAAATAATAAATAAATAAATTCTTTATTCAGTATCAGGGTTGTTACATTTCTAAGGCGTGATTGAGGACTTCTTTTAAGTAAATAAATACTTGTGTTAGAATATCCTCGCTCTCTACAACAGATGAATGCAATTACAAAAAGTTTAACAAACTAAGTTTTTCAAATTAATAATTTTAAATTAAAGTTGAACGAATTAAATCAGATGTGTGTACGTGTAGGTTTGTGTGTATATGTGTGTGTGTAGTATGTATGTGTGTTGAGTGTGTGAGATGAGTGAGAAAATATGAATTCCTTGAAGAAAGGTGTACTTGGTGACAGTAAGGATTTTTATGTTTATAATTAATCTAGTATTTATATTTTTATTATGTAAATATTAAATATTTTTACATATTTGTTTTCAAAAGATAAATAAATTTAAGTTTTTTTTTTTTTTTTATACTAAGTCATTCAGGAATTTTTCGGTTTTAGCATAATCCCAAGTTTTCAGTAATGTTGTTAAAGATGTTTTGCAGTTGTATTTCGTCATAGGATAAATGTTCAAAATTTTATTAATTTTATTATAAAGTTGTGCAGAGCGTGATGCGTACTGCCTGCTGGCAAAAGTAGTTTTGATAATTGCAGTTGGAGCTACTTTATGCTTCTGTCTTCTGGCCATGTTTGAGGTATTGAAAACCAGCTTTTTGTGAGTACTTAAAATTATATTTAATATATACAGTTGCCTCACTGACAAAACATCAGTGAGTTTGTACAGTTGGTCAGTTGGAAACCTATGTGGTTTAAAACTCATAACCTTTAAAAGTGATCTCTGTGTTCTTTCCAAGTCAAGTAATTTAGTCTTACCCGCTCCCCCCCAAAGTTCTAGTTCAATTTCGTAATGTAAGGAATAAATTTAAAGACAAAGGGACTTTTGAAAGGTAAAGCTATTTTTTTTAACAGCTGAATAAATATAGATCAAGAAATAAGCCGTCATAATTACTAAGTGTTTTCCAACAAATTAATTGGAAGTGTCAAACCACGCCTATTGAAAGAAATCGATCATACCTAATACTCGTAGAATCCTTACTATGCACCAGGAATCGTAAGTTTGCACCCCATATCCAGTTTAGGCAAAGGTATATACCAAAAAAGGTATATAACTTATGTATATAATGAGATTGGTGTGTAAGGTAATTGTGAAATCAATATATCTTTAAATTATTATTCGACTGTGTACTCGGCTGCTATGTGTCACTATTATTATTAACTTTATATGTATGACATTATCAGTTCTCAAAGATAACCTTTACTAACCTAATGATTGTTTATAACTCTGTTTAATAATACCTAATGATTGTTTAATAATTATGATTATGCTGTTATTTTTACGGCCTAGATATGAAAAAATATAAATAATACAATATAATATAAACATTTAAATTCGGCGCATAATGTTTTCAAGGGTTAAATCCATAATGTCAATATTCTTGGCTTACATACAACCAAATTCGCGCATGAACTGTGGCTCAAAAGAAACAAACGTTAGAATAGCCAAGAAGCCAAACTTTAAAGCTTCAAATGTTAAGGAAATTGACACTTTCTACACCTACATTTAAAATGCTCGTTTATGCAGTAGTAGTACTCGTAGTAGTAGTCCTGCTTTTCTCACTGGAAATTGTATATCTAGAGAAATTTAGAGAAAACTAACATTTTTAATGTTAGGGTGTCCTGTACGGAGTAGGGTGTAACTTGCGCACAGCATTTAAACCATGAAATACAACCTAGGTATAAAGCACAAAAATACAAAAATGCAAAACAATTTACTAATCTTGAGGGGAACTTCATTAAACATCTACGATACGAGCACTCGACATTGTTTAAACGTAGCTCACATAATTAAATAATTGTTGCGCATAAAATTCGGAGTCTAAAGAACCTAAATCTTACTGAACTGTTATTTTTTTCACTTAAAAACATTAATTTTATCTACAGTTACATTGTAAAAGGTTTTATTTAAGACCTTGTTTTGTGATAGTAAAATAATTCTGCAATGACATAGTTATAAATGGCGATTGACATAATTAAGATAATATTGTTTTATAGTAGTAAGAAATATCATAACAAATACAGTTTTATCACTGTCACGTGTGAGACCAAAATTACATAAGAATCAAATAAATCACGTTACCCAAAGCTAATAATACTTTGAGATGGTAAATCTTATTCGAGAAACATTTTTGATTAAAATGTACGATAATATTTTTTTTTTTAATGTCAGAGGCGGCAAACGAGCGAGCGGGTCGCCTGATGGTAAGCAATCACCGCCGCCCATGGACATCTGCAACACCAGAGGGATCGCTGATGCGTTGCCGGCCTTTTAAGGGGGGGTGTGGGCCTCCGGCACACTCACACACCAGATAAAAAACAAAATAGTAGGTCACGTTTATTTACAAGCTGGTGTTATGTGAGAGGGTGGTACTTCAACGAGCCGGCCCATTCGTACTGTAAAATAACATGGCTCTACCACTACAAAAATTATGCTTTGCCTTGGCTTTTTCTCTGAAGACTAAGGTGTGTAGTGGGTTTTTCTCTATTTACCGTCTTTGTAAACTATTCTATGATAAATGTTTTAAAGTATCAAAATTACTGCGGAATAATTTTGCATACATTTAATGAACAAGAAGAAGAACTAATGATACACTTCTTCTAACATAAATTATTAAAGGTAAGTATTAATGAATTCTAATACTACTACATTTAGACGTAGATTAGAACTCAATTGATGACTTATCTTTATACGTGTTTGATAAGGTAATAAAAGATTAAACAAATAATAAGGTAGTAGTTATTATCACAGTATTACAAAAACTTGTTAAACTGTGGTATTATCTTAGCGCTTTAAGAGTATAATGGTTTGGATCAAATGATTACTTATTGTTTGATAAGAAAAGTCGATTTTGATAGTAGGCCATTTTTAGTATCCTGGGATTTAAGTGGTATTAAAGTTAGTTTCAAAATAATGACTACTTCTTGATTACTTGTAGAAATTAAAACGACTGCAGCAAAGAAAATTAAAGTCTCAAACCCGAAATCCTAATGGGATTATTGCTTTGAAAATATTAATATTAGTGCCACGGACCTGAGTGCATTCTTACTTATTCGTTTTCCCAACCGGGTCTGTGGCGTGTAGTATTTTAAAGATTGAGATTGCGCCATAGACGTAATATATTAATTCCATGGATTGCGCTCATTGTTTTTAATTTAACCACAAATGTCCAACAAGCCAAAAATTAATTTGGCAGAAGTGGCTCTTGTCTTGTCTTGATTATGATATTTACGTCATATTCACAAATGATAACAAATCAAACGGAATGATGTCTTATAAAATGCCCTAGACTCGGCCCAAATTTAAAAATACTTAAAGGTATGACACAACTAGCAAAAGGTAAGTACACATAACAGACCAACATGTGATGCCACGTGCCCTAGATGTCTTTGTAATCGCGCGTAATTACGTAACCGCAATTGTTCCTAAAATAAAAGCAAGAATTAGAAATGGCTGCCATACATTTTTGGCATGAAGTTTTCCGAGTGAATCTGTCACGTATCAAACACGGGAATGGATCTGTGCCAACGTTGGATAAGGAAATTCCGTCTGAGAACCCTCGCAACTGGTTCTGTTGGTCATTGTATTACTTACGGCTTTCAACGTTTTGGGATGTATCAGATTTTATTTCTACGCTAAGTGATAGCTTCTAAGAGATTCTACTTGTGTATATCCAAATCCTATCGGATCTGTCAATTTATATGGTGTAGTTAAGATACACACAGCTTTTATAAATTAAGCTAACATCTATTGTATACCTATCGTATTCAATAGGTTTTTTTCTGAATTCGTTTGTGTTTTTACTAACATTTCACCTTAATTTGTGTAATCGCTTAATGTTATATAATAGTTAGTATCAAGATAGACCTTGTTATGTTATTTACATCTTAGTCGAAGTACCATGTACATGTTTCGGGATTTAATTCCAAACAATTGGTTTATTTCGTCACAGTAACTACATAGAATTTCAAAGTCCGTGATTTCAAACTTATAATTCACTTCTATCATATTCATGATTATTATTTTATTATGTGTGACATTTTTTCTTGACATAAATTTTGTGACATGTGAAATTTGACGTTCATAAATGTGCGAGCCAAAATTGAATAAATGAATTTGATTCTTGATTCTTGACTTTATAAAGTTTCATCGGTCAATCATCGCATTAAAGTCCGTTCTACTGCGCCATCGACGTTGCCAATTTATCAAATGTGGATCATGGGACAATAAGGATAAAGATATCACTTAACATGCAACCTCAATCGAATTGCTTTATGCCAATTTCAAGGGCAAAGTCAATACACATTTCTGCACTCCGCATAAGATATACTGTAGCTTTATAAGGTTTTAAGGTTACCTACTTCGTTTTACTCTTGAAAACTTTAGTATACCTTCAAACCCATCGCACACATTTAAAGTTACATGAAAGGATATTTTGCTAAGGCATGTCTTGTATTATGGATTTCAGAGGCACAAGATTACAATGAAAAAAATATGAATTCCTAGACTCAGAACAAGAACTACTGTTTACTTTTGTTGTTTTAGTTCGAAGGCTTACTACTAATGGCCTACGGTTCGGTCACCGCCTTAAACAACATTGAGTCAGTCCAAAAGAAGGTGGAAATATTTATGTTATCATGTAAGTAAGACCTTTAGAACATGACCTTACAAGTCAAATACGCAGTTTGTCTACTAGTTAACCTTCGAGAAATCATTAAATAATTTTAGCTCTAGGTCACTAATATGCTGCATTAGATTGTTTGAATGTCAATGATTAGACATAACATGTCTGATTGAATTTAAGATTAATTGGATTACCTATAAAAAGTTTATTATTAAAGATATAAATGTAAACTAACAATACGAGACTAATCAGAACATAAAAGACACAATAATAGCTTCGCTTTGTTTGATATGTGAACAATTCTATAAGAAATATCCTAGGATACTTTTTTAATTCGTTTAATCAATGACCGAACCAGCCATACGTTCATATTTCTTATTACATTGAATTTTTTTTTAACAGACCGTTTGCTAGAGCCTACTTCTCCCGATTTTGTTTAATGGTTGGGAAGCAGGCAATTGGGAGCGCGGTCCCAGTTTTATATAGTTCCAGTCGCCTGAATCTTCCTATTACCTACATCAGAGATCGTGGGTTCGATCTCGTTTGTATTAGTTTGGGTGTTTTCATGTTATATGTAAGTACAATAAAAAAGGTTTAAAAAGTATTCTTTATCAAGCACTCATAGCACAGATTACTATTAGATTGAGTTAGTCGGCAATGTGTGAATTATTTCCAAGGATTTCTTGCCAAAATGTGACAGATTTGATCAGTCTATTACACTTTGACCATGATCGATTGACCAATAGCAATCTCTCACTTATGCACTTTGTTTGTGTTGCGTCCATTCACACTGAATTAGTCACCACGATTGCTAATTAGGAATTGGGTGATCGCAAACCATAGCTATGTTAAAAAAATAAAGATTCTTAAATTAGACCCAGGACTTCTTTAAAATGGGATGGGTACTTCAACCACTAAATCAATTAGACAGCTATGAAATTTAGGATCGAGGTCCTAGAACAGAATCGCGACAGAACGATTTTTACCGTATTTTTATTCATGAAAATTGAGAAGACACACAAATAAGGAAATCGTGTTTATCATATCATAATAAAAAGTTACATGTCTGAGTATATTGACCTAAATGATATAAAGTAGGTATTCTAGCATAGCACACGTATTTAATCGTCAACCTTATATGTTATAAGTACTAGTAATGTCTAACTATGTAGCCAGAAACTTACCTATCAAATCTAGATTTAATTCACGCCATGGTGATAAAACAACCAACAAAATTATATCGTAATAGGTATATCCAAGATAAAATATGCATCTGTCTGTTCAATTACGTAAATGATAACATTTTGATATGATTCAGCATTTTTATGACGACGAATGATAACGATATGAATATGCTTATTTTAATATTTGTCGCTCTGACTTGTATCCTGTAGCAGCAAGGATTTTATTATTTGATCAAATTATTGTCGTTCTCAAATGAATACCTGAAGATTTTGATAACTGTAGGTAGGTTCCTAAACAAGTTATCAGTATAGTCGTATTATTTATAGTTATGAAACGCATGTGACTCAATTATTCATAATTAAACTGCGGTCCTGATAACGGCAACACAGTTGCTATAATTTGAGATGAAGTCAATGTAAATGACGACTTCTACTATGTATTTAATTAAATAAAAAGTGCTGGCAGTAAAATTTTAAATACAGGTATCCTTTTGAAATAGGATGCAAATACATATAGGTTAGATATAATATAATAGGCTATCATAAGTAATATGTATCTATAAATATGCCACTTAATATAACATTTGAAGAAATTTTCCCTACCATTTGGCCGATTGTGAAGTTTATTGAAATATATTGGCAGACTAGCGGGCGCCCGCGGTTTTACCCGCGTGGAACAGAAAGGAATTGTCAGCAGCATGCCACATTTAATGATGGTCAAAAACTGTATTAAAACTTAAGCAACTATCTTCATGTTTCAATTTAGGGGAACCAGGCCAATTGAATCATGATAACACATCTATTGCGATTTAGCTATGCAGATTTCTTTATGATGTTTTCTATCACCGCACGATTTAGTGGTAAATACGAAAAGCATTCAAGGCAGCGTTTGAAATCACTTGGCCATCTAGGTATTTATTTATTTTAGGTTTACTGAACAAATGTTTGATACAAAAGCTTTATGGCATTGTCTATCGGTCAACCTTTAGGCTAAGCAGAGATGTAACTGCTATTAGACGAAAGAAGGGAACACAACAAAAAACGGCTAGGAAGCACTTTTGATTACTATAACATAATATTTTTGTAGTTGTCATTTCTAATGGCCTTATTTTATTGGGAAATCTATATCTTATTTATAATAAGGATTTGCATCTTGTCTCGTTTAAAATCACGTTAGATTTTGTGAGTGGAGAGAATAGTTACCTTACTGATAAGGTGATTTACATAAACATTACAGTTGCAGTTACGACCCAACTTTATGCCAGGAATGAGTTTAATTGTATTACATACAGATATCTCATAACTCGCGTTAGTAACGCAAGATACGGCAAGCAGAACGAGAAAAGTAAATTGATTTTACCTTGAAATTCAAATCTGAGCACAAACACTATCGTGATCTTTCGACAGTACTAAGTTTACAACGTAGGTAGCTTACCTTGCAACGTCCAATTTTTGGTTGAAATAACTTCTCAAGATTAACATTCGCATGCACTTCAATATAAACGTATAAAATATAAACAAAGCAAATGTTCACTAATGGATACGTTCGAACATCATCACTATAATTTTCGTAATGCATTACTCGAGTCGTGTTTCTTTAAGAACGGTTGACGTACGACAATCATAAACTGGTTTGCTTGACATTGACTCTGATGTTAATACGTAGAACATCAATTATGCATCTAACTACTTCATTTTATTTTTTATTACAACATAATATGTGTTCTGAAACTGCGGTATTAGTCATCTCGAGTTCATCTATTATTCAAATATGTAAACAAATCTTTTAGCGCCTGTACATATTATAATTAATACTTTTTATGCGTACTTTAAAACACAAACTGAACTTTATTGTTTTTTTGGCAAATGCAAAACAGCTGCAAGCGTGGTATTCCACGTGACCAAAACAATTCGTCAGATTGTATAGTTAAACAATCATTACTAACCAAAGCAGGCTTGTCCTTGTGCGGTCGTTATCCTGGTATCGATAGGTACGCGTGCTCCATAACAAATGTCACTATCACTTTTAACTCAGAGCACATAATCTGGTATATTGGGTTGTGGTCCAACCGCGGACTGCTTCGCGAGAGCGCGGCGCGGTGCGCGGGCGCACGCAACCGAGGGTTTCGACACCGCGCGCGTGGTCGTCTCCCTCGCTCGCGCGCCGGGTCCGCAAAGCGCGCGAGACAGTCGCATCAACCACCGTCATGCAGTCGACCTTCTGTATCTACCATTATTGCTAATAAGCCTTTTGCAATCGCTTGGTATTCCCTCCTTGTGCCACTTAAGTATGAATATTTTACTCTATTTTCTTGTCTATGTGGTTGTAAAGGGCCTACTTTGGACCTACTATATTCAGCGTGTAGGTAACTTAACATAATATACTACTGATACCTATTTTCATAGTACAGAATAGGCATCTGACGAATCTAAACTAAAGTCATATTATGATTAGGTACATTGTTTGCGGCCTTGTCAAAATGATAGGTGGTTTGAAAACAAAACACTATTAAATGAACCAATGTATCGAATGTCACTTGTTATCCGAAATACAGATGTATAATAGGTATTTTATATTGTATACTGAACGCTATATGCTGGCATTGCTGATACTGCTTCAACAAGAGACAAATAATATTTTTGTTGAAACAGTACATTTTATCATCTTCACAAAGAATACTAACTTCAGATTAAATAATAGTCTAGTCAAGTGGTCGGTGAACAACAACACTCCAGATAACAAGAGTAATGTTGTAAAACTAGACCTAAATATAAAACCACTTACGATTGTTTATAAACAAACGTAAACATAAATATATAGGTAGGCATTTGTGCTACTATCTTGTGTTGACGGCAATTTATGTTTTATTCTTGTAAAAATGGAAGTTGAGAAAACAACTCGTCATTACAGATGACACTTACTTACAAACGTTCACTCTACAATAATATTGACACAGTAATTTTCGTGTAGTAAAATCACTAAGCAGACCTAGACTGAGACCAAGTGAGTTCAGGCATTAAAATAGGTATAAAATTTCGAAAGTAATTATAAATTTTATCGACCTAGAGCAAATGAGCAAGCCTTATTTACAGCAAAAAAAAAATGCATTCCTTAAAAAGGCGTTGTATAGTTCTGAGTAGGATTAAATTATCGATTAACAAATGCATACCCTTTCAAAGCAGGGAAAGTAATGTTTGTTTAGGGTAGCGTCCTACAGCTCTGTCTACCTGTATAATCCCACGTAATGGAATGTTTTAGAAGTTCACACAATAAAAGGAGCCGTAACTATAGATTTTTACATTGATAGTGTATTTAAAAGATTTTTAGAAATTTTAGTACATATTTCGGATCAGAAATCTCTTATTTGGTGTACATACGTAAAAATAACTTAATAAAGAAAAAAAAAACACGGAACTATCCTCTTCATAAGTCACTATCGTATTGTGTAATAAATATTTAAAATAACAAAACAAAATATGTAGTTACAGAAAATTAAAGGAACAGTTTATTTAAAAGTTCTTCAAGCTTTTTTTTTACCATAATTATATTTCTTTTATCCTCCCAATATGTCAGCTATAGTAAATGTCATGGTCATGGTCACGGTGAAAGTATAATTCTGACCATGGCCCTTGCAAAAGAGTTATTCTAATAACTATCTTGACATTAGGTTTTCAAATACACCAGACAGACAGATCAAAAGCTGAAATTTGGGTCCTGTAACTTAAAAAATTGCCCATGTTATTTTTCTGCAAGTCATAGTATTTTTTATCTCCTATTTCTAAACTTCAGGGATACAATTTCTAGACAATATTGAAATTGATAAATTGAGGGCAAAGATTTAATAGCATTAATCCATCAAGCCCCGGAAAACCAGACACAATAGAAAATCTATTGTTTACGCGACACCCGGCTTTCGGTCGGGTGTTTAAGAGTTAAAATTAAAATTTATCATCGTTTCAATTATAAGTATTAGTAAAACCACCGTTCTTGTCAAATGCTGGGCTGTGATGATCACAAACCCGAGTAATGTAATAAAATTCAAAGCATTTTTCTCCGACCCGAGATACCCAGGTAAGACCTAGAAATCACCCTACTAGGCCACTTACCAAAGTTAAATATTTATACATCTTTTCTTTCATTTCAAAAACTAAAATTTGTACGTTCTGGCTTAAGTTTCAACCGACAAAATGGCATAATACAGACGAAACTGTTTACGTTTAGCTAAACTCTGTCTGTGGCTTCACTTACAAGGTACTAAAGCACATTTAGTCCGAGGATGCACGATGTCTACAAAGTTCTGAGAGATTTGGTTCTATATTAGGCGTGGAAGCAGGATTTCATTTATGTTAATGATATTGATACGAATGTATAATGAGTTGGGGAGTATATAGAACATCATGTTTATGATAACTTTGCTTCACTCAGAAAACTTGCTCACCGTTAAGATGTGGTAAACATGTGTTAACATCTAAAATAGCTCTTATGGAGAAGGGGAGCTGAAAATAAAACCCACACCCGCATTAGTTATTTTGTCATGAGTTTTGACCGTGACTTTTACTAATTAACTTGTAAACACTCAACTTAGATAAATATTAAAGATTATTCGATTATCTGAATAAAACTGATAAAACATATTCCGATGACTTAAATGAACATATATTTTTTTGGGTTCGGACTTCGGACTGAAATATTAATTTATTAAAAAGATACACTTAATACTCCTGTATTTAATGGAATATTAATCACGCACTCCCACTTCCATTAACAGTTTATGATTAATTACATTAACATCTTATGGCTTAGTTATGAATTTAATATACTTACATCATCCACAGATAGTCCTCGTTCTTGCCAGTCTGCCGTTGCAGAGAGCCGTTTGGACCTTAAATTAAACAAAACATTTGAGTTGATGCCTTTAATAGAACTGGATCTTATTTCCGACTCAACTCTTAGTAATTTATTTTGTAAGAACACCTCTAGCAGAAAAAAAATACAGTTACAGTAATCTAGCCTAAAACATTGTTTCTATGTATTTTTAAAATTAAATTAATACGAATCTATCTTGAATGCGCGTACACAGTTTAGTTCAGACTATTAAATAATCTACTTTCCAAGGAAGTTTTTATTTGCTAGAAGCCGTTCCGTATAATTTTGCATTTTTTGTTCGAGAATGGCTGATAAAAATTAACTTTAGATCACGTCATTTCTGTAATCAACAATTCTTTTGTAACCAATCCGCCTATATCCTGGTTCTGGCAGGTAAAGCTCCATCCATAGATAACAGAAAGTTCCATCACTAATACATTTGTTTAGATAACATTGCTTTCTAGAATAAGTCCAGTTTACTACCAGAGGCATGACGTCATAGACAAACCTTATACAGAATATGGATAAGTTTATTTCCACAGTTTTTTCCTAGTATCGATAATAGCCATCAATAAACCTTGAATGCAAAAGACAAAGACCTCTGAATTTTAAGTTTATTTATCCTGTACACTTAGAATAATAACATTTCAGCCTGTACAATAAAGAAGTTATAGCGGTTATGCTTCGTACTTAGGTAATAAAGCTTATATTCAATGCCTCTCAACAGCCGCAAACTACAACACTAACTAGATTAAAATCAAGTCTAAAGGCGTACTTATACTGCCTCAGTCTGTCTTCAAACCAAGTCACAGAACTGGACAAAAGTTTGGACCACTTGTTTGTTAAAGTACTTGAGATTTCGTGGCCGTCAGTTAGTAGGGTTTTTGGTGTTAATCTTTTTTAGAAATAGATGGAGTAGTGGAATGGGTTGCTTGATTTTTTACACTAGCTTGACGGTGACGGACACCTTGCTAGTTGAATAGCTGTGTAGCATGATCTATCCGGTCTAAAGCCTTGCCAAGAGTTACAGATCAGATGGCTTTCGTTCAAATACGGTGAAAGCGTACTCTAACTTGATTGGGACGAGACATTTTGCGAAAGAAGAAATACATGTTTGTACCTACTTTGTATACTACATTAAAAAATATCACTCTTTGTCAAACCTAATCATAAAATATTTGTTGACTGTTATATGAACCCACGTACAAAACTTTTGAATTTTGGGAATCCCACTCCAAAAGAACTCTGTATGAGAGGACAGGATATTATTTTGAAAAAATAGAAAATTAACTGACTTTCGACATTTCTCACTAACTTTACGAGTTAGAGATTACAAAAGAGTTATAGGTAATGATCTAAGAATTGCTAAATTATATAATATTTTTGAAAATAAAGGCTATCGACATTCTCAATGGCAAAATCTTTTATTCTACGAAGCAAAACCGGTTCTTACTCGTAATTGCAATAACGTTAGTTCATTTAGACAATTAGTAAAATGGTAATTAATTAATGCAGAATTTAAACATTTAGCACCTAGCCTGCAGTTTGGGCAAAATTAAAATTGCTTCCGCAGCATAAGATGGTACTACCGACGGCAAATCCACCTACCCACCTACCCTAATCTGCCAAAAGTTCTTAATTGAAAGAGAACTGTTTGACAGATTATGGTAGTATCATGAGCTGTCGTCTTTACACTAGGTGTAACAAAAACTGATAACGGGACTAACCGCGATTCTGTAGATGTAACATGGCTACTATTTCAAGTTTTGGTTATTTTACACGTTATAAAAAGTACAATGTATGCTTTATTATTTACACCTTTTATACTTAATGCACTGCGAAGTTTAAATATGCTAGAGAGCATATCAGAATCGTTTTATATTTTATAAGAAAAAAGTTATCGATATTTGTTTTTGCTGTGGAACATTGAGTGACAAATTATTCTGATCAATATCTTTATATGCGGTTACTTCACCTATTTTGCTATATTGAATTTATAAAATGGGTATAGTCTACACTGTGACAGTTGAAAGTCTGCCTGCATGTCTTTGTGCATGAGCTCTGAAATAATTAAATTAACCTCATAGTAATTTTTTAGTCTATAGTAGCCCTGCAAGTGATCTTTTAAACAGGTTTCAAGTTGAACTGGCATCAAACAAGTTAAAAAGTTTACTTTCAATAATGAAGAACGTATCTACTAAAAACAAATAATTTAGGAGCCGACGAAAAAGCAATGTATTTACATAAAATTAACTAAACAGTAGAATGTATAAGTAAGCAGTTGTTAAGCGTCACGTATCAAATATTTCGAAATGTGGAATTATTTTTCTTAGTGTCATTGTCTTCTATGACAACAAATACAGGTACGGTCTGTAAATTAAATGGTTTAGGCGCAAACATTGGAAAAAAATGATATGTAAGTGAATAGTAAACATAATGATGAACAAAAAATTATCTAACAACACTAGTTTTATCACAGTACCCATGTAATCTGATTAAACCACTCAACGCCGAACCGGCACTCGGGTGCCGCATAACAATAGATTTTCTATTGTGTCTAGTAATCCGGGGCTAGAAGGATTAATAAAATAACTTGTTGGAATTTCTCTACAAAGAAACAACTTAAAAGTGTTAAAATGTAACATGCTTTTAATAAATGAAGTGGTAACTAAAATTGAATGAGTTTACCGAATATTGATAAACTTACCTGTCTGATAACTTTGTGAAGAAGATGTGGAACTGGTACTGTTTTCACTATCCGTGCGGGACCTCGTTGTAAATAGTAAATTCCACGGATTGTAGCTCGTGTGTTGCGTGTTGTTCTGGTTCTTCGATGCGTTCTTGTTATCAGAATTCATTCTCGCTTATTTGGTAATTCAGAAAATGTATTTTAATTTAATCACAATATTCTACTATTGCACTCTCGCGCACGCCGTCTGATAATACAATAACAAATGTCAGCGGCAACGCAAACACAAGCCGGGTATGTTTTGGGCCGAGCGCGGCCGAGCAAGCGCGGAAACAGCCGACGTCATTTACGCGGTGGACCTTGCCCACCCGACACAAAGACGTGGAAGTTTGTGGAGCCACTCATAATAAGGCTATTATTATTACTAAATGGCGGCGACTAGATGGGTTTCAATCGTTATCACATGGTGTGTCACTAATTTAGCCATTACTAATTCTCGTACACAATCATGTATCGTGTTATTTTAGTTGACACCGTTCAAAGGTATGAGTGAAACGGAATGATGTTATTTCTTTAAGCAGGTTAAGTATTTATCTACAATATCTGCATCTTCTACAAACCTGTTGCTTGAAGGTGTATTACATTTTCATAAAAATATTTTATTTCTGAAACATGCTCAGTCTTATCTAAAAATCTTGCTGAATTTAATAAACAAATTGATTGTTACAAAATTAATTACTTGCCCATAAGCACAATAATTTTAAAAAAAATCACACATTAGTTAGACTTGTTTTGTCACTGACGCAAAAGAGAAAATATTATAAATTGAGTAATTCAAATATTAAAAATATACATTATCTCTAAAAACCTGAATCAAAGTTTATTATTTTCAATCATTTCAAATTTTTTCAGGTTAGGTTTTAAACCTATTTTATAATAATAAATAAGAAAACCAATTTCCATTAATTACCTAAGTAATTATCTACATAATTCTTCGTCCTAATTTTCTATTGAATTGCGTAAATGACCTGGGACAAATAATTAGTTAATGGGATTATCAGTTACTGGAATTTGAAATTAAATCATGACAAAAGTAGCCATTATAATAATATGATGATAATATTAAGAATGATTTATCATCGATTTTCTGATTATGTACAAATCTTATAATTTATGATTTAAATATTATAATATTTTTAGGCTGTGAAATTGACTGTGAATAATCAACAAATCATTAAACCATAGTAAAACTGTGACCATAGTAAGTATATTTATAAAACCTTTTTGCAAAATAATACGTTTTGTAAGAAATTCCTAGCCAAAAGTAAAAAACTAAAGTAAATGTCAGTAATGACAATAGTAAAAAAAAAAATTATATAAAATTTTTCTATGTCGAAAACTGCGGTGAACTGCGGAGTGCAGTGAGAAAAATTTATTATTTAAACGTTTTTGTATAGTACTGAAAATGAAGATCCCTTACGTAGTGTCCCTAAACACGCGAGCTGCGTACGCAACTACAGATGTGATGAAAAACTCTGTAGCCGAGATTGAGAGAAAGATCGTCGCTGAAGATTTCGAATGGGATGACAATGTGACCCCTGCTCCGCTTACGTACTTCGCTGCTCTCTCTCTCTCCAGGGTGTTCCACAGGATCAATCCCCTCAAACGCATACTCCAGAAAGACATTGACATGCTGATGGACTTGTATCCAGCGGACATACCGTTGAGAAATTGTGTTCCTTCTATTAAGGTCAGGGAACAGTAAAAACATTTACACCTATATTGTTTACTCATCTTGAAGCCATATATGTTCCAACTTAAAGTCAACTTAATTTGATGTAATTTTTACACTTTTATAATTATCTACAAGTTTACCTGTTTACTTTTAAGTCACCTACATTGACATCCTATGGTGAATCTCAGCCATTACTGTAATAATATAGCAGTGAAGATTTCATTTTTAAATATGGCCTTTTCAGGACGAACAATATTGGAAAAGATCTTTTGCTACCAAATTTCCTTCACGAGTAGAACTCGGTGTTACTTTTTGGAAAGGAAAATTCTTGTCAGCATGTCTTCAAGATTACTTAGAGAACGTCAATCCTGATGTGTTTATCGAGGAAGATGCTGTTGAGCTTGCCAAATTGGTAACAATTTTTAACTATAGCTCAACTTACAATCATTTTATGTTATTAACATCAATTTATAAATTTTTCCATTTTGTGTATGCACTACACGATGATCTATCAAAAAGTAGTACCTCGGTACTAAACGACGACTACTTCGGTTTTATGAAATATGTAAGTAAAATGCAAAAAAAATCCGGTTTCTTACATGAAATGATTGCATTTCAGGTTAGTCCTTATATTTACGAACTGAGCTTGAATCAGTTACAAATGGTACGACAGCCAACGCCACCACTACCAAACGATGAAGTCGTAGAAGACACATGTCCTTACAGCGTCACTAAAGTATACGACCACATTCCCCTCGAACCAGTTCTTTTAAGACTTTACAACCTCCAAGAAATATCCCTTATATTCGGCCTGAACAATCTTCTAGAAGACTACCAAACGAGATACTTCGAGTTCTCAATTGCTGATTGCGAATCACTTTGCAGAGGACTCGAATATTTGAGGCACTTAAAAACTTTTCGAATTAATAGAAGCAATTTAGACTGCTCCAAGGTGAAGATTATCTTACAAAACCTTGTCAAGAAAGAGAGTATTGAAGAATTGGATTTTAATCATTGCAAGATCGGAGACTACGGCATGAAAGCATTAGGGGGTTTCATTTACGTCCACAATAACGTTAAAAGAGTCCGCATAGCCAACAATAGATTCAAGGAAGTCGGCGTTCAAGGCATTGCATATGCATTGCAAATGAAACCAGCCGCTCCTATTGAATTATTAGGTATTTATGACATATATTTGTGCTTGTAATCGTGATTTTTCATAAGTAGGTACTTAAGTTTCGTTTATTCCAGATTTTAGCCTAAATCCAATGTCGCTTGAGTGCGCAACAATTTTTGCGGCGGCCTTTGTTCGCTGTAAAGAAAAGCCTCAAACTTTAATCGTTAATTCTTGTGGCTTCAATGGTGCATCGGCTGAAAAGGTATTGATTTACGTTACATTTCCTTTCTTTTCTTTAGAGTACTATTAATTAAAGAGTCAGCTTATGTCCCACAATAAGGGTAGGAGGAGGGTTTGATTTGTAATATTAATAAAAATAATATTTTTACATTAATTTAAATATCATTTTATCAGAGTTCCACAAAAAGCTAAGATCGTTTATGTATTAGCAATTAGAATATGGATTGTTTAACATAACTGCGAACTATAGTGGATAAGTCTGAAGTATATTTTTTTGTTAGGGCTAAGAATTAAATTCGGTTTTGTTAAATTAAATTATTGTAACATAAGATTACAAACACATAAATTTAAATAAACTAACGAGCCATAAGTCATATTAATATGTGGATATAAAAAATAATTACACTTATAAAATATTGTTATTGCGGCAATATCCGTGTTTGGCTAATTTTATATAATTTGATTATATATTATAGATTTGATAAGCTTAAAGCCGACAAACTAAGCTGTTGGGGAATTGGTTTCCCATCTATCAAATTTATCAAAAACATTATCAGTTATGATAGGTAGTAATTTATGTTGCAGTATGAGAATGTTAAAACCCAAAACCATTGCTGGCTTATTTGGTGGAGAAATTAAAAACCCCTGCGAAGTAGGTGATGCATCTATCCGCTTCGTCTGTTTTTGAAAAGTAAAAAGATTAGGTGCAGACAATGTTCTTAGGGTCTCTCAAGTTTGGTTCGGTCAATAGCCACAAGGCTGGCACTGGCTTGTCCCAATCGGGTGTGAAGGAGAAACCGGGGGAGTTTAGTGGGTAGTAGAGGCTTTATTCTTGAGTCCCACACACGGCCGCAGGTGTAGCTAACCTGCGGTTATGGTCACAGTAACAAAAGTCTCTCAAATTTGGGTCGTTCAATCGCCAGAAGGCGGAAACCGGGTCGATTTCCCTTTCCTGCGAGAGAATTCGTTCCTGCTCCGTAGTACACCTAGCAAGTTCACCTGGGTGAAAAAATAAAAAAAAAACATATAAAAACCTAAAAACCTAGCTAGATAATAAATTTAAGCAGTGTCCATGGCACGCTTTTGAGGTGTACCAAGGGTCATATAACTTTCAAAGTAGCAATAGACCACCTCTCGGGTGTACTACGGATAATAAAATTTATAGTTTTACCCTTAGTACACCTAAGAGGTGTACTATGGGTCAGAACAAGTGCCCGTAGTCCACCCTGGTGAACTTGCTAGGTGTACTACGGAGCAGGAACGAGAGAATTTAGGGGGCAGTGGGACGGTTTAGTCTCGAGTTCCACACATGACTGTGCTTATGGTCACGTATTCTCACTCGAAAAATAAGGGTTACTTATGTTTGTTAAGCTCATAAACACGGTGGTATGCTGGAACGACTCTTTTTCCAGTGGTAGAATCTGCTAAGGTGAGCCGCAACCCATACGTGGGTAGGGGGTCTCTTCTTATATACCGGCCCATATACTCATACCCCACCTGTCCATCCAATACCCACACTACAGTTATGACATACACACCCCTTATATGTAGTTATGTGTATGTGTGGACATTAATCTGTATTAATAGGGTAATTTCTATAAATAAATGTTGTAAAGTGGCTCGCATTGAAAAAACAGAGAGTTCAACATTTAATAGTGAATATAGATTGATGTGTGCAAAGTGTATGTACCTACAATCTGTTGTGTTATTTACGTTCAGATGGCGGGCTTACTCAGTCTCAACAGGGGCTTGACCAGATTAGATATGGCTGCCAATGACTTGTCTGGAGAAGCCGAGAAAACTCTCATCAAAGCTCTAGAACAAAATAAGAAAGTACTCAGAGTGGATCTGCGCAGAACACGTATGATAAACATATCAATTCGTAGAAGAGATACTTAGCAGTACATTCATTATCATTTTAAAAGGTCACTTAGATGTAAAAAATTAAACGCAATTAAAATGCGTGGGCGGGTTTGTCTTACCTAGTATTATATTATCTGTGGTGTATTTTGGTTAGTTGGAATAGGTTTCAACGAAATCTTCGTAATTGAGTATCTATACTCTATACTAATTAAAAACAAAACAGATCGAATCTTTCCTCTAAATGAGGAAAGATTTGTTTGACATGTTTTGTTTGTTTGTATTGAAAAGACTCCGAAACTACTGAACCGGTTTGAAAAGTTCTTTCACTATTGGGAAGCTACACTATCCCCGGGTGACATAGGGTACATTTGATTGGAAATGTGGGGAAGGTTTTGGATAATTGACAAAAAAAAAACCGGGGAGGCGACCGCTAGTTGACTGATTAATGTAAAGTTGCCTGGTACATTATCCTGTGACGTTTGCTAAGCTTCAGCTAAGCTACGTTGAACGTTCTTGTGTTCATTTAAGGAAAGTAGACTCGAAAATCAGTTTAGTCGTACCCAATTTAAAACAATGTTTTCTTTGTAGATATATCAGAAGAGACTCAGGCTAAAGTGGATGAACTTCTAGAACGTAACAAGAATTTGCTCGGACAAGAGACAGAGCCCAGCGATGAAATACCTCCGCTGTACCTTAATGAGCCTGAATACCTCATTTGGGAGTACAACCCTAACAATCCAGACTACATTCCAGGACGATATCCCAAACGGGTGCCGGAGGTTTAAAATGCTTTCATATTGCACAAAAATAATGAAAACATTACAATTCTTAGATTCTACATTTTAAAAATAATGAAGATTTGGTAGGTATTTCTTATATTTTTATGAGTATTACATATGCATTAAATTTGTATATTTAGTTTCATTTTCCTTTTTACCAGACTCGCCTAACATAAACATACATAATAAACAGTTGTTTTGTTCACAATACACTCATAATCATGGAAATAATGGATAATTCGTACCCAAATTAAGGCAGGGTATTAGTCCAAATTCAACCAAAAGAGGTATTTTTAAACGTTTACGTGTGGGGGTATAAAACATATTTATGAACTATAAAAAATATGGTAGGTAGAGAACAGTCTGTTGCAGTGGATTATCGGAGCATAATTTGAAAAAACCATCTGGTTTCTTTCAAAAAAAATATTACAAAATGACGAATAAAAAAACTGCGTAAATTCAATTACTCTGAATTTTCAGCGACGACCCCAATTTTTTTTTACAAAATAAATAGCCAAGCTAATCATCTAAAGAAGTATCGGATTAGATTTTTTATTTCATAATTATATTATAAGTAATTAAATGAAAATCCGCAAAAAATATAATCTTCGAACTCAAAGCCGCCATTTTCATTATGTGTGATATGCGATTTTCAACTCAAAACCCAAAGCGGTAGAATAAAAATAGACCGCGGTAACCCGTTTAGTTGTCGAGCAGCGCTCGAGGTGAAAGGTCTGCTCCGGACGCTCTGTGTCGCATGACAGCTGCTTTTTTGACAAGTTCACTAGAGATGCGGTGCTGTCGATTCCCGAACGAACACCGATTTTAGATCTAAAAATATTGTTTTTTACCTATGTCAATCTAATATGATTCAATAGTTTGTAAAATCAAGGATTAATACCTGCGGCGACATGTGTCACAGTGAAATAATATTTATCTAGAGACGTCGATTTATCTTAAACTAATAGTTAAAAATCGATTCGTAAGTATCTAATCGATTTTTTAACGACAAATACTGCAAGATTGAGTAACTACAAGGAAGTATTCTTATTTTCGAATCTGATTCACATTTAGATTTTTTATCCAAGGCGTTATACTTTTAATCAATTTGATTAGTATTTTTATTATACGATTTTACGTATGAAGTTATTAACAAAACAATTTTTTTCGAAATTTAACTCGGTTACAATCGATAATAATTGTAAGCGAAAGATGACCACAATGGACATCTCTAAGTTGGCGGCGCCGGCAATCATGAACGCTTTTTCTCTGCATACATTTTGACAGTAAAAAATTGTGAAACGTTAATCATGTCAATCCGATGGCATTTTGACACAGAATATAGTAATAGTACTAACGTAATTTTCAGATGATTATAGGGTAGGTAGGTACTATTAAGAGTTTACTATTCTAAAATACATAGACTTTTTTTTGAAGGGAGTTGTAAAGTATGTGTACATAGAAAGAGAAAATAAGTTTTGGAAATCAAAAATGAAAAAAAACCGTTGACTTTTATATGCACAGCATTTTCCCGGAAATAGTAGACCCGAGGAATACACGCGGGATGACACTCGAGATATTATCATCAATTGATTGACAGCAGGAAAGACAATAAAAAAAATATTATACCTAAATGAAACCTTTCCTTTATTTACATGTTAAAGATTAAAAAAATAATTATAAATAACAGTAAATAAAGTTTATGAGTTGCAATTTATGATGTACCTACCTAATATAAGTAATTTAGAGATTACAAAAACTTATTAAAAATAAAAATATTTCCTGGCATACTATTACTATGTAATCTCCATTGCCACAAGTCTAAATTACATTTCGGCTTAGATTATTGTTGGCATTTCGGTATCATCAACCCTAGCGTAACACGCTCTGGCTCAAGGTCGCTGGCGCTCGAACTCTCACGTACAGAGAGTGTCACGGCTGTGATGGTGCGGAACCCTTCACGTTCGAGTTCAACTCACACTTGGCTGGGTTTTTTTCTATTACTCCGGCCAGTTATTTATGCAATATTATGTAGGTAGAGGTACCTACTCAAAATATTAAAACTACCAGTTTTTGTTTGGAGGTGAATTGTCTGCTTGTTTTGCGTATACTGTGTTCACGCTGCGCTCTCTGATTGGCGGTTGCGCTCCGCCTACAACGCGACGCGCGGGTGAAAAACGAATTTGGAATCGTGCTAAGACATCGTCTTAAGGTAAATTTCACAGACTTATTCATACGCAGAGAGTGCGATAGGAAATTAATAGTACCAAATAGAGATCCTTCCATCGTGGAAAGGGCCTTAGACATCGGCGGTTCAAGCACTGGCAAGAAAACGCATAAAAATACGTACGTATATTATGTTTTAAAAGAACAAAATCTACAGAGAGACTCCATAATGAGGCAGAGAGTCGTCTTAGAGGGCGAAAATATGTCTAAGTACATTTTATACATGCTTTAACATGCATTGCCTATTCATGATATTTAATAATGCCAGATGTCACATATTATGGCCAATGACTGTGATAAATAGCTTGTTTAAATAACCTTGCTGAATAGGTTACATAATATTGACCTAATATATAAGGCACACGAGATTCACGTGAAAACCATTCAGCACACGAGATTCACGTGAAAACCATTTGAAATACATTGACAAAGTGGATATATTCTCACTAGTTCCGGCCAAAAAAGTTCCGGCGGAACTAGTGATACGTTTTTTCTCATTATTTAGTCAGTTGTCATTTTGACTGAAGTCCCGGCGGAACTAGTGATACTTTTTCTTCTCATTAGTCCGGGATTAAGTCCACTGTCGATTTTCCATGGCATGCCATGATATCGTTACCCGTGGTCCTACCTGATAGAACCGTGGAAAAAATAATTTGCAGTGGTCCCATCAACGGTTCTAAGGAAGTTATGAGTTTGAATTATTCTGAGTACCACTTTAAAATAAAATTAACCGTGATACTACCAGTATAACTAAGCAGTAGGATCAAGGGCAACGTATGTGATTTAAGGTCTGAGGAACTTTTGGGGTTATAAAACCATGTCAAAATGGTAAATATCATTCGTCAATACATAATATTTCTATGATATCATCATGTCTTAGGTTCGATTCAGCCTTAGGTTTGATTAGACGATGATAAAATAAAAATAACTATTATTTTACTAGTTTCTTCATATCTTGTTACGTTGCCAACGTGCCCTATGTATAACTTATCATGCTACTCTTCATCAGATCCAGATATTTCCTAGGTTATCACAGACTTTCACCAAACAACAACACACTATTCATTAATATTTTTATCGCACTAATGTTATCAATAAGCACTCGGAGAGTTCAAGTGATATATTATCGGTGCAAGTAAAACATGCATTTTGCAATCATATTGATAATGTGGACTACTTAATGTCAACCATAACTGCATTTCTTTTGAATTAATAAGATGACTGGCGGCAATTTGCTGCCATTGTCATTTTAATGCATTTATTAATACTCGTAACAAGACATGTTATGCATTGTGTTACCACATTTTATATTAATAATCTTCGTACGTTTGAGATTTTAATTTCCCATTTTAAACTAATTTATATTATACTAGCCTTTCGCCCGCGGCTTCGCCCGCGTGAACTCGTTATACCACAGGAAGATAACACAATATCTTTAGTTATAAATTGCGTTTATTCCGACTAGTCCGATTCGTAGTTCGATCGTCGAACTGTTCGGACATTTTTTGTCCGAATAGTCCGACTGGAGGATCGAACTATTCGGAAACGCGTTTATTCCGACTAGTCCGATTCGTAGTTCGATCGTCGAACTGTTCGGACATTTTTTTTCCGAATAGTTCGACTGGAGGATCGAACTATTATTATTCCAAATATATAGTACTACTACGAATAAATGGTACAGTCAGAATTATACTGTATTTCTATCTTATATTGGCACACGTATAGTTTATAACCTGGAATAGGGCATAGGCTATAAAATTGCTACGGGAAACGTCTCATTCCCGCAGGAATAACAGTTTTGAAACGGCTGAACGGATTAAGTTGAAATTTGACACATGAATAGTTTATGACCTGGAATAGGGCATAGGCTATAAAATTGCTACGGGAAACGTCTCATTCCCGCGGGAATAACAATTTTGAAACAAATGAATGTCGGGAAAACAAATGAATGTCGGGAAAACATTGTTTATTGATCTGAAGGTAAAAAAACAGGTGCAAGCGATTTTCGACCTAATCGACATTTACCAAAATAACTGATTTTAATGAACTAGCAAAGATAGTCGACAAGAGGTTGCGAAAAAGCAACAAAATTTTAAATGTCAATAAGGTCGAAAATCGCTTGCACCTATTTTTTTACTTTAAATCAATAAACAATGTTTTCCCGACATTCATTTGTTTTCCCGACATTCATTTGTTTCAAAATTGTTATTCCCGCGGGAATGAGACATTTCCCGTAAGAATTTTAAAGCCGATGCCCTATTCCAGGTCATAAACTATACAAGTGCCTAATTTCAACTTAATCCGTTCAGCTGTTTTAAAATTGTTATTACCGCGGGAATGAGACGTTTCCCGTAGCAATTTTATATCCTATGCCCTATTCCAGGTTATAAACTATACGTGTGCCAATATAAGATAGAAATACATTATAATTCTGACTGTACCATTTATTCGTAGTAGTACTACATATTTGGAATAATAATAGTTCGATCCTCCAGTCGAACTATTCGGAAAAAAAATGTCCGAACAGTTCGACGATCGAACTACGAATCGGACTAGTCGGAATAAACGCGTTTCCGAATAGTTCGATCCTCCAGTCGGACTATTCGGACAAAAAATGTCCGAACAGTTCGACGATCGAACTACAAATCGGACTAGTCGGAATAAACGATAAATTGTAGCCTTTGTGTTAAACTGATGTATAAGCTACACTCAGCGGCAATAAAACTTGGCAACTGAGCTTTTTTCATACAAACATGGTCACTTTAGCGTCTCATAGATAGACAACTATTTGCAGCTGTGCAATTATAATTACGTCAATGGAGAGGCCAAACGCCCAATTTTTGAATCACAGTTTCAAAATTTGCCAAAAACCGCTCAATTTTCTCAAAAAGGAAAAACAATAACGAACTCAACGTTCCATACTACGATGTATAAAACTA
This sequence comes from Mecyna flavalis, assembly GCA_949319885.1. Taxonomy (NCBI): domain Eukaryota; kingdom Metazoa; phylum Arthropoda; class Insecta; order Lepidoptera; family Crambidae; genus Mecyna; species Mecyna flavalis. The sequence goes on from OX439426.1 coordinate 7,491,199, forward strand.
TTGTAAAAAACTATTGTATTTTAGCTATTATTTATTCTGTGATTTTAGTTAACAAGAATATGCGATTTTTGACAAGAAAGAAATAAAAAATAACTACTTATTTAAAACATTGCGATAGCAACTCCGAGAAAATACTTCTCATATCAAACCGCATCTCCTATTGATTGGCGCCACAAACGGACTCCTCTACGATCTATAATAGACACGTATTCGATAACATTTTCGAAAGGTTCTTCAGAGAACATGTTATGAATAGCCCAGCCATTGTTCTATAACGCGGTCGATAAAAAAGTGGTTAGCTGGCATATGGACGAGGCTATCACAGTGACATCTTGAGTGTCCCTTTGTGGCGCGGCCGAGTGGTCCAAAAGCTCTAATACTACAATTGACCCGGGGGAATATGATACTGGCCGAACAGCAGTTATCTCACGAAACGTCCATGTAATTTATGTTCTATAGTTTTGGCACACTCCGTTTTAAGGTCGGTGGAAAGCTTTTTGTGCGAAACATCATGGGTGTTCTTTTCATGTCCATTTAAATTATCAAGAGCTGATTCGCGCATTTTTCTATGTTAGTTCTGTTGAAAAACAAATGACCAAATTAAAACACATCTGACAATTACAGCGTCTCATTCCAATAAGGGACACCTATTCAAGAAACATCGCTCACTGTGCTACCATACTGTTGGCTTCTCTGATCTTCGAGTATTTAATTTCTAATTTATAATTTTAGTGTAGGAACTACCTACTTCTAAAGGCTGCATTTCAGATATGGGGGTGGAAGGAATCTATCTACCAACCAAGTCCAAGGCGGGAATTGAAAGATCTTACATCTTCTCATCATTATCATTAATATATTTCTAAGATTTTACATCTGTGCGTATGAACTTTTTCACGAATACGGTAAAAATTGTGACTCTGCTTTTAGCAAAATGGTTGTTTTTATTCATATTGTGAATATCTACGTACATATAGATTTATTTTGATCGATTTATTATTAACTATTACCATGTTGTCATTATTTGCATGTTATTTTATGCATTTTCTGTCAGAAGTTAACAATAAGAGCAATTACACAGATTTAAAGTTGGTTGCTGTTACGTGAAATAACGGACGGCCACAATCGACACTCTTATGTTACTACTACTTCGAAACAAATATTTTTTACAAAATTGAACAACATTGAACACAAATTGTAAGAGCATCCAGTCCACTTGGCAATAACAGAACTGCCGTTTTCATTATACCTGGTAGATTTATTTACATAAATGTATGCCCTAATTAACTCCCAAAACGAGTGAGTTAAGAACACAGACTATTGTTATTTCTCTATGGTTAAGAATTGTGAATAGAACATACTCGTAGGGTTCATTTAAAACATTGTATTTCATCTTTAGTTTAGTTTCTAGTAACAAAAGTTCTTAAATCCAGTGTTAGTAGTAATATTATGGTCTTACAAATGTGAAAGCTAATTTCTCTATCCGTCAATAATCAATACTAGGTGTATTTATTATAGACCGATAAAAAACCATTTGTTTAGGATACAAATTGTATATTGTATAATACAATATACCTACAACAAAATCATACACAACAACGTTAAGATTTGTATTAAAATAAGATACATATTTCATACACGATGAAAGATTGTAAAATATAATTTGACATCGTTTTAAAACTTTTAACGTTTCACTTAAGCACTTTAATAAAATAAAACTACAGAGATAAAGGGATAGATAAATGGTCGATAGTCGTCAACTAAACTCCAAATTACGTGGAGACCGTTTCAACTCAACAGATTTTATTGTAAACGCTCGGTAAACAAATTTCGAGAGCTTAATGGCTAAATTGAAATTAAAATGACAAAGTAAACTTAGTCGACAGCTGTTCCGAATGATGCCCATTAAAATATTATGATATAAATTTAAAAGTACCGATATTTAGCACGAAAGTTGTTTATTTGTGAAAGCAGTTGCTGCAGCTACGAGAATCTAGAAATTAGAAGAGTTTTTGTATGTGGCTTTGATAATTCTTTGGATAAAGGAAGGATGCTAGAATAATTGCATAATATTCCAAGAATATTTATATTTAATAATAAATAAAATAAATAATTAATCGTCTTCACGAGTGTTTGTCACCTAACTCCTCCTAAACGACTGAATAGATTTGGTTCAAATTTTGAAAATGTTTTTAAAGATATTGATTGATATTTCAATAGGTTCCACGATAGTTTGTTATAACAATCGGACCCGATAGGTGGCGCTATCGGCATGTCACAAATTTTCTTAGGCAGTAAATTTTTCAGGGTCAGCTAGTCAAGTATAACCCTAAGACAGTTTAGGTTCCACGTTTATTTTACAAAAGATATTTACTTTTGTTGAAAATCGAATAGGCACATAGACTAACGTCCATATAATTAAAGCTAAGTCTTGTAAATGGATGCAAAAGAATTCAATGGCAGATAAGAACATGCATTAGTGTTAATTGAATCAGAACAATATGTACATATATTAACATTCAGATTGAGCAAACAAGACATTTTCATACATTATTCTGGTTTACTCCGGTATACACAGGTGAGGTTGTGTTGATTCCACTAAAGAAATTAATTTTTAGTCACGAGTGATAAAGAATGTACATACGTGTGAGTTTTTCTGCCTCAGTGACATCAGAGGCTGGCAAGTCGCAGTACATATAATGGAGTCTCTGGGTCTATAGATTTTTCTATGATACGATATTTACATTCCAGAGTCTGGAAGTTATTTGTAACAACATCCTGCCTTGGATATCCAGTAAAGCCGATGCTTGTGTGACCCTATTTCATCACTCTTTCATTATTCTTTTTCATTATTCTTCCAAAATTAGCACCCTTTTTCAAAGAAGTATGAGTTGAAGCATCTTAACCGGCTAGAGAGACATGAGGCCGTATGTGGGACTCAGGACGGAAATGACCAGTAGATCATTCGTAGTGTTCGTAGTGGTATGCATGCTGTTATTGCAGACTCAATAGTGCCCTATATATAAGTACATAAATTTATCATTCATAAGAACGCAGACCAATTGATTAATCATTTGTATTAGATGCATTAGCAGAAAATCAACCGGTATCGATAATGCGAAAACAAAATTATTTGCACCAAAGTATTAAGTATTTATAAATACCTAGCTTTACTTAGTAACAATAAATGTTCCATTTGAAAAAAGGAAATGGTTCTAGGTATAATGTTCACTGACGTTCAAGAATATTTAAGAGACCTATCACATCTCGACTGTGATTTTTGCATAAAATGGCCAACTTTGGCGTTATCGATCTCAGAAACAAAAATACATTAACAATAATGACTTATTAAATAGTGTAGAGTATCTATTGGAATAGTTTGTAGCGGCCTTGCTTTTTCGAAATTTTGCTTAACTTTTTAATTGAACCCAAAATTGCAGAGAAAGATTTTCATAAAATGCGCGAAGGCACATTTTTAAGCTCCTGGATTGAACTACTGTTCTGAGCAAATTAAATAAAAAAAATAGAATGTTATCTCTTATATAGTCGTATAGTTCTTAGCGGCCTCGGATTTTTAAATATCTTTGGTTTTATATATAAAAAAACATCTAGTCCTAAAGCAAAAATCTTCGAAAATCGCTTTAAGTTAACTGTGAATTTCTCCTTTCTACGACAACACAATTAGGCAAAATATATACCAAAATAATTGTTACATCATGAGGAATGAAGATTTTATAATTTTAAACCATTCATTTATTATCCTATTTTGATAATAACATTAATATAACTGCAAAATTACTACAAAATGCGATGCGCTGGCCGTCCGAACTCAGTACTGCGCGGAGCGCTCTCGGCGTTGGACCTATGTCGAATTTTTTCGCGCCAGTACGATCGAGCGAGCGTCAGTGTATAGTGCGACCACCAAGTTTTCATCACGTAAGTATAATTATTTTTAGTGTTTGTTTTATATTGAATCTCCTACTCAAAACAAAATAAGGGCCTCCATAAAGTTTTTCTCAAATGTTGATTTATAAACAACTCGTAAGTTGATCACTGACAAAATAAAGTACCCACTATCACTTAGTAGGGATTATTCCGGACTGCCTCTACTAAGTCTGCCACCAGTAGGGGCAGTCGAAACTTTTTAGTTCCGTCTGCCCCTAGTAGGGGCAAAGTTTCGACTGCCCCTACTGGTTATTTAGATAGGTAGGAAGGGCTACCCCAGTAGATGCCTATATTATGTACCGTACGAATTGTTTTGACTTGTTTTTGAGAGTATTTTTTTGCGCGACAAGACGCGACGACGCGACGATTTGAAGAGTAGCTGTCCAATTATATTGTCATTATTATTTCAAAAATTTCGGAAAACAAATGCATGTCGGGAAAACAAATGAATGTCGGGAAAACATTGTTTATTGATCTGAAGTGAGAAAAACAGGTGCTAGCGATTTTCGACCTTATCGACATTTACCAAAATAATGGATTTTAATGAACCAGCAAAGGTAGTCAACAAGCGGTTGCGAAAAAGCAACAAAATTTTAAATGTCAATAAGGTTGAAAATCGCTTGCATCTGTTTTTCTTATTTGTCTATTTATTTGAAGTAAAAAAAACAGGTGCAAGCGATTTTCAACCTTATTGACATTTAAAATTTTGTTGCTTTTTCGCAACCGCTTGTTGACTATCTTTGCTGGTTCATTAAAATCCGTTATTTTGGTAAATGACGATAAGGTCGAAAATCGCTTGCACCTGTTTTTTCTTACTTCAGATCAATAAACAATGTTTTCCCGACATTCATTTGTTTTCCCGACATTAATTTGTTTTCCGAAATTTTCACACATCATATTAAATGGATTGCTCTTTTTTGAAATAATAATAAGAAAGAGTTGATCTCTGAAAATAATAATAACTGGACAGCTACTCTTCAAATCGTCACGTCGCGTCGTCGCGTCTGGTCGCGTCTGTTGTTACCTCAGAACTCTGTAATTATAAAAAATGTATACTAACTGTCCAATTCATCAGTCGCTGGTTAATTGTTATGTTTAATTTATATTTGTTTTTATTTAAGATATCTACCGGTCACGACGTTTCTTTTCCTTCGTTATCTACGGAAAATTCAATTAAAGACGAACCGCCAATAGCAGAACTTGAGGAGATAGATGCTAGGACGATAGAAACAGAATCTGAGAATGTAAGTATGAATGAACCCAAGAATTTTGAAGCTGTTATTCTATTTTCATATTTTATTAATAAATATAATTGTTTCAGGTGACAGATTACGTAGTTCTGCCTTTTTGCAGTTTGGACTGGTCCGGACTATTAATGAAAGTAGTTAGAGTTCCACGGAACGATAACTTTTGTAACATCGAGATGTTACCCAAATTGACACGCTTTTACTACGAGTGTCTGCTCCCAGAAATAGTCAACTCTCGAAAATCGATGCCATTTAGGCATATAGTATTCTAATCTAAACAAATGTTTGGCCTCGTTTGACTCTGTAATAAAAACACTGTCTTTCTAATGCTTTTTCACACCAAAATACCTAGTTACTTTATGGTGTTTTATACTAACCATGTAAATTGTCATAAGTTTTATTCTAATCTAAGCTATAACTTTTATCTAAAACGAAAAACGTCCTTTGCTAGATAAAGGACAAGGTAATAAAATAAATTTAATTTTTAACAAATATTATCTGTCTCATTTATGATATCATCTTCATATTATAATCTGTTTCTTCACCTACTAGATCCATGGCACAAATGTGCGGGTATAGCGATAACGATTATTCCATAGAAACAAAACAACAAAACTTGGGAAAAGTATCATAATGGTTTGGTCGTTATTTCAACACAGTATTGTGGTCACGTGACCAATGAGTTGTCAAAACATGTCAAATGCCTATTCTCGCAGAGTGGAAATTTGTAATAGCCCTCTTAATTTCATTTTGATAAAGCTTTGAAACTTTGTTAAATTAAAGATGCTGTTGAAAATAATACTAGGTTAAAACAAGAAGGGAGAATCGATTTTCATTTCGGTATTGACGCCTAGAGGAATGGTACCCAAATTGTTCTTTAGTTTAGACTTTAGAACAATGTTTTTAACCTTTTTCGGGTAACATCGAAAAAAATAAGTCTGGAACTCACTGGTTCGTTGTGCTTGAAAGAAACAGTAAAAAAGATAAAACTACTTGAGTGTTTTTGACAAAAAATCCTTAATTGCAGTTGGTTGAAGGCCCAGACTCTTTAAGCATACATGGAGCCGAAGCCAACATGCAGAGGCTTTTTGGCATAGTTATTTTCTTTAATCTGTATTGGGTACATCCACAGACTATTTCTCTATGGGTACATCTCACTTCCCTCTCGGCCCTCTCACTTCTGTGACAGACATGTGAGTAGTAGCTTCGTTATTGTGCTTGGTTTTGTGCGTGAGAGTTCCAGAGGACCGAACTTCTCTATCTTCTTTTACCCTTTCCCTCCATATTATTATTTTCTCAAAGGTGGGCAACGCATCTGAGACCCATCAAGATGTAAACTTTTTTGCCTATCTTATTCATTAAAAAAGTTTTTAACCTAATGTGTGGGTCACCTCTATATTTTGATCTTAGTTGAAGAGTTTATTGACATCTATTAGAGAACTGTTGAAAATAGAAATAGCTGAGCATTTTAAATTGTCAAAGTGCATTTATTGTCTTGGTATCAATGACGTTCAATATAAAACTAGACACCCAATCTCTAAGAAAAATTCCTCAAAAAACGTCCGAGTGGCTTTGACACTGATGACATTAACACATTCGTTCAAATTAACACCTTATCTCGTGGCATTTAGTGTTTAATGTCAATTGTATACAACTAAACGAAAACTCTGCCCAATAGTCGGGTGGGCAGACTTTTGCTTCGGACAATATTTGAGCGTGATTGTGAGTCTAGTTTTTTAATTGAACGTCATTGCTTGGTATTAAAGTCTTACGACAGCTTAAAATGTGTGTTGATTGACCGTAATGTGAACTTCAGACACTATTTATCAATTGGAATTATTCCGGAATAAACATATTAGTCTGATAATAGAGTTACGTCATAAATTATGTCTCCTGATTTTTATGACTAATTTTTTTTATAGATGGTGAGCATTCTAAGATGAAATATGAAATAAAATAAAAGGGTAACGACTAATGATCTAGAAAAAATATCAGTTCTGAAATTGATATTGTTTTTTTAATATTGACTTATAGGATAGAAATCGTCAATTTCTCAATCTTAACTAATTCTTCCGCGACAATCTATAGTGTCGCATAGGCAGGCCTTTTCATCAAGTGTTCCGTATATTCTCCAGCCTAAATTATGCAAACCAATATCAAATTCCAATATCGCATGGAATGGAATTGGGAATCGCCTTCAGAGCGCGGAAGTAACAAGGAAACCATGTTGGAGCGTTATTCGCGTAAATCGAGTAAGAATTGTCGCTTCACCCGGGGCGCAGTGTTTAGCCGCTGCGCCTATTGAAAGTGATCCCACGGGACTTCTTTCCTTTTCATTCAAAGCACTCACAAACCTTTAATCGCTATACGTAAATTGAGTGTGGAAGACCAGGGCAAGTTTTGCTAGACGTTACATCTCATCTTTATTGCAAAACGATCAAGATGTAAGTTTTAAACTTTACCTTTGATGCCAGCGTTATGATTAGCTCATCTGAAGCCGTCTTACATCAACAGTTAATAAAAGAAGCAACTTCACAAGCATTACACCTGTTGTTATTGACTGGAATTTTAAATTAAAGCCCCTTTCAAAGGAATGGTAGACTCTGTTGACATTATTGAAATCCCCGAAATTATAACGATGATATTATGATACCTATAATATAACTGACAGAGTACATAAACAAAGAGAAAGAATAAGGAAAGTTACATGGAGAAATAAAATATTTAAATCTTTTTCTATCTTTTTCTTTTTATATCATATTTAACATTTCGGTCAATCTGATGTTAGAAGTTTCAAGTCCTGTAATCAGTCTTGCTGTCGTGCTTCGTTTTTACGAAAGGTGTCTTGTGATAGCAGCTGTTGGCCGTTAGGTCGGAAAACACGTAAATCTAAAAAAGCCTACGTGCTTTCTTAGCAGAGGAAAATTTATTAAGAGGGTTAGATTTTTGGTTTATGACCCGTGGAACACCTAAGTGGTTCACCTAGGTGTTCCACGGTGACTTTTTTGTACCCGTGGATCACCTAGGTGTTCCACGGTTACTTTTTTGTACCCGTGGATCACCTAGGTGTTCCACAGTTAACTTTTTGTACCCGTGGATCACCTAGGTGTTCTGCTACCACTTTGGCGTTCCACGGGTCAGAAAGGAATTTTCTGTAGGTATCCCTGATCTAGTTTTACGGCTAACTTTCTGCACCTCTAAATTTTAAAATCAATTGGATTATTTCTACGGAGCGGATTATTCCCGACTGCCCCTACCAAATCTGCCCCCAGTAGGGGCAGTCGAAACTTTTTAGTCGCGTCTGCCCCTAAGGTCGAAAATCGTTTTTTTTGTTTGTCTATTGTTTTGAAGTACAAAAAACAGGTGCAAGCGATTTTCGACCTTGTTGACATTTAAAATTTTGTTGCTTTTTCGCAACCGCTTGTCGACTATCTTTGCTAGTTCATTAAAATCAGTTATTTTGGTAAATGTCGATAAGGTCGAAAATCGCTTGCACCTGTTTTTTTAACTTCAGATCAATAAACAATGTTTTCCCGACATTTATTTGTTTTCCCGACATTCATTTGTTTTCCGAAATTTTCACACGTTAAACAATACTTTCCCGACATTCATTTGTTTTCCCGACATTCATTTGTTTTCCGAAATTTTCAAACATTTTGTCAATTTTTTTTAGAAATACAGGTGTAAATTAAATACAAAGCTCTTCAGATATTTGCATTTAATGGTAATTGGACAGCTAATCTTCAAATCGTCGCGTCGTCGCGTCTTGTCACGCGTTGTTTTATTTGTTAATTCAAATGTTCTCAACCACATAAAGCGGATACTGGTATGGTACCAGGGCAACATGACCTTATTGGAGATGTATTTTATTTTTTCATGCATTTTTTTCATCAAGGTTTTACACACTGCAGCTTTTAAAATCTCTTTTTTCTTCTATAGATCAACTCGTAAAAAAAGCTCGACAAAATTACATCTCCAATAAGGTCATGTTGCCCTAGTACATTTGTAAATTATTCTTAGGACAAACGGGAATGAACCAAAATTCTCTTTATCCACGGGTGGACAGTGTCACAATTTTTGAACCAGACCAACTAAAAGGTTGTACCTACCGTTGAGAAAGAAAAATAGTTGATCCGTTTCAGTTGGTCAGATAGGAAGGACAGACAGAACACCTAGGTGTTCCACGGTTACTTTTTTGTACCCGTGGAACACCAACACCTAGGTGATCCACGGGTACAAAAAAGTCACTGTGGAACACCTAGGTGAACCACTTAGGTGTTCCACGGGTCATAAACCAGATTTTTAAGTTATACAAAATGCATTGTTAAGGACCATCGACGTACTCGTAAATAAATATGTTTGTATAAAAGTTATCTCGGTTTTAGATACAAGATTGAATCGAGCAAAATATTTTCAGATTTATGTAACAATGGAGGCCTGCATGATGCAATACATTAGGTACTTTCTGCTCTTTAGAGTAGTATAAATCTGTATCTAATATCATTTCTGTACTTTCTGTAAAGCAACAAATCTTTTGATGATATTACAGTAAAATGAGACACATTTTACATACCATACGTTTTGTGTATCTTTTCCTCTTTATGAGTCTTTTGGCATCCCGTTCATTTGAATGTGTAATTTCACATGCATGGGTGACGCACGAATGACGGAAATGAATTTGTTTATAAACGTTTTTGTGTACTTAATCATACAGTTAATGTTGGATTATTAAAACCGAACAACATATACATGTATATACAGAGAGATTTTTCTTGTTCTGTGGTATATACCTACATACGTATATCCACGATAGCTTATGCACTATATAGCCAGACAAATGCCGTATAACCATGAATCAATGGGATTGGTTAACATCTATCGGGTGATAATTTGGCACACTCCCCCAGTAATTAATGGACTTGCCAAGTCTTAGATTATGGTGTGGTACACCTCAATGCCCATCAAATCTGAACAAAGCGTTTAGTAAAGTATGATAATTTCAATTTTAAAATATGATAAGCTCTAATGGTTGAACTACCGAGTTAAATTAAAATACGTACTTAGTTCGCCTTTGCTATGCTCTTTTTTATGTAAAGTAAATTTTTTTCTTGAAACTGATCAAAACAACAGTTTTCTCGTCTGGAAACTTTTCCCTTAAGAGGAAGGCGAGTCGCTTTCGATAAATTAGTGATGATTGCAAATTTCCAATACTGATGGAACCTTCATTAATCTTATCTGAATGAGGCGTAAATGGACCCACACGTTACATGTTATACTCGTAGATTCGTTCCAAATGAAGCGAATATTAATGTACAAATTATTACAGGGAATCGAACAGAAATACATTTCGTTTTGTTTATTTTATAACCCACTTTGACTGGGTTGTTCTAGAAACGTTATGTTCTCATTCTAACTGAATGTTTAAATTAAGGCTCACTTGTACAGCTCATTACAAATGATGGCGTGGCAAATATTATAATTAAAATAAGTTGTCAGATTCTGCTAACTATACACATATTTGATATATTCAATATAAAATATAATATACTGTCAAAGAAAACTAAACAGGAAGGTACTACAAATCATGCAATGTACAAGTCATATTTTTGTACGGAACATTTTAAAACAGTAAAACAAAACAATATTCGAGCCACAAAACGGAAAATAATAATTCAGTTTTCATACCAATAGAACACTGTCTCGCTTCATCTACAGATCCATCCCTCTTGCAGAGAAATAAGACACATCATAAATCAAAGTCTGTTCAAACTAAATTTAAACATACTAACATAATTTCCGCCAAAAGCTCTGACTGTGTTCCAGCAATGTTAACGTGGGTTGTGTGTGACTTAACTTTAGTATACTTGACATAAAGATCAGACGAGCAAACATACATTATGTAAGTCAAACCCAACTGCCAACTGACGATAAATAAAAGAAATAATATAATATCGGACAAAGTTTAAAATTGATAAATAATAACAGTTTGAAGGTTACTCTTTAGTAAACTGTGCTGATAGATATTATGAACAAGTTTTCTGTCTAATGTAAGGGAACAATAATGAAAAAAAATGAAAGTGAAGAACCGTCTGCCTACGGCAAGACAGTTTTCATTATTTCGTGAAACATCCGACCTTTGTGAGTAAAACGAAAGTTCAGCAAAAGAATACATTCGTGTGAGTGCCGAAGTAAAACAAAAGTTCGTCTCAACTTTTCTTTCAAATTTTGAAGACGCTACTTCTTTGATGACGAGAGATTTTTCCATAATAGGACACGTGAAAAAAACAGGTTGATACTTTTTGTTCCACCACCAAACAGACCAAGGAATTTAACTTAAAATTTACGTGAAATATCTCTTGAGATGTTCGGAGAGATTTGGGGGAGGCCTTTGCTGAGCAGTGGGATCACCTATAGGCTATATAGAAAAAAAAATCTCTTACCAATTTAAGTTTTCGTTAACACTGGTCCCCAGGTCCTTACATGATTTCAACAAAACGAGATTACGTCAATAATGAACGTTTAGTCATAATATAATCATCATAACTTCCAGTCTGCAATGCTCGTAAAAAAATTGCAGCAACTTGAGCATTAAAGTTTAATATAGTTTTATAACAAAAAAATCGGCTTACTTCAAGATCTTCCTTAAACAGAAGATTAAAATATATTAACAGCAATAATCCAAATGAGGGAATATCATATAAGGTACCCAAGATCGTTGAGACGTTCCGGATGGTCATGGCATTACTAAAAGCCGGGAAAAAATATATAAGTGAAATTCTTCACGTTATTATTTATGTATTTTTATTATTTCCGCGAACAACAATTTTTGTTTTCATAACAGAATAACAGGATCAAAGTCTAAAGATATTTATAATTTAACGAAAATAATAGGTAAATAATATTATTGTTTGGGCTATCTGAAGTTTTGAGGACGCACGGATCTGGTAAGTACAATTAAGTTACTGATACTACGAAATGGCTAAGGTTCTTATTAATTAGTCAAATAAGGCTATGAACTTACGGAGCCCTTTTTACCCTCGCCCGCCGCCTTTGCTGGCCTTCGATCAGTTTTCTGCACTTATCGCAACTGCGATCAATGTTGTTTTGGTATGGTGATAGTTTGGGAGAGTTATATTGTGCAATTTTTTACTGGATAAATAAGCATTTCTTGCGAGATAATGTCGTATTATAAAGGAGAATGACCGGTTCTGGACCAAATGCTGCCCAAGCATGGGAACACTTTAATTTGTTTCCTTACATGAATAGTTATAAAAAAAATATAATAAAAAAAAATCCTGCCACGGATTTATAAATAAATAAATAAATAAATCCTGGACCACTCACACCAATTATTTAGTCCTATACAGAGCATTACTCGTATTACAGGGATCTAAATAACGGATTAGTGCCTAGTTTGGCTTTTGGGGTGGGCTAGGCACCAAGACGTTGTGAGACGCTCTGCATTATTTTTAGATACAATAATATTAGACTTACTTAGACGACATTTTAGTGCCTACATGAGGTATTATAACATAGGGTAATTATCATTTTTTTTGTTATGATTATCATCTCTGTAAACCAAGTTTTTTTTTTCAAATAAATCCATTGTTTATGTTATACACTCTTTTATTTTCAAAATAAGCTGTTGGTTATGATTTTTGTTAATGTAAGAACTCTACATTCAATTTCTTTTTTTCTTAAAACTCCTGGGATAGATTTTGAAGCGCTTTGAGTTATAGACTAGTATTAATCTAAGGAACATTGTGCACTATGTCTCAGTGTTGGGCGGCACTTGGTCCAACGTTCATACATAGATGGTCAATGTCCTTTCCACTCATATCTTCCTTAAATACATATTTGACATGTAGTGTGCGTGTACTGGCTCCAATTATGATATCCTTAAAATACAACTCTAAATAGTATTTGCTATGAGTGTACTAGGGATAAACTCGAAACATGAAGTCTAGAACTACATTACAATGAGAAATTACCGTCTATTCCCATTCATCACCACTGGCTTTGTCACCACTGGGGACAAATGGGAAAAATATTCCCGATTGTTGCCAGTGGTGACGTATAACACTTACTTTCCCAGTTGTAGCCACTGGTTTATCACCACTGGTGACAAATGAGAAAAATATGTCCCAATATTAATATGGGTATGGCATTAATATCCATCCCCTATGAAAAGCAATCGCTTTCACGGCAATTTGAATCCGAGTACGGGGCTACCCGTCGGGTAGCCTGCTGAATCATGAGTATTCTGTGTTTACTCAACAACTTAATATAGGTTTGAACGCATTTGAGATAGAGCAACGATATTAAACTGTATTTGCTACGGATGCTTTTCGTAGACTACGGGAGTGGGGATACCGTATATTATAAAATGTATTGTTATATGCTTCATCAATATTTTGACTATGTTGCCTATACTGTAAAGGGCATAGTACTGTATGGGGCCCTATAAAGCCTGCTTTGTTCGTGGTTTCCAAAACACAAGTACTTTGACTTGTGACTTTGTGATCAGATACGTATTTTATTAAGTTATTATAATGATAGGTTAATTTCTTTTAGGCACGTTATTATATTAAATGAACAATTTATTTTTCTTTTTTTCGTCGAATTTTACTGCTCATGAAGAAATAGATGGAATCCAATGAAGTTTGTAATGGGTCGTTACCAGCAGCAGCAGAGCAGAGCCTCGTCCTGTCTGCCAAGCAAAGGTCCTATTTTCACAATTTAAGTATAGAAATCAAATTCTCAAGCCATCGTCATAAAACCAAAGGATATCATACATTTATTGACAAATCAATTGTGTTCCGATACTGAGGCTTAACTGAAATTGATGAGTATTGGCCGAAATCAAATAAAAGGAAGGGCGTAGATCGTGACAAACAATTTCATGGTTGATGTATAGTAAATAAATGTCCAGCCATTATGGCGGGGTAAAGTCGACCGTCGCGGCGTCATAACATAACTCAAAGGGGACAGGATGGCAGTATTGTATTACTGATCGTTCCGCGAAGTTAACCTTTATCAATGACCTGTAACCTAGGTAGAGGGATTTCCTATCATTTTGTAGGGTATGAAATGTACCTACCACTGAAGGTAGATCTTCCTCTGAATTAAATGTAGCTCGGGCCCGTAGACTTGTAATTTAAAATACATACTTAACGCCTCGACTGTCTATTGGTATAAGTACCGGGCCGTGATCTTGGTTTTTTTTTTGATGATCTTGGTGTCCCAATATTTTTTCCTGAGGGGAATGCATTTGAGAACCACTACTGTAGGAGACTAAGAAATGTTCGTTTCACTACTTACTAAACACCCTTCACGAAGGATAAGGAAGAACCGATGACCGCATCGTGACGACTGACCGACTCATCCAAGGTGTTCTGCCCTAGGTTCTATTCCTGGGTTGGGAAAACTTGCGTCGAATATTTTGAACAGCTCGGGTTTGTGATAACAATTCCGCATTTGGCAAGCGTAGTGATTAAGCCAATACCCATAATTGTAACGACGTATTGATTTAAATTAGTGTTGCCCAAATTCAGTCTTGGTCTTGCAGTCTTGGTCTTGTTCTTGCGTTTTTGCAAGACCAAGACCAAGAACAAGACCGCGTATTTTTAGCAAGACCAAGACCAAGACTCACCGTGCAAGACTTGAGCAAGAACAAGACATAGCCTGCAAGACTCTTGCGTCTTGCAGCTAAGACTTAGTGCTATTTCACTGAGTAGTTAGGTGTAACAGTTCGGTGTATAGGTAGGTACGCTTAGGAATTCTATGAGACGCAAAAAACTGTATCAAAGAATATGAAAAACTGGACCTATACATAGCGAATAAAAAAATATCTATTAAAATCAAACTGAGTGCATGCATAGTTATGTTTTAACCATCGGCACTTTGATAATGCGGCATCAAAGGTTTTGTACTTACTTCTCAAAGAAATTTGCCGCTTTTCGGAAGTACATGGTTATGATACACGCGCACGTGTTTATTAAGAAACAGTTACTTCCATGGAAAACGACAAATAGGTCAGTTGATTTTTCGAATTTCTTATCAAATCTTCAGTTATTTATTAATCTGCTTGATCTTTACTATGGCTATGTTAATTCAAGCTCACAATGTTCCAATTCTAATACGTTTTTCTAAGATTTAAAGTAAACTTTAATAAATAGTAATAGACTAATAGGTAATTGCAAGACTTGCAAGACTTGCAAGACTCTTGCTGCAAGACCAAGACCAAGACCAAGACTGGGAGCGCAAGACCAAGACCAAGACCAAGACCAGGTGTATTGGCGCAAGACCAAGACCAAGACCAAGACCAGGTGTATTGGCGCAAGACCAAGACCAAGACTGGCTAAGTCTCGTCTTGTTCTTGCATTTGGGCAACACTAATTTAAATAATGGAGGTCTTTTCTCTGCAGTTAGGGCATTAAATAGGTTGATACCATTAAAACCTTTGGTCGCCGCTATATTATCAACAGGTAAAGAATCTTTTGTGGCGAATAGGTACCAACTATCTTTGTTGGTCGCCACACTAAAAGCCGGGTCCAGTGACATACAATAAAGAGTTTACACGTCAAATATTCAATCAATCATTGTGTACGGTGTAATGAATACCGTTGGACGAACAGTTACGGACAACCCATGTCAATTTTGAAAAATTAAGTTGTGTATTTCCTAAATAACTATGTAGGGTAATCTGTTTAAATTTTCCGACCGTTTTGTATATTCTGAATATATATTGTCCGCTTTCTGACAGAGTTACGCATTTATAATACAGTATAGAACTAATATTACACAGTATTAATAAAAACATGTTTTATTAAACTAAATAACTTCCACAAATAAGTTTACCTATTTGCGATACTAAGGAAAATGGGGAAAGTAAAACGCTATGATTGTTTGTTCGAATGCAGTTTTGCAATCTTGGCAGTTGGCGGATGGCGCGTGGGTGCAAGTGCAAGGTTGCAGGTGGGCGTTATTCACCGCCCGTATTGTGCTTTCATTTGTTCAACCTATTGTCCGCTCTTTATTTTGAAATGGTGCAAGTTATAGGAATATGTTGAACTTTTGTATGACAAAGGTGCAGTGCACGCTTAATTTTAATTAAGTATGCTATTCATGTCGTCATTACAAGTAATGGTACTAGCTTAGTCACCACGTTTGCCAATTGTAAAAGGGGTCTCGTTAGACGAGTAGTACTTAGCTTATGTCTCGAGGTCAATATTTTATTAATTTCTTTTTTCTCCAATAAGTACTTATTTATTTACAAGTGGATTATGTACACATTAGTAGCTAAGTAGTTCATTTATGTTCCTAGGTCGGTTGTTTGTGTTCACCAACCTGATATTAGCAATTGTAATAATGTAACTGGTTACATATTATGAAAAGTCCTTTTAATTAACTTTTATATGTTTATCCAGTGAAACCGTATTACAACTGTAAAGCAAACATTAACACGAAATAATTTACTTACGACACGACATGTACATTTATTATTCAATGAACAGTCGTAGATAGTCGCAAAGTGATATCCCAGAAGCAATAAAAGAAATGCAACTATGTAGTTAATGTTCCTCGCGACTCCAATGGCCGTCGTTGGGCTAAAGCTCGAACACAGCTTCACGCAGTAAATAAATTGTATCCGCAGGCCCAAAGTACTAAAAGAGTTCTTTGTTGCCGGGATGAACTAACTCGTCCGGAATCTACAATACAAACAAAAATGAAACAGTTTTGCTTAATGCTTGTACTACTACGAAGAATTAATGAGAAACTGAAATTGGTAAACATTCTTTAACGTCGACGGTTGGTCGACACACTTCAATGGCTTTTTTGTGCCGCTGCAAGATTTGGCTCGAGATCAAGAATGCAAACCACCAAGAAGTTTACACTTGTTGTTTTAGTAGATAGCTTGTATTACTGACAGTGCCACTGAAATATATTTTTGAATTAAGAGTATTATCTCTATTTCTTTTTTATATAATTTTTAATTTCAAATGTTCGTTAATATTAAATTTCAAATGTAACGAACATTTGAAATTTAATATTATACCAGTTTATTTTACGATGTAATTAAAAAAAAATAACTTTTAAAATTAAAAACTTGCGTGATTTCAAAATGAAAATTCGAAGGCAGCGCACATAAAATTCACAGAAGTTTCATCTAAAAAATATCAATTAGTTTTGGAATATTCGTGCGGGAAAAGTTTCACGTCGTTTTCACGTCATGTTTGTATTCCGTTAGTTTTTTTGTTTTGGATCTCTAGCACGCGGTAAAGTTAATTTGTATTTTTTGGAGGATTAGTTTTAAAATTAGTGGTCTCGTTCTAGTTCTTTTTTTATTCGTTTAATCTGATCGTGCAAAATACTTATTAAATTGTTACACTATGTATTTTACTGTATGAGAGGATAGAAAATCAATTTATAATTTTAAATCATGATGTACATTATATTATATTGTACACCTAAAACTAATTCCAGCTAATTTATCTAAGTAGTTTCCCTGACACGGTAGTTACGGAGGTCTAATAGTAGTAACTCCAATATTATATTGGAGTTCTGAGACAACTAATCTTCCTAAATCCTAGATCGGGATTCAAGTACGAGTATACCCTGACTAAAACGGGACATAACAGAAAAAAAAACAAAACCGCCGTATCCTATGAACCGCTAGGCTCTGAGCCAATGCACATCACTAGCTTTTAATCTAAGTCCATCTGCCTACAACCGACATTGTTGATATCGGTTTAATACTAGTGCTTACTGAAATACGCCGGCAGTAACATCTGATCACAATGCCGTCTTCCCGTATTCATTATTTTATTTTATGTTTTCATAGCTTCCTTTAAGGTTAACCATTTTGTATGTGGTATGTGGTAAGTACAAAGAAATGTCAAGTAAGAACACTCACCTTTAATATACCACTTTAGAATGAAGTAAGGCTAGGAATATGGACGAGAAAATATTACAATTAATTTTTTCGAAGAATAAACCTTTATGAAACATCGGTTTCACCGTTCGTGTCTTAAACCTGGTCATGGGTTCAATTCCCGGCTTAGGTCTGGTAAATGTTGGATTTTTCAGAATACGACTGGCTAGCTACTAACCCTATAAAATTCGCCGCCATTCTGAAAGACATTATGGTAGTTTGTATCAACTTAATTTGATTTTAAAGTAAAAAATAAATATTTTTTATTACATTTCGAAGTCTTTTGTACGTACACGAATGAATTAGGTGATTCGGCAGAGAACCAAAGACACCGACATAGCTAGCCGGATTAGCCAGCTGAAGTGGCAGTGGGCTGGCCATATCAGCCGTAGAACCGACAACCGTTGGGGTAAACGGGTTTTAGAGTGGAGACCGCGTCTCGGTAAACGTAGTGTAGGACGCCCTCAGGCCAGGTGGAGCGTTGATCTGCGCAAGATGGCTGGCAGGAGCTGGATGCGAGTGGCCGTGCCGTGGCGAGCATTTGGAGAGGCCTATGTCCAGCAGTGGACTATCGCAAGCTGATGATGATGATGATGATGATATTGTTTACTTCTCAGATAACAACCCCACTAACAAAATAATTACTTGCAAGTACTCCTAACTATGTTACTCTGAAATGTAAATCAGACAGTCCCACACCCTGCCCCTGAAATCTGCGCCCAATTGCCTATACATTATTCAAACATCTTTGTCGGCAATGGGACCAAAATATTCAAACCATGATTAGAATCGTTATGATAATCTGTTGTGAAGTTCTTAAGGTAATGGAGGTAATTTACAAAGGTTAATCGGTTGGACTTCGTTAATGAATATTATTTACCGTCTGTTTATTTAACTTTTATACCTCCTGTGGGATTCCGAAATCTCTTGATGTTAAAAGGTTCTCTCTTTAATACTTAGTGTATTTTTTGTGGTAAAATGTTACACTTCTTTATAAAGTCAAGGCTCCTAACCTAATTAATAAGGGGAAAATGTTTTCTATTTGCAATGAAAATACTTCCTAATTTTGTTACGTAAGGCCCTTCTCCCATTACGATACGCCCGCGCGACTCTAGTCTCGGAGACTAGTCGCCGCGAAGTATCTCACATACATTTATATGGAGACTCGCACACTACGATACTGGTATTCTACATACAAATGTATGTGAGATACTTCGCGGCGACTAGTCTCCGAGATTAGAGTCGCACGGGCGTATCGTAATGGGAGACGGGCCTTACCTTCCTTCCTTTGATGTTCCCAGGAATAATTTTGTAATTATCAAATTTTTTTTTCTAAGGCTGGCCGGTGATGTTCCATTTTTAAATATTTTAAAGGTGTTCCGTGGAAGTTTTTTTTTTATGAATGGCAAAGGTAATCGCGGCTCAACGTCGTGAAACCTCAAAATAAGAGATTAAATTCATTACTAAAATTGATTAGAACGACATATTATTTTGTACTGCTGATTTTGACAGTTTTTTGTGTTACATTATACTACATTATAATCTTTCAAAACTCATAAATTAATATTATATAGAAGATAAACTTTTCAGTCAATTTTCATTTAAGTCAATTTGCTAAGTTTAACGATAATGACATTGTGATGCCTCGAGGATATTAATTAGGTAGTAATTACTGTAAGGCTCCATCGCTCCCTTAAATCAAGCAAAATTACTTCAATAAAATGATCCCTTTCAAAATTCTCTAACTCCTCCTGTTATTCTAGCTTTGAAAATATATCAGTAAATGGAGAAATCGTGTGGAGAGAAATCTTCCATTCGAAGAAAGTAATATCTTAAGACATTTTAACGAAAACGCTATCTAGTCCCAAGCTCAGAAAAACTGTCGTCTAGTCGGTTGCAAAAGTAGTCCTGCGTTCTAAAATTTTACTCTTATGAGTAAAAACAAAGACCTTAAAAAATAAAAAAATATAATACTAGCAATAACCTAGCGAAACGTGTACGATAAACCTGACGAAGGCAAACAACTGTTTTTGTCCAAGTGTTTCATAATTACGCATTCTGTGTATGAGAATTATTATTGACAAAAATAATCGAGTTACCTGTATATTTCGCAGATACTTATGTATAAATTGGATTATGCTTAATCACATTTAGTAAACAAGTTCTTAAGTAATTAATAAGTTAAGTAAACCTTAATAGTGAGTAAACATTTATGCGAGGTTTTCCCTAGAAACTATGAACATGGGGTCATTCAAGAAGGGCGTGAAAAGAGTTTTACATGGTCAGCGACACGCGAGTGATATAATTCAGGTGTTGCAAGCGTCCATACTGCGATTACTGCTTGCCATCAGGCAGGCCGTAAGCTTACACAGGCCACTGCTCCACTTCGGGAGCAATGGCCACGACCAGGCGTGGCCGTTGCTGTGCAGCCTCCTCCCTCTGCCAGATGGGACAAACGAGACCCGCCTTGTAAGAGGTGGGCAGGTCGCCCTGTAATGTCCCTGGTGGTAGGCTGATGCAAAACCCAGGAACGCTGCAGAAGGCGATGCAGGAGCGCGGGGGTGGTAAGTAGGTATGTGAGTCCCCTCGGGCGCTACCTTTGTTTGTAGTATTAAAAAAAATGCCATAAGATTGGCTAGAGGCAATCGGACGCCAATAATCGACATCAATTTTATGTAGATAGTAGGAACGTGGGAGTTTACGCACCTTTACCGTTTAGAAAGTTTTTTTCGTAAAGGTAAAAGGGCTCCTAAGTAAACATCACTAGCGTTACACACATCGTGTCGTCCCTAAAATTTCCATCTATGTTTGATAGGGGCCGTTGAAGAAGTTTAACTTTAATTTGATCACCAAATATCGGTGTTATTGGTATAGATAGGCTATTAATCCAATTACTGACTATTAGGTAAAAAAATTTTACAGAATAGTTGTTTTCAGTCCAGACAATCACTGTACATTCTCATTGTAGGTATCAATAAGGAAGATGCAATTATAATATTTATGAAAATTTTATGATTAAAATAATACAAAAATAAAAAAGAAAGGCCACTGCAACATTTTTATTTTACATAATGTTGTTTTTTAACAATAATTACGAATGAAAATTACTTGAAACGAAACGTATTTTAAAACACCAATCAGCGTTTAGTGACGTCACTCGCGTGATGACAACATAGATAATGCTAAGGTTTTCTATGTGAATAATATTTAAAGGGAATATTAATTGCGTTTTTTTAATTAAAATGGAAGTTGGGTTTATCAAAGCAGACTCCAGGAATTTACAAAGAGTTAGTGTTGACATGGTTGTAACTTTTTTGTCGAAAGTGCAGAGTTTTAAAGTGTAGAAATGAAAGGGACTAAATTACTACGGTATGTAGGATAAATCATAGTTGTTAAACTTTGTATTTTATTCAGCGGCTTCTAAACATAGCAGTTATTTTAGCTCAACAAGAGAATCTTACGGCGATAATGCTATCGGCTATGTCCAAATTAAAAGAGATAGAGATTTATCTACAATAAAAAGTCGAGTTACTCCGGAGCATAACGTACGTAAAGAAGGCTATAATATCGTGTGAAGTTTCATATTGTGAAGTAAGAAACAACTTTTTCTCTGTTTTGGGTCAGAAGGTCCAGTCAAAAATAATTTGTTCGGAAACTTTGTTAAAGTAGAAGGACACATGAGTCATGAGTCAACACGGCTTTTTTTGGAATATTAGTGGTATTGTTATGATCACCTGATGTTGATGGATAGTCCATTTTAATTTTTACAAAAAAATATTTCGAATCTCGTTAAAATATGCAAAAGTATGAAAGCCAGCGACAAACAAGTACGGTGAAGTACAGACCTACAAACTTATCTGTTCCGGTGGACAAAATTGGAACTACGTGAAATGCAATGCAAAAACGATATTTAATGACAGTTCTAAATAGACAGTAGCGACGCCGCCACCGGAACAGATAAGTTTGTCGGTCTACCAGTGAGGCAGTGACAGGACGGGAGTGACGTCATCCGAACCATAGGTCCGTTTTCGCGCGAAAATCTATACTATCAATTTAAAACCGCATTTTTTCCGATAAATTACAATGTATTAATTTTTTTATTTAACAGTGGTTTATTCTACATGGAATTCTTTAAAATGAACACAAAAATAAAAATAATGCATGTTCCCTATTTTATAATATGATTTTAAATTACGTCGAACTAATAAGTAAAAGTGACCACATATGACATATGACCCCTCACCATCACCACCACTCATATGTCATGAGTGGTTACATGACATATGAGAGTGGGTTTAATTAGTTTGGGCTCAGTAGAAACACATGTCGCCAACAGAGTACAATCCGACGAGTGACGGCGTGGTTAGGATGGATGCATGAACAATGCAGAAAACCTACTGGTTTATTTAAGTACAACCGGTGAACGAAAAATCCTGGAACTGTCTCTTCATACTATTTTCATTAAAACATTGACACCAAAAGTCAAACAAATGCAAAACAAGCAATTCGATGGTGTAACACCTATAATTGGTCAGCACCTTGTGATATGACGTTCTGTCGCCTAAGATCAACATCATATTTTATCGGGTTTTTTGGAGCCCACCCACCGAGGTACATACCGTTTTTGTTGCATCATATACAAGCTTAGAAATGCTTGTATGTGTTTTTCTTCATCGAATAAGACTCATTCAACTTAAACGAAACGACTAGAATTGGAGACTCGAATCTCGAAGATTCAAAAGGAAGTTGGCAATTTTTTATGCGTTTGCTTCTGAAATCCGAGGTACGAACCCAACTCGATCAGCAAGTTATTTCCGGGCTCATCCACTTTGTTCTTGGATTTTGCTCAATTTCTATTGTGAGTTTTCAAGTTGACTTTTTCAACCCCTATACCTCGTAAAACTTGTATATTTATTTACCTTTCCAACCTCTTAAATTGGTCCTGTTAAGTGGCTGTCTCCTAGGTTTACAAGAATATGTGCTTCTGCTTTGTTTTTGATAAGCATAGAGAATATTTCAATTCGAAACTGTTTTTTACGTTGTTCAAAAACAGATATAACTGTTTCCCCAATACAGGCACCAAAGCAAGAATCAAACCTCAATCAACAATAACGATGTGCATCAACAATCACAAATATATGGAGGAAGTATGGATCAACTCATACTTTGCATTTATATTTCAAGTTCATAAACTCGCGAAAATATCAAATAATATTCAAACAACCGCATCTGTACTCCGTTGTCAAAGCTTGCGATGCTATGCATATTTTAGAATCACAAAAGAGTTCACACGTCCCACACGCTATCTGGAATCTCGGCAAATGCACAAATTGTGCGAACCAACCACGTCCGGCAGTCTACCTAGCGCGTATAATATGTCCGCGTGACTCGTGTATCTAACACCCCTATTCTTGAAACAACGCGCATTGTTGCTTCCATTAATGATACTATATTAAAACTCAAGCAGATATTATACTTATTATTAACTGGGCCGATTGATGTTTCTTTGATTCGGAACAGATTTCATCAGACAGTCATGGGCGTAATCTATTATTTGAAATAGCTTGGCTTTTATAGTACAGACCTTTAATATAAGTAGCTAAAAGTTTCATTATATGCAGCAAACCTGAGCCAAAGGACACAATGGCGATTTAAAAGAGAAGCCTATATTATACACACACAAAATGTTTTTGACGGTGCCTTTATAAAAATAATAACAGTTGGGAAAATAAACAAATAATTACAGAAAAATACAATCGAATTAGCATTCCTTATGATCGTTTGTTGGCAAAAATTTTACCTTATGTCTCAATCATCACATTTTGCACCGCGCTTAAAGTAAACAACGTTATGAACTTAAAGACTTATGAAGTTAGCACTAGACGTATGTTTGGTAAAAGTCGAGTAGTTTGTGAATAGGTCCTATTGAGCGGTTGCAGCGGGAGTTTTACGCCAAGTTTCCCCGCTGTTTTCATCTGTTGCTTTCCCGGACCGTTAAATATTTTACTTGCCACAGAAAAAGCGAATGAATAGAATTTCACTCTATTTTAGGCCCTTAAAAACTATAGCTTTACGAGCTCGAGCTTGTTTCTGTTTAGTAGTAGGGTAATAGGGAGATTATTTTGTGGTTTGCGGGTTAATTAGTTTATTAAACAGTATGAATGTTTTAGATCAATCGTTTGTTTTTTTAGATTGACAGTTTGTTTTCGAAAGAAAAGCCTTTTCTTTTGTAAGCTGCTGTGTTCACAGTTGTGTGAATTGAAAACTTGAACAAAGAACAGATGTTGATGATGACGTTAAGATCTGGTTTACCTACTTAACCTAAGATTTTTCATAAATAATCATAACCCAAAAAAAACTGGAAATAACGGTTGAGATAAGCTGAGACAAGAGATCACTCACATAATAATTATTTAATGTTACATCAATGACGTTTTACAAGATATAAGTAGGTATGTTTATTTATATTGACAAAGGAGCATTGATAAACTCAAATATTTTGAGAACACAACCAAAACAAAGAAGTCATTTTTTGCCAATTCTATTGAGTATGAAGATTTCATGTTCTATATAACATTTATATTAAGTGGTTTTCGTCTTCCAATATATCCAAGAGGATCATTTCCGGACACTGGCGAAATCTGCTGAATCGCCAGTATAACGAACAGCAGCAAGCGGGAATATTATGTCAAACAAAGCTGCAGACACATTGAGTCTTCAACTGGCGTTTCTTTCTGTGATTTTGTATAGAGTGAAATTGTTTTATTATACGCAATGACGTTCATTGAACGTCATTGCTTATTATACGTCTCAAAATCTTTAAACAGATTAAAATAAAATTTACATAGATCCCTGATATGGTAAAGCAATAATTATAATGATTGACGAATGATGAAATTTTATAAAATAAAAAACTTATATTTTATTTTATAAAATATATTATTATAATAAAATAAAATTTATATTAATAAAATAAAATTTTATACCTACTAAATATTTTAGTGACAGTAGGAGTTGTTAAAACAAACCGAACGAACTAATGAGGGCAAAGCCGAGTCAGTTAACTAGAAAACAACTGGTAGCTTAATTAAGCGGAAACTTAGTTTTCAATTTACTGACTATTGTTTGCTTGACTGCGTAATTTACTTTATGCCAGCAGAACCCATATTTCGCTTTATTGACAGATGATAAAAATTGCTCAGTTGACTTTACAGTCTACACCCCTGTGGAATCCTAGCGAAATCAAACATATTGAATAAACGTTACCGAGCGTGAAGATGTAGGTCGGACCCCGGACGGTATGCCGAATGTCAACACGAGTGAAATCGACGATTCGCCTGCAAATTGTTGCTTACTTAGGAAAGCGAGTTCCGCGATAAAACCGGCGAAAATTGGAAAACTTCGCAGCCTGTATTTATTAAAAAATTTGATTAAGCACCATCTCACATCAAAACGAAGTTTACGTTCTTAAAAATTGCTTCTTTAATAAATATGCAGATTATGTTATTAACGTTCTGGCTTGTTTGACCTCGCACCAGAAGTAGGAAGAAGAAATACGCAAGAACATTTCATGAAATAAATAGACAATATCCCTCTTATTACAAAAAACATCGCTAAAACAGGTTTAAAACTGTACTAGTTAGTACAGGTTTAGGTCCGGACTATTTTTTAAAACTTTCCTTATTACAAAACAAATACCAACATAAGAATAATTTACTGGTACTAACTCGTTCAGTGCGTTTCATTTTACAAGACTTTGTTTTATGACATGTTTTAAAATCTTTAAATAGGATAGTAAAAATAATAATTCTTTGTTTATAAATATGTTTTAGTAATGAGAGAAAAAGTAACATATATTTTTAATTTTCTGTTCACAAATTAAGTGATTCTTTTCAAAATTCTTCTTTCTATACGTAGAACGGAGCGAAATTTTAAAAGTGTTATCGTTTTGACGTTTGAAAGTTAGTCCATAGTAAAACTAGGGGCATCGGCCAAGCATCGGCAGACTTTCTTGGGTCTAACTTTAGTAGGTACTCGAAATGAAGTAAAACTTCATTTTGTAATAGCGTTTGACTTTAGTCAGGAGTTTAGTCAGGACTAAGCTCGGTTTAATTTTTAAACCACGTTCTGTAATAAGAGGGTATGCCTTTATTTTCTGTCATTAAGTACAGTTAATCTTTTATCAGAATATTCTAAGCAGTTTGTTTATGTCCCGAAGACGATTGGAATGCTCAACAATTACTCCACAGGCCTCAAAAACTGGACAAATTAATAAAGAAAATTGTGAAAGAAAGTTTTTGGAATACTTACTTTGGAATCAGGTCATTAAATATACATTTCAATAGCGTAGTTATTTAGAAATGTTCCAGTTACATGAAAAGACGAAATCAGCAGGCAGATTGAAATGTATGTTGTAAGACCCTTTAATCAAGCACAGCAGTCTTTGACTTCGTTCGCGGAATATTTTATGATACAACAAAAACCTTCTAACCTGCAAAGTCTCTTCCATACCGACGTTCAATTAATTTTATACAGAAAAGTGAGTCTGCGAAAGATTTCCCTGTATATTCATAAAGCACTACTAAGGTACCCGAATGGGTAAAGGAAAATTGGCAAGGCGGCTGTAAAACAATATTCACATAACATTGTATGTTGATCCCAAATTATTCAAGAGTGGGTCAGGAGAATTAAAATAAAAGGAGTGATGTAATTTTTTATCATACATTTAGAAAAAAGTAAAATAAATATTTCTTACACGGTAAATAGTAAGCAACATTAATAGCCAAAGAAAGGTCTCAATTGGTATAAAGACATATAAGATCTTACGTAAGTTTTGAGAAGACGGGTCTACTGTGGAGGTGGCGAGGGGTGTCCATAAACAAGTCTGTTCGTTCATATTTCTATGACTATTTACACTGTAATTTTCTAAGAAAAATCCACACAACAAACTACAGCCAGCTGAATGTCATTAAGCGAGACAGTCGCTACAAAACGTACCATAAATTCGGTCAATATCACACGCCATTTTCCTATGATTAATATAATTTATCTAAAATTCCCCTATAGATCGGTACTACCTACGTATTTAAAACTTGCCGAAATCTGATTTCAGCTAATGGAACTTAGTGAAGCTTACTCAGTTCGGCTCGGGTTTGCGAAGTTGGGCTCGATATACTCGAAGTTACCGTGACCTCTGCTGCCCTTTAGTTCGCCGAGATGATAATGATAACATCAATCAGTCATTGACGAAGAACACTTTTTACTTTGTAATAAAAAAACACCTTTTCCATTAATTGTATGTAGTTGCGTAGTAAGTATTTAATTTTGCTCCCAACGGCAATAAACAGAGACTCAAAGTTTTTGAATGTTTAATTTAATTTAATCTTTAAAATAAAAATTCTGTAGTAGATGAAAGACGTTTTGCGGTCGCTAGGCGCCAACATCGCATGCCTCCTCGATCACAAAGAATTTCTAATCTCTGAACTCTCCTTTAGCTGACCCGGACGGAATTAGACCTACGGAACTATTTTTGAATTTGAAAGGGCAGAATTGCATAATATAGGTAATTGCGATTAAAAAAAGAGAAAAAACATACCGCCCTAAACATATCATGTATCACAGAATAAACATAAGCCAAGGAGTAATATAATTAGATGTAGGTAGGTACTTAACAGAAACCTAAAACAAATTTACAGAGAAAAGAATAAATAGCAGATTGGATGTCACAGCTTAAGCTGCTTGGTTACCTATTGTTTCGCTTATTTTTTAAACCTTTGTAGTTACAGCAATTATTACTTAATGAAATATTTGCAATTTATGTTACATTTTTAATCAAATGCAAACATGTTTAGAAGAAATAAAATATCCGAAAACGACAGCAGGTCATTAAAAGGAAGGTCTATCAATTTAGAGGTTTTGCAAAAATACCGTGGTGTTTTCAGTACCGTATGAAAACACATTGTTTTTGCTGCTTTTAGCAAAAACATGTTTTTACATAGTATGCCTCTTGTACTTTTTTCAATCTTTTTGCGTATTATGTGTAGCAGATAATCTCATCGTCAAACACGTGCATGTATTAAACCACCACTTTATTAAAAACGAAGCCGAGTTTTCCGTAGGGATAAGAGAAACTAAAAATGAGGGAACATGTAGATAGTATTTCGTTGTTTGGTCAGCTTTCACACACTATCATATAAGTATATGTATATTAAATCAAGGCAAATGTATATATTCTAAGATACTTACCATGGTGGATCATAATGGAATCATCACAATGCTATGAAAAGTTGACTACCCAAGAATTTAATCTCTTTTATTTTTTATAATATTTTTATTTATGGAAAACTGTATATTTCCACATTGCACAGTGAATGTCAGTGTCGATGAACAATGCCATACCAAAAAGTGGCCGAAAAACTTGAGACACACTGTTTCTAGAAAACGTAAATGACTGATATTTCCCGAGTACAAAAAAGACAGGTCATAATGAATGCATGCCATTTCAAAATCCCCTGCCCTTTTCAGCTAAATCTTCGCGGAGACAAAAACGCTCGTATGTACATTAGCCGTCCGAAGGAATGTCAGCGAAATGTAAAGCCTGTTCGCACAAAGCTTGTGGCCTTGCGATTGTTCTACGAAGTGAAGAGGATTTCTCATGTCGACTATTTTAATCGATTGAAACTATTTACAAAGTAACTGTTTTATTTACTCCGATCTGAAGTAGTAAATTCTCTCCCTGCTACTAATTTATTGACCTAGATGTTTTCTTTGCAAAAGAGGTATTATTCATTTATACAATTCGTGTTTATAAAGCCTGGTTTAAAACTTGATAGTTGATTAACCAGCTATGTATCCCTGTTCTCGTCTTGAAGTGGAATTTATTTCGTAGTTTTGTTTGAAAGTTCGTAATCATGAAAAACTACTTTGTACGTATTGAAAAAATCAAAAAAGGTTATACATAGTAGGATACAATTTTAAGATTTTAACCGCCATAAATCTAGACTTGGGAATAAAGACCCCACTATCCGTTAAACGCTTCCGGGGGACGAGCCGGTGCCTGCCTTGTGGCTTGACCAAGTTTTATCATCGTGGATAAACAGATGATAAATGATATATCGATTTTACAGACACCTGCACAGCGGCACATCACTGTTCTGTTTGTTTAGGGCTGTACACAACTGCAGCATGGGTGCACCCGAACCTCACTTGTTCTAGACAGAGCAGTATGTAGATACGTATCACAAAACACTATCTCCGAGACAGGAGGCTAAAAACTAACAGCCTCCACGTGTTTAATGCAGGCTTATTTGAATTTACCTCCTACTAACATTTGTTATGCATTTTATATTTTGAAGAATTCTATTTTCTTTAAACAAAATAGAAAGAGTGAAAAGGATTTTATGGTGAAAAGCTAACCAAAAAGTAACTTGATAATTTTATTTTTATGTTGGTTTTTTATTAAAAGCTTAAAAGCCAATAAAATGTTAAAAGTGTATTTCTAGTTGCAGTGGCCCAAGGGCGGTAGCGATCGATTCATCATCTGCAGGTGTCATACCGAAAAGTTTGTTTGCACTTTCCATAAAAAAAAATCTTTAAAACTAAAAAAATATTTTTATTTTAATAATTCCAACGGATATGTACTACGTAGATTATTTGATTTCGCTCAAAGTAAGTGCATGCGCTATCGTCCCTGTCTTATTATATTACTTTCAGTTAAGCGGTAATAGACATAGTTATTCCATTGGAAGTAACTTCAGCTTCGAATGCTTTTAAAGTTAACGATTGCGGTTTCACTAGTGTTGCAAAAACCTCGCGTGTGTGTGTCCTAAATATTGAATTTGACTGAAGAAAAACAAGTTTAGTAATCATTTAAAGACTACAATGATATTTAACATTTTAAATTCGTACTATTACATATTATTTTCCCATAAAATTATCAAAAAACTTGATATATTTGTGACCAAATAACGATTTTCTTCCGGCATTTCGATTTCCGAAGGCACGTCAAGCTTTAAACAAGAAAATTAGCTAGCGGAAGCAAAATTGGAATTAATATGAATCCGACATCATTTATGCACCGTGTCTCTCTAAACACTTGACATTAGCAGTTTCACCGCGTCCGTAACACGGCCGAAAGGGGGTAGAGCCCATGTACGAGTATAAAAAAAAAATCTGTAGTCAGAACAGTACGCCGGCAAAAAGTCACAATATCTTGTTTTTGTAGAATGCCCAGTTTCATTAAGTATATTTCACACAGGGCGTAGCTTTAAGCTTGCATGTTAAAGTTAATAGAAAAATCACATGTGATTGTGAACTTAACAATGGGCCGGATCCAACACTACACATTTACTGTCGCTAGCAGACAAGTGACATAAATTGAGTCATTATGGGTGAAATGGACCAAGCAATATGGGTGACAACTTTATTATTGCTCTACTACTATCCGTTACCAAGATTAATATTGAAGCGTTAAATGTAACATAAATACAAATTAATGTAATTATGAATTTTGACTAGAGACAAGTGGATTAGGATTACAGTCTACGCCTTCTATATAGTTGGCACTAATATGTTACTTCTCACTAAGACTGATCTCAAAAGCTTAAGTGTCTATTAAGTAGGTACTTCAGAATGACATTCGTTAAAGTTAAGTACCTAACATCAAGAGAGGTTTTAAGTTGGAGGGACAGCCCAATTAGTTTCGGATTTTCACCTGTTCTGAGTACGTAAAGGTCACTCATAAATACTAGGTGACATTGGCTGAAAATACACCGTCCTAGTCTAAAAAACACTTACAGACTTAGGTACATAGTTTACACATACAGTAAATAAGGTTGTTTGCTTCGGAAAGCAGCTTATATCATGAGCTGAAATCATGCCAGGTTTACAAGAATACAACTGAACTTAGAGTATTATGTTTTGTGACTGAACTAAAGTTTTTTAATTTTTGTATTTTTTATGACAGTGAGTTCAAATTGATAGATTTTTTAATTAGCTTTAAAAAAACTTATTTTAGGTACACCATTCGTGCTATCCCGGAGTGAACAGCTAGTATGAAATAATTATTCCAAAGTTGGGGTGGGGTGTTCATTTTTGATTCAGCTATGCATAATGCAATCGAACCCCTTAGGCGCTTTGCAGACGACGGGGCGGACCGGTCTTTTTGACCGCGAAGTATTAAAGACCGTGCCTGCCCGTCAATGCCCGCGACTGCCCTCACCTACGGAAATGCCACGCCGCCAGTGTCCGCGGGCACCTGCAACGCGGACTTTATGTCTTTCATGTGCGTTGGTAGTAGGTATGATTCCCATTGCGCTATCGTTCGCGGTGAAATTGACCGGCCCGGCCCGCCCCGCCGTCTGCAAAGCGCCTTAGTCCACCATTAGCTAAATGCAACACAGCAGCGAGCCGAGTACTCGTATAGTTATCGTGTCGTATCGTATCGTGTCGTGTCGAGTCGTCGATGCGTTAAGTCTAACATTTCTAACTCATAAGCATAACTCTCCTGGCCCAGATATTCATAATATCTAGTATTTGGGTACATCCGCTCTGTAAATATACGTCATACTGTATACATAGGTATGTAATACTTGTGCTGCAGGTGCCACCTTTGGGCACTGGTCTTCCAGAAGGGCTTATAGTCTCAATCTTATACTTAATACTGTATGGCTTGGTATTCTAAAACTAATTATACTTAAATATTTTAGTTTTTGACGATTCGTTCGTAAGTGCTTCTGTGAATGCTTAAATGAATAAAGATATTTTTGATTTGATTTGATTTAAAATATCGTATCACTTTCAATCCCTTTGTTTACTTTATCAATTTAAAACGTTTGATAAAACACTCGTATGTTAAAAAGATATAATGTATGTGCGTGCCGTGCGTAAATTCAGAACGACTGCAGCCTACTGTCAAAAAAAACAACAAAAAATATTATTAAACTCGCAAGTCGTTTCGCGCATATACTCTTTGTCGCCGATGGGCGGATAAATAAAAAGTCGTATGTCGATCGCGTTTTTACTCAGACCATTCGTTGACATCTGACGTATCAAATTTTCTCTTAAACAAAACACTAAATTAAAAAAAATTAAAAACTATACTAACAAAAAAGGTGTAACAAAGAGGTTTGCGTCGGCAACACAGCCGCCCCCGGTGTCGAAGACACGAAAAAAGAAAAAAATAGCAGACGAGGGGGAGGAGGGCTGAGTTGCCTACTCAGAACCACATATAAAACTAGTTTTCAAACGGGGCGACTGAGAAACCCCAGTGCTCGTGGCAATCTCCACGGACCGGACGATACCGTCCTTGCCGGGATACGTTCTTATAATCCGGCCCCTTGGCCACACACCGCGGGGAAGGTTTCCGTCTGCCACGAGCACCAAGTCGCCCACTTCGAACGGTCGCGATGGGTTAACTCTCGGTCGCGGGACCAGCGTCGGCAAGTACTATTTAACCCATCGCGACCAAAAATAAAAATTTGTACCAAATCGGTCCAGCCATTCAAAAGCAGCTGGGTTTGTCACCCAGCTCCTTTTGAATGGCTAGACACGTAAAGAAGAATTATAAAGATAAGTCTCAGATAGATACGATTCGAAACCAATATTTTTCCTAAACATAAGAAATATCTATAGAATAAAAATATAAGTTAACTGTATGTATGTAAAAGCTTCTTGACAGACGAACAGACATAATTATACGAGAGTGGTTTCGGTCTCGTTCCTTTTAACGTTAAAGTAGGAAAATGTTTTTGCACAGGTAAAAATATGTTATATTTTATTAAGTACATCAAGACTCCGAGACTAATGTCTATCTCTAAATATATATTTTTAGAATGAGATGATACTGAGCTTCAATTTGGTTTAAATTGTGTTTTGTCTAAATTCAATTTCCGTTCAAGTAAGTTTCAGATGTTTTTTTAAGAACGCGAATTTTTGTTTGATTAATAAATCCAAGTGGCAAAGGCTAATAGAAAATGATTTTTATTAACCAGAAAGACGCGCAAGAAACGCGCAATCGATGGTGCCTCTTCAACAGACTTAAAAGCTACAATATTTTTATATCGTTGTTACTTGTTGTTGTTGTTGCCCTTTACGTAAATAAACGCAGAGACCTGACTAGACTTGTACCGCCCCCGTAGCATTGTATTTAATTGTTGCATTTACAACATGCGAACGGTCACTTCTCCTGCACTGCAACCAAATTGTCTGCAGTATTCTCCATGCGACGCTGAGAATACCTAGCCTCTCTTATCATAAATATATTTTACAAATCTCATTCGTATCAACACAATGTGTTCATAACTTACCATCAGACATACTTTTTTCCACGTCATTATGAAATTTCGGGATAGAATAGAATAGATAGAATTTAATTTGATAATTATAATGTCAGATTAAAGATACTCGAGCGAGTTTTTCTGGCAGGCTACAAAGGCTTTCTTCTAATCCTATGAGATATAACCTCCCTAAATTAATGATACTAGAAAATCCATCAACTAATTAAATCTACTATTCCTAATTAGCTAAATGAAGGCAGTGGAGCAAGCCAGCGCCGAAGTGTTAATTGTGACATTTGTAACAAGCGTGTGAGGTCATTAGTCGCCGGTGAACAAAGCTGTTTCGGCTCACGCATTCCGTGACGTTGGACAAATCACCAGTTCGAGGCCACTGGAGCTTATAATCTATGTGCCAATTAATTAATCATTCTAAGCAGCTTGACATTATCTACAGTATGGCAGCACATGAGTGATGCTTCCTGGTTAAGTATTCTTCTTTGGTAGTGGGTAAAGTCGGACGGCCACATTTTTGTCTGCCCACTAACGAAGTTTAAAAAACAAGTTTTGCTTTAGGATTTAAATTAATACATATATCGTGAATAAAAAGATTCTTCACATATTGTATCATTGATCGTGACGAGCGTTGTGGGAGGTCTATGTCCATCAGTTGGCTGTGACAGGTTGATGATGATTATGAATCACTAATCATGCTATTCGAGTATTAATCCCAATAACAACGAAGCACTTAAGACTACTTATAAGACCTGTAATCCATCAACTCGTTATTGTTATGTATTGCTTTAAATCCACCCATTCGCTGATTTATCATCAAGTACTTAAAATATGGAGTCGGGAACACTCTTCACTCCCGTAAATCTCGGTCTGAGGGCCTCTCCAACAGTAACAGCCGGTATGACATTCAGGAATATGAAATAATATTGTGGAATATAATGTTTATAGAAGGTCTCTGGCGAGCGGTTGAGTGTAAAGTACACTCGAAGCGTTTTTAACCGATACCGGACGTGTTGTTGTGAAGATTTAATGTTGAAATATGTTTAATAAGTGTGTGTAAAAAATTAAGCCATTAAATTGTGGGCAACATAGGCATGTTAGGTAAGTTATAAAATTGAAAAATATTATAAGTAGCTCTATAAAACCTAACTTAATACCTTACGTATCCAGTCGAGTCTTAATTTACTACTAACATTTGTAACTGAAGACAACCGTGAATAACCCGTGTGCTGAAACACGAAAGTATCCCTAAACACGATTACAAAATTTAATCCGAAAGATTGTTTGATTATGATGATAAATCCAACATTTGCGTTAAGGGCTATTTTATCAAACTAGGTTTACATACTTGTGGTAATACACTACGGGCTATATTTAAGTAGATATACATAAAAATCTACAATACTTCTAGTTAAATTTTACTGATAAACAAAATAATACATCCACTCAGAGAATATTTTGCTGATCTAATATGAGACCTGTAAAATGAATTAAAAAAAAAATAGCTATCGCTTTAGTAAAATTATGAGATAAATAAATATTGAAAAAGTAGATAATATATGTAGGTAAATGAATGCGAGTAGTAACAAATATTTGATTCAGGTAGCATAGACAGAGGCGGATTATCCTAAAGGCAAAGTAGGCATGTGCCTAGGGGCGCGACGGTACAAAGGGGCGCGCGGGCAGAAAAATATACAATATAGCATAAAATTAGGGGCGCCGATGAGATGCTTGCCTACGGCGCTCTCAACGTTTAATGCGCCTCTGAGCATAGAGCTGAGTCTTTTAAACAGGTTATACGGTACGGCTACGATAAGGTACTTATCCAAGTATCATTTGTATCTATATGAACTTAATCACTGAACTGCTCGCAAATTCCTTGTAGGTACTACTTATGACCAATGACTATCGCGATTCTTGGAATCTAAATCAATCTAACCAGTTTGACCTCTGGCAAGTTTAGTCGTGATGTCAAGGCCGGGGAAGATTGACACCCTCCGAGACACGAGTGATTCGAATTGGGCCGACGGGCATTAAGGCGAATTAAGACGTTTATAGTCGACTTTAAACTTATGTTGTGATTGCGTATTTTTCTGTTAGGAAACTATCATGTTTATTTATCTAAGGTGGCGAATAAATGCTGTACCTTGCCAACATACACAACCCTTTGCTCCTGCACGTGACCTGACTCCAAAAGTGACTTTTTCATTATAAATATAGACTGCGTAGTTGGTTAATCGTTGAGATTAGGCACCATAGTCCGAATCCGACAAGGAAAATTAAATATGAATATGAAATACTAACATTCCCAACTCGTTCCTAATATAAAACTCGTAGAATAGATAAACACAACCAATTTCATTTGACCAGACACAAACAAGGGTACGACGTATTTATATCGGTTTAATTTGAAACTGAAATTACGGGCCGGTTTGTTTTATGATCCCGTGGTCAGTAGACTTTAATGAGTGTTATCCCAATTTATTATTCTTTCACATTAAAATTCATTTGTTTAAGCCTATACAAAGATTCCTTTGAAAAGCCAACCGCAAACGTTTTGTATGGGTCAAAAGATATACCTAAAGTACTTGTACAATACGTGTGAAACTTGCTTAATTGCATATTTTTTGTGGCTTGAAGTGAAGGACGTGGACAATCTGGGATTCTTTAGCATTGTGTGTCGATTGAAACATAATAGTCGAAAAAAAATAAAAGAAGCCTTCTTGTGTATGTCATAGTTATCATAAGACATTAATCATAGTCAATCTTAAACAGTAATTTTAAGATCTGACAGTTCACTATGTGTGTACAGTCTGTTCACCATAAGTTGTCCTTTAGCCGCTATATTGGCAGCATTATCTAAGCTCTGTAAATCTGTCAAAAAACAGATTGAAAGTATTGAAAAACAGTAGTACCAATATAGCGGCTAGAGGACTTCTTATCGTAAACGATCTGTTTAACTAAAAGTAATTTGTATTGCGCCACATTGGCGCCCAACGTGTGGCGCCCAAGAATTCTCAAAAATATTTTCTCTACTAAATTGTGGTGTCTCATTTTTGTAAGATTTTTTGTTCCTTAACTATATTCTATTTTTATTGCAAGTCATCAGATCTCAATTAAACACTCGTACACATTGTTCCGAACTTTATTCTCATTTTGTACAGGTAATACATTAATTTACATTTTTGTTAATCTTAACATTACATTATCAACATTAATAATTTATGTACAGTTTTTTTAATATTTGGCAACAACCTTGAGCATAATCTAGTTTTAATAAATAGCTACCTAGTTAACAGCTAACATCAAGGTTTTCTAAAATATCGTAACATCCTGCGTAACAAGTATCTACAATGAGCCTCTGATCAAACTTTGCAATTCTTTAAAATTTCTGTAACCAATTTTCAGCCTAATGTCCATCGCATAGAGTTCTATTTCAAGTGCGATTTTTTGACAGATGTGTAAAGGTCGATCCGTGGTTCACTGTACACGAGTATGTAGGTAGACACTGTCTCATATATACGTAAATAAATAAATTCAACTTGGATAATGGAAACATTGAAATGCTTTTAGTCATTCTTGTATTTATTTGTGCTTTTTCGTCTCTCACAAACCAATATTCATTTAATATAGATTCAACATTTCTTAAACAATAGGTATGTATGCTTATTTATAAGTATGTTCGTATTATTATCATACACTATTTGTCGACTTCTCTCTTTATAACACATCTGTATAGTTCTTAATTTAACATAATTTTAGAGATATCTATCACCATAGCGCGAGTGGGCATATAAAGAATGAATAAATAATTTAATTTCTTCTTGAGTATCTCTCTCTTCGTACCTATGTATGTTAATAAAACTTTAAAAATATGTTTGCAGGGCAGAAAATTGCTTTTTCAGCCCTGCAATTTTTTTAAAGTTATGATTTGTGAATATTTTAACTAATATTAATATTTTTGATTATAATAACAAACGCCAAAAAAAAACCTCCCAAAAAAAAAATAGCTCGAGCCCAAATCTGGGGGCACGGCAGTGCCCCCGCCAAGTCGAGCGCGAAGCAAACACTGCCGTACCATCCTTTACTAGAACCATTTCGCCGCATTTTCAGGCCCCTATTTGGGAACATCTGGATAAGACCAGAACGCAGAAATTTTCGTCAATTAGTAAGCTATAATCACATACTTAAAATCCAAAATTTCAAGTCTGTAAGTCATATAGTTCCGAAGTTAAGCGAAAGCAAAGTTTCGCATTTATGACAGACACTGACTCACTCACTCACTGATGATCATCAAAATAGAACTCTTACTTCCCATAAACTCAGAGAGCTGAAATTTGGCACAGAGTTAGGGTTTAATGGCCACATAAAGGGAAAACTATAAATACTAGTGTATTCGAAGATCTGGAGTACCTGGTGACCCTGATTAGAAAACACAAGAGCCCAACCAAACTATTAGAGATCGACATATACCGCCTTTACAAAAAATACTCAACTGGGTGAGCCGCTTCATTTGGTGGTGGTGGGGGGATGGGAGGGGAAAGGGGGATAGGAGGGGGAGGGGGGATGGCAGGTGGTTGGGGGGAAGGGGGATGTGAGGGGAGGGGAAGGGGGATGATAGGGATGGGGGAGAGGGTATGGGAGGGGGATGGGAGGGGGAATGGGGATGGGGAAGGGAATGGGAGGGGGAGGTGGAGGGGATGGGGATATTAGTATATGGGAGGGGGTGGTGGGGGGAGGGGGTTAGTAGTACCTTATCAATCCTATCTCCCTTCCCTCTCCTTATTTATAACCTGGAATAGGGCATTGGCTTTTAAATTCGTACGGGAAACGTCTCATTCCAAATAGATACAAAATAAATCAATATACCCACGTTCCTACAAAAAGAAGTGAAATCCCACCAAAAACATTCTGTAAAAAACTAGCCAAGTCTCGATGGAGCTGCTTGTTTATCTCTAAAAAGTAATGAAATCTAGACAAAGTCGTGCCAAGTCTAAGGTTCCTTACTGCGATTTCTTTATTATTATAGTTAATGTTGTGTGACTTGGCCGTTGAAGGGTACACAAGGGTACAAAACCAGGTGCTCCATTACTCCATTGCACCATTGCATTACATGTAAACAAAATTGACTTGTACCCACTAACGTATAAAGAATGTTTAGGTTGAACATTCAATGTTTAGGTTGTACGTTGAAATACGCAGCTTTATTAAGTCTACAATTGACTGGTTATTGAATCAACGTTTCCCAGGTGGCAATTTTTCATCGTCGATGGGTAGCGGTTCTGGCGACAGATTGGTGCAATGGAGTAATGGGGCACCTGGTTTTGTACCCTTGTGTACCCTTCAACGGCCAAGTCACACAACATTAACTATAATAATAAAGAAATCGCAGTAAGGAACCTTAGACTTGGCACGACTTTGTCTAGATTTCATTACTTTTTAGAGATAAACAAGCAGCTCCATCGAGACTTGGCTAGTTTTTTACAGAATGTTTTTGGTGGGATAAATGCTTTCCAAACATTACTCTCTAATGTGTGAAAAGTAATACATTTAATGTTCATAAAAAAACAATAACAAGACAAAAAATCTACTCCGTTTATGATAAAAGTCGAGGTTTATAATATTGCCTCTATATTGATTTACAAAAATCTTTAGCTTTTTTATACTTACCGCGTGTGATTAAACGTTAATTGACATCAATCTTAGCACATATTCCTCAAATTCAAATAACTTCGGACATGTTGTTGCACAAGGCACGAAGCAGTGGGGCTCATACGTAGCTTTGAAACATTTTCCAATATTATTCCACGAATCATTATAAGAAAATCACCATGACAACTCGAATATTCCGTTAGATTCCATTGCAAGCGGAGATGTAGAATACATGCGGTGAAACAGACTTTTATTAAAAAAGTTTTCGGTTTTGAGTACATAATCGGATAAACCGTTCGAAGGGGAAACATAAAAAAAAACTTTTTTGTTACACTCCTTCGTGGTAGGTTGGAGGTATTTAAAAAACTTGCTTATTTGACGTCACGTAGAAATGCTTAGAAATCTTTAATTGAACATTCAATTCATTCCGCAAATAATAAAGCAGTGGTATACATAGTAAACTATTTCGCTTAACGATGTCAACTTTATTGTTGGACATTCTCATTGAAATCGTACCATTTCTTACTTACTAATATCATTTGGCACTCATAGCGAGCGTATCACTGTTTTTGATGAATATATATCAATTATAATTTAAATAATTTTACTACTTAAGTATGTATATATATTTTTAGCAGCTTTCATAGTATATTACATATGTTGGCATTGGCACATATCAAACTGGGCTTATCAAAACATTGCCTCTTACCCACTTGAGCCATAACCTATTTACGTGTTGAATCTCAT
Organism: Mecyna flavalis; assembly: GCA_949319885.1. Lineage (NCBI taxonomy): Eukaryota > Metazoa > Arthropoda > Insecta > Lepidoptera > Crambidae > Mecyna > Mecyna flavalis. The sequence continues at coordinate 7,531,008 of OX439426.1, forward strand.
TGGCACATTATCCTGTGATTAATTTTAATTCGTTGGCTGGGTTCCGTCCCTCGCTGAGGGCAAAATATGCTTTAAATAGGTGGTTTTAGTGGTGTGTTTCCGACGTGCAGGTTGTTCAGCTGGGGCAACAAGATGGCCGCCGTGGAAATGGCGGTCACCAGCACAAACACGGCGAGCAGAGCGCGGTCCGCCACCACCGCCACCTGGAGTTTAGATACTTTATTACAGTCTGATTCATTAACAAAAGTATATATTTTGACATTACAAAAGAACCCTATCACTATTTAACAATTACGGCATTTGAACTTTGAAATCGCAGGCACTTTTGTTGTCGACTGTACCAACATTAATTAAATAATAAGCTTGCCCATCAACGAGGGATATAGTAAATATTTATTTTACAAAAGTACTTTAAGTTCTTTTAACATCTAATTCGTCCAATCATACCAGCAGTTCCGAAATAAATACAGACTCACAATTAATACTTATGTTGTGGGTGTTACATAATGTTTTTAAAGTACACTTAGCAAGCAAACGCAAGTAAGAGATCCTTGTATTATTTTATAAGTTTAATGATAAACTAGTTTCTGCCCGCGACTTCGCTTGTTTGAAGTTCAGTAGGTCTTCAACTAAAATAAATAAGTATTGCCATATTTCGTAATAAACGTAACATGGCATACTATTATGCACAAGAAGTATGATAACTTCATCAAATTTAGTAGGTAGTTCTCAAATGAAGTAGTAACAAAAATACAAATTTTTACAAACTTTTACCCCTCAATTTGTAGGATCAATTAATTCGAGCGTGAGCGCCAAAATAACATTTGAACGGCGTCCGACTTTTAAAATATCGGAAATCTATAAAAAGAACTTGTCGTCGGTCTACTGGGAACTGTTCCGCCTATTTGCATTTTCCCATTAATACCTATCGAGCACAAGGATTAGGTCAATGATAAAATCTGACTTCGAAAACTTCGCACACTTTTGCGGCGAGTTTTAACTTTTTTGTGCCGAAAAATTAATTAAATTGTTACGACGGCATTTTTCAATATAGGTTGAGGTCGATAGAAAACCACTTTCACTTTCACAAAGCCGACACAAAGTAAGCTCGACTCGGGAATTAAACCCAGGACCCCGAGATCTTGGCCCGGTACTTAAACCACTAGACCATCGAGGCGGTTAATTTCGATCGATTGACCAATAGGCCGTCGGAAATATACATTTAATTCGAAAAGTGTGATGTAGTTCTGCATTTTTGATATGTTGTATGGGTCTATTAGGGTAGTGTGAATTCCAATTTGCAACTTCGGAAAACCTGTGGAAACTGAGAAAACCGAGAAAAACTTCGAAATTTTGGGACTTTTTTTACTATTTGCTCTCCAGGGCCTAAACTATGCATTTTTTGTGAACGATGTTCTCTACACTCATAAACTGTATTAAATTACCTATAACTGGAGGCCAATCGCAGGTTTATTGACCTTATAGGAGCCAAGCTATGGCACTTCGAAGATGACCAATATTTCTCGAAAATAGAAAATTTCAGGTTTTTCTTACTTATTTCGCGAAAAATTGGCAAAACCACTAGCCCCACGAAGAAAGGTCATTAATAATATTTTGTAGTACATTTATTTAACTTTTATTAACGCCCAAAACGAAGTCTGAGGGATTAGTAGTTTACTCACAATCTCAAAAAATCGAATAGAAGGAAAAATGGGTTATAGGCAGTCGGATAAAGACATTAAATTCGCAAAGCGTGATGTAGTTCTGCATTTTTGGTATGTTGTAAGGGTCTTTTAGGGTAGTGTGAATTCCAATTTGCAACTTCGGGAAACCTGTGCAAACTGAGAAAATCGAGAAAATCTTCGAAATTTTGGACATTTTTTCACTATTTGCTCTCCAGAGCCAAAACTATGCTTTTATTGCGAATGATGTTTTTACACTTATAAACTGTATGAAATCACTTGCAATTTGAGTCTAAAAGCAGCGCTATTGACTCCATAGGAACCAAGCTATGGCACTTTGAAGATGACTAATATTTGTCGAAATAAGAAATTTTCAAGATACTCCCACTTATCTCGTGAAATATTGGCAAAACCACTTGGCCTATGAAGAAAAGTCACTGAAAATATTTTTTTGTATATTGTAAGGGTCTATTAGGGTAGTGTGAATCCAATTTGCAACTTAGGAAAACCTGTGGAAACTGAGAAAATCAAGAAAATCTTCGACAAATTTTGGGACTTTTTTCACTATTTGCTCTCCAGGGCCAAAACTATGTTTTTATTGCGAATGATGTTTTCTACACTTATAAACTGTATTAAATTACTTGCAATTTGAGCCTAATAGTAGCGCTATTGACTCCTTAGGAGCCAAGCTATGGCACTTTGAAGATGACCAATATTTGTCCAAATAAGAAATTTTCAGGATACTCCCACTTATTTCGTGAAATATTGGCAAAACCACTTGGCCTATGAAGAAAGGTCACTTAAAATATTTTGTAGTACATTTATTTAACTTTTATTAGAGCACAAAACGAAGTCTGTGAGACTAACTGTTCCCTCACAATATCAAAAACACGAAAAGAAGGTAAAATAGGTTATAGAAACAAAAGACTATATTGGGTTATTGGAAATTAGACAGGAATGTTATAAATAGTAGTGGGTTGAGGTCATTTGCGATCGTTTAGGCTCGCTTGAAGTCGCTCGTTTGATTTGCAAAACATAAAATCTATTATGATTAACCGAAAAAACTAAAGAAAAAACTCGTCTAAGAACTGTTCTTAGTCAATCGTCGTTTTTTCTTTGGTTGGGATTCCCTTTCATCAGGACGATTTTCATTTTGAGGAAGATGAAAAATACAATAAACATAAGCCCGAAGGCATTATTGGATAGAAAATGGGAGTTTTAGCCAGATTACACTGTTACCGCCTTCACCGCGTGGAGGTACTCCCACAGCTTATGTTATTGATATTTGAAATGGAATAATTGAGACAAATGTAACGTTTTCCTGTAAAAACCATTTAAAATTAAAAAAATGTTAACCATTTAGTAAACTTCAATCGTACATTGATGAACTTAACGCCATTAATCTAAATCCACACACAACAAAGACAAAAGAAAGAACTACATACTATCTACAAGAATTTTTGCTATTAACGGAGAGGTTATATTACTTTTGGGGTCAATATTGTTGCAAATGACCTCCCCCATCGGTCTTTATAGGATTCCAATAACCTGAGTGTTTTGCCTCATTTCAAACCATTTTTCCTGTTATTCGATTTTTTGAGATTGTGAGTGAACTACTAGTCTCACAGACTTCGTTTTGGACGTTAATAAAAGTTAAATAAATGTACTATAAAATATTTTCAGTGACCTTTCTTCGTGGGCCTAGTGGTTTTGCCAATTTTTCGCGAAATAAGTAAATAAAACCTGAAATTTTCTATTTTCAAGAAATATTGGTCATCTTCGAAGTGCCATAGCTTGGCTCCTATGAAGTCAATAGAGCTGCGATTGGCCTCCAGTTGTAGGTACTTTAATACAGTTTATGAGTGTAGAAAACATCGTTTACAAAAAATGCATAGTTTTGGCCCTGGAGAGCAAATAGATAAAAAAGTCCCAAAATTTCGCAGATTTTCTCGATTTTCTCAGTTTCCACAAGTTTTTCGAAGTTGCAAATTTGAAATCACATTACTCTAACGGACCCATACAACATACCAAAAATGCAGAACTACATCACGCTTTTCGAATTTAGCCCCTTATTTTGTCTATTTCCGACGGCCTACAAGGTAAATTTTATAATTTTAGATTTAATTTTATTAAATTATTTTATTAATTATTAAACACAAATCCATTTGCTAAATACTTTTATTAAACTCAAATACAACATGGAAGAATTACAGAAACTTGCAAATGGTGCCATAAACCTACACTGCTGCTTAAAGACTTCCCCCGTGATAGTTTTGTTTGACAACGAACGCTTAGCCACATACAATGTTAGTTTTAATGTTGTTTTAGAAATGTTGATGGTATATCGTATCTTGTTATATTGTCAGCATTCTATGTATGAAGGAGTGCAATGGTGATGACTTCTCTCTATCTCGAAAATCACGCTAAGCCTCTGCTCTGTACACACTCAACAAGTCCCTGTAACGTTGTACAAATTCTCCTATTCATATTTTTTTCCATGTATGGCAATATTGGCAATTCAACCAATCACAGCGCCCGTTCGATCAAAAATGCAAATCTCATGTTCAGTGTGGCAAGTGAAATAACAAGTTTGTTGTTAGTGTAAAATTTGCTGAGTATGTGACGCATGGTTGAGAGTCGAATAAAATTCATATTTATATTTTTCACAGGTTTATTAGTATAATTATTATATTTTTAAATGTTTTAGAAGTCAGTATTCTTCCAAAGTAAACTAGTTCTTTTATTTTCTAAATTGATTCTGACTTTTAGTAAATGTTTTGTTTAGTAGAATTAGGATCGGCTGGTAGCTGTCGGAATTTGAGTTGGTCACACTGTCTACCGGTTACTTTGACTTTTTTCGTGGATGGGCCCGAGAAGGGCGTTATGAATTGAATTTGATATAATATTTTATTGCTGGCCAAAATTATTGTCAGCCGAAATGGCAGATCCAGCGGTTTTGGTGTTTTTCCACATCCTCCTGGTAAGTGGTTCGAAGGATTTTTATTAATTCGGCGATTTCTGTTTGGTCGAAAATGGCGTTCCTCTTATGAACCGACATCTTTCAGGTTGCCGTGATGGTATTTCTTGGGTGGCGGGAAGCCGCATATCTTCGTCGCGAGGAGTTCCAAATGGAATCCTGTGACAAAGCTGGTAAGACCCCCTCCTTTACATGTTTCATGGTGTCCACGTATTCTCCTGGTTTTGTTGAGTTATTCGTCATCTCGCCCGAATTAAACTGGCCCGATCGGGCGACTTGGCACCTTTAGAATTTATTAAAATTTCTGTCGTCAACTCGTCCGACCATAAAAATGTGAGGTAACTATGTACAGTCAGCTACAAAAATCCTTTTTAAGAAACGTTTAATATTTTATGGTTTGACTTGAAAATAAAACAAAATGTTATTATCATAATTTGAGATATATTTCACAAATCAACATCTCAAAAATATAAAAGCATATTAAACCAAATAATAATCAGCTTCAAAAAAAATCATAAAAGCACTTGTTTAATAGCTTAGTATAAAAATACGATCAACAATATCAAAGTATCAACGACATCAAGAAATATATGTGGCGTGTTATTTATTATATAGATATAAAATATGATGAACATTAAAAAAAAGAATCAACAATACCTATCACAAAACATTTGGTGTGATATAACCTAAGTATAAAAATATATTAAAAAATATAATCAACAATATCAAAAAATAATTTTAAAAAAATCTTGAGGCCTAGGTGAAATCTTTTGAGCTAGTTAGTTAACAGACCACCCCAACTACCCCCATTATCGTATGTTCAACGTTCTTCCGAACACCCTGTATTAGGCACCCATTTTCGATTTGATTAAGACATAATAAATAACACTATATTAATAAACTTACCTCCAACGTACATGAAAAACACCCGCATTTTGACAATAAATTACTTAATGCATGTCGCAGTTTTATATGGGCAGGCGCATTAAAAGACGCTTAAGGGATGACTGACTGACGTTCACGTCACTAAGATGCGCCAAGATTGAGATAAAGGGTTAGATAAAAAGAAAGAGATAGCGCTATCCTTTTGTGAGCATAACCTGTTTAGCCCGGTAGTGTAGAAGAGCGCTATTCTCTTCGCGTCAGAATTTTCTTTAAAGTGTACAGCCGAAATATTTTATTTTTATAGATATACCTAATAATTTAATCTTTTCCATATATAAAACAACAACTGTAAGTCTGTAGCTTTATTTTAAAATTTAATACTTATTTGAAGTAGAGTCCAAATATAATGTCAAAGTTTTTTACCTGGCTGTACTTTGTATGAGCGTGCGAGTTGACGACAGAAATATTAGGTAAATTTGAAAGGTGCCAAGTCGCCCGATCGGGCCAGTTTTTTTCGGGCGAGATGACGAATAACTCGTTTTGTTTCCGCCGCTAACCCTGGAATTGTTTCTTTTCAGCGGTGGGATTCATTCAATATTAATTATATTCAAACATTATATTCAAGATTTTATTCAAAATATTTATTATCTTCAAAATATTTAATTGCGTAAGGCCGGTTCCGACGGCGCCCGTGGGACAGACGTCGGACCAGAAAAGCTGTATGTATTTATAAACAAGGAATGATCTGGTAATAGCCAGGAGTAGCAGGTCGGTGCAACATTTCAATAGTTTTTTTTACAACACATAATTAATAGTATTCATGGTGGTATTCCCATAATAGTGGTTATCTTTTAGCCCCAAATTATCTTTGCAACACCCCAAAGTTAGAACCTATTTTTACGACCCCTGTCGAATGAGCTAGAATTTTCTAGAATTTTTAATTGTAATTTTGAGTACTACCCTCAGTGTGTGTGGGAGAATTAAACATATTTGTTCAACTGCATCGCATCTTTTATTTCTTTTTTTAACTCCCCCAGCACGAGGGTCACACCCATATTTCTATATATTTTTGTCCATGGGCCTCTCGGGCACATAGATAGGAGGATTCCATGTGACATCCCTTTGTTATAAATATTATTCGACAACTTCACATATTATGAACATTGATCTGACCCCAAAGTAAGAAGTAACTCTAACACTTGTGATAGGGGTTATTAGAAACAACCCGGGTACTTGGTCCTTTACCTTGGTTGTTTACTTAAATACAAATAAATATTTGTCCTGGATAGGATTCGAACCCACGTGTGAAGGGAAAACGGAACGAAACGTGACGGATGTCTTAAGTTCTAAATCCCACACACGGCTGCAGGTCTTGCTTTAGAGAATGTCTGTAAACAACGTTGCGTTTGCGCCCGCGCACGTGGCCGGCTCCTGATCCACCTGGGATAGAGCTAAGTGACAGACCTGCTTCCACTCCAGGTTGGCCCGCTCCAGGCGCTCGTTCGCGGCGACGCGCTGCTCGTGCCGCGCGGCCGCCTCGCGCAGCGTGCAGCCGCAGCACGCGCACCGCACGCATGTGCCCGCGCACGTGGCCGGCTCGCTCGCCGTCGCCGCGGCGGTGACGGCGGCTCCTGATCCACCTATTTAGTAAAAGTATCAGCCTATTAATGTCCCCACTGCAAAGCAAAGGCCTCCATCCTTGAATTCAAGTTATGGCTACAATGATGGGAATCGGCTTAATCACCACGCTTGCCAAATGCGGATCGGTGATCACAAACCCGAGCTGTGTCCGAAAAAACCGACACAAAGTTAGCTCGACCCGGGAATTGAACCCAGGACCCCTAGAATTTTTCCTTAATTGTTATATGTGTAAATTAGAATAAAATATTGTATGTCACTGTGATGCGACTTCAGTATATGAGAAGATAATATCAAACCATTGCCAAGTTCCGATCGTCATAACAATAGTCATTTTAGTACCATTCTAACAAAAGAAAACTACGAAACCGTGATGGCCTCATTACGCCTTGACTGTCCGATTCGGCTGCCTTTTACGTAATTAAATCATGGACGTGTTTCCTATCATAACAATATAAATAAATATTGTTCCAGCCCACATAATGGACAGAGCGAGACCTCAAAGTACATTAGTAGCTTTTAGGCCGCCTTCTCATTCGGCCCAATGAGTTTACCTTGTGACGTTTTTGCTAATGTTTAAGAGACGTGTCCTAACGCCATGCCATTTGCTATTTAATCATCTTTATTCAGAATGCTTTGATATAGGAAAAATATACTTTTTAGACTTACCAGGGCTCGACAAAATAAGTAAGTAATTAAATAAAAAGGAAATGTAATGTCCAAGACGTAGTCAGGTAGTAAAGTAAAACACTTTTAGTATTTAGGTAGGTATAGGGTATGCCAGACACAGAGCACGTCCGCACTCGACGGCTGTCTGTGTGTGAATGCCGCGCTCTGCGCCCGCGCATACATTACATCCCTTCTTTATTTCAATTAATTTAATATGTTTCAAAATCATAATTAAAGTTTATCTTACAAATTATTTATTATTATTATCAATAATATTATTTAATGAAATCGAATTAATTTATTGTTTTATTGTTTCATTGTTTTATTATTTAATTATTCAATTGTTCAATAAATTATTTCATTATTCAATTATTTAATTATTCAGTTTATTTAATTATTCTATTATTTTATTATTGAGTTATTCAATTATTTAATTATTCGAACTTAATCATTTGATAACATGACAGCTTAACTAAATATTATTACTACGGATTTCCCGCAAGTCGTAACATGTTTAATATTCTTTAATTCTAGATTTGTGTAATAATTACATCACATAATAATAACAGTACAGTTGCAACAATGTTTTAACTTTATTTCCAGGTTGCTGTCTGTAGCTTTCCTCTTGAGATATGCGTATACTTTCCCTCTTTCTTTCATTTCCAGATCTCTGTCTCTTACTTCTTCATCTATTGTTTAATATTCTATGTCAGGTGCTGCTGGGATCTACAATGATTCACTCCCAAAATTATACAACGCATGAAAGAATAGAATAGAATAGAATAGAATAAGATTTATTTGATCCTTATCACAATCGCATTGTACAATCAAGACATACATTGTTATTATTACAATATTAAAAATTGATAGTGACAATAAGACCAAATTGGCGTTCACTCAGCATGTGTCAAGGTAAGGGCAAGCCCAAAAAAGACAGTTAATCATTTTGTTACACGTAATACTTTTCTCAAGCGATGTTATTGGAAATTGGGTTACGGGATAAAATAACCGACTATTTAGTTTTCGGATTAAAGCAATGTTTACCTATTTTATATTTCAATTGTTCGACACAGAGAAGCCATGACACCTGACAGCTAAGTTTTAAATGATTGTATCAATTTTTGTATTTATAAATCTATACATCCAACACGCTCCCTTAAAATTAATTTATAAAATCAACATAATACAATACAATTCACACTATAATAAACAAATAACAATAAGTGCCGAACAGAGCGTCATGTAACTTCCAAGTGTCTCCTGGGGAAAATACGATTATTGAATAGTCCAACATTCGTTGCTCAGGATTAGGGAAAACCCAGGAAAAACCTAATCAGACTATTTCACTGCTTATATAAAAAGCAATAATCAATAATGCAATTTAAGCTAAACCCATTCCACTTCTCATTTCTTGGAATGTTATCGCAGGTAATGGCTTGATGGTCAATGCGTCTGCCAACTGCTGACATTATAATATTCTAGAAGACTATATAGCACTACAGGTTAGGGTCAATAAATGAATAATTTAGTATGAAAGATTACGAATTAAAGGTACCTTTCAACAAATAAATGTTTCTTTCTTTCTTTCTTAAAAACATAACAAAACAAACACAAGAACTATTCGTTTATCCACATTATGGAGTGACACATTAGAATGCACCTTGGCAAATGTGCACCTTGGCACGTTCATATTTACACATTAAATGTGTTTTGTGCACCCTGGCACCTTGTAAATAATAATGCTCCTTGGCAAATTGTGCACAAAAGCAATGTTGTAGCCCATGCTACGCCTTAGTTATATTTTCGATTTACATACGTTATAATGTTAAAATTTTATCAATTACCAGTAAGTACATGTTCATGTAAGTATTGTATACGTTTGTTATTTAAATTCATATAAATATAGATTGTACTGGTATACATTTATTTATTTGTGTAGATCCTTTAACATTTTATTGATAAATATTTTTCCAACATAAAATATATTTATTTACGGGTATTTGCGTCTAGAGGACCACTAATCTACCCAAAACAAATAGGAATAGTATTAAAGTGTGTTAGTAACACAGGAGATTATTATTGAAGTAATTGATTTCAAATTTCAATAGATTGTTCCTAATGAAAACACTGGGCACTAATACAAGTATTCCACTATCTTAATTATGAAATGAATGAATTTATTTATATTTCATTAATTTTAATTAGGATCTAATTAAATTAACTATATTTTATACGTATCACAAACTTGTGATTGTGATATTTATTGTTATAAATTCGTTATGAACTTACTGTAAATAACGAATTAAGATAATTATAATTTGAGAAAGTACCAAGTTTTAATTGATTGTGATTTGAATATCCAAATTTAGTTTTATCTCTTACTAAAACTATTAATTAGACCCAAATATAATGCAACAAGTATTTTAAACAATCTCAAATTATACCTGCCCATGGCAAGATGTATACATGCTCCTTGGCATCTCAATTCACCTTGGAAAATAAACTTTTGTGATCTTTGTGCTCCTTGGCACCTTTGTGCTCCTTGGTACCTTTGTGCTCCTTGGCACCTTTGTGCTCCTTGGCACCTTTGTGCTCCTTGGCACCTTTGTGCTCCTTGGCACCTTTGTGCTCCTTGGCACCTTTGTGCTCCTTGGCACCTTTGTGCTCCTTGGCACCTTTGTGCCCCTTTGCATCTTTGTGCTCCTTGGCACCTTTGTGCCCCTTGGCACCTTTGTGCCCCTTGGCACCTTTGTGCCCCTTGGCACCTTTGTGCTCCTTGGCACCTTTGTGCTCCTTGGCATCTTTGTGCTCCTTGGCACCTTTGTGCTCCTTTGCACCTATTGCGCCTTGGCAGAATATAATCGTACCCTTTGGTACCGTTCGGTAATTATATAAGGCTATCAAGTAAGAATTTTGTTGTAGGTACATGTAAGTAGATAGGTATATTATTATTAATTGTTGGCCATAATTATATTCATCTTGAAACGGGAATCGAACCCGCAACAAGCACGTTTTAGGTTTTATTATTTACATAATAACAACCCACTAACAGCGTATACACTTAATTTAGGAATAAAACAGTCCAACTCCAACGTAATTTAAATACATAAATAGGTACACTATGTATTGCATTTATTACACCATGTAGTGTATTTATATACTTGAAATAAGTGTATTTATTAAAAGACATGTAATCATATAATATAATAATATATCCTTTATTTCAGGAAACAGAATTCCATGAATTATATGCAGAAGACCTGTAGTGCTGTAGGATAATGATATGAAGTATGAGCCTGTATTTCCATCTTTTGCGATCTTAAGCAATTGTGTGCCAGTTGGCATCGAATGAGTCAAGCTCATCTCGCCATCGCCTTTTGGGTCTACTGCGAGGACGTTATTTTTTATCTTTTAGATTAGACTACCAACCGTAGATATTAAGAGTCATTGTTACTAACCATATGGATACTTTTATCTAAAATAAACAATTTTATTATAATATATATTTTTTCCATGAAAAATAACTATTATTTACCTGCAAACTTGTTCGGAACCCTAGAAGGGCGAGTTTGCACTTATTTATAACAATCAACTGTTAACTTGTTTTGTAAATATGAAATTATCTTTAAACCTTATTAATTTTTTAATTATAATACAAACTTACTTTTTCAATTCACAACTTTTTTTTATTTGATCAGTAACCTTCTCTCAGCAAGTGCCCTTTTCCATTTCTCCCAGCGAGTGCTGAGAGATGTCGGATCACCTTCGCAAGCGATGAGTTATTTCGGGGCGACCTGCATTTAAATATTGACTCTTATTGCATGGCTTTTTACTGAAAAACAGTAACAGTATAACAACTGCGTAGCCCTAAATATTGACTCTTATTGTATGGCTTTAACTAAAAATCAGTAACAGTTTAACAACTGCGTAGCCCTAAATATTTACTGTTATTGCATGGCTTTTTACTGAAACAGTAACAGTATAACAACTGCGTAGCCCAAATATTGACTTTTATTGCATGGCTCTTTACTGAAAATCAGTAACAGTATAACAACTGCGTAGCCCTAAATATTGACTTTTATTGCTTGGCTTTTTACTGAAACAGTAACAGTATAACAACTGCGTAGCCCAAATATTGACTTTTATTGCATGGCTTTTTACTGAAAATCAGTAACAGTATTACAACTGCGTAGCCCTAAATATTGACTTTTATTGCATGGCTCTTTACTGAAAATCAGTAACAGTATTACAACTGCGTAGCCCTATTAGATTTTGCACGGCTTTTTACTGAAACTCAGTAACAGTATTATAACTGCGTAGCTCTATTAGATTTTGCATGGCTTTTTACTGGAACTCAGTAACAGTATTACAACTGCGTAGCCCTATTAGATTTATGCAAGTCTGTTTTTTCGCATGGACCAATATATTTTTTGTCATGTATAAATGGCCCCTAAAATAAGTTCCTGATTAAACTGCGTGGCCCTTAGTTATATACACATTGCATGGCCTATAAATAGATGTAAAACTGTGCAGGCATTAGCTAAGTAGGTACCAACCTAAATCCTTATATTGATAACAACTTGACTTATTTATTTATTTAAATTATAGCCCTTTCTTAATTCTCTAAAATATTATTAAGTAATTATTTTAAGTATTAACTATTTGTTTTACTGAGAAAGGAAAGTAATAACGTTGATTTTAGCACCGGTCGATAATTATCAATTTGTGCACACCAGTAATTATCGCACCCCTGCTACTGAGTGGTTATCAGTTGCATTCTTCATGTACATAACAATAAAGTATGTGCAAAAGACCAACTGCCGTTTATAAATATTTGTTTTATGTAGTGAAATCTCTTTATCACTAATTGGGTTGATACCGAATATTATAATCGGTGTTTATTTCTAATTTGACTAGGAGGTAGGTTTGTAATTTTTTGTTAAGAGGTAGGTAAAATAGACAGGTTTTTTATGATCCAAGACAACATTTAAAATATAAATAATAAATAAATTGACAAAACTTTGTCCAACAGCACATTGAATTTTATTTATTTATTTTTTGTTCAAGATGGCTTTGTTTTTTTGTTCACGCAAAGCTAACAAGGAGGATAGTTTCATTAACAAACGTCTTGTGCGGGAATTGAACTCGCCTCCCTTGTGTCTCAACCAGCACGGCACTGTGAATCACTGCGCAAATAGGTCTTCATTAATATTGTTTAAAACCCCATGTACTAATACCCGGCTATTCGTAGCACGTTTACAATATAGCCTGTTTCGTTGATACTAACATTCTTCAAATAATTAGTTTAGTATTATTAATTCAAACTGAGTCTAACAATAAAACTTATGATGTCAAATCGACTTATAAAAATACTTTTAGGAAATAAATATAGTCAATTTTAGTGGATGACAAGATGTTTAAATGGAATTTAACTAACTTAATTATGTTTACGACTTGTGTTTACTCTTTTTACAAAATAATTGTTAACATAAAACAGTGCTAACAATTTCACCACATAGTAAATGTACCTATGTAAGTTTCAAATGCCGTACCGTAATGTAAAATACCTTGTGGTAATTTAAATATTTTATATTCCATCGTCTTTTAATTTATGAAGTCATGAGAATAATAGAGAATAGTAGTAACTACCCACCTCTTATTTTTTTCTCTGGGGACAAGTTACAAATATTTTTTTGTAGTTTTATTTTATTTGTAAATGTTCAGGTTAAGTATTTTTCATTGTCAATCGCAATTAATAGCCCCAATATTTTAAATAATAATTCGTAGATAGGTACCGTTAGGTTTCGTGCGAGCACAATACTACATTATTTTTGTAATAGTCATAGAATAGAACCCGTAATTTATTTGCGTTTGCGTGGCCTTATATCTTATACGATGCATGGCCATAATAATAATAATAAACAGGGAATCCACAGTGGTTTACGTATTGACTCGGCACCTAAGATATTTTGACTTATATAGCTCATTATTAACTTAAACTAGTCTTTATGTTCTATTTTTATAATATCAACACTATGTTATTAGTTTGACCACGCAACTCGTAAACCACCGGTATGCAATAATAATTTCTTATTCTTCACCCTCCTTTTTTTTTTGTAATTATTCGTACTCACTTTTGTCCTCGTCGCCACTTGTAATGTCCAAGACGTAGTCAGGTAGTAAAGTAAAACACTTTTAGTATTTAGGTAGGTATAGGGTATGCCAGACACAGAGCACGTCCGCACTCGACGGCTGTCTGTGTGTGAATGCCGCGCTCTGCGCCCGCGCATACACTACAGGAAATATGACCACATATGATAAGTTATTGCTATCGTCCTACCCTGCGTTGAAAATAAAGGGAAGACTAAGAAGTTGTTACACCAGCGAAGTTTTTTATGTCAAATCAGGCAGATATGCGTCACAAAATCAGAAAATGTTAATAAAAATATATACTACACAAAAACAGAAGAGAAGGGAGAGGAACGGAGTTCGGCCTCCGGCATTCACCAAACAAAGCGTAACTGTGCCAATTCTTAGATATGTTTTTATTGTTATTTAATAATAACGGGATAACGAGGCTTATTTTTTCAGATATAATTATCTAAAAAAATAACCCTCGTTATCCCGTAAATTAATTTACCTATTGCTCCATTTCGACGAACGAAGTTTGTTCTACCAAAATTAATTGAATTTGAATGTTCACAGACAGAAACAGATTGCACTTATAAAAAAAAAAAAAAAAAATTATAAAGTCTAGGACAAAACACGATCTTTCAAAAAAACACACGATCACCCTTCTACAAGTTTATAAAAGGAACGTAGTATATCCATTATAGCAAAGACGTTGTTCTTAGAAAAAAAGTGACTTTTCAGCAAAGGCGTTGTTCTTAGAAAATAGGTTTTATACTTACATAAGAAACCTATACTTAAAAATCTTTTTCCAATAAATTGTGAAAAAAATGTTCACCCGTAATAAGTAGACGTTGCTTAAAATAGAAAGCCCATTACGCAAATTGCGTTTTTAAACTATAATCGCTAAGGGCAAACAGCGGGGTCATCTCAATAAAATATTTCATACTAAAAATATATTGATTGTATGGGATGATATTTTCTTCCACTACTTTAAATAAAAAGCAATATCCTGGAGCAAGAGACACTTAAGATTCTCAATAGTTCGACGTGGAAACGAGTGAAACAAAATTTTCTATTTCAACTGCCAGTATAGAACAACTGTTCTAAACTACACAAGTTAAAACTGAACATTTTGGAACATAGAATTTTATATTACACTGGCACAATTCTATTTCGAATTATTTCCAGCTACAATCGTTTTAGTTGAATAGACTTTTTTTTTAAATGCAATTTTCTCCTTGGTCTTATATTGCCTCTCATACTGACGACTTAGGTCGAGTTACGTGCCGACCCCTAGGTCGCCTCTAGGCAGGTCTCTAGAGCGCAGTAAATGTTGATAGTAAGGTTCACCGCTCCTATATTATGAATATACCAAAATGTTGAGATCAGTAGACTACAATTTATCTTATTTTCTATTTGGGAGTTGTCCAATTAATCACAACTTTTAGGATATTTTGTCACTTCACTTGAAACATGGTCTTGCATTTCGTTATGTACTAACGAGTGTCATCTGATGATCTGAGAAAGATAATAAGTTGACGCTAATAGTATCATAAACATAATTATGTCGTGCCACAAGGTGGACCGATGATCTCATAATGATCGCCGGAATCCACTGGATGCGGGTGGCACAGGGACGATCGGTTTGGAGATCCTTGTGTTGTTATTGGTTGTTATCCAGTGGATGTCTTTCGGCTAAAATGTTGATGATAATCAAAATAAACTGAATGGATGTTCTATTTCCTTTATGCAGAACACTGGTTATAGCATAATTAATACCTAAGCTCTATACTTTTGTATTTAGAAAAAATAGCACAAATTAAAAATACTGAGCATTACAAAATACGCCTAAATAAAATGACATATCATCGACATCTCACAATACCAAATTTATAAACATGTTAACGACAAAATTTACATAGAAAATTAAACCTCATTTACGATTCCATCCAAACACGTCATGTTTAAAACTTGGCAACTTGTTTGGGATCCGAAGAAACTTTCAAAACGATCAAGTCTGAAGACGATGCTGACTAATGTGATATGCGAGATTACCTTAGGCTTATACATACATAACATGCAAAAGCACCTGTACGTATAATGTTTAAGTTCCTATATGCCGATGCTGCTTAGTGATTAACTCTGACGG
Source organism: Mecyna flavalis (assembly GCA_949319885.1). Classification (NCBI taxonomy): domain Eukaryota; kingdom Metazoa; phylum Arthropoda; class Insecta; order Lepidoptera; family Crambidae; genus Mecyna; species Mecyna flavalis. The sequence goes on from OX439426.1 coordinate 7,547,140, forward strand.
AACGAGGTCGACTCAGATAGCGAGTTAATCATAACACATTGAAACCTCATCATGGCAGACGTTTACGACATCGATTCATTTTCATAATTTTTCACCTTAGAACTGGTGTGGCGAAATCTTAGAAACGAAAATACTGGTAGAAGTCTCACATCAGATTTATAGTCAACAAGTGTAATAGATTTTTCAATATCTTTATGAGTTGTGAAGTTTGTTTTGCGGGTCTAAGTGGACCGAATTCATTCTGGTTTTTTTTTTCTTATACTATAATAATTATAATACTGGATACTCGTCCCGGTTTCATACGTTGGCATTAGGCTTGGTATACCAGAATTTGCCCATAGATCGACTAGTAGAACTCCGTGGTAGGACCTCGGGCAAGAAACGATAATTTACCTCACTATTTAATGTGAAATCTGTCGCCACAATAGCCCTGGCTGTGTTTCCGCAATATTAAAGAGAGAGCTATTAAGTTCTCTTGAAATAAAATATTGAAGATTAGAGGAGCTCCTAGTATAAGTGCTTACTGGTAAAGTGTCCCACAATGATTATGATCCGTGGTGGCAAATTAAAATCAAGTGAGTTATTTTTATCTACCAAGTGAAGTTGTATAAAAGCATGATGCAAATAATCTAATGAAATCCCAGCTCCCATTCGCAAAATAAATAAAACTCGAGCAAGCCACAATGTATTAAGGAGGAGGAATTTCGTTTAATCTCATAGCCCGCCGCGCCGTTACCGGCAGGTAAACAAATTACTCCAGATTGTAACCCTCGTCTCCCTAACTGCGAGTAACGAAGTTATACAGGACTTCTCGGACTCAACTATTCGCAGATCACTGGATATGTAATCTGAAACTCAGCTCAGGAACGCCGAATTACCAGTACTATTAATGTAAGGGTGTAGATAGCTGAACCGTCTGTCAAAACAAGATTATTGCTGATTCATGGGGTAACTGAGCCATAAAATAAGGAATTACCAATGAACCGCATCGTACCGCATAATTACGTTAACTTGTTTCACTAAAGGTACTGTACCTAACAGATTTTATGTTTTGACGTTCATAAATAATGTTTATAAATTGATATTTTTTGTCATTAAATAGCGCTTTTTAAGGTCTAGTAGTCTGTACCAAAAACCAAATCGATTAATAAATATATATACTATACGCGATTTATTTCAAAACTATTATTTTTTATTAAGCTTACAAATGTAGCCAAAATTAAACTAACATTGTGAACAGATATTGAGCGACGTGCAAGCGCAGTAAAATTTCTTCGGTAACCTCTAGTTTCATAGCGGAAAAGTTCAGTGGCGCCGAATTTGAGGTTTTTACAACGATCGGAAAATATATTTCTTATACAATATTATAATACTGGATATAGATTTTTCAATGTAGCCACATAATAAAAAAATGCTGCTGTAGATACCTACTGTTGTGTAGTTTCCGTATACTGTCTACTCAACTCACAGTTGGTGTATGTATTTTACATGTAAGACATAAAGTAATATATTATAAATAAATCCTTGGACGTAATTCACACACGCTGACCCGAGTGTAAATAACCTTTGTTAGTTGCCCGAACCTTTAGTATATATTCTGTGCCCGAACCGAAATTAGAAACCAATTCAGTACCCCAATAGCATGGCCAGGTACCTACTTAAATAAAAATTAAAATACATTTATTTTATATGATAGAACATGTAATTTAATCGCATTAAGATGCCATCGTTTGTTCCTAGTTTATCCGGTAAATTATTGAATTTTGTGAAACAAGAATTCTGATGGAACATCAATCAGCGATGTGCTTTTATTGTATTACCGGGCTTTTAGGCCGAAATGTAATATTTCATGTTGTTCAGCTACTACTGCTAAACTTATTTATCAAGACGTCTCTATTGTTTATCTTCGGTATTTATTTTTTTATTTCTGTCAGCCCTACTGATGGTTACTCATAAATAATCTAAATATAGAAGCATATGAAACTAACTATTCGACGATTATTAGAGAAGTGAGTGATTTTCGATTGTCGAGTTTAATCAGAACGATCAGGGGGACCAGGAGCTTAATTCCCGTGTCGGGCAAAATTGATATCTGATATTTCGATGACAGCTCGGGTTTGTCAACACGAATCCACATTTGGAAAGTGTAGTAATTAAATCAGTACCTATTATTGCTAGATTTCAAAGATGATTCTTATTCTCCCAATTAATTTGTATAATAATTTCAAATAAATTGTAGATTTTTTTTAAGAAACGTCCAATTCGTATCCTTTATCCATAGAATAAGTAATCTATGCCTTTATCAAGGTCGGCGGTGTATCTTTTTTTCTATAATTTCTAATTGGTTTTTCTAAATTAGCTACAGCTGCTACATATTAACTTCACGAAACATTCTAGAGTGGACACACAAAATATGCACAAGCACAAATGATTCTTATTTTCCTTACGTTTTCTTAATACACTCTGCTTTTAAACCAACTTCAAAAAGAAGGTCTTCAACTCGATTGGAATGTTTTTCGAAGTCAGCCCTTAAAAATTGGTTGGTATTTTATTCGTAACTAATTCCATTAGAGTTCAAAAAATATTTTAGCCAAATAGTTTGCAAGATTTAGTTCGAGTTACAGACTGAAACTTAAAAATATTGAGCCAAAACTCTGAAGAATCTGCATACATTAGTGAAATTAGATTGGTCAGACCTAAGTTTTGGGGCTACATTCAATAAATTTCTGGGAGCATCACTGATTTTTATGAAATATTTAAATATTGAAGTAAAAATATTCTTTTCATCTTGAATCATTTTGGTATTGAAAATCTGAATGAAATATGAAAGGTTTATGATTTCTCCATGCAATAAAGTTTGCAACAGAATTCTGTTCGTTAGTTCAAATAATATGTATAAATAAAACAACACTTGAGACGTTTGAATTTAAAAAAATTAAGATTAAGTTGTTTAATTTAATATATAAACTATTTTTTATCCATCAATACATTATAATATACCAATTAAAAATTAAGAGTTAACCGAAGTATACGGAACAGCTGTTAACAAACCTGCTTACCACCAGCCTTGTTAGTAGTTAAACTTTTGTAAAGTTAAACTACCTAGATATCACTCCCACAACTCGGTGTTTTACCAATATTCTTAATGAAAGTAACTATTATACGCTTAAAAAAGCGACACTCGACGTTGTGTCTTTTTTTTGGGATGAGTGTAGAATTTGCACCATAATCGCAGGCTAGCGAGACCTGTGACCATGTATATCCCCCAGCTACCCACTCAACTCCAAAGGTTTTCCCTCCACACCCGACAGGCTGGAATTCCACACAAGGCAAACACTCATGTGATGAGAATTTGTGATTGTTCCGAGTTGTGTTACCCTCGTTAATGCTGACACCCCATAAAAAAAACTTTGACTTGCCGAAAGACTCGAGGATAATTTCAGTAATGGTTATTAAGTATAATTTATACTACTGGCATACTTCGCTTACGTCACTATTGTAAACAAAAACGACAAGATTTTTATTGACAGCAAATGAAATAATAAAGTTTACTCATTTGTAATGATTCCGTATTTGTAACGAATGCTAAACAGAAGAAGTAGGTACTGCTTAACACGCTGAGTAATTTTAATAAATATCCCGACTATTCCATACCCTAAATTCTTCATATAATGTTACAGATATTTGACCGAAAACTACTACATAAAACGAAAAGAAAAAAAACTATGTAACTCGGTGAATTTACTCCGTGATTGATGTCTGGTCCTTGTCAGAAGGAATCCTTCAGTCGTCACCAACAATGAGTTAAACAGCCGTTTGAACTCATACAAGTCACTGCCGACTTTCGCCTCTTTTAACTCTTCCGCCGAATTACACATCAGAAAGTCAACTACGCCATTTACGAGTATCTACGGGGGTAGTGGTCCATTTATCTAAATTTTGATTCTTAATCTTTTCCACTTGGCTAAAGATTATTCTCCATGACAACACGGACGATTGGATAACAATACCTTTTATAACTACATGTTTTTATTCGCTTTAGCAAGTCACGATGTTTGGTCATAGCCACAGTAATATTATAATATACTATTACCGTGTCATAGCTGAATGTAAAAACGTTGGTATGTACATAATAAATTGTCAAAATTCAAACTGTTCGCTCCGTACAAAATATTATAATATACATTGTTATGTAATGAGAATTGACACCCTTTCCGTACCACATTCCTACTCCGGGAACTCACCCAATTAAACCAATTTAACTCCAGTTAACTATTAACTAGTGTGAGAAATGGAGAATGTAATGGCACACCGTTTCACCAACTTGTTACGTAATGGTTGTGTGCGTCACGAGTACCTAATTAAGTGGTTAAGAATTAATCTATCGAGAAATTATCAAAGGATGAGAAATGACATGATATCAGCCTTTTAATATCACAACCCAAGTTTCTGCTAGATATTGAACTGTTATGATGTCTATAATGTTTTCATAATAGACTTTTAGACTCTTACATAATTAATACATATATCGGATATAAGTGTTGTCGCTCGATCGACGTATGAGGATAGTTTGGAGAATAGAGAGTTGCATAAGCTATTTTATATCCCGGACAAATGTCACATTCCTACGGAATAACGTCGTATAATCCATTCAGGCGGCTAGAAATCTATCTATAGGTATAAATAAAAATGAATTGCTGTTCGTTAGTCTCGCTAAAACTCGAGAACGGCTAAACCGATTTGGCTATTTTTAATCTTCAAATATTCTTGGAAGTCCAGAGAAGGTTTAAACGATGAGAAAATATGGAAAAATTGCGAGAAAACACTAAAGTAAGTGATACGAAGTTCACCGGGTCAGCTAGTCTCTTTTAAACATCTGAGCCATATATTCCTTACCCAAAATTAAAATCTAGATAAATCCTGATTATTACACTACTGGACAAAAACATTTTACCTACACACTATCATGTTTACTCATGTTTCTGACATGTTACTATATTTTACCCTTTTAAGTAAGTATCCTATGCTCAGTGAAAAGGGTATGGCAAGAGATGAGGAATCCGATATATCTTGAGACGTTTCCAGGCAACTAGAAGTTTTCACGAACAGGTCCAAAGCTTATTTAATATTATTTCCACATTTTAAATAACAATTATTTTCTTCGCCTTAAGTGGTTTGTCATTTTATGAAAATACTCAAATTGTCACTGGTCCATAACGTATACATACATTGATTGGATGTTTACAGTATTGTAAATAAAGTATACTTTCTTCAATGTGACCTAAATACTCAATATATAAGTACTTAAGTAGAAGGATTCTAATTGAGATTAACATCTCTTATTCTCTTATAATTTCGGTATCTTGCAACGAACAACAGGCTTTGTAATTCTAACAGTTAATGACTATGTACATGTACGTATAAAATGAAAAATAAAAAAAATCTTATTAGTTTAGGTAAATCTTAGTATTAACAAAGCTAGTATAATCAAGTCAAAATTTTAGCTGAAATTGTTTCGGAGAAATACTGCCTCAAGGGGTAATCTGTGTACGCCCCCAATGAGCAATCTTGAAGAATTCAGTGTAAAACCCCTTTTCTGTACGCAAATAAGATAAGGCTACGGTACCTGTCAAACAATGTTGCCACCCTTGTAATTTAACGTTGATTTTTTACGCAATCGCAAATAATCTTACCACTGTTATTATTTGAAATTATATTTTTAATTAAAAAAAGAGTAATAAGTGAGCTTAAAATATAAATTTATTGTAGGTATATCAAAATAAATAATAATTTTCATATTAAAAACAAGTTCAATAGACGTATAATTATGTACAAGTTATCAGAAAACTTAAATATCTTTTTTTCCATACATTTTAGGTTCTGGAAGTAGTTAATTAAGGTTTTCAAATATAACAACCGTTGATTTGATATTTTACTTCAATGACATAAATTATGTTAATATAGATTAAATTCAGAAAAGTTTAAGCACTGTGTATGCAACGAGAGGGATCTTATTTATTCTATGACGACATTAAAAAGTTAAGAAAACCATGTGCTCCTCAGATGAATAATAGGTCAATGTGTTAGTTATTATGTAATTTTTCTCATGTTGTTTTGACTACCTATATTTACTGTTACGTATCAGTGATGAACAAATAAAAAACATAAAACACTACAACAAAGGCAGAGAGTCAACTGTGGGACCAATTTATATAAAACTAGCCTTCCGCCCGCGGCTTCGCCCGCGTGAACTATAGGACGTTATCCCGCGGGAATATCTTGTAAATTGTACCCTATGTGTTATCCTTATGTATAAGCTATATTATTGTAAAGTTTCATTAAAATCAATTCAGTAGTTTTTACGTGAAAGAATAACAAAAGTTCATCCATCCGCTCCCCGGCCGGTACCGCCGCAACCGCTATGTCCCTGCATTTTAAATCTGTAATATCTTCGAAACTATTCATTTAAATTACATGATGTAACGGGTCATATTGATCTTTATTACATGCACAATTTATTTATGGTACTTTAATGGATAAGGATTAATACTGTATTGCTTAAAATCACTTTTTTGTAAATAAGCCATTATTTTATCGTAATAAGTAAAGGAAAATGGTTATTGTGGGTTATCCCTAAGAGATAGACATATACCATCGCGGACTTTTTTGTAAAACTTTTTAAGGTGTACAATAGTGTAGTACATTATTTTGATGTATCTCGTAGGGTTCAGCCAGCGTTTGCAATGTAAGCGCAAAAAAATTCGATTATTTACGACCTTAAATTAAAAACCTCTAAAATTATCAGTGTTTCTCTACCATATTATGCATGTATTATACATATAAACCTTCCTCTTGAATCAGTCTATCTAATGAAAAAAACCGCATCAAAATCCGTTGCGTAGTTTCAAAGATTTAAGCATACAAAGGGACATAAGGACAGAGAAAGCGACTTTGTTTTATACTATGTAGTGATAATGATTTTTGTTTGCTTCTGTGATTCTATCGGCGAATCCATCGCGTCCCCCTTCATCAATCACTTGCAAACAGTTATACACCACGGTTCCCACCTGACGCCCAGAAACATGCCGAGAGCAAAGGTGCCCTGAGACTTAGGAGCAGACAGCGACCCACCGTTGCAAGCAAAATTTCAGTAATGACGGAAGTACCGTGTATCATGGCTACTATTATTATAGTAGAATCATTTTAATAGGTCAAATTTGATAGTACATTTATGCAAACAAAATTATACCTTACGCTAAAGGAATAAAACTCAAGAAAACAACATCAGTTCTTATTAATATAATGAAATTAACTATTTAATTTGGAAAATCAGACTCTACTCCTGATGTAGTACATAAGTAGCACTTTTCTTTGAATAAATGAACTGTCAAATGTAACCTATTAAAATGACTCGACTATAAATGACAAAAGAATTGCCCAATGACTTACTTAGATGATTGTGATTGTGCCTGGCGAAGCGCGGCGAGGGCGGCGGCAGCGGCGCGCCGTCGCAGCGCACCTCGGCCTTGAGGCGCGACCCGGTGCGCGGGTTCACCTGCACCCCCACGCTGGCCGGCGCCATACCACCACCCTCACCCTGCATGGAAGAAAACAACTTGAAAATTGTAACAATATTAAACTTTACACATAGAAACTGGACAGGATGGAGAAATCTAACACCTCATTTTGCATTGCACACTCAGGCCACGGCTCCCGAGGGGAAACGACCTACGTGCCTACTCCTAGAGTGCCTACTCTCGGCCGTTGTGCGGTTTAGGGGATATCCTCCATGCGAGAAATATCATTTTTTATTGAGAAATATGGAGAAAACTTTGAGAACTCTTCTTCTTCCTAGGAGCGTTTTGTCCCAAACTAGTCTGGGTACGCTTGCACCAAGATTCAGGATTTGGCAAGTCTAGTTATTATATTGGAGCGACTGCCATCTGACCTCCGTAATCCATAACAGGGGAACTTGACCAATTGAATCATGGCTACACAGCCATTCTACTGCACTTGAAATTGTATCAATATAAAACTTTACACTGAAAAAGCAGAGAGAGGTCTTTGCCTTTGACGATATTTTAATAGAACAATGCTTTACTTTCTCGTGTCAAGCGAATACCTATTCACTCTGTTGCTTCCTCGCAGGAGAGTGATTTTATACTATTTCGATAATATCTGTGGTTTTACGAAGATGTTAATAAAATCATTATTTTAGAAAGGTCTTGGCCCTTGAAGATAATTAAATAATATAAAATTACTGTTACTCTCTCGAAGTGTAGTGGGTCTCGAGGATTGTTTTTAAGATTAATTAAAAGTGCCTGACACTAGATTAAAATGAAAACGCTCCATAAAACTAGATTAATACTACGTGACTTGAAACCACAATGTAAATGAATTTACCAACTTTAGCTAAAGTTGGTTAAATAAGGCTACATTTTATAAATACTACACCAAATGCTACAAATTGGTCTGTTTAAAATCCACTCGCCAAAGCATAACTCTTTGCGACAGACGAAAATAGCTGGAGAGTCGAGCATAGCAAACTTTGTATTTACAGAAATGTTTTTTCATGCAAATGCGAGACAAGCCGCGAATGAATGGCACATGTCGCGGTCACGGGATCGCAGTTCGACATACATTTATGCTAATAAAGCATGGCAAAACCAAATAAAACACTCCTATTGGAGACGAAAAAAATTCTATAGACTCGTCAATAACTCTCAATTTGCCAATAATTTCCATTTTCATAATCTCAATGCGTCGAGTTACTCGTGTGTGAATGTTAATCATAAATCCGGTGGGGATTGGTTTTGAGTAACAATAAATTTATCTCTGAAACGTTGTTTAGAATGGAAATGTACGTCCATGGGATACATTTGAGAAATTTATTGAATTTTTTGAACAGATGAGGTCTGCAACAGCTTTTGAATACAAAATGAGCGGATTAAATGTTTACTGTGTAATAAGAATTTTCTTTCAGATTTCTTCAGTCGTGCATGTGATGTATTTGGCCCCTTCAATATTTCTTCATGTTTTTTTATTGACGATGAATTTTAAGGAATGATTGTGGAACGGCTGCTACGCCAGAATCTATGATCTGTGTAAATATTTGTGTGCATGATCGTTTCTGAATAGGTTTGGTCTGAATATTTAAATGATTAATGTAGAAATATTTATTAAAAAAAGAAAATTAGCGTGTTTATCCGTTATTTATGTAAAATGACTTGCCTCACTTTAGGATAGTAAGGCATAAACATTTAACGTGAGTCATGTATTTTTAATTCTGAGTTACGTAGAAACCTCGAAAGAAACTTAGATCATAACGTAATATACGTCACTTATAATATTTAGAAGTGACAAATAACCTAAAAATATTATTTATCCAGCAAAGCCTACAAACATGTATTTTTAATTTCGTGTTGCGTAAAGCCATCTTAGAGTAAAACTAAAACTATGTATCAACGCCACAGGGAATACTAAACGATTTTACCTTAGAATTTTCTTGAAATATATTATTGACGAAAGAGGAAAAAGTTATTATTTACCAAGAGATCGACTGCGCAACGAGGAGTCAATTCAGCGACATTGATCCGTTAGAAGGGTTTTGGGTCTTTTTCGTCTGAGAAATCTTTTTTCTTTGTGGATGGTCAACCTTACGAATGTTAACAAGCGTTGTCTCTGACTTAGTACGGATTTATATACCTACATAACATTCTTAGAATAAAATGTAGAGAAATTGTTTTGTATTCAAACTTACCTAAATAATATAAAATAAATATATTTAACTTAGGTTTTAAAGATTTTTTTGAAAAAAAAAGATAAAGGTCGCTACTAAACTATGTAAAAGTAAGAAGTTGGTATTACGCACAGAAATCTAAATAATTTATTATTAAGATTTCTGTGGTATTACGAGTATATTTAATATGATTAAATAAGTATCAGCCTAATCAATTTATTGTCCAAATGCAAAGGCCTCCATAATTGAAATCCAATCCAATTATGGGTAGGGGATTCCAATCTCGACCTGTTTTCGAAAAGTCCAGTAAATCGTCAACGATTTTTTTATGCATTTTCAGTAAACACAAGGCAACCTTTATTTGATATTTCACCAATCATTAAAATTATAACTATCTTACTTTTTAAGGAATTGCAAAGGTTGATATTAAATGTGGATTATTTGGGTAGGTACTGTATCATTAGGCCTCTGTCCCGAAATTCGCAGGAGCGAGAGCGGAAGCGCACGCGGGCGCACGACGGCCATGAGCGCTTGACAGGCGATCGCACCGCTCGTGACAGCTTGTGACGCCCGCGTCAAACGTTGACCGCTCCGCTTCCGTAATTCTAGGCAGAGGCCTTAGTGTTAGCAGAGAAAGTGAGTGTATAGCATACCTTTGGAGCGTCAGTGTCCAAATTGATGAAGAGCAGGCGCGCCAGCCGCTGCAGCACCAGCTCGCGCAACACCGCCGGCACCGGCTGCCCTCTCACTCCTCTACGAGCAACACGACTGGTTCACACTACATTTCTTTTCACACACTCTAAAACTATCACGTCGTTTAAAAAATGGACCTTATATGTATTAATTTAAAGCCGATTTCTCGGCTACAGCGGCCAAAGTTTACTTTCACCCAATTACGCAGGATATATTATAGTGCACAAGTGAGTGCGCAAGCATAGGTACACGCACTCCCATAACAAGGTGAGACAGCAGTATGACGCGACCGAAAAGAGATCAGGCGCAGGACCAACGGCTTAATGTGCTTTCCGAGCCCAACTTCCAGACTCCAGACTGTGACTGAGTATCTGAACAGAAAAACCCAAACACAATTTTTTGGTCCTTATATCATTGACATAAGACGTGTTTGCATTTCATTGCACGTGACTGTACACTCGAAAGGCTCCAAGATCAGAAGATACTACTGTGTGGCAGCACATTCAGTTACTCTTCCTGACTAAAGGTGCCTGTCCACCGGTGCTCCGATTTTCTGTTCTGCTGCCTAGCGAGGCAGAAAGAAGCGAGAAAATCGGAGAAATATTAAACAAAATGATTGCACTACATCTCTGCTCAGACAGGGAGTGTCTGTCAATGGAATAGGCCGCAGTGGCCGCTTCCCATCAGGTAGGAACGTAGTTTGAATGCCAATGGATCTAGCATTAAAAAACACAGTCACAACACAACACCGAGGCGTTCTATTCGCACCGTGTCGTACTGGCTGCAATGTTTTCCTTCGTCACTCTAGAATAGCTCTATCCATGTTCTAAAAATAAGTACCTACTTAATTGTATTCCCCAAAATAATTCTTCATCTATTAGTTCCTCTAATACCTCTTAACTTTTATTGCCTGTTTTCCATGTTATCTACCGGCATGTCCCGTTTATTCGTTGTTACGTTATAAAAGTGTTTGTCTTGTCCCCGGTAACCCAGCTCAGAGATCTGTTTTGTCAGGTCACATTTACGACATATTATCAAGAAAGCAAGACAAATAGTTTTCTCGCCTATATCAAGCGTAATTTACGGAAAACATTTGTGCCTTTGAAATTACTTTCTACATTACTCCAAATAAAATGTACAGTCGGCTACAAAAGTATATGTAGTAAATTTTATTTTTTAATATTTTATTTATCTAAACATAAAAAACGAGCATTATAAACGTCAAATTTTCTTTCATAACTTCGTCTTTAAGTTCTCTTTATTAGCAAAATATGTATATGCAGCTACTTTTGAAATCGACTGTACTCGTAAGCAGCGAACATTATTCGTAGCATAAAGCTTTATACGCGTAGAATCAATTTGTTAAATTAAAATAAATATCGAAAACAGCAATCAGTGGCAGTAATTGAAAGGAGGTAATAAAAGCTGCAAAATTAAATTAATATTGTTCCTGATATTCACGCTACAACTACTCATTGGAATAAAACAAACTTAAAACGCATGTTAAATCGGAATAGCTCACGATTTATTGCATAAGAATATTTTTTAGAATGCCAGTGAAAGAAAAGTTAGTTAGGTACTTTAAGTAATTCTTTCTTTTGGTTTTTAGTTTGCGTTAAAGTATACGCTGACTGGAAGTCAGTTAGCCCTGTGGGGTAATCGCTCAAGTGCACCCCGCCAGCCCGAAGGAAAGGCTTCCCATTGCCAGGCAATGTGAAGCCACCCCAAACCAACCACTTTCTCATGGCTACTTGGGCGGTGTGTTCGACCGCCGTCTTCCGCAACATCACCCCAGAGTTACCACCAAACTAAATGGGGGCAATTTAGTGTGATGGCATCTACTCTTACACCATTGACCATAGAGATCATGTAGGTAGTGGTATATTGATTTTTTACTTAATATTTATTTGTAATACAAATGTATGTATATTTGTGTCGTTGATTCTGATACCCATAACACAATTACTAAAATAAATAATTTATAGTCAGAGTGTATGTGATTTCGACCAAAATCAATGGATCCAATATTTTCAAATTTCTAAAATCTGTTTTATGACAAGTAGGTATAATTATATTAATATAAAGTTGTGTAATATTTTTATTCCTGCAAATATTTAGCTAACGACCGTACCTTCACGTTTGTTTGCGTCTAGACTGAAGTTCCACGAACTCAATATAACCTTGTTAATCCTCGAGAACATCGTCTAATTAGTAGCTTATTGCTGACTATACTCGTATTTAATAAAACTCTAGCGCTTATTTTGATTTTATGGTACTTGTGTTAAGATATCGTAATCAACGAAAATTACTTAAAACTAATAAATAAATATAAATAAATAAATATCTCTGGACATTATTCACACAGCGCCATCTAGCCCCAAACTAAGCATTAGCTTGTGCTATGGGTGCCAGACAACGTATAAACATTACTTATATACTTTTTTTTTTTGTAAATACATACATATTATACATAGAAACACCCAGACCGATACAAACAGACATGTTCATGCACACAAATGTTTGTACCGTGCGGGGATCGAACCCGCGACCTTTGGTGTAATAGCCGACTTCTCGACCATTACACCAAATGGCTCGTCACTTACTATTGTATTATTAGCGGTGCGTATAGCTGAGAAGGTTAAATGCCACGATTAAAACGTGGGTTGATTTAGGAGCCCTAAGCAAACCGTGAGCTATTCCATTCCATTTATTTAACTTTGAGGTTAATTATATGTTAATAAAACTCGCCTGTACGATATATTGAGGGTGACCACGGACAGTGATGCGGAAAACGAGACCAAACACGTACTAACTCCATAATACAAGCCTGAAACAATTTATTTTCGTTAGTTAAGATTTATAAATGGTACCTAAAATACATATGGAAAAATGTTAGTGTAATAAAGAATGACTTTGGCTAAAATCCAAAGTTAACTATTTTTTAGAAGGCGTTGCGGTACATGTGGTTGCCTAGAACTATGTTAATTACGCACCTTTTAAAATGCAGCACACGGAATAATTTGACCAGTGTGACTATTCCAAAGTTATCCGATAAATTTTTAACTCTGTGGAGATTTTGATAACATTTTACTTAATTTTCTGCTCTAATTTATAATTAGAAGAATTTTAAAAGTTCTGTGGTAGCCTTGTATATTCCAAATAGCGATTTGCATGCATGAATGAGGTCAAAATAATACCAATCTCGATGCACACTCATGTATGAGGCCATACTACTCCGACAACTTTCTCGTGGGATGCGTTGGACCCCATCGTTGGCACTAACAAACCCTAGACATTTACTCCAAACAGAGAGCAAGGTGCTAAGATAATTAATTATATCCCAACAACAGGACTCAAAATAAAGTTTACCTGTTTTAACGAATTTTGGATTACAATATGTCTATTGGTTATAAATGCAGTTATACTTAAAAACAACTGCAAAAAACGTTTAAAACAATCTCAACTCAAATATTAATGGAATTATATTACTGAACGACTTTCTACCCGGCATTTCTTCTGACGACACAAGTTTGCGCCAGTTGTGGTCCCGACCTGACTTTTAAGTGATAATTACTAGGCAACGTCTTACTGCTCAAACTTCTTACAAATATCCAGGTCTCATTTTATATTAAAATGCTTAGCGAGAATCAATCTTAAAGTGTATTTTTATGCTACTTTAGTAATATATAAAAGGGTTCTTTACCTCTCTCCTTCCCATCATCATCCCCATAGCCTTTCCACCACCCTACATATTCATATCTCAAAGGCGGGCAACGCGTCTGAGAGCCTAGTGTAGGATTCTAATCTAAAAGTTACTATCAGGTGTCAAACTTGCTCGTTTGCTTCATTCACTACTAATAAAACAATTTATTTATTTTACTTACTAATTAGTGGCGTCTTCTCAGTAGGCGGCAAAGTATCTCTTATGGTCATCAGGAAGACAGTCATTGATAAGAGGGCACTGATTCCAAGGGTGACTTTCTCTCCAGACTCCGACGGCACGTAGAACACTAGGAGAGCTGACAATAAATACTTTTCGTTATCTTCCACATCTTTAATCGTCTCTAGTGACAATAAAACAAGATAATATAAATTTTTGAGACAGTCATTATTTTGTACAAATATACTTTTATTTTAAATAAAAATCCGATGAGAAAAAGGCTGCTTTCTGAAGATAAAAATGTGTAATAAATAAGACAAATGGAAACAAATTAGATTGTATCTCTTTAAGACTTAAATTAGAAATGTTCTTTCATAAATCGTATTATTTCAATTTTTACTGCATATTAAACTTAAATATTTAGTATTATTGGCTTATAATTAACATATTATGCTCGTATGTATTGCTCTGTTCGTATAGGTAGTTTGTGTAACAAATGGAATTTGGCAAGCGTTATAAATCATCTTCAATATTAACGAAAACCAGTCCGAGAATCCAAGATATATTGAATTATTGTGTACAAGTACTTGAGAACAAAAATAAAATATTTAACGAAGAACTTGCGGCCAACTTGTTATATGAGATAGGTAATACTAAGAGGTTCTCATTTTACAGCTTTGTAGAAGCTTGGGTACGCTTCGCTTAATCTTTTAGTAAATCCCGTATTTAAGGCCAAAGCATCTTGTTGGTTACGGTAAAAATTCCAGACAATCTGAGATAGAAGGAACTTTTTCAATTAGATAGTTTCAAAGTCAAATATCTTGTTTATTACTAATAAACAAATAAATACTGTAGGTTGCAACTAAAACAAATAATATACCTACACAATACATCTTTAAAGATAAAATATTGCTGTTTATGTCGAAATTGCGTTACACAATGGCCGTGATCTCGGAATCCTAGTTTCAATTTTTGAACATTGAATGGGTTGATTCTTTTTTACTTTGTAAGTCTATCTATCTAATGTTTCTAACAGACTTACTCGACTTTACTAAACCGACCGAACCGATCAAAATTCAAATAAACGGAATGCGACGACAATATTTCCGAGGGTATTTTAAACAACCGGGCAACTTTTGTCACACAGTACATAAGTAAGGCGGCACTTTTCCCTGACAAACAACAGTTCTTTCGCTTTGCGCCATTCGTCAAGCGCTGCGGGCGCAGTTAGCTGCTTTGAAGTGCTTTTTGCACGCGTTTGAAGGACAATTTGCTTCGGGGAACAAAACATTCCCGATCGTATTCAGATGTGCAATTTGGATATTTTTACCTACATACATAGATTTATGCTAGCTTTAATACAACCATGATTGGTTAAATTTTGAGGGTTAAAACTTGTATGTATTTAAAAACATTTATCATATATAGGTTTGGGTTTTCATTTTATAAAGGAATTATATCGGTACCATCGATCGTTCCGTTACATATAACATAAGTTTACAAATATTTTTAATGATCATATTGCTTTATAAAGAAGTAAGTCTTCAATATTAAAAAAAACATCCCTTTACGTTTAGTACTACCAATAGCATTAAAGTACTTTTTCTTACTTATATTTTTACATTTTATAGGTATTTTATAGTGGAATAATTTATAATAGGTAATAAATAAAGAATTAATTAGGAAGCGTACCCAGCCGTTGCTTTAAAGTTTAATCGAAAGTTAAATTAATCTAGTCAAGATAATTGTTTACGTCAACAGTATTTTATAAAGAAAAGCCTTTTCCAATACTTCCTTAGGTAATTAAACCAGACATTGTCGAGAAAACTTACCAATTCCATTGATGAGTAGGCACGGCAATATTAGATTGAAAACGTAAAACATAGGTCGTCTGCGCAGTTTGATGACGTAAGTGATGTCAGGATAGGGCTCCACGCAGCAGGAGTAGTACTGGTTGTGTCGGATCGCGTCGAAACTGACCAGGTCGAACTCCCCGTTCGTCTGGTAGTTTGTTGTGTCGCCTTCGTCGAATTGTTTCTTCAAGTCCAGCTGTACAAAAAAAAATTGGTGTCAACGGTTTCGTCTTATTCCATTCTAGACAGGATAAGCTAGCATCTTTTTTTTAATGTAGGAAATGCTTTGCGCATACTACTGAGGCTTATATGGGACTCTAAACCTTAGTATCCCAGTGATAGTGTCACGGCATACGCCGGTATGCCGATAGCTTGTGCATTTGAGGAGCTTGCACCATAATCTAGCATTTACAAAATGCCCACCTAATTCATAAACACTCAAACCTCTATAAAACATAACAGAGGAAACTGAGACAGTAACAAAGTATATAATTTAATATTGAATAAAACATTTCACGCCCTATAGATCTTAAATTGTCTTACATACAATAGTTAAATGTAATTTATTTAACAACCCAAATATTTATTTCAATGGAGATTCCACTGGAATAAATCAAACCATTAATATCATAAGTACGAGTATACACGCGCGAAACACTCTCAAACTCAGGTCGCATAAACCATCGGTGCTCTAATACCACCAGACGCATAGTTCATATATCAGCTCTGCTACTGCATAGCACACCATACGACCGTAAATGTACCATAACTCTAGTGCTTTATCACTACAACGTCCATACATAAATAAAGTATGACTAAATCGGTCTAACTTTTGTATCGTCTTATGCGCACAGTTACTGTTACTGAGTCTTTAAACGTAAAAGTTAGTCTGGGCGTTCGAGTTTTTTTTTAAAATTTTAATGTATTTAACTGGCCCGATGATGGAATTTGGTGACACTGCCTTATAATAATATACACACACTTTTTAGTACTAATAACGCTAACCTGTGTTTTTACTTTTTAATAAAACTTTATTTGACTAAATGGGCAAGCCGCTCACGAGAGTAACCATTTTTTTTTCGGAGGAGAATGCGTTTACGCATCAAAACCCCAGGCTAGCTGTCTAGCTAATTTATCTAGACCTAGACCTAGTCCTAGACTTGACATGCGGCCGTGTGTAGGACTCGAGACTAAAGCGTCTACTACCCACTAATCTCCCCCGGTTTCCTCTTCACACCCCATTGGGACGAGCCGGTGCCAACGTTGTCGCTATTGACCAGCCCATCCCCGGGTACCCCGAATTGAGAGGCCTCAAGTCAGGATGGCGCCTAGGGAGGGCCACCCGAGAAACTAGGGGACCCTGAGACTTGGCTCGATCACGAGAGTAACCAAAGCCTATATGGCCAATTAAATTGAGAGATACTTCAAATAGAAGCAGCGTTAAATATGTTGTTATGTTAAAGGCTTCTTTATTCAACTCTACTCTATTGAATCCTCCACATTATGTATTTGCCACTAGAAACGATACTATGAATTCGTCAGGACAGTTTCACTAACGATGTAGTTGGAATAGCCAATTACCAGTATAACCAATTAGATGAAATGAAATATTAGTCTGTTAAAATCTCACTAGGGGCAAATGCCTTTCGTGCCTTTCCATCATGAAAATTATAGAATATTATATTGCTAATTAGAAACCGTTAGGTTTGAATTATTAACACTATCATTTTATTGATCCATTAAAATTACAATTAATTTAAGTAGGTATTGAAGTGCGTACACGTGCCGGCAAACTTCTAACCATCGGTCGACGGAGTGACGAACCACAAAATTCGTGTTCCGCGCAATTCCCGCCTGATTTCAAGAAGTTGAGTAATGAATGATTTAAAAACTTAAATATTCAAAAAGAGGTCTCATTGTGTTAATGTTTTACATTTATAACGATATATGTATGTATTTGTAATTAGAAACTGTTTTAATCGAATTACACTATTGTCACTATCATTTATTTGCCAATTCTGTTACGTTAATACCACAATTATATTAGTAATACATGCAACGTACCTAACATTTTAGTATTTGCATACTAATGTACTTTTTTATATATTGTCCAGCACACAACATTGGTAACACCAGATTTCAACAATTGTTAGCACAAATAAATGTCTGATTTGTAATTATTGCATATTAATATTTGCTACAGAATGCCATAATTATGTTCCTTTGGGGTATAAAAATAATTAAAAATCGTCATATACTCTCTTATCAATTGTATAACATTTGGGGTAAAATACGAGTATCAAAAAATAATCATACTAAAGGAAATTTTAAAATTTTACTATTACTAGAAAAGATAAGTGTTAAGTTTGGCTGCCTTAGTATTAGGATTAGAAATATGTCATTAGAGGACATACCTATAAACCTAAAGAATCAAAATAGACATACAAACAAGAAAAGGAGAAAAAAGTTGAATACATTCTGTAAAGTATGTTAGAAGATAAAATGAGTGATGAAGAACTGTCAGTTGTTTTTTAATAAAACTGCCGTTTGCAATGAACTTGCTGGCTTCTGCCACCAAGAGTAGAATTAGTTTTCCAGTTAAGTCACTTTTTGCCATTCTCTTATAAACATAATTTTTTTTATGAGTAATAAAATATAGACAAAATAACTCCCATTATACCTTTGGATTTGAATTTTGAGACGTTTCTATAATAATATTGTCACTTTAAATCATTCTCCTTAATTTTATTGTTCATAAACAAAGTAAAGGAGTAGTAATTATTACAGTTAGGTAATCATATATTGATCATCACCTCATGTGAGCACTGGATAACTACTAACACAACGTAGCTATAGTAAGAAATTATTGAATAAATTACAGAAGAATATTTTGTAGGTTAACTTAGGGATTCTACAGTTAGTATGACTGGATAATTTAGTGAATATTTGTTTAGTTCTTCTTAGTTACTTAAGTTAGTGTAGCTCACTGGCTTCACCGAGACAGACACTAAATCTCGGAAAAAGCCGCAAGAAAATGAATAGTGTATAAATGAATTCAGTACCGTTCCATCTCAGACATACGAGTAGGTGACGTATCCATTCTAAGTCGAATTTAAAGGAGAGAATCCTAATTTAAAAGTCAAATAATGTGAGACGCGGTAGTGAAAAATCTCAAACACAGATTTACGGCCTGCCAATATCTATAGACTTAAATTGCACTGTTATTATTCCGTAGCTTGCTTTCATCATTTCCTCTTTTTCGTTATTTACATTCACCACGGGTCACTGATTGAGCCGGTTTTAGGATTGAGGTTAAAAGGACCACTTCGTAGGTAGTCGTTTTAGACAGAATAAACGCAGGTAAGCTCATGAAATTGTTCGCATTTTCCACACTTTTTCTGAGTATTCGGAAAATCGTTTGGATGAAAATTGTTCAGGAATAAGGTAAGGCATTTCTAGCACGTGCAAAACTCAGTATCGAGTTTATTGCTGACACCTTTCCGTCTATTATGGCGGTGTGCCGCGGGGTAGATATTGTAAGGAAAATATGGGGTGCACCAAGGCCTGATACAAAATCGGCTTAGACCAGCGCCTAGGACGCCGATCGCAGGATTTCCTACGAGGCTCTACGGATAGTGTTTTCAAATAAAAATACATTGTCGAAAGAATTATCCGGATCATCTGTCTATTCCAAACGTCGGAACATGTTCGGCATGAAAGCAGGTTTAAAAGATTATTCAAATGCACATTTATGATAAAATTATCCAACATTATATTATTTTGATCTGTTTAGTATACCAATCAGCAATCATCATCATCATCATTTTCCTGCCCTTATCCCACGCTAAATAGGGTCGGCGCAACATTTTTTTTCTTCCACTCACTTATATTAGCCGTCATTTCTACATTCACTCCTATCATTTCCTTATATCATACCATACTACACTACACGCAATCTATCCATCTCTTTTTCGGCCTGCACCAATCAGCAATATCAGCTGAATATTATACCAATTTTTAAAATATTTCCAATTTCCAAAAATATTTTTTGTTGTAAACAATCACATCAATAAAAATACAAGACATAAAAATTAAAAACTGAATAATAAAACAATTACGATGGCCGCGGTGTGACAGAGGTCTTTTTAATTTCCGACCGCCTGATCTAATTCACAGCAATTTGCGACGAATTAAGTTACCGAACTTAATGCGTTTTAAAACGGGGCCTGGGGTTTTGCGCACGTGGAAAATGGCTTTAAAGATTGTAGCTTAATAATTGTAAAATATAATATGTAGTACAAACTTGGTGGGATGATATATTAAAATCGTTAAAAGTTCTTTATAAATAGATTGCATTGATTGACGCTCTCGACGGATTGGGTCCCACAACTATGATTTTGCCTAGATTGGGACACGAAATGAAGCTGTGGCGCGTCACTATGTCTTTCTAAGACCCCTTAAAGCTACAAAGATATTTTGATCTTATGGGCAATAAGTTTTTAATATTGGTTTAAGTCAAAGTCAAAGAAGCATAACAGACAAGTATAATAATTATAATCAAATCAGTAGTCAAATCTGAGACTTGGGCCGGTCAATCGCCACGAGGCGAGTGCCGGCTCGTCCCTTCCGGGGGCGTTAAGTGGAAACCGGGGAATTTAGAGACGAATATCTTTAATCCCGAATTCCACCTAAGCTCTAAGGCTGCATGCAGGTCTGCTTAAAATCATTTTCCTTTGAATAAAGAAATCATATTTGAGAAAAAAAATATTTTTCTCTGTCCCTATTCCAAAGTTTTTGTATGATTCCAACATTTTAATTTGTTTGTTTTCATCGAAATTTCATTATTTTATTTCCGCTGACTTTGTAGTAGAATACATTTTTTAAATAAAAATTAACAATGCTTAGTTATTAATATGCAAAGGGTGTCTATTTTTACAAAACAGAGAATTTTCCGTAGCAATAGAGTTGGTAAACACAATAGAAGCTTTAATTACCATGTGAAAAACAACATGCCTCTACTAAAGAGGAGCTAATGAAAATGTCACGGTACAAAAAGCGAACAACCAGTTCCGTTGGAAATCCCATCGCTGACAGTAAAATAAGATTAAATGAACGCATTCATTATTTTATGAAATCAGTTTTACAAACACATAAATACAAAAGGATTTTAACACCCTTGTTTTTTTTTTTTTTAGGTGTGGTATTTTTTTGGAATTTCAAAAAGAAGAATAATTTTAAAATTGTGACGACTAAAGAATAGCGGTATGAAAATATTTTCTGCTACACGCTTATTATAGGCATTTAAATATTTGCGAGCGGTATACTTATTTGCACTTAAACAACGAAGCTGACATTAATGGACTAAAAAAAATGCTCTGGTTTGGTCGTGCCCCTTGGTGGCACACACATAGCGTGATACAATACAAGTATATTAGGGGAACAATCATCATTATGCAGTTTCGCTATTTTTGTACAGGGTATCACTTATGCGAAATGGTGTCCTTGGCGACATACAAATTCTATAACTAATAGGCCATTTTTTACCACAAACTGGCAAATTATAGAGTATATCTTGACAATCACGTACAATCGTTTTTACAACTAAGACACAATATAATGTAAGACAGAAGACGTGTAGACAAAGACAAGCTCCATGAATTCCACTTCGAATTCGAAATAGATGAGCATGAATAAACGAAACAAAAGAATACCATAAATGAATGATTCCTTCGTCGCGAATACGAATCCCATTTTGCAGCAATGAATCTGTCTGGAAATACGATGGCATGTCTTTGAGGTGGCTGATATGATTTATTACCAGGCACACATCAGTAGGTATGGCATAAATGTTGCAGAATTTCATAACGCGCGTCTTGAGAGACGAGTGCTGCTTCGTGATATCATTGATATCATGCCACTTATTTATCAAATGGATTTTGGAACTCTCGGTATTTAACAAAATCTTTTTTTACCGCTTTGCGTATTCCTTATATACTATGTATATTTTGTATGATATATCAGTAAGCAGATAGGCAGCACACAGTTTCACGGCCAATGCGGCCTGTTCTCTTGAGTGCTTGTTTGTTGTGCGGAATAAAATCATCTCACACGATTTTTATTGAATTCTTTAACAAAAACCTTGCTTACAATATAGGTATAGAAATCACACAAGATAGAAAAAAAAGGATTGTGTCGTATTCCTTGTAGGCCACGAAGATTTCAAATTTAACGATCAGCTAAATGCCATAAGAACCTCACTCGAGACGATCGCTTGATAACAGGCAACGAGAATACAATTTGATTTTCTATTTGGAGTTCCAAGCAGCTCTGACCGATTTTTATTTTGTCGTCCACTTAAATGCAGCGTTTTGCAGACAAAAGAAAATTGTTAAACGTTTTCCAAACGTACTCGTAATACAATTTTAATTTGTATCGTTTACAAAGAAAGTCAAACTACCAATTTTGCTGTGATTGTTTCGAATGTCCGTCTCGTTTGGCTTTTGTTATTTTGCTTTCTTTATTTGTTTATAAGCACCGCGTGAAAAAATGTCCGTTTAATTAATTACATTATATTTTTCGTCCACCGTTACGTAATTGCTTAGTATTGCAATTCTTATAAAGAATTAGGACGTGAAAGCAGTTGGATAATAAATTCAAAGATAATCAAGAAATTACTTAGACTATGGGATCAAAATGGTTTTTGAATACGAAAAGTATAAAGTGTAATTACACTCTTTGAAAATGTTTACTTACGGCACATTCTATTTAGACCTAGGATAAAAAAGAAAATGAAAAATGTGCCACTACGTATTTTCTAATAATGAACAAAAGTAGAACTAACAAGAAAGAAGTGGTTAGTCAGACAGACTATAGAAAACAAGTCTGTAAGACTACTCCTGACCTGAATGAAGTAGTCTGAGTAGAAACAATTCACCATTTTTTATTTAGCCGACTGTCCCAGAGGACTGGATGGTTTTGAATTCACCGCGCCATAATATTTTATATTTCACTTCCATTTAAGTAATGGGAGCCGGTCGTTTTGTTTCTCATCATGGTACACAAATTGGTTTATTGTTCCAAACAAGCTCTATGTTTTCATTAAAAAACGTTTCATTAAATGTTTTATATTACTAGTACAATATACAAAAATAAACGTGTTTTTCCAATTTTTTAAATAGGGAAAGATAGGACATCTTTTTTCTTAAATTTTTATTGTGTCGTCGTGGCGTCATTAATAAATTTGATATAAAATAATATATCTGGTTTTCTGAACGCCTTACAATATGAAACTTGACTTGTCAAATTAAAGATTGAGGTCAAAAGGTTCTCAATAGACAAACTTCCATGAAACATCACGAATAATGGATAGGCATATAATTGTAAATGAAATTGTGTTTGTATTATATTTCTCTACATACAATAAATATTACAACATAACATACTCATACTCTTTTATTTGATTTATGTCAATAAAATGTTCCATATAACGGATTTTTACCAGAGCACTTATAGGTATGATAATGGATCACGGGTAAGTAATTGTATTAATACGGCGTAACGGTCTGTTGAGTTTCGGGAGGTTAAAATGTACTTTAACGAAGCATACGGAATTTAAAAAGCTTCCCATTTTTTATAACGTTCGCTTAAACATGGTTAATATGATCAGTGTCAACCAACGTTTGCATAAGGTAGCTGGTTTGAATGTTTCTGGTTTCCGTAGATTGTTCCTTTCGCTTAACTAACTCAGCGGCAAGGAAAAACACGATCAGGACAACCGCACATTCAGACAATGCGTAACCAGAACCCAAATGTTTTGGAACCCCTGTCAATGCTTATGGAGATCCGGCGGCAGTATGTAATAATGGCGCCCCAAACCAGAGACAAAACGCAAGGAAAATGAGGACGATTCGCAAGAAAGGTTGGCGTAAGAAAGAATTTATATTTGAAAGCTAAAACCTTGGATATTGTATTCTTAGTTACATACTATGCCTTATAATGCCTAGGACCCAGAGCGGAGATAGAAAAACATAGAAATTTTATTCGAAAAGACAGTTTGGTGTCACATAATTAAATTATATTATTAGTGGAAGGGCCACCTTTCCCCGTGTAAAAAGGGAATGCCGTGTGAAGGATGAATACAATTAAGATAAACAAAACTTACATAATATAATATTTTGCTAATACGATACTTTATGTGTTAACGCAAAATAAACGACAGACAGGACTCATTACGTGAATATTCTTGTTATATTTTATGTTCTCATGTCTCTTTCCTCTTTGTTTATGATAGACATATCTGAAACATCGAACTCAATAACTTAGCACCATATCGATTCTCTAAATAAAACCTACTTAAACTTCTTGAAACTGTTACATATCATGTTTACATAACGTATGATTAGTTCATAGTTCATATCATATACCTATTTACATGGAGCATGATAAAACCTAAAAAAAATATTTCAAGCGAAAAAAGTTTTATGGGAACAAAGGGTTAAGTCACGAGGTCGCGTTAAGCTCGCCGGCCGGCTGATCCCGGTACATTCGACCCACTCGACGACCCCTTTGTCACAATCTGTCGTGGTATCGCCTCCTATGAACGGTTTTTGTGTTCAACAACGATAATCCTATTGCCTTCGCCAGCTTAAACTTCTTGGAACTGTTACATTTCGTGTTTACATAACGCATGATTAGATCATATTTATTCTAAGCTGAAATATACAGTATTTTCTGTATTTAAAAAGGTTTTGCCTACTACCATAAGACGAAGTAAATTATTATAAAAAGCTTCTTGTCTATCGTCATATAACTATCAATATCTGAATATCGCTAAATAGTAAATGGCATACTTCACACGACACGCAAAGCCCAGTGCCTGATGTGTGTCGTAAGGAAAAAGAGGGAGTATTGATGCTCGCGCAATATCATGTTTGCAATAAATACTACACTTGGCAAAGTTGGCCAATCATTGAGATGAGCCGCCGCAAAATTGAGATACGATCTATTTTTATTAAAGTAATTACCTGGAACCCATCATAGGTCCACGAGGCCCACTTCATGGTGCAGAGCTGCACGTCGAAGGGGAACTGCTCGACGTTGATGTCGCACACGGACACATAGATGCCATGGCTGAGCCACGTAACCTCGCCCGTGTGACGCACTATCACGTTCGTGTTGATCACCGCTGACCGGTAGTTGGGGTCCGCGCTGGAACAAAACAATATGTGGAACATTTTGTATGAAGGGCTTTTTATATGAAAGAGGAAGGCAAAAGAGCAAGAACTACTCACATATCTGCGACTAGAGTTTCAGAAGCGTTGTCTGCCTTTCAGAAGAATATATGGTGGTAAGGTGAGGTAGGACCGAGGCGAGGCGAAATGGGTCGATTCGCACCGCGGGTAATAAAACAGCTCTCTTATTTGATGGATGATTTTGATCGAAAAATTGTTTTGTAAAAAATTGCTTGACAAATTAATACATCTCCAATAAGGTCATGTTGCCCTAGTACATTTGTAAATTTGAACATTTTTTTTTACTTCTATAAATGAAAATCGCGACCATTCGGTTTAGGCATTTTTATTATTATTTTCAAAACGCACGAATCGTGACCAAATGATTTGTTTTTAAAAAATTACAACGCACGAACCGCGCCCTAACCTATTACATACATATCTCTGTACAAATAAATGGAATCCTTAAAAGTTTTATATGAGTTCAAGCTAGACATAAAAAAAATGCGCATTGGGTTGCTTCGCCCCATGGTTCGAATCGACCCATTTCAAAAATGACTTGGGCGATTCGCACCGCTATAACCACTGCGGTGCGAATGGCCCCATTCAAAAAGAGCTCTTGGGCGTTTCGCACCGCGGATCGAATAACTCGTGGTCCGAAACGCCCCACGACCCTTATTATCGAACTGCAATAAGTGTTTACCGTGATGTGATGTTGACCGTACGTAACTCCTCAAATAAAATAATGAAAGAAAAATCTATACTTGTTTCTCGGAAAAGGGTTTTCCCATGATATTGGTGTTCATTAACTTTGATTAAATAAAAAAATATATAAAATAATATTTTATATCTTAAATATGTGTGCCCTATTCAATTTTGTTAAATATTATACAACTACCCATAGAGAAATACTACCTACTAATTTCCAAAGTAGATACTAAAAATAATAAGAACGAAATGATAATGAGCAGTCTCACACAGTCTAATCGTTGAAAGAACTTAAGAAAAAATTGAAATTTCTAGACCTGAAAAAATGTATATGGTTTCTTTCTCATTAAAATCACGAACCGAAGTAATACGGTTGACAATAATTATGGTGAAAGCTAGTATTTATAGGATATTAAATATTTTTGGCAACAAATTAAAAATCGTTTCATCTATAGACTAGGCATGATAAATTATTATAATTACGAGACGCAGATAGTCTGTGAATATTCCAAAACAACGTTACTACGAGTATGTGTAGAGTAATAAAGGACGTAACATAACATTATATTTTATCTATTATATAAAATATCATTTGCTGAACGTAAAATATATTATTTTGACTTGACCCTTGCGTAATTTCCTTTTTAAGTATCCCCCCATCCCCCTACATTTCCGGGATAAAAAGTACCTATATCGCCCGGGAATAGTGTAGCTTTAAAACAGTGTAAAAAATTTTCAAATCAGTTCAGTTTCGGAGCCTATTCAATACCAACAAAAAAACAAATCTTTTCTCTTTATAATATTAGTTAGACTAGCCTTTCGCCCGCGGTTTCACCCGCGCGTAATTTCTTTTTTCAAATATCCCCCCTTCCCCCACATTTCCGAGATCAAAAGTACTCTATGTCACCCGGGGATAGTGTAGCTATCCAACAGTGAAAGATTATTCAAATCGATTCAGTCGGAGCCTATTCAATACAAACAAACAATCAAATCTTTCCTCTGAATAATATAAGTATAGAAAAAAATAACCACGGCAACAATACAATAGACAATTACACACACCTGCCTTAATTAGAAAAGTTCCACATCTTTCCAATTAGGGTTCTCCTGTGGCGGCAAAAGGAAACAAGTTTATAAGATTTCAAGCCAAAGAAATACAATTCTTTGTTACAACGTGTTCCTGTCGTAAATTGGCTATCAGAAATATAAATTGTCTTTAAAAAGGACGAGAAAGAAATCAGACAACGCCAAAAGAAAAATGAAGACTTTTTTTTTTAATTTTCTTCGCCCGAAATAAAGGTCGGTGTCAGACGGCGTCATGAGTATTTCCGAATCCTTTAAAAGGCAATGATGGTTAATGGAGTTTTGTATAATTTCTTTATTTGTTAAAGCAATATAACATTTCTTCAGTATTTTCAAGACCAGGTAACAAATTGGGTCAAGAATTTACTTAATCTAATCTTAAACTTTTTCTCGCTTCGAATACAGTTCTTACCTATACTGTATTTTTGTGCATAAACAAAATTATTGATGAAAACGATTTTCATCCATCTTAAATAACATTTTCTAAAGTTTCAATTTGTAGCAAAACCTTTCAAGGAAAATGATGATCATAAACCGAAATGTACCTGATTATTTTTAAATAAATTAATGTCGATAATCGAGAAATTGCTCTACAGACACGTCAAGCTCTCGTTCATTACAAAATATTCAGTTAAAATTAAGCGGTCTGTTATAGGCAGTTATTGACTATTTGCTTGTTTGCTATTTTGGCTGATTGGGGAATCTAACTAATCACAATTAGTGAAATTACTGGGTACCTATATGAGACCCTAATAACTGTCGTCTCGGCTGTGGTCTCGGTGTAGCAGGCGCAGGGCGGTGCCAGACAGTAACTGCTTAGTTACTGTTTGGCACTGAACTGTCTAAGGGCAGACGTGGCGCTTACCATCAGGTGTACGATCTGCTCGTCTTGTTACACATTTTTTTTCATTGCAATAAAAAAAATATTATTTACTTGCAAGAGACTGCCCCAGTGAATAATAGAGATACAATAATTTAATTGACATGGAAGGACTAAATTATAAATATGATCGCAATACTGCTTATGTCTTTTGGACGAAATGTATTTTGTAACTTTAAAACCCAACTCAATTAGAAAATACATTTAGTTTGTTGTTGTCAGAAATAGGTTTGTATTTATAGTTAGAACAGAGGCTAAGCCAGGTAAAAAAACCTGGAGTGCGTTTGTCCGATTCCCGTTTTAGGTCTTGTTTGTCGTACGACTTTTTCAGGGTATGTAATACATTAAATGATAGACCCAGACACAAAATTAACAAATGTTCATTACAAGGAATATCTTTCTTAAAACGACGATTTTATAAAACTAGACAATTTAAAAATATGCTATTTCATCCGACAGTTTGTTTAATTGAACATAAATTTAAAGATAGCAATAATTAATCTGACCCTTTATTAGTTTCCAGTACCTATCACCATCACTGAGTCCACGAGAGAAAGCTTACATCTATTTTTTTAAGATCAGTTTCCTGCTATCATATTATTATGAGTTCTAGATAAACGACCGCATCTTTAAAAAAAAGAAAATGTGGATAAAAATGTATCTTAAATTAAAGGTTTATGCCGTTCTATTTTTAAACATTGCTTATCGTTTGTTTTCCTTTATAAATTTTCACTCTATTGAGTGCATCAATGTTCAAACTGTTTTATTGTGTAATGATTTATAAATCAGTTCACTATTTTACCTTTCAAAGTTGTTGTATTGTAGTTGTATTGTATTTGTACAGCCTGCCACTCTTGTGCCTCCCAATAAATAATCGTCTTTACAGGTACAAGCTAATGATTAATGAACACTTCGTAAAGTTTAAGAGATAATTTTATGCTGTAGCTCAATTGGTATTACATGCATCCATCGATCACGGAGTGAGCCACGATGGTTCGGCTCAACTCAGATGGATGACTGGGGCGCCTTCAATCTCCAATACTGATCCAATGAGCACATTATTCTAAGTCCAGTTTTTTATTAAAACTACTACCACATCATTGAAAGACGGGCTTTTGTAGAATTCGTATAGATATGTATATTATCCGCAATTACAATGTCCTCCTTTTTTTAACGTCAGAGCAATGTTTTGACGTGTTATCCACCATTCAGTTAAAGACGCGTGGAGTCTTAGATTATTTTCTTTACTCGGGGAACTATTTAGTAATTTGTGATATAGGGTCATTGTAACCATTAAAACTTGGCCCTGAACATTTGCTGTGTGTGGACGAAATCAGAAACTACACAAGGATGAATCTTGAACGTTTAGCTAGTTATTATACGTATTAAGGATTCCGAGAAAAATGCTTGTTATTATAAAACTGAAAAATAATATTCACTCCGCTTACTTTTATGTAGACACGCGGCTTTTACCATTAGCTACGGAGTTCTTAGCATTATCCTTAATATATTCTGGAAGGTTCCACATTACCCTAAGATTGAAAAGCTAAGTTCGTCGTGGCCTTTTCTGTCGATATCTTTTTACGGCCTTGCTTTTTATGACAAATCTCGATCTTGAGGCGCATCTTAGTACTATAAAATTCAGAACTGAACTGCAGCTTTTGATGGCATTTGCATTAAAACATAAAAGTATGGAATTGAAAGAAGTGTCCAAAACTAAAATTTTTCCTTACGTAAACGACCTGTTCAGATTGTATAAATATTTACACTATTGGGTAATTTTCATGTATTGTTATGATGAATAACCACTGAATAACTAACGCCTATATATAATAACTAACATTACACGTAAATTATAGAATATGGTTTTTCATCTTAAATAAAAACAGACAAAGGAAGCGGCTTCAAAAATTTGATGACCTCAAGTAGCTTTTATTACAAAATTTGCACACAATTATATTTATAGCCCTTTTAGAATCTGCTGCAAGATATAAATATATCACATTAGTATTATATCAACAAACACAAAGAAAACGTAACAAAGGCATCCCAAAATAAAAAATGGCAGCCATTTTAACAAAAAGAAAGTAATACCCCGGTAATTTGTTGGTTTAACGTTAAGAATGATTACAAGTGCTTTAGAACTGCGGAATTAATATTAGTTGACGTCTTAAGTGTTTATTCTGTTGGGATTGTTTGTGTTCGGACTGTTCGACGCCCATCTTGAATTCATTAAGACGCTCAACAAATGTCCCCCGTAGGGAAAGCATAGGCAACTTAGCTATTCCATTTTACTCTTGATGTCTATCTTTCCATTTGCTTTTGTTAGTTTAAAACATCCGCAAAAATCTTTACTTCTTCTTTATAGGGCTCCATTCATTAAATTTTGATGTTCCTGTATAACTAAAAAGCCTGTCTCTAGGAAATATAGAGGTCGAGATTAGTGGACAGTTCACAAGTGCAATGATTAAAATATCTACCTACCTTTGTAACAGCGACTTGGTTATAATATCTGAGACCTTACCTTGCTATTAAAAGTTATATAAATAAATAAATATCTGTCAACATTCCGTTACCTTTACTGGATCTATACATTTAGCATACATTTAGCTTCGCTATTAGGTGCATCATCGGGCTAGTCAAATAATGGATATTTATAAATGAAACAAGCCAATGGTAGTAAATGTACTACATCAATTCAAATCAATTTGCTTATTTAGGCTTCAGAGATGCACTTTGAATCGTCAATTATCAAAGTAACATAGTGACTCTATAGCATTATTACCTCTGAATGTGTTGTCAAGACAATCGAATGCAGAACATTAAATTGGATTTAATCTTTTATTAGCACAATAAACATCTATACTTGGTTTTTCCTACATATCATCACTTTAAACATGTAGACACATTTCAGAATAATAATATGTTTAATATCGATTAATGGGGAACTTCAGAAAGTTATAAAACAAAATGGATACTATGTAAATATTGTACAACGTTTAAAACTCACTGTAGCGCACTTGCAACTAAGTAATAGGTTTTAAATGTCACATTTGTATATTAAATGCCAACAAAAGCGGAAAGTGCAAAATGTGAAGAGTTATGTTGATGCTCGAGTTGAAATCCAATATCGAGTGAAATGTTTGTTGAAGAAACAGACCGGCTACGTGCGTGCGAAATTCTGCATGCTTCGGCAGACCAGTGTGTGCTGAAAAAATGCAATAAACTCACATGCTATAGCAGATCATTCCCCTCATTTATTGTCGCTTTTAGGCATCGGCCTCGAATTTCGCGGAAGCGGGGTGGCAGCGGGATCGGCAGTGCACGTAGGCGCACTGCGGTCACGGCTTGACGCGGGCCGTCACGAGCGGTGCGATGCTGTCCAGCGGTGACGGCAGTGCGCCTGCGTGCGCTGCCGCTCCCGTTCCCGCTCCCGCTGTCTTCGAGGCCGGGTTATGGGATTCCATACAAAACATCTCGCCGCTCTCACTACCGCTCCCATAGAAAAGAAAGAGAAAATTTTCTTTGTTCTGTGACCGCTCCCTCCCGGTCCCGAACCATTTTCGCGAAATTCGAGGCCGAGGCCTTATAGATACTTAACGGTATTAATGATGAAATTATTGAATCTTGCGTATTTAATTATTATTATTTTAGCATGTCTTGATTAGGAAAAAAGTTGATGACATGAGTCCCTTGGCTACATTATTAGGAATATTCTCAAGAATATAAACTAGTCAACGTTTATACTACTAACCTATTAAAATATCTGCGATTGTTAGATGTAGGTAGACATAGTATAGTTGATCTCACTTTAAGCTTGGGCTTAACTAGACACCCGGCCTAATCCCGTTGTCCTGAAGTCATTATCGTGCCATTATTTTAACGTACAAACAACGGCTGACCAATTATGGAGTCCTAGAGAGAGCGTAGTTAAATTGGCCGCAAACATCTTCGCCATGTATCAATCACTGCCTCATCTGTTATTTCGTGCTCCTTACAATGATAGAGAGAGACAGTCTGAGGAAGTTGTCTAATCGTTACCTATTTCGAGATTGAAGCCATATTGGAGTTTCGGTTCAGATTCGGTACCTAAAGGTGGCTTGCAGCTTACTAGAACTAAAATTTCCTAAGTAAAGCGAGGGACTTCTCAGTCTGGTCGGCATTACATTATTAAAATACCAGTACGCGCGTAATTTTGTTGTACCAATTCAAAATAATATACGTAGTTTAATCGTGTTTTATTTTTTGAATGCCTGGTCTGTAGTATAATATAAAACACTTGATAATCCTCTTATCATGATTTTTTCTATTAGAATTTTGAGTTCTGTCTGCAATAATTTACAAGTGTAAGTAGTGCTTACTTGTTATAAAGTATGATATCCGGCTTCCAAACCCTTTCATAGGGTATTCTGATGACGTCGATGCCATCGAAGTCACTGGTGTTCCATCGCAGGTGGTGGTCGGTCCATACTTGCGTTATCCAGCAGTTGGTGGTCAGCAGCTGGTCTTTCTCCTCCTATGAATAAATAAGGTAATAAAAATTATTTACACAACTTCTCATTTTAACTCATTAGACCAAAGGGTCTCATCTCAAAAAAATTTATTTATGTTTTTTCGAATATAGATTATAGATCGTGTAACGAAACAAAATCAATGAAGACACCACAAATGGCATTATGAAAAACTGTAGTCTGCCTATTTAGGAGATTGAGCTGATATTTTATTATTTTTAACTAACTGCCTTCCCTGGCCTTGTTTTAGCGTAGAAGAATTGTTACAAATAGAAAAAGCAATTATTTTAATTACCATAACTACAGGCCAGCGAGATCTGCTGCCGTGTATGGGTCTCGTAACTAAAGCCGTTCGTCTTACTACCCATCTAACTTCCCTGGTTTCCCCCTTTCATTTTAGAAGGGGACAAGCCCATGCTCGCCCATCTCCCGCGCTGCTGCTTTCTTGGCCGGGTTTACACAGGTATTTATCGTTTACAAACCTTGTTCTGATAATAAGAAAGATCATCATCATCTATCTAATTTGATTGACTATGGCAAAAATAATTTTATTTAAGTATATAGGCAGATTGGATTTTTTACTATAGTCGATAAGGTTAGTCAGACATGTTTCATTAAAAAAAATCGTATGTAATATATACTATATTTGAAAACATTACATTTATAAATTAAAAATAAGGATACATTATTTTTTTAATTTATTATTATTTTATCCTTTCCGGTCGGTGAGCGCGTTTCTTACTGATTGTTTACTGAATAAAACGCTTTGATAAAGGATTATTGGAAAACGTGATAATATCGACTTTTTCATAGAACAATGGGATTATTGAATCAAAAGCTTATTTCGTACCTTCCTACTGGTTCAGAATAAGTAAAAGTTGAGCAACATAATTTTGTTTTCTATTTTTCGATATTTTATATAAAGTATAGGCTTGCTTAGTTTAGATAAACAAAAACATTTCAAGTAAAATTTTGGATATACCAAAACAAAGTCAATTTTTAATTTATTAATAATGTGTAAGACATTTATTGGGAAACCCTCCGAAGAGATATAATTTCGTAAATCTTCTTTGATGCAAAATTACTAATTTAATTTAATGAAACTATGTATCTCCTAAAGTTTCAATCGGACGAATGGCGTAGAAGACCATAGACATTAAAGAACAATGCCCATGAGCCATACAAGTTTTGGCCAACCGTGGACAGTAAAATAAATAAAAACTGAATTTTGCAATAAATAACTTTTTAATTAATTAAATTTTTGGTATTTACTAGAAGTCCGCCAGCTCTTTTATTATTTTAATGAATTAAATACATTGTGCAATGAATATATCATTTCCGCAGCACAAAATGACGTATATGTACGGTCAACAGCACATCACAGTTAAAACTTGCAGCTCGATAATAGCACTTATGCCCCTGACATAAGAGTGGTACAAAGTTCAAAGTGTTACGTCTGACGTGCTCTTGACTGTACTATTCTTTTCGTTGAGTGACTGATATTGTCAGTCAATCGTCATCATGAAATGTCATTCGCTTTTAATTTCCTCCATAGACCACCGTAGACAGCATAGATTTAGGTAGACAGAGAAAACTATTTCATCGTATTTTGACAACTTTCGAATGACACTTCATGATGAAGATTTCTGTCATAATGTCAATGACAAAAATAATTGCCAGTGTTACATTTGAATAAATGAAATATAATACCGATTATCGATATAGATTGCGATATTAATAATTAAAAGTAATTATTTTTATTACAGTTTTAGAAAAAGCTTTAAGGTTATTTTTGTAATAAATAAGTAATTACATTAATAAAATGTAACAATGATTATTGCAGAGATGCTTAATAAATATAAAGAGTAAAAAAAAGTTCAATCGAATAACGGGATTGACTCGATTACGAAATCGATTGTAATGTTAGATACTGACAACATTGTAAGGCGGAAGTGATTTATTAATTACACAATTTATTTAAATCATCAAAATAATTAAAGATCTGGCGGACTTCTAGTAACTATCAAAAATCAAATTAATTTAAAAGTAATTTATTGCAAAATTCAGATTCTATTTATTTTACTGTCCACGGGTTGGCCAAAAATGGGCATTGTTCTTTACGCTATTATTTGTTTTTCGTATCGAAGAAGAATTAACCTACGTAAAATAAGGATAGTCCGTAGATTAGGCTGATGAGACCAATTCCCCAGAGAACACAAATGAACTGCTGAAAGCGAAACTTTTTTCCTATTCCCCGTAATATTGTTTCTATTCTCATCACACGGCAGAAAGTAAAAATAGATAACAAAGGTGCAAAGGAACAAACCACTCAGCAGAGCAGGGGAAAGTTCTCCCTCTAAAATAATTGTGTCAATTCCGTCTCCACAGAAAGGGCGGAAACAATAATCTTTTGTGATTATAAGTAAAGTGCTTATGAAGGCCGCGAACGTGACAGTTTGGATAATGTAAAATTTACTCGCAAACGCGTTTGAATTTATTTAATGACAGTCATACTTAAAGTATTTGATACGGAGCTCATGTGTGATGTTGGTTTTGTTTTGATGGCGTGTGTCATCCAAGTATTTTAATATTTGCAATAAGTTTCTTCCGAGAAATATTTTATCAAATTATCTTTCAGCTATGCCTCATCTTATGTTTATCTACAGGGAACATGGATACTATAAAAAATATTAAACAGCGCATCAGTTTTCTTAAGTACAATCGTTCCTCTTCTCCTTAAAAAATCAGTGCTGTAATTGTAAATAGTTAACTTACCTTTTCCTATCTACTTTTAAAAATCAAAGGATAAAAAGTGAGTTACATCTAATAAAGTTTTCACAACTCTTTCCTGAGACGAACTACGACAGGAATTCCTAGAAGTTCAGGTACTAGGATCGATCCAACAAGTAGACACCTAATATGTCACTTCTAAGTAATTTCAAACGAAGTTTTTCTGACCTTCCAACATGAAATAAAATTCTGTTTAAGCCGTAATTAAATTATATCCTAGTTAGAAAATTAAAAAGCAAATATACGTCAAGCTAAGCAGCCGAGATTACGAGAAATCCTGCAAAAACCTTTCGATGACGAACCAATTTCTTCATACTTGACACTGTCACGCCTAGCTTTATTGAATCCTGAAATGGCAAAAAATAGTCTTTGCATTGTCTGCGTTCGTTCGCTTTTCAAGAATAAATTAATTGAGGCCGAACTTAAACAGTCGGCAAAAAGTTTGAATGGCGTCGGTTTAATCGGTGGTCGCGTGAATGCATGCATTGTTGCATATTCACACCCATTGTCCCATCGTGCTGGTGAATAGGCATCAGCCCGATTCATAATGAAGACCTTTTCGTTTGATTTAGTACAATCAAATGTATGCGCATCACAGTAACTTCAATTGGTGCTAAATTAAATGGTTCTTGCTTCAATGGTTAAATACATATTTTTATAGACGATTACTAGAAATAAAAGAGATCTATTTACTTTAATATATTGAATGAATAAACTGTGGCCAACGCTCCACTACACTCCACATCAAAGGTTTATTTACAACTTGGCACATACCTATTCTATGTAAAAACTACTAGTAGTAATGTGGTAAATTTTGACCATTAGCTGGGTGGTAAGAGAAAACATCTAGAGGTTTGCAATTGTGCATATACGCAACTTTTCATGGCCCTATAAAATATGGGCGTTAGTTTTATGCCAATCGGGATTAACGTCTATGTGACTAAAACTTTACGTCTGTTCTGTTGCCGTACTCGTATGTATTTACCTAATTATATTTTTTCACAAAGATTTTAATTTCATTACATTAAAGACCTAAAACATACACATGAGGTCTGATGACAGTCGATCCTAAGGAAATTTATTTAGATCGAGACAAAACACTCACAAAATATGATAACATTAGATATAATATTTCGCCGAAAAGTCGCTTTGAATAAATATGAAAACGCATTTTCTACCAAACTCAATATTTGAAAAGCTGAAAATCTCATTTTAATTATGCAAACTATACAAGAACCAGTCTTCGCGACAACTGAACCAAAAGTAATTCAGCCATTATCCAGGTCCTACAAAATACCGGCTGCATTTATTCCTAGTCTAAGCAATATTCTCAACACCAAGTTTTCATTGCAATGGAAATGGGGGCGCAGAATTAAAACGCGCCATGACGCGGCAAGCGCCCCGTCGTCGGACCGCGAAACTATGTACCTACATAGCACTCGTGTCATAGTAGAAAGAGTATAGGTAAGTACTTTACGTTATATTCATACAACAAAGGCACCATGCGCGGCATCAATGTGCGCGCTATTAGTATCCATGCGTCGCCGCACGCACACCTGGCCGTAGTAAAAAAAAGTTTTTTTTTTTTAATTTTTCTTGTTTTTTACTACTACAGTTGGCAGACAGACACGCAGCTCACCTACTCGGCCGCAGTGGCCGCATTCCGGTCTTTGTTGAACACAGCCAGAGATGTAGGTAACTGCCAAACGGCAGATTTCACCGGTGGTAGCTAACCAGTCGAACTGTGCACATACAAAGCTCATGTTTGTGAACAACAAACACGTAATTCGCAAGCGTGGTGATTAAGACAGGTACCCATCAAAAGAAACAGTAAAGATAAGTACCTAATTTTACCATCAATAGTTAGCCATTTTACCAGCAAGTTACTTTTTGTGGACTTCCGGATTGTTTCTGAGCAACATTCGATATGTAAAAGTTATTTATTGGATAGTCGGATAAATAAATAAAATTAAATAACTTCACGTCCCTGTGTAAGTAATGTTGCCTACGCTTGAAAAGTTTTTAAATTTTCTGTAAGGATAGATTGTATGTTTGTAAATAATGATGCCTATGTAGAAATTTGATAGATTGCAAAGTGCTGGAAAAACATGACGTGTTTTAAGAAGCGGGGTAATCCGTCTAAAATATCCTGGCGGATTGTCACTTCCCCACTCTACAAACAATAGCAAAGTTGTTAACTCTTACATCGGTCTTCTATGAGAGATGACTCTACCACTCTACCATCCGAAAAACTTTCCTAAACAATGTCACAAAATGTCAAACAAACACATAATTCTTCAATATATTCAGGTCACTGTGTGAAATTATTTTACCGGCGTTCATTGTACTTCATTCAGAGGGCGATGCGCGCCCAAAGATTAACGAAATAATCATTTCCCAAATTGAAACAGTCTTGGAATACTTTTACCGCCGAACGAAACACAATACAGAAAACTTTCATACTGAGTTGTACTAATTCCTTTGTAAGCAGGTGGTACATTGTTCGTGACAATATAAGAAGTTCATTAAAATTTCATTTCATAATCAGGGTGCCTGGAAATATTAGAATAGGCATTACGTTACTGTGAGGACGATTATGTTTACATTAGCGTAATTGTGTTTAAATTTTAAGAATGTTCATTTCATATGTTCACGTGACTATTTGAGATGGGTAATTTTATGTGGAAGCACCGCGTCGCTCCATAGCTTATTATTGAAATATATTTTATTATTTCGCTAAAGCCATCACGTTTGTAACACAGTACCTACAATTTAATATAACGTATATGCAAAACAATGTGTTGAAAAAGTGCTTTGATTTGCAATTTTTATAAAATATATTTACAAACATATAATATGTGCATGAACATGTCTGTTTGTATCGGTCTGGGTGTTTTTATGTATAATATGTATGTATTTACAAAAAAAAGTATATAAGTAATGTTTATCCGTTTTCTGGCATCCATAGCACAAGCTAATGCTTAGTTTGGGGCTAGATGGCGCTGTGTGAATAATGTCGAGAGATATATTTTTTTATTTTAAAAATCCTCATTAGAAGCTGATGCTTACGATTCATGCTGGTTGGTGATTTTATAACCGTACCCGTATACGAGTAGCCTCATAACCGAGAAGTGATATCAAACTTACACCGTATTTTATATCATAAATAGAGTCTAACCTCTCTACGAATTCGGAATAGTTATTTAAGTTATTAAAGGTGAATAGGTATACATTTTACAGAGTTAACAGCGTTACATAGTAATTCAACATAATACCCTATCTTAATATGCCAAGGTCTTAATTTAGCGTCAAGTTCGATGCGGGATGAAACTTTGTTACAACTTTGTATAAAACAAGTCTTGTGGTAGACGTCAAAGCGAATACATGATGAAACTGGATTATAAATGAAAATTACTTCATAGCGCCTCTTTACCTTTTTAAGATTATACTCCTTCTGCAATATCACAAAGAGTATCCTAAACTCCTAATGTTGAACAAACGTCCGTTCGTCTGTCATTGAAATGCAACAAGAAAGGCAATACAATGTTTCTTTAGCTGGCAGACACGCAAGCAGCCCACCGTAAGAGGTCACTGCGGCCTATTCCACTGATGGAAACCTAGCTGATACACTAAACGCTTCTAGTCAAAGTCAAAGCTATTATGGCGACAGATTTCTCCTGTGTACGTAACTTAATTACTTCGCCTACAAGTTGTTACAAACAGACAATATGCATCTATTTCTGTGCAAAATGCCAATGATCTGAATTCTGAAGTGTGAAGCGACTTTGAAATCGTTATCTTAGTAGGTATATTACCAAAACGTGCGTCAAATAGCAATAGTATGTTTATTGCGTTTGTCGGGAAGTGATTCAATCCCGCAGGCAAGGCTCCTACCGCGGCGGAATTAAATAAGGTGTTGGCGGCGGAAATTTGCGAGTTCCCCTTAATCGTACTAACATAGAATTATTGTGGCGTAAACTGTCGTGTGACGTGCGTGAGATGGAAATTGAATCTGTGGGGATTTTAGGGAGTTTGTCTCATAGTGTTGCCAAAGAACAGGAAAGTCAAAACCAAGACCGTACCGTAACCGTACAGAACCAACTAGTGGCACCCTTATAAAATAAAAAAAATCAAATCATAGCTTAGTTTACATTCATATACAAAGTTATTATAATTCTACTTTGCGTTTGTCACAAAAAGGATATAAGTTATTTTACGTTATCTAGGTTATTCAAAAGCTCCAAAAACGATCATTAATAAAACTTTTAGTTACTACATCGCATCCAAAAAAAAACATAGCTTATCATTTTATTGTTGAATTCTTATCATGAAAAAAACTTCAAACTCTATTATGTACATCTTATACGGCTTTGGAACTCTTTTATTTTTTATTTTAAAAGGAATAACGGTGTTTCGTCATACTTGACAAGATAAAACTTGTATGTAGGTGAGCAAACTCTAAACTAACTTTGTGCGTCAGATTCAACATTGTACGATATTCCCAGGATGCGCTTTCACATGAAACTTTCTATGCGAATAAAGTTTACCCATCGTTAAAATGTAAGCATGTTTATTTCCGGATTTTCCTCCTTTTACTGCTTATTAAAAATGGAATCTCTGACAACTTCCTTGCAGTTTTAGAATCATGCATTCATGTGATATTGTAGTTAATACTAGCCGGTGGATTAAATGTTACTGCCCTACAAACTATTGGTGTCACATTTGCTACATGATTGTAACACAATCCTGCTAAAATGACTTTGTTTCAATGTTACAAGTAAATAGCTCCTAAATAATTATTTGTAATTATAAAAATGTTATATTAATTAATTTTTAGAATAAGTTGTTGATAACCTTTCTTACTAAGCAATTTGTATTGTTTTTTGTTAGAGAACGTATGACTTCAACAACAAAACACACATTTATCCTGCACTAAAAAGTTATGCAAAATTTTGCCAAAATCTTACTTATGTACGGTCAACAGCACATCACGGTTAACACTTGCAGTTCGATAATAGCACTTATGCCCCCGACATAAGAGCGGTACAAAGTCCAAAGTGTTAGGTCTGACGTGCTTTTGACTGTACAATAAATAATACTAATAAATCCCTGAACATTATTCACACAGCGTCTAGTCCCAAACTAAGCATAGCTTATAAAATGGTACTCATACTCGTGTATATAAAATTCACCATACCTTAATATTTTCTAAGAGTATATAATTTATAACTCGTACGATCATGTTGATGGTAGCAT
Organism: Mecyna flavalis; assembly: GCA_949319885.1. Lineage (NCBI taxonomy): Eukaryota > Metazoa > Arthropoda > Insecta > Lepidoptera > Crambidae > Mecyna > Mecyna flavalis. Next base: position 7,587,763 of record OX439426.1, read on the forward strand.
TAATGAAAACGTCCTGCATAATGGTCGGCAGGTACGAGTGAATCGCGTACGGAGCGGAGAAACGCGCGTAGAGTATCTGAAGTAATATTTCTCAATTTATCAGTTCTAGCAAAAACACCATCTGTCTGCCTTCCTTTTATTAGACAATGTTCATTCCAAAGCAGTATGAAGTACAGCGCTTTGTAAATTAAGAATAACATTAAATCAGTATGCGTCAAAATTATATAAAGGTCGTTTGTTAAGCTTACACATAAAAATATTTGTAACATAGGTACTTAGTCACTCTTAGTTCAGAAGTATTATTCAGGTCACCAAAGATACATCAGAAATAAAACTTGTGATTCATAATCACAGATTTTATTTATGTGAACGATGATGATGAAAGGAAAGATAATTTACCTACTAGGATATATAAAAAACGAATTGTTAAATTACACGATTAATATAAATCATTATATAAAAATCTTGTAAATGACGTGCGTCTTGAACTCTTGTATACAGACATAAAAAAGGTACTTGCCACCTGTCGTTGAAATAAATCAATTATCAATAAGGCATTCGTAATTTATGTAATTACGTGCAATAACAGTTATTAAAATATGATCCTTATTACTTTTATATAACATTCCATACGTAAATATATTATTGAGTAACTGTACACTCCTCTCGAAGAACGCGAAAGATCCTAAATATATATAAAAATGTCAACTTGACGTACGAGAACGAAGTAGTTTTAAACAGGAAAACGTGTAAGTACTCGTATATTTGACAAGCAGTGATTGAATACAGATATTACGAAGTTAAGAACAGCATAATTGGTACACTATCATAATCCAAAATATTATAGACGTTTATTTGTATTTATTATACCTATACTGGCCTACCGCCCGCGAATCCACACGCGCGTAATTTGTTTTTTTCAAATATCCCCCCATTCCCCCCACATTTTCGGGATCAAAAGTACCCTATGTTCACCGGGTATAGAAAGAATTTAATTCAAATCGGTTCAGAAGTTTCAGAGCATATTCAATACAAACAAACAATCAAATTTTCTCTTTATCACTCATAGTACAAACTTTGTTTAGTTTATGGCTAAACAGTCTGAATGACGCCCTAGAATATTTGTTATTATTCATATTATGTGCCAAACAACTTAAAAAACTTCAAAAAGCATATTATTTTCCTAAAGCTGGGAATCGCATCTGAGACCTAAATGTCACCAATTAGCCATAGGTAGCTGGTGATCACTTACTACACTTAACATTAGGCAAACCAACAAATACGTCTTGCCGATACACCTGCCTCTTTTATAAGAGTAACGTGGGATAATTAGCAGATAGGTATTCTGTACGAATAAACAATAGATAATTTTATAAAAATATACCTTTCAAAACAATCGGTATATTCTGTTAAATCACAAAAGCACCTGTGGGCTTATTAGCCAGAATTCAAAAACGCTTTTTAAGCATAGATTTATATTCTACTCGAACAAATAATTAGTTCTCTATTGTAAACGAGTTAGGGTAAGAATGTACGGCATGCTTGTAATAAATCATTATTTTTTTATTGGCCTTTATTCAGATTCTTCACTGAACAAAGGCTATTAAATCCTACGTGAAACTGATAGTATAAGAATTACTAATCCTTTCATCCAATAATTTATGATAAAATAGAAGTATGTAATATACCTACATACTAATATTATTAATGCGTAAGTTTGTCTAAAAAGTTCACACACCTAAAGCCTCGGCCTCGAATTTCGCGGCAGCGTGCAGCGGGACGGGAGCGGGAGCGGCAGACGCGGGCTGTCACGATGCTGTCAATCGGTGAACCGCTTGTCCGCCTGCGTGCTCTGCCGCTCCCGCTCCCGTCCCGCTGTGTTCGAGAACTGAGAGAAATTTTATTCAAAACATCTCGCCGCTGCCGCTGCCGCTTCCGCAAAATTCGAGGCCAAGGCCTTAAAAATAGAACCGATGTGGATGACATTTGGTACGGACATACGATAGACTAGACCTAGTTTTTGTTTTTTTAATAGTAAGTGAGCTGAAACGTGGCGTTAGTCACATTCCCTCGAGATGACGTCGTATATAATAGGAAGTCCAAAGCACTGAGTTTAAAGTTTAACTTTGTTTTGTTTTGGACCAGATGGTAATTTATTGTAAAAAATCCAAGAAATAACACAATGTAGGCATTCTTATTTCTTGAAAATAGCTGAACCGAACTGGCCCTGCAAAGTTGAGTTATCAATTAATACAGGGTGTCCCAGAACTCAACGTCAAGCCGAAACGGGGTGACAGGACTGATTGTAACCATCATGAGAAAAATATGAAAAAAAGTCTTTCCCATGCAGTTAGGAAATTATGGGCATTTAAGAAATACCTAGAAATTTGGTCAAACTGTAACCATTTTTCGGTTATTGTGGTTAATTTTTATTATTTTTGTTCATTTAAACTTTGGAACCGTAACCCTAAATAACATTTCTAGAACCACAGTCAAAAATAATGACACAACTGCCCCAAGTTTTCTAGAATTAAGACTATTTGTTAAACTATGAATTTAAAATTTTCAAAATTTGTCGACTTTGAAAGGCTCTCCTTTAAAAAAAATGTACTAAAGTGCCTTGGCAAGTGCCATTAAAAGTTCGCGCATTTAATCAGGATTGCAAAAAGGTACAATACTTGCTAGTTTTATACTAAAAAAAACTCTAGTAAAAAAATAAAAACGTCGAGTAACCCGATTTTTGCTAACCCATTTTACTCAGTTCAAATGTTTTTATTCGCACAAGCTCTTGGTAGTATCTTAATTTTACGGCAAAATGATGAGAGAGATGGATAGTGGACATGTTTGCCATTAGCGAACGAGACAGATAGTAACGCCACTTTTACCAAAGTCAACAAAAGTAAGTAAAATTAATAAAATAATGAAAAATCTTGACCTAGTTTAGTTTAGGTTTATTGGAATAAACGTCAGATAGGGAAATAACATTTTTTAAAACAATAAATGTTCAAATTGTTTACCATCAGCCTCAATACACGCCCTACACAAGATCTAGTTATTAGTCGGGCATATCTTTGAGAGTTGATGTCCTTAGCGGCTTAAGAAATTCGTTCACGCAGCTCGGCTACGCTGTCAATAGGCTTTAAATAAACTTTTTCTTTGAGAACGCCCCAATAAAACTAAACGACGAGTTGCACTCCGGGAGTGCCTGCAGAAGTGAAAACTAGAATATTGATGGCGCTTGAAATAAAACACCAATTTGCGCCTAATGGACGCTAGCATGGCGAATACCAAAATATTTAAGTTTTCACTTCTGCCGGCACTCCCGGAGTGCAACTCGTCGTTTGGTTTTATTGGGGCGTTCTCAAAGAAAAAGTTTATTCAAAGCCTATTGACAGCGTAGCCGAGCTGCGTGAACGAATTTCTCAAGCCGCTAAGGACATCAACTCTCGATGATATGCCCGACTAATAACTAGATCTTTTTTAATAAGATGTAGGGCGTGTATTGAGGCTGATGGTAAACAATTTGAACATTTATTGTAATAAAAAATGTTATTTCCCTATCTGACGTTTATTCCAATAAACCTAAACTAAACTAGGTCAAGATTTTTCATTATTTTATTAATTTTACTTACTTTTGTTGACTTTGGTAAAAGTGGCGTTACTATCTGTCTCGTTCGCTCATGGCAAACATGTCCACTATCCATCTCTCTCATCATTTTGCCGTTAAATTAAGATACTACCAAGAGCTTGTGCGAATAAAAACATTTGAACTGAGTAAAATGGGTTAGCAAAAATCGGGTTACTCGACGTTTTTATTTTTTTACTAGAGTTTTTTTAGTATAAAACTAGCAAGTATTGTACCTTTTTGCAATCCTGATTAAATGCGCGAACTTTTAATGGCACTTGCCAAGGCACTTTAGTACATTTTTTTTAAAGGAGAGCCTTTCAAAGTCGTCAAATTTTGAAAATTTTAAATTCATAGTTTAACAAATAGTCTTAATTCTAGAAAACTTGGGGCAGTTGTGTCATTATTTTTGACTGTGGTTCTAGAAATGTTATTTAGGGTTACGGTTCCAAAGTTTAAATGAACAAAAATAATAAAAATTAACCACAATTTCCGAAAAATGGTTACATTTTGACCAAATTTCTAGGTTTTTCTTAAATGCCCATAATTTCCTAACTGCATGGGATAGATTTTTTTTCTTATTTTTCTCATGATGGTTACAATCAGTCCTGTCACCCCGTTTCGGCTTGACGTTGAGTTCTGGGACACCCTGTATAAATAACAAATTAATGCTCACCTACAATGAATATCCATTTTGGTTTGCATACGCGGCACTTCCATTAATGGGCAGAGGTAATTTTCGATTGCACTTAGCAAAGCAATTAATATATTAATGAATCATTGGAGTCTTTGGTTAAGTAAATAATAAAAGCTCGAGTGCAAAATTAAAACAAGTTTACTACCTAAAAGTTAAAGGTGAGAGCTCTGGTTATCTTCTAGCTATAAAATCTAAATGACTGAAGACGTCACTGGTTCGAAGGAAAATGCCGGGTAAAAACCTGTAAATGAACCTACTATCTTTGTAACTACGGGATATTATGCCACAGTTTAGAAGTAGCGACGGTAAACTTCTTAATATTACTCGTATTCGAACGAAGCACGATATAAAAATAACATAGTAAACGTTTGTTAATGCTGCAATAAAAAACGATTTGAGGAGAACTTAACATAATGCTGGTTTAAGTAAAATTCTACTATAAGGATTTCGAAAGAGGTTGTCATGATCTTTTATTTTAAAATTGTCATAGGACCACCGGTGGCGGAAATTTTTTTCTGACAGATATCCACTTTGCAAATAATTCTGAATCAATGATTAAAGTGGACATGAAAGTGCAAAAAGATCCACCAATGTATCTTTGCAATGGATTTAAGTGGATTTAGGGTATTTGAGGAGAAGCTGTTTTGTCAATTAACAAAAAAAAGAAGACAGCGTCTGTTAATGTTTCTGACATAAAAACTATCAGAAACTTATGCAGCAAGATGCTGCGGATACACATTTTGTTATTTGCTTGGTACTCCTAGTGTATATGTTGTCTTATTCTTCGTGAGTAGGTAATAATAAATGGCTTTGAATCGCGCGTAACTACAATCTTGACCACGAGACAATCGAGTACAAGTTATGTACATATTTTGCCACTGAATTCTTGTCGTCATAGAAAGATGAATCATCTTTTAATCCTAGTCATAGTTTATTTGAGATCAGCGCTATTTAATTGTCTTATTTGGTATTTTCTACTGCAATATTGTACTATACATTCTTGCCATAACACAACAATTACTTTCTTATCCTTTCTTTTTATGTCATGTCCGCTGCAAACTCCGATTTGGCGTATTGTAAATTGATCAGCAGCACAAATATCGCGTAATAGTAATATTATTACAAAGTACTTACTCGACGAGAAATGTGTGTAAAGGAGAAGCTAACAACAACTCATTAAGGCCCACAAATAATGAGAAGCTGTGCAAGCATAATGCATAATGAATTGGCAATTGAGAGTAGAACCTATTGAGTTGGCAGATTGAATCCTTTGACAAAGAAATTAATTTAGCGTTATATTGTCGGCTTTACTGGTTGTAACTCAGCAGAGACATTCGCGTTAATTGTACACGTTCATGCATTATGCATGATATCCAAAATAAAAGTTAGTAAAATATAATCCTAATAAAGTAGTCAAAAATGTTGACGATTTTTTATACAAATCTACTTATTCTATTAAAAATATAAAATATTTTCTTTAACGAGGCATAAAATATTACGAGAAGAGTTCAATATATTAAAGGATTACAACATCATCGAAGCTCAGATGAGCCTACAGTCTGGCAGCATATTGAGCGACGCTTCCTGGTGAAGTATCCCTCAACTCGTCTTCCAACTGATGTAGTATAAAAACGTACAATTGAAGTAACTGCAGACCTCCGTATCAAATTACCGAAATTATCTCACACCTAAACTATCCTACACCGTTGATTACAAAAAAAGCTCATGAAAAACTTACAACGTCGATGATATGGTGCAGCGAGACGCCAAAAGTGACGAGTAGCGGATGCGAGGAGTTCTCCACGGGCCGCACAGATGCATCGTACTTCTGCATCAAGTGACGCACCAGTCTGTACTCTTCGTCGCAGCACACCCCGTCTGGAAAAACAAAAACAATGGACTTGATCAGGTTACATGGAAAACTTGACTACACATTTTGATATAGTATAGTATTTTAAAAATTGTATAAGTAAGCTGGGTTATATCGGTTGTTGTTCTGATACTTTTAATAGCGTCATTGTTTGATTATTATTTTGTTTGTTTCAGTTATTCCTTTTACTTACTGAGAAAAAAAATAGTTTTAGAGTACCTAATATTAGCAAAGATATCAAAACATTTTATCGTTGAAAATATTTCATGTGTCATCGTCTATCAATTTATTTCAGAGCGCTGCCAGTATCCAAATCGATACAACAATCAATCACATTTTATGATCTGGTTCTATTGCCCCGTCTTTTTTGAGTTATTTATTTCATGTAGTTCCGGATTTTCGCTACAATATAAGCTAAGTCCAAGCAGGCAAGGGGCCAAAAATATTATCTAGGTTTTAAGAGCTATGTAAATTTAACTGGAGTTGAAAGACTTTATCTTAGACTTGACAAGCCACGCTTGCATGAATTTACTTAAATATTCTCGTGACCTATAGATATTTCTCCATGCATTTACTATTAACAAAATTAAATCCATGGGTATTATTCCACAGCGCCGTCTAGCCCCATAAAATACCTTGTATTACGGGTGCCAACGGGCGTACATTACTCATTTTATTAAAACACTAGCCTTCCGTCCGCGGTTTCACCCGCGCGTAATTTCTTTTTTCAAATTTCCCTTCCCCTCACATTTCCGGGATCAAAAGTACCCTATGTCACCCGGAGATAGTGTAGCTTTCTGACAGTGAAAGAATTTTTCAAATTGGTTCAGTAGTTTTGAAACCTATTCAATACAAACAAACAAACAAACAATCAAATGTTTCCTCTTTATAATATTTGTATAGATACTTATTTTATACACCCATACCGGTACAGACAGATGTGTTCTTGCACACAAATGTTTGTACGGTACAGAGATCGAACCCGCTTCCTCTGGCGCAATAGCCAACTTATCTTAAAGTATGACACTAAATAATTGATCTTCACACTTAAAATTCATTTTTTTATACCGAATCCTATTACTTTAATCTTTCGAGCCCCGGATTACCAGACACAATAGAAAATCTATTGTTACGCGGCACCCGAGTGCCGGTTCGGGATTGAGTGGTTAACTATATTTAAAGGTAAAGCCAAAAAAGTATTTTATTAAAAGTTAATGTGCCTATTTTTAATCCTACTACTGCATAAGTTGTTTAAAAGCAGAGCCAAAAATGTACTTGAATTAAAAACTCAAGTTCCCTTCAATTTCAATACCTTTCCATACCACATTCTATAAGTAAAGCCTTGGATTAAAAATTCAATAATTTGGGTGTAGTTTTGACTGCCTTTTGCCCTGCATGTTTGCCAGCCTACAGCGCTTTTTATAAACTTTTTAACAAGTTCACAAACAAGCTGAATTCAATTCATCAGTCGGGATTTTAGTTCTGAAAATTCCAACGGTTTGTTTTCACATGTTTTTAAGTACACCAATATTTTTATTTGAAAAAAGCAACCACGAGTTTCTGGGATCTGCTTGACGCTTTAATCGGTAAATTTTTTTTATCGTGTTTGACCGGTTTTGGGTTTAGTCCGAACTATAATTAACATTCGTATGATAATCATAGCTTTTTTTTCTATAAGGAGGCAGTCAGGATGCCTCACTTACCTCACTCAAGCGTTTATTAGCATTTGGTACTAATCCCGTCTTATATTTGCCAGAAGTCATGGATTAAAACCCCACTCAAAAAAAAACCTTGTTGTATTCAATATTTGTGCCTATTTTGTGTTGTTTGATATTTATAATACATTTTTAAAAATTCAAACATTTAAAGTGTGCCCTAAATAGGATTCGAATCCATAGCGCATAAGTGCAAAACACCATATCTAAAGCTAAAGCAACATCGGGACAGATATGATTTTGAAGTCATATTACCTTTGTGAACACGCTAATATTACTTTATATTGTGTTTCCTCCGACAGTCGATTCCTAATAAAACTTCGTAACGTTCGCACATAAAGTTTTGTTTCGTACTCCATTAGCAACTCATTGAAATTCGTCCAGTGTTTGGCAATTTATCAATCACTGTTCCAAACAATTTATATTAAACAATAGGTACTCAATTTGCCACTCCATATTAGATTTCACTCAAAACGCGCGCACTCATAATTACTTGTAACATATTTTGTTATTTCTCGATTTATGGCCACTTGTGGTCTTAATACCAAATAATAAAAAATGTACCTCGGATTTTACAAATTAGGTGTTATGTAAGGCCGCATTTGGCAAGTATTTTTTATGATTATGGAAGGCGGATACATTCTTGTGTGACACCTTTTGGTACGTAACAGTTCCGCCAATGATTGCGCGCCTTTGAGAAAATAATATGGAGGTTGGGCAAAGTGGAAGTCCTATGGGAATGGGAATTGGGGAGGATAATTTGGGATACGGGCCTCTGGTACTATCATTCACTTAATGAAGCAAATCAGCAAATCTACTACTTACACACCAGTGTCTGTTATATTTGTGGTAAATAAGTTGCGTATTATAATAACAATGGCGGACGCCTCAGCCTTCTTATTTGACACATACGAGTACAAGTGTTTTTTTATTAGAAATGGTGCATTTTTTAATATCCTAATGTTCCCGGTTTACATTTATTATTCCATATTTTCTCTTTCTATAAATAAATAACAGTGGTGAGCCCTTTTTCATGCATGTCATAGTTCTAGAGAAGCCATCCCCTCTGGCACGAAGGACACCGAAGTGGAGGCAAAAAATTTGGAAAGGGGGCCCCTTTAGGCGCAACTGGGACAAAAATCCAGACAGATATATTATTGGTCACAAGCCTTCATAATTAGTAATAATATAAATAATAAAAGGATATAGGACAAAAATAGTTGAGCACGGCCTTACCCGCGAGTTATTTGATATCACCAATTCACCAATGAAGGGGATGGTTGATTCATTTTCTCCTAATAAGGTAACAAAAGCTAATCTTGTCAAACACTGGCAGCTGATTACAATGAAGACTACGACTTCTTAGACGTCCATTGTGTTAAGTTAACCGAACTAAGAAGTAATTTACCTTCAAAGATTCGACAAGACAACAATACTAAAATACTACAGTTATTATGATTTTAACAATTTTTCTCTCTCCTTCTCTGTCTCTCTTTAAGTCGTTCCCTTGGTGCAGAGGATCGTAGCTTTAACGGTGCTTTTTTGACGTGCCATGTGCGACGGTTCTTAGATATTAACCTACCACGCATGAAGTGTCAGCCTATTTATTGTCTAACTGGCAAATTCCTGCATTTTTGAAACTTAGTCCTCGTCATAATACCTAAAAGACCTCGAGGTGACAGCCCTTAGAATAGTAAAGTTAATAACTTTTAAAAATTCATTATAACATTTTTTAGAAACTACGCAATATAATATGCAACCTTACGAGTACAACTAGCACAGTAAGACTATTAAATGCTTAGCTAACTATCTACCCCCCTTCCCAGGAGAGGGTGAAAAAAAGCAAAAGGATATGAGAATAATTTTACATGTAGAAATGCAAAGTTCCGGAGAAAGGAAATACATTTTGCCCTTATCTTCCGCTGTTAGTACAAACAGGTAAATCGCGTTTATCTAACTAGAGGAGTACAGTTAACAGAACATCAGATGCCACAAACTGTCAAACGACATACATATATGGACATAATTATAAAGTCGGATTTAGGTAGTTCGGGACTATTCGGAATTTCGAATTTCATATCACTGATGTGACAGATTGCACTAAGATGTTAGGCTGCTGAACGGTACTGGTAAATCGTTTCGGCTTAGGTTTAAGCAACCACCAGATAAAATGAAATATAACGCCCAAAAAATCCTAAGTACTTACCAGAATTTAATCCCCATTTTATTATGAAATGATCACCAATAAACGTTAAGTCTGCTAACCTAAAAAAACGTAAGTATCGTCAGAATAATCGCTGAGCTACCCAAAAAGGCCACGCGTGCACCAAATTTGTACTCGCATTGTATTTAAAAATTTCATCCAAATAGTTACATATTTTTATCCTAATAAATTAAAGTAATGCGTACAAAAATCATTGTATACCCAAAAAAATATAAATGAAGTTCTAAAGATTTACCGATACTATATACCATTTGACGATTGATAGTAAATAAACAAAATCTTTTTCTCTCTGTGCCGACCAAGTAAAATGGGTAAAATTCAGTTCTGGCACTCGCCGTTTAGTGGTCGCAGTTCTAAACTAACCTAACACAATTTTTTATCAATCAATTTAATATACTTGGTTATATGAATACATTTTATGGCAAACGTAATGATATATTTGGGTAAGAATGACACAAAACTTTGCTAGTTAAAATTTGGTGCACGCGTGGCCTTTTTGGGTTACGAAAAGTTTTTGTAGTGCAGGCATGACCTAAATAGCCCGAAATATTTTGGTACAGGTTTCGTTTATTTGTACATATTATATTTATTTTGGATGAGGCTGTTTGGGTAACGATTGTGTTTTTGGTGGTCATTTAATTTGTTCCCAATCGTTTCTAGGGTTACATGCTAGATGATGCACCTAATAGGCGGCCAAATGGATTCCTCAAACTAACCACACGATGATGGAAGGTGTTACTTTTGACACATATTATTACGTTACTATTGACTATCGCGTGTTACTTTCATGTTACGTCATGACTCAAAATGTGACTTTACGTTACCTTTTTCGATAAAGTTAGAAAATTGTAGGTATCGCAAAGTATTTCGTCATCGTCAACAACATAATTGGTGCACTTTATTAATTTAAGAAAGAAATTGGTATTTGACCACCTCTTTTTTGGTCTTCAGATGTCAGGAAGGTAAATGTTACTATTGTCCCGATCTGACTTTTTTATCTTTCTAATGTGTCATTTTACTATCTGTCACTGGCAACACTGGAAAAATAGCAGTATCTGTTCAAGACATTACTCATTAGCGCTAAAATATTATAACTTTAGGAAATACACTCCGCAACTTCTACCAAGTTGTTGGGCGATTCCATTCAGTCAGAAAGGCGCTAAACCATAATGAGCCAAACTTGAGAACTTTTATATACTTCCTCTATTATGATTAATGCCTTCATGTTATCTGAATGTGCAAACAAAGTTTAGTACTTAATATTCTTACTCAACATGCGATTTTATTAATTTGTTTTGTCCTATAAAGTTTGTATGTATGCATGGCCGGGTATACATTACTGTTTCATGCAAAATCTCGTTATAATTAAATGAAATATTACAATATTTATAGGTAATAGGTATATAACACATAAGCTACTTTTTAAAGGCGGCGAAACTTCCGACGGGACCTAGTTATGATAAGTTATCATACACAATATCGACACGCACGATAGATAAATTAGTTGATTTTAGAAGCATAACTTTTTGTTCTTTTTTTGTTTTTTAACCATCTGGATGGTAGAACTTGCAGTTAAATACGTTTGGGGTGGTTGACACAAACAAAGTTAAAGTCTGGTAAAGATCCATACAGCTCAGTTGCTCTTATCTGCTTAGTATCTTTTATCGAGAACCAAACCAGTATTATTAACCAGAAACCACTTTACACGTACATTTTACATGAATGAATGCCATTATCCGTCTTGTGTGGCTTGTCGTGGTTTTATAAAAAAGGAAAGTTTAGTATCCCCTGCCAATTATGTATAAGCATAATAATTGACCCAAATACAGTTCAGTAATTATATAAACAAAAAAATATCTCCGGACATTATTCACACAGCACCATCTAGTCCCAAACTAAGCATTGGCTTGTGCTATGGGTGCCAGACAAAGGATAAACATTACTAATATGTAAATGCATACTAATACTAATTTAATATTAGAAACACCCGTACCGATACAAACTGACATGTTCATGCACAAAAATGTTTGTGCCGCGCAGGGATCGCACCCGCGACCTCTAGTGTCGCGACGAGCGACTTCTCGACGATTATACCAAATGGCACCAATATAATGAATTATTTGTAAGAAATTCAAGTCAAAAGCATCAAGTAATAAATTAATAACTTAATAACGTTTAGAATTTTGTGAAGCAAGCAAGCAACGATTAATAATAATAGATTGATATTTACTAAACAAGATATTTTACAAGATATAATACTTTTGCTATACCGTACACTTCCTTCAGTAGGCCTAAAGCTAATAACGATACTAATTGAAATAGGAGAGCAAACAGAAATAATGAAAAAAATAATTTGATACTACACTGCTTTATTAACCTTTTTAAAAAGTTTCTATCTACTTTATGAGATGACTTTTTACTATAGGTATTAGTTTCTATTTACATACAGTTCGACCTGAGTGTACCAGTACACTCAGCAGGAAATCAACCTTTCTCTACAACTAATTTTCAGCTTTAAGTTCAGTTTCAGTTGAGATTTTATGACAGATAAGAGTAGGTTAATCGGCTGCTTACTGAACTTAAGTCATATCGCTGGAATTCGGTAAAAAGAGAACGTTTTTTATATTACGACATATTTTATACTAAATATAATTTCGTAGCTAGGGAATAAGGAAATCAATATGACTACCACGTTTCAGCACCCTGATTATGAGAGGTGTTTTATTTCCCATACGCAAATTAATTGGTCTCAAAATATGATATTACTTGTAACAAGAGTATTTACAAGCTTGGTTGGCTTTAGCGAGTCTCTCGAAATATCCATATTATTATTATATTACATTGTACAAAAAGTTAAGAGTCTTGAACGTCTTAATTTGTGCCTTATTACTGTTTCTATAAGGCGGTTTTGGGATACAATGATCATTAAAAAAATTACACTAGTAATATAGGCCAGGTGAAGCGATGATCTGCGAACAGGTTTACGATACATTGCTAGTAAATCACTTAAAGCTAACTTATATATTTTATTGTAAACCCAACAACAATGGACCCAAACTTGACTATTATTTTAGGCTGTACTAATACTATTATTATTATAATTATTACATTTATACAGTAAAGTAGACTTAAGTAGGTAGTAGGTATAGTTGCCACTGTTTCCTTATAAAGAAAATAATACACTCGCTATTTAAGTGATCTCACATTGCATTGGTTTGTGAACACTTTTAGAAGTAAGATTCAGAGTTAAATTATGCAGAATGGTGCAACTTTAATTTAATAATAACATATTATATTGAAGATGGTGATTCGGTATCACCGAAAATCTGTTTAATTTGTTTCTCACGGAACTATAATAGGTACTACGCCTGTCACCCATCATTCTAACAATAACTTGATGATTTAATATTAGAGGCTGTTTTTAGGACTCGTAATTTTGTGACAAGCCACAGTCTGAGTGACACGTTTTTAGGCCAAACAATGTTACTTCTAAGTTTTACCGTATTGTTAAATTGTTATAACTTGTTTTAGTTTGATGTTGTCAAACTTCTTTATGGAAGAGGAAAATCGGCCGTAAAGAAGTTAGAACGCGAGGATAAGATTGACAACGTGAGGAAGGTAGAAAGTACGACACATTTGGAGGTGCCTCAGGTTACGCTTATCTCAGAAAACACTATTTGATGAGAAACCGACAACAATTGACGTGTTTGACAAGGGTCCTTGCATAAAGGCTTGGCGTGACGTGACAATGAATGGAAATCCATAATTTTCATAACCTCTACGGTCACATTGCAGGTCAAAAAAGTCGCCCACATTTTTTGATTTCCCATAAAATACATCTCCATCATTTAAATCAAGTCCTCGTCACATTGATCACCGTGGGTAAAGTTTTAGGCGGTATTTAATGTATGAATTCTAATCGGTCAATAAAACTACGATGTTAGTTGTATTTTCTATTTTACATGACTGTGAATTTTGATGTATCGTTACGACTAGATGACTGCAAAAGTTCGTTCTATATATCAGAGGTGCAAGTATTTGAATGAAAACCAATTACCTTTTTTTTTAAAGAGTGATAAAAAATCAACTCATCACACACATCATTACATCAACATAAACTGTTTTTTCATCACTAATGAATATTATTACTTTGACGATGTACTTCGTTTAGGAAAGATCGAGTTTACTAATTTGATCCTGTGTCAAATTGAACCCTTTGTCAATGGTTGAGGACTTTCAATTAAATCTACGCTTTATCATCTATAAAGCGTAGATTAAATTGAAAGTCGATAACTACATATTAATATAATGGAAAGTAACTTCCACGGATGGTTTTGCCGGCGTGTAAATTGTAGCCTATGTGTTATTCTGATGTTTGAGTTACATTACTATAATAATAGAAAGTTTTATGTGATCAGTCGTATTTGAGTGAACGAGAAACAAAATCCATCCTTACAATTTTTTGTAAATTTTATAATATTAGTAGGAAGTATGCTTTTATCAATAGATTTCAACAACACATAACCTAACAAGGAATGTTTGTTATTGAACCATCACAATCATTTGTAAACAATTATTATTTGCGATATTAGTTTAATGTTGTAGCATAACTGAGAATGCACGGTCATTCCCCAACAGAAAACAATATCAAGGACATCGTTTTTACCTCCAAGGAAAAACCATTAGACAATGAAACTGTTTATTTCTAAAGCGACCTGGGAGACATTAATATCTGCTAAATATTCCGCGTGCGATAAACACGTATCCCTGCTACTAAGCAAGTAAACATGGTTTGTGCGTCCATTTTCGACTGTCCATTTACTTAGAAAATAATATCAAGATAACTGTATTTGCGTTGGGAGAACACCAAGTAAAATCTTCCCAAGAATTATCTTCTAAACTGCATTTATGTAAAGAAGATCTTTTTAGGATGCTTTTAATCACCTACTACTCCACTACCTACCAAACTCTCGCGATTTCTCATTCACACCTGAAAAGGACAAGCCAGTACCTGCCTTATGACGATTCCTCATGCCCAGCCTATGTACAGGTCTTGGTTTGAATTTCAGTCTTGCCCATATACATAGAGTCTCATAATTATATCATCATTTATATACTAACAAAAGATTATCATCATTAATCAAATCGGAATTAATCCGATTCCATATTAAGTAGCTTAAGCGGTAAAGACACATACAAATTATAAGATAAGTAATAAAAGAGAAATAATACCCTCTCGTGTTGTACTCGTAGAGATCAAGGAAAACGTGGAAAAGCAATATGCCTACAAACTGTTTAATTGTATATTTAGTAAGTAAGTAAGATCGATAAGATGATAGCAAACAGTTCCTCCTCGTATGTATTTTAAGAAAGATGACATATTACCTCTAGAAGAATAATTATTGCTTAATTTTGGGTCGGATATCTCTCATCAAAAAAATATATACGAGTAGGTATATTTATTAAAAGTTTCAAGACTATTTTATATCTTATAGGTCACTTTCTCATATCATAGGTGTAATAACTATGACACCTTTGATCCGACGAAAGAAATAACGCTTACTGTGTCTAAAAAAAAACTCAAAAATCAAATCATAAATAATTTTAGTATAAGTAATCGTACACTAAGCAATTTTCGTAGCGACTGTGATTTCAATAACAAGAGTGTTATAGTATTAAGCTTCGAAAAATTATCTTCTTAATAATGAGAAATCTCTCAGTACTTAATTTCTGAAATGAAAAGCATGCCGCGAAATAAGGTAGGTATATCGTGTAACCATGATTACAGTCCACGCAAGCTCCAATTAGATTAGAACAAAGCACTCAGAAAATGATGAAGTAATCCACAAATGCCCGAATAATAGAAACGACACCAAATATCCATCACGAACGAGCGAAACACGCAACATATCGCAAATAAATTACGGTTCTTATTTCCCCATTTATAAGAGAAATGATCGCAATGTGCTTAGAGAGCGCAATATTCAAACTATATTTCAGTGCAGGGCATCTCCATCGGAATAACTTAAAATAGTTCATCTACAATAGTTGCAATCTTTATTATGGATCTAACCGACGCCCGCGGCTTCGCCCACGTGAACTCTAACATGTCACAGAAGATTTTATAACGCAATTCTAAGGAAAGTTATTTTTTCTACGATAAAAAATAACTGCACTCTCAATAGTATAAGCTGGTTCAATTTAAGTATTGTCTAAGAATAAATCAGATAAATTAAAGTTTAAATAAGTTATTAAAATGTGACAGTTAACATCGATCAGAAAGTGTTAAGTCCACCGTGCGAAATTAATATTTATTGTGACATTTAAACTTACTTAAAATAACAATAATTAATTACGTGTCTGATAAATATTTTATAGAAGTATTTATTAATTTATGTGTTTAAATATAGATGCGCTTAACTACATATTATATTCGACCTTTACATAATATTGTTTGATTGCGTGGGCCTGAATACTGAATACAAATAGTATTTCTCTGTTAAAAGATAAATTTAAAGATTTTAAAAGAATTGTTAAATATGCTTCTCTTTTATATTCTTTTTCATTCATTACAAATGCAATCGCTGTACCTAAACCATTATAGGATTCGTTATTTTTAAAATTATTTATACAACCGCGTAAGGCATAAGGTAAAACTATTTTTAAACACGACTTGATTTTTACTTGATTTCAGTGATGTAGCTATTCATTTACCAGCAATAATCTTTGAATAGGCCAATATTCTTTTAAATTGAGCGTAAACCAAATTGATCTTCAATCGAGAGTAAATTAGACCAGAAATAGAATTGCGAACAATATCATCTACGCTTCAAACGATGATATCGTTTCTGAATACAAAAGAGGAATTCTTGCGGGTTTGATTGAGGTAATAACGCATTCGACGTCTACCTCCCATGAAATAAATATCCAATTGGACATTATTTGTTAGTTTTCACGCAGTGCCATCCGAAATTTAAAAACTTGTACTATATCTGTTAGTAACGAATAAACTCAAAATACGCAAAATAAACACGACAAGCCTTGGACATTATTTATTTATAATACGAGTACATACATAATAGAGATATGGAACATCTACTAGACTAATACAAACAGACATGTTCATGTAGGTATAAGTTACAGTCAAAACCCTTAACCAGTCAATAAGGTTATTGACTAAGGGTGTCGGTCAAAACCCTTATTGACTGATTTTATACAACGTGTTAAGTTAAATGCGCAAAACCTCAGACACCCCAAATTATTTTTAATACAATTGACCTAATTGTGAAGGAAAAAACAACATAAAAAAGAATTAAAAGGTTTTATGAGCTGTTTTAGTTTTACTGGCAATTCTGATCGTTTCTTGCGTCTGCGACGACGCTTTGTCGAGGGACGAGTCGGTAGGTATGGTTTGCGCACGTGACGGCTTGATCTATTAATAAATAGACAGGGCAACATTTTTATTGAATATTTTTTGAAAAATGTGACCTATATTAAAAAGTGGTTTAATGGATTCCCTCGTTGTTCTGATCAAACTAATTTCAGGTTTTGCGCATTTAAATTAACACGTATATTGACCGACACCCACAGTCTATTGACTGATTTAAAGACCAGACGTTCAGTCAATATAGGTTTTGTATTGAGTTCGGTTCTGGTTCGGAGAATTCGGTTCTGGCACTCGCCGGCCGCTGCCGCGGCACACAAATGTTTGTATTTTGCAAGAATCGAACCCGCGACTTCTGTTGTCAAACGTCTAGTTCGCAACCATTACATCAAACCATTCATCAAGGAGAAACTAAATCAAAACAATAACCATATGATTTTACACCTTAGAAACAAGGCAGATTCCATCTAAAACAAGTCGCACATGCAGTAGATGCGAAATTAAATTCGGTTATTCCATTCAAAACAGATCGTACGAGCAAGAGTAGAAGTGAAATTTAAATATTCGTATTATGAAGATGTCGACAAAGCGGAATGACGGTAGCTTCTGCTGAACCTCAAACGGCACAAATATGTAAGTACAGTATCAACTTTATTTATATACATTCCAGCCATAGTAGAAAGAGTGGAAAGTACGTTATCTTCATATAGGTAAACGAAACGCGCTCGGCTTGTATGAATGCGCCATAATACTCGTACAGGTACCGGAAAACTTCTTGAACATCGGTCGGCGGAGAGGGGGAAACCGCGCATGTGCACTTGCACATGACCAATCTCACGAACGCTCTTTGTCAGAGGTAGGTAGGTATGCTTCTGACCAACAGCGAGCAAGCGTGTCAAACTTCGTGTTCTGCGCAATCCCTACCCTATATTCAAGAAGTTTGCCGGGGCCTGAATTTGCGTCGCCGCATGTACACTTAAACAAATTCTCGACCCTGTTTTTCAATGTGCGGGGCTAACATCGCTCAAGGTTCGCGCGTTACGGCTTTTCGGCACGTCACGGCTAAGGTGAGAAATCTGAGAGAGGCAAGTATGGTAGGCAATCATATCGCGGAGATAGCCTACTGTGTATTCTTTTTACTATGTTCTCTAGCTGTTTTGGCTCGTAAACATGGAGTCTAAGTGCTCATAGGCCTTTCCGCGAGAGGGCTCTGCGTTTGTTAGAGTCATCTATTCTCAAATTTTGAGTTGATGAGAAGGTTAAAGCTAGACATTTATTTTTATTACTTGCCTGGATTATAAGCAGTTGCTAAGGCCTATTGCGGGACACGTTACTTAGCAGCTTTGCTTTTTTGCTGTAATGTTATATTTTTCTATGATCCTACCTAATTCTGACTTGAATACATAGTGCTGAACATTTATTTCGCATAATAATATCTCGCAAATTCTTTTTTTTTTTTTTGGCTGGCAGTTGGCAAATCTATGTGCTACGCATAAGCATGACTCCAGCTACGAGACATAGTTAGCTACATAGTTGCACAAGCTAATCCGTGTTAGACAACATACTGTGTAACCAAGACCACTGAAGTCAAAAGAAAGGAGGCGTTAATTTTAGGGGCTTTAAAAATCGTAACACCAGTTTGCAAAGTGAAAAACCAGGGAGGTTTTGGTCGATTGGAGTCATACTCCGCCACCCCTCAAATGTCCCTATAAATCGATGGCCATCCATAAAGGATCATTCCGCAAAAAAGGGTAAAACCCAACGCTGACTTTAAGTTTTTATACGAACACTTTTATCTCCATAAAAAGTGTGACAAAGTCGCAAAACAATGTCCACGTAAAACCAGTCCTTCTTAAATGTAACATACGCTGTCGCGTAACAAACAGTTGTGACTGGCAAAAACTCTAGTATTCATATTTTTTGGCAAATTTTATCGCTGTCACTGTAAATGCCTGGTCATATAACAGGTATCTTAAGCTGTCGACTTTGAAAACTTTGACAGTGGTGATATCTGACAGACAAATTATAAGGTTAAGTTATCTGGCAGCGGTGAAAATGGCCCTTATTAGCCCTTATTCTTATAAATTATACCTGTTTTAGAAACAAAGTACCCCGACAAACAACTAGTCACAAGATAACAAACTGCTTGTGCAGTTCACATAATGGTTGTGTCATGGCTGAGATCCAGTTTAATAAAAAAATACTAAAACGTCCGTTGAAGGAAAGAAATAGCTTCAACCGCGAAGTTTAAAGTGGCTGTTGAAAAGATATTTCTATTCCGCAAAGCACTCCCAGCTACAGATTAGATCTGATTCAATTCAATATTTATTATCTTCTATAATTTAACGCAGAATGTTTAAAGGGGTAGCTCAAATGTTTGTCTTGTACGTTCATTAAAACATATTGCCTACATTATATTATTACGCCGACCCTCAAATAATTTTGGAGCAAAACACTAGGTATTTACCAAATAAGTACTTGTGTTGTCTGATGATCTGACTTAGCTCTTTTCTGAAATTTAGGTAATTACTGATCATTTAGATTAAATTAATTAAAAGTTTCATTTACAAAGAACAATATAAGAAGAAATAGATATTTATGTACATTGTTCTAAGGCTTGGATTTCAACCAACCCGCCCACGCTTAAAAGGTAGAGTCATCCCAGTTTATTATAATTTCAATTGTACATTATTTGTCTGACATTGTGCGATTTTAGTAAACAAACGAATAAGGAAACCACGATCTAATTGTGACACAGTTTTGTCAACCTGCGAGAGTATGTTTTGCTAACGAACACACGTTGTAACATGTCAAGAGTATCTTGAAAAGACGTTGCATGCTCGAATAGTAAGAATTTCACGCAACATGAAATAGAAAAGAAAGGGGACAATATTATTTTGTGTATAGAATACTAACTCCCGAGACTTCGTCTAGATGGGATCAAGAATATGGCCCGTTAGTAGGATAAGAACTTTTTGCGCATAGTAGATTTTACATGAACAAAATTAATAAATTAATATTACTGGACATTATTCACACAGCACCATAATACACCCTAGCTAAACATACCTTGTACTATGTACTCGTATGCGTGTAATCTAAGAACCTAATAATAAATATTTTAAGTAGTATTTATGACAAACGTTCAATCATCATCATATTAATGTTCGCAACTAATACCTGTCTTTACACAATCCCATACATAACGCCTCGGTTCGAGTGCTCCCATTCTTCCCGTGAATGTGTGACAGCTGTGGCGTTTGCTATAATTAATGGTCGGGAGTGTTCACATAGTTCACTAACTATCAATGGCAAATCGATTATCACTATATCAGCGTGTGTTACATTTACTAAGGACTGGTTTGGATAGCGAATGAAATACATAATCTATTTGCGGCAGCACTTTTTTAAGATTATATTGAGAGTGCCAGCGATACATGATCTTTTATTTATTTAGTTTCACCTGTCCCGATGTTTGTCTGTAAAAAAATCTTGCAAGTTAAATTTGATCCACGTCCCAAGTACCGATTGAGCTCTAATTTTGCATACTTGTGGAAATTGAATGAAGATGTAAAATTATTATGTTTAGGACCTAATCTGATGCTGGAACCAGCCGGTGGCCATAGAAACTTGGTAGTTAAACAACACAACCCCATCGAGTTTAAATCCCCATCCCCATTCCTCTTGACGAATACTTCAAGCTTGATGGTGATCAAGGTCAAGGTGGTGGAGCTGGAAGATAACCATAAAAGCTTGTTTTAGATATTTTTAATTTTGAATTTTGCTTTTCAATATCGTAAGTGAACATGATGTCAAGATTTGTATTATAATATAGCGGGCGCCCACGGTTTCACCCGCGTGGTTCCCGTTCCCGTGGGAATTGATCAATCAATCAATTCAATTTTTCTCGCCGTAAAAACCATCCTTGAACTCCAACGAACATTTAAAAAAAATTTTGGCCGAATTGGTCCAGGCGTTGTTGAGTTATGCGCTTACCAACAAATTTTGCGATTCATTTTTATATTATAGATAGGTTTGACAAACAGTCCAAATCTTTTTTGATAAGCTGTGTCAACGCCTCGATGGTCTAGTGGTTAAAGTACCGGGACGAGATCTCGGGGTCCTGGGTTCAATTCCCGGGTCGAGCTAGGTTTGTGTCGGTTTTTTCGGACACTGCTCTGGTTTGTGATCACCAATCCGCATTTGGCAAGCGTGGTGATTAAGCCAGTACCTATCATTGTAACGATAATTTGATTTCAAGGATGGAGGCCTTTCCCCTGCAGTGGGACATTAACAGGCTGACATTTTTTGTAGATTTGTTACGCCAAGTAACACATAGTAAGTAGCACTATGTCATACCATAATGTGTGAGAAACTGATTATGTGAAGCTTTGAAATTACCATTATACGCGGATTATAGTGAGCCCGCTAATATAATCTGTTTGTATCAAGCTAATTTGGCATGTCACGTGATATCTCCCTACCCTGATTCAATTGCGCGAGTAAGCTTTCTCTTAATTACCCACATTTCGTCAATCTGCCTAATTGTGTTCATTCGTTAATTTCTATTGAAAAAAAATTGTCTAAAAGAATATTTCGCCTACAAGTGAGCTAGAGAATTTTCGTTTGTTAAGATAAATTGTTAAGTTAATTTAAGTGTGTAAAATTGTCTTTGTATATTGTTATGCCCTAACAGGGTTGCATGTCCTGGAACTTTTATAATTATGTCAACATTGTAACCACATGTTATGCAATAAAAACTTTGACTTTGACTTTGACTTAATTATTACCTTCTCGGGTGAGCGATGTTTGATCTAAACGCAATTCTATAATTGACTGGGATGTGAATTCAATTATACAAACTGGTTTGTGCAGTAATTTGCTTCGATTGCAAAGATATGACACTTTTGAGCGATCAATACTACGACGATAGGACGGGGGACCAGCATTTTTGTGTTATATTTATTGGCAGAATACTTACCCAAAACTTGAAACTAATTTATGTGTGGAAAAATAAGAGTGACGAGCCATTTGGTGTAATGATCGAGAAGTCAGCTGTTACACCAGAGGTCGCGGGTTCGATCCCCGCACGGTACAAACATTTGTGTGCATGAACATGTCTGTTTGTATTAGTCTGGGTGTTTCTATGTATAATATGTATGCAATTACAAAAAAAAGTATATAAGTAATGTTTATCCGTTGTTTGGCACCCATAGCACAAGCTAATGCTTAGTTTTGGGCTAGATGGCGCTGTGTGAATAATGTCTAGAGACATTTAGGTATTAACATTTAGGTGTAATGCTGCAAACAATTTCTGTCTGTCAGTCGAAATAGGCACAGTCTCGACTGGAAAGGGACCACTCTCTTATAGAAGATCGACGTATGTATGTACTAGTAAGTTTGCTATTGCGCTCCGTTTTGGTTTGGTGAGAGAGAGTGCCGGAGAGCCAAACCTGGGAAAAAGGGGGGCCCTTTCCCATTCCCGATTGCTCTTCTCATTTTTTTTTCAAAGGCGGCCAATGCTTCTTGTAACTATGAAAGAAGGACAAAAAAATTGGGTCCCTCTTATTCCCTTAGGTCCCTCTATTAGACATTATATTGTTATTAAGTTGACATTATGTTATTATTAAGTTAATATTGTACAACACAAAATGATTTCAAAAAGGCTATCATATGTAACTGTTGAGTTTCTTGCGGCACTTCTTCTCAGCAGCAGGCCATTCATTCATGTCGAAGTGCTGGTAGGAAAAAAAGTTTATGACGTGCAAAAGAATTTCTTGGTAAATCAAATTGCAAAATAAATACTTTGACTTTGACTATCTACGTAAGTAAAACAAAATTTCAACATTTTTCGTGTTTTCACGAAATTTTCCTTCGTCCTACAAAAATACGATAAGCAATTGGTCCCAGATGCTATCACAATGTAGCATAAACACAAGCCGTGTTAGAATCTTGAATGGACGCCTTAGAAAACTGAGACACAGATTGCAATAAGCTTGTCAAGAAACACCAACGACGTAGTCGATTTCATCTCTATTCATCTGTTTTATTAATAATTCGAGTAATATTAATATTGACGAAGGCTCTCGTTTGAGTAAATGGGTATTAATTAATATAAGGCGGGATGACTTGTAGATTAATTTGACTTTACAGTGATCATCCACCACAGATTTACATCTGGTGCAAGTTTCACGAATGTTTCCGTCCTGACTGATGAATATGAATGAATGGAATCGCTTCTGGAGGCTTAAGGTATTTTTAATCCTTCCTGGGTTCTCTTTGTAAAACTTTTTATCGTTTAAAAAGGGTTCATTCGATTTTAATATAAGGATTCGTATATTTTCAATGATCCTTGCTACAATATTTGGTTGAATTGAATATTTGTAACCTTAAAGTTTTATTTAACCTTAAAGTTTTATTTATTTAACAAGTTTACCATAATATCTCATTTTGAATTTCATTTAATTGAATCATGAGTCAATCGTGAGAAATATTTTCTTTTTTTGGTTAAATGTATTATTCATCATATTTTCAAAGGTAAGTGTTATCTCTTCTTGAAAAATGAATATTAGTGATATACAAGTGAAATATTTTATTATGTAAAAATAAATAGACAAAGAATCTAATTACTTATTACTTTTTAATAGAAGAAGGCATATTTGTTTCATATTACTTTTAAAAAAATTCTCAGAAAACAATATTAATACCGTTATTTTTCCCTATTATTTTGTGGTATTACCATTTGAAGGAAAGTTCAAGGTATTATTTATTTAGTTAGATTCCATTGAATGAAAATTTTGACTTCCTATCGACAGTTAATTAGTTTATTAGTTAGTAGTTGAGCAGCTACAGAGAAGAGCTGCTAAATTAGTTTGCTTACCTTTGATAAAAAGTGTCGTAGTCATCCAAATTAACTGTAGAGCGACCGTCGAGAGTGTCATGTTGGACTCCAGCTGGCTCTTCAGTGCGGGAACACGACACAACGCCGCATCGTTATACAGCGATACTTAATTATAGAAACTAGATACCCAAACTTTATCCGATCTGAAAAGGACCATTTACACGTTTTTTTTCTTGAAACATACTTTAAAACTTCCTAGAAACATAATAACAAATCAGTGTGGCGCAACAGAAACTCGATTTAAGTAATAAATTTTTTACAACGTTCGTAAAGTGTGATTAACGACTCGAGTGAAAGTCGCGGGCGGCGGCGGACGCGGCGGCGGCTTGCGGCGGGCGGCGCGGCGATCGTAGCACTGACGGCCGCCGCTACGAGCTGCTACGAGCCGCTACGACGCCACCGCTACGGAGGGGACTGAACAGTGAACATACCTCCGGCCTACACTGATTTTTATTGACGGAGATGTAAAAATTATAAAACCAGTAAATCTGCGGCTCAGAGATTTCCTTTTATGCAACGATAAATATCCCCGCCTAATACCATAAAAACTTATGGAAAAGGAAATATAATTTGTAATGTGCTGGGGATAACAAAATTGAACACATAAAAATGTGTTGGTAATAAAAAGCATTTTCGTCTGTAAAATTATACCATTTATGAGTAATTGATATCTCTTGAGCGACTTATTTGAGATTTTAATATGGGAATTTAACTTTACCCTTCTCTTTCCGCCTATCAAGTGTGATGACATACGAATCGCTGCCGCTTTTTAATACATACGAGAAAAAGTGATAATGATCTCTAAGTGGTAAATTGATATTCAGTTTATGTAGGTGGTCTTTTGATGTTCCATTAATATTTAGAGTACAAATTCATAGAAATAAATTGTTGGTGGTAGGGCTTTTTCAGAGTCCGACTGGCTAGCTACCAAAGGTGAAAGTTTGGCAGCACATTGAAGGACGCTTTCAGGTGAAGCTTCCCTTAATGGAATAGGCCGCAGTGGCCGCTTCCCATCAGGTGTGCTGCGTGCCTGTCTGCCAACTGATCAAGTACCTATTTTAAAAATGTTAATATTTAATACTTATGTTGAAAGCATTATTTGAAGGACATACACCTCTTGCAGCTTGACTTTAGCATCAAGTAATCTTTTCACTTAAATCACTAATCGGTTCGTACGTACTCTTAATTAGTAAATATCTGCCTATTAGGTAGCAACTCAATAACAT
Organism: Mecyna flavalis; assembly: GCA_949319885.1. NCBI lineage: Eukaryota > Metazoa > Arthropoda > Insecta > Lepidoptera > Crambidae > Mecyna > Mecyna flavalis. The sequence goes on from OX439426.1 coordinate 7,613,405, forward strand.
TCAGTGATCAAAGTGCTTTGCTCGTTAGCCGTTTGCGCACGAAAGGACAACCTGACATCGTTTTACGTGAATTTTAAGCGGGCTACTTTATAGTATGTAATCAATTTACCATGTAAGGAAAATTTAATAGTAGATGAGTAATCGCGGTATCTCCCGCGGGGATTGACTTAGCCTTTTATAGTGATCCTTTTGGAATTATGTTTGACAGCTTTAGAGGTTAGTATCTGCACCGGAAGTACCGGGTACAAATTTTTGGGTAGGACCAAAATGTTGTTGTTAGGTGATTTAATGAAAACACACCGTAATGAAATAGGGGTCCAAATGTGCATGCGCACTCACTTATGTGCTCAATCTTGTATAGTATCTTACATCTTGTATCTATCTATCTATCTATCAAGTCAGCCCGTATCCATCCACGGTTGTATAGGTGTGGTATAGGCCTCCTCTTTGTCACGCCAACTGTTACGGATTTGTGCAAGATTCATCCAATTGACACCGGTGAACCTGACTATGTCATCCAACCAGCGGGCCGATGGTCTGCCTCGCGATCGTAGTGCACCCCTTGGCCACCATCTGTTGTTACCTTTGTCCACCTTTGGTCATGCCGTCTTGCCAACATCTTGTATAGTAAATTATTATTTAGGATAGCCATTGTAATTAGTGTAATTTCGAAAATAAAATAATTAAATAGAATTCTATAAGAGTTTAAATCCATGCCAAAAAAAAATAAATAAGACAGACTTGAAACAATACTACTCGTAGCAAGATCAAAAAGATCTTAAGGCTATTTTGTAGTGATTAGAATCATGAGTGTTTCTACTTATTTTATACATTTAGTTACATTGAGGATTAGAATCAGATATTTGTTTCTTTTTTTCAATTTTGGAGCATCTGTCCAGTAGTCTTTTCCTTGATGTTAGTCTATTATTAGATTACGAAACTGCCGACGCCCGGGATTATGTTTTTAAAATTCCAAACGGGTACTCTCATCGATTTTAAGCTTCCACGTTATATTACTAAAATTTTATCGCCCTACCAAATGTGAGAGTTTGTATTACCTACTTGTTTAATTTTCACGTCTAAAGAAGAAAACTATGAACACGGGTTTATAAAATAAAATTGTTTATGGTACTTAGTCTTACTTTCATGTCGCAACGTAAGTACTGAACTGACGTGATTTTTGGTATGTAAATAGTTTAAGAGTTGACGAGGGACATGATATGCTTCTTCTTATCATAATATCACATTCCTGCGGGATAACTTCGTGTCCACGCGAGCAATGTCGCGGGCGGAAGGTTAGTAACACAGAGATATTTTAATCTCTGGTCTGTGGTTAGTAACTTGTATTTGCAACATGAATAATTCAATAACACCTTTCATAGCATATTACATAACTTGTAATTTAGCAAAACGCTTCACACCGTTAAAGTATTAATATAGTAATAACAACATTTAGTCCGATGTCATTTGCGTCTATTATAACATTTATAACTTCCAACCAATTCGGCCGGGGTCTATCACCCCCATTAAAAAATTATGAGTGCGCGAACAACCTAATGTTTACCTCCACTTATTTCCCGAATGCGAAACAATTCGGTGGCCATTAAACTTGACTACAATAGGAAATTCAACCCTTGTTAATTCCAGCGTGATATCGGTGGCAGTCAAACCCATGGGACTGTAAACTAACTACTTCAGAAAAAAGTTAAGCTTCTGACCTGTGCTAAAGTTGAAATGTATGTTACTGACCCCTTATTTAGTACCCCGTAGTAAGGGGGATATTACTATAACAAACGTTTGTTGAAAGTAATAGTCGTAAGTTCATGTTTACATACAATTTCAGATTAGCAGGTAAGAGCCCACACTTACACTACTTCTTCGGACAGTCGCTCAATGGGCACTATGTTATAATAAATTATTTGAAAATGGTAAAAATATTTATAAACATTTCGTCAATATTAAAAATGACACGCTGAAATGTATATCTGTGCGCGTTACGTACGCGTTTTTGTTATTGTCAGGACAATGTTTGTAAATGAAGATGTTCACCAGAACTAGGCCGATTTCATTCATAAACGAATTATTATTATTTTAAAAAAGACACGCTTGCACGCTTCACAGTGATTGGATATTTCCTCTTATCACTCAAGATTTTACTTGAACAAGCAATTTTAATAGAGCTCTTCAAAATTTTACTTAAAACGGTTAGTCCCATGGGTTCAACTACCAATACCACGCTGGAGTTAACAACAGCTGAATTTCCTGCTTTAGTCAATTTGAGGTAATGGTGCTTTTATTGATTGTGACACAGTTGTTTTTTTATGAAATAGCGGGCAAACGAGCATGCGGCACCGCACACCTGGCAAGTGTCTACTGCCGCCTACAGACATCTACAACACCGATGGAATCATAAATGCGCTGCCAACCTTAAAGTTATGTGGCATTGTGATATCCTACTGAATGCTGTTTCGCAAGAGTATAATTATTAATAATATATTTTATCATTCATGTATAGTAAAAAAATCATTTCAGATCTTTAAATTATTGAAATCCTGTTTTTGAGTAGTTACTATTATTGTACTACGAATACATTTAGGAAGGAAATAAGCGCTCCGTATTATGTTCCGACACGTGCAGTTCAAACTAGGTTTTGTCGCAATATTTTCCCTTACCGCTGTGTTTAATATAAAATAGAAATAGATGCTCGAGCTTGCAACCAAATTGCAAGGATCGCGGCATTTAAAACTAATATAATAATAGTCTGATACAATACGTTATTTAAAAGCAGAGCACGCAAGAAATTTAGTATTTACAACGTCATACATCAATCGGTTTTACTACCTACTTCGGCCAGAGCAAAACGTGACCACTTGACTCATTCCCCATTTTAAAATTGCTTCTCTAGTTTTACCCATCATAAAAGTCATTTTATCGGTATATTCGTTAGCAAAAATCTCGAGTGTGCTAAATTATTTCCAGACTACGGATAATAAAATTGTATAATTAGTTTTACTCTCACAATCTCATTTATATTATATGATTGTTAAATATAAAGAATATTATTATAAACTGTGTATCGTTAATTTAATGTCTCAGGTTTCAGGCGGGTATGGAACCCGCGTCCCTCGCAATCCAGACAGTTCACTTCCAACACTATACAACCGATTCCTAACCGACCTGCGGATCTCCCTTATTCGGTTTTCTATATATTGTGCCGGTAATATTTGGAAACGAACTACGTCTTATTTATTCACGTGCAGGTATAAATTATTTTCTGTAATAAACTGACATAACATTTTAAAAACCAATACCTACACGTAAATGTTTTTTTTTGCCAAAGTTGATTTTGATTGGATTGCTATTTTAGTCGATCAGATATTATGGGTCGATCGATTTGGTACGTAAATATTTTTTCACTAGTTGTACATACCTACACACATTTTTTCTATGAGTACTTGGTGTACGCAAAATAAATGTCATACGTCTGAAGTAAATCATGAGACACAATTATAATGGAGACGCATTATCATAAGCCCCGCGCGCGCTACAGAGGCATCTGTTCTCACAAAAAGCCCTCTCTTTGTCACAATTGTATTTCAAATAACTACCTTTATGACATATTTACTCACACACACACACACACACAGTCCTTTCGAAGAAAGGTAACTATGATTCAATGTCAAATATAAAGACCTGTTGTCTAGGACGGGATATTAAAATCCAGTTACAAATAATTTGAAAATCTTGTTAGACAGTTTTCACAAAGGAAGGATTTCTCCACTAAAAAAATGTTTTTAGTGAGAGTAAGCAATCCTTCCTTTCTTGGGTGTAGCTTGGGTTATGCCGAACTTTCCTAGCCAAGTCTGTTCTCCGTGTAGCAATTGACCGGCCCTTTATAAGAAAAAAGCGTTCACACTTTGTAGCCGCAAACTAGCGACGGCTGCGACTGCGTGTGGGACTTGAGACCCATTTTACCTCTCTGGTTTCCCCTTTTCGCCCAACAGGGGACGATCTGTTGGTCGTTCGACGGCGAAAGATCAGCCTTTAGTGTGTAAGTCTTGCTCTTGTGCCCTGTGGTAGAGGACACACCACCCTTCGCCCCCGAGGGCAATCGACGGTGCCTAACGTATTCCCTAAAAAAAATAATGTAGTCACTCAACTGAGCAACTATTCATTTGTCATAAAGAAATTATTACATTGATTTAAACCTGATCTTTAACTTCATCAATTTTAAATTCAATTCACAGATCTGGTAAAGTTCAGCCGTAACACATTTAATTCACACATTTAACTGGTAATCTGGTACTTTACATTGCAATTTGCGACAACGCTGTAATTCCAAGATTAGATGTTAAAAGTCAGACGTCAGACGGTCATTTTTTACCAACGAACATTTGGTTAGTAACGCACACATTTGATTCAATTGCTCGCCATTTAGGGCTATTTAGACCGCTTCAGCGAAATGCTAGAAGCAAGTAATAAGACTTAATGAGAATTTCTATTGTAGAGAAGAAATTGCACATTTGCACACATTGGAAAAATCACAAGTCTGCTGGTATAAAAAGTTTGCTAGTCGTACAAATTAAGGCAGGGTCTTTACGTAATCTTAATAAAGACGTGTACGAGTAACGGAGTGTATGCGAATTCCTTTTTTTGATAAGACATTTCTTTGAAGCCATCCGTGTCCATGTTAATATTATAAATGAGAAAATCAATCTAGTTTGTAAGCATTACCTCTTCACGACATAACGTTGGACCGATTTCAATAAATTATGGTACGAAGACAAGACGCTGCAAGTCGTGAGTTTGAAAATCTTATTTAAGTTAAAGTACGTACGCATTACTAAATTTGACTAAATAATGGGAACAGTCTTCTTATCCCTGAACTATCATTTAGGATCAGTGTAATTAAGTTAATAAACTTCCGCAAAGTCGACTCACACCTAATGCCTGGTTGTGGTCTTGCTAAACAAGTATTAATAGGTGTTGAGTTGGGAAACCATAGGTTCCAATTATTTACCAAAGAAGGGATCCTTTAAGTTAACTACTCGGTGAAACACAAATTCTCTTATATGTTTGTTTGTTGACGAATAAGTAAAACAATAGAGGACGTGTCCCCAAGTACTTCAAGTTGAGCATTCTCGTAAGCGCTTCAAATTTCCTCTAGCCGTCGAGTCTTGAATGTATTTAATATTATTCAGTGTTTGAAAAGGCAGTCCCACACTCAGAGGAGAACAGTTACAGTATTCTTAGCAATTGATCACAGGAAATTAATATGTCAGACAGTTGACATTGTCGACACAATCGAGACCTTAAAACAATGAAAGTCGCTGATTCGCCCTTGATCTCGTTCCATTCGTATCAGATCCACAATTTGGCAGACCACAACACCATTTAAATATGGTATAATATGTTCACCTGTGCGCTATACACATTTTTTTATAGAAAAATTTAGGCAAACTTGCAAACGGTTCACCCGATGGTGAGTGATCACCGCCGCCAATAGATATTTGGAACACCGGAGACGTATTATGTGTTGCCGGAAGGTATTTATTTATGTTAATTATATTTAAATAGTTAAATTTGAAAATATATTTAGGTACCTATATTTGCGAGTATAGCAAGAACATACCTAAATCTTAACATCAATGTACAACGTGCAATTCTAAAAAAAGAAGATGTAATTCTTATAAGTTAACAGCAATTTCAAAGCCGTATCCATATCGCTCAACCAGCAGACCCTTTCACCTTATTTACTACAAGTCAAAAGCAAAACGTCGTGGCTCGAACTCTGATTGGTGTAGTTGCACACGGAAATTGACTGGCAGCAATTAAAGAGCGTCGCAATCGAAGCGGGAAATCAGCCCACTTAGCGCTCGTCGGGCCGCAAGCGCTTACAAGAGGCGCACCACTGCTCGCCTTAGGGTCCCCGCACACGGGCCACACGCCACAGCCATAAACACGAGCCGGCATATTTTCCGCCATCGGCTGTGTCGTGTGGTCTGTGTGTGGTGACCCTTACATAACCCAGGTCCCAGTGTAATACTCCTGCATGCATTACTTAGATCCAAACGTTATGAATTGGTACAATCTGTATTTGGGACGGTAACTTAATTAACACTGAAAAACAAAAATCGTGCCAAAATCATAATACCTTCTTGGCGATGGAAAATAATAACTAGCCGACCTTCTTGTCGGTATCTTTTCGGAAAAAACAACATTCTTATTAAAAGACAGCCGTACATATTTAATTCATATATATGTTTAGTGTATAAATAAAAAGTTATAATATTTTAGCTTATGTATATATTTTTATCTTGGCAGGTGCTTTTTATATGCTTATATGAATAAATAATTTGGTTTTTGATTTATTGCGCGTTACGTAGGTAGTCCTTTTACAGTTTTCTTTATAATACCATCTAATAAAAGGTCGCTGGAATTCGCAGCTCCGTATAATGAGAGTCCTACGCACAATATCCGGTTGCAGGTTGCTTCGGGCCTTCTCCTACATTCAGCCGGATATTTCAATGATGGAGGCCTTTGCCCTTCAGTGGTTTATTAATAGGCGGAAACTTTTTTTTTAAATACTTCAACAATTCAATTCTCGGGCCGAGAAAATAACCCATACATGGCATTTCTGTATGTACCTTAAAAAAACAAAACAATTTGTAAATAGTGAGGATGAAAATAACATACTTTACAAAATAATAGAAATATTCAAGAAATACATATCAAAGGTTTACCAGACCATAACGAACTAAAATGGATAATTGACACAAGAAATTACGCGCGGGTAAAACCGCGGGCGAAAGGCTAGTCAAATAATAATATATTCAGTTTCACAGCCAAAAAAAATCACAATATTTATAGTAGCAGGCAATTTGCGTCAATATCACTTGATGTCGTCCGTCACTAGTTGAAATTCCACCCTGATTTACCTGCTCGCACACGGGTACTTTCATCCCGTAATGGGGTACGCCCTGCCCCCGCAATATGCGGGTAGTTTCCAAGCTCACGCTGCATTTCATCCGAAGCCGACAGTTTGCAGACGACAGAAATACGCAGATTATATGTAGGTATTACGAACATAATTATTATGTTGGTAAGAGATGTTGAAAAGATTCCCTCAGGTTCTTAAGATGCTTGTACAATGTACGGAAATTATTTTTATAACCCCATCTGATGGAACGATTAAGTGAGTATATTTTTTTATTGATGTGCGGCGACTATTTATTCTGCTTTAGCAAGCATAATTATGTTTATATAAAAAAATTAAAGCAATCATTATAGTGTGATCACGTGGTTGATGTAAAAAATATATAATGGTTATCAAGTGTTAAATCTACAAAATCAATTGTTCTAGAATCTAATTGCTATGTTAATATGCATGGAAAAGTAGACAAGTAGGAAGTATGTGTACATGCAAACAAAACGAAGGCATTTACTTGCATGATATACGTAAACCTCTTCAGAATTTTGGATATTAAAGATTCGGATTGGGGTAACATTCTACAATTTTTTCCTCACAAGCCAGCATAGAAGAACATCATTACCTGTATGAGTATACATAGAATAAGCATGCTTCCGTCCAAGGTTCAATAGGGCATAAATTACGAAAATATTTCTGAAAACTAGCTGCGTTAATTTAATTATTCATCGTTCCGTGAACTTTCACTATACGAGTTTTGATAATTACAAAAGTTCTCATAAAGCAGACCATAATAACGGGCGCCCCAACTGTGAGCAATCGCATTCATGCGAGTTGTGGATGGGTGTCGTTAATAAAATAAGAGATAACTTTATACATACATGGTAATAGTAGATTGTTAACCAAGGGCTGTATGACATCAATTGCATACGAGGTTTTTGGCGCCCGAGCGCAAATTAGCCCGAGTATGCAATTGATGCATACACCCGAGGTAAACACTCTGCTTTACATATCGATTGTGAGGTAAGTAAAAAAACTCAACTTTTAAGAAAGAACTCCAAAACACGAAAAAAATTTACTTTCGCGCCTAGTTAGTCGACTGCCTTTTTTACTCTTCACGATTTTATGGCACGCAAGCGCGTTTGATTTTTAATAACATACAATGTGACTGCGAAACAAATCGTTCGATATTTAAAATAAAATCTTCATAAATTCTAATATAATTAATTGTCTTGATTCCGATTCGAGAGAAAAAAAAAATTACCTAACTTTTTAAAAATATTCTTCTTGCAGTATGAGTATGACAGTTCTTTTTTCAAATTCAAAAACCTATGCTGTAATGATATCCATACACCCCGGCATTCAGGGAAGTAAGTGACTACTTACAGAGCAAGAGATATGTAATAGTAGATTGTTAACCAAGGGCTGTATGACATCAATTGCATACGAGGTTTTTGGCGCCCGAGCGCAGCGAGGGCGCTAATTAGCCCGAGTATGCAATTGATGCCTACACCCGAGGTAAACACTCTGCTTTACATATCGATTGTGAGGTAAGTAAAAAAACTTAACTTTTGAGAAAGAACTCCAAAACACGAAAAAAATTTACTTTCGCGCCAATTTCGCGCCTAGTTAGTGCCTTGCCACACTGGCGGTTTGCAAGCGTTTCCAACGCGGAGCGGTCGCGCAGCGAACACGCCGCGTGTCCGCGGCGGAGACGTCGCGGCTGCGCGGCGTGTTCGCCGCGGAACCGCGACGGCACCGCGACGTCAGCGTACATTCAGTAACAGAATGGATTCCGAGGAGGAATTAATATGCACACAAGAAACATAATGAATGTGTGTGTGTTTGCTGCGCGACCGCTCCGCGTTGGAAACGCTTGCAATCCGCCAGTGTGGCAAGGCACTAGTCTAATAGTCGACTGCCTTTTTTACTCTTCACGATTTTATGGCACGCAAGCGCGTCAAATCGTGCTGGCCAGTTTGATTTTTAATAACATACAATGTGACTGCGAAACAAATCGTTCGATATTTAAAATAAAATCTTCATAAATTCTAATATAATTAATTGTCTTCATTCCGATTCGAGAGAAAAAAAAAATTACCTAACTTTTTAAAAATATTCTTCTTGCAGTATGAGTATGACAGTTCTTTTTTCAAATTCAAAAACCTATGCTGTAATGATATCCATACACCCCGGCATTCAGGGAAGTAAGTGACTACTTACAGAGCAAGAGATATGTAAAAACATTTTAATGACCGCATACCGCACTGCAATTAGTTTTTTTGTATCCTAACAGAATTAAAATTTCTGAAAGTATAATCCCACAACCGACTGCAGGACATATTACCGTGTTGACAAAATTGAGTGCGCATGCACATGTGATGGATCGGTGCTCTGAAATCAATTTATTACCATTGGGGAGATTTCAGAGGCAAAAGCTTTGCGTATTTTTCGAAGTCTGGGGATGACATCACCAATTTGTACAGTATGGAAAGGTTTAAAAAAATTCCGACTCCAAAAATTCAAATACAATTCACAGACAATGGTCCTGACATTGACCCCGGGCCGCCATATAGATCTTCTGTGCCTTCACAAGTATAGATAAATAACCTGATTGAACGACAAATCACTCCACTTATCATTTCTGTCCGTAGCTCGAGTAAAATGAGAGTAAAACGCTGCCTGCTCCGCCTAACAAGCTCGGGGCATTCGTATTCCTTCATCGCTAATAGGGCTATTTCTTGCGTGTAAAATGCCGCTCTGAATGACTCTGAGGAGGTTTTTATCGCATTACCTATGCAGTTTTCTCTTAACGGTAGTCGGGTAATCACGAGCAAATGTAGAGGCAGTATTTTACGGCAGATTTCATGATACTTCTCTAGTTCTGTTTCGATTAGTTAATTCATTCATTTTATTTAATCTGAGCTATTACTTAATCATAAGTGATAAGAAATGGAAAATATAATCCATTTCATCAAATAAGAAATAACAAACTATAATGTTGAGCTTACAAATACTGGTACAAAACATTACAATCATAATCACTTTAAAAAAAATTAAGAAATAGATAATTCACAGCGTCATATGCGTCAATGCTTAAAACTTTGTACACACAGAAAGAAAAATACGAAAACATCACTCTTGTGTTTCTGTTTAAAGTCAAAGTCAAAGTCAAAGTATTTATTTTGCAATTTGATTTACCAAGAAATTCTTTTGCACGTCATAAACTTTTTTTCCTACCAGCACTTCGACGTGAATGAATGGCTTGCTGTTGAGAAGAAGTGCCGCAAGAAACTCAACAGTCACATTATGATAGCCTTTTTTAAATCATTTAGTGTTGTACAATATTAACATAATAATAATATAATGTCAACTTAATAACAATATAATGTCAACTTAATAATAATATAATAAGTACAATAAATAAGTATAAGAGTAGATGTGCAGAGAAGCAAATGTGTTTCATGTCCACAGAGTCTTGTCATTTAAGTAATCTTCTACTTTGTAGTAACCTTTCCTCATAAGGTAATCTTTAATTATGACTTTAAATTTATTTAAAGGTAATTCTACAAGACGTTGTGGTATTTTGTTAAATAGTTTAATGCTCAGTCCAACAAATGACTTTCCTGTTTTATGAAGCCTGACATTAGGAACGGCAAGTCTGTGCTTATTCCTTGTGTTGAATTTGTGACAGTCGGATTTTTTTAGAAAATTATTGTAATTCTTCCGAACATACATTAAACAATCAAAAATGTATTGTGAAGGAACGGTTAAAATGTTAATTTGTGTAAATAGATCTCTGAGCGAGTCACGAGGTCTAAGGTTGTAGATTGCACGAATAGCTCTTTTCTGTAATATAAATATAGACTCGATGTCAGCAGCAGAGCCCCACAACAGTAGACCATATGACATGACACTATGAAAATAACTAAAATAAACCAATCTCGCCGTTTCAACATCAGTGATATATCTTATTCTTCTTACTGCATAAGCAGCTGAGCTAAGTCTTGCTGCTAATGCAGTAATATGAGGACCCCATTGAAGTTTGGAATCAATATTAATTCCTAAAAACAAAGTATCATTAACTATTTCTAATTGCTCATCATTCATAGTAATGAATGTATCCATCTGTTTTACATTAGGCATCATAAATTTAACACATTTTGTTTTCTTTGCATTTAGTAATAAGTTGTTTGTGTTAAACCATTGTGACACTCGCGACAGAGCCCTGTTCACCTTGTCAAATGTTTTTTCATTTCTATCTGTTTTAAATATCAAAGAAGTATCATCAGCAAACAGAACTATATCACAGAGGTCCCCGGTGTAGTATGGTAGATCGTTTATATAAATCAAAAATAGCAAAGGGCCCAGTATAGAGCCTTGTGGCACGCCCATTTTCAGTTTAGCACCACACGAATTAATATTGTTGATATTGACTCTTTGTATCCTGTCAGTGAGATACGATTCAATTAGTTTCATGGCAGCGTTGGAGACACCGTAATGTTTTAATTTATTAAGTAATATTGTATGGTCAACACAATCAAATGCCTTTGATAAATCACAAAAAATACCTATTGCGTTCTGTTTACCTTCCCAAGCATCAAGTATATGTTTAATAAGTTCAATTCCCGCATCGGTTGTACTTTTGTTCTTAGTAAAACCATATTGCTTTTTATGAAGTAAATTATTGATGTTGAAATGTTCAAGTAATTGATTAAATATAATTTTTTCAAAAATTTTACTTAAAGATGGTAAAATAGAAATTGGCCTGAAGTTGGATGGGTCACTTTTATTGCCCGATTTAAATAAAGGTATTATTTTACTATATTTCATCAAATTGGGAAATTGACTTTCATCAATGCATTTGTTAAAAATGCATGCTAAATGGGGTGAAATAACATCAATTACTGTTTTCATTATATCAGTAGAGATGCCCCATAAGTCTTCGGTTTTTTTCATGTTCAGTTCTTTGAACGTTTTCAAAATTGTGTTTGGGTTTATATAATTAAATTTAAACGGAATCTGACATTCAGCTACACTCGAAGCTAATAAAATTTGAGCTTGGTGTGAGCTAGAATTTAATTGACTAGTTGTTATAATAGGTATATTTGAGAAAAAAGTTTCAAAGGCATTAGCGACTTCTATATCAGATTTAAGAATTTCATTGTTAACTTTTAAGGAATAGTCGCTTTCGTATGGCTTTAATTTACATGTCTCTTTATTAATTATATTCCAAGTAGCTTTGACTTTATTACTTGACTTATTTATTTTGTTACGCAAGTAAATAGATTTTGCTTTATAACATACTTTCTTAAAAATCTTGGAATAGTTTTTAACATATTCTATGACCTTTGGATCTTTAGAACATGCTTTTAAACCATACAGTTCATATAATCTATGTCTACTCTTATAAATACCTGTAGTTGCCCAGTCATTGAATGAAGCTTTAGAATTATTCGTTTTTATTGTCTTTTTAGTAAATATTGAGTCAAACTCAGAAGTTAGCAAGCCAAATAAATTTTCATAAAGAGTATCTACATCACCGCCATGAAGAGAAATATCAGATATTTTTCTATCAATGTTGCTTTTAAATTTATCTTTACGTCTTTCAGTGACAGGCCTACAAATGATTTCTACAGATTTAGAGGCAGCACAGTGTTCAAATTTAACTTGCTGGCCACTATGGTCCGATTGGATACAGTTAATAATTTTCTTATCAATTACCTTATTATTACAAAATATATTATCTAAGCAGGTGGCAGAAGTGGGTGTGATCCTGGTAGGTTCAGTAAAGAGATTTACTAAATTGAATGATTTAAACAGGTTAACAAATCTTACGGCCAATTGTGAACCTTCCAGAATATTTACATTAAAATCTCCACATACGACAACTTTTTTATTTGACATACAGGTTTTCTTGAGTATCTCCTCCATTGTGGTTTCAAATAAACTATAATCTGAAGCCGGGGGTCTATACACACAAACTATAATATATTGTTCTAGCTCTGCACATGCTACTTCAATAGTTCGCTCAATTGAAAGTGCTACTATATCTTTACGTTCTTTACATTTTAACTTGTTATGTACCAATAAAAGTGACCCACCACGAATAGCAGATTTTCTCATGAACGAACTAATTAGCCTAAAATTATCTATACTTATTAAACAATTTTCTTGCCTTAACCAGTGTTCGGTTAAACATAAGACATGTATATTCATACAGTCTAAGAATAAACCTATTTCAAGTTCCTTACCAGAGAAGCCTTGTATATTTTGATGAACTAAATTAAAAAAATTACAAGACTTATCCTTCGTCACTGTAATAGGTTTGCAAGAGATGTCCTCTTTTGTCTTATGATTTAATTTAAATTACTTGGATTAAAATCCAAAGTCTGATTGATGTCAGATCTACTGCTCTGCTCAATAGAAGCAGGCTTGTTAGCCAAGTTCTTGGCTGAATTAATAATAAAATAAGATAGCGACACAGCTATCTGTCGTTTACAATAATTAGTAGGATAGTATTTATCCTTTGTCGCATGTATACTATAGTTTTTAATTATTTTATTAATGTCAATTAAATGAAATTTTTCATTAGAAAATGTCATAGTGTCAAGGCACATATTTAATTTATATCTCAAGTCGTTTTCTACTTGTGGCACACCTGATAAATAAGGTAATGTGAACAAGATAATTTTCTTTACATTTAGAGAACATAAGTTATTAAAATGATTTATTAATTTTCCTTTGTTCAGATTACCCCTGTTACCAATTAATATTATTAAGGTAGTATTAGGATTAAATTTATAATTAATAATTTTATCAATAATATAATCATATGAAGATTCTGGTGAACAGTAATTGATAACAGGCTCAATTAATTGGGTACTTAATAATTGGCCCATATGTTTACCAACGTCATCACTAAACATAACATAATTGGTTTTATTACTATCCAAGTTGGATGGACAGTGAGAGGATGAGGACTCATTTTCTGACCGAGTACTCAGTGGACAATTGTTTTTACTATTATTATGATGGTTTGAATCTGAATTGTCCATGAGCTTCTTCAAGGCCAAAACATGTTCCTCATACTCTTTTTTATTATAATTATATCTACTTGTAATTGTTTCTAATTTTTCCTGAAGGCTGTATATTTCTTGTTGGAACAATTTTACTCTTTTTTCATGTGACACTTTATTATTCTCTAACATTATAGAATAAACATCTAATTCATCGCCTAAACGCCTCCTCTCATTAATATATTTTACACTTTTAAACATACATTTTTGTTTCTTTATTAATTTTTGTGTTCTTTTTATAAACTTATTGATTTTTACATATTTTTTATACTTGTTTTTGCTGCATTTGACTATTCCTACTGAGGGCAAGGAATTTAGTTTTGATTCATTTGTTAAATCAATTGTAGGTATGTCAGTAGCAGCAGAAACCAGGCTGGGTGCACTGTTAACTAATTCGCTGAATAGGCTCTGGCTTTGGTCGACCAGGGCGTCTGTCTTCTCGGACTCCATGTGCGATATGTGGTGGTGGGCCTCCTGTAGCTCATGCTCCAGCATGGTGATGCGCCTGAGGCCACGCACGTAGTCCTCGCTGCACTCGCCAAATTCATCAACTATGCCTTGTAACCTATCCCGGTCGTCAATAGCTAGAATGTACTGTGTGTGCAACTCAGCCATCTCTTTTTTTAAAACAGTATTTCTGTTCAAAACCTCTAACATTTCTTTCTCATTATCGTCTCTTTCCTGGTGAAATTGGTCGATCAACTCCTTAGACACCTTTAATTCTTTTAAAGCTAGGTCAAGTTGGCGAGCTAAGGCACTGCGGGTCTGCATTTTGGTATTGTTTTACGTTAAAACGAATCGCAAAGCGGAATGTAAACAAAGATTCCCAAAGCGTCGATCGAACAACTTATGAAGGTATTTTGTAATAAAAGTAACCTTTGCGCGTATTATGACTATAAGAGATTTAACGAAATATATTGATCTATAATATTTTATTTTAGTAATAATATACAATGTTTACCTGAAGAGAAGATAATGATTAACAATTTTCAAAGTGTCGAAATAACCGTTAGGAAATTTCGTCACCTTTATTACACTGGTTTAGTAGCACTGACACTCAACTTACGCACTAATTAACATGTATTATAATTAGTTATACACTTAGTTATGTTTAGTGAGCGTTATTTAGCCGTAAATATGCGAAAAATCTAATTATTATTTAATTTAAATACGGGAGCACAGCAGATCAGCTGTCAACCCGAGTGTTGCCACAAGCGAGATGGCAAATACCACAAGTGCAATATTTTTCGATGGTTTTACGATGGTTATACGATGAATAAATACGATCTATTATGTCATACCTATCACCTGTCGAAATCAATTCTCGCGATTTTTTTTGTGATATGTTACACAACAATGCATAATATATCATATGACATATTCCTTCCCCTTAAATGTGTCGAGTGTTAAACTTTCATAAATCACATAAAAAGGAGTACCAGTGCCAATATCGTCACAGCGGGCACCTACTATTGTGTGCCGTGTACCGTGCAATCCAGCCGAGTGGAAGTCAATCGATTAGTGCATCCCGAATACTTCCGATTCACTTGCCTGTATTTTGTACTGGTTATTATTTTACATTGTCCAGTAGTTTAGATATAATACATATTGGCCCTGTCTTGGGATCCTGGATTTGATTCTAGGGTCATAGTAAAATATATGTCGAGTTGCAGATGCGTCGCTGATACACATTTTCTATTCCACGAATAACGAGTGAAGTTTGTATTAGAATGTTTTGACATATAATATTTTCTTATTACCAAAGATCCAAAGGCAAAAAATATTTATTTGGATCTGACAAAGTAAGAGTAGTCTCCAAGTAATAGCGCTCTGAAAATACTTCTGCAGTTCCACTCCTTAGCTATCTCCTATGAAAAGGTGGTAGTGCGTCTGGCATCCGGGTGTTGTAACAGGGCTAGTGGAATAAGTTCATCCAATTCGCTCGCACACTCACCTAAATGTATCCTGTAGGATACGGAAAGACCGCACTTCCGTTAAGATTTTTGACTGTTGGTTCAGTAAATCAAGGCTTTTACAGATGAATAAGTTCTTACTTATTTGTCATTTAAAAAACTCATTGATTTGGAGGACTAATTTGATTTATTAGATAAGACCAAAAACTTGTAACTAAGTAATTAATTATCGAGAAGCTTTGAAAACTGCACGGCTTTTGCTCCATGAACTGGAAAGTATTTAATTAATCCCTTCGGCTTATTATACGCAAGAATCTTTTACACTTAGACGTGGGTTATCTATTTACGAGTATAGCATAATCGCTAGACAAATCCGTTAAAATAACAATTAGTCGTCCCATTAAAAAGTATTATACGAAAACATTTTTTAATTTTGAAATGTCATTCAAGTAACTTAATACTGACTAGCGGCCGCCTCCACGGTTTCACCCGCGCGTAATTTCTTTTTTCAAATGTCTATTCCCTTCCCCCCACATTTCCGGGATAAAAAGTACCCTATGTCGCCCGAGAATAGTTTAGCTTTCCAACAATGAAAGAATTTTTCAAATCGGTTAAGTAGTTTCGATGACCAAATATTTATTTTGTTTCGACTATTAAAATACTAATATTTTAGTATGTAGTCGATTATAATTTTTTTGTATCTCATTATCATTATTTTAAATTAACATGCAACCTTTTTTGGATCATTAAAAACGCTAGCAGCTTAATTTCCATTTTGACAGTAATAAAAAGAAAATAATTGTTTCTTTTTTCCTTTAAAGGCGTTAAGATTCTTTTTCTGAAGAATCTAGCCAGCATCAAATGAAAAATTTGCATGATAAACTGCTTGGTTTTTTCAATGTAACTGGCATCAGAGTTACGATTAATTTGACAGCAATAAAAAGCAAATCTTTTTTTTAAAGGAATATCAAAAAGTTTTGAAAAGACTTTGACCTTTTTTATTTTAAAGAGGCACTGGCAACAATGCTTCTGAAATTTGACAGCAATAAAAAGTAAATTAATTTTTTTTTTCTTTAATGGCGTATAGATTTTTTCATAAACGTAATATAACTAACTAGACTGTGCTCTCGTGGCTAAAAAACGAGCCGAGCGAAACAGTCAGACAGAGCAGCTTGTCCCTTTCTAATAGGGTGACAATAAGTTTCGGATAAGTGAGACAAATTCGAACATGCAATCTGCGGATCTGCCTAATAATAGTATTTTTAATTCATGTTAAAACATTTCAACAGTCGGTTGTGTCGGCAGCAAAACTTCATATTCAACCGTTGATAAAAGTTTATAGAGAGCTGTGTTGTTTAAGACGATGTTATAAAATGATGTAGACAGTGCAATAAATGTGATAGAAAGGCTCCTGGTCTTATTCATCACATAATGCTTTACGGGGTAACTACCTTAGGAAATAAAAAAAAAAAAAAATTATATACATATACGCTTTTTCAAATTTAAGAATACATTGAAGGAAAAATAAGTACCTATTCTTTGAAAAGGTCGTTGCTATGACGTTTCTTCATTCATCTTGACTATCTATTTACGCAGACTATATAGTTATCAAGTAATTTCTTTTTCAAATATCCTTTCTTCCCCACACATTTCCGGGATAAAAAGTACCCTATGTTAACCGGGGATAGTGTAGCTTTCAAACAGTGTAAGAATTATTCAAATCAGTTCAGTATTTTCGGAGCCTATTCAATACAAACAAACAAACAATCAAATCTTTACATTTAGATGGAGACATTCCACCTACGAGGACGAGGATATGTCACGAGGATTACCAGACGACTTATCAGTTATTAATTCTCTCTGAAGCATCTAAACCGATGGCGGTATCTCTTCCTCTTCCATCTACTTAGTGAAGGAAAAACAGCGGGAATTGGCATATCAGCTCTCATTACAAGACCCGACTTAAAGGTTATCGGAGGAAAAAAGATCTATTAGAAACATTCGTCTCACTGTCAGCGACGAATGGAGCTCAAGCTTCAATCTTAACGACTATGATTTGGAGGTTAATAGCTATGTATCTATATTTATTTGTAGCTTCTCATTTTTTTGCCAAAAAATATGGAGAGTTACGCTACTAGTGTTACAACCAAAACAATATTAAGGTAAATATGAAAGGAAAATTTATTTATTTGCAGGATACATAGACTTAAGACCAAGACCAAGACTTACAGCTTAATTCGCCATAGGTAAAAGTTAAACTAAACAAACATTACTAGGCTTAAATTATTATTATGATTGTGTTGTGGTAATTCAAATTAAACAATGCTGAAAAGGTGGTGGAGGATGTTATAATAAAGCCAAATAATATTCTGTAATTGCCTTTAACATCTCTGGTAAAATGTTTGTTTTGTTTGTATTTACAACAATTTTATTGTCCACTAATGGTGGAAACGTTTGCGCCTACGAATTATAAAAATAATAAGCTTTTATAAAATACATAATACATAACGTTATACAAAATGGGTATATTTTTTCAAAATAATAGATTTACTGATAGGTACATCATTAGATGTGAAAACTTGCTAATATTTAAGTTTTAAACTCGACGGTAACCTAAAATACAGTGAGAAAATCTTGATTGACAGAGATTACAAGGGTTGTGTAACCATTATCCAATTAGTTTGGATCCCTAGTCAAGGTTTACCGAAGTCTGACGACAGTCACTCCAATATAATAACAGCTGGAATCGCTAAATCCTTGACTTCCGTTAAAACGTCCGGATTAATCGAGACTAAATGGTGGGGTATTGATTACAATTAGTTGTCTTGACAAAAGGGGACAAAAACTAGGTATATAAACTTTGTAAATAAAATTTCAAATTCAATGCCAATTATATTACATGCCTACTTATTTAAATACGGATGATTAATAATGAAATTAATATTTTGCCAAAACGTCTGCCCTTCCTTCCGTCTTTAAACTTTTTGTAACGAATACAAAATCGCAACACACAATTTCCTTCAGATATTTCTGTTGTTGAATTCTTACTTCAAAAATTTTTATAGGTAAAGAGCAAGCCTTACTCGCTTGATTGTCTTTTGAGTTGCATAAAGTAAAATAAGCCTATCGATATATAAAGAATAGTGGATTACTTGTCTATACCTCTGGCTTTAGATAATTTATCTCAATTTAAAAGGGTTTTATTTCTACGTTCAGTTCGACCGCAGCGAACAAGTGCCAAGGTTGCGGTGCGAGTGTACTAGACAAACCTATTAGGAACGATAAAGGGCTCGAGAAGTCGGGCCTCAACAACATCTCATTCTGTCGTAGCCTTAACGTAATTGGTTCCAAGCTACAGCTGTTTGAATGGATAATGTTATCTAGTTTTAGAATCCATTTCCATTCAAATTAACATCTGACCTTAGTGACATAATCGTTTAACGCATGTTCCTGCCGAATTCTTTGCAAATAAAAATATCTATATAGTTTCTTTTGTGCTAGATCGACTGTGCTCGTAAGAACGACCCCCTATACTATCAATTTTGTCAAAATAATTACTCTGTTGGCTTTTTTCAAAAAATGTTTTTCAAATGTAAATGTTAAGACAATTTTAAGCATCATAACCGTATGCTAGGAAAAACTGCGGCCGTGTGTGGGACTCAGGACTATTACTAAACTCCCCCGGTTTCCCCTTCACGCCCAAGAGATACGAGCCGCCCTCCTTGAGGCAATTGACCGGCCCTTGTTTATGAAGTATGAACATTATAGTGTTCCAGTGATACTAACCTGAGATACACTTAAATAAAAAAATAAAAATAAAAGTTTTTATTCGGACAACAAAGTTCCGATTTGTTGCAACATCGAAAGCTTAAAAACTATGTTAGTACTAGATTATTACTTTGGACAAAATTAATAAATGACATGTGCGCGAAAAGTGGACAGTCCCCACTTCAAGTTTTAAAGTCACTGTTGCGGCTACCACAGACTCGCCGAAGAAGGGATCCTGCTTTTTTGCGCTAAATGACCGGGAAACTGTCGACCAAATAAAAGAGGTATTTATATTTTAGGTATTTATTAATATGATGTTTATTTTACATTTATGTATTTTTTTTCTGATATCGCCATTTTCTTTGAAACTTTTCAGCCAATTTTGATCACGTCACAGATTGATTTTACAAAGGAAGAAAAGAAAACCGTCGTCAACGGTGGTGTTCAATGTAATTCCCAGAATCAAATTCTAGCGCGCCGTAATTGGAAGGAAAACGAAAAACCATTCCCGTAGAATCTAGAGACTTTTTATTGGTGTTTGCAAGGCTAAGAGCAGTCTTGCAAAAATAATACGTAGTATATAATAGATAAAGTTAATCAGTGTTACTTAATAAGTGTAACGCTACTTTTGGTCAGGCGTTTTGGTCCTGGGATCAGTCCCAGGGTCGGCAAAATTTATGACGTTATTTTCGATCACCGCACGCGTTTTTCATCACCGAAACGATTCAGAATAAGTGGTACAAAAAGTATTTTGTCCCTAATTCTATAAACTTGAACTAGAGCTATACCTACATCCACGAAACGGACTTAGACAACTAACTAAGATAGATATAGGTACCTATTTGAATTTATATTAATGAAAACATAAATAATAAGCAGGTAATCTAGAAGAGATCCCCCTTTTAAGGCAGCTCTTTCAATTTTGCAAGTAGGTACCCGGTGAAGGACTAGTCATCAATCACTCAGTGTTGAAACTAAGATTTATATTGCGTGTCAGAAACAAAATGCCGTAAAGTGTTACAACATTGTTTATGTGCCTTTTAAATAATCAAGGTTAAGTAAAGAAATTTTTTTTGTAATTTGTACCTACATTTTTACCTTTAAAAACCTATTTATCGATTCAGTACCTAAGGCATTTCGAAAAATCCGAAATAAATGTTTCAGCCTATTGATGTCATCATCATTATATTGATGATTGATAGACGGAATGGTAGGTAGCTTAAACACCACACTTGCCAAGTATGGAATGGTGATTATAAACCCGTGTGATGCTCAAAAGATAAATAAATAATGAATAAATACATTTCCTGGGACACTATCCACGCAGCGCCGTCTAGTCCATAGAGAAATAACAATTAGTCTGTGGTCTAGCCCCAAACAAGCATAGCTTGTACCATGGATGCTAGACAACGGATAAACATTACTAGATATAATTTTTTTGTAAATACATATTATACATAGAAACACCCAGACCGATACAGACATGTTCATGCCTGACTTCTCAACAATTACACCAAATAGCTCGTCAAAAGATCCCACACAACTTTTTGCCTGACCCCTAAATCGAACCCTGACATCACGACGAGGCACTTAAAACCAGTCCATACTTTGTTTTCGAATCGGTAACCTCGTTTTGTTTACTCCGCTGCAATTTAATTGTATTGGAACATTAGCATTCAATTTAAAGCGACCATCGTCACGGAACGGCCTAGAAACAATTATGGTCTTACTCAAGTTTTGTGCTAGTACAGGAGCTCATAACAAATTTTCTACAGTCATCAAAACAAAAAAAAACATCTGAAGGTACAAAATAAAAAGTGTGCTTCTTTGCTTTGTTTATGTAAGGGGAAGCAAATGGGTCAGTATGACATTTGTGGGACCCATACCGCCCATGGATGGACATCCTGCGACTCTGTCTTAGATGCATTGTCCGTCTTTGAGAAAAGGGTAGAGAGGAATTAGGAATGAGGAGGAAAAGTGGGCGTCCGATCCTGGTACTCTCAGTTACTAAAGGAGGTCGCTCTTCTGTGAAAGGCTAATATTTCCCCGTTAAAACCGGCCCATAGATAGGATTAGTAATTTGCTGCAGCCTCCTAGTCTACGCGGGATCTCTCTAATTTCCCAAGTCTGATCCGGCAGTACACAAAGTTTGTAGTCGAACAATCCCAACTTAGCCATAATCCGACAGTAAATCACCCACCTTTCATGATTGCATGGATGAGACAGCCTATCTATTCATGCGATAGCAAGGTCAAACTTAGAGCAGCGTTGAATATTAATCTTAGGCCTATTTTATAACTTACTGTAGCTACCTCGATGTAGATTACAGTCTTAAAACTTTGTTCTAATGTACCTAAAACAAGCAGGTACTTACTGGGATTCGATACAGATCTATATCTATATATCTATATCTATATCTATATACATTAAAAGAAAGTCGTGTTTGTTACAACACTTATAACTCGAGAACGGCTGGACCGATTGCCATGGTTTTTGATTTGTTGGATTTGTTTCCGTCCCGAATAGCAGAATACATCTTAAAAAAGAAAGGATTTTGATCAATTCCCACGGGAACGGGAACCACGCGGGTGAAACCGCGGGCGGCCGCTAGTTTTATAATAAGTAGGATATGCATACTTTACCTGATTTTTTGTAGTCAATACAAAACAAAGAGATGTCATTGTTATGATCACTCCGTCAATTATTATACTTAATAAATACCTTGATAGGCTATTGGAAATCAAAAATAAAAACGAAAAATAGCGCTTAAGTAAGTAGGTAATACAATGTTAACAATTTTCGAAAAGATTTTATATTGAAAAACAAATTGACTGTTATAAAAGTCTGCAATACGAGTATTCCTTAATACCACATAGTAGGTATAGACAGTTGCAAGCTAAAAATTAAAACTTTCTTATTTGTACTTTCTACATAATTATAAAATTTGCGTAGTTTAAAAAGTTTAAAGTCATTATTCTTTCACAACTGAATAAATACGAATAAGTTCAATCAACCACATGCAAACCCTAAAATATTTTATTCTCTAATAAAACAAAGGTTTACTAATTGACCTTAATCGTTAATTAAAAACTTTAGTTCTCAGAATGAATCCACAGACTGGAGACATATTTCACTTTTAGTTCGAATTTGTGAGAGACATTTGATTGAGCTTTGTATGTGGGAAATTGTAAGTTTTATAAAACAAAGACCCTTTTTTCAGAGTACTGAAGGAAAGCGTCGCTTTTTTCGTAACTAACAGGTAAACAATCGGTCAGCATAGATATTTCAAAGCCTTTGGTAATAAAGTTAGCATAAATTATTATTTAAAAAAATAAGTGAATGTCAATTATCATACACATTTGTCAATATTACAATACATACATAAGATAAGTCGATAGGTACCTACACTACGTTCACGATCAGAAGTCCCCTAGCCGCTATATTGGTACTATTGTTTTTCAATACTTTCAATCTATTTTTTGACAGATTTACAAAGCGTGGGCAATGTTGCTAATATAGCGGCTAAAGGACAACTTATGGTGAACAGAGTGTATAGATAGTTATGTACCATAAAATAAGTAACGAAATGTGTCCATAGTAAAATAGATAAGAACGTTCAGTTTGAGTCTACAAACCCCACATCGTTTATGATAACTAAAAAACTATCAGCTAGTGAAAACGGAAGAAAAATTAGTTACAAAATCTGTTTTTACTTTCCCACCATTAACTAAAAGCTGAATCAACGCTTTTCCGGAGCTAGTCTCGGTCACCTTCACTCGAAAGACACTCAAGAAGACATCAACAAACAGTATTACAATTGAGGAAGGGATGGAAATGCCGTCGACAACACTTCACATCGCTACAATGTTTTGACTGCTAGGTAATCACTATTGATCCATCACTAGGGAATGTAATCACGGGGGTATAACGCAATTTCGGGATTTAGCGAGAAATTCTAATCTCGGAATTTCTGAGACCAGTTGTGATTGTTGAAATAACACTTTTATTACTTATCATTCAGGAAGCTTAATCCTAATTTGTTTTTGATTATTAATGTACCTAAATTCTAAAGTGCACATAAATTGTACTTAATGGTACATTGTTTAACGCCTAAAAATAGTGGTTTAAGGTAATCTCGGAAAACTGGGTCTAACTCCAGGGTCGAGTAAATAAACATGCTGTTGGTTCTTCAAAGTTTAAACACAACTCGAGTTTTTAATCACAAAAATTCATTGGGCTAGCTTGGTGATTAATCTCATATATCTTGATATAAGATATGTGTAGAGATGACTTGGCCTGCCGTGGATCATTAATAAGCTGATACTTTTCTTTTTTTGCATGGTTCTCTGATGGCCTAATCAGAGAACCACGGAGGTTTTGAATCAGATTTCAGTTCACTACTCACGTTCCTCCGACCTAGGACTACTTAGTATCACTCACTTTCTAAGGAAGTCAAAAAAATTGAATTTTGTTCAGAGATACATAAACTCGTACATTGTGTGTTTCAGGTTAGATACCTAGAGATCGCGATCTTTATTTACAAAAAATATATATGGCAAAAAGCTACTTTCCTGTACAAAATAGTGTAGTGAAACTTGAATCATTCCATAATGCCCTGTCTAAGTAAACAAAGGGCGTGACTTGAACAAATGTAAGGAGGTAGTCGTGGCGTTACGGGCCAGCTCACTTAACCTTTTACGATGATCCTATAGTCTGGAAAAATGTACTTGCGTCACGTCTCAACTTCAACGTTATTACGATTATTTGACCTTTCTTAGCCGTAGATTAAGTGGCCGCCCGTAACTAGGTCTATAAAATCTTTAACATCTAACGTTGAAGATATTTTTTATACCACGGGGGTACCGCTCAAGCAAGCTTTCGACCCGCCTGACTGTAGCCGGTTACAATCGCCTATAGACGATTGAAACACCAGAGGCATTACTCGTGCGTTAATGATTCGCTAATCTGACTCTTCAGACGCAAACTTCAAGCATAACGTTGGTAGCATAAAAGCCATTTTTACTGGGAAGAAAAGATCACCTCTTCAAAAGACTGGAATATAATAAATCAGTCAATATATTATTTACATGTTCACGGCACTCATTATACAAGTTCAATGGTGGATTAAACAATAGGAACACCAGTTATGACATAAACATTACAAACACGTGTCATGCCAGAACAAAAAATATTCAGCAAATAAAAGTTCAGAACATCAACAAATCGTAAAGCTTCTTAAGATATTCTTTGCCTATTACTTGTCTACGCTCGATCCCCTTTAAATTATTGTACAAATTCAATACTTACATATTTAATACGACGTATAAAAATATGCGAATATAAGTACGTATTCTTTAAACCCAATAGTAAGTCGCTCATCTCTAGCTTAAGCAGTCTAATAATAACATCTTATAGATAGTAAGCAATGATATTATAATAAATAGCATATAGTAGGTATTATTGTAGATATTTGTAGGTATTATTCACTTACGAGTAGATAATCGGATTGTGAAAACGTTTCAATTTCTTAGTAAATCACAGATAACCAATATTTTCGGAATAAAACTCCCCTCTTGAAGGATCCGTATCTTCTAACAATCATAGCTTAGTTGGAATACGAAGACGTTTAACGTAATACCTACTTAAATCTAAAAATAGCAGCTAATACCTATCGTATCGCGTCTTCTTTTTTTGAGTGGTTTGTCCCGATCCAGTCACTTACACCATGATACAGTTGTAGCAAGTCCAGTTGCTACGTTAGAATGGCTGCCTTGTGTCCTTCGTAACTGGAGAACGTTCGGCTGTGCCGGTTTCCTAACGATATTTTCCGTCTACGCGGAGCTAGTGATAAATAAGCACATAGAAAATTTAGATGCTACGTTTGAAACAACTCGGCTACTAAAGTTCCTAATTAATCAGAATTTTTTTTTACTTGGGTAATCTTTTTATTCTATACAAGTGAAAGAGTCTATTAATTTTTAATGGGCAACGTAGCACCGATCTACATTTTGTCAAGTGTGCCATCACACTGACGAAGTGTGCGTTAAATGTTACTATCTAATGTTAATTGATATTTTGAGAACTTTAGCTCAAAATGGTAGGTATACCACGAAGGCATTCCCTACTGAGCAACCGCCCATCACTCATCTAGATTCATTAGTTGCGCGAGGACCTAAATCAGGAAAACGACTCTTGGTAAGCTCTTTCGAATTCCTAGTATTGTTAAGGAAATTTCTTTTTAGATGTATCTCACAGCTAAGAAAAGGACATGGTAAGGTAGGCGGTGGGCCCCTTGGCCTGTGATATTCATCCTTTACATTAGCAAAATGAATGTATTACAGTAGAAAATCCTACGAATTCAGACGGACGGTTAAATGTTAAGATCTTTTACAGTTACCACCACGACACAGCATAATTATCTTATTCTTAACTACTTGCAAGTTTTGCAGTAATCAAATACTTAAATACTGTGCTAAAACTTAATGCTGGCTCATTTAAGCCTGTAAAGCCATAATTGTGATAATGTATTCTATTAATTTATGGAGGCGTTTACCGTTAAGAGGCATTAATAGGCTTATACTTTATGCACAGTATGTGGTGGTTAACGACCAGGATCGTGAGTTGGAATCTACCCAGGATAAACTTGATGGGCTGAATATTTTTGTTTATACTTAAGGCTTAAACGAAATACAAGTATAGATAGACCTAATATATCGTAGTATGGAACGTTGAGTTCGGTTTATTGTTTTTCCTTTTTGAGAAAATTGAGCGGTTCTCGTATCGAAACTGTGCCTCTCCATTGACGTCATAATCATTGCACAGCTGCAAATAGTTTTCTATCTATGAGACACTAAAGTGACCATGTTTGTATGCAAAAAGCCCAGTTGCCAAGTTTCATTGCCGGTGAGTATATTTAATAGAATGTGCAAAACATTTGTAAGTACATAAATGATAGAGCGCCCGGCTACAAAAATTTATAATGACAGATTATCTATAATAGCGGCCGCCCGCGGTTTCACCCGCGTGGTTCCCATTCCCGTGGGAATTGATCAAAATCCTTTCTTAGCGGATTTCAGCCCGAACCGTCCAGTGGTTTGGGCTGTGCGTTGATATTTATTTTGCAATACGACATTGTATTAAAGTCATAAACATTTTTTTGCTCTTTTTAATCTATGGCTTTTTAAAGTTGACATTATTCCATCTCAAGAAAGTGACCGCGCCATCCAAATATTATGTGGTAGGTATGTCGAGTAGGTACCCGTATATATTATATATGTTACTCTTTTATGTCGAGTCACGAGTGTCGACCAACCTTTATGATACAACCTTTCAGTTGCAATGGTACTTGTCACCCTCATCAAAGGATGGAGGTCAAAAAGTCTTTTCACGCTCAAAGGATCTGGGATGATCGGAAGAAGGAAATACGTGTGCTGAAAGAGCGCTTCATAATTCAATGTAACACAAAAATTATTGCCCGATTCGTAATGTAAATGCATCATAGTAGGAAAACAAAATGGGACCCTTCTTTTTCCAAAAATAAAGAGCTAAAATCTCCATTTGCATTTTCTTTTACAGATTAGAGTCTGAGAGAAAAACTTACATTACAATCAGTTTGCAGGTCGACTTTACAGTTTACACCTGCCTGTATTCGTATCCTTAACAGGTTTTCATTACCTTTAATAACAAATACAACACTGTTCGCACGTTTATTATTTGAAACAATGAAAGCTTCCGTATATGCTGACATACTATACTAATGCATCAAAGTAACAATCTCCACGTCAGTATACTGTGGCCTTTACCGCGCCATAAATGTAACTTGAAATTTAATTTGAGCCCTATAAACGGAACATGCTCCGAGCGCCCGCGGTACACGTCTAATTGAGCGGGAAACATACCTTTTGCGTTTTTAAAACTGCTGCAGTGTACTTTAAAAATAACGACCATGTTTACATTTTTAATTCCCGTGACGAATGCCAAACATTTCTGTGAGAGTGCGTCTGTGAACAGCATTTTAATAAATTAAACTTTCATCAAATATTTTCAAGTGCGAATGCTCTCCTTCGCATGGCGGTGAACAATTTTCAACAAAATCACAAGTACCTATTGGCTTGTTTTAATTTAAATTTGTAATTGTTTATTGGAATAATGTAAAATAAAAGCAATATTTTCTATTATTTTCTTAGACAAACAAATGATTATCTGAAGTTGTACCCAATGAAAACTGAGATTTGAAAAAAAAAATTATTTTGAAACCTTTAGTTTATCTGTTTACTATACGTTAAACAAGCCTCAAAATTAATTCTGCAAAATTACCACAATACAAATAATTTTCTTCATAATGGCAACGAATTGATGCATTCTACTCTACCAACAAAATAACCAGTACTACCTACATTTAGAGATGGGTTACATTCAGATAGGTACATGTTTTTCGCTTGATTATAAGTCTATCTGAGCTTTCATATTTATTTGTGTTCAAACAAGACCTTTTTTTAGCATTCTCTCTAACTGATCTGTTGTGTTGGGCTTCGTTCAAGGTATTTGATGAAATGAACAAAAGAGGGCTAATCTCTTTTGTTCTCTACCCTATTGTTTCAGTGCTGGCCATCTGTCGATATACGATAAAACAAACAAACATGGATGGCGTTGTCATAATTTTAACAAAATTAGCAGATTGGTTTACAACAATTTTGTCATGATTAAATAAACATATTCATCAAACATCTTGCGCAATATTATTGCAATGTGCAAAATTTAACACAAATCAGCAGTATGAATGACTTTTCGAATTTAGAAAAAACAATTGTGCGTGAGTTGTCGTGTCGCCTATGTCTGTGCACGGACGTGGTAAAGCTGAAACCACTCAGCTCTGAGGTGAAGCGCAGGATCAAACGGCTTTTTGACATAATCGTAAGATAATATTGCAATCTTTAGACTAAGCATTAATAGGATTGAAAGCAAAGTTTTAGACGGAATATATTTTGTAAGTAAATAAACATTATTATAATATAGAAAATGCAAGTATTTTCAGCCTTAAATGTGGCCACTTTACCGCAATCCATCGTACCTAAGAATTATATTTATTTATTTATTTAAGCTTCCTTGCACAAATATATTACTTGTTCATTACTGATTGAAGATTGCTATTCTTCACGAATCACGGTATTACTCTTAATATTAAGAACCGAATGAAAAATATAAGTTAAGAAGAAAGTTGTTTCTTAATAAGCAGATAGCTATTGTTAGAGGTAGGTGCCTAAACTTGCTCCTTAAAACATAAAAGTTATCACAATCCCATTTCCACTCTTTTAGCAAATAAGTAGGTACGCATAATAAATAAAAACTCCCGAGTGTGTTTCAGGTAATTAGGTAGGTACGTACAGTTATGCTAATTTTAATCTAAGATACTAACGTTCGATAGTAAATACCTACCAATCATATTTTAATTTCCCCAGGTACGCACAGATGACAGTCTACCAAAAGCAATATGCCACGACTGTCTCCAGCAAGTAGCTGCTATGCACTTGTACGCTGTCAAAGTAGAAAAGACACAAAAATTTCTAGACTTCCACAAACTGAAATCCATAGAAGAAAGAAGAGAGCAGTTAACTCACGACAAACATCACTCCATGACAACATCGCACTCCAACCAAAACGTGGTAGAGCCGAATAATAAAAAGGGACATCCAACAAAAGGTGTGAGCCCGCCATCTGAACACCAGCAGGGTGATGTGAAACCAAGTAAAAAGTCAATTCCGAAGAAAAAATCACCGTCCGACATGAAATTTCTCGAAGCAATGACATTAGACGAGTTTGCAAAGGCGGAAAAAGTTGATAAATCATTACTCAACAGCACAGGGGCGGTTAACAAACCTCCGACAGAGAAGGAAAAGAAAGAAACTATCAAGAACGAAATCAAAAATGATGCTGAATTATCAGACACACTAGATCCAATCGTATTGATTGACGGAAGGCCCGCGCGGCAAGGACCTGCCTTAGATAGACAAATCACGCTATTCTATAAAATGGAATGTTGTATCTGCCACGAAAAGGGTTTCCATTTTAGGTCTTTAATGAAACACTATAAGGACAGACACGGAGTCCCAGGCTATGTGACGTGCTGTGAAAAAAAGTTTCATTATTTCTACCCGAAGAAGATTATTGAACATATGGCATACCATCTTCAACCTAACATATTCATGTAAGTACCTATACGCGTTCCCTATTCTATTGCTGATCACGAATGAAAAAAAAAACTAGATTTTTCAGTATATTTTATACTTAGGACGCTACATTGGTAGGTTTCGTATTCTCATGCCTGGAAGTCAAGACGCTACGATGCAATGTAGTATAAGTACCTTGCAAGTTACGATAATTATGTTTCATTATGTGAAAATGGCTTATAATAACTTCCACACATAACAGAGCGTCGACCTCTAAATGGATAATCATAAATCACCAAACTTGTTAAGAAATTGCACAAAGGATGTGCTAATTTCGATAAAGGGTGCAATTTGAATTAATTGTTGTAGGTACCACTAGATTCACGTTGATATAACAATATTGAACATTGCGCTTATATGTATGTAAAGGGAACACCCTTTACATACATATAAGCGCAATGTTCAACACTATTATTCGAGCAGGTGTTCAAGCTGCCACCAGAATTTCCAAACATCGCAAGAGCTGGTCGAGCACCAGAGCAATGGCGGTCGGTCTGAAGGCAAGATCGTCTGTCCGCGGTGCTCCGAGCGCTACCCCACGTACCGAGAGCTGGGTTGGCACGTGGTCTCGCATCGCTCGGACAAGCTACAATGCGATTATTGCGGCAAAATGTTAGTAAATAGTGAGGTAGACATGCACAAACGACGGAAGTTACAATGATGTCGAATTAAGGGTGATGCCACACGGGCGCGTTGCGCTGCGTTACGACGACGCACCGCAAGCGCTCGACGGAATGGGTACCACACGATCCGATGCGTCGTCGCAACGCGCTGCCTTGTCCAAGCGCGGTGTCGGAGCGCTGCACCACTCCTCCCGCTTCGTCTCTCGGCTACAAGTCCGTTGCGCACGCGTTGCGGCGACGCGCGTCGCCACACACAACGGACCGTGTGGCATGCCCTTCAATTTGTATGAAATATAACGCATCGACGACGCTCCGTCACCGCAACGCAGCGCAACGCGCCCGTGTGGGATCACCGTAACATGACAATTTCAACGGCCTTCATCGTAGAATGGTTTCCGACGCTCAAATTGAACCCTAGAGTCGTGAAATCGACTATCACACACGGTATTTCAAAAAGCTCTTTTAAGTTAGGACTTAGGTATAATAGTTAAAATTGTGCAGTGATTTTTTATCTTGTTCGTTAACGTTTTTATTTAAAGGTAGGTACCTACCTAGAGAAAGAAAAAATAAAGTTGCTGATTGTAATCTATTTAGGGGTTTACATGTAGAAATTTGCAGTTTTTAGTTACTGTTTTTGAAACACGAATATTAATTTTGTGTTAGTAACACACAAAAAAAAACGGTGAAGACAATCTGAAGTTGTGCGCGTTATATTAGGTATATTAGATAATCGTAGTAACTAGTCATTTATGTATTATTCTATTTTTGTGCATTTGTAATTTTATAAGGTTAATTTATTTGTGTGATTATTTTTTTCCTCTATTATAATTTATTTACTTTGTTATTTATTAATTACAATAATTTAGTTGAATACCTACCATTTGCTTTTATTTAAACTTTTTAATCTTATTTTTATATTTTGGTAAATGAAAAAATAACCTTATCGTCTCATCTAAATATCTGGAAACTTTTAATGCATACAATCTTTAAATTTCTCACGGTTAGTCAAAATTAATATCCTTTCTATGAAACTCGATTAAAAGACATTTTATTATTTTTATATAAAAATATAACTAAAACCTTGCTAATAATACATTTTCTATCGCCAGGTTAAAGCATCATCATAGAAAGAAGACTATAAATCACATGGAAGACGTGATACTTTGTTCTCAATGTGTTCGTACTCTGAAAAATATCGAAAAACAAGAAAAAGATATTGTAAGTCGAAATATTATTTAAAACAAACATTTGATACTCAACCTGCCAGTTGTTATTTCTACACGAAGTCTTAACGTTTCAGAAGGAAAAAGTAAAAGCTAAGAGTAATGACGCGATCACGTTACAAAAGTACCAGAAATTTAGACAGGCGATGGGATTATCGGGCGACGAGGATGCATCAACAGACTGAACCATACTGTTAACGTATTTAAAAAAAATAGTAACTAAGGAAACTTTTCGAAAATATATTTGGTAAAACATAAGTGTACAATTGATGGCTTAAATAAAACCTTTTTATTTTTTGTGTTTAGTGTATTTTTCAAATCTTAAAGCTACATAATAAATCTAATCTAGCCTACGTTTCTTGACTAGGGATCCTAGGAGGTCTGAAATGGCCGGTAGGTTGTTAGTCTGGTCGTTGGCGCCGGTGTTAAGGTTGGACAGCGGTATGTTCAGTTGGTTAGAGGAGGGCTTCTGCTGGCCTTTCATATTGCGGTGCTGCGGGAAACTTGGCATAAGCTTCGGGTCACATGCTGTAACAAACAAGCATTTTCATTATAAGTCTACAGTAAAGTTTTCTTCTATTCGCTTTGTGGTTAAAAATGTTTTTCCTCCATTCGAAATATTTATCGCGCAAAATATGTTTATATGTATATCGATCCCGTCCATTAAAATAAAAGGGCGTTTTTTCGTGGTCCTACTAACTTGTCCCACTAGTAGGACCACGAGGGAGACCTATTTCTGTCTTTCCTATTGTTTGTTTCCCCGACATTCATATGTTTTCCCGACATTAACAATCAAAAAATGTCTGGGGCAGTAACCAGTAACGATTCATTATTGCTGTCTGCCAAAGTGTGATGTCAATTATTGTCAACCATGCTTTGTTATTATTTGATATTTGTGAGTTATTTGGGAGAATAACCATAGCAACCAAGTGTTGCTATAACCATAGCTAATGTGGCGCCTCCAGAGCAGGTTTTTTTATTTTCTTGGTCAGGCTATACAATAAAATACTTATTCGTAATCCTTTAACCTGATCTATTTGTGTATGTGTTTGTAATTTGAACAAAGTCAGTTAAAATGAGCTACCATTATATTTTTTAAAACACTTGCCAGATAGAAAAACGTTTTCTTCTCCAGTGCTCTCATTTTTCTCCAGTGTTCTACTTAGTGCTTTTATGCTTCTATCGAAACAAAATCTTATACGCATGTATACGCATGATAATTTTACTCACTCGATTTAATGTGTCAGTGTACGTATTTTCAGCTTTTCTAATATTTTCTAATACAGTCATGAAGAAAACGTAACATAATTTGGGAAACTTACGCAACGGCTGTTCTTTGAAGTAGGAGCTCTGAAGACACTCTTCGGCCGTAGCGCGCTTGTTGGGATCGTACATGAAGAGGAAGTTGAGCAGCCGCAGGCCTGCCGCCGACAGCCAGGGGAACCTCTGCTTGAGGTTGTTGTACGGCTGTTGCTTCAGGGTGAAGTTCTGGAGCGCTGGCAGGGAACTGAATTCTGGCCAAATTGCATCTGATGGCGTGCCTGAGGAATTTGAAACACTCGTTGAGAAACTGTTGTTGGTATGATACATACATATTATAAAGTGAATATAAGCAAAAGAGAAGCAAAAG
Source organism: Mecyna flavalis (assembly GCA_949319885.1). NCBI lineage: Eukaryota > Metazoa > Arthropoda > Insecta > Lepidoptera > Crambidae > Mecyna > Mecyna flavalis. The sequence continues at coordinate 7,646,795 of OX439426.1, forward strand.
AAAGATAAAATAATTTGTCTCGATCGAACAGTCTCCAAAATGTGCGTTAGCGTCGATACAGTTGCAAAATCACCGATCACCGATGCTAAAAGTAGCATGACTGCTGAAACCCTAATTTTGACAAAGAAGCATTAAAATTTAAATGCAGCACTGGCAAATAAAATGTAAATATAAACTAGACTCACCAAGCAGATCTACGATGAGTTCCAGCTGCTCGATTTCTGTCCGACCAGGAAGTAAAGGCTTATTCGCTAGTAGCTCTCCCAGGATGCACCCAGCCGCCCACATGTCTAACGCCGGCGTCTGGCGCGGCGCTTGCAGGAGCAGTTCTGGCGCGCGGTACCAAAGCGTCACTACACGAGGTGTAGCGCATCGCATGGGAGCACCCAGCCACCGAGCCAGCCCGAAATCGGCTAGAAAACACATAAACAAATTGGACAATCACATACATTGATCTGACTCCAAAGTAAGTAGCGTAAGCACTTGTGTTATCGGTGTCAAAAACAACGAAGGTGCCACAAATAATACTTAAATACAAATAAACATCAAGTCACAGAACAAACACAAATGTTCATCACATAAATGTTTGTCCTGGGTGGGATTTGAACCCATGACCCCTGGCGCATAGGGCAGAGTCACAACCAAATGCGCCATCGAGCCAGTCATTAATCTTATACATCTGCATTAACCACTCAATCCCGAACCGGCACTCGGGTGCCGCGTAACAATAGATTTTCTATTGTGTCTGGTAATCCGGGGCTTGAAAGATTAAGCTCATGGAAAGGCTTGTTTTTAGAGCGATACCCATTTTCTTGTCACAATGTTCAATGGTCAAACTAGGGCAATGGCAATTTTCTACAGAACATTACAGAAAACAGTGCTAATTGAATCTAACTCAAAAAGTAGAGCAGGTAACATGTGCAGTAAGCCCCAGTACACCTACACCTTAACCTAGACACATTGTACCATACAAGGGAAACTCCATGCAAAAAATTGTTTGACTTGTATGAATACATTGGGTGCAACATCACTGTGATAGTTTCTAATTATGAAATCATATAAATTAATAACATACCTATTTTAACACATCCCTTGTCTGTCAGCAACAAATTGGAGACTTTCAAATCTCTATGAACAATGAAATTGGAGTGAAGATATTTGAGTCCCTTAAGCACTTGCAACATGAGACACTTCACTTGGGACTCGGTGAATGGTGATGACATGTTGTCCAGCAATGAAGCCAAATCTTGCTCACAGTACTCCATCGAAAGAAAAATGCTAGAAAATAAAAGCAAATACATGTCTTAAGAAACCCTGTGTTCCAACTTGTGAAACAAAACTTTAATGGAAAGTCGCTATAAAAAAATAAACAAGGCAGATAAGTAGATTTTTTTTGTTAGTTTTATAAAAAAGAAGAGCATCATTGTTAACTGACAAATAAATTACCTCATCTGCCAGTGGTGAAATAAGCGATAAGTCAATAACCATAAACACAAACTATAAAGTACGGGTTATTCCCGTTTGTCCCGTGGTGGGACCAAGGAGAATAAACTTTAAGTATCATAAATTTCAACAAACCTTTCCAATGAACGCCCGACGAGGACTTCTTTCAACTGAACAATGTTCTCATGTCTACAAGCCATCAGTACTTGTATTTCACGCAGGCCACTAAGAGGCAGGCCATCTTTTTCAATATCCATTCTTACTTTCTTCAGAGCTACTATACTTCCATTCAGCTTATCTTTTGCTCTATCTAAAAAGGAAAAGAAAGTAAGCACATTGTAACATTTAAATTATGCTTCTATCTGGCAACCATTGTAAGTTATGCTTTGTTTGGGGTGAGATGATGCTGTATGTTTTTTTTTATGATCCTCCTCCATCCAGCCATGGTAGTAAAGAAGAGAGTGACACTAAATATTGAAAAAGTACATTTAACTGCTACCAAAGCAGATTTTCATTTTTACACTTCTGTTAGAATGTAAAGTTTAATATTCAGTAGCAAAAATAGAAACTTTTATATAAATAAGTACATGAACATTTTCATAACAGGATTGTGTTGTGCATCCTGGTTACCCACAACCCCTGATTTATAGAATAGGTTTAAACTAGGAACTAGGTTGGGTAAAACATTACTGGAGAAATAACAAACAGGTACTACTTACATACGATACCATAAGTGCCTTCTCCAATACGGTTTAACTTCTCAAATTCTCCAACAAAACGACATCTACCCAACTGAAAGAGACCAAGATTATTAAATAACATTCTAAATAAATGGACAGGAACTTTTAGGTTATGTTATACATTTTGTACTTACAATGTCTTTTTCGGGTATTTCCATTGTTTTTCCAGTTCTAAATGATATAAGAACGCCTTTTCGCGCTGCAGGACCTGTAGGATCTGCAACATCTTGATTTGATGTCGGTTTTTCAGAATCTGAAATTTAATTATTTCCATTAAATATTTTGAAATTGCAATATATGCATTGAGTTCTTTTTATTCTATCAAATACGCACTTTGAGACATAATCCTTGATTATTGCCGATTATTAATAATCAGTTAACTGAGAATATTCACAGATTTCTATGTTTAAAATAAATTCTATTCCACTGAAATCCACAACACAACAAACAAAAACCACAGACCACCACAGACAATTTTTCTATGACCACAGACTAGGAAGGAAGGGTCAAGGGGATACAAAAACCATAGACACCAAAACACAACCAATTTTTAGTGTTGCCAATCGACCTCAACCGATAGTGAACTTTCGATAATAATGAGATAGTGTATCGATACAAATTAAAATATTATAGTATTACATAGACTATGAATCGTATATTATATTGATAGTAAGATACTATTGAAACAGTGCAATTTGTTTATATTGTTGCTCTAAAAAAATACATCGATATTATACATACTATCGATAGTTTTGATGCTAAGAACTATAGTTGTTAATCTGTGCTAAGAACATAGATAGTATCGATACTATCGATATTTTTGCACTCTTCGATAGATTTAATCGTTTGAGCTATCTATTTGATCGATTCTATCGACGTTATAAGGCCTATCGATATGTTCGCAACACTAAACTTTTCCTTTTTTTTAACTGATAGTTTGACCAACAACGAAGCCAGTAAAAAAAAAAACCAAAGAACCAAGAACAAAATAAACTGCAGCTGTGGACGCGAATTCTCCTAGCTAGACCATAGATTTAGCTAGACCCATCCTAGACCTTAATGGAGAATGTTAGCTAGTTTCGATTTTTTACTTTTCTTATAGTCCATATGAAATAAAAAAAGTGTGTATAAAAATTATTTCGATATGTCACTTAGTTCCCGAGATATTGAATTTTAAACGGCGCGAGTGTTGGCCGGCCGGAGCTCGTTGCGGTGACGTCACTTTACACCCTCTCACGCAGTACGTTGCGCGCTCCGGTACGGTTATTTCGTAGTGAACCGTACCGGAGCGCGCAACGTACTATGACCTGTGACGTCATTGTACTGCAGCGCCAGCATGGCCGACGCGCGGCGAACGGGATTTTTAAATGTCTATAAAATCTAAACTAATTGATATTTTGGCATGGAACAAAAAATAATGTGTTTATATTCACATAGGCTTTACTGTGACAAAGTTACAAGCTGTTTCGCATACCTAGTAACATTCTCCATTACTTGCGTGACCAACCTGGACTAGACTGGACACCAAGGAACTTATAAATTCCCTGTGCCTTGTGTTGTGTCTGTTTACGGTTTGTCTTTATCCTTCCTTGATCTTTCAGTTTCAATCTGACTGATCGCATGACAAATTAACTAGAGTTGCCCATCGATAGTCCACTATCGCTAAACTATCGATAGTCTATCGATAGTTGACGTCATATCAATAGTATCGATAGTCTATCGATACTATCGATAGCCCAAATCCAGGCAATACTATCGATAGTATCGATACTATCGAGCAACAATACTATCGATAGTATCGATAGTTTTTTAACTATCGATACTATCGAAAGTATCGATACTATCGATAGTTTTTTAACTATCGATCAACAATACTATCGATAGTATCGATAGTATTGCTTACCCGCGATAGTATTGCCTGGATTGGGCTATCGATAGTATCGATACTATCGATATTATCGATACTATCGATAGCACTATCGATATTGTTACTATTTTTCAAGGTCAACTATCGATAGCGAAACTATCGATAGTTGGGCAACTCTAAAATTAACACGAACGTTAAAATAGTGTTTTAATATTTTATATTCTCAACTCAAGAGTCATTTATCTTCTAACTAGTCTGTGCTCAAGCAAGTCTTAAGGTCATTCACCCTCAACTCAAACTCAATAACTCATTCATAATTTCAAATTTCAAAAAAGTATTATTTTGCCTTTCTAAAGTTTAGCAAAATCACTTATCACTGAGAAAGTAATCACTTATTTCAAAATTTTCATTTAAAAATCATCTTTCCAATGGAGTTAACCTCGAAAGCTTTAGGTTCTATCGGTCGCTTCTGGAGAACTCGTGTGTAAGCTGTATAGGACTTATTTCAAGGATTTAATCCTAGAACTAGACTAGATTACACATCGCCTGCATGGTCTGCATACATTTAATGATTTTCCCTTGCATATTGTTCATAAACCAGCTTTTGTTTTTAACACGAACATTTTTTATTTTAGTCTCATTACCTAACCCAGTAGTTGCAAGAAATGAGAGTCCGTAGAGCGCTAAATCCTCGGATACAAAAGAGGATCTTGTAAGTACTAAATTTTTAACATTTTTTCTGTTGTAATGTAATGTGTTTTTGCTGCGTACTTTATTTTATTTAATAACCCTAAGATTTTTTTTGAGCTAATTAAACTTTGTATTTGAGTGGTCTACTCCAAAGGTTTATAAATTGATACATACCTAATATGATAATAATGTTATAATAGTCAAAACCGATAATTAAAACATTCTGAATTTTGTATCAATTTGCAAGCAAATTTGTTTATCAGTTAATTAATAAGTTTTATATTTGTGATATAAATTTACTACAGCACCTACTCATACACTCTTATATAAAATGAATAACATATAAAAATAATTTGGTAAGGTAAGTACCTAAGAATTAGATTACTTGTTGTTACTTTTCAGTTTGGATAAATGTTCAGTCATTTAAAAGGAAAGGATTGCACTCATCATGAACAAACAATACACATCACTTCACTAGAAAAACTTGCACATCACTTAGTCACTATGGTTCACTACTTGGTCTGTCTAACATCAGGACAATATAAGTAAAAAATATAGTAGGCCTCACTCATGCCTTGGAACCAGCACTATTTTTTTTTATGTGTAGCTCTTCTTGTTTACCACCATCTGCCAGATGGGAGGTGCCATAAAGTCCAGTCGGTGACATGTTGGGTAGATCCATTGCATGGTTCACCATAATGCCGTACATATTTCAAGAAAATATGTTCTACTTTTTTGTTTGATATTATATTTTTTTAAATTCTTATAATAAACTATTAGGTTGCATGCACAATCCAATAACAGATCAGAGTTGCAAACAAACTGTTGAAATGTTTTTATAAGAATTACCTAGAATGGTCTGAAAAAATTCTTATTACTGGATAGCAACCCAATAGTGGTTTAACAGACTTCTGTCTGTACATAATTTGTAACTGTATGTGATTTTACTTCAGTTTTTGTCTTCAATGCTTTTGTTATTGTCTGTGTGTATCCAGCAGTGTCTTAGATATGCTACTTCAAAATACCTGTAGTAAAACATCTGTTCTTTAAATTACAGAAAACAATTCGGAATTTATGATGTAGTACTTCCTGTGGAAACTACACCTAGTAGAATAGTGCCTGAAAGCATACAATGTCCTGATTATATAACTGGAAATCTTTTGTTGATACCAAAATCACCAGAAGTCAAAGATGATAAACAGATAGATGGGATGCGCAGAAGCTGCAAATTAGCTTCACACATATTAGCTAATGTTCGAAGCTTTATTAAGGTTTGTATACTACATCACTTGCTTGTTTGCCCCCCTATAAAATTAAAAAAAACATATTTAATAGTGAAAAAATATTATTTAATCCTCAATTAGTGAAATAGCCTCTGGGCTCTGTATGTGGGCTTTTACGGCAAAACCACAAATCTGATGAACTATAAATAAATATTTGTATTCCCCATTTCAGCCAGGGATAACTACAGACAGTATAGATGAACTAGTCCATCGGTTAACCATTGAATCAGGTGCTTATCCATCCCCCTTAAATTACAAAGGATTTCCAAAGAGTGTATGTACATCTGTGAATAATGTTGCTGTACATGGAATACCAGATCTGAGACCCCTGCAAGATGGGGACATTGTAAATGTGGATATCACGGTAAAATAATTTTACTTATCTGATGATAACTTTTATATTATACCTCCTTCTTACAAATTACTAATTAGAGTGAGACAATGAGATAACAAGTTCATATGTGGGATATCTGATGGTAAGTGATCACTGCTGCCTAAGGCTGTGGACCCATGTTTACGTAGCGGTGCCGGCCGCCGTGCAATATTTTCTTTGATTTTGTTTTTTCTTTATATGTAGTCTCAACAGCCAACAGCAGCAAGAGCAGAATTTGTCTTTCGCGGTCCATATAAAGACAAAAACTGTTATTTTGAAATAAAGAAAATATTGGGTGATCTTAGTATCATCCTAAAAACGTACTAAAGTGAACGGTGGCAGCACGTCGTGCACGCACGCACGCACCGTAGAATAGCCACGGCCTAAGGCCTCAATAAAACTCCCATCTATTCCTTTCTTTGATTGTTATAGGAAATGTAAATATATTTAGTTTTATAAAAATTAATGGGAACATCCAAAATGCTGCTCCCTAGATATCTAAGATGTTATTGATAATATGACACAAGCTTTAGATGTAAGAATAAATTAATGATCAAGGTATTTTATTTTTATCAATATAAATTTCAGGTTTACTTCAAAGGGTATCATGGAGATTGCTCTAAAACCTATCCAGTAGGTGATGTGGATGATAAAGGTTTACAATTAATAGATGTAACAGAACAATGTCTTCTAAAGGTAAATGACAAATATTTTCAAATTTATTACAGTATACATATTTGCCCCCGTGGCGACTCGCGCACCGGTGACGGCGCCGTACCGCCGCACGGCAAGCTTCGGGCGGAAGGCTAAGTAGTTATTAAGTCAAAAAGCATCTATCAATCACACCGTCTCAATTTTCGCATACCTCATTAGGAGCCTAGCTGCACTTGCGCGCAGACTGGCCATGATGCAAACTAAAAGCCTAAAAACATTATACACTTTTTGTGCCCTTCTGCTACTGTGCAGTGTGCTTATACAAGGAGAGCGCTACTTGTATGTGATGTGACGTCACGTGCAAGTAGCTCCTTAGACGCGCCATATTTATGGTGTTTTAGAAAGAGACAGATATACTGAAAATAAACTTTGTACCTAAATCACTTGATTTTTAACCGATTTTAAATATTTTTTCAATTATATTATACTTTTGTGTTGTATTATCGAATACAGTCACAAAATATTAATTTCAACTACAGTCAAATACCCTATTATTATAACTTGTTGTTGCCATGGCTTATTTTTTAACTCGAGAAACACGCTATGCATCGTCTACGCCGACAGGAGCGGAGAGTGGTTGTATGGCTCCCACTTAGGGTTGCCAACCATACTGTTTTAAACAGTATAATACTGTTTTTCACTAAATTATACTTTTTACTGTTGAACAAAAATAAAGTATACAAAATACTGTTTTCAGTATCAAAATGCTAACACATTATGTGTTATTAGACGCTCACACAAATTTGTTTTTATTTAGTCAGAGGGCAAAGTATTAAATACTATTACAGAGTCTGCCCAAGAAGTTTACATAATAGAACTATTAATAACTTCATACTTTTTATTGATAAGGCTAATTTGTATTTAGGGAAATGGTTCGATTTCAGTCAGACTAACTGGCTTTGGGCTTTCTTTAATTAGCTGTTTGTCATTAAAGTCTTCTGTCACATGCGAAAAGTTCTAAAAACTATGTATTGAAAACAATAAATAAATTAAATACTGTTCATTTTTCTAAAATACTGTTTAATATTTTTCATAGACCTGAATATACTTTATTTCTTGTAAAAAAAGTTGGCAACCCTACTCCCACTCCCTAGAAAAAGCTGACTTTACACGTAAATAGAAATGTCCCAGCCATTTCTATTTATGTATAAAGTATCCGTTTTCATCTGACTGTAACTGGGATTCGTGGAATGATGGTGGTGATACCTCCCCGCACCTAGGGTTACCAGATGAAAAAATCAAAAGTCCGGAGAGAAGGCCTGATTTCCATGGAAAAGTCCTGAGATTTTCTACAGATGAGAATTTTCTCTCAAAAACGTATTATTATCGTTGTATACACTGCGGATCTTGCGCATCTTTTAAGTTTGTTTGATTTTGATTGTTTGCTTGATCTTTTAACCCGGATGTTACTGACATATAATTTGTGTCCGAACTTGTAGATTTTTTAATATGTGGATAGTAAAAAAATAAAAATTCTGGAAAAGTAAAAATAAAAATCTATTTCTAGTGGAAATTTGGAAAAGAACAACGCAAGAAGTTGTATGGGCTCTGTCCCCACCCACCAACAGACTTGGCACTAGTTTCAATATTATTATGACATTTCATATAAAGACAAATAACCATTTTTAATCCAAAAAATGACGGGGTATTCAAAAACAATAAAACCGTCCTTATGCCGTACGCCTAAGATTCAGAATTGCGCTGTAAGTGTCTAGCTTCAAGTAGACTCGACTATAAAATATTTTTTAAGATTATATTTTGATTGAATACTTTTATTTAGGCCAGGGGGGTTACTCTTGATCGCCTGCACATTATTTTCACAATTAACTGTGTCAAAAAAATACTTGAAAAATACAACATTCAAATTCGATTTGCGTGAAATCCCCATTCCTACGGCGGATGTCGTCATACAAAAAAAAAATCAGTATGGCAAGAGGTATAAATAGAGATACGTTTGAAATCTGTTGGTGGGTGGGGACGCTCCTTTGCATAGTCCTTTGTGTTGTTTATAAACAACTCTAGTAAAATAAATACAACTATCAAAAATACCCACAAATCTTTTTATATTTATTTATCTTGAGTGTTGTTTTAAAACGACGGTAGTAACAAGGTGGGTTAAGTTTGTTTTAAATTAATACTTAAGTATTAATTTTAACTGCGATTGTTACCAAAAGAAGATTATTTTAAGTTTGTTTTAAATTAATACATAAGTATTGATTTTAACTGCAATTGTTACCAAAAGAAGATTTTTTTTAGTAGTTTAATAAGAGAGATCTTTAAAATGTAACCTGTTTTTTATTAAAAATCCTGAGTTATCACTAGATTTGCTAAATCCGGCCGGAATCCTGAGAAGAGTCGAATAATCCTGAAATCTCAGGACAAATCCTGAGATATGGTAACCCTACCCGCACCTCCTACCCGCTGACGCCTGTCTGAAAGAGCTTTTTCCTTTTTTCAGGCAATCAAGGGCTGTGGACCAAACGTGCCATTCAGGGAAATTGGTGGAAGAATTTATGGACATGCTAAGCGAAATGGTTTGACCGTTTTACCTGCATTTGTTGGCCATGGAATTGGAAAATATTTCCATGGGCCACCAGAAATATATCACTGTAGTAAGTTTTTAATAATACCTTGTCAACTGTTAATAGCCAAAATAAACTCCTCACTTTTCCTGGCCATTTTTCCAAAATAAACTCCCCACTTTTCCTGGCCATTTTTTCAAATTTCCCTGACCAATTGAATAGAAAAAAATAATTGTTGGTAATCAATGGAATAATATAGTGTGCCCAATTCCTCTAATTACTAACACGTTCATTAATATTTATGTACATATGTATACGGGTCGTTCTTCTTTTTAACCTACAAAAAGGTGTCTTCACCGCTCAGTGAAAAAAAAAACAAGGAAATTACCATAAGTTTTTTCTTAATTGTATTTTTACAGGCACTGTACTAAACATTAATGACTGTGCACGATTAAATAATAAATGTTTTTAATAATTTCACTGTAAAAAGTACGTTACAGAGTCGTAAATCCGCGTGACAGAAGTGTATTTCATACAAATCACAGTTGTCTCCCGCAGCCTCGGCTAGCGTATAATCCATAATAAAACTAAAAAAATATATGATGACACAAAATGTAAAAATTTCCTTTAACTCCTAAATATATTACCTTTAATGTAATACCAACCATTATTTTCTGTCACTTTTAATGAAATATTTAAAAAATATCAAGTTCTTGTCTTCCACTACCTAAAGTTTAATTCGTAAATTCTGTCACGTGGGTTGTCCTTCGAAATTCGCTTATGAGTTGCTCGTCTTTGTTGCCTGCGATTGGAGGTCTCAACCCCACTCTCCCCTTGCTACAATTTTCCCTCTGTGATGTAGCCACAGCGTGTCATTCGCCCGAACGCTGTGGTGGGAGGTGCGTGTGTTTATTCGGCTACCACTTTGTCACGTAAGTAATTGATTTAAAATATAATTATTATTGTTACTTTTTGTTGTCTGCTCTTACGTTATAACAAATATTTTATTACCAACGTGAAAAATATATATTCTATGTAAACCTTTAAGTGTTATAGACTTTGCAACACATTATTACCACTCCGTCACATGAACACTCTGTCACATGGTTTATGGTGACGCTTCTCCCCAGCACCACCCGATCGAGGGTATGCATGCATAATGCATTGGTGACAATAAAAAATCGTGCGTTTTTTCAAAGACTTGTGATTCAGTCGACCCATGCCCATCTTCAATCATTGGGTTTGCTGCAGTTCCATCGGAGCCAGAGCCTGATGCAGAAAACTCTACAGGTGCTCTAAGCAAACTAGGAGTAACTCGCAAATTATTTATTTTTCAGCACCTTCTTCGCCTGAATTGACATCAGCTACAGTGTACCCTATTATTTACAAATAAATAACACATTTTGTAACAAAATATAAAATTTACCTTCTTGAAGAAATTGACAATATTTTTTGGTTCCGTTCCGCGCATATTAGAAGATATTATCAAATTATCTTAGAAAAACGCACTTGAAAAACTTATAACCTAAAGAAAACAATCCAAACGTAATTTTACATTTAAAATAAATACGAATTATTACGTAGGTAAGTTAATAGAATTTTTTAAAGTCACTGTACCACATGTGGTACGGTACCTAGGTCCAAATGGGTTAATTTAATTTATCTTAGTTGGATCTCATGTTATTTTATATGACAATGTTGAAGACTGATAAAGATTTATAAGAAAATTAATGATTTCACAGGAAAACAAAATAAAACTTTTTTTTTGTTGCATGAAGTTTTTCTACTGTTGTTTACTAATTTGGGTGCGCTGATTTCAAATCTACCATCAGATTTTTTGAAGCAGCTCTAATTAGTGAGATACAGGTACCGCCTTGAATTTACATAAGTCGTCGATAGTTTCTATCAATAGCGGTGTAACTAAACTAGTTCCTTTAGAAATTTCATTATGTCTTCCTCTAGAAGGACGTGTTTAAATAATCCTGATTGTTTTTGTGTTACTTGTGGAGAATATATGTTCAAAAAATTTCGTTTAAATGTGTTGGACTTTGTGAAAAAGACATACTTCGACTACTTTGGGTTTCCGTTTCCGTCAAACGCTAAACCTCGGATACCAAGTTTGGTATGTAAAAGTCGTGTTGAATCTTTGCGACTGTGGGCAAACACAAAAAGACCCACTTTTAAGTACAAAGCTCCTATGATTTAGCGTGAACCATCCAACCATCATGACGACTGTTACTTCTGTGTAACGGAAATCATAGGAATAAACCATAAAAATTGCTCTATGTGGATATATCCAAACTTAAAATCTGCCATAAGACCATTTGTGACACATCAACATCACAGCAGCCATGTACATCTTTGGAAAATCCAGATCAGTGCAGCGGGCAAACCAAAAACGACGACAGTGGTACCGACAGTGATTTTGATTGTCAAATGTGGTTTTTTCGATGGCCCGCAAATCAGGAAGTTGATAGGTGATAAAAAATTTATCAACCATATGACAGCTGTCGAGAAATGTGCATGGGAAGAGTTTATTTGGGTAGTGAGGAATTTTTTGGGCAATAGGAAGTCTGACGGCTACATTCAGCACGTTGAACAGTTGCTGATACACTTGCAGCGGCTTGGATGCAACATGAGTATTAAGCTTCACTACCTTCACAGCCATGTAGACTATTTTCCTGAAAATTTCGGTGATCTAAGCGAGGAACAAGGAGAGCGCTTTCACCAGGATATTGGCACTATGGAGGAGAGGTATCAGGGGTACTGGAATGAACATATGATGGTTGGAGCATTCAAAATAGTACACATAATACACCTCACTCTAGAAAATCCAAAAAAGAAAATTTTATGTAGAATAAATATATTTAATAAATTTTTTAAACTCAAACTATGTGCATTTTCGATGAAAAGCCCTGTCACTTCATAACTCCAAAACTAGAGCTGCTACATAAAAACGGCATATATTTTTGAAATCAGCGAGGAAAAACTATTCAGATTCATGTAAAAAATCTCATGCAACAGACATGCTGTTTTCCAGTGTTTTAGATAAATAAACTTGTTTCATTCCAAAATGCAGTCTGATATCTCTAGAATAATTACTCTGTCACGGTATTGTCTCCTGCTAGGAAAATGGTTTGGGTCGTTTATTTATTTTGCTACAACAAGTGCAGCGTAGGATTTTTTTTCTTTTTAATAGTTGATGATATTTCCATCAGTGATATTAATATTTATTTGTAAATGATAGTAAAAATTGATTTACAGCAAAAACATACTTTATAATAGCAGAAAATGTGACAGAACGGCAAGAGATTATGAATAAAACATGTTTTTTAAATACAAATGTATTACTTTAATACGGTTTCTAAGAGTTCTTTTAGCTAATTAGTGTATTACAAAACAACAAGTTATTTGACGAAGAGAATTCGAGAGAATAAAATAAAAGATTTCGTGACGAAGTTGTAATTTTTTTCGTCGCGTCTATCTTTCAAGTCCTGAAAATTTTACAAATATCTGTAAACTTCGTGGCCAACAACTTTTTCAGATAGAATAGGAATTCTGCTATCAGAAAATATATATATACCCCCCAGAAAGATTAATATTTTATTTTTCGAAATTGAGCTAAAGTTAAATCAAATTGTAGGTTAAAAAGAAGAACGACCCATACATGCTCTTTTAAACATGGACATAAACACTAAAAAGTTGCCACTACTATATATTATGGACACCTACATCATACTAGTCAACGCACTAAACATTTTTAGAATGCAGGTTTATACGAATATTTTTATATTTACCTTTTTTTGAGATAACTTATTTTTCTGCCCAACTAAGGGTAAGCGGCAACTGGACACTTCCATTAATAATTACTTAATCAGTAAAAGTAGTAAATATAAAAATTCTACCGGCAACCAAACCCAAAGCTGAAATCGACCCCAAAATCTCTATACACGAGCAACTTAGCTTGTTTCACGAAGACGTCGAAATTACGTTCATTTTAACGAACGCAATTTCGTAAAACGTAACAAATTGTGATTATAATTTAATTTTTACAGGAAACCGTTATCCTGGCGTTATGAGGCCTGGAATGACGTTTACAATCGAGCCAGCCCTTTCTCATGGCTCAGAGAACACGGTTATATTGGAAGATGGCTGGACCGTTATTACACAAGATGGGTCAAGATCGGCTCAGGCAGAGCACACTATCCTCATAACTGAAGATGGTGCTGAAATCCTTACTTGTTGTCACTGAATAGTTGTGTAAACAGCTCAATTGTATACAATACAACTTAACCATGTTAAGAAACCATTAATATATTGATCTGTGATGATATAAGTACATATTATAACTGTATAAATACATGTTTTACAATGGTTGTATGGTCCTTTTGTTGACATTTTGTTTTAAGTTATTTTATTTGAATGTTGATAAAATAAAACTACAAATATTAGCGTGTGGTGTTTTATTTTTTAGCTTGATAAATCTTAAAATAAAACATGTAACTTGGTACATTGAAAGCACAAGCACAATAATTTATCACTCATAGTTGTCAGTCAGTAGATAAAGTTCAAAAGGCGTAGAAAGTCTGTATAAGGTGGGTTAATGTAGGACGAAGGCGTAACCAGTGGGACATTGAGAGACCCCCGGAATTCAAATTACAACACACTGGGTTCCACCACATCCACTCGCATTAATTTGGTCCCATAAAACATCCAGCTACGCCTTGGGCAAGGTAACTACAAGTGTTAAACAGCCTTAAATATAAAATAGAAGACTAGTCTTAGATCTGTATTAAGCAAATACATATACTTATTTACGGTACATTCCACTATCTCCATTGATGGAGAAAGTGGGGAAATAATTCCCACTTTCCCCATGGATCAAGACAATGGGGATATAGATAGTTCAACTCAGTTGTGCACGCGGCCCTATGTGTGCGTGGACTTGTAAATACAGGGTGTTCGGAAGAACGTTGAACATACGATAATGGGGGGTAGTTGGGGTGGTCTGTTAACTAACTAGCTCAAAAGATTTCACCTAGGTCTCAAGATTTTTTTTTAATTATTTTCTTTATAAATTTCTATAATTTTTCGGTTTTGTACCTTTAAACCCGTCTAACTTTTTTTTTTATGACCAGATCCAAATAATTTTTCATTATTGGAATCTTAGTGATTGGTAGGTCCCTTTAAATAAACAGTTGTAAATTGCACATTGCTAGAAACAAAGTTATGGGCCCTCAAACATAAAATAAGAGTTGAAACAAATTTTGAATCTCAACTTCGCTTAGCATTTAAAAAATAAATAAAAGGGATGGATGACTTCTGATTTGTTAAAAACATCTCCAAAGTGTGAGCTTTATAACGATATGTCGTTTGTTTTGATATCTTTTTTGTAACCAAAATTATTCGATGTTTTCTACCTAGGCGGACCATTTCGACGGAAATCTACTTATGTGAAAACTTAAATGTTTTGCGAAATTTGTCAATGCAAAGGTCAAAATAACAAATTAGTGGGATAGTGACATAACGAATGTAGATTTTTTTCTCACTCTTGCACACATAAAGGCTATCTTTTCTCTCTTTCACTCTGTGTGGAATGCGCGGCGAGTGACGCTTCCCAAGAAGGTAATAATACTAATGTTTCACTCTAGTACACTTACATCGTATCTTCCCTCTATTTCGCTTTCGGAACAGGCGACTCAGTTTAAGTGTCAGAACTCTTAGTCAAGACTTAACTGTCCAAGAAGGTAATAATAATAATGTTTCACTCTAGTACACTTACATCGTATCTTCCCTCTCTTTCGCTTTCGGAACAGGCGACTCAGTGTAAGTGTCAAAACTCTTAGTCGAGACTTAACTGTCTCTGCGATCATACGTGCCCTTTGTGCCTACTCTTGTTACAGTTATCTTCGTTCTTGATAAATTCTACGCGCTTCACGCGCATTGGAGTTAGCTCTTCCATATGCCATTAAAATGTCCGCATATTCCTTATTGGTAAATGAAGTCATTTTACCGATTAAGAAACGTAACAGAAATAACAAAACTTAACAAAACAATTGATAACAATAATACAAAACGAAGATAACTGTAACAAGAGTAGGCACAAAGAGCACGTATGATCGCAGAGGCAGTTAAGTCTCGACTAATAATTCTGTCCTCTTTGGTTCTGTCACTTACACTGAGTCGCCTGTTCCGAAAGCGAAAGAGAGGAAAGATACGATGTAAGTGTACTAGAGTGAAACATTATTATTATTACCATCTTGGGAAGCGTCACTCGCCGCGCATTCCACACAGAGTGAAAGAGAAAAAAGATAGCCGTTATTTGTGCAAGAGTGAGAAAAAATCTACCTGCCTTATGTCACTATCCCAGTAACTCGTTATTTTGACCTTTGCATTGATAAATTTCGCAAAACATTTAAGTTTTTACGTATGTAGATTTTCGTCGAAATGGTCCGCCTGGGTAGAAAACATCGAATAATTTTGGTTACAAAAAAGATATCAAAACAAACGACATATCGTAAGAAAGCTCACACTTTGGAGATGTTTTTAACAAATCAGAAGTCATCCATCCCTTTTATTTATTTTTTAAATGCTACGCGAAGTTGAGATTCAAAATTAGTTTCAACTCTTATTTTATGTTTGAGGGCCCATAACTTTGTTTCTAGCAATGTGCAATTTGCAACTTTTTATTTAAAGGGACCTACCAATCACTAAGATTCCAATAATGAAAAAATTATTCGGATCTGGTCATTAAAAAAAAAGTTAGACGGGTTTAAAGGTACAAAACCGAAAAATTATAGAAATTTATAAAAAAAATAATTAAAAAAAAATCTTGAGACCTAGGTGAAATCTTTTGAGCTAGTTAGTTAACAGACCACCCCAACTACCCCCCATTATCGTATGTTCAACGTTCTTCCGAACACCCTGTATACAACTTTCATTCGTGTGGCAGTGACGCGGCATCATTCGGACGACGACTGCCACACGAATGAAAGTTGTATATTTACAAGCCCACGCACACATAGGGCCGCGCGCACAACTTAGTTGAACTATCTATAGAGGGATGTACCGCTTATTTAAGCCTCCAACAGCAACATAATTTATTAAAAACAAAGCAACATTTAAATTGAGATCTATGTGACTGAATTATCTTAAACATTTACTAAATTAAAAATATTTGGTGGAAAATAAGTACGTAATAGGTATTTTTATAGGTACTGTTAAAAATGCACACTGTGTGTTGACTGCAGGTAAAAAAATATAACATTTACATAAATTGCATAAAAACGTTTGTTATTTGTGCTATTTTATTTTAAGCTATTATAACCTTAATTTATTATTTAGGTAATGTTAAGATAGGATAAAATTACGTTAACTAAGTTTGAAATATAAAACCAGTTACAATCATATTAATTATTATGTATCGCTTACAATGTTAAATATGAGCAATTTATTGGCAAACAACAGTTCTCTTTGACATTAATAATATAAAATAACTAATAAACGAGATACTTTTATTTGTTAACTGTAAAAATCAATAAAATATTGGGGCATTGAATAACATTTTACTTATGTATGTATTTATTAAAATTCACTTATAATTATTTTTTATTTACTGTAAGCGCACTTGCTCAATGAAACTACGTGTTTTTTTCATAATAATTGAAAGAGTAATAAGATGGACAGAGATTAGTGTTTCAATAAATATAATGGTTATATAATTTTTACTTTTCAAAATTCTTAATTATAATCTTTTAGATATACACGTCTTGTATAACTCTCATCTAATGGTGCTAGGGAAGGTTAAAAAGAGTGTATAAAAGTTTATACAAAATTATTAAATAGATTTAACAATATACAAAAGCTACTTCGCGACAATATACTCTACAATACAATAAAGTTACTTAAATGTTAATATATCACTCAAGGTAACATACAACTTGTAAACGAAGGATTATCTCAGTCAAAAATAGAATAAATATTACATGTAACTGCTACAATAAAATATATTTAAATATTTTCATACAACAAACGACATACAGAAAAATTAGGGACATTTAAATTACTATACACTTGACTCATAATTTTTTTTAAGCACTAGCTTCTCAATTACCTACCCTTCGAATTTTACTATCTAACAATGGCATTAGCTAATCATTGAAGGGAATAGAAATATCTATTATGATATAAAGTTTAGTATTATTCTCATGATTATTATTAAAACGAGAAGAGAAAAATATGTTATTGAGCATTTCCAAATAGGTTTTTAAATTAAATAACGTTAAACACATAAAAACAACATATAATACCTATGCAGAAATGATCTCAATATTTATTTAGTGAAAGTATGAAACATTTTTTAGTGCAAGAATCTTATCATCATGTGGTTTGTGGATAGGTATATTTTAATTCACTGTGCTATTATAGCAATGTCCAAGACATCTTAAATTATTTTGTGTTAGGTGAGAATGCAATTTGTAACTTAGAAATGAGTTTGTAGACCACTCTGTTAATAATTTATTATTTTTTTATCATTAAATTCATTTCTAAGCCTTACAATGTTACTGCAGATCCCATAAAGGATGGGATGAAAAATAGTAAAAATAATATTAATAAAACAGAGATTACTAAAACATAATCAACTCAAACCATAAACCAAATTAGGTCATGAAAATAACAACAATTTACTATCTAGCATTTCCATCTTTGTACTACTTGTTTATCTTGTAGAACCGTTGAACAAAATCAGTTAAGTTGAATACTTGTCCTGGCCCAGTGCCAGGGTCCATGTTGATGTATTCATCTAAATTGTGTGTTGAGGCTGTGAAATACAAAATACCTATTTAGTGTTATGATCCATATGTTATATAATATACTTGGTATGTGACAACTTGGATAGGTAGTGCCTGAAATCATAAACAAATTTCCATTTAAATGTTCATTTGCTATATCACATATTTATTAACCCTTTCCCCGCCACGCTTTTTTCCGAAAATGGTGCCCCACACGCCACGACCATTAAAAAAAAAATTCCAAAAAATTATTAGGTTATACTCAACTCATTCAGGCAAGTAAAAATACAACGTTTCTTGATCATGTTTTTTTGTCTGATATATCAGACATTGGCGTGGTGGGCACGAAAATGGTTTGTCTGATATATCAGACATTGGCGTGGAAAAGGTTAAGGATCCTACTGAATCATCTACTGAACACAAAGTTACAATGACTTTGATATTCAATTTGATTGTCAACATTACTTGTTGTCTACCACAAAGGTAAAAAAAGTGTAAAAATGTATAAAAATTCAATTTCATGAAATGCAAGTGTACCGGTTGCCTATTGTTGGGTGAGAACAAAGAAATCTTTTACATAACAATGCTTTTCATATTTATTCAAATATGAAACAAGGCAATAAGGAAAGAAGAATGTATTTTTCCTACAGAAGTAAAATTTTAATGGAGAATGCCCTTTATTTGATTAAATGGGAAAAGTTTAGAAAAAAAATACATATAAAAAATTATGAAATACTTACTGGAGGTGCATATAGCAGGGTATGGTGGTGGTGGCTTGATCCATGAACCATCCGGCCTTTTCATGTGACGACGATCAGAAGCAAAATTCTGCAAAAACTGCTTTGCAGGCACAACGCGAAAGAATCTGAAAATCATAACAATCAATATTAATAAAAAAAATCATTAACTATTTTATTGAATACAATATTCAATAGCCACATACCTATGAAAATCTGAGTTCACAACTTGGTCTGTCCGAAATGTTTCTGTGACATATTTATGGAAGAATGTTGGAAAAGGCAATTCCGAATCCAAATCGTAAACAAGGCATGTTTTGCAGTCCCAAGAATACAAAAATATCACATGGTAATCCTGAAATGTTAAAATTTGTCATTAAGAGGTGTTAAGCATAACAAAGGACTATTCGTGTCAAAAATCTTATGTCGTAAAATATATGGCGCGGTACATTAGCGTGACACAGTTTCGGTACACACCCATATGACAACGCGGTCTTCCTCGCGCCCAGCCCTTTGTTTCCACAGAGGCACAGTGCGGCAAGGGTTCGATATGAAAACTACGTAGCACCTATCCAATTCCTCCGGCACCCTGAGCGAAGCATCTTGACACAGTTTCCACACATTTTCTTCGCTACGGTGAACAATACACAAAACAAAGCAATAAAATTTAGACAGTCATTATACTTCGCAAAACACCATTACAGCGTTAAAATTCTATGACTTACCAATAACAAGACACATGTGAGCATTCTTCACGTTTGGGGAATAAAGGTTTCATTGATTTATCGTTCTTTTTAGTATTTTCAGTACTAGTCAAGTGAACTTGTGCATTGACCGACATATTGACAGCTGGATTGTTTGATTGTCAAATTTTGTGTCGATCTGTGTCGATCATGGAAATAATATTGTCTATGTAACCGGAATGATATCTTCAAAAAATTGCATTTTTGAAAATGAACACTATCCCAACGCATTAAAGTTTATATTTGCTTGCGCCTGACGCGAGGCAAATCCGAGACGAGAAAGATATCAAGACGGGAGTAGCTTGTCTCGTTCTTTCACATTGCCAGCACGCAATGACAGTTCATTCATAGTTAGAGTGACCATGAATACTAGGTCTATGGCAAGGACGGTCTCGATTCTCGTTCTTTCATAATGTCAGTAACATATGAAATGTTTTTGGGCAACAATTTTGCCTGACCAAAAACTTAATTTAACGCTTGTATTTTAATGTTATTTTTACAATGTATTAATGTAAAATTGTATATTTACTTATTTTTCGTTCAATGAATTCTTAAATTTGAAAAAGCGTATATTATTATGTTATAAATTGTCTTTTTTTTATTTCTTAAGGTAGTTACCCCGTAAAGCATTATGTGATGAATAAGACCAGGAGCCTTTCTATCACATTTTTTGCACTGTCTACATCATTTTATAACATCGTCTTAAACAACACACACGTTTGCTGCCGACACAACCGACTGTTGAAATATTTTAACATGAATTAAAAATACTATTATTAGGCAGATCTGCAGATTGCATGTTTGAATTTGTCTCACTTAACCGAAACTTATTGTCACCCTATTGGAAAGGGACAAGCTGCTCTGTCTGACTGTTTCGCTCGGCTCGTTTTTTAGCCACGAGAGCACAGTCTAGTTAGTTCATAGATTTAGTTTAGTTATATTACGTTTATGGTGTCGATTGTCGATTTTTTTTTCGTCCAGACGTTGTTATTTTAACGTCCACCATAGTGATGTCTTCTTTCAATTAAGTATCGATAACTTTACTTGGCAGTTAGCACTTGGCACTATTTGATCTATTTCATGCCAAGTTTTGGCTACAGTCAACGTTTCGCCAACGACAACTTTATGATAAGAGCCTGTAATAAAATTCATATTGTTACTGTTTGTTGTGTTGCATGAAATAAACGATAGATTTATTATATTACAATAAAAATAGTTTTAAGTAGTGAATGAATTAATGGCGAGTATTTGTTTTAAATTTACATTTATATGAAATAATATTTTTTTCCCCAATTGAATACTAAGGAGATATTTCAATTACTGAAATAAAATTAGATACATGACAGGTGACATCACTAGCTTTGTCGCCATCTTTAATTTTAGCATCATTTTGTTTGTGGTTGTGGCCAGCTGGCTGTGTGGCTTTTTAATCAAAGCCAGCTATTCGCTTTATTGTCTTCAAAGTTTCTTTCACATTGATAAAAGGCAGGGCGGTGCGTTGTCCTAGGTTTCGACCGGACTAGCGTATCGTCCGGACTTTAAAATTACGAAAGATTCAACTTTATTACGTTTGATTAAAGAAAATAAGCCAAGATGACCCGTAAGTACAAAATCTGTTGTCTAACCTTAACCAAGTCATTACACAATAATTAGAAGTTTTCTCGTTTAAATACCTGTTTGTTTTCAATATGATTAGAGTGTGCAGCAACACATTTATTAGAAGCGTCTAGAACATGACAACATCGCTGTTTGAACAGCTGGTGACGCCGTAATTTTATTAGGAAAATTGATTCTTTCCGCTTACTGGCGTAAATTACTCTGAGAATGGATAATTTATTTTATTAGTGTGATACTTTAGTGTATCCATATTAATCAAATCGCAATGTGTACTACCCTCGTAGTGTTTTGTAAATGTTGACCTATTTTTTGTCTTTAAATAATTTTAGGTGGAAACCAGAGAGATTTGGCTCGCGCTAAGAATCAAAAGAAACAACAAGAAATGCAGAAAAAGAAGACAGCCAGTGAGAAAACTGGTTTGTCTCTAACTGAAAGAAAACATAGGTAAAATACTTTCCCTTTTCTTGTGTCAACATTGAAACACCAGCTAATGACACCATGATTCATTTCATTCTTACTCTAGCCCAACTATTGTGGAAACCAGTTAACAGAATATTGTTTAATTTTTTTTGTTAAACTAGGCTAATTATTATTTGTATAATAGTCGGAGGCCAACAGACTAACATACAAGTGGCTTTGTTTATCTGTAGATATGTTTACCATTATACCAAATGTACAATCTTTTTATTTATCCGTTTATTTTAAAAAGTGTATAAGGTCTCGGATCTCTCTAAAGTCAGACAATACCTGCTATAATAAAGTATCTCAAAAAGACAGTGGTTATGGTTGGGTTGGTTGTCTCTATTGTTTATTTTAATTTGCATGCGATAGTCACATTATGAGGTATTCAGAAAACATACTAAATTACAGCCTATACATTTATCAAATATTTAAGAAAAATTTGTCTTTTATAATACACATTAACTTAATTGGTTTGTCTGAACATCGTGTGTGCACCTCCGCAAAACAAATGTAGGTGTCAGACGGGTGTAACCGCACCCCGTTCCTGCCCAAACGACGCTCGTGACTAACTTCAGACAAGCCAATTAAGTTAACGTGGACAGTACCTCAGATATAATTTAGTCCTGCAGAGACATATACATGACACATCTTAGGCTCATCTAGTCTATCAGATAAAACCCCTTTTGATTTTTATTTAGTCTCTTAAACTTTTTGGATCAACCTTCCATTATAATAAAGTTCATCTGTAAAATTTGCCACTTACACAGTTGATTGTAATGTTGTTCTTAAACTGTATATTGTTATTATATATTTCTTCGGTTGTGTTATTGGATTGGACCATTGGTAGATCCTTAGACAATTGCATTTGATGTGTGATTGCAACTTTCTGTGAGCGGTTTATATTGCTGGCGGTTTTTGATTGTTTGCATCCCTCCATCCTGGCGTGCGAATTCCTCACGAAGTGACTAGAACTTGCATGCAGGCTATACTATTAATGTTCAAAGTCACCATTGCAAACTTTAGTATGTTTAAATGAGTGAATTATATTTCATTTCAGAGATGCTGAATTAATGAGAGAAAAACAACGAAGAAAGGAGGAGCAAGCAATGGGTAACACCCAAAAACAATGTGTAAATTAAATGGTCTTAACAGAGATATTGACTGCTCCATATTATGAACTAACTTTTGAGCTTTTTTGCTGAGAGCTGAAATTGTTCATGTGATACATAAGCAATCATTTAATTTACATTTACAAGTTTATACGAAAATTTGAGTTTGAACTGAAGCCTAATTTAATAAATTACCCAATAACGAGATGTGGTTTTTTTGTTCATGTTGTGATTTACAAATAATGAACCAGCCTGCCACTTAATGGTAAGATCTGAATAGTTGCAATGAATATATATAAATAAATAATATAATAATAGGATTGTCACAATATCTTAGCATTTATGCAAATCTTAATGTTAATTTGACTGAATAGGTTTGTATGTAAACTACTCAACTACCCATTTTTGTACAATAAAGTCGTAAAGTACAAAACATGCTTGATGTTTTATTTTTTGCTTGCAAAGACCACTTTTGCCTTGTGGCCATATTAAAAATGATTATTTTGATGACGGTATCCGCCGGAGTATTCCACTCTAATCCACTGTTTAAATCCATTAATGGATTAGATTCCACTTACAAGTGCACTCTAATCCACACCTATAAACTGACGGCGCTGTAAAAAAGAAGCTTTGTTATGTACGGTCGGAAACAGAGTATATTGTCGGAAATAAGCGAGAACTCTCGACATTACATAATATGTAACTTTTTATTGATAGCGATGTTTATTTGACGAGCCATTTGATGTAATAATAATTGAGAAGTCTGCTTTTACACCAAGAGGTCGCGGGTTCGATCCCCCGCACGGTACAAACATTTGTCTGCATGAACATGTCTAGATCGTATCGGTCGGTCTGGATATTTGTGAGTGTACAAGCTATTCTAAGTTTGGGGCTGGACCTGTGACACAGAATACTGTGATGTGTGTTCAGGGATATTTATTTATATATATTTATTTTTCACTTTGGCAGTATACAAAAACTTGGAAGGCATACCTAATTAATTAGATTCAAAGCAATATGGTAGAAAAATTAAAACTAGTTATTTTGGTAATTGGTATACAGGAGGTCGCGAAGGTGGTAGATGCAGGCCTGTCAATCGCCAAAAAAGCGGGCACCGGCTCGTCCCTCTCGGGTGTGAAGGAGGAAACCCATAATCATGCATTTTAATAATGCCGCGCGTTTTTGCCGCTCCGCGACCGGACAGTCGTTATTTTTTTCATACAAAACTGAAAACACACTGTGCGGCAACAGTACGCGTCTATCGCGAACGCTCGACAGCAAGACGTCACGTCAACGCAACGCGGCGAAATCGCCGCAAGGCCTTGGCGTGCGTACTTACATGCGTACATTCAACGACTACGCGTAAGTCTTCTGTCAGCGATGCCTAGGCCTATTGATGGATGTTTGTAGGTATTAATGTTAAAAACTGCGACACAGAATATTAGTAATGATTAGTACCTACTGGGATAAAGACGAAGAATGAAACTTTCCACATAGAAAGAATATGCAAATTAGTCTTGTATAACAAGTTACAATTTATTTGTGGCACAGATTTAGCTTAAATCTAATTCAGGCACCCAGTGCTTCACAAAAGTTAACACAATATACTTGAAGGGGCAGATAAACATCCAGGTGCAAAAATAAAACACACATGTTTGTCCTGAGTAGGATTCAAACCAACAACAACTTGTCACCAGTGGTGATAAACCAGTGGCTACAACTGGGAAAGTAAGTGTTATACGTCACCACTGGCAACAATCGGGAATATTTTTCCCATTTGTCCCCAGTGGTGACAAAGCCAGTGGTGATGAATGGGAATAGACGCAGATTTGGTAGGGGCAGTCGGGAATAATCCTTATTTACCAGCGGTCAGTCGTAAGCAAATAAAAAAAATCAATAATGTAAGGAAATCAATTTATTTGACCACATAAGCCAAATAACGGGTGCATTGATTAATTATTATATGTTTATTTGGTAAACAAAATATAGAAATGATTAAAACCATACTACAACATCTTCGACTGCTTGTTAGATAACGTAAAACTTATTTTCGCACATATTGCACAATATGTATTTTTTGGTTGGAAATGTAGTTTTAAGCAACCAGTCATTCAGTCACATTTGAAAATTCAGAAAAAATCACAGGATAAAACAACGATACATAACGCGGCTTTGCCGCACACTGTTATAATAAATATTTTTATGAGAAAAATAACAATAATTCTAATGAAAATAATACAACAATTCCAAAGAACTTAAATTATTAATTAAATATGAATGTTTTTGTACTTATTTATAGGGATATCTTAAAATATTACTTAATAAGTACCTACTTACCAATATTCTACTGAACAATGTTAAAGTAGAGGTAACTAATACTTTTAGGTACACGACAAAAAAAAATCACATATTGATGTGTTACTTGACATGGATATTATCAGAGAGAAGAAAATAGTTTTGCACTTAAAATACTATTTCATTTTGAATCATGCCTATTATACTGTATCTTTCTACCTACATATTATTTTAGTTGACCAAACCTAATATTAATCAGTTTAAAATGAGGTGTACCATCCATCTTTATCATTTTTAATCATTGGCATTCAATGAAATCTAGGCAATCGAAATTATTATGGTTGTGGGAATGTATGTGTAATCTGGCGTATGGAAATGAGTGATGCTATGAATACAATTTCTTTGAAATAGACGATCTTGTTATCACATACATTACATAATTATGATATATTGTAAGCGCCGGTCATTGATGTATCACAATTTAATGTCTGTTATAATAAAAACCTTAGGCCTAGGACAAATAAAATTATACAAGCTGTGTCTTTAATAAAAATGCCCGGTCTTGTATGATAAAAACAAAAAAAGAATACATCATGTTCAGAAGAGCTACGAACAGTTAACAATCATTATTAACTGTTTACACCAATAAAACATTGTGAAACAAAATATCAAGCGTTTTCCATGGAATGCCCCTACATATTATAATTTTCCATTTGGCTTTAACACATCATAGACTATTTAACTAAATGTATAAAAAGTACAATCTACATAGAAATAATATAATAATAATGTTTTTGCGATGCTATTGTGTTATTGGTTATTAGAATAAGTCATTAAAACTCTTGAGTGTCCTATGCACTGCCATTCAAATGGGATTTTATTTCAAATTCTTCCCTTTGATGATACAATTCATTGACTAGACCTACAATAAATGGGTGCTTGAATTTCCCTTCAGTTGCAGTGAAAAATTCTTGAAGTTTCCTTGGTGCATTCTCACGTTTTTCATATTCAAAGGCTTGGAGTATCATGTCGTAACGGTCTAGATCTTTGGCAAATTTAGCTTCGGGTGATGATTGGTTCTCGTACTCCTGAAAATAGATAAATATGCTCCTATTAGCCTTTTTTTTTTTTATTTTTTTTTTCGGAGGAGAATGCGTTTATGCACCATAACCGCAGGCTAGCTAGACCCACGGCCGTGTGTGGGACTCGAGACTAAAAAAAAGCGTCCACTACCCACTAAACTCCCCCAGTTTCCCCTTCACACCCGATTGGGACGAGCCGGTGCCAGCTTTGCTATTGACCGGCCCAAAAGTTCTTTTTGGACTACTTGGGATTTGAACTAATGTTCACTTATTACGTCAGCGTATTTGCACTCGGCCACCGAGCGTTAAGCTCCTATTAGCCTTATAATAATATAATAAAGGCAATTTAAATCACTGAACCGATTATGATGGAGTTTAGTTAGTAGACCATAAAAGGATCTATGCTACTTCTTATCCTTGGATAATTTGCAGTCCCCAAGGGCTAGCAAAAATAGAAGTGTTATGGTTTGTCTTCTTTACGCCTCTCAGTGTTTGTTAAGGACAGCGGAGACAACGAGTTGATTTACGCTTAAAATTGATTAAAATGTATATAGTTACGTAGGATTTATCGAGAATATGTGAAATAAATATAAATCTTATTAGTAACTTAAGTAATGTAATAGGAATTAAGCGTAGAATATGTAAGACTTGTAGTTTGGTAAGGATTTTTTACGTAGATTTTAGAATTCCAATAAGAATAATGGTTGAAATATGTAAATAAGTTATGTTTCTAGTTGGAATTAACGTAAACTTTAAGACTATGTATGAAACATGTAATTTCTAATTGGATAAGTAATAAAAATTAGCAAATAATGTGAGCCTACAAAGTAAAAATGAGAACGAAATTATGTAACTTTTAAGCGGCTCTCTTTAAGGTATTGCCCCGAGGTACTTAAGTGATGTGGGTTGGCCAAGGGGGCATTCCTTAGTGTACGACCATAAATATAGGATCAAGAAGAGAAATAAAGAAGCTTCCTGAACAACCTGTGTTTCCCTCAGTCCCCAACAGTGTTATAGTCCGTGCCAGATAAATTTGCGATAAAGGTCATAATTTGGCTGCTACCACTAAACCTCATTTTAAGTGAAAAATGAATCCAAAATGAATCAAACGTATGGAGCCTATCGCTAACCGACACTAATCGGGCGTATTGTGGTACAGGCCGTCCGACCTTGACATGTATTACAAACCTTTTTTGTGTGCACTGAACACGCGTAAAATGCGTAAGCAAACGGGTATGTTTTATCATTGGATAAATTAACTAATTTGTATTAAATAATGTGTTTAACTACTTTTAACTTGTATAAATCACTACATAGTATAAAGTAAAGTCGCTTCCTGTCTGTCTGTCCCTATGTGTGCTTAGATCTTTAAAACTACGCAACGGATTTTGATGCGGTTTTTTTTAATATATAGAGTGATTCAAGAGGAAGGTTTATATGTATAATACATACACAATATAGTAGAGAAACACTGTTAATTTTAGAGATTTTTAATGTAATGTCGTAAATAAACACATTTTTTTGCGCTTACATTGCAAACGCTGGCTGAACCCTACGAGATAGATCAAAATAATGTACTACGGTATTGTTCACCTTAAAAAGGTTTACAAAAAAGTCCGCAATGTTATATGTCTATCTATTAGGGATAACCCACAATAACCATTTTTATCCTTTACTAACGAGAAAATAAGGGCATATTTACGAAAAAGCAATTTTGAGCAATACAGTATTAATCCTTATCCAATTAAGTACCTTAAATAAATTGTGCATGTAATATAGATCAATATGGCCCTTTACAGCATGCAATTTAAATGAATATTTTCGAAGATATTACAGATTTAAAATGCAGGGACATAGCGGTTGCGGTGGTACCGACCGGCCGGGGGGCGCATGAATGATGGATGAACGTTTGTTACTCTTTCACGTAAAAACTACTGAATTGATTTGAATGAAACTTTACAATAATATAGCTAGTGATGTAAAATGAAAAAAAACCAATTTGTTTTTTTTCAGTTTTTTGAAAAAAAACATGAAAAAAAACTTTGCACCGTTGTTTTTTTTCTAAATTTGGTTTTTTTTCTGCCTTACATTTTAGTGATATTGAACTTTCTCCGTCCGTCACACACCCCAACTGCGCTAAGCCAACTACGTTCAAATAAACATAAACCTAAAGGGGATTTCTCCGTGTGCAAATGTAATTGATTTGGGGATTTCCCTTTCGTTGGTGTAAAAATGTTGCCAATATATTCATGAAATCTTATTACCACTCAACCAGAAAGTATAGTAGAGTTAAAAATAAACCGAAAACTCTATTACCTATGTATTCTTAAGTATTTGTTTTATAAGTTTTGGATTTCGTACTCTTGAAAAAAAACATGGTCCAGAAAAAAAACAGTTTTTTTTCAGGTTTTTTTCAACGTTTTTTTTCACACCAGAAAAAAAACGGTTTTTTTGCAACACTAAATATAGCTTATACATCAGAATAACACATAGGCTACAATTTATAAAGATATCCCCGCGGGATAACGTTCACGTGAGCGAAGTCGCGGGTGGAAGGCTAGTTCATTATAAACCTACAAACTAATAACAATAACAAACTAATAACAAAAACAAACTTATAACAACAACAATCTTAAAACACTATCAAACTAATTATAGGAATAACGAAATACGTAACGTAGGACGCAAGCGCAAGACCGAATCGGAATGACGAATGACCAACCAAATGGTATTAAATAGCGTTCTGACGTTCTGTGGGAATGACACACGAGTCGAACAAATCATCTTCAAAATGGCGGCGGTAGCCACAGGTGACGCATCCCTGCTGAGCGACTTGAGCGAGTGACGGCACACTATGCAAGAGAGTAAGATGAAATATTTCATTTTTGTTTACAGAATTTTAAATTCAATATTGTGAAATAATTAGGAGCTTGTGTTTATTGGGTTTATTAAATCTGTTTATTTAATGGCTAGTCGTGTTATTTTATAGAACAATAAAACGTTAAAAGTAGGAAAATAAAAAAAAGAACGGAAATTGTGTTGACTAAATTTTTACGTACATAAACAATAAACACATCATATTTATCTCTCTAAGCGATTTTTAAAAGGATTTAAAAACAAAGTCATTATTCATGTTTCATTTTATTCATTTTTGGGCTTAGGTTAGTATTCTTCGAAGTCGTGGTATTATGAACGTATTACGGTTCAATTTACGCTGGTTGGTTTCAATTTAGGGTTATAGGTAACTGACCTTTATCGCACATTTATCTGGCACGAAGTATAGTAAAAAAAATATCACGAAAGGACTGCTCCCACACTGAACAAAAATAATTTAAGTTTTGGAATGGAATTTGATTGATGATGCATGAAAGTGATACCAAAGTTCAATGTTATTTTAATACAAATTATGTTGTCAATGCGCCTATTATCACTTACTCACTAATTGGTGTAGCTTACAATGTCATACTATACTCAAGATGACATTTGACCAATCTTTAAGATTATAGCAATTTCATTCTTTTGCATGATGTATTATGAGAGATTATATCTTATGCCCTATTTGTTTTTAAATCTTTTGCCCTATTTGTCAATGAAATATTTTAATGGTAACGCAATTTAAAGCTTGCAACAGATATAAACACAAATCATGACGGAAATGCACACCAGACATTCTTCCTAGAAAGCAACCACATGGCCTGCTTCCTCCTTGCAGGCACACTTGAAATCAACGGCTAAAACCTAGTGTTAGCGATGCTTCCTGGATAATTATCCATTTTTACATATCTATTGTTTTAAATATCATGGCTAAAAGTGTACTCTTTTATGAGAACACAAAAAGAAATACTATATTTTTTACCTTGTATAGCTCATACATTCGGTCGCCTGCAAAACCTGTGAGTTCTGCTATCTTCTTCATTGCCTCATCTTCTTGCCTGTGTTTTTCTTCAGGAGACACTCCACAGTGCGGCGTGAGATCACCAACAATGCATTCCGCAAGATCATGGACCAGGGCTGGAAAATAAGAAGTAATCTTGTAAGAATCGACCAAATTAAATATTACTGTGTTTACCTGTGTGAATTGCTATTTGAAACAACATTATGATAAGAAAAAATTTGTTAGTGGGAACAAGCTTAAAGTTATTTTTTTAAAGTACTCACACAACAAAGTGATGTTTATTCTATAGAAACTTGGTTTAAATAAAATAGCTTTAACATTTAATAATACAAATTGTACTGTTATGCACTGTATGCAGACAAAAGTTCTTTGATACATTTGTCCAAATTGATTTTTATTTCTGCCAGTTCCCAGAGCCTATTTTAAAGGACAATACCTCTTTGTAATGACACTCAACACTTATTATTATGTTACAAGAAGAGTAAATGACTAAGAGTATGTGACAAAGCCTCTATTAACAACAATGTTTCTTTTATTTAGGATATTTCTTTATTTTAACATTATTTAATATAGATAGCTACCCCCACAGATGAAGACTGCCTCCATAACAGCTCTGGCCGTGTTCCGGCAACATTAATGTGGGAGCCAGTACACTTGAAATCAAAGGCTCGAAGAACAGACAAGCCAACAGTCTGGCAGCACATTAAGTGACGCTGCTGAAGTGTCCTTCAATGGAATTAGGCCGCAGTGACCGCTTAACATAGGTAGGCTGCGTGCCTGTCTGCCAACTGATGTGGTATAAAAAAAAATTGCAAAACGAGTACTTCTATAACTTATGGAAAAAAAAATTGTGGAAGACCAATTCTATTCAGGCATTAATTGTGCAAAAAGGTACTGACTTAGCTGGTGATTATTACAAAGAGGAAACTGACAATATCTTTAGGTGTATCAATGATAGTTAAAATGTCTCAACAAAGACACTAATAACAGCCAGTTGCAGAAACGGACTTTAAATTTTAATGTCTTCTTTAAATCCTAATGAACCATTAAATCGTTGCACAAAGCAACATTAACGAAGATTTTAATGCTTCCTTTAAATTTTATTAATGAAGTGTCAAACTTGCACTTTAGCGCCATTTTGCGTTGCACAAAGCGACATTAGGCCTAAAGGTCCCTTAATTTCACAGTTTAAAGTTATAAATTTTAATGACTGCCATTGCACTCATTAAAGTATTCACAAGCTCCTTTTTTGTGTAAAGTTATTTCATACGCATCTTTGAAAATAAGAGATTTGATTGCTAGATGGCCAGGATCAGTGTAGGATTCGACCATTTTTATTAAAACACACTTATTCGTGATTTTGAAAGGGGAACAAAATCCCTATTATTTATTCATCATCTAAACCAATACGATGAGTGGTATTACACAATGTATTGGTTAAGATGAGGTTGATCCTCCAAATGATTTCATCCCTAATTTCAGAAAACACTAGTGATTACCCTCCACCTCTAAGTTTTAGGACAATGCTAAATATGCTATTCGTTTTGTACTAGAGTAGGTAGATAGTGTATTTTCCTTAACCTTTTTTTTATAAAAGTTTTAGTTCCTTCTGAAATTGAACTGTAATAGGATCACTCAATAGAATTGATCAGTCTAACTCGTTACAAATTAAAACAATGTTCTAGCAGTTTAATGTTTTTTTAATTCTATATACATTTTCATTAAAATAAAACAACTTAAATCTGATAAAATCGCAATAAGTATATTACTACATTTTATATAGAAGCCGACGTTTTGACTACCTTTCAGCAGTCATGATCACGAAATGATGACTCGGGGGTTTGTCAAAGCGATTATAAATGGTTGAGCTTATCCAGTACATAATATTCACACACTGCTGACATTATTGACCTCCGGTGTTTCATATCCGCGATGTGTTCTTTGATTCGCGTATTGATTCTCATTTTGGTTTGTCCAATGTAAGAAACCCCACAGTCACAATCAAGCTTGTATACTCCTGGTGTATGTAGTGGAACATTGCACATGACAGGTCTCATGTAATTTCTTTTGCTTGACTGAAACAAAAATGTCAGTTACTAAAATGTCTTATTTCTAAGTATGTAATGTGACTAAAGATGAAGAAATAATACATTACTTTTCTTATTTTGTAGTAATTTTCTATATGGTGTTTTTATAATTTTCTTGCTATCTGATCCTTTCAATTCTAGAAGTAGAAAATAATCAGAAGATAAATAACATCATTCAATATAAAAAACTAATTGTTATGAATAAAATGTTTTAAAAGTCTAAAAACTAAAACATTGAAATTCAAATAACTAACCTTTACTCATTACTCATATCAACTGCTATTGCTTTTTCCTGACATTCCACTCTTTTTGGGGTCTCACTGATGGCTGGGTTGTTGGATGTCTGCCTTTGATTACCTAGAAATCATAATTTATAATAATATATATTGATTTCACTATATTCAAAATAAAATATTAAGAGTTTAAGCATTACAAGTAGAAACTAAATACAAACAGATATTAAAAATTATAGGTAATAATATTATGAATCTAATAAGTAGGTAATAAAAATAACTTACATGTACTGATATTGATTACTGGCATTACTTCTTCAGTAGCTGCTGGCGTATGAGCATACAGTAGATCATTACTGCCAATTATGGCATCATGGCTAGTACTTGGAACTATGTCTATATCTGTAATGAAGGTTTTAGTCAAATTCATATTTTTAGAAAAAAAGGATTATTAGAAATTATACCAACTATTAAAAAAGTATGCAGCACTATCATAAGTCTATTTGTTGTTTTAGTTTTATAGAAGCCACCACCAGTTTATTTCATTTCCACCTAAAATAACATATATTTTAAAATATAAACCATTTCTATAGTCATAAGTGTGTAAAACTTGATTACTTTACTATACTATACTACTTATATTACCTTATCTTCAATAAAGTGAATTAAAATTAATAAACAGCATTCTGCACATCCTCTTCTGTCAAGTTTGTGTCTTGAATGTATGCTGCTTTATATAAAATTAGTTAAACATTTCAATAAACACAGTGTACTTGCATTTTTTTACCGACTTCCTTGGGAGATTTCTGCTTCAGGTTGTCATACAACGCTTTTAGCTGCTCTACATCCCTGGGGCCACTGCTGCAACTGCTGTTGTACCTATTTAGCAGTGATCAGGTTCCACACTTCTTTTTTTCTTTTGGAAGATAAAGCCACCTGTGCGCTTATTTTCCACTATATCTTTGTAACTGAAAAAATATGAAGCATGTAATTTTAAATTATCATTATCATGTTTTATAATAATTAGAAGACCTATCGGTGATAATTATAATAAAATTTCAACTTGGTGTTGTTAATAAAGGAGTTCACTGTATCTGGTATCTGACCAATAATAATATTGGCTGAAATGTATCTATTCTACAATAAACGTTTATTGAAACAAGTAAATTACACAATATTTATGTGATTTATCATTTAATTTTGATAAATCAGTCGGTAAATATCGACGTAAGTAAAAGGTTTTAACAAGACATACTCACTGCATGAGGTCTAGAAGAATTAACTTCTCCTCTTGTGTATAATTTGCACCACGTTTCCTTGTTTGCTTATCAGACATTTTGCTTTGAAAATATGTAACACAACGAAAGCACAAACGAAACTATTGGATTGGAAAAAAATACCGCGCGCAACAACAGTTTTGAACTTGAACTTTTGTTTGACAATACAAAATTTTGACAGAGAAACTTGACGGATGCGTTTTATTTATGCTAGTTACAAGGAAAATAAAAGTCACATTTTGTCAATATTGGAGTATCGAAACGCAATCATTCACTCATTTCATTCTTTTTAAAAATAAGTTTGCTAGCAACATTTTTAATAGCGCTTTAAAGTAGTCAATAGTTAATGGACCTTTAAAAGGAGATAAATCAGTTTTGTGCAACGTCTTTAATTTAATGGACTCATTAGTGTTAAAGAGTCCTTAACTAATGGAACTTTTAAGGGATGCTTTGTGCAACTGGGTGTAAGTAATTATTATTATTGATTCAAAATGATTAGGTACCTATTTTAACATGTAAGTTATAAAAATTGTCTAGTTGGAGATATAAATTTTCATATTGAAGAAAATAGATGTATATCATATTTGGTTTGGTTGGTAGCTTTGACTAAATACGTCCAAATACTTCTACCCAGGACAAAATGCGTCTGGTTTAAAATCTTGGGTTAAACAGCTTAAATTATCGTAGAAGAAAAAAATAATATATTACCTATCTGAAGGCACCTGAAACGATCCAATTTGGCCGGATCGTTTTCGTCCGTGAGCAAGAAAGTCATCAGACCCATGCGGTACATGTGTCCAGCAATGGACTCGCATTCGTCGATGTCACAGATCACCCAGCCTGTCCTCTTCACATGCTGAAAGCCACAATGTTCATATTGTTATTTTATGTAACCAATGCGGAAATGCTGCGCCTAACAACAAAAAATTACCTTCAATCGCCCGACAAGCTCCAGGAACTCAAGAATTTTCTTAGATTCTTGCATCTGAGCCATTGCTTGTTACGAAATGAGTGTTTAAGGAATGTATTACACTTTCTTCAATTACATCAAGATGTAAAACGCCAGATAATATTGCTCAAGAATATATTTTTAATGCAAATTGCAAAAGACTTTTTACCACCACTTGAATTCGAATAAGACTGACAGATGAGTGACAGACAATGTCAGTCAGTCAGACTTCAGAGTATAGACTGACAAACCTATCTGTTCCGATGACGGCGTCGCTACCATCGATTTAAAACTGTCATTAAATATCGTTTTTTGCATTGCATTTCACGTAGTTCCAATTTTGGCCACCAGAACAGCTAAGTTTGTAGGTCAGTAGAGCCACCAAGACCGACAAACTTATCTGTTCCGGTGGCCAAAATTGGAACTACGTGAAATGCAATGCAAAAACGATATTTAATGACAGTTCTAAATAGAAAGTAGCGACGCCGCCACCGGAACATATAAGTTTGTCGGTCTTTTACTGTGGTAGAGCCGTGTGAGTGAAAATATTTACGAAAATACCGAGCGAGGCACCTCAAAAAAATATATACCAATAAAAGCTACTGATTTTCTAAACACGTTTTATTTATTCATACTTACATTGCGGTGAACTCATCATCTTTATAACGTGAAAGCCACGAAGAAAATTCCGGAATTTGTTCCTACTTAGCTAAATAAATAAATTTGCTGAAAATTAGACATGTCCGACCGACTCCGAACAGATGCAACTAAGTAAAGTACCTAAATAAAAACAACGAAAATCGTGTTCTTTTATTTTATAAAGATGATGACAAAAACATCTCCTATTTTGGGGAAATTCCCGAATTATCGAAAGAAAGTGTGCAGAAGAGACAATCATTTCACTTGAACTGTATTAGACGATTTGTTATAAAGTATCTTATAAGTTTAACTACTACCTATTCATGCAACTGAAAACTTAAAAAATAGACGTTTTTTTGAAAATTATAGATAAACTAGTGGTCCATATACCTGAAAATATACTGATGTTCGGATAAATCGATGAAATATACTGAAAAAGTATTAAATTACTGAATCTGGTCACACCTAGAGATAGAGCAGCTCAGACGTAGTTTTTTAACCGACTTCAAAAAAGGAGGAGGTTCTATGTTCGACTGTATGTATTTTTTTTATGTATGTCCGTCGATTTCTCCGTCAATTGGACCGATTTAAATAATCCTTTTTTATTTGAAAGTGCATAGTTCCGAGGTGGTCCCATTGTCTCTATGTTAGGATCTGATGATTGGATCCCGGGAAATTCAAGGGCAAACCTCAAATTTTATAGGCGCACACTACGCGTTGCTTGTTTTTTCTGAAGCCATTCAAGTTTTTGCGTCCGATAGACATCATTTTATGTTGATGAGCTGAGCTGATGATGGACGGTACAACTCCTTAACGGTTAGGAGTTAGGGGATAATTCTTTCAGTATTGTAGGGATATGTGGGCCGTTAGTTGTATTTCATGTACTTTTGCAGCTAAGCTAATGATGGAAGATACAACTGTGATGATGGAAGCTACAGGTTACGACTTCTTAATTCTTATGTTCCTCTTGCGGGCTGCATCTTTAGTTGGTATGGTGCTGAACACTCGAAAAATACCTAATATTGTCAAATAATACAATTCTACTATTTGACTCGTATTTTCGCTATTATTATTATGAAAGAGTTTTACTTACTACGTGTTATTCACACTAATAATAGAAAAATAAACAAACTTTAAAAATAAAAAAAATTAAACCGACAACCGCAAAAAATAATTTTAATAAGACATTCATCAAATGCGCTTGTTGTCTAAGCCTATTAATTAAATTAAATTGTATTTTACGTGCTAGGTAGGTAGGTACCTACCTACTAATCTGTTTGAAGTGGAGTGCAGTGCTGTTCTAATTGTAGTTAATACAAAAAAAAATTAGAGAAAATTATGGGGATGCAAAAGCTCTATCACGAGCTGATATCGAAAAAATTCAACACTTTTTGCCTTATCTTACCTACCTTCAGAACCCCAATACATAAGGCTCCGTACTTCAATGATCACCGAGACCTCATCTTGCGGAAATCTAGCTTCCTTTTAAAAGTGAAAAATCTTACGCTACTTATCTACTTCAATAGAGCGACTGAGCTCGGGAACCATGGTCCATGGTCTTTTATAATATAAAATATGTTTTGCTTAGTTGGTTAATAAAATTAACCGCTGTAGACAAAAAATTAAAGGATCCGCGATCGTTACATTGGAGCCTACAGTTCTTAAGCTAGCGAGACATGCGGTCGATTGGTGCCATATTTCTACGATTGGTGCCATACCATATTCCTACCCTACATTTATTTCTAATTTAGATCAAAACATGTAAGGTCTCAAAACACGCAAACAAATAGGTTAGGCTCGTGATTTGTAGCTGGGGTAGAAATGCGCACCCAAATCCATATTCAAAGCAGAATTAGTCAGAGAAGCTGATTTCACAGGCTTTGCATTTGTATTAACGGGACAGGCAGGCCTCAAGTGCGGCCGGTAATGTTAATGGGACAAAGTTGATTAATATGACCGATGGGCACGCCAAAACGCGCTCTATGAATGGCAATGGGTTTGATACCGCTACGTAAATTTGAATTCTATCTTCGCTTCTGCGGGCAGTGAAAATGTGGAAGTCCTGGCCGACGGTCCACCAATTAGATTTAGCTCCAAAATGAGCGTTCTAACCCGTTTGAAGTTTCACAAAGTTTCGTTATATGTGCGGGAAGTTGGTGTTGCTCGCAGTGAATCGAATGTTTGTGACTGGAACGTGGAGCTGGAATGATTTTGTGGTTGTTTGCTATTTGTACAGGTTCGTGAATTAATCAGTAGCGGCAATTTGCGCTAGCAAACCGAAATACACTGACGCCGAATCACTGTGTGCTGCCAAATCGCTTGTTTCTCTATTAACAGGATATCGCGAGACAGTATATTATGCGGAGTTAATTCTAATAAAATAAAAAACATATTTTGTTGCAAATCGAGGTAATTTAAATGGAGTTTATCTAAACCATATTTTATTCCCAAGCAAAGCAATAGAATATCGGTAAGTTAATTTTATTAGAATTATTGTTTATTGGTCTAATTATTTTGTGTGTTTATCTACCCCGTGACCAGACCCCGTAGTTTAATTTATAAAAAAAAAACACATAGTAACGTAACATAGAAAGGTAACTGGCAGTTACAGAAAAAATCTGCTTGGTCTTTGCTGAGGATCGCATGGAGAAAAAAAAATACTTTGATCTTAGCCAAAACGCGGTTTAAAAAAAAGGTTCCGAATTTTACCGCCAAAAAATCCAAAAATTGTTCTACATTTGACGTTTTCATTTATGGTACGAAATAAAATTCTGCTCAACACTCGTACTAATTATTGAAAAGAATCACTACATAGTAGATACGTATAATAATTGACATTGAATGACATAAATTACATTATGCAAGCTTATTTTTAGTTTATGTTAAAAAATAACTTGCATTTCTATACCTTTAAAAATGGTTAGGTATCCGACAAAACACGGAGGCAGAACTAAAAAGTACCGGTCTATTAAAAGTTCTATGGCAATTTATATTTATTTTACCAATTTGCATAAGCACGCTTGTCATTTGCAGTAATAAATGTAGCAAATGCAAAACAAGGCACCTAAATCGCCAACTAAAGTGACCAGCTGTTATTCATTTATGTAGAACCAGATATGCGGCAATAGTGACATTGTAGATCCTAGAACTAGTTCTAGTCAGGAGGGATAGCGCAAGGATTGGTATATTTGCGACGCAATGCGTGTCTTTTTATATTGACTAAACATGACTGTTCTGTATCAAACCAATAGTATATCAAACCAATTGTAAAAACATTTCTACAGACCGACAAACTTATCTGTTCCGGTGGCCAAAATTGGAACTACGTGAAATGCAATGCAAAAATTATATTTAATGACAGTTTTAAATAGACAGTAGCGACGCCGCCACCGGAACTGATAAGTTTGTCGGTCTATACACTGTTTTATGGTAATAAAAATATTAAGATTAAGGCCAAAAGTGCTAGCTTAGTTCAAATATATAAAAAAAAAAGACAAAATAAACCGAAATAGCTCTATAAGGAATACGTAGGCAACCGCTACAATTTACATTAAATAGGAATTATGTATCCACTCGCTTGTATAAGTTTTTATTAGAACTACCTAACTATTGTAGCGAATTCGTTAAATTCGCGGAATTCATGTTAAATTATACTTGATAACAAATAAGTACCTACACACATTAAATATGGAATCTGTAAAGGACGCTTATCTATTTTTTAACATAAAAAATAGATAGATGTTTTTTCTAGACTTATAACTTGCGTTTTCATTCCAAACATTGTTGTATTATCGACATTTATTTGAAGTTGTATTAGTCTAGATAGGCAACAGGATAATTTGATTTGCAATTAGCTGATTTACATCTTGTTTGATGTAGGTACATGTTGTAGCTCCAATAAATAAATTCCCTTCTGAAATTTTATTTGAATCCTCCCAGACGTTTCAGTGTGAACTATATAGTGACTAATATAACATGCATTGCATACCGTATTAAATGACGCAATCGAAACTTTCGCAATAGTGTTGTAATACTAGTGTCTTCCATTCGGAAGTCACGTCAGTCATCCAACGGCATAATTTCATTCACAAAAGTTCATATGTAACGCTAGTCACAAAAACTTTCATTGCTGACTGTACCCCGTCACGAGGAACTTTCACTATAGTATGATAGGACGTTTGAGTATTTGTTCACACTGAACTTACACTGAATGTTAAATTGTTAAGACAGATAACAATCTATGTATGTATATCCTTTCCAGCCATATATGAAGGTTGGTAGAGACGTGATACCAATGGGACATTAGGTAACACCAGGTAATACTAATTTTCATTGAGTAATCAACACCATCGTGTGGATAGCAGGATATTAACAATAGTTTTATAATGTGTCCGTGATTGATATAAGTTTTATTGATACAATCCCTTTATGGCAAAGCTGGTACTAAGGTTGCCAAGAAAAACATACCTACATAATTCCTTTTTTGAACACCCAGAACAAAACCAATAGACATGTGCGGAAATCAAACCTGCGATCTGCAGTGGCACAGCTACCATAATAATAATTCGTAGTAACCAGTAGTAACCAAAACACGTGTCGGATGTCATTCTTAAATTGCAGTCAAAATAATTAACGATATCGAGTTTTCCAAACTTTTCGAAAATAAAAAACGTTATTTCGTCAAAATAAATAATTTTTAAATTGTACGTACGTACGTACGTACGTACGTACGTGTGTTTATATTGTATCGTTTTAATATTTATTGTGACTAATAATAGCAATACTAATTAACAATTTTTTGTCTATGTGAAACGCTACGAGACGACTATCTAAAATAACGCTCAATTTTAGGGTGGTTAACCAATTTCTTGAGAAATCGTACGTACGTCCTAACTCTCCAGCTAACTAAATATTTATTAGAATTAGAACCCATCTAACATCAGTATGTTTAATTATATCGCTTATATTAAAGCTTTAGTACACAGTCACGTAATTAGATTATGTAACAAGCCCCAGGGTTTTGTTTCAAAAATGTATTACATTTACTTTCACAAAATATTAGAATAATTAAGGTTAATTTTCTGAAGAAGATAAAGTTGATGTACTTATAAAGAAAAGGCGATGTTGGTTCTAGCAAAGAAAGCAAATCTAACTATTGTGTAATTATCTGTCAACGGTATATGCAGCCACTCGTCGCACCCCGGTGTAAAGTGGAAATGGGGGAGTTTAGTAGTAGTGGAATGAACGCCTTTAGACCCGACTCCCAAACAGCTGAAGGTCTCGCTAACCTCCATTCTGATCAAATGATAAAAATGGGTCCTATAATTGCAATGGATTTCCTTTTTTATTTCAGTATTTTATATTTAATATAAAATACTCAATACTTTATAATTATCAGTACTTGATAAAAAAGTATAACGCATGCATATAGAAGGTGCAACCATTGAACTACAATTAGATGCAACCACCCGCACCACACCACATCCAGCCACCATCTACCTACTACTATTGTAAAAACTTGTAAGACAGTCAGAGTGAGGGGCACACTGCTGTACATTGACAGGCAAAGGGAAGAAAGACTCTACTTCCATGCCTAAAGCGTCCTGGCAGCACATTTTTCATAATCGACGAACTTTACGATAATGATGTAACGACCTCACAATGTGGTTTGAAATGGATAAATGATGTTTTGTATTCGAATGAGTATGCTACAATAAATTTAGATTGATTCAATCTGTCGCTAGTGAACATCTGATATACCGCTCGATGTGGTTAACCAGAAGGGTTAACCGCAAACTATTTGACACCCTCGTCGAATTAGACCATAATGAGTCAATGTGGGTAATTCTTGATTTTAGTTTTACTATCTATCATTTTTGCGTGACGTAGACGATAAAATTAGAATTAATATTAAACAATTTTTAATGTAAAATTACTAAATGAGAACAAACTAACTTTTTATGATTTGATCGCCTATTTTAGCATTTTCACGTATTCAATACATAAAAAATTTTTAAATAAAAAATTAAATCTGCCGAATTGAATTTGGATTTTTAACACAGTAACATTAGTAATATCACTTACCATCAGGAGTGCCGCGCCGCAAGCTCGGCCAAAAAGAAATAAAAATGTAATGCCCATGATTGTTTTAGTTTGTTAAGCAAGTAGTAAATATCAATGATCTATTCCAGGAGTGTCAGGGGCCATTCAGTGGGATGCGCCCACTCCATACGACCCAGTCTGGCTGGCCAGTGTACAGGAGTATCCGCCTGCAGCCAACTTCAATGAAACTAGGTTTTGGTGGGGCTGGGTCTACGAACAAGATGTCCAGTTTAAACTGTTTACCAGGTAATTTCTTGTCTTATTTGTTTAAGTATTTAATAAACTAACAATAGAGTTATTTCTGCACTAGGTAATAGTTAGACTGTAAAGCCTGAGCACGGATCCCTCTCAGTTACATGCATCACCGCAGTCACTTGTCATGGTTTTGGTCTTTAATGCGTGAGGTTGCAGATCGATTTGAAAACTTTTATAGGTAGTATGAACCATGTAAAAATTTTCATAATACTACTCTACTCAGTTCCTACTTTTAGACCCGTCCACACCTGGAGGGGGCGCGTCCTCATAATTAGCCTAGGGCGGTCAGAACTCTTAATCAGGGCCTGATCACCTTAAAATTCGTATGTAAGGAATAAAGAA
Organism: Mecyna flavalis; assembly: GCA_949319885.1. Classification (NCBI taxonomy): domain Eukaryota; kingdom Metazoa; phylum Arthropoda; class Insecta; order Lepidoptera; family Crambidae; genus Mecyna; species Mecyna flavalis. The sequence continues at coordinate 7,689,043 of OX439426.1, forward strand.
ATAGACAGTCCATTATACACAATAGTGGCTCGAGTCCAATGAAGCGACCCGAAAGACAGTTTGTACAAAACTGAAATAGCAGACACCAGTTTGCGCCATATTACATAGTAAGAATCACATTCTCCGCATACCTCTTATTATTTGCATCAACGGAACAAGAATGCAATTTCTCTTCAATGGATCCTTTAGTTAAATACCACGTCTATACTTAGTGACGAGTGACAACCTCCCCATTAAAGCAAATTACTCTATGTGCCGGATGATGAATTCCTTATGTTAACTCGAGTAAGGTAAGCAGCTTCAAGTTCTAACGCTGTTTGGTCTTTAATTTCTAAGACTTAACAAGTAAGTGCGTCACGTCGAACGAATTCAATCAATTGAGAACATTATTGCCACAGGTTGAAGTTGTTGTTTCTCAAGTCGAATATTAATTTCCAAACTACGAGCAAATACACATGTGTTAGTTATGGCAAGCGAAGTTAGTTCCACGACTCGCAATTTGGAAAGATGGGGCAACTAACTGATGTAGATCCTAGCAAGTTAGCTTACTTGCCTCGTCTTGGCATCTGGTCTCGTCGCTGACCTGATTTAACAAAAAGCACTTTAGTATCGTTGATTTGCCCTGTTACGTGTTGTTAATTTCTTGCGTGTGTATTTAACTAAGACATATATAGCTTTTATTGTTTGGTAAATAAACGTGTTTAAACTTTAAGTCTCGTTAGTCTTAAACTTTTGTATTCTATAACATTTACAGAACTATTATTGTCAGAACTTTAGTTGTTAAACAAGTAGCAAAATAAATGTTTGATGTTGACTCGTGACTTTGAATAAGTTAAGTAGTTGGATTTTTTTTTCAAAGAAAGTGTAAGTTGTGTACAAAAATGCACAAGTAGTAGATTAGCGTAATGTTTTGTTGACTGTACAATAACATAACATACGATTACCATATACCCTGTTGTTTTATTATTACAGATCTTTTACGTATTTTTCTGTACCATTAATAATAAATGTACATTGATGTGTTTTCCTTTCAGGAGAAATCCTTTCGAATATCAGGTGCTCAAAATCAACGATTCCAAGTCCTTGTACGATTCTCACTTTGATTTCAATAGAAAGGTGAAAGTACTTACTCATGGTTGGCTCAACCATGGGGACAGCCCAATGCCTGAATCAATCAAAGAAGGTAAGTTGTTCCTAAAAAAATATTTTCACATGTGTTTTAAAATTAAAAACAATTCTGACCGAGGCTGTTGTGTGAACAAAAACAAGAAGGAATATTATACAACGTGTTAGAATCTCAGACACCCCAAATGATTTTTAATTCAATTGACCTAATTGTGTCAACAAACAACATTAAAAATATTAAAAGGTTGAGCAGTTTTAGTCGAGGGACGAGTCGGTAGGTATGATTTGCGCACGTGATGGCTTGACCTATTAATAAATAGACAGGGCAACATTTTTATTGAATATTTTTTGAAAAATATGAGCTATATTAAAATATGGTTTGATAGATTCTCATTATTCTGACCATCTAATTTCAGGTTTTGAGCATTTAACGTAACACGTTGTATATCTCAGAATAAAAAGTGCCTTTTCCGGCTCTTAATCGTTGCTCAGTTGCGATATTAAAGAAAGACAAAAACACTTCTGTTATGTTATCCATGGAACTGAACATTATCCCGGGATAAAAAGTAGTCTAAGTGCTTTCCCAAAGTCTAGTATCTAATACTACATTGCAATTTATGCAATTAAAGTAACGAATTTCATTAAAATCGGTTTAGGGGTTTGCACGTGAAAGCGTAACAGACAGACAGTTTACTTTGGTATTTATAATATTAGTATGGATTATTATGTAATTTTATTCAAATGCTTATTTATAAGAATGAGAATACATAAGGGCACTAAGGTCTAATTAGGCACTTATAAGCTTAACAGATGATTTTGTTTCTTGAATAAGTAAATCACTTATTCTGTTCTTCTTCAAATTTTAGTTGGAGTATTTCAAAGTGAATATATAATGAGGAGCGTGTTTTATTCAAAGACGCTATGTTTAGTTAATTTTGAATTTTTTTTTGTTATGCTACTTTGTTGTTAGCCAACAAAGTGGTAAAAAGCTTCTGTAGCGTTCCATTTAGGGACACTAAACGAATAATATCTAAACGTTGCTTTTTTGTGCCGAGGAGAATTCGTTTAAGCACTATTACCGCTGGCTAGCAAAATCTGCAGCGCTTGTAAGACTGATACAAAATATGATCGTCCCACTACCCAGTAATCTCCCGATTTCCCCTACACACCAGAGAGGGACGAGCCGGTGCTCGCTTATGTCCGGCAATATCTCAATGCGCTGCCATACTGTAGGCTCTCTGTTCTTCGAGCCTTTAATAATTACTATTTTTTTGTTTAAAAAGAAAGAAAGACATTTATTTCCCATCATTACCTACATCACACAGAGCAACAGACAAAAGAATATTACCAAAAAGAGACAATTAAAAGAAAGATAATATAAGCTATAATACAAAGTATAATATGAGTAATGTGTGGTGTGGTGTGTGATGGATGGTCAATCAGGCCTCTGCCTCAGCATAAGCTGCAACGGCGTCCGTTTGAACGTCGCAGCAGCGCTGGTATTGCTTGTAAGGAGAAAAAAATAAATAGTACCTAATAATTGCTATTGGTTTCAGCGTATCTCAACGTGAGCGATTTGAATATAATCGTGGTTGATTGGGGCACCGCGGCGAATGTAAACTATATATTAGCGAGTTATAATGTAGCCATGGTGGGTCGGTTACTTACGGAATTCCTCAACTTTTTAATCGACGAGGGCTTTTCAATGGATGATATGCATCTGATAGGCCACAGCCTCGGAGCTCATGTCGTGGGAATTGCTGGAGCGTATGTTCGAGAAGGACCCATAGATACTATAACAGGTAAAGAACATAAGTTTTATAAAGTTTAATTTAAATTTTTTCAGACATTGGAGTTGCTAATTTACTGTTATTGCCATAACTCAATTTTCCACAAGAGTAGAAAATTATAATTGTTTTGTAGTAAATTAATTGACGAACGATTTTGTGTATTAATTGAGAAGTCTGCTATAGCACCAGTGGTCATATTGTGTTCGATCTCCACACTGAATAAAACATTGTAAACACTAAGAACATGTCCATTGTCTGTTTGTATCATCCTGTGTATAATAATTTATAGGCTGTTGTATTTACAAGAAAAGTAATGGATGGAGAATGAAAGGAATGGTTATTTGCTATCTGGCATCCATAATATTACGCATAGGTTGGACATCAATGCATAATTTGGGACTAGTAGTCGCTGTGTAAGTTATGTCCAAGGATTAACTTTTCTATATATTCGTACTTCGTCTTCAAGCGATAAAACCGAATATATTGTATATATATTTTTGTAATAGCTCTTTAATTCACTCGTTTGTTGTGCAATAAAAAATATTTATTTTACGTTCTGTACGTTTACGACTTCGGATAAATCATGAATAATACCTTCAGGCACGGTAGGAAATCAATTGGCATGTATGTATTTTATAAAATGTACGATTGAGGCTGGGAATAAACTGTCAATCAATGCCAATAAACATTTATTACCATAGGAATTCGTGTTAAGCCCGCAGTACCGTACGACACAATTCCGGGGTTACATGGATTTGCTTGATCGATCGACTGATACCAATCACTCATTCTGCGGTACTTGTAAATTAGTTGCGCTATTGGCTCCTGAGATTTCTGCCAAAATTTATAATATGATCGTGAAAGAGTTGCAAGAACATATTATTTGTTAATTGGCTTGGCTGAATAATTGTTGAGTAGGTAGATAGTGGACTGCCTATTTTACTGAAGTGGCTGAGTCATTGGACGAAGACCACAAACATTGTATAGATATTGATAAATGTCCACGAGAGACAGATTGCAATATATAAAATTAGATAAATAAATTACTTGGCTGATAGACGTGGGCTAGTCTGGTGAATACCAGCGGGTGCGAAAGGGAAATCAGGGCAGTTTTGTGCCAATTATTAACATCGGGCGAAATTTAAAAAGGACTGATAATATGACAGTTCTATGGCCCTCGAAACGCGCAAGGTTTGTTACAAGATGTGTTTGCATGGAAAGCAAAAACATTGTTGATGTAGGTATACACTATACAGTAATGTGTAGTGAACCAATATCGTGTAAAGACGATTTTTTCGAAAAGCGTCGAAAACCCGAATTTAGCCAATCGAACTTTTAAAATTTCTAAACACAAAAAATAAAACAAAACGCGAATTGTACCGAAGTGGCAAAGCAACTGTTCTAAGAAGGTGGTTAAAACAGGATTTGAAATGACATCTAAGTTATTTCTATTGTACCACGGCTAATCTTAGCATAGAAATCTAGGTTCTTATAGACTACAAAGTAGGTATAGCAATCTTGAAAGTAATCAGAAATCCTGATTGCGGGTTCCCGTTTGGACTACTTCGTGCGGTTGTTTCTAGGTTATTTAGTTTGTTGCGGTCAAAGATACCGAGCTGTAGGACAAACATTTCTTGAATCTAATAATAGGGAGCAACTACAATAATTTCTTTACATTATAACCTCGATGTATCAGCGGTCTATTGCTCTGTTCACGCAAACTGGATTTTGTTGTGAGTTCGAATCTAGGTCTTATTCAGTTCGGAAAAAGGACTTTTTGCGTTAATACTCAGTTTATGCTGTCTCTACCACATTCCTGGAGAGATTATTTCTAACTTATTTCTTTTGTAAAACTAATTATTGTTTACGTGGATGATTGTAGTTACTTAATTAGTAAATATCTTTGGTATAACTTCACTTCTTATAATAACTTTAATGCTTTTTGAAAATTTGGTTTTGGCTTTTTTATTAATTTTTTTTATCATGTTATGATAATTGTTGATGGGTCAATTTTCTGTTTTTAGAAAAAAAAAAAAATTCTTCCTTTATTCACACATAAATGGTGATATAATAACAAAACGAAAAATCTTTGGACACAGTCCCGAACTAAGAATCGCTATGTTTATGGTTGCCAACAACGGAAAAAGACATTGAAGAATTATTAAAATTATAATGTTTACAAAATATATATTAAGGCATTGTATTTTGTCTCCAGAAGGATACACAGACCTCTATCTGCAGAATATATGTACAAATTTTGCTTTCGCGTTGACCCATCCCACGTCCTCCGATATAATCGACAGCTCATCGCACCATTACACTACCGACCATAATGTAAAGTTTTTTCTTAACTAATTTATAGGGTTAGACCCTGCCTTGCCACTTTTCACTCTTGGGAACAAGGACGCTCGACTGGACAAGCACGACGCGCGACACGTGGAGGTGATCCACACTTGCGGGGGCTACCTCGGCTTCGCCTCTCCTCTGGGGCACATCGACTTCTATCCTAACGGAGGAACCCGCCAGCCTGGCTGTGGGTTTGACTATAGAGGTGAGCCAAACAACATTCTGTTCTAGAGCGGAAACTCGCCAATGCTGCCAAGACCCAAATTGGAGAGATCGGTAACTCTAAAAAAGAAAATTGTTTGCCGCATTTATGTATAAATAAGCTACTCATCTCTGAGGGTCACATAGACTTTTCCTAGCGGGACACTAACCAGCCTAACTGCTATAGAAGTAATGGACAAACCATCAAGTATGGACACCTGATGGTAAGTGATCACTACCACTACCATGAAAACCTGCGACCAGGATGTCGGATGCGTTGCTCGCCTTTGAGAAAGGAATATTGTGAGAGGAGAATGGGGACGGGAAAAGGGATTTTTTTTTATGTCAGAGGCGGCAAATGAGCTAGTGGGTCGCCTGATGGTAAGCCATCACCGCCACCCATGTACATCTGCAACACCAGAGGGATCGCTGATACGTTGCCGGCCTATGGGGTTATGGGGGTTGGGCCTACGGTACGCTCACAAAACAGATAAAACACAATAGTAGATACTATTATTTCACGCTGGTGTTATGTAAGAGGTGCTTCCCCGGACGAGCCGGCCCATTCGTACTATAAAACAGCATGGCTCTACCACTACAATTTTCGAGCCCTCCGGCATTGTCACTCAACAATCGAAGCGCAAACAGCAAAGCTGCTACTCACACGTCAGTCTTCCCTTTTGACTGACAGACAGGAACTTTTTTACAATTGGTCAGTTGGCAACGGCAACTGTCTTCATTAAGGCATTACCGCACTTAACGAGTTTTGCTACATTGCAATTTGTGCCTTTCTATGTAGGTACTTACTGCCAAGTCCTATATCCGAAGTGTAAACTACCGGCGGCATTCGTCAGTCTGTCTGTAGTTTCATCAATAGGAGCGAAGGACAAAACTGTAATTTTATTTGAAATTAGATACATTCACGCAAAATGAATTCACTCAGCTTAAATAATAAATGTGTCACAAAACTGGCCGAAACGTACGGAGGCTATCTCGGTTTTGCTTCACCTCTGGGACATATTTGATCCTTCTATTCCAAAGGGGACACTCGCTAGCCTGCCTGTAGATTCGACTACTCGTATATTTGTAGAGATGAGAGATGTCACTGTGAGTTATTTCATGCAGCTTGGCTTCTTACCTGGATTTTAATATGAACTTCATATAATTTGCCCCTATTAAAGTTTTTACAAATGAGACTACTCGCTGATCTCGCGCAATATTTGAGTTTCTAGTCTGATCCGGTGCCAGGCTGCATAATAGCATCATTATGTAGGTGATGCATTTTTTGGATCTAAAGCAGTTTTCAGTAGCGTACTTCTAAGACGGGTACTAATATCGCAAAATCTGAATTGTGACTCCCGAAGTATTTAATAATATGACATGTCACATTTATTTATTATGTCCGCTGAACAAAAACAACATTTTATTTAATAATTATAAAATTATGTGATGTAAAACACACTACAATATACATATTTCAGTATTATGTAAAAAGTACCTAACACTAATTAAGCCAAAAAATTGTATCTTCCAAACTTTTACAAAGTACTTACTCCATTTTAATGGAGTAGATTTAGAATATTCTCGGATCGTCGTACCAATTTAGATAAAGAAACCCACTTAGAAAATAGATAGGGCTATAAACTACGTAGACTTAGTTAGCATAATTTGTTTCTTTGAGATTTCAATGAATAAAATATGTGTACAATCTACAACATAACAGACTGGTACTTTTAGTTACAATACCTTGAAATCTGTAAGAGTATGCTGTTGCCGCAGCTAATGTATTATACATAATATACAATTATAAGCATTTTATACATTGCAACTGTAACACTTTATATTTCCGTAACCTTACTCAAAATACTATTAAGTATATTTTTAATAAAACACATCATATTATATACTGGACCGATAGCACATTTGGTCGTGATCCTGTCCTATATGCCAGGGACCATGGGTTCGAGTCCCACCCGGAATAAACATAATTATGTTTATTCTGTGTCTGGATGGTTATTGTATCAAAGTATAGGTTTGAGAAATATCGTTGATTGTGGCTCCTAACGCGAGTGGCTGAGCTATGTAAAGTTGTCTGATATTTATTTATTTTTACTTACTCGTACCTATGCGCTAAAAAGTAGCGAAAACGTTCCACAGATCTCTTAATGTTTTTTGACGCATTACATACATTAAATGGAAATGAAAAATATCCTCCTTATCATTCGTTCCAGGTTTGTGTGCTCACAATCGCGCGCACATGTTCTTCTCAGAGTCCATAATATCTGACGTACCATTCACTGCAGTCCGTTGTGTGGACTACGACGAGCTTTACTACACTGGCTCTTGCAAGGGAACCGGAGAGACTTTGATTATGGGCGGCTTCGATATACATTATGGGTGAGCATAAAAATTACATTAAACTGATTAAAACCTTTGTTTTACGTATTGCGTTGCGTGAGGAATAGTTGAAAGCTATCTTTCCTAGGTGTTAGAGGTAGAGATTGAAGCCGAAAGAAACAGTTTGATGAATATTTGTAATTGGTCCGCGATAATTATATGCTTATATTTTTTTGTTCATGTCACCGATCTGTCGACGCACTAACGCAGCGCAGTCGCAACGCCCGTTTGGCACCACCTTATAGTAAACTTCTCAACTTAACCATTATATAAAATCAGTGGTCAAATAAATCGATGAGGTCGTTGGGGCAGCAGTCACGCGTTCATTGTAACGATCGAAAAAGGGTAAGCGACTTTTTGCGTGTTAAGAGTACGGAAGATGTGAGCTCAAATTTAACCTTTACGTCAAGCATCTTGGCAACCAGCTTGAATTGCTATAAGTTTACTTAATATTTATTTATGCTTTAACTCTGTTACTAAGTTATAGTCATAGCATGAATGTCTATTTCTTATAGAAATAGCACTAAAGTGCCAGCAAAGATGTGCAACTAACAATCCCAGACAATAAAGTATACCTACTCGTTGCTACATATTAAATTGTACAAGGGAATTCTTCAGACATTTTTATGTACTGAAAGTAGGGTAGCAATACAGGTCGTTATTAAACTTCAGTGATCGTAAATGTACATCCAAAATATAGCACGTTGCGGGTGAAAATAATGTACTACAATACGGATAAGTACAATACACAGTCGAGTGTTCGCGACGTGATGTGAATGCGTTCCGGTTCGTTCCCTAATATTTTATCCGTGTACTCACGTATAGGGAACTTAGGAATTTAACTTGCGGTCACACCATGTTCCTTTAGCTTGAAGTCAAACGTCGCGACTCGTGTATATTTAAATGTTGTTATTTTTCCGAATGTATGCTGTTTTGTTTTTCTGATTCGTCTTCTTTTTATCTCGTTTCTTTTATTTTGTGCGCATTGGTATTGATTAATCGTGTGTATGTATACGCATCATTTGTCTAGTGGTTTATGTGCCTGGAATATTGGACAGGTCAGACAAAATATCATACATGTTGATTAGGCATATAAAGGTCCTGAATTGTCTCACTGATAGGTTGACATTTATGCATTTTGTGCCACTATAATTGTTGCAATTGGAGCCTTAAGGTGAATTCATTCTGTGTTATCGTACAAGATATTGAATATGGCAAGACATAAGAAACAATTTTTTTTAAAGATCTGCTTCGCATTAGCCAGCCTTGATCCCCTTATCCCCTTAACCTAATACGATCGGGTCGATTTAATATTTCTATTTAATTCTTACTTCGTTAACTCACGCTCACGAACAGTGGCCCTGTTGAATGAACAAAGCATTGATAGAGTTAACGACCATCTTCCTTGCAAAGTAGCCTTCCAAGCGAAACGTTGCATAAACTCAGCCGCTCCCTTGCGCTCGCACGCTCTCCCGGTTATACATATGCGGGATTTGCATATGTAATTACTGGAGGCTGGACCGGTGTGATTCGTGCTACCATCTGTTCAAATCTCTTTATTCTTAAGGACGCCTTGGCTGGCTTAATGCCACTCGTCCTTAAGCTTAATCTGTAGTCTGAGATGCATTCTGAATGAGTTTATATAATGCAAAGCGTTCTAACTAATTACTTGTCTCATTTGTATAATTAAAATGCTTTACAAAAATAAATAATTATAAAGGAATTGCACATGTGGAAATTTTATTTGGTATTCATTACGCGAGGATCGATTTGTTTGATTTCATGTGAGTGAGCCAGTTGATCAAATAGAAAAATTATAGGAGTGAGTTATTTGTGGCATATTTATAAAAGTACCTATTAAGCTTGCGACTTTGCCCACGTGCTCCTGGGATAAAAAAATGTGCCGTGTTATAAAAAAAACCGACACAAAGTTAGCTCGACACGGTAATTGAACCTAGAACCCCGAGATCTTGGCCCGGTACTCAAACCACTAGAGACACAGAACACCTATGTACATAGACAAAAAAAACAAACGAAATGAAATAAACACAAATGGTAGTAGTTGAAGCCGTCCATAAGCATCCATATGTACTCCACGGCGCGGAAAATTCATAATTTTCTTTTCGTCGAAGAAATATTTCGCAAGAGATCTTATAACCACGGTGAAAAATGACTCGCATTAGGCCGTGGTGGGGTGCGCGTGTATAAATGTGTATTATTAAATAAATAATAACCATAACAAGTGTTTTTTACTTTATTCGTACAGTTTATGTAAATATTTATATTAGTTACCTGTTTCCTGTTACGATAATAATAGGAATGTACGCCATTCCAAATGATACACATCTGGAATGTACGCCATTACCAAAACTAAATACTTATTTGCATTTTGCATTAAAGTTTCTATCAATTAACAATCGCAAAGTATAGTATATATGTAACCTAAAAGTCCTCGTAATTATACTTTTGATCAATGATGTTTTACACCTTTTTTCTTTGGTCGTCATACGTAGTTTTTTCTCTGGGTTTTTGAGGATACTCCTAAGTGACATTGAATTATAACAGGAAAGAACAGCAGCTGCTTGTGAACATTGTTTGTGGTTTTGCCTTACCCTAATGGATACGAAATGGCAATAGGGTGCAGACGTGCAGTTAGAAATAAAGAATGATGTATAGTGGTACAGAAAGTCGAGTTAGAAGTACACTCAACTGATAAGCATGTATGAAAAATGCTGATGAATGTAATAGAAGCGAAAGGTATGAGTCCCAACTCATAACTTTAGTAGTTATTAAGTATCTCTAATCTGTCGTCGAGATCTAAAAGGTATGTTTTAACAAGTCCCAGAGTCATCGAGAATTGCCATTTACGGAAATAAGAATAATGAGTTGTGTCCTGTGCTAGAAAGTCTTACAGAACAAATCAATAAATGTATGAAAATAGTGGATCATCGAACTAGTATAACTTGGTTCAGAGCGATCTTACAACTTCCGTGTCATAAATTAAACTATTGCTTCAAATGGCTAGTTCTAACGATAGGCGTAAATTTTTTTTTGTTGGCTGGCACTTTATGAGAACGCTCAAAAATGTTGAATGGCAGTGAGAGCTGTCAAACCGGACCTTCTAGATCTCATCGACTATAATGACATTTTATTTTTTCTTACAGATCAGTACATAAAAACACGTAATCAAATCTAATCTAAGTGCAAGTTAGACCCAAAAGTTGGGTGAACAACTGAAAGTTATCAGAATTAAAGGGACTGGTTGATGCCCTTGTAGCAATTTGTATTATGAAAATGTTTTCACTTGAATGCTTCTAACAACAAAAGAAGTCATTTAAGTATTCATGAACATGCCGAACTTTGCCTGTTATGTTTAATTAAACAAAGAAAACCCGTTTGGAGATGCTTTTACAGCATTAACTAAACATTAGCTTAGTACTTAGGTCCCTATTTTAAAGGCAATAATTTTTTAAAGGGGTTCTAAATTTTTCAACTGAAATTGTTACTGCTGTTACTCTTAGCCAAGATTAATATCGCTTTTTCAATATGCTTTGGCAGTGATATAATTAATGCCCTTCTTGGTTTACTAGCACCAGTTTGGATTATTTCTGGTAAGCGTAAAATTATAGAACTATTATGTTTGGTTTAACATGAATAATTAATAGAATCTTGACTGGATTTCCGATTTTGTCCTGTGTGTTTCGGGGACATCACATTTTTTATTATTATTTATGATACATAATATATTTTCCCCTATATCTCTATCCTCTAATGTTTATTTGATTGTAGTAATTCCTTTATTGTGGGTTTATTTTGTTATTGATGGCTTTGCACTTGATCAAACATAATATGAATCACGCAGAACAGTAGAAATAAATAGACACGCAACAGTAAAGATCTTAACCGCTGACCCAAATAGCACCTCAATTCATTATATTTGTAACAGAAATGACTTGCGTACAATGCAGCGTCTCCTGAAACATTATTACTAACCCTTAAATCTCACCGAGCATTGTTTCTTTGCAGGAAAGACGGAATTTATTACCTCAAGACGAACGCAGAGAAACCCTACGCCCTTGGGGACCCGGCATGAATTACAATAAAATATTAATTTCTCGCTTTGCCAACTTCGCCTATAAATTAAAAATTACAAAGAAATTACTTTATATACGACGCACTTATTTTTTTTTACTTTTAAAGATCCAGTCATGAAAAAGTGCACAAACATTTTTCATTTGTAGTGAAATTTTTATTGTTAGAAGTAACGCTCTATTGTAATGTTTATTATCTGTTGTTTTATTGTATTTTAGTAAGGTAAGAAACTCTTATTTATTGTTATTTTAAGACAAAGCATTTTTTTGTTTCAATATTAAATGTAAGTACAACAATAGTTTGTTTAATTTTATACTACAGTCATAGAAATAGGACTAAAATTGTACTGCAAACCATCAAGGATTGAGATATTAAGTTCTTGTCTGTCAGATATCTTAGTTGTTGTTTCCTTTGTTTTCAAAAGGAACGGCTGGAAAAACCATCTTTGTTGTACTATATGATTCAAATGCTATTAGGATAATACCTTTTGGAATTGAGCGAAAAATTACGTCAACTGCCTGATGCCTTACACATACATAGATATTATTATACGTTGCTAACGCTACGGACAAGCACAGTTGACGTCATTTTTCGCTCCATTCCAAAAGGTATTATCCTAATAGCATCTGAACCGGTAGTACGGTAGTACCGGTAGTCGACCGCCTCCGTGGAACAGTGGCTAAGCCGTTCGGGTATAAAAACACGGAGGTCGTGGGTTCGATTCCCGCCTTGGGTCTGGTTGGTGGTAGGGCTTTTTCAGAGTCCGACTGGCTAGCTACCACCCCCACAGGTGAAATCTGCCGCCATAACAGCTCTGGCTGTGTTCCGGCAATATTAATGTGGGAGCCAGTACACTAGAAATCAGAGGCTCGAAGTTTAGATGAGTCTACAGTCTGGCAGCACATTGAGGGACGTTTCCAGGTGAAGCGTCCCTCAATGGAATAGGCCGCAGTGGCTGCTTACCATCAGGTGGGCTGCGTGCCTGTCTGCCAACTGACCTAGTATAAAAAAAAAAAAAAAAAAAAAAAAGTATTTAAACTGTTTCTATCTGTCAAACATTTCCGCTTCAATTAAAACAAACTCATTAGATGACTGGTGGTTTTAACTGAAAACTTTACCGTACCGGCGAAGTTTTCTCTTTCATTTATTTAGTGATATTAGTAAGTAATTAGCAATGGAATTTTCTTTAATAATTTCAATATTAGAATCCTTTAAAAGTGTACTGGAGCTTCTTTCAGAATTGCACGACCCAATTACGAAAATTAATTTATTTCAACTAAGGAAAGAAACGGTTTCGCCATCGATTTAAATTGCAGTAAACTTTTAATGAGTGTTGTAGTAGCCTGAGAGACGTCTGTTTAAAAAGTAATCGCTGTTATACTCGTAGAATTGAAATGACATTTTAATTTTTCAGTTTTTAATAAGTTTTGTTAACTATACTTTCAATATCAATTATGATCTCATTTGAAGAGGTTTGTATGATAAGAACATGCGTTTTGTTGAAGACAAAATCATCGATAGTAATTAATAAGGAGGCATGCTACTCGGTTCGCTCGGTAAGAAGTTCAAAGTGTAGCTCTTATGCCTATGTTCTGCCTGATGGTTTTTTATTTTATTTTTTACAGTAGCTCAGTACAATGGCTTCACTTAGCCTGATGATAAGCAAAAGGGGAACCCAAATTACCATGACAACAAACGCAACACTGAGGCGTACTATCCGTTGGCATCGCAGTACCTACTGGCCCGCAAGGTGCTTCTTCACGCTTCGTTTAAACTTTTATAGGAACCCATGTTATAGGAAGGGGGAAATACATGAGCCGGCAAAGAGTTCCACTTCTTTATGTAAGGTAAGTGGTCATCATCGCCTATAGGTGCTTGTAACACCAGAGGCATCACTCATGCGTTACTGACCCTGTAATTTGAAGTAAACAATAACAAAAAGGTTCTTTCCGCTCCCAACACTGAGCTTTATTTACTCTCCGACAAAAATAGCACAACAGTTCTGAAGTGCTTCTTAATGCACTGTGTTCACTGTACCTTACAGAAAGTTCAGTTTTAAAATCATGCAGGAATATGTTGAAAACACAGTATTATAAGTATATTTTTTAAGGTCAAAATATAACGAGCATATGTCACAAATACCGACAGTGGTTTCTTCTTCTTCTTCTCAGCCTTTATCTACCATTTTCCTGGTGTAGGCCTCCTTTCTTTCATGCCAGTCTCTCCTATCTTGAGCCACCTGTATCCACATCGATCCGGCTTCTCTCTTTATGTCATCACTCCATCGCATTTGGGGTCTTCCTACCGGGCGTTTCTCTCCCCATGGTCTCCACTCAACAACCGTCTTACACCGGGAGTCATGTTTGCGGGCGACGTGGCCAGTGACAGTGGTTTAACAGTCAAGTTTTAGCAGGATTCACTTTATGTTGCCACTACATCGGTAGCGATGTACTTAGAGTTGATACTTATTTCATTGTTAATTTGATAGCTGTAATTTTTAATGGATAAAAAAGGGTTGTATATAATAGTGCAGTAATGAAGTTTTACTTACGATTTTATGTTTATAGAGTGATATATATTTTAAATTTTGTAAGTTTTAAACCAAATACATATTCTAGTAGACATTTTAGCATTTTCTATTGCAGCTGTATTTAAAAGCAACCGGTAGTGATTCAAGTCGGTGCACAAGTCACGCGCCGCCTTCTTCCGTGGAGTTTCCGTCGACGGCTTTTGACGCGTAAAACTTAAGCTCTCGCGAAAGTTAGTCGAGTAACGAGTTAAAAATATACTATATTATGTGTTTTAAGTCGTTACTCAACTAACTTTACTGCTTACGTGCGCCGATCATTTGAAAAGTTTGAGGATTTGGGATTCATTATGTTGTGTCATCTGAAATGAGTAGATACGTACCTATGTATAGAGTTTATGTAAATATAGACTTTATTGGAGTTGAGTTGTACAATACTTGTCGTTATAATATTAATTTTCAAAGTATATAGTATATGACTAAGCAGACAATTATAAAATCAGTGCACATTTGAAATCTGTAAATGTATCATAAAACAATCCGTTAACACTGGATAGTGGGTGATTTTAATGTTATTGGAACTATTAAGGCAAATGACGAGTTAATACAATTTTGATGGAAATTGTTCAAATATTGTAAATATTATTTTGTGTTCATATAATTAGGAAGATTAAACACAATACTGGATATTGCTGGCTTCAGCTACTAATTAACATTCAATACCATTCTCTTACGGTTTTATAAGATTAACTAATAACAATTACTGGTATTTAACGCCTAGTCTATTTAGTGGTTCAATCGATTACTTGACCATGTTCTTGGGATCCTGGGTGTGAGGAAAAAGTTTTTCCTTTAACACAGTTCTTTCGGTTTTATGATCACGAATCCGCATTTCGCTAGCGTGGTGATTAAGCTTGTATGTACCCATATTTGTAACGATGGTAAGGAAATTCAAACAATAACGAGGTCCACTGACATTAATATGTCTGTGAATTACCCATTACGTGGTGATCTCTTGTGTAGGAGGCCACAAACCACTTGAGTTTATGTGCTACAGGAGTTATAGCAGTAAAAGTCTCAAACAGACTTTATCTAAGACAGCCTTAAAACTAGTGTTGCCCAAATGCAAGAACAAGACGAGACTTAGCCAGTCTTGGTCTTGCGCCAATACACCTGGTCTTGGTCTTGGTCTTGGTCTTGCGCTCCCAGTCTTGGTCTTGATCTTGGTCTTGCAGCAAGAGTCTTGCAAGTCTTGCAATTACCTATTAGTCTATTACTATTTATTAAAGTTTACTTTAAATCTTAGAAAAACGTATTAGAATTGGAACATTGTGAGCTTGAATTAACATAGCCATAGTAAAGATCAAGCAGATTAATAAATAACTGAAGATTTGATAAAAAAATTCGAAAAATCAACTGACCTATATGTCGTTTTCCATGGAAGTAACTGTTTCTTAATAAACAATGAATTAATATGACATCTACTACCTATCCACCATTTTATCCTAATCATAATACTAATTGCGTGATCAGTATAATGTATTCATTTTCATTCTAAGCACTCTGGAACTTATTTATTCTTTGGAACACCTGTCGGTACTCTTAAAATTCGAAATTATTTTGCATGAGTATACCTACGCCCTATGGCGGCAATCAAATAGTGTCAAATGTTATGATTTAGGCGTGGCGGCAACGATTGTTTTAGATTTCAAAAGAAGCCGCCGGCGCGTGTATCATAACTATACATCGTTATCGCGCGGGCAGTTTCGGGGCGACGCGTGGATACTGATGAATAGGGTTGCCACGCATGGATCTTTTTTTTTAAAATTATATTTGACCAATAAAAATATCGATTTTTAAATCGATATTATGCATTGAATCTATTTGGAATCCTAAATCGTCCACTGACACAACAATGTTACCTTACGATTTTTTTCGGTTTCGATAACTTAACCAATTTTATGAAAATGTTATTTTTATCCTAATTATACTCATATATAGCTGTATGATGTCAATTTCTGACTTACTGGACTGAATCAACCCTTAGAGAAAGTGTTGCTAACTTAAACAACGCTTCTACACTACTTTGTCCCAATTTTGAATACAATATCAAAATAGAAATAATATTCTATTTATCCTCATAAGGTATTTATCCTCATAAGGAATATACATAACATGAAAGGCTTTAATTTAAAGAATAAAAAATCATTCAAATATTCTAATACTCGTTATATACGTGTGACAGCCCTTCGGTCATCTATGCGTCGCCCCCAAACTGCCCGCGCGATAACGATGTATAATCATAACCATGTACTTCCGAAAAGCGGCAAATTTCTTTGAGAAGTAAGTACAAAACCTTTGATGCCGCATTATCAAAGTGCCGATGGTTAAAACATAACTATGCATGCACTCAGTTTGATTTTAATAGATATTTTTTTATTCGCTATGTTTATGGTATTTGTCGTAATGCGCATATTCTTTGATACAGTTTTTTGCGTCTCATAGAATTCCTAAGCGTACCTACCTATACACCGAACTGTTACACCTAACTACTCAGTGAAATAGCGCTTAGTCCTAGCTGCAAGACGCAAGAGTCTTGCAGGCTATGTCTTGTTCCTGCTCAAGTCTTGCACGGTCAGTCTTGGTCTTGGTCTTGCTAAAAATACGCGGTCTTGTTCTTGGTCTTGGTCTTGCAAAAACGCAAGAACAAGACCAAGACTGCAAGACCAAGACTGAATTTGGGCAACACTACTTAAAACATTTTTACTGAAAAATCTGGCTTTATCGTCTGCCATCCGAACAGAAACAGCCGCCAGGAACAGCAAAAGGTACGAGTTAAACGTATTTCCTAAAGTTAATTCAGTTTGCCATTAAACAGTTTGCGACAAGCCATGGGAACTGTTCCAGCGCTGTAATATCTCTCAGACAAATCGCATTTCTCATATTAGGTAGGTATGTTGCAAAAGGGACGTTGAAATATTTATGTCGCCGAGTTTCTTAGCATATTTCTTTTAACCATTATTTATATTCCAATGTGCCTCATAAATATTTTGTCAAGCACGGTTGAAATCTTTTCGGAAAATATGTGTTCCCTTGTGCTTTTATTCCTTTCATTGCCGTGTTCATGAAGTGTTTTGGTTATTCGGTACTATTTATGAATGAACCTATTTCTGTAGTTTAATTACGTCTTGTGGAAAAAATCCGAAAAATATTTGATTAGTTTTAATTATTTTCTTCAGATTCCTGTAGGTTTGAAGTTAGATTCCGAGTTTGTATAATGGCTATTTTTTTTTTAATTTTTAGTATTACAAAAATGATAATAAGACTTACCTAATTTGTAAATAAATGCATGTTTTTATTGAATTAAAAGTTGTGTAATAGGTATATTTCGATGTTGGTGTTAATAACTTAACATGTACTGCCTTGCCTTGATGTCGCATTTGGTGAACCTGCCATATGCACCGGGGGCCGTGGGTACGAAATTAGTTCAGTGTCTGGATGTTAATTTGTATTTATATAATTAAGTGCCAGTATACTTTTGGTGTTTTCGTTGATTGTAACCATAACACAATTGAAAACACAAGTGCATAAGCTATTTACGTTAGGATCATATTTATTATATTTGTGATGTCTTTTTCATTTATTATTGCTACAAATAGAAAGTAAATAAAATATTAATTTCATTTTGTATTTTTAGCATGCTGTTGTCACGGTTACTACCTCCACAACAGTAAACTAAAAACTTAAAATGTCTTACTAGACATGAACACATTTTTATATTTATTACCTTGTACTGTAAGTTTTCTGCAAATAATGATCTGTTTCGTCTATGTGTGTGATAATAATCCGTAAGAAGAACGTCCATCGTTCCAACTGGTTGTTGCAAATAGCTTATGCATTTCAGACGTTTGCCGAGCGCTACCAAACGGTAGTTAGTTTTGAAATGTGCAGAATTTGTATTCCCCGTGGAGATGCTCTCCCAACTCCAACGGAATATTAACGTGGAACAAGAGAAATAATGCGGAATAAACCGTCGCGGTAGGACGTGCATGGAGGTGCGTTCTTGTGATGCGCCCACCTTGCAGTTTGACTGTGTTTCTTCATTTATTATATCTCCTGCCTTCTCGTAACAGAATTTCGGTGGTATGTCAACTTGGGAAGCATTGCTTATAATATGTATAGCATATTGATATACAGTAAATGGGGGATATCAAGTATCCCATTTACTGTATATCAATATGCTGTATTACTTAGGACATTGTCGTATGATAATTTTGACTAATCATTATGGCAACATTTACATAGTGCTGGAGCAGAGAAGTTGCTGTCAACATCACGGAAGAGATAACGTTTGAGCAGGGTACTTAAAACGTTAATTTTTTCGATGTCCTAAGTAATACTGAAGGCTCAAGTATCCCCCATTGACGGAGCTACCACCTTGTGTGCTACGTGAAAACTTTTGAATGGACCATCGTAGCACATTACAACAGATCTCTGGAAGATAATCTTCAGAAAAGAAAAAAGACCCTTGAGCCATATTTCATTTGTATTGGTTCCGATATTAATTTAGAGCACAAAATCAACGGATTTTTCATAAAGAACTCTGGAAATATTTTCCACCAATGAGATGGTGAAATGAAAAATATTTATTTAAGCAATAAATTTATGCAATAAAAATATTGAATACATAAATCGTCCTCGTAATAACTCTTTTAAAAATGTTGATCGAGATTGTTTATAAATCACGAATGGCTGATTTTTATCGATTTATCGAATAGCGTGTGGGAGAGAAGGGACAATGTATATCGTCAATTGGAAGAAATAAACATTTCTTAGAAAATGCGAGCCTAGACGAGAAAAACATTATCCTTCGTCCATGATTTTCTTTACGACTTAACTTGCATTTAATAGGTATTCGAACTTTTTATTACATACTAGCCTTCCGCCCGCGGTTTCAGCCGCGCGTAACTCCTTTTTTTAAATTCCCCCCCCCCCCCTACCATGGACATGTCCGGGATCAAAAGTACCCTATGTTCACCGGGAATAGTGTAGCAATCCAACAGTGAAAGAATTATTCAAATCGGTTCAGGAGTTTCGGAGCCTATTCAATTCAAACAAACAAACAAACAATCAAATCTTTTCTCTTTATAATATTATGTGTAGTATACTTAGTATAGATTAGTATAGATCTTTGAACAATAAAAAAATTATGTTTTAGGTTTATATTGTCATTGAATATTATCGTCATATTAGACCGACCTTGGAAATAAAATACAAAATATTTCAATATGAATGAGAACTAAAGAAATAGTTTACTGGTTCCTTATTTTAATAGTTTTAATTTTCTTTTAAGTCTCTCACAAATTCCAATACGATATTATATATTGTGGAGCAAATTAAGAGAGGCTCAGATTATAATGTACTATACTAATAAAATTTTATTAGAGAATGAACATAATCTCGATGTGGTTTGGGAGTATAATATTATATCATTAATATGTGAATATTTCATAGCTTAACTCTAACTAGCTGATACTCTAAATCAAATGACTAGCCTAATAGATAAGAGTGTACAGAATATGGGTGAACATTCACCACGTAACATTGAAGAGAAGAGCTTGTGACAAACGCCCCGGGACGAATTCCCGTTCCCACTATGTAACGTTTATAGTTTATCTGAGTGCATGCATTTGTCTAGAGCTTTTGAGAGTGAAAATTGTTTTGTAGGTGTCGTGTATTTTTACTATTCATGGTTCATTGTTACCAAGGTGGGTCTGGTGGAAAAAACCTTCCGAATCCTGACTTTAAA
Organism: Mecyna flavalis; assembly: GCA_949319885.1. Lineage (NCBI taxonomy): Eukaryota > Metazoa > Arthropoda > Insecta > Lepidoptera > Crambidae > Mecyna > Mecyna flavalis. The sequence goes on from OX439426.1 coordinate 7,709,330, forward strand.
CTTCTTCCAAAGTTGTGTAGGAGATCGATAACTTTAAAGTTTTCTTTTAGATTTATTTAGATCTGATGCATTTTTTCACAGTATAATTATAACTCCTTTACTAATTAGTCCAAAAACTTAATAGTTGAATTTCACTGTTTAGAAACTTCAAATAAACTGAACTGGGTACAACTGAATTTTTTCACTTTCACCAAAGAGGAAATATTCACTATTAGTAGTAATAATCTGCTATGGAAGCATATATGTATAAAGTAAAGCGACAGTCCATAATCCATTCATTCTTGCGTCCCCTAAAAACCATAACTATAAGCTATCAATTAGCCTCACACATATCACGTTCCGAGCCCCAAAAGGTCGAATACAAAATGAGCAAAGTTCGTCAGAGACTTAACAACGCGGGATTATCAGTGGAGCGGGTGGAATCGCGGAGCCCCGCACTAGTCCCCATTAGATGGGCAATTTGTTTGGCTGTTGCCGACTAAGCCTTTAATCTCGCAGCACTCGGTTCAAGTGACGCGGTCACCAGTCTAAAGTATTTTGCATTTGCTCTTAAAAAACCAGTATCAATCCCGCACAGTCATTCAACGCAGACCGATAGTGGGGGAGAAGTCGATAGTTTTTAAACATGGCTTCTGCTATTGTTCGTTTTCCAGCATATTTTTGCATAGCTCCGTCCCTTGTGATGTTTTTCTTTGAAATTGAAATGTACAGGAAAATTCCCTTGCACGGGCTTTAAAAGATGTATTTACAGTGGAAATAGCAATTATTGGCCTTAGCTGTCTCGTTCAGTTGGCGTTGGATAAACTTAATTAATTGCTCGAATAATATAACAGGGGACATGTATAAATAAAAAATGGAACCAATCGGAATCGAAGCCTCTCAGGTGCCTTGGTAACTGAATTACTTTACGTCTGGAGTACTGTACGAAGTTGCAATTGTCGAGTGTCTATACTTTTTCATTGGCTGTAAAATTAAATAGATCATGTGATCATCATCACTTTTTTGCGCTGCACGAAATGTACCTAGTTTCTGAAAATTTGTATTTCAATTACGTTACGGGGAATAATACACGTCAATAAATTTAAGAATTCCGACGATGATAATATTAATTAGTCCTCTAGAGGACTTTGAATCATTTGTTTTGTAGCTTTAAAGGTTGCATTATTTCGATGTTTGTGTTTTCTCAGCTACAATAACCAAGTAAATGACTTTATTATAATGTTGCATGGAACTGTGGCAGTTAGTATAATGACATTGTTCAGAAATTTATTGGCCGCCGATATTGCGAGGGTGACCAGACGACCTCGACTCGACATTCAATCACGAAAAACAACAAGTTTCAACTGTAAGTTATATTTTCCGTAGGGGTCACCTTGAATTGTCTACGATTTAGTCATATTTTGGTAACGTTACAAGGTAACGTTAATTAGCAAAGTATACCTGTATAATGAAAGCCTATAAAAAGTTAAGTATTTGCTTTTCTAGAATAAATTGAACTTTCAGCGATTCGGTATTACCATTCCATTTATAAAATTATTAAATCTGGAATAGGTAGCTGTAGAAAAAATATTGCCGTTCCCAAAACTTAATAGGCTAAACGAATCTTTGAAAGGTGAACGTTTCTTGGCAAGTATAAAAAATACTTTTTAGCATAAATATTTTGGAGGAATGGATGGAGCTATAAGTTATTATTAGTCTATGTTTATATCTTCTTGTGTTCCGGTTAATACCACGTTAGTGATTTTACGGTGGTTTAACAAGTTTTTATCACCACAATCAAATCAATCAAATCAAAATATTCTTTATTCATATACGCTTCAAAGAAGCACTTATGAATCGCCGATATCGATGTTACATTCTCCACCACCGGGTTCGGAATGTTGTAATTTATTGAAATAATCATATTATGTCGAATAAATATTAAAAATGCTTTTTAATATTTATTGCAAATGACAATGCAAAAGACTGGACCCAAAATTTTTTGTGCAGATTTGGGACATAGCCTACGAAATAGTTCCAATAAACACCTTCAACTTTTATTATGGCATCGACAAAATTGGTCCTAGTGAAAAAAATATGTTTATTATGTTCATATAAAAATAACAAATTATTATGGCCTAATAATTACGATAACTTTTTCCCCCTGGGACCGATTATGGTGTAATCATAATAAAAGTTGATGGTGTGTGTGTAGTCTTTCACATAGAATACATATCATCTCTGCATATATCAACTTAAATTTTTTGGGCCCATTGTTCTTAGCAAGTTTTGCATTGTCCTTTTACTTAAATGACTAATATTAGAGATCATATTGTGGCTTGAGAACAATATAAAATATAACATAAAAACTGATAAGCTCTAATGGACTCTTTGCTTGAGGTAGTTAGGCAAAAATAGTTTTAAAATACGTAACCAACTCCTTCAGGTAAAAAGCTGCGGCCAAACAGAACCAGCTGTATAACTACTAATTTATAAGTTTGAACAAATGGTCGTTCACCGTACCGTGGTACAGTCACCCGTGGATTAAACATTATTTCACGTCTCTCGTATATTAAATTACTAAATGAGTCACACACGAAATCATTTTCATAATACCGTCCATATATTACTAATGACAATAAAATCATGCTACCCAGATATTAATTAACAGTGGTTATTCGATTGGATATATTTGTGGTTGGCTTTGGCTATACCAAAACCAACATGAACTGTAGTGAAACATTAGGTATGTAACTAAATATTTATTCGTAAATAAAGTTATTAATGAAAATGTAACTCTGTCTGTCTTATAAATCAATGGACCGATTTTGATAAAATTTAGTACAGATATTGACTAGACACTAGGAAATGACAATGACATGATCTTCCATTTTTCACGATTTGAAGTATAAGGGCAATAATTTTAAGGTGTGTGTGACCCCACGACTTACCTATACAATATTCTTTTTTTTTATGAAAAGACTGCTTACATCAAAATTATTTATTCAGTGCTTGACATTGTCATCGAAATATTTGTCGACAAATTTTGTACAAAAATGATGTAAAGTAAATTATCTAATCTGTCTGGAATTCTGGATTCAGGCAAAGGAAAGTGTTTTTCAAATAAAAATGGAAATTTTCTCCAACTTAGTCTCGATAATGTAAAAGAGATAAAAATAATGAATAAGTCTTTTAAGAGACCTAGACGGCTAGGTTTTATTTTCTGTAGTCCTTGTTTTTTGTTAGAAAAGGATACAAATCAAATATTATAATATTCTTAGCAAGAAATTCGTCATTTATAAATGTATATTTAAAGTTTTGTAAGCGACAGCAGAAAAACATTATTTTCACTAATATAAAGACTCGCTTTATACAGTTTCTTAAATCAAATAGGTATAGAGAGGACTGGAAAGGACGTTAATAAAAACATCAAAGCAGTCGAGACAAATCTGGATTTTACATTTGCAATCTTTGCTGACAGTAAAATTAAAAAGAAAACTGCCTTCAAAGTCTTTATTCCAACACTGGCGTTTTACTTATCGACGTATCCCGCTGACTGTACCTTTCGCAGTGTCTTTTGAAGCACGTTTTCATCCAGCCCTCGCTCCTTTGTAAGTACTCGACTTTGTGTTGGTAACTCGAGAGTTGCGGGACTACCTCAACGGCATACGTGTGACTTTGCAATGACAGTCAGCCAAGGATACTTTTGCTAGGTTGAAAAAATATGACGCTACTCATAGTAATAATAATGTTGGACGAATATGTTTCATGACGGATATTTTCTCATTACATTTTACTGGTTAAAACATTTACCTGAAACCGGTAGGATATAATGGTGAATTTATTTAGAATTATAATGATATTGTGTTTTTGAAATACGGTCAGTAAAATCGTGTGGGAAATTCAACAGAAGTTTTCGTTAATACTTTATTCATTACGAATAATGATTAAAATGCGAGATGTTGCTACCCAAAAATATGTTGCTAAAGCTTGTGTTATTTTACATTTGAAAATCAGGTTAAATGAAGGTATCTTTATGGTAATAATTAACAGAGAGACTATGCTTATGTATGGTTACCTGCCACTCAATTAAATTAATTTTTATGTGTCTCTTCTTACTGGAACTCGTAAGAAAGAAACTAATTTAAAAGCAAGATTAATCAAATAAGCTACCTAACGAAAAATAATCAGGATCGGAGTAGTGCAATGCCAAGACAAATTGAGTTTCTAATTGGTAAGTTAGAACTTAGAGTAGACTGCTCTCGAAATATTGAGACTAAGTTGTTATGTTGGTCTCTGTCGTCGAATATGTTGGATGGTAATATGAATTTATCAAGAAATATGAAATAAAATAAACACAACCTTTAATTCAATTAAAAGTGTAATTTTTAAGAATATCATATCAGCATTCCTTTTTTCATACCTAAAGCTACAAAATCAAAGTTCTTCATTGCTTTAAAATGTGGTAACAACGTACTGTGTACTCTTTCTTGTAAGTATGATAACGGTAATTTACAATCTAGATTAACACATTATGTTATATAGGTTATATGCATATTATGTACTATCAAGATATGTACATACAAGTACGTGACTTAGTAAGTAAAGTTTCCGCATCAATCCAACACATTTAACTTCGAATTTTGCACGTGCCGTCCTTTAATATCCTAATTTAAACATTCAAACTATACAAGTTGTAAAAACCTTTCCACAAGTTGCCAAGTCACTTGATTAGTACGATACCAGGACAAATTACCCGGCTAATTAGATAGTTAGGCGAGCGACCGGATTAACTCTAAATGAATCAAAGTTGCCCCGATCCGGCATGTGATCGAAGTTTGCGCATCTGTTGGAAGACTTCAATAAGTGGAGTATGAAGTAAGTAAAACATATACATACTCAATTTTGAACAAACACTGAACACAGGTTAGCGATAATTCTAATTAAAGTCAGGTTTTGGAGAACCCTACCACGAACCTTTGTATATAAAATGTAAGTTATTTTAATTGACGTTAAGCCAACTTGCTTTCTGACCCGGTGAACTTTGCATCAATTGCCTCCTAATATTAATATATATTATCCATATTTTTTTTATCGTTTAAACCTTCCCTGGACTTCCAAAGGGTATCCGCCAAAATTGCCCCAGTCCCGGCGCAAAAGAATTGTATCTCAGATTTTAGATAATTATTAGTTGAAACAATATCAGGTGTCGCTATTTCCTGATTCGGTGGCTAACATGTTTTTTTTGCCCAGAGAAGTTACATAGGCGCTACATGAAAACATGACACTTTTTAAGAAAAACTTCATTTTACTGTACTATTTGACATTGAATTGGCAAAAAATTAATAAAACACATCATATAAACACATTATCACATTTATGTAATATAATTTACCTATACATATGCCATTTTTTTGAAAAACTTCATTTTACTGTATTAATTCACTCATTAACAACACAAACGTGTGGGTAATTGCAAAAAATGAATATAATAGGTACACACTGATATGTATAGCCTGCATCATAATTATATACATTAAAATACTTGAAAAAATTATAGTGGTTTTATTTTATCTCTCTTGGTACACCATTAGGACCTATATATACCTTACACAATTACATAAGAAGATGATAAACTAGCAGGATTTATTATTTTTTGTATTTTTATATACATTACATTCAATATAAACATGTTGACAGAAACACAACATAACAACAATAAATTCAATAACAACATTATGTACGAGGGTATATGTGCGTGTTTTATTAATTTTTTGCCAATTCAATGTCAATTAGTGTAGTAACATGAAGATTTTCCTAAAAAGTGTCATGTTTGCATGTAGCGCCTTTGAAACTTCTCTAAGCAAAATAACCATGTTAGCCACCGAATCAGGAAATAGTGACACTTGATATTGTTTCTACTAATAGTTATCTAAAATCTGAGATACAATTCTTTTGCGCCGGGACTGGGGTTTTTTTCTATGGGATTTGGCGGAAACCCTTTCAAGACTAAAATTTACTTACTTACTTACTCCTGTGGCTCAGCGACCCAAAGTGTGTCTTGGCCTCCGATACAAGATAAAGCCACCTCGGTGCCCTGCGGTTTTGCGCCAGTCTTCCGATTCAAGCTCTTGAAGGTCTGCATCTACAGCGTCACTCCACCGGTAGCGAGGGCCACCGACCCGCCGTCGACCAAGCAGTTGACAGTATCAAACATCCTTTGTACCTCTCTGCCCATTTAACCCGAGTCCACCCACTGTTTAAATGCCTCCTCTTTGTCACGACAAATGTCAAGGACCTTCGCAATATTCACCGAGTAGAATATACCGGTACTTATATTATAGTCCATAAAATAATGGAACAATCCTTTGATCCTTTCCATCGGCTTCCGATTGTTCCAGATGATTTTTACTTTGAGTTAACATTTACCTACTTTTTAAACGTAATGTATACGGGAGGCTTCCGGCGACCACATTGAACTCAGACAGAGAAAATACATATTATTTCCACATTTTACTTTATAATTATTACTTCTAATAATATTGGCAGTGGTATTGTGTATAGCCCAGCGCTACCTTCACATGTTTCTCTATATACGGCAACTCTTCTTAGGATTTCCTCAACCTATTTGTATGGCATTGACATAATATTAGACCTACAAAGATATTGTGAAATATGAGTTGAAACATTTATATTTCAAAATAAATTGATTATACTAAAACTTTTGTTTGCGCGATCGATTACATGTCCAATCATACTACTGTAATTAAGTTCTTACCCCCTTCATACTTGGGCCAAAACGTGTTTAATTAAAACCTTAACTCGCGCTGTGTACTTATATACATGCTTAATTAATTCGACACGAACTTGAACGATACTGTTAATTAAATACAATCCTTTGGAAATGCTTACTAATTTGATAACAAACATGTATTAAACTTTCGTGATCGCAGATATGAAAATATTCAGGTGGTTTACCTCGCCTAAAATGTTCATTGATTTCCTATTTAGGTACTACAGTCAGCGCCAAAATGATCTGAGCGTTCAAACTTCAAACCTACCAAAATACTGAACATTTGACGAAAATTACTCTTCTTTTAGGCGTGAATATCGTCTGTTATCATTAATTGTTCTCAAACAACAAATTTAAATGCACCTTTACGTCTTATAGTAAGGTTTTTTGTCAAATGTTCAGATATTTTTGATGATTTGAACGCTTAGATCATTTTGACGCTGACTGTCCTACGAGTTCGTGCCTGCTAATCATAATTATATGACAAAATTTCCATCGATTTGCCAGATCAAACGCCTTACTAATATTGGATCGCGCTATTGGCTCTATAGTATGAGATCCCACTGCATGATTCTGCAGGTATCTGTTTTTTCGATGCAACTTATTTTAAATGAATGGTAAGGAAGTATGCAATGAATTAGGGATAGGTTGCCTATAAAAAATTAGCCGCAAGTAAAAAAATTTTTTTTTATTTTTAATTCGCTAATATATTACTTGTAACTACATATATGTTTTTTTAATGAATTTTACGACATTTCAAAGGTAATGATGTCACTAATTGAAAAAAATATGGTTGCCAGCTCTCAGTCAGCCGCAACGTAGGGTTGCCAGCTGTTAACAGTTATATCAGTTTACACTCACCTGTTTTATTTTTTTCAATTTGTGACATTATTATCTTTCAAATGTCGTAAAATTCATTAATAAAACATATGGTTGCCTATTATACTAGCGAATTAATAATACAAAATTTTTTTTTTTTTACTTGCGGCTAATTTTTTATACGCAATCTATCCCTAATCCATTACATATTTCCTTAACATTCATTTAAAATTAGTTGTATCAAAAAAACAGATACCTGCAGAATTGACCGGTGGGATCTTAGACCACTAGAAAATACCTACGAAGTTCGTTTAGAGACTAATTTTCGAGTTGTGAACACTTTATTAATGTATTTTGCCGAGCCATTTAGTGTAATGGTCGAGAAGTCGGCTATTACACCAGAGGTCGCGGGTTCGATCCCCGCACGGTACAAACAGTTGTGTCCATGAACATGTCTGTTTGTATCGTTGTGGGTGTTTCTATGTACAATATGTATGTATGTATTTACAAAAAAATTCGTTGTCTGGCAACCATAGCACAAGCTAACGTTAGTTTGGGACTAGATGTCGCTGTGTGAAATGTGAATAATGTCCAGAAATAGGTATTTATTTATTTATTTTGGACCTTCTACAATAAACAAACCATACGAACAATTTCGTATGTGGTCGAGTCATGTTTATATTTCTAATATTTTGATTTATTGTTGTATGCATATTATTATTTTGTTTAGTATTACCGATTTCTTATTTCTGACTATTTGCGCTTTGGAATTGCGGTGATTATAAAAACGTCATGAAATATTTGTGAGTAGGATAAGTGTGGTACAAAGCGAAAATATATATTCATTATGTTTGACATTTATAAGCTAAATAGCCTTTACTTGGAATATCAAAGAACTTTTTCATAATTATTTATTGCAATGTTGCCATAACTGTGCGGGTAAGCGGTGTACGGTAAAACCTAAGTAGGTTTATGTTACATCGTCCTTAGCACAGAATCATTGTATTATAGCACTGTTTGAATATATTAAATAAAATAAAAATAATAAGAGGAAAACATGGTGCTTTTATTCCATTAAAACCTTCGATCATAATATGATCGAAGATTGAAACGAATGCTTCAATAGCTGTTCGGATTATGGAATTAAAGGAAACATTCCCAAACTTATTATCAGAACGTAAATATTTTGACTTTATAGTGTTTTTTTAACAGTGAGGATAAAATAATATCATAATTATTAATTTGACAATAGAAATATGCAACTCATTTTAAACGTTTTACGTTAAAAAATAATCTGCAAAAATTGCAAAGACTAAAAAAATTATTAGCATTTGCAATCTAATTATGTTTCTAAGTACGAAAGATGATAAGCTGGTTCCAAATTGAATGGTTGGGTAATAAATAAATAAAAACAAAAAGACAGCGTTAAAAATGTAACTATTTCTAAAAATGCTATAGATGTTTTCATTTCTAAACAAGCAAGCGTCGGAGAAGTTTTATAATGCATGATTTAAAAGTAAGAACTGAGAGAAATGGTCGGTAAGCCAACCGGCCCGACCGGAGCCTGCGAAAATCCCTAACGCGCTAAATTCACAATGAGTGGTTGCCACATCCGAGTCACAGTGCAAAGCAGTGAGATTATTTTTTTATATGAACGTAAGCTACCTATAATATTATAAACAATTAAAAGCGTTCCCGAGTCCCACACACGGCCGCAGGTCTAGCTAGCTTGCGGTTATGGTGCCTGAAAGCATTCTCCTCAAAAAAAGGACCGGGCCATTTATTTAAACATTTGCATCAGCGCTTCTGCTACGTAAAACATAAAAGACAAAGATGCTTATCTTTCCAAAATTATCTATAGAAATATTTAAGCATTCTATGAAGAAATAGAAATCTCGAATATATTCTTTCTGCAATGGGTCTTAGCTTCTTACCTGTTGAAACTTTAAATTTCAATAATAACGTCTGCTCTATTACTGAGGATAATACTAGTCAAATATGCAAATGGCGAATTGAAACTAGAATGGACGATGTAATGGAAATTATCAGGACATTGAATTGCATGTTTCTATTTTGTGCGGAGCAATATTGCATTTGGGACGAGTATGTAATGTCGATTCGTCACAAAGTGACAATATAAAATTCATGATTATCGGGCAGTTTAACTAAGCTCTTTGTTGTATGGTTGGTTAAGTACCAATTAGCATTGAGAAGCGTGGAGTAATCTCCACACTCCTCAAGCCTTCAAGAAAAGAGCGTATTCCTTTCTGCCTTCAACGTAAATGCATAGGCTCTGGTGTTGCAAATGCCCGAGGGCGAGGGTGATCACTTAAGGTGTGATTTGCCTCCTATTATTATTTAAAAAATGTGATTATGAGTGAAACATAGCTAAGTCTGTAGTTTTTTTTTATATGCGTTAAAGATCCCGGTCCAGTATTTTAATATAAATTATAAATATAATTAAATGTTTGTCTAATTTATTCCGTAAAACAGCAGTTATAGCCTGTCAGTATAGTAAAAGCACAGTCTAAATCCCGATAGTCCTTTAAAAAAAACTGTAAAAAATAGGCACATAATTTTTCCCAGAGCAGTTATTTCGACGTTACGCACTAAAATTGTATTTATCGGTACCTATTATACACAAGATGTAGGTATAGACAAAAATTCTGAAGTCCATTAGCAGCCACTTAGTGAAATAAAACAATAAGCATCACTAACATTTTTATTACGTCATAACGAAAAAAACCTCCGACCGAAATACATAAATGCTTTCTCGGCAGCTTTACTCTTTGAACGTAATATTTTTATAATGTCCACGTGTTTCTACGAGCTTTTTACGAGCGAACGCTCTCACCTACCCAATATTACTTTTTTACAGCCCGGCCATCATCGTGCCAGCGATGTTTCACGAGATATTAGATAGCATTTTATATTAGGTCAAGAATCCGAGGGGGGCTTAACAACAAAATAAGTTTGTTGTTTTCGACTATAAATATTTGTAGCAGCAGTTGCATTTATACTCAGTCGTAAGGCCTTTCACTAACCCTTGCTGTTGCCATATTTGTTATTTTAGGTCGGGTAGGGTAGGGCATTTGATTGGAATTTTTCAATAATAACTCTGGTTTGGGATCTTGATATACGGCCTGAATGTTTGACGGCAGTTTAAAAACAATGGAAGAAGGAAAAACCCTGCACTTGTGGTGGTAGTTAGTAATAGGCTGATTCTATTAGAATTCCAAGCTTTCTGTTGTTTTGCAGTTATTGCATGTTTTATGGTTTCGTTTTAACTGAGACTTTGACTTCTGGAAAACATAAATTATTTTATAGCGCTTTTATTTTCCCACTACATTAAGTTTATGATGAAACTCCCAATTGACCTCTTCTAAAAGTAAGATTTTCTTTCTTTGGGGGATTTGGTGGAAAACTTAAAGGAATACAAATAAAAAGGAAGAATAAGGCATAACTTACATAAACATGTTGTTCGCCGATTATGACCATGCTCTCTGTGTCAGCTGTCAGTTCAGTATGAACTAGAAGATAATAAGGAAAAGCGACAAAATGCGTAACGCGCGCTCAGAGCGAGTTGCGGACGATACGTTTGGTGTGTACGATGTTAGAGCAATGTTTAGATATAATATGCAAGTAATGGTAATATTATTATTATATATTGACTGCAACAGCAATAATATTTAAAGTACACCGCACTTTAACGAGGCTTAGCATGAGGTTAGACCGAAATCTTATTATGTTTATGGGTTGACAAGTACTGAACAATTCAGGGAAGTTCAATAACTTCGCTTTAGACGCCATCTCGTACCTCGGATACTAAATAAGTACTACCATAAACCAGATCAAGGACAATACGTAGGCACAAATCGTGTCTTTAATTTAATTAACAAAACAAGTCGCATAAAGCCTGAATGATATACTTCTGAACTGAACTAATAAAATAATGTGCGTGAAGCCAGATACTGACGCCTACAAACACACGTAACACCAAATGTTAATATGTCGTTGTAAAAACAAACAGGCGCAGGAATCTATTGTAATTATGACGGTATGGGCAACGAGGAATAAATTCCACACATGAGCTTGCTACCGCTGCAAACAATACCAATTAACGCAAAATATCTGCTTCCGAAGAATGGGCCTATGGTGTATTATAATAAAGTTTCAATTTAAATAATAATTATAACAAAGTATCTAAGGGTAAAACCACACGTAATTATCCGAAGAGAAAGGGTAATATAAAGTTAGTGGCTTTTAACATGTTGAAGCGTTCAGCAAACTGCGGTTGTTTCTCGCTCGGAACTTTGATGTAAACTCACTCCTTCGCATTACACTTATCGCATGCAAAATGGGGATGATTTGAATAATTTTGTTCAAGGATTTAATAAAACTTCCTTTTACACTTGAGGGAGGGTATAAATAATAATTAGTGTTTACTAATTAACCACTTTCTAATGACCGTGAGTGCATATTAGCATATATGAAATTTATTAAAATGTTTATTTTAATATTTTGTATTAGATTAGCCTGTCTGCGATAAAAACTGTTCAATAAGCTTGTCGGAAAAAATAGGGGTTGTTTGAAAAACTTTTTCTTTATGATACGTGTTTACTTTTATGACTAACAAAGTCATACTTTAGTAGAAGAAGAGGAGAGAAATCATCCATTATTATAATCCCTGTAGTATATAAAGGCAACCCAGTTACCGCAAAGTAGTCCCTAAACTATTACGTGTGATGCAGTAAAAAAGTAAGGGTGTATTTTAAAAATCCAATGATCCGTTAAAATCTCTTCTCATTGGAAATTCGCAGTAAAATCTATTTACACCTGTCAAATGCGATAAAACACAGAATTCTCTTCAGTTACTATAATTCGAATTCATGGCTGATTAATGAGATAACTCTTGAAATTTCATCCAGAATGTATTTAAACTGTCGGGATTTTTATTGGTTATTTTCATTTTTCAATTGAGAATGGCATAATCCGTGTCATTAATTACAATATCTTGCTTTACGACAGCTTACAGGTTTCTCCCGTGTTTATCATTCAAAGTTAATAAGTCAAGTTCATGGAAACTTCGTACTACTACGCCAATCAATAATTTCCAAGACCTTAGTAAACATTTGCCAAGGATGTGTTTATTACCATATTTGTTTTATTACGACGTCTGAAGTAAGGCAGTATCTTCCAAGGGTCATTAAAAAGTAAACGACGGGCCTATCGTGACTCGGCAAGATCTCCCGTATTATAAAAGACCGTTGACTCTGCGTTTTTTCGTCGAGTCGCTCATGTCCGAAAATACTCATATATCACTTTGGAGCCGCAGCTGACATTTATTAAAGTCCATACTCTCTTTGATTGTCATGTCGAAGTGTTCGATAACTTTCTAGTCAAGTAAAATGTTCCTTTTTCCTGTATTAATTTGAAAGCATTGGAATTATATAACTGACTGCTGACTGAAGCTGCTATGTCCTTATTTACTATCAGTTCTTATATTTTATTGCGGTCAATTAATTACGGGTACTCTCAGCTGGTCGTTAGTTGTGAGTATCCCACCCCTAAGTGCTCCACAGACGCTTTTGTGGAAGTATCTCAGGAACCAGCATATTCTTGGCTACTCTGATGTTGTCGACAGATCCATCACGTCCCGAGCCCCAGGGCACGTGGCTGCTACCGCTGTCCTCTCTTGCTGCTAGCCCCCAGCAGGCGAATCAAGAAGCAAACAGCAATCACACTCTTTGCCCCCCCCCCCCCTATTAGCCACTCTTAGTTCACCGGGGAACCATTTAATTCTACAACCCTAATCGACTTTGGGGATAAGTAATCCCCCCACTACGATAAGGTGATAGACCATCTTAACAAGATTTAACATGATCCAATTAGTTTGGGTCTTCTGTCAAGAGTTGTGGATATTTGAGATGCTAGTTACTTCAAAGCATTAATTGGTCTTGCCTAATCTTGGATCATGATTCAAGCTTACCAATGACAAAGTTCTCCGATGATACGTTAATATTAAATTAATTTAATTAACAAAGTTAGTTATTTTATTGTCAATCCTATTTGGAATCTTCAATATAAATAGTGCGTAGGCGCGCTCCGCTAGTTGGCAGGGAACAAATATTGAATTTGATTTTAATTAGAGATAAGAATATTTTTTCTCTAATGGATAGCGTAGTTTTTGTAACGTAGTAAAAATATGAGCAAAATACCTAAATCATTGAAATCGAGTTATAAATCGAGGGACACATCTCATTTGTCGAAGTGTGCTTCAGTTTTGTGATTGATTACGATGTCCGAACAGCGGAAAATATCATTTATTCATCTATTCGCGCATAAACTTTGGTCTTTGCCATCCCATCTTCCGATTAGGGTTCCTGGGGCAACATTTGTCCATAGTTAATATAATTTATGGTTGGAAAAATGCTCAGTTGGTGTAAGTTTTTGGACTTCTTTTATAATTTGTGCAGCTATTAGGATTTTCCAAATTACTCCACAAGAATTACGAGCGCCTGTTAATAAACAGATATAATAATATCGAAAGTAAAATCTATCCTGTCGGAGGAGAGGAACACATATACATTCAAAATTATTTATATTTACATATAATATATCTATACATAATGTAAATGTGTAATTTTGTATAAAATTGTAATTGTCACCAGGTCATTTTCTTTTATTTAAACAGTTCATCCATAGAATACATCAAGTTGATTCCTTTAAATTAATTTGGAATTTGTCGTCAAAGCAAATATTTAATAAAGAGCCGTAGGAAATGTCTTGGGATTTAATCAACGGGACTTAGCTTGTTTAAATATAATTTCTTATCTGAAAAACATTCATTGTCAAATGATTTAATATTGCTTGGAATTTATTTTATTGAAATACCAATGATTTATTCAGAATTATTCATAAAATCACATAAATTGTTAAACTGCTTAGAGGTAAACAGTGTCGTGAATTATATTATTTGAAATTCCATTATCGACATTATTAGTGTATTATAGAAAATCTTTTTTGAATCAGTTTTTACGAATTTGTTTTGCTCGTAGAATTGTCATTGAATTGTCAAAACTTTACGAATGTTATTATAAAATATGTACATTAATAAAATATTTTTGCATAATGAACCTTCTTTTATAAACGTTTATATACTGGTAACGTTTTTAAACGTTTATAACTAAAGTAAGTTTACACTAAAGACGTGTTCAAAATATTTTTAGATTAAAATAAATTTCTTTTAAGTCTAACTTCTTGGCACACGCCATTTGATACACATTTAATGGGATCGTACACCGCTGTTAAAGTGTTATAAATTTCGCAAGGAGCCTATAAAACGAGTACCAAGAAATTATCTGTTCAAAAGACAATTTATGCTGCAGCAATTAAACGGTACTAGATCTTCTTAAATTGCTGGAACTGCGTAATTGTATTCTCCTTAATAAGGAGTAGCGTCTTACCTCGTAAATATAAAGCGCTTAATCCTGTTTAATTTTCTTGTTTACAAAGACTACGCGAAACGTAGGCACTCTTAACGACGGTTTTAGAAGCAATATTTCAATTATCGATGACTCTTCCTTAGTGAAATTGATGGGATATTGGAAATTGGGATTATCTTAAGCCAAAATGCGCTAACCATATTCTCGCTCTTGTATAATAAATTAACCATTAGATAAAACGTTCTGCAAACTAATTTTGTTTGCAGTAAATTAAGTCTGATGGGTTTATTAAGCGTGGTTATTATAATGGGCCAATGGCCAAAAGGCTAGAACCAGTTTCTACTTCTCATTCTTATTCCTGAGTCTCACACACACGGCCGCAGGTTTCGCTGGCCTGCGGTTTTAGAGCTCTTCTCCATTAATGGAATATTTTGGATACAATAATCATTTCACATGGATCTAAAAATTGGTTTTGGATGTGGATATCTAGATTAGGGAAGGTCGACGTGCTGCTTAATCTACTTACATAATCAGATTATCTGTTTCTTTACTAGGTGTATTTCTATTTAAGGGCATTTTGGTTCAGTTTGTTTTTCTTTTTTGACCCTGATAATGCATTTCACGTGGAGGTTTCTGTTGGGAACAGTGGGTGGTGTGCGGGATTTCCACTACTGTGAAGTAGGGGACGGGGTTACGGGGATCGTGGTGTCGGAGGTATCGTGGGCTTCAGTTGATCGGGTGCATTGCATTTCTTTGAATTTTTTGATACACATGTCTTAAAACAACGTCACATCTAAATCCATGAACCAGTATTTAAAGTACTACTTCGGGACTGCGGGTCACTGTGCGAGCATAGTTAGTAAGTAAGTACGTATTTGTAGTCAGTCAAATTCAACTAATTAGTTGGCAAAATTGCCACAGTCGTCAGTAGCGGAGCGCTATCATAGGCGCTAACTTGTTGCCTGAGGACACTCGCCGCATTGTAGCGACGCGTCCATGGCATGTGCTACGCGAAAGTTCTAGCAAGGCTTTGACATTTAACATGCCGTGCAGTTCCTACTTCGACGTACGAGTATGTTTGTGTACTACAACTACACTGCAGACCCTCGTCCAAGGTTTAATAATGTAATTTGTAAACACTTTGAAACTGGTGGTAAGATTCATTGCTAAATGAACATTTAGCCTTTCCGTTAACAGTGAGTAAGAATATATTTCATCAGAATTTGGAGCTGAGTTGATATGCGTGAAGTTGATGGGTTAATTCTCGGCCCACACCTATGGATTTTTGTATTTGTGTCCTTCCTTACCACTACCACAGCGGAAATGGAAAATATCGTAAGTAAACCTGTCGACTGACTGTGTAGCCATAATTCAATTGGACTAGTTCTCCTGTTAAGGGCTACGAAGGTGTATGGCAGTAGCTCCAATATAATAACTGAACTTGCCAAATCCTAGATCATGGTGCAAGCGTACCCTGACAAGAAGCTCGGAGAAAGAGAGAGATATCAAAACTATTCACTTGGCGCGTTTCATTTTGTTGCGCCATGGCAAATAGCTAAAAGGTAGCAGATATGGCAGATAGTTAAATCAGCTTTTTGTATCAGCAAATGAACTGATACAAAAAGAAGTCACTACAATTCGTTTAGAATAGTAAGTCATGACAGCTGTGACGTTCACAACTATTTACATAACAAACCGTAGCTAACAAATTAAGCATAATTGCGGAATGATGTCACGCGATATGTAGTAATGATACCATTTCAATCTGACAACGGTTGGCAAATTAAACAAGGCGTAACCAATTCAAATATCGTTAGCGAGGTTGACAGTTATTCTGAATTCCCAGCGTGTTCCTATAGCATAGTAGAAATAGTACACAGTAGGTCTTTATATCTTCATACACAACGCTCTGCGCGCGGCTTGCATGTGTGTGCCATATTATGTATGTTGTTGCACACACACTTAAACAAAATCTCGACAAGTTTCTCAGTGCAAACAGAGAGAATTTACTTAAGGCCGTACGTACCCACACCAAAAGTTGAAAAAAGTCTTGTTTTTAACGGCTATCTATACAACTATTTAAAAAATACGTAAATAATCTTTGTAGTTTTATCTTTAAATTCCTCGTTTAAGATATGTGTTTATTGTTATTTATAACTTCGATAACTGACTTTGAAAATACGTCTAAAATAATAGATTTCATGCATAACCTTCTAAAGTAAACTTTTTTTTAATTTGGCTTGCGCCAATCTATAGACAGTAAAAAAGCTATAAAAGTCAATTAACCTTTTATTGATTTTTACGAATTATTATATTTATTATTCATAGTTTCGATCAAAGTTCGGACCGCCATTACCCTCGTGCGCCCAAGCTCATTTGCTCGGGAAACCGCCTACGTTCGGCGACGCATAAATACTATAGCGCACATACAAGCCGCGCACGATAACTCATACTGTGTACTATTTCTACTATGCCTCTAGGGTCCAAGCTCGGTGCGTAATTTCTATCCGGCCGTTAAAACTTTGGCACTAAACCGCCATCAGAATTTAATTTTACGCCACATATTTAAACCGAATCGCAGTTTTGTACGAGTATTGTTGGATTGTTTTGTATAGAATTTTTATTAGCCATTTGCAAAATGTACCTACGTCTTTATTTCACAAAATGTTTTAGGAATAGTTTAGGTGAAAGGAAAATGTGTTTTAATTCATTACAAACAACATTTTAAATAATATGTATTGTAAAACATGTAATCGATAAACATGCGCAAAGTTACGATTTTTAGAAAACTAGGTAATAAAATAAAATGCCGATGATGACATCTTATGATGTACTTGACTTGACGGAAAGACAGCCAAATCCTCAAACTATAAAAAATAGAAAATACTTTTATAAAATAAAAATCTTGTTTTTTGATTTTGGTTACAATAATATTCTCAAATTATGAGATACGAAGGAACATATTTTATATGTATTTATTTTTATAAAAAACCACATTCTCACATTTAAAATATGCATTATTTACGCGCCAAAAATCCCAGAGATTAAAAGCATTTAAAAAAGTCAACCGAAAACACCTGTGGAAAACGCGTGGGGGATTTCACAAAAAACCTACATTCTCTTTTAAATTCGCATTGCAACCATTGAATTTGCGATATCCACGAATACATGAGCTTATGTATTGAGTGTGATTTGGTTGATTTGGTCCAGAGAGGACGTAAATCCTTATTCAATTTGGAAGTAAATTGGAATCTCTTTTGTAACGTGTGTCGAAAAGTAAATTGAATTTTGCCAAATACGGACCGCATTTGAAACAAAGAGTGAAAAGAAAGAAAGGACCTTTAACTATTAAGTACGTGTCTACCAATACACTAAGCTGCACTGGATGACTGAATACGGAAAAGAGACAATTTCGTAAGTCTATAACAAATCCCCTCAAAAGAGAAAGAAATAATTAGTGTTATATGTACATATATATTAGTGGGAACATGCCTTGTCATTTATATATGGACCAGATCAGAATTTCTTCTGTTTAAAAACTGAAAGAAACAACAGTGCATAGTTTAAATCAATGCGATACCGATAGCCATCAATCAGTAATGTGTCTAATTTAATAAGATATTATGAGTATGACTGACTCACCATGATGTATTTCTCTTCAAATGTGCTTCAATTTGAGCGCAGATTTTCGGAAAATTATGATTGCAAGCGATCATTCCTCGCCCAACGCTTTCAAATATTCATCTGACAAAGCCAAAATGAACCAACTTGTTAAAGCGAATGTCTTTGATACTTATGAGGAAAACAAGCGCAACGCTAAAGTTGTGTCTCTGCTTTCCAGTCACGGATCCCCTGGGAGCCGTATCGTTTCTTTTCATCCGCAGACGAACCGGCCAGTTGTTTAGAAGAAAGAAAGAGATTAATAGTGATGGAGCTGCTTACATTCTCTTCGACAAAAACAGTGTGCGGTCGCCACGTGTCCATAAGTCATGATAGCCGACTTGTCGCCGGCCACTTTACTCTGAGCCAAGGCAGTCAGATTTATAGCCGTTACGTGGAGCTACACTCAATAAATCTAGGTGATGCTGCATGGCGCACTGGATTTTAATTTCGGTCCCGTGGTGGCGAGTATCAAGTTTCCGCATTTCTCTTTATTACCCAAGTTCGGGAAGATAATGTGTTTACGTGTAAGCGGGATTTGGGCGTCACGAACTAGCGCCAAAACGAGCCAGCGATACGAACAAATGTGGCAATAAAGTGAACACGTACGAATATAAACAGCGGCCTTCTGTTGCAACTGGAGTTTACGGGATATAAATCAATTATTCAATGAGTAAAATCTAGCGAATGTGATTTTCTAGCCAACTACTGGTGTTTATGAAAAATAACAATATTTCATGGAATCAATATTACATTTTTTAGTGGGTTTTACTCAATTAAAATGCTTGTGAATGACTCAGTTTTTTTTTTTTTTTTTTTTTTAAACCACATCAGTTGGCAGACAGACACGCAGCCCACCTGATGGAAATCGGTCACTGCGGCATATTCCATTAAGGCACACTCCATCACATGTGGGGGTGGTAGCTAGCCAGTTGGACTCTGAAAAAGTCCTCCCACCAACCAGACCCAGGGCGGGAATCGAACCCACGACCTCCGGGTTTTATACCCGAGCGGCTTTAGCTACTGTTCCACGAAGGCGGTCAATTTGTTTAGAGGCATAAATATAATATGAGTATGAAGATAAGATGGATTCAACCGAAAGACTGATAAATTATAAATCTTAATTTAGAATTGACAAAAATTATTAAAACATCTGCTGGAAAAGTCCTGAACATAATTCTTATACTGCAATAAAAGAAATCGTTGCGGAATTGCCTTTATTTTTCTAAATTTTTCAAAGCTTGGAAGCGGCAGGGTGCGCTCGTCGCGAGCGAACCGATGCTTATTTTTTGTTTGGGCTTAGTGTCAGACAAAAGTACAGAAGGATCAGTATCCTTTGTCGTCTAACGAGCTGATGAGACTCGTATTCGTCCACATTCTTATTTCCTATCGCGTCTGAGGTGCAGCCGTCTGTGGTATTTTGCGGAACTACGTGTCTTCTCTATGGAATATTTGAATCTATCCGCGCAAATTATTGTTCGTCCTTTGTAGTTGTTCTCAATAGATTTCTACGTACAAGATACGGAAAGTAATCTTTAATTAAAACTGTAAAAATTGCTGGATATATTTTCTTCAAAGATGCCTATTATGAAACATCTTGAGATCTCAAAAATATAAATTTAAGTATGCTTTAAGGTATTTAACAATACATATTTTATGTAAGAAACTAGCGGGCGCCCGCGGTTTCACCCGCGTGGTTCCCGTTCCCGTGAGAATATCGAGATATCCTTTCTTAGCGGATGCCTACGTCATCATAACATCTACCTGCATGCCAAATTTCAGCCCGATCCGTCCAGTGGTTTGGGCTGTGCGTTGATATCTATCTATGTCAGTCAGTCAGTCACCTTTGAGTTTTATATATGTAGATATCATTAATCTGGGGGCACGGCAGTGCCCCCGCCAAGTCGAGCGCGAAGCAAACACTGCCGTACCATCCTTTACTAGAACCATTTCGCCGCATTTTCAGGCCCCTATTTGAGAACTTCTGGATAAGACCAGAACGGAGAAATTTTCGTCATTTAGTAAGCTATAATCACATACTTAAAATCCAAAATTTCAAGGCTGTAAGTCATTTAGTTCCGAAGTTAAGCGAAAGCAAAGTTTCGCATTTATGACAGACACTCACTGACTCACTCACTGATGATCATCAAAATAGAACTAGTACTTCCCATAAACTCAGAGAGCTGAAATTTGGTACAGAGTTAGGGTTTAATGGCCACATAAAGGGAAAACTATAAAAACTAGTACATTCGAAGATCTGGAGTACCTGGTGACCCTGATTAGAAAACACAAGAGCCCAACCAAACTATTAGAGATCGACATAAACCGCCTTTACAAAAAATACTCAACTTGGTGAGCCGCTTCATTTGGTGGTGGTGGGGGGATGGGAGGGGAAAGGGGGATGGTAGGGGGAGGGGGATGGGGGGAATGGGGGTGGGAGGGAGATGGGGGGAGCGGGATGGGAGGGTGAAGGGAGATGGGAGGGGGGGGCGGGAGGGGGAAGGGGATGGGAGGGGGAGGTGTGGGGGATGGGGATAGTTATGGGAGGGGGGGAGCGATGGGGATAGTAGTACCTTATCAATCCTAGGGAGGTGGGAGGATGCGAGGGGGAATGGGGATGGGAGGGGGAAGGGAGATGGTAGGGGGGATAGGAGGGGAAAAGGAGATGAGAGGGGGGAATGGGAAGGGGGATGGGAAATATGGGAATGGGTGGGGGGATGGGGATAGTTATGGGAGGGGGAGGTGGGGGGGATGGGGATAGTAGTACCTTATCAATCCTATCCCCATTCCCCCTCCTTATTTATAACCTGGAATAGGGCATTGGCATTTAAATTCTTACGATTAGCGATTTTGAAACGGCTGAATGGATTTACATGAAATTTGGCACAGGTATAGTTTATAACTTGGCACAGGACTTAGGCTAAAAAATCTAACGGGAAACGTCTCATTCCCGCGGGAATAACCATTTTGAAACGGCTGAACGGATTTAAATCAAATTTGGCACATGTATAGTTTATAACCTGGAATAGGGCATTGGCTTTTAAATTTTTACGGGAAACGTCTCATTCCAAATATTCCTACAAAAAGAAGTGAAATCCCACCAAAAACATTCTGTAAAAAACTAGCCAAGTCTCGATGGAGCTGCTTGTTTATCTCTAAAAAGTAATGAAATCTAGACAAAGTCGTGCCAAGTCTAAGGTTCCTTACTGCGATTTCTTTATTTTTATTATAGTTAATGTTGTGTGACTTGGCCGTTGAAGGGTACACAAGGGTACAAAACCAGGTGCTCCATTACTCCATTGCACCAATCTGTCGCCAGAACCGCTACCCATTGACGATGGAAAATTGCCACTTGGGAAACGTTGATTCAATAACCAGTCAATTAAAGGCTTAATAAAGCTGCGTATTTCAACGTACTGACGTATAAAGAATGTTCAACCTAAACATTTCCGTTGAGCATTCTGAATACGTTAGTGGGTACAAGTCAATTTACCTGGTTTTGTACCCTTGTGTACCCTTCAACGGCCAAGTCACACAACATTAACTATAATAAAAATAAAGAAATCGCAGTAAGGAACCTTAGACTTGGCACGACTTTGTCTAGATTTCATTACTTTTTAGAGATAAACAAGCAGCTCCATCGAGACTTGGCTAGTTTTTTACAGAATGTTTTTGGTGGGATAATTATTTATTGGTATTCATAATAGAGACCCAATCGTTAAAAACTGTGATAAATTTTTCGTTATGAAATTATAACAAAAAATAATATCATATGTAATAATATTTAATATTTCTACTGTGGTAAAAAACAACTTGAGTTGCGAATGAGAAGTAAAAGATAATAATTTGCTGATTGTATTAAACCATAAAAAGGGAATTGTTATTTCTTACTTTACATTGCAAAACGCCATGAAGCCTAAAGGCAAAGAAAAGTCTAGCAGAAAAAATAACTGGTACGTTGAACACGAAAAAATAATAGATGGAAATGATATAAATCGAGATACTGGATATTTATGAGCTTAGCATATTATTATACGCTATTTTTTTATTATTTGCGGAAACGATTACAATAATTACCTATGCTGAAAATACTAATATAAATTGTGCGCAACTACTTAGTATGTTGTGAAGTAGACTAAAACACTTTAGTATACTACGCAGAATACTAAATTAAATAGCTCACGAAACAAGAAGCTTAATAATTAAGTGTAAATACATTTCATCACATAGGATTTGAAATTAAAGGTTCGAAGATTAGACACACTAGGCAGAATTTAGATGTTACTTTTTAAACTTGACTACAGTAATATACGAGTAGTAGGTAAAATAATATCTTAACACAAATTGAGCATATCGTCAAGATTGTATCAGCCTATTAATGTCTCACTGGAGGGCAAAGGCCTCCATCCTTGAAATCAAGCTATCGTTACAATGATCGGTACTGGCTTAATTTCATCGTCACAGGTTAAAAACTCAAGGTTTTAATAAACAGTGAACAAAATGATATCTCTATTCTCAAATTGGTCTGATTGGGCATGTTAGAAACACGTGGTGGCTATTGTCCTATGTTAGCAGAGGTGATATTGTCTACTGTCCACGTATTGCGCAATCACGCGTGTCCTCGACCCGATTGGATCCCTAGAGGGCTCACACATGTTCTATACCAAGCTTAATAACGCCCTCTAGCACTGTCCTAAGCAATTATGTTATGGAATTTAATTGACTCATAACTATGTTGGCTAAATGTCTAAGCTCTGACCTAAATCTAGGGAATGTATACTAGATAATTAGGTTCATTCCGGATGGCTTGGAGATGGTTTGTTATTGAAATAACTTTACTACTACTCTTACTTCTTATCGAAATACTCAGTGGTAAAAAAGTATATATATTTATTTAAAGAAAATGCTCTAGTGACTTCTTAACTTTTATTAGGCTGCCTTTAGATGCTCTCCAGCTGAAACATATCAAACAAAATTATACGGTAAACAGTTTTCGACATAGCCGATTTTTCAAATGTTTTAATAATAATTATTAAAGACCCAAAAAACTGAGGGTGAAAAAAAAAACAGTGATGTAAAACATCGCAACATTTTATTCCAAGTCGCTTTACATTCACCGTAGTTTAAAATATAAAAATCTAAGTCTGTTTTAATATATTATTATTCATCTCATTTCCAACTCCATTATAGTCTGCAACAGAGCTAAAGTTTGCCTTGCTAGACGGGTCCTTGTCGGAACAATGTTATTAAATCATAAATACAGTCTGTTCCACATAAGTTGTCCTTTAGCCGCCATATTGGTACTACTGTTTTTCGATACTTTCAATCTGTTTTTTGACAGATTTACAAAGCGTAGGCAATGCTGCCAATATGGCGGCTAAAGGACAACTTATGTGGAACAGACATTAGTGTCGGCTCGCTCTACTCTGACGGGCATCCCGGGCGAACACGCGAAAACATAAAAATATACCGGGAAAGTCTGCCCAAATCACTTTTTAAATTCACGTTTATTCTAGATATGAACAGGAGCGCACGAAGTTGTGTACCTATTAACAATGTACATAGGTTTTTTCATTACATGGAAGTTAGTGGCACAATATGTTCGTGCATCAAAAATAAAGTACAGTTTTGAATTACTGTTAAGCCTCTATTATTTATAAAATTTTATTGTATTTATATTGTGATTTTTTTACACGCTGTATTGGCGGAGTGAGTTAGGCCAGCGTGCAGCGGTGAGGTATGTCTGCGTTGGTATACCTATGTGTAAATAAATAAATTAAAAAATAATTATGGGGAAGTCAACGAAATAATTATTATGATTGTATTAAATAACACTATAAAAGTAGTCTTTTTAGATGCCGTGCACAGACCACAGACTAGGAAGGGATATGGCACAGACGCAAGAGAGATTTTTTACACAGAAAAACAATTGAACTCCGAACTTTGAATTTTGAAAGCTTAAGTTTCTTCGCACTGTTTCTCATTTTTAAAAAGTTTAATTGCAAGAAGGTTTTACTTCTCGACGAAAGATTAGCAACTTTCGACGCCGAGCAAACCCGTAGGGATGTATGCATGTATGTGACCAATATTATATGTGACGTTGTTATATTTCTACGTGGGCTAGATAAATTATTATGTAAAGCAAGAACTATCTTCTTTCTCACCTGCAAGGAGAAAAATATATTTTTGCGTAGTTGGGAGGTATATCGTCTAAGTTAGCCGCCGTTTCTGAAACTCGGCTAGGAGGACAATTAGTATTATTATACTTAGGAAACACGCAGATCTATATATTATATAAAATGAGACATGTTCATACACAGAAATCTTGGACCGAATCCGACTCAACCACATCAAACCATTACACACGACCACCAAACACCACATCGGTCGGAAATTGCAATACAGTTATTACAAGCAATGAAAGCATTTTTCATAATAGCTTCATTTTAGCCGCTGTCATTCGGGCAAACCTTTGCTAAGTGACCCTGATCGTTCCGGGATTCTATTTGCGTTTTTGGCCTCGCGAAATTACGGTATTTGATTGGTTCACCACCTCAGTGGCGCAGTGGCTTGGTTGTTTATAGGCGCGATGGCTGCGATCGAGGTCCCGACTTCGATCGCGTATAGAACTAATTTTTTTTAGGTTTTTTGGAATTTCTCAATTATATGTGTAGGCCGGAGTCCAAAATGGTCAGTTTGTTCCAAAACAAGTGGAAAGTGTTCCTATTGTATCTTTTTTTAAACGTATACGCAATGTTAACTATAAATTAGAGATGATGGTGGTTCAGCGCTCGTGCAAAAATAAACGGATGGCAGAACAATATTTTAAGCGAATTCATAACAAAGCAGTTACAAACGAACACAATAACCAAGTACACAGGTTTTGTTCAGTTAACATTATCTAAACGCGCAAAACATATGTAACCTAATATTCAGTTAGATGGATAAAAATTATGATTATGTATGCGTTCTAATTATTATTTTACTGGCTTTTTTAAGGCTTGTCGTCACTGGAATAATACCTTGCTTTGTGGTTCGAACCTTTGTGGTCCGAATGAACAGCAATTGCTGACCCAGAGACCTTTTGGCCAGAATACACGAGTCCTTGTTATTATGATTGTTTTGTAAATAAATGTTTTTTATTTTATCTATCATTTATAAAGGGCAAAGTTTACTAGGCCAGACACAGGATTTTGTATTTTTCTTTAAAAAATTGTCAACGTAAAATGTACTGAAGGAAAAGTCTATCTTACCTTATTACTACCTAAAAGTGGAAAGCTTTCAAGCAATATTTTTTACTTCAAATCAATTACGGTCCGTCAGAGTTTACTAAAGTTAAAGAGGTTTCTTCTCAGAATATTAGAACTAAATAATTTGTAGAGACTTTTTAATTATGGACAACATTTTGTTCATTTTTTCGACATTTTTTGGTAAATAAAGATAACATGTAACTATTGTATTGTCATGTAAAAAATAAGCATATTATGTATAGATGCCAAAGGGCCATTAAATACGTACATTTTATGCCAAATATATGTATGTATTTAAGTTGGTAAAGATCACAGAGGAATATTTAGTAAAAGTGCCAAAGTTTATTCGCTATAATTGCTTATACGAGTACCTTTGAAAATGTGATTAGCTAATAGGATCGCAAGATAGACTTCCTTTGATAGACACCAGGTGGGTGAAGTCGTAGGTAGCGACTTATTTACAATCAAACGTAAGAGAAATGCCTAAAGCAACAATGCGAGTGACGTGTAATTATATCAATGTAACGCTTAAGTTTATTGTAATAACGTTTCAAACAGCAGTAGAATTTAAGAAGATCAAAGCGAAATGAAGTGAGAGTGGTGGTGTGTAGATGAAGCATTGAAATGATTTAGTCGGGATAATCGCGTACGTAACTCATTGGCCAATATTATTACTTATTTGTTATTTTATTATAATAATAAGTTAACATATTAATATTATTTAATACTTAAGTCATAGGTAACACTACACTGCATGTTTATAATTATGCGGATGACACTGCTGTGGTATTCTCGGGTCACTCATGGGAGGCTACACAAACCGCTGCAGAGTCCGGTCTTGCTGCTATTGCAAAGTGGCTTAGCGCAAATCTCCTTACTTTAAACACCGCAAAAACAAATTATTTATGCTTTACTCCTAGCCAAAGATCGCAACCACATGAAAGTTTTGGAATTAAGATACACGTCTGTGGTGGTCCTACTAGTTTGAACTGCGACTGCCCTCAGATAAGAAAGGTGCAACACACGAAGTACCTTGGAATATTGGTTGATCAGAGACTATCATGGCATTCGCACATAGAATTGGTGATTGGCAGAATTAGAAAACTTATTTGGATTTTCAAATCATTGAGATATGTTATGACGCGCAAACTACTAAACAATATCTACGTTGCTTTAGCGCAATCTGTAGTTACGTACTGCATTCCAGTGTGGGGAGGTGCTATTAAAACCAAATTATTAGACCTGGAAAGGGCACAAAGATTACTCGTAAAAGTAATGTATTTCAAACCCTATAGGTACTCTACCGAGAATCTTTATGAACTGAGTGGCTTGCTGTCTGTTAGGAAGTTATACATACTAAACACTGTCCAAAGAATCCATAAATCTCTGAATTATAACCCTACCAAACTTCACAAGCGTCGAAAAGGTAATGTGGTAAACCCCCCGTTCTGCCGCACTGATTTTGCTAGTCGCCAATATCTGTCACAGGGACCTTTCATTTATAATGCCATAAACCGGGTCTTAGATATTTACTCTAAACAAACTTACGAGTGCAAGGGAGTTTTGAGAGAGTGGCTTCAAACTCTAACATACACTGAAACAGAGACAATCTTAAAAAGGTTATGCTGAACCAATAACTTAATTTTACGTAGGTACACAACATCCACAATCCACAACTTTTCTTAACACAATATCTCGTAGGCACAAACAGTTTAAAATGACAAATCCCACTTTAGTATGAAATAATCAAATTGGATCGTTTTATTTAATTTAATGTAATTTTGTAATTTAAATAATTTGACTTTGTAATTTGATTTATTTTGTTATTTAATTTATTATGTAATTTAATTTATATTGTAATTTAATTTATTGTAATATTGTAATTCAATTCAATGTAGGTACTTAAGTCATTTTGTAATTTGTAAGATCTAGAATTCTGGAATTTAATTTAAAATTTGTAATTAGTAAATATTGATTTAACTTCATAATATAATCAGACGATTAACTCAATAATGTAATTAGCACTAAGGCAAGAGCGAGGCACTCCAACACAAGTATAATTTTATAACTTTCTGGAGCTGTCTCACCACAACATGTTAAAGGTATATTAAGTAATAAAACAATTTTTAATTTAATTTAATTTTAATTATAATTAATATGTGGATAACGTTGTTGGTTATACATTTAAGTTAGTTGTAATTATCATATACCTTTTTTAAGCTTGTAATGTATAACTGTTTGTTATTCCATACAAATAAATAAATAAATAAATAAATATTATTTTTATTCTGTAATTTCTACTTCGTTCTATGAGGCTTCTTTTCGACAAGTTCAAAACTGTTACTTTAGCGCAGAATACATGAAACTGCAGTAGGCAGTTTTAAGATGACCCTGCATTAATTTTGGTAAATGAGTCGTACGCAATGACAAAATGGTCATATAAATTTTTACCAGTGTAAACTATACTGTAAGTTCCAACAGGGATGTTACGGTTTCGTTACTAACATATTGCCCCGTTGGTTTAGTATCTAAACTACCTGATTGCTTTCCGGGGTTCTGGATTCAATTCCTGGGTCGGACCAAATTTGTGTCAGATTTTTCGAACTCAGCTCGAAGTTTGTGACCACCAATCGTCATTTGGCAAGCGTGGTGATTAAGCAAGTACCTATCATTGTGACAATGACTTGATTTCAACGATGGAGGTATTTGCCCAACTGTGGAACATGGAATACAACTAAGACAGTATAATAAATAGGCTGGTATAATTTTCTTTATATAAGTATCATAGAGCAATTCCTCTATGATCCATCCATCATTATCATTCCTCAAATTACAATGTTCGATTGTAGATAAGCCTATTAAATAAGGACGCAAAAGAGAAACAAAAAAGGCAGGTAATACAACTTAATTTCCAAATGCTTTCAGGCAACAGAATTACATGAATTACAGGCCCATATTATAAATACCTTACAGACTAACATACATACAATATAAATAAAAATAAAAAATAATTTAATATTGCCGCCTTAAGGCGGCTTGAGTCAGCTGGGAGCCGTCCTCGAAACCTCCGATAGACGACACCCTGAGGCCAGAAGTCCTCCTTCATAAAAGTCTCCAGGTGATGGGACGGCACTCTCACCACAAAGGAACCGAAGTTGACTTTATGGCGAGAATCCAATCGCTCAACCCTTAGAGTGAATTTGGACTTCTTTCGGATGTAGTCTACGAGATCCTCGACCTTCGTAGACCAATGCAGTCTTGACACGTACAGCTGCGTCGCACGTATCTCAGGACGCAGCGGGTCATCCGGGCGAGTTGGTGCGGTGCCGCGGCGGTGCAGTGAGGACTCTGCATTAATCGCGCCAACTGGACCGCGCGTTAGCGCCTCTCCGCTGCACTGATCGGCAGTCCCGCCTATCAGACAAGGACGCATTGTATTAATGCCAGTGCTATTATTGCAATAATAACATTTGATGCTTGTGGGCGCATTTTAAA
Source organism: Mecyna flavalis (assembly GCA_949319885.1). Classification (NCBI taxonomy): domain Eukaryota; kingdom Metazoa; phylum Arthropoda; class Insecta; order Lepidoptera; family Crambidae; genus Mecyna; species Mecyna flavalis. The sequence goes on from OX439426.1 coordinate 7,738,771, forward strand.
GACTCTAGCAAGTAATAACTCTTCAAAATTAACTATATTTTGATTTTTATGATGGAGGCCGTTGCCCTATAGTGGGAATACCAACCATAGAAGGACGCTTCAAAGTACACAAACATTTGCTTTTATCTTTTTCAATAAGGACGCAAAAGAGAATGGAAAAATGCAGGTAATGCAACTTCATTTCCAATTGCCAGTGTTGCAGAAAGCTACAAACGCTAGAGGACATGAAGTGCATATCGCGCCAACTGGACCGCGCCGACGCGCAGCGTTAGCACCTTTTCACAGCACTGATTGGCAGACTCGACGTTCAGACGATTATGCATTGTAATAATTCTAGTGCTATTATTGCAATGATATAAACAAAGGAGCAGATTTGTTTTGAGTGCGCGTATTTTGAAGACCTGGCCAAATTAAAAAAAATCAGGCTATAAATATGTATAAGTTAAAATGAAATGTATAATTTTTTGTCCAACATTTAGTATTGTCTTGGGAGATACATTAAAACCAGTAGGTACCTATGATAATTTGCTAAACTAACTAAATATTTTTCGGAAAACCATCCATTGTTCATTCATTCTGCAGCGTAGTTAGTCTCCATAATTGTAGTTCAATGTTAGTCTCCGAATTTATCTTAGTAACGCACAATCACGAATCATCTATTTATACTTTAGTATGGCGATGCCTACACGATACTGATCGAAACTTTTTTAGTAATAAATTATTCATAAAAAGTTTTTGGAATACTTGCAGCACCAACGGCTCTATATATGAAATCTGCCCCTGAACTTTAAACCCAAGGGCAAACAACCTAAGCCGCTGAACATAGCATAGCGCTCCGGAGTTGGTTTGAAAGTGTACAAACATTTTTCTAGGAAACACTGCAAGTATCGTCGAAGGATTCACATGAATTTCTATCGATTTTCTATTAGCCTTACGATTCTATATTCAGCTTGAACGGCGATATGAATAAGAAATAAAATAAACATTATTTTAGTCACGACCGCGCCGTTTGCAACGAATTACCATATTATCGATCCCTATTCGCAAGTGACAACATTATTAACCACTCAATCCCGAACCGGCACTCGGGTGCCGCGTAACAATAGATTTTCTATTGTGTCTGGTGATCCGGGGCTTGAAAGATTAAACCCAAATTGTTTGCTTATAAAATTGAAACTTGTCTCCTTACGGGTGGCGAACTAGACGAGCAAAAATATTTTATGGACCCTCAAAATTGAAGTTATTAAAATCGTATTGTTTACCTTTGAAAGCTCCTACTGGGAATTAGTAGAAAGTATGAATACTTGTCATAATGCTTGACTGATTAAATCAGTTTGAAGAGAGTTCAGTCACCTCAGAGTTCATGGTAGAAAGGTTGCTTTGGTTTTTAATGGACTTTGATGGGTACCCTATCGGATTTGCCCTCGGTTACTTAATGAGGGAACGACCCTTGAGGGTTTTCTTTAATCTCCAGCCAGATGCTCACTTTTCTAATTAAATATCAGCAAGCTTTAGCAATTTAATGTGCGTCTGTTTAATAATCTTAGCTAAAATTTTCATCGTGTTGCCGTCCCTCTGTCCTTTTTTTTTCTCGGAGCTTAGGAGAATGCGTTTATGCACCATAACCGCAGGCTAGCTAGACCTGCGGCCGTGTGGGGGACTCGAGACTAGAGCGTCTGCTATTCACTCAATTGCCCCGGTTTCCCCTATACACCTGATTGGGAAGAGCCTGTGCCAGCCCGGTCTGTCTGTCCTGCTATGGCTATCAATACGGCTTTTTATTTTTTACCCGCGCGCACTTTCTTTTGTCAATTACCCCCACCCACCTCCACATTTCCAAGATCAAAAGTACCCTATGTCACCCGGGAATAATGAAGCTTTCCAACAGCGAAAGAATTTTTAAATCGGTTTAGTAGTTTCGGAGCCTATTCAATACAAACAAAAAATCTTTCCTCTTTCGTAAAACATCAGTTATGATTCTAGATAATCTGACGAAAGATAAGCCAAATGGAGGATACAAACTAAAAAGAAAAACACCTACACCGATATCAACATCATGTCATGTTAATACACGCAAATATTTGTACCGTTCGAGGACCGAACTCGCGACCATAATAATCAAATTTAAACTTTGAAGTACTAAAATATTTATAGGGTTTATTCTGTGTGTCGGAAAATCACTATTAAAATTTAATTGGACTAAATTAACAGTTTTGAGTAATATAGAATTCTTCATTAGGCGTACATCTCCGTCCTTTTAAGGAAAAAGTAATCTGTTTTACATATTATTATGATGAATACTCAATTTCAACGTGTGACATATTTATGCAGGGAGAAAATTAATTCCATACACATCGCCGCCATGCAAAAAGGATGGATCGGCCCCAAATTGATTTTCAATGTACTTATCTTTGCTATAGAAGAGGCTTGAGTATTTAATATTATTAATATTATGAATATTCCGTGGTTACACCATATCACAACAACAGTATCTAAACTGCTTAAAGATAATTATGTGTTTGGTTATTTAGCACCTTGTTGGTTTAGTGGTAAGAAACTGACCAGATCTTGGGGTCCTGGGTTTAATTCCTGGGTCGAGCTAACCTGGTGTCGGTTTTTTTGAACACAGTTCTGGTTGGTGATCACCATTTGACAAGCGTGATAACTAAGTCAGAACTTTTATCCAAATCCTTTGCCACTCGCTAACTTTATCTCAAAGGCATGCAACGCATATTACACCTAGTGTCATAGGCGGTAGTGATCACTTATGTACAGTCAGCGCCAAAACGATCTGAGCGTTCAAACCTTCTAAAAATATCTGAACATTATTGACTAAAATAACTCTTAGCACAATACTTTTAAGTGTAAATATCGTTTGTTGTCATTTGTTCTCAAACAACGAATGAAAATGCACCTTTACGTCTTGAGGTAAGGTTGATTTTTGTCAAATGTTCAGATATTTTTGGTGGTTTTGAACGTTCAGATCATTTTGACGCTGACTGTACCATCAGGGGTCACTTAAGCTCGTTTTTCTCCTTCATTCATAAAAAAGAGCATTGTTATGTTGCTAAATGGCCTCATTTGTCGAATCTAGTGCAATGTGCTGTTTGTTCTGACTATTCAGAAACCTAAAAAAGCTTTTAAACACGAGTATCTTTATTTTGTAAGTAATTTTAATTTGAATTAATCATTTGATCTACCTCCCATAAACAAAACCATCAAGACAGTTTGTCTGAGCCATACAAGGCTGTACAGAATTCAACTCAGGTGTATTAGAACTGTAATTATTGTTTAATTGTAAAACAATATTTACAGCTCATTAGGTACCTGTCCATCAAATATGAAAGGAATTAATTTACTATCCCCAGAGGGTTAGAGTACCAAGTAATTTTGATTACATTGCCTAATTAATCCTTTATTAGACAAGATATTGTAATCTGATAGTAATATATAAAGTTCTCCCAGGTAGATAACCCTTGAGGTTTCCAAGAAGATGAAACAAGTTATTAATTAACAAATAGTTGTAAATAATTATCAGACAAAATCACATACATTCTGATCCCCAGCAACCAAAGTAGGTAGTTGTTTGACAGAAACAACGAAGGTATCACAAATAGTTACTTGAATAGTAACACCTCGGCACACATAGAATAAAGTAAATGTTTTTCAAGTAAATTATTTCTATTAAAAGAGCATTTTAATAATAGAAAACGTCAGTAACATGGTTATATTAGGTTGACCAATGTATTGTAACTTGAACTTTAGTACATAATTAGTGGGAGTTACTTGTACGTGCTTTTTAAATTCCCGATTTTTTTTCATGTTTGAGTTTATGACAAGGAAGAACAATGGTTTTAGTGCAAAGTGGCTTTTAAGTTCAGATTCACACTGATGATCTGATTTGTTCAGTGTGAATCTAGGGTCTAGAATCAAGAATGTGTGAACCCCTTCAAAACGAAATTGGAAAATCCGTGCATATTAAAATATATTAATCGCATGCTGCTTATAACAAAGTCCTCGCAATTTTTAACTCTCAGACAAGTAATAACCTCTCAAGTGGGAACTTCAGGAAGTGCGATTAACACCCGCGAGGCACTTATTATGCCGAGGCTATGAACAGCTTAATGTTCTTTCAGCTCCATTGCGCAATCAACTGCATTTACTTTAATTGTAGACTACTCTCTTCTATGAAATAGGTCAGTATTTGCCTTTTTTATGGCTACGCTGTTTCAATTTCATGCAAACAAAAGATGTAATTCATTAAAAATGAATGGTGACTATTTAATACGGTTCAAAGCCATTTATCCTCAATTGCATGGAGATAAATTGATATACACTAATAAACACACCAACTTGTATAATTTTGAAGTTAACCAAAGAACAAGGAAAGTAGGTTCACTTCTATAGCCCGACCATTTAAATAAAAACCCTCGCAATATTGCGAAAAATCATTGGACTTATTTCTTCAAGTGGCAACAATCAAATAAAAAACAATAAGATGTCATTCATTATTAATGTCTGTCAAAGTGTGATGTCAATTGTCAACCGTGCCTTGTTATTATTGGATATTGTAGGTTATTTGTGAGTATAACTAAGCAACCAAGTGTTGCTACGAATATAACCATAGCTAATGTGACACCTCCAGAGCAGGTTTTTTTTATTTTATTGGTCAGGCTATAAAAAAAGAACACGTCACGATCCGTAAAACCACGTCGCATAAAGAAACTGCAATCGAAAAGGGATCAAATTCAATTTGAAAACCTCCCTACAATGAAAGAGAAACGCCATTACTGATTTCTAACCGCTTTTAAAGAGCGCTATCAATATATTATGTATTACAAGGCGCAAAGAGGCTCGTGTACACAAATATATAGTATGACTATTGGGAGCATTTCTTAGAATTTTCGTTTACTTGATTGACCTTACCGGAAATTGTATCCAGCTTTCTTAGAACGAAAATCTTCCGTTGCTACGTAATGAAGTTCGTAATTTTAACCTTAAACTTATAAAATATGTATGATTATGATTTTTATTGCTAAATTCAATGCACTCCGCTAAAGCTAAAAAAAAACAATAATCACACCCTTGTCCAAAAAAAAAAAAATTGAAATTATCTCTCGTCATTAATATAAATACTCGTTAGACCTATTCGTGTATTCCCAAATTAAAAGCCAAAAGGATTGAAAATTTGGTATTAAAAAAAGGAACAACAAAAATGCATTATATTTATATTTTCTTCACACCGCCCCGCTGAATGCAAGAGAATAACTGAATTGGGGATAAGTTTTATTGAACGATATTTTACCAAAACGCCAATATGGTAACAAAGTAGAAACATTCACGCAACTAAGCTAACCAAATCAATGACACCTGTTACAGGGTTCACTTTCACTTTTACTTTTTTTTATTCGAAAGCGCGTGGCGTTATGCAAATATTAGATATTTCACGGTACAATATTCCGTAGCAATTTACAGGAAAATTGGGTAGAAAAGCAATTGATATTCTGATCTCGTTTGGGAATTTTCGTAGGGAATACCGTCGAATTCACTCCTGATTCACGTGGAGCACACATCTCGCCTCCGCTGAATACTGACAATCGCAAGAAACACGAAGCAATCTTATTAAATTGTAAGTCATACTTTAGTGGTTTTATTCCCACGCCTTCCTACAAAGTTGTCGTAAGGTTATTTTGGCATTCTTTATCGTAATTTTTGTCTATTTAAAGAGTTGATGAGTATTTATAAAATCGTTTTACGATTATGCTACTGTTATGTTGTATGTAAACTTTGCCTCTAGATGGTTGTATAAAAAATTAGTTAATTGATTTCAATATTATTCCAAGTATATTTTTAATTTGAATAATGATCGTTTGTCAATTGCCAACAGTTGTTTGTTGCATTGTTATTTATGATAGAAAGTAGTACAGTACTTCAAGATAATAGGCATCGGAAACATGGAAAACAATCGTATAACATTACAAAACAATTTATAAAAGTCTTTTAATTTTAACTTTATCGCAAACAAATAATTATATCAAATTGTCATTTCTGAGAATTTTGTTTTATCTTCACGAACACGAAGTTGAGTCGATACCATTACTTACCTTGAAATTCTCTGTTGGTATTAGTTGGGAATAGAAATTTATTACGATAATAAAGAAATACCATTGGTACCATTAGTTTTTGGTATTAGCAAGGAATAGATCATTGTTGTTCGACAACTTACAACGACAAAACACTACTACGGCAATCTTCAGACAAGGAGTGACTCTAAGTAGGCCCTACTAACCAGACAAAGTCTCTCAACTCTGTTAAAATTCTAAATACAAAAGCATGCGAGGATTCAACAATGTAAAACGAAACAGTAACTGTCTGTGATATAAAATTTGTTTTTATCACAAAGGCATTTCGGTAAAATCAAGCCTAATTGGAAGCTTGAGGGTTATGTTGTAATCTCGGCTTTTTAGCTCCCCAACGACCGATAGAGATTTTAAGCAAAAAGTTCCACAGGTCGAGAGAGTTAAGTGGTTTCCGTGTAAATTGCAGATTGCACGGGGATAAGAACGCAGTGTTTTTTTTGTTGATACTTAACATCGAGTTCGATATGCCACATTGATTGCTTATTTTGTATTTTTAAATTCCTAAAGGAGACCGATGCGTATTCCATCCATTACACAACAACTACTGTTTTTATTTCTTTCAGTGACAGACGTCAGACAGGTTTTTATTTCACTAGCAAACGACCCTCAACATGCGGTAATATTGCCTTTAACCACTCAACGCCGAACCGGCACTCGGGTGCCGCATAACAATAGATTTTCTATTGTGTCTAGTAATCCGGGGCTAGAAAGATTTAAGGGCTTGTTTCACCACTGTAAAAACTTTATTAATTTTTGTACGTAAGCACTTTGCTTACTAAAAATTGCTAAATGCGCTGCTAATCTGCCCTTTATAAAAGGTAGGTATTACAATATGTGATGAGTTACCAGACGGACTATTTAGAATACCTAATGGCTAATCGAATTTGAGTGATTTTAACACTGTGTTCTGGAAGTGGTTATATGTAACTACTACGACTAGTCACGCCATCAGATAAGGACACAGACAATGTTATTAAGACTTGTTCATTTTCATAAAACGTTGATAAGGATTAATCCACCTCGATTCTCACGATGAACACAGATTGTTCCCGAAGCGGCGCGTAATATCCATCAATTGACGTAAACCGGCACATACGTACAACACGCGAACGAGGCATTTAATCTTCTGCCGGTGACAATTCATTTGTCAGCTAATCGCGTCACTATACGCATTATTAAACCGCTCGCACTAAACAGCTACTTAATAAAAGCATATCTTCACGGCTACACGAATTCCGGCATGAACACAATAACGGCTATTATTGTCTCCCTGATGGACGGGAAAGTTCGTACAGGCTCATAATGAGATTTATTGCGTTGGAGGAATATTAAGCGATTGTTGTTTTCTACTTCTTATGCCATTAGCGTTATCAATCACCTCCGGCTGTCATCGTTCAGGTGTTTGACTCTTTGCCTTCCGCAGTCTGTTTATCCCTGGATTATTTCTGTCATCTCTGATGCCGCTAGCATCTTTTTGTATAGGTATTGTTTTTTAAAAAAGAGGATATAGTTATAAGCAAAGCAAAAATAAAATGCTAATGTGCATCTGCTAGAAAATCACTAGTTCGTTACACAAGTACACTGTAGTACAGTCAACAGCACATCACGGTATACACTTGCAGTTCGATGATAGCGCTTATGCCCCCGACATAAGAGCGGTACAAAGTCCAAAGTGTTACGTCTGACGTGCTGTTGACTGTACATTTGAATTAGAGAGGGTTTTTTAATAAAAGATGGAGGGACACCTGATAGTAAGTAATCACTTCAGCCTAATAAAACTGTGTGACAAAAGTCACAGTTATTTCCTTATTCTCAAAACAGTTAGTAGCAGTCTGATATGATCGAAAAGAGATCAGGATTAAGGATCGCTCTACATTCGTACATTCTTGTGTACGAAGGGCCGTACAGTAAATCATAATTATATCAATCAGTAATCATAATAAATCATAATATATATACCCCTATTACCCCTATTAATTTGCATAAAATATATTTTTCAACATAAACTTAAAACCCAACTGTTATCAATATGCCACATCCAGAATGCAAGTACGCTCTGCGCGCTTTATATCCGTGGTTGCTCGGTGCGATAGTAAACAACAGCAGTCAAGCTATCGACGCACATCTATGCGACTTGTACGAGTATTGTATCTACCCGACTTTTTTATTAATAATTTTTTTGTTCTTAGTGTTATTTAAATACGCTCACTGTCTTGCTTATTTATATCTGTTTTAAATGTTTTATCTCAGTAAGTGAATTGTAATATTCTTTATGAGATAATCAAGTTCTTAAACCTGAACCTGATATATTATACACTAAAGAAAGCAAATAAAAGTCGTTTTTTCGTTTTGTGTGCTTTCTTAGTTACTAGTCAAGAGTAGATGACACATCTCCAAAACGGAGCAGCGTGTGGCCGAATATATCAACTTTTTTGTCTGATGTTTGTTTTTTTTGTAGTATAATAATAATATGATATAGTTCAAACACAAGCGTTTCGTTCTGTCTCGTTACTAGTCTCTAATAGTTAGGTATAATATTGAAATATGAATATAGGAGTTATGTAGCGGGTTTCCCTTTGATAGGATTGAGTGAAATTATAACTGACATTTACGTCATACTTGTGACCTTTAAGTATAAACCCATTATCGTAACTAAATCTATTTTGGTATTAACTCTGGATACCAAGAAATATTTATTGGGTCGGTAGAGCTAAGCTTTTTATCATTGAAATCAAGTCATCGTCAAAATTATAGAAATTGGCTTAATAACTACGATTTCTAAATGCGGATTAGAAGTCTCAATTTAGAACTGTGTGACACCAATTTTGCCAAATCCAGGAATTGAAAAGACCCCGAGATAATATTTGCTTGTGATTAAACCACTAGAGCCGATGTTTTACGGCTAGATAGCCGTTAGTGCTAAATGTAAAATGTTCAATTATTTTTGCTGAGTCTGGTTTTGCATAAACCTATTTAATAAACATAAGATATTCCACTAATATAAGCAAACTACTCCCGTTAAGGTATTTTACTTTCCTGTTCATTTTAAATTACACTTCACGATATTTTCTTATAGGAAATTGCAGTGCTTCTTTTCAATATCCTTAGATACTTCATCTCGTCGGGTATAAGATCAGTAATATAATTCAAGCCTGTACAAGGCTTGCAAGGAATCTAATTTTGATACTACATAGTATATGGATAGAAATTTTTCCGCGACATAATTTCCTTTAGTAGCGGGTTTCAACCACAGTTCATTGAAGCGGCGGATTTTATAATGAAACGGTACACAAGTACCCTTTAATATCGTTACTATGCTATAAAAATTCTAGTGAAAATTGAACGACATACTTCGCATACTATGTACATTCAGCTGATTTTGTCTGCATTGAGTAACCGTGTATTATCCGATTCAAATGCCAATGCCAATGCCAAATACCTTTTGGAATTGAGCGACAAATGATGTCAACTGCGCCTGTTCGTAATTTAAATATCGTCAGTAGCTAAAGTACAAACCACAGGTACAAACCGTACAAACTTAAAATAAAAAAACATTAGCAACGCATTATTTTGACAATGTGTGTCAGTCATCACTGTCGCCTAACGCAACTCCAGAAGGCATTATCATAATAGCATGTGAATCAGATATGTAATAGATCGTATTATTATTATTATTGTAGGGATGATTTGATTTCAATAATAGAGGCTTTGTCTTGCTGCCTTGGATATAAAAATTTTGTTGTTTACTTTTATCTGACAGTCGTGTTCTCTAAATACCTAGCAATTTATTTTCGTATTTTATCATCTTGGCGTTAACAGGCATTATTCTGATTATGGAGACTTAACATTGTATAACTTCAGTTCCAAGACCTTGTTATAATGACTATGTAATTTGGTAACATTTATAAACATGCAGCTAGAAATCCGTTAAGGACATTTCTACTTAGTGCATATTACTCAACGACATTTTGGGGTTAGAGAAATGCAACATGCTTGCATATTATTTGTCATACTGTGTACACGAGGCATTAAGACCAACATTTATGCAGAAACTCTAATACCTAGAAAGATTGAGCGGGCCATTTTGTATAGAATTATACTTAAAGCAGTTTAGTTTAATGCTCTAAGGTATTATAAGATAAAAGATAGATTTCTTTGGCGAGGATGTGAAATAGACAGCTTTTTATTTAAATAATATTGGAAAACATTCATTTTATTTGTATAGTTAAAAGCAGTGTAAATCGTAAAGTTTAGGTCAAAAAAATGTCAAGAGTTTTTCGTAAAAGTATTTTTAGGTTTCTGCCTCATAATAGTCATAATATTCCTTCTTTTTCAACAGAAGCTTTATATGTTAAAACACCTCGTTGGTATTTTGGTTTAAGAAGTACTGGATCGTGATTTTGTGGCCCAGGGTTCAACCCCCGGGTCGGACAAAACTCGTGCTGGATTGTTCGAACATACTCGTAGCATGATGATTAAGAACATAATTTATTGTGATGATCACTTGATTAAGAAAATGTAAGCTTCATGCTACAGTCAAATGGAACTATTTACTTTTTTATGTTAATAAGAAAAATAAATAAAAATATTTATTTAGTTAGTATCATAAAAATAATAAAGTATTTCTAAAAATAAAATAATACGAGGGCTATAAATAAGGAAACCTTCATGTCAATATAAATATTTGTTATCCTGATGCCGTTTATGTCAATAAAAATAATGATAATGGTACTAATGTCGTATCTCTGTTAAATAAATGAAATTGACAGAGGTAAAACATTTGTTTAGTACTATTTGGTTTTTCAGTTTGTCCCTGTAAAATACAATGTCGAACGTGTTTAACTTGTGCAGTTGAAAATAGTTATTTATTTGTTTGGTGAAAATTGAACTTTGTTTCCAATTTGTGTTGTTGTCTAACTTTCCTACACAACACGTATTTTTGTTTACCGTTTGTTTTTATTCAAGGACTCCTAACCCGTAACTTATTTTAACCTTAGTTTTGATGTTTGTGCCTTGAATATAACAGTGAGTTTAGTGAGTGAGTTGTTTTATTTAAACATTAGATAGAGATAGCTATGTGATTTGTAATAGAATGAAGTAATGAAATTCAAAAAACACCATGAAAATGTTTTATCTATATATACGTCATTACTAGCGGCCCGCCCGCGGCTTCGCCCGCGTGAACTATAGGACGTTATCCCTATATAGTTCTACTATATTATGCATGTATTATACATACAAACCTTCCTCTTGAATCAGTCTATCTTTTAAAAAAAACCGCATCAAAATCCGTTGCGTAGTTTTAAAGATTTAAGCATACATACATAGGGACAGAAAAAGCGACTTTGTTTTATACTACATATGTAGTGATGATCCCGCATGATAAGTAAGCTCGTCCTAATCGGGTGTAAAGGGGAAACCAGGGGAATTATGTGGGTAGTGAGGTAAAATAGTCCCGAGTCCTATACACGGCCGCAGGTCTAGCTAACCTGCGGTTATGGTGCACTAACGCATTCGCCTCCGCAAAAAAAAACGCGTTTGGCACATACACTAACAAAGTAACAACTATTTCCCGCTTGGTTGTAGCTAGTTATTCATTATGTTTAAACGAACTTTTTGTTCGATCTGTCACCCCAGGGGGACAAAGCAGGGACAGATCGGAATAATTCAAAATAAAACATCATAAAGAAATCTTAAAAGGAATTGTAAAAAAAACCTCATTTCGAATTGTTATTGCATGATTTTGGTATAAATAAGTTAAATTTTTATTACTAAACAAACAAGGTGTAGTTGAAAAGTTTATTTTTACCAATTTGAGATTTACCGTATTTTTTCCCATGCGGTAACCATAGTTTCCTCTTTTAAATGCATTCTTCGTCATTAAATTCCAATCCCAGTTTGCGAGGAAAAAAACTTGAGAATTAATTGCGAGCATTGGCGCTTTTGTTAGGTCTCAAATGGTGCAGTTTTATTTCTTTTACGATTGAATCGTGTTCGTGTAGAAACGGAAAGAGAAGCAAGGTTTGTTTTAATCTACACAATCAATTAAACTCTGGCTTCAATGAAGTGGAACAACATTCGTTCTATTAATTCTATCGGAGCCGGAGGCTCGATAGAGGTTGCGTAAAATGTCTCTTTCTTCTACGATTGTATTGAGGAGAAGTAATGTTAAGGAGAATAATTGAAGTTGAAGTCTTCAGCAAATGGCCACACCTGTATGGGAGTGGTGACAATATTGCTTAATTTGTAATTTTATTGTTGTTTGTTCGTTGTCTGAAGGTGCTATGTGGATAACTTCCAAGGATATTTATTTTTAGTTTGGGATACCTAACTCCTAAGAAGCATGTACGTTTTTAATGAGATTTGAAGTGATGTTTTGTATATTTATTACTTGTAGGCATAGCATGTTTCTAAGTAAGATTTAAATGCGACGCGTAGTGATGTTTTGTATACTTATTACTACTCTCGCCATGTGTCTTTGTATATGCGAATAATTTATATATCTATCTTTAAAAAAATGTCAACCACTACCAGCTGCTCTTAGCAAACTTTACTGTTATCTTAGCTGCACTGTTACTCAGTTATACGAGTCCATATCCATGAACGTAAACAAGAGTATGAATAAGTATGGTTTTACGGTCAGGGTCATAAATCCGGCGGAGATGGTCATTACATCAGCAGAACTGTGGCACAGTGGAGCGGAAGCGCTTAAAATGATAAGGCCAAAGTACCTGCAGATGCCTTAACCCTGCCACAAGACGAAATAAGTTTAGAACTTTGTCTATATAAACTTTAAATTTGAAAAAAGCCATATTTTAATTTAAAGTTTACTTATGTACAAGAGTAAAGTAGACGCAAAATTGCAAAAACCAAAAGATATGCAAATTCAATAAAATTCTAAAACTGAATGTTGAATGAGTGTATAAATCGTGTAACTTATGCCGACTTTATTAGGTCTACGGGCTATTTTATTTCGAAGTCTTAAAACTTATATTAAGTTTTATTGTAAAGGAAAGAATAAAAGTGAGAAAAAAAATTATTGTGTTTTTTTTTAATAAATATATCATCAACCGCTCAATTTAGTTCACAGCTTTTCCTTAAAGAGCTTTTAATTACCTAGAGAAGCCAGACACGGTAGGATTAATTCTTTACAAGACTTACAGACGTACAAGAGACGTTGGAAGTAGAATCAATATCCACAGAAATGAATTCAGTTTATTTCTTTATCTCATATCAAATCAAATGACGCCGGCCAGTGGAGAAAACTCATACATAAGCAGATGTATCGCAAAATGAAAAATCTTCTGGCGATGCGGGATCGAGATTATTGTGCCGTGGGTCGTGGCTCAACGGAACGAAATCCACTGCACCGCCAAGCCTATATTGCTGTCTCTTATACCTTTTCCCGTATTCGGTGTATACTGGATTTGGCAACAGAAAATATCGTTTTAAAATTGTTCCGCAACAAAACTTGAGGGGAATTTTCTTGGGAATCAACGTAGATGTCTTTAGTAGAAGTCGAAAATTCTTCGAAATAGAAAAACAATTTAGCGTGCGTGTTTTCATTTCCGTCGTGGTGGTGTGAAAGGAAAACCGCAGAGAGGTGCGGCACTATGATTTCTGAGAAGTGTCACGGAATCCGTCACAGTACAAATGTAATTAAAATATTTAACAAAAAAAAAAAAGATGCAGTACTAAGATTCAGAAGATCAAAAGTAAGAATCACTATATGTGTATTAATTTATGCCTTATGTATTGACTTCAGATTTTTTTTTCTAAATCCAAGAAAACGCTGTAAAACTATTACCAATTTTTTTATGGACTAGGAAAAACACAAAAATTAAAGATAAGGTACACACTCATAAGTTTAATTTATATTTCATAACTTTCGACTTTGTACCACAAAGGTAAAAAAATAATGTAAATTGCTTTTTCTATGTATATCATTTTAAGTAAACATTATGTTTTTGTGAGAAATAAATTATTTAAACCTATATTTTGTTCTGTTTTCGTAACCAATGTCTACTTATGATCTAAGCTTATGAAAGATTGACAGAAATTATATTCAGCAAACTTAATTTCTGAACGACAACTAAGAAGTTTTCAAAATCGAACCAACATTCGCAAATCTTTGTAGTGTGTAATAAATATTTATAGTAAAGTTGATTCTGCCATTTGTGTTTGAAAATATGAAACCTACTATTATAGGTACTAGGTCATTATGCGAGTCTTGATGTGCTCTGTTAACATTCATGGGTGAGTCAACAAGACTTAATATTACCTACCTAATATTTTTATAAATGTCTCATGAATACATTACTATAATAATTTTATGATCCCTAATACTTAAGATAGTATATAATTATTATTATCATATTATTTATCTTTTGGTTTGGAAAGTCGCACGAATATTTGTAAAGATAAGTTTTAATTAGTTTTTTATGCAAATCTTGTCCTAATTAAAAAAAGACTACATAAACGTAAGTAATAATAAGCTAATTTAGTACTTCGGCGATTATTTTTTTTAACATACAATCGTCTCTGGTGTAGGTAATAATTTTTAATTAAAACATAAATCACTGTAGTTTTGTAAAGAAAAGGATATTAGAAGAGAGTATATTATAATATATTTATATTCTGTGATATTAAACATACTGTTTACTTTTAACTATGTTACGTATTTTTGATGCAACTGAAAGATCTTTATACAAAGTAATAATTAATATAGAATCGATCACAATCGCTGATTAATTAAATTAAGAAGTTGCGTTATAATGAAGTAACTTTTTATTACTTTATTTATTTACCTTGTAAGCTGTGAATAAGACCTTTCTTGGCACAAGTGGTTCAGTACTTAAATGAAGGGCAAGGCGATTCTCCGTAGAAGGCGAAAATCGTATAGTGAGCGATTCTATTAAAAAACTTTTTGATTGTCTACATATAATTTGTGACTGTTCCTACAATACATGCATGCAGACGCCTGTGCTGTTTAAGTACCTGGTTTAAATATCCGTCCCTTGATCTTGGGATCCTGGGTTCAATTTCTGGCTCGGGAAATAATTGTGTCGGTTTAGTTGGACAGAGCTCTGGTTCGGGATTACCAATCTGCACTTTGCAAGTGACCGATACAATAGACATGTCCATGCACACAAATGTACAGTCATGTTCAATGTTCATGCAGACAAATGTTTGGACCGTACGAGAATCGATCTTGCGATCCTTTGGTGTAATAGCCGACTTCTTAACCATCACACCAAACTAGTTGCCAGCAAGTATAATTTAGTTTTAAAAACAGCAATTAATTATTTTACAAGCTCAAGTCTATAGTTGTATTCTGTAAGATCAGTTCCTTTGATGTCCGCATGTCTCGTCGCATGTCAACGTTTATTTTATGGACTGTGATAACTGACTTAACTCTTCAAGCAGCCCGACCTAATATCTTTTCGAGTTACCCTTATTCGTACTTGAAGTGTGTAATTCGCTTGACGTAACAACCCGAGTTTTATTACGTACTTCCTACTTTGTACCCACTCGTTTCAAGATTCGCTGATGTTTTGAGTCTGGTACATGGTGTAAGGTGATTCGGATTTATTATTAATGTTGGCTAGACAGCTTACCGTATAATGTTTTTCTTCTTAAAGTAAGTTGTAACTCTCATTACTGAGTCGTGATTTATAAGGGTAATAAAACACATAGATTGTCTTGATAATTTTTGTAAGTGATTTGGTGTAATCTTAACCACTAACCACTAAATACTTAGTACTGTGACACTGGCAACCAACGGCGTACTCCATGGAGCGATACAGAAAAATAAAACATTGTTTAAAATTTGACGGATTAGGCGAGTGCTGGAAAATAATTGAGGCATTGGTAGGTTGGACGTTGAGTTAGGAAGACATGAGAAAATATAAGTCTTGGAATATAAGGATATTTTATTTTATTTACCACCAACCTATCGCATATGGTGGAGGCGCGATTCTAGCATAGTTTAGGGAAAGTGATAGGGACAGTACGCGGCGAAATAATATTCGCGATCGTTATAACAGCAGAATAGGATAATTTTGCTTATATGTTGTAGAGAATTTACCAAGAAGATTAAAGATGTCGGCAAAATTCAATGGAATACGAGGGGATGTGGAAGACTTCTTGCAAGAGTTTGAAGTCATAGCTAACATTAAATCGTGGAGTGAGGAGCCAAAAAAATATAGCATTGCGGCATACCTGGAAGGACCCGCTTTATTATTTTATAAATCCAACTTCAGAAATTTTGACTCGTTTCAGCAATTATGTAGTTTATTAAAAGAAGAATTTCCATTTAATGCAAGTTACCACGAACAATTTTATTCCATGAAGCAAAACGTCAAACAAAATGTATTAGAATATTATTACGAATTGGAATTCTTACAGAAAAAGGCAGAAATAACCGAAGATAAAATTTTTATAAAGCAGTTCATAAAAAGTGTAAGACCAGAAATAAAACAATTATTTATTTCTAAAGTGTGTTCGAGCAAAGGTGAATTAAAGGCGGCTGTGCAACAAGTAAGTGAAATCGAAACGGAATCTCGATCCGAGAGGTACCAGTTGGCGATGCCATCTAAAAACTACGTTCTTCCATCGAGAAATCATGGGCAAGGTGATGAGTCTAGCCCTAGTGCGTCGCTTCGTACAAGGGAAGACACATCTACTGCTGTTGAGACTCATAGATCAACATACACCACACCGTCTACTGGGTTTCCTCAGCAAGGAAGATCATTTTCTTCGCGCTATAATTTTCGAAGTGTAAATAGACCGGATTATCATCAGGCGAGTAATCAACGATCAGATTATCGTCGGTTGAATAGTCAACGACCTGTGGAACTGAGCGGAGCGTCACGCGCTGGAGGACGGCAGGATGCTGTTGCATCTTCCACGGGACAATCGCACCCAAACGAGCAGCATCGTCGCTAGGTAGAGGGGGTGAAGCGGCGATGACCATTCCAACCCCCAAATCTGATGGCAATGCTGGAGGAGTACCGCACCTGAAGATACTCATCAAGGAGACAACGTTGCATGCATTGGTGGATACCGGAGCATCGGTGTCTTGTATTCCTTTGTCAAACGTTAAGCAGTTAGGGTTCAATCATGTTGAGGTTGCTCTAGGTTGTTGCGATAGGTTGGTGGTAAATAAAATACAATATATTTCAAGACTTATATTTTCCTCATATCTTCCTAACTCAACGTCCAACCTATCAATGCTTCAATTATTTTCTAGCCCTCGCCTAATCCGTCAAATTTTAAATAATGTTTTATTTTTCTGTATCGCTCCATGGAGTACGCCGTTGGTTGCCAGTGTCACATCTCCCCTCCGCTCCGTTGAGGGTCGAGGCACTGCCCAGGAGAGATGCCTATGGTTCAACTTCAGTCATCAAAGTTCATTGAAGACCGTCCCCTGGCTACCGCAGTGGTTCTGCTTCCAACGACCTTCTCCATTTGAAGCACCTGAATCAGAAAACAATTTTTTTTTTTAAAGACAGTGTTAGGATATCTTATATGCCATGCCTTTTACTAAAAAGCCACCCATGATAGAGGCAAGTCAATAATAAAGCGCAAACAAAAAAAAACATAACTCTACAGCCAAAGTCCATGATTAATATAAAATTCAAAAACTTAAATTTCAAATAATGATTAACACGAAGTCTCACCTCTGCGATGGGTTCGCTAGGCAAAAACCTAACAAAAAGCCTACCGATGGCATATACGCTACCTAACTAAACCTATCTGATATCCCTAATCTCAGCATTACACAATCATTAATTCTATAAATCAAAGGGCACATCGCAACACGGGATACGTCATGAGTATGGGCCGATTGATCAACACCTCCCTTTACAACCCTTGCATAAGCTAAAAAAATTTAAATTAACCATCAGAGTTGATAGCCTATCCAACTATCCTCTGCCTAACCCACCAACACAGTTGATGATCTATTCGACCATCCCCTTCTTCCCTATGGGAGAGACAGGGTCACTGTGTCAATCCTCCTCTGCAATCACAACACCACCAGTAATAACTTCATCCAACAGCTGGAGACCAACCAAATCCCCTCCTCCTCCTTATCGGAAATGAAGGATTGCCGTCAGAGAAGTTACCACAACAATGCCTACACATTCAAACACCTTACACAGCAGCGATACACCTTTATAAATACGGCCCTTCTTCATGAAAGACGTGCTGCGATGTTGCACTCCATGTTGAACTTGTATCTCGGAGGGTAGCACAGCTCCTCCGGTAACAAACTTCTAATTTCCACAACTTCACAGCAGTAGCGCTCCACATGAAACACATTTATTATATTAATATTTACAAAACACTACATATATACAAATATACAAACAAAGATAAAATTTATATTCACAATTGGCTCCTACTAAAGAACTTTTTCATCCTGTTCACATGAACTAATTGCAATCTACTCCGATTATTATTATATTTCCTAACTAAATAATTCAAATTATTCAATCTTCTTACCACTAAGTATGGACCTTTAAATAAACGCAATAATTTAAATGTTCTGCCTACACGCCTAATAGGAGTATATAACATTATTAACTCACCCTCATTGAAACAAACTTGCTTAGCTTTCTTATCATAATTACGTTTTTGAGTCCTCTGAGCATCTCTTATATTTTCAACAGCCAAACGGGTAATTTGTCTCTTAAACTCACATTTCTGTTCCACAGTCATTATGTTGTTCACATTCCGTCTCAATAAAATGTCTGATCGAATCTTCGGTTCTTGTCCAAAAACTAGTACGTACGGTGCCATACCAGTTGATGCATGCTTACTAGTATTATAAGCGTATAATAAATCCTGTAAATGATTACACCAATTAGACTGATCCTCACTCACATATTTCGACAACATGTCCAACAATGTGCGAATCTGACGTTCGACAAGCGCATTTCCCTGCGGATGTAAAACACTTGAATGCCTTAACAAACTCCCATACCTCCTCACTACCTCAGCCACTACTCTGGACGTAAACACAGAGCCCCTATCCGTGATTATTTCCTTTATGGCTCCGAATCTGCAATAGATTTCTTCCCTCAAAAACCTAGCTATAACTTCACCAGTTACCTTGGGTACTGCTTTGGCAACAACGTACTTCGACACATAATCAATTGCCACAATTATATATTTATTTCCACTGCTAGACCGTTTAATCGGACCCAACACATCGACGCCGATTTTTTCAAAAATTTCGTCAACAATGACAGACGTCAACGGGGCAACCTTCAAACATTTTTTTCGTTCTTGACATAATAGACAAGACTTTACATATCTTTCAACCTCTTTCTCAGCCCCTTTCATGAAATACCTATCTTTGAACCTCGCATACGTTTTATACACTCCCAAATGGCCACCCGTCCATACATCATCATGCAACTCCTGCATGCATCTTTCAAAAAGCGACCTTGGCAAAACTAATAACTCCCCATCCGAACCATCCTGTCTTCTTACCCGTTTATACAAAATTCCATTAATCACACAAAAATTATTAGAATTATCACGACTCTGTATTCTAGCCAACATGTAAGAACAAAACTCGTCTCTTGTTTGGTGCTGTTGTATATCAGGAATATCCAACGCATACACCTGCAAACCATCTCCTTGCTCTACCTTTTGTAACCCAGCCGGTTCACCTTCACACAACGGATTCCTACTCAAAAAATCCGCTACCACATTTTCCTTACCCTTACAATAGACAATATCAAAATCCCACGCTTGGATTGCTAACGCCCACCTAGCAAGCCTTCCTGCATGTTCCCTATTACTGCGTAACCATATCAACGCTTTATGATCCGTCACTACCTGGAATTTTTGACCCCACAAATAGTGTTTAAAATAATTAATAGCCCAAATGAGCGCTAAACATTCCTTCTCCGTAATCGCATACCTCTCTTCTGCTGCCGACAATTTCCTAGAGGCATATGCTATCGGTCTCATACTCTCCCTTCCTTGCATTAAACATGCACCGACAGCCTTATCACTCGCATCTACAAACAACCTTGTAACAACTCCTTCATCCGATGAAAAATATGCTAACACTGAACCATCACACATATGACTTTTCAATGCCTCAAACGCCAACTGCTGCTCTTCACCCCAATGAAATTTCACTCCTTTCTTTAATAGGTTTGTCATCGGTAACGCCAACTGCGAAAAGTTGTCTATAAACTTTCTATAATAAGAAAACAAACCTAACACCGACCTTAACCCTTTTAAATCATTTGGCGGCCTAACCGCCCTCATTGCAGCGATTTTCTCTGGGTCTGGTCCAATTCCTTTCGCTGAAACCTTGTGTCCTAAAACACTAACCTCTTCATAACCAAATTTACACTTCGACGGCTTCAGTGTGAGATTCGCCTCCTGCAACCTCCTAAGGACTGACTCCAAAGCCATCACAAATTCCTCATATGTCTTTGCAAATACTAAAATATTGTCAACATAGACAATCGCACACCTATACTTAAGTCCTGCCAGAACTTTATCCATGACTCTCTGAAATACAGCTTGACTTGTCTTCAACCCGAACGGTAGAACATTGAACTCAAACAACCCACAATGCGTGATAAAAGCCGTTTTTTCTTTTCCTTCACCTAAGCTTAATTGCCAATATCCGGAATTCATATCGATATCTGCGAAATAACATGCCCCTTCTAAATAACCTAACAAATCGTCCACACGAGGTATCGGATAAGAGTCCACCTTCACCTTCTTATTCAACGCACGATAGTCGACACAAAACCTAACTGATCCATCGGGCTTGTTCACTAACACCACAGGTGACGCGTACGGACTCCGTGACTCCTGGATGACACCATTCTCCAACATCTCCTTCACTTGTTCTTCAATAAGACACCTCTGTTTCAATGAAACCCTATATGGCGGTTTATGAACTGGTTCTTCATCCAAAGTTTGAACTGGGACATACGACTCAGAATATCTGCCAAGTTCTTTCGTTGAAAACGAAAAAGATGTCCTATACCTCATCAATAAATTATTTAAATCCTCACGTTGTTTCTCTGGCAAGCCTGGATTAATGTTAAAGCATACATCAACCGGTTTGGATACCTTAAAATCTGAAAATAATTTTCTTTCGTTTTCTTCCAGAAGATTCATAAAATATATATATTCATTTTTATTCAATCGAACCTCTTCGAAAAATCGTACCTCGTCCTCTTTATTCGAAACAAAAGACAGAGTTGTGTCCGAGTCTTTGTCTACGTTTGGCTGTGGAAAAAAGAATGCTGTGACGTTGTCTTTCAAAGTGATGCAATTTTTCACAAAATCAATAATCGCACCATAATTTCTCAAGAAGTCTTGTCCCAATATTGGACAAACTTCCATGCCCTCAATCACAAAAAAATTATGCATAAACTCTGAACCTTCAATAAAAAATGACAACGATAAAAATCCTACCACCTTCACAAATGATCCACCAAACGAACGTAACTTAGTACCAGCAACCTCAACATGATTGAACCCTAACTGCTTAACGTTTGACAAAGGAATACAAGACACCGATGCTCCGGTATCCACCAATGCATGCAACGTTGTCTCCTTGATGAGTATCTTCAGGTGCGGTACTCCTCCAGCATTGCCATCAGATTTGGGGGTTGGAATGGTCATCGCCGCTTCACCCCCTCTACCTAGCGACGATGCTGCTCGTTTGGGTGCGATTGTCCCGTGGAAGATTCACCAGCATCCTGCCGTCCTCCAGCGCGTGACGCTCCGCTCCGTTCCACAGGTCGTTGATTATTCAACCGACGATAATCTGATCGTTGATTACTCGCCTGATGATAATCCGGTCTATTTACATTTCGAAAATTATAGCGCGAAGAAAATGATCTTCCTTGCCGAGGAAACCCAGTAGACGGTGTGGTGTATGTCGATCTATGAGTCTCAACAGCAGCAGATGTGTCTTCCCTTGTACGAAGCGACGCACTAGGGCTAGACTCATCACCTTGCCCATGATTTCTCGATGGAAGAACGTAGCTTTCAGATGGCATCGCCAACTGGTACCTCTCGGATCGAGATTCCGTTTCGATCTCACTCACCTGTTGCACAGCCGCCTTTAACTCACCTTTGCTCGAATATACTTTAGAAATAAATAATTGTTTTATTTCTGGTCTTACACTTTTTATGAACTGCTTTATAAAAATTTTATCTTCGGTTATTTCTGCCTTTTTCTGTAAGAATTCTAATTCGTAAAAATATTCTAATACATTTTGTTTGACGTTTTGCTTCATGGAATAAAATTGCTCGTGGTAACTTGCATTAAATGGAAATTCTTCTTTTAATAAACTACATAATTGCTGAAACGAGTCAAAATTTCTGAAATTGGATTTATAAAATAATAAAGCGGGTCCTTCCAGGTATGCCGCAATGCTATATTTTTTTTGCTCCTCACTCCACGATTTGATGCTGGCTATCACTTCAAACTCTTGCAAGAAGTCTTCCACATCCCCTCGTATTCCATTGAATTTTGCCGACATCTTCTTGGTAAATTCTCTATAACATAAAATCAAAATTATCCTATTCTGCTGTTATAACGATCGCGAATATTATTTCGCCGCGTACTGTCCCTATCACTTTCCCTAAACTATGCTAGAATCGCGCCTCCACCATATGCGATAGGTTGGTGGTAAATAAAATACAATATATTTCAAGACTTATATTTTCCTCATATCTTCCTAACTCAACGTCCAACCTATCAATGCTTCAATTATTTTCTAGCCCTCGCCTAATCCGTCAAATTTTAAATAATGTTTTATTTTTCTGTATCGCTCCATGGAGTACGCCGTTGGTTGCCAGTGTCACAGTACTAAGTTACGTTCGTTTGGTGGTTCATTTGTGAAGGTGGTAGGATTTTTATCGTTGTCATTTTTTATTGAAGGTTCAGAGTTTATGCATAATTTTTTTTGTAATTGAGGGCATGGAAGTTTGTCCAATATTGGGACAAGACTTCTTGAGAAATTATGGTGCGATTATTAATTTTGTGAAAAATTGTATCACTTTGAAAGACAACGTCACAGCATTCTTTTTTCCACAGCCAAACGTAGACAAAGACTCGGACACGACTCTGACTTTTGTTTCGAATAAAGAGGACGAAGTACGATTTTTCGAAGAAGTTCGATTGAATAAAAATGAATATATATATTTTATGAATCTTCTGGAAGAAAACAAAAGAAAATTATTTTCAGATTTTAAGGTATCCAAACCGGTTGATGTATGCTTTAACATTAATCCAGGCTTACCAGAGAAACAACGTGAGGATTTAAATAATTTATTGATGAGGTATAGGACATCTTTTTCGTTTTCAACGAAAGAACTTGGCAGGTATTCTGAGTCGCATGTCCTAGTTCAAACTGTGGATGAAGAACCGGTTCATAAACCGCCATATAGGGTTTCATTGAAACAGAGGTGTCTTATTGAAGAACAAGTGAAGGAGATGTTGGAGAATGGGGTCATCCAGGAGTCACGAAGTCCGTACGCGTCACCTGTGGTGTTAGTGAACAAGCCCGATGGATCGGTTAGGTTTTGTGTTGACTATCGTGCGTTGAATAAGAAGGTGAAGGTGGACTCTTATCCGATACCTCGTGTAGACGATTTGTTAGGTTATTTAGAAGGGGCATGTTATTTCGCAGATATCGATATGAATTCCGGGTATTGGCAATTAAGCTTAGGTGAAGGAAAAGAAAAAACGGCTTTTATCACGCATTGTGGGTTGTTTGAGTTCAATGTTCTACCGTTCGGGTTGAAGACAAGTCAGGCTGTATTTCAGAGAGTCATGGATAAAGTTCTTGCAGGACTTAAGTATAGGTGTGCGATTGTCTATGTTGACAATATTTTAGTATTCGCGAAGACATATGAGGAATTTTTGATGGCTTTGGAGTCAGTCCTTAAGAGGTTGCAGGAGGCAAATCTCACACTGAAGCCGTCGAAGTGTAAATTTGGTTATAAAGAGGTTATTGTTTTAGGACACAAGGTTTCAGCGAAAGGAATTGGACCAGACCCAGAGAAAGTCACTGCAATGAGGGTGGTTAGGCCGCCAAATGATTTAAAAGGGTTAAGGTCGGTGTTAGGTTTATTTTCTTTTTATAGAAAGTTTATAGATAACTTTTCGCTGTTGGCGTTACCGATGACAAACCTATTAAAGAAAGGAGTGAAATTTCATTGGGGTGAAGAGCAGCAGTTGGCGTTTGAGACATTGAAAAGTCATATGTGTAATGGTTCAGTGTTAGCATATTTTTCATCGGATGAAGGAGTTGTTACGAGGTTGTTTGTAGATGCGAGTGATAAGGCTGTCGGTGCATGTTTAATGCAAGGAAGGGAGAGTATGAGACCGATAGCATATGCCTCTAGGAAATTGTCGGCAGCAGAAGAGAGGTATGCGATTACGGAGAAGGAATGTTTAGCGCTCATTTGGGCTATTAATTATTTTAAACACTATTTGTGGGGTCAAAAATTCCAGGTAGTGACGGATCATAAAGCGTTGATATGGTTACGCAGTAATAGGGAACATGCAGGAAGGCTTGCTAGGTGGGCGTTAGCAATCCAAGCGTGGGATTTTGATATTGTCTATTGTAAAGGTAAGGAAAATGTGGTAGCGGATTTTTTGAGTAGGAATCCGTTGTGTGAAGGTGAACCGGCTGGGTTACAAAAGTTAGAACAAGAAGATGGTTTGCAGGTGTATGCGTTGGATATTCCTGATATACAACAGCATCAAGCAAGAGACGAGTTTTGTTCTTACATGATAGCTAGAATACAGGGTCGTGATAATTCTAATAATTTTTGTATGATTAATGAAATTTTGTATAAACGGGTAAGGAGACAGGATGGTTCGGATGGGGAGTTATTAGTTTTGCCAAGGTCACTTTTTGAAAGATGCTTGCAGGAGTTGCATGATGATGTATGGACGGGTGGCCATTTGGGAGTGTATAAAACGTATGCGAGGTTCAAAGATAGGTATTTCATGAAAGGAGCTGAGAAAGAGGTTGAAAGATATGTAAAGTCTTGTCTATTATGTCAAGAACGAAAAAAATTTTTGAAAGTTGCCCCGTTGACGTCTGTCATTGTTGACGAAATTTTTGAAAAAATCGGCGTCGATATGTTGGGTCCGATTAAACGGTCTAGCAGTGGAAATAAATATATAATTGTGGCAATTGATTATGTGTCGAAGTACGTTGTTGCCAAAGCAGTACCCAAGGTAACTGGTGAAGTTATAGCTAGGTTTTTGAGGGAAGAAATCTATTGCAGATTCGGAGCCGTAAAGGAAATAATCACGGATAGGGGCTCTGTGTTTACGTCCAGAGTAGTAGCTGAGGTAGTGAGGAGGTATGGGAGTTTGTTAAGGCATTCAAGTGTTTTACATCCGCAGGGAAATGCGCTTGTCGAACGTCAGATTCGCACATTGTTGGACATGTTGTCGAAATATGTGAGTGAGGATCAGTCTAATTGGTGTAATCATTTACAGGATTTATTATACGCTTATAATACTAGTAAGCATGCATCAACTGGTATGGCACCGTACGTACTAGTTTTTGGACAAGAACCGAAGATTCGATCAGACATTTTATTGAGACGGAATGTGAACAACATGGTGTCTGTGGAACAAAAATGTGAGTTTATGAGACAAATTACCCGTTTGGCTGTTGAAAATATAAGAGATGCGCAGAGGACTCAAAAACGTAATTATGATAAGAAAGCTAAGCAAGTTGGTTTTAATGAGGGTGAGTTAATAATGTTATATACGAGTACTCCTATTAGGCGTGTAGGCAGAACATTTAAATTATTGCGTTTATTTAAAGGTCCATACATAGTGGTAAGAAGATTGAATAATTTGAATTATTTAGTCAGGAAATATAATAATAATCGGAGTAGATTGCAATTAGTTCATGTGAACAGGATGAAAAAGTTCTTTAGTAGGAGCCAATTGTGAATATGAATTTTATCTTTGTTTGTATATTTGTATATATGTAGTGTTTTGTAAATATTAATATAATAAATGTGTTTCTTATGGAGCGCTACTGCTGTGAAGTTGTGGAAAATAGAAGTTTGTTACCGGAGGAGCTGTGCTACCCTCCGAGATACAAGTTCAATAGGGAGTGTAACATCGCAGCACGTCTTTGATGAAGAAGGGCCGTTTTTATAAAGGTGTATCGCTGCTGTGTAGGGTGTTCGATTGTTTAAGCATTGTTGTGATAATTTCTCTGACGACAATCCTTCATTTCCTATAAGGAGGAGGAGGGGATTTAGTTGGTCTCCAGCTGTTGGATGAAGTTATTACTGGTGGTGTTTGTGATTGCAGAGGAGGATTGACACAGTGACCCTGTCTCTCCCATAGGGGAGAAGGGGATAGAAGAATAGATCATCAACTGTGTTGATGGGTTAGGCAAAGGATGGTTGGATAGGATATCAACTCTGATGGTTAATTTAATTTTTTTTTAGCTTATGCAAGGGTTGTAATGGGAGGTGTTGATCAATTGGCCCATACTCATGACGTATCCCGTGTTGCGATGTGCCCTTTGATTTATAGAATTAATGGTTGTGTAATGCTGAGATTAGGGATATCAGATAGGTTTAGTTAGGTAGCGTATATGCCATCGGTGGGCTTTTTGTTAGGTTTTTGCCTAACGAACCCATCGCAGAGGTGAGACTTCGTGTTGATCATTATTTGAAATTTAAGTTTTTGAATTTTATATTAATCATGGACTTTGGCTGTAGAGTTATGTTTTTTTTGTTTGCGCTTTATTATTGACTTGCCTCTATCATGGGTGGCTTTTTAGTATAAGGCATGGCATATAAGATATCCTAACACTGTCTTTAAAAAAAAAATTGTTTTCTGATTCAAGGGCTTCAAGTGGAGAAGGTCGTTGGAAGCAGAACCACTGCGGTAGCCAGGGGACGGTCATCAAGGAACTTTGATGACTGAAGTTGAACCATAGGCATCTCTCCTGGGCAGTGCCTCGACCCTCAACGGAGCGGCGGGGAGATGTGACACTGGCAACCAACGGCGTACTCCATGGAGCGATACAGAAAAATAAAACATTGTTTAAAATTTGACGGATTAGGCGAGTGCTGGAAAATAATTGAGGCATTGGTAGGTTGGACGTTGAGTTAGGAAGACATGAGAAAATATAAGTCTTGGAATATAAGGATATTTTATTTTATTTACCACCAACCTATCGCAGTACTTACTCATTTATGTGGCTTTTACTGCCGATGTTTACCATATATGTTTTTTTATATCTAAGAAGTAGCATAGTTCTGGTAAAGAAATCGTCAACACGATGAAAGTGACATTTACTGCCAAATATCGATGAGAGTAATCAGTGCAGTCTTTGATAACATTGAACTTAAAAATGTGATTTAATAATATGTATAAAAATAATTACGTATAAGAAAAACCCTTTGTTTTTGGAGGAGAATGCCTTTATGCACCATAACCGCAGGATAGCTAGACCTGCGGCCGTGAGTGGGACTGGAAACTAAAGCGTCCACCTCCCACTAAACTCCCCCGGTTTCCCCTTCACATCCAATTGGAACGAGCCGGTGCCAGCCTGTGGCTATTGACAAGCCCATCCCCGGTACGATTAAGAAAAACCTTAATTTCAAAAGCATACATTTCGTTTTTTTTAATATGTAATTACCTACAAGCAGAAAACAATCTTCTAAACTCCCTAATCCAAATAAAGACTGGTTATATACAGACAGCACATCACCATAAAACCGTTCCTTTTTTAACTTTACGTGTCCAAAAAAGGCTCTCCCGGAGAGATTCATTTTAATTAAGTTTTTCACGGGAAACAACGAGTCGGAAAGCACGGCCTTCACCTAGCTACCAATCTTCATTACTCTCATTATTACCATGTAGATAGTACGGCTGCCTTGGAATCCATTACGTTCGTTTAAAAGGTACGTGCAAGTTCCACTGGGAATTTGAATTAGATTTACGGATGAAACACTAGGGAAAGTTTGGTAAAGGTTAGCAGTTAGTTTTTCAGCTACGAAATAGGCAACACCACCTATTTTTCCACTAAGTTGTGTTTGCGCCGTTGTTAAGGTCGTTATAATAAATGTAGAAATGCGGAAATATTCCCCATGTAAGTTGTTTTAATCCAGAAGAATTAGTTTAATAAGCCATTTAATAAGTTTGCAGTCTCAACTGCACATAAAATAAGATCTACAATCCATTCAGTCACCAAAGCAGTCAACTGAATCTGCGCTGACGTCGATTTAACATTTATTTATTCGTGTAAGTTTTCAAGCGTTTTATAACGAATATTTTATAACGTGCCACCACTGGTCCAACTTTCAAGGGCTCAAGTCAAGCTTGGAAGGAGGGGTGGGGAGTGATTTGATTTATTCCCTTCGAACACTGGCCTGACCGTACGTTACTTAGGTAAAGTTGTGGAGACATAAATCTTGGAACATTCAGTAGAGACTGAACGAATCGGACCGAATGAATAATTCCGTATACATTTGCGTCGTGTTAGAATTTCTAGGGAATTATGGAGTAAGTCAGGTTCGTGGATTTGTGAACTGACAACGGATAGATACATTTTATGCTATTCCAGTTGGCAGACAGGTCCAGCTGCGTGCTCCTGATGGTAAGCGGCCACTGCGATTTGTTGGGATACACTTAAAAAAGAAATGTCATTTAATGTGCGGCCATAGAGTAGGCTTCTCTGATCATAGAGCCTTTAGTTTGTATCGGCTGGTTGAGATCAAGTATTAAACATTTGATATTTCAATAGAAAAATAGGTAATGCGTGTAATATAAAACTAAACAAAAGGCGAAAAAATCATCAAATAAATGGTTTGAAAAGTTATGTGACTGCAAAACAATAGCTGGAAATATGTGGAAAGGACAATTGAAATAAAAAAAGGCCCAAAACAAGGGTAAAGATCTAAGCCGGATTCTAATTCTGAACTAGTGGCGTTGCTGTTGTAATATTTGTTACAAGTTTTACAAACGTATTGCTCGGAGAACAGATGGCCTTTGGAGCAGAAAAGTTCTCGAATGGAGACTTATCAGCAAGCAAAGCTGAGGACGGCCACAAACGAAATAGGCTAACGATCTGGCGACGATACCTGTAATTCTAATAAAAATATAATCCAAAAGCCACATTAGATCATATGTTCAGCAGTGGTTGTCCTTCGTCTGATGATGATAAAACCAGTCTGCTATTAAGGGCGCCGTGGCCAGCACTTATCATTGTATTTCCAAGATGACCAGGAGGTTTTTGCCATGCAGTTGAACATTAAAGGTTGATACTTACTGAGGGCGTTCAATAAGTTATTTCATCATAAAATAATTAAATTACACCTCACAAGTAATTTAAGAGCAATATCAAAGTTGAAATGCAAGCGACGAATTAACTCAATATCTTTTGTACAGATAAGTAATTGTTTTAGGTACAAACAGAACGCCGACAAAATACTGATAAATTTACAAGAGACGCCTGGTTTGTTTCTCCTAATAGCAAAGTTTTGATTTGTTAGAAGACAATGCTAAACTAAGAACAACACTCTTCTTAAAGTTCCCGCTGTTTGGCAGCTTTCCATTCTATCTACAGATATAACTTAGCACTTGAACCGGGTTCCGTTATTATGGTTAGGCTTGTTCTACACTTGTTTCGGATTTATTTTGGGATGTCGACCGCTTGATAGCCGCTGTAAATTTCAAAGTTGCTTGAGAGAGTGTGCGCTGGCTTTAACTCAGTGCTAGTGGCAGAGTTTACACATACAGGGTAATATTTAATTTTTGGGTATGTCATTTGTTCTGTTTAGCTTAGAACTTAATGGAGAAAAGTAATTATAGCAATTAAAGACAAAATTGTTGTGAATGTTTGAGTGTTCACTAATGTTTATTATTCACGTACCTAATATAAATGTTTGTTTGCTTTCGTCATAATGAATTTTATATAAATAAATATTTTTAGATATGTACCTACTATTGTTTAATTTAATATCTGTGAAATTATTCAGATAATATAATAAATAATTGACCCTTCAACCATTGTGGCTATTGAGACCAGCCCTATGTAAGTCTGGGCTAATCAATGGCCCTTATCTTGTTGTCAAGAACAGAAGACGGAAATTATAAATTTCCAAGATTCGCCAAACCACTTTCGTGAACACAAAGTAACTTACTCGTACTATCATGTTTGATTTCTGTATTAATCCGATATCATTTACAGGTTACGTAGATGTAAGTACTATTAGCAATCGATTTAATTATTTTCGCATAACCTATAAACCGCTTACGCTATTGGGTCTAGATTTTCTCGGTAATAATATCTGGTCTATACTTAAGAACAATAATTATATTAACACCATATGACAAAAGATGAATATTAAACTTTAACTCTGTACGGATATCTTCGAACTAATTTACCCATACTTTTTTTAAGTACTACCGTAAAACCCTAGCTAGACCATACAATTTTAGGTAGTTACTTTTGATACTGGCGGGAGCGGTCCTACTATAATTATTCTTACTATGTTACTAGACAATGTGTACCTCGCACTACAATGTCCCTGCATATGATTACGTTATACATTAGGGCATCGGATCTCGGAAATGTATGGGGCGTTAAGCTATGATTTATCTGTTTATTTATTATTTACTGTTCTACAGTGTCATATTTTATTGACTGCCTCCGTTGTGCGGTGACTTGTAAGTTTAAACGAGCAAGCGGGTTGCCTGATGGTAAGCAATCACCGCCGCCCATGGACATCCGCAACACCAAACGGATCGCTGATGCGTTGCTGGTCTATGGGGGTATGGGAGGTGTGGACCTTCGGCATTCTCACAAACCGGGCGAAACACAATAGTCACTATTATTTCATGCTGGTGTTATGTGAAAGGGTGGTCCTTCTCCGGACGAGCCGGCCCATTCGTGCTGTAAAACAGCATGGCTCTACCACTACTAAACTTATAGGTCGCACTTTAAAGCGGACAAAAAAATTGTGGTTGTGTTTTTCTTTTCAGAATACTTTGTCCCTCAGAATCCGTATTCTGGAAGTTGGCGGTGTAAAACACCCACGTTGTAAAACAGCACGTTAAGCCGTCGTGTTGGTCCTGCGCCTGATCTCTCTTTGGTCTTGTACAGTCCTACCGAGTTATAAGAGTGAGGAAATAGGGGGTTGCGCACTCATGTGCACGAAAAAAATAAATTTGTCGGTTGATCGTAAAGATTAGCTGCGCCGTAGCCGAAAACTCAGCTAGGAGGACATTATTATATTTTTATAACTATTCTACAAATCTGACGTGATTTGTTGTTTCGTCTGGTTTTCATCAAACTCGAGTAAAACGGTTTACTGAGTGAAGTTTCGGAACTCCTTCGGCGCGGAAGTTTAATAGGATGTTTCCTGTTTGTCGCAGCGCTGGATCCGATGGCGCGAGAATTTTTTATGACCATAATAACGTATGCAAATGTCAAAAGTTTACTAAAGAGGGTTCCGTTTGCGGACTTTTAGATATTGATGCCCATTTTTTTGCATAGTTGGAAAAAATATGTACCAATTTAAATGAGTATTTTAACATTGTCAGGCTTCAGCTCGCAATGTTGCAATCAGAATAGTTAATAATAAAATGTGCAGAAATTAAAAATAAGTTTTGTTTTATTAAATAATGTAACCAAAGTCCAATCTTCATTTTTATAGAAACGTATACCTAAGTAAGTTTTGATTTTTAAGTTTGATTGTTTGATAAGGATTGAATATTTGTTGTTTTTTGGGAATTGGGTTAAATTTTTATACAAAACACCAATGAAAACGCATACAATTTTCAAAATATCAAAAAAGTACAGCAAAAGTTTTTTGTTTGTCATAATTATAATCGTATAAAGGTACTTTATATAAAATAGCACATTCCATATTACATTCACTTCAGTATTTAAATTTACGAGACCTACATTGTAGAAGTAGACATCACTCTGGGTCCCAGAGTCTGGGCACAAAGAACCTAGTTTTATTAAAGAATTCGAGCAGTAAAAGTTGAATTTGATCAACATAAGAAAGAATTAGCTTGATTGCAAAACCGGCAGGCATTACCGAGGATAGACTGCGCGTAAGGAGATAAAATGCCGGAAGATAAAAATCTATTGCCAATTTTATTACTTACCCACCATTACCGCCGCTTTATAGAGATTAAGTGACATACCTTATGTATACTAAGATGGTGCAGTACGATATAACGTAGCGGTTACATTATTAACGCCTGGTGGTCGATAAGATCGATCTATTACTAATTTCACACTACGTGAACTAATAATCAAGGGTTCCAGTTGAATTTTCGGTAATGCTTATTATCTATTATGTTAGCTCGCCAGTAGAAATCTGAAAAATCCTTAGGGCAGGAATCAAACGCGCGTTTCATATTCAAACGAGTTTCGCGTGCAGCGGTCATAGAAATATTATGTACTTAGCTCAATGGCAGCGGGGCGGCAGCGGCAGCGGCGAGATGTTTACTATGTAGTTTACTACCCATAGACCCGTTCTCGAACATAGCGGGGCGGGAGCGGGAGCAGCGGCGCACGCAGGCGCACTGCGGTTCACCGCTTGACAAATGACAGCATCGTACCGCTCTTGACCGCCCGCGTCAAGCGGTGACCGCAGTACGCCTGCGTGCGCCGCTGCTGCCGCTGCCGCCTCGCTGCCGCAAAATCCGAGGCCGAGGCCTTACACTGTTATATTATATTTCTATATCATTGTTTTTTAGTTATGGGTTCCCCTTTTGACAATCCTTAACATCACAAACTTTATCGATGCATCTTTGTAATTTTGTATTGTTATACAGATGGCCATTCTCAGTCTGCACGTTCATGCTTGGATCGAATCGATTTTGGGCGACATTTGTAGGTGACATCTTCGAAGATTGTACTCAAGTGCTAAGACGAGGAGTAATAGTGTACCGGTATAGTGTATGGGTAGTGCTTTCGACGTAGATTGGTAGCAGAATATGCTTCCTGGTGAATTCTATTGAAGACAATTCACCAGGAAGCATATTAATCGATTGCCGTATCTGCAAATTAATGTTGTTTCAGTATACTTTTCATTGAAAATAATACGATAATTAAGTATTATAAATTGTTATACAGTAGGTACTTCGAGTTAAATTATGGGCATCGGAAACATCGAGAACAATTGTAAATATCACAAAAACAAAACATAAAGAACGTTGAATTTAAACTTTATTGCAAACAAATAAACATTCATTATCATGTCTAAGTAAAGCATATTATTTTTGCGAACACGAAATTAGTCAATGCCCACTATGTTCCTTGAAACACTGTAAATATGTTAGCCTGTCTTACCATTTGAACCAATAGCCAAATACCCGTTGACCTAGGATCTTATTGCAGGATAAGAAATGACGTGTCACGTCATTCACGCGCGCGCTCGTCCCTCCTTCCGGCAATAAGTTCCAGTGTGGGCTCGGGCCCGCCTGTCGCCCCGCGTGGCTAAGGTTCATAATTGAATTTCCGATGGGCCGCGATAACTGGAGACAGTTAACATCAAGGGGCACGTCGTGGAAAATCCTCAGAGGATTTTAATCCCCAATTAGGGTAATTCGACCATGCATTCATTAAGTTTCGCTACTAAATGGCTTTCACCGCCCGTTTAACAAATAATAAGACCGATGCGCAAAATGAACTCGATATTGCTAATTAGTTAAATAGTTTACTGAATAGCCGGAACTGGCTGTTGTGCAAATAATGGGGTCTAGTTTACATTGAGAACATTCGAATCGGAATTATTGAGACGTAAGCAATTAGCCTGTAATGATGGGATATGATATACAATTAGACAGTTAATTAGGCAATTTGGTATTGAAACAATTATTATGGCTATAATAATCAAGCTTTAATAGATGTACAATAAAATAACTTTTATACTTAAGGCAACAAAGCCTTTAAGTGCTATTTCTATATTGCTTACTTTTGAGCAAACACAGGAGTATAAACTCTCTAGAGGATAACATGCATGATCGAGTTCAGTTAAAGAAATTCCTTTGCAAACGTTCGATGATTATCATTAATGTTCATTAAAAAACCATAATGGAATTAGTTATAAAAAATGCAGGTTATAAAAGAATATTATGTGATCACACTAATCTGCAAACCGTACTTACTATTTTGTCCTGAGGTGTTTCTCATATATAGTTAAAATGCTTTTAATAGAATGTGAAAAGCCTGTCAAGTTTGTTGCAACACTACCTCTCGGCAGGCCATTCAGCTTTAAGTGCTGGGGGGTGGTAGGTCATAAAAACTAAGTATTTATGTCCATTTGCAGAAATTAATTCATTTAATTTAAACTAACGCCTCGATGGTCTAGTGTTATTAGTAATTTGTCTCTAATGTTTCGAACACAGCTCGGGTTTGTGATCACCAATCCATTGAACAAGCGTAACGATTACGCATCCATCATAATTGTTCTCATGACTTGATTCTAATAAACATGAAAATGTAGGTATTTGTCCTTTAGTGGGGCTGACATTTTACTTTATATTTTCATATGAACTCGAACTCAACTGAAGCTTTGCTCAAAAACTACTTCGCGATACCTCGAGTGTTACCTCGCTTTACTTTTCCCACCGCGCTAGCTTTATTTTAGATCCTCGAGATAATACTCGTTTCGCTGTTACAAGAATGTGAGTAACATTTTCTTCCTCTTTGGAAGGCATCACTCGACAACTTAGTACCCTTCCCAGCCGTCGACATTTTGCACAAGTTGTTGCATAGGAATAATGGCCACTATCAAGTGAGTCGCTTGATAGCTCTTTTCTACCTGACTTTATGCCGGCCGTTTTGGGCAACAAAATTGAGCGATGCGAAGAGGGTGCGCTGGAGAAGCGACGGGTCACCCGCGCTTAATGACGTATAGGGAAATGCTTTTAGTCCGGTCCAGTCCTCAATAAAGCCAATAAGGGACAGTTGTGTAGAAAAATCTCAAGTACGAGTAATACATTGGCGATATAAGATTTGCCGGAGAGCTATACATACAACTCTTATACCATTTTCTTACAACCAAGAAAGCTGTATATGGACTTAATAAGTATAGGTGTTCTTTATAGAGCATGCGTCTTAGCGGCTACGACTTGTAGAAATTAAAATTTAAATAATTTAAAATTAAGTAGGTATGTACATAAATCAATTTTACGATACTTTAAAGATTATATCTAGTTGGTAGCTAAGTTTTAATTATAACAATTTTATGATTATGTAAATTATGTATTATAATGTACTTACGTATCTATTTTTTATATATTATTCACGTCACTCCTAAAGGTTCTGCCAGAAAATCAGCGCTGTTGTATTTTTTCCAAATGACACAGCCGCATAAACTGAGACATGGACCCTGTTGGCCTCTGTTTGTTTAGTTATTTGTTTGTCATGTTATCTTCTTCTGTATTAATGTATTGTCTATTAGGTGTATATAATGACTGGTAGGAAAAAAGT
Source organism: Mecyna flavalis (assembly GCA_949319885.1). Classification (NCBI taxonomy): domain Eukaryota; kingdom Metazoa; phylum Arthropoda; class Insecta; order Lepidoptera; family Crambidae; genus Mecyna; species Mecyna flavalis. Next base: position 7,774,424 of record OX439426.1, read on the forward strand.
TTATGACGTACAAAATAATGTCTTGGTAAATCAAATTGCAAAATAAATACTTTGACTTTGACTTTATTCTTTATGTGTTTTTTCTTGTTTTGGCCAATAATTGTTTTTTTCCTTTCTTTCTATTATTGTATAAAAATGCTAGATAATCCCAAACTGCAGCTAAAAACTCTATCTCTGAGCATTTTATTCCGACCTAGTCAGGTTACGCTTGTGCCATAATCCAGGATTTTGCAAGTCCATGTATTACACAGGGGTGACTGCCATCTGACCTCTGTAACCCTTAACAGGGAAGCCAGACTAATAAATTACATAGCAGCCATTCGATTGTGCAGGTTTACTCACGATGTTTTCCGTCACAACCGAGCTAGTTGGAAATACGCAAATAGAATTCATAGGTGTGCTCTGAGATTCGACACGATGTTGAAGTGATGTTTGGAACTACTTGGCTGAACCACATCTTAAATAAACTCGAGCTGTAAACTTAACATAAATTATCTTTGAATGTACGCAAAGTAATAATGACGTGATCGGCGGTGTATCTGTGATTTTGATTTTTAGACATTAGGACGGTTTTGGTTATGAGTTTAATGGATAAAATACAAAGTATTATGTTCTGAGAAATTTTAAATAATAATAATTATTTAATGCTGAATATCTTAAATAATAAAAAAAAATAGTTTATTAAAACATCAAATTATTTGAAACGAATTTTAACTTTTATTAAGCCCAGTGCCGGAAGACGACAACTTGTTATAAATGAGGCTACTTGGTTGTATCGAATAAACAAAAAGAAAGTCTTTGTTAGCAGCTTATTTATTAAACTAACAAATTGTCACTGCGCTAGTGTGGGTCCCGCGCCAACAGCAGAGCTACGGGGTCACCTCGGATATCGTGTTTAATGATGCATGGGGAAATGCATCTCCGGTACCCGGCAAGGTCTCGGCTCGGATAAAGCCAAAATGGACGAGGGTTTTCGTTGCAAAAACCTGCTCGCTCTGGGGACTTTCGAGCGTAAACCAATATTTTGTCTCTCACTATCAAATGTAGGCCCAATACGCTGTGTCCAAAGGCCGTGTGAATTAAGACACTTGTCTATTTTTGTTTGCATTCCAGGCAGATTTTAGTAGTGAAGCAAGGTATTTGTTTATTTTAATGACAGAACGCTTAAGGAAACTTTGAAGGTAATTTTTTCAATATCGTGGGCTTACTACTATATCATAGCTATTCTCATAGCGTCAGATAGCTTCAAAAAACAAGCAAATCCTCTAAGGAGTATCAAAAAATAGTCAATATTTTTTTTTCTAATTCGTACGATCGAGGTCTCCCGCGCGTGATCACTTTTGGAAAAATATACCGTGCACGCGCATCGTGACTTCTTAGGAGCGGCGCTTGTAAACGTGAAAATACTGCACAGGATTTTTAGCCTTAAGGGTGATCACGCGCGGGTGTCCTCGATAGTACATATTATTATACCAAGGCAGAAAACGCCCTTACCTATTCAAACAGATATGCTTCGTGCACGCAGTTTTACAGTTATCCAAATTTAATAAAAAAAAAGGTAATTTTCGTCTTGTTAGTGATTTAAATTAAAACCTACAATATAATCGCTAAACGTAATTTAGCCTATAACATAATAATTAATAGATACTTAATTGAATAAGTTGACGTCGAATTAGCATAAATGTAGTGAAACTATGGCTCACTATAGCAGTTCATTATAGCAATCACAGGCTGGAGTCATGCCGAATCCATTACCAGCTAATTGCCGTTCTGACTACATAATTGAGATTGCTAATAGAAACAGATTAAATCATTTAAATTAGCCCGCTGTCTGTCTCGGAGATGGAATCGAAATTAATCGTTTTTTTACAGGTTAATGAGATAATGAAAGAGACTTTATCCATGAATATAATTAATTTGGTATCTTTTAATAAAACGAAATTCTTATAAATACATGTAAGATGTTTCTGGGCTTTAAAGTCTTTTTCATATAAAAGAGGGAGGCAAATGAGCCAGTGTGAGTGTGATGGTAATTGATCACTATCGTCCATGAACGTCTGTGAGTAGGGTCCCGCCTTTGAAAAACTAATATGAAGGGGAGGGGAAAATGAAAGACTGTGAGAGAGGGATAGGGAGAAGGGAGGGAAAGGATGGGTTCGGTCTGAGGTCTAACATCGTCATGTGACACCAGCGCGCAGGTACCAGTCCTCAACCTGATAACTACCCATGCTGGAGGTTTGAAACCTCTTTTCACACCATCAGCATAGGTAGCATGCAAAGAAAATGCCTTTTAAGAGTTGCAAAGTTTTTGCGTGGCATTACCAAAACACCTTACAATAGGGTCTTAAGTAGGAAGCCTACAGTGTGGCTAGCACATGAAGTGTCCGCAGCGGCCGCTTACCATCAGTTGGGCTGCGTGCCTGTATACCAACTGATCTAGCATAAAAGTAGCTATTGATGTGCAACAATTAATTTTGAGGCCGACAATTGCGCAACCACACAAAACACAACGTAATCGTACAATAGCTGTTAATGCGCATTGATTTCCCTCACACGTCCCATCAGAATAATAACTCTCAGTAACAATCTGCCGTATCAATCGACGTTAACATGCGTTCCTTGTTTCTTCCGCATTGTCCGGCCTTAATTAAAGCGTGAAACCGTATCGAATCGCTTTAATAATTTTGAATAATTGATTTCACTTCTGCGGATGTGTTTTCAGTCAACTGTTTACGCAGTCCAAGTACGAGTAGTATCTGTATATTTATTGTTTATTTCCTGCAGCTATAAATTGGGTTTTAAATTTTGTAATTTCAGAGCAATGGGCCTCTTGTTAGATATATTTCACGTTACGCGTAAATAAGTTATTTAATATTCATTGTAGTTCGGTATGTAGGTACAGGAAAAAAAGGTCTATCTTTGAAACAAATTAAAAGATATAATTGGTCATAAAATGTTATTTATTTTACTTGAAAAATAAACTCTGTTACTCTGTATTGGTCTTTGCATCTCGTTCAATGCCGTGAATATTACATTGATTAATCAAAAAGTCCTACTAATCCATGGTGTCAGTAGAACCCATGACCTCGAGTAGCGGGACTATGCACCTGATTCAAACAGACGGTCCATAAAAGTAGTACAAAATAGCTGATGTTATATAAAACTGTACAAACATTTTAAAAATCTTGGTTGAGAATGATATCACTGTCAGTGAACACTGCAAATACTAAAGGATATCAACCACGTTTCAACAAATAGCTACGGTAATACGTTGCCCAGATACGAGCCTGCTTTTAGATCTAGTAACGGCTTAGCTTTACAATCGATTTAGTTTTACATCTAGTTCGAAAGTTTTCCTTGAACTTTCAAAACAAAATGATTTAGCGCTTACCGATAGTGTAAGCTGTAGAAAAATGTATAATCCACTCATATTTTAATATTCAAGATAAAATTCTGCAAGAAATAATTTGCGCTACATTATTGCTTCACGACAGTACTGTTTTACAAACAAATTAGTTCGCGTTGACTTACAACTTTAAACAGAAAATGTTTACTGTAAAATACTCAGGTAATAACGAGTCGGTGGGGAGGTAGAGGGAGCGGAAATTAGAAACGTCTGCAATCTCCTGGGTCGTTCACCCATAAAAATAAAAATTGTTAACTCTGGCCGCGCGCGACCCCGCGAAGCGAGCGGCGCGGCGCGGTGACTAAATACCGGAGCGTACGGCACATTGCTTTATATTGTATAGGTACTCGTATTTAGACGTCCCCCGACGTGCCTATTGCTTTATTTTCATTGGGGAATAAAACAATTCTATTTATTTATTACTAGCTGCACTGAAAATGAAAATTAATACGAACCTTGTCTTGATAATAACAAACACAACAAAATGTATCATCAAATTTTTACTAACTCATATTATATTATATATTTTTCGTAGTCAGTAATATCTGCCAAAAACACATGTCAACATACATGTTACAATTTTATTTTAGGGAGGTTTCCTTAAACAGCGCAAAGATAAAATATTATTTTCATGGTAAAATCGAATTAATATTATATTTAGTTATAAATGTTAGCTTAGTCACTTGTTTTGATTCAGTTCGCCCCTCTTAGTAACTCGGTCATACATAGTAAGTTATTCTTAAAACTTCGTAGTTTCGTCTATTCACTACTAATACGTATAGTGCTATTCGTAGCACTTCGTGGACCACGTAGTTTTCAACTCGTAGCATTTATGTTTACTGTGGTCGTAGTGTACGCATTTTATGACTCATTGCACTCAACGTAGTTAGCTACTCAATGCATTCGTCAAAACAGAAACAACAGTTTATCCAAATAATAATTTTCATAAATGCAATGTCACTTGCATAAAGCAGCGAACCGATTTAAATGAAATTTTGTACAGATGTAAGAATAACCTACATAAGCTACATTTTGTCCCGGGATAATGCCCAGTTCTCATGGGATAACAGAAATAGAAGTGTTTTTGTTTGTCTCTGTATTGCGTCGCAGCATAGCATCTCGTATCTTCGTGTTTTGGTATAGGCCGCCTCCGTGGAACAGTGGCTAAGCCGCTCGGGTATAAAACACGGAGGTCGTGGGTTCGATTCCCACCTTGGGTCTGGTTCGAGAGTCCGACTGGCTAGCTAACACCCCACAGGTGAAATCTGTCGCCATAACAGCTCTGGCTGTGTTCCGGCAAAATTAATGTGGGAGCCAGTACACTTGAAATCAAATGCTCGAAGATCAAATGAGCCTTCAGTCTAGCAGCACATTGATCGACGCTTAAAGGCGAAGCGTCCCTCAATGGAATAGGACGCAGTGGCCGCTTACCATCAGGTGGGCTGCGTGCCTGTCTTCTAACTGAACAAGTATTTAAAAAAAATAGGGATATTCTTGGAGCTGTAGAGTGATGTAGGCTACTTTTTACCCGGAAAACTATCGTATTCCCGCCGTATATTCGTCGTATAGTCCATGACGGCAAGCTGAGGGTGTTAGGCTATTTATAAAATAAATAAAAGTTACTAGTTAAATGTTTAGCTTATTCTTACATAGGAGAAGTTAAAAGTTTTATCATCTTTGCACAGTTTTGGAAATATCGTTGCAAAACCTTTACTTTAGCAAGATAATATAATATAATATTATATAAAATATAACTGTAAGGTATCCACTGGGTTTAGGTACTTATTTTTTATTTCATTTTTATTATTCCCGCAGCCACGAGGGGATAGTGCTACGGCTATGGCCATCGGCAAAGACACAGTAAAAATACAAAAGTAAAGTTTCAGCCTATTCATATTCTAAAGCAGGGCAAGCGGCCATCATAATATATATATAACTTGTTTACTGTGCTTGCCTAATGCACTTTTGTGATTGTACGTAATAAAAATGTTAAGTGGGGTTGTCTATAAAACTATTGACGCCGTTAAGATATTACATATGTATTTATTTTATACCCGCTCTGGTATCGTACGTGAAGATATAAACTTTCTCTTAATTAATCGTTGATTTAAAACAAAAAGTTATCTATCGGTAGGCCGAATTTACCTACTGACATATCTTTGGACTTCAAATGTTAATGTTTACTGCGGTGTGGTGGATATGAACCTTGTACTACGCATCTGGATAGGACTGACTTACTGTTCCGGTTTTTACTTGACTGAAGGTATAGCGAGGACAAAACTTTATATCCCATAAGTCCATTGTAGGAGCAGTAAAGATGAGACAGTGGATGGGCGCACTTTCGTGCATTTTTATCTCTCAAATCCACACATTTAAATACAAAAATACTTAAGAACTTCCAAATTATTGGTGGAGGTCGAAGGCTTATGTTAATCGATATTTTATATATTTATAAAATATCGATTAACTTGATAGTACCGCTTTTGTATCCGTTCCTAAAAAATATTTAAATAAGTGGAAAAAAGTGTTTTTCTTGAGTTGAACCTTACATCTTAGGAAAGCTTAAATAAATAGCTACATAATGAACTTAAATATAAAAGCGTATCTTGTGTAATTATTTGACTATCAAGCTTTTTCTAGTATCAAAAATCGTTTATTTTTGAAAGTGAAAGTGAAGTGCCAAACGTGACCTTGGACAACAATAGACTTCTTATGAGTCAATCTCCGACTCCGAATACGAACTTAGTCATCAAAAGATACAGTTACTTATATTCGTCGCCCTTATCATACGCTCGATGGTGTAGTGGAATCGCATCCGACTTTAAGGATCGACAGTTCAAATCCAGCACGTACAGACATTTTTTATTTCTTCTTTTTTTATTATTTTATTTTCATTTTATAATAAAGGAAAGAAAGTAACCACAAAAAAAATGGCACCAAAGGCTAAAACATGCATAAAGTGTAAACAAATCATAAAAGTAAAACACTTTCTTAAATGCATGGATTGTAATGATATTTATCACGTACATTGTACAACAAATGTATCTAGCAGTAGGTTCGATCTCATGACAAATGAAAATAAAACATCATGGAAATGTGCAAAATGCCGTAAACCTAAAACTAGATTAACACTAAACAATACCAGTGATGACATCCTAGTGGAGAAAAATGAAAAGCACGATACGGAGACCTTGGAAAGTGTAAATATTACAGTACGACAACCGACTAAAGTGCCAAAGAAGCTTAATAAATCCTTAGACGACGACGTCTCAAAAATCACTGAAGACGACCTCAGTTCTAGCGCATTGGATGATACCCCTCTCAGCCTTCCAAATATTTCGACTAGTGAGAACTACGAAATAATTGAATTAAAAGATACTATAAATCAACTTAGCACTGAATTAGCAAGCGCACATTTAGAAATAGAAAAATTAATTACTGAAATGTTTGCCTTAAAACAAATAATACAGGAGTTGGAGAAAAAAAATAATGTTTATAAACGACTGTTATTAGAAACTGGATACAAATCATCGCCAAAAAAGACACCACGAAAAGAAACTGGACACAAATTATCGCCAAAACAGACACCACAAAAAGTACTCAATGAAACGATATCTGAAGCAATAGCAAGACCTAAAGCGGACTCTGAAATAATTAAAATACAAAACGATTCGACAAATTTCTCACAATTAGACGCAGGAAAAACAGTAAAATGTAGATCTATTTATATAATTGGAGACCAAAATGTGAAAGGATTATCGGCACATCTAACTCAGACCAAGTCTGGAAATTGGAATGATGTCTACAAAATCCAAGGAATAGTTCGTCCAAATGCACCATCTGGTGAAATTTTGTGTAATATAGACTTTCTAACCAACACTGTATCTGAAAACGATATAGTAATTTTATCAGTTGGTAACAATGACAAAAATCCGTATTTATTGATCACTAATGTATGTAATGCCCTATGTAAACTGAAAAATTGTACTGTTTTATTGTTAAATGTGTTTCAGAATCGCTATTTAAATATCAACAAATTGAACTATGAACTTAAAGTGTTTGTAAATAACTATAAAAACTGTAAATTTATTGAAATTAAGCAACTAAATGTAAATTACAATAGGAAAATGTCTCATTTAGATTTAATTACTTTTAAAATTAATATTGAAATTGACTTCCTAGAATATAATAATCACTACATTAAAAATATAACTAATCAGCAAAAAGAACATTATTCAACAAGTGGCACTGGAAGAAAAAATTTTTGAGAGTAATGCATCAAAATATTGCTGGCCTTTGTAATAAAATTGATTTCATAGAATTAGCACTGGCTGAACTATCCGAGAATAATAAAGATGTTGACATATTATGCTTTAGCGAAACATATGTAAAGGTAGGCATTGAATCAAACCTAAAACTTTGTAATTATAAAATAGCATCAACATTCTGTCGAAACAAATCTAGAGGAGGGACATGTATCTTGGTCAATAAATCCCTTAATACCAAACCATTAAAAATTCTATCCAATTTAGGAACACAATTTTACTTCGAATGCTGTGGTGTTGAAATTGTGGGACTTAATCTTATTATTGTTTGTTTGTATAATATACCTGACCAGAGTAAAGCCCACGTAGGATTATTTCTTCATAAACTCGATAAATTACTAAATTACCTGACAGATGAATTTAGAAGGAAAAAGATAGTGATTTGTGGTGACTGGAATATTGACATTCTTAAAGATAATTCTGTAGCGAAAGAATTGTTAGGATTACTACATAATTATAATTTCCAGGCTCACATTAAAAAGCCAACACGGGGGAAGTCCTGTTTGGATCAAATAGCCAGTAACATTAAAGGTGTAAAAAATGAAATTCATGTTCTTGGTCTATCTGACCATGAAACTGCTCAATCTATAGTATTTAACGTGAACAAACAAAGAGCAATCACTTACTGGTTTGAATACAGACGTGACTATAGTGCTGATAATATAAGAAAATTTATTAATTGTATGTCTTCCCTCTCTTTTTCAGATGTTTATGAATCAAATAACTTATCCGATGCCTTTGATAGTTTTTATAAAACTTTGCTGTTATTTTATCAGTTGTGTTTTCCATTGCTTAAAGTAAAAGTTACAAACAAACCAATAGGCATGAAATGGATAACAAGAGGTATTAAAAAATCAAGTAAGACAAAGCGACAACTTTATTTAAAATATAGGTTATTAAAAGAAAATAAACATCTGAATAGGATTAAGTTCAAACAATACAACCAAGTTTATAAGAAATGTTTATATCGAGCACAAAGACTAATTCATACGAGAAATATAAGGAATAGTAAAAATAAATCTAGGGCTACGTGGAATGCTATTAATAATACTATTAATAATAATGATCTATATAAAAATGACATTGAAAGGATAATGGTGAATGATATTTCTGTTACTAAACCTATTGACATATGTAATACATTTAATAATTATTTTACAAACTTGACATCTAATTTGACATCAAAGAAAAATAGTTTAGGTGAAATCAGACGACATAACTTGAATTCAATTTTTTTGAACCCCGTCGACGCAATAGAAGTATATAAAATAATTGTTAGTTTAAAAAATAGTAGGACATGTGGGTATGATGACATAATTACAAAAATTTTAAAGGTTTGTGCCATTTGGATATGTTACCCACTAGCGTATATCATTAATCTATCATTTGCAGATGGAGTTTTCCCCGAGCCACTTAAGATTTCAATAGTAAAGCCTCTCTTTAAAAAAGGGGACAAGTCAGAAGTCGGTAACTATCGACCGATAACAATTGTCCCAATTTTATCGAAAGTTTTTGAAAAAGCAATGTTTGTTAGGTTAAATAGCTTTCTCCATAAACATGACATTTTACACGAAAACCAGTATGGCTTTAGGAAGGAAAGCTCCACCAGTCTCGCATGCTTTAAATTAGTACAGATGATTACAGAAAGTATAAATAATGGTGATCTTGTCGTTGTTTTGTTCATGGACATGAGTAAGGCATTTGATTTTGTTAAACATCAACTGCTTATACAGAAAATGGAACACTATGGTATAAGAGGAAAAGCTTAAGACTGGTTAGCTAGTTTCCTACGAAATCGGAAACAGAGTACAGAAATAACAAAAGTGATGAGTAGAAACGGTAAAAACTTTATAAAGGAAAAGTTCAAGTCCGAATGGATTGTAAATAAGAGTGGAGTTCCACAAGGTAGTATCCTCGGTCCTTTGTTTTTTCTTTTGTACATAAATGACCTTCCGGAAGCCACTTTACACGACTGTATTCTTTTTGCGGACGACACTACATTGATCATAAGATGCAAAGAAAAAAACGCTGTACAATCGACCATAAGCAAGGCTTTATCAGATGTAGTGGAGTGGATGGAAAACAATGATTTAAACATTAACGTAAGCAAAACCCACATAATTCAATTTAATTCTTATAATACTAATTTATTACCACTTGACATCAAATACAAGAATGAAAAAGTTACTGAAGTTGACACTTTAAAATATCTAGGTTTGCATTTAGATAGACATTTAAATTGGAAGACCCATATTGACAATTTATGCATAAAATTAAATCGATATATCTTTGTCCTAAAAAAGCTAAGACAAACTATTTCTGTTGAAGCCGCTTTGACAGCCTATCATGGCTATGTGTCATCACTTCTCAGTTACGGCTTAATAATATGGGGAAACTCTGTAGACTTAGAAAGAGTTTTCTTAATACAGAAAAGATGTATTCGTGTGATCAACAAGGCATGGTTTTTGGATAGTTGTAGGCCATTGTTTCAAAAATGTAAAATACTTCCATTGCCATGCATGTACATTAGGGACTTATTTATTTTCGTAAAAACACACCCAAAATTCTTTAAAAAGCACAATGAAATTTTCTTGAGACAAAAGAGAATCAAGTTTGAACAGTTACTTTACCAACCAACTTGTCATAAAAGTATTTATCAAAAAAATGTGTATAATATGTGTATATCTGTCTATAATAATATACCTGACAATTTTAAAAGTCTAGAAGGGAATGTATTTAAAAGACGATTAACGGAATGGTTGCTTTCTAAGTGTTTTTACAGTGTCAAAGATTTTATTAATTGTAAGACGCATGAAATAATATAATATTTTTTATTTTTTAAAGATTTGCACACTTGCATGCAAGTTTGAATACATCACGACATACTAGCAATAAGATCTCGCAAATTGTATAATTTTTATGTATTCTTGCAAATAAATTATTATTATTATTATTATTATTATTATATTTTATTGTAAAAAAGTATTATTTTTATTACATCAAAGCACGGACGAATGACGCATGCCAATTTGTTTTTCAAGGATATTATTTTTGAAGGTTATCCAATATGGAAAAGTTAAATAACTACTTTACGCTTAGTAATAATCTGGCTATGGTCTCATGTGCTGGCTTCTCTTTTAGGTTATTTTGAAACTTTATTTACAAAGTAAGATTTGTTTATCAAACGCACTGAGCAAGAGTATTGATAAATCCATTTGTGAAATATTAATATTGGCTTCAATTCAAAGGCCTTCCTTAGAAATAGGCACGAACTTGCTTTTATTGAATTCCATCTTGACACATCCGAACAGTTTATTCCAATCAATGTGCAGTGTGCGGAGAGCATTTTCCCGGGAAACTGGTCCACAATCAGCTGTCCCGGTCAGAGGTTCATTACGCGTTCTGCGCACAACTGAATCAAACTAAGAGTTGAAGAGTGTATACAATGTGGAAGCTTCAACATGTTTTCTAAATTACATTTGAGGTTAAATATGCTTCCTACCCAAATCTTGGTTGGAATCAGAGGCCCGAAGATCAGATGAGCCTACAGTCTGGCAGCACATTAAGCGACGCTTCCAGGTGAAGTGTCCCTCAGTGGAATAGGTCGCAGTGGCTGCTTGCCATCAGGAGGGCTGCGTGTCTGTTTGCCAACTGACCAAGTATAAGAAAAGCGGGCACCGGCTCGTCCTTTTCAGGTGTAACAAGGAAACTGGGAAATTTTAGCTTAGAAAAGTACGTCATAAGTTCCGAGCCCTACATACAGCTGCAGGTTTCAATAGCATGCGGTGATGGTGCTTTAAAAGACTCTTCTCCAGAAAAAAGGCAGCGAAACCAGTTAGGATTCTAAAAAAGTCCACTTAACCGAATTGAACTTGTGCCTTCTTGTTCAAGTCATAGAAGTGACCACAGTTCTACAACACCCAGAGAGGACGAGCGAGAGATATACGTCATGTATAAATTCACTTGTAGTTATTATATTAACGGATTAAGTTATGGCAACACTGCACAGTTTGGTATCAAACTGTAGCGCTGCGCATCTTACCGAGTAACTAGGTCCCGCAATCAACTACTTCGGTCGGGATTCATTACGTGCTCCACGCCCAACAACAGAATCAAGCTTGTGCTTCAAGTTTGCTACCACTGCATACTGTGGAGAAAAACAACCACATGTTTCTAAAAAGTCAAAGAGATTTTACATGTTCTTGTTGAACATCTGTTGACAAAATATGAGCACAATTTCATTTCATTTCAATACCTTTTATTGGCCGCCTCTGTATAAAATTGGTTGTTATATAAGTCTAAAACCTAGAGGTCGTGGGTTCGATTGCAGCCTTGAGCCTGTCTGCAGATAAGACTTTTTTGGAGTCCGACTGGTCAAAGGAATATGCCGCTTTTGTCGCTTACTATCAGGTTGGTTGCGCGCCCGCCTGCCAACTGAAGTAAAAAAATATAATTTTAAATGTCAGACCATTCCACATCGTTATGTTGCATGCACAGACAATATAATATACAGACAAACTTCCAGAGACAGATGATAGGACTGGGTTCTAAGTTCGTGCGAGACATTACTCAATGCGCTCAATTAAGCATATCACGGTTGCCTTATCAGTATCACTATTAAAAGTACATAAATACAAGGCCTTAAAACCATTGCCACATAATATTAAAATTTTCTCGTAGCATCAACACAACACATCAATTTCTGAAAGATACAGTAGTGTTTATTTGTGCGATGAAACTTGTGAATAGTGTTGTAGTACAAGATTGGGATATGATTTGTATCGCGTGTAACCCGGAACAGCTTGCAATCAGAGCGCGTCTCGCCGAGCAACTTGGCGCGCAATCACAGCCTTCCTCGACGCTCATTACGCGCTTCCAAATCAACAATTGAATCGAATACGTCGAAGTGTGTGCTCCAGAGTTTTCTTCTTATTACGTACATTTGTATTTATAACTTATATTTTTAATGATAAATAATATACATATAATGTTGTTAATGTGTGTAAGTGTTATGTTCCAATTTTCTAAATAATGTATTTGTTTGTAATTGTGCTTATTAAAATAAATGCAAACACTGCCAATAAACACTGCAACAACAGCTGATTGACATATTAAATAATGTATAGTAAAGTAAGTATTTGGTAAACACAATACAGCGTTTTTTTAGAGGTGTTAAAAGATAACCTTGAGTAGTAAGCTGGTGATGTTTTTTGTATGGTGATGTTTTTCCTAATGTATTGCAATTAGAACAATCGCCTGAGTTTACATTATTCTGATAATACAAAAAAGTCAAAGCTTTTAATGTTAGTTCCCCGAAATCGAGTCAAACGAGCACAACAATATAAACAGGCAGAAACGTCCCCGTCGGAAATATCGCATTCAAATTGCGCGACCTTGGCCAATAAGGCTGTTATTCACTCAGTCCGTAACTAGTACAAGAGGTAGCATTTCACCAAGCCGTTCGTTAGGCGTCGAGGGCTCTTCTGCACTAGTCGAGATCAACCCTTTGATGTTCGCCGAGACTCGGCTCACACCCTTGACACCGATGAGCGGTGACGCCTACCACCATATTTATTTAAATATTGGTTTATTAATTAAAATATTGAGCTAATTAATTTGAATGACAAAGTAACCTGGATTTTATTTGATCAATGCCTCTTGTAAATCTACCATTGGAAAGTGAAATGAATTGCTGCATTTTAAGTCATGGAAACAAAATATAATACTATTAAATTAATTCTTGATAGTAATTTTCTGCTCTAGAGAATATAAATAATAATATTTATAACTTTAAGTCACTAATAATACCCCTTATTTTAACTACATATTAGGTACATAATTATATCAAAAGATAAAAAGTTTTATTTCTTGAAATCACTTTTACTTTGCTCTTGCTCGATTTGTCGATTTCTCGAGTGAAGAAGTATTTTGCTCGAAAGTCAGTGTTGGTATATCGGCAAAGTTGCAACGTTTTAGGATTTTAGCCGAGGGTGATACTTTGTTGCTTGGTTTACTTGTGTGTAGTCGTATCAAAGCTTATAAGAGGACTTTATGGCGAGCGCGTTCAAGCGAAACATAAGCATACTTTCATCCTATTTTTAGTAATTTAATCAAATACACTGGATTTGTATATATTTAATATGGCTAATAATTTTAAATTAAACGTCTTTAGAATAAAATCCACCTTCGCCTGTTAAATGTACTTATTCCGCAGCTTGACGTTATCTTTGATTGTTTGATCTGAACTAACTAATCTTATCCTATATTATACTAATATTATAAATGCAAGAGATTGAGAGAAGGGATGGATGTTTGTTACTTATTTTCAAAAATCGTAAAACCTTAAATTTTAAACAGAATGCACCCTTTTTGAAATGAAATTGTAATTTTTATTTGGATACAGGTAATACAATCTTGTAGAGACAACAAACGAATGAATCTTTCCCACAGAAAAAGAGTCGACGGTCTCACCCTAATTTTTTTTATTCGTTTTTGAAACATTTACCTAAACAGCCTATCAATTGAACATTGAAATCGCCCAGCAGCCGGAGGCAGTAAGGAAATCTATTCCGAACTTGACTTCGAAAACAATTAACGACAGTATTTGTTGATGCAACAACCGTTTCAATAGACGGGTTAATTAACTGTTAATGAACGCTGACGAACACAACTTAGTATGCACATTGTAAGGGGTCAGTGAAATTCATTTGCAACAATAATTCCGTATGCAGCATCGCGGCCAATCGTCGCATGTTTATGGGCGAAGTTAGATGACCCACCATTAAGGGAGTTCGTCACGTACATTCTCCGAGCACCATAAAACACGGAATGAACCCGCGAAGTACATTATTAAGCTACATTCTATTTTACTTACGACGAACGTGTCCTTATTAAAAGTTTAAATTTGGAAATGAGACACAATGCGGAGCATTAATCATGATTTAGCGTGTAAACGCTGCCGTTGGAAGCGCTGACTATTAGTCTTTATTCTAAGAAGTCGCGTATTGATTGCCTGTGAAAGGCGCTTCTTCGACAAATTGGCAAATTAATTGTAGTTTACTCTATCAGAATTAATATATATTCGTGCATAATTATGCTGCTAATGGGTCTTAATAACTTTTTTTATGCTGTTATTGGGCACAATAATCATTTTTTGTGTCTTTTGTTTATAGGTCTAAAATCCAATATCATCGAGACTTGTATAAATTGGTTTTTCACTCGTATGTATCTTTTGTTTCAAAACTTTTTAAGAATATTATAAAAAAATAAGTCAATAAAACGAAAGTATTCGGTATGTCGGCTACAGCAAATAAGTAATTACAACAACACATCAACTAAATTAGTAATTAAATTAACTAATAAGCGCAAATAAACTGATAAACTAAATAATTTAAACTGACTAAATAATTTAAAACAATTAACCAATAACAAATATGAATAGAAAAAAAAAACATAACGTCACAAGTCTTCAGTTAAATAAGTTAGTATGGTAGTAGTTACCCACAATTTTAGCAATAATGGCCTCAAACATCAAAGAGAACGTAGAAAATCGGCGCGGAGTATTCCCGAGTATTACCCCGATTCGTACAACGAGGCGAAAACTTTGAGACGCAGATACCATTTGACATGCTTACCTATTGCTTTAGTATAGGAGACTTGGAGCTTTTTTACACTTCAATATAAGTATACTTCACTTTTTACTTTTTGAAGTTAAACGCTTCTACCTCTCTAGTTAAAAAAAGTTTGGCTATAGATTGTATAAAAAATCCAATTTGCAAGGCTATTAGAGTATTTTTCAAGGATTTGTTAGCAAAAGGCTACAAAACTCTCATATAAATTCATTCGTTCATTCAATTTAGTATAACTAAATAAATCCGAGATAAAATTAAATGCAAAATTCATAAAATGGATTACAGTTGAATGCGCTTTTATTTATGCAGTGCACGGCTCCAACTATGCACTAATTTGAAAAAGTTGCAACATTTTACTTGAAAAATAATATTTAGTATATTAATTAAGCTCTTAGACTATAACAGGATTTGGCATCGTATGAGTCTCAAAGGGTATAATATTTCTTTGAAAAATACTTAAGAGGAGCTCCATTTTCCTTTATCTAGAGTAATGAGGTTATGTATTGCTCGCATCAAAAAAAGTGCGTAATTGAGCTTTAATGAATACTGTTCTTGGTGCATTAGATCTTCTGTATTATATTCATTTTTTTAGGTATATTCTGACATATTTCAATGTCCCATTGGGTTAGTTAGGTAGTTACAATGGCGGAATTAGAGCTTTCCGGGATTAAAATCTAAATATAGATATTTTAATTTCTTTTTAGCGTCACCGCTAAATGTTGGATATAAGACTTAAGGGACTGACTAGGTTCATGCTGTCCACCCCATATGTAGGTTTGGCCGTGTTCCGGCAATATGAATATAGAAGCCTACACTTGAAATGTGATGCTACAAAATCAGAGGATCATGTCATATATCTCTTAATTATTAATAGTCCGCAGTGGCCGCTCACCATCGGGTGGGCAACGTGTCTGTGTGCCAAATAGGTATTTAAAAAAAATACTGCCGGTTAGAAAAGAGAAGTTATCGGTAAGGAACCAGTATCAATTTATAATATCATTGACCAGTATGGTATTATTTAATGGTATCGACCTAACCGAGCTGTGGGTTCTTAAACACTATTTCCAAAATGTGTTTTTTTTTTCTAATGTTGCAACTCCACCTTTAAATAACTTTATGATTTTACTTTATTATCCGGTACAAATGCTTTTAGGATACCTTTTGGAATAGAGCGAAAAATGACGTCAACTGCGCTTGTCCGTAACGTTAGCAACAGTTAGCAATGCATATCTAATAATACGACCTGTATTTGTTTAAGTCATCAATGTCGCGTTATGCAATTCCAAAAGGTCCTATCCTAATAGCATTTGAACCAGATAGTACATTATGTTGATTCTGATAATTAAAATTTAATTTAATTAAAATTAAAATTTAATGTATTAAGAATTGTACATCGAAATGAATTTAATAAAAAATATTCCTTTTCTTTTTATTTTATTGTCACTATGTATCCCGGGTCGCAGACTTTGCTTGGCTACGAGTATTTTGGCTCAACAACTCTCATGAACACTAATGAAACCACCAGAGAGTTCGAGATTAGGTGAGCTTAAAGTGTATAAAGTTCTTCCGAAAACTGCGGGGCTTGAGATCAGAAATTGAACGAGATTTTATTTAGACGTTTTGTATCACGTACGAATGTTTTACATTTTAATGTTCTCTAGTTTAAAATAAAATAATTTGATAAAGGTTTATACTTACTTATTGCGTTTTGATGCCTCTTTGCATTGACCCTTTTTTATTTGTAAGACGCAAAGGGTTAACACCAGCTTTCAAAATAGCAGCAACCAGAAACCATTATGGTTGCTATCGATATTCCAAGACTTGAAAACATCATCATACTGATTACATGCTATATTTACTGACCTACTGTTACGTACGACCATACGTTACGACCGATGAGAAGTATTCCGCCATTCAGTCACCAGGGAATCTAACAGAAAAATCACAATGAGATTGTAAGTACGTGACTCCGGATCGTCAGTAATAAATAAAACATATCGGGACAGCCCATTATTAAAATATAAAAGAGACATCAATACGGAGAAGCTATCTAATAGCGATCCTCGTAAATCGTGCCGACAGATTTTACTAAGGCAATAAAAGCTGACGCGGCCGAAATACTAACAGGTGGTCTGTGCGTGAGACGGCTATTAGACTGTAATCGTTGCTTTTTTATTGTTCATTTGGCCGTAACACCGAGAATCATATCATAACGTAGTTAGTATGATCTACGACTGGATATAACCCCGCGTCATAACCATATTGTGTACAATGTTATAATAACTATGTTCAGTTACACTCCTACTGCTGTATTTCACAATTAGGGACGGCTGGTGTTGGCAGCAGAAGAAATTTTTTAGCACCCAATGTTATGGTCTTTCCTTCAAATAACTGTTAACAAGAAATCTCTCAAAACAGAAAAAATAATGGTCCAGTAAAAAATCTGAACGCCGCGAATTAAGATTGAATACTTTTAATACATCCTAAAAAAATAAAGGATATGATTTTAAAGCTTTAACTTTACTTCAACACTACCTAATGTTTAAAATATCATTGGTAACTACTAACTTAATGCAAAACTTGACTATTAATTTATGCAAATTTAGAACCATAGACTTCTAGAGTAGTGGAGATCAACATCTGCGAAGGTACACAAATGCAGACTTGAAGACACAAACGGACATAGAATAAACACAAATGTTGATTACATAAATGTTTGCCCTGTGAGGATTCCGAACCGATACCTGGCAAATGGGGCAGGACTACGATATTCTGAATTGCCTAGCTAACGCCTTGTTTACCGAGTGATTGAAGTACGAGGCCTTAATCTTGCGGCCTTGGGTTCAATTCCTCGTGTAGAATTTATTGACAGGTTGGCACACGAGTGGTAGCGGATTCGATTCTCCAGCATAGTACCTACTAGAGACATTTATGTAAATGGACATTGAACAAGACTATTTGTATGGCACTAAGCGTTTCATATGACTATTTAAAAAATTAAAGCTTCGAAAGTCTTTCTTAATACCTTGTTTTTGGTACTATGAAAGATTTTCTAAACATGAAACCTTAGCTACAGAAGTCCGTTGAATGTAACCTTAAGTACAAGTTATGCTTAGTTCGCGACTAGATGGCGCTGAATAGGATTCGAGCACACGTCATCTAGCGCATAGGGGAGGACTACCATTATGCTGTATCGAAAAATAGTTAAACACTAGCTGTGCCCGCGACTTCGTCCGCGTGGAATAGTGACTTTTTGGGCAGCATATTTTAAATAACAAATACCGTCCTTTGGGTAGCTTAAAATTTTACTTTACAGTATGCTTCTCTGTAGGTATACGATATGTGACGTATGGCCATCGGGAATGAAAGCATACAGGCTCCTAGGATTGCTAACCCGTGTCAGAGCCACATACAACTGACCGTGCGAGAAACAGCTGATACTTAGATCTACACCCACAACTTTCATCGTCTGACCTTGGGCTTTATTAATTGTCATCGCAAAACATAGGCTGACTGCAAAAAGTGTTTATCTACATCCATACCATAATATGTCTATTTTATATTCAGGAGCGATGAGCAAACGCCCTACATTTAGATATAAGTATCTGTGGCTGCATTGAAATGTTTACATTTTAGAGTCGGTAACCGACACTTTAATTACGTTCAAAATTCGAACGTCTTCTTTAAAAGTAAAAATTAATAGGTTTTTTCGATTATCGAATTAGTCGATTAGTAATTTTATGTTCCATTCCTATACATTTAATTCGATGCTGAAATTATAACAATCGATTTGAGAATCGAAATCAACTCGAGTCTAGATTGTTTATGGATTTTAAAAACTACAAACGTCATTTATTCAAATTGACCTACAAATTATGACATGATTTTGTACTAATTAGCTCATCGATCCTGACTATAAAATAGACATATTATCGTATGAATAAAGATAAAGTTATGTATGTGACTGTACATAATTAGTCATTAAAATACTCATGTGATTCTTTTATGAAACTCACTTCGTTCGTTTCATAAAACCACATTCGTATTTTAATGACCCTCATTATGCAGCAGTCACATAAATAACTATAAGATGTGTAAACTAAACGTACAAATTTTATGAAACAAAGGAATTGCTAGAAAAATTAATTAATAACCTGAGCTTATAAACTTGTAATCCAAACTGTCAGTATTCAAGTAAATCGCAATAATCGAATGCAACTACCTATTCGCCATACTCTCAGCGCGCTTTATATACGGACGCGCAGCTCAGGCGCGAGGCGTGTACCTTTATATTGACATAACTTTTTTATTTATGAACCGATTGACATGAAATAGACACTAAATGTTAAGTGAGGCTTACCACAATATATTAGTGAAAATCGCATCTCAATCGAATAAACCGTTTCTGATATTAGCGTGCACAAACACACAGACAAACAGACAAACAGACAAACAGACAAACAGACAAACAGACAAAATTTTTTTTAATTACAATTTCGGTTTCGGTATCGATATAATAACAACCCCTGCTACTTTTTTTTAATATATTTCCATTGTACAGACACCACTTTTCTACAAATTTATTATATGTATTATATGTATAGATAGCATACATCATTCGCATTCGATACCTGGTGCGTCATGAGCCCATCAGAGCACCTCGCTTGCAGAGACGCCTAATAAATTGACTTAGCGGAGCGGAAGCGACTGTGATTGAGTTACCCCGTACTAGTTACACTATTGAGAGCTCAGTTATTATTTAGAATTCACGTACATTAATAGACATGATGACAGTAACTAATGAAATACCGATCAAAGGAATTACCACTTTACAAATTCTCTGTTTGATTAGCACAAAGTAGTTGGAGTTGAAGCAAAATTCACCATGTCCATAGATAGGGCAAGTGGATGGGGCAATGTAGAATAACCCGAACTTGGTAAGCATCTTGAACTTAGAGTTAGTTTCGTCATTGTGACCACATTGGGTGGTCGTCAACGGCGTCGGACAGAAGGAAAAGGATTTTTTGGATCGTGAAACTGGCATCTTGTTTTCTAATTGTACTATTTTTTTTTAAAATAGCTGCTGTTGTCATGATGTTTAACATGCGTCGGATTGATGGTTTGAATCGACGGGCACCTAGAACCACGTGAAACTCGCTAAGAGTTGATGGAAAGCATCGTGAGAAATCATGCACAGTCGAATATGTAACTGTATAGCCGATCCATAGTTCCCTTGACGAGTGTCAGCCGTCAGGTGGCAGTCAAAATGTTATCCTGAACTTTCAAAATCATGAGTCATGGTGTAAGCTTGCCCTGGCTACATCGAGAGTAGACGATCAAATATAGAAGGTACATCTAATCACCACGCTTTCCAAATTGTTCTACTACTTATTTTAAAATTTCAACCGCGGTAAATAACAACACTCGAAGAGAGTTTGAAGACGTATCTAAAACAAGCATGCCTAAACTTCCTTTATGAAGTGCAGTTCTATAAGTGGCTATAATTGTGTTAGCTAGCCGTATCTAACTCATTGAAATAGTTCGGTCCACGGTCCATAAATCAACTTCGAATTATTAGGTCACTCGCAATTATTAAACTTGTATTACGTTGACTACCTGGACTATAATTATTCACAAATTGGAATCAGTTTGAAACGCGTTTCATGGCTTAGATATAACAAATAATGGAAGTAGCGTTTCGAATCCAAATAGCAATGATGAGTTAATTCTCTGGGGACTAAAACGTAACTCTCATCTATATACCTACGAGTAGTACGACATGATTATCAGATGTATTTCAAACGCAACAAAATTACCATACACTGTCACAACCTAAGTAGATATTTTATGCACTATCTTTTTGTCTATCGACTCTATTCTTTATTAATGTATGACGAGAAAATTATCTTTACAAAAGAGTCTAAGAAAGTATGTGTGCCCTTGATCTTTACGTACTCATTAACCTTTCAACCTTTTAACAAGCCAACCTCACCTTCACGTGGTACACCCTGTTGTTTAACAGACGAGGCTCTGGCGGTCCCCCACCAATCCGCACTGGGCCAGCGTGGTGGGTGTAGGCCCAAATCCCCCCGTATGGAAAATCAACAAAACAAGAGGCCCCAAGTGCCCGGCGGTACCGGAGGCCGTGCCTACGATGACGGACGTTGGCGAGGCGCCGGAACCAGGGGTGCGAAGAATCCCCGGGCGGCGAGGACATCCCGTCGGACAACCTTGGCCCTGGCAACATACAACTCACGTACACTGCGGACCGAGGAAAAGCTGCTGGAATTGGAGGAAGAATTGAGCAGGATTCACTGGAGCGTAGTGGGATTATCCGAAGTCCGAAGACAGGGCGAGGACACGGTTATCCTTAAATCCGGAAACCTGCTCTATTTCCGGGAGGGCGAAGAGCTGTCCCAAGGTGGTGTCGGGTTTATTGTCCACAAGTCTCTCGTGAACAACGTGGTTCAGATCGGAAGTGTGTCGAATAGGGTAGCGTACCTTATACTCAGAATTACCAATCGGTATTCGTTGAAGGTCATACAGGTATACGCCCCGACCTCGACGCACCCCGACGAGGAAGTGGAAGCAATGTATGAGGATATCTCTCGGGCAATACATGCTTCCAAGACTCACTACACCGTTGTCATGGGAGACTTCAACGCAAGGCTGGGCAAACGTGGCGATGACGAGCGGAAAGTGGGGCAATTTGGATCTGGAAACCGGAACTACCGTGGTCAGATGCTAGCCGAATACATGGAGAGGGAGGGACTCTTTATGATGAACTCCTTCTTCAAAAAGAGGCAGCATCGCAAGTGGACCTGGGAAAGTCCGGATGGCGTTACGAGAAATGAGATTGACTTCATCATGTCGACTAAGACTCGGATATTCAATGATGTCTCAGTGATCAACTCAGTTCGGACGGGGAGTGATCACCGAATGGTTAGAGGCACATTGAACCTTAACGTTAAATCCGAGAGGTATCGACTGATGAAGTCTACGCTCCGCCCTGCAGCCATCCAGATCCAGAACCCCGAACACTTCCAGCTCGAATTGAAAAATTGCTTCGATTGCCTGGAGGACTGTACAGATGTGGACATCTACAATGACAGGTTCGTGGAAGCTGTTGTTACGGTGGGGTCCAAGTTCTCTAAACCTAGCCGTACTGTAAAAGGTAAGAAAATCTCAGAGCCTACGTTAAAGCTAATGGAGGAGAGACGTGGTATGGTTCTGCTATCTTCTGAAGATGCGCGACGACGCAGGCGCCTCAACAGGCAGATCTCCAAGTGCCTTACCCGCGACATACGCCGATTTAATACGGAATGTATTAAAGAGGCCATTGAGCGAAACAAAGGCTCCAAAGTGTTTGCCAGAGATCTGTCTCTTGGAGAGAGCTTGCTGACGAAGCTGAAGACGGAGGATGGTAGAATCGTCACGTCACGCCCAGAGCTTTTGGCCGAGATCGAAAACTTTTATGGGCAGCTCTACGCAACGACACGAACACCTGTCACCGAGGCCACAGATCGTAGAGCCAAATTGACCCGACACTACACAGAAGATATCCCGGAGGTCAGCCTTTACGAGATTAGTGTAGCTCTGAAACAGCTTAAAAACAACAAGGCGCCGGGGGATGACGGAATAACAGCGGAGCTTCTAAAGGCAGGAGGCCGACCGGTCCTGAAAGCTCTCCAGAGGCTGTTCTGTTAGAATTAATATCAAAATAATGTATTTGAAACTATAGTAGCGCCATCTGTGGCGAATTGTGTACCTGCTTACATATCTGTCATACATAACCATAGATAGCCATAACTGTAGTCTGTGAAAAAATTAAATTTAGTCGTTGAGCAACCGCTACGTGTGTTTCAATAGGTTATGGGCCCAGTCCCGTTTTAATTCAAAATATCAAGTATTTCATTGTGCAAATTAATAATGTCGACGTCAGGGTACTTAGCAAATGTGCCGAAACTCAAAGGACGCGAAAATTATGACGACTGGGCGTTCGCGGCTAGTAATTTTTTGCTACTTGAGGGGATTGACATCGAAAAAGTACCGGCGGCCATTAGTGAAACAGAGATGAAGAAAGCCAAAGCCAAACTCGTGATGACAATCGACTGTTCGTTATATGTGCATATCAAAAGTGAGAATACAGTGGATGGTGTGTGGAACAAATTGAAACAGTTATTTGACGACAATGGATATCAACGGAAAATAACATTGCTTCGAACATTGATTTCAATACGTCTCGATAACTGTGAATCTATGATATCTTATGTATCTCAAATGGTTGAGACAGCAAATAAATTGAAGAGGACAGGTTTTGAAATCACAGACGAGTGGATTGGGTCGTTACTTTTGGCTGGACTTCCAGATAAGTATTCACCGATGATAATGGCGATAGAACATTCCGGCATCGCCATTAGCGCTGACGTCATAAAAACAAAGTTACTTGATATGTGTTCGGAGGTTGGCACTACTGAAATGGACGGAACGAATCCCGCATTTTTCTCAAAGCAACAGCGGTCGAAAAGTGGCAACACTAACCGTAGACAAATGTCAACGTCAACGTCCAATGAAATGTCAACCGGCAGCAGTAAACAAATAAAGTGTTATAATTGCAAGAAAATCGGCCATTACAAAAATAAATGTCCTGATTTAAAAGCATATAAACAAGTAAATGCTTTTAGTGCGGCGTTTTTCAACGGTTGTTATAGCACAGAAGACTGGTACGTCGATTCAGGCGCAAGCGCACACATGACGGCGAATCAGAATTGTTTACACCGAACTCGACCAGTGCACGAAAACAAAGAAATCGTAGTGGCAAATCAAACGACGGTGCCTGTAGTTAGTGTTGGTGAAACACGGATAACGACATGCGTGAACAGTTCTCAGCATGATGTGATTGTGAAGAATGTTTTGTACATACCGAATCTCACGACAAACTTACTGTCTGTAAGCCAACTTATAGTTAACGGCAATAGAGTAGTGTTCAAAGAGGATGTCTGTTTGATATACAACCAAGTGAATGAACTTATTGGTACGGCAAATTTGATAAACGGTGTGTACAAGTTAAACACAATAAAATTCGAGAATTCGTTGTCGGCAATGTCAACATGGCATAAAAGGTTAGGACATATAAATAGCAAGTCCTTGCAGAAAATGAAAGAAGGAGCTGTAGTAGGAGTTTCTTTTGACAAGAAAGCTGACATACAAATACAGAACTGTGAAGTGTGCTGTGAGGGGAAACAGACACGTTTCCCATTCCCATCAGCTAACCATAGAAGTGAAAAACTATTGGATGTAGTACACTCTGATTTATGCGGGCCGATGGAGACTAAGTCAATTGGTCAAGCAAAGTACTTTGTTCTGTTTGTAGATGATGCCAGCAGAATGACTTTTGTCTACTTCTTGAAGGAAAAGAACCAGGTGTTCCAGCATTTCAAAGAATTTCGAACCTTAGTTGAGAATCAAACAGGAAACAAGATAAAAATACTGAGAACCGACAATGGAGGTGAGTTTTGTTCACGTGAGATGGAGAGTTACTTAAAACAAGTAGGTATTGTCCATCAGAAGACCAATCCCCACACTCCAGAGCAGAATGGACTCTCAGAGAGGTTCAACAGAACTGTAGTTGAACGGGCCAGGTGTTTATTGTTTGAAGCAGATCTCGAAAAAAGTTTTTGGGCGGAAGCAGTTAATACTGCCGTATACTTAAAGAATAGAACGCCAGCCGCCAGTTTAGGCATGATGACACCATTTGAGAGGTGGACAGGTGAGAAGCCCGACCTGGCTCATGTCAGAATTTTTGGCAGTAAGGTTATGGTGCATGTTCCCAAAATACAAAGACAAAAATGGGATAAGAAGGCTGACAAATTGATTTTAGTTGGGTATCCAGACAATGTAAAGGGATACAGATTGTATAACCCAAAAACTAAAAAAATTACTACGAGCAGAGATGTCATTATTATGGAGAAAATAGAGACGGACACAGCTCAGATAATAGTAAATGATTGTGAAGAAAAGTCAGAGAAAGATGAAAACTTAGAAGATGAAAGTTTATCGGAAAATCCAGTTTCAGATCCAAATGATCCATCATATATTTGTGAGACATCAAACTCATCAATTTCCCAAGATGATTCTTATCAATCTGTGGCCGAAGAAGAGAGTATCCTAGAGGATGACGTCCAAATGGAGCAGGGTGCTAAGCGAATTAGAAAGCCAGTAGAAAGGTATGGCATGACCAATCTCTGTATCCTGGACAACCTGGAATCATGCGATGAACCACTCAGTTATGAAGATGCAATGAATGGACCAGATAAGGAACAGTGGAGACAAGCGATGACAGATGAACTGAAGGCTTTCAACGACAATCAAGCATGGACATTTGTAGATAGAAAAGAAGCTGATAGAATAGTGCAATGTAAGTGGGTTTTTAAAAAGAAGTATGAAAGTGACAATAGTGTGCGTTATAGGGCAAGACTGGTAGCAAAAGGTTTCACCCAAAAAGAAGGCGTGGACTACACTGAAACATACTCACCAGTGCTTCGTTACTCTACATTAAGACTATTATTTGCTTTAAGTGTTAAACTTAACTTTGAAATTACTCACTTAGATGTAACTACAGCGTTCCTAAATGGTTACCTAAATGAAAATGTGTATATGCAAGTCCCACCTAATTTGGATTGTAAAGAAAATTGTGTTCTAAAATTAAATCGTGCAATTTATGGTTTAAAACAATCAGCCAGAGCTTGGAATGAGAGATTAAATGATTGTTTGTTAAAATTAGATTTTGTGAAGTCAAAGTTAGAACCATGTCTGTATATCAAAAAATGTAAAAAGGAGCAGATCATAATAGCAATTTTTGTCGATGATTTTTTCATTTTTTCGAACAGTAGTAGTATGGTTAGGGATTTAAAAACTAATTTAATGTCAAAATTTAAAATTAAGGATTTGGGGCAATTAAAACAATGTTTGGGTATGAGGGTAAAAATGTATGAGAATGGCAGTATTTCCTTGGATCAAGAAAAATTTGTAGACCATATTTTAAGTAAATTTAATATGACAAACTGTAATGTTGTTGATACTCCCATTGAAAGTAATTTAAAACTAGAGAAAGGGGTAGAAGTTTGTAAACAATATCCATACCAACAACTTATAGGTAGCTTAATGTACTTAAGTGTTTTAACTCGCCCAGATATTTCTTATAGTGTAAGTTACTTAAGCCAATTTAATAATTGCTTTACCTATACTCATTGGAAACATGCAAAACGCATCCTAAGGTATTTATGTAAAACCAAATCATATGGGCTAATGTTTATCAAAGATAATTGTAAACTAGAAGGGTTTGTTGACGCAGATTGGGCCTCAAACACCTTAGATAGGAGATCTTACACAGGTTTTTACTTTAAACTTTCAGGAACCGTTATCTCATATGAATGTAAAAAACAACGTACTATAGCTTTGTCAAGTACAGAAGCGGAATATATGGCGATAGCGGAAGCCTGTAAAGAGGCTATTTATTTAAGAAACTTGTCTTCTGAAATTGTAGGCGGTTTTGATTATGTAATCATATTATATAATGATAATCAGGGCGCTCAGAAGTTGTCAGAAAACCCCTTATTTCATAAAAGAACAAAGCACATAGATGTGCGCCATCATTTTGTTAGAGAAGCAGTCGCTAACAATCTGATTAAAATAGTTTATCTGCCAACATCTGAAATGCCAGCAGACTTGCTGACCAAGGGATTGTGTAGTGTAAAACATAACTATTTTGTAAAGAAGCTAGGTATTCAAAGTATTGTTTAGTAGATATTTTACTATTGTATATTTTGCTTAAATTCATTATGTTCCAAAGTTTAGATTATTTTGATAAGTGGAGATGTTAGAATTAATATCAAAATAATGTATTTGAAACTATAGTAGCGCCATCTGTGGCGAATTGTGTACCTGCTTACATATCTGTCATACATAACCATAGATAGCCATAACTGTAGTCTGTGAAAAAATTAAATTTAGTCGTTGAGCAACCGCTACGTGTGTTTCAATATGTTCAACTCCGTCATCCTTGAGGGTCAAACGCCAACAGCATGGCACAGGGGCGTGGTGAAGTTGTTCTTCAAAAAGGGCGATCGGACGCAGCTGAAGAACTACAGACCCATCACGCTACTGAGTCATGTTTACAAGCTGTTCTCTAGAGTTATAACGAACCGTCTCGTACGTAGGTTTGATGACTTCCAGCCTCCCGAACAAGCCGGATTCCGCAAAGGCTTTAGTACCATAGACCACATACACACGCTGCGGCAGATTATACAAAAATCCGAAGAATATAATCTGCCATTATGCTTAGCGTTTGTGGACTATGAAAAAGCCTTTGATTCTGTCGAGACATGGGCCGTGCTTCGATCACTCCAAAGGTGCCAAATAGACTACCGATACATACAAGTGTTGCAGTCGCTGTACGAAAACGCCACCATGTCAGTTCGCCTCCAGGACCAGAAGACAAAACCCATTCGGCTCCAGCGTGGTGTGAGACAGGGCGATGTTATATCGCCGAAACTGTTCACTACTCTGTTGGAGGACGTGTTTAAGCTTCTGGACTGGAGAGAACTTGGCATCAACATAAACGGTGAGTACATGACGCACCTTCGGTTCGCCGATGATATCGTAGTCATGGCTGAGACCTTGGAAGACCTAGGCACAATGCTCAACGATCTCAGTAGAGTGTCTCAACAAGTGGGTCTTAAAATGAACATGGAAAAGACGAAAATTATGTCGATCTCCCATGTCGTACCCACTCCTGTAAAAGTTGGGAACTCAACACTGGAAGTTGTAGACGAGTACATTTACCTGGGACAAAAAGTCCGACTTGGTAAGTCCAACTTCCAGAAAGAGATCGATCGACGAATCCAACTCGGCTGGGCAGCGTTCGGGAAGCTTCGCAGTGTATTCTCGGCCCGTTTACCGCAATGTCTCAAGACGAAAGTCTTTAATACGTGTGTGTTGCCAGCGATGACATATGGAACAGAAACGTGGCCACTTACAATGTGCCGCATTAGAAGGCTAAAAATCGCGCAGAGGGCAATGGAGAGGGCCATGCTTGGGGTCTCCCTGCGCGATCGCATCAGAAATGATGAGATCCGCAGGAGGACCAAGGTTACCGACATTGCCCGAAGAATTGCGAGCCTTAAGTGGCAGTGGGCAGGGCACATTGCAAGGAGGACTGACGGCCGTTGGGGCGGAAAGGTCCTCGAGTGGTGGCCACGTATTGGGAAACGCAGCCGTGGTAGGCCTCCTACAAGATGGACCGATGATCTTGTAAAGGTCGCCGGAATCCACTGGATGCGGGTGGCGCAGGACCGATCGGCTTGGAGATCTTTGGGGGAGGCCTATGTCCAGCAGTGGACGTCTTTCGGCTGAAATGATGATGATGATGATGATGAACCTTTCAACTTAATTACGTACCCTTAACTTCTGTTATAGAAAATCCATTTTCAAGAGGCAGATTTAAACTTACTATTCTAATATAAACCATACAATAGGCAAGCCGACAGCCCTACCAATCTGCAATAATTGTTTGAAGGATAAATTGGGGACAGTGTGGAAGCACTGACCCAATTATAAATGAGTTTGTTTAGGCCCAGCGCTCTACGTCAGATTTACGATGTGTCTCGAACGACAGTAATTATGATGATGTCACATTTTCGAAGTAATTTACATTTTACTGACATCAAATAGTAGCAAATGAATAAAACCGTAGTAGAATAATCTGTCTCATGAAGTTACCTATGTTTTTCGCAAAGATTTGACTTCTTTTTGCTATATTTAAAGGCGAAAATAAGTGTAAGAAAGGAGCGAAAAAAGCAACACAAAATTGGACTAAACAGGGAATCGAACCTTGGACCTCAAGATTACAGCCTGGTACTTAAGCCACTAACCCATCAAGTAGTTATACAATAGGAGTAGAAAATGAAAATCAACGCACAAAGCATCAGTTGATTCAACACGGGGCCATCTCGGAGGGACAGTCGCGCACATAAAACAACACAATATCCGGCGCAGTATTGCATTCCGATCCGGCGCATGCATCGCGCGGATTATGCGCTTGTATTACGGTTCGCTTCTGATGCAGTTTTCAGTAGCGTCGCGCAGATGAGGTGCGGATTATTGGTGAATTACGGCCTAGATACGACCCTCGGCTGTTTCATTTGTGCATTTCAATGGAGCTATACAACTGGGGAAGTTTCAAATGACCTCATTTAGGTAAATGAAATAGCTGATGATGGTATGTTGGCATAAAGTTCATCTTAGCAAATTGAGGCCTTAAACCGATTTTTTAAAAACAAACACGACTAAGAAACGAATATTTTTGTATCATTTTGTCAATGATTATTTTTAATTATGATAAAGCCCGTTTTGCGTTTTGTGATGCAATAAAAAACTCAATTTAAACTATTTGCTACTATACTTAGATTTGAACTTTGATACTAACAATTTACTGACAAATTAGTTTTCTGAATTAAAATGAAATAATATTTCATTTTAAAAGTTTGAAACTGTTTTATCTAAAGTAATAGGTTAAAATAATTATATATAATTTTTTGAATTCGAACACAATGCACACAATTGATTTTTAGTTTAATGTCCTTGCCATAGATTTCTTTTTCATTTAAGACGTTTAGACAAATTAGAGTAGCTTTATGCGTTCCTAACAGTACCTTCAAAACATAAGACAAGCGTGTCAAACCTTCCTAAAGATGTTACTACAGGAATGTTAGTTTAGGATACCGGTTTTATTTATATTCCTACGAAAGAAACAAGAAGAGTTAAACACGCTTAATATTGTTCGCTTATTTTCTTACATACTTTAGCAAAATTTATTAAGACGACCACTTTTCCTCATTCTATGTATAATATGTATGTATTTACAAAAAAAAAGGTATATGAGTAATGTTTATCCGTTGTCTGGCACCCATAGCACAAGCTAATGCTTAGTTTGGGGCTAGATGGCGCTGTGTGAATAATGTCCAGAGATATTTATTTATTATTTATTATTCAATATTAACATTTACTTTAACAAAATTGAGAATTTAAGTTGATTGAGTTCTTAGTTCATTTTTTTTTTTTTTTCACACATTAAAATGCGCGTGTTCTTACTCAAACTGGCATTTAAAAGTAAAGTATTTTTTTTATGTAGCCCTGCTTATATGTATAGCCCTGCTTATTGTATGACTGTCCCACTGCTGGGCAAAGTATTTAAAACAGAATATATGTATTTAAGAATGTACTCGTAGAATTGGTGGAATGGAAGAGATTCCGGAGCTAACCTAAGTCGCATAGCTCTTACGCGGTGAAATATGAGGTAAATCCTCAAACAAGAATGGCAAAACCCGTGGTTTTAACAATGCCAATTTTGTTTCATTTTATATAAACATTAGCTGTGTTGGTGTCCAGTCTTACTTGAGGTTTTGGGTGCTGCCTCAGCGAAGGAAATGTGTTAATTTAAATGATTTTAGTACTTTATCAATGAAATAAAAAAGGCTTAAATTGTTGCTTAATAAGCTACTAAAACTTGCCTAGAAACCACAAGGATCGAAAAGCACATTTTTGTATTTTATTAACGAGTAATTAAACATATTATATCAGACAGTTGATGCCTATACTGTTCAAAGCAGTTAATAATTTTATCATTCGTTTTTTATTTTTGAGATCGCTCATTTAAAATAAAAAATAACTAAAAAAAACGATTATTAATCGATTTGGTAAACCTTCTCAAAATTTAAACTTTTCTTTTCCTTGCCATCTGCGGTAAGAACGAATGTCCAATGTCAATAACTTTTTCAATATTATTTCCGGGTAACCAATTACATGGGAGAGAGACCCTCTGTCAAAGAAAGTTGGACCACGAGGATAAACTTTTCCCCTACCAAACAAGAGATTTCAATTAGGTATAGGTATCAGGACTTGATATAGGTATATAGCTTACTAACGTAGCGTAAGTGTTCTAACAATTTTTGTTCAAATAATATTAAATTTGTACTTTAATCCTAGTCACACCTCGATGGCCTAGTGGTTTAAGTACCTGGCCATGATCTCGGGGTTACCGGTTCTGGGATAATTGTGTTGGTTTTTTTTTTCTCGTCACCTATCCGCATTCTAGTGATGCGTAAATTACCTAGTCTAGTGTATAATATCTAGTGTATTTTCACAACGTTAGCCTCCCTTTCATATTTGAGAAGATATCTCAAATCCACATTCTTGGTTTAACTTGGTTTCACAATAAACATTCAATTTTATTTAATTCGACCAAATATTAAAAAACAAAAAGGTAAGAACACTGTTTCAAATCCGGCATACAAATATTGCACGTTTTAAACATGCCCACATCAATAGCAGTGTATTCATTACAATAATAGCCTATTCTCTTGAGCGTATAATATCAAACACGACCATCCATTCACGTTAAATCCAAAATGCTATCGTTGAATAGGCTATCCGCTCAATGGATCGTATTATTTTATCTCGTGATTTCTATTTCGGCGTGCGACAATGGTGAACTCTGAGCACAATGCAATAGTATTTTATTGTAGGCCACAAATCTTCATTTGCAGCAGGGCAGGCCTTCGCAGTACGGAACAAAAACACCAACATTTATGTATGATTTACGCCTGCCGATAATTGCCTACCAAACTGCTATTGGGTTTAGTTCCGTTTTTATTGTTATGTGAAAATAAGGTGCTTTACGGTATGAACGCATTGTAACGTTACACGTTTGTTTTTAAAGAAAACTTGGTTTTTAAAAATAAATAACAAAAATAAAATAAAATTTTAATTAAATTTATTAAGATAAAAACTATTTCTACTTAAAACTAACTAAGAATAAAGATATTTACATGACATATTTACACACTTAAAGATAAACATAACTAAATTCTTAACTTAATAAAATATAAATTACACTATGTAATAATAAAAAACATTATAAATTTAAAATATTAATCCGCGCAATTTGCAAGTTACTAATGGTTCACTTATTCGTCTCACGGATCCTTAAAAAATCTTTTGTTTGCACAAAACTTGCTTGACCTTGGTCTTGTCGTATTCCCTTTCACTTTTTTGATCGGCTCGGCAGACCTCAAAATACAACTGAAGGGCGCGGACGTATTTCGTTGCCTATCAGCAAATTTATATTTTTTTAGTGCTCGACTTTCGACATTTTTTCGAAAAGCGCACGAAATGTATATATATATTTTTGGTGTCGTTTTGATGCGAACTGCCTACGTAATTAGGCACAACATTAATTCCC
Source organism: Mecyna flavalis (assembly GCA_949319885.1). Taxonomy (NCBI): domain Eukaryota; kingdom Metazoa; phylum Arthropoda; class Insecta; order Lepidoptera; family Crambidae; genus Mecyna; species Mecyna flavalis. The sequence continues at coordinate 7,807,085 of OX439426.1, forward strand.
CGATAGGGTAAGTGAGATGATCAGTTTTTTTTTATTCAAACAGTGTAGTCGCAATGTGTATTTCGTAGAATTTAGTTATTGTTTATTTATGTGTAACCTACAGTTTAGTGCTCATTATTTTAGTACCTAAATATCTAGTCTTTACTTTGATTTAACGTTTTATTTTTGAAAACTTAACGGTTGCCTTGCCTATCAACCTACCTACATTTTACATATCTCTTTGCTTTGATTCTTTTATTTTAAATTAACGTAATAAATATTAAATTTTCATTCCCGCTATTTTGTTTTATCATCCTCCGTTCTGATTGCGATCATTCATTAATTAATAATTATTAATTTTATTGGCCACTTCACCTTCTATTTATTTAAACCCGTCTTGGCTTGGGCTTTGCTTTGGTGATCGCGATCGACGGGCTTGTCATAGACGTGCGAGGCTTAAGCTGGAACATTCTGGAATTCCAGGGAACTAGTTAGGAGTTTAAGTTTGGTCGGCGCGTCCGCTTGAGGAACCAAACCCGGACCGCCGAGTTTATCCTGGCACCGCGCAGCTACTTGCCACGTTCCACCACCAGCGAGCCTCCTTCCACCTTCGGCCACCCTCGCCAGGGAAGTACGGGACACGGAAGTAGATTATCAGTTGGGCAAAAGAACCTTATTTTTAAAATAAATAATTTATTTGTGTACGCAGTGTGACTTTTACTCACCACCCGCGACAGCATAACGTGTTAAATTATTTATTGTTTTGGACTTTAACTTCTGTTTTAACGTAACTTGAGAAAAATCAAAACACATAACGTGTTTGATTAGTATATAAGTACTTTAGAGCAGTTATCAGCTGGAGTTATTTTGTCTCTTACTTAATATTAAGATAATCTTAATAATTATGTTTTGAGGTTACTTTTATAAATACATAATTATCTGATTGACGCAGCTATGCCATAAAGTTAAGTAAAGATGAAAAATAAAATAATGAAAGCACAAGTGTACGTCCATAAAATAACGCTGTAACAGTAATATCTTGAGTTTACAGAATAAAATAACAATTAATATGCAAAACGACAAGCACTTTTGCAGAAACGGCCGCGGCCCGTTAAATGTAAAACTGTCCGAGTAACCCGCGCCCGACAATGTATGTATAATCATATTTAAACAAGTGCTGGCTTCTAAATTTTACGCAGAATACTGATTTTCAAATTTTAAAGCTATGTAGCTAAAAAGATTTGCTTATAATGTTCCTTTATAAGGAAGATCGACTTATAAAGGAACAAGCTAGATCGACTATATGCTTGAGGACCATCATGGCCCAATATACTGAATATCGTGGGTGTGACGCATTTTTATGCTACCACGCAAAGACTACTTTGCTTGTGCGATGTAGGATTCGCGTCTTCTGTCATCAATACGGCAAACATTATGTTTTGACTTTTCAACCATTACAACCAAATCAATCGTCAAACTTTTGTAATTGTGTTTTCAATGGACAGGGTACAATTCCATGTAGGTGCTCATAGTAGATCTACCTACCAATTTACTTGCAAAACACTTACGTCGTCCTCGTAGAGTAGTTGAGGTTTATGGTATTGCACTTGGTCATGGGTGAATCGTTACGTATTAACTCCTGCGTCAGACTCGGTTTCCAATTAAGTCTGTCCCGCTACCATGTTAACGTCTGCAGTCGTGTCTTAAATCTTCGAGACAAGGGCCCTTTCAAACAAAATCTGATAAAACCCTTTTCAATACGCTATTGTCTTGTACAGGCCGCGAGTCGCGATATAAATCGGGACGCAAAGTATGGACTTGTTCTCAAATCTTTTATCATGATTATCGAATAGCGAATATTAATCTTCTATCACAATTAATTGTTAACATCTATTGCGCTTACCTAAAAAAAAACTTCTTTTAGAGAGGCAATATAAACAAAATTATAGTGCCATAGTTTTAGTTAAAGATATTACCTACTATGTTATTACTAATTTATTTGAAAGAACTTTTATGCAAAAATTGACGTAGAGATAAACGCTTTTTGCGATTAGAGGCTTAGTTTTGGCCGGTCCTTCATAATAGTATGTATTATTATTATAAATTATGCATAATTACTTTTTGTATGTATTATTATTATTTCAAGTGTCTGTTTGCCAAAGTATAAAAAAGTGCTCATACGCATGAGACGCTGCACAATTCTGTTATTCATAATAACATCGCGAAATAGCTAATCTCACATGACTATTATTTTGAAATAAGAGATTAGACGCAGGAACATGAACTTGATTTGTTTCTCGGAGCCACTGGTCCAGTTCTAATACAATACATAACAATAAGATTGGAGTAATAAATTTGGTTTTGTTAGGCGTTTACAGAGTTACCTTAATTTCAATTTTTGTTGAATGAAAAACTGAGTGTTGAGTGACGCGACGAGGGACATTATAAAGACTAAAAAAAACTGCCTGCAGTAATTTGCCTAGCTGTCACGTTCTTGGGCTTATCCAGTCAGGTTAAAGGATAAACCTCAGGGTACGAAATAATGCCGGGGTAACTTGGACGATTTGTTCAGCATCACTTATCTTACATATAATATGTAACAAGGGAAATGAAGTTTGACAACAATGGTTTATAATTTTTTAACAAAACTGTTATATTGCATCGTTTTTATTTGACTGATGCCAATGTCCATAAAGAAGGTCGCCATATATTTTTATTTGACTGATGCCAATGTCGAATAGAGAGCCCACTTAGAAAAACCCACACATTGACGTAAAGTTTACTGACATACACAAGCAATCACAAGAAAACTTTAGAAGCGACTAGCAACACGCCCCCTTAGGCCGCGTGGTCCGAACGGCTTGTCCGATCAATCGCAACTCATAACACATTTGATAAACACAGTAAACTATTTACGAAAGATTTTGTGAAAACATTGTCAATGAAATTCCAATACAAATAATATCGTTAGTGAGTCAGGCAAGTTGAGGTTATCATTTACAATAGGTAATAGCGGAAGCTTTTCTTCTGCATTTCTTTTATTTTGTGTAAACAATATGTACTTGCGATAAACACTACTACTACCTACGTAGGTACTATGATATTTATAAATTTTACAAATCACAAAAACCGCTTACAGAAATTTGGTTAAAGCTCACGTCCTCGGTTTTGGCTTAGCCAGTCAGGTCAGAGGATTTCGAGGTACGAAATGATGCCGGGTTAAATCTTCGACAATTTGTTGAGATCGCACTTATCTTACGTTAGATGTAACAAGAGAGTTTAAGTAAATTTAACAGCAATTTGCAGTATGTTAACTGTGGCGGTGCTTATTCCCTCCCGCTCTCGTTACACTCCCAGGCCGGATGGTATTGCTAATTGGGTTTCCTGGCTCCCGGAAATCGTATAAAGTTTAACTAATACGGCACAAGCTGCTGACACGCGCAGAACGTTACGGTAATTGCCTAGTACACGGCAACCTTTGCTCTCGGGAACATTGGCATCCCTGATATTCAATTAAAATAAGGTATTTATGCTCATCTCCAGCCGGCTTTCTCTTCATCATCAAATTAATTTAGTTGTACAATAGGTATTTAAATAAATTTTAAACTAAGTTTATTAATGCAATCTAAAATTTAATCTCAGCTGCCTGCCTGGTTTTGTATGGATGATGTAAAAGGAAATAAAAACCTTTTTTAGGTAATTAAGAACACGTTATAAGTAGAATTATTTTTATTTATAATGATAATAAAAAATGTTGTAATGTTAAAAGAATACTCGTAGTTAACAAAAATATAAAAATGTTGTGTCCCTATGCGTTTCGGCTAATTAGAAATGGTTTGACTAATGTTAATCATACTTTCACTTGCTTATGGCCAGGAGCCTCATGTTAAAAGGCGAAACTTTTATGTTTGGAAAATAATATACCAAGCCCTTTCATTCCCACTGCGAAGCCCCGACAAAGGTAGTATAGTGTATGTTTATACAAAATTATTTATAACGGATGGAATACAAAAACATTCCTGCACTCGGAACATTTTTAAAGCTTCCAATTGATGCTGAAAACGCAGACTTGTTTATGATAAAATTTGATGGTGAATATAGGTATGTATAGGTAGGGGTAGGTAGGTAGGTACATACCTACCTACCTACCCCTAGAGACACATGTCTCTTCCAGCGAACTTGTCTCTTCCTGCCTATTATGTAAGATTTATGATTTATTCATATGCATATGCATCGAGGTCTAATTCCACTTTGATCACCTGGGTGATATCACCCAGGTGACCATCGGCGACAGTTTGAGTATCCTCCGTACTTATATTCTTAGCGCATTGTCCATGTTCCAAGATTTGGCCGTAATACCGACAAGTGAGTAAGATGTTGATGTTGAGTAATTCATTGCTGCCCATAGTGCTCGTATAAGACGTGGACCGCCTTATTGGTCTTGTTACTTAAGCACCGAGCTGTGTTCTCGGGGTCCTGTTCAATTCCTGGGTCGAGTAAAATTTGTATTGGTTTTTTGGATCTCAGCTTAGGTAAGCGATCACCAATAGCATTAGCAAGCACGGTGAGTGTTATACTTCACCACTGGCAACAATCGGGATAATTTTTCCCATTCATCCCCAGTGGTGACAAAGCCAGTGGCGATGACTGGGAATAGATGCGATTAAACCTGTGCCTATACTGTAGGGATAAGTTAATCAAATGATGGATGATGGAGAATTGTGCCCTGCAGTGACACAATAAACTTTACAAATAATATGAGGATGGTAAAATATTCCAAACCGCTTTGAAATAGTGTAAAATATACCACATTTAAACTTATATAGTTCTCGGAACCCTGAAGAATGCGTCGCGATTACTATATGGCTTTCATGTTCATCAAAATAAAATATCACCAAGAGAGACCTTAATCGTAGGTAGTGGGACTGTTTTACGAGGGGCGAGAGGTCGCTTCGTCTTCGGAATGACCTCTCATGTTGTCGTGCATAATATATTATGCATATTCTTATGAAACACTTTGTTTCTTAGGCGCAATTCATATGATCAATTAGTGCTTTTCAAATGTAGGCCTTTGTTTGCTGCTAGTAGTATTTTTTTAAGTTTTTGCAGTGCATAAACTCTGATATTATATGCTAGCAGTACTTAAAATTGAATGGAAGATATTATGTTCAAAGTTTATTACTACATAGAAAGTAAATATTTAATTTGGAAAAAAATACGATTAATATTGTTTATGTAATGACGAAGGAAATATTATGATCGTTTTTAGGTTCTAAGACATAAAAATAATGTCAAAAATAGGATACGTTAATTATAATTAACAATTTCCGTTACGTTTGTCCGCCTATACGAGTATAAACGTGCCACTTTATCTAATTGATGAAAGAAAGGTTTCATAAAAAGAACATTTTAGGACAGTTATGAGTCATTCCTAATTGACGCATATCTCTTTAATAAGGATATCAAACGTCCTTTTATTTTTCCAAATAAGCGATTCCCGTATACTGATAAACGCTCTCAGTGCTCATTCATTCACCGTTTCACACTTTTCTTTTATGAAACTGACGACATAACAGCGATAAAATCACCCATTTAGTAAATTGGTGAGATCGCGGAGGACGCTTTTTTCGGCAGATTCTCTGTAAATGCTGGAATGAACCTTTAATATTACCAGAAAAACGTACCGAAAATACGAAATTTTGTGCTGTTGTTCAATTGTTTTGTAAATGTCTAATGTCACATGACAGAACATTGGGTGATCATTAACAAATATTTATATTATATTAAAATATTATCTTTGGGTTCGTTATATTAAATATTTTATAGGTACTTATCGAGCGTGGATGTGAAAATAATTTTATGTAGAGTTAGATTCAAAGGGTCTGTTATCTACGCTTGAAATGGGGCTTTCATCATAAAATGATTCCGAGTTGTTTGTGTTAATATTTTTTTGGATTATAATAAATTATGTAAGAATTAAGCAGTCCAATTATTACTTACTTGTTTTTTGGATAGACTCCATGATGGTGGACACTTAACTGAGTGTTTGTTCCTAATCCATGGTTAAGAGCATCGAGGATATAATAAAATAAAATAAAAAAAATGGCGTTGGTTGCGGCACTCAAAGCGCATTTTCAATAGAAAGATACTTTGATGACTGGGAAAAACAAAGACTATCGATAATTCTATTTTTTTCTGTAATTGGATTTGGAATTGGAAGTATTAAATGTACCTAAAAAATTTACTATTCAAATCATCGACTGGTAATAAACTTTCTCAGTGCGAAATGGAGTTTATTTCAGTAACCAATCTTGTTTGCGGAGGAAAGTTGATTGGAAATCTAGTGGGTATTTCCTCGATGGCCGAGAGTAACATGAGCAGTACATTTTTCATTTTCTAATTAAGGTTGATTAAGGAGCGGCAGATGTTTCGCGTTCCGATCATCGTCCGGAACGAAACGACAAATTAAAATATCATCGGACCCGACACTTAAACCATGACATGGTAACAGTGGAAAACGTTTAGAAATTTTGCGTTCGGGACGAAGTAATTAAATTCGTCGTCTGTAGAGCTAAAGCTGTATTTTGTTAAGGTTTTGATTCGCGTCAACAAAGCGAACGTCGTGGGCCGCAAATTGCTGGGCCATTGTTTGCGGCACACAAACATTCGCGTGCCTCGTTCCCTTTCTCCACAAAGGAACTCCATTTACGGAAAGCAAATCAGTCTCATTGTTTTTATTTTAAATTACTTATACTCGTAATACTATGAAGTTAGATGCTAAAGAGCGCAAAAGAAGTGAAGAGCGAAATGAGCAATCGTAACAAGCAATTTTTCGAGATCAAAGCTTCCTTTGACGTGATCGCTAAATAGGGAATCTCGTTTCAAATATTGTTTCCGAAAAAGAACCAAGTCGTTACGTTGTCTTTTATATTTTGTATGAGGTTTTGGTTCAAGTGTACTCTTATTGTCCTAATTGTTTTATGTTCTCGCAAAATTCACTTTATTTAGTCTTAAATAGCCTCTTCGTATCCATTAGGGAAAAGCTCAAACCTACCACGTCTTTTATTTCACACATATTCCACGGATCTTTAATAATATTGTAAATTATATAATCTCGATATCTGTATAAAAGGAAAAAAAAGTCCTTGAAATAAATGTTACATAACTACTTTATTAAAATCTAGTAGAATATATAATTTACATTTATTTATCGATTTTTTCTATCTACTTATATTCTGCTGGATAGATTTATGTAGCACATAAAAGAATAAAAAACAACTTAAACGGATTGACTTGCGGTTTAATGTCCATGTTTTAACACGACCTTTCAATTACTTACAGCAAATCGTAAAATGGTTTTATTTCAACGAGTAGATACACAGTATACGGAAAATAGCAGAGTACAATGAATAAACCATCTTTATTTGCATAAACAAAATAAATATAGAAGTAACAAAACATTATTGAGATTAACAAGTAACAAACATGTTTCGGCGAATTCGGCAGGCATGTGTTATTTACTACATAATTATAATGAATCCATTTGTGTATTGTATGCAGAAAATGGAGAAGTTAATACCTATGTCTATTCTACTTTGTGCTCGTAGGTGAATTGACTAGGGTGTATAAAAAAGTTATTGGACTTTGAGCACCTCGGATTCGGAATCAAGGTAGAATAGTGAAGGGTTAAGTACTCGTATATAGGCTATTTAGCTATTATATAATAATAAGGCTATTTAGCCAGACATGATCCACTCTTGACCACATTATAACTGAGAGTTTGTCGTCAAAAGTTGTGATTGGTTATTATAAATATATCTGGCACTTTCAAAATATTTATTTATTTATACTACTAATATATACGTAGGTTTTTTATGACACGGTACTTTTGATTTTTCTCTGACAGACAAGAACTGTCTGCAGCATGTCTACCATACTCACCAAAAAAGAAAACACCAACAATTAATTTTCCTTGAATAAAACACAGACATAGAAACATGTTCTGTGGAACTTTCATCTGCAAACAATAGTTGTAGTTTACTTTAAAAGGTAAACTCGGCAGTTTGTATTTGTTAACTGCGGGATTTCATGCAAATAACATTTAACGTAAACTCCCAATAAAGAGTTTGATTTAGTTTTGTTTAATAAGCGCAGATCATAATTTAAGCTACGTTAGTTATTACTAGTTATTAGTACAGCTGCTGTTTTTAGTGACGTTTTTATTATTCTTTAAGTGTTTGTCCCAATCTAGTCATTATTTGGCAAATACAGTTATTACATGCCATCTTTTTTTATACTAGGTCAGTTGGCAGACAGGCACGCAGTCCACCTGATGGTAAGCGGCCTCTGCGGCCTCTGCGGGCTATTCCATTGACGGAAGCTTCACCTGGAAACGTCGCTCAATGTGCTGCCAGAATGTAGGCTCATCTGATCTTCGAGCCTCTGATTTCAAGTGTACTGGCTCCCACATTAATCACTCGGGTCACTGCCGAAACACAGCCAGAGCTGTTATGGCGACAGATTTTACCTGTGGGTGGTGGGTGATAGCTAGCCAGTCGGACTCTGAAAAATTCCTACCACCAACCAGACCCACGGTGGGAATTGAACCCACAACCTCCGTGTTTTTATACCTGAGCGGTTTAGCTATGTTCCACGAAGGCGGTAAACATAGATAATAACATAGACATAGATAATGTTTCCTCTGTGCCATCTGACCACCTAAAAAGAGACCAGTTTGATCATACCTACACAGACTTTCGACTGGTTTCCTCACAATGTATTACGTTACTGCCGAGCAATGAAACATCCATATGCGCGCCGAGACCAACGACCTTAAGAATTTGAAGCTACATTAGAAACCACTTCGCTACCACAGCTGGAAGTACAATATAGAGTAATAAACTATTTAACAGCAAGTGAATTCTCTCAAAGTTCTCTTTAGTAAAAAGTAGTTTCGTTAGCACAATTCAGGCATGTAAGTGAGGGACACGGCGCCGAGCAGAAGGTGAATACATTAACATCGCCGCTTTGAAGCACCGGTCACGTTTGGCGTTTTGACGTTTCCTTAACTGTGTTTTGCATAGGAAATAGGTTATGGTTAGGATCTGCTGTCAGTTATTTTATTAGGAGTGTATCTATTTAAAATATTTTAAGATTGGTAGTATTAAGTCCTATTGTGTATGTCTCACACCGTTGTTTGTCCTCACTAAACTGACTAAATAAAGGGGCGAGCCGGTGTTGCCTTGTGGCAATTAACCGTCCCTTCACCTCTTGATTACAGACAAAATTGATTCTATAAATAATCGAAACTAGGGGACTATTACAACGTCCACAAAGTGAAGTAAATAGAAGTTACAAAGTTCTGTAATTGACAATCACTCACTATCCAGACACAGACGATGCTAAAAAGACAAGTCTTGGAGTAATTAAAGTTCGCAAATGTCTCCGAAGACTGGCCTGTCGTCTGAACTAGCTGGCAGAACCGACTTCATCGCTCGTTAAACTGATACATTTATTACTACGAACTTGAGTATATAAAACAAAAAGAATTTCTGCGCTACATTAGTTTGTCCAGCCACTTTGGTTTTAAGTTATAGATGACTAGCTTCTGCCCGCGACTTCGTCCGCGTGGACTACCTTTTAGTAGCCTAAGAGGTTTTACGGTTTCGTACATCAACTCGCGTACTCCTCTGCTACCCCTCTCGTGTTCTTTAGCGAATGATTGGATTTTGCACTGCGGAACCCTAATCATAGGCTTAAGGTAGCTATCGCAGTAAGCTCCTATAAACTATATTAAAAGATTTTTTCTTTCAGCATAAACATGTAGATTTTTCGCTTTGGAAACACGTGAGCAAGCCACATAGAGCTGACCGTGAGAAAAACATGGCGAGCCCAAATGTATGCCTGCTACCTTCAAGATCTGACCCTGCGATTTGTTTATCGTCATTGAAAATGCGACTTTCAATGGGAACTGCAGGCGTTTAAAATTGAATGGCAAGTTGTTGGGTATAATTGGGATGCGCGGTATAAGAACATTGTCTCCCTTAGCTTCTCCAGTTAAAATTGTCGCTTTTACAATGTGCCTTCCTAGTTCCGTAACTCGCAACCGAGTACCGTTACATAATCTTGGCGCGTCCAGGTTACGCATTAACAAAACGGGTACACTCATTTGTCAACGCGTAATTATTAAAATCGTCATATTTTAGACAATTCACACAAATTCTTTGTAAATTCTAGCCTAAGCTATATTATTGTAAAGTTTCATTAAAATCAATACAGTAGTTTTTACGTGAAAGAGTAACAAATTAACGTTCATCAATCCGCCCCACGGCCGGTCGCGATCGGTACCGCCGCAACCGCTATGCCCAATATCTTCGAAAATATTCATTTAAATTACATGCTGTAAAGGGCCATTTTGATCTATATTACATGCACAATTTATTTAAGGTACTTATTTAGATAAGGATTAATACTGTATTGCTTAAAATCGCTTTTTCGTAAATAAGCCATTATTTTTTTGTTAGTAAAGGATAAAAAATGGTTATTGTGGGTTATCCCTAAGAGATAGACATATACCATCGCGGACTTTTTTGTAAACCTTTTTAAGGTGTACAATATTGTAGTACATTATTTTGATCTATCTCGAAGGTTTCAGCCAGCGTTTGCAATGTAAGCGCAAAAAAAGGTGTTTATTTACGACCTTTAACTATTAAAATCGTCATATTTTAGACAATTCACACAAAATCTTTATAAAATGTAGCCTATGTGTTATTCTGATGTATGAGCTATAATATTGTAAAGTTTTATTAAAATCCATCCAGTAGTTTTTGTGTGAAAGAGTAACAAACATACTCACAAACTTTCGCCTTTATAATATTAGTAAGAAGTAATATTTGCTTATTTGGTAAAGTTTTGACATTTCGATTTACGCCGCAAGTTGTAATAAGTACCTATTGCTAACCTAAAAACTATTGGCATTTTTCTAATCAATGGTCGAAATTTTTCGGTCACAATTTGAAGCACTAACATCATTAAAAAGCTTATATTTGTTGTTTAGCGTTGCATAAATAATAGTTCGTGAAATAATTTGGCTTTTTAGTATTCTGCTATTGTAAAGGTGATCCTTTTTTTCCTCTAAGATAGTTAAAATAAACGATGATGTCACAAAATTTTATTTACTATTTAATGTGCATCGCATACCAATTTTTATTGCACTTTCGGAAAAAATTGTGTACGTTGATGTGTCGCTCAATATATTTGATCAATACGTGACCTTGCTTCCGTAATAATAACCTTTAGTTAAAAATATATTAAACATTTAAGAAACCCTTTCTAAACATTTCCGTTACAAAAATATAACGGCCATTAGAATCAATGAGAAAACCTAGTTTTGAACCCTCGTCAGGGTCTAAAAATATTCGTTGACTTATGAATTCTAGGGAAATACTCAATAAGCTGAGTTAAATACAATATAAACCTTTATCAACGAAAGGCAGGCGTTGTGCCCTTTCGTTGGGTAACTATAACCGTCACCCCTTGAGATGACAATTCGAATGAAGTGGGGTCTCAATTGAAAAAGTGACTGCTGCATAATGAGGGTCATTAAAATACGAATGTGTCATAAAAGAATCACATGAGTATTTTAATGACTAATTATGTACAGTCACATACATAACTTTATCTTCATTCATACGATAATATGTCTATTTTATAGTCAGGATTGATGAGCAAACGCCCTAGTTACCAACTTAATCTGTATGTAAAAGTTAGTACTGACATAATGACTGACGTTTGTAGTTTTTAAAATCCATAAACAATTTAGACTCGAGTTGATTTCGATTCTCAAATCGATTGTTATAATTTCAGCATCGAATTAAATGTATAGGAATGGAACATAAAATTACTAATCGAAATCGAAAAAACCTATTAATTTTTACTTTTAAAGAAGACGTTCGAAATTTGAACGAAATTAAGTATCGGTTACCGACACTAAAATGGAAACATTTCAATGCAGCCACAGATACTTATATCTAAATGTAGGGCGTTTGCTCATCGCTCCTGAATATAAAATAGACATATTATGGTATGGATGTAGATAAATACCATTATATTTGGAATATCGTTTAAATAGTTGAATGAATAACTTTACTTGCTCATGTCATTATACAAATACATATTTTAAGTGTCAAAGAAGTTCTTATAAAATATCTATGTCCTATTTATAATAATATGTAGCTTAAATCATTTAATAGAAGTGACCTTAAACATCTTCAACACAAGACGTGCATGTGCATATGCGTATAAGGAAGTATAGGTACGTTCTTTTCCGCATTCTTTAAACTTATTTTGTTGGTTCCTCTAATCTTCAAGCCTTTCATTTCAAATATGCATTTTGAAATATATAAATAAATGTCTATTGTCTAAACATAATAATGACTGGTCACAAACTTCGAGGGTATAAACAAAAGAATATCGACCAGACAATTCTGTTATTAATAAAATGGAAAATACGAGCTAAGCAATGCAAATAATAAATACAGCGCAATACATTTTATGACAACGTATTTACTTGATCCTTTATAATTTTGTTACGTCGGTATCTTCATACATCACAACTTAAGGTTATCCTTCAAAAGACACGTTCATACAGTCTAAGAATAACCAGTGTTTGTCGGATAGACCAAGATAATAAGGATTCTGACTTGGATAAATTACGTGTTGTATAAAAGCATCTAAACCTAAGGTAAAGAAAGGTTAACGCACAATGTGTCGTTCTCGAATTTAAGATTTCAACTTTAAATCTAAACTAATCAAATTCAATCCGTTTCCAGAATGTATGTAAAGGGTATCCTTTACATACACAAAACTTTACGGGATTTGCTGTTTGTAATATTAATACATTACACGTGGCACGATAACGTAGAATAAACACTGATGTATTGTGTTACGATATAACCACAGAATAGTTATTATACCAGGTAGTTTAACTCAAGCCCGATCTTGAAATAAATACCTACAGCCCGCGCGGAACGTAAACACGCATAGGGCGCCCACCTACAGTAATTTAATTAGGTACTTCTGCCTGATTTGTGTTTCTATCTAGTTTTGTTAATGTATTTTGTGATTGTAAATATTTTTTTATTTAAACAAATAAAATACATTAATTAATTTTGATAAGTAGATTTAATTAAAAGCCATGGTTAGTTATAATAATATGTTTTGATTTAAGACTTAATACCTAACAAATCAGTTTTATAAAGCGACCGAAAAATACTTGCGACTCGACTGAGACAGTACGAAACACTTTATTATTAAATTTAATAGTATGAAAAATCCGCATTCGTATTTAAAACTTAATCATAAATTGTTTTTGGAAACATGGACAAGGTGAAGAAAAAGTAAGTAAGTACTTGTACTTATTTTTATAACAAAAATCGCACGCTCGCTGTTTAAAACAAGACGCTGTCCGTTCGTCACTGGCGGCACATCCGCGACTGGTTGCACCCGGAGCGCACCCCGAGATCGGAGGCGCGCAGGGTGACTCGCGCGCGCCCGTTTATATGAAGTTGGACTACTGTATATATCATTACCGTGATATAACGTAGTCCTGATAGATTCTTCGTTATAACTTTAATTAACGCTCGAATGTACAAATAAGTTGCCAAAACTAATTATAAGGTTCAGTAACTATAATTAAAGTTACGCAAACTTATGATGAGTAACAGAGGTGCCATATTTATTTCAGTGTCCTTCTAAAAGTGGAAGACGCTGAGCTAGGCAATACTTTCAAGTCTTGTGATCCGGCGTCATGAGATTTTATATACTGCGTGTTTTTTTAGTCGTTGTTTTCCCGCAGCAGAACGCTTCACCTTCAGTAGTACTATCGATTTACATATGCAAGTAATTTTTTTTTTGAAATTTTTTTTTTGATTTTTTTTTAACTTTTATTGAATTTTTTTCAAAAATTTGATGGTAAAATGGAAACCAAATGTGAGTAAATAGAAAATAATCATTTTTGTTGATAAACGCGAAGGCCAATGACCCCGGCCGGTAACCGTCCGTGACGCAACTAGTACTATTGGTTCGAGTTTCGTCTATCATAATCGTAAAACTTTTGATTTGACCAAAAAAAGAACTTTATTAATTAATTTTACTACTAAGATAGAATCATTTTACTGCGGGAAAAGAACGACTAAAATTCCACGCTGTATATCACACAGACCATTTTTAGATACATGATTTTAATTGAAAAACTAGTAACTGAGGGATTAGTTGCTGTATTTTAGTGAAAATGTAGCCACCAATCCTATTCAAATATGAATAATGTTCGATAAGTATGTATTTTGTAATATAACAAACTGTATCAATGCAACTAAAACACGGCTTTTGCAAAATGAGGTCACATGCTTAAGGTAATCCCAAAACAAGTTTCGTCTAACTACACGACCGATCCGAAATCATGATACTAAAACCAATACCAACGAGCCATTTAAGAAAAAACAATACAACCCTAGCAACATTAATTCTATATTTATGAAAAAAGGGAACCGCTAACAAAACAACTCGTGTTTATACCAAATGTCTGCAAACAACGAGTAGGACGTCGTTAATTTCTGCCAACACAATCACAATAATAACTGTCTTTAAATAAACAACCGCCAACGGAAAAGGGGCAGAATCACAGAGAATAAAATACACGATTTCACTCGAATTTAATCTAGTTTTACTTGCAGCTCTGAACAATGTTGTTTTGGGGTGAGTAATTTTGTTACAGTCTAAATACGGGTAGATTAATATCGTTGAATTTACAACACAGCTTTATTATTCACAGAAGTGTCAGCTTTTCGTTATTTAAGGAAATAAAATTTTCATACTGTGATCATCATTGCGGGCATTAGGCATTCTCAAAAGAAATTTTCCTAATTGCGATTATTTTTCGGAACAAACAACTAGAGGGACGAGTTGTAATCTAAATTGTTAATTAGATGGCCTGTTTTGCAGATTTTATTTAAATAAATGTTATTTTATTACAATTTGCGTTTGTTTGTAATAAATTATTGTAGACTCAAATTTACAATTCATACAATGATTTGTTACTTAATTAATGTTTAATGTTGCAGACTGGGGTGTTAATTGTCGGTTTTGGTTAGGTTAGTGGTAGGACTTTTTGGATTTTGATTGATAAAGCGTTATTTGCAAGCTTTTTAGCTATTGTAGTAACGTTAATAATGGTATGACAGTTGCACTTATAATTTAAAGCAAGAAGATGAAACTGTATAAAAAGGTACGGGGATACTTTTAAAAATAGTATACACTTTACTGAGAGTACTTGTTTGTTGTATATGACGATGATGCTAAGAACAACAACGACAGGAAGTTTAGTTATAACAAACTAAATAATTTGGTGTTTTTTTTACTGGCTCAGTTGGGAGACAGGCACGCAACCCATATGATGGTAAGCGGTTACTGCGGCCTATTCCATTGAGGGGCACTTCATCAGGAAGCGTCGCTCATAGTGCTGCCAGACTGTAGGCTAATATAACCGGAACACAGCCAGAGCTGTGTAGCCTACAGTCTACTAAAAACCGTATTTATATGTCTAACGAGATAAACTTGAGGCCCTAAAACGGCATCCAGTCCTTTTTCAGTCTCAAGGGGCAATCATATACATAATATTTTATACCGCCTGCGAGGAGTGAATGCGGTTATATGTAGAGATACGTGCTGTGAAATGTATACAGGTGTGTGAATGTGCGCATGATACGTTTTATAGTTATATGAGTTTACATATAATATATGTAAACTCATATAACTATAAAACATATCAATGTCATTGCTCGTCCGTGACGGTATATCTACTATCGCCAAAGAAAGTGGACTTTGTGCTACTTACACAACTTTCAGTAGGTGAGTTATAAAATTATGCCTCTTAGCCGAAAACGAATGTTGAATATTTTAATCTGTTGAATATTGTTTCATATTCCGTTGTATGGTATAGATAGGAGTTCATTTCATATAATAAAATGCTACAAAAGTAAGTAACTATTCGCTTAAACAGTAGCTCAACAAACTTACTGTCGACACAACTCATGACTGATTTAGATTTAAACCGTCTATTCTGATATTGTAGATGAGCACTACAAATCGAAAACCGATTCATGAAATGGGTAAATAGGAATTGAAGTTTACAAATAGGGCATGGTAGTTTGTTGAAACGCGAAAAGCGAAAGAAAACGCGCGAAAAGCGAGTAAACTCATTGCATGGCGTAAAACTAATACAATGTAAAGAGTAAAACGAGTCAAGATTGAATTTAACAAAACACATGGTTTGAGTTTCGAATAGTAACTTCGTGACTACGTCTCAAGAGTGTTTGTTCCGTAAATACAATAGTGGTGTTATGTCTAAAGTTCGGCATTGTATACGCACCCTTTGATATGAGTGGCTCGTTCCGCCGCAGGCTCCGACTGATGTCTAACTTACAGTATCGAGGATAACAATAAACTACTAGTACATATTTGTATTAATGTACTAGTTCGTGGTTAAATATTTATCGACGAAAATCGCTTGTGAATATTGGTACTTTGGTAAGTAAAGTTGCGGCCTTGATGTAGACAAAACAGACATTGTGTACTTTAGGAGAAGCGCCCTTTGAGGGAACAGTGGTTTTACTAGTAAGTTCAAAACGTAAAGGTTCTCGATTTTATTCCCGCATTGTGATTAGTTTTTGTTTCGACTATTCAACTATTCAACTATATTTCGAAGTTCAACTGGCTGGCAACTGATCCAACTCTACTCTGAATATCATTCAGAAATATTGACAAGCTGGATTTTTCTGGTATAATATTTTTACAGTACCATAGATTGCGGTTAAATATCTTAAAAAATCGTAGCTACATGACGACAGAAGTTACAAACATTTCTCTGTGTTTGCTAGAACTGGTGGAGAAATTAGCCTTTCTTCCCCTAGTTTGAAAAAAGTTGGTTTACGGTTCACTGGTAGTTATTCAATTGTGGCCAAAGCGTATGGGGCGTAAACTCGACTGATCGCGACGGACGAGTGCCTCCAACGACCTCTTTTACGCCTTGTAATACGACTGAAAAGGGATTAAAGGCATTTTGAAAGCAGCGGTTTCATTTTATTGCTTTCTCTCTCTACTATAAAGCTTAATGTGATGTTGGTCTGGCTTCATTCGAAATAATAAACTTTTAGAGTTCCTATAAAACGGTATTTATGTAGTTTAAAATGGATGCTGCGCAGGTAGAGGTAACGGAGTCGGCAAATGTTTATGGAAATTATCAAATTGTACGTGGTTAAGTTAGCATTTTGTCGAATTCATTCTTTGTTTTAAGGTCTTCCTTTTAGAATTATCTTTATCATAAAAGATGGCATTGGGAAATTTAATAAATCTAAAACCAATTTTGTAAAACAGTGAACATCTATCTACCTAACCCATTACCTAACCGATTTTATGACCGATACACCCTTATTTTTACCAATGCGATCATTTTCCAAAATCTGGCTTATGTAATCAGAGTTTCAAAGCGCTCAAAATATAAAAGCTAACATTATTAAAAATATTTAAACTGTGCAATTAATGAAATAACTTCAAATCGATAGACTGCGGTTGTCACAAGCATGGTAGCGCGGTTACGAATTGCGGCCGCAGCGGAATAACCATTGTATTGGCACAAAGGTACGCATGATGCCGGCGGCTATCATGGTAATATTGATTACATTTTTTGTGTGATAGAGTTATGCTGCAGACAGTTTCCGACCGAGGAAGTACCATCCACTTACCGAAAATCGATGTCTGAGTAGTTGCATTGTTACTGCGTTTCGATCGGTGAGTGAGAGTGCCGGAGGCCCGATCTTCTCCCCACTCCGTATAACTCTTCACTTTTTAACTAAGAAGTAAGATCCTAGTTGCTGGTATTCCTTTAACATCGGGTATTACACATGCCTTATTTTTCAAATAATTATAATAATAGACTTTCGTTTATTTTCATATGCTTATTATAGTCTCAGCTACTTTGGGATATTATGAATGCATTTGTCGCTGGCCGATCGTTGCATTGGGCTTATCGTGATTTGCCGGCATTTCATGATCTGCCCAACTTGCATCGCCATATCGTTCAACGTTGGACGCAGTTGGACGATTTGTTCAGCAATACTTAGGCATATCGCAATATTAGAAAGTAATTGAAGCTATGAATTTTATTGCGACCGAAGTACATAATGCGAGTTATTGCGGCAAGGTACGCGTGGCGCAAGCGAGGCGTCATTGGTATTCACTGCCGCGCGCTGACCAGTAAACTGTTTGCTGTCGCTGCCTATGAACACAGCAATTTGCTACGACTGTACCGTGTCTATTGTGCGATGCGCGCTAAAATTCTTCATTCTTTATGTTACATTGTGTGTGTCTTGCAACTTTTGTGTCATTTATTGTGGTATTTTTGTTCCTTATTGTTAAACTTGCGTTAAAGTTAATCCTTTACTTATTTATTTCTATTATAAGCGCTGTTACTTTTTACGTTGTTCTTAGTGCACAATTAAACAAATAAATATCCTTGGACATTATTTATCCAGGATCATCTAGCCCTAATCATGGCTTTTTTGTAAATACATAATATATTACCTCTAACATAATTATAAAGTTTATTGTGTTGTAAATGTGTACAAAATTTTATAATCTGTTGTTTGTGATCGAGAAGACAAAACTAAATCTTTTCATATTTTATTGAGTTTTAGAACCCAATATCGAAGTAAAGTCATAGGTTTAATTTTCACTTTATGTTATTTGCTTTTGGGGCTGAGAAAAATCTGCCAGCATAGCTGTGAAATAACACTTATAACATGTGAGAGTACACATGAAATAAAGAAGCTCGGATATCAAAGGAGCATAGAGTATGGCAGCGCTTTTGACGATCCTCGCTGCACAGCGTCCCTCAATGAAATAGGTCGTAATGGGTCCATACTGAGTGTCTGTCTGCCAACTAGATTGTATACAAAAATGGTCAAGTAGGCCAGGTTTTTCTAATTTTTTAAATATGTACTGGCATTTATGCCGGTGGTGGGATTTTTTTCTATCCATGATACCTACTACAATTCTGTATTAAAAATCAAAATGTATCTTTTGTTTGACATCTGCAGTACAAGGTATGCTTAGTTTTGAGCTAGATGGCGCTGTGTAAAATAGCACCGGATAGTTTTAGTTTATTAATACGAAATAAAAACAAAAGCTTTATTTTTGTCTGAAACTCATAAATGCGTGAGTCTGTTATGACTTTTCATTAGTGAACCTTATTTGACCCTTGTGCTCATTTTGCACTCTGTGAAAAATGCTGTCTTTATCTTTTGCTAACAGTAATTTAAGAAAATGTGTTTGCACGTCACGTAATAACATCCTATTTTTCATGTTAAAAAGTGCCTGAAGTTTTTCCCCGAGTGCACATTACATTTCCCCAAATTACCTGTTAACTGAGTGTCCTAATTTAAGATGAGGCGTAAGAGAATATAATTAGTTGTTAATTTACTTTATTTTAACAAGCAACCAACTTAGTTTGCTCGCAGCGCGATATTAGTATGATACGAGTTACTGAATGCGATAAAATGAAATGCACGAGTTTCCTATTTTCCTTCTAACTCATATGTATTTTATGCAATTGAACAAAATAATAAATTCACGACGGAAAAAAAACTAGAACTCGCAATTTATTATCAGTATTAAACACGCGCGAATTGATTTAGAATTTTAAAATAAATAAAATATCTCTGGACAGTATTTACACAGCACAGCCAGCCCCGAACTAGCATAACATTACTTGTGTAGTGGGTGTTAGTCAAACGACGGATAGACATTACTTATAGATTTAGAATTCCATCCATGACAAGCATTTGTATTTACTTATACTGCGTCTAAATATTAAAATCTTTTTATAGGCCTAAAAGTTGTAGTTTTGTTGATTTGGATACTTGTAATATAAGTAGTACAATAACTGCGAGATTCGATCAATGTATAGGGATGTTAAATTTGTCTGAAACTCACTTGAGATGCAGAGTACCTACAACAAAGTGCAGACGCGTTCGAGACTTAGGAATTAGTATTAGTCTTCGTAATAGGAATCTCACATTGGAGATCACAAGTTTAAAACCAACAGAGCATTACAAAGCACTCTCAGAGAGCAATTAAATTATCCGCACAACGTAAACGCCTTGACTCCGCATATTAAATCAGGCGGGCGGCAGGTACGCACCAAGTTGGGCCCGTGAGAGGCTAGTTTGTTCTCGCTGTTTGCCGTTAAACCACATTTCAGCTCCATTGAAAACTTAATTATGTCCTCGGCTACTAGGTAACACAGCAGGACGGCGCGACATTGTTACAACGTTTTCTTAATATCATTAGGAGGCTATTAAGTGGAGTGTTACATGGGCGTACGAAAGCTAAATGTGTGGCTCGCTTAGGGAATTCCGGGCGGAACTTCTGTCTCTATTTATTTTCGAGGCCAAGTAAATAATTCGGTGTTCGAACTGCTGGAGCTGGGCTGTTCTGCGTACAGAAACATTGTTATGGAATTCGGAACGTGACCGCCTCTAGGTTCGCTGAATGTACCGCCTCCTTCCGGCTCTAAAACTGTTTATTGTTATTTATTAAACCCCGTTTGGTGTTTTACGGAATAAGTCGGTTTTAAGCTTGTTTAATTGATTTATAATAATTAAGTGTTAAGTTACGTATTGCTATAATTAATGGTCTGTTTAGAGTTGAATAGAATAGAAAAAAAAATTAGGTATTTTTACAATTATTTAACTTAATTTAATTTAATTTGTTTGATATTTTAAAAACTGAAACACATTGAAATGGGCGTTTCCTATATTCATCATAATTACGAACATCATGGAGATGGTCTCTAAATTAACAACAAATACTAGTTTCTATTAGATTCGCACTATTTTGACTTTTGACTAATTCCAAATTTTTACAAATACTAACACACAAAATTAAAAAAAACAGTATGAACCTATACTGGACCTACTAACCCACAGACAGCACGTATAAGTCGTAGCTCTATTGTATTTTATGTTCTATTGTATAAGATCTTTTACTACTACTCGAACTTATCTTTCTTCCAACTGACGTGTAAAAAAGAAACTTCCAAAGTTGCAATGCACATCGGACAGGTGAAATAGATGAGATTTTGCAATGTTTTCTGCAAGAAGTTTGCTTGTTTCCCTTTAATGTATTGTTCCAAATGTATTGTTTTTTTTTTATTGTAAATCTGTTGGCAGACAGGCACACAGCCTACCCGATGGTAAGCGGCCACTGCGGCCAATTCCATTGAGGGACACTTTGCCAGGCTGTAGGCTTAACTGGTCTTCGAGCTTTTGATTTCAATTGTACTGGCTTGTTTGCCACATGTTAGAAATATTTTTGGAGTGGATACTATCAATCAACTGTAAAAAAAGAAAGCGATTATAGTCGCAATATAAACGAGTTACCTAGCGCAGTGTGAATTCGCAATGAAATTGGATTCATCGAAATTTCATTCGGAATTAAAAGGCCGCTGGTGGAGCCTTTATTTACCGCAGAACGATTGAATACCTTTTAGAAAATAGTTACCTGTTCATGTGTGAATTCGCGAGTTAAATTGACTAACCGAAAAATATAATTGATTACGATTTTTTATAAATAAAAATTGGCCAGCGTTTCTCTCTTTGGACGGTTGGACATCAGTCTGACACGACCTCTAAGAGAGACTAGTTGTGGGATCAACGGGTTTGCGTGCCTTTCGAGGCGCGCGGCGGGTCCAGGCCTCCGGCATTCACACAAACCAGACGAAAGACAATAGTAGTCACTATTATTTCACGCTGGTGTTATGTGAGAGGGTGGTACTACCCCAGACGAACCGGACCATTCGTAACTCGTATTTTCTTAACATCCATCATACATTTTCGGTCCGACCTGGGATTTAAACCTAGAACTTGATTTGTTGTTATATAGAAAACAAAAGTAATACCTTATTTCCTCCTATCTAAAGACCCTACAGTCACAAAAATAAGGTAGTTTTGAAATTTAGAACGTATAACTAATTTTGTGGACCGTACCTTTGTTGAATTTGATTGCATAGTTGATTGCAATGTCCACAACACAATTGCTAACTTATTTTGTGGTCGGATCAGTGTGTGTGATGTTGTGTGTTAGGATAATTAATAAATTTAAAACCACTTCATATAATTGACTCTATTAAGCATTCAGGATGTTCAAAATATTCGTCGTAGATACATTTATTCCGTTCATGTTTAAAAATTTACTAGTTTACTGCAAAGTTCCTTAATTCATCAATAGGTTCATTTATTAATACGAAAAAAAAGACGAACAATGATTGTAAATAACAGCTTTTCATTTAAAAAAATACTGATTATTCAAAAATAACTATGTATTTAGCAAAACATCAATGATTGAAATGTTGACAATGTGATACAAATGTTCTATTGCCTTTTGTCGAACTTTAATTTTGCATTGTCGATTCCTTTTCAAGACTCTTTTTATTGCCAGCGCTAGTGTTTTAGTGAAATTGATCTTTACACAACATTTGTATTAAATATTTGTGAATCTTTCTAATTACTAAAATGGTTGGAACTGATGCTATAATAAGTTACTTAACCTACAATAAAAATATATTTTCAATAACTTAATACCAGAGAAACCTACATTCTGTTTTAAAATGGTTTCAAAACAAATACTCTACGTCATCAAGGTAAATTAACCTAAGTCAAAACTATCCCCGTAGATGATCAAAATTTCACGCAAACGATCCAACGGATACAGTAAGTCCACTACGAATTTATAAACAGCTCTGCATCATACCGGGTTGACAACCGACCAGTATTAACAAACTGATAGCCCGGACGTTTATAATCACAGAATCTCAAGTTCTCGACCCTCCTCTATTTTTGATTGACTTGCGCAAAGCACTCTGACACAATACGAGGGTCACAGTGTATATAGCTCGCTTCTAAGCAGAGGACAAATAAACTTGTTACTGAACCGAAATAAAGTTGTTTAATTGCCCGATGCAGTTGAGTTTTCGACGCTTTCCAAATTAATCCGTCACTGGTTTCTGTGGACAGAGTGTATACGGAAGTTGTAGCTTATTAACTTTAATGTGGTTCCAAATTCAGATTAGGTATTGAAGCGATGTGACTTGATTACCCTTTGGGCCTGTTTGTCCGTCCACTGTTAGACGAGTTCCTGGTAATGAAAGCTGAAATCTCAATTGATGTTTATCTTTTTAATTACAAACAAAATAAGCTCCTTTCATTGTAAGAGATACCACGAGGGTGGTGCTGAGGCCTGCAGCCCGCCTGATGGTAAGCAGTTCTTCTGAATGTTTGGTGTTGCAAGCAAAGACTTCACTTGTGCGTCGCCGACGCCATAATTTTAAAAGAAAAACATAAAATTAGCAAAAAAAAATTCGCTGCCAACACCACACCTGTGTTTTTCAATTTGAATTGTACATATAACAGTAATTCTAAAGTACATAACATTGTATTTTTTAGGGAAGTAACTCCAGGTAAACGAAATAAATAAATAAAGTTCCCCATAAGCTCTTGAAATCCACATTTTCATGATTCCCTCTGATTTTAATTGAGCTTAACCTAATTAGAAGTTATTGCGAAAATAGCGTTTGTCTACGCTCTAAATTCACATAGTAACTGAGTAAGTGGGTCGTCTGCAAGCCCGCGGGTATCACACCTCAGCGAATTAAAACTTTACCATTTGCAGGATTGCAGCTGTCGGGAGACTGCCCCGGGAGAACGGGTACAAGCAGTACAACACACGGGTACTTTTTAGTTAGCTTGTTATTCTTGGTCTGTGAAAGCGTTGTCGAGTGTTCATTTATTAGCCCCGCAAGAATAATTATGAGGTGTAGTTTTTCCCGAGTTTGGTGTTTGTTGACGGCAAAATTAGGTATATTATTTGAAGCTATGAAATAGTTAATTATTATTGTAAAGTTTGATAATAATGATATGTTTTCTCTTTCTTAGCTCATTGAACGACCAATTTGGGGCAGTAGCTCAACTTTAAAGTAGCAAGGCTTATTAAACCAAAGAGTGACAGTTATTATATAAAGTGGCAGGGCTGGCATAATGGTACGGATTCACGATCCAAGAGGGCCCTGGTACTCCATCGTAATCTATTTTTGGGATGGAACCAAGAAAAATCGCTCAATCTGATCATCTAGCCTATTACATTTATACTAAAAGCCCAATGAAGCGTTAAATATTAATAATGAAAGCACGTTTAATATGCCGCATTTTTAAAATATAAAGTGGCAGGGCTGGCATAATGGCACGGATTCACGATCCAAGAGGGCCCTGGTACTCCATCGTAATCTATTTTTGCGATACAAAACCAAGAAAAATCGCTCAATCTGATCATCTAGCCTATTACATTTATACTAAAAGCCCATTGAAGCGTTAAATATTAATAATGAAAGCACGTTTCTGATCAATGTATCTGACTGTATATTATGAATCCGTCGGGGATTTCCTTTAACCACTGTCAACATCAAACGTCATTGCGTCCCAATTCAGCGAGAGCACGTCCCAAATTTCAAAAGTCCGTTGACGTGTTATTAAGTATCCCTTGATCCTTATTTTCATAAATACTTTAAGAAATTTGGTTATTCTTGCCATAACTTTTGAAATTTTTTCCTCAATTTCACAGATGATAGAATCAAAGCTTTGATATGGTTGGTTATTACTACAAAATTACTGGCTGAAATGTGCATTTGGTTGCTGCTGGTTGTGAGTGCATCCTACATGAACATTTGTGTTTGGTTGTTTTTATTTATTTATTACAGGTCCGCTTTCCGATCTGGGGATTATTTTGGGATAAATTAAATAATAAAGACCCCAAAGTAAGTAGCATTAGCACTTGTGTTATGGGTGGCAGAAACAAATGTATACCTAAATACAAATAAACATCCAGACACAGAACAAACACAAATGTTCATCACATAAGCATTTGTCCTGGGTAGGATTCGAACCCACGACCCCTGGGGTATCGGGCAGGGTCACTTCCAAATGCGCCATCGGGCCAGATAAAAAGTAATCCACGTCCTTTTCCAAGATCTAGTCTAAACATCAAAATCTACAAAAAAAAACAGTTTAGTGGTTTAGGAGTGAAAGCGTAACAGACAAACTTGCCTTCGTGTAAATAATTATAAAAAATCATCTATGTAGTGATTTGATTAATATAATTGCTTATATATCTAGCATTCATAGAACAATAAAATAAAGCAAATCTGGCGACGCTACCATTTCCATTTCAACCCCACAGTCTATTGGAATCTTATTACGGCAGATTAATCAGGTGTAGTATCAACAGCTATACCATGTTAACCGGAACTTTAACCAGTTCCACATTTCGGGCATGTAACATAATTTTCTTGACAGAATAGTAAAAACGTTTTCTCCCCGTTTTAGAGTGTGACTTTCCGTGTTTTCCAGGTATTCCTTAATCGTTTATTTTCGGTCGAATCGGCACGCCTAGTCCGATGGTAGGTACTGTAATAGTGTAGCCTCGCATGGTATGCGAGGTCGTATACGTGGGCGGATGTACGAGTAGGAGTCAGTAATTAATTAAAATGGCAATTTATCTCACTTTCGCTCGCTTTCCTTTCACTGTTGGTGAAATAGGCATTATCCGTTAATACTATGTGTGCCAGGGCATGTTATGTACCGACTTCGATTTTTAAGTATGCCATTTTCCGTTATGCTTCACTGACTCAAATCGTCTTATCTTCACTTCTGTGATGTTCCTGTGAGGTCGAATCTCGCCAGGTCTCGTTAGCCACAAAAGATTTTTAATTAGTGGTCTAGTATAATATGGTTCTTTCTTAGTTTCTGAGCTTCGTTTGCTTACAGGCAGAACCGAGTAAAACGAACACTCAAAATCTCGAAGTCCTATTTTTTTAAATCAACCCCTTTAATGTCCCACTATAGGGGAAAGGTCTTCATTATTGAAATTAATTTATTGTCATAATAATGGGTACTGGCTTAATCATCACGCTCACTAAATTTGAATTAGTGATCACGAATCCGAACTGTGTTCAAAAAATCCAGTTTTGCCTGACCCGGGAATTAAACCCAGGACCCTTAAACCACTATACCCTTGAGGCATCTGAGGGTAAAAATTAATAAGGAAAATGTTTTACTTTCACACTCGTGAACATGTGAGTTAACTGTAAAATGCATGCATAAAAACACAGTGTTTCACGTTTTGATTTCTTGGCTCACGAAACTTAAATAGCTAGACTGCTCGTCAAAAGCAGCTTAGCCTTGAGTAAAGTGCTGGAGATTTATCATCATCTTGATTGTTTTGCGCAATTAGCATACAAAAGCATAGCAGGGCATGTGAGTTTTCCGCAGGGCAAACGGCCGGCGCAGTCCAGTCGCTAATTAAAACTGTAATTTACCTCACTCTGCTCGCCTCACTTATATTTAGGGCTGCGACAGACTACGTAACCCAGTGAATTGAAGTTTTACTTTCACGATGCGCCCAGGTTTTTTAGTAATCCCCGAGTAAGCCTAAAAAAAGATTGGAAAATACACAGTTTAATCCGCGACATTCACGTGCCTGAGATGATAGTTTATTTTTTATTCTAGTTCAGTTGGCAGACACACACGTAGACCACCTGATGGTAAGCAGTCACTGCGGTATATTCCATTGAGGGACACTTCACCGTTTGCTGCCAGCCTGTAGGCTCATCCGATCTTCGAGCCTTTGATTTCAAGTGTATTGGCTCCCACATTAATACTGCCGGAACTCAGCCAGAGCTGTTATGGCGGCAGATTTCACCAGTGGGGGTGGAAGCTAGCCAGTCGGATTCTGAAAAAGCCCTACCACCAACCAGACTCAAGTCGGGGTCGAAACCAAGACCTCCGAGATTAAGACCCGAGCGGCTTAGCCACTGTTCCACGGAGGCGACCAAAGATGATATATGCTGTGCCGTTATATTGCTATTATTACTCTACAGTTACTGTTAGTCTATTTTTTAAAGTAATAAAAACTACCAAAACAGGAATTTAAAAAAATATATTTATAAATCGATAGTGTCTATTAGCAATACGAACCGCGTGCGAACCCAACGGCATCAGCAAGTCGTAAAAATTTATCCTTGGCCGTTGCAATGGTGCTTTTTTAAATATTTTATGACGGCTATCTCAAACAATATTCACAAATTTTAATTTAAGTATGTTAAATTCTGATTCTTGTAGACAAAAAATAAATTACTTGTTACCCCTTGATTCCTCAATGAGAGATGCTAGCCTTTCTACTTCTACAGGGAGCGTAAAATAGAAATAGTTATCTAAAAAGGTGCCCTAATTTTTTGCCAGAATAGAGGGCGGTAGGGAGCCCTTCGTAGGGAACTTTTCAATTTCATGCTAACCTTAGCAAAAAGTATACGTAGAATTGCCTAACCTGATTTCTGCCCTGTTTGACTAACCCAATTTCTGAACTATCGTACAAGCCGACTACAGGAATTCGCATTGTATGCAAAACCATGGCGCTTAAGGACAATCGAATACTGAAAGGCACCAACGTTTGTATTGGCAGAGGGTTGAGCCAAAGCTGGCTGTAGAATCAATGTGTGGTTTATTGTCTCTTTACAAATACATTTGGCAGATTGTATTCTAACGGAGGCACTTGTAATGCTTGTATACCAATATCTTTCAATGGAGGTGAGGCCTTGAAAGCGGGTTGTTCGCTGTGGTCAAATAGTGCAGGTTACCAGGGTGACAAATCCGATGACCGTAAACGAAATGCTGATAATGTTCCGCTGCAAAAAAGTAACCGTTTAATAATAATCATTATTATTTTTGGAAATTATTCACACAGCGCTATCTCAAACTATACTTAGTTACTTTTACTATGGGTGCAAGTGTCTAGAAACATTATTAATGCTTTGGTCAGTAGATGCACGTAAGAAAGTATTCCAAAAAGTGTTAAAAAAAAAAAGGAATAACTATTTAAAAACTCAAACCGAATTGCTTCTGATACGGTCAATAAAATGTAGCCTGAATATAATAATGTCAAAATTCCGCAAACCATATTAAAACATGCAAAAGTAACTACACCCCGTTATCCCGTAGAAGAGTAAATTAAAATGCGTTTTAACCCAACAAGATTTACAAATTATACTCACCAATCAAATTATCTACGGTGAAAAAATCCGGTTAATTTCGCTAGCTAAGTAATTGAAAATCATTTCTCTTTTCTCAGCTTTATTATCAAGAAAAATATATTTTATGGGTACCTAATAATGGAACGCCACTTACGCATTACTTACCATCAGCTTGATATAGCCCATAGACATCTGCAAATCAGGTGGAATCACAAATGCGCTGCCGGTCTTATACATTTTTACATCTTACAAATATTAAATTATGAAATAAATAGATTAATTTTTTATTTAACGTACCCGAAGCAAACCGGCACTTACAGTAATAATAGAAAATTTTGAAGCATTTCACTCTACCCTACTTTTAAATATCTAATTCATGAGGATTAATAATAGAATAAAGTACATGAAATGAACAAAAACTTTGTGTAAATACTTATTCAAGAATCGCTTTTATGTCAATGGGATAAGGTGCATGAAAGAGCTACCGAAACTGTACAAATCTTTGTCTATTTTATCCGAGGCACAATTTCAGTCGAAAAGTTGAGACGGCTGTCGCCGACAAGATGTGTCCGTGTTAAATCTACGAATTCTGTGGATGAGGGCTCATTGTTATTTAATTCCGAGTTACTCTACTTCCTAATGAAACTTCAATTAACTTCGACATCCATTGAAGTAGGTACACACTGAAAAGCTTTCCCCGAATAAGATATTCCTACTTATATATAAAGCGATGAACACTATTGGCTAGATAAATTTCATTTAATAAAATGTTATCACGTAAATTCTATCTTATCAACTGAGAATGAGCTTAAGATTTTTTTAGAATAGATATTTTATAAAACATAAATTAACACACTTATTTCCAAAGCTTATACCACATTATTTTGTAACATAATCGAAACGTTGAGCAATAATGGATATAGTTATTTAACAACGAGTTAAAGCAGAGGCTTAAACTTCCTGCATCTGTGGCCAACAGGCTTTATTGCAACAATAGCAGGATGAAAGCTAAAACGTCACTATTTCGACCGTTAACCCGTCGTCTCGTAACAGACACTTTACTGACGTGAACTAAAATTTTCAGTATAGTTCGAAGTTTGCTTACCTATGTAGCTGTCTGGAATTCCGTGAGATGCAGATTTAGTTCATTCGTATTTTGATAGCGTGCGCCGTCAGCGTCATAAAGGCCCACGTGACAGCGGCTGCGATTGCAGTGGCACAGCCGCAGAACGTCTCCGGGGATTAGACGATTTATCAGCACCGGTTTATGGCGCGAGCGCTGGCTCTGAACACTGCTTGACTTAAATGTTTGTTTGATAAGGAATGAGGATGAATCTTGGCTTTAAATAGGTCGTATACTCCCAGAGCTGCCAGCTGAATCGTTAAAAGATCATGACGATGCCCCCTGGTAAAGTGTTTAAAATTAGAATTGCGTGCATATTTCCCGACTGAAGAAGTATCAAAAATATTATTGACAGTCTGTAAGTACTCCTGCGCCATAGAAGGTTTATGACTCTGGGATCGAGCATTTTTTTGCAACAATCACTAAAATGAGGCACACTTCGTCCATTTACAACTTCGTTGGGCTCCTGATAGCGGATTGGAAATCATCAACTTGCCACCGTGCTTCGAAAATTATCGTGTCGTTTATCTCAACTCTCTACCTATCCCTCCCGTGACTGCCAACAACAACGCATTTGAACTGCTCACTCGGAATCTCTCCTTCTCTTCGGACTTCAACAACGATAGCCTGAACAACAAATATGAAGCTCAAGACGACTGCGATACGTACAAAGTGCAAAATTAATTAATGTTGGTATTCAAAACATGTATAACCTAAACTGTTCCTTATACACTGATATAACGTAACGACTGTCAGTTGACTGGGAACCAGGTTGGAACAATTGCTAAAGCCGTTAGTCTCCTTGGCAATTGGCATTCAAATTAGAGATACATAATATAATATGTCAAAGGTCTGGATCTGTCACGCAATGTGCATATTATGCATACCTAGCCGTATGTTAATGGCTTGTCATGCCTTGCCGTTGCAGGCAATTTGCGGTGCGACATTTGGCCATTTGGGTTACATTATCATACGAGTAAGATGTTGTCATTAGTATCAAGCAAATTGGAACGCATTAGTTTCATGTCTAATAAAAAAAACATGTTGTGTATGTTATCCTACTTATATTTTAAATGCGAAAGTCTGGATGTTTTTTTGTTACTCAATCACGCCTAAACGGCTGAACGGATTTAGATGAAATTTGGCACACGTATAGCTTATAACCCGGCTTAGGACATAGGCTTAAAATTCTTACGGGAAACGTCTCATTCCCTCGGGATATATGAAAAAAGAAATTACGCGCGGGTGAAACCGCGGGCGGAAAGCTAGTTCATTATAATCGATATCTCTATTTATGATGAACATTCATCCATCAAATAACGATTTTAGAATTGAACGTCTGATAACTATATAGTAATATTTTTTTCTCTATGTACCTTTGATAACTTCGGCATATCTCTAGGTTGTGCAAGTCACTCTTTATATTAATAGTTGACCATCTGGCTATTATATGCGCCGAGCGTATTAATATTGGAATATTGATTTTGATTTTTACGACTTTTACTTTGTAGGTAACAAAGTAAAAGTCATAAAAATCAAAGAAACCGTGCATTTGGTTAATGGTAGGACTTATTTAGGGTCCGACTGCTTACCACATCCAAAACTGAAATCGGTCGCCAACTGAAATTGACGGCATCATTTTATTGTGGGAGCCAGTACTATCGAGGTCACACGCGCGTGATCACCCTTAAGGCTAAAATCCTGTGCAGTATTTTCACGTTTACAAGCGCCGCTCCTAAGAAGTCACGATGCGCGTGCACGGTATATTTTTCCAAAAGTGATCACGCGCGAGAGACCTCGATCGTACCTACACTTGAAAAATATATTTATTATCTTGAGTCATATCAGCTACCAGACCGTTTGACTTACAATCATGAACCCCTTTCCATCGTACACGTCATGATTAAGTGAGAAATAAAGGCGACAATAGCGAACCACTTCATTTACAACTGCCAACAGTGTCGCACGTTCATTTGCGTAATGATCGCGTCTCAGGGAGCGTTCGCGCGAGTGAAACAATTTGCCATATCCATAGGTAGGTACAGTGCAGGCCGCTCCACTTCATTGCATGCTTATAATATAAATATAATATGGGTGTTTTTCTCCTTTGTTCTTAATGTAGCTGATTTATTTTTACATATTACATATTTAAACTTTATACTTATGTACAATCACTCTGGTTCCGCCAGAATACCATCAGCTCAGGTATTCCGGCGCTGTCGCCTGTTTATTAATAAGATTAACTAGCCGTTTGTAAACTTTGAACTGAATATTAATTATACTTTCAAGAGCTGTGAATTTTGAATAAATAAAAATTGATAGTAATCCTTTTACCAGATCAGATATAAATACAATGGATGCGGCTCCGCACGTAACGTACCTATTTATAGTCTAAGATCCGAACTAAGGTCGAATTTCCGCGAGTTGATATTAGAATGAAACTTATTTTATTATGAATTTAGCATATTAGAAAACATATTAAAAATGGGTTGCCTAAAAAAATCCTGGACAGAGTATGTTTAATTGTCTTTTAACATTTTTTTTTAAACAAAATCCCAATTTTTTGCAGACAACCATATATCAACGTGTTCATAATAAAACAACGCTAATGATGATATTAAAAAAATCTATTATCCAATTAGGTGAAATTAATTGGTATCGACACATACGTGTTTATACCTGACAACCCAGTAGTCCCCCCACGTAAATAATAGAAAACCCAACGGCTGCACATTCTATACGTTTTGTACGTTAAGTCAGGACATAATTTTCTTATTATCTTGTTATTGCAAATCTTTGTTTAAAATCATTAAAAAAAAAGAAAAATTGGTCGGTCCAGGATTTTTTTAGGCAACCCATTTTTAATATGTTTTCTAATATGCTAAATTCATAATAAAATAAGTTTCATTCTATTATCAACTCGCGGAAATTCGACCTTAGTTCGGATCTTCTACTATTAGGTACACGTGTCTTGGTTGCGGGCGTTGCGGCCATTTGCGGCGATGCTTCGCGGGAACAGCCGCTGTCTGTCGCCTGTTTATATTTAGTTTGTAAAGTAAACTTAAAAAAAAGGTTATACATGTTGACTGTAGTTTTTATAGCTGTGGATTGTGAATGAAAAATAAATAAAATAAAATGATAAAAATCCTTATTTAACTAATATTAGACGGAGGATCGATTCAATCGATTTGTACAATTATTGTACATCACTATTGTCGTCGCGTATTGAGGTCGCGCAAGGTCGCGTAACGTGCCCCTCACTAGCCGGGCAGACTGACAGACATAGAAAAATTTTACTCACAAGCTGACATATGGAATACCGGGCTGATGTGTGTGAGTTGTGTGACTCATTGTAGAATTACTTGAGACTATTTTAAAATTGAATTATAATAATAATTAATTAGGAAAGAGTTGTGTTGTACTAAAAGTAATATTTTACCAGATCCATTAATACAACACGTGACGTGTTTACACGTGTCGCGGCTGCGGCGACGCTCCACGGAAACAGCCGCTGTCGCCTGTTTATTAAATTATTACGCTGTGGGATCTGAAAAAGCGAGATTTGATTTTCCGGATTAAGAAAAGCAATTATTTTGAAGAACAGTTTAAGGAGTCTTATCATTTATCATTATTGAATAATTAATTTTTATTATAATAGAAAAGGCCGCAGTGGCCACAAACCATTAGATGGACTGTCTGCCTGTCTACTAACTGAAGGAATAAAATATAAAACTTTTTTTCTTGCGGTTGTTGAACTAACTGCAAGGTTTTGCTATTAGCTGTAAGTCTGCCTATATTATATTTATCTGTCTATTTTTCTCCCTGTTTACTCAGCAGACTTTGCAACAGGAGTTTAGTTTTAAAATAAGAAAAGCTTATAAAAACGACGCGTCCCTATAGTAATACATTATTTCTGAGTAACAGATTGAACAAAAACCACTAACAGAATGTTATTGAAAAACTAAATAACATATTCGAATCTTGTACCCCGGACACTATCACGTTACTACGTACTACTAAGTTACTAACGTTCTAATAGTCATTGTGAGACCAAGGTGGTCTCGCCAAATCCAAAATAGTAAACAGAGCTCCGTGTGGTATTTACATTAGGTTTGTGGAGGTTGCCATGATAGATACGTGAAAACGTGCCCGTTAAATGTTTATTAATTACTGCCAAAATGCACGCAGCTCCGCCCACATTCATTAATTATTAATATCACTTTCATGAATAATTCTAGAGCTTAGAAGCATTAGGGCGGATGTCGATTTTGCCAACTTTACAGGAGAGAGTAAAATAAAAATTCAATTTTATCGGCAAATATTTTAATAAGTACAAACAATACGTAAATGATTTCTTTGCATTTATTTAGCTAAATAAGTAACTTTCCTAGCTTTATAACTAAAGTTTAAAAACAATGTTTCTAAACAGTGAAAAATTAACTTATTTTAAAAAAATGATGATATCCGCCTTTATGCCACTAAAATTATTCAATGTATTTGTTCAACTAATTAGTATATGCCCATACGGCTTTATGCCTTCAATTTAGGTAATTAAATGTGATTCAATGTGAGGTGTATGTCCAAATATAACGTAATGCCTAAACAATAAATCAATATCTATTAAAACTTAACAAGACGAAACTGCAAATGCGACTTATAGTGTTCATTTATTAACTGGGTTTTTTTGGCAAAAAGTCGGACATCTCTTAATTGACTAGACTTTTTACCCACACTTAGTTATACACACAGACACTTATGTAGTTTTTTTACTTATTTTATTCATACCGATAATAAACACGGTTGATTATTAGGTAAGCGTCAAGATAAAGGTATAAAGATCAGATATAAGTATTTTGAATGTACTTAAAGTAAAGGCACCTATGATGGACGCGGACCAGCCATGGACAGTTTATAATTAACAATTAAAATTAAGCAATCTGGTTTTTCTTTTCAAATGTAAATAAATTAAAACTCAAAGGTGACTGACTGACATAGTGATCTATCAACGCACAGCCCAAACTACTGGACGGATCGGCCTGAAATTTGGCATGCAGGTAGATGTTATGTCGTAGGCATCCGCAAGAAAGGATTTTGATCAAATCCCACGGGAACGGGAATCACGCGGGTGAAACCGCGGGCGGCGGTTATATTTAGTAATAACATAAATCCGTGATGCCAGTATTTAACTCTTAAACACCCGACCGAAAGCCGGGTGTCGCGTAAACAATAGATTTTCTATTGTGTCTGGTTTTCCGGGGCTTGATGGATTAAGCTCCCATACCAACTGTTTGACAGCCGATAGTCATTTCCATTCCGGTGTTTTACGGTTGTTAGTTACGCGGTATTACCTATTAAGTGTCGGGAATCTTAATTTCTTATAAGAATCGCGACGCTCTATAAGTTACACTTAACGTTTTATTTTGTGTCAGGTGTATCGTCGTTGGATTTCACGACATTTAATGATTTATGAATAGTGGTAATACATTATTTTTATGTTATAACCGAAATTACATTAGCATTCTAATCCTAAATTTTACCGGTGTCCGTTACTGGATATTAGAGTGTCCATAAAGAGGATTTCATTGTTTTTGTTTTCTTTAATACGTCATACGTCTGCTTACTCAAGTATATTTTACTGTTTCTCGACGAGCCATTTGGTGTAATGGTCGAGAAGTCGGCTATTACACCAAAGGTCGCGGGTTCGATCCCCGCACGGTACAAACATTTGTGTGCATGAACATGTCTGTTTGTATCGGTCTGGGTGTTTCTATGTATAATATGTATGTATTTACAAAAAAAAAAAAGTATATAAGTAATGTTTATCCGTTGTCTAGCACCCATAGCACAAGCTAATGCTTAGTTTGGGGCTAGATGGCACTGTGTGAATAATGTCCAGAGATATTATTATTATTATATTATTATATTATAATATAAATCAGCAGTAAATTATTACTCTATCCAATAATGGACATATTAGAAATTCTGTCCATGACTAGGTGTACATAATAGGCTCACACATTCCCAATACAAAAAAACATTTTCATCCTAATAGGTCCAAATCGAGTACACACAAAAACAAATGGCCAAGACTATCGAAGAAGTAAGAGAAATCGAGTAAAGAATTGCAAAATAGAGCAATGAAAAGAGAGCCGCTTGCTCCTAACTTTAAGGCAGCTTCACGAAATATTTCCATAGATACAATAAGAAACGGATTTCGTAAAAGAGGGCTTTTTCTCTTTGGCCCGGAATATGTCTGAAGATCTGCCGTTATCTAGTCTTACCATAAGTTCTGTCCCAATTTATTTAAGAGTATTTGAGTCTGAGTAATCCGTCAGCAGAAAATCATTGTTGGGAAAATGAAAATTTCCTCTAGGAATATTTATCTCGTATTATAAAATAATACCTTAGGGCTTATCGAAAAAGGACAGGTCATCTGTTGACTGCACCCTTTCGTCTCAAATGAAAGTTGTTGCAGAGACACGCCACGCGCGGTGACCATGGAGGAATTCTTTTTTCAGATGAGATTTTTTTACGGTTGAAGAAAAAAATCATAGTCAAAATGACAGGGCATGTACACAACTCCCAAAAAGCTACTAGGATAATTCCGATGGTAGAAAAAGGTCACTACCCAGCATCTGTGATGGTTTGGTGGGGCATGCGTGTCAAACGTAGGGGTGACAAAGCTCCATTTTTGTGAACCAAGAGTGAAGACACGTGCAACTACCTAAGACATTTGCCGCTACTATCATGGAGTGATCAACCTATCTCCCATACTTCAGAACCTGAACATGAAAGCGAATTCGAATTATTGCCACCAAAAAACCCCGAGGCATGGATGGATAATTATTGATGTCCCTAATTGGAGGTCCGGCATTGGATCATTTACTTCGACCATGCCTGAGTAGGAGTGTTATTTTTTAATAATATTTTATTTTACTGATCATTTAACTGAAACTGAACATTGAATAATGACTGAGAAAAGAACATTTTATTTACCTTCAAATCCAAAAGAATGTGTATTGAAAAATGAACCAACTACAAAGAAAAACCAAAAAATGTTTCCTTAAACTGTCCATGACTGGTGACTTTACCTTACTTCACTTTTGTCGTCCATCATTAAATTACAACTAAAACTCCAATTTTAATCACTCACTACTGATCAGTTAACAAAACACCAACAGACCGAAGGGTAACTATTTAATAATTAATTAATCTGTGCCGAAAGTAAAACAAAAACACCGAAATGTAAGTAAATAAACAGAAACAATGCGTGCAAGGAGCAAAGGGAGAGGCGGCCAGACATAGGATCGCGCAAAGACCAATCACAATGTATCTCATTACACTTAAACTGATTTAGTGTCAGTCATTGGACACGCCGTGACCAATGGATAATGCCCGATGTCACTAATTTTTTGGCGCCATATTTTAAGTAGTTCACATCCATAACGATTTATTTTCACATTGGCCCACCAATGCATTCACAAAGTTACTAAAACAAAAGGCATAAAGCCGTATATCTGCAACCGTTTTAATGTTATATAAAGGAATCTTAGATGCATAATGTCGGAAGTTTAGTTATGATGAATATTTTAAATCACTGTTTGGACCAAAAAGGCGTAACTCTTTTTACGTAGCCTTTGTGCGAATAAATTTTTTAAGCATAAGGGCCAAACTTACAATCCACCAAAAGAAAGATACAGCAATGTAGACGCAGAAAGATGGAAGTAAAAAAGAAACCTTAAGGTTCTAATGATTTTAGAAAAGCTGTCAGAACCGACATTATGCACGAAATTATCTCAGCCCAGAAAAGAGATAGAAATACAGCTCCCAGTGGTATGGAAAGAGAAAGAAGCGCTCATCTCTGATATCCAATAAAAAAATTTTGCCCGATCTGCACATCCGCCCATATGCTTCTAGGCTCTAGAATTATTTCCAACCGTCACCAACTGAAATCTTTACCACATCGATTAGGAACATTTAAGTCTTGGTTACAACCAAAGATTTTTAAAACGACTTTTTTTTTAATATACAGCATAGTATTTAAAAAAAACATTAAACAATGTTTTAAGCCATTTAACAAACAAAAGATTAACTAACATTCATTAACAGAAAACAGTATTTAATATAAGCCTTACTTATTTTTACTACAAATAATAATGAAGTGATAGAAAAAATACTAGGAATGTTCAGTTAATATGTTTACATAATTATCGCCTGTTCAACTTTATATTGTATATTGACTTTAAAACATATATACCTACATACATAGTAGATTATGTATATTGTTTAATTAGTATCTATAGCTTGTATAAATGTTACCGGCCAAACCCGACTTCAGGATAAACTAGTTCGGCCTAGGCCAAACTAGTTTGTACGGGGTAATCGACTCGGATGGATATATCCATGCAGAATCCATCCATGGAGTTAAGCAAAGCGGAGCTCCCACCTTAGCCTTCGTGGTTATTTTTTTTAAACCTGAAAAAAAAAATTGTTTTCACAATAATAAATATTCTATGTTGACTTATATTAGTTTCGTTTCTTCCCCACTGCTCAACTAGATTGCTCAACTAGTTGAGCAGTTGAGCATTATTGGCATACATAGGCCAAACTTTAGTTTGTCCTGAAATCAGGTTTGGCCGGTAACATATTATACATCAAATTGGAGTAACATCGTGGCGAAGCCAAACAAAATTGATTAAATTAATATTAATTGGTGAATTCATTAAATTCATGAGATACATCAAACGCACAACAGCCGCTCATAAATATGTATTTTTACAGCTTATTGCTTTCTTTCAATTAATTTTCA
Source organism: Mecyna flavalis (assembly GCA_949319885.1). NCBI lineage: Eukaryota > Metazoa > Arthropoda > Insecta > Lepidoptera > Crambidae > Mecyna > Mecyna flavalis. The sequence goes on from OX439426.1 coordinate 7,845,185, forward strand.
ATAGATCGCGTCGTACGTCGACGAAAGCAATTATTTTTTGAATATTTGTTCACATGATTGGGCTTCGCGAATTGTTTTGCGCGTCGGATAAAAAAGAAATTCGCCAACAGTTCGGTGTGAAATACGGTTAGTTTGCTTTGGTGCCGAAGCAATTTCCTCGTGCAATGGGGCGAGAGACTACCCTTGGGCGGGCGACACGCACCTGCCAGCCCACCCCGTATCAATTTTATATGGGCGAAGACTAGTTTAAAACAAACTTTATCGTGCAATACCTAGGACTGACGCTGGGATCGGCCAGCCAAATGAGATTCGAAATTTGGATCCCCGGGCGGATCTAACGAAATAGCCACATATCTAACTTTCCCATTTTCCTTTCCATCCATAAAAGTATGTATTATGATATTATTGTATACTGTTCTATTTGCAAACATAAGTTGCTACTAATAATTATAAATTATTAGCTGCTGTTGTAATTCAAGAACTAATAAAAAAGCTAAGTATTTAATAAGCAAACAACAAACAGACCTGAGTAGAGCAGATGAATTTTTTTTACAAAGCAATAAATATAAAAACTAACAGAAGCATTTGTTAATTTCTTAACTTCATTAGCGAAAGCTCATTAAGTAGCTTAAAACTGCGAAGATGGACTGTAATTCTAACTCCAATTAACAAATGTGGAACTTTTGCCCTGTCGGGAAGGTCAATTAGGAGATGTCGTCAGAGAAGACTATGATAATTAGTTTAATTTAACTTGTACGAACGTACATAAGGGCCGTAGGGCGGCCCTCGCTCGCTCGCTTGACGAACGCGGCTGATGGAAAATAAATTCGAATTAGCGGAGCTTTGGACCGATTGCACCCGATCTGGGGGCGAATTCTTTGAAATTACGAAAAGATTATTCGTTCGACAAAGCATTTGGGTATTTTAGATCCGTCCCGTAGCTGTTCAAATAGCAATTCCACGACGGAGACTTGATAAATTAGATGACATTTTGTATAACTCCACGAATAGGAAGTTGGTTGTTTAACCTAAAAGATGTCTTTGATTATCTCCAAGGTCGACTGGTAAAAAGTATTTTGTATAATTATGTCACTGAGTTTATGCATACGCACCGAAAGCTTTCCTACTTAAGTAATTAATATGCTTACGCGTTCATAAATATTTATACTTCCTCAGAAATTGTTAATATCATTAGGCAATTAATTATCTGGCATGATGTAACGTCCGTGGACTATTGTTATTATAGTTGTAATATGTCGTCTCCACTTTACCCAAATCCACCTAATTAATGCAATGTCACAGAAGAAGGGGACAAAGAAAGATTGTACTTACCGAATTCGCTGTGTTGGTAGGTCCTTTATTTTCCATTGTCTTGGCGTAGCTTTAGTTAATTTGTCTTAGTTAAAGACTTAATTATGACTGCAGTGAGCAGCGGACAGTGTCCGGTCTGGGCGGATACAATAAAACCGACTGTTACATTGGGGAGCAGAAGACGCGTCACTTAAGCGCTGTGTTCTGTGACAAGTGACTGATTGTTGTGTTGTAGTATGTTAATCTTGCCATTGTCCTCGAGGGACAAAAGAGGGTACAGTAAACGGAATAAAACAAGTCGAAACGTCTTACGATACACGCTTTACGGTTTTGTCAACCAGGTTTTTTTTCAAATGTCAAACACAATTTATATTTATTTTATTAAACGTTATTTATATATTATTTAAATTGTCTTATCTGCTTAATTTTTCAGATTAAAAAAAAAGGGTTATAACCAATAAAGGTAATCGTAAACAAAAAATATATTCGATGTTTTCCTATTATCGTAAGTATATAATAAAATATATAAAAATTGTTGAGTTCAGAATGTTTAGCCTATATTTTTTGAGGAGATGGCTTACTATTTTGCACACATCGCGTAATCCATAAGTAAGGCTGTTTAGTCAGGTGAGAAAGTGTGAGATAGAGTATTAGTATCATGCATAAAACATGAAATCCTTCATTTCAAGGGGTCGTGAGCGATGTGTAGGCGGTAGTGTGCCTTTATAAATTCATATACTTTACGACAAGAATTTTTTTACATTCAATACCTAAGCTTTTCTTATAACGCTGCTGACACTAATCCCAGTAGTTTGTGTCTTAATCCAATTAAGGCATAATTTTTTTAATCATCACAATACTGCCAATTTATACGAGGTTCAAGCTTTTTATTCCAATATTTTGAACCTACAACTCATTTGCCTACAAACCGAGTAGAGCTACTTGGGAGGCAATGTTACTTAGGGATCACCAGCTCACCAGTCAATTAGTAACTTTATAAGGTTTGAATCATACCTGTGGCGTTAAGTAAGACAACTTAATTAAAATTAGATTTAACAAAGTAAAAAGAAATTAGCTTCAAGGCGTTATTATATTTCGTACAGTACAAAAATACATTTTATAAAAAGTCATTAATTTTTTTTATTTTTATATCAAGGTAAACACAGTCCCTGGATAACCCTTTGTTGCGCCGGCCAGGCATCTAAACGCTGGGTACCCATACATGCGCTTCGCAAACCCAATTACAGAGTTTTAACGAACTGCAAACTGTTCCAAAAAAGTTGTCGAATTTGTCTAATGATTACGTTAAGTCGGAACCAGGATTCCACGGCGATGAAACTTTAAAAATAAATTTGCAAATTGTGAAAGAGTTGAGTTAGCGGAATGAATATTTGCCGTGCCCGCATGTAGTTTAAATTGCGTTGCCTTTGAGTGGGGACACAAAGACGCTGGCGGGATGCGGGAACTTCACCCAGTACGGAACTGCCAACAGCCTTTTTCAGGACAAGTTTCCAAGCGGCGCAGCAACGCCGCAACGAATCAAAAGCGTCTAAGTTGTTCGTGGATTTGCATCCACTACACGGGTTGAGGAGGCTTCCTCCATTTGCTCTATTGTATTTTCCGAATGTACAACTGTAGCTTTTTGTGCATTATAATCAATGATCAGCATAAAAAAGAAACTCAAATATCCGCAACTTTAACAGTAGGTTGACCTACCTTGCAAGTTTAAGCCAATATTACTGTTCAACACTTTCACTACAATGTTGCCATTGTTCTACAATTACTGTAATAGTGAAGAACTCACAATATTTTTAACAAGTGAAAAAAAGTTACTTTGTAAGTTTTCTTAAAAAGAGGTTAAATTTTACTAAATAGATCTGATGATGTTCCTCAATACGAGGACAAACGAAACAAGTTCGTCCAAAAAATATTTTTCATTTGCCACAGGGAACACCAAGCTGGGTTCAAAAACTCCGAATCATATCAACCGCATTTATAGCCCACTGTTAATGCCATAGAAATATTATGTACATATTAGCTCAATGGTTAATACTTCAATTACAACAACAACGGAATTCTACTATACCTGAGCAGAGCAGATATTAGATCTTAGATCGGGGTTATGTTTTAGCAAAACACTAATAAATCCACTCAAAAAAGCTTCTATCAAGTTACATTGCAAAAATCATTTACGATAGGTACGTAACATTAGGTAAAAGTACTTATGAAGTGCTCCCAACATCACTTACCCTTTCAGATGCAATGCAAAATCTTGAATGATCGCTAGCAAAGCAGAAGTAAAAAAAGCACTTAAGTTCAAAACCATCGTGAAAGAAGTTCCGTCTTACAAACCTCAAAGGCAGGAACTTTAAAGAAACGCGAACATTCGTCGCAAAGGTTCCAAGTTTTGAACGGCGCGATCAAACTGACAGAGCTCCCAGTATTTGCTCTTATGATTTTATTAGCTTACCATTCGCTCGTTAGCCGCCTGAAATCGAATGGTCGTTAAACATTTTTCATTTTGATGTGTAGCTTTCTCATGGGCCATTTGATATTGATGTGAAATGCAGTAACGTTGGAACACGTATATTTTTTTCCTCGGTCTCACTGATACAGCCTAGAAGTAATTTATATATACCTATAATTAATATCTATATACATAAATGTTGTCTGACGCGTGTAGGTAATCAGTACTAAAATATTTACCAAGTTTATACTTCGCATATTTTTAGGCCGATGAAACTTATGACAGTAAATGAATTCAAATGGTCATTATTAAATGCGTATATGTTGTGTGCATATTTTTACAGGAAATTTAATTTTACAATATAACAATTTACTAATGAATAATGATACTTAAGTCCGCAAAAGCAGATTTATTTTCCATGCAACCTACCTTTAGAAAGATGAATATTTGTTTGTATGGTTACGTTTGAGTAAATTTCAAAATGAAAATCGTACAAATTAAACTTCGACCCAAATGCCTGAAATGATCTGACGGGCGGGACTACAAAGAGCAAAGCTTAGGGCGAAGAGTTCTTCAATAGAATAAGCTGCGGCAGAAAATGTATACCTACATTTACTTTATAAATATGAAACGTAATCAGATCATGAAGAAAACAATTTATGTAGGAATTAATATCAACAATATTAATTTGCTTTGTGTAATAAACATACATTTTTACAATAACATTCGTAAGCGATGAACATGAAAACTTTGTTATGTTTCTGATACTGATAAGGGTATCAACGAAAGTTACAAATTCTTAAATTTAAGGTCAAAACAAGGGACTAAAAAGTACTCTACCTTCTAACTGTCTATTTAAAGTGTATTTTATGTAAGCAAGTAAACATATATATTATATAATTTATATATATTTTAAATATGATGAACATCTATTGCATGAAGTGGCAGCTTACAATTAGGTAAGCATTTAGCATTAGGATGGATACAGTTAAAATAATAAGCTGTTATTTAGTGTGGTCTGGTTGGCTGCCCTATAACAAATAAATAAATAAATTACCTTTTTTAACACGATGGGTGCTGTGAGCATCACCGGTGGGATGAAAAACAAATTTTTAGGGTATTTTTTGAAAGACAGATTCAAACAACTGTGAATGCTATTTTGTAAAGGAAACTCTACAATTATTTGCAAAAATAGTACAGATAATACTTTTACGTTTCAGAAATGCATGCAGCGAGTAAGAGAAAATGAAATCTGAAGTGGAGCCACGATCGGAAAACGCTGACGTAAGCAGATGAAATGGCAAACTGCCGCTATCGACTAAATAAACTCGCTTTAGTTTCAGAACGTGCTAAAGTAGTCCACCCCTTGCCTGATGTCTGAGCATGATAATTAATGAGGGTTTACTAAGCATTCACACTTAAACATTAATGTAACATTTCTTTTAGGGTTTTTAGGTAGGAACCTATTTAGTCGGGTTATAAGTATGTATGTATAATACATATAAATGCTTTCTTGTTAGTGACCTATTTTATGTATGAATGCAAAATTACAATGTTTTAATTTGATCCCACTTTGGCTTGAGAAGTTGGATATTTTATTTTTCATCGTTTTATTAATCGAAATTAAACTTTTTAATAAAATAAAATAAACAATTTAGATAGGTTCTATATACCTAAAATAATTTAAAATATCTATTTTAGAACGCGTCGATATTCTAGTGACTTAAGTACCGGGCCGAGATCTCGGGGTCCTGGGTTCAATTTCCGGGTCGAGCTAACTTTGTGTCGGTTTTTACACAGCTCGGGTTTGTGACCACCAATCCGCATTTGGCAAGCGTGGTGATTAAGCCAGTACCCATCTTTGTAACGATAACTTGATTACACGGATGGAGGCTTTGCTCGCAGTGGGACATTAAACAGGTTGATACTCTCATTTATACATATATTTTATATTATTTCTCAATGAAAACTAGGCCAGCGTGGTGGAGTATGGCCCACACTATCTCACAATTGAGATAAGGCCTGTGTCCCAGCAGTGGGAACGTATATAGGCTGATGATGATGATGATGAATGAAAACTCGGACGTACCTACAAAAAGTGTCATAGTGGTAGGTATACAAATTTATTTTATCCTTTAAAGGCAATTTAAAAGTTAACTAAAATAGCATAAAAAAATAGTTTCATTAAATTGATAGAGATAGCTGTTTGCAAGTCTGTTCGATGAAAATCTATGATTTTAATGGAGGCCGATGTGAGGAGGGCGCACTATACCGTTCAGGTTTCCATTGTGAACTTTGATTAAACTTGTCATTGTCAAGTTGACAACCATCAAGCCAACACAGCATTCAACTCTTGACTATCCAGAGCATAGATTTAGCAGAGTTAAAAGGTAGTCGAAAGTACAACTTGTTTATCTATTTTGAACACTGAGGTCCATTATAATACGCGCGGTGATTTTGAACTATTTAAGTGATATTTTTTATTGGTAACATCTTTGCTGTTTTATTGGTGGTAACTTTGCTGATTTATGTTTTATATGATATTTTACTTTTCAATGTGTAGTCAAAATAGTTTGTTTCCCAAAGAAGGTAAAAAGAAATCTAATTGTTTGTATAACAAGACCAAACACACTTTTCTTGAAAGATGCTAACTGATATTGCATTAGATAAGTAACGATATTTAGCGTACACTTATTGTAAAAACCCTTCACACACATTTCAGAAATATTTCGCATCTATTATATTGCACTAAGATTGCACTTTTGTACGACATATATGGGAATTGCGAGTTAAAATAAAACAGAAGTTTCTCGTTCAGTTTATCTATTTCGGTGTAACAAACATTATTTTAGCTATCCCATGGAATCATCTACCTAAAAAAATTAACACTTTGATAATATAACTAATCGCTGTAAGTGTAGGTACCCCTATTTACATCTACGTATCTAATTACAATAATGTTATTATGTGATGACAATATTAAATATTTATCTTAATTAAATAAACAAACAAATTATTACACCCATCAATTTAATGAACGTGTAATTCTTGAACATACATGAAAAGGCATTGAAGAATTTGGCCTTCCAACTGGTCCGCCATTTAAATTTTTTTCAATACAGCGTTAATATTCTTTTAAAAATGGATACTAAAGTATTAATTCAAACATATAATGTGATTAAACATAATCCCGTAAAGTGTCACATTTTCAAGATTATGTACATATAAGCAACCAAAGTTTCACTTTATTTGGTTATTTAATATCTTTGAAACGTGACCCTTTACGGGATTTCGTCTAATGACATTTTATGTTTGTATTTTAACAGGTATCCATTTTTGAAAAAAAATTTAGTGAACGCTATTTTGAAAAAAATTCAACATGGAGAAGTAAAACTTTTTTTGCTTATATCTTGGAAATGTTACCTACACTTAACGGGTTTTTGTCTAATAACATTTTATGTTTGTATTGATACTAGGTATACATATCTATTTTTATAAGAATTTCATGTGAACGCTGTTTTGAAAAAAAGTCAAAATGGCGGGACTAGTAGGTAAGCCAGCCTCCATACAAAAATCTTCAAACCCCTTTTTGTGTTAAAAGATGGATTGAAGAAATAGACATGGTTACAATAAACTGTTGAGCTGAAGTTGGTTCCTTACCTGCATAATATGATTTGCTTTTACTTTATGAGGCAAAATTGTATTTATCAAATACACTGTGCTTGTTTAAACCAGACAATAAATTCTACTCGTTACTGTACCTTAAAATCATACATGGACAACAGACACTTATTTTTAAAACATGACAAATGTGTGTGTGCTATTTAATGCAATACAGTCGTGATTTTCACAACTAATGAACAATGTTTAAAATGCACACAAAATATAAAATTATTATCTAAATTATTGTAAGTTAGGTAATCATTTTATTAGTCAACATATTATTTTTATCTGGTTTAAGTGCAGTGTTTAGCGCATATTTGTAAACTATCGTTAATTTATTTTATGTCTGTAACAATATATAAAATGTCTTCGTGTATTATTTTATTCAAGTTTTTGTGTCATTTGCTAACTTATGTGACTTAGAATAAATTGTTGATAATAATAACATTAAGAACTATATTAAGTACTGACAGAACAAACCACACTTAAAATTCACCTACTTTCAATAGAAATGTACAATTTATAACAATAAAAACAAATACCTAATACATTCAATGTAATAGGTATGTTTGCAATCAATGATGATCATGAGATGAGAAATTTATTAGTGATCTAAGTATTTTTTATTAACCTACCTATTTATTACACGTATTTTTTTAAGATATCGTTTGTAATATTATCTAGATTAATCACAAAAAATGGCTTGCGTAACTTTAAATGGACAACACACAAACTCAAACATAATAGGTTATAAAAATAAAGGAACTTACTGGATATTATTAAGACACAAAACTTAAGACTCACTGATATTTGGTCAATATGAAACAAGTTAGTGAAAGATCTTTTTGTTGAGTACTTTAACAAGATTAACCTCAAGCTGAATATGGTCATGTAATTGATTATTTTTGAATGTCTAAAGTTGAATATCAAGGGACAAACTGCTTTAAATTTAAAATCAATGGACGAAAATATTTGGAGGACTCAAGCGCTTGGCTATAGGTAGACAATGAGTTCACTTTTTTATTACTTAATAAATTGATTTTAATTTGGATACATTTAACAATGTAAGACATGATATTTTATATTTACAATTCATGTAAAGGTTACAATATATTTTATTGCTGAACTGAAAATAAACAAATAATTTGCATTTGACTGTGATCTAATCAGAAAATTCGTTGACCTTACTGGAAATAATTTAGAGTCTAGTTCTCGTAATTGACGTTAACCCATTCGCTTAAATATTTATCATTAAAATTAATTTTGTAAAGCATTAAACAAAATATAAGAATACAGAAAATTTTAAATATTTAAATTGATATACGGTCGACGACAAAAGTAACAGTTTTTCAAGGTGGCACAATCTAATATGACCAGCGTTATTTTTAAATATTCAAATACTTAATGTTTTCGACCGTACCGGACCCACTATAAATATCGCCAAATTGTTAATTAATTCAAACTTTTAGCAAGCATTCCCTAACTTTCAACTACATATCCAGTGCTTCAAGTTTATCTCTATACGGCTACAGTTGCTGCACAATAAACTATTCCCTAACAAAAGGCGCACAATTATCACTATTTACACGTTTCCGACGTTCACTTTACTTCTAAATTACTGTACAAAATGAGCACACGAGTACAAAAACACTTCAAACAAAGCCAGCATACAAAAAGGTGTAGTCTTTGCACACAATCACCGAAGTTGCGAGAGATTTTATATTCATTTTAATTGTTTGCACTTTTGACTATCCACTTTTCAGTGTAATTTTTAAGCTTTTCGTTTAAACACGAGTGGTTTTCCCAACAAGATTAAAATCACCAGGAACACTTCACTAACTAAAAATTAACAGTTCCATTGAAACTTTCACCATTTTGACACTTTGATATCCACAGTATTATAAATTATTTTTAATTGAATATAACGATCCTTCTTCAGAGTAATCGTCTTTAATTAAATATTGGTCTTCTCTTTTAGTTTCCTAATTACATTGTTACCCGCCCGTTTCACACGCTGGTTCTCGCGGTAATTTCAATATCTCTCCTGTATCCTTGCAGGAGTATGAGTAGAGAGACGAGGAGGAGGTTACAAAGGGCGTGGTTTGCTGGTCTTGTGGAGCCGGCGGAGGCGGCTGGCACAGGCGTGGGGGGGCCTAGGCGGTTGTTAGCCCTTACCACCTGAGATCGCCACCGGATCCTGTATAGTGGCTGCTGCCTCGAAAGAGCCACTAACCTGTGAAGAGAAACATGTTTATAACAAACTTGATACTAAATAAATAAATTATACTATGTAATAATATGTAAAAATTATAACCATAAGATTGTATTATATTAATTTCAGGTAGTCATGATAATCTCGACACATTTTCCCCACATTTATTGTACCATTCAAATCAGAAACCTTCCAGAACTAGTGTTGCCCAAATGCAAGAACAAGACGAGACTTAGCCAGTCTTGGTCTTGGTCTTGCGCCAATACACCTGGTCTTGGTCTTGGTCTTGGTCTTGCGCTCCCAGTCTTGGTCTTGGTCTTGGTCTTGCAGCAAGAGTCTTGCAAGTCTTGCAATTACCTATTAGTCTATTACTATTTATTAAAGTTTCCTTAAAATCTTAGAAAAACGTATTAGAATTGGAACATTGTGAGCTTGAATTAACATAGCCATAGTAAAGATCAAGCAGATTAATAAATAACTGAAGATTTGATAAGAAATTCGAAAAATGTAGGTACTCTTAAAATTCGAAATTATTTTTGCATGAGTATACCTACGCCCTATGGCGGCAATCAAATAGTGTCAAATGTTATGATTTCGGCGTGGCGGCAACGATTGTTTTAGATTTCAAAAGAAGCCGCCGGCGCGTGTATCATAACCATGTACTTCCGAAAAGCGGCAAATTTCTTTGAGAAGTAAGTACCTTTGATGCCGCATTATCAAAGTGCCGATGGTTAAAACATAACTATGCATGCACTCAGTTTGATTTTAATAGATATTTTTTTATCCGCTATGTTTATGGTATTAGTCGTAATGCGCATAGGTCCAGTTTTTCATATTCTTTGATACAGTTTTTTGCGTCTCATAGAATTCCTAAGCTACTCAGTGAAATAGCGCTAAGTCCTAGCTGCAAGACGCAAGTGTCTTGCAGGCTATGTCTTGTTCTTGCTCAAGTCTTGCACGGTCAGTCTTGGTCTTGGTCTTGCTAAAAATACGCGGTCTTGTTCTTGGTCTTGGTCTTGCAAAAACGCAAGAACAAGACCAAGACTGCAAGACCAAGACTGAATTTGGGCAACACTATCCAGAACCTTTTATTTCGTATGACGGACAATTTATCATTGCTTATCTCAGAAATCACACCACTGTGTTATTCTTATTTTTATGACTCTAAATTTTTATAAACTAAATATTATAAAATAAATCTAATAATAACGCCGGGCTTTATAAAAACTTAGATAATAAACCTCGAATTTTTATCCGTTAAAGTTGTTTTATTACATGAAAAGTTCAGATGTTAATCTCTCGTTTAAGGTAATAATTTCTCTCGTTCTTTGTTTTACGTAATCCGTGGCGCATCTACACGTTCACCCCGACTTTAGTGTATTGCAGTGGGAGGCCACGCGAAGATTAATGTTATGGGAGGATTACCGTTCTCTAAAACCGTTTAGAAAGCTATAAAAACTAGAAAACATGCGGGAAATTTCTGCAAAACGGCTGTTCGTTCGAACGTATTCGGTCGGGTGGGTGTGATGTTTTTATCAACAGAAATCGCTCTTTACAAAGTTATAATGAGTTGGTTCTTGAACTTTGACATACAAAATAAAGGCTTGGAATTCTTATCGTTCTTGAATTCGTTCGGGTTTTATTTCCATTTCAATGTTTAATAGGTACTTTAGATTTGTGTTTATTGAATGATTTTTTATTTTAGTTTAAGCTTAAAACCGGTTAACTAATGCAGTTTTTTTTATTATATTATAAATTTATTATTATCAGAGTTTTAAACTATTATCAAAACCATTTTAGTCAGATTTTTTGGAAAGATGTTCAACTAGCCTTTCGCCCCGCGGTTTCACCCGCGCGTAATCTCTTTTTTCAAATATCCCCCCTTCCCCCCACATTTCCAGGATCAAAAGTACCCTATGTTCACCGGAGATAGTGTAGCATTCCAACAGTGAAAGAATTATTAAAATCGGTGCAATAGTTTCAAAATTGTTATTCCCGCGGGAATAAGACGTTTCCAAACATCCAAACATCTAAACATCCAAACATCCAGACTTTCGCATTTATAATATTAGTAGGATGTCGATAAAAATATTTACATTATGATTATTATGTAGAACAAAATTAATATGTTTTGTAAGCCAATAGGCTATACATTACATACAAAGGGCATAATTGCCCTCCCTAATTGCCCGAAACCTGATTTAGAATGTCATATAGAAGAATGATTGATTCATACGAAGAGGTAATTTCATTCCATTTCAACAAATACGCGCGTAGCAGTAATTCCACGAATGTTCTACGAGTATGTACTTACAAATTGAAAATCAGTAGACAAGTGAATATTTTGACGCATCGTTACCCCGTATTTACGTTTCAAGTTGTCATTTGTGAAACATGCCACGTATCCTCTTATGGGTTCCTCTATTATGCACAAAGAAAAAAGATCTTTCTAAATCGAGGTCTGTGTATAAAGGCATGCGCTCCTACGTATTTGGCACGTCACCCAGAGTATGAAGGCTAGGGACCATTCATAAATAATTTATCAAATGAGAGATCTAAAAAGTGTTTCCCTTTCTTATTAAGGTCTTGCTGAAAACACCCACGTAGAATTTCTTCTCTATGCTGTGTTACACCGTTGTACGAGTGTTGGGAGCCCTATTGATACGGAATATGATTAGTAGTGATGTGAGGGCGAAAAATTACAACTAAGTATAAGTGACATGCTTTGTTTCCCGCCCAAAAATGCGATTAGCCAATAAGGGAGTTATGGAAAACCTGCTTCTTGCTATATAAAAACTTGTTGTCAAGTAAAATTTTATATAATACTTGTTTTTATTCATTGAAGTAATTTCATCGACACAAAAATGTGCCTATTGAGATATTAAATCCTTTATGCCTGATTTATTATTTATTTACAATACTAAAAAGATAATTTCAAAAAAATATCTGAAAAGGCTTAGCTTATTAAACTCATAATTTTGTCTCTATATTCTGCATCATACATTATGAATTTAAGGGTTAACTGTAATCGACATATCGAAATGAAATGACCAAGCTAAACAATGTTGACCTCATATTTATAATATAGCAGAGGACATAAAGTGATGAACTACAACCAGTTTTCTGACAAGTGACGCATGTAACGTATTAAATTTCTATGCCAACGAACAAAGCATTAACGCGGGAGTAAGGTTCGCCCGCATTTGTTTTGGGTCCATTCTGTCTGAAGAAAATGTTAGAAGTAATTTCTGACCCGAAAAACTTCTTGTATACGAAATCTTGTCTTAATGTTCTTCCAGAGTTACGTGTATATACATATTGTTATCTTATTATACTTTTTCTAACAAACAAATATGAAACAAAAATAAACAAAATAAAACTTACTATATGGCTAAAGTTCACTGTACTGCAGAATTTTGTTCCATAAGACACGATGTAGGTTAGTGACACGGAACACAAACGTGTTGAATTGTGACAGTTGTTAGCTGAGACACCAGCCAGAAGCTCATTGCTGGTGGTGCGCAGAGTTATGTTCCATTAGTTACAGATTAATTCAGTAACGTAAACGTGTAGCTCTTGTGCCTCGCTCAGAAGGTAAATAGAAGCACCTCTGCCCCTCGTGAAGTATTCCAAGAGTCTCAATATACTGCTCGAGCACTAAATTTATGAGTGATATAATAATAACATACCGAATGACGATAGTGTTGAGCCGGTACGGCAGCGTGTACGTGTGGTTCTTTTTCCTCGCAAAGAAGGTGTAGAGAAGATTGCCGGCCACTGCGGCTAGTCCACCCCCACTGTGGGCGCCGCTGCTCTGCCATTCGTGCAGTGTTATGTTCTATAAACCATAGTGTAATTTAGTAGCATACCGAATGACGACAGTGTTGAGCCGGTAAGGCAGCGTGTACGTGTGGTTCTTGTGCCTCGCACAGAAGGTGTAGAGAAGCTCGCCGGCCGCCGCGGCCAGTCCACCCTCACTGTGGACACCGCTGCCCTGCCATTCGTGCAGAGTAATGTTCCACGATCCGCAGGATTTGTCCTAGATAAGAATTACAAAAAAAGTATTACACTGAAAAAACAAAGTCCTAAGCTCATTATTTTTTTAGCTTTCTTATAAATAATTCTCGTTAACACAAACGTTAAAGATTGTAGAAGTAAGTTTGGAATAATTACGAAAATAAGATGTTTCTGGTTTGATTACCATGCAAAAATATGTGAATGTTGTAATAACAAACTTAGCTCAATTCCAAAAACCAACAACATACTTGAATCAACCAACAGACAATAGACAAACTAAAAAATTGAAATCAAGTCTACTGTAAGATTCATTTTCTATTCTATTACATTCAATGTAAAAGTAATATTAGTATCCTTGTAAGTTCCACCGTCATTATACAATATTTTAACTCGTATTATTTCAGCGGAACATAAAATGGAACAAATATAGACACTGCATTAGCATGATTCTACCCGTGAAAGCTACGAGTACATTATTCCCAATGTGTCAGAAGACTGAGCGGCTCAAAAGATAACGAGTGAGGAAAGTAGGCATATACCCGTACTTCAAACAAAAGACAACGCCTTCCGTCTGCCTAGAACGGAGCTAAAAATATAACTGGAAATATCTTTTTTTTCGTGCTTCTAAATGATTGCTTACGGAACCATTGAAACCTTTAGACCAAGGAGGCGTTTACCTTCGTGCTCTAATGATTTCATTCAAGGAATTGATTGACGGTCGGGGTATGATTACGATTTTTGGTGAAATTTGACTTGAATCGATTTCGATATTTTATAAATGATCCGTATTTGTAAGATAAAAGGGTACGGTAATGAGATGTAAATTTCGTGATCATTTTATATTCATTAATTATATCAAATGTAGTGTTCTAGTCTAGTTCGTATAGAAAACGGGCCCTTAACCAGAATTTAGGAAGTAGGCAAAAAAGCGTAATAGATAATTATAATTTACCTGTACTCCACAAAACAATAACCACAACATATAATAAAGTATAAAGTAAATGTAAGCAATATCTCTCATACGCATACTCCAACGTATCGGTAAATCAAAATTATAAAAGTTAACGTCAATACCCGCATCAAAAAGCGAATAGACAACAACCTTCGTAAGTCAAACACAAGGAAAATACACCCGAACTCTCTAACTTAGTCTTTTAGAACGAAATAAAAAGGTTTATTTGGCTCCTTGTATGGTAAATTATGGCAAATTAAATAAAACAAAAATGTTATTTTATTTCGGTTTCGTACATGAATTAAAAAATCATCGCTTTTCAAGTACTAGCCTGAGCTACTTTACTATACTATTTTCTGGCTAACTTAAAGTCCATTATAAAAAGGTTCGTATAATATTAACGTTCTTTTATTCTAATTTTGTGATGACACGGGGGTGTTGTACTTCGCCAACTTCCAGACTCTGGATAAAAAACCTATACAGGTACCTGCAAACTTGTTGAACATCGGTCGACGGAGAGGGGAAAGTTCGCGCATGTGCATTTGCACGTGACCAATATCGCGCGCGAATCTCTAGTATGCCCGCGCGTGCTATTGGTCAGAGGTGTGCTTCTGACCAATAGCGCACAGGCGTGTCAAAATTAATGTTCTGCGCAATCCCTTCCTGATATTCAAGAAGTTTGCCGGTACCTGTAACAAATTTTCAGTCCGACCTGGTATTTAAAAGCGACCTGCTAACCATTGCACCACGGAGGTATTCAATTTAGTTCAATGGCAGGTTCGTTCACAAAATATACATGATATTAAACTGCGAATGAGCTTATATTTGAACAACGATGGCGCAATAATTCAGCAACTAAAATTACTAGAATAATTCAGTATTTAACCGACTTCAAAAAAGGAGGAGGTTATAATATGTTCGACTGTATGTATTTTTTTTTTTTTTTTTTTTTATGTATGTCCGTCGATTTCTCCGTCAATTGTGGACCGATTTAAATAATTCTTTTTTTATTTGAAAGTGCATAGTTCCGAGGTGGTCCCATTGTCACCATGTCAGGATCTGATGATGGGATCCCGGAAAAATCAAGGGAAAACCTCAAATTTTATAGGCTGCGCCTACGCGTTACTTGTTTTTTCTGAAGCCATTCAAGTTTTTGCGTCCGATAGACATCATTTTATGTTGATGAGCTGATGATGGAAGGTACAACTCCTTAACGGTTAGGAGTTAGGGGATAATTCTTTCAGTATTGTAGGAATATGTGGACCGTTAGTTGTATTTCATGTACTTTTGCAGCTAAGGTGATGATGGAAAGTACAACTCCTTAACGGTTAGGAGTTAGGGGATAATTCTTTCAGTGTTGTAGGAATATGTGGAACGTTAGTTGTATTTCATTTACTTTTGCAGCTAAGCTGATGATTACCCGGGGATGGGCTGGTCACTAGCCAATAAGGTTAGCACCGGCTCGTCCTAATCGGGTGTGAAGGAGAAAACGGGGGAGTGTAGTGGGTAGCGGACGCTTCGGTCTCGAGTCCCACACACGGCCGCGGGTCTAGCTAGCCTGCGGTTATGGTGCATAAACGCATTCTCCTCCTACCCATGGTGCTGAACACTTAATGAATACCTAATATTATTATCAAATAATACAATTCTACTCGTATTTTCGCTATCATTATTATGAAAGAGTTTTACTCACTACCTACGTGTTATTCACACTAAAAATAGAAAAATAAACAAACTTTTAAAAAAAAAAATTAAACAGACTTCAAAAAAAAAAGAACCAAAAAAAAACTACCTAAAAAACTGAAAAGCAAAAAATAATTTTAATAAGACATTCATCATTGTCTAAGCCTATTAATTTAATTGTATTTTACGTGCTAGGTAGGTACCTACTAATCTGTTTGAAGTCGGTGCCAAGCCAAAGGTAATAAAAAATTATATATAATATTATTATGTATTATAAAGGGTTACTTATTAATCCGCGGACGTAGATACGTAATCTGGGTACCTACTATTTGGCTTGGCACCGACTTCAAACAGATTAGTAGGTACCTACCTAGCACGTAAAATTCAATTAAATTAATAGGCTTAGACAATGATGAATGTCTTATTAAAATTATTTTTTGCTTTTCAGTTTTTTTTTCGTTAATTGGTGGTTCAGATTCAGTGATACGAGCATCAGGTAGATCAGTTTAATATTATGTCCTATTTACATACAGAATATACGTTATTGAAATAGACATAACGTGACGTATAGAAATATTACTAATATGTAATGCGTGGATAAACCGGATAACGGTATAATAACAAAGTAATGTTTCAAGTCCCGGTATCCAAAATAATAATTACCTATGCTAATCTCCACTAAATATTATGTACAACATTAATCGTAAATACATAAGATCTATAACATATGTGCAAATGAAGTACTCTCTCTCTCTCTCTTTCACACACACACACTCACTTAAAGTTTCTCTCATAGCCCAGCATATGTAGGTATTTGCTTTGTGCACATCCGAAAATTAAGATTGGAAAGAGGTGAGATTAAGCTCCATCGGCTTTGCGCGTTTTCCGGAACGAAGGTGTTAACGCCATTTATTTGGAAGCTCCTAACTGTATCCGAGAATTTTATAATAGGTAAACCTATTTTGGTTCGACACGGGGATGGAACTAGGAAAACCCGGTGCAGCTTTTTGTTGAAATACGACCTATTTTAAAAGCAGTAAAATTCTCACAGTTTAAAATTCTGTATGAAAAACCAAAGAGAAGTTACCTTTTTATTTAAGTTAGGATCTTTATATTCCTTACTAAGCTATAAAGTTGGAAGTCGGTAATTTAGAAGCGGGCTGAAAGCAAGCAGGCCCTCAGATTACGTTGCGGAATATTAAGTAATGACAATTAATCATTCTTACCTGCTCCGAGGAGATATCTATGAAGAGCTGTCTCTCGACATTCGAGTCCAGCACCCACGTACACTGCTGATAGAAGAACTCGTTGAGGCTCCCCGTCACCGACACGTTCCGGGACGATATTTCACCTGCGCGAGAGAAATAAACGTTGCCAGTGGAAATAAGAAATTTAAAACGCGACAGAAACATCTACGTGAGCAATAATGGAATGAAAAGGCAGACACGAGTCGCCGCAATGGCAACGCTGTAATTGGAACTTTACGACCTTGTACAAGGTTTTTTTTCGATTCAGTGTTA
Source organism: Mecyna flavalis (assembly GCA_949319885.1). Lineage (NCBI taxonomy): Eukaryota > Metazoa > Arthropoda > Insecta > Lepidoptera > Crambidae > Mecyna > Mecyna flavalis. Next base: position 7,863,010 of record OX439426.1, read on the forward strand.
CCCCAGGCGGCGAGAAACTGGGTCGTGGCACGTAATTTTCTCGGACGGGCCGCGCCACCGAGAACAATATCCGACGCGTTTTTCCAAACGCCGGAGACGCGAGCCGAATGTCAAATTGAACTGTTTGTTTTTCGCTTTATGCGATTGGGAGTCTATGGGCCCCGTTGGAGGTATATTGCCGATTATCTGCCCAATCCGAGAGACATCTTCATCGAATTATTCGGGGACCTGTTTCTGTGTGGCGGACCTAATAAAATTATGTAAAGGCGTAGCCTTGGGAATGATGAAGGCTTTAGACTTAGGTTTAGGTTTGGATCTTTTATAGTTTAATTTGATTTTGCTGTTTTCCTACCTATTACTTTTGAACTGTATATTTGCAAAAAAAAAATATTACTGTTTTCTTATCAAGTAATAATATGTATTCATTAGGAATTGTGGCTTTTAAAGAAATGAAACTAAAAATAATAATGATAAAATGTTTGTTGGAACGGAATGACTCATGAATTACTCATTGCATCTCAACCTTATTTGTATTATTTAAGCAGATGTGCATTCCCATAAAAGTTGGCAAATAAATAACAATTTTATTTACATTATAATATGAAAGACCAAATTAGCAATAATGGCAAAAATTTGTATCCCTTGAGGCTTAGGCCTTGGGCGACGTGATTTGAGGGGCGGTAAAATTTAATTTCGAAGACTTTTTTGAAGTGGAAATGTCAAGACAAATCAAGTAAAAACATCCGGTTTACTTGTGTTATGTATGATTGTATAAAAATTAATAGAATAGAAGATTAAAATTGAAAATAACTGTTTTAATTTAGACTTAACAAACCTTGTTGCAGACAGAATTTGAAACAACGCGACTATATTTTCATACCTACATTGCTTTATGTAATAAAGGTTTATAGGTTTTATTACCACCACATCACTCAAAACCCAAACAAAGTTTGGGATTGTTTACAATTTTCAGTTTTCACAACCACTTACCTGAATGCGTTGTATATGTCCGCTGTCCGCACATCGCGTCGTCGTTGAAACTGTACGCGGCCGCGTAATCGAATCCCCTGCTGGCGTACGTATAGTGGGCCACCGAGTACTCGAGCCGGACACTCGTCCAACTCCGCACCACCACCGGTAGCCACGCCGCCTAATTAACAACACACTGCTGGTATACTAAGAGCATGCTGATAAACATTTAGTTTTATTAAACTTATTATTTTTATTAAAGCTAGCTTTATTGTGGTGGCTAAACGACGGGCATTTAAATTGCGAATCATCTGCTGGCGTATAGTGCGCTACTCAGTACTTAAGCCACGAGGCTCGTTAGTAATATGACCTGTGTGGATAAGCAACATAAACGTAGCTCCAAACAAATAACAGAAACGGGAGTAGATATTTAGTGCGATACAGCTTGGCCTACATTTGAAATACCAAACGGACGCCAAATATAACAAATGTCAATGTCAAACCACGTGATAGGCAATACAACGAATGATGACTATGCACTACGGACCAAGTTAATGGATAAATGAATTGCTAAGATGAGTTGGATTTCGACTGCTAACCTAAAAAAAAAAATTGCCAATCGGCAGTTAGTACCAGCACATTGGTCAGACGACATTGCTAAAGTAATTACCTCCTACCTTCCTGAAATTAGCACAGGCGAAAGAGACAAATGGTACATTAATAAGTCTCCTTAATGGCTGGATGTAGGCTGAGTAGATTAGAAAGACCTTTGCTACCTAATGGAACCGGTATTTTGCCGAGTCAAATCTGCAGATGTGTGCTGTAAAAAATATTTGCACTTAAGCCAGTGGAGTAAGGTTTAGGATCGTATAAATATTTACAGATTTGTTTCCGACTATAGATGCGAGAGTGAAAGTACGCAACCGCGTAATCTAATCCCCGGTTCGCGTAAGTAAGCACTGGGTACTGGGTCGTCCCTCGTCCGGTTGACAACCACCATGTGACATCAGGCTGATTAATACTTACTAGGGCCGCATTCGAAGCTTTACTTTTCGAGAAGAGTTAGTAAAATTTAATCATGCACTCTCTAGTTATTATGTTGCCTCTTTTCTTGTACCGTATATAATGTTTATGTTTCGGTATCTAAAATATATTTATATTATTATTATATACCTACAATCTACATAATATACAAATAAGTGAGACAAACTCAAACATAATGTAAACTCGTTGTTGCTATCTTGGAGCTTCCAAGTTGTATTCCAATCAGATGGTAAGTTCTAAACCGTTTCCCGTATTGAAATTAGGATGTTTATCAATGCCCCTTGCTTGTCGTAGTATTCTAACAATGAAGACATGAATTAATGTATTTCACATTCAATAATATTTTTTATTTATTTTGCTCTACAACCCAGAATTTTTCGTTTCGTTTTGTACAAGATTTTCTTTAAATGAAAACCCATTCACCGTAATTTTAATTAAATATTAACTAATAAATAGAAGAGTGAACCCAATTTGGTCCTAATAAAGATGAGTAAAGTTTATTTTAAATGTAATAAATTTTGTATAATTAAACATTGTTTTAAGGAAATGAAGCCCAATTATATTATTACTTTTGAACGCACAATCATTCTAAATCATCTAAATTTATAAGATCTCTCCTCCGTAACAGAATGAACGTCAAAGTTTGTTATAAATATCCCAATTTAATAACGGTCCTTTTTAAATCCCTTGGAAAGGGACAGACAAAATCTAACTTCATAATTAAACTGTAAGAATGGTTGATGAAAAAATTAAATCCAGTGAAGTTTCTCCGGTGATCCTCCCTCGGGATAAGTATTTTCGGAAACAGAGGACAATTCGCCCTCTAGAAAATGATTTTACCCTTTAGATTTTACGTCGGAAAAATTCTTATCGGATTTATCACTGTGATAAGAAATTAGAGAAGAAATGTAACATAAATATATTCTATGCGGCCGGTGACAGAGCTTAGTGGGCCCGAGCGTTAGGTACGTGTGCGGCGTATTGACAAATTCGCCGTGCAGCGGTCTACGCATCACGCATACGTAGTCAGCTACTACTAAGTAATTGAATTTTCAGGGGCGAGTCTCCGGTCTGTCGCCCCGGGCGGCGGCCGGCGCGGGAGCGGCCACTAATAACAGGGGAGGACGGATGACACGCCGCCAGTTAGGCCGTGTTTTATGAGTGCCGATGGTCGGCCGCGCGACGCCCAACCCTGATATTGCCCAAAGTTCATTTTGCAACAATGCCTCCTCGTAACAATTTAGCGCCGCCGCCGTCAACTCATGATAGGGGTAAAGCACTGTTAATAATTAAATTACGTGCCCGTTCCGCGTAGCTAGATAATAAAAGCTACGAGCGAGCACTCGACCCTATATCTGTAACAGGGACCGCAAACTTTCAGACTCTCACACACTAGGCGTAATCATGAAAATGGAAAAAGAAAAGTTTCTTCTACCTCGCCTCTTCGCGTGTGTTTTACATAACTTCGAGGACGGAGTATGCGATACGCATTTTTCCTCAATACATTTTTGATGGAGCAGAACAGAACTTACTAACAAGACATTGGCAATCAGTTAATTGATGTTCGATGAGAAAGTTTGGAAAGTTTGCACGCGGTATAAATTGTTACGGAAGCGAGCCAATTTATTAATCAACAAAGTTTAAATATAGCGCTAATACGATGGAGTATAATTATGTTGAAAATATTGATAATGAAGATTTATTTAGACGCAAATGTGAGTCTACTAACAACATCTGTAAATTATTTAGGGGCATATTTGCTTTTAGAAGTCCCTATACGGTTGGGTGGCCTTTCCTCGCTTTATTGCTGTTACATACTTAATAGTAACCCTCTTAGTTAATTATGCGGATCGCACAAACCGGAGCATAGGCTACGGAAGGGTTAGCTCATCCCTTGGTAATGTTAGCTCAAGGCCCGAGTAACACGATTAATTTATTTGTTACTCTCTTTTCCAAGAACTTCATGATATTGTATTCAAGTGTAAATGAATTACTTTGAGTTTATTATTAAACTTTTGCTAGAAGGTTTACAAGAATGCGTACGTACCGTACATATTTTATAGTTAAGATAAACATACCTAACGACGAACTCGTACATAACGTGTATTGAAATATTGGTGACAATGCATATTCCCAAAACATTCTCACAGATATTCATGGGATTTAAAATAAAAGGTTTAAAAATATAATATGAATGTCACGGCAAAAAATAAACACAATAATCCAAAGTTATATAAAAATACTTAAATAAAGATGCTGATAGTCAATAGCAAACACTGAGTTTCACACTACACATAAAACATTATTAAATAATTTTCTTTGAAGTTTGCTTCATGAACATTACATGCGTGAAAAATAATAAGATTTAAGATTCACATTCATTTTCATCTTTTATACGTATTGTATAAAGTGTTTAAGTATGTAGTTTACTTGGGTTCCCCTTTTTTTCTTTTTTTTCTCTCGAGAATTATTGAGCAAATGTCAAATTCGATTTAAATGACCTTTGAATTGTTAGGTCAATACCGGTGTATGTAATTATTTCGTAAATACCAATTTCGATAGCTACATAAATTTCTTTTTGAACACTTGTTTAAGTATATTCGTGAATGTTTTCGAACATTGCCTCCTTTTGTATTTGAAACGAAATTCGTAATCTACAACGATTTGCACGCCTCATTTGATAGTATTTTTAGCAAATAATTTTTATTTTCCAATATTACATCCGTGTCCTTTTATTGACTCTTTGATATTGCGGCGTACGACAATATTTCCATCACCGGATCTCGAATATTTTATTCAGTTTGTAAGCGAATAACTGTCAATTTCAATTACCGACTTTTTGCACGAACAAATACTTGCAAAATGTTCAAGCATCTTAAAATTAAGTTAGGTGTAATCGCGTTAGTCTGTTTTGTTTGAATTTTCTGTAGAATCCGTGATATTTCTCACAGAAAATAGAGGTTTTGAAAAACGACAAATATTTGTTATAATCAAGGAATTAATCGAATCAAGTAAAATAACGATGGAGTTTATTCCTATTGATTTTACTTCGATTCAAGGAAATATCAAATAACATAATATTTCCTTAATACCTGATCCCAAAGCAAGTGTTTTCAATACTTGTGCCGTGAGTGTCGTGAGTGTCAAAATCAACGATGTTTCTATTAGAAAATTTATGACTCATGGCACCACCATCCTCTACTTTCCATTGGACCTATAAAACCAACTTGCTACATACAATGCTCTTGAAATCAAAAAATCATGCTTCAAATCTTCTAGCCTTATAATTGATGAGGGAGATGTCAGACTTAAAGTTAGAATGAGGCAAACGATCAAGTGGACCAGCTGATAATAAGTGATCACCGGAGCCCATGGATAATTGCATCACGTTGCGTTGCCGACCTTTAAACAGTTGTCACATCGCCGACGATGAACGAGAAGATAGTGGAGATAGAACTATAAAACGAGTTAGCCAGTGCGGGAAAGCAAGAATGTAGTTCCGATAGTTTTGTCGCGGGACTATGAGCGAAAGTACTAGTAAGACGGGAGATTACGCGCGCTACTTACTGAATTCGCTTGAGGCGGCAGTTTAGATCTTCATTGAACAGGAGTGACCGCTGGCTGCTCTCTCGGCATGTGATCTGATCGCTGAGCGACGAACTAGTAGAGCGAATCCTTGCCGGTCAGTGTGCACAGAACTATTTATATTTGCTTTTCTTTTGTTTATTCTCCGTTGGTGGGACCAGTGCCTTAAGGAGAGATCACACGTGTTACGGTACCTGGAAGTCGCCGCAGAGACACGACAGATGCGTGCCGTCGCCGGCCACCAGCGCGATGTGGTCGTGGTAGTGCAGCGGCGTGTTGGCGCGGCACTCGCAGCCCGCGTCGCCGCACGCGGTGCGGCAGCCGGCCGCGCCCAGAGTGCCGGTCGGCTCGGCGCTCCACATGCGGTCTAGCCGTTGGATCTGTTTAATAAAACCTTTTTACATAACACTACCAGTTCATCAACTCACTGAGGGCTGGCCAGTTTCTGTCAGAAATTCATGGATAAGTTATTTTACAATTAAAAAAAGTTGATAGCATTAGCTTTATCCGACTAATTCATTTGAACTCTATCTGGATTCTGCATTTGCGTTTCTTGTAAAGCCGAAATTTCTTTAAGTACCAGGCCCTTATCTCAGGGCCTGAGTTCAATTCCTGGGTCGGGAAAAATTGTGCCGGAGCTTTCACATACAAAATTGGCTTGTAATCACCAATGTAGATTTAACAAGCGTGGTGACTTAGCCAGTATTCGTTATTGTGGCGATGATTAATTAAAGTATAAGATACAGAAAAGTAAAGGTTTGTAAAACAAAACTTAATTTTTTTACTTTATTCTTTAAGCACGGTGACAAAATAGTATGCGTAAACTATGCCTCCTTTAAGACAAAAAGCGCAATTTTAATGGCATCGCAGGCAGCAAACGTTTAATACAGTGAAGCCTTAAATAAAATATCGTAAAAGGGTCGTTTGTTCTGTAAAAGCACAACATGAAGTTCTGTATAGATCAAAAAGGCTGAATTCGCAAAGTAAAGCTAAGATGAAGGTTAATATCGCCCTTTGAGAGAAGCCAAAAGTGTGGGCTAAGAGTGACGTAATCTAAAACAAAGCTACTCCCGTTTCCAAGCAACTGTGTTTTGTATTCCAGGAATGAGGAAATTATACGGTTGCCAAATGAATCGCAGTTAAATCGACCAAGTTTTCACTTAAGAATTCATTTAAAAAGGTGCCTTCATCATTCAAATCAAGTCATCAGCGCAGTTATCTTGTCAAATGCGTATTGGTGATCACACACCTAAGCTGTACGTACAGGTACAACATGTCACATTACTACAACCAATTTCAGCTTATATTAAATCGCATAAAGTTCTGGATAGCTTGCTCTGCTATTTACTTCATGTCAGTTTTAAGCTCTTTACAGATTTCATTGCAATTAATTACTATTGACATTAAACATTTAATTATTTAAAATACCATTGAGTCGTGTTTATTTATAATTGATTTATAATCTTTTAAAATTAATTCCAATTAATTATGTACATTATGCAATGTTGCAAAATTTAATTTATTTATAGCTCTTTAAAATCAGGTAAATACCAATTCATCAATCTCCAACAATGTGAATCGTATCTGGGTCAATCAGTACTCCAGGATGATAAATAGAGCTGTAAATTTATGACTTCCCCGGGGAGTCGAAGTTTATCAGAATATAAACTTAACTGAGGTTTATATTGTTGAGATCGGAGTATTTAAATACACACCTGTTATATATGAGTGTTAATACTCGTAAACAGCGTAAATGCAAAGGTTACAGAGAAATTTTAAATATTTTATTACATTTTAAAATGTTATACGTTTTTTAAAAGGAAATGTTTTTTTTACTTTTTTATAATATCTCCATATAATTTATTGTAATCAAAGGGAAGTTTATAGGTATTTTATATTATTGTAACGGCTTAACATTTTTTAATCTTTTAAAAATACATTGTTAATGAAGGAAGAACTGTTTAAAGATGGCAGTTTGGTTAAGGATAATGAAATTTAAAAATGAGAAGTACGAAATTTGAAGCAGCAATTTTTAAGGAAAAAGTGAAAAAGACGTTGATAAACACTTCTTCTTCGGGTGACGGCCGTCTATTGACTAGCCCAAGATCTCGCTATCCTGCAGTTTTAGGGTGATTAAACGCAATCTCCTCTGCTGTTGGTTCTTACTTCTTACCTCAATGGTGACACTCTGGTTAGCTGCCGGTATAAAACGATGTGTACACTGTAGTCGCTCCTCGATGTTCCAAAAGATGTGGTGGTGCGAGGGCGCAGACACCCCGCCGTGTTTCGGCGACGCTAGTCCATAGTGCGTGGCGGCGCATGTCGCGTCCGGTGACGCGGTGCCTTCATGCATTTCTAGACAAAATATGACAAAGATATATATTACGAAACCTTCGAAAATGTTACTACCAAAACTTATTCTTAAAAAAATATTCAAATTATGCTCTGTACAGTCACGTTTATGTGTACAAACATACTGAAATTTAAACCTTGACGCGTTTGCTTAATACTCAGGCAGGATACAAATTATGTTCCTTGAGAAAGTACTCCGGATGCGAATATAGAGGAAAATTTCAGTGATTGAACGACTACACAAGATATTTTGCAGTCCACAATTGAATGCACAGTCACAGGCGCATTTTTTCGAAGTTTAGGTTAAATTATTATAATTATTGTAGCATTCGGCTGAAAACTGATCATTATTAGGTAGAAACAGATGAGTGACACTTGGTCAAAATGTATTTACATTAGCTCACCGTCATGAAAAGCGAATGCTCCATCAACAAACTCCTCTTCATCAGCACTTTGAGTGCCAGCCCGTCGCACCAATATAGTCAAGTTAGCACCCTTCGAAGTAACAGCTTGCCGAAGAAGGAACCTCCCAGATGGATCTCTGGCTTCCCTCACGGCGGGACCACACACCCTCAAAAGCGCTCGGTCTCCGCGTTCAGACCGATCGTCTCTGTCCCCCTTCCCACCAAAATCATGAAGACCTTCTAAGACCTCAATATGAGATCGACAGCTTTGTAACCTGTGTAAAACAATAACAATTTTCTTAACTGAATTTTCTCACTAATAATGGAATTGCCGTCGATAAATCTTTGGCATCGGTCCAGATAAAGGCAAGGAGTCAGAAGCAATTAGCAGTGAAACTGGTATGGACGTTTCATATTACTCAGTGGCATGCGGTTTGGTTGGCAGCGATTGTACGAAAAGAAAACGGCAAGCCGCTGGGTCATGCGGAAAAGTGGTTTAATTAATTCTTTGAAACATCCTACCCTCCCGTAAACTTAAGTATATTTTTTGTGCAGTAATAAAGTATTCGAAATTACACTTCAATTTACATTTATTAGCATTCCGTGTTATAAAATGAAACGTGGCAATCATCCCTATTTCGTGCAACGCGAGTATAAGAAAGGAAACAAATAGGTTAGGTCACTCTAACTTAAGTGTGGACAGACTCACAAGTTCTATTCCCCCTCTGTTTTCACCTCTTATAGTGCCAATTTGTTCCTGTTGCCAGTGCTCACTGCTCACTTACCCCTACTAGGTGATATTACTTGCGATATTTACGGGACAAGAGTTTGCCTTTTGTATAGGTATATTCTTCTTTCTCCGAGTGTTGTTACTAGGTATCTATCTAGTCAGGGTACATTTACACCGTGATTTGGCAAGTCCAGTTATTACATGGGTGCGATAACCAAACCGACCTCGTGACCCATAACAGAGACAATTGTATCATGGCTAGATGGACATAAGACTGTGCAGGTTATTTTACTATGATCTCCCTACCGCCGAGCTTATGAAAGATCATATTATATTATAGAAAAAGCCATTAATAAACGCTTGAAATCACTTGGCTTGCACACGTTTTGTATTGATATTATCTAACATAGTGGAAATAAAGAATGGAATTACAATGAAAACAATGAAGTGTATATTTTCAAATACCAAAAAAGGGTCTTGTATAAAGCATAAGAATTTTGTAGTTTTTAAGAAAATCACGAATCATAAATATAAATTACAACATTAAATGTTGTTATTATTAGTATATCAGCTTATTTCTGTCCATCTGAAGGGAACATGACGTCTCTATCATTGGATTCTCACTTTCAAGACCCAAGTGCGGATTTTTCAGTTTATGATGTGTTTTTGAATAGTTCCTACTTACCTTAAATTATAATTAAAGAGTGACACCTGCACCACATCAGTGGGTGCACCCAGCAGGTGCAGAGCGCACTGGGTCCGCCATCCCGTGGCGCGCGTGTCGAAGTGCCCGGACCGCGCCCCGCCCGGGCCGAACCCGCGCACACTTGCACCGCACCCCACCCGCCCGCCACCATTGTTAGCGGAAACCTCGTTCGACACCACATTACTTTCCATAGCTGCCACCCTGTCCACTAAATAAGACAAAACAAACATATTACCCAACCTCATTATTGTACCCCGAGACAACGCTTGTCGGCGAAATGAAAACAGAAATTGTGCGCTGGTCAGAAAAGACTAGACTTGAAGTAATCCCACTTCTCACGGCTAGCGCTCGAATGTCTCGTAATAAACTGGCGAGAGCGGTAAGTTTTTTGCACGCTCAATTGTTTTCGGAGTATCTCCTTTGCCATTTAAGCGTGAAAACTACTAAATTTTGCGCTTGGTAAATAAATGGGATATGTTTCCATGAGCGCTTTTGCAGATAAAACTAGTCTTTTCATAAACTTCAGCTACCTAGTTCAGTGTTTGTTTTCGAGAGTATTCTACTGAGTTTTCTACGGGGTTATTTGCAAGACGTATAGCCTGCAACAAAAGCATCTGAGTTGAATGCAGTCTGAATAGTTTTCTGTTTCAATAACAAAGCATTTAGAAGAAAATACACTTGTTTTTCATTTTTAGCGCACAGGTAACGATGTCAATTGTAAATTCAACATGGGACGGAAAAAAAAATTAAAAAATCCTTTTCATTCTCGCGATTAAAAACTTTCAAAACTCCCTATTAAATTCCGGCACATATAACAGAAACTTCATTTGGTAGATAGCCCACTATCTCGGTTGTGAAACGGGTCGAGTCGCATCGCAACGCAATTACAGGCGTATTGGCCCGCGGGGGCTCGCCTGCATTGGACACAGGTTCGTACTAACTGTGAATACTTTAGAAATCCGGTGCTGTATGAAACTTTCCGATTGCGGTCGCCAGGAAGGTACGTCTGGTCTGCAATTAGTCTTTAATTTTAATATTGCATCTGTAAAATTTCTGGATAATATATGATGAAAACATCAGTTTGTGAAGCGGGTTAAGAGTTTAATGTGCCTGCTTTATTATTATCAAAATTAAGTTACAGTGTAGGTATTTGATGGGTAGGAATTAGCTTACCCATTATTTGCCAAATTCGTTTTAGTGATCAGTATGTAATATGATTGATGACTATGACCTGACAGGTTTCAGTCAGGTAATTAGTAACTACCTTATTATAAACAAAATTTTAACAAAAATGGGCCTAAAACGTATGTTACATTGCGATGAAATGAGATCCATACAATCCTGCCAGGACCCAAGTGTTAGTAATTAGAGACAATCCCGCACCTCATATAAAGTAACAGTGAATACTCCGGACATCCCGGCGTGAAGCTTGCGGTTGCGGTTTGTCGCCGTGGACACGTACGCGGTACATTGACGCTCATTAATCGCAAGACTTGTGGACCGCTAACCGATTTACGGCAATCGATAAGACACATCTGTGGTCATCTGCCTTATATACGTCAATATTTTATTGGTTTAACTGGAGTTTTAATCTTTTAAAGTTTTGTCAGCTTAATCTCACTTTATCTATAAAGATGACAATGAGCATTAGTTGTATTTTTCTTTAGTTTCCATGCGTACAAAGTATTTATTTTAAAACGATCCGTTGTAATTCACTATGATATTTATATGGGCCTCTCTTTTCACATTATTGATCGACTAATAATAGCCATTGGAAAAACAACAGTGTCAATTTAGTACTTGAAAAAGCATTTTTAATTAAGTCATCGTAAACACATTTAATTTTTATAATACATCAGTTGACAGTCAGACACGCAGCCCATCTGATGGTAAACGGTCACTGCGGCCTATTCCATTGAGAGACACTTCGCCAAGAAGCATTGCTCTATGTGACATCTACTAAAAGTATCATCATATTGAAGGTTTCGTACGATACAAGACTGTTCTAAATTGTAACGTAATTCTATGCTGCAATTAAGGCTTAACAAATTTTGATGTTAAAAGCACCAAAACCTTACCATTTTGCATGTGATGCGTAAGCGCAGCGAGTGGCGGCGACGCCGGAACGACAGTCGGCGGCGGCCCACTGCTGTCTACCCTCTCGATGAACTCCAGCTTCGCGATGAACCCGTTGTAATCGTACGGCGGCACCAACGGCCCCGAACTGAACATCAAAAATGTAATCAAGTCAGAATTTCAACAACCACCGTGTCTCTCATTACGACTTAAAAGCCATGAAGCTGGAACCATCTCGGAGTTTAGTGGGTAGGTAGTGAGACGCTTTTAGTCCCACACACGGCCGCAGATCTAACTAGCCTGCAGTTGTGGTGCCTAAACGGATTCTACTCGTACTACTCCAGGTTTGCGATGAACTCGTTGTAATCGTACGGCGAACATCACAAATGTAATCAAGTCAGAATTTCAACAACCACCGGGTCTCACATTACGACGGAAATTGCTTGTAAATGGGACTTCGCCGAGCAATAACTCTCACGACGTTCACTGCAAGTAGGACTCAACAATGGTGTTACTGCTTTTGGCGTTCTGAACTTAAACTAAGAAGGGTATTAACCGAATTCCTTGAGTTACAATTAAAATTAATAAGACCAGATTAGAATTCAGCGAGCGAGCGAATTAAGGCGTATGGCGCGCTTATGCTTGAAGAAGGCGGGTATTTTATTGAAATTACTTTTCGCGTATTATGAGTGTGTCAAAGATACTCGTATGTTTAATTTGATTCCCTTATTGGCACAGATGTCTAAAAATATACAATTGATAAAAATTTATGTTCAATATTATTCCATGTTGGAAAACTTGAAAATTATCTTCGATCTTTTGAAAAACATCTTTGAAATAACTGAAACTTTCGAAACCGAATTTCGACAAAATAATAGGTTATAACACAAACACAAATGTGATTATTTAATGTAGTTAACATAAACTAAACACACATTAAACAACACACACTTCCCTATTATTCCAACGAAGTGACAAAATAAACATTCTGTGAGTGAACATAAAATATAGGTACAATATTTAAATGACATGTTTATTGTTTCTTTTGCATAATTTCCAAGCTATAATTAGCATCGATAAATAATAGCGAATGTCCACAGCTACTAATTAAACTAGCACAATGTTCTTACAACAGCGAAAATAGTATTTTTTGTTGAACTTACTTGAACTCGAGCAATAAATTTGGTCCAGGTTGCTCCAAAGTGGCTGTTCGCTCTGAGCACAGGGAAGCAAGGAGCGGCGCCGAAGGAGAGTTGCCGGCGCGAAGTGTCAGGTAGTCCGTGGCGCAGTGACTGCAAACATACTTTTGCTTTGCAATTTGTTCTTATTTCTTTATGATTTATTAGGTAAATTGAGGCAGTTACAAGTGCAAAAATAAATTAGACAATAGAGCTCGAAGTTCATAGTTCTGACACATATTTTACAAAACTTGTATAATGAGTCATGGGAGGACCACATCTTTCTACGATTATATTAATTTCGACAATTACATAAGGCTGCTCTATAAGCTAAGTTGTAAGTTCAAATCCCACCTACTACAAACATTGAACATTTGTGATTTCCTGTACCATTTGTTACTTTGGCATCAAGTCGATGCATGTGATTTTTGTACGAAAAAAAATATCGTAAATATTGAGTACGACCAAAATCCTAACTGTAAGTGAGCAAACAGATTAAATCTTAACCATAAAACACCAACCTCATCTATTTCAGCGGAAATCCGTGCGCAGCAAAATATTTATAAAACCTTGCCAATAAAAACAATTTGGCTTAGATTCAAACACAATAAATTCGTTGTTCAAACATTAAAAACAACTATGTACGCCGTATGTTATCTGAAATAAAAGAGAAAAATACTGCGGATGCTCTTAAGTTATGTCTACAAACATAACGCTTCCCATAGCAAATAAGACTGGGTAATTTCTTTGCTAAGCTTAGTGTGTTTGCTTTAAGCCCCGACGAAGTGTGGTACTCCTACTATTATACCTATTAGTGGGTATGTTGCAAAACGTATTGCAGCGAGATAGAACTTTTATTTCTCTCACTCCAGTGCTCTCAAGAGATTTATCTCAGAACTAAAGCAATTGAAACAAATGTGGTTTAAAAATGTATCTTATCATTTTGTAGCTTATAATTTAGGTAAACTGAAAAGAGTCGCAATTTAAGGCAAACTGAGTTATTAAGTCAGCGCTGAAAGCCTCACAGATAACCTGGCTTCTTTGCGGAATTTTAAAATTTGCTTCCTGAAACATTTTGGTTCGAGGATATATTAAAAATCCGCTGGGATCGCTCGACCTCATGGGTAATATTTCTGAAGATAAAAGAAGGCGTTCCATTTCACTTGGAAATTTTATGTGAATTCTACATTTTGAAGAAGTTATTAGAATAAAGGTAGCTTCATAACTTTTACGTGTAACAACGTTTTTTTTTTAGCTCTGGCTATTGCCGCCCTGTGTACGGCAGGACAAGTTTTTTTATACAGGCATTTATTTAAAAAAAAATCGAAATAAATCCTTTTTTTATTACCCGTTTGCGCAGTAAAATACGTAGCTTAAACTTATTTAAAATATTTCCCATTGCATTCTCGACATCAAAACAGTGATGTTGTGAATTTAATGTAGATTTTTTTCATTTTCTTACAGCATTAGATTATACGCAAAAGGCCGATGAAATAATATACATGAAGCAATATAAACGTTTTGCTATTACTATGTGTTATTCAATAACGATCGTGTGTCAAGGGCCCAGTATGTAGCAATTAAATCTAAGCTGAATACGTTACGCATACTAACCACATTACTAGAGAACTTCTGCGCCTGCCACAAGAGATTGAATATTCAAATAGGGCACTCTATATTACCCGGATTATGTTTGATATTTGTATCTCAAGAAACCGAAACGAATGTAATAATGTTATTTTAATATTGGCTTTGTTTGTTCTCTAGCAAATTTTGAGTAGGTGTGCTACCGTTACTTTCTATAAGTGCCTGTCTGATGGAATTCTGATATTTTATCCACCAAGAATCTTAGTTGTTGAATATTTCGTCATGCTTAAAAAAATCACATCGCTATACATACAATTATCCACTCTGTCTAACACGCCCGTTAGAGATAACGAATGTCAGATAAAACCTGGGTCATGGTACAGGCGTACCCCTGAATTTATTGGAAAAAACGCAAGAAGAAAGATGATAAATTATGAGGAACTTATCAAACCGCAGTGAACGTAGTCCTTGACAAATACTATTTTGATTTAATAGAAAGATGGAACTGGGAAAATTAAGCGTAGTCTTGCATTGATGTGCGATCTACTGACATAAACAATACACCATTAAGATCAGTGCCATAAACTACCAAACGTAAATGTACTGATCGATCGCCCAATGTCAAAACGGGCCAAGAGCCATAAATCCGCTGGCTATAGTTTCATGGCGGTGAAATGACGGTGTTATGGCAACCAACCCTTCGCTATCAATGCTCTTAACTGTTTAGGGTTTACGCTCAGTTTCTCCTAAACAACAATGAATGACACTACAGATATCATTGTGGAATACGAAGAACTTGTAAAATGACGTTTATGTAGATAGCTTCTAAAAAGTCAAAGTGGCGAAATATTTAAGCCTTATAATTCCCTAAAAGAAAACGATTAAAAATAATGACTGGAACAAGCAGTGAGTTTAAAAAATGAACTTTAACTAGTAATTTTTAAAGACCGCGGCTCTGCGGACTAATGGCGCATGCCATTAGTCGTGTTAAAGTCTACGCTACTTTCTTTGGGATCAGATCAATGTACTTAAAATGCTATATCCAATATTTATTATTATAACAGTTGTAAATAAACGTAATGTTGATGTAATTTAAGTTGTGTCTCAGTTGCATTGTATTTAATTAATGAATGCTTTTATCCGGCAATGAAGAAATTGACATAAAAAAAGGTTCCCCTACTTTTCTATATAGTATATTATAAATACTTAGTTGAGCCAGTACTCATAATTATACTATGGTTGAGCAGCGCATAAGTTGCGTTATAGTCAAACATTTATGAAATGATTATAATAAAAATACAAGTTTTTCTTTGTACCGTTAAAAAAAACTACATAATCGGGAAATGGCGTGCTAGTTATTTATCGTTTTACTATGTTCCCTATTGCACTGTGTTTTTTTCACGCTTCGCTTCAAAAAAATATATAAGCTTAAGTATCAAATCAAATTCATGTGACGAAAATGAGTTTCTACTTTTAATAGTACGGCAAATATAGGAGTTGCCGAAGTTTTTAGTACGTGTGATTCTCTCACTATTCTCCGCGGCAAAGCGGCGGCTTCGAGAGCTTGCAAAATGTGTGGTTTTTTGACGGAAATGTGGACTTGGAATGAGGGAAAATTGTTCTTTAGAGCAGGAGCTGTAGCACAATTTTCAGTGCCTAGAAATTTCAAAGGTAAAATTAGTAGTTTTGTTTTAGCTATCTTGCATGCCAAACTTTCAAATGTTAATTATCCTAATAAATTAGTTAACTATATTTGATTGAGTTTTGTTTTATACTACCAAAACTAATTACTATTATCATACTTGTGTTCTCATATAATTGAAATAAAAATAAACGAATACTCGTAAATCCCAAGAGTACTAGTTGAAAATTGTTTTGAAATTTTGTTACGTTTTACTGTTATGATGGGAGTTGTTTACGGTCTCGTGTTAACACAAAACATAAATAAGCTGCGAGATTTTATGTTTACTACCGTATTCCTATTGATGTAAAACATTTTCCATGTAACTGTATCAATGCAAGTTTCTATTTTTCAATAACGAATGAATTTTAATAATTTTAGAGTACATAAAAAATATAACAAGTTTAAAAAAAGTTTAATGATCGTCATCAGGCAAAAGACGTCACCTGTATAACTAAAAATAAATAAACCATATATATTATATGTAAAAGTAAAACAAGAAAACAGTAGTTTACATCAATACCATATTCTAGAACCACTCAATTCGAATTCGCTGATTACTCAATTTTCACACAGATTTTCCGAGCTAAACCGGTTAAAAGTTACTTTATTTTTGAGTTGAGTTATTATGGCATAAATTATATCGGGTTAAAAAATGCATCACCGGAGGCCATTTGTCGTTCCGCATTTATACTTGATAAACCTATATGGCGTAGAACATGTTACACTTTAAAGTCAATGGTCTCGCCGTAAATTTTCAGTAACATGCGACAACCCACAGGGGTGGAAGGGAGATAGGGCGGTCCTTTTATTTACTGGAACGATTGTTCGCAGGCCTTTCAAAACGAGTACGACTGGATTTCATACGGGTGCTTGATAAAAATGCTTCCGAAAGAGGGTCGAAATAGCCCGAAGTAGCAAAATACTCTTTAAAAGAGCGATAAATTAAAAAGCATATTTATAACATTGATGAAAGAAGTTCGTTTCTTTTTATGCTACTTCATGTTTTGTGTAAACAAAGTAATCAGCTTACTTTTATAGAGAAATCAAGCAGTGTACAAAGTCGATTTGCTTTTATAAAACGGTGTGTATAAATGTTATGGTTTAGCGGGGAATGACTCAAACTTTGGAAAATAAACAAATCAGATAATAACACTAATAACAGATATACTATCCGATTCAAATAAGGATAATACCTTTTGGAATTAAGCGACAAATGACGTCAACTGCGCCTGTGTCCGTAACGTTAGCAACGCATTATATTGTCAGTGTGTGTGTCAGTTTTCACTGTCGCATAACGCAACTCCAAAGGGTATTCCTAATAGCATTTAATTTTGAACCAGGAAGCAAGTATCAATACACCAGAGCGGATATGAATTGTGACGTGTAAAAAAACTTGTTTGTATTTACGTAGTAAAATACTAAAATATATGAGATTTTTTAATTGCCTAATATTTGGCACAATATGACCACTACTACGCGAAAGATATTAACCTCAATGGTGATGAATGGGAATAGACGAATACATATTTATTCAGAGCAACCATTCGATAACGCGATTTTGCAGACATGAAACGCCATCTATCGGTATATTAGTACACACATTGTGTTGACAGAACATCAAATAATAATAGAACCAATATTTTTCCATTATTATTTTTCCACATAAGCATCTAAGTTGTTTTGCATTTAATAGCACTTTTGAGTGATAATTCTGAGCGTATTTCAGAATCACATCATGTCCCTTTTTTGTTTTCAATACATTTGCTCTTATTTATTCATCAACACGTTTCGGTTACCCGCTTCAACCTCATAACAATATTTTATGAGCGATGAATTCTCCGAGTTTACGCATAGGTACATTCACAAATTATACATATTTATAGAAAAGTTCTTGAATCGAAATAAAATTTATAATTTCAAACAATTACTGGGTTTTATATGTAAAAGTATTTAATATTATTGTAGGATTCCACAATTTATTTTACTTCAAATGCTTGAATTAACAATTCTAAAGAACCACCTCTACAAAACAGTAGCAATGCCAGCCCGTTTCATTTTGTTGGTTTAATTGGTGAAAAAACTTTTTTAGTTATCGAATTTAATTCGCCAAGCCTATTCCGACAGCTAAACGATATGACTTGAGAGAGATCACGCATAACGCTCTTGACAACATCCAGACTCCGAACTTATTATACCTACTAAGTAAAATTTAAACGACAAATCGATACTAATCGAAAAGTGAAAAGGGATTTGTATCGAGTAATTTTTATTTATACATATATCGCCACTGGAATTCCCATATAAGATACCTAATTTGTTGATTCAAATTTTCGATTCTGTCCTTGTCAGTCCTACGGTAGATTGATTCTGAGATAATTAGGTGACGCCTAACATTAAAGTGTTTTACACTGAGCAATAAAGACAGTCGGTATATTTGCAACATTTGGCTACATAAAATACAACACAATAACAATCCATTTACTCGTCAAACAGATTACCTCGCCTCTCTTCTCCGCCAATTATTATTTATTTATTCACACCAAACAACGTGAGGTGCAATTCTATAGTAATGGCGATTCATAAATTCTCAGCTCGTCGCCCGACGCAAACATTTTAATAATAAATCTCCTGCGATTTTATTCGCTTTCAATTGGACCGTCGGCGTCGGTTCATCCCTTAGATGCAATTAAAATGGTTTTATTCGTTATAAAAAGACTAGAATTATTTTTTCACCCACCGAAAAAAACACAGACAACGATACCTACCAATATTGCACTTGTTTGTCAATTAACTCCGGACCGATTTGGTTGAGATTTTGTATGTACTTGGGTATATAAAAATGGGTTCTTGGATGGTTTGAAAATACATACAATTGGACCTGGTAGGTATGAAGCGGAGGAATTTAGTGTTAATATGAAAGTCATAAAATAGGAAGAAAAGTTTATTAATTTGAGTTTAAAATTAACAGCTCTCTAAAACTATAGCTTTATCTATTCTCCTCTATAAATAAAGTCATTTAAGAGTGTTGGGAGGAAAACGATATTATTCCCGCTCCCCTAAAACTATTTCATAACACTGCTCTACGAATTCTATTTTACTACCACGTAGTCGCGTTTACTTCCTCCAGTTATATTCAACTGAATAACTTTTGACATTCAACTAAAGTACAAATACGGGTATTATTTTATCTTGATGCATTTGAACGAGAAACAACTCGTAATAAAATCTGATATTCGTAATACAACTCTTTAGGAACTTGTATTATAATATTTAGACTAATCGAAAAGCTTGACGGTTTGAGTGGAGGGGACAGTGGAACAGAGGCTAAGTCTCTTGGATATGAAACCCAGAGATCGTGGGTTCGATTCCCGCCTGCTGTTATTCAGTGTCCACCTGGTCAGCTGGTGAATTCTTTGAAAAAAAAGGCTCGAATATTAGCTGATATGCCCATAGTCCTGGCTGATTCCTAGTTAAGTATTCCCCGAGGAAAGAGGCCGCAGTGGCCGCCAATCTGTCTGCCAATTAGAAGTAAAATAAACTTATTTACACTACAATTCAATAAACCACTGTTATTTTACGTGGATTATGAGGAAAGGAGATTAATTCCTTAACCGTCGTTAGCCCACGACAAGATTGATTTATTTAGCTTGCGAGTCTGAACGGCGGCGCCTGATTCGATTATAAAGGATAATCTCTTCCCGTCTCCCACATCCTGTTATCATTGGTTTAGATTTATCAATACAACCGATAAGAGAAATGCATTGAGGTGTCATTTGTGATACAAATACATCTATATTACCCACATAAATTTTGACTGGCTCGATACCACATTTAGTAGTGACTCTACCTAATGCACCAGGGCTCATAGTCTTATTAAATCACTCGTAGCTAAATAATACCACTGTCCATTTCAGCACAAAACATTTCGTACAAAGTTACCCAAATTCATTAATTTAAAACAGCGCTCATACTTCACTGCCATTTAAATGAGCAAATGTGTCGTGAAATACAAACTATCTAATTAAATATTACGGGTGTAGCGACAATGCTCCGGGAAGTTGTATGCCGATTTATGAGAGCGGGCGTCGCCGCGACGGAGACTAAATGTCTCGGCCTGGCGCACTAATCACCGGGCGATCTGTTATTTGTCAAGTACGTACCAAAGTAAACCCGCTACGAGTACCTGTTGTTTAATAACGATATAAGGCATTTTGATTTAGATGATTCTTTAAAACGTTTCCGACAGTACCAGCATGTGCCCATAATTTAGTTTTATACAGCACCAACAGATGGCGTCTTAAGTAAGTTACTTCACGGTAGCGTTTCAATTTTTTGTTATGATGTACACGATCTATTCAACTGTTTATCTACGAGTAATATTATCCTATCGCTCCATAGGCAATTTCTTTTGTTAGTTAGGACATCTATGGGCATCTTACTATGTAACTGTAAGAGATAAAATCTGCCTCCATGACGGCTAAGTAGTCTGGCAACATAAATATAATAGCTAACATGTTTCAAGTTCGGAGATCCGAGGAGTCTACGGGGTGGCTTCTCTTTGGTAATTTTCTTTAATGTCATAGGCCACTGTGACTACTTATAATTTGGTATTCAATCATGTGTTTAAGTTTCTTAAACTTTAGAAACAACTTAGTTTATACCTAAATGTCTTCTTTTTTATCATCACAGACTAACAGACTTGGCAGGTCTTATATAAATGAAAACCTTTTAGTGCTAAACTAACGAGCTAAGATCTGAGTTAAGTAATATTTTACGAAGAAAAATTAAAAAGAATCTATGCCACACTTTCAAAGATCTCGTGCTAGAATAGAATGGTCATGAATTGCGTTGAAGTTAAAATATATTTTGCACTTACATGTATTTATTGGTGGACTCGAGAGTAGAGAGGTTAAAAGAGTAGGATATATTACAAAAAGTTTAACTTTCTACTGTGGGATTGGGGTAAAAATAATTTTGCGTATAAATTAACAAATATGGCTTTCGGCATCGTGGGAGCAAAAGGCTATGCCGGCAAGATATCAGCATGAGATGTTCCAAAGGTACATGGGGGTTAGGAGGGTTTTCCAGACGCTTCTGGAGGGGTGGAGAAGTGTGATGCACAGCATATTATCCTCACCTCAGTGGGAAGGTGCGTAAAATAAAAAGAGATAAATAACGCCTTCATTAGCACATCAGGTTATTTGAATATATTAAAATATTTTTCTTGTCTTGTCATTCTCTATTAGATACACAAAAAAGTTCTGAAAATGGTTGGGATAATGTTTTCAGCTCCCGCGCGTTAATTACCCGGCTATCTGATGAGCTACAAAGTTAACTTCACTAGAATTTCGTAAAATCTTCATTGGCACCTCAAAATACGCAATTTACTTATTTACATATAGGAATCGTAGCACCAACTTTAAACTAGCATTTAATGAATTTACAGAGTAAGCATTAAAAAAGAATGTATTGTAAAAAAATATTAATTAAAAATCCTAGACGTGAAACATATTGAAACACGAATATACCTAACTATTTTTGTATTTGATACGTTTGAATTCACATCAGAAATTTCACAAATAGAACTTTTAGAAAACTTACTTTCTAGGCAGCAAGATGGAAGTGAAGATAATCTTGACTCTTGTGTTTACGGAGTTGGTCGCGAACAGGTATCGGCAGCGCCGATGCGGCGGGTACAGACCCGGGTACCCGGGGCTGGCGAGGACACACGTACCCGGGCCGCGGCACGATACATCTTGATACATCCAATCGCAATCTGGCAAGGAATAGACGTCTTTAGCAGAGTGTTTTATATTTTTTTTAGTAAAATTGATTATTTGTCGTGATGGTATAAGGGTCACTTAAAATTCAACCCAAGTAAATATAAGCGATAACTAAGATTTAAGGGATTTCAGTTCTAATATCGTCTCATGTCCATGAATTTTGTAGTTGTTGAATCTAAACTAAACATTAAACCATGCTTAGTTTACATGAATACTCAGGAAAACATGCAAACCAGTACAAACAGATAGCTTTATGCACACAAATGTTTGTACCGGGATGGTACCCGATATTAATAGGCTGATACCAGCCAACACAGGCCTTGATGTGTTCGACCCCCGATGTTTACGAGCGGTTGCTTATGGCCCAGTGTACAGCGATGAGAGGAGGGCGATTTACTGACGCAAATTTGTAGAACCTCCGACTTCCGCTGATTGAAGAGGGTGTGTGCATATTGGTTCCGGCAAAATTGTTGTCAATAGACCCCACGTTTGAACATTTAATAGTTATTTATGTGACTGCTGCATAATGAGGGTCATTAAAATACGAATGTGGTTTTATGAAACGAACGAAGTGAGTTTCATAAAAGAATCACATGAGTATTTTAATGACTAATTATGCACAGTCACATAGGGTAAGAGGTACAATTATTGGCACTTTAAGGAATTTCGCAACTTTAAAGGCCTGTAGAAAATCAGCCAATTTAAATATCGACTTAAATTTGATTTCGTATGATTCTTTATTTATTTGAGAATAGATTTAAACGGGTTGATAGTTAAGAAATGTGTTAGAAATACGAAAATTTCCGCAAAATATGAAAAAACACCGAAAGTCACTATTGTTGGCACCCTAAAGTACAAATATTGGCATAGAAAAATGTACAATTGTTGGCAGTGCCAATAATTGTACACGTGACCGTGCCAATAACTAATCGGATCGCCTGATAGTGATGGGAAAAGTGAAATCTATATACTTACGAGTACCTATACAAATAATTTGCCGTTCGTTATAGGCGTTAAAACTAGAGAACGGCTGAACCGATTTGGCTAATTTTGGTTTTGAAATGTTCGTGAAAGTCCAGAAAATATTTAAAAATGTGAGAAAATAAAGGAATTAGACGTAGGTCTTGCTTGGCGGTAATTGGAACGCCAAGCACACCACGTGGGGCTCCCCCTCGAACAATCCGTTCGGCGAGGACCTAATGTCCTGGGCACTCAGCTTGGGACTAGTGATCCTCAACAGGGGGAGCACGCCGACCTGTATGAGGTCGTCGACATCACCCTGGCCACCTCACATTTGGCGGGCCGCGTCACCCAGTAGCGGGTGGCCGACGCGGAGACCTTTTCGGATCATAAATATATCCAATTTGGTATCTCCGTAGGCGGCCATGGTACTCAAGTCCAACCGAGGAAAACATCCCGAATGGACGTAGGTGAACAAACTCAACCCCCCAGGTACAGCGACATTGCTGGCTCTTATATAGTCGGTATTAGCCACTTGAAGCCGATGACCGAGGAGCAAATGCGGCTGATACAGGAGGCTATCAAGGCTTCAACAAGGTGGTAGATGCTAGCCTCAGGGGGGTACCGAAACTCTTGGGTTTTGCCTACAAGACAGGCTGGATATTGGCGACTGCACAAACCAGGGAACCAAGGACTGGCTTGAGGGCTTAATCCGAGAAACGGAACCATGGCCCGGTGCAAAGCTCTCTATTATACCAGAGAGCGAACTGACCAAGCCAAAAGTTGGGACCGCATTCTGCCCCGGAGCAATTTATGATATGGGTGCAGAATGAAGATCTCAAAACAAAAGTTTGGAGGGTTCTCCACACGAAGGAGGAAGCGACAGGATCTATTGTGACCTTCTCTTTCGATGACCAGTCTGTGGAAGCCCTCAAAAACAACCGTGGAGAGGCCAAATTTGGTGTAAGGACAGTTGTCTTCAAAATCAAAGGAGGCCAGGAGACGGAACCCCCAAAAGTGGCGAATCTACCGCCCACCACCAGCAGCGTAAAGGAATCGAAGAGGAGAGCGTTGAAACCCTCGGGAGCCTCCAATCAAAGGCTCCCAAGGCTTAAAGCCTCCCCCTCCAAAAACCTAAGGCCGTCGCGGGACCCTCATCTGAGGGTACCCAAAGGGCCCAAACGCGACTGGGAGGGGGAATTTAGCGGGAGCGCCGAAGGTACCAAGGGTTTCCCATGATATATGTAGATAGGTAGCTCACTTTTTATTAGCTGAGTAAATATACAGTCGTTTTAAATCGCTGTGTAAAAATCTACCTATTAGTAGGACTTATAATGCTTTAATAAATAAATTTTACAAAACAGTGGCACATCACTATTAGAATTTCATTAAAGCTGATACAATCATTGGCACCCTTCGAGGTACAATAATTGGCAGTGCCAATCGTAAAAAAAGTACAATTATTGGCACTGCTAAAATTTGAAACCAAAATAGATAAGAAGACAAGTAGGCATTTTATGAATAGAACTTTCGAGACTGGTTAAAACACAATCATAACATTAACAGCGATTTTGCAAAACCGTATTTCAATAATTGGCAGGGGGTGTCAACGAACTAGTTCTCCATACAAACAAAATTACAATTATTGACACCCCCTAAAAGTTTTTTTCCAACAAGATTTACGATTGTATTTGCTGCAAAACCCACTATTTAACATCTTATTTAACTAAAAAACATTCACTGACCAGAAATTATCTACAAAATAAAAAGTTATAAGTCGTTAAACTTACCCTGCATTCACAAATTTTCTTAAGGAATCACGCACAAACTGGTTTCTCTCGGGACCATGACCGAAAAGAATTTTTTCTAGTGTTGTCAGTTGTAATTATTTAAAAACTACTATTTAGTGTTGTAAATGAATAATTGAACTTTTATTCTAAATCTTTAGTTTATGGATTTTTGCCGCGAAAAGCTTAATATTTAAGTTTAAAACCCAGAGTGCCAACAACTGGAGGGGGGCCAACATTAGTATAGTTTACCCTACATAACTTTATCTTCATTCATACGATAATATGTCTATTTTATAGTCAGGATTGATGAGCAAACGCCCTAGTTACCAACATAATCTATATGTAAAAGTTAGTACTGACATAATGACTGACGTTTGTAGTTTTTAAAATCCATAAACAATCTAGACTCGAGTTGATTTCGATTCTCAAATCGATTGTTATAATTTCAGCATCGAATTAAATGTATAGGAATGGAACATAAAATTACTAATCGACTAATTCGATAATCGAAAAAACCTATTAATTTTTACTTTTAAAGAAGACGTTCGAAATTTGAACGAAATTAAGTATCGGTTACCGACACTAAAATGTAAACATTTCAATGCAGCCACAGATACTTATATCTAAATGTAGGGCGTTTGCTCATCGCTCCTGAATATAAAATAGACATATTATGGTATGGATGTAGATAAACTTTTATTTAACATGAATTGGTAGTTTTTTCTAAATTAAAGTTGTTGCTTCATTTATAAAGACTTACTGGCTCCCACTTGGAAATTAAATGCTCGAAGATCAGAGAAGCCTACAGAGTGGCAGCAGAGTCGTAGGCGCTTACCGTCAGGTGGGCTGCATGCTTGTCTGCCAATTGAAGACATATAAAAAGAGGCAAACTTCTAGCATTCTCTCTTTAGGTGAAAGAGAGTGCTGGTACAAAGCGCCATAGATAAACTACAACACATACGCCAGTCTACTGTGGTACTTCCCTGTTTACCGGAGACTGTCAACTGGGCAATTTTGACTGATTAACAGAAACTGTAGCATGGCTTTATCACACATAGTATGGTCACGTGATCTAATAATTGATTTAAAAATGTTTATCCGCTAGGGATCAAAAACATTAATCTTATAGACAAATCATTTCACGCTCAAGGTTTTTATTATCCATAGGGATGTTCTCATATTTACTAAATTAAAAATAAAAAAACTCTATATTATCCTAATCATTTTTAGAATAATCCCATTATTTATAACGGAAATAGACCTTATTTTTGGTCTAAAGTATCTTTAGGGCCGGTATTTCAATGTAACCTTATCTTATTGCTTAAGTTAAGTATAACATTTAAGATAAGTATTACTTTTGACAGGTAAAAGTGTATTACTTTAGGTGCCGCTTAACTTTAATCCTATAATGAAATACACTTAAGTCATACTTATTATCAATCCCGGATTCAGATCAAGATAAGTATATATTGAAATACCGGCCCTTAAAATAGCCGAATCAAATTTGACAGAACTTTAACTATACTCGTTAAATATGTTCTCCACATGTTCTCCACAAATATTTGATGTTTTAAAACATAAGCGAGTTGCCAAATATGGTAGCGAAATTCGCTTTACGTATCCATACAGAATCGTCTTCATAGACGATAGTTGAAATCTCAGCACGCTCATGAATTTAATATGTACATTTACCACTAACATGGAAACGAGGGAAAACATCGTAAGAAAACCTACACAGTACAACAACACTGGCTATGGGTAGCTATGATCCTAATGGCTCTAGTTTCCCCTGTCAAAGGTTATGAAGGTCTGACAGCAATCGATCTCATGTAAACACTGGACTTACCAACATTATATCATAGTATTTTTTACGCTTAGATAGGTATTATAAGATAAACATACACATCATTTCAGATTCTAGGTTATATAATATTTTTCTAAAGCCTGTAGAAACTTTATTGCGCAATGGAACATCACCAGCATAATTGAAAAAGCTCATTTACTTCATCCATATTGATGAGTCGCATGCACGGATGCCGGGCGGGCGTTTTTATTACAAAACTAATTAACGCTTCAACCACTGATTTCGCTCCTGCAGATTCAGGCTTTGATAAAGATCCACGTTTATAATTTTACTGCGCATGGTGTCAGTCACGTGATCATAAAAAGGCAAATGGTATTGCCAATAAGAGGCGAGCAGGCCATGGTGTTTGCAGTGGAAAGAACTTATTTTGCTGGCAATTTATATTTACACAAGTTATAAGCGTCTATAGGCGACGGTAGCTGTTTACCATCAGGCGAGTTAAAATCATTATCTCAATTACCTAACAACTGTTGCTTACTTTACGATCTTATAAAAAATAGATGACTGTAAGATATGGATTACCCAAAGGTATGTGCACACATAGTTTCAGAACGACTGCACTCAATCCGACTTATTTGTTGTTATTCTTAGTTTTTATTATTAGGACGAGGTTTGTTTATAAGATACCCCTAAAAATTCTAAATATTTTTCTATAGAAACACCCCATGAAGCCGATGCAGGCAGCTGGTATTTAATAAACACGCTTCGTCTAGATACTATCTACTTAATGCTTTTCCGTGTTAAATTCCTTTGATAGGAGAATTTATTTATTATAAATAAGTTACTCTTTTAAAACATTGGAATTCTTCTTATTCCAAGCTTGGAGCTGCCGACGCTATCTGCGTCCGCAAATTCCTGCCGCTAATATAAATATTTCAATACGTTCGACATTATAACGGTTCTGTCCATACTGTAATTATACAAAAGGATGATTGTAAACTTTAGCTAGGCAATTATAAAGAAAAAGCATTAAAAATTTATTTTGAAAATGAACGTAATAGCTACCTAAATTAATAAAGTTTTTAATTTTTCTAATTATTTGTGATAATCGGGTTAAAAAGATATAGAAATATTTCTCAAGATCTTTGGGTATACCAGATAATATTTTTAACAAAAATCTCTGATTTATCAACATGACGTTCCTTTCGAGCCCTAAGGCGCGCTCAATTTCAGACACAAATACAATATAATAATATGTACCTGGTCTACTTCGACTAATAACAAATACAAACAAATACCCTCGCTTTCTGTTATGCACTTGGTGCAAACTTTTAATGTTTATAACATAATATTTTCTATAGGTACTAAAGTCGAGTCATTTTAATAGGCCACATTTGACAGTTCATTTATGCAAAGAAAACTGCTACTTATGTACATCAGGAGTAGAGATCTTATTTACTAAATAAGTAATTGTATTTATAAGAACTGATGTTATTTTCTTCTTGATTTTTCTTGATTTTTATTCCTTTAGCGTAAGGTATATGTTTTTTTGCATAAATGAACTGTCAAATTATGTGACCTATTAAAATGACTCGACTATACATAATATTTTTTCATAACTTAAAATTAAACAAACAATTTTATTACAACAGTTCATAAGTAGTAACAATAATTCATAAGTACTTATAAATACACCCTTTGATTTATCAACAGAGTGTACTTATCTTTCGAGCCAAGCCTGCAGCGCTCCGTCTGTCATCTTGCGCGCTGCAATCCAGACACAAACACAATAAACTGCAACTACGAGTAGAATATTATGTCATCTACGAACGCCGCGCCGCTCACTTCAAAACAAGTGACAAATAATGCGACACACATTTACTTTCTATTTTGAAAGCAATGTGAATTTTACTCTTATCAAATGCCAGTAGAAATATTTATTGGTTACAAAAACCATGTTAAATAGATCTTAATTACTGGACCAAACGTTAACGGTAACTGAGTAAAGTGACCTTGTGCCAAAATGTTAATTACAAAATAAGGAATACACAAAATGATAAAAGACGTTTTCAAGTAGAAATACAACAAACATTATTTATGTTGCAATACCGTCCACTTTGAAGCAACTATTTATCATGTTTCAATTCCTTAAATCAATATCGTAAGATGTGTATAACCGACAATATATCGAATGATATCCCTTGCACCAACAGAGTGTTCCACCTCTCGATGCTCGATGAGCCCTTCGTCCGTCATACTCGCAAGTTGCAGTCGAGACTCGAGACACAAACACAATAAGCTGGGAGTAGATGACATCTGCGACTGAGCGCTCACTTCGATACAAATAACAAATACGACACACATTTGCTTTCTGTTATGCGAGCACTTGGTGTGCATTTCACCCGTTTTATAATGTCTTTTCTATCGTTCCATATCAATTGTAGGTTAGGTGATAAGTGCCAGCCAGTGCTAGAAGTAAGAGTGCGGTTTAGACTGACAAAGACGTAGAGTTTAGATATTTTAGCAGCAGTTCGTAGTGTAAAGAAATAGATTAAGCTGTTCTTGAAGTGCAGGGCTCAGGAGAGAAAAAGAGCCTACGGTATGGAAGGACATTGAACAATAACAATATTAGTCGCTTACGCAGTGCCAACTGCAGTTTCATAAAAATTGATGAATGTATTATTTTGTGTAACAGCTTTGATACAATTGGCATTTATAGAAAAGATGACGAGGGTCGAGAGAGGAGACAACGTTTGCGGTTATTATTTGAGGCCTTCAACTTTAGACTTTTAAAATCACCTAAGATTTTCTGAGATAAGTTTTTTGAGAATAATTAAAATCATGCCGCAAATTCATCAGAAGTGCAGTCAATTATAAATACCGAATCAAGTGGTTTCGGGTCGAAGTAGGAACACATTCAACATCATGATGAGATTTGTCGTTTTTGTTGGTCTTGGGGTTTTCTTGATACGCTGGCCGAATGCCAGCACTTAAAGAATACTTTATGTGTCTTCTTCTGAAAGATTTCACTTCGTATCTTTGTACAGACTGCACTATTATTATCAATGTAAAACCAAAACAAGACATATCAATTTTTAAACAAAAATATCCAACCTTTTTCGAACCAAGTTTGACTTAGACTTAAATATTCTTATAAGAATTGAAGTTGGTTTTCATTTAAACAAAATAATAAGGTATACCAAGAAAATCTACGTCTTGTTAAACTATATTGATTTAATAATTATATTTGAAAAGTTTCTTAATGGAACGATAATCAAAAGTTAAGATGATTATCTAACATTTGTTTGCGTTAATGTTTTATACCTAAAATTCTAAGAAGACTATCAAAATAAAAATTGTTTAAAGTTAGCAGAAGTTTATTTAATTTTTTTAAATTGCTTTTGCGACTATTCCATTACATTACAATCAGTAGGACCAAATACTTTGAGATCACATAGAGAATGAGTGTCCTATAAGAGAAGAAACAAAGATCTATAAACAAGATCGTCATAAAATAGCAGAAGAGGCAATCAAGCCTGATTCCAAGACGGGGCGTCTGCTTTGTGAGTCTGAATAACAAGCATCTACCGGTGCGAAATGAAGCATAGTCAAACGCAATCCCACCCCTGGCGAAGCATATTGTTTGCCATCAAAATAAATTTCCATAGCCGACCGACCTAGCAGAACTAACAAAAACAATTTACCTTTTTCAGTATTTTTTTTACAAAATTATTAACAATACCTAAATTTTGTAGCAGATAATCACAAATAGTAAATAAACAAGTTTTATAATTTACAGGCTAAAATCTCACGCCAACTTTTCACTGATTACTATCCAATGCAAATACTTGGCAACCTCTGGAATATTTTAACAGAAATTCGTGAACATTTTTTTTATTATTTCTCTTCTGTATATAAACCAGTCGTTTTATATGAAACCCCCAGCATATCCCATTTAATTCATCCCCTCCCCCCTCAGAATCAATACACCAAAAACTGCAAAATCAGAACATTCGATCGGTTTATGCATATTATAAAAAACCTATCAGTTTGCATGAGCAAAGTCTCATTTAATCCATTTCAATCAAGCCCCGCTGCAAAATGTAAAGTACAACACGCAACGGATAAAAGGTTAAATAAATGCGCAAAGGTTTTCGCAAAAATACTCCGCTACGAAGTGAAACGTTGCAAAATGCACCCCTCGGGTTAGTGGAGACAATTTAGTTCGTTCCCTACCTCGCGAGGTCTTGTCACATCATCGTGGTGCAATTTCTGTGTAGTGTGCAGCACAAATAAAACTTGAAAATAGTGTTCCCCACGCTAATGTAAAGAATGCTCCAAGTTACGCTGAACAAATACGAGCCAAAAGTATGTATACTAAAAAAATAAGTTGAATGATGTTTACATGTAAATAATTTTGAAAACGCTTTGATGATTTAGCGATGAAGATGTAACTTTTTCCTGACAATCACAAAATTACAAATTTGTTTTAGAGATAGGTACCAGATTTATAGGTAAAGAAAAAATGTTGAGAACAAAAATTATTTAATAAACCATAGATAAGTAATAGAAAAACAAAAGATTTAAGTACCTACAAACTTTTGATCGTTGAATTTAATTCACTTCCGAATGCAAATTCGAAGCGAGAAAAAAGCTTTTAAAAGGTGGGGAACGGGATTTATTCTAAAGTAATCCATTCGTCAAGTTAAAATCCTGTCAAAGTAGGCGTGATTAAGGCGTCTCCCAGACCAAAAGTCTTGTTTTTAACGGCTCTCAACTCCTTATTTAATGCATATACAACAGTTTAAAAAATACGTAAATAATCTTTGTAGTTTTATCTTAAAATTCCACGTTTAAAGTTTGTGTTTATCTTTATTTATCACTACCAAAACTGACTTTGAAAATACGTCTAAAATAATATTATTTCATGCACTCCTCCTAATTTAAACGTGTTTTTTAAATTTGGCTTGCGCCAATCGATAGACAATCAAAAAAACTATAAATTGGCTGCAAAAAATTTGGAAATCATCCTTTTCTTGATTTTTACGGATTATTATTCATAATTTCGGACGGCCATTTCTCTCACGCGCCCACAACGGGTAGCGGGCGGCAGTCGGTCGCTAGCTGTGCTACGGGGAACCCGTGTCGCTCGCTCACACACGTGACAGATCGGTGAGACAGCGACACCTAGCGACACAAACAAGCACTGACGTTTGCTTGCTTTGTTTACGCAAGGATGATTTATATTGTGAGGCTGAGGTGTGTCTTGTATTAAATGCGAAAGGACGATTTAATTATCTTGTTTAATAATAGTAGTGTAGTAAAACTATATCAATGGCGATCTCTGGACATTATTCACACAGCACCATCTAGCCCCAAACTAAGCATTAGCTTGTGCAGCACTAAGCATTAGTTGTGCTATGGGTGCTAGAAAACGGATAAACATTACTAATATACTTTTTTTTGTAAATACATACATTATTATAAATAGAAAAACCCAGACCGATACAAACAAACATGTTCATGCACACAAATGTTTGTACCGTGCGGGGATCGAACCCGCGACCTCTGGTGTAATAGCCGACTTCTCGACCATTACACCAAATGGCTCGCCAAAATCGCGATAACTTTCCAAAAGTGAATGAATTTTACAAATCAATCAGTATTCAGTAGGTACCTAAGACGGTAAATAAATTTCACTGACTACACTAGGCCGCCTCCTCGGTTTCACTTCACCCGCGCGTAATTTCTTTTGTCAATAATAATTATCCTATAATCCTGTCGTATGTCACCCGGGCCGGGAATAGTACCCGGGTGACTTTCCAAAAGTGAATGAATTTTCCAAATCGGTTCAGTAGTTTCGCAGCCTATTCAATACAAACCAAGACTGAGTCATGAGTCTTGAGTTGGTGTATTACATTATCCAATGTAATACACCAACGAATGATATTTAAAAAAATTGAATAATAAAAAAAGAAGAACTAAACAATCTCAAACCAAAAAAAATGTTCAAAAAGTTTTTTTGGACTACTTGGGATTTGAACTAATGTTCACTTATTACGTCAGCGTATTTGCACTCGGCCACCGAGCGTTGGATAGACAGGACAAAATAAGCGATGAAGTACGGCGCGCACCAACAGACGTGAATAGGGGTCCAAAGATCAGTATTGTTTGCTTGCAGAGGTCCGTTGGAACATGAGTCACTTTACAATATTATTTACATGCTTTATCCAATATTGCACTCGTAACCGTCACAGTTGGTTTAATTTTGTTAAAAAACATCCAAAATGTCAACTAAACGATTTAAAATTTACACCACAGGATGCGCTATTTCTTGCCGCACATTTTTATACAACATTTACTAAAAACTGTTTACTTTTTACACTTATTAAAATAATATTTAAACGGAGCAATTTTAATACGTGTACTTTGGTGAAACGTTGCGGACCCTCCCAATCGCTAGTGTATTCATCAGGGGGTGTTCTCCGGGTAGTATCATCAAGCGGCTTTGAGCTATCACCAACATCGGCCAGAGCGGCGGTGTGGCTCGCTTTAGCCTCTTTGCTTGCTGGCGGCCGGTGTTGTTGAGCGCGTTGAGGTTGTAGCGCAGCGTGGTGAGGCGGGAGGAGAACAGTCACTCCTTTCCTCAAGATACTCCCACTTAGGACCCAAGGGTATTCCCGGGTAGAAAAATCAATAGGTGTTCTCCGCGTAGTATTACCAGGCAGGGGGTGTTTTCAGGGTATTAACATCATGGGTGTTCTCCAGGAAGCATCATCAAAGGGGTGTTCACCGGGTTGTTGCATCGGGGGTTGTTTTCAGGGTAGTCACATCAGGAGGTGTTCTCCGGGTTCTATTACCAGTGGGGTGTTTTCAGGGTATTATCATCATCATTCAACGTGCAACGTGGTCAGTCACGACCCTGAGGATTGGGATACGGAAACTGCGTGCTATTTCTCTCGTAGAATATCTACTCCAGTCAACGAAATTCTAACTTTGCCATTTTAGTTGTAAAGCTGAAACTGACGCTAAAAGGACAATGCTCAAAAAGAAGCTAGGTTGGAATCAAATTATTGGTAATAATATGTAATTAAATTTTCCATATAGGGGGCATCATCGTAATCAATGGTGGTATGTGTGAAATTGCTATTCAGATTTTTCTGGGGTCACATAAAGTATCAGTTACATAGTTACTGAATAATAAACGCACTTGTTGACCAAAATCTATAAAAATTAGAAGGAAATCTCTTAGGGTGTGTCGGAGGATGCATAAAAATCATTCCAATTGGAAAATATGAAAAAACCCCCTTTTTAATAGCGAAAAACATTGTTCGTGCTAATTTTCGCACATTGTACGCGATTTCCTAGCAAACGGAGCGCGATACGCGTAAAATGATTATAACCTTTTTTGTAGACAAAGTAATTCTCTAACGCTTTTGTCTAAAACTTTTTCTCTTAATTCTGTTAGTTTTTGAGATTATCGGTAAAAAGGAATTTTTCACCCTCTTCCATTTTTTCGAATGACCCCGGTGACACCACCCCGCCCCGCATTTTTAGTATGTTATCATTATCACGGGGTCATTAACGAAAAGGACAATGCTCATCTAGTATGAAAAACAACCCAGGCTGGAATCAAATGAAAAGTATTTCTAATTATTGGTAATAATAATTATGTAATTAAATATTCCATAGGGGGCATCATCGAAATCAATGGCGGTATGTGTGAAATTGCTATTCAGATTTTTCAAGGGTCACATAAAGTATCAGTTACATAGTTACTGAATAATAAAAAAATATTTTTATAATTTTTTATAAAAATATATTTTTTAGCACCTATTCAGTAAAGTTGTAGCTTCTCATTGGTGCAAGAATTTTTAGAATCGGTCTTGTAGTTCCTGAGATTAGCGCTTTTACAAAGACAAACAAACTGTTACGCTTTATTATATTAAATAATAATAATTATATACAATTATATAATATAAATATATTAGATATAGCCATTTTATACACTTTTAAACCGCAACTGTATCTGTTTACTCCTTTAATTGATACTTTATGTGACCCCTAAAAATCTGAAAAGCGATTTCACACATACCGCCATTGATTTCGATGATGTCCCCTATGGAATATTTAATTACATATATTATTACCAATAATTTTACAGATACTTTTCATTTGATTCCAACCTGGGTTTTTTTTGAGCATTGTCCTTTGATTCATCTTTTCAGCTAAAATGGCAAAGTTAGAGCTTCTTTGACTGGAGTAGATATTCTACGAGAGAAATAGCACGCAGTTTCCGTATCCCAATCCTCAGGGTCGTGACCACGTTGCACGTTGAATGATGTTAATACCCTGAAAACACCCCACTGGTAATAGTACCCGGAGAACACCCCCTGATGTGACTACCCTGAAAACACCCCTCTGATGCAACAACCCGGTGAACACCCTTTGATGATACTTTCTGGAGAACACCTATGATGTTAATACCCTGAAAACACACCCTGGTAATACTACCCGGAGAACACTTCCTGATGTACTATACCTGCTGTAATTTTTACTCGTAAAACTTCTGATAATCCTCTAAGAGTTTTTTTTCAATCTAGATATCCGTTGAAAATATCGAAAAAACCGTTTGAATCGAATTCTTCTTTTGTATTGAAAATCTTTCATGTTCACATTTGTATTTTCAAACAGAGAACAAAAAAATTAAAATTAATCTTGTTGTATTTTATCGTACTGAAAAACATTTCGATTCTACTTTTATGATGTGTGTATCTACCATGGAATTAAATTAAGTTTATGGTATCTACAAGATACTTTTTTTTCTATGACAATTAATATTCAGTCTGCTAATAGTGGCTATAAAATGTTAGTAATAGTTTGGCGCTAGCTAACTAGATGGCGCTCATATTATTACCGATGGTTACGAAGTATGGGGTGAGGTGAGGTGGGGGTTAGTGAAGGTGAAATGCTCAAAGTCATTTGCTCTGGGTAAGGCCTTAAGTAACCAACACTCAAACTTTGTAATTGTTGACCTCTTTTAATGCATTCTACGGGTATAAAAAAGGAAAGAGGTACATCATAATATTATAATTATATATTCTAGCGTTATACGATAAAATGATTGTTATTTTACAAAGACTCTGTTATAGTCAGGGCTTCTGGCGGAAAAATACCCGCCGACCCGTATCATAACAATATAAAACAGCTTTCAATATTTCTCTTAACATTTTCTCAAAACATAAACATTAAACATTTTAAGAGACCACCAAAAATAAAATACTTTTCAGAATATGGGTTTTTTTTTTTTGAAAAAACAACCTAATGTGTACATAATAATGTATATCTACAAACTACATGCAAAAATTGCGAGTATAACACCTGAATCGCTTACACAATAACACCTTCAAAACCCAACTAAACACCACAAAGAATTTTTTGATCAAAACGAAATGAAAAGGAAGACCCGTCATCGATACATCCAAATAGATATTTTCCGAATAAAAATATTTCCCCAAAAAATATGTAAATAATATAGCCATTATTATAATACAGAATAGGTGGGACCAACAAAAATAAATATAAGCAAGCTTATGACGAGGGTCGCGTTAACGTCCGCCACACTTGCGTTGCTTTCGAGAAAATCTTTTGTAGACACCAATTTAAGCAATAAATCCACGCAAGTTTGGTATACAATAACTATGTAATGCCGAACCCGGCAAAGTTTATTATCGACACCAAGTGTACTTAATCTTTTCTATCCTATTACATTATTAAATTTCAAATCAAGTAAATTTAAATGTTTTTGCATTTGAATTAACTTGATTGCTGTTTGTGGTAGAGTCATGTTGCAGACAGTTTTTGTCTGTCATATGAAATGGGTCGGATCGACGAGGAAGCACCGCCGTCTTACAGAATACAGATGTATAAGCAGTAATCAAAAAAAAAAAAATCAAAAATCAAAATATTCTTTATTCATGTAAACTTGTATCAAGTATTTATGAATCGTCAATAACAGAGTGACTCTACCACCGGTATCGGAATGCAGTCATCTGCCGAGAAGAACCGGCAAGAAACTCGACAGTTACTCTTTTTCATCGCCATGTTTGTTTACAATTTGTTTGTTACAATTACTGATTAGTTTTAGAATACCAAGCCATACAGTATAAAGTATAAGAATGAGACTATAATCGAGAAAAATCCGTGAGCCCTGGAAGACCAGTGCCCAAAGGTGGCACCTGCAGCACAAGTATGACGTATGTGCCAGCCATAATTTCACTCAACCATATTAGAGGGAATGTAACCACCCGACACATAACGCCACCACCCCAAGCACATTTTAGCGAGCATGACCGCCAAGGTTACAAACTCTTCAGGATTCTTTGAATGAAAATTAAATTAAATTTTATTGAATTATAACATTTAATGTGTTACTGTATAGCAAAGTTAACATTGTTGATACTATCCGGATTCTATACAATGCAAAGGCGCGAGTCCAAGCTTCCTTGTCGTTGAGGTATTCTTATTAATACAATACAAAATAAATGTATGTCACTGAAAATATTAATGTCAATACAAAAAATCATGTCAATTATAACAAAGGCGCAGGCAGAGGAGCGGCAACAATACTACTCACTTCTACAGACTTTTATCATTTAGATAGTCTTCCACTTTATAATAACTCTTCTTGATGAGTTGGCATTTGATGTGTGACTTAAACTTGTGTATTGGTAAGTCAACAACATCTTGAGGTAATTTGTTAAATAACGTAACACTTAATCCAACAAACGAATTACCTATTTTATGAAGTCTTGTTTTCGGAACGGCTAGCTTATGTTTATTTCTAGTGTTTAGATCATGATGATGAGATTTTTTCGGAAATTCATGTAGGTTTTTTCGTACATACATAATACAATCTAAAACGTATTGAGATGGTACTGTTAATACACCAATTTCACTAAATACATTTCTTAGGGAATCACGCACTTTAAGGCCGTATATAGCTCGTATTGCCCTTTTCTGAAGTACAAAAATAGATTGTACGTCAGCAGCAGATCCCCATAGAAGTAACCCATATGACATGACGCTATGAAAATAGCTAAAATACACTAGTCTCGCCGTTTCCACGTCTGTTAAACGTCTTATTTTTCTAACAGCATATGCGGCTGAGCTGAGTCTCCCCGCGAGAGCAGTGATATTCGGACCCCATTGCAATTTCGAGTCTAGAGTTATGCCCAAAAAAACCGTTGAATTGACCATATCGATAGGTTCACCATTCACAGTGATATTGGGAACAACCTGCCTCACATTTGGCATGGTAAATTTTACACATTTGGTTTTTTTGGTATTTAACAACAAGTTGTTAATAGTAAACCAGTGCAAAATTTGTGAGACAGAATTACTTACGTCGACAAATGATTGTTCATATCTGTCAACTTTGAAAATCAACGAGGTGTCGTCTGCGAATAGCACAATCTCACATAAGTCTTTTGTAAAGTATGGGAGATCATTTATGTAGATCAGGAATAGCAGTGGCCCCAAAATTGATCCTTGGGGTACTCCCATAATAAGGGGAGCGCCGGAGGAGTCTACTCCATTTATATTTACTTTCTGAATCCTGTTCGTTAGATATGATTCTATCAGGCTCAGTGAGTTGGCTGAAAGACCATAATGCCGCAGTTTCATCAGCAATGTACGGTGATCAACACAATCAAAGGCTTTCGATAGATCACAGAATATGCCAATAGCATCTTGCTTATTCTCCCATGCATCAAATATATGCTTGATGAGCGCAACTCCAGCGTCTGTAGTAGATTTGCCTTTAGTAAACCCGTACTGTTTTTTATGCAATAACTTATTTTCATTGAAATGCGAGAGCAATTGATTAAATATAATTTTTTCAAATATTTTACTTAGTGCAGGCAAAATAGAAATCGGTCTAAAATTAGATGGGTCACTTTTTTCTCCCGATTTGAACAAGGGTATAATTTTACTATGTTTCATCAAATCTGGAAATTGACCATCATCTACACATTTATTAAATATGATTGCTAAATGAGGTGCTATATTATGAATAATATTTTTGATTATTATTACTGAAATTCCCCACAAATCCTCTGTGTTTTTCATGCTAAGTTCTTTAAAAGTTTTAATTATAGTTTCTGAATTTATTCTTGTAAAATTAAATGAAGAAGCGCACTCATCAACATGGCATTTGAGGAGAGACTCTGCAAGATGTGGGCTTGAGTTCAGTTTAGATGTTGTTTTCACAGGGATTTTAGCAAAGAACGACTCAAAAGCGTTTGCTAAGTCCGCATCCGACTCAATGCTATTGCCTTCAATGTTTAGAGAGAACTTGTTATTTTGAGTTTTATTTTTACAAGTCTCTTTGTTAATAATTTTCCATGTAGCCTTGCTTTTATTTGTGGCTTTCATTATCTTATTTCTAATGTAATTTGATTTGGCTTCAGCGCATACTTTTTTAAATAGCTTTGAGTACTTTCTAACATACTCAACCATAGCGGGGTCACTTGAATTGACTTTCATTTCGTACAATTCAAATAACCGCCTTCTACTTTTATATATTCCTGGGGTGGCCCATTCACTAAACTTGGTCTTTGAGCCATTAATATTTATCTGTTTTTTTGTAAATACCCCATTAAATGCTTTCTCAACAATGTTAAAAAGTTGTTGATATAATTCATGTCCATTTCTATTGTCAAAATTCGCAATGGACAGTTTATGATCTATTCGTTCCTTGAATTGTTCTATTCTGTTAGTAGTGATAGGTCTACAAATTATAGCTGATGTATGTCGGGCAAGATGGCATTCAAATACAGCCAGCTGTCCGCTATGGTCAGAATTAATAAAGTTAATTATGGCTTTATTAATTATATTAAAATTACAAAATATATTGTCTAAACAAGTAGCAGACGAAGGAGTAATTCGCGTTGGTTCTTTAAATAACTGGTACAAATCAAAGGACTGAAATAAATTGAGAAACCTAGTAGCGGTTTGTGAAATATCTAGAATATTTATATTGAAATCACCACATATGATGATTTTTTTATTGGATTTACATATTTTTTCTAATACTTCCTCCATGACAGATTCAAATTCAATGTAATTAGCAGAAGGAGGTCTATAGATGCAAGCAATAATGTGCCGCTGCAACTCCACACACGATATCTCAATAGTTCGTTCTACTGAGAGCGATACGACATCTTTACGTTCTCTAGACTCTACTGTATTTTTTAACAATATAAGTGACCCACCCCTTATAGCCATACCTCTTGTGAATGAACTACTGACACTGTACCCATCAATGTTAATCATCATTTCATGCTGTCTTAGCCAATGTTCAGTGATACATATACAATGGATATTTCTATCTTTCATAAACAATTCTAATTCTAACTCTTTTCCAGAAACACCCTGTATATTTTGATGAACTATACAAAAACTTTCAGGTATTTCCATAGTCACTAAATTGCTAGAGTAGTCCTCTATTGTCTTATAATTAAATTTAAATTATTCTTTGGAACTACTTCCAAACCTTGTTCAATAATATTATTAATATTAAATGCTAACAAAGTTGCTAAATCAATCTTGATTTTAAAAGGCAAATAAAACATTTTGCCAGTCACATTAAACTTATGATTAATAAATTTATTTGTGTCAAAAAACACAAATTTGTCACTATGACAAGTACAATTAAATAAGGAAGTATTCAATATGTGAATACTGTTATTTTGATCATTTGTATAACATCTGGAAAAGGGAAAAGCACATAAAATAACTTTCTTTACATTAAGTTGATCAAGTATTGAAAGCTGCTTCAGAATCTCCCTTTTACAGGTGTTAAGTCCATTACCCATCATTAATATAATGATGGAGTTTTCATTAAAATTATAATCTATAATCCTCTTAATAATCTGGCTAAGAGGAGCACCTGGCATACAATGGTTAATAACATTACCATTTATTCTATAATTGAGAAGAGGCCCATAGCCAACCCCGAACCCATCAGAAAAAAGGTAAACATCCTCTTTTTTATCTGATGATGATGAAATATAGTTGGATGTGTCAATTGTGTCTGTATCAATTAAAGGTGACTGCAGTGAGCTGTCACCCTGGTGCTGCTCAGTGGGACCTGCACTTACACAGCTACACTGGCTCATAAGTTTGTCTACAGCATGAATGTGCTCACTTATTTGAGACCGCGCAGCTGTATATTTGCACGTCACAACTTCTAAGGATTTCTTCAGCCTAGTGATTTCATCCTGAAGCTCCTGGGTTTCGATTTCATGCCTTGCCCTACTTTCATCCAATTTTTTACTAAAAAGCTCTAAGCTATCAACTAAATCTACACGTTGTTTTCTGAGAACAACATTGTTAAAAAAACATTTTTGTTTTTTTATCATTTTGTTAGTTTTGTTTATAAATTTATTAATCCTACAATATTTCTTTATTTTATTTTTACTAATAGGCTTAATTCTATTATCTGAGCACTGGTTTACAACTACACTATGTCCACTGGGCGACTGGAGCAGCTCCTCATAGAGGCTTTGGGTGTGAAGTGTCGACTGACACAGCCTATCCTCTTCATATGATTGCAGTCTCTTATTTGCATCACGCAGGTCAACCTCGAGCTCATGGATCCGTGTCAGAGCCCGTTCATAGGTATCACTGCACTCGTCAAAGTTTTTCAATGTTCCGAGTAGCTGGTCCCGTTCACCAAGAGTGTCCATATGCAATGCATGAAGTTCAGCCAGTTGAGACTTCAGTGAGGAATTGCAATTTATTATTTTCAATGCTTCCGTTTCATTGTCAGCATGTTCCTGTAGGAGTTGGCTATTTTCCCTCTTTAACTCAACGATTTCATGCAGTGCCCGTCTTAATTTTAATTCCAGGTCCTGGGATGTGGCCTTCCTGGTCATCATCTTTAAGGATGTACTGGATTCTGGAAAAAAAAAAAAATTATAAAGTGTACAACAACTGTATTGTACTAAGATTGTACCGGTTTAGGCAGCTTAATATATTTTTATTTACAGCTTATTTATCAAAAATACTATATATTTTTGTCTTTATCAATAAATTAAGAAAGAAATTTTGAAAACAGTTACTTATTTATCAAAAGAGGGTAGAACCAATAAAATAAATAACGACCAAGTGATTTTTGAAGAAGTTAAAATAAATAAGAAATAAAAAAATAAATTTTGTCAGGTGTACAGTGTGTGTTTTTGGCCAAATGGTTGCTCAACATCCACAGAACTTCATGTGAAGTATTGGGAGTCACAACACAGGCACAGGTGTTCTAGAATTTGACAAATCTCTTGTTTAAGAGTCGCCAAATTCAAATAATTGTAATGTGTAGTGTTTCTGTTAAGACTTTTGAGTGTATTGAATGTGTGAAATTATTAACTTGTGTCTTGGGTTAGTGTTAAAAAGTATTTTTTTTTATAACCTATGATTATGAAAATTTATGTAACGGTTAAATGATATTATACTAATAATAAACAGTTCTCCTTTCTAGTAATTAGTAAAGAGGCGTAAAATATAAAAGCAATACTCCCCCGGTAAATCCGTTGTCGATTTGAAGTTGAAATTGTTGATGTACACTTTGACAGCCGGCCGGTGAAAACAAGTCGATTTATAATACTTGTTTATTAAATAGGTATTGAGCTGATAACACTTATCCTGGATATTTGTCCACTTATTTCACTAAATATACGTAACACAATACATTTTAGCATTTAATTCCTAATAAAATACAATATTAATATCAGCTGACGATTTGACGTCTGTCTTTTAGGGTGGCCATAGCCAAAAAAAAAAAAAAAAAAAAAAAAAAAAAAAGAAAAAAAAAAAAAAATAAAAAAAAAAAAATATAATAGGTTTGCTATTGCACTTCTTTTTGTGAGTAAGAGGGAACCCCACCTGCTAGTGGGGTTTGATAGGAGATGGTAAGATTAGATAAAGGATAACGTATCCAGGATTCCCATAAATCAATCCATAGCAACTAGCTCCATATACCCGTAGCCGTAAAACAACAAAAACAATAATATTCTCCCTTTTCAATATTCCAATTGGAATTGCCTTCAAATCAATGCACGATATTAATTACTAAACACTCGAATATATTCAAACCAGCACTCACAAAGACTCGATGAATATTTTACCTTCAGTTCCGTCTAAGAACCTTTGTTGTGATAAACATGAATACCTAAGCGTGCATTTACTTCGGAAATTTGAATTCATGGATTTGGAACAAAGGAAATTTTCGACGATAATATTTACATTATTTCCGGAGGAAACAATTTGTAAACTTTTCGGAAATTGCACGATGAACATAATACTTCTTCCTAACTTTTGTAAAGTTTAAAAATCTTATGATCATATATTTCCTGAGAAATTTGCTAAAATCGAAGTTTTTCGCAAACTATATAAATATAAACACCTTTTATTTTGAAAAATATATTAGGGCAACAATTACCGTGTACTCGTAGATTCAATAATGACCAAAATATAAATTACAACGTAAATAATTCATGATTACTGCTAATATCGAAGTTTCTCCTAGGCGGTGTCTTAAATTCCTTGATTACTCGTCACTCACAAGACACATTAACATTATCTACGTCTCCTCAATGCTCATTTCCAGTACCGATACTCATAACATTCCTTCCGAACTCACTTTCAGTTTTGAAGTGATAGAGTTTACGAGTTTCTTGGGTGCGACTTCTGAGTTGTGTCGTATAAAGAGTACTTGCTGATGGAAAGTTTCAATTGTGTTACTAAATCGCGACGAACTATTTCGGGGCTGCGCAGTTTTAATATTAAATAATTTCATAAATTGTCTTTTAAATATTTGTCAAATTAGTTCCTCTGTCGGAGAACCAGACCATGGCTTCTCAATGAAAGGGCCGATGTTTTTTTACCCCATCAACAAGTTTTATATGCCGTATTGTCGTGGAGGCTTAAATCTGTTTCAAGCTTTTGGTTTCGATTATTTACAGCAAACGTGCACATTACGAGTTTTTATTTAAAAGATATCGCTACAAAGTATTTCGTTTATACGTCGTATGAGAGGCTTTAAATTGAGATAGGTGGGAGATCTTTTGAATCTGATATTTGAAATGGCGTTGGTCATAAAATTCAGTCATATTGCCTTTTGTACGTACGGATCCGGAACATAAAACGATTCCGTCAAACAGAAATAAAGAGAGGAATGATGTTGAACTGGATAAAAGTCAAATATATTTCCTAGAGTGCCACTTGTAGTTGGGACGTTTTTATTACGGGATTTTTCAAAGCTTAATCGTATAATCAACTCGGTTTGGCCTCTGGATTTATTTTAATCAACAAGGATTCTAAACAGGCGTAAAATTGGCGAAGTTAGGCTTTAAAATAACTTGACAAATATACAGAAATTATATTTTGCCCACACAGGAAGTAAGGGGTTAGAAATTTCACATTATTCACAATATGCCGTATGATTTGATGACCTTTCGGTTGAAGTAAGGGGTTAGAAATTTCACATTATTCACAATATGCCGTATGATTTGATGACCTTTCGGTTGACTTAAAAGTGTGATTTTTTCCAGATAGATTTCCCGACTTAAG
The DNA here is from genome assembly GCA_949319885.1 of Mecyna flavalis. NCBI lineage: Eukaryota > Metazoa > Arthropoda > Insecta > Lepidoptera > Crambidae > Mecyna > Mecyna flavalis. The sequence continues at coordinate 7,907,287 of OX439426.1, forward strand.
ACTTTTTAGAGCGTTTTGTGCCGATCTAGTTGAGGTACAATTGCATAATGATTCAGGATTTGGAAAGTGTAGTTTTAACATAGGGATGACGTGACATCTGTCCTCCGTATCTTTTCAGAATTAGACTAATTGGATCATGGCTATAGAAATTCAATTGTATTGGTTTTCTTACGATGTTTTTTCGTCACCGTCGAACTTATGGTAACAAGCACTGGAAAAATACATCCTACTAATCCTACTTATATTATAAATGCGAAAGTCTGGATGTTTAGATGTTTGGATGTTTGTTACTCAATCACGCCTAAACGGCTGAACGGATTTAGATGAAATTTGGCACACGTATAGTTTATAACCCGGAATAGGACATAGGCTATAAAATTCCTACGGGAAACGTCTTATTCCGGCGGGAATAACAATTTTGAAACTGCTGAACCGATTTGAATAATTCTTTCACTGTTGGAATGCTACACTATCCCCAGTGAACATAGTGTACTTTTGATCCTGGAAATGTGGGGGGAAGGGGGGATATTTGAAAAAAGAGATTGCGCGCGGGTGAAACCGCGGGCGGAAGGCTAGTTCGGATATATTATGCACACCGAAATTCGAACCATCGACTTCATGAATGTAAAGTAACCTATTACTGACTTGAGTAAAAAAAACGCGTTTCCAAAAAATCATTCGTTAATGTGATCCTATAGGGCAATCATTTTTCCTTTCGAGTTTCGGCATCATATTATATACGAGTAACAAAGTTATGGCAAATGCATTCTACAGGCTATAAAACTTTGCTTACACGTACAGAGTTGAAGGCACGAGTTAGTTGAAATACGAAGTTATTATTAAAATGTTTAGTCTGACCTGTGTGTGGTATCCGAGAGCCGCCGCGCGGGTGAAACCCCACGCCTTGCGTGTTGCTCAGGGACGTGAAACTGAAGAACGCCAGGAACTGCGACCTCACAGTCTTCTCTGTTATCCTGGTATAAAATTAAAGCTTATTAATACATTAATAAATGAAGGAATAAATCACGGACCTGAAAAAGTTTTACGCTGCAACGTAAGTTGATGAAGTACCTAACCATTTTAAATATTTGCATAAATGTGAAAACGTAATAATGAAATAATTCGATTCTGCCTTTGGTTATTCACTTTTATTAAGTTCCTCTATGCCTTCCTAACTATTTACTTTGTAATTATGGCCTACGATATCAATCATTAAAAATATCATTGGCGATTGGCGAGTTTGCGCTCTAATTAAGCATGGTTTTAAAATCAAATCTTTAAAAATGACAAACGGACTGTAATGACACACAAAATATAGCATTTGTGCTTTAAAATTAAAGTAATTTCAAAGCCGTCTATTATTCCCCGAAATCCGTACAGGTCGAAAAATTCAGACGTAGCACAATTAAGAGTGACGACCGAGCATTGTTAAAACGTGCTCTGACGCGTCGAGCCATTCTTGAAATTGAGCTTATTCATCCGTATCGTATCTGGCTGTGCTTAGTACGCTGACATTAGGCGTAGTCCATAAAGCGGTGCAGTGTGCCGGCTGACGCGGGCGGCGCCGACGACCAGCCGCAATTCCGAATCGGGCATTACCGGTTCCGCTGTGACGACCTTTTGTTCCGACTGCCGTTCCGTGCCGGAACTGGCTTTTCCGAACCAAACTGCAAATGGAGATAAATTCAAAACGGCCGCGGCGACCAACCGCATCGCTTCACTTACCCGGAAATAATACTCATTTGTCTATCGGTCTCATTAGCGAGCATAAATGTAATTAATCATTTTCCATTTTCAACGTATTTATAACAATGTGGTGCCGTGAGTTACTACCATTAGGACTACGAAACAAGTCCGAACTAATTAGCGTTATTGATCTGTAAGAATTTGACTAATATTATCTTAGTAAAAATCTAATTATCTGGGTGCTGAGCAAAGATCTTTGATATAAGTTACGGATTATTATGAGTCATCGACTCATTGTTTCCGACAATTAATATTACCGTTTCATACCTATTCTCCTGAATGAATAATTTGTGTCCGTAATGTATTTTTTATCCAACTCACTAAACCTATCAATTCGCCGATGACACTTGTCTTATTGCAGCTGGAAAAAATATCGACGAAACCCTCAGTTTATTACAAGCGGATTTCAATATGCTAGCCAAATGGTCACATGATGTTGGACTGGTACTAAACGCTAGCAAGACTAAACTCATGTACATTAGCTCCAACAAAAATAGGAGAAGCTACATTCCCGGGTTGGTAGCACATAGTCACGATTGTATACACAAGAACGTTACGACAGGTTGTGTTTGCGACACTATCGAGATGGTAGATAAGTACACTTATCTAGGACTTGTAATTGATAGCCGCCTCTGCTGGGTTGAACACATCAACCACGTTTGTGATAAACTGAGAGGAATGCTAGCAAAGTTCTCGATAATAAAACAGAAAATACCTTACAAAACGCTTATATTACTTTATCAATCGCTGGTAGAATCCACGATATCATACGGGCTCTCAAGTTATGGCAGAACCTACAAAACCCACCTTGATCGCATATATACTTTACAGTATCGTATACTAAAAACAATCATACCAAGAAATAAACTTAATGCAATAATAGATTCTGAAGATGTTTTTAGATTCTGTAATATTATACCAATTCATGATAAAATAAAATACACACTGTTAGTGGAAGAGTTTTTTAATGCTCAACTACAATCGTTAGTTGCCCACCATTTTGATACGCGCGGTGCATCCGACCCAAAACTGGTAGTGCCTTCATACACGAACCTTTACGGCAAACGTACATTGGAATACATGATTCCATATTTAATCAACCAAGTCCCTGCATCTATTAAAGCGCAAATAACGCGAAGGAATATAAAACACAAATTAAAAAAATTATTTCATGGTATACACTCAAGAAACTAAAGTTACAGAAATAAGCATCCTGTATGCGCGCGTGGAACCGGTCGCCAGGCGAGTGGTCGTTGGAGGGAGGCTTGAGCCAGGCGAGATGCATGCATAGGAGGCGTGATTATAAAGTATGTAGTTGTTTATGGGTTTATATTATTATTATGTAACCAAACTAAGTTATTTAATGTACTAGTTTATATTGTTATTATGTCCTTACAACGGCGCCGGTATGCGGTAAAGCTGTATAGCTTATGTCATACTGTAAAAAATTATGTAATAAGTGATTATTTGATAATAAATAAATTAAAAAAAAAAAAAAAAAAAAAAACAGTTATTTTATTTTTATTAATATAATTGCATAATAACTATATGATTGCGAAATAATGAGTTCTCTATTACCTCAATAATTAAGAGCATCCATGGATGTCAGATACTATGAAAGTAATATCCTGCTTTTTTTAATAGACCAAACTCAAATCGCTATAATTGTGAATATTTTTTACAAGATTTGTCTTATTTTTGCTGCTGTATGTGGGACTCGAGACTAGAGATGTTCGTCCATCCTACTTAACTTTTTACCCGTTTCTCCTTTTACACCCGAAGTCGGAAGAGTACGTGTCCGTCTTGTTACGATTAACCAACCTTTCCTTTAATATAATTCTCTTACGTTAACTTACCTAAATTCTAAAGTAGAGGCTCCATGGTCCGCGAACAAGACGACGGGTGGCGTGTACCGCTCGTTGGCGCCACAGAGCCGCGTTTCTGCTGACCCACCAGCGCCCCGCACCGCCGTCGCACCGCCCAGTTGTATCCAGCCTCCGACACAACTGGTATGACAACATAATTTTACTAACTTGAAGACTGTATAGGGTATTATTTGAGAAGTCGACTTCTTACTAGACCTGAAGTCGCTGGTACGAACATATTTTGCGTCCATGCACATTTCTGTTTGTATCGGTCTAGGTATTTTTATTTTTTATTATTATTGCAATGTGTAACAAGACGAGCAGTTATTTCTATATGTTCCATAATATGGATGTAAACTACTCAAAACAAAATAGGCAATGTTAATCTGTTGTCTGGTACCCATAATACACTAGACGTTTAGGACTAGACGGAGGTGTAAATAATATCCAAGTATTTAATCGGTATTCATTAGTGAATAGGATACCCATCTCTCCTCATTAAAAATACGTAACACGCTCAAAGGATTCATAAAGATATTGTTACAGTCAGAATAAATGAGTCTCCTATACGTATAGAGGTACATAGTGTGCGGTCGCCTGAAGGCGGTGCGCTCGAAATATTCAATTTGACGGGACATTGATCATAGCTGTCTGTGTGTGACAACCTCGGACCCATCACGGGCCATTCTTTTCTTCCAATTCAATCCATTGCAACCCTTCAAATAAGCCAGTTCTCTGAAATAGGTACGACTTTCTTATTTCCAAAGTTATTATTTGTGGAAGGGATGAAAGATACTTTTTACATAGGTATCCAAGCCATAAATTGTATAGAAAATGTTATAAACATTAAGTGTTACATGGAGTAATAATGGGGTGAATAATTTCCAAGGTATTTACATTTATTTCATCGTTGGTAAATAATCAAGACAAGTAATAATGTGGTGTCACTTGAGTTTTATTCCCTAATTTTAGAGTGTACCTATAGTACAGGATCCGTATATAGAACGACCTTCACCGATCGAGTAACCGGAAGAAATGTACTTTTTATGAATTAAAATATGTTAACGAATGTAACGGTGATGGGTTGCCTAAAAAAATCCAGTCAAGTATATTTTTTTAATTATATAAAAGGTTTTTTTTTTTCAATACCTTCACTGATCTACTCGACCGGTGAAGGTTGGATCGGTGAATCCGTCTATCGCGCTAGATGGAATAGAGACTCTCTTTCTCGCTCATTTCCAACCGTCTAAAATTTTCAACTTCAACGCTTGGCAACTCTAATTTCTGACTAGTTTTTCATAGGCAACCGTATACCATCGTATTCGTAAAAAATATCTTTATTTTCATATATAATTTAGTTGGTTACTCGATCGGTGAAGGTATTGAAAAAAGAAAAAACCTTTTATTTATTTAATTAAAAATATCCTTGACTGGATTTTATTAGGCAACCCATCACCGTTACATTCGTTAACATATTTTAATTCATAAAAAATACATTTCGTCCGGTTACTCGATCGGTGAAGGTCAGGTTATATTACGTATCTTAGACTACTAGTACCTACAACATAGTACATTACTATTTATTATACTGCTACGAGGCCCTCTTTTAAGAGCTTGACGACATTACAGTGACATCAACAGTGACTGGTAGGGAAAAAAAGATTGACGTGCAAAATTATTTTTCTAAAATCTATTAATTGTAGAACAAATTATTTCATTTCATTTCATCGATAAGCTGTTATTGTTTTCACTCACCTGCTCCCATTAAATCTTCCAACAGACACCAGTCTGTATAGTTGTATCTCGACTCGCTGCCCTGCATCTGGCTGGAGGAAGTACGAGCACGCCCCTGGACCTTCGATCGAGGGGGACTTGATCTGCCCGAACGTCTTGCCAGACTTGGTCTTCAGGACGCGCGAGTCGATGGTTATGTTGCACACTAATGGACAAAGATATCAGATATATATAAATAAATATCTCTGGACATTATTGACTTGATCTTAATCCGGGATTGATAAAAAGTATGACTTAAGTGTATTTCATTATAGGATTAAAGTTAAACGACACCTAAAGTAATAATACCCTTTTACCTTTCAAAAGTAATACTTACCTATCTTAAATGTTATACTTAACTTAAGCGATAAGATAAGGTTACATTGAAATACCGGCCCTTAGATTGATTTTTGTCAAATGTTTAGCTATTTTTGGTAAGTTTGAACGCTCAGATCATTTTGGTGCTGACTGTACCTGCCGAAAGGCTATTAAAGAAATCCCACTGCTTGTGTTTCGTTTTCTTAGCTATTTTAGTTGGTAGTAAAACACGCCAACCGCCTGATGTTAATTAGCCATTTCTTTACACTATTTACCAGAAATTTTTGATTCATTTCAAGAAGGTCATGAAAAGGTTTTAAAAGGGTCGACGACGCGCAAGAGATGCCTATGGTGTTGCAAGGGTCCATAGGCGGCGGTAACTGATTACTATCAGGCGTGCCGAATTTGATAGCCATCTTCGTGGTGTAAAAAAATGTGCTACATACTGTTTGACTTTTATAATTTCCACTCTGGTTAAACCTTGGTAATCAAACTACATACCTTACACATAGGTAATAAGCACCTACATTACACTCAAGTAAACACACACAATAAACACACCAATGAATGTATATGTATGTTTCTGTAAATTCCTGGCACTTTAATATTATGATATTGTTAATTATGTCATAGTTTGCCCATTTTTACTGTTATATCTTTTAAATGATTGTCGTCAAGTTTCTAGAGCTGTAATTTCCAACAGTCCTACAGCGGGGGTAGGCCTGGTGACCTGTAACACCGGTTCTCCAAACCTATCACAGGCACCACCATCTCACACATGAGGAGTACCATAGACGTACAATTTATCTTAAGTTATTATTTAAGTTCCTATTGTGAAGAGGAAATAAATGAAATAATTATTGTATTATTATTATAATCTTATCATAATTAAAGCATCCTGACTGTCAAGTTACTTGTGGATACTTAAAGCGTCGCCAGATCGTCTTTTTGCATTTCAATAATCAGTCTAAATAGGTCTTACTTAATAATAAGCACGTCATGAGAATCTATTACCTCAAGAATATTTTAAATAAAATATCTTTAGAATAATTTGATCATAAGGACGGGTCGTGAATCTGTTGAGATAAAACACAGTTCCCAAGAAATTTTTGATGATGTAAATTCTGAATAGTGTAGCGAAGGGCGAAATGTATAACAAAGAAAAAGAATTATTCGCATAAATCGCTTATACGTAAAATAATATTTTTTCTGTATTATTATAATATTTGGCTTTGATGCTGTATTTCTTGTCGACAAGATTTTGACCGAGCCTTCAAGACGAATCTATTAGAGCAAGATGGTTAACTTAGTGCTATATGAGTAAAGGACTGAATTCACTTTGATTAGTGCGAGTGCAGGTAATTAGCAATTAGGAGAAAATATGTGGTTGACTGACAGCGACTGATGCAAGTACCTACACATTATTTTTTCCTAATCACCTGCAGACGGATTAATCAAAGTGAATACAGGCCTTAAGCCCCATACTTTTCCAAAGACTGAAGTTTCACAAACCACCCTCCACCCCGTGAATTGTTGTTTGTGAGTAAAACAGCCCCCCAGCCTACGTCTAAAACGGCACTGTGGAGTTTTAAAGGTTAAGATTGAAACTATAAAAGATGTCGTGGGATACAAAGAATCCTTGGTATTTAAAACTGAAACCCTCTGCCTAAATTCCTTCATGCAATCGCAACTTCCATCACAAAAATTCGAAAGTTTGAAATGTTTCTGTCAACGTAATAAATGTATATGAATGAAAACTTAGTCGATACATTTCCATGAGGTCGGATGTGACAAGTTTCGTACTTTCTTTCTATTATTTTTTGATAACATTTTTTATGATTTAAAAATACCTTTTCTGTATATGCTAACAACTAAAACGATATTCTATTTTTATTTTTAAGAAATTCTAATATTTAACTTACTTTATAACTCTAGTAACAGAACCGGAGCTAATATAAATGCATGCCTGCGAGCAGAATGTTATGAACACACATTTTTATGTCAAAAAAAAAATTCATGTAGTAGGCATTTCGTATTTTTTCAAATAAAATTAAAGTAGGTAACAGTAAAAGTTTTCAAGTAGCCCAAGGTTCCAAGTTTAAAACTGGTAATAAATCAATAAAGTAAGTAAGGACATTTTCCATCGCCTAGATTTATCATTTACGAAATTTCAAAAGGTTTTTAATATACATCTGCGGTTGGCGTCTTCCAAAAACAAAACAACGTTTCATCAATCATTCCAACCAACCAAACAGAAAGTATAAACTTGATAATTAAAACGAAACGTGACCTAGCAAACCGTGAAAAATTGTGGTCGAAATCTCGCTGGACAAGTAAAACCGTTCTAAAGGTTTGATGTTGGCTAAGGGTTAATAATGGTCCGTTATTCAAGGAAAAGGTAAACATTGTTTGGGTCTCAATACCCGAGGGATTTGCGGGTACCTACCAACAACCAGACCGTTCTCAAATTGTCTCCCATTGTTTGCACTAATAATCGCAACATTAAACATAATCTGTAATCACTCTCGCGCGAGTTTAAATTGGTTTTATCTTAATAGATTAACGTGTAATTAGAGTCTCAGATCATAACCATTTGAAATCCAATAGAATACTTAACAGCCAGTATACTGGACGATGAGTCTCCATAATAGAATAGGCAGTAAGTAAGAGCCCTTCGTAAGCCTTGTATAGGTACTCAAACATTTTAATGGTCAAAGCTATGGAGAACCTTGAGCTTAACCAAGTTTTACTCCTATTTTAGACATCGGCACGCTTAAAAAAAGACTCCTAGATTAAAATAATACAGGAAGTAAGAATTACTGACAAAGGGTAGCTTGTCTGAGTTCTTTACTAGATACTAGTTTACTTTAATAACAAGAAATGTAATTCTGGAACCACACGACAAGCAGAAAATAATAATATAAAGAACCTGTTAAATCAACTTACTACATATTTGTAGAATCGTCACAGTTAGCTGGAGGCCACGCAGCCCGCCGCACGCAAAGCGCACATTTAGTTTCCAAAGGCATTAATGGTCACGCATTGTTAACAGAATTACGAGTTATTACTTAATATCGCCTCAGGACCCACTTTGTCAATTATTATTCAATCGAAGAGAAGCCCGAAGTTACGATATCGATTGGTTTACAATAGTTTGTAAGTTCAAAATGGTTCCGTAGAATGGACTACGGTTTGCATTATTGAAGAACATTGGGTCAATCGATAGTACGAACCACATCCCCTTGCTTGAAAACAGTCGATAGCTATCAAGATTTCACACCATTCTCTATAAAGTTAAATGGTATTATGCTTTTAAAACTTTGGTGATAAAATTTATATTGAATCAGCATTGGTAGATTATCTCATGGCCGTCGCAATGTTACTCAAGGCTACATTTGGCGCGAGCACTTTTCGCCACGATTTTTGTGCTTCCAGCGCTTTAGTGTGGTTAACTTGCGTATGTGAAACATAGTTTTTATGTAACTGCTCGCTTAAAAAGATAAATTCAGAGCTACAACTTTTATATACAACTAGCTCTACACTGGCAGCTTAGTTCACGTCGTTTGGGTTTCTTGCAGATACTCGTATCGCAATCCCGTGGGACTACCGCATTTTTCTTCATTCGCTTTCTTTAGCCTTTTACTTTACACCTGAGCTATAAATAAAACATCACCACAATACAAAGTACTTGCACCACTTACATTTTCTGTTAATCAATTATGTAGCACATTGAAAAACAAAATGGGATATTGCGACTATTTTGCGCTTTGAATAAATAATTAGTTTCCGTAAACACTCTGTTTCAATAAATAAAAATAACTGTTTTATCCCAGAAAAAACACAAATAGAGGCGCCATAATATCTTGTTTTGAGAACTTGACTTTCTAGGAACTTGACATTAAGAAAACTTGACTTTCTAGGAACTTGACATTTTGGGAACTTGACTTTCTAGAGACTTGACATTTTGAAACCGCTTGACATTTAAGGAATTTGACATTCTGGACTGAAAGGCCGCACGGTACTAACATTTGTGTGAATGAACATGTCTGTTTGTATTGGTCTGGGCGTTTCTCACAAAAAAGTATATAAGTACAGTTTATTCTATGTCTGGCACCCATACTACAAGCTATGCTTAGTTTGGGACTGGACGGCACTGTTTGGATAGTGTCCAGCCAGGGGTTTATTTATTAAGGGGATATACGAGTATTTAAGTGTACATAAAAAAATACTGAAATGTATATCAAAATAACTGATTGCACACCAAAGGTTAGGTTAGGTTAGCAATTCAGTATTTTTTTGATGCACAATCAGTATTTTTTGATGTGCAGTTAAATATGTACAACCTTTTATTGATTAGTGCACTCACTATTTGCGCAATACTGCTCGAGGCCGCACTGCGCGCAGCGCGTGGGCGCCACGTCGCCGCACGCGCAAGCGCCGTCGCGCACGCAGCACGCGCAGTCCTCGCCGCCGCCGGGGCACGCGCACCCCGTCGACGACTGCGTCCATAGGTCCACTTGACCTGGTACAAACGAATAAAGTAAAGTATCATCCTATTGATGTCCCACTGCAGGGCAAAGGCCTCCATCCTTGAAATCAAGTAGCGATGACTTCATTTCAAGGATGGAGGCCTTTGCCCTGCAGTGGGAAAAATCAGCATCATCATTTTTAACCGAAAGACGTCCTCTGCCGAACATAGGTCTTTAAACTGGTAGGTCCAGTCGGTCTCTCGGTCGTTACCGAGTCATCGGTCCACCTTAATGGTTTGTTTTTTTCAATTTTCTACATTTTACCTTCAATATTTTATTACGATCTCTATCTATCTAATCAGCCCGTATCCACCCACTGTTGAGTATAGGCCTCCTCTTTGTCACGCCAACTGTTACGGTCCTGTGCAAAATTCATCCAGTTGACACCGGTGAACCTGACTATGTCATCCGACCAGCGGGCCGATATCAAAAAAATTATGAAGTAGGTATTACTTTCTTGTTGTACCTAATCAAATTATTTAGCTTCATAAACAATCTATTTTGAACGGCATTCACAAAATAATTTTATTTTTCATACTTCGATACGTCTGTTGCCTTCATAAGGTCATCGGTCAATTATTATGGAGGGTCTACACACGCTTTGTATTCCGCATTTCGGTATAATTATTTAAAAATTAATCAGGATTAGTTTTAATCATTGGTCGAAAAGAAGAAAGCTCTATGGCAACCGTAGTAGGTCGGCAATTCTAGGAATTTGATTGCGTATGGCTCTAAAATATTTAGCAGTATGAACATCTTACTTACGCAGTTACCCATTAAGCGCCAAAATTAAACTAGCAACATTTTAAGCGCAAATTGTTTATTTTCTTATCGTTAGGGACATAATCAAATACACTTGAAAGAAAAAATAAAAGTTTTTTTATTTGGGAAAGTTTCAGAAGGGTGTACCCGATTGAGTACAGCGGCCACTTAAGGGTGCAAAATTTCGGGACATCCGCTTGCTATGAACAATGTTTTCAAGCAGGTTTACATAGGTTTATATGACATGAAAAACTGCACAACGCAATTATTGTTCTTCCATTTTTTGAGGATAGTGGCCAATGTTGGCCATACCTGGCACTGCTGAAGATGAAGGACGGCTTTTACCTTGTGTTTCTTGACGTGAATAATTTGGATTCGGATTGGTCGAGCTTGTCTACTCCACCCATTTCTCTATTATATGTAATTTTGGAACCAACGAGGAATACCTACATCGACTCTGTCGCGCCTTATTGAGCACTATCTCTATTTGTATAGTGCAAACGCTGTTTATCTATTTGTCACCAGCAATAGCTCTTTTGTTCTAACGAATCTATCAATCCTAGTCAGCTCGTACTTTTTCTTTATATCTTTTGTATTCTTCAAAGGGTTTTTAGAACTAAAATACCCTTGGAAGAATACATACAGTTCCAGTAGCACAATATCTAAGTTTTCACAAATAAATCTAAAGAACGTAACCCGAAACGTGATTGCCAAAGCAGACTTGGTGATCTGTGAGATTTCCCAAGAGACTCATCAGTGGCATCATGACAGTTTTTACACAGTAAAACTCAAAGGCATAGCAGGAGACAGTTAAACTAGCTGCCACTCAGCTCTCAAAATCAAATAGCACGGGTTCCCACTTTTCTGTTGATCACGTCATCAAGGCTGCTTATTGTCCAAAGGCACATCGTCACTGCTGTTTTCAATAACGAATTATTATTTGCCACACGATATGTATGATGATACTGTTGATTATTTACGAATGCATCAATATTCCCGGGAACGTCGCGAGGCAGAGTAGCAGTCACTAAATCTTCACCAGGTCCTTCTTCTTCATCCGACAACACGCTTGGAGGAGGAAGTACAAATGCTAAATCATAGTCGGAGTCGTGTACATCTTCAAAATAGCTTGAACAGCTTTTTCTAACTCATTATTGTTGTTAACAGTAGTAAAGCTTTTGGAAGACAGTGTTAGTAAGCTATAACCAAAATAAAGGTTTTTCTTATATGCATCTGGCCGCTGTACTCAATCGGGTACAGCAATGTTTACTACAAAAAATCTTCACTATTACTTGCAATTAACTTTTTTGCTTTTAATATATTTGTAGTATAATCATTACTAAAAAGAAATATTTAACTCAAATGATCTTATTATCAAATTTAGGTATAATAAATTATAATAAAGTACACATACCTACAGTGGCGTGACGTTGCTTCAATATGCAATGATCACTCTGATACAATATTAAATCTACCCTAATAAAAGATTTATATTATAAAAAAGTCATCTTTAAAGAATTTAAATTACCTATAAAAACTTATTTATTCGTTAGAATGTAAAAGCCAGGTTCTAAAAAGTACCTGTACCCAAACGAGTACAGAGGCGCTAAATGGGTTAAGCATTATTCCATTGTAATGTATTACCATTTCATTTTGTTATTACAAAGCTTAAATCAAAGGAAATGATGCTAAACGCTCGTTTTCTATTGGGATTTCTCGTAAGCCTTGAAATACTTGGCCCCTTTGTGATTATTTTAACAACCTTGAAACATGTTCACCTTGTACCCAAGCCAAAAGCATTTCTACTAAAACAATGAGGACTGGCATTGTGCAGTGTACAAAACTTTAATATTATTTCGTAAATACAAACATCAATAGCAATCCGGTTTCTCAGAAATGCTCGTTACATATTTGTTTTCCTTTGGAACCAGAGTAATAATATGAACCTAGGTTATCAGTAGTCAAATCTAAAATGTACTTGCAAAACTTCAAGAAAAAAGTCGCATTCCACTCTTAGGAGCTGGGCGCGCATTTTACACCCCCAGAGTTGCAGATTTATTTTCTATGTTTGGCAATAACTATTATGTGAAGCGCATACTCGTCTGCCTCCTTACTATTGTGTGACTTTTATTTTAAATATTTTTGTCGAAAAGGAACATATTATGACTTTTGCAATAAATAATACAGTAAAGTATCGGCCTACTAATGTCCCACTGCAAGGCCTCCATCCTTGAAATCAAGTTAACGTTACAATGATGGGTACTGGCTTAATCACCACGCTTGGCAATGAATAATATCTATGTTATATTTTGCTAAAAAGATAGATTACTCACTACTCCCGTCTAAAAAGATCGGCGTCCACGCGATCTGCGCAAAGGCAGCGGCGCATGCGGCGGCAAGCAGCAGAGGCGGCAGCGCGCGCCGCATGTTGTGCGCGCGAGTCACCGCGCGCTTCGCCCCGCGTGTCGCCCGCGCCGCCTTCTCATTGGCGCACTCACCAACTCACCTGCGATAATCATGCCTTTAGATTGATTGTCAAGATCTAATAGGTCCGTTTTGAGCTATCAAGATTATACTTTATACTTCCAGTGTTATCTAAAGTGAGATTCATTCGTAGTGGCGTAATATTTAAAGTAAAACATGTTAAGTACACTGACAGCTGGCAAAACTGATTTATCTTTTTATTATTAATAATAAGCTTTATTTATATTTATTACCTTACCGGAATCATTGGTTAAGTAGGAGATCATTTTGACAGTGAATAAACAGTCAGTGGTGATGTTAATTTTACCAAAGGTCTAAAGGTTGGTAGCCAGAGGTGTAAAGGGATTTGACACAAAAAAAAATTAAGTACTGTCTAAGGGCAGACGTGGCGCTTACCATCAGGTGTACGATCTGCTTGTCTTGTTACACATTGCAATAAAAAAAATATGGAAATGTGCAGATGGCAAGAAAATTGTATAGTTAGTTTGTTTATTTACCTTTGTCATTGGACCCCAAATCACGACCCGACGCATAAATCAAAAACATAAAATCGTTCCCCGCTTCGCATGATTGCTCCAATCGTTATTTTATTATAACTTTACTACGCACTAGTTAATGGCGATTTCACTATAAATCGTAATGTGATCGTTTCCTTCCGAGTTCAGCTTGGGTTCCAGTCGATCGACCTGAAACAAATGTTAAATTATTAGTTTCTGATTCGTTTATTTAATCCAATCTGAGACTTATAAAATCTGAACATAATTTACTCACAAGAAACCATAGCTCAAAAGTGATATAAAAAAGAATCACAATATTAAAATTGGATTAATAGCAATAATCATAAGAATCCCCTCGCCAATTTTTACATTCGTTTCAAGCACTTTGTGTCGTGATAAATTATCTGAGCGTATTATCCATAGAGCTCAGTGTAAATTATACTATGCTATACTTCAATGCTTCATTTGTTTTTTTTCCGGTCAACATTTTCTTTTACACGTATTATTATATCATGGTATCCTTGATTTTCTGGTCAAGGTACAACGGGTCAGTAGTACCATTGATACAATGTTGTATCACACACATCAATGGTACTACCGCTTATTCCTCGTCGTGCCACCAACTTGTTCCACCAGTGGCACGACAAGGAATTGTCATTCCTCGTCGTACCACTGAGTGCAGGTACATGCAGGGATGGTAGCTGGTAGAAGAAAAAAAAGATTTTAAAAGCTGCAGTGTGATAAACCTTGATGAAAAAATGCATGGCAAAATAAAATACATCTCCATTGAGGTCATGTTGCCCTGGTACCATACCAGTATCCGCTTTATGTGGATGGGGACAGATTTGAATTAACAAATAAAAACAGACCAACTAAGAAGTTGTATCCTTGAGAAAGAAAAAAGTTGGTCCGTTTGGAATAATATTTCTCAAAATAAAATAAATGATCAACTAGTTGGTTGGATTGGAATAAAACCTTTTATCGGGTTCCAAACCGCACAACCAGTTGGTCCGTTTAGTTGGTCGGATTGGAATGACAGGTTCGTTGTACACAATTGAAAATATATTTAATATTCGTTACAAGTTTTTAAATTGTTAATACAATTTCATTCCATTTTTTTACCAAGGGATAAAAAAATAATTTAATAAAGTAGAGCAACAATCATTCAATAATCATTCAGTGGTACGACGAGGAATGACAATTCCTTGTCGTGCCACTGGTGGAACAAGTTGGTGGCACGACGAGGAATAAGCGGGTACTACTGACCCATCGCCGTTTATTATTATAATTTATATAGTTAATATAAATCAAAATACAATAAACTTTGTTGGGTTTATTCCTTTCATAAATAGCAAATTCAATGGTGACAATAATGGTGATTATTGTAAATTGACAAATACCTACCATAACCATTGAGTTACAAGTACTAGTAATTGTAGTTCAATTACCATAACTCGTATAGTCAATAAACTAACCAAATGGATCTTGATCGATTATTCCCGTTGGCCACCACCTGTTTGTCCACCACTGGTGGACAGCGAAACAACTTTTATAAATTGTTCCCGTTGTCCACCACTGGTGGACAGCGGCACAACTTTCTGAGAGTAATCGGTATTTTGAGTTTTTAATAAAAAAATTGTCGAGTAAAAATTAATGTTTTTTGAAAATTGGAAATTGTGATCAGAGTGTAATTTGTACCACATTCAAATTAAAATAATCATCCGTGGTCGTGCTGGATAGCATCACACATAGTTTTGGTTACTAGCCACAAGTTGTTGAATATTCTCCTTGGGCATCCTTTCATATTTTTATGCCTTTAATCTTTATAGTCTTTGATTGTACCCATACAATCTGATTACTTATTTTCCATCTGCCTATCTGTACACCTAACATTGTCTCTAGCTGTAAAAGTTTAAAAATAAAACTAAACTAAAATAAAACTAAAAATAATTAAATAAATATTTTAATAACACAGCCGCCAAATTGTTTAGGTAAAAACAGGCACAATACAATTTAGCAACACAATAGATCAACAATAGTAACAACAATACTTCGGAGGTTCGACCACACGCGCTTGAATGCAATTCGTATATTCACACTGCGGACACGAGTCGCAAGGCCGGCAGGGGTGGCAGGGGTGGCAGGGATAGCAAGGGTGGCTCGGATGGCAGTGATGGTGGTGCGGTATCTCGCAGCAAGGCTTCTTTCTTTCAAAGTGGAAGCAACAGTTACCCTAAACATGAAAAGAAAAATAATGATAAAATAAAAACCTCACATGATGTTAAAAACCTAAGACCATTTATGTAAATTTTCATTGAGGTTAGTAACTTGAAAACAACATAGGTTACTAGAATTTGCTTTATTCAAGGTTATAATAAATTTTTACTGTTCCTAATATCTATACCTAATAAGCTAACGGAATCAATCTTTTATAGTATTTTTTGATGAAAAAAGTACAATACATATACTTTTATGTGCATAGTAATAATGCAATACATTTCGAAAATATAATTTTTAGGGTCATTATTACTGTTTATTGGTGGAACAATGAAAAACCACGTATAAATATATTACATCAAGTTTTACAAATGAAATCAGAAACTTCTTTTGGTCCAACGGACTCGCCACTCGAAAGTTTACGAAAATCGCTCTGCGACGAGACAGCAATCTCGTTATTTGCATAAGCAGATAAGTTTTTCGAGTCGACTCGTAAATGAATTAACTTCCAGGTAAAAAAGCAAAAATCGCAAAGCGGAATTCCTATCCCAAAACTTGGGTGTAATAAACACGCTTTCTGTTAATTACTGTGCGCAAAGTGTAAGAAAGAGGGGATAAGAACTTTAAATTTCCGTCGTTGTATCTACTAATCTCCATATTGTTTAGGGGAGATCTAAGATTTCACAGTTTACGAAGAAACCGTTCGGCCCGGGAAATGGAACGTCAGACGTTCCGCCGTGATTGATTTATGGCGATTACGGGATGGATAAACTGTTTTGTCACAAATAGCGATTTGGGTTCAATTAAAACGTGGGGCGGCGATGTAAAATATTTAACGAGATCGAGATGGAGTGACAGAGGCGTCGTTGTACGCAGACGGCGTGCAGGCCGGCGGATTATAGAGCCCAATCACGAGGAGCCGTATCTTTAGCCCCAGTCGGAAATAAATCCCCATCTGAACCCTCGCCGCGTTCAGCGAATAAACATTGCGGTCCAGGAAGCGCGATCGATGTTAAAAACATACCCGCCACCGGCCCCCAAATAACGTCTAATCTTACGTAATTTGCTCGCAAACGAGTGGTAAGATTCAATTAAAATTCTAATTCTGCAGATAACTCGATTCCTGAACACTTTCGTCTGTTTGTGAGCCTAACGACGTAACTGCTAAGAACTTTTGAATGTCAAGACCCTCAAGTGGAATTAGAATTATAAATAGCTGCTTACGGAATTATTCGTTTTTTTATTGACTTACTCAAAGAGAGGTAATTTGTCGAATAAAAATAGAACGGTAAATATTATGTTGTAAATTGTTAAATGGTTGTATTTGTTTAATTTGTTCCGGAATTAATTATTTGCGATGTGTGGGTACGATGTATTGGGAAAATCAACTTTCACTGCCACGAGGTCGGTTGACGATTTGGTAAGTATTTAATTCAAAAGAGTAATCTTGAGAGATAAGTCGTTATTTTTTGAGGTATCCAATCTGCCCTACGTCATGAACTTTTTTAATATAAGGAGAGATTTAATTTCGTTTTAAAGGTTCAAGCCGCGTTCATTTTTCTAGTTCAGAACTGGATTCGTAATGAAATTGAATTTCTTCTGGTGGCCACTGGCGACGTTTATTCGGCTTTTTGCTCTGCCTCGTGAAAGGATATTACGTGGGAATCAATTCAGGTGGCGGGCTTCTACCCTCAAACTGAATATTAATTTTTCATAAAATATCATCGGGGCCAATCGGAAATTAAGTAAATATTTAATTTTATATTTTCTTGGCGGAGGAAACTATTTACCACATATTTTATGGCAAAGATGACACTAACCAAATATAATATGAAAAAAAACAGGCTATATGATAAGTTTCTTGTGTCACTCCTTCACAACAGGCCGTTCATGTCAGTGCTAGTGTTGGATAAAAAACTTTTTGCCGTTTTTGGGTCTCTGAAATTTCTATGCTTTGTAAGTTGGCTTTATAGCATAATAAATTATAAGTATAGGTATGTACTTAAAAGATTTTTAATTTATTAAGAAGAAAAAACTAAAACTAAAAGTGTAACATAAAAAAGATAGAAGGAAGAAAATAGTTCAATAAAATTCCATTAAAAGCCAACTATCTGAGTAATAATCAATTGTTACTCATTCATCCCCTTCATCTCTACAATACGAACATGTCAAACTAAACCCCGGCTGTCTCCACCGTTAACCCTTTCCACGCCAATGTCTGATATATCAGACAAACCATTTTCGTGCCCACCACGCCAACGTCTGATATATCAGACAAAAAAACAGGATCAAGAAACGTTGTATTTTTACTTGCCTGAATGAGTTTAATACTTTTTTTGTGAATATTTTCAAACGTTTAATGTGTACAGAATAAAATTAAGTTAAAATTGCAGAATATTTTCACGTCTTTTTACCCTAAAAACCCTTACAAAACAAACCTTTTTTTGGCCAACATCTTAGAGACATTTAACGTAATAGCCCAGCGCCAAAGTCTGATATATGCGACAGATAGTGACGTACCCAATACTATAATATATATACAAAATACTACAGTATTTACTTCAAATCGTAAATATTTTCAATTAATATGATACATAAGCATAACCTTATTACGAGATTATTTTAAGATGGTCAATATTTCATGTGAAATCGTACAAAACCACCTCACTTTTTATATTATATTACACTTATCGACAGTTGTATTTCCCAACACTATCGTAATGAATCTTTTCATTATCACCGTACGCCAAAGTCTGATATATAAGACAGGATGTGACGTCAGAGACGATGGATGTTTCTAGAAAAATTAATTTAGTGGTGTGAATTGAAGGTATTCTGAATATATGTTTTTAAAATGTGACACTTTCGTTGCAATTAATATTTTGTGTCAGTTGTGTTATTCGTATCGTAACTGCAATATAATTATGTAATAATGTTGTCTAATGAAACAACAATCCCATAGTTGTTGCTGTGTAAAAAGAATTTTCATGAAACATAATATTATTAATTACCTTTAAAATAAAAAAAAATAAAAAAATCGTTAATTTCGGACAATAAAATGGGCGATTATGCCCGTTTTGTTGATTATTAGATGGCGCCGTTCCACCTATGCAATCACAAGGAACGAAACGTTATAAAGTTTACTTTGACATGACTGTTTTTTTTTTTTGGACTTTTTCCAATGACTGTTTTTGATAAAACGAAACGTTTTGTTTATGTCAGATGTCATTTCCGAAAAAAATACTTATTGACGGACTTGTTAATAAAAAACACAAAGCAAGCTATTAATTACGTAATTTTTTTTTTTTTTTTTTGGACTTTTTCCAATGACTGTTTTTGATAAAACGAAACGTTTTGTTTATGTCAGATGTCATTTTCATTTCCGAAAAAAATACTTATTGGCGGAATTGTTAATAAAAAACACAAAGCAAGCTCATAGATTTAGTATATTTTTTATAGATATGCCACCAAGCGACCGGGTGTAAGAGATAGACATATTATGACGTCAAAATATGGGGCTGCCATGAACGCAAAATTTTACCATCAAATGTAGTCAGAAACGTTGCAGTATTCGAATTCCGTGAAAGTCAATATTCCGAGTGAAAGTCAATATTTTGACTCGCTAATAGTATCGCAAGCGAAAGCGCGAAAATCCGATCGACCACTATTTTTGTGATAAACTATATTGAATTTTTGATAGTTACGAAAAACTATCAAAAAATTTAATATAGTTTACAATTACGAATTAATTGTCGATCAATATCAGATCAAATAGGGTTTCACTCAAGGATTTGATATGAGATTGTGTGGTTATTGGAATAAAATGATAAACTTTAATTAAAAACAGGTAATTTCTTTATTGAAAACTTATTATAACTACTATTACAATTTTTTTCATAAGACATTTTAAACCCCCGAGGCAGGCAAAGGGGGATGCTATAAGTTTGAAGTCTGTTTTACGGAAACATTTCTTTTATCAAAATGTTTAGAACAAATTATTATGTGGTACCCAATTCTTTTTTCCAGTTCCTTCTATCCATTTCTCACGAGTTATATCATCCGTCGGAAATCTGGAAACATCAAATCGCTTAAAATTCCCTGAAATATGGGGTAATTTTTGGGGTAATTTTTCTGTATGGTAGGCATCCGGAAATCGAATTACGAAGTGTTATAAATCTACTAATTTAAGTAGACGTCAATGCTAAGCTGGCTTCTATCGTAAATATGTAATACGTAATTTTACCGGTTTACATGTCAAATGTTTCAGAGGTTATATTTACAAATATTTCTTAGATATTTCCCATTTCTCAAGTTTTTCATGATATAACTAATGATTTAGCTCAGAAACTGGGTTCCTGTGAGATTTGAGAAAGAAATACGTGATCAAAATATATAAAACAGTGTACTTACGTATGAAATGTAACACCCGCTTCTTTTCTTTGATTGTTGCTTTTGCAGCCAAATATTGAACACCCTCCCATTATGTATGCTAGGCACAAACACTACACATTCGGTTTTTTATAAATCTTATGAATAAATTAGGTATTAATCCACAAATTCTTTATTTTTTGTGCACTTGACATATCCCATTTGTTTGTTTTGCCTCTATTTTGACAATTGGCCTATAACCTGACCATGAAAAAAAGTCCGGTCGGTGATAGAGATAAAAACATGCCACTCTTATTTGTTTTCTCTTATAGGAATCTCAATAAGACTATCTCACTCTATCAAATCATGTCAGGCCCTTGAGCAAGCTATTAATTATGAAGAAGAAGAAGAATGAGTAAATATTATGGCTCCTAGTTAAAAAAAAACAGAGTATTATATTATCTGTGCCAGAGGTAAAAATAGATCATAGACAAATACTAGACTTATACATACTTCGTTCAACGCCATCTAGTAAAGCCTTTGGAAACTTTTTTTTTTAAATGGCCTGTCAGAAAATCTCCCATTGGTATCAATATTTTGTTAATAATAATTACGTTAAGTAAAAATGTCAGTTATAAGCTAAGTTAGTAGTTTTTAATAAATAATTGATTAACATTGTCATTTAAATTCACTTGAAATACATAGGTAACGCCCCGAACAATATTTGTTCTGTGAGTTTTCTTGATAAGACAAAAAAAAAATGACTTTCCATACAAAATAACTAAAATGAAATTAATTTTTGTATGGAATGTCGAATTTTTTAGTCATTATTTGAAAAAATCATACAACAAACAGTGTTCGTTAATGTAAGCAAAATTTATTTAGAGCATAAAACAGAAATGCTTACCTCCATGCATTGCCATTTTAATATCCTAGAATCGTTGTCAGCAATTAATCGCAAAAATGGAGCAACCTGCAGTGGCGTAGAGTAGAAGTAAGCCGTTCGGGGCGGAAGACAATTTTGGCGACCTTTTTTTTTTACTTCTTCAATTGTTAAACGGTAAGTGGTCACTGCAGCCTATTCCATTAAGGGATACTTCAACTTTAAATTTTATACTACAAATAGTTGCGATAAAAATATAAAATGGTTTCATTTTTTTTATTGACGAGCCATTTGGTGTAGTGGTCGAGAAGTCGGCTATTGCACCATAGGTCGCGGGTTCGATCCCCGCAGGGTACAAACATTTGTGTGAATGAACATGTCTGTTTGTATCGCCCTGGGTGTTTCTATGTATAATATGTATGTATTCACAAAAAAAAGTATATAAGTAATGTTTATCCGTTATCTGGCACCCATAGCACAAGCTAATGCTTAGTTTGGGGCTAGATAGCGCTGTGTGAATAATGTCCAGAGATATTTATTATTATTATTTCTTATTATTTTTTTATTATTTATTGTGAAATTTTGCCGCCCCCTAAAAAGTGCCGCCCGGGGCGGACTGCCCCCCCCCTCCCGGCCATTGCTACACCACTGACAACCTGCCCTAACAACTTTTTATTTTGGAATGACTTAGATTTATTTAAAGGGTGCGGGCGAGGGGCGGTGCGAGAATGGGGTAGCAGTATAGCAATTATCGTTATTAATAACATTTATTTACAAACTTATCGATATTATGATACCCAAACCGGAAGTAGTCACATCACTAAAACTAGATGAAGCCTGTATGCCTTCTGCTGCGCTTCATCTGGTACGCCAAAGTCTTATATATCAGACAAATAGTGATGCGAAAGGGAATTCCTCTAAGATATATTTTTGCGCTTTAAATAAAAAAATATCCTCCTGAATTATTTCAAAATTGTTTTATTCTTTCTATATTTGAACAATAGGGTGATTTTAATTCAAACATTAGCTTAAAACCATTTCAATATTAACATTTTTAATCAACCTCGATAACATAGTGTCTCCGCACTACTATAAATGCGTCTCAAAACGGTCGTGGCGTGTGGGGCGCCATTTTCGGAAAAAAGCGTGGCGTGGAAAAGGTTAAACCCTCAATAAAAGGGATATCAATTTAACCGGTTTTGAAATGGTAGCTTAGAGAAAAACAATATCTGATAACTAAGGGCCTTTCCCTTGTCAAGCGGATTTATCTCAAGAGTGGATCTGTTGTGCAAATTATAGTTTCAAGAATTCATCTGTTTAGATCAAATCCTTTTAATCTATCTATCGTCATTTTTGAAGCAGCTTGGGTGTGGTTTTGAGTTAAAGGAATATTATTTATGAGTTTTATCTTATTTTTAATCTTTTGCAGTAATAATACTTAAGAATTTGAACTAATAACAGTATATTGACTATTCCAAATTACCCAAGCCACCAATATGCATTACTGCTACATAGCTTATCCCTCCCAATACTAATGAACAACTCGTATTTTACATACGGATTACATATTAATTACGGTGCATATTAATTTCCTTGCAAAGAGTGCCGTTACCGTAACCGTTGCAAAGAAAGGGACACTTGCACCACCTTACACGAATCATTCTGTATAACCCTAATTGTTTCAATAATTTTAAACCATTGCAAAACCGATCCACAACTGAGTCAAACCCGCGTGACGCGCAAAGGGCCTTACTGTGAGATACCCGTTCATCTTCGGAGTGGTACCGATGCTCCACGTTGCATGGGTCGGCGCTGTATGACGACAGCACGAACGGCTTGCGACGCTGGCGGTTCCCCACTGCCACCTCGCAGGCTCGCCGCATCAGCAATGTAGGTTGATTTTGCTGGAACAATAGAAATGTTTATGTAAGTTACGCTGTTCAAAAAGTCGACGAGATCAAATTTGGTAGCATTCAGTGTTTTTGAAAACATGTCTTTTGACTTCATTAAAAAACGATCCATAAGTTTCGCCTATGCTACGCCTTACCGAATACTTAAGCTTTCTTGCTATAAATTATTTCATTTCATTTTCATTTTTTATTTCAATTCAAGACAAATATTTCGCTATAATATAAGAAAACACAATCAATAATGTCTAATAAAATTTTTACAATGTAAATGAATGTGGCACAACTTCCACAACCATAAATATAGAAGAAAACTTCTTTAAACAAACATTGAAAAAATATTAGATACAATTTGGCAACGGACCAATTGCTTTTATTGCAGTAAAATGTAACTGACATTTTCTTATAAAGGAACGCACTAGAAATCCATTATTCCAACTGTTATTTATTTATTTCGGGCCGAAATTCGTATATTGTCATATTGTTGTTTAAATTGTCAGATTAAATTAAAATATTTAAAATACAACAAAAAATTTATAATACTTTTGTACCGGATCGTATTTTTTTCTACATCCAAATAAAATTACGTGTAAATATATATAACAAAATACTTTATCTTAAAGAAGGGAGAAGAAAATCCGCTTACATCGACAATTTAATTGATTCCGGGGCCTTTTCTTAAAGCATTTTTCAAATGTTCCTTAATTCATCTTATTTGCAGACCGTGGCAAATAAAAGACATCGGACTCAATCATCTAGTATGTCTTCCAGTGATACTTCTATTGGCTTCTTTTTCAGTAGGCCACATCCAAGGACGGCCTTCCCGTCGCAAACAGGCACTTTAGCAGGATCGGCAGCTTTGACAGGGTTGGTGCACATTTCGCACTCAATCGACACGTCTCGAGGATGTCTGACGAGGAAATTCGTAGTGCCCAACAGCTTCGAGTGTTCCTGGTCCTGCATCCCGTTTCGTTTGAATGCAGTCACGGGCAACCTCTTAACCTGCAATCGACCAGATAGTTGCCGTTAAATCCAATTTCTCTCGTCAGACTACGCTATATTCACAATTCAATTGAAAACGCCACGACGTCTCGGAACTAGCAATGTTCTATTTACCTATAACAGCGGGCATCACTTCTTAACTAACACGGGAAGTTTCTTCGTTGGTTTGACAGGTATTGTAATGGGATAGTAGCTCCATATTGCGTCGCGCCAGGACTTGCGGATGTACGAAATACCTCCGCTCTCTATAAACTTTTGATCTTGAAGTCCATTCCGCTTAAGTGCAGAAGATGGTAGAGGGTTTACCTGGCGGAAATTTAATCAATTTCCCAACTGTCACCAAATTCAACTATATAATGTATTACTAAAAATAATATGGATTTATTTTTTGTCTTTTTTCCTTTTGACTGGTAAGACTTCTTGGGTAACTTTAGGGAACAGTTTCTTGAGAGGTTCAACGGCGGTGTATACGCAACAACCGCAAGGGTTTTCTCCTGCACATAGGTATCGGATCGCCCCTCTGTATCCGTGAATTTGGTCCTGAATACCATTCCTTTGGTACGCTGACATCGGAAGCCTACCATGCCGTGTAGGAACGTATTGTTCCTGAAACCAATAACAATATTGTTAGGAAGGCATTGACTGGGAGCGAACACGTATAACTTTCAATTCGAGCGTTACTTCAAAGAATTCGTTAAAGCATTGAAATCGAATATTGAACTGGTGTTCTATTGTAATATCAATTATTTTCCCAGTCTGTACTCTCCTATCGTACTAATTGGTAAACTAAGATTGTCATTGGTTTCAGGAGAATTCGTTTTGAAAGATGATTTATATTGTTCGGAAGTGTGTAAATTAATTAGAACTTACAATTCTTCCGTCTTCGTAGCGATAACACGGTATGACATATTTAGTTTTCATCGGCCTGCAGCAAGTTGGGCAGCAGTTGGGAGGCGCCGCACAGGAGGACTGGCGAGGGGCGGGAGGTCGCGAACGTTGCCTAGGCGGTGATGGCGGACAGCAGTCATCGCTCTCAGCACAATTCTGCTCGTAACAGGGCTCTTTCTTAACCGGCGCTGGTTTCTCACAACAGTACACCACTTTTCCCTTCGGACAGCGCGGCAAACACGGGTAGCACATCGGAGGGTCCTCGCAACATTTCGTCGGGAGGCAAGGCGCGATCAGCATCGGAGTCACGGCGAACTCCCCACAATCCTCGGCGAAGCAGCAGGCCATATTTTTCAAATGTTTCTAGCTAGTATTTTTTACTTTTTGTTGTTTAAATTAATATTTTTAATTTTCACTCTAAATTTTGGGATTTTTTTCTGAAAATTTATGTGATATGACTGTCAATTTTGAATATCGGATTCTCCGAAATTATTCTTTTTTACATTGGTTAATTTTAGTGGCCGGTATTCTAACAAAAAACAAATATAGCAGAAACTTTTTACTGCAAACCTTGTTTATTTTTCTTTTATTGTGAGAAAATAAAATAAAACATTTTCCGCTAAAAACAATTGTTTATATAAATAAATTATATGTTTCCTAAACTTACAAATGCCAGCATTGCAAACATTTTCAATATACAAACTTTCCGTTTTCAATTCCAACTGCAGTCACACTTACACACAATAGTCAAACGCTAACAGCTTTTACATAATTTTGGCACTTGAGCGCTTTCTGTCATACGGCGTAAAATCCTAAAGCAAAGCCCTGGAAAGCATTTGCAAACATTTGCAGGCGCCTCCTTGTCGCCAACGACTCGAAAATGCAATTTTCCCAATGCAAATCGAACGCCCCAGACAGATTTAATGCCTTTTACTTGCCGATTCCGTTCATCATTTCCGGAGAGAATTGAAGATGCCCACCGCGGGCCAGGGAGCAATAAAAATCGAGTTTAAAATCTATCCATCGAAATCAGATGAAAGGTTTAAAGAATAAAAAGCATTGAAAGTCATACCGTGTCTTATGAAAGTGGGTAGGTACCAAAGATATTGAAGTTGTTGAAAAAATTGGAAATAGTTCGGAAACAGAAAGTGCCTTATTTTAGTTTAAATTACTTTCAAACATGAGGAAAGAAAATGATCCATTGTATTGACTCGTATATGTTCATATTTATCAGATAATATAGCTTATACCAATATTTTGGTGAGCTAATAAGGTACCATAGTGTTAATCAGTGTTAATTAAATTAAAATTCATTTACTTCAGATTTATAAAATCCATATTATCATAACGCAAAAATTTTTAATGCTAGTTTACAGTAATAAGTATTAAAAACTAATATAAAATTAAACTTCCATAGAATTAAGCAAACCAATATCCTGTATGTGTGTTTACATTGTACACCGCTAAGCTTTTTAAATTGCTTCACAGTTCAATGTTTACACGAGCCAACCATGAAAATGCACTTTGGATGCGTTTTGTTTGTATTGGTAAAATCTCGGGGGCAAACATTTTGCCGTGCAGTTTACGGAGTGGCGAACTCTCTGCATGTTCCTATCACATTTTTGCAACCGTTACATATATGCACTCGTATTTATTTTTAGTAAGTGTGTTTACACGTTAGTAAAAATTTTGCAAATGTTTAGATTAATGTATAGCCACTCAAAACTAACAATCCGAAGATCACAGGTTACAATTGTGACTTGGTTGATGGTGATACTTGATAATTAGGTAAATGTAAAAAACAATAAAGTGATTTTAATATGTAATAAAAATGTTTAATACATTTTTAGTACAAAATAAAATCATAGTTTTACTTAGCAGTCCAGTCTTTGAAGTGCGTAATAAGTGCGCGTGTAAGCGCTTATGCCGAAACGAAATCACGCTAAACTGAAACCACCCCATGCCATTTTCATTTATGTTTAGAGAAAGCAAAAACAGTTGTCTTTGCAAACATAATGTCGCCATATCTTAAAGCATCGTACGTATTAATCGTGTTCAATAACATCAACTAAAAAGACGATTATTTCCAATCGGTTTAACCCTTTCAGGGCCCCTTGCGGTACACTCGTTTAAGATATTTCCACTTTGAAACACTTGAATAGAGCAAGAGATAAATATCTTTATTTATACCCGGTTATGCCTGAGATAAAGCGGCTCTTATGTGAGACAAGTGAAATTACGAGTTAAGATTTTCTTGTTATGTAAATTTTATTGTAACAATTGTTGCTCTGAAGTGACTAGGCTATTCTAGCAGGACCACTTTATGCACGTTAGTGGCTTTATGAGTTTATACTTGACTAGTGCTGTATGGAGAAACTGGGGAAGTTTAGTGGGTAGTGACATGCTCTAATCCTGAGTCCCGCACACAGCCCTAGCCCTAGGTCTCACTAGCCTTTTTTTTCGAAGGAGAATACGTTTATGCACCATAACCGCAGACTAGCTCCACCTGCAGCCGTGTGTGGGACTCGAGACCGAAGCGTCCACTACCCACTAAACTCCCGCTGTTTCTCCTTCATACCCAATTGGGACGAGCCGGTGCCAGCCTTGTGGCTATTGACCAGCCTTGGTCTCACTAGCCTGTTAAAGTGTTTAAATGCATTACTCTCCAAAAAAAGGGCTTTTCATTTCAAATCTCAGATCGGACTGAATACCACAACAAATATTCGCATGAAATATAATATAGACTGATTATTTACTTTATTAGAAAATGTAAAAGGCATTATGCAATGAAATAATATAATTCCCATTTATCACACACTCAAGTGATAATAAAACCCATGAGCTGCCTGACAAAGCTACTGACATTTTATTTGCATAAAACAACCTCAAAGATATGGGAAAATCGGGCAAAAACCCGTATTTATTTATTTATGATGGTACTTTTGTCAAAGAATGCTCGAGTTCATTCGCGTGATTTATGAACCATTCCACAAAGAGGGTTCATACATGCCTATTTAGCGAGACGTGATAAATTCTTCCCACTTGTACGCGACATAAAGAGTATTGAATACAAAGGGCGTCGTTCATAACAAACAATGTCTATTAGATGTTTTAATGTTTTTTTTTAATATTTTTTCCCATCTTACTTGTTCTTATCTTACATCTATGTTCAAGATATACTTTTTTTATGTGCATACCTGTTTATTCTATTCGTGAAATACATTTCACTGAAACATTTTTAAACTTGCTACTCCACAGCACACTGAGGCCTCTTTTAATATTGAAACCCAAAAAAACACATTTTTATCAATGGAAAAGCTAAGAAATGCATAAAGTCCGGCATTCCCAACAAAAGCGAGACTGATCAAAGAACACACACGTTAAATAAAATATTTTATAAAACCGCTCAGTTCACATTGTAAAAGAGAACTTTATATTGATTCCGCCGTGAATGTTGTGATTTCGTTTTACTCGCTCAAGTATAAGTCTTAGAAAAGCTCAATAAATACGTAGTGTTTCCAGTCTTCGAATAGGCACGTAGGTATGTACGAGGAATTTAACTTCTCGATACAGAAGTTTTCCGCGAAGGTAAAATGCGTAAAAGAGTCGAGAAAACTGTTTTCAATTAACTTTTACTTGGCTGTCGACGTTTCACGCTAAACTTAGTAGCAGGCTTTCAGCTGCTTGATTTAAGTGTTTTTAGGGATAAGTCAGCTGTTGATGATATCTATGTAAGGTTATGAATATCAAGATTTAAAACATATTTTTAAGGTAAAAGCACTGGCTACTATAATTGACAATGTAGGAGAATATATAATAGATATATTAATCATATAATAATATAGAATATTATTACATAAATAGGCTATTTGTGGGTTATAAAAATTCTCAGTTCTGTTCAGAAACATAACAGAAGTTACGTTACGAGCTTGTCGGCACGGCTGCCTCACCTACCGCCTGTAGCAGGTTTTGTCCGCACAAGGATGTTTCGGATTCGGACACTACTTGTACCGTGTCCCCCATCAGGAGGAGTCGCCGCGGTGTCATCACTGCCACTGCGACGCTCCCGACGACACGGCCGAGCACTCTCCTGCCGGTCACAGCCGTGAACCATCTCGCTCTCCACTCAAGGCGTTCAGGAGTGGAGAATCTTAGCTTTTCAAATCTGAATTCCTAGAATCTACTTTCCAACTTTTTTTAACGTTAGAGGCGGCAAACGTGCCTGCGGGTCGCCTGATGGTTAGCAATCACCGCTGCCCATGGACATCTGCAACACAAGAGGGATCGCTGATACGTTGCCGGCCTATGGGGATATGGGAGGTGTGGGCCTCTGGCACTCTCACAAACCAGACGAAACACAATAGTAGTCACTATTATTTTACGCATTATTATTATTATTCCAACGCATCAGAAACTCCACCCTTCGTATTAAATGCCCCACCGGTCAATTCTGACTGGACTATTACATTCAGAGAAACACGATACTGGTGTTTTGAAGCATTCAACCACGTACTATTATACCTGAATAATTAGACCTGAATAATGTATGTGTAATCTAGCGACGCACTAATATTGTTCAGTATACAACGCTCATTTTGCTCGAACCAATAAATTGTGTAGATATAGCTTAGTATATTTTTCGTTAATATACACTAGGTTCAGGATATCAGTTTCAGACTGGCTGTCTAGCGAAGGCTGCTCTTTGTGAATTTAGTTATCGGCGGTTTTCCTTTCACTATTCAGGTATCATAAAGTGTTGCGCTAGCTAAGTGGTATCAAACATCACTTCACACGCGTGAGGTTTGTGGTTTTTCTGTTATCTATATGCGTACGTTATCAATAGCTCACCAGTGTTATTTTCGTAAGAATATCGTGTAAAAATCGAAACAGTAAAATTACATTGGCTGTGCCTATAACCCCTGGTAGCAAATAATTTGCTGGTTCCCCTGTCAAAGCCTATGAAGTTCTAACGGCACTTTTTTAACATAAATGACTCGTCTTATTTCAGATGATTGCATGCCTCGATTAAGTAGGTAAGGAAAATCCCTGAGAGATCATAGATCTGATAGCATTCATTATACTTCTTCTAGAACAGCATGAACAATGTTTTAGCAACAGCGCTATTTCAAGTCTAGTTAAAGATTCCTAATGAAACAAGGAAAGTCAAAAATCTTATAGAAAAGAATCCATTCCGTCCAGACATTCTCGCAATAGTAGAATACAAGTTTATGATACTACATCAATGGGTATACGGAAATATAAAATGTGATGGGCATGGAAAACGATACGGTATTGTAACGAGCGACGTCATTTGTCAATAGGGGCAAGATTTAGTGTCTGCTTTATAACACTCCGTGCCGAAACGATCCCGAAGGATCGCGGGGACGACTCGTAATAACCTGAATAACCTGAGACTTTTATACACGGCTTCTCACGGCGCAGATATAACGAACTATTCAAAAGGAAATGACACCTCGGATTTTATGAAAGCGCCATATTTCCTCTCCTATCTACAGACGCGCGGTCGACCGCTACAATTTCATCCGTAATAGTTGGAAAAAAGGATATAATAAAAGCTATTGCGATGATTCTATTGCATCGTAATCTAAATATAACCGAACTTCCTAATAATCGAGGGACCCAATTGTATAAAAAGCCGATGGAGATGAAAATAAAGAATATTTTCATTACCAACCCGCAATCGGAATACAACAAAATGGGCCGCATTTAAATTTTGATAGGGCACTCCCTATCTGTGCATCAATAAAAAGGGACTGTCACTGGGAGTGCTCTTGGTTATATAAAGAGCTTTCCCCATTGTTTTCCGTCATTTAATCGAGTGTCCTCTTCTTTCCCTTAATTACATTTTTTATTAATTTAAAATTATGTTTCATTCGCCCTGTGGACAACTTTATGTCGCTATTAAATTGTATTTTTGTCGGTCACGCGGCTTTATAATATCTTTTTAATTCACCGAAGTATTTTGTGTTGGAAATTTAAATGGAGCATGGTTAAAAACACATTTTGTTTCAATTATTTATTCAATAGCCCCTCATTGATTTGAGTGGGAGGGTTTTAAAAAATACGTTTCAAGATAATAGCTAAAACAACGTAGAGGGTTTTCTGATGCAAAATTAAAATGAAAACATTATCTCACTGCAAATCTTGAACATTTTATTAAGTGTTAAACTTCATCGCGGAGATAAAGCATAAAAGAAAAGTCTGTACTTTTGTTTATTACTCGACATCTCCAGGGAAATCCGTGTTGAAATACAACAAGAAACTTAGCAACTAATTATGACGCAAAAACTTATTTTAGATTGTTTTTGTGAGATACAAACTCAATTCTGATAAGTATTTAACTTACTTTGGTACATGCTAAACTGTAGTTCTGTTTGTGACGTCAGAAATAGCGCAAATGAAGTTTCAATAATGTTTTTATTCGTATATTTAAACTAGAGTTTATAAAATACAATGCATTATTCGTTACATTGTTACAGTGTGCATTGTGGAATTATCCGTTATTTTTAAAACAAAATAGTATTTTTTTCCGTTGGGGAAGCGTTGATTAACCATGATAAACCATATATGCGGGCTAGCAGACCTTCGGCCGTGTGTGGCATGTGTGGGGGTCGAGTTAGTTCCGACACTAAAAACTTTCATCCTACTATCTACTGTACTCCCCCGATTTCCCCTTCACACCCGGAAGGCACGAGTCGGTTCCCGTCTTGTGGCAATGTAATTCGGCATCATCAATTCAAATATTAAGACATGGTAAATATTTTTTGTTCTTGGTAAAACTAACTTCATTCAATGAACGTTCGGTCTGCAAAGACGATTCATTTTTAACAATTGTTTTTTTTTATTTAAGGCGCTGCACAGACTTTTAATATATTAATGTACAAAATTAATCGCTTAGTACAAAAGTTTTTAATTTCAGATTAGTATTGCGATTACTATCAAAATACTGATGATGATGATGCCTCCTAGCCGGTTTCGGCTACAGCGACTGTTTTCAAAAAAACATTCTGAGCATTACGTGGTTCCGCTCGCTGGTGTGCTTTCCAGTGACTGGTGAACCCGATTTTCGCAATAAACATGCGCTCGCATCGGGGGCACGTCAGCACACCGTTGTTGTAGTGATACGGTATAGCCGCAGGTAATCTGGCTTTCCGGTCATCTCGTTTTTTGTCCAGGTCTGCCCGTCTTCCAAGCTCAAAGCTGTGCACCTTTTGATGGACAAGATGCCTTCAGTCTAAACGCTGCGCTGCCAGTTTCTCCCACTGAGCAGGCTCTATATGGCTCCTCTTCAAGTGTCTCTTCAGAACATCCTTATACCTTAGGTACTGGGCTCCGCGTTTCCGCTTACCGTACTGGAGTTCTGAAAAGAAGATGCGCTTTGCAATGCGCTCATCCGCCATCCGAAACACGTGCCCGCTCCACCGCAGCTGACGACGCATAATATATGCTTCGACGCCATTGACACTAGCTCGTCGCAACACTTCGGTATTTCTTATTCTATCAGACCAATTTATCTTCATAATCTTCCGAAGGCACTTTAGATGAAATTGGTCCAAAGTCCGTATATGCAAAAATACTACGCAACTTCTAAATATGCATTATATCATATCATATTCACAAATCGTTAACAAAAATACCCAACAAAAATGTGTACAAACGCAACACAAAACGATAAGCCTCGAAAGAGAAAGTTAAAAGGGAAACACAATTCGTTTTTAGTGTATGCTCAGCGTCTGATCTCCAAAACCGGGAAGATTTATGTTTTCACGAAAAAAAGGGCTTTCTTTTCCACTTGCTTTATTTTTTGTATTTCAGCTAATTACGAAATTGTTTTCGTCCTGAAATTCGTAAAGAATTTTGTGTAATACTAAGGTATTGGTTATTTTCTACATGTAATGTTAAGTACCTATTTACCGTATAAAATGTATATGGTTGTTTAACATATCGTGTAAAAAGACATTAAGCGCCAGTTTGTTACACATAAGTTCCTCTTAGATATTATTGATGACAGGTTATTTTCTGAAAATTTGCAAAAAAGACATCTCAAATATCTAAAAAATTAATATCGGGAACTTGACTAAAAAAATTCACAAGCTTTTGTCAAATTCATCATTTCTTTAGGGATAAAAATGATCCATTGTGCTCTCCGGGTTCTCAAAATATCACGTTCATCAAATTGAGCATCTTTATCTATTTGCCGATCGCCGAGTCAATAGAAGGTGCTCATTAAGGCGTCTCCCAGACCAAAAGTCTTGTTTTTAACAGCTCTCAACTCCTTATTTAATGCATATACAACAGTTTAAAAAATACGTAAATAATTTGTAGTTTTATCTTAAAATTCCACGTTTAAAGTTTGTGTTTATCTTTATTTATCACTACCAAAACTGACTTTGAAAATACGTCTAAAATAATATTATTTCATGCACTCCTCCTAATTTAAACGTGTTTTTTAAATTTGGCTTGCGCCAATCGATAGACAATCAAAAAAACTATAAATTGGCTGCTAAAAATTTGGAAATCATCCTTTTCTTGATTTTTACGGATTATTATTCATAATTTCGGACGGCCATTTCTCTCACGCGCCCACAACGGGTAGCGGGCGGCAGTCGGTCGCTAGCTGTGCTACGGGGAACCCGTGTCGCTCGCTCACACACGTGACAGATCGGTGAGACAGTGACACCTAGCGACACAAACAAGCACTGACGTTTGCTTGCTTTGTTTACGCAAGGACGATTTATATTGTGAGGCTGAGGTGTGTCTTGTACAGTCTTGTATTAAATGCGAAAGGACGATTTAATTATCTTGTTTCATAATAGTAGTGTAGTAAAACTATATCAATGGCGAATGCTACACGCTCGATTTAATATAAATATAAATATCTCTGGACATTATTCACACAGCACCATCTAGCCCCAAACTAAGCATTAGCTTGTGCAGCACTAAGCATTAGTTGTGCTATGGGTGCTAGACAACGGATAAACATTACTAATATACTTTTTTTTTGTAAATACATACATTATTATAAATAGAAAAACCCAGACCGATACAAACAAACATGTTCATGCACACAAATGTTTGTACCGTGCGGGGATCGAACCCGCGACCTCTGGTGTAATAGCCGACTTCTCGACCATTACACCAAATGGCTCGCCAAAATCGCGATAACTTTCCAAAAGTGAATGAATTTTACAAATCGATCAGTAGGTACCTACGACGGTAAATTTCACTGACTACACTAGGCCGCCTCCTCGGTTTCACTTCACCCGCGCGTAATTTCTTTTGTCAATAATTATCCTATAATCCTGTCGTATGTCACCCGGGCCGGGAATAGTACCCGGGTGACTTTCCAAAAGTGAATGAATTTTCCAAATCGGTTCAGTAGTTTCGCAGCCTATTCAATACAAACCAAGACTGAGTCATGAGTCTTGAGTTGGTGTATTACATTATCCAATGTAATACACCAACGAATGATAGTTAAAAAAAGTGAATAATAAAAAAAGAAGAACAGCTAAACAATCTCAAACCAAAAAAAATGTTCAAAAAGTTTTTTTGGACTACCTGGGATTTGAACATGTTCACTTATTACGTCAGCGTATTTGCACTCGGCCACCGAGCGTTATATTGCTAGGACGAAAATAAGCGATGAAGTACGGCGCGCACCAACAGACGTGAATAGGGTCCAAAGATCAGTATTGTTTGCTCGCAGAGGTCCGTTGGAACATGAGTCACTTTACAATATATTATTTACATGCTTTATCCAATATTGCACTCGTAACCGTCACAGTTGGTTTAATTTTGTTAAAAAACATCCAAAATGTCAACTAAACGATTTAAAATTTACACCACAGGATGCGCTATTTCTTGCCGCACATTTTTATACAACATTTACTCAGGGCCTGAT
This sequence comes from Mecyna flavalis, assembly GCA_949319885.1. Taxonomy (NCBI): domain Eukaryota; kingdom Metazoa; phylum Arthropoda; class Insecta; order Lepidoptera; family Crambidae; genus Mecyna; species Mecyna flavalis. The sequence goes on from OX439426.1 coordinate 7,942,448, forward strand.
TTACCCATAGGCTAATTAGGCTGCAGCCTAGGGCGCGAGGATCGAGGGGGCGCTGAAATCGTGTCTTCGTATGCACTAATCTAGCATCATTGCATCTACCCTATTTATTTCAACTAGACCAAACATTAAAACTAAATGTGTGCTTGAGAGTCCCTGATTTTAACATTAAATTTTGAAATTCCCATACAAAATAATCTTCAATCTTTACGTAAACGCGCGTTTCTGTGAGGCCGTGAGGTGAGGCGAATTCAAAAAAACTCGCACCGCACACTACAATATAGTCGTGTGTAACTCTTCACTGAAACGACTCAGTGATGCAAATCTTTTAAATGATTTGCTGATCCATTCGGATCAGCGCCTCAACAAATGAACCATTTGATTCAATTGCATCTTCTTCTCAATTCGCTTCAAAATATTTACTAAAAAGACAATAAAAACGAATAATTCTAAAGCTTCATTCAATGACTGGGCAACTACAGGTATTTTTAAGAGTAGACATAGATTATATGAACTGTATGGTTTAAAAGCATGTTCTAAAGATCCAAAGGTCATAGAATATGTTAAAAACTATTTCAAGATTTTTAAGAAAGTATGTTATAAAGCAAAATCTATTTACCTACTTGCGTAACAAAATAAATAAGTTAAGTAACAAAGTCAAAGCTAATTGGAATATAATTAATAAAGAGACATGTAAATTAAAGCCATACGAAAGCGACTATTCCTTAAAAGTTAACAATGAAATTCCTAAATCTGATATAGAAGTCGCTAATGCCTTTGAAACTTTTTTCTCAAATATACCTATCATAACAACTAGTCAATTAAATTCTAGCTCACACCAAGCTCAAATTTTATTAGCTTCGAGTGTAGCTGAATGTCAGATTCCGTTTAAATTTAATTATATAAACCCAAACACAATTTTGAAAACGTTCAAAGAACTGAACATGAAAAAAACTGAAGACTTATGGGGCATCTCTACTGATATAATGAAAACAAAAATTGATGTTATTTCACCCCATTTAGCATACATTTCTAACAAATGCATTGATGAAAGTCAATTTCCCAATTTGATGAAGTACAGTAAAATAATACCTTTATTTAAATCGGGCAATAAAAGTGACCCATCCAACTTCAGGCCAATTTCTATTTTACCATCTATAAGTAAAATTTTTGAAAAAAATATGTTTAATCAATTACTTGAACATTTCAACATCAATAATTTACTTCATAAAAAGCAATATGGTTTTACTAAGAACAAAAGTACAACCGATGCGGGAATTGAACTTATTAAACATATCCTTGATGCTTGGGAAGGTAAACAGAACGCAATAGGTATTTCTGTGATCTATCAAAGGCATTTGATTGTGTTGACCATACAATATTACTTAAAAAATAAAACATTACGGTGTCTCCAACGCTGCCATGAAATAATTGAATCTTATCTCACACACAGGATACAAAGAGTCAATATCAACAATATTAATTCGTGTGGTGCTAAACTGAGAATGGGCGTGCCGCAAGGCTCTATACTGGGCCCTTTGCTATTTTTGATTTATATAAACGATCTACCATACTACACCGGGGACCTCTGTGAGATAGTTCTGTTTGCTGATGATACTTCTTTGATATTTAAAACAGATAGAAATGAAAAAACATTTGACAAGGTGAACATGGCTCTTTCGCGAGTGTCACAATGGGTTAACACAAACAATTTATTACTAAATGCAAAGAAACGAAATGTGTTAAATTTATGATGCCTAATGTAAAACAGATGGATACTTCATTACTATGAATGATGAGCAATTAGAAATAGTTAATGATACTTAATTTTTAGGAATTAATATTGATTCCAAACTTCAATGGGGTCCTCATATTGCTGCATTAGCAGCAAGACTTAGCTCAGCTGCTTATGCAGTAAGAAGAATAAGTGATTCGCTCAGAGATCTATTTACACAAATTAACATTTTAACCGTTCCTTCACAATACATTTTTGATTGTTTAATGTATGTTCGGAAAATTACAATAATTTTCTAAAAAATCCGACTGTCACAAATTTAACACAAGGAATAAGCACAGACTTGCCGTTCCTAATATCAGGCTTCATAAAACAGGTAAGTCATTTGTTGGACTGAGCATTAAGCTATTTAACAAAGTACCACAACGTCTTGTATGTAGAATTACCTTTAAATAAATTTAAAGTCATAATTAAAGATTACCTTATGAGGAAAGGTTACTATAAAGTAGAAGATTACTTAAATGACAAGACTCTGTGGACATGAAACACATTTGCTTCTCTGCACATCTACTGTTATGCTTATTGAGTTTCTTGCGGCACTTCTTCTCAGCAGCAGGCCATTCATTCACGTCGAAGTGCTGGTAGGAAAAAAAGTTTATGACGTGCAAAAGAATTTCTTGGTAAATCAAATTGCAAAATAAATACTTTGAATCAGTTGCAAAAATGTTTCACTTGTATGATGCCCCTCCTCTTTTTTTAATATTTAATATTTATTTATTCTCTAGAGTAAATATTTAAAAAACTCAGGTCGATTCAATGGCAATGGAAACTAAGATGTCTATAGAAACTAAGCCAATCATGACACGAGATGGATTTGGTTTACTACTTGGTAGCCTGCAGTCACTTGTCATGGTTTTGGTCTTATAATGCGTGAGGTTGCAGATCGATTTGAAAACTTTTATAGGTAGTATGAACCATGTTAAAATTTTCATAATACTACTACTCTACTCAGTTCCTACTTTTAGACCCGTCCGTAACACACCTGGAGGGGGCGCGTCCTCATATTTAGCCTAGGGCGGTCAGAACTCTTAATCAGGGCCTGCATTTACTAAAAACTGTTTACTTTTTACACTTATTAGAATAATATTTAAACGGAGCAATTTTAATACGTGTACTTTGGTGAAACGTTGCGGACCCTCCCAATCGCTAGTGTATTCATCAGGGGGTGTTCTCCGGGTAGTATCATCAAGCGGCGTTGAGCTATCACCAACATCGGCCAGAGCGGCGGTGTGGCTCGCTTCAGCCTCTTTGCTTGCTGGCGGCCGGTGTTGTTGAGCGCGTTGAGGTTGTAGCGCAGCGTGGTGAGGCGGGAGGAGAACAGTCACTCCTTTCCTCAAGATACTCCCACTTAGGACCCAAGGGTATTCCCGGGTAGAAAAATCAATAGGTGTTCTCCGCGTAGTATTACCAGGGGGTGTTTTCAGGGTATTAACATCATGGGTGTTCTCCAGGAAGCATCATCAAAGGGGTGTTCACCGGGTTGTTGCATCGGGGGTTGTTTTCAGGGTAGTCACATCAGGAGGTGTTCTCCGGGTAGTATTACCAGGGTGTTTTCAGGGTATTAACATCATAGGTGTTCTCCGGGAAGTATCATCAAAGGGTGTTCACCGGGTTGTTGCATCAGAGGGGTGTTTTCAGGGTAGTCACATCAGGGGGTGTTCTCCGGGTACTATTACCAGTGGGGTGTTTTCAGGGTATTATCATCATTCAACGTGCAACATGGTCAGTCACGACCCTGAGGATTGGGATACGGAAACTGCGTGCTATTTCTCTCGTAGAATATCTACTCCAGTCAACGAAATTCTAACTTTGCCATTTTAGTTGTAAAGCTGAAACTGACGCTAAAAGGACAATGCTCAAAAAGAAGCTAGGTTGGAATCAAATTATTGGTATGTAATTAAATATTCCATAGGGGGCATCATCGAAATCAATGGTGGTATGTGTGAAATTGCTATTCAGATTTTTCTGGGGTCACATAAAGTATCAGTTACATAGTTACCGAATAATAAACGCACTTGTTGACCCAAATCTATAAAAATTAGAAGGAAATCTCTTAGGGTGTGTCGGAGGATGCATAAAAATCATTCCAATTAGTCCACTCAAAAAAGCAGTTGTAGAGTGCGTGAGCTGGAACCTAAGCAATTTCTTCAGAAATTGGTTCAGTATGCTTAGAGAGTAAACATACTAAAAGTCCCCGCCTCTAGGAGGGGAGCCGGAGTGGGGGGAGGGGGTTAAAGTTCCCACTTTTGAGTTTTTCTCTAATATCTTAAAAACGGTGCGTCGTAGAGAAAAAGTGTCTTCTACGTAATGAAAGCTCATAAAATTTCCTACAACTTTTGTCTTATACAATTTTTCGGATTCGCAACCATTTTTGAACTAAACGTTCTGGAAAAGTGAAATTTTCGGAAAAAAGACGACTTATCAAACACTACCTCTTGCCTGCTACTTCAATCGTATTATTTCGGGATAAAAAATAGCCTGCATGGTAATCCAGGTCCTAATATATCTACATAACAAATTTCATACAAATCTGTTCAGCAATAGAGCTATCGGAAGCTATTAACCTTTTTTTAAACTTTTTTATTTTATATCTTTATCCGTTTAGGCCGTGAAGATGAATCATTTCTTCAGGTATGATTATCCGTCTGACCACACTTTCCAAGCTAGCGCCCTTCTGAAAAGTTTGCAGTGGTACAATACCAAGTTCCCCAATATCATGTGATGGGGGCATGTGCTTCAATCTGGGAATGTTTCTACCTTCTTCAATGGAATTGGAGAGAGTAATACACCAGATTCCACCCATAGCATGGAGAGTATTGAGCCCATCAATAGTACAAACGTTGAAATCAACGTTGTCAAAAACAAATTGCACAAACTGATTGAAAGCCTCTGCCTTGAAATCTGGCTTGGCACTATAGATCGCAGAAATTTCTAACTTTTGTGCTTCGTAATACGAAGCACAGAAACCCAAACTGGCTAGAAGATCTATCAAGTGCTGTGAACCATACTTTCTATACAGCGAGAGGCTGCACAAAAGGGGTGATAAGAAAGTATTTGGCCTGACAATCGCAGTGATGGTATTTCGGAGTGCCACACATTTTCTCTTTGTATCAGATGATACAAAGAGAAAATGAAGAAAGTAGATACTTTCTTTGTCTTTGACAATAGAAGGCCTTCAAGAAAAAAGGTGAGGGAATGGGGCAGTGTACCAGGATTCTTCAGAAAGTCATCGCTGGGTGGATATGTATCTTTGCTGTACACTTGACTCTGAATGTCTTGCCGTATAATTTCCACAGCTTTAGCAACAATCCTCAACCTTTCCTCGTCTTCGTTTTATGCTTGGTTGATAATTTTATACCTGGTGTCTCTAAAACAAACTACGGGTGATTTGAATCTGTTTACCCCTGGAGTAAATAATTCTTTCACTGTTGTAAAGCTCCAATTATCCCGGTGAGCATAGAGTACTTTTGATCCCGGAAAAGTGGGGGAAGGGGGATATTTGAAAAAAGACATTACCCGCAGGTGAAACCGCGGGCGGAAGGCTATAGTCGGGCCATTATGAACGTGCAAACCGAGTCATAAAACGTTTCGTTTCGTTTAGTCAGTTTGGGTTTCTATGCTTCGTATTACGAAGCACAAAAGTTAGAAATTTCTGCGATCTATAGTGCCAAGCCAGATTTCAAGACAGAGGCTTTCAATCAGTTTGTGCAATTTGTTTTTGACAACGTTGATTTCAACGTTTGTACTATTGATGGGCTCAATACTCTCCATGTTATGGGTGGAATCAGGTGTATTACTCCCTCCAATTCCATTGAAGAAGGTAGAAACATTCCCAGACTGAAGCACATGCCCCCATCACATGATATTGGGGAACTTGGTATTGTACCACTGCAAACTTTTCAGAAGGGCGCTAGCTTGGAAAGTGTGGTCAGACGGATAATCATACCTGAAGAAATGATTCATCTTCACGGCCTAAACGGATAAAGATATAAAATAAAAAAGTTTAAAAAAAGGTTAATAGCTTCCGATAGCTCTATTGCTGAACAGATTTGTATGAAATTTGTTATGTAGATATATTAGGACCTGGATTACCATGCAGGCTATTTTTTATCCCGAAATAATACGATTGAAGTAGCAGGCAAGAGTTAGTGTTTGATAAGTCGTCTTTTTTACGAAAATTTCACTTTTCCAGAACATTTAGTTCAAAAATGGTTGCGAATCCGAAAAATTGTAAAAGACAAAAGTTGTAGGAAATTTTATGAGCTTTCATTACGTAGAAGACACTTTTTCTCAACGACGCACCGTTTTTAAGATATTAGAGAAAAACTCAAAATCGGGAACTTTAACCCCCTCCCCCCACTCCGGCTCCCCTCCTAGAGGCGGGGACTTTTAGTATGTTTACTCTCTAAGCATACTGAACCAATTTCTAAAGAAATTGCTTAGGTTCCAGCTCACGCACTCTACACCTGCTTTTGGAGTATTTTTTGAGCGGACTAAATTGGAAAATATGAAAAAACCCCGTTATAAATAGCGAAAAACATTGTTCGTGCTAATTTTTGCACATTGTACGCGATTTCCTAGCAAACGGGGTGCGATACGCGTAAAATGATTATAACCTTTTTTGTACACAAAGTAATTCTCTACAGCTTTTGTCTAAAACTTTTTCTCTTAATTCTGTTAGTTTTTGAGATTATCGGGAAAAAGTAATTTTTCACCCTCTTCCATTTTTTCGAATGACCCCGGTGACACCACCCCGCCCCGCATTTTTAGTATGTTATCATTATCACGGGGTCATTAACGAAAAGGACAATGCTCATCTAGTATGAAAAACAACCCAGGCTGGAATCAAATGAAAAGTATCTCTAATTATTGGTAATAATATGTAATTAAATATTCCATAGGGGGCATCATCGAAATCAATGGCGGTATGTGTGAAATTGCTATTCAGATTTTTCAGGGGTCACATAAAGTATCAGTTACATAGTTACTGAATAATAAAAAAATATTTTTATAATTTTTTATAAAAATATATTTTTAGCACCTATTCAGTAAAGTTGTAGCTTCTCACTGGTGCAAGAATTTTTAGAATCGGTCTTGTAGTTCCTGAGATTAGCGCGTTTACAAAGACAAACAAACTGTTACGCTTTATAATATTAAATAAATAAATAAATAAATAATAAATATCTCTGGACATTATTCACACAACGCCATCTAGCCCAAACTAAGCATTAGCTTGTGCTATGGGTGCTAGACAACGGATAAACATTACTTATATACTTTTTTTTTTTGTAAATACATACATATTATACATAGAAACACCCAGACCGATACAAACAGACATGTTCATGCACACAAATGTTTGTACCGTGCGGGGATCGAACCCGCGACCTCTGGTGTAATAGCCGACTTCTCGACCATTACACTAAATGGCTCGTCGATAATAATAATTATATACAATTATATAATATAATTATATTAGATATAGCCATTTTATACACTTTTAAACCGCAACTGTATCTGTTTACTCCTTTAATTGATACTTTATGTGACCCCTAAAAAATCTGAAAAGCAATTTCACACATACCGCCATTGATTTCGATGATGATTTAATTACATTTTATTACCAATAATTTTACAGATACTTTTCATTTGATTCCAACCTGGGTTTTGTTTGAGCATTGTCCTTTGATTCATCTTTTCAGCTAAAATGGCAAAGTTAGAGCTTCGTTGACTGGAGTAGATATTCTACGAGAGAAATAGCACGCAGTTTCCGTATCCCAATCCTCAGGGTCGTGACTGACCACGTTGCACGTTGAATGATGTTAATACCCTGAAAACACCCCACTGGTAATAGTACCCGGAGAACACCCCCTGATGTGACTACCCTGAAAACACCCTTCTGATGCAACAACCCGGTGAACACCCTTTGATGATACTTCCTGGAGAACACCTATGATGTTAATACCATGAAAACACACCCTGGTAATACTACCCGGAGAACACCTCCTGATGTACTATACCTGCTGTAATTTTTACTCGTAAAACTTCTGATCATCCTCTAAGAGTTTTTTTTCAATCTAGATATCCGTTGAAAATATCGAAAAAACCGTTTGAATCGAATTCTTCTTTTGTATTGAAAATCTTTCATGTTCAAATTTGTATTTAAAATTAATCTTGTTGTATTTTATCGTACTGAAAAACATTTCGATTCTACTTTTATGATGTGTGTATCTACAAGATACTTTTTTTTCTATGACAATTAATATTCAGTCTGCTAATAGTGGCTTTATAATGTTAGTAATAGTTTGGCGCTAGCTAACTAGATGGCGCTCATATTATTACCGATGGTTACGAAGTATGGGGTGAGGTGAGGTGGGGGTAAGTGAAGGTGAAATGCTCAAAGTCATTTGCTCTGGGTAAGGCCTTAAATATTTTCAAAGTAAAATAGTACGCTTAAATCGGACCTTTTTTTCGGAAAACCGAAAAACAAAATTTTTCAGACATTTTTGATTTTGTCTTACTTACAGGCACCCACCTAAATTGCGCTCACAAAGTTAAACATAATTTTTAGATTGGTAAATAGGTAAATGACTGCCAGTTTCAAAGCAAATCATACTGTATTATCCAAATTAGCTCAACTACTGACCCAATATTCCAACTTCAAAAAAATAATAACTCGTAATTACAATGGCAATAGGTACCTAAATAACTACAAATTAAAGGCCCAATCAACGTCTTAGCAACTCGGCGAGTTCATTGAAAGCAATTACGCTTGACTGGTGCCGTAACAATGTAGCTCGCGGCGTCAAATTAAACTTGTCCGAATTTCTATTTACAACTTTGATTACCTAGGTTTGCAACTACTGGTTATCATTGTTTGTCGAGTGTTGCTGTTGATGTTTTATCGAATGTTGTCAATGAATAGAAGGTTGAAAAACATGTGATACTCGTGCTTGGTCCGCCATTACATAGGACTTTTGGCTGGTGATATTATTTTACCACCGCACTACACGACAGACAATAAGGTTACATCCACATCGCCTCGATACTTGGTGCACGCTTTTCTCGACATTGTTAGCTAAGCCTAACTAAGCTTTTGCATGAATTACCTACATCAGTATTTACGAGTAGCCTTCTGCTCGCGGCTTCGCCCGCGTGAACTATAGGACGTTATCCCGCAAGAATATCTTTATAAATTGTAGCCTATGTTCTAATCCAGGTTTTAAACTATACGTGTGCCACATCTAAATCCGTTCTGCCGTTTAGACGTGATTGAGTAACAAACATCCAAACATCCAGACTTTCGCATTTAAAATATTAGTAGGATAAGATACTATATAGTGACCTTTAAGAAAGAGCGTATTCCTTCCTTAAAGGCCGGCAACGCATATTGTGCGATGTCTTTGGTGTGGCAAATATCTATTAACGACGGTGATCACACTATCAGGTGATCCGTTTGCTCTTTTACCTCCTTAAATTATAAAAAAGATTTGAGTATACACGTGTCAAGTAAATTGTCACAGTTTAAAAAAAAGTTTAAAAATAAGTGATATATGCGATGACGATGCAATCTGTGGTGGTCAACTCTTTGCGTATGAAATGAAATAATGAATTCTGCAAATTTTGGGATAAAAGTCTACCGCAGTCTTGTTCGGTAAGCTATTCCTAAAATATCAAGTAGGTACTTGAAAAATTATTAAAAACATTTGTCAAGAAAAAAAAGAAAAAACGCCTCGTTGGTCTAGTGGTTTAAGTACCGGGCCGAGATCTCGGGGTCCTGGGTTCAATTCCCGGGTCGAGCTAACTTTGTGTCGGTTTTTTCGGACACAGCTCGGGTTTGTGATCACCAATCCGCATTTGGCAAGCGTGGTGATTAAGCCAATACCCATCATTGTAGCGATAACTTGATTTCAAGGATGAAGGCCTTTGCCCTGCAGTGGGACATTAATAGGCTGATACTTTTTTTACTTTATTTGTCAAGAAAAAAATGTTTTGGAGTTACCCCAGTAAATTAAGTGAAAAATGTTTACGTAATACACGAATAAAATTCACCACGAACAATTTCACTGCTTAATGTAGAATAAAATAAACCATAATATAAATCAGACTTGCCCAGACCAAATGGCATCCTGTTTAAAACGCAATCAATTTTTGAGTTTAACTGTGTTAAGGCAATTTATCTGCAAAATGATTTTACAGCCAAGCGATTCGTTACTGAAATTAACTGACTCATAGAAACCTCTGCGGTCGTCTATCCTAGTAAACAGTTATCGTTCCCATGATTGGATTCCAAATGAGCCCAATATTGGTCCCGCTCGAAAGTACACGTATTTAGATATTAATTAAAATCCAATGGATAAATGAGTGCCACCTTAACGAAGTAATTACCGGCATTTGTGGTCGTGGATCGCTAAAATCAATATTGTTACATTGGTATTACAACATCATTTTGCATGTCATAACGTGGGGAAACACACGGCTCGCGCTTAGTGAACTAGATTAGGCAGGTATCCAAAGGGATTGCAGAATTAAAGTCACAAGAATTCACCAAGTTCTTTTCGGTGTATTGCAGAAATTATTTGGCGATTAACTGAAATTCGCGTACATTGATTATGATCGAAGGGAAATATTTTATATAAGTATAGCACATAATATATAAATGTGCATGTACTTGTACACGTAAAAGTTTGAAACACTGCCCATATTAAAACGTGGCAATTTCATATATGTGACTTCATTTAATAAGTGAAAAAGTTAAAACGCATCTAGGTTATTATTTTAGTAATTTAGTTACATCTATTGTTGACCGTGTTAATTAAATAACACTACAAACATATCCGTAGCTTGTAGCTACGAATATGTTCGTAGCACTCTTTTCGCTCGTAGAAGCTCGTAGCTGCACTTCATAGCAGTTCTATGCATTCATTTTGTAGTCGAAGTCTAGTAAAAGGTTATAACGGTTTATTTTCTTATTTTTGGTTAGCATTCCTAGATCCATAGTAAAGGAACTTACATCATCATTAGCTTGTTGTAGTTCACTGGCCTCTCTAAATATTCGCCACTCAGAAAAATAAATTACATTTATTTAGTGCATTATTATAATACAGACTGCTACGATTTTGGTGAAAAAATGTGGGATCCTAAATACAGATCAGCTTATGGCAGAAAGTTTAGAACATTAACGCACAAATGATGATCCATTTTGTCAAGGTCAACATTATAGTAGGGTATAATAGGTGGCTTTTTTTTTTTACATTGGAACGAACTGGTGTCAAACTTTAAAAAACCTAAAAGAGGAACCAGAATAATTGGATCTTAGCTACAAAGTTTTTGTAACCTGACTGTATTCCCACGATATATTTTGGTATTTAAACGCATAGAAAATCTCTAGGTGCGCGAGATTTGAACAATCGACCTCATGCATTTGCAACGTACAATACGACCACCACAGCTATACTCTTATCTGCCAACTGAAATTTCATAAAAACGAAAATGAAAAAGAAGCTTATTTTTACCACGTGATGTGCCCAAGGGGACAACTCAAGCGTACTGATTCAAAGTTACATAATATTTGGTTTTACCACGATAAGCAAGCCAACTGAAATGTGATAGTATTATACAAAATGAGAAACACGTGAGTTTCCTTTCGACGGTAATAATATTTCGTTGCTAAGAAACTTGTACTGCGCGGTGTGCGGTCGCGATCCAGGCGCTAATGTTTCAATATGGAATCAATAACAGCGTCGACAAGTCATTCAATTAGGACAATACACGTGACATTATAGTTACGCAAATTAGTTTCAGCTGAACGCATTCAACCTCCTGTACGTGAATATTTGGTTGGTATGTATTTGACAAACTAATTAATGTTTGCCGCTGCGTAGTATGACGGTTGGATTACCCTCGGCTTATAATATTTTATTCATAAGAGTATATCCATTCTGTGAACTAGGGTAATGTACAAGTATGTACATACATAATTTTTGACTACATGAAGTTATGAGTGGACTACTTTAGCGTGAGTGCCTCATAATTTTCTAAAGGTCATATATGCAGTTCGATAAATGTATACCTGTTAAGATTACATTTTGTGTTCATACAACATCTAGACACCTTCGAGTATGTTTACTTACTATTAAACTATAATAATATATTCAATTCTTGAAAAAAATGAATTATCGAGATAAACTGCTGTAGCCGAAATTCAAGAGAAACCATAACAATATGGCTGGTCGGATTTTATTAAAAAAAGAACCATTAAAAGTCTGAAAATTAAAATAGGTAGCGTAAATAAATACATGCAATGGCTGGCGGTTTATGGTATACAATTGGATGAGACCTGAACGGAATATTTTAAGCCTATTTTTTGTTGAACGTGAAACGCCGAAATTGTGAATATTTTTATGGAAAACTATTATACCAACAAAGGATTCCAGACCGGCAAAACAAACCTCTTGTTTACGCAGTACCACGCGGTTTTCATTCGGTCGGTTCCTCTTTATTCACTTTAACTTTGATTTACCTATCTATGTATGTGAAAATTGATTTGGTCTTTTTATTTATAAAATAAGGAGCCTAAACGCACAAACAGAATAGATCACCTGATGGTAAATAGTCATCTTTGCCCTCTTAGCTCTTTACTTGAAGCTCGTCGGTCTAGGTCAGATTTTTAAGATTTAGGTATCCCTTTATATTTTAATGGGCTATTGCTAAAATAAATACTACTAATATACATTATACATATATTATTGTTTTATTAAATAAAGTATTATTTCACTTAGCTTTCATATAGTTATCTTTTTAGCCACTACAACATAGGTAAGTAAACCTGCACTCAGACTGCACTAGATCATTGTCCATGACCTATTTGGACTGGTTCCTCTACGAAGGTCACAATGCTACGAAATAACCGAACTTGCCAAGTCTTCGGTCATGGTCTAAGCATATCTAATTAACCTAAATTAAACCACGACAATAATCCACAAATTAGAAAAACGCATTTTCGAAACGTGTTCGAAATAAAAAAAAAATGAATTGGTAACTACTATCAACTACAATTTTATAATGATAATATTTACTGCGAAAACGTATTTACTTTTGCCTGAGCGAGGTGGATATTGGTCAAGCGAATTGTATGAAGCGCGCAGATCGTGTATGGTGTCTTTACACGACATCCTTTGAAGCAGCCAGCGGGAATATATGCATCTTAGATTTTACTCTCTTCTTAACGTGGTGTATGTGATTTTTGTGGCGATTCTACAAATAAAGCTATCGATAAACCAATTATTATTTTGTGGCGGTCACAGTTCCACGAATGCTATCAAAGCCAACGTAATTTCTGAGAAAGAGATTGTTTTGGAGCTGGAAAGTAACAAAGGCTAATTTTTATTCCGGGAAATATTATATTTCTGCACGTTACATAATGCCGGTTGAAGTCACGTGAGAATAGATAGTATTGTATTTATGATCGTGACTACTACAACGTAAGTAAACCTACATCTAGATTTCAAAATCCATTTGCAATGTATTTGGTTGCACATTTTGCTGCAGCCAGCAGAAATATGCCTAGATCTTACTCGCTTCATAGTTCACCCCGTGTGATTTGTGTGTGGCGTTTCTATGAATGCTTTTGAAAATAAGATATTTTCTAGTGTTGGAATTTTCATTTGGTGTTATGAACATTGAGCATCTTTTATTTAATGTTATAAAAAAATCTATGTCACTCTTTAGCTTCCGATTAACTAAAGTAAGCACATAAAATCTCTATGTTACACTACAGTAACATTATTTACGTTGACATCATAACTTAGGTATCATAAGTTTTACTTACTTCGCTCAACAGTGAAACTTGTAGCAATCTCATTGCTCTATTTGCGTGAAAGTACAAAAAATAGGAGAAAACTTTCCCTCTTATAATTTAGTATGATTGGACGTGGACAAAGACGCTTAGCATTGCTATTAGTACAAGAGGAAAATACTAGTATTTCTTTTTGTTTTCTGTATTGTAAAACTTTGTTTTCCATCTTCTACCGCAAATAGGCAAATCGTATTTATTTATTTATTGTATAACCTTTTTGTGTAGAAAATATGGTGTCTAAAGATTTATTTGTTTACTTGTGTATATAGTAAAATGGCCTTATGCAATGATTAATTAAATTATAATTATTAGGATTGGTTTTCACCGGGCAGTCGAAAGTGGCCCATTAATTAAGGCCTGATGGCCTGTAGGGCAGGTGTCTTGCCCATAATGGTCATGAATCTCACATAAACTTGAAGTCTTATTTCTGTATCCTCTATGTCACGATGAGAAAATAAAAATATTTTTTGTTGAAGTAGAAATCACATTTTAATAACAAGCTAAGCCAAAATAGTGTTTTGTTTGTGTAAGTTATATCACGCCAACCTTTTTTATCAGATCTGTATAATTTGATACAAAGTCCCATAAAATTCATTTAGACGCTAACCAATGATCTCTTACTTCTCCTTCTTACCTTATTTAAATGCTGAAGCTAAAAATAAAAGCAGTATGAAACCTTCAATAAGTTACTGATATTTAACCCTAGAAGCCTAATCTACGTCTGCGAGGCGTACACGAAACCGAATATCGTTTGTATCTTTATAACGGTTGAAGGTAGCGCATCGTGCTCTTTCGCCAACTCAGTGACCGCCGGGAGCTAGCGTACGGTGACCATATCATTATGGTAACTCTCGCCATTTTTGATTTATCGAAGTATTGCACGCCTGCGACACGTATGTTTAGGCTTTGCTTAACTTTTAACTTGTAATGATATTTGTATTGACTGCTTTTAAAATTTTACCTAGTCTTTTGAAATATGATTAGTTATAATGTTTGCTCTAAGAATAACTAATTAGCGTTAAAAAAAGAAAATTTTCTATGAAAAAATGATATGTTTTTGTTGAATTTGAAGAAGTTGATTTTTTCGTTCCAATTTATTCACCTAGTTTTATTTTTGTAATAAATAACTGTGATTGTAATAATTGTTAAAAACAGTGTTATTTTATTTTTAGCTTATATACCAAATTTAAATTTCCACTACAAAATAAAACAAAATAAGGCAATTTTTACATAAAAAACTTGAATTATATGTGTACGCCTCTGAGACGTATGTTAAGGCTCTGTGTACTTCTGAAATAGATAGAAAATAATACAGGTAAGCTATCTATTCACGTGGGACTAGACCTTTGCCTTTGAAAAATGGTTTAACAGTGGGCGATTATGCTACAGTAAACAACAAAAGAAACTGCATATGTACATACGTATATTTAGCAGTTTGCTTCATACAGCTACAGCTTAAATACTATGACAAAAAAGTCACTTTACTTATATTGACTTTTACTTTATGTACCTTTTTTTTCTTATGTTTATTTTACACTAGCTGACCCGTTGAACTTCGTATCATTTACTTTAGTATTTTCCACGCAATTTTTTCATATTTACTCATCATTTAAACTTTCCCTGTACTTCCCCAAAAATTTCAAGACTAAAATCAGTCAAATCGGTTCAGCCGAGTTTTAGCGAGACTAACGAACAGCAATTCATTTTTATTTATATAGATTATTCCTGATTGCATCCAATATATAAGCTCAGGGTCTGCTTCGACTATGGTCCTAGATTTGACAAGCCTGTTATTACAATGGAGCGATTGCCATCAGACCCCCGTAACATTAAGATATTATTGCAATTTGATACAAATATTTTACGTCTGTGTATATTGACGGAGTATATACGATATTTCCGCCAAAATAATAGTAAAGTATCCGGTCTTCCTAAGTATTCATGGCGCTCAGGTCCAAGAATGTCAACAACATTTGACAAAGGAACAAATGCTCGGCGAATGCGGGAAATGTAAGTCATACCGAGCCCTCAACACAGAGGGATGTATACGCAAAATATGTATAACACATGAAAATATAAATTATTCCTGTTACAGACTTAGGCTTATACTATAAATTACAATCAGAAACAATACTATTTAATGCTTGGTTTTAAACGTTTTTAGTACAAACAAATAAAAGAAGTTTCAGAAAAATCAAGAAAAAAGATGTTTACCAAAAAGATGCACTAAAAACTTCTGGTTCATTCTGCATTTTAAAAAGTATTCTAGATGCATCTTTTAATGTCGCAAAAAATACCTATTTATTAGTTTTTTAAAACACATAGGTACCTAAGTCATGATAGTTATTGTTAGAATATAACTAAAAGTAAAAAGTTCATTTTTAACATCTTATGAGTACCTACGTCTATAACTAGTAAACATTCACCCACCTTCTTTCTTTCCGTACGCAGGGTTAAAAAGAAAATTACTACATAGAATTCACCTTCTCGAGAGGGTTTCATTTTTTCCAGGTGGAAGGACCCTGTAATATTCCAATAATAACAGCAATAAGTTTCTTACTTTTTATCATCCCGAACAAACAGTTCATTCATTTTGTTCAAAATGCAATATCTAGAATACCGAGTTATATAATATTAGCTTGCTATGGGCCGGTCATCGCATCGCCACATGGCAAACACAGCCTCGTACCTATCAGGTGTGAAGGGGAGTAGTAGTTAGTGGCAGTCTCACACGAGACTGCAAGGTGTCGTGCCTGAAAAGAGAACTTACCCATTCTCCTCCGAAAAAAAAAACAAGCATGCAATTGTTGCAAAAACCACGCGACAGCTAAAACTTTTTTTTTGCTTTAGTTGGCAGATGCACGCAGCCCGCCTAATATCAAGCGGCCACTTCGGCCTTTGCCATAGAGACACATTTTACCAGGAAGTGTCGTTCCACACTGTGGGCCCCTTTGACTTTTGAGCCTTTGATTTCTATCCTAGTTTTCAAACAATAGTACGCTTACTAGTTTACGCTTATAGTACGTTTTAGTAGGATTTTTTTTTTTATGCCGGAAGGATTAAAAAAGATAGACGGGTAAAAATATTTCCTCTGAAACTACTTACTGTTTTTTTTTTCTATTTCATTTCTAGGTAACAATTGATGTTCTATTGTGTCTTGAATAGCAATAGAGATGAGTTCAATAAACATCTCAAATCACTGGCTAGTTTCCCTTCTCTATTCAATCGTTATAATTGCTCATTCCAGAGTCATGAATAAAGAATCTCTTCCAACTTTCAAGCGTCATTTCATTATTTATAAAGTCATTCATACTTATTATTTGATAAAATATAGTTATTCATAAATCTCACTCAGACTGAATCTCTGGATTATAGTGCCGCTTGGGACTAAAATTATGGGTTTAAAGGCTTTAACTAGGTATTGCGCCATTCCCCAGATGAAATGAAAAAATAATAATAACGCTCATGTACTGCAGAAAAACAGCTAGAACTAATATAACTTAGGTGTGTTTCAACAGTAGAAAGCTTGAAACAAAAGACTCAAAGATTAAAGGAGCCTACAGTATATCTATTCTATAATGTACTAGCATTGAGTAACGATGAATTAGCCGTGATGTCGCTTATCTTAAAATCAGGTTTATCTGCCAGTTAAATAACAAAATCTACTCTCTATTTAGATTTTTTTTATTGAACAGGCTATGTTGAATAAAATAACCTAATTTGAATTGGCAAGTTCGACCCATAAATATTCAGGTTGAGAGAGCGACGCAGTGCGCAAAACTTTTGGCACTCTCGCTTGCATACAAAAAACGAAAGTGGTGACTGTGGCTGCGTCTCGACGACAAAATGGTGCATTACCCGCGCGACGCTGATCTCCCACTGACCTACATACTCTATTATGATTCAAAGCGACCCAGATTAAGAGCCAGTTATTGTATTGAAAACAAATCTCCGCCCAGTTTTTCCCTTTCTTCAATATTCGGTCAAAGGAAAATCTGCTTTGGAATTACGTAGGTAGAATCTTGTATTTTATGTATATTATGGGCTGACCGGGTTTATTGTAATATGAGACATGAAATGCTGTAGTAATGTGTTGTTTTTCGTACGAGTATCTACCTATAAGATCTAATAGAATCTCCAACACACATTTTATTCTATCAACAGTTTTAAGAACACGTAAATATTATCAGGCATATATCAATTTTTTTAAACTATAATTTACTTGATTTTTATTTGTTTATTACTTATATAAGGAGCTGTAGCTTAACGCTAGTACTATAGACGTTCTTATGCCATTTTATGTAGAAACTAGTTTCTTCCATCTTGTGATTTCTAGTAAACATCTCAAGCATTTATTACGTTTGTGACTTTAGTCATAAGATTCTTCCTGGAAATACATAGAAGTGGATCTTATTTTTATTGCTTTTGATCCCTTTAAATCTAAACTTATCTAATTTATTTTAAAGAGACTTAAGGATGTTTTAAATAACTACCAATGTATGGTTTAATTATGGTTTACTACAACTTAAGCTCTTAGAAATACTTACGTTTATTTTTACCGAAACAAAAATAAAATGCAAGGCGAGTTCTAAACATAAACTTTTTACCTTGTTCCTTTATTCACGAAAGAAAAAAGCTAATAATGGACTTCTGTAGGTAGTACTCTTATATTTTATGCAGATTTTATAATTTGTTGGTAAGTTTTAGAAGCATAAAAAATACTTTTCCAAGTTTGAGTGCTGCTTACGTCTCGTTGGTTTTGTGACCCAGTCAGCCCGTTTTTTTGCCTTTTCTTTGTTGAAACTTGGGCTTAGGAATATTTTTGATTCGGGCATGATTTTTTAGCGTATATTCCCGATATCCCCCACTATTTGTTCACCTCTGGTACACTTGCTATGTCCACTAGTGGGGGACAACGCTACTGATATCTTAACGATGGCCCCTACTGGTGGACAATGGTGAATTATGTTGCTTTGTCTTCAGTGGTGGACATCAAAACCAATAAGTTCCGTTATCCCCCACTATTGTATTTGTGTTCTTAATTTTAATAAAAGTGCGTTAATTCTGGAATACAAATGAATGTCAAGAAAACATGGACAAAGCAACTAATTTCTCCCCATTGTCCACCAGTAGGGGCCAACGGGAAGATATCAGCATCGTTGTCCCCCACTGGTGGACATAGCAGCATTTTTTCCGATGTCCACCAGTGGTGGACAAATAGTGGGGGACATCGGGAATAACGTTTTTTAGCTATGTATATTTTAAGCATTAGTTAAAAAAAGTATACCCTCCGCTTTTCATAAATGTTTGATCCAGATGGAAAAGCTAGCCACAAAACGAAAGAGTACTATATTCTAAAATAATAATATCTTATTTAACATTGCTCAATGAGGGATACTTAACCTGGAAGTATCACTCAATTATCCGCCATACTTTAGGCTCCTCTGGTCTTCGAGCCTTTGATTTATTCAGTAAACTAAGTATACATTGACATACAAAACTATAGCTTCGGTACTACATATTACTAAACTAAGGTACTAAAATTATTGGCGGCATATTACTCGTAATACGGACGGGCTTAAGTAAATTGTTTTGCTGAAACATAATATTTCTATGGCTGAACCAAAGTTTCTAGTGTTCATTTAAGTGCTAAAAACTTCCAAAACTATGTAGGTACAGTCGCGTAGTAAAAACCATATTTCACTCTTGACTTTTACAAATGCAACATAAATTCTTGAAAAAAATATACTCTATACGGTGTAAAATAAACAGTGTAGATGGTATCTTTTTCTTGTGATTGCAAATGCATCGTTTCTGTTGTTACAAATGTCTATGGGCAACGGTGATTTACTTACCATTAAGAAATCCATGAGCTCGCTTGCCTTTAGGTTTATTAGTTGAGATTATTTTTTGACGAGCCATTTGGTGTAATGGTCGAGAAGTCGGCTATTACACCAGAGGTCGCGGGTTCGATCCCCGCACGGTACAAACATTTGTGTGCATGAACATGTCTGTTTGTATCGGTCTGGGTGTTTCTATGTATAATATGTATGTATTTACAAAAAAAAAGTATATAAGTAATGTTTATCCGTTGTCTGGCACCCATAGCACAAGCTAATGCTTAGTTTGGGGCTAGATGGCGCTGTGTGGATGATGTCCAGAGATATTTATTATTATTATTATTATTTACCGCTCGTAACAGTGTAGAGGTTTCGTGATTGAATTATAGACAAATACATATTTTTTTTGTATCATATTTACGACGAGGAGTACGTGAAAGAACTTTTTCCTGTCAAAAGGTTTCATTTGAAATAGAACTCATGTGGTGGGCTTCGATCATAAACATCATTGGTGGTGGGCATTAACTTGATGACATTAAGATAAAGGTTGATGTGCTGCTGACTGTATGTACATCAGATGCCTCCTACATTTTTATTACTTTTTTTTGTGAAAACAATAGATTTTACAATGAACGAATTATCTGAACGTGTTTTTTTTGTCGCAAACAATAACTAACAAAGCCTAAAATTAAACTGATATTTCTTTATGCTTTAAAAAGCAGATTGTTCTTGACGTTTGCTTGTAAAAAAAAACAAGCAAAGGATTTGAAAAGTTGAATCAGAAAACTCAGACGCTCAAATATCCTCGAGACAATAGTGTTTGAAACGCATTGTAATACCCCTCGAAACACGAATCTATAAAAAAGTATTTGGCAGTCACAACCAAATGGAACAAGAAATTATCCTTTCCAAATTCAGATGCGCGAATTTTCTATCCAAGTAGATGGTATCGTGGGATATTTTCCTCGATTGTTATTAGTTGAGCATGCGATAGTATCTTATGGCTCTATTTTTCCCACGGGAGAGAAAAGTTTGACGGGCCACTGGTGTGACTACGGTGTCAAGGCAAGGCAAACAAACGTAACAAATTGCTCAGTGCTAATGGAAAAGTATGCCATTACCTTTTTCTGGCTGACTACAGCGAAGAAAACTCCTAAATTGATGTTAAGGTAGGCCCGTGGGTGCTCTATATACATTTTTACGAGTGACTAGGGAATGTCAAGGTTATGATGTATGGAAAGTGTGAACACAGTGATTTTATACGGAACTTTCAATACCAGTTGAAGATATACAAAACATGAATTTTATGTCTGTGACACGATTTAACGTTGGCAGCAGGACGCCTTTGAAAAAATATGTGAACACATTGTAACAAAATAAATCTACCTTACCTTACTTATACGGGAATTTTTTCCATTACTTTTCAAAAATCGTATCAATACATAATTTTAATATATAAAATTATTTATTGATTACGATGTCGTTCATCATCATGTTGAATTTGACTTAATGATTAAGAAGATTCTAGACTCCTCTCAAGTTTAGGGCTAGTCCGGGGCTAGATGTCCGTCAATGTATTCTTTTTTTAATTACCAGCTTTTCTTTTTTTTTAATTTTTTTAATTACCAGCGAGCATCCATATATTGATCCCTCCTTACCCTTAACCCCGCAATTCTCCATAATAGTCCGAAGTCTATCTATTTATGTTAAGGGACTGTGCCTCAAAAAGCACCTGATCTCTTCCCGGTGATATCAGATTTCTGCCCCCACCGGACTTCACCCGCGTTTGGGTATATCATACAAGTAGAATCCAAAAACATTTTTGGACAATACTAGGTATAATATTTTAATGGTTGTATTAAATTGATATTTATAATAGAACAAACACTTAAAACCTTGGTAGGGTCGGAATTTTTTTACTGTTTGGTCGGATTAATTGGTTCTAGACCAATTAACATTTTTGTAGTTGATTTATTTGTATTTGTTAAACCTGTTTAAATTGCAAAAGCAATTTTGCACAGATAGACTAGTGTTGCATTTTAGACCTAACACAACTCTATGCCAGAAGAGCTGTTACTGCATGTGTGTTAAAATATTTAACAAAATTCCAAACAGGTTTAAAACAGGGCCAATAAAGTTAATGACCAGCAAATTGCGAGAATGGCTGACAGCTTCTTGCTTCTATAGTGTCCAAGAATTCCTCAATACTAACTTTGCATGTTAATGTATTTTAGCAGAATAGAGAACGACCATTATTTGTAACATTCTGTACTGTAACACCTATTCTATGCAAAAATAAATCTTTGAATCTTTGAATCTTTGAATATAATTTGCCTTTAAAATACATAAAATGTCACCACAATAAATCTGCAAATATTTCAGAATCCATAGCGTAAGTAACGTGTAATTAACGTAACTTCTGAGTTAAGTGAAACTATGTTAATAAGGATTAATATTACTCGTCAGGGAATCTTGACCTCATCCGTCCTATATCTGTCTGTTGATATTTCAAAAACTTTGGAATATTGACAAAACACAGCCAGACTTATTTCTGCCACTAATTATACCCGTGCAAAGTGATCTCTGAAAAATATGTCTTCAACATTGAAACCTAAGGTGGTATAGATGTTTTATCTCACGAATGCGGGTGAGCTATACGTGTATATGTGTAAGTAAATACATGCACATTTTATTTGTGTGCGTAATCTCACGAAGGCTCAGCTGTCTCTACCGAATCACTGCTCACCTTCTTGCGTTTCGCACACAAGAGCACGTCGTGTCTGCATGTATTACAACCACAAGTACGGCGCACATTCGTGAGATAAAACATCTGTTATCAAATCAGCGACCAATGTTGGCTTTGTGACTTAATGATTCCCGTCGGCATGGCCGCTGGTCAAACGCTTCCGGAGCGTCATAAGCGCACGCTACAGTTTGCAGACTGGCGCGGTTTAGTAAAGACAAACAAATGTACAACATCTTGTCTTGCGGCTACTTGTTGGTTTAATGTGAGTACCGAGCCATAGTCTAATTTACTAGATTGTTTAGTTACAATAAGCTGGCAGATATTTTTTAAAGGTACAGCATGACATGTAAAGTGGTATAATCCCTAATAAATTGTACCTTCTACGTCATCTTATTGATCAGTCTTATACCCTTATCTGACAATTTTCTACAACCAATATTCAACTGAATGTCCACCGCAATCTATTGCGCTAACACTATCATTATAGAGTTTTTGTCAGATTAGAAAAAGTCATGTGCTGCTCAATTTGTGGCGTACAAATTCATTAATATTGGCGGAACACTTTCAAAACTATTTGGGTAGTAGGATTCATCCGTCTCGGTTTCTGAAAAAATTTGCAGCAACCAAACCCAAAACGGGAATGGTATACACGACATACGTGGATTCTGACTGACCTAGAAGCAGGACCGTCTGTGACGTAATGATTCCCGTCGGCATGGCCGTTCCGTTGGTCGAATGCTGCCGGCGAAACATCATACGTGGACAGTCGCCTGTGGCGGTATCGCAAAGACAAACAAATGTACACGTCCCAGTCTTGTCTTGCAGCAACTTGTTGGTCTAATGTAGGACGCGTACCAAACTACCTTTTATTCGCTAGAAGCGGTTGGTTGAGTTTCGTACTTTTTTTTATTATGCTGCAATTAGTCATATTGTTTGCTGGCCAGATAGAAATTGGTCTACTTATCCTTGGTTAACATTTCCAGTAGAATCAAGCTATCCTTTTACGTACAAAATAATGATCCAATGATGAGTTGGGCTGGTACTGTTATGGGTAGCTACGATCGGCTGTTATAAACGTGGTCGTGTGTTTCAGCATATTTATTAATCTAATTATCTTAATTTCAAATATTGAGAATTAAATCTGGAATTATCCTGGTCTCATTGCATCTGCCAAGCGCAGTGATTGAGTCCATTTAGTTTAGAGTTGATACATACGTATCATCCTAAACATAATCAGCACACTCCACAGTTACATTGCATATATTATCAACAATATCGGCTAGACCCTCAAACTAAATAAGTCAGATGTTGCCAAACAGATATCTTCATTACGTCGGGGCTGTAATTGAAGACAATAGGCTTAAACCGCGATTAGATTTACTCGAGACGAAGTAAGCACCACTCTCACCCGAAAACCTTGTGATCCAGACGTTTATTGTGCTTAGGTTGGATTTCTACGAATGTCTAACGTAGACGTGACATACCTACATTTGTTTCCAGAGAAATATGCAGCGAAAATCAGACATTCAGAAGCATTCAATTTGATGAAACAAATATTTAAAAGTACAATTTCTTCAGTATTTTAGGTCATACTTATTTACGTCTTAAAATATGTATCATAAATATGATTAATTGTCAAAAGTCTGATATTTTAAATATTTTAGAACTGTTCTCTGTTGATACAATAATTGCGATAGATTTAACAAATCCATGACATACCTAACTTATTCAGAACTAAATTATGTAACAAAAAATACTCAAGCGTAATTTAAGGCTTGAATATTTTTAAGATTAAATGCATTCAAATCTTACCGCAACATCACCAGCAGCAACAACGTTTCAGCACTGAAATGTCAAACAAACACAAATCATGTGTTCACCCACTTATGATTGCTCACTTTACTGTTACTTGCCTTCTCTGGCTTTCAAATCACGTCCAGTCAGATTAAGCACTACAATTAGATCACTAGTAGTATATGAGTTTTGTTGTGATATATTTTTTTCTTCCCGGCATCGACTTACGTAAGTAGAAACGTGGTTTGGAAGGTTCGCGCGCGTCGCGCGGCCGTCCTCCGCGCGTTTCTCTTCGCCACTGCCTCTACTACGGACCCAAGCCCACAGCGCGCATGCCTTTGGTACAATAAACCTAAGCTCACACCGACACCTAAAGAACTATCACGGTACGACTGTTTCTCTCTTTGCAAACTAATTCTATAAACACTTACTGACTTTTAACCCTTTTTAAACACTACAATGACAGTCAACTGTTTCTCTTTGGTGTTTTGCAATGTTGACTTGTTGTTTGTATAGAATAGTATTGTGTACGTAGCCTAAGTAAATCCCACCTTTTAACTATTCATGAACGGTTGGCCTTATGTTTGCCGGACCGATAGGCAACTGCTTGATGGCTTCCTTATCGTATTTTTAGGGAGCGTGATGACCCGTCAAGGTGTCTGTGATGCCCTGGAAACCTTTAGATGCATAATTTATTAGTTGCTGTGTAGTAAACTGTTATTTACTTACCTAGGAATCTCAATAGTATATTTAACTCATTGCATTTTCCGGAGGAAGGTACTATATTTTTGAATGAAGTGAGATTTCGACTTAGTGTAGTTTCAATGATATAGATAGAAAAATAGGAAAATTAACAGTTAACCATTATGGCAGCTCACAGCAAGTAATGTGTGCCCTTCGGACTAAATTATAAATCATAATATTATGTAGAGTCTAGTCGCTAGCTTAAGACTAAATTCTGCTAAAAATCATTATGTAATGGTATCCAGTGATGTTAAACAAATGAAGATCCTTAGACAATATTTACACAGGGGTACCTAGCCTAGAAACATCCAAGCCAATATACACCAATATTGGCGCTCCGGACCCGTGGTACAATTGCGATGTTCAACTGGTTCTACCACAGGAAGTAAAATTACCCATTGTTCAACTGTGTATCGTGCGAGGATCAAACCCGCAACCTCCGGTGTTTTAACCGACTTTTTCTAGCATTACACTTAGAGAGTCGCCTATGTTTGGATATGTAGATCTCACAATGTTTTCCTTCACGGCCGAGTTGGTGATACATATTCATGATGTGACTATTTATTCTGGGTAAGATTGTGAATCTCCGAATCCCTGGACTCTTGACTCAGGATCCTTGAAAACATAGTTTGACTTTTAAAAAAACGAAAAGAAAATTAAACACTAAAAAATCTATAGCTAAGTCTTGCAACTTCTTAAGAAAACTAAATCTTGATGATCACAAACAAAGCGTTCAAGATTCCAGCGGGACATTATTAACTACTTGAGATTTTTTAGAATTCAATGAACTACATAGTAGTAAAAAGATTTTTCTATCTTAGAAGATAAAATTAATTTGCCTTTGAAGTTCTAAAGTTGGCTGTTGCGAACGCTTGAAACGCTAAGGTCACGTCTGTATATACTATTATTATCAAAATATTATACCTAAGTCTTTGAACATTAGAAGAGTTCTAGCGTATTTTTTTCTAGCGTAGTTCTAGCGTATTATAAATAATTTAGTTATGTTTTAACAAATATTTTGAAACCAATTTCTATTACTACTAATTTGTATTTGTAAGTTAAGTCATAGTTATATATTCTGTAGTACCTTCGTTATTTTTTAATTCATAACACAATGGCCTACATGGCCTGGCCTTACAGGAGAGAAAAAAAAATCATGAACGCCTGTTGACAGCAATGGATGGGTGCAAACAGACAAAGGAAGTCTTCCCGTCCCTAGACAGACGACTGACGCGTAGTCTACTGAAACTGTCTAAGGTGAACCTACGACACGCAGTGGGCAGTATAGCAGACAACTGCATGCTAAATAAGCACCTGTTCAACATCGGCATGACGGACAGCCCGCTATGCACAGGCTGCATGGACGCTGAAGAAAACACCGGCTCACGTACTACTGCAGTGCAAGAGTGTGGACCATCATCGAGCGCGCCTGCTTCCCAACAGCGTCACCCTGCGGGAGGTGCTCCGGAACATCACAGCAGTGCTGGAGCTCTGGACCGAGCTCAGATGGTTTGAGTAGCGGTGTTAGTAACGTAGTACACGTACAATGGCCCATTTTAGAGGCCAAGTACGAAAAATCCCCAGATTACCTAAACCTAAACCTAAACACAATGGCCTGAGCTACTTACTTTAGAATAAAATCAATGTACGTGATCATGGAATGTTTTCTGATAGTAAACATTTGGCGAATGAAAAGAGCAACTATAGAGTTTATTGCTGGATTCTTCCAGACAGAAAAAGCATTCTGAAGTTGGCGATTTATAAAAGACTTTTATAGCTTACAAATGTATATTAAAAAAAAACTTGCCATTGATATATTTACATTATAACTAATTTCAACCTAATTAAATTCCTATTACATACTGCCTGAATCTTATTCCAAATTGGATAGAGTCGGCAACAGACACAAAACATGCGGGCACATGTTTACATGGGCGTTTAACGCGGTCGTGACATCATTCCGTGCAAAAACGGGCGCCCTCACTTAATTCCTATCACGTATCGGCCCATACAATGACAGCGTAAACACATCTGTTACAGCAACCTGCGAGCCATACCTTGGGGTAGATAAGACTAAGTTTTAGGGTAGTGTCTTCAAAGAACCGTTATTTCGTATCCTGTCGTCATGTTTTAATTTCTTTTTTTTTCTACTACATTCTGATTTCAACCAACATTTAAATGGCCAGTTTTATCAATGTCGAAAAGCTTCCTAATAATGCTATGTTATGCTGTCTTATTTTTTTTTGGAAACAGCAAAAAAAACGTATGATATCCAGATAAATTATCAGGATCATAATAACAGATATCTGACAGATTCTGTCAGATGGGAAATAAGCGTTTGTTGTATTAATTGACAACTTATAGCAACTTATTTAAAAATGCTGCGTCAGTAGGGGCTTAATCCCTAGTTCGGACCAAAAAGTCTATTGGAAAGTAATCGAAGGGCGTAAAAAGGTTTTTATCAGGTCAGCAATGCGCACGTGATACCCCTGGTGTTGCAGGCGTTCATAGGCTACGGTAACCACTTACCATCAGATGGACCGTACGCTTGATTGCCAACTATATGGCATAAAAAAATCAGTAAAAGTGGTAATAGTCCAGAGTCTGCAAGTTGGCAGTGTTAACACTACTAAGCCTCGGAAAGCATGTTAAGCCGCAGATTCTACGCTTGATCCCTTTCGCTAGTGACAGATTGCTGTCTCTCTGAGTTATGAGTGTTAGGGAATAGGAAGGGCACTAAATTAGTGTCGCTAATACATCTTAGCTGCATAGTTGATTGATCGTAAAGATTGTACTGGTTTAATCACTACATTTGCCAAATACGGATTGGCGTAAACAAACCCGAGATGTCTTTGAAAAAACACAAAGGAATTGAACCCAGGACCTCGAAATCACAGCCAAGTATTTAAGACACTATCCCACCGATATAGACGACGCGATAGCACGACACTTACATAATAATAAATCGACAACCAACCAAGAGAATTCAATTAAAGTTTTATCTCTCTGTTGCTCTGAAGATAATCTCTTATTTATTTATTTATTGCTTAACATAAAGGAGCGCTTGTAATAAAAATGGCATTAATATGGATAATCCCTTTCTTCACGTTATATCGATGCGTAGTTGAATTCTACCTGACGATATTTATCGTACACATCTTGCCTCTTATGAGGCTTAATTGAATACGTTTTTCTTGAATAAGCATTTAAACATATTTCTAGGCATCACTGCAGTTGAATAAGCATTTATATGTAGGTACATATTTCTAGGTATTACTGCAGTGATTCAAATTCTTGTGTCAAAGAGTCGAAGACTTAAACCTCCATGCAATGAACTTTTAACCAATAAACTAAGAAACATAAAAAGCAGTCTATTTTCAAATATTAACTCGTTTTTTTTCTGTGAAATATTTTTTTAACGCAAAAGGGCGTCCAATATTTTTAAAATCAAAGAATGAAGTTCCATAACTATAACCAAATTATAACAGAAAAAAAAATTATAAGTTCGTTTTTTTTAAATAAACCATTTTTATAAATGACTTGATTTCAATGCAGATTGAAACTAATATACTGATACTACAACTACTAAGATTGGGTTAGTTTTCTGTTTAGATCTGGTTCCCAAAGTAAATCTAACACTCTACCAGTCTGCACGAGTACGCACTGTTGTACGAGTACAATCAAAGTGTGTGCAATCAGAGTATTTAAGGTCCTTTTGTGTATACACCAGAGTAAAAATAGCGTAGCCCACTTAATTCCTATCACGTATCGGAGCCACACAATGACAGTG
This sequence comes from Mecyna flavalis, assembly GCA_949319885.1. Lineage (NCBI taxonomy): Eukaryota > Metazoa > Arthropoda > Insecta > Lepidoptera > Crambidae > Mecyna > Mecyna flavalis. The sequence goes on from OX439426.1 coordinate 7,971,011, forward strand.
TAAACACATCTGTTACAGAAACTTGCGAGTGCCGTTCAGTACATTTGCGGAAATATATTTCTGTGAATTATTAGCTTTTATCGTTTTGTTAAATTTTATGTTTTGCATGGTTTTGTTCTTGTACTACCCGTAATCGCTGGGTTTTTATTACATTAGTTTATGTCAAAGATGACCTAGTAACAATAGCATTAACTATTTTTTGCTTACCTTGGCTGTGTCACTTCTGTGAAAAGGAAATATTTCCAATCTCTGGCTTTACCCAGAATCTTCCAGTCTTCGGAAAAGCTGACCAGGTCGTCATGATATTGAATATAATAATCATAATTATATTAATACATTGTTATTCTAGTTTTCTTAAAACCGAGCAGTCATGTTGGAGTCCTAGCTTCAATTCCAAAGTTAGGACAAAGTGACGGTATTTCCGGACACTCTTTCGCGCTTAAACCGCTGAGTGTGGAATAGACATAGGATATTTTTTATCGCGGAAAACGTGATAGTCCCACGGGGTCGTGATAAAGACTTTCCGTGAGAGACACGATTCCACTTGGGCACAGCTTGTTGAAATGTGGGAAATTAAATAACGTAAGATATTTGACTTGGATTTGGAGGTAGTTCATAACTACGAGTTCTAAGAGATCGAAAATGAAATCGCAATTGCCATCATATTTTGCCGAAAACATAGAATTCGCTGTTTTCGGAATAATGGAAATACTAAAAGCTAGTATTTTTATATGATGCATTTGTTTTCATTAATTAGAATATAGAGCTCTAAAATTGTTTTATGTTTGTAAGGGAAAACAATACTCGTAGAGAGCTTATTGTTTTGGCATGACTGAATTGTACACGCTTTGAAACTTTACGTATAGCTTCACAACAACTTAAATACAAAAAAAAATAGTTCGAATCTAAATATAATAAATAATAATAATATTAGTAAGTTTTTACCCACTGTCACTGTCTCATAATCCTACAACAGGTAATCAGACTTACAAACATTTTTTCTTATAACGTCGGCTAAGGTCGCAAACCTCTTAACTCCATTTTGACGTCAAAATATATTTTTATAGTTTTAGATAGTGCAAATTTGAACGCATCTAATAGTAAAACTTTTAAGTCCTTAAAGAAAGCCGTTACAATTTAAAAAGCAAAATAGAAAAGCTTGAAACTCCAAGACAGCCATTTTTGTAAACTCAAACCACGTATGTCCCCCCGCCCAGTACTGCTCTCGATTAGAGATTGCAAATATTCGCTGATTTTTCTTTACGAATATTTTCAAAAAGGGCTAAAATTGAATTTTTTTGCTAAGAAAACTATATTTTGAACCAGTTTTATTGCTTTAGGTATTCTTCTTCTTCTTTGCGTGTCGATGGCTAAATTTTGTTGGCCCAGAATCCAGCGACCCGAACAGCTTTTTGGTCAGCGCGCAACAACTCTTCTTTTGTGCAAGTATCAGGGCACGCGGGGCAACACAAAAGGTGGGCCATTGTTTGAGAGGAGGCACCGCAGTCGCAAACGTTTTTAGAAGGCCCCACGTAACCCCAACGCTGCAGGTTGTCCCTGCAGCGGCCAACCTGACTTCGCAGTCTAATGAGCGCTTTCCAAGTCAATCACGGCAGATCATGGCCTGGAGCAAGGCTTTCACAGGGTGGGTACAGAAGAAGGGGATGCTTTTCTTTCTATCTGTTAAATCTTACCAAGGACGGATCATCAGTGAAAACTGGTTCAACCCTCCTGTGAAAGCTTCGTCGGCTTTTGAGTCGTTGCGATACAGGGACCAAATATGTATGGGGTTACGGGGGTCTCGCTCTACCTTAGCTTTATCAAGACCACTAGCCACACCCCTTAGAAAACTTTAGGAATTTTATTTTTAACAGTAGAGTGAGCCTGTAACACTGCCTTTATGTCTCGATCGAGTCAAAGGAGTTCTCATAGTCTAAAAACGCTAAGCACAATGGAAAATTATACTCCTCGGTCTTCTGTATAATTTGCCGCAGCTTGTGTTTGTGGTCTATGCTACCCGTTTCGGTTATCGGCTTGTTTGGTAGGTTGGAAATCATCAAATCTGCGTGCGAGACGATTCGTGATGACCCTTGAGAACAGCTTGTATACATGGCTCAACAGCGAGATAGGCCAATTCTTCAAGCGTTCTGTGTCTCCTCTCTTGAAAAAGAGCTCTTCCACACGTCTTCTGTTCCATGCCTGTGGCGTGACACCCCCGAGCAAGACGGAATTAAAAAGCTTCTAAAGCAACTTCAGCACGGGTTTTCCACCTGCTTTCAGGAGCTCAGAAGTAATACCGTCTTCACCCGGCGCTTTGTTGTTCTTAAGCTGTTTCAAAGCCATACCGATTGATGCCCGGAATGTCTTTAGTTTAGTGACAAGCTTGGCTCTTAGGTCTTTAGCCAAGTTATTGACAGGTTTTGATACCGAGGTATATAGCTGTCCATAGAACCTCTCGATCTCCCTTAAAACCTCAGACTTTGTAGCCACCATCCGGCCGTCCTCAGTTTTTAGCTCTCTTAGCTGACTTTGCCCAATATACAAGTCTATTGCAAACGCTTTGGAGCCTTTATTCCGCTCTTTTGCGTCTTCAATACGACTTGTTTAAAGTCTCGGATATCGTGTCGCACTTCGCAGGGACATAAAAATCCGTCTATTGAGCTGCCAACATGCCTCAGCGTCATCAGGAATATGCAGCAGCATAGTACGACGCTCAGCCATGAGCCCATTAGGTTAAGGGTGTGATCAGTTAGTTTCTGAGGTTTATTTAGTTCCCACCGTGTAGACAGTTTTTACAAACCTGTCGTTTGTATCGTCTACCGTAACGCAATATTGTCAAGGTTACTTCAAATGTCAATATCTCAAAAATGACTGTAAGTGAATTGGATCCTTTTTGCGTAACTACGTTCATTATTGTACACTTCTAATATAACATTAATGTTCAAGATACAGAGATTCCTTTTAGCAAAGCTCATAACTCCCATATTGTGTTTTCTATTTTTCGATCCAAAACTCGTAACTCCATATTTTATAGATTTGACGAAACGTTTCATAATAAATGTCATAAAATCTGATAACTAGTCTTAAATATAGTCTATTGGTAAAAAAATATCGACAAGCTTTGAAAAAATAAAAAAGTTATGAAGTTTTTTGTGCCTCCTGTAAAATTTGGTCTGAGGGAGTTAAGTGGGTTGCGACCTTAGCCGACGATAATTAATTCAGCCCTTGGTCGTCCATTACTGAAAGTCGGCTTCTCCTAAAGAGAGTGCCAACCATACTAGTGTTTTGCCTACATCGAACCTGCATCAGTCGATCATTCGACCGCTGTGCCTCAGCGCGTACCACACTGTGTTTATTTAAGTGACAAACGCTTAAATCAGAATCTGTTACATATTATAAGCAATCGACTCTAAGGCCTTGTCCAGAAAAGCGAATGTGTCGCGAATTTTTCGCGCATTGGTGAGGTACTGAGGCTCAATACATTGCGTCCACGAGCATCGCGTGTGTTTTAAATCGGCTCGATTTGCGCGTTAAAACCGCCGTTCTGGACAAGACCAAGCCTTATGACCAATTACAACATACAATACATACAAAAACACGCTATCAACGATATTAATTTAAATTCGTTGCACGCTATGCTCAAAATATATGCATACAAGTATAGATACGAAAAAGTTCGCAAATAAAAACAACTTTACACTGTTTACTCACCAACTCGAAATGTTATTTTTGTTATAATACTTTCTTAAATAAGTTTTCGAGAACCAAAAGTTCATATTGTTCTACTTGTTCAATAAGAAGATAATATTGTTCTTAACATTGAAATATGAAAACTTGTTAATAGCAAGAGAATTTAACGTTTATTTAATTTTGAGGTTTTTCTGTATGAATTTTTTTTCAGTTGATTTAATTAGATATTTATACAAAATGGATTGTTTTTTTTTAATTCGTCGTTACAACGATGAAACGACGAAAAAAAATAAAACAAGCAGACCAACAGTCTATGATAAAATGTTTTATTCATTTTTTATTAACGTATTTAGTTGCATATAAACTTCAGAAATTCGGAGTTTACTGATCATTAAATAGGTAGTTCAGGAACTTCATAACTATACACCCAGTAATCGCGTAAATAAAAAACATTACTACAAGGAAAAAAATATCAGATTAATAAAACCCCTTTCCTGTTCCGATAATTCCAACAAATCTCCATCTAAATTCACACATTGATAAAGGCAAGTAAGCGTGTAGTATTATTGAATTAATATAGGAGCATCCCAATTTTTCCTGCTACAGTGAATAAACGAGGCCGGCAGCGAACCGAAGCTCAAAATAGCCCCAATCAATAGGAAACATCGCGCATTATTCAGAGCCTACTTCGTGCCACACAATGATACAAGCGTGTGAGCAGTGTAAATACGCGGCGTTGTCTGAGAACATTCGATTTCTGAACTCAAAGTCGACTTATTTACAAAATACTATTGAATCTGTCGAGAATGTTGTGGCATTTTTCGACAGAATGTAATGTTGGCGGAATGAAAAAGATCTGTAAAAAGAATTAATCCGCGTGTCACTCTGACTTGACTGAAACATAAACAAACACCACCTACTCAAAAAAACTTAGAGAATAAGAAAACTTCGCGAAATTAACTACATAATTCCATTCCCAACATTCACTATTTTGCTAAAACAGACATTTGAAAACAGACCCGAATGTACTCGTATTTCAGAGGCAACAATAAAACTAGTTCAGAAAAAATTAAATATTCTCAATGAAACAATAGACGTTGCAATTGTATTATGCATTATTATAAATGAATTACACGATATCAAAAGAAACGCATAATAATACGCATAATATACAACTATAACCATTCCAATTTCTGATATTCTCAATTTTATCCGCACCGCCGGCAAAATCAAACTTCAAATTTTGATCCATTCTAGTCTATAATAATTTTGGCACTCATCTATCAAACATCGAGCAGAACTTCAAAGTTAACTTCTCATCCTTAATGCCGTCGCAGGCCTGTACTGAAGACATTCGTCAATTGCGCCGCAAAAACCGCGGCGCAGCGTCCGGTCGACCTAATTAATGTCTGCCTCCACGGGCAGATTAGCCACACATAAAACCTCCCTGGCTCGCCACGCGCAAGCACCTATTGATCCTTTTCTTGCTAAACGCTGTCAATCACGCGCTTGGAAATCATTTCCCGTGGGAAACCGGCTTAGAAACACTGACGTAATCTAGGCCCTTTATCTTACAGTCAACATCGGTCAATATTGACAGGCTTTGGGATGTCAATTGTTACTTTATTATTACTTTCTCTTCTCTTTGAATAGGCAGCCGTCACGTAATTATAATCACAATAAATATGTTGACAATGTTTTAATTTGTCGAAAGTTTTCACATTATGAGATTCGTTATTTTTCATTATCATTGAAAAGAATATTTATAAATATTTCTTTAAAAATCGGATAGAATAGATAGAATCCGGGAATATGTCGTGACTGGGCAGTAATTAGAACTTGCGTCTGTTAAAAATTGTGACATATTACATAATATCCTTTGATACTAGTTTCTGGTGAAAAAACATAATTTTCATTAAACATAGAAAAATTTAATTTAAAGAAAGAAGACCCAACAATCTGTATAATCGGTTGTTCATTGTATTATAATTAAGTTTGTGTTCGAAGGTTACATAGGAAACCTTTAGATATTGGTAGACTCAATCTTAGCCAACGTAAAACAGTTTTGGAAATGTTTCATTGCCACTACTCTTGATGTCGACCGTTGCTCTTTTTACGAATGCCCGTTACTTCTACCCTGCAGACGGTTTGTATCTCATTGATTTCCTCGAAAACGTTTCCGATGTCTAGTCTTATAAATGACTTCTGCTAGATATCAGTAAGTATTAATGGACAGATTTTACAGCGTTAACCTTGGCCGCATAAAAGGCTTACAACTCAAGTAACCAAGGGTTTTCCTTCCTAATCCATATCTAGTTTTTTTCAGAGGGGTCAATTGCAATAGAGTGCTGTTATAGACAGACCCTATGTTCTACAATGATTGCGCGCAAGCCATAACATTCTCCTGTGGTTTGAGGCCTCATCATACCGGCACTGTACTCCCTGGCGTGGGTTACGAATCCCACTCCAGGGATGTTGGTGCATAGGAACCGACGCACCGTTCAATTATGTGTCAGTCGGTAGTGGGAGGTGCCACACATTGCCTCACGCGCAGAGGCAACGGGAGAGGTTGGGAATTCCCCTGAGAAGCGGTGAATACAAGCGGGAAACCGCAACTAGTGGGCATTAGAGTACATAAATCTCTACAGGACAACACGGCCACCTAGTCTGAGCGTAAAGGGCCATAGTAGAGTTTTAGTCAGTACCCCTGTTAGAGGGCGACTTTGACATAACCTTATTTTCTGCTTCTTCTGCTCTGCTGCTGCTATATTATCTGCTCCCTATAGACTGGGGCATCCATAGAGGATTTTTCCACTTTAAAACATCCATTCTCACAGAAAAGTGGTCCATCAACATTCACCGTAAACTGAGGCCCAAAAACTGCGGCCGCAGCATCCGGTCGACCTAATTAACGGCGGGCTTCTCGGGAAGATTAGCCGCACATAAAACCTCTCCGGCTCGCACGGGCCTATTGATCCTTTTCTTGCTAAACGCTGTCAATCACACGCTGGGAAATGATTTTCACTGACCTAATCTAACTCCTTAATCTTCTTTCGACGATATGCGATTTGGGCTTTTGTGGAACAGAACTTAGTCACGTTGAGTAATTTTGTCGCAATAGAAGATAAAGTTTATTGCAAAGAGAGAATTTATTTTTCCTTTACTAACCATTTATAGTATTACTAAATGAATGTAGCTACACATCGTCCTTCTGTTAATTCAGGAAGTAAAATTAATGAAGACACTTGTTATCCGACATTTACACAGGCAAGCTTGTTAAATGAAATGAGGATAGGATCATTATATTACATCAATTTTAGGCATCATAATTAGAGGAATAATGATCTCGGTCATTATCTATAATATACCTCACGTCACGGCTTTCGTAAAATTGAGGTAAAAAAAAAGGGAATTTTAAAACAAAATGAAAGTTTTCCAGCGTAAAATTTTAGGAAACCTGGTCAGAAAATAAAATGTTTCGTATGATAAAGTGAATGTAAATTCCGGTCGTGAAATCTAAGTTCCTGCGATTTACCATCCGAGTCCATCAGTATGAGGAATATGCAAGATTTCCATAAGAATTGATCCTCCCGCAGCGAACGCAGCGAGTTCGTGTAAAAGGAAGTCGCACAAATCCACAGTCCATAACTATTCGAAGTCGGCATCTTCCTCTCGACTTTACCAATAAATTCTAACAATGTCGCCAAATGTTCCGCACATTTGCAGTTGAATTCAAAATTCGTGGGTTGAATCGGCCTCTATTTGAAGCGTCGCCAACGTACGAATGGACGGTGAAAGGCGTCTGCTACAATACGTAACCTACTTCGGAGTAACTTTAATGTAGTAATACATAATTTAGAGGAGTAGTCGCGGTCCGCGGTCGCTCCCCGCAAGTTAGGTGACCCCGCTATGAATTCGATTCTATTACCCTGGATGGAACTTACTAGAGGCGTGCATACTTGCAATTTGCTTCTGAGATGGCATTAAAATTTAATGTAACTCATTTGCCCACGTACTATATGCAATGTATGAGCTGCTAGCTGCCCGCAATATCCGACGTGTAGGCAAAGTTTAAAAAATCTATGACATTTTTATAAGGGCATTTTTAACATAAGAAAATTGCCAAAATGGTATCAGATTAATACTACTATATATTACTTGGGTGAGCTACCAAACAGTTCAGCTAAGTGCGACGGTAATATTATAAATAATTTTATTGAGGCTTATGTAGATAATAAATAAGTACAAAAATTCAGAGACAACAACGTGAGTGACATACGTGTCACCCACGTTGTTGTCTTTGAACTTTTGTTCGCCCAAACTTATCGATCTAAATCTAAGTAATATTACATAGACAATATTATTTCCATGGTAATATTAGACCGATATTATTCGAGTAGACTGGTAAATAAATATCTGATATCACATTAAACAGTAATCTGATTCCAAAGCACGATTACTTGCAAAGTATTAAGTACTCGTATCTACAAAAACTTAGACCAATACAACATGCATTTGCTTTCACAAATGCTTGTATTGTGTTGGAAATAAACCTAAACACTTTTGGTCTAAAACCCGACAAATCGCTTGTGCTATAATATTTTATATTTTTCTTTCTTTTGTTTCAAAAATTCCTACACGTAAATCTTGTCTACGAACAAAATTAACTGCCGGCTGATCCTAAAATTTATTTCGCGGAAAAACTATATCAGAATTTTTTTTAACCTTTAACTAGTGACGTGTAGTCTCACAGGCGTCGCGTGTTTTGCAAATTTTTAGAATTGACCACTTCCCCCCACTTGCCGCGACCCCGCGTCTCAGTAGCTTTTGTTTAAGTGCTAACATGACCACGAAAGTAGTCAGACGTGTTGTTGGTTGTTTAACGCTTTAGTAATTTTAATAAGAAAATCGACTGTAGCCTGTGAGGCTACATGTCCCTAGTTGTCATACAACTCTACTACTACTACCAATACTAGTTTTTCGAACTTTTTTTCGGTTTTTGGTGCAAAATGGCAGAAAACGCCATTAGCCGTAATTTCTAAAGTCATTATTTATTATTCGCTAGTCCTACCCCATATACAAAGACGCGTGATGTGCAACCAATTACCAAGGGACTTACGGCTAGTAATAAAACGAGTTCTGGCTGATGATATGATTGAAGAAGTTGTCCAAAGTCCTGAAACTAGTCACGGTAAACAAAGGGCATGCGGTATTTGTCCGTCTTAACTACATTGTACACGTGTATCTGGTGTTGCAATCCCATAATGTGATTGCAATGTTCTCGCCCCTTATGCAAAAATTGCCAATGATTTATGCCAAATAGAGTAGGTGTCAGAATTTTTATGTCTTGTTTTCAGAAGTAGCTATTATGTTTTCTTGTTTTTGTCTTGATTATATTTTAATTAAAAAGTGGGATATTTTTAATATTATTTATGTAAGGTCTATTAAAATGCTAAAAAAAGAATCTCCTGTCAAGTAAGGCTAAAAAGTACTAGTGATTGATAATTATCGTTTGCTTTTTTAAGTAATTACAAAAACTGATTAAAATTCATTTATATTTGTTTCATTATATACTAACAGATAAATATCAACACAATCTAAACCATTCGAATGCAATTTTATAACAAAATTTAACTTTTAAAGTAGTAGCCTGTGAGACTACATTGTCCCTTATAGTGTTATCAATTTGTCACGTCACTAGTTAAAGGTTAAAGCATGTGCAAAATGTGTGCAATTTTCTACAGCAGTGTACGTTAATGGCCTCCAGGCTAACTACAGGGCGCGCGAAGTTAAAAGTTATGAATATTTAAATTAACTGAAAGTTCCTAGCTATCGGGCAGTTAAGCCCGTCAACTAGTTAAGCTTCTAAAGCCAATATGGCTAAGGACACTTATTAGATTGGGAGACTAACAGCTTATGACGGAATATCACTAGACATCGACAACGCATTGACATTAAATAGGGATTAAACTAATCACATTCGACAACTGAGTTGGTGTAGTGGTCCACAACACTGCTATGACAGATTACATATTAAACTAGCTTCTGCTTGTGGCATCGCTCATAGAATGTCATTGTTCATGAAATTAGGAACAAAAATTATTATTGCGATTGTCAGTCTGCCTGTTACGCTTTCACGGCTAAACCACTGAACAATGATAATATTAGGAAAATACTGATATATTAGACCTAAGGACAAATTATACATCAACGTTGGTAAGTCCTTCATCAACTCAACGAATCTTCAACAAAATTTTCTAGTGGAATCTTCAAAATACGGAGAAATCTTCTCAATATTTTTTATTCTTAGTGAGTGACTGCAGTGCCTGCCTTAGGTCAAAGGTTGACTGGTAGACCATGTCAAATGGCATTAAATCCGTGTACAATTTAAACGGTGTGCAATAAACTTTAAATAAATAAATAAGGGACATAGGCTCACTGCACATGAGCACTAGCTCATTTCACGTTAGTTATCAGAAATTAAAAAAAGCTACAAGGGCGACGCCACAGTCACAATTAATCTATAAACTCTTATATTTCTTTCATAATGTCTTTTCTCCTAATATTTGTATAGTAAAGCCTTCAAAAGCACATAGCATGACATGGCTATATTAGTGTAACGCTTTGTTCAACGATCCCAATATTAAAAGTCACCCCACAGTCTTTTAGTTGCGTGCGTAATGGGTGTAATGACCCCTCGATAGCTAATTAAGATATGGAACCCAATTTATGAGGTGAGCACTTACGAAGGAAAGTTAAATTGTTAATTTATTACACCTTCCATGTGACGTCTCACGTGTAATTTTGTTTCGGGTGAAATGACACTTTTAAACTTATTATTTGTAATGACAACGCATTTTCTCGGCGGCACGGAGTATGTGAAAGTCATTGGGATTAGGCTACTTTAATTTATGATGATGATATAGGTATTACATTATTATTATATCCTTGCAAAAAGCCTGGCATAGGATACGTATATCCACATAAATAACAGCGGTATTGAGTATGTAAGGCAATTTTTTTAGTTATTATTGACATTTGAAAAGTGGTAGTAGCCGAGTAGTTTCAAGCAATGCTTCACATGAGGTCCAGGGATCGAATTCCAGCGAGTAATATAGATTTCGCCGGTCGGACCACGTGGCCTAAGGGTTATTTATCACTAGCCCGGCAGTGACAGCAGACATCGTGAGGAATCAGGAAACCTGTAGTCAATAGCTGTGTATGATTCAATTGGTCTTGTTTCTTATGAGTTACAGCATCAGATGGTAGTCGCTCTAAAGTGAATAAGTGGACTAGCCAGATCATGAATCAACATGGTCTGTTACATTTAACGACTCGCACCTTCCTATGTATTTCTTGTTACCAAAGATCTTATTTATATATGTATCTTTGCTAAAAACTTTCCCATATTTAGGCACTTGAACTAGTAAGCTATCATCGTATTGATTTTTATTTAGTAACCATGATATTTCTAGACAATTCACTCCTGCTAGTAATATTGAACTAATATTGCTGGGAATAGCTGACGGGGTGCCTAAGTTACGGCGTACACGACGCGGACGCCGCATACTGACGGGAAACTCCTTATTATTCATTGCAAAACCGGCTAACTGATAATAAAACTTGTGAACGGTTAATCCGGAATGCCAGCAGTTAATTTAGTATAAGAAGTTGAGCGTTAATGCAGTTGTGAAGTGCCGACGGCCGCAACTTTTAATTGTTGTTGATGCTTGCATGCTACCTTTGCGTTTGAAGAATATTATTAGTTCGGAGTATCATGCTTGGTGGTACAAGTTGTTGTGCTTCTCTAACTTAGTAGGTACTTTGTTATTTTAGGGACTAGTTTTACCACTTTCAGACAAATTCCTGATATTTAATGAGTAAGTTAACAAAAATTATATCTTTCTGTTTTGAAAATTTACAAAAAGGCAGCTTCTAAGTTGTCAGATAGATATAATATATTATCAAAAGTTGATAGGTATTATGATAGTTAGAACTAGTGTTTTTTTTTTTGATGTGAAGTTTACAACGTATCAACTTATCTGCGTACTGATATTTTGACTGCATATTATCTGAAAACACATTGTTTAGTATTCCTTATTTATCCAAATGAGTCATGAAAAATGGTAGTCACCCATAATCTCGTGTTAAGTAAACGAGACTATTCCTCAGCTCTCAAGAGGCACAGACGGTTTCTTGATAAATGTTTGGCACTTTTTAGAGTAAATTTACTACCAGGGTGGTGTGTATATGAAGATTATTATCAGATTTTGAGGCATTTATAGTTTTTTTTCGGATTTCAAGTGCACTAGGACGTAAAGCATTTCCTACTGTAAAAAGGAATATGGAAAGACAGCTACTAAGCTGTTTTATAAGCCATTAATCATAATTACCGACGGGTAAGCTGGCCGCGTATTTACAACAGAACAAAACAAAGGTACCGTCCCGGATTTAGGCGTAATTCATTATGTTTGTATTAAATATCGCTCGCAGAAATAATAATTAAAACGGAGGATTAATTTACTTACATTTGAACAAAAATGTTTGGAAATGACCGCAACCGCACAAAATAATGGCGAAATAAATCATCATCTGCGGTTAGGAGCGGGAGCGACCAAATCCATTGTTATCCCTGCGGTCACGTTACCCAAAGTGGTTTTATTTGGCACGTTTTAAGTTCATAACTCTCATTTGACAATTGAGATTTTATCAAGAACAACTTAAGGACCTGAATCATTGTTGCAAATGAACATATTTTATTCATGGCCTTTAATGATACGCTTTTCACGAAAAACATAATTTTTCCCGAGTTTTTGTCGGGCAGTCGCGTAATAGCCTGTGATTATGGTAAGCGTTTGAGACGACAAGCGTGTTTGTTTGAAGCCTGAAAAAAACGATTTCATTTCGTTATTAGCTGATATAAATATCATACATTTGTATGCATTATAAACTTGAATAATTTGACTACTTCCATAGTCAGACATTCACAATGTATGACTATGTACGAGTACGAGTATTTATGGTACTTACTTGCTTTTAGGTCAATTAATAACATAAGTGCATAATGTCTGATATAATTTTTTGACAATTGTTGTCAATGACAAAAACTTATGCGAGAGCACATTGCGTCATTTAGATAATTAATAAACGATGAAGTACAAAGTAAATTCTGTTATTGAAACCATTGCATATTTACCGCCCAATTAGACACGTGAAAATCGTGAAATTCTTAAATACCAACTGGGTGGGGTAAATTAAATCATACTATAATCCTAAGATATAGCCCCAATCCTGAAGCCAAAGTTCAGCGGGTTCAAATACCGCCTCGAAATCTATTAAAATTGCCATTGACCAAAGAAACTTATCGGGGAGCCGTGATAATTCGCTGTTAATAATACTTATGGCCGCAGTTCGGGCCACATGGCGCTCACCATTCCAGTAGATAATAGGATTTTAATTGAGATGGAGCTTAACAGAATAGAAGGCCATTTAGGGCCCTATAAATTTTTATTCGTAACCATTATCGCCGGGACTCTGCGGACGCGCTATGAATGGAACGAGCATAAAATCTATTGTAATGGGTGAGTTACGCCGTTTTTGAGGTTTATTGTGGTGTCTCTATTTATATCGCTTGCTTATTCAACAGTTATTTACGATCGTGAAAATTAATTTCAGGTATTTTCAAAAATAATAATTCGTTTTCAATCTGTTTATACTACATATTAAAATAACATTAAAGTAAGCTGTGGGATTACTAACTATTCATTAAGTCCACATTTATGATTAGACCCGTGAGGTCTGTTGTATAAAACGTGTTGTACGTATTCTATAAATAAACTTATTTATAAAACAAAATTAAATAACTGTACTTAGGTACGTCCTTCTAGTAACGTGTCCCTCAATAGAGTACTGTGGCTGCTTACCATCTGATGTTACCTAAGCGAATATATTATGTAATAATTATATAAAATAATCTATACCCGTGCCCGGTAGATAAACTTTAGAATAGAGGTAAAGATACAAAGACAATTTAAAGCAATTATTATGCAAATTTATTACAGGGTTTTCACCACTACTATTATATTCAGTAGATCATGAAACAAGTAGGTGTAATATTTTAAATGGGCTATTACCATGACACGTTAGCCGTGCTCCGACCAGGGCGAAATTAACGCGGTTCGCATTGCGCCGTGCCAACTGCGGGCCTAACGACTATTTGCTTTCCAACCATTAATGTATATCAACTAAAGTGTAAAACGGTAGTAAAACCACTTGTGAAGCGTAGTTTATGCGCGCGAGTTATCCGGTGAGCGTCGTACGCTACGCGAAGTGGGCTATTAGTGTCTCGCGGAGACCAAAGGCTCTTTGACTTCATGAGTCCGAGTAGGGAATTGTCGTACAATAATCTTGTGTGGGACAAGCTGCTCTCTGAGTATCTGTGAGTAGGTATGTTTCGCCTACACGGAAGTGGTACTTATCGTTTCCCTTTATATTTGACTAAATGTTCATTGTTAATTTTATGTAGGTATTTTAAATAGCTCTTTTAAAAAAATTTGTTAGTTGATTGTTTTCATTAGACGACACCCTGTTCATAATATTTTGTTTAAGACACAATATAATATTTTTTACTAGCTTTCCGCCCGCGGTTTCACCCGCGCGTTATTTCTTTTCCAAATATCCCGCGGGAATGAGACGTTGCCAGTAGGAATTTTATAGCCTATGTCCTAATCCGGGTTATAAACTATAATGTGCGCCTGATCTTAATCCGTTCAGCCGTTTAGGCGTGATTGACTTTCGCATTTATAATATAGTAGGATAAGGCAACAAAGGGCAGCCTTGTGTTAAAAAAATAATATAAAAGAATAAATATTATATCCAATTCTTGATTCAATTTTTTGCAATTTTAAAAGGACTAATGAGCCGATCAAAGCCAACCTACCTACGGCATTAGACATAACTTAAGTGTTTTTATAAAGTAGACATGATTTGATTCATAATCCTAAATTGTACCACCAAAGCTTTTAATTCCTAACAAAAAATAAATCCCACAGCTAAAATAAGGAAAGGAAGTTAATAAATAAAAATATACAGGGTTACGAGTATAAATGTCTTACAAAAAACTTTTTTTAAAAAAAATTAAACCGACTTCAAAAAAAAAGAAACAAAAAAACTACCTAAAAAACTGAAAAGCAAAAAATAATTTTAATAAGACATTCATCAAATGCGCTTATTGTCTAAGCCTATTAATTAAATTGTATTTTACGTGCTAGGTAGGTACCTACTAATCTGTTTGAAGTCGGTGCCAAGCCAAATCGTAGGTACCCAGATTACGTACCTACGTCCGCGGATTAATAAGTAACCCTTTATAATACATTATTATTATTTTTGATTACCTTTGGCTTGGCACCGACTTCAAACAGATTAGTAGGTACCTACCTAGCACGTAAAATACAATTTAATTAATAGGCTTAGACAATAAGCGCATTTGATGAATGTCTTATTAAAATTATTTTTTGCTTTTCAGTTTTTTAGGTAGTTTTTTTGTTTCTTTTTTTTTGAAGTCGGTTTAATTTTTTTTAAAAAAAGTTTGTTTATTTTTCTATTTTTAGTGTGAATAACACGTAGGTAGTGAGTAAAACTCTTTCATAATAATGATAGCGAAAATACGAGTAGAATTGTATTATTTGATAATAATATTAGGTATTCATTAAGTGTTCAGCACCATGGGTAGGAGGAGAATGCGTTTATGCACCATAACCGCAGGCAAGCTAGACCCGCGGCCGTGTGTGGGACTCGAGACCGAAGCGTCCGCTACCCACTACACTCCCCCGGTTTCTCCTTCACACCCGATTAGGACGAGCCGGTGCTAACCTTATTGGCTAGTGACCAGCCCATCCCCGGGTAATCATCAGCTTAGCTGCAAAAGTACATGAAATACAACTAACGTTCCACATATTCCTACAACACTGAAAGAATTATCCCCTAACTCCTAACCGTTAAGGAGTTGTACTTTCCATCATCACCTTAGCTGCAAAAGTACATAAAATACAACTAACGGTCCACATATTCCTACAATACTGAAAGAATTATCCCCTAACTCCTAACCGTTAAGGAGTTGTACCTTCCATCATCAGCTCATCAACATAAAATGATGTCTATCGGACGCAAAAACTTGAATGGCTTCAGAAAAAACAAGTAACGCGTAGGCGCAGCCTATAAAATTTGAGGTTTTCCCTTGATTTTTCCGGGATCCCATCATCAGATCCTGACATGGTGACAATGGGACCACCTCTGAACTATGCACTTTCAAATAAAAAAAGAATTATTTAAATCGGTCCACAATTGACGGAGAAATCGACGGACATACATAAAAAAAAAAAAAAAAAAAAAAAAAATACATACAGTCGAACATATAACCTCCTCCTTTTTTGAAGTCGGTTAAAAAGTGAACAAACATATTTTAAATCAATTTCCAAAAAAAAGACATTCTATTTAACATGAAAAGTCTTAATGGAACCCCCCACTTACTTCATTTCAGTGATAATAACGGAATAAAAAACAGCCCTCTATAAGGTAAGTACAAAGGATGTGTTATTTATCATACTAATATTACCATAAGAAAGTCGGCTCGTCCATCATGATCCCTCGACTTCCCGAGGTTACGGTGTGAGGTTGCGTCTCAGATTATCTATGTATAATTTGTTAACAAAAGATTCAACGCCTATTTTTTCAAATTTATTGCACCCTCTGAAGTTAAGATATATGTTATTTCCCCGAAAATATTTCTACTAAGAATAAACATTTTTTCTTAAAAAAATTATTAGCTGGTGTTGATAGAGTCTAGAACAATACCCCAAATCATTAGAATAATTATGTAAACAACCTTTTATTATAATAAGAACTTAAGAAATCGACATGTTTATGTCAACATATTCATATACTGGTTGTAACTATCCAAAAATACTCCTGATCAGCTGATTTATGTTAGTCGTTAGCTGATAAATAATATGCCTTTATTTGCCAATATTTTTAGCTTAAACCAGCAAGGCAAGCAAGGCAAGCATACCTTGTCCTGACAAGAACAGAAAAAATGAGTCTAAAATGTGTCTATGCAAAGAAATTTTAAACACTATAAATATTAGCAAAAGCTAAGGATCCGATAAGGAAAAAACGATATCTGGTATGATCATCTTTATGTATACATGTTCGATCACATTATCACAGATTCCGTTCTTCAACGGATAACATTTTTCGCCTTAACGTAAAACGTGTCAAGCCGTTCAATTTAAAAGGATAGAATTTATTAGATCTTCATACATATAAACGACGACCTCGAACCTAGCGACAAACAACGGTCTGAGGCGATACGTCCGAACGATAGGAAGCAGGTTGGCCGGCAGTTTCTCAAGAAATCTGGTCCGTATTAACATAGAACATAGAGCTAACGTGTCAGGCGTGCACGTGGTCGTATATCTGTTTGTAATTCCGTACCGGGGCATAAATCCGGTGCGTCCTAGCACGGAGCACTGTGACAGCGCTGTGTCCGCTTATCTTAATTGCCTCCGTAGATACGATCAGTCTCGGATTTATCTGCGCCACCGACGGAATAACTACGCCACTTTTTAGCGACAGAGCGGCAAAAACTTTAATGATAGTGCTCCCGGTCTGTCCCGCGGTTAGGGATTGTTTTTTATCTGTGCCATTTAGATACCTGTGTCAAAGGCTTAGGGTAAAGCTGTTTTAAGAAGTTTGAAATGCAATCCTTTGCTATTAAAAGTTTTTAAGCGCTTCAGCTTTGTAATTTAATATCGGATTTAAGGGATTAATTCAATGAAGTTCTCCGTTCTTAATATTCGGAACGCATATTTTAATGAAACCATTTTTATTCAGAATCATAATTGACTATAATATAGAGCATACGAAAAATGTGAAACTTACAAGACTTATCTTAATTCACTCTTTTTATGAATAGGATATTATATTGTCAACTGACAAACATTTTGCTAATTGGAATTACACACCAAACATGTCGATGTCGATGATATACTTACCTAAGTTAGTTAAAAATTTTACACGACCCTACATTTTATTTAAAATTTGTTGAACCCCGGAAAGGATAATCAAATCAACATTTTTGTTACGAATACACATTGTATACATTTATCGATACAGGGTAACAAGTTTAAAATTTTCTCCGATAGTACGGCAAAAATGATCTTTGAAGCTGTTGTAATAAAATTCTGTTTGGAAAACTGCCTCGAATACTCTTAACAGCAATTATATAATGCACGCAAATCACAAGCACCTTTCAGAAAATTCAACGCGAAACAGGAACCACTTCTGATTCTAGTTTTACGTAACAAAAATCCGACAGCAAATGAAATTGCAAATAGGGCTTTGTAAATTCAGGTCTCGATTTTCAAGAATCGACTTCAATCCGTTTAGAAAATGAAAGAGTTATCTTCAAGGGCATCTCGTCGACTTGCCGAACACGTAATCACTTAGGTGTCGCAGTCGTCAAACTTGTCGATCTCAATCCAACCCCAATCGCCTGTGTCGAAACAACAAGTCTACAGGCTTACTCCGCCCGCGCCCTCGCAAGTCGGGAAATAACTTAGGGATTCAATTTGCAATTGGTGAGCGCTGCAGCAGCTCCAATAGAAGCCTTAGAAATTGTAAACATCAAACGTTTCAATTTACAGATAAACTCAAATATATTTGGAATTTCTAAAAAGGTTTAAGGATCGAGGACAATTATTATATTTTCTATTGATTTATCTTTTGTGATACAAAATAATATTTTCTAGGACATGAAAATTTAGAAAGAGTTTAAATTGGCAATATCTTGAAAACCGAGCAACTTTTACTGAGGTCATGTTAGGCTTGTTCGATGCCTCTTGTGCTGGCCTACCTCCAGTGTAACTGTGACGTGTCATTTTCGGGACAACCTGTATATACAAAAAAAAAGGCAAACCTTAGAAATTAAAAATATTGACTGACGTCTTCGTCCATTGGGGGAAAGTACCTAGGACAATTGCCACGATTCCGCAGTGGATGGCCAGTTAAAGTACCATTGTCATTGGTAAATAACCGCGTCAATCACAAAGTTATCGCGCGAAAAACAACAAGTCTGCGCAAGCACACTTCATGCGTGCCTTTACAAGTTAAGGAATAACTTAGAAATTCAATTTGCCGTCGGTGAGCGCTCGGGCGCCCGAACAAAGCCTAGCGCCAACTAGAAATTGTACACATCAACCTCTCAGAGTTTCGGGTGGCAAACTGAGATGTGTCGCGAAATTAGAATTTGGTTTACGGAGTATTTACAATTTCTGTTACTCGTGACATCTGCGCTGAGTAAATTCCAAGCAATACTCATGTGTCGGGAAAATACCTTAAGTTTATTGTATACGTTTGTACCTTACGAATGGTATATCCAACAACGAAATCCTATTAAATCAAAGAAAAATTTCTAACTAATTTTAAATATTTATAACTTATATAACGATAGTCTACTAGTGGTTTAAGAACCTAGGCAAAAGAATCGGATTTTTTAAATAAAATATATTTTTTTTATTATCAATCAGAATTTGGCAATAATAACAATATTCCAATGATCGAGGCCTCTGCCCTGCAGTGGAACTATAAGAAGGTTGATAGTTGATTATAAGTCCACTATTTATCTGTGAAATAATTCTATTTTATCTGGCAGATAAATTATCTGTAAATTTAATGACAGTGGAGAAACAGGAGTAATTAGAACAATGCATGTGTGCATGAAAACTGAACATGCCGAATAGGTTTAGTGTTTCTATATATTATAAAAAAAACCTTTGATTATAAAAAAAAGGTTAAAAGTAATGTTTATGCGTTGTCTGGTACACCTTACTCGTTTATGTATTCTGTGCCCTTATTACAAAAATTAAATTCGATTGGGGCTATACGGCGCTATGTGAACAATTTCCCATTTTTAAATCTTTAATGGTTGTAACCACTCAAGAAATCGTTACTATATTGTGAACAAAACCAATATAACCATCATCTATAAACATGAAATAAATAAACCCTGAACAATTGTCATAGTATGTACCTAAGTATCGAATAATTGAGGTATTCCTCGAAGCGCAACCAACGCAAAAGAAAGATTTTACCCCATCCCGTTTACAAAAGGAACAAATGAGCAACGGAAGACTGGGACCACAAATTACTAATACCAATTAGTTAGTACGTCCTAGCGGAAAAATCCGGTAAATACGACAATTTGTTTATCTCCAACGAGTGATAAATAAAAAGCTCGTACCAACGTCACCGGAGACAAATGATCACGATAAAAATATCCACCGCCGAAATTCCGATATTCGTACAATAGGTACTAAAACCATTTTTGCGTGGGGCGAATTAGTTTTCATATTTTTTTTTCACTACGTTCATGTGTCGTTTTGCAAGTTTACGTTATAAAAATATTTTAGTTTAGATTTTACCACCTATCATGCTGGAGATATTTACTACCACATTGGTGAAGCTGGTCGGGTATAAAACCCAGAGGTTGTGAATTCGATCCCCGCCTTGGGTATGGGTGATGTGAGAACTTTTACAGAGTCCGACTGGCTAGCTACTATCCACACAGACAAAATCAAGCATAACGTACCTGTCTGCCTCCTTGGACATTATTCACACAGGCCTTGTAGCCCTATACTCGGCATAGTTTGTACTGGGTTCCACACGACGAATAAAATGTATATTACTTAGGTATATGCTTTCTTTTATAAATAGACGTTTGTCCTAGGTGGTGTGGGTCCTGGCGCTGACTGCCTATTTTCGGTGAATCATAAAGAATATTTAGCATTTTTGGTTTACAATTGGCCGTTCAACTCTACAGTAAATGGCTCTTAATTATAATATTTTGATATCAGCTGTACACAAACTATGTATTTTATATAACATTTAATAGACATAGAAAACTGCCTTCGTGGTACAGTAGTAAGAGCGTTTGGCTCTAATACCCGGAGGTCGTGCCGGGTTTGAATCCCACGGGGAACATCACTTTGTGTGATTGTTTCCAGTTTGGTTAGGACATTACAGGCTTGAATCACCTGAATGTCTGAAAAGAATGATGATTCCGTGCTTCGGAATCCGACTATGTTCCAAGTAGGCCTGGTTTCCCTTGTAAGGGTTACGGAGGTCAGATGGCAATCGCTCCATTGTAATAACCAAGCTTGTCAAATCTAGGATCATAGTCTAAGCGGACCCTGAGCTCCATACTGGATGCAATCGGGAATACGCTGGGATGATGATGATTTAATAGACATAGAAAACAATAACGTTCAAACACGTCAAAGTACAGTCTTAAACAACACAACACATTAATGTATAATGTACATAGCAGCGGTTGTTACGCCATAAATAGCGTCTACACGACAAATTGAATCAATATGGCAGTGTTTAACGTAAGCTATCACGTTAACTGAGCTACCGCAATACAAGCATACGTAATTGGAAAGCTTAGAAGCATTTAGCTAAAAGGTATTTTACAGTTTTACATAATTTTTTAAGCAACATAAAATTAATTTCGGACTTCCACGACTGATCGAGTCGAGTAGCAACGATCCTCTTACTATCAAATCATCAAGCACCCGCTTGCCGCAAACAGTTCTACAAACTGATGACATAAGACGCCGACCGACAATTTCGAATTAGTATGTACTCTGCATCACGCAAAAAAAGTAATCGTCACCCGCTAGCATATTAACAACACAGCAAAGAAAGTTACCTACCTACATTGGACCATGTTCCCCGATCCAAATTGATCTATCTCGGAGGAAATTCTTCCGCTTTTAAGTTCCACACCAACTCTCTGAGCTTTACTAAGAATTTAATTTTCGAGTCATTTACAAATACTACTTACTTGAACCAAGTGAATTCTTTATGAAATTTGGTGTCAAAGCGCTAATGCGTTACATTTCCACGAACAACTTCCTCATGCCATGTGCACGCTGTCTAAAATTATCGACTCGATTTATGTGAGTTCGCTTCATAAATTATTCAGAATGAACTTAGCTGGTAATTTGAAAGGAGAAAGAAAAATGTCGCCCCAAGGACGAGGCATCCCGGCATTTTCGACGCCATCACTCTTATTTGAGTCAACTATTCCAACAGATTTGGGAATCTTCAGATAATCCGGGATCTTACTAACCCTTTTCTATTATATTTCAAGCGATTGAACACGGAGAGAACGGAAATAAAATGCTTTGATCTTGCACATTTTAGGTCACTCTGTAAAATTGTGTACATTTCTATTGTATATTTTAGATTCTGAATTTGAACAATCAAAATAAATGCTCTAAAATTGCCCTCTTGCAACGACTTGCGATCTTTCGCGGTATTTCCGTCTTTCTACGAAATAAAGGATTCTTCAAACGAAGCGTGAAGGAGTAGGGCACGTGCCAACCCGGCGTTTTAAAATGACAGGAAAATATGGTCTCTTATTTGCTATAACGATTTGGGCCATTTTATTTTGTTTGCCTTCAAGTCAAAGGGGGCAACTTTATTATTATACGGGTATATTGTACACTCCGAACAGAATTGCTTCTGATTTAGTAGGTATAATATGTACAGGACACGTGCAATGCAGTACGCGAAGTGTGACATATTGTGATGTAATAGAGCTATCATACACGAGATAAATAAAATGATTAAGACCACCCGACAGAAGTTTTTGAACGCCAAGCTACGAACGCTCTGTCGTCTCCTGTATGCCAGTGATGGGTTATTCTTTATTGTCGAATGTAAGGAAAAATACCAGTAATCGTTTTAGACATATTTATTTCATATTTTTAGAGGCAGGGTTTTTGTCAATTATTGACATCGTTGGCGCACAGGGCCCGCAGGTGCTTGTCAAGTATAGACGACTTTGGCGTCCAAAAGGTTATCGAAAAAATAACCCTCCCGCGCTATAAAAGCGTACTATTTTACTTTTAAAATGATTTGATTCCACTACGACCGTACTTTTACTAGATATTCTGTATTTATTCTGGTCTCATAGCCCGCTAACCGAGTAACTCGAGAATGGCTGACTCTTAAGCACAGTTAACACCACAATGTGAAATTGTTAAAGCAATTTCCAACTATAGGGGAAAATATCTTTCTCTGAGATCTGCTAAAGTTCTGTTTGCTCATTTAGCAGATAAAATAATTTAGGTAATAAAAATAAATTTTAAAGCATTTGATAAGTTATCGCATGCTTCAGTCTGGTGTTGTTTTTCGAGGGTTTCTTTTCCGTAGGTTATACAAAATTTATGTTACTCGCTCACGCATAAAATATATATTTTTTTAATATTCTAGGTTAATTAAAATATTTAAGATCACCTTTATTGGCATTTTGTTAATAATATCCAAGTGTTTATTTAAAAAGATATTATTTTCAAAAAGGCATTCTGTTATAATCTTTACTTTACCCAAATATAATCTAGAGACATAGAATTGACGACGTTAGAATGTCATTTATTAACGTTAAACCTTTCTTATTCTGTGGTCAAACCCCTGCAATAATCGTGAAGTGCGATTTCAATTTTCGATTTTCATGCAAGAGCGAACATTATTAGTATTAGAGGAAGCGTATTAATTGCGTTGTATGGAGGCGGGACTAATAATAGCGCATAATGAGTCGAGACGACCGGGAGGATACCGAGAGGAGGCAATTTAGGTTTAATTTAGTTTAAAATAATCATATTTTAACACATATTCAAAAACTTTTATTGATGAAATTTTTATTTTCATAAGAACTTGTAGTTAACTAATATAATTTGCGTATGCACAATATTTTATATTGTCTTCTTAATACAATAAGGCTGTTAATTTTTTTTTTATTTACTCTACATCTTTTTTATGCCTACCATTACGCATTTTAATTAAATTCCCTAGCTTTTAGAGACTTTAATGTTTGTGGATTTTTTAAAATTAATTACTAAAATGCATCATACACAAAAATAATAAAAGAGATAGTGGGTAATGTGGTGCTTATTATTATTTATTGAAGGTGCATTTTTGGAGGGAGTTACTGCTTGTATAGATACAGGTCTTATATCGAAATTTCTCTCTCTATTTCATATTGCAGAATCAAGAAATAAACAGTTTATCTACAGACATAGACGTTTATTTAACCTATAATGCAAACAAGTCACTTAAAGTTATGAAAACAACCTTATATTTAAACCGACTGATTTTCAATCTACGCACAAGAGCAGGCGTTATTAGTATGGGAGCAAGCGTATTAATTGCATTGTATGGCGCACGACAACAATAGCGCGTAATGAGTCGGCAGAGAGCTGCGCGCGCGCGGTGTGCCACCGGCCGTCGAGAAGCAATGTGATCAACAAATAAATGCCCTGGCTTTGCTGTTTAATTGGTGTTCACTTGTTATTGGACTTTTTGCATTTAAGGATGTGTTATATATTTTTTATCTACATCCATACCATAATATGTCTATTTTATAGTCAGGAGCGATGAGCAAACGCCCTACATTTAGATATAAGTATCTGTGGCTGCATCGTAATGTTTACATTTTAGTATCGGTAACCGATACTTTAATTACGTTCAAATTTCGAACGTCTTCTTAAAAAGTAAAAATTAATGGATTTGAAGCTAACATATGTAAGCAAAACATCTTGATGTATTTTCAAAGCGTACTCATGTGATCCTTTTATGAAACTCACTTCGTTCGTTTCATAAAACCACATTCGTATTTTAATGACCCTCATTATGCAACAGTCACATAAATAACTATTATGGTATAGCGGGCAGACAAGCATGCGGCACACCTGATTGAAAGTGACAACCGCCGCCCATAGACAACTGCAAATCAGGTGGAATCACAGATGCGCTGCCGACCTTTTATATCATTTGGAATATTATATTTAGGGGCTTCGTTTTAGTATTTTCTCTCTCTGAGCGTTATGTCTTAATCTTATCAAGGTACGCCTGCATCATGCTCCAGGATTTGGCGCGTCCAGTTATAACATTGAAGAGACTGCCATATGATCTCCGTAACACGTGTTAAGGAAACCAGATGATTTGGATCATTACTACAATACACAGTCATCCGACTGTTTCTTGTTTATTTTTATTATTTATAACTTCACTTGTTTGTGTTCGAATTTGAAATAAAATAAACACATACGATCGGCTCATTAATGTCGATATTTCATTCACGCGCTTTCGAACAAATGATAGCCCGTCTGTCCCAGAAATGCTATTATGTTATAACACATCAATGTGTCATGTCTATTATCCTTTCTTTTTACTAATATTCAGTTATTTTTAAAGTCAATCGGTAATTTAATTAGCAAAACAATGCAGTGATCAAAAATCTAGATAATGGTTCTAAACTAACATAGCCGCCCCGATTCCAAATAATTTTCTCCTAGCCATTACGGCGACTAATCTTTTACCTAAGAATTTTTTTTGAGACTTTATGCCCCAATAGTCAACCTCATCAACTCAAAAAATTTATTTCATCTAACCTGTATTTGCGCACTCTCTTTTATGCATTTAATTTTTCTTGCACTTACTGTTTTGTTTATTAAAAGGTGTGAAAAGGTCACAATTTTACAACATCTTTAAGTTCTCAAATATCTCAGCAACGTTGCTCCGTAGAACAAAAGTTTTTAAATAAAGAACAAAAGTTTTGTATTTTACTCGGTAGCTGGCTGCATGAGATAAAGACAAGTTTTATATTAAGTGTAGCAAGGTGTAGAGCTACAAGACATTTACAGCTCGGCGGACATTAATAGGTCTACATCTTACATTACATTTAATGGCTGATTTCGTTGAGAATTCGGCTATTAAATCAGAAGTCACAATAAAAGAAAGAAAAATTAAGAAAACAGAATGTAATTCAATCTGACATTACAGGTTTCTCTATTTTTACCGATCCGGATACTAGCGATGCAAAGGACGTCTGAACATTAGCAATATTATAAAATACGAATAAAAAGTCGACCATTAGACTCAATCCATTAGAGTTACAGAACAAAATAAAACGTGCACTGCAAACAATAAAATCACGACAATAAAACCATCGTAAAACCGCAGATAAATAACGTTAAAACAGTATACAACCGGGTACAATACAACACGATATTAAGAAAATAATAAAAGCATGAACATAATAAAACCATGGGTAGCGCCCCGAGAGAAACTCTTGTGAATTAATAAAATGCAATATGGAAAGTAAGACACTGTCGAGGGACACACAACGATACAAATTGAACAGTTCGGAGCGATCGGGAATGGCTTGTAGCACTCAAAACTCATTTAAATGAAATATAAATATCCAATTTACTTCTAGGGAGAATTTGTATTCGTGCCTTGTACTATGGTAATGAATTGATGCTGTTTGAAAGTGCGAAGGGATTGGCAAATAATTTTGAAGTAATAGCAAACATTTTCATAAAGTAAGATATTCAACGAAATTGCTGATATTGAACAAACGAAAGCGTTGGTCGAAACTGTGTAACTAACGAACAAGCCAAAAGTTATTTTTTGCAGCGCTTATATAATTTCTGAAGCCAAGAGTACCTATGCCTTGCAATGTTTACTATTCGTTTTCGTCTGTGTTTTGTCTGTAACAGCCCTGCCACACTGGCGGATTGCAAGCGTTTCCAACGCGGAGCGGACGCGTAGCGAACACGCCGCGTGTTGCGCGGCAGCGACGTCGCGGTTCCGCTTGCTTGTCTTTGCTTGTTAAATTATTAGTCATATTTATACATTAATTGAACTAATAAATACAGTTGACAAATATTGGCAAAGAAATTATTTTTTAATAGATTACCTCTGGCAAATAATTCTGGATGACCAAATCCGACGCGTAAGTCTTGAGGCATTTGCTGCCATTCGTTACTATTCTGCGCTCTCTACTATATTTTATGACAGAAAGGGAAGAAAATGGAATTAGAAGAGAGTACATTTGAGCTGGCTCTCTATACATGAGTGATGTAATAGGTCACTCAGTGTGTATTAGTTCAAATTAGTTGGTTTCCCGATGTAGCCAGAATTCAACTGGGAATCATTTTTGTTTTCGAAAATGATAAAAATATATATTTTCATTTTAAAACCTTACCCTATAAAAATGTTATAAATCCGACAGTTTGTGAGGATGTGTAGAATTATTTTTGTTGCTCTTTCATGCAGAAACTATCGGACGGATTTAAAAGAAACTTTATAATATAATATAGCATCAGAATAACAGAGTACAATTAATTATACGTAGGCGGAGTTCCTGGTGGAAACTTGTAAATAACAAACACAAACTTATCTAAAGATTTACAAATCATAACATTGGCCGAATATTATCCTTATTATTATATTTTGGTTTGACCGCAAAGTTTTTTGTCCGATACTTTTCAGATGTCCGCAAAACTAACGACCAGATGGAAAAGGGATAAGTGCGGCCCCTTGATCCCGACAACCTAGGTTTGATCCTGAATAAACAACGTGTTTGTTTGGGCATAATTTACATTTATTACCTATATTGAACTATTCTTATAAGTTTTTAGTAAATAAATGCACAGAGAAAAACCTTTATTCATAAAAATTTGAAACCAGGTTCACGGGCAATTTTTTTCTACCAGTTAAATGTAACCTGGATGCTTCTCTCAAGCTGAGAGGTTTATAAAAGCATTTTACCTTACGAATGGATGTATACCTACCATACATTTCAGCACATTCTCTCATAATAAGAAAATAATATTGCTAAGTATTGACCACATTTCAAGGGCCACGCCAGTTGCCGTCAAGTTAATGAGGCTTTTTTTTTGTGGAGGGGAATGCATAACTCGCCTGGGGAAGGCGAGCCGTGTGTGGGACTCGTGCAATTCCATGCCCCACAGCCCCAGTCTTTATAAAGACTGATGCACGAAGGATACCCACTAAACCCCCCCGCATCGCCGTCGGCGGCGTCTCTGGGCTGGGACAGACACTGACAACCAGAGACAAAACTTGTCGGAATGTTGACTTGTAATTAAATCGTATGTAGAACAAACTCGCGACAGATTTGAAATTAAAATCGCGGCAAATGAGTCAGACGGCACTAACTAGCTTCCCGCCAAAATTCACACGGGTGATGTAAAAAAAGTAAATACAAACTATTTCCTTACAATGAAATAACAGAGGAAGAATAATCCAATCTGGTGCAGTCGTGCTGAAGTTATGCGCACGCATAAATTTTACAGTTTTTTTTTAATGTCAATGGCCGCATGTGCTATTACAGTAGATTTACGTTCTGGAGTTTCTATGAAAACGATAAGATTCACATAAAACATTAATACTTATAATATTTTTTTCCAAAAGTCAGGACTTGAAAGTCATATCCTCCTAATGACGTTAACGTCCAACTATATACATCATCAAATAAACGCAATCTTTCACGATCTCGAAAAACAAAGCTGGATGCTTTCAAAACTTTTGACAACTAATCATCCGCATTATCGGCGTTGTCAAACTGTCCATCAAACACAATTCCCAAGAATTAGGGCAACTTTTATAAGATCTCGGCCAGTTTGGAAAGACATACACACACATCGCCGATTCTTCGAACAATACATATTAGTCCCTTGATAAAAAGGTCCACTCACAGATTGATGGGCTTCCAATTTGTAACTTTTTGTTAAACATTTACGAGGCGAAAATGTGTTTCTTTTGCGTGACTTGAAAAAGTGAAACAAACAAGGAGCAATGTGGAAAGTTGACTGGCAACCGCCATAAATATTATTTTTCTTCGCAGTAATCGATATTGTCAGCGATTTGCCGCGTAACAGCCATGATGGATGTTGTGCCGACGGTGAAAACATTGCCTTGTTTTGTCTTTTATTTGCGAGAGTTTTTCTGTTTCAAAAAATATCTCGAATTGCAGAGAGATAGTATTATCGATAAAATGTCGGAAACGTGTGAAAGCCATGCAAGTTCGTAAATGAATGGTTTTTCCCAACCATATTGCTTTGCTTTTGTTTTAATATCGATTGAATGAATGAAGTCTAAAAAGGAATAACACAGGCCACGCAAAAGATAAAGAAATATTGAAGACTTTATGCAAACCCAGGTCCAGTACAAACACGAAGAACACTAACTTCAATGTTAAATACTTCTACATTAATGAACTACTTCATCGCGCATACAACATTAGTCCTTTCTTAATAGTTAATGCGGGTCCCGAAAGTGTTTAAGCAAACAATTTTAATTTCCCCTGAGCAGAAGCAATCCGAGTGTCTCATTATGGCGCTACTCCTTGAGACAATATCCAACGACACGGATCAAATGCATACACCCGGACCCAGTAACAGCTTTCTTCCCTCGTAATTTCCCACAGACAACTGAGCTGTATAATTGTGATAAATATACTTCTTATAGAATTTGGTAGCAACCCTGTTGTGTGCATTATGGTTCATAATCACAGATACATATAAAAGCTTCAGATATAATCTTCCCATCGATCCATCAGCCTCCGCGGTTTCACCCGCGCGTAATTTCTTTTTTCAAATGTCCCTTCCCTTCCCCCCACATTTCCGAGATAAAAAGTACCCTATGTCCGAGAATAGTTTAGCTTTTCAACAATGAAAGAATTTCTTAAATCGGTTCAGTAGTTTCGATGACCAAATATTTATTCTGTTTCGACTACATATTAATTTAGTAGTCGATTATATATTTTTTGTATCTTATTATCATTCTTTTCAAATAACATGCAACCTTTTTTGGATCATTAAAAACGCTAGGAGCATAATTTCCATTTTGACAGTAATAAAAAGAAAATAATTGTTTCTTTTTACTTTAAAGGCGTTTAGATTTTTTTCTGAAGAATCTAGCCAGCATCAAATGAAAAATTTGCATAATAACCTGCTTGGTTTTTTCAATGTAACTGGCATCAGAGTTACGATTGATTTGACAGCAATAAAAAGCAAATCTTTTTCATAAAATTAATATCAAAAAGTTTTGAAAAGATGTTGACCTTCTTTATTTTAAGGAGGCACTGGCACCAGTGCTTCTGAAATTTGACAGCAATAAAAAGTAAATTAAATATTTTTTTCTTTAATGGCGTATAGATTTTTTTCTGAACAATTTAGCCAGCATTAAATTTTTAAAAATTTTTATTAACCTACTTGGTTATTAATTTGATGTAACCTTCGTGCTTATTTTGTTATTGTAAAGTAGCACTAGCAATAGTGCCACAAAAGTTAGACAGAAAAAAAGTTAATTAAAAGTTTTGTTTTTCTTTTACATATGTAGCGTTTCGAATTTTCCTAGCGTTTTCTGTGGCACTGCCGGCTAGGTATTCTTTGAAAAAGTCGTTGCTATTATGTTTCTTCATTCATCTTGACTATCTATGTATTTACGCAGTCTATATAGTTATCAAGTTTTTTTTTTAATATCCCCTCTTGCCCACACATTTCCGGGAAAAAGAGTACCCTATGTTCACCGGGGATAGTGTAGTTTTGGAACAGTGAAAGAATTATTCAAATCGGTTCAGTATTTTCGGAGCCTATTCAATACAAACAAACAAACAATCAAATCTTTCCTCTTTATAATATTAAGTAGTATAGATTAGTATAGATAAATAATGTTACATCACATTGATATCGGCAACTTCAAGTTTTGAGATAAAATAGACATCGATTAGCAGGCGGGAAAAATAATAAAAAATCTTTGAATAAGTTTGAAAAGTGGCGGACAAAAGGGGAGGCCTTTGCTCAGCAGTGGGATCAAAACAGCTAGAAAGAAAGAATGCTTGTGTTTTGACTCTATTTTTTTTTATGAAAGAGTGTGTGTGTGTGTGTGGAAAGTAACAAGTGTGACACCAGATGGTAAGTACCCCACCGCTCAAAGATACTCGTATCTGCGACTAGCCACGGTCCGTTAAAAACGGTCCTTTGATTAATATTATGGTGGAAAGGAGGAAGGGAAAGGTCTATGGGATGTGACGACGGAAAGGTTTCGGGAATCCGGCGCTCTCACTCACCAAACAACCGTAATATCAAAGCTACCACACATAGGTCAAATTTCTGAAAGCTGAAAATTGCAGGCAGCACAAGGGCACCTAAGATAAGAAATAAAAACAAAACTGCTATGTGCATCTTCACTTTTTACCTCTTCCATGATGAGTAAAGCCGGTAATGTCAGGGCACGTGTCTAAACAAACATTTTTAA
The DNA here is from genome assembly GCA_949319885.1 of Mecyna flavalis. Lineage (NCBI taxonomy): Eukaryota > Metazoa > Arthropoda > Insecta > Lepidoptera > Crambidae > Mecyna > Mecyna flavalis. The sequence continues at coordinate 8,001,890 of OX439426.1, forward strand.
TTTCCCTTGAGCCCAGCGGCAATTCAACGGGTCGTCTCATTACAACCGCTTCAAGACCTGTGTGTGCAGGTGGGACACACATATTGGTATGTATTTGTTTATTAAAACACCCAGGGGAATGTACAATCAGAAAAAATTAATAGAAGTAACTAATACGAGTACCTACATCTTTATAAATCTGGTTACTTCTAGAGTGGCAGTATGGATGCAACAGGGTAAAAATTCCCGTTTATATTTGGCTCATCATGCATACGATCATGGCATCATATTGTCAAAAAAGTTGACATATAAAAACAAATTAATTGAGATCAATAGAGGTTTGCACACTAAAAAATATATTTTTTGTGTATGAAATATTTTTGTTCAAACTCAATGTTAATGATATGTTTTAACCCATCAAAGTTTTAGAAGCCTACTTTACTCTTATAATTTTTTGAAGAAAATAAAATAAAAACAAGACATAACTCCTTAAAGTGAACATACTGTGAGAAGTACGTAAAAATGCTTTGAACATTACAAGAGCAATACATCCAACAAATACACACACGTATAAAATACGACGTGCAGACCGATATACAAGCAGATATGTTCATGTAGTACACAAATGGTTGGTCCGTGCATGGATTGCGCCCTCAACTTCTGGTGTAATTGTCAATTTCTTAACCATTACAACAAATTGGTCGTCAAAGCGATTGCATTGTATTTGTGCGTTCAATTGCGCACTATAATAAGTTCTGCGTAGTTGGATAATCGCTGAGATTACCCGGCAGTGGCCAGAATTCGCCGAGGCACCATAAACGTTGTTATAACGGAACAATTACAATTCAGCAGTATCAATATATTTAATACTTACATTCGAGGCATGTATAATCCCATTTCAAAATTATCGCGAAATACATTATTACGCATCAATAAAATTAAATAGTTCAGTTAAATTAAAGCCTGACCAAGAAACCTGAAAAGAAGAAAAAAACCTGCTCTAGAGGTGCCACATTAGCTAATGGTTATAGCAACACTTGGTTGCTATGGTTATACTCACACAAACCCACATTATCCAAGAAATAACAAGGCACGGTTGACAATTGACATCACACTAACAGACAGCAATAATGAATGACATCTTATTGTTTTTTCATATGATTGTTGCCACTTGAAACAGTTAGTTCCAGTATTTTTCTGCAATATGGCGAGGTTTTTTATTTTAATGGTCGAGCTATACTTATTTTGGCGAACGATTTGGTGCAATCTCTGCACAATACAAAAGTTTTGTGTGCATGAACATGGTTGTTTGTATCGAAATAGGTGTTTCCATATATAATATGCATCTATATACAAAAAAAGTATTACTAAAATGTTTATCCGTTGTCTGGCACTCATAGTACCTACTTGCTATGCTCAACTATGGGGTAAGATGGCTTTGCGTTAGTATATCCAAGGGCCAAAGACTTACAAAAGTAACATTTACTTCCGTAACATTTAAAGAAGTATCATAGCAAATACCCATGATAATTTTTAAATGTTACGAAGGTAAGTAAAAACTCATGATCGTCTAAAACTAACAATCAATTCGTCTCATGTTCATCATTACTTTCCGAGGTCGTGTACCAAACGTATTAGTTTCTTCATTTATATAAAAATTACTCATTGTATTGATACTTACTTACACACTCACTTGGTTTTAGTCTCGGAAAAAAAACTTAGTCTTAAAATAAATATTGTACCTAGTACTTATCAGATCTAATCTACCATGTTATGCGTGCATGTACATACATTTTGGGGATTCATTTATAATTATGTAAGATATACACAGCTTAATAATATATTACACGTCCACAAGCTCAGCATAAATGCAAATGATGTTTTGTATGTAAACACAGGTAATTGAATCGTTATCTTCCAACATAATGTATCTACGTATGAATTTTCAAGTAGCTCCATAAATTACAAGTTGGACATACAAGGCGCTTAACTATCGGGCACGACGTCTGCATTAGCATTAGCGGAGCAGCAGGCAAATTCCCAAACGTGGAGCGCTTCGGTTTAATTTACACAAGAAATCTTCGAACCATTCCCTCGAGTGCTCTTTAAAGGCTCGCAAGGAAAAACTAGCGCTTCGCCACTTGCACAATTTATGACGGTAGTTAAGGCAACGCAGAGTGTTGCCGCAAGCAGGTAACACCCGCACAAGTTGACAGACCAGCAAAGACGTAATGGAAAAAATAAAAAGTACGAAGCTGTTTGCGGAATTGCGCTAAGAACTTACGAAGTGTTTTTCTGTAGAATACGTTCTTCTGTCGTATGAATGAATGATATGATGTAAAATATTAAACCAATTTTTTCTACCCGCGCGCTCTGTGGTCGATTGGTATACCCTTCGTTTTGCAACCGCTCATCTTGGATAATCGCTACCGCGGAGGTTAGGGAAACCGCAGAAAACCGCGGTCTCATGAGTTTTCAGCGCGCCCTCCACCGCGGCGGGCGTAAACCACTCTGTGATTCTTGGACTTACTTACGCGGTAAAACGTTGAAACTGCCTTACTCGATTCATCAGTTTGCCTAAATTATTTTAATGGTTTCCCTGTCCTAAATAAATAAAGGCATTCTTCGGATAGTCCTAAACTAAGCATAGCTTGTCTTATTAATATTAATAGTTAAAAATCTTGAATCCTGGTAATACCAAAATGCACATAATCGGCTTAGGTATGTAACATACCTAAGTATACGTCAAAACTTGTATTCCCATGCCGGAATTCACACAAGAAGGAAAAGAGCGGGGATAACTGTCACGGGTTGCCCTTCGGGGATGTAAATATAACCACTTTCTCGTTTGGATTACCTATATTTTGGTACATAATCTAATTTAATTTTAATTTACTTAGTATCATTAATTGCGAAAGGCTCGGGGATAGGTTAATAAGTCAGCTATATTACAAAGGTCGCAGGCTCGATCCATATTACAATCATTTGAATGCGTAAATAATTATGTCTACTTATAATGGTTTGGATGGTATGTAAAATATTTATTTACGTAAATATAAAATTAGTAATAGTAATAAACTCTTAGTCATAAGTCTTGCCATACAAGCTGTGCTAAGCAGTAACATAGATCTAAATATTCCTTTGATCCAGAAATTACGATGGGAATTTACGGACGACAGCAGATCAACCAACCCTAATCTGCCAAAAAAATCTCAATTGAAAGGGAACTCCATGTGAAGTAAATAAAGCTGAAAACTGGTTGTAGAAATTTGACAGATTGTGGTAGTCTGATGTGAGTCGACCGCCTACCACCCTGACAGTCAAGTTACGCGACACTATCACTCAGCGACCACGGAGGGAGCTCAGTAAACACCGCGGATCTATTTCAAACAGCGATCTGGTAAACCAATATACAACCGAGAGGAAGACGCGACACGACTGCCTGATGAGCTTTAATTACGGCGACGCAGCCAACGTGGAAGCAATTGCCTGGTACATTAGCATAATCATTTTGCGGCCCCATCGTGGCTAATTGATGTGAAATTGCCAATGTACATAATAGCCCTCAAAACTAGCGCAACTTCGCCCGGCTTATTAATTCAAAGTCATAGTCGAAATTTCTTTACTAGAGAGTAGAGACCAAATAAATAGTCAAGTAAGTTTAATGATTTTACCAACAGCTTAGCATCAATCCGGCAACTGGGACCACGGTCCGAGTTCAATGTGGTCCCAGTCGCCGGATGCCTCAGGTATGCTGTAACAGTTACTGTAATGTTTTTCAAACTCTAACTCTAATTAAAAGAACAATAAATCTGGCCAAAAACTCTATAGTGACTCTTTTCAATCGCCAAATGTTTTACAATATTATTATGGTATCACATCGTTAATATAATTATTAACGTATTAGCCGACAAATTTTTTCGCAAGATAAATCCAAGGAAAAATGTTGTTTACACTACAGCGTGATATTAAGGAAAACTTTATTTGTTCGGAGATAAAAATACTTTTCCTCGCTTCTGATAAGTTCGTTTCAAAAACGTCCTCTAAGGAATAGTCTACAGAAATGTTCACAAATTATTCACTGTTGATTCCAGGATAAAAAGCGGATATTTGAAGCTGAAGTTGTGTCGCTTTGATAAATTGTACTATTTTGGTTCTGATATAATTGGACCTTTCTTGATTGGGAAATAAACTGCCAAATAAATCAAACGAAATTGAAAATGAGTTTGTTGTTTGTTACCGACCACCGATATTGTTTTGACGTATGTACACAAACTATTTTATTTTGTGGTGGGTAACTCATTTATGTTATTTATGATTCCGATTTCGTAATACCTTCAAAAAGACCGCATATACATACCTGCCATTACTACTACAAGAAGTGACTTAGTGGATTCAATTCTTTTTTGGGTCTAGTAAGTGGTAAGACTTTTTTAATCCAATTATCAAAGACCCACTCAAGCTGGTAGAATAGCCGTTAAAATAATTCTGGCTATGTTCCATCATCTATTATTATTTAACTTCGAAGATCAAGGAAACCTACACTTTGGCAGCTCATAGTGATGCTTCTATATAGTGTATAAGTGAAGTATCCCCATGGTATCCCCTTACCTGTGCAAATAAACGCTTTCATGATATCCGATGTCCTTTAATTAATCTTCCAGGTCAACGCCTTGTACATGAGGTCACCCTATTTCTCTTTACCACTCAACTGAACGCACATAGACAAATATTTGTCCGAAAATAGTTTTATTTATGAGGTAGTTTAATTAGAGGTGCTCGTGGCGCTACTGTGACAGTGGTTCGTTAGAGATAACGAAAGTCAAGCTACCCACGATGGGTAATCATTCTGACCTCATTCAGTGACATATATTTCGAGCGTCTCCGTGCTTCAGAAGGCACGTTAAGCTGTTGCTCTCGGCTGATATTTACTTTATTATGTAGATATTAGTCGTCAAGCCTATTAGTCAGAGGCCATTTGGCGGCTTGATAACATCCGACATTATGGTTGGTCACTTGCCTTACGCACCCCTCCATCAACCCGCACTAGGCCAGCGTGTTCGAGTATGGCCCACACTATCTCATAATTGAGATAAGGCTCGTGTCCCAGCAGTGGGAACGTATATAGGCTGATGATGATGATAAGGCAGTTTCATTACAACTGTAAAATAAAAATGAAGACAATAGATGCAAGTATTTGAAAAATTACAAGGCGTGGGGCGCTTAATTGAATAGTTTTCTTCAGTACGGTAAATGCCGGGAAATTTTAATCGGGTGTGTTCCTCATTATTTAGGTACTTGTAAGCTTCGATATCTCTGTTCGTCCACATGCCATCCCTCCCGCACCGCTCTCCAACCGCAGGAACCTACTCAAATAAACGTTATGCGTTATAGCTTTATAAAGAAAACGTTCTCAAAATTAGGAACTTAGCTTTTTCAGCGGACTAAACTTATGAACACGATTTTACTTTATTTTATTTTAAAACTAGCGGCCGCCCGCGGTTTCACCCGCGTGGGAACCACGTGGGAATCGATCAAAATCCTTTCCTTTTTAAGATGTATTCTGCTATTCGGGACGGAAACAAATCCAACAAATCAAAAACCATGGCAATCGGTCCAGCCGTTCTCGAGTTATAAGTGTTGTAACAAACACGACTTTCTTTTATATATATAAAGATATAACCCAAAATATTTGGTTACTTTTCTTTTATTTCAAGCGTTTATTAGATAGACTGTCTTCGTCATATGTGCCACATTTTATTTCTTTATAAAGCGGGAGATAAAAAAGTTATTGTGTACATTTTACGGCGGTTGCTTTTAAAATAATAAAACTGCAGCGTGTCAGGAAGTTATGGAAAAATTATGTCCTCAGCAAAAAGCCAAGACCATAGATAAAATATTAATGCTAAGGTAGTTTTCCGCGGCAACCCTTGCCTTTGCGAGATTTATGGCGGATTATCCCGGCAGTATCGGGCTATTAAAATTCGTATTATACTTTATGACTTACCATCTTTATCTCTTTGGAGTTGGCAGAATTCTTATCAAAAATTCTTAATTAAGCAAAAGTTGAGGGTAGGATTTTTTATACAGCTTTTAGGGTGTTGTTGTAATATACAACGACGATAAATCCCCGTAATGTAAGCAGCTATGTTTTTTTTCCAATGTATTATCATTCTAAAAAACCGGCCAAATGCGAGTCGGACTCGCCCATGAAGGGTTCCGTAGCAGCAAGTATCATCATAATATAAAAGTTCTTGTAGTTCTTTGTAAGTTTGATCGACGTTTTTATATTTGAGTTGATTGAATGAGAGGAAAATTGCGGTTTACGATTTATGACGTTTTAAAAAAAAACTAATTACTTGATCTCGTCCAAACCAATTTTCAATGGAAGTTTGCATGGTAATGTACATCATATATATTTTTTAGTTTTATCGTTCTCTTATTTTAGAAGTTAGAGGGGGGGGGGGGTGACCAACATTTTACCACTTTGGAAGTGTCTCTCGCGCAAACTATTCCGTTTAGAAAAAAATGATATAAGAAACCTTATTATCATTTTTAAAGACCTATCTATAGATACCCCACACGTAAGGGTTTGAAGAAAAAATTTTTTTTGAGTTTCAGTTCTAAGTATGGGAAGCCCCAAAAATTTATAAACTAATTACTTGATCTCGTTCAAACCAATTTTCAATGGAAGTTTGCATAATAATGTACATCATATATTTTTTTTAGATTTATCGTTCTCTTATTTTAGAAGTTACAGGGGGGGGGGACCAACATTTTACCACTTTGGTAGTGTCTCTCGCGCAAACTATTCAGTTTAGAAAAAAATTATATAAGAAACCTTATTATCATTTTAAAAGACCTATCCATAGATACCCCACACGTAAGGATTGGATGAAAAATTTTTTTTTGAGTTTCAGTTCTAAGTATGGAGAGCCCCCAAAATTTATTATTATTTTTCTATTTTTGTATGAAAATCTTAATGCGGTTCACAGAATACATCTACTCACTAATTTTCAACAGTATAGCTCTTATAGTTTCGGTAAAAAGTGGCTGTGACATACGGACGGACAGACAGACAGACAGACAGACATGACGAATCCATAAGGGTTCCGTTTTTTGCCATTTGGCTACGGAACCCTAAAAATTGTTGCTAGCCCTCAGTCGGCCGCAACGGTAGGATTACCAGGTGTATCCAGGTATATAATTATTATTTGGTTATTATGTGCAGTTATCTGTTTTTTTCTTAACTGCCTCTGCGGTACAGTGCCAGTGGTTAGAGCGTTGGATTACACAAAAAAATTGTGGCAGATATTATTTATTTATATTATACTCGTAGTACGTACATGCCTGAAATTGTTATTTGGATGACCTTAGAAAAACAAATAAAATTCTTTTTTCATTCAAGCGCTCCAAATGAACACATAACATAGACTTATTTTTGACAAATCGGACTTAGACCAAAACCGCAAGTCTCAACCTAGCGTAAGTTTAAATATGAGCGTCGATAAATAAAGCGAACAAGCCCGCGGAAGCTTTGATAGCGGCGTGATGGATGCCACGAATACGGGGACGCCGCGGGAAATGATGGCCATCTCATTGTTCCCCGGGAAGTATTTTAAATTCAAATCAGACAGAGTTTTAGGTAATGATGTGCCGAGTCGTGTATGTTTGGTATTCAAATATATTGGTATTCATTAAAACAATATTCGAATAGTACTCGAGTCAGAAGACTTGCGAGTACTTGCACGGGTATTCGAATACCTACTTCCTTTCCTGTTATTTCATCAAAAATTATGTGCGTGAAGAAGTTCCATAATTAAGACACTTAAGTTCCATATTTCACGTACACAATGAGTGAAGTTAGATGGTTGATATTTAAGTAAAGGGAGTAAAATTCGAATACCGCGCAAGTACTCGAAACCTGTACTCGAGTAAGTGTATCCGAATACAGTATTTATGTACTCGAGTACGTGAGATACCTGCTAGGTAATCGAGTCAGTGGGACTCAGCACATCTCTAGATGTAGGCGTCACCTCGGGAATATTGCTTAGATACTTGCGCTGGAATCCGACAATGTTTGCTTTAAATGTGGCGACCTTTGACCTAATTTTTTTTGGTGACATAGTTCCGTTTGTAAAGTCGGTGAGTGAAACGTATTAATTGTGGATATAAATCCTAAGATGGATGAAGGAACAATTGTTAGATTGGTTTTAAGTGACTCGGTGCGTATGGAGTCAAAGCGTGGGTCGTCTTCAATATTTTCAGCAATTAATTGCGGTAAGTTGTACCTTTACTTTACGACGGGCTTTTTGTATTGACATTTTTATATCTACTTTTCCCGAAATACATAATTTAAAAAATTGTTTAATAGTTACAGAAATTATTTGTATTACGTTTATTGCAACATTCTCACAGATTTCATGTGACTACCTCAAAAAAAAAAACTTTAAATAAATAATTTAACCTTTGGTTGCTTATATCTTCAAAATGTGACACTTTACGGATTTTGGTCCTATAACATATATGATAAGGGATCGATTATTTGATACAATTTTTAGTAAACGCTATTTTGAAAAAAAATCAAAATGGCGGACGCGTAGGAAGGCCAAAATCTTCAAATCCCTATAACTTGACGTGTTGACGACCCATTAAGTAACCATTCGGAACTAACACGAGTTAATTTCTTATAATCCTATTAGGAATACAGATCCGACAAAGCCGTGACAATTACGTTGAAGTAACACAATACAGTTGTTGTTATTGTGTAACAGATAATAAAGTGCGAATCCTCGACAAATACCCAATGCGCCAACCAAACTGAACCATTAAGCCAATCATACATATGTTACAAATGCACTAAAACAAATCTAAGTCCGAAATGGGCAAATGAGTAGGTACTGTAAGATTATAATAAATGGATATTTTTCTTTTATTCTGTAATATTTCACATTGATTTATTTTAAAGTAGGTTAATTAAAAAAAACCGCATAAAAATCTCGAAGTCCAAGGTGGCCAAAGGCGTAATATTGGTAATATTTATTCGTATCCATAGGACTCGTACAACATTTTACCAAATTTTAATACGATTTAGAATATGGTATAATGCCGTACGAGTTAGTAAAATAAGTTCGGTTATTCGGGGTCGTGACGGTCGTCAGAATCTCAATTACGACGTCTCCGGCCGTCGCGACTTTAATTGTTCCCTCGCCCTTCCGTCACCTGCGCCGGTGCATTAATTTCACCCAAACTACGCTCAGCTTAATTTTTCACCATTAAAACTGAAATTTTGAGTAATAACCGGTGGTTAAAGCCGGACCGATTATAATTTTACAATAATTCCGTCGTCGTGTAATCTTGTTCCGTTGTTTTCAAGTTTTTTAAAAGTGGGTACTACTAACCTTTTGACTGACACTTTTCTCCCTGGTTATGTACTTACAATTTTGTGGGGATAGATAGATATTTATTACTGTTTAATAAAAAATAACTTACGAACTGATGTGAATTGATTTTCACTTAAAATGACGTTTTAGGCGGTAAACGCCCTTTACAATACTCCAGCCACTTGGGAGAGCACAACTAAGACTCCCAATGAAATAGTCCCACCCTAACACTATACCACTGTAAACTGCAACCCCATTTGTAGCCATTTCAACGCAAGTGAATGAATGAATGAATAAAATAAGTTTATTCTCAGCGCAAGTGATTGCTTCTATATGTATAATCAGGCTGGTTGCGTGCCTCTTTGCTTCTTTGAAGCTGGGGCCAAAATCACCTTTCTTGTGGATCTGCAGAATTGCCCTCACGCAGATATACTCTTGCCTGGATTAATCTATTCAGAAGACTTCTTAAGAATTTAAATTGATCACCGGAGACTGCTGAGAGTCTCGGGATTTATTCATATTTATCCATAGTCTCGGAACGGCCCCTCCATCATTAACAAACAAAAGGCTTCACAAGACTCAATAATGGACAGCAGCAAAATTAAATGAGCCTTTTATTTATTAAAATAATAATCTGGAAATTGATTGAACGCATTTAATTTCCGCACGGTGGCGAAACGGTCATTATGGAGCCATAAATTGCCACACGGCGACCTGGAAATCGTATGATGGTGAAATAAATTGACTGGAACCGTCCGGGTTTTTCTTATTTATCACTTTATGTGGGCGGAAATATTTTTCAGAATTATTTATATTTATGTGTGCTATTTTGAATATATGATGTATTAGGTAGTTAGTTCTTTATATTTATTGCACAACACAACTGCAAAAAGAGAAAGCGGAAAAATATAATATGACTATTCCTTCATACAATACTAGTAATAATAATACGTAATTAAATATACTGGGTGTTCCGCAAATTACTCGAGAAACTTAAATGAGAGGTATGTGGCAACACTATTGACTGATAAAGGACGGCGGCTACTGTTTAAAAAAAGCGAATGAGTTTGCACAAAATGCCTTCAATTTGCACGATTCAAACGAGTTGTTGCCATTGCAAGCGTACCAATAGCTTTCAGTCAATGCTCAATTCAATAGTTTTAGCGGGTACGAGATAGCAATTTAACATTGAAATATTTCCCGCGGTCGCTCGGCTCCGCTGCGCATCGGGGCTTAGCCGTCGCGATAGTCCCCAAAGCGCCTAACCGAATTGTCACCTGACTCCCAATAGGCCGATACGATCGGGTTGACATTGGAATTGATGCGAATGGTTCTCATAAATTAGTATTTTGTTTAATTGTACATTTGGGTATCCGTATCTATAACTTTCTTCTTCTTCTTTTTCTTTTTTTTATTGCAATGTGTAACAAGACGAGCACATCGTACACCTGATGGTAAGCGCCACGTCTGCCTTTAGATAGTTCAGTGCCAAACAGTAACTAAGCAGTTACTGTCTGGCACCGCCCTGCGCCCGCTACACCGAGACGACAGTTTTTAGGTCTCATATACCCAGAAATTTCACTAGCTTCAGTGCCCTTTTCCCGAAACACAGCAGTGCACACACTTCTACTTCTCATAAAAATATCTGGCACTGCGGTGGTACCCACCTAGACGGCCCAGTACAGGAACCTACCACCTGGTAAAAACAAACTTCTTGTATTTGTTAAGTCTTGTCAGCGGTATTTTCTGCTTCTTTTGCTTAACATGGCTTGTGATTTTCTTCTAAATTCTGTATAATTTCTTTTTTTTATAAATTCTTTCAGTTCAGTTCCTTCAGTTCAAGTCTTATTCGTGACATAATTAATCAAAATCAGGAATATTCCCCTGCCATCAAAAACTAAACAAGCCTAGCCTTGAATCACAGTTATAGTAATATACGATTATTAGGAGACTATTAGGTGCAGACCACTATAAGTGATTATAATAGGCACAGAACTAAGTACCGATAGAACAACAGGCTACTTCTTGTTTCATGTACATGGTTCTTAGCGTAACCATTTTCCAGATTTCCATTGAACTGTGAATTCCTAATCGTTCTGATCTTACTTTACCTTAATCAGCCACCACTCACCACTCAAATGTGAATCTTCATGTCCACAATATACCCAATAGTTTTAGGTTTTACCAATACAAGTAACAAATCACAAGGGTTGATATATTTCTCTTTCTCTCGTCCAGCTAACTGTGACGCGACGGACGAGCTTAGTTGCGACGCGATAGCCTGACGGAATTGTCACCTGCCGCTGCCAGCCAAAATTAGCGCCAAATTTATTGGCGAGCACACGGGAGAAATCCACTTTAATGGTGACGCGTTTTAGGCCTCGTGTTGAAGCTTATGTAAAAGCATGTATAATGAGATTCCTACCTAAATCTTTAACATAGTGTTTTACATAACACTTTTAAAATACATAAAATTTAATTGCCAGTGCATCTAAGTATAACAATGATAATTTTTATTATAAATTTTCCAACAATGCGTTTATACAACATAAACGTACGCTAGCAAAAACTGTGGCCGTGTGCAGGACTCGGACTAAAGCGTCCTATTACACATCAAAATTCCCCTGGTTTGCCCTTTATTTTTTGAAATGTCCTATACCTACACCCAATGATAGACGAGCCGATGCCTGCCTTGTGTGGTAACTAACCAGCCCATCCTTGACTACAAGTATAACTCAGATATTATACATAGGTTTTAGGCGGAAATCTTAACAGTCACAATCATATAATAAACGTACAGAAATGTCCTCAGATGTAACAAAAGAGCCTTCATATTTGAAATAAACGGTGGCAGTTTTACTATCACCCGTCAAATGCACACCGTTGAAACATGGCTCTATACGGGTTTAGCTGCGATACCAGTCTTGCTAAGCGGAATCGTCACCTGACGCAATGACGCCGCGCTCAAATATGAGCGCTAAATTTACGACCACACGTCCTAACAGAAATGCAAGCCGCTCTAATGTCCATTTTCGGGATAACTCAATTTCAAACGTTATGTTTATCTCTCTAAGGCTTATAATAGATTATTTACGATTACATCAGCAAACAAATATGATTGAGCGATGTAAGTTCATTCGATAAAACAAATTGATCTTTAGAGGAGAGGTAATTTCTTCTTCAATAAATTATTAGTTCTCATACTATATACAGAGTTTACTAATATTAACTAAAAAACTAAAAATGAAAATACCAATGTTCCATGGAGACAGTTAGTTCTAAAAGAATGCAAGCAAAGTGATGTTCCAGAGCTAATACAGGAAAGTAATTTGCCTGAATCTCAGATGATATGATAAGCAAGTAATTAACTCAAACCAATTACTAAGCCGGAACTACAACGCTGCACTGTCCAAAAACTGCTTTAAAAAATCAAAGATTAATTTTTAAGTCGTGGTCTGCATTGCGGTTTTCCCCTGCAAGCCAATTAAAATTCTAACTGGAGTTTTCTATATGAAATAATATAATATTTTTTTTATCCATTATAATATACCATGCGGTATTTTCGCCGATGTGCACAATTTTTTCACCGAAATACAGTACAGAAGGACTTTTACAGAGTCCGACTGGCTAGCTACCACCCCACAGGTGAAATCTGCCACCATAACAGCTCTGGCTGTGTTCTGGCAGTATTAATGTGGGAGCCAGTACCCTTGAAATCAAAGGCTCTAAGATCAGATGAGCCTTTAGTCTGGCAGCACATTGAGCGACGCTTTCTTGTTTAGTGTCTCATTAGATCTAGAACATATTAAGAAGGTTCTAAAATTGTAATAACAGGAATTATTGACTCAATGGAATAGTTACTATGCGCATGGTAGGTACAACCATTGCGCTAATTGCAAAATTATGGAACTCTTTCCTTGAGTGTATAATTCAGGTTTGTGAAATTTTTGAATCCTATAAATACATAAATTAATATGTTCTAGATTCTAGAGCAAACATCCATAGTAGGCTACTCCACCATTTACCGTTTGTGTTTAGTCTGATGAAAAATACTGCAATTAATTTTTCCTGCGTCCTAAATTGAGTACCGCCTATATCGGTAGATTGCAGCGTACGTAGCTTAGCCTCTAACTGCGCGAAATTGTCACCTGGCGCCCCACTCGCGATATTAGTGCGAAATTTATGACACGCCAGCTCGACGCAGCTCGGCCAATCGTATTTATTGCTGGTGATCCGAGAATGAGTATAGCTGCGGAGTAAAAGTTTTTATTGAAAAAACAAATATCATAAAAGCCAAAATTTGAATTTCAATGTTTTCAACGTTAAAAAGCTATTTTCAAATATCAAAATGTTCCTAGTTTTCTAAGATAAAATTTACTACAGGTTGTATCAATCCGATTTGTCGATAAAAAAAACTGAATAAACGCAATATGAATTATTGAACTTGATTAATTGAAGATTAAGCATTATCCCTGGACAAAAAGTAGATTAACAAAGCCTATAACTAACCTTTCATCAAAGTTCAGTGGTTTAGATGTGAAAACGTAACAATCAGACAGTTATTTTTGGATTTATTACTTAAGAATGGATCAAAAATAAAGTATAAAAATCAGTCAAATTACTAAAAGGATTAAACCATGAAATTTCAATGAACATTAATTAGCACACCAATTTAATAATTAGATTTCAAATGCCACTTGAAACTATTCAGCAACCGCTTCTCATATCAGCCCGGTGATTATTTTATGCGCATACTTAATTAGTGTTGCCCAAATGCAAGAACAAGACGAGACTTAGCCAGTCTTGGTCTTGGTCTTGCGCCAATACACCTGGTCTTGGTCTTGGTCTTGGTCTTGCGCTCCCAGTCTTGGTCTTGGTCTTGGTCTTGCAGCAAGAGTCTTGCAAGTCTTGCAATTACCTATTAGTCTATTACTATTTATTAAAGTTTACTTTAAATCTTAGAAAAACGTATTAGAATTGGAACATTGTGAGCTTGAATTAACATAGCCATAGTAAAGATCAAGCAGATTAATAAATAACTGAAGATTTGATAAGAAATTCGAAAAATCAACTGACCTATATGTCGTTTTCCATGGAAGTCTACTACCTATCCTTACCATTTTATCCTAATCATAATACTTCTTGCGTGATCAGTATAATGTATTCATTTTCATTCTAAGCACTCTGAAACTTATTTATTCTTTGGAACACCTGTAGGTACTCTTAAAATTCGGAATTATTTTGCATGAGTATACCTACGCCCTATGGCGGCAATCAAATAGTGTCAAATGTTATGATTTCGGCGTGGCGGCAACGATTGTTTTAGATTTCAAAAGAAGCCGCCGCGCCGGCCCGTGTATCATAACCATGTACTTCCGAAAAGCGGCAAATTTCTTTGAGAAGTAAGTACAAAACCTTTGATGCCGCATTATCAAAGTGCCGATGGTTAAAACATAACTATGCATGCACTCAGTTTGATTTTAACTCTTAAACACACGACCGAAAGCCGGGTGTCGCGTAAACAATAGATTTTCTATTGTGTCTGGTTTTCTGGGGCTTGATGGATTAATAGATATTTTTTTATTCGCTATGTTTATGGTATTAGTCGTAATGCGCATAGGTCCAGTTTTTCATATTCTTTGATACAGTTTTTTGCGTCTCATAGAATTCCTAAGCGTACCTACCTATACACCGAACTGTTACACCTAACTACTCAGTGAAATAGCGCTAAGTCCTAGCTGCAAGACGCAAGAGTCTTGCAGGCTATGTCTTGTTCTTGCTCAAGTCTTGCACGGTCAGTCTTGGTCTTGGTCTTGCTAAAAATACGCGGTCTTGTTCTTGGTCTTGGTCTTGCAAAAACGCAAGAACAAGACCAAGACTGCAAGACCAAGACTGAATTTGGGCAACACTATACTTAATGGAAATCGTACCTGTATCGGTTCAGATTCTAATGGAACATTAAAGCGTCAGATAGTTTTAGATCGTCTGGTGCAGCCACGAATAGCCGGATCAATACGGCAAACCAATCTATTTAGCCCGGCGCGATTGGCTCACGCTGAAATAAATGCTACTTCAACCTTTGTCCCTTTGTCCGGCTGCATTTTACCAGATAAAGAAGAATAAAAGGCCTATTTTAACAGAATTTTCTCTGTATCGTGCAAAGAAGTTGCTGTGAAAATCTTCGTGGTTTTATTGTTAGTCTGTAATGGTATTTTGAGCTCTCATTGACGTGAGATCGTTTTTGCGACAATAGCTACAAACTCTAAGTAGAATTCATGGCCGGTGGTTATAAGTCATCGGATCTGAAAAAACCGGTAGTCGTGGGTTCGATTTCCACCTTGGGTCTGGTTGGTAGAACTTTTCCGGCAGACTGAATCCAGCTGGCTGGCTCGCTACCAAACAGGTGAAATCTGCCGCCATAATAGCTTCTGCTGTGTTCCAGCATAAATAATGTAGAAGCCAGCACACTTGAAATTAAACGACCAAAGATCATATAAGACTTCTAATTCCATGAGAAGTGTCAACCAACTGATGAGATTCATGAAAAAATTGAGGAACTTATGACTTTAATCAATTCTACGGCCCGTCTGATAGAAAACGGTTACCGTCGCCTATGGAAGCTTGAGGCATCACACCTGTATCCCCGATCACGTGCATGACTGCCAACTAAACTTCAAAAAAAACTGAACAGTTTCGTAAACATCACATAGAAGTGGTTTATTTGTCGTTTACCGAAAAATCCTATTGATGCTCAACAAAAGGTACTTGAATAACCCGAACAGTTCCGCCCTCGGCGCGTCCCACCTGGATATTGGATAAGGTCTATTGTTTTTAAAACGGTCGCAGCCATTTATCAGTGTCCACTTTTGTTCCGAGTGGTTTTTTAATATCATAGGTGCCCGACATAAAAGTGGAGGAATACTGTTGAATAAATATCTAAAATCGATAAAGCTTGGAGAGTTTAAAGCGGATTGGACCCCGTATCTGGTAAAATGTTTATGATTTTTGATTTAAAAGAATTTCCTTCAATTTTTATTTACGTTAACCGCATAACGAGTTACAAGCTTAACTTCGAAAAATCTATACCAATATTATAAATAGGATATGATGTGAACAAACGAGTTCTTGTGAATTTAATACATACGAGATTTAAATAAGTGTGACTGCGAGTATATAGGCTTAAACAGACAATATTAAATTAATTATTGTGTCATTAAATGTACCATGTAAAGTATATTTTTTAACTTCTATCTAATACGTAATACGTAGTATATAAGGGTTAATTGCCTGGTTCGAGGATTTTGAAAATAATATTACCTACTTAAACCTTAGATGATTACGACGATATTGAGGTCTAGTTAAGGCATCGAACCCTAAACCTTTAGACTTGTGTGGAATGCATGACAAAAGCAATTAAACTATAAATAGATATTACTACCAGAAGTAATAAGGCGCCAACAAATAAATATTATATTATGAGCTTAAACTCTATTCCGAAAACGGACATAGCTCGTGGTTATGATTACAGTACAATCCGCACTTGATAAGCGTGGTGATTAAGCCAGTATCAAAAACTGTAGAGATGGCTTAATTTCCATGATGAAAGACTTTGCCCCAAGTGGGCCATTAAATTGGCAGGTACTTTAACTCTTGGCCGACTAACTGTTCCACAAGGGTGATCTACAAGAGACACGAAACTAACAACTAAGCTGGATCAGATAAAGCCGTTTGAGTACTGACTAGGATTAATGGCAGTGACGTCTTCAAATACATCAACTCTGTACTCCTAGTTAACACATCTGTTCCAACTTCGATCCACGGCTAAGCTGAAAACTGAGTGATTAATCAGACCTATCCAACTTGCTCCGGACAGTGTCTAGCGAAATCTATGTCGACGTAAATATGCAAACTAGATGGAACAAAGTTTATGAACTGTAATCAAAGTAAACACACCGTATTGTCGCTTGATAAATTGAAAATGTATGTAGTCGTCATGATAAATAAGAGTTTAATTGTTAAAAGTTAATGTGACATTTTTGGGCGTACATGAAGCCCTATGTTTAATATGCATTTGTCCAACTTACATAATTATACGATGTCAAAGCTTTTTCCCAGAAACTGATAAGACTGTTTCTTAGTGGGGAATACATTACAACGTAGGTCAAGAGTAGTCATCGTCTACTTTCTTACACTCTACCGTTCTTCTTAATCTTAATCTTGAGAGACGATTTTTTTTTTCGCAGAAGGCCACCATCTTCTAGGTATTCCATTTTTTAACAAAGCAAAGATCACGCCCGGCGCCCTCTAGTTCGTCGCGAATCACGTGTATCGCCTCATTCCCTCAATCAAAAAAACTCGTGTAATCTTAAGACTTATATTTGTTATTGCTTACTTTTCCTCCGCGTTCTCTCTCGAAAATAACATAATTTGCCGTTTTATTTCATTAAAGCGTCTTTTTCTTTTTATACTTGAATACATAAGTAGTTAGTAGTTTATTTGTGCGTGTGTTTGTCTAAATAAAACACTGCTGAAAAGGATAGCGATAGTTGCTTAATGTAACCTTCGAAGCCCCCTATATTTTTCCACTAATGAAGTGGTCTGCAAACGCCACAGTCAGTGTAGGAGAGAACTAGTAGATTAATCTCATGTGGACAGTGTATTTACACTGTTTTATAGTTTGATTACAATACAACATGATAATTACCTAGATTTAAAAGCCATGAACTTCTCGTCGTTGTAAAGTTTTATATTTCACCAGACTCCCATGTTATACGAAGTTCTACAATAATGTGATTTATTCCGATTACAAAAAGGAGATTCTTTAAAATTGATGGTAATATTATTAATGGTAATGTGTGTTTCTAAGAGAAGTGTTTGATATCAGATACAAATATCTGGGCAAATAAATTATAGCAATAATGACTGAGGTTGGCGTATCGGTATTTTTTTACCATCTCGTATCAAGAGAGAGAGAAACAAACACAAAAGACAAATGGTAATTTACAGTTATTAGTTGTTGTTTACATGTTTGTGGTGAGAAAATAAATAAACTTATTATTAATTAATAATAGTTAATAGTTTGTATTTATGCAGATTACTGTTTCTTGTTCTCAATTAAATAAAAATACGGAACTGCATGTCGACTTTGTGCAATATTCATTGATAAAAGAAGTAAATAATGTAACCTAGCGCTAATTGCAGAAAAATCTTCACATATTTTCATATAAGGCACCGGCCCTACAATGCACATGCCCTATCTATATATATAAAACTCAAAGGTAACTGACTGACTGACTGACTGACATAGATAGATATCAACGCACAGCCCAAACCACTGGACGGATCGGGCTGAAATTTGGCATGCAGGTAGATGTTATGACTTAGGCATCCGCTAAGAAAGGATATCTCGATATTCTCACGGGAACGGGAACCACGCGGGTGAAACCGGCGGGCGGCCGCTAGTTGTTTGTATAAAGGTGGTAATGTTCCATACTGTTGCCTATTAATCTGTGTCGTCGGCGGGAAGGGAAAGGTGTATCGGCTGGTATGATTCCGGAGCAGGCTATTTTCCGGTACGCTGGCCGGCGCCCGCTTGTGATGTAAAATGACACCTACCCTTTGTTTCGCTTGGTTTCATATTAAATCAAATACGTGTTGTACGCCGGCGCCATATCATGCGTCGATGATATTTACGGTTTTCTACACGCACTCGAAAGTTCTGATGAAATATTTCAGCTATAGGTAACCAAACGATTGGCAAATAATATTTCTTTACAAACTTTATGTCCTGGTATTATTTACAATAAAACACAGAATTTTTAAACGGCACGAGAATTCCAGCACCGGAAAATCAGTGTAAAAATTTTGTTGAACTAAAAAAATCCTTTTAAACCACTGGTTTAGAAATACAGTTGTTATGACGGCCGGAATGGACTCGTCTAGATAATAACCGGAAAGTTGCTTAGCGTTAGAAAATTATGTTTCATTTTTAATTTTACTTTACAAAAATACATGTACATAACGATCTTGTGTGCTTATACTTTAAATTGCTCTTTATCTCTGCAGATAGACTGCTAAGCTAATAGCTGTGTCTTATTTTTCCGCGATTAAACTAATAAAGTCACGCACAAGTTGTAGTGGCCACACTTACCATCATATGCATGCCTGTCTATCAACTGAAGCAACTATAGTGCTATCGATAGTATCGATAATATCGATACTATCGATAGCCCAATCCAGGCAATACTATCGCGGGTAAGCAATACTATCGATACTATCGATAGTATTGTTGCTCGATAGTATCGATACTATCGATCGTCTTTTTACTATCGAGTAACAATACTATCGATACTATCGATAGTATTGCCTGGATTTAGACTATCGATAGTATCGATAGACTATCGATACTATTGATATGACGTCAACTATCGATAGACTATCGATAGTTTAGCGATTGTGGACTATCGATGGGCAACTCTAGAAGCAACATAAAAAACTTAACGAATTAAATCTTAGTACAATACAATCTTTATATTATTTAAGCCCAATGTTTTAATTGCTTAACAGCAACTGTGATCACGGTAGAACTGCGTCAAGGGGTATTTAAATAAATACATTTCTTTCTACCGACACTTATACAATTACTTGGAATCAAAAACAATCGTCATCAATATCATTATATTATGTCATTTTCAACATAGCTTAGGCAAATAGCGATTTTGAACACTAAAATTTCTGATTAAAATGAAAACTACATAATAGGAAAGTCGTCAAACAAATATCACTTAGGACTCCTAAATATTTTACAAAGAAATAATCTAAACTTTTCACTTATTCGCTGGGGTACTTTTTCGCGACATAAACTTGTCGCATAAGAAATAATCTAAACTTTTCACTTATTCGCTGGGGTACTTTTTCGCGACATAAACTGGCCGCATATAATTGACGCGCGCAGCGACCTACAACGCGAGTCGGTCTGTGTAAACAGGGATTTCCTTAGCCGGTCGTAAATCTGTTCCCGGTCTGGTTTATTTGATTAGGCAGGAGCGGCCGGGCGCCGCGAGACATAACCCGCTTTATTGCTTTACTAAATAACTAGCAGACCGCAGCCCCATGAAAACGATGGACTTTTTTATTCGCTTCGAGCCCTGTTTGGTTTGTAAAAAGTATTGTTCTGTATATAAACAACAGGCACACACTATACTTTGACTTGTATTCATGATATGTATTATAAGCAGTATTCCCTAGCGGACTTGATTTGGAGTGCTTGTTTGAGAGGCTGTCCCACCACATCTCTGATTAGGTATACACTCATACAGAGACCTCCAAGTGATATTGGTTAGGTTATGTTCCTTAGAGGCCCTAAGAGGTCCTAAGAGCCTGTGCATAAACAGCGGAGTGCCACACAAAAAAGTTTTCGCCGCCAAACACGATCAACTCCCATCGACCTCAGTTTATCAGACATTAAATAAACTGGTGGCAATATCGGGGAATTTCTTACTCCAAATTAAGAAGCGCGGTTTGTGTATACAAATAAACTGAAGGCTAAATCTTAATTAATCTGTCCATCGCTAACCCTTTAACCGCGCATCACTCCGCTTAACTTTTCCTAATTCGCTAAAAGACTTAGTGATTCGTCAACAAAATTTAAATAACATAGTTAATCCAATAACATTTACATTATTTTATGTTACATGGGAATTGGGCACACAATCATACAATGATTACCACTACGAGTATGATAAGATATTATGTGACGGCCGTACACGAATTAACATTATTTATTTATTTGATATTATGGTAATATGACGAGTGGTAAAGAAAATAAATACGAGACGCCTTATTTAAAAAATACTCATATTATTTTTATTCTTTTGTATTTTCACAATAATCATAAAAAACATCACCACCTAAAAATCAGGAACTACCTAAATATAAACAACGCTAAATAA
The DNA here is from genome assembly GCA_949319885.1 of Mecyna flavalis. Lineage (NCBI taxonomy): Eukaryota > Metazoa > Arthropoda > Insecta > Lepidoptera > Crambidae > Mecyna > Mecyna flavalis. Next base: position 8,023,203 of record OX439426.1, read on the forward strand.
TAAAATAGATATACAACTATTTACTATTATTTTTCATGATTCTAATAAAGTAAATATTCTTCTAGTTTGACATCAGCACATTCAAGGACCACTTCATTTGAAACTGGTACATCTGAAAATATCCATAAGTCAATCCAACAGTATGTACATATTAAAGTTATTAAATATAAAAATTGCCCACAAAAAATCATGCATACCTTTACTTTCATTAGCCAAGACAATTTAATGCAAAAAAAGCAAATAATTGCTCTTGTTTTCTTTAGTCAAGAAAAGAGCAAATGCTTAGTCCTCTTCGATCATGCACTTAAAAATACATAATTCAAATTTTGAATCCGCTGCATTTATTTTCTTATTACACATTATATTGTTTATTATTCGTAAGTCTTAAGAGTATTAAACTGTAATAAATTAAAATGATTGAATCCTACTTACCTAAATGTAGATATTTATCTGCATAGCCACTGTCGTGTCTAGAATATTGGATGGCCTCTCTTAAACTGTCAACGATGGCATACCCCAAACACACCGGGGGCTCACCGACAGCTGTAATGATTGAAATGCATACCTCATCTACTAATAAAATAAGTAATACAATTTCTATGCTCTATCAAAGTCTATGACAGACACACAAACCTTTTGAGCCCAAAATTCCAACTGGATTTGCCGATCTTCTTCGCAAATACACACGGAAGTCATGTGGTATATCTTTTGCTCCGATTATTTTGTAGTTCCAGGTTCGATCAGTATATGCTTCTCCTGTCTTTTTACTAAACTTAAACTCCTCTACTATCCATGAACCTAATGCTTGAATGAAGGCTCCTTCAACCTGCAATTAATTTATTTGATACAAGGATTGTGAATAAAAATTATTAAATTACTGCTTAGATAAATTTCAAAGCAGTTGGGCAAACTTTAAGATGTTATGTTTGTTATGTAACTTCAATATTAACAAACAATTATTATTTGTTAAAAAATCTTACTTGGCCTAAATCCAGGACTGGATTGATACTGCGACCAGCATCTTCAAACACATCGGCCCTTACTATCCATTTCCGACCGGTCAAAACATCAATTTCAGTTTCGACGACACTTATTCCAAAGATTGTGTAATTAACCAATCGAGGATCATTTGGGCTTGTTAGGTAATTAGCTTGTAAATTGATGCCTTGCTGGTCCGCGGCATACACAATTTCTTGCCACGTGGCTGTAGGCATAGCTGCGCAAACTGGTGCTAAACGGGCCTTAATCTCATCACAAGCTCTGATCACAGCATACGCGCAACACTCTGTTGTTATACTTGAACCGGTTCCAAAATTATTTGGGCTAGTTATGTTTGTTGAAGGCAATATAGCAACTTTCTCAACAGGCACTTGCAACTCAAAAGCAGCCACCTGCGCGATTCTAGTAAATATTCCTTGACCTATTTCAATTCCTCCTATATTCACAATGACGCTACCATCACTGTGGTATACTGAAACCAAAGCTGAATAATTTCCCACGTATGCAGTTGGGAAAGCACTTAAATTAAATTTCATTCCCCTTTTCTTCCATCTATTTTGACTGTTGAAATGTTTTATATATTTTTGTCTTTTATTATAATGTACTCTTTCCAAAAACATGGGCAGGAGTTCAGGAAATATGTTGTCTTCTTTCCTATAGTTAGCCTCACGTACTGACATAGGATCTTTATCTAATTCATTTGCAATATGTCCCATGATGTGTTCGATGGCTGCAATACCTTGGTATCCACCTTAAATATTCAATTAATAATAAATTAAAATATATATTAATTTTCCCTAGACATTATTTACACAGCAAAGTCTAAATAGTCTATTCCAATGTTATATTTAAAACAATAATGAATTGATAGTTTTTTGACTAGATATACAAAATATATTTCATGTTTATATTAGTGATACAAACCTGGTGCTCTCATATAACAGTTGCCTGGTAGGTCAGTCAATACACCAAATGAATCAACTTTCCACCTACTAGTGTTGTAGCAACTTTTAAAGGAACTAGTTGTCAAAAGGTTTTCATTTTCATTGGAGCTTATACCGTCATTGTTATAAAATACAGCATCCATGTACTGGATTTCACCTCTTTCATCCACACCAACCTTGAACGTATAAAATAAGGAATTATACAACCAAACCCAAACAGTCGTTATAATATTGTGCCGCCTTACAGATTTTTATTGTTTATACTTTTTTAATATTTTGTATTTTTTTATAAAAAACTGTCAAACAATAAAATTAAGATAAAAATCCCTTAGTATAAGTCAACACTAGATATAAGTTAAGTTGTAAAAAAACCTAATATTAATTTTTTCTAGTGTGTCGTATGTTACTAAATGAAAAATTTATATGAATCTTCATAGTCTTACTCTTATTTTTACGACCACAATGTTATGTAATGTAAACTGACCTCATAATCGAGTCGGCTGTTGCAACGTCTTCCGGTCGCTCTCATAATACTTGGCATGCGCATTGCCATTCTGCATGGTTTATTAAGTTTTTTGGTCACCACCGCCACTGCACATGCGGCTAAATTTCCTCGACTCAACTTACATCCAAACCCTCCACCGCATCTTCTAGTAATTACAGTCACTCTACAATAAATTAATAAAATATGTAATTTTAGAGCGTATTAATCACGCTGAGTAAAATATAAATAATGCGAAAGTAAAAACTAGACTTACAAACTCTCAGGTATTTTCAAAGCTTGGGCAACAGCGGCTTGAGTATGATCAAGATGTTGAGTGGCTGTATAAACTTCTATTTTTTCATCGACTGGTTTTACAGCAGTTGTGTGTAATTCCATCATAAAATGATAAACTGTTGGACTACAAAATTGGCCCTTTATAACTTTTTTTACATTAGTTCCTCTATCAGTCGGTGTTATGCCCGGGTATGGAACTAGCCTTTTCTCGTCTTTAGGAGCTTTGATCGCATCTTCAATAGTAAGCACCAATGGCTTGGTAGAAACATTTTTGCAAATAACCTTAACGAAATTTGCTGCTCGATCAGCAATCGCTTGAGTTTTAGCGACAACAATTGCTACGGGCTGATTAAAGTACAGAATTTTGTGACTTGCCAGTATTTCTTCATTCTCTGGTATGTTAAACAAGCCAATTCTAGAATAACTATTCGTTCCAGGGATATCAGCTGAGGTTAGAGTAGTAATAACCCCTTTAATTTTCTGCCAAAAAAGATAAAATTGACTTTTAATAAAAGTAATAAAAAATCTTAACAAGCATTCAAAAATATGCATCTACTAACCATCGCTTCTGATAAGTCAATAGACTCTATATCTCCTTTGGCCACTGTAGATAGGACGAACGCAGCAAATACTTCGTTTTTAATAGTTGGCATGTCATCACTGTATTGTGCCTCTCCAGAACACTGAATCATACCCTCCCTCTTTAGCAACGGTTGAGTGATTGGATAATCCTTTTTATCAGAATCATACTCTTGGTAGCTATGACTAACTTTTGGTCTATCTTCTGATGGTGTAGTGCTGCCAGTTTTATAATATGCATTTAAAATATCAGGAGGGCAAAGCTTTAAGATACACTGAAAGTAATTTTTTTTTAAATATAATGGATTTAAGTTAGTGTGGTAGATAGTGTGTTTTTGATTTCAATTGTGACTTACTTTATAGAACAAACTAATTGCCAACTTTTTCCTGAAACTGGGAGAAGGTTCTGGTGGAATATCGATTGGATTTATGTCTGATTGCAAGCAGTGCAAGGCTCCTTGTAATACGTGGTTATCGAAAATATTTTTTCCGATCAAAAATTTCTCAGTCAAATATGCGTGGGTAAAAGATGGAGTGATGCCACCATACACGATACTAGCACTTAAAATTTTATGCGACTCAGGATTCATTTCAAAAAGAAATGCTGCGTTGACCTCCGCGTGCGAATTTTGTTCTCTTGGTGTAATCTGTAATAAATCTTTATTTTAAAACTCTGCTTACCCTTTTATTTTGAATATATGTACCTAACTAATAAACTTTTACACAAACATTTAAATCTTCCATATATGCATTTCAGAATACAATATCAATAAAACTTACCTTATATGTGACTAATTCGTATGATTTTGAAAGTGGAGGAAGCTTTATCTTTGTCATTATTTTGCCATTAAGATTTTCCGTCAAAAATTCTGGTAAACTAAGCTCTTTTTCTTGCTTTTGCCGATCAACTGCAAAATAAAAAAGGAATTGATTAATATGTGACTAATACTATAAAATCTATACTAACAACGTAGTGGCGCCCTCATTGAATTAAAACCCATTACATATTATTAAAAAAAGTAAATTTATACGTTGTCAAAACAGGACTCTAAATATTTCCCATTCGATATACTCGTAGTAACCAAAAGTGCCCATAAAAGCTGTTTTTGGTGCTTTTGAATACTACACTAAAATAACTATTTTATCCTCTTGTTTAAAAAAACTGACGCTACTTCTCACCATCGGGGCGCATCGCTGCGAGCCTTCCGTGCGCCGCCACCTACGCCGTCACCTACGCCGTCACCTGCGCCGTCACCTGCGCCGTCACCTGCGCCGCTTGGGGCGTGTGCCCTACGCCGTCACCTGCGCCGTCACCTACGTCGCTCGGGGCGCGTGCCCTTCACTTGCTGTCTGGACTTCCCTGCGTGCCTGCCTACGTCCTACGCCCTAATCTAACCCTATTTTATTATTACTTCTTTATTACTATTTAGTATTTTAGTATTTTAGTCTGTAAGCTATAGGACGTGGCATTTTATTAAACTTTTGGCTTTCAGTTATGTCATCTTTTATCCGTAACGTGACAGTTAGTGATCAGGATTCTTTGATCTTTTTATCAATTGTTTAATCATTGAGGGCGGCACCTTTAGGCTCTATGTTCCTTAATATGCTATCGAGCATTTCACAAAACTTACGTCTGTATAAAAAAATATAGATTTTTAATATCAAAATACTTACTTAGAGTGATACTAGCTCCAACACAATCAAGCAAAAGAAATACATCCGACTGGAAGTCTGGGTGATCGTGTTTTAAAACCAAATTGCCCGCCAGTGTACCAATCTAGAGAGTAGTAATTAATAATTAAGTCATATAAAAAAAAACAAGTTATCGGCCCTAAAATTAGTCAAAAATTATGACAAGGTCTAAATTAACTAAAATTTTAATCCTTACATTTCGTACAGGAATGTGTGCCACGCGCTCCAAGTGGTCATACAACTGTTTCAAATACCAAAAGTCAGTATTAGATTTACTCATCTGACGGAATAGCTGCATAGTGTCAGTAAGAGTCATATTGGCCCCGAGGACTAAGTTCACGTCCAAGTAATGTGTTTGCAACTCTTTTATCTGACTGATGTCTATTAAAACCTTTGGAAACTTTATAATTGGCCTTACACCTGTAATGTTTTAGACAAATAATCATTGAGTCACATAATTAAAAATATACGTACATTTAATCATAAGGCATAATTTATCACGTGCTCTGTATTTTCTAAATTACCTTTGGAAGTATTTCCTGCTATCAACATATACGATTCATAACCAACTTCATCTAAGGTTTTAAATATTGTATTAACATTATTCGCCGTAAACCACAGTTTACCATCAGCAAGCTTCATTTTCTTTGGTACTATCGATGGCGTGTCGTCGCCTTTAACATTAACCATACACCATTCTTGCAACTCTTTCGAACAAGTATCATTACATCCTTCCCCTGTTTTTGGACAAACGTGTTCATGAATGTCTTCAATATCATGTATTTTCTGAAATGCTGCGGGACTTGCATCAACAGCCAATGATTTAAAAGCTTCCAAAATGGGCCTGTAGCCTGTGCACCGACACAAATTGCTTCCAAACGATTCTTCTATCTCCTTTTCAGTTAAATCATGTTTTGCTTGCAGTAAGCTAAGGAAATCAGAAGTTTGAACAAATATTTAAGAAACAGACTACAGATATATTTTTATACCGTTATATGTGCGTGCAAGTATTTATGCATATTAAGTTTGACAATTTATTAAGATTTATTTTCATTCTCAAGTCCTTAATAATTCATTGATCTTATACTTCTTATTATTGATTTAAAAATGGCTAAACGCCTTACCTGTACATGCTCATAACAAACCCCGGGCTACAATAGCCACACTGAGAGCCGAAGTAATGGTTAAGACGCTTCTGTATAATGTGGTAACCATCTTTCCTATTTCCTATGCCTTCGATGGTGGTAATGTGCCAGTTGTCACACGACATGATAGCCACCATGCACTGCAAGTCACATAATATTTTCCTGTACAAAATAAACTTAAAAATTCGATAAATAAGGAAAGTAGAATTTGCGAAGTCCAGAATTACTTACATTTAAATACGAAAGCGAAATATGCTGTACAGTCTACCCGATGTTTCAGGTCAGAACATTAGAGGAAATCTAAATCGCACAGGATCACACAAAAGAGTGTTCGTTTCGTATTGTTAAATAAGTTTAAATCATACTGGATTTTCTTTAAATATCTATGTCTTATTAATTTTTTGCCCTTTCTAGTGGGTTTGTGGCTCAAGCCCTGGTCGCCATGGATTGCACTGCATATTTCAATTTACAGAAATTTTAAATCAACTTAAAAACTTACTGAATTGACGGAAAATGAATGATCTTCGCCCGGAACTGAAACGTTGACGACGCAGGCACCACATCCTCCCTCCAAACACATGTACTTTGTGCCACGGAGGTCTGCATGTCGTCGGATAAACTCGTTCAAAGTCGTGTCCACAGAAAACTCACCACCAGCTTAAATACGTCAATCAATTTACTATGTATTCTATAAACCTACTCTTTAGATATATGAAGTTATGCTTCCTCACCACTGTATTTCTTTCCATTTATTGTAAAATTAACTCTGTCCATGGTCGATACACACCTCAGCTCATTCAATTAAAGCGAAACTATGACGATATGCTGAACAGTAATGCTAACACTATATAAACATCAAATATGCTATGTAGCCTTTCCCGTGACTTCTCTTAGTTAATTTTTAACCACAGACTTAGCAATGAATCATCTCTGACGACGGTTTAGTTTAACAAGGATTAGATTGCCGTGTGTACCAAATGAATGTTGATTAGTTACTACAGCACGTATTATAATTGGTCCCTTTTATTTAATACTATGATAATATTATTCATCATTCTCATCTTACTGCAATGCTTTATCTTACTTACTAGATACAATAAGAATAATTTAGAATAAAGTTTGAAATGACCGACAAAATGACGTTCCTTTTTTCCATTATATTACGTGTATTTATATACATAGGTATCTTTATTTATTGTGAAAATCACGGATATTCACTTTAACAATATTATTTACAAGGCACTCGTGTGCTCACAAATAATAACTTACATCAAAAACTTAAGAACATTATGTACATTTTAATATCTTAATAAAATCATAACTGTAGGTAGATAAAAAACAGGTTTGATTTATTAGGAAATAATATTTCTAATATTTTACACCTAAAGCAATATAAATCCATAGCTTACACTATTTTTTCTGAAAGCAGACAGGACAGACACACAACTGTAAAATGTTACATTACATAGCAATCTTGTAATTAACGTGTCTTAAAATGTTGTTAAAGGATGCCGCATATTATTTTGGTAGTTGGTTTTCAATAATTGATTCATTAACATGTATGAATTTATAATCCTTTTAAGCGCACGCAAGCTATACATTAACTCCTGCATTTTGTTATTAAAGGTGCTGTTGTTTCCTGTAATTGAAAATGATTATGTCGAGTTTTATAAATAAAACCATTATTAATACTTACTCGTATAGCAATTTAATTAAACCTAGGACATTGTTTTTAAATGTTACTGCCATTGTGTACCAGTGAGGCCGCCAGTAAATATGAAAACTGTGTCCGAGGTCACATGTTCCGTCCCTGGATCGGTCAGCAAAATGTGGATTTTTTCGCTGGAAATTAAGTATTTGTGAAAAAGAAATGTGTCAAGCACTTCTGTGTTTCGGGGAAAGTTCACTGAAGCTAGTGAAATTACTAGGTATACTCGTATGAGACCTAATAACTGTCGTCTCGGTGTAGCGGGCGCAGGGCAGTGCCAGACAGTAACTACATAGTTACTGTTTGTCACTGAACTGTCTAAGGGCAGACGTGGCGCTTACTACTAAGTGTACGATCTGCTCGTCTACGAATATTTGTCTAATCATTCATTCATGTATGGAAGTTTTGTTTTTGCAAAAAACTTTGTCTATCTTTAAACAACAACAACATTTCCTAATTTAATCTACATAGATAAATTATGCGTGTTTAAGAATGAGTGTTTTCTCATTTCCCCAGAATTATCTCTTTTAATACTTAACTTTTATCATTAATTAATGTAAATAAATAGCGGTAAAGGTTTGTTGTTCATTTAGTTCCTTAGTTCCGAAAACGTGATTCTTGAAATAATGTGTCCATAAATAAACATTTCGCTTCGTTGGATATGAATAGTTTTGTTTTGTTACAAGGTTGCGTTAGTTTCGAAACAGAGCTATTAAATAGTCGTTTTGTAGCAAGATAAAAAGTTAGATTTTTTATAAACTAAATTTCAGTTGGTAGACGCTTGTAGTCATCATAGCCTCAATGTTGGCCGCTGTAGGTAGCTAGGTATGTGTAGGCCTATTTTATTGGGACAGACGTTCAACAAAAGGCATTACTTGAAACTCACAAAACCAACAAACGCGGGCTTCACTGCTCTTCAAGCCTATCACATTTGGGTTTGGTCCTTTCTTTTAAACTTTTGTCAGCAGGATTTTTTCAGCGGCTACTTAAAAAAATTTCCCCTTTCTACATGTAAATTAATTTCATACAAACCTGTTCAACACTTAGAGTACAAGAACACACACATAACATTACCCATATCATGTGATGCCTATTCCGTAAAGACAGAGTCATTACTTAATCCGCCATTGAGCCAGTCTAATATCCAAAATATTAAAATTATTTCAATATCTACCAAGATCACAGTTACCAACCACTTGGGCTGGTCAATAGCCACAAGGCTGGCACCGGCTCGTCCCAATAGGGTGTAAAGGGTAAACCGGGGGAGTTTAGTGGGTAGTGAACGCTTTAGTCTCGAGTCCCACACACGGCCGCAGGACTAGCTAGCCTGCGGTTATGGTGCATAAACGCATTCTCGAAAAAAAAGACATTATTGATTGACCAGCATTTAATTGACGCGCGCAGCGACCTACAACGCGAGTCGGTCTGTGCAAACAGGGATTTCCTTAGCCGGTCGTAAATCTGTTCCCGGTCTGGTTTATTTGATTAGGCAGGAGCGGCCGGGCGCCGCGAGACATAACCCGCTTTATAGCTTTACTAAATAACTAGCCACGCAACCAAATGATTTTTATTACCATCCATAATTCATTCAAGGGAAGATATTAAATCTGCGAATATTAAAGTGGTTATTATTTACTTGCTGACAGAGCCTATAACTTACGTGATTATTATATAGTAATTGTTTTATGCACATATTTAATTGTACACACTGTACTGTATTTATGAGAAGACGTGGTAAAATACATTATAATATTTCCCAAAGAGTTTCCGGTAACCATTTGGTTTTGTTTTGTTATCTATTATGTATCCTAGCTACTGGCACTAAATCTGTGCCAGTTTTTAACGTTTGCTCTGATATCAAAGATCGACAGCGACGCGGCTTTTGCCAGCGCACTTTGCAGATTACTCGATCTGTGCTCTCTCGGCTGTTTGACACCGACGCGATCCATGCCTCTGACGTGGAATTTCAACTACAAATCACCTTGAGACGTACCTTTTTCATAAATCGTGTACCTATTGAACATTGATATCCGTCCGGCGTGTTTTTAAAGGTCGCTTACAGCATCTACGATACGCGTATCACAAAAATGTTATAGCAAACGTCTATTTATCCTGGAACATTATCAGCGCAGCGTCATCTAGCTCTATACCTACTATTGCTGTACTATGGCTGTCAGATAAGGGATAAACATAAATAAATGATGTTTTACTTTTGTAAATACAAACATGTACTACATACCTTTATTTTACATAGAAAACACCCAGATTAATAAAAACAGGTTCCCACACAAATACATATTTGTACTGTGTGGGGATCGAACCCAGGACCTCTATGTACTAGCTAATTTCTAAACCATTATACCAAATTGGACTTCAAACATACGTGACTTTTCTTAATGGCCTATTACAATTTTTCGACTTAATCCGTTGGTAAGAATAACCTCATTCGCACAACACGATGCCTCTTCACACATTATTTGAAAAAAAAATTAAGATTTCTTTTACCTGTATATTATCTTTGCATGAAAATTCCTAATTGATAGTTACTTGATTCTGTAAATATCAAAGGAGAAAGTAAATTACACCCAAACATTACAGTCGACAGCACATGTAGGCCAAACTATTTGCAATTGGCAAAATGCCTTATAGTCATGGTAATAAAGTCTTATGATAGCTTTAAAGCAGCTACTCTACCATGTCGGCTGTACACTTAAAACGATGTCTTGAATCAGTGCACTGAGCAATGTGTGGCGGCCAGTAAGCACTGGGTTATCTATGCGGATCCCTGAAAACTTAAATTACATAAAAATACCTCTCCAAATAAAGCTGTAAGGAATTTGGTTTACAAGAAACTAGCTACAGAGGCTTCAATCACATGCCACGTTGACAAAAGGTAATTACGATCAGTTGTTGTTGTGGGAAAGCTTTCATATAATTATCCAGTCTCACTAGGCATTTATAAAATAATCCTAAAAAATAAGATAACTGGATATTGTGGTTTCTTTGTTAGTATTAAGCAATACTGATATTTTGATTTAAAATAAAATCCCTAATCAGCGAAATAGCAGCAATCCAGCAGAATAAAACGTAAGTGCACTTTAAAAGTCAGAAGAAATAGATAGGACGGGCTCGGCACGGCCAGTGTTGCCAACAAAATATGTTAAGGCCACTATATACAAATCTTTACACCACCATTTTAAACGCATCGTACGAAGCCAATAAAATAACTCTTAATTTTTTAATTAATACATCAAATTGCATCGAATACCTATATAATATAATTTAATTGCTTATTTTATAGGGTACTAACGATTCCTTGTGGGCAAACAGAGTTTTATTGTCAATTGTTTCTTTTATTATGCAATAGAGCAAAAATCTTATAATTTTTCTTTCATTTATTAGTCATAATAGAAATAAATTAATGATGTAACAAGATGCATTGCTTATATTTGCAATAAACTTCCACCCTTTAATCTTTAATAATTGTATTAAGTATTTCAAAGCGCCTTCTAAAATAACAACATTTAATACGGTTATAGCTTGGCAATATAAGAAAAAGTTTTACTCCTGAAAACAATGTTCGGAAACACCAATTTCAGAGGCAAAACCACAAGTTGGCAACACTAGGCGCCGCTCTCGTAGCCAAATGAAGATAATCCTTCGCTGGAACAATCTTTTATTGTGCGACAGTGCACTCTTAAACTCCAGTTTAATTAATTAAAGCTGAGATAAGGATCTATTGTTTAAGAGTGAGACGATTCGTTAAACGAAGTATTACCCACTTAATGGCGACAATAGGTTTTCGTTTCGTAATGAGTGAAAAATTTAACGACGGTGATTGTTGGACGCATTGTATTTTTACTGTCTTTTCAATAATTTAGGATGTTAAATGGTTAAGGATTTTAATAGTTACAGTTATACACGTCTTTTTGTTATCAGAGGCGTTCATGGCACTTTGTGAAGTATACATCAAATAAATAAATAAATAATAAATAAATAAAAAAAAAAAAAAAAAAAAAAAACATTTATTTCCAGGCTACTAGGACCCATAGTACAATTACAAAAATATTATACATTATAAGATTACATGTCAAATTATATTACTTATTAAGATAATTAGTTACATAACATTCAAATTAAACATACAATGAAGGCTAACCATAAAGATTTAATTAAATTACAATTTTACAATTACAAAAATGTTAGGGATGGACAACCCTTATCCCTTAGGGGTATGCGAAATAGATAGCAGCCGATTCTCAGACCTACTGAACATGTATATAAAATTTGATAAAAATCGGTCAAGCCATTTCGGAGGGGCATGGCAACCAACACCGTTATATGAGAGTTTTATATGTATATAAGATAAAAATTACCAATTAAATTGAGAAACTAATTACAAAGTTGTATTATTGATAAATTCTATTTTTGCCTTCTCTCCACTCGGCCATGGTTTACCTAACATGTAGTTTGAGAAACCGGCCCAGTAAAGAGGAGTCCACTCTTTCTCCTATCATATTGAGGACCCCGTTCGGGCTCCCACGCACTCTATGCACAAGTGATGCTACGTTTTTGCGTACTATAGCATAAAAATCATCTGTGCTTGCGTCAGCAAACATGCCAGATGCACTACAGTACCGTGGCAACCCGAACAAAGCCCTGAATATGTTATTATAGAGGATTCTTAATGCATTGTAGGCATTTTGGGTAAAGTTGGTCCATAGGCTGCACGTATAGAAATTTTGGCAGTAAGCCCTAAAAAGCGTTAGCTTAACTTGCGCTGTGCACCGTGCAAACCTATGCACCAACATATTTCCCCTCACCGACAAGGCCCTTCGTTCTCTTTGTATGTCTAAGTCATCATTAAGATTTTCGCTCACAATATGTCCCAGATATTTAAATTTGGAAACCTGATTCAGAGGAACTCCATTTAACATAACAGGTGGTATGGTTTCAGGCCCTTTCATTTTACCTTTAAATAACAAGAATTCACTTTTAATACAATTGTATCTTAGGCCATGTTCTACAGCATATTTTTCACAGATTTTGAGAAGTTTTCTAAGGCCGCCAATTGAAGGGCTCAGCAACACCATGTCGTCTGCATAGCTGATGTTATTTACACAAAGCCCATCTATATGGCAACCGACATGTGCATTGCTGAGCTCCTCAACTAGCTGGTTTACATAAAGGTTAAACATACACGGAGAAGACAATCCGCCTTGCCGGACACCACATTCCAGAGAATATTCATCTGAACAAGCATTACCCCATCGAACGACATTTACCTGGTTGCTATACCAAAAGGAAAAAATATTTCTAAGTTCTGGCGAGACACCCGCACAATCGAGCTTTTCCCACAGTTTCTCATAAGATACTAGATCGAATGCCTTGGACAAATCTAAAAAACAGGCATATAAATAACAACAAACAAATAACAAGTCTTAAAAAGCAATTCTAGCTATTAAAAACTTATAACACGCAGCGCAATAAAAATCAATCAGAAAAATGTATACTTGAGCAAACAAGTGTGTTATCTTTTTTCATGCATACGGGTGAAAAGTATTTATTAATGTCAAAAATAATAGTAATAAGAACAAAATAATATATTCCACGCAATCATTTTCAAATAAAATCTTTGATTCCGCGAGATTTTTTTAATTTCCAATCCAAAGCTTCTCTTCTTGGGATAAGACGTGATTTGCTTTTTATTTATTTTTATTTTACTCTTAAGTAGTGACTTGCAACATAGAAAATTCAATGTACGCGTTAGTAATAGATACTATAGCCTAGGGCTACTTATATCTATACAACCCGACCCTTCTCGACCATCATTAGCTAGTTAGTATTAATAACGTTAACGTAACGTTAAATTGCGCATTAACTACTTGCGAACCGGGTCAGCTGCCGCCCGACCGACTGCATACTGAAAGTTGGGCCCTTCTTCCCCCGAACAGGGAAAGTCAATTCTAACCGGCAACTTTTTAAAGTACTTAAGCGGCACCAACCAGACCTTTCCATCCATTGATTTTTAACTCAGCACTTAGTTATCGTTTTTCTTGTAATTCTCTCAAACCTTTTAGGTCATTGTATATTCAAATCTTTCTAAGAGCCCGCATAAATATAAGGAGACGATCAAAATCTGGCTTCGGGGTAGCACCTAAGACGAAAGGTGTAATAAAGTTTAGTGAACCGCAGCGTGTGCTGAGGCAACGGAGCGAGGGATTTCCCTGAGGGACTCTCGTCTACTTTTACACAGTAATTTTCGTCGGGATCCGGTTATTATGACGTAAGATATAATCATAAGTATAACTTTAATTATTAAGACATTCACCCGTGGCATTTAGGTGCGCATAACGCATATCATTTATTCTATCTACCGCGACCGGTGTCTCTGTCTAGGAGTTGTTTAGTTTTTGATTTCTATGTATATTTTTGTTTTATACTCGTATGTCACGACACATGCTAAAACTAAAATGAGCACCTATTGTATATGTATGTTGTGATTCTTTTTGATATAATCATTAAGAAAAAAAAGTCGGGGCTATCTCCTGTTTGCGATTTTGTGTGCGTTGAATTCAAGTACCGACACCACGAGTCACGACCGACACCAAAGTACGAGTATAAAATGCTATTTTTATTATGAAATTATAAACAAACTTTCATATAAAAAATCCAATCTCCATTTATCAAACCATCAATATGGAATCTTTGCCCTTATTATATTGCCTATGGAATATTAATATAGGTACTCGTAAGTGCAATACAACCGAAATATTAAATCGAACAGTACAATTTTTGCGTAGGAAATCGCTTGAGAATACCAGAACAACTTTCGAGATCTCATAAGCAGGTTCGCAAAGATCGAAGATATTACAGGGCTCAAACACGTACCTAATTAATTACGTGGCAAGACTTCATCAGGCGAGGGAAAACTTCTCTTATTACTTACGAAGAATATTACAAGGATCTTACAAAACAATTGATATGATTGGCCTATTTCGTATGGTTGTATTTATTTAATGGAAACTTAATGTTTACAAATCATTTGCCACGGCTTTAGGTCATCCCCTTATCACGGTGTGGTAGGTCTTTATAGCCTACAACCTGGCTGGCATAAGTAATTTTAAATCATTAATCTGCTCTAAGAGTGGCCAAGTGGACGGAACGTACCGATGCGTCGGTACAGGAGAACACAGGAGGAGACCGGGTATGACGTTGCCATTCTACGCATCGGCGCCGGCGGCCCAAGCAATGTAACACCATGATTTGTGGTATGGTAATGCTATCTCATCCTTTCCAGGTGGGAATCAGCGCCCGGGCTGGAGGCGTGAGGGCACCACACTGACACAGATTCGTGCATTGCAGGTGGCATTGCATGGCCCCTGTCACAGCCGAATGGAAATGGCCCAGTGGCCCCAGCCATTTCCATAGCCGGCCCGCAAAGGATGCAATTAAAATACAGTAAAGATGGTATTGTCTTCATGTTTTATGTGTTCAGAATACTACTTGTTTGCTTCGGTTGCTTCTTATTCCAAAATTTCCATTCTCATTTTGCACACGAGTTCATCAGTAGCCAACAATGCGGCACGACTGTAGTATTGTTATCTCAACTGGAATAAACAAGATATTATGGGTCGATTCGCACGAAAATAATTCGCAGAGCATAATCTTAAATAACCTAATACATAAGACGAATATATTCCAACCAGGTTCTGCCAGAGACTTTGCTGTGTCCTTCGGAATAAGGTCCTCTCTCGTGTTAAATAGTACCTTCTTTGTTAATTAGGAGATAAATATTTATACAATTATGAAAATGATGGCCTCCACGGCCTATTCGTCGACGGTAAACCGTGTGGAAATTATAATATGCAATAGATAATTATGATACTTTTAGAGTGATCCGGATAAAAATCTATGCACTTATTGACATGCTTTAATCGTACATATATGCATTAAAAGAGTAATCTAAAATATTAAGATAAGAACATTTCGCAAACAAAGGTCTTTAATAACGTCACACGGACATGAAAACCACAAAAAAAACACTCATGTAACTCATGAGCATGACTAATGCCCGAGACATTTATTTAACGAAATCGTAAATCTTATCGTGTCCTTAATAAGAAGCGCGAGAACTAACAAAGCCGGCCGTTGTATAAACCGTCCTGCAGACACATCTCGCCAACTACACACAATAACGAGGGCCCAAATCACGGCGCTCGCGATAACATTCGGAGATAAAAGCGGCACGGAGCGGAATCAGGGGAGCAAATAAAAACTCGGTGGGAATTTCCACGGCCCAGGAAATTGAGCTGCACCGGATATCGTCGCACCGGAACGACGTGCGACGGAGGAACGCCATCCGGCCGAGGTGGGCCGTCTTCATTATTCCTTCATTCTCTCACATTTCAATTCTGTGAAAAGCGCGCTGCCTTTTGAACGGTCTTCGTTTGTTTCCCTTTTAGACAGCCGCGGACTAATTACATATTTTTTTTCGCTGTTGCGCTCGTGCCCCATGAAATTCGATTGTTTTTAATGAACATAGAAAGACAAGACCCTTTCTAATTGAGTTACTGTTGCAGGAAAATTCCTTTGCCCGTTTGAAATGTAAGCGCTTGTGTCAGTTACGTTCTGTAAGCTAATCGATTCATCATGAATAGTGTTTCACCTCCACGGAACAGTGGTTTCACTTGTCATGCCGTGGACTCATTGATGGTATGATTTTTTCAGCACGCTTGATACACATTACATAAAAAAATACAATATACCTACATTAACACCTTAGAGTGATAAATAAGATTGGCACTAAAAAATTTGTACCAGCAACAACTTCAAGCGATCAATATAGGCCTTAAACGTGACAGGCATTTACTGAAGTAAATTAAAAAAAAAAAAACCATAATTTGTCAACGCTGTGTCATTTGTGTTTTCATACGTTTTATACTAAGCTTTTAATCACAAGTTCTCTTGAATCAGTGCTATTATAATCATCTATAATCATGCCTTGGGGATGGGAGTGTCGAGCAAAGATGGTGAAACAGCTGCCGGCGAAGCCCGCTGTGCGCCGAGGGAAGGTGGCCCAGGAAGTACCCACACCTAGCCCTGCGCAGTACAAACTACCTGAGATATTTTGTAAGGGTCTATTCATATAATTAAATATTCAATAATGTTGGAGCACATGCCACCATGTCTACACCGTTATAATAATATTATTGTGGGCATTGATAGTGTATTTAAAAAAGAGGTAGATATGCCATCCTTTGACGCACGGCGATTAGAATTTGATCCGTCGAGATATACTAAATCTATGTGCTTCACCAACCGTTGACATTATGCGTCTAAAACACTGAGATCAATTAGATCAGTGGTCTAAAATGATTTGTGTCAATTAACACAATATGAGCGGAGCATTTTTCGAGCGCTAGTGCTGTATCTACTTCTTTTTTAAATACACTATCAATGATTGTGGGAGCCAGTACACTTAAAATCAAATGCTCGAAGATCAGATCAGCCTACAGTGTGGCAGCTCATTGAGCGAATTGGTGAAGGGTGGAGAATAGGCCATGGTGGCCATTTACCATCAGGTTGGCTACGTGATTGTAACCTTTCAGTTAACAATTCAAATCATCACTCGCATAATGCCACATTTTTGCTAAAGCCCATCTGATGCAGTTTTCTTCTACTCTTTGATTGCTTATCACTAATTACTGTTTTCAAAAATTATGTGGTTACATACATGAACAAGAATTGTCGCTACCTGCCATCATTGATGTATTGGAGCTAATATTCTTATTGTTAAAGGTGGCCCAGGTTTTTGTAAAATAAAGCGTGCTCCGGCGTACACTTTTGGCCACTTAACACCTACGACCTTTCAAAAGCCGCACACCAAACCAACAGCACCGATGTTCAACGTCCAGGGATTACTAAGAACTGGTAATGATTAAGTTACTACTACTACTTAATATATTTACTACACCTTGCCCAAACATCATGGCCTGGTACATAAATTATTACATGGAGTAATTTTAAATTTTAATATGAATGGGTTGAAAAGACTGCTTATTTAGGAGAAGCTAATTAAACTCCATTTCACTCATTATTTGATTAATACAACTTTGTTCTATTCAATGTTTAAATTGCAAAAACTTTTCACTTTAAATATTATGAAATATACAAGCAAAACTATAAAATTTTATTGCACGTTAAATAAATTCAATCCTTTGAACTGTAAAATCGTTTAGATATACAAAAAAAATGAATCTAGGTACGCAGAAACTTTTAATTAAATAAAAGATAAGATACAAAAAAGCAAATCTGTTACAATTTAATAAAAACTGTAGACATTGCTTATTGTTGTGTAGTTACATTTCTCACAATTGTTCACAGAAAACAGAATAACAACATTTTTATTGTAACTAATTTGAAGACTATTTTATTGTTAGAAATATAAGCAATAATCCATTCAACCTTCGCACCGCAAGCCATAGGCGGGAACTTCACTCATACATTAGAGCCAAAATAGTCGCGTAGGTATTCTACTTTCCGGAAGAAATTCCTTACCGCATTCGCTCAGGCTGTGGAACCGACTCCCTGCCGAGGATTCCACTTGAGACTACAGTATGGGATCCTTCAAGAAAGGCGTGAAATTATAAAAATCGCACATCTGTGATATTTATTAATGGTTATAATATCGTTACAATAAAGTTACTTTATATGCTGAATCATCTAGCTTGCGAAATGTAGGTCAATAAAATCTGACTTCAATTTACCCTGTACAGGAATGTAGGTAACCAAAAGTCAGATACTTAAAAAGCTAGACCAACTAGACGTGCGTTTATTTATTTAAAATGTTTAAAATTAAATTCCATATTATCAGGACAATACAAGGTAAAACACTGCGTGATATCGCCCCAAATTGAGCCAATGGGGAACAACACGAAGGTTCCAGGGCCGGCGACGTACGCGCCTCCAGTCAAGGTCGCGTACAAGAGACCTCCAGCTTACACCATGAGGCCGGCGGCGCAACCCCCCTACGATCCTTGGGACATGTGGACCCCACCCCCTAATATGTACTGCCCGCCTATACCTGGAAAGTAAGTGACGAAAGTCTGATATTTTTTACAACTTCTTCTTTTTATTCTTTTTTCAACTTTAACAACATAACCTTAAATTTTCTTAGCAAATGGGGCCAAATCACCTACCTTTTCGATAATTGAACTGAAAATACTCATTACCTTTTCCCTTTGTGCTATATCTTAGAAGAAAGGATGACTGCCAGAACTAACATCAATTTCGAATCCGAATCCGAATTTGTGTAAAAAACAAACAACAAACAAACAATATTTTTTTTTTAATTATATTTTTTGCTTCTGCTACGTATATGTTTTTCTATGTACCAAATTTACCACCTTTATAACTACTTATATTATTTATAGATTGTGTTATAATTATTCCTAGGAAAGCCCCAGCATACAGTCTAGGAGCAACGGCGATCGCAAACAAAGTTCAACAGATCCCGGGTCCCGGCGAGCACGAGCCTAATTTCAATTTTGTAAAACAAAAGAAACCCGCATATTCTTTCGGATCACCGTTCAAGCGTCTAAAGGGGCCTAAAAGCCCGGCTCCTAATAGATACTGCGAGAAAAAGGTGCGTTCGTATTCTTTAACAAGTAACATCCTAGTGATACTTAGTTCAACTTCTTTGGATAATTAAGCCCGGTCATCCAAATTTCCGGTCCCGTCCCGGTCTCACACGCTATTTAAAATAATCTGTTTTCTAAATCGTACGTACGTAAGTCAAATATTTAAAGCGACGCTTCGCCGTGCGTTATTATAATAGATGCATGCATTGAATTCCAAATCAGTCTGTCAGTTCCAAATCAACGAATTCCAGTTGATAACACAAGCATCAGCATGAAGGGCATATAAAGAAAATGGCCACATTATTGCTATAAATGAAATGTATGCCAAAAAATCCTCACCAAAAATTTTATTGAAATTAGTCCCGCTCCCCTCAGACAGTCTTATGAAGTCCTATCGTTGGCTTAAAATTTTAAAATATTCTCCATTCGTTTGATCAAGGAAAAAATTCGACAAACTTTCATGTTGTAAATAAATTATAAAGTTAACGAATTATGATGACTTTAAAATTACAATTTTCCGGGTTGCCTTGGTCGATACTTATTTATGGAATCGGGTTTCTTTCTTCCCTCCTAAGTAGTATTAGAATTATAAGGGCTTCAACTTTACCTACGAGTATTAATTAATCTATTATAAAAGTTAAAATGATATCGATGGAAAATTTTAAACTCACAGACAAGATTGCCAAGTATTACCTCCACCAACTTGAAAACAAGAATAACAACTGAAACTATGTAGGCCGCATCTAGTGCTTGTATCAAATTCTGATATTATATTAAGCTCACATAGACTTCATCAGATTCATCTGCTATGATCAGAGATTTCCAATTAGCTTAAAATGAGGATTTCTAAAATAAAAATATTTTATTAAGTAATCATTTTCAAAGAGGACGGCTATGAAATCAACAATTTATATTGAAGCTGTCATAGTAACGAAATTAAGCTTGTCCCGAACATCAAAGTAAATACAATACGCTACCTTCCACGAACAACAATACGGCATATTACATAAAATAAAAATTATATGTAATTAAGTTATTTTATAGTTTACAAGTCTTCAAAGATATTTTTAGATGTTCCTTATTTATCTGTTCTTTTCAGTTTATGGTTTCAAAGCGCACAATACCAGCTCCGTCGTTTGGCATTCGCCATTCTCCGTACCTTGGCGAACAAGAAGTTTACTTGAAGCCAGAGAAACTCAACTACCTTACCAGCGACGCCAGTTAATTAAGTTTCTTCGTGACGTGAATACTTTTGAATTTATACATGGTTTCATCAATTCACTCATAGCTATACTTTACAAGATTAAAATAAATGTTTACATCAAAACTATTTAAGATTCCATAAAACGACCTGATAAATTACTATTCCTCCGTGTTCAAGAGTTCGTTTTCCTTACCCAGAAAAACGTAAGTCGCAAACCATTTCGTTCTAAGTTCCTAACTTGGAAAGGCAAAAGTCGAAGAAGGCGCTAACTAGCGGAGTTAAATGTTAACCCTAGTTTCTTTCGAGTCTAAATGAGTTAAACTTTACACGAAAGTCATTCAAACACTAGTTGAAGGAAGATGGCGCTGATATAAAGTGCAATTTAATAGTACGACCAGCAGACACAGGCATTAAAACGCGATCAAAGTTAATTTTGCGAAGTTTTATTCAAACTTGGCCAGTTCTGATTTGTATGCGCGGAGATGTTTTACCGGCCACTGACGTAAATACTCTCCAGCTTCTATAGAACCACTTTAAAGTTTGTCGTGTACTTTTTCTCAGTTCATTTCATATTGTTGTGGAACCATTTTTGTAACAAAGAAACGTACGTTTTTGATGCCATTGTTGTGCTGTTTTATTGCTGATTCTGAAAGGAATAACGCTTAAATAGGCGCTTTATTGGAAACAATACAAGTTACAAAACATTCAATAATAGATCACAGCCGCCTTTTGCGTAAGTGATTTTTAGGTGGTAAATAGATTTCGTCAATGAAGTATTACGGGCATATACAATCAAAATACCCAAAAATGTATATTTATATAACAAAACATATATTTCCTTAAAGAAAATTCAGTGTTTCAAGTGTGGAAAGTACCAACCTCTCACAGAAGACCAACGGATGAGTAGCAGCTTTGCTGTTGCTCTTCATTTGTTAAGTGAGAGTGTTCTCCTTCCCCACCTCTCCTTATTCCTTTCTCAAAGGTAGGCTCCGCATCTGCGAATAGTTGCACGACTTGCAGGTGCCCATAGCGGTAGTGTACACCAACCATCAGGTATCACAGATTCTCGTTTGCCTCCCTCTTTAAAAAAAAATATATGATAACTCTTTAATTCTCTAAAATTAAATCCTTAGTTAGGGCAAGTCTTACGAAAGATGTAACGTAGAAAAATGGAAATTTTATCGATTTGTAATCATTTTCGTCTTAACCGAATAGTCTGCTCGTTTCGAAAGCAAACTAAATTTTCGGTACCTCATGGACGCGCCAGTGAAACCAATCTAATTTGGTATCGATAGTTACAAGTTAAACACCATCTCCGTGACTGCAAATGGCCCCGGCTCGTTCTGTTGGTTTTCGATGATTAAGTTTACGCTGCTCATGTGAATCCCGATTATTTGATGAGCTAACTCAAACAGAGAACTGCTCGTTCTTATTTGAACATCAAGATTGTTATGTCACCCAATGACTGTATGCCGCATATTGTGGCTCATCTTTAATCGTTTTATTCGTGAGTGAAATCACTGCTTTGAGTATTGTACAAGGACTTTCGAAGCTATTGCATCTGTAAATCGTAATATCGGAAAACGGCAGAAACCTTTTTGATTTCAGATTTCCAGTTTTTTGTAATTACTCTCAGTAAAGTGAAAATTGTGTCTTCTATATTATAATATAAATGCAAAACGGTGAAATATAGACAGCTACTGGTAAAATGCACATATAAAAAAATATAACAGATGCGATATTTTAAATTAACTGAACACATTCCATATATGGGTCGTTCTTCTTTTTAACCTACAAAAAGGTGTCTTCACCGCTCAGTGAAAAAAAAAACAAGGAAATTACCATAAGTTTTTTCTTAATTGTATTTTTACAGGCACTGTACTAAACATTAATGACTGTGCACGATGAAATAATAAATGTTTTTAATAATTTCACTGTAAAAAGTACGTTACAGAGTCGTAAATCCGCGTGACAGAAGTGTATTTCATACAAATCACAGTTGTCTCCCGCAGCCTCGGCTAGCGTATAATCCATTATAAAACTAAAAAAATATATGATGACACAAAATGTAAAAATATCCTTTAACTCCTAAATATATTACCTTTAATGTAATACCAACCATTATTTTCTGTCACTTTTAATGAAATATTTAAAAAATATCAAGTTCTTGTCTTCCACTACCTAAAGTTTTAATTCGTAAATTCTGTCACGTGGGTTGTCCTTCGAAATTCGCTCATGAGTTGCTCGTCTTTGTTGCCTGCGATTGGAGGTCTCAACCCCACTATCACCTTGCTACGATTTTCCCTCTGTGATGTAGCCACAGCGTGTCATTCGCCCGCACGCTGTGGTGGGAGGTGCGTGTGTTTATTCGGCTACCACTTTGTCACGTAAGTAATTGATTTAAAATATAATTATTATTGTTACTTTTTGTTGTCTGCTCTTACGTAATAACAAATATTTTATTACCAACGTGAAAAATATAAATTCTATGTAAACCTTTAAGTGTTATAGACTTTGCAACACATTATTACCACTCCGTCACATGAACACTCTGTCACATGGTTTATGGTGACGCTTCTCCCCAGCACCACCCGATCGAGGGTATGCATGCATAATGCATTGGTGACAATAAAAAATCGTGCGTTTTTTCAAAGACTTGTGATTCAGTCGACCCATGCAGTTCCATCGGAGCCAGAGCCTGATGCAGAAAACTCTACAGGTGCTCTAAGCAAATTCGGAGTAACTCGCAAATTATTTATTTTTCAGCACCTTATTCGCCTGAATTGACATCAGCTACAGTGTACCCTATTATTTACAAATAAATAACACATTTTGTAACAAAATATAAAATTTATCTTCTTGAAGAAATTGACAATATTTTTTGGATCTGTTCCGCGCATATTAGAAGATATTATCAAAATTATCTTAGAAAAACGCACTTGAAAAACTTATAACCTAAAGAAAACAATCCAAACTTAATTTTTCATTTAAAATAAATACGAATTATTACGTAGGTAAGTTAATAGAATTTTTTAAAGTCACTGTACCACATGTGGTGCTGTACCTAATTCCAAATGGGTTAATTAAATTTATCTTAGTTGGATCTCATGTTATTTTATATGACAATGTTAAAGACTGATAAAGATTTATAAGAAAATTAATGATTTTAAATAAATAAACTTGTTTCATTCCAAAATGCAGTCTGATATCTCTAGAATAATTACTCTGTCACGGTATTGTCTCCTGCTAGGAAAATGGTTTTGGTCGTTTATTTATTTTGCTACAACAAGTGCAGCGTAGGATTTTTTTTCTTTTTAATAGTTGATGATATTTCCATCAGTGATATTAATAATTATTTGTAAATGATAGTAAAAATTTATTTACAGCAAAAACATACTTTATAATAGCAGAAAATGTGACAGAACGGCAAGAGATCATGAATAAAACATGTTTTTTAAATACAAATGTATTACTTTAATACGGTTTCTAAGAGTTCTTTTAGCTAATTAGTGTATTACAAAACAACATGTTATTCGACGAAGAGAATTCGAGAGAATAAAATAAAAGATTTCGTGACGAAGTTGTAATTTTTTTCGTCGCGTCTATCTTTCAAGTCCTGAAAATTGTACAAATATCTGTAAACTTCGTGGCCAACAACTTTTTCAGATAGAATAGGAATTCTGCTATCAGAAAATATATATATACCCCCCAGAAAGAATAATATTTTATTTTTCGAAATTGAGCTATAGTTAAATCAAATTGTAGGTTAAAAAGAAGAACGACCCATATGTATTTGGCTCGAACCAGCGAAATATTGGAAAAGAAATTTCTTTCATCGTACGTTACGCATTTACAAAAATCAGACGGAGGATCGCAAACAAAAACTTTATCAATGTATGCTTTATAATATACTTGAAAATATTAATAAAACGAAACTGAGGAGTGCCAGAAATACCTGCTGTATTCCCTTTGCAAACAGCAGTCAGAAGCCTTTGCTCAGGTTTTCAAAAGTTTTCATATGAGTGGCATTAATTGACTATTTAATCGGATGCAAATGGCGGAAAATTAAACGCGCGCCGGCTATTTAGTAACCACCTCCGTCACCGACCGCTGACATGTGTGTTGTCTTACTGCCATATTATTATGCAAATGGTGTTAATAATATATGTTTCCAAAACAAGTTAATACATAACATTAAATTTATGTCTGTCTATTTCTTTCCGTTTCAATAATGTCCTGGGATATTTATTTCCTTTTTTCTCTCTATAACTATACGAATTGCAAAACTGTACTAACTATACACCATTAAGACGACGCACAGTGGTCGGCTTTGTATGGGAGTGCGGAAATAATTAAATTTTTCAGCGTAATCAAGTTTCTTGACACACTTGTGTACTTCACGGTCACTTAATAACACAATCTCGACTTGATCACTAAATTATATTTTAAAAAACAGGCATGTTAAAAATTAGTGACAAAGGACGCAAAAAAGCAAACTGATGATTCCAATACGATAAGTGAGCTATTTCGAATTAACAACAAAATTGTTTTTATCAAAGTACCCTAGTTTAAGTCATTTATCAATAATTTCAATTCACATCCGAACACTAACCCTCATTAGAGAAATGAATTGTATGTCAAGGGTAGCAGATATTAGCAGCTAATATATAATAGGCTTATTACTAGAAAGACTAAGGAATCTTTTGAAACATAAATCTGCAGTGGGATCGCGAAGGCAAAAAAGTTACGATCCAAGAAAAACAGTAATTTCGAATATAAATGCGTGTCTTTTATAAAGGTCAAGTAGGAAATGACGACAGCATTTTTTCGCTATAATTTAGTTTATGTAAATACACAAAGCTTCATAAAAGACAATTAAAAAGAAATTTTGTCAATATCATCAATATCTCAAGAAATATATTCGTAGACATCCAAGCATAGAAACTACGCATAAATAATATACTCGTGTTTGATCATCTTACGAGGCATATTTCCTTTTAACCAACATTA
The DNA here is from genome assembly GCA_949319885.1 of Mecyna flavalis. Taxonomy (NCBI): domain Eukaryota; kingdom Metazoa; phylum Arthropoda; class Insecta; order Lepidoptera; family Crambidae; genus Mecyna; species Mecyna flavalis. Next base: position 8,048,904 of record OX439426.1, read on the forward strand.
AATTGATAATTTTTTTTTTGTGATTATGATCCCATAACTATACTACAATAAGGCTACTATGATAATTTTAATGAATTAGAACCTTCCAATTTTCGACTTTTTTCCGCTTGCCGACTACTGTGCGACGTGAATTGTAGTTAATAGTGGTTTATGAAATGCGAATAAGATGACGGGCCTCGCTAGGGACTACTTAACATGATTTATTTAGACACGCAGGAGCGCCATAAATCTTTATGAAATGGTAACTTGTCATGTACTAGCCAATGATATAATATGAATATCATGAGTTACAGTTAAACGGACTTTTTAATATGACTCTATCTAAATTCTAAATCGCCTATTACCCGTGGTCCCACGGCTATGACCCACAGTGGGTCCACGGGCACTTTTTTTTCCCCGTGGACCCACTGCTCCAGGTTATAATTAATTATTTTCAGTTCGCGAGTTTTCGTGGGTCTACGGGTCATACTGCAAATAATCACATTCCCCGTGGACCCACTACTAACTCAAAATTATAAATGCATCTTTGTTTCGCCTTGTGGGTCCAAACGTTCGGTTTTTCCACTTGTCCCTATCAGTGTCTCCACTAGTAGAGACAAGTCCACTTTTTTGTCCACTTGTCCCTACCAAGTGTTGTCGGTATAGACAAGTCCACTTTTTTGTCCACTTGTCCTAGGGATGCGCCGATCCGATCCGATCCTTTGAAAGATCGGATAGGAAGGCATACGATCCGGCGATTTTCGGATCGGATCGAGGTCATACGATTTTTGGCCGGATCGATACAAAAGTTGAAAGATCGGATCGCTTTGATCGTATGAATTAAAACGCGGTTTGTTCACTATAAATTGGGTACTTACTTAGGTTTATTGGTTACGAACTTTATCTTTGTTTAAATTTTGAACTTGTCGGCATCCTTTACGATCTGTTAATCTTATACATTATTATTATTATGTATAAACGAATTTTGTTGGTAGGTAAGCATAAAATCTGTGGATTTACTAGTTTTTTATCCTCCCTCGCTTGTTACTAACAACCCTCAAAGTACTTGTTTACACGTTTTACATATATTTAATAGGGCATTGGGTCCTTGTGTACAAGTTTTACATACTTTGAAGGGTTTACCTAATAAAGATCTAAAATTATTTTGTGTCTTACTTATTTGCATTCGATCCGGATCGATTTCTTGCAGATCGGATCGATGGCATGCGATCCGATCTGCGGATAGGATCGTAGTATTACGATCCATTACGATCTGAAAAATCGGATCGACGACCCGGATCGTGCATCCCTAACTTGTCCCTACCAAGTGTAGTCGGTATAGACATGTCCAATTTTTTTTTCTACTTGTCTCCACCGGATTGTAATTAAATGGTTTTTATTCCTGGTCGTCCCCACTGGATACGACTGGGAAAAAAACGCTTCGTTCGTCCCACTCGTTCCGTTATAGAGAGAGAGTCAAATAATAGGTTCGTTGACACTAATACCATAATACAGTTCCATGATGGAACTCCAATTCTGGAAAACAAATGAATGTCGGGAAAACAAATGAATGTCGGGAAAACAAATGAACGTCAGGAAAACAAGTGAAGGTAGGAAAGCATTGTCTATTGATCTGAAGTAAAAAAAACAGGTGCAAGCGATTTTCGACCTTATTGACATTTAAAATTTTGTTGCTTTTTCGCAACCGCTTGTCGACTATCTTTGCTAGTTCATTAAAATCAGTTATTTTGGTAAATGTCGATAAGGTCGAAAATCGCTTGCACCTGTTTTTTTTACTTCAGATCAATAAACAATGTTTTCCCGACATTCATTTGTTTTCCCGACATTCATTTGTTTTCCCGAAATTCATTTGTTTTCCCGACATTCATTTGTTTTCCCGAAATTCATTTGTTTTCCCGAAATTCATTCTTTAAAAACGACTAAAATGTTTCGGTGATTTACGGATACCGAAATAATACTACATTTGTTCTTCCGCTTTTTACTGCAAGTCCAAATAGATGTTGGAGTATTTTTATTATCTTTATAAAATGTTTTTTTTTTATGTTTATAAAATTGGTATCCGTTATGTAACATAACATTTCCACCTTTTCTCCGTATAATTTTAATTTCCGCAGTCATTTTGCAAAATGTATTTTTAAGAATAATAAAATTATTATAGACTACGTGTCATTCAAATGACATAATGACGTAGGGCATAAACTGGGAAATGCAAAGAGATTGTATTATACCTAATGATCCAACCTGTTTAATCTTCTTGACAAGACCGCAGTGCAGTGGACCACGGGTAAAAAGCAGTTTTGTTTCAATTACCCGTGGTCCCATTCTAGAGCAGTGGGTCCACGGGGAAAAAAAAGTGCCCGTGGACCCACTGTGGGTCATAGCCGTGGGACCACGGGTAATAGGCGATCTAAATGCTATCTAAAGTCAGCTACGAGTATAATTGAATTATTATATACATATATTCACGCGTCTAGAGACGACTCCATAGAGTTTCGAATTATATTTATATCAAATGAATACTTTGCGTCTGAGTCTGACGAATAAAAAACTGGCACAGCGATATATCAATGAAATAATTAAATATATCTCTCGCGCACTGGAATCGATGCGATAGATTTTTCCAGTCAATCATGTTCAATAAATTGAATCCTTCTAAATAATTTTTATATGACATGAAGTCACTTCTACAAAAGGCTTTATATGTACTACAGTTGCGCCGTTGAAGTAAGCGTAACAATACATGTTTCTAATTCACAAATCTGTGTCACTGGAGGCGACCTAAAAACAAAATCAAACAAGGAAACCAATGTAAACAGACGATGGGACGATAGTATGTAAACAACTGAATCCCATAGTTTCGATCAGATATTCGGCGTCCATTGCACGCAGAATATTGACTCGAAGAAGCATTACGGATAGATGGGGTTACATAATTGTTAAAAATAGAATCAGGTAAAATTGGTTGAAATATCTGAGTAAGTACATATACAGGCTGTCCCAAAAATGAAATGTCACAGCGACACTGGGGGTAGGCCAGCACAAGAGGCATCGAACAAGCCTAACATGACCTCAGTAAAAGTTACTCGGTTTTTTACTATTATTAAAATTATTAAGTTACACTAAAACTTGTTGTGAATATTTATATTCGTTGAGTTTTTATATATAAAAAATAATAATGTTTTATTTAAGAATCACTTTTTACTAAGAGGCAAAAACCTTAAAAACATTGTAATTCGTGTTGTATTTCCTAGCTATGTAAGCAAAACAATTGACATTGTATTTTCTACTAATTCTCCTTGTTTATTTAGTCAGAAAATGTCTATTATTAGGTAAGCAAAGCAAATCGACTAAATCTAGGTTACAAACTTTATCCATTATCACAGAATGTCATTGACAATTCAGCTAAAACAAAGTGTAATTTTTTACGCAGAAGCATTGTATTAATTTGTATGGTAATTAATCTTCTTCGACATTTAGCGAGAAGAGCTTTGATCACAAAGGAGTAGCCGACCGGTAAAGGGGTCATTTGAGCTTTGTTAGCCGAGGCAAAGGAGGGTTTGATCTCTTTGTTTAGTTTTGAAATATCACCCGGGCCACTAACGAGGCCATCCCGTCTAAAAAAGTCGATCCATCCGATACCAAGACTTGTCTAGTAATCGCCTCTTCAAGAGTTTACACCCTTTTCTTACTAAAATATTTTTCTTTAAAAACTTTGGAGACTCTTTGAATGAAACGATCGATCTGTTAAAAAAATAGAGAATTCATACCTACTTCGCTGCGAAAGAATATATCTTAACTGTTGAACTTGTAACCCAAGACTTTGCTTAATTTAATTAAACAAAAACTTAGTTAAGTAGCAAAGGTGTAATTAGCCCACGATGCTAACACATTATAAGAAAATTTAGCTCAACCTACTCCAGTACTGGAATCCTCTGATGGTCTAGACTACTTGCTTGCATGTGAATATTACCTAAATTCGACCATAACTAATTGTGATAGTACATTATTCTAAATGTATTTGGTAAGGCTATCATCACGCAATATCCAGAAATGTACCTGAGAGTGGTGAAATCATGATTTCCGTGGAAACATATCAAAGCATATTTACAGAAAGCTTTGTAACATTAACACAAAAAGTTTTTTTTTACGTTCCGTAAACTCGAATCGTCTGAATAATTACTCGCAGTAGACTGAATAATTATTTCCTACGGAGCACTTAACTACGATGACTGTTGATTTCTACTTTTACCCATTATAAGACATTCTATAATTCCAGGATCCTTCCCCATTTTGTAGTACCTATTTTAGCAAAAGAGGAAGAATCTACATTTTTTTTAAAGTCTGTGTTTGACATTGAGCTACTATTACTACGTCAGTACCTAATATTTCTATGGTATTAGAAAACGATAAATAAATCTACCATATAAAAAAATACCTTATGCTCTTATAGTCCAGTTTCGGCACCAAATCTTACGATCAACCTACTTACTACGTTACATGCTTTTGATGCTTAACATGTGAACTCCCTTTTTCCTGTTTTTATAGCACGTTGAACCGCAGTTCCGTGCGACTAAGAGCGATCAAGCGCAGAACCAACGGATGTAGGCGCTTTCCGTTGCACGAGAATGTTACACACTGCCAGCCAACCACCATACATTTTTGGTTCGAACCAACCGGGCCTTTGCTTTAAAGTGCAACATTATAGCCACTGCAACACAGAAGTAGTCAAATTGGAACATGTACCATACGGAAGTAATAAAAAATTCTGAGCCTATAAGAAAAGCTGCAGAAACTACACATGTTCGGTCCAGCCCATAATTTCAAAGGATGCTATGATATTAAGTGTGACATACTACCAGTGCCCCGCCGAGGCAGTCCAATGTATCAAAAAGAAGAGCAGCAGAACGGATGGCAAAGAAAGTGCAAGGGCAAAAGCGTGCAATAGATCGCGCCCGTCGCCGCTGCGCTATAAATCCACGAGATATCGCGTCGATCCTGACTCGCCGGTGTTAGATGGTAACACTTAACTTTTTATACCTCCCACCCGTGTCACGTGTGCTGTAGTTTATCCTGTTATCCTAGTACATGCTTGAAGTTAAACTAATCGTTATAAGCCAGCACAAAACAAGTATAAACCTTGTTTTAAAATATAAAACAATTTTATTAAACATGTGCAATGCGGTTTTAATAAAAACGATTAGTTAAAAACAGTGTTGGTACTAACCCACAATACACGAGATAGATTAATTGGTCTATTCCACTTTGATCACCTGGGTTTGCCATTCCAAAATGTCAATCTTTAAATAGCTCGAGATTCTTGTGTATTCTATTAAATAAAATATTTCTGACGGTGAACACGATTGGTACCTTCATCTAAGTATAGAAGGGCATACCGATAGTTATAATCAAAACTTTACCTCTAGTCCCGTCAATAGCACCTAATATCCGAGTATTCCGCCACATTATCGGGAACTATTCAGCTCAGTTCGATTTCCGCTTGTCACTTTTACATTTTCGTGGGCCGTGACGGCGCCGTGGCGTTCATAATCAACATTTTTATTGAGAGGAAATTGAGTTTTGACTAAAACGCAACGCTTCGCTTGCACGGCCCGACATAAACTTGATTTAAGAGTTAAAATCAACTGCAAAAAACATTCTCGTAAAACCGTGGCAGTAACGTATAGCCAGTGTATTAATTTAAGTTGTTATATTCTCTGTAGACAGCGCAATCGCGGTATGATACTATTTGTCAAGCGTTCATAGGCTTATTGCGCGTGGGGTAAGCTCAACAACGTATTTGCATTTCTCATTTTCGTCCCTCTTACCTAATTCCCAAGAGCACAATTCACGCCGCATCACAAGAGTGTTACGTTTTAAATATGCGTGCACACGGCATGGGGGTGAAATTGATACCAAAACAACTTCAAACAAGGTTAATTAAGGCATATAATATCGTGTAATCTCAAATAGTTTACCTATTATGCAGAAGGTATTATAGTTCGAATACGTTTGCTGCCTCTAACTTGGTAGTTTCATTTGCCTGGTGATCCAGAAATTTGAAAAAAAACATAAGTCAGGCGCAGGGCCAACCTTAGACATTAACAGTGAACGAAGAGTACTTATTATGGTGGCAGGTTTGTAATCACAAAATAAATGTTACTTCACATGTACATCAAAAAGACCTAAGTAGGCAATCGTATCTTTGACTTCTTAGCCTCTATTCTGCAGAGGTGATTAAAAGAGAAGATTAATTTTATACGTTAGCTGAAAACGGTATTTCAATTAGACAATATATATTTTTAATCCTGTCCCAAGATCTGTCCCCTAAAACACGAAAGCGCCACATAACATGACTACTATTTTACCAACAAAGTAATAAATGATTAATAAAACACAATATTAATTTAACGTTCAACATTAATGAAAACGTTACACAATTTGTTCCCGTCCTTATAGACGAGGAAACTAACCTAATATTTTGTTTACGCGTTATTTAATCTCAACCCTACAATATCGAAGAGAGAAGAAAAGCAATAAAACGCCTATTTATTTGAAAGCCAACAAGGCTCGCAGTAATGAAATTCCTCGCGAAATATTAACGCATTTTTTCCAACAAAGAGGTGATGTATTATCAGGATGAAACCACCCGGTACTTTGTAGTAAGTATCGCAACATTTTTTACTTTATAGATGGGAGACCATTATGACGCGAAAATTTGCGCTAACGAAGTCATTTGCCATAAAACCGTTTTTATGGTGCTTTATTATTATTTATATGCATTGATGATGATGTATGAGGGTTATTGTGTTTTAAAATATACTAGCTTTTTGCGCGTACTCCTTTTCACATTAATCCTTTCCATTCATCCCATATTATTTTCTTGCAAACTTTAATCGAACACCGATTTCGAAATTACAAAATTCTTTTAGACCTGATACAATTACGAGCAAAAGACGTCAAGTCCCCGTCCAATAGAATATCGGATTAAAACATTTTGTTATAAAACTACAGTGGCCAGATAGTCATAGCCTAGAGTTGTCCCACTTTATTCCATTCGGGGACACTTCTATAGTAAGCACCACTTGCTTACTGTGATTGCTAACCTTTCTGCTGTTTTATATCGCTTTACCTAATCTTTTATCGATTTTGAATGAAAATCAACGTAATTTTAAAAACTTTTTAAAAAAAAAATTAAACCGACTTCAAAAAAAAAAGAAACAAAAAAAAACTACCTAAAAAACTGAAAAGCAAAAAATAATTTTAATAAGACATTCAATATTGTCTAAGCCTATTAATTTAATTGTATTTTACGTGCTAGGTAGGTACCTACTAATCTGTTTGAAGTCGGTGCCAAGCCAAATAGTAGGTACCCAGATTACGTATCTACGTCCGCGGATTAATAAGTAACCCTTTATAATCCATAATAATATTATATATAATTTTTTATTACCTTTGGCTTGGCACCGACTTCAAACAGATTAGTAGGTACCTACCTAGCACGTAAAATACAATTAAATTAATAGGCTTAGACAATATTGAATGTCTTATTAAAATTATTTTTTGCTTTTTAGTTTTTTAGGTAGTTTTTTTTTGTTTCTTTTTTTTTTGAAGTCGGTTTAATTTTTTTTTTAAAAAGTTTGTTTATTTTTCTATTTTTAGTGTGAATAACACGTAGGTAGTGAGTAAAACTCTTTCATAATAATGATAGCGAAAATACGAGTAGAATTGTATTATTTGATAATAATATTAGGTATTCATTAAGTGTTCAGCACCATGGGTAGGAGGAGAATGCGTTTATGCACCATAACCGCAGGCTAGCTAGCTAGACCCGCGGCCGTGTGTGGGACTCGAGACCGAAGCGTCCGCTACCCACTACACTCCCCCGTTTTCTCCTTCACACCCGATTAGGACGAGCCGGTGCTAACCTTATTGGCTAGTGACCAGCCCATCCCCGGGTAATCATCAGCTTAGCTGCAAAAGTAAATGAAATACAACTAACGTTCCACATATTCCTACAACACTGAAAGAATTATCCCCTAACTCCTAACCGTTAAGGAGTTGTACTTTCCATCATCACCTTAGCTGCAAAAGTACATGAAATACAACTAACGGTCCACATATTCCTACAATACTGAAAGAATTATCCCCTAACTCCTAACCGTTAAGGAGTTGTACCTTCCATCGTCAGCTCATCAACATAAAATGATGTCTATCGGACGCAAAAACTTGAATGGCTTCAGAAAAAACAAGTAACGCGTAGGCGCAGCCTATAAAATTTGAGGTTTTCCCTTGATTTTTCCGGGATCCCATCATCAGATCCTGACATGGTGACAATGGGACCACCTCGGAACTATGCACTTTCAAATAAAAAAAGAATTATTTAAATCGGTCCACAATTGACGGAGAAATCGACGGACATACATAAAAAAAAAAAAAAAAAAAAAAAAAAATACATACAGTCGAACATATAACCTCCTCCTTTTTTGAAGTCGGTTAAAAATTATCGCAATCATAAATGCTTCGAGATAAATGTGTAATCTTATGAAAATTAAGTCGTAGCTGGCAACTTGGAAATTTTAATTTAGGATTCGTGTTGTATTTTTAGATAAGTTTTGAATTTGTTGTATCAATAAAAGCAATTACATGGAATAACATTAACACGAATCAAATGGTATGATAGATACATAATAAGAAGTAGATTATATAATTCATTTAGATTCAATTAGACCCAGGATGGGAACTAAACCTATGACCGGTATTGAAATCATACGGGTTAAGCTGAGTTAAACCATTGTCTTTGTCTACGGAAGCTATTAAAACGGTTTTGGCAAAAATGTACATATAAAACGAGCTTGTGTATTTTATCCGATTCAGGGTTAACTCGGGAATTTATGTAAATGTTTAGACGACCAATTTGCGATTTAGCTCAAATCCCATAAGCACGTGACGCATCCAAACGCTGAGTCACGTGAAATCGTTTTATAAATGTGGTGCTATTTATTCATCGGAATCCCTACAAATTACATGGGGCTGTAACTGGCATCGAAACAATCAGAACCGATGATCCGGCCCGTGTTATGCAAATCCTGGCTTTGCCTCTAACAATCTATAGTAGCGCCATCTGCCGAAGTTGTGCGAAACAAGCCAGTTCGGTAGACGTTTTGTTTGTATTGTAGATTGCTTTTATTGTTATTGTGGGGCGGGGCGAGGCGAACTTGGAGCGATCAACATTAGTTAGTTGTGAAAATAAACTGCGGCTCCGCGTCAACATTGCTTTACGTTGTTATTGTTTATTAGCTGGCGGATTTCTGAGGATATTTTTCACACTCTTTCATACCACGACTAAACTGATTGATTGCTAATGCTAAACATGTAAAATACTAGCGATCATCAAAATTAAAATCCATGAAATTATGGTGACACGTTGACTGGCTTGATGGCTTACACAATAACTCTTTCAAATCATATGCCTTACAGAACAAAACATATTGTAAGAAACACAACTAAGAGAAACTAACTCTTACCAACTTAAGCCTACTACGGCCCGCTTGATGTTAAGCTGTAAACCAGCCGACCATGGAAGGGAACTAAACGTTGTCAGCAAAAAAAGGGTTTTCTCGAGCTGCCGACACCATGCTCTCCCCAATTGAACTCTGGAGACCTTACTCACCAAAAACATAGTACACTTCATTGTGGTGTTCTGTGAGGAAGAAGTACTACTACCAAGCTACACTATGCCCGGGTAACATAGGGTCACATACTTTTGGTCCCGGAAATGTGGGGGGAAGGGGGGATATTTGTAAAAATTACGTGCGGGTGAAACCGCTTTTTATGGCTAGTATCTAAAGCAACTTCTAACTAACTTTTAGCTAATAATGATCCAATTTGTCTGTTTCCCCTGCTAACGAAAATATCTAGCGGCAATTGCTCCAATGTTAACACTAGACTCATAATTGCTGGATGTTCTAAATAGATCTTGAATCGGGTCAAAGCGCGTGTTAATAACTTAGAAAATAGTTTTCTTGATTGTGAACGCCCAGCAACAAACACGGCTGTGAATTGGAACGGAGCCTTTTGATTAGCTCGATTTAATTGTAAAAGGTCATGAAACTATCAATAAATCAATAAATCTGGGTCAATATAGACTACGAACGTAGACAATAGAAGTTTCTTATTGAAGCATTAATAAGTAAGTAATCCAATTACGATAATTTATCAAGTTTGTAAACCACTACGAAGAGCAAAGTTTGGGTCTGCCAAAGTCCAATCTTATTACAAAAATCAACAATGGGTCCATCACACTGCCTAACTCTTTGGATGAATAAACCAATATTCATCGCTTTCAGGACTTCTGAATAAATTATGGAAACCTTTACACAGGTAGGTAATGGCCTACTATAGAGGCTATTAATAGACTGTAACCTTTACTTTTCTTTCAAATAATTAATAGCAGGGCTGTAATAAAGCCTCTTGAGTCTGTGGAAAAAATATATATTACGAATCCAACGCGGTCGGCTGGTGCTATTATTAGAACAAAAGTCTAGCCTTTTTTCACATAATCAGTGGCCCTGACCGAGATCATAAAATTATGTTTCGGTATTTTGATCATAATATATGTAGGTCGGGTTTGTAATATCTCGAGTTTGTCAAAAGAAATAATTATTCGTTTCACCATTACATCAGTCACCCTATCCATGCAAAGAGTGCTCGTCTATTGAATATGCTCCGAAACTACTGAACCGATTTGGAAAATTCTTTCTCTGTTGGAAAGCTTCACTATCCCCGGGTGATATAGGGTACTTTTGATCCCGGGAATGTGGGGGGAGGGGGGATATTTGAAGAAATAAAATACTTCCTTATTATTTAAATAGTTTGCCAATGTATATTAGACACGAGAAAAATTATAAATATTAAAATTAAAAAAAACTCCACACAATAAACTGAGTATGCACTGTGCATAGCGAGTGGAGATATATTAGACGTAATATAGTAAAGTAGTATTATAGGAGATTGGGTACTTGACATTGGCAGAATCACCGCGTCGAACACAAACGCGGGAAAGAGTCCAAAAACAAAAAACAAAAAATAGGAGATTGGATCCTGCAGTCAAACCATCTATATGGTTTTGTAGGACATATGTTTGTACCCACTTTTATATTTTTTCTTAAATAAATAAATAATAATAATAATACATTAATAATTAATAAACGGGCAAAACCGCGGAGGCGGCCGCTTTAGAAAATATTTCCCGAAGCCCCGAGCAAGTCCTATGTATTTGCGTATCTCCTGAACCAACAATCAACAATGGGCGTGCGGAGTGTCGTCTGCCGCGGGCGAGCAATGAGTGCTCGTCACTTCCCGTAAATCACGAGAGCCACCATCGCAGCGTACGACTGGTGCTGCCGCTGAAATGTTGAGTTTGGCATTTAATATAACATCTAACATTAATAAATAAGCAGAAAATGCTCATCAGACAAAACAATTTTTGCTAGAGCGCAATTTTTAATTCTTGTAGTTAGCTCGTTTGTTGTGGTTCTGCACCGGTGTCCCAGTTTCGAAAATCAATTAATATCTCTCTGGAAATTATCCACACAGCACGATCTAGCCCCAAACTAAGCATGAGCTTGTGCTATGGGTGCTAGACAACGGATAAACATTACTTATATACTTTTTTTTTGTAAATACATACATATTATACATAGAAACACCCAGACCGATACAAACAGACATGTTCATGCACACAAATGTTTGTACCGTGCGGGGATCGAACCCGCAACCTCTGGTGTAACAGTCGACTTCTCGACCATTACACCAAATGGCTCGTCAATTATAGCATTTATGATGTCCAGGCTTTAAAGTATATAACAAAAAAAGTTTCATTCAAATCCGTCCAGTACAGCCGTTTGGAGATAAGCGTGTACAAACAGACAAACTTTTTTTTAGATACATAGAGCAGTCATAATACACGCCATTTGTCCCCAGTGGTGACAAAGCCAGTGGTGATGAATGGGAATAGACGTTCCTTAAGCTCCCTCAAATATTAATTTCTAATTTCAATTTAATAAATGTACAGAGACATTTTTTACACTACAGAGATAGATTAAGCAATTAATATTTGTGGATTTTGTATTTAGTGATACTTAAATTCATGGGATTAAGGAAGGCACTTTTCAACACCAACAATTTTCATCTACCTCCATTTCTTTGCACCAAAAGCACAGACGTGTGAGTGAGATCAGCCGCTAGTCTTTCCTCTACGGTCCGCGGTCTCGCATCTACTAAGACCCATTAATCACATCTTTCAAAACATAACTAGTGCACGATCCAAATATTTATTATATAGCTAACATGCTTTAGTGCGTCTTGTGAAATCCAGCTCACCAACCGCTATCCGGGTGTGGAGAACTCAAGAAGAATCAGGTTAGTGTTCGTAACTGTTATCATCATTATTCATATATGCATGGTGACATTTGAAACAGCTACCACGGGAACTATTTGTTCATAAAACTAGAAAGCCGTTAAAAAGCCAAAACTTGGACCTATACCTGCAACGTATGCACCGAGTAGATCAACTCTCCCGTCTCGAGGGGAGCGGTGGAAGAGATTTCGAGGACAAAACTTACTTCAACTTCACAAAGTCCTATATTTAGTCACGTGTTGAAGCTGCGAAAATAAAATTAAAAATATTCGAACACTCGTAGCGTGGACACTCATGTCAAATAAATTGTTATTTTTGCTAACAGGTATATGAATCAACGTGATGAAACAAAAAAATATGAATTGAAGGATGTAGGACTCGAGCTGTTCAATTTTCAATACATTTGTTCGATTGCGAACGACAAACCGGCAATATTTAAAAAATTCAATTCATTTTTTAAATATAATATTGAAAAAAAAAATCGTTCTGATTGTTTTGAATGACACAACGTTGTTAAATGTACCTAATCGAACTCGTAGTATAGAAATAAAAAAATATACGAATGTAAACGATGGGTAAAAAATTAAAGTAGATTGATGTTGTATTTGTGCATTTAAGTATATAATTGTAGTATTATATTGATTCTAATAACATAAATGCTTACGATTCAATCAGATCAATGTGTGCGATTATGTCCAATATTATCATTATTAAACTAAACCAATTACACTCATTATGACTGATCAAAAGCTTCTCCCTACGGCTGCTGTAGGGAGAAGGTATTTTTTTCAAATGTTTCTTTGTTAACGAGTGTTCCAACATTGCAAGCTTAAATTCAGAAGTCTTCCGCCTGGTAGCACTTTTTCCCACGAAAGTTTTTGCAAGTATTTACAAGTTCTCAATACATTCTCTACTCGGATGCTCGCTAACGAGCAAATGCTCTGAGTAAACCAACCTTTAAAGTTTCTTTCTTTGTCCTGCAATCTACGTTGTTTTGTATGCTTACCTTAAAGATTCAACTAAATCATTTATACTTTTTAAGTACCTTTATTAAAACTACTTATTATTATCCATCCATTTTCGATTAGTTGATCGTATGTCAAAGTGCATATTTTGGATAACCTGCATAAACCTCCAAATTAACATATAATTTATACCGAAAAACCCACATTGGGCAAACATGGTGATTAAGCCTGTAATCATTATTGTTACGAATACGATAACATGGTTATAGTGATTTGATAATCTTACCTTTCATTTTATTAGGCTAATATTTTTACACATAATTACGATTGTAGCATAACCAGGCTCCCAAAAAACACTAAACACAGCTCTAATGCAGTTAAAGATCGTGTCGTGACGCCTTATTGGTCTCGTATTGGTCCCACTTCCTAACTTCCGTGGCCTTTCGAGCGCGGTCGAGAAACATTTTGACAAGTGTTTCACGCACGGCTTGCTAAGCATCCACCTACATGAATTAAGTTTTCGTTACCAACCAAAATCGTCTCCGAAGCTTAAGCGGTGTGTTTACGTAAACAGGTGTAAAATGGATCGTTATGCGGCCAAATTACCATAATGTTTGTTGTCGAAATATTCGCTCGCCGAAACGGAATATGTAATGAGTGGGTCGAGTCAGCGGGCAGATTTTGCACGTTTATTCGGCTTGATGTCCCTAAAGGTGAACCAGTTATTTTATGCAGTCATAAATTTATACTTTATTCGCGGGATTAAGTCGAACGCATGCTGAAATTGCGAGGCGTTCTGCTTGTAAAATGTAAGCGGAGTGGTAATGAAGACAAATCGTAGAATATTCTTGCAACAAGGCATGTACTGGGCCCTGGTAGCTATTGTGCGCGGGCTGGCTCGCATCCAACCGGCAGGCGCGGGCACGCAACCCGCCTCTTTCCATACCTATTCCCCTAACATAAACTAGTTCAATTATAATTATGCACAAACCATCCGAAAAGAGAGTTTCAAATCTACATAAAACCCTGAATTCCTAAAGTTTCAACGTAAAGTTTGTTAACACTTATAATATTTTACACGGACTGTAAAACTTAATGGAATTATTTAAGAATGCTTCGGGCGATTATATTTAAAACTTTGTTTTGAATGTTTAAGTCTGCTGTGGCCCAATTATTCTATTGCGATAATAATTTTATTTATACCATGAAACTTAGCGGGATGGAACGTTGCTCTTTCCTGTTATTCTCATAATGTAATAGGGAGGCAAATGAACGAGGGTTTTATCTGATAGTAAACAATGACCCTCGCCTACGAATCATTTAAGATTTTAATCTAAATTTAAATTTCATTATTTCCTTTTGCCCATAATATAATATAATATCAAAATGTTTCCAGCCAAAATATTGCCAACAACAAACATAAATTAAAATACCAAATGTAACATTTTCTTAATCCGTTAACTTAGCCTAGTGGGACACAAACTGAGACAATCGTGGAGCAAAACATTTGAAATTTCCAAACAGAAAAACTCAAGTACAAATTAGTGGCCTAACCGGGTATCAAACCCTGGCTGAGCCGTCCAAACAATAACTGATTTATGAATCTACGGAATTTCGCACCCAACTCTTGAGACAACAACAACGAAATTAATTTGTAATCGCAATTGTGACTTTAACCACGAAAACAGGGTTGAGAAAAACAAACATATTTTCATAATAAAAACAAGTCGAGGGTACAACTTACGTATATTACAACGTCTAGAAATAAAAGAAATATGTTTCTATGGTATATATTTTCATTTATTTATATTAAGACGTATGTATTTGGCATTCGTATATAGGTAGTTCTAGCCCTGTGCGCCAGGGCTTATGAGTTCAAATACCAACGAGAAAAAACACACATATTATTGGATTATTTAACTTTTAGTACTTTCTCCAGTATCAGTATGAACATGCTTCCCGTGGGTCTATTTATAGTATAATTACCATGTTATTACATGTAGATTATTGTTCTTTTATTCTAGAGAACAAACTGTAATATGTTGGATAATCGTAATAGGCTTGTTTCCACTAAGAATGAATCGGATGGCTTAGAGTTTCTAATGAGTAATCATGATATGTAGAAACAAAAAAACAACTTTTTTACTAAAATAATATAAGATTACAAATATTTTTGGAAATTAAAATCGGCAAAATTACTTATTTAATCACGTGACATTAAACAAAAATCAGAGAAGCGTGACGTCAGTCCTCGCAAAACACCGGTTGCAGCTGTATAATGATCTCGTCGACTGACATCAACAAACTCGATTGTTACGCGAGGATAGACGTCATTCAAGACGCCATGACAGTCTTGGCCTTTCCAAAGTTAATTTTAAGTTTATTTCTAAAAAAGCAAAATACTTATGAAAAAGGCCTATTTTTCTAAAAATAGTATATATTTGGGGTAAAATAGATACTAAACTATAGTTTTAAACGAATTTCCAAATTTTGTCAACTAGCCTCATATAAGCATCTAAACTGATATTGTACTGTGTATAATATCCCTTTATAAATAATTAAAATAATAAATAAACTTTCAGACCCCAGATTATATTCAATAATTCATGTTGCAAGTTTCAGTTGGATCTGGAGATCAAAGTCGTAATCCCAGTTATAACGATCACGTCAATATTCGTCTATCTACATATTGGGTCACCGAGGCCATTCTCAAGATGAAGCTTTGTATATTCTTACCCTGCAGCAAACAAGCAATACAAGAATAATTATTAAGAATTATAAATTCCTCTCTTTAAATTGCAATTTTAGTAGGTAAATATTTTATGGGAATAATAACTTCCTTCCTATTTTTCTCGCTAATAATATCAACCTAAACTGTTCAACCGTAATCCCACCTCCGAACAAGAAAACCTGCATCCCTGCAGGGAAACTTACGTATTCTTATTAGTTCAAAAACAAAGTTTATCAAATTTTAACTCCGCTAAAGGCATTATGTTCGCTCGAACTAACGCAGAATCAGACTGGCTTAAAGCCAGATCTGTGTACACGATAACTGCAGTTTGCATTTAGAGCGGCAAAGGACATGATTCAGCTCAGTCTGAATGATGGAATCACTCTGTAGAGAAAACTCATTACTCGTAACCCTTGCTAGATTATTATAGTTACGGGTATGAATAACAGGCTGGGTGATTGACAAACAGAATTCATTTATTCCTTGTGTTTTTATTTATATTTTCAACGTAGACAATATAATATAAATATGCCAAGTTTTAATACTTAAATTCGTCATTCGGTTCGGGTCACAATGTAGAGCAGTATTAATCCAGAAATAGCCTGTGGCTGTATCTCACTTAATATTGGCCGCTTACCGTACCGGTAATGAAGGGAGGGGAGGTAAGAAAATCCGCAGGGACAGCTTCTGTCTGAAAAATGTGGGGCAAACAGGAACCCTTCCGGGCCAACCTCGGCGGCCCCAAAAGTCTCACAGACGTCACCCAGCCGTCCCCAAACGATTTATCTTAACTTGAAAAAGAAAGCAGAAAAAAAATAATTAAAAAAGCATCTGATGAAGGTAGAAGTTTCACCCTAATCTTGTAGCTGCAGGAGCTAATTTAAAGTTTACGCTATGTCTTTAAAACCTAGTTCTTGAGTTACTCAACTTTAGACAGAAACTATTGTGGGTACACTACTAATATACATACATAGCAATACTGTTTAGGAATATAAATGTATTGTTATTTTAGATCAATGTGAGTGTGAGAATATACCATTATTTACTAATCAAAGAACTCCATGGGTGGACCAGCCCTTATATTGTATTGAATAGAAGCTAAGTCAATATTTAGTGATAAACATTTACCGAAAAATAATTCAAGAAGGCACATTATACATTCATATTAATCATGAAATTCAATATTTACGCATTTGGTAGTGACCCAGACCTACGCGCCAGGGATCGTGGGTTCAGATCCCACCCAAGACAAACATTAAAATTATGATGAACATTATGATTTTGTCCTGTGTCTGGATGTTTATATTGTATTTAAGTATACCTCCATTCTGATGCCCCTAACACAAGTAACTACGCTACTTACTATGAAGTCATATCAATGTTTGTGATGTTGTCGAATATTTATTTTATTTAAAAAATAAGTTTGACCAATAAACACAGTAAACAGATGTTATACAAGCAGGGTAAATGATATGTTGATTTAGGAATTATTAGGTATAACTCATTAGACATAGCCCAAACCACAATATTTATAAAAACATCTGTAACCAAGCTATCAAAACGAAATTATCTTAAATAAACAAGTTTCATAATTTTATTATGTATGTGAGTACAAAATGAAAGATGTTTTTTCAGTGTCGGGTTCGTATATTTTTCCTCTACTGAATAGGTAATTTCAACATTACCTATACAAATATCAATAATGATAAATTATAGTATTTTACTTACTTTCAGGTTTTTTTCGAGCGTTCTGTCCCGAAGTAGTCAGGGTACGCTTGCACCATGATCCAAGATTCGGCAAGTCCAGCTATTACATTATTGCGACTGCCAGATGGCCAGTAGGTCAGATGACCTCAATAACTCAGGGGAACCAGACCAATTGGATCATGGCTATGTCGAGGCCATATCGTTGAATTGCTCACTTCATGAAATGCTCGACCATTTCGTGAAATGGTTGCATTTCATGATGTGGCCAACTCAATTTGGCCAGATCGTTAAATCGTCTACGTTTCACGATTTTGTCATCCACGTTTGGCCGGATCGTAAAAAAACAAAGTTGTCGCAAATATTTCAGAATGAAAAAACGGAGGCGGAGGCGGAAATCGACTCGGATGGATATAGGTTAGAAGGCTAAGGCGGGAGCTCTGCTCCCGCCTCAGCCTTCGTGGTTATTTTTTTTTATAAGAAATTTTTAATTTGACTCAAAAATCGATGATGTCCAAAACAGTGAAAACATTAAAAATAAAAAGTGTCAATTCAGCCACTGTGTCCGAATATAACGTGTCCGAATCTTCAATCAAACACTATCAAACATGTAAAGTTACAACATTTATTTCTAGTGTTATTCCGTCCGCGGCTCAGAACATATGGTCCGCGGCCGCCATCTTTTACACATAAACAAAGCGCTTGCAGCGCCTCTACCGGCATTTAATGTAACTATTTTACGATTTATCAAAATAATCTTGACCACATCATGAAGTAGTCGCCCGTATAGCTGCCCAAATCGAGAAACGATTTTCAATCATCGATCTGACCAAACCACATCATGATGGGGCCAATAGACAGTTGACCATTTCACGAAATGCAACCATTTCACGAAATGGTCGAGCATTTCATGAAATTATCAATTCTACGATATGGCTACGACAGCTACACCGTCATTAAACTGTGCAGGTTTTCTCGTGCTGGTTACGGTAGTGGTTGTCCTATTTCGATAAAAAGTAGTTGTGTTTTAGATTTTTAAGCTATACTCGTATATATGTAAAGTGTCATCCAAATCCATTCTGTATTTATTACGCAAAAGATTAACAAACATTCATCTATCCTCACAAACCTTCGCATTTAGTGCAAAATAATTTTAGAATGATATTTCAATTATAAGCTATAAACGTTTCTTTTATTTAATGGTAAAATAAATCAGGATTATAAACGCCACTAGCCAACCTATCCTGTACAAGCAAACGTTTGTATTTATTTAATTTAAGTTGATCGAAAGCAACTTAAGTCCCGCTACCCGCGAGCGCGCGCCCACCGCCAAACTTCTAGATATTGTTGATACCGTAAGCTGTGCGAATCAACTGCTAATACCCACTACCGCCCAAATAGATTGCCTTCGCTCGATCGATGTGAACGAGATCAACAAGTGAGAAAACTCTTAATTACTTTTGCTCGGACGAGGTGCGAGCGTCTTGGAAACATCGGCCGTAATTAACATCTAAATTACATTAGTACAATTTTGACGAAGGGATTTTGAGGAACAGGAATTATTTATTTAGGCTTTTAATTAAGAAATAATTATTTTATTTGTATACCTTGTACAAAATAAGGCCCTTTATAACTTTGTGCCTACATTAAGATTCTCTTTATATTTTTTATCAGAAAAAAATTGTTTAAATAATTTCCTCGTATCATTTCTAATGTATAGAGTTCAAAATGTGTAAAAAATATATCAAGTAATAAAATGATAACGGGTGTATGTATATTTTGAAACACCTGCACATAACTTTTCTGTTTGTTTGTTGCCTTAAACTGTTTCCATTATCAATCAAGAGGATTTTATTTCAAATCTGACTGCTGCTATTAGAACATCTTTGAATGATTTCCCTATCATCCTTTATCGACATGTTCGAGGATGCAGACAAACACACAGGCAATTCGCAACTTGTCGACCCGCGTCAGATATCCGAAATAGGAAAGTATATTCTCAATCCCGGTTTTGTCCACACTTTGCTTAACACGCTTTCGCGATTAGGCGGACTTAGGAAAAAACAAGTTGGAAAATATGTGCAGAGGTATTGGTCAGTTTTCCTCTCGGTTAGAGAGGGCGAAAATACCTGCGTCACGTTAACTGCCGCCATAAATCTTGACGACTTCCGAGGAGATTTCTCTCGGAACGTCGGCTCTTAGAAACTTTTAGTACGTGTGCTCGAGACAGCCGTCCCGCGCTCTCGAGTGCTCCTCAGAATTTTTGCCAAATTATGGGTGAGTAGTACTTTTGCTGTGCCATTGTGCGTCTCCTCGTCCGACGAAATTAAATGTTATAACTCCAACCCACCTCCTCTGCGGTTATTCAATGAAAACGTTAAGTGACGACAAATTCACTTCTTTCGACTTCATTCGCGCACATTTGTCTTCTTAAGAAAGTTGGCAACGTGTTGAACTAGACTGTGTTATTTTATTGGACTATCTCTAAAAAAAGAGCAAAAAGAATGACTGACTGAATCAACGCCCAGCCCAAATTACAATATCTAGGAACTTGAAATTTTGTACAGGGATTCTTTATAATAATGGGTTAATGGATGGGTGACCATTCTGACAATATTTAGTGACATTAATTTCGAGCGTCTCCGTGCTTCGGAAGGCACGTTAAGCTGTTGGTCCCGGCTGATATTTACTATAATGTAAATATTAGTCGTCAAGCCTAGTCAGAGGCCATTTGGCGGCTTGATAACATCTGACATTAAGGTTGGTCACTTGCCTTACGCACCCCTCCACCAACCCGCACTAGGCCAGCGTGGTGGAGTATGGCCCACACTATCTCACAATTGAGATAAGGCCTGTGTCCCAGCAGTGGGAACGTATATAGGCTGATGATGATGATGATGATGATGATTCTTTATAATGCGTAAGTTCCCACTAAGAAGGGGTTCTTGGAAAGTCACCCCCCAAGGGGGTGAAAAGGGGGTCGGAAGTTTGCATTGAAATTCGAGAAGTAGACATTTGGTTCGGTGGCTGTTTCTAAAAAAACAGAGGTTTTGGAAATTAACCCCCAAGAGATAAATCTTTAAAAGGGTTTAAAATAAAAAAAATGTACAGGAGTGCTTCACAACGTGTAAGTTTCCACTAAGAAGGATTTTTTGGAAGTTACCCTCCAGGGGGGTTTCAGTGTGCAAGCGAAGCCGCGGGCGAAAGTCTAGTTTTAATATAAATTGTGTGCGTTTATAATAATTTACGCCGCAGTTTATCTGTTCTTGAATTTGACAATACATCATCACTTTTAAGACAGATAAATGTTATAAAAAGTGTCAACCTATGAAAAAGATTTTAATTTATCATTGTAAACTGGCAACAACCTGAAAGTACCATCTGGATGAAGCTGCCTTGAGACCTGGGGACACAACGTGATCCGAATTCGGAATTGCGCTAGCATGATTTAGGAAGCCAGCGATATTGGTTTATTTATTATTTTCAGGGGTTTAGGAGGGGCTACTGTTATAACAGCGTGAAAATTAATAATAACTATGCTCGTGCCACTTCCCATTTAACTCCCACGTTTTCCCTTCACAAGCAAGAAGGGCAAGCCATAAAACTGGCACCGCCTTATGGCGACTAGCCAACCAATGCCCAAGCACACGGGCCTGTGATAGAAGGTCTGGGTATATGGTGGATAGCTATGTTTTGCTTCGTCTCAATAGTTTTGCCGGATTGCACGCAGAACAGAGAATTACAATCAAATCGTACTTGTCACTCCTCTGGTGTTGCGGGTATTTATGGGCGGCGGAGATTGTTACCATCAGGTGACCCGCCTGCTCGTTGCCTCCCTCTAACATAAAAAAAAATCATAAAACTATAATTTATTGGACTTTTACATTTTACAGAAAAGAAGAAAAATAATTTATGTGTAACTATAAAGACATTTAAAGTATCGAACTAATGAGCAATCGGTGTATGGTTTTTCGCAATAAGATTTTTCGCACAAACGTTACATCGCACTAACAAATCATCGATGTAATGAAACATCGTACTACTGAATTATCGACACAGCGTGTTCGATATAATGAAAATCGAACTATCAACTTTCGCACTCATATAGGGGACCCAAAATTACAAATAGAAACAGAAGTGATAAAATTAATTCAATTTGAGAATTAATTGACCTATGTAACAAATCAGTAAGTTTTAGTAGAAATTAGCAATTAGCATGATAAATAGCTAACTAATAACAAAGCATTTTTTACAAAAACCTTCCACCTTTTGTTTTCCTAATAGAAGTTGGTGCTGGTTATCCATAACTGAATCCATATTTTAGCTGCAAAGCCAGTGGTTTCTGACCAGGATACTACAACTAAATACACGTCTTGCAAGTTGTAATGGTAAAGCGTGGGCCGGTTCAAAACATTACAATCTGGGCAAATAGCAAAAGGACATTCCTGGGTCGGCTGCGTGCAAATTTCAGTTACGCGCCCCAATATTATGCAAATACGAGGTTATAATATTTAATTGTGCCCCGGCGCCCCAGTAAAAACAAATCTGAATCGTTAAAAGTTTCCTCTCCTTGCTTTTATTCGTCGCCACCTAAAGGAATTTGTGTAATGTACTTATTGTATGTAAATGTGCAGCGGTAATTTTTGATATCTTTACCGCGGGAATTAAAATTTGCGGGCGGTTGCAATGAGTTTCAGTACCTTACGTCTATATCTTTTGTTTTAATATTTAATTTTTCCTAGCCATGTAAAAGACATTGATCATTTACTAATGATGAAAGGGTAAAGTGGTATGGTACAGGATTTTTTATTCACTTTATGTCTTTTTTCACAAATACGTCGTCTTATGTAGTCCCCTGCATCACTTTCCTCCACAAATTACCTGAAAAGATTCATGTACATGAAAAGATTGGAGTATCCATACCACTACAAGCTTCGAATTCACCTTTTCCTACTGGTATCAAACGAAGATACACTTACATTTTACAATAATAAATGAAATACATAATATTAATATTTAATTTTCAATAAAGTTAAATCGTTGTTTGAGTTATAAGAATCAAAATAATTACTTATCTTCAATTTATTATGAATTGTTCACAAAAGAAATAAATTATTATCTCTTCTGTGAACTCAACCAGATACCTTAATAACATCATCGATTTATGTTGACAAAATGGAGATACAAGAATTCAGTTTCGACGGAAAACAAATTAAATGCTTCCATTTCAAATTATAGCAACCCAGTCAATTACAATTCAACGAGATTGGTGACGCCAAGTGACGCCCTCATTGAATAGAAAATCAGATCATATACAGGGTTATTGGTAATGTGTCTTGATCCTTTTAAGGGCATGTAGAGGAGGTCCCCAGCTAGCAATTAACCCATTAAAATGCAGGTCAAAAGTGAACCTACAATAAGATATTTTTATTTTTATTTTTTTTCGGAAAATTAGGGATTCACTACTTTAAAAATTTATTTAAAAAAAGATACAACATATTTTAATGTAATTGTTTATGATTAAGTTAGAGCTTAGTCTAGTACATAATAAAAAATACTAGGATAACTGAAAGTTTTGTTAATTTTGAAATAACAGATCTAAAACTAGAATTTTTTACGACGCTTATAATTTTGTTTACAATAAAGTATAATTTTCCTCAAAAAATCACCTAAGTACTTGGACGGCAGAACATTTCAAAAACATCTGCATATCAATGGCTATCCAACAAGATACAATGTGCACTTAAAAAACGTATAACAACTGTAAAAACAACTAACGAGCATAAAAGGGTAATAAATCTCTATACACATTTTTTCGCTATATCGGTGTACTTTTCAACCAGATGACAATCAATAGACAAACGACACTTGGTTAAACCATGAATGGATGAAAAAGAACGGTCAAGAGATGACTCATAAATAAAAAATCCCGGGAATTAGTTTCATATCTGCTTTTGTTATGTTAAAACGTTTTATTCCAATGATGTCTTAAGTTGTGAATCCCTAATTATTTTTTAAAAAAAATCTCATTATTGGTTCACTTTTGACCTGCATTTTAATGGGTCAATTGCTAGCTGGGGACCTCCTCTACATGCCCTTAAAAGGATCAAGACACATTACCAATAACTATGTATAATAACACAAAGATTAAGAAATCCTATGTTGCGTTTGTAAAAAACAGTATTAGGTATTTTTATGTTATTAAAACGGGGCTCAAAATGATTCGTATTCGTTGTAGTAGCCATAATTGTCAAAAACGGCCGTTTAGGTGCCTTTGAAAACTACAACTAAAGTAACACATTTTAAGTGTTATTTTAATAACGTAAACATACCATATACTGTTTTTTTACAAACGCAACATAGGATTTCTGAATCTTTGTATTAATATACATAAATGATATGATTTTTTATTCAATGAGGGCGCTACTTGGGGACACCAATCGCCTTAAGGCGCTCCTTTACGTCAAGTTTTGGTATTTGAGGGGGTGAAGCAGACGCAACAAGCGAGGGGGCCCCGCGCGTCCCGCGCGCGTTCTTATTTTGACACCATCCTTATGCTAGGGTCACACTATCGCGAAATCTTCGTGGCGACCTACGACGAAGTGCTTGGCCATATCAAATCGCTATGTGATGAACATTTTTTTTTGTTCTGTGTCTGGATGTTTATTTGTATTAAGTATATATTTGTGATACCTTCGTTGTTTCTGATACCCATAACACAGTGCTTACGCTACTTACTTTGGGGTCAGATCAATGTATGTGATGTTGTCCAATTTTATTATTAATTCATTTCGTATGAATTTTATTTAATTTTGTATGAATTCTAATATCTCAAAAGTTTAAACACGTTCAAAGTCAAACAGCTCGGCGTCTTGCAATGAACTAAAGCGCGCAAAGTGTAGCCAGCCAACCGCACGAACTTTGTCGCGATAAAACCCTTTGATGTGCGGCAAAATACCCACAGCGTCGCTATAGGCGTTTGTTGTCGCGACTAGCACGAACTATTTGGCCAGACGTGTCGCGACAACGCGTTATCGCGAAACTGTGGCCCCCAGCATTATTCTGATGCAAGGATATAAAAGGGTATATTAAGCCGAATACTATGTAATCAGACCATTATTCTGAACAACTAGTACGAAATCTTATTTTCGAAAACGAGAAAAAAACAACCTTTCATTCAAATGTCAGTTTCTATGAAAAAGATTTCTAGAAGTTTTCGATGAAAACTTGTTTATTTTTCCCGACAACGAAAAAAATATAGGGTAGTGACACCGGTTTGCTGGCCAGCACCGGTTTCTGACCACTTCACATGTTTTTTTGAATAATTAATAGATAGTCTATAGACAGCTCATTTCTAATTTCGCGCCAGTCGACCTTGACTAACTCCACGGTTCTTAATCCAACAGCATGGCTTTATAATTTGCGAACTGAGCCCTCAGTCGCCATTTCAAAAGGGTTTCTGCCAAACTTAGAAAAAAATCCCAGTCCCGGCGCAAAAGAATTGAATCTCAGATTTTAGATAATTATTATTAGTAGAAACAATAATCAAGTGTCACTATTTCCTGATTCGGGATTATTGCCGACTGCCCCTACCAAATCTGCCACCAGTAGGGGCAGTCGAAACTTTTTAATTCCGTCTGACCCTAGTAGGGGCAGGCGAAACTAATTTAGGTTCCGTCTGCCCCCACTAGGGGCAGACGGAACTAAAAAGTCTCGACTGCCCCTACTGGTTATTTAGATAGGTAGGTAGCTACCCCAGTAGATGCCTATTATAGTACCGTACGAATGCGGACTCGTTTTGCGGGAGTTTTTTTTGCGCGACAAGACGCAACGACGCGACGATTTGAAGAGTAGCTGTCCAATTACCATTAAATGCAAATATCTGAAGTAGCTCTTCATAATGTATTTAATTTACATTAAACATACAAATTTAAAAAAAGAGCAATATATTGATATTAAAATGTGTGAATATTTCGAAAAACAAATGAATGTCGTGAAAACAAATGAATTTCGGGAAAAACAATGTTTATTAATCTGAAGTAAAAAAAAACAGGTGCAAGCGATTTTCGACCTTATCGACATTTACCAAATTAACGGATTTAAATGAACCAGCAAAGATAGTCAACAAGCGTTTGCGAAAAAGCAACAAAACTTGGAATGTCAATAAGGTTGAAAATCGCTTGCACTTGTTTTTTTAACTTCAGATCAATAGATTAACAAAAAAAAACAGGTGCAAGCGATTTTCGACCTTATCGACAATTACCAAAATAACGGATTTTAATGAACCAGCAAATATAGTCAACAAGCGTTTGCGAAAAAGCAACAAAATTTTTAATGTCAATAAGGTTGAAAATCGCTTGCACCTGTTTTTTTTTATTTTAGATCAATAAACTATGTTTTCCCTACATTCATTTGTTTTCCCGACATTCATTTGTTTTCCCGACATTCATTTTGTTTTCCCGACATTCATTTGTTTTCCGAAATTTTCACACATTTTATTAAATGTATTGGTCTTTTTTGAAATACAAGTGTAAATTAAATACATAGCGATAGTTACCCTTAGGCCGCGTGGTCCGATCGGCTTGTCCGATCGATCGGACTACTATGTTTTTTATTTCCTGTTGGTTCGATTGATCGAACTCTAAAGTTCTCGTAGTCCGATTATCGAATTACTGGGACTATTCATTTCCTTTATCGCGATAGTATATCGCATAGATTTAATATGAAAATCAATACCGAACAAAAAGCTCGCATTCATGACCAGTGCATCTTGCCAATCCTCACGTACGGAGCTGAGACCTGGGTTTTCACCAAGGAGATCCTACACAAACTCCAGGTGGCTCAAAGAGCTATTGAGAGGAAACTGGTAGGAGTTACGCTGAGAGACCACAGAAGAAATGAATGGGTTAGATCACAGAGTAAAGTGAGTGATGTAACAAAACGGGTTGCAAAATTGAAGTGGGAGTGGGCTGGCCATGTCGCCCGTAAGGAAGGCTCATGGTGCAAGGCAGTAGTGGAGTGGAGACCGTGGAGCGCGAAACGCCCACGAGGAAGACCACAGATGCGTTGGTATGACGATATCAAAACACTGGCGGGAACAAAGTGGATGCAGATTGCTCAAGATCGCGAAAAATGGCATAAACTGAAGGAGGCCTACACCCTAGCGGTAGAAAAAGGCTGAAGAAGAAGAAGAAGAAGAAGATCGCGATAGTGTGGCCGTAGCATTAGGAATATAAATTACGAAATGTCAAAAGTGCAGCGCGCCGGAGCGACGTGCACAGGTCCGACGTTGCCAGTGGGCACAGGCGTACTGACGTGAGAATGGATGTGCGCTGAGTAATTGCGTGGGGCGTATTTTGTAGTTAAAATTCAATTAAAAATTAAATAATAAACGTATCGCTATAATATTCTGTCATGCAATCAGTTTAAAGGAGAAGTATCGAATACAGCATTTAAATTGCTTAGTTTCGGCATAGTTTTGCAAATATTTGCTTTTAAAAATAGCAAAAAGCACTTATTCAAAATAAAAAACTATCGAGAAAAGTATTACCAATCGTGTTTCTGTTCTGCATATACTTAGTTAAAGGACTGAAGTTACATATACTAAAATATAACGAAGGAAATCTTTTTAGAAGTCCGGTACTATGCTTTCAAAAAAACACATTTCACTACCCACCGCGCCTTAATATTTGTAAATTAACTATAAAATAAAATTGCTATTAAGTGTATGCTTCTTTTACAGATACTGAGCTTAAAGTATCTTATGTTTAAAACGTTGTCGTAAAATGATTGATTTATATTCCTTTCAATAGTACTATAATGCATCGCTAATTTCTTTCTCTTAAAACTTGTATCGTAGTATCGGTGAAGCCATCTTAAATACAATCCATTATTCATGATTTTTAAACATTATATTTGTCCGTAGATAATAAAAAACTGTTCCATCAATGATGTAAATTACCATTTGTATTTGTTTTGTTATAGGTTTTATCATATTGAAATAAATTATGGAATGAGAAACATCCTAATTTGCAACCAAATTAATAAACACATTATAACACGCGATGTGTACAACATCAAACTCAAAAATCAAAATCGAAAACCTGAATCTACGCCTAAATAAGGCGTTCATAAAAACCTTTATTAAACTTGTGACGTTACTGAATTAATTTTGACTTCTTCGATTCGTCGAATAAAATGAGTTCTCAAAAAGTACAATGAATCCAATACTACCTACTGAGCAGGTGAAGAGAACGAGCGTTTTGCTGAATCATCAAGCGTTGGGGCCGCGACGCTCACGGAATATGAATAATTTAGTTGTCCAAATGTCATCTGAATATTCAGAGCTGGCTCAAAGGAAAAAAGTCAGGGCCCAAGGCCGCAGCACAATGCCCTTCAGACATTACTTCGTGGCGCGGAAAATAGCTGTTTACCTTTTGAGGTGAATAATACATGTATTAGCTTGACAGACCGAATTTTTGTCACGTTATTTTATTATTTGTACGGTGATGTTATTTACATCCTTTCTAGATTGTGTATTAAATAAAGAGGATCTATTTTAAAAGATAATGGAGTTTATATTCAAAAATTTTAGCTTTTAGTTCTATTATTACCTTTCAGTAAGCAGCTGAAGAGTCATTTTTAATTTACTGACTCGATGGCGCATTTGGTAGTAATCCTGCCCTGAGCGCAAGGAGTCTTCGATTCCCACCCTGGACGTATGTGGTGAAGATTTGTGCTTGTTCTGTGTGTGTTATGTGTTTGAGACGCCTGTGTTGTTTCTGATACCTATGACATAGGTAGGTACTAAAGCTATTTGGAATCAGGTCAACGTATGTGATTTTGTCCAATATTATTCTATTTTTTATTACCTATGCTAAAATATCAATATTCTGATTCCTTTTCTTGAAAAGATCCTTGAAAACATATTTGGCCCACTTACATTCCAATATATAGTAACAGTAGGTAGTACAGTGTCGTAATACATCCTATACAAAGGTACCAAAATGAAAAATAAATGCAAGTCGAAATACGTGCATTATGTTAAAAGCGCTTTAACGCCGAAATGCACTCCGACTGCCGTGAGCCGTCGCTTCACCTGTCCAGCAGAGAGTTTAGTTGATCCAAAATTATTTTCAGAATGTCGTCTGTTTCAAAAACTAATAAAAATATTCGTTTGACATTTCTGCTCCTCCAATTTCAGGGACCAAAATTATTTAAATGTGGTGGTATTATTCCATTTAATTAGAATTAAATATTAAAACCACTAATATAAAAAAAAAATTACATTTAAGTGAACAAAACTGAATTTGCAGTTGTTGAAACGTATATGTAGCGTTATAATAATTTACTGTAAAATCAGTTTTTAATTTTAATTTACCTGTCCTGCTGATGTCATATCGAATTGTATAAACATTGAGCATCGTGCATACATTTTAAAGGAAACATTACCTTAGGGAAACGGTATATTTACTTTGTAGTCTGATAGTGAGATAGTACCTATTAAATTTTAAAGAAATTTCTTTGAACTGAATGTCTTCATAGCTCCGTTTTATTCCTAGTGCTACTAAACGCTGAAGACTGAAGAAAATAAACGAACTCTATATATATCTATATAATAAACTAACTCATGTTGTGTGTCAGCGTTATGCTTGGAACGTTGTGAATATTTTAAAAGAACCTCCCAAAGTGGAATTCCAGCAGCTAAGTATATTTTGATGCAGACACATAAAAGTTCGGAGTGGCAGCTGTGTGGGGGTAATGGCCTCGAAATAATTTCTACGGTGAATAGGTACGGCTATCGAACTTCAACTTCAAATGTTCCGTTAACAATTACTAATAGTCCACGGGTAACGTACCTTATAAACAAGTATTAACGTACATTATCTCTAGTCAGTTGCACAACATCTGTTTTGAATTAATTTCTAATAATAGAATAAAAGTTTGTAGCGCTAATATACACGTTCAATTAACTGCGATTACTGGGAGCTTATCATAAATAAAAAATATTTTAGATAAAACTGAATGGTCATCAACATCTGACTTTTGCGCGATGCCAGCCGAAGAGGTGTACCTATTTCTGTGTCAAATAAAGAATATTATTTATTTTTATTTTCTTGGAGGAGAATGCGTTTATGCACCATAACCGCAGGCTAGCTAGACCCGCGGCCGTGTGTGGGACTCGAGACTGAATCGTCCACTACCCACTAAACTATGACGATGTTTTTTCTTAAAGGAAAAAGATACAGCATCTAAGTAAGGGACTGTTTTTATATTTTTTTAAAAGAGTACGGCACCATTGATATCTGCCTGATA
Source organism: Mecyna flavalis (assembly GCA_949319885.1). Classification (NCBI taxonomy): domain Eukaryota; kingdom Metazoa; phylum Arthropoda; class Insecta; order Lepidoptera; family Crambidae; genus Mecyna; species Mecyna flavalis. The sequence goes on from OX439426.1 coordinate 8,079,037, forward strand.
AAATACACGAAACTTATCTCACAGCGGCGACACTGGCCTTAAAGACCCAGAAGTACAAGAATGAGAAGGCTTTATAACCATGACAATGAGAAACTGAACTTGATGCCCATATAACGCTTAACAACGCTAAACAACCAGATAATTAACAATTTAACAACACAATTTTAACGGTAACACCCATTTCGTTTAATTACAACTATTAAAGGGCCGCTTCAATTATAATTCCTCGCAACCAATCTCAAGAAATGTATGTAGAAGGGTCGAACATAAATTTTAGTAGGTACTCATACTAAAACTCCTCAGAGTACGAAAAATCCTACTTGCAAATTAGTGTGGAAATCGTCGGTATTAGATTTGTCTGATATTCGTAGAAGTTTTGAAGGATCCTTTTTTAATTTTCAGGTTTCTCTTGTAAAACGAAACGCAATCCTTTTACGAAAGAAACCTTATATTATTACGATATGTATGGTGTTGTCTTGCTTTTTCCTGTTTATAATATACGAATGAATACGGATTCATTACTTTTTAATGGGTCTGTTACTTTTTAATTTCAGACCATTACAAAAACAAAACTATACATAAATAAAATAAACATCTAAGATCAATTAAATTTATTTGGCAACAATTAATAATGCCTCTGTATCTTCGTAAGACATATTTTGAAGAGCTTCTTGGACAACTTTTTTAGTATTCTTTTGGCTAAGCGGGTGGATTTCTTAAATTGCATTTAGTCTATTATAAAGAAAAGGTCCAAGAAACATGAAAAATCTAAAAGAGAATGCATGTTTCGTTCGTGTATTTTACAGGATTTGTAGAGAAGGTCAGTAGGATACAGGGAAGGTCGGGAACCATAGATAACATTCTGTATAATAAGTAAATTGAAGATTTGGTAGCCGACTGGTGTGAAACGCCACTTCACAGCGTGAGATAGTAGTCTTTGTGCGTGAGGTTGATAGTTAGAATCTACCATGGCGCGCCCCTATGAACGCTCGGAGAAAGAAAATGTACTTAGTTGATTATAAAGCAATACAAAACTATAACATTTTTTCTTAAAATCAAACATGTAAGTTTTAATAATAATAATAATAATTTATTTCAGAATTAATTCCATAGTCTGTTAGTAATACATTTGCTTAAGAAATATTAGTATAAAAAAACAAAACAAAAACAAAACAAAGCAAAATTGCGGACAAATAACCCGCCCCCAACCCGCAGGTAAACCGTCTCTTACTTTAAGATGGAAAGAGATTTGTGGATGAGTGCGGACCCATTGTCTGTACAAAAAAACTTTCGTCGTATCACGTAAGGCCACAACAGTAACATTGAGTGACAAAGCTAAAAACGGTATCTGTCACCAAATAGGTATCCGTATCCGTTACGTACATCGGGACCAGTATCCGCGGATATATCTTTTCAAATATACAGCACATTACTAGCAGGTATACCCATGATTATAAGATACGGACACGAAGATGGGTCTTGCGGTGGCGTCGAGGGTCGCGGGTCGCGGGCAGGGATGTATCTAATTAACATGAGGCTAATGAATATGTAATACGTACCATCTAATTGAATTGCCTTCAAAGTAATAATTGAATGCAGTTTCACGCTTCACGGGTGACTGGCGAGAGCTAGACACGCATAGTCTCAAATAGTATTGGTAGTAATGCGGTGGAAAAGATATTATGTTTCCAGTTTCTGAGCTTCTTGTACATTTTTACCGCAAAATCAAAAAGTGTTGACAGATAAAAATATTTTGTAAGTTAAATAATAATTGCATAACGTTTCATTTGTTTCAGTTTATTCTAAATTCATGCTGAACTACGACAACAAGCTTCATTCTTCAATTTTTTTTTTAATATTATGGTTATTCAAATTTCTAAATGGATGAATGAAATCACGATACTTACATGCATTCAGAGTTATCCATTTATCGAACTGTGTAAAAAAATCTACTTCATGTGTATCAATTGCTGCTTAGTAAAAGGCGGGTATCTAAATGCAACGATTATGTCGAAGGTAAATTCCCTTTAGATTTACCTTTGCAAAAAGAAAAGGGTAAGGTATTGAGATAAGCTATGCAAATCGTGTAAAAGCCGGATGGTGACAGAAAAACCGTTAACAGAGGGCCTTGGAAACTGAACGTACAAAACTTGCGGAGGTACCATGTAATCATGGCCCGTTTTATTGTAGCCGGTGGCTGAAAGGTTCAATTTCATTCGCAAAATTTAATCCAACCCTAAATTAAGATTATAAATTTGAAAATGGGTTCGTTACTCTTGGACGTTGAAATTACTGAATCAATTTAAAGGCTTTAATTACTCGACAATTGCGCAGTACCTAGTTAAGGTGTTCCTCCGAAATGAAGATTTCGGTGTTTACTTCCAATTGAATTAATATATAAGAAACAAATATTATCATGTCGGGGTGAATTAATATCTTTTGTTATTTTTATAGTAGCTCAGTACATTTGCTCCACTTAGCCTGATGGTAAGCAAAAGGGGAACCCAAATAACCATGACAATGGACGCAACACCGAGGCGTTCTATCCGTTGGCATCGCAGTACTGGCCTACTGCTAAAGTAATATTACCTATATATAGTAATGTTTTGGTTTAACCCTTATTAGACGCTATATGTACCTTATGACACTTAATACTACATAGAAATGGTGAATGCTTATTCCTAAAATTTCTGTCTAGAAAATGCTTAGAGCACGACCAATGCTTCAGAAATCCCAGTCTTTATCAGTCATAGTTCTGGTTAGTTTTCAGAGTCACTTTTTCAGAGTCCAACTAGTTACCAATCACGGGTGAAACTGGCCACCATAATGACTTTGTTCCAGCTATGTCCATGTGATCGAAGATCAAAGGCGCTAGTGTGGCAGCACATTGAGCGATGCTTCCTGGTTAACCTTTTCCACGCCAATGTCTGATATATCAGACAAACCATTTTCGTGCCCACCACGCCAATGTCTGATATATCAGACAAAAAAACATGATCAAGAAACGTTGTATTTTTACTTGCCTGAATGAGTTGAGTATAATAACCTAATAATTTTTTGGAATTTTTTTTTTAATGGTCGTGGCGTGTGGGGCACCATTTTCGGAAAAAAGCGTGGCGGGGAAAGGGTTAAGAAGTACACCTCAATGAAATAGACCGCTGTAGCTGCATAACATCAAATGCGCTACGAGCTTGTCTTCCAGCTGAGGTAACGTCCTACTAATATTATAAATGCGAAAGTCTGGATGTTTGGATGTTTGTTACTTAATCATGCCATAACGGCTGAAGAGATTTAGATGAAATTCGGCACACGTATAGTTTATAACCTGGATTAGGATATACGGGAAACGTCTCATTCCCGCGGGATATTTGAAAAAAGAAATTATGCACGGGTAAAACCACGGGCGGAAAGCTAATATTACATAAACTGATTTGGTTTGACCGATTTGTCGAATGGTTGAGACGTCGACTACTACGCCAGAAGTCGCGGGTTCGATCCCCGCACGGTACAAACATTTGTGTGCATGAACATGTCTGTTTGTATCGTTCTGGGTGTTTCTATCTATAACTCGCCCAAGTCTAGGCCTTTCATAACCAGGTGCGTAGTATAACCATAGATCAATTATGTATAAATTGCGCAGACGAAGAGCGGAGGCAAGGACTTAGTTATTAAATGATAGGCTGACTGACGTAGGCGAACCGGGTTGATACATTTTTGATACCACAGTTGCAACCACTAGTTCATAAATTAGTTTCTTCGTAAATACAAAGGCCTAATTTCAAGAAGACCTAATTTATGGGGTAGCTTTGGTAACTTATCGCATGCTTTAAATTATTCTCGAACATTATTTGGAAAATAGGACCTTTTAATATACTTACTTGATTAATCTGGTTTTGAGATTTTGTATGACGGCCAGTTATGTTTGATAAAAAAATTTTAGCTTGCGTGTGTGATAATTCTTTTTGAACTTTTTCAAAGATCTTATAAATTGTTTTAAAATTGACACAATATTTTATTTATGAACCGTAGGATTTTACTCGTATACATAAACATAATAACAATAACTATGTAACGTAAATTCCAATGAAAGTGCACTAAAATTCGAATCTATGTAAACTGCATTAAATTGCAAAAGGAACAAACGACAACATAAACTCTCAAAGGAAATTGAGTATAACGTTCGAAAGAAATAAATGCTTTGGTAGCGTGTATGGCTAAGGGCCAAGTCCCACTCCGACCGATTACTCTGGCTCCTTAATCTACCAAGGAACATTATGTACCTACCATTGCCAATTCACAAAGGAGCTCCGTCATACCTTGTAATACATATTTGACATGACAGTTCTCGATGGATTTGGCTTGTTAGCATTCGCGTTAGAGATTAAACAGAACGAGCGTAGCTTCATTAGTGGATGTCGGTACAATGGTACACAATAGAGCAGTGAACTGTTTGATTTCTAAGATTATTTTTAAAATTTAAATTAAATAAAATTACATATTTATCTGTTTGGGAAGCATTATTTATTGCATATACTAGCCAACAAAATGGGACCAAAATAGGACTTTAAAGTGGGGTGGACAAGTCTATTTTAAAAGTTTGATACATAGTCATGGAAAGCACAACCACATGCGATAAATCTAGACTATTTTTGTTAAAAAACGCAATACCAAACAATAGCTCTTTGCATACATACAAGTTACCGACCTCAAAGTCATTTGTATAGCGTGTTTTTGGGAAAGTCCTAAAATGGGGTTTTAAGATTTTATTACAACTTAGAAGGTTTTTATGCTCTTTTTTATCTTTTACATTTTTTTTATTTTTGTGAAATATCTCGATATAAATAAAAAAAACAATCCACAACCCTAGTGTATGCAATACTTTACAGATGTGTACGTCTTGTCTTATCAGATCATAACTGCCTTCGTTATCTACCTGTCTGTTCCAGTACTTGCGACGTTTGAGATTTGATTTTCACCGCTGGCAGATAAGTACTTTATAATTTATCTGTCGGATGACGAAAATGCTGTCTCTTTTGTCAGGAAAAAAAAAACAATTTTCTATTACACTATACTATAGCACTATAGCATTGATATATATTTTTTGTACCTATACAATAAAAATTATCCTCGGATTAGCAATTCCTAATTAATTTATTCAATTAGGACAACCAACAAGGCACACACTACGAAAACTTACGACCAAAATAGTCACTAGTTATTAGTGCTGGTGTAATTTAGGTTGCTACGTCTTACAATCAATATGGACTTGTTAAAAGTGGCACAAGATAAACGACTTTAGTTTTTTTCATATTTTAAATTATTTTTTGACGTAAACCCAATATCGTTGAGTCGACCTTCGAGTGAGCAGGTTTGTGTAATTGAAGGCTGGTTCGTCGGTTGCACCGTCGGTAAACTGGCATGTCGGCGAATGTAATCCTTCCCCTCCTCCAACCAGGTAGATAGAACTCAATTAGCAACCATTATTCGACGACGACGCGAAGCCAACCCAAAAGTTTCCTTGACTATTTCGTAATTAATTTTGTTTCGAACGACCCGACCCCAACTTTCCGCGGTTTGACTTTACACCGTTTCATACTGTTCGTTTTTAATATTTACTCAAGAATTATTAAGTGAATATTACCGAACTGTTTTCGTAAGCGACTATTGTATAAGAATTATATCAAATGACGCAATAAAGGAAACTTTCGAACGGTTTCACGCCCGCTAGTACGTAGTGGTCCATAACGACCATATAAGGCCGATTGCTTTCTTAAACTTATCCCATTTGTACCCTCAGCGTGAAGGAATTGGAACTTCTTTATTGTGCCAAAGTTGCGGATGAGAACGGCTATTTCCATTTCTATCGAGTTAGTAAGCGCACGCCGATAAATTATCGTAGTGTACCGTCTACGGGCCATGGACGGATCGCTATGGAACTTGCCGGTGATAAATGTGACCGCAGCCATTACTTTCTGACACTCGGGAGGCTTAGTAGTTTTCCTCGGATATCCGTGAAAGCCCGTTATGTAATAGAGCTAGGTGAAAGCAGAAAAACATTCATATAAAAGATTTTACGACAACGAATAAGAATAGGAAGAACATACTCGTAAATCAAACTCATCTATACTAATATTATAAAGAGTAAAGATTTGATTGTTTGCTTGAATTGAATAGGCTCCGAAACTACTGAACCGATTTGAATAATTCTTTCACTGTTGGATAGCTACACTATCCCCGGTGAACATAGGGTACTTTTGATCCCGGAAATGTGGGGGGAATATTTGAAAAAAGAAATTATGCGCGGGTGAAACCGCGGGCGGAAGGCTAGTCCATTATAATTCAATAAAAAAAAACTGCTTAAATAAATCAAAGTTGAGTGTTCGCATCAGATCGTAAGCCTGAACCTGAAAAAACCGTTATTGGTCCTTATCTTATTCTTCTTAACAATTAAACTTTTTTAGTAAAAATGTTATGAATATGAATGTATGTTAGCATAATGGCCAGTTTTTAATCTAGACCAACACGTGGGATATTTCGTCACTACACGCGTTAGAGTAATAGGTCCGTAATTACAGGGGTCCCATTTAAATTACAGACGGTACCCAGCACTCGGCCCCGCATATTGCTTAAAACAACGCGTGAATTGTCCTTTCGGTGTAAAGTTCCATATTAACATAGTAAGGAACCCATTTCCATTATCATCCCCAATTTCGTGCTCGGGAGGCACTTAAGCACTTAATGGATCTCGGCTCCCCGTAATTTACCGGGACGTTGGATTGAATAAAATCGTCAATCTTAACACCAACCGAGCGAAGGTGTTATTACATGAAATTATTTGCGGTGTTCTTTCAATGTGCGAATCATCACTCGTCGCGATTCAGGTGGATGAGACTCGAGAAAATGGAACCAATAATTTCTCCGAGCATTCTCGTACAAATGGGTTAGGAAGACCACATCCGCATATTCATTATGACGTCTTTTCTTTACGGTAATAATAGGATTAAAGGGTTTGATTTTGTAGTGTCATGCCCATCGGGCTATATATCCATTTTCCATGTTAATACTGCTTAGTGAACATCTAAAGTTCAACTCGTAGCTACCAGCACAGAGACAATCTTCCGATATAATAGCTCTGGCTCCTTTTAGCAACAGATATAATAATAGTTTGGAAGCCAGTAATTGTAGTGTTAAATATTAATAAAGTTAAGATTGGATCAGCTATAAATATAGCAGCATATTGAACGATGATTTTCATTGAAATATTTGCCAATAGATTGAAGGATAGTTGCCATTAATATAGATTATTTTAATGGTTCACTTATTGCCTACTAATGTTTTAACTTTGCCACAGTTATTGCTTTGAAGTCTAAATTTAAATGCTAAAAAGGAAAGCTATAAATAACTGCTCGTATTGTATTTTAGCAGCAAAAGTTACGAGCATAAGTCAAATCACTGCATCATTTGTTTTTTTTTTTATTCCACAGGCTAAATTTTACTTGTGGACTTGGAAAAAGGGCTACCATCAACCAGATCCAAGGAGGGAAAAACCTACGACTACGGGTTTAAAGTACGCTTATCAATAAGTTCCAAATCCCAAGCTACGCGATGTTCGTTCCTTCCACTCGGTCATTATGTGATGGCAGCTTCGTGCGCGGGTCCGCTGCCAAATGTAGTTGAAAACGGGAGCCATGATGCATTGCGGCATTCTATTTTAAAAGGGATATAAATACGGAAATTATATTGACTGTCTGGATGAATATCAATGTGGCAGTGCAGCAGATATGACCCCGCTTCGATTATTATCTATGAGAATATTTATAGGATCCGCTTCGGATGGATGCACAATGCTTATTGCAGCTAAACGAGCTACTGCTTTTCGAAATATTGGATTTTAAAGAAAAATGTTCTTATGATCATTTGAGGAATGCTGGTTTCTATGCTATGTATCTTGGATGGAAAATAACTCCTCTCGGCCGCAACCTCCATCGCGTTAAAGTAATGCCTTATTTACAAATAGGACATTTTATTAAATGGACAAGCCGCTTGCCCAGAGTGGCGATTAAAGACAAATCCTCCTAATGCTTGCGAGCGTTTGATGAGGCCTATGACCACTAGTGGACTGCGACAGGTTGATTATGATGATTAAATAGACGTTTAAATGCTGTTAATAAGGTGACGTAAACTTAATTCACCTGATATATGCATGTACCCTAAAATAGCCCATAGCCAGACATGGCTAAAGACTGCTATGCCTATTGTAGAATGGGGTGAAACAGAAACCACAAATAACCTAAATCAATACTGTTGGCTCCTCCGATGTCGCCTTCTGCGCCTCGTGTGTTTTAGCAATGTTACCTCGTTGTGATGCCTCAGCGGCTAGAGTTATGACATAACAAAATAAAAAACAATAATCTATAAGAAACAATGTGCTGCCAAAACCAGACTACAAGAACTACAAAGAGCCCAAAATAGAGTAATAAAAATTCTCTTCGGCTACCCATACTTAACACCAACCCGTAAAATTTTCAAGGAGACTAAATTAATGAACATCCGACAACTATATATATACAGTATTTGCGTTCTTATCAGAAAGATTATAACTAAAAATATTCAAACAAATCTGTCTTTCACCAAAAAATCGCAAGTTTCCAAACGCAGTTTACGTCGGCCAAGTTTGCTTGTGTTACCTAAAAGACGTACTAATCTAGGAAAAACAAGTATTACCTTTGAGGGGGCACAATTTTATAATAAGTTACCTACTCATATTAAAAATTTAGATACCCTAAACAGTTTTAAGTCTCAATTGCGTAATTATATAACACAGAGAAACGATTTGTAAAATAATTGTATTTGTCATATTTATGTATACCAAAATGCGGTGGCTGTATTTTTTTTGATTAAGAACTATGTTAATAATGATGTTCTCATGTAAGTGGATTTCTGTAATCTTTTTATGAGAATAAATTCTTTAAATCTCAATGGTGACAAAACAGTATTTGTTGAGATATTAACAAAATACCTTAGAGCCCGGTACTTACTCAATGTCGCGCCCGAGGCGTGAGATCATGCACCGAGCGCTGTTTGTATGAGAAGTTTGTTCTCGCCCAGTGATGCCGATATTTCAAACAAATTCTGTGGTGGATGTGGATGTGTCTGTCTGTGTGGGACTCGAGACTAAAGCATCCACTAGCCACTAAACTTCCCCGGTTTCCCCTTCATACCCGATTTGGACGAGCCGGTGCCAGCCTTATGGCTATTGACCAGCCCATCGTTGAACCCAGAACCCCGAGATAATAACCCGGTACTTAAACTACTAGACCATCGAAGCGTAACATTAAATTATTATAAAAATTATCAAATAAAATTGTGCGAGCTTTAACATGTATCAGTCAAACATGTTATTCTTAACTTAATTTAAGGCTGTTCCCCGAGCAAATGACCTTGACCATACAAACAGCAAGGGCAATGGCGGTCCGAAATTTGATCGAAATTATGAATAACAATCCTTAAAAATCAATAATAGGTTAACTGACAAATTTTTTGCGGCCAATTTATAGTTTTTTTCATTGTCTATCGATTGGCGAAAGCCAAATTAAAAAAGAAGAAATACTTTAGAAGGAGATGCATGAAATCTTTTATTTTAGACGTATTTTCAAAGTCAGTTTTCGTAGTTATAAATAACGATAAACACAAATTTTAAACGAGGAATTTAAAGATAAAACTACAAAGATTATATTACGTATTTTTTAAATAGTTGTGTATGCATTAAATAAGGAGTAGATAGCCGTTAAAAACAAGACTTTTTTAACGTTTGGTCTGGGAATGGCTTTAAACCAGACCCAGGACTCCAGACGATACAGAAGCCACAAATAACACGAATCAATATCGCCGTCTGACGTGCCACATCCTGCAATTAGCCTACGCGAGCTTAAAATTGAAATTTGACGATAAATTTTGTGTAACCTTTGAAAAGTTAGCGACACCTAAGGTCGGGGTGACGATCCTCACACCGTACCAAAAAAGTATTAGAGCCTAGTAATTTTAAGTATCATAATAATTGTAAGTTAATATGTATGAGCCATTTTTACAATTTATAAACAAACTATAAAGCATTAAAAACGTCGGTTTACGTTTAAAAGTAATCTGTTTAAATTACTTAAAAACGTTAACCCGCTCACAGGCTTTAAAAAAATTGCCAACATTCATAAAACACGCAGAGAAAAAAACATTGTTTTGTGACTTTTGTTCAATGGAAAAATGTATTTAATAAAAGATTGTTTTTCTCAAAAATAACATATTTCCCACACAAGTCTGAGCTCGTCTGTTAAACTCTGAGTTCCGGGACCTAAGTACTAAAACTACTAAACCATCTTGAGATCTTAAACTTAATATTAATTGTTATTACTACACTACACCTCGGCCCAAATCTCGGGTTTGGAACAAGCGACAAACAAGAGCCGTGTAATGTATGCTACGGACTACCCGTAATGAATTTTGCATAACGAACGCTGTCACAAATTAAACGCTTTATGATTCCATATATTTTAAAGTAACTAATTACATACTTTGACAGATAATTGGAGGTTCTCGGTAGCGCGGTGATTAAAAGATTGCACTTTAAAGCGACTGTGTCTATATTTAATGCTATAAGGATACGATCTTTTGGAGTTTCGTGACGCGACAGTGATGACTTACACACACAGATAAATAATGCGTTGCTATTGGTTGCTTACGTTACGGACAAGCGCAGTTGACGTCATTTTTCGCTTAATTCCAAAAGGTATTATCCTAATAGCATTTGAATCGGATAATAATTTAATTTGGTTTAACGGTAGACCACCGATTATCTCAACGATAAGAATCCATGGTCACCCTAGCCCGCACAATTTTGTACACAACATTATTATATTATTTTATTTTGTAAAAAAATACAAATTAAAAAAAAAAGAAAGACAGAATACTCCTGAGTTTCTTGCTGGTATCTTCTTAGTAGTAAAAGAAACCAATTTTTGAACCAGCTCACGAATCATTTTATTCATGATTATTATGATATTATCTGGGACATTTTTTCCATATTATTTTATTTATTATAATTTTAAGCCAAAATTGATTAAATGAATTTTATTTTATTCTTGATTCTTGATTTGGTGTAACGGTTGAGAAGTGGGCCATTACACCAGAAGTTGAGGGTTCGATCCCCGCACGCACGGTACAAACATTTGTGTGCATGAAATGTCCGTTTATACTGATCTGTCTGGGTGTTACTATGTATTATATGTATGTATTAAAAAAACAGTTTCTAAGTAATCTCTGTACGGTGTCTAAGCCCCATAGTACAAGCTATGCTTAGTTTTGGATTAGATGGCGCATCATTGTAAATATTATCTAAGATTATAAAATGTCTAAGAAATTATAAAAGTAACCGTAAATAGACTCAAAACATGCGGTTTGAATTAAAAAAATTAAAAAATACACGGCAATGCCATTCAAATATTTATACCGAGCAATATTCTCGGTGTTGTTATTATAAAATCTTACCCATTACCTAACTTCTTCCATATACTGATAGTCAAAGCCTGAAACTAAATAACACGCCAGTATATTTCCAATCGATCTCGCAATTCGGAATACATATCACAGGGCCCCTGGGAAATACAAACTCTAATACAACGTAGCCATAAAACAAGTTCCACGTGTTGCAATGTAAATCCCAAAACAACGCCATAGTAGAAATAGAAAACAATAGGTTATGAAAATGGCGCGCCATAGTATGAATGCGTCACCGGCATTTTAACAAAATAACGACCCGCGTCTTAGTACAAATAAAGAGTTTTGTTTGACTTTTTGCGCGTCGTGTGCGTTGCAACGGTTCTATTTTCACAAATGTCACGTAGTATACAAGCCACGCGCCGTGCTGTACTCGTATATGAAGATAACGTACTGTGTACTCTTTCTACTATGACAACACGCACTGCGGGCTCCCCCGGGCACTGAACCTGGACCCTTGTACTACCCGAGCTGTATCGATTACATAATTAAATCCTTGCAATAACATCACTGAATTTGTTCGTGATTAATATAGATTACGTCTAGCTGGGGAAAACTGGGCAAGGAAAAATGTGATTAATATTTTAATAAGCAGCAGCTCGCCCGGTTTTCACGGGTGAAAATTTTTGTTTACTAAACTTGTCCTGATTAAAACAAATAAAACAAAAAACATATTATCATATTTCGGTCAGTTATTCAGAAGTACAACACATTCATGAAGTAGTAGACATAGCGGATTCGATCCCTGCCTAGTACAAGCAAGTTTATTGGTATTGCTACTTATTAAAAGGACTAACTGTCGTTTCGGACACAGTTTATTCGGACACAGTGTCCGAATTGACACTTTTTAATTTTAATATTTTTTCACTGTCGATTCGGACACCGCGATATAATTTGCTATTTTGTACAGTCAGATAAAAAATCTTTCTACGATTTCTTTTCGTAATAAAAATAAAGTCTTATCGTAGCCTTCTACACGAAGCTATAGGTAACGTTTCTAAAGATGACTAGGTCAAATGTGTAAGGCATGCAGAGGAGAATTATAGGATTAGGATTTAGCCAAGGCAATTTTAAAAGATCAGAGAATACAGCCTCAGGTAATAAATTTACACGAAGATGACAGCGCTCCTGACCCGTGGTACAACTGCGATGTCCAACTGGTTGTGCCACGGGGAAGTAAAGTTACCCAATGGTTCAACTGGTTGTTCTATGATTGTTGTGCGTCCCCATGATCCATCTCCCTGATAGTTGTATTACAGGGAGTTGGACCAAGAAAAAAAAACTCACCCTTGATTCAGAATTCTCAGCAAAGTGGATTTTTAACGAATGTGTGTCTGAAAATCTATTAAGGAATGGCGGGCAAATGCAATCTACTTTCATTAAACATAACTCTTCTGGATAACGTTAACTTTTTAAATAACTCCACTAAGGTCATGTTGCCCTGGTACCCTTTGCTGAGTATTCTGAATCAAGGATTAAAGGGGGACAACCATAACAATCATAGAACAACCAGTTGAACCATGGGTCACTTTACTGCCCCATGGTACAACAGTTGAAAATTGCAGTTGGACCACGGGTCGGGAGCGATTCCCAGTAGTATAACTATTTGGACCAAGGAAAGAACAACTCACTCGAGTTGAACTATTGGTAAAGATATTTCCCCATAGAACAACCAGTTGAACCATGGGTAACTTTACTTCCCCGTGGCACAACCAGTTGGACATCGCAGTTGTAACACGGGTCAGGAGCGCTGTCATCTTCGTGTAAATTTATTACCTGAGGCTGTATTCTCTGATCTTTTAAAATTGCCTTGGCTAAATCCTAATCCTATAATTCTCCTCTGCGCGCCTTACACATTTGACCCAGTCATCTTTAGAAACATTACCGATAGCTTCGTGTAGAAGGCTACATTGAGACTTTATTTTTATTACGAAAAGAAATCGTAGAAAGATTTTTTATCTGACTGTACAAAATAGCTATTTATATCGCTGTGTCCGAATCGACAGTGAAAAAATATTAAAATTAAAAAGTGTCAATTCGGACACTGTGTCCGAATAAAATATGTCCGAAACGACAGTTAGTCATTAAAAGTATTGTTAGATTGTTACAAATTCTTTTTGGTAAAAACATACTCTTTTTCTCCGGATAATGCTCAGTTCCCATGTGATAATGAAAATTATGTCCACTTGCGGAAACTACAATTAGAATTATTTCATATTACATTTTCCCAGAATATATTTCTAACATTTTTCAACAAAGCTATTTTCTGTACGACACGTGAAATATTCTTGTTTAGACAGATTATTTTATGATTAGAAGTAGTATTATAGTCACTTAATTTTCTCAGAAGTGAAGTACACTTCTACGAAAATTGAATTATTTCGACTTGCGGTTAAACTCCACTTATCAATCTTAAGTAAAGTTTAACCAAGCATTGTTTCCGCATAATTTGACTGGACAGCTCAAAATAACGTGTATACTTAAGAACTTGATATTAAACAAAGCCTGTCGTAGCTAATTTAATAACGAATTAATTTCCGGCACATGTGTCCCGCCCTTTGATATGGATTTAACTGAAGTATGAAAAGTATCATGCGGGCTTATTAGCCCTAGCGGTGTTATTTCAATCGGCAGACAGACATCCCGCGTATTAAGCTTTTAGCCTATTTCATTGAGGGACATTGAGCTAATTACATAGTATTTCTATGTTGAGGGACACATAATCAGAAAGCGTCGCTAAATGTGCTGCCTCAATATAGGCTCTTCTTATCATTGGGCCCTTGATTTCAAATGCACTGGCTCCCATGTTAATATTGCTACCACCCAGCTACTGTTGTAAGCAGCAGCAAGCCAGTCGGGCTATTAACAAGTTCTTTCATACAATTTATCATCGAAGATTGAATGTCATCAGTTTGTAGAACTGTTTATAGCGAGCGGGTATTTAATGATTGCTGATCAATTTAGGGGTCACCACAATACCAATCAGACGCCTTGAGTTTTATATGTCAGTATTGTCACTTTTATTTACCATATTCAGTTTACAATAGAGTTTTAACGCGTAAGGGAACAATGATATCCATTTCGTACACACAAATGGTAGTTAATCAACGTATGTGATTTTTAAGATAAGATTAATTAACAGATTTCAACGGAGTAATTTGCACAACTCCAGTTTTGCCGTCTAATATTCACCAGGCAATCCCGTTATCTCAGAATCCACACGGAGTCGAGTTTAAAATGATAATTGAATTTTAGATTTACATCTCACGGGCCTAATTACAAATACGCGAGCGAGCCGAAGTTTTGCTCCGCGGCCGACTGATGATGTTTAATCTAATGTAAACGAGATAGGTGACAATCAGCTCATCTCGAGATTTCTACATGTACCAGCGACGAATTGATGTTGACATACTCGTACGTACTAATATAAGCCACACAATATTGATACACTTTTTCACACAGCGCTATTTAGCCACAAAATAAGCATAGCTTGTACTATGGGTCGACACCCAAAGTACAAGCAATGACAACAGAAAAAAATATTGATTTTTGATGGTACCTGGATGGTTTATCAAAATAGCTACATAGTCTTCTACTTTTCTTTGAATATACATTACTACAGTTTGATATGTGATCTACACAAACTGCGCAATCCAATAAACGTACAGACTTTAATCTTCAAATAGACTTGTCCAAAGCAAATACCTCTAAAAGACAACCGCGCTCCATGACAAAGACCACCTGTAACAATACCAATTTAAAGTTAACGTAAGTGTATTTTAACTATTTCAATTATACGTAGCGGTAACGAGGTGGTGAGTTTCCGGAGCCACGTCACAATACTCCACATTAGTTAGTGCCCTTCCCTGCCCCTCCTTCCAGCCACCCGGCCCGCCCAAACAGAACCTGGCTAATTGGATTTCGAGATGTCCCCCTAAAGAGCTGAACCTTATTGCCGCGGCATTATGTCAACTGTTCTTTGCTTCTTATTATAGAAGATGCTGAAGCCGGTTGCTTTAAAGCAAATATTCTTATGTTGGTTTTTAAACTTATTTGTAGAGAACGATGAAATAAAATTTCAACATTTTAACTAAACTATTTCTAATTTTTCTAATTTAATTACCATATAATTTTCGAAGGGTCGTTTTACAATCACCAAACGAAGCGTAATAGTTAATCTACTACTCATTCGTCTGTATTCTGGTACTTTCCTGGTCGAACCAGCTCATTTTGACAGACAGCCAGAATCTGACTGCAGCATGGCTCTACCACTTCATACCCTGCTCTTAGGCCTCGGCCTCAAATTTCGCGACAGCAGGGAGGCAGCGGGAGCGGCGGCGCACGCACGTGCACTGCGGTCACCGCTTGACGCGGGCCGTCAAGAGCGGTACGATGCTGTCACGCGTTGATCCGCAGTGCGCCTGCATGCGCTGCCGCTTCCGCTCCCGCCCCGCTGTGTTTGAGCACGGATCTGTGGGATTCCATTCGCCCCCATTTCTCCCCGCTACCTGTGATTTTCGAGTCCGAGGCCTTAATAGGAATATATAGTTATTTTTTAAATATAATGCACATTTTCTGTACGTATGTACAACTGTACAAGTACTTATCCCTCTCCCACACTCTTCCATTAGTCATTATCCAACGCGAATACTCTGCCAGAGCCGGTAATATGATTCGTGTTCGTCCCTCCGACTTTTCATCAGAAAATTTTAATTCACAAAAATATACTCTAAAACCTGACCGCATCACAAATCTAAAGCAAGATAAATTATAAAACAGCTGCTCATTTTACATTGCATATTACCAGCCTGGACCTGGGCCAGAATAATTATGAGTTAGCTAGAGACATAGCCGGGCACTCTCGTGGTAGGCAAATTGAAATTTAATATATTAGGTACCCTCACTATTAAATACAAATTCATGAAAACCTATTTCAGAAGCAACTTGATTGTTCAGAGGTATTTTTTTATTGTTTCTTTCCACAATCTAATACAAATAATACGCTATTTAATTATCTAATCTATATAAATGTAATACAAATACGTCGCCCAGTCGAAGACGCGCTTTAGACCAAGGACAGTTTACTTTTTCGCCCAACAGCCGCCTAGTTCCAAGATAATGTGCTAAAATGGAGATCCTATTGTATCTAGATGAACCAGGAAGATTCGCGAAATAGATCTGGGGAACTTCCACAGAATCTACACTCTCTATTAAATCCTTTCATTGACATTTCTAACACATACCAGAATAAAAAGTATCCAAGATTATGTTTATAAATATTAACTTCCAAGATTATGTTTATACTACTAGTAAACACGGATTGTAGCATTTGCTTAAAAGGTCCATTCATTCATCTTCACCAACTTTAGCTTTTATAATTTTAATCACCTTTTGACTTAAGTAGGTTCGCCTTCACACACTTGGCCCGCCTAGTCACGAGTGCCCGGCAAATGTAATCGGATTACACCCGAGTCGTCACAAACCGTCATCAACAAATATGATTATGCTATCAATATTCAGCAGAAGGTACGGAGCACAGCCCTTACTAATAGGCTGCTATGACCTACTCAATTATTCGTAGAAAAACTCATTTTGTCGTTGCTTATTGCTGACTCAGCGCCCTCGTTAGATTCTAGGAACCGTCTCTTAATAAATAAGGTTACGTAATAAGAGGCCAAATACAGAAGTCACTTTTAATAGTTTTTATGTTGAAGAATAACTTAAAAAAGGATAATGATAATATCTCTCATCGGACAAAAAAGTCTTACCAAAATCCTAAATCTTTAAGTAATCTGTGGTAAATATATTATTAATAGAAAATTCTAATAAAATAAATACCACTTAATAGAAATGATGGCGTAATACACACGAATAAAACATACCTACCTACCGAATTGATAACATCCTTCATTTAAACGTCAGGAAGACTCATACTGGACCACAAACGAAGCTTATTCAAATATCTAAACGTGTATTAATTAAACAAAGTTTCCCGACCCCTTTTGCTGTTCCGACAAGGTTAATTTTAAATAGAACGAAATAATGTTTGAAAACTGCCTCGGACTGGAGTATAACGTCTACGAATGTCCGACGGAAGTAATCATATTACTGCGAGCTCTCATCAGTGAGAATGGTTATTATGAGTTCAGCTGCGGTTCAATTCATGCACCGAATTGCACTGTTCACGGTGTTCTTTAAAAGGTTAAATGATTTCACTTTAAGACTATATACATATACATTGACGTACAAAACATATATGTACAATGTACATACTATGGTGTAAGTGTTGCTATGATTCAACAAAACAAAAGGGAATTCACTCAATGGTTGGGTTATTGAATAGTTTATCAGTTTTATGACTCTACCTGAGAAAATATTCTTCTTTACATTTAGGTCATAGAATCACATGCCTTATCATAAACATACAATATAAAATCTCCACCATCGAAAACAGGAACATCAACTGCACTCAAGGAAAAATCAATCAAGAAGGAGCATTTTACAAAACGCCCCTCACATTTCCCGTCATTATCCATAAAATTAAGTACGGCTTAAACCTTAAGAACACTTGTATTGATTAGGAAAAAAATCAGGAAATCAAATAAGGAAAAAAAAACAAACCGATGAAAAGGAAGTTTTACGCGAAATAACAGCGCGACCGCGTCGGTAGTTAGCAGCTACACCGGCCGGGATGTTGAAAACATTCGCAAATTGAACTAGTTTGTATGCAACTGTTGATTTTCATAAAGCGGTCTCGATTTTAGTCTAGGGGCGGGTGTTACAACAATTGAACTCGATAAAGTTTCCTGTTATAGGCATGTTCCAACGTAAAATAAAACCTCAACGACAACTGAAATGATGCTGGCGGCACCATTTTAATAAATTGATACATTTTTCGGACAATCTGCCTGAGATCAATGCTAATGTCATGGATAGGGAATCATTGGATAATAATTTGTGGCAAGAACTTTTCAGAGGCAAACTTGCTACAAAGTCCACGTAAAAAATTAAAATCTTCCCCCATAACGGCTCCAGCCGTGTGGAAGCAATATTAATTAGGTTTTTAAGGAGAGAAAAGCCCACAAAATATAATTGTAGTACCACATTGAGCCATTGAGTTACAAGTACTAGTTAGTTCAATGCATTGAGCAAGGTTTTCCCGTGTCCAACAATTTCTAAACTGCGAGCCTCTTTTTTTTCAAAAATCAACATTTATAGATATAAGAACCTAACACACAAGGGAACACTGCATGGGATCTATTCTAGCAAATTCCTAAACTAATGACATAATTACCATTTTTTTTAAAGAACTGCGTTTTAATATTCTCGTCAAAACATTGACACTGTTTTAACTTTAAACCTTTCTGCTTCGAATTCTTTAAAGGTCTTTGAAAATTTTTGCTCTGACTATTAAATTTAATAATACCACAATATGTTTTGTAAATTTTAAGCAGAAATTTTGATAGTGAGCCCTAGTGGAACGCCCCTAGTCAGGAGTTCGCAGGCAAAAACTGTAATTATGCGAAAAATGGAAATTCGTTGTACATACTGTGCTTTTTCAATGCAAAATTTTGCTTCCGTATTATTAAATTCTTGACGCTGCATTTGTCTTTATGTTAAATTTTAAACAAACATCTTGAAATTTACGACCGGGTAGAGCATTTCGTGTACTGTGCAGCAAATCACAGCAAGCAAAGTCAATATGTTTTTTTTCTTATAAAGGAAAATTTAAAGAATATTAAAACTATCCCACAAAAAGTTTCTACGATTTTATCCTAAAGAATAATCTGCTTTTAATTTTTTAATTTAGCCGCCTTTTTCTCCTCTAAATATATCCCAGTAAGAACAAAGCATTCCAACCGCCACCATTGATTAAACCAATTAATTACACTCATGATGTGGTTTAAAGCAGTAAGTAGATATTATTCTTTATTAGATTAGCCTAGATATTTAGAGCATAAGCAATAACCTAATATAGTGATATAAGTGTAAGGGTCCTTCTTCTTCAGAATAATAAAAATCTCAAAAATCTATAAATATTAAAGTGACAGCAAAACGAGAAGCATTAGTTACACTCTGCGTGTTATTATAAGCACTCCATTAAACTTATCGCAAGTTTTGTATCACAGACACGGGATCTGAGAACAGCCAAAATATTCAATTGGCGTATCCTAGTTTGGCCGCAAGCCAAGGGCCTTGCATATTGATGTGCCAACTTTTACCGCCGACTCAGCTCATCGAGAACTTGCGAGCCGACCTGCCAAACTGTGCGCCGCGCGCTGATAGCGCGACTTTAATGAGGTATCTTCCAACAAATGCTCGCACGCACAGTCTATGGTGGCACAGTAAGCTGGCTTAGAAGCGAAGGTACTTACAGCATAAGACTTTTTGCAAGCCTTTATTGAAGGACTAGTGACCGCTCGCGACTGCGTAGTCGTGGAGTTGGACCTTCATACATACAACGCCACACTCTCTCTATAGAGCATACATGTCCATTTTTAATTTTCTTACTTAAAAAAACATAGGATAGTTATAATTATATTTTATTTAAGGTCACCATAGCCCTCAGCTAGCCAGACATAGGCCAATCAATGGGGTCTTTAGTTTCGAGTCGCCCACACTGCAGGTCGCGCTAACCCACGAATTTTCACACTATAGTCTATTTTCTTGTAAATCTTTTAAGGTAAATTAGATATTTTATTTCCTTTGTGACTAATGGCAGAACGTATATTCTAGTAATCTGTTTATCTGCTTTAAGAAGCCTGGTTACCTTAACTTACTTTGAAATACCAAATGTTTAAAATAAAGGTGGAGTTACTTCTCTGAACATTTCTTAGACTTCAGTTACCTTGTATACGTGGTACGGAGCTACGTCCAATGAAAAGTTTAACGATGCATAAAACCGATATTGACGAACGCAACACTACATGTAAGACTATACTATCTGTAAATAAATTGTATGGAAACGGAAACCTCCTGTAAGAGACCGCGGCTTTTATAACCAAACTGTTTAATCCAACTAGCTCATTAGTGCTTTTGGTAAAGTTCTTTGTATAATTAAATTTTAGAATTAGGACATTAGCTGAGTAGTTCTAAAGGATATTCTACGTATTTAATAGCATTGTAATAGCTTCGAATATCTAAATATAAAAAATAAGAGATTTCAAAGCATATTACATTTGCAAATCAAACTACCCAATCGCAGCATTCGGTGGACAGATCAAATCCTAACTTCGGAGAAGCATCGATTTTCCTTGAAATTCATGAGCTATCTGTCTAATCGGATTGTACGCTGTCCGCATTTACCTCGTGTCCAATCTGTGATCCACGCTGAGGCACGGTAGTGTAGTCTCAGGCCTAAAACACTGAGCAAGTAATCACTACCTAAACACATCCCAATTCTGTAGCCAAAGTGCTTTACAAAGCGATGCATAATAGTAAATTAAGACACTCAGTGCAGGCAAAAGAGTTCATTATGATGGTTGTGAATGGAAATCAAGAAATCGATTTTCCTTACTTAATGCTATTGTGTCATGACATCCAATTCAGTTCAATGGTTTGGGCGTTTTAAAGCGTAAACAGAAGGATACAAACGAGTCCTCTAGCATTTATAAATAAACAGTCACATTTTATAATAAAAAAATGAAGAACTACCAAATATGAACCAAGTAACATATATTTTTCTCTACTTTAATTTCAACATGAAAAAGTAAACATATTACCTCCTCGTGACATTTATATTTACACTTTTAAAATAATTTAAAAAAAGCAACAAAATATTACCACATTCATAGTAAATTATTTTCCACAGCCAAACGTTATTAAACAAACAAAGAATTAAAGGAAACACCGCAATTTTATGATTTCATTGTGCTCGTCTCAACAGGGCATCATTACATTACATTGTATAAAATTAACTGTAAGGTAAGGCATGTGTAAGGCATATAATTAAATAATCAAATTTTTTTTTAATTACCTAAATACCAATGCAAGCGCGTTTTTTACTCCTGGCCTGATAATCAGTGATCTCATATTTATGTTGTCTGCCTTTGAGTAAAAATAAGGGGAGAAGCGAAGACTAATCAATTGGTTAAGTCACATGACCATTCATTTAATCTTACTTTCATATTAAATTATTTAGAGTGATTCTTTAGCAGTTGTTCAAAAATTCTAGCGATTCTGAAATTCTGAATGTATTTAATAAGTCCGCTTTTATTTTTATGCTTTCAATATGGCAGGGATTATTACGAGGGCACGTAAAGCAAACTATCCGGTTGCCTCAATCGGACAGAGATCAAGTTTAGTATGATGGATTTGCTCGGGGTCGACCAGCGCAGCTAAATCTTGAAAAAAGGTTTATGTTGCGGAACCCACTAGCGGGACTTGGGACTAAAGATTCTTCCATTCCTTGACAGCCATATGTTTGAAATTAATATTGGTTCCACTAAATTTGCAGATTGGTCAGTCGACAATTTATTAAAAAGATTTGGATTTAACTTCGACATTTTTGAATGGTAAAACGGTCTTATCGGACCATGAAATAGTTTTACTTTTAATCATCTCATCATCAGCCTGTTACAGTCCACGGCTGGACATAGGCCTCTCCAAAATATCGGTATTGATCAGTGAAAGTAAGCCATTAGTTAAAATCATCTGGTACTATAGATTTGGGTGTGTTCCAATAATTTATAATCTAGATAGTAGGTCACTTATGAACATGGTTCATAGACCAAAATACTCCTTTTATTCTGACCCTTTAATTTCAATTTTTGCACCTGGGCACCTTATAATTAATTTATTTTGCCCCTTAAAGGATGGTACAAGTATCTGCAATCATGGTAGTTGGCCAGTAGAACTTTTAAATAAACTGAAACGACATCCTAGTGTTGAACTCGACGGGCAGTTTGGACTGTTCTTCTAACGCATCTATTATTCGATATTTGATTGTCTAATGATCACGTCATACGGTTCTTAAAATGACTACAGTATTGCCTTAAATACAACCAAAAAATAATAACTTATTAACATAAACAAGTTTATATATACTAGTTGCATTAGAAAAAGTCCAAGAAGGGTCATACAAAGGTTCGACACCATCATTAACATAAAAGCATTGGTAGATAAAAACAAATGTAAGGCCAAACAAAAATCAATCAGCCATCGGGGCATAAAAAATATCCAAAAACAATTGACGAAAGTTAAATCCATGATGCGCCCGCCCACCACACGAAGCGTAAATAAAAAACACCGTCCACTTACAAGCATCTAAATACAATTTACTAAATAACAGTAAACCATCCATTTCACTCGCCTTCAAATAACCTACACCTTCTAAAACACGTCAAAACATAACCTATTCTATCGCTATAAATTGCGAATTTAAGATTCCACACTAAACAATTAATTTCACTAACAAAAACAGCACTTTTCTATAAATAGTTGTAGATCAACACGGAAGCCCTAACCGTAACGAAATAACTCTGTAAACAATTTGTAACAGATACAAGTTAATATTAAAATTGATAACATTCTAACAGCAGCGGTCCGCTGTATCGTGTAATTTGCTAACTTATTTTATGCAGAATGCTCCTATCTTATGGAGTTTGTAAAATATCTATATTATAACTTTATTAAAGCCACACGATGAGATTCTTCTAAAAGAAAACTATTTACAATTACTATTTATAAACTAGCTTCCACCAACGACTTCATATCCGTATAAATTAAATCCTATGTTGTTTTGATGCACAACTTAATATTGGACTACAACAAATACTCGTACATTGATCTGACTCCACACTTATTAGCTCGGGCACAACAACGAGGTACTACAAATATGTTACAACTTATATAATCCCGTTTTGATATGGTAGCCCATCGAATGCGAGCCCCCACTACGAAGAACATAAGCACATAATATGTAGTTATATATTAAGACTTCACCGAAATCATCAAATCGTCAGCAAAAAAGACGAATAAGCTTTTTTAAGAGTACACGCACACACCAGGAAATAAAATGATACATTATCCCACACTGGGAGTTGAAATATACGGAGCTTAATCAATAAAATCCATTTACTATGTACTATAAACGCAAGCCTAACTAATTTATTAATGGAAAAACAGTAAAATAACACAAAAATCAAATACCATCAAGCATTGAAAAAAGTTTCCTTTGATCTTAAAAACAGGGAGGATTTTGCTTTGTTGTTGTACTCTGTTGTAAAAACAGGGAAAAGAACACCGGGTTTCCAATTTACTAAACACCTTACAGATCGCTTGGGGTTCCGTATTGAACTCTTGCGGAAGCTATTTTTATTTGGCTTAATTACGGATGGCTGACCCTCTGAAGCCTGAACTTCAGAGCCATTTCCAATCATTGACGTTCAAGTTACGTGTTATTATGGATATAGCTCTAGGAAAGACATTTGAATACTATTGAGAAATCACCCCCTCCTTTAGTGCTTCTTTTTCTCCTGGTCGGATTGTGGGCGATTATGTCGATCTTCTTTTTTAGTTAGCGTGGTCCTCTGACAGGGTCAGAGATTGTTCTTTGCTATTAGAATTATTTATCTACTACTTTAGAAAATCAGCATTTATACGAGTAATACAGTAATTCGTGCTCGCGCTGGAGCTTCGTCTTAAAAACTAGTTATTACTTACATTTTTTTATTATATATCTTTTTCTTTTTTATTACCTATTTACATATTATAATATATTTATATCCTCTTCAGTCAATCAATTCTTGCAAAAACCTTTTACACTTAAAATATTTTTATACATTTATTGATCTATGTTGATCATGGATTGATCTATTAAGCTATTCAAAAAGATACAGAATTAAAACATTCGGCCGAAAAAGTCCAAAAGGCGATAAATGAAAGGCAATGATCTAAAAAATAATCTTTGTGCATCTTATTATATTCGTATCTTAAAATTAAATCAAATTATGTATGTCTGTAATAATTTTCGTCTCTAATATCAAAAAGCTTCAAATGCAAAAACAATTAAAATTAAATTGTGTCGTATTATACGGAACCTTTGGAGCGAACTGCCTCTTCGCACCGGTCTCTCGTATTTTTAATTAGTGCCTACGATTATTTATAGCAGAAAATACGGTCGAAAACGACCGTTCCGTTTTATATTATTTTCTCAATATCAGCTTCATTATGGCACAACTCGAAAACATAACTTGAATAATACTTATTTAATAAAAATATATTGAATTTTCCATATTCCGTAATAAATACAAGAAGTACTAAAACTTTTTCATTTACGAAAACGTTTAAAAATGCTATTAAAACTCACTATGTCATTCAACAGACGCCTTATAGATCAGTTAACCTGCATGATTAGTTCAGAAAACCTTTTAAAGGTTCCGGGGCTATAAGTCGGCTATACTTTATTATAAAACCCTCTAGTGCTTTATTCTAACAGGAATTGCCTTAGAAATTACGTACGGCTTACCGGTCCGCTGCTCAAAGTTTGTTATATTTCTCGTTACGAAAGAGGGAAAAGTGGAAACTTCGGGCCACTCGTTTGCGGCCCGCAGTATCACGCCCCAGAGGCCTACCCCTTTTCTTGCAGGCTACCCGAAAATGCTAAACCTTTGTATACCCTTCCTAACGTCTTTGTTAGTACTTCGCGGGGCATCTCATCAGTCAAACCGCAGAGCGTCGATATGATATTCATCTACCTATTGTTCCCAGAGCCCTGTCTGTTGTGAGCAACGACTCTTTTCGAAGTAGTGTTGATATATTGAGCGATAAACAAAGTATCTTTTTGCTAATGCATTCGGATGATTGATTGCGTCCGTCGATATCGCTTTGTGCAACGTTTACATGTGGAATAGAAGGCACTTTGTAATACAACGGGCTTTAGGGATATAAAAGAGATCATTACTAATTCCCATTTGTAATTGCGGCTTTTATTCTGCCAACTTATTACTTAGGTGTTTTGTATGATTTTTTGTTTATAAAAAATATATTACATATTTTACTAATAACAGCCAAAAATCTATTACAGACGTCAGTAGTTGATCTGTCATGTCACTTGTTATTTGGAATACTTGATTGATTGTCTGCTGTCGTAAACTTATCTTTTAAAGTTTTTTACGTAAAGTCTATTCGCTGGCTACCAGTGAACTTTAAAGCAAAGGATCGCAGATCAGACGAGCCTAAAGCGTGGCAGCACATTGAGAGACGCTTCCTGGAGAAGTATAGTTGCCGCTTACTATCAGGTAGGCTGCGTGCCCATCTCCCAACTGATATAGTATAGTAAAACAGACCGCTAAGTGTACGCAGTGCCGGCACGTTAGGCAGCGCGCGTTATTTATGGCCTGTCCATACCAGTCGGCCCGCGAACTCGGCTGCCAGCGAATACACAGTTTTTCACCAACTAATTGAGCGCCACATGCTACGCAGTTTTCATTTCGGCGGACAGAAAACGTAACGTGAAAATGAAATACTTAACGCGTTAAATATCCCTGAATGTTGTTCACATAACGTCATGTATCACCAAACTAAGCAATGGTTGCTTGCTTGTGCTACGGGCGCCCAGAAAACAGATAAACCATACTTATAAACATATTTTTTGTAAATACATTTTACACATAAAAATACCCAGACCGATACCAACTGACATGTTCGTGTGAGGACCCAACTCGCAACATCTGATAAATAGTTGCCTGCAGTCGAAGACAACTGCGCTATAATAGGTGTCTTGACTTCTCGGCTGGTCTTAGTCGTACTGAAAATGTATGATTGGGTTATTTCTGCAAATTTAGTTATAGCCCGTGTGGAACTTAGCAGTGTTATTACACTCATGTACCTTGAAAAGCACGAGACTCTTCTGGTCTCTTTTCTGTCGTGTCAGAATCAGATTGCCGAGGTAAGAAAATAGGGAGTGCATCTTTACTTGCGCACATTTAGTTGATCGTAAAAATTGGCTGCTGAAACTAGAACATTTTCTCTGTACAATATCTTTCCAAAAATGGAAGTTCCGACGAATACATTTTACACGAAACAATTCTAGCCTATACTAAAATATTTATTTGGAACAACTAGACTAGGAACGCAGACAGAGGTTTATTACTCGTTGTCTAGCACCCAATAAAGTACAAGCTATGCTTAGTTTGGCGCTAGATATCACAGAGTGAATAATGTCAGAGAATTATTTTAAAGCATCTTTCATAAATATTTTAACATCACCGACATATCGCGATGTACCCAGTAAACATTGTACGAAGAGATAACTTAAGCTTAGGTCAGTAAAACTGTGCCTTTACTTCAAATATTTTAATTTCCGTGTGTTCCGTGTGTGTGTGTGTGTGTGTGTTCCGTGTCTACCCTCGTTGTATTGAAAATAACAAGTGCAAATTGACCAACTGGATAGATGTGTCTAATCAAACGATCGCAAGAATGAAATACATAATAATATAATATAATACACACATCAACACTGTCTAGGGATATTTTGTATAAACTCAATTAACTTAAAGTTTATTAAAAATAACATACAACATATATATATTTTTATAAAGCTTACTTATTAGACTATACTTTAGAATAAAAAAAATACTGTTTTCTTTGGCAAAAAAAAATTTTCTTCAAATAAAGAAAAAATGCGAAATAATGGTAAACTAACAATGAATGTTTTTTCAAGGAAAAGTGAAAAATAAGAAAAAAATATTCTGTTTTTAACAGTAATGTGAAAAATCAGTAGTCAGTAAAACCACCCATGACGTTAATAACGGCCCAGCAACGGTTTTTCACGCTTTGGATTAAGTTATCAAAGTCTTGCTGCAGAATATTGACCGGTCTGGCTAAGATGCGTAAAAAGTTGCTCTTCCGTCGCAATGTTTGCAGGGAAATTCCACAAAGCCCTTCTTTGGAGCATGTCCCACGCGTGTTCTATGGGGTTTAGATCAGGCGATTGAGCGGGCCTGCCTAAGACCGATTCGTCGTGCTCCTGCACCCAGCTCGTCACCACTCTCGCTGTGTGAGGACGGGCGTTATCATCCATGAGCGCGAATTCTTGGCCCATTTGTAGTCGATGGGGGTAGATTATTGGTACTAGCACCTCTTTACGGCATTTTTCACCCGTCATGGTGTTTCTGATCCAAACGTGGTCTGTTCTCCTATCAACATGAATAACTGCCCTAACCATAATTGTCCCGCCGTAGTGTGGATGGACTTCCTGAGGGTGTTGGGGGCGGCTCTCACGACCAGGAATTCGCCAAACACGTACTCTATGTGTATCAGGATGGAAACCGAACCGAGACTCATCGGTAAACAGCACCACAGACCACTGGTTATCTTCCCAGAGCAAATGTTCACGAGCCCACTCTAGTCGCCGTCCACGATTTTTTCTGCGTAGGGCTGGAGTACGAAACGGTCTGCGAGCATGAAGATTAGCTTCATGCAACCTCATCCTTACAGTTTGGTCACTCACAAGAAACTAGTGCTCTGACTGGAGCCTCTGAACCAATTGCATGGCCGTTACATTTGGTTGTCTTCTCGCGGCAACTTGCAAAAATCAGTCTTTTCGTTGAGTGTTTATGCGTTTTCCGCCTGGGTGTCTTTTAGCCACTTCACCAGTAACACGATAACGTGACCATGACCTTGATATCACCTTTTGTCTTGTGTCAATCTCCTCAACAATGCTCTGTTGAGCAGCCACAGCTTGGAGCATTACTACTGCCATTAAAATATCCTCTCTCGATAAATGGCGCCGCTACATGATGTAAACAATAACATTAATTCAAAATTAATCGATAACTTGTTAAAAAACTAAAATTTGCCACAAAAAAGTTGCCAAAAACTACTGTCAGTAAATTAAACCTACGGACTTCGCTACCATTATTCCGCGTAAATCGTTTGTTTTTAATTTATTCTTTCGAATTAAAATTTAGAATCGTTCAAAATGGCTGACGAAATAAGCTTTCTTCACCAGATTTTAAAACTGACCAATATTTTTTGATTTAAAGACCTTTATACAAAATATCCCTAGACAGTGTTGATGTGTGTATATAGTTTCAAACACATCCAGTAAACTTTACATTTTTATCGTCTCTTGTCTTCGTCACACTATAAAAGATACAATTAAGTTATTTAAAAGAGCCAGGCAGGACAAAAGGTACTAAGCCAGCCCAGAGTGTCACTTCGCAACAAAGTATTTATCACAAAGGAGTAGAAATACTACGAATACTTTGAATTGAGAACGATCACCGAAACTGACGTAAAAAGGCTCTTTATAACCAGGGTATAAGATTCCCTGTAGTGTGATTAAATTGCATTTTCAAGTCTCACGGGGAGTTTTTTATTTAATATTTTATAGTCCCCTTTTTCAATTGTTGATGTTCAAAATTAATGTATTTTATTTAATATATTCTAAAATAAATTGGTCTCAAGCAGTACATTTAGGAGCTGGATTGTAAGACATGGCAACAGTCTTTTCAAAGAAGCAATAGCAAAAGCGTATTAGCAATATCATTTTGCTTAAACGCAATATAAGGATACGATCTGAACACGTCAATTAATTAATAAAAATATTTAAAATTCCATTTTAGGTCCCTAAAAACAGGCTTAAAACTGGCCGAAAAAAAAAACTGAAATTAAAAAGTAATCAACCGATTCGGATACCCAGTGTGCATACAAAAACATGTATGCATTTTGTTTTGGTTTAAATATCACTTCGCGATGAAAGTGGACTCCAGTCGACTACTTTGTGAATTCAAAAGCAGCACCGAACAGGATTACCTGATTTGACTGTTCACTAATAAATGAGCTTCTAAACACGAAAAGGTCACCTTTACGGGTAGAACATGAAAGGAAATTGGATTTCTTATTGCATCGTACCTGCTTTAAGTTCTGCATTCACATCGAACTACATATGTGAACATTTTTGAGTAGGTTTTGAAATCTTATTAAAGCCACAAACCATTTACAAAATAGTGATACGGAACAACTTTTATGCTAAAAATCAAAAGATGTATGACTTTTATCGCCGTTGCGGGCAGTGTTACCATACCAAAAAGGTCTTTTGTAGTGGAGTCGCACCAAAAATCTAACTAGAACATTCATAAATTCTTCTACAGAACCGATAAAACGTTAGCTCCAATCGGCTATTTTGGCAGCAGTTAATTAATAGGCATTGTCCCAGAGCTGACATGTGACGACATTGTTGGCATCCCAGCGACGGCCCATCGGCCGCGGGCGAGACACGCTTGATATTGTGCTCCGTAATATGATCAATAATGTTGTTATGATATCCATTACTAAGATGGATTAGTTACCTAGTTCCAGTAAATATATATGTTATATACGCTCAATTCTTAAGTGGGCACCTTTTTATACTTCATATTTTGTTATAGGTACATGTTCGTTTATGACGTGGTTTAAAAAAATTTACAAGTGTGAAAACTTTTAGGCACAGGGACCCCTTTGTACAATTTTAGGAGCCATCTGATGGGCGACCACTATTCCATTAAGGGACACTTTGCTAAAAAGCGTTGCCTAATGTACTGTCCTACTGTTCGCAATTTTGATCTTCGAGTGCTAAAAACAATTTTTGGACGTCAATATTTAGTTATCCAAATTACCTTTTATCATCGTTGTGGCATTCTTGTCTCACCAAATACATCAAAGAACCTGCAAGGAGCTACACTAATTTATTATTTCTAACTTGGACTATTTTCAAGCATTGACTGGATAAAGTTTATCAATTCCAAGAGACTTTAAGTAAACACAGACCCCGTAAGATCACCCAATTAGGCTAACAAGCACAAAACAACGCCTTCTCCATCCCACAAATTACAATCTCGATCGGGTGAATTCGCTTTCATTAATATGGCAGGAGAAACATAATGACTTGCCCATATAGTATGAATATTCAGCGGCGCGCATATTGCTAGATGGAGCTTCAAAGGGCTTATCTGAGCGATAAATGCTTTAATTCCCAAACGTTAAACTTACGTATGTGCCAGTAACATATGAGCATACAATTTAACTTGAATTTTAATCCTTGGGATTGGCATATCTTATTAAAGGTTACGTTCGGTATCATACAAAGATTGTTAACGTCTTATTAATTTTTCGAATTGGAATTTGTATGAAAAAGAGATATTCATTTATATGGCAAGCACGAAGACGTCTAAATTCCCTGAAAGATGGCAACAATTCCACGGTGTCAAACCAAATAGAAGATAACCAATATGAGTGTTATAAAAGGACCCATTATGGTTTTAAGGATTAGACATTGCTAATCCCCAAGTTGAGAACTTTAGATAAGTAAATACACACAAAGCTACATATTACACAAACACTTACACGAAAAAAAATTGTACAAAGTTATATTATGTGCATATTAAATCTATATTATGTACCTACATTCGTAGAGCCCGTTGAGCAGTTGGCAGACTTTAGACCTAACGAAACTTCGTAAATCCAATAAAGAAAATAGTTGGAACAAATGACCACAAATTACTATAAGAACAGTACAAAGTTGGATTTGAACAAAGAAAAGGGCGGACGGAGCAAC
Organism: Mecyna flavalis; assembly: GCA_949319885.1. Taxonomy (NCBI): domain Eukaryota; kingdom Metazoa; phylum Arthropoda; class Insecta; order Lepidoptera; family Crambidae; genus Mecyna; species Mecyna flavalis. The sequence goes on from OX439426.1 coordinate 8,110,124, forward strand.
AAAGTGCGTAAACAAGGGGTCTCATTGGTTTTATTTGAAAAGTTCGGGCGATCGCGGTTTACTACCTACTTCCGCAACAAGCAAGGGCGGAATCAAGTTTTGAGCTCAAAATTTGTGTATAATATACGAGGAGTAAATTTTATGAGCCTAAGTTAGGACTGTGAAGTGAGAACGATAACCTTTCTCAGATTAATTAACACTCTTGGGGAGGAACTTGGAAAAAAACACGGTAGGATAATTTTCATTCAGATTATTATACTCGGACACATTCAAATGATGATGATTTTTTTGAAAATGTACAGTATGTATTTGTTAAGACTATCGATATCTCTTTCTCGACCGATCTGTGCTCCCACAAACCATTTTTTCGAATACAAACACGGACCGCTACTTATTAATAGTATTACATATAATGTTGATGGTTTGCGATAGGAGCAAAAAACCGCAGTTACTAACAATGATGATGATGTATATATGTCGTGGCCATATCGTTGAATTGCTCACTTCATGAAATGGTTGCATTTCATGATGTGGCCAACTCAATTTGGCCAAATCGTTAAATCGTCTACGTTTCACGATTTTGTCATCCACGTTTAGACGCCAGCTGCCGCCATGCTCCGACCTGCCAGCATTTAAACTATACCAGCATGCAGCTGAATAAGAATCTTTGAAAAAAGCCCGCAACAAAATGTTGCGATCTCGAACAGTATCGCTTTGTTAGTCTTCGTTTACTATACATTTTATCTTATTAAACATATTCTGTACATTATAAGACAAAGTGTAGCCATATGTGTAATGTAGTGAGAAGACCATACCGTCACCCTGGTTAAAGGCAGAGGGTGATGTGTAGAACTCTTCCACCCCAGAAAGGCAGGAGTTTAACCACTAAACCACGGGCTCCTTCCTGCCTGATGGTGCTGTCATGGGAGACGGGTGACCCAGCCGCATGTATATTACGTATGCACGTTTTCTATGATTATTGAATACATCTGTGACCCAGTGTGTTTGGGATTTTAATTTGTAGTTCGTAGTCTGAATACTAACCATATAAAAACAACCTATATTGCCTTTCGTCGTGTCATTCTGCTATTCTACTGTATTTGAGAGTTATTATGTGCTGTAAAAATATGTGCTACGTAATTGATCATTATCATTAACTCATTAAATGTACTATCACAGGACAAAAGGCAAAGACGGATAAAAGAGATTCGATCGTAGGCAGTGAAGTTGTTAAATATAGATTCTTGAGCGTTACAAAGCCGTCTCGTACATCTTCGCGAACAAGCGCCCCGAGAGTCTGTTGCATTTGGAAAGCGTGGTAATTAAGCCAGTTCCCATCATTGTAACGATAACATGATTTTAAGGATCAAGAAGGTCAATAAAAATCGATTAATTTTATGTGAAAGCAGTTTTATTTTGTACATTAAAAACATACAGATAAGTCATTTGACAATTTTGTACACATAAAAATGTTCATAAATTATTAACAGATGCACCATATAATTAATAGCCTTTCGCCCGCGGCTTCGCCCGCGTGAACTATAGGACGTTATCCCGCGGGAATATCTTTGTTAATTGTAGCCTATTTGTTATTCTAATGTATAAGCTATATTATTGTTAAGTTTCATTAAAATCAATTCAGTAGTTTTTACGTGAAAGAGTAACAAACGTTCATCCATCCGCCCCCCGGGCCGGTCGGTACCGCCGCGCAACCGCTATTGCTCCTGCATTTTAAATCTGTAATATCTTCGAAAATATTCATTTCAATTACATGCTGTAATGGGCCATATTAATCTATATTACATGCATGCATTCAATAAATCTAATCTTTACTGAATTTGAAATTTTATGTTTAAAGATAATGTCCTTATTTGATGGTTTTTTACTTACGAGTACTAAAGAGACAAGAAGGTTAGTTATGTTAGTGAAGGAAGATTTTTTAGAGTTTTGTAATTATTAGTTTAATAAAAAACAAATTATTTGTTACCAAGAAACCAGTGAGTTCTTAAGAAGTACGATTATTTTATACTTCATTTTATTTAGCATTAGAAAGAATGAAATTTAGGTATTTTATTATAGGCACCAATTTGTGTCAAGCGAAAATATAACTTTAAAATGTCAAATTATTTTATTTACACACTTCCGATTTTAATTATAGCCATTATTGTGATCGTTGATTATTATTTTCAATATTTAAATACTGAATTTTCGATTTGTACAACAAAACGAATAATTTAACAGAAATAAACTAATCATTGTAAAAAGTTTGCACTTTAAAAGACCTCAAGAAGCAGCGATTGTAAACATGAAACGCAAAGATTGACGAAGAAGACACGCGCGCCCCTAGCGGCGATATTTAGAAGTTGTCTAAGAAAGTTGTAAATGTGCTTGTTTAACAATAATTTTTAAATGTATATAAATAAGCAATTCGGTTGTAATTACATTTATTTACGCTCTATTTGTCTCTTCTCGCCTCTTCAGGTTCATTCAATCATTCGAAAAACTTACTCCGTGAAAGTGATCAAACATTGTTTCCATCATCGGTTTAACTTTTAAGTCATCATTTCAGCCGAAAGACGTCCACTGCTGGACATAGGCCTCCCCCAAGGATCTCCAAACTGATCGATCCTGCGCCACCCGCATCCTGTGGATTCCGGCGACCTTTATAAGATCATCGGTCCACATCGGTCGGTGTTTGTTTATTGTTCCAAATAAATATTATTATTATTATTACCTTGTGGGAGGCCTACCACGGCTGCGTTTTCCACTACGTGGCCACTACTCGAGGACAGTCCTTGCAATGTGCCCTGCCCACTGCCAATAAAATTAAGGCTCGCAATTCTTAGGGCAATTTCGGTGACCTTGGTCCTTCTGCGGATCTCACCATTTGTGATGCAATCACGCAGGGAGACTCCAAGCATAGCCCACTTCATTACCCTCTGCGCGATTTTAAGTTTTTGAGTTTGCCTGTGGCACATTGTAAGTGGCCACGTTTCAATTCCATAGGTCATCGCTGGCAACTCACACGTATTAAAATTTTGCTCCGTTTTACGTATAGAAAGACAATTTTTGAAAAGAATAACTTAATTGTGAACTGAAAATTTAAAATATATGTTACTTTTCCTTACATTACTAAAACACATTAATTAACGATTATTTAACGATTTTAAAACATGCCATAAAACAAAGTCTTGTAAAATGAAACGCACTGAACGAGTTAGTACCAGTAAATTATTCTTAAGTTGGTATTTGTTTTGTAATAAGGAAGGTTTTAAACTATAGTTCGGACTTGGTACCTGTACTAGTTAGTACAGTTTTAAACCTATTTTAGCGTATTTTTTTGTAATAAGAGGGAATAAAGATTTTAAAATGGCTACAATAAAAAAGTTAGTTCCATAAGCCTTCTGTCGTATTTCAGCAAGTAATTGGATGTCATCCATCCAGCAATTCCAGCATGTTATTAAAGAGCAAGAAAAGATGCTCCGCTTAGATACATCAATAGATAATACTGTGGAAAAGTTTGCTATCGTTGTAGGAGTAATCTGATTCTTCAGATTCCTCTGAAGATGAATAAAGTTTTCAAATTAAATCTAGTTTGTTTTATTTATCTGATGCACTACATATTTCAAATAGCTTAAACTTGCTCTCAACTCAACATCATCCTCTTCTATAGATTTTTTTTAATACTGAGACCGTCTATACGGAACCTTAGTGACGTTTGATGTGGTGATGTTGTCATAAACAATCAATTAGATATTGATCAATTAGATCCAGAGTATCATAAATCGTTTGAATCCTCTTAACCAAATGATCAATACTTGATCAATATTTGCTTGTAGAAAATGTTTACGACCACTGCTTCTTAGGTGACCAAATTTCTAATGCTAAATAAAACAGACTAGTTTTTATTGATATTTTTTGGTCTTTGGGATTAATGTAAATGTTACACAAAGGATTTTGTTACAAATTTTTGGTGTGACGGAACAATATAAAGTCAGATTTTCACATTTAGGGCTTGATGTCATTGTTAAAGGTATGCCTTTAACAAAAATATAGAGGATTATGTAAGTTACAATAAATTGAAAATACGAATCCTAGAAAGAAAGGACGCATCTACGTAGATACGTCTTTTGATCGTAGTATCATGAATTTAATTATTGTTAAGGCCCAAGCGCCTAATAATGTAACACAGCAAGATGACGTGCTGCTAAATGTCGTCTACTATAGCCAACAAGGAGTAATGTAAACGTCGGTAGTTGAAATATTATTTATAATCTCTTCACCTTTCTCCATTGCCACGAACTGTACCGCTGCGCTAATTTTGTGATAAATTAATTAAATAACAGTTAAAAGCAAGATTTCTGGGTTTCATTTGAAACTCCTTTATGTCGTGTCAGACATAAATTGGTGGCCCATGAGGGGAACAACGAGAAGATAGAAATATTGGAAATAAAATTGGAAACAACGCATTGTCTTGGATTCAAGCTGTCAAGGAGCAGTGAAACAGCAAAAGTTTCACCACCGCAGTACGATCTACTAAAAATTGGATTCAAGCTGTTATGGAGCAGTGAAACAGCAAAAGTTTCACCACCGCAGTGCAATCTACTAAAAAAGATAAGTGACTTTCCTTGGACCTTTGCCCGTCCCTAAATAGCATTCCTAAATACTACCTATCTTCCAAGTCCCTAACATTCAAATCAAATATATTAATCCTAATTATATTCAAAATAATCTCCACTAGCAAATCATAAATTTCGTTATTTTTAACCTAATAATCATAGTACATTTTATTTTTTAATATAACCGTGTTATTTTTCTTTTGCATCTAAATATTGTTTCATCATTTTAATCATTAATATCAAATAAAAATAAGTAATAAATACAAATATAACTAGGTACCTACTGGATTGTTCTAGAACATTCGTGTTTTTTCGCTATACACTTACCTTCAATATTTTTTAACATAGTACCGTCGAGATTTGTGTTCAAAATAGCAATCCTATTAGGAGTTCAGAATTATATTATTTTTATCTTGTTAGTAAAATATTACGCTGACTAATTTCAGGAATCAGTGGATGCGTTGCTGTGCTATAAGTGCATAATACGATAATACGAAGTGAAGCGCAATCGCAGTGGTGCGGTCAGTTCGGCACATAGTAACGCAGCCTGCCTGTAGCGAACCGGTTTCCTGTGCAGCCAGATTGAGGAGCGTGAGCATAATCAATTTGTTTATTTATTTTTTACTTTCTTTGTTGTTTGTTTCGTGATTTAATTAAATCATAATGCCGAATCCAAATGAAAAGACCTCAGTAAGTTCGCCTGTTGCTGATGAACGTTTAAAGGAGTTAATTGTTAAACGTAGCTCAATAAAGGGGCAAATAACTAAATTTAAAAAATACCTAAATCGCTTAACAGATAAAGATGAGATTTCAAACATAGCATTAGTCGAATTAAATCTAAAGTTGAGTAAGTTTGAGGCCTTATCATTAAGATTTGACGATTTGCAAAGTGAGATAGAGGTGTTAAATTCATATAATATTGACGCTGAAATTGATGAAAGAGAGTGCATTGAAAGTGATATAATTATTAATATAGCTGAAGCAAAAACTTTAATTGAAAAGTACAATCAAAATGAAAATGATGTCAGACGCGCGTCAATTGCTCACGAAGCACACTGTATCCTCGATCATCAGGAAATTAGTTTTAAATTACCCCAAATACAAATTACTAAATTTGACGGCGCTTATTTCCGTTGGTTGGAGTTCCGTGATACCTTCGAGAATTTGATACATAACAATAGCCGTATCAAGCCAATTCATAAATTTCATTATTTGCTATCATATTTGGAGGGTGACGCTGCTAGGATCGTTACGAACCTGGAGGTGTCATCGGCTAACTACTCTGAGGCGTGGAAGTTACTTTGCGATAGGTATGATAACAAACGGCTTTTGATAAGTCACCACTTAAGTTCTCTATTTAATATACATACCATTAATCGCGAATCCGAGCGGTCCCTGCGTTTTCTTGTTGATCACGTGACTAAAAACTTACGAGCTTTAGCAAACCTGGGCCAGCCGACCGATAAATGGGACATCCTTATTATATTTATGTTGTCTTCTAAATTGGATAGCCGAACATTAATGAAGTGGGAAGAATATCGCAACACGCTTCAGGACGTGCCCAGCTTAGATCAATTCCATAAATTTTTAATAGACCGCGCAGACGTTCTTGAATCATTAAATCGAAATAAATATGATAATAATTCTTCAAAGGGTATTCCCAGCAATTCACGTTCTACAGCGCATAGTAGCAATAATACAAACAGTAGTAATAATTCTCATAATAAGTATGATCGACCTACATATACTAAATCGTTCGCTAGCACAAATAGTAGCAACAAGAAAGTTTCGTTTTCATGTGTAATTTGTGGCAATGGCCATAAAATATATGATTGTCCTACATTCAAGGCTAAATCCGTCAAAGAAAGATTAGCTGATGTAGGTAAATATAAATTATGTACCAATTGTTTAAGACAAGGACATCCCACAAGCGAGTGCAGGATGGGCCCTTGCAGAGAATGCAAAAGGAGGCATAACAGTCTTCTCCATAACCCATCATTAGAGGAAAATCAAGAGGCTGAGGTAGTTTGCCAATCGGGACAACTAGTCGCCAACAACCAGGTAATATTAAGTACTGCTATAGTAGAAGTATGCAACCCGAAAACCGGTGCGGCACTAAAGGCTAGAGCTCTATTGGACTGCGGCAGCCAATCCTCATTTATTACTCAAAGACTAGGAAAACAATTAAATCTAGATCTTATAGAAATCACATCATTAAAGGTTATAGGCATTGGCAACAACTGTACTAATATCGTTCAGGAAAGCTGCAATGCTACAATAAAATCGTTAAATAGCGAATTTACAACCGATATATCATGTTTTGTTTTAAATGAATTAACAGGTGATCTGCCAAAGACACCAATAGATTTAAGCAAAATAAAATTTCCAAATAACATTAAATTAGCTGATCCTGACTTTCATCAACCAGCCCCAATTGATATGCTTATAGGAGCTGACATTTTTTGGGAAATATTAGGACATAAAGAGCTTTCTCTAAGTGCAAATAATACAAAATTGAGAAGCTCAAAACTGGGTTGGTTGATAGTAGGTTCTATGATGCTAAATACGGGTAGTAGGTCATCATCATCAATCAGGTGCAACCATGGCCTGACTACTAAAAATTCAGAATATCTTCATGATATCGAAGATAAATTGACCAAGTTTTGGCAGCTTGAGGAACTACCTGCTAAGAATATCATAAGCAAAAGGGAAATGGAATGCGAAAATCATTTCTCCTCCCAAACCATACGCTTGAGTACTGGTAGGTTTTGTGTTAGACTACCTTTAATTGATGATGCGACTTGTCTAGGAGACTCATATTCTTTAGCTAAAAGGCGATTCCTTAATTTAGAGAAAAGGCTAAATAGAAATCCAAGTTTAAAAATTGATTATAGTAATTTTATCAAGGAATACGCTGATTTGGGTCATCTTACTGAGTCACCTGTGAGTAGGCCAGACCCGTCATATTTTTTATGTCACCATGCTGTATTCAAAGGCAGCAGTGAATCAACAAAACTACGTGTGGTATTCGACGGGTCTGCTCCATCCTCGTCCGGTTTTTCTCTGAACGATATATTGATGGTTGGTCCAAATATACAGGACTCTCTTTTCTCCATTTTGGTAAGGGCTAGACAGTATAAATACCTACTGACTGGCGATATTGAAAAAATGTATCGCCAGGTACAAGTTAGCAGTGAAGACACGAATCTACAACTTATTTTGTGGAGAGAAGAGGAGTCCGACCCCATTAAAACTTTAAAGCTGAATACTCTCACTTACGGAACAGCAAGTGCGAGCTATTTAAGTACTAGATGCATCAAACAGATCGGAGAAGAGCAGGATGACTCACTCATAAGAACAATTATTACAAAAGATTTTTATATCGACGATTTGGTGACCGGATCTGATTGTGAGGATCAATTGCGATATATTCAAAGGGAGGTCTCGTCAGCCTTGCTCTCAGGATGTTTTAATTTAAGAAAGTTTGAAGATTATTCCAAGTTAAGTAGACTCCAGAGAATTTACGCATACGTGTTAAGATTTATATTTAATGTAAAAAATAAGGGTGATAAGCGTACTGGCCCGCTAAGTTTAGAAGAACTGAATAATTCGTTTAACCTTCTTTGCATCATAGCTCAGAAAGAAATATACCCTATTGAGTATGATATACTATCGAAAGATAAGAGTTTGAGTACTAAGTCTAGGCTGTTGTCTCTGTCTCCTTTTATGGATAAAGATAAATTAATTAGAGTTGGTGGTCGTATTCAATCTTCAGATTGTACATATGAAAACAAACATCCTATTTTATTACATGCGTCCCATCAATTGACAAAGCTTATTTTCCAAAGAGAACATTTAAACAGTATGCACGCCGGGCCTCAATTGTTACTAGCCACAGTCAGACAAACTGTGTGGCCTGTTAATGGGCGATATCTGGCAAGGCGGACTGTCAGTAATTGTGTAGTTTGTCGTCGTATTCGCGGAAAGACTTTGTGCCCTAAAATGGGTGGTTTACCATCCCAAAGAGTTACTACTCATTTTCCATTTTGGTCGACTGGCTTAGACTTTGCTGGACCGTTTAATGTATTGAATCGCAAGGGTCGTGGTAGTAAATTGATCAAATGTTATCTTTGCTTATTTATTTGCATGCGTTATAAATGTATCCATTTAGAGGCAGTTAGTGACTTATCAAAGGATGCCTTTGTTATGACTCTAAAACGGTTCATTGCTCGCAGAGGCAAACCCGCAGAAATATTTTGCGACAACGGTCGCAACTTTGTGGCGGCTGCTAGAGAAATAGCAGATTTTTTGAAGCAAAATACTAACCCTCTATCTGACTTTGCTAATCAAAATGGTATACGATTCACTTTCATCCCGGCTTATGCTCCTCACTTTGGCGGCTTATGGGAAGCCGGCATTAAATCCGCAAAATATCATGTAAAACGCGTTTTAGGAAACAGTAATTTAACGTTCGAAGAGATTTCTACATTATTTAGTCAGGTGGAGGCTATTTTGAACAGCCGTCCTATATGTCCCTTGTCATCTTGTCCCAATGACTTCCTTCCTCTCACACCCGGACACTTTATAATTGGAAGGCCACTTACTGCACTACCTTCACCTGATCTCGAACACATCAACGAAAACAGATTGCAACGCTACGCCCGTCTAGAGAAAATTCGTCAGCACTTTTGGCAGAGATGGCAAAAAGAATATATCTCTGAGTTACAACAAAGGATAAAGTGGAGATCTAATAAAGCCAAGCTGAGCGTCGGTGACATGGTTGTCATTCAAGAAGATAACGTCCCTCCACTGAACTGGCGTCTTGGAAGAGTATCCCGCTTATTCCCAGGAGCAGATGGGATATCCCGAGTTGCTGATATTCATACAGTAAAAGGATGTATTAGAAGACCCTTGGTTCGCGTGTGCCCTTTGCCGTCAGCAGAAGATCTGGATGGTTGAAAGACTCCCTTTCAACGGGCGGGAGGATGTTAAGGCCCAAGCGCCTAATAATGTAACACAGCAAGATGACGTGCTGCTAAATGTCGTCTACTATAGCCAACAAGGAGTAATGTAAACGTCGGTAGTTGAAATATTATTTATAATCTCTTCACCTTTCTCCATTGCCACGAACTGTACCGCTGCGCTAATTTTGTGATAAATTAATTAAATAACAGTTAAAAGCAAGATTTCTGGGTTTCATTTGAAACTCCTTTATGTCGTGTCAGACAATTATATATTTTGTACTAAGAAGAAAAGGAAAATCGCATTTTTATAGTATACTACTCGTATATAAATTATTATTGAAATTTGAATATATCAAAAGATAGCTTAAACTACGACCTACAATTTTCCATACTACAATTGAAGACTTATTTATTAAATTGCGCTCAGAATTATTTTTTTTTCAAATGAAACAAATTATTTTTTATCTCGGTATTGCTTAATTTCGATTTTTCCTAAATAAGCCATTATTTTCTCGTTAGTACCTAAAGGATAAAAAATGGTTATTGTGGGTCATCCTTAAGAGATAGACATATATACCATTGCGGAGTTTTTTGTACAATACTGTAGTTCATTATTTTGATCTATCTCGAAAGGTATAACCAGCGTTTGCAATGTAAGCGCAAAAAACTGTGATTATTTACGACCTTACCGTAAAAACCTCTAAAATTATAAGTGTTTCGCACTAAAATCTTTATAAAATGTAGCCTATGTGTTATTCTGATGTATGAGCTATAGTTAATATTGTAAAGTTTCATTAAAATCCATCCAGTAGTTTTTGAGTGAAAGAGTAACAAACATCCATACATACACACAAAATTTCGCCTTTATAATATAGTGGTGAAGTAGTGATAGTGATTCATTTGCACTTTTATTCTTCACAGGATTCGACGTAGGTGCTGTAACAAGGAATAATAACATTAAATTCAAGAAATTGATCACTCGTACAAACCATGAATTTATAACGTGATTCCCCTTTTTAGAAAGGACTAAATAATACGGTAAGGATTGAACAAACCTACAATAAATAAATATAATAAACTAGCGGCCCGGTACGTGCTTCGCTACGTATGAAATAACAAAAAACCGGCCAAGTGCGAGTCGGACTCGCCCATGAAGGGTTCCGTAGCAGCAAATATCATCATAATATAATAATTCTTGTAGTTCTTTGTAAGTTTGATCGACGTTTTTATATTTGAGTTGATTGAATGAGAGGAAAATTGCGGTTTACGATTTATGACGTTTTAAAAAAAACTAATTACTTGATCTCGTTCAAACCAATTTTCAATGGAAGTTTGCATGGTAATGTACATCATATATATTTTTTAGTTTTATCGTTCTCTTATTTTAGAAGTTAGAGGGGGGGTGACCAACATTTTACCACTTTGGAAGTGTCTCTCGCGCAAACTATTCCGTTTAGAAAAAAAATATTTAAGAAACCTTATTATCATTTTTAAAGACCTATCTATAGATACCCCACACGTAAGAGTTTGAAGAAAAAATTTTTTTTGAGTTTCAGTTCTAAGTATGGGAAGCCCCAAAAATTTATAAACTAATTACTTGATCTCGTTCAAACCAATTTTCAATGGAAGTTTGCATAATAATGTACATCATATATTTTTTTTAGATTTATCGTTCTCTTATTTTAGAAGTTACAGGGGGGGACCAACATTTTACCACTTTGGAAGTGTCTCTCGCGCAAACTATTCAGTTTAGAAAAAAATGATATAAGAAACCTTATTATCATTTTAAAAGACCTATCCATAGATACCCCACACGTAAGGATTGGATGAAAAAATTTTTTTTGACTTTCAGTTCTAAGTATGGGGAGCCCCCAAAATTTATTATTATTTTTCTATTTTTGTATGAAAATCTTAATGCGGTTCACAGAATACATCTACTTACTAATTTTCAACAGTATAGCTCTTATAGTTTCGGTAAAAAGTGGCTGTGACATACGGACGGACAGACAGACAGACAGACAGACAGACAGACATGACGAATCCATAAGGGTTCCGTTTTTTGCCATTTGGCTACGGAACCCTAAAAATGTGATAAATCAAGAACCGCTCGACCGATTTTGTGCAAACTTCACATAAACCATCTACTAAATAGTCCGAACAAAGCCTAAATATTTGGTTTGGATAGGTGAGCCCGTTCTTGAGTTATAAAATTACAACGAAAAGTGGCATTAATTTTTATACAACGTGTTATGTTAAATGCCTCCTAAAAACCTCAGACACCCCAAATGATTTTTAATTCAATTGACCTAATTGTGAAGGAAAAAACAACATTAAAAAAATACAAAGGTTTAATGAGCTGTTATAAAGGGTTTTTCAATAAGGACGGGTGGATTTTGGCAGCCCGTGGCAGCCATCCTGTCCCGGTGACATTTTGTCAAATCTTCCGTCCATCATTCAGCCACCCATGCCAAATCACCATGGCAAGTTACACGACTGAACAGCACGTGAAAGTGGAAAAACTTTGTTATCAAAATGAGTGTTCGTTGGTGCAAACATTGTGCATTGCGCCCATGTGGCATCCGCTGTGTGGCAGTGTGGCACGTGGCGCCATCCTGCTGGAACCACGCTGACAGTGACCGCTTCGCCAACGTCGTTTTTGAAAAATTACGCATAGTTTGCACTTTTTTGTTAACAAAGTTTTACCACTTGCACGCGCTGTTCAGTCATGTAACTTGCCATGGTGATTTGGCATGGGTGGCTGAATGATGGACGGAAGATTTGACAAAATATGTCACCGGGACAGGATGGCCGCCGCAGACCGCCAAAATCTACCCGTCCTTAACCTTATTGAAAAACCCTTGTTTATAGTTTCACTGGCAGTTTAAATCGTTTCTTGCGTCTGCGACGACGCCTTGTGGAGAGACGAGTCGATAGGCATGGTTTGCGCACGTGATGGCTTAACCTATTAATAAATAGACAGGGCAACATTTTTAATAAATATTTTTTGAAAAATGTGACCTATATTAAAAAGTGGTTTAATATTTAGATTCTACTCATCATTCTGATCAAACTAATTTCAGGTTTTGCGCATTTAACTTAAAACGTTGTTGTATATAGATAGTAATCGTTTTATACCTAGAACCAATTTTAAGTTTAGTGTCCATCGCATAAAGCCCATTTGCTTCATCTGCAACTTTTAGACAGATAAAGGAGACGTGTACGTTCAAGTATAAACTAGACCTCAATGATGGATAACAAGCTTAATCGCCATTTAAAAACTTAAATTGGGTTCGAAAATTCAAATCATCCCAATGGACCCCGAGACTCGATTTTGGTATCTATATAATTATGAAAATGAGTAAAAAAATATTACTCGTATTGACTGCCGCCGCCGCCGTTTCCGCCGCCGTTTCCGCCGCCATAGCCGCCTCTGTTGCCGCCGCCGTAGCCGCCGCCATGGCCGCCTCTGTTGCCGCCGCCATAGCCGCCTCTGTTGCCGCCGCCGTAGCCGCCGCCATGGCCGCCTCTGTTGCCGCTGCCGTAGCCGTCGCCATAGCCGCCGCCATTGCCACCTCTGTTGCCGCTGCCGTAGCCGTCGCCATAGCCGCCTCTGTTGCCGCTGCCGTAGCCGTCGCCATAGCCGCCTCTGTTGCCGCTGCCGTAGCCGTCGCCATAGCCGCCTCTGTTGCCGCTGCCGTAGCCGTCGCCATAGCCGCCTCTGTTGCCGCTGCCGTAGCCGTCGCCATAGCCGCCTCTGTTGCCGCTGCCGTAGCCGTCGCCATAGCCGCCGCCATAGCCGCCTCTGTTGCCGCTGCCGTAGCCGTCGCCATAGCCGTAGCCATAGCTCGGGCCGCTCAAGGCGGCGAGGGCGAGAGCCTTCGCTTTGTGGATACCAGCTTGCAACGCAGCTACTCCGAGAAATAAAGGTATGAATTAATAATTCAATATTGGACCAAATCACATACAGGGTTATTGAGGCATGGAAATTACAAATGGGCTAAGTGCCAAAATACAATTATGGAGAAATTGAATATAAAAGAAAGTCGTGTTTGTTACAACACTTATAACTCGAGAACGGCTGGACCGATTGCCATGGTTTTTGATTTGTTGGATTTGTTTCCGTCCCGAATAGCAGAATACATCTTAAAAAAGAAAGGATTTTGATCAATTCCCACGGGAACGGGAACCACGCGGGTGAAACCGCGGGCGGTCGCTAGTATATATATAAATAGTAATACCTACTTAGTATCACTCCATGCCTCTTAGTGCGTACATGTGACTCAGGTACCAGGAGGAGCTCCTTGACCTCCTCCGGCTCCGGCTCCGGCTGCAGGGCAGTCAACACGGGACCGTTCTCTAACGCGAGCGCCGCCGCGCACGCCGCCAACACTCCCAGGAGGACGATGCTCACTTTCATTGTTACGTCTGAAAGCGAAAATTGCAATGATAACCACATTTATGAAGGAACAGTTACAGACAGCCTATATAGAGTAGGGACGTTTGGATCTTATGCAAATGCGATAAGGTTTATATTTGAATATAAGTTTTTGTCATGTTATTAATAAATAAATAAATATCTCCGGACATTATTCACACAGCGCCATCTAGCCCCAAACTAAGCATGAGCTTGTGCTATGGGTGCCAGACAACGGATAAACATTACTTATATACTTTTTTTTTGTAAATACATACATATTATATATAGAATCACCCAGACCTATACAAACAGTCACTCATGCATACAAATGTTTGTACCGTGCGGGGATCGAACCCGCGACCTTTGGTGTAATAGCCGACTTCTCGACCATTACACCAAATGGCTCGTCACTATACATTATTGTAGGTTGGTGTACAAAATGCTGATGGTAAGTTAGCGTAGCCGTGGTTGAGTTGTTATTGTCTCAATACGATCGAAAGCAAGAGAAACTAAATTATATTTGGAATTTTAAAAAGTCCAGTGTTTTATATGTATCTAAAAAAGAAAAACTTGTAAATATAAAATGTTAACAAATGAAACAATATGTTTATTTCCCAAAATTTATAATATTTTTAAAATCTTTAAGTGTTCTTTGGGGCAAAAAACTACTTCACTGCTTTTGTTTTGGCCTTACTGTTTTCTAAAAAAAACGTATTAAATAATAATAAGGGATGCAACGATACAGATACGATAATCGTATATCGGCGATTATCGTAATATTTAACGATCATTCGTTATCGTAAACATTACGATACGATTTATACGATCCATTTTTAACCGACTTCAAAAAAGGAGGAGGTTATATGTTCGACTGTATGTATTTTTTTTTTTTTTTTTTTTTTTTTTTTTATGTATGTCCGTCGATTTCTCCGTCAATTGTGGACCGATTTAAATAATTCTTTTTTTATTTGAAAGTGCATAGTTCCGAGGTGGTCCCATTGTCACCATGTCAGGATCTGTTGATGGGATCCCGGGAAAATCAAGGGCAAACCTCAAATTTTATAGGCGCACACTACGCGTTACTTGTTTTTTCTGAAGCCATTCAAGTTTTTGCGTCCGATAGACATAATTTTATGTTGATGAGCTGATGATGGAAAGTACAACTCCTTAACAGTTAGGAGTTAGGGGATAATTCTTTCAGTATTGTAGGAATATGTGGACCGTTAGTTGTATTTCATGTACTTTTGCAGCTAAGCTGATGATGGAAGGTACAACTCCTTAACGGTTAGGAGTTAGGGGATAATTCTTTCAGTATTGTAGGAATATGTGGACCGTTAGTTGTATTTCATGAACTTTTGCAGCTAAGCTGATGATGGAAGGTACAACTCCTTAATGGTTAGGAGTTGGGGGATAATTCTTTCAGTGTTGTAGGAATATGAGGACCGTTAGTTTTATTTCATGTACTTTTGCAGCTAAGCTGATGATGGAAGGTACAACTATGATGATGGAAGCTACAGGGTACGACTTCTTAATTCTTATGTCTCTCTTACGGGCTGCGTCTTTAGTTGGTCTACCCATGGTGCTGAACACTTAATGAAGAATACCTAAATTGTCAAATAATACAATTCTACTATTTTACTCGTATTTTCGCTATCATTATTATGAAAGAGTTTTACTCACTGCGTGTTATTCACACTAAAAATAGAAAAATAAACAAACTTTTTTTTAAAAAAATTAAACCGACTTCAAAAAAAAAAACAAAAAAAAATAGGTACCTAAAAACACTGAAAAGCAAAAAATAATTTTAAAAAGACATTCATCAAATGCGCTTATTGTCTAAGCCTATTAACTAAATTAAATTGTATTTTACGTGCTAGTAGGTACCTACTAATCTGTTTGAAGTCGGTGCCAATCCAAAGAAAATAAAAAATGATACATAATAATAATGTATTTTACAGGGTAACTAATTAATCCGCGGACGGTACGTAGTCTGGGTACCTACTATTTGGCTTGGCACCGACTTCAAACAGATTAGTAGGTACCTACTAGCACGTAAAATACAATTTAATTTAGTTAATAGGCTTAGACAATAAGCGCATTTGATGAATGTCTTTTTAAAATTATTTTTTGCTTTTCAGTGTTTTTATTTAATAATTTTTAAAATTTCGTGGGAAATGAACAGCACACCGCGTCATTTTCTGAACGCACTTGGCCCCCTTGTCATTATTAAATGTTAGTTTTTTGTAAAAAAATAATTAAAGCGTTGTTTTAAAATACGATTATTTAATTGAAAGTTCAATGAATAAAGTATAGCCTGACCAGGAATATAAAAAAACCTACTCTGGAGGCCACATAAGCTATGGTAATAGCAACACTGGGTTGCTATCACAAATAAACTTACAATATCTAATAGTAACAAAGCATCGTTGGCAATAACTGTTATGACACTTTGACAGAATAACAATGAATGACATCTTATTTTTTGATTGTTGCCACCATGGAATTAATATGTTGCCACTTGAAGAAATTAGTTTCCATATTTTTCCGCAATATGGCGAGGTTTTTTATATTCCTGGTCAGGTTATAATTAAAAATGCCTAAATTAGTTTTTATTTAACTAAGTCGAAAATGCTATAATAATAAGTGAGATTGGATATGCGGATGCATATTTACCTAAAGTTGAGGTGTTGTCATAACATGGAAAGCACTTTCGTATCAAAAAAATTCCGGGATTCCGGGATATATTTACTTATTTTAAGGTGCTAATATGAAAATAAAAAAATTAATAAAAAAAGTTTGGGGGTTTTGGATTCGACAAATTTAATGTTTTTAAAACAGAAATAACGATTACCTCATATTTTTTCTTCGATTTTCAAAAGATTTTTATCAAACGAATCCACAAATGACGGAGAAGTCGCCGGACATACATAAAAAAATACATCTAATCGGATATAATATTACTCCTCCTTTTTGAAGTCGGTAAAAAAAATGCCACATGCTATAGACGTCAATAAATTCTCACCATGATATCGACTAGATTCGCATTTACAAATTTCCCGGAATCCCGGGATTCATATTTTAAAAAATATTTTATAAGAAGCCGCTTCCATAATATTGTAGCCAAAAATGAACTTTAAGTAAACATGCATCCGAATATCCGATCTCTAATAATAACAGCCAAAGTGATACAAACATAGCTTCAAATCAATTCAATAAAATGCTTCTAAACAAAAATCGTAATACATTCGTATCGTAATTCGTTATCGTATTGGGTCATTACGATGTATCGTCATTAATATCGTTATCGTAATAGCCGTATCGTTGCATCCCTAATAATATTTCCTAGACATAATATTAAATGCTGTTATCTGTTATTACAAAATGTAATAAATATCAGACGGATTCAAAAAAACTGAATTATGATTTGATTGAACGCAGAAATCCGAAGGTCTTTAGGTATGAGTTTATTCGTCGAAAGTATATTAGACGAATTCTTTCACCTTCTCTTTATGTGTGGCACCAAAATACATGGAAAAAGAATTTGCTGATGCTAATATGTCTCGTTTCATGCGGGCTTTTTGTATGTTAATTAATAATATAATTAAGCGCGCGATTTTTTCTTAATGACTTTTTCAACAAATCTCAAGTACTAAGGGCCAGTTTCGCCTCTGAGATAAGATCTTGACAATTTAGCTGTCAGTACTAATTATAGTTCTATCTTATATTAAAATCAACAAAAGGACATTATTTATATCTGACAACATGAACTTATCTAACAATGTTATCTGAAACTTGCCCCTTAATAATATAAAATAATATAATATAATAATAATTCATTTATTTTAGTCAACAACAGGATCACTTATAACTACAAGCAATAACATATATATTTATATCAAATTTAATAACATACAATAATCCGAATCAAATTAAATTTAAGCAAAATTACAATAAATAGTATTTTCACATTGCATTATAATCAAAACCAAGTTTTATTTGACAAAGGATAATAAAATAACCCGATTATAGTATTACAAAAAACTAAGATGACTAAAACAATAGTATGAAGGCACCATGATAACATTGATAGTGTATTTAAAAAAGAGGTAGATGATACCGCACTAGCGCTCGAAAAATGCTCCGCTCATATTGTGTTAATTGACACAAATCATTTTAGACGCATAATGTCAACGGTTGGTGAAGCACATAGATTTAGTATATCTCGACGGATCAAATTCTAATCGCCGTGCGTCAAAGGATGGCATATCTACCTCTTTTTTAAATACACTATCAATGCATGATAAGGTCAGTTAGTACAATGCGCACGGGCAGATCAGCTTATGTCAAGTTTTTGCACTTGTCAGTGATACCAGAAATAGGATAATGCGAATGCGATCATTTGTAGGTACATGACTGTATGTTTCATAAATTATATTCATTCAAATGACTCATAGTATTAATACTGGAATCTAATGTCTTTTTTATGACTAATAAATAATATTTCTTTGTGAAAATCCCTCTTTCAATCAACATTAAAAAGCAGGAGGTGCTTAATTGGGTTGTGTTTTTAAGGTAGGTACATTTCAATGGGTTGATGTACTGTTTAACCGTGATATTCCTTTCATGTAGGTCTTAGTTCTTTGCTTGAACTTAGCTTGACAGCTATCGCGTGTCTACATAATAAATCTTGCATCCCACTATGAATGTGTAGTTACTAGGTACTTTCCTGGTTTCCCCTTCACACTCGAAGAGGACGAGCCGATGTCCGCCTTTAGCAATTGACCCGCCTTCATATTACTCTTACAGTACTTACACTAAAATTATCTTACGAAATTAAGTTTTTATGTATATTTTATTAAATAAACGAGCCGCTGACCTCCTTCTGGTCAACCTATCCCCGGGTTTCAAATAGTTGCCTTCACTCTCATTCAGAAAAACTCGAGTTAGGAACTTCAATGAGCATTGTGCGTGATTATGATATACTCAATAGCCACGATTGTTGCGGTAGGTCACAACTCCACATATATGTTATAGGGGTTCAATGCCCATCTGCTAACAAAATTATTTACTGAATCTTTACAACTTTATCTGAGTGTCCATGACTGCTTTACCTTACTTTAGGATTAGCCCTATTTACATGACATAGTGTAATTTATTTATTTTTATGTAAATATTTCACAATTTAAAGTATTACTTATTTCGACATTATACTTTTTCGAATTATTAATTTATTTCTTGATAACCTAACAAATGGTCCCGTCAAAGCGAAAAAATTGGAAATTCTTCGACACGTAAAAAAGTGTACAAATTTTAAAAAATATTGTCGTTTACTAAAACCGGTACCTACCTGTTTCAATTAGATACACCTAACACACACCTCGTTCTACCAACACAAACCGACTGTCCACTTGTGTCCTGCCAATTGACTTTTATAGGTCGGCATCCGGAAAACGATAGGGTAAAAGCTGGATAGTTGCCTCGGACGGATATCGTATTGGATCATTACGATGTATCGTCATTCGTATCGTTATCGTAATATCGATGCATCCCTAGTTTTATTGTTAAATATTTTTATTCATTTCGTAAATAAAAAGGGCAAGTATCCGTATCAAAAAGGATAGTTGCCCAGACGTCTTTTGCGGATTGTTGCCCTAGGGCAGGGATGGCGAACCAATGGCACGCGTGCCATTGATGGCACGTGTGGCAATATTTTGGGCACGTCACCGATCACGAAATTCATTATGAATAAGAAAAAACGTGTGAAATAAGTAGCCAAGTGATCCGTTTGGGTGCGCGGGGTGGGGGCGGAATGAAAAACATTGCAAAATGTAGCCTTTTGTAGTAAATAAAAAGTTTTGATAGTATTTATTGTTATTATTTTCAAACTAATCAGAAAGTCAAAATTATTTGATAGCACGTCTACGACTTCATTAAAAATTCTTTAGAAAAAATGGCACGTTGATGCATAAAGGTTTGCCTGCCTAGGGCAACTATCCGTAACTATATACATTTTTAACGAGCAGACAGTTTTTTTTTCTTCGTTATTTTTTTCATTTGGTTTTACTATTTTTTCTTGGTGATTATATTATTTGGTTTTACTATAGTTTATCTTAAATAAAATCAATACTTAACAGCAAAATGCCTCGTTAGTATTTATAAACGAAAGCCTGGCGTGGTGCCGTGCCCCATCAACTCGACAGAAGATAGTTTAGCACTCGCGTTCTAAATAAAAAACAAAAAAAATATCAACGAAATATCCCGGATTTACGGCATATCCTCCGAACCTTAAGAAGATGGTATATAAAGAGAAATCAGCTACTGGTAACCCAGGGTATATTTCTTTATTATTTTGGATACCTAAATGCCATTTTGGAGTCTATTTTAATTGTAATTTTATAATTTTAATTAAACTTTAATTAATACTTAGTAAAAGATTGTATTTAATAATAAAAACTGATTACATAAATAAATGTTAGTTAATTTCCATTTGAAAAAAAAACAGACAGGCATCTATCCTCACATTAGGCAAGTATCCCCCAAACGATTTTAGGCTACTAATGCTACTAACCGCCATAGTAGGCAACTATCCCCTTTTTTAGAGGTCACTGCATAAAACAGGATTTACTCAAAAATAATAATATTTATATTTGAAAAAATCGGCTATGTAAGAAGATTAATAAACTATGTTTTAAGAATACACTGAGAATAAAACATGTATTGGTACACATTTTGAATAAAAGAGCTTTTTTAAAAAGTGTGGCAGCTATCATCCGGCTTTTACCATATGCCTTCGCACGGAAGATACTCCCCACCTCGGATTCCAATATACGGACCATAATACTGCCGCGCTAACAGTAAGAGCAGTAAGTCGATTTTTTCAAAAGTGAGTTAAGTACATATCCTGGATCGCTGCGTAATGCTCTATAAACTGGTCTTTATCCCTTTTTTCTAGCTTTATTGGAACCTAAAAAAAATTTTTTAGGTTTCAATTTTCGTTTTTCGTCAATTAAATAATTATAATAAATTAAGAGTAATTAAGAAGTATTTATCATGAATGAACTCTATTTAAGCTACATATTAAAAAAAAACACAGACCTATTAAAACTTACTAAGAAAAAAATTGTAGTAAGCAAAATTTAAAAAATAAATCAAAAACTTTAATCGCCATTTTCTCAACATGGCTGACTTACTGCTCTTACTGTTAGCGCGGCAGAATAATAGGCCGACTAGTTCCAGATGTTCAATATTCATTAGTCGTTATTACAAACATGAAATTGTTGACGAGCATAGTTACCGAACTCAGAACTTTAGTTGGATGGCGGAAATTCCGCAGTAGATCAAAAGCTGATACATTATACCTTTAGTTTGACACGGCATTGCATAATGTATGTGCTTCTGAAACATTTTACTTCTGCATCTTGCGTTAGCATTAACATATCCTCTCGAAATCCATTGCGAAAAATTCTCAGGTGGTACGAGTTAGTCACTCAAAATTTACTATAAAGCCCTGGATGACCCCTAGGCTTATCCGATGTTCCAAACATAAGGACAGGCTACACGCGGAAGCCAGAAGGTCTCCTAATGACGCCACAAAAAAGTTCATCTACACTAGATATCGTAACTTTTATATATCCCTTATTCGCAAACTCAAGACTGAATATGATAGTAAGCTACTAAATGATAACAGGAACTGCCCCAGAAAACTGTGGAAGTCTATAAACAATATATCACACAGATCTCACACACAGTCCAAAAGTAGTTCTTTAGAGCTTTTAGATCAGAAGGGAAGGTCTAGGCAGGAGTCCCTGAATGCCTGCAACTCGTACTTCACAACAGTAGGGAAAAGCCTAGCCACCTCCATATTATCTAACCTTAAGGAATCTCAGGAATCTCTAGCAGCCAAGTTAAAAACTCTAAATCCTCCACTAAACTCTTTTTATATCCCCCCTACAGACGAACAGGAAATCCTAGAATTAATTTTGAAACTAGATTCAAATAGCTCCCCAGGGCTAGATAACGTCAGCAATAGGATATTAAAAGCCGTCAGTCACCTAATCGTTGGCCCCTTGTCAGTCATCTTTAACAGGAGCATTGAATCGGGAAACTTCCCCAAGGCCTGGAAATCTGCTTTAGTAATCCCTGTTCATAAGGGTTACTAAGAATGATCCCAGCAATTATCGCCCAATTTCGCTGCTCGGAAGTATCCCTAAATTACTGGAACGGCTCATTAATAAAAGACTGATATCATATCTGGAATCTAACCATTTACTTACAAATGCACAATTCGGTTTCCGGAAGGGTAAATCAACAGAAGATGCCGTGACCCTACTTACAGAGAAGGTCTCCACTCACCTCGACAACGGACGAAGCTGCATCGGTGTGTTTCTGGATCTGGCCAAGGCCTTCGACTCCTTGTCAGTGCCGATTCTTTTAAGAAAGTTAGAAGGCTTTGGAATCCGAGGCTCTGCTCTTGACTGGTTCACTAGCTACTTGACCGGAAGAGTTCAATGCGTTAAGATTGGTGATTACACAAGTGAATTTAGTCCTGTAAGTTTTGGCGTTCCTCAGGGCAGCATTCTTGGCCCTACATTATTTATTTATTATGTACATAAACGACATTCCTTCGACGCTTACTCAGAATGCTGACATTATTTGCTATGCAGACGATACAGCCCTTATCTTCTTTGATGACAGCTGGGAAAAGGTTCGGGAAAGGACGCAGAAGGGTTTAATGGCTGTGACAAATTGGTTA
This sequence comes from Mecyna flavalis, assembly GCA_949319885.1. NCBI lineage: Eukaryota > Metazoa > Arthropoda > Insecta > Lepidoptera > Crambidae > Mecyna > Mecyna flavalis. The sequence continues at coordinate 8,132,876 of OX439426.1, forward strand.
AACAGAAACCTTCTAACTCTCAATCTCTCTAAAACCAATTTCCTATGCTTCCACAAAACCTCTGCAACAGCTCCAATACCCAGCTTAAATCAAATAAAATTACATAGCTGTCAAAACAGTAATGAACTACAATGTAAATGTGCATCTATAAAAAGAGCGACAAACCTTAAGTACCTGGGCGTGATTCTCGACGAAAAACTAAATTTTAAGGAGCATATACTGGTAACATCTGGCCGAGTTAGGAAAATAATTCATGTCATGAGAAATCTCCGGGACGCAGCTGACGGTAGGACACTTAAAACTGTTTATTTATCTCTTTGCCAATCCATACTGAATTATTGCATACTTGCATGGGGTGGATCAGCTAAGAGCTGTCTTATTACGTAAGAAAGAGCTCAGAGGGCGGTTTTGAAAGTAGCCCTTTTTAAACCCATTCTCTACCCTACATCTACTCTATTCAACGAAGCTGGAGTACTCAGTGTAAGGAAGCTGTTTTTGTTGAGGGCTTGTTTGCATACCCACAAATCCACTCTTACATCCGCCAATTATAAAAAATTACTCAAAAAAAGGGTCTTTAAAATTCCAATCCCAACCACAAAAACATCATTTTCCCATCGTTTTGGCCGCTACCTTTTCCCTAGTATATATAACAAACTAGTCAATGTCTATGATTTTAAATGTAGCTCTGTTTATGAAGTAAAGACTAAACTGACCAAAGCATTACTCAAATGGTCTTATGAGGATACCGAATTTATTTTACAACCAACTCTTTAAATAAATAAATAATTCAAGGCAAGCACTATACACTGATCTAATACACACACACACAAACACTCTTACACTCACTCAAACACTCTTACACTCACTCAAACACTCAAACACATACCTCTGTAATAAAATGTCCATCTATACCCATGTTCTTTAGCTGATACTTGTTTGACTTTTAATTACCTATATATTTTTATTTCTTTGTTTGTAATCTTTAAATGTGCCATAATTTTGTATAAATTGGAAATCGATTTATGCTCCCCACAGGACAGGCTTAGCCTAGTGTGGGGAACAGTAACAAGCTGTATTAGGTTAATATTTTTTTTTGTAATAAATTTTTACTTTTACTTTACTTTACTTATATAAAATGTTATTTCAAATGGAATAAAATGAAAGTTAAAAAGAATCGGCCAGTATTATTCTACAGGACAAAGACCTTTGCAATTGAAATCAAGTCATCGTTACAAAAGCTTGCCAAATGTGAGTTGGGTATTAAAACCAGGACCAAGGTATTGAAACCAGGATTAAGACCAGGACCAGGAAAACGCTGCATATCGGTCCGATTGGAAAACCAGAGTTCAAATCCTATCCAACTAGAGCGAGTTGTCAAGCAGGGAGACGTAATTTCTAAACTGTTCACTGCTGTGCTGGAGGAAATTTTCAAGCCTCTGCATTGGCAAGGATTCTGTATTAACATCAATGGCGAGTACCTTACACAGCTACGTTTTGCAGACGATGTAGTTCTCATGGCCGAGACCATGGTGGATCTGAACACAATGCTCGAAGATCTTAGTAACGTTTCCATAAGAGTTGGTCTTAAAAGGAATATGGACACGACGAAAATATGTCGAACATTCATGTTGCACCCGCTCCAGTTAGCATTGGAAACGTTACGCTTGAAGTTGTTGACCATTATGTTTACCTGGATAGGCAGATCAGTTAGGTAAGTCCAACTTCGAGAAAGTGATCTCTTGACGAATCCAGCTCGGATGGGCAGCGTTCGGGAAGCTACGGAACATATTCGCGTCCACCATATCTCAGTGCCTCAAGACGAAAGTCTTTGAACAGTGTGTGTTGCCAGTGATAACATATGGAAGCGAAACGTGATCATTCACTATGGGTCTCATAAGAAGGCTCAAGGTCACTCAGTGCGCAATGGAAAGAGCTATGCTTGGTGTTTCTTTGTGCGATAGAGTCAAAAATGAGGAGATTCGCAGAAGAATGAAGGCAATCGAAGAGTTGCTAAGTTAAAGTGATAGTGGGCGGGACACATAACTCGCAGAACCGATATCTGTCAAACGAACAACATGAAATGGGATAATATCTTTTCTCTCTCCCTCTCCTTAAGTCGTTCTCTCAATGCTGAGGATTGTGGCTCCGACGAAAGCGTTGTAATAAACTTCTCCATCTACTTCGGTCTTCAGCTTGATGGAGAGCCTGGGATATCGGCATCCGCAATTCCTCGGACTCCTGGTCGGACCATCGTCTAGGACTGCGTCCTTTCGGTCGTTTGCCATCCACATATTTACCGGTCACTATGAGCCTCTCCAAGTTATCTGTACCTCGGCGTGCTACATGACCAAAGTACTGTAGTATTCTGTGTAGGCATATTGTCGAAAGATGCTGCTGCGTGTCTAGCTTGAGCTCTTTCAATATCGAAACGTTGCGTTGGTGCGATGCGCTGTCCAGGGGATTCGAAGCATTCTTCGCCAGCACCACATCTCGAAAGCGTCGATTCTTTTTCTATCCGCCGCCTTCATAGTCCAGCCCTCAGAAGCGTAGAAGAAAATAGGAAAGACCAATGTACGGATGATGTAAATTTTTGTATTCCTTTTGATGTTGTGGTCTTTCCAAATCTTGCTGAGCTAAATCATAGCAGTCTTGGCCATGCCTATGCGTCGCCGGATTTCCAGTTCACAGCCGCCCTTGCTGATGATGACAGAGTCGAGGTATTGGAAATCCTGTACCGTTTCATACTCCCGCAGTAGATTGGTATGATGTATTTCGCTGAAACACCACGACCATCAGCTTAGTCTTGCCTTTATTGATGCTGAGACCGGCTTCTCTGCTCGCCTGTTCTACTCGCTTGAGAAGTTCTGCCATTTCAGTTTCGGATGCAGCAAGCAAGGTGGTGTCATCGGCATATCGAAGGGTAGATATTTTAACGCCTCCAACCTTTATTCCGCCTTCCCATCCTTCTAAGGCTTTCCGCAGTATATATTCCCCGTATATATTAAACAGGATGGGAGATATTATGCAGTCTTGTCGCACCCCCCTCTGGAACTTGAAACGGCTGGATGTGTGATTGCCCAGGCTGACCGTCTCAAACCCAGACTCATAAAGGGTTTTGCTCAGACGAACCATGTGACTTGGTACACCCGCTCTGCCAAAAACCTCCCACAGGTTTTGCCACCGAACAAAGTCAAATACCTTCGTTGTCTACGAAACACAGAATGACTGGCGTATTAAATTCGTAGCATTTTTCCACGATGAGCCTAAGATTTGTATTTGCTCCCGGGTCCCTTTGCCTTTCACAAAACCAGCTTGGTCTTGCGGTATCTGCCAAGCTAGAAAGGAATAATATCTTTAACAAAAAAAACAATATAAATAGGTAGGTACATCATATTCAAATAACTATCAGAGCAGCGATTTAACACGGAAGGAAAAACATTTCATTAAATAGTAATAACTAAATTAGCTATTTATTATTTGTTAAATTAATTTTGTATAATATCCCGGTAACATAATGATTAAAACATTTTCCTCGTTAGTGATAATTTTAAATATCTGCGTTAAATATACATAAACAATAATTAATCGTATAAATAAATATATCGGTAAATACCTTTTATTTAGGTATACATTGATCTTAACCTGTGATCTGAACTGAACCTTATACAATGAATTGAATGAAGACCACACATCTTAACTGTTGTGTTCCTGTGGGTAGGTTAGGTTTTACTTTTTTCAGATCAAAAATTATTACTTTGCCGCGAGCGAGACATCGTGTTATCTGAGCTTCACTTTATTAGAATTAGAATTTCATTTAACTGACGGTGTAGTCTAAGCTACGAGTAGGTATACTCGTATTCTGTAAGCGCCAGTTTTAATTACCACTGTCTGATAAATTATCTGCCAGATAACAATAACGCTATACTCTTTAATGGCAAACTATCGAAAGAAACAGCATTTAAGACAGATATATTTATACTAACTAGACTTCCTCCCGCGGCTTCGCTTGCGAAAACTACACTTGCACATTATAAACCACCCCTTTACAAAATTTTAAGTTAAAGTTTAGTTTTAAACCCCTATTTAACACCCCTTGGGGGGTGAATGTCCAAAAACCCCTTTTTGGTGGGAACTTACACTATGGATAACCCCTGTACCTACAAAATTTCAAGTTCAAAGTCCAACCCCTTTTTTAACCCCCTTGGGGGGTGAAATATTCAAAAAGCCTTTCTTAAGGCATAAAGGTATACTCAAAGTACCTACAGCGCTCTCCGCGTCCAGTACAACAACGCATTCAGGATGCTGCTGCGGCTTCCTCGCTTCTGTAGTGCATCAGGGATGTTCGCCGAAGCTGGGGTAGACTGCTTTTATGCAACAATGCGAAAACGGTGCGCGTCCATGGTGCGCAGGGCACGGGCAAGCGGGAGCAGCATCTTGAACATGGTCGCTAGCAGACTGGACTGCATTTATGTTAACTATTCTTGTGCCATTTCGGGGGAGTGGTGCAGGAATGGCCCCTTTAATTTTTACTAACATAATTAATTGTAAGCATTACTAACAAAATGAGTCATTGTAACTTGAAATAAATAAATTCATTCATTCATTCATTCAATAATATACATATAGTTTATATATTTAACTCAACTGTGCTTTTATAAGAATGACGCCAGGTAGATAGAAAAGAAAGAAAAATATTTTGTTTGGCCATACACAAAATACAGGAGAAACAATACAGTCATTCGAGTAACTACATAGAAAGAGAAAATATACATTAATCAGAAAAAGCAAAACAAATACATATGGTCAATGGAGTTTATATAAACTGCTGCGACATTTAACCAACGAAACAGCAGCGCTGGTTTCCTGGCAGAACCCTACTTAAGTTTATCGAAAGAGAATTCTTTTGTACACTAGTACATATATTGAATTAGTGTATACCAAGCCTATAAAGCTAAGTTTTTTCCAGAATATTTGGAACAATAGTCTGAAGACAATACGCACAGGGCCAACGAATGAAATCAATGATGACGCGGCGCTCTGGCGGAATGGCTCTGTTAATCTGCGATCAATGGCGTCAGATAAGATTGTGCCGTCATTATTGAGGAGTAATTAATCTTTGTCATTGTTGCCTCCGTTTGCAGATCTGCCAGCGAGTGATACAACTGCCTTTGAGCCCCGCTTTATACGTATAATACGATACTACTAAGAGGTGGGATCGGTGGATTCGTTAATTCAATCATTCGCAGATGAAAAATGACAACGAGTTTTGCTACGATTGTCATAAACGTCTATAGATATTCTTTTATACAACTTCAATTGGCATATAATGCACATATAATGAGCCTATTTAAGCGGACACGCGGCCTAACTCTGTAATCATTTCGTCAGGACGATCTTCCATGTTCCTAACTTACGCCCAAAAATTCCGTCGGTAGTGTAAATCTTTAGACAAGTCACCATGTCTCATGTAAATTCCAATATTCAATTGGATATGTACGAGTATGTTAGCGTCGTGAAAGGGGAAAAAGATGACAGAAAGTGAAACGGAGGGTTATGTGAGTGATAAGGGAATGGATGACTCTATGACAGTTAAACGGAACAAATGAAAGAGGAAAATCAATAGCACTGACCTTTGAACATGTACAGCGGTAAATTCCACCTTTAGGAACTGTAATTTTAGTATTTCGGTGCTGTTTTAATATTACATTCATATTTTGTTTTTTTTTTCATATTTGCCTTATCGTATACCATATCTTTTCATAAAAGCTTTATGTTTAATTTTCAACAAAACAAAGAACCAATATAAAATAGAGTTAGTTATTATTCTTGAACAAGTAAGTAATAAAGCAGGTTCAACCCACGTAGCAGTTATCTAATGCTGACAACATATTATATTTCAACAAAACAACACGCACACTTCAGCTGAGTGGTACAGACGAAACAAACATTCGTATTTCAAACTTCGAAAACGAAAACCATTTTCTGGACTTGGGAAAGCCCGCTCGCAAATCTGAGCGATCAGCATTTCATCACTACCAGATAAACGGTGCTATTATCGGTATTAATCCGTTCGACACCTTGCTACAAAACGTTGTATAAAATACGAATACCCGCCAACATGGAGTTGGAGCGCAGTCGTATATCTCTTTTGTACGCGAGATTAAAGAGACGATGGCGTGGGCCGAACCCATCCATCTCCGTTAATGCTGTTTCGACGCCAGCGGCCGCCATGCTCCGACCTGCCAGCATTTAAACTATACCAGCATGCAGCTGAATAAGAATCTTTGAAAAAAGCCCGCAACAAAATGTTGCGATCTCGAACAGTATCGCTTTGTTACAGTCTTCGTCGAACAGACAACTATACATTTAAACTTATTTCACATATTCGGTACAATATAAGTAGTGTAGCCATGTGTAGTAGTGCAGTGTAATGAAATGGGTTGTCGTATGTATACTCGTATGATGTTTTTACCCGGAGAATACGTTTCATACCGTCATCCTTGTCAAGGGCAGAGGGCGGGCGTGTAGAACGACGAAGAGGATGTGTAGAACTCTCCCAAGGAAAGGCAGGAGTTTTCTTACTAAACCACTGCAGGCTCTTTCTTGCCTATGATGGGGTTATGGGAGACGGATGATCCAGCCGCAAGTATCACGTAGGTACATTTTCTATGAGTATTAACTACAACGGTGACCCAGTATACTTTGGATTTTAATTTGTAGTTCTAATTACAACCATACAAGCTTTGACAAACAACCTATATTGCCTTTTGCCGTGCCATTCTGCTATTTTTCTGTATTTGAGAGTTATTGTGTGCTGTTAAATGTTCTACGTAATTGATCATTGGCTATTTAATATACCATTTAGTATACCACCACAGGACAAAGGCAAAGACGGATAAAAGAGATCAGACCATTGGCAGTGAAGATGTTAAAACAAAATGTACCGACAGATCCTTTAGTTTCTTAACATTAAAAACTCGCTTGTGATTTTTTCTCTGATAGCAGTAAGTGTTACAAAGCCGTCTGGACTGGTACGTATCTTCGCGAACAAGCGCCCCGAGGGTCTGTGTCGCGATAAAACTTCGAAAATATTATTTCTTGTTACATACTTAGATGCACACTGTTTGAATTCTATAATTGCAATAAATAAACTGAGTTTGACTTTCAAGGTGGATTTATATTTATATGGCGTGCTCTATCGTTATGCGCGAGATCACATCGATCTCAAACATTTAGTACCTACAAGTCATAACATATTAACGTTATATATTACAATATTTAATTAATAGAATGCCTTAAATTGCACCTTTCTCTGACACTTACTTGTTAAAAAAAAAAATTAAATTTTATGTGTTAAAGTATTTTTATTTTGTACAACAAAAACATACAGATCAGTCATTAGAAACGTATATACAATTTTGTACATACAATTTTGTACACATTACAATGTTCATAAATTATCAACAGATGCACCTTATAATTAATTCACTTGCACTTTCACTGTTTGGGTTTACCAGTATTCGACGTAAGTGGGATAACTGTAACAAGAAAGAAATAATAACATTAAATTTATGAAATAGAGCAGTTGCACAAACGATAATATGGATTTCGTGAATTCCCTTTTTAGAATTAGGACTGAGTAATACAGTAAGGAACACATAAACCTACAGTAATCGTCTTATTTTCGCAAGAAAGTTTCCAAGATAGATTATGGTAGATTGAGTGCTCATATAATTAAAAAGTACACCTCACGGGTGCAATGATGGGTAACAAACTTAATTACCGGTTTGAATAACAACAACAAAATCGAATTATGTAGTGTATGTATGTATTCGGAAAATCTAAACCATTCTAAATGCGTTCACGTGCGTGTAGCGTTCTCCTTATCTAATCAAGCAGCTATATATCTTCGAAAATGCAAAAGATATTTTAAAAGCTCAGTGTTTTTTATTGAAGAAACTGTAAAAAAGCAAACAAAAAAATTGTCGCCAACTACCCTTTTATTAATTTGAAAATTGGTAATTAAATTTTAAAGGAAACTGAGTCATGTAGTAGTCAAACTATGAACCCCAAAACTGTTTAATAAACGATGTATATTACATATTACATTTTTAATAACATATTCACACACCATATAAATAGACACCATAGTCAAACTATGTACATATTATAATATGCTTTTTCATGGTACAACATATTATGTTTGTATAAATTTTTTACCCGTATTGACTGCCGCCGTAGCCGTAGCTGCCGCCGCTGTAGTAGCTGCCACCGTAGCCGCCTCCGTAGCCGCCGCCGTAGCCGCCTCCGTAGCCACCGCCATAGCCGCCGCCATAGCCGCCGCCATAGCCGCCGCCATAGCTCCTGCCTCTAAAGGCCTTGGCGGCGAGGGCGCCTCCGATGACGCCGGCGCCGAGAGCCTTCGCTCCGAGGATACCAGCTCCCAACGCGCCTACTCCGAGTAGACCTGCGGTTCCGAGTATTCCAGCTCCTAGTAATAGGAAAATAAAGGTATGAATTAATAAATAAATATTGGACCACATCATGTACATTGACCCTAAAGTAAGTAGCGCAAGCACTTATGTTTCGGGTATCATAAAAAAAAACAACGAAAGCGCCACAAATATCCTTAAATATAGATAAACAAAAACATCCAGACACAGAGCAATAACAAAATGTTCATCGCATAAGTATTTGTTCTAGGTGGATCTAGGTAGATCTAGGTTCTAGGTATTCGAACCCACGACTCCTGGCGACGTATAGGGCAGCATCACTACCGAATGCACCCTTGGGTCAGTCAATCGGAAATTGACTAACTTGATCGCGCATTTGGACCCACGGTTTATAGCAGGGATCATGTATGACATGTGCATTATAAGAGTGAAAAGGGTGAAAGTGGTCGCCAAAACTCATTTTGTTTCAAAAATTAAATAAATAAATTATAACATCATCAATAGTTTTGGGCGCGTATTTTGGTACAGATTGCGTAATATCGACGTCTTAAAGGGCTCAAAGATCAAAGGAATTTAGTTATTTGATTGCACAATTCTGTTAGCACATTTGGGCATCGGAATTCCTTCTGAGAGTAGAATGTATTGCTTCTTTATCTATTTTGTAATAATCTTAATAATCTTTACACATTTGTAAACACTTTACATTTTCGGTATCCATCGTAGCTACATAATTATGTATTTAGTTTACTAAAGTTACAAAAAATTATGTGATTACGAAATCTATCTCCTATAAATATTCTGCCTATTGGATAGCCTGGCCGCAGATAGCCTTAAAAGCTTAACTGGACAATCTGGGATCGGGTGGCTCACCCCTAAAGTTTTTAGAACCACAGGGTGGAACAGATGGGAATGCGAATGGGAGAGGCAAATCGAATGTCACATACAAGCCTAAAAACATTCACAGTTTCACACTACGTCATTATTTATGTCATAATTCAAATTCATTAGCTAACAATTTGTCAAAAATTCTTATTTATATTCACGGGTTTACAAAAAAAAATATTAGCCTTTTAATGACCCACTACGAGGCAAAGCCCTTTAAAATTAAAATCAAGTCATCGCTGGAATCATAGGTTCTGGCTATCACCACTACAAAGTCCTACCACCAACCAGACCCAAGGCGGGAATCGAACCCACAACCTCATGGTTTTTTTAGATTAGAGCGGTGTAACAACTGTTTCCACAAAGCCAAACCAATGGTCTCGTTTATATTGTTTATTTAAAAGCACTCCCGATTAATACATATTAGTGGTTATTTATGTCAGTCATCAAAATTCTACTCAAAAACTTGTCAAGTGAGTTGACGTACCCAATAAAACCATATTGTTTATAACTGGTTATTAACTTTTGATAAGTATACAATGTCCACAATGCGAACTTCTATCCATGACCATTTATATTAAATTCGTTATGGTTAGGTTAAATTACGTTATTGGATTTTGCACACAGATAGATAATTTCTGTGGGATTTTGTTTGACCCAGCAACTTAGGACGTTCATCATCATGATCATCATAAGCCTGTAGCAGTCCACAGCTGGAAATAGACCTCTCCCAATTCTCGCCACTTAGGACTTTAATAGACGAGAATGTTTTTTTTTTCTATATACCTAAGCACATACAATTATACGATCAGAAGTGAAAGATTTCCCGAAAAAATAATGAAATCTATATATATAAAACTCAAAGGTGACTGACTGACTGACATAGATAGCTATCAACGCACAGCCCAAACTACTGAACGGATCGGGCTGAAATTTGGCATGCAGGTAGATGTTATGACGTAGGCATCCGCTAAGAAAGGATTTTGATCAATTCCCACGGGAACTGGAACCACGCGGGTGAAACCGCGGGCGGCCGCTAGTCAGTCATAATCATATGGATGATTTGCGTCAAAAGTTAATACTCCTAAAGTACTTTCCATTCAAAACATTAAAGTTATGTGATAGCAAACTCATATGGCACAGTTGTCTAAATCCCAATGGTTAGATAACTCATGTATAATTTGTACGGTCCCCAGGAGGGCTGGAAAGTTGCCGGTCCCATGGGATTGCCACGCTACTCGCATTATATGAACAGGGAAACATATATCAATTAATTTTCACACACTATAGAGAATCACTCAACTATTCAGACGTATTTGCGAATTGAGTCAGAAACAATGAATGCGAATATTTAATTTCGATGTGTAGTTTTTATCTGAAAGTTTTTCGATGCTTGTTAGAAACTGTAAAAATGTTTTTACTTTTGCAAATCAAAATTTCTACATACAATGATCAACATTGTTTCCAGAAAGAGATACGAGCGCAATAACATCCGCTTTTAAAAATAAATACCGGTTTATGGTGTTTGATAAAATTTCCCTCATTTTAAATATTGTAAGTCACGAACCAGTCATAAAACATATTAATTTTATTGCTCATAAGGCTCCAATGAATACTATTCAGCTATACGCTAAAATTTGATAAATTTACGTGCTCCAGATATAATTTAATTTATTCTAATTTAAAATATGACTTTAAACTAATTACAATTACAGTTACTACGCTTATCAGATAGTATTATCAGTCTCCCATGAGGACGATATAATATTTATGTTCATTCATTGGCATAAATATTTGCTTTGGTTACTAGTTTTACCGTTAATTGTTAGTCCTTAAATAAACATAGGCACATCTCTGGCTGGTAACTTAGTATTCACTTCACTTGATCAAACAGTTTCCATTGATTGTCTGTTTATTTTAGACATAACGTCCCGAATTACAACCCACGTGAAAGGTGTCTCTATCTGTTTCTATGTAAAACCCTCAGTCTTACTCAGTGGAGTTTCATAGTATCCTTCATAAGTTCTTAGCAACAATCCCAAAATAGTTATTCGACAATCATCTTAGATGCTAGTTGATTTAAATAAATGAATAAACATTGGCTTGATGGTGATTTTATTTTTACATTTGTTTTTTTTCTGTCTTGTTGTTTACTGTTGTTAATTTTGGTAACACCCAACTACTAGAGATCTCAAGTCCTATTAAAAGAGTGGGAGATCTTCGTTCAAATAAGATCAACTTTTCTTGAGAACTTTGAATCAACGTACCATTTTTGGTGTGTGGCGATAAATAATTGCTTTATATCGCGGTCCATACCCATTTGGAATCATCGGTCAGCGCTTTTTGTCTCTGTACTGTTGCTGACCAAGTTATATGTCGCGGTATAAAAATATATATGGTATTTGCGATATTTATTGAAAAAAATCATATGATTAAAGAAGTTGTTAACATTATCGCCCTAGGGTAGCGTCCTTGTAGGGCGCGGGATCCGAATAGAAGTTGTTAATATTGGCATATATTATTATATATAAAAAATAGTACATACCTAGTAAAAGTCCGTGCCTCTTAGCGCGTACATGTGTCTCAGGTACCAGGACGAGCTCCTTGACCTCCGGCTGCAGGGCAGTCAACACGGGACCGTTCTCTAACGCGAGCGCCGCCGCGCACGCCGCCAACACTCCCAGGAGGACGATGCTCACTTTCATTGTTACGTCTGAAAGCGAAAATTGCAATGATAACCACATAGGATGAAACAGTTACAGACAGCCTATATAGAGTAGGGACGTTTGGCTCTTATGCAAATGCGATAAGGTTTATATTTGAATAAGTTTTTGTCATGTTATTATTGTAGGTTGGTGTACCAAACGCTGATAGTACTTAAGTTAGTGTAGCCGTGGTTGAGTTGTCATTGTCTCAATGCGATCGAAAGCAAAAGAAACTAAATTCTATTTGGAATTTCAAGAAGTCCAGTATTTTATATTAGGTTCATTTAAAAAAAGAAGATATTGTTTATAAAAAGTTAACAAATTAAACTTGTTTTTTCCCCAAAATTAACTTTAAACTTAGAAAATGTAGTAAATATCAGACGGATTAAAAAAACTGAATTATGATTTGATTGAACACAGAAATCCGAAGATCTTTAGGTATGAATTTATTTGTCGAAAGAAGACGAATTTTTTAACCTTTTATCTATAATGTGTGGCACCAAAACCGGAAATATTAAGTAGTTTGACACTATATGGAAATAGTAGATTGTTAACCAAGGGCTGTATGACATCAATTGCATACGAGGTTTTTGGCGCCCGAGCGCAGCGAGGGCGCTAATTAGCCCGAGTATGCAATTGATGCATACACCCGAGGTAAACACTCTGCTTTACATATCGATTGTGAGGTAAGTAAAAAAACTCAACTTTTATGAAAGAACTCCAAAACACGAAAAAAATTTACTTTCGCGCCTACATAGTTAGTCGACTGCCTTTTTTACTCTTCACGATTTTATGGCACGCAAGCGCGTCAAATCGTGCTGGCCAGTTTGATTTTTAATAACATAGGTACAATGTGACTGCGAAACAAATCGTTCGATATTTAAAATAAAATCTTCATAAATTCTAATATAACTAATTGTCTTGATTCCGATTCGAGAGAAAAAAAAATTACTTAACTTTTTAAAAATATTCTTCTTGCAGTATGAGTATGACAGTTCTTTTTTCAAATTCAAAAACCTATGCTGTAATGATATCCATACACCCCGGCATTCAGGGAAGTAAGTGACTACTTACAGAGCAAGAGATATGTAATAGTAGATTGATAACCAAGGGCTGTATGACATCAATTGCATTCGAGGTTTTTGGCGCCCGAGCGCAGCGAGGGCGCTAATTAGCCCGAGTATGCAATTGATGCATACACCCGAGGTAAACACTCTGCTTTACATATCGATTGTGAGGTAAGTAAAAAAACTCAACTTTTAAGAAAGAACTCCAAAACACGAAAAAAATTTACTTTCGCGCCTACATAGTTAGTCGACTGCCTTTTTTACTCTTCACGATTTTATGGCACGCAAGCGCGTCAAATCGTGCTGGCCAGTTTGATTTTTAATAACATACAATGTGACTGCGAATCAAATCGTTCGATATTTAAAATAAAATCTTCATAAATTCTAATATAATTAATTATCTTGATTCCGATTCGAGAGAAAAAAAAAATTACCTAACTTTTTAAAAATATTCTTCTTGCAGTACAATGAGTATGACAGTTCTTTTTTCAAATTCAAAAACCTATGCTGTAATGATATCCATACACCCCGGCATTCAGGGAAGTAAGTGACTACTTACAGAGCAAGAGATATGTAAAGTATTTTACTGATGCTAATACGTCTCGTTTCATGCGGCTATTTGTATGTTAATTAGCTTAATTAATATCTAAATTTTTTCTTAAGGACTTTTTTAACAATCTCAAGTACTAAGGGCCAGTTTCGCCTCTGTGAGATATGAGAGAATATTTTGACAATTTATCTGTCAGTGCCAATTATAATTCTATCTCATTTTTAAAATCAACAAAAGGACATTATTTATATCTGTCAACATGAACTTATCTATTATCTAACAATATTATCTAAAACTTGCCCCTTAGATCCGTAAATAGTATTTTTACATTGCATTGTTATGTATAAGTTTTATTTGACAAAGGTTAATAATAACCCGATTTTATTGTAACAAACCACTTTTTTTTTCGGAGGAGAATGCGTGTATGCACCATAACCGCAGGCTAGCTAGACCTGCGGCCGTCTGTGGGACTCGAAACTTAAGCGTCCACTTCCCACTAAACTCCCCCGGCTTTCCCTTTACACCCGATTGGGGCAAGCCGGTGTCAGCCTTGTGTTGTTGCTATTGATCAGCCCATCCCCGGGTACCCCGACTTGAGAGGCCTTAAGTCGGGGTGGCTCCTAAGGAGGGCCACCCGAGAAACGAGGTGACCCCCAGACTTGGCTCGTTCGACCTGTGCAATGCGGGCGTTGGGGAGCTACCCCGTCCGCAGGTCAAAGTATTACAAACCACTAAGATGACTATAATGTACTAAAACAATACTATGAACGCACCATGACTTTAGTTAGTACGCAAGGTCAGTTAGTACGAGTACAATGCGCATGGGCAGATCTTATGTCAAGTTTTTGCACTTGTCAGTGATACCAGAAGAAGGATATGCTAATGTGATCATTTGTACATGACTGTATGTTTCATAAATTATATTCATTCAAATGATTCATGGTATTAATACTGGAATCTAATGTCTTTTTATGACTAATAAATAATATTTATATATTTTGAAAATCCCCCTTTCAACAGATTTTAAAATGTAGGAGGTCCTCAATTGATTTGTATTTAAAAAAACTTTTATAGGGTTAATGTTATGTTTAACCGTGACATTCCTTTTATGTTGGCCTAGTTAGTTCTTTAGATAAACTTGGCTTGACAGCTACCTCGTGTCTATTAGATAGTAAATCTTGCATCCCACTACCCGTTCAACTCCATCGATTTTCTCCAGTTTCCCCTTCACTACCGAAGCAGAGCAAGCTGGTGCTTGGCTTATCACTCAGCAAACCACGTTGTCCGTGATTACGTTATACTTAATAGCCCGATTGTTGCGGTAGGTCAAATTCCACTTATAATAGGAGTTCGACTCCTGGCTGCTAACAAAATTAATTACTTAAACTTTAAAACTTTATCTGAGTGCCCATATCTTAGCTTATATTTTAGGACTAGCCCTATTTATGTGACATAGTTCACATAGTCTTATTTTATTTATTTTTGTGTATTTATTTTACATTATAAAGTAGGTATTACTTATTTCGACATTATACTTTTTCGAATTATTATTTTAGTTCTTGATAGCCTGACAAATGGTCCAGTCAATGCGAACAAATATGCAAATTCTTCGACACGAAAAAAAGTGTCCAAATTTTTAAAAAATATTTTCTTTAACTAAAACCGGTACCTACCTGTTTTAATTAGATACACCTAACACACACCTTGTTCCACCAACACAAACCGACTGTCCACCTGTGTCCTGCCATTGACTTTTATAGGTCGGCATCCGGACAACGATATGCCATCGCACGGAAGATACTCCCCCCCTCGGATTCCAATATACGCACCATAATAATAGGCCGACTAGTTTCAGGTGTTCAATATTCATTAGACGTTATTACAAACATGAAATTGTTGACGAGCATAGTTACCGAACTCAGAACTTTAGTTGGAGGGCGGAAATTCCGCAGTAGATCAAAAGCTGATACATTATACCTTTAGTTTGACACGGCATTGCCTAATGTATGTGCTTCTGGAACATTTAACTTCTGCATCTTGTGTATAGTGTTAACAAGTATGGAATGTTATTTCACATGAGATAAAATAAAATAAATATTTAACAAGACTAAGTTAAGACCAACGATGCTTATCAGAGAGGGAAAAAATAATCTAATAAAATATATGGTACCTACTGTAAACAGTAACCTACACTAATCTATCTAAAAGTCTCAATTGAAATAGAAATAGAAATAGATTTGACAGATTAGGGTAAGTTAATGATCTGCTTACTGTACGGTCAACAGCACAGCACGGTAAACACTTGCAGTTCGATAATAGCACTAGCCCCCGACATAAGAGTGGTACAAAGTCCAAAGTGTTACGTGTGACTGTACAAAAGTTGTAAAGGTGTCATAATCACCAAGAGTCAACAACATTAACAAAGGGATCCAAATCTCCAAAAAACAGAAAATCACAGCCGTTTTTCAAATGTATTAGATGGGACTCGAACTCACGACTTCAAAAAATCAACGCACTAACTAAATGCAGAATGATTTATTAACATGCACTATCAAAAAACTTTCCATTCATCAGGTACCAAATAAATAAATTAAGAAATCTACAGTATTATTATAGAAAATAGAACCAAAAGGCTATACACAACAAGATCCCAGTTGCAATTCCACGCCAGGGAAATTCAAGAAAGAAGAGGTAACATCAGGTTGCAACTTAATCTTAAATTTCATTAAAAGTAATATTTAAATTATATTTTAAAAAAAAAGGAAATTGGCTTCTATTTTCCTATTGGTTATATGTACATAATTATATTCTGTGCTATTGGATTAGTATCTCTAGTCTTTTGTATTAGTATGTTGTCTGTTACGTTTTTACACCTCATCAATTTAACCAATTTTTGTACAGACATAGACTAGACTTTGGGAAAGGACATAGGCGTACATTTTATCCTGGAATAATGCTCAGTTTCTATGGGATAACAGAAATAGAAGTGTTTCTGTGTCTTTTTTTGCGTACGACTGAGTAAACTGATCGACTAATTTATGGTATGAAGATAGGTTGGGAGCTGGAGAATGACGTAGGATAATTTTTATTCCCGAAAGATATCACATTCCTTCGGGACGTAGACCCGCCGCGGGCGGGAAGCAAGTAATATAGTAAAATAAAAAATTAATTTTTTTCGTGTATAATCTGTCGATATATTTTTTCCAAGTTACTTATTACCGGTTTCTGATTGGGCTAGCTTATATAAATACCATTTGCAAAAGCAACCTAACCTGGACCAAAGACTTAACACGAAGAAAAATGTCTAAATCGAGTCCCACACACGACCGCAGGGCTAGCCAGCCTGCGGTCACGGTGCCTAAACGCATTCTCCTCCGAAAACAAGAATCATTATTTTCTGGTAAAAAAATTATTATGAACTTATCTTACAGCGGTGAAAAGAATATAAACCTTGTGATAATGTAAACAGTGCTAAATACTACCTCAAACAAATGAACGTCTTTTCTTTACTTTAATCTACAATCTTGGCCCAAAAAAAAGGTCTGCTTTCGCATTCTGTCTAAACAAGATTTTATTTTGAAATTAAATAACTTATTCTTATAACCTTTGTACAACCGTAAAAAGGGTAAATACAGTTAAATGTAACCAAAATTATAAAAAAGTCCAGACAGCTTTTTATTAATTCAAGTAAAAAAATTGAAAAAAATATTTAAGGCAACGGTCGAATCTTTATATAGTTCGCCATAAGGTATAAATTGGTAGTGGTTCATTTGATCATTTTTTAAATAAATATTGGACAACATAGGCCCTTGTGCTATATACTTAAAAACATATAAACACAGGACAAACATTAATGTAAATAACCTTAAATGTGTTGTTTAGGGTCCTGGGTGAGATTCGAACCCACGACCCCTTGCGCATGTAGGGTCACTACCAAATGCGCATCGAATCGAAATACATAATATATCAATGACTCTGTTTTTAAAACTGTTTGTATTCGTCATGGCATGACATGCATAATAATATTTCTATCTGCGTGGCTTGCAGACAGAAATATTATAGACTAGAAAAAATACAAAATAATCTGTCAACGCAACTGTCTCCTAACAAACGGAATAACGGGTAAAAGCTGCTTCTAAAATTAATAAAATATCAACTCATAAGCTTCGAACAAAAGTTCATAAGGTGAATGACCTGCCACAGCAACCAGCAAGCAATCAACCTTGCACAGTTTGCCGCGAAAATTTATGTCAATAATAAATAAAATAGGTACCAATTAGTCAAACAGTTACTTCAGCGACATGAATCCAACGGCAATATTTTTACGCTACGCTTCATACAGCTTCCGGTTTCAAAAGATATCAATCATAAGGCTTCAATATTAATTTGTAATGCCAAGATATTTTAAAAATGCTTGTAGGAACTGTATCAAGGTCAATTATTCAGGTTCGCAAATAAACATACATTTAAATAAAGTTAATTATTAATCGGAAGGCTTGCAAATACTAAATTTTTACTTATTAAATAACTAGCTACTTTCACATTTATAAATATAAATTACTAGCGGTCGCCCTCGCGGTTTCACCCGCGCGTAATTTCCTTTTTCAACTATCCTCCCTTCCCCCATATTTCCAGGATAAAATTATCCTATATCCGTCTCCTGGTTCTAAGATACCTTTCCACCAATTTTCAGTCAAATCGGTTCATCCGTTCTTGAGTTATAAATATTGAAACTAACACCACTTTCTTTTTGGGATATACGTACGAAGGGATTGATCAATAAAAACGGACAGTGACATGACATCTAATTTACTTTTTGATATTGAGAACTATGGATTTGAATTCCGCCCAGGACAACCATTAACTATTTATTTATTATTATTATTATTTTATTTATGTGATGAAAACTTGCGTTTGTCATATTTTATATTACGATTGTGAAAAAAATATATAAAATTAATTGACCATAGTTGTCACGATACCACGTTTATTATATATTTTATACTTTAAGTGTACTTTTTACGCTCACAATCACTTTTATTTAGTCAGAGTAGAAATGCGGTCCGATGCGGAAATACTTCCTTTAAATAAACGTGAGTCTAGTTTGTTGATCAAAAATTGATATCGGTATGCCAAAAGCAACAAGCCATGACAGTAAAGTGGGAGACACTGAATTAAAAAGATTGTTGATTTCCTTCATTTTAGTAATTAACAGCCTATTAATGTTTCAATGTAGGGCAAAGGCCTATAACATTGAAATCATGTCTCAAAATGCCTGGGTTTATTCGCCGTATTCATAATACCTATTTGGTTATTTTCGAGGTGAGAGTAGGGTACTATGAGTACATTCGGACTTCGGTTGTTCTGTATATTTTGGGAACTTCTGGAATATGTGATGGCTAACGAGCATTTTAATTGCGGAGGTCACTCATCATTATCTTGTTGCATTTTCTTCAATAAGCTTGAAAAAAGATTAAATTATTTTGCAGAAGCATTTCTCGGAACTTAGCAGTCTTGCTTAACATGGGCACAATAGTATTGGCGTGGAATAAATTATGCACTTTGTCTTGTGAAGAACAAACTGGTTTTAATTTATTATCTTTAAAAAGCAGACGATCTTTTACCGTATCGTTCATCAAAGTGACAGGGATCCACCCTTTTTTTAATAAACCGCCAATTGACTTTAAATATTGTGTCGAACAAAAATGCGGACACAGCATTCCTCATAAGAAACGAATAATAAAAGATGAGCATTTTTAATAACCTGCAAGTTGTAATTGCCTTAATGTTTATTCTTTATAATAAGGAAATTCACCCATTAAGCCCATACATTATTTTAAACTCGTAAATCTTTTATAAAAAAGTTTGCATGTCTTAAGACCAGTCCATATCTGATCATCAGATAGTTGAGTTTTTATTTCATTGTAACGATCAATTTATTATCAAAAAAAATATACCAAAAAAATGACTTTACAGTTATAAACTGGAAAGAATTTTCTTCCTGATTCCACATTTAGTATGAGTATTGTGTTTTTATCTTTATTAAAAATAGCCTTCCGCCCGCGGTTTCACCCGCGCGTTTTTCAAATATCCCGCGGGAATGAGACGTTTCCCGTAGAAATTTTATAGCCTATGTCCTATTCCGGGTTATAAACTATACGTGTGCCAAATTTCATCTAAATCCGTTCAGCCGTTTAGGCGTGATTTAGTAACAAACATCCAAACATCCAGACTTTCGCATTTATAATATTAAGTAGGATTAGTAGGATATGTATTATACCTACATACATGAGTTTTATCATCGTGCCATGATCTCAGAGTCCTGGCTTCAGTTATTATTGTCATGATAAATTGATTTCAATGATATTGACCTTTGAACTGATATTTTTGACCGCCTCCGTGGAACAGTGGCTAAGCCGCTCGGGTATAAAAACACGGAGATCGTGGGTTCGATTCCCACCTAAGGTCTGGTTGGAAGTAGGGTTTTTCAGAGTCCGACTGGCTAGCTACCCCCACAGGTTAAATCAGCCGCCATAACATCTCTGGATGTGTCTGGCAGCACATTGAGCGATGCTTCCAGGTGAAGCGTCCTTCAATGGAATAGGCCGCAATGGCCGCTTACTATCAGGTGGACTGCGTGCCTGTCTGCCAACTGACTAAATTAAAAAAAAAATTATTAGACAGTGGCATTGCGTAGCACCCCGCGCTACCCCTCTCGCTGACTTCACACGATTCTCAAAAGAAAACACGAGACGGAAACTCTATTCCATATTTGGTTTGTGGTAGTACTATCAAGCTGTGGACCACCCTTCCAGAACGCGTGTTCTATACCTATTCCTATAATCTCGGATCTTTCTAGCGAGCCTTTTATTGGCATTCATTCGGGCAGAGTTTGGTTACCATAAATCAGTTGGCATAACTGGCACGCACTCACTAATGCTAAGCGGCCACTGCAGCCTATTCCATTGAGGGACATTTCAGCAGGAAGCGTCGCTTAATGTAGGTCGACACAGAAGACTCATCTGATCTTCAAGCGTTTGATTTCAAGTGTACTGGCTCCTACATTGATATTGCCGGAACACAGCCAGAACTGTTATGGCGGCAGATTTAACCTCAGTGATACAAAAATGCTTCTAGAACTAATCAACTCTCTCCATTTCGCTCGATGGATCGTTCGACCAAGAGAAACATAATTAATTAATTATTATGACACATATGTATTATTAACACAATGAATTTCGTAAACAAATCAACTCTCGGTAAATACATAAAGGAAAATAATCACTCATTGAACGTAGACTTTGTTTTATACTGGTTTTATTATTCACTTTAATTGAAGTAGAAGTTCAAAAGGGCATTCAGCCCTTTATATTGACCTGCCTCGTTCATTGAAATACCATTAAATTTTAACTCATTACTAATTTTATGTGAAACACATACAAATCTATAATCATTTTAACGATGTTTTGAATCCGGACAGAAATAAAGCACCCTTAGGTATATTATAGCTATTAATAAAACTATTATTTATGCCATTTGTAAATAATTAGCGATCTTAACGAGAAAACTATTAGTTTTTATAGTTAATCCATCCAGTATTTTAGTAGAATAATAATAACATGCAAAGTTTTCCTTAAATAAGTGGCCTTATTTAATAAAAAAACGTAATAATAATAAATGTATAAGTTAACTTTATTTTGTACCTATTACGCCAAATCTATTAACATTAACATTCTTTTTTTGTTATTGTTCTCACCAACTATCTCTTTTTGTAAAATAAGTACAGCAATCTAGGTGGCGTTCATATTAAACAATTGCAGAGATAAACTTGCAGGCGTCGAGACGGCTTGTTCCTCGTCGTGCCACCAACTTGTACCACCAGTGGCACGATAAGGAAGAGACATTGTCATTCGTCGTGTCTTCTGAGCTTATATTGGCGTTGTATGTAGTCTAAGCTACGAGTAGGTACTTGTATAAACAACTGTAAGCGCCAGTTTTACCATTCCTGACGAAAGAAACAGCATCTAAGACGGGTTAGTCCATCTAGTTATACTTTTAGTTATACAGTATAACAGAATGGACAAAAAAAATCTTGTTTGTTATACCGCTCAGTATAACTAATTGGATTCGAAAAAAATAATAAAGGTTTGTCCATGCAGTTATACCTACATATAAACAGTTATAAATTAAACAACAAAATAACATTAATAGTTTAACAGGTGAGTAAATAAGATAAACAAAAGTGGTTCATTCACAGACAAAATAAAAAAAAAAGGGTTCATTCCCGCTGTCCACCCTCTGATCTGCCCCCGCCGGTGCACGATGGACAGTGAGACAACTTTTGAAAAGGAAAACGCCGAAAATAGGCCCAGAGTGCACAACATATTCAATTTCATGAATGAAATCTAAATATTCGTACTTGATTTTTCGCGTTTTCCTTTTTTTAGTAGAAGTCGGGAAAAACATTTATAAATTATATAATATTTCAACGACTATATCCTTTACATTTCACTACTGACGTATGTTTATACCGGTCCGAAACTTACGTTTTTATATTGCGTTAATCAATATAGCGGAAAATATTTTATAAATTGTTATATAATATTATTAAAGACCAATTTATAAGTGTATATTTTTTAATTAATAATAATAATAAATTAGTATAAAACTACTTTTTATAATTATTATTATTTCACACTATAAAATGTTTACCGCTATATCGAAAAACGTAATTAATTTCGGACCAAACAACAAGAAGAATAAAAATAAATGATCAATGTCAGTGGCCGATGCACAAACCGTGCAGTGCCAAAAAAAAAAGAAAAAAAAAGTATTGGTCCGAAATTAATTTACGTTTTTCGTTAAAGCCGTAAATATTTTATAGTGTTATTTATTAATTATTAATATTATAAAAGGTAGTTTTAAAACAATTTATCATTATTCATAAATATACATTTATTATTTGGTCTTTTATAATATTATTAAAAAAATAGCGGTAAATATTTTATAAAGTGTTAACTTTATAAAATATTTACCGCTATAGCGAAAAACGTAATTAAAAATAAACTATTTCGGACCAATTTCTTATTTAATATCAAACATCAGAAGTGACATGTAAACATCATGTAAAGGAAAAATCGTTGAAATACTTAATTATTTATAAATGTTTTTCCCAACTTATACTGAAAAAAGAAGAAGGCGTCAAATCAAGTACGAATATTTAGATTTTATTCATGTGATTGAATATGTTGTGCACTCTGGGCCTAAGTTACTATGGCTTTCTGGCAATCCCCTTTATCGCACTGTCCCCCGGCGGTGGATAACGAAACTAAATTGGAAAAACTGTGGCACTGTACACCCCTCGGTGGATAAAGATAATTTTACGAGAATTATTTACAAAATATATACTAGGGCAACATGACCTTATTAGAGATGTATTAATTTTTCAAGCATTTATTATGAGTTGATTATTATGACGAGTCAAGCGTATAGAAGAAAAAAGAGATTAAAAGCTGCAGTGTGTATAACCTTGATGAACAAATGCATGGCAAAACAAAATACACCTCCAATAAGGTCATGTTACCCTAGTACATACATTTGTAAATTATTCTCTAAAAAATCTCTTTATCGACCGAGGGGTGGACAGTGCCACAGTTTTTCCAATTTAGTTTCGTTTTCCACCCCCGGGGGAAAGTGCGATAAATTTTCAAAAGTTGTCTCACTGTCCATCGTGCACCGGCGGGGGCAGATCAGAGAGTGGACAGCGGGAATGAACCCTTTTTTTTTTGTATTTTGTCTGTGAATGAACCACTTTTGTTTATCTTATTTACTCACCTGTTAAACTATTAATGTTATTTTGTTGTTTAATTTATAACTGTTTATATGTAGGTATAACTGCATGGACAAACTTTTATTATTTTTTTCGAATCCAATTAGTTATACTGAGCGGTATAACAAACAAGATTTTTTTTGTCCATTCTGTTATACTGTATAACTAAAAGTATAACTAGATGGACTAACCCTCAAGACAGGTACCTATATAATACTGATGAAATATCAGGAACATTTTGATAGTGGTAAAACTGGCCTTAAGTACGTAGCTGATAATGAAAAGCTTACCGAAGTTAAAGATAGGTAATACCTTTAAACATCGAGCGCGCCTGCTACCCAACAGCGGCACCCTGCGGTAGGTGCTCCGGAACATCACAGCAGTGCTGGAGCTCTGCTGGACCGAGCTCAGATGGTTTGAGTGACGGTGGTGGTAACGTATTTTCACGTACAATGGCCCATTTTAGAGGCCAAGTACCTAAATAATCCTATAGATATACTTCGTAACATACCCTTGGCAGTCCTTAATTGACAAGGCCTAAAAGTAAGCAAGTCTGGTCTATAGAGTAAATCTTAGACCCGTAAGGCTAGTAGAATTACCTACCTATGTATCCAAAAGAGAACAGTATTTCTATTGAAATAATTTTCATAGGAACAAAGTAGTAGAAGGTGGAGTGACGATTTGCGGAAGATAGGTGGCAGATTCGCTGCGTAACCACAGGTGTCCACTGTCCAGTTGCAGCGGTAATCTTAATCACTTACCTACCATCAGGTGACCCACATGCTTGATTGCCTCCTTCTGACATAAAACAATAACTAGGGGGAGTGTTGTTGTAACGATCTTAGAAATCCGAATTCATCACCAAAGTTTTAACAATTATTTCTTTTGTACTTTAAAATGCACATTTATGGCGTTACATGGACGCAGTTCATATTTGTTTGTATTAATATTTTTTCCTGTTACTTAATTATTTTAATTTGTTACTAGTCTCCCGCACGCTTTCCCCCCGATACCTATGTACTACATATATGACATTATCCCGAAGGACTTTATTATATATTTTTTGAAAAAATAAAGATTTCGCACGTCAACTACTTATATCCATATCCATACTATTCTCTAATCCATACCAAAACAATAAGTTCCGGCAATCAATATTGCAAAAGTGGAAGCAAGTACAGTTGAAATCAAAGTTTCGAAGATCAGCAGATGAGCCGTCAGTGGGGTAGCTCATGGAGCAACTCTTCCTAATGAAGTGTTCCTTAATGGAATAGGCCACAGTGGCCGCTTACTATCAAGTAGGCTGTGTGCCAACTGATCTAGTATTAAAAACACACGTCAATGCGTTGCTCCGCGTTGCGACGTGAAATAAGGTCAAACAAAAGCACTTCTACTTCTATTACTCCATGGGAACTAAGCATCTCGGGATAAAAACTAGTCTATTTCATTTCCTTAGGTCTAGTCTATGTGTGTACCGAATTTTATCAATAGTGGTCCAGTAGTGTAGGCGGTTTAAGCATAACAGGCAGACATGACATGAATGGTGCCTCTAATAATTTACTAAATTTGGGACTGATCGAACTGTGAGATTTATCACAGTGTGATTTGTATTATTATTGTATTTATTGCCTAGAGCATTATTTACGTTTGACAGTCTCAAGATTCGTTTGCACATGTATGTGATTCAGACCTTGGCCGAATCAAAGATTGATGTAAAATATAAAGACGTATGCAATCATAAGCCTCCAAAATATTCCACATGGCCGCACCTCACATTGTTGACATTCATAGATGCACAAATACTCACACGTATGATGACCACTCTTGTCTAGTTGGTTATATCCTAGCCTACTCTCTACAACCATAAAAAATATTCATATGTTAAGAAAATAATAAACACATCACACAAAAATTAAAGGAAAAAACAAGGAGAGGAAATAAAGTAAAGGAGATGAAAAGGCTGCGATGGCTGGCGAAAAATAATACGAGTAAGTCACAAAGAAAATAATACTCGTATATTCTGTAAAATATATTTAAAATAATATAAATGTGGTCAAGTTTCAGAAAATATAGACACTTTGCATACCTACATTATGTTGCCTCGACAATACCTACGTAGAACTTTTGAAAAGTGGTCGTTTAAAAATTTTGTAATAGCATACTTTCTGTTATAATTTAAATAAACTCGTTGCTGAATAATCTTGATATTGTACCTCATTGATTTCCAAGCATTTTTATTTATTGTTACTGGTTCCTACTATAATAAGTTTATCACCAGAACATAAAAAGTAGGCAAAAATTGGACTTTAACAATATAGCTTTACGAAAATGTGAGACTTAGAAACATTAGCGTTGGAATTATCCTTGCGATAATTGAAGGGTATTAAATACACATTGTTAAAGTACGCCATCCATCTCATATCCATATTTTAAAACATAATTCAAATACATAATTAAGGAAAACTCATATAATTAGGTTTATTCGGAGAAAATAAAATACATATTTAAAAACTTTTCCATTTTATTAACAATTACACTATAGACCTAGTTAAAGACAAGACCCAGTTTGTTATAAATATTATAACAAAAATCGACACCAGTAAAAGTAACAGACATTTCTCTCTGACTTGTTACTTAGACGTACAATTTACAATATGGCAGTAAAGACTTACTATTATTCCTGACTTACAATATCATATAGAGAACTACTTTTCTATGGTTCTACCATTTAAAGCCAACTATTCACTTAGTATTTTTGAAGAAGTGCTTCAATCTTTAACTACCAACTTATTCAAGTCCATATATGTACTGTACAGTACAGTAGTTAAAGTAGCTGAATGTTTTAATCTTAATTACCAAGACAATAAGTCTTTTCGACAATCTATTCGATGATTACAAATGATCAGCTACTTTTACATACAATCACGCCTCTATCCCATTAAGATTGGCCGTGATGATCTTCAAAATAAATCCGTGCAAGCGGATTTAAGCGGCAAGGATGTCCCTTGTCGTATTATTGGTGTCGTAATTCATACCAGTCTAAGTGCTAGCACCTCAGAAAGCCTCTCAAAAAATACATCTAAATTATCCTTAACACCCCTGCTCGCTGCTCTTCCTGCTTCGTTTAGCTTCAAACTAGCATCTCTGGAGGTGTATGTTTAGCCTTGGAATCTGCAAGTTATAATTAACAGTATAAATAGACGTAACTGAAAGGTTATATTAGTGTTTGTCAACAGTTTCACAAATGTAAGCTAAACATTATGTTATTTCCGAATTTTGTATTTTTACAACATTGTTTTATAGGGAGTGTCTTAAAAAAAAATAAGAAAAATGATCAATTTAAGTGAAAGTAAGTAGACATGGGACTATTTTGTAATAAACGCAATCAATTTTTAGGTTGGTTTCAGAATCACGCTGAGATGAAGCAAGCCGGGTTAACGGGATCATAACATCAATGAGATTCATTCATTCAAATTAATGCATGTTATATCATTTATTAATTCAAAAGATCTCTCAATGCAATAAAGAATATCTATTTATCTCTCTTCCCCCAACTTGACTCTGGGTGTTCTTGGAAAATCCCTCAACTGTCATAATCCAATAGTTTAAGTTAAAGTTTTGGACCGATACATGATACGTAATCTTGCTCATCAATATAACTCCTAATTTAGGTAGGTACCTACTTAAAGGGGATTAGTAATAAAATCGACAAAGGCGGTCAAATTTGAAAACCCACCAACAATATATTCTTAAATTAATAGGACGAGAGGAATCCGCATTCTTTACGGGCCTCGGGTTTACCCAAGGATTACAATATAGACGACATAATTCTAATGGCAGGTGTAACTCGAAACAAGATATTATAATGTATGTAAATTCTAGCGTTTTCGTGCTCTTTATGGCAACTGTGATTTAAATTAGCTATTTCTTTTTTAATAATGATGACTCAAGAAATTTTATCATCAAGTTGTAAATGCTAAATATAATTATAGAACTTTAATTAAGTACTGATATGTAAAGCAAATTAATAAGTGATTATCAGTGATTATAGAATATTTATGACGCAATAATGTTGATTGGACCCCTACGTAACTACGTCCAAATGCCAAACAATATTATGAAAATCTGATGCCAAGAGTAAGTAAAGCTTAAGGAGTTTCATATTCAACTACCATTGAAAAGAATTGCAAACAAAATTGTATAGGGATATTGTCTGTGGATATCAAATTTATAAATATTCATAATAACTTAAATACCTACTATTAAGATGGTGGATTCGAATGCGGCGCAGAAAACAGTCACCAGAACAAGCAAACAGCCATAAAATATTTAGAAACAAATACAATTAACCCCCAAAATGTCTAGATCAAACAACCCCACTACGTAGACCTTTTAGAATCGTAACAAAAATGTTTACTTAAATACCAACTTCATTGTACCAAAATCAACAAGAAAGTCGTTTAGCGCTCCTCCTAGCCCATTAAAACTAACGAAGTTTGCGGATTGTGACATCTTTACTAAGTAAACATCGCATGCACACACCGACATAGATAAGTAAATTGTGTATATACATATACTTTGAAGAAACAAATTCCATGCGGCATTCTGTGACATCGATGCGTGACATACGAAATCTTTAATCTCTCAACATAAAAAGTTTCCCAATAATTCATTAGTCATCCGTCCGTGAAGCTTCAACTGAATCATTTGAATATTGCAGCTGACTTGATAGCCTCCATTTTAGCTGCTTTTGAGCAAAATCATACGTATGTGTATATTTTATCATAGACAGTGTTTGAACTCCTTATTCAATTAAGTACTTATTTGAAATTAAGGAATATTCATGCGTTTAATTCAAGCAAAAAGACATTATTCAGGACTTACGGCTAGTGTATGAATATAGTATAAGTACAATGAATGTGCAATTTAGGTACGTGCACGTGCGTATAACTAGAACATCGTGAGGAAACTAACATAATAAGATCCGACAGCATTAATCCACCTATTTTGAATCCCCTGTCAAACAAAATCGATAATGAAAATAACTGGACTTGAAAATTAAAAGATACCAAACCTGCGTGAAGTACGGACGGCAGCAGATCAACCTATCCCAATCTTTCAAAAATTTTAAATTGAAAGAAAACTCTATGTAAAGTGAATAAAGCTAAAAATTGGTTGAAGAAATTTGACAAATTAGGGTACTCTGATGTGCTGTCGACTGTACATTGATATTTATAGACAGGAAATGTGTTTTGTCGTGCAGTGCACAAAACATTTTTACCGAAACCTGACTCACCAATGATGTACTTCTACTGTCCATGATGATGGTACATGGCTGCAAAGTTTTCAATAAAATGGTTATTTTTGTTAGTACGGTTATAGGTGTGACATTCATATACATGTAATCAATATTAATAGTGAGGAGGCATATACAATACTTGTGTGTTTTCTAATATGACATAAATACGATAAACAATGATGTACTAAAAATATGTTATAGAAACTTTGTCTAATATCCATTCAATAGAATTATGCATTGCTTAAATTATTCAACTGGTGTTATGAACTCGATAGTATACATTTTATGGTCGGTTATGCCTGTTAATTATGTAGACTACTATTTCATTACGTATAAGGTAGAGCAAATTAATAAAATCAAGTTTGACTGTGCCTATTAATAAAATCAAGTTTGAATCTATCATAGATGCGAAACGCAAGCCTTATTGTCACAAAACATGTTTTTTTAATGCTGTGAGCAATATTTGTTGCTATATAGCTGCTAGCAACATTATTAATTTTCTAAACTGTTCACTCACAGATCATGAATTTAAATATAACTGTAATTTAACGGTTCTTATAAATGATGAAATCGATCCCAGATACGTGGTTGTTAATGTGATATATGTTCATATTTTATTTACTGGTATAATCTGTAACGAAACATAAATTAACTAAAAACAAATTACAGTAAGTTTAAAAAATAAAATTATCTATTTAATTTTTCGAAATCCTAGAAATGATCTCTATTGATTTTAAATTTTATCTAATACAGTCCGAAATACATTGTTTATGTAGATCAAATTTTCAAAATGCTTGATTGTCGTAGTAATAAGGACTTGACTACTTTTCTGGCTAAATAAACGGAGGTCATTTAAATAGTATAGGTACTCAATTTGGGCGAATCATCGTGACTTGCTTTAGCCTGTTAGTCATTAGACCTGGTGATACGCAACACTAGTAAATGTTAAAGGTCATCGATTGTCATCGACGCGTGCCGAAGTCTCAAATTGCCTCGAAGGGCTTCTACACACGAAACAGGTGTTTGATGACCTTGTGTAATTAAAATTTGGCAACAATCTATAACCGATATTGTGGCAACACAATAATTCTTTGAGCATAGTAACTATTTTAGCGTGAAAATATAATAATTTGAACTTAACTTTTGAAGGTTTACTTTTAATAATTATTTAAAGAAAGCATGTTAAATCTGATAGTTACCCTACTGGGCGGCTATCAAAGCACGTACGCCATTATATTGACGCCATCACCTTATCGCACTATAATGTGTCCTGTGATATATTGAAAGTATCTATTGTAACCCAAAGTTGGTCAGGATCTTCATTAACCTTAGTATTAGTTTACCTTGCGTAATTCACTGAGTAATTTTGAAGGACCAATTTGCGTTGACACTTAGAAAACACTTCACTATTGACTCATATAACATTATTTACACTCGTATAGTGCACAACCCACTTATGTTTGTACAATAATAAAAGCGATTGAAATCAACTTTAGGCCAAGGACAATTTCTTCTTTTTGGTATGCATGCTACGTAGATTACATGTAGTATTATTGATCATTATTTTGGATATAAAATAAAATAAATAAATAGGTAACACTGAACACCTAAATCCTTGTATATATATATAAATACAACAGATAAATAGCGTTTATTCTTCCATTTTGGATAAATTTTAATATTCGATCGTCTGTAATAACTGTTTAATAACTTTTTGAAAGTACAAAATAAAAGTTTTTTAAGATGCGTTGTTGCATTGTGTGGCTCGGACTCTCCCCTCTTGTTGGTTTGGTGGTGTAGTAGGCAATATCATTTGACACAAACGGGTCGAATATGAAGATATAGGATGTAACTGTTCAATGTTACTAAATTATCATTTCACGAAGCGGAAGTTAAACATGACGATGATGCAAGGATGTTAAGTGTTAGTTGCAAATTGTTAGTACCCATAGGAGTGGTAAACGTGGTGAGCCGGTTTGTGGTGATTTACTGACTTTTTCTTCAGTGCCAACGCGCCGACTCCCAAACCAACCGCGCCGACCTTAGCCGCCTTCAAGCCGATAGCTCCTGAAAACAAAATAAATGTGTGTAAATACAAGTTTACTTCTGATAACATAACTATACACCCTCCTGCCCTACTCATAGACAATATAGAGGCTCCGCAACATCTAATGAACTGAGTGTGAAAAGAATTCCATCAGTCTCAGTCTAAGAAAGTTAAATTGGATCCAATGACTCCAAAATGCGTCAAAATAAAAGTAATAAAAAACAATCTGCTGATGTAAACATAATTTAAATTACCGTCCGTTTTCAGAGGACATTTTTATTTAAAATTATGTGCCACCTTCCACATTCATTTAACGACCGCACTTTGAATTAAATCTGAATTTGAATTAGACATACATATCTATTTATTTAGATCGCGTCACTGTCCGTTGACTTCCAATCATGGACTGACACGTGAAAAAGCCACAATTTCAAAACACGTGATTAGATTCTCCTAAAGATGTCTACCCGGTTTTATTAGGAATACCTAGACAGAACTGTTTATATATTTTGGTGGCTAGTTTACCGCCGTCAGATGAGTTTTTTGGTGATCATTTAATCTGTCAGGCAACAGCGTGGTAACAAACATGCTGCTTCTATTGTCAATTTTTAGAGAAAGGTTGCTGCAACATCGTTATCTGAAGTATAAATTATTACGAACTTATCTGACAACGGTGGAACTCTCTTAGCGCTTCATACTTCAGGGTATAACAATGTTCAAACTAATAGGTAGGTCCCTGCATTACGGTAACGATAACTCTAACTTGGTTTAAATCAGCTTGGTGTAAAAGCATTTTCCCAGCAATGGAATGAGTACCATAATAGGCTGATACATTTGAATGAAGAAACGCTCTCTCACTGAGCTTTAAAAATATATATTCGAGTATTAACAGACATACACATATTACACGTAGATGTATTTTGATTAGTAATAAATACATCAAATCAAACCAATAAAATTGCTCTCTGGAGCCAATAATTTACCGATTTTATTTGTTTAAATTAATCAATGTGACCTATTCGATGAATCAAAGGTTCGAATTTCGGATTTAATCATGAAATTGTTATTGTGATTCTGTCATAGGATCTGGACTAAAAACACATGTTTTGGATCCATATTTGCATTTATCTACATCCATACCATAATATGTCTATTTTATATTCAGGAGCGATGAGCAAACGCCCTACATTTAGATATAAGTATCTGTGGCTGCATTGAAATGTTTACATTTTAGTGTCGGTAACCGATACTTAATTTCGTTCAAACTTCGAACGTCTTCTTTAAAAGTAAAAATTAATAGGTTTTTTCGATTATCGAATTAGTCGATTAGTAATTTTATGTTCCATTCCTATACATTTAATTCGATGCTGAAATTATAACAATCGATTTGAGAATCGAAATCAACTCGAGTCTAGGTTGTTTATGGATTTTAAAAACTACAAACGTCAGTCATTATGTCAGTACTACTAACTTTTACATACAGATTAAGTTGGTAACTAGGGCGTTTGCTCATCAATCCTGACTATAAAATAGACATAATATTATCGTATGAATGAAGATAAAGTTATGTATGTGACTGTACATAATTAGTCATTAAAATACTCATGTGATTCTTTTATGAAACTCACTTCGTTCGTTTCATAAAACCACATTCGTATTTTAATGACCCTCATTATGCAGCAGTCACATAAATAACTATTTTCTTGTTGTGGATCATAATATGGATTATAAATACATTTAAATTGTAATTACAATTTGGAAACTTCTATCAAACTTTCTATGCTAGACAAGAGAATCTCTTCCAATTTAAGTTTTGATTA
Source organism: Mecyna flavalis (assembly GCA_949319885.1). Classification (NCBI taxonomy): domain Eukaryota; kingdom Metazoa; phylum Arthropoda; class Insecta; order Lepidoptera; family Crambidae; genus Mecyna; species Mecyna flavalis. The sequence goes on from OX439426.1 coordinate 8,165,528, forward strand.
CTTTCTGGGAAGAATCCATAATATGATGTAAATCTGTACCTAGAATGTAGAATTATTCTAATAAAGGCTCACCCTTTAGGTTTCCAAGTCTAGATTTTAAGATAAGATCGTACAATAGCTTAAGTAAATGTAACTTAAACATATAGTTAAAATTAAAAGATGGATGATCTGCGGTGAAAATAATTACGAACGATGATATCATAAACTTATCAAGAAACCTGTGGAACACATAAACACAATCTAAAAATTACATTTTTCTCCGCTTTTCTACCGATACCTCACCTTATTCTGTTATCATAATGGGTTGACATTTTAAGTTAAGTGTAAAGAGTTTTGAACATTGAAGAGGGATTTATTAAATAAGCATTGAATAATAAATAATTATTTCGTTACACTCAAACCTACGCCTGTCTACTATTAACCACGATATAAAATGTATAGGATAATTAAAATTCGAGAACGTCAGTAAACACATTAATTAAAAACTACGTAATTAAATATTAACAAACACAGGAAAAACTAAATTTTTCATTACAAAATTACTTAATTCAAGGCACGGAACAAGGTCATACAGCTAAATGCACCAACTTTTATAATGCTTGTCAAAACATAGCTTTTTGGATTCACAAGATTTGCGTACCTAGGTCTAGCCTGTTATTATAGGCACTTTTTCTTTTGTTTCTGTTGTTTGTTATGTTTACGCAGTATAAAGTCTGTGTACGTTAAATATAGCTATCAAGTAATTATAACTGAAATATTAAACATTACTGCTCTGGTAGTAAATAAATTTCATTTGAATACACATACAAGTTTAGCATGTATTCATGATTTATTCTGAGTTCGGATCACCTTATTAGAATTAGGTATTCTTAAAATTAAGAGCGCAAAACATAAAAAATATTATTTCAAAACTAGACCCAAATAATCCTAGTTTGGACCCGAAAAATGTTAATGACGCTGTTGATACGGTTTGTTTTTAAAAATGCCATTCCATAATCGAAACCATAATGGATTATCATATTCGCTATTTAACACATTAATGTACTTTTAACTTACGCAATGTCGCAAGGAGCACCAAACTGTTATGTCAGACCTAAGTAATTATACCGGCATTTGTCAACGGTTCGATAATAGAGATTTAAATTAAGTCTCTATTTGCGCGACTACGTACCTCAGGAGACGTTCTCGGTTTCCGCCTACATCACTGCGGTTTCATATTAAGTTGTTATTGAGCCTTTGATCGAATCTAGGAGGGAGATTACGTTATAAGGTGAGGTGGGCCACTGGAGAATTGGACTGGGAAAAATACTTTTATAACATGTACTATCTTAGCGCTACTTGCTTTTTCTAATGTTTTATGTATACAATGGAAGTTAGGAATTTATCAAAATACTTTTATGTATTTACTTAAGATATATGCTAATATGCTAAGAAACAAAATAAAAGTCCAATGCCTTTTGCGAATTATTCAACGAAAATGTTAAAACAAAAGACTTATAAAATATTTTTCTTTTGTTCCCCACCGGGCTACGCGTTAAATTTGACAAGAGTATTAATAAAGTTTTGCACATCTCAATTTTATAAAAGAAAACAAGTTCCGTCTGAAACATAAACAATCTTCGAGTGCACACAATAGGCTTCGCACGCCAGAATGCAGACCAATTTGCATACTGCCGCACTCGCCTAGGGTTGATTCAATACTGGATACTGAGTACCTACTCATTTGATATCGATAATTTTTACTATTAATAAAATAAATAAAAAAATAAATAATTTATCCCCTGCTTATCCCCTGATTATCCCCTGCCTGCGGTGCCGTGTATTGGCCTTAAGTTTTTAGGTTGGTTCTAAAAGTTAAAGGTTTTAACACTTCCTTACTTCGGAAAGAATGTGCAAATAGGTACATACGTTTACATTTTCTGTTCTTTCTCCGCTAGTTACAGTAACCTGCTCTCGTTTCTTATTATTGTTATTGGAGTAAAGGTTTAAATGTGTCTGACAATTGCATTCAACCTAGTAAACTATCCCTATGAAACATATCGAGATTAGATTAATCGGCTGTCGGTTTGAAGACTATAACTAAAGTCGTTTATAAAAAACATAAAATTTTATAAAATTATAAATTAAAGTCGATAAACATAATATCGATTAAATGAGTCGTATCGATGACGAGCGAATCTATTCATCCCTAGCTGTACCTAGTACCATAACCGTACGTACGACACCCGTAAGTTAAGTTGTGCCAGTAATACACTGCGGGCTTATGACATAGAGACGGCATGCGCGCATTGTATACGTGTCCTATCGTAAATATTCGAAATTGCCAATTTGCTAGTAAAACCCCAATTTCCCACGGACATTGGGACGAGTTCCAACTTTATACAGTCGGTAATTATTTCTACGGCTCACTGGCGTTATTAAAGAGCAATTCAGGGTTATAATTAATTCATACACGCTTTACGTGTAATATATGAGGTAAAGACAAACATTTCTTTTCATTATTATATTTCCTGGCCGCCGGAATCTTCTCAACATATAAGAATACCACATACCACATGATGCTATTGTCATTTTAGCTACATATCCCTTGTAAGAAAAACCAGGCTAAGGGGGCTTCGTCGTTTGACCCCGGTCCCGAATACAACGCGGTGTCAAACGCACAAGGACTCTTTTTGAATTGGCCGTTTGACACCGCGGTGTCAAGCGTTACAAAGAAGTTTCTTCATGGTAGGCTTACTAGGAAAAATCCCTTAATACCTAAATATATTTAAAAATGCACATCTAAATATGCACCAATCCACCCCTTGATGGTTGGGTCTGGAATTAAATTTGAAATAAGAGCTCGGAATTTTTATTATTTTATATAAGTTTTTCATTCATTCAGTGTACGTAGCGTCTTGGTAGTTAGCAATTCCATTGCTCAATGTGCTGCCATACTGTAGTCTCCTTTGATCTTGGTTCTATTTCAAGTACTCTTAGACCTTCCTGATCCATAGTACACCTAGCAAGTTCACCTGGGTGGACTACGGGCACTTGTTCTGACCCATGGTTCACCTGGGTGAATTACGGATACCGAAGCAGAACCGTAGTCCACCTGGGTGGACTACGGATACTGACTAAGATCCGTAGTCCACCCTGTACCGGTCCACCTCGTCGTGATGAAATAATAAGCCACCATTTAAACCCCGTACCAACTTCTTACCAGATTTCCTAGGAAAGCGATTGTTTGGAGATAATATTTGTTGTGTTAATCATCAAATTAGTATGGTGTAGTGATAAGTGTTGGTTTATGTCAGCACAAACAATAACTGACCGTCAAATATGCTAATCGGCATTGACCTGTTTTACTAATAATGAAAATTCTATACGCAATGATGTTTTCTTGGTAACTACGGAAATTGAGAGAGAGAATATTTCAATTGGAAAATTCAATGTATTATATACTTGTATTAAATATATAATTATGTCATGTCTGTTATAAATAACAGTCTAACATTTTGGTTGATAAGTATACCTAATTACTTACCTATTCAATTCATGAAATACAAATGTGTACCAATTGTTGTTGAAATCCGTATGTCAACGTAAAATAATATCTAAGTCACGTCCGTCCATTAAAACTCACATTTAATATTTACCACATCAGTTCGTAAAAATGAGATATTCGGCAGATTTTTCACTGGCAGTGGTGCAAATGGCCCTTACTCACCCAGGTTCAAGAATCCTAACAAATCATTTTTCTTGTAGACGGTTGTATGCTGCCAACTAGTTTTACTATAAACCTTAGTTACCTAGGAGAAGTTTTTTCTTGAGCAGCAGCAAACTCCTCTTGCTCCTAACAGTGCTTTCTAGCTCGGGGTTGGTCTCCGCCTCGGGCGCCAGTTCGGCGCGCGCCACTTCTTCCGCTACGGGCTGTGCCTGTGCGTGCGCAAACGCAGCGGCCACCAGGCACAACAGCACGGCGATGGTCATGGAGTTCATGGTGGCGGCTGTAGATAGATAGATTTTCTTTATTGCATAAAATATTAAAGAAAAACACTTAATAATTTTGTGGGGCAATTGTAAAACGATTATTTGATACGTAACTTCATAAATAAAAATAGGTATAATGTAAACAAGTATTGTTAATCAGTTGTCTGCACCCATCATATGATCATAGTACAAGCTATGCTTAGTTTGAGGCTAGATGGCACTGGTCATTAAATTATACACACGAAAATATGCGGTTTTAGAATAACTTCTGTTTATCTGTAAGCAAAGTTTATAAGTAATTATAATACATTCAAAAAAGAAAGTTTGCAAATACATTCTTCACAGACAAGGCAGGGTAAGACAGTTAATTATGAAATTATGCACACCTCTTCATTGTTTGAAAGACTGTGCAAGACCCGCACAATATTTATTGTTATCTTGATTTTGCTTCTAAGCATGTTTCAACACAATATTTAAAATTAATGAATCGTTCTCAAATTTCAAAACTTGCAAAACGATAAAACAATGTTAACATTAGAATTCATGTATAAAAAAATATATATGAACTGAAATAATATAAAAGACACTCATTAACAAAAGGTTAATTTTAAAGAACCTCCTTTAAAGAAACTGTTCCTCAAAAGAACATAGTGAGCGCTCAACAGGAACACATAGATACTCCATGGAGTAAAGTGTGACATTTGCTTTTAAAAATTTAAAGCAAAAAAACATGCATCTATAACAAATATCAGCTCGGAAAAGAACGTACAATTTCAATTTTAACCTCGCCCTTCATTTTATGTCAATCAACCCCGGAACATTTAAAAGGGCACTTGTTTATTAAAAAAAGCTACAGTAATTCCGAACAAAAACGGGTCAGGCAAGTCGAGCGGTAGATAAAAATATTGTCTCGAAGAAGTGGCGAAATACAAGGTCGAATGATGCCTCTTCGATCTTATGTAAATAAGCACCTTAAAGTTCGACACTGGCACCGTAACATTGAAAAGCATCTCTAGCCATAAATGTCAACCTACACTTTGTACGGTAGAAAATATACGAAGTTCACATCAATTAAAAACTTTGTCACAGCAATAAGGGAATTTAGGTTGCTACAAAAAGGATTTCCACAACTTTTAACTTTAATTTTTTGACTGTAAAAACATCAAATTCTCAAACGACATGCGTAAGTGCGTTAGACCGTTAACTATTTCGTACATCAAAACAAACACTGCCCGTTCTTCACTGCATACGAATACGTACGTACCTACTACATAGCTAGTAGTATAATGTTATATTTTTTTCATATATATCAATAAAATAATTATCACTTGCAGAATTCTAAACATTTAAAACGACAACGATAATTGTAAACCACTTACTTAATTCATCAGCATGTTTGACATAAAACACAATTACATAAGTTTTAACACGATTTGGCACATAAAGTCAAACAATCGCTTTATGGGCTTTTTTCGTATAACTAAACATTGGAGTTCATCATTAAAATTGTAATTATTAAATTACATCGTATCCTTTAGCTATTGTAAGTCAATGAAAATCCTTGACAAACACTAATTACATTGTACCACCGGTTCTTTACTGTTTGTGTTATTATACGCTAAATACATTCTCACTCTTAAGTTTTATGCTTCCAGTTAATTAGCTCCAGTTCGAAGCAAAATTGTGTTTGCAAATTTCAATTTTAAAGGCAATAAACATTCAGAGAAATATTTTAAAATAAATTTTCCGTAAAAAGAACCCTGCAACATTCGCAAGGAAGCGTTGCTACGGAAATTGAGACATTTCTATTTGGTTTTCGTTCAACATTTCCTAGCTATCTCTTGGCGATCCGGTTGCGGCTGGCGCGAGGAAAACATTCTCTCTATCTATTGAACAGTAGGTATGAATCAAAAAATTGCACCAACACGCTGCCAGAAATATCTGATATTCGACACGAAGACCCAGAATCGCTTATGTATTATTCATAACAGAGATAGCTATTACCACCATTTAAACTAGTTCATGTCATAATAAAACGAGATTTACTTGTTAATCGGCCAAAGCATACCAAATAGGTATAATAACCGCTGCTAATGGCACAGACACAATCGTCAACTCGGCAGCATTGTGTATAGGTACCTGTTGCGGGAACATCAAACGCGACTTTACTGTTCCATCAATAATGCGTAATTATGACATCGATTTGGATGAATGGCTAGTGCTATGGCGTCGACTCAGCTCCAAACACGATAACACGATTTTGCTAATCAGATTTGAGCCATATCCCGAGGGTGGTAAAAGCCCGATATTTTTATAGGGTTTGTTCACGCATCATAAAACCGAACCACCCGCGAAATTGAAACGCACATCACGCATTTTCGTAAATGATATTACTACGATGATAGTACCTTGGTTAGTTTGGTTATGAGTACACAACACAACACTGCAGCGGTCACTGACACACAGATCACAATGACTTGCTGTCGAATTCTTTTATAGACTGCAATAGCGAAGCCTCGAGGGGAGGGCAGTGGGCATGCAGGCAGCACCGAGCGCGACGAACACGAAACGCATCGCGTTTTCCCTTGAACCGAAGAAAACACGGTCCGCGGGTCGTTGCGTCGCTTATAGATTATCAATCAAATACCAAGAAAAGACTAGTAGCAATAAAAGTAACAAGGAACTTGTTACCTTGTAAGTCTCCAATTGCAAGTGTTTATAAACAAACTTTTTTTAAAAAAAATTAAACCGACTTCAAAAAAAAAAAGAAACAAAAAAAAAACTACCTAAAAAACTGAAAAGCAAAAAATAATTTTAATAAGACATTCATCAAATGCGCTTATTGTCTAAGCCTATTATTTAAATTGTATTTTACGTGCTAGGTAGGTACCTACTAATCTGTTTGAAGTCGGTGCCAAGCCAAATAGTAGGTACCCAGATTACGTACCTACGTCCGCGGATTAACCTTTTCCACGCCAATGTCTGATATATCAGACAAACCATTTTCGTGCCCACCACGCCAATGTCTGATATATCAGACAAAAAAAACATGATCAAGAAACGTTGTATTTTTACTTGCCTGAATGAGTTGAGTATAACCTAATAATTTTTTGGATTTTTTTTTTAATGGTCGTGGCGTGTGGGGCACCATTTTCGGAAAAAAGCGTGGCGGGGAAAGGGTTAATAAGTAACCCTTTATAATACATAATATTATTATATATTATTTTTTATTACCTTTGGCTTGGCACCGACTTCAAACAGATTAGTAGGTACCTACCTAGCACGTAAAATACAATTTAAATAATAGGCTTAGACAATAAGCGCATTTGATGAATGTCTTATTAAAATTATTTTTTGCTTTTCAGTTTTTTAGGTAGTTTTTTTTTTTGTTTCTTTTTTTTTTTGAAGTCGGTTTAATTTTTTTTTAAAAAAGTTTGTTTATTTTTCTATTTTTAGTGTGAATAACACGTAGGTAGTGAGTAAAACTCTTTCATAACAATGATAGCGAAAATACGAGTAGAATTGTATTATTTGATAATAATATTAGGTATTCATTAAGTGTTCAGCACCATGGGTAGGAGGAGAATGCGTTTATGCACCATAACCGCAGGCTAGCTAGACCCGCGGCCGTGTGTGGGACTCGAGACCGAAGCGTCCGCTACCCACTACACTCCCCCGGTTTCTCCTTCACACCCGATTAGGACGAGCCGGTGCTAACCTTATTGGCTAGTGACCAGCCCAACCCCGGGTAATCATCAGCTTAGCTGCAAAAGTACATGAAATACAGCTAACGTTCCACATATTCCTACAACACTGAAAGAATTATCCCCTAACTCCTAACCGTTAAGGAGTTGTACTTTCCATCATCACCTTAGCTGCAAAAGTACATGAAATACAACTAACGGTCCACATATTCCTACAATACTGAAAGAATTATCCCCTAACTCCTAACCGTTAAGGAGTTGTACCTTCCATCATCAGCTCATCAACATAAAATGATGTCTATCGGACGCAAAAACTTGAATGGCTTCAGAAAAAACAAGTAACGCGTAGGCGCAGCCTATAAAATTTGAGGTTTTCCCTTGATTTTTCCGGGATCCCATCATCAGATCCTGACATGGTGACAATGGGACCACCTCGGAACTATGCACTTTCAAATAAAAAAAGAATTATTTAAATCGGTCCACAACTGACGGAGAAATCGACGGACATACATAAAAAAAAAAAAAAAAAAAAAAAAAAATACATACAGTCGAACATATAACCTCCTCCTTTTTTGAAGTCGGTTAAAAATAGCGCATTAGGAAGACCAAGAAAAGCAGTATCAGGGAGAAGCAGAGAAGCTACCAATAAAATAGCACACGGTAGAAACTATATTTTTAGCGATTTTTAACCGACTTCAAAAAAGGAGGAGGTTATATGTTCGACTGTATGTATTTTTTTTTTTTTTTTTTTTTTATGTATGTCCGTCGATTTCTCCGTCAATTGTGGACCGATTTAAATAATTCTTTTTTTATTTGAAAGTGCATAGTTCCGAGGTGGTCCCATTGTCACCATGTCAGGATCTGATGATGGGATCCCGGAAAAATCAAGGGAAAACCTCAAATTTTATAGGCTGCGCCTACGCGTTACTTGTTTTTTCTGAAGCCATTCAAGTTTTTGCGTCCGATAGATATCATTTTATGTTGATGAGCTGATGATGGAAGGTACAACTCCTTAACGGTTAGGAGTTAGGGGATAATTCTTTCAGTATTGTAGGAATATGTGGACCGTTAGTTGTATTTCATGTACTTTTGCAGCTAAGGTGATGATGGAAAGTACAACTCCTTAACGGTTAGGAGTTAGGGGATAATTCTTTCAGTGTTGTAGGAATATGTGGAACGTTAGTTGTATTTCATGTACTTTTGCAGCTAAGCTGATGATTACCCGGGGATGGGCTGGTCACTAGCCAATAAGGTTAGCACCGGCTCGTCCTAATCGGGTGTGAAGGAGAAACCGGGGGAGTGTAGTGGGTAGCGGACGCTTCGGTCTCGAGTCCCACACACGGCCGCGGGTCTAGCTAGCCTGCGGTTATGGTGCATAAACGCATTCTCCTCCTACCCATGGTGCTGAACACTTAATGAATACCTAATATTATTATCAAATAATACAATTCTACTCGTATTTTCGCTATCATTATTATGAAAGAGTTTTACTCACTACCTACGTGTTATTCACACTAAAAATAGAAAAATAAACAAACTTTTTAAAAAAAAAATTAAACCGACTTCAAAAAAAAAAGAAACAAAAAAAAAACTACCTAAAAAACTGAAAAGCAAAAAATAATTTTAATAAGACATTCATCAAATGCGCTTATTGTCTAAGCCTATAAATTAAATTGTATTTTACGTGCTAGGTAGGTACCTACTAATCTGTTTGAAGTCGGTGCCAAGCCAAAGGTAATAAAAAATGATATATAATAATATTATGTATTATAAAGGGTTACTTATTAATCCGCGGACGTAGTTACGTAATCTACCCAGATTACGTACCCACCCAGGTTTAGGTACCCACCTACTATTTGGCTTGGCACCGACTTCAAACAGATTAGTAGGTACCTACCTAGCACGTAAAATACAATTTAATTTATAGGCTTAGACAATAAGCGCATTTGATGAATGTCTTATTAAAATTATTTTTTGCTTTTCAGTTTTTTAGGTAGTTTTTTTTTTGTTTCTTTTTTTTTTTGAAGTCGGTTTTCAAACAAAACACATCGTATGTTTTTACAACAAAATACAATAAAGTAAGGCCACTCAACAACAGGAAGAAAAGGCATGTATCATTGAATTATAATTATCATGGTAACCATTAAAGATAATTGACCGAACTTCCACGTTTGCTAAATAGAACGTAATGGTCAAGAGTTGAAACAAAACAATAATTATTTTTATAAGAATCCGTGTTTGTTTTTTCTCTTCTATTACTGGAGTTTTCGGACTGAGATGGATAAAATTACAATGCACTTCGCAAAATTTCGTTTAGTATGTTTTTGTAATTTTTTGCACATTCATTATTGTAAACTCGTAATTGCCTAAGATTTAACCACCCTATGATTGTAAATTTGATCATAAATATTTAATAATAAAAATTACAAAATATATAACTAAGTTTTTACTGTTAAGACAGTTGAACATTGAGTAATGTTATCATAAGCATAACAAAAATGTTCACTTGCCAAGTATAAAGTTTACTAAAACCATTTCCGAAAAAAATAGATCTAAAACATATTATTTTCCCGCGATCCTTGAAATCAAGGTCTTGCACTAAACCACCCGATCAACGAAGCGTTGAAAGTTGATATCTATTTTTAAAATATGATAAAGAACATAGTTGGGGTTTTTCCACAGTTATAAATAAATTAACTTGTATGTATTAAATGCAGACTAAAAACTACAAAGCAGAGTAACGAATGATCACAGCATATGGTAACAACATGACGTAAAAAGTTTACACAAAGGTCTATGGAACTGGTGATGCGCTTTACAAATATTTATCCATGGTGTGTCAGTAACCCACTCTCACGCGAACGCTCTTGACTCATTAAATCACAATTTGCTTGTTTTGACCCAGACCCGATTGCAATCCTACTACGCAATCAATAAAAAATCTATAAATCAAAACATTTTGTTGATATTTGTAGCCTTTAGGCACGTAAGGGACATAATCCATAAGCCGCGCGCGTAGCGTAAAAATATTATTTTGTTGAAAGAACCTTTTTTCTGTTCGAATGAATATCTGAACACTATCTCACACCTTGTTGTTAGAGCATCATTTTGCATTACATTGGCGTGACCTGAGGTTACGAGAATCAGTTCAGTTGCTCATATTACCGAACTTCGGAACTGATGAATATGAGTGATGAATTTTCTAAAGAATGGAGTTCATCATCGTCACCAACTGTTATTTATCTAGCATGGATAATCTGGTTATCTATCATTTCGACTATGATTTAAATTCAATTAAAGTCTTACCGATGTATTGGAGTATTAATTCGAGTTAAAACTAGAACCATTAAGTGGGTACCAGTAGATGTTTCAACTTAGCGCTAATATGTTGGAAAACCCAAATCCTTTGCATACTTTGATGTTTCTTATTTACGTTGGCATTAATTTGTAAAAACAAGACGTATCAAATACATACTTTAAAACTTAGACAAAGATTAGCAAGTGGCTATAATACAATAGAAGAAAAGAAGGCGCAGTATTCTTTTTTGATCTCGTTTATGTGTGACCTACAACTCTAACTAAGCTACCGCGGCAACAAAAAAGTCAAGAAATAAAACATCAATGCATTAGCATACACACGACTTAGGCTGGCAATATTGTGATCATCAAACCAATATTGTGAAATCCGTTCAAGGTTATAAACATAGGTTATTTTTTGTTCATTCGACATATAAATTCATCACTTATCTTAAAAGGGAAACCACGATTTATTATTAATCGCTTCCGGACCTTCCCCCATAATGAAGGTAAGGGCATAAGTAACAACCCAAAAACTGCCTTACCACATTATTAAGCTCGTTAACTTACAAGGTACCAATAAGTTGCAAGGCTTATTAACTTCAGTTCCGATCTCCGAACATTTTTTCGAGAGGTCATTTATGAACCTTTGGTATTTATTGTCAAAATAGACTCAATTTTAAAAATGTTGGAAGAAGTTAAATTCCCCCTATACTCAATACACTAGCTTTCCGCCCGCGGTTTCACCCGCGCGTAATTCTTTTTTCATATATCCCGCGGGAATGAGACGTTTCCCGTAGGAATTTTATAGCCTATGCGGGTTATAAACTATACTTGTGCCAAATTTCATCTAAATCCGTTTAGGCGTGTTTGAGTAACTAACATCCAAACATCCAGACTTTCGCATTTATAATATTAGTAGGATACTCTATGGTTAAATTTAAAGAAAGCTGGGAAAAGACTTGGATTTTAAATAAAATAGATAATTATGTCTCTTTTAAACCTTCCTTACATAATGGTCTAATTTGAATTTTGCATTCAATGATATTAAAACAATTGTCAGCATAATGTCCATCCCATAGATATAATTCTATATCAATTCAGTATTAGTTGTTATTGTAATTGATGTGTAGACAATGACTATACGAGTAATACGAGTATGTATATCATTTCGTTTGTTTCTACTTAAAATATTCATTATTTTTATGTGACTGGGTGGGTACATAATATATGTGGCAGTTGGAAAAATTACAATCAAATTATTTCTGAAGATATCACTTACAAAATTGTTCAAAATAGATTTCGCGACTTATTGTTTGTTTGTATCATACATAAATTATTCATTCACCGAGTAGACTTTTGACATTTTTAAAGGTTACGTAAGCTTACTTGTTTTCAGTCATGTAACAAGGATATTAAGGGCGTAAAAGCAGTGGTAAGTAACAAGAATCACTTTACGAGAATATTCAAAGCTAACCTATTACATAATTTTTATGAAATTACTTTATGATTTAGAAGAAATTGCCAACTATTTTTCTAAGAAAATAACGTCCAGCTAATATACGCGTAGGCAAATACTTTTCATCACGTATTCATTCGTAGAACCTGCGTGACCTTCTGCTATTTGTCAAACGTCAGGCGCAGGCGACCTATGTATAGAGCATTCGAAACACGATTTCGCAATTTGAGAAGTCGCGCCCAGAATGTGGTCAAATATTGGCCCAAATAAAATGATTAAGACGTCCAAATAACTGTTTGACCACATTAATATTTGCTCAAACATTTGCCGGTACGGTTATTATACGGTTTAGTAAGAAAGAGTTAAGACAAGCAAGGGTAGCGGATAAAATTTCGTCCGGCATCGCAGGCAAATGCTAGGTAGGTATGTGTTGATGAAACATTCATAATTTGCATCAGACAGAGTCCGGTTGTTTGACAATGATTACAACAAGCATTCGTTTAAAACCGGATGAACGATGTTATCTAATACAATTTATTCAAAAAAAACAATATTTTTTTTAACTCTAATCTAAAATAAAATATATGTATTTAGTTAAAATTCAGTGTTACTGATCACTTTCAATTAATAATTATATAAATAGTTTAAAAATACAATATAGTTTGAAGTCTCACAAGATTTGTAGTGTGACAATGGCTTTATTCGTATTGGCCGATTTGGTGTATTTGGTAAATGATAATTCAGCTATTACACCCCACACGGTATTTGTGTGAATAAATCATCATTAGGGAATGCAATCTCGATCTCGCGAGATCTCGTTTTCGCGAGATCTCGGCCTTTTTTTGCGAGATTGAATCTCGGTCGAAAACAGGACGAGATCTCGCGAGATTATCGAGATTGCACTCGAGCACAAAAACCTCTTTGAAGCCCGAACTGACACGGTCGGACTCGCGATCTGTCGATTTCGTTTGGTGCGGGTGAGGCGGCGGCTTGAGATAGTGGTCGTGGGAGGTGTCTCTCAATTTCGTTCGTGTCGGGCGTGCAACAATGAGGCTCAAACAATGTTTGAGCCTTGATCATCGAAGGAGGATTGCTTGCCTCTCTGTCTTTTACAGACTCCACTTTGGCGAGTGTTCTTCTCAACTGCACGACTTAATTTCGCCAGCTCCGTTCCATCACTGAACGACTAGACTGAGTCCATTCGTATGCAGTCGAGAGAGAGTCAAGACCCCGGACTAAGCGATTTGCTTCGTCTTTTTTGACACGGACTGCGCGGGAGTGGAACTCTCTGCCTGGGTCAGTCTTTCCTACCTATCCAGTATAACTTGGGGCTCTTTAAGGCCAGAATTAACGGGCCTTTCCTGAGCAAGTACGCTCTATTGTAGACCGCATAGTTGTTTAACATCAGGCAACTGTGTGGTCAAGTGCTGGCTTAGTTCAAACATTAAAAAAATATATATTGAAAAAAATCGTTAAAATAAATACTGGTTTCTGATGTTTACGCGGTTACTACAAATTAAATAAAACAACTTAAACGGATAAAAACGCGCGATATATTCTACATTTTAAATTTAAAACCCGACGTTTCGACCGCTTTTCAACAGTCGTGATCACGGATTTAAAATGTAGAATTTATCGCTAGTTTTTATCCGTTTTAAGTTGTTTTATTTAGTGAAAATAAATGTTTATCTTATAATACTTATGATTTTTATTATAATTTTATCCTAATGTAATCAAATATTGTGATTATTTGCAAAAAAACACGCAAAACTGCTAATCTCGCGAGATCTCGATTTTAGCGAGATCTCGCAGCACTGATATTCATAATCTCGCGAGATCTCGCTTGAGCCCTAATCTCGCGATATTTGCATTCCCTAATCATCATCTTTTTAGCGTCTCAGAGTCTTGGCCTTTTGAGTGAGTGTAAACTGTAACAGTTCATTTTTGTCACATTCAATTGGCGAATAAAATGTTACCATACCAAGATTTCATTTATTTCAATAGAATAGCACGCGACAGGAAAGACGCAGTGCCGCCGGCGCTTCAAACTAAAATCATAACATCGGAAGACGTAAAAGCCAATTTTATTGTAAATCCAGCTCATATCTTACATAGCACTGTGGTTACTGAAGCCAATATTTATTTGTTTTCCGTGGTCATACAAGCAAAAATAAATGTAAAATAAACGCTGTTGCCAATGTAAAATAAACAATATCTCATTCTATATTTATAGTATTGTATTTTAATGGTAGAGGAGATCAATCATGAATGAATATTTCCCATCCTACCTTTCCTTGTGTGACTCACTTATCTAAAATCGATGACTGAAAATATGTGTGCACTGCACATACATTACTTACAGCAACACCACCATATAAGATAATATTTAATTATATTCAAACCAAAATCAAATCAAATCAATTTATTAAAATTCTTAGAACTATTCTATCTGCTAGTACAAACATATTACAAACATATTATTTTGTTGTTTTAGTTATTTTCCGGGCAAAGCTTATACTTATCTCCTTTAAAAAGAACACCCATGCAAAGCCCAAAAACTGATGTTGTCTCTCTTTTAGATTTAAAAAATCGTCTCGCAATAAATTTAATTAAGCTACGAAAGTTGATTTAGAATTTTTTTTATGATGAGGCACCTATTTCAATCTCTTCTCTGTCTGGAACGAGTTGAAGGGGGTGTGTCCTAGAAGCTTTTATTACCCGCTGGGCACCTAGCACCGCGTGACCCGGGTAGTGACATAAAGGTGCGTCGACGCAAGCAAGCATGCTTCCAAATGACATGCAAAGACTACGAATTACGTTTGCTTGAATACGCACGAACCGAATGAGTCACGAGTGCGTGCAACTCGCAAGGATCATGTAAAGCTTGCTCGTATTGACGTGCATCTATTTTGTGGTTAACATTTCTATAAGGCATCATTCTCTTACTACACGCAAGATAAAGAGATAATTAAATATGGAATAACCTGTTAATATACAAATGCTTCATATGAAGATTTTTTTATATAATTATGCCCTCATTGTTAATAATGCATTTATTGTAGTAAATCTCAACAGAAATGTTTGGTAATACATAATACATTGATAACCTAAAAGAGTCACCAATACACCTAATATAACGTATCCATAAAATTTGCATCCTTTTTATATATTTCGACGGTGGAAAGGCAAAACTTACCAAACGCCAAAATGGCCCATATAGAGTTATATATACCGTTGGATTCGTCTTTTTTTTCTGCGTCGATTGGTCTCACTTTCATCCTTCTAGGATCAACTTTTTGGCGCTTGGTAAATTCAAAATTCCCTCCATTCGTGTGTTTTTCCAAAACCTAGCGACATCATTTTGGGCAGTTTATGAAAATTTTGTACTTAGGAAGCACTTTCAGATTACACCGCGGACTAAGTAAATTTTACCTTACCGTCTTTTTCACACAATCAGTATTAAGTAGTTTTTGCTTTCCTCTAAAAACTTGCTCGAAGTTATTTGGTTATCTTTGCCAGCCAAAATTTCTATAAACAGTTTGATTTAGTATGTTATTCCCCGACGAGTTTTCTGAACGTTTGTGATTTGGACATTTTTACCCTACCATAAAAATACGCTCGAGTGGCGTTTGGTAAAATTTTACCTGCCCAAATCATGAAATTTATTGGCATTTGGATAAGTTTACACGAAAATAATCAAGTGCTGATTGGCGTTTAGATAACTCACGATGTCTTAGTTTTGTCGGTTGTCCGAACCAAGAATTGCTCCGGCGTCGTTGCTTGGTAAAAAACAAAGCGTCGAGTGCCCGACAAGTCGTCGGTTAGGACGCACGCGCATTCAGGGAATGGCGAGGTAAGTACTAATTTTGTGTTGCTGATATTTAGATCACGTATTTTGTTAAGTAATTTGGTTCTGTTTGTCTGTTAACATTGCTTTTTGTTTTAGATAACAATGGATAGAAGAAAGCGTATTGATAACATTATCGGTCAAGCGTTGACCGCCGCTGGAATTGCTAGTCCTGGGTCAGAGACTTCAGTGCAACCATTGTTGGTGACTATTACCACTGTTGTTGACCACTGTTTATGTAAAACGCGTTTCATTTATATAAGATTTTAATTTAATCTTTTGATAGAAAAATTAGTTATGTTTAAAAATGACTGTTCAATATGGCTATCACCTCATCATCATCATCAGCCTGTGATAATCCACTGCTAGACATAGGCCGCTCTAAATGCTTGCCACGCTGATCTATCCTCGGCCACTCACATCCAGCTCCTGCCAGCCATCTTGCGCAGATCATCGCTCCACTTGGTCTGAGGGCGTCTGACACTACGTTTACCGAGACGCGGTCTCCACTCTTGAACCCGTTTACCCTAACGGTTATCGGTTCTACGGCTGATATGGCCAGCCCACTGCCACTTCAGCTGGCTAATCCGGCGAGCTATGTCGGTGACTTTGGTTCTCTGCCGAATTAACTCATTCGGATGCAGTCCCGCAGAGAAACGCCGAGCATAGCTCTTTCCGCTGAGCGACTTTAAACTTGTTAACTAGCCGTGCCGTAAGTGTCCACGTTTCAGCTTCGTATGTCATGACGGGTAGGACGCACTAAAAACCTACCTTTAGGCATTGTGGAATCGACGATGAGAAGACTCGACGTTGTTTTCCAAACGCTGCTCAAGCCAACTGTATTCTTCTATTCATCTCGTCCTCAAAGTTGTTTTGACACAACTGCAACGACTGCCCAAGGTACCCACACATATTTTTGAACAACTGCAAGGACGGCGCCGTGAATAGCAATCGGTTCTGGTAGAACTTGTTCATTGAACATGACCTTGGTTTTGTCCAAGTTCGTCCGTATGCCGATGCGTAAAGAAGAATCAGCCAGGTCATTCAGCATCTGTTGTTGGTCATCTGCAAATCGTAAGTGAGACATACATATATTCGCCATTTATGTTGATGCCACTTCCTATCCTCCATTGCATTTGTGAAGAATTTCGGGGAGATGACGTCCCCTTGTCTCACTCCTCGATGCAATGGTCTAGAATTTTTCTGCTGATTATGTACTTGGACGGACATGGTGGCTGCTTTGTACAGACATCTCATCACTCGGATATATCGCCAGTCTACTTGGCAACGCTGCAGGGACTCCAGAACGGACCAGATTTCAACCGAGTCGAAGGCCTTCTCATAGTTCACGAATGCTAGACACAGGGGCTGATTATACACTTCGGTCTTCTGTATAATCTGCCGCACAGTGTGGATGTGGTCTATGGTGCCGTATCCGCTCCGAAACTCGTCGAGTCTTCGCGCAAGACGGTTCGTGATCACTCTTGAGAATAGCTTATAGACGTGGCTTAGAAGGGTATAATAGTCGATAGTTCTTCAACAGGCGTTTGTCACTTTTTTTGAAGACCAGGACTACCACACTTTTGGAGCTTCCTCAGTACTAGTTTACCTCCAGCCTTTAGCAGCTCTGTAGGAACGCCGTCCTCTTTTCCATTTTTAAGCTGCCCATGAGCAATTTCGATTTCGCCAACGCTGACTTCTGGCATGTCTTCAGTGTAATAGCGAGTTAACGTGGCCCTAGACTCCTCATTTTCGGTATCAGGTCGAGATGCATGCGAAGCGTATAACCGGCGATATAGAAGTCCTGTACCTCCGAAAGGACTGCCGGCTTTGAGGCAACAACTTCTCCACTCGCTGTGGTCAGCTTCGTCAGGTGGTTTCTTCCGAGAGATTGTACGAACAGCTTAGACCGCTGATTTTGCTCTATAGCACTTTAGATCGAAAGCACCGGAGATCGTGACGCACACGTTTATTTATCTCCCGGTTAAGAGCTCTTCTTCCGAACGAAGAAGCGGGTGGGTCTTCACGTTGTTACCTCATTAGCCCTAGAGTCCCTCCGGAAATTTTCGAGTTCCTGCCTTTGCGCCTGAGGACTCGAACCACATTTTCATGGTTTCGGTCAACATCAATTGTGGTTTTCTAGGCAGCAAATTCGTTCTTCAGGTTCGTCTGGAACGTTTCAAATCCTATCATGGTTTGGAGCAGGGTTCGCCAGAGTCTGGACTTCAATCAAACGGACGCGTCCGGCTTTAAAGTCGATATTCGGAGTGCCTCGGACAAGTCTGTGATCGCTGCCGGTATTAAACCTGTTGATCAAGAAGACATATCTGCATATGTGCCGCCTGTCCGCCAAGTTGAAGCCGATCTCGTTTTTCGTCATAGTGTCGGGGCTCTGCCACGTCCACTTCCTTTAGGGCTGCTTTTAGAAGGAACAGTTCATCAAGAAGAGCCCCTCCCGTTCGAGAAAGTTGACGAGCATCTGCCTCTTATGATTCCTGGCTCAAAATCCATGGGATTCTTCTACCGATTCGCTGCAATTTGGAACTCTCAGTTTAGCGTTGAAGTCCCCCTGGGATCCTAATATCGATTCACTGCAATTTTGTACTCCCACTTTTGCGTTGGAGGCTATTATCTAATACACAGATATTACCTAATTACAAAGACTGTCTAAGGTTTCATTATCGAGGCTAGGTTTATTCATAATGTTGTTAAGTTGAATTTGTTATGTTACGATTACGATTGTGACCTAATTACCTATTGAGAAAAACTTTTAAGACTTACCTACAAGACTGATTTCACAATCCTTAACAGTACGTATCTATAATATTATGACTGTATGGTGTGCTAAATGAAACCAAATATACAATAACTAAGAACATTATTCTTTTATTTATATTATTATGAAACACAAAAGGATCAAAGCATTATTATGGTGAAGTAGGATTAATATTATAAAATTGAAAATAATCAAGGGAATACTACTTATTACAACTTTTAATTCACAAAGTTTTGAGGAAATATGGGTCAACGTTATGTCATATTACGGTTAAGGTAAAAAATCATGGTCCATTGCTAACTTGACAGATGAGCTTGGTAATTTTTGCCCGAACCGGAAAACTGATTTTTTTTTCTTTAGTGCTTTGTTCCCGTATCCAGTTATAAAACATTTTATATTTAGTAGGTTTTACCCTACGTCATATTTATTTTAGTTGTCGTTTAGTAATTTTTACCTGCACATGATTTTAGGTAGTTTTTTACCAAACGACACTAAATTCTAAATCAAAAGAGTTATCGCTATAATATTTAAACAGTTGTATAGATAAATTAAATACCTTTTCAATGTAGTGACTCAAATCTTTTTCTGATTAATACGGGATTTTCTATGATTTTTTTTCCAAATTTCAAAACTTTAAACAGCTCTACTGTAAAGTTAGGTTAATGGCGTTTGGTAAGTTTTGCCTTTCCACCGTCGATTTCCACCACATAAGTACAAAATAAATACCGTAATAAAAGAAATGAAAATTACAAATCTTGTCCGGATGATGGCAATCGTAAAAAAAAAGTTACATAATTCGGTGCAGTCGTTCTTATCTGAGGTTATGCGAGCACATTTTCGACGATTCATTTTTCTTAAAAGTACACTAGCGGCCGCCTCCGCGGTTTCACCCGCGCGTAATTTCTTTTTTCAAATGTCCCTTCCGTTCCGGAAATGTGGGGGGACATTTCCGGGATAAAAAGTCGCCCGAAAATAGTTTAGCTTTCCAACAATGAAAGAATTTTTCAAATCGGTTCAGTAAAATATTTATTCTGTTTCGACTATTAAAATATTAATTTATTTTAGTAGTCGATTATATTTTTTTTTATCATTCTTTTCAAATAACATGCAACCTTTTTTGGATCATTAAAAACGTAATTTCCATTTTGAAAGTAATAAAAAGAAAATAATTGTTTCTTTTTCCTCTACAGGCGTTTAGATTTTTTTTCTGAAGAATCTAGCCAGCATCATGAAAAATTTGCATAATAACCTGCTTGGTTTTTTAAATGTAACTGGCATCAGAGTTACGTTTGATTTGACAGCAATAAAAAGCAAATCTTTTTTTAAAGGAATATCAAAAAGTTTTAAAAAGACGTTGACCTTCTTTATTTTAAAGAGGCACTGGCAACAGTGCTTCTGAAATTTGACAGCAATAAAAAGTAAATTAAATATATTTTTCTTTAATGGCGTATAGATTTTATTTTTTCTGAATAATTTAGCCAGCCTTAAATTTTTAAAAACTTATATTAACCTGCTTGGTTATTAATTTGATGTAGCCTTCGTGGCCTTCGTAGCTCGAATTGCAAAATCGCTTCGATTGCCTGGAGGACTGCACAGATGTGGACAACTACAATGACAGGTTCGTGGAAGCTGTCGTTACGGTGGGGTCTAAATTTTTTGGACCTAGCCGTAATACAAAAAGTAAAAAAATCTCAGAGCCGACGTTAAAGCTGATGGAGGAAAGACGTGATATGGCTCTGCTATCTTCTGAAGATGCTTGTCGGCATAGGCGGCTCAACAGACAGATCTCCAAGTGCCTTACCCGCGACATACGCCGATTTAATACGGAATGTATTAAAGAGGCCATTGAGCGAAACAAAGGCTCTAAAGTGTTTGCCAGAGATCTGTCTCTTGGAGAGAGCTTGCTGACGAAGTTGAAGACAGAGGACGGTAGAGTCGTCTCGTCACGACCTGAGCTTTTGGCCGAGATCGAACACTTTTATGGGCAGCTTTACGCGACGACACGAACGCCTGTCATTGAGGCCACAGATCGTAGAGCCAAATTGACCCGACACTACACGGAAGATATTCCGGACATCAGCCTTTACGAGATTAGGGTAGCTCTGAAACAGCTTAAAAACAACAAGGCGCCGGGGGAGGACGGAGTTACAGCGGAGCTTCTAAAGGCAGGAGGCCGACCGGTCCTGAAAGCTCTCCAGAGGTTGTTCAACTCCGTTATTCTCGAGGGTAAAACGCCAACAGCGTGGCACAAAGGCGTGGTGAAGCTGTTCTTCAAAAAGGGCGATAGGACGCAGCTGAAGAACTACAGACCCATCACGCTACTGAGTCATGTTTATAAGCTGTTTTCTAGAGTTATAACGAATCGTCTCGTACGTAGGTTTGATGACTTCCAGCCTCCCGAACAAGCCGGATTCCGTAAAGGCTTTAGTACCATAGACCACATGCACACGCTGCGGCAGGTTATACAAAAGTCTGAAGAATATAATCTGCCATTATGCTTAGCGTTTGTGGACTATGAAAAAGCCTTTGATTCTGTCGAGACATGGGCCGTGCTTCGGTCACTCCAAAGGTGCCAAATAGACTACCGATACATACAAGTGTTGCAGTCGCTGTACGAAAACGCCACCATGTCAGTCCGCCTCCAGGACCAGAAAACAAAACCCATTCGGCTCCAGCGGGGTGTGAGACAGGGCGATGTTATATCGCCGAAACTGTTCACTACTCTGTTGGAGGACGTGTTTAAGCTTCTGGACTGGAGAGAACTTGGCATCAACATAAACGGCGAGTACATGACGCACCTTCGCTTCGCGGATGATATCGTAGTCATGGCTGAGTCATTGGAAGACCTAGGCACAATGCTCAACGATCTCAGTAGAGTGTCTCAACAAGTGGGTCTTAAAATGAACATGGAAAAGACGAAAATCATGTCGAACTCCCATGTCGTACCCACTCCTTTAAAAGTTGGGAACTCAACACTGGAAGTTGTGGACGAGTACATTTATCTGGGACAAAAAGTTCAACTTGGTAGGTCCAACTTCCAGAAAGAGGTCGATCGACGAATCCAACTCGGCTGGGCAGCGTTCGGGAAGCTTCGCAGCGTTTTCTCGGCCCGAATACCGCAGTGCCTCAAGACGAAAGTCTTTGATACGTGTGTGTTGCCAGTGATGACTTATGGAACGGAAACGTGGCCGCTTACAATGTGCCGCATAAAAAGGCTCAAAATCGCGCAAAGGGCAATGGAAAGGGCAATGCTTGGAGTCTCCCTGCGTGATCGCATCAGAAATGATGAGATCCGCAGAAGGACCAAGGTCACCGACATTGCCCGAAGAATTGCGAGCCTTAAGTGGCAGTGGGCAGGACACATTGCAAGGAGGACTGACGGCCGTTGGGGCGGAAAGGTCCTCGAGTGGTGGCCACGTACCGGGAAACGCAGCCGTGGTAGGCCTCCCACAAGGTGGACCGATGATCTCATAAAGATCGCCGGAATCCACTGGATGCGGGTGGCGCAGGACCGATCGGTTTGGAGATCCTTGGGGGAGGCCTATGTCCAGCAGTGGACGTCATTTGGCTGAAATGATGAGCCTTCGTGGTTATAATATTGTTATTTTAACCACTCAACGCCGAACCGGCACTCGGGTGCCGCATAACAATAGATTTTCTATTGTGTCTAGTAATCCGGGGCTAGAAGGATTAAAGTAGCACTGGCAATAAAAATACTAAATCTATGCTGGCAATAGTGCCACAAAAGTTTGACAGTAACAAAAAGTAAATTAAAAGTTTTGTTTTTCTTTTACATAGCGTTTCGAATTTTCCTAGCGTTTTCTGTGACACTGCCGGCTAGGTATTCTTTGAAAAGGTCGTTGCTATTACGTTTCTTCATTCATCTTGACTATCTATTTACGCAGTCTATATAGTTATCAAGTAATTTCTTTTTTTAAATATCCCCTCTTCCCCACACATTTCCGGGATAAAAAGTACCCTATATTCACCGGGGATAGTGTAGCTTTCGAACAGTGTAAGAATTATTCAAATCGATTGAGTATTTTCGGAGCCTATTCAATACAAACAAACAAACAATCAAATCTTTTCTCTTTATAATATTAGTATAGATATTATACATAAATGTATTTGTTAGATACTTCTTATTAGTATGGATTATTAAAATAAAATACCACTAAAGTCAAAAGATGTGCAAGTACGATTGCTAATTTGATTTCTTAAAAAGTAAAATCATTTTCGATAGTCATTGGTTCCAAGATCACAAGTTCCATGCTGGCAGTAGCTGCGAACACATCTATAATGTTGAAATATTAATAAGCGGTTTATTTATAGTTTTTAAAGACCAACAAATCTTTACAGAAACACTGTTTTTAACAATTATTATGTGTTACGAATTAATGATATACCAGCGATTCTGGTGAGCAGTGCATGTTAGCAAATGTAAACGTACCCTAACTTTGCCAGTAGCTACTAGCTAGTGCCGCTAACGAAGCGATTATTTGTTCAGTGGTGCTGCTCTCGATATGAATAACCGCTTTATGAACAATCCATGGATTCATGGTAATTCATCGGATTAATGAGAGGTCTCATTAGAGCGAGCCGATGAGCTTGCGCAACGCGAAATACCTAATACGTTTTATCTAATTGAGAGATATTTTGTAATTTATTAACCCAGTTCTTGGTGTTTTCATTGTAATGTATGATTTCTGTTTCGTCTTTTTGAGCTAATTTTTTTCTATCTTTTGTAAAATTATTATAAATATTTTGCCTATCTTCAACTATTGAGTAATTCCAAATAGACAACAAATCGATCTCTTGACCGACTAACGGCTTATTTTTGCCCTTGACTTATTTTGTAACGTGCCAACTTACTTCGTCAATATCGATCATAAGAACCAAATCTACCTCTTTCCCATCACATCTCAGGTTCGTAGATTCTTTAATTGGCCTATCGAACACCTGACACCTGTTGGCCAAAAAAAGCCCAAGTAGCTGTGACAGCACGTGCACGACAAAGAAATGCTGTTGAAGGTTACTTATGTATATGCCAGGAATTTTTCAACTTGTGCACTATAATATCCATCGAACAAGTAGTGAATCCGGTGCATTACGTACATTATAACTATCGATACAGTCATCCAGTTTACCCAATTACATAATAGTGCACAAACGATAGTTTGTTTAGTTATACCCAACGTAATGTTTAGTACGATCGTAAATATCGCTGCAATTTTTCCAACCATTCATTAAAATCCAAACTACTAAATCATTTGCCAATATTTGACCGTCTCCGTGGAACAGTGGCTAAGCCGCACGGGTATAAAAACACGGAGGTCGTGGGTTCGATTCCCGCCTTGGTTCTGGTTGGTGGTAGGGCTTTTTCAGAGTCCGACGCTAGCTACCATCCCCATAGATGAAATCTGCCGCCATAACAGCTCTAGCTGTGTTCCGGCAATATTAATATGGGAGCCAGTACACTTGAAACCAGAGGCTCGAAGATCAGATGAGCCTACAGTCTGGTAGCACATTGAGCGACGCTTCCAGACGAAGTGTCCCTCAGTGGAATAGGTCGCAGTGGCCGCTTACCATCAGGTGGGCTGCGTGTCTGTCTGCCAACTGACCTAGTATAAAAAAATCGATCAGCACAATTTTTATTGTCTCGGTCAGTTTAAAAAAAATACTTTTACATTTCATTTCTGGTCCTGTCTGGCCAAATAAATTAATCTTTTTGTCACGTGCTTCAAAAGTTTCTTTTTATCTTGTCCCAGTGACCCAACTTAATCACAATTATATCGGATAAAATAAAAACGTTTCGTTTTTAACAATAGAAATATATAAAAATTCTAGTTTTCCAAGTATCCAAGGTTACACGACCTCGACCAATTTGTAACACTGAACTACGAGTATTTTCCCCAGGAAACCTAATCTAACGAAATGGAAAAATTTGTTGACTCTACAACTTTTCACTATGAAAAGTTTTCAGTGTAGAGCCGAGTTTCATTTTATTTGTCGTTGCGGAACGAAATGTGCTGGAATTAATTTGTCTTTTATTGCTTTTCCTACTTGATCTAGAGGTAAGGAAGGTATGTTTATAAAAAAGTACATACTCTATGGGTAAGGTAGTGTTATGATAATATTAGTAACATTTTCAATGGTCAAATATTTTGTAGGTAAACACATATAAGCATGGAAATAATCTAGGTATATTGACGTAAGTAATTAAAATTAAACTGTTATTATCATGTATCACCTCAGTTTAACAGTGGCCCCGCCCATTTGTTAAGTGTCCTATGTAGTTCTGTAGTAGATTATTACTACTGAAACCACATTAAAATGTATGTAAGTATAAGTAGATACGCCTTACTTGGAAAATAACGAAAACATACACCAGCGAAATAAGTCACCTGAATAAATATGTAAATGTACATGTCCCCCAACATTGTGCTTCGGCTGACGTCAATTTATCAGAATAATCATCATATTGCACAATATTCGCGGCTGAGTGATCAACATGTTCGAGTTTGTAACGTTACTTACACGCTTCCTTGTTTGATTGCAGTTCGTGAGCGATGCGCCTGCTCATGTAATTTCTAATTACGTCAAATTGCGTGCCCAAGTGACATAAGGCTATTACATTTTATTGGACAGACCGGCGCGCGCGACATGGGACTGCAAATAAGTGCTGATGTGGTCTCGTCACACATATCAATGGTCACCAGCTGTGAGTTACGGCGCCGAAATGCAAACCGTTGTGAATAAAACATTCAGTGAGTGCCCGTACCCCCGTCATCCATCTCCTAGCTTGCCGACTTGTCAAGTTTTTCATCAACCGACCTTAGGTTACCGCATATCCCCAATGGATTGACTGTGCAGTATTCAGTTCATTTTATATTTATTCTTAGGTAGTAATACTCGTTGCAACCCAACCACTTATTCTAGACATTTCTACCCTCTACATGTAAATGCATTGTTTGGTTTGTGTAGTGGCACAAGTGGAGTAAGTTCCTAAATGATAGCACAGAATTTTTGACGTTAGTAATTTAAATTCAAAAGGCCGCAGTGGCCGCTTAACATCAATGTCTGTTTTTTTTCCCCGGGGAATGCTTAACGCACCGTCACCCTCCTTCGAGGGCGGTTTGTGGGACTCCCGCCACCCTTAACCTTTTCCACGCCAATGTCTGATATATCAGACAAAAAAACATGATCAAGAAACGTTGTATTTTTACTTGCCTGAATGAGTTGAGTATAACCTAATAATTTTTTGGAATTTTTTTTTTAATGGTCGTGGCGTGTGGGGCACCATTTTCGGAAAAAAGCGTGGCGGGGAAAGGGTTAATAGGGGGGGTTTAACAACTAAAACAAGGGGTGCTCCTCCTAGCCGTGTCGGAGGCGTCGTGGGAGTTCGGCTGGAGCTTCTGCGTCCACAACGCGTTACAACGCCACCCGGCAAGCGATGCCCTGGTTAAGGGCCTGATGTAGCATAAGTGTTCAGCAATTAGAATCAAAAAGTCGAAATAATATTTCAGAATGACTACGAGTATTATTTTATGTTTGATATATTATATTGTTTGTAACCAATTCTCTGCAGAAAAGGCACACACACGGAATCACTTTCTTATTTACACAGCCGGTAGATTTGTTCTACGTATACACCGTACCAAATTACTATACTACAAATACAAAAAAAATACATTTCTAGCGTGTTAAAATGAGTTTATCAAAAACAGGGCCCCTCCGGGATTTGAACCCGGGACCTCCTGCACCCAAAGCAGGAATCATACCCCTAGACCAAGAGGCCACATGCTATATGATGTCGAAATATGTTTACAGTTGCCACGTAACTATCCATGACCAATAATAAATTAAAAATTACATTTCAATAATTTCCTTTTTCCTATTAATTATATTATTATTTAGCTAATATAATTAATAGGACTAGGACACTAGCCTCTATGTAAACTTGAAAAGATATTCTTTATAAAATTTAATCAAAATACAACGATAAGGTTCCTCGACGCGTTATAAAATGAAACTCGTCAGGACGGGAGGACGAATTGGGAAGCCAGACATTTCTTATACATACCTACAAAACAAGTAAATAACATGCAAGTACTTGAAAATCATAACAATTCATGTGAAAAGCGCCATCTTGCAAAAAACTAGTAACTAAATCAGAATTATCAGTAGAACTACACTTATACATGGTAGTTTCTTTGCTCGAAAACAGATTTCGCTTCATCCTTTTTACTGCCATCTAGATCTTCTTCAGTAAAACTCAACACAAAAGACTAGCATGCTTATAACTAAACACGTATAAGACAGATGGCGCTAGTATAGGTAAAACAGCTGTTTGCTGATGATGTTATGCTTTTCATTCGTTGACAACTTCATACCTTTCATTCACCCAGAATAAATCAGCCAGTCAGTAAGAATTTCGTGTTCACCTTTGTGAGTTGTGTTATGTCGAATCATTATGAAACATTAGTTCAATATTGTTGACAAATTCATAAACCAGTGAAAACCTGAAATAATTTAACTAAAGTTACGAAACCTGTGTTATAGTCTTTGGTTATTTCTGCAGTGATCAAAAATCGTGTGTTCAGCTGACTCCTTTCACAACACAAAGGACAAAACGGGAGACTTGGCCGTTTTCCCTACGCATCTTTTCAAGAATTATCTCCGTCTTTAGTGTAAAGCGTGAGTACCTACATGTTTTTCTAGTATGATCTCGCGAAACAGGACATTTTACAAATCGTACAACACTTGTACAACACGAATTTTAAATCCTGACGCTTATTGATTTAAGTGCTTACATATTCGGAAAGCGACTGCAAATCTTAAAGCATTCATATTTTCATACGTAGAACTTTATTGGCAAAATTGTGTCTAATATTCTACGGCGACACATCCTTCCGATTTTCTGCCGTTTTTTACTTGTAGTAGTGTATGTTATCAATCGGAACGATCCTATTTACATCATCATGAGATCTGCCATCAAGTAAATCAAGTTTCATACTCTCTCTCTAATCTCAGAAAATAGAAATAAATATTCCAGAATCATCTACGTCAAACAGCCAAAGGTTAAACAGATTGAAATCAGTCCAAATCTTTCATGACAGCTAATAAGTAGCAGTAGCAATGTTTGTTTTCTATTCAATACAATCTTTTTTACATAGTGTTAACAATAACATCAATATTATATTATTTTATGGGTATTAATTTTCAGTTTGCACTTAAGATGAATTGGTAAAAACTGAACCATTTTTATTATTTAATAATATATAATTAAAGATTTATTTACAGTACAAAGGACATTGACCATCTATGTATGGACGTTGGACCAAGTGCCGCCCAACATTGAGACATAGTGCACAATGTTCCTTAGATTAATACTAGTAGATAACTCAAAGCGCTCCAAAATCTATCCCAGGAGTTTTAAGAAAAAAAATATTGAATGTAGAGGTCTTACATTAACAAAAATCATAACCAACAGCTTATTTTGAAAATAAAAGAGTGTATAATATAAACAATGGATTTATTTGAAAAAAAAAATTGGTTTACAGGGATGATAAACATAACAAAAATGATAATTACCTTAAGTTATAATACCTCATGTAGGCACTAACATGTCGTCTAGGTAAGTCTAAGATTATTGTATCTAAAAATAATGCAGAACGTCTCACGTCTTGGTGCCTAGCCCACCCCAAAAACCAAACTAGGCACTAATCCGTTATTTAGATCCCTGTAATACGAGCAATGATCTGTATAGGACTAAATGGTGTTAATGTAAATGGTGGTGTGAGTGGTCCAGGATTAATTAATTAATTTATTTATAAATCCGTGGCAGGATTTTTTTTATTTTATATTTTTTTTATAACTATTCATGTAAGGAAACAAATTAAAGTGTTCCCATGCTTGGGCAGCATTTGGTCCAGAACCGGTCATTCTCCTTTAAACTTTCATACCGAGAGCAAGTTCACCAAAAAAGTACATAATACAGTTGTATTTATTACAGATTTTTTTGATATTTTATTAAATGCTATTTTAAAAATAGGAATAGTAATATCAACTTTTATCAACATTATTACAATCACAATTACCTATTTCATGAATCAAATTTAGAATTAAGTTCAGTTTTTTTATTGCAATGTGTAACAAGACGAGCCGATCATACACCTGATGGTAAGCGTGCCAAACAGTAACTAAGCAGTTACTGTCTGGTACTGCCCTGCGCTCGCTACAACGAGACAACAGTTATTAGGTCTCACATACCCTTTCCCCGAAACACAGAAGTGCTTGACACACTTCTATTTCACAGGAAAATATCTGACACTGTGGTGGTACCAACCTAGACGGCCCAGAACAGGAACCTACCACCTGGTAAACTTTTTAATAAAAGGTGTTTCTTCTCTGTTATGTAAATACACTCACACTCTTAGTAGCGTGAACCATCTGTTTTAATTGTAGGTATAACATCAATTGAAAACACAAGGAAAACTTTTACCTACCTTGATGCTTGACATTAGATAAGTGGTTAGACCTGACTGCATAGTGCATACATAATGCGTATCACATGTACAAAAGCGATCAATAAGATGAATTTTTAGTCACAGTTTTTGAAACTTGTGTTTTAAATCAACCTGCCTCGGTAGATAAAAATAAATTAATTCATTTCATGCTTTTATGTGTGAATAATATATCATAATATACAAATATAAAATACAGAAAAAAGAAATTTACGTGAAACAAAAAGAAAAGTAGAAAATAAAAAACACAAATGGATGGTAGGTATGACCAATAGGGTTCATACCTCAGCATAAGCTGCTGCGACGTTTACTAACGGCACAACAGCATTGGTTTTCTGGCAGAACTCGCTAGAGTGGCTTAATAATAAATAACATGACATGATATAATTTTATTGTATCAGGTAACAGGGAATTCATATCCATTGCTTTTTAAAATGAGATTGTCTTAACTTAACTTTAAAAAATATTAAATATGATATGAAAATGTATACCATTGGACTGCCTAATACAGTTGACCTCTATATTCTTTTTTATAAGTAAGTACAAATTCAGTGCATGCAATATAGACGTTACTACAACATTCACCTTAACATAATTCGCACAGTGGACGTACGTGCGCGAATTTAAATGGTTGCTCTGATTCAGCACATTACATAGATGTCGAGGGTATTTGCATCGCCTATCGCCTACAAGCAAAGAAGCATAGTGGGTCAGTATGCGCTTCCGTGTCGGCGTACGCGCGTCGCCGACTCAGAATGTGCACTTCTTGCCAACTATTCGCCCAGTCTTTAACTAATCGGCTTAATGATATCGACAAACAAAATTAGACTTTGTTATCTAGGAAGTTCTTTTTGCCTTTGGGCTGATTAGGTGACTAGTTTGGATAAAACCATGCCTACAGGCTACAAGGGCTGTCTAATAAAACTAATCTGTGAAATTCCTAACACCAATTTTCAGCTTTCTTTACTTCAGATAGAGTTCAGTTTCAATTGAGATTTTTTGACAGATTAGGGTAGGTTGATCAGCCCCCCTAGACAAGCGGTATTTATGACTTTCGTTAATGCAGCTCAATTTGCGATAGCGAATGTCAAATCCCATACTTTCAACACGTGACTTTCCTATGGCATCTGTCAAATCAATACAATTTAATGTTAGCGAATTTCGCTATCGCTGTCAAAATGTTACTTTGTCTAGGCCCCCTTTAAAAAGCTTCTATTTTAAAAAAGCTTATAAATAAGCCATAAGACTAGTATATATTCTGTGCCATAAGGTAAATTAGTTCCAGTTATGAAATCAGTAATAAATTCAGACAGGCGCGTGTAGGTATGGTCCCGTGCCCTGGATTCACATGCTTCAACCTCGGCCTCATTCGACCAGATAAGATGGCCGGATGCGGGGTTGAAAAGTGTAAAAAACCACCTACACTGAAGTGGCTACCCATATGACGCATTGACATGACATTGCTTGCCACTCACAGCTCACGTTAACGAATTACAGCTGGTACTGTTACTATGCCTGTATAAACAACGACGCGAGAACTAGTTTCTCGGCTTGTGGGAATAGTGTTAGTCAAACCGTGTGTCCACAGTCTGCTGTCTGTGCAGCAAACTCGTAATTCAAATTTAAACTGTACGAAAGCTTCCTGCGCAAAATCTATTTATAAAATCTGCAAACGACGTCTTAAAAGAATTGTTTACAACTCACCTTTGTTTATGCGCGCGCGCACTCTTAATCTTGACCCACATGATCGCTCCTAATTCGGTATAATTCACTTGAGCCGTGTATCATCATCACGTTATTGTCAGGTCAGGCCCTTATTTACTTGCTACGTCATTAATAAATGCAATTAATTGCCTTGTGTTCTAATCAGCGTAACATTGACGTTTCATGAACTTAACTGAGTTTATATACCTAATAATGCAAATTCATTATCAATTAGATAGATATAAAGTGCACCGAGGTTGTGAAACCATCGTACCTATTTAGGATAGGTAATTACATTCTTTGATTTAAATTGTAAGTAAATTATCAAGTTTCACTATAAAATGATCACTGGACTGGACGTTTTCTGTTATCAATTGAAGTTCTGAATACTGTGTAGTAGTCTAATTTAGTTAGGGGGCGTTCAAGTATTACGTAACGCAATTTGGGGGGAGGGGGGGTCTCGTAAAACGTTACGATGCGTTACAGGGGCGGGAGGGGGTCTTCCTTACAAAATGTTACGTAACGTTGTTATTTTTTTAAAATACAAAATTGGGGAATAAAAACTCCCAAAATGGCAACCCTTTTCATTTACGTTTTACGGGGAATACCTCGATTGTATAGTCTGGTCGCCAAAAATTTATAAAAAATAAACAAAATACGCAGGTTTTGCGGATTAAAAATCTCTTGTTTTATATAAATAGTATTATTACCGCAAAGGCAATTAAAAGTAGACCAACTCAAGGATAAACACTATAACATAACTTTTTGCGACTTTAGGGTAAAAATGGTCACTTGACTTGAGTGTTACGTAACGTTCAGAGAGGGGGAGGGGGGGTACAGAAAAACGTTACGGTGCGTTACAAGGGGGGGAGGGGGGGTAAAAAATCTTCAATAATTGCGTTACGTAATACTTGAACGCTCCCTTATAGCTCTCTACTCTACATTAAACCATAATTAGTACGATCGAGGTCTCCCGCGCGTGATCACTTTTGGAAAAATATAGGTACCGTGCACGCGCATCGTGACTTCTTAGGAGCGGCGCTTGTAAACGTGAAAATACTGCACAGGATTTTCACGCGCGGGTGACCTCGATAGTACCTAGTATCGACTTTGGTTTGTTGTAGGTTTATTGTTATCCGATGTGGAAAACATAATTTTTCCTACTTTGGTAATGAAATTAATGATATGGAAAAAATATGGGAATTATTCCTTTAATGCCAAACATCTGGCATGACGTGTTTAATGAAACCTAATTTATAGGTCATACCTATTCACCCATGAGGTGCTAAGACCTCTGCCAGGAACAACATGAATTAGGTATCTAATATCTTTCTTTGGTGTACCAAAGTTGGACTAACTTTGGTACACC
Organism: Mecyna flavalis; assembly: GCA_949319885.1. Lineage (NCBI taxonomy): Eukaryota > Metazoa > Arthropoda > Insecta > Lepidoptera > Crambidae > Mecyna > Mecyna flavalis. Next base: position 8,198,182 of record OX439426.1, read on the forward strand.
AAAGAAAGATATTAGATAATATTAGAAACGACGTCTTAAAAGAATTGTAATTTATAGGTCATACCTATTCACCCATGAGGTGCTAAGACCTCTGCCAGGAACAACATGAATTAGGTATCTAATATCTTTCTTTGGTGTACCAAAGTTAGTCCGTACAGATGTACTTTTTATAAGTATTTTTTTTTTTATACTAAACATCCGGGATGTTTTCGCTCATTGTCGTCGATCATCAGCATAATCTGCGCTGCGCTCGCTCGACGGGGCCGATCCCTGACGCAATCCGTTGCGCAAGCGAGTTGCCGCGCGCCGCCAACCGATTCGAAATCTACTTTCGATGTGTCTGCTGCTGCATCGATCTAATTCTGACAATACTAGGAAACTACTGTCAAATAAAGGCAATTGAAAGACGACGAACCTTAGGATCACAGGTATCTAGGTATGCCACAGTTTAAACGACCCAGTAGGTAGTAACTGTACGCATACATAATATAAATTGAGTTAGGTATATTGATTGTAAGTTTTTTTTGCAATGTGTAACAAGACGAGCAGATCGTACACCTGATGGTAACGTCTGCCCTTAGACAGTTCAGTTAGACAGTTAGCCCTGCGCCCGCTACACCGAGACGACAGCTATTAGGTCTCATACCTAATACACCTATACCCAGTAATTTCACTGGCTTCAGTGCCCTTTCCTTGTAACACAGAAGAGCTTGACACACTTCTATTTCAAGGGAAAATATCTGGCACTGCGGTGGTACCCACCTAGACGGCCCAGTACAGGAACCTACCACCTGGTAATTATATAAAATGCTGACATTTTATACCTGCAAGGCTCCACTCACCATTTTAATGAAAGTTTCTTAGGAAGGCCATTTGATTGTCGTGCGTGAGCCATATGATCTCTCAATGCAGATAACATTGTAAAATGTATCAAGTGAATATAAATGATTTTACAATGTAGGTACCTATAGTACTTTAAACTTTAAAACCAGCAAATCTAAGTTGGCACACAAAATATTTTTTATTTAGGTAATTCTGCTGATTAATAAAATTGTCCAACTAAAATACCACTTAATTGTTATAGATATATTTTGATGTAATGATTTTTTGTACATTTATTTTAAAATAACAAAAACATTCGGGGCACAATAAGATTTGTTATATAAGACCTTTGTGCCGTGCGGGAGCGGCACTAAAGAATACCAACTCCCGCCCCATCTCTTGCCCGTGGGTGTCGTAAGAGGCGACTAAGGGATTTCTACTTTAGCAGAACATCTGCTCTTCAGGTGGAAGACATTGTCGACCGGTTGCTGTTACCACCATACAGCTGCGAAAAACCTGCCAAGTGACTCTGACCTGTCTCGGTCGGGTCGCGTTCCAGGTTCAGCACTGTACTAACCGGAGCCAGGGGGACTGTTGGCGCGGCAGATGCCGGACCAGTGGAGCCTTAGCGGCGGTATTGTGCGGACAGAGTGGGTCGGCCCGCCGGCCAGGGAGACCCGTAGAAACGGTGGTGCCGCTGGCCGCCCGCGGCATAGTACAGGGGCCCGACGGTGGCTAACCATCTCCGAAGGCTGCCCCACCAGGTCGCGCATAATCCCGGGGTGGCTCGTCGTGCCGGGTGGTGCCCGGTCAGAGTGGGGCCCGGCGACCATCTCCGGGGGGGTACGGGGGCCCTTCCGTCCGGCGGGCCGGCTTCCTTTGTACCGTACTGTCCAATACCAAAGCAAGGCTCCTCGCTTTGTCTCGTTTTTGCCGCGGTAGCAGTCACCTTTTTCGCGCCCTCCCTTCCCCCCCTTTTTACTTCAATGGCACGAACACGACATCGCACTCGTCCTACAGCGGCATCCTTATCCCCCACCAACTCGCTGTTTGAGGTGGAGTTCACTAACATCCGTGGACTCCATGCAAACCTCAACGCCGTCCACCAACACCTCGAGACGGCGGGGCCTGCGATGCTGTTTCTGACGGAAACACAGATTGGCTGCCCGGCGGACACGGCATACTTGAACTATCCCGGCTATGTACTGGAAGAGTCCTTCCAGCCCAAGGCCGGGGTATGCCTTTTCGTCAGGGCGGACGTCTGCTGTGCCCGTCTTCGCTGCCTTGAAGACCCATCCTTCTCCATCCTCTGTGTGCACGTGGATCTTGGCTCTACGAGCAGAATCTACGTGTGCATATACCGATCCCATAAAGGAGACGCCGAGACAACTCGACTCTTCGACCACCTGAGTCAGGCGGCAGATTTCGCTCAGGCGCGGTTCCCTGATAGCGAAATGGTGTTTCTAGGGGACTTCAATGCTCACCACGATACCTGGTTGGGTTCCCCTAAAACTGACCATGCTGGCAGGACCGCCCACGCATTTGCTCTTACGCACGACCTGACCCAACTGGTACTTCAGCCCACCCGGATACCAGACATCGTCGGTCATGCGCCCTCCTTGCTGGACCTTTTGCTGACGAGTCACCCATCTGGGTATCAAGTGTCGGTTTGCGCCCCACTAGGGTCTTCCGATCACTGCCTGGTTGGCGCAAAAGCGCCTTACACTGCTCCCCCACAACCTGTGGAGGTGACGCGGAGACTATGGCGCTACTCGTCGGCAGATTGGGACGGTATGCGGGAATACTTCGCGTCCGTCCCTTGGGGGCAGAGGTGCTTTGGAGAAAAGGATCCCTCTAAGTGTGCAGCGGCTATTGCGGGTGAGATCAGTATTGGAATGGAATACTACATTCCTTTTACTGATGTCACCAGCGGTCGCAAAGATGATCTCTGGTTTAATCGTGAGTGTGCTGCAGCCGTTGAACTGAAACGGGCAGCGTACGGCGCTTGGGCCAGAGCTCATGCCTTGCGGGATCCTAATATAGCCTCCCTTAAAGCTGCCTACAACAAAGCCACCAAGTCCGCCAAGAGGGCCTACATCAGAGCAGATGCCCAGCGAGTTGCACGTGTTGGCCAGGACCTCATCACGCACCCCACGGGTAGCCGTTCCTACTGGCGCCTGGCTAAACATGTGCAATCCAATTTCTGCCAGCCTTCGCTGCCCCCGCTGAAATATCCCGATGGATCGCTGGCCCATCAGCCGCAGGAGAAGGCTGATCTGCTAGCCAACCTCTTTGCCGCTAATTCCTGCATCGATGATTGTGGAGCAGAGCCGCCTAAAATTCCTGACTGCGGTACCACAATGCCTGAAATTCGAATCAGGCAATGTGATGTCCGTGCTGAGTTGCAGTCACTCGATGTTAGGAAAGCCAGTGGCCCTGACGGTATTCCAGCGTTGGTTCTCAAAATATGCGCAGCGGAGTTGTCTCCAGTACTCACACGCCTGTACCGCCTCTCGTACACCACTGGTATTGTGCCCCAGGCTTGGAAAGAGGCGAACGTTCAACCTGTTCCCAAGAAGGGGGATAGGTCCGACCCTGCTAACTACCGGCCCATAGCCATAACCTCTGTACTTGGAAAGGTGTTTGAGCGGATAATCAACTCCCAACTTGTCCGCTACCTAGAAGATCACTCGCTGCTACATGACCGACAGTATGGTTTCAGACAAAAACGGTCCACGGGTGATCTTCTAGCGTACGTAACGCACCTCTGGGGGGAGGCTATGGAGAAGCATGGTGAATCTATGGCTGTTGGCCTGGATATTGCCAAGGCTTTTGACCGTGTTTGGCATCGCTCGCTTCTTTCCAAGCTTCCGGCATATGGTCTGCCAACTCGCTTATGCGTCTGGATTGCGGGATTTCTGGAGGGTCGCAGGATTCGTGTCCTCTGTGATGGACGCGCTTCTCGCTTCCTCCCAATAAATTCCGGAGTGCCTCAAGGTTCCGTACTGTCGCCGACTTTGTTTCTTCTGCATATCAATGACATGTTATCACTAGGTAATATTCATTGCTATGCGGATGACAGCACTGTCCACGCACGTTATTTCGGAAGACCTGCGGCTAAACAGACCGAAACCGAGGAAAAGAGGAATCTTCTTGTCGCCGAGCTTGACGGGGTCCTGGACTGCATTGCCAAATGGGGTGCCAGCAATCTCGTCGAGTTCAATGCCAAGAAAACACAGGTGTGTGTGTTTTCTGCGAAAGCTTCTCCTTTCCTTTCCCATCCCACTCTTCAGAGCACGCCCTTACCAATACAGGATAGCCTAAGCATCCTTGGCATCGATGTTCGTAGCAACTTGAACCAACGGGAATATATCGAGAGCGTCATCAGAACAGCTTCCCGTAAACTCGGAATCCTGAACAGAGTGAGACGATTTTTCACTCCGGTGCAGCTTTGTCTCTTATACAAGGCACAGGTTCGCCCGTGTGTGGAATATTGCTCTCATCTCTGGGATGGTTCCGCAAAGTACTTATTGGAGGCTCTCGACAGGTTGCAGCGACGTGCTATCCGTATTATCGGTGATCAAGAGGTGACTAAGACCCTAGAACCTCTTCAGTTACGTAGAGACGTTGCCAGTCTTAGTGTTCTCTACCGTCTCTATAATGGGGAATGCTCTGAAGAGTTATTCCAACTCATCCCGTCCTCCCCTTTCCACTCCCGAACAACACGCGCCGGACTGCGCTGCCATCCCCATACCATCCAGACACTGGTGGCCCGTACCAAGAGGTATAGTTCCTCTTTTTTGCCCCGTGCCATTAGGGCATGGAATGCCCTTCCGGCTCACGTGTTTCCTTCCTCCTATAATCCTGGGCTTTTCAGGCGGGGCGTGAAGCGGCATCTATGCAGGCCTTCGGGGTGAGGGTGACTGGCTCAATTGGTATGATCTATTGAGCCAGTCAACCTTACATTTGGACCTCACTTCCGCTTACCATCAGGTGGAGTGAGGTCATCCTGACTGCCTCTTTATAAAAAAAAAAAAAAAAAAAAAACCTCTTGCAAATTAATAAGAGGATTTCTCTCGAATACCTATACTATACGTCCCTTTCCTTTGATCCGGCCATCGTTCCAAAAAGAAGTAGAAATAACTTTTATTTCTCAACGAAAAGCTCTTGCAATCTTTTCGGGTCCTTAGAAGTTCTTAGCAATACAAATAACGATAAGTATTTATTTTGTTTTGTTGACATTCAGGCGTATCTCACAGGGTAAAGGCCAAACGTGACGATAAGAACAAATGTCGTATTTAATCGTAAAACTAACAAATATTGTAATATCAAATACCTACTACTTTTTTTTTCGGAGGAGAATGCGTTTATGCACCATAACCGCAGGCTAGCTAGACCCGCGGCCGTGTGTGGGACTCGAGACTAAAACTTCCACTACCCACTAAACTCCCCCGGTTTCCCCTTTACAACCGATTGGGACGAGCTGGTGCCAGCTTTGCTATTGACCAGCCCAATATCAAATAGGTACTACTGCGTCTGTGCTCGTTGCTCTATGTATTTTATACGTAAATAAAGTTCTCAATTTTAACTCTATCATCGTGTAATTATCTTGCCGGTTGCCTACTGTTGTTACGTCAAAACGACAAACATCTCAAAAAATATGGGTAGGTAGGTACCTACTTCAGCTGTCATTCACTGCAACATATTTCTATGCATGATACACTGCAAGTAGGTAGGTAGGTATATGAGTAAAGTTTGTATTCAAAAACGCTTATGTAGAGTTTCAGTTTATTAATTAAGAACTATGTACTTACTTAAAAGTGTGGTGTCTTTTTAGTTAAAAGATGAAAAGGTATTTAATTTATATAGCCACTACAATGCTATGATTTTTCAACAATACTTTTGAAATGAGAAGAGGCGACTTGAGGCGGTACGCAATGATACCTACATCCTGGTGACAATTTAGGTACGACGTAAATGTCAGCCAAATGATAAAAAAAATTACAGGTACCTCACCTAGTTAACTGGTTTCAATATCACATGGCAGTGGTATTATATGTATATCTTGTTGTCTAGTATTGTTTGTTCACGCCGTATCATTGTTATAATAATAAAATAAGCCCAGTGTTAGAGTACCCATTGTACTACGGAGACGGAAAACTGCGGACAGTCGCCATTCATATTTGCAGGTTGGAAACTTGGAACACAATAGGTCGAACAAGGCCAGGCCAGCACAACCACGACGACGTGGCTCTATCACAAGTGTCTATTTGTTTTACTTCTACATAAATGTATAGCTAAGATAACGATCTTTGGACGGGTTTATTATTATTATTTATGCTGGTCACTTCAATGATAAGATTCCCACTTAAACAAAAAGAAATTACATATTAGGGCAGCGTCTTACGCAGCGTCGCGGGTGAGCCTTGGCTCCGCCCTCAAGGGCGTTGGCTCCGCCCCCTAAAATATGAAGGCGGGGTTTACTCGCAACACCGCGATACTCCTTCACTACCGTATGTAGTGAGTGGTGGTACCGTATGACTCTGGGACCCATGAACGCCACGACAACACAACTGTAAGAGAAGCCTCTAAAAACACTGGCGTATCTTGCTTGTGTTCTATGGCACGATGAATAAATAAAGAAGAAAGTAAGTAAAAAAATAGTGTTTTCATTTTATTTACAAAATAACTTACATCAAATAAAATTATGATTACCATGAAAAGGTATTCAAATTTGGCCTCTGGTATTATTACGTGAACACGAAAAATAGCAATAAAGTTAATTTGAAGCAGCCGCGAAAACGCTGTTGGATAGTGGGGGACGCACATTTGCGACCTTGCAAGGTCACTGCTGTTAATATAACTCAATATACGCACCTACGAAGCCACGCACCCCTATTCACAACAGCAAAACACTAGCTTTTTATTTTTACTTAGACACGTGGTCAGTCTATCAACTCTGAGGAACATTCAATCAGGATACATCGCTTATTATGCCGCCTTAGTTATCGCTCCTCTCGTATTCTACACTAACAATACCCACAAAGCAAATAATGCTTTGTGCATATTTTTAGTTAACGAATATTTATGTAATCCTTCATTGTATACAATTCCTAGGAAATGTATGAAATTCCTAAAATCGCCCTGAAATGTGTGAAATAAATATTACACACATTTCCTAGGAAATCTATACATTTCCTAAACAGCAATCGGAAATGTAAAACATCTAAGTTGATGTCAGTGTTTTGGTTACTGAAATGAATGGTAAATCGTTTATTTTGGGTATAGTTGTTAAAAAAAATAACCACCATCGTTTATACAATGTTTGTTATCTCACTAATAATATTAGTCGCCAAGTTATTATTTATTACACCTCATCAAACACATGTTTTTTTATAGAAAGCCTTCTTTTTATATATTTCCTAATACAATATTGGAATTATATACAATTAAATCTCCTAGGATATGTATGAAATAAAGAATTTTTAAACAATATTTTATACATTTCCTAAACAGCTACGGAATTGTATACATTTCCTAGGAAATGTATACAATTCCCGGATTTCATACATTTCCGGTAACACATACCAATCAACCATACAATAAGAAAACATTGCAAGAAAACCTGCTCTTAAGCTAATTGTTGTCTAATTCAAAACTTAATTTATCTTGTCAGTGAAGTCATTACGCATATCACATTAGACACTAATGTGATATGCGTAATGACTACATCTACATATTTAGCTTTTATCAAGTGATAGAGTGATAGTAATATATTTGATTGAAATAAGTTTATCAAAAAGTTATTTTAAAAAACAATTTAATTAAAAAGTTTGGAATCTTTATAGGTAAATAATTCGTATGCACATAAGTATAGGTATCAAAATTTAACTGGATAATCGTTGGCTGCAATAAATTATTTATTTATTATTTATTTATTCTTATTTACGTCACATCAATCATCATTTACAGTTGTGATTTTCACAACCGTAATTTTTATTCGATTTATTTACCTACATATTATATTGCTCGTTAATTATAATTATGTTTCACAAATTGATTTCATGTTTGCTTCCCATTCGTCCAACACGGAATTAGGTTTTCATTTTCTAATGTCTAGCAATACATTTTGGCCAATTTATTACAAAGGCGCTAGGCGTGGCAAAACAAATGAGGCAGCTACCTAAGTCAAGTTAGTCAGCCTTGTAGCGCAGAATAAAAATAAGTACCTATAAAAAAATAAAATGGATTTATAGATATTGCATTAATAACTTGGTGTCTAAAATTATTTATCCTTTATCCTGACCGTGTCGATGTAAAATTAGGAGCATGAACGAACAGTCAGCAGCAGACTAACCTGCCCTAATCTGTCAAATTGCTTCAGCTAACTCCCGCTAAAAGCCGACTGTGCTACCAAAGCCATAAAACGTAAGAAGTGAAAAATTGCCCTGCCCCATAGATTTCTGAAATGTGAATAAAAATTAGGCCCTCTGTGGCATTTTAAGCAATGTCTTATTTGAATAAATAAGTAGTCACGCTACGAATTACTCGGTTTCACAATAAGAAAACACGTTTTTTCGTAACATTATTAAAAGCTATGGAATAAGGGCAAAAACTAATGGCAAAACAGCTGTTCGACTTCAAACATTACTACGCAATGCGACGACAGACCGCCTCACAAGGCGTCCAAGGCGAGGTCGGCTCTCGGGCTCCGCTGATAACGGCTCCTCAATTGACCTCCATTACTGCTAAAAAATATGAAGAATAATGTTTCCTGCTTTGCTGTAGGATAAAACAACATAATCCTAACTTGGATAAACAATTCAAAACAACGATAACCGTGTGTGTAACTTTCGTTTTTTGCTGACAATAAAAAGTCATAAGACCCCAACGTATGACAGTCATTATTGAAATCACGTCGTAATTAAAAGAATGGGTAATGGGTTGGTTTATCACTTGTCCTTCTTGGGCTGACCGTGGTCGTCGCATTCAGGGCCTGTCAGGTCAAGGCCCAGAAAGACCGAAATTAACCAAACACTACGACCTACCATTTATTATACTTTATTAAAATTCAAGTCCGTAATGTCTTTCTAGATATCCTACTTTTTAAAATGTAACCGTACTAGGTACCTACTATTTATATGCATGCAATTATTTTCTACAGTTGCATTTGCAAGACCCGCCGCCATGTCCTTTGTGTTGTTCTTCAAATGAGACTTCATATAAATTAAAACCTTACCTACATGTCATAAGGACTATAACTTCGGTTTCTATTACCCCATTGTTTGATAGAAAGTGCAGTATACGGACTCGAATCACGACGGGCATTCTAATTATTGTGTTCATGGTACCAAAGCAGTTCTTACAACGTTATTAACCGGTGATGAAATATATTTAACTTTAGTGTACTTTTAATGTTTGTTTTTCATATCATTCACATTAAGATATCTTTTTGTTGAGTATAAATTGTTGTAGCAGAGTTGAGAAACTAAAATAGATGTCATTCTTCTTTACAACATCAGTTTCCCAAAAACAGCTTCAAAATTGACATCAAGCGAAAAAAAAAGTCTAAATTGCGTAAATGTAAACTTTCACAAAAAGAAAACGTTTGTTACTGAGGCATTTCTGATCGATTTCGTGGTTTTATTTGTTCAATTTGATAGATTTTATGGCTATTGATGAAATAATAGGATTTTTTGCCACTTCAAGCTGTGTATTCAATTTAGCCATTTTGTCCAAAAAATGGTTCTAATCATATACAAAGACTCAGTTCCAATAACAGTGTTATGGTTTTTCCATTACGATCAACAAAGAAAACAAACAATGTTTAATAGCAGTGTATACCTACACCTATTTGACGAATTAAATTAACGAAGAAGTTACGCCACCTTTTAACAACTACGATAAAAGTTTGTATTTAAGCTAGATTATCTCTTTTGGAAATTAATGATAAATAATAAACTTAGGAAAGTATCGCTAACATACAGGTTCTATTACAATACACGAACACGCTATTTAAATCAAAAAATAATGGAATTGAGTACCAAAACAATTATTGCAAGGCATTGCATCGAATCCAAAATCAACATCTGTGGAACAAACTCAAGATCGATGGTTGGAAGTGTCGGCATCTGTTGCAAAATTAAAAATTGCCATTGTGCGCGAGACATTTTCTCTGCAATAGGAGTGGGTGGTGCCTTCAGACTAAGACCCGAGGGAAGGCAAGCACAAATATCACCACTCAATATTTGCCGGCAGGAGTTGTAATGTAGAAATCTAAGAAGATGACAGTCCGTTGTTAGTAAACAAGTCCAAGATTACCAGAATTAGGCCAAGTGTTGACCATATTTTACTTTTAATGAATAAAAAGCTTTAGAATGAGTAAAACTTGCTACACATTATGTGAGTTTTCTGTGCGAATAGGGATACTATTCCCTCGAACAAAGCGTTTTAATGTAAATAAATAGGTAACCCTAATACTCGTAGCCAAGACACATGTTATGTTAACAAATGCGGAACTTCATCTTCATTTTACTACAAGTACAAGATTCAACGTCATTACCTTTTGATATTGTAATATTAACGAGGTCATTAGAGTTGCTATTCATTGCATAAGTGAATAGGTTGTTAAGCTATTTATTATGGTCTGTGCCAGAAGTGACGGTGCTCTGAGCTTACGTCATGTGGAATTATTATACCTGTAGTTCCGACTGCATATGGGTTTGTAGGGTACACTTCATGTTTAAAATTACACTTAACTATCTTTCCACACGCGGCTTTGCCTGAATGTTATTTTGTTATAGTTTGTTAGTCTTTATTTGTTATCATAAGGGATATTTTAATACATGACTTGTAGCCTATACATGTGTTTTATGTCAAACCTATATAGGCAGTGCTGAGAAAATTCATTCAAATCCGTTCAGTAGAAATTATGTACGTAAAAGAAAAACAAACATCCTCACAAAATTTCCAATTGATAATGTTACTGTAATAGGATAGTAGGAAATAAAAATGGTAGATCATAATTATTATACTACGAGTATTTGGCAATAAAATATTGCCAGGCAGTATAATTTATATTGATAGCCACGAACGAAAACGGTAACTCTTGCTTTCCGTTGTTACTCACTTACCTATCAAATGACCTTTGGATTCTTGTTCCACATTTAATCTCGTCAATTTTTTATGATTTTATTTATGATAATTAAAATCATTATAGGGATTTATCTTTGTTAATTATGAAGACTTAGAGGTCAAGACCACACTTTTGGCAGTGTTATTGAAATTAAGTTATTGTAGGAAAATATAGCAATCAGTCAACAAACGCTTGACATAAAAATATGCGTAGGTAAATCTAGCCTATTTCATTTTCGTGTGGAGCGATCGGCTTTCGAGCTCAACGTCTAGTAGACTTGTTCTAATTTTATATGCAAAGTATGTTCTGAATTCTGTCGTGCTATAGACGTAACATTTTTTTTAAGAAACGAAACAATTTATTTGTTTCATTAAATTATGAAAGCTATTTGAAGTGGAAAAAAGGTCATACTTTATTTAGCGTGTTATAATAATGTACCTTATACTTGTTAAGTATATTTACAAGGTGAATAGTTAGTAGCAGAGACAATACAGTGTGTTGCACAACGGGGAGATGAATCAGTGCGCGGGCAAGGAGCGCGCGCGCCGATGACCCGCGCGCGGTCGCTCACCTCGTCATCGCGCAGCTTGCTCCTGCGCGGCGCGACTTGATGTCTCCCACTTTATTACTCGTCTTCTTACCACTAAATACTAAGACATATTATTTCTCCTTGTTATTTATTGCAACACATGAGCGTTCTAAAAATACCGTTAACGTATTAGGTACGCACGCGTTGCTTCCGCCTGCGTTTTTGCAAACAGAATTATTGTACTTTAGTTATAATTATTATAATCTAGAAAAAAAAAAACATTTTATTCTTCATACAAATTGTATAATCTAAATTCCAAAAATTATTCAACACGTGCAACCTCATTTAAATCATTATCACAGAACTGCTTGACCGAAGTGTCATCTGTTGCCGAGTTATTTATCAGTCAAAAGATGATGAAATAACATTTAAACATTCCACATAAAACAAACAACTTTAGTATCGAAGTATTATTTTGGCACGTTGCCTGAATACTACCTATTGTATGATAATGTGTGTACGCATTTGTGGTATTTTTCTTGCGGTTGTCTGTCATCGAGTAATGAGTAGGTACGGTTACATGCTTGGTACTCGGTTATGACTGAAGAGTTCTATAGTTTCATCACTAGTTATGAATGCTTAAAAAATTACTACTGCACTTCACCTGACTTTATGAAACAAACAATAAACAGAAACATAAAACATAACTTGTGGTTTCACATAATACCTAATTTGGCATTGAAACTAGGGATGCATCCGATACCGATATATCGGCGATACTTCGGGTTTGTCGATATATCAGTATCGGCGATATTTTTATGGCAGATTCAATGATACTTTCAAACGCGCTTTAAAAAAGCAATGTAAACGCGCGTGTTGTCTCTCAAAGAAGAAGTCGAGAGCTACCTAAGGTCCCCTAATATATCAAGAGACGCAGATCCGTTTTTCTGGCGCCATGACGTCTTATCCCATTGCAAACTTGAAAAAATGGCGCAGAAGTAGGTACTTTTTTCCAAATGAGTTCTGTTCTGTCGCATCTGAAAGACTATTTTCCATCGCAGGTCTTATTCAAATAGACTTGCAAAATCGCCTTTGCACGCAAAACTTAAGAATACTTTGTTTTTTAAATAAAAATCTTATAAATGTTAATTTTAATTACTAACACTTTTAAATAATTGTATTTTATTTATTCTACCTAAACCTACCAGCTCATTAAACAAAAACATTTTTATTATTAATGAAGTCAGTTTGTTTTCAATCCCATTAAGATAAATAAATATTTCAACCGCAATATGCGCGTAGAAACATAAACCAGTTCTTTAATTTTGGCCAAATCCTTGTTCGGTTTTGTGTGTTAAAATATTTTGTATTCAAATGTCAGACAAATTTTGATTCTCAATTTTCACTATCATTTTAGAAAGTATATTTCGCCCACTTCAATTGTCGTTTTATAAAGCCAAGAAGTAAGCCAAATAGGACACAAACAATGAACCGCACCATATGAGTGTCGGAGAGTGAAATCAAAGCGTTATCGGCAATCGAAGCATGTGTCATATAAATCGCATGAAAACCACTATCCGACCACATTGAGGACAAAGCCAATATTGAAACAGTAAATTACCCTTAGCCGTGAATCCGGAAACTTTCGCTGGCATTATGAATAATTGGAAAAAAATTACGGTCAACGCCGGTTTAACTGTTTTTTGTCAAATTGTATGCCTAGAGCAAGGATGTCGTTTTAAATGGCTACAGTTAAACATTATGTTCTGGGCTTTAGCTGTGATCGCAGAAAAGCATGCATGGTTTTTATTCAATCGATCGCTACCGAAAATGCTCGAGTTTTGTCTTATCATTCTTTCCCACTATTCCTTTACTAGGTATGATTAGTTAATAATATAAGCTGCAAACCAGTGCAAAATATTATTGTATAGGAATAGGCAAAAGTGAACTCATCAAAGATGATCATTCATCATCATATACAGTAAAAATAAATTATAATAGAATCGAGATTATTTAAACGGGTTATTAAACGTATCTTTTATAAAATTTACATGATCACATCCCCTATTCAATTGGTCCGGATTATTATAATGTATTTTCTATTAACAGGCACAAACTTATTAAAACTATTTTTGTACCCCATTAACCTTTAGAAAATCGCAGATTTGTTCACCCGTGCGTCCTACGCTTCAATAACGTGCTTTTAAAGGTCACTCGTTTTGTATCTTGTTTTTTTAAGCTTAGGAAGAGAACGAACATACGATTTATTGAAATTATCAATACGAAAAGTATGTGCAAAAAGTATTTCTCTATTGATCTGTTTTTTTCTTTACAAAGTAAAGCCCTAAAACTGTATAAAATCTGCTGTAGTGTTTTCATGCGTCGTTATTTTCAACGCTTCTTGTTTACACTTTGATAAACACTGGGGGCACCAGACAGGTGTCCTATCAATCGACCTACATACTAAAGATCATGATTTTTCCATGTAGCAAGTAATGTTATCATTTAAAAACTAAAACATAAAATGATTTACAAAGACCTTGGTAGAGACCAATGTGAGTTACGGTACAAACAAACAAATGATAATGATCTACTCGTATAATTGCAACAAATCTACTAATCGATGTTTGGCTTTGTGTGGCTTGGATATCATCGAATAGGTAGGTACTTACAGCTACGTAGAATAATGTAGAACCAACTTTTGTTACAAAATTGTTCCATAAATCTGCAGAATACTTGTAATCTAGTGTTTGGGACAAAAACCCATGTTTAAGCGCGGGATTTTTGTTTCATTGTTATAAAATCATATGTTTCCTGTTATAACTATACTACCTGTATGTATTGCATTCAAATAAAAATATTCGGTATTCTGAATACGAATATACATACCTGCAATGCTGGCTATGGAATAGCTACCATGAATCACATCACGCTGCCATTGTTAATGTTATGAAACTGTATTCCACTTGAAAATATGTAATCGTAGTCTTAAACACGCAGACTGATATCGTGTCCCTTTATGGAGAAGCCCTGTAGCTTTATTGGATGGTTTGTTTCTTTTGTTTGCGATGTTCATCGCTAGACCGTACTGGTTGACAGCTGCTATCTCAGGTCACGTATAATATAAAGTCGTTTGAACCATGTCCGCTTAGTCGTACCGTACTTATCGATTAACAGTGCGTGTTCCATAGTTGGACACGAGAACACTTCAATGTTTATAAGTTCGTATCGACTGCCTGTTTTATATATCAAGTACATATCAAGTACATATTCTAGTTTAGTAACGTGATCCCTAATTAGGCCATCGATTTGTCAACTAACTTATTATAACATAGACTGTTTAATTGTGCTTCTCCTTTGTCAAATACCAAGCATGCGATATAGTATTGTGTAATGTGAAATACAATATTTTTCTTTTTTTTCAGAATCAGGAATGATAGCAACGCAGACGACTCTTAAGCAAACGTAGTTAAGGTAAATACTTTTTACTTTGACAACCATCGTCTTAATTTTCTCAGGGCAGAAAGTTTAGATCAAAAAATATTCGGGTTGTATGTTTGTTTGTCTCTTATGCTATCATTGTTAATTGGTGTATCATAAAGAGCACTCTAAGATTTACATTCACATACTTGCCAGCAGTGAAATCTTTAGGCTGAAATGATGAAATGGTACATTTTTCTCCCATTCAATAGTGTAAGAGAAAGCACGTTTAATTTAATCAAAGAAGTATGAATAATGTAGTACATCGTCCTTTTGTTAATGGATGCAGTCAAGAGACAAATAGGACATATCCTCTGATATGTGAAGAACAAATGTGATTAACACACGAACCGTTATTTGAAAGTATTCAGGCTTAAGCAAAGCCATTGATGTAAAGGCATGGGTCAATGCCATTATTTTAAGTGGATTGGATTGTCTATTCATTAGGTAATTTAACTACGTGACTAAGTAAAAAATACTACTTAAATGTGTCAGGGTTCGGCCTCCGGTACAAGATGTTACCATTTGTAGGGACAAATCTTGTGTAGTTTCACGCCCACTCTCCTTTCTCAAGCTTATACATATACGAGTATAAGTGTCCATTACATCTCTATGACGAGGACGGACGACCGGTGACCAATGGTCTGATATAACGTATTTTTTTGTAACTCGGAGGAAACCTCTCGACTTATCTTACCTATTATATCTTTTGCATACTTATCGAAATATATGCACCTTTGACCTAATGATGGTTCTGATATTTTTTTACTCATGGCGAAAGATACAATAAATTGACTGCATATTCTTTATCCTTATTATTCTAACTGACTTACCCTTATTCCTCAATTTAGTGGTTATCATCTATAAGCACGAGCTTGTTCGCAATAACTTTATATTCGTAAAATGACATGCTTAAATTTGATATTTAATCCCACCACTTGTGGATTTCCCAAAAAGTCCACACGGCAAATATGGGAAAATTTTGTGCGCTTAGCTTGAATTCCAGGGTGAGTCATCTTACTTAGCTGTACAAAACGACAGGCATGAATCACCTTTTTTATTTATTGTGCATAAAAAGAACTTAGGATTTTGTTGATTTATGAATTTGGGAAGATCGAAATAAATTGCAATGAATGATTTCCGATTCAATGCAACCAACGTTTTATTTTCATTGATTACAATGTATTCATGCTAAACGTTAACTTCCACGTAATTATTGCTATTATAGTATGCAATATTTGTTTCGGTAGGTTTTGTTAATGAACCTCTAGAGTTTCTCATTAGAATATCTTGCAAAATCAGCTAAATTCATTCTGCACTGGGCGTTGCGAGTATAACAGATGTTAATTGTGTTTTCAATGCATACACACCAGTTTTCACATAACATCTGACCCTCACCCAATTCTCACAATACAATACAATCTTTAGCACCAAACTTCATCGATGTCAATTGCTTCATATTTTGCGAAATTTTCCCAAAAAATACCTACTTGCGCCATTTTCCATTTTTATTCAGACATTTGTTTTAAAACATAATGTAAATGTATCAACTCATATATTTTTTCCATATAAGGAGGTAGCCATACAGGTTCTAAATGTTTTTACGATAATTTGAACCTAAATAGATTCGAGCGAGGCGTATAAAGTGCTGTTGGCTGATATTAAACCCGTTACGTAAACAACAACAACGTGTTCCAGATCAATCAACCTTGAAAAATTGAATGTCTCTCGTCATTTCCGATTAGTTGACGTGGTGTCTGAAAGATATCACTGCAGTGTAAGTGCATATTGCAGGCAAATGTTTAGTTGGCAAGCTGCGCGTTATTTCTAATTCAAGTCGTTATGAAAAGCGCGGCAGGTCCGCTGGCGCGACCTCCGATGCTGCGTCACGAGGGAAAGGCTCCGTCCGAGGCCGCGAGTAGGCGAATAGGCGACACCGGCTACTGGCTGCCGATCGATTCGAATGTCACACGCAGCCCGGTCCTGCGGCTAACAACTAATAGGATCTTAACAGTCTCTAAGCGTGCTAGTATAACATGACAACAAAACACTATTGTTTGTGTCATGAACAGTTGCCAGTACGCCGGTTTTGCGGCTACGTTCTATTTACGTTTGCGTTTAGAAATGATTATTTTTAAGATCATTAGTCGATAATGTGTTCTGGCTGGGGTTTATTTATATGTTACCTTTCACACTCAAAAATCTAGTAAGCATATTTTCATTTCAATTACATTTTCTTCGTAGTAGTAACTGCAGCATTACGCAGGCTTTTCCCAATTTCTATTCCATATAAACTCTCATCCTCTCCATCTACTAAAACGTTTAATAAATAATCAAATTAACTAAATATTATAGCCATTTTTTATTTTTTGCAAGTCGAGATCTGAAAATGTATTATGTCCGTTTTTCTGTACACGCGTTTTTATTAGAACTAGTATGACAATCAAATTTTTTTTTAATTATTACACTTAACACATACTATAAACGATTATACACTGATCATTTAATTTTCACGTTTTTTTAATGTTACTAATATTACATCAGGATATAAGCATCCAATAACAACGGCAAATACATAGGTACCGTTTGGATGTCGGTTCCGAACATTCGGGTCAATATTAAACATTATTAACAAATAATAATACAGGTACTTAAACGTACTTAAGTATTTGTTTACTAAACGAAGCTATAAATCAACATTTAATTTTAAGGTATGGAAACAAAAATGTTCAGGTTAATAAATCCAATATTGACACGATTTAAACATTATCTTAAACTTACGAATTTACAGCCTCTGACTTATTATCGTCAATGTAGACCTTACACACAAGCTTTCACATTACAAACCCCATAAAGGTCAAATGCCTCCGTCATTAAACCGCTATACGTCTTTTGTCAAATAAAAAATAATAACACGTTCCTACCATAACAACATAATGCATGCCAATTTGGTATACCTATTTGGGCAATCATCATTTTCAATAAAATAGAGCAGATACAAAAACATACATATGTATTGTGTTTAAACATCAAATCAGTGCTGTATCTTAATGACCATCGAGCTATCATACAATACAGTAGCTTTTCCCGATATCAGTAGGTAAATAACATGGTAATGTAATATTATTTTTAACGCGGATGGATGTACAACCGTGGCTCCGCAATACTTACCGGCAATAACCATTATTTTTAAACTGTTTGTCGCAATTTGAGTACGTACTCCTCCGTCCGAACTTCATTCATTAAGTAACAATAGCTCATCAATTGTTTTTTAATTATTACTATCGAGGATGACTGTGTCATTGTAACTCATAAGGATTTACTGCCTTTTTCTGCTATTATAAACAATTTAACATTTATAAATTCAATATCTATAGGTACAATATTGTTTCAGATTATCAAACTTTATCGTGAGAATCGTGGTAACATAATATAGGTATTATTTACGGTTAGGTGTATTACTTACATACTATGTTGCCAGGCAAGCATAATGTCTAACGAATATTCAATGTTATTTTTTTCTTTTGAACTTTTTCCATTGTTTTAAGTAGAACTTAAGAATTTGTATTTTAGTTGGTTTTGGTATTGTAATAAAGCGTTTAAATTGAAAACATGTAAAGTAATATAGTGAAAACATTATCATTGTTTGGTTTACCAAGTCTTTATCGAACCATATTGTGCAAATAGCTGATGAGATAATAATTAGTAGAACCGGTATATTTAAAATTAAAAGAGCTTGCTTACAAGATCGAGCTTACGAGTGGTTTTGTCATATTTATAAAAAATTGTGATGTGTAAAACACACATACATTATCTTATTTATGTATGTTAGGATCGAGATAAGTTTTCGTTTTATTAATTAATTGTCAATATCGATCGAACGCGATTGCCCTTGGACACACGCCCCGATTCACATAAAATAACCCCAAAACAGTATATTTAGCTACTGACCATCACATTTTATTTAAGGACAAATAGTTTCTAAGTATCGACAATTGAATTTCAGTTGAACACGAGTGTGTTTCGTGCTTGAATGAGACACAATATGGCACAAACTCAGCATGATTCGATTAATAAAGTTTATAATAAGTGTTTGGTAGATATAATATATTATATATTAGTGTTAATTAAATAAACACTAGTTAGCATCATATCGATCATTATTTAATAAAAATGTGAGTCTCTATTAAAAAACTGTTTTGCTATTTCGGTAAACAAAGGAGATATTTTATTTTAGGCCCAGTTGCGGATAGTGATGACATTACTCCCTAAATTAATAACTAATTTTTTTAGACAATTAGACAAAAGTTTACGTTTAAATGCAACGGGAATTATAAAATCAATTTTAAAAATGCGATGTTTTGACTACCGGTCCACGACATTCCATCTTTTTAAAGTCAAGGCATAGATAACTATTGAAACAAGATCATAGGTTCAACAATGCGTGTAAAGAAACGTCGGGCTGGTTATAACAAAAATATTTCAATGAGGTGATTATTTGTTTTAGATCATGTTTTGTCTACTTTATCTATTTTAGGGTGTTGAGATTTCAGTAAAAAATAATTTAATTGTGTTTTTAAGATTTTTACTAAAATGGTTATACCTATGTATATTAAGGCCGTGAAACTGAACGCGATTCCGTCTTGACGTTTGTCAGTTATCACTGACATTGACAGGAGTGGTTGGAGTGTCATTCATCATATCTTCCGTTTGTTTTGAACTGAGGTTTTGTGTTTTTCCTTATTTTCAACGAAAAATAGAAGAAAATGGCATCAAGTACAGCCCCTTTTCCACCGAATCGTTGTGTTAACTGTGCAGTGAGATTTCAACGGAACGTACAAAGACAATTACTTTCAGAAACGACTGAAAGTGTGCAATAACTTGTGAGTGGATTTTTGTTTTTTTTTAAATATTTTCGTTTAATAAAGAAAAACCAATATTGCTAATGATTTTTAGACATTCTAAGGAACAATTTGATATATGTTTCATTACTATCCGCCACAATTTTTAGTGGGCCTATCCTCCATACAAAAATAAAATGTCTCCTTTCAAACGTATTACAGCACAGTTTCTTAACTATTGTTCTAAATAGTACTAGAGTCAACTATTCAAATTATTGAAATAATTGATTTTCGGCAACAGATGGCTAAATTATGAATCAAGTGGCATACCTTCTAGGTACTATATTATGCTATATTTAGTGTTAACATTTGTATCATCATTCATACGATTTGATTCTTATTACCAAACTTTTAATTTCACTAAGGTAGTTAACTAGTTCACTAATTTGTATAACCACTTAAGACTACGTAACGCTCGTGCTTCCTATTACTGTTTAACCGCACTATCTGCGCCTCAATCAAATACAAGTATTTCATCTTTATTGCATGTAGAAAGCGGAAACTCGTGCTAAATGACATTATGCAACAATACGTAGTATTCTAATAACACGCTGCGTATTATTAGCACACTCTGGCAAACATTCTGGAGGATTTTTTGTAACCGCTGCGAAAACGACTGTGCCGCCACTCTCCCTCCGGACAGCGGCATGTGTGCGGGAGTGAAATTTTGGCATCCGTTCTGCTCTGCAAAGATGTTACGTAACGTTGCAGGTTTGCGCCCACGCTAGAACACGGGATGTTTAGTCAATTTCAGCTTTGTAGCCATGGCTTTCGATTGTCTTAGGGCCAGTTCTATCTGTCTACCTAACAAACGAGATGAATGTTGACAAAAAGGGTGCTCAGAAATAATAAATTCTTCTTGAATGCGAAAAAGTTAGGTCCTCCAATTTCGAAGTATATTTCAATTTTTTTAATTATAGATTATGCATGCTTCTCGATCCTAAAACTTAATTACTTGACTTGTGCCATTTTCTTTTACGTTTTAAAGTTGGCAACAATATCAAACCATGACACTTCTAACTTATGAACACAATGTCATCTGTTAGATCGATCGCTCACCCGTTTTAGTTAGTTGGCATTGCATTGTGCATGTGACGAACTTCACAGAAACACACAATCGGTTAACCGTTCGGTTAGTTTGATTGCTACCTGTCAATCTGTACGGTGCATGAAAGTTAACGCTTTGTTAGAACATAATGGTGCATTCTACAGAAACATCCCGTTAAAGACCTAAAGAATCTGTAGCGATGGGACCGCTCTTTTCCAAGACACCATTTGCCAATACCGTGTTCAAGAAGCCATAAGGCGAGTGACTCAATATAGCATCTGGCGCGTGAAGGTGTTTATTGCATGAGCCTTTTCTCTCGTCTTTCTTACAATATATTATGTATTTAACGTTTGTTATTTTTACCCTACATGGGACTAATACAGAGTATTTTTGCGCGTAAAACAAATAATTGCTTTTTTACATACATTGTCTATTGCTTCATATTAAAGTAATTTGTATCGGTAAAATGACAAACAATTAGGAAAATAGAGTTTAATTAAAATGTACATATTTGCCTTTTGTGTTGCTTTTGTAAGTAAGTATGACATGACGGTGTATAATTACCGGTGGTGCTCTAGTTGCGTGTGCGTATGGCGAACAAATTCGTTGATGGCGAACCATGAGGCATTCGCGTGGTGCCATAGAACTGCGAATTGTTTGATGTAATCATGGACCTGCCGCGCTCAGTGCGGTCAGGTTACGGTCGCGAAGTGGACAGTTATGAATGCCTCGTCATACCTACTACCGTGGGGGACCGCTTTGAAAATATCACAGCGCTTCTCTTAACTCGTGGAATATTTCGCACGGACACGAAAAATAACAGCAAATTTTGAATCAGTCTTGAGCATTAGCCAGCTATGGCCTAAGTTAACTTATCCTAAGTTTTTAAAACACAATTAATTTTTTGGAAATCATAATATTATGCGTAAGTCGTTAATAGTACGAGTATTGTAACCTAAATACAAATTTAGTTTTATTTAAGAGGTTTTAATTCTTTAAATTTTATTCTGAAAATGTTTTAAATATTCCTAATTCCCCTTATTTATTCATACGAAAGCTGTTTTTTAATCGAATAGTGTTGCTATTGCAATTTATATCAAAAGCGGAAACTGATATCGAAAATATTTTCATTATTTAATGTAAATAGAACTTATTATTTATAAAAATATTGTGTTATCAATTTTAACGAAAACTTAATGTTAAAACAATACGTTATATTACATACATAATAATATGTAGCTTTTTTGAAAAGTTTTCTGTTAGACATTTTAATTTATATTGGACCAACAATCGCAATTGACAAAGCTTTTTATTGTGATGATATTAAAAGGTCTTACTATATCATACATTTACTTTGTCATTGACATTCCTACCCTTGGATGTATACTTAAAGCTTCATAAAGAATAGTGCTTTTAAGGCATAGAAATACTACGTACGTAGTAGGTAGTAGCTCAATGTATTAAGTGATGGATTTTGGTTCTATTGCCAAAGTTGTATCGGTTCTATTTTTGCATCCAGACTCTCGGTTTAGACCGTAAATATATTGTACTTTGTTTTTTACAATAGTCTTAGTAACAGCCCGAATCTGAATGTCGGCGGCGTCCATCCATCACATAGCCATGCTTCTGAATGCATCGTAAAATCGTTTGCTTTCCAACTCTTATTTCATTCTTTCTTACTAACTACTGGTCTTTGAAACTAGAGCAAAGGCAATGCTTGCACCTGTGCTTGCGTGCTCAGTTGTGCAATGTGTAGGTTAAAATGTCCTACGTGGAATTTCGGCTAGGAATATAATTCCTATAATTTTGTTATGCCATAAGGCTTAAATAAATAAAAGTTAAATAAATGGCTACAGGTAAACGACCGCGAGTAAAACATATTATCCCGTTAGACAACTTTTTAAACTCCATTACAAACTTGTTACCGGTTGGTAAACGGCATTTGATAACTTAGCTAAATATTGGCAGTTTTTCTTAAAAGGCACCCATTTAAATTTTAAACGTCTATGTTTTAAAGGCTGTCACTTTCTAATTAACTCAAAAAGACAGCAACATACATGTTATGAATAGTTTCTAATGTATGCTAATTTATATTTTGAAGCGAAATAAACAACGGTGAATGAGTCATCAATGAGCTGGCATGTGTCTGCGGTGGTAACAATGGAGCTAAGCAGGGGGTCAGGCGTCAGAAATATCTGCATGGGACAACTAATAATACATAAATCGGCTCTCCGAGGGTCTACAGTTCTTAAATTTAACTCACCCATAAATGAACGTTTTTTTATTTGAGAAACAACAACAAATAATACAAATGTTATACTATAAGTGGTTTCGTACAAACATACGCAAGACGATAATTTATATGAATGAAAGCTATTAATTTAATTTATATTCTGATCAATCCTCTACGATAATAAAATATGTATGTTTGGAAGGTTATTCTCATTGCGTTTCAAAATTAATTTTATTAAACCAGAAATAAATGATGATGCAAGCAATTTAATGAAACCTTGTGTTTGTGCACAAAAATTTTCTTTTAGCTTTTTTTATTAAGGGTATACGTTAGGCGTTATGTTTTTAAGCAGTAGCAGCTGAGTAGTTTCCCTGCGTTTCATTAAAAACGAACCGGCTCATGTGTTTGCTTACACATAATCGTCATGAAATACGGCGGAATAGAAAAGCGCTGCTTATACTTGTAATTTATAAGACTTGCTTTAATGTTTTTGTTTAGGTATACGATTAAAATTGAGACAGCAGAAGACCTTGCCAAGCTAAACCCTCGCCAAGTTTCGGCGTTAAGCCCGATGTCTGACATCGAAGCGACCTTGCCGTGTCAACTTGTTTTACCTTCATATCACTTTAGACTTTGTTATTATCACTGAATTTGATATTCTTTTACCTCATTAGTAATTCATAGTGCGGATTTTTAGTTCGAAGTTTACAAAGTAATCGCAGGGTGAACTAAATTCCTTTTTTAATGATGGTGGATAAATAAGTGATGGTGCGTATGATGAGCATGCCTGTGTGCTTTGGTGGATTTTTTGTGAATTCAATGGACTCTATAAAATCGTCAGCAAGTCTCAAGAAGAGAGAGTCGGCGCTGGTGTTGCAGATGTCTATCCCAAGTGTCTGAAGTATCCCATCGGAAACGCGGGAGGACTCATTTCCTATGAGGAATTTAAGCTTACATACCAAATAAAACTCGTTACATTACGGTTACATCGATTCCGAATTTCCGATTTCTGGTTAGTTGAGAAATTATAGCTTCCTTAGGTATTATGTCTAAATAAAGAACATAAATAAATCCAATGCCAATGCCAATATTAATCTAGAGCCTAGAAGCATATGGGCGGATGTGCAGATCGGGCAAAATTTTTTTATTGGATATCAGAGAAAAGCGCTTCTTTCTCTTTCCATACCACTGGGAGCGGTATTTCTATCTCTTTTCTGGGCTGAGATAATTTCGTGCATAATGTCGGTTCTGACAGCTTTTCTAAAATCATTAGAACCTTAAGGTTTCATTTTTACTTCCATCTTTCTGCGTCTACATTGCTGTATCTTTCTTTTGGTGGATTGTAAGTTTGGCCCTTATGCTTAAAAAATTTATTCGCACAAAGGCTACGTAAAAAGAGTTACGCCTTTTTGGTCCAAACAGTGATTTAAAATATTCATCATAACTAAACTTCCGACATTATGCATCTAAGATTCCTTTAAATAACATTAAAACGGTTGCAGATATACGGCTTTATGCCTTTTGTTTTAGTAACTTTGTGAATGCATTGGTGGGCCAATGTGAAAATAAATCGTTATGGATGTGAACTACTTAAAATATGGCGCCAAAAAATTAGTGACATCGGGCATTATCCATTGGTCACGGCGTGTCCAATGACTGACACTAAATCAGTTTAAGTGTAATGAGATACATTGTGATTGGTCTTTGCGCGATCCTATGTCTGGCCGCCTCTCCCTTTGCTCCTTGCACGCATTGTTTCTGTTTATTTACTTACATTTCGGTGTTTTTGTTTTACCTTCGGCACAGATTAATTAATTATTAAATAGTTACCCTTCGGTCTGTTGGTGTTTTGTTAACTGATCAGTAGTGAGTGATTAAAAGTGGAGTTTTAGTTGTAATTTAATGATGGACGACAAAAGTGAAGTAAGGTAAAGTCACCAGTCATGGACAGTTTAAGGAAACATTTTTTGGTTTTTCTTTGTAGTTGGTTCATTTTTCAATACACATTCTTTTGGATTTGAAGGTAAATAAAATGTTCTTTTCTCAGTCATTATTCAATGTTCAGTTTCAGTTAAATGATCAGTAAAATAAAATATTATTAAAAAATAACACTCCTACTCAGGCATGGTCGAAGTAAATGATCCAATGCCGGACCTCCAATTATGGACTTCAATAATTATCCATCCATGCCTCGGGGTTTTTTGGTGGCAATAATTCGAATTCTCTTTCATGTTCAGGTTCTGAAGTATGGGAGATAGGTTGATCACTCCATGATAGTTGCGGCAAATGTCTTAGGTAGTTGCACGTGTCTTCACTCTTGGTTCACAAAAATGGAGCTTTGTCACCCCTACGTTTGACACGCATGCCCCACCAAACCATCACAGATGCTGGGTAGTGACCTTTTTCTACCATCGGAATTATCCTAGTAGCTTTTTGGGAGTTGTGTACATGCCCTGTCATTTTGACTATGATTTTTTTCTTCAACCGTAAAAAATCTCATCTGAAAAAAGAATTCCTCCATGGTCACCGCGCGTGGCGTGTCTCTGCAACAACTTTCATTTGAGACGAAAGGGTGCAGTCAACAGATGACCTGTCCTTTTTCGATAAGCCCTAAGGTATTATTTTATAATACGAGATAAATATTCCTGGAGGAAATTTTCATTTTCCCAACAATGATTTTCTGCTGACGGATTACTCAGACTCAAATACTCTTAAATAAATTGGGACAGAACTTATGGTAAGACTAGATAACGGCAGATCTTCACACATATTCCGGGCCAAAGAGAAAAAGCCCTCTTTTACGAAATCCGTTTCTTATTGTATCTATGGAAATATTTCGTGAAGCTGCCTTAAAGTTAGGAGCAAGCGGCTCTCTTTTCATTGCTCTATTTTGCAATTCTGTACTCGATTTCTCTTACTTCTTCGATAGTCTTGGCCATTTGTTCTTGTGTGTACTCGATTTGGACCTATTAGGATGAAAATGTTTTTTTTTGTATTGGGAATGTGTGAGCCTATTATGTACACCTAGTCATGGACAGAATTTCTAATATGTCCATTATTGGATAGAGTAATAATTTACTGCTGATTTATATTAGAAACAGTAAAATATACTTGAGTAAGCAGACGTATGACGTATTAAAGAAAACAAAAACAATGAAATCCTCTTTATGGACACTCTGTCCTGTCCATGATTCTGTGTACGTGCTTAAATAATATCCAGTAACGGACACCCAACGATAGGGTATTTAAATTCGTTGCGGACACCGGTAAAATTTAGGATTAGAATGCTAATGTAATTTCGGTTATAACATAAAAATAATGTATTACCACTATTCATAAATCATTAAATGTCGTGAAATCCAACGACGATACACCTGACACAAAATAAAACGTTAAGTGTAACTTATAGGGCGTCGCGATTCTTATAAGAAATTAAGATTCCCGACACTTAATAGGTAATACCGCGTAACTAACAACCGTAAAACACCGGCATGGAAATGACTATCGGCTGTCAAACAGTTGGTATGGGAGCTTAAATACTGGCATCACGGATTTATGTTATTACTAAATATAACCGCCGCCCGCGGTTTCACCCGCGTGATTCCCGTTCCCGTGGGATTTGATCAAAATCCTTTCTTGCGGATGCCTACGTCATAACATCTACCTGCATGCCAAATTTCAGGCCGATCCGTCCAGTAGTTTGGGCTGTGCGTTGATAGATCACTATGTCAGTCAGTCACCTTTGAGTTTTAATTTATTTACATTTGAAAAGAAAAACCAGATTGCTTAATTTTAATTGTTAATTATAAACTGTCCATGGCTGGTCCGCGTCCATCATAGGTGCCTTTACTTTAAGTACATTCAAAATACTTATATCTGATCTTTATAACCTTTATCTTGACGCTTACCTAATAATCAACCGTGTTTATTATCGGTATGAATAAAATAAGTAAAAAAACTACATAAGTGTCTGTGTGTATAACTAAGTGTGGGTAAAAAGTCTAGTCAATTAAGAGACGTCCGACTTTTTGCCAAAAAAACCCAGTTAATAAATGAACACTATAAGTCGCATTTGCAGTTTCGTCTTGTTAAGTTATAATAGATATTGATTTATTGTTTAGGCATTACGTTATATTTGGACATACACCTCACATTAAATCACATTTAATTACCTAAATTGAAGGCATAAAGCCGTATGGGCATATACTAATTAGTTGAACAAATACATTGAATAATTTTAGTGGCATAAAGGCGGATATCATCATTTTTTTAAAATAAGTTAATTTTTCACTGTTTAGAAACATTGTTTTTAAACTTTAATTATAAAGCTAGGAAAGTTACTTATTTAGCTAAATAAATGCAAAGAAATCATTTACGTATTGTTTGTACTTATTAAAATATTTGCCGATAAAATTGAATTTTTATTTTACTCTCTCCTGTAAAGTTGGCAAAATCGACATCCGCCCTAATGCTTCTAAGCTCTAGATTTATTCAAACCGCTCTCAGTTCGGAAGTGATCTGATGTACTGATTTTGATGTATTATCCTACTGTGAATACCTACAATCTATTGATAACATTATTACCGACGCCGCAAAACACCGCGCCAAGAAAAATATTATTCTATAAATGTACGTAAAGCCCGCGGACTCTGTAAGCTCTATTTTTAAGTTTTTCAATACTCGATATAGGGATATTTTCAGCACCAGGACTCCTCAAAACAGATTTTATTTAAAAAAAATTGTGGTACTCGGTAACCTGAATACGTACTATTGTATATAGACAGAGATTACAACAGATACCTTATCACTTCAGTTTTAAAGTCGGGAACACTTTCTAGTTATATTTTTAATACTGTAATA
Source organism: Mecyna flavalis (assembly GCA_949319885.1). Taxonomy (NCBI): domain Eukaryota; kingdom Metazoa; phylum Arthropoda; class Insecta; order Lepidoptera; family Crambidae; genus Mecyna; species Mecyna flavalis. The sequence continues at coordinate 8,226,190 of OX439426.1, forward strand.
TTATTACTAAAACAATCATAAACGAATTTCGTTTGTGTTAGGCTTGGCGTTGTAGATATAAAACATACAAATGAATTGTTTTGCTAATTCATTTGATTATTGCGATTAGTCCGGTCAATGAACGATTTGTTATGTCTCGGTCGTCCAATTCTTCAGTCACTTCAAAAGCAAAATACTAATACCCTGATACTTCTTACACAGTAACAGAAGAAATGCTCTTGGGTAATGTTTGGTTAGATATAAGTATCTTACCGTTTATTCGTAGGAGTACCAATGCTCGAAAATTCCCATAAAATCGACAACTTACTTGTTGCTGTGAGTGCTCAATACAACAGTGAATTTATTAGTTGTTATTAAGTCAGCTAGTACCATTGGATATATAAATAAACTTCAGTGATCTTTACGCAAACCTGGGAATTATTTAAAAGATAAAAATACATGAGATATGTTGACTGCTTTAAGATAACCATGACTTGTTTATTCCACGCGGTAAAAGCAAACCACACTGGGTACGAAAAGAAACGAAGATAATGTCGCTCAAGTCTCCAAAGTCTTTTCAAAGTTGGGTTCACTCACCATGCTAAATACAGCATCGCACGTCGCTTCGCTATCATCAGTGGGCGACATAAGTGATACGAACGTGTGTTGTTTTCTTCGCGTGATATGACTGATGTTTGTTTTGTTTCGTTTGTGCAGGTGGAGCAGTGTCGCGGTGAGTGGTATGGGCGTGCGGTGAGACCCGGCCGCGGCGTGCTTCAAGATGACGGAGGGCGAGAGACAGCAGAGCGCGGGTGGCACCAATGCCGCGCCTCAACACAGAAAAGGGCACAGGTCATTGAACTTTACACAGTTTTTCATTTACATTTTTCTAATAAGACTCCCAGTTGCATGACAACTAAGGTGAATGGTCGGGACTGTAACTCTTTAAGATGGTTTGACATTATGGTTATTCAGTAGTATCTAAGATATTGGACGGCCATATAACAAATATAAATAAACATACATGAAAATCAACAGATATTACCTCCAGACATACATCAAATAAACTATCAACTATGTAACATGCCCATGACATTCTCAACTCAGTAAAGGTATGATGTCAAATTGGTGATAGCAGGATACGATATCAAATGCTAGGGTAGGTACTTGTCATTGATAGCTTTGTCACAGAATATATACTAAATTAGCTTTGTTCACTCGAGAGATAATAGTATGAGGCAAAACATATTTTTGGGCTAAACATGTCTGCTTTTTTTAAAAACAGACTAATCCGTCTATAATTATATTCATAATGCCGATTGTCGGGGCATATTCATCAGTCGGTCTATGACACAAACCTATATCGATTTTTGTTGTTTACATAATAATTCTCTCAATTTTATCCTTTCTTTTGAAGAAAGAAGCAGCAGAAGAAGCTATAATCCGAATATTTATGAAATAGTTTTTTATCCTTATTATAATGGACGTCCATCATCCGTTAAATTATTATGACCCACTTTCAACCAGCACTTATTGCCTGCTGGTTTAGATTCAGCTTGACTCATGCGCATTGATAGCTACCGCTTTGATTTCATAGTATATAGAATTTAACGATCGATACCTAGGTAGAGCATTCTTGATGTGACAACAAACGCGCAATTATTTGTGAGGAAAAATAAAATGACAAAGTAAACGAGAGACTTTCAAATGCCATAGGTAATTGTCCATTAGAAAATACTCTTAAAACTAAAGCTGGCTCTGCTTTTTGAAATATTAAATTTTTCACTAATCTGTCATCCTGCAATGTATAAAAAGTAAATTCTTATGTTCATAAAATTCTCTCTTGTCTCACGAAGAAAATGTTCCACTTTCCAAATACAAAAAAAAAGAAGTTTTTATTTTACTTGCGTCCATTTAATTTTTTTGAAATTGTGACACAATTGTACCTTTAAGTTCTTTCGGAATACATACCTAACAAGTACTTAATTTCCATCGATCACAATTCACGTCTTGTCTGCCATATCAATTAAATCATATTTAACAAGATAAGACGATAGACGGGTTATGGTATGTCGTTTTGTCAACAGTAAGACTATAGATGGATTAACATAATAAGCATTGTTTTGTATTATCAATGCTTATTTTTTAAATTCATCAGACAGCAAAATAAATATAGCTGCATATTTTCCCGGTAACATAAGTCGGATATCTCAACTGTAAATGCTGAGCTGCTTTTTCCGTTGAATGTTCTATTTTCTAGAAGCAATAGAATCGAAAACATTGGAATTAACTTCCAATAACATCGACCGATCACAATCCTTGTCTAGTATATCGATTATTAATGAGATAATCCTATCGATCGATTAACGAGCATTGCCGTGTACAATGTCTCCACGGGGCAATGTAATCACGTCTGTAGTTTTCATTGTTATAAAACATTTATAGCTTCGGCTTTATTTGATCTTTACGATCAGGATGTTTGGAACATGAACGCTGTCTCAATCGACATCTGGTTTTCAATAATATTTACGTGGGTGTTTATGTATTGCTACGGGGTGTAAGGTTACCTGTGATATTTTCACATTAATTTGCAAATATATTTATTTATTTTATTTATAAAACTTTATTAACCACAAAATAAGGGTACCAAAGGCGGCCTTAACGAAAAAAATGACCTTTTTAATTAAATTATAATACATAATAGCTTTTATTGAACAGGGATAAAACGAAAACAGCCAAAATCGGATAAACCACTCGGACGAACCCGCGGGCGGACGGAATGCTATTGTCTAATTTGGATCAAACTACTTTACCTCACCTAACGTTACAGTTAAGACGATTGCTTGTTAGGAAATAACCTTTGTCTTGCAAACAACGATTTTTACTGGCAGATTAATAGACGTTTCGAAACGCTAAATTGAATACAGGATTGCAGAACCGTTTTAAATCTCTCTGTTATATACTGGTTGTTTTTTTTGGGGTTATCTATAATAGTCCAGTCAACGAAGCCTTAACTTTGCCATTTTAGAGGAAAAGCTGAAACCGGTGCCAAATTTTTTCTTATTGACACCGTAATAACATACAAAAAATGCAGGGTCGTGAGTCACCGGGGTCATACGAAAAAAAAATGGAAAAGGGTGAAAAAATGACTTTTTCCCAAAAATCTCGATATCTAAAAGAGATATGAGAAAAAGTTTTAGACAAAAGATGTAGAGAATTACTTTGTCTACAGAAAAGATTACTATCAATTACGCGTATCGCGCACCGTGTGCTAAAAAATCGAGTACAAAGTGCACATATTGATGTAGAACCAAATTAATAAAAATAAGACGGAAATCACTTTGGGAATATCGTAGAATGCATAAAAATAATTTTTAATTGAAAAATTTGTAAAAATTCTATTTAAACGAAAAACATTGTTTGTGCGAATTTTCGCACTTTGTACGCGATTTCCTAGGAAACGGTGCGCGATACGCGCAAATTGATAAGAACATTTTTTGTAGACAAAGTAATTTTCTACGACTTTTGTCTGAAACTTTTTCTCATTTTTCCGTTAGTTTTCGAGATTTTTAGGAAAAACACATTTTTTTACCCTTTTCCATTTTTTTTTCGTATGACCCCGGTGACTCCTGACCCTGCATTTTTTGTTTGTTATTACAGAGTCATTAACGAAAATTTTGGCACCGGTTTCAGCTTTTCCTCTAAAATGGCAAAGTTAAGGCTTCGTTGACTGGACTATAAGCTGATTGTTTTATTTAAGGCAACCTTGTTCTATGCATATACACACTAAAACTAGCAATATTTTTCGGGGAAAACGTTTAATTAAATTGCTTTGCAACCCAAGCTTTCGACTACATTTATGTAAATTCTACCGCCATCTCGCTTCTGTTGAGTAAATAGTTCATATCGCAGTTTATCGGTATAAATAGAAAAGCGTTATAAATCAAATATAATATACGGAACAATGCGCTTGTTAAACATTGCATTTAAATAAGTGAAATTGTAATGTAAAAATAACATACTTTTACGCATCTACGCAGAATATTAGATTTACGATTGACTTCATAATGCATTTTTAATTACTTACTTCCCCATTTATCGACATTGCAATGACCCCGCTTTAGGGATGGCGATTCTTTCCAAAAAAAATCGATTTTTTGAATCGATTCGAATCGTGACCCAATGAATCGATCCACAAAAAATCGAGGCCAAAAAGATCGATTTCTGAAAAATCGATCTTTTTTCAAGTTGATTTATAATGTATTATAAATAAAGATCGGATATTCGGATGCATATTTACCTCAAATTGAGGTATTGTCATAACATGGAAAGCACTTTTGTATCGATAAAATCGACTCGATCGACAAATTTAGTTTTTTATTATTAAATCAAATCGGGTGTGCCGTGTGTAGCTATATTTACTTATTTTAAGGTGTTAATATGGAGTGCACTTTTGTATCAAAAAAATTTGGGGGTTTTGGATTTGACAAATTAAATTTTTTATAACAGAAATAAAGATTGCCTTATATTTTTTCTTTAATTTTCAAAAGATTTTTATCATTCGAATTCACAGATGACGGAGAAATGGCCGGGCATATATAAAAAAAATACATCCAATCGGATATATTACCTCCTCCTATTTTGAAGTCGGTAAAAAAAATGCCACATGCTAAAGACGTCAATTCCCACCGTGATATCGACTAGATTCGCATGTACTAATTTCCCGGAATCGCGGGATTACTTATTAAGGAAAAAATATTTTTTAAGAAGGCGCTTCCATAATATTGTAGCAAAAATGAACTTTAGGTAAATAATTAGCATCCTAATATCCGACCTCTAATGATGACGCAACAAGAAATGTCAGTCACGGATACAGACAAAAGTCAAAGATTACAAACGTTACATAAAGAAAGGCGCAGGAATCCAAACATTCAGCCATTTCGCGAGTTTTCGAATAATCCTTTAACCGGCAGCCGGCAGCACTCTTATAATACGCGTACTTACATTAAATTAATTGTAAATACTTTTTTGGTTTATACCAAAACATAAAATAAAATCGAATGTCGATTTTCAAGGGTAAAATATCGATTCACTGAATCGATTCAGTACTACATATCGATTTAAAAAATCGATCTTTTTGGCTCAAAAAATCGATTCTTCGATTAATCGATCTCAGATCGCCATCCCTACCCCGCTTATGGGGTAAGTAGATTTTCATGTACCTCCATTTATTATGGATTGGAATTAAAACTCTGAAAAAGTAAACTTTTCTGTTGAATTCGGTGTGTTATCTAAAAATATACGGTGGTAAACCGTATTCCGCTTAAATTAAACCCTCATGCGTCACGCGTACATGCATTTCTAATCATCAGCCTTTTATGTGTCCTATCACGTTCAAAACAACTTCGGTTAGCAGTTAGACACATAGAGGTGGCGTGGCGACCACGCCTTACACTAAAGAATATTTTGAGTAATATTTGATTAGGCATCATCGCCCCACCACACTGCAGACTCGTCCGAACTTGTGTGTACTGGCTCTCACGTTGACATAGCCCGAACACAGTTGTCCATATTTCATTACCTCACCAGGTACAAAATATAAGATACATCAGCGGTGAAAATGATTACTTGATTTATCAATTTACCAACCCCTAATTTTTATGCAATATGTACTTATTTATACGCGCGGTATTGACTCGAGAAACTCTAGCTAAAGTTCTTTTCATGATAGAGTTTAGTGCACGTGAACGAATGTTATCACTAAGTTAACTACTTAATTACACAGTTTTATTTGCCTTTTACGTCTGCTGAACAAAGATCATTTTCGATTACAACACTAATAAACGTTTGTATATTGTATTCTTGGTTTGTTCGGGATTTGAATGATCGAATTTAATTTTACTACTTTGCGAATTGTAGACAGACATGATGTCTGTCTCTAAATCGTCACCTGGTAGGAGAGATTAAATACCCGTATATAATCTTCCCATTAGAACAACACAAAATAACAATTATGCCCAAAACATCAGACCGAAAAACATAATCAAAACGTTTTATGTTACAAGTAGGTATACCAATTATATTAAAATTTGCACGGTAACAACAAGGTCGTGTGTTTTTTGTCATTGGTGGGTATATGAATGGGGTCTTAATTATATTCTTATGTGCAATGGATTAATGATAAAATTGTAAGCCGCTTATATGGAAAAGAAGAGAGAGAAAGCTTATTACTTACATATAAAATTGAAGTCTGTATGGACTGAATAATATTTCATTTGAATAATAAAATATTTTCTGTTCCACTTTTCTTTTGACTTACTTTGACTTAATGTCCTATGACCCCGAAGTGGGGCAGAGGGCGTCCACAGTAGTTCTCCATCTCGTTCTGTCTTGAGCTTCGCGTTTGACTTCACTCCACGTTTTGCCGATTTTCTTAGCCTCGTCTATCACAGTTCGCCGCCAGGTTTGCTTAGGGCGGCCACGTTTTCGTTTTCCTTGTGGATTCCAGTCCAGAGCCTGCTTAGGGATGTGATCGGAATCCCTTCGGAGAGTGTGGCCAATCCAGTTCCACTTGCGGCGTTTGATCTGTTGGTCGATCGGGGTTTCGTGACAGCGGTCCAACAGCTGTTCGTTGGATATTTTCTCCGGCCAGTACACACCGAGAATTCGGCGAAGACAACGGTTGACGAAGACCTGCAGCCTGTGCGAGATGACTTTGGTGACCTTCCAAGTTTCGCACCCATAGAGCAACACGGATTTGACGTTGGACCCGAATATCTTGAGTTTAATCCTTCGAGTCAGTTTCCGTGATTGCCATACGGGTCGAAGTTGGGCGAAGGCACCTCTAGCCTTGGCGATACGCGAAGTGATGTCCTCTTCAGTACCCCCAGTTTCCGACACGACGCTCCCGAGGTAGGTAAAGTAGTGGACTCGTTCCACATCCTCTGCTCCAATACGTAGCGGTGTGTTGTTCTCTACTCCAGATCTCATTTCTTGGGTCTTTCGGCAGTTAATTTTCAATCCAGTGCAGCCCGCTTCCCGATGCAAGTCGTCCAGCTTTGACTGCATGTCACGGTGTGTGTGGCTAAGTATGCAGAGATCGTCGGCGTAGTCCAGGTCTTCTAAGACATCGGTTATTCCCCATTCTATCCCGCGTCGCTTGTTGCCATATGCGCGATGCATAATCCCGTCTAGGACAGCCAGGAAGAGGAGAGGTGAGAGTAAGCATCCTTGGCGGACGCCCGCATGTACCTCGATGTCTTCGGAGATGAGGCCTTCGTGCGTAACTCTACAGGAATATTTCCTGTAGATGGCCTTCAGAAGCTCGACAATCTTCTGCGGGACACCAATGTCGGAGAGTCGGGACCATATGCTTGCCCACTTCAACGTATCGAAGGCTTTTTCGAAATCCACAAAGGTGAGATAAATCTCCCTTTGCCATTCTGATGCCTGTTCTAGAATGATACGAAGAGTGTTTATTTGGTCAGTGCATGATCGGTTCGGGCGAAAACCAGCCTGCTCATTGCGAAGTAGAGGTTCGACGGCCCCCGACAACCTGTCCAGGATAATCTTGCAAAAAACCTTAGACGGTATCGAGAGCAAAGTGATACCTCTCCAGTTGCTGCATTGGCTAAGATCCCCTTTTTTCGGCACAGTTATTAAAAGACCCTTATTCCAGTCGTCTGGTAGTTCCTCTTCTGTCCAGATTTTTGCTATTAGGGGTGTCAGTGCTTCGACGGCGGAGTATAGGTCGGCTTGCAGCATTTCCGCGGTAATAAGGTCGAGACCAGGGGCTTTACCAATTTTTAGGGACCTTATCGCCTTAGCCACTTCGTCGCGAGTTGGGGGGTCGACATTTATTTCATGCAGCCTTGGTGGGGGTGATGAGTGTTGTGGTATATCAGGCGTGGGTAGCGTTATACAGCGAAAGACCTCCTCGAAGTGTTCACGCCAGCGTCGCAGTTGCCCTTCGGATGTCACAATAAGCTGCCCATCTTTAGATTTTAGAGGCTTCCTCTTGGGTCTACTGTTTCCTGCCAAGGTTTTTGTAGCCTTGTACAACTCTCTCAGGTTGCCAGAGTTAGCAGCGCGTTGGGCATTATCGGCAACAGCGTCAGCCCACATTCTTCTGTCTTTTCGAGTGCTGCGGTAGATTTTCTTGCGAATCTGGCGCTGTTGCTGTCTGAGTTCGGCTAGAAGTAACTCGTCGGTGGTCTGTAACAGCTTTAGATGTAGCTCTCTGCGGTCGCTGATAAGCTGCCATGTGGTTTGTGACATCCAGTCCTCGCGTGAACGTGAATTGTGCCCTAAGACTGAAGAGCTGGTTTCTGTGTAGACCATTTTAATGCGATTCCACTCTTCGTCTACTGAGTCTCCATCAATTTTGAGGTCAGAGAAACGGTTTCTGAGTTCGAGTCTGAACTTGGTGCAGGTGTCAGGGTCTCTGAGTTTAGCGACGTCGAACCTTCTCCCTACCTTGCCAAATCCCCCGGCTGTTCGTGCTACCGCAACCTTGAGGCGCAGTTCGGCAACAACCAGATGATGATCGCTGTCGATATCAGCACCTCTTCGGTTTCGGACATCGAGCAACGAGGCGCGCCATTTAGAACTAATGGCAAGGTGGTCGATCTGGTTTTTGGTTATGCCATCGGGTGAGTTCCATGTGTACTTGTGGACATCTTTGTGGATAAATAGTGTGCCGCCGATGGTCAGGTCGTGATTTTGGCAAAACTCAAGAAAGCGTTCCCCATTCTCGTTCCGTACTCCAAGTCCTTGTGTGCCCATGTGTCGCTCGCAGTTGGTGTTGTCGCTCCCCACTTTTGCATTCAGGTCTCCCATGACGATTACTATGTCCTGTTTCTTGATGACGTTAAAGGTGGCATTTAGTGCGTTGTAGAAATCGTCTTTGGTATCCTCTGCAGATGTGTTGGTAGGGGCGTAACACTGCACTATGGAGATCTTCCGGGCTCTTGAGTTGAAGCGGGCCCAAATGATTCGGTCTGAGATCGGTTTCCAGTCTAAGAGGCTCTTCTTTGCGGCATCTGAAAGAAGTAAACCGACTCCGTATTCGCGGGTGTCCTCCTCACTTTCCTTACCGGAATATAGGAAAGTCAAGCCCTTAGACGTTCTCAGTTCACCGAAGCCATTTCTACGCACTTCGCTGAGACCTAGAACTTGCAGGTTGTATCTCAGCATTTCTGCTTCTGCTTGGGCCAGACGGCTGTCGTCGCTGAGCGTACGTACGTTCCAAAAAGCTACTCGTGTCCGTTTTTTCATGCCAAAGGTCGTCGTTAAAGAATCGGTCCGGTTTCTTACTGTGTTCGTTTCGTTAATCAGTTGGTTTTTCGGGCAAGCGGGTGATTAACCTACTGTACCCTAGCCCGGCGGTGGGGCTGCCACCTCAAGAGCTTCCGGGCGCGCTCGGTTTTGTTCGGGTATCCTCCCTAGTGATAGGATTCTGTTTTGAGGCGCAGAATATTCGCCTTTCGCCCTGCATCCTCAGCAGCTGCAAGTCCTGGTAGTGGCACGCGGAGCGTGTCTGCAGCAGGTCCCAGGGTGGACGACTTCGGACGTGGATGACGCGGACTGGCCGGGGTTCTGTTTAATTGGTGTTCCACTACTTAACACTACAGATGGTTTCTTGGTATTTTATAGGTAATGCCGACCTCACTACGTCAGCGATTCCCACCAAGACCGTGCCCCGGCTTCCCACCCCAACTTTTCTTTTAAACAATGTTAATTTAAATAACACATGCTTAATATAAAACATTTGTCTTTTTGAAGGGACCAATGTCAAAAACTCTTTCAGCACTAAAATTAAGCCGTTGGTCCTGCGCCTGGTCTCGGTCGGTCGTGTCAGATGCTGTCCCACAGTGCTGTGAGGGAGTGCATGCACCTGCGTTAGCGCACACACTTGTGCACTTAAATAGTTTATCCTGCGTAGTTAGTTGTTTGCAAAGATTGGCCGCTGTAGCTGAAAAATCGGTTTAAAATATCTTTCATATATTATCAATGTGTTTCAATATAATGTAGGTATGTCTACATTATATTGAAACACATTGAGAAAGCTGACATTTCTAAAGGCATCGATCGAGTATTAATTTATACAGGTATCGTATTTTAAAAAATTTTAAAAAAGACAAACAAGATAGTAAAATAGTCAAATTTTGATTAAATAGCATGTCTATTACTCGTTACAAACGAAATAAGACACACCCTCGTATGAGTCATTACTCATCATACCTTCGGGAAAACTACCGCTGCGCATAAATTCATTCAGTGATCAACCACCCGATAAGGATGATAACCACATAGCGAGTTTGCGACATATGCCCCACATTATACCTCATCGCACGTGTCTCTGATATCATCTACAAGTTTTCGGGCATCTTGACTCATACTTGCTAGTATGGCTGCAGTGACTTAGCCGTACGCACCTTAAAATAAAACGAAATGAATTAAAAGTGACCAATCTCACGTCGCGCATGCCTCTTTTACTAGTTCATTAACTCCGTAAAAAAAGTTTATGTCGTAACTTAATATTATTACTGTATTTTTATTTATTATTATTATTTTATACAATTATTATTGTTTATAACTGTAAAATGTTCGTGACGTACGAAACACGCTTTGTTTTTGAAGGATTGTAATGGTGAGTTCATCACGTCATGCGAGTACAATATACTTTTTAGTACTATCTTAGCAACATGTAAATTGAATCATAATTAGTGTTTTGATTCTCTCATTACAAGATATTAGACGTACGTTTGTAAACAAAGTGCATTGCTTCCCACGATTTCCTAAACACTTTCCCCTCATCACACTTATGTATTATTAGATACACTTAAATTACTACTACACTATTGTTACGAGCGAAATAGTATTTTGACGTTAACTTTTTTGCTAAAATGTCACACCGCAGAGAATCGTTTCAACAATATTATGAGTTCCGTAACGAGCTGCATTTGATGATAGTTGTTGATTTGTACCGTGTAATTTTCTTAATGTTATAAATTGTAGAACAACCACATTCATATTTCTTGATGATAATGTGTAATAAATTGTGATGTAATAATACATATATTTTGCAACAGCTTGGTTAGGTTACAAAATTTCTACTGATAGTGTTATTGGCATGATTCTGTATCTGTTTATATAATATCAATATTTTTATTGTTCAACAGGAGACAAGAGTCAATGTATGCTATGACGGGACTGTATGCGGAAACTGGAGGAACCGAAGGTGGTGGGGACGACGCAGCTGGACCCAGCACTCCCCCGCCTCCCTCCCATCCTCCCCGAGAACCCGGAAAATGCCACAGCCGAAACCCCTCTGCTGGCATTTGCGACAGGTAACAACATCATTACAAAAGTCCTGTTTAATAAAAGGATAACTATTCATTCCTATGTTAACAAATGGCTTTGTTTACAGAGATCGCGAGAGGGAGAAAGAAAAGCCCCGGCAAATTTTCCCAGAAATATTAGACATTCCTCATGACGCACGAGACTGCGGGATCTTGTCGTGGAGACCGCTATTCATCCAGAGATTTTCTAGTATTAAAGTAAGTTGCATTGAGCAAACGAATGCTTGCGATAGAATTATGTATTTTATTTTTGACGCATTTGATTACGTAATATTATACATGAAATATAACAATTTATTTTCAGGTATTCGTATTTTTCCTTTCGTTCCTGGTGACGCTGCAGCAGGCGTTAAGCTCGGGATACATAAATTCTGTGATCACAACAATCGAGAAGCGTTTCGAGATTCCCTCGAGCCTCTCGGGGCTCATTGCGAGCAGTTACGAAATCGGGAATGTCATCACCGTAATCTTTGTTTCATACCTCGGCAGTAGGAGACACATTCCAGTTTGGATAGCAGTTGGTATGTCGAATGATTTACATATTTCATCATCCTATACCTAATACAATATTTTTAGTGCATATAATAATGTTAAGTTAATCTTTGTTTTAGGTGCTGTTATAATGGGTATCGGGTCATTAGTGTTTGTTGTTCCACATTTCATAGCGGAAGTGAATAGTGAAACACTGATGAACAATAAGTCAGATGACAATATCTGCCGGTTGCCAAGAGCGCTAGACCAGGATATGGGCGGACTGGGTCGCTTGTCTCAAGGCCTACCACCCAGTAACTTGAGACCAGACAATTGTATAAAAGTACGTATCGTAAGTAACGTCTGATTTCTAACTGTACTGAGAACACTAGTTACTTATCGATTTGTTTTCTTCGCCAGAGTTCTCCGAGCACTTTCGTGCCGGTAATGGTATTCGTGGTGGCCCAACTACTGCTCGGCTGTGGCGGATCGCCGTTGTTGACACTCGGCACGACATACGTCGACGATCACGTTCGCCCCGAGTCTTCCAGCATGTACATAGGTGAGCTATACAATTTTATTATCCATCTAGTTTGAAATTCCTAAAAATCATACAGTCGTTTTGCCCTCGGATGACCCTTCAGGACATAAATTGCATGTCTTTATAGACTGCTGCGTCGCTCGTAACCGCGTGATGTCCCTCTCATAAACTGCTTGTAACGCGAAACGAGTCATTGAACCTAATCAGATCGAACTCCGAACATACCTTTTTATTGGCTATTTATAATTCGCTCGTTCAATTTGGGTCAAACAAATAAGACTGCAATTTTATCTTTCGATTGATGATTCCATTATAAGATGATTGAGCTCGATTGGAAATAAATGCGCCTGACTAGAAATAGATTTTCAATTATAGTTTAGAGCAGCACAGTAGGTATTTGCATTTTGAAAATATCGATGCTTATGAACATTTAAACAAATAGTATATAGAATTGATTTATCATACATCCTGGTAAACGCAATTTTGTTTTTTATTGATAAATGAACCGTTCCTATTTCGCAACTACTTTACCAGCCACTTATCATGGGATATTGTGGACATAAACTTGTTTGTGATTGATAGTAATGTCAACATTCCAGGAATATTTATTATAAGGTCTGCCTACCAAATCTTTTTTTAGATAATAGATTTAATAGACGCCTATTCGATCAGCTGCTGTTTATGTTACCAATTCAATATTATTAGTTATACGAGTATCTATAAAAAAATCCTATTATAAGCTAATGCGTTGTGGCTTTCGATATTATAGTTCGGTAGTTTGTATTGATGCATTGCAGTAATTAGGGATCGTTGCGGCGGGCGTCATAAACTACTCTTATCTTTGCTTTTAAACATATCAAATGCGCAGTGTTTGTAACTGGCCATACGATTTAGCTACGTGAAGCATATAAAACTGCAGGATCACTTTAATAATTGAATCCATCACGAGGTTGTTGAACCCGCACGTGGTTGCTCTTCGCGTGTCGCGGTGCGATGCAGCTCTTATCAGTCTGTTTGTAGCTATTAGGCGTTACGCAGTCGTACACACTTTTGTAGCCGACACGGCACACAATTGTAACATTGTCTGTCTGTCTGGCTAGTATCCAACACAAAACACAAATGTGTGTACGTCTGCGCAGCGCCTTACGTACACATTGATGGTACGGTACTTTATATCTGCATTCTTATTGGCGTCTCCAAGTGTATATTTTGATACAATTCAGAAGTAGCATCGGTAAAATTCAAACAACGTAGCCTTCCGAATGACAAAGTAGCGCTCCATAAAACACCATTTTTTACACGAAATGAGATCGTTTTTTTTTAAATTAATGCATTATTTTCAGTACTTCAATATTTGTAGAACTAATTAAGTGTAAGTAGTTGCTTATTCGCTGCTGCAGCCTCAATATAAAAAGAATGCTATTAATCCCATAATGGTCTTATTCATAAAAAAAATAACAGTGTGACGCAAATACTTCAAACATAATCGATAAAAATAGAAATTACTTTGCTGCGAAACTAACATAGCAGTTATTTCCATTGCTTACGCAGTAACATTTCGTCTAATTGCTTCGTTGTTAACCTAGGAAATAGTGGCAGCACGAATACTCGCGTTTCAAGTGTAATCCCTTACCTTACCATGATGTACGCACCGTTGGGTTTCAATAAACAAGTACATAAATGGTAAGACGTATTGCGAGCGTTTTTCGTTAATATTTTCATTTTCATTAAAATACTTGTGATGTGTTCTCATTTCGTTTGTCAAGAACTGTTTGCTAAATCTAATGAAATACCTACTTCGTACCTATTAGGTGTTATGTTTTATATTAGATCGCGGGAATGTCCCGTTTGACGTGGCTGCGGTCAATAAACGCGAGAGCGACGTTCAAAGGGTCTCATATAGGTAGTTCTCACAACGTCTACCTACTCTCTGTTTTATAAATCGCTATAGACGTACATACTTGAATATTTATGCTAGTGTCGTTAAGTCTCATACGCAAACTAAGCTGAGCTTATGGAACCACACAGGGGATTATGAACCACACATATACTCATAAATACATAACATAGGAAATAAAACTAATATACACATGCAATGTTGGTATTTTGAGGGAATAAAAACTCCCAGATCTCTTCAATTCAAATGCCAATCCTGTCCTCAAATATCCTAAAAATTGTCCTACTCCGTAAAAGTCGAAAAATTGCGACGTTGCTAATTCATAATTCGTTTAGGAAAACCTTTTACCTAACGTGCTATCCTAAAAAAACGTATTCGCGTCTAGACAAGGCAAACATAGAGGATATACAGTGGTGGACATATAATTAGAAACACTTCCGACGGAACTTAACATTATACAAAATATTTGAGCGAATTATACTTTATATTTGGAAATGAAACCTCAAATAGCATAAAATATGTTCAATAACTGATCATTTATTAGAAAAAGTAACAAAATATTAGCTAAACAAGTACTGATTCAATATTAAATTGCATACAAACAATTAAATGAGTTTTAAAGTACCAACAGTATTGGACAACTAATTAGAAACAATACAACAAAATAAAGATAAAACATTTTATGGGTTAAATTATTTGGCATTATATTATTTAGGAAATAGATACTGTGTATAGGCTACTTAAACGTATAATTAATATTTTGTTGCATATCATTTATTATTAAAAACAGCACTACAATGACGTGGCATTGATTCAAGCAATTTCATACATTTTTCTAGTGGGATTGAATTCCATGCTTCGACAAAAGCTTCGTGTTCGTTGTGACTGCAGTTACGTTTATTTGAGACTTTTTTAACGACAAGCCACAGATTTTCTATTAATGGGATTTAAATCAGAGCTATTTGCAGGCTAGTCTAAGACGGAAATACGCTGTTCCCTAAAAAAATATTTCACACTGTTGGCGATTCAGGTTCAGGTTTCCAGGGGATTTTCCGCTGTTGGCGGTGTACAGGGTCATTATCATGCTGAACGTTCCAGGATACTGGCAAATTGTCGTCGTAAGAGTAAGAATTCATTGTCTTTTTTATGATATTTTTGTACTGCAGTTGATCAATTGTGCCTTTAATGTTACAAACGGGTTCAACTTCACATCCAGAAAAACATCCCTATACCTTGATATTGCCGCACCCGTGCTCGACAATGCTTTTAGTGTATTTATAATTAAAAGCATGGTTAAAATTGGACGTCTAACTTGCCATGTTTATCATAGTTTCATCTGAAAATAAGACTGTTTCTAAATTCGCACTGTCCAATTGACATTTTTTTAACGAATAAAAAATCGCTTCTCTCGATGTTGCTTAGTAAGAAGCGGTACCTTTTGAGAAACCCTCCCAAACAGTTATGATTCCTCTAATCTACGGCGTACTAGTCTTGGCGAGACATTTCTAGGGTCATCAGGCGAAAAAACTTAATTTTTAATCTGGTTTGACCCTTTTAAACGGGTTTTTTGTAGCAATACGTACGATTAGCAAAACTTCTTTTGAGCCTTTCTAAGAACATTTTTAATAGTTCCGTGTCTTTTATGATGTGAAATAGCATTGGAAACTTAATTTATGGAACATTTTAAATGTATAGCTATTCTCCTGTACGTCCATTTTTTCTCGATGTGCAAATTAACAATTTTTGCCTAGTAGACGCGTCCTAACTTTTATTTTTGCCCATATTTAACAAAAAATCGGGAACGAAATTAAAATTTGATGTTTTATTGCCGCCAAAACGATACAAATAGCCAAGAAATAAGTTTTATTGTTTTCAATTTCAAAAAGAAAATTTTCCGTGGATCCTTTTCTAAAGTGTTTCTAATTAGACGTCCAAGCGCCAGTAACAGAAAATAAGCTATGTATGCTTTAAAATCTTTTTATGGTGAAGTTTAGATAGTTTTGTTTTTTTTAATGTACTCTATGAGTATTCTAAATTGAGTCGCTATATTATTGCATAATAATTAAAAATTGGATCTATAAACTTTTCACGAATATTGTATGTGGATTTCAAACTTTCATAGTTCATATGAAGTGTTTCTAATTATATGACCACCACTGTAGGTAACCTCTGATATGAATTAAATACGTACAGGTACTTGAACTAATCCGCCAACTTTATCGCTGTACATAGATATTTTCGCATCGGTCGCGCAAAAGTCATAAAATTTCCAAAGGTGGCACGTACCGTAAAGGATTAAGTGCTGAATCGCATGGCGAGCCTCTGCGGCGGGGACTGCAAGCACCAAGCACGGTCTCGTGAGCTCGCTAGCCTCTAATAACTCCAGCCTGAGCTCCGGCCTTGACCCCCACCTGCTTACCCTAATGGCACGAATCGAAAGAACTATTTCTCTATGCACGCTATAGATATCAGATCGATATCTGGCTAACATTCAACAAAATCAATATAGCCCGTAAAAGTGGTTGTACGTACCTACCAAATGGTAAACTAAGGGAACAATGTCTTCAAATTACTGACCTACAATAAAGTGAATTGAAGTGAATAATATCAATCCATGTGAGTAGTAAAGTTTGGAGGTCGATCCTAAATTGAGATCGAGAACATTCTTTTAGCCTCAGGCATAATTATATACATTTGTCACCGGTATCGATTTTCCACCGTAACTTCACTCGCCGTGGCCGCAGGAAACAGCTGTCCCGGCTCGTTGGAAGTGGAAAACACGTAGTTTTTCCATCGACATTTCCGGATTTTATTTGAATCAGAACCTTTGAATTGAGAAGTGCAAAACTTTCGAATGAGGTATTGATTTTTAACTCGTTCAAACAATAAAGGACTGACTGAACTGAACGGAATATCATTTCTACACGAGAGTGAAATGCTAATCTGACGCGTTGCATCAGAGAACAGACTTGTATTTTGTATTGCTAGAAAGAACTGTAGGTACTAAATTCATAGAAAATTATTTTTGAAACATCAAATCAATAAGTATAACCCGATAACACTATAAATTTTACTATACCTTTCTAAAGATGAACAACTTTGTAGGTGTAGCTATAGGAATTAATTTATTTACTTACGAGAAGTCGTTTTTTTTTAAGTTTACGAAGTTGCTGTCGTTAAGGAAAATTTAATAGTATGTATCATACATAACAGTTATTTATTCATTCAACAATACGTGATGTTTTGCGGTCTTATGTTTTTTGGTTTGTCAGCTGGTTCCATGTCACTAGTTTTCTTACCTTGACATGATTTTGGTAATTAAATTACCTATTACGTCAAATCGCGCGTATTGAAATTTTATGAAGATTGAATTTCTTGCTTATGGAAAAGCAAGCAGTATATTAGGCTGAATTTACCAGTCTTCCTTTAAAAGCAGAGAGAGAAATCATTATTAAGGCCTAATACGACGCCATTGACATTTGCTCATTTTGCTGCAAGTCGCGCGCCATCTATTGTCATGTACGTACCTTTGCATACGTCACGGGCACAAGCGTAACACAGAGTACAATATTAATAGAGAGGGCATTATTGCTTTTCCAATTTAATTTTTTATGCAAAAATAAATTATACTATGCATGATGTATGTAGGCGTGCTAGGAAAGATCGAGGACTTTCCCGCGTGATCACTTTTGAAAAAATATACCATGCACGCGCATCGTGACTTCTTAGGAGCGGCGCTTGTAAACGTGACAGTCAAAAGTCAAAAAATATCTTTATTCATATAGGCATTCTTAGAAGCACTTACGAATCGTCAAAAACTAAAATATTCAAGTATAAAAGTAGTTTACATAAAAATACATATAATATATTTCGATACATACAATATACTAATAAATATACATAGATGTAATAGATTCTACCACCGGTTCGGAATGCTGTCATCTGGTCGAGAATTCACCGGCAAGAAACTCGCTAGTCACTCTTTTTCATCGCCATGTTTGTTTACAATTTGTTTGTTACAATTACTGATTAGTTTTAGAATACCAAGCCATACAGTATAAAGAATGAGACTATAATCGAGAAAAATCCGTGAGCCCTGGAAGACCAGTGCCCAAAGGTGGCACCTGCAGCACAAGTATGACGTATGTGCCAGCCGTAGTTTCACTCAACCATATTAGAGGGAATGTAACTACCCGACACATAGCGCCACCACCCCAAGCACATTTTAGCGAGCATGACCGCCAAGGTTACAAACTCTTCAGGATTCTTTGAATGAAAAATAAATTTATTTTTACTGAATTATAACATTTAATGTGTTACTGTATAATACTGCGATAATATAATAATACTGCACAGGATTTTAGCCATAAGGGTGATCACGCGCGGGTGACCGCGAATACCGCGATCGTACTATACAGCGTGGAATTTTAGTCGTTGTTTTCCCGCAGTAAAATGATTCTATCTTAGTAGTAAAATAGATTAATAAAGTTTTTTTTAGTTAAATCAAAAGTTTTACTATTATGATAGACGAAACTCGAACCAATAGTACTAGCTGCGTTGCGGAGGGTCACCGGCAGGGGTCATTGCACTTCGCGTTTATCAAAAAAATGATAAATTACTATTAACTAAAATTTAGTTTCCACTTTCCCATCAAACTCTAAAAAAAAAATAAAAAAAAAACTTGCAAAAATCGATAGTACTACTGAAGGTGAAGCGTTATGCTGCGGGAAAACAACGACTTAAAAAACACGCAGTATATCATATAATTATTTATTATAAATTCTGTAAATTTTACATTATCGTCGCTTAGAATAATTAAATTATTATATTTTAGCTACGACGTCATAGCAACAGCTAGAGTTTTTAACCGATATTAGGTCTTGTTTGCGTACCGCTAATTTTTCTTTCGAGTGTTGATTTTTTTAAGGTAAGGTAAGTCCTTAAGGGACTTTTTACATTGAAAAGGAAATCATTCAGGCTCTCCATATATTTTAGCCCTTTTTTCAAAGTGCCGGCCAACAAAAAATAATGGTACATATCGTTAGAACTAGCCATTTCAAGCAATACTTATTATGGCACGGAAGTTATGGGATCGCTCCAAAGTCAAAACCAACTTATACAAGTTCAAAGATTCGCTATTTTCATATATTTAATGATTGCTGAAAGTGCTGGAAAACATAAAACTATCTTTGATATGGCTATATAACTAATCTTATCAGACGTCACCACATCAGAAAACTGGCCAATTTCAAGGTCATACCGGGGGGCCAGTCTCACGGCTCAACACTGTCAACTTGTCAGGGATCTGTGCGACGTGCGTTAAGCCCAAACAGGACCCACTGTGCACCGGAGTAGACAGTGAACCAGTCCAGAGCCACTAGGATAGGATTCAAGCTGCCATGACCGAAGCGGCAAAAAGAGTGGACGTAAGCTTGACAAGGAGACTTGTTGGTGAAACGACTTAGAACCCGTGGAGATTCGGGGTAAGAAAGAACTCTTCAAAAAGTGGAAAGTGTCCCAATCTCTTTTAGACTGCGATTCTTACAGAGCTGCTAAGAAAGCTGTAGCTAGAGGTAGGCAATACCTAAGAGGTGTACTATGGGTCAGAACAAGTGCCCCCGTAGTCCACCCAGGTGAACTTGCTAGGTGTACTACGGATCAGGAACGCCAATTGCAACCACAAAATGATAAGCTGAAATCATCTGAGGGGCGGAAGTTTATTTACCCTAGAATGTAGCAAATTCTAGGGCCCAACCACACAGGACACTACCAAACGCCGCTGTGTAAAAGACATTCATGGTATTCTGTTATGCGAGGACCACGTGGTGAATAGTCATTTGCCACCTCTATACTATTACTACTCTGTGCATTATTTGGTTCGGTTGCAATATTTATTTTTTTAGAGTTTATTACTTTACCGCTTAGGTACTTAATATTTTTTGGGTTTTCCTCCCATGTTACATTCTAAAATCACATAAATGCACGCAACGATATTTTAAATAAAATCTTTGACCGCATTTAGGATTTGACAAGCAACAATTACTGTCACCTTATAGACCGACAAACTTATCTGTTCACTACGGTCGGTTTAGTACTTCCATAAAATATCGTTTTAGAGTACATTTCACGTAGTTCCAATTTTGGCCACCGGAACAGATAAGTTTGTCAGTCTATACATAAGTCATCATAGTGCCTGATAATTTAAAATATCAAACTTTTCTTTCTGTGTGTTATGTAAAACTAATTAGGCGGTTTTATTAAACATTAATTAAATAAATAATAAACAGTCTGCTCCAAAATGAAGCAAGCGAGCATCTTCGGAATCACAATGCAAATATTTTTATATATAAGAATAACTTTTTCTCTAGTAATATTCACCGCGTTTTGGGAGCAGAAAATTCTACATATTTTGTGACAGATCATTTTATAAAGTTATGTTTATTTATTGTAAATTTATTTATTTGAAATTCTAAAAAGACCAGCATCTTCTACAAGAAACAAGCTTACTTTTAAAGGTAGATTTAGTACATGTAAGTATTTCAGGTCAAGGTATAAGTGAACCAAAAACATCAAATTTTGCCGTTTCACTTCGTAGTCGCCTTAACCTTTAAGTACCGACGTGCATTTTTTGTAACGTTAGTGCCGACGTGAGGCCTGAAAGGCCGCTTATATTATGTAGTTTTTCTTAAAGAAAGCGTTGATTTAAATATTTGTCTTTGCAATATGATGGAAAACAAAGGGTTTTAAGAAAAAATAGGCATAGAAAGAAAATAAACTTTGTTATATTTTTAAATTTATGACTACAATAATATTTGGCTTGAATTTTGGGGGAAAATCGGACTACTAGATATAAAAAATCATAACACAAAGAATAATCCTCTCAGAATATTAAAAAATAGTGTTTCTTACTTAAGACTAATTTAACTTTAAGAAAAAAAATACAGTAGGAACATAAAAGTTAAAGAAAAAAAAATGTCCACAGTCAAACTACACCTTAAATTCTAAGCACAGTCAGGGCACACTTGTTTCGCGCACTGTAAACAAACGTGTTTTTTGCACGAATAGCACCTATACGTCGATTTTCTTTTCAGTTTCGGTTGACAAGAAAGACATGTCTTGCGTGTCTTGACTTCTTCAGCTTCTTCAGATGCCTCCGGCTTATCAGAACCAAGTACTCTTGCCAAACTCATCCTAAGTTCACGAGGCAATCTTAGGTTATAAAATCTTCGCTTCATGTGCTCTAATACCAGCTGTCGAGCTAATTTTTTTATAAAGGCTCCCCTATCAGTTGGTCTTCCCACATGTACATCATGTAAAATATGAGAATTGACGGAACTTATATCCAAAATCCGGTAAAAAATTGTCATAGGCCATCGTCTTGATCGGCGGCTGCAAGTGTATATAGAGCATTTCTTATCTATTTCATCTACACCACCTTTCGTAGAATTATAAAAATCTATAATTTCTGGCTTCCCTGAGTCCGTATCTGTTCCTTGAGTATGATGCATTGATGAAGCCAAAATGACCGCTTTTCCCTTCTATATCTATCCTAGTTCTCTTTGAACGCTGTAAATCTGTCGCAGAACTATTTCTTTTACTACCTGAAGGTCCTGGTCTATCCATAGTTTACAATATCTGCAAAAATTACAGTTTACTGTAACAAAGAAATAAAACAAAAAACTTACGTTAGTACCGACGTGAGGCCTGAGAGGCCGCTTCGGAATTTCAAATCGTAATTACTCACCAAATGCACGCGCGACGTCACGTCTTCCTGTTTCGATGTCAACGTGGGCACTGTTCTTGCAGCTACTTAAAAGCAGGGATCGGAATTTCGAGAGGAAAGGGGTTAAGTAGCAAGTCAAGTGCCTGCCGGGGCCTCTCAGACCGCACGTCGGTACTTAAAGGTTAAACTGATATAATTATTATGACTGGCTTGACAAGACACGCGAAACTGCCGAATCGGGGACACATTATTATTTATCACGCATTAAGTAGGTACTCGGCCAAACCGTTCGATAAGTTTGACAATTATGTTCAAGTTACACTATCAGAGTATCGCAGGTCAAAGTTTACAATACACAACTCTGTCGGTTCTCATTTTAATAAAATATGATGTAGAAGTTTTATTTTAAACATAAAGCTAATATTCTTTTGTTTCACATGATTTTCCTTATACACTAATAAAAATAAAAATAAATAATATTATAAATAAAAATAAATAATATTTCGATGTATTGCAACCTTTTTATACAGAAATAACAATAACATCGTCTTTTTCTCCGCTGTACCGTAAGTAAAATGGTTAAAATTGTTTCCGTAGCCAGCCAAGTACATATGAAAACCTACGTAAAATGCGTACGTAATCAATCAAGTACAGGAAATCAGTCAGATTTCGCTTTGGCGTTTAGGTATTTGTGAGCTCCGCTGGATGCAATCTCCCTACGAAATCGGCAAGGGTAGTTTTAACCGGATTTTAGGCTTTTAATTTATTCATAACATGGTAATCCTTTGAAAACAGTGTAACTGAAAAGATTTTGTTTTTTGTGATTTGACAAGTCCTCTCTTGCAGAATATGATCAACATTCATCACTAACACAATTCTTACTAAAACGGTTTTAATAATTTATTTTGTGTCATAATATTTTTTATTGGCTGACAAATAAATTAATCAATAATAAATTACTTTAAAAACGATACATCGATCTATAATCTAAATGTTTCTTCTAATAAATAATAATAATGTTTACAGGCGATTGATAGTGATACATCGATCTATAAATCTAAAAGTTTATTCTAATAAATAATATTAATGTTTACAGGCGATTAATAGTTTCTTAGTTAACTTCAACTTTTAAACCCCTTATCCATCTACGAGTATATTTAAGGCAAGCCAAAATGTTCAACTGTGCGACAAAAGCGCGAGTTTGTTCGGGGCGGTAATAGGGGCTCTCTGTTGTCTCTCTGGCCGCCCGCGCAGGTGCGCCCAAGCCGAGAGCTCTTGTCCTCGCGCGGATTCGCTCTCATCCGCTTCCTTTTGCTCTCATTTCAAATGTCAAGGGCGATGTAGCTTTCGTCGTAATATGTCCACTACTCACGTGCGTTTCTTTATTCAATAAAATACTGTTTAATAATTTTTCAGACAGGCCCTTCTGAATTTAAATGGTGAGCCACTACGATACGACACTTAGCGAATCTATATCGCACAATGCCTCTCAGATCTTTCATCTAGTTGCTCTGGTGGTCCTCCTTGATCTAATCTCTGCATGATCGGACCGTTCAATCACCACTAGCTATCGTCACCCCTTCAAACTGTTTGAATAGTGATTAATGTTTTAGTCCCGAGTCCCACACGGTCGCAGGCAAATAACACAGACTTCTGTAAACTACCAGCCACGACCTCCAAAATTCAACCCAAGTGGCGGTACTCACCAGACTAACCTCTGAACTCTCTGAGATTATTATTTTCATTTACAAGGTTCCATCGTTAAAATCACATTGCAAAATACTCTACGCATATCAAATTTTAGGTACGTCTAAAAATATACTAGGTATGTAAAAAAAAGATCCGGTAAACAATTTAGATTTTTACGAATGCAATTAATTGCATTCGTAAAAATAATCTAAATAGAAAAAAAATCTAAATTGTAGATTGCCTTACAATTCCAAAATGAAATAAAATGAGGACAGACCTGCGTGTGATCGCATTTGTAAAATTAAACCTGATTAGTTTTAAGATACGTAAAGACTTTTTTTTGTGAGCACATTGTTGGCGATGAAAGTGGTCATTGTTTAGAGCCCATTACAAGTGGTCTTACTTAAATAACTAGAAAGAAGCAACTGTGAAGTGTCGCAAAGCGTATTATTGTCGTGTGGTTCTGTAACTAATTACTGAATCCTTTTAGTATCCTCGTTTTAAAGCACTTAACAAAAGATATTTCGAAATTGACAGTCTGGTTAATGTCACTTTCACTGTTTCGCTTCAACTTTGTGAAACAGCACCTAAAATGTAGATTAGTGTTTTTTCCATAAAACCGATACGTTTTTTGAATAATTTGTCTTCCAATTATGCGTATCTGCAGGAAATGTCATGTAGGTTTTACAAGTCACGTTGTCCACGTGATATCTTAAAACATATTTACTATGATATTTAAATTAAAACAGGTTGTTGAAGTGATACACTCGTGTATAATACACGAGTGTATCACATAACATCTATTGTTGTTCTCATTGAAGTAATTTTAAAACTAAGGGTTTTTTTTAATTACACTACTCAACACTTAAAAAATATCTGACCCAATTCATATTATTTCATAATAAGCTTGACCAATATAAAAAAACCTGTATGCATTTTATTTCGATATCGCATCTGGTTATAGGGATAAATATTTTTTTATTTTTTTACCTACCTACAAAAGTTAAAATGCGGGTAGTCCGGAAACTTATTACTTTTGCAAATGGAACATAGTGCATTTGTTAGTATATTAACTGACTTCTAAAATGTCGCGAGTATGTGTTAACAGTCCTGATTTATTTTGCTATATTTGTGGCGAGTTTACGCCGAAATCGAAAAAAAAACCACTTTCTGACTTAATTAAACAGTGCTATCAAGCTTATTTTAACCGTGTCGTAAGGAATCAAGACAAGTCATGGGTTCCTAAAGTGTGCTGCTTAAGATGTTATACATATCTCAATGGTGTAAGGGAACAACTAAAAAAATGCCATTTGGTACGCCAATGGTGTGGATGGAGCCAACGAATCATGCCGTCGATTGTTATTTTTGTTTAACGCAATTAAAGGGGTTTTCTGAAAAATCAAAACGAAGTATTAAGTATGCCAACGTGCCATCGGTAATAAAACCTCAGCCACATTCTGACGAGTTACCTGTTCCTGAGTGCCCAGTGAATTTAATTCAGACAGTTGAAGTCGACTCGAGTTCGACGGATAGTGAAAATAGCGAGGACCCCCAATATGTCCCAAAATGTGCATCTGAGCCACTTTTATTGAATCAAGATCCATATTTTATATCTGCTCTCAATAATATTGAAAAACAAGCATGGAACGCTTTTGTCGATGTCACTAACAATTTCCTTGGTAACAAGAAATCTGAAGATTTTCGCGAAAAAATAAAAGTTTTATTGGACTGCTACTATAAAATGGGATGCAATATGTCACTTAAGTTGCATTTTCTTCAATCGCATTTGGACTTTTTCCCTGAAAATATGGGATCAGTCAGTGACGAACATGGCGAACGCTTTCACCAAGATGTTGTTGCATTTGAAAAGCGATTTCAAGGCAGACGGGAGCCTGCTATGCTCGCGGATTACTGTTGGAGCCTAATTAGAGAGACCCCTGCTACTGAGTACAAGAGAAAAACCAGCCACTCCAAAAAAACTACGCCATTTCAATTAAAATTAGAATAAAATTATGGAAAATTCGTGATTTCGGACATGGATGTTTATCTGGACATTGAGATGTGATGGTGTGTGTATATTTGCATATTTTTATTACTTTAGTGGCAAGAAATAGTAATCACATAATGCGACCTCAGATAAAATCAAAAGTTGAAAATTTGTTGAGTAGTGTTACAAGTAATACTGTTATTGTTGTCGGTAAATACCATTACATCCAAACATGAACTTTTATAGGTACATAGGTACCGGTTGGAATTCCAGAGTTGATATTATTATTTTCTTCAGTAAACAGACAACAACTTCCTATAAATAAAGATTAATGACAATCGGAATTGCGTAATTCATTCGCAATTGACCGAGGTTAATGCAGGCGCGGTCGCAGCCTGAAATTTTGGAGGGGGTCACTCATTACCTTTTTTTTTTTTGAGGAGGATGCGTTTTTGTACCATAACTGCAGGCTAGCTAAACCTGCGGCCCTGTGTGGGACTCGAGACTAAGCGTCCACTACCCACTAAACTTCCACAGCCAGCCTTGTGGCTATTGACCAGCCCGGGTCGTCACTCACTACCTCAGAAAAGGGAAACCTATGGAAGTGTTACAAAATCATACATAATTAAAATTATGCTTATGGAATTACCACCATTCACCACCATTATTATTTGGAAAATTTTTGAGATTTTTCAATTTGACCTTAGATTTTGGGGGGGGGTCATGTCCCCTGTGACCCCCCCCTTCGGACCGCGCCTGGGTTAATGACAAGTCGAAAGAGTGCTTGTTTAGTCCAACTTCAAGGAAATCGTCTCGTCAACCGTTATGCCGCAGAATAAAGTTTACCAGATGCCTACACGAGTTCAAGGGCATTCACAAATTAAATTAAGTGTTTAGCGGACACTAAGTTAAGGCAGACACGCGATGCGGATTTGGCAGTCCATTAGTCATTGATATTTGCCGCGAAAACCGCGCCATTTGCAGCCACGCAAAACAATCACAGTATAGAAATGATTGCAACAAACAAAGTAGAGCAACGTAGAGAATAATACCTTTTAAGAAATAATTTCAGGCACATACAGTCCACATGTTTTAGCAAGACGTTGTTTGTAAGTTTTCGAGACTAAAGACGTTTGTCTCAATACTCAAACACCCCGGGTTTTCCTCGACAGCCGGAAGGAAAGAACCAGTGCCCGCCTTGTAGCGATTGACTGGCCTAGTCCACTTGTAGTGGTATTTCAATTGTTTTTAGGTCATGCGTTTTTGATTACTCACGCTCGATCGATTGGAGTGCGTGAAATTTTAAAATATCAATCATCATTCCACTTCGCGTGTCTTGTGTTTACAACAAACTCTTGTGAACGATTGTAGCTATTGTTGTACAAGTTTGTACATGCTCCGAGATAATGGACCTAACTAACGCAACTCTACCTATCATTACTAAAAGGTTATTTAACCACTCAAAGCCGAACCGGCACTCGCGTGCCGCTTAACAATAGATTTTCTATTGTGTCTGGTTTTCCGGGGCTAGAAGGATTAAAAAGTAAAACAACTTATGTAAGCGGGCGTTTACGTCATTAATCAAAAACAAAATCCTAGGACCTAATACTACTTATTAGAGTAATATCAGTTATGTTAGAATCAAAATAGTCAAATCTAAAATGTAATGTGATTCAATGTTAAAGTGGTCTGTTTCTCAGTTAGTGGGAATATTGGGATATTAGTTAGTATTTCCTGACCTGAATGACCTGACCTGAATGGCGCCACGATACCAAAGTGGGTGTTTCTAGGCACGATGATGACTGGCTAGAGAACCTGAAGCAGAAAAGTCTTCGTCGTGCTCTGCCACCTCCTGCGGACTCGCGTTATGTGTGCGATCGGTGTGGCAAGAAGTGCCGTGCAGCCATAGGGCTCTTTAGTCATCAACGGCGCTGCGGTAACCAGTGAGGAACCTACTAGCGCTACAACAATCATCTGATACAGATGCGGTGGCCAATGATGATGATGATGAGTTAGTATTTCAAATGTCAGGAATATGGTAGTTCACTGTTATTCGATCCACTATGGGTAGACTGACCTAGTTTTGGGCCGCAATGTCGGCAAGCGAAGCGAGTAGCAGTTACTGCATGCAGCCTTTTTCCTCCCTCACTGCTTGATGACGATTCGCATGTTGAATTGTTGCCATATTGCCGTGTTGCGAAGAAACGCAACACTATAAAATATTGTCTGTCAACTGTCAATGTCTTTTATTTTTATTATCGTATAGTTTGAGTATTTTTGATATCGATACGTTGAACCCAAATGTAAAAGTTGTTGCATTTATATACATAAAAATGTTCTTGAGAGCCAATTTCTTAGATTGCGTTATTATTATTCTAAGACGTTATGATTTTTAGTCTTAAAGAAATTTTAACAATTATAAAGGGAAACGGGATATTACAGACCAAATCTACAATAATGAAATTTGTTTTCAGGTTGTATGTACAGTATGGCGGCGTTCGGGCCCGTGCTGGGCTTCCTTCTCGGCGCATACCTGCTGTCCTTCCACATGGATTCCTTCTCGGGACAAATAATCTCCATAGGTATGTTGAAGACCACCATCATTGTAATCATTATACGTAATTGATGGTGGTCTACTTTGAACGCTGAGAACGTGATTAAAGATTTTTAAAATCAATATCTTCGGTCATTATTCATACAGAGCCATCTAGCGGCCAACTAAGCAGACCTTTTATTATGAGGGCAACCTGGACAACAGAGAAACACTACTCATATACAAACATATTTATATTTTTGTAAACACATTACCTACATACACTTACCTATATCGACGCAAAAAAGCGGAAACGTAGTAACCCACAAAATGCAAAGTGTTCACCAGAGCCAAAAACATTTCGAATCGATATCTCCGTAACTATGAAAGCCACACATGTGAATTTTTTAACATAAATATATTTATGGATTTTTTATCAAACCAAATACATTTAACCTTTTAGAAGTTACTTTTAATCTATGTTTGTGTGGGTTACAGCAATAGCACTTTTTTTTCTGTTACGCAAAAACGCTGTAAATGAACGAGATAAATGTATAGGCGACTACAAACCGAAGGTTTTCCTTTATAGCAAATTTGTTGTAACTATGTTCCATACATATTTATTTGTCTACATTTTGACTTAAATGAAATATATCTATGTAAACAACTACACTGAATGGACTTAACTTACATAATTATTATTTCTTTTTGACATTTTTTTATGTAGACATTGTATAATTTTTTATTGATACTTTAATTTTTCTTTTTATTTGTATGGTTTTTTTTTTTAGACAGTATTCATTTTTGACATTTTTGATTAGTTGACATGGTATAATTTTAATTAATTATTTAATTTTTCTTTCTATTTGTATGGTTTGGTTTTTTTCTTTTTAAATGATTTTTGTGTTGTTATAATTAGTGTGTACTGTGTAGGGTGATATTTGTAATTTGTTAATTTGAAGCTTGTGTGCGTTTTGGTTCTACTGTAAGTCACAAGTCAAATAAAATTATGATTATTGAATAAACCAATCAAAGCCATTTATTACGAAGTACGAACACATTCATAACCTTATTATCATTGTAATATTTTAATATATTGTAAACGAGTCGAGTCACGCAGTCAAATCCGTTTACGACACACAAATCATACTCCCTCAACTGTCGCGCAGTGACTGAGCGACGTGGTAATCGACCAAAATCGGGGAAACTAATGAAGTTTTAAATTGGCGTATCCGACGATTTCGTATATTATTATATGCGAGGATTGTAGTAAACCGCCACGAATAACCATTTTATTTTCGAAGAAATGTAGTGAACGTGGTGCGTTACTAAATCCTTATAAGCAAAAACGCTGTAACCCACATTGGTCAGAATATTCACGCGCTGTAACTACCAAAATCAAACCGAGATCATGTCATTTGAAAAATATGAATTGAAGTAAATGTAAAGTGATAAAAAACACTCTTTTTTATGCTATTTACATCAATCTTTCCGTTACTTTTTCGAAAAAGCAGGCTAATTTCCAATGCTGTATAAAAACTTCTATTAGTCGTAGAGCAAGGAGTATTAGACCGTTTGAAAGAGGATTTTTTTCTCATTCCAAATCTGCAATAAAAAAAATTGGCTTGGGTGTGGGTTACTACGTTTCCGCTTTTTTGCGTCGATATGAAGTATACATACATAGGAAAACTTGTGATAAAAACAAATATCCATTGGTTGTGTACACACATTCGAGCCATCGACCACTTTTGACGTCGCTCGGCTACTAAGAAATTGTAAAATTCAATCGTCACCATTGATGATGACGAAATGGTGATGATATCATTCTATATTTTTGTTAAATCAGGCAAAACCGCACTTCATTGCTCGAGATTTTACCAATACCTAAATACAAAGTTATTCACCTCAACCTTTGTCATCCTAACCGAAAGAGTGGAACATAATTTGATAAATTCAGACACCGACGCATTATTTAACCACAAACTGACTTTCTGCCATTTATTCACAATTTATTGTCTAATTTCAAATGATTCAAAACCTGTTTTTAAGTAGGTTTCTTTACTCCAGGTGTAATACCTATATATTGTTACACATTTATTTATTGACATAGATGTTTTAGCTTATTATGTTTAAATAGGGTAACTGATCCAATTATCAGCACTTTAAGAGTTAGTCCTAACTTAAGCCCGTTTATCACATTGAAAAATACTGTTTCACCCGTTATGACGAGTTTTTTTGTATCAATATTCAATAAGTAAGATGATTATTGAAAAAAAATATGTTTATCTATATCCAATTTTTTTTTAGATAGGCAAGAGTAAAAATTGACCATTGCACCATTTACTAGCATCATCACCACCAATTATTAGCATAGAGTGAGCCAATTATCAGCACTGTGATAGTGGTATTAAATTTATGAAATTAATGGTTATTTGTACCTATAATCTCTTTTATTGACTTTAATAGGAAGGTAATATGAACTAAGGAAAAAAAAATATTTTACTTATAATAAGTTATAATCTACTTAATAGAATTTATAAACTTAACAAAGTGTAACATCTTTCTTTTTGGGAATCCTTACGACAGCAATCTAAAACCCACTTCACCTAAACTTCCTCTTATTTTTTCAACAACATTGGATCAGGGCCTGGGAGCTTCTTGCGTGGCTTTCTTAATCGCGACTGGATAGTTCCTCTTGAAGGTTTTCGAGGCCAGTTTTTAGGACATACCCTTTTCTACTGCATCGAAGGCTTTTAATAGATTTTCATTAGAGTATATCTTTCTCAGCACCAGTGCTGATAATTTGGAATTTGCAAAATATTAGATCCATATATCAGCACCACATGTTTTAACAATATATGACCTTAACCTCAACTCTGACTTTTTAAATTAACCTCGTAAACTATCTAAGAATTCAGATAAATCAAAAGGTTCAGTAGAAAATATCTACAAGATCTGATATAGCATAAAATGTAAACACATGATCTTACCTTCGATCACTAAGAACAGGAAAAAATAGGATGGACTGCAGGACATATTCTTTTGTTTACAAAAATTTCGCCATTTTAAAGTCGGAAAGTATAGTATTGCGAGTAGTAGGATTCCAAAAACATCAATTTATTTATTTGTAAAAGTGTTAACCCAAATTACTTAGGGAAAACCTTATAATTTTACTATTTATTCGGAGTGCTGATTATTTGGTGCAGTGCTAGCATTTGGATCAGTCACCCTACTTATTCCAATTGTTTTTATTTCAGATCCAGGAGACCATCGATGGGTGGGCATGTGGTGGGGCGGATTCCTGCTATGTGGGCTGCTTCTGATCCTGGTCGCGATTCCTTTCTTCTCGTTCCCCAAGGTGCTCGTACGCGAGAAGGAGAAGATCAGACTCGTGGAGAAGGCTGCGGCCGCCAGTGGCTCGTCCACAGCCAAACCTCCCAAGCCACAGACTGATATCAAAGACACTGGATATGGAAAAGACATAAAAGGTAAGGTTTATGTGACTGTGTGATAATGGGTCAGCCACTGAGACTTTACGTCGTCACTTGCTATAATATGCGTCACTTCGTGGTAACTTGAGATATACGAAAGCCTACAGTGTCAGCATATTTTCAAATGCTTCCTAATGAAATGCCCCTCAATAAGGCTGTTGATGTAATTATACATAATTATAGTTGTTCGAGAACGTTCTTGAAAAATTAGGGTGCTGATGATGGGAAAATGCAATAGGTTCTTGAAGTGTGACCACATGCGGACATGATATCATAGGCAGATTCACCGGTTATGTGACAAAGAAGTCTGCCTTTTTGAGAAACTTATGCAATAACCTCTTCTCATACATTTCAGACATACCAGTATCAATGTGGCGGCTCCTGAAGAATCCCGTGTACGTGGTGACCTGCCTCGGCGCGTGTATGGAGCTCATGATCGTATCTGGGTTTGTCGTGTTCCTGCCGAAGTACCTCGAGACCCAGTTCAGCCTTGGCAAGAGTCAGGCCAGCGTTTTCACTGGTAAGTCTTCATACAAACTTTCAACCACTCAGTAGAATTTTAAAAACCTATCACAATGTAAATTATATTTTGTGTCAATTAATTTAAATTCCTATTACCCATCCCAGCATTTTCCGTTCTATGGGATTGACCATTAACTATCAGATGGGATGATGGGAAACGTCTCATTTCCACGGGAATAACAATTTTGAAACTACTGAACCGATTTGAATAATTCTTTCACTGTTGGAAAGCTACACTATCCCCGGTGAACATAGGGTACTTCTGATCTCGATAATGTGGGGGGAAATTTAAAAAGAGAGATTACGCGCGGGTAAAATCGCGGGCGGAAGGCTAGTTGTTTTATAAAACCATCTTGTTCCCCAGGTTCCATAGCGATCCCGGGCGCATGTATCGGCATCTTCATGGGCGGCTGCCTGCTGAAGCGGCTGGAGCTCCGGCCGAAGGGCGCGGTGCAGTTCGTGCTCATCTCCAACACCATCTGCCTGTCGTGCTACGCGCTGCTCTTCTTCCTCGGCTGCGACAACGTCAAGATGGCTGGCACGACCATACCCTACACTAATAGCAGGTTAGCGCGCTATTAATCTGTTTTCGTTCTGTGTTGTGTTTAAAAATATTTTTAATTTCGTACTTCTTTTTTTGTTTGTTCAGTTGTTAAATTGGTGCATATTTCGAATACTAGTTGAGATTGTTATCAAGTGAGTGCGTGCTGAATAAAGCAGCCAATACCTATTTTAAGGCTACATAGTGTGTAGGCACCAATTTTTTTTTTTAATTCTATTATAAATTAGTTTAAAAATTAAAAAAAAACAACTACACATTAAGATGTCTACAGCTTATGATGAAACCAGATTTTCAGTAAAATAATTAAGGTCACACTTGCTCTTATCATACCATTCTAAACGGCACGGCAATGTGGTTGCGGTCATGAGTAACCGTTATCTCTCATGATACACACCGGAAGGTTCAAGTAGGACAGTAGAATGATGTAATAGTCTAAATGCTTTACCTTTTCTAAATTTTAGCATGCAAGTAGTCACACGTACTAAAAATAAACTAAATAAAAAAAGAAAAAACTAAATTAAAAATACTCTAGTTAGTTCTTGTGACTGTTACTAGTGTTACTTAGTAACTGTCGCAAAGCTGCCCTTGACTGTTACTTAGTAACTGTCGCAAAGCTGCCCTAACTGACTTTCGAGACACTGTACTCGGGTACCTTGTGCCTTTGTTGTTTCTCTTTCTCGTGTAACTAAATGTTTTTCTTTCTTTCTTTCTTTTGTCCTGAACTAGTCAGGGTACGCTTGCACTACGATCCAGGATTTGGCAGGTCCAGTTATTACATCGGAGCGACTGTCATGTGATCTCCTGATGTCGCTGTGTGAATAATGTCTAGAGATATTTAAATTATAAATATGTTTGCAGCAACCTGGAGCCGTTCAAGGTGAATCTGACGGCGGCGTGCAACTTCAACTGCCTGTGCACGGAGACGGACATGGAGCCGGTGTGCGGCAACAACGGGCTGACGTACTTCTCGCCCTGCCACGCCGGCTGCGCCGCCTTCTCCTCGCGGTACAACTTTACCAACTGCGCATGTGAGTCAGCGTTTAACCATTGTTGTGATTTATCACGATTTAGTTAAACAAAGGAATAAGGCTGCCTGTCCACCAAGTGGAGCGAGGCAGCGGAGTGGAGAAACTGAGAAATATTAACCAATAGGATTGCACAAAATCTCCGCTCAGACAGGGAGTTGTAATTCTATTGGTTAATATTGCTCCGTTTCTCCGCTCCGCTGCCTCGCTCCGCTCCGGTGGACAGGCAGCCATAAGGACACGATATAAAAAGATCGATTAATATTAATGTTAGTGGATAGAGAGGACGTCCGAAAAAGAGATGGGATGGGTGCGTGGAAGATGATTTATGTGAAAAAGAAGTGGATACCATTTTTACGAGTGGCAAAATTGGGAACAGGGCAGGAAGAAGAAAAAGCTAAACAGCAACATATAACTATTTTTTTTTTTTTGTTTAAAAAGGGAGGAATATTATATTCTTGAGTTTGACATCTGGTGGAAAGTGATCACTACCCATAGACTAAGGTGTCTAAGGTGCGTTGCCCACTTAGGAATATTCAAGGAGGGAGAAGGAGAAGGGCTATTAGGCAAGTCTTCAGTTTCGTGGGCGTAGCCAGCAATGGGCCCAGGGGGAAGCGGCCAAGAGCCCAGGGTGGGGCAGCCAAGGCCTCTCATCTCATCAACTTCGCAAAATGCCAACCGCTCGCAAAAAGACAACTTCTCGAAATGCCAACTTCTCAGAATACCAATTTCTCACAATGCCAACTTCGCAAAATGCCGACTTCTCAAAATGACAACTTTTGAAGGCGCAGACCGGCAATCATAATTAAAAAAAAAAAATTTTCTCTTGGAGCAAATGTAACGTTGTGGTTGTGTCCCGGCAGGCGTGCACGAGAACCGCGAGGTGGGCGTCGGCGTGGGCGTGGGCGTGGTGAGCGGCGCGTCGGCGTCGGCGCTGACGGGCGCGCGCGAGTTCAGCGGCGACGTGACCGTGGTGCCCGTGGCCACGGCCGGCGCCTGCAACCCGCCCTGCACCACCATCTTCCCCTTCCTCGTGCTGCTCTTCTTCATGACCTTCGTCGTCGCCATCACGCAGATGCCGCTGCTCATGATCGTGCTCAGGTGACACATTTTATTTCTTGTTTTTTTAACGCCTCGACGGGCTTTTTGTACATCAATAAATTGGCAGACAGAAACGGAACATATCTGATGGTAAGCGGCCTACTAAACGAAGAGATACTTCATCAGGAAGCATCGCTTAAAGTGCTGCCAGACTGTAGTCTCATTTGATTTAGTGGTTTAAGTACTGGGTCGAGATCGTAGGATCCTGGGTTTCCCAGGTTGAGCTAACTTTGTCAATTTTTTCGAACACAGCTCAGGTTTAAGAACCTATCTGCGTTTGGCAAGCGTGATGTTTAATCCAGTACCCATTATTGCTGAAAGGTTGACGACCTCTAATTTATTATCCCTTAGCCCGCTGTGAAACAATACGCATAATATTATAATTATGTGACAGTGAATATTGAAAAAAAACCACAGGTAGTAGGTAAGTTTAGATACTGCTCCCATTTAGGGATGCACAAAGTAGTCAAACGCTGCACTTTCTCATTCATGTAGTTTTTTACTGTCCTTAAAACAACGTCTATATTTCAGGTCTGTGAGTGAAGAGGAACGTTCCTTCGCACTCGGCATGCAGTTCGTGATATTCCGACTGTTCGGGTACATCCCCGCGCCGATAGTGTTCGGCAACCTCATCGACTCCACGTGCCTGCTCTGGAAGCAGTCTTGCAACGGCGAGAAAGGAGGCCGCTGTCTCCTTTACGACATCGAACAGTTCCGATTTAGGTAGGTCATCACTCCCACCTAATCTTCTGCTTGTAGATATCCATAATCTTTTCGAAAGCCATTTGCTACAAATGAATCAACATTTTTTCTTGCTTTACACATAAATCACAGGTAAGCGTGAACTGCGGCCGTGACTAAAGACGTTCGTCCCACTACCCACTAGACTCCCCCGGTTTCATTGAACACCGAAAGGGGATTTTGAACCAGATCTGAAACAATCTGGTCCGAGTTTGGTCCAAGTTTTACTATCTCAGCCGGTGGCGTCAAAGTCGAGGCACTTTAAGAGTATAAAACGGCAAGGCAGAGAACGAATGATTTTAGATGGTACGACGACATTGTGTAGCGCATCCTCTGGGTCAAAAAGTACAAACCATCGGAGGTTTATTTTTTCATCAGAAAAATAGTTAACAATCTAGCTAATTCTAGTTGGATAAAAAAAAAATTTCATCAGAAAAATAGTTAACAATCTAGCTAATTCTAGTTGGATAAAAAAAAACTTTGATTCAATAATATTTGTGTTTTCCAGATACGTCGGCCTCTGCGGAGGTATCAAGATAGTCGCCCTGGGCATCTTCCTGGCGGACTGGTGGCTCGTGCGCCGCCGCCGGAACCTCGAGACGTCGCCGCCGCTCGACCCTCACAAGGATATAGCCGGCTCTATCATAAGTCTTGATAAATGTAAGCGACCTTTTATGCACTTGTGCTGATACGAATCTGACCGTTTAGTACATTGCGCGGGCGGAGCTCGTTACTCCGGTCGTTTACATGAAACATATTTCCGCGTTCTCTGTACGCTTGGAGCCTGGATGATCGTTCATTTTATTTTGAATAGGAATTTTACTCATTTATTGAAATGATCTGAATTTTACTAATGCATGATTTTAAATTTATAATAAATTAATCAATTTCTCTGGATATTATTCACAAGCGCCATCTAGCCCCAAACTCATTAGCTTGTGCTATGGGTGCCAGATAACGGATTAACGTTAACACACATATTATTATACATAAAAACACCGTCTCGGCACAGACAGATATGCTTCTATAGGTTTGATTATTTCGTCATCACCACTCCAGTGCAATGCATACCCAAATTACTGATTATAAAAAGCAAAAAAAAGCTAAAATTATGACTATTATTTCGTATTCTTAGCATGTACTAACTGATAGCTTTTTAGAAAATACTCATTCGTCATATATTATAATATCGGGTCATTTCGTCTTTTGTAAAATGTCTCGCATCGAAACAGTGTTCGAGGAGCTGCCGTCGGCGGAGAACGCGAGCGGGTTCCGGTCGGGCGGCACGTCGGGCCCGAGCTCGGCGACCACGACGCCGCTGGACGCCGGGCAGTCCGGGCAGTCGCTGCAGCGCACGGACTCGCAGTACTCGCAGGAGTCGCGCGGCCGCTCGCGCGTCCTCGTAGCCTCGCGCCACCTGCGCTCCGACTCCAAGACCATCCAGCTGGAGCACTCGCGCCAGGGCTCGCGCGACCTCAGCCTCGACCAGCTCAAGCAGCTCGCGCTGCGCAGCATGGACAGCCTGGACCTCACCGTGCTGCCGCTGAGCAAGTGCGCCGACGAGGAGAGCAAGCGGCTCATCGACGCGGGCGGCGCGCTGCGGCACCGGCGCACGGGCTCGCGCGACCTCAAGCCGCCCGACCACGCGCGCCACAAGCGCACGTCCTCGCACCACATCACGCTGGAGCACGACCTCGGCCTGCAGCTGCAGAAGGGCCGCAGCGTGGACCAGCTGGCGCCGCGCCCGCGAGACCCCACCGTCTGAGCCGCCGCCGCCGCAAACCCCCTTTTCTTTCGGAGGTGAATGCGATATCGCACCATACCCGCAGGCTAGCTAGACCTGCGGCCGTGTGGGGGACTCGAGACTAGGGCGTCCCCTCCCCGCTAAACTCCCCCGGTTTCCCCTTCCCACCCGACTGGGACGAGCCGGTGCCAGCCTTGTGGCTATTGACCGGTCCCCGGGCACCCCGACTCGAGGGGCCTCAAGTCGGGGTGGCGTCTAGGGAGGACCCCCGAGAAACTAGGTGACCCCCAGACTTGGCTCGGGCGACCTGTGCAATGTGCACGTTGGGAAGCTCACCCCGCCCGCAGGTCAACGCCGCCGCAGACCCTCCGAGTGATACATTAGTGAAATTGATTCAACGCTAGGTCCGATCGACCGGTCGTTCCGAATCTAGTGATGAGTAAATAAATGAGTGATTTTAAATCATATCTTATAGTAGGTAGTCTTGACGCTTTCTTATAGTTACGGAAGTTTCGTAAAACTCGCTTATTAAAACTTCATAGTGATGAATTCTTGTAGTTTATTTGTCGGTTCATACCAGAGGGAGTCAATTATGAAAATCTTGTGTTACACTTACTAAAATTTATCGTAGCTCCTACGTTGTTTCTAGTTCTGCGGTGCGTCAAATATATTGCGGCTTTCGAATAAAACCTGCATTCCTTAATATATTTGAGATATTAATTGAATCATGAAAAACGATAAACATTATTTTTAAATTTAAAGCTGCTTAGCAAACCTGTTCATTAATAATGTACTTAATACTTTTTCTGGTGTTATAGTGATATGACAAAGATTATAAATTATTTCCAGGATAACAAGCAGAATGAATCTTTATGTTCTTATAAATTCTTTCTTTCGACTTATTTTTCACTGTAATGAAACATACTATATTTTGTAAAGGGTCCTGAAAAAATCTGTATAATTATTATAAATGTATAAGTTAGTGATCTTTTTTGTAAATGACTGTAAGGAAATAACACATTCACAGGAATCTCATCGATAAAAAAATGCACATAGCATAACATTGGTTTCACAACATTGGCATAATTATGTATAAGTAATTTTATTGTTGGATAAGAGAGGTTCAGTTTGTCACATTGCATGAGATCAACAAAATGTATGTGGCCTATGATACAAGCAATGGATTACAGAGACTCATGTTCAGTAGTTAATTAAAATTATAGATAGTATCTATGAATAGCATAGTACTTTTAGAGTGCCAGAATAATAAATCTCTTTAATAAAAAAATCAATTAAGTACAACTTTCATTTTTAGTTTCTCAATAATTATACTGCACAAAAGTACTTCTAAACACAGGCGCACCAAGTATTTGCCATTGTTATTTAATTTAGCGATATTATAATGTTATAATTAACATTCCTTTAGTACCTACTAATTACCTACCTATTTGTTTTTCAATGACAAGCACAAAACCACCAAAAAAGTTGTAGCAAATATATTATAAGTACACATTGTGTATAAAACTTTTCCTGTATTTATTATGATCTCAAATTATAATATATGTTTTTGCCTGATGTGTGAAAGGTGATTGCTTACTTTTCATAATGCAAGATTAATTTGTAAATATTTATTTTTACATTGTTGTACACACTTATGGTTTTTAATGGTTTATTGCATTGCATTTGGATACAAATGTTTCAAGAACAAACAGTTATTTGTCAATCACCATTTGAACTGTGCAGACAAGCAGACAGTTAAATATGATAATTTGGCAACTACATTCTAACATTAATAAATAGGTGCAAACATATTGATTTAAGATATTTTATGATTAAATGGCATAGTGTATCAATTATTATTGTATATCAAAAATTTCAAATAATCAGATGCAGCCACACTTAAGAGAATAATTTCCAAACAATGACTGAGCATCATTGTGACTGATTTTTGATAAAAACAGTAACTTTGTTTACAGGTGGTGATTGATAAATGCAGGCACACTGGCATTTATCATATATTTATGTATCATTGGATTTCAAAATTGTCAATTCTTGGGCTGCTCTTTGAAATAAGAAAACAATTACTAAGCTACTACTAAGGCCACATTTACAGTGTTAGTGCTGAGATGATTAAAAAACTAGCTCAACATGGCAAGATTCAATTATTAAATTATGTATAAGCATGACATTGTAGATATAGCCTTAGATATATTACTTTAGAATAAAATATGCACATATAGAAAAGCAATATATTTATCTCAGATTTTAAAGTTATTAAAAGACGAAGAAAGTTGTCACTGTAAATTTTTGTCATATATTTGTTAAGAGAGACAAATAGTTTGATATGGAAGAGAGTGTTTTTAACTTAAAAAATGCCTTATTACAATAGTTCATAAGACTTGATACTGACTTAGCTGTATAAGTTGTTACATCAGTCCGTTGGAACTGTTTGATGATAGCAACTCCTAAACTAATTTGTTGCATTTAGTGATTAATAAAAATTGCATACTTATTTTAAAATGACTTTTAATTTCATTGAAAACACACTTTTTTCCACATTTTTTATTTCTTCCCTACATTTTGAACATTTTTATTTTATTTTTAACATTTTTAATGGAAAATATTAAAAATCAAGAAAATCAAAGCCTTTTAATTATACTACTACTAGAACTCTTTAAAAAACCTAATTGAATAGACTTTTGGGAGTTAATAAAACTTCTTTCTTCTCATTCTTGTGCCATTATTGATTTATCATAATCACCTGTGTGATAGAGAAAATTATTTGAGTATTGGAAAGCATAATTAGTGTAATCCAAATAAGTAGGCTTTATCACATCTGGGGATGGGCTAGTTACCTGCCATAAGGTGGGCACTGGCTAGTCCCTTCTAAGTGTAAATGGAGAGTTGGGTTAGGGACTTGGAGCGTTTGTCCACCGCCGCCGTCACCGGGCCGTCTCACCGAGAACCGATTTTCTATCTGACCAATTTCAAGATGACGACGGGCGTGCGGTGGACAAACGACTGTAGTAAATGTAAGTACCGCTACCTCGGCGCCGACACCTCTTTCTCGGTGACGGTGGGCGGTGGACAAACGGCCTTAGGGCTAACTTTAACCTTTTGAACGACAAGCTACGAATGCACTGTCGTTTCCTATACACCAGCACTGGGTTATTCTTATTCGTTATTGTCAACATCAGTAATAGTTTTAAACATATTTCATATTTTTAGAGGCAGGGTTTTTGTCAATTATAGATGTCCTTGGTGCACAGGGCCCGCAGGTGCTTGTCAAGCATAAACGACTTTGGCGTCCAAAAGGTACACACGACCAGTGCATACATAGCTTGGTGTTCAAAAGGTTAATGGATGATAACACTGCTTAATCTTACAATGAAAGTATGTAATAATTGGAATAAAGTAGAAAAAGTAAATTTCTGCCATTGATACAAGTTGTGCAAATTTAATACTTTCACACTTTAATGTGACTCATAAATATTATACAAGTACCTACATAATAAAAGGTTTGATCCTAATAACTTTTATCTCATACTCAGGACTACATTATGGTCTAAAGGAAACTAAACCAAAGGATTAGGAATTTATTATTTGTAACACAGATTACATGATAGTATTTTATCAAATTGCTATAATACGCCTAAGAAGTCTAGCAGATACTCTTGTACTCTGTAGTTACCCAAAATGTTTCACACAATGGAGAATGTTACTAGGTATGCCAAATCACTTGAAATTTTGTCTCAGTAATGCCTGTATGTATACAAATACACTAGTTTTTGTTGTAGTCAAAAATACCTAGTAGTTTTGATTCTATAGGCATTCAAAGTTTCGAAAAATATCGAGTCCCGCTAACAGTCACGTGACCGCTTGTGACGTCACATCACAACCCGCCGCGCGGGCCGAGCCCGGCTTAATACAAGTTGCATAGCTTGCGCTTGGCTTGTGCAGTATTTTGTTGTGTTTTCGTTAATAGACTTAATAGTAAATATTATTCAATTAATAATATGGACGAAAAAGCGCAATCGGATAATATAATCTACCTAAAATAGATATATTAATGGTTGCGCATTATTTAACAACAAATAGTGATTTCGTTGCCGCCGAAATGCGAGGAATATCAAATAGTAAAAGTATCTACCTACCATTCAATGTTTATGTTATAGACAACAAATAAAAATGTAGGTATTATAGTTTTGTAACTATAGGTAAGTAGGTACGTATGTACATATAGGTACCGCTCTTCTTAGTAAATTTAAATAAATACATACCTACAGGTACATTGATATATTGCAAACTAGCTTCCGCCAGCAGCTTCGCCCCCGTTTCCCTCGGGAACTGTACATTTTCCTAAGATTAAAAGTAGCCTACCTACCTATATGTTATTCCAGACTTCGTCCAGACTCCAGATCCATTCAGTAGTTTTTGCGTGAAAGATAACAAGTAAACACACACACACTCACAAACTTTCGCGTTTATAATATTAGTAGAAACTAGGATAGTACCTAGGAATAAGAGCGGTAAGGTAACGCACTATCCGATCCGAATCCGATGCGAATCCAATCCGTCTCCGTGAAATAACGGTCCGGAGTATTTCTAGTGATTTACGAATTAGATCCGTCATCCGAATGTCTTTGTGATTTTGATTTCACGGAGACGGATCGGATTCGGATCGGACGTAGTGCGTAAGCGCTCTTAGGATGTAAGTAAATATAGTGTTGTATTTTTTTTTACTTACAAAATACGTAAGGCCATTTATTTTTAAAAGAAGCTTATTTCAGATCAGCAAGAGACAGCTATGGCGATGATGCTATTAGTCATGTTCAAATAAAAAGACCTACCTAGGTGATGTATGTAATGTAGAATCACGCCAGAACACCGCATACGTACCACACCATAACATTGCATTCTAAACTGATAAGGATCAAGAAGTTTTAAATGTAACCTGCGAAGATTGTGCCGCCAGCAGAGGTGGCTGTAAACATACTAGGATTTTTAATGTGGCTACATCGTCGGAAGCGAGGAGCCTCAACGTCCTTTGGAACTATAAAAAACAACTTTTCCTGCGAATTGGTAGTTGTATTTTTACATTTAGGCACACCACATGATTTCCTAGTATTTGGATTGGACATTTTTAAAAGTATTTAGGTTTAATTTCGACGGCACGGGCCCCGAACGCTAGCGGACTGAGTGCGCCAGACTGAGCGAGTTGTACTATGACGTCACACCGGCAC
Source organism: Mecyna flavalis (assembly GCA_949319885.1). Classification (NCBI taxonomy): domain Eukaryota; kingdom Metazoa; phylum Arthropoda; class Insecta; order Lepidoptera; family Crambidae; genus Mecyna; species Mecyna flavalis. The sequence continues at coordinate 8,268,802 of OX439426.1, forward strand.
CAGCAGCCCGCGCGTGCGGTTACAACTTGTTTTACTTCTAAATCGGAAACTAATTGACGTATCGAAGTAATTCTTTCACTAGTATTTTTTATTTTTTACAAAGAATATGGAGTGCTAATAATCAAAATTAGTTAACATTCTTCATTTAGATAACTACAGCAACCATACTGAACTGAATGTGTTTTTCTTTCTTTAATTATTAAGCCTAAATTTATATGAAAATAATACACCATTATATAGTCTTATGTATATATTTACTGTAAAACATAAAACTACAAAACTAAAAATTATACAAACTCTACACTAAAAACAATGATCTACATTTACAACTTATTCTAACTCACCACATTCAGATATAACAACTTTTTTTGAAGGTTTTCCATTTTTAGATCCTAAAGCTTCCATTTTTTTCACTACATCCATGCCTTCTACAACTTCACCGAACACAACGTGTTTCTTGTCTAACCATGGGGTAGCAATAGTTGTAATGAAAAACTGGGAACCATTTGTATTGGGACCGGCGTTTGCCATGGACAAGATTCCTGGGCCAGTGTGCTTCAGTTTGAAGTTTTCATCTTGGAAAGTGCGACCGTAAATAGATTTGCCACCAGTGCCGTTGTGATTAGTAAAATCTCCACCTTGACACATAAAACTGGGAATGATTCTGTGGAATGAAGACCCTTTATAACCAAACCCTTTTTCACCAGTGCATAGTGCCCTAAAATTCTCAGCTGTTTTAGGTACTTCTTCAGTGTTAAGTCTCATAACAATGCGCCCAAGGGCTTCTCCGTCTGCCGATACATCAAAAAATACCTTTTTTTCGGCTTGAGTTGAAGAAAAACGTAATGCAGCCGCCGAAAACAATGTTCCATTAACTACATAACGTCGAAATAATCCATTTATAGTCATTTTAACTTGTTTTCCTAGTTCTTAGTGATTAATTACAAAATCTTTTCCACTCCTCGCCGAAATTACATAAAAATAATAACCTCAAATTGCAAGCAAATGCAAAATGCAAATTAATTTGACTGAAAACCTTTCTTTTTTTATTCTGGCTTTGCTGCTGCGGTAATGCAGCCAAGGAACCAAAGAATAAAAATAATAACCCACCTCACACACGTCAAAATTCAGAAAAAAGTGCTGGACAACGTGGACAGAGCAAGAGCCGTACGTTTACGTAACCGTAAAACATTGAACTTGAAGGAAGGATAAAAAAAAACATGTCAGTCAATTTGTCAATTGTCAAGTTTGTTTTGAGGTTATTTCTTAAAGAGTTATTTAGTTTATTTATTTACTGTCTGAACTAAAGTTCAATAAATTAGTCTGCTTCGTAAAACAAACGTAGCTAATAAAGTAACATTAATTTTAAATTTAAATTTTTACAAATTAAGGGCGAAATTTTCGGGTCATCCCGAACAAGATAGTATGTACTGTGTCCGTGCAATACTAAACAATATTAAGAAATGCCATAGTAAAGCAATACCCTTTCAAAGCCCTGCTTTTCAAAAACGAATTTGGGGTCAACCAACCCGCAGTATATCGCAGGTAGAAGATGAATCAGGTTCGGTAAATTTTGATATACTTTAAGATGTTGCTTGGCTGTGATGGTGGTTCGTAGTGGTTGTAATATCATTATGATTGTTTATAGATAAAATCATCCACGAACTTTGTAAAAATGATCCAGAGGTAGAAAAAAAGCTGAGAATATTGATGCTAGAAGTTGAAGTAATGCGTCAAGATGGCAGATGCGCACCAAGCTCTTTGAACATCAATCAGTGGCAACATTTGATGTCTCTTGCAAGCAGGAACCAGAGGAACAATTATCTCACATATTTATGGAAAACTGAAAAATCTAGAGAAAACCAAAAAGTAAGCAAGTGTGTAATAACATTTACTATCCGATTCAAATGCTATTCGGATAATACCTTTTGGAGTTGCGTTACGCGACATTGATGACTTACACACACACTGACATTATTATGCGTTGCTAACGTTACAGACTGGTGCAGTTGACGTCAGTTTTCACTCAATTCCAAAAGGTATTATCCAAATAGCATCTAATTTATCGGATAGTATAGTGTATTATAAAAGAGGTAGATATCGCATTAGCGCTCGAAAAATGCTCCACTCATCATGCAACTTAGTCGCAAAATCCTTTATTTCAGATAAGAGTTGCACAACTCACTCTCTCTTGGTGCGGACTCTAGCTATCTCTTTCGTGTAACATTATGTTCCATAAGCCTTTCTCATTCAGATTTCGCACACACATTTGTATATCTTTAGCGTTTGAACATGTTTCAATGTGTAGCTCCATGGACCAAATTCTAATCGCCGTGGGACTAAAAGATAGAATACCTACCTAGGTATACCTATCAATGGAAATTAGTAATCATACTCAGAATATATATTTTTAAACATTGATTCAGGCAAAGAAAGAAGCAAGGCGGAAACAATTAGAAGAAATCAATCCAGAAGAAAATAAAGAATTTCCTGATGACATCTTGTATGGATTAACATCTCGGGCATTATTTCTAAGAATAAGAGACCAATCAATCAATAATTTTGATAACTACAGGTAAAAAAAAAAAAATTAATGCAATGATATTGAGAATCATGGTAATGTTTAAAATCCTCGTTCGTGCCATATGAGCATGTTTAATTAAAAAGGTTAAAAATCACATAAATCTTCAGTTTGAACATTGTTTCAGAGCACTACAAGCCATCCAATTAGGCCAATCAGTTGTAATTGACTGTTCCTATGAAGAGCATATGGTACTACGTGAAATTATTAATGCTGCTAAACAGATGACCTTTGTGTTTGGAGACAACAGAATCCATAAAGACCCTTTTAATATACACCTGTGCAATGTCAATCTAAATGGGGAATTTATGAAACAACTTCGAAAAAATATACCATCTGTAGAAGACTCATGGTTCCCACTGAATATTCACAGTAAAAGTTATTTAGATGTATTTCCTAAGAACAAGTTAGTGTACCTAACACCCCATTGTAGAGAAGAATTGACACAGTATGACCATGATGCTATTTATATTATTGGATGTATGGTAGACAAGGTATTGTATGACTGCTTCATTTTAGATGATTCAAGCTTAAATAATATTTGACTACTAAATGCTAACATTTTTTTTTAGGTGAACAATGAACCTCTTTCATTGGCAAAAGCTAAAAGAGATGGTGTAAAAATGGCCAAGTTACCACTTGATAGATATTTGGAATGGGGACCAGGTTCAAAGAAAAATTTAAATATAAACCATATGGTTCCTATACTTTCAGACCTTAAGATCACTGGTGACTGGGAATTTTCATTAAGGCATATCCCAAGAAGAAAACTGATGGCAACAAAAATTTTAGCCATGCAAAAGAAGATTAAAAACAACACCCTTTTAAAAGAAGATATAATCAGAAATTTCAGTGTTTTTTCCAAAGTAAAAGGTTTTTCCGTTAAAGATAAGAAATCTAAATCCAAAAAATCTTTGTATGATGATGATAGTATATGAAATTAATAAATAATAGATTTAACCATGTCTTTATTTCATGTTTAATATTTTCATGAGAAAGAAGATAAAATATACTTTCTGACAATATACTAAGTAAAATCATTAACATTACAAACTACTTTTTGTACACCACATTTTATGATTTCGAACGATGTAAATGTATATCTTTATACAATAATACTAATTTGAAAAAGTCAAATTACATCCAACCATCTTAATTACACATTTAGCATATTATTTCAATTTTGCTTCATCCATGGCATTTACTTATTGCACACACATAATATGCTTTGCACATTTTTATGTACTATGTTAAATCCCATCTATCCAAATATACTTTGCAAGTTTTAAATCTAAATACATTAGAGTTCTAGAGAAGTAATTCTAAACAAGTAGCAAAAAAGAAGTATTGAAAAATCAACATGAATGCAGTTCATATTCAGATTTTGGTAAAGGCAATGTGTGATAGGTACAGCACGAGATCATGTTGGGTCTATTATGGCCCACAGTCTGAAAAATAATCAATCAACAAAGAAAATGTATATTTACTAAGACGTATTTACAGGTTAAGTATAAAAGGAAAACTAATTAAACATAATTTCAATGCATTGCCTACTAATAAACAGTTATTCTTGTGCTTAATGTTAAACGTAAAAATAATCTTAAAAATTTAATAATTATTATGATATTTACGGCGGTAATGGCATGGTACGCATGTCAATATCCGCTGCCGGAGCTGGTTCGGAGCGTTGCTTGATAGTTGCGAGAATCTCTTGCAAGTTTGAGGGCAACGCGATGTCAGCAAGAGGTACGACTGGCGGTGGTGTCATTGGGCGCGATGGCGAATAAGCTTCATCCTAAAACAAATTAAAAATACTTATGAGATGACACAAAAGCAACAAAGAAATAAAGCACCTACAAACAGAATTATTATATCTTTTTCTTTTCTCTCTTTTGGATGCCTCTAGGACAACGCTTTGACTAGAGACATGCTCCCGTAATGTGATTTAATTTTCAGACAAGCATTATTTTTATTTTATTCATTTTAGTTTAGCTTTTGAGGCATGCTCACAGTACGTTTTTTTATATCGCAATTTAGTATCCCTGATATAAGCCATTTAAGAAATGAATGTTAAGGGATATTGGTGTGCATTTTCTATTGATAGATTATTTCATTACCTCGCCCACTGACGAGTCACCTCGTGCCATTTTAAGGATCTGCTGCTTTTGTTCTTCAATTTGTCTATTAAGTTCTTCCATTTTAGACCGCAACGTGTTTGAGGCCGGTTGTATAGCGGAAGTAGGGACACTGCCTCCACTGCTTGAAGACCCAGGGCTGTATGCTTCATCGTCGTCAGCTGATGCTGAAATAAGTAAATGGCACATGTAAAAATAGATTTTGCGAAATTATTTATAACAAAAATGACGATACACCGACAAAACTTGTGAAGTCACGTTCACCCAGTACATATATATTTTAATTTCTTTATATGACTAATTAGTACATACCTAAGGAGGCGGCGATTTTATCCTTGACTGAGGTGGATAGTGCTGGTGAAGTGTAGGATGGCAAGGGAAGCCGCCGCCGCGGCGACGTCGGCGGTGTGTAAGAGGTTTTAGCCACGATGGGCGGCGTGTACGACCGTTTACGAGATTCTCGCGCAACCTGTGGGTATAATAAAAATATCTTAAAAATGTATTATGTGTATTCGGCCTGTATATTCAGTCATTTTGTTAATGTTGACTTAACGCGAGTTAAGCCAATTGGGCCTTATGACGCACCCTTTCAATTACAGAAACAATCAGATTCCAACAGACAAGACTTCATATTTTGACAAATTGTATATGAAGATATTATCCAAAATGTCGTAAGTACATATTTCTTCTACGATCTTATACCTATTGTGTATGGCCCACACTATCACACACTTGAGATAAGGCCTGTGTCCCAGCAGTGGGAACGTAGATAGGCTGATGATGATACCTATTGTGATATGCACTCTTGCGTGTTTTGATTTGAATTAATAGGTTATGGCAAATATTTTTTTTAATTGTTAGATCCACCAGCAAACGTCTTTCAAAATTTTTTTACCTTTATTTATAAACTTAGATGTTTTCGGTCAATTTTCATACAGCTACCTACACTTGAGCGAAAATAATTTACTTGGTTTATTTGTCATAAGCTTGCATGCTGTTTAAATGCACTTTGAGACAAGATCAACAAATCGATCCATTTATATTGTACAATACAAGTGCTAAGAGGCTACCATTTATTATTTGATGATAGGACAGTCAGAAATAGGTCTCCCTCGTGGTCCTACTAGTAGGACAATTAGTAGGACCACGAAAAAACGCCCGAATAGTTACCTTTTTTACCTATAGCAATAATAAAAGAATCAAAACATTAAAATATCTTTATTAATCGTCTTCATAAGCTTAACTAACCTTAGCAGGAATAACATCTTGAGGAATATGCGCGGCCAAGCGTCTCTTCCGCTGTCGTATAACGATAGCGATTAGAAGATGAGTCTTGATTTCCGTAAGACCGGGACCGTCGAGTGGAAGCAGTACTGCCGGCAAACTGGTGTTCGCAGGGAGGGGGACTATGTAGAAATCTTTCACTGACGTCGTATTTGATACTTTTACAACACCTAACCTAAAATCCGAATAATGTATCTATATTATACACTTCCATAAAAGTTACCTTCAATAAAACAACTATTGGACAAAACTAATAAGAGTTTAAAGCTATTAAAATTTATCAACTAACAGTGCAAGATTAAATTAACTATAATTATTCCTAAGGACATGCATTCATCAAGTATAACATTTTTTACAATGAGGAATTTTTACAAAGCATGAGGAATAAAGGGAAATAAAAACGCAATAAGTGATTGTATAATATTTCTTTCTAACCAATATTTTATTAGAGCTAAATATTTCAAACGATGTACAAACCTATTACGACTACTAAGATAACTGTACAATGCAATATATTGCATCTTTTCTTCGTCATTGGCGGCCTGTAATCGTAATATGATTATATCTTTATTGCTTGCTCTCTTCATTTTTCCAATATAATCCCATACTGTGTCTGGATTAATTCTTCCTACAATGTCCAATTCAGCACTCAAATCCTCCTCTAAGTCTGATGCGCTTCCTGAAACCTAAGTCACAACAAATTGTTTTATTATCTTTATAATTTATGTAACAAATAAGTTTTCTTTCAGTAGATATACCTCATGTGCAGCTACATAGAACCTTGCTACGTCTACCATGTTTATGCAACCATTCCATACTGTCGCCGATGCGTTTTCCACTGTACTACTGGGTTCTTGATCACTTTCTGCTTCTATCAAAGAAAAGAAAATTATCAGTATCATCTTTTATGCCACGACGTTTTTATTTGTAAATTAATAGTATGATGAAATGCCATAAATTATATTTTCTTATACCTGAAATCTTATCCTGTTTTCCTGAGTATTTTGGTGTGGGTGCAGTCACATTAGTATTTATAGAGAAAGCCTTGGAAGTATCATAATCATTGTTTCCATACTCAATTTCGTTTTTATATTCATCTTCATAAACATCCTCTCTAGACTTCCTCAAGTCTTCTTCGGAAAATGCGGATGTTATCATTGGCTCGTGTGGATCATACTCAGGATGAACTTCCTTCAGCATGGCTGATTTTGGCCTCTCTATAGAATCTGAATCTGTAGAGCTGGAATAAAACAAATTATAATTAATCTCCCAGTCAAAGCTGAGTGTTATGATAATTTTAATAGTTTAACCAAAATCGTAACTTACTCATTCTTAGTCTTAGTATAGATATTATCTTGAGATCTGGAGCGATGTTTGAGTTTCTCATCGGTGCTGCTTGAGTGTTTAGAGCGAGACCTTCGCGTACGTTTATTTTCCCGGGATGGCGACCTTCGTCTAGACCGCGCCCGCGACCGCGACCTGTCCCGGCTCTGTGAAGTAGACCTGGAATGTTCCCTAGACTTTGACCGTCTCTCAGATTTTGACACTCTGGACCGCGATCTACGCCTGGAACGGTCGGGCTCAGTCTTTTCTTTAGATTCCTCTGCAGACCTCTCTCTGGATTCAGATTTTGTTCTACTCGATCTCTTATCTGATGTTCTCGTAGATCTCCGCTCCTCCCTCGAGTCTCTTTGTTTGATATCAGATTTGCGCCTTGAAGATCGCGATTTTCTACTTTCTGAATCTCGTTTAGAATCTCGTCTTTCTTTTTTTGAATACTCCAGACTGCTATCGTCCTTGCTTCTTTTACGACTGTGCTTTTTTTCTGATCCATCAACTTTACCAGAACTATTTCTGAAAGAACAAAAAAATTTTTAGGCAAGAATTAAGGTAGTATTTTCACCCAGAGATAGGCTGGTCAATAGCCACAAGGCTGGTATCAGCTCGTCCAAATTGAGTGAAAAGGGGACACCAGTGCATCAATGTGTTCTCCTCCGCAAAAAAGATGTATTTTAATTATTTTTTTAACATGTTTTGTTGTACTTACAATTCTTGCAATGCCTCAGGTTTGACATCGTCAGTTCCTTTTTCTTCATTCAAAGCCTGCACTACATCTTCAACAGGAATGGCATCTGGGTCCAATTCAGTGGAAACAGATTCTTTTGTTTCCATTACCTGAAAAATAATAAGATAAAAAACACTTAATAACATAATGGGGTGGTTAAAAACTAGAAAAGCATCATATTTTTGGTGAATCTTCCAGGCCTGCAAAGTTATACTTTGCTTAAGAAATCTCTGCAATAAATGTAACAAAGTGTAATAACCTCTTCTCCTTTGTGAGTTTTAAGAACATATGTTTTGCTTGCAGCTAATAAGTCCAACTCTGATTTCTTTATTAATTCCAATTGATGTTTATTCTCTTCCTCTCTCCACTGTGCTAACTCTTGACTTGCCAGTTCTTCTGGCGATAGACGTACCTAAAGGAAATAAAGTAAACATGAATACACAGTAAACAAATGATTCAATTTAACCAAAAGCAAGTCCACATTATACTTACTAGTTGCTTCGGAGTTATTGCTTTATCACAAATCTTTTGCCACAAGGATAGATTTTTACGGTCCTTGATATTAAACATTAGTGATCTGTATTTAGCTTTATACTTCATTCCAACATCTCTAAACAACTCATGCAATTCAAGTTCCGTCTCATTGGCAAAGTCAATTATTTCATCTTCACTGAACTTTGGTCCATCATACTCTGCCATCCGTTGTGTTAGCTGTTCTTGTAAAGCTTTTCTCACGTTATCGCGTATCGAATCAGCCGAATCCATCTTGTTATTTCTACTATCTTGAGAATCCTTTCGGCGTGATGTCGAAGGTGAGACTGATGCTACCTGTTGAGTCACAATTATCGTAAATTTACCAATCTGTGCAAGTAATCAGATTGCAAACAAAACCAAGGTCAAAGCTAACATAAAAGTATTCAGTTTTGACAAAGTTTCCATTATGGTCTATTGAGGCACATGTTCTGAATTTATTATCAACATTACATCATTTACCTACGATACAATCAGTCTTTAGTCTGTTCATAGACGATGGTACAGCCACAAAAGGTGGTAAAATTATTAGCATGTTGTCATGTAATAGAATAAAAACAAAAAATCTGCTCATGTTTTCATCATTATATGAGAAACACTGTCTTACAAAATCTGGCCTTCTAATTTATAAAAAACACATAATGGATATCTGGTGCAAAAGATGAAATCATGGTGAAGAAATATAACTAAAAACCATAAAAACCACAATAACATTAATTGATATATTTTACTCACAATCTTGCCCATACTAGTAAAAATCAAATTACATACCTTTTCATTGACTACTTGTGATCTGCTAGTAGTCCGAACAATTCTTCGTGGTTCGTTTGTATGTTTTGCAGTAGAAGTGCTTGCTTTCGGTGTATCAGGGAATTGTGGAGGTTGTGATTTTGTTGAAACAGGTGTTTTCGGTTGGGAGGGAGTTTTCACTTCTTCTTTAGGTGATGTAAGGGATTTTAAAAGCCTTTCCTGTTGAAATCTTGACTTAATGTCAGTTTGTAAATTCTTCAATTTCAGTTCAGATTGAGATGTTCTAAGTTTTGGTTCTTGTTGTGGGGTCCTTGTCTTTATTTCTGGTTGAGTTTTAAGAGGCTGTTCTAATGTCTTTTTGGGAATCCTTTCAAAATTAAGAGTGGTTTGGATTTTGTTTGGCTCATTAACAACTTTCTTTTTAGTAGTATTTGGTTTGATGGTACTAAGAGTACCAGGTCGCACTACTTCAAATGTAGGATTTTTTTGTAGCCAAGCTTTCAAGTTTTCTGCAGTAGGTGCATTTGGTCCAGCTAATAGTCGTCCAGATTTTCTTTCATACACAATGACCTGTAATGAGAATTGAATAAATAAATAAACCTCAAATGTTAAGCAATACATCTTATACTAGTACTAGCAAGGTAAAAATTTGGAAAGCAACAGAGAACAAATATTTGAATAGTAATACAGACATAAGGCATTTAATTATAAAAAAGAAACACTGCAGCCTTACCCTTGATTCAGATTTTTGTTTGTCATGTAATTTACCCTGGTCACCATCAGGTTTGCCAGTTGGAGTCTGGTTACCTAATGAATCTTGTGCATGTTTTAATATACATGCATCACTACAATATATGCTACTAGCCCGAGCAGGCTTCTTGCAGACAATACAACTTGTTTTGGATGATTCTTTCAGCAAAGATTGAGGTGAAACAGCTACATCAGCTTCTGTTTTCTTTTGTGTCAGAACCTGTCATGTATATATAAATTGATACATTACAATGGTAATATTCTTATGTAGTTAATTAGTGTTAAATGATATTGTTTTTGAAATAATTCCTGCCTGAGGAAATATCAAAACTTTCCTTATGTTTCGAGACAAAATTTTAGTAACAGTTCATACAATTCCTTGCTTAATAAATGCATTAATAAATATTCATTATGGCTGAAGTTTATAATGACATTTCTTCCTACTACTTATCACCCACCAGAAACAAAAAAAAATCTCTTTCTTTCTGCTTTAGCTGGGGGCAAATTCTGATACTGTCAAAAAAAGAAAGAAAAGATAACTTACCTTTGAAACAGATTTCTGAGCCGGCTTTGGTGTCTTCTTGACACAATTAGGACATCTCCATTCAATCCCCTGTTCCTCCATTTGCTGACCCATAGCTTTTGTGATATTTACACATTTTCCATGGAACCAATCTTCACAACCATCACAGCATATCATAAATCGGTTGTTATGAGGTTGTTTACAGATACACCATAATCTACACAAATACATTTACAAAAGTTAAAAATGTTTTTTATGATAGCTTAATTAATAATTAAATATAATAATTTATACTAGTTAAATGTAAGATTTTTAATATACCTGTAAGGATCATCTTCAGAGTTCCAGCTCTCTTGAGATTCTGCAGACACTTTTTCAACAATTGGAGTTTGAACAACTGGTTCCTGTTTTTTATTAGCCAACTTCTTGTTCACATAATTCTTTGTGACAGCTTGCACCTGAAGCTCAGGAGTGACAGCCACTGGTTGGACTGGGACTGTTGTTGGAGTTGATATTACTTCAGGATTATTAGATGTTTCCAATTGACTTTTTCGTTTAGATGCTCGGGTGGCTGGAGCTTCAATTGGTGGCAATGTTATCACTCTTCCATCACGACGTACTATCTCGATAGGATCTTTTCTTGTAACAATATTCTTTGCTGATTTAGTGAGTGTTTGGGCATACAAACTACTACTGCTACTACTAGGTGTCTGTTGGAATGTAGTTTGAACAGGTGGTTTTGATGGTGTAGTATCCACTTTTCCCAGAACTTGCTTATCTATTACTTCTTGTAAGTTTTCAGAGCTCTCCACCAATTGGGCTACATGCATCAATAAATCCTCTGTTAAACCTTCTTCCTCTGGTTGTAACCCACCAAGCAAGTCTAATGTTGGTGACAATGGACCCGCAAGGCCCGGGCTGCTCATAGCATTGCTAGTAGAGATGCTTGGCTGAATTTTAACAGGATTTGTTATACCTGTAGTATCTTGAAGAATTTGAGCCAAACTAGCATCATCGAGCTGTGGTATAGGGGAGGACATAAAAACTTTTTCATTTGAAACATTTTGTTTTTCTTTCTGTTTCATATATAATTTTGGTGCAGTCTTTGTTTTTTCTATATGCTCCTCAATTACCTTAATACTCTCAACTGTTTTCAAATCAACTCCACTACTAGCATTTGTATCTGGTGTTTTAGGAACATTAACTGGCTTTTTATCACTAACCAAAGAGTCTGATTTGCTTGGTATTTTAGTATCAGTAGACACCCTTCTAATCACATCAGGTGTTGAAAACAATGATGTCATATCTGACAACAATGCTGTAAGATGAGCTGGAGTTTTCTTTTCTTTCTTAACTGGTTTTGGAGTTTGTTTGACCGCATTCTTGTTCTGATCATTGGAAGGAGTGTTGAGGGATATCTCCGAAGAAGGAATGAGACTCTCTATATCCACATTTTGTTGAGATTGATGTGCAAGAACCTTTTTTTCTGATATATTTTTAACTTGAACTTTTTCTTTTATTTCTTTTTTCAAAACAGCTTTATTAGATTTTAATCTCGAAGACACCTTGGGGTCCAATTTTAATGGTTTTGAGGCAGATGCATTCTTCAAAATTCGTGGTTTAAGCTTAGTCTTCTTGACTTTAAATGAAGCACTTCGGTCTTTAGTGTCTTTATAATCTGAATCTGAATCTCTGTCTGGGATGCTATCTCCAGAGCTGATTGAAGAAGACTCAGTAGTTTCATCAGTCTTTTGAGAATTGTCAGAACCCTTATCATGTTCAGTAATGCTCTTAGCTTTAGACAGGACTGGCAATGTCTTGCTGAGTACATCATTGCCTTTTAATATAACTGGAGGCTCAGTTGGTTTTATAACTATCTTTTTTCCTTTTGGAATTATTTGTTGTTCCAGAATAGTAATTTTCTTTGAATTAGGAACTGGTTTTGGTGGAGGTGTATGGGTGATTTCAATAACTGGGTCATCATAGCCACTAAAGCTGTCACTGCTTTGAGGCAAAGTCTGACTTGGTGATGTAAATGGTGTATAGCAGTGATCATTTTGAAATCCGATCAAGCTGTTCTCTCTAGTCTCTATGCGTAATGACTGCAACATTTCAGCTCCACTATCTAAAAATACAGTATAAATATTTAAGTTAAATAATAACAAGCTAGCAGTTTTACATCATGATAAAATGTATTAAAACTTCAATAATAGGACAAATTGACAGTCTTACCATATTTAATAATGCTGTTGGGTTCATCATAATAACTATCCACAGAAAGAGTGACATGGGGCACTTTATCATCATCTGATTCAGAATCTGTGGCATCGTCAGGTTTGCCTTCATGGCCAACTCTCACTACACTTATACCTGCCGCTTGTGATCCATCAGTACCTAAACAGAATTCAACAACTTAGTAAAAATTTAGTTTAGCCTACATAAATATAACCTATAGTCATTATATAAATTTAAATATTTTTTTCTCAATACATCGTAATGATACCAGACTAATGAGATTTTAAATAATCAAATAAGATAATCAAGTATAGAAAAATAATTTTGGCGCCAAAATGAATTTTCTGCTCCAAGTGGGATGTTGATAAGAAATTTTAAATAAACATTTCGGTAGTTCATATTTTAGAGTTAAGAGGTAAGATTTAATGCATTGCTTAGTTAGGCATTACACCAAAAATATCAATAAAGTGTGTACGATTTTACTTCGTGTATGCAAGATCTTTCAAAGGTGTAGTAGAAATTATTGACAACTTGATAGAACAACAAGTTAATAGACGACAAATTATGAAGTAAATGTACATACTACATACCCATCAAAGTACCGAGTAAATTCTGATCAACAGAGAGGGATCCATCCTTGTTTACAATAACAACAACAGAACTATCGGCCTTCGTAGAAGGTCCATTGAGGTCCGTATAATTAGTAATCACAGTATTTGACATTATAAATTGCAATCCACTGCAGCTACAAAAATGCAAGTCTTCTATTTATAGCCATTCTCTAAACACATGCACCGCTTCTATTTGTGACGCATTCTACCGAAGAACGCCCGACGACGCCATTTTATAATCGCATCAATCGTTGTGACCGTCGCCTTTTCAGTAAATAAATGCACTTCAAGTCCTTTTCGCACAGATATTCCCAAGAATAAATGATTTTCAAACTGAAAAGAATATTATTAAACGTTGTTTTAATAAAATTCTAACCAAAAATATAAATTTTAGCTCAGCATGGATGTTAACGTGACTAGTGTTGTACTTTTTTCGTTCAATTGGTTGAGCACTCAATGTGCACTCAACCAATTGAATCATTAATCGTTGTTTGATGTGTAACATTACACGACACGTAGTATTTCATGGATACTAGGCTAGATTTCAGCAATTACCCCTACTTTTTAAATTTTATCTAGCTTTGCAATTTTACTAAAGATGATATTTTGTTTGGCCAATCCTAATATGTTATAGATATTGTGTGTTGTAGTCGTATCTTATTTCTCTAAGCATCAGTTAAATGATGGTGAACCGTGAATGGTATGTCAGTTTTAAAAGAAAGGGAGAAAAAAATTATTGGCAGTTTACAACAACACGCATTCACTAGTTACAAATTATTCGAATGTTCAATTAAGTGAAGACGATATAATCAATTTAAAAAAAGAAAGTGAACTGTCTATGCTCTGAATATCGCAGACAACCTTAGAGTAGAACACATGGAGATGCCCTAAGTAGGTACAAAACGTGTATACCTAAAGTTGGAACACAAAATGGCGCCACCAATGATAGCGCCCCCCGACCGTAGTGCAACCAATATTGTATATCGATATATTTATCGACACAAGTTTACATGTCGATCATAAATGCACATATTTTGTTAGAAATCTATAAATAGTTTCTTATTTTCCTATCACAAAATAATGATGATGCAGTGCCTTAATATAACAATAGGTTAGTTATATATATTATTATGGAAATTTCAACTTCACATGGTTAATAAACCTATTACATTTTTCCAAAAATCCTAAACAGAAGATAAAGTGAACATACTGTACTGTTTCATACTACCATCACGTAATCTTGTTATGTCGAGAGTTCTGTAAAACCAGTTTTCGTTGAAGTGTAGCGAGCAAACGTGCTTTTATGTCGCGGATTTATATTTTCCCCACCTATTAACTCTATCTATTTCTTCTTTAATGTTTCACTTACAGGAAATCTGCAGAAATATACCATTGCAGAATATAACTATCTAAAACGTATCGATACATAAAAATATTGTGCCACATCACTAGCTGGAACACAATATGGCGAAACCGGCACGCGTCAAAAACTGTGTGACGTCACTAAAAAGTGTTGCCAAAATGGGTACAATGCAAAGATATCTGTCTCTTTTTTCATACGCAACAATCACTTAGATGAAAAGAGATAAGTATATATTTGTAAGGCAAGTGTCGATTCGATGTATATTCATATAAGCAATTTTTTGTATAGATCAATAGGGCATCTCCATATGTTCTACTCTAAGCAGACAACCATAGAGTATATTGAATATACGAGAAATAGAGCTGTCAGTCAAGGATTGCGACTGCAGCGCGCCAAGCGATTAAGTCCAAAACTATTTTTTTTAATAACATAACTATAGATAGATGCACAACAACGTATACCTATACATACCTACATACGGGTACTCATATAAGTTTTATATTTTTATATTTTAGGTTATGTTATAATTAAATACTTGAATGCTCAATGAATGAATAAATTAATATAGAAAAATTAAATAAATTAGCATTGAGCATTCAAGTATAAACTGAAAAAAACATCAAAATATTATGCGAAACCCATTTATTTCTTTTATTAAAATAATCATGACACATTTTTTTAACACTATCGTTTTTATCCATGTCCTGTCGTAAGCTTTTTAAAATTTTATTTGGTACACAAGCACTTTCTAATAAGAATAACTTAGAAACGCAACATAGGAGAAGAATAACCATTGTCGCCGGTATCCGAATCGTAAGGCAGATCAAGTCCAATATGCAACAGCAATAGTCGATCACAACACAAAGGGCAGGGTTATCGGAGTCCAAGGGAAACACTAAAGTCGTCGTGTAAATCCAAGTCGTATAAATATTAAATAAATAGCAGAAAACATAAAAACACTTTCGCATTCAATACAATATGTTTGACGTCTGTCAGTAAAGAAAGAAACACGGCTGACATTTATTACGTTTCGTTCCATAGATTACTTTAATTCAAAAAGGTTAAATATTCATTTAAATATAAAGACCGACGCAATTATTAGCTTTTATTTTAAAATTTAAGTAATTTATATTATAATTTAGAATTAATGGTTGTTCATATATAAAATAATCATAAAATTATATTGACTCTGATTATTGTTGTTACTTAGAATGAACCGTAAAAGCAGTAATGCCAGCAAACAGAAGTTAGAGGAAAAGATACCAACAAAAAAAAACTAACTATAAATTTTTGTCAATTAGTGACATCTAGCGTTAAAGTCCTTAAGTACAATTTGATTCATACAATCCGTCACTTATTCGGAGTGAAATCAGCCGGCTGTATGGGCTCAGCTCACGTCATGGGCGAATAAAAAATATACTAAATCTATGCGGGCGAAACATACCAAAAAAAAAAAATGTCTATGCTCTGAAATGCAAGCCTTGCTGCTTCTTTTCCGCTTTTCCGTATCCGCTTTTGACAATTTGTCAATCTAAATGTCAAACTAGCTACTCTCTCTTTTTGAGGTTAGGTTGTTTCCTTTCCAAAGCTGTTTAAAAGTTTCGTGGTTTATGAGAAGAAATTAAAACGGAAATATGAGTTACTCAAAATTTGATCTAACGTTTAAAATAGGTCAATACCTAGATCGACATTTGGTGTTTCCATTACTTGAATTTTTAGCAGCGAAAGAGGTATGGTCTAACCACTATCGTCATCAACATATTTTGTCATCATTTACCATAATTTAGCACTATAATTTTGAATTTCTCTTAAAATAACAGTAAAATACTTATGTTTCTTATCTTAGAGTCATTAGAGTTTTATTAAACCCAGTAAATTAATTATTTTCAGACATATGATCAATCAGAGCTGCTACAAGCGAAACTGGAAATATTGAGCAAAACTAACATGATTGACTATGTCATTGATATCCGAGGAATGTTGTATCCCGATGAAGACACACCTGAAGTAAGTGAAATTTATTTTTCCATTTATTTTTGTACTGGAAAGTAACAATAGTAATTCCAGGAAAATACAGAGGTACTTTTTACCATTACAGCAATATAATGCATTTTGATTTCTATTTAAATTTGTCGAGACTCCAAAAAAAACAAGGTTGTTTACAACTAACTAAAACTTTGTTGTTTTTTGTTATGGTTTAGGATGTTAGTTACATTATTATTTTGGTTTATTCCGGAAATCCCCACCGACAAATCCCCACCGGATTTTTTTAAATCAAAATTAAGGTTTATTCCCGGTCGTCCCCACCACTAGGTACCATCGAGGACACCCGCGCGTGATCACTTTTGGAAAAATATACCGTGCACGCGCATCGTGACTTCTTAGGAGCGGCGCTTGTAAACGTGAAAATACTGCACAGGATTTTAGCCTTTAGGGTGATCACGCGCAGGTGACCGCGATAGTACGAGTGGGAAAACAAACGCTTCGTTCGTTCCACTCGTTCCGCTATAGACCGAGGGTCAAAAAATAGGTTCGTTGACACCAGTACCATGAAACAGTTCCATGATGATGATGGACCGACTGATACTAATTTGTAACACCAGACCCATACATTTATTTTCCGGCACAATAAAACTTTTTTCCCGATGACCACTACTAAATTGTATTTCTTTTTTTTTATATAAAATAAATAAATAAATAAAAAATATATTTTAATAAAATGTGTTCAAATTCTGGAAAACAAATGAATGTCGGGAAGACAAATGAACGTCGGGGAAACAAATGAACGTCGGGAAAACAAGTGAATGTAGGAAAGTATTGTCTATTGATAAGTTGAAAAAACAGTTGCATGCGATTTTCGACCTAATGGACAGTACCAAGATAACGGATTTTAATGAAACAGCTAAGTTAGTAAAGCGAGCGTTAGGAAAAAGCAACAAAATTTAAAAGGCCAATAAGGACGAAAATCGCTTGCATCTGTTTTTTTAACTTTCGATCAATAGACAATGCTTTCCTACCTTCACTTGTTTTCCCGACGTTCATTTGTTTCCCCGACGTTCATTTGTTTTCCCGACATTCATTTGTTTTTCTGACATTCATTTGTTTTCCCGACATTTATAATAAAAGTTGGTTATGGTATTGACATGATTACTTATAGCTCTAATTTTGATAAAAAAAATCCGGTGGGGATTGTTATTTATTTTTCCGAAAATCCCCACTAAGCTGAGCTAGTTTTATTGGTGGGTATTTTCGGAAAAAAAAATAACAATCCCCACTGGTAGGGATTTTTCGGTGGGGATTTTCGGAATAAACCATTATTTTTTCTACAATAGATTTCAAAATGGACGTAGTTAAGCAGAAAGGACTCAATCCACACAAAGTCACTTTTGAGTTATGAGCGTTTAAAGTTCTAGCTGTTATTTGACTGAGATAAAGTATGTTTTTGTTTAATTTTTTTCTTTTAAGTTTTAAAGTAAAGGGTATATTTCCTTTGTCCATTAATTAAAGAAACATATTTTATATATCGATGGTTAAAATGTCAAAGGGCTTAAAGGACAAATCATGATTTTTCAGGAGAGCAGAAAAACGAAATAAGTAAAAAATTGGGCATAACTTTTTTGATTTCAAAGCTATCGGTTTGTTGTAAAGGACACTTTTATTTATTTTTTCAAGCCGAACCGTATGCAACCATTTTATTTATTCTAGATAGCATAGTTTTCGAGATAGGTGTCCTTTAAGAATTGAAATTCGAATTTTTTGTCCTTTAAGCTTAAGTTTCTGTTGAGATAAATCATTAGCTTTGGTTTAAAGGACATGTTAATACAGGTGTTAGAACAGAATTGGTCTTTTAAGATAAAATTTCGATAAAAAAATATATCCTATCTAACATGAATTTTCCTGTTAAGCTGTATTGTGCTTTTTCAATATCGTACAAAAAGAAGCGCTGTCGGCATACAGCGTCAAAAAACATCAATCTCTCCCTCTCTTTTTTTTTCGGAGGAGAATGCGTTTATGCACCACAACCTCTGGCTAGCTAGACCTGCGAGTCCTGCGACCATGTGTGGGACTCGAGGCTAATGCGTCCACTACCCACTAAACTCCCCCGGTTTCTCCTTCTCACCCGATTGGGACAAACCAGTGCCAGTCTTGTTGCTATTGACGAGCACACTCTCTCCCTCTCCTGGGTGTCGTAAAAGGCAAGGCAAACGTGGACACTTACGGCACGGCTGGTCCGCAAGTTAAAAGTGGCTCAGTGAGCTATGGAAAGAGATATGCTCGGCGTTTCTCTGCTGGATCGTATACGAAATGAGATGATGCGGCATAGAACCAAAGGCAGTGGGCTGGCTATATCAGCCGTAGAACCGATAACCGTTGGGACAAACGGATTCTAGAGTGGAAAACGCGTCTCGGTAAACGTAGTGTAGGGCGCTGTCAGGCCAGGTAAAGTGATGAATTGCGCAGGATGGCTGGCAGGAGCAGGATGCGGGCGGTCGAGGATTGATCAGTGTGGCGAGCATTTGGAGGTTATGTCCAGCAGTGGATTGTAATATTCAGATGATGATGATGATGATTGTAAAGATCTATAGATTCATTCATCAATTTATAAAAAGAATTATTACTATTGTATTATTGAATTACTTATTGGTCTTAAATAAATATTGGATAACATCACATACATTGATCTGACCCCAAAGTAAGTAGCGTAAGAACATGTATTATAGGTGTCAGAAACAACAAAGGTACCACAAATGTATACTTAAATACGAATAAACATCCAGACACAAAACAAACACAAATGATCCCGAACCCACGACTCCTGGCGTAAAGGGCAGGGAAATTAATGTGATTTATTTGACATAGAACCACAGTGTCCTTTAAGCCCAAAACGCCTGAATCAAAATATGCAAGAGTAGGCTTTAAATGCCATAATACATTATCAGTGACCTTTAAGCAAATAATACAAAAATGGCCAATTTTTAACCATGAATATCTCGCTAACTATAAGGGGTAGGAGAATCTTTGATATACCATTAGAAAGAGCTCAAAAAACTCAATACAAATGTAACAAAAAGTCATTTTCGCCAAAATGTCCTTTAAGCCCTTTGACATTTTAACCATCGATATATTTCGAGATAATTAAGTAAAATGTGGGTTGAGTCCTTACTATTAAACTTAAATGTGAAAGGACAGGTAATTTTTTTTAATTTCTCAGAATGGACCCAAACATACCCTTTGATTGGAAATTTAGTTATTATTAAGAAACCAAATAAGTAAAACCTTTAAAAAATCGTTATTTATTGTCCTTAAACATTACGGTAGCCAATTTGCGTGATAGGAAAAAAAAAGCAATCCATTTCCTTTATTTTCCTCTATGTCAAAGTCAAGAGTTGGCCCGTATCTAGAGATGGGCGCGGGAAAAAACCCGTTTGTTTTTCCCAAATGCAGGGTTTTTTTCAATTTATGTTACTTTTCTAATAAAAGGCAGTAATTTTAAAGGTTTCTGGTGAATTTGATTACAAAGGTAAAGGGATCCGATGTTTCTCCTAACAGATACGTCTATGGGCGGTGGGTTTAAACCAAGCTGGGCAATATGACCAAGGAGGATGCCGATTAAATTTATTATATAAATTCACCATCCATGCAATTCAAAAATTCTTCGAATGGCTGTATCTATCGTCTATCTATATATAAAAAAGGAAACTGACTGACTGAATGACTAAATGAATAACTGACTCAGGGACTGTTTACCGGTATGAATAACGGTATAGTTTTTTTCTGTATGACGTCATTTAAATATATTTTGATACTGTTAAATTCCAGTACAGAATTTTTTTTTGGTACTGAAAAATTGTTGTAGTATAAACATTTTTGTACAACAATTTTTTAACTGTTATTTATATTAAAATACTGAAATTTTGTAATGGCTTAAATAGAGGGACACGGGGGTACTTCTAGGCTAGCTTAGTTAGCTAGTTAGATTTCAGTCCTCTCACGCGTCCGCTCGCACCGGTCTGTATATTGAACAATGGATCACAAGAACAGAGGCTGAAGCAAAGCATTTGTCGCGCTTTTCAACGTAAGTTTTAATTTATCTATTTGACATTAAACTTAGGTACCTATCTAAAGGTAAGTATATCTTTCAATGGCAGTTACACTCGATAGATATTGAACTACCTACTTAGCTACTTAGTGCTTACTTAACGACGATAAGTGCTAGATAGGGAATAAGATCATAAAGCAAGCATTGGTGTAAGTACTGGTAAGTAAAGTCAGATATTCAGTTCGTGCTATGATGTAGGGTGGAGGCTCCTTATATCGGCCCCCTCCTAATATCGGCCGTCTAGAGAAAATGCGCCATAACTTAAAAGAATGTCCTAAAATCATAATTGTTTTTATGCAAATAGCAGCTGTATACCCTTACGCTTAACCTCCCTTAATTTTTTATGGATATCTCAAAATTTGAACGAATGATAGGCAAAAAAGTGCAGGAGGTACGGACGTGCGTCGTTTTGCGGCATTTTCAGGTCAAATTCGTGAATCGAATCATTGCGTTGAGAAGTATTTAAATTGTAATAAACATACCAGTTATTTTATTTTATTTCTTCTTAAAGATAAAGAGTCAAGGTACCGTTTAGGTAGTATATTTTAAAATTTGTGTATTTTTTTTATTTAATAATTGCGTGGCCGAGATTAGGGATCAGTATGATCGACAAATCTCAATATCGGCAGAGTGGTCGATATTGAGATTTGTCTATCGCAATTAGAAATCCTAATGTCGGCTGCCTGATATTCTTTGTGCGCCAGCTATGCGAAAGAGTTGATGAGTGATGTCGAAGAAGAAGATAAAAATATTGGATGTGACGTATGCCCCAAATGGTTTCATGTATACACTTAAAAATATATTGCCATCACTGTCTGAAGATAACTTTACCTATTATGTAATGTTTTTGGTAAATTTCCCTCCTATGGGATCCCCTCTGCAGTTTGTGCCTGAATCATGGATTTCCTGACTGAACGTCGCATCAGAGTAATTCATGATGGGTACTATCGAGGTCAACCGCGCGTGATCACCCTTAAGGCTAAAATCCTGTGCAGTATTTTCACGTTTACAAGCGCCGCTCCTAAGAAGTCACGATGCGCGTGCACGGTATATTTTTCCAAAAGTGATCACGCGCGGGAGACCTCGATCGTACACCTCCGACTCACTTGCAATAAATGCTGGCTTCCCTTCAGTGATCTGTGCTTTTAGCTACACTCTTTCTACTGCACATCGATTATATTGTTAGCTACGTCCGAGATTCTGGGGTATGCCGATGATAGTACGATAGTCGAGGGATACTTGTCGTACACGTGCAAGTAGAGGTGAAACTGAGGCTTTAGGATCTAACATGGTGGACAAATTGAATCAGACCCTTCAAATTGTCTCAGACTCAACCCCACCAAAACGCTGGCTTGTATATTTTCCACAAAAAAGAGTGGTTTTGGGCTGGCTACCACTTTTCGTGGCGTATCCGTTCTTCTATCTGACCGACTACAGCTCTTAGGTATGGAATTATCTTCCAACCTTAACTTCGGGAGCTATATAGAGTCCGTAGCAGTAACTGCTTATAAAAAGATTGGCATCCTTTCAAGAACCATACGCTACTTGATTGCGAAAAAGCTCCTTACCCTTTATAGAGCTCAAGTCCGTTCCTGCATGGAATATGCTACCATATTTGGGATAGTTCTGTTTAATGCCAGCTGGCTGCCTTGAACTCTATTGAGCGGCATGCGAAGAGGCTTTTCGGCGATGATGCTTTGGTCGAGAACTTGTAAAGCCTCGATCATCGTAGGAAGATTGATTGCCTACCCGTCTGTTACAGGCTCTACTTTGGTGAATGTGCTGCTCGGCTGTACGATTTGGTTCTACCAGCTCCGTTCCATCACCGAACGACTTGACTCGGTCAGAGACTCCAATCCTTATACTGCGAAAATGCCGCGCTTACGAACTAAATGATCTGCTTCATCTTTTTTGATACGGACTGCGCAAGTTTCTCTCTTTACCTGGGTCTGCCTTTCCTGACCATTATAATCTTGGTGCTCTTCAAGGCAAGAATTTACAGGCCTTTCCTAAGCAAGCGTGCTCCAACGTAGACCGCATAGATGTTTAACATCAGGCTACTTTGTGATCAAGTCTTAGTGATGGCATAGTAAATATATTTAAAGAACTAGCTGTGCCCGCGACTTCGTCCGCGTGGAATAGTGACTTTTCGGGCAGCATATTTTAAATAACAAATACCGTCCTTTGGGTAGCTAAAAGTATGCTTCTCTGTAGGTATACGATATGTGACGTATGGCCATCGGGAATGAAAGCATACAGGCTCCTAGGATTGCTAACCCGTGTCAGAGCCACATACAACTGACCGTGCGAGAAACAGCTGATACTTAGATCTACACCCACAACTTTCATCGTCTGACCTAGGGCTTTATTAATTGTCATCGCAAAACATAGGCTGACTGCAAAAAGTGTTAAGATGTGTAAACTAAACGTACAAATTTTATGAAACAAAAGAATTGCTAGAAAAATTAATTAATAACCTGAGCTTATAAACTTGTACTTAAATAAAGAAAATCAAGAAAAGAATTGCCTAACCTATACCAAATACTTATAAATTATTCATATATACAAACCCTAAATAAAAAATTAAGATAAGTTTACCAAAAATCAAGGAAAGAAATGCCTAACCTATAACAAATGCTTACTATATTTATTTACAAATTTTTAAAGAAAATTAAGAAAGACAACCTAACCTACAAACCCTTAAATATAAATAAATGAAATATCCAAACTGTCAGTATTCAAGTAAATCGCAATAATCGAATGCAACTACCTATTCGCCATACTCTCAGCGCGCTTTATATACGGACGCGTAGCTCAGGCGCGAGGCGTGTACCTTTATATTGACATAACTTTTTTATTTATGAACCGATTGACATGAAATAAACACTAAATGTTAAGTGAAGCTTACCACAATATATTAGTGAAAACCGCATCTCAATCGAATAAGCCGTTTCTGATATTAGCGTGCACAAACACACAGACAAACAGACAAACAGACAAACAGACAAACAGACAAAAATTTTTTAATTACAATTTCGGGTTCGGTATCGATATAATAACAACCCCTGCTACTTTTTTTTAATATATTTCCATTGTACAGACACCACTTTTCTACAAATTTATTATATGTATAGAAAAAATCGTAAATTATTTTTAAAAGACTTATTTATAATAGAGTTAAATAAAATATGGTTTGAAAATAAATAAATGTTATAATACTTTGATTTTATACTTTTTGAACAAATTTTTTCCCTTTGAAAAGGTATTCCGATATTATGGTTATAGGCGGCGGATATTTGGGAGCTAAAGGCCGATATCAGGGGAAATCGGCAAGTTCGGAAACAAACATCTATATATTCAAATCTAACAAAGAATTCGTTATTTCGCGAATGTAATAATGGAGTTTCATTATCCCTTTACCTAAAAAAGTAGTTGAAAGAAAGCAAAAGTTATTAATGTAAAAATTATAAGCACTGAAAGGTCAAAAAATGTTGGGCCGATATTTGGTGCCTCCACCCTATGTTGATACGTATATGTAAAAGTATGTATGTATGTAATATGTATGTAGGTAGGTAATGTAAGTATGTTTAAAGAAATAATAATTATAAACTTTTAAATAAAAGTAAAACGTTATAATTTGGGTATTTTGTACTCGTCCGCCGGATGAAAGAAAAACAATCGCGATCGCCAACCTGTCGGCGCGTGTTCCGTAAATCCTTTCCCGCCCGCCGCGGCCCCTCGCGCGAGGGGCACCGCGGGGCGCGGGCGCGCGCACTCATCATTTCAGTATCAGCAATAAAATTATTTTTAAATAACTGTATAAACGACTGAAATCTGTACCGAAATTCAATGGGTATAGAATTTTAGTACTGATATTTTTACTGGTACTATAACGATATTTTATACCGGTAAGCAGTCCCTGAACTGACTGACTGAAAATCAACGCCCAGCCCGAACTACAAGACCTAGGAACTTGATTTCTTTTACAGGGACTCTTTAAAAAGGATTTTGAAATTAAAATTTGGGATTTTGTGCAGGGGTTCTTTATAATGTGTAAGTTCCCACTAAGAAAAGTTTCTTGAATATTTCACCCCCCAAGGCGCTAATATTATGACCTTGAAGTTGTGTACTGGGGCTATCTTTAGTGTTAGTTCCGACTGTACCTGTTCCTTGTAAGTAAAGTAATATACGATGATTTCTGCCACAGGTGTCACAGTGACATTTCTAGGCACGTGTCAAATTTTCGATATTTAAGTAATCGATTCTTCATCGAATTACACTGCAAATTTTACGGACTACCTTTAAGAAATTATTATTTTTTCGAATCGCATTTATATGATCAGATTTGTCTAATCAACGACTTACTTTTATTCAAATTGATTGACATATGATTATATAATTAATAATTTTACCGATATGTTAGAACCTTCAGAATCGTTTATTACGTGTAAGCAAAAGATTTCAGCAATAGACAGCCCTAAGTAAGCGGGGCCAGCCAATCATGAACGTTATTTCTCTGCATACATTCAAAGTCAAAGTATTTATTTTGCAATTTGATTTACCAAGAAATTCTTTTGCACGTCATAAACTTTTTTTCCTACCAGCACTTCGACGTGAATGAATGGCCTGCTGTTGAGAAGAAGTGCCGCAAGAAACTCAACAGTTACATATGATAGCCTTTTTTAAATCATTTTGTGTTGTACAATAATAACTTAATAATAATATAATGTCAAATTAATAACAATATAATGTCAACTTAATAATAATAATATATTAAATTTGATACTCAAAAATTGTGAAACTTTACTCCTGTCAAACCGATGACAGCTTTCAGAGGAATCATGCTAGATTTTACAAGGTATTAGAAGGGGTTTTAAATATTTCACTCCCCAAAGCGGTTAAAAAGGAGTTTAAAATTCTGAACTTTTCTATAGTGTTAGTTCCGACTAAGAAGGGGTTTATGGAAGATGCCGACGAACTGAAATATTTTAAAACGCTTTCTTAGTGGGAACTTACACATTATAAAGAAACCCTGCACAAATTTCAAGTTTTAATTTTAATCCCTTTTGTAACCCCCCTGGGGGGTTTATTTTGATTTCAAACTGACACCGAACCAAAAATGAATGCTCAAATTTGAAGACTGTAAGTCGTCGGTAAGTTTCGTCTAGTCTATACAGTTTCCAGTCATGTATAGACTAGACGTCCATCCGCGGCTTCGCTCGCGTTGACTATACCCTATAAAACCCCCTCTGGAGGTAGCTTCCATAAACCCCATTAGTAGAACTTACACATTATGAAGCACTCCTGTAAAAAACTTAAAGTTCAAAATGTTCACCCCCTTTTTATCCCCCTCGGGGGTTGAAATATTCAAAAAACCTTTCTTACAATTGGGAACTTACGCATTATAAAGAATTTGGTACAGAAAATTTTAATTGTAGATACTTTTTCAGCCCACTTGGAGGGTAGATTATCTAAAACCCCTTTTTATTTGAAACTGACACCAGACCAAAAATCTACTTCTTAAATTTTAAGCCTGCAACTTTTAAAATGGCAAAGTTTCATACAAACTTCCAACTAACGCATTATAAAGAATTCCTGTACAAAATTTCAAGTTCCTAGGTATTGTAGTTTGAGCTGGGCGTTGAATGTCAGTCAGTCAGTCATTCATTCAGTCAGTTAGTCATTCAGATTTCTCTTTTAAATAGTTATAGATTATTTGTTATATTTTACGAGTAAAATAAATGCTGTTTTGGGACATTTGTTGGGTGTAAATGGACGTTTATTGGGCATTTACTCAATACGTCCATACATGCCCAGGCAACAAATCATCTTTACATACATCCCATTACTTACCAGAGTTGCTAAACGTAACGTACTACTCGTGCCATTCACCATTACTATAACATTGTTTTTATCGTTTGATTAAACAAATTCATTCAATAAAACGAAAAAACCCGCATAAAAACCCGATTGGGGAAATTTCCGGGTTTTTTCCCAAGAATGGGAAAAAACTAGGTTGAATGCCCATCTCTATCTATTTCTTACTAAGGACCACAGAACACTATACTAGCTAACGACTCAACCCACAGAACACACATACCACAATGGACTCAATCTGCCTGAGTCCATTTGGTTATTTCAATTAAATGCGCAGTTCACCATAATTAGTTTTTTCTGAAATATCTCATGTGTTTTGAGTCGTTTCTGTAAAACAAAAAAATATATTTTGTTTCAGTAAACTTAAAACACAGAAATGACCTAACCTGTTTGAGTCGTTTTAGTAATTTGATGATTAAGCATATACTTATAGATTATACATTTCTCAAAAACAACTTAAGTGGGTTGAATCCATTCAGCAAAAATATTTTGTGTGCTCTTCATACTGTGGGTTGAGTCGGGGGTCAAAAATATCTAGTTTCTGTGTACATTTTGAAAATGCGTCTATTCCCATTCATCACCACTGGCTTTGTCACCACTGGGGACAAATGGGAAAAATATTCCCGATTGTTGCCAGTGGTGACGTATAACACTTACTTTCCCAGTTGTAGCCACTGGTTTATCACCACTGGTGACAAATGAGAAAAATACGTCCCAATTATCGCCAGTGGGGACGAACAGCACAAATATTGTCGCAAATGTCACCATGCATAAAAACACAAATAAAAAGTTAAGTAAGACCAGATCAATCCCTACAGTCTTACCAGTAGAACTTCTGGGAACTTACCGATGGTAGGGCTACGCTTGTGTTGCTTTTTCCCATTAGTTTTACTATAACAATATTTACAAAACACAGACCAAGTAATTAATAGACAACTAAGAAAAAAAATAACAGAACTTTATTTTTCACAAATGAATATCAGGAAAAAAAAATACTGTATATCAGAGAAACAAATGAATGTCAGAGAAACAAATGAATGTCGGAAAAACAATTGAATGTCGGAGAAACAAGAGAATATCGGGAAAACATTTTTTATTGATCTGAAGTAAAAAAAACAGATGCAAGCGATTTTCGACCTTATCGACATTTACCAAAATAACTGATTTTAATGAACTAGCAAAGATAGTCGACAAGCGGTTGCGAAAAAGCAAAAAAAATTTAAATGTCAATAAGGTCGAAAATCGCTTGCACCTGTTTTTTTTACTTCAGATCAATAAACAATGTTTTCCCGACATTCATTTGTTTTCCCGACATTCATTTGTTTTCCCGACATTTATTTGTTTTCCCGAAATTCGTTTGTTTTCCCGAAATGCATTTGTTTAAAAACGACTAAAATGTTTAGGTGATTTACGGATACCGAAATAATAGTTTTAATTGGAGTCGCCTATGATCACCTAGGTGATTAAAAAAGACTAAAATGTTTCGGTGATTTAAGGATACCGAAATAATAATTTTAATTGGAGTCGCCTATGATCACCTAGGTGATCATTTTCGCGGGTGACCAGAGGATACTAAAACTGTCTCTAATGGTCACCTGGGTGATATAGGTGATCAAAGTGGAATAGACCGTTTTGTTTTGTTATAGTAAAAATGGGAAAAAGCAACACAAGCGTAGACCTACCATTGGTAAGTTTATTGGGACGAAAAATCCCAGTAGTTCTACTGGTAAGACTGCATGACTACTGGGATCCCGAATACCTTATTGGTATGTAACTGTGATTCAAAATAATAATAATTATTAATTATAAAATAATTAATTATTATTATTTTGTGTTTCTATGCATGGTGACATTTGCGACAATATTTGTGCTGTTCGTCCCCACTGGCGATAATTGGGACGTATTTTTCTCATTTGTCACCAGTGGTGAAAAACCAGTGGCTACAACTGGGAAAGTAAGTGTTATACGTCACCACTGGCAACAATCGGGAATATTTTTCCCATTTGTCCCCAGTGGTGACAAAGCCAGTGGTGATGACTGGGAATAGACCTGAAAATGGGGGTTTTACTGTCATATAGATTCGACTATCAGGAGTACGATGGCATGCTTAACTCAATTTTGGCCAAAGTGTGGTTTGAGTCCTTTCTGCTTAACTACGTCCAAATGAATTCCTGCAGATGTTTTCTATTTTTTAATAATGCTCCTAATGTTGTCCTTTTCTATTTGGTAGATTAATAGTTTTATCTGACTATAAAAGAAATACATTTATGCTATCTGAAATTACCTAATTTGCATTTATAAGAATAATGGTTGCATAAATAACTTAAGTTTTAACACAAAGTATATAATTTTAAACCATTAAATTAGGGCTATGATATATTATGCCATTAGACAGAAAGCATATTTGGTAGTGACCCTGCCCTTTGAGTCATTGCTGGTTGGTCAGGAGTCTATGGAGGAAAACATTTATGTAATGAACATTTGTGTATGCCTTGTGAATACATGTTTCTTTTTATTTGGGTATATTTATTATGAATAAACTGTTTAGTTTCTTATCATAACAATAAATAAATATATTATATTAACATACTAAGCCTACTGCTCAGCTGCTTTTTAAATTGTAGTGTATGTGTTATTTTATGTATAAGCTATATTTATTATTGTAAAGTTTCATAAAAATCCATTCAGTAGTTTTTACATGAAATAGTATCAAACATCCAGCCATCCGCATGGATGGCAAAAGTTTATAAGTATGCATATACTTATAAACTTTTGCATTTATAAT
This sequence comes from Mecyna flavalis, assembly GCA_949319885.1. NCBI lineage: Eukaryota > Metazoa > Arthropoda > Insecta > Lepidoptera > Crambidae > Mecyna > Mecyna flavalis. The sequence continues at coordinate 8,298,392 of OX439426.1, forward strand.
ATTAATTATTATAAAATATATATATGTAATTATTCTGTTCATGTGTTTGTCACATTAACAACTATGTACAAAACAGTAGAACTGAATTGGTTGAGTTTTTGTATGTATATTTCATTGGTTTTCTGAATGGTTCGAAAACCATACAGAAATTGGCAGTGCTACCGTCTGTATGTCACAATTTTTTTTAGTGTTACTTAGTTCGCGGTACCTTCGATTATATTTATATTATTCTGTTACAGGAAATCAAGTCCCGAAGAGGTGTAGTTCTCTCTCAGCTACAAGTGCTCCAGGATGCCGTAGAGCCAGTGCTCAGGCTCATGCAAAGAGATGATGTAATGAAGACTGTTGAAACTATGAGGGACCCTAAGACACTTATCAACTACTTAACCACTAATAAGGAATTTGAGGTATTGTATTAACATACAATAGTGAAATAAGAAAATATTTTTTTTTGAAAAATTTACTCAATACAATAAGATTACCTCAAACACCATTTATTATATTGTATAATTTATTTTCCCAAATTATTTGGAATTTAATATACTATGTAGAAAGGTTAACATTCTACATTGTCAACAGTAATAAAAAAATACTTAATACTAATTTAATAGCATATCAACCTGTGATGATGTATTAAATAAAATATTTCTCTTTCAGTTCAAAATCGAAATGATTGACAGCATGTATCGGTTAGCCAAATACAGGTATGAATGTGGCAACTATGTGGAGTCTGCATCATACCTCTACTTCTGTCAGTTGGTTATGTCTCCTACTGATAAGGTAAATAATTAAAGTTGGATTTTGGAAACATTTAATTTAAGAAGAAGCATGATGAGTGACCCTATTTTTTAGTTCTAGTGGGAGTATTCTATCATGTTTATTGATTGAGTGACTTGATTTTTCATAATTATAAAAATATAAAGGTGCATACAGATCATATAACATTAAACATGTTTCAGTACTAAAGTTATGTTGAAATAATTTTGACGTGTTATATAACATGTTACTTAATCTGTACGCACCGTTAGAATAAAATACTGCATTTCGTTCATAATATTTTATCATTATTTAAATATTATAGGCCCATTAATGATACACTAACTTGTAAACAGCTTCAAGGTTTTGTCTATTGCTCTATTTCATTGTCAGTAGAGAAATAGCTGTTATGAAACTCATTATAGTTGGTGACCTGCAAACAAAGTGACTAATGAATATATATATTTTCATAATTTAATATTTAGGGTTTCTTAGTTACTCTCACATCATGTGCTCTACACATATATGATTGGCATGATAAGTTTTATGCAGTGGTAGATAATTCTCTTATTAATATGTGTATGTTTTATAAATGTTTATGTGCAAATGCTGCAATATCATGAAATTTTAAAAGGAATTGATAGAACCGCTTTTGCACCTATAGTTGAAAATGTCCTTTTAAAAGTTGTGTGTAGTAGCCATAAATATTTGATTTATAATTATTTTTATTTATTGCTACTATGGTTAATTATTAACTCTTACCATACTGCTGGTACTCATGTCTTGAAGTGGGTGACTCTGCTGTTTATGAACTTGAAGTAGTGGTATTGATGAAAAGTATTTAGCACAGATTTCGCATTGATATGCAAATGAATCTAGAGCATCGCCATTATTCTTTGCCATAAAATGACCAATTTTGTACCTGAAAAATATTAGAAGTGACATCAAAAAATAAACTAGAGAAAGCCATGTTAAATTTACAAAATTTCTTTTGGTTTACAGTACGTTTCGCAACCTTTTATACTCATTCATAATTATGTTATAAAAACTTATACATAGTTAAAATATGCAGGCGATTTGATTAAAAGCTTTAATTACCTGTGGCTGTACAGTTGATCATAGTTTTTGAATTTTCGGTCACATGCATGGCATAGCAATAGTTTTGGCAAAGAAAAACTATAATACGCCTTCAGCCAAGGACATAGTAACCAGTGTTCTTCTGCTGCTCTATAGGATGAAAACGATGTTTCGCAAATATTGCATTCGTAATTTTTTTGTGTAGAATGCATTTTAGCATGCCGTACAAGTCTAGGAATACTCGTAAATACTTTTTCACAAAATTCGCATTGCAACAAAGAGGACGTCTTTATTTCTCTTACACAGTCAGCACTGTCGACATTGGAACATTGCTTAGCATGACTTAAAGCTAAGTCTTGCTGGGGCCAAACTTGAAAACATTCAATGCACGTCCAAACCACTTGCCAACGTGGCGAGATTTCCGTGATGGCATGTCTCATTGAATAATGTCTTTTAAGACCAGTTTCATATACAAAACATTTTCCGCATGTTTCACAGGGATACGATCGCATTGATTTGGGACATACGATGTCCATAATTTCTTTTTTTTTAGTATAATTCAATGTCCTGTTAAGCATGTGGATGTTCTCCATGATTCGCGCATTGTTCTCCTTCACTTTCTCTAAACTGTACTCAAGTGGGCATAAAGTATTCAAACTCATTTGACTGTCATTGTAATTGCCGTTATAGAAATTAAATGCTTCTTTATTACTTGCACTGTATTTTTCTGTTAATTGTTGGTCGTTTCCCGATTGCGGATAAGAGTCAATACTTCTGTCTGTCCCACTTACTGAATGTTTTTCAGAAAAATATACCCCATCATTCGATTGGTTGTAATCGTAGATAGGATTTTTTTTAAATGTTTTGCTTTCTAATTTATTTATCAAAGTAGCACAAGTGTCCAAGTTAAAATGAGCGAAGTCGCTGCCTGTTACTATTTTTACAACCAATCGAGAAGATTTCTCGTTTTCTTTTTTCGTCTGTAAAGCCCTACCTTCCAGCCATTCACCAAAATTCGTTTGAGATAAATCGTTATCTCCCTCCGTAATGGTGATTAATAAAGATTTACTAATATGACCATTTTCAAATTTACGAACTATTAATTTTGCTGACATCTTGAAACCCCTGATTCTGACAACAAGCTGACACTCCCGACATTGCAATTTACTTTTCTTTTTTTGTCCAAAATATTTCTGACTAATAAGAATGAGGTTTTATTGTATTCTAATTTAAGTATCTGTATTACTTTTTTTCTTCAGAATTATCTGTCGGTTCTGTGGGGGAAACTGGCCAGTGAGATCTTAGTTCAGAACTGGGATGGTGCCCTCGATGATTTAACGAAATTGCGGGAGTTCATCGACAATGGCGCCGCCGGAGCAACGGCCAACAACATGCAGGCCCTGCAGCAGAGGACCTGGCTGGTCCACTGGTCCCTCTTTGTCTTCTTCAACCACGTCAAAGGCCGTGATTTGATAATTGAGATGTTTTTGTACAAACCTTTGTAAGTGTCTTAAATTATTAATCGTTCAATAATTTAAAAAATATTGTATGAATAATTATTAAATAATTCCCTCCACAGGTATCTCAATGCTATCCAAACTATGTGCCCTCATATATTGCGCTATTTGGCCACAGCTGTCATCATCAACAGATCCAGACGAAATGCCCTCAAGGATTTGGTGAAAGTGATTCAGCAAGAAGCTTATACTTACAGGTATTTTTTTCTGTAATGAATGGGGATCCTTTTAAGGCATAAAAGATATAAGTTCATGACATCATGGCTCATGCTGTATCTTCTACTCTCTTTAGCAAAAGGAGCCTATGGTGTGGTTATTTATTATGTTTGAAAAGTTAGAGAATTGCTGTAATACAGTGCCTTTTAGCTTCTTGTTACGCGGTTCTTTTGTTTTATTTTTTCAGAGACCCCATAACAGAATTTATCGAGCATCTTTACGTAAACTTTGACTTTGAAGCGGCGCGCAGAAAACTGAACCAGTGCCAAGCAGTGCTTTTGACAGATTTCTTCTTGATTGCTTGTCTTGATGAATTCGTTGAAAACGCCCGCCTTATGATTTTCGAAACTTTCTGTCGAATCCATCAAGTTATTAGCATTGGGTGAGTACTTGTTGAAAATTAGGGGTAATTGTAGGCTAAATAAATTAATATAATTAATTGCGAAGCCGAAGAGAGTTCTAGACTTAGATTACGTGAATATCATGGTGTATCCAATCAAATATAGTATTTTATCGTTAAATATGTTAAGTAATGGTATTTTTCTTACACAGTATGCTGGCTGAGAATTTGAACATGCAACCTGATGAAGCAGAGTGCTGGATCGTAAACCTGATTCGTAACGCACGACTGGACGCAAAGATCGACTCCAAGTTAGGCCACGTGGTGATGGGAGCTCAACCTCTCTCGCCGTACCAGCAACTCGTTGAAAGGATCGACTCACTCGCTGTGCGATCGGAAGCGCTGTCGTCGCTGGTTGAACGTAAACAAAAAACTCGGAATCAAGATGTAAGTTATTCTGTAGGCATCTCATTTGTTAAAAAAATTCCAGTAGGTAGAAGGTACACAGGTATTTTCTTGTTATGATCGATAACTAAACGGACTGAGTCGTTAGAATTTTTAAAATATAAGTAACAGACAGACAAGCATGTTTTTCACTTGATAGTAAGTAATCACTATTGCCGATGGACTCCTGCGATGCAAGTCTCACATTGGTCGCCAGCCTCCTACAAATAGGAGGGAAAGTGAAGAATGGTTATGGGGAATGGCCAATGGTATAGGAGGAAAGAGGCTCTGGCACTCTTACTCACAACTGCTTCTTATACATTTTTCTTCTATTATCGGTTTAGCCAAGCATTGTAGATACTGCTCGGCGTTTATCATCTAATAGGTACTCAGTTGTAATTCAAACTGTAGTCCACCTTCCTCCTACCACATAACATGCCACTTTGTCACGATTGTGTTGCGATTGTGACTATAAATAATATAAAATATTATTTTCAGATTCGTTGGGGAACTCAAGAGTTCTGAGTTAAATAAGAAACGTTTATTGTCGCAAAAGTACATAAAGTGAATTTGTACTAATGTATGTATTAATAAATTTACATTATTCAAGTCTGCTTGTTATTTTATTTATAATACCAACTTAGCCTTTGTTTCATGAAAAAATGTGGCCAAAAACCCCATGAATGTTAAACGTTTTCTTTAGGGAAAGGGCGGAGTTCCCCTAAACTTCGGGGTGTTCCTTCTAGCCTTTTCTTTTAGTGGTGCCATTGGAGATGGGTAACACTTTCCATCTAGGAACCCACCTGACTACGCAAGAGCGTACAAGCGCCCTACTACACCTCAAGTAGGGGGCGATGAAAATGACTGGAAGCACCGGGCCATCTCCATCTGACTGTGGGAAGGACTAAGGCACCTCCACCCGCTTATCCCCGTCCAGAAGGTTCGATTTAGACTAGCTCCTCCGCCATGCCACAAACCGCCGCGGTGTGTCCCCGCTTGGACCAACACATTGCTCCCCTCGTGTCAGTCGTGTCACAGGCAGACCATCTGTACTGACGCTTAGTTTATCAGCTAGGTACCAACTGCATAAATGTAAGTATATGCATTATTCTAAGGTGTACAATGACGTTCAATTGAACGTCATTGAAGGTGTAGAATATTTTCTAAACTTCAATTTTTACAAGTCTCATTAGTGGAGGCTCTTGAACCACTAGCTAATTTAAAGGGTAAAATATTTACTGTTAATAATGTATAATGCTCGAGTGGGGGCCATGCCATTTTAAACATAATAATTAATGATTAAAGGAGTGGATACGTCGTTGACAAGTGACAGGGATGAATGGAAGAAAACATAAATTGCGCCGACCCCAAAATGAAATTGGGAACAAGGCAGGAGGAAGGAAGGAATATCTAATCCTACTTCAGCTAGTACACCAATGATTAACATTGCTGGATCGATCGCCGACAGTACTAGCATTTGTGTGCATGCCCGTTTGTATTAGACTGGGTGTTTAAGTACCTTCGTATTAGGGTTGTAACGGAGGCGAATGCGAAGGCGATGAGTTTCACTTCCGCGGATGCGGAGTTTAACGGAGGCGGAGGTGAAGGTGAAAGTGGATGTAAATATAATAGTAATTAAAAGTTCAAAAGTTTTTATTTTAAATACTTATCACTTAAGTAAACATTTAAAACATAAAGTAAAAATTTTAAGTTAACTTTTTTGTAATTAAAATTAAGGAGAGGTAAATTAAATTTGACAAACAATAGTTTTGCGGCTTTATCACCTTTCAAACGATTTCTAAGGGATTCATAAATTAATCCAGCTGAACTAAATAATTGTTCACTTGGCACTGAACTTGGCGGCGCCGATAAGTACGTGCGAACGATGGGAGAAAAAGCTTTATAATATTTATTGTTATTTCTCCACCACAATAATGGATCATCGTCTAATTTGAGTCTGTTTTCTTTATTATCGAGCGGTATTGCTATAATTATGATAACGTAAATAAAACTCCGTTACAACTCCGCAAAAATTGTGCGGAGGCGGAAGCGGAGGCGAAGGTACGATTTCTTGCGGAACTTCCGCAGTAACGGAGGTGGAGGCGAAGTTCCGTTACAACCCTACTTCGTATAATTCATATAAATCATGATAGTTATGTATGCAAGTTTATGCATTAGTCCCCACTTACATAAGTTTATGTGGTAAATTTTCCAGGATAATACATTTATATCCTTGTGGGTGCAAATGGGAATAAACCTATATAAATAACTACAGTATTCTAGTAGTTATACATATTATACTTAATAAACCATAACTACATAATAAAACCTACCAAAAAAAGTAATAGATCATTCCTTTTTTGGTGGAGTTGGTATTTTAGTTGAGTTTTGGAAGTAATCTTATATAATAATTCTAAGAGTGATATTAATTATGTACATATTCACTTAATACATATTTAAACTGATTTTTACTTAGGGCTTTGGTATGTAATAAAAATAAGAACAAAATATTTACATTTGTTTAATTTTTACTAACATATTTGTCTTATACTATTCTACAGGTTTAATTGTAATAAATCTAGATAGAATAAAGGCAACCATGATTGTAGATAGAACAAAAAACACCACAAATATATAAAATGTGTCTTCAGAAAACACATCAGTAAATGCTGGAATTTGGTTGTATATCTCCTCTACAACATGCAGATTGCCTTTACCAGATCGCACCATCGTTGTAAAATATTTATTACTTCTTTTTCTTCCCTGATTTTGTTTGAATCGTGGATACTGGCTGTTCTACTGGTGCTAATGCTGACACATGTTTATTTATTAACTGCAAAAGTTCCAAACATGTAAGGTTTCCACTCTTTAAAGTAATCTTGCTTACTTTAGCTGATTCTGAAAAAATCCATTGTTTAATTAATTATTTTGCCCCTTTATTAGACACAAAGTTGATACAACTTTTCAGAATATTGACTTTTAGTCATGAAAATAATCTTGCTCATTATAGTATAGTTGATTATCACTAATAATCTAGCCCCATTCTCCATGTTATAGTAATAATTATAAAAACAAAATTCAAATATGGTCTGGCTTATTTAATTATAAGATTAATAAGTAAAAAAATATACCCTTCTTCTGTAGAATTGTGTTCTTCTTCACAATTGTCTTCTGTAGAAGACAATTATTGTGAAGAGAATCAGATACAAAATTTAATTTCTCTAAATATGTAGGTACCTACTCTATTTTAATAATTATAAAATCGTACCTGCAATGGCTGGTAAAATTGAAATGTCTATTGTTGGCTCACTGCGATCACAAACTATTTCAGTTTTGAGAGAGCAATTTGGGTTAGTGCGGCCTATTTTTGGTGAGCTAAGGTAGTGGAGAAAATTCCTGAAAAACAAGAAAAAACATCTAGTATATTTCATGGACATAATTTTACGGCAGAAAGCGAAGAACAGGGTTTAACGCAACAAGCTGAATTTGGTTGCTTCATAAAACAAAAAAAATCAAAAGTATTACGGTGATAACTCCATTCCTGAAAACTAAACACACCTTGTATGGGTTACGTTGTCCCCAAACGGATCAAATTTGACTGTTATTCTCTTTGCAGCTTTCAAATTTACACTTTTTAGTTGTTTTCCAATAGCTGAAACTACACCCCCAGATCTTCTAAACGTACCACTGTAAGGAATAGACATGTTAATTTTCTTTTAGAAAATTCGGGATTCCAACCCTTCGACCAGGAATATAACCCGCCCAATTAGAATGGACATGGATACGAGTAATGGGGGCGCTAGTTCCACATAATTTTATGGGATTAAAGCAGTTTCCATTGTTTCGCCACGTTATTTTCTTTTTTATTGTATGTCAAGCACAGATAAAAATCGGAAAAGTGCTGTCAAATCATAGATTTAAAGACCGACAAACTTATCTGTTCCGGTGACAGCGTCGCTACTGTCGATTTAGAACTGTCATTAAATATCGTTTTTGCCATAGATGGTTTTTGCACGGTTTTTGCATTGCATTTCACGTAGTTTCAATTTTGGCCACCAGAACAGATAAGTTTGTCGGTCTAGTCTATAGCAATAATTGTCTGTCAAATAGTATTTTTTTTTAATTTTTGGGCAATGGACTCCATTTAAAATATATTCCGGTTAAAAATAGTGTAAAAATAACGAAGTCTTTTTATGAGAAATTAGTAAGTCAAATTTTACGGCAATCATCGATCTTAAAAAGCAATAATGCCAAATTACCGACTATTTTTATTAAATTGGTTATTTTCTTTATTCCACATGCTTACGAACGGATTACGGATGTCCACTGGATTTTGAACGCTTCCTCAATAAAAAAAAAATCATTAATGTCAGATTAAGTCAAGAGGCCACCTATTTCTATGTATTTTATTAGCACATTTTAACATTTTCGACACGAGGACCACATAATTTCTTTATTTCACGCTTTTCGTTGGTTTAAATCATATAGCAGGCAAAATGTACCCCGTTGGTCAACGTGAGTATTACTCAAAAATTATTGTCAAGCGATAAAGATGCATACCAACATCATCAATTTTCTTTGTGCCCTAAATAATTTGTTTGTAACCAATATGTATAAAAATGCAATTATATTTATTATTTTCATATATAATATATTTTTATAGTTGCGTTGTGAGGATTTTGCGAAGTTATACTTCGACAACGTAAAATTATCGTATGGAGTATGCTTTAGTACTGAGGTATCGTGTTGTCTTGCTATGTACTGTTAATTTGAAGACATTGGTTCTAATCAAAGGGCATTACTACTTTGCTCAACGCCTCTGTTAATTAATAAAATCTGTGGATAATTAGGTTAGGAATCTGCCCAGAACATCTTTAAGTTGAATCCTACTTGACTTTAGCTATTTTGTGTAGGTATTTCTCGTTTATTTATAAAGGCTGAGCAAGACAAGCAATTCTTTCAATAAGTTTTGCTTGTAAAAAATGAGATACACTTTATACTAAGTGATTTTGGTAATTAATTCATAACCCTAAAACTGAGGTCATTGGCTTCTGAGCCAATTGAATTTGAAATTGTTGGAATCTTGTGTTTGATAAAAGCTTTTGAAATTGCCATATTTTCAGTTTTTATAGTTGTAAAATAATGATATTTAACAACTATAAAAATAATTAATTGATAAACATTGATTGAATGAAGAAACATTTTTAATATAATAATTAAGGCACAAGTTTTACACACCTAAAATATCAGTTTTGATGTAAATAATTATTGGCTTATGGAGTAGTATTCACAATCTAAACATGTGCTTAGAATGTTAATTGTAAAATTTTACCAATTAAATAGTTGAATACTTGATATACAGGCATTTCCAGTTTTTAGCTTTGGGTAGTATTAAATAGATATTGCAAATTGGCTGTAGTACTTTAATTCTTTAGAGGCTAAAGCCATTATTTATAAGTATACCCACAGTGTGAAAATATTTTGTAAATATTAAAATTTGCCTATTACATCTGAAGTGAAAAATTGATATTTAAGTATTATTTAATAGATGTCTGTAGCATTTTGTGAGTAAGCGGCTGATTTTCATTAGAGCCAAGTCTCCATTGTGTGTTTCGCCTTAAACAATCAACAAAACATGTTATCATTTGCCCTTCCCCTTGAACCACACAATAGGGATGGCGATCTGAGACCGATTAATCGAAAAATCGATTTTTCTAGCCAAAAATATTGATTTTTTAAATCGATATGTAGCACTGAATCGATTCAGTGAATCGATTTATCACCCTTGAAAATCGACATTCGATTTTTTCTGTTTCGGTCTTGAAAAAAAGACCCAGTTTCAGGTTACTGGCTTCCACATTAATATTACTGAAACACAGCCAGAGCTGTTATTCAGCAGATTTCACCTGTGTGGGTAGTAGCTAGCCAGTCGGACTCTGAAAAAGCCCTACCACCAACCAGACCCAAGGCGGGAATTGAAGGAGGTGGTCAAATTTACAGTTACATTTTAAAAGTTAAGATAATAAGCATTGATAATAAGCTAAATTATCTATTTAAATATTTTTCCTTGTTTTTTTTTATAAAATTCATTTATATTTACATTGTAAACGCAAACTTGAAAAAAAAGATCGATTTTTTAGAAATCGATCTTTTAGACCTCGATTTTTTTGTGAATCGATTCATCAGGCTTCAATTCAAATCGATTTAAAAATCGATCTTTTTCGGAAAGAATCGCCATCCCTACCACACAAGGGTTAATAAGTGTACACTGAGGCTTAATCTAGAAAGGATTATGCTGTAGTTGATCATCTTCTTTACTCTTAAATTAATAGACAGAAACAAGTTCCATTATATTAGAAACTTGGAAAAAATTAATGCTTCTGCTGTCAATGTTATAATAATATTATGTTTTTATATACATTTCTTGTGATAGATAGAATCAAAGTGTATTACATAATTATGCTATTTTGAATCCAGACTAAATAAACCTTAATTTAATATTATAAGTATTATATACCTTACACAAGAGTAATCATAATCAACAAACCCATCATTATAAAAAATTCAAATAGATATTAAAAATTAGATCCAGATGAAACACATAACCCACAATACCAACAACAGTAAAACTCAGTACAGTGTAACAGATAAAAATCAAATATCTGGAATCTTATGTTGTATATCATAGAACTGAAACTAAAATTTAAGGTTCATTTCGTAGATGGATGGTTTTGTGAATCAAGAGATGGTGGTGGCAAATTTTATTGGATAGGTAGTAATTGTCGACGGTTGTGACAGCTCCAGCGGGGGAGACGAGCGCGGGTGGAGTGGGTGGCGTGGGCGTGGCGGCCACGGTGAGTGCGGCGGCGGGGACCACGGGCGCTGCCGCTGCGCCCAGCAGCGCGCCGGGTGCCGCGCCCACCACGGGAGCCGCCCCGCCCGGCGCGCCCGCCGCCGCCGGCGCCATGTCCCTGGTGTCGCCGGCCGCCGCGCCGCCTCCGGACTTGCCCGTGCTCACGTGCCCCAGGCGACCCAACCTCGGCCACGAGGGACGACCGATCATGCTCCGAGCTAACCACTTCCAGATTTCTATGCCTCGAGGATATGTGCATCATTATGATGTTAATATCCAGCCCGATAAATGCCCCAGGAAGGTAAATGTTATTCTATGCTATTGTTTATGATGTTATCTGATGATACTATTTATATAAAACTATCAATGTTATGTTAACTGAAATAAAAATTTATATTTTTTTTTAAAAACAATTGATTTTTGGGGTAACTCATTGTGTAATATCTTGCGTATAAGATTGGCCACTGTAGCCAATAAAATCTGCTATTTTTATTATACCTTTTACGGAATGAACTTAATGATATCCTTTTTCAGTTTTAATTCTAGTTATTAAGTTATAATTTATTGTTACAGGTGAATAGAGAAATAGTTGAAACTATGGTTCATTGTTACAATAAAATATTTGGTGCACTTAAGCCAGTGTTTGATGGTAGAAATAATTTATACACAAGGGATCCCTTACCTATTGGTAATGATAGAGTTGAGTTGGAAGTAATTTTACCAGGAGAAGGAAAAGACAGAGTATTCCGCGTAACAATTAAATGGGTTGCTCAGGTAAGATCTCTACAGTTATTTTATTTATTTTTAAAACATGTTTTTATGCAGTGTAGTAAAAAGATGTAACTGAAATTGGTAAAATGTTTTAGGTCTCACTATTTGCCCTGGAAGAAGCGTTGGAGGGGCGCACAAGACAAATCCCCTATGACGCCATCTTAGCTCTTGATGTAGTAATGAGACATTTGCCGTCTATGATGTACACTCCTGTGGGAAGGTCCTTTTTCTCATCACCTGAAGGATATTACCATCCTTTAGGTGGGGGCAGAGAAGTTTGGTTTGGTTTCCATCAATCTGTAAGACCTAGTCAATGGAAAATGATGCTCAATATTGATGGTAAGATTTGAAATTGTTTTTATTGTTATGTAAGCATATGATAATAATAGTGTTGGCAGTACATATTTTACTAAATGTATTTTCTATTTGTTTAGTGTCTGCAACTGCCTTTTACAAAGCCCAGCCAGTAATAGAGTTTATGTGTGAAGTTTTGGACATACGGGATATCAATGATCAAAGAAAACCGCTAACAGACTCTCAGAGAGTTAAGTTCACAAAAGAAATAAAAGGTTTAAAAATAGAAATCACCCATTGTGGTACAATGAAACGAAAATACAGAGTATGTAATGTTACGCGTCGACCTGCACAAATGCAATCGTAAGTAAAAGATCAAATTAATTTACATAGTACTTTAGTTACGTTTTGTAGTATGCCTATTAACTGGAGGAAAATAGTTAAAAGATTTTAAAACAAACTTTTTTACAGATTTCCGCTTCAACTTGAAAATGGACAAACTGTAGAGTGTACTGTATCAAAATATTTTCTGGATAAATACAAAATGAAATTGAGATATCCTCATTTGCCCTGCCTGCAAGTTGGGCAGGAACACAAACACACATATCTGCCTTTGGAAGTGTGCAACATAGTTCCAGGACAGAGATGTATCAAAAAGCTTACAGACATGCAAACATCAACTATGATCAAAGCCACAGCGCGCTCTGCTCCCGATAGGTAATATACCTAACATACATTTTATTACATTACGTTGTTAAATACTACAAGGAAAATGGTGTAATTTAATTTAAGGGAAAATGTTGATTAAAATATAGTTAATTTATCAGTAGCTGTGTAGTTCATATTACTACCATGCGTATTATAATGTGTTAATCATTGTTTATGTTTTACCAATATGCATGATAAGCGTGGTGATTAAGCTAGTACCTCTCAAGTACTGATTACTTGATTTTAATGATGGAGGCCTTTTCCCTGCAAGTGGACATTATTAAGGCTGATATTTACTCCATATAGCTATAGGCTATTTAAATATATACCATACAGAGCTAAACAACAATTAGTAAATTAGATTTGTTGTAATTATATGAATAAATAGATGATATGAAAATCTACTGTATACTTTACTTTTTTACGGCTGATACTTTACTTATTTATACAACAGGGAACGAGAGATCAACAATTTGGTTCGACGCGCGAACTTCAACACGGATCTGTACGTGAAGGAGTTCGGGTTGACGATATCGAACAACATGATGGAGGTGCGCGGGCGCGTACTTCCGCCGCCGAAATTGCAATATGGAGGTCGCGTCTCATCGCTAGGTGGACAGGTAAGTACATGGACCCGTAAATATATCGAGAGTATTCTGAAGAAAAAAAATCGCGCATAAAAATACTAATCTTCTCTATGGTTAGTTTTTTCTTTATAAACGAAAGACATAATAATATGTGAATAAATTATTCTTTTTCCTTTACAGCAAGCGCTACCAAACCAAGGCGTGTGGGATATGCGCGGGAAGCAATTCTTTATGGGTGTGGAAATCAGAGTATGGGCCATTGCATGCTTTGCGCCTCAGAGAACGGTTCGAGAAGATGCACTCAAGTAAGATTATAGGATATTCTGCTTTGCTTAGATTATGCCTAGACAATAAACAAGGTATGAAAACTGTACAAAAATATTAGGAATTTTAAAATGCAAAAATCATATTTTGCAATACACTGGGCTATTCCAGATAGTAATAATATGCGTTAAAAACCATAACAACGTCGATATACTAATTAATATTTCGACTGGCCCGAGTGGCGCCTTTGATAGTGACCCAGCCCCATGTGCCAGAAATCGTGGTTTTATATCTGTAATTTTGTATATATTTGTGTACCTTCATTGTTTTTGATATCCATAATTTTATTTTATTATATTTTCTTTATTGAGAAAACCAACAGCGTTACAGATTGTATATGTAAAAGGCCAATAATAGGTTTCCCTTAAAACTTAAATTAACATTAACAAGTGCTCAAGTTACATTGCAGTCAGATTATTGTATGTGATGTTCAATATTTATTTTTGCCGAAAATAATAGTCTGATGTAATGAAATTCATTGTTACCTTATCACCAGTTTTCCTACAATGTGTGTTTTCCCTAACAGAAATTTCACGCAGCAACTACAGAAGATATCAAACGACGCGGGCATGCCTATCATTGGACAACCTTGCTTTTGCAAGTACGCGACGGGCCCGGACCAGGTCGAGCCGATGTTTAAGTACCTCAAGTCTACTTTCGTGCAACTACAGCTCGTCGTCGTAGTGCTGCCTGGCAAGACGCCCGTGTATGGTAAGTTTGGTTGTGGTATATTAAAGTTTGGGATTCTTCAATGAAAAAGAGATTTCTTTTGCACAAAAACTTTTCACTTTATTCGCCATAGACAGAGTACAGAAATTATAGAGCAGTGTTGCCATAGATAAACCATAGACTGTAAAAACAAGTTACAACAGATAATATAATTGCGGTGAATCTACGAACTAATAAAATTATACATTCAATACCCTCTCTATAATTTTATTTTCCACACCCTGTATCTATTTTATTTTACACATCCTGTATCTATTTTATTTTACAAATCCTGTATCTATTTTATTTTACACATCCTGTATCTATTTTATTTAGACAACAAATGATCTCTTAAAAATATAAATGTCTGAGTTGGTAATGATTTAGTTAAGATATCTGCCAACTGATTTGAACTGGATATATATTTAATTTTAATTATGCCTGTCTCAACCTTTTCTCTTATAAAGTTATATTTTACATCTATATGTTTAGTTCTATTATGAAAAATGGGATTGTTTATCAGCCTTATCGCACTTTGGTTATCTACATGTAACAAAACAGAATCATACATTTCACCTAAGTCTGATAACAACTGTCTTAACCATATAATTTCTTTGGCAGATTCACTGGCAGCTACAAACTCAGCTTCTGTAGTAGAGAGGGCAATAGTCTTTTGTTTCTGACTGGACCATGTGATTGGTCCTCCATTTAACAAAAATATGTATCCCGTGGTAGACCTTCTTGTGTCTATATCACTAGCAAAATCTGAATCAGAATATCCTGTAAGACTACTGCTCTCACTATAAACAATACATAAATCCTTTGTATCAATCAAATACCTTATTATTCGTTTAGCAGCATTTACATGTTGTTGTTTCGGACTGTTTACATATCTACTTAGTAAGTTTACAATAAAGCTAATATCTGGCCGTGAGACTGAACATAAAAATAACAGTGAACCTATTAGTTCCCTATATGGAAAGTTTACAATTTCTTCATCTAAATTCTTTGAGATTATTACATTTACATCAGATGGAGTTTTTACAGGATTTGCATTACTCATATTAAATTTTTCTATGATTTGCTCAATATAATCTCTTTGATGAATAGCAATGTAATTATTCTCCCTTTTTATTTGCATGCCCACAAAGTAAGTTAAATTCAATTCCTTAATTTTGAAAGCTTGTTTTAGATACATTAAAATTTCTTTAATTAAATTCTTACTAGGTGAAATCACAAGGCAGTCATCGACAAATATTAATAAGTAAATTTTGATACCATTGAAATTTCCAATATAAATGCAGTTGTCTGCCTGAGATTGTACAAAACCATATTCTATTAGAAAATTAGTAAATTTTTTATTCCAACATCTGGAGGCTTGTTTTAGACCATATAAGGCTTTATTTAATTTTAAGATATAATCTTTACTCACTGACACTCCCTCGGGCACCTCCAGATAAATGTCTTCATCAAGATTACCGTTGAGAAAAGCTGTTTTGACATCAAATTGTTGGATCTCATAATTGTACTTAGCTGCAAGAGAAAGAATGATTCTTATGGAATCATATCGTATAGTTGGAGAAAATATTTCTTCATAGTCTACGCCTTTTACTTGTTTGAATCCACGTGCACATAAACGAGCTTTGTATCTTGTGACCTTTCCATTTTCATCTCTCTTTAACCCAGATATTACTGAAACTATTTTTCATGTCGGATTTTCATAATTTTTACATATGTTGTATAATTGTAGAGAAGAATCATAGGAAAAATATTTAAAAAAATATTGATGGTCTGGAAAAGCCGGAAAATGAGTGGCGTTATAACACCCGGTAGTAAGATCGGCTACCAAAAAGTTTTGTTTGTAGATATTTTAAAATCAAGTAAAACATGGACATATCGAGCCTAATTGATTTAATTATCTAAAAACTCCATTATATTTATTCAAATATAATATTGCTTTTCCTTTATATAACTAGTTTTTCCTATAAATATAGTACATTTAACAGTTTAGGGTGAAAATATAGGACATTTTCGGCACATGAGCTTGTTTTTTTGCAAATAGTACAACGACTTTGGGTATCTATATATTGGATCAGGTAGTCAATGCGATCATTTAACGAAGTTTGACCATAGACCA
Source organism: Mecyna flavalis (assembly GCA_949319885.1). Classification (NCBI taxonomy): domain Eukaryota; kingdom Metazoa; phylum Arthropoda; class Insecta; order Lepidoptera; family Crambidae; genus Mecyna; species Mecyna flavalis. The sequence goes on from OX439426.1 coordinate 8,315,124, forward strand.
TAGTTTCTGGATAAACAACCAGGTCCTCGTTTTACTTGTAGTAACAGTAGGATTCAGCAAAGAACTGCTTACAAAAATTATTTGAGGTAAAAGTTGTTGGGGTGAAGGTATAAGTTGATGAAGTGAAAGTAACAGTTTTTTTAAGATTCACATTATCTGGCAATTATCAGCAGTAGGTACATATTGTTTTAGCTAAATACTGACAATAATAAATCATCTTCAGAATCCTCATTATATAAAAATGTATCATTATAAACAACCTCTGCTAGAGCTCTCAGCTGGGAATCTAAAAGCAATAAAACATTCTAATACATTGTAATAAGTTGGTAGTCACCAGCACATAATCATCATCGTCATCATCATCGGCCTGTTTCAGTCCACAGCTGGACATTGTACGATTTTTGACAACTCGCATTCAGCTCCTGCCAGCCATCCTGCGCAAATCGTCACTCCACCAGGCCTTAGGGCGACCAGCACATCAAGTCACCTTATTTATTGTTTTATATTGAGGACCATGACAATCGTTCGTCAATAGGTAGATTGATGTAAAGATTAAATTACGTAAAAATAATGCTAAATAGGAGATAAGTGGCAATTCTTCAAAATTAAATATTTTTCCATTACTTTATTTGGATTTTCCGGTGGAATATGCTTATTTTAGTAAGCAGAGCTTCTTATAAATCTATATTGTGTAATTCATCAACTATTTAAATGAAATTCAAAGCAAATTTTGTCAATAGTGTAAACATAATAGAAATAATATGTAGACGTCCATTTTACTACCGGGTGTTATAACGCCACCCATTTTCAGATACAATAATCTTCATGAAAAACCAAGAAATTACAACTTATTTTTATCTTACATTATATAACAGTACCAATACTTTATGGAATCGGACGTTTTAGTGTTGATTAATAGGTTTATGTACTTTAAAAAAATTGCTTTTTGAAGACAAGTCGCAAACCAATCTCACTGTTACATTTAAAACACGTATGAATTTCAGGAAACCGCACACACGGTTACAAATAGTAGGTGCACACTAAGGCAAGACCTTCCAGATTACGATAATGTTAGGTGATCTTAATTTTTTTAACATTAAACACATATATTTGGCCGGTGAATCAAACTCTAATTTCGTGGCGTTATAAAGGTCGGTAGTAACAAGTGGGTTAATGTAAAAACCCATTTAGTAGTTATAGTTCTTTGATCAGTTCTTTTTACTGGTGTCCAGGTCTTATTGTCTTCATGTGCTTCAAGTTCTTCACTCACAGCTTTAGACCACTGATCCTTTTGAGGATCCTTCATCGCTTCTTCATATGTGGATGGTACTGAGAATTCCACAAAGTTTGCTTCATAATTTCTGTTAAGTCGAGGTCTTAGATTGATATGTCTTTTTTCTATTTCTTCTATTTCCTGGGATAGTCTGAAGGTGGAATCATCATCATCCTGACAACTATGCAGACTTTCAGCTGAATCTTCCGTTGATATAGTGTCGCTGTGATTTCTTTCATTTTCTTGTCTATCTCTCTGAGTATCACTGCCTTCAGTGTCTGTGCCTTCTTCATCTATGAAGATTTTTGAAATATTTCTCCTCATTTCTGGGGCTTTATCCTCATCAAAAATCACATTTCTTGATATTTTAATTTGTTTATTTTTGGTATTGTACATTCTATAATTGTTGTTATCATATCCCACCAATATCATCATTTCACTTTTCTTATCTAATTTCTTTCTTAATTGATCAGGAATATGAACATATCCTACACTACCAAACACCCGCACATGACTTAACTGCGGCTTCACACCTGTCCATAATTCTAAAGGTGTTTTATCTGAAGATTGACTTGATGAGGTCCTGTTGAGTAAATACACAGCTGTATTAATAGCTTCAGCCCACAAATCTAAAGGCACATCTCTAGCATATAGCATCGAACGAGCACTCTCAACTATGGTTCGCAATTCCCTCTCTGCACGACCATTTTGCTCTGGAGTGTAGGGTGCTGTGCACTCATGCATTATGCCTTCCTTTTTCATATACTCTTCAAATGCAGTATTTATATATTCTCGTCCATTATCAGTGTGTAAGATCTTCACACTGTGCATGTATTTGTTCTTGATCATAGCATTATAGATTTTAAAATATTCTAATACATCACTTTTATTTTTCATAAAATACACATGCCTGTAACTAGTCTTAGCATCTTTGAACAATAGAAAATATCGCATACCTCGTACTGATGTGTGACTCATCGGGCCGCATACATCACTGTACACCAGATCACCTGGCTGTATTTCATTTCTTGATGATTTCTGAAATGGTAGACGATGCTGTTTACCATAAGCGCATGCTTCACAGGTGTATTTTTCTTCAGTGTTACCTTTAATCTTCAAACCTTCAACCACATTGCTCATGCTCATGTTTTTGATTTCTTTTAAATTTAAATGTCCTAGTCTTTCATGCCATTTCTTGATGTTACAGACATCTTGCACTAGGTTACATTTATCAGGAACTACAGTTTTGATATTTAATTCATATAAATTATTTGTCTTGATTTGAGCACTCATTACCACTTCTTCGTTTAAGTAAATTAATGCAGTATTTCCTTTCTTGACAAGTGAGTAACCTTTACGCATTATAACACCCTCCGAGAATAAATTTCTTCGTAACGTTGGAACATATAGTACATCATTTAATATACTTGAATGCCATTGTTTATTGACATACCTTTCTATCATTATTTTTCCAATTCCACATACTTCAACTGATTGTTCATTACCCAGGGTCAACGACTTGTTATTGCATTCTTCTAGTTCCATGAATATGTCTTTTCTATAGGTTATATGCGCTGAGGCACCACTATCCAAAATCCAGATGTTGTCATCGGTATGTATATCTTTGTCTTCAATATTGAATGCAAGCATATTGATTGGTTTTCTTGCATTTTTCTTTGGAGCACGACATTCTTTTGCGAAATGTCCTCTTTTCCCACAATTGTAACACTCGAAGCGATGTTTAGTATTTGTGATTTGTTTTGAACCATTACCACTGCGTTCATTTTGTTTAGGTTGCCCTTTGCTTTTAGAATTAGTCACTAACAAGGCTGTTTCTTGCTCTTCCTCACAAGTTAAGTTTGCTTCCTCATCTAGTAAACGAGCAGTTAGATTAATAATAGTTTGCTTTGAAGGATCTAACGACAACCATGCTTGGCGAAGTGTCCTATACTTGGGGGGGAGAGTACCAAGTATCTTTGTCATGATGGCTACATCACTCACAATTTCGCCACTTTCTTTTAATTGCTTGGCTAAATTTTCAATTTTCGAAATATGTTGAGCGATTGTGTCATTAGTTGACATTTTGTACTGATAAAACCTTTCTTGTATTATCATTTTATTCAGTTCACTTTTTTGTTCGTAAATAGATTCAAGTTTCAACATAATTTCACTGGCGGTTTCACAATTTTCTATCAAGGTTATTTGGTTCAAGTCCATGTTGGATGTTATGATGAACATTGCCATTCCATCGTTTTTTAACCAAGTAGAACTGTCTCTATCTGGCTTCGGCTGATTGATGTCGATACCTTTAGCTTTTAGAGCGCATTTGATTTGGAATTTCCATTGCCGGAAATTACTTCCGTCGAATTTTTCAACACTCATTGATCGCGTGTCCATTTTTGAAGGTTATACTTTTAACCAATATTCGTGACAAACTGTTTCTACGAAATATTTTTGTTTTCTACTTTGATCTTCAATTTCGAGAGATATTCTGGGCCCATAACCTATTAAAGTTTGGGATTCTTCAATGAAAAAGAGATTTCTTTTGCACAAAAACTTTTCACTTTATTCGCCATAGACAGAGTACAGAAATTATAGAGCAGTGTTGCCATAGATAAACCATAGACTGTAAAAACAAGTTACAACAGATAATATAATTGCGGTGAATCTACGAACTAATAAAATTATACATTCAATATGGTACGGTCCGCGCCAAAATGATCGGAGCGTTCAAACCTACTAAAAATATCTGAACATTTGACAAAAATCACTCTTAGTACAATACTTTAAGGTGTAAATATCGTTTGTTGTCATTAATAAATATTGTTCTCAAACAAAAAATTAAAATGCACCTTTACGTCTTTAAGGTAAGGTTGATTTTGGTCCATTGTTCAGATATTTTTGGTGGTTTTGAACGCTCAGATCATTTTGATGCTGACTGTACTTAATAATGTCCCATCGTCTTAACAATCATCCGACTACGCAGGATAGGATAGGAGAGATAGAAGACAGGCGCAGGACAGGTGGCTTTACATGCTTTCCGAGACGAGGGTTGTATTACACTGGCAACCTAGAAATCCTGGCGTGGCTGTTGCTTTAAAGTCCGACTTTAATCTATGGAGACAGTCCGTGGGGGTACTTAATAAGAAAAGATACACGTGTTTGCGATACGTCTTAGCGACCTTCAAGAAAATAGCGTATCCTTCCTTAAGGGCCGGCGACGCACATGCAATGTTTGCCTGGCCTGTTGGATTCAGGTAGGGATTGCATCAGGTAGACATGGCACGGGTGACCAGTGCAATACGCACTACCCCGTACGTAGATCACCCGCAGGCCAAAAAAATGCCCGTGTTCACGCCTTCTCGGGCCCGACCGTCACTGGTCTGCTGTGTGTGGCTGCAGTTACATTATGATATTTTTACTGTGATTCACAGGCTCTTTCAAATTAGACGTTTTGTGTCGGACGGCTGCGGTACGGTAGCCGCGCGTTTACCGCACCACGTACGGACGGATCATTAGTTTTTATATAAAACACGCGGTGCGGCAACAGTAGGTACGGTTGACGTCTTGCTGTCGAGCGTTCGCGGTACGGACGCCGTACTGTTGCCGCACCGCGTGTTTTGTATGAAAAACAACGACCGTCCGAACGCGGTGCGGCAAACGCGCGGCTACCGTATCGCAGCCGTCCGACACAAAACGTCTAATTTGAAAGAGCCCTAATAGCAGATGTTTAAGATTGTTCTTCATACAGCGGAGGTGAAACGCGTCGGCGACACGGTGCTGGGCATGGCGACCCAGTGCGTGCAAGGCAAGAACGTGAACAAGACCTCGCCGCAGACGCTGAGCAACCTCTGCCTCAAGATCAACGTCAAGCTGGGCGGCATCAACTCTATTCTCGTGCCCTCTCTGCGTCCTAAGGTAATGTTTAAAGATATACGAGTCTTAAAAGTAGCATTAATATTTCTCTTTGAAACTTTCTCAAAATTAAATGTTCGTCGTGTGCAGGTGTTCAACGAGCCGGTGATCTTTCTGGGCGTGGACGTGACGCACCCGCCGGCGGGCGACAACAAGAAGCCGTCCATCGCCGCCGTGGTGGGGTCCATGGACGCGCATCCCTCGCGATACGCCGCGACTGTACGCGTGCAGCAGCACAGGTACCTTCAACACTTGTTTACTACTGTAGTATAACTACTGGATAGTTTAGTAGGTGGGTAGCGAGTGATTAAAGGTGGGTCTACGCTAACGAGCCGAGCACGAGCGGAGCGCAAGCCAAGCCCCTCTGCTCGCGGTGACAAGTGTGGACACACAACGAGCCTACAACAATCACTCTCCTGCAAATCCCTTTGTGTTCGTGGCGGAGCACAGTCGAACACCAGCCAAATGCTCGAAGCGCGCTCGTTCGAGGCTCGAAGTCGGTCCACACTACACGAATTTTGGGTCGCCTCCTGCTCCGCTCGTGCTCGGCTATAGCATATTTTTGTAAAATATTGGGTTCTAATTTTCGGCTCAGATCGTAAACTTCGTAACTCTTTTTGACCAAATGACTAAAGTTTAATTTTTGGTGTCATTCAATGTAAAGGAACCAAACCAGACCCTATCTTGATATTTAAAATAAGTCTGTGTGTTTCTGATCAGAGCAAAAGAAAAGTTTTTTATGCCTCCTTAAAAATAAGGTAGGATGGAGATAGTCGAGGTTTTAGATCTAAGCCGACGGTATAATAGTATTATTTGCATTGATTTCAATTTATGTAAATTTTTCGTGATAATAATGCTACAAAGGAAATGTTGGTTAGTAGAAATCGTTGCATGAGCTGAGCTATGTGCCTGTCTGATAAAAAATCAAAATACCATAAACAATGTATGTAGATTTTAATAAATTACGATTTAGTTCGTTTTATTCGGAAATTCCTACGAACTAATTATAGAATATTGGTGTTATTGGCTTAACGGCTGGTTCGATTTGTAGAATCGGATCACTCATTATATCAGATCGGTCAGAATTTTGTACTTGTATGTTTCTTTTAGAAACATTGTCGATTAATTTTAAATCTAAGCAAACAAGCTATAGTATAGTAGACAATATTACTTCCTCCGTGCCTAGACAAGCACGTAACGCGTTTAAATTGCGCTTGACTTCTCTATGTTCGTTCGTTTTGTAAATGTGTTTCAATTAGGTTGTGAGGTTGTGTTCACGCAGTCAGTTGGAGGTAAGCCATTGGTGAGGAACAGGTATCATTAATTTAAACATTATTACACAAATAAACAATGTCCTATCTGGATAAGGTTTGCTACTGGAGAAAATGATTTACTTGTGTATTTTATTTTTTTATTTTCGTTTATTAAGAAAACCAACGGCGTTTACAGAAAGTACATATTGTATTGTTAAACTAATCAGAATAAAATTAATAAACATGAGAAGTGCGAGCAATAAAAATTAAATAAAAGTTAATGTTATGATAATTTATTAAGTAATAGAAGAATTCGTTTCGCTTGCTAGTTGACTGAGTTTTAAGTTAGATTTTATGGCCGGCATTGCACGATCGTCCTAATTTGTCCTGGTTTTCTGCAAGGAAAGTTTGATAGTCAGAAGGAAATAGTATTTATGGTTCATCCATTACACAATAATAGGGAATATGCATGTATTTTTTTTTATATTTTTAATTCACTTTTTACATCGTTATAAAATAGTAAAAAATATAAATACTGTTGGAAATGCTCAAATTATTTTTTAAAATAATATTTAAAACATCGCTTCAATTTGATCTGTTTGAACGCCGCCATCTTTCGCGGGCCTTGATTGACGTCACAAACCACTACCAGTGTTTGTTGACTATGATACTTTTGGTTCTTTTATAGAAATTTTCAGTTTTAAAAGCTATTCACGCCATGAAAAGCTAAAAGACCATTTTATAGATATTGTCTTGTACCGTATGTGCAAAAACACTCAAAAAATAAAAAAAAACAAAATTCCTGTTCCAAAAGATGCGAATACACGAAAACAATGGTGTAAGTTATGAGAAGATGAAAAACACCACAGAAACACAAATAAAATTAATTTTTCTTTCAGACACCATAATAAACAGCAACGCCAACATGGTGTGTGACGTCACTTTTCGGTTCGACCAATGGTGATGCGTTTCGAAAATTCGAATTTCACTCGCATATTTTGCATTTTTTAATTAATTTTTTATGCAATTTAAAACAAACTTAATAAGGAAATAATAGTTCAGATACGATTTCAGGACGATATGGATTCAGGGCAAAAAAAATCAAGTCAATTTAATCCAAATGCATATTCCCTATTAAATATAAGTGCCAACATATAATCATTGTAGGTTAACTACAGTCTAAAGTTGCATCATTAATTGATAAGTACCATAAGCATGTGTGTATGAATGAAAGAATGATATACAGTCAACATTTCAATTGTAATTTTTCTCTAATACCATTTTCACCTCTTCTATCAAAGGAATGAAAAGTTCAAAATTGTTTGATTACCCTGTTGTTAGTAGGCCAGAGACGTCCATAATTCAAACAAATCCACTGACGATCGTGCATTGCCGGCGTAGTATGTGTCCTCCCTAAAAACTGGTGTCACTTTCGAAGCTATCAAGTAATGTAGTGCAAATTCTTGCAGACAAGAAATAGTACACGAGATGAGTAGCATGGTGCAGGAGCTGTTGATAATGTTCTACAAGAGCACGGGCGGGTTCAAGCCGCACCGCATCATCATGTACCGCGACGGCATCTCCGAGGGGCAGTTCATACACGTGCTGCAGCATGAGCTCACGGCTGTCAGGGAAGCTTGCATCAAGGTATGTGACACAACTTTCTTTTTACGGAACAGCGTTATGCACCAGAGACAAGGAGGAGTTGTTGTTTTACGCGTTATGCTCCAGTGTTAAGGAAGGTATGGAACTGATCCAGACGCAGATCCGAAACCCAGCCTGATTGGGTGGCTGAAACTCGTCGAGTCTTCGCGCAAGACGGTTGGTGACCACTCTTGAGTATAGCTTATACGGAAATGGGTCGATAGTTCTTCAACCGGGTTTTGTCACCCTTTTTTAATAACAGGACGACCGCACTCCTACTCCACGCCTTTGGAGTAGTAGAGGAAGAGTAAGTATGTGTAAAACTGCTACTGTAAAGCCAAAAAAAAGCAAAATGTTTGTTTCATAAAACAAGGAAAATATTATTAATAAAACATACAACTGGACATTAACGTGTCGCGTTTGTTTCGCGGAAAAGGTCGGTATGACAGATTTAGACGACTTTCACATTTAGACGACTTTAGCAGAGCGACAATCGCGCGACACTTAATTATCAAAGTAGACGGTAGCGTGGCAGCCGCATGCGAGCAGTTGGCTTCGAGCTGGTATTGCAAGCGCCACCCTAGTATAAGCAAGTCGCGCGGCTATATTTGTAATTAGAAGACATCCGCTGTTGCCGCGCAGCTGACGACCTGAAGTAAAAGCGCCCTTACGCCTGAAGCATACTGCAGCGAATGCGAAACGAAACGGGACACTAACGCCTTTAACGCGCACGCAATAAAGACGTTAGTGATCCGTTTCGTTTCGCATTCGCTGCAGTTTGCTACAGGCGTTAGAGTTGCTCCAATTCTTTTGGGTTATTTACTGAGGCGAAAAACTGTTATGTTTCAGCTGGAAGCTGAATACAAGCCGGGCATCACGTTCATCGTGGTGCAGAAGCGGCACCACACGCGTCTGTTCTGCGCGGACAAGAAGGAGCAGTCCGGCAAGTCCGGCAACATCCCCGCCGGCACCACCGTCGACCTTGGCATCACGCATCCCACCGAGTTTGACTTCTACCTCTGCAGTCATCAAGGCATCCAGGTTTGTATCCTTACTTTTATTTTAAGTGGAGAGATACTTTATGGATACACCAGCCGCTTGGGGGAGCAGCTGTTTTTTTTAAGTGTGAGGAAATTCATTACGCATAATTTGTATAATTTTTAATGTGTAGGTATTATGTTATGTATGATCCTTGTTGATTGAAATAAAATTGCATTCATTCATTCATAATTATCCCGTCCGATTATGGTTAGGCCGGGATATGTGGGACTATCTCCTTCTGTTTTTACTCAAGTTGGGAAAAGGGGAGGGGGGAGTACCCTCAAAAAATTTCCACTACTTCCCCTCTCGCTGACGCACTGGTCTTTCCGCTGGGGCTAGCAGCTGAGGTTACGCCAGGGTCGCCCTCTATCAGGGGGTACTGACTAAACTCTACTGGCCATCTAATGGGCAAGCTGAGAGGCCGGGTCGTCTTACGTAGGGATTCACCTAATTACCTCTCACCAGCTGCGCTCTGCCGCTTGGTTGCATGCAACGCTCCTAAGGGGAAGTTACGACCACCCCTGTAGCCTGTCCGTCAGCCACACGAAGTGAATTCTGGCCTTAGATTTATCCTCATGTATGATGTTTGTATATGTTTAAATTTTTACTTCTAAAAATCTAGACATGGGTTCTAATAAATCGGTTCCATGACTAAACTAAAAGTATATCGGAATACTAGAATGATTTTATTAAAACTATGTTATCCGCTAATGATTCGGAAGTGACACAATGACGATGAAGACTGCGCATATCAAGTCAAATAGATAACCTCACCTAACGATGTCCTTCGCATCGCAGGGCACATCGCGGCCGTCGCACTACCACGTCCTATGGGACGACAACCACTTCGGTTCGGACGAGCTCCAGTGCCTGACGTACCAGCTGTGCCACACGTACGTGCGCTGCACGCGGTCCGTGTCGATCCCCGCGCCCGCGTACTACGCGCACCTGGTCGCGTTCCGCGCGCGCTACCACCTCGTGGAGAAGGAGCACGACTCCGGCGAGGGCAGCCACCAGTCCGCCTGCAGCGAGGACCGCACGCCCGGCGCCATGGCGCGCGCCATCACCGTGCACGCCGTCACCAAGAAGGTCATGTACTTCGCCTAAGCACGATCCTCTCCCCTCTCCTCTCCTCTCGCCCTCCCTCGCCCCTCGCCCCGCCCGCGCCCGGTGGACCTGATACCGCCTCTGAACCTGTTCATTTTAGCGACTTAGTGATAATAAGCGCAGGGTAGATACGATACTATTATTTTTGAATACTTATTACGAACACTGCTGGGAGCATTTTACCGTGTCGGTATGTTATCGTGGTGATCTCATTAAATCTAGTGGTCCCCCGGTCCGCGGCGGACCCGCTCCAGATCTTCGGAGAACGTTACTCTGTCTCGGTGAGGGCGGGGAGCGGCGGGCGAGTGACGCCTATACGTTGACGACGTTCTCCCTCTGACGTTGATGTAACTCGGGTCCTCCATATTGCATGCCAGATCTCTTATTATTGCAACGTACCTAGAATCATGTCTCTCAATGTTTTATCATCGTAGTGTATTATTTTATATTTGTCATGACTGTACGTCCCGTCCGAAATAAACAAATCACGACTGCATGCGCTTTCAGCTGTTGATTTTATGATGGATAACTTGTCTTGTGAAGTAAATGAGTGCAGTCATAGATATTTTCTTTTGAGACTTACGAAAATAAAAATGTCTTAGGCCCGTATTCTGATATACATATTTAAGTGTCAAAAAAATATATTAAACTGTTTATTATAAGGAAAAGACAATTACAATTTATAATTAAAGATTGTACAGCCTCCTACAAATTATTATAAAACAATCATATTCATAGTTTAGTATTTTTACAGTTGCCCAAGCTCATTAGATCAAAAATAATTATATACTAAATTAATACATAATAAAGTAGGTAAGTAAGAAAAATAAAAATTAAACATTCAATTGCATTGCATCAGGGTTCAGCTGGTCTTTTGATTTCAATTTAGATAAGACAGTTTATTCTTTATCGAAAATAATATCAAATACTTTTATCAATACACCTTTCCATAATTTAACTTCATTTATAAGTAACAAATACTACAGGACACGGGCCTCGATAAAAAGACCAAAAATACTAGTTTGTATTTGTCATATCATACTCCGTCACTAATTTAGGTTAATAGTGTTTTTAATACTAATCTGTAAACTTTAAATAAATCTTCTGTGCAATAGCTCCGAAAGTCGTCCTTCGAGTCATGTTTGACGTATTTGTAAATTCTCAAAAGCACCTCACATAAATTTATTATGATTCATATTATTATTTTTTGTATTATTGGAGATTTGCAAATTCAACGTGAAACGTTAATCGCGAGGACGACCGGTAATTTTAACGGAACTCGCAATTTTTATTTATAAATGTATGTTTTATTGAATATTTCTTCAATCAGAGCTATGTACTGAAAATGTATAAATATTATTTGTTTTTATTATTTCGACATTGTAATAATATGAGTTTATGTAAATTGGTATGCTTTGCAAATGGTCAAGTACAGTACGGTCTGAATTTTTTGCGTTTTTTAGATTCGTTCTCGAAGCGAACGCAAACAAAATGAATTAAAATTGTCAATTGTGTCTAACGGCACAGTTGTCAAGGACTAACTCACTCGTGGGCAAGGTGCTATCTTTTGATTTTCGAACATATTATATTGTATTTTTTTAATCTTTCGAATCATTATGGTCAAGATGCCTTTTGATAAAATGGGCTTTTAATGATTTTACAATAATTAACTTCAATCGCTAACGTTGAATAAAACAAAGCTTTTCCGTAACAATTAATTAATTACCTACCTTGTTTACCTGTTTGTAGACGAATTTGTTTCAATAATTAATTTTTTGTTAGAAACGTTCGGCCAAAATTTTGATCTATAGCCAAGGCTACCTGACTTAGACAATTAACCATCATTGCAACAATGACTTAAGATCTGTGCTCAGTGTGACATTAATTGGCTGAGGAAAAAGATAATTCGAACGAACTCAAAGGCGCATTTAACTTGGACGCGTGCTTTGGCTATAGCATTGTGGAATAGCGACAGTGTAGGCAGCTGTTCTTCACTCGCAGCTGTAGTGACCAAATGTCAACGTGTTCAGCTAGTTTGACAAGCCGGCAGCAAGACACGTGGATCAGTTGATATTTTTTTCTTATCGAAGCTTAAATTTGCTTTTATATATCCAAAATTGGAAAAGTTTGAAATACATGTTTAATTATTACGCTGATCTTTGTATGTTGGAGCGTCTCTTTCTGTAATTGCTTTTCATAGTTTATTAGTCCTGTATTTCTTCGGTTCTTCCTCTTCCAAAATACTTAAGTGTGTTTAGTAAGGCTAATTAAATTTTAATTAGGAAACCGTATGAAAGAAATGTCAATTGGTCGCAAACACCAAATTCATTATTTTTGTATACGACCAGAATGAATTCATTTTATTGGTAGACACAACGATTAATATAATCGCTGTAAATCTATTCGACCGCGACAGGAAACCGAAAATTAAGGATTTTGCCTTATAGGGTATTTGTATGTGGCTATGTTTTAAAATAAATTATGACAATGTTATTAATTATAAGGTAATCTTACCGCGTAATAAGTTTATATCGAAGAAAGTATTTATTGAACTCGCCCAAGATGTCGGATCATATTAATGTTACGTGTCAATCAAAAGATCGCCAGATTATCTGTAGTGTAGTTCATAATGAACTATTTCAATAGTTTAAGTAGTTAACTGTATTGTTGTGCAAATGGTAGACGTTATGCCTTATTGAAAATGCCTATTGATTTATTGAACGCGGCGCCTCCAGTCGCTGTTGCGGCCGTTGTGGTTCATATTCTAGATTGCTTGATATTCTGTTCGTGACGCAAGCCAATTTGTATCCTAATCAATTTTCTATTGGAAACATTTGCCTTGACTATTACGGGCGTCCTTCTAGAATATGGTCCAATACTTATAAGACACGGCTGCTGTTTGTGTTTTTTTTAATGTTTACTTCTTTTGTTACTTAAATGCCTGCCATCAATTTGAATCGGGGAGCTTAACATCAAAGCATTATCAATATTTTAACAGCATTAGGTATAAATAAACGTTTTATAATAAGTTATTTTAACATAATTATGAATCTAAACAAGGGACATGGAGTATATTAGATGTAAGTGCATATTCAAATCTACTTCAAATGTATAGGTATTTAAAAAGTAATGTAAATGTCTTAATAAGGTCTTTCTTATCAAAATCTCGCTCTTCACACATCTCATAAATAGACTCGATGTTAAAGTTGCTAATACAATGCTCTAATATATTTTTTATACGTCATGATCGAGATAGTAAATCGACTTTATCAATAACGCGTATGTTTCGTATATTTATTGTAGTGTTGCCACGAGTAAATTTTGAGTTTTTTTTTAGTTCAAGTTTATATGAAAATCTGTTTTTCTAACAATGAACTGAACCCGTCGGCTTCGTAGGTTTCAAATGAATATTTGTATATCTACATCAAATAAAATATACTTACACCTTTATAATGTGCTTTTTACCCAAATTGGATAAAGTATAAAGCTCACTATAAAAGTGTTTATAGGTGTATTGTTGGACATTAACATTCTATTATAACCACAATATAAAATACTACCAAGAGAAGATACCCCTTCCTTATCGACGAAACAGGCATTTTAATATTTTTTATCTACATCCATACCATAATATGTCTATTTTATAGTCAGGAGCGATAAGCAAACGCCCTACTCACTTCGTTCGTTTCATAAAACCACATTCGTATTTTAATGACCCTCATTATGCAACAGTCACATAAATAACTATTTAAGCATTACATACTTTGTCAACCTTTATCATTTTCATACAATTCTGCAACTTAGTATTTTAAAGAGGATGGATTATAAATATTGATTTGAAGTTCAAAATAGTGGTAAATGTGATGTCCGTTCAACAGTACACCCTAATTATACATTTAATGGAAAATATTGTTGGCCGCGAATGAACAGAATAAATCTGTAATTAATCTTAACTATCGCCGTCGAATAAACTTAATCAGCACAAAACTAATAAATTAATGTAATATTAGTGTGATATGGCTTAGGAATGCATTGTTTTAGCGTTCGTAAGGATTAGTATTATGTGCGGTCTCGGGTCATTAATACGTCGCCGGCGCTACATAAGTTGTTGTCACCCCGGTTATAACAGCTGGAAGAGAAGTTAATAAATTCTGAGCGTCAAATCATGTGCATAACATAGTTATATTGTAGTCCATAGATTTTTGAGGAACACCTTTCTAAATGATAAGCTATGCAATAATTAGAATTTTTAGTCCATTTATACAAATAAGGATCATACTGCAGACAATCTTTGAGGCCAAAAAATCCGGTTATTTACCGCCTTTTAGTTTTAAGTTCTTTTTATTGTTTCCATTGTTTGTCAATTTCTTTACTATTGAAGTCACTTTAGTGGAAGCTCGAACAAAAATTAGATTTAGAAATATTTACGTGGAGTCCATGAGAAAAAGTCAACTAATTAACTATGCCTGTCCTAGACTGAAAAGGGGCATTTTGTTTGAGCTTCTTTATTAAATGAATTATCATTTTAGCGTTAATGATATTTAAGTTTGTCATATTCGTTTTTATCGCATATTATTAATATCGGACCATAATACATGGCTTTTAATGTATGTAGAGAGTATGTGTAATATATTTTCTGTATTGCACACAAATTGCTTTAATTGTGTGGAGTCCACCTAATAAGGTTTGAGATAGACTATAAAGTAAAATACTTTCCAAAATCTTCGTGCAGGGTATTCGACATGAAACTTAAAGACCTAGGGCTCAATTCTGAGATCGTTATTATGTATAAAAACTGAATATTACGTGTTGGTCCCAAACTATATCACCAATCACCGTAATTTCTACTATTTCTTCTCAGCCGCATAATGGCGAATATGCGAGTGGAACAATTTTAACTTGTATCAATAATTATAAAACAACTTTACAAACCACTCAAGGGTCAATATAGTCCCAATTTTTTTAAAACAAAGCTACATATTATTATTTTAGAACATTATTTCATATTGGAAAATCAAATGAAACTGTAATAAAACTATATTGAGCTAAAGTTAAATATAATGTTTTTCTACAAATAAATGAAACACATACGTAATAAATGAATGACGTAGTGTTTAAATCGTATATTATCAACATCGAGGAAATATGCACTAGACATCGATCGATCGACATCGTCGCCTCACAAGGCGACACCTCTGAAACACAGTCATGTATGACTTATCTTGAACTTCACTGAAATAAGCAAAACACAGATTATTTATTTATTATTTTTATAACTAACAACACAATAATAAATAGCATAGTTTTCATAAAGTAACCGATAGTTTATTTGTGTTTCATTAAAAAAAGTTGTTTTGCTATTAAAAGAACATTAGGAATGCGACAGTCACTGCCATTTTTTATTAAAAACATTTATGTGTTTCTTCTCTAGCGGATATTTTCTTGGTGATTATCAAGGGGTGATTACTGTTCGGTAAAATGCGGAGTGTCCCGTAAATAACGCGACAAACCTTCAGATGTGCACTGTAAATTGACCCTTGTGTGGTTATTTATAATTTCCTTTCTACCTTCACGCTTCTTATGGATAAGATGTTAGAATTTAGAACGGGACTCATATTCGTATGATTGTGTATAATAAATATTTATTACTGTACTGTAATCATAGTCGACAAATACATAGTTGTGTTGTAGCATGCCCACTTTTAACCGTGGCCATTTATCTTATCATGGTTTACTTAAAATTTCACAGGCTATTATCAATTAGGATAACCGTTGTCCTAATTATTATGTGATACATTCAAGCTTCTCATTAGGCACTCAAGGTAGAGTAGAGCGAAATAGAAGTTCTAACAACATAGTAAAAGCATGTAATTCTTTATTATCTTCCGTAGATTAAGTGTAACTCGATTCGTAACCAGTGACTCTAATTTAACGCTGTGGTTGTCGTTATAATTACAAACTTAAATGTTAAATAGTATGTTGTGGATAAACTTTATCATTTTTGGCACCAACAAATATTTTATCTAATGTGTTAATATTTTCGGGCACATTTTGTCACCCATTATGTTCCAACATTCTGGGAATATTTTATAATATTTACAAACTAGTTTGGCGTTGCCTAATATCGTAATTCGTTAACTGTAGTTAAACTTTTAATAAGTATGAGGCTGCCTGTCCACCGAAGCGGAGCGAGGCAGCGGAGCGGAGAAACGGTGAAATATTAACCAATAAGATTACACAAAATCTCCGCTCAGACAGGGAGTTGCAATCGTATTGGTTAATATTTCTCCGTTTCTCGGCTCCGCTGCCTCGCTCCGCTTCGATGGACAGGCAGCTTTAGGGCGCTTTCAATTTAGACGTTTCGTTTCGGACGGCTACGGTACGGTCAACGATGGTACGGTAGCCGCACGATTGTCGCACTGCGTACGGACGGACGGTCGTTAGTTTTCATACAAAAAACTGCGGTGCGGCAACAGTACGGTCGACGTCTTGCTGTCGGGCGTTCGCGGTACGGACGCCGCGTACTGTTGCACATGCACCGCGTGTTTTAAAAGGGATGTTTGATTTCTCTTTTTCGCTTGGTAGTTTGAGTATTCCGAAAATGTTATCACGTTGGAAGTTTACCAGAAAATAAATCTGTAAAGCTGTAAAATACGAATCTACTCTGATTACAAAGAATCAATAAATGAATTTCTTTAATACATAAATGTAATTTTAAATTACAGTTCTTTGTAAATAAGTGGCGATCCTGTGGTAACTAGTGCAATTTTTGTACAAAATTATAATTGAAACTGATCTAAACATATGAATTATTCGAGGTACTCCTATGTTACTATAGTAACTAAATACTCTTATGTCCTTAAAAACAATTTCCTTTTTAATTATTTTGTACGATCATGGTGCTAGAGGTCATAAGATCAACACTTTCTAATAAGACGGGACACAAATCAAATCAGTATCTACATTATTAGCTATAGTAATTATTACCTGTTTATTCATACAAAAGAAGATCAATCAAATCAAAAGAAGACATTATAATATTAGATAGAAATGGGGAAAATTCGAGATAGGTATAATGTTACTGATTTTTTATAAATAAAAGCCTTGGCATGGGATCTTCAACCTTATTAAGACAGGTGTCGAAAATGTTTTGGTTCTTTTAGGGCCGTAGTCCGAAATTCATAATTTTATCTTATCGCCAACAGCAGAAACGCAATTCCCTGTCGATTGCTACATTTTTAGTTAGGCTGCCCGCCCACGTCTTCATAATTTTATCTTATCGCCAACAGCAGAAACGCAATTCCCTGTCGATTGCTACTTTTTTAGTTAGGCTGCCCGCCCACGTCCGATAAATCGGTGACCGATATTTTGTAAATGTAGGTGACAAATAGAACGTACTGATAGCAATGGAGCAACGCACACGTCCTACAAAAAGTCGGTCAGAAATACCATAGAAATAAAGTCGGTCACCGATTGTCGGTCATACAAAACAAAAAGTCTGACGTGGGCGGGGCACACTTATCGTTTTAATGTAGCTATCGTTGGGCAAATACGAACGGTTGTAAGCCCTTGCTTTTTGGTTTATTACCTCTAAAACTTATTTCAATTGGTGTTAATAATGTGTAAAATAGTACTTAGAATTAAAAACAAACTTATGATTATGCTGATGTTTCTTAAAATTGTCTTAGGATTCAAACATTTAAGTCAAACATTGTGCCTAATTCAATAGATGTATTTTGAGTAGCTTAGCAGGGTTATCTGTTAAGTCTCTAAACATTGTATTTTTTTTAATAATATGACGATGAGAAAAGAATATCCGCCTTTAATGTGCATAGTTTTAATAAAAATAATATCTTACACGTTATTAGTATCTACATATTCTTGTATCTTTAGACATTTGCAAATACATTGCTGTACAGAACTTAAGTAAATAAATCATTGATTTACATTTATAGATAACGCTTATGATTATTTTATGAATACATATCAAAATTATAAAATGCGTGTTGTTTTCACCTATAAGTAGGGTGATTCTGCCCTCATAGCTACAGGTTTCTCAGTCTTTATCCATAGATTCTTTTTTTTTTTGATGTCAATAATATATTGTCACTGGTCATAATTCTATTGTCACTGGAAAGCAAGTAAAGTAGAAGTTGCGAAATGAAAGTATTTTTTTCTAAAACACATCGTAGCAAATTGACTAGAGATGAATTTTGGGGCATTAAGTAGCTGTAGAAAAGAAGATAGCTACACGTAGATTTTAAATATCAATATCGAACTTATTTTTATCGGTGATCAGTAAGTACCCTTTTGACTGTGATCATCAGAAAGCTGAGTGCGATTTCCGGGTTTGGTTAAGTCGATCGCATTTGGCAAGCGTAGTATATAAGATGACACAGTTCTAGTGCATGAGGCCTTTGCCTTACAGTAGGATCCCAATGGATTGATCGGTTAACCTTATTTAATTTTTACCACAAAAGAATAAAGTCTCGTATCCTTGATATCTCTACTTTGGCTGATGGTAATCGAGCAATATCTATAATGTAACATCAATGATACCAATCCCGTTTTAGCATCTAGTTTTTAAAGTAATGAATAATATTTTTGTGATTTGTAGTTTATTTGTCTAGAAATATCCGCAACAATGAATACATCCTAAATATATAGGCAGTAATGTGGATCAGAATCATCAGCGGTATACAAACAGATAATTATATTTTGTACTAAAATATTGAAGTTTTAAGCTTCTGGTGTTTGTGGATGTAGCTAATGACGAACCATGCAATCTTATCATTCATTAAGTCTAGTGTGTCTTACTTGTATTACAGCAATTCATACATACATTTATTATAATTTTATTGTCTGATAATAATAGTTAAAATACACTATCAAGAAAACTGCCGTACGTTGTTTTTCTTAGTTTTATTCAACCCTTAGACCGCCGGACTAAAATGTTCAAAACTTGAATGGTTTTATGCCTTTTAACTTTACGTCCTCTGTATGCCATTTTCTTTAAAAAAATTGTTATACGAAACTATACTTATGCAGGATTACTCGTGGAACACGAAGGTTTAAATAATACGAACATATTAATACATAAATTTATTTACCATCTTCAAAGGTAATTAATGTAAATAGTGGAAATATTTAATAAGTAAAGGAAAGCTAAGCATCTTATAAAAATATCATTTTTTTCATGGACCTAACAGGCGTCGGCAAGTTATCGTGTTATATACACATTTGCTACACAACAAGGTTACAACATGTGTAATAATAATATAAAAGTGTTCACTATTTCATGGACCGTACTGGATAACAGATACTTCCGAACGTTCTAATTTTCAATAAGAATACACGCGTAGAAAGTTTAAACGATCAAATAACACTGCAACAATTATAGTGTGACAAATATTTTTGGAATGCAATGTTTAGAATTAACATCAAAGAAACGTGATCAAGTCTGAAGTCATACATCAAGCGTTTGCTATAAAGTCGACACAGCAAACAATAAACATTTCTACCACGCCGCCGCATTAACGAATATAAATTATAATAATAAAAAGCCTACAAGTAATTTTTAATTATAAAACAAAACTAATAAATTAGTACCAAGATTGAGGCACAGCATACCCTAACAAGACGACATGAGCGTCATTTTTACAGACACATTAATTTGTAGAGAACAAAATTTTTCGATTATTACATGACTGAAAAAAACTACAGAAACAGAGTCTTATTATTCCCACGTTATTTACCTGAGAAACATTGGATAACTCTTTTCTCATTACGTACGATTTTGAACAATTCTATAATTTTACTATCGAACTATGAAGACGCAGGTCCAGAGTCACAGATGACCTAGGCCTTGATGACCTTAACCATAACAAAAACAATCAACGAACCGAAGTAAAAATAAAACTAGCGCAAAGAGTCTCCAGTTCAGATTCTTAGATAAGACTAATAAAAAATAAAAGAAGTGTTATGCAGCCCCTACCTACATAAGTTCAAAAGAATACCTAATGAGGACATTAGGCAGCCCCAGTCGTATTTTTAATTATAGACGAACTTTTCTGCTCTAGCAGCTAAGTCACTGAGAAATAATGGTGTGTTGTTCGCGTAAGAATGAATGACAACACCGTTTTTTTCATAACTAAACCGATTAAAATCGGTAAGTGGTCAACTGAATGGCACAACGAGTAAATAATCGTGCCAAGAGACATGCTCAGAGATATTTTTTCAACCAGTCTGTCCGTCGAGGGGTCGTAGACCAAAGATTAAAAAAAAAATTGCATGATTTAAAAATCATTATTCGTCGAATTCAATCGCAAGAAATTGCATAACAAATAGGTTTCCGGTGCTTTCTGCCCTATGGCACGACTAGAATTCAATCCCGGACAGGATCCGGTGTTCTAACCACTAGGCTTTCGATTCAAAATAACTTATTCGAGTTATCATTTAATCGATTTATTCATTCACGTTGTCACAACACTTTCGTTTCATGATAACGCAGCAAAACGTATGCAGGTTCGTCTAATTAAAAATACGACTAGGGCCTATTGTTCACGTAAACCGAATGAGAAACGCTAACATTTTGCGTAGAAACCATTAAAACTGTGTCCACGGTGCGACAACGTCGCGTCATCTTCTCGCTATGCAATCGTCAATTGACGAAAGCGTGCGCATGACGTGCGGTATACGTGGACAATAGGCCTAAGGTTGCAGGTTGTATAGTCCGCATCAACTTAATTGGTTTGTCTGAAGTTAGCTGCGAGCGTCGGTAGCGCAGGTGCGCTTTGACACACCTACATTTGTGTTCTGCGCAGGTTCTCGCACGATGTTCAGACAAGTCAATTAAGTTAACGCGTATTATACAAGACAAGCTACTGCAAGTGTACGGGTGGTGGTGGATCGCGGTTTCCGTCGTGTTCGGTCGTGGGCGCGGCGTGGGCGACAGGGGGTAGGGCGGAGGGGGCGGCCTAGGGCAGCGGCTTGTTCTCGGGGATGGTGGGCGACGTGGCGCCGCTGGCCGCGCGGCTCGCGTCGCGCAGCGCCTCGTCGAAGCTCTGTGTCGAATTTGATCGGGACGCCACTTTTCCCTGTCGACAGGTAGGTAACACACGGTAAGTATGTGCAACACTGATGCATGACGGCAAATCAGCTGGCTGTCCTTAAAATCGAAATACATTCATATGTATGGCAGTGTGTGTCCAAAAAGGTTTTCACCTGCTTCCATGAATGACCAAAATGCATAAGACGCTATAATATTACCCACAGTATTTCGGGGTAGAGTTCGGAGGCTTAAAAAGTAAATTCACACTGAAGAATCGGAGCCGCAAGGTTCATTGCAGCACAAGAAGGTCCGAGCAGTCTCACGCTTACCCTCATTTGTCTTTAAATAACTATAAACTTTATCTACACATCACAGTTAAGAATTAACTCCTTTTTAATATTTTGCCTCAAAATGAAATGTTAGCTGTTGGCCATGCTCCTTATCTTAGAACAGTATTTATACTTTTAACATACCACTACTATGTCTGATCTCTAATATTTGCGGCGGGTGGATAGGTACTATGTATTATATTATAAAATAGAAAAATATTTTACCTTAACATTTTCATAAGCGGTGCCGACGCGTTCCTCGATTGAGCGGAAGGACTCGGAGTTGCGCATCTGGCCCAACTTGCTCGAGACGCCCGCCGTGATCCCGCCCAGGATAGACGTCGTCTTCTCCGCCGTCGTTTTTATCACAGATTCAGTTTTTTGGTATCTGAAAAATATTAGAAAAACATTTTTTTTTTTTACTGTCATGCATGACCACTTTATTGGAAGAACTTTAAGTACTCTTGCAAAACTAGGTAAGATCGTCCCAGCATCGTTTTTGATTCCAACGAATAGGAGACTTGGAAAATTGGTGCAATAACGTGCTTCAGAGTAGTTTAAAATTATCTTTAAACTGTAGATGTTGCCTGGAAATGCATAAAATAATACGCGATAGTGTTCAAAGTTATACCCAGGCCACCACAGAAACTAACACACCGGATACGTAATAAAAGATCCAGCGATAAAAAGGAAATGCATTTTCACCCCGAATGCTTATTTTATAACTTTCATTTATTTGTAAGTTGCTTTAGTCCACTAAACAATCTTGATTCAGTTCCCATGGGAAATTACTGATCGCAACGGGGAAAATTAAATACTGCAATGAACTTATAATGTCAATAGAAGACTTTAATGTCAAGTGTTCTGGCTCCCACATGAACCCTACCGGAACATGGCCAGAGCTATAATGGTGCCTGACTCGGCTGTAATGGTGCAGTCGGACTCGGTAAAGTCTGAAAAACTATTACCAACACAACCTTATTTGATTCTGAATGACAGAATCAGATAAGGTTTTGTAATCACGAAATATTCACATAATTACTTTATGAAAAACGTGTGGCTCACTACGTAGCTCATAATTATAACACTTCGCCAGAACTATGTACAGTCAAAAGCACGTCAGACGTAACACTTTGGACTTTGTACCGCTCTTATGTCGGGGGAATTAAGCGCTATTATCGAACTGCAAGTGTATACCGTGATGGGTTGTTGACCGTACCAAAGATTTTTATTTTCTTCACATTCCGATAAAAAAAAAACAAATACCAAGCAAAACTAAAAAAATACGTAATGTGAACATGTCAATATTAGTTTAAATGTTTCATACTAAAATAATGTTTTGTGTTACATACTATACAAATAGTTTCCAACACCATAAAAAAATAATTTAACAAGCATTAATTTGTAACTACTAAAGTGTTTTTAATTTATGTAAAGCAGCTTTACATTGCGCAACTTTCCTTTGGGTTAGAACACTTAGAACGAAAAGAATTGGTCCTGTAATAAACTTGATTAGGATTTTTTCTAACAAAAGCGACAATTACAAACATCTAATTTAATTTTATACTATGCAAATAAGTTTAATGGCATAGAAATACAAACAGAAAAAAAGGAAGATACATTAATCACACAATAAAATGATAGTAAATTCTTTTATTGAATTAATTACATTTTTTTAATTGTACTTGTCATTTACTACATATGTACGTATATAAATGACAAGTGTAATTAAGAAAATGTGATTAATTCAATGAAAAACAATACCATTGTGTATCGGGAAATACACAGGACACGGTTTTAAATATAAATAGTCTTTGTCAGTGTAGAAAAAAAACATTAGCTTATGACCTGACCAGGACAGGAATTCGGCACAATTTTTTTGCATCTATGCAATGGTAATTCATAATAGTAAGGAAAGACTTTGTGTGAACATAAATTCGTTTGAAATAACAGAAATATAATAAAATACATTCTCTTCCTAATTGAAGTGCGGACGAAAACGACCTCAATGATAAATATTGTTGTGCATTTTTTTATTACAATGTGTGGTATTACCTCACTCTATGAATATTTATTTGTAAGTGAAACTTGTGCGAATGCGGATTTATACTCGTTTCTTACAACTGTTTAGGTTTTATTGACATGTTTACCTAAGATTCAAAAGATAAGACTACTGGGATAGTTGACGTTAATTTTAGGAAGATCATTGTTAATAATAGTATCACTACCAGTAGGTATTTGGTACTATGTAC
The DNA here is from genome assembly GCA_949319885.1 of Mecyna flavalis. Lineage (NCBI taxonomy): Eukaryota > Metazoa > Arthropoda > Insecta > Lepidoptera > Crambidae > Mecyna > Mecyna flavalis. Next base: position 8,338,988 of record OX439426.1, read on the forward strand.
TTTTACTTTATTACATGAATTCCTCAACGGTACTCACATTGGTGCTTCTGTCACAGCCTGAGTAAGTGCAGCCACGCGTGTTTCTATCGACTGATAGCTGTCGTACAACAAACGAAAAGTGAAATCAAAAGACTAAAATAGCACGCCACCATTTTAATAACAACTCATTGTTAAGCTCAAGCAAAATCAATATAAGAAAGCGAGGTCACACACCACTACAAGATTTATAACGCAAACAGGAATGTTCTAACCCTCTAGAATTACTCAACATACTTAAATTGTCTAGCCCTAAAAGCGAACTTACGTGTATACGTTTAAAGTGCAAATGTGTTTGTGGTTAAAACTTTAAAGTAAATGCAAAAATGTACTTACACTTGGCTTTCTTTTACATTTTTCAAACCCTGATTAACATCTTCAGTTATTTCCTTCCACACTGTGATGCCAAGTTTTCGTTTCAGTTCGGAACTTTGACGAATCTGGAGAAATAATAAAACATTGAAATCAAATTGTATTGCATTCAGTAAATTGCAAGTGCAAATATTGTAATGACTGGGTGTTTGTGTTAAGTCTTAAGTCTGTAATTTATTTCAGTTCTATCTTTGAATCAGAAAACTGAATGACTCAGTAGGTAGTTAATTTAGTATTCAAGATTAGGTTGGCGTAACTTAACTACCTTTGTCGGTTCTTCTCGATAGATACCAACATTCTAAAGCCGGTGGTAGTCGTTCTGTAACATTGCATTGCGGTAGTGTAGGTAGTAGACGTAGACAAGTGCGTCTCTGACATGAATAAACTTCATTAATAATAAATTTTGATTTTGACTCATAAAAAATCTATGATTACGTTACACTTGAATGAAAACGATGTTCCACACAAAGTAACTGCGGTATGATACATGATGTTACAAAATGTACAAATATAAAGGGTTCCTAAATGAAAATGTACGAGCTATGTATATCATATAGATCTATGTTAAGGTACTAGACCGATTAAGATGATACCTTAGGTCTTGTGTTCGCATGGAATGGCTCCGCCCATTTTAAGGATGCCCAATAGGGATAGGAATTATAACTTCTCAGGCGCAAGTACCTATTAGACACAAAAATACGGCACGCAAAATGACGTAAGCGACAAACTACTAAACAGTTGGTTTTTGTAAATGATGGAAAAAAACATGCATGGTATTATCGGACATTTTTCCTATAGACTAAATTGTTTCCATTTATATTTTGTCTTTAGTCAAGTCTAGCTAGCTACATATTAGTCAACTAAAAATATTTAGAAACAAAATTGTAAGTTGTTTCTTTCCACCACGCGCCGCGACGTCTCCGCCTCCGCTTTGAAAACGCTTGCAATCCGCCAGTATGGCAGCGCCTTTAAAACCCCTCCTGGACCATATGCCCTTATCAGCTTTCAGAATCACAACAGTTTTGTTGCTGTTAGTTTATATGTATGTTACAAGCGGTCGCCTCCGCGATTTCACCCGCGCGTAGTTCTTTTTGTCAATTATCCCCCCCCCCCCTTCCCCCACATTTCCGGGATCAAAAGTACCCTATGTCACCCGGGGATACTGTAGCTTCCCAACAGTGAAAGAACTTTTTAAATAGGATCAGTAGTGTCGGAGCTTATTCAATACAAACAAACAACCAAATCTTTTCTCAATATTATATAAGTATAGACGCAAGTTACCTTGCTCTGCAGCACGGTGCGTAGCGTGGCGATCTCGTCCTCTACACGCGCGAGCTCGCGACTCCACTCGGCGCGCAGCTGCTCCGCCTGCTCTGGCGTCAAGCCGGCCAGCTCGTCAGGTGTCTGCGCATCGCCGGCGGCGCCCGTCGCGGCCATCGCTTCTTCAGCTAAAAACAAAAGATGTGGGTAAATAAAATGGCCAGTATTACGCATTTTTTCTTTTGTGATTGGTGAGAAATTCTGGCCAGCATTTTAGCCCGCACTATTTTTTTTATGGACTCATTCCGCCAACGTCAAGCAAGTGTTAGACACGTCGAATATGAGAATTGAGCGGTGAATTTACATTATTTGATATCTAAGATCAGCGTGTACGAGACTTAAAATTCAGTATACGGGTTTGACGCAAATAGCGCACCCCGCAACTGGTAAATAAATGCATTTCTTAAGTTTTCTAAGACGTAAGAAGTTGGAACTGCCAACTGACGATATATTTTCGCGAGATTGATCTTCTGAACTTTAAAAATAATTTTGTAACATTTTACATAACCCTGATTGCATAATGTCTGCGAATAATGCTCGAGTTCTTTGGTTACATCGCCAGATAAGAAGGAAACAATCTCGAGGAACTCATGGCTGGTGACCAGTAAGGTTGATGCAGAATGCCAAGATTACGTAGTCCAATCAGGTAGACTGACCAGATCATGACAACCTTAAACACCAATCCACGCTGCTCTTCATTCAGCCAAGATTAGGAACAAGTGGCAAGCATTTGTCCGAAGGAAGATCATCCCACAACTAGTGAACCACGCCACGACCCTCATTAAAGAGGATAACGACGCAAGGAGCCTTAGATTACAGTTTTCAGGCTGCAGACTTAATTGCAGGATGATTTATGAGTTCCAAATTAGGTATTTATAAAGGAAACAGACCAGAAAAGCTATATGAAAGATGTCCTTTTGCACGTATACCTACAAAATATTTGCACAATTGCAAGTATGCAATGATTTGTGATAAAAGGAACCCTTCCAGATGAAGGAGACAAAATAATTTTTATCTGACAAATAATTTATCACGAACTTCTTAGTTTAACAGCTTGGCTGCGAATGCTCACGTCTAGTTTAAGCGATAAGATATTCGAGTGTAGAAATAACTAGCGCAATTAAATACACTGCGTTACAAATGAAAAAAAAAATTAAGTACCCGCTTTGAAATGTCATTTTTTCTTATTCATTCCTATAGTATAGTAAGAGTACATACATAATTTCTTTCCATGACGTCTCATTTTTTTCCGGGATGATAATATGACAAATTATGCTAAAAACTAGCGGGCGCCCGCGGTTTCACCCGCGTGGTTCCCGTTCCCGTGGGAATTGATCAAAATCCTTTCTTAGCGGATGCCTACGTCGTAACATCTATCTGCATGCCAAATTTCAGCCTGATCCGTCCAGTGGTTTGGGCTGTGACCTCTGAGTTTTATATATACATATATATAGATTGAAAGATTCAAACATAATATAAAAAAAACATATAAAATGTACCAGATTTTTTTCATTAATCGAGTTAATTTTTTATCATTTTGGTATAAAAAAATACAAGAAAAATCAATGCATACAATTTAAACCCAAAATACCTTTAAATTTTAACTTTGTCTTTTGTGTTTTGAAGGATCTTCTCGTTCTAGACGCCAACAGTAATCGCCTCGCATAGTTGTGTTCCAACGGCCTTGAAATCGTTCTTCAAGCTTCTTTATATCTTGGTAGAACCTCTCGCCCTACTCATCACTGACAGCACCAAGATTAGATGGAAATCAATGACACCACCAAGATATGAGAGTAGCATAGCACGAAACACAAAAAAAATGTGGTATCCATGGTTTATCTTGATTAAAAGCACGTCCAAAAGAATGTAAATATGCACTTCTCACTTTTCAGAAACATTTTTTTAATGATTTCACAATGTACTGTTCACAAACGTAACCAAACTTATTTGGTTCATTTTTGGAGTTGCGACAGCCACTTAGTTCAGAATTATTGTTCGATTTTTAAATGAATACGTTTAGAGATATCTAGGTTATCGAATAGAAACGATTTATGAATAAAACAAAAAAATTAAAACGTTTATTATACCAAAAACCTCAACTGTTTCTTATACGCCTAAAGTAAAGTTAAAATAATGATTGGCATGTACCTCGAAAACTAGACGTGATGGATACCACATATGTTTGGAACATTTTATCTGTGACTCATTACCTATTCATTTCAGCTATCAGTTTAACGGGTACCAAAATCGTGTAACGCAGTGATATTATCAGCTGTAATCAATCCAACCATACTAATAATATAAATGCGCAAGTAAATCTGTCCGTCCGTCTGTTACGTTTTCATGGTACAGACAGACATTAGGCTTCTTTTCATCCCGGAATATTGCTCACTCCCCAGGGGATAACAGAAATACGAGTGTCCTTCTTTAAATTCGCAATGGAGCAACGGATCTACGTGAATTTTGGTATGGGGATAACTTTGGACCTTGAGACTGACAAAAGACTTCTGTTTATGTAACAAAACTACATTTTGGTCGAATAACTGTGTATAGTCCACGCGGCCAAAGCCACGGGCGGCAGGCTATTAGTCAACATAATAACTATCTTTCTGCCTGAATTTTGTAATTAAAGCGCATTACATATTGTGATTGATAATGATTATTTATATGTTTGCCAATTAAAATTATTTCAATAAAGATAAACTTTTAAACAAAACTTTGGTAATATGCACAAGAAAAACATACACACAGGGGTATCTTCTACCATTCATTCAAACGCCACCACCTGAAGATATCAAATTAATTTAAAAAAATCAAATAATAAGGATTTGAAGTGTGTAAGATTCGTTGTGTGTAAGTTATCAAATTATAGACCGAAAATTAAACTTTGTCTACAAATACGATTGCAGTACCTAGTGTAGGTAATAATCGCTAAATGTTCACTAACCTCCAAGTGTAAGACCTAAAAACTTTTTGTAATTTGTATTACTCGAAACTTTGGCAAGATACGGCTTAGATAGATCTTGAAACGTAACACGCACTTCGCGCATTTTTTTTCTAAATATTCGTAAGCGTCGGCGCCGATTGTCAATGTAAAATTCCGTTTCTATGCACAAGCTAGATTCTGCGAGGTCTGGGAGAGCGCGCCAGTCAGCGTCAGGGTCGTCGTGGGGCCAGCTGGCGATCTCCTCGAGGTCGTCCAACTCGTCCACGGCCACGTCGAAGCTCGGCGTGGAGTCGTCGTCCGGCGGCACGAAGTACGGGTCCTCCATGTACTCCAAGCTCGCAGGCTCCCCGCCGACGCTCGACGCCCCATCGCTAGCCATACCCCAATCCTCTATCTGCCTCGTCTTCCGCGGCAATATACCATATTTCAGTTGTATACGCTTGAAACACTACAATAGGCTGCTCGAACCACTAATAATATCATCACTCATTCGCATCAAAAACAAAACAAAAATGAGATCACTTATAGATGCAATAAGCGTTACATGATGTTTCTAGGAAAGCACTGTCACTTTAAAACAACGCGAATTTGTAACGTGTTGGTGACGAGCGGCATGTGTGCGCAGCCGGCGCACAGCGGAGTTGGTGTCGTCTTCCGCCACGTCGGGCCCCGTCAAGCACACCCGCCCGCGCCCGTCTCGCGCCGCTGCTCGAGTGATCGTGTTCGCCACTTTCACCAACAATCATGCGAGCTCCAATCTTTACAATTTTAAACTACGTTCTTGACCTTCATAAATATTAGAATAAATCTTTCATCAGAACATATTATTTGAATGGAAGAGATCTATGTATGTATCAGAAAAAAAAATGAAATTAATGTCAACGAAAATGTACTGCAGCACTTTTTCATCGGGGCTACAATACAATCGGAATACATCTAATCTGCTGGATTGTTAGGTTCATACTGCCGCTTGTTCATTTAAAATATATGATAAATGTGCCGCGTATACATGCCGTGATGCCGGTTTCCGACCAACCAGCAAGAAACAAAACAACCAAGCCTGAACTCACCTTGTACGACTAAAGTTTATTGACAGCGCCCGCGGCAGGCGGCGGAGGCGCGTGGCCTGTGTAGACCAGAGTTACGTCACTTCAGACTTGATCAAAAAGTGCAAAAAACGTGCGCTATAAGAAACTCCTATGAGTCACCTTGCCGCTTTCATGTTCCTTACACACAAGCTTGACTATAATAGGTAACAATAATTAATGTCTGCTAGCGAAGCTGCTAGTCATCACTAGGTACATAGTATAAAACAAAGTTGCTTTCTCTGTCCCTATGTCCCTTTGTATGCTTAAATCTTTGAAACTACGCAACGGATTTTGATGCGGTTTTTTTCATTAGATAGACTGATTCAAGAGGAAGGTTTATATGTATAATACATGCATAATATAGCAGGGACTGCATACCGGTATAAAATATCGTTATAGTACCAGTAAAAATATCAGTACTAAAATTCTATACCCATTGAATTTCGGTACAGATTTCAGTCGTTTATACAGTTATTTAAAAATAATTTTATTGCTGATACTGAAATGATGAGTGCGCGCGCCCGCGCGCCCCGCGGTGCCGCTCGCGCGAGGGGCCGCGGCGGGCGGGAAAGGATTAGGATTTACGGAACACGCGCCGACACAGGTTGGCGAGCGCGATTGTTTTTCTTTCATCCGGCGGACGAGTAATACCCAAATTATAACGTTTTACTTTTATTTTAAAGTTTATAATTATTATTTCTTTAAACATACTTACATTACTTACCTACATACATACATACATACTTTTACATATACGTATCAACATAGGGTGGAGTAGGGGTCACAAAACCGGTTTCACCGAAACCGAAAAAACCGGCTAAACCGGTTTTGAAGCTATTTTTGAAAACCGGTTTGGAAATTTGACAAAACCGGGTTTTTCGGTATTTTCGGTTTTGATTTATCATACTATTTAGTAGATGCGATCCCGCAGAGAGACGCCGAGCATAGCTTTTTCCATAGCCCGCTGAGCGACTTTAAACTTGTCCACAAGTTTAAAGTCGCTCAGCGGGCTATGGAAAGAGCTATGCTCGGCGTCTCTCTGCGGGATCGCATCCGAAATGATGTGATTCGGCAGAGAACTAAAGTCACCGACATAGCTCGCCGGATTAGCCAGCTGAAGTGGCAGTGGGCTGGCCATATCAGCCGTAGAACCGATAACCGTTGGGGTAAACGGGTTCTAGAGTGGAGACCGCGTCTCGGTAAACGTAGTGTAGGACGCCCTCAGGCCAGGTGGAGCGATGATCTGCGCAAGATGGCTGGCAGGAGCTGGATGCGAATAGCCGAGGACCGATCAGTGTGGCGAGCATTTAGAGAGGCCTATGTCCAGCAGTGTCAAAGGCTGATGATGATGATGATGATGATTTAGTAGATATTAAAATCATGGTTTTCTTATGTTATGTTACTAAACAGTTTTTATACGAATGTCTCAAAATGACCAGAATCCAGGGCCGAAAAAGTAAAACTAAAAATAAATTCATAGGTACCCCAGAATTTCGGGAGTAGCCAACTGATCATTAACGTGCAACAGAAAAAATGTAGCCGAGAGCACAGATTCCTGAGGAAAGCCAGCATTTATTTCAAATAAGTTGGAGTTAAACCCATCAACATCTACTCTTAGGGCCTAGACAAAGTAACATTTTGACAGCGATAGCGAAATTCGCTAACTTTAAATTGTATGGATTTGACAGATGCCATAGAAAAGTTACGTGTTGAAAGTATGGGATTTGACATTCGCTATCGCAAATTGAGCTATAACGAACGTCATAAATGCCGCTTGTCTAGGGGGGCTGATTCGACGTCCAGTCAGAAAATCTTGTCAATAAGGGCATCATGCACAGATTTTGTCGAAAGCATTTTTATGTCCAAGGACACAGAAATGGCCTCAACGTGGTTTTCGATAGCCTGGGCTTGCTCCATAAATGCGTTGACAAATAAGAAGGTCCCCCAGTAGACCTATCCCTTTGAAACCCGAATTGTGAGCTACTGAGGAGATCGCTTAGTAGACTAAATACGCAAGTAAGTCGTTATTAATTGTAAGCTTTATTATCTTACATAGAATGAAGGTTATGGCTTTTGGTCGGTAATTCGAGGGGTCGGTAGCAAGTTTCCATGACTTTGAAACTAATCCCTCCTTCAGAGAGAGAGGTACAAACGTGTCAAAACTGGAGACAGCTTGTGTGCATTACTCTGTAATACTCTCGCTAATATAGGTACCATTTGGACCAGTCGCCTTGTTCACACCAAGACTGCGCAGAAACTAAGCAACTCTCGTTGACGAATTTTGGTGAACTCAAATGTTGATTCATCACGAAAAAGATTTGGTGGCACATGGTTTAGGTGTGAATTGCAGGCAAAAAGATGGATGTGGACCTAAGTCTACTGCTGGATATGGGCCTCTCCAAAGACTCGCCCCTTTGTTGGATCCTCGGCTACTCGCATTTAGCTCTTGTTAGCCATCATGCGCAAATCGACACTCTACCCGGCATTAGGGCATCCTACACTACGTGTACGGTGACGCGGTATCCACTCTAGAATCAGTTTGCCCCAACGGTTATCGGTTCTCCGGTTGATATTGGCCATCCCACTGCCACTATAGCTTGCAAAACCTGCGACATCGGTTTCCGGAAATTCCCGCTATTTTCAGATCCGAGAATTCCTGGGAGCAATCCCTAAATGTTACTGTTTACAGTAAGACAAGTGTTTACAAAGACTGCATTATTAAAGTAGAGTTCTTTGAAATATAGTTTTATTGCAAGATAAAAAAAAATCGAAATCACCGAAAAAACCGGGTAACCGGTTTTGCCACTGAATCAAAACCGAAAAACCGGTTTTCTAAAATATCTCCGGTTTTGTGACCCCTAGGGTGGAGGCACCAAATATCGGCCCAACATTTTTTGACCTTTCAGTGCTTATAATTTTTACATGAATAACTTTTGCTTTCTTTCAACTACTTTTTTAGGTAAAGGGATAATGAAACTCCATTATTACATACAAAATAACGAATTCTTTGTTAGATTTGAATATATAGATGTTTGTTTCCGAACTTGCCGATTTCCCCTAATATCGGCCTTTAGCACCCAAATATCCGCCGCCTATAACCATAATATCGGAATACCTTTTCAAAGGGAAAAAATTTGTTCAAAAAGTATAAAATCAAAGTATTATAACATTCATTTATTTTCAAACCATATTTTATTTAACTCTATTATAAATAAGTCTTATAAAAATAATTTACGATTTTTTTCTTTAAATATATTTACTATGCCATCACTAAGACTTGATCGCAAAGTAGCCTGATGTTAAACATCTATGCGGTCTACGTTGGAGCGCGCTTGCTTAGGAAAGGCCTGTAAATTCTTGCCTTGAAGAGCACCAAGATTATAATCGTCAGGAAAGGCAGACCCAGGTAAAGAGAGAAACTTGCGCAGTCCGTATCAAAAAAGATGAAGCAGATCATTTAGTTCGTAAGCGCGGCATTTTCGCAGTATAAGGATTGGAGTCTCTGACCGAGTCAAGTCGTTCGGTGATGGAACGGAGCTGGTAGAACCAAATCGTACAGCCGAGCAGCACATTCACCAAAGTAGAGCCTGTAACAGACGGGTAGGCAATCAATCTTCCTACGATGATCAAGGCTTTGCAAGTTCTCGACCAAAGCATCATCGCCGAAAAGCCTCTTCGCATGCCGCTCAATAGAGTTCAAGGCAGCCAGCTGGCATTAAACAGAACTATCCCAAATATGTTAGCATATTCCATGCAGGAACGGACTTGAGCTCTATAAAGGGTAAGGAGTTTTTCGCAATCAAGTAGCGTATGGTTCTTGAAAGGATGCCAATCTTTTTATAAGCAGTTACTGCTACGGACTCTATATAGCTCCCGAAGTTAAGGTTGGAAGATAATTCCGTACCTAAGAGCTGTAGTCGGTCAGATAGAAGAACGGATACGCCACGAAAAGTGGTAGCCAGCCCAAAACCACTCTTTTTTGTGGAAAATATACAAGCCAGCGTTTTGGTGGGGTTGAGTCTGAGACAATTTGAAGGGTCTGATTCAATTTGTCCACCATGTTAGATCCTAAAGCCTCAGTTTCACCTCTACTTGCACGTGTACGACAAGTATCCCTCGACTATCGTACTATCATCGGCATACCCCAGAATCTCGGACGTAGCTAACAATATAATCGATGTGCAGTAGAAAGAGTGTAGCTAAAAGCACAGATCACTGAGGGAAGCCAGCATTTATTGCAACTGAGTCGGAGGTGTATACCCATCATGAATTACTCTGATGCGACGTTCAGTCAGGAAATCCATGATTCAGGCACAAACTGCAGAGGGGATCCCATAGGAGGGAAAGAACAATGCCCATTTTTGGCCAACCCGTGGACAGTAAAATAAATAAAATCTGAATTTTGCAATAAATTACTTTTAAATTAATTTGATTTTTGATAGTTACTAGAAGTCCGCCAGATCTTTAATTATTTTTATGATTTAAATAAATTGTGTAATTAATAAATCACTTCCGCATTACAAAATGTTGTCAGTATCTAACATTACAATCGATTTCGTAATCGAGTCAATCCTGTTATTCGATTGAACTTTTTTTACTCTTTATAATTATTACCAACTGCGTACAAAATTTTTTCGTATTTCTTGTTAGCTAGACTAGACGCGTATGCAGAGAACATCCTGGGAGACTACCAATGTGGGTTCCGTAAAAACCGCAGCACTATAGACCAGATCTTCTTGCTCAAACAAATAATGGAAAAGAGATGGGAGTATGCGCTGGACGTGCACTCGTTGTTCGTAGATTTTACCAAGGCATACGACAGCGTAGATAGGGAAACACTGTATGGTATTCTCCGTGAGTTTAAGATACCCAAGAAGCTGATCACGATGATCCAGGTAGCCACGGTCGAAAGCAAGATGAAGATCAGAGTAGAGGGTGATTTAACCGAAGAATTCGCGGTGAAGACTGGCCTTAAACAGGGAGATGCGCTTTCCCCTATGCTGTTCAATTTAGTACTGGAGTACGTGGTCCGCAAAGTTATAATGACCGATGCAGGGGTACGACTGAATGGACAGCATAGAGTGATTGGTTACGCAGACGACTTAGCCTTACTGGGCGAGACGGAGGATCAGGTGCGAACGATGGCAAGAGTGCTGGAAGAGGAGGCGGCCAAAGTGGGTCTCAAGAACAACCGCGGAAAAACTGAGTACCTTCACATGAAGAGATACAGGAATACCAGACGTCCCCGAGAGCATCTCCACGTGGGAGATGTGACCTACAAGGGCATCGCCGCATTCAAATACCTTGGATGCACGGTCACCGATACTCATACAAGAGAGCAGGAGATCGACATCCGTGTACAAAATGCCTTGCGATGCACCGCTGCTCTTCACTGCGTGCTGACGTCTAGGCTTCTAAGCAGAACTACTAAGATTAGAATTTACAAGACGATTATACGTCCAATCTTAATGCATGGCTGTGAAACCTGGACGCTCACATTGAGGGAAGAAAACAAGCTTCTGGTAGCCGAAAGGAAGATATGGCGGAAGATTTTGGGATCGACGAGAAACGAGGATGGCAGCTGGAGAATACGCAAGAACTGTGAGGTTGAGGAACTCATAATGCAGCCTAACATTATGGGAGAAACCAAAGCCCACAGACTCCGCTGGCTGGGCCACGTAGAACGCATGGAGGAGGATCGCGCGGTGAAGCGTGCGTACATGGGGTGCCAAGTGTTCGAAGGCCGGTCGGGCGTCCAAAGTACCGCTGGAGAGATATGGTCATGAGGGACCTGTTCGAGTTGCTGGGGCCTGTCAATTTGCAAGAGGTTGCTCAAGACAGGGAGCAGTGGCGTAATCTCGTGTTGGAGGCCAAGATCCACTTCGGGTCGCTGAGCCAGCGGAGTAGTAGTATAATTATTAAGCATCTCTGCAATTATCATTGTTACATTTTATTAATGTAATTACTTATTGATTACAAAAATAACCTTAAAGCTTTTTCTATAAATGTAATAAAAATAATTCCTTTTAATTATTAATATCGCAATCTATATCGATAATTCGGTATTATATTTCATTTATTCAAAATGCAACACTGGCAATTATTTTTGGCATTGACATTATGACAGTCAATCTTCATTCGAAAGTTGTCAAAATACGAGGAAATAGTTTTCTCTGTCTACGGTGGTCTATGGAGGAAATCATAAGCGAATGACATTTCAAGATGACGATTGACTGACAATATCAGTCACTCAACGAAAAGAATAGTACAGTCAAGAGCACGTAAGACGTAACACTTTGAACTTTGTACCACTCTTATGTCAGGGGCATAAGTGGTATTATCGAACTGCAAGTTTTAACCGTGATGTGCTGTTGACCATACATATACGTCATTTTGTGCTGCGGAAATGATAATATTCATTGCACAATTATTTAAATCATAAAAATAATAAAAGGGCTGGCGGACTTCTAGTAAATACCAAAAATTCAATTAATTAAGAAGTTATTTATTGCAAAATTCAGTTTTTATTTATTTTACTGTCCACAGTTGGCCAAAACTTGTAGGGCTCGTGGGCATTGTTCTTTACCAAAAACATTACATAATAGGTAAAGTTATCTATCTAAGTGTATACATGAAACCATTTGGGGCATACGTCACATCCAATATTTTTATCTTCTTCTTCGACATCACTTATCAACTCTTTCGCATAGCTGGCGCACAAAGAATATCAGGCAGCCGACATTAGGATTTCTAATTGCGATGGACAAATCTCAATATCGACCACTCTGCCGATATTGAGATTTGTCGATCATACTGATCCCTAATCTCGGCCACGCAATTATTAAATAAAAAAATAAACAAATTTTAAAATATACTACCTAAACGGTACCTTGACTCTTTATCTTTAAGAAGAAATAAAATAAAATAACTTTGGTACATATGTTTATTACAATTTAAATACTTGAAAATGCCGCAAAACGACGCACGTCCGTACCTCCTGCACTTTTTTGCCTATCATTCGTTCAATTTTTGAGATATTCATAAAAAATTAAGGGAGGTTAAGCATAAGGGTATACAGCTGCTATTTGCATAAAAACAATTATGATTTTAGGACATTCTTTTAAGTTATGGCGCATTTTCTCTAGACGGCCGATATTAGGAGGGGGCCGATATAAGGAGCCTCCACCCTACATCATAGCACGAACTGAATATCTGACTTTACTTACCAGTACTTACACCAATGCTTGCTGTATGATCTTTTTCCCTATCTAGCACTTATCGTCGTTAAGTAAGCACTAAGCAGCTAAGTAGGTAGTTCAATATCTATCGAGTGTAACTGCCATTGAAAGATATACTTACCTTTAGATAGGTACCTAAGTTTAATGTCAAATAGATAAATTAAAACTTACGTTGAAAAGCGCGACAAATGCTTTGCTTCAGCCTCTGTTCTTGTGATCCATTGTTCAATATACAGACCGGTGCGAGCGGACGCGTGAGAGGACTGAAATCAACTAACTAGCTAACTAAGCTAGAAGTACCCCCGTGTCCCTCCATTTAAGCCATTACAAAATTTCAGTATTTTAATATAAATAACAGTTAAAAAATTGTTGTACAAAAATGTTTATACTACAACAATTTTACAGTACCAAAAAAAAATTCTGTACTGGAATTTAACAGTATCAAAATATATTTAAATGACGTCATACAGAAAAAAACTATACCGTTATTCATACCGGTAAACAGTCCCTGTAATATAGTAGAGAAACACTGATAATTTTAGAGGTTTTTAATTTAAGGTCGTAAATAATCGCATTTTTTTGCGCTTACATTGCAAACGCTGGCTGAACCCTACGAGATAGATCAAAATAATGTACTACACTATTGTACACCTTAAAAAGTTTTACAAAAAAGTCCGCGATGGTATATGTCTATCTCTTAGGGATAACCCACAATAACCATTTTCCTTTACTTATTACGATAAAATAATGGCTTATTTACGAAAAAGTGATTTTAAGCAATACAGTATTAATCCTTATCCAATAAAGTACCATAAATAAATTGTGCATGTAATATAGATCAATATGGCCCTTTACATCATGTAATTTAAATGAATAGTTTCGAAGATATTACAGATTTAAAATGCAGGGACATAGCGGTTGCGGCGGTACCGGCCGGGGAGCGGATGGTTTTTTTTTTTTTTTTTTTTTATACTAACTCAGTTGGCAGACAGGCTCGCAGCCCACCTGCCCACCTGATGGTAAGCGGCCACTGCGGCCTATTCCACTGAGGGACGCTTCACCTAGAAGCGTCGCTCAGTGTGCTGCCAGACTGTAGACTCATCTGATCTTTGAGCCTGATTTCAAGATCGAACCCACGACCTCCGTGATTTTATACCCAAGCGGCGTAGCCACTGTTCCACGGAGGCGGTCATACTGAACTTTTGTTATTCTTTCACGTAAAAACTACTGAATTGATTTTAATGAAACTTTACAATAATATAGCTTATACATAAGGATAACACATAGGCTACAATTTACAAGATATTCCCGCGGGATAACGTCCTATAGTTCACGCGGGCGAAGCCGCGGGCGGAAGGCTAGTAAAAAATAAATCCTACTTAAATTTCCTGGTGTTGCGCGACAAAACGTGAAAGGTGCATTATTTCTATATTACAGTTAAGCAAAACATCTTTTGCTTGCCACATCAAATGCTGCAATTTACTTTTTCGTTTTTTAGATTTCGCTCTTGGTCATTATGTTAGATTTCGTAACAGAGTTTTTGAAATGTGGTGGCAAGAGGCTTGGCAAAATCAGTAGATATGACTTGTCCTTATTGTGGTTCGGTCATCAAAGAGATAAGTTAAAATTTCAAATATCAGATCATCGAAATATTAACATAATTTTCTGAAGGCTTATTCCGAGTTTCAGCATAATTTCTTTCTACAGCTTAGATTTTACAGACCCGCCCCCAGCCAGTTTTTGTTTCATTTCAATACCACCAACACACTGCAGTGCTATTATTTGACTCACTCTATGCTATTAATTGGCGGTGATGGTGCTAGTAAATGGTGACATGGTAATTTATTACTCTTGCCTATCTAAAAAAATTGATAAAGATAAACATTTCTTTTTTAATAATCATCTTACCGATTGTATATTTTTATACTAAAAAACTCGTCATAACGGGTGAAACAGTATTTTTCAATGTGATAAACGGACTTAAGTTAGGACTAACTCTTATAATGCTGATAATTGGATCAGTCACCCTAAATAGGGCAATGCGTTCTTGCCGATAAAAATGACAAGGCGGCAACTTCTTATCATCCTATGAATTTTATATCTAAGGATGCTACAATGATAGATGATTCATATATCGATACCAGAAATATGAATTAACGTAAGGGACATTTTGGCGAAAATGAGTTATATATATCATTGGATTCAGAATTTTCTGCTCTATCGATTGGTGTTATTAAAAAAGTTCTATCGTTAAAAAAATGTCCCTTACAGTAAGATTTTTTAGCCTGCGTAAAACGTTTTATGCCAAAAAAAAATGATGTAACAGACGTTTACATTTTTTTTTCTCTGAAAAATAAAGTAAGTCGATAGTGTTAAATAATTTACACCCTTACCTTGTCCCTTACTTTAATTCGTGATTAGAGTTTTTTAAGAATTTAATTTAACCCCAGTTAAAGATACCCTAAATGACACCGACGAACGGTGAAGATGGTGATGACAGCTGATAGTGATAACTAGATAAAATACTAAATAGAAAAAGTTACATTCTAACCACTTCAATTTCACCATTAAAAAAGTTTAATTTACCAATAGTTAAATTATCATCATAATCTGTCTGCCCATTCCTAATTATTTAATCTTGTAATCTATGTATATAAAAGAAAGTAACACTATTTATAACTCAAGAACGGATAGTGTTGCCCAAATGCAAGAACAAGACGAGACTTAGCCAGTCTTGGTCTTGGTCTTGCGCCAATACACCTGGTCTTGGTCTTGGTCTTGGTCTTGCGCTCCCAGTCTTGGTCTTGGTCTTGGTCTTGCAGCAAGAGTCTTGCAAGTCTTGCAATTACCTATTAGTCTATTACTATTTATTAATCTTTCGAGCCCCGGATTACCAGACACAATAGAAAATCTATTGTTACGCGGCACCCGAGTGCCGGTTCGGGATTGAGTGGTTAAAGTTTACTTTAAATCTTAGAAAAACGTATTAGAATTGGAACATTGTGAGCTTGAATTAACATAGCCATAGTAAAGATCAAGCAGATTATATAAATAACTGAAGATTTGATAAGAAATTCGAAAAATCAACTGACCTATATGTCGTTTTCCACGGAAGTAACTGTTTCTTAATAAACATTTATGATTTATAAGCTTACATTTGCTAAAACATGTAAAAAAAAACAAATTAATTACAATAACTTGACTGTATTTTAAAGAACAATACTTATCTGTCTAGAAAGAGATTAAACCCTCAACTTATAAGAAATTTAATAAATTTTTTTTTTTAATTAATTTAATAAAAGAGCCGGCGCGTGTATCATAACCATGTACTTCCGAAAAGCGGCAAATTTCTTTGAGAAGTAAGTACAAAACCTTTGATGCCGCATTATCAAAGTGCCGATGGTTAAAACATAACTATGCATGCACTTAGTTTGATTTTAATAGATATTTTTTTATTCGCTATGTTTATGGTATTAGTCGTAATGCGCATAGGTCCAGTTTTTCATATTCTTTGATACAGTTTTTTGCGTCTCATAGAATTCCTAAGCGTACCTACCTATACACCGAACTGTTACACCTAACTACTCAGTGAAATAGCGCTAAGTCCTAGCTGCAAGACGCAAGAGTCTTGCAGGCTATGTCTTGTTCTTGCTCAAGTCTTGCACGGTCAGTCTTGGTCTTGGTCTTGCTAAAAATACGCGGTCTTGTTCTTGGTCTTGGTCTTGCAAAAACGCAAGAACAAGACCAAGACTGCAAGACCAAGACTGAATTTGGGCAACACTAAGAACGGATGAACCGATTTGGCTGAAAATTGGTAAAGAGGTAGCTTCGAACCAGGATACGGACATAGGATCCTTTGATGGGGGAAAGGGGGGATAATTGAAAAAAAATACGCGCCTGTGAAACCGCGAGGGCGACCCTAGTAATATATATTTCTAATATTAATATGAATATCACTTATATTTTTTTATTCATTCATCTTTCAGACAAATAATATTTTTTCATCTGTCTTTCGTTTTCAGTACATTCATTCAGTTACTTAATAAAAATACTGTTTGATTAAGTCTGAGATTTTTTTCAATTTAATAGACTGATTAGTGTGTTGAATTTAAAATAGGTAATTACGCAGACATAAAAGTCAAACATAAAAAAAATATTAATAATAAATCGTTTTATTTTTGTCTCCCTAAATTTCATTTAATCATGCAAATAACCTATTTGCATGGTATTAAAATACTCTAAATTTAGTATATTATAATCTATAGTTACATCAAATTGCAACACTGTAAAAGTCCTTTACAATAGAATTTCGTATAATTTTCTATTTCTCTTGCTGCTTACGTTATGCTTGACGGTTTACAAATAAAATATTAGCAACGTAAGGTACAACAAAACGTATTTTTTTAATGTAAGGGACATGCTATTTCTTAAACCACTGGGTATTTCTAAATTATTCGTTCATAGCATGAAAGAAGAGAAAATTCTAAGAAACTTTGCTCTAGACACAATTTAAATTGAAGCAGACAGTAAAAAGTTATAGAGAGATTTAATTTTTTTTTATCGTTTTTTGGCTCTCCTGAAAAACAGTGTTTTGTCCCTTACGTTAATTCATATTTCTGGTATCGATATGTAGTATGATACGCTAATATGATATTTTATTACTCATCATAATATTGAGTTGTTTAAATAAAACTGATTCAATTTGTTTTGATTGACTAAATTCGATACATACTGTCTACCAGCCGTCTTTAAATGAGTTTTAATATTGAGGGAATATGTTTAAAACTTTAAATATAGGTACATACTTAGCTACTTGGAAAAGTTCTATAGTTTTAAAACACTGGCTAACCAGAAGTGTACTTTTGGATGGGCATATGAAAGGATCTTGCCACGCTCCAATAACAGGATAAAAATTTTCGGGCTAGACACTGTTGGACCACACCTGTACGGACCGCTGGTCATACTCCGCCCCAAAAACATCATGCAAAAGGTTTGCTTGTCGTAATCCCAATGGTATAAGATCCTTTTTTTTCGGAGGAGGATGCGTTATAATAAGCACCATAACCGCAGGTGCAGGCTAGCTACACCTGCGGCCTTGTGTTGGACTCGGAGACTAAAGCGTCCACTACCCACTCCCCCGGTTTCTCCTTCACACCCGATTGGGACGAGCCGGTGCCAGCCTTGTGGCTATTGACCACTGACCAGCCCATCCCCGAATGGTATGAGATCCTAACAATAAAATTGAACATCTAATTCTTACACCCTAACACCGAAAATACAGTAGAGAAAAATGTCCGCCAAAGGGCACACGCCACGTGCGTACAAAATCCTCTAGCCTTCCGGCCACGGCTTCGTCTTTCCGTCGCGTGTAATTATTTGGGATCCTAATAAAGGGGATGATACTTTTTGTTGTTTTAAATGATAAGTAAAATTTTTGATGTATCTGATATGCTCAAAGATCAAAAACGCTCATTGAGCGGAAAAATAGCTCACAACGCGTTGTGGTCACAGTAAAACATCCAACGTACTTACTGACTGACACACACAGGAGACTATATTAAACCATTTTGAGAGATACAAAAACAACGTCGGAGGCGAAAATCGACTCTGATGGATATAGGTTAGAAGTAGGGAATGCAAATCTCGCGAGATTAGGGCTCAAGCGAGATCTCGCGAGATTATGAATATCAGTGCTGCGAGATCTCGCTAAAATCGAGATCTCGCGAGATTTACAGTTTTGTGTGTTTTTTTGCAAATAATCACAATATTTGATTACATTAGGATAAAATTATAATAAAAATCGTAAGTATTATAAGATAAACATTTATTTTCACGAAATAAAACAACTTAAAACGGATATAAACTAGCGATAAATTCTACATTTAAAATCCGTGATCACGACTGTTGAAAAGTGGTCGAAACGTCGGGTTATCATTATCAATTTAAATGTAGAATATATCGCGAGTTTTATCCGTTTTAAGTTGTTTTATTTAATGAGTGTAACCGCGTAAACATCAGAAACCAGTATTTATTTTTACGATTTTTTTCAATATAATTTTTTTTATGTTTGAATTAAGCCAGCACTTGACCACACAGTTGCCTGATGTTTAACAACCATGCGGTCTACAATAGAGCGCACTTGCTCAGGAAAAGCCCGTTAATTCTGGCCTTGAAGAGCCCCAAGTTATAATGGATAGGTAGGAAAGACTGACCCAGGCAGAGAGTGCCACTCCCGCGCAGTCCGTGTCAAAAATAACGAAGCAAATCGCTTAGTCCGTGGTATTGACTCTCTCTCGACTGCATACGGATGGAGTCTCTCAGTCTAGTCGTTCAGTGATGGAACGGAGCTGGCGAAATTAAGTCGTGCAGTTGAGAAAAACAGTCGCCAAAGTGGAGTCTTTAAAAGACAGAGAGGCAAGCAATCCTCCTTCGATGATCAAGGCTCAAACATTGTCTGAGCCTCATTGTTGCACGCCCAACACGAACGAAACTGAGAGACACCTCCTCCCACGACCACTATCACAAGCCGCCGCCTCACCCGCACCAAACGAAACCGACAGATCGCAAGTCCGACCGTGTCAGTTCGGGCTTCGAAGAGGTTTTTGTGCTCGAGTGTAATCTCGTTAATCTCGCGAGATCTCGTCCTGTTTTCGACCGAGATTCAATCTCGCAAAAAAAGGCCGAGATCTCGCGAAAACGAGATCTCGCGAGATCGAGATTGCATTCCCTAGTTAGAAGGCTAAGGCGGGAGCGGAGCGAAGCGGAGATCCCGCCTTGGCCTTCGTGGTTATTTTTTTTTTATACCTGAAAAAACCACAACGCGTTGTGAGCTATTTTTCCGCTCAATAAGCGTTTTCGATCTTTGAGCGTAACATATCTATATTCTATTTCCTTTCATTATTAGAAAATGTCTATCATGGTGATGGTAAACTCTTTCTTTCTCTAAAGGTTTAGCTGGGCTGATATGGTTCCAGAACATTTTTATGAACTTGGCTTTGACATGCTGCCGCGTGTCTAGATGTGAACAGAAAAATCATCATGATTATCTACTTTTCCTTATTATTTTGTTAAGTTTTACTTTATGAAACAGTCATTTTCTGAGCTCCTAAACGGATTTCAAAAAACGTTTTTTGTTCACTGGCTGAGACTAAATTGGAAATTCACCAATATTGGTTAGTTTCTGATAAGAAAATATAAAACTTTTGTAATTCTTTTTCATGTACGGTCAAAACAGCACGTCACGGTATACACTTGCAGTTCGATAATAGCGCTTATGCCCCCGACATAAGAGCGGTACAAAGTCCAAAGTGTTACGTCTGACGTGCTTGACTGTACACAATGACATATTCACTTGCATAACTTGCATTACTTTGCAGGGCTCTTCCTTTGCCCCCCTAATATACAAGCAATCACAAATAAGTGTGCCACAAATAACATAGTTAAGCTGGTGGGATTCTTCCTAATAAGTACTGTGTTTGGTAATAACGTCCATCCACCTATTGAGAAGTTGGTTTAAATCTAATCTAGTTGCAAAAAAATTATACACCTAGAATGATAGAGGTCTGAGATAGACATCAATCTCATTATCTCTATTTATATATTGATCAAATCAAAAGAATTCAAAACAAAAAGTTTTTTTTTTGTTGATTGTTATGTCTAACAAAACTAATTTTTAACAAAGATTTGTAATCACAAAAACCAAAATAAAAGGTTGTAAGAAAATGTTATACTACAATGTTTAAATGACTAGCCTTCCGCCGGCGGTTACACCCGCCGTAGCGTTGCCAAGTGTCCGGATAAAGCCGGACATAGGTAGGTTTTTAAGTATGTGTCCGGCAAAAATAAACGGTGTCCGTCTTGTCTTGCTTTTGTTATGCTTTTACATTTCGCAAATTAGTGAGCGCTGAGCATTTTTAAATAAATAAAAATTTACCAAGATTTATGATAATAATAAAACCTGTATTTTACATACATTTTTTTTGTCATACCTATTAAAATTTTAACAAATTGATAGTGCAAATGTATGGTGAAAATTGGCTTTGACACAATTATTCAATCAGTGATCACAAACCAGTTATATTTCAAGTAACTTATTATAATACGAATCAACTTAATTGGCTTGTCTGCACATCGTGCGAGAACCTGCGCAGAACACAAATGTAGGTGTCAGAGGGGTGAAGCTGCGCTCCACACCTGCACAAACGACACTCGCAACTAACTTCAGACAAGCCAATTAAATTGAATTGTATTATACTATCCAGTTGTCACCTTAAAGTAAAAGTTTGGGATAGAACAATATTAAATTACAAATAAAAAATAAATAGAATAATTTTTGGATTTAATGAAGATTTGCAAACATTTATTGGTTGATGTATCAAATCTAGCATCCAAATATTTGGCTGTGGAATATTTCTTTTAGATGAATAGTCTCTCCTCAAGAGGAAGTAACAATCTGGGTATCTAATTCTAATAATATCACCATTTTATAAAACGCAAAAATAAATAGAGGGAAAAGCAAGGGGAAAACATACAGTAGGTAAGTGTCTAATTGGTTAATCCAATAAACTAGTACTAAGAACCTATCATATGTAACAATATTTTGAGATTCCGATAGTAACATGTAGTCAATTAAAGTTTTAAAATATTCAAAGATGAAAAATATAAACGTACAAAAGGTTGTACGGAATGTGAGTCAGATTTCTGATAACTTGAAAACGCAGTGAACAAACAATTCATTAAAACAGCCACCACGTTACAACCAGGGTATTTTAAGCAATAAGCGTAAAAAAATAGAGACACCGTCATAATAACAAAATGAGAATAATAAACAAAATGTATGTGGCAATAAGTGTGCCGAGGTTCATTCGTGAGTAACTTTAAAAATTTACTCACCTGTTTGTACTCCGCTCATTTTGATATTAAGTAGTTAATAACAAAGATGACTCAGTCTTAGTTTTTATTAGTATCTAATAAAAATAATTTCTACGTGGAACACGATGTAACTTTTTCTTCTCACAATCACTGTGCTGTGCAGAACAGAAGCAGTGTGATGATGAAGAGGAACAGAAAAATGCAACTAGTGTTGTGTGGGTAAATTGAGATATCGATAATTATCTGTCCAATAAGTACCTACCTACGAGTAACGTACGATACGATAATAATAAAGACCGACAAACTTATCTGTTCCTGACTTCCTGTCTGAGGTTCCTTTCTTCCCGACTCCCGTGGCCAAAGAAGAACTAGATACGTAAAATGTCAATTTCAAAAACTGTTACCGGATAGTGTTTGTTTCCAGTTGTTTGCTGTTACAAGCTGTTACAATATTCGGTTAATCCAAAATGAATTGTTAAAATTGAGAAATGGAATTAAACAATAAGAAAGGTGTTTTAATTATTTTTCTACGCTTTTGTCAACAACCACAATTATTAAAATATCAAATTAACATTATGATCACTATTTGCACACTAGGACAACAAAAATATTTTTATTCCCAAAAATGCAAAAACGATTTGTATATAATCCTTCTAGCCCCGGATTACTAGACACAATAGAAAATCTATTGTTATGCGGCACCCGAGTGCCGGATATTAAAATGACAATAGCGACGCGCCCGCGCCACCGGAACAGATTTTGTCGGACTATTTTTTATTATCGATATTTTATTTCGGAATAATTCCCAACCCTAATGTCAAATTATGAGTCGCGTTCAATTTTAAATTATTTTATCAGTGAGCAGCTTTCACTCTTTTTTGCTAAATTTTCGCTTTAACAATAGAATACAATTATGTAGGTATTATAATATTTCAAAAAGAAAATACATACGTACCTAATTAACGAATATTTGATAAATTCACCCTATTACCCTATGTATTCACCCTATGTAAGGTATTCACAAATCGCACACCCGGTAAAAAACTGTCATAACATAAAAACAGGCAAATCTGGTAGAGACATTTTGTTACTTAATAATAATTAACGACATAATCGCACACCCGCTAAAAAGCTGTCATAACGTAGAGGCAAGGCAGGTCTCACTTTTTTCAGTAAAATAATATTTTTATAATCTCACTTTTTGCAGTAAAATAATATTTTACTGCAAGGGGTGAGATTTGCCTGTTTTTGTGTTATGACAGTTTTTTACCGGGTGTGCGAAATGTTGATTACAATTTTTTTTATTATTCAATGACAATATTATTTCCATGCTACCATGTTACCACAGATAATCATGAAACTGTAAATATGTCGTGTCATTTGTTGTCTGTGGTTAATTGAGTGAGTCGTAAATAAATCTACAGACCGACAAACTTATCTGTTCTGGTGGCCAAAATTGGAACTACGTGAAATGCAATGCAAAAACGATATTTAATGACAGTTCTAAATCGACAGTAGCGACGCCGCCACCGGAACAGATAAGTTTGTCGGTTTATATGTCGTGCGTGATACAAAGTACTCTGTGGGTGCGTGTCGCGTGAGTCTGTGATTTTGATTCTCTTCTCATCAAAAAATAGAAAAATTTGATTTGTCATTTTGATTTTTGAGGCTTGGTTACAGGATTTTATCAATACAGTCCTATTTTAATCAATAATTTCAGTATAATTGTATTAATTGTGATTAAAACAATCGGTAAGATCGATACATTTTGACAATATCTTTAAAATTTAATTTACTTGATGTAAATAAGCCTAATGGTAAGGTTGAGTTTGGGTTGAGTATATCGATATTAATTTCAGGCTTAACACGATGTCGGCGACCGCATTATTTGGGAATACATCAGCACTTGGAGGGAGTTCGGGAGGAAACAAACATTTAGTTGAATTTCGAGCTGGAAGAATGACTTTAAAGGGGCGTATGGTGCACCCGGACAAAAGGAAGGGATTATTGTATGTCTATCAAGGAGACGATTCTTTGATGCATTTTTGTTGGAAAGATAGAACTACGGGAGAAGTAGAAGACGATCTACTTATCTTCCCAGATGATTGCGAATTCGTTCGCGTCAATGAATGCACTACCGGCCGAGTTTATGTATTAAAATTCAAGTCTTTCTCTAAGAAATACTTCTTCTGGATGCAGGTAAATATTCATTGTATTGAAATAATATTTTTTTTTACATCTTTTACTTGACTATATTATATTATTTTATCTATAAAGATAATTCAATGGTTGTTTAGTATGAAAAAGATGCAAGTAAATCCAAATGTGTGCCATGTCCATTGGTATTGATTGTAAATCATTACTGGTAGGAACACTTACATAATTAAACCTAGCTTTATTCTCACCTTGAGAGGAATCTAAACCAGAGATGTTATACCGCGTTTACATTCAGCCCATTGCCGCGGCAACATGGGGAATAAACTGGGAAACGCGAGAATGTAAACAGGTCATTTCCATTGCCTTGACGTTGCCGTTCGCATTGCCCGGCTATCCCCCATTTGGCGGTTTTTCTAGCGGACATCAAAGCGCGGCAATGCGAGCGGCAACGTGTGTTTACATGTTGCTCTCTCGTTCAGTCGTTTAATATCTTTAAAAATACTTACATTGTTCTATTACGATGAATTGCTATCATCCACCGCTCCTACGACGACGACGTCTCTTTTGAATTCTATTATAACATTTAAATAATTAATTAAACTTAAAAGGCAGAGCGCCGACGCGACAATTTCCACGTTATCCATGGCCCAGAGTCGAATTTAAAATACATATGAAGCGGCAATGTAAACACTCATTTCCGCTGACGTTGCCACATCAATATACGGGGAAATATGTACGGCAAGGCAAGCAGCAACGGAAATGGATGAATGTAAACGCGGTATTACAGAGCTTCAATTCCGATTCTGTTATCTCTGAACTTCCGATTATTATTGCACTTTCAGTTCTGATTTCAATTCCTAAACTTTTAAATCAGAGGTTTTTATCAGAGGTCGCCTAATTTGCTTCAAAAGTTTTGTTTATAAAACAAAACTTGAAAAAAATATCAAAAATAATATTATAATGTTGGGGTTAGAGAAATGATATTTTTTTCATTGTCTGTGTTAATATAATAATAATTTGTCATGTTATAATTACCGCACGAAAAAAGTTTGACTAAAAGATCTTTAAATGAAAAATATGTCTCTGACTCTGATTGCGATAAATCAAATTTAGAAACTCCAACTTTGACTTCAGTTCTATAAAAAATTACCTCCATTACATCCCTAATCTAAACATTGATTATGCATGATTCATGTTTTTAGAGCATACTAAAGTATAACTAAGTTTTATCAACTTACAATATTGTATTTTCATTTGTATGACAATTCATAACAGGAACCTAAAACAGACAAAGATGATGACTACTGTCGCCGCATAAATGAAGCCCTTAACAACCCTCCTACATCCGGAGGGCGTGGTGGTGGAAGTGGCGGCGCTCAAGATGGGGAGCTTCACAACCTGCTTAACAATATGTCCCAGCAGCAGCTCATGCAGCTCTTCGGCGGAGTGGGGCAGATTGGTGGCCTGTCCTCATTGCTGGGGACCATGGGGTAAGAATTCGCTAGTAATCAACTGCACCATAATTTTATAGTATTTGTGTGTACTCAAAAGTGCCATGTAGTATTGCAAAACTATGTTCTTCTGATTCATATCTTCTCAATAGATATCCACATTTTGACGCCATTGGTAGACACTATAGTCTATTTGCATTAAGAAAATAGTGACTGGTTGTCTATATTTCATCAAATCAGTTTCATTGTTTATTCATGAAAATACAGTAGAATCCGTTTATTATGACTTCGCCTATATTGACCAAACTCTAAGAAGTTTGGTTTTCATATAAAATCTTAGTTAAAATGTCGGATATAATGACTTCCCTTACAGTGACATGTCGCTTATTATGACCCATTTTTAATAAATTGTCCTGTTTTAATGACCGACATGATTCGTAATGTTCGTTGATTAACGACGACGTTTGGCACGCGGCTCGTTTTTGTTTTGAATCTCAGTAAGTAATTGACACTTAGAGGTCATGCATGCATTGTTTTTAGTGATATTCTTTGAAAAAATGTCATCTCAACCCTGTAAAGCATTTACGATTGAGGGGAAAGATGCAAGATTATAATTATGCACATGCAGATTATAAAATGGAGAATCATACTCATACAACCGCATCAAGGAATCGTGCAATTGGAACCTTTTGATTTTAAAACATTTAAATTTATCGATTCGAAAATCGCGACAAGATTAATTAACGCATTAATTCAGTGATTAAAAACATGAGAAACAAAGAAATAAACAATATTTTTACAGAATGCTTTGTATGACGTCCGCTTATTATGTTATCATAGTTAGTTTGAATGTAGCGCAAACCAAACCCTGGAGACCCGGTTTAATATAAATAGGGATTTCTCCATCTACAGTGTAATATACTTTGTTACAGCAACAACAGCAGCAACAGTGGCAACACAAGCACGCGTCCGTCTGCCGGCAGCGGAAGCAGCTCCCGTGGGGGCAGCGCGCCTCGCACCACTGAGTCTCCGGCCGCGCGCACGCCCTCGCGCGCCAGAGACGTCGCCGCGCCCACTGCGACGCCGCCTAACACTGCCAATGCAACGCAGCCGCGAAGTGAGTCATCTCAATTTAACCACTAATATAATGCACGGTCACCACAAAGGAAGAATTTCGTACATTGACCTTTTCGCCTACTGCCAACTTACTTCAACTTGCTACGTGAACGCCCGTAAGCGTAAAAGTTTATAATCTCTGAGGTGGTTCGTACGTGGTCGAGCGCGCTAGAGGATAAGGATGGGTAGCATAGGGTTATTATTGTACCGAACTTCTTCCGTTTCGTCATCTGTATTTTAGAATCCACTACTTACATAATATGTGCACCATAATAATTTACATGTTTACTTAATAATATGTAAACCATGTGTAAGGTAACTTGAAGAGAAAACAAACATTTAAAAAAATAAACTTGTTTCACTTTTGTGGGGAAAAAGTGCATTTACCTTCATTTCTTGGTTTGGATATGCTGCAGAATACGATTGCTAGGGAAGCTGAATTCGATTCATTCTATACAAATATAATATTTTTTTGTGTTTTAGTTAACTTTAAGCATTGATGTTTTATATAAATAAACTTTTTTACAAATGAAATGAATATAGTTTCTTTGACAGTGGGTTGTTTTGTTACAAGATGAAGTACCTAATACAGATTTCTCCATAGTTAGGTTGTTTTGCTTATATCGGCCAAGCCGATAATTATTTTCAAAATAATAATTTTTAACTTGGTCTATAGTGCTAAGATACTTTTAGTCAATCACACTATTTATACAAGATAAAAGCTAAGATAACCTTCCATCGCATGACCCGCTTATCAGAGCATGTTATAAAATAGAGCTATTTGTTGTTTCTCAACTGAATTATTATATATTTGTGTATGGCAATATTATGTGTGTATGTGTATGTTTACATTTACACATGAGCAAAACATATAAGCATTTTTGACCACTTGGCTTTTGTTTCGAGTTTTATCAAAGAGTAATTACAAGTACTATTATTTATTGTGTATGATCTGTTATTTCAATAGACCTGTATTTTACTAATTTTCTTAGGAAGCGGAACTTTTCTCTATTATCCACTAAATTTTATAGTAAATAATCCACTATAAAATTTTGTGGATATTACAGAAACTTCCCGCCTGTCTGAAATTACAATTAAAATGTGTCATCATAACTATGACTAAAATGACTACTTTTGTTTTTGTCGGGCTGACTGCATTAACATAACGTGCTGAAGAACACAAATCGAGTGTGTACGTTCAAAAGTTAACAGCAATTATATGCTGAGATACGAAATAATTTTTCAGGTGGTCAAATTTTCTTATCGGACTTGCAACGCTACTTTTCGGGACTAGGCAACGCGCCTCCGGAGGGCGAGGGCGCGGCCGGGGCGGGCGCGGCCGGGGCGGGGGCGGGCGGGGCGGCCGGGCCCGACGTGGACCTGGCGGCGGCGCTGACGGCGCCCGAGGCGGTGGCCGCCGCCACGGCGCCCGCCAACGCGCAGCGCCTGCAGCCGCACCTGCCTCCCGCGGCGCCCGACGCCTCCCAGGACGATGTAAGGACCACCCTGCTCTCACCGCAGTTCGCTCAGGTGAACCCTCACGTATTGCGCACCTGCTTCTGACCGCGTCTCTCCGCGACCCGCGGACGTCGCCCGCGTACGCTTGTTGAGGTTGTGGGTGTGCAGTAACGATGAATGCTCGATTTCCGCTTATTCCGTGCTTGTTCGCACTTCCCGCAGACCGCTTTCGGAATTCTTCTCTCACACTTTCTGAAAACAATGGCGATTTTCTCAAGGGTCAATTTTTAAAATTAAAAACTCCTCTTGCCCGTAAACGAGACTATGCGGTCGATAAAAATGCAAATTAGGTTTGTATCTACTCCAAATAAGGCCCTTCGTACACAACGCTACGCAAGTCTCCGATACTAATGTTGTATACTACTTTAGTATCCAGTCGCGAGTATCGAGTAGCGCACGGTCCGTACACACGGCGACGTGAATTGCCTATCTATATATTTATAAATGAATTGCTGTTTTTTAGTCTCGCTAAAACTCGAGAACGGCTGAACCGATTTGAGTAATTTTAGTCTTGAAATATTCGTAGAAGTCCAGGGAAGGTTTAAACGATGAGAAAATATGGAAAAAAGATAGGGTTTAAATAAATATGGTTTATATTAAGAGGTATGTGATTGTATGTGATACGAAGTTCACTGGGTAAGCTAGTTCAGTATAGTTATATAAACAAGGATATTTCTCCACCTCAGAAACAAATTTAATATTCAATAACTGCTCCGCCATCTTGAAAATCGCCGCGACTTAAGTAGCGACGACTTCGGCAGGCAGGTATCGTAGGAGTGGCGCGACGCGAGTCGCGCGACGAATGTCGGCGACGCGAGTCGCGTCGACTAGTGTACGAGCCTCAATGGATTTGTATGGCGGTAGTCGCAAGGCGACGCAAGTCGCCGAGTATCGGAGACTTGCGTCGCCTTGTGTACGAAGGGGCTAAGTGGGAGGCAATTAATTTAAAAATAAAAAAAATATTTTTTATATAAAAAAATACCTCTAAGTGTGAGAGAGGATTGCTTTTGGTGTTAATTTTACTAAAAATATTAATCATTCAACCTTCTATTAACCGATGTCTGAGGTGAGGAAAGCTTTTCTGGATAGTAAGTAGTACTAATTTATGCGATATTTTGAAGTATAAATTTTATAATTTCTTACCATACTAGCTGAATCTTGCACTAATACATAATTTGGGACATGGGTATTATACTTTATAGTAAATTATTAATAATACTTAATATAAATAATTCCAATGTTGATACTGATATTGTTACCCCAGTAATGTTAAAACCTAATAATAATTCTATTTAACTATTATTTTATCTTGAAACAAAAAATGATAAAAAGTTATTTGATAAAAATTGTTGTAGAGGGGTATTAAAATGTATATAATTTTCAGGCCGCACACCAGTTTACTTCAGCTCTAACTTCTGGTCAACTGGGTCCCGTCATGTCCCAGTTTGGAATGCCGACGGAGGTGTCATCGGCGGCGAACACAGGCGACATGCAGGCCTTCTTCAAAGCCCTTGAGAATTCCTCCAATGCTTCAGACAGCAACAAGTCCAAAGAAGGTGATAAGAAAAAAGATGAAAATCCTAAGGACGGCGGGAATGATAAAAAGGACGGCGATGCAGGAATGTCCCTTGATTAAAATGAGGGCTTTTGTCTGCTTTATATTTTGTGCTATGTTTTATCTACGTATTCAAATATTTCCTATATCTATTTTGGTCAATATCATTGCATGATTTGACAGAATAATGCATAGTTATTCGTTTTAGACACGACTAGGAATTGTAAAAAAGTTTGTGGTTACTAGCTATGTTTAAACAAGACATCATTTGTACATGTGAATATTAGAGTCAGCTTTTTTGAAAAGATACCAATATTCAAAGAAATGTGGTTCGTACACAGCCCATAATTTAATTATTGTGGCCTTAAAATTATACCATATTTTTTTAATTTGTTCGCGCTGGAAATGAATATATTTTCAAATGTAACTGTACAATGTTTAAATAAATAGCATAAACACAATAACTTGTTTTATTTTTTTTTATTTATGAGTTAAAATGACGCATCAAGACAGCAAAGGTTCGTTAATTTAGCAAAAAAAAACTTTTTTTGTGAAACACCTGCTCTACTACTATTACTATACTACATCTAAAATGGTCCGTCTTTTTGTTGAATCTATGGATAAAAGAAAGGATTTATAGTTGAGTCATCTTAATAGGTCACATTTGACAGTTCATTTATGCAATGAAAAATATACCTTACGCTAAGGAAATAAAACTCAAGAAAACAACATCAGTTTTTATTAATACAATAATTATATTATTTATTTAGAGTAGTCTTACTCCTGATGTACACTTTTCTTCGCATAAATGAACTGTCAAATGTGACCTATTAAAATGACTCGGCGGGTCTGACGCAGAATGTGCACTTTGCAAAATGTACACTCGCCAAAAATGCGCATTTCGCATTTGGTGCACTTCTCAAAATGAGCACTTCGCAGAATGAGCACTTTTCGTGAAAGTTGTTTATTAATAAAAAAGATATGGGTACTGGGTATTTAAAATAAAATAAACACTTTTACAATGTAATCATTTATTTAAAAAGTAATTAAGTCCACAAGGTTTTGATTGTCAATTAATTATCTCTACGAATAATTTAACAGATACGAAAAACTTAAATGATTGTCTTTCGGTACGGACGCCAGCACATCAACCTACCCTAATAAAAAAACCTACAACCTACCCTAAAAATTCCCAATTGAAAGGGAACTCTATGTAAAGTAAATAAAGCTGAAAATTGGTTGTAGAAATTTGACAGATTGGGGAACTTTGATGTGCTGACTGTACAAACAAAAAATCGTTTAAAAATGACACATTTTTTTTTTATGCTTTACATCACCCTCACAAAAATAACTGTAAATTAGAAAAATTGGTTTATTTTAATGTTTACTCTATTTTTATAATGAAATAAAATAAAGAATCACATTATAAAAATAGGGTATTTGACTGTAGTTGAAATTTTAATATTGTGTGACTGTATTCGATAATACAACACAGAAGTATAATATAATTGAAAAAATATTTAAAATCGGTTAAAAATCAAGTGAGTTACAAAGCAATTTATTTTCAGTATATCTGTCTCTTTCTAAAACAACATTTTATATGGCGCGTGTATGGAGCTACTTGCATGTGACGTCACATACAAGTAGCGCTCTCCTTGTCTAATCGTGAAGTTTACGACTCTGTAACTCCGAAAATACAAAAGATATTTCAAAATTTTAAAAAGCTTAGTGCTATTTATTAAATAAACTGCATATAAAGCAAATAAAAAAATTATAGTCAAATACCCTATTGGTAGTAAAACATTTACACATTTAAAAATACATGTCATATTTTTAGATAATCCATATAGTTTTTTGTATATAATACATAGAAATATTTCATTGTCAATCAAAAAATAGTAGATTACATTTTAAATAAATGATTAGGTACTTTGTAAGTGATTATTTTGTTTTAAATACCCAGTATCTATATCTTTTTTATTAATTAACAACTTTCACAAAAAGTGCTCATTCTGCGAATAGCTTATTCTGCGAAGTGCTCATGTTGCGAAACGCACATTCTGCGAAGTGCTCATTCTGCAAAGTGCTCATTCTGCGAAGTGCTCTTTTAAGAAGTGCACATTCTGCGTCAGACCCGACTCGACTATAGGTTAAGTAAACTGATACAACGGCATAGTACGGACGGCAGCAGTGAGAGAGGGGAACCGAGCATTACAGCGCACACCGTGTTATGAAACAAAACGAGTAAACATCAAAGAAAGAGGAGAACCAGCATTACAATGCGCACCTGCGGATTGTAATGCTGGTTCTCCTCTTTCCGATATTACCTACACATTTTACCATTACAGGGTTGTAATGGTACAATGTGTAGGTAATATCTTGCTATAACTTGTAACATCAATGCGTTTGTCCATAATGTTACATAACACGCGAATGCTCGTCAGTCAGGAAAGTAGTATTTTAATGTAAAGTCAAATCTATAATGTTACATTACACGTGAATGCTCCTGGTAAGGGGAGCACCTTAAAACTTTTTTCTTTAAAGGCAACGCAGTGGTGACTTATCGTTCGTAAAGATGGCTTCCAGTCCAGGCAACCTATTCGTATCCATTAGCGAACGGCTATCCCTAATTAATCTTAAAAAAAAACACAGGACGCATCTTAAAAAAAAAACTAATCCTGCCGTACTCTGGGCGGCAATAGCCAGAGCTAAAAAAAAAATAATTGCAGGCAACCTAGATTGTTTTTCATTAAATATAACGACGCGATTCGTTAACTAAGTATTTTTTCTTTTTATAACCATTAATACTCACGTTCTTAATATTTAGTAAACTGAGTCAGCCATCGAGTTATTTAGTCTGTTTGCCAAAATCGACGGACACCATCTGCGGATACATTCGCCTAATAATTATTTATAAATGTGACAAATTCTTCAAAAATTTGCCTGGTTTACATTACGACGCAATGTAATTTTTTTTCCGGATTATTCCCAACGTCAACCATCGGTAGAAGTTGCAACAACTTTATTTTGTCGCGATAATAATCCATTTTCCTTGCACTACTCGCGACATTACAATTATTTTTAATTAAGTATACCGATTTTAACTGCGTATAGTATCAGGGGATTATTATTTAGCTTTTCGTACTTATCGCAGAGATAAAAAAATACTACAGACGTAGCGCCTAACTGGGAATAGTTAGGTTTGACTATTTAACGCTGAAAACGTTTCCACGAATTGCTTTCCACTATTACATATAAATAAAAATAAATTCCTGTTTGTTAGTCTCGCTAAAACTCGTGAACGGCTGAACCGATTTGACTAAAATTTAGTCTTGAAATATTCGTTTAAGTCCAGGGAAGGTTTATAAACGATGAGAAAATGTGGAAAAAAAATACCTAAGTGATACGAAGTTCACCGAGTCAACTAGTAATAGATAAAAAATGAAAACCTCCGACTGACATCTGACATACAGTATTACAGTAGGTACTATTTTTTTATTATTTACAGGTGTAAAACTGTAAACGAATAGTTCAGACTCTTTTTGTGAGAAAACGGGCAGATGAACATGCGGTTCAGCTGATAGTAAAAGACTGCTGCTGGCCTCATAAAGGAAATTGCACTATTCTATTTTCCTGAAAATTTGCAAGTATTATTGGTTCGGAAATAACGCTGGCAACAAAGAATGACAGTACAAATTGCGTAAAAAGCGCACAGTTGTGTAAAGCCAAGCATTAATATTATGTCGGACGTGATTTGTTTTGTATAGTGATGAAAGCACGGCAACGGCAGGGATTAGTCCGAAAATTCATTGTAACAACCCCATGGCAAAATCGATTCAGATTGCAGAGTGAAGCCACATCATCTCTTCGCTATGCCAATGGTTGAACCAGGTCTTATCGACAATGCGAGACGCCCTACGTTCAAGTTGGTCAAAAGGGAGGAGAAAGTAGAAGGTTTATCTTGTGCAGCTGAACCTGTGCCAGTGGATATTTTGATTGTCACTCAGGCAGGACTCTATTGTAGGTACGTATCTGGGGGCACGGTAGTGCCCCCGCCAAGTCGAGCGCGAAGCAAACACTGCCGTACCATCCTTTACTGGAACCATTTCGCCGCATTTTCAGGCCCCTATTTGAGAACCTCTGGATAAGACCAGAACGCAGAAATTTTCGTCATTTAGTAAGCTATAATCACATACTTAAATTAAAATCCAAAATTTCAAGTCTGTAAGTCATTTAGTTCCGAAGTTAAGCGAAAGCAAAGTTTCGCATTTATTTATGATAGACACTCACTCACTCATGATCATCATAATAGAACTAGTACTTCCCATTAACTCAGAGAGCTGAAATTTGGTACAGAGTTAGGGTTTAATGGCCACATAAAGGGAAAACTATAAAAACTAGTATATTCGAAGATCTGGAGTACCTGGTGACCCTGATTAGAAAACACAAGAGCCCAACCAAACTATTAGAGATCGACATATACCGCCTTTCCAAAAAATACTCAACTTGGTGAGCCGCTTCATTTGGTGGTGGTGGGGGGATGGGAGGGGAAAGGGGGATGGGGTGGGGGAAGGAGGAGGGGAGGGGGAGGTTAAGGTGGGATGGAAGGGGAGGGGGATTGGTAGGGGAGGGGGCGGGAAGGGGATGGCAGGGGGAGGTCGGGGAATGGGGATAGTAGTATAAGGGAGGGGGAGGTGGGGGTATGGGGGTGTAGTACCTTATCAATCCTATCCCCCTTCCCCCTCCTTATTTATAACCTGGAATAGGGCATTGGCTTTTAAATTCTTACGGGAAACGTCTCATTCCAAATAGATACAAAATAAATCAATATGCCTACGTTCCTACAAAAAGAAGTGAAATCCCACCAAAAACATTCTGTAAAAAACTAGCCAAGTCTCGATGGAGCTGCTTGTTTAGCTCTAAAAAGTAATGAAATCTAGACAAAGTCGTGCCAATTGCGATTTCTTTATTATTATAGTTAATGTTGTGTGACTTGGCCGTTGAAGGGCCAGACGGCCAAACGGACCTGCAACTCAACTTCGAAGGGCCAAATGAGACACTAACGTATAAAGAATGTTAAGGTTGAACATTCTTTCGTCAGTAGGTACGTTAAAATACGCAGCTTTAGTCTTCTACAATTGACTGGTTATTGAATCAACGTTTCCCAAGTGGCAATTTTCCATCGTCAATGGGTAGCGGTTCTGGCGACAGAGTGGTGCAATGGAGTAATGGAGCACCTGGTTTTGTACCCTTGTGTACCCTTCATCGGCCAAGTCACACAACATTAACTATAATAATAAAGAAATCGCAGTAAGGAACCTTAGACTTGGCACGACTTTGTCTAGATTTCATTACTTTTTAGAGCTAAACAAGCAGCTCCATCGAGACTTGGCTAGTTTTTTACAGAATGTTTTTGGTGGGATAAAGCTTATTCGAATCAGTGCTTTCGAGAATTATATTCTTATCTTAACGAAGTTTGATACATACAATAAAATGTCTTGTTGTTAATCGTGTGCCTATAGACGTTGAGTTGGAATCTATTATTGCAAATAATTCAGTACACAAAACAACAAAACAGTATCTGAAACTACCTAAGTAGTCAAAGTAGTTGTTTTGGTCATCTCCCAAAGCTCTAGCTCCCGAAAGAGATGCAAAATACCGCAGCAAAACAATAATATTATATATGTAGGTGCGACCCTTCGCTAGGGGTAGCCACCCTAGCCTAGGGTGGATACTCCTTAATTTTGACCTAAAAATTAGTCTTGATAATAAAAAGGTGCTAACAGCGCCTCTAGACAGCCACGTTTCACCAGGTACCGCCAATAAGCACAATATCTTCGTTAGACTAATTTTATTTAGCTCCGATAGATGGCGCAAGTACTTCGTTCGTAAATTATCATAAAAAATAAATAGAAAATGAACGAAACAAACCTTACATTCCCATATAATCACGTGCTTTCTATTTTTAATTATAAATAAGGCTTGCATTACATGGCTTTACTATTCTACTAGTAATAGTTACAATAATCTTTAAATAATAATAGTACAAAGCTTTCATTAAAAAATCAAATTGCTATAACTATATCTTATTAATATTAAATTGTTAATTATTATATATGCCATTCTTATAACTTTTCTATTATTTTACATATTATTATATTTACAGTAGTTACACAAATGGTTGCTTTACTGTCATTGGCAGTGCTTAGGAAGGAACATTGCTATTATTCTAGTCAACGAAATAAGCAACTTAAAGCGTTCACTTAAAGTACTCAATAACTTGTCGTTTCGTTGATTACTGCTTTGTCACTGTGTTGTAAAGTAAATGTAGACGTCGTGCGTGTGTGGGTGGTGTGTATACTTTCTGTTGACAAAAGCAAAAGTATCTATTCATTCCGCTGCTATCTGTGATCCGTACGCGCGCTGTGCGTATTTACATGTGCATCTATTTTTCGATACACACGTATTACTTGTTTTTATGTATAGTTATTGAACATTTAACTTAAACACTATAAGATCAAGTTAAATTTAAAGCTATAGTGACGTGTTTTTAAATATGTAAACAAATGTTAAAATTGGTGTAATGGAACGGGTACAGGTTTTGCAAGATGTATGAGTAACCAATGACCGCAGGGCATCCCTGCGCGGCGCGGAAGACGGGGGGAAGGGGAGATCAGATTGCTCACTCACAACAGTCGGCTCTTGTTTGCTTCGTCTCGCAAAGGATCAGAGGACAATGACAAGTGAGTACTGAAATACATTCTACGTTTATTATGCAATAAAGTCGCGTATATTTATTGTTTGGTTGGATAGCCATTGCATTAATTTTCATCAATAGTCCTGAAGGCAAAACAATACCAATTGACAATAAACCGAACGATTAGATTTTGATATTAAAATTAGTTAATAACATTGGTACTCCAGTCTGTAGGATAGACAATATTTTGATTAAAGTACGAGTAAGTATATAGAATTAACTATTGCCGTATATAGTAAATTAAAACATTTATTTGTTATTTCAATCCTTTAGGTACACAAACAAGTTTTATTAAATTTAGAATAAATTCATCCATTCTAAGACTCGAAAGTTAAATTGCTCATATTACATTTTAATATGATAAATAAAATAATTTACAAAATAAAGTTTTGTTTATTGGTGGGACAGACAAGATATTTTGTTTTTATTAGCACATGTTTCATTGATAATAATGAGCAGAAGTGGCGAATACTACAACATAAGAAGCGGGGTTATGCTAAATAATCAGTCGGCGTAGATTAGGCATTCGCGACAGCAGCAAGGAAAGGCACGGGTGCGCGGTGACCTCGAGTGGCGGGGAGGGAGGGCGGGGGGCGCGGGGCGCTGGGGAATCCTTCTGGCGCCAGACCGGCATCGGCGTCTGCCCGCGCCCCGCCGCCCGCCCGTGCCCGCACCGGCCAACTCGAAATAGATGCACGGTGATTTACGCCTCGGGCGTATGAGTAAATAATATGTTGCTTGCCTGCCTGCCTTGGCACGTCCGCCCGCCCCCGCCGCATGCCGATCTCCGTCCCATCTCGCACACCACACCTTTCAACGCCGACACGGCGTTACGCGCAACCAGTAGAACGATGTCCGCATGAGAAATCTTAGTATCAATGACAAAGTCGCTTACATTATTCGATAGCAATTTAGACAAATGATGAAAAGTAATACCTTTACCAAACCTTTACTGCAAAAAAAATAACTTACGAGTTTTTTAAGGATAAGAATATATTTTATCTGATGACATCATGTATCATTATTAGTTGAATTATTATTAAGTATGTACCTATTTGCCGACTCGGAACTTGGTGGCTGGTAGACAAATTTTATTTTCATTGTCTTATACGGCCAAAGATCACCTGGTCTAATTCTACATTTTGTTTGAAATTTCACCACTATCTTAAAGGTTTCCAAGTGGTTTTATCTACGTATTGCAAAATCTTTCAATACTTAGATAATGTTTAAAACATATTTTATAATACTTATATGTACTATCTTATAGGGATTTTCTGACCAAAGTCCAATTTACATCCGTTGAGTTATATGATATAATTTACTGAAAATACCTAACTTTCGTGTCATCAACAAATGTTATATATTTTTATGTTTCGGATTGAAATCGTGAATTTTCATTGAGAGATACATAGTTATTAGCGCGACGCGGCGGGCGCGGCAGGTTGGCGACATCATGCGGGAACAAAAAGCGTTGCTGGCTGGGCAACCGGTCCCACAGGTTCCCGCTCATCAGCCTCTGCGCTCTCCACATGCCATCCTTATTCCATTCATCTCTTACACTAGCTTCCAACCAATTTCTTCTTATTTCACTGATCAGATATCCTATTGGAAGGTCATGATAATTTTCTCTGATCATTTTTAAAATACACACGCAAAAAACGCCTATACTTACTTCAAAAGGAAAATGGTCATTACAAAAGTTGTAAGAAAAACGATGCTCGAAAACCCCGTTTTAAAATTATAAGGTGGATGAGTCTCAAAATTTCGTAGATTGTTGCTTGCAAAATAAATAAATATGCAATAACGAAATGTGCAGCCAAAGTTTATTCAACTGACCGGCAGGTGCATACTACGAGTGGGCGCCTGTGTATCTGTACCGACATAAATTGGTGTCGGATGCCTTTATCTTTTTTGCACAAAGCCGCAAAACCTGAAAGGATAATATTCAAGCAATTGCTACGACTAATTTATTTGTGCTTTATAAGACCAATACTAATAAAATATTCTCTTATAATCTTCTTATATTCTAAAAAACGGTCAGTTAATATCGTCCTAGTTATTAATACTAGCTTAACATTAATATAATCATTCTTGTGGTTCGTGATAAATGCGAAAGTACACGTAATACATTAATGTATAATTAATTATGTAAGTATAGCAGAGGTGAACCAAAACAATGCTAAATGACCCTTATTGAATTTTATTTATTAGAGACGGGTGGCAGCCCCGTTAGCTTACTTCCGGCGTCGACCAATTTATTGATGTGCTCCTTTATTCATTTATGGTGCTGAATGCTTCGATGACGATGTACTGTATAAGTACGCTGTTCGACATTGGAATCTATAATCTAATATTTCGACAGATAACATTCCGAATTCGCGGTAGAGTCACATTAACCTTGATAATTGACGATTCATAAGTGCATTTACTGGGGCCTACATGAATTATGTATATTTTGATTTTGATTACTTTAAAAATCAGCTTCTCCGTAAGTTACTAGGATGAATGTTAATTATATATGTTTAAATAAATATCCCGCATGGAAGTTAGGTACTGCGCTTTAATTTAATCCTCTCCTCTAAGAATCCTCTAGGAGCATATCCATAGCAACTACATACTTTGAGCAACCCAGTTTAGACTATTTGTATGTACTTGGTAATGTTGTATTGTAGTAAAATACAATTCGATTCCCTTATTCTACAAGTAAAATATACATTCTCTTATATACCTATGGAGGGAAAAATACTTTAGCTGATCATTTATATCAAGATCCTGTAGTAACATTAACAAGAAACAAATTGCATATCATCTATTGCTCGCAATAGAGAGACATGACATCATCGCGGTGACGAAATGGAACAAATAACGTATTGTAGTGATCAATTAGAACGGAGCTTGTCGAGACATTTATTTCTATCAGGATTTTAGGAGACCTAAGTTTTAGTATCCAATAACTTACTTAATCTATTATCACCAATCAATACTAAGTAAATAGACATTATGAAAATGTATGTGCGTTTAGGCATTTATTGATGAATCCATACAAAGAACGAAAAGTATGCATTTCCTACCTAATTAAGTACGAGTACTAATTGATTGTTCTGAATGTATTTTTTCAGTTATAAAAACTTTCAGCAGTCAGGTTATGACCTAACATGATGATAGGTGACGTGCGTGTAAAATATATTATTTATCAGAAAATGCAATTTATCCTATGTACTTCTTTCCTACTAATATTATAAATGCGAAAGTCTGGATGTTTGGATGTTTTAAATGCGAAAGTCTGGATGTTTGGATGTTTAGATGTTTGGATGTTTGTTTGTTCCTCAATCACGCTTAAACGCCTGAACGGATTTAGATGAAATTTGGCACACGTGTAGTTTATAATCCGGATTAGGACATAGGCTATAAAATTTCTACGGGAAACGTCTCATTCCCGCGGGAATAACAATTATAAAACTACTGAACCGATTTGAATAATTATTTCACTGTTGGAAGTGTAGCTACACTATCCCCGGTGAACATAGGGTACTTTTGATCCCGGAAATGTGGGGGTAAGGGGGGAAGGCTTGAGTTGTACCTAAATAAATGTTAATAAAATTAATTTACAGTTGTTGGAGCTTTGACATATTAAATAACCATCTATCTAAATTTAAACTGTAAAAACTACACTAGCCCATTTAAATAAGAGACTATAGTTGTATGAGGGAACGAGGAATCTTCCTGGAAATATTGGAATCGTAAATGTGAAAAAGCTTGACGCGACGCAGCCGTCGCCGCGCGCGGGCGCGTGCCCGAGGGTATTCCGAGAATCGTGCGAGCCCAACAAACAGCTAGCTAATAACCACTGTGCATAAAGACCTGCTGCCTTCACTTTACACTGCTGCTGCTAACCATATCTCTGTGTATTCTCACCGTAAAGGTTAAAATTGAAAGCCAATATAAATTATAGATAGCTGCTAAAGGGGACTGGACGGCAGTCTCTTTAAGACCTACATTACTCAGAGAGTCTACGAAACAGTTTTTATACATTTCGTATGAACAAGCACAAAGAAACAAAGTAATAAATAGGTTTCGAGGAAAATTAAAGGTCTTCGCCGCCTTTCATGCAACGACTGCTTGATAATAACGTATAGGGAATTGTTGATCGTTAAGAAGAGCATATCTACTTAATTTTACATATTATGTTAACTTTTAGATTTTAATACTTAAAGTACCTAGTTATTCTTCGACTTTTTTTTACTCAAACATAAATTTAACATAATTATATCTTTTTTTAGAATACGAAAATGAAGGCAACCCCAGCTTTGCGGACACAAAATGAAAGCTCAAAGCTTCCTCTTCTTGTTTGATAACAGGTAACAGTCAATTACAAATAGCTTTCTATTTATTATATAAATATTTATTACTTTAATATTAGTAAGGGTTTTAGTTGCTTACGTAGGTGCTGTACCTATATCATTTTAATAAATATAAGAATTTCGTATAAAGCTTCTATGTATAGCCCAGGCGATATACTAAAGACTCGTATTTATCTGAAATAGTAAAAGTTAAACAACTTTTATAATTTGAGACGAACACCAGGCTGAATAATCTGAAACTGCATGAAACTTGAACAGTAAAGTTTTCCTTGAACTTCAACAGTAACGGCGGGTACAGTAGGACACAGCTTAGAAGTTATATCGGTGTGCGTAATTGCGCATGACGCGGTTTATCCTCTCGTAATTTCTGCATAAAGATCTTATTATTACTATTATAGATAAAGACAATCCTCATAGACAACACTATTCCTACTTTGAATCATTTGTTAGGCTGTATGGATGGATGTTTGTTTGTTACTTTTCACGCGATAACTGTGTAACGGATTTAGATGAAACTGTACAGTAATATCGTTTTACCACACCATTGCACTTGGGCGAAGCCGTGAGCGGAAGCCAGTTTGTTAGGTTAATAGTATTTTATTACTTCCATCACACACAGGTTTCATACATGAGGCAGCTACAGAGGAATTAAACCAAAGTTTTTTTTATAAAGAAGCAGTCAGGATGACCTCACTCCACCTGATGGTAAGCGGATGTGAGGTCTAAATATATTTATTTGTTTTATTTGATTGTTGTGTTCTAACTCTGAGGGTCTTAGATTTCAAACGCCTTAATTTGACAAAGAGTTTTGAAGGATGGCAAGAATGCCTCAAGAGATATAGTTGAGAATATACCTAATTAGTATTTATTGCAAATGCGCAGGCTCAAATAATTCGCTTCGCACCGGTTGATGCGGATGCGTAAGTGTTTACCTTTGGTA
This sequence comes from Mecyna flavalis, assembly GCA_949319885.1. Lineage (NCBI taxonomy): Eukaryota > Metazoa > Arthropoda > Insecta > Lepidoptera > Crambidae > Mecyna > Mecyna flavalis. Next base: position 8,380,715 of record OX439426.1, read on the forward strand.
AATAAAAAATAAAGCAGATGATTTAATTATGAAGACTTTCAAAAAGATCCAATATAAGTAATACGAAAATTTATAAAAAATCTCTTTTAGAACGGTACTTGAAGTCTTCCTCATTGAAATAGTATCTAGGTACTTATACAGTTACGTAGAGTACCTACCTACACATACGTTATTAATTGTACATATTTAGAAATCAAGTATTTGCCTAATTTTAAAGGATTTATTACATTAATATAATTATGACTATAGTGTCTAGTTGAATATGTAATTTTATTTAGATACGTTTACTAGACGCAGTCTAAATAATAGGTAACTCGCGGCAGGAGTGTTGTCATTGATGAAGTAATAATTCGCTACGTAAATGTCCACTCATATTGTAAACATTTAAGTTTGTAAACGTGACTAATTTGAATAAAACTGGATATTCTTCAATTATGTTGTGGTAGGTAGGTTTGTTATTCAATGAAAATATTTAAAGGCTACATTGAATTGTCGTTCATTCTCAACAGAGATTTGCTTCTATTTTCAATATTGTACATTCTTTTGAAGTTTCTGAAATTAAAAAATTACAATTTGTTAAATATTATAGCCTCTGTGTATTATAAAAAGTCCATCATAAGGGTTCAGTCGTTTTTTCCTGGAAGAGTTACAGCCAGCCATTCATCCATCCTCGCAAACTTTCTCATTTAACTAAGTAAGGAGGATGGTTACTCACAGGTAATGGTGGAAGATATATTAATATATGAAAAATATTACGTGATTGATGTGCTCTAAAAAGATTACATAAAAAATTGTGTTTGCAAATTTTTTAATATTGATATCGTTTATCGTATGTAGGTATATTATTTCTTATCTCAAAGATAGGAAGACCCGTTTTTGGCTAAGAAGGAGAGTATCGGTTTCATTCATTACAATACAATTTTGATTCTTAGTTCTAAAAGTTTAATGAAATTTACTTATAGTATGAGTGTTAGTTTATTGGCATGAAAGTATAGAATTATGTGTATATCAATAAAAATAAAAAGCCGTAATCACTAAATCGAAGAATATCAGTAAAATTGTGTCATGGCTGGAAAGATTATGACGTGATCAAATAATAAGATCGCGAAAAGGCTGATTTGTGGCAATCGTTAACAAATGATGGTATTATTTTCATTTTATCCGAATGGATTTGATAATTTTACTGATCCATGACCAATTTGATTATTTTATTGTTAGAATTAAGTACCTTTTTCCAATGTTAGTTAAGTTTTTTGTCACTTACTAGACTCATAATTTGAGTCAGTATTTTATTTGTAATCTTTCAATTGTCCCCATATTTTAATGGAATCCTGTTCTCCAAAGCTTTACGCTTCAGGTATACGATACGGGCGCACTAACAGGTGTTTCAACACTTTGAACTTTACCGCTATGGTGTTAAAGCTCATCAAATTTGGTATACTTATTATTACTACTGGTACTTGTTTAAATACACTTCATGTGAAGCAGTTGTATTTTTAAACTTTTTTTGCAGTTATGTAGTTGCTTCTTAGAATTTAATTTTAACTACCAAGAACTGAACTGACATTATCTATTATTCAGTCAGATTAGTCACACGTTACCTGTGGTCTTGTGGAATGAAGCTCACTCAATCTACGTCCAGTCTTTGTAAAACAATACCGAAACCGTTTTTAGTTTGTGTTCAATACAAACTTGCTCTGCTAAATAACTACATATTACTAAAACTGTGTTTATTTTACCAAATATTAATAAAGCAAATTTCAAAAAAGTTAAATAAAATCGAATTCACGAACCATTGGTTGAACATAATTTACGACTTGGGTAACGTATTAATTTTTTTATGGTGTTTGTTACGCGTTTAATTTTTCTTTTCTTTAACACTTTTAGTGTTACGGTTTCTATGTTGATTTTACTCTTATTACCAACAATTTCCTGTGTAGGTATGTTGTCTTTGTAAAAATCCTCGTTACTTTTAATTATTTTTTCTTAGGATCTATAACCAAAGTACAGTATTCGTATTTACATACATAGAGATGAAATATATCCTTTTCTATGTCCAAAGAAGAAGTTTTCATTGAGTTTTATTTTTATTTAGTGCAAAATAGAAACGCGTAGGAAGGAGAATGCACATTGGAAATAATCCAAAAGTCGATTCCAAAGAACTACCAATCCTAATTAACTCGCGCTTTTTTTGAAGTTCACGCATGTAATTTAGCTTCCGTTAAATTAGGCAAATGTATACTATACTTTATTAAATCTTTGATGATCTCTGCGACAGGTGTCGCAGTGACATTTCTAGAGGCGTAGTCTTACCATAAACGAATGTTAAAACTTCGATTCGTAAGTAATCGATTCGTTTATCGATCTACACTGAACGATTGAGGACCTCTAATAAAAGTGATTTTAAACAAAGGACACATTTGGCATGCTCTATGACTATGCGAAAACATTTAGGTGATAAAGATTTGTGTTTGTCCTGTGTCTGGATGTTAATATGTAATAAGTACCAATTTGTGGTAACTTCGTTATTTTTGATACTCGTACGTAACACATGTCATGCTCATGTGCTCTTTTACACTAACTTTGGGATCAGCTCAATGTATGTGATATAGTTTGGTTGTTTGTCGGAGATACTGAAATTATTATTTTCGAATTTCGGACTTCGATCATATTCAAATTGTTTTATCCAAACCGACTTACTTCTAATTAAATTAATTGATTTTTTATTATAAAATTGTACGTTTTAAGAGATAAACAAAATGAAAATTTTCCGATGTTTTAAAATTTCATAATCGATTATTACGTGTAAGCGAATGATAAAAGCAATGAACATCTCTAAGTGGGCGGGAACCCACAATCATGAACGTTATTTCTCTTCATACATTTTTGTCAGACAAAAATTGTGAAATTTAACAGCTGTCAAATCGATGACAGCTGTCGCAGAGATCATCTAAGATTTAAACAAGTATAAACGTGATGTCATGTTTACAATCATAAACATTAAAATAAACCGTGTTTAGGCAGGCACTAGTTGAAGGTGTTCATTATTATAAAATATTTTTTGCATGCAAATCACAATTAACGTAGTTGAGGAAAGACTTTTAACAATGAATAGTTATTTATTTGGTCAAGTGGTACGGCTTTGTCTGACTCACGAGTATTATTGTCACATTCATACATATGGCGTATTTTGGTCGTTGATACGCGAACGGATGAATTCGCAGAGAATGACGCCATTCTCTTGATACAAGTGTTGTCTTTTGTATCTGTATAACTTTGATATTTAAGTAATGAACCGGGTTTAATTATTAAAGGAGTTAACTTAAAAATACTTTAAGTTTTACTGAGTTTATTGTTCTTTCATAAAATTATAAAAAACTAAGACTATAAAATAAATTTTTTTGGTACCTACCTATCCAACAATTTGTAGACTGGACGGGAATCTTAAAGTTACTAAATAATTCCAATCAGTAGATAACTTTTGTGAAATTAAGGCACCCACAACTAGGTCTCCAATATTAAAATTATATGAAAAAGATGCTTAATTATTGAAATATTTTACTTTAACCACTCAACGCCGAACCGGCACTCGGGTGCCGCATAACAATAGATTTTCTATTGTGTCTAGTAATCCGGGGCTAGAAGGATTTAATAAAACCTTTGAAATGGATGTAATTGAGATTAAAATGTACTTTTTTTTGTGTCGTGACAACTGTACTATGTTTTATTAGATACTAACACCATCAAACACTAAAATAATTATTGGACGCAGGTGTTACTACTGCGCAACTTATTGGCCGTAGTTTCACAAATATTTTGTTTTGGTGCCAACGCTCTAATCGAAGCATGGAAGTTAAATAAGTAGGCGTGACGTGGCCACTATAGAAAGCCTTACACGGAGATAGAATTGGTGGTTAAACGGGCGCGGCCCGTCTCGGCAGCGAGGCGGCGGCATAGCGGTCGGGCCAGGCAGGCGATGACCCGGTTCCAAGGGAAGTCCAAGCAAGGTGGGGAGACTGTAGTTAAGGCGCTGCACGAGTCACGCCGCACCTCGCCAATATAGGAACACATTTAAATCTTTACCGACTTTATATTCTTTCAAAACATTATAATATTATGAATCATAATATATAATTTATCTATCTGGTTTTCTGGCTTTATAGTGGCTTTTCCAAGAAATGAGACGTCTGTGAGCACTTCTCTGATTTGCAAAAGTAAACTTTCACATATTTTGTAATATTGTTATTGAATTTTATTAATATCCCAGATCAGCTGAGATGATTGCGTATGAGAATAAGAATTTCGTGTATTGGTTTCAGAGACCATTTATTGAAGTAACTCTTATTTTGTTCCTACATCAATGTTTTGGTAATAATAAGTAATACTACCTGGATCCTCTTTGGTTCACTTAAAATTGTAGGATAATAATAATAATTCAAATACATAATTTGTAGCAAGAGATACTTGTTTAGACGCTCAGTTCATTTCGGTAGTTAACGCTGCCTGCCACCAAGACGGGTTTCCCGCCCACGCGACTATACGGCGCCCGTCGGACCAATATAAATTTATTCAATATATTGTGTAGAAATAATAATGTTGCCAAAAGCTCCAGTGCGGATAATAATACCTTGTATCTTTTTAAACATAAACGTAAGCTTCTTTCTTATTCATAAAACTTTAACTTTATTCTTAAAACAGTCGAAATTGAATTTGTAATGTATTTAGAGAGGCGTGTTTCTTTACTTTATCAAGTTAGCAAATTAATGCTGGTCGATAAATATGCAAAGAAAGTTTTTAATATTGATGTTTTTGTTATATGAAATGAATAAAAATTTGAATATTTAAAAGATGATGCAGAAGAAACAGAAACAGACGTTCCCCGTGCCGCGTGGCTCAAGGTCGTGACGTAGATACTCGGCAACAGGCGAGAACGCCAACCAAACAACGCAACAAGTGCCCCGCACCCCCGCACCCCCGCGCTTCACATGCCATTCGCGAAACAGCTGTCATACCACAGCATTAACTATTAATTATGTTGTGGATTATGTATCAGCAGATGAATAAAATGATTTTGATTTACAATAATTGTCAATATTTTAATCAAGGTCCAAGTCGGTGTATCAATATTAACTTAATTACGAGAAAAAGAAACAAAGTACTTATTATTTATTATATTTAATAATATAAAATGCTTGCCTTCGTTGTATTTTATAGGTACATGAAATTTTTTAAAGCAGAAGTATTAAATATTTTATGATACGTATATGAATTTTAATGAAGCTTGACAGGTCAGTGTATCGCCTGCTTCCTGGCAAGTTATTCACAATCGAGCGAACTGGCTCATATCAGCGAAACGCGTGCGTCATCGCCTCCGCACCAGTGATAAGCGCCTACCAATTATCATTGCAAATATAATGTGTTATTATAATACATTCGTATCTAGCGCGAGCGTCGTGGAGTTTCCACGGAATATTATCATCACCCAGCTTAGCGACGAAGTAGATTAATGCTCAGTGACGCTCAGCTTATTTGTTTGTAAGTAAAGAATTTGATAAAGGGGTCTTACTGATATGTAGTAAGTTCACGAGATAATTTAAATATAGGAAAGTGCCAGCGATGTTCATAAAGTTTTCTAGAATTATTTTATCGTAATATTTAATATTATTAGATAATATTTTATTTCCTATTTATCATATGTTAGATTGGTCACGGTAATCTTTTTTGTCGTAAATTAATGGACGCCAGCATACAAAGCCAATAACCGTTCTAGTCGAGCGCAACCGTTACGAAATCACTGCTGCATGAAAATTACACTGCGTCGTTCGCGCTGCCGATAGATACGTAGGCAGGCAATCAGGCATCATAACCAAGCAGGTGCCCACCTAGTAATTTCGTAATTAATTCATAGTCCACCAATTGAAGGCTTGTATAGGTTAGTATTTTAGAAAACAAAAAACAGATGAATGGATACATTTATGCGCTGAAGGAACTGCATAGACTTGTTCATTACCATTAAGTAGAAGATGGCACTATAATCGCAGTGTTAAAGTCCGTGCATAGATACGTATAAATAGATTACGAAGAACGACCGATCCGGTTGCGGTGAAGGAGAGAGATAGATAAAACGCGACATGAATCACTACTCGCAGGGAGCACAGAGTCAGAACGGCGGCGCGCGGGTAATGCGCGGGTGGTGCGGAGGGGCCGATTGGAACGAAACGAACCGACTGGTACAAACAGTTGTACAGTCATCCGCGGCGTGGAACCCTGTATCGTGTGTTGCGTTTCTCGAATGTATACGACCGTAGGATATATTAGAGAATCAAAGGCAAAGTAAATACAATTATATCTTGTTATCTACACTTCGACTAATACTATTCGTGATAAAGAAAGTGTGGTGTGGTTAATGTATAGAAGGAACGAGTGAGACGCGAGTGACGACAATTCAGGTGTATGTGTGTGTATGTGCGGCGTGGATCGTCGCGCAATTATTAACGATGATTCACTTGTGCGCGGGTGAAATGCAGCCTATCGAACTTGTTGACATTTATTCTGGACGCGTAAACAAATGATAGTCAAGCCAATATTTAATATAATGGTGGACTGATTTTGAACCGCGGTAAGACACATTTACATAAATATTAGTAAACAATAAGTAATGTCCCGCTTAGCCTTGTATTTTTCATTGTGAAGGTTTAAGTTTGCTGTAAATTATGTATTAGCGCGAGTCCAAGGAACACAATATAATTTTTTTTCAATGGTTGGACAGCAAAAAACTAGCAACACAATAAATAGAATGGACGAAAGCATAGTCTTTATTCCAACAGATTTTACTTGACCAGCATTTCATACCATCAAAATACTCGTAGTAAAAATAAGACTTGTACTAATATTATGTTTTACAATTATTGTAAAGTTCGTTAAATGTGAAATATTTCGAAGCCCATTTAAAAATTAAATTGTAAAATAAAAATAATTTGATCATAATTTTAAATTATGTTGGGTATTTATTTAGTTGTAACCGACTTCAAAAAGAAGAAAGGGAAGGTTCTCAATTCAGATGATGTGTTTTTACTTAGCAATGTCTAGGAAAATTTTGGCAACTTTAGATTTAGTTTATTCCTATCATTACCCTTAAATATTATGTTTGTGCACGAAGTTACGGATCAGTAGTTTTACACTTTTACTTGCTATTTTAACTATATTTTTTAAAAGGATATTTATTTAAAAGCTATTAAAAATACTATATCTTGGTATGAAAAACTGGGATCACTTGCATCTTGTGATGTAGTAAGAGTACACAGTGCCTGTGAAGTGTAGAGTGGCGGCGCGCTGGCGGCCGACAGAGGCGTCACCAGGGCCGCCTGGCGTGGCGCCAGGCCGGCGGGCGGCGGCCAACCGCCGGGATTCCTTTGTCTCATTACAACACTAATATTTCGTTTTTTCCCCTATCTTGGCTCTATTTTATCATCATATTATTTGTCATTATTAATTTGATAGACAGCTTGTATTTTTTTGAATTAATCATCACGTCAATGCTACCTACGAAAATGGTTGTTTCAACATAAGCATTTATCAATTAGGTACTTAGTAATTTTAATCTTTTCGTTTCTTAATCAATAAAGTATCGCGAACGGGCACGCAATTAAGAATGTTCCGATTGTGTAACTTGTAGATGTGTGCGTAATGCGTATCGCGCTTATTTGCTGGCTCGTTGTTAGCGAGTGGAGCGGTTCGCTTGTCTCCGGTTCTCAGAAATTGTAACGCCTTCTTGGAACGCACCAACGCAGCCGTCCACAAACGACTAGTGAGCGCAAAGCGAGGTCGACATCGTACCTCTACACGTATTCGGATTGTGTCTATAAACCCACACTTATTACAATCGATCATATCGCTTCTCTTACACACCTACCTGTTGTTATTGGCAAATACTCTAAAAATTCGAGGTATTACAAGCACCATGCAATAATAATGAATAAATACAATGCAAAATACACGTATAAATAATCAATCTCGTATGACTCAAAACGATTCCACGTCTTGTTTTGAAGATCGTTAAACAAAAAATTAGGTATCGGTGATGGGGTATCCTCATTCGTTATTGTCGGATTATGGCTACGTCACGATGATGTCACATTGTGCGCCAATAGACATAATCACACTTGCGCATTGCGTCAGATCTTGTAAAAAATATTTAAATGATTTGTTGAATAGTAATCAAGTCCCTGACAATATTTTACAACTTTTCCTGTATGCCGCAAATTGACCTTATGTAACTGAAATGTTCTATTCTTACTTTTCAGATACAAACGGCGCGGGTACGATGCCGCTAACACAAGAAAAACGACTGGACGCTAATTTTTCCAACAACAATGACCAGAGCTATCTTCATAAAAAGTTTAAAAAAATGGCCTCGACCATTTCCGTTTTCCCTACCAATTCAATTAAGGGTGGGGAAACTTTACACAAGGAAACGAATGTAGTGCAATCTTCATGCAGCACTATAATTTCCAATGGAAGTATTGCTGCTGGTCATCCAGAGATAGAAAAAATTAAATCAAAGCAAGATAGACAGAGTGCTGACGTTGAAGAAACGGAGAAAAATGTACAAATTAATTTTAATGAAGAAAACAGTAGGTTAAGTAATGTAAATAATAATATTCAAGTATCTGGTCAAACCAGTTTTACTGATGAATTTTCAAATAAGACTGAGAACCTTGAAAATGATTTTATCAGGGAATCCTACAACGGAGGGGTAGGTGGGCGTTATATATGCCCATATTGTAAATTATCTTGTGCCAAGCCTTCCGTACTTCAAAAACATATCAGAGCCCACACAAACGAAAGACCTTATCCTTGTATACCTTGTGGCTTTGCGTTTAAAACTAAATCAAATTTATATAAACATCGAAGATCAAGAACACATGCTTTGAGATTGCAGGGAACAGACGTGTCTGCTGCACTGAACGACGATGATTTATCCGGGGGATCGGAGAGTGACACTTCTATGCCACCAACACCTGTATCTGATGCAGCTTCTGATACATTTATTGTTCGTCATGAAAGCATCCGATCCAATGAATTTTCGTCTCCTGAATTAATCAATGATGGCTTATCCCAGTTAAGCACTAATTTGGCAGGTATTGAAAGTAGCAAATCAAAATCAATTTATAAACCTAAATTCAGAGTTGCATTTTATAATGATACTGACGAAAAAGATAAGGTAAAGAAAACAATTTCACAGAATGCTGAATTTCTTACGGAACATATCTCAAAAATTATATCAGATAATGAAGCTATCGTAGACGTCATAGAGACACCTTTACAGAAAAAATATGGTAAAATTAAGCAAATAGCGGAAAGTAAGCAGTTTTTAAATGATAATTTTGATTTAAAAACTGAACCATCCCCATTAAACTTAACAAAAAATAATAACGAAGTTGAACACAACTTTAGAAAAAGATCACATTCCGAAAGTTTTTCTCATATTGATCATCAGAAACACCCCCTCAATCCTGAAGGGTCTATAATAAAAGATCTCCTGTTAAAAACTAAATCAAATGGCCTAACTCCAGTGACGAGCGAACTTGCAGATGGGCAGGGACCACTGTTCGTTTGTCCCTTGTGTCAAATAATGTATAGAAGTGCTGATAATTTGGAAATACATAGAAATTATTACTGCAAAGGTCTTCTTAATAATCCAACTGTAATTAATGCTACTCAAAAAGATATCAAAGTTGGAAGACCTGAAAACATTTTTGTAAGGAGTAATTCTGTAAACGTGCGTTTACCTGAAACCCCACAGAATTCGTTTTTAAAAACAAATACAAACAAATCGATGACACCTCTAAGAAGCAAACCGGATAACCTTATCATAGCAAAATCGGAATCTAACGACATTGTGGCTCCTCTGCCTTCGCCTGGGCCTTTGCTCGGTAATACAAGACTCGTAGATTCAAGAAGTTCACCTGACATGCCAAGAAAAAATGAAAGTATAAAATTAAAACCAATTGCTAGTCCGAAAAGGAGGATAGATAGTAGATCAGAAAATTACAGTCCCAGGTTGATAGAAAATATTTCTCCACGTTCTGCAGAGTTATATCCTCAGCCAAAAATACGATGTATCGATGCTAGTGCCACAGGTCTCCGAACGCTGGAAGAAATGTCACAACATATGAGACATAATTCTACGTCATTACAAATGTTTGGAGGCGAAGTAAAAATTGTAGATCACTCTGGAGGCACTACCACCTTACGTATTGAACCGAGTAAAAATCAACTATCACCAATTATGATTCAACAAAATTTATCTCCTTCAAAATTAGCCAACGATACAGAAGCGAGCAGTGTTGTAGTTCGGTCTGGTTTGCACTCTGGTGGAACTATAGTACATAATCCGCCAACACCAAAGGAAGTTCTAGGGACACCACAACCACAAACTCCTAGAATATCTATATCAAATACACCAGGTATTTCTAGCTCCAATTTGCCGAATCTACATGATATAACGCATTTCCAGTTTCCACCTCTTAGTGCTATTACAGCTTATAATCCTCTGACTTTGCCTCCTTTGAGTCCATCAACATCACCAAATGGGGCCACGACAATTTTACACGGTGGGAAATTAATACCACACGTTCCTGGGATGCCAGGACCAAACACCCCCGGTGTCTTTGTAGGAAATTCACCTGCGCAATCCAAGACTTTTCAAAATAGTGAAAATATTAAAAGTACGCAAAAATTTAAAAGAGATGATGTTATAAACATTGAAGTCCAGAGTTCAAAAGCAACAACAGGTTCAAATTATGACCTACTACTTAACACAAGAAGTCCTAATTTGCGAGCAATTCACTTAGACAGTGAAAGCCTACAAAAACAAGATATGTTTTCCAGCGATATGGCTCAGTATATCCCTGCGATACCTATTATTAAAGTAAAAAATGTCGATGAACCTGAAATACTTTGCAAAACATTCTCTACGAGTTTAGTGAAACCAATACTTCATAAGCAAGAAGGAAGCCTCAAAAGGAGTATAGACGGCTCCCCACGAACACCTGTTTTGAAGGAAAATATGAACTATTCTGCAAAAATAAAAGGAAGGGACAGAATTAACTCTAATTCTTCACCTAAAATAACAAATATAGTGAAGTCAGAAGCTGAAATACGCAATTTTAATTTTGAAAATTTAATAACAAAGGTTGAAATTTATAACAATCAAATTCCAAGTTCATCAGATGTTCAAAAAAATACGAACGTTGTAGATAATGTTCTTTCCGTTCAAAATGAACGATCAGAGCCGTTATATTTTCAAAAAAACGTTACTGCAAAATCGTCCACAGAAGAAAGAAAGCCTAAATTTTTAAGGCCAACTACTTTACCGTTAAAACCTGGAACATTCACGCCTAAAATACATCATGGGATTACACCAAACGCTAATACAATGTCGTTGGTTTCACCAGAAACGCCACGACCGGCAAAAGCTTATGGCCAACTTTATTTGAATGGAAATGCATATACCTATTTGGGCCTGAAATGTTCGACGAAAGTTTTTTACTGCACTATTAATCGACCTCAGCCAACGTATGTCCCAAATCAACATTTTCTGTCGATGTACAGTAATTGGCAGGTAAACTATTTTATTAACTATATTTTATAGAGAATTACTTATTGAGTAAAGTATTAAATAGAAAACAATATATGGATAATATGTAAATTAATCATTAATGTAAGTTATAATTTATATTATTATTCAATTACAGCTATTATCAGAGTTGACGCCAGACCCACTGGGATTGTCAGCGTCATCTGCGATGTCTCTCTACGATTCACGACATCGACCGCAAAGTACAGCTGTGGCTGTGATCAAACAGGATCTCATATTGACTCATTCGTCACAGTGGAACAAAATTTCAAAAGATAATAAACAGGTAAATGCATATAGAAAAAAATATAATTTTGTTCACTAGATTTTCAACCATGTACGATTTTATTTATACATGTTTTTTTTTGTTTTTCAGGCAATAGTAACAGTAGATTCAAAGAGGACAGACGATGATAGATTAATAAATAGTGAAAATACAGCAATCACAAAAAAAGAATTGACAGGAGGTTTTGAGAGTAATGAAGAATATACGTACGTACGAGGTCGTGGTAGAGGGCGCTATGTTTGTTCAGAGTGTGGAATACGCTGCAAAAAACCGTCAATGTTAAAAAAACATATTCGGACTCATACTGACGTACGCCCATACACTTGCGTGCACTGTGCGTTCAGGTAAGACAAGTTTGTTTTGTTAAGTAAATTATTTCTAATTTTGTTTAAGAAGACGCAGAAGAATTGTATAGTTAAAAACTTCAATTTTAACTACAATGTTGGTTTTTTTTTAGTTTCAAAACAAAAGGAAATCTGACTAAACACATGAAAAGTAAAGCCCATTACAAGAAGTGTTGCGAATTGGGAATCAACCCCAACGAAGGTACAGATGTCGACGGCGGAGAAATGACCCAATGTTCCGGTGAAACAGACGATGAAACTGACTCCGAAGGCGACGAAGGAAATGAAGGAGAAACGGAGTCTAGTGGTGAGCTTTGTTACTAAATTTAATCTCTTTTATAAAGTACTTAATTGAATTAATTTTTTTCGTAATTTACCGTGCTTAAATCACAACGTTAAAGTCGTTAAATCGATGATAATACCAATGACGCGGACAAAACTTTATTTATTTACTTGAACAAATAGGTATAATAGAATTTAATCAAAGTATAATCAAGGCTTACTGCCTTGAATCAGAGATTCCTTATCGAAGACTATACATATCTATTATTATAATTACCCAAAGGTCGTGGGTTCGATTCCTACCGTAAGTCTGGTTGGTGGTAGTACGTTTTCATAGACTGACTGGCAAGCTACGACCCCTACAGGTGAAATCTGCCGCCCATAGCCCATAACAGCTCTGGCTGTTTTTCAGCAATATTAATATGGGAACTAGTAGTACACTTGAAATCAAATGCTCGAAGATCAGACGTATGGCAGAACATTGAGCGACGGTTCCTAGTGAAAGGTCCGTCAATAGAATAGGCCGCAGTAGCCGTAGCATTAGGTGGGCTGCGTGCCAGTTTGCCAACTATTTAAGCATAAAAGAAATCGTGTAAATTTTGCGTCACAATTTTTTTTTCAGATACCGAAGCCTGTAAATCACGATTGCCTGAACATGAAGCAGCACATTGTTTATTATCTTTGGGGGGATCAAGACCGGCTACTTCCGCCGCGCCTGGGTTGTTAACAAGTGCCAGGCCCACGACTTATCCATACACTCCTACAGGGTTAGAAAATGCTAACCTTGAACTTTCTCCTGAAAAACTGGCCTCGAGAAGTACTTCAATAGATTCAAAATTGGAGGTTGAAAATGAACCAATGGATCTAAGTAAAAGCGATGTAAAAATTTCACCAAACATACCTGAAATACCAACTGCTCGAGAGTCTAGTGTTTTAGCATCGCTAGCTTCAAATACGGCTAAACTTCCACAGCATCAAAGTCAATGGTCTAATGGAGAGCCAATGTTGCACACTTATTTAACGGAAAGGGCTCTACTAGATTCTAAAATCAAACAAAGTCAGTTGACACATAGTTTATCCAAAATAAGAAAGATAGAGCTGGAGAAATCTGTATTTACTGAGAATAAAAACCTTAAAGAAAATGATGGTAAAATTACAATCACTAAAAGCGCCATTCCAAATTCTATAACATCACCAAAAATATTAGGTGTTCCTAAAGTAACAAATGAAATTGATGATGCTTCAAAACATATTACGGTTTCTAAAGAGGAAAACATAAGTAATGTCAAAGAACCTGCTCCATTGTCCCCGGCTATAACTATTGACAATAAAAGGACGACCTCGTCAAATGCCGAAAACGCTAAACATGTTGTGTCTGAATATTTGAAGCATGCCAGAATTAATCTTATAAAGTCCCACGATGATATTTTGAACAACCAGGCAGATAACACCACTGATGATGATAATAATATTAAAATGAACATTGAAGAAAATGTCCAAAATGATGAATTACACGTTTCTGAAGCAGATGCTATGAAACTACCGTCATTAGAACATGATCCTGTAGCAAGGAAGGTAGTAATTGGAGTTGGCGGCGTGGCTTTCAAAGTAACCAAAGGGAAAGAATTTGAAAATAGTTCATCTTTTCCTCCAGGCAGACTCATGGAAGACGGTCGACGAGTGTGCGATTTTTGTAACAAAACATTCACCAAACCTTCACAGTTGAGACTTCACCTAAATATTCATTACATGGAGAGACCATTTAGATGTAGCGTATGTGCTGTTAGTTTTAGAACAAGAGGCCATCTTCAAAAACACGAGCGTTCAGGTTCACATAATAACAAAGTATCAATGACATCAACATTTGGTGCTGCCACGTCATTCAATCCGCGACCTTTTCGATGCTCTGACTGCAATATTGCCTTCAGAATTCATGGGCATTTAGCTAAGCACCTGCGAAGCAAAATGCATGTTATGCGTCTTGAATGCTTGTTTAAATTGCCATTTGGGACGTTTACCGAAATTGAGCGAGCAGGTGTTAGTTTGACTGATATTGATACAACAGACTGTGCAAGTTCGCTAGCAAGCCTGCAATCTCTCGCTCGGAAGCTTCACGATAAGGACCCCACCAAATTGGAGTACCGAGAGCCTACGAGTGCAGCGACGGGCGCTTTACCTTCAGGCCGGGACTCTTCCGAGGATGACGACCCAGGCATGTTGTGTGAAAAGACATGTGACAGTGAAAAGGATAGTGAGATGAAAACAGTTGATAATAGTGAAAGTCATGATAAAGAAACAAGAGTTAATTATAGTGCCACAGATAATTAGTGCCAAAATATATTAAGTAGGATATTTAATGTGCAATTTGTTTTTGTTGTTTATTTAAGATGTAATTATTCATATTTGGGTTAGACTCGGAAAGTGTGAAACAAAATAATGCGCTTTAATTATATACATTATTGTGTTTTGTTTCAAGATGATTGTGAACTATCTTGTAAATATCTCAAATTGAAATAGTTTTAACGTTGTTAAATTTGCTTCCAGTATAAGGCTTATGTATATTTGTTATTAGTAATTCTTTATAATTAGTATTAATGAAGATTTCTTTGAAATATTGAACCCTAAAAAAAATAGGAAGTTTTTTACAAACTTCACAATTCAAATAAAAAAAAGATAAAATCGTACAGTAACCAATCGTGGTCCAGTTTGAAGGAATATGCTTGAAATATCAATGAAACATATTACAAAAATTTAAGTGTAATCAAGTGTAAGTCGATAAGTACCCTAACTCTTTTGTATGTATTTTTATAAAATATATACCATATTATATTTATAATAATATGTAACAACTACTTCCAAAATACCTTATCTTAAAAAAAATTGGCATATCAAATCCATAAACGAAATTTAGAATATTATATTACCTACTAAATAAATTCTTGAAGAGTCTTCCATATCAAAAATAGTTTTTGTGCTAGATATTTGTTTTAATACTAGTTACTCTTCTGGGTAAATTCAATGAGTGTTCGCTCCCGAATTATATCATTGTTTGTATAGTGACAACTAGTGCAGCTCGATCAATTGCACCGGTTAGATTTAATGCCAATATTGATCGAGAAACGTTAGGAGGTATAGTTTGTACATAATGTACCTGTAAAGTTGTATCTGATGTTTATTAATAGATGTGAAAGTTTGAAACTAATGAAGATGATTTATATCCTTTTATGTAGTTTAAAACAAACAAGACAGAAAATATCACGTTAGTTTTAAACTTTAATATACTATTTACTTATCTGCTTAAATATAATATCAATTCCAGAAATATAAAGGTTAACATGTACTTTTCTTATTGTTTATCTCACATCTGTTCGAAAATAGTACAATAAGTTTGTATTAAACATTTTGAGAACTGGGTTTCAGAATTTGTTTTTATTTTTGCAACACTTCAATAAACATTCTGTCCCTAAAGTACCCGGAAATTATTATTTCAAGGACCTGTGTTAGAGATATTTAAAAAAATCTTTTTGCGTAAGATTGGTACAACTGTCATTGGTTGGCGGTGAAAAATAATCTTACCTCTGTCGAGTATTTTGTGAGTAGGTAATTAACATTTGTAACAAACAATTTTTATGGTTGCGTCGTTTTTTACTATGGCCGATTTTGTTGACCAACGTACTTGTGTTAAATTTTTGTGTTGTCAATATAATTTCTTTTGCCGAAACGCTTAAAATGTTAAAATAGGTGTTTGTACAATTGACAACATTTCATTTTTTATAAGGTACTGAAATTCGAAAACCATTTCGAGATTTTGGGTAAATCAACACAGAAAAAATGTTTTCATATTTTTTAACTTAGTAATTAAAAAGATATATTGAAAAATTTTCAAATTCATAGCTCATCGGACCTATACTCAGAAAGTCTTAGTCTCATTTTTGCACTCGTTAAAAAAAAGAACAAGCGTCAGTTTGACAGTGACGCTTATAAGACCAACAAACTTATCTGATGCTTATCTGTTCCTGGTGGCCAAAATTGGAACTACGTAAAATGCAATACAAAAACGGTATTTAATGACAGTTTTAAATCGATAGTAGCGACGCCGCCATCGGAACAGATAAGTTTGTCGGTCTTATACTGACGTACGTCAACTTAACGTACAACTGACACAAAGTTTTATTAATAGGTAGTGTTGTGTTGTGTTACCTCTTTACCTCAATAATCGCATCGATGGTTATCAATTCGCGTCGCATTAAGTTAAGCTTAATATGATTATATGTATAATTTTATATGATTGCAAAGTTGTATTTAAAGCACTGTACCACTTAAATGTAACCATCATTGTTTACTTACCCTACATATATATGTCGAATAAATAAATGTGTATTAGTATCAAGTCAGTCGACAATATTCAATAAATAAATATGAGATGCTCACTAATTAAATTAAGAAATAGGACAATAAAATTAAAATAATCCACCCAATCAACATTATCAGATACACCCGAAACCAAATGCAATAAAGTTAACATGAATAATATGGATTTAAGTATTTTATGTGTGTTAAATGTTAACTGAAACACAGTCACTCGGTTTCGTCTAGGTATATTTTTAGACATTTTGCCTATGTCAATTTTACTGAGAATTAGGCTCACTGATCGTATTATGAGATTAATTGTAATTCTTTTGGTGTCGATACTCGATATTTTTCGAACTCAGTAAGTGTCCCGTCCCTTAAAGATTATTTTTTAAAATGGCAAAAATAAGGCAGAGATAATATTTTCATTCATCCGACGACATTGACTTACGCTCTTTTAGAATGAGCAGTTTTTAAATATATTTTTTTACGGAAAGTAATGAAAATAATCGAAAAAGAAAAAATACGTATGTCTTATATTTTGAAAATCTTTCAAAATAGTAAAAAAAAGCAGCACATGAAAAAAATGAAATGTTGTCAATTAGTGTAAGTCAAAAACTCAGGCATACGAGAGGTATAAATCATTCATAGTGGCCTCCCTCAGTGGTCGGGTGTTTACCACGGACTGGAAGGCCATTCACTTCAACTGACTACGATCATGTCAATAATCTGAAGGAAAATGTAATGCAAAATCGCCGTGTGAGTATGGGACCGATAGCCAGAGACATCAGCGTACCAAAAACTACAGTACACCGCATATTGACCGACTTGTGGGTGGAGAACACGTGGATTGCGCGCCCGCCACGCACGACAACGCGCTAGCTCAAACAGTTATGATTATTCGTAGCTTTTTGGTCAAACATTCAATTAATATCGCTACGTAGGCACTCTACTAATTTGACTTTTTTCTCTCGCCTAAACTAAACTTAAATTACCATTTCGTAGATGGCATTTTGGACCATTGACAGTGGTGAAAGAAAATACGACGAAGGTGCTGAAGGCCATCCTGATTTCAGCGTATGAAAAGTGTTTCGAAGACTGGTTGAAGCGCTGGCGTATGTTTATTTCCTTTAATGGAAGTTACTATTTATAGGGGACAAAATAAATTTAGATGATTAAAACTACCACTTCAATTTTATTTACAATTTCCGGGTAATTTTGGGACACAGTAGTACCTATATAACTCAAAAGTGACTGACTGACTGTGACTGACATAGTGAAGTGATCTATCAACGCACAGCCCAAACCACTGGACGGATCGGGCTGAAATTTGGCATGCAGGTAGATGTTATGACGTACCTAGGCATCCGTTAAGAAGGGATTTTGATTAATTCTACCCCCAAGGAGATAAAATAGGGGATGAAAGTATTGTAGTCCATGCGGGCTAAGCTGCGGGCGGAAAGCTAGTGCAGGTATAAAGTTACCAACTACTTACCTACATACGAGTCGGTACCAATCACCCCGGTACCCCGCCCCGGTAACGGGGTCGTTGGGAAAAAATTGTTTCATCGACCCCGGTAGAACGGCCCCGTTACGTCACCGGGGTGGTTGACACTAAATAAGTGTCATCCACCCCGGTGAGATTTTTAACTGGGCGGTTAGCACAGATCAAGTATCATCTACCCCGGCGAGATTTCGGGGTGGTTAGCACACAGATTAAGTAGTGAATGTCGGGAAAACAAATGAATGTCCAGAAAATAAATGAATGTCGGGAATGTCACCCCGGTGACGTAACGGGGCCGTTCTACCGGGGTCGATTAAACAATTTTCTCCCAACGACCCCGTTACCGAGGCGGGGCACCGGGGTGGTTGGTGCCGACTCCCTACTACATAGTACATACGACTAGTACATACGACCATGGTTACGACTAACGCACGGTTCACACATGTCTCCGTTTACTGTACCGTTTTATCGTGTACGTTTTTTTCGTCGATGGCGTATGTATTACTGTATACAGAATACTGTGCCATGTATGAAGTCTACATACGCCATCGACGAAAAAAAACGTACACGATAAAACGGAACAGTAAAACGGAGACATGTGTGAACCGGCCGTTACGAGGAGACTCAGACATGGAACGACGAATTATATTTATCTTATTTCCTATTAATAATATAATAATTTATATAGAAACTGTATGACACTTGAACTGGTGGATAAAATCCAGAAGAAGATCCTTCGGGCTTGTTATCACCATTATCTTTGTATTTGGAGCAAGTACTTCATAAGACCGAAATAATTAACGATGATTAAAGTTTGTCTTTTACTACACGGTCACGCTAGGCTGGAGAATATAAATTAAAAGGTTTACATACATGATATTTAGAGCTAATAAAAAAGTGAAATATACATATCGCACCTTTGGTAGAACAAGGGCACAACTGTCAAAAATTGGCAAAATGAGTTAAGTATACAGAAATGCTTTAAAATGCACCTTCTAACTGAAGGGACAAAGACACACGTTTAATTCCTTCAAAAAACCGCCAGAGCGCACAAGCGGCGTTGTCTTTCTGGGGCAATTTTCTTACTCTGTTGGCGCGACAAAGTCTCATTGGTCATTTGTGGCATCGGCGGGGAGAGATGTAGTCGTCACTTGGAGCGCTAACGCCGTAAAGTTAAATATGCCCTTTGATGTTTTTGATTTCTGGAGTGACAAGGCCACATTTGTCACACTTATGCCCTGTTTATGATTTAAAAATTTGGAGGACAAAGCCGTTCAGACATTTGTGCCGTTGTCTGTCCAAGATTTGTTTTATTCCTAGGAATACCTAGGAAGACCTAGGTCTTAAAATTATTTTTTATATGTAAAGTTAATTTAAGTTTTATACTGGTATTTTATTTAAACCTATTTTTATGTGTGATTCCAAACAGTTTTAAGAAAGAATAATACCAATTTAAGTAAAATCTTTGTTACTAAAGGATTGTTTAAAATTTTATTAAAAAATAGTTTTTCTGTTAGGTTTTTTGTTAGGTTTATGTTCCTTTTATTGTGATATTATTATCTTATAATAATATTTTTTATTATACTATTTTTAAGCGATTCTAAAGATATTATCTAATGACCATAAGATTTCAGATTTTTGACGAAATGTGACGACTGATTACTAAGTTTTGATGTTTTTTTTGTAAAAAGTTACTGTGAAATGTTTAATGTATAAAAAAATACAACATTTACGCAAAAAAACACGGTGTTTTTAGTCAAAAACGATGCCAAATTAAAGCTTAAATATGGTCACATTTACAAAATATTTTACTTATTGGTGGAACAAGGGCACAATTGTACACCTATGTTAGAAAAAATTTTTTTTACAAAAAAACTACTGGTTTTTAATTATTGTAAACCACGCACTTAAAAAGAATATAGTATATAGTTTATGTCATGCAAAGGAGAATAACTTTAGTATGATATTGATAGAGCTAGGCCACATTCAATACAAAAAATATCTTAAAATGGCTCTCCTGTAAAATCGCAAAAGGTGCAGTTCTGCCCTTGTTCTACCAAAGGTGCGATATATTTTTACCACAACTGGTTAACTGGTAGGGGAAAAAAAGATTGACGTGCAAAAGTATTTTTCTAAAATCTATTTGCAGAATAAATGATTATTTTATTTTTATTTTTTTTATTTTACAAACACATTTGCTCAAATAACTAAGCTTGTCCAAAGTAAGCGATAAAGCTTACCAAAACATAAAATCGATTTATGGACGTAGGTATCGTCACATCGTTGTGTGGCACGAATAGTAGGTACAGATTTTAACGCGTGCTTTTGTAAATGCATAGAACATTCATTCATCATCATCATCAGCCTATCTGCCTATATGTCCCACTGCTGGGACACAGGCCTTATCTCAATTATGAGATAGTGTGGGCCATACTCCACCACGCTGGCCTAGTGCGGGTTGGTGGAGGGGTGCGTAAGGCAAGTAACCAACCTTAATGTCAGATGTTATCAAGCCGCCAAATGGCCTCTGACTAGGCTTGACGACTAATATTCATTAAAATTCATTACCTAAGTTAAATTTTTTGCCGGTATAATTCTCGAATATTTTTATTATTTTATTCTCGCAACGGTTTCTGCTCTATCCCCTAGGCCGGGCCTTGGGGTTTTTAGAGGGAACACTTGCACCAGCTGTGGTTATGGAACAGATTCTTTAAACTTTTTGGTACTATGCTATTATTTTCTATTCAACGAATACGTCCCTCATTGAAGGTCCTAGGCTATAAGTACGTATGTTTATCGTCTGCCACCCAATAGTAAACTGCTTATTTTGTGGATGGAGTGGCTAGATGGCGCCATGTGGAGTTATTCCTAGGATATATTTTTATTTATCAATAAGTTCATTGAAGGTACAGTCAAAAGCACGTCAGACGTAACACTTTGGACTTTGTACCGCTCTTATGTCGGGGGCATAAGCGCTATTATCGAACTGCAAGTGTATATCGTGATGTGCTGTTGACCGTACTTACTCGACTTCGCCTCGGCCATTTTTTTTTTACAAATGCGTTCACTTTAAATTCTTTCAAAAATGGATACCTAATATCAATACAAACAAAAAATGTTATGAGACGAAAACCCATAGGGAAATGAAAAAATGTTTTACCGTTATTAATAATATTTATTTATTTCTTCAACATTTTACACATCAAAAAGTCATTTGTGGAACTTAAGCCTATTCAACGAAGTGTCGATATCACGTTTTCCATTTTCTTTGCGTATCATCGGGCATCGAATACAACCACTGAAAATTTTGGTTAAGAAAATAATAGGAACTTTTTTAAATTTCTACTAAGTTTGATTTAGAAATACATTTTCATTAATAGAATTAAAAGTAGAAATGGAATGTCGCTATGGGAAATGAAGTTTTAGAAATTATTTAACGTGTTATTTAACAGCACTGTGGGAACTAAAGATTACCTTTGTTTATCAATTACAATTAAATACTTCCAAAAATTCATTTCACTATGTATCAATAATAATTATTACAAGAGTATTAGTTTAATAAAAAATAAAAGAATAAGAAGTTGCAAAATTATAAATAAATTTATAAATAAATTAAAAAAAAGCAAAGGCAAGGGGAAATAAATATTAAAAAAATTAAAGGTTACAGAAAAGCTCCTCAAAGCAAGCAAGGCAAGCACATAAAACCAAAGTAAGTGACATGCAAGCATAGCCAAATGTTAAATAAAATTAATCTTTTTCACATATTAGTACCATTCACCACATAATAAGTAAAAGTACATAAGTAATATGATATGATAATAAGTAAAAATAAAATTTTCCCTTTATACCTAAAAAATAACTATGAACACTCAATATTATTCGCAAAATTGAAGTCCCTATTATTATGTTTTTATACAACCAGATAACACACGGAATATAAAATTGACTGTGAATAAGGTGCATATCTCATCCTCTCTGTCTCTGCTTACAGTTCGTTCCTGTGGTAAGTAAAATATTTACGGAGTTACTGTATTACCCATAAAAATCTGAGTAGAGGTATAGCAAAATACTAGATTATTATTAAGATTATACTCAACCTGAAAATTACTATGTCGATAAGAACATTAGTCTTAATGAAGGTGATGTTTACTTGATCATCAGCCTCAGCCTGTTTCAGTGGTGAGTTTTTGGAGAGAGTCAGCAGTGTTTACTCGGTAGACTTTATTTTAAAATAGGAGCTTGATTAAAGAGCATAATTGTATGAAGAATGTTAAATGAGCTGACAGATATCTCTGAATAAGCAATGTTAGATAGGTAAGTAAAGTAAAAGTAGTAAATTGGAAAAGAAAATTAGAATTAATTTTAAATTTAAAAATCAAAACTTCAATAATAGGGTGGGTTCACATTCATAAATCAAATAGTTCAATCAAACAAGCCAACCTGTTTAACTGAACAATTTGATATATGAATTAACATAATATTTACTATGTTCCTGACTGAGAAATTTATTAGTTCCATCTGAAGCTCAACATGAACTGAAAAATATTAATCATCAAATAAATAGACAAAAAAATTATACTCAGTTTTCATAAAAAATAAGTAGGTAGGTACTTACCACATAAGTCAACGTTACCCAGAAACAAAAGCAGCACAACAAAACAAGACTACCCTAGTAGTTATTGACAATGAAGAAGCACAAACCATGCCGTAATTAAAACAAAAGAAAAATATTTTTAAAAAGGATACATCTCTTTGTTCTCTTCTTGTACATAATTCGGTAACCACATTCTCTGCACCTAATAGGATCTCTTGGTTTAATTTCATTTTCCCTGTGGCATTCTGAAAAATAAATAAAAGATAGTACCTACATCAACAGCCATTCGAACTGACAAATTTCTTTCAAACAATTTTCTCTTTTGTTAAGATACATTAAATTGTGTAAATAAAGGTTAAATTGTATTCCTTGTGGTTACATTTATTTATACAATATATCCCTGAACATTATTCTACAGCACTACAGCAACTATGGGAGCAAAATAACAAAAAATTGTGCAATATAATATCTACACTAATATTATAAAGAGGAAAGATTTGATTGTTTGTTTTTATTGAATAGGCTCCGAAACTACTGAATCAATTTGAATATTTCTTTGTCTGTTAGAAAGCTACACTATCCCCGGTGAACATAATTAGCGACGTTAGAACCATAGTGATCCAAGCCACATTTTCAACTTTTTGAGAAAATGAGGGAAACGCGTTTGAACTTGTTCCTGAAATTGTCCTATTCCAAAGTGACCGATATGAGTTTGCTTATGAAAATTGCTATAATAAGCACTTGGATCAGTGTGGCATGAAAAATATGTCTTTTTTTGGGATGTTTATAACAAAATATCGATTTTGACAAAAATGTCACTTGGATCACTATGGTTCTAACGTCGTCAATTATGGTACTTTTGCTCCCGGAAAAGTGGGGGAAGGGTGAGAATTTGAAAAAAGGAATTACGAGCAGATGAAATCGCAGGCGGAATAAGGCTAGTAATTAATAGACTTTTTTCTTAGCAGCAAAACACAAAAACTAAAATTAAGTACAGAACCTGTTGTTAACATTAGTATTAGTAATACCTTGTCAAATCATAAATTTTTCAGAAAATTGGTCTATTAACCAAAATAAAGAATTCAATTAGAATTTACCTCCACAGACGTAAATCATTGGCACTTTAGTGACCGACTGCTCCTTTGCCTGTGCATCTGCCATACTGCTATCAATTAATATAAATCAGAATATCAGGAACAATCTTTTTATAAAATTATACAAAACAACGTGGGGAGTGGGAAAATTCAGTAAAATCAGTAAAATATTATTACAACAGAGTTCTAGTTTTTTTATTTTTTTTTTTATTAATAATTTTTAACGGCTCTGGGATGTGCATCCATCAAGCCAAACAATATTTCCAATATTGCTTCTTCTAGGGAATTTTATTTCTTTAAAACTTGAATTGGGACTATCGTCATTTACATAGTCATTTATAAATTCTGGTACTAATCTTCATATTCTTCAATGAAATTATATTTCCTTAACAGTTGCAATTATATAGTCATATAGATATTATTTGTACGTATTTATGTTGCGTAGTATTGATGGCAGGTGGCGGGGTATTTCCTCATGTTTGTATATCTTCATTAAACTTGTTTAAATCTTTGATGATCTCTGCGACAGCTGTCATCGATTTGACAGCTGTTAAATTTCACAATTTTTGTCTGACAAATGTATGAAGAGAAATAACGTTCATGATTGTGGGTTCCCGCCCACTTAGAGATGTTCATTGCTTTTATCATTCGCTTACACGTAATAATCGATTATGAAATTTTAAAACATCGGAAAATTTTCATTTTGTTTATCTCTTAAAACGTACAATTTTATAATAAAAAATCAATTAATTTGATTAGAAGTAAGTCGGTTTGGATAAAACAATTTGAATATGATCGAACTCCGAAATTCGAAAATAATAATAGATTTACAAGATTGTTCGAGTGAGTCCGAATTGGATTCAGACGAAGATGATTTGGGTTGTGACTTGTGAACCTCTAACGTAGAAGTCAACACTGACTTTATGATTAATAATTGTTATTGCCACCATCATATTGCTGGTAAGCTCCGTCCCTGGTCCCAGGCTCTATCTTCCCATTGTTTATTTTATTTTTCGTCCAATTGTAATAAAAATCGTTGATTGAGTTGAGTCAATTTCTTTTTATTTATTCGACCATAAAACATCAAAATATGTACTTACTTATGTATATATTCTGACAATAACCAATAACCTTTATCTGTAAAGTCCTGATAAAAATAGGTGAATCTCTATGTGATGGACATTAAGCTGAAATTGGCTGTAGGAATCTGACAGGCATGGTTGCATTGCTGCAAACTGTATGTACAGTCAGCGTTTCGTCAACCTACTCAAATCTATAGGAAGCTGAAAATTTAGGAAAACAAAAAAGAGCACATGACATGTGTTACGAGCTTGTTTTAATCTAAGGTTACGAGTATCAAAAATAACGAAGTTACCACAAATTGGTACTTAATTACATATTATTAACATCCAGACACAGGACAAACACAATTCTTTATCACCTAAATGTTTTCGCATAGTCAAAGAGCATACCATGTGTCCTTTGTTTAAAATTACTTTTATTATGAGGTCCTCAATCGTTCAGTGTACATCGATAGAAGAATCGATTACTTATGAATCGAAATTTTAACATTCGTTCATGGTAAGACTACGCCTCTAGAAATGTCACTGCGACACCTGTCGCAGAGATCATCAAAGATTTAATAAACTCTAGGCCATCAATTAGAAGTAGTCTTTGAACGTTAAAGGCGGAGCACTGTAGAATTAAGTGATCAAGACTGGCTTCGCTACTGGAGCAATAATTGCACACACTTGAGTTCACAAGGTTGATTCGTTTAAGATGTGTTGCAAATTTTCCATGGCCAAATCGAAGTCTATTGATGGTAGTGATAAATTTTCGTGATGATGACTCTAACTTGAAATACCAGGGTTTTATTGACATGTTCTGCTGTATTTCTGCGTACCATTTTCCTTTGAACTGTCTCGTGTATTCCCAATCTCTGGACCAATAATCATACATTCGCATTTTTAAAATTGGGTAATAATCAGTTAATGGTACTGGTGGTGGCGGATATTGAGAGAAGTCAGCACGAGGAGTCTGAATTTTCATCATTTTATCTACTGTTTCGTTTCCAGTAATTCCAGTATGGGATGGCACCCAGAGTAGCTTAATCGGTTTTCCATTGTTATGCTTCAAATACTGACGAATTTCCAAAATGTATGTGTTATTCTTATATGATATTTTAGGATTCTCCAGGCAACTTAGAACGCTCAATGAATCGGTAACAATTAAAAATCTGGTAATTTGATCGGTATCTAGTCCTGTTATATATTTCAACGCTGAACATAATGCTTCTGCAGTAAAAACTGAGGTACTGTCATCAAGATTGAAACATCTACCAAACTTAGTAGTAGAGTCAAAGTATGCTGCTTTTACATGTTCTTTTGTCTTGGATCCGTCTGTGTAGATTATTCTAGCGGCTTGCATATTGTTTTCCACATAGCTTAAAAAGTCCTCATTACTCTTAATGTTACTAATACATATTTTAGGAACTGCCAATTGAATTTCTACTGTACTAAGGTTCCACTGATCATTATGGTCTATGTATTTACATAAATCATTTAATTGATTTACATGTTCTCCTTGTAATAAACGATTATCCTTATAAAAACTATAATATTGTTTATTAGCTAATATTTTAATGTAGTACTTTTCAGTAAGGTAATGTAATCTTACATCTATAGGCGGAATACCTGATTCTATTTCAAGAGAATTTATTGGTGTAGAACACATTGCTCCAGTTACAATCCTTAAGCCTTTATTCTGAGTTACTTCCAATTTTCGAAATAAAGAATGACTAATGATCTTACCATAAATTATTAACCCGTATTCATAATGACTTCTGACTATAGACTTAAAGATCATATTTAATAATTTTGGATCCATTCCCCAAGTTACACTAGCTAGATGCCTCATAACATTAATGCCCTTTTGCATTTTATCTACAGTCTTTACAACATGTGAATTAAAATTCAATTTGCTGTCAAAAATTATACCTAAAAATTTTTTCTCTGAGACTACATTAATATTTACAGAACAGTAACTTAACACTATATTTACAGGACAAAAATCAATTTTATTGCTAAAAACTACAGCTGAACTTTTATACGGATTAATTTCTAATTTAAGTTTTTCTTTATAATATAAGTACAATTTATTAAGGCTTTCATTCAACGTATTTTGAGCCTGTAGTAGATTTTTATTAGATGTGTACAACACAATGTCATCTGCATATTGTAATATTGATAAATTTTTAACATTAACGAACGAATGAAGCTGAGCAGTGTATAAAATATAAATAAGAGGTGACAATGTTGCCCCTTGCATGACACCTTTAAACGCTTGTTTAGGTCCATACAACTTTCTATCAAATTTAATATAAACCTCTCTTGAATGAAAGAAGTTGAAAATCCACTTACATATTTTCCCCGGGATATTATAACTGTGTAAAATATGTACTAAGCATTCTAAATTTACATTATCAAATGCTCCGCTAACATCTAAAAATACAGCAACTACATATTCGTTTTTCCAGAACGCTTCTTGAATGTCACCACCAAACTTTAATAAACTGTCGGTCGTACTTCTACCTTTTCGAAATCCGAACTGATCTATCGCTGCTATTAATCTGGATTCCATGTATACCTCTAATCTAGTTTTTAACATATTTTCAAAAATTTTACCTACACACGAAGAGAGTGATATGGGTCTATATGAGTCGGCTAAACTAGGATCCTTATCTGGTTTTAGAATAGGTACTATAGCATTTACCTTCCATGAACTAGGTATTAAATTGTTTTGCCATAATAAGTTATATATTCTGAGTAGAATTAATTTAGCTGAGGAATGAAGCTTCTTAATTAAAATGTAGGGAATGCTATCCAAACCAGGAGTAGTATCTTTCTTACTATTTAACGATAGGTTGAATTCCTCCACAGAAAAAGGCAGATTTAAATGTTTATTTAAGTCATTACTTTCAAAAAGCTCATTCAAACTGTTGAAGTCGTGTATTGGCTGATTCGCGGCAATTTTATTAATGAGATCATTTACGAAACTGTCATCTTTAGACTTTACTGATGATTTCTTATGATTAAATATTTTAATTAATTTCCAAACATCACTAGTTGGTGTGTTGCGGCTAAAATTTGAACAAAAAGATTTTGTTCCTTAATTGTTCGTTTTTTCAGAGCATCTAATTTTTTATAAATTAAATAATTTTCTATTGTAGGATATTTTCTATAGGAATGTAAAGCTAATTTACATTGTTCAACCGCCGAGGAGCATGTATCATTCCACCAAGGAACAGGTTTATGAGTTCTTTGCCCACTATTTGATACCCTATGTACTGGAACGAATTCTTGCCTTAAATCCATAAGCAAACCACAAAATTTCTCATAAGCTATAAGAGGATCAGATTCCAACAATAGTTCATCAAATAAGCCCACCGATTTTAATGAATAACCAGACCAATCAGCCTTTTTATACACGAACTTCTCGAAACTCTGTGAATATTCATAAACGTCTGCTTTTATGACCAAGTTTACTACTGTAGGAAAATGATAACTACCCAAATTATCATCAGACCATACAGACCACTCTGCTGAACCGGCTATACAAGGAGTTGCAAAAGCTATGTCTATGGCTGAAGCTGATTGATTAGGTCTATTAAGAGTTGTAGATTCGCCCGTATTTAAAACGCACATATTAATTTCTTCTAACATATCTAATATCTGAATCCCCCTAGGTTTATTATTTGAAGATCCAAATATTGTGTGGTGTGCATTAAAATCACCCATTACTAAAACAGGCGATGGTAAAGAACTAATAATATTTTTTAAATAAGAAATTGGAAAACGGCCTTGCCTAGGAGGACAGTATGATCCTAAAATTGTAAGTGGGTGGTTTTCTGTTTCAACTTTGATGGCAATATTTTGAACTTTGTCATTCGATAACGTGGCAACTTCGGAGCACTTTATATAATTTTTAACCAAAATGGCAACACCTCCATAGCCATTGTCACTGTCTCTCCTAAATATTTTATAACCTCTAATATTTACATTATCTGAAGGTTTTAACCAGGTTTCATTTAATATACAAATATCTACATCTACTTTATATAAAAAATCCGTAAATAAAAAAAGCTTTGGTTTTAAACTTTGGACATTGTGTTGTACGATCTTCAAAAGACCGCTACAGCTATCCATCCTTTTTTTTACTAATTTTTTGGATGAAAAGTTCTTTAATCGTAGATGTATTCACAGGTAAATTGTTGTCTTTGCTACACAAACACAACAAAATTTCAACAATCGCATTCAGTATCTTATCATTATTTATAACATCAGACATAATATCTTTGTTTTCTTTATTAATCTTGTTTTGATTTGGATTCTGGGAAGAACCCGCTGCCTTAGCAAAAGTTTTTTTAAGGGCTGGGAAAAAGGAGCCCAACGTTTGTTTATTCATAATTTTATCTTTATTTTCATTAATTTTTTGTTGCTTGACTGGGCATACTTTTGCTACAGCAATGTGTTCTCCTTTACAGTTGATACAAAGAGGCTTACCTACATTAGTGCATTCTCTGTATGAATGTGATTCTGAGCAGATTGAACACACAATCTGCCGTTTACAATATTTGGTAGTATGGCCAAAGCCCATACACTTATAGCATTGCACTACTGGTTTTATGTATTCTTCCACAGGCAATATAAATAATAATAATAAATAAATCCCTGGACATTATCAAGATTTCCTGTGAGCTAATCAGTTTATCAAACAAATGTTTGCAAGTTAGATCTGTTGGAATATATTTTACAACGCCAATACACTCTGAAGTTGAAGCAGGGATGAAGGCTTTAATTTCATGTGAAGATAAGAAGCTGGAATTTGCAAGCAATGAATTAGCATTCTTCGGATTGTCAAATAATATAGCATATTTCAATGCATTCACTCGTTTGATTTCTTTTACACCTTTATTGTACCGACTGAAAATCTTGTTTAGGTATATTGGATCTTTGTTACCGAATTTTATATTTTCATTTGAGCTTTGAATATAAACAGGGAATACTGTTCCTGGAGAATTTTCAGGGTAACTTCTGACATGGTTCTGTTTGTAATAGGGAGCGAATTTATTTTCTTCCTCATCTTCAGAGCTCATATCAGGAGGCTCCTTTTTTCTCTTCTTAGATGGTTTATTCAAGCTACCACCACTTTCAGAGCCCATCGCACCTTTTTCGTGAACTTTACTACTCAAAGTAATGGAAAATTGAATTAATAAATAAAATTATAAAGGGGTTTGAAGATTTTGGCCTTCCTACGCGTCCGCCATTTTGATTTTTTTTCAAAATAGCGT
Organism: Mecyna flavalis; assembly: GCA_949319885.1. NCBI lineage: Eukaryota > Metazoa > Arthropoda > Insecta > Lepidoptera > Crambidae > Mecyna > Mecyna flavalis. The sequence continues at coordinate 8,411,159 of OX439426.1, forward strand.
TCACTTAAAATTGTATCAAAAATCGATACCTTATATTAATACAATCAAAATATGTTATGAGACAAAAACCCGTAAAGTGTCACATTTTAAAGATATAAGCCACCAAAGTAAAATTTCTTTATTTTGAGGTTTTTTTTTTCTCAAGTTATAGTTCACATAAAATTCATTCAAAAATAGATACCTGATATCAATACAAACATAAAATGTCATTAGACTAAAACCCGTGAAGTGTCACGTTTTAAAGATATAAGCAACTAAAGATTTATTTTGAGTTTTTTTTTGTCTCAAGTTATAGTTCACATAAAATTCATTTAAAAAATGGGTACTTGACATCAATACAAACATAAAATGTTATTAGACGAACACTCATAAAGTGTCAAGTTTTAAAGATATTTGCAACTAAAGTTTTACTTGTTTCTTTTGAGTTTTTTTCCCAAATTATAGTAATAATGACATCTTATGACATTTTATGTTTGTATTGATGTCAGGTACCTATCCATTTTTGAATGAGTTTTATGTGAACAATGACTAGACACATAAAAATCTTAAAATAAAGAAGTAAGACTTTAGTTGATTATATCTTTAAAACGTGACACTTTACGGGTTTTTGTCTAATAACATTTTATGTTTGTATTGATATCAGGTATTCATTTTTAAATGAATTTTATTTGAACTATAACTTGAGACATAAAATAAATCTTTAGTTGCTTTTATCTTCAAAACGTGACACTTCACGGGTTTTCGTCTAATGACATTTTATGTTTGTATTGATGTCAGGTATCCATTTTTGAATGATTTTCATGTGAACTATAACTTGACACAAAAAAATCTTAAAATAAAGAAGTAAACCTTTAGTTGCTTATAGCTTTAAAATGTGACACTTTACAGGTTTTTGACTAATAACATATTATGTTTGTATTAATGTAAGGTATCGATTTTTCATAGAATTTTAAGTGAACGCTATTTTGAAAAAAAATCAAAATGGCGTACCACAAGGTAAGCCAGCCTCAATACAAAAATCTTCAAACCCCTTTAAGCAAAATTTATCGAACTTCCCGCCTCGAAAGTTCCCGCCTTTTCAGTTCTAGAGTTCAACTGACAGTGACAGATACACAGTGTGACCAGATTAAATTTTACGAAAAAAAATCCGAGGGTGTGTGTGTGTGATATATTTATGTGCGTTACTCTAGCGGAAAGTTCAAAATATTAGCACGTCTAGAGATGAAACAATATAGAATAATTTGTGCATTATATGCACTGAGGTCCATTATAATACGCGCGGTGGAGATCAGTGATTATATGCTGTAAATGTGCACCAAATATAAAATTTGTGCCTAGTGGGGTTTCTGAGATATTAATGAAAATACGATTCCGCCAGCGTAACGCTTGAAAACGTTATCCTGGCGGAACGATTTTTACCTATTGGTCCTAGGACAATTTTAAGTAGCATAAAAGATAGCTTAAATTTGTGCCCTAAAGTAGCCACGCAGCGGCATTTGTGCCCCCCGTAGTTTTTGAGTAATTGCAAATGCCGCTGCAGTAACGTTTGGCTTATTTTCCATATCTTCAGAACAGCTGAACGTACAGAAATGATTTTTTGTGAGAAGATGCCTTGTAATTTGTGCAAATTTGTGCCTTCATAGTTATTCCAAAGAAATACATGGTTAATGATTTAAAAAAGATTTTCTAAAAAACGAAAACAGCCTCTGCCTTTTGAACTACTTACGATAGGCGCTGAATGTCTCAAATAGCTGATGCCTTTTTGATACAAGGTTCTTCTGACAAAATTTAATAACCCTACGTCTGATATTGACGAAATAAATCAACTTTTTGAACTGAAAACTGTTTACTTATTTCAAGCCGCAAATAAGGGAGTTTGAATAACGTAACGATTCCCATTTTTTGTCAAAAATCTGTGCCTTTATTCAAATAGACACACACTAAATTTCAACTCTGTACGTTCTGTAATTACCCGTAAATTAAATAAAATTAACAAGTAAGAACATTTAGATTATTACCCGACCAAGTATGAAAGGTCATAAAAAACCGATCGTGCAGTACTTCAAGCCAACATCTTTAAATTTGTAGGATAACTGTCGGTACACTCGTGTAAACAAGTTTTAGTGTGAAATCGAGGTGATTTTTTTTTCAATGCTTCATTTCTAATAACTCGATCATTTAATAACCTATTTTGAAAATTCTTTTTTGTTTGGGAGGGTCCACTTTCCGTTCTGTCTGCCCCAATTATCAATTAAACTAACAAGAAAAATATACCTACTCCAAGTGGTGAAAAAATTTGGTGATCTTAATTTGATTATCTATCAGAGAGGTGGTTGTCGAGGGGTGATAATATGAAATAAAAAACTACTCTTCCGCCTTATAGTTTAATAAAAAATATTTATTTTGTTCTTTGTTCGTCTTAGTCTTACATAGTAATAATATTTTTTAGTATTAATACGAAAAGATTAATACTAAGAACATTAAATAAAAAGCAACGTAGGCTCTTATTCGTAATTTGTTTTCACTTTTTCGAAACGACAATAATTAACTTAATTAACCGCTTTTCTACATCACTGTACTATCGAGGACACTCGCGCGTGATCACTTCGTAGAAAAGTTCCTTTAAGCGCATCGCACCGGACATAAGCTACACCTGCCCCTGATTGGTTACGTATTTTTACTACGTTTTACTATTATCCAATAATATTTCTGAGAATTGTCGGTGTCACTGAGAATTGCATTTTATGATTTCTTAATTTATGTGAAGTATGAACCCTATCTGCATTGCTTTAGAGGTCAATTTTGTTTGACGCAGACAACTGCAACAGTGTTCATCTTAAACTGAAAGTTGTGAGAGGGGTGAGAGGGACAATAGTTGTTTACATTAATGTGTTTGTAATTTGTAACCGTCCTTGGGATCGGTCTGTTTTTTGCATTCGTGAATTACCGACATCTCTCCTATTTTTTCGTCAAGTGATCCCTACGACCTCTGCCTTCTTACCGGACCGATTGATTTTGTTTATTTATTTATTATAGAGATATTTATTTATTTATTTACTTATTGTTTGATTTTTTTCTGCTGTCTATACTAAAAATAATGATGTGACGAACCAAAAATTAAAAATTAAGAAAGAAAGAATTTACTGTAGAAAATTAGAACTGTGACGAATTAACACATACCTACTATTTTCTGCGACGAATTTACTTTGTGACGAATATCAATAACCCATTTTTTTAATAAAGCCAAATTATATTAAGTTCTTAAATATATTCGACCCATGTGGGTAATGTGATTATTTGTATGCTTGAAATAAACATTGGGCATAATTATATTTTACATATTGATAAATCATCGATTATTTTATGTTTTTGTAATTTTCTTAATATTTCAACCATGTTTCTTTCTATTCTGTATTTTTATTCTAAGGTAATGAATTCATAATGACCTTGATATCTTTGTTATGTGGCAAAGTCATTTAGTCAGTTCATCTTTCTTACCAAAAAACTGATTAAAAAGTATTGTCTTTATCAAAAATATATATATGTATATATATAATTAGTATCGATACAAGAAATTTAATAAGGTATATAACAAGGTTAATGTATCGTTCCTTTAGCTTTCCCCTTAATTAGACCATTTCTAGTGGTCCATTCATTGTTAAATGTTTAGATGTAAGAAACCAATAAACAAAAACTCGAATCCTAAAAATGTTGTATTATTCATCCCCGGTAACTTTAATTACCTAAAGTCAATTAAACCTCAGTAGTAGGGTAGGAGACTAACTACCTACCTATAAATTTTTTAAAGATTTTGTTTGTTACGCTTTCTTGCCTCAAACCTATATATATAAAAAATAATGCCAATTTTCGTTGTGTTTTTATAACTCAAGAACGGGGTCACCTATCCAAACCAAATTTATAGGCTTTGTTTGGACTATTTAGTAGATGGTTTATGTGAAGTTTGCACAAAATCGGTCTTACCCACCCTGTCGGACAGAGTGGAGATTTAAAATATATACAAAAAGTAATAATAATTTCATTTATTTCAGATCAAATAATACCTATCCATATTATAAAAAAAACATTATAATAAATAAAATAATACAAATAAAAATAAAATTAATCAAAAGTAATAAAAATCACAATTAAAATTATTGTCAGACCGTTCAAATAATGTCAACATAAACACAAATTGAAATTAACCACTCAACGCCGAACCGGCACTCGGGTGCCGCATAACAATAGATTTTCTATTGTATCTAGTAATCCGGGGCTAGAAGGATAATTGAATAAAATAAAATCAGGATTAAAATTATAATTATAATAATAAATAAAATTAGACTTGATTATGAACTACAAAAATACACATACACATACGCTATGCTCGCACTTTTTACTGCTTCTGTGCCTGCGTGTAGCGAGATTCCTAATATGCGTTGAGCTTGAGTAGTTTGAGTTTATTGCTTGTGCGCATCGTATTAGCAACGGTTTGGCAACGCCGTATTATGCGACGTTGCCGAACCGGGGCTCTGCGCCGCTCAAACCCAAAACATGAATGAATGAAGGGCGTGGCTTGAAGTGCGCGAGAAAACGTTATGTGCAAACAATTTTAGCCCTTAGACTGATCACGCGCCAGTGTCCTCGATAGTACAAACAAGAGAAAAGTTATGTATATAAATTAAGAAGGTACGTTAAATGTTCTTAAAGGCCGCTTTTTTATGACCTTTCATACTTGGTCGGGTAATAATCTAAATGTTCTTACTTGTTAATTTTATTTAATTTACGGTTAATTACAGAACGTAGAGAGTTGAAATTTAGTGTGTGTCTATTTGAATAAAGGCACAGATTTTTGACAAAAAATGGGAATCGTTACGTTATTCAAACTCCCTTATTTGCGGCTCGAAATGAGTAAACAGTTTTCAGTTCAAAAAGTTGATTTATTTCGTCAACACGGACGTGAAAGAAAGATCTTTCTTTCTTTCACGTCCGTGTTTCGTCAATATCAGACGTAGGGTTATAAAATTTTGTCAGAAGATTCTTGTATCATAAAGGCATCAGCTACGTACGTGATACATTCAGTGCCTATCGTAAGGAGTTCAAAAGGCAGAGGCTGTTTCCATTTTTTAGAAAATCTTTTTATAATTATTAACCATGTATTTCTTTGGAATAACTATGAAGGCACAAATTTGCACAAATTACAAGGCATCTTCTCACAAAAAATCATTTCTGTACGTTCAGCTGTTCTGAAGCTGGAAAATAAGCCAAACGTTACTGCAGCGGCATTTGCAATTACTCAAAAACTACGGGGGGGGGCACAAATGCCGCTGCTTGGCTACTTTAGGGCACAAATTTAAGCTATCATTTATGCTACTTAAAATTGTCCTAGGACCAATAGGTAAAAAATTATTATTATTAAAAATCGTTCCGCCAGGATAACGTTTTCAAGCGTTACGCTGGCGGAATCGTATTTTCATTAATATCTCAGAAACCCCACTAGGCACAAATTTTATATTTGGTGCACATTTACAGCATATAATGCACAAATTATTCTATATTGTTTCATCTCTAGACGTGCTAATATTTTGAACTTTCCGCTAGAGTAACGCACATGATATATTTTGGTTGTTTGTCGAATTGTCGCGGAGATTCTGAAATTATTATTTTCTAATTTCGGACTTCGATCATTTCAAATTGTTTTATCCAAACCGACTTACTTCTAATCAAATTAATTGTTCTTTTTTATTATAAAATTGTACGTTTAAAGAGATAAACAAAAGAAAATTTTCCGATGTTTCAAAATTTCATAATCGATTAAAGTGTAAGTGAATGATAAAATAGCAATGAACATCTCTAAGTGGGCGGGAACCCACAATCATGAACGCTATTTCTCGTCATACATTTTGTCAGTCAAAAATTGTGAAATTTAACAGCTGTCAATTGTCAAATCGATGACAGCTGTCGCAGAGCGGCAGAGATCAAAGATTTATTAAACCATAATTATTTTGATGAAATTGATTCAAATTCAATACCACAGAACAGTGTTCAATACCTAACCATAGAAAAATTTTACTCACAAGCACAGAACAGATTCTCAGTTCTCACAAGCCTAACTCTTTCAGGATAAAAATGCATTTCCTGGACAATTTCGACCCCGAAACTTCTGCTCGTGAACGTCGTAAATTGAATCGAAAAAGTTACTTTATAAAGTAAGTGTACCTATTTTCTATTTTATAGCTTTCTTAAGTTTTATAGAGCTAGACAAAATCGCACATCTCTCACCAAATTTTACTGTAATTTAGTGTATTGCGACTGTGAGCCATTAGTTCGCTGTGAGCATCTTTTATTTCTACCATCCCTGTATAGGGTTTTGCAGATACTGACAATACCATGTAATACTACCAAAATCAATTATATAAAGCCTTTATTAGGACACAATAACTAGTATTTGAACATTTGATTACAATTATTCTTAATTGCTAGTTGATCCCCTTTCTAGGGTCTTCTCCAAACATTTTCAAGTGTCTTTGTCCTTTTCCTTACATATCCAACGTTTTCCTGCCACAGAGGAAATATCATCGGCCTAGTGCTTGAAAGGCCGGCCCTCATTTCTCTTTTCTATTGGACCTCTCTATGCCGTCACTTAATGGACCATCTGTCAACGGTCATACGGGCTATGTGGTTTAAACATTTCACTTTGCCTCTCGGGGCCTTATGGCCTTACCTCTAGTGTTCTCAAAATATTATTGTTTTTTCAGTCGAAAACGTAAAAGTATTTATAATGAGCGAGGCCAAATAGCTGCTACTGGGAAAGATCTCTGCGATTGCTTGGATGAAAGATGTCCTGGATGCCACTTCCCTTGTCTCAAATGCAGCTCAAATAAATGTGGACATGAGTGCAGGTAAATATGATTATTTTAAAAATAATAATGTTTAAAATTATTCTGACATTTTCTTTCTTCTGAAAATTATTTGCTTACTGCCTTATTTTAACCTAGACAAACTTCCCCATTTAACGGCTTCAATTGGGCTGATTTCAGCCACAGTAAATTAAAAGGCATTCTACTTTTCTTAACCAGTGGCTGCTTAGTGGGCCAAAGGGAAAAGATTTGCTGTTGTCACATTAGTGGAAATTGCTCTAAATGGAAAAATAAAGATATGTTTCTATTGTATTCCTGTTTGACCCATGTAGGGCAAAGACTACTGTAATTATTTTTTTAGCCAATTTGATCCCACTGTTGAGGAAAAGCCGCCCCTTCAAGACTACTGTAATAAACGGGAATAAATTGAAATGACAAGATATTCCTGTCAAATAAAATATTAAATTTCATGATCTTCCTTTCATTACAGATGCTATGTTCCTTAGGAAAAAATAATCCTTATGATTAATACTTTCGACAGTTATCATAAAATACATGGTGTTATTTTTCACATTTTGCGAGTTCGAATCCCGGTAGAGGCAGGCGATTTAAAAAAATCTGTGAATGAAGTTCTATTAAAATGATTTCTTCTTTCAGTAAAATATCCTACCTCCAATATTTAATATACTTTCCCTACGTGTGGCATGGCCGTGGGACTCCCTGTATAAACATTTTTAAAATTAAAACAACAACTATGTATAAGTATAATAATTTTTATTCACGAATATTATTTTCAGAAACAATAGGAAATGGATGTATGATAAAATAGAAATAGAAGGAAATGATTTTGTAATAAAAAATGAATATAAACATAAATAAGTGACATTTTTATATATATTTACTGAGTCATATTAATCATTGGCCAGTAATTTGAAAAAGTATTCAACCTCCCCCTCTCCATCCTCGGGGAGGTCAGTGCAGTGGACAGCATTATGAACAATTGTTTTACCATATTGTGCTCTAATGGACTCTGGATAAAGTTGACGACATAAATCCTGTGAATTGATATTGTGGTATAATATTATTTTTCTTTAATAATTATTATAAAACTAGTGATTCCATTTTGTTGTTTTATTTTCACTAATAAGTACAAAACCCACGTTTCTCTTAAACAATAGTTACAATCCAAATTATAAACAAAACCAAAAATGTCTTCGTACCCAAAATGTACTCAACATTAGCTCCTTAACTTTGCATAGTGCATAGAAGCCTGTATGCCGTGGCCCTATGTCTACGGCACGGCACCGGCCAGGGATCCCTTTTTTACGCATAACTTTTTTTGTCCTAATTTAATATGGCATAACGAGTTTGGCATATTTTTTTGTCATAATATATTTTGTCATAATTGTCCTTTCTCATAGTTTCTCATACTGTTTCCGTAAGCTTAAAATATCGTTTAGAGTTAGACTAATGTTTTTGCTCTAATTTTGAGTCGCATAAAATTGTTAGACATATTGTTAAGTTATTAAATAATGTAACAGTAGGTTAAGGTGCGGCCCTAAGCCGCCAACATGTTTATTTAAATAGGAAAAGTATTTCCAAAAGTTATGGCTTTAGAATATTATGCACTTATTAGAAACATTTATTAGAAGGTAGGATGCCTAAAAAAATTATGCCTATTAAGTTACATATGCCAAAAGAATATTATGCGTAACTATTATTAGAATAAATAAAAGTATGCCATGTTAAATTATGACAAAAAACTTATGCGAAAAAATAGGGAACCCACCGGCCGCCGCGCAGTCACGCTACGCGGCCGTGCCTGGCCTGACAGGCCGCGCCGCTTATCATGATGCGCCTGTATAACGCAAAGCGCAAAATGTTATGAAAGAGAAGAAAGTAAGGGCGGGGGGAACTAGAATAACTGATTTACGACCAGTGGCAGAGCTAAAAAGAAAGTCCCGAATACGGGCGCCCCCCCCCCCCTCCCGTCCGGCTTTTGGCACACGCACAACCGGTCTTTTAAAAAGCTGAGTCCGATTTTTTTTATTTTAGGAGCTGGCAAAGTAAATTTCGACCAATTTGTATGATAAAAGTAAAAATTATTGCTGCTTAAGACAGTACCTAAGTATAACAATAAAGTATTAAAAAAATATCTTACCGGATCTCTGGGACCACATAGTTTTCTAAATTCGCACACACAATTTAAATTTGGATCGAGGCATTTGACTTCAAGTGCAATGCATTTACCCTCGGCTAAATGTATGCACATTGCCTAAAAGTACATACATAAGTAGGTACATAAAATATTTTAAAATTACATTTTAGTAAATATTATGATTTTTAAATAAATAATATTGAGTTTTTCTTACCTCGTACTCGGGTAAAACGCCTTTGTAGATTTCATAAAATTCTTCAGCGTTGGCTAGTTTGACTGAGAACATTGCCATAGCCGATATGAAGAATTTTCCTGAGGTAGATATTTGCTCAAGAATAGCCCCCACGTTACCTTCAAGTACGGCATGAGGCTTAATCACACAGCATGTGCAATCCTTAAAAGTCGCTCGGAATGGAATTCTAGGTAATCCCTTATCGTAACCAAAAAATAACTCGAGTATCTAAAAGTAGAAAACCAGAGAGATACTTAGTCGTTGAGCCTATTAAATTACCAAATGCAACGCTGCAAAAATCGCTGTAGGCAGAGATGGGCCCCGGGTGGGGCCCCACCGGCCTAGGGTGGGGCAGCAGTCAGTAATAATAAACTAACCGGCAATAAAACCTGGCCACTTAGCTTTTTTCATACAGACGTGGTCACTTTAGCGTCTCATAGATAGAAAACTATGTATTTGCAGCTGTGCAATGATTATTACGTCAATGGAGAGGCCAAAATCCCGATTAAAAAGTCACAGTTTCATTCAAGAATTTACACTAACCGCTCAACTTTCTCAAAAAGGAAAAACAATCAAGTCAAAATTCATGTGTACGGTATATGGAGCGTCGAGTTCGGTTTATTGCTTTTCCTTTTTGAGAATAGTGAACGAGTTTTGGCAATTTTTGAAACTGTGATTCGATAATAGGGCGTTTGGCTTCTCCATTGAAGTAATTTATTTATTTATTGCATGTCACATTGCGATATAGGTATATGTAACTAGCAAACTACATAATACTTCGTCTTACCCCGGTAATTTTTTTCATACAAAAAGGTTACACAATATTGCTCCCTGTACCTGTATGTACACGGAAAAAAGATTTAGTTTTTTAGATTTGGTTAGGTAGCTTACACCCTGGCTAGCCCATGGACCCGAGCATTATGTAATGATCGGTTGTCTCACTGATGTAGTGAGGGATGGAAAACCGTAAGTAAATGTAAAATCAACCATAGGTAAAATTAATAAATGAAATGTGGTATGTAACCTCGTTGGCATCCTCTAGTGTATTGCATCCATGTGCCGTATTCCGCAGTTTATTCTCTCCGTATAAAGCACGCAGAGTACCTGGAGCTGCATCTTTTGGGTCTGTGGCTCCTAAGCAGTGGCGCCATTTCGCTACAGCATCTGGGGCTACCAATTCGAGACCTATCACTTCCCCGGTTGTTACGTAGTCGATTATTATCCTGCGAAAGACGTATTTAATGCACGCAAATATAACGCCTCGGGCAGGTAAGTACTTTGAAGTAACTTGTACTACTGAATTCAAATTATACTTCTTAGCGCTTTAGTTACTAATAGAAATACAATAATATTCTACTTATTAGTTGTTCTGTACTAACGGTAGCATGCTGTTCCCAGCTATATTTCTATAAAGAGCCATTGCAAAATCTTTGCTTATCTTTCCATTTTTCATTCGTACTATGCGAAAACCTTTTTTCATAATGTATGTTATTATTTTACCGTGCTCACTGGGTGGTACTGGTTTAATGAGTGCGAAAGTACTGTAACAAAGAAGAACTAGTTTAATTACTTATCTGACTCTTGCGACTTTCGATATATTCCATCGAGAGTCTCTTTGTGGCTACTTACTGCGGGAAAAGGCCTGTACCTAAGTACTTACCTATCATTGAAATCAATTCGCATCGCTACAAGGAAAGGTACTGGTTTAATCCCCATGCTTGCCAAATGCTTGGTGATCACGAACTCGAACTGTGTCCAAAAAAACCGAAAACCAACCCGGGAAATGAACCCAGGACCCCCGAGATCAATACCCGGTACTGAAACCTCATTTTAAATAATGAACGAAAATTTTAAAGGTTGCGTTTTACCGACCTTTGGACATTTTTAAACAAGGTTCTTCTGGTAGCTGGAGCACAATCAGTAATGAGAAGTAGTTTAGAGAAAATATTCACAATATTCCCTATTTGTAACATGCCCAAATTAATATTTGGTAGTTGTACTCTCCTAAGTAAATTTTTGCCTTTTTTTGCATTTATCACTTGGACTGAGTTATCAAATGGGAAAAAATTCAAAGTTAACTCCACAATTTCTTCGGCGTCTTCGTCGTACATTTCACACAGAAAAGTATATTTATCAAAGTAGTCGTACACCTGTAAATGAGGTAGGTATTGATATGTAGGTAGGTATAGGTAGGTTTATTCCTACCTACCTATTCTACCTATTAGGCTATACTTAAGTACTTATTGCCGAGAATGGTAGCAGCATTGTTTTTTTGTGCCTCCATAACTAGCCTGGGCAACCTGGGGTAGGCGAGCTGTGTGTAGGACTCGTGCAATTCTATGCCCCTGTCTTTATGAAAACTGCATGGTGCAGTGAGAATACCCACTAAACCTCACTGCGCTCCTGCATTGCCGTCGTCAGCGTCTCTGGGCTAGGACAGACCCTGACAACCTGCCCGCCTCTTACAAGGTGGCCTTGCCTCTCCCCGGCGGCTGAGGGAGAGGGAGAGGGATGGACAGCAACGGCCGAGAGCGCCTGGTCGATGCCACCCGTCAGGAATTGTGGCCTGTGCAATGCAGGCGGAGGTGTCTCACACATCTGACCCACAGCTTATTGCTAGGGAGAAGAGACGATTAATCATAGGCCCGTTTTCTACTCCCCTTACTCTCATGGCAGCATCAGCTGACGTAATGTATCAAAGCAATAATTGAATCTTGATGGGTCAATAAAAGTTGAAGGATATTGAGGGATTATAAACAAAAACTATAATAGTTGAAAAAGATGGGCATCAGAGATATTCAGATGCAAACATAAAATTTTACCATTTTAGACTTGCAAGAAGCGAGATATATTATCACACTTTTCGTTTACTGATGGTATTTTGACTTTGTCAATCAAATAATAATGATTTTTTTACGATGAATCGGTGTTGGTATAAATAGCTTGGAGAAGTAAATAAAAGGTGATATTATAAATAATTATATTTGTCCTTGCGCCAGCATTAATAAAAAAAACAAATGTCAACGTCAACTCCGAATGCCGTTTTTGTTGTGCATCAAGCCGAAACCTTAACGATTTTTATAATTTTACTGGCGTATTTACGGATTGATAAATATTTTATGCAGATTTTTATAATTTGTTAATTCTGATTCTGTGTTCTAATGGTAAAATAAAATGGTAATATGTTCAATGTATTTTTATAATCGTAAATAAAATCATAACAGTAATGTTTATTTTCAGGAAGGGGCTTATAAAGACAAATATTCGTTCATTGGTGAATGGTATGATAATCAAGCAAGCCTTGTACGTCGGTTCAATGTATTTTACTATCCAACAGATGATACAATCGAAATGTTTGATCTTAAAAATCGGAAAACCTTTGTGAGAAGAGTGAAAGTTAATGGCATTTCCTTAGATAGTTTTTACATTGGTTGTACGCTGTACATTTTGGGCCGCCTTATAAAAATAGTAGATTTTGCCTGCGAGGATACGCGAAAAAGATTGCACAAAGATATGCAAGTGTAAGTGCTAAAATTTCCTTATTATAATTTTTCAATCCTACTTAAAATAATATTGCTGTATATCAAATAGAATTAAAGTTATGTGTTTAAAAAACAGGGCGCTTATTGTATACCAATATATTATCCTACTCAACATTATGAAAGCAAAAGTTTCTGAGGATGTTTTCATGGATAGATGATTTTTGACAGATTCAGAAATGAAACTTTACAGTAATATAAGTAAAAAAATACAGTAGAATCCGTTTATTATGACTCCGCGTATACTGACCAACCGGTTATTATGACATTATTACTCTAAGAAGGTTTTCATATTAAAATCTTTGTTAAAATGTCGGATATAATGACTTCCCTAGTTCCCTTACAGTGACCTGTCGCTAATTACAACCGCATCAAGCAATTGTTTAATTGAAACCTTGTCAGTTTAAAACATTTAAATGGAACGGTTCGAAAATCGCGACAAGAAATTAAGGCATTATTTCAGTGTTTTAAAATCATTAGAAACAGCGGAATAAATATTTGGTTTACAAAACGCTTTGTATGACGTCCGCTTATTATGACGCGTTTGTCAATCTCCTTCGATGTCATTATAAACAGATTCCACTGTATCACACATTGGCTACAATTTATAGACATATTATGCTAAAATAGGAATAGCTAGTGACAATTACAGTTGACAGCACATTAGACTAACTACCCAAATTTTTCATATTTCTACAACCAATTTTAAGCTTTATTTACTTCACATAGAGTTCTCTTTATTGAGCATTTTTGACAGATTAGGGTAGGTTAATCCATCTAGCCCCGGAAAACCAGACACAATAGAAAATCTATTGTTTACGCGACACCCGGCTTTCGGTCGGGTGTTTAAGAGTTAATCTGCTGCACATTACAGTATTGTAAAAAAAACTATTCAATACCAGATTGATTTGGTTTTTCAGGACATTCGCAATGATTAAGCCCATCCCAACAAATATTGCAGGCAAAATCATTACACATTTTTTTGAGCATGGTCTGCGTGTGACTAGGATGAAAAAAGCACGCCTTACAGCAGATGATGTTAATACTCTCTATAGAAATATGCATTCAGATCCAACTTTTCCGTAAGTTTACTTGAATTATTGCATAATGATAAATAAGAGTTATGATGAGAAATAATTTAAAAGTTCCATTAGAAGACTTGTTATTTTAAATTGTTTTTAAAATTTTTGCTATCTACTATATTTACAGTTTCCTTATGGAGTATTTGACCGGTAACCTTGTATATGGATTAGAATTGGTTGGAAAAGAAGCTGTGACAGTTTGCCTAAAAAGTCTTGGAGACAGAGATCCGTTGAAAGCTGCACCAGACACTATCAGAGCATTATATGGCACAGACCCTGTTAGAAACTGTGTTCATGCTTCATCTGACCCGAACTCTGCTATTGAGGTGATGTTGTTTTCTTACTCTACCGTGGATATTGAAGTTGGCAAGAATATTATTTTTGCATCATTCATTTAGCCCCACAGCACATTAATGAATGTAATCAACACAATCCAGCCCAAAATAAATATGACGAGCCGTTTGGTGTAATGGTTGAGAAGTCTGCTATTACACCAAGGGTTGCGGGTTCGATCCCCACATGGTACAAACATTTGTGTGCATGAACATGTTTGTTTATATCAGTCTGGGTGTTTCTATGTATAATATGTATGTATTTAGAAAAAAAGTATATAAGTAATGTTTATCTGTAATTGTCTAGCACCCATAGTACAGTCAACAGCTAGGGTTGCCATCCGTCCGGGTTTCCCCGGATTTGTCCTAGTTTAGAGGGCATCCGGGGAGCGGCCGGGGAAGGTTTCATATGTAGACCCCAAAAAAAAAAAAAAAATGGGCCGCCCCCGCGAGACACGCACTATGCCCGCACACCACGATGTTTTTTATTACATTGAATATGTTTAAAAAATCTTGTTGACATGTCCGGCTTTCGGACTCTAAAATCCGGGGTTTTCACGCGTCTTGTCCTGTTTTCCAAATTTTAGAGATGGCAACCCTATCAACAGCACATCAACCTATACACTCGCAGTTCGATATTAGCGCTTACGCCCCGGATACAAGGGTGGTGCAAAGTCCAAAGTGAAGTGTATATAGGTTGACGTGCTGTTGACTGTATAAGCTATGCTTAGTTTGGGGTTAGATGGTGCTGTATGAATAATGTCCAGGGATATTTATTTATTTATTTAAAGCTTTTTCTATGGGTGTACATCCTGTATTATATTTTGTTTTTGGAAATACATACACATACGAATAAATCCGGCTCGAAGGACCATAAAGATGTACTGGACACCTTTAAATGATAGATATTTGATAGAGAAAAATAATGTTTATTGATTTGGAAACTATGACTCCTGGCTGATAATGATATATGATACAAATTGATATGATGAGTACGCGTCCGCCGTGATGTCGGTGTAAACGTGAACTAACGGACTCTTAACGTAAAGCGCTTGACGTATAAAATGAATCGACCTAATTAAGTAAAATTTTGCTATATTGACAAATGCACGGTTGCACCGTACACATAATGTTCATAGACCTATTGATATAGGTGCCAGCAAACTTCTTGACCATCAGTCTGCGGAATGGGGAGAAGTTCGCGCATGTGCATTTGCGATTGACCAATAGCGCGCGTGAATCTCCCGTCGCCTGCGCGCTCTATTGGTCAGAGGTTTGCTTCTGAACAATAGCGCGCACGCATCTCAAAATTCGCGTTCTGCGCAATCGCCACCCGAGTTTAAGATGGTTTAGTCTCTGCCTGTTCCGTTTTTAATTCAAATGGAATAGTGTCGTGGTCACTCGTGGTAGAGGATTGAAAACATAACAGAAAAGCAAATTTCGCGAGGGATAGATAAGGATATAATTTATTGATTGATGGTATATTAAGTTAAAAGTCAATAGATGTTTTTTATTTATTTTTATTACTATAATATAAGAATTGGATCAATGACAAATATCATTTATTGTTACTATTATTAGTATACTGGCTATCTTTGAGGGTATTGTGGTTCACAAGTATGTTATAATCTTCAGGATTTGGATTATTTCTTCCCTCCACCCCCACTGCGTTCCACAAGGCTACGACTGACGGCTACCCTCTCCAACTGCACTTTGTGTGTGGTGAAACCGCATGCAATCCGCGAAGGGAAGCTGGGCATGGCACTTGAAATCATTGATGAAGGCGGTTTCGACGTCACCGCACTCAACATGTTCATCGTGGAAAATATAAACGCAGCTGAATTTTACGAAGTTTATAAAGGAATTGTACCAGAATACAAGGTTCGTAAAACAATGAAATATAGTTAATGAATAACTTATGTCAACAGACATGGAAACAGAAATAACATCACACTTTAATTCCAAACATTAACAATTTTAGAGCATGACGTGTGTTACATGTTACGAATTTATTTAGGTTTTCAATGCTCTTTTTCTATTTTCAGGGAATGGTCGAAGAGTTATCGAGTGGTCCATGCGTGGCCATGGAAATTGTTGCCAAAGATAAAAGTCTCAATACTGCTGTTGAATTTAGGAAATTAGTAGGTCCATCTGATCCTGTATGTTTCTTTTACCTCACTCTCCATTCATTCCTTTATTAATTCTTACTCTAACTTAAGTTATTACTTTTAGGAAATTGCAAGATTATTGCGTCCAAACACATTACGAGCGAAATTGGGTAAAACGAAAGTCCAAAATGCAATCCATTGTAGTGATTTGGCAGAAGATGGTCTATTGGAAGTTGAATATTTCTTCAAGATTTTGGACCTATAAGAAAAAAGGCTGGCTACTTAATATTATCGTAAGTTCACTGATTGAAAAAATGGTAGCGTGACTGTGTGTGATTGAAATAAAAAGAGTATTATTTTAGTAAATTATCTACATATAAATGATTTTACAATTGATCACTTGGACTTTTAATTTCCGAAATACCTACCGTAGTAATGTATCAACGTTTTGTTTCTTGCCGAGAAGAATTTGTTTTCACTAAAAGCCCCCGGGTCCCCTTCACACCTGAAGAGGACGAGTCGATGCCATCCTTGTAGCGATTGACCGGCCCATAGCATAGGGTCTAAAATGGGTAGTGCGTAGACAAGCAAGCGTGGAATAAGCAAGACAAAGTTAGTCCCCAAGAAGAAGCAACCCAAACATTTCTAAAGGTCGTTAATGAAAAACATCAATACACACTTCAAAATAACATCAACAGACCCTTTCAATCTCGATCCGACAGAAGTGGTGCAATTATAATTCTAGCCGAGATAAATGATTGTGAAGATTTCGTTACGATGTTTCTCTTCTCCCAAATGAGAATGCAAAAGACTGGGCCAAAAAAAAAAAAAAATGTGCAGATTTGGGACATAGCCTACGAAGTAGATCCAATAATCACCTTCAAATATTATGGCGTTGACAAAATTGGTCCTTGTGAAAGAAAAAAAAATGTTTATTATGTTAATTATTTATTTATGTTCATATTAAAATAATAAATTATTATGTACGATAACTTTTTCCCCCTGGGACCGATTATGGTGTCATCATAATAAAAGTTGATGCTGTGTGTGTGGTCTTTCACATAGAATACATCTCATCTCTGCACTATAACTTAAATTTTTTGGGTCCATTTTTCTTAGAAAGTTTTGCATTCTCCTTTGTTTAAAAAATCATAGGGCTTTGATATTTGTTCAGATTTCGCATACCGATTAGTCTTGGTTCACATAATGTAAGTAAACGAAATGTATCACGGCACTAAGAAATTCATAGTAGGTACAAGGTGTAAGTATTTTTAATTCATTATTTCTGTCCATTTTAGGTAGGTATCGTCGAAACCATTGTATATGTTACAGTCAAAACCCTTAACCAGTCAATATCCTTATTTACTGATTTTCATAGATAAAATCAGTCAATATGGATATTGACCGACACCCTCAGTCAATAACCTTATTGACTGCAAAAATCAGTCAAAACTACTTCTGCGTCAATAAGGTTTGACTGAAGGTGTCGGTCAATATCCTTATTGACTGATTTTCATAGATAAAATCAGGATATTGACTGGTTAAGGGTTTTGACTGTAACATACCTATACTTATACATGGCTAAAAGATTGCTTCCTGATTGGACCTTTTGTGCTCATTGCATTGTGTGAATAACTGATTTAACCGGTTACATCTTGTTAGTCTGCCTATTTTAGCTACTGAATCATCTGCCTAAAAAAAGTTTTACATTTCGTATTAACTCTGGAGGCAGAGATTATGTGCTTTTCAGCAACCAGTGGGAAGGTACACTGGTAACTGTTATTGAAATTTAAGTTTGTATGAGCAAAATAGTTTGAAGTAGGTACCTAATTAATATACCTAAACGTAGTAACTTCATAAAATCACACAGGTGAAATCTGCCGAAATAATAGCTCTGACTGATTTCCGGCAGTATTCATGTTTGCCAGCGTACCTACAGCCTTTTTAGATACATAATGGCGGCGGACATGAAGCAGTCTCTCAATGGTCGCACTCGCAGTGGCATCTTACCATCTGGGAGGGAAATTAGCCGTTGTAGAAGTTTGGATTTGGCCAAATCCGGATAGCACAATCAAAACTAATACCTACCTAACATAATGCGAAAGTAACTCTGTCTGTCCATGTGTCTGATAATACTTTTACCCTTAGACCAATGAATTAAGTTTGATAAAATAGAGATTGGTTACACTTAATTTGGGAAAGGACATTGACTGCTTTTTTTATCCTGGGATAATTTTTAGTTCAGACAGACGTAAAAGGTTGCACCGAAGTCACGAGTCACGGCCCGGGCTGTCACACACGAGTGGCGCGTTCCTGTCAAGCGGTGACCGCCCGCCGTGCGCCTGTGTGCAGATCGCCCGCTTCGCTCCCGCTACCGCTGCCACTCCCGCTTCCCCAAAAGTCGAGGCAGAGGCCTTAGTGTTTATGTTTGTCGTTCTTCGACTTCGTTGTAACAGATTATTATCAGATCTACTTAATTTTTGGTATGGGGATAGATTGGGTGTTGGAGAATGACATAATTAATATGCCACACTAAATCCCGGAAAATATCTTATTCCTGTGGGATTACGTCGTGTAGTCTAAGTAGGTGAAGCCGCGTGAGGTAGGCTATTTGTAATAGTCATCGATAAATGGTATTGATAAATTAGTATATATTGTACAAAATCAAAATCAAAATATTCTTTATTCATGTAAACTTGTATCAAGTATTTATGAATCGTCAATTACAGAGTGACTCTACCACCGGCTTCGGAATGCAGTCATCTGCCGAGAAGAACCGGCAAGAAACTCGACAGTTACTCTTTTTCATCGCCATGTTTGTTTACAATTTGTTTGTTACAATTACTGATTACTTTTAGAATACCAAGCCATATAGTATAAAGTATAAGAATGAGACTATAATCGAGAAAAATCCGTGAGCCCTGGAAGACCAGTGCCCAAAGGTGGCACCTGCAGCACAAGTATGACGTATGTGCCAGCCATAATTTCACTCAACCATATTAGAGGGAATGTAACCACTCGACATATAACGCCACCACCCCAAGTACGTTACACAATGTTTAACTCTGGAGTCTCTGGAGGTCGGGGTTCGATAACCGCCTTGCTAGTGGGGATGTTTCAGTGTCCGTATGGCTAACTACTGCAGACGAAATAATAGTGCAGGAAAGCATGTTCAAATGAACCACGTTTGGATTTTTTGTTGGGTAGCTTTTACACAAAAAGAGGCGATAAATAGGTTAACCTGTATCCATTTGCAACGTTGTTATGTGTGAGTATACTTACACATCATAATATTATGTATTAGTAGGTATGTAGGTAGGTACTATAAATAAATAAATAAATATCTCTGGACATTATTCACACAGCGCCATCTAGCCCCAAACTAAGCATTAGCTTGTGCTATGGGTGCTAGACAACGGATAAACATTACTTATATACTTTTTTTTTTTTTTTGTAAATACATACATATTATACATAGAAACACCCAGACCGATACAAACAGACATGTTCATGCACACAAATGTTTGTACCGTGCGGGGATCGAACCCGCGACCTCTGGTGTAATAGCCGACTTCTCGACCATTACACCAAATGGCTCGTCAAATCAGCAGGCAGTATCAGGTAGGCAGCAATAAAGTGTGTAAAGTTTTCTTTAACTGTAACTGTTTAGCGGTAGGTAACAGTGCCTTTGCACTAAAGAATTTGCAAGGGAGAATTAAACTGGTTGGTGGGTCGTTGATCGCACATAAGTCTGCATAGAAAACCGTCGAGCTAGTACCTATACCTTTCACTGCATAAAAGTGTTGAGCCGATGTATTTTGCTTGGTGTCGTCGCATGAATGGTGTTTGCCGTTTGGAGGAGGACGCACGGCGGCTTGCGTCAGTCCCGCGCAAAACTTTCTTACTCGCGGCCGCGCACGCGCATATGCGAATGTCGACGCGCGAACTCTGCGTATTAAAAACAAACGCAAGACATTTTCCATAAACATTTTCATTAAACTACTTTTCCATCTTTGCCTAGTGCTGAATGAAAATTAAAAATAAGTAAATTGTTTTGTGTGCGGATATTTCAGTGGCATTTACTGGAATAAAACTATAAAATCTTCTGTTGTGGAGTTCTTTGATAAGGTTTTTTTAATTTGCGACTACGGTGAGTGAGACGTTTTATTCAGTGATTTTATGGTACCTTTTTATAAGTAGCATAATGTTTATGCTAAGAAATAGAACAAGTTTACGCATTTATGAGTAAATGCGTAAACTTGTTCTATTTCTTATAACAATAGTAAACAGTGAGCTGTTATCTATTTAAAAAAAATTAATACATTGGCTTGTTATGTATTTATTTAAATCTTTGTTGATAGTTTTTATAGTTGTTTCCGATTTTTATTCGATTACTAGTCGTTAAATAAAACAACTTACACGGATTAAAATCATTGTTTAATAAGACTTCATTGAAAACGCGACTTAGCGCGTAACTTAGGTAGTCGTTTTTTATCAATTTTTTATAATCTGTACTTAGGTTGATGCAAAACTAGTTTCGTTCAGGATTTGTTGTTCAGCAGGATATATTTGCCAGATTTTTTACTAAATAGGTATAGGATCTTGGTACTCAAGAGACTAGGTCCAAGTTACTAGTAGGTACCGCCTTTGTAACTTTAATAAAATATCTACCTAAAAGACGACTAAGATCTAGATTTATTTTATACTTAGACTCATTCTTACAGTTATTTGCTGAAGTTGTTTAAAAATATCTAGTGGAGGCACCCACTGGAATTCCACAATAATTTATTATGCTAATAGGTATATTAGTTCCTAAAGACCTCGTATAATACTTTAATGTCTCTCGAGTGATAATAATCCGTACTATGTAATAAAATACGAACGCGTAGGTACCTCTGTCTGTCACGCTTAAACCACTGAATCGGTTTTTATGAAATTTGCTGCAAATAGGTATAGACTAGACATTGGGAAAGGACATTTATCCCAGGGGAATGATCAGTTTTTATCTGATAATAGAATTAGAAGTGGTTTTCTTTTTTCTTTTACGTCGCATCGGAGCAAGTTATCTAAGTGATTTTTGGCATGGGGATAATTTGGGAGATCTATGGAAAACGGCTACCTTTTATCCCGGAAAAATATTAATTTCCTGTGTGGTGTGACAACGTCATATCGTCTACAGAAGTAAAGACGCGGACGTAAGGCTAGTGTTATATATTTAACAGGCATAATCAAACGACTAAGCAGTTGCGCTGTAGGTTGTAAAATGAATATCAATAAACTATGTCAAATTTAGAATTCAACTTTGTACGTATCCTAAGTATGTTTTCAAAGGACGCTGAGGTAGTTAGTAGGTTCTCCAGTAATTTGCTTAATTACGCTTGATTTACCTTAGTTCGCAGTTGTATGTGCCTAAGTACCTGAAACTATGTGTACATGTGAAGGTTCTACAGATGTACAAATAAAATCCTATGTATAGTTTCGACAAAAGCATTCTTGGTTTATTAAAAACCTTAACCTTGTACATTTGTCACCGTCACTGAACAACGATAGATCGGTTTGTTACTTTATAAGGACCGTCTCTGTGACAACGCTAAATTCTCTGTACAACAGATTCTCCGGTTACACCAATTATGTCCTTATTTGTGCATCAAAAATCAGGATAGAGCCTTGCTACAGACAGTTCCTGTTTGTCATTCGAAATGGGCCGGCTCGACCAAAGATCTATTAAATATTAACTATATGTATTGAAGAAAACTTATCTTCTTGGAATTGGAAATAAATGTTCATAATGCCGGTTATGTAGGTATGTACCTACTCTTAATCTGCTGTAGGTATAAATGCGGTTCCAGATAAGATCAAATGTCGATAATATTTTATGGGCCGGGATACTCCGATGCAATGGTAAAAAAAATGCATTTTTTTGCATTTTGCATGGAAATTTGTTTAAAAGAAAGAATATTGAAACGGTAAAAGTTCACTGTGCGAAACTTGAGCTAGGAACGAATTTCACCTAGACTTATTTCACGTCTTTGACCTTTGCCACACTTGACGGAAATTCCGCCGCGGATCGTCCGCGACGGAGCGACCGATCTTCCGCGTAGTGTGCCCGCTGTTTGTAATTTATATGCAATAACATGTGTTAGCGTTCCGTCGCGGAAGATCCGCGGCGGAATTTCCGTCAAGTGTGGCGCTGGGCTTTAGTTTTTACTGCATGGGCTTCGTAGCAAAAAAAAATCGTTTATTATAATAAAAGTTAGTGATGAACTGATGACGCTTAGATAAATTTCTTTTTGATACCTGATCATTGCTCCAAAGCTTTCAAAACTGGTTTTGTTACTAAATAAGTTTTGATTAGATTATCAAATCACAGTAGAAAGATATAAAGTCGGTTGTCTGAATGTTCATTTGATTTCATTTTTATGTTAGATAGACGCAATAGGGTAGAAGATCAAACTCAAAATCTGACAACACAGCTCACTTTCACTCAATGTCCGCAGTTGTAGGTAATGTATCGTTGAACCTATAGTTATATCACTTAATGAGCATGACCTGGCTAATGCACTAACGAGTCCAACTTTCTGACAGGTTAAATTTGTTAGTGTTCCTCAAGGGAATAGGCCGCGATGGCCGCTTACGGTAAGGCTGCATGGCCTTGGCATTGGCTGTGTGCCAGTCAACCTACTAAAATCACATAATATTTTATTTAGAAATCTTTTAAGAAACACTGAAATATAGGTTAACAAAGTTGCTAGGTCCGTTTATCTACCAGTTACTTACCAATGTTTATCTGGGCCACCCAGGGATTGTCTATGTTCAACAGAATTTGTCCGGCATTCTAATCGATTGTAGCATGATATGAGACATGAAACATCTTTATTTCTACGATTTTTTCGTAATTACCTAAAAACTTTATAGCAATAAAGAATTATTATTATTATTATTAACTTAAACTAAAATTAAGAATAGCTACGATTTGATCAGATGTAAAAGAGTAAAAGTTATTCAGGTGACAGACGACTACGTCATACTAAATATTTAATTTTAATTATAAATATTAAGTACCTACTACTATGAATCATTATAAATAAATCCACTTACCACATTGATGACTTGTTTCGTGCTCACTTTATGCTTTAGTACTCGTAAAATGCTATTTCATTTTTAGGTACGACTCCGTATGTATGCAATGTAGTGAATAATGTTTATAGAATTTATACACATAATTTAAAGTCTATGTCATTTATAAAGAAAAGGCTTTCTATTTTATATTTAGATAATTGGTAGCTATGATAAATTGCAAATTCTAAGTATTTTTGGAATGCAAAAATGCATAAATGCGTCTAGAATCCGTAATTTGAATTCGTTAATGACAACTAATTTAAACAAGGACTAAGCTAAGTAAGTATAAATTATTAAAATGTCAGAGTTGATCATGTTTGCGTCGATAACTCGATAGGGTAGGAACAGCGGCTTGCGACCACTTAAGCGACTTGTTGACTTCAGAGTTGATTTCTATCATGATGCTGTACGTCAAGATTTTCCAAAAAATTAACATTTGATCTTACAATAGTCTAGTTTTATAAAACCTAACGTTTATAAACGTAGCAGTGATACATAATTTTAAAAAATGTATTATTCGTAAAAATAGCAAAAACACCGGTTATCGGCCGTTTGGCCCAGTTATCGACCACCTGTGCACCGGTTATCGACCACCTAATTTACGGTAGAAAAATGAGTCTTATTCAATAGCCATAGGGTATATTATAGTATGAAAGTGAAACAGTTAATGAAATCAAAAAAGCGGTATATTTTTACTCTCTTTTGCGACCTAAAAATACAATTGAGTGACCAAAAAATACAATTGAGTGAAAAAAAGCCTATCCTATAATATAGTGGATCTTGGAACTCCGTTCTGCCGGCATGCTTCTCTGTAGGGCAAAAGCCTCCATCCTTGAAATCAAGTTATCGTTACAATGATGGGTACTGGCTTAATCACCACGCTAGCCAAATGCGGATTGGTGATCACAAACCCGAGCAGTGTCCGAAAATACCGACACAATGTTAGCTCGACCTGGGAATTGAACCCAGTACCCCGCGATCTCGGCCCGGTATTTAAACCACTAGACCATCGAGGCGCGAAAAAACAAAAACACAAACATAAAATGTAACAAACAGAAAAATTTAATGTTTAGTATTTATCGGGTGCGTTTAATTTCCTAGTTCAAATAAAGTTTTATTTATTACTAATTATGTTTCTCTCTTCTCTTCTATCTTTTTATACTTATCTTACTAGCCTTCCGCCTGCGGTTTCACACGCGCGTAATCCCCTTCCCCTAATCTAATCCCCTTTTTCAAATATCCCCCCTTCCCCCCACATTTCCGGGATCATTTTTATAGTACCCCATGTTGACCGGGGATAGTGTAGCTTTCCAATAGTGATAGAATTATTCAAATCGGTTTAGTAGTTTCAAAATTGTTATTCCCGCAGGAATAAGACATTTTCCGTAGGAATTTTATAGCCTATGTCCTAATCCGGGTTATAAACTATACGTGTGCCAAATTTCATCTAAATCCGTTCAGCCGGTTAGGTGTGATTGAGTAACAAACATCCAAATTTCCAAACATCCAGACTTTTGCATTTATAATATAATACATATACATAATACATACATATAATATTATATAGTAGGAAGTAGGATTAGTAGGAAGTGGGATTTTTTTGAACGGCCGGAAACAGGTACAATTTTACCAGTTATCGACCGCCTGTTAAAGACGGCCGTTAACAGGGTTCGTTTTCACCGGTTGTCGGCCACTAAACTTTTGGTATTTTTAAAGGTCATTATCTTTGAAACTATGAGGTATACTGGCGGTCGGAAACTGGTTGCCAAGTCACAAATTCCTAGCTGTTCACAAATGTAAATGAATCTATGTTGGTGCATTAAAGGTTTCCGTAATGTAGGCAAAGAAAAATGACGTAAATAAACCGATTTTCCGACCACCCGGTCGGAAACTAGATTTTGATATGAATCGATAACCTATTGCCCGACCACCTAAAATATTACAAATTATGAAATGTTTGGTGAGTTTGGGCACTTGAATATTGAAATTAAACATCTTATCCTACACACAAACCAAATCAAACCCCTATAAAATAATAGTAACACTCAAAATCTTACATTTGAAAATCGATCCACCTGCAATTATTTTTGCTAAATTTGTCACGTTTCAACACACCAAATTTTGAAATGGCGACTGAGGGCTCAGTTCGCAAATTATAAAGTCATGCTGTTGGATTAAGAACCGTGGAGTTTGTCCAGGTCGACTGGCGCGAAATTAGAAATGAGCTGTCTATAGACTATCTATTATTCAAAAAAACGTGTGAAGTGGTCGCAAACTGGTGCTGGCCGGCAAACCGGTGTCACTACCCTACTACACTTAGCTAAGAATTTTTATCAATCAGTATTTTTAATGCATTACTGTACACATTACGTACCTACTGTACCTACATTGATGAAAAAAATAATGTAAACGGATAGTAATGTATAATATTCGCACATTCAACTTCATAGAAGCCAGCGGGAGTACTGTAAGGGTGGATACCCTTCTTCGGCTTCGCATCGCATGGTATATAAAGATAACAAGATAAGGCAACTCTACTTAGCATAATAGGCTCTGTGGTTGATACTTTTCTATTGAGGGATAATTAACCAGGAAGCGTCGCATAATGTGCTGTCATAATAGGCTCCTCTGATCTACAAACATTTCTTTCAAGTACAGTCAAAAGCACGTCAGACTATACACTTTAGACTTTGTACCACTCTTACTTATGTCGGGGGCATAAGTGCTAATCGAAATGCAAGTGTTTACCGTGATGTGCCGTTGACCGTACACGGGCTCCTACATTAATACTGTCTGAACACAGCCAGAGCTGTTATGGCTGCAGATTTCACCTGCGAGGGTGGTAGCCAGCACAAAGGGCAAGTATGTGGTCAAAGGAATAAAATTATTGTTATGAGTATATTTTACAATTTGGGCTTATGAATGTTTAAAAGTAACAATAATCCCACTTTTGATTTGTAAGGCATTTTATTTTTCTCTTTCAAATATCATTCTTATTTCGCATCATGTATTTTACTGTAGGTACCCGACGTTCTAATAACTAAGGTTAACCAACCATTATAATGAAGGACATTCGTTATAAAAGATTCAATGGGATAATAGTGCGGACATTGTAACATTTCAAAAATTTTCTCTTCAATGTGGACGAGAGGTGAAGTACACATATTATACATAATATTATTATAATTAGGTACTTGTAAAATCCCTTGACCGTGTTTATTGAAAGGCGGGAAGCATAGAGAAAATGGCAGGGAGGTATTTTATAGTACCTTTAGTCCTATTTTAAGGTAAAGTGGAAAACTTCCATAAGACTTCTGACGCGTATTGTCTTTCCTTCACATATAAAATATATTAATAACTAAATTAAAATTTTTGTTTATTGTCTCTTTCGCGTTAGACCACTATACTTTGAGCTATGTTTATGTCCTGACTTATTTTTATGCCTTTATTAACACGTATTATTTGTACAGCTGCTAAACAAACTGTTGAAGTTAATAAGTATGTATTATTATGATTTGACGTCCGATTTTGTATAATGGTGGATAAGTGGTCTGTTATACCAGAGGTTGCGGGTTCGATCCCGTACGCTACAAACATTTGTGCACGAAAATTGTTTGTGTTTCTAAATATATAAATATTTGTGTTTACAAAAAACAGCTACATAGATAAACAATGTTTCTGTTCTCTGGTAGCATAAGCCATATTATTAGTTCGGGGTTGAATAATGTTCATGTTCAAGGATATAATATTTTATTTATTTAAAATGTTTGACATGATAGATATAAAGATACTGTTTATTGCACAAAAATGGGTGATACAATGTAGGCGGACTTATTGCTAATAGCAATCTCTTCCAGTCAACCTTAAGGTAGAGGAAAAGTCTAAATTAATTTTAAAAAGTAGGCAGTGCAAAACTCAAGTACAAGAAATAAATACGAGTAGACATGAAGTCGGTTAAAAATAGATGTCGCTACCTACGCTTACCTTTACCTACCGAGGGAGTTTATCCTGAAGATTCTTTAGATAAGTGTAAGTACCTGTTCAAGAAGCCCGCGGCCATAACCCCATTTATGCCATAATCTAAACTGTTTACTTGCATAAATTCATTAGTGGAGGAATGATTGGCGAAATAACTTTTGTTTGTAAGTTACGTTAGATGCGTGATTATGTAAGCATAGCTGGGCATCGTTAATCAAATAGTTAACTTCGTTAATCGCTAATCCGTTACTAAAAAAGTTAACTTCGTTAAACGTTAAAGCGCTTCTTTTGGGACGAATAAACGCAAGTTAACGTTAATCGTTAATCCGTTAACACATGGTAAATAATGCTTAAAAAAATCAGAAATTAAAGGGGTTATTTACCAACTGGACACACGAGACTAGACAAGGTGGGTCCATTTAGTGAAATTAAAATTTGTATCATTTATTACTTTGTTATCTCGTCACGAAAAGATTTACTTTGTTTCAGGTTACAGTGTGACTCGTTGGGATAACTTTGTAAAATGATTTCCAACTAGTCACACAGAGTCACACTTGACTGTAACCCGTTGGGAGCAGTGGCGTAGCGTATTCCCAACCAGTCACACTCATTCAATATTTCAATCTACAACAAAAAATATTGAATCTCCAGTTACACTGTAAGGAGGTTTTCTTTATGATATTCAATGATAATAAAAGACAAGAGAAGAACTAATTCAAAGATACCGGTTGAGAATAGTGCTTTTACAATTTCTTCTTCATTTCATTCCAGGTCTACGACTGGTGGACGTTTTCTGAGGTGGACGTTCAGAATAATATATTTATCTCTTTTTCGCTGTTATTGTTCCTAACGTGCCCTGTTGGTGAACTTTGCGAACAAAACTTAAAAGTTGTCGCAACGTTGCTTGGTGGACCTTGGGAATAATCCAAATGAAGTAAGGTTGTTATTCGGGCAATTAATTTCTTTCTCAAAGGCCGGCAACTTACTTGTGACTCCTCCGGTGTTGCAGGTATCTATGAGCGGCGGTGATTGCTTACCATCGGGTAGGTACATTAAAAAAACGCAAAATTTGAGTTCTACTTATTATATTTTTCAACACCGATACTTATATTTCCGTAAATTTGATTCTTTATAGTTGCCAAATCGTTTAGTCAGACGATGGTCTATTTACGTGGCATTAATCTACGTGATCTCAGGCACTTTACCATCATCATCATTTCCTTGCCCTTATCCCACGTTATGTAGGGTCGGCGCAACATGTTTTTTCCTTCCACACACTCCTATTAGCCGTCAATTCTACATTCTCTCCTTTTATTTTCAAATCATACTTCACGCAATCCATCCATCTCTTTTTCGGTCCTCCTCTGCTTAAATCTCCGTCTACGCACATATATATCTATCATTCTTTTGGCGACATGTGTGTCTTCTCTTCTCATTCCATATTAACCTTGCACTCCTTACTTTATCCACTACCGGTGCAACTTTCAAACTTCATCTTATATACCTACTCATTCCTAATCGTATCCAACCTCCACACATCCATCTTAGCATGCGCATCTCAGTTGCATGTACCTTTTTTTCGATCCATACATTGCGACAGGTCTGATGACCGTTTTGTAATTTTTTCCCTTAAGCTTAAGGGGCATCCGTGGGTCACATGTTGTTCCCGAGATCTGTCGCCACTTCATCCATGCTGCATTCATTCTATTCTGCACGTCCCGTTCCATGCTATGCTGTTCGTTCAATGTTTTGTACTTACTTCACCATAATAATGTTCTTATTTTATCAAACGTGTTCAGTTGACGAAAACATGAAAGTGATTTATTTTAAGTTTTCTTAAGTGGACACGTGTCGAGATGACATAGTAATAAATGATAGAAAATTTAAATTAATTGACACAAACAAAAAAAGAGTGTATATTTAGAGTGTTTAATGGCACGGTGCGGTAAACCGTCCTCCTAGCCGAGTTTTTCAACTACGGCGGCCAATCTTTTTACGATCAGCAAACTACGCAGGATATATTTAAGTGCACAAGTGAGTTCGCAAGCACAGGTGCACTCTCTATTCCCTCACTCTCATACGGTGGGACAATAGTAAGTAACGGATTAACGGACTTGGAAAAATGTAACGGAAGTTAACGAGTCCGTTAACATTTTTTTAAGTTAACTTAAAAGTTAATCCGTTACTGGAAATGTTAACTTCGTTAATTAACGATTAACGGATTAACGAGTTAATGCCCAGCTATGTATGTAAGTACATCAACATTTACACAAAGGTGTTTTTTTCTGAAATTGATAGGCAAATAATAACTTTTTGATACATAGAGGCACATCAGTTTATGTTAACAGTAATTGGTTTGTAGGATATAAAATTATTAAAATGCATAAGTGAGTGCAAAACCTAATAAACCAACGATTTTACGCGCCTTTTGAGGCAAGGGGTAATAATATAGATGATTATGTAGACCCAGGACTGTAGTTGGAGTAAAAGAAATAGTAGTAGGTACCTGTCCAAATCAGGGATCTATCCAGGTGGCCGCGTAGGTACTTGTTGCATGTAGTTAAAAAAGTGCGATTTTCCAACTTAAACTGCACCATTACATACAGCATTAATATAATTTATTCAAATAGTTTCTTATTTATATTATATTACTCGTAGATTTACTATTATGCTAAACTTATAAATTGCGATGCCTAATTCAATATCGGGTTATAAAAGCGTTTCAGCGCATAATGTTAGGTATAAGCGCAGAATGTTAAACCGTCGTAAAATGGTAAAAGAGCAAAATGCTAACGAAGCAAAATGTTAAAAGCGCAAAATGATAAAGGAGCAAAATGTTAAAAGCTCACAATGTTAAAAAAGCAAAATGGTAAAAGCGCAGAATGGTAAAAATTTCAGTTGGGTCTGACGCAGAATGTGCACTTCGCAACGAGGGGCGAATAATTAAGTAGCGAGATTAAGTGGCACTTCCCTGCGCCCGCTACACCGAGACGACAGTTATTAGGTCTTATATACCCAGTAATTTCCCAGCTATTCGACTGTGCAGGTTTTCTCTCGACATTTTCAATTGCACATAGAAATATTCATAGATCACGGATGTGAAGCGATACTTTACATTAAAGTAAAAGAATAACTTAAGTAGGTAATCGAATTAATTACTGCTGATCCTTTTCCGACTCTCCTCTACTGAGTTCACTACTCTGAAGCCTTGTGACTCAAATTATGTACCTACAAGTAACAAAGCTGAT
Source organism: Mecyna flavalis (assembly GCA_949319885.1). NCBI lineage: Eukaryota > Metazoa > Arthropoda > Insecta > Lepidoptera > Crambidae > Mecyna > Mecyna flavalis. The sequence goes on from OX439426.1 coordinate 8,441,812, forward strand.
TGCTGATTTGAAATATTAGGCCAAGTCGGAGTCGCGGTATGGTGTCAGCTGGGTCGATGTGTCCATTGCTTATATTTTGTTACGAGGCGCCATTGTGGTCGACCATTGTTTTCCGCGTAGCTAAGTGTGCCTTGCCGCCAAGCGTCTCCGCCATAGTCTCCGCGTACAATTCGAATGTAGGTACCATGTTATGACTTCGAGCGTGCTTTAAATACATTGTGGATAAAGCTGTTCTAATAATAACAGCTTAAACCATCCGATCAAAAATTGTGAATCGAGGAACATTAATTTTTTTTTATAATTGATTAATATAGTGGAAGAACCAAAGTTTGTCATTATGTTGCAGAAATATATTATTCCGGAATATGTATAATCTTTGGCTTTGATTCGTTGATGTTTCTTGCTGAATGTGGCATTATTATATACCGGATGTACTAAACTACTAGGCAGGACTTACTTACGCGACTTTAATAAGTGGACTTTGCGCTTGTCGCAAGATTTCGTAAACATTTGTTATTCTATTGGTTTTTCCCGAAGGTTTTATCTTGGTTAGAAAAGATGGGCTATATTGACTTTTTTATGTAACTATCGCAACCAGTAGGTACCTATGCTTTCTTGAGAACCTGCATATTTGATTATAGAATCCATAGGACACTCTTTTAATAAATATTGTTAGTTTTGTTACAGATACACATTTTCCATGCATCAAGAAAATCAACGAACGATTATACACGAAGGAGGTTGGGTGACAAAGAATTTCCCCACATAGGACCTCCAGTACCTACTCCGAGCATACATTTAGCTTTTAGTACAAAGTAATTGTCCTCAGCCAAGATGCATTTCATACGTTCCTTCTTCAAGAGGATAATTGATGATCTCAAACAGAAGAAATTACTTCCATTGAAGTTATTATTTTTTGTTCATGCCTCAAGTAAGTATTTATAACATTTGCTATAAATTGTTTTAAGTTCCGAATCAAAATAACTTGTGAAACACGTGACAGTCACGCTTGCTCATGCGATATCAATTGATGCTGAGAACCTCGAAGACACGTGTCTAGATATAATATGTAGTATGCGATTAAGTGCTACGACTTCTTTAAAGTCGACCTGTGCTGCCATTGGGCGCTGCAGGCATTCAGGAATAGCGCATATCTACCAGTTGAATTGGAATAACATCCTGATTAGAAAAATTGAAAAACTCTCATGCTAAATGAGATACGTGGACATAATACACACATACCTACTTAAATAAATAAACGATGTAAAAAGTTATAAATAATTGGAAGTTTTATGTTTTTTTAGAATTAGAACAAAAAATATAACCATGAATAGGTGTATTATATAAATTGTTTATCCTTATGAAAAACGAGACTGGGTTATACAAATAGTCACATGTCTTGATCACATTTTAATACTTACTTAGACAAAAAATTGAGTATGATCAATATTTTACTTGAAGTTTATAGTTCCTAGATTGCTTTTAAAATAATTTCTGTTACAAAAACCTAGCAGATGAGCCAAGTCACTTCCGAAAGTGTCGTCTGTGTGCGGCGCGTGACGTTAAAGAATCATTAAGCCATTTGGAGGGAATTTAACGATCTATTCTAATAAAATGTTTCCTTCTAGCGCTGTTCGTGTTGTATCCGTACCTGACGATCCACATGCGCGAGCTGGGCATCAACGTGGAGGAGACGGCCATCATGTCGGCCGTCACGCCCGTCGTGTCCATCGTCATGCCGCCGCTCGCCGGCATGCTCGCTGACAAGATCGGCAACTTCAGGGTCAGTATTAACGAACGTCATGGAATCGACTGTGCGAATGTATTAGCCGTTATGCCGGCCGTCAAACTGTTAACCTTAAAAGAAGAAGATTTAGAAATTATTGCCTGCTCAAGAGCGTACGTTTTGACTAGATCTTTTGAATATCATCCTCACCTAGACAGATGAGGACGAAATTTTTTATATTTGTAGATACAAAAGGTCAAATTTTGGCCATGAATCATAAGACTTGGTATCTCATATATGTCTCTACCATAAGAGTAGAGCATAGAAATGAGTTGCCAATACAACAAAACGTATTTGTTGTAAAGTCTGTCCCTGTCCTTGATCCTTCAACGAGGAAATCTTTAAAACGGGCCGTGAATTCGGTTCTTGCAAGATAAGGGGAGATGAGAAGTGCCATAGCAAATTGCAATGTTGTACTTCAAAATTTAAACTTATGACTTTCCATCAGACGAAATAAAGTCAGACGAAATAAAGTCGTCTTGAATTGAATTATAGTTTTGATGCGTAAGCGTAGCAAATTACTGTTATCGAAACATGCGGAATAGAGGCCCTATTATACTTGTAAATTCAACATCGCGGCTATAAATTGTTGACCTCGTCCTTTGTAAAGCTACTGCTCGCTGTCAGGGTTGGCATTTTAGTGAGTATTAGAGATGCATCCTCTCACCCACTCCAAAGCTGGCAACCGGTAGGTATTCCGTTAGGGTCATCCTCCAAACTAGGTTCCAACGGAAAATAAATATGTATGACTTGTTATTAGTAAAAGTTATCTAAGTAAGAATAAAGAGGTACGTACGAGAGAGAGAACTATGAGATTTTTGTCGGGTTTTTCACAAAACTACGTAGCTGGCGTCAAGTTCTTCTATAATATAACGTCATCTGGAAATAAACGTGATTTTTGCATTTTTGCACATAACGATGGGCGATAACAATTAATTATTTTATACTTTCTAAACAGTTTTCTGAACATTGCCGAGAGATCATGCATCCAAAACTCGTTACTTAAAATAACTGACATTAACCACCAGGAAAGTTCATAAGTAATTAACTAAAAATAATAATACATTAACTTTACAAATGTAAAAATACAAGTAGGTATTCATCTATAAATACTTAAGCCTTTAGATCAATAGTTCCTACTAAGAGAGCCCCAAGGTTATCTATACCTATTTGTCTATTTAAACTAATAAACATAACATCAATGTCATCAATATTCTTATTTATTTAAGATATGGAAATGTTTGCAAAGTTCTGTACACATTGTTGGTTTTGAGTTTTCGTAAATACAATACAAACCTAAGTATGTAGCTATATTTATATGTAGTAATATAACTGTTTAACTTTATGTGCGGTCATAATATAATTTCTAATAGGGTATGTAGGTAGCTTATAAGCAAGTCATAACCGTGACCAAAGTTCTACCATTAAACGTGTTCACATGGGCTTGACAATGAATACAATGTATCGACCGATTTTCGCATGTCGTGCCAATCCGACATCATAATCACGGTATTTCGGCTCTTTCCTGATTATTCAACCTCCACGCCTAGTGTCCTTCCGGTGTAGGCCGATCATGTTAAACCACGTTGTCCGCAACGCTAATCACAATCAATTCTGTCACAATAACCTTTACCTTGTATGCTCAGTAGTCATGGTATCATACATTGACGCGCTTCAGTCGACGGATCTCTGGCGATCCCAAACCGCTGTTCACGCATCCGTGTAGCGCATACAACAATAGTGTTATTGCGTGGTACACGTTATGGAGTAGGAACCAGAATTTTATTCTAATAATAATTCTAATAATAAATTACTTTAAGACCTATACTTATAATACCTTATGTAATTAAATAGATAATAACACTCCGAATCCGGCGGTAGAGTCACTCTGTTACCTTTATATTTGACGATTCATAAGTGCATCTCTGAGGCTTACATGAATAAAGATTATTTTAATTTTGATTTTTAATATGACTCCTAATAAAACTATAAAATAGGCTTTATCCAGTCTAATGTTTATGTGTAAATGACCATAACTACTGCTGACTCCGGTTCTTAATCTAAGACTTTTCCAATGTTTTAGGTTTAGGTTAGCCGGGGATTTACCGCACTTGGCCTCTAAAATGGGCCATTGTCCGTGAAAATACGTTACCACCACCACTCAAACCATCTGAGCTCGGTCCAGAGCTCCAGCACTGCTGTGATGTTCCGGAGCACCTCCCGCAGGGTGCCGCTGTTGGGTAGCAGGCGCGCTCGTGTAGCTGAAAAAAATTGAAATTCCGAATTGTACGAGGAAGCAGATGAGGTTAAATTCATGGTGGATTGTAGAAAATGCGTGACATCTCACACACGTTTTTCTATGGTATTTACTTGTTATTTGGCGTGACTTCTTTTTGTACTTATTATAATGAAGTTTAAAAATATTTGAAAAGACTATACCGTCGTCGTTCTTATGCTATTTAAACATTTTAACGGGACAAGTAGTATCTACCTACTGACCTAATGTATTTGAATGTGGTGTGAATAAATTACAATTTCGTACCGTACAGTATGATAATGAATCTAATCTTAAAAAATAATATAAATTTTACATGATACGAGTATAGGATTCGATGAACCCTTGATCTGCAGTTGTTAGAACAAACGTTGGGCTGGATTCAAATCTTTTCCTCTTGGTGCAAAAGCCTAAGTGTACATTTAAAAGCGTTAGCAAGCAAGTTAAATTAAACTAAAAGAGCTGTGAAAGGTCAGGTTGTTGTATTGTAATAAAAAATTAGGACTCCTCACACGGCGCGTAGTATATTATGTTATGGGCAATCTTTATAGTCCGGTATTCTATAGACTGCCTGGAGTTTTTAGTAACGTGATTATTTTATTACATGAAAAGTTTGATATACTCGTAGGTAAGATTATAATTTAAGTTTGATACAGATTTATAGTATGGCTAGTAGTGTTGCCCAAATGCAAGAACAAGACGAGACTTAGCCAGTCTTGGTCTTGGTCTTGCGCCAATACACCTGGTCTTGGTCTTGGTCTTGGTCTTGCGCCAATACACCTGGTCTTGGTCTTGGTCTTGGTCTTGCGCTCCCAGTCTTGGTCTTGGTCTTGGTCTTGCAGCAAGAGTCTTGCAAGTCTTGCAAGTCTTGCAATTACCTATTAGTCTATTACTATTTATTAAAGTTTACTTTAAATCTTAGAAAAACGTATTAGAATTGGAACATTGTGAGCTTGAATTAACATAGCCATAGTAAAGATCAAGGAGATGTATAAATAACTGAAGATTTGATAAGAAATTCGAAAAATCAACTGACCTATTTGTCGTTTTCCATGGAAGTAACTGTTTCTTAATAAACACGTGCGCGTGTATCATAACCATGTACTTCCGAAAAGCGGCAAATTTCTTTGAGAAGTAAGTACAAAACCTTTGATGCCGCATTATCAAAGTGCCGATGGTTAAAACATAACTATGCATGCACTCAGTTTGATTTTAATAGATATTTTTTTATTCGCTATGTTTATGGTATTAGTCGTAATGCGCATAGGTCCAGTTTTTCATATTCTTTGATACAGTTTTTTGCGTCTCATAGAATTCCTAAGCGTACCTACCTATACACCGAACTGTTACACCTAACTACTCAGTGAAATAGCGCTAAGTCCTAGCTGCAAGACGCAAGAGTCTTGCAGGCTATGTCTTGTTCTTGCTCAAGTCTTGCACGGTGAGTCTTGGTCTTGGTCTTGCTAAAAATACGCGGTCTTGTTCTTGGTCTTGGTCTTGCAAAAACGCAAGAACAAGACCAAGACTGCAAGACCAAGACTGAATTTGGGCAACACTAATGGCTAGGTATTTCTCACAATACGAATGTTCATCAACCTTAAATAAAATACGACGTGCATTTTATGTTAACTCTTAAACACCCGACCGAAAGCCGGGTGTCGCGTAAACAATAGATTTTCTATTGTGTCTGGTTTTCCGGGGCTAGATGGATTAAGCCCTTGGTGGGTCCTACTCTTGACCGCTCTTCTGTTATGTTGGATTGGAGTCCTACCTGTTTTTGTTGTTGCTTGTGCACTCAATCTTGCACTATACTAAACTAATATGTATGTATCAGTATATTTTGTTTTCTTAATTTTTATGTTATGTATGTTTTTTTTGTTTTTTTACCGAAGGCCGAGCTAGTGATAAATATGCACTTAGAGAAATTAGGAAAAGTGGGAAATGTCATTATATTTTACAGATTTAAAAAGTAGTTATAGGGTCAGCATTGGATAGTACAACTAGATATTCTTGAAAATGTCTGCATCATTTGCTTTGCCGGCAGCGTATAGTCAGTCACGATCCGCGCGTGCGTCACTGCGTAGCGGAAGCGCAATGAATGATGATTGTCATCATGCCTTAAGTGCCCGGCGCGGACGTCGTCGCCTGGGCCCTGGACGGTCCACGGTCCCCACGCCGCAAAATAAAGACTACCGCGTGCAAATCGCCGATAGAGGTGCTGGTGGAACGTGAGGTCACTTGGTTGGCCACGTGGGCTACTTATTAGGAGATATAGCAATGTGAATATTTTTCGAATCCTCAAATATGAGTCACGGCGGTCTAATGAATAGGAGTAACTTACATTTCTTTTCTTACCCAGAGAATACATAACGCTCCTTAACTCCCCGGCAAATAAAAGAACTCTATATTTTATTTTATCGCAGCTCAGTTGTAACCGTAAGTGACTACTTATTGTAAAATGTTATAATATTATGTCGTCAAGGGTTAAAATCTTTAGAGTCAACAAATCTTAATAACAACGTCGTGAAAGTATACCACCATAGGTACTATCAGTATCTTTAAGTACTACTCCACTACTTGTCTGCTAGGTTTTACTAAATCTATTACCGGATCCTAGACTTGTAGAAAATTCCAACCATCTCTCCTTTTAAATATTTACTGGCGCCGCTCGCGTTCTTGGCACATAATGCTTTTCTCAGACAAGGCTAGGTTTCTGTCATTGAATTTAGTTCTAAGGTCTATCGATAGGAAAAGTAGACTTCAAAAAAGTTTAGTACTAACCGTTCTAATTAAAATTGATAGTGAAGCTATTCATAAGTAATTCAATATGCAAGCGTATATAACGGGACAAGTGGGATGGTAAGGGCTGGCCGTTAGACGGCTGTTAGCCACAGCTGTAGTGGCACAACCATTAATATTATCAACAACTAGGTTTAACCACTCAATCCCGAACCGGCACTCGGGTGCCGCGTAACAATAGATTTTCTATTGTGTCTGGTGATCCGGGGCTTGAAAGATTAAGAACACGAAGAGAAGTTTGTCGAGTTATAAATACTGTATGTTGTTTCCTTTACATATTCGCCAACAACATTTTGTTCTTCGAGTATGTCTATTGAAGGAAAATGTGTCCGACTTCCCTTTCAAACCAGTTATGATGTAAACAGCAAATTGTAAGTTTTACTTTTTTGGTAAAAGATGCGGTTGAACTCTAATATCTGTGTAGTGAGATGTAGTTTTAAAATTGTTAATAGCCCCGTAACCTCAAGACTGATTGGTGGGAACTTCCTACTGTCGTAAACATGCAAGAATCGTGCGAAAAGTTTACTAATTACAAGACAAAATCAATGTTACGTTTGTCAAGTTTGACCAGATAAGTGATTGCACTGTTCTCACGGCAAGATGTTCAGACAACCTATGCAGAGAAAGTAGGCCGCTAAGCGATGCAAATGTTGACCTTAAACGCAGACATACGGTGTTCACTTTGTTTATAACAAGAATTGGCTCTTTCAATAAATCGTTTATCGGTCAGTCATTCTATTCATCATCATCATCATTTTTAACTAGCTGACCCGGTGAACTTCGTATCACCTTCTTTAGTATTTTCCTCGCAATTTTTTAATTTTTCTCATCGTTTAAACTTTCCCTGGACTTCCACGAATATTTCAAGACTACCTATTTGTCAAATCGGTTCAGCCGTTTTCGAGTTTTAGCGAGACTTACTAACAGCAATTCATTTTTATTTATATAAGTACCTAGATCATAACATTACTTTTTCGAATAATTATGTAATATTCTTCGGAGATTAAAAGGTTTGTGGAATACTTATTAATACGAGTATGTATAATATTATTTATTTTATTTTTCTGTAACATAATTATCTATAATAATGTTTAATTAACTAAAGTATTTAGTTCGAGTTATTAAGGGAGCGGGGGGCTTGTTGTTACAGGGGTAAGAAGTTACACGCGTTTTTTACCGGGATCTTAAACTCTTTGATGGACATAATTGGACTCATTCGTTTTCTTATAACATCGTGCATTAGATAAAAACAATCAGTGACCCGCCAAGCGCTAAGCTGCTAGGTTATGTGCGTGTGTCCCGATTTCAACCAAGTACGAAAAAAAATCCTTTGCGAAATTTTTGATTCCTGATGACTATATTTTTTATTTTGTCAAAATTTTTAACCTTGTACGTTCATAATATATCTACCTTTAATTTACAATATTGTTTTATTCTACTATCGATATCCATTAATAATGACTTCAATTTATATTAAAAAACGTGCCATGGGGCAAGTAGTTACAATTTTTTGGGGTAAGTTGTTACATGAAATGGTGAAGAAAAAAATTTTGGTTTGCCAAAAGTATATTAAAATAACTAATTAAGAAGTGAAAGTGAATAATTTAATTACTCAAGTTGTTATTTGCAGAGTAAGTCTATGTTTTTATACAGTATGACAGGAAATGCGAGGGACATATTTAAACCCCAAATAGTTCATGCCTTCATATAACAAAATAAGTATAAATCAATAAAAACTCTGGTAAATATCTGTCAATAACCTTAGTCGAAACATGAAAATCCACGTAAAGTGCGGGCCTCTTTCCTTCACAGTACCTATTTCTTGCACTCGTACAAGTACGACTCAAATTGTAATCGCGTACAATTTGAGTTTCGGTCGTAAACGGCCGCTCAGCACACGGGATTTTTAGGTAGTTCATGCATACATAAATTATTAGGATAATTATAAAAAAAATTAAGGATATATTTTTTATATTGAATTGGACTCTAAATCGGATTCTGAACACTCTCCTTAAATATGTCCCTCGGGTTACCTAACACCCTGTATATGATTCAAAAATGTTCCTGCCAAAGTGATTTTCTACAAATAAAACTTAAATAATTACCATAATAGATATTATAATTACTCATTTATGTTAGAAGACTGTATAAAGAGATCTCTATTGTTTATATTGTTTTGAAATACTAATAAAAAAATATGTATCACTGATGATTTTGTTTATTTATCTACCGTAACATCGTGCCCCGATGATGTAACAACTAGCCCCAATTCCGGGGTAAGATGTTACAATCTACTTGTTTAGTTAAATTGTCCATTGTGAAAAAATTACATAAATTTTAATAACTTTTCAGTCATATTTTAATAGCTAAATAGACATACTAACATTACAAGTAATCAAATGTATAATTTATTTGATAGCTTTTGTCATATTAACAAATATCTAAAAATTGTAACAACGTGCCCCCCGCTCCCCTAATATATTTATTTTGTTATAATTTAATATGATTGTATTTGTCTATAACATACGCACAGCTATTTATAATGCAACGATGCGTGCAAATAATTGCATCTATTTATACGCGACATTCCCTGTGTAACTAACAAGGTAATTACGGCTTAAGTATCTGACATTACACTATTTATAATAAATATGTGCTCTTATGTAATCGTAGAAAAAGGCTTATTTGGAATCAAAGCAAAGCCACAATTTTTTGTTTTAGTCATGAAAAAATGTAACAAACTTTGCCTTATTCATCCTGATAATATGTTCCGTATTTCTATTGATTCTGCACATAGGTATACTTACTTCATCTTTGACTTCGTGATTCTGTAGCATTTGATCTTTATGTAGCACTTTGTTCTGTTTTGACTACAATATTTCTTTGGTCATTCATACTAATTGTGCAAAGCAACTTTTTGCCGCTATTGAACGTATGTCACGGTCCCTGCACTTCAACCTCTATATTCTTGTAGAGTATCTACCGTATCTACGGCTGTGTTTACAATTATACCTAAAAACAGCAATTTGTCCAGTTCTGTTGATCATGCTTCGTAAATGCTACGTCCTGTTTTGACCACGCATTGGCAATTTACTTAGGAGTATAACCTTTGGCGTTCTGTATTCGGTATCTTTCAGTTAACCGTGAACTTATATCGTATTCTGACCTTAGCTGCTTCATTTCATATTAAGGACAATTATTGTAAACCCTATTTTTAAACACAATTCCTTTGAAGTTTAACAAAGCTCACGTTGTAAAGGTGCTCCCTCACCGGGAGCATTCGCGTGTAATGTAACGTTACAGACTCGAGCATTACAACAGTGAAGGAGGAGAACCGAGCATTACAATGCGCAACTTGTAATGATATGATACAATGTGTAATCAATCACTCAGCACAATCTATAATGTTACATTACACGCGAACGCTCGTCAGTCAGGGAGGTAGTTGTAATGTAATGCTCGGAAGACGAATCTGTAATGTTACATTACACGCGAATGCTCCCGGTGAGGGAGCACCTTAAAATAAACTTAGTGTTTGGATAGTCAATTAAGACAAATGATACATCTTCACTTTCAACATCTGCCGTTTTTGTTTTACAGCAGCCAACGGATATTAAAAATGTAGATTTTATTAAATCTCGAGTAGTAAAAGAAAAGTATCAGCCTATTCAATGTCCCACTTCAGGGCAAAGGCTTCCATGCTTGAAATCAAGTTCTCGTTACAATGATGTTACTGGGTTAATCATCAAGCTTGCCAAAGCGGATTGGTGATCACAAACCCGAGCTGTGTCCGAAAAAACCGACATAAAGTTAGCTGGACCCGGGAACTGAACCCAGGACCCCAAGACCTCCCTTTACTTAAGCCATTAGACCATCGGGGTGTGAAATCTCTCGAAGTATTTTAATTTTTTTTTTAAATGTGTTATATCTACTTATTTAGTAACCATCGCGTTGTGTGATTGTTTCCAGTTTGGTTAGGACATTGTAGGCTTGAATCACCTGAATTTCCGAAAAGAATGAGGAATCCGTGCTTTGGAAGGCACGTTAAGCCGTTGGTTCTGACTATGTTCCAAGTAGGTCTGGTTTCCCTTGTAAGGGTTACGGAGGTCAGATGGCAATCTCTCTATTGTAATAACCAGGCTTGTCAAATCTAGGATCATAGTCGAAGCGGACTCTGAGCTCCACAATGGATGCAATCGGGAATACGCTGAGATGATATGGCTTATTTAGTAAGCAGTAATTGCGTAATATAAAAATCCATTTTCCTGCAACAGTTACTCCTGGCGTTGTCATCAGCGCTGGGCGGCGCGTCGGCGCTGCTACTTCTGGCGGTGCCTGTAGGCCGCCTGACGGTCACCTTCCCCCCCGCCGCCGAGCTGCTGGCCAGCTGCGGCGGACCGCTCGCCCTGCGCCACATGAACGACAACCCCTGCGAGCCGTTGCACCCCTTCCCATACGACATCAACTTTACGTGAGTTAGTCTCGAAGTATTGAAATAGATTAACTCATAACAGCATCTAGTAACAAAAATCTTACCATAAGAGAAAGAACTTCATAATAGTGGAACGGTGAAGTGGGTTCGTCACTTAGTATAAAGCTGTGTGTAGTTGTTGGTAGGACTTTATCTATGTCCATCGGCCCAGCAACCACCCCCAAAAGTGAAATCTGCCACCAAAATAGCTCTGGTTGTGTTACGGCAATATGAAAGTCGGAGCCAGAAAATAAAAGGTTCGTAAATCAGAGTTAGGTTAGCCTACCGTAAAGTTTATTTCATCAGTGGTCGCTCACCATATGCGGACAGTGTACCTGCCTACCAACTGATCTAGCATAACAAAAGACATAACTTGAGTACTATGCGACAATACATTTAACCACTCAATCCCGAACCGGCACTCGGGTGCCGCGTAACAATAGATTTTCTATTGTGTCTGGTGATCCGGGGCTTGAAAGATTAATCATTTTCCGTCTCTACTATGTGGTGTAACAAAAACCACATTTATTGTTGCAGAATTGCGTCTTGCGGTTTTATTTGCGAGTTACCTAGCGACATAACTGCAGAACAAACAAATGCGATATTACATACACACTCGTATGATTTACATGTTCAATCGCAAGACGATGCCCAGCGGCTCGTGTATCGGCATACCGTTTCCTCGGTCAGCTCGCACTCGACGATGCCAAGGAAAGATCAAAGCACCTCGCGGATACTAACCAACAATGAAAACTTCAACACCACTGTCGCAAAAATATCGGACCACGAGATCTTCTTCCCTGCACCCCAGTTGTACCAGCTGGAATGCGCCAGAAACTCAACAGACGCCATTTGCTTCTTTGGCAACAATCAAATGTTCAATGAAATCACCGATAAGACAATAAAAGATGAATATCAATTTCGAATCGCTCACGACGGAGGGAAATTGATTAATGTTTTAGGTCTGATAACTGGAAATGCTACAGAAGTCGATGAAAGTTACCAGTGCAAAGATTACTTCGACGAGGTAAGTCTAACCTGTTCACAGTGATATCGATACTGTATCCTGTTTTGTAAATGATGTAAAAAATTTACCAAAAAAATTTTACTTTGAACAAGAAAATTATAAAATAATTAGGTCTTTTGTATGTAATTTAAAGTTACCTATTTAATAAACACACTGCTACAACATTCTTATCATCAATCGTGCATCTCTTAAGACATTCCTTTCATATGGAGAAATGTATTCAATGCAAACCTCACCAACTTAGATCAACCAAATAAACATCTTATTAGGGATAACTCGAAAACGAACTGTCCCATCTCGTTCGAATGTTTTTTAAACTTAAACAAAACACACATTGTTGCGGATGTCCATGGGCGGCGGTGATTGCTTATCATCAGGCGAAAGGCTGGCTCGTTTGCCACATGCAAAAAAAATTAATTGTTTTTCTTCTTTTTAATTCTGTTACTAATGATTGCAGACGGGCGAGGAAGGCGTGCGCTTGCACGTGGCCTCGCTGCGGCTTGTGCGCTGTTCGGCCGCGTGCGCGGGCACGGCGCCGCGGAAGATGCTCTGCCAAAACAAACAGCAGCAGCTGGAACTCGACCCCGTCTTCACCTTTTGGACTTATTTAGCTGTAAGTGAATTGTCAGAAAAGCATAATCATTTCTAACCTTTTGGGCTTATTTAGCTGTAATGTAAGTGAACTGTCAGAATAATAATCATCATCATCTTTTAACAACACAAACGGCAACAGGTCTCATATCGTTTCTAAAATACACACAGCTGTCTAGCTAAGTTTATATTTGTCGTTACAACTGTGAATACCGCAGGTGATATAGCATTGTTCCATATTTATTTGCTAATGCTTTTGTTTTTATTTTCGTTAGCTGATTTAATTGAGCTGGTGGCAAACGACCACTATGGAATATTCCATAAATGAGTATTATTTCTGATTTGATTGTCAATACTACTTAGTAGAGTGATAAAACTGAATAACTTCGAATAAACTTAGCTCGAAATACTTTGCTTCTATAGCTCTAGGTCAAAATCGTAAGGTCATTTACTGTACAGATTAGCAGCGTATGGCTGATAAATAATTATTTTGCAATCTTAGAATAAAGCTTAATTTTTCACTTCATCAGTAAATTGGGGGCGGATTCGGTCAATGAGGCGAGCAAACCTATTCGAGGATGAAATAATAAAGCTAATGAAACTGGAGGTGGATCATTTGCCTAATTCCGAGACGGTTTCAAGGGGAGCACGTGGCGCGTTAGCGTAGACGCATGCAGATTGAGTGGCGGAACCGTTAATGGGAAGATTGTCGGGTGATCGCGGCTAACTGGCTAATGGCGAACTTGATACAGCCGACCCGGCCCATTGCTGCGCTCGCGTCCCCATTCCGGCCGCCTACTGCACCCAGAGCTGCCCTACTAGTCGCTCCCACTTTTTGTACGATTTTCTCCTAGTTGTGGCGTGAGAAATTCGATATCATCGTGTTTACTGATTAATAGATCTCATTCTGCCGTAGAAAACCATTCTGAGAACTAAGTAGGCACGAAACATTTTAAGACTTGTTATGTATGGAAAAGTATTGCTAATATGCATAGTTAAGATATTTTTACTGCATGCTGATTACGTCTGGTAAAAAAAAATCTTTGACCGTGAATAAATCTTCCATGTTAGCCAGATTCTGATAAATTGTTGCTAATAAATCATCGTACGATATCCACAACAAAAAATTAAATAGTAGTGCGTTACTGTTACCATAATATTGGTTTACCATTCTATTATGAATATTATGAATAAAATTGCTAACTACGTTGTTTTCAATAGAGTGGCTTCACATAATTAAATTATTTGCATACATATAGTTGTTTATGAATATTAAAGGTACTGGCGATTTGAGGATTTTCCATATCGTTGAAACCATATACCATTTAAATACGACTTATGACTTTCGCTGTTACTTAGTTTCAAGTTGATTCGTCGCTAGATGTTACCACAAATGTACACAAACTTGATGTGTTAAATTGTTTTGCAAATTCTCGCCACTATTTCCTTTTCATATTGCTATATTGTAACGTGCAATAGACAACAATACCGAATGAAGCTACCTACTTGTTATTAGTCTCGTAGAAATACAATAAACGGAAGTATTTTTTTAAGAAAAACTGTTTTTTTGAGTTTGCGTTATTCAATTTAAAAACAAAATTGTAAAGACAGTGACTGATTTAATATCTGTTAAATAAATTATCAGGAACTTATATTTATGTGATGAAACTGGTCCTTAATCTAGATTGACAAATTGAAATTGTATGCTGGAATTAATCTCTTAATCTTCGTGAAACAAATTTTAAAAGGGCAGTCATTTAGAGATATCGTTAAATATTGACGAATTACGCATCGCGGGGGCTAAGTTGAAACATGGGTATTATACTAGTTGCGTAGTTGGATCGAGCTTAGAGTTAGGAGCTTGCAAGCCTCTGTGATTTCGCAACGACCGAGACGCCCGCTGCGAGGCCTTGTCCTAGATAAGATAATACTCACATGCTAAGTTACGAGACTTACGTGATTGTTCCGAGGGGAACGTGCTCAGCCGGTACACTACGACTTTTTATAATACATGATACATGTCATATGTGAACACAGACATAATAATTATAATATAAATAATACTATCATTAGATCAGCTTACACTTATTGATGACAATGACACAGTACCTCAGAAGCATTATTTGTTAGGAATTCCCAAACAAAAGTAAATTTTATGGTAACATCGATAATTTGATTTGCGTGAAATTATTTGGCATGGTTATTCAAACTTTAATAATGATACATAGATTCAAGTTCTAAAGCCCACAAAATTTAGGACCATAATTATCTAATAAATTTTCTTAACCAACCAAGAGTTACTGGGTAGTTAGGTCATTAGCATAAGTTACAGCAGTTTTATGGATAGGTGCTGCTCTAAAATTATTCACTAATTAATGTTTGTTGTCAAATCTCTGGTTTTCTCCTAAGCTTAATTTTAAGCTTTAACACGCAATGAAATTGAAAACTATCAAGATTATTTAGGTACTTTAACTATAGCGGGTTACCATTCTCTTAAAGGTAGTACGAAATTGAATCTGATATCTCGAGAATGGCAAGGTTTACTTTGTGTAGTGGCTATTGGAAGATCGAACCTTGAACTCAGAGCGGGTTCAAATCCATGGTCAGGCTGAAAATGTATGATTGCATTTTTCTTTTCAGAGAATACCTACTCTGCTGGAACTGTCCTTAAAAAGCACAGATTAGTGAGTGCATCTATGCTTGTACCCTCGCTTGCACTTTATCCCGCGTAGACTGTTGGTCGTATAGATTGGCCGCGTTAGCCGAAGCTCGACTATTGTCGTATTGTCAAATTAAAAAAGGAACATTGTATTTTCAGGTGCGCGTGTTCATTGGAATCATCGGTGGTACGGCGTTCGCGATGTTCGAAGGCGCGGTGATCGCCATCGTGCGGGAACAGCGTGCCGACTACGGGCTGCAGCGCGTGTACGGCAGCTTAGGCGGGATGATCTCCTCGCCGCTGTCCGGCATGCTCATCGACTACGTCAGCCGCGGCAAGGGCTACACTGACTTCAGGTGACAGTCATAGTGAATCACTAACACCTGTGGAGACGCGAGTAGCGCGTTAACTACGGACTGCAGCGCGTGTACGGCAGCTTAGGCGGGATGATCTCCTCGCCGCTGTCCGGCATGCTCATCGACTACGTCAGCCGCGGCAAGGGCTACACTGACTTCAGGTAACAGTCATAGTGAATCACTAACACCTGTGGAGACGCGAGTAGCGCGTTAAATACGGACTGCAGCGCGTGTACGGCAGCTTAGGCGGGATGATCTCCTCGCCGCTGTCCGGCATGCTCATCGACTACGTCAGCCGCGGCAAGGGCTACACTGACTTCAGGTGACAGTCATAGTGAATCACTAACACCTGTGGAGACGCGAGTAGCGCGTTAACTACGGACTGCAGCGCGTGTACGGCAGCTTAGGCGGGATGATCTCCTCGCCGCTGTACGGCATGCTCATCGACTACGTCAGCCGCGGCAAGGGCTACACTGACTTCAGGTGACAGTCATAGTGAATAACTAACACCTGTGGAGACGCGAGTAGCGCGTTAACTACGGGCTGCAGCGCGTGTACGGCAGCTTAGGCGGGATGATCTCCTCGCCGCTGTCCGGCATGCTCATCGACTACGTCAGCCGCGGCAAGGGCTACACTGACTTCAGGTGACATTAATAGCGAATCACAAACTCGCGGAGAGGAAAGTTATCCAGTGAATTTACTGGTGCCCTTAGCAGTTATATCGCCACGAGTTGAATATTACATATTGTTCTTGAACAATTGCGTGTGTTTTTTTTTATATTTGAAAACCCTTCGTTTTTTTAATTTATTCATTCTGAACGAACAAGATTGACACTGAGAATCAACTTATTATGATGTTAGTAATTTGTACAATACATTGTATTAGTTACTTTTGTTTTCTCGTACAGTAGTATCCCTCGAAGTAGTAACACGTGTTTTGCTGTTTCTGGGATTTCTTCGGTCACCATCGCCTTATCGTCGTAGGTACTTTGTAACTTAATTTAGATCTCAAATCTTTTAAATATGCTGTTGCTTTATTTTGAATGTTCTTTTATTAGACTTTTGCAAGAGTGTCGTTATTTTCAATCTCATTCCAAATGTGCTGTTCACCTTGAATTTACATTTTTTTGATTTCACATACGGAGTATGTGAGTGAGTGTAATGTAAGTACATATTTCCTTTTAATTTGTCTTATAAATTACTTAGTAGTTATTCAATACAATGTATAATAATTATGCAACCTAACGTAACGTACCTAGTTTGATTGTAACCGAATATCACACATGATATTTGATATTACATGACTTTGCATACTGTGTAATTTGATAAAGTCTGCTCATTTTGAATTAATAGTATTAAGGTGAATTTAAGATTAATTAAGCTCCGGAGGTAAAGGTTACTTCAATAACATTTGCATACTACCGACAGTTAAAAACTGCTTCTGTCAACGTTTTGGCGCTGGGCTAACACGGGCTTATTCCGTATGATTCCGTATCAGATTTTTATTGTCTATTGTTAGTGTTAGATGCTCTTGTTCACACACATTGTCATTGTACATCGTATTTGTATTGTACATCGTACGAAATGGTTGGAAAATTGACGCTGCCAAAAGCATGCCCTCACTAATTGTGCTCTGAAGACCGTACTCACCGTTAGAAACAGCTCAAAAGTTATGTACACGTCATAACTTTTGAGCTGTTTACACTTCATAACCCTAGAGCAATAGAGCCATATTTATATCATGTGTCACATTGACACATTGGTACATTTGTCCCTTTTTTCAGCCGATTGAAAACACGATGGGGTATATGAAGTAGATATGACTGTTGTCTTTTGAAAGGTGGAGGTACATTCCCAAACATTTGACAGATTAGGGTAGGTTGATCTGCTGTAATATTTTTCTTTTTTTCAATGAATGTTGGTTGTTGTGCAGGCCAGCATTCTACTTGTACGCGGTGCTAAAGGTGGCGTCGGGCGTGCTGATGCTCAGCATCGACCTGGAGTTCAAGCAGCCCGCGCAGAACCTGTTAGAGGACGTCATCTCGGTCTTCAGGAACATCGAGATCGTCGCTCTGTTCATCGCTTGTTTCATCATGGGTTAGTAAAAGCCGCTTTATCTCCTATGCCATAGTGCTATCCTATAGCCACATGCTCAAGCTCCCAGCTCTCTTAGCATCTTTCTAAGACTCCAACTCTGGAACCAATTCGCCAGAGAACCAAAAAAGGCACTGTGCAGACGTAGAAAATGTAACCAATTAATTATCTTATATTAGGAGAGAAAAATACTTGCAGTTAGTAGCATTAAGTTGGTTTTTAATAGGTAGATATAAAATAAAACACCTGTTTGTATTATTCATGCATAATTTCAAAAACAAAGCACTATTAAATCAACCAGTCTGTTTTATCTTGTGGCAGAACATATTATATTCCATTAAAAGAAAAGTTGGTTATTTGGTATTTTGAATTTGAGGAATTTTGGGCTTTCTACAACACTAAAAGAAATGGCAGTTTAGCTCAGTTTAGATATTATAAATATTCATTGGACTTCCTTATATACATCGACGGTCGCGTAATAATAATTTGTAGTCCGCGTATTCTAACTGATTAACTCTGGTTTAACTCTAGTTTGTAGTCTCTAACTCTAGTTTGTAGTCTGCGTTATTCTAACTGATTATCTCTGCGTTATTCTAACTGATTAACTCTGCGTTATTCTAACTGATTGACTCAATATTATTGACTTCTATAAATATCTCAGTTTTACGAAGGTAAGTTAAAACCATTTTTTGAATTGCAGGAACTGCTTGGGGCTACATCGAGAGTTTTCTGTTCTGGCTGCTCCAGGACCTCGGGGCTTCACGGTCGCTGATGGGCATCACGATCACCGTAGGAGGCATTGCTGGTCTGCCCCTACTGGTGCTGTCTGGACCTATCATCAGGAAGCTGGGGCATGCTAACGTTCTCTTCATTGGATTCGTCTTCTACGCCATCAGACTGTTAGGTGAGCTATTGTTTATTAATATGCCAGGAGGTCTAATGAAGGTCGTCCTTAGACCTTGTCCTAACTTAGACATCTTCAAAGTCGCCCGATCCCGTACTGAGCGCCTAAATACGAGCATAATAGGCTTAAATGGTTTGCAATGGTTTATTATCGTAAACACTTTCAGGGAAACTTTACTAGGAAGTATCATTAGACGAGTAGTCATTTCGTTCTTCGATCCTTTGGGTTTATACATGGTTTTTACATCATATTAACCAGATTTTAGCTCAAAACCTAAGCTAACTTGTGCGTGACCTCTAAGATTGACTTTGATGCAAAAACAATTCTTTATGTACAAGAAATGTAAACAAACAAAAGTTAAAATCAATCCCAGGTTCACAGAAAATCACAGGTTCCAATTGATTGAGTTCATTAGTGGATATACAGTTACTGGGCTATATTGATTTGGGCTGTTAAATTGGTGCCTTGGTAATTTGGCTTCACAACGGAGGTGTCGTAAGACGTGACTTAGATGTCAACGAAAGCGTTTCCGCTCAGTAAATTTCCACGACGGATTTGGTATTTTAAATAGCTTTCACGTAAATAGAGGTTGGAATATTTGGGTAGGTACTCAGTTAGGTACAGAATTAGTTGAAGGTTTTCTAAATTTCAATATTTTTACCGTTGCAACTCCGGAAATCTTGGTATTATTGTTAGTATCGGTTAAAGGGTTCTTCTTTATGAAATATCTGTAATGCAAAAAGAAAAATTAGTTTAAATAGTAGGAGATTTTTCGCATTAGTTTGCACAGCATCACAGTACCGACCGCTGTAATTTTGAGAGTCTCTACTTTCTTAACGTATTTATTGGTCCAAGTGGTAGTTTTTACTTGGTCGTTGGTTCTTTCCCTACGGAAGCTATGTACTCTTATGCCAGCCGTACACTTTGTTACCATATTAGTAAATAACAACCCGATCCCCTTTTTTGTGTGGGATCCGTACCCAATTACTTTTGTCTAGTCTAGTCTAGGAATATACGAGTATATAATTGGGTTGCAATATTTTCTGTTTCTATCAGTCCCTACATCTTGCAGGTTACTCCCTGATATACAACCCGTGGCTGTGCCTGATCTTCGAGGCGTTGGAGTCGGTGACGTCATCGCTGTCGTTCACGGCCGCCGTCACGTACGCCGCGCGCCTGTCTTCCACCACCACCGACACCTCGGTGCAAGGTCTGCTCGGAGGCCTGTACTACGGAGTTGGTAAGTGCATAACCTGACTATCATGTTCATTAAATTTTTTAACGAGATTAAATAGCAGGATGCTAGGATAGGTTGAGTAGACACAGAGATCAGATCTTTCAGAATTTAGCGAAAGAATAAAGAAAAAGTTCATGGAATATTTTTTTAAAGTGACTATTTTGGAGATAGTAAGCAATTGAAATTATATCAATCTAAGAATGTCTATGTCAGAATTAGACAAAACAATAACGGGGCTTAGAATTCCACCCTGAGGAACTCTTATTCAATGTTGAATGATACATTATTTTATGTGTGTTACAGGGCGCGGCGCAGGAAGTTTAATAGGTGGCTATCTAATGAAATACTTTGGAACTAGGCCGACTTATCAAATATTCGCCGGCGCGACTTTCATCACGGGCTGCATATACTTCCTGTTCAATAATTTTTACATCCGCAAGCATGTTATTAGTAAAGACAACGACATCTGCAAGAAGAAGCCCGCACTCGATGTTGAGAACCGAGAAACGTACAATATGGATCAGAATAAAGCGATTGCGCCGGTAGATGTCGCTGCTAAACCAGAAAGCAAAGTCGAGAACGCGAACGGTCTGGAAAAAACGAAGGCTGATACAATACCAGCAGCTAAACTTCCACCCGACAATATAGATGGCGGTAGTGACTCTGGCGTTGACAACCCGGCCTACACCGACACGGACAATTCCTCGAGCGAACGTAAGGAGGACGGCAAAACAAACGGATAGTATTTTTACCACTATTTGTTAGGAATTTAGGATAGAAAATTTACAAATTATTTTTAAGTTTATCCACAATAATGACAAAGTATAGTCTGACACGATGTGGTGTATGTAAATAAAAATATTTATGAATAAAGTTGTTAGCAGTACAGCTCATTTTTATTTTAAAAGTCATTGATAGTGTATTTAAAAAAGAGGTAGATACCGCACTAGCGCTCGAAAAATGCTCCGCTCATATTGTGTTAATTGACACAAATCATTTTAGACGCATAATGTCAACGGTTGGTGAAGCACATAGATTTAGTATATCTCGACGGATCAAATTCTAATCGCCGTGCGTCAAAGGATGGCATATCTACCTCTTTTTTAAATACACTATCAATGTTAAAAGTCTATTAAATTATCTATCTGTCAATCTCACAATTGAAATAAGTAAATAAGGCCTGTGTCCCACCAGTGGGAACGTTAGGCTGATGATGAAGATGATGATGATTGAATTATGTATGTGCTGTGCACAGTCTTTGCGCAAGCTAATGCAATGACTTTGAAAATCACGTTTACACGTAAAGGGAAATATTTTCACACAGAGGAAATTAATTACATACTTACCTTTTTCAAAATATTTTGTTTCTGAAGTGAGCAGTTACGTCATTGTAGGCGAGGGGTGTTCATATTTTTGGTGCCGAATTTAATATTTTTAGTGAATCTGGTGGAATTTAAACTTTATGCTTTAAATAATTGAAAAGAGTAAGAAAATATTAGTTAAAATTTAGAATGCCTAGACATGAACAACATAAAAGCTTTTTGTAAATTTCAGGGCCTGTAAAAGTACTTTGTACCGCTCTTATGTCGGGGGCATAAGTGCTATTATCGAACTGCAAGTGTTTACCGTGATGTGCTGTTGACCGTACATGGCGAGTGATAAATATTTGTCGAAGCAAATATTTAAAATCGAAATCAAAATATTCTTCATATAAATACTTAGGCCTCAAAAATGCACTTTTGAATCGAAAATACATATAATTTACAGAGTGACTCTACAACCGGATTCGGAATGTTGTTTGTTATCTATCGAGAAGTACCGGCAAGAAACGTTACTTTTGTCAATAGTCAATTTTCTTTTTATTTTAAAGTGTGAATACAAAATAACAAAATAAACAAAAAATATGTGATGTACTTAATCTACATCGTCTACATAGTAATACCTCGTGGCCTCATAGAAACTCAAATTCTATAATGTTGGATCTTTGGCTTTGCTTTGGAGTTTTGTAATGCTTTTAAGTTTGCTAGTGAGTAATGATTTCAAACAAAGATACATTTTCTTATTCGTGGTAAGATGTCATAAACTAAAGTCAATGAAAGACACAATCCAAGATATTGAAAATTATCTAAGATTATGTACTTTCCTTTTGTGTGTAGGTACACCTTTCTTTAAGTCCGAACTACCTTGTGGATATCCCAGTGTGGGTTACGTATAATCTTGTAATGCAGTGGCAAGTTTAGTGTAGGTATCTATATGGATAACCTAATTATTGTTACTAAAGCTTACTATGACCTGCCAGGTGGGCTGGGCTAATTAAGTGTTCGCCAATTGTGTCAACAAGTCAACAACCTGTAATTTATAAATGGAATTAATTCCCCAATGACCACTGTCAAGCCGTTAGCAATAATTACTCTAAAATTGCTTTCAGTTCCCTGTTCAATGGGCTCGGGTGATGTCATGTAATTGATGAGTATCAACTTCTACAAATAAAAGTGAATATGGTCCCGTGTGGAGAATTGTAAACTTTGGTGGAAAATAAACTATTTTTTTTTTATTATTATGTATACGATTTCCTAGCCTAGTGCTTAAGAATTACATTAACAAAGTTCTGTTGGCAAGTCACTAATCTTAAAAGTAAAATGTTAAATCTAGCAAAATATAGGAACCAATACATTGAAAAATACATATACAGGGTGGAATTTTGTAATGCCACCTGAAAGGAAAGTACTCTTAATACTGTAGATAGAAGATTTTCCTTAAAGAAAACATTCCTTTATTTTTTAAAAGAAAGAAAACTGCATTCAAAGATTTTTAAAAATTCGCTTGCTGCACCCGGTAATCGAACCGACTAAAATCTGTAAAAGTTGCACCCTGTACTTTTGTTGCATCGATTGTTAGGGTCAATAATAAGGATGAAATCTCTCTAACAAACTCCATAAATTAAATGAAAGGAAAACAATGAAATCCTTAAATTATTGATTCAATGGGTCAAGTTAAAGCACTTTTTTCATTGTTTTCCTTTCATTTAATTTATGAACTTTGTTGGAGAGATTTTATCCTTATAATTGTCCCTAACGATCGATGCAATAAAAGTACAAGGTGCAACTTTTACAGATTTTAGTCGGTTCGATTACCGGGAGCGGCAAGCGAATTTTTAAAAATCTTTGAATGCAGTTATCTTTCTTTTCAAAAACAAAGGAATGTTTTCTTTGAGTAAAATTTTCTATCTACAGTATTAAGAGTACTTCCCCTTCAGGTGGTATTACAAAGTTGCGGCAAGCAAATTTTTAAAAATCTTTGAATGCAGGTTTTTTTCTTTTCAAAAATAAAGGAATGTTTTCTTTAAGTAAAACTTTCTATCTTCAGTATTAAGAGAACTTCCCCTTCAGGTGGCATTACAAAATTCCACCCTGTATAGTCTGAACTACGAGTCTATGCAAGATATTATTAAATTAATACAAACTTAGGAGTAATATTATTGTATTCGGGACTCGTTAAAGTTTTCTTGTATATTCCCATAGTAACATGCTTTTGGAGCAAAAAAGAAGATAAATGTTTTATACAAATATGTAACACTTTCTATTCTACTAGCCTTATTTGTAAGCGACACAGGCTCCCAGCTAATAGTGTAAATTGCACCCGGGTGCGGGTCATCCGAATCGTGAATGCCTCAGACGTGCTACATACTCAAGTACCGCTAAAAATTATCGCAATTTTACACTGGACAGTTCAAAATGTGTGACATCTCACAATCTTCGGCATAACCCTTAGTTTTTAGTCACTAGTCAGACCTCGTGGTGACCACACGTACAATTTCGGTTTCCAAATGTGCAATTAAAGTTAAAATGAAAAAAATATATTGTGCATTTTTGTTGTGTTTACTTAAATGTGGATCAGAGGCGAATCTCTCTGGACCGTCTGTATACGTCGTAACTCCGTCACCGCGGAGCCATCAAGAAAACGAAGCCCGTTCAGCCCCGTTTTACTATCACAACTGGATGAGACGAATGGATTCGCCGATAAATGTTACTACTACTACGACTACAACGACACCAAAAGTGAAGACACCAGATCTGATATTCGCCGAGTTTGAGTCAGAAAATGGAGACAATATGCGTAAATCCATACGGAAACTACTAGAACAAGAGAGAGTGACAGTCAAACCACCAACAACAACGACCACGACATTCAGACCGATATACGTTGCAGAAGCAAGTAATAACAATGTAAATCAAGACACAGAGTACGTAGTTCCAACTCAAGAAAGTAAAACAGACACGAAGACCAATGAAGTTGATCAAGCAGATTATTTTTCACTTTATAATAACTATGGCAATGTGGAAAACAGTTATGTGCCAACTCTTCCTGCACCGGTTTACTTACCGTCAACCACCAGCCCTAGAACTACGACCACTACAACAACTACAACGCCAGCACCGACTAACGTGGAGAATATTTGGCATATAATCGATCCCGAAAAACATAACCAGTATTCTAATGATTGGGTCGAACTACCTGTTCAATCAAATAATGACCAAGATCAAAGGGTTATCACGAACGACGATGACGATGGCCAAATCGACGAAAACTTCGCTTTACCAGGGTAAAATGCAATGTATTATTTCTATCTACTTATAACTGCAGTTGATCATAAAGATATTGTTCACGTAGTTGGTAATTATTTGCAATTCAATACTTTTTCTTTTCAGATTCGGCGCAAATCCTGGTAATGGAGCCGAAAATGAATCAAGAGCGATTCGTACCGAACCTAATTTTCGATTTCCGTACGTTAGCCTAAAACCATTCGTAGTGAAAAATGTTAACAAACCTAATGTTGTTTCTCAGAGCAAAAAAGGCAATAATATGTTCACTAGCTTAGATGATTTTAAGGACATTAAACATCCAGTGAGGGGTGAGATTCAAGATATAGTGATGCGTGAGCCTGTTGACCGCTATAATCCCGCTCAGCCATATCTGCCGCATGATTACGGTAGCAAATCTAAACAATCTAGTCCTCCTGCCCCATCCAAGGCAGTAGCTAATTTAGTACCACCGCCACCGCCACCACCAAAAGTGAGGGGAGATGATTTCCCTGCACCAACTAATTACGAGTCGTTCCCGCCATACCCTCCTGCAATGCTCAGTCCTGCACAGCCACCATCGCCACCAATTAACCCCCCAGTGTCAGTTTACAAGCCACCTTCAGATTCTTCTAATGGTTTTGATTCTTATGCATCATTCAATGATAACACTGGCAGTGCTCCGATGGATACAGATTACAGTTACAAGCCACCCTCTCCCCCATCTTTTTTGCCTACATTGCCCCCACTAAACAAGCCTGGCGATGGATTTCCAGATTCATATAACAAACAAGCAAATATTCCCGATTCTCCTCCTGCTTCGGATATGAGTGGTTACTCTTACAACCAACCACCGATTGCTCTTGATGCCCCGCCTACAATGGATACAGGTGGATACAGTTACAATAAGCCAGCGATGACTTTTGATTCTCCGCCAACAGTGGGAATGGGATACTCGTACAGCAAGCCACAAAAAGAATTCCCGTCTATTCCAGATGTTAAACCTAATTATCAATATGGAAAACCAGACACTTCAGACGATCACCCTGCACCTAGTTACGGGCCATCGAGTGACAATGACTACCCTGATCTAATATTTGACAATTCACATGGTGGCAAGGGTGGACATGATATGAAAGGAAATGATATGGGCATGATGCCTCCTCCTCCACCACCGGCTATGCAACCAGGATCGGATGCAGGACCACCATCAAGTGATAATGGATTTCCTTCAGATTTTCCGGGCGATCTCAAATTTCATCATGATTTCGACGATGACGATTTTCATCATTATCATCATCATCATCCGAAGCCAACAACGACTACTACTACAACGGAAATGCCTCGTGTTAGTAGATTCAGTTACTATTATTTAGGTAAAAAATTGTATTACTTACCGCTATATTTTAGTGTCTATTTCATTGTGTACGTGGGGGCTCTTATAATCAAAGCAGTGTTGCGACACAAAATCGTCTATCCAAATAGTTGGCGACCAAATGATACCACAGCGACATTCTTTGCAAAACGATCAGTGGATTCTTGGGATCTCTCAAACGAAAACTTGCATGAGGTGACGGGTAGAGTAACTAAGGCCATTGCTGAATCTGCAGAAAAGTATGTTAACGAAAATGCCAAAACAAAGTTAAGTTAGAACTTGATATTATGTAAATATGAATATGTGAGGTAGATTAAGCTGTTGTGGACTGGACATATTTAATTGTATATCATCTAGTTAAGATTTTTAAATATAGTTCACTATCACAACAAAATATGATCTATATATAGGAAAACTACTTCTTGATAAGTTTGCAAACCCAATATACTTACAAGAAAATATGTTTAATTTTTTTTTATGTCAGTGTTTGGTGAAAGATGCATTAAAAAAATTATTTACTTGTTAATAAATGTTTTATTTCAGTTTTTCGTTCCCTTTTTTTAACTTAATTGGATACCTTGCCCCATGCGTCCAGGCGCATCGTGAGTACGAATCGCACCCAAGGCAAACATTCTTTCTATTGTATGAGTCAGGACTTACCTATATTTAGCAAAGTTTGTCCATAACGCTGTCATTCGATCAATTATTAGATGATCTTCAGGGGTAGTAACATTATTCAAGACTGCTACTTCAAATAAGTAACCGAGCTCATCAGTATGTGCAGCGCCAGGGGAAGTAATATTACTTCTTGATTTGAATCGTATGAAAATACATAATGGTATAAACTGCTAATTCCCTCTTCTAAGTACATAATCATCGTTCTATAAATGGGATGAACATATCTGAAATCTGATATGAAATCTATCATTTTCTGTCTTACTCTTTCAGAAATATCTTCATCTCCGATATAAAATTGACGTACAATTTGTTTCATAGTTTAAATTGTTCACTATTAAAATTAAAAAAGGTGTTCAAGTTATCACGAAACAAGGTTCTAAAACCATCGAGGGCAGATGTTCTATGAAAAAATAGAGCTTCATTATCAGTATAGCCAATTAAAATAGGCACAAGTCTTTTCTTTGGCACCTTGACATTGATTGAATAATCTGTTAATAGATATTCAACATTATTGAATTGTTTTTCAACGCATGGTCTAAATTCAATTATTCAACTGCTGCCGCAATTATTATTTCAGTATGTACTTACACAGCTTAAGAAATTTAGTGCGTCTAATAAATCATTTGATTCATATCCAAGATATTCAGCAAGTCTCAAAGGAGCATTGGGATTAGAGTTTGAAAGTGAAAACGGTGATATAGCAGGTACGCTTTGAATAATAACTTTATGGAACAGATCGTCTTCCCCGTAAATAAGATGGTGATTGACCGAACTTCCCCCGGCACTTTCTCCAAATATTGTGATTGAATCACTGTCACCCCCGAATTCTTTTATATTGTTTTTGACCCATCTTAAAGCTGTCACCTGGTCCTTAAGGCCCTGGTTCCCAGGTACCTCGGGAATGTCTAGGCAAAAGAAACCATAAGCTTCCAGACGGTAATTTACAGTTACTAAGATAACAAATTATGTTTGACTAAGAACTTTGGACCGTAGGAAGATCTTCCGCCATGTCCTGTGCTAAAGGCGCCTCCATGAAACCAGACAAGCACTAGAAGGCGTTCGACGGATCGGAAGGCGTTCGACGGATCGGAAGACGGAATCCAATGAACCGGTTATGATGTTGCTAAAATATTCAACTTGAGGGCATATAAATAACAGAGTCATCGAGGGCATTAAAAGTGTCAATGAAAACTGGGTGAGGAACTGATAACTGAAACAAAGAAATATTTTTTTATTGCTTGCATTAAAAAGTGAGATTAAAGAAGTAAATAAGTATGTATTCATATTTACATCGACTACAGTACTCAATCTAATAAATATGACTCAATAAGGCTTACGAGTTTATGTTATAAATATGAGGCATTTCTCAATTAGGTATAGGGAATAGAATATTTTTCTGAATGGTACGAGTGTGTCGAAAATTTTCCGACTTTATAAAATCTTTCTACATTTTGCAAAGGTCGCGGGTTCGATCCCCGCACGGTACAAACATTTGTGTGCATGAACATACATGTCTGTTTGTATCGGTCTGGGTGTTTCTATGTATAATATGTATGTATTTACAAAAAAAAGTATATAAGTAATGTTTATCCGTTGTCTGGCACCCATAGCACAAGCTAAAGCTTAGTTTGGGGCTAGATGGCGCTGTGTGAATAATGTCTTAAGATATATTTATTTATTTTATTTAATATAGCCAAAACTTTATTGATCTGTGGGAAAAATGAAGAATGGGAATTTAAACGATTTGACCCTTCCGAGATATAAATTGAAATAGGCAATACTGACCACAAAATTAATAGGAAATATAATGGGACTTACTCTAAATGGGTTTCTAGGATCGACTGTGGCGTAAGGTACTCTCTAGAACATTGAATAGTCTCCCTCTGGTGCAAGCAGTCCTCTGATGAGACCTAAGTTTGTTAAAACCAACGGATCTATTTTTGGAAGGCCATTGGTATAATACAACGAACAGAATAATATTGGAACTACACACCTCAGCAACATCTTGTTAATGTATCGATACTGAGGTGTGTTGAGAAAAAAGGTACCTATACTTGTCGAATTACTTATCATTACGATATGAATGCTTAGATAAATACTCGCATGGTCTCCGAATCTCCTATTATTTAATCAATTGAAGGTTATCTCGCCGGCATCTTCAAGAGTAGTTCAAGAGTAGTCTGGTCTACTAAATAGACCAGACTACTCTTATTACATGGGTTTTTTGGGTCACTTTATCTCGCAAAATTGAGTTAGTCTCGCTTAATGTCTTGGTTCATTTAAGGTCGAAATTTGATTAAACCATTATTTTCTAATATTCGACTACGGAGCACAGTTTTTTTATATTCAAAGGAAAAAGGTTCATATTTATTAAATATACTAAAATTATTTGCCTAAAATCACCTAAAATAGAGTCCATCGTAAATAGCTTTGAATGTCACTGAATGTGAATTTCCGAGATAGCTTTCACTGTCTGTGCCTAACTCGAGACACAAATTTAATTTACACACTTCACACGTGGGTCGTGTTAGCTCAAATTATATTAGACGCGCTCCCTTCTTGCGGTTAACAGGAGGAGACATTTCATATCAGCCAGTCGCTTAGCTGTCTCCCAGCTGTGCACTCGAAACGAAAACGAAAAAAGAAAAAACAATTTTAAAAATACAAAGTATTTACATTTAAAAGTTAGGTGGTAAGAGCGAGATGGCATCAAAGGGTGGTCTGCTGTTGTGGTGCCATATATTCGTCTGGGCGGCGGCGGCGTTGGCGTTTTGGGCGGGAGGCGCGCGCGCTGCCGTTCACTATGACTCTGCAACGCCACACGCGCCGCCTTACAACAGTTACAAGTATATACCATTGCAGTAAGTTGTTTGTGTTATTTTGTATACCATTTTATGACATACATATTTCCGTACACTGCCTTGGCCTTATAATATAGACATTTATACAGACATTTCTAGATTTATTTAATAGCAGAATAGTTAGTATTGGGAAATAATGTTGCATTCGAAATTGAATATTATTGATGCACTGTGTAAAGTTTAAGGCTTACGCTAGAGCGGTGTTAAACTGCGCCCGCAGCGGTGGGGAAACCGTTGTTTTATTTCATAACTCATGAGACTGCAGTTTTCTGCGGTTTCCGCCGCTGCGGTAGCGATATCGCAGGGAGTCGGAAGTAGCGTGCACCACGTCATAACTGGGTCTGCTCCATTTCTCGATATTAGAGTTGTCACATTAAAGATTTTCAATAGTATTTGCCCTGTGATTTTTTGACAAGTTGTCGATAATTTTATGTGTATTGGTATATCTGAAATAATTCCTGAAATAAAATCAATGAGTTTAGATTGGTATCACAGAGTGATTATATAATTATATTATTTGAATACTTAAGTAGCTAACGCTTAGTGGCTTACACATTTTTATCTTTCCAGCAATGAAGAAGTGGACCATGAAGATTTGTCGCCGGCAGAGGAGGCTCCCTCCCGGCCCGGCATGGCGCCTTCTGAGCTGATCCTCACCGGCCTACGCACTCTTCTCGACGTCGTGAGGAACGTCAACAAACGGCGAATGAGCTCTAGGGTGGTCGCTCATAATGCTACAGTTCCTTTGGTAAGTATTTGTGCATGTAACAAGACATGTAGTATTTGCACAGAGGAAACGTATAATATCCAACCAGCGATACAATGTTAGAGCATTTCTTTGTGCTACGAAATTACTTCTTAAATATTTATTTAATAAATAATAATTAAGTTCTGATTTTGGGATCATTCATCATCACTAGATTTTTGGAAGCGTGATGTTAATCATCACATTAGAAATAAACTATCATAATTGATTTTAATAATTCGTGTATTAAATTATCATTAAGTACATAATATATGCCGAGTGTGTAATATAATATGTATGGGAGACTAACGTAAGAAGTTCCTGTGGTAATTCTCATAATTATATCATCAACTATGCTTACATCTTGCTGATTATACATGAATCTGGAGTACCTATATTTTAACGTTATTATAATGTCTGTAATTTTAACTTAACCTAAAGGTTGGCTTGTTATATTTATAAAGTTTAAAACAACGTAACGTAAACATTACTCCTGTTTGTTAAGTACCCGTACATTACGAATATGTATGAGAATGAGATATATGAAAGACACAAAGAAAACAACCTGAATGTGTCTATTTAACATCACAAAAAACATTGTATGTAGAATGAACAGTTTAGTTTATTTGCACATTTTCTAGAAAACAGATGTTGCTAACACATGTATGTGTCAAGCAGCCCAAACATTGTTCGACCGTCCCGTATCATGTGAAACTGATTTTACACTTCAACGATCTCTTTGCTACGGTCCCTTTTCATCGCCTGGTTAGAATAAGTAATAAAAATGTTTCCTTTGTATTTCTCTACGAAACTTTTTTACTCGAGACAAAGTACTCATATCATTTATTCATTCTAAGCGTAATGAAATTGAAGCAACGAGTGCTACAACAACAAAAAACAATACATACCTATTATGACGACTGCAAAATGAATTGTTCTTAAATTGCTTACGCATGTACTCAAACAAATAGATGTTTGCAAAATTGTTATAAATATACCTACTATAAAATAATCTCTTCTTCTGCTATAGAACTCTATAGAGTCTTTATAATATTCTACTCTTAGTTCCGGACTAATCCAATTAAATTACTGAATTTAAGTTTACAAAAAGAAATAATGTCACTTTGTGACTCCATTATTTTTCCTATAAAATTTTACTGGAATTCTTTTCTCTATTACTTTACTTAATAAATAAATCCGATGGAAAAATTATAGTAACATTAAAAGAGTTTTGAGAACCAACATTATTCTCGTAGTCGTCGACATAATGTTCGTCCTACTACTAAAAATCGTCATAATAATTATGCTGAAACTCAATTCATTGTACGAGTACCAAGACCAATCACCAACGCCATGACAGGCGCGTGTAGAAGGGGGTCACAGAACGGTACCGCCTGAAGTGGGTGACCGGGTACCGAGCGCTACCCTTGTTTAGACTAGCAATCTCTCAGCTTAGCACTATGGTGCAAATGAAGCCCCTCTGACAAACGGGCCTATTATATTATATTTATCGTTCGACTGCTTTTGTACACGATTGTAACACTGAAGAACAATTGCAGTTTGCAGAACAATTGAGACTATCATAATTATAAAATCTTTTATATTATTGTCTCAATTGTTCTGCAAACTGTATGATTTGTAACCAAATATTGTTAACAATTTTGACGTAACTTAGGCGAGTATGTAGAAACTTTTCAAACGGATCCTTGTTTAATTTCTATGTTATTCGTAATCTAATATTAATTGTGCTAGTTTTTTGAACAACACAATGTTATCCGGTTGTCCTAAAATTTAGGATTTCCATAAAATATCGTGAATTACATTTATTAATGTGTTGTTTTTTAACTGTTAATAAATTTATTGCATCTGTGACCGGCGTGACCCTACATAATATGCTATGATGACGCAAAACGACACTCATCGTATCGCTACGGGACGTCGTAGCATATTCACAATGTAAGTTATTTATCTACTAAAAGTTTGTAAATGTTACAGATAAAGAAAGCAAGTGCAAAGAATGGCACCGTCGAGACGGGGAGGGGGTTCGAGGACTACTACGATGAGCACCATGACGACCACGACCACCACGAGATGACCACCACTCCCAAGCCGGTGAAGCAGGGCCGGTATACCGACCCCTGGGCCGGCTACTATGACTGGATCATCAACGAGGGGTCCTTCAAGTTCTGGAGTGTATTCCAGGTAAACTTTAGATTTTTTTTATAGTTTATAGCAGCCTGTGACTTTCTTAATGACCTATTTATTGCCTGCGATATCCCACGAAGCCAGAATTTTTTGGGTACCATTATATATTATAAAACCAACAGAGACGCAATTATTTTCTTGTGTAAAATTTTAAAATAGAAAAAAGTTAAGAAATTATATTATAAAGTTATTAAAAAATTGCAAAACATTATAAGTGCGAAAAATAAGTAACATGTTATTTAAACATCAAGCTGCTCCGGAAACAGCATTGTACCTAGTTAACAATTTTTTTGACAAATTAGCTTTGTTGTTTTCAAATAAGTATACAAATAGTTTTGGCCTCAAGTGCACCGTAGCGCATCGTAGCGCAAAAATATTGTCTCTAATTACGTGAGTTAAAAAACTAGCTATTACGTTGTCGTTTGGCGATCAAAAACTACGTAGGACGTCGAAGTCATAACATTGACATAGTTTTGTTAGCATTGTCAAGCATGGGTGCCGCCTGCCGAGGAACTCGATCATTTTACAAGGACCTTGCAGGTGTCATTATACCCAACAGTTTCCTATTACGATTTTTCCTTAATGCTAGAATTGCTTCTATTTAATCAGCATTGCGAATACATTGTATTGTTGTAATAACGCGGATTCTTTACCATATTTGTATTGGGTTTACATTAGTTCGAACCGAGACACGCGAGGTTGTGACCCTTCTGTTAGACGTTGCTCTATATTAGTTCCACATTATGCAGATATGACATTACAGTTATGCAGTTGTAGGAATTGCTATTATGAATATAATGTAGTAATCTTATGTATGTAAATATGTACATATTATACTTAGGAAACACCGACCCTTATACAAACATGCATGTTCGTTCATGCACACAAATATTTGTATTGTGCGGATATCCTATCCGCGACCTTTGGTGTGATACTCGTCGTTTTGCCGATTAATACCAAACGCGTCATTAAATATTGGACATACATATTTCCAATGATTCAAAATTAAATCTTTCCTTTAATTTAAATGAGAGAATAATTAGCGGACACGTTTTACTAACCTAGTACTCGAGGAAAGCTGCTTGAGAAAGAAACAAACGTATTTGTTCCTCCTACACATTTGTTCATCAGACAGAGCCGTTTGTTTACGTACAATGACTTATCGTATTTACATACAAACATTTAATATAACCGTTCATGCATATAATAAGCAGGTAGGTACTATTAAATATGCCCAGCGGTAAGTTTCAGTATAATAAAATGTAGTTGTGTATTCCCACATAATTTGCATACATCTCCTACGCGCCATTATCAACTAAATAGTTGTAATTACAACAAACTTGATCGGTTGTTGTCTGATCGTATTATTTAAACTGACCGTGTGGTTGCCTTAAAGTGGCATCATACAAATATTTCCGGATTTTTTATCGGCTCAATATGGTATAGGCGTTATAAGTAAATCGTTTGGCAATATGACTGCTACAAACAAAGTTTAGAGTAGGACATTTGACTAAATAGCTAAGCTCTAAGTTTAATCTCAAACCCATTTCAACAGTTAAGATAAGATTTGATTGTTAACTAATATGGTGATTACCTCCGGTCACCTAAGTTATAGATTAAGTGTTGTTAAAGAAGAACTATAATGTTTAAGGACTAGCCACAAATGGCATTTACAGAATGTGGCATTAGACGAAATTTTTGCTTCATAATATAGTATACATATAAACAAAATTTTAAACACACAAACCAAAAGTTCTTTTTTAAAAGTTTAGTTGCAGTTTAAGTTGTAGGTAGATATTATTGGCCTGATTCTTATTCGCCAAGTTTTCGGAGTCATAATAATATGGAGTTAGAAACATATTGCAGTCGCCTCATATTGCTGTCCTTTGTTCCTCTTGGTATAAAATTAAGCATTTTTAAATAATTATGTTGCTTCCGTATGATAAGTATACTTATGTTCGAAGGACATAACTGGCAAACAAAGTCGTCAGATTGTTTGCAAATTTTAACAAACACACCTTTCAGTCGGCGGCGCCGCGGCGTAAGGAAAATCGATAAATGTACACTTTAGCTGCGACACGTCTTGGTTTAGTATCTCACGCATTCCTCGCTCATTATGCAGATGAGGCCGTAATAGAATTAATCATCGCTCACTATACAGATGGTAATACTACCATCTTAGTTGGTGGTTACGAACCATTTGTGTACATCGTGTGCCATCTGGATAACTACTACATGAGTATTAATATTTTCTCAAAAGTAAATATTTTCAAGTGCGTGACAGTATCTGAAGTGTCGATAATGTCGAAATAATAGATTCTACCAGATATGAAATTAGCGCGATATTATAGGAAAACTTTAAAAATGAAATGATTCTACTACGTATTAATTTTTGATGGGCTTAATTATAGGACGACGTTGATATGTATTTGATATAAAAAATTATATCATTTAGTTAAAATTTTTGAAAAGTATAATTAAAATATTCATTAGCAATTCACCAGATAGACGTTACGCGTACAATCGTAAGTACATAGTTTGAATTTGGACTGATAACTCTATTAAGTTCGGCATACTAATAAATATCAGCCGTTAGGTCTGAAGTCAGTTTTATACATTTATGTCATACAATCAGTTTTATGCTTGTTGGCATTTTTATCTTTGTATTCAATACAAATTGATAAGATTTATTTAGAGGCATGATCCATCCTCCTAGCTCCGAAGCCTTATAAAACTTATCAATTTGTGTTGGATACTAACATAACTTACATTGTAATATTACAGTTTACGGTAAACTTCTTTACGATGTTTTTCATCACAGCCGAGCCAAGCCGTAAGCACAAATCACATTAAAGAATATTATGTGATAATAATAATAATAAATATTTATTTAATCAGGCAAATTACACCCATCACACATCACAAAATTACACACATAATGTTTGAGTTTGTTCGGAATAAACGGAAATCTTAAAAGAACAAATGTTTGATATGTAACTATGATGATCGGTCGATGAAAAAATTACAAAAGTAGGTACTCGTCAAAAATCACCTGTTCTTTTAATGTCAATGTATTTACTTTAAAATAATAAAAAAGCTTGCAAGAAATATCTTTGAACAAAGTAATTTAGTAGGCACCTTGAGACATACGTAATTTACCATATAACAAGTGGATTATATTAGTTGACGTCACTGAACAAGTAGGCTATTTTATGGTAAGTTTATAGTCATACATGCGCAACGATTAATCGGTTTTGAATAAAAATAGACGTTTGTATGAATTTATAAATCGAGCGATCAATCGATGGAGTCAGCAGTTCATACGATCATGGAATCACTCTAATGTTTTATTTTCCGATTCCGCGCCTTGTTAAGGTTTTAGTTAACAAATCATTATTAAATTATAATAACATACATTTCTTCAAGCCTTGCAAAGCCCACTTTACAAAGTACACAAACTGTTTTAATTTAAAAGCCTTGTATTATTTTAATATACAAGTAGGTATAAGCTATAATAACGTAGTTATATAAAAGATTCTTCTTATATATAAGCCTTCCGTCCGCGGTTTCACCCGCGCGTAGTTTCTTTTTCAATTATCCCCCCCCCCCTTCACTCCACATTTCCAATTTTCAATTATTCAAATCGATTCAGTAGTTTCGGAGCCTAATATTCAATTCAAACAAACAAACAATCAAATCTTTCCTCTTTATAATATTAGTATAGAAGTGCAATGGGATAGCTATGTATATCAGTATAAGTGGGAGTAGAATTATATATTATGAATAGGTGGCATCATCAGCGGGTCGCGCGGTGCGAGTGCGCCGCTCGTGCGGGTCGCGGTATTGAACCGCGCATCTTCGTGATCGTTATATTTTTGCTGATTCCGGAACCTCGGACCCTGCGCTCGGAAGTTGCCACCATTTGTTTCGACAAGCGATGCTAAACGATGAGCTTACCAATGTTATTGTGCTGACTATTGTTTATTGGCATTCCGGGCTGTTGAAGTATCATCAATCAAACGTTATTAAGTTTTTAAACTTCCTAAATTGAGTTTATGTGAGTCACGTTCATACGTCATTATTCATTAACGCAATACTCGTATTATCATGCTGCTGGTGTCTCGGATGTTGGAACTGAGTGAAAATTGTTGAGGAAAATTGCGCATAGGGAAATGCACGGCTGTCACAATCTAACAGTAAAATCCCGGAGCAAGCACCGAAATGAATTTAATTTAAAAAGCTTAAAACTGTTATAGTTTAAAACATACTTAACACTTTGATAACCCTCAAACAAATAAATAATTTTGATAGGACAGTCGGCCATCAAACTACGAAGCTACCAAACATAACAAAAGTACATGACTACCCGAATACATAGAAAGAAATACAAATTAAATAGACGTCGAGCACTTATAGGTACCGTATCTGATCAGGCTACGGGGCGTCTTTCCATTCTATACAATGCCAGAACGCAAGGGTATGAAACTAATCACGTATAGATTGTAAATAACTTTTTTACTAAGTTCTTCCAATCCATACACGAGCAGTACGCAAATAATCGCGTATACTTCGTAGTAACGTAGAAGTTTTTCTTGTTCCATAATATACAGCGCCAGTGCGCATGCGGACTAATCGTGTATATATTGGAATAAGCGCGCGAAACTCTAGATTACAATTTATACGCGAGCAGTTGCATGCTCGCCATTTTGATTTATTGACCTCTCTTTCTTTTTCATTGAAATTCCTAGCGTGTCTATTTTAAATATTGCATCATCTTTCGGCACGTGCCATTGTTTTGAATGACGGTTTTTTGTTGTTTCTGCACAAGTTAATAACTCACCATCAATAATGAGAAATAGATACTTAAAAATTACCCCTTTAGAAAACAAGTAGCAATTTCTAGCATTAAGCCATCATTTTCGATGATGCCAATTGTACGGAATTTTCTTACTCATTTATACTAATAATATGTGATATAATTCATTTGCGCCGGGCCTGGTTTTTTTTCCCATACTGGGATAGCATTGTCCTTTCATGATCTTCCTTTCATTACAGATGCTATGTTCCTTAGGAAAAAATTAACCTTATAATTAACCCTTTCGACAGTTATCATAAAATACATGGTGTTTTGTTTTTCACATTTCGCGAGTTCGATTCTAGGTAGAGGCAGGCGTTTTTTAAAAAATCTGTGAATGCAGTTCTATTAATTATTAAAAATAAAATGATGTCTTCTTTCAGTAAAATATCCTACCTTCAATATTTAATATACTTTCCCTCCGTGTGGCATGGCCGTGGGACGCTCTGTATACTCGAGCAGTTTCCTATGGCTGCGTTCTGGCCTTGTACAGAATGGAAAGACGCCGCGAGCACCCACGATACAAACTATACACGATCAGTACGCAAAATTCGTGTATACATTGTAATAACAGAGTTAAAAACAGCACTACAATATATACTCGAGCAGTTTCCTATGGCTGCGTTCTGGCCTTGTATAGATTGGAAAGACGCGGCTACGGGTCATTGTGCCGAGATTCTTAAAAAAGTTAAGCATTCTTTAAAATTGTATATTTTGTGAAGATCTACCTAAGTATTTAAAATCTAACAGAAGTGTGTTTTGAATGGACGGAAGAGAACGACTGGGAACGAATACCCGTTCGGTAGCGCAAAATAACTGCATTGTACACAATCGATCAATCATGTTACAGTACTAGCTAGTCAGCGAACTAAAATGACATTTAGTTCGCTGTAGCTAGTACGCTGCAAAAACTAAGCTATTCGTCAATCATCACAACACAGAATTTCTAAACAATAATATTTATGTAAGCAGCAAGCAAGGAAAAAACTTTTTTACCCTAATTTGTAAAATTCTTACTACTAATTTATCAGCATAATAAGATTTAACCCCTCAATCCATAGTCCATATAATAGAATAGTGCAGATTTACTGACGATGGCATACCGTTCAGTATTTCTAGTACCTTTTACTTGTACTTCTACAAAGATTTCGTCAATTCTTAGGCGGAAGACACAGACACAAAACATAATCTACAATTGTAACTTAGTACCCATTTGTAATTTTGAATCTTTGGTTCCTTCGAGAAATATTAAATTTACATATGTAATTCATATGGCGCCATCCATTTATTACGTATACCATTAAGGCGGGATGGATGTGTCGATCGTACACTAATTTTGGTTCTTACACGGGAGGGTTACACTATGTAGATTTTACATAAGATCACCAAAATGCGCAAATACATTTCGGCGATTTATTTTTTTATAATGTGGAAGATGGTACTCCTATGAGACTTAATAAACACAGAGAAAATACTAAGACAATGAAATGAGAGCGTCATACAATGTCACTACGAGACATATAAACTAAAATATTACGATGTACTTAAATAATATTTTTATTTAAAAGATAAAGTTTAAATTTGCAATAATACCAACCCTTATAATATGTGTATCTATTATTATAAAGAGGATAGATTTGTTTGTTTGTTTGTATTGAATAGGCTTTGAAACTACTGAACTGATTTGGAAAATTCTTTCACTGTTGAAAAGCTACACTATCCCCGGGTGATATAGAGTATATTCAATCCCAGAAATGTGGGGGGAATATTGACAAAAGAAATTACGTGCGGGTGATACCGCGGAGGCGGCCGCTAGTCTCTAATTAAAGTTTTCTAAATGAAGTCTGGACTAGGTACACCAAAAAAAGGTAGACTAAATTGTATAGAGGAACTCTACTTAGTGTTTGTGTTAAATATCAAATGTTAAATATTTACTCACAAATACTTAGCTTGTACGTTTACAGTAATGTATGAATGAAGGCAACAGGTTCATGTGCGGGTCAACCGCCTTCAATTAACTAAAGTAAACAAATAACTTTGTGTCTAACACCACGCCAGCTAATCAATCAAGTTAAAGTTGCTATTAAACAATTTGCCAAATCAAATTACTTCATTACGAATTTTGAAAAGTAATTAAACCTCCTATTAGTTTAGAACTAAGAAGTTTTAATTTACAATTTATATTTGTTTAAGTTTGCATGGTATTTTATTAGCTTATTTTATACTAGCTTTCCGCCCGCGTTTTCACCCGCGCGTAATTTCTTTTTTCAAATATCCCGCGGGAATGAGACGTTTCCCGTTGAAATTTTATAGCCTATGACCTAATCCGGGTTATAAACTATACGTGTGACAAATTTCATCTAAATCCGTTCAGCCGTTTAGGCGTGATTGAGTAACAAACATCCAAACATCCAGACTTTCGCATTTATAATATTAGTAGGACAGGTTGGAAGTTTAATTTATTTTATTACGTGTTTAGTTCTTCATGGACCTTTGATTAAATAAAAAAAAATCTAGAAAGCATTTTTATAATTAATATAATCGACGAATCCCACTCAACATTTATATAATTTGCATTTGTGTTTGTTCTTCGTCTGGCTGTAATTTGTATTTAAGTATATAAATGTGGTTACTTTGTGGTTTATGATACCCATAATACAAGAATTAATCTATTTACTTTGCAATGAGGTTAATTTGTGGGATGTTGTCCATTATTTATGATATCTTTCCATTTTCAGTTGTTCACGGCGGCTCTTCTTCTATACGCGTGTTTTTCTGCGATCTACTACGCGAAGTTCAACCCCATTCTGCCGGACTACAGTATGGAGTACGATGACTACTTCCTGGAGAGGACGGTCGGCAGGAAGGCCAGGAGTCTGGACCCCTCCCTCCTGCCTTCTGGCCTCAGCTGGATCAACTCCAGCACCTTCCAGTTCATCCTAGACGCTATAGCCAAAAATTATGAGGAAGATTAGTTAGTTAAATATGAAATGACTGTTGAAAATGGATTAGAAAGAAAGAAGGAAAGCATGCATTTGTTGATACTACGAGTATGTGTGGCATTGAAAGATGTACAAACAGCCAAGAAGTAAAAGAAAGAGGCAGGTACAGGTAGGATGTAGTAGACCATTTTAAGTTTTGAATGAAAAAGCAAAGCAAAGATATATTAAAAAAATCCGTCTATTAAACACTAATTACCCGAATACAAAAACGAACGGATTGAATTAACCGCTACAATTAATTATCCCTTTAATTTGGTTTTAATACGTTTTCGATCTAATTTAAAAACATAACGCGATTTTTGTGGTAAAAACAAACCACAAGTATTCACTTTGTGTAACGGAGAATTAATACGGATATTTGCTTTAGTTATCTTCTTGCTCTTTTGACCAACACTAAGATAAAGTATGAGGATATCAAATAATGTAAATTGTGTAGTCAGAAGCACAACAACTTACTCTAATCTGTCAAATACCTACAAACAATTTTCAGCTTTATGTCCTGTCCTGTCATTTAGACTTTTTGACAGATTAGGATAGGTTAATTTGCTGCTGACTGAACAAGATGGTAGCTAGTCTAGATTGAAAACTTTATACAGAGTAACGACGACATCAAAACAATTGGGTGAGTTTGTTTAACTTTTATTTTTATCCAAATATACTAAATAATTATGGCCTTGTTACCTTGTATT
Source organism: Mecyna flavalis (assembly GCA_949319885.1). Classification (NCBI taxonomy): domain Eukaryota; kingdom Metazoa; phylum Arthropoda; class Insecta; order Lepidoptera; family Crambidae; genus Mecyna; species Mecyna flavalis. The sequence continues at coordinate 8,483,001 of OX439426.1, forward strand.
TAGATGTAGATCTGATTCGACAGCACTTTGTCAAAGTTCTCATTGAATCAGGTCTTGAAATATTTAGTTATTATCCAGAAATGTTATACCATTGCAGTGAACATTTGTTCACATTTGCTCAATATACTTCGATTTAGATTAAGAAATATATGTGTAAGAAAGTACAACACACTTTTTATTTTTTCGGTGTTCATGTTTACTAATTATGTACGTACGTAAAAACAGGGTGACTCTTGAGATACAATAATGTATTGTTAAGTTGCAGACCTGTTGATGATTTAATGAGATAACTGATGTATGAAAAAAAAAACAACAACTGTTTGACTGCTGATTATAAAATTGTTTCAATGATACCATTGCAAAATCGTTTAATTCTTCCACTTTTTTTTTGTAGTGCGTGAAAATGCGTACGTATGTCAAGCCCTTGGGGGTGTTAGAGGTCTGGTGGGACTTTTTGGCGTAGGACATCTAGTCAATATGATTAAAATCGACAAAATACGTCACATCATAACAAGAAACGAAGGTTAATTAGCTTTCTTCCTCTAATTCAATCTAAGTAGACTACAATAAATCGATTCTGAAAGTAAAGCTCGTTAGCTATCGATCTTCCGATAGATCTCTTGTGCAGCGTAGGCCTTGTAAGGCGTGTGAAATGTATTGGCAGTGTTCATATAATGGGTTGTAAAGCGAGGCTTCGGCGCGAGGGTCGTAAAGTACGAGAGGGCGGTGTGCGCCCGCGCAGCTGAACAAAGCACGGCTGGACCGGCGTGGCTCACACTAGAGCGGGAAGGTATGTCCTGCTAATTTTTAAACTAGCTTGTAGCTAATATCTAAGTGTGAAATAAGCAATTTTTTTAACGGTTTGAACTTTTTAGATACAATTTTATTGATGAAAGTATCGTCTCTACTCTCTACCTGTGGATTTACTTGAAAATATCCAGTGATTTTTGAAAATTTCAAAACTTACATTTTTAAATGAACTTCCATATCTATCTATATACTTCATAAATGAAAGAGTTCGAAGTTCATTAGTAGGTAGACGTATTTTTAAAACTCACAATTTTTCGAGTATAAATAGTTTATTTATTTATTGCCCAACATTTTGAAATACATTAAAACCTCTTTATGTATAGAGCTTGAAATCTATCAAAGATACATAATTGCGAGACAATTTAAAAAAAAAATTATCAGAAGATACAATATCAATCAAGATATTTTACCTTTTGTTTTTTTATAAGAACTTAAGTCATACAAAAAGTAGACGTTACCTTTTGTAATAAATTATAAAAATATTACCGAGTATAAATTAAAATTGTCAACATCAAGTGACCGATGGGTCGTCCTGTATTATTTCAGTGCAAGTGCAGGCTTAGCGGGGCGGCGTGCGGAGCGGGTTCGATGCCCGGTCGGCGCTCGCGAGGCTAGGACGCGCAGGATGTCGTCATTATAGCTTTTACGAGCGGAGCGGCGCAGGCGCATGCTCCATTCTTTATAAAACACGCTAATACACATAAATCGAAAACAGGGCTATTTGTTACTTAGAAAATAGTATTGGATCGTTTCCTGGATTTACCAAAGCACTAAATCCTAGTTATTCTTGCATAACATATTGTTTGGCTGATTAGGTAATTTATATACCAGCTGTCCACGTTTCAAGACTCATAACAAAAAAAAAAAACAAGCGTTTGTTAGTTTGACTCATTTTCAGCATAGTTCCTTTACAATCATACTGACGGATTAGGAAGAACAAACATGCCTACAACAAACTATAATTGCACAGAAATATGTACTTTAAAGCAATATAAGCAATACAAATCCAATAAAAGCTGAAGATGCCAAAATGGTAATAATATAATTTACATGTTACCGTTTGCTAGCTTAATATAATAATTATTATGGTGTAGATTACTTCAAAAAGGGACAATAATCAATGCTTTGGAAATATTGACTAATAAAACAGTTTAAATCTCATTGTAAAACTCTTGTAACAAATGTTACAGAATAAATACATCGGTTTATTTGTGTAAGGATCATGGGAGCCCTATGGGTACTTGCTTACCCATTGGTGGGTGGTAGCGGGCAGTAGTATGATATTATTTGTAAATGTAATAAAGCCAGGTTAGTGAGGGTCAATAATTCCCGAGACGTGAGATCGTATCCTCAGACCACCAGCCACCGTGGATTCTCGAATAAAACGTGCAACTTATTACATTAGTCTTATCTTCTAGAGCCCTTGACTAGTATGCTTTTTTATTTTTTTTATGTTTGGTCTCGCACGAAGTATACATTTTTTCTAAAAATATATGTACACTACTACTAACTTCAGTTATACTTCTACATACATTATTTGTACTTTTAGCCTCATGAGCCTCATTAGCCACCTTTAGAATCTAAAATAAACCTTTTTTTTATTAAAAATCCATGAGCCTTATCGAGCATGTTTTGAAATAAGTCACCAGAAATAAAAAAAAGGCATATCTAACCAAAAATCTAGGATAATGGCCTAACATTGGGACAAAACAAAACACTTAGGAAATGACTAACTTATCTTTGAATAGTAGGTATTAATGTTTAGTCTCAATGTACATTTTCGCTTACCTGAGTTTGCTATTGCGAAGAGTTATCGAATTCTCTATTGTTATCGTTTTCTCTAAAGTAAATTCCTGCTGCTGTTACAAAGCGATATCTGTATTTGATATTTTCTGTAATTTAAATGCTGCTAGAACAAGTTGAAGTAATGAAATTGTTCATTATTAGATTAAATCTTAGAAAGGTTTGGAAATTTTGTGTAGGGGCTAGTTATTTTTCCATTTTTTTTTCTTTTCTGGTGATATATGTCCAGAATATGCTCTTAACCACCAATCAAAACAAGAGTGTTTTGTTTTGGTGTTGCTTGTGCTTACACACTTATTACTATTTGAAACAACGAGTCCAGTAGTACTAAAAAGCTAACAGGATTTTTGTGTAAGGAAATTAAGGAAACCTCTTCTTTGGACAAGTAATGAACGTGAACAAAGATGCGGGGATTAGTTAAACTATCGTAACAATTGTTTTAATGGATGTACATTTCCTTGTAAATTGTGAAGGTACTTTAGTATTGCGTACTTTATTTTCCTGCGTGATAGTATAACGGAAGTGACTGCACTTATTAACTTATTTGTGTATGGAATGAATGTTATATCTTATTATCATAAAGATAGCAATCATCAGATACCGTTCGTAAATAACAATCGTAAGAAGCGGTTTTGTAATATTTTGTGCTCGAAATATTTTATTCTATTATTAACGCAACTACTATAACATTCAAATAAATTTTTTGCCAGAATAACTTACAGCGCTTTACTCCATTTAATAATCATGTTTTATCCCGTTGAATTTTTTAATCAATTCAGTAATATGTATCATAAAATATTACCAAAACCATATACTAAAGTCAAGATCAAAGAGCGTTCAAATCGACTGCAGTCAAAAAGACCGTTAATTTTTAATGTTGCTCAAAAAATATGATTTGCCAAAGGTAAAAATCTCGCAAGTATAAGGAAGGAATAGTATTCATATATCTATCTATCACGTTATCTATCGATCTTTCTATCACGCTGGTAAAGAAGGTAATGGAACATAATTCATAGATATGACAAAAAGATATACATAGCTCGTATCTTACGAGTTTGACTGGTTTATTGCACTGGTGGGGAATAAACGCTTGTTCAACAAAAGATAATCATCAGAGTGGAGTAAGCTTGAAAAAAGGCGAGAGAGTTCTAGTACAATGGAGCATTATTAGGATTAATAAACAATTTTGTGTGTTGTGCATGTGCTTTCACTCTTACAAACACAGAAATTATGTATTTGTAAAGAAAATACTAGTAGTAGTAGCTTTAAAACAATGTTGTTTTTAATTTTAATTCACTCGTATAAATCAAAAGAATGAATTACATTGAATGAGTTTACAGGATGTTGCAATAACAACAGTTAATGAAATGCAAATTTATTGTTGAGAATTTGTAATGTCATAAATGCTTACCTACTTGCAATTTCCGTAATATTGTCTCCTGAGATTATCTTGAATTTTAGACAAATCTATAAAAAATTAACTAGTTAGCGTTATAATATTTTTGTACTATGTATTAAGTCATATTCATGCATATCAATATTAAAACCGCGAGGGAATCGAACTCGCGACCTCTGGTGTAATAGCCGACTTCTTAACCGTTACGAAAAATCGGCCGTCAATCCATAGCATAGAGTAATAAAAACGCCATCCATAGTCATTATGGATAAAATAAGGGTTATCAATAATGTGAAAAATTAAATAAGTCTTCTGTGAGTTTCAAGAACCTGAATAACGGTAGAGTACGAACTTAAGAAACTTAACCTGGCCTAGTCAGCTGTGAATGTAAATAAACTAACGGTTCACAAGTTGCGTCACGGTGACACCAGTCTTTACAAGATCCGAGAGTAATTGTTATGATTCGAGAAAACAATTAGTCCATATCTCTTAGATTCCGTTAGTCTGTAGATAGCGTTACCGTGATACGTTTGATAGTGATCGTTGAGAGATCAATTAAGCTATCTCGCGCTGACCGCAACACATTTTCCGAACTGCGTTTGCGGTTTGGCCGTCGCCCGCGTTCGTATTTTGCGTTACAATTACTGGGGCCGGAGGAGTGTAACCCGTCCGAGTTGGGATGTTAGTTAGAAGTGTGGAGGAGCGCGGTGTTCGTGTCGTCTGTGGTTCGGGCGGTTTGCGCCGCCAGTTCAATGATCAAGTGCACGGCGTGCGCACACCCGACGGGTCCGTTTCTGTGCGCGGCTGCGTTCCACTGCGCCTGCGCCGGTGCCGCGTTCCAAATACGAATTTCGATACTTCACTGAGACAGTGCGTGATATAACACACGTTATTTGATTAGACGTTTCTCTAGTGCAGTGATTGTTTCGACGTTCTGGACTAAGCGAACCCACAGGAGCGTCGCATCTATTTAGGTCGAATGAAAAGGTAATATTTCTAAGCTAGGCTAGACTCTAGTAAGTTCTGCTGTCTCTTTACTTTACTACACTAGTAATATCTTTATTTATCAACCACCACATATGGCTGTCACAATGAAGTAATTACAATTATGGGAAAAATATGTTCAAGTTATAACTTAATTTGTGATATAATGGATAGAGATACACTTGAGGAAAATATAAACGAAGTAAATGATATGCATTTTAATACATGAAAATGCATACAAATGCATGTATACAATAAAATATACATACATATAAAGTCGATCGCAATGTAATTTCGTAGCGCGTGGCGTGTTCATTGAAAAGACTTCAACGCACGCATTGTCAAGTGCACTAGAGTTCAATAGAACTATAAAATTCTAAGATGAACTTTTGCAAGGCTCTTATATTAAAATATTGGAAACCAATAAAGCTATTCTATGAATATGTTATTGATGCCCGACTTTAATGATTGTATCACGAAAACGATAAGAATTCGTATTGCAAAATGTAAGAAAATAGACTCGGACGTCGGTATATTGTGCATTTTTATTCATATTTTGAAACCTACGGCAAAAATTCAAGTGTTGGAAGTTTAATTGCACATAGATTTACTTTTCCTTCATTGTCTACATAGAAATATAAATTACTTAAAAATAAATAAACAGTGGAAAACTTAACTTGACTTTACATTGATTGACGCTGCATAAAAAGAATCAAGCCAATATAAGATCCAGATACAGAACAAACACAATTATGTTTACCGCATGAATGGTGGGATACGAATCCACGCACTATAGAGCCAGACAAAATAAGTAAGAATGAATAGAACCCTTGAGGTGGTTCAGAAAAACTTAAGTTTTTACCGAGATCATAATTAAGTGATTCAATGAAATACGACGTCACGTATTCTCACTATATTATAACTGAGTTATATCGCGACTTCGTCCATATGAATTTGAGGATAAAATAAAATTTTGTAAAGCATATTATGTAATAGTCCACTACAGAGCAAGGGACTCCATCATTCAAATCAAGTCATCGTGACAATTTGGTATTGGCTTAATGACAAACCCTAAAGCTGGGCCTAAATGTTGACTGGGAGAGAATGCCATGAGGCATTAAGTCCGCCTTTTGTACTTGATTTGTGCAATGAAGCTTAAATAAATAAATAAACCCAAGCTGTGTGCTTAAAAGCCGACAAAAATTTGTCTCGACCGGACATTGAACCCAGAACCCTGATATTACAGTCCGATACTTTAACCATAGGGCATCGAGCCTTTTCCCGGAGTAGTATTATTCCATACCAATCCTTCCTGATACATAAAATTTGTTTTAGCACAATACATTGATACATTCATAGCTGGAGTCAAAGTTCTTTTATGAAGTTTTTCATCTTCCGTTCAGTCAGGCACGGAACCTCAGAAAGGTCTTGTGAAATTTGTTTACCGTAATTAGGAGTTAAGTTAAAATAACGGAACCGGCGCTTCTCATTAACCTTCCGTATAAAACAGCGTTATAATGTAATTTTGCTAGTTACTTCAAGCAAAGTCACTGGGCCGGAAAAGAGTGGAGGGACCTTAACTAATAACAAAGTAAAAGAACTAAAGTACCGTACAACTTTAAGTTTTAAAGTTGTAGAGTTTAAGAATGTTGACGGTTTTGTAAGATATTTCTGATTTATTTCAAAGACTTTTTTCCGTAAATAATATAATAATGCGAAAGTAACTCGGTCTTTTTATTGTACGCTTTCACACCTAAAGTGCATAACCGATTTTGATGAACTTTGGTACAGACATAGACTAGACCTTGGAATAGGATATGGATTACTTTTACCCCGGGATAATGCTCTTTTCTTATGAGATGTATCCATAAAAAGCCTATCTGTTTCTCTGATGTAGGTATATTACTGTAGTTATTAATGAAAAATCCATAATCCTCCATACACTTTTGAATACATCATATTTGTACGATCACAACAATAAGATTAGTAAGACTGCTTGGCATTTTTATTTAGATCTAATCGTGTTGTCGAATTTTTCCGATGCGATTTTTATTTGCTTCAAACAATGTCAGCCATTATTTAGTTCCTTATCACGATTTTAAAATTTAATAAACTTTTTAATACCCAGATCATTGACTTGCTTCGATAAATATTTGAAATTGTTTGTCCCGGATGCCAAAAATATTTACAGTTACATCAAGTAAGGTTAAACAAGCTTGCCATATGAATGGTGGGATACGAATCCGCACACCTTAGAGGTAAGAATAGAACCCTTGAGGTTGTTCAGAAAAACTAAGTTATTACCAAGATCCTATACAAAACTAAGCTATGATCGAATATTAAAAATGGTTGATGGTTTTAAAAATATCGTTAATAGGAGAATTATACATGAAATTATGTTACTAAAATCATATACCACGAAGTCATTGACGTACATACTTGTAGGTATCCGCAAGCTTATTTATTCTAAGAGCCTAAGTACTTCGTGTTTTATTTAGTTTTGCTTCGGAGCCTGACGGTCATGACCCAATGATCTTCCTAAGGACAAAACGACAATACAACAGAATGTGCTCACCATAAACATAATACAGAATTTATCTTGAATATTAATTTATTGAGAATTTAAAAATACGTAATGACTGAGACGATATTATAAAGAGGTAAGTTACATCCTATAGAATGCAATCGGATAAATTACAATACATAATCTGATGCCATTTAATTAATGTAATATGCCATATAAGTCTTACTGTAACAAAATATGTCGATTAAGATAATATATTATAAGAATAATAGTGACTAATTTGAAATAAAGTGATGATACTTATAAATGCAAAATGTGTATTGTGCAATTAAATTGAATTATTGAAATAATATTCGTCGCTTTTGCAACATTATTTTAACGATTTTCCTTCATTTCAACTATTTTATATACTAACTCTAAATATGGTTAACAAGGTTCTCTATAATATGCATTTAGCACACGTGGATATAATAATAATATAAGTGATTCTGCAGAGAACTGTATGTATAATATCATCTTTTTTTAATATGGACACCAGCCTTATTAAATATATCCAATTTAGCAATCATTAAATCTCCCATATTGAAAATACAATTATTTTACCAAGATATTTTCATTGTGTATAACTTAACAAGAAAACTAATTTAATTTTTACAGTGGTAAATCCTACAAAGTTAGAAGTAAATTAGCGTTTGTTAAATAAACAATGTACGTTAAACAAAATGGTGTTAATGTTACGTGTGATAAATGTACAACAAAATAATAAAACCGTTGTTTTCTCATCTAATAATTATACATAGTTAATGAGAGACAATGAAAATGTGAGGTTTCAACCAAAATTGTTGTTTGACCTCGACGTTTAATAAAATAATTGCTTGTCTTCTCAAATTAATTATATATTGCGCTTTTGAAGTTACTTAGCTTAATTGGAAAGAGTAACTATAAAGTTACTATATGCTATACTGTGACTTAGAAAAATAAGAAAAAATGTCAGATTGTTTAAATGTCTTAATGTTCTGGTAATAAGGTTTTTCGATAACTTTAAATAAGCAGACACATTTCAATTCAATTCAATTCAAACATTTATTTCGGACACAAAAATCCATACAGCAAATAACTACACAGTCAGCATTTGATGATCACATTCCACAGAAAAATTTTAATAGCTTCTGTTTTTGCTTAATTATCAGATTTATTATTTAAAATAAAATTAGTGACAGTAATGTAGTAACAAACAGTTGTAATATCTTTATAAAATAAGCAACAATTAACTTTGATATTTTTATGGCGATTTGATTTTTGCCAATTTACGTCAGTTTAGTTAATAAGAATACCTCATAAGTCAAATATTAATTTTAAACGTGTACGAATAGGATTCTGTGTATAAAAGGTGTTTACAGGGAGACAAGTGTACAGATACACCCCCTGTTTATACATCATAATTAGCAGCGAAGTGCAAGTACAGCTAACATAACAGCGTGATAGTGGCTGAGCTACGAAAATAGGGTTGGCAGATTATCAAAATAATATCAAACATTTTATTATTGTGACATCAAAGTATAAAAAAGCATTGGACTCTTTTAAATTGGCACAAAAAAACAAGTAAGTAAGGGTTTTTATTGAATATTTTTTTTTTCAGAATGTATGAAAATTTCTGCTAAATGTAATCGATTGAACCGTACTGGGTTAAATATTATAGCTAAATTGAAATTATACTGCTAGTTATTGGTTTGCTGATCTTTTTTTTTGATCCATTCTCCCTCTCAATTATCCTGTCATTTCTTCACCACGTATTCAAAATGTTTTTTTCAAAATTCTAATGTTCTATTTCATATATTTTCAATTGTAACAGCATATTTGGAACAGTAAGCCATACATTAAGCTTTACAAAACTGTAAAATTCCACGACCAATTTTCAGCTTTATGTCTATCGCATTAAGTTCTGTTTCGATTGAGACTTTTTGACAGATTTGTATAATTTGATATATGGCCCTGTGTACATCTGCCTGTTCGCAGCACCTAGGCTTGTGGCAGCCCTAGAGATGCGTGCGTGCGCGCAGCGTAGCGGGACGGCCGCACTGTTGACACACATAGTGTTATGAGCATGCGATAATTCTGTGTAAAACTTGCACATCTGCATTATCTCATGTGAACTACTTTGTTCATTCCCACCAAGTACTCGTTACGTGTGCATTAACAGTAAATTTAACTTATTTTTTATCAGCCATATGTACATTTTATGGTAGCGCCGATTATGTGTTGTTTTCAATCTTATCTGTAATTGGAGTGAATATTTCCTTTTTTAATTACAGTCCAAGTTTGCACTGTCTTGTCACAGACATTTTATTATACGTATAACACGATTATTAATAATTTCGTGATAACTTAGATACTGTCCTATTTATAAATTTTCAATAAAGTAGACAGCTTCCTTGGTATTGGGCAGGTAAACTATCAATAATGCAGGGGTGAAACTAGCTTAAAAATTTTGAAAAACGATTTAAATGACTAATAAATTCTCGTAGCATTTACTAGTCTTTACATAATTTGGAATTCCACTCATTATGTGTCGCGATAATTTTCGCAAAATACTGTTAATGAGAGTTCGTCGCTCCGTAGCACCTGTAAACACTGCCAGCTGTACAGTGATTATAACGGCACTTAAATATTATGTTTGCAATTTTTTCGTCTGCTAGCTCCAAAAATCACTTATGCTAAAGTGGCCGTTATTAAGCAAATGACTAATAGTAGTGCTCATCTCCAAAGAAAACAGCATAATATTCTTAAATGTAGTTATTAAGAAGACATTTGACAAGTATTTAATTTGGATGAAGGAGTCTTTTATTCTGCAGTTTAATGACTTGATATTGATTGACATGAATGTAGAGACGTTATATATTTTTTTTTGTATCAAAGAGTCGCTGTCAGTTCAGAGTTTGAAAACTATATGAAAATATATTCTAATATATTATCGCAAAACTGTTTTTGAAACATATCTATAGGAGAATGGAATAAGAAAAATAACGTTTACCAGGCGTCTGTGTGAATGTGAATAAAATGTCATAGTATAGTTAGTTCAATCAAAATATGTTGTATTTGTTTATTTAATATATCGACCGATCGTTTGTGTTTTTTGTGTATCTGGATATTTATTTGTATTCAAGTGTATATTTGTGGTACCTTCATCGTTTCTGATACCCATAACTACAAGTTGCTCACGCTACTTACTTTCAATGTGTGTTTGGTTATCCAATATATACCAAAAACGATAAATCGCGGAGTCTACGCTTATAATATCCGCAACCCTGACCTTAGGAACCCATTCATTGCCTCCCCTCCCAAGAAGAGGGGGCACTACTAACACACAGGCACTTACCGTCCAACTCGATAAGAGGCATGAAATGCAGATACCCGCGATGCGAATGCATGTTGAAGATTACTCCGAAATGTACCGTGTATTTTATTGTATACCAAAATCAGAGGATTAGCGTTCGAATTAAGACAAATGTTAAATCAACATACCTATATTTTCCAATCAAGACCGTATATTTTCCGTTCAGGGCCAAGAAGAAATTGTCAAAATTTTCTTTTATATTTTCTCCCTTTTTAAGATGATTAGTAAAAACTTAACAACTAACAGAAGGTTTAATTCGGGCTTTCACCTGTGTCTTTTAAGTAGTAGAGTTCTCAACGCCACCTATGATAAATTACTCTGACATAGTCAAATTAAAGTCTTTTATAACGGTTAATGATTTTATTTACCACAGTTTAATGAAACGTTAAAAGGTACATGGTCAGACCGCCATTGGTTCAATTATGAATTATACAATCGTGATGATCATAACTATTAGATAACCCGGCGCAATTGCATAGTGGTAGGCTGAGTAATTATTGCATGACGTCACTCGAGGCCACGGATCCTCCCGGCTCTGGCCTGAGGACGCCCAGTGTCTTCGTGACGCGAAACTTCTCAACACGGCAGCAGGAAACATACGCTTGCATTATTAAAAATAATAATGAGTCGTTAGCTGGTCAGTTAGGCGATGATTTAACCACGCTTCACGGTTACATGACCATGCCGACTTAACATACGAGTAACTTGTTTTAAAATCTTTGTTTTTACACCTCAAGTGATTCTGATGAGTGTCTCTTCATTCAAATTGAATGTTTTTTTACACCTACTAGCAATTTTGTTCCTCATTAAGGTGCGTTGAGGCATAAAGGCGCAATTTTAAGATCTAGGTATACTTGCACTCATAAATGTAAAGATTGTATACCTACTAGCTTGGGATTGTCATTTGTAACTAATAAATTGAGATAACAATTCGATTAGATCTACAGCTATTAAATGGTGCTAACTTTTGTTCTAAAGAGATAATCGAGTGCTTTATTTTAGATTATTTATTTATGGTGAATGTGTTGAATGTTTGGATAAGAAATCATGTTGCGCCGATCCTACTAATAGCGTCGGATTGTGTCGGTACAATTTTATAGTTAAATATTATTGAGTGAATTGTTATTGTAAATTCAGCATTAAGCTTAAACAATGCAAAGAGACCTTTTAATTATATTATTCGAAACATTAATAGTTTAGATTTATGAAAACGTCTACATAAGTGCAGAAATAGAAGAATGACGTTCATTAATTCAAAGTAAAGCATAAAACATGTAGTTATCTACTTGTAAAAGAATTCACGTTGTAAAATATTCTAAGATGCCACAGTGAACACTTATCGTAAATTTTATCTGCAATCTCCAGCTGCTCAACCACTTCCCAAGGTATTTAATAATTTGCATTTAGTAGAGCCAAGTTAGTAAACGATGACTGTAGGCTGTTTTATTTTATTTGTTCGTCCTAATCTGTTGGCTGCGCAGGTGTTAAGCCCGACTGATTCTTTTGTTGATCAAAGACAAAGCAGGATTGTAAGCTTGTTCGCAAAGTTACTTATTCAGGAGTCTGACGTGTCTTGTGTTTTCGATAACAGGCGTGACCAATGCCGAAACGACCTCTCCGGAGGGGAAAATCGGAATTCGGGTGGCGTCTGATTCAATTTGATGGTTATGTAAAAAGGTTCAAGGTGGTATACTTGGTTTTATACGACTGGATAAGTAAGTATGAAGTATAACTTCAATTGATTATCGCACTAAGTTTATGCTTGAGTAATGTTATTTTTGCGATTATGTTTATTTTAGTGTGTATGGTAATAACGTTAGTAGACCTAATAAATATAAATAAAATAAATTAAAAAATATTAGTTTATACACAGTAAATTGAAACGTTTGTACATACATAATACTAGGCAATGTCCAGTATCGTAATAGAAAATTTGACGATGAATTGCGTGATAGACGTTTTAAAAGCTTCGGGGATTATAGAGCCCTTAAAATACTCATAAACAAACCCTAACATTCCATGTGTCTGTATAGCCTGATTATCTAATTTTGTGTACCAGTCAGGACCTATTGACAGTTCAGTGGTACACTTAATCTGATTGTAAAACACGCGCAGACCGTTGCGACCGAATTCCGACATTTCGCGTTAACTCACCCACATTTTATCACTTTGCATGTGTTCCTTTACATAAATTACTTAACTACAGTTGGTCACCCGAATACCTACCATTCTTATCGATCTTTATTTAGGTACTTGGGAGAAATCAAAGTTTTGTACTATACTGTCACTTGTCTCTTTTGTGTATTATATGTTGTTACGTGAATGGGTCGATGATTCCAATTATTAGCTTTGTTATTGTTGACGCAAAATAATACGCCAACAATATACAACAACACAACGGCTGTTTATTTGTATAGCGGTTGTTTCAAAGTTATGATTAAATAAAACTTTATTTATTTTGGTTTAAGTAACAAGCAATGCTTCCCTTCCTGGGTCCTTTCATGGCTGTATTTATTATTTTACAGTACAAATAATAATGGATCAAAAAAATAAAGTTGTTAACCATACAATAAGAAAAGATTATTGAACGGCCAATTTTAATTCCGATTTTATTGTGATCGGTTGTTTCATGATTGTCAAAGATGTGAATATCTTGTTTTACTTTCCAATTTATTTATGGCTGTGAGGGGAAAACTTTCGCATTTACACCTCACTAAAAAACTGGAGAACTTAAAAGCTAGTGCTATTTAAACATAGCACAAACTAAAGATTGTTTTTTTTTCTGAATGGGCTTGCTCTTGACCCCAATCTTGCTCTAGATCAGAGATGGGATCTACGATGAAGCGTCGAGCTTGCCCAGAAGATGCCTATTTACTCTAGACTTAAAGAGAGTCAAGTTATATGCACTCGGAAATACAAACGCAGGCAGGGAATTCCACTCTTTAGCTGTGCGCATTATAAAAGATGATGAGAAGCGCTTAGTGCGTATTAAGGGAATATCAACTAAGAACGGGTGGTAGCCGGCCGCCGTGCGTCTGGATGTCCGATGGAAGAAAGGCGACGGTGGTATGAGCTCATGCAGCTCTTGAGCACACTCTCCGAAGTACAATCTATAGATAAATCTATAGATCTATATATAAATCTTGTTCTTTTTAGAAGCAGAATTTATTATTACGTGAAATGAGAATAAGAATCGCTGAACTATAAAATCGAAGTCTGCAAATATAAATGACAGTAGATTCATTTCGTATTCATGGAGCTCGCTGGCAGTGCGATCGAGACGTCTCCTTTGATATTCCTGCTGCTGTATTCTGTCATAACTTTCTTCGATATCCATTTTTGAATTTTAGTTTTATTAAAAATGTTACTACACACTTTCGCTGCTACCAAACTTCCAGCCCCCGCAAGTTCAGATACTAGAAAGGCAGTGTTCAGATATGGTTAAACAAATTAAGTCTAGTTTTACTTTTTATTTGTTTTCTTTTTTTATATAACATCGATACTGCCATGTTCTTTGTTTAAATATGTAGTTAAAAATTTAAAAACCATTAAGGTGGTCAGCGCCGACAGCAACACAAATAAAATGTAACTAACGTTATTTATGCCATGTTTTTAAAAGTAAAATATGCAATTTGAAAAATAACAAAATCGGTATAAAGCTTTGCGTTTTAAACCATTTCCTTACGAAAACATGTCTACTCGAAAATAACATCGTACAACTTAAACCTCCTTACCGGTAAGGCAAGTGTCGACTAGTTGTCAAGTTCGCGAATGTTGCTTACGTCTTTACTCAAGGTTAATTTTACGTTGCATTGTGATTGTGAATCTATAAGCAATATGCGTATGAATGGAGAGCGGTGTCGGGAGTTGACTGACAGCTAGGGTTGCCTATATGCTGACTCGTGAATAATATTGTGTAAGAACTTAGGTAGCTGCTTAAGAAACACACATAGAAGACATGATTTCAAACGTACTTACTATCATGGAAAATTGAACACAATATTATATTTGAACCCATAAGTACCAATTTAGACTCTATAGATCACAGACATTGATCTGACCGCAAAGTAAGTAGCGTAAGCACTTCTATTATGGGTGTCAGAAACAAAGGTACGAAAACGAAGGTACCACAAATAAAACTTTATAAAAATTAACATCCAGACACAGAACAAACACGAATTTAATTTAATTTTTCTCGAATTAAACAACCAGACTTTTCATCAAAATTACATTGTCTTACTTGGATCGGGATTAATTAAAGTAATCTTAAATAATTTCAGAAGCGAGGTGTTTCAAAAGTTGTCCCTAATTATATTAAGCCTTGTTCCGCTCCGCTTTAAGGCTTTAAGGGCTCTAAATTATTGGGAAATGGAAACACAGGACGGTTTTCTGTACTCTAAACGAAGGTTTGTTTTGAAAGTGACTTTTTTTAAATAGGTACTAACTTTACCTAGCTTGTTCTGTGGGTAATTAATTTTTGTTATTACGAATTCCTGTAAGTGTACATTTTTATGTCAGTTTGTAAACAGGTCTTGAATCGAGGACACAGAATAAGATGAGAGACATCTTATTCTGTGTCTTCGATGCCACAAGTACCTACTTCCACATTATTAGTTAACGTTACATAGTAAACCCCTGATTAATTAAACTCATGTTTTACGTGTACTAGCATAGTAAAGGTTACTATATAAAATCTTGTAAACGAGGCACCCCTGGTAAAGTGGGGCTTCCAGTTCAGGCGTCGGTGGGGCGACGCCACGCGGTGTTCGGCGTGGCTCGCTGGCGGTGAGTGGAGGTGACATTGACATTGGTCGCAGGTCGCGCTCGAAACATTGAACTCGCAGGTACTTTGTTTACTAACAGCATTCTGTGGGTATTAACCACGTTCGCACTTGAATGGAGATTCGGTGAATTTAAGTAATGGTAGGTATCCACTTTTATATCGTTGTACCCTATAAGCACCGCTGGTGAGACAATGTAGCCTGCATCTATATATATAAAACTCAAAGGTGACTGACTGACTGACTGACATAGATATCTATCAACGCACAGCCCAAACCACTAGACGGATCGGGCTGAAATTTGGCATGTAGGTAGATTTTATGACGTAGGCATCCGCTAAGAAAGGATTTTGATCAATTCCCACGGAAACGGGAACCACGCGGGTGAAACCGCGGGCGCCCTCTAGTTACTTACTATAATATCGTGCATCATCTGGGTAGTGGATTCAATGCCCGTCTCTTGCTTAAAATAAATACCATAATAAATTCGATGCTTAATAGGGGTATGTTAGGGTACAGATAATTTACAAGTACGAAATGTTCGATGCTCTCTTACTACTTGGGAATATGGTATCAGATGCCGACGACCAAAAAATTTTTGTGGGTTGGTGTAAATGCATTCTCCCGGTACGACAAATATAGATCAAAGCCTACGGAAATTTCAAATTTCTATTTCATAAGCTACAAAGTAAAATTACCTAAAGTCATTTAGCTTATTCAGTTTACATCGGAATACTAAGAAAGTCAAGACTAAAAAAGTAGACTTTATGGAAGTACTGAATGTAACTAACAGGACAATAAATCTACCATCTTAATTATTTTATAATGTTTGTATTATGGTGTATCTTTTATCTGGTGTTCTCACAGCATACTCGTATGTATGCGTAACCAGTGCTTATATAGTAATTACAGTTGATGTATAGGTAAATTGTCGTCATTAGGTTGTAGGTAATCTGTTGACCAAGTTTCCAACAACATGACGCGCTCTACATAGTAACGAGCCCTTGTACAAGCAGCTACATAATGTCATCTTAAGGCGTATAAGATTTGAAGATCTTGAAAATTCGAGATAAAGGAACTGCCATGATCTATATTCTAAATTATTTATGTTATTCTTTTTCTTGCCATGCTTTATTCATACGAGAGCTTTTATTTGAATAGTACCTACGGCTTTTCTTGTACGAATAGGAATTGCGCGGTGAGAGGTCAGGGGTGCTGAGCGAGGTTCGGATATCTAATATAGAAAATGAAATACATAAACCGGGGTTCCAATAGTTTTATCAAAATTATTTTATATAAAAATTTAAAGTCAATTTTTTTAATTCAATTGTATGCCTTATATCGCTTTGACTTTTGTTTTTTTGTTAGTCCAATTTTATACATTTTAAAACATTCAAATGTAAAATATTGCTAATTGAATTACCTTTGCAAAATTAGGCTTGAGCCACGTATGTTCAAAAATCCGAAACAATTTTTTTTTATACTATGTCAGTTGGCAGACAGACACGCAGCCCACCTGATGGTAAGCAGCCACTGCGGCCTATTCCATCGAGGGACACTTCACCAGGAAGCGTCGCTCAATGTGCTGCCAGACTGTAGACTCATCTGATCTTCGAGCCTTTGATTTCAAGTGTACTGGCTCCCACATTAATACTGCCGGAACACAGCCAGAGCTATTATGGCGGCAGATTTCACCTGTGGGGGTGGTTGCTAGCCAGGACTCTGAAAAAGCCCTACCACCAACCAGATCCTAGGTGGGAATCGAACCCACGACCTCCAGGTTTTTATACCCGAGTGGCTAAGCCACTGTTCCACGGAGGCGGTCAAATTCTAGCCCGCTTCGTAAATTGAACTCAAGACCTCAACATCACAACCAGTCATTTAACAACGCATCCAAAAATTTTATCTTAAGCATTCTATTTATAGAATATTGTTATCTACCAGTGTACTTGCAAAAGTACCTGCTGCTGAGCGTACGATACCGTCTGATCAGTTCCCACGAGTCTCTGAGCGTGAGTCAGATGCGCCGGGGCAAGGCTGCGTGAGGCAACGCTACGTGTAAAGCGGGTATCGCGCGAAAACTGGAAGGGCATTATGGTTAGCTAGCGGTCGCACTTGTACCGGTGGAACTGTTGTAACTGTCTGCAACGTCGTGTGGTGACAGCCGGCTAATCGCGATATTGCATAGGCTGATAGCTGAGCATTCAAATCCGATTATAAATAGCGGTGGAAAATTTTGCAGATTGGACACACTAAGTACCCAGACTTTGACAGATTGATCAATGTAGCTTTGCCCTCGTCAAGTATAGGACGGTTTTTTCCGGGATGAAAAGTAGCATATTATCATCATCATCAACCTATATACTACGATTCCTCTGCTGGGACACAGACTTTATCTCAATTGTGCGATAGTGTGGTCCATACTCTACCACGCGGGCTCAGTGCGTGTTCGTGGAGGGTTGCGTAAGGCAAGTGACCAACCAATGTCAGATGTTATCAAGCCGCCAAACGTTCAACACAGAAACGCTCGAAATAAATATCACTAAATGTGGTCAGAATGGTCACCAATCCATTAACCGACCGCGGCGTGGGTAGTTTGACTTTTGCTATCGCTAACGAACCACTGTCACAGCCGCGCCAGGAGTGCCTTAAAAGTAGCCTATGTCACACGCAAACTCTCTCTATGTAGCTTTACAGCTTTTTAACCATCCTCATACAAAAATCACAAAGATGTGAAAAAGGAAAAACAAAAACTCTTATATTTCTGCTATCGTGAGGGAACAGCATTATCCCGGAATAAAAAGTAGGCTACGTCATTTCCTAAGGTCTAAGTTGCATTTCACAATCTTGTATTTCACGCATTATCCGTTTTTATATTTAACTTCGCTGTATAAAGCTTTTATTATAATACTTACTAAATATGCTGGCATTCAATGAATGAACAGAACAACTGCATCACATCACAAACTCACATGCTTTATTAATTACTCAACATGCTAAGTGAAGTTGAGGTCAAAGTGGGAACATGCGAATTCAATGAATGCTTATTCACACACTCTCCATTACTAAAAGCCCTGAAGTTCTTCCTTTTTGGGAACAGAGGTTTTTAAGGCTTTAAAAATATACAGAGAGGATTCTTGATAACCTAGCATTGCCGTTGCATCGTTTTCGTTCAGTATTTAGAATACTCTTATACAAAGAAATCAAACAAAGCTTGAGATTGTACCCCAAACAAACAAAGTTTCTCTCGTGTACAAATGCTTAAGCTTGCTTTGGAATCAATTGAACACATGATATTTCTATTCATTAAGATTGTGTAACAACGCTTACAGAATAAATTGTACGAGTATATCTTAATTCAGAAATAAATACATTTCAAGACTCTATGCTTGAATTAATTAATGAGATAATGATGTCATATGTAATCCATGAACATACAAAATTATAACTCTTAAGATGAAGATATAAAAATCGTCTTGTAAAGTCGATGACCAAAAAATCAAAACAACTGCTTCCTGATAGCAATCAACAATTAATTTGGACAGCGCAATTATTTTTTGTTCAATACAAGCCTTGTAGGTTATGATTATAGAAATCATTATGACACAGCCAAGGGGAAAAACGTATGTTTTTGTTAGTCTAATACACTATCGACTTTGCCTGATAGTACTCGTATGTCAGAGCTTTTATAACTATCCTCAACAAGAGCTTCTGTAAAAGAGTGAGATAGATACTTAGCTTGCGTGAAAAATAACAATTAAGCTGATATCAAACAAATGAAAAAATATGAAAAAAATGGTGAAATGGGCTGATGTTCTTTAATATCTCAAAAAAAGGTGACTGCTTTTACCACCCTTTTTTTAACCCCGTCCCACCCAGTTAAATTTGTTTAAATTACATCTTTATACAGTCTATTACGGAGTCGGAACGCAGTATTCAGTGCATTCGACTGACCTTGTAAAGAGGTCACCGATACCTCTAATTTAAGCCACCGTCAACGATGAAAAAATGAGACGTGACGTTGCACAAGCGTGCTTCAGGAAAAAAAAAACGTGGGAACTATTTTAATATATTTAAATGATGGTAATTGATTTTAATCTGCCTGTTATTCAGAAGGCGGTTCGTGTTTCCGCGTATGCATATGCAAGTCTTTATTTAAATTTAGTTCCTACAAAATACGTAATATTTTTGCTTTACCTTTGCAATGTTTTGCTATTTTTACTCAATATTTTTATTAATAATGTTTGTATATCAATAATTGTTAGGATAGTTGATTAACACCAATTTACACTCAGCCAAACGTAGACAAGCTATAGTGTATCCAATATGGACATTTTAGACATCCCCATTGTAAAAATAAGGACGTACCTAGCTTTCATACTACATCTCTTCTGTCGCTAGTAGCTTTTATGGAGCGCTTCTACCAAAGATATAAACCGTAAGATGAACTTAGTTAAAAACATGAATCAACTTGTTTGAATAACAATAATATAAATCTTAAATTGATTACATATGTTTATGTATTACATATGTCTATGTACATATAACACGTATGTGTTGTGTACCTAAGAGATCCGAGGTAGGCATAACGACTAAGCTCAAAGACTTTTTATTCGTTCCACTATTGTAAATTTCCGACATTCTCGAGTTTTGGCTAGCGTCCGGCATGCGGCTAAATCGGAGTCATCGACTTCTGCCAACGAATTTGCCAGTTTGCCAACCTACTAGAGCTTAAAGACACACGAATCTAGTTTTCAAACCAGTTAATGTTCCAAAAAAAAAACTCATTACTCAGTGGACATCCTTTTCATTATTTTATAGAATTAAACATGAGATCACCTTTGTAAAATGAAAATATCGGGCTTCTGAACTTTTTCATCAAAGGAATGACGACTGATTCGGTGTAGTTATTAGTTATGAAGATGCATATTTTGTGCCATCATAGTTTGTAGGACCTGATCCCATAATCTTGAAAAGGAGAGATTTTCATCAAAATGTCATCGAGCGTTAATATAAGTACCGTTTTAGTTGATTCTCCTAAAATGTTTTTTTATAAAAAACCTATTAGGTTAATCAACCTGTATTTTCTTATTTGTTATAATAGTAGATTGTTAACCAAGGGCTGTATGACATCAATTGCATGAGGGCGCTAATTAGCCCGAGTATGCAATTGATGCTTACACCCGAGGTAAACACTAGGTAAGTATAAAAACTTAACGTTTGAGAAAGAACTCCAAAACACGAAAAAATAATTACACTCTGTTCCACATAAGTTGTCCTTTAGCCGCTATATTGGCAGCATTGCCTACGCTTTGTAAATCTGTCAAAAAACAGATTGAAAGTATTGAAAAACAGTAGTACCAATATAGCGGCTAGAGGACTTCTTATGTGGAACAGAGTGTACTTTCGCGCCTAGCTAGTTGACTGCCTTTTTTACTCTTCACGATTTTATGCACGCAAGCGCGTCAAATCGTGCTGGCCAGTACGATTTTTAAATAGATTTCAACTAACATACATTGTGACTGCGAAACAAATAGTTCGATATTTAAAATAAAATCTTCATAAATTCTAATAAAAATTGTCTCGATTCCGATTCGAGTAAATAAGATACCGAGAAAAAAAAATATTAATTTTTTAAAAATATTCTTCTTGCAGTATAAGTATGACAGTTCTTTTTTCAAATTCCAAAACCTATGTGCTGTAATGTTAACATTACATGATAGGTTTTGAAACCTATGCTGTAATGTGAACATTACATGGTAGGTTTTGATCTATGCTTTAATGATATCCATACACCCCGGCATTCAGGGAAGTAAGTGACTACTTACAGAGCAAGAGATATGTAAATAATATTACATTCAAAGCGAAAACAAGTCTTAAAAACTTAAAACCAACAAATGAGTAGCAATATTTTTTGTCTATTCTTCATGTAAGTTATTGGTATGCGACTATCTACCATGATCGATAGGTTTTTGCACCTTTGGTAGTTCCCAAGATTAAAAGACTTAGATGTGATTTTGTATTACATTGTGGGATCAAAATGTTTGACATACGTGTTTTATTAGGTTTTTAGGACTCTGACTGTTTAGACCTAACAATACAATATGTTATTTATGTTAGTTAATCTTGTGCACGAAAAAATTAAATATTCCAATTTTTATTTTACAAACATTACTTTAGCTACTCCGACACATAAACGAGACCCATTTGATGGGAAGCGGCCAACACAGCCTTTTCCATTGAAGGACATTTCATCAGAAATGTGCTACCATTGTTAAATGTGCTACCGTACTGGAAGCTTATCTGATCAACGAGTCTTTAATTTCAAGTGTACTGCAATGGCTCCCGCATTCATATTGCCGAAACACAACCAGCGTGTAGCGTTATTTCGGCCGAAGGTTTGACGTTTGAGGGTGGTAGATAATCGAGCGCTGATGTCTGTCTCTGATGAAAGTGGGACTTATCTTATTCTGATACTAAAAAAGATATACTTATTATGTATCAATAAAAATTAATCGCCGGAACATAATGTGCGTGCATACCTGCACTAAATTTGACTTTCTGTGTTAGATATTGTCAGGGCAAGATAATTATAAAAATCTAATATTGGTAGGTGTACAATTCGCTCGAAGCTAAGTTTAAAATAAAATGTCGATCAATTGAGATTTCTGAGACGTAAAATTGCGTTAAGTTCACACCTAGCAGATATCTCAAGTTTCCTATAGGATTAAAGACGGTAGTAAAGGTTGAATCGTACATATTCTCCCGTCTTTTCTTAGGATATTAAAGATGCACGTCACATCAGTAGACCCGTGCTTATACGAGGCGTGCGAGCTCCAAGTAGCTCCATTCACGAACTTTCAAGTTTTACTAGGAAATAATCACCGCCCGCTTACTGATTTATAAATAGACTCGTTAAACAATTTTAATGTCATTATCTTATAATAGGAAAGTGGGATGTGTCCTTAAGTGGTCATTAACTTACATGTTATCGAATACTATATTAATAGTATTCGATAACCTGTATAATGTAAGAAAAAAAAGTTCTTTAATATGACCGCCTCCACGTAATCGTTACCTACACAGTACTTTTATTTGTTTAATGTTGGACTATTGCCTGGCCAGCCACATACGCAAGAGATGGAATCTGATCCTTTAATAGTTCTGGCTGTATTGCTGCTATTTTAATGTGGGAGTCACTAAGCAACAGTACATTAAAAATGATTCCTGATGGAACGTGTAATGGAGTGGACCGCAGTTGCACTTTTTACCATTAGTGAAGCTGCCAGTATATAAATTTAAAAAAAAACTTTGATGGTGTGTAAGCACAGGGAGCTTTAAAAATAAACCTTAAACATAAGAATGATATGTAAGTAATATACTTATAATTTCTTAGTGTTTATACTCTGTTTCAAGCTCCATCTGAAATAAATTAAATATCTAACATACTGGCCTGGGAGAAATAAAATGTAGAATGCGCCGGCCCCATTTGAAGCTTTAGGTTTCGTAGAAATCGACCGCGGAAGATTGCTTGGTGAATGCAAAAAGTGCCTCTGGCTATCTGAATGGCAGAGGGAAAATTACCAACGACAGCATTCATAAAGAAGCTTGTTGTGTGGAAGGTAGTTTGGCTGTAGCATATTTCCATTTTATACTCACATCTTTCATTTCCTTAAGTATTAGGATTTCAACACGATTTAAGTTTATGAATGCTATACGTGAAATTGGTTTGTATTCAGAGTTAATGAGGTATGATTACCTGATATGTATTTTTGAGAACTAACAACTATGTCATAAAGTTTACATTGATGAAAATTACTAGAGCTAATAGAGTGAGGTTCCTTTAGTCGATCGATTAGATACTCGTACATTCATGCTATATAATATTTCGTAGTCTATGGGTTGTTGCTCGCACATTTTAATGAGTTCATCTGATCTAACAGATTTCTTACTTTTTTAGGCCATAGATATCGCCATATCAGATTGGTACTGGTTCACTTACATTATGTTTGATTGGTACGCAGGACGGCTGTCAGGAACTGGATGCAAGTGGCAGAGGATCGAACAGCGTGGCGAGCGTTTGGAAAGCCCTATGTCCAGTCCAGCAGTGGACTATGATAGGCTGATGATGATGATGACGCATTATGTTTATTTATCTTTCGGCAAAAAAAAATGGGATTTCAAGTTGTTAGATAAAATACGAATCTCAGCTACCAGGCTTCTTAGGCTTGTTTATCATTGAACTGAAATAATAAATGTTGTACTATTCTGTAATAAATAGAGAATTGCGCGTTGATGTGTCACTAAGTTGTTTCACTCTGTTGTTCCAGATGTAAAGTGTAGCAGTGGCTTAGTGGTGCAACGCGGACTGACGTGTGATGGACTAGTGTGAGTGCGTCGCGATGCACACCATGGACACCATGGGCTACGGCCACAAGAAGTACCGGCCGCCGCTCTCGCCCACCAGTTTCTACCAGCACGACTATTACTCGCGGCATACGACACTGCGCCCACAGGTGTGTAATTATTTTCCCATTCTGCTCAGGATCACTGAAGAAGAGTCTCTACACACATTGTGGCAGGACAATGAGAAACTCCATGGACGAGGTGCAGCCTGCTTTTTTCTTCTATGTTGTTATTATACCTACAGACTTTCTGTGCTCTTACTATATTAATAATTATAAGTACACTAAGTAACAACACTTTATTAAACGACAAGAATACAGACTTTCTGTATGATACAGTAAAAATGTACGGTTAAATTATGTCATAAAAACAAAAATGAAAATGGCGAGATGCCATTCTACTCGTATGATCTGAAACGAATGTTCCATAATATGTAATGTATAATTAATTTTGGTCTATTCATAACGATATGAAAAAGTGTAAAGATTTTACCACAAAAAATATTTCAAAGGTACATTGGTCTATTTTTAACAGGCTCGTTAGCAAACACACCTACAAGTCAGACCTCAAAAGTCGAAACGAAACTTGGGCACATAAGTAATTTAAATTTGCATATCGCAAGGAGTTTGTTCTCGTCATTTGACTTACACGTGTATTATAATGATTAACTTGATTGTCCCAAAAAGCCTCTTAAAAAGTAGGTACGCAAGTGTAATTAATGACAGCCTGCCATTATCTCAAGGATGTTATCTGACCCATTTTCAGTAACCGACCGTTAAAACTAATAGGATTAGGGGACCAAAGATCGTCCTGCTATGCGTCCCTTCCATTTTTACGCCGTCACACATTAATAAATCTTGGGAGTAATAGGCATTGGTTTACTACATAGATATTATGATCACTAACTTAATTTGTTTTGC
This sequence comes from Mecyna flavalis, assembly GCA_949319885.1. Taxonomy (NCBI): domain Eukaryota; kingdom Metazoa; phylum Arthropoda; class Insecta; order Lepidoptera; family Crambidae; genus Mecyna; species Mecyna flavalis. The sequence continues at coordinate 8,508,019 of OX439426.1, forward strand.
CAAGACTTGGAGATCCTGATTTTTTAGAACATCCCGATACGCTTGTTTGATGTTTTACATTATTCCAAAAAAATCAAACTCATCCCAAACATCTGGTCTAACCATACATGAAAAAGTTTTTTTTGGGAACAGTCCAATAACTCTTTAAAAAGCTATACTCTTATCACTATATATTTCAAAAGTTACCTCATTAGCACACTCCTTTTAAAGCCACCATTCAATTTTAATCCCATTCAATTTAAATAATCCGCAATCAAAGTCACGCCGATGCTTCGCCCGGGAGAGAATCGATGTATCCCATTGTTAACCCGCTCACCGGCTGGTTGCAATTGAATTTATCGATACCAATTGAAGTAACAAACGGTTGTGTATAATTTTCGAGATGATCGCCGACCCGTCGGGCTTAGGGCCGGTGGGTCGGTCCCGTTACCGCACAACGGTACCGGCGACGATCGTTAAACTGGAAAAGCCGTCCAACTATTATTGTCGGGTTATATCTATGTCTAAAATAAAAACAAAGTGATATTGTGCTGTTCACTTTTAGGGTAACTTTTCGGCCTAGACTTATATTCATTTTTAGTTAGTACCTTCATATCGATAAGTTTTCAACAATTGCTTAGGCTACTTTATTTTGGTTTCAATTATTATTATTTATCTAAGAATTTAAGTAATACATTCATAATAAAGAAACGTTTATAACACAAGTTTACTAAGAAAAGTTGTAAAGAAATAATTTCCGTGAAAGTAGGTCACCCATGTTGCGAGGAGCAGAATATTTTTCCCTGTATTAGCTGCCTAATCGGGAACTTTCGGAAAGCTAATTATGTTGACGATTGAAGTAATATCAAGAAAGTTCTGATATATTGGACATACATAAACAATATAAATACACATAACAAATTAAAGATGTTTATTTATGCGCAATACTTTTGAATAAAATACGTAAATCGAAAATTATTCTACGAGATTCAAACTTACTTCAACAGCACTTTAATAGATTAGCTAAACAGGATGTTTAGTTATGTCAGATGTTCAGATACAAAAGCTACAAAGCACAATACTCGTACAGCCGAAGACATAAATTTGTCTCTGTTGACACTTATGAGCGGGTACAATACAAATTCGTGACCAAGATTGAATATGATCCCACTCAGATTAATATCAATTTGTTTTTAAGACACGTTCGTCATAATACTCATAATACGCTAAGTTATAGGAAGGCATGCCTCGGTGCTAAATAAAGAAGTTTCGTCGTGAAATACACATAAACTTGCCGGAAGTTTATTCCTGGTGTGAATCAATTTGTCAAGCTAATACGGTTTCATTCACCTTGACAATGTTTGGAATTATTAATATACTAATTAGTAGTGCAAACACGAGTTATGGGGGAAGGCGTTTTTTATTAACATGGTGTAGATTAATCACAATAAACAAAGTAGACGTATACTTAGTAACTTAAAGTATTCAAAACGTGTAGAAGACGACTTTTCAACTTATGCTCTTCAGAAGTTTTGGGTGAAAATGCCGACATCTAAAATACAACTTTGGCACAAAATGAAATTCGTTACATTATTTTGAACCCATGTTAGGTATCTGGAATTTTGCAAGGAGGCAGGGTTGGGGATAAGGAGGACGCAGGCTTGTCCTCAGATGTTTTATTAACAATAAATAAATATTGGACAACATCACATACATTGATCTGAATCCAAAGTAAGTAGCGTTAGCACTTGTGTTATGGGCATCAGAAACAACGAAGGTACCACAAGTATATACTTAAATACAAATAAACACCCAGACACAGAACAAACACAAATGTTCATCGCGTGTTTTTCCTGGGTGACATTCGAACCCACGACTCCTAGGGCAGGGTCACTACCGAATGCGCCATCGGGCCAGTCAATCAAAGATATGAGAAGAGAAACAGTGGTAGTATTAAAAGTAGTGAGACGAATGGCTTATGTAACGAGTCCCACACACAGCCGCAGGCTTCATTAGCCCCCTATGCTTAAACACCTCCTCATCTATCCTCATCAAAAAATAGATATTAATGGCGACCATGTTGAAGACGCTAATTGAGGCATTTATTTATGATTATGAAACATTATCCTGAACCTTTTGAAAGAAGTGTGATTTATAGAATTTTCATCAATATTTATACCCAGTTATACTCGTAGAACCTTCGTTCGACTCAATGATTTGCCGCTTAAATATTTCAGGTGGAAGGGAACGAAACGACTTTTGGAAGATTGCTTCTATTCAGCTACGGAGTTTGCCTACCCCCTCAATTGATGACATCATGGCGACCATTTTCCTTTATTTTGATTAGGAAAAACAAAATGGCCGCCATTTTGATTATTTTTTGATTTTTAATTTTTTAAAAAAAATATTTTAAATCCTTCCTGTATGCAAATACCAGTCATTTGGTATCAATAAAGTCATTATTAAATGGTCTACAAGTTAAAATAATATAATTTAAATTATATTCTACTGTGTTCGAACTGTATGCGAGGGAAAATACAAGTGGAATGAAATTGGGTAATTAAAACTAAAAAATCAAATTAAAAAAAATAAACAACTTGTTGCTTTAGTTGTCCACTTTAAATTAACCTGTTACTATTAAGCAATAAACACATTAAATAACATTCACACCTTTACATAATAAAATATCAAGTAAATCAACAATTTCTGCATACAGTCACAGCGCCCGGCGCGCGAACATTTTAAAAAGATTGACAAAACTCCCATCGGTTTCAAATGTTCGCGCGCCGGGCGCTGTCATTTGCTAGTCGCTGGTTTGTTCTACCAACCTAACAAACTAATAAAACACAACGAATCGTCTAACAAACGAAAAGAGACTTTAAATACGGGCGATAAGGAATTGCCTTCTAAAGGTTGCCCATCAAACGTCGACCATCATGGCGCTGCCTTTAGAAGGCAGGCCATCAATTGAGGGGCTACTCTTGGATGAAACTTATATGTTATTTGGCAATTTATTTCATGGTATTTGTGTATGATGTTTTTATATAAATGTATTGCCGAATCATACATGCTTGCTACGAATATTTTCTTATCAGTCATCAGTGAGTTGTCAATTACTTTAGATAATGTATTTTTCATCTACCTGACGGATACAGTTGCTGTGACATTTGTAAAGCGTAACTTGTATTATGTCACATAATATAGCACGTCACGCCGACTACGGTTAATCGATTGCTAATCGATACCGTGACGTTAATTGATGCGACATCGCCTGCGCCCGCGCCGATCGCACGGTGTCGTTCACCGCCCCGGTGTCGCGCCGGAACCGTTACTTTCATCTCAGGGCATCAAATTTCTTGCATTCTTATTATGTCAAGAGCCGCTGCATCGCTCACGGCTGACCCAAACAACATCAAGCTATTTTAAACTCTGAGCTAAAAGAGAGAAGTATCATTTTTAAACCAACATCGAAAGACAGTGTAAAGTACCGATGATCGTGGAAATAAAATGCGTAGTTTTACATGGGAAGTTAAAATTTATAACGTTTTACAACACACCGGTGCTAAGACAATTTAACGGTTTTCCAAAGTCGGTTAGTTTAATTCAAATACTAGAACCTTAACGTAACTTCCTACTTTTAGAAGTACTACACGTACAGGTTTATTTTTTTAAGTCAATTTGTGTTGTGGAATGGAAGTCAATAAAATCTGCTCACGTTATTCATGCTATCATCCAACATATCTTTGTATCTACTAAAGTTTTCCTGTTTCTACGCTCATTCACAGTAATTGTAAATTACTTATCAAGAGGAATAATCGTGTATTTTAATGTCTATTCGATGATTTTAATTGTTTTTTCATAGATATTTAAATTAGTTTGCAAAAACCTTTATAACGTTTCCGGTTTCTTATGCAATGCCATTATTCACTTCTATTAATATACTTTGATTGAAGAAAATACATGTAAAATAATTTAATTACAGATGATATTCGTTTAATTAAATTGTTTCTTTAACGATCCTAAATCCTGTTTATCCTGTGCTCCCGAGCTGGCACCAGTTCTAACGCGTCTTTTCCGACTCTCATATTCACTGGGGGTTGTGCCGACCGCATGGAAGACGGCCTTAGTACATCCGATTCCAAAAAAAGGTGACCGCTCTGATCCCGCCAATTACAGACCTATAGCGATCACCTCCCTGCTTTCAAAAGTTATGGAGACCATCATAAACCGGCAGCTCCTAGGATATCTGGAGGAAACCAGCTGATCAGTGACCGTCAGTACGGATTCCGACGTGGACGGTCAGCTGGTGACCTCCTTGTCTACCTGACCCACCGATGGGCAGAAGCAATTAAGAGCAAAGGTGAAGCGCTGGCGGTCAGTTTGGACATAGCGAAGGCTTTTGATCGGGTGTGGCATAAGGCATTGTTGTCGAAGCTTCCCTCATATGGTCTGCCACTGAAACTATGCAAATGGGTCGCCAGCTTCCTAGCGGAGCGTAGCATCAAGGTTGTAGTTGATGGCTTCTGCTCTGACTTAAAACCGGTGAATGCTGGTGTCCCGCAAGGCTGTATGCTATCCCCAACACTGTTTCTCCTGCATATCAATGACCTGTTACAAACCAGTAACATTCATTGTTATGCGGATGACAGTACGGGTGATACTTCTTACACCGGCCGTGCAAATGTTTCCAGCGCACATGTGATAGAAAGTCGGAACGGACTTGTGTCTCAGATGGTGACCTTCCTAAAAGATGTCTCCTCTTGGGGACGTCTTAACTTGGTCCAATTTAACCCGAAAAAGACACAAGTCTGTGCGTTTACCGCAAAAAAAACCGAATTTGTCGTTTCCCTCGATTTTGAGAGCACTCCTCTTGATAAACAACCGAGCATTGGGATTCTCGGCGTCGATATCTCGAGCGACGTTCAATTTCGCGGTCATCTGGAGGAAAAAGCTAAGGTTGCCTCAAAAAAATTAGGTGTCCTAGGTAAAGCAAGGTGGTATTTTACTCCAACTCATCGCCTCCAACTCTATAAAGCCCAAGTTCGGCCTCACATGGAGTACTGCTGTCATCTCTGGGCCGGAGCACCACAGTACCAACTTCTTCCTTTTGACCGTATCCAACGTCGAGCAACCCGGATTGTCGGTGCCGAGAGTCTTGCCGGTTGCTTAGATCCTCTGGCATTGCGTAGAGACATTGCGTCCCTGTGCATCTTCTACCGCCTATATCATGGGGAGTGTTCCGAGGAATTATTTGGTTTGATTCCTGCTGCTAAATTCCACCACCGTACAACCCGCCACAAAATGCAGTTTCATCCAAACCACTTGGACGAGTGGCGATCAACTACCGTACGTTTCTGCAGACATTTTCTGCCGCGCACGACTACTCTATGGAACCAGCTTCCCGCAGCGGTGTTTCCAAGCCAATACGACATAAATACCTTCAAGAAGCGAGCATATTCCACCCTTAAAGGCGGGCAACGCGCCTGTGACCCTAAGGGGGTCTCGGGTGCTTATGGGCGGCGGTGATCACTTAACATCAGGTGACCCACTTGCTCGTTTGCCCCCCTATTACATAAAAAAAAAACAAGTATTTTTAAAACAAATATTTATTTTATTATATTTTGTATTAATACAAACACAAATGCGCATTTTTTCCGTGAAATGTTAGTTACCCCCAGGTTATCAATGAATCTTCACGATTCTTGTTCGGGTTGATGTGAGAGCCGCATAGTACATTTTGCCATCAGGACGGGGCTTTTAGTGCACTAACTAACTAAATTACAAGGCCACCTTTAATGTGTACTTGGCTTTCACAATAAAAGGGTCCCTTCAACTCTTAACCCTATTAAAATAAATATTATAATAAAATGTGACTAATAAGAATATGCTGATAAGAGTTGGTTTTTTTTTGTCAATTACTTTACGTTGCTCTTTAATTCTGCTCAATATTTATGTTAATGGGCACTTTACCGATCTAATAGGGATACGATGAAAATATAGTTCATTATTTGGCAAGTCTTATTATTATATTGTAGTGATACTACCTAGTAGTAACCTCATTAGGCTTGACTGAGTGCCCTGAGTGGTCGTCTAAATGATAATTATTTGTATGGTAGAAGTACGACAGTACCTAAGCCAAAACTAGTTTATTTTATTACCTATCCAAAAGTTGAATAATTTGTTGTAAAATGTTTGTTGTTGCTTGAGATCCAATAAAGAATCTTCAAAGTGAATCAAACTTTTATGCCCCAATATTCTATTCGAATGGTTGGCAATCCGTCCAACTAGACAAACTTTTGGCCATAGAATTATAAATAACTTTTTTGTGCAGTAGCTAAATCATAACAGCAAGTTGTCCTCGTAACCCGCGCTCATAACTCAGTTTCGAGTGAACTTGGCCTAAGCTCATTCGGCTGACCACATCTTATTGAGGCTCGATTACGTGACAAAATAAAAGAAACAGAGGCATAATCTCATGGTTGGTGATCTGCTCCACTGCGCTACATCGATTTGTACGGACACAGATAATACAAGCGTCTTGGTGGCTACCGCGGTGCGTAACGGATTTACGCACTTTTCATATTATTATAATAGTATCTACTGTTTTCCGGTTAAATAATATTATTACAGTTGCAAGCGACAAATATTGCACGTCGATCTAAACGGTGTGCAAGATTGAATATTGTAAAAAAATAATTTCGGAAATGCGATGATTTAGATACTGAACTTCTTTATTTAAAAAACAATACAAACTCTAATCTACTCTCTTATAATTAATTAAAATATTACATAACAGATTGGTCAAGTACAGTTAATTACAAAAAGACTACATAGTCTGTTATATTTCGTAGCAGAAATTACTGCAAATGACCAACTAATGAACACTTCAGGCACCAATAGAATAATTTACATTGGTTTAAACACGACTATAATATTGCACACATTACTAAGCGCATATAACATTAATAAGTCTAAGAATGCATAATAACTTTAAACCGGTCTATGTCCCCGCAGCCCCCGTAGAGGGCTCTCAGGAAGCTCTACAGTAAAATATTTGAGTGGCGATGGCTTATAACACTGCTATTGACATTGATGTCAATGAAATGGGAAGCGTACTGTTGCAATGACTCTCAGATTTTGTTATGACAACGTTTTTCATAAGTTAGTTAAATGTAAAAGTCAGCTATAGAAAAATCTTTTACGATTGAAATAATAAAATTAAAAGACAGTTTCACCACTACCAGATAGGTATGTACGGTCAACAGCACATCACGGTATACACTTGCAGTTCGATAATAGCGCTTATGCCCCCGACATAAGCGGTACAAAGTCCAAAGTGTTACGTCTGACGTGCTTTTGACTGTACTTTATAATTTGTCGGTCTGATTATAATCATGCTGGGTAACTTTTTGAGACTGAGACATTAAACAAGACAAGTAAATGTTTTTACACAAATCGCTCTCTTGTTTTTCGAAGGGCTTGATAATTTAAAGAAAAGACCCACCTACACAAAGGTCTAAATCTTTGTTGGTGTAGTTAAGTTGTTTACCATTGAATCAGTCGTATAAATACACATTAGGTACTACTACGAGAAAGATAGTGCAGCTAAAACATTATAAAAGCAGTAACTACGCTTGATCGGTCCATTCCTTAATTGAATAAAAAACTAGTATTACTTAGATGCGCGCTGTCCATAACCGATTATGTAATTTGTAGACATAACTCATCTCTACTGCTTTGAAAATTGATACCTTCTTGTTCATTGATCAGAAATAAATACATACCCAACTACGGAGGTATACAAGGACTCGGCTGAACGGGATTGTTAATACAAATTATATTAATTTTCTAGTTCCATGATTGTACGATGATACCAGGTGATGCCCGCGGCTTTGTTTTGCTAATAAAATGTAATAATCTATTACAAAGATGACCTTTATAGGCTCAATGGTACTTCAAACAAAATATTATACTCCTACTTTACCTCAGAGGTGGAAATGACAAAAAATTTAAACGTTTAATTTAACCAAAAATGTAAACGTTTTGTCGCAGAAATAAAAATCGTTGAGGAAGACTTTTTTGGACTGAATACAATGTACTGAGATTGAGGAAAAAAGATACGAAAGATAATACTGCAAAGACGCTAGCAGCAATCGGAAACGTAAAGGTAAAGATTGAACTCATTAACAAGCTATTGAAAGGGTTATTGTCCAGCCTGCAAACAAGCTATCAGATGATTTTAACTTGTTAACAATCACTGTTATTTGTAAATGTTTGTAGTTGATAAAAGTTATTTACTGGAAAAACACTATTTTCCTGCTAATTAATGCTAACTTCTTCTAATAACCAAAAAACACAGCTTACTTCGGATTTACTTAAGGGATATCATCACAGCCTCAATTTTGCTTGCGAAAAGGACGCAACATGAAGTGTGAAACAAAACTTTAACTACACAATATTCAAATTGAATGGATCAGATTTACCAGTAAACCGCAATGGTTTACTGGTAAATCTGATGGCACTAGCCGAATGTACCGTTTGCTTGCGTACATCATGTGCTGCTTCACGTGGTCTGTGTAGTAATTGATTTTTTGCTTCGGAATTTGCTGTGTCCATTGCTATGATGCGTGGAACGAGAAGTTATTAGAAATGTATCTGTTATAGCTTTGACCTATTAATTAAGGTCTTGACTTTAATCAATGAAATATTTCGTCTACAGTTACGTTCGTAAGTAAAGCGCTAGTAACAATCTGTACTCGCACTAATACATATTATCACAACTTTTAATAATATCTAAATATTACAATCATTATCACAGTGTATAAAACTACATATGTTTTAATAATGTAATCCTAAAGGATTATAAGTATTTGCTTGTCATTAATATCAATTTTATATACGTCAGCTTATGAATAAATCTTAATTAGAACTAACATGTAGGCTGTTTGCATACTCGTGATATTAATTTCCTTATCAGCCTAAAGGCACAAGAGGCCTCTGACTTATTTTTTTTTACCACGAATGAATAAGATTAATTGATAGCAAATCAATGCAACCATGAAAAATGTTTATAGACTGTCTATAGTTGAGGTAAATTAGAAGTTCCTTGACTTACCTACACAGCTACTTACATTGCAATCCTCCGATGTTACAACATGGTTGCCATATACTTATTTGTAAGAAGGCAAGCAAGAAAAACATAATAACGTCTAAGAACCGTACGACACCGTTAGCCATGGAATTAAAATTCATAAAGCGAAACAAGTAATATGAAACATTACTTATTCAGAGTAAATGATGTAAGAATTAAGAGATGCGCAGGCTCGTGTGCGCACGAGCAGAGCGGGGCGGCACGCGAGCGCAGATGAGCCACTCCTGCGCAGAAAAACCCAGGAAACACTGCACCGGCGTCCAGCGAGTGATGCTGTTAATAAATAATGATGAATGCTCTTCCGCATGTTCGGTTAATTACCCCGCGGTGTGAAGCGCGTGCGCCGCGCGCCTGACCGTAAAGATACGCGCCGGTAAAGATAGTTTTCCGCAATTATGTAATAACCGCGTAAGCTATGAGATGAAATTATTCAATTTGCAGCAGCGGATGTACTTAGATAGCTAGAAAATAAACGTAAAGAAAGTTACCAAATAAAGTAACTGCCGCAAAATACTGACAATAAACAATAAACAGTTGAACACGCGGTTTATTGAAATAGACATTTTAAAAAGTACAGTAATCTTGACAGCAAATAATACATCTTTTGATCATTTCTACATAAATAAAAACACATTGATGCTATGTGCCGGTAGATATTACCTACTGCATTTCTATACTAAAATTATTGGGAAATATTTGATGAAAAAACCGCCAGATCAATTTACTATTTGAATAATAATCATAGGCAGGCAATGGCGGCGAAGCTTACGATCACAGTGCTTTTCTATTGAGTGGTATGTAGGTAACTCGCCCGTCGAAATTAATTTGCAACATCCGTTACCTATACGAGCCATAACAGATTATAATAGTAATGAACGCGTTGAAATGAGCACCAGTTATCAATCAAGAGTCCATCCATTGTATGAGTTAAGGTTATGAGAAGCTCGTATTGTCCGAAAGTCGGTTGATCGCCGGGTCAGGTGTCATACAACGGTTCTAAACAAATATTAAACCGGGATTTTTGTGTCAATGATCTTATATTTCCTGCTCAAATATATACACAGACTGGTTGTTGGTTAACTAAATTCTAATAGATACGAAATAACCTGTTTCTGTTTTGTTTTTATTGGTTTTAAATTTTTTGGGACATGTAACGGTAATAGAATTCGAGTGTTGGAGATGATGATTTAATTACAAAAAAAATTATAATAGATTCTTAACGCATTATTAACTGCGAAAAATGAAAACCTTTTATTATTTGGTTTTAAATATTCTCTATTTATACAGGGTTATTGGTAATGTGTCTTGATCCTTTTAAGGGCATGTAGAGAAGGTCCCCAGCTAGCAATTGACCCATTAAAGTGCAGGTCAAAAGTGAACCAATAATGAGATATATTTTTTTAAATATTTTTTCGGAAAATTAGGGATTCACAACTTTAAAAATTTATAAAAAAAAAACTACAACATATTTTAATGTAATTATTTATGATTAAGTTAGAACTTAGTCTAGTACATAATAAAACACACTAAGATAACTGAAAGTTTTGTTAATTTTGAAATAAGAGATCAAAAACTATAATTTTTTACGACGCTTATATTTTTGTTTACAATAAAGTATCATTTTCTTCAAAAAATCATCTAATTACTTGGACGGCAGAACATTTCAAAAACATCTTCATATCAATGGCTATCCAACAAGATACAATGTACACTTAAAAAATTGATAACAACTGTAAAAACAACTAACGAGCATAAAAGGGTAATAAATCTCTATACACATTTTTTCGCTATAACGGTGTATTTTTCAACCAGATGACAATCAATAGACAAACGACACTTGATTAAACCATGAATGGATGAAAGAGACCGGTCAAGAGATGACTCATCATAAAAAAAATCCGGGAATTAGTTTCATATCTGCTTTTGTTATGTCAAAACGTTTTATTCCAATGATGTCTTAAGGACACTCACTTGAAATTTTGCAATGCACTTAAAGAAGGTTTCTTCCCGCCTGACCCCACCAATTCTGCCTTTAGTGGGGGCAGTCGAAACTTTTTAGTTTTGCCTGCCCCCCCCCCCCCCCCACACTAGGGGCAGACGAAACTAAAAAGAAGGAACCGAAATTAGTAGTTGGTTTAAACTAAAAAGTTTCAACTGCCCCCACTGGTGGCAGAATTGGTGGGGTCAGGTGGGAATGAACCTTCTTTCATTTTAAGTTTGTACCAGTGGGGGCAGTCGAAACTGTTTAGTTTAAACTATTAATTTAGGTTCCGTCTTTTTTGTTTCGTCTGCCCCTAGGGTGGGGGGGGAGGGCAGGCAAAACTAAAAAGTTTCGACTGCCCCCACTGAAGGCAGAATTGGAGGGGTCAGGCGGGAATGAAACTTCTTTATGTGCATTGCAATATTTCAAGTGAGTAAGACATCATTGAAGTTCATATGACATCATTGGAGTAAAACGTTTGACATAACAACAGCAGATATGAAATTAATTCCCGGGATTTTTTATTTATGAGTCATCTCTTGCCCGGTCTCTTTCATCCATTCATGGTTTAACCAAGTGTCGTTTGTCTATTGATTGTCATCTGGTAGAAAAATACACCGATATAGCGAAAAAATTTATATAGAGATTTATTACCCTTTTATGCTCGTTAGTTGTTTTTACAGTTGTTATCAATTTTTTAAGGGCACATTGTATCTTGTTGGATAGCCATTGATATGCAGATGTTTTTGAAATGTTCTGCCGTCCAAGTACTTAGGTGAGTTTTTGAAGAAAATGATACTTTATTATAAACAAAATTATAAGCGTCGTAAAAAAAATCTAGTTTTAGATCTCTAATTTCAAAATTAACAAAACTTTCAGTTATCCTAGTGTGTTTTATTATGTACTAGACTAAGCTCTAACTTAATCATAAATAATTACATTAAAACATGTTGTAGTTTTTTTTTATAAATTTTTAAAGTTGTGTTTCCCTATTTTTCCGAAAAAATATTTAAAAAAAAATATCTCATTATTGGTTCACTTTTGACCTGCATTTTAATGGGTTAATTGCTAGCTGGGGACCTCCTCTACATGCCCTTAAAAGGATCAAGACACATTACCAATAACCCTGTATAATCACTAAGCAGAATTACGAGTAGCTTACCACAAAAAAAAGGAACACCTGTTATTTTAATTTAACAATATCGCAATTACTTGACGTTATGGTTTAAGTCCATTGTTAAGACAAGTAACCTTCCTTCATGTTTTCTTCGCAAAACTAATATCAGCCAATAAGTTATTTTATTAATTGGCGAGGTCGTCAACGAAAGCCTGGACGTTAAATTCATTCAATTAATTATTTCATTAAGTATTAAGTATTGACGGCATGTCACCTATTAATAGCCTCTTGACAAAACAGCAAAACAAAAAAAAACTCATTACTTAAAATAGAAGTCGTAAAATTTAAGGAAGTGTGTTGTTAAACGCATCAGTAGTTTATTACGACATAATCGACCTTCAATGAGAAATCCTAAATTGTTTTACAGATATATCTAATTTATATATTAGGTTGTTTTTTTATTAGCCGCCTTAATGAATTATTGTATTTTTTACTCTACTTTGAATTTAATTTATGTACATTAAGTTATACAGATAATTCAAAAAGTGCAAATATATGAACCAGGCAAACTGGTTCCAGATGAGTCTTCAACGGTATATACTTCATATGTAAACCTCTTCCAGCTCATTTGCATTAGACTTAAAATGTACCTAACAGTAATTGGCATTGCATTCCCCATAACAAGTATAAATGATAATTTTGCATGCATTATTAATAGGAATGTTAAGAAAATAAATCAGGCATTCGTTGTAATTAATGTTAAAGTTGGTTTCGTGCATAAGGGTACGCCCATATTGGTGATCGCTTTTTAAGGGTACATCCTTACTGGCAAACTTACATCCTTACTGGCAGTTCACGTAGTACATGGAATATTATATAAATAACTGAAGCTCTTTAATGGTGGTCCGTATGAATACTGCAATCAAGCCTACTTGCCGGTTCTTCTCAACAGATGACTGCATTCCGAATCCAGTAGCAGAGTCACTATATATTTTGATTCTGACGATTCCTAAGTGCATCTTTGAAGCCTATTTGAATAAAGCATGTTTAGATTTAGATTTTAATTTACTACTACATATTTGATACTATGGCCATGGGTCCGAATCTAAATCGGGATAAATTACATGATACGAATATTTGCTTTAGTTCTGATGTTACAGAATTTAAGCAAATATTCGTAAATGTTACTAAAATTTACTTAGGGATCAGGTCAGTGTATGTGCTGGACAACAGCAAAAATGCTTCTACAATATTATTTTTATACCACTTGTTCTAGAGTCCACGTGAACACACCCTGACTGTGCGGATGGACCAGAGACCTCGGATTCTGTTTTTATTGCGATGCCTAAGGGACATTAATTCGTCTGCAAATCTCATCTATGTGGGAATTTCTCATCAGTTTACATTGTGAACTTAATAATGAACCTCAAATATTCTTTGATGGAAATTTGGAATACATTACTTACATTATTTTAATTAAATATTGTATCTTCTTAACATAAAAACGGTACTTTAGTTTCAATGTAATAAACTGTGCAGGAAACATACATTAGTATTGTTTGTTTTGGAAGGTGGGAATATTTTTTTGCTAATTGGTAGGAGGTAACCGTAAAAAACTGTTTTATTATGTCAAATCGCTTAGGTGCTCAAAATCCATTACCCACAGAAACCTCAATTTTAATATGAATGGTAAAGTAAGGGTGGAAAATTCCAAGTATAAAGGGGAAGCCGAAGAAATTTAGTGTGTCTTGTCCTGACCTGAGTCCCACACACGGCCGCAGGTCCCGCTAGCCTTTATGGTTATGCTTAAAACATTGGTGTAAATTAATCGTGATGACACGAAACCTATGTACAGGAGAAGGGAATGCCCGACTTGCGCAAAGTTATAATTACAATATTTTCATTGCACAGGCGGTATTACATTATGTAGTAGTTAAAACTAGTTTGAAGATGCAGCTAGTGCAACCGGCTTCATGTGTGTTGTTCTGAACTGAAGGCGAGCAAGTTCAAGGAAAACCACTTCGCCTTTTGTAATACCAAAATACGAGATCCAATACCTATTTATATAGTTATTTTGCAGTTCTAAATACATAAGTCTCCTTCCTAAATTAATATGGCTTGTTTCACGATTTTCATTTTGCAAAATGAAAAAAGTGAAATAGCATACCTACTAACTGTAATGTTTTTCAAAGCACGAAGGCAATCAATTGAAGTCTAGTCCAGGTAAAGATAGCGCCAAAAGTTATGAAAGCTTCTTCATTACGATACGATCTGAGCCAAACAAATATTCATAAAAATAACGAAAACAATTGCTTGATCTGAATTGCTTAACCCGGTCCTCTCACCGATGTAAAAGTAATTTTAATACTGTCCATATTTGGTAACCTAGATGAGATAATCGAATTCATAATCTTTTTCATTACCGTTTCTTTTGATAGCTTCATAAATAGCTCAAGTTTTAGGCCGTGCAACCGGCCCCGGCGCCGGGTGTTGCACTGAAGACGCGCCAAGTGCAAGGCGAACCGCTCCACGTAACACCGAGTTACGACAAGGCATACGCTTGCGCTGCCCGCTCCACAATTCGCGATACTCGTTTTGCAACATCTACGTATTTATAGATCGGATATTTTTTTAATTTTCTTTTTTAATTGGTCAGTTGACACCTCTTTGCTTTAGGCTGCTTTAGGCGGTTCGTATTTGGATCCAAAGCTGAATTCCGAGATTGGGTGAGGGTGCATATGAATTTCAAATTATTTGTAATATAATAATTATTATAATGGAATAAATAATAATATAATAATTCGTAGCTTTTCTATCAGTAACACAACAGACAACAATAAATAAATTCAACAATCTGTCGCTTTGATATTATTCCAACATGGAAGTCTTCGCCTTGTCTCCTCTGTTAACAATATGTTTTAGCACCACAATTTATCCGGTAGAATATGTTTGCGTTCTTCGTGTCCCGTACTAAAGTTTTCCTGTTGTGTATCCTGGAGAGAAAACACGTACGTGAGCAAATTACGCTACCACACTGTAGAGGCCCGGGTGAATATTTTAACACCGACTCAGATCCCAAAACATAACGGTATTCATTGACTAGAACCATACAAACACAAGCTAAGAGGCCACTACCGACACAGTCTTCAGTATGATTGAAAGTCGTTATGATCTGGGTCATAGGAAAGGTCCATAGGAATACATCTGGCCATTACTCTATTGTACATAGTTTTTTCGTGTGAAAGAGCCACGGTAAGTATTTATCTGCCTGCCGGTGCGAAGAGTCGTGTGGAGCTTTGTTATAGAAATAGGAGCCGCCCAGTCATTGGCTTGTTACATTAAGGGACACGTCCAACGGTAGAAAGTACTGCCACTCACTTTATCCCTGAAAGTACTACATCGTGCTGCTGATGATGGACTCAAGCTCAAAATATTTCCACTGAAGATCATTTCATGGCAAAGTTACGAGTGTAAACGACTAACACGGTATTAGGAGCTTTTGATATATTATTGCCTTTTGATGTCTGAACGAATTCCATCATTATCAAATTTCCCTATCGTACCAAAAACTTTGGCAGCACCCTTAATTGTGCCATTTACGTGACATTAACAAGCAAACTTAATTGCCGGTACATGTTTCTCCTTCTTTCCACCTAGCGAGCCCTTTATACGTTGCCACAGCAACATAGGCTATTAATAATTTTGCACGACAATCTCCCTAACGTAAATTTTATTAAAATAATGATCCCTTTTTGTCCTAAAATAGTCATTGTAGAAGTCGGCTTTAGTAACAAAGGGATCTTATCTAATAGGTAATGTATAAAAAAATAAAGTTCCTAAACGTGTCTTGTTTATGATTCTGTCCTAAGATCTTGCAGGTATTTATAAAACATCATTTAACTATTTGTTTTTTGTATTCATTGTAAACTTAATACGAAATGGTATTAAAACACTGGAAACACACAAACTGATACCAATAGACATCTTCATGCACTCAAATGTTGGTGTACCGTGGTGGGATGGTACATTACACGCGACCACTGGTATAATAGTTGACTTTGCAACCGTTACACCAAATCGATGTTCAAATACTTATTTTTACTTACCTTACCTTACCTTATACAGTTTAGTATCTAGTTAAATACAAAGTTATATCAGTAGTAGACTGTACGTATCTTTTCGGCAAAATATCATGAGAGTGGAGGGATCTTAAGGCAACACAGTTTAAACCCGACATTAAAGCTTGGTACGCAGCCAACTCCGAGTATACCTAGGTACTTAACTAACAGCTTATGCGCATTATGACAAAATTTATGTACAGGTATGAAAAATCCGAGCCGAATTACGAGTACAGCAGCAGTACAATTTACATAGTTAAATTATTTCAACTTTGTAAGAAACGTAACATGCTATTAGTAACTGCGAGCACAAGATAATAAAGCAAATTATGCCCCTCATTAGTGTTACATTAACAAAAATCAGTTAAAGTTATGGGTAACAAATCTTAGTTCCAAAAATGGTTTAACTTAATGGAACACAAGTTTCAGAAAGACTTTTGGCACATATTAACTGACAATAGAAACAGTATTGTTACAAGAAAACTTACCCCTAAGAAGACGTTACACATAGGTAAGCGTCGATTCTATGAGCGCTAGTATTGTTGCGCTCATCTCTCCGCGAACTTGTTAAGGTTATATTTAGCCGCTCTAGGCTACCTGACAACCTGTCCTGCTTCGTCCTGCCTTATTTATAGGACAACAACCCTGTTTGCTGAGTCTTAATTAAATCCATCGAAATAATGGCACCATAGTTATGACTGCATATTTCACGTTTAAGCGTACTCGTAGTTTGCACTTGCGTACGTGTTAGGTGCCTGTCTGATGTTCAGTTTTATTCATACAACAAAATTACCAACTTTACTTTCTGGTGTAGCTTTGTAGATGCTAAAATACTGACATATTAGTTTCATGACTGGCAGGTTACTTGCAATAATTTATCCGTCAGAAGACAATGTTGTCGTCTTCCTTTTTTAATGTTAACAAAAGAGACAGTAGGTATCTAAGATAAATGTAAATAAACGAAACGCAGAAGAAGGGTTTTTCTTTGATATTTGCATCGTATATGTTTAAATCGTTTCTCTCAATCTTATTAATAAAGAACCATCAACAAACCTATGAAGAACCACAAATCACACATATTCCACAGATAATAACGTGTTATTCCGTTAGGAGCATTGACGGCATCGCAATTCGGCCGAGTCCAATCAACATGAAATTGGTCAATAACCTCAAGAAACCCATAAACTATCTCAATTATGTAGGTGAAGAGTTAACTCACATTCTATTAATAGGACCCATAGTTAATCATGTAATCATTTAACCGCGAGCTGTCAAATTATCAATAAATTTTTAAATAAAAGATTGACGGCTGATAGATACAGAATGAAAAACAAGTGACTAAAGGGAACATCAATATAATGCGTGTTACCAGAGACAGATTAAGCGCAAGATGTCTTTACGTAAATTCGAAGTCACAGACATGTTAAAATTGTCCATAGGTACATTTAACATACTAAATTGTCTGTAACTTCCATACTACTATCTGTAACTGAGAAGTTATATAGTGTTAGAGAAAAACAGAACTAATTTTTTTACGGTTCGGCTTGGGGGGTAAAGCCAGCCAGATGTAAATTGATACTGGAAAACTAAGTTATTCCGAGGTGGCTTTGACTTGCGTGAGAATAATTTGAAGTATGATACTTTTGCGACGCGCTTATCATTGAATTTGGTTCATATGTGAAACCTTACAAGAATCTCAGTCATTTCACTATATGAAATAATGCTGCAGAATTTGCATGCTGCATTTAAATTCGATGATTAATCACTCACATGAGAGGCGGCAATTAATCTGACCCATAATGGTGCTTTCTTTTTCGATTTTTAGCGCGGCCGAACATATTTTTAATTCCATTATGTGGCAAAATAAAATACTTAAGTGTAATTAGGCGTGGAGCATCGTAAAATAAAACTTTATCTAAAAAGCTTTAAGTAAGTACCTTCGCTTCTAAATTAGTAGGCTTGGATAGCTTACGTCATTAGCACATACTCGCTGAACTCAGCCACTCGAGCAAGATAAGACGATATAAAGGCTCACAAGTGTTTAAGTACTTTGTTGTTTAATCCATGCTTACATTTAGAATTCAAAGTACCAATCTGACCTTACAGTTTTTCGCCAACTTAGAACTTTACCCAAAAAATGACATGTAGTAGCCAATACCCTTGACACTGTTAGAAAGAAGTACCTAATGAGCTGTTAGTAACAAGGAATTAATTGTGTTCTTTTATGGTACGAGTATAGTTATGTTGACCACCATCTAATTTGTAAATCTGATTGTAGGTCCCAACCATGCAAGCGAAGCTTGTAATTACATAAAATAAAATAACCATTCGCAAATGTGAGGTAATTAATTTTAACATGTTAATTGAAAATAAATTAGCAGTTGTGTGCATTTGTCTGAATTAATGCAGGCTAATTATAAAGTTATTCACTGTCAGCTTAATAAATTGTTAGAAATCTTATTTTATTATCATTTCGCACAATCTAGATTTTGTCGTGGTTCTATTTTTTTTTTTTTTTTATGCGAAAAGGGTAACCATTTGGCCACGATCTCACCTGATGGAAAGTGTGATGCGGCCTAAGGTGGTACATGTATTCTATGGTAATAAAAGAATGACTACTGAATATGTTATTTTAACAATGTACATTTTGTTCCTCACTAAACCGTATAACGAGGTGTTCTGGCAAATGTTGCAAATATTAAGTGCAAGGAAAGTGCTCGCTGAAGTGTGTCACTGGGTCCAGTCGCTCACCTTTCTCCGCCTCTCGTTAACAAAAAACATATTTATTATTTTTACAGCTGATTTCGTGATACTGTCTGTTTTATTTAAGATGCAAACATCGACGAAAGTATTTCAAGAATCGAAATAAATTACTTCTCTTGCGGTTTTGTTTCCTATAACTTCATGAGTTCTATTGAAGCTGGGCTCTGTATTATTTGTACTTTCTAAAGCGACAAAGTGGCACTAGATTGTTTATTTTATGTAAAGGTTATCGATAAAGACGTGACGAGATATATTGATTTGTTCTCCTCTAATATAAAACATCTTTAAAAGTAAATTGTTTGTTTTAATCTAACTCATTAGCTCGGTTTAGCTCAGTTAAAACAATACGTAATTAATGTTTCTGTGAACACCTCACCTCTCGTTTAAGTAATGTTGAAATGGGTCGAGTAAACTCGATAACATATCACAACTTTACTGTGTACTTAGATACTGACTCGTTTATTAAACTTCAAATCAAACTGAGTTATTTGCAAAGATATTGCCTTTTGATATTTTGGGTATATCAAGTTAATGATGACATCTAAATAATTTATATCGCATTTTATTGATTTCAATCACTTTTAATTCAAGTTTAAAAGTTATGAACTGTTTTATTCTACTATTTTTCAATATTACTTGATAGTTTTATTGAAATTATGATATCTTTAAAAATTGGCTTAAAAATTCTTCATTCGTGACCTAACTTGTGCAATTTATTAGTATCGTAACATATGACAAAAAATTCTGGCAATTAACTTCAGTCGACATACCAAACATTGAAATATAGACTTAAAAGACGCTTCCCACAGCACTTGTCAACCAGTTGAATCTGTAACATACATTATTCCAGATTCAATAACCGCAAACGGTCGCAATGTGCATATCGTCGGCCGACAAAGGCTTTGACCACGAACTGCATCGGAGTCAATAATTTGCCGCCCCAGCAGGCATCGCGGCTGCCGACCTACGCGGTATATGGGCTATCGGAATGTGGCGGGTGCGTATCGGGCCCACCGGGGTCCACCGGGGCCTATCGACCGCCGCGCCACGCACGCGCCTACGCGCTCCCGCGATTATTCCTCCGTGTTTTGAACACTAATGCCGACGCGGTTGCCAACTCTTTCACCGTGCGCCTTATTCGCAAACGGATATTGTAAAAATCTTAGTCGTCCAAAGCAAACTTCCTGTCAATGACAACGTTCTACCTTTAAGTTTGAACAATTTAAAATTGATTATAATCCCTAATCCCCATTTTAACATATTTCAGCAAACTGCATTATCGTTTAAAATGTAGTGAAAATATTTCTAAGTTTTCTAATTTGTTCTTCAAATAAGAATCCTAATGTTAAACCTTCGATCACTAATAAGAACGATCGATGTGTTAAACTTATTTTTTTTGTCTTTGTCTGAATAATAAACACAGTCATCAAGTTGACTTTACTAAGTGGCTGAATTTCTTAGACTAGAGTAAATTAATGACATTATTTTCTTTCCTTAAAATTAAGAGACGTAGTCGCGGTTTCGTTTAATGGAATGGTCTCCACGTCGCACTTAAAAGTTCGTTAGCAACGGCTACATTTTTCAGCGAAGTAATCCGTAAGCTTTTCAGAGTTGGGATTAAAAAAAGCTAAATAAAGCTCCGTCATGAAAACTGAAAACCGCCTGCTAACGACGAGGAATCGCTTCTGCGGGTGCTCACGGTTTACTTACAAACGTTTTTATGACACTCGTGTGCCAAGCCAAACACATATTTTCTTAGAAGCAGTCTTACTAGTTCTCTTAGAACGCAATATGCTGTTTTTGAATAAGATTAACGATCGTTGAAGTTTTTTATTTTTATATGAAATATTCTTGTACATACTTTTTGCGACGATGTGAGAGGAGAGACTGAGTGAAGTTTAGTGTTTTTATTTAAAGTTATTCTAGCCATCTAGGATGCATGTGGATTGATGTAAACTTTCACAAAGAAAAATGACATCCGGATTTTTTGACGTACCTACCTATAAAATTTCCGAAATAATTATGCAGATACACAAAAAAAAGTTCGGCCAAATACATCAAATGTCAGTGAATTGGCATCGCATTTTTTGGATGCAAACATGCAGATTTTATTCATTTCATCTCGTTTTCTTTTAGCTAAACACAGATTTCAATAGTAAAAATCTAAAAATAAATCAAATAATATATTTTTCCTAGTAAGTATTGTGAACTTTTGCTACGTTTGTAAACAACTTGAGAAACCACATTTCGCCTGAGCAGGAGCTTCGCAAGCACATTCCCAATAACTTATCGGGTTGCCTTGCCAAAATTTTTCAGAGACGCCAGCGTTTTATTTAACAAACAAGAAACTGTAAAAACCACTGTCTCGGCATAGAATATCTACACGCAGAGGGTGGAAAATTCTATTTTATTACAACTCTATTCAAACGGCATTTTTTTCAATATGGTTATGTATTGTTATCAACAACATTTCGATGAAACGTTGAGCTTCCAACCCCATTGTTAGAACCTATTATTTCAGGTAAAAGGCTTCTATTAATTCCAAAACCAAGTTATCGTCATAATGCTTGGAAATGTTTATCACAATACTTGCCAAATACGGGTAGGCGTTCACGAGCTTAGTTCGCTTAATTCGATACACTGAAACAAACTTTCTTAAAAGGGGATTAAAATTGAACAGAAGGCCCTACAACTATTAGATCATAAAAGTAAAGTAGCATTAGTAATAAACTCTAACTTAGACGTTAAAGGACTAATACCAAACTACAATATTTACACAATATCCAAGTACATTTTTATAAAATAGAGAGCTTTTGTTTCAATCAAATCTTAAAAGTAACTCAAGTGATTACGAAGGCTTACGCCGATCGTTCCATTGTTTACGTTGTTTCCCACAATAGGCCCGTAACTATGTACAAATCCGGATTTAGCAAAACTGCGGGATATAAAGTTTAGATCTTTAATTTAAAATCACATTACTGACACACATAAAACTTTACGGAGCAGGAAAATAATAGGTTTCAAAGACAAATTATTCAGCAGATTTTCTTTTTAACCTTTTTGGTCAAGAAGTCGAGTGATACACCGACCGGTCGCGCAGGTTCGATTTGATTCAAACATTTGTGTTAGTCAACATGTCTGTTCTTTTGGCATAGGCTAATTAGACTATGATAATTTAAAAAAACACCTACCAAACAAACCAAACCCCAGTCTAATTGTTCCCTTGGCACTAACAAGTTTGCCTTATTTAGTTTTAGATGTAATTTCAGTTGACATACAGGCACACAGCACAGCCAACATGATGATAAGCGGCCACTGGGGCCTATTCCACTGAGGGATACTTTACAAGAAAGCATCGCACCATCTGCTGCCATACTTTAGGCTATTCTGATCTTCAAGCCTTTCAAATGTACTGGCTTGCACATATTACTGGAACATAGCCAAAACTGTTATGGCGGCTTGTTTTACCTGTGGTAGCTAGCCGGTACGGCTCTGAAAAAGTTAAGTATCAAACCTGACTCAGGGCGGTATCCTGGATAAACCGAGCGACTTACTATTCTTCCACAGAAGCGGTCAAAATGTATGCAACTTGACCGTGGATATTAAAAAGCTAAAGGCAGTTCTGTGGTCTAAGTAGAACATAATATGTAGACATAGCGAAATGTACCGAAGGTTTGCGCGGCTCTTGACCTGCGGGGGTCATCGTCCCCGCGCGGCTAGACCGAAACATGCTAATAGGTTAATCCTGCAGTGCACTTATTGCACGAACTTCAAGTCATATAATTTAACGACCTCTCTCAAAGTTATAATACGTTTGCTACATATCGCAAAATGTGTTATTTTCAAGTTCACTCTAATGCCTGAACCAAAGATATATCATAAAGTTTCATGCATATTTATAAATTTCAATGTCATGCTCGTTACTTTATCCTACAACCACATTGCAAAAGCATACACTATTTTAGATCAATCTTAAATACTGAAATTGATAGCAAAATTATTATTTTGGTAATGCAGCGCGAGTGGCAAATGAAGATGGATGATTTCAAACGCAAATTAATTTTGAAAAATAAAAACATGCTTTAGATGATCAGCTGAAGCTACAGCGAGGCATTATTAAAAGTAAATAGGTACATAAATCAACGGTCAGATTAAAAATAAACAAGAATACAAAGGCCCTCAAGGTGCAAAAACTTTACCATTTATTAGCAATTCATTACCACGGCAAACAAATTAAGCTCCCATTGTAGAGGCGGATCGAGGCGGTCAGGATCTAAGATCCTAAGGTTTATTCTCTAAGATTGCCACAATGAGTGTATTGGAGTAGGCACAAATTACAGGTTCCTCTGAGCACCTGCCCCGCGGTAATGCACGTGCATCTTGCTTCAGCTTTTATTAAACTTATTTGATTTTGTTAATAAAACTTCATGGTTTTAAAAGAAAGTCATTCTCCTGTCCAACTCACAAATGGACAAATCGATTTACGTTATTGTTATTTGATGAATTCGAGAACTTTATTATTTCTGAAAAACAGCACAGTATAAATGTGCAGTAATTTTAGTAATTAAAACTTACATTCTATTTTAAAGGCCTTACTTACTCATCAAAATAAAGTCAGCACCGGGAAAAATAAATGTAACGTTTGTATCTACCTATATTTAAGTATTTCAAAATATCTGTCGCTTGATCAAGTCAATTCATTATCCAGTTAAATATTTAGTTCATTACTCATTCATGATTATAGTAAATGTTTTGTACGTAATTGACAGGAGTCCTGTATAGTTCATTAATAAATATCAATAGCTCTTTTCTCACGAGAAATTTCAGTCGAGAAAGAGTTAGGTCCAATCCAATTTTCAAGTCCATTCTTTCCGAGTCCATTGACATTAATGATCTCATTTATCATCCTGTAATGAAACTCGAAAATATGACCGATCGCATCCATCTTGAGCTTGACACAGTCCAACAAAGGCAACGGGGCTTTACTTAAATAATTCATATTTTAAAATTGAACAAAAATCCATTTTGACAAATTGATTGAAAAATGTTTTGAAAAGACGTGTATTCGGAGTTATTACAGCGTATTACTAATTATAAAAAATCATATGCTTTTAAAATAAATCGTATTCATGACTTTTAATAGATTTATCACTAAATATGTGCCTACTATGTAATTTCATTATAACAGAATACAGATTTCAAGGCTTTAGATAAGGAAACATATTTTCCTATAAATTACGTTGCATCTTTAGTTGAATTTAACACAAAATCATGAGCTTGCCTTATTTGGAAAATACCAATTGAATATTATTAGTGGTTCATTGTATATTTATGTCTGATTCATGACTATTTAAACATGAATGGAGAACTTCCTGAAACATAAGCTTTTATTTAATAAAAAGGTACACACACTCGTAGCTAAGATAAAGTAATCATTACGTAAGATGCTGCTTGGTTCCGTTTATGAAGCTCAATATATTTTCTAAACAGATAAAATATTCATCTAGCGCGTCCTTGTCAAACGAAAGAAAAAGTTGAGAACCAAAACAAGACATGACAACTCGCTTTCTAAAGAACAAAAGTGCCTAATACCATTCATTTTAGGTAATAACAAAGTGGAATGCCCTAAGTGGGATGCGTCAGGTTTGGTTTCGGCACGGTCAGTGTGTCGACGCCTACGCATCGGAACCTTCCGCTGAATATAAAATGACATCGTTATATGCATTTTAATGAATCTTAGAAACATTTTGGATGCGTTATGGTAGCGCATTTAAAGATTTTAGGTTGTAGCATAAACCTTGTTTTATTATTAATCTTAATAGCTCTTTAAGGACTCAGAGAACTATTAAACAGGTTAACGTCGTTAGAATCAACTTAGTTTCCTATGGCTTTCTCCTATCCTCCTTCTTATCCTATCTCTATCTTTTTCTCTGACTTAAATTACGTACATAATACAACTTTTTATGCAATAGGTACTTTAAAGTCCGAAAAGATTCTGCTAATTGTAATTCTGTGTTACCTAAGAATTTTTAATTTTTCTTCACTGATAGTCGGTTTTTTCAATTACAACAGAAGAAACAGAAATAAACAAATTATTTCAATTAATTATTATATTTCCTGTTAGTTGCATAAGAGGTAAAAAAATACATAATGGATCTTGTTTTATTGAATCATTCAATTCAGTCAATTGGCGTTCACTGCTGATTTGGTTTGATTGCTTCGAGCTTATTATCGTAAACCATCCGTTAAATAATCTACAGGATCTTTTCACACATAATATCTTCAGAAAATATTTAACACGTTCACTGCATTATGAGGTCGAAACGCCCCATGCGTGACTTCTTGCTGGTGCGGCAGTCAAAATCACGTTCTTTCACTCTGTGCGGGGGACGACTATGATAATATTCCTAGTAGTATGACAGAGACAAATAAACAAAATCAATTCTCTTACGAAATCTAATCCCATGGTGTAGTTGATAAGACATGAGGTCGAATAGGTCTCATACGCACTGAATTAAAAATAATCAATTACAGTGCGGAGTGAGGTCTAATCTGCCTCATAAATTTTAGGACTCATAGCCGCACAGAGTGAAGAGCTGCTAGTTTAGTGTTGTGATAAGTGTCG
This sequence comes from Mecyna flavalis, assembly GCA_949319885.1. Taxonomy (NCBI): domain Eukaryota; kingdom Metazoa; phylum Arthropoda; class Insecta; order Lepidoptera; family Crambidae; genus Mecyna; species Mecyna flavalis. The sequence goes on from OX439426.1 coordinate 8,533,753, forward strand.
ATACGGGAGCACAGGGAGTCAGTTTTTTTAATCCAACTGTTTTTTGTAAAGATTACGTTCCAATCTATTTGCTAAATATTCACTTTAAATTAATAAGTTAACTTTTATTTAGTAAATAGATTTACATAGCATCACAGCTGTAAGCTCTTTGGCGTTCCAAAGCGATAGTAAACTTAATAATAATAATATGTCTTAAATGTTACACTTTGTGTGTTCTTTTCCCTAGGATTGAGTTGTTTCAAATGCATATTGATTGTTACAGCGATTGCTAAATAGTAGTCTGCAAAAAACACTAACAATTTTTTTAACTTTTTGTGTTCAGTGTGACAAATCCTACTGCTTGCCCTGTTTCAATGAAAAACATTTAAACTAATATGTTTTAAAATATAAGTATTATAATTATCGACACTGCAACTTTCTTTTATTCCCATCACTATTCGAGACATAAATCGAACTTCATTTCAGTGCGATGTGAGGCAGAACAGATGCCATACAGGGTGTCCCAGAACTCAACGTCAAGCCGAAACGGAGTGACAGGACTGATTGTAACCATCATGAGAAAAATAAGAAAAAAAATCTATCCCATGCAGTTAGGAAATTATGGGCATTTAAGAAAAACCTAGAAATTTGGTCAAAATGTAACCATTTTTAGGTTATTGTGGTTAATTTTTATTATTTTTGTTCATTTAAACTTTGGAACCGTAACCCTAAATAACATTTCTAGAACCACAGTCAAAAATAATGCCACAACTGCCCCAAGTTTTCTAGAATTAAGACTATTTGTTAAACTATGAATTTAAAATTTTCAAAATTTGCCGACTTTGAAAGGCTCTCCTTTAAAAAAATGTACTAAAGTGCCTTGGCAAGTGCCATCAAAAGTTCGCGCATTTAATCAAGATTGCAAAAAGGTACAATACTTGCTAGTTTTATACTAAAAAAACCCTAGTAAAAAAATAAAAACGTCGAGTAACCCGATTTTTGCTAACCCATTTTACTCAGTTCAAATGTTTTTATTCGCACAAGCTCTTGGTAGTTTCTTAATTTTACGGCAAAATGATGAGAGAGATGGATAGTGGACATGTTTGCCATGAGCGAACGAGACAGATAGTAACGCCACTTTTACCAAAGTCAACAAAAGTAAGTAAAATTAATAAAATAATGAAAAATCTTGACCTAGTTTAGTTTAGGTTTATTACGAATAAACTAAACTAAACTAGAATAAACGTCAGACAGGGAAATAACATTTTTTATTACAATAAATGTTCAAATTGTTTACCATCAGCCTCAATACACGTCCTACATCTTATTAATCCATCAAGCCCCGGAAAACCAGACACAATAGAAAATCTATTGTTTACGCAACACCCGGCTTTCGGTCGGGTGTTTAAGAGTTAAAAAAGATCTAGTTATTAGTCGGGCATATCATCGAGAGTTGATGTCCTTAGCGGCTTGAGAAATTCGTTCACGCAGCTCGGCTACGCTGTCAATAGGCTTTGAATAAACTTTTTCTTTGAGAACGCCCCAATAAAACCAAACGACGAGTTGCACTCCGGGAGTGCCGGCAGAAGTGAAAACTTGAATATTGATGGCGCTTGAAATAAAACACCAATTTGCGCCTAGTGGACGCTAGCATGGCGAATACCAAAATATTCAAGTTTTCACTTCTGCCGGCACTCCCGGAGTGCAACCCGTCGATTTTATTTTTACCCACTATCCATCTCTCTCATCATTTTGCCGTTAAATAAGGAAACTACCAAGAGCTTGTGCGAATAAAAACATTTGAACTGAGTAAAATGGGTTAGCAAAAATCGGGTTACTCGACGTTTTTATTTTTTTACTAGTTTTTTTAGTATAAAACTAGCAAGTATTGTACCTTTTTGCAGTCCTGATTAAATGCGCGAACTTTTAATGGCACTTGCCAAGGCACTTTAGTACAATTTTTTTAAAGGAGAGCCTTTCAAAGTCAACAAATTTTTGAAAATTTAAAAAAAAAATAGTTACAGTTTGACCAAATTTCTAGGTATTTCTTAAATGCCAATAATTTCCTAACTGCATGGGATAGATTTTTTTTCTTATTTTTCTCATGATAGTTACAATCACCCCGTTTCGGCTTGACGTTGAGTTCTGGGACACCCTGTATATTTATTTTTCATTTATATAACATCGAAATGTCAAAACTGCCGGCGAAGCTACATATATTTAGATTGAACAACTATTTAAGTTTGTTATGGTAAAGTTTCAAGGTAATATTGTCTTTTTTGAACTAGAATTAAGGTATTTTTTAAAACATAAATTTGTGAGGCCGATAAGGTCTCATACGCACTGAAAAGAAATTCAAACTTGTCTCGAAAAGACCTCATTCGCACTGGCTGAAATTCCTTAGAAAATGGCTACGCAGTGAACGTGTTAATTGATGAATGCAATTCCAAAAGTACTTAAATTTTATAGAAACATCGTTTTTGCGATGAATATTTCGTCTGCATTTAACAGTCAGTGCATCAAATGTCTAATAAGATTCAATCACGCTTATTGTGAAGGCTTAAATGACCTAGTCAAATAAGTATATTTACAAGGAAGGTTAAAAAACTTATTGTTTGTATTATGATAGTGAAAAAAAGAGCCATAATATATCTACTTCCTGTAGTTCTTATAGTATCTTCAGCTTTTTAGCGTTCCGAATTCGACATACTATGCAATTATAAAAGTAAATGGAATATTTATGTGTACACAAAAGATCAAACCCTTTTTCATATCCAACTACTTATACATCGTTGATGTTGCTGTGATCAAATGTGATCACAGCCACGGTCATGGCAGCGGTCACCGTGGGAGGGATCTGGGTGAGTGACCGAGGCCTTGACCCACAGCGGCAGTCTTGGCCGGCGCCCTTCTAACTGGACCTCTATTAGGACGAGCAATACCCCGGACCGCGGCGGCGGACACGCGTGGGTGGACCTTAACTAACGGACCTGACCGGACCAGATACACTTAATTGAAGTCATCACATCTCTACATTCCGATTATGATCGTATATCTCACATAATAGGCATGATATTTAATCCTTTTTGATGCTGACAACTCTACGATGAGCTTCTTAAACCTATTACAAGTCTATTTTCAAGTGTGTTTGTGTTGGATGTTCTGTGTAGTACTCGTAGTACATAGTATTTTGTAGATCATTGACTGTATAATATTCTGAAATAGCAGGGAACAGTAGCTTCATAGAAAAGTTAATCAGTTAGTCTCCAAACTAAATGAATCCTCGGCAACTATTTGAACGTGTTGAAATCATCAGTTAGGAGTTAGGAGAAGAAGTCCAAACTAAATAGTAAAAGGACAAAAACTTAATTTTCAAAAACAAATGACTCAGATCCTTTGCGACAAGTTGATACCCTAATTGTTATTATTTATTTTATAATTTTGGAAAATTCAGTAGAGGAATAAATTTTAAAATTCATAGATAAATATTTCAAGTTTTCCAAAAAGTACTGCTTTGTAAAAGAAGGAGAATATTTACGAAAAATATCAAGCGGTGAAAAAATAACTCCTAAAATAAAATACTTAATGGACGTACAAACACAAACAATTATAATACATGTACATAGAACTGAAGGCCAACTAGTCCTTTCGTCGCAGGAAAGCGACGCAAGCCGCCTGGTGACTTAGAGAAAGTACCTACCGATGAATGCCGGTACGCCGCGCGTATTATAATTGACCTCAGTGATGCCGGTCGTTAAATATAATGAAGAGGCAATGAATGACTCAGTGTTGTCTGTCATTAGACTCGAAGCGAAGGGGGTAAATAGAACAAACGCGCAAAAATATGATCCGTGACGTTAACCATTAGTCATCTTATCTGTTGATGAGGAATAATTACAGGAAACGCAGTAGGTATCAGTCACACTTGTAGTTGACTTGAAGCTACACGACAATTTAAATTTATATAAGTCAGCAATTTTGAGGTTTTAAGAACTGCACTTAATCAATACGTAGAAAACTTTTTTTATTAGTTACATATTATGTTTACATTAAAATATTAGGTTAGTTCAATTTGCAATTATACATACATAGTAAGTCTGATTGTTTTTCTTGGTGTTTATCTCAAGCACTACAATCTCGAGAGGTATTCACTTTCATTTAAAATATGGTGACTGACAGTTCGGACAGATTAATCATAGAAGTAGCTCATCAATTTGAGTCTGAAAATAACGTACCAAATTATACTGGTCAATCCTACAAACCTAGAAGGCACTTTATATCCGGGCAGCTAAGAAAAGAAATTTAAGCGCCGCCGTTTAACTTTTTATAAAGATTTATTCGATCAACAACAACATTACTTACAAAGTGTCGTAACAAGATTATAACTGACGCTTACATTACAGTGGTATGAGCGAGCAGATATTGTTCACAAGAACGCATTGACTATAATGCATCGCACCGCTCTCCCGGCACGCTGCGAACATAATTGCCGGTAATTCTATTCATTTGCAATTGGTTCCGCGAAGGCAATGCATTTTAAAAACAAACGGTTTAATCTGAGGCTGATTTTAATAATTTATTGAAACGAAATGCCTAGCCCGGCTTCCAAATACGGCGCGTAAATAATCATGAGAGGACGATCCTTTCATCATTCAAAAACGCTCCATTGTCTTCCATAGAACTTTACTTTGGCTGTGTGTTTTTAATTACTTTGGACAAAGGAAGGATTTTAAACTTCTGATACCTCCAAGGGTTTTCTTTGAAATCCAGTAGCCGCCCATCAAAAGAATTACCCTGATATAATTATATTACATCTATCTATTATATATAAAGTGTACCAACCTATATTTAATATTATTATATATGATTAGCTTTGGTACAATTTCTGACATGTTAGTACCTATTTAGCATAGAAGGATTATGATACCATGGGCAAATGAAACATTTTGAGACCTTTAATCTGACATCACCCTTAAGCATTCATAAACTACATTAATAAAAGTTTATGGTAGGTACATACAATTTGATTTGATTTTGAGCACATTTATAATGAGTACCAAAGCTATAGATGTAATCAAAGATCCATACAGTTAGTTAGTCCTGATTATGGAATCAGTTGGTTCATGTTAGTAAATAACTAATTAGGGTCCTGAAATATTTTTGCTAACAAAAGGATAGCTTTGTGAAAATTATGTACCATAATATACCATTATTCTCATACCATCTGAAATAATTTCCCAGGAGCGGCTAATATATTTTTCTTGAAATCCTCGAGGCCGCAACTTAATGACCCAATTAGTTTAACCTCCGCCGAAAGTCTTTAGTAATAGGAATTTAATTATTTTTTTTCACGCGGTGCATAATGACTATGCTAATATTTTTATTTATCCTTCTGTCCTGTATCTTAACGTAGACTTTGAAAGCAGGATAAGAGATCGTTTATTCTATGTAAGTAGTATAAATATGAGTATTTTCTCTGTAGAGTGAATAGTTATTTGTTTTATAAAAATAGGTTGTCTGTTTTGCCAGAGTGTTTTTTTAACATGAAGCAATTCTAAGAAGAAAGGTTGGTCAGGCCTGCGTTGCGTATGGCACGAGGAGCGTGACGCGGGTACCGTTACGCGACACACTAGCGGGGACAGACTCCCGCGCATCCGAACACGCACTCTGTTGCTTTCTATTATATACCCGCCGCCATCGCACCAGCCGGCAACCAGTCAGCTAGCTAGCTCCTCTGATTACGTTGTTCATGTTACGCGCAGTTTAACTCGGTAACATATAATAATATACAATTATATAAGTTAATATATCTATTTTTTAATTAATTACATACTTATTATTTACATTCATGTGTGCATTGTTGAATGAATACGAATATCTTTAACAATTAAAATGAAGACAACCATTGACGATGAGTTTAAAAGAATTAATCAGGCACTTTCAAACATACCTACATAATTATACCTACCTACTTTTAATAAACTATTGACTTTCAACCAAAACCTACTTACTATATTTATAAATATTTATTTATTGTTTGACTACTTTAGAAATAAAATCGACTAAAACTGCATAAAGTATGGCAAAACCCACTTAAAATCAAACAGAATACCTATAAAACAGGGCGCTTATTCCGTCAGTGGATCTAATCTAAGGTATTACATATTAATAATATGTATAACTAGAACACAAACTAGAATGTCTTTATTATTCTTCAAAGAAAAAACGTAATGGATTTTGAAGTCTTCAAAAACACAACTGATTCTATTTTACATCAACATTCTTGTGTGGAAGCCATCCTTTGAGTGATAATATCGGCGTTATAAAAAATTGCGGTTATTACCGCGTGGCGATTACCGCGAGATTCTTACGCGTTATTATCTATGACAGATGACACTAAATCGTGCGAAGCCTTGGCATAGGGTCGACAAAATTTGCGGATCTTAAATATTCATGGCCGCAGTTACTCAAACAACGCCTTCCTCAATAAACGGTATAATAGTAATAATATTTAATGTATTTCCGATACATCTTCAAAAAACATTGTAATTTGTGGGGCAGATACCCACAAATTACAATGTTTTTTGAAAACAATATACTAAACATATATTTATAAGATATTCAAATACATGCTAGGTTGTTCTTTGAAATATTGTCAACCAATTTTTTTGGGAATACTATCAGTCATGTTTGTTTTCAACGAATCCACAGGACTTTTCGCACAGATATATAGTTTGTACGAGGCACGAGTCAGAATTTTATAAATGGCGCACTAACTTCTCATTTGACTGCGTTATTTTTTAATATTTTTGAACGAACACAGATAACCTAATTCTGTTTACATAGCATAATAAAATGATTGTAGTAACATGTCACATGATATCAATATTTTCTTATGACACAGAATATTAGAATTCACATAATTATACAGGACCTTTTTGGCGATTAAAAAGAGTAAGTAACTATTAAATTCTTTTCGAAATATAGCAACATTCCGAATCCGTTGGTAGTCACTCTACAACATTTAAATTTTGACGATTCATAAGTGCACCTTTGAAGCCTACATGAATAAAGAATATTTTTATTATCTGTCTGTCTGATTAGGTGATCGAATCCGGTACCAATTTTTCTTTGCTGGCAGCCCTAGAACTAGCTCTAGATTTATATAGCGAGCATTGATGACCATAAAAGAAAAGTGGCTGCAATGTCGGTAGTCGCGGAATGTTATCGCGAATTGACTCGTCATCGGCAATCTGTTCCCTGGTCGATTACAGGCCGTTCGCACTGCATTCTTGCGACTATGTTATTTTAAGAAGACACCTGTGATTGTACAATGTAAAACTGTCACGGTAGTTCGTGCCGATCGCATGTACCATTATATTTATAGGTAGTCAGGTTTTCATAATGGTAATTTCCAATGTAACCAAAACAGTGCATCAATGTAGCCTACTCAAATCATTTTTCACTTTTTGATATATTTATGCTTTTAACTACGCAGCTTATGATCGTAAAGTATTAATTTTTTGAGATAACGTTTATTTTCATTTTACAACAACTTAACAAAATGTGCGTTTTTCAAGTGAGGCTCATTGATACTCATACCTAAAAAATTTCGGGCCTCTTCAATCGGACAATTACTAGAGCATCAGGTTTATTCGTATTAAGATTATAGGCACTCAACAATTTAGTGTAACGAAAAACTAATGAGTACCTAAACGAGTTATCATCTACGTTTAACAAAAACCTGACGAAAAAACGCAGCTTAAAGCTGTCAAAATGGAGATCAACGAAGAATACAATATGTGTCTGCCTAACATCATAACCTTGATACAGTTCAAAGACACTGACATAGGAATATACCTATGGAAGTCCATGTTTTTTTATGATTTATGGAGAGACGTAGAACTGGACATGTCAAGGTTTTTTTGTCGCGTTATCAGTATGTAAAGTGCCAAGGCAATTAGCCATAACTATACTGTGAGGAACTAGTCCATGATTCACTCTGCTTACAGACACACCGACGACGCAGTTTTTGTTCCTCTAATAGAACAATTTGCATGTTTTTTACATTTTCATCAATACCATTTTTTGTCGCCAAAATATTATGACATCATTTTTTAAATGATATCTTGTACGAAAACAGAGCACAGCGTTTTGATTAGATAAATTTTATTTATTTCAGTATAAGACAATTTAAAATTTGCCTTAATCTTTTTATTGACGTGTGCTACGTTAGTACCTACTATTATATATTCTGTGCCTGTGTAAACATACCATAAAGCAGTATCCAATTTCTACGCGTTCTCTTTTTAGGCCAGGATATGGACGTCAAAAGCTATTTCCATTCAATCCATCCATATTTCTATCTTTCCAGCTCGATATATCCGCATCTAATGTCATTTTACCAGTCTTCTCGCTGATCTTGTTGTAATTAAATCCATCCATCTAAGGTTCTTTGATTTATATAAAATAAAAGGAGATATTATTTTCTGTTAACGACTAAAATCACGGGTTGAGAGAAAAATTTACGCTTGAGGGACAGTGACAGTAACGAAAGCAAGAATATCCCTTTCATTATATTTATTTATTTTCATAAACTTGGAGACATTTTCGAAGTGGTGTTCAATTTTCGCTCTGTTGTAAAAGTTATCGTTCATTAAATAAATAATTTTACTTGCCGGTTCACAGCAATTGACTCCCACGCCTCAGGAGACATATTTTCCGTTGCTAAGGCCTAAGTATTTTCCGTTCTTTAGTCAATTCAATTTCATTTTTAAATAATTTTCTTCTCAGGACATTTATCAATAAATAGAGTGGAGCATCCACTTGTAATTTATTTATACTCGTGTCTGTCTTTATGTGAAGATCTGACGCATATACATTTCAAAAAAATCTAACTGAGCTGACCACGAAGGCCTGTTTAGCAAAAACTCTTCCTGTATCAGGCACAATAGTAACAAATAATAGCGCTTATTACGCGTAATCTTCTGAGGAAGGCTGTCAGCCGAACCTCGGCCTGTCGTGCTAGGACCATAGCCGTCTCATGCGACCGGCCTTCGTAATTGAAGACATTAAAACCGAAGAAAATGAGGTAAATTAAACGTCAACGAGGACTGGCGTGACTGCGGCGACTATTATGCACCTAATTTAGGCCGGATCATAATAAACAAGCAGCTATTATGTTTAAATGGGACTTAACAATAAAAGGCTATTAATCATATTTTCACGTTGCGCTGCTTACTTTACAGAGGCTAGTGTGTTAAGACGCATGACTGCAAATCAGTTCCCGCGTTTATCACGTTATGAGGTTCACCCGTGACCTAGACACCTTGAAGTCTTGAGCAACAATTAAGTAGGAATGCAAACAGGCAGCCTTATTGGCATGCGTTCGTTAAAAACTCGCTGTAGTTTATTAAATTATGATAAAACAAAGAATCAGTCCCATTGTTCTATAGTGCATAGGTAAACCTCTAGGGCATATTAAATTTTATGTTTCGCAATTTATGTTTATTTACACACATGATTACAAAGTACAATAAGTCTAAAACCAGTCGCGAATTTTTTTTCTGATCATTCCAGATTGACTCCTATTGGACAATAAGATTAAGGGAAGACACCTTTATGTGCAATAAAGTAGGTTCTTACTTATACACTGTGACATGTATTGCTTTAGTCCCTTAACAATAGTAGATAGAAACGGTCAAAAACCATTTTTTAGTTTTATGTACCCATATATCTGACCCTCATAAAGTTAAAGGGTTTCATACTTTCATAATACACGAATATTGCTTCAGTCTAGTTTCCGGCTTCTAAAAGTTCAACCCAAAGATGTTATAAATATATTTCCGAGATCTTAGTTTCGTCCCGGCGACCTTTTTTAAAGTAACTCTTGAATCAGTTATTTCGATCTTTTAGGAAAGTAAAGTGACAGGGGCATACTTAATGGACAATTTCCAAATACCTACTTTTAAGTATAAAGGATACCGCAACCGATTCCCAGTTAGAAAAATGAATGCTTTTAAAATTAGCTAGCTTTTGATTTTTAATGGTTTTTTTTTCTTGAGAGGTCTGTGTACATACCTACTCATTATTAAAATAAGCTTCATTCTACATTGATAACTAATAAACGTGAGACAATATTTTTATAATTCATTATATTTTTATGTTATTCGAAGGTGACATCTTCTTAAACTACAATCAACACAAGGTTTAGTACTAAAGAAATAGCTAGAAATGGATTTTATATTGTCGGTACAAAGAATGATTTATTGTACATTTATTTCGAAAAACACATTGATTCAATTGACTTTATTGCCTACACCCTTATTCTATTTTATTACTTTCAGAATCAAACAATTTCCTTTGAAGGCACACTAACACGCTCTAGGGGCCAGGCTACAAGATCAGTAAAACATGTGAAAGCCCTCGGCGGAGATTTCTCATCAATAAGCGAAATGAGATTAACCCCTGTAGTATACAGCCAACAGGACCGTGGTCACGAGCAAGGACGCCCGGTCAGCCGCCATAAAACTGACCCGTCCTGAAAATAGATCTTACAACCGAAGACATCGCAAAGAAATGCGGGCACGAAAACGAAATCTCTCACAACCGCTTAAATTACAATCTGCTTCACGATAACGAACTGGACTTGTTTGTCCCTTAGGAATTAAGACGCGAATATTGCCCAGATTTTCAGAAAAAGTTTCATATTCTCTTTCTCTTTAACTAAAGGATATTAAGAAGCTACAGTTAGCGATATGTAGCTTAACTGATGATAACAATATTATTTCTAGTATTGATGACGTATTTAAAGCTCCTTTAAGTTCAAACATGATTGATAGGTAGTCTGGTTACCGTAGCCACTATATGGGCAATTTTACAAGTAACGATGGTAGCTAGTTGAAAGAAAAAGAATCGTAATAGAACCCATAATTTATAACATAGGAATCGACAAAAGTCACATGACAAAAATCGTCTTTTATTTAGGTCTAGTGGACTGCATTGCATTTTATCTAGTAGAAGTTCTATCAACAAGAAAACCAGATTATTTAAAAAATAACAACCAGGTTAACCCGCACAATAGCGGTTATGTACGTTATAGTAAACAGCCGTGAAGGTCAATCAATATGTCAATTAGTTATCTAATAGCGAACATCACTTGTGTTCATTACGGGCCGCCTAATTGGCCGTGTAATAACCCTTCAACACTAAGTACATGCCTAGATTCAACGGCTTTAATTGCCTGAGCATTCAATATTGCATCGTAATACCACAAGTTAAAGACGAGTATTGTACTTTCAGTATTATGACTGCAACAATATCACAACTTCAAACTATCTTTACTGTATGTTCACAATGATTCATTAAAAATATCATTAATGTGTCTTAATTAGTTAGTATTTGTTGGATAAAATATTCCTTCGCGTGCTTATACACAGTACTGTAACAGAAATAATACAAAATTAATAAAGGTATGTAGCAGAGGGTATTTCTGTAAATAATACATATATAATATAGACATAGAAACACCCAGACCGATACAAACAGAAATAATCATGGACACAAATACTGTAGGTACTTGGTGCCAACTTCTCTGCATTACACCAAATTGGTCGTCACATTTGTTTGATGCACGTCATGTACGAGTACAAGTTTACTCGTAGTGGAATGTACATGTATCTAGGTATTGCATGTAGGGACTTGTTATTGTGACTTGTGTACGTATTGCTATTATTACCTCAGCCTAGTTGTATCGAGCCCACGGTCAGCATGCCATCATATTAGTTAATTATTTATTGTTATTAACTGTCGGAGACGTATTCATAATAGCAAGCGAAGGTATGCTAGCCACTTTGTAATATCATTCATAAATCATATTCAGAACGAACATAAAGAATACCTAAAGACAATTAAACTATATTCAACATTGTCAATGTATTATGTACTTATTATTATCTGTAAGTAGGTAGCTGTCGTAAGTAGAAGTAGGTATATGTATAAAATAAATTATAACTGGCGACACCTTACAATCATAGAAAAGAGGGAATTTTTTCTTGTTCTGTGATTACAATATTATTATTATGTGAATAAAATCAACCACTCAATAATTTCGTCGTACTCTTCAACGGTTCCATGGTGTAATGGTTAGCACTCTGGACTCTGAATCCAGCGATCCGAGTTCAAATCTCGGTGGAACCTGTTCTTTTTGTTGTATTATTTTATTTTTGTTTTCAGAATATGATAATGTTGTATTATTACCTACTTTTTGAAATTTCAATATATCTATATTAAATATTATATTATTATATATTTATCTAAAAAACTTATTTTTTTTATCTATATTTTAAGTAACATAAATATTAAAATTTTGTTTCAAAATTAAAGTCAGTCGACATCGTTAAAATAGCCATTATAAGAAGGTAACAATTTTTTTTTTCATTAATCTCGCATGCCGGAGGAGGCCAGATACTGAGCGTGGTCCAGCGTGCGCTTTCACAAAGTTAACTTTGCTATCAGCGAAGCGGGCTGAGTGCGAAGCGCGACCACACGCCGCCCGCCGCTCATCGATATTTGCAATCACAAATTAGTCGTACACGCAGAGCACTGAGGCACTCAGAGCGGGTTCAGGGTCCTCATTAGTGCTTGTTCACGTTAACTCGCGGGGGCGGTCACGAAATATCAGACTAAAAGGTAAGTATAGACTACAACATTTACTTGTATAAGATATATAGATATTGTCTCGTAGAGACGTTGCCAGTCTTAGTATTCTCTACCGTCTCTATAACGGGGAATTCTCTGAAGAGTTATTCCAACTCATCCCGTCCTCCCCTTTCCACTCCCGAACGACACGCGCCGGACTGCGTTGTCATCCCCATACCATCTAGACACTGGTGGCCCGTCTTCTTTTTTGCCCCGTGCCATTAGGTCATGGAATGCCCTTCCGGTTCACGTGTTTCCTTCCTCCTATAATCCTGGGCTTTTTAGGCGAGGCGTGAAGCGGCATCTAAGCAGGCCTTTAGGGTAAGGGTGACTGGCTTAATGGGTACTATGATCTATTGAGCCAGTCAACCTTATATTTGGACCTTACTTCTGCTTACCATCAGGTGGAGTAAAATCATCCTGACTGCCTCCTTATAAAAAACGACGGGTTGCACTCCGGGAGTGCCGGCAGAAGTGAAAACCTGAATATTAACGTTGTGCATTTTTGATATGTATTTTGGAATGGTTAGGGATTTAATTGATTGGTAGAGGTATAAAAGTACTATCATTTATGTGGTAAAATACAATATTTATTTATTGCGATATCGTACACAAACATGACAATATATTACATTAAAAAGTTTATCTCTCAGAATTAATGAAATCAGAAACTTTTTCAGACTTATCAGAAACTCCTTGCTGTGATACTGAAACGCCATGTAATAAAATGATGATAAAATTATTGACAACCGTCAATGTCATACTTTTTTGATTGACAACTATTTATTTTTAACCGACTTCAAAAAAGGAGGAGGTTATATGTTCGACTGTATGTATTTTTTTTTTTTTATTTTTTTTTTTTTTATGTATGTCCGTCGATTTCTCCGTCAATTGTGGACCGATTTAAATAATTCTTTTTTTATTTGAAAGTGCATAGTTCCGAGGTGGTCCCATTGTCACCATGTCAGGATCTGATGATGGGATCCCGGGAAAATCAAGGGCAAACCTCAAATTTTATAGGCGCACACTACGCGTTACTTGTTTTTTCTGAAGCCATTCAAGTTTTTGCGTCCGATAGACATAATTTTATGTTGATGAGCTGATGATGGAAAGTACAACTCCTTAACAGTTAGGAGTTAGGGGATAATTCTTTCAGTATTGTAGGAATATGTGGATCGTTAGTTGTATTTCATGTACTTTTGCAGCTAAGCTGATGATGGAAGGTACAACTCCTTAACGGTTAGGAGTTAGGGGATTATTCTTTCAGTATTGTAGGAATATGTGGACCGTTAGTTGTATTTCATGAACTTTTTCAGCTAAGCTGATGATGGAAGGTACAACTCCTTAATGGTTAGGAGTTGGGGGATAATTCTTTCAGTGTTGTAGGAATATGAGGACCGTTAGTTTTATTTCATGTACTTTTGCAGCTAAGCTGATGATGGAAGGTACAACTATGATGATGGAAGCTACAGGGTACGACTTCTTAATTCTTATGTCCCTCTTGCGGGCTGCGTCTTTAGTTGGTCTACCCATGGTGCTGAACACTTAATGAAGAATACCTAATATTGTCAAATAATACAATTCTACTATTTTACTCGTATTTTCGCTATCATTATTATGAAAGAGTTTTACTCACTGCGTGTTATTCACACTAAAAATAGAAAAATAAACAAACTTTTAAAAAAAAAATTAAACCGACTTCAAAAAAAACAAAAAAAAAATAGGTACCTAAAAACACTGAAAAGCAAAAAATAATTTTAAAAAGACATTCATCAAATGCGCTTATTGTCTAAGCCTATTAACTAAATTAAATTGTATTTTACGTGCTAGGTAGGTACCTACTAATCTGTTTGAAGTCGGTGCCAATCCAAAGAAAATAAAAAATGATACATAATAATAATGTATTTTACAGGGTAACTATGTAATTAATCCGCGGACGGTACGTAGTCTGGGTACCTACTATTTGGCTTGGCACCGACTTCAAACAGATTAGTAGGTACCTACCTAGCACGTAAAATACAATTTAATTTAGTTAATAGGCTTAGACAATAAGCGCATTTGATGAATGTCTTTTTAAAATTATTTTTTGCTTTTCAGTGTTTTTAGGTACCTATTTTTTTTTGTTTTTTTTTTTTTGATCTAAACAACGAAAACAAAGTTTGGAATTTCAACTAATTCCATACTGGAATCTGCGGATAAACTTTTGAATTTGGAGCAATCGGCCAAGAAATGATTCCCTTTACAGAATCCGCAGACTCCCGAATCGTTAATAACACGAGTGGTGTTACAGTAATCAACATGTCGCTTTCGAGGATGTTCACTGGGAATCTGGAGTACCTAACAAGCTAAACTGTGTGTGAGAACGAGCCTCTTGTCGCAGGAAATCGGACAGCATTTCCAACTTCATACGACCTGATGCATGCTCCGCAGCATAGCGGATCCAAAGACTGCGGAGAAGTGGTGTTAATTTCCACAAAATACTGTTAATAATTCCGGCGAATAAAGATATTCCAAACTTTTTAAATGTTTTATTACGGCAATTAAATTTTGAATTTTGCAGGATATCAAATTAAGGTCTTTGTGGTCTCTTTGTAGCATAGGAAGCATATAGGAAGCGACCGCACTGCGGCTATAATAGTAGAAGAGGTCACACTTGACAGTTCATTCATGCAAAGAAAAATATACCTTACGCTAAAGGATTATTACTCAAGAAAACAACATCAGTTCTTATTAATACAATTATTTACTCTACTCCTGATGTACATAAGAAGCACTTTTCTTTGCATAAATGAGCTGTCAAATTGAACAAAAAACCATTATTGTCTATAGACCGACAAATTATCTGTTCCGGTGGCGGCGTCGCTACTGTCTATTTAAAACTGTCATTAAATATCGTTTTTGCATTGCATTTCACGTGGTTCCAATTTTGGCCACCGGAACAGATAAGTTTGTAGAAAACACGTGTCCGGACTTCAAATTTTATATGGATTTTCGATCAGGTCACGTGACACATAAATCCTGACGCGAGTTTAACATTTTTTCCCCATACAAAAAAAGTGCACAACGCCGCTAAAGAAGTTTTCACTTCAAAAAAATAAAAACATAGAGCATTGGCCATTTTGTTACAGCCTTTTTAAAAACCAACGACCACATTGGTTGGTGTAACATTTCGTCGAGCTTTTGCACGAGCGCGGGCGATGCAAACATTTCAAAGAAGAATGAACCCAGGTACAACGAAATGTTACGGGTAAATGCACACCTCGCTGTAAGCATTTACCCGTAACACAACGCCGAGCATTCGCAGGAACGTTACATTACACTGAAACGCTCGAGGAAATGTTGTAGTCTATACTCACCTTAAGGCTTAGTATCGAAGTGTTCACGTACAAAACGCGCGCGGCCCGCACTCGCCACCACGCCCGCGCGTTCAACGTGAACAAGCACTTACGCAACATCGTTTAGCGGGGTGCAATTACACGGCGGATGTTGGATGCTCGTCCCGCTAAATAAATAAGAAATAATTATAATCACAGAGGCTCGCGGACGATACCAACAAGGAGTAATCTACCTCGGTAATGCCGCGCTCTGACTTTCAATTAAGTTGAAATACAACCCCCATTAAAACTGATATTGGCTCCGACCGAAATTAAATAGATGTGAATTATGAATGTTATTTACGAAATTGAATCGGGAATTTTTCAGGCTATTCATAACATGTAGGTAAACTAATTATGATTACCTTGATGAAGCTAATATGATTACCGATAGATAGGTACTCGGTATACACGTACCATTACAGCTTTAAAGTTGTTATTTATAATTACTAATTAACATTCACGTGAGCTTCATTACCAGCTTTCAACTTAAAGTTCTACACAAGATGGACTATTAATGCGAAAGTTCTCAATAAATTATATATTTTTTCCTAATCAATTTAATGTATTCGTTTAAAAATCTCATTTTCCGAATTCATTAGACTAGGCTGGGCCGGAAAATGAAATGAATGTACCGGTAAAGTAGACATGATTCGATTGTCTGCCGAGGCAGAATTCTTTCATTCTTACGTCACTAAAAATGTGAAGCTTTTTGTCATGGCTGCGGTTAAACGGTATAATTGCTCAAGTCAAAAAACTGCTCGCCAAATATACCTACAGCATGTCTGTCTTTAAAACTTTGTTGCGGCGGTCGGAAACAAAAGAATACCTTTGGATATGATATGCATATTTGAAAATAATATTGTAATAATGTTGCATCATAAAAATGTCCTGCATTTCATTCATGTATCTGCATTGATAGTTGTATCTGTAATGTATTTAATTAATTGTCCACTCGGGAGGTAAAAGTAAGGGTTCATCATTTTCGCGACGCCAGTGTCGCGGTCCCATGGTGTAATGGTTAGCACTTTGGACTTTGAATCCAACGATCCGAGTTCAAATCTCGGTGGGACCTTCCTGAGTGCCTTCTTGTTTTTAAGTAATTCCAGGTTATTCTTCTATAAGTTTTTATTGTATCGCTGAAATTGTTCTTGCATCACTTCAGAATGTGTCAGAATTTCGTCATCTATCGGGACAACGAAACGATCAAGAAACTACTCTTTTCAGTCTCCAATTATTTTAGTTATCTACTAAAATATTAGAGGCGTTTATCAAGTTTTTTTCATCATCATTCAGAATGATTCGTAGTTCTATAAATGGGCAAGTGAAGTAAATTATCTCACTTGATCGCCTCGACTATTATCGTAGCATGCTTGACAAACGGCTTGGCTGAAGTGACAGCCGCGGCGCGACAGCGTCCCGCGTGCGGAGTGATCGCGCCCCGCGGGCGTTTCTCATCCCATATACGATACCTACTGCTGAAAGTTTGCGTTCCCATCGGATCGATAATGGCTATGCCCAATTACGTGTATCCATATTTCATTCGCTGTCACAATAGAAACTGTGTACTGGTGGTAGATAGTAGTACTGTGTTAAAGATAGATACGCAACGCAAAGACTCCCGAATTTGGGTCTACTAATTTGTACTTACATCACAAACGCCATACCTATATCCCTTTTACTTATTGTGTTACCAACGTGAAAGTCAAATATTTATATCCAATCTTATTTCGGAAACGTGTAACACAAACAATAATATAATCCAAACCTGCTGAGTAAAATATTGACTAAAAGTTAATACAATTTAAATGCCAAACATGAATAAAATTTCTATAAAACGTAATAAAACCGAATCTCAATGAATAACACTTGTGCATTTAGATTATATTAACTAAGTAATTAATGTAGAGTTTATGATATGAACTGATAACCTTATGGTCTTGGAACTTGATAATGTTATAATAAGTCTTGATCTAAACCCTTTTTTATTTATGGCTAAGGTAAATTCAATAACACATATAGGTATTATGACACTATAATGGCTTCTTAATGTTGCCCAAAATCATGCTTATGAACGATTCTACATAATGTAGAGTTGACATTTTCAATCTACACCTATAAATTAGTAGACATTTAAAATTTAGAATACATTTTATGTAAAATTACTGCTACACCCCCAAAAAGGTAATTTTTTTGATTTTATTTTGCCTAAATAAAGTTTGAAATAATATTGTAATTGTGTCCAATTTATCATTTATCAGCTTTTTTTATTTCGTGAGGTTTTATACCTACTTAATATTATGTTTTCTTTAATGTTAAAAGTATTTTAATAAAATTAGCCGACTAAGACAGCCCCCCATTTATATCCATTTATTTTAATCAAACCAATCGGAAGTTTTAGGTGCTCAAACACTAATGAAACATAGTGATACTTTTAATTAAACCATTACTTATATCATGGACCTCTCAGTTAGCTTAAAGAACTTGTTGACGTTAATAAATGACGAGGTTCGTCAGCGAAGGCTACAGCCGTGATAATCTCGGAGCCTTGAAGAACGTTACAAAAACTAAAGCCGAGATAGGAAAAAATGGATCACGCACGCCACGTCTAAAATAATAAAATACAGCCAAGACGTGCGACATACGCATCAGTTGAAAATCTTTGTTATATTGTGTTCATTGATTTTCTTTATCTAATATACTTACAAGCTTTTTTATTGTGTTGCGCCATGAGTAGCTTTTTGGTTGTTGTGACACTTGTGACTGTTTGTAGCCCAACGTGATCAAGAAATTATAATTGAGACGATGGGAATAATTGTTTAGAAGTTTAAATCTAATCTAATCTAATCTAAAAAATAACTACTATAAGAGCTTACAGATAGGGATAAAATCGGGAATATAAAAATTAACTTAACATTTACTTTGTCATTCATGATATATGATTGTGGTGATTTCCCAATTAACCCGTTAGCGCCACGGAACGACCGAGGCGGATGAATTTTAATAAGATTTTCTGATTAACTTTGCATAGCATGAATTACTTATTTCAATAAAATTTTAATTACAGTAACTAGGTATGGTTTTGGTTTTTATGTGCGGCATATTTTTTGCGTAAGTTCATTCATTTGATAATTTACATCCAAATAAACAATTTACTTATGCTCATAAGCATATAAATACAAGGGCAACATAAAAAAGCCTTGACTTCGCCGCAACATTACAAGTTGTTGTTTAAATATACTATTCTTGTAGGCATGTAATTAAACAGAAATAATGCTTTATTTTATTTTCTATTAATTAAATAAATTTAAATCAACAATCATTATTGATTGCAATAGGGTATTTGACTGTAGTTGAAATGAAAATTATTTAATTACTAAAGAATAAAATAAAACATTATTGATTATAATCATTGATTCAGTTCTTTATAAAAAACGCACCAAAATTTGATGTAAATAAATCTAATAAATGATTATTACCGCAGATAACAATAAACTTAGAAAAATTAGAATCTGGAACTCATACAACCTCGCTATATTAGATCATTATTTTTGGGTTTGAAGGTTTAAAATAAAACTTTTTGTTTTCATTGTTGTAAATTGTAAACTACACCGTCAAGACCGGGGGGGGGGGCACTGCGGGTAGCTGTAGATATCTTAAACGTTATCGGGCACTGCGAGTAGCCATAGATTATAATATCAAATCAAATCAAATAATTTATGTATGTACTATTTTCTAGTATGTCGTGATATATTCAAACTTGCATGCAAGTGTGTAAATCTTATAAAAATATTATTATATTATTTCATGTTTTGACACTGTAAAAACAGTTGGTTAGTTGGTAAAGTAGCTGTTCAGTGTTCACTTCTGTCTGATTTTTTTTGAAAAACTTGATTCTCTTTTTTTTTGAATTCATTGCTCTTTTTAATAGCAAATTTTTTTATACTCGTTATTGTCTTTTGCAGAGTGAATACCGATTCGCGGGCGGAGGGTACCCGCGCGCGAGCAGCGGCGGGTCGCGCGGCGGCGGCGCGTGCTCGGCCGCGCTGGTGGGCGGCGCGCTGTTGGCCGCCGTCGCAGTGCTGGCCGTCGCCGCGCTCGCCTTCTACATGGGCGCGCTGCGGCCCGACAACGGCGAGCGTGAGTATTGCACCATGTCACCAGGCAGCTAGGGAAGTCCTAGGCCGGCGCGCTGCTGGCCGTCGCCGCGCTCGCCTTCTACATGGGCGCGCTGCGGCCCGACAACGGCGAGCGTGAGTATTGCACCATGTCACCAGGCAGCTAGGGAAGTCCTAGGCCGGCGCGCTGCTGGCCGTCGCCGCGCTCGCCTTCTACATGGGCGCGCTGCGGCCCGACAACGGCGAGCGTGAGTATTGCACCATGTCACCAGGCAGCTAGGGAAGTCCTAGGCCGGCGCGCTGCTGGCCGTCGCCGCGCTCGCCTTCTACATGGGCGCGCTGCGGCCCGACAACGGCGAGCGTGAGTATTGCACCATGTCACCAGGCAGCTAGGGAAGTCCTAGGCCGGCGCGCTGCTGGCCGTCGCCGCGCTCGCCTTCCACATGGGCGCGCTGCGGCCCGACAACGGCGAGCGTGAGTATTGCACCATGTCACCAGGCAGCTAGGGAAGTCCTAGGCCGGCGCGCTGCTGGCCGTCGCCGCGCTCGCCTTCTACATGGGCGCGCTGCGGCCCGACAACGGCGAGCGTGAGTATTGCACCATGTCACCAGGCAGCTAGGGAAGTCCTAGGCCGGCGCGCTGCTGGCCGTCGCCGCGCTCGCCTTCCACATGGGCGCGCTGCGGCCCGACAACGGCGAGCGTGAGTATTGCACCATGTCACCAGGCAGCTAGGGAAGTCCTAGGCCGGCGCGCTGCTGGCCGTCGCCGCGCTCGCCTTCTACATGGGCGCGCTGCGGCCCGACAACGGCGAGCGTGAGTATTGCACCATGTCACCAGGCAGCTAGGGAAGTCCTAGGCCGGCGCGCTGCTGGCCGTCGCCGCGCTCGCCTTCCACATGGGCGCGCTGCGGCCCGACAACGGCGAGCGTGAGTATTGCACCATGTCACCAGGCAGCTAGGGAAGTCCTAGGCCGGCGCGCTGCTGGCCGTCGCCGCGCTCGCCTTCTACATGGGCGCGCTGCGGCCCGACAACGGCGAGCGTGAGTATTGCACCATGTCACCAGGCAGCTAGGGAAGTCCTAGGCCGGCGCGCTGCTGGCCGTCGCCGCGCTCGCCTTCTACATGGGCGCGCTGCGGCCCGACAACGGCGAGCGTGAGTATTGCACCATGTCACCAGGCAGCTAGGGAAGTCCTAGGCCGGCGCGCTGCTGGCCGTCGCCGCGCTCGCCTTCTACATGGGCGCGCTGCGGCCCGACAACGGCGAGCGTGAGTATTGCACCATGTCACCAGGCAGCTAGGGAAGTCCTAGGCCGGCGCGCTGCTGGCCGTCGCCGCGCTCGCCTTCTACACGGGCGCGCTGCGGCCCAACAACGGCGAGCGTGAGTATTGCACCATGTCACCAGGCAGCTAGGGAAGTCCTAGGCCGGCGCGCTGCTGGCCGTCGCCGCGCTCGCCTTCTACATGGGCGCGCTGCGGCCCGACAACGGCGAGCGTGAGTATTGCACCATGTCACCAGGCAGCTAGGGAAGTCCTAGGCCGGCGCGCTGCTGGCCGTCGCCGCGCTCGCCTTCTACATGGGCGCGCTGCGGCCCGACAACGGCGAGCGTGAGTATTGCACCATGTCACCAGGCAGCTAGGGAAATCCTAGGTTCGCGGGCGGAGGGCACCCGCACGTGTTCCATCTTCCCTACCCTCGAAAGTTCTACACCCATAAGAACCCAGCTAGATACGTCCTCCTAACCGCAGAAACGAGGCAAGAGCTTTATGCTCATTTTGTTTGCCTCCGTAGAACAATGGTTAAACCCAGTCATAAATACAGTTATGAATAAGTAGATAGGATAGGCTAGACAGCCATTCGACTGTGCAAGTTTCTTCGCGATGTTTTCCGTCACCGAGATGCTAGTGGTAAATACGCTCATAGAAAAATCCATAGGCGTCTAAAATCTATTCATCCATGTATTCCAATCCGAGGTTGGAACCATCAACGAAAACGCGAAGTTTTTTTACCACTCGTCTACCACAGCTCTCTTCTCTCTAAAAATATTTTAAATAACACAATAATGTGCAAATAACGTTTGCAGCAATGATGACGTTCGAGGGCTCGCTGCGTGTGACCCGCGGCGACGTGTACGGCGGCGCGCCCAACAGCCCGGCGTGGCGCGAGCGCGCGCGCCGCTACGGACAGGCGCTTAGGCAGGTCTACGCCGGGCCCTCGCCGCTCAAGAACGCCTTCGCCGGCGCGCTTGTCACCGGCTTCGGCGACCGACGGCTCGACGTTCACTTCAGACTTTATTTAGATAGAAGAAAAATACCAAGGTAAAGGGGCAATTCAAAAAAAATACTTTGGGTACTACAAAAGCTCGAAGATCATGTGTGATCATGGGCAGCAGATTGAGCGATGCTTCCTGGTGAAGTGTCCCTCAA
Organism: Mecyna flavalis; assembly: GCA_949319885.1. Lineage (NCBI taxonomy): Eukaryota > Metazoa > Arthropoda > Insecta > Lepidoptera > Crambidae > Mecyna > Mecyna flavalis. Next base: position 8,556,346 of record OX439426.1, read on the forward strand.
TCGACTAGGCCGCAATGGACCAAAAGGTGGGCTGCTTCTGCTATCTGCAAACTGATCTGGCACAATTAAAATGAAATAAAATCAAATAAAAAATTGAAAATTGATTTGATAGTAATACAATTGTTATTTTTACTTCCAGTTCCGTGACAAATATAGAAGAAACGCTGAAGAATGTTTTAATCAAAGATTTGCTCTCAAAATATCCAGCGTTTGGACAAACTATAAAAGTAGACACATCTAGTATAGTAATAAAAAGAGACATGGAACACACGTATCATTCAGAATCCTATGTGAAGGAGGCAATGAATGAAAGTATGGCAACAAATTATCCGAAGACCCTCAGCGACAAAACACTCCAAACAAGAGTAGGAGTTGTTCGTAAAACCACTGTAAAACCCAATCAGGGTAAAAAAGGAGAAGTAGAAGAGCCTGAAATTGACATTGAAAACATCCCAGTAGTCCAAGGTACTTTCCAAATAACAAAAACGGAAGCTGATATCACGGAAAACAAAAAGAATGCTAGTCCCACTCGAGTTAGCCATAAACCGGTAGTGGCGCCGAAATCGAGTACAACAACGAAAGCTCCAACCACAAAAGCACCTACAAGCAGAATGACGACCAAAAGAATTCCAACAACAACGCCCAAACCTAGGCCCTTCACTATAACATCTACTTTGAATGTTAAAACGAAAACGGAACCGACGCCAAAAAGAGATTTTGGTAATGATTCGAGAAAACCCACAACTACCTCATCGACCACGACAACGACAACAACGGCCGCCCCCGTCTCGACCACTGTAGAAACTTCCACTAATAATGTGTCTCAAATATTACTGGACCTCTTAACAAACGAACACCATTATAAGGATTTACCTAAAATCGATACACTATTCACAGTACCGCACGTCATAGACAATGAACCATGGAGGCCTATAACTAGACCATATTATGAAACAACTACTAAGATTCCACAACCAATTAATGATGTTGGTAATGATAAAAACGCTGAAGACAGGATAGGTGTTGCAGAAGTAGTAGATGATGTTTCAGTGTTAGAAAGTATGTTAACCCCTATACCTCCTGTAAAACCTAGAGACAGAACTACGCGAAAACCAGGTTTACATAACGTTGATTCTGATCTGGCAGCTGAAGTTTATGTTCCAAGTCCTGTTTACACAAGTTTCACACTTCCCACGTTTGCACCTCCATTTAAAGATATGGAAACTTTAGGTTCTGGTTATGTAAAACCTCATCCTATACCAGTTGATAAAATAAGTTCTGTAGTTGAAGTTGTACCAGATAAATTATATTCAGATGACGAAGATGATGGTAAACCAGTACAAAGGCCCCCTAAAGATAAAACTACTTCAGTGGTTATTAATGTGGATCTTTCGGATTCCAGCACAGAAAAAGTAGCGATTGATGGAGCGTCTATAATAAAAAAACCTAACACTACAACTTCCTCCACATCTACCACCACCACTACTACTACTACTAGTACCACAACTACTACAACTACAACTACACCGAGTACAACTCTATCAACTTCAACTGCTACCACTACTACCAGTGAGAGTATTGAAAAAGAAAGTAATTATACAGAGATTATAGAAGAACGGCACAAAAACATAACTAGGGAAACTTTCACAAAACGACCAAATAACAAAGTTTCTATTATTCCCACCACAAGCTCACCTCTCCATACATGGGAATTAGTTAACACTTCAACAAACGAAAATGATACGTTTAGTAAAAATTCACCAGACAAATACTATAATGACACTTTGCAAGCTATTATTACCAAGAACGATGCAGTGTTTCCTAATACTACACCCAAATTTCCCAGTAAAGTTTCTATTTTGAGAAATTTAACCGAAATCATAAAAAGATACTCACAAAATAATACCGAAAAACCTGTCACAACCTTTCACACTACGGAAAGAATTGAAGATCGACAAAATCATAATAAAATGACAGGGTCAGTAGAAGTAGTAGCCGAAGAAGACCTACAAACTACCACGGCTAATGTGATTACTCTTCTACCAGCTAAGTCTAATTTAGGCGTAAATAGACCTCTCAGACCACGTCCTAAAATAAAAATTGAAGCGCAACCATCAAAAGAGAGTCTACGTAGTTTATTTCGCAACGATCCAGCAAGCCAAAAAATAATTGAAGAGCTAACTACCGAAAATTATGTTAAAATAGTTCAAATTTCCAATGACGCCTCCAACAGTCCTGAGATTGTAACATCATCTGCTATATTTGATGGTAAAGAGCCGGAAGATGAAATGATGATGGCTACTTTAACCGATAATATAAGAGTTGCTCCTGAAAATAACCCTAGTAAAAACCGCCTTCCAAAATCAAGTGAAGATTTGAATAAAACTAGTGACGGTAATCTTGAATCTTACAGTATTCCTGAAGGTACGAATATACCGGAAGGTACCTACAGAGTATCTTATCATGTTACTGGTAGCGTTAGTAGTAAACAGGCGAATAAAACTCAAAGTCTACCAGCATATGAATTATCATTAGAACCTGATGTAGTGCTAGAGATACCTTATAATCAAACTAATTCTCTAACGATTGATAAATTGAAACAATTAGCAAGCCTCGCTACTATATCTGATTCAAATAACAATACTTTATTTCGATCTCCGGGAGGTGTTATTTCTACAAAGGCTATACCTTCTAGCTACACATTAAATCAAGCCGGTTTTAAGATATTGACTAAAACTTACAACAAACTTCAGCCATCTAAACAAGACGAAAACAGTTTAGACAAACCTGAAAAGACGTACAGTAAGCCATATGCAACGAAACCGCTAAGAGATAAAGATTACAGCAGTATTAAAGAAAACATAACGGAAGAAGAATGCAGTAATATAACATCATTTCGATGCACAAGTGGAGCATGCCTGCCGCTAACATCGCGCTGTAACCGCTTGATGGACTGCCCTGGTGGGGAAGATGAGCGTGCCTGCTCCTGCGCCGACTATTTACGCGCTGAATTCTCACAATCAAAGATCTGTGATGGTATTGTTGATTGTTGGGATTACACCGATGAAAATAAATGTGGTAAGAATGTTTTCATATTTAAAAATTCCATAATACTTAATATAATATCTTAAAGAATTCCTATTAATAATGAATTCTCTTTCAGAATGGTGTGAGGAAGGTCAGTACGTTTGCGCAAATGCTAAACAATGTATTGAAAAGCACCGAGTTTGCGATGGCAATCCAGATTGTCCTCTTGGTGATGATGAAAAAAGCTGTGTGGCTCTGGCAGATGAGCTAGAAGATAACGAAGTGATTCCATATAATGAGGAAGGTAAGCGTCTATTCTTCAATAAACAGGTTTTTTAAATGAGTTGAATCTATTCAACTTATGGCAAATCCGTTTCAATAACCGGTGCATTGAATCACTATCCGCTCTATGTCTTTCATTGCAGGATTTGTAATGGTGCGCAAGCGAGGAGTTTGGGGAAGGCTTTGTGTTGAAAGTTTTGCAGACGTGGTGGAAGAAGCGCACAGTTCTCTTCAACTGCCTGACTTAGGCAAAGCAGTATGCCGGGCAATGACATTCAAGTAAGTTTCATAATTATTCTATTCTAACCAACCTATGTAATCAATTCCCTACGTTAAGTTAACGAGTGACTTTAATTCTTATACTACATGAACCTTAATTTTTTTTTAAAGTTTAGTTTTAAAGACATTAAATGCGAAACAGATTCTTTAACAAAAAGGAAACTGGAACATAAATTTTATTTAAATTTTCAGCGATTCTCCATGGACACGTGAAGCTCGCGAGGGCCGCAAAGTGAGCTCAGTTGGGTACTGGGAGGTGTGGCACAACGCGGACGCACGCGCCGCCGACACCCGCCTCACCTTCCGACGCGCCACGTGCACGAAGCGACGGGCGCTGCGCGTGCGCTGCAAGGATCTCGACTGCGGCATCCGCCCCCACGCTGACGCTCAGCAGCCTAGGTGAGTTTTTTACTGACTCAGTATTTGCTCATCATGCGCCAGAGAGTTTTTGATCTCTGACTGAAAACACGTTGAACATCATGGTCATGGTATTGTTAGGTCCCCAGGGGACCTAACAATACATTGCCTGGGACCTTGGCAGTCAATTTATTACGTGTAAATGAGTTTTTTTTTGATTGATTACTTATTTCGATAACAATTTTCAAAGAAACTTCATCGCTTCATACCAGCAGCAACGAGATTAAACAATTGATTAAAGCTCATTTACTGAACTAATCTTTTACATAAGTACCTGTCATGGAGATTTCCTTGGGCTTTTGTGATTGGAAACCTACCCTACTAGCTTACAGAGTAAAACATTATTAGCTAGTCGCATTGTTTTTAATTTACTTAGTTGATAGACAACCAGTTCATCTGATCGCAAGCGCTTACTGCGGACTATTAATCTGTTAGAGACACTAGCAAATTTAACTAGGAAGAATCGCTCATGTGCTGCACTACTCCTAGATTCTCCTGTGGTTTACCGTCTTTTGAATTTTAACACATTGAACGCCATGGGGGTCGACGGTGACCCCCAAATAACAAATTTTATATGGGGCTTTGGCAGTCAATGATTAAACGCCCAGTTCGTTTTGAAGCTATCAGTGAAGTAGGGTAGCGTTAGTATACGATGTGTTGGCTAGGGTTGTAACCCCGCGCGTGCGCTGGAGCAGGGTGGTGGGCGGCGGCGGCGCGGCGGCGGGCGCGTGGCCGTGGCAGGCGGCGCTCTACCGCGACGGCGACTTCCAGTGCGGCGCGACGCTCATCACCTCGCAGTGGCTGCTATCGGCCAGTCATTGCTTCTATCAGTGAGTATACTCTTTATTTTATGCCTTTTATTTAATATAGGTACTAGGTGCATTTTTGTAAGTACATGATACATATATATTTTGCTACCCGCCATTAAAAGACAAAATTGTCATATGTATAATTATTATAGAATTATGGTTATAGATAAGGAATCATGAGTGGAGCCATAATGTTTATTAACTATGACCTTGTTCGTACCCAGTATTTAGGTACATACATACATTAAAATTTTGACTTTCGGACATCATCCAGATATCTTTAAATGATTAACTTTGTTAAGCTTTACATAATGACCGCGGTTTTAAGGCTAAGTTCATATGAGCGCGCGAAGCTGCGCGTCGCCGCGCGATTGGAGCATTCACATGATGGCATAATGTACGGGAACGCGCCGCGCGAAGACGCGCTGTACCGCGTGGTAAATGTAGACGATATTATACCGTTTACTTTGGTCTTGCACCGCACGGTTAGTAGTACCGCGGGGTCATAATATGAACTTAGCCTAAATCGCGCCCGCAGCGGTTGCTGGCGCGATTGGGAATCGCGCCGTGAGTTCTGAGCCTTTTTGTATTGAGTCGATCTTGCGATGTAGGACTTCGAGATGCTTTCCTCTTCAGGATAAGCCAAATAACATACGGTTACTAGAGAACGTGGCAGGAGATAATGTTATTGTATTAAAAACAATTTTGTAAAACGCAGAGCGACGGAAGCTCATTGGGTGGCGCGTCTGGGAGCGCTGCGACGCGGGGCGTGGCCGCGCGGGCCGTGGGAGCGAGTGTGTCGCGTGCGCAGCGTGGTGCTCCACCCGCGCTACGCGCCGCGCGGCTTCCGCAACGACATCGCCATGCTGCGCATCGACCCCGTGCCTCTCCACGCTCGACTCCGCCCCGCCTGCCTGCCGCCGCCGCGCGCGCAACCCCCCACCGGACACCACTGCACCGTCGTCGGCTGGGGACAGCTCTACGAGCACGAGCGAGTCTTCCGTAAGCATTTGTTATTTAAAGAGATAGACAAAAGCAAATCGCCTTGCTGCAAATCGACCCCGTGCCTTTAGACGCTCGTCTCCGGCCCGCCTGCCTGCCGCCGCCGCGCGCGCAACCCCCCACCGGACACCCCTGCACGGTCGTCACGGATACATTTCACCAGGATTCGGTGTGAATGATGTCCCAGAAGTTAAAATTACGTCTAGGTTTCTTTCGACTGTTCTATGAATGATGATCCTCCAGACCGATTTCGGTCACAGCGACTGCATTCTCCATCTCAAGACCTTTGCTGATCAGCTCTATTATGTGGTTTATGACCCGTGGAACACCTAAGTGGTTCACCTAGGTGTTCCACGGTGACTTTTTTGTACCCGTGGATCATATTGCTACAAAAACCAATTTTATTGGAAAACGTGCGACTACACCGACTGCACGTGAGGACACGTGAGGTCACTTCTATGAGTAGGTAATAGGTATATCAAGTAATTAATATAAATTAAGCCTGTTTAAGAGTGCATCTGAGAGCTTTTTGAGCTGCAGCCCGTGAAACTTATTGTCCTATCTTTTCTTACTTATCCTAATTACTGTAGAAAACATTTTTTTGACAAAATGGCTTTTAGTAAGTATTTAGGTAGTTTCGGCCTAGTGCCCCATAGATCCATGACCCCTGTCTCCCATCTCATCATCTCTAGATGTTGAAGTATAAAAAATCTTCTTGTCCCACAGCCGACACCCTGCAAGAAGTAGAGTTGCCGGTGATATCGACGGCGGAGTGCCGGCGGCGCACGCGCCTGCTGCCGCTGTACCGCGTCACCGAGGACATGTTCTGCGCGGGCTACGAGCGCGGCGGCCGTGACGCCTGCCTCGGCGACTCCGGCGGCCCTCTCATGTGCCAGGTAAACATTTAACATAACAATAAAGCTATATTGGCCCAGGGACGCATTTCATAATGACCCAGAGGTCGTGGGTTTGAATCCAGGACAAACATGTTATACCTACAAGTGTAATAAATATTCATGTTTGGCAGACGTTTATTTGTTTTAATTACATTGTAGTGGTGGTAAAAGTGCTTTCGCTACTTTGGGGTGTCAGATCAATGTATGCTCTAAATAAAGTACTTACGTACCGTTCCTGGGACGGATAAAATTTATGTCCTATTTTTACATCACAAACACGACTATTGGAGACAACGGGTATAAACCTACACGTTACATACTGTCCACCACCGTCGGGGGTGGAGGAGGTATGTGGGAAAGGGCGGATTTTATCCACTAAATCCCAGAATACTACTTGCCTGAAGGGGGAGCATGTAATTCCATACAACTTTAGTTGTCAGATCCAACATTTCAAATGTACTTGTTCCCATCCCATATTATTCGTTGTGATCCCATTATTTGACTAATAAAAATGGTAGTGTTTCAGATAGCGTTATATTTCTGTTGTGTTTCAGGAGTCGGACCGCTGGTACATCTACGGCGTGACGAGCAACGGGTACGGGTGCGCGCGGGCGAACCGTCCCGGCGTCTACACCAAAGTGTCAAACTACATCGAGTGGATCGACAGCGTGATGGCGTCCTACTCGCCGCCGCGCAACCAGACGGATTCGGACAGCGACTACGAGTCCGACGACGACTTCTACGCGGACTTGGAAGCCGCGGAGAACAAGAGAGCCACGAGGGTGGACACGTGCAAGGGGTACCGCTGCCCGCTGGGCGAGTGTCTTCCCGCGTCCAGCGTCTGCAACGGCTTTATCGAGTGCTCGGACGGAAGCGACGAGTGGCGATGCGACACACACGCTCGCAACGCCTCAACTCTCCACGATCCAGATTAACGCACCCCCGATTCTATGTTACTTACTAGCCAGTATGTAGGATAGCGTAAAGTTCTGAATTCGACTGATATTTTTTAAGTAGGCTTTAAGTATCGAATCTCAAGTAGGATTAATCAAATCGAGAAGGAATCCGACTTTTTCTACATTTTTGTTCGACTACTTCATCATTGTAAAGCTGGAAATTTTGCCATATCTTAAATTAGCCTGGGCTTGTACATATAGGTTTATATTTTGGCGCCCAATGATTGTTTACCACTGCATGTTTATTGTCTAATCCAATCTATTTATTGAAAATCAATGGACGACCTTTTCCGTTTGAATTATATATTTAACTAAACATTCAAATGGACGATGTAACCCATAAAAAATATGAAATAAAAATGTAACATAATATGCGACTTGTGTTTTTTTACTAAATATTCCAGTCACTAAATAATAATATCAATGGATTTGTGGGAATTAATTTATTTATAAAAGGAAAGGCCTTATTCTTAATTAAAAATTAGTTTAATATCTCGACAATAAATTAACAAAAATGCAATACTTACTATATTCTTCAAAATAATGATGGCATAATAAATAATTAGAATGCTTATTAGAGACGACACAAACAATTACAATTTTCGGAATACGAATTACACTGATTCACATTGTTGACTAATTAATACTTTCAATTGGATAATCATAATTTAAAAATAAATTAAAAAAATAATAATCTTATTATTTCTATAAAGTGACAAATGATTGGTTAAGCGCAATATTCAGTTATTCGTCAAATACAAAAAAGTTAAAAGAAGCGTATCCAGAAACAAGCTTCGGGGTTTTATAATCACTTACAGACAGAGTCGAGAAAGCAAACAATTCAGTATCGAGACAATCACACGCCTTACACCTAACTTAACTATCCCGTACCTCACGGTACTCCAAGTAATCATAACTATTTCAGCATGTCAAAATTAAAATCTCAAAAACGTAAAGTAAGGAACATCTTTACATTACTGTATTATATTTTAAAGGCCAGTAAATACACAAGTTATAGTTATCTCTACGTCATATTAGAATTATATTTTTAAAATACTACAATCGAGCGAAATGAGCAAGACAAAATAAAGAAATTTTTGAGAATACAATGAAGAGGTAACGAAACAAAATACCCGAGAACAGACTTACCGTTATCGAATGAAAAATTTGTGCTTACACATTAGATACCCGAGGCGAATCGCAGCAAGTGAACTAATATTGAACTAGACCGTGCAAAATATATTTCCATTATCATTAATTTAAGAGAGATTCGCCTCGTCCCGAATTATAAATTATTATTACTATACGCTCGCAAATACCACGCAATCGCAAAACACGGAATAGGTGTACCACCTACATATACGTACATTTGTTTTACTAACGCTAATTTAAGATGATGAATATTTAAGTTGCGAACAATTGCGTGTGGTTTGAGATCGTATCGAAGGCAAAGACAAGATTTGAGCGCCTCCGGTCCGCAGCAAGTAGAGCGCTTCAAGAGGCGAGCAACTGTTGTCTTCTGAGCCGTGTGTTTATAAGCAAAAGTAGGTTCCCGGGCGTGGACAGGCGGCCGCCAGTGATCTAACCCTTGTTCTCCACGGGAGTGGTGGCCAGGCCGGTCTTGGTCAGCACAGTTTTGAATTGTTCCGGGACGGGATGTTCAGTCTGCAAAAAAAGGACATAAAATTGTTATCTATTATAGTAAAAAGAAAACAAATCAATTTAAAAAAAGCTGGTAATCAAATTCTAGTAGGTACGCATATTACTGAAGAGAAAACTTTAAAGGCCCTATTCTTTTGTAAAGAAATCATAAAGTCCCAAAACCGAAATACACAATTATTAATTCGTCGTGTTCGTTTATGTCAAAATAGAGTTTATAAATCTCATTCACACGTGGTAAGCGAACACGAGATAAGACGGGCAGCAGACTGGCGTTAAATGAAAATACATTCGTAAAATTGTGTTTGAAAGGATCAACACATCAACCAAAAGACACACGCCCCGCATTCAAAATTTAAAAAAAATATTGTATTTAAAATACAACTGAATGCCATTTGAACTTTAGTAAATAATTCAATGTGTAAAAGTTTAAGGGTTAACTTACATAGTCCCCGTTGGCTTTTGGCACTAGCACGTTCATTTCAGACGACTTGGAGCTGACAATCTCGACGTTGAGAGACTCCGGCGAGAGGTAGATCTGGCAGCCGTCCGTCTTGTCCACCGATATGGTCGGCACCTTGCCCAGAACCTGCAAAATATTTTGTAAAATTAGAGAAAACATTCACACAGTTAATATGATAATGGACTTGATCCCAAATAACCTGCCGCTGGCCTGGCAATGCACAAAGTTTGCCGACTGGTAATGGTTAGGAGTCGGATATTACACCAGAGGATGCGAATTCGATTTCCAACGATATAAACAAACATTTGTGTGCAACATGTTCGTTTGTCTATCTTTCTAGAGGTTCCTATCTAAGTATATTTTTTTATTGTGTAAAAAAGTTATAAGAAAAAAGTTAATCCGTTGTATGGCACCCACGCCGCGCCGTCTAGGCCCAAACAAACTAAAGTAGTAATGTAGGCTTTACTTAGTTTAAAGTTTTATTTTCAATAAATTACCGATGTGTGTGTGTGAAAGTGTGCTGAGACAGCTCAGCTCTCAAGAAATATTTTAAGTACATAACAAATCTTTGAATTTTTAAAGTTATCTCGATAATATAAAACTAAAGAGGTTGTACCAAACGTATCACACGTTATTATCGCTGAAAGCAAAGAAACTTCGTAGACAGAAATAATTGCAGAACTTTCAAAATCAGAGAACGTCAAATGCAATGTCGCCTGATGTCAATGTCGCGGTTGTGGGATTTTTCAAAATGTTTTAACCAACACCCTCTGATGTGTTGTGAGAATTTGTTTTTTACGTTATATATTTTTAGATGTTTGCGACAGTAGTTATATTGGCAACGTTGCTTTTGGCTTTTCGTATATGGAACATGGCGGGACAGGGAGAGGAGATCAGCAAAGGGAACAAGGCAGTGGCCAACGGCAGCGATGGGGGCTTAGTGTCCTTCTGGCAGTACTTTATTGACCGATATGGATTGCCTTTTGGACACATTTGCATCAGCTTCTTGTATACTCTCTACATGAGGTTCACCTTACTTAACGTGGTTTGTATTGATCATTTTACTTAAATACCTACTTAAGAAGACAAAACTGCGAAAGGCTATTTTATTGGCCTGCCATTATAAATAACTCGACGATCAGTACAAATTTTGTATAAAATGTATGCATTTGTTGCGTTAATGTCCTTTCAAGCTTCTCCTTACATGTGTGGAAATTATGATGGATATTTATTTACGTCTTTTTTCAATATAATAAATTAAAGCTCTGTTTAGCGTCTGTTCAAGAAGAAATGAAATGTTTTTCTGAGTATTTTTAACAGTGCAGTATTTTCCAATATCTCTTGTAAAAAAAACTCATGAACCCTACACAAACGATGTGAAAAAGCTACACATGTATATTAATCGCTAATGGGTGTGTGACATCGCGAGTGCGAAAAGCGTAAAACTGGAAAAATCAATTGGAATGCCTGAGGCTTTCCTCAGTTTTCCGGAGATACGTCACTGCTAGCTTTAATATTGTAAGAAAATCATCTATTTAAGTGTCTAAGTCACAATTAGGGAAGGAGAACTTGGTAATGAATAGCCTTTTCATCTGCGCTGGCGTGGTTTACATTGACTGGGTCAAAGTTTAATGAGTCCTCGACCGTTGTTTTCGTATCTGATTAAAATCTTTTAGTAATTACAAGTTTATATTAATTGAGACTCAAAATATGTACTTTACCGGTCGTGCAGTACAATTATAACGAAACATTAAATTAGTCAAGAATAAAGCTCTTACAAAATGAATAATCTTACAAATGCAATATACAATTTTAGCAATATAATAATCTCAAAGGAAATATTGACTAGACCTTAGCAAATAAGCGTTATTGAAGTCGCCTACGTCAACAAAATAGAATTCTTTTATGAAAATGCCTAGTATACAATATACATCATCATCATTACACTTAAGATTCAAAGTGCACATTTATGTTAATATTGCAGACAATATTCATGGTGAAGTATGTACCGACGGGTCTGTACATGTATAAGTTCCTGAAGAACATTTACATAACGTCACGCGAGAGGATAAAACAGAAGCAACTAGAACTGGAGGACATACAACTACAGGTTAATGTTCTCACGTATGCGGTTACACACTACACGAAATGGGTCGCTTTGCGGTTGGCAATAAACTACGCTAACAAGTACTCTGTAGATACCGTAAATGCTAACTTTTTTTTGGGTATTTAATTAATACAAGCTTTGAATAAATTACCGTAAATTTTTTTACGGTACTAAAACATTAGTTTGCCATGTTAGTAGATTCTACTTATTTATGTAACACAGCGACTTCCTTCGAGGGCGTGTTGTTGAATCCTAATTTCACATCGTGACGATTACATTCACGAACATAAAGTGAACGTTTCTTTTTGTATTTGCAGCTTGTCCTATTCACATGTACGTTTGTATCCGTAACCAAATTCTGAAGAATATCAGTGTGAAGTGGGATTTATTAAAGGGATCAAGATTATCCTAAAAGCTCGAAGATATTACATTACGCACGATACATTTTGGTGTGGTTTCTCTCTAGAAATTTATTCAAGGCGTTCTGATATTTGATAAGTTTGTTACAACATACCTATGCCATACAATGTGACAAAATGTTAACCGCAAGGCTTTATTTCGTATCAGTATGTATTAGCTAAATGAAAATAATATCTTGGTTCGTAAATATTGTTTGATAACACCAATAGATGCATCAGCACAAATTCATAAATAAATTCAATCCATAATATGACATCTAACCACACTAACACATGACATGACTAAGTAAATAGTTGTGACGTGATTTGATGGATGCTAACAGATTCAAATAGTGGACACAAAGCTATGCGTGCGCGACGCTGAGTTCACGGAGCGCGCCGAGCAGCTGTGGCGCGACGCGGAACGCCTGCGGCGGGTGCGCGCGCGCGTGCGCAACATCATCGCCGCCGACGAGGCGCTGCGCCGCGCGCTCGACGGCTCGGCCCTCTGGGACGCCGAACAGGAGGCCAATGAACACACCACGCCAGAGCAAGGTCAGCAGAAACACGTCCTACTGTTGCAAAAACAAGATTTTTTGTCCATTCTGTTATACTGTATAACTCAAAGTATAACTAGATGGACTAACCCTTGCCCGGGAAAGTACGAGCGTCCCACAGAAGCCTGAACGAGTAGAACATTTTAGTTTAGCTATTGCCCGTCGTTTAGTGGATGCCCTCGTTAGGGCAATTTAATAGGCAGCCTTCTGTCACTTTTGTGCTGGGAGCCGGATGTAGGTCTTACTTAAGGCGTAAAGCGAAAAGGTCTGGACGTCTACTCAAATACTTAGCATATTCCTCAAGTGCAAAGCGATTACAATTAATTTATACAGCGAAGAATGCGAATAGAACTAAAACTGAAGACTAGAAACATTAATTTCTCAAAGACCTCGTTGTCCGATCGGGATTGATTTGAACCATGAAACAAGGCCAATCCAATTGCGGTCACATAGTTAGAATAAAAATCTGACTGCAGAATTTCTTCCAAAGATCTCCCCCGAGATTCTGATAATTAAAGAAAAAAAACTGTGATTGATGAATCAACTAACGTCGAAGTCACGTCTTTTCGACGTACTAGCACTGGGGGAAGTACGTTTTCTGGTCCATTGTCTAGTGAATTTATAGAAATCTAAGTCAAAATTATTTTACGGTTCTTGTTACAGCTAAATTACGTGGGTTAGATGTAGCACTGTCCTCGATAAGACACGACTGGTTTAGAAAAATTGAGATGCACGAATGAATGTCTATGTGAATTACAACCAAGCGGGCGTATGTTAACAGCAAGATAAATAATGGCACTCAAAATCACCTCTTTTTTAAGCGCTTTGGTATTTTATCATAATACCCTAATTTATGACAACTAATAAGGATTAATTATGTTGATGGACGTTATTTTACAAATAAGTATATTTGAATATTTGTGCCCTTATATTTTATGAGTTATAGGACCAAAGGGATTATCAATTTATCTATGTAAAAAAAATCTGTAATAAAAGTATCGGAAAAAAATATGTATATTAAGATATAACAACGGTTTTGTTTGTATTTTAACCCAATATTTCAATGGTCGTATTCGTATTTTATGTATGAACAGGGACTAGGTACATTACGAGCGTTAAAGGTCAAAGTGGCAGAGTAGGTGGTATCTTTTTCGGATTCACATTATCGATTATAAGATATACGAGACACGAGTACACAAGCAAACATACACTAAAATAAATACCAATCAGCGAATTACCTGTGAAGGCGTGTTACAAAAATATTCTGAGGTCAAACAGTAGTAAACCATATCTGCTTTTGTTGTTTTAAAAATTCTATTGTATTATTTTTTGGTAGTCTGAAACATCGCAAAAAACGTTCACGGTGTTGAGTACAATGTTGTTTTACACAATGTACCTATACTGTTATTCTAGAAACATGAAATATCATATCATACAAAACAGTGCCAGGCTTTTCTTTTCACGCTTCTTACATTTCTTTTCACGCTTCATAATATGTATATCTTTTCACTCGCTTCCATTCCGTTGAACGTTTCAAATCCAATATTAACATTCACAGATCGGGAATTCATCGTCGAGCTCCTAAAGGGGTTGAAGTACGAAAACGTTGCAAACGCTATGTCGGAACGGCAACCGGAGAAGATGGAATGCGGCGAGCACGCGGCCACTGAGCCGCACACGCCGGAGACGAGCGTCTACTCGTCGCTGAGCGACATCGACATCAAGCAGGACTGCCGCGTCAAGATCGTCAAAGTCACCAACGTCTATAAAGTCGCCTACCTCAAACACTTCATCAAACAGAAGCGGCTGCGACGCGCTCACAAGCACGCGCTTTTGAAGAAGAGGGTATATTTAATTCATTACTCATTATCTTCGCCTCCCTCACCTGACGTCTCGATAGTCTAGTGATTTAAGTACAGGACCCAGTAATTCAGGACCCCGTTAGGTCCTGAGTTCAATTCCCAGGCCGAGCAAAATTTGTGTTGGTTTTTTCGGACACAGCTCGGGTTTGTCACCAATCTGTCTTTGGGAAACGTAGTTATAAGGCAGTACCTCAACCAATAAAACGATTATTTCAATGATGGAGGCCTGTTGCCTTGCTACTGCAAAAATAGGCTGTTACTTTAATTTACTCGTTACATTCAAATCGATTTTCCTAGTTTGATATAAACGACATTAGTCGAGAATCTCCGCTTGAGAACGCTTCTTATTCAGGGAGCAATCGCAGCGAAATCGAGTTTTGAGCAAAACTCGATTGGTTTATTTCCGTTTCGTTTCGCACAAGGCGCAGAAAAGAAATCACACGGAAAATGTAATTAATATTCTACAAAACTTTTTTCCACGTATCTCAATATTAACATTATGATAGCCAGCCTACTCGTAATTTTTTTCTTATGATTATGTACATATTTCTAACTTTTGAAATTGGTTGGCTAACGAATTTGCTATGTCAGACTGCAAATTCGGTACAACTGAGGGATACTTTAATTTTATTTCAACATTCATATCATAAAATGTTCAGACCTCTGAGCAACACGGTATCCATTATACGGGAAATTTATTACCCTCTTACGTAAAAAGCGTAGATACTTTAATAAACATTAACAGCGTCAAAACCCACCCTCGACAATTTCGACAATGATCGATGGAGCGTATATCGTGTCAAACGCAGCCCGACACTGGAGTTCTGTACCAAATCATTTCCCCTTTATGTTTTTTGTAAACAACTTCAACTTGTGAATCTAATTATAGTTAATGCGGTGGATATCAACTTTAAAATGGCTGAACTAATTAAAGTCAAATATTAGTATAAAGTTGGCAGACGAAGGTGACGGAATATAAAGAGGTTCTTTGCGTCGGTGACAGGACCCATGGGAAATCAAGGTTGATAAGGACCAATTTAACGCTGTCAGATAAGTTTCTCGTAATTTATCCGTCAGATATCAATGATGCTGTCTCTTTCATCAATTTTGATAAAAAGAAAGAAGATAGCAATAAATTACGAAGAACTTATCAGAGAGGCGAAAAGTAGCCCTTGTTTTAAAGAATTCCGAAATTTATCGTTTGGCGTTTTCAGATGGAGAGCATCAAAAAGCTTCTAGAAGACTGGCAGAAGTCGCTAAACATGGTGATCAACAACAAGCTGACGATCCTGAACATGGAGTCGCACATCGACGTGGCGTCACAGGAGGCGATGGGCGACTACTCCAAGCCCACGCCTCTGCGCGACTCTGACTCGGACAGCGACCTCAGGAACAGCAGCACCGACGTGACCTACGACGAGTACAGCCTCAGCTGGGCGCAGAATCCTTACCGGACCTACTGTTATGGATATGAGGTAGGTACAACCAGCTGACTATTCGAAACATGAACTCGCGCATCGACGTGGCGTGACTCTTTACGGAGCTGCGTTAGTGTAGTGTCATTTTTCGTACATTACAAAAACATATTGCAGTGTATTTTTAAATATTTTACTGTGAAAATAGTGGGGCGAAATCTTCGATCATATTATATATTATGATCGAAGGGCGAAATAAATTGATTATAACAAGTATAATCTCAAAGAGCTGACGTGAGCAAAATAATTTATGTTTTCTCCCTTTGTTTGGTGTGTAAACTTAGTTTTTCGATTCACGCTGTTATTGGATCGTTTCTGACGAGTATTGTTGTAATAACAGAAGTTTACGAGGCGAAAGTTTAAAGTTAAGTTGGAAATTGTCTATTTTCAACAATTTTTTGTCGAACAGTGACTACTCGTAAAACGGAAACTGTTAAAATAGCAGTCAAAAAGAGATAATTACAGCATAGCGTGAGTAATACTTTTAAAAGGTTGCGGCGAAAACTTAACAATTTATTATATACCGCCAATGATGGCTATTAATACTAACGTTGACATATTATGTGACATTTACTCAAAATGTTTTTCTTTATTTAACAGTATATTATTTTGTGGCTGCCGTAGGCTACTGGATAACACGGTTTTCCTGTTGTCGTT
This sequence comes from Mecyna flavalis, assembly GCA_949319885.1. Taxonomy (NCBI): domain Eukaryota; kingdom Metazoa; phylum Arthropoda; class Insecta; order Lepidoptera; family Crambidae; genus Mecyna; species Mecyna flavalis. The sequence continues at coordinate 8,573,192 of OX439426.1, forward strand.
TGGCACATTATTATATTATTAGGAAGTGTGAAAACATATCTCTGAAAATGTAATATTACGTGTAACAAATACGGACTGGATAAATAAACATTATAACGACAGCAATAATCACGTTAACCCAAATCTCGCCTAGCAAAAATATTTCATCGACCTCAAACGGTTTAACATCTCGAGTTGTTTATTTTTAGGATATACCAGAAACCGCGATTAACCGCGAATACGGCGAACCGCAAGATTTTACTGAGCCGAAGTATCCTATTAACGTGGTCCACCAGTGCGACTACAACGAGCCCCGGAGCCACAAGTTGTCGATCCTGCCCGAGGAGACCACCAGCCAGGTGGCAATCGAAGAGATCAAGAATGAACCCGACGAGTTCGCGTGCCAAGACCGCGGCGTCGTAGTAGCGTGACGTATTTTATTACTCATTCATTTTATACATTGTTTGAGCTTATTTATAGTTTCATTTATGCGTACTTTCAATTCCATTACAACTGTCTGTCAGCAGCGGCACGGACGATTATTTTAGTGAATTGATCAATAATGCATAACAATATATACAGGTGATGCAACACAAATTCATCAAGCTTCCTACCTACCCGGTATTGTGAGCCTAAGTTCTGTAAGGTTTTTTATATTCCTATAGCAGTTTACGATTGGTGATTAAGTTAAATTACCATTACAGCGTCATTTCAAAGACATAAGCGCTTTATTAAGGTCTTCATAAAGTGAATACTCGGGAGAATAATGTTCCTGCCGAATCAAACATCGCTGACCTACTTCTGAGCTGACTAGCAATGAGGCGGTGTTCTAGTTTATTCGCCGCTATATTAAGTTTGCAGTTCGTAAATAAAGAAGGGAAATATTTTAAATTAATTATACGTCTCGCTTTGTGAAAAATGAAGAGTCATTGGAAAGGTCATTGGGCATATCTGACCCGCTGGCGGACATTAACCAAAATAGTTTTAAACTAAGGGGAATAATATGACCTTTCATTGCTTATAATTATTTTATTAAAAATCAATGGAGAAAAATGTACAGGATTGTTTAAAACAAATAAAAAACAAACAGTTTCAGAGGATTTTATTTCATCTTATAAAGGTAAAAAAAGATTTTCAATTCCAAACGAATGAAACAGTACTATACTATATTTTGTTAAACCCAACACAACACGGAAGACAAAGATTAGAAGAATATTACTGCTCATGTCATATACACGGCCGCGCGCCGCACTGTCGGGAGCTGCGCCCATATCGCTAGCATATATCTATCTTGGGCTAGACATCAGGAAGCAACAGACGCTGCCTTTTTAAATGATCTGATGCTTGATTTGGATCAAATAGAATAAAAATACATGAATGGATTAGCGTTTTATTCATCTTCCCAATATACGTTTAAAACACTTGAATTTCTCGAGATCACTGTGGATCACATTAATGTGACTAATGCCATAGTACATCAGAGCCATATGTCCATACACTCTGCTATATTTCGTTTGTGTTTGCCATGGGTATGGTTTCCATACTAAGGTGCCCAATGACCTTTGCGAACCAGAGATTGTACAGACTGGACTTTCCCTTTACTTTTTGTGAAAAATTGCTTTCCATCTATCTACTCTCGCCTTTCAAGCTAAATATCTTAACAACGGACATTAATACAATAAGTATACAAATTATAATACCATTTTTTGTTTGCGGGTTCTTACGTGTATTATCACACACTTCGAACATTACTTAAAAATACGTGCAAGAAGTAGGACATTTATGACATGCATAGATTTAATTTTTTTCCGGTAAATGGCAAATCCAATTAGTTTACACTGTTTAAAATATATGAAACAGTCATTTCACATAATATGAGTATAGTGGTACCACTAACCGGTGGGCTATCAAACATTGCCGCGGGCGGCGGGCGTAATGGACACGTTGTTACCCCACACCAACGCAAACAGATTTGCCGAGTCAGCCCGTAACATGCAATTCAATAATGTCCCGGCCGTTCGAGGTATGTTTACACTGCGCTTACAGAGGTTTTCATCTTTATTAATTTGTAAATGACATTCGAGTAACGAATAGCTGAATTGGAAGAAAAATAGAATAAGCCTATTGATAAATCATTTGATTAAGACGTTAATCCATATTAAAACCATTGATGAAGATTCTTAGTAGGAAGGAATATCTTTAATATCTATACGTTTGATATTATAAAGTAACATTATGCAACCTATTACGAATTTATCGGTTGATCACCCTCTTCACCGGTTTGAAAAAAGCACGAGGCATACATTTTCATGTTCTGAATTAATACCTAAGTCAAGATGGTGTGGCGGCTCACCTCGTGTAAATACTTTTCTTTTTGATAATGTCAAGTGTTTTGTTTTTGAATTTGTCAGTTTATTGTGGTTTATTGTAATATATTTTTGGTGTGTCGTCTTGTAAATAAATCTGTACATAGTCACTCCTTCTGAATAACATTTATCCTCCACTTCATTTGGTGACCCCTGCTGAACACATTGGCGACCACCACATTGGTGAACATCAACATCAGCCTCCAGCATGTCAACGCATCTCTTCAGCCACGTCTCACCTCCAGAAAGACTTCGACTGTAGGCCTGTATTCACTTTGATTAGTGCGAGTGCGAGTGATTAGTGCAAGTGATTAGTGATTAGTAGAAAATAAGTGTGGACAGCGACTGATTAGTGCGAGTGATTAGTTGGCTGCGTAGTGAAGTGTTTAGAAGCGTGTTCTATTTTTCTGCGAGTGGACTGCGAGTAGCCACGTCCCGCGCGCCCGCCCATCCCCCTCTCTCGCGGCGTGCCTGCCACACACACACACACCCTCAACTACTAATCACTCGCACTCGCCAACAATTGGACACTACTTGCACTACGCACCTGCACTAATCACCCTCAGCTACTAATCACTCGCACTCGCACTAATCAAAGTGAATACAGGCCTTGTCAGTCAGAGCAAGCCAGCATTCAGCCACACGGAACCACCGCAGCTACGCAACAGCGTCCTGGTTTCCGGCAGCTACTTCGCGACACCAGGACTTCACCGCCCCACGGCCGGACTCTCTGGGCGCACATCGGTCGTGGCAGCCATGGAGCCTACATCGCACGACTCTTCATCACTCGTCCCGACTCACCGCGGACTAGAGTATGTTCCTCACTCACACCGACTGACTGCGGACTTGAGTATCATCTCACCCATCCCGACTCACTGCGGACTTGAGATTCACTCACTCATCCCGACTCACTGCGGACTTGAGAATCATTTCACTCATCCCGACTCACTGGGACATCAGCACCTACGCGCTCGGCTCGACTCACCGAGGCCTCGAACACAAGCACTTCCCGACTCACCGAGGAATCGAGCAACTTCAAGTTTCTCTTCCCGACGCACCGTGGAATTGAGAATCTGGCACTTCAAGCTCTTTCATTCAGGCAGCCGAGCCTGGGTCAACATTCGACCCCTGGTCTCTGGAGGGGGGTGATGTGGCGGCTCACCTCGTGTAAATACTTTTCTTTTTGATAATGTCAAGTGTTTTGTTTTTGAATTTGTCAGTTTATTGTGGTTTATTGTAATATATTTTTGGTGTGTCGTCTTGTAAATAAATCTGTACATAGTCACTCCTTCTGAATAACATTTATCCTCCACTTCAATGGTTTAGCAATTTCATTATATACAATCATAAACATAAATAATTTATCCATATCATTGTGACAAGAACTCAATACGCTAGAAAATACGCGAGCAAAACAATAAACGTGTAGTGCCTTTGTGATTGATTGTGACCTGTGGAAATGGGGTTAGGTAGCTTTGATTTCTTTGATTTTTGATCAATGCAACACGTTGGGTTTACTTTATCGATTTCAGTCGCACCGCTTCAATATACGGGTAGTAAAAGGTAAAACTGAAAGAGTCCGTCTATTTCGTGTGGGGGTACCCCTCTCGTATGGTCGTGGGACAGATTTTGGCATTGTATACTTTAATAATTAAATTAAACGATTGTAAGGTTCTGGGGTCACTAACAAGCAAAGCTCCCTCAAAACAAGCTTTGTGAATGTGAAATGTAATGATATAAAATCTTGTTCAATCAAGAAACAAAATATATAGTCACATAAAATCGTATTTTCATTTTTTGTCAATGTTCTCATTGCGGTCCGCATTTATGAACGTATCCGAAGGAAATAAAAGTTAAACGAATGAATTTTATTCAAGCGTACATTTTGAATGACAATTTTGCTAAGAGGGAAAATTTATTTCGATAATTCAATAACAGGAAATTTAATTGACTTGTGTGTTTCCTATTTTTAAATGCGGCAGAGATTCAAAGTAGGTCATAATTATAATTACATATTTGGTAATAGACACTCTTTTCGCAAGTTAAAAGCTTATCACAAGCCAAGCCAAGAAAAACTGCTACTCGTAGTCCACTTTATACATTAATATCTTCAGTGTCTTTAATCAAAATAAGGGAAGAAACGCCATATCCTAACCACAACATTAATTGTATCGGAAATCTTTAGAGCTTTATGATATTAAAAAGGGTATGTAAAATAAGTAAACATATCATATTGTAGAGTAAATGCAGGTTGCCTTTCGCTAATGACGTATACCAATAGGCATAAGTTGACCACGTGATGAATTGAAGCAATGGTACTGACCTGCATCTGCACCGACTGGCAGTTGACGAACTCGACGCTGGACACGAGGTTGTCGAAGACGACGGCGCACTTGGTGCACGAGTCGAGCACGACGCCGTTGATCTTGCCGCGCACCGTCAGCGCCGAGTCGCGGCATCGGAACATGTACACCACGTTGTTCATGTCCGCGTTCTCTACCACCAGGTTGGAGTTGCCCTTCTGGTATTCCTATACACGAGAAAGACTTACATTTAAAACAAAATATCCATCGATACTCATTGACATTTTAATTCTTATTTTTGCGTAGTATAGTATGTAGATTGTAGCACTATGTAACTATGTACATAGCTAGCGAGACCCGCAGCCGTGTGAGGATTCAGGCGACTGGGACCATACAAAACTAGGACCGCGGTCCCAGTTACCTGAGAACGTTATTGAATCGGTCGACTGGGACCATACACCTAATTTCTTTCAAGTTATATAACTCAGGATTTTATTTTATGTAGTATTACGTGAATGGGACTAGGGACTAGTCTTGTCCTACGATATCCCGAAGAGGGACGAGCCGGGGTACACATTTAAAATCAAAGACAAGATATTCGTTTTTCGTTTAAAACTCACGCCTCTTTTTTATTACACTATCAATGCACTCACGAATTCTTTTAACTTATACCATGTTAACCACCCGTTTAATAACAATTTTAATGGATGCACATAATTATAATATAGGTCCATAGAAACATTACTTTAAATTTTAAAAAAATATACCCATAACATACAACAGAATATAATTTATAAACAAGTTGATTGTAATTATTTAGAAGCCGCAAACCAATAACTTTGACAATGCTTCATGATTATTAAAACACGAGCTGACCTACATGTACGTACAGGGTATGCGAATGTCATATATTATTCCCAACCTGTGTTGGCATTAATCAATTAAGTTTTTAATCAATTAATTAATTTGATTAATTTAAATCAGATTAAATTAATCATGATTAAAATAATCATGATTAAAATAATAATCTTAATCATGATTATTTACGTTAATCATTAATCACTAATCATTAATTGATTAACTTGTTTAACTTGATTAATAAACTAATACATCTATCAACGTTATTAATTCTATATAATTATGAAAAATGTTGGAAATAATGACACATTTCTTAAAATGATTTTAATTATTATTTTAGAACAAAAAAAAATTCTTACGTTCAAATACACTGAATTCTAATTTTGAAGAAAATTTTCAATCAACTAACCTCCGACCTTTGCCGACAGACCCAAGGTCGCAAATTTTCAAATAATTATCCGATAATTATCTGATAACTGTTAATTGTTATCTGATAATAATTATCTGATAAGAAACTGATAATTATACGATAATTATTTAAAAATTATCCGACAATTGTTAAATTATCCAGATAGTTATTTTTCTCTGATAATTATTATAGATTTATTCGATAACTGAATATTGTTATCTGATAATAATTATCCGATAATTATCCGAAAATTGAAATTATCATTATTATCAAGATAATTATTATCTGATAATTATCAGATAACTCTATATTGTTATCTGATTATCCGACAAATGATGTGATAATTATCAGATAGTAATCCGATAATTATCTGCTAAGTGTTAATAAATTATTTAATAATATCTTAAGACCTGGACAGACAAAAAAACAAGTCGCGTTCCGAATCATGTTTTATTTAAAAAAAAATTATATAATAAACCAACTGTTCTTATAATTAACCAATATCAAAAAAAAAAAACATTTTAGGTATTAATTTAATTGAATCGATTATTAATTTTAAGGAATGCTAACACTTTATTTACTGCTTTTGAACTTTGAAGTAGCATATTTATTTAATAGAGTTGCCCAACTATCGATAGTTGACCTTGAAAACTAGTAACAATATCGATAGTATTAATTTAAAACAATCGATACTATTGATAGTATTATTATGTAATAGTATCGATACTATCGATAATATTGCTTCCAATCAATAGTATTTGTTAATTTGCAATATCGATACTATTGATATGACTTCAACTATCGATAGACTATCGATAGGCAACTCTATTACGTATTGCATAAAATGTTGCATGGTGTTGCTCTTCCAATAAATTAAAGAAATTAATAAATTAAGTATTTAATAGTTAATCAAATTTTATTAATCAGATTAATGATTAAAAATTAATGATTAAAAATCATAATCAAAAAATTTGATTAAGATTAATTAATCATTAATCAAATTTTTTGATTATGATTTTTAATCATTAATTTTTAATCATTAATCAGATTAACTTTGGGCCAACACTGTTCCCAACTGACCCAATGGTAAGCCGACGAGAGGAATTAACTTTATAGGATAAAATCAATACATTTTAAATAAATTCTTCGTTAGCCGCTTTACTTTGTTTCACAAAGCTTGGCTAAATTGATACCATCTCGAGGGATCAGGTGTTGTCGGATATAACCGCGGACCCTTCCCAGATTGGATAGGTCATTAAGAAAACCGAAAGTGTAATTCCTTTGCATGCCTCCATGCAGATAAAATACATGTCCAGTTTTGATGTGCTCTTATCGACAAACTCGTATTTACGATTACCGATTTATCGAATTACGGTGTGTTGTGTAGATGTTAAGTTTAAAAATTGTAAGTGTTGCTTTTGTAATTTTTTAATAAAATGAATGAATGCTTATAAACATCAAGTTATTTGTGCGTTGGACTGTATTACATGAGCACATGAGCGGTACTTAGTACTCGTATGTTAAGCTCACGTGAGTATACTGAGAGTAAAAGGAATCCTGAATAAACTCGTCGCAGGGACCCAAATGTCTTACTTGGCGATTAACGACGGTACTACGGAACAGGGAACAAATGGAACAAGCATTACTTTTACAAGATTAATTTACTCAAGCAGTGACTAGGCCGTTGTCACTTATCTACATGGGGCTGAAAAGCAACATGGCGCTGAACGACGAAAAAAAAACTATTGCGTTTCGATAAATTAATCACTGTCATTTCCGATGTCACGACTGCCGGGGACAAAAGCAATTTATTTACAAGCTGACTTTTTACAACATGATAAAACGTATTGTTTACATATATAATATTTGGAAATATGTTTAAGCGGGCTGTCATAGAATGTTCTAACCACTAATATGAGTCTCTGACGAGGGTTTAGGACCCTCATCATGGGCTAAGCTATTGTATACATTTAAATTAGAGAACGCTTCAGTAAGTTATACATAATGAAATTAGGGAGGCCTAATCTTATTATTCTACATCTAAATAATTGCTACACATACACGCAGATTTTGTTTTTTTAATTGTGGCAGTAGATTTTACCTGCGACCAATTGGATAGAGTCCACCAATCCAGCCTTATCACCAACCGGTCCAAGAGAAGGATAAAGGGTCCATGTAACATTTGTTCAAGCCAAACGACTCAAACCAAACTATCCCACACGTCAAGAATATAAAACTTTATATTTTGTAGATTTTCAGTTACCTATTATTCGTTTATAAGTAGCAGTGCGACACATATAGGTTGATCTACAAGTCGGGCACCGCCTCGTTCCACTTTGCGTGTGAAGGGGTTTGGGGAAGTTTAGTAAGTGGGGCGAACGTCTCAAGTGCAGTCTCACACACGGTCGCAGATCTCGCTAGCCTGCAGTAAAGGTGCCTAAAGAAATAGCAGGAACAGGTAGCAATGTACTCACGATGAGCCACTTCTTGCCGTCGCGCATGAAGACGGGCGGCTTGTCGGGCAGCGTGCCGGCGCCGGGCTGCGGGATGGGCTTGGCGGGCGCGCCGCGAGTGGCCGCCTTGAACGGCGCCGGTCCCTGCCGCAGCTGCGGGTTCTTGTGCGTCTGCATGTCCGACGTCACCTTGCGGAGGCCTAGAGACAGTCGATCAACATGAGAAGGTGCAAGACCTTTTCAAAGTGAAAACTAAATTCAGGCAGTAAACTTCTTAACCAATCCAATTTTTAACACATTTTTTGAGATATAAGAGTTTCGGTGAAAAATACAGTATTTTTTTCATAAATTCGTTATCTACATTTTGCTTCAGACGCAATTGTTTGATAAAACTTTCCGTGTGGCTGAAATACGCAAAAAAAAACATATTTTCGATATGCGAAACTAAGTATTAATTTGACGTAAGCAACCTTTTATCCCGAAAAAATATTACATTCCTAGAGAATAACGTCGTCAGAGGCACTATATTTTTGATTCAATGACATGCTTTTTTAATTTAAAAATTTTCCTCATTTCTTGATACAAAATATAAAAAAAATAAAGGATTTCTAATATTAAAGACACTTACTGCTCGTAATGGCTTCGCCCTGATTGATCTCGGCGAAGAGTGCGCTGCGGTCGTCCACCGTCATATTGGAGAAGTCTACCTCCGGCAACACCGGTGGCGGAGGAGGCAGACCTCCCGGCGGCGGCGGAGGGGGGGCGCCACCTTTGCCTAAGTACGACAAATTAAATTAATATTCCCGATCGGAATAAACTTCCAATTTTGGAACGCGCTTATTGTATTGCGATACCGACGCTGACATTCATCTAATTAAAAGTTAAAATTAATGCATTAATTTTCTATTTACAACTGAAAATTTCGTAAATACCCAAACTCTGGCTGACAATGCCTATCTAAACAAAATCAGGACAATGGGTTACTTTGGTAACCGAGTAAACCTTATTCTCATCTTACCGCTTTGATACCGCTTTTAATTTAAATTATTATTAAATCTGTTTCTGCGAATAACATCGAAATGAGTCGAATGTCACTTGAATTTCACCAAGACTAAGCGTGGCAGTTTGACAAGGGTGTAAGCAAAATTCTGTTTTTATATTCCGAACCAGCTGTTACATCAAGTCAATTTAATAATGAACTGAAGCCGAATTTACCACGGTGGTTTTCAAAAAGAATAATAAATCAAGCAAACTGAACTCTGGTAGGAAAGACCTATTCCATTTAACTCTGAAGAGCTTTCGGGTAAAGCATTTTCCAGCGACCCATGAAATCATTTATTTAGAGTTAATTCTGCTTAATGTAACCTCCGCTTTGAAGGTTGGTCAATTAAAATATACATGTTAAATTTAATCATATTTTTAGGGCCGTATTAATTTTGTCTTTCTGAATTATTGTGTTCCCAAAAACATTTGTCCTCAAGGATGAAAGATTAATTCCTTACACTAAATACTGTCGTATTGTAAATGTTTTAAGTAATGCAACAGTAAAATACTATATTTATAATATTTACCTGACCACACAAGTCCAGTGGTATGGTACTGCTTCACATAAGCCTGTAGATCAGAGAGCAGTTGAACCCACGCACGGCACCACTCCACGTGCCTCTTGTCCTTTTCTTTCCAATCTTTGAGAACACGGTTCGTGTAGAACTGGCCAGCGTCATTCATCTCCTTGACATAAGGAGCAGGAGTGGGAGCCACCGCAACCCAACCGAGGGCTGGGATACTCTCCGATATGGCGGAGAGATGGTTAAAAAATGGTGACGCTCGATTCTTCTCCCTAAACTGCTGTATAGCAGATATTTGTTCGCTGGTTGGAGCTAGTAGCGCCATCTCAGTGGCCTGCGAGGGTTTACTTTGAGCAGCCGCCTGCTGGATGTATTGTAGCTGCGCCCTGTCAATCGAACAATAAACTTAGTTATGTTGTCTTTAATTAAAACAATAAACAATTATTTGATGCAAAACTTACTGGAAGGCAGCGTTGACGAGTTTGGATTGGGTGGCAACATCCCCACCAATCTTCTGTGACAACTCGATATACGTGCGAAGTGGACCCTGTGTACAGAATTTCACAAAATATAGTCAAAATACCCATAACCGAAATAATACATTTTTCTTGAAGAAGATGCATAAGCGTCTAAATGCCTTATAATAAGATAAGTTTATTTCTATGCTTCTTATTAATTTGACGATTACATTTTTATTTATTACTGAACTCAGGACAAAAACAATAAGTAATAAAAGTAATAACGTATTTCCATAAATACACATTTTCCAGTTTGATGTCATAGCACTTATCTTACTTAACCTAACAAGAGTTATTGCCGAGATGATAGATACCTCACCGTTTGAGAGAGTGATATCAATATTATTGCGGTGTTGGTATGGGATGGTTGTTATTCGCAGTATTTTGCGAATGACGAGCCATCCCATTTATAGGTACGTGAAGCCTTAATAACACTTGCTTAGATCCCACGGATATAGATAACAGCCAAAAATATCCACGCTAGCTTTATTCCACGGTTCGGTATTATCAATAATTTAGGCTTTTATTTATCAGCTAAGCGGGTTTGATTTTACAATGTATTTTTTAAAATAAATTTTGACATTTAAAAATGAAAATGCATTATTGTTTGAAATTTGAGTGTATCCCATCTGGCCCGGTAACTTGGCCAGCGGCGGGGTGTTGTAAATTGATACATAAATGATTAAAGGGCGTTCTGAACCCGGACACTTCAGTTACGTCTCAATTAAACCGACAAGGTTAACCGGCAAATCTGTATAATTAGATTGATTCCCGAGGGATGAAGGTACGAAGTTCACGCGGTCGAGTGACGCTTAATTTACATATAATGGATATTGACACAATCAAACAGGAAGCTGCTAATATTTTTAACTTGAAGTCACATTTATTATGGTTTTTAAAATAGATTCTTCATAAAACTTGTAAACATGGTCATGGTCAAAAATATTTATATTCATCCAATGAAAATTTAAATGAATACTAAAATAAATAATTATGTATAAGCATTTGGTTTCGATTGTTAAAGTATCTATTAGGTATAACATCAAGTAATGTACCTAATTAAATACTTAAAGGTGGCGCCACTTGTCTTGGAGGAGTAAACGTCTTTATACTTAAAATATGGAAATCCTTGCTCACTTAATTACACGTTACTGGTCGTTGAGCTAAATTTACCATTACGAGAAACTTCTGGAAAAATTTATAAGGAAATATCCTTGAAAGGATATTAAAGAAGAACTTAATACGAAAATAAAGTTTTGTATTTATTCACCGTAGGCAGGATTTTAGATTTAGGGAGATTAGTCGAATGTGGGAATATTTTGTCTTCCAATAAAATAATATTTTTGTTATTTCTTAGAATCCTTATTAAAGCTTGTAGGTATGCTTCGTCTTACCTTGTGTTTTTTGTATTAACGACATCATAATAGCTTTGTTTTTATTAAAGTATTCTTAGTAACTTTAAGTTTAACGTGAAATAAATTAAATTGTTAATTTTATTTATATTATTACAATTAATCATAGTACAAATCCTAATTTGATAAGTTTTATATTTAATATTTTGATACTGGAGACAACCACTCCATTGCGAAGGTATGTACCTAACCTATGTGTATTTAAAAATGAAGATAAAGCTTACCTAATTTATAAATTATAATTTTAAATAACAAGAGGTTAAAAATATTTAGTACAACACATATGTAAATGCCTATTCATTCTGGCTGATCATTTATGTATTAGGCAGCCTTTCCTTATAAAACAGGTTAGAAATTTAATTACCAACCACGCTTCGCTCGTGCGGCGAATCAATAAAACTTAATCGTGTTTTAAATGAAATATAATTAGTACACAAAGATAGCCCGAACTTAACAAGAATATATTGTGCCGTGCCGAAAGAAAGGAAAAATTATTATTTTATTGTTTCCTACGAGAAAATGAAAGTAATAACGGTACAATACAACATATCGATGTAATTTACTAGGTCAATAAGCAATTCCATTCCCAAGCATATTATGTCAATATTACCGCACCGCAGGACCACTACATACCTATGCCTATGTCGAGGCACTCGATTGTTTTACCAATAATTTGTTTCTTTACATGTATAATAAACGCGTGTTAACAATACTTACAGTGTTTTGTAAGACTTTCCTTAAAATTCAATAACATCAAAAAATAACCCGATAATATTAGGTCCTTACCTATGAAATTGGCGTTTACCGTACTGACAACTTTAATCCCAAATATCTCCTCTTTGGTTAGGAATTACAAATTCAAAGGTCATTGGGCATATCTGACCCGCTGGCGGACATTAACCAAAATAGTTTTAAACTAAGGGGAATAATATGACCTTTCATTGCTTATAATTATTTTATTAAAAATCAATGGAGAAAAATGTACAGGATCGTTTAAAACAAATAAAAAACAAACAGTGTAAGAGGATTTTATTTCATCTTATAAAGGTAAAAAAAGATTTTCAATTCCAAACGAATGAAACAGTACTATACTATATTTTGTTAAACCCAACACAACACGGAAGACAAAGAATAGAAGAATATTACTGCTCATGTCATATACACGGCCGCGCGCCGCACTGTCGGGAGCTGCGCCCATATCGCTAGCATAGTATATATCTATCTTGGGCTAGACATCAGGAAGCAACAGACGCTGCCTTTTTAAATGATCTGATGCTTGATTTGGATCAAATAGAATAAAAATACATGAATGGATTAGCGTTTTATTCATCTTCCCAATATACGTTTAAAACACTTGAATTTCTCGAGATCCCCGTGGATCACATTAATGTGACTAATGCCATAGTACATCAGAGCCATATGTCCATACACTCAGCTATATTTCGTTTGTGTTTGCCATGGGTATGGTTTCCATACTAAGGTGCCCAATGACCTTTATACAGCTATTCACACATGTATTTGTGTTTCGATAACCGATATTCATTTGTTTTTTTTTTATTTTTTTTTCTGTTTGCATCACTTTGTTTACAAAATGGGAAACTTGAAATATCACGTTATTTACGAGAACGAGTTCCACCGTGGCACCAGTGCTGCCAATATGGCTCGAAGGGGTTATTAAGGGTAAGGCGGGGGTGTCGCAAAAGAAAACAGGGTGCATTTTTGGTTCCAACGTTTTCGTTCTGGAAATTTTGACTTGTAGAACAAGCTCCGTGGACGGCCGGAGACCCAAGCTAATAATGAAGAATTGAAGGCTATTGTGGAAGCGGATCTATCGAAAACCACGTGTATGTTAGCTGCAGGCTGCGGTGTTAGTGATAAAACTGTTTTAATCCACTTGAAGCAAATAGGGAAGCTTAAAAAGCTTGAAAGGTGGGTACCTCACGAATTGTGTTAAGCAAACCGGCAAATGCGCGTCGACTGCTGCGTTACATTACGGCTACCAAATTAGGAAAGCTTCAATTGGAATGTCTAAGACATCCACCGTACTCCCGGGATCTTCCTCCAATAGATTACCACTTTTTTTCTAATTTTGAATAACTTTTTGTAAGTGAAAAAATTCAACTCCAATGGGCCGTCAAAACCGCCTTCAAAGATTTCATTGACTCCCGTCCAAAGGGTTTTTTTTTTGTAAAAGGATCAATTAACAACCCATGAGATGGCCAAAGTGCATAGATTACAATGGTTTATACTTTAAATAAATAAATATTTTATAATAAAAAATATTCGACTTTTTGTTGCTCCCATACCAAACGCCAATTTCATATGTAAGGACCTAATATTATGTTAAGGCCTAAATGTTGCTAAATGTACGGGGCGCTCAATGCGGCTACTTTCCATTTGGCTAGATATTTCACGCGGAAAAATTAATCAAGCAGATCATAAAGCTGATCATGGTTCAAGTTTTGGAAAAAATATTTGAATTCAGTAATACAAACTCGAAAGGGAGGATAAATTAAGCAAATACTATAAAGTCATTAAACAGAAAAGGCCCATAATACATAAAACTACATACACATAAGAACTGTTACAGGTAAATTGATAATTATTACGGGTTTTAATTCATTTTTATATACAGCACTTGTCTTGCTTACCATGGGAATAGTGCAAATGTCTATTTTATATAATAAACTAACGACAACAGAAGATGGAAATGAAAAAGCCAGGAAGTCGTACGACAAGTCCGTAATGTGTGCTTCCCGTCGACGCCTGAGTCCGGTAGCTCGCTAATTAGTGGTAAGTGATTCCACGGCAATCCTTTGTGCCTAACAAAAGAAATAACAAAAGGCACTGCTATTCCCCGTAGATTACGTGAGTACGTGCGCCTTTTGCCGGGAACCCTTTTATTCGAAAACCTTTGAAAAGAATATCTTGAATCGTGACTTATCCTACGTTGTGGATTTTATAGAGAATTGAGCATAAAATAAGCTATAGCTAAAATAAAATGGGAAGTAAACCACAAAAGCGTGATTTGGCGAAATAAAATTGCTTAATTAGTTGATTGTATTGGGTGTGTGTAAAGGATTGGAGGTGAAAACTTTGTTAAGCCGTCCTAAAAGTTTGACTGTGTGAAAAACTTAATTTAATTCGAAACAACCTCGGGAACAGCCCCGGAAAATATGCTAATCCACACCTCTCGTTACATTGGTAACGTAAGTGATGAATCACGTTTGAGTCATAATTATTGAAGATTTGGTGACTCAAATATTTGATTATACATTTTTAGGGTTCCGTAGCCAAATGGCAACCCTTATGGATTCGTCATGTCTGTCTGTCTGTCCGTCCGTATGTCACAGCCACTTTTTACCGAAACTATAAGAGCTATACTGTTGAAAGTTAGTAAGTAGATGTATTCTGTGAACCGCATTAAGATTTTCATACAAAAATAGAAAAATAATAATAAATTTTGGGGGCTCTCCATACTTAGAACTGAAACTCAATTTTTTTTTTTTTCATCCAATCCTTACGTGTGGGGTATCTATGGATAGGTCTTTTAAAATGATAATAAGATTTCTTATATCATTTTTTTCTAAACTGAATAGTTTGCGCGAGAGACACTTCCAAAGTGGTAAAATGTTGGTCCCCCCCCGCCCCCCTGTAACTTCTAAAATAAGAGAACGATAAATCTAAAAAAAATATATGATGTACATTATTATGCAAACTTTCATTGAAAATTGGTTTGAACGAGATCAAGTAATTAGTTTATAAATTTTTGGGGCTTCCCATACTTAGAACTGAAACTCAAAAAAATTTTTTTCTTCAAACCCTTACGTGTGGGGTATCTATAGATAGGTCTTTAAAAATGATAATAAGGTTTCTTATATCATTTTTTTCTAAACGGAATAGTTTGCGCGAGAGACACTTCCAAAGTGGTAAAATGATGGTCACCCCCCCTCTAACTTCTAAAATAAGAGAACGATAAAACTAAAAAATATATATGATGTACATTACCATGCAAACTTCCATTGAAAATTGGTTTGAACGAGATCAAGTAATTAGTTTTTTTTTAAAACGTCATGAATCGTAAACCGCAATTTTCCTCTCATTCAATCAACTCAAATATAAAAACGTCGATCAAACTTACAAAGAACTACAAGAACTTTTATATTATGATGATACTTGCTGCTACGGAACCCTTCATGGGCGAGTCCGACTCGCACTTGGCCGGTTTTTTTTACTTACAATTCTGAAGTCACCATTAAGTAAGGCTTTCGGTCACTTACAAATTACTCATGGCGTGTTTATTTCTCTAATGATTATAATATCTATTACTTACCTAAATGATATTTATTTTTACTTCCTTTACCTACTCTGTACGCTACCCTAATTTGGCTATTTTTATATTACTATAGCGGATAGCGGCAATAAAAACTGCCGCAATTAATAGTGAACAGAAAACAATCTTACGCCGCGATAACCTAACAACGAAGCAGGACAACAGAAATCTACGACACTACCGCTGCGCATTACACGTATGTAATTTGATAAGCTGTCACTTACTTGCACAAGGTCTTGGTACCCGTTGACACTCATACTGTCGCTGACGGGTAGCGTTTCTGGCGGCGGAGGCAGAGAGTCTTCCGCGGGCTCAGGAGCGTCCTCTGGCGTAGGCGATGAGGAGGGCGAGGGTGCGGGCGATCCCGGCAGGGACGGCGAACGCGCGCTCAGCAAAGGCAGCCGCTCCAACCGAGAGGTGACGCGCTCCAAGCGCTCAATTAATGCCTCGAGCTCCGCAGCCGGGCTAGCGGTAGCACCTGCAGGCTCCGCTTCACTTGCTGTCGACAATAACGAACAATAAATACAAGGAAACTACGTACATTACATCTGACTAGTATACATTATGACGGGGATGGGCTGGTCAATAGCTAACGCTGGCACCGGCTCGTCCCAATGGGTGTGAAGGGGAACCGGGGGAGTATAGTGTTTACAGGTTTAGCTACCCTGCGGTTATGGTGCATAAACGCATTCTCCTCCGAAAAAAAAAAGTATACATTATGAGGAACGATCGTACCAAATCGAAAGGTGTAGTTTGCCTCTGGTGAAAAACTCGCGGACGACCTAAATATAAATTTTTAAAAAATCGTGTTATGTAATAAATGGACGTTCGGAGGAAGAGTCGCGAAGAAATTATGTCAATGTTTCAATGTTCTAGTAGGTAGAATCAATTAAAATAGAAAAATAACGATAATTCAAATGAAATAAAATTATTTAAGAGGAAAGAACGGAGCCATTTTTCCATACAAACGCTGTCCCCTGTTTTCTCCCTGGATAATGCCATTAGTGAAATATTTTCTTTTTCCAAAAATCTATGAACATTATTTGCATGTCCCTATGTTTTCCTTTTTTTCATAATTTAATAATTAAGAGAGATATGAACCTTCAAAAACCTAAAAAAATGGCCAGATTTTCCGCTGTGTTTAAACATCCAGAAAACAAATTTAACTAGATTTAATTAAAAAAAGGAAAACATAGGAACACGGTCAAAGCCTTTCTTTAATTTTTGATGAAAAAAATAGTTAAATCGGTCAAATTTTGGAGGAGAAATCAGGGGACTACGAAACGTTGATTTTACGTACTTTTAGTAGGTATTTTCGGTCCAAGCTGCATTTGTCTCTATCGCACTCTGCGGGGGAGGCTTGAGGTTGGGGAGACGCGGACTAATACGTATACTCTCTATGACGTGACGTAGTCGATAGTTATATCGATATCCTAGTGTTGTTCATCGATATCGATATTTCCAGTTAGAATATTTTGCGTGAAGTGCATTTAGCAAATTGTTGTGATGTTTTATTGTTAGAAGGTATTATGTAACTGATAAACTTTTTCTTGACAATTTTTTATGAATTATAATTATACCTACGCCTCGACTAGGCCGTCGGATTTAGACAAAAAAAGAAGCTAAATTCGCAAAGCGTGATGTAGTTCTGCATTTAAGTATATTGTATCTGTTAGAGTAATGTGATTTCAAATTTGCAACTTCGAAAAACCTGTGGAAACTGAGAAAATCGAGAAAATCTTCGAAATTTTGGGACTTTTTTTACTATTTGCTCTCCAGGGCCAAAACTATGTTTTTTTTTGTGAACGACACACTACACTAATAAACTGTATTAAAGTACCTACAACTGGAGGTAGCTCTATTTGACTTCATAGAAGCCAAGCTATGGCACTTTGAAGATGACCAATATTTCTCGAAAATAGAAAATAGGTTTTACTAACTTATTTCGCAAAAAACTGGCAAAACCACTAGCCCCACGAAGATGTCTGATATCTTTTGTCACAGACCGATGAGACCGAGCATTGAACCATGTCCTTTACCTTTGTTTGAGTGTTACATTTGCCACAAGAGAAAGCCATATAGTCCAGTCAACGAAGCTCTAACTTTGCCATGACCGCCTCCGTGGAACAGTGGCTAAGCCGCTCGGTCATAAAAACACGGAGGTCGTGGGTTCGATTCCCGCCTTGGGTCTGGTTGGTGGTAGGGCTTTTTCCGAGAGTCCGACTGGCTAGCTACCACCCCCATAGGTGAAATCTGCCGCCATAATAGCTCTGGCTGTGTTCCGGCAGTAATAATGTGGGAGCCAGTACACTTGAAATCAAAGGCTCGAAGATCAGATGAGCCTACAGTCTGGCAGCACATTGAGCGACGCTTCCTGGTGAAGTGTCCCTCAATGGAATAGGCCGCAGTGGCCGCTTACCATCAGGTGGGCTGCGTGTCTGTCTGCCAACTGACATAGTATAAAAAAAAAAAAAAAAAAAAAAAAAAAAAAAATAATAGCATACTAAAAATGCAGGGTCGTGAGTCACCGGGTTCACAGGAAAAAAAATGGAAAAGGGTGAAAAAATTACTTTCTCCTGAAAATCTCGAAAACTAACAAAAATATAAGAAAAAGTTTCAGACAAAAGATGTAGAGAATTACTTTTTCTACAGAAAAGGTTATTATTAATTTGCGCGTATCGCGCACCGTTTCCTAGGAAATCGCGTACAAAATGCGAAAATTCGCACAATGTTTTTCGTTTCAATAGAAATTTTACAAATTTTTCAATTAAAAATTATTTTTATGCATTCTTCGATATCCCCAGACATTTCCGTCTTATTTTTATTGATTTGGTTCAACATCAATAAGTGCACTATATACTCGATTTCCTAGCAAACGGTGCGCGATACGCGTAAATTGATGATCACCTTTTCTGTAGAAAAAGTAATACTCTACATCTTTTGTCTGAAACATTTTCTCATATTTTTGTTAGTTTCCGAGATTTTTAGGAAAAAGTAATTTTTTCACCCTTTTCCATTTTTTTTCCAATGACCCCGGTGACTCACGACTAGTCACGACCCTGCATTTTTAGTATGTTATTACGGAGTCGGCACCAGTTTCAGCTTTTCATCTAAAATGGCAAAGTTAGAGCTTCGTTGACTGGACTAATATAACTTTTAAAAATATAATATACAAAAAAGAACTAAACATATAACTTTACTCGTGGAAAGTTCCTATTAACAAATGCGAATTCACAAAAAGCGATAGGGGTACTCGTCGGATCCGATCCACGGACCTATCGGTGACGATGCGCAGTACGTAGCCACTGTACCAGCAAGACTTAATACTAGCTGTCGAAATTAGTAACCTGTTTTTTCCTTTGCATTGTCCGTGAACATATTTTATCGTTTTTAAATAGGTAAGCAGAAATCGTTTCTTTTGTTCTATTGCTTCTTAGCTGAGTGCAGGCGGGCGCGGGGCGTGGGGGCGCGGCGTGGCACGCAAACATTGACAGTCTCACTCACACATTGATAGCTCGGTTGTTCGGGCACTGCGCGACAGCAATAGATTTTACAAAAACCCAATTTTCAATTTTCTCACCCTTAGTATGTCCTCTTAAGCATTAATATTAATATCAAACGGTATCGAACGGTAGATACAGAACACATTTTCTTCGTTCTCGTTTGATTTGAAACATACATATTTAGACTACCGCTAGATTTTATATAAAGTAGAGAAACGAGTTCTTAAAAATATACATTAACATAATGAGACACTACTATACTATGATACCGCGAGTTCTGTTGCTGCCGACAACAAGAATTATAAAAAAAGTCGATAGACTTTTAGACGTGTACCCTAGCAATATAAACAAATAAATGTTTTTTTTATATTTATTCAACATATTTGAAACCCTTTTTTAAATTAAAAACTAAGCAAAAGAACCAATTTTATCTTGGATTTGTCTGAGTTTACAAAGAACTTAAAAAAATATTTTGTTGCATTTTTCAACGATACAGTATACTGCGTGACAACAAGAATTATAAAAAAAGTCGATAGACTTTTAGACGTGTACCCTAGCAATATAAACAAATTTTGTTTTTTTTATATTTATTCAACATATTTGAAACCCTTTTTTAAATTAAAAACTAAGCAAAAGAACCAATTTTATCTTGGATTTGTCTGAGTTTACAAAGAACTTAAAAAAATATTTTGTTGCATTTTTCCACGATACAGTATACTGCGTGTTTTTTTAGTCGTTGTTTTCCCGCAGCAGAACGCTTCACCTTCAGTAGTACTATCGATTTATGCAAGTAATTTTTTTTTTCGAAAAAAAAAATTTTTGCATTTTTTTTATAACTTTTTCTATTTTTTTTTAAAAAGTTTGATGGGAAAGTTAAATCCAAATGTGAGTTTATAGTAAATAATCATTTTTTTTTATAAACGCGAAGGGCAATGACCCCGCCCGGTGACCGTCCGTGACGCAGCCAGTACTATTGGTTCGAGTTTCGTCTATCATAATCGTAAAACTTTTGATTTGACTTAAAAAAGAACTAAATTAATCTATTTTACTACTAAGATAGAATCATTTTACTGCGGGAAAACAACGACTAAAATTCCACGCTGTATACCTTTCATATTATTATGTTTAAATATGACCAAAAACACTACGGATTTATAATAAGAAACCGTACCGTTTTGAATACTGGAGAAGGAAGTACCGACATACGGAAAGGTATATAAATATTTAATGTTTTACTCAAATTGGATTTTTCACGGTTACTTGTAAATCTCTATTCTAATTTTCCTTTTGTCTATTTTAAATACACATGCGAACGACGGTTACGTATGCTTTTCTGTTACAGGCTTGTTACAGGTTTAAATGATGATGCGTTCTATAAAATTATTATTCATTATTTAATACAGCTTTTAAATAAAGTAACAAAAACAGAATGTCAAGTTAACAGCCCGTCTCCGTCCACTGCTGTACGGCCTCTTTCATGCCTTGCCACAAATTTATATCCATCACAATCCAATCATCATCATCCAATCACTGTCTGCAGTCCGCCAAGATCATCAGAACCAAATATATTTTTCTAATTCATATTTGGTTAAAATATTCCCACTTTGAAGCAAAACAGAGGAAATTAAACACAACTTTGTAACAAGAGGGACTTCAATGTATATTATTTGCTATTAATTGGAACCAGACATTACTTCCAAAGCCCAGCCCAGCATCTTAACAGTAACTATGTTAAAAAGTAAATTTTCTTAAATCTTATTTATACATATAAAAGTGGTGTTAGTTACACTATTTATAACTCAAGAACGGATGAACCGATTTGGCTGAAAATTGGTGGAGAGGTAGCTTGGAACCAAGAGACGGACATAGATATATAACCGACATAGATACATACCTAGCATATTTTTATTTAAGGTATATTTTGAATATGCAAAGAGTTTCACCAATACGGTAATAAATGTAATAATAATAAAAGTTATGCCTTATTCGTGTTACATTGTTCGCATCTCAACACTCTGTAAGCAACCAATAGCTGTGTGGTTATCAATTCTAGAAACTGCATAGGTACTTACAGCTTTTGATTAAATTATCAATTTACGATCACATTGCAACATGGGTGCTATTACCTAAAATGTCGTCACTATCTTCTTCAGTCACGCCCTCTATAACAGCTTCACTCTTACGAGCTTCAAACATTTGAATAAGATTTCTAGTATTCCTAATAGCTTCTTCTTCCATATTTATATAACAATCCCACTTCAAAATTTTAAATTAAACAGCACTAAAACTACAAAGTACAATACTAGTTTCTTGTAATTGTAACATGTAACTGATTGTAAGCGTATTATCAAGTCGGATACAGAAGATATGATGTGATAACATAACAATGATTCACTCGTACACAGTAATCGCAACGCATGGCACATTGTAGGTAGGAACCTACATTAAAAATCACTTGCCAAAATTTAATTTTACACAAAACATTAGATAATAACGTACCTACTCACTGTGGTAATTACATCCAGTAACGTTGTGGAGGAAAAGGGACGAGCAGAAAGTATTACAGGAATTGAATATACGATGATATGAGTAAGTTATCTCAAGTATTTTGGGGAATTCCACTGATTAGTGGAAATAAATAATGACTGGTATATTTTTTCAATGTCATTCCTCAAAAGTCACTGAACCATCAAGAAAGCAAGCCGTAATCATAGAAATATTATGCCGTAATCTGTTAGCTGCTCGTCTCATCGAGCTAGCGATAAGACTAAAACCGTTGCGTGCGCTTAATTTACTCAAAAACAAGGCCATTACTCTACCTTTCATAATCTTAATACACTGTAAAATATTCTTAAGTAAAGATAACAGAAAAATAAGTAAACAACACAATAAATTATGTCGTCTATAGATTTTTAGCGATTCTTTCCCCAAATACAATTTACGTCACATTACGTAGACAATTCACAAAGAAAACACGAATTTATCAACTTTCGAATTCCCGTCTCATACTCTTACAGAATTACTTAATCATTTCAGCGTATAGTTCAATAAATCGAAATCACGATGGAATTGGGAGTCGATAAACATATAATTATATTAAGGTACCAACCCAATGTGTTAATTAAACAAATTGTATCTTCTACATAAGTCAACAAATTTGTATATTTATGTATATGTACCAAATACTTATATACTGAATTTATTCGTCACTAGCGGGCGCCCGCGGTTTCACCCGCGTGGTTCCCGTTCCCGTGGGAATTGATCAATCAATCAATTCAATTTTTCTCGCCGTAAAAACCATCCTTGAACTCCAACGAACATTTAAAAAAAAAATTGGCCAAATTGGTCCAGGCGTTGTTGAGTTATGCGCTTACCAACACATTTTGCGATTCATTTTTATATTATAGACTAGCGGGCGCCCGCGGTTTCACCCGCGTGGTTCCCGTTCCCGTGGGAATTGATAAATCAATCAATTAAATTTTTCTCGCCGTAAAAACCATCCTTGAACTCCAACGAACATTAAAAAAAAATTTTGGCCGAATTGGTCCAGGCGTTGTTGAGTTATGCGCTTACCAACACATTTTGCCATTCATTTTTATATTATAGATTAGTCATAACACAACATAATCGGGCTACGTAAAAAATGGTGTTAAATTGAATGACAAGAATATTCAAGTAAGATAATAGAAAACATCTTCACCTTCAGTAACAAAGGGAATAAAGGTGACAGTAAGTAATACGGTTTTATTGACATTTTTATTGGTCGCTTCTGAAATAGGTCGCCCCCAATAAAGTTTCGCGAACAAGAAAATAAAATTATTACTCGTTAATGTAATGACGCAATGCATGGTCCTAAAGCAAATTCCAATATGAATACAAAATTCCTATAATTTATCCTGTGTATATGACACTGTTGTGTCTTTATGAAATAAATAGTTCAGTTTCTTCCAATCATTTCATGAAGAGAATTTGATATCCTAATTTTACTTAATGTCAACACGATGACCTAACTCGACTGTACAAAAAACGTTTAAGGCAGAAAATTCTTTATACTTTTTTTCAATGTAGCGCAACGATAAAAGTGTCATTTGCTTATGGGACATAAACACAATTGCAATGAAAACATTTGAATTAGATTATTTCGCAACCTACTTTCAAACACAAACTATAAACAATGCAGGGGCTAAATGCGCAATATCCGGGAATATATGAATATTTCCTTATTGCACTGTACCGTTCCGACCGCGTCGCTCGATGCACCAGTAACATCAATGAAAACATGTTTAACGAAGCGTCCAACGGAGGCTTAGACTATTTCATAAAATGAAAGGAATGTACAAAGAAGCCACGTCCCACGTCGGGCCTCATGTTTGTCAGCAAGATACAATATGACGGCGATGATGAGTTAATTAAGCTGTATCTTACCCCGTTACACCGTTGATTAACTTTTATCTAAAACATTTCTGTATAATATTATTGTGTGCTGTATTCATGTATGTCTATTATGTCTAATCTGTAATTAAAATTGATTGATCATAGTAGAAACTTGAGTCATCTATGTATGTAGTTTAGCTATCTGATATAACATACTACGAGTAGATTCCGCTCTCGTGTTCGTCAGCGGAGGGTATTTTGATAATTTGTTATAATTTTTTAAATATTATGTTTAATATATTAATTAAAGTAAGGTATAATCTAAATCCCTTCAGTAGATTTTGCTTGAAAGAGTAAAAATAAACATCCATCATCATTAATTTAATTTATAATATTACTAATATTATCATCATTTATAATATTAGTAGGAAGTAGGATAATGTCCTTTTCCTTATTTTGTTTAAAATAATTTCCTATTATTGCTAAAATAATTTTAAAATTAAGCAATAGCCTAAAAAGATTAAGCTAGATAATGGTTGCAGCCTAATAAACTACTTTCTTTAATAAAACTGGTTTAACCCTTTCCTCGTGCCCACCACGCCAACGTCTGATATATCAGACAAAAAAACAGGATCAAGAAACGTTGTATTTTTACTTGCCTGAATGAGTTTAATAATTTTTTTGTGAATATTTTCAAACGTTTAATGTGTACAGAATAAAATTAAGTTAAAATTGCAGAATATTTTCACGTCTTTTTACCCTAAAAACCCTTACAAAACAAACCTTTTTTTGGCCAACATCTTAGAGACATTTTACGTAATAGCCCAGCGCCAAAGTCTGATATATGCGACAGATAGTGACGTACCCAATACTATAATATATATACAAAATACTACAGTATTTACTTCAAATCGTAAATATTTTCAATTAATATGATACATAAGCATAACCTTATTACGAGATTATTTTAAGATGGTCAATATTTCATGTGAAATCGTACAAAACCAGCTCACTTTTTATATTATATTGCACGTGTCGACAGTTGTATTTCCCAACACTATCGTAATGAATCTTTTCATTATAGATATATAAGACAGGATGTGACGTCAGAGACGATGGATGTTTCTAGAAAAATTAATTTAGTGATGTGAATTGAAGGTATTCTGAATATATGTTTTTAAAATGTGACACATTCGTTGCAATTAATATTTTGTGTCAGTTGTGTTATTCGTATCGTAACTGCAATATAATTATGTAATAATGTTGTCTAATGAAACAACAATCCCATAGTTGTTGCTGTGTAAAAAGAATTTTCATGAAACATAATATTATTAATTACCTTTAAAAAAAAAAAAAAAACGTTAATTTCGGACAATAAAATGGGCGATTTTGCCCGTTTTGTTAGTTCTCAATAGATGGCACCGTTCCACCTATGCAATCACAAGGAACGAAACGTTATAAAGTTTACTTTGACATGACATGTTTTTTTTTTTTTTTTTGGACTTTTTCCAATGACTGTTTTTGATAAAACGAAACGTTCTGTTTATGTCAGATGTCATTTTCATTTCCGAAAAAAATACTTATTGGCGGAATTGTTAATAAAAAATACAAAGCAAGCTATTAATTATGCAATTTTTTTTTTTTTTTTTTTTTTTACTTCTTCAATTGTCAAACGGTAAGTGGTCACTGCAGCCTATTCCATTAAGGGATACTTCAACTTTAAATTTTATACTACAAATAGTTGCGATAAAAATATAAAATGGTTCCATTTTTTTTATTGACGAGCCATTTGGTGTAGTGGTCGAGAAGTCGGCTATTGCACCATAGGTCGCGGGTTCGATCCCCGCAGTGTACAAACATTTGTGTGAATGAACATGTCTGTTTGTATCGCCCTGGGTGTTTCTATGTATAATATGTATGTATTTACAAAAAAAGTATATAAGTAATGTTTATCCGTTATCTGGCACCCGTGTCCCATTCAACTGTGTGAATAATGTCCAGAGATATTTATTATTATTATTTCTTATTATTTTTTATTATTTATTGTGAAATTTTGCCGCCCCCTAAAAAGTGCCGCCCGGGGCGGACTGCCCCCCCCCCCTCCCGGCCATTGCTACACCACTGAAAACCTGCCCTAACAACTTTTTATTTTGGAATGACTTAGATTTATTTAAAGGGTGCGGGCGAGGGCCGGTGCGAGAATGGGGTAGCAGTATAGCAATTATCGTTATTAATAACATTTATTTACAAACTTATCGATATTATGATACCCAAACCGGAAGTAGTCACATCACTAAAACTAGATAAAGCCTGTATGCCTTCTGCTGCGCTTTATCTGGTACGCCAAAGTCTTATATATCAGACAAATAGTGATGCGAAAGGGAATTCCTCTAAGATATATTTTTGCGCTTTAAATAAAAAAATATCCTCCTGAATTATTTCAAAATTGTTTTATTCTTTCTATATTTGAACAATAGGGTGATTTTAATTCAAACATTAGTTTAAAATCATTACAATATTAACATTTTTAATCAACCTCGATAACATAGTGTCTCCGCACTACTATAAATGCGTCTCAAAACGGTCGTGGCGTGTGGGGCGCCATTTTCGGAAAAAAGCGTGGCGTGGAAAAGGTTAATGTAATGAATGAAAGCTTAAACCGCATGACGACGAAGAAAAAAGTGGTATTTGCACTCAGCAGCCCGTTATGCCGGGATTTTACATATTATATACACACTCACGCAGACTTAGTATAGGTGGCTCGGCCCTCGGCCGACCAGTGTCCGAGAAAATAGTGAAAATACGCAACTCTTGGTATGGCAATATGGGCATATTTTAACGAGATAATGTCTTTGCCAAGCCATTTCTCTCATAAATAGTGTCACGTTAACGACCCCGACACATTTATTTCCAAACAGTGATAATTAAACAGTATAAAGTATTTATTCATATTTACCTTAATTGTTGTCGTCAAGATCAATTAACTACTCGTTTGACCTTACTTTACATAATTATATATTTTAGGCAAAATAAACATTTCTGTGTAACTGTTCTGTTATATTAACACTAGCCTATTGTATTATCTGTGATAGTAACTATTCTTGGATAACTACTTTCAGAAGTTTTACGATCTTGTTTTTGTTCCCTCCGAACTGGTGCTTGATTTACGGCGAAAGTTAAGTTTGTGTAGCATTACTTATAGAACCTATTTGATTAAAACTCGAAAATTTCACTTCTGTCTTTACAAAAAAAGGAAAAATATTGTAAACAACCTCCTATCAGAACAATTAGATTAGCACAGGAAGACAAATTGGTGCAGTATTGTTCTATACACAAACCAAAAAAAAACAACTAACAAAATAGAAAAAAAAAAAGATTCAGTGTTTGCAATGTCCTCTCCCCACAACACACACTATTTCGTAGTTGCCGTCAACATCCATCACATGTTATGCCGGTTTTGCATCAAAGTGGAATGGGAAAGGATTTTTCAACCTCCAGCTCGACTTAAAATGAAAAATATTCTAAGGGTGTCCCTTAACTCCCTTTTATTCACTGCATAATTACCTTCAGCGTTTAATATGTGCGTTGGGGTCAGGGGCCGTTCAAATATTACGTAAGCAGATTTATTGCAATTATTTACCCCCCCACCCTCCTTGTCAGCAAAAGTAAGCAAAGCTCTACCCCCTCCCCCTATGCTTACGTAAACATTTTTCAATTATTATTTTTTTTATACTATAATTATAATGTTATAATTATAATTTTATAAATAAGAAAATAGATTTAGGACAGAGATTAGATTTTACTGATACAGTATTCAACATAGAGTAAGGGACAAAAATATTATAATCTTACGAACATAACAAACTTATTTTAAAGTTTTGGTACACATCATCATCATCATCAGCCTGTGATAGTCCACTGCTGGACATAGGCCTCTCCAAATGCTCGCCACGCTGATCGATCCTCGGCCACTCGCATCCAGCTCCTGCCAGCCATCTTGCGCAGATCATCGCTCCACCTGGCCTGAGGGCGTCCTACACTACGTTTACCGAGACACGGTCTCCACTCTAGAACCCGTTTACCCCAACGGCTATCGGTTCTGCGGCTGATATGGCCAGCCCACTGTCACTTCTATAGACGTGGCTTAGAAGGGAAATGGGTCGATAGTTCTTCAACAGGCTTTTGTCACCCTTTTAAAAGAACAGGACGACCACACTCCTACTCCACGCCTTTGGAGTTCTACAGGGTGTCCATAAAGAGTATCGGGTATTTGTAAGTTCAATAAAACAAGAATTATTTATAAGCAAAAAAAAAGTTTATTATTTATTATTAGCAGGTGAATTGGAGAATTATTTGGAAAAGATGATGTTATGCAAATGATGACCGTTACGTTGCTGGCACTCTTCTAAACGGGAACGAAGATGCAGCGATTTAATAACTTTTACAACATACTGTTCAGAGACGAAGCAAATTTTCACCTGAATGGTCATGTTATTAAGCAGAATTATCGGCACTGGGCAATGGAGAATTCGAGACGAAAGCATGAACGACCCCTGCACAGCCCAAAGGTCGTTGATTGGGCCGCTATGTCTGCTAAAGTGTCCTTATTTTCATGAAGATCAACGAGGCCGAGCAATCTTCGTTCCCGTTTACAAGAGTGCCAGCAACGTAACGGTCATCATTTGGATAACATCATCTTTTCCAAATGATTCTCCAATTCACATGCTAATAATAAATAATAAACTTTTTTATTGCTTATAAATAATTCTTGTTTTATTGAACTTACTAATACCCGATACTCTTTCTGGACACCCTGTACCTTCGAACAGGACAGCGAAAAAAGCTTTTGGAGCTCCCTCAGTACGGATTTACCTCCAGCCTTTAGCAGCTCTGTAGTAACGCGGTCCTCTCCAGGGGCTTTTCCATTTTTAAGCTGCCCAAGAGCAATCTCGATTTCGCCAACGCTCACTTCTGGCAGGTCTTCAGTGTAATGGCGATTTAACGTGGCTCTAGAGTCCTCATTTTCGGGATCAGGTCGACATGCATGCGAAGCGTATAACCGGCCATAGAAGTCCTCTACCTCCGAACGGACTGCCGGCTTTGAGGCAACCCGGCTTTGAGGCAACAACTTCTCCACTTGCTGTGGTCAGCTTCGTCAGGTGGCTTCTTCCGAGAGATTGTACGAACACCTTAGACCCCCGATTTTGCTCTATAGCTCTTTCGATCGAAGGAGTATTAAAGCACCGGACGCATATTAAACATTGGTACACATATTAAATTAAAATTAACAGTCTTCAGTCCATGAAACCCGAAACCATGATTCTAAGTTTTCGATGACATTGGATTGCTTAGATTGCTGCTCAGTGTTGTGAGTCTGCTAACTTTCATCCTATTTTGGAATGTCTAACGTCTTCTCACATCATGGTGCTCTAACTTAAATGTAAACTTGCTTTGCTATGCTTACAATACTTCTACTCGCTATAGTATCCAAACGAAACAATACACTGACAGAGGAAATTTAGACAACTGAGTAGCGCACAGTAATTCCCCTAATCGGTTCTAAAGCGAGTGCCTAAACGTATGCATTATTTGCGGGAATCCCCGAAAATGGGTTTCGTTTTCAAGCATAGGTAATGTGAGGGTTGCCATTGGTGTAAAAAAGTAAATAACTACCGATGACGTAATCATCATCTAGACCCCCCTACCCCCCATGTCATCCAAAATAAGCAAAACAAAGACCCCCCCACCCCCCCATAGTGCTTACGTAATACTTGAACGGCCCCGTCATTCAAAAAAGCAGAAAAACAATTCCTGCTTTTTTGATGTAAGAAAATGTAGAGTCGGTCACCCTTCAAATTTCATTCTCATCATTTCATAATTACCTATTATTACCATATTTTCGAATATAAATAGTTCTAATTATAAAAATAACAGTTCTCTATACTAACTCTACTAAATGGATCAATGCCCCTTGGCAGTTCTTGACAGATTTTTCATTAATAAATAGCTTTGGCAAAACTTATTAAGGCATCAGCAGGTGTGAAATGAGCTCTAGATGCCTATATTTACTACACGTTTATTTCCAACCGCCTGCACGGCCAAGGTCGTGTCTAAATTACACAATACAGAAGCATTATGTTAACAATGTTTACGATCTCTGTTAAGGGATCGTAAAGCCCAGGGCTACTAATTTACGAGAAATGGTATTGGATTCTATATTATTTTAATAATTATTAATGATATTATAAATACATAATTTGGTTTTCAAAGATAAGAAGAGTTCTCTATCTATTTTCTATAGAAGTAACGCGGACTCGAGTAAAAAGTTTTTGGTGTGAAGCAAGTGTGAAGTATGTATATTTTGTTGCCAGGCGATTAAATAAATTTACTAAATAATATATCATTCAGTATATTCGTCTTTCGTTACTTTATTTTGTTTTGATTAAATAACTAGAAGGCCAGTTCTTTTATATAGGTAGGTAGTGATCCTGCCCTACTCGTGGATTTGTTTTCCACCCAGGAAATAAGTACATAGGTGATAAGCATTTGCGTTGGGTTTGTGTCTGGATATTTTAAATTTATTTTTAGCCTTGGTTAGGTCTGGTACCCCGTGATTCAGCTACTTTGGGCTTATCAATGTATGTGGTGTTGTCCATCACATACATTAACTCTATTTTTTAATTAAGCCTCGATAACATCAAAAATACAATAACAGAACTGTCTAAAAATATAGGATACCTGATATATTATAGCCACATGTGTCAAAAAACACGCAAAACTATGGAGGCTTGAAAAAAATTATTTTTGGAAGACTTGCCCCAGCAGCGTTGATATTCGTTATCTGTTTTATCATTCAACATTATGACTGGCAAGTTTATCATGTATGTTTAAAGACCATCTGTTGCACAAATGTTGTATCACCATGTGCCGACGCCTTATATGTTGATGTGTAATTTACAGGTCAGAGGCAGGCGACATTCACGGTTGACCTACTTCGCCGTATCTCGATTTATTAAATATGTACAACTTTTTGGGTCCGATCCGAATGTCTTACGGAAAGCTAGAAACATTTTTCTCTCATAAAAATTCTTCTCGTCCTTTCTTTGAATGCAAGTAATGCTCAAAAGATCTCATCAAAAGCATATTAAAGATTTGCGGTAAAGAGAAAAAGAAAGATTTTTTTATACACTCAGCGGCAAAAATAATCGCCCACTTGGCTTTTTCCATACAAACGTGGTCACTTTAGCGTCTCATAGATAGAAAACTATTTGCAGCTGTGCAATGATTATTACGTCAATGGAGAGGCCAAACGCCCAATTGTCGAATCACAGTTACAAAAATTGCCAAAAACCGCTCAATTTTCTCAAAAAGGAAAAAACACTAAAGTCAAGTCAAACTTCATGTTACGATGTATGGAGCGTTGAATTCGGTTTATTGTTTTTCCTTTTTGAGAAAATTGAGCGGTTTTTGGCAATTTTTGAAACTGTGATTCAAAAATTGGGCGTTTGGCCTCTCCTTTGACGTAATAATCATTGCACAGCTGCAAATAGTTTTCTATCTATGAGACGCTAAAGTGACCACGTTTGTATGGAAAAAGCCAAGTGGGCGATTATTTTTGCCGCCGAGTGTATATTTTATTGTAAATATAATAATGATTTGGTTATTTATATGCACAACAACGAAAAACCCCTTGCATTAGTGCTGAAAAGGAAATCTTAAGCTCATACGAGCCCTCGTGGAACGACTCTGATTAAAGTGAAGTAAGGTGAGACTAGTATGACATAAGTGGGCCCCTCTTAGCTCGCTCCACATTCGAAGGGTACCACGACTAACTAAACGACCGACTCGGGTACATTTTTAATGAGTCTTCCTCTCAAAACGTGACGGAATCTAGGCCCTAAACTATTATAACCGTTTAATAATTAAGCAGGACGTATACACGTACACGAAAACTCTTGTTATTTTTTAAAATATTTTTGCAGGGAGAGCTATCACAATGTTACGAGAAGTGATGTCAGAGTGTTTGCTTTCCAGCAATATTTTCGGTTCTATATTTATATTTTGCTTGGGAGGTGTGCCAGCCGGGTCAGATCGAGAATGAATGTATTTAAATATACCATAATACTCTCATTTCTCAATAAAAATAGGTGAATTACTATTTGAATAAAAGCTAGTGTAAAAACCAATTAGTAATAGCATATAAACACATTATAACAGTTCGTCATTACATCGAACTGATTTAAAAAATAAAACTGTAAACTATAACAGTGAGATTAAAAGATTAGATAACGAATACGGGAAGCGAGAAGAATAGGGAGGGACTGATCTGCAGTAAACAATAAATCACCACAGAATGCGTGTTTTTCACTCCAATGGGTCTGACACAATGGCGAACAGAATCGATACAACTGGGAACGGAACATTCAAATCTAGCTGGGAAATTAATACAGTATAGTAAGATCAAATTGTGAATTGCGCTTTGTTATATGTAGACGTATATTATGTATGTTAAAAAATATACGCAATATTTACTTCCACGGTAAGGTACTCAAGTTACAACAGTAAAAATCTCTTCTTAGTCCGATTTTGTTAATATTCCATTACAACTCTCTCATTGCTCTGTTTATAAATTAAAATTTTGTCCTAACAATAATTGTCCAATAAGCTCAGGAAACTTAAATTGTATGTTAAGTTTAAATGTTGGACAAGCTTTAATTTATTATTTCAATTAAGCTTTGCCTGAGAAACTTCATTAACATGACAAACATAAATTATTTTGTAAGAATAGTAAAAGAACTCTAGGACAGCCTGAAAATGAAGTCCTATCAAATCATCAAATCGCGAGTAGACACCAAATTAAAAAAAAAAAAAATACAGGGCAAAGAAATAATAGAGTCCTGTTCTGTTTAATTGTTTTCGTTGATACTTTGTTGGGGATCGTTAGTATCGTTACATAGGTATTTCCTCTGATAGAGTTAAATGAAATGATGTGAAGTTTACAAACTTGTGATAAGGTGCCACTTTTGGCGACTGGTCTACTGGGAACTAATCTATTTTTATGGTGATAATATTATTACATTTTTATCTCTTTGTATAGAAAACTATTGTTGTACGTAGAGTTTGCATTGGTAAACATTGTT
The DNA here is from genome assembly GCA_949319885.1 of Mecyna flavalis. Classification (NCBI taxonomy): domain Eukaryota; kingdom Metazoa; phylum Arthropoda; class Insecta; order Lepidoptera; family Crambidae; genus Mecyna; species Mecyna flavalis. The sequence continues at coordinate 8,606,408 of OX439426.1, forward strand.
CAAATTATTGTCGATTAAAAAGAGTAATAGAGTATAAATATCAATCAACATTCAGAAGCCGGTGATATAATTATTCTGTACATAAAGTAAATTTTGATTTTGAAACATTGTTATAATATTATTAACGGTCATTTCAAACTCCTATTGACAAAAGAATATTATATAAATTTCAAAAGATAAGATTAACATGTTATAAAGAATTGTACAATGATACAAAGCATATTATGTATTTCATATATTCATATCAGATCTGACATGTTATCAAAATAACTTTCGATATCGCAGTTTTAATGCAGTCAGCATTATGAATTTTGCACATAATAAATATCCGATCGAGAAGAACCACATATTGTTTGTGTTCCAAGATAGTTGTGCTAATAATACCTATTAGTAGACTATTATGAAATTCTACAATTAAAGACCGTTTAACTTTTTAAAACTGGATTGATTTATTGCTTCGTGCTGTTGTATATTTTTAAGTTGAATGACACCGGCGTGTTATTATTACATCCGTTGACAGGTCCGGCACAAGAAAGGTCAAATTCGAACTACATAACTAACTACAATGATAGACACTATCAATGACTAACTACATATAACCTATCACAAAATAAAAAGCTTAAGTGCAAAGTATTTGTCTATCCTGTAACCCTGTTATTCTAAAACTATTCCATTCACCTACTGCATGCACTGACGTAATGCCTATATACAGATAATTAGATACAAAGCATAGTTCGCTCACCAAGTAGGGGTGATGAGCAGGAATCCAAAAATCCTTAAAGTATGAAACGTTTGCAGACACTGTGTGCTAACACCAAGCCGTTTTTTCACGCACTACTAGCAGTATGGAAACATACGCGTGTAAACATGCACGTGAGTCTCCGGACACTGGCTGGAGCAGTCGTCGGACGGATACTATCGTGTTCGTGATTCACCGAACTGTTGTCAGCCGTTCTCTAGTCACTACCGGCGAAGCAGAAGCAAACGCCCAAACTATTCGCTCTGTGCACGCGTCTCGGTGAGCCATCATAATGACTCATTGTGGTGACGTGCGATACGACTCGTAATGATGGCAAGTTATCATACGACGGCATTAGAGCAGCACAGGAAAGCAATCAATAGCTGGCGATACCATACGACAATGTTGAATATTTTATGCCAAAGCCAAAGAACATTTTACCTAGCCTAGGAAAAATCTATGCGATTATAGTTTTATGTGCAGTAAACCAGTATTAAAATCAATAATGTTATACATATTTAAACATTATTTCCTGCATGCAATGTCATCAGTGCCTATTAAGGTGCGGGTATCGACGAGACAAGTGAGCGGAGATGAGCGAGGAAGGAAATAAACATACCTACATTTATGTTTTTGGAAATGTGACAATAGGTTACACTACTGATTGATTTAGTTTAGACACCTTAACTGATTCCTTAGTTAATTTAAAAAAAACCGGCCAAGTGCGAGTCGGACTCGCCCATGAAGGGTTCCGTAGCAGCAAGTATCATCATAATATAAAAGTTCTTGTAGTTCTTTGTAAGTTTGATCGACGTTTTTGTATTTGAGTTGATTGAATGAGAGGAAAATTGCGGTTTACGATTTATGACGTTTTAAAAAAAAACTAATTACTTGATCTCGTTCAAACCAATTTTCAATGGAAGTTTGCATGGTAATGTACATAATATATATTTTTTAGTTTTATCGTTCTCTTATTTTAGAAGTTAGAGGGGGGGTGACCAACATTTTACCACTTTGGAAGTGTCTCTCGCGCAAACTATTCCGTTTAGAAAAAAATGATATAAGAAACCTTATTATCATTTTTAAAGACCTATCTATAGATACCCCACACGTAAGGGTTTGAAGAAAAAATTTTTTTTGAGTTTCAGTTCTAAGTATGGGAAGCCCCAAAAATTTATAAACTAATTACTTGATCTCGTTCAAACCAATTTTCAATGGAAGTTTGCATAATAATGTTCATCATATATTTTTTTTAGATTTATCGTTCTCTTATTTTAGAAGATACAGGGGGGGGGGACCAACATTTTACCACTTTGGAAGTGTCTCTCGCGCAAACTATTCAGTTTAGAAAAAAATGATATAAGAAACCTTATTATCATTTTAAAAGACCTATCCATAGATACCCCACACGTAAGGATTGGATGAAAAATTTTTTTTTGAGTTTCAGTTCTAAGTATGGAGAGCCCCCATAATTTATTTTATTATTTTTCTATTTTTGTATAAAAATCTTAATGCGGTTCACAGAATACATCTACTTACTAATTTTCAACTGTATAGCTCTTATAGTTTCGGTAAAAAGTGGCTGTGACATACGGACGGACAGACAGACAGACAGACAGACAGACAGACAGACAGACAGACAGACAGACAGACAGACAGACAGACAGACAGACATGACGAATCCATAAGGGTTCCGTTTTTTGCCATTTGGCTACGGAACCCTAAAAAGTCCTTATACGTTCTCTAGGGCAGAAGCTGGACCTTAGACTAACATGCATCTGATTGCACCTATACAACGCGTTCGCCAGTTAACAATTTTTTATTGGACAACATCACATAAAATGTACCCCAAAGTAAGTAGCGGTTTACGGATATCAGAAGTAAAAGTGGGAACAGTGTCAATGTAAGTTGTTAAAGTTGTTGTGATATGGTTATCTGAAACAACGAATGCACCGCAGATGTATATATACATAATTACATACCTACTTCGATACGAATAAACATCCAGATACAGGACAAATACAAATGTCCTCACCCACAACCAAAAGCACCATTCACCTTATATACTCGTAATTGTGGGTTAGTAGTCGATTCGCTGTATAAATTATGTTTTTGAGAGAAATGTTATAATGTACATACCAATCAAACGCGCAAGCGTACCTATTAGCCTCAAAAGGTAAGTTTGGTTTCATAGAGTCGAATTAATTGTATTTTCTTAAGTTATAAACATTGACACTTGTATAAATCAAAAGAAGCTATACATAATAGATCCTATTAAAATAACGATACCGTTGTACTGTCTGAAGAGAAACCGATATTTACATGCTACCAAATTAAATATCAAGGCCCATTTTTTCGGGGAAAGTAATTTTATGTGAACTTTACGGACTAAAATCCCTCGAGGCAAGCAGTACCTATAGTGAAAATACATGTCGGTAATCCTAAAATGTTCATCAATATTCTATTTTTTATGTGTATGCGTGTAGGTATGTAAAGAATGAGATTAAATTAATCTTCTTTTGCCAAATTATAACTTTTTGTGAAATTCCGTCTTGACATTTTCAAAAAATGTGTGGTTTTGTGGAACAGTGGCTAAGCCGCTCGGGTATAAAAACACGGAGGTCGTGGGTTCGATTCCCACCTTGGATCTGGTTGGTCCCTTTCTCTCTCTTTTTCAGATTCCGACTGGCTAGCTACCACCCCCACGGGTGAAATCTGCCGCCATCAGCAGCTCTGGCTGTGCTACGGCAATATGAATGTGGGAGCCAGTAGGTACACGTCTTAAAATCAGAGGCTCGAAGATCAAATGAGCCTTAAGTCTGGCAGCACATTGAGCGACGCTTCCCAGTGAAGTGTCCCTCAATGGAATGGGCCGCAGTGGCCGCTTACTACCATCGGGTGGGCTGCGTGCCTGTCTGCCAACTGACCTAGTATATTAATAAAAATGGCAATACAATTTTATTTGAACTTGAATTTAAAGGCAGATTATAAAAAGTATTAACTTTGATTTATAGTTAGGTACCCGGCATGCTTTGCAAAACCGTAGAGTATGACCGATTTTTATTTATTTAAATATTATGCATTTACCAACTAAAGAATGTTTTATATTATGTATTTTAGACCTAAAAACTTGATAGATGATAGTCGTTGAAACATAATGCTTGGTCAGGATTTTCCGTTATTATTATATATTTTATTGATGGATTTAACTGTTTTTAACGGAAGTGATAGATTTTTTTTATAAACGCTGCAATTTATATAGTCGCGGGTAACCAAACACCACCGGAAGATATTCAAAAACTCCTGCTCCCTTTTATTCAAAAAGCAAATTGAAATACAAATTAAACTTACCTTATCAAAAAGTAGAAAGTCTGCAGATTATGAAAAAGTTCAAATGAAATTGTAATAATTGTTTTCTTACACGTACCGCATAATCGTGTGGTAAAAAGCTGTTGTTATGTTGCTATACTATTTACTATTTCTCAATGATTAGATGCACAGGTAAATAATTTATAGTCATCCCATTAGTCCAGTCAACGAAGCCTTAACTTTGCCATTTTAGAGGAAAAGCTGAAACCGGTGCCAAAATTTTCGTTAATGACTCTGTAATAACATACAAAAAATGCAGGGTCCGGAGTCACCGGGGTCATACGAAAAAAAAATGGAAAAGGGTGAAAAAATGTATTTTTCCTAAAAATCTCGAAAACTAACAGAAAAATGAGAAAAAGTTTCAGAAAAAAGTCGTAGAAAATTACTTTGTCTACAAAAAATGTTCTTATCAATTTGCGCGTATCGCGCACCGTTTCCTAGGAAATCGCGTACTAAGTGCGAAAATTCGCACAAACAATGTTTTTCGTTTAAATAGAGTTTTTACAAATTTTTCAATTAAAAATTATTTTTATGCATTCTACGATATCCCCAAAGAGATTTCCGTCTTATTTTTATTAATTTGGTTCTACATCAATATGTGCACTTTGTACTCGATTTGCTAGCAAACGGTGCGCGATACGCGTAATTGATAATAATATTTTCTGTAGACAAAGTAATTCTCTACAACTTTTGTCTAAAACTTTTTCTCATATCTCTTTTAGTTATCGAGATTTTTGGGAAAAAGTCATTTTTTCACCCTTTTCCATTTTTTTTTCGTATGACCCCGGTGACTCACGACCCTGCATTTTTTGTATGTTATTACGGGGTCATTAAGAAAAATTTTGGCACCGGTTTCAGCTTTTCCTCTAAAATGGCAAAGTTAAGGCTTCGTTGACTGGACTACATTGTTATCCGCCTAAGAAGAAAATATCACACTAGGTACTATACCTATTCAGAATACTTCAAATATACACTATTTTCTTGGGCATTAGCCAACTAAAGCATTGATTTTATCCTTGCGCTCCAAAACTGTATAAGGTTAAGTTTTCACAGTTCGATTTTCTGCATTCAACAGAAACTTTTACAAAAATTAAAGTTTTTGAATAAGTAAGAATAAATGCTAATTCTAAGAGGTGAGAAAAAAAATTCATAAATGTAGCAGGTATAAAAACCATATAACTATGATGCCAACTTTCTCACCTGAGTCGGCGACGACGGGACCTAAAGGATCAAAGCGCACTCTATGCTCGACGGCAGCACGGGCGGCACAAACCAGGTCCGAGAAAAACCTATGTCTTCGTAAGGCTAATTCATCCCGACCCACCGGCGTCGCTGGTGGTTCTAATTGACAGCCAGTTTGTGAAGGAGTTTCTTCGAACACTTCATCGTCGTCTGACTCTGGCTTAGCAATTATTCGCTGTTCAGCTATGCCATTATTACTGCTGGTCGTAGATTTAAGAATTCCTGAGGATTTTCGTCTAACACCAGGTCGTACATCAACGTTAGTTCGAGATAGCTCCTGCTCCAGACGAGCCAGCTCCTCTAAGGTGGCAGAATCTCGCCGACAATCTACAGAAAATCTCTTAAAATCTAAACGACTTCTTTTATAGTCTACAGAAAATCTCTTTTTAGATAAATCTCTTTTAAATTGAACGCGGTCCAAAATATCTTCAGCTCCTGTATCTTCTGCCGAGTCATCGAAGGCTACTTTATTTTTTTCAGGGGGATCTGTTTTCGGCTGTGTATCACATTCTTCCTTAATATTAACGCACATTTCAGATTTCACAACATCTTTAGGTGAACTTAACACAGGGGGTATATCCGTTTTGTTTGTGTCAGTTTCGACGACGTCTTCTTTTATTTTTGTTTCGTTATTTTCTGACATACTATCCATTTTTTCAGATTTTGATTTACTTTTAGTGACTTTTTTATTGGGCCGCGCACAGCAACTTTTAAACATAATTACAATATTTCAAAATATAGTATAAATTCTTAATTTCCAACATTGAGTAATTTGCTACATATTATCAACTCGTTATAACAGTTAATTAGAAAATTGTGCTAAAAATATAATTTCGATAGTAAACAACGTAGTTTTTAATTTACAGTTTGCATAATAATGTTACAATAAAAACGTAATTGTTATGTTGTTATGTTAGGAAGGTCGGCGGCCGGCCGGGCGCGCGGCGGCGGGCGACTGACGGCACTGACGCAGGGCGGCGAGACCAGGGAGGATGCGCCGCCCAGCGCGCCCGGCGCATCCTGCCACCCACATAGCACGCAGCTCTCGGGATTTGGGAGACCACGTTTCTCTTTAAGGGTGCTTTCTGTACCTCATTCAAATCTTTACCACATACCACTTACGTTTGATATTTAAAATAAATAAAATATTTAAAAACGCGCGTATTTCCGGTAATTAAACCTGCGTCACAGGTCACGACAATATTTATTTTCAATTGAAAAAAATATAGCCTAGGTGAACCTTGTACCGTACTGTTCACATTTACGTCAGAGATTTGAATAGATTATTATATTACAGACGGGTCTCTCGTTTTCGAAACAAAATATATAGTTATTTCAAAGGTGGTCAAAAGACAACGAAGACAATTACTAACGGGAAGGTAAAAATAGGGTAGGTAATGATGACATAATTTATATTCTGTCTGCATTTTGTTTATTACAAGAAAGGATTTACCAACATGACCTCTATGCTACTATTTCATTTACCGGCGTCATTGTCAGGTTTTTAGAAGTTAAAAATAAAAGGGAAACCATTTTCTGTCCGAAATAAACGTAAAACAACACAAAGAAGCTTTTGACACTTCGAAGAACAATAATATCAACACTCTCGCGAGACGAGTTATGGACATCGTTTTTGGTATCCATTTAAATCACAAATATAGCAATATCAATGTGACGTTTAATTATTATTTCGTATACAAATTTTAAACATATTTTTGGCTGTCTACTTGGTCCTAGGGGGTCCTGGGTCTAAATCCAGGATCATTTGTAATCGAGTTCTATTTGGAAAATACTCAGTCACAGTTCGGAGTCTGGCAGTGTAAAACCTCCCCAAGCTCCAACGACCGTTGACCCTGCGCTTGATCTCTATTCGTTCTTGTCAGATTGATGAATGCTGATGACGACCGATTTGGTGTACGGGCCTCGGGTTTGATCATCATCATCATTTGAACATCTCTTTTAACATAAGTAAATCAAACATTTGTTTTAATCAAGTCATTAAATCAATCTTTCACACACGATAGATACTAGGTATTAGATTTCACAAGCATTGGTAGAGTAGGTATTTCAATAGGTAATCTGAATTTTTTTGCAAAAAAAATAGGTATAGCATAAAGTTTTCGAACACTATTTAAATCAAATCGAGGTATCTAAGCCTTTTCGCATTCGCTCTTATGGCCACAGATAAGGTTATCTGTGCTTATGGCCGATTCGCCAAATCACGGTTTCTATTTTAAGTAAAGGTGTTCGTTATATTATCTAGCTTATTATATAATACTAATATAAAATTATATTCATATGTTATAATATATATCAATAGCAGGCAAACTTAATATAATATATTTTGTTTTGCAGACATGAAACATAAAAGTGTAAAAGCGCCATCTATTGTACGCTACGTAAAGTAGATTGCATACCAAAATTTAAAGGAAGTGATTTAATACGATTGCACAAGATGGCGTTACAAGTTTGAAAAAACATTAAAGTATAGTGCGACAAACTTATCTGTTCCGGTGGCGGCGTCGCTACTGTCGATTTAAAACTGTCATTAAATATCGTTTTTGCATAGCATTTCACGTAGTTCCAAATTTGGCCACCGGAACAGATAAGTTTGTTTAACGGTAACGTGTGTGAGCAAGACGCGGTTATAATAAATATTATAATCCCGTCTTACTCTCTCTGCTGTGCAAACGAATATAATATAAATTTTGAAGTTTGTAGCTCGTTGTCGATTGTCGTTGCGGTTACGTTAAAAATTCTATTCAAATTTTAGATCTAAATTTAAGAGATTTTCGGCATTAAAAAGGACAAAATTTCTTTCATTTTTATTAACTTGTTAACATTTTCCTGTTCGTATTTAGTCATAAAAAAAAAAATTATTTTATTCTATTGTATTGTAAGTAGTCAAATGTTATCTCAACGAAATCTTAAACGGTTTAATGTTAAGAATACATTAGTTGATTCGTTATGCTATAATTGTGATATATCATATTCCAAACCGGCAACGACAACGAACTAACTACGAAACAAATATATTATATTATCGCACATAAAATAACATGTGATTTAAAAATCACATATCGTTATAACGAGTTGACAAAAAGTAGTCGTTACGAGCACTCCTAATTTTAAGTAGAACTTACGGTTTAAAAACTTTAGTATAGTTCAAGAGTAACTGACAACGACAAAACAAGTATCTCGAAGCATCAGTTCACTTTATAAATATCAACTAAATAGTAAATAATGATATAATAACTTAACTAAATAATAAGCAACTAATGACATTGATAAATAAATATTAGAATTGCGGTCAATACTTATTTGGGTTCGTCGTCAAAAAAAAAATTGATAGGTAGGTACACGTTTTAATTTGAATTACACAGCATGATAAACTAGGATAATTTGAAAAAAACCTGTGGTAGCAGAGTGGTTTCAAACGTCACTTCACATACGTGTGGACAATGGTTCGAACTCGTCGCGCACCTACAGTCTTAATAGCTCGACAGTGACGGAAAACATGGTAAGAGAACCTATAAAGACGAATTGTTGTAGACATGATCCGTACGGAAGTCAGATGGCAGTCGCTTAAATGCAACGCCTGTACTTGTCAAATTGATCATGGTGCCTCGTTCGGGACAAAAAAGGGATAGTTACCCCGATCATTGGGTTCCAGATAAAACGCTAATTAATACTTTAATTATTTTTCGAGTAAACAAAAAAAAGAAGTATTAAACGTTACAAAAGATGTGAACACTTAGAAAGCAATAGGCTTAACATTTCCAGATAGGTGTGGTCGTAATGGGACTGAGGTAAATGAGCGACATTCTGAGACAATAGCCGCGGCCGGCTGCAACTAACGACACGAGAGCTGGGTGCAAGTGGGACGCGCCTGCGTATTACACTAGACAAATTGTTTTCTCCACTTCGACAGTTGATACATAAAACGACAAACGTTAACAACATTAACAAACCTTTATGAAACAAAATAAACAGATATTCTCGCTATTTTAACAATGAGTTCCAGTACTTCCAGCAGATGACCGCATTTTGTAGTGACCCTACGTGTAAGCAAGAAAAGAGTAACAACTATCGAGTCGAGTTTCTTGTTGGTTCTACTTGATATAAATAGCAACATTCCAAATCCGGTGGTAGAGTATATTAAACTAGACTAAAAACTTAATATTTCAACGTCTGCATCACAAGATTTTAGGCATATTTTGTCAAGATCACTTTTCTATAACTTTCAAAACAACGAGTTTGGAGTATAATCGAAAAAAAAAAACTTATTTTTGCTCTCCTGAAAATTGGGTTTTGTGCCTACGTCAATTGAGATTACAAGACTTGTAATCTCAATTGACGTAGGCACAAAATACTTAATATCGATATAATTTAACAGAAATGCAATCCATTTAATACAGTACGAACGCGCGCTGTACGTTGCCCTGTCCAAAATTAACAATGGTTGTATATTGATGTTTTCGGGAAAAATAAAAATATGTAGACTTAACATCAATAAATAACAAGGGATTATTTTTAGGTCCAATGATGAATATTTTCGTACATTACAATACTTTAGTCATAAAGGACACCAAAGCACATAAAAAACACTTACACTTTGAAATATTAAGATTTCATTTAGCATTATTTATGTATGTTACTATCTATGATTTACCAAAAATAAATCGAGGTATTACAATGACGTTGAGGTATTAGTTTCATTCTTGTGGTAGTATTTATGTCATCATTACGACATTGTTTACTCATAAAGTGTAGTTTCAATTCTTAATTAGTTCCCTAATTAAAATATAATTATATTTTTTTAGATGGTGAAAAGTGAAAGTTGTTACAGAAATTATCAAAGCATGCAATGCAATTTCCGTGGTTGGCGTGAATACAAAAGTCGACTTGCATGATTTTTTTTTATTGGCTCAATGGCTTCCTATGGTCATGACACATCCCTGTAAAAAAATTCAGCTCAAAATGTTGAAAAAAGGCGGTAAAATTGCCATCGTTCACAACTGAATAACTACACATTTACTAGGCGATGCCAAACTTTTAAACAGCCGCCCTGTAAAATTGCAATTTTAGACTTGTCAACTTATTCACGCCAGCCACGGATATGAATCGAATATCTTTCACAAGAATAAACAAACCCCTAGTTTCTCATTTACATTTATGCACAATATAATAAAATACATCACACTATCTAGTCCTCTTGCAAGCAAATGGCCAACTGCACAATCAACATTGAATAAAATAACTAGAAACAACATAAAATAAATGTTATGTTTTAGGGAATTTATGAAATAACATTTTAGTATTGTAGTAATTTATGACTAAAACAACAGTGTCCACACAGCATCTCTGGTGTGAAAGCTTATTTCTGCAATAGCTAACCCGCTTGCCCAACATGGAAATTAAAGCCAAGTGCTCCTAATACTTCGCGAGCTTTTGGAGAGGACTTAATCAAGTAGTGGAATTCAACAGGCTGATGATGATGAGTTATACACAATTCCTTATTTTAGAGATTTTCCTGATTGTATTTACTCTATTGGTACAGTCAAAAGCACGTCAGACGTAACACTTTGGACTTTGTACCGCTCTTATGTCGGGGGCATAAGCGCTATTATCGAACTGCACGTGTATACAGTGATGTGCTGTTGACCGTACAAAAGCATTTGTATTAACTGCCATTCTAGTTCAAGGAAGCATTGAATATTTACAACCTTTTTAAATACAGTAAGTCCAGTTACGACACAATAGAAAGTTTCAAAACATTATAGAATCTACGTCATAAAAACACCAGTTCATATGTTTCTTAAGTCCCATGAACCAGGATATTGTAATTTGCATTTGCACTAAACTCTTCCCAGCTGTTAAGTACAATGTTGGATAATAGAACTCTAATGCATTGCACATTTTTTAAACAAAAGTAACAGCACATAATAATCAAAAAGGGGGTAACATCATCTTTAAATAATTTAATATTTGTTTGTAATAAATAACACTTTTAACTGTGCAACTCTTGCTGAAGGAAGTCAATATCCCAAAAAAAAATTACCTTTTTAAAATCGATAGATAACTTTATCCCTATGAAAGTACTTGTAGACTGATTATTTTATTAATTATACACGTCATGTCCTAGCAATAAAGCTTAATAACATAAGCTATTTTATTAGATAATACAAACTTTACTTGGCTTTTCTTTTATACAGTAAACTTTAGTGCCTAGCTTCCTGGATCTAGAATTAGCATAAATACAATAAAAAATCGAAAATATCGCAAATTAATTGCGTTATTACCTACGTCGGTAAACGGACATTGAAGCTCCATAGAAAAATCAGTATAAAATATAATCTTACCTTAAATTTGAATTCAGCTAAATGTTGTGTCTAATAAGTTTACCACTGAAGCTATTTAACTGTAAAACACTAAAGAATGTCGGTATAAAATGATAAAAAATCAGTCTTATTTAGGTTATTTTGTCAGATCTGATTGCCACAGATTAAGCTATACAGAATAGATGCCATGCCATGAGATGATATGATGCCGTTGTTTCGTTCCGTTCGTTTTGGTGACCATGACCCTGAAAATGTATTCATGTTTACTTGCCGGTGCGGCCGATAAAAATACATTAGTTTTTCTATTGTTTTTATTTAAACAAATGATTTATGTATTTTATTTAATGAATACTATCGTGCACTCCTTAAGTAATTTTCCTCTGTTGTCCGTGGTCCATCCGTTAAATTATTGTAGTTTGAACTTTACTGTATGTATGTAGCGGGAATTTCAAAAATATTACCGTAAAAATAAGACCTTCACCAAATGTTTTAAGAAAATATTTATTACGAGATAACAAAATAAATAATTAACAAAATCTCTTAAGCCTGGGTTAATGCTTTAACATCAAAGAGTAATCAATCAACGAGCTAATATTAAGAAGGCATATTACAGTTCTTTTGTGATGGAATTTTCTTTATATAAAAGTAACCCATTATATTGTTCGGCGTAATTAATTACTTTAAGTAATTGAATTAATAATTGAACGAAAATTAATTCATATACTTTAATTTCAATTACATACAGTACCTAATTAAAATTACTGGAATTGAATTACTTTCATTGACAAATTACAATTTGTTATTATTACTCAATTACATTTCTGGCTACTTAAGTTGAGGTAATAATTGTGTGTGTATTTTTGGAGGATTTATGGCAATACTTTCATATTTCTAGACTTCTAGTGTTATAATCGGTTTTTTTTTCAATGTTGGAAGGCATTAACTAAACTAAATTTGATCGACCTTTGAATTTATTTAACCATAGATTAAGTAATAAGTAATTTAACCTAGAACTTTAGGTCACGGCCGGGTATTTAAACCACTAGACCTTTTAGTTATTGTCTTGAGCACTAGACCATCGAGGTACTGGACTGTATCTGTACTACAGAACATAAATAGGAATATTGATTTCCACAGATTTATAAAACTAGCGTTTTTCTTTTTTTCTTTTGCAGGTGACAAGGGTAAATAAAGTACAGTCTGTTCCACATAAGTTGTCCTTTAGCCGCCATATTGGTACTACTGTTTTTCGATACTTTCAATTTCTTGTTCTGAGCTTTCAATCTGTTTTTTGACAGATTTACAAAGAGTAGGCAATGCTGCCAATATGGCGGCTAAAGGACAATTTATGTGGAACAGACTGTACCTACTTAATGTTCCTTGGATAAGGATTGTACTGACTGACTGTACTGAGTTCAAACAATAAAACCTAAAAATATGACTTTGCAAAGTTTTATGCCGTATTTTATTACGTATGCAAATATGCAATATGCATATTTGAATCTTGCAGGGTTTTAAATAATAATGGTTGAGTGATTCTGTAATTAAAACACGAGTACTCAAAAAGTATACTACATTTATTTGCAAATACATATAACTAGTCCAAAAGCAATATTTGTAATAGTTAGACATCTATATTTGTATATTGTGTAAAAGTGTGCAGCGGAGTTGTCCCCTGTGTTAACGCGTCTGTATCGTCTCTCATTCTCTACGGGCTGTGTGCCGGAATCTTGGAAAGAGGCTAATGTGCAACCGATCCCTAAAAAAGGAGATCGATCAGATCCGACTAATTACCGCCCTATAGCCGTAACCTCTGTATTGTGCAAGATCCTCGAGCGAATATTAAATAAGCAGCTTACTCGATACCTAGAAGATCACTCGCTAATCCACGATCGTCAATATGGGTTTCGGCCAAAACGGTCAACGGGTGATCTTCTAGCCTACGTCACACATCTCTGGGGTGAGGCTATTGACAAGCGTGGCGAGTCACTGGCAGTTAGCCTTGACATAGCCAAGGCTTTTGATCGGGTCTGGCATAAAGCTCTTCTCTCCAAGCTCCCGGCATATGGTTTGCCTGCTCAGTTCTGCACGTGGATCGCTAGCTTCCTGCATGAGCGTAGAATCCGTGTCCTCGCGGACGGCTGCGCTTCGCGGTTCATGTCAGTGAACGCTGGTGTTCCTCAGGGCTCCGTTTTATCCCCCACGCTGTTCCTTCTGCATATCAATGACATGCTTCCTCTTGGAAACATTCATTGCTATGCAGATGATAGCACAGTTCATGGGGGATATAACGGCCACCCAACGGCTGGACAGGTAGAAACCGAAATGAGGCGAGCAAATCTTGTCATTGAGCTCGATCGGGTGTTGGACCTCATTTCTAAATGGGGCTCCGAAAACCTGGTGGAGTTCAATGCTAAGAAAACACAGGTGTGTGCGTTCACAGCCAAAAAGTCGCCATTCCTTCCCCTTCCTTCCCTTCAGGGTACATCTCTAGGCCTGCAGAGCAGCATTAACATGCTCGGTATGGATATTCGCTGCGATCTGAACCAAAAGGACTACATCGAAACTGTGATTAAAAATGCCTCACGTAAACTCGGTGTCCTGAACAGGGTGCGGCGATTCTTCACGCCTGATCAGTTGTGTCTATTATACAAGACACAGGTGCGATCCTGCGTGGAGTATTGCTCTCACCTTTGGGACGGCTCCGCAAAGTACCTTCTCGATGCCTTGGACAGATTGCAGCGCCGCGCTGTGCGTATTATCGGCAATGCAGAGGTCACTAACACTCTCGAGCCTTTGCAATTGCGGAGAGATATTGCGTCACTTAGCGTCTTTTACCGTCTATACCATGGCGAGTGCTCTGAAGAACTCTTTGACCTCATCCCTCCTTCTCCCTTCCTCCATAGGAGTACGCGCGCTGCTCTCCGGAGTCACCAATTTAGAGTTGCCGATATTCCATCACGCACAAAGAAATTCGGTGACTCGTTTCTTTGTCGCACCTCCAAGAAATGGAATAGTCTACCAGCGCATGTATTCCCTCCTTCCTATGACATAGGGTCCTTCAAACGAGGCGTGAAGAGGCACTTTGTGGGCCGGCAGAGTGAGGGTGACTGATGCTGCGTCCCTTACGTTGCAACAGTTGTCCTCGCGTCTGGACTTCATTTCCACTTAACATCAGGTGGAGTGGGGTCATTTGCCGGGCTAAGTATAAAAAAAAAAAAAAAAAAAAAAAGAATCATTCTCAATAAATACCTAAGTAATAATACAATATAGGTAATATTTATTTGAAGGCACAAAATCATATTGCAGAATTGCAAATACAAGCAAGTGCATGTTTTTACTCGGTATTTGTACTCTTCTAATTCAAAATCCAGCCACTATCTTAAAAAAAGTCTTAAACTACTCTTCTTTAATAAAAGAAATCAACACACTTTTCTTAGTTTCTATAAGCATGCATTACCTCGATTTATATTACCGTAACAAAACATAAATATTTATTATATATAAAACAGTTTGAGTAAGTATAAAAAATATATTTTAATTACGTATGACGTACAAATATGGACCAACTACACGTTAGCCGTACACTGATTTGAAACACATCAAATACAATGGCCCGCCACAACAGACACTAATTATGTAAATAGCCCTATTTGGCCCTAATGTTTTTTTTATTAATAATAATATTATAAACACTATTAATAATAGAAAAAAACTACTATCATATTATCGTTTCCAGTATTTAGCGCATAAATGTCTCCCTGATCGTATGTTGATCTACCAACTTTAGTCTACCAAAGCATATCAAGTTATCAACCATACAGACAGCAAATAAAATGAGTGATATAATTTATGGGACACCCAAAACAAAATATAAACCAGATATTTATTAATAAACAAACAAAAATCATTGAATAGATACTCAATTTACTAAACTTAAGCATTAAATATTGCAATCAAAGATAAATAATTTTATTTTATTGCTGTTTTTTTCTTTTTTAAAATCATCTAAGAAATAGAAAAGTACATAATCCTATAAATTCTTCAATGTAATGTTTCGTTCCACAGATTATTATTTATTAGTACCTAGACAATTCGATGTTACTTTTCTTACGGGAAATAATTTAAATCTTTTGATAAAATAGGATTACTCTTGAACACAAAATCAAGGCGAGGCTACCTATGAGCCAAATTTCCCGCGTACAAAGAATGATAATATAATCCTGATGACAGAATAGGAATGCAAATGGATGTTAACAAGTAAAGTAATAGTATAATGCGTAAAAGAATAACGTAAAGTAATTTCAAATATAAATTATACACAATTAATTATAATTTTATACACAATAAGTACTGTCCTAACAGTGGAATAAATAACATCATTAAGTATATTCTATATCTGTGCATGTGATTTAATGAAAGTTACACCTGAAACTTACACAGTACAACAATGGTATCAATTTAATACGACTCAAAACTGCCAAATTGCCAGGACAGATGCTGTCCTTTCCTAAAGATACAATAGCGTTCTTAACATCTAAATAGTGAACCCATGTTTATTTAAATTATTGGTAAAATATTCAAAGTAACTTATTTTAAATGTGTTTGTTTTATAGTAAAATTGTGTAGTTTGGAAACTTATACGATTTTAACCTCTTTATTGATGAATATTTTTCTAGGTACTTTCAATTTCATTTATGGGTCCCTGAAGTGTCAGGATAAATTAACATTTTTTAAGCCATCAAATACTAGTTCTGTAACTGTGATTTAAATCGTAATTTCACTGAACCTATAATAATATATTCTAGGGCCAATACAATAGTTCGTCTTAATTAGATAAGTTATCAAACAATTAACTATGTTTCGATGACAATAATATAATACAGGCAAACTCAAATTCATCACAATATATTAAGTTTTCAAAAGGAAATGTTTCTTTCAACTCAATGCACTAAGTACATGTTCTAACAAAATTTGTACAATGTCTGTCATTGTCAACTGTTTCTTAAAACTATCGTCACTACAACCATAAATATATTATGTACTAAATACAAAATGTAAAGTAAACAACAGCTGTTTAAAATACATATATCTATTATCTATCATTATGACTACTACTAAGGTTTTATTTTGGTCGTTCTGTAATTTATTTCCAGAGACTAAGGAATGTGAAATTATTGTTCACGGGAAATTTTATAAAACAGGAGAGGTAGATATAATAACTACTTAATTTATATACATTTATGCTGTAAGAATATGAATTCATCGATTCTGTCGCCCTGCATATTTGTCTGTTATGATTTTTGAGCATTTCACATGACATACAAACTCAAATATTTTTACTACGCTTGTCATCTATTATTACACCTGTATTCTAAAATTTACTCTTTCAACTAAGGACTGTGACCGAATTATATGAAACATATTTATTAAGGCTAATTTTAACACAAATTCATAGGGATTTTTTTTAATAACATTTAATTACACTCAGTTTAGTGCAAAAAGTTGATATACGCAAGGTACATTAACTTTTATAAAATAAGAACAATTTGCAAGTGCTAGCATTAAGAACCCATCACCCATGGTATGGTATACCTAATCACTATGGAATAAATAATGGTGATACAGGCAAACGCCGAAAAGGCAATTTACGTTTGTGCGAGATTGGATTATTGTATTGTATTTTTTACACGTCATTATTATGTTACAGGAATTATCAAATGCTCCAAACAGATCATTCTCTAGTTGAGCATGAAACAAGATTATTTTCGATTATCAATATGAATGTAATAGGCATTCAAATGTCAACCATATGATACAAATAAAATTTTGCCTCTATTTTACCATAAACTTACCCACCTCTGCCAATAGTGGTTGACACTAAAGAAACCGAAAGTTTAAGCCATTAAAACTAATTTGACTAGTTACACAGTTGATCATATTAAATAATATTATAAATACAATTTAGAACTAGGTGCTTCGTAAATTATATGTTCCCCAATAGTTTTAGGATGATTGACATAATTAGCCATATCTTAATTAATAATATTGTGATGGCAGAAACAATAAAAAACGATTAATATAATATATCTTGTTTAAACCTTTAGTAAAATATTGATAATGTTTAATAATTTTATTTTAAAAACATTGACTTTGGTTCAACAATCAAATGACAAAATGAAGTGTAAGTACCTAAAGTTTTTTGTGCTCTTTGTTTATAGTTGTACCTATACCACTTACGTCTACGGATTGCTTCATACCATTGAAATCCTAACAATGCCCTTGTAAGCGCGTGTTTCACACACTAAGCAATGGACGTGGTTCTGTTGAACATTTATCGTTGTTACTTTCACGATAACTCTCCGATAGGCGCATTTTGAAGCCACAAGTCATGGATGAAATTGTATAAGTCGTCGCTGACTGCAACCTGAAAATTATTTAAGGAATATAATTACTAAGCCACTCCGTCAAAATGAAAAAACTTCTAGTGACAGGCTAATTTGTTACAGTAGTTAACAACTTAAATAAATATTGGATAACCCTGGTGCATAGGGCAGGGTCACTACCAAACGCCCAATAAAGTCAGTCAAATCAATATTTAAATGTTGAAATTAAGGCCTTTTCCCAAATTAATAATAATTGCTCGGGAACTGGTTGCCTAGTGTATATGAAAAATGTTAATTACTTATATAGTAAATATTATAATAATGTCCACTACCAGGAAAGGCCTCCCAACATAAAAACAAAGTCTTAATTACATGAAAGGTTATTGGATTAAGAGTCCTACCTTATAAGGCGTAGGGTTCAAATTCCTCTTGATATCTTGTCGTAGCGTACGAAGAGAGGACTGCACCCTCTCTCGCACCTCTAGCAAAGGTTTCGGTTTGATGCATACGCGGCCGTCCTTCCAGTACACCTAAAATAGTAAACCAATTAAGTCAAACACGTAGGAAGAAAAACCAAAGTCAATACAATTTAAACAACCATTTAAAACAAAAAGCTTTCTTTTTGTAATTTTGATATTTCAACAATAAAAAAGCATATTAACTGATTCGATTCCTTATTTCATAGCTGTATCTCACAATCATACATGTCTTTATTTTATATATTTTTTTTTTGTTATAACATAAAATTGTGTTGTGTTAACTATATGTGTATATTATGAAAATATTGCTCAGATCACGAAGTCCACTATAACATTACAAAAAGGTATTGCTTCATTTAGTAATCAAATATTCTCTTCTTTTTCTAATTAAATAAGTTAAAAGTAAAATGCAAACGGCTGTCAATTTGGCAGCGTTGAAACAGCTTGCAATCCACCAAATTTTATTTTACGACAAACTAAACTCACTTTGTACAGGTGTTCGACTTTGCTGGGTATGACGTAGGCGCGCTTGGACTCTTGGAAGGGATGGCGGCAAAGCACCTTCTGGCCCACGCCGGGCGCCGGCTCCGACGACCGCTGCAGAAGATCGATCAGCGCGTGCCCGTCCGCACCGAACAGTCTGTATGCCTGGAGACAACAGTTTCAAGACATTGTACATACATCCTGGTGAGGTGTACCTCAATGGAATAGGCCGCAGTGGCCGCTTACCATCAGGTGGGCTGCGTGTCTGTCTGCCAACTGACTTAGTATAAAAAAATACATACAAACACGCATTTTTCCCGCAGGGGTAGGCAGAGACAAATCCTTCCATTTCCTACGATCCTGGATTCTGATCCTGGAAGCTTTTGCTTCTTCCACATTCATAAGTCTATTTATACATTCCCGTCGGTTTAGGGTGGTACTTCTAACCTTACCTTTTCTGAGGACATAAACCTAAGTATTTGGTCATGGGATGTCCCTCCCTTTCCAACAATTCTATTTACTTAGTTATTTGTTATTTCTTTCGTTAGCCTACCTTTACTTATCCTCTCCATAGGACCAAACCACATCTAAGCATATCTTTCTCGATGTTGGTCACTACTATCTGATTCAAATGCTATTAGGATAATAGGATAATACCTTTTGGAATTCACTGTCCGTAACGTTAGCAACGTATTATTTTGTCAGTGTGTGTGTCAGTCATCACTGTCGCGTAACGCAACTCCAAAAAGTATTATCCTAATAGCATTTGAATCAGGTAGTACATCTTATTTTATGCCGCAAAGTTATCTTATTGTTTCGTTTAGGGCTAAAGACATTATAGTTACACGTAATAAGAAGTTGATTTTCTTTGTTACTACTTAGTATTTATATAAGACCAACTAAAATGAACTTTACCCGAGTAGGTACTTCTGCGCAAATAGGAATTAAAAATTGTATAGTATTAATTTTAAATCATACCATGAAATCAGCCTGGTATACCGAGTGTTATTAGTAGACAGGCTCATTATCTAACGCACTGGCACTAACATCTTATGCAGGTGTGTGACTCAATTTTATCATTAAATGATAACGCTTTATGTTGTCTTAATGCACACGCCGTCTGATAGACCTTTAATATTATTAGATAATAATAAATCGTCATTTTGATAGGAGTTAAATGTTCGTGTTTGGATTCAGACATACCTCGTGTAATCGGGCAAAGCTATGAAATCAATAATTGTAAGCACATAGATAGTACTAATAATCACCGCACTATCTAAAGATATTGCATACTTGTAATTACATACGTTATATTAATAGTTGTTAAAGATCTAAATTGGTTTTTATTTCTCCTTCTGCATTAAAACAAATTATTTATTTTGGTTCAAGACGCATATTTAAAATTTTAAAAACATAAATGGTTGAATGTGAAAAATATAAAACCCCATACAAGTATTCGATGCATATATTATTTTTCAATAAACAATAGTCATGTAAACATAAAAGACAGTAGGAATTAAGTATAGTATAGCAAAGAAGGTGTTCAGTATCACCTTTCCAAAGACAATAAATGCGTGTAGGTATAGACTAAAATTGAAAAACCTTAGTAGGTATCTGATTAATTCTGTGTTTATAAAACTCAAAGGTGACTGACTGACTGACATAGATATCTATCAACGCACAGCCCAAACCACTGGACGGATCGGACTGAAATTTGGCATGCAGGTAGATGTTATGACGTAGGCATCCGCTAAGAAAGGATTTTGATCAATTCTCACGGGAACGGGAACCACGCGGGTGAAACCGCGTGCGGCCGCTAGTAATAAATATAACCCCAAAAACGATCCAGAGTTGCGTCTTGGATGACGACACGTGAAACAAAATACAATTTTGTTATATTTTTTACTTAATTCAATTTGACATTGGAATGACTTTGAAAAACTACGTAATATTACCTTAATATTACTTAGTTTTTCAAAGTCATCACACACATCCTTATCTTAGTTCAAGAACTTCTTATGCGTAGGTATCTTTACATTTGTTATCTAATTTAACACAAAGTCTAGCAAGCAAAGATTATATTAAGATCAAATGTGATAGTTCGGTCTTTTTCATGTAAATTATGGTTAATTATGGCGTTTATTAAATATGTTTCACTGATATGTAGATCGAAAGGTACGATACGATATCATCTTCATGTCAGAATGACTTTGCAAAACCTACTAATTGGTTGGTTTCAGAGTTTCAGAATAGGCATTATACCTGTATTTTAATAGCTAAGCAGTGTTATACAATTATAACTTACCTTTTATAAATATTATTAATTTTTCATAGGTAGGTAGGTATCTATTAATAAGCAGTCATAATAGTTACCTCTTTATGTCCAGGAATAGTCACTTTGCCGACGTCTTGACTTAGTTTGATTCGTGGTTGTCCATTTATTTCTACTAATTTGTAAACACAACCCAGTGCCGGTTGTCGTTGACACGTGACTGAAACATGCATAGATATTGGATGTAGTTGTAGATAAGACAAATGAACATTGTTGGATGCTCATTTAATGTTGTCTGTATCTAAAGTGGTTAGATTAGATGCATGCACCACAATAAGTAACTAGACGGAAGGTCAAACATTGTTCTACTTAAATATGTTTACTTCCGTCATTAATCATAATATAATTATATTTTGAAGGCAGGCTTGTTGTATAGACTATAAAAATTATAATAGTTTAGAAGTAATAAAAGCAATTGTACAACAAATACTATCAAAACAAACAATTGCAAATCAGTTAAAAAAACAGGTGAATAAAACTGTTAAAAAAATACAATACCTAAATGCGTCCCGATGCCGAAACAATCGATCTTGTGACCTTGCTCATTCAAACTCAGTATGGTTTCTTCGTTGATGTCGTTAGACGCTACAATAGTCAGTTTGGAGAACCAGGGTAGTTTAAAGGCCTCCGCGATTTGTTCAAAGGTCTCTCTGGCGAGCACAGAGAGGTATGCTAGGTCCCCGCTGTCTATGCGGATGCCGACTGCTCGGTAGCCACAATCGTTCAACGCAAGCGCTACGGCGCAGAAGTTCAACAGCCCACTCCTGTTAAAAACGATCATTTTCAATCACGATAGAACTTAAGTACGGTGTAAAAAAAAGCAAAAAGCCTTATTTATATTATAATACATATTATATAAAATACACCCAGGTCAAACAAAAATTAAAAAGAAACTTTATTGAGAGTATGAGTAAAGAAATGCAAATAAAAACTTACTTTTGTAACAATAAAGATTTAGCTATTAAAAGTAATAAATCTTTAATTAAATAGTATTTTTAGATAGAAGTATAGACAGTGATTATTCTATCAGCAAAGTAGACCTTGACAAACCTTGAAAGGTTAATTAAACACAGTTATGTAGATGTACGTACATCCGCTTATCTGTGCACCCATGACATCATAGTCTCAATCATTTGACGGTTATCTTGATTAAACTTTTTAACATGTAAAATAAACATCTGCCTCCCCACGTCAGTTATTTATTTATTTATTAGGTCTATCATAATTAAAAAATAAACCATTTGTATCATTTTGAATTAACTAACAGCACAAGAACAAATTATTATGGTATGGTTGACTTAGTATATGGATAAATTCGCTAACTTAGTATTCGATCGTAGAAATAAACAAAACTCAAATCTCAACTATACATTTAGCAAAACTTTGACCTCTTTTGTTTTTAAAATAATCGAATGGCTGGTAGTTACTGTATTTGAAAAAGAAGAGGTATTCCAAACTCACAATATGCGGAAATTGATTAAAGAAACCGAATAATATAAAAAAATGAGCAGCTGAGTGAAAAGCTAAACAAGACTAACTATGTGTTAAAGCTGACGCTGCGACTACTGGCTCTGCTACTTTATAAGTAGGTAGGCACTTAACGAGAAATTACGGGCTTGCGTTGAATGGAGACTCTGTAATGTAGTTATGATGTCATCGGTGGTGTAGCATAATACTAACTCGTATGCAAGTACGATACGGTACCTCGCCTACCACTAAATCTAAATACCATGATAATTAAGTTCTATTCAAATACAAAAAACTAATCGAATAAAATTATGGATGATTAAGTGATGGATGATGAAATGTGCAAGCATTTACAATGTGTTTACTGTGACCATGTGCATATCCCTATACAATGCAACTGTGCCCAATGACTAAGATTGTCCCTATTATCGCTTGTAAGTCCAGGACAATACGTCACACTGAAGCAAATGTATGTAAGTCTCTTCGACCGTGTTTTCGTTTATTTACATTTGGTTGTAAATGAAGCGCCGTCCGTTTACGCTTCACTGAAAAAGCCAAACAAAATATATCGTACTACGGCCATGAGAAGGATGTTAGGGTGGCCCCGATGGGTAGCCCCGCGTGTGGTACGTGCTCACCCCACGTGTCTCCGTTCACGTGAGATCATCATGCCCATCCCCACAATGAGTAGAATATGTTGGATGAACCGGACGCATGCCAGCTTTTAAAATATGTATCTAATAATCGAAACTCCACATAACTTAGACATAAATGAACAATGCAAAACAATAATACAAGTTTATCAGACACCAAATGTCAATGTGATTCGTTTGATTGCATCTTTACCTCAGTGTGCGTTCGACCGTGCTATATCCATATGTACTATGTATCGGTGATTTTAGTAGTCTAGTATCATTGGATCCACAGTTGCGATTGTAGCCAGAATGCCCATTCATATGCTGCCTGTGTCGTGACGGTAAGCCTTGAAAATTATACCTCTTGACATCGTACGTATCCACTAGAGCCAAGAAACCTGTTGGGAAGGCTAGGGCGTACGAGATAAGTGCGGCTAATTCGCCGTCGCTTGCCTCCTCGGGGGATATGTCTATGATGGCGGACACGCGGTTGCGCCACTCTGTCGCAAGCTCTAGCAAGTTGCACGCCTCCTGCGTGTCCGCGTGTCTCAGTACTACGGAATGTAAGTCGTCCAGCGTGCTGAATGACGTCACGAACGAGTGCGCGTGAGTCCCTTTCACGGGGATGTTGAACATTTTACCGGCCAACACATTGCTTGTTCCATCGAAACCGCCTGGAAATAAAATTGCTTCATCAACATAACAGCACGAGGCAGGCAAAGTTGATTAAAAACAATAAAAATTTCCATATTATATGACATTTCACTTATTTCTAGTTACTTAAAAATAAGATAACAGCTAGATAGTTTGTATTAACGTAACATGTGAGAATAAACATCTGTGTATTATGTAGGTACTTATGTAGCTCCAAGACACATAATATGACATACTTAATTTAAATTCTAGTGAATATGAGAAAGAACTTTCGCAGAACCTACAACAGATTTATATTAGTGTCAAGGGAAAATCATTCTCTGGTGTTATTCAGACAACAGTAACATAAAAAATGGTTTTTATATGCCTAAGAAGTTATTTATTGTAGTCGACAGAACCAAATTCTATGCAAATGGGTCGAGATCATCATAAACTACATAAGTTTGTTATAGACACGTGTAGGTACCAGGCAGATCGTCGAATTTTGATAGCGCAGGTTGAAATTCCTAAGTTTGGTAGGCATGACTAGCGTTATACCAGTGTTCAAGGTTCGCGAAACTTGCCTGATTAAACCTATTAAATAAAAGTATATTCGCTATTGGAGCTTCTTATGAGTCAATGCCGCGGCGTGTGTTATATTGCTCAAGTTTGAACAGGGCGGGCGGGCTGTGCCTGGCACGGTGGGATCGGTTTCACCTGCCCGCCCGGCCCGCGGAAACACGCTAATACAATCAATAGTACGAAAACAAGTTAATTTACACTGTTTACTACATTAAGCTTAGCCAAATACCAACACATCATAATTACCAAAAAGTTACATTTCATTTGAAATAAAATAGTTATTAAGTATCTCACTAGGTTTATGCTACAATTTTTGCCACAATATTTATAAATCGTAGAAGTACCTACTAAAAAAAACATGCCTATCAGAGAACTTTTTTTACTCTTTTGGGCTCCTAATCAATAAGATTTTTTGCAATAAAAACGCAAAAGGCGTCTAATGAATAAGGTTAACAAATACTTTGAAAAATTGTTGAAAAAAATATTCAAGAAATTCTAAATTGAAACGAAACATCAACTACCTACGTGTTATTTATGTTTTAAGTTTCAGTTTGATGCATTTTTATGCACATTTTTTTACAGGGTGATCGAAAGTTCATTGGGGAATGCATTATTGATGTTCATGCTACACCTGATAAAAATTTTTGTATTTCTTTCAAATGCGATAGACGCTGCTTATCGCTCCTCCTATGCGTCATAGATTTTTTTGTAATCGTAATCAATGCTTTAACTATAAAACGTCATGATAACCTTAGACTGTTTTATCTAATCAAACTTAAGTGTTTTTAATATCTCAAATTATAATCTTACGCTACAATTGCGTCTTTCGTAACATGATGATACAAAAAAAATGGCAAAGTAATTGTACTGTATGATATAGTCACTAACTTACAAGCCTTTCGTACGTCGCAACTAATGTAAAATGTAAAAGATGAACATTCTTCATGAGATGAAATCAGGCTAATATGTCAGTTCGTGACTTATTATTAAGTTTAGAAATTAAACAATAAATAGGTAAACCACCAATAACCCAAAATAAATTAAGAAATTGTGCACACCGATACAAAACCGAAAATTCAAACAGCTTCCACATCCTTTATTTATTACGAATACCTACGCGATTGTGAATTTATTTATAAATTAAAAATAAAATATTACCTATGTAAGCATATTTGGATGCGGAAAGTCCACCATCAGGTCCTTGGGCTCTTCTTAGACCAAATTCAAGTAAGGACACATTCTTGCCGGCAACCATCCTGTATCGTGCTGCGTTTGTTGCCATCAAGCTAAAATACAAGAGTAAAATTAACTTTACGTGAAATTATAAGACACATTCAATAATCCTTTTACGCATAATTATTAATCTAACTATACCTTGAGTCGATTCTAAAGGCAGTTTGTGGGCAAATGGTCATTGAAATAAAAAAAATTGAAACATGATAATTCTATGTTAGTTAATCCCAAAGTTATACTTCGCAGTTTAATAAAAAAAAAAACATAGCTCAGTAAAATTAATAAAAACCCAGTTAAAATACATTCAACAAATTATAATGTCTTTTAGTTAGGTCATTTTAAAACATTGGAAGAACAAGAATTGATACGAGCAACTCAGATACAATAGTTTGTTGACCCATTTAATGCAATCTGCGGGGCTCGTCTCATAATAGTAAATACATACAAGATAAATAGACAGGTACATAGGCACTCAAATATTGATAATTTCGTATGAGAAGCAATCAATTGAACTAGTCGAGCCTGACAATAATTACTGATAACACACGTTCGACATGCGGGCGCTGAACAATAACGATACGCCGCAAAAATAATATATTCATATTTACAGTTTTTTTATATTTCGGTGAACACAAAAACGAAGATGGCATTTTTTAAATAATTATTTTTATTTCTGTCTTGCATTGTTCCCGGCTCGTGTACAATACGTGTAAATGTGATTTTGCTTTGCTTTATTTAAAGTTGTGTAAAATATAAAAATCTCAACCATTTTTAATTTAACTTGTTATTTAATAGTGTAGTGTGATCCACGAAAATCTGTTGAAGTTAATTTTGTGGTTCATTCATATTAGAAAAGTAGTATATTCCCATTACAATAAACTGCCATGTATTCTCAATAGGTGCCTACATTATGTGCAAAGCTTTTATCCGCAACTACCGCGCTATCATGGAATGCCCTTCCGGCTCACGTGTTTCCTTCCTCCTATAATCCTGGGTTTTTCAGGCGGGGCGTGAAGCGGCATCTCAGCAGGCCTTCAGGGTGAGGGTGACTGGCTCAATGGGTACTATGTTCTATTGAGCCAGTCAACCTTGTATTTGGACCTCACATCCGCTTACCATCAGGTGGAATAAGGTCATCCTGACTGAATCTTTAAAAAAAACTATTCAGCGAAAGAGGGTTAGCATCTTTATATTCTCCTTCAATTAATAACACGGGGGAAAGCGAAAGAAGTCTTTAACTTTTAGCAATCTATACCCTACCTTCCAACTATATAAAATACCCACTTTGTTAAAAAACATAGTCTACGAAGATTGTTTAGTGTAATCTAGTACTACTTGGTCTGTATTGTAATCGTCCTATTCATTACATTGGCATACGCTTCTTAGACAAAGTAGATCTTATCACATAATAAAATAACAATGTACACAACAATACTATTGAAGTTTACCTATGTAAAGTAGGTTAATATGGTACTCTCAGTTTTACAACTGCACGTCATCGACGTACCTAAATGCAATTCTGATTGATAAAATATCGTCTTTAAGTGAATTCAAGAAACTTATTCGTCGTTGCGAATAAAAAACTGTTAATGTGATAGACAAAACTCAGTGGCAATAAAAACAAAAGTAAATAAGTATAACCAAACACAAACAGTTCGACTAAAATAACCCAGTAGGGCGAGCACGGACCACTACGGAACGGAGTTAGGGATTTTATAAACTCCGCTATTAAAATTCTCAGACTTTCGATAGTTGGTCGTGCTATCCCTAAGTGTTTAAAACACCAAGTGAGGTAGATTTTCTTAATTATATTAGTTATTTAGCTAAAATTTTGACTGATAGGTATAAACAAAATATTTCATAGCCTACTGGTATAGTACAGGTAGGCTACGAAATATTTGACTACTATTTTAGGTACCTACTAGTCCAACCATGACCAATGTGACTGACTTCCATGAAATAAACGAAGATCGAACAAGACAAGAAATTAAAAAGAAAATGATAATAGGTAATTACTAATATTCCTAAGAAATGCTTTCTTTATTGAAGGCCGTTTACGGTTTGAAGAAGTATTTTGAAAAATTCGATATCCTTTAGCAAGTATTATATAATATTAGATTAAATATAATAGAAAATCGCATTTTAGGTACATTAAATTTATAATGCAAATCGTTCCGAAGATTTTATGAAATAGGGCCAAGGGCGAATAATTATTTCACCGATTAATAATTTCCGAGTTAAGTTGAATTTAATTACAAAACTACGAAACATTCGTGTAGAATGACTCATAATACCGTAAAATAGTTTGTAGGGGCTATTGAAAAACTATCAGATGGTATACTGAATTAGGTATTTAGGTACTTCTAAGATTCTCAAGATTTAACGCAGCTGGTACAAAATCATTTTATTATAACACTAGCCTTCTGCCCGCGGTTCCACCCGCGCGTATATTCTTTTTTCAAATATCCCCCCTTCCCCTCACATTTCCGGGATTAAAAGTACCCTATGTCACCCGGGGTTAGTGTAGCTTCCAACAGTGAAAGAATTATTCAAATCGGTTCAGTAGTTTCGGAGCCTATTCAATACAAACAAACATACAAACACACACACCGCCCCTCCGTAGAACAGTGAAAAAAAAACCGGCCAAGTGCGAGTCGGGCTCGCCCATGAAGGGTTCCGTAGCAGCAAGTATCATCATAATATAAAAGTTCTTGTAGTTCTTTGTAAGTTTGATCGACGTTTTTATATTTGAGTTGATTGAATGAGAGGAAAATTGAGGTTTACGATTTATGTCGTTTTAAAAAAAAACTAATTACTTGATCTCGTTCAAACCAATTTTCAATGGAAGTTTGCATGGTAATGTACATCATATATTTTTTTTAGTTTTATCGTTCTCTTATTTTAGAAGTTAGAGGGGGGGGACCAACATTTTACCACTTTGGAAGTGTCTCTTGCGCAAACTATTCCGTTTAGAAAAAAAATGATATAAAAAACCTTATTATAATTTTTAAAGACCTATCTATAGATACCCCACACGTAAGGGTTGGATGAAAAAAAATTTTTTGAGTTTCAGTTCTAAGTATGGAGAGCCCCCAAAATTTATTATTATTTTTCTATTTCTGTATGAAAATCTTAATGCGGTTCACAGAACACATCTACTTACTAATTTTCAACAGTATAGCTCTTATAGTTTCGGTAAAAAGTGGCTGTGACATACGGACGGACAGACAGACAGACAGACAGACAGACATGACGAATCCATAAGGGTTCCGTTTTTTGCCATTTGGCTACGGAACCCTAATTAAGGGGCTTTTAGGAAACGTCCGAAAGTTTCATTTTCTTGGCCTCGCGATGTCATATTCGAACATACCGTGTTTTGTTTCATCAATCTAATGGGCTATGCTTTTCTTCATAGAGAGTCTAAAAATATGTTTACCAAATTAAATATCTTAATTATCAAGATTTTTCATTAATCATTAATATTCATTAATTAAAATAAAATTAAAAAATCATTATTTTCAGTTATATACATAGATACATGGAAAATTTGATTCCTGATACCCATAACACAAATTATGATACTTACTTATGGGATCAGATCAGTGTTTATTATTTATTGACCGAAAAATGAGGGTACAAAAAGCGGTCTTAATGCTAAAAGCATTCTTTACCAGTCAATCTTTGGGGGAAGCTTATTTATCAACTACCAGTCATAGGCTCATAGCCAAACCATAACTGAATAGTCTGAATAAAAGTTAGAAAAATTGGCAGTTACACACAAAACAATTATTATTGTTTGCGTGACCTAATTAATAGTAACCATTTAAAAAAAAAGTACCACAATAAATTAAGCAGAAATAATTGTAATTTCTAAATTATCTTTTTCTGACACATAAAAATATATCATTAATAAAATAACTAATAAAAAATACCAAACAATCTTATCATTGTAATACATGCACCTGCACCACTTTCCATGTTGGTTTTCATGGTGCAGAATTATTTTTCATTTTCTCAAACATAAAATCAAACCTACACAAATTTATGCAAACCCTAGCCACTATACCATTAACATTGTCCGTAGCTTTTATAATACATGAGTCATCATATTATTGCTAAGCTATGTCAGTGGCACTTACCTTGCAAAATTAACGAGGGTCAATAAGGTTGTCTCCAGTAATTGAGTAATAATAAGTGGCCCCTCCACTCTTAACAACGGCACCCTGAAATATTTCCATGTTAATAAAATTTCAATAAAAATATAATTATCATATTATAATAAGAAAATAATTTACCTAGGAAACACAACAGAACCCTCCTCAATTGCACTCAGCTTAATATCCTTACATGTAAGATCTTTCAAATAGGCAAAGAACTCAGGTTCAATGTTGTCCGGAAGGGTTTGCATCAGATATTCAATATCTGAAATTGTTGAAGTACATTAGCTTTATAGTACGAGTACCTATTTAAAATTGTAACACATTCTTACTAAAAATTACAACTTTTATAAAATATCTTGTCAAAAATCTGTCTCATTAAACCTCAACTAAAGTGAAATGCACTATTTTTAATAAATACAGAAACTTAGAAACAATAACAAACCACTATCAGAATAATGAAAATTCTCCAAAAACTTTAAACACTCTTCAAGCCCAGCAAATATTGTGAATTCTCCTTGAAAAGGGCTGGTGCGGAAAAATAAATCAAACACTGCAACATCGTTAACTTTGCCAGATTTCCAATATGCATAGGCCATGGTGATTTGATAAAGGTCTGCAAAATCAAAATAATAATGTTAAATAAATATAAGTATAATAACAATAGTCATTGTAATATAGATGAGATTTGCAAATAAATGGTACCTATTTAGTAAAAATTGCATTATCAATACACATGTAACATGTAAATTTTTATTTTTATTTTAATTTCTGTGCATCTCAAGAATTATTAACTACCCTCTTTTATTTTTAATACATTAAAAAAACACAGTTGTCACTGTAACTTTAATCAATCTCACAACTAATTCAGCTTTGCTATGCGTTCTTTACAATTGAATTATTAGAAGTTAGAACAATTTGATGCTGTTCTGTTTTGAAATAGCTTCTTCATTAAAAGATACGACAAGTATGTACTCGATCTTTTAAAATTCGCTCCAAAATTAAAATGATAGGTGACACTTTACTTACCAGTAAGTAAGGGTTGCACAATACCATTTTGTCTTGCCATTTTAATTTTGCAGTTCAATTCGTGATTAGACATGATCGTTGCAAATTAACTAAGAGCAGAATCGGTTACGAACGTCGACAGTGCACGGTATCTGTCTGACAACTAAAAAAAATAAACTCATTGTGATCAACAGCTTCTATTGCTTATCAGCGCGCCAAACACAATTTGACATGAGAGATTTTAACGCATGCGCACTAATTTTCTATTGACTACACAAGTTTAGAAGGTCACATTTGAAGGTCAATGATTTTTCAAAGTTATTTTAATTAAAAGTTTATCAACTTTTATTATTTTTGTGCTAAATTGTTTAGACCAAGTTTCAACTTCGTCGATTTTCGAAAAAAAAAGTACACGTAGTGATGTGACTAATTAATAATTATGAAGAATATGAGTAACCAATTGAAATGTCATAGAAAAGAACTCCAATTCTTTACAAATTATTAATAGTCCTTTTAAACATACAATGGGCGATTCTCTGACAGGCCATTTAAAAAAAAGAAAGGCTTCGAAAGCTTTACTACATAGATGGCGTTGAACGAAGTATGTACATCTATTGTTACATTTGTTACCTCTGGTTTTGTATCTAGGAGCCATAATCTTGATTCATTCTTCTTCTTCTTCATAATGAATGGCTTGCTTTGTGTTTTTTATTAACAACTCCGCCAATTGTAATTTTTTCAGGAATGAAAATGACATCTGACAAAAACAAAACGTGCATAGGTGGAATGGCGCCATCTATTGAGAACTAACAAAACGGGCTGTCAGAAAATCGCCCATTTCAAAGACCGGGTGTTAAGCCCGCTCTACACTTAGCCCGCGAATCGCGCGCGATGGCTGCGAACGGGCGCGAACGCTAAGTGTGGAGCCGTCTCCTATTTTATGCGAAACGGCTCCACACTTAGCCCCTTCGTACACAAGGCGACGCAAGTCTCCGATACTCGGCGACTTGCGTCGCCTTGCGACTACCGCCATACAAATCCATTGAGGCTCGTACACTAGTCGACGCGACTCGCGTCGCCGACATTCGTCGCGCGACTCGCGTCGCGCCACTTCTACGATACCTGCCTGCCGAAGTCGTCGCTACTTAAGTCGCGGCGATTTTCAAGATGGCGGAGCAGTTATTGAATATTAAATTTGTTTCTGAGGTGGAGAAATATCCTTGTTTATATAACTATACTGAACTAGCTTACCCAGTGAACTTCGTATCACATACCTCTTAATATAAACCTTATTTATTTAAACCCTATCTTTTTTCCATATTTTCTCATCGTTTAAACCTTCCCTGGACTTCCACGAATATTTCAAGACTAAAATTACTCAAATCGGTTCAGCCGTTCTCGAGTTTTAGCGAGACTAAAAAACAGCAATTCATTTATAAATATATAGATAGGCAATTCACGTCGCCGTGTGTACGGACCGTTCGCTACTCGATACTCGCGGCTGGATACTAAAGTAGTATACAACATTAGTATCGGAGACTTGCGTAGCGTTGTGTACGAAGGGCCTTAGCGTTCGCGCCCTTTCGCAGCCATCGCGCGCGATCCGCGGACTAAGTGTAGAGCGGCCATTAAAACG
Organism: Mecyna flavalis; assembly: GCA_949319885.1. Lineage (NCBI taxonomy): Eukaryota > Metazoa > Arthropoda > Insecta > Lepidoptera > Crambidae > Mecyna > Mecyna flavalis. The sequence continues at coordinate 8,639,130 of OX439426.1, forward strand.
TTCGAAATATAGGGTAAGTACTTTTTCCACTGGTATATAACTTCCTCAAAAGTCGTTTCGTTCCTAAAAAGACAAAAAAATGTGCATACAAAACAAAATAAATAGATATTTTTTACATTGAATCGAGATGACGAATCAATTGAATTTTGTAAGTTCAATTGTAAGACAATAAAGCACACACCATTATTTTTTGACGTATGTCAGATCCGTTCAACCAATCAGGAATTCCGAAGGCAAAAAATATACTAAATCTATGCCGAAGGCGATGTGAGTGAGAGGGATAGAAGGATATCAGGGATGTAACAGGAGGTAAGCTTATCGAATCCGAAATTGGAATCGAAGTTTTTAAAGATTGATCGGAATCGGAACTTGAATCGGAGGCAGAGAGAGACAGATAATGAAAAAATCAACAAGTTTCAAATTAAACAACAAATTAGGTAAATTAAATGTATTTATATATTTATATATTTATATATTTGACCGCCTCCGTGGAACAGTGGCTTAGCCGCTCGGGTATATAACCCGGAGGTCGTGGGTTCGATTCCCACCTAGGGTCTGGTTGGTGGTAGGGCTTTTTCAGAGTCCGACTGGCTAGCTACCACCCCCACAGGTGAAATCTGCCGCCATAATAGCTCTGGCTGTGTTCCGGCAGTATTAATGTGGGAGCCAGTACACTTGAAATCAAAGGCTCGAAGATCAGATGAGTCTACAGTCTGGCAGCACATTGAGCGACGCTTTCTGGTGAAGTGTCCCTCAATGGAATAGGCCGCAGTGTCCGCTTACCATCAGGTGGGCTGCGTGTCTGTCTGCCAACTGACTTAGTATAAAAAAAAAAAAAAAAAAAAAATGAATTGAATCCGAAAATATGATATTAAAGGTATTTCATAAACAAACATGTATGTTATGTATGTGTACTACAAATAATAATAATCCACCAATAAACGAACTACGGGAGAGGCTATGTCCATCACTGGACTGAAACAGGCCGATGAAGATGATGATGATACCTGATAGACTCCAAAAGTAGTGCGTTATACTTCAAAAGCTTCGAATAGAGATCTTCCGATACAAGTAAATACGAGTATGTACTCGATACTTTTTATTCGATACCAAGTACTTTTAGCATCGAATCAATCTTTCGATACTTACTCGGTATCGAAACAAAAGTAGTTGGTATCGAATCGAATCAAACAAAAATGACCATATTATAAGGTATCTTATTTAAAATTTCCGAACGCATCAGAGAGAACGAGAGCGACAGCCTTTCTTTCGCTCGGTTGGCATTGCCGGACCGACAAACTTATCTATTTCGGTGGCGGCGTCCACAGACTAGATAGAAGATAAATCAGACAACCGACCACAGATCAGTAATTTATAGCAAGCTACAACCGACTCACGTACTGTAAACATGGGCTTTACGGAAAAGGGGGCCAGTGATATATGACAGCTCTTTTTTTTTTAAATTGTGGTGGTGTCAAATGCAAAGGCATTCTATTCAAACAGCCACTTTATTTATTTTGGTGTATTATTTGCAGGATTACCCTATTTGAAATAAAAGGGAATTCATAATTTCATATACCCGATACATGAATTCCCTTTTATTTCAAATTTGAGCCAAAAAAGATCATTTTAAGAAGACTATTTAGGTGAAAAACAAAATAAAACAAGTTAATTACTTATTAATTGATTTATTTTTCAATTTCTTTTTGTAATAATTAATCCTTCTGTTGCATATTATTTGGTAATTTTCTCCTTTGTAAACACGTCAGTCCCTTTCAAAATGTTATTAATAGTATTCCTGTTGCATAAATCCATTTCTCACGAGTTTTATCATCAGTCGGAAATCTGGAAACAACAAATCGCTTGAAATTCCCTGAAATATGGGGTAATTTTGGGGAAATTTTTCCTTTCATTAGGCATCCGGAAATCGAATTATGAATCTACTAATTATTAATAAAATTTCAGTACATAGACATCTATGATAATTATTATGCTGGCTTCTGATGTAAATTTGTAATAATAAGCAATTATTTTACCGGTTTGCATGTCAGATGTTTTAGAGGTTATATTTAGAAATAATTTTTAGATATTTCCCATTTATCAAGTTTTTGATGATATAACTAATGATTTAGCGCAGAAACTTGGTTCCTGTGAGATTTGAGAAAGAAATACGTGATCAAAATTTATAAAACAGTGTACTTACGTATGAAATGTAACACCCGCTTTTTCTCTTTGATTGTTGCTTTTGAAGCCAAATATTGAACACTCTACCATTTTGTATGCTAGACACAAACGTTCCACATTCGATTAAATCATATTAATTTAGGTAGTAATCCACAAAACCTTTAATTTCTTTGGCACTTTAATGATTTTTTTGCTCGCTCAGTTTGATTCAGTTTGATTTGAAGTTTGAACTCTTCTCTATTCTATTTCCTCTTACAGGAATCTCAATAAGACTATCTCACTCTGTCAAAGCATGTCAGCAGACCCTTAAGCGAGCTGGCGGGGGAGAGGGGTTACGACCACAGATTACGAAATGTCATCTGAGGTTGGCCCCCTGTACCACAGATATAACAAACGCACCAATTTTATTACTTTGAGTCAAACGGCCGTGGCGGCGTCGCTACTGTCGTTTTAGTATTGTCATTAAATTTCGTTTTGTATTGCAAAAACTGACATTTCACGTAGTTCCAATTTTGGCCATCGGAACAGTTAAGTTTGTCGCACGGCCGTTTGACTATCGGGTATATGAAATTATGAATTCCCTTTTATTTCAAATAGGGTAATCCTGCAAATAATACACCAAAATAAATAAAGTGGCTGTTTGAATAGAATGCCTTTGCATTTGACACCACCACAATTTAAAAAAAAAAGAGCTGTCATATATCACTGGCCCCCTTTTCCGTAAAGCCCATGTTTACAGTACGTGAGTCGGTTATCTGATTTATCTTCTATCTAGTCTGTGGTTTGTCGTAAAGCGGAATGTGTGACGTGCCGCCATTTTATTTTGTAATGTTCAATTTGTTTGTTTGCTTTGCGTTGCGTCCAGCCAGCCAGTGTTCAATGAGCCACAATGTCGCAGACAAGGAACAGATAGATTGTCTGCAAAATACTTAGAACAATTACTGTTTTTGGGCAATTTAGATGCCAAAGAGTTTTTTGTTTAATACACTTAATAAGTAAAAGGTGATTTTTCTTAAATAAAAAATAATTATACCTAATTACTTAGTTTAATTTTTGCCCTCATAAAATTACTATCCTTGATTTCATTAAAAAAATCGAAAAGTATCGATATACTGATAGTAGGCATTATCGATATACTGGTATCGATATACTGATAGTAGGTATTATCGATACTTTAGGAGTATTTCCTTGATTTCATTAGGAAAAATCGAAAAGTATCTATATCAGAAGGTATAGAAAAGTATCGATATGAGTATGTATCGAAAAGTATCGATACTTTAGGAGAATTTTCTTGATTTCATTAAAAAAATCGAAAAGTATCGATATGAGTAGGTATCGATACTTTAGGAGTATTTAAATGAGTAGTATCGAAAGACTATTTGAGTACTACTCATATGAGTAGGTATCGATACTTTGATGGTATCGGAACATCCCTAGCTTCGAAGCGCGACGGATATGAATTGAATGAACCTGTCCGCAGCCGCTATTTGCTATGCTTCGACCTCCGATAAAACCTCCGGTTTAAAAGTTTCAGAACCGAAATCGGAGTTCCAACATAACGGAATCGAAGCTCGGTACATCCCTGAAGGATATCATTTCATTCGCTTCCTCGGAAGTTCCTCTTTCCGTAACCAAGGAGCTAGTAAACTACACAAAAACCGCGCATCGAACTAAAATCAATAAAAAAGTTGTCATCGGGATGGCGCCCGGTAAAGGTTCACAATATTTGACTGTCAAATAGATGCACAAAAATAACGTTCTTGATTGGCCGGCCCCGCTCACTTAGAGATTATTAAATTTTAATTAATTAAATTAAATTTTGAGATTTATTCCAAGAGATCTTCATTAATGCTCTTTTGCACTTAAAAATCGATTAAGAAAGTCAATAAAATTGTTTTGTTTACCACATTATACGTAAAATTCTATTGGTTGCTTATATAAGTAGCTGAAAGAATGTGATTTTTAGGAAAATGTGATGCTTCCATCCATTCACCCCACCACCCTCGTACCGCGTGTGCACCAAAATCTTTTTACTTGCTCAGTGCACCAAAGAAGTTATAAATATAAAATCAATGAAAGAAATCGAATCGATTCTAGTCGATTTTTGTCACAGTTTAAGTTTGACATTAGTGGAATCACAGTGTTAAATATGCATGCAACCCACAACCTGTTAAATTATTAAAAAAAACTTTTGAATTCAAATAATTTCTTACTGTCTTAGAGCAATTTTATCAGGCCTACGACAGCTGTAATTCCAAAAAATGCGTTGTGGCGCCACTTTCGGTAGCCATGTTGGTGGCAGCCATTTTGGCCGTTGTGTCAAACTGACAGATTGCATTTTCTGTCATTCGTGTCGAAGCTCGTGTGCGCTCCGGGTCCTTCTCCTCGCTTTATTGCTTGAGTTGAGATTGATTCCAAGTTCCTTGCTCGATACGAATACTGCAGTGTTCTGGTGCTTTGGTCCGCGGCCATGGCTCCTATCAAATGCTGTGTTGTCGGTTGCGCTTCAACCAACACAACTCATCGCCTTTATAATTTCCCAAAGGACGATAAACTTAGGGCTTTGTGGCTGTCGTATTTGGTAGCAGTGAATTCCGAACTTCTTGGTCTAACAAAGGATCAGTTAATAAATAAACGTGTGTGTCAAAACCACTTCGACAAATACCAACTGGATGGCAAGGGTAATCGTCTCAAAGATGGTTATCCATGTCTGTTTTCTACTAAAGAAATTGAGCTTGGGGTGCCTTTATCTGGTAAGTGTATAAGCTTTCCGTCAAACGTTAGTTATTATTAGTATATTAAATGACATGGCTGTTTTCAATGTATACAATCTGTTAACCCTTAACTGTAGTCGTGGTCTAGTGGACCCACGACTCAATCAAATCTTTGAACGCCTGTAAAAAACACGGCATGTGCCTCAGAGCCTCCAGCTCCTAGATAGCTTCCTACAGTTCCCTGAAGAGTGTTGAGAGGACCAGACATGCTTCCAGATTTACATTTAGATAATTACACTAATATTTTTAGTATGCATACATACAGTAATTATTTGTCTGTTTCTTTATTAAAGTTATTGAGATTAACTTTGTTGTTTATTTTCAGGTGATCATTATGATCATAGTTACAGTAAAAAGGAAGAAGACATTGAGGAAATTGCGGATAATCCAGTGCTTGCCAAAGGTAGTGATACTCAATTTTCAATCACACTTATGATTTGGTGTAACATTAATGCCTTATTTTTTCATTAACCCTTTTCTTTTTTAGAACATCCAGTTGATCATTCATATTCATATTACTTTTTAAAATTCGACAACCGGAATTAGGGACTGATTTTTCGCAGGCAACCCTATACCACCGTGTTTATAATTAAATAATCTTTAATTTTTATTTAAGTTCAATTCAATAAGCAGACCGTTGCAAAATGCTAGTATAGATTTACCTGTTTATACCTTGCTACCCGATAGTTGTGACCGGAAAAAAAAGGGCAACCTAACGTTTGCATGTTCTATGGGCTTCATACTTTCGATTGGTATATAGTTTATCTAATAATCACACCGGTGGAATGTTTAAAAAAAAAAAATTTTTCAATTATTAATTAAAAATACCCTGGACTAAAATTTGTTAGGCAACCCATATGCAATTTATTTATTGACATATTAAATTAAATATAAAATACGTTTCGTGAAATAAACATCTCGGTGAAGGTCGTTTTATAACGGGATCTTAGACTATAAGATATTTACACAGTAAAACTTAACCTATGTGTGAAATAGTGTGATACTAGAATCATTCTCTTTGTCACTCACTTTTAATTTGAACACTTTGTCACTAATTAAACTAAAATGTTACTATCGTATATGATAGAAACACTTAGTTGTTATTTTTGTTTGTTTTTAATGTGTTTTTATACCTAATTCATTATGTAATATTTCAGAAACTACAGCTTCCGGTCAAAATGTCAGCAAGACAATGGCTACAACTGGCGAAGCTGTGGAATTTATAGATAAACTCTTTGATAGCGTGAATGGATCTCGAGGGAGCACTGTCCGGGGCAAACTGCGTGGACCAATAAAGCCGAACGCCCAACTGCACTCTAATTTTTGGATAGAAGCCAAAGAAATATTGAAAAATATTAAATTCATTGATGAAAATAGTAAGAAAGCCCGCAAAAATAATAAGGCCTATAATGTTCGAGTTCCTTCTCTTAATGGATGGGTTACAACTATAGAAAGTTTTGAAAGGTTGTCTAAACTCTTGTTTGAAAAATATCAGATTCAATATTTTTATCCTAGAAATGTAAATCAGGATCCTCTAGAAAATTTTTTTGGTAGGATCAGAGCCATCAACTACAGGAATGTCAATCCCGATGCAAATACTTTTATAAATGCATTTAAATCATTACTGATGTCAAATGTTATGGGTCCACATTCAATATATGCAAACTGTGAGGATGACGTTGGAGAAACGGTAGTAGATTTTTTAAAAGTGATATGCTCATCCAATGTTGATGAGAGTTCCTCATCAACATTGGATGAGGATAAAGAAAATTCTATTATATGCAGACCCACGACCCAAAACATTAGTAGTAACAGCAACATATCACTGAATCCAGTAAATGAAAGATTGCGCGTGCACTCTTCAGCTTATACAGCAGGGTATATATGCAGGAGAGTGACAAAAAAAATTAAGTGTAGGAGATGCTCTGAGACTTATACCGAGTCAAATAGAGATATCTTTCATAAATGGATCGAACAAAGAGAATACACCCTTTTGAAACATAAAAATTTAACCTATCCATCAAAAAAATTTTTAATGTTATACAGGGATATCTCGGGCCTTGTTCACGATTATTTAAATGGATATGCTTACAAGAAATGTGTGAAAAAGCATATAAAATTAAATATAATAAAGAAATATAATGTAAATTGGTTGGGGTGTACACATCATAAAACGGAGGTAAAGGAATGGATAATAAACCTAATTATACGGATCCATGTGCACAATTGGTGCAACATAATCAACAAAATTTTAAAAGGAGGTGTCCAAGAAAAACTTATTACAAAGATGTGTGCACCTCAACAAATTGCCTTTGAAAAATATAAAGCCCAAAGGTTAAGAGGGAAAATAAATAAAAAGTAAAAACTGAAGTCGTTTTATTTTTACATTTCTTTCAAATAATAAAATTAACCCTGTGTGAGTTCTCCATTGCACATCACTATGCTATCGATATTTTAGGTCTGATGGTTATCGATTATCGAGCCTCATAGGAAGTACACTGGGTCGTCACGTCACTAATTGACATTACGACACTAGCGCTTGGCGCATATTTTTTGTAACTAGACATGAACCATCGACTGTCCTATCTGTCTTTGACATAATATATAGTTATCTGTGAATTTTATGTGCATCAATAAAATTGTTATTTACAGACATGATTTTCGTGATAAAATTACTTCTATTTATTGTGTGTTAAGCTCAAGTTCTTTCGACTGCGCTTGGTGTTGTTTTCAGCCAACTTTCAGAGTCAGTCATTCAGTCATTGAGTGCGGGTCTGCGGAAGATTGCGCATTGCGCAGTAAGTACAGTGCCAGAGTTATACCTCTAAGAAAAATATCAATAATTATGAAGTATACAAAGCTCAACATCGCTATCTCTCAGCGCGCATGCGTTGTGACGCGTTGGAAACATAAGTGGAAAAATCATTACAATAAACTTCGCTACTGTGGTAGATGAACTTGCTGCATGCAGTTTAGCCATGGACACATCATTGCTAGGCAGTTTTGAAAGATGCTGTCGCCTTTGTGCTGAGGAGCAAGAAGTGACTATTATGATATTCAGTGAAGAGGCTGAGGCTATGCTTCTTAAAAACAAACTCAATCAGTACCTTTTAATTGAGGTATGTACCTATATTAATAATTGTACTATGAAAGTATGCTGTTGAGTCAGCTTTTTTTTTTATAAAGTTCCATTTATCAAGAGAAAAAGAGTCTTTGAGGTAACCTTTAAAGACAAATTTAAATTGTAGATTACTATTTTGTGTATCATTACAAATAAACTGCATTAAGAATTGAACTAAATGAAACTAAAACTGGATAAAACTTTTTACAGGTTGATGAGGATGATAAATTACCAAAAAACATTTGCATTAAGTGCTGCACAAAATTGCAAACAGTGTGTGATTTCATTGACACAGCAAGAAATGCACAAGAGGTCCTAATGAATCGGAGCATAATGATAGACCAGATAACGGCAGAGGAATGTATGGCCACAATTATTAAAGATGTTAAAATAGAACCGGGAACTGGGTCTGACGAAGATGGAAAGTTTACAGAAATGGAAGTCAGTGTTGATCCAATGGTTGTCCTTCAAAATTCTGAAGAGCCTTTATCTCCAGTTCTTGGAGACTCTGGACCAACATTTGAAGATGTTACTCATTTACATGACGTAGACAGTGAAAATGTTACTATTAAGTTAATTAGAAATGGAGAAAAAGAATTTGAAGATGATGATGCTGAAAAAAGGGATGACGTGGATGGAAGCAAACCAAAACCATTTCCTTGTGTGACTTGTAAAAGAAGTTTCTACACCGAGCTTGCCTTAAAAAACCACTCTTGGGTTCATATCAATGAAGATAAGACAACTACTCAATTCAAATGTAACTCTTGTAATGCTGGGTTTGACTGTAAGAGTAGTCTAATAGCTCATCTTAAAAGTCATAAGATGAACGGCATTTGTCAATTTTGTGGAAGAAGGTGAGTACAAATTTCTTGAAAAGATTTTATTTCTTAATGATAAAATTGTATAGTAACTAGATAGAAAAGTAATTGCAGTGATAAAAATTTTTAATTGACTAAAAAAATGGAAAGACGTGTGAATACCTACTAAGGTAAACTGGAATTGGAATTGGAATCTTTTCCAAACAATTATATAGTTTTAAGTCAGCAAAAAGAGTTGAAGTAAGATTTATTAAAACTGTTTAAATTAATATTTAGGAACCTGATCCAATTTACAAGTCTTTAATTAATTGTCCTCCTAGCCTGCTTTTTTTAACTATGGTGGTTTATCAACTATGTAGGATGTAATAATATGCACAGAGCATTACCACTTAAGTGAATTTAAGTGCTACTTGGCTCTCAATATCATTATAAAAACAAAATTTTTAAAATAACATAAACTGCCACATCTATAAAAGTGCACAACTGAGAGTTCAAGCAAAGGTGCTGTTGTTACTAGCCATTGCGAAAACCTTCATCATCATCATCTCAGTGTACTTATTCCTGATTGCATCCAGTATGGAGCTCAGGGTCCGCTTCGACTATAATCCTAGATTTGACAAGCCTGGTTATTACAATGGGAAAACCTTATAAATGTAATTTAATTTAAGGAAAGAATGTTCTATCACCTCTTCTTTCTTATTCTTTAATCATAGTAGGTATGACATATTATGTACTAAAATTTATCCTTAGTTATAAAAAGCCATGCAATGGCTCATAGTAAAAAGACTTTAATATGAAGCAATCAATAAAGTAATCGCATGTTACTTCTGTATCATTTTTAATTTTTGTTTCAATGTTCAGCTTTAGGACAGAACGGAACCTAATTGCTCACATGGCTGTTCATTTATCCACAAGTAAATCTTACACATGTAAGGTTTGTGGTAGATCCTACAATACAAAGAGCAATTTGAAGACACACAGCATCACACATAGCAATGAAAGACCATACCACTGCCATCTTTGTAAGAAGAGTTTCAAAAGGAATCAGGATTTGAAGGTAAAGAAAAAAAAGCAATGAATTAAAACTTCAAACATTACAGAACTTTTACAACAATAATGTTAGTTGTTATCTGGAATTTTGATGAGTCACTACTTATCTTAATTAAAGATAATCACCGATTGATGATATATTTTCATTTCCATCGCCTGTGGTATGCCGGGATTAAGACGATTGAGGGTGTAATAGATAAACAAAATATTTTTTGTAATTATGTTTATTTTGATTGCAAAACAAAAACCATTTTATGTTCTTTTATAGTCCAAAATAGTATGATAGTATGCTACCTAAAAAATTGTATACATATTATTATGACTTCCTAAAAATTTTATGTTATTATTACATTTTAATTTTAGAGACAAAACAATATTTCCATTTCAGTTTCATATAAATCAGCATACTGGTGCCAAGCCATACAAATGTCCATTCTGTGAAAAGTGCTTTGCAAGTTCGGGTAACTGCTACTCGCACAGAAGCAGGATGCACCCAGGCAGGAATGTCGAGAGCAAGATCCGGCGGCGGGCCACTATATCCCGAGAAAACCAGGTCCTCCAGCCACGTATTGTACCATCGAAATCACCTGTGGTGGCGGTAAAAGGGATCTTCAAATATCAGTGCACTCTGTGTGATCACAGCTTTATGAGAAGGGATAACTTTACAGTAAGTTTGTCATACTTATAAGATTTCAAAATATTTTTTTACATAATAGTACATAGTATGGGCGCCGGACAACTAATTATATTATTATACCATACTTTTTTTTTTATAAATATGGCTGAAACAAACAGACATATTCACACACACAAATGTTTGTCCGTACGGGGATTGAACCCCTTGTCCAGTTAATTTCATACAAACACAATAATTTGCTACTCAATTCTAAAGTTATGGCAAAATTTTAAATTTTTTTTTCAGATTAGTCAGATTGTCTGTATATAAAATATTAAAACTGTAATTATATTTTCAGTATCACATGTATCAACATACTGGAGAGAAGCCATTCCAGTGTTCATTTTGTACGGAGAAGTTTGTGACCCGCAAAGGTTTGCTAATTCACCATGACAAGGAGCATCCTACAAAGGATAGGCCACTTGCATTGCTGTCTAAGAATGTTTTACTCAAATAAATGAAGATGAAAGAAAAAATATAGCTAAGAAGGGGCCTCCCTCTTTAAATACCAAAGAAGATATTCTGAATGCAAGAAGTAGGGCTGCCAACTCTCAGGTACAACATTGTTGTTATTTTGTACTTCTATTTATTAGATATTTAGAAAAAATCATTAAATAAAAATAATTGTTTTCATAAATGTGTCATGCTGGCACATTTATTGGTCATTCAACCTTTAAATACTAAAATATTTAATATGCAAAGTTGAAAGAACAGGTTTGCCTTATTTTTCTATTAGTGTAGGTATTGGTACATTAATGATTGGGGGCACTCTTAGACTGACGTATATTTACGACTGAGTTGATTTACTGGTAGTAGCAACTCTGGCATGTACTTACTACTAACGTATACAGTAGCCAGTTTTTTGATTTGGAAGACTAAATTGATATTACCTGCTGTGTTACCATGTTCTGACGATTTTTAAATAGTGATATGACATTACCGCAAAAAAAAAATCTAATTAAAATCGAGTACCGAGGCGATTACGTTTTCTTAAGTTGTGTTCTGCAGGTTTAAATATAAAAAATATATATATTATTAATTAATAAACTTTTGATGTAATATAATCAAAAGGTTAGAAGTTTACCACAATTAGATGAAGTCTGAGCAATACGAGAACTAGCTGAAAAATATTATCTCAAAATTGATAGATAATGCGGTTCTTGTAAATAGACAGGTCACCATTTCGTAGTAGAAAATTAGAATCGTTGCCTTCTTTAAGTTGGCGTATAGGGCAAATTCACACAATGTTAAAGTCAGAGTCAATTGATTTTAACCGAGCACAAAAAAAATTGTATGAAAGGTATGTCGTCGAGGCTGGCGAGGGGGACCAGCATTTTGAGACTGCCTCCTTACATGTGCGTTACCCTAGCGGAAAGTTCAAAATATTAGCACGTCTAGAGATGAAACAATATAGAATAATTTGTGCATTATATGCTGTAAATGTGCACCAAATATAAAATTTGTGCCTAGTGGGGTTTCTGAGATATTAATGAAAATACGATTCCGCCAGCGTAACGCTTAAAAACGTTATCCTGGCGGAACGATTTTTACCTATTGGTCCTAGGACAATTTTAAGTAGCATAAAAGATAGCTTAAAGTTGTGCCTTAAAGTAGCCAAGCAGCGGCATTTGTGCCCCCCGTAGTTTTTGAGTAATTGTAAATGCCGCTGCAGTAACGTTTGGCTTATTTTCCATATCTTCAGAACAGCTGAACGTACAGAAATGATTTTTTGTGAGAAGATGCCTTGTAATTTGTGCAAATTTGTGCCTTCATAGTTATTCCAAAGAAATACATGGTTAATGATTTAAAAAAGATTTTCTAAAAAACGAAAACAGCCTCTGCCTTCTGAACTACTTACGATAGGCGCTGAATGTATCACGTAGCTGATGCCTTTAAGATACAAGGATCTTCTGACAAAATTTTATAACCCTACGTCTGATATTGACGAAATAAATCAACTTTTTGAACTGAAAACCGTTTACACACACTAAATTTCAACTCTCTACGTTCTGTAATTAACCGTAAATTAAATAAAATAACCAAGTAAGAACATATAGATTATTACCCGACCAAGTATGAAAGGTCATAAAAAAGCGGCCTTTAAGAACATTTACCGTACCTTCTTAATTTATATTCCTAACTTTTCTCTTGTTTGTACAGTGATGTAGAAAAGCGGTTAATTAAGTTAATTATTGTCGTTTCGAAAAAGTGAAAACAAATTACGAATAAGAGCCTACGTTGCTTTTTATTTAATGTTCTTAGTATAAATCTTTTCGTATTAATACTAAAAAATATTATTACTATGTAAACAAAGAACAAAATAACAATTTTTTATTAAACTATAAGGCGGAAGAGTAGTTTTTTATTTCATATTATCACCCCTCGACAACCACCTCTCTGATAGATAATCAAATTAAGATCACCCAATTTTTTCACCACTTGGAGTAGGTATATTTTTCTTGTTAGTTTAATTGATAATTGGGGCAGAACGGAAAGTGGACCCTCCCAAACAAAAAAGAATTTTCAAAATAGGTTAATAAATGATCGAGTTATTAGAAATGAAGCATTGAAAAAAAAACACCTCGATTTCACACTAAAACTTGTTTACACGAGTGTACCGACAGTTATCCTACAAATTTAAAGATGTTGGCTTGAAGTACTGCACGGTCGGTTTTTTATGACCTTTCATACTTGGTCGGGTAATAATCTAAATGTTCTTACTTGTTAATTTTATTTAATTTACGGGTAATTACAGAACGTAGAGAGTTGAAATTTAGTGTGTGTCTATTTGAATAAAGGCACAGATTTTTTGACAAAAAATGGGAATCGTTACGTTATTCAAACTCCCTTATTTGCGGCTTGAAATAAGTAAACAGTTTTCAGTTCAAAAAGTTGATTTATTTCGTCAATATCAGACGTAGGGTTATAAAATTTTGTCAGAAGATCCTTGTATCATATAGGCATCAGCTACTTGAGACATTCAGCGCATAACGTAAGTAGTTCAAAAGGCAGAGGCTGTTTTCGTTTTTTAGAAAATCTTTTTTAAATCATTAACCATGTATTTCTTTGGAATAACTATGAAGGCACAAATTTGCACAAATTACAAGGCATCTTCTCACAAAAAATCATTTCTGTACGTTCAGCTGTTCTGAAGATATGGAAAATAAGCCAAACGTTACTGCAGCGGCATTTACAATTACTCAAAAACTACGGGGGGCACAAATGCCGCTGCTTGGCTACTTTAAGGCACAAATTTAAGCTATCTTTTATGCTACTTAAAATTGTCCTAGGACCAATAGGTAAAAATCGTTCCGCCAGGATAACGTTTTCAAGCGTTACGCTGGCGGAATCGTATTTTCATTAATATCTCAGAAACCCCACTAGGCACAAATTTTATATTTGGTGCACATTTACAGCATATAATGCACAAATTATTCTATATTGTTTCATCTCTAGACGTGCTAATATTTTGAACTTTCCGCTAGAGTAACGCACATCCTCCTTACCATTGCGAGCAAAGCCCAATTAAGTTTGTCTGGACTCTGGACGTCGTAAAATTACAAAACATTTATATATGATGTAAAAGGCCTACTATTTGAAGAAGGGTTTCTTAAAGTTATAAAAATAGAAGATGAAATGATGGAAAAATCACTTGGGCCATAATAATACAATCGACGACATTACCGTTCGATTTGTCATTGAAATAGGTAACGATTCTGATGATTTCGAATTCTCTGATCTCAATCAATCAATCAAATTAGTTTAATTTACATAAATTAAAATAACTATAGTTAATTAATTATTCAAGAATCGTACAATAGGGTAACCTAGGCAATATTGAACTGATGCAGTTGATTCTTCTTCTTTTTCTGTGTTTATTAATTATGTGTCTGAATAATCTGAATAGCATAAATCTAATTTAATTAATTTTTCAAAAAGGCTTGACACCTTATAACTTTATATGTCTTTATTGCTTAGAGAGCGACAAACTTATCTGTTCCGGCGGCCAAAATTGGAACTGCGTGACATATCAATTTTAAAAACTGCTACAGGATAGTGTTGCCAGTTGTTGCTGTTACAAATAAGCCATTAATTTTATTTAAGTAATCCAAAGTAATTTGTAAATATTGAGAAATGGCATTCCACAATAATAAAGATGTTTTAATTATTATTCTACTTTTTTGTCAATAACAACAATCATTATAATAACAAATTAAAATGTTCACTTTTTGCACACTATGACAATAAAATTATTTTTATTCCTAAATGTGCAAAAATGATATTTAATGGCAATACTAAAACGACAATAGTGACACCGCCACCGAAACTGATAAGTTTGTCGAAAAATAAAACTTTATGTTATGACTTATATTTTCGATTTCAATAAACCGGTCGGTAGTGTAAGCTCTACACAAAAAAAGCTGGTATCAATTTATGAATTCACTTTGCATCTGTCAATTTAGTCTGCGAAAATAAAAAACGGACTACCTATATAATAATATTATTTAATATTTACGTATTACTTTCTGTTACAAATAAGCTAATTGCTAAGTAAAAATTATTTTGTAAGACCTATACTAATAGTTTAAAGTAGGAAAATAACCAGAAATCTTAATCACTCTAATTACGGTTTTTTACGTTGGCTTGTAAAATTATCATAGAATACTTGCCTATTTATAAAGATTATATGTTTTAGGATATCGCATTTTCTTGTATAATCTTCGTCAGATTTGCATTTCGGTTTTGGTCGAAAGATCCGTGATCTTTTTTCTTGAGTTGAAAAGTTTTCTTATTTTTCAAAATAACATCAATTAATATTTTTTATTGCCCTCAATTCAAGGCACAGAAACAGCCTTACACAGAATAATTGTTCTTGCAGTAGTTAGCTAAATCAATAATTGACAACCAAAACCAGTAGCTTTACATGACAAATCTTGTTTATTGTAAAAATAGTATATTGTATATTGTCATCTTTGTAAATCATATCATTTTCTCAATGACTTCCCCCTAGGTAACTAATATTACGTAGGTTTCAAAAATGAGCAATAACTAAAATTATTTCTGTATTTATTGACAATATGCCTTATTTATATTAAAAGATCTAGTCGCGTACTCGTCAAGTGTAATTAATACCATTTTAAAAATAAATAAAATATTTATGATGTTTGTGTATAACTGCCAACACAAAAATATACAAGATTATTGTAACAGTATTCCCCGTTTATTATATTCTTATTACCTCATGTATTTATTTCGAAGATTTGCGTTGATTTGGCAAATAAGCCGCCCCTAAATAATACTATTCGGCATTTTAAGTGTGTGTGATTTTTTTCTGATATTTGTTTACTTTTATGTTCATAATATATGTTCAATTAGCAAGTACTCGTAGTTATTTTTGTCATTATTAGTTAATCTATTCTACTTTTAAGTTTAGTTAGTACCTAGGTAAAGAATTTTGTGATTGTTGTGCAGTTAAAGAGTCACTTATAAGGTTTATGCTACAAAATGCATTTTCATAAAATACAAACTTCATGCTTTTAAAAAGTTTTTTATTAGAGTCTCAGAGTTCAATAACAAAAGATGGAATTTTTAACCAAATAAGATGATTGTAGGTGGTGAATTTGCAGCGAACTTAAGTTCGCTGTGAATTTGACATTTGTTTTAAGGATTTTTAGTTTGAAAAACACTTGGTTGTCGAAATCATGGTTGCATCATGATCATTAGGTACTTTTCTTAATTGATTTTCTCAAGTAAAAACTTATACTATCTAATGGAAAATTGCTACAAAGGGCTAGAAATTGTGAGCTACACAATTTTGAGCCCTTTGTAGCACTTTCTAATGGAAAATTGCTACAAAGGGCTAGAAATTGTGAGCTACACAATTTTGAGCCCTTTGTAGCACTTTTCCATCAACCAACGAACTCATCCATCGTTTATGTAACGTGTTTGAGTTCGTTTGTTTATGATTTTAAGTTTGTAATACATTTCTTTTTATGTCAATCGAACTGATTCTTGCAATTGCAGACCAGCACGCAGCCGAGCAAATCGTACCTATGCGGCCACTGTGGTCTTTTCCATTGAGGGACCGGAAGCAACGCTCACTGTGCTGCCACACTAAGCTCCTCGGGGACTAAGGCTGCGTCGCCAGTAGGCAAACTGTTAGCGGCAGACTAAGTTTGCGGCTGATCGATTAAGTACGCCTTTCCATATATTACAAATGGAGTGTCCACAGTTTGCTAGTTTTGCGCTCACTGTACGCAGTTTGCAGCATTACGCGCGCCGACCTCAGTGAGCGGCCGGCTCCCAGCAAAATCAGTTGCGACGTCCGAAAATTAAATTTCAGTTCACCACTTTGCGGCTCACTCAGTCTGCCTACTGGGAACGCAGCCTAAGTTTTCAAATGTACGGGATCTCCAATATTAAGCCAATTTACTGTGTACTGTGCTGTGTGTGTCAAAGCTCACCTGCTTTTGATTTAAGCCTTTGAATACACGCAATCTGTGAAGCCACCAATAACCTACCCTAGTTTTGTATGCAAATTTGTGGCAAACCTGCCTTTGCTGTGCATTGCTTCATTTTCT
Source organism: Mecyna flavalis (assembly GCA_949319885.1). Taxonomy (NCBI): domain Eukaryota; kingdom Metazoa; phylum Arthropoda; class Insecta; order Lepidoptera; family Crambidae; genus Mecyna; species Mecyna flavalis. The sequence goes on from OX439426.1 coordinate 8,656,334, forward strand.
CATACAAAATCGTATTGCGTTAAGTATGAATAGTTCCTGATGTTGCATGACAATGGATCAACACAGCTAAAGCTGTTAGATTTCTTGATTCCCAGCGTCTCGGAGAAGACAAGCAGATAAGCAGAATATAATTTATTGCGATGTCATTAAACATTTGGTTAATATACGGTAATTAATATTCATAATTTTCCTTTGTATGGTTTGAAAGTACCTTGTAACTCCACCGAGGTGGTGGTCTTTGTGTCTTGGCATACATAAATAAATAAATAAAAAGGTGTGTTGCGTGCTTGGTGGCTACCTACAAGGCAAGCTAAGAGGGAGATAGGTAAGGCAAGGTAAAGCAAAGCGGGGTGAGGGGCATCGTTCTCGCGACCGGTCTGGCCGCGCGGGTGGCGCGGTGCGCGTGGGCAGGGGCCGCGGCGGGCGGGGCGTGCGTCAGTCGCGCAGCGAGCGCTATACTAGAAGTACGTCGGGTGGCGTCGCGCCAGCCCGTCGCGTGCCAGTGTTGTGTCACAGCGGTGGGCCAGGTCGGTTTCGAGATTTCTTCGTTCCGACACAACCATGGCTCTCAACTCGGACGGTGAACAGAAATCGAACCTGGTCCTCCGCGTGGACCAGGATTCGGACTCGGTTCTACAGTCATTGTTCGACACTGTGCTTAAGCCGGACTCGAAACGGCCGCTACAGGTGCCTCTTCGTATGCGACAGCTTCCAAAGTCGTTCTTTAACCCGCCGTCGACCGGTTCCAAGTCGCCATCTGTGTCTCACTCGCGAGAAAACTCGGCTGACTCGGCGTTCGGATCGTCGTCCGCGACTGGCGCCGCCCCGGTGTCGCACTCCCGGGCGCACTCCTCGCCGGCCAGCCTGCAGCAGACCTACGCCGCGGGGCAGCAGACGCAGCCGCAGCCGCTGCTCCACCAGCACGCCAAACACAGATCCTATGATGTCGGGAGCCATCTCCAAGATGATTTGGGGCCACTTCCAGCTGGATGGGAACAAGCACGGACACCAGAGGGACAGATATATTACCTCAAGTAAGTTGAGACAACCAATTTATCTTATAAAAACCTTATTCCTTCTTTACAATTTATGTATTTTACAGATATTTACATCTTTACTTGTATAATTATTACCAATACACGATATCTTCGATCTAAGAGGACGGTATAAGATTACTGTTGGTTCTACGTATGAAAAATACTTAAATATGGTAAGAACATTTCAGATTTAAATTGAAAGCTACCACCTAACACAACACAAAGAAATAGTGTACAGTTCTTTGAAATTTTTCCAAAAGACTAACAAATTCCTATCTACCTTCATGTTCAAATTGTATTTTACAAAATACAACAGTGAAAGCTTTTGTTCAAAAATGAACCTCTGTGAATGAACTGTTTACTGTACCTGTATCTTTCGTACCTTACTTACCTTTACGGTATGGTAAATCTACTAAAAGGATGTGCGATTTTGTATAAATTTCATTATCTATGGGTTTTGCATAAAATACGAGGTAGATAGGTACTTAGTTTTAATTAATCATGATTGTAGTGTTAGATTACATGTCATTAGTTGTTATTATTATTACGCAGGCCAGGTAGGACGTTAAAGTGAGTACTTAGCGGTCGGCCTGCGTACCTAGTATTGCAAATTACTAATAACCACAGCACGGCACCAATATGGTTTCAGACGTATACCATTTGTGGGCATGTCTACTCATTTACCTATAACATTTATGTCGGTACTAAGAGAGTAGTATATAAGAAGGGTAATACCTACATTCACTTACTTTAAACACTCAAGTTTTTGTAATGGTTGCTTTAGCAAAATCCTGTTGTACCTACTTTCACTCGTTTGAGATATTGATTGTGGTATAGCCATGTTTTGCAATAAATTGTGAGAATTTTATTATCATACTCCTCTGTTCTGAAAACACATTGTCGTCACTAGGTATCTTATCACAATCATATAGGTACTTACCTGCCGTCAGTGCATACATATTGATAACACGAAATAAGATTTGAAACATTATTTTGATTTTAAATAGTTCTACCAAGTTATTGTACGGCCTTTGGTGTGCTAGGCGATGGATTTACCTTTAGCACAATTATTATGCCCCAAGCGTTTTGTTGTACAGTCAGCGTCAAAATGATCTAAGCGTTCAAAACTACCAAAAATATCTAAAAATTTGTTAAAAATCAACCTTACCTCAAGACGTAAAGGTGCATTTTCATTTGTTGTTTGAGAACAAAATAAATGACAACAAATGATATTTACACATAAAAGTATTGTGCTAAGGAGTGATTTTTGTCAAATGTTCAGATATTTTTGGTAGGTTTGAACGCTGAGATGGTTTTGGCGTTGACTGTAGGCAATTAATTGACCTCTAATCACTTCAATGGCTTACTAGGTATTATGATCTCAACAGAGATTTTGAAATTCATTTCAACAGAACGGTTCATGTTTAATGTAATTCAACTTGCGCGCTAATGGGCTATGATAGTCGTGTATATGTAAAAAAAGTTCCTAATTTATACCCCGCAGGTGTCTACATTAATATTGAAACATGAAATGCTTAAAAATTGGTGTTAATGAATAATCGGTATTATCTTTCGTAGCGTTTGTGTTATAATTATTTTTTAAAATTTATTCAGTTGAAGCCAAAAGGATAATATTCGAAGACTAAGTAGGTAGGTATTAATTAGTAGTAACGCATAGTATTTATTTTCATTACTTATTTTATGCGGATTACATGAAAAGACCAGACAGACAAGAATCATAAAACGGACCTATAAAAATTATTAATATAACCAATTACCTACCATACTTGCAAGTCAGCTGCAAAATATAAAATATGTCATGCAATCGATTCTAAGCAATTGTTGCGTGATTCTTCTTTGATCGTCTTTTAGACGCCTCATTAAATGCTTATTTTTCGTTAATAACGCAATTTAAATGTCATCTGTTTTATTAAATTGAATAGTTTTGCATACTACGACCTACGACTCATCACGATGTGCATAATTGAATTAACTCAGTTTTCCACATCGACATGTCTAAATGTCTTTCCTACGCGTATAAGTGTGTAATTAAAGTCATGATTTGTCAACAGATCATTATGCCAAAAAAAGAACCCGAATATAAAAAAAACCGGCCAAGTGCGAGTCGGACTCGCCCATGAAGGGTTCCGTAGCAGCAAGTATCTGATAATATAAAAGATATTGTAGTTCTTTGTAAGTTTGATCGATGTTTTTATATTCGAGTTGATTGAATGAGAGGAAAACTGCGGTTATGATTTAAGACGTATTAAAAAAAAACTAATTACTTGATCTCGTTCAAACCAATTTTCAATGGAAGTTTGCATGGTAATGTACATCATATATTTTTTTTAGTTTTATGGTTCTCTTATTTTAGAAGTTACAGGGGGGGGGGGGGCAACATTTTACCACTTTGAAAGTGTCTCTCGCGCAAACTATTCAGTTTAGAAAAAAATGATATAAGAAACCTTATTATCATTTTTAAAGACCTATCCATAGATATCCCACACGTAAGGGTTTGATGAAAAAAAAAATATTTTTGAGTTTCAGTTCTAAGTATGGGGAGCCCCCAAAATTTAAATTTTTTTTTCTATTTTTGTATGAAAATCTTAATGCGGTTCACATAATACATCTACTCACCAATTTTCAACAGTATAGCTCTTATAGTTTCGGTAAAAAGTGGCTGTGACATACGGACGGACAGACAGACAGACATGACGAATCCATATGGGTTCCGTTTTTTGCCATTTGGCTACGGAACCCTAAAAAGCACCTAATAATTTTTCTACTTATTGCCGCACCAACAGCAAGTTTTAGTACAGTCGACAGCACATCAGACTACCCCAGACTACTCTAATCTTGCAAAGGATGACGGGCGGAATGTACCCACCGACCAATAACGACCAGACGTATGTCGTTAGAAAGCTCTTTTCATGACTATCATTTGTTATTATGGGGGCTAGTCTCAATTCGTTGTGGGGAAAATGTTATAGTTACTTAAATGATATAAATAAAAGTTGTTAGTTCTAGATATCTAAAAACAGTTTTTGTGTGGATTCCATGTACTTTCAGCGTTATAATGTTAATTATGAGGTCAGTCAAATCGTGAAAAATAAACTTAAAATAAAATCAAACAAAGGCAGCGATCGCGGGCGCGACGGGCGCCCGGCGGGCGACGCGTACGCAATAAGAATTTCGGCAGTTACACCTTGCATTAATAGTTTACATAGGGATTTTTAACTTTTAAACACATTTTTTTAATATCTCTAACTAACCACATTTATTTTAATAGATATCGTTTAAGTAACTAAAACATTTTCCCCACAATAGATATCATTTAAGGGGCCGTTCAAGTATTACGTAAGCACTATGGGGGGGTGGGGGGGTCTTTGTTTTGCTTATTTTGGATGACATGGGGGGTAGGGGGGTCTAGATGATGATTACGTCATCGGTAGTTATTTACTTTTTTACACCAATGGCAACCCTCACATTGCCTATGCTTGAAAACGAAACCTATTTTCGGGCATTCCCGCAAATAATGCATACGCGATACGTTTAGACACTCGCTTTAGAACCGATTAGGGGAATTACCGTGCGCTACTCAGTTGTCTAAATTTCCTCTGTCAGTGTATCGTTTCGTTTGGATACTATAGCGAGTAGACGTATTGTAAGTATACCAAAGCAAGATTACATTTTAGTTAGAGCACCATGATGTGAGAAGACGTAGACATTCCAAAATCGGATGAAAGTTAGCAGACTCACAACACTGAGCGAAAACTTAGAATCATGGATTCGGGTTTCATGGACTGAAGACTGTTAATTTTTATTTAATATGTGTACCAATGTTTAATATGTGTCCGGTGCTTTAATACTCTTTCGATCGAAAGAGCTATAGAGCAAAATGGGGGGTCTAAGGTGTTCGTACAATCTCTCGGAAGAAGCCACCTGACGAAGCTGACCACAGCAAGGGAGAAGTTGTTGCCTCAAAGCCGGCAGTCCGTTCGGAGGTAGAGGACTTTTATGGCCGGTTATACGCTTCGCATGCATGTCGACCTGATCCCGAAAATGAGGACTCTAGAGCCACGTTAAATCCCTATTACACTGAAGACCTGCCAAAAGTGAGCGTTGGCGAAATCGAGATTGCTCTTGGGCAGCTTAAAAATGGAAAAGCCCCTGGAGAGGACGGCGTTACTACTGAGCTGCTAAAGGCTGGAGGGAACTCCAAAGGCGTGGAGTAGGAGTGTGGTCGTCCTGTTCTTTAAAAAGAGTGACAAAAGCCTGTTGAAGAACTATCGAACCATTTCCTAAGCCACGTCTATAGAAGTGACAGTGGGCTGGCCATATCAGCCGCAGAACCGATAGCCGTTGGGGTAAACGGGTTCTAGAGTGGAGACCGCGTCTCGGTAAACGTAGTGTAGGACGCCCTCAGGCCAGGTGGAGCGATGATCTGCGCAAGATGGCTGGCAGGAGCTGGATGCGAGTGGCCGAGGATCGATCAGCGTGGCGAGCATTTGGAGAGGCCTATGTCCAGCAGTGGACTATCACAGGCTGATGATGATGATGTGTACTAAAACTTTAAAATAAGTTTGTTATGTTCGTAAGATTATAATATTTTTGTCACTTACTCTATGTTGAATACTGTATAAGTAAAATCTAATCTCTATCCTAAATCTATTTTCTTATTTATAAAGTTTTAATTATAACATTATAATTATAGTATATATAAAAATTATAATTGAAAAATGTTTACGTAAGCATAGGGGGAGGGGGTAAGAGCTTTGCTTACTTTTGCTGACAAGGGGGGTGGGGGGGTAAAAATTTGCAATAAATCTGCTTACGTAATATTTGAACGGCCCCTAAGTAACTATAACATTTTCCCCACAACGAATTGAGACTAGCCCCCATAATAACAAATGATAGTCATGAAAAGAGCTTTCTAACGACATACGTCTGGTCGTTATTGGTCGGTGGGTACGCATCCCATATATTTTTGCCCGTCCTCCTTTCTACAACCAATTTTCAGCTTTATTTACTTCACATAATCTATAGTTCTTTTTCAATTAAGAATTTTTGACAGATTAGGGTAGGTTGATCTGCAGCGTCCGTCCGTACCTTAGCGGGACTAATTAAATCTTAGAATTATTGTCTTTCAATATGTTATACTGGCTTAACTATACAAGAACATGAGATTACATTGTTCAAAACGAAAAAAAGTTGAAACTATATTCATTTCTTCTGATCTAGTCAGACTGATCAGATCAGATTAGAGTGAATTCGAATTCGAGTAAACATTGGTCATACATAATTATTTTGGATTTGTTAAAACGTTGTCAATTATGGCCTGCAATTCGACCACTCGAATTATCATCTTGGAAAGTAGGTAAGTACTTACAAGTACCTACATCATTTTGTAAGAGTACGAAAGATATTATGAGTTTCTCACACATAAGCTTGGTTAAATTACATCAAAGTCTTGTTCTCGTGATCTACGACGTAGGCACACGTTGGTACCTATATTCCAAATAGATTTTATTATTATGTATCTACATTTATTTGGGCGAAACAGACGCGGCGCTAATGCTTGAAGCCAGGTCGAGTGTATTGAAATAATTATACTTATCGATAATCAGTAATGGCTGGTAGTCTGGCGCCGGGGCCATTATTGTCGTCCAACGCAAGCTCGGTGCGCCTGGAGTTGCGCACGCTTGCCTAGAGTTGCGAGTTCGCGATTCTTGGACGGAAAAATTAACGCTATTACGTTTACTCGTAAGTGACGCAACTTCTTGTTAATTGAAGACATGCAGGCGGGCTTAATTTTGGGGGAGGCCCCACAAGTGTTTTTGTGCTCGATACGTCCTCGTCGTCTCCCCTGGCACTCCCAGTCCTGACCCCGGTAACGCAGGTGGCAGGCTGGTGACCAAATTCGAGCACTTAAGTCTTTGGGGCGTTAAGCTGTAATCTCTGTTTCTCGCTGCTTCCTCCACTTTTCTAGTGTTCCCCAGCTCCCTGTTCGTCAGGTCGAGCGGGTGCCTAGACCAGTGTTGAGGTGTCGAAATAGCGTTTGTCGTGATGCAGGATTCACAAGATGGCGTACCGCGCGCACTTTTCAGTGCGGCGGTCCGTGGCAGTGGTGGCTCTTCGAGCGAGAAGGTCACTGCAGTTTGCGTAGATGGTTCCGTGTTTAAGGAGCCGGTTGTCTGTCGGAGCCGGTGCTCGACCCCTCGGGTCACCGACCGGATATATGGCATTGACGGTACGCAGGGGGCGTCGTCGCTCGCTTCTAGTCAGGCGTCTTCATCTGGGAGTCTCTTCTTCCGTCCGGAAGATGCCTCTGACACCGACGAGGGTACCTTGACTGACACATCGGTCATGAGTGACGCGCGCTCGAGGTATCTTCGACAGCCGCGTAAGCGTTCTCGAGTTTCGGAGGGAGAATCGGGGGGATCGGTTTCAGATACCCCGTCGATTCCAAAGTCGGCTAGGAAGGGCACCCGCGGCAGAAAATCTACCACCGGTGTGGATGTTGGCCTGGCGCAAGCTCAGCGAGAGCTAAATAAATTGAAACGCGAGGAGGAACAATCAAACCTCGCCGCAAAGATTGAGGAGAGGGAGCGCCGTTCGCGTGCAAAGCACGATTTCAGCCGGTCCCTTCTAGAATATGACGGGAAGACAGTGTCGGAGCTCGAGGCAATACTTGACTCTGACACTGAAGAGATCTGCGAGATTGCTGCAAAAAGCAGCAATCTTAAAGGGACCTTTCAAAAGTCCCTTAAAATGCGAACTGCGAGCATTAAGGCTATAATGGCTTCAATTTTCAAGCGATCCTCGAACGAGGAAACGAAGAGGTTACAGGAGACGATAAATCGTCTATCAGCCAGAGTGGCTGAGTTGGAAAAGATGGAGGAGGATCGCCTGTTGCCTCTCTCCCAGTCCCCAAAGAAAAGAAATAAAAATTCTTCTTCGACTTCTTTGTCACTGTCGGAAATGGCCGTAGACGTAGCCGCATCAGATGCAGCGCAACCTGCTTCCCCTCAAGCAGAACTTCTCGCATCAATGCGCGAAACCATGCGTGAGATGCTATTGAAAGAGCGAGAACACCAGCGAAACTTCATGCGTGCCGCCCTCGCCGGTATAAACGATAGGCTCTTGCCGGAAAAACAGATTCGGCCTCCACTGGCGGCCGACCGTAAGAGGGCAATGGAGGAAAATCAGGGTCCAAAGTCCAGCCCTCCTCCTTTTTCAAAGGGCAAGGGAAAAGGCAAAGGCAAGTCTGGTGCCGCCGCCGCTGCAAAAACGCCTGCTTCGGTGACAAAAGCTTCGTTTTCTGAGCCACAGCCCGGTCCATCTGGAGTACAATCCGTGAAGAAGGCTTCATCTAAGAGCTCTTCAACGCAGAGTCGCTCTATTGCCACAAAGTCTGCTGCTCCTGACACGGCACCCTCTCGAGCACGACAATCGGCTTCCAAGCCAAATTCGTCGGTCGAGGTCTCCCAAACACGATCTGGAGAAGACGCGATGCTTCCTTCCACCACGGCGACTAACGAGGGATGGTCGACTGTAGTACGTAAAGGAAGAAGAAAGAGGGTCAAGGCGGCTCCTAGCCTGCCTTTAAATCAAAAGGCAACGGCCTCGAAAAAAGGTGGAAGTAGCAAAAAAGTCACAACCCCAACTGAAAGGGCCAACAAGTTGTCTCCCCCAAAATCGGCGGCAGTGGTCATGACAATTCTACCGGAGTCTGCCGATAAAGGGGAGACTTACATAACATTATTGGCGAAGGCCAGGCTGGTCATTACACCGGCGGTGTTGGGCCTAGCTGGAGTGGGCATGACTTGTCGTGAGACTCAAACCGGGGCACGAATCTTTGAATTCCCGGGGCAGACCGCGACAAGCATGCCGACTTGTTTGCAACTAAGTTGCAGGAGGTGTTGGCCGGTTTCGTCAAAATAACGAGGCCGACCAAATTAACGTCATTGGTGGTGTCGGAGCTTGACGACTCCGTCACCAAGGATGATATTGTATCTGTCATCGCAGAGACCGGGGGTTGCAGTGCGGCCGAGGTCAAGACGGACAATATTCTTCGAGGTGTACGGGGTGTGGCCTCGATTAGGTTACAATGTCCAGTGGCCGCCGCCAAAAAGGTGCTGTCCATAGGAAAGATTTCGGTCGGATTCAGCACGGGCGTAATTCGAGCGTTGGAAGAGCAGCCGTTCCGCTGCTTCCGGTGCCTTGGCGTCGGACACACTCGGGCGCGTTGTCCATCCACGGTTGACCGATCTGAATTATGCTTCAGATGCGGTGAAGCTGGACACAAATCTGCCGAATGCAAGGGCAAGGCTCATTGTGCCGTTTGCGCGGCGTCAGGGCAGCCGTCTGGCCACGTAATGGGAGGTTTAAAATGTAACCCCCCTGCCAAGAAGGGTAGCAAGCAGCAGGTATTGACTTCATCTGCGGCGAAAGTTTCAGATGCATCCGGGACTCGCCCGGGCAATGAGGACGGTGCGATGTCCGAGTGATGCCTTTGTTCGGACATAGGACACTTTTACAAACCAACGCCAATCATTGTCGAGTGGCCCAAGACTTAGTGTCTCAGACTATGGCAGAATGGATGGCGGAGGTTGCTGTGGTGGCGGAGCCATATACTGTTCCCAACAGCTGGCTGGGCGATCGGGACAGCGACGTGGCTATCGCGTCACGTCCTGCTGCAAATGCGACCCCCCTTTCGCTCATTGAGAGGGGGCATGGCTATGTGGCTGTGGGATGGGGGGAAGTAACCCTAGTAGGTGTATATTTTTCCCCCAATCGTCCGCTCGACGAATTTAAGCATTTTCTCGACGAGTTGACTGCAGTTGTGGCACGTGCGTCAGGCGAAGTCGCCGTATTAGGGGACTTCAATGCGAAATCGGTGGCCTGGGGAAACCGTGCCACTAACGCCAAAGGAAGGAACCTGGAGCTCTGGGCGGTGTCGGCTGGCCTGACTCTCCTTAATAGAGGGACGACCTACACGTGTGTGCGACAGCAGGGAGGGTCAGTGGTGGATATCACATTCGCCACCCCTGCTTTAGCCGCACAGGTGTCAAAATGGCAAGTCGACCTGGGGGAGACTCTGTCGGACCACCGTCATATCCGCATAGAGTTCTCCTCGCACAACCGCCCAGACACGCTCCGCTCGGGGCAGTCGTCATTCCCCCGGTGGTCTTTAACACGCTTAGACCGGGGTTTGGCCGTAGAGGCAGCTTTTGTGCAGGACTGGTTTAGCTCTGAAACCAACACTGACGACGTCAATGCCGCCGCGCTGGATTTGCGCCAATCATTGACCGAGGTGTGCAATACTAGCATGCCACGATCTCGCCGACCGCCGCCCCGACGCGCCGTATACTGGTGGTCGGTGGAGCTCGCGGAGCTGAAGGCGGCCTGTATTGCAGCGCTGAGAGCATTACAGCGGTGCAGGCGACGTCGTAGAAGACAACCCGGAGAGGAGGAGCAACTAAACTCCATCTACAAGATAAAACGAGAGGATTTTAAAGCGGCAATAGCTGCCGCTAAAGACGAGGCCCGAGCTGAAATGCTGGATAGCCTCAACAGCGATCCGTGGGGGAGGCCATATAAGATGGTGCGTAAGAAATTGCGCCCCAATGGCCCTCCACTAACCGAGGTTCTCCAGCCCAGCTTATTGGACGGGGTCGTGAGAGCACTTTTTCCTCCTAAGGATCCAACTTTCACTCCTCCAGACATGGTCCCTCCATGGGAAAGGGTCCGCTCAGAAAATGAGCTCAATCCCATTTCGGAGGACGAACTTGCTGACGCAGCATCATGCCTGCGCGCAAAAAAGACGGCACCGGGACCAGATGGGGTCCCGGCTAGAATAGTCGCAATTGCTCTTTCCCAAATGGAGGGAAAATTTAGGGGTCTCTTCAACCGTTGCTTGGCAGTTGGGAGCTTCCCTCGCATTTGGAAGGAGGGCCAGCTTTGCTTGATTCGCAAGGATGGCCGCCCAGCCGATTCTCCTTCAGGGTACCGACCCATCGTTCTCCTCGATGAGGTCGGAAAGCTCTTTGAACGGGTCATTGCCGCTCGGCTAAAGGAGCACCTGAGGGAGCGAGGGCCGAACCTGTCCGACTTCCAGTATGGATTTAGAGAGGGCAGGTCGACTATTGACGCCCTCGGTCGACTTAAGAGTGTGGTGTCGGAGGCGGTGGGAAACGGGGAGGGGGTTTTTGCGGTATCCTTCGATATTGCCAACGCATTTAACGTCCTGCCTCACTCCACCATTATGGAGGCGCTGGCCTTCCATCAGGTGCCACAATATCTGCTGGTTCTAATAGAGGACTATCTCCGGAATAGGGAGATTGTCTTCTATAATAAAGAGGGTCACCTTCAGAGGTATGTTGCGGAGTCGGGCGTTCCACAGGGGTCAATAGTGGGGCCAATCCTGTGGAACATAGGCTATGACTGGTTGCTCCGTGGAGTCCTTCTGGCTGGTATGGGTGTCATCTGCTACGCAGACGACACCCTTGTCACAGCAAAGGGGGGGACATATAGAGAAGCAGCTAGTCTAGCAGCAGTAGGGGGGACTTTAGTGGCTAAGCGTATCCAATTGCTTGGCCTAAAAGTCTCCTTGGAGAAGACCGAGGCCCTGTTCTTTCCAGGGCCTCGTATGCGTGTTCCCCCTGGAGCAAGCATCCAAATCGACGGCGTTGACGTTAGAGTTAAGACCCAGATAAAGTATCTGGGCCTTGTCCTCGACCCGAAATGGACCTTCACCCCTCATTTCAAGGGGTTGTCGGAACGACTTCTAAAGGCTGCTAATGCCTTTTCATGGCTCCTCCCTAATTTAAGAGGACCAAACTCCAAATGCCGTCAACTATATGCCGGCGTTTTAAAGTCCATGGCATTATACGGGGCGCCTATTTGGGTTGACTCCCTCAAAAAGAGGGAAAATTCAGCTCTGTTGCGCCGGCCCCAGAGGGCAATTGCACAGAGGGTGTCCCGTGCTTACCGGACCGTGGCGGGAGCGGCGGCATGCGCAATAGCTGGAACTCCCCCCTGGGAGCTTGAAGCCCAAGTGCTGGCTGCCGTCTTTGAGTGGACGGTGGACATGAGAGCACATGATGTGCGCCCGGCACCTGCTGAGCGCGCTGACATGAGGCGCAGCGCCCGCGATGTCATGTTCCTGCAGTGGAAGGAGGACATGACCCTCGCTCCTTTCGGGCGACATGCGCTAGACGCGATTGGTCCCGTAGTGGACGAATGGGTGGAACGACCGCACGGTTTCCTCTCGTACCATTTGGTGCAGCTGTTGACCGGGCATGGGTGCTTCGGGTCATACCTGTACCGCATTGGACGAGAGGAATCGCCATCATGCCACCATTGTGGCGCGGTGGAGGACACGGCACAGCACACTTTGGCGGTGTGTCCCAGCTGGGACGAGCAGCGCCGTGAACTCTGTGCGGTCGTTGGCCAGGACTTGTCGCTTCCGGAGTTAGTCACCTCCATGCTCGGAAGCGAGAGGGCCTGGAAGGCGGTCGTCTTTTTCTGTGAGGACGTGATGACACAGAAAGAGGCGGCGGAGCGGGAGCGAGAAAATGACCCTCTCGCTCCCTTGCTCCGAAGAAGTCGGAGAGGGAGAAGAAGACGAGTCTACGACCAATCGACTTTCCTCCCTAGCAATGGCCTGCAGGACGGAGGTGTGGGGACACCTCCTCCTGCATTGCACAGGCCACCGCTCCCGACGGGCGGCAACGACCAGGCGCTCCCGGCCGTTGCTGTCCAGCCTTCTCCCTCCGCCGGGGGGAGGCAAGCGGGGCCCGCTTTGTAAGAGGTGGGCAGGTCGCCCTGCAGTGTCCCTGGTAGTAGGCTGATGCAAGGCCCAGGGACGCTGCCGATGGCGATGCAGGAGCGCGGGGGGGTTTAGTGGGTATTCTCGTGAGTCCCACACACGGCTCGTCTTCCCCAGGCGAGTTATGGTGCGTAAATGCATTCCCCTCCACAAAAAAAAAAAAAAAAGGCGGGCTTAATTTCAATAACAATTAAAATGTGTAACACTTGAAAGGTGTGACGTTATTGTTTTGGTCTTGTTGATTATAATCACGGTGAGTCAGGTCGGGTTCAACGTGTTATTTCATATTAGCAACAATTAGTACTACAGTAGTGTACTGTAGTAACAGGTCTAGACCGCTCTTTAGACCAGTCCATGAAATGGGAACCCTATTTATGGGACAAAAGGTGAAATGGACCATTCGCAATAAATGAGGGTAGATTTGTCTTGTAATAAAAGATCGTGGCACTAAATATGTTATAAGAGCTTTGCAGATTAACAGTTGGGGGGAAAGCAATATGTTACAACAATAGCAAGGTGTTTGAAAGACAGTATCTACCATCGAGCCGAATGTCGATGTTCTCACTGTGCGTGGACGGCAGCCAACGCGACATCAAAGGTTTTGCCACCTCGTAAATAAACACTAGGTACCTACTCTTGTACTACACACTCAAAAATTAGGATTGTTACACCTAAAATAGGTATTAACAAAATTGTCCACTTGAAAATCATATATTTATTGGGTAAATTTTTCCTTATTGAAGCTGATTCACATCTGGTTTAGATATAATTGAAATAAGATGATCAAAGAAGAAAATCTTGTAAATTATTATACATGTCTAGGTGCGTTTATTATGTCTCAGTTTCAGGCAAAGCAGCGAGCGGAAGTTAGAGCATAATAATTTGAACAAATTGGAAACGCGCAACAGTGTTGGGTGGCTAGATAAATGTTTCGTACGAGGATTTATTATGTATTTCGCTTAGCTCGGTTCGTTAGCGAGCGCCGGGACTGCCAACGCGGAAGGCCCGCGTAGCTGCAACGACGCACTTCATAAGCTCCCTTAAAATATTGATATTTCGAATATCAAAGGTATTAATTTAGACGGGCGGCGGCGCAGGAGCACGCGCGATGGCCCATTGCAAGCGGTGCGTCTCTTCCGTGTGTTCCTAAATAGACGTTCGCGTCGTTTCTTAATTGCGAGCTGCGGCTGATGCTTTATAAGCTCTATAACGTCCGTCGGCGTGCGTCTCGCCTGCGAAATGTTTGCTTTAATTATTATTGGAATGGAGGGTAATTCTCAGTGGTTTTGTTCGGCTAGACTTGGCGATGTTCCGAAACGGGTAGCGATGCAAATTGCCTTGGCGGACGCCCAACGCGGCGCTATCAGGCCCACTAGCTTGAGAGCATCACACCTTTCATCTGAATCTTGACCCAAAGTTCAAACGTACCTGCGCTTTTGGCTAAACTTCCTAAAATTTACTAGATAGATAGATAGATAGATATACTCTTTATTGCACAAAATTATAAAAGAAAATATGCTACAAAAATGGGTGATACAATGTAGGCGGACTTATTGCTAATAGCAATCTCTTCCAGTCAACCTTAAGGTAGAGGAAAATTTTAAATTAATTTAAAAAAGTAGGCAGTGCAAAACTCAAGAACAAGAAATAAATACAATTAGAACACAATTCAAACTTCTCAAAAAAGTAAGAGAAAAAAAACAATACAAAAAAATAAAATATAACATATACTTACTTATATAGGCATACACATACACATACTTATACATACATACATACATACCGACTTAGTAAAATAAATACATAGAAAATAATAACCATGGATTTCACACAAAAGAAACAGCTGACAAAAGTAAACCATGAAGATGGAATTAGAAAAAAAGAAAGAAAACAATTGTTACCTAGTCTCGCGGAAGTTAACGGAGGGAAAGAAAATAGGATTTGACACGGGATTTAAAAATGTGAGGTGTCTGGGATTCACGGATAGATAGGGGCAGAGAGTTCCAAAGGTGAATAGATTTGATAGTGAAAGATTGAGAGTAAAACTGTGTGGAGTGGGATGGACAATTTAGATGCAGCTTACGGGAAGAACGCAAATCATGACCTCTGGTGGATTGCAAGAAATTGAAACGTTCTTTTAGATAAGGAGGAGATAAAGGGTTAAATAGTATAGAAAAAAGTAGACTGAGAACGTGTAAGTCACGGCGACGCCGTATAGGAAGCCAACCAAGCTGTGCTCGGTACTCAGACACATGATCATATTTACGAAGGCCAAAAATAATACGAATGCAGAAGTTTTGCAGTCGTTCCAGCTTATCAAGAGATGATTCGCAAAGATCGACATAGCAACAGTCTGCGGAATCGAGTATCGGCAGCAAAAGGGCCTGCACAAGCACAATTTTGGTGGGTACTGGTAAAAAATTGCGAAGTCTGTTTACAGAACGAGCCGAAGCAAACACCCTCCTGCTCACCTCCCCAATTTGCTTATCCCAAGACAAAGTGCTGTCTACATAAACACCCAGGTTTTTAACCACTTGGCTTAAAGCTATATGGACACCGTCAAGTAAAATTGGTGGTAAAGAACCATAGTCAACCCGTTTGATCATCCCTGATCCACCAACTAGTATTACTTGCGTTTTTGCAGGATTGACTTTAAGCCCAAAAGACTTGCTCCAAACCGAAATACGATCTAAATCGTCATTAATTGCCCCAATAATACTCGAAAGCTCATCACGATCACCGTGGGAGTAAAGTTGAAGGTCGTCTGCATAAAGATGGTAGGAAGAAGATAGTCCAAGGGTGATACCATTGATAAAAGTAGCAAAAAGAAGAGGAGACAAGACGCCACCCTGAGGTACACCAGCATTGACATCATTCCATGCTGAAAAGGAATCGTCAATACGAATACGTTGCCGGCGACCATACAGATAACTATGAAACCAATCAACTACCGTTGGAGATATGTTAAGAGAGCGTAACAGTCCAAGCAGGATGTCGAAGTCAACACAGTTGAAAGCATCACTGAAATCCAGTAACGCCAGCACCGTTAGACGTCTACTGTCCATGGCAAGGCGGATGTCATCGGTGATCTTAACTAAAGCCGTGACCGTACTATGACCACGACGGAAACCAGATTGAAAAGGATTTAAAAGGTTATTTTTAGACAGGAAAAAGCTGAGCTGTTGATAAACTACACGCTCCAGGACTTTGGATAGGAATGGCAAAATGGATATAGGACGGAAATCTGAAAAGGAAGATGGATTCACTTTCTTTGGGAGTGGAACGATTTGAGCATGTTTCCAAGAAGTCGGAAAGATACTCGTGGACAAGGAGTAATTTAGGATATGGGTAATGATGGGAGTCAAAAGGTCAAGGAAAGGAATGATCATTTTACGGCTAACACTGTCACTGTCACTTCCGTTAGTTACTAGGTAACTAACGGAAGGACTTTACTTAATTTCTTCATTTAGATCAAAAATCAATATGATCACGAAACTTCATACTACTCTGTAGTTGCATTTGCAATCATTATAAACAGACAAACAAAATGTCCAGAATATGACTTATTGTAAAGGCTGATGAGAGACAGTTTAAGATTACCATAATCTAGCCAATTTTGTTTCTTAGAATAGTCTAGACATTCCTTGATCTTTGCCGCGAAAGTAATCTTACATAACATCCTTAATTAATAGCTTAAGAGATTTCACAGATAATCCTAATATCCGGACATAAGAAAATTCCTGAGTGATAATGATAGAATATTTCGGTGACCAGAAATAATTTTCTTATTCGAGAAGAGATCATTCAAATTTTGGCTTTTTAAAAAATTGTTACTCGTTATGTGAATATATGTAGATATCAACAACGTGTTTGTTCATACGCCAATTATAGAAATATTATCTGCGTACGAGAAATTTCTATTAGCTATTTCGAATAGGTAATTGATTAAAATGTTACAGAGGTTATCATTATTGTTGATTGTTGTTTGAGGTTCAACCGTAATTATATCTAAAGATAAACTAACTCATAATGATCGTTAATATAACCTACAGGTAAAATTTCAGTTCTTCAAGAGGTTATGAGGTACAGGTACCGGCAAACTTGTTGAACATCGGTCGACGGAGAGGGGGAAGTTCGCCCATGTGCAATTGCGCGTGACCAATAGCGCGCGCGAATCTCCCGAACGCCCGCGCGCGCTATTGGTCAGAGGTATGCTTCTGACCAATAGCGCGCAGTGTCAAAGTTCGTGTTCTGCGTAATCCCCACCCGATATTCAAAAAGTCTGTCCAATTACGCGCGTGGGCGTCGGTAGATTCGCGCGCGCTATTGGTCATGCCATGCGCATTGCGCAAGTGCACATGTGCGAACTTTCCCCCACTCCGTCGACCGATGGTCAAGAAGTTTGCTGGTACCAATACCTGTATCTCTTTCCTTTTTCAAGTCATATCGGATAGTCTTATTGCGCTATAAAAATAACAGGATAATTTTGTTGCACCTGTTGCGCGTTCACTTGTGTACTATGTAGGTGGTATACATGTTAGAACCATGACTTGCGTAATTGTTTAATCTTTTAGATTTGCCGCTTTACCATTAGTATTTACTCTTGATGTCTGTTTTTTTATTGTTCATTTCGTTCATTCATATTCAGGTATTCTTCCTTTTCTCAAGATCTTTTTTATTGACCGGCATTTTTTTTTACCCATTTAACGTAACCCTATTTTTTTACTTTTGTCTTTTTAATAATGAACGTAGATGATTTTGCTCCAAACAGAACTACAAAAATTGCAAGCCGATCGAAGGCTTTTAAACTTATTTTCAACTGCGGTCGCCTACGCGGTTTCGCGCTTTATCAAACTATCTACCCCTTCCCCCCACATTTCCGGGATCAAAAGTACCCTATGTCACCCGGGGATAGTTCAGCTTTCCAAGAGCGAAAACTTTTTTTAACCACTCAACGCCGAACCGGCACTCGGGTGCCGCATAACAATAGATTTTCTATTGTGTCTAGTAATCCGGGGCTAGAAGGATTAAATCGTTTTATTAGTTTCGGAGCCTATTCAATACAAACAAACAATCAAATCATCCCTCTTTTTAATATTAAATAGATAAAATATTATAGTATAAACCGACTTCAAAAAAAAAAACAAAAAAAAAAACTACCTAAAAACACTGAAAAGCAAAAAATAATTTTAATAAGACATTCATCAAATGCGCTTATTGTCTAAGCCTATTAATAACATTAAATTGTATTTACGTGCTAGGTAGGTACCTACTAATCTGTTTGAAGTCGGTGCCAAGCCAAATAGTAGGTACCCAGACTACGTACCTACGTCCGCGGATTATTTGTAACCCTGTATAATACATAAATTATTAGGTATGTATCATTTTTCATTACTTTTGGCTTGGCACCGACTTCAAACAGATTAGTAGGTACCTACCTAGCACGTAAATACAATTTAATGTTATTAATAGGCTTAGACAATAAGCGCATTTGATGAATGTCTTATTAAAATTATTTTTTGCTTTTCAGTGTTTTTAGGTAGTTTTTTTTTTTGTTTTTTTTTTGAAGTCGGTTTAATTTTTTTTTTAAAAAGTTTGTTTATTTTTCTATTTTTAGTGTGAATAATACGTAGGAGTGAGTAAAACTCTCTCATAATATTGATAACGAAAATACGAGTAAAATAGTAGAATTGTATTATTTGACAATATTAGGTATTCATTAAGTGTTCAGCACCATTCAGTAGACCAACTAAAGATGCAGCCCGCAAGAGGGACATAACAATTAAGAAGTCGTACCCTTTAGCTTCCATCATCATAGTTGTACCTTCCATCATCAGCTTAGCTCCAAAAGTACATGAAATACAACTAACGGTCCACATATTCCTACAACACTGAAATAATTATCCCCTAACTCCTAACCGTTAAGGAGTTGTACCTTCCATCATCAGCTTAGCTGCAAAAGTACATGAAATACAACTAACGGTCCACATATTTCTACAGCACTGAAATAATTATCCCCTAACTCCTAACCGTTAAGGAGTTGTACCTTCCATCATCAGCTTAGCTGCAAAAGTACATGAAATACAAATAACGGTCCACATATTCTTACAATACTGAAAGAATTATCCCCTAACTCCTAACCGTTAAGGAGTTGTACCTTCCATCATCAGCTCATCAACATAAAGTGATGTCTATAGGACGCAAAAACTTAAATGGCTTCAGAAAAAACAAGTAACGCGTAGTGTGCGCCTATAAAATTTGAGGTTTGCCCTTGATTTTCCCGGGATCCCATCATCAGATCCTGACATGGTGACAATGGGACCACCTCGGAACTATGCACTTTCAAATAAAAAAAGAATTATTTAAATCGGTCCACAATTGACGGAGAAATCGACGGACATACATAAAAAAAAAAAAAAAAAAAAAAAAAAAAAAAAATACATACAGTCGAACATAGAACCTCCTCCTTTTTTGAAGTCGGTTAAAAACTTAGGGAAAATTTGATTTAAAATCACTTTTATCTCGTACCTAATTCTTAATTAGCACATTTAGCTTGGTATAACTATTCTCGGAAATAAGAGACAGATAATATTATTAACTTCACGGTAGATAATATTATGTAGTAATTAACTTCACGGTTTACGCGGCGTTGATCCGTCAGTCAACGCAACCTCTTTTAAATGTGTATATGGATGAGCCGCCATGTAATAAATGAGTGCCTCGGTACAACTCGCCATGCCCGTGCTTTACCGTCCTTCGTACAATGGACAAGTCGAGCTTCGAACAATATTTCCTTTTAAGAGTCGTTCTTTGAATCCTTAATCAGAGAAACTTCTCGCGCTGCATACAAAGGAATAAGCGTTGTACGAAAAGATAGCACAAGTTCATTCAACTCTTGTTTTATTTAGACAGGTAAGTCAGGGTTAGCAATTCATGCGTACTAACTTTTTTAAATTACATCATACTTTTATCTAAGTAACGCTTTGGTAACAATTAAATAAAGTGAAGTTGGCATAACTCGGTTCTTTGTATAAGCTCTGTGAAATGTGAATACTTTTGGGGAAGCAACAGATGTAAAATATATTTTTATGTTATTTTTGATTTGAAAAGTAATAATCTTAGACGATTTTAGTCCGATTAACTAAATTAAACATTTGATTCTTCTATTTGGACATTTAGACATTTCTGCTGACTTAGGTAGATATACAAACAAATTAATGTTAGCAGCTAAATAATTGTTAAAGTTATCATGTTATTCATATTTCGTTATGATGTGACTGTTAAACCTATTTAACAGTGTTTTTATGGGCTTCTTTTTTTCGGAGGAGACTCATCCATCACACTAGCAGATGCTTACGTCGCGTCGTGCCAATACTGACGGGTTCGCAATTTTTTTCAGCCACGTTTAAAATAAACGGCGTACTTGTGTCACACGAGAATAGGTTATTCTATTCTCAGTAGTAATTACGTCAACTCGTTCAATTTATAATTTGTGTTGTTACTAGATACTTGCTTAACAGACAACGTGTGGAACCTGTATTGGATAGCGACCTTTGCGTCTGTTGTAATAAGAGCTAAGGATAGCGTTCGATTTTGCCGTGTACGTAGTGGATGGCGAAAGGAATAGCCTCTCGGACGACTTTGGCAAGGCCGTTCGTGCAGAGTTACAGTGCCTTGTCTGGTATCCGACACCGGCGGTACATGCGCACACTGCACATTATAACATTACCTCCTTTCATTACATTAATTGCTATATTGAGAACTTCCGCCAGAGATAAAACGACAAAACGTACATTTTACCGTACTTAATATTTATATTTTTGAAGTTCCGTATAGTATCCATTTTTAATGACATGAACGATTTTAATAAGAAATAAAAATAAATTACTAAAGATATCATTAATTGAATAAAAACGTAACTTTTTCATAGGTATTCCATCATAGGAGTCGCACGCCACGTGTTCTGAACAAAATATACATGACTCATTTACTTTTGAAAGCTTTAAATACTTACTGGTAACGCAGATAAAGTCGTCCAAGAAAGTTGTAGAAATGTTTCTTTTCTATAAATGAATAACAGCATAAACTTTTATAATCGATGATTTATTAACGAGGCAATTAGTTGAAATGCCCCAATATTTTCTAGGAAGGGTAGGTACTTTGGAGTGTAGCAATCTCGTACACAACGAGTGGACTTATCGGAGGGTGTTCACAGCGCGATAACATTAAAACAGCTCACTATCGCCTTCCGAGAACTGGCCGACCGCCGCGCCTGCGCCGTGCGCGACAGGTAGCTCTACCTAACGGCACTCTCTTGAGAATACAATTTTCGTTTTAGAACAAAGTAATAATGTGCCGTTAATATACTTTCTCCCGCTCGCTTCTAAATAGTCTTCAAATACTCAGTGAAACCGATTCTGTAACAGGTGGATTACCAAACTATGGCAACTAGCTAATTAATTATACGCTAATGTAAGTTTATAAATATTATATCAACCTCTGCGCTAACGGTTGTTGTTATGCCGCTGATGAAGTATCGAGTGTAAACAAGGGGCCACAACCAGCGTACTGGCAGGAGTTATTGCCATTATTAATATCGCATTACGTGTACCTTTCAATCGTCATGTGACATCTACATCCTTATGTATACGGCGGAGCTCGGGCGTCGGTGAAGACGCCCGAGCTAAGTAATGTGGACCCTAAGATGACGATATAGAGAGTGTTGTCTCACGAGCAGCTGCGGCTACAAGGTACTTGCTCAGTTTCCACGCTCTGATTACTGGATGTTGGCTCTAGACAACGTCTTTATCGGCGCCGATCAGAAACTTAGCGCTGTAGGAGTGTTCTGAGAAATCGATCCGACATTAGCCAATTTATACAAAAGGATGGACGCTGCGAATATTATCGATCTCCCCAATCAGCCTAAATTGTGTTACTCCAACAGGGCAAATTTTGATAATAGTCATGTTTTTATAAATAAACTTATTGTTGCAGTGTAAAGCTGTCAAAATCTTGACATTTGATGAATTTGTTACAATGCAGCAAGACTTCTAAATGTCATTGAAGTTACGAAACTAACTCACGCCTTTAGAGACCTTTAAATTTCTTAAGTACGTAAGTCCTTTGGTTATTGATAAACTTTAGCATTTAAGTCACAAAAATGCTAATTTCTAGATGAACCTGACGTACGTACCAACAATAGGTATTCCATTGAAGCACTTCTGAAACGTGAAATTGAACATACTACTCGAATTAAATGTAAGATACTTCAGGATCTCAGTCCCGGTGCTCCCCGTACAAGAACACTTGAGATGTTTGGAATTCCTTTGAGGGCTTGTAACAAATGCATCTAATTTACTATGTTTAGTTTGGGCCGCATAACGCGCACGGCCACGTATTCATTCGGCCAGCCGTAGACTCCGACGCGGCACCTTCAAGGGCAGATCTTTGTTCGTGGTGAATGCACCACATATTGATAATGATCAAGTCTTGTGGACACAGATGGTTCTCATCGGCTTGTGTCATCGGTATTAATGTGCTCCAATAATACTTACCATGATCAACAAAGCTGCCTGTTGCGATAAAAGAGAGAGACGGAGCATTCAGTGAGGCGGACCACACACCGGTGGTCCACACACCACACAGGCACTTAACAACCGTCTTATTTTAAGACCTTCACGTTGAATATTAATGTAAATTATGACGTCTTTTACTTATAAGAGAAAATCATTTCCTGGATAAAGATCATTAAAGTAAACAACTTTGTAGACACTTGAGAGAATAAAGCTTTATAAATGTGTTTACGTTATGTAAGTCGTATTCAGATAAAACGGGCCCGAATGGTGTATGGGTGATACAGTCGGAGAGTATCGCCATGCTTAATTGTAGGATCAAAAGGGGTCAACTGTATACATTGACAAGCGCCTTAGGGCCAACGTCATCTACGGGCGCTGTCGTCCCCTCCATTTTAACAGCTACTTAACTATTTGATACATTGACTAAAGAAGTAAAAAATAAATAAATGCACTATACCTACGTAGATGATATGGACATAGAAACAAATAATGAAAAAATAAATGGTTTTCAGTCAACAATGGTTCATGAAATTGAGGACACTAATTGCGTTAGCAAGGTTTGCCTGTGAAGGGTGTTTTGGGGCTCTAGTAAAATATATCTTTAATATTTATTTCATATAATAGCTGTAGCATCCACATAAAGCCGCCGTCAGAAACTACGATGCTTTCTGTAAATTTCCTTGACTAAAGATAAAGAAAACATGTACATCACATGCCCACAAGATCAGGAATTTCCAAATCATCCTATGTGTTATCTCGATCTATCAATACTATTACTCGATAATCTCGATATAGACTTCGTCTAAGCTACTCAACAAAGGCCAATCTTCTGCATTGCACCTATACCATGATGCGGGCTTATTCACAATTGAATATGAACAATCACAGAACAATAACATTAAACTATAAGTATATTGAAGAATACCACATTTAAAAAATTCTGTTCTCTTGTGGTGTAACGCCTCGGAATCTACACATTTATTGCACACACTTAAGAATTCGTTTGGTTTATTTTATACGAATGCACGATCTGTGAAGTTATCCTGAGACAGTCGAGTGGGCAGTTGAAGGGCCGCGAGATGCGAGTTCGCTTCTGATTGGAGTCAATGCAGTGTCTTGAATTTACCATTGTGAACTGATTGTTGTGGTTCCTATTACTCATGCGATGTCACAGCAAGGCACGGGGCCGATCGGCTCACCGCCGCTACCGTACGTACGCGCCTTTATTGAATACTGATAAGTTTACTCATATGACAGACCGACTGTTGTTCATTATTCACCCGATTGTTTTGTTTTTATACCTGTTTCGTTAGTTGAAGCATTACGAATAAGAAAAACATATTTAAGTCTGTTAAGTCTACGATGCGATGGTAGCTTTGTTTGCATTTTGTTTATAGTTTAATAACATCATTAAACGTACATATTGTACGCTAATAAAATTGACAGTCGACATGATTGGGTTTGCTAGGAGCAGGTAAAGCGGAATATACGAATAATACGAATGTAATGGTTCAATACTTACTTCGAATAATCGTTATACACTCAGAAGAACATTTGAATGTTTTAATGTAATAAAAAACAATACAGAACTTGCTATACAGAAAGTTGGTCTATTTCCTACCTAGTTAACTACTTAACAAAGTAACATAACGTAACACTATTTAAATTACGTCCAAGTAAGTTTCTAATAAGCATTTACTTGAACAGTCTCTTTAGCATCAACTACGCCGATGACTGTCCGTGGATTTTGCTCATTGCTGGGTTAAATTTTGCAAATTAACATAATATAATTAGATGGTTAAGTAGTGTATATTTTAAGTAGATACAGTATATAATTACTAGATTCTGTAGAGAGTCAAAGATTTTTAAAGCACTTAAAGGAGCAGCACTACCAACTATCCTTCCTTACAGTCAAACCGTACACTACTAGAATTGCACCTTGAATTTTTATCGTTATTTTTATGACGTATATTGTGATAGTCCGAATTCATCTTAGGTCAGTTGTGCCGTTGCTATCAGGATACAGTCTTACCTACTGTCAAATTCCCTCATTACATTCTTAACTTTATGACTTGGTATGCGCTAAATTTTACTAAACTCCGCGAAGTCAGTTAGGTTTCGTGTCATCTGTAAAAATTATACGAATAATACAGTATTTATCCCTTTTATTCAAGCAGTAACGCAAAAGAATAGCATCCGTTGATTTCCAAATTGGCAAGAAATTCATAATAGCATGAACTAGGTTTGTTTTTTCAAAAATAAAATGGCATTGTAGATGCTCGATGATTACGAGACGAGCCACAATTGGTAAAATTCTAGTGCCAATAATTGGTACAAACTTTCTTGTTTGGATAAATATTGTTATCGTTTCCCTGTTCTTTGCCTCTTGCTTTGTTTTTGATGGACTTGGAAAACGCTTTTATTATTCTGTAAAAAGTGTATTCAGAAATACCCCATATACTCCATGATTTTTGTAAAGGATCAAGATGATCTCATTATTTTTTTTTCATTCAAACCGGGTACGATGTGGGTTATCAGTTTTTTGGTTCGGGGTTCGGTTGTTAATATTTTTTTCTGCAGCCTTCTACAACTATTTGGATGTACGACATCTTGTTCGGGCCACTACTTGTGGCACTACCATGTTGATGTTCTAGAACTTCTAGACTTCTGTCTGGTAGATTTAGTACCGTAGATGTAGTGTTGAGTCGTAAAAATGTTGAACATGCTGGAATAAAGGGTTATCAGTGCGCACGAAGAACAGATTAAAGTTGATGTTCTTAACTTCTGTTGAGCAGATGTTGAGTTTAGTCGTGAAAACGTAGTACATGGATGGAATGAAGTTGTATCAGGGCGAAGGAGGAACAGATTAAAGTTGATGTTCTTGACTTCAGTTGGGCAGATGTTGAGTTTAGTCGTGAAAACGTAGTACATGGATGGAATGAAGTTGTATCAGGGCGCAGGAGGAACAGATTAAATTTGATGTTCTAGACTTCTGTTGGGCAGATGTAGTGTTGGACGTGAAAACGTTGTACATGGATGGAATAAGGTGTATCAGGGCGCAGCGCAGGAGGAACAGATCAAAGCTGATGTTCTACTTCTTTTGGGCAGATGTAGTTTGAGTCGTGAAAACGTTGTACATGGATGGAATAAAGGTGTATCAGTGCGCAGGAGCGTGGAGGAGGTGCGTCGCCGGCGCCTCGTGCCCGCCGTGTTTACGTCTAATTTTGGCGTGAGCGCCGCGACGGCCGCCCCCGCCTCCCGCGCCTTCCCATTGAACACGGTACGCATGCGGTTATTTCGGCATAGCGAAGGCGGCACGCTGACGCCACTCAATATACTCACCCAGCCTCTAAAGCCTGTCTAGATCTCGCTTTCAATTCACTTTTTACACTTGTTCTGTACGACAGGTGTCATAGTGCTTCACCAATATTATTAATGGGTGGATGTAGTTTTTTGTTTCATTGTTAAAGTAGATTTGCCATGTTAAAGAAAATGAAACAATTCTTCTCGTGCGAACCATTTTTGTACGACTTGGAGATACATTGTTCGAGTAAATATGAACTTCAAATGACAATATTTCGGGTAATCTAAAGTAACTTTTTGTTAACATTCTGAAGTTTACCATAGCTCTTTGAGATGGACTAATCAAAAAAAAAATACAATCTCGCCCAAAGAATAAAAATTGTTCGTTTTGAAAGTCGGATGGGTAAGTTGATTGCTTATCACCATGTGCAAAAAAATCTAATAAGATAAAACTTTCAATTTCGTCATTGTCAGTGGTCAGGCATTGACCAGACAAATATTGTATCTTATATATAATAATAAATCGTAGGTAATATAACTACTTATATGAATCATGTAAATAAACTTATTGGAAAAATATTATTTTGAAAGCGTCTAAAAATAGTCTATTCTGTTCCTTGACAGTATCAACGAATGAATCTTGGTGCGTTTTAATAACCTTATCTCTACTCGTATTTACACGTGCTGTATTTCTTATCCATAATCCATATCTACTAATCATTCATTGAAATAATGCTTACTGAAGATACTTACGCACGTAACTACCTACCAATCCACAACATTAGCAGTACTTACATATTTATACTATGACATTAGTGAGTGAGTGACATCAGAGATTTTTAGCCCCAACAAAAATGACGTGACAAAAATTACAATTATTACAAGAGAGATATTTTTGAGAACTATATCGTGTCGTTTAGTGTTTTAAAGAGGAGAAAATGATTCGCAATTAATCAAGACTAGGAGAAACACTTCATATATCGGAACACGAATGCCCTAAACTTGTGCAGATTTACTAAGATACTGCCATTGTTATTGATTTATTTAAAGTCCATTAATGGACGCTTGTTCATTCATAACATAAATAATGTAATGTTATCCTCGCTAGAAGAAATTACCGTGCAGTAAAATTTTGTTTTAAATTTAATTGAGTCTGCTTAAAGTGCATCTGCGGCGTCCGTTTTTCACCTCGGCGAGTTAACGAGCGGTCGTCCTGTGATGTTACCGCACTGGAGGCTGCTCCTTCTCGGAATCGTCGAGCCTTCCCCTCCCTCCCGGCCCCTAGTAATCGTCTCTCACCGCAGCCTCGCTTATGGGATAGCCATTGCAGCACCTCAGACTATCGACATCGTCCTTACTAATTATGGTCGCCATTTGAGTCCACGATAAGGCTTCGTAAAATGTGAAGTTTCTCTGTCTCTGGTAGACTATGTTCAGCGATAAGATTTAACTTTGTAAGTTTCAACTATCCCGTTGACTTTGAGTTGTTAAGCCGCTCTTATCGTATCTCTCTACAATCTGCTATTGCTATCGCAAAGAGAAATAATGCCTGGTTCTTGATTGTTTAAGGAGGATGAAGTTTACTCGATTATGTTTCTATTCAGGAAAATATACTATACGATTTACATTGAGTAAGTAAATCGAATGTTTAAAAACTATGTAATTTTTATCTTACTTCATCATCATAAGATCATCTTGAACATCTTATTGTTCGAACTTAATCTAAAAGAAAGTCGATAAGTTCCAAAGCGTTCCCACTCCATCGATAATAGCGAGGCGTCGCATCGGGCGCCTCTCTGTTCACCGCCAGGTCGTGTTCAGCTCTTTTTATTTTATTTCTGTACACCTGAGTTGTTAGTAACAAAGGGATTGATTTTTTCTCTCGGCTCCGCCCCGGCCTTTGAGCGACTCGCCGCGGTTCTCGGAACCAGGGCCGATCATTCAGTAATCTCCGATAGCTTGCCGATACCGCGTGGAGCTCTCCAAACAACTCCCTGTAGCCAGATAAGTAAAAACCCGACATTACAAAAACATGATCAATGATGGTGATCTCAAAACTGCTTTTGAACGTCTAGCGGATTATAGGGAAAATTACTTCATTTATCATCCCCTGCAGTATTCTGTCACTGAATAATACAAAATTAGTTGATATGGGGTAAATTGTATTTTATGTGGATTTCCTGTAGGTTTACCTCACGGAAATCCTAAGAAGGAAGTGGTAACTGGAATACCTATGTGCACTTATATGAATGTATACCAGCTAATGATAGTAAACGTACTTAGATAATTTGATAAGTAAACACTCATGTTTGATAGTTTGTGATTTGATTGTAATAGGTACCTTTTTCCTCTATAAACAAATCTCTTTGTCTTTCGAGTGCTCACGAGTTTGTTAGCTTCAATGAAAATTAGGCAGAGTGGCAGCCAAAATACAATTCAATTGGACTGAGTTCTGACCTTGAATGATTAACAATTGGGACGAATATTATGTAAATCACAGCTGGCATTTTAAGCCTCGGAGGCGGGGTGCATGTTTCATTCCCTTCTCGCTTGCTTTTGGCATTTCGCAACCACGAATTGCGTTTGTGTTGCATTGTCCTAGATTTAAGCATTTGATTTAACATCTCCTTGTATTCAGCTCAAATATTAGTCAGTCTTAAGACTAAAACAAACTTCCTTGTTTCAATAAAGCCAGATACATAAAGGCAAACTAGTTAGTCGAGTAGATTAACTGGTCTATGAAGCGGTTGATAGGTTTTACAATATCTAGCTCGCTACAAGAACAAAAGGATATGAAAGATGTCGGAGGATAGAGTTTTACCTGTTGGTGTAGTGGGTGTGGATGATGCGCGCGGGGCGGTTCAAGGACCGCTAAGTCATTTAGTAGCCAGGTATAAGCCTTGCGCCCGCGGCCACCGGAGCACCCGCTCGTTCGCTCGCGTGTGGGAAATGGATTGTCATTCTGTCTCCGGCGCAACATGGAAATTTTGCAAATTCTGTACCCCGTCTACTGTGTAATTTGAATAAACATAATGGGGTAAATTTGTCGGAAATCGTCTGTTATAAAATTAGATGGCATCCTTTTAGCCTTTAGGCGACTGGTCGAGTTAGCTCCGGGCGAGTTATCCTGGTGACAGCAAAAAGTCCTCCGATACGAATCGAGTGGCGATGTAATGATGTGGCGGTGTGGGGAGGGGCTGGGAGCGAGCGGGACGCCGAGATGGTGGGAGAGAAGGGGACGCACTTAAAACAGTCGGGTCCAAAGTCTGCAGGCGTAGGACACTAGCCTTTCCCTTGCCTTGTATTCTCGGGACCATGATTTTCTCAGTAATCATACTTTACAATGCGTTCACGGTAAACTGTGCTACCAATATAAGTTTGTTTTTGAAGTATTATATTGTACCCTGTTACAGAAGATTTAAAAACTCCACTCCTGATTCAGGAGTGGAGTTTTTAAACGTTCTGTAAAAGGGACCCTGACTGCTTCCTTATAAAAAAAATAGGATTGCGCGTGTGATTTATTACTAGATAGGTACTTAACTTTTAATTATTATTATAATACCTACGCGAACAGTTTCGTAAATAAGGTAGGTACCCTACCTATATATCGTTTTGGATCTATGAGTAATCAGGTTATTCATTTATCTGTTTCTCTAAGTTTATCATTCAATGGAGATAGTCGATCTGATATCGGTACTGTAGTAGTAGATAAAAACAAGATAACTAAGGCTCTAACGTTGATAAAAGTAAAACTTGATTCAATGTGTGGATTTAGCGCCACTTTCGGCAAAATTATCAACGTGAATAATACCTACTTCATATAAGTAGATAAGTACCAGGCTAATGTGCCACTGTAGGGCAAAGCTTCCATCATTGAAATGTATTCATCGTCACATTCATGGTTAGGTAGTTTTTGGCTTTATCAATTAGTTCAAAGATGTAACCCAAATTTTGCTCGACCCGAAAATTTAAGCCTGGACCCCAAGATTAAGCCCCAGTACTCAAATCTACTAGACCATATACAAAACACAATAGACCAATATGATTAGATAGATAAATTCTCTGACGCTTTTAAAAACGTAAGTAGGTAGGCACTTCTCCATCGAAAAGTCTTAACACAAATGTATTCATTTGACCGCATATTCGGAAGTACTAACCCGTCAACGGTACAAAAAGGATCAACATCTGCGAAAAGGCGACCGCGTTAACTGTTCAGTTCCTGGCAACTTCCAGTTCCGGTGGTGCAGTGGCCATTAGCGCTTCCTGTGCGACGCACTCAATGGGCGCTCTGTCCGGGTCGGCTCACGTGACCACCTCGTGCTTCACCAATAAGGATCATCGAAATGTATCGGCAAAAGCCTCCGCTAACTGTCATTATAGATATATATTTCTGAGATAGATATTTAACGCAATTGGTTTACATAAATAATTGTTGTACTTAGCGTAAAGATTTGACTTTCCCGAACTTTTCCACCTTTCACAAATTTTGAAATTGATATGACTTGAGGGTTGTAATGATATTTTCAAGATTATAACAATATTAAAAGTCAATCTCATTGATAAATGATGATTGAATGAATATTGTAATCACTTTCTGATATACAATATAAAATCAATGTTGTGGATAGAAAACTTGCATATGTGCCGTCAGTTTCGAGTTACAAAAATACACGCCAGTTAACTGTTGTTCTTGACAATGCTTGACATAAACGCGTAACCAGGGCATTTGGGCAAGACTGTCCTGCCAAAAACGTCCGGTCTGGCCACGTTAGCCACACCATATGAATGAGTAGCGCGTAATGCACAATGAATTATTCGTGCCAGACTGGCTTCCGCTGGCGCCGGACACATGCTCAGTATTCAACCTTTTTCGCTGATTAACGTCTAATTATAGGGCACAGCTCTCCAACACATGACTCCTAGTGACTCAGCCCTGCTTAATAACTGCACAATACAGTTCGAGACTTATTAGTGGCTATGGTTTAAGAACGGTTGAATTTAGCGCGTACGCGGTGGGTGTTTCTTTATGACCTCTACTTCTGCGTATGGCTCTTTGATTCAGTTCTTTGACTCTTTTTTTGTCTCTCACAATTGTGTTGTGTTGTGTGTAGTCTGCTGCGGTAGCTTCTAAGAAATTATAGTTTTAAACTGGGGTTTACTTTTGCTCAATTTTAGTGTTAATATACACTTGTAAAGGCAACATTAATTGATGTTATTTTACAGTCGTTTAAAAAAACAAAGCAGATAAAAAGAGCAAGCCAAGCAGATAAAAAGAGCAAGCCTTAGAACTATCAATTATAGAATGTTATAATTCAGTAAAATTAAATTTATTTTTCAATCAAAGAATCCTGAAGAGTTTGTAACCTTGGCGGTCATGCTCGCTAAAATGTGCTTGGGGTGGTGGCGCTATGTGTCGGGTGGTTACATTCCCTCTAATATGGTTGAGTGAAATTATGGCTGGCACATACGTCATACTTGTGCTGCAGGTGCCACCTTTGGGCACTGGTCTTCCAGGGCTCACGGATTTTTCTCGATTATAGTCTCATTCTTATACTTTATACTGTATGGCTTGGTATTCTAAAACTAATCAGTAATTGTAACAAACAAATTGTAAACAAACATGGCGATGAAAAAGAGTAACTGTCGAGTTTCTTGCCGGTTCTTCTCGGCAGATGACTGCATTCCGATACCGGTGGTAGAGTCACTCTGTAATTGACGATTCATAAATACTTGATACAAGTTTACATGAATAAAGAATATTTTGATTTGATTTTGATTGATCACATGATTTCATTTCATTTAACTAAATTGAATGCCCTTTGAATATGAATCAAAAATAATAAGTACCTATAATAAAGTTAACGAGGTTTTGAGCGTGTATTCTGGAACGATATCCGTCACACGAGACGTATTTGACG
This sequence comes from Mecyna flavalis, assembly GCA_949319885.1. Taxonomy (NCBI): domain Eukaryota; kingdom Metazoa; phylum Arthropoda; class Insecta; order Lepidoptera; family Crambidae; genus Mecyna; species Mecyna flavalis. The sequence continues at coordinate 8,688,000 of OX439426.1, forward strand.
CAATTCGCTACACAGATTCCCTTTACACGTTTCTAAAAGTAACGTTTATGAGCACTTTCACGAAATATTTTATGACTCTTTGAGAAATAACTTCATTACGACTTCCAAAATTAATATTTCGTAGGTGTCAGAGTTATCTTCGTTTTCATTGATTATTTGTTTTACAGGATTCCTAAGAAAATAACACATTGATATTTTCAGACTAATTGTGTTCAAAGTTCAAGGAAACTTGAAATCAAAATTATGGGAAACGTAGTTCTTTTGAACTCGTAGTGCGAGTTGAGGCGTCGACCCGGATGCTGTCGGAGCGCCTGACTCAACGCAGCCCAAAACACGGGTCACGACGCCGACAATCTTATCACAGCAACCAATAAACGATAATTTAATTCATAATTCACAATCGTCTGTTGCATATTCATCACCTAACTCGTTTCGTCATGCTCATCCACTATAATCAATAATCCCACACAAAATAATACCGCCATTGTTGAAAATATCAGTTCAAGGAGTTTGACTCTCTCCCGATTGCGAGATGTCAGCCGGAGATCGTCTTTATCGGGCTATCGGCTTTACAGTGGATAAGGTAGAGTCGTATATTTGAGATAACGCTCGATGGGTGTTATCTTGTTACTTTCTAAAGTTAGATGAAAAAACACGTAGTTAACCTCTGGCAGCGAGAGGCAGGCCACCGGGCGGCAAGGCCGACGGGTCTCCGCTCCGCCCGCGCCGCGCGCGCCTTGCACCGACTGTACCGTGCGTGCGTGAGTGCGTACGCACCGACCTACACATACTATGTCTATACTACTTTTATTTATACACAGCCATAGATCTGTTTCTTAAGTATACACATTAACAATGGGGAAGTCTTTTATTGTAATTATTTATAATAGAAATCTCAACCATTAAATCACCTCATTATGGTCAGGTAGAGACGTTTTACTCCTGCCGCTGTTGCTGTACGGATTGTGCGATTAATTATTGAATTATCTTTTTCGCTATACGTTTCAATGAGTCTGTTATCTTAGACGTAATAACGTGATGAGAACAAGCTGTGAGCTATAACCGAAAAGTTTCTTTTAAGAGCTGTCTCCGCCTCACGTCGCAGTATCTATCATGACAAAACGCATTGGATAAATATTATGGTTTTCCCAGTTTGTTGGTTTCTCTGACGATTATCTTTCTTCATTTGGCCTTGAACTACTAACACGAGTTATATGAATTACTTTGGTCTATTTTGAAACGATGGTAAAGTCGTCAGCGTGTTTGTTTGCTTGGTAAAACGTATTTGATTTAAAATTATTTGTTGTCTGTTTCTCTTTGATGTAATTGAAATGCTAGGATGCATTAAAAATTGTGTTATATTGGAGGTTGGCGGCGCCACGTCGGCTTTTGAAGTCGCAGTGTATAAATCAGCGGGTGTCGGCGCACTGTCCGCCAAGCGCTGCGCCGGCGCCGCGTTACGTCCAATCCTTTTGTTTTGGTTCGCCTTCGGACCAGTGTGGCTCATTTCATACTCCTTCACGAAAACTTTTAACGTAATTAGGTCAAAATATTCTTATTAACTTCTCTTATAGCATTCCATTATAATTATTTAGGGACTAAGATATACATATGTTTACAAAATTCAAAAGCAAATCTTACACCTACTTGCAGCATGAGACTACAGCATGAGACTACTTGTTTTAGTAATTAAACATTTTATTGTTAAAAGAATTTTTGATATTAATGTCCTTTAGATGCTGCTGAAAATAATCCATCCAAAAAGTAGTCATGACCATGCAATTCCTTCTTTTTTCTTAAAGTGTTTGTTAATGAATCGCCGAGATTCGAAAACTCAGCTAAGGAAAAATACGTTAAATACGTGTTGCCTGGAACAGTAGATCCCAATAATAAAATCACCGGCCGGAAGTCGATGCGTCACGCTTACGTTTTCGTCCACTTGTGCTGGTGTGGGTATGGGCTTAAGTGTGAGTAAGAATACACCACACACTGCATAATATTTCGGGTTCCGATTGTTAGCCGCAACTGTGGCCATTGCCGTAAGGGTTGCATGCATTGCAGTAGTCTTGAATTTAAAACACCATTTTGTCAGTACTGATCAACCAAATCTGTACATTTTCCGTTATAGTAGTTCCACATTTGCTCTAAAACTTGTATAGTGTTACTGATTATTAGTGTGTGCGTTTATTTACGTACGCGAGCGCCGACTCGTCCGAGATTCAAATTTAGAACGCCGTCTCCGCCATGTTGTTCTCGGTGAAAAACCTACGATCCATCGTTTGGAAACCGTGGATGTGTCACAAAGATATCGTCCGCAGGCTCGCAGAATCATTGCATTTATTCTTATTGCCAAAACCAATAAAGTTGTGCTTAAATCGTTTAACTAGGATGCTCGAGTCTTATTTTCCAGTAATCGTATTCACATTTGTCACTCACTACGCAAACGCCTTGGTGGTCTGTATGTTGTATAATACGTAAGCAATAATTACAATACTTATTGTAGTCAGCTACGTAATTAATGAATGTTTACAATACGATTTCCCGCGAAGGTTGTCTGGACCAAGTATTATGGTTAATTGAAAGTCCTCGTTGCGTAACCGCTTGTGGCTGTGCTAAGGAACTGATATTTTTATAATATTAATTATTATTTAGTATGATAACTTTGATCAGTAAAGAGACTATAGTCATATAAAATAACCTTTTACAAGTACTTGTGTACCCTGAGTTTTCATTTCATAATAATGTAGAGTCACTAGTAAGTCGTCTAATATGTAATCACTAATATGTAAATTGAAGCGTTTGAAACCAATGCTTTTATAAACTGTTGTATGTAGGTAGGATTGCTGTTTTTCAGAAATGAAATGACACATCATGTAATTTAAAGACATAGGTAGAAAGATTCAAAGAGTTATTTTAAGGTAGGTATAGGTATAAATAATATTAACGTCTTAGTTGAGAAAAAAGTTAACTCTATTCAGTTTTGTGCAATAATAAAACATACGATTAGCATGTCATGTGACGTGGGAACCCCGTAGCTCATAACGTCATAATGATGGTAATATGACCTATTTGCAATCTTTCCCCCACAAATCCCACAATAGTTAGATAGCGTGTTTATTTGCGTGCTGGATTCAGTAATCAATTCATTAACAAAAGTTGTTGTATTTATGTCTTTCATAATACTAACCACTACAGAAATCTGAAAACTGCTACAAATTAAAAAAAATAATGTTTACTTAAGTCTGCGTTTTAATTAAATGTATGTACACAAGTATTGCGACAAACCACATACTAACTCTCATAAATTGCCAATCGCATACAAAGTCATCAATGCATGAAACTGCTTTGCTGATTTTATAAAATAATACTATTTTTATTAAGGAAAAAGTAGCACTCGCAATTATTTAACGTAAACGTACGTACCTACGTAAGTAGAGGTAGAAGGTAAACCTCTAGTCTCAAATCTAATCTTAGACTTGTCTGTAAATAAAAATACAAATAGAAAATTATTGTTCAGTTTAAAGCAATGCAATGGTAGAGCGAGGAAATAGTATGTCAAACAAATCCCACATGATGAACCACTTTTTGCTGCGTACCTACCTATATATAAATGCCCTGATCGCGCCGATTGGTTCGAGAACAGTATTTCCTTATTGGACTTTACTTCCAGTTCGATATTTATTCATCTATTAATTGGCCTACGACGCAACATAGGTAATATGCTATATCTGGCCACTTCTAAGCTTCCTATAGGAAATAGCCTCCCCACAAACATGTCACGTGAATACGTTGTTGTAAATAAATAGTGCGTAGGTAAGCATAATGTATGATCTGAATGAATGAATGACTCACCGTCAGAATTGGATCAGTTATACCACAGATTGTTGCGGGCAAGCAACTCCGGTCCATCGTGTGCTCACACCGTATTATTCTTAGATTTTGTTGGTAACCAAGTAACCCTTTTAGTCTTAGTTCGACTATGACATTGTTTGAGCTCTAAAGATAAGAACTCGACTCAAAATCAAAATCAATATCAAATCAATAATTGTTAACTAGACGGTAAAACACTGGTAAAACATCTCCACTGGGAAAGATTTCATTGATTGGAATAATGTTTTTGTTTTTAAAATAATATTAGGCTATTACTACGTTTTTGAGTTTGTCTAATACATTGTAGACACAAAATCTACCCACAAAATATAAAATGTCTTTTATATGAGAGCAAAGCCCCACTAAAATATGAAGAGCTTTTCTTGGTGTATGGCGTATGTTGCTTGAAAAACTAGCTTGGTCTGTGAGTTAGCCGCCTCTTATTGTTGAGGACTGGCATACTTCGGATAACGGGACCCTCTGTTTATGTTGATGCCCCTACTTATCTCGCGGCTTTACGGAATATTTGCATTTTCACGCTGGTTTTCAATTTAAACATCATTGGTACGTTTAAATGCGCAGTTATTATTTATAGTTCATACTAAAACGAGAAAGAATTTTAATAGGTTTTCCTAACTTAGATCTTAAAATGAACTATTAAATTCAAAAAATATATTAAAGTTAACTTAAATAATAATTATTTAATTTGTAGTTAACATTCGCGATTGCTTAAACTGTTTGAAGAAATTTATTTATCAACACAATAAATTGGTAAGTCTAAGGAAAATGAGCAAAACGACAAAGTACCTTTGCCATTTAATTGAGAAAAAGGCCTATTTCACACAAGTAAGTGGTTGGTCCATAGACAGTAGTTAAATGTCTCCCGCACACAACTGAGTTTCCTCCGCAGCCAACACCGCCGCCTGTCGTGTCGTTACGCAATCAATCTCAGGGAATAAATCTGATATTTAGAGGCTGCACGGTGCAGTTGTTGTTCATTGTTGTCTGTAGTGCAAGTACTTACTTGCAGTAAAAGCGGGGAAATTACGCACCGCATGAGGATGTACGTCCGACATGACGCGCGTCCGGCGGCGAGCCATCTTAGGAGCGCTGCAGACACACTCCACTGCAGATTGTACTCGATTTAACTAGCTAATTGACTTGTTTATCTCAATTCACCAAACGGGCCATAATGTACGATATGAGATTGCAACTTGCTAAAACTTTTTTATTTTTCAGATGATGAGATCAGCTTTATATGACGGAATTAGTTTTCAATAGTTCATAGGAATACGCTACGACTCAAATTTTAGATATCAATGAACTCTCGTTTTAGGTAATCTGCTGTCGGAGTTTTCCTGATTTCAAGTTTATTCTGGTCTTCAGAAAAGTTATGTCATTTGGAACTTCATTTTGCAATAGCACCCGTGAGCGTGACCAAAGTGGTCTGTGAGTTATTCAGTTGGTTGGTATTAACAGAAGATTCCTGAAAATAAGAACAAAATTGCATAAACACGTTAGTCGTAAATAAGAAGAAAAACACACGACATTGTAAATACTGTACAAATTACAATCAATGACCTCACTCGAAAACAACAAAAAATATTACAAGCAATAATTCAAGTAGCTCATAGCTAAATTACTGTAACTTAGTAAATGTCGTAGATATGTAACGTATTGGCAGCTGAATGAGATTCGGGTGTTGCTACTCAACGATCATAGTTATTTTAATGTTTATGTTACGTCGACGGACACGGTGCCAACTTTATTTTCCGTTTAATTGAAACACGAGGCATTTCACCGAATTCGTCATATTGTGCCTGCGATTCAGTTTACGAGCTTTACTTTGTCGCAGACAGGGTTTACGCGCCTTTGAGTGCTTGTTGACGGAGAAAAACAGTATACTACAGATTTGGAACCGTTTATGGATTAAATTAATCTTACTTGTTTGTACCCGTCGCGCCCCATTAATTAGTTACGGTATCAAGGCGGACCCACGCTTGCTTGCAATAATATTGCTTTGATATGAAACAAAGGTTTGTTTGTCAGTTCTTTATCTGTTATCAGCCGAATTGAAAAGCTCTGTCGCTACAATGTGTCATTCTGAAGGCCCTTTCGATCTCGATAGTGGCTCGACTGGTCGCGAGAGCGGTTGTGTAAGAGCGGTAGGCCTTCGAGAGAAATGATTTGCAGTTTCATATTCTCGTTGTCATCTTGCGTTGTTCGCGACGATCTATTTAAATTCTAATTTTGCAAGGCTTACACGCTTATGTCATGTCGTATGGCAACCCACTTGTTGTGTTATTAAAACAAATTACCCGTTTTCGTTAACCGACGCCTGAGAGGCGTGCTGTGTGGTACGACGTACGGCCGCGTCATCGTTTGTAACTTAATTAATTTATATATCTATTATGTATCAGTATCTTTATATGCCGACGTGATCTACAGCATGAATTTAACCACTCAATCCCGAACCGGCACTCGGGTGCCGCGTAACAATAGATTTTCTATTGTGTCTGGTGATCCGGGGCTTGAAAGATTAACAGGAAAGGAGACATTTTATTTTTGTATGGAGGATAGGCCCACTAAAAATTGTGGCGGATAGTAATGAAACATATATCAAATTGTTCCTTAGAATGTCTAAAAATCATTAGCAATATTGGTTTTTCTTTATTAAACGAAAATATTTAAAAAAAATCAAAAATCCACTCACAAGTTATTGCACACTTTCAGTCGTTTCTGAAAGTAATTGTCTTTGTACGTTCCGTTGAAATCTCACTGCACAGTTAACACAACGGTTCGGTGGAATAGGGGCTGTACTTGATGCCATTTTCTTCTATTTTTCGTTGAAAATAAGGAAAAACACAAAACCTCAGTTCAAAACAAACGGAAGGTATGATGAATGACACTCCAACCACTCCTGTCAATGTCAGTGATAACTGACAAACGTCAAGACGGAATCGCGTTCAGTTTCACGGCCTTAATATACATAGGTATAACCATTTTAGCAAAAATCTTAAAAACACAATTAAATTATTTTTTACTGAAATCTCAATTCCCTAAAATAGATAAAAGTAGACAAAACATGATCTAAAACAAATAATCACCTCATTGTAATATTTTTTTTATAACCAGCCCGGCGTTTCTTTACACGCATTGTTGAACCTATGATCTTGTTTCAATAGTTATCTATGCCTTGACTTTAAAAAGATGGAATGTCGTGGACCGGTAGTCAAAACATCGCATTTTTAAAATTGATTTTATAATTCCCGTTGCATTTAAACGTAAACTTTTGTCTAATTGTCTAAAAAAATTAGTTATTAATTTAGGGAGTAATGTCATCACTATCCGCAACTGGGCCTAAAATAAAATATCTCCTTTACCTACTATTTAAGTACTAATAGGTATAATGCATATATAATTAATTATATACTTACTTAGAACTTGAATTAAACAATTATTCTAACAATTACATAGTTAGCTTCATTGTATTATTGGTGTAATAAAACAATTAAATAAACTAAAGTTATTTTAGGATCTAACGTATGTTTAGTTTTTTTCTATCGTTAATTTAATCAATAGTAGCTTTGAGTGAAGTCTTTTACGGCTTACTATTGTTATATTTGCAAGTAAATAGCGCATAAACTACCGGTTAGATCCAGTCAACTAAACTAAAAGTATTGTTGCATAATTATTTATCCTGGAACGAGTTTAGAGGCATTAACCATTAAATTAACTCTTTCTAGTTTCTCAATTCTACGCAGTATTTATCTCAATGATTATGGTGAATGAAAGGTAAATCTGAAGCACGTTTTATATTTAGAATCAGTCGAAGATTTTGATGTGTGAGCAATTGTGCGTATTAAACTTACTGAAAAAAGAGTACTTTCAAATGATCCATTTTCCAAAAACGCTTTCTCAATTTAATAGAGTAGCGCGTGACTAATGACGCCCAGGTGTCCGCCGCAGTTGCCAATTTTGATGTCGGCTTTCTGAGAACGAGAGATTACGTGTTTCGCTTACGGGGTGTGAGTAAATAGTGCGATTGTGTACAAACACGATGCGCCCGCGCCGCGTAGCGCCCTGCAACTGCAGCCTCGTAAGCTAGGGGTGTGCAACGAATTTAAATACTATATAATATCGTTGGGGGTGTGCGATATTTATTGCAAAGATGTAGTTTAATGATTAGACAATTCAGATTAAGACATTTTCTTGTCATTATATGTTGTTTTTTGACGGCGAAATCAAACACGGAGTGTACCATGTTGTCAATATTCTATTTATTATTTTATTTTAAAAGCTGTTGGTGATATGCCTTGCATTGCCCATCTTTTATAAGAAATATAATAAACTCATCGGCATTAAAACTTGGCCACTGAGCTGTTTTCATACAAACGTGGTCACTTGAACGTCTCATAAATAGAAAACTATTTGCAGCTGTGCAATGAATTTTACGTCAATGGAGAGGCCAAACGCCCTATTATCAAATCACAGTTTCAAAAATTGCCAAAAATCGTTCACTATTCTCAAAAAGGAAAAACAATAAACCTAACTCAACGCTCCATATATCGTACCTACACATGAATTTCGACTTGACTTGATTGTTTTTCCTTTTTGAGAAAATTCAGCGGTTAGTGTAAATTCTTGAAACTGTGATTTGTTAATCGGGCTTTTGGCCTCTCCATTGACGTAATAATCATAGCACAGCTGCAAATAGTTTTCTATCTATGAGACACTAAAGTGACCATGTTTGTATGAAACAAGCCCAGTGGCCAGGTTTTATTGCCGGTGAGTGTACATTTAGTTACTGGCAGCAATCAAAATATAATCAACGATCACAATCAAATCCACAGATTCAGGCTGCATAATATTTATAAAAATACTCAATAGAAGATGCAGAAGATTATAAAAAAAATCGGTGCTTGATAACGGGTTTGATATGATTGTCAAATATCATTTTCACATAACATCAATCAATGAGATCGACTGTAAGATACTTACCTACAAAGAGTTTTCACCAAGATACATTTTGAAAGATGTGACAAGACAAGGCAACCCTGCAGAAGCGCATTATAACAGTTCGGTCGCGTTATGCAACTTGAGCCATCCTCGCCCCACGCAGCCTGTAATTGAACACCTTTGTGGCCCCCCTTCTCCCTTTCCTGCTCCTTCCACTGAGACCAAGTCTGTTTGGAACGTTGTCTTTTTTGTTATGCAATTTTATTCGCAACTTTTGCTTATTACTTTTCGAAGTGTAGGTGTGGTTAAACGTTGTCACGCTTTTTGCTAATGTTTTCTGACAATTTCGCCAATGATCCACTCAATCCAAAGCGAAGAATCGTTGTTTAACTTATCGGTGTAGCTATGATAGAAGATCATAATATGTTCGAGGTATAATAGAAGATCATAGATGTTTGATCATCGGGTCCCGGGTCATCAGTATCAGTGACCAAGGAACGACGATCATCAGTAGGAACCTCACCCTGTAAAGCAGTTCATGATGGTGAAATAAGTACTGAATAGGTTTTCGAGACTATTGATCTGATAAGTCTTCCAGTAAAAGATTCAGTCATTATACCCCCACAGCGAAAAGTCTGTGCAAAGCCGATCACAAGCTATTAAACGAATTGTTTGATTAACTTTCCACTATAAGTTGAGAGTATTAAAATTTTGCTTATTATTTTGAACACAAAGCCATAAAGAAATACCTACCTATTATTTAATTGTGTATAAAAACAATCGCACGTAAGATTGTCGTGTAAAGGTAGAAATATTGGATAAAGTTATAAACTGTATAAAACAACGCATTTGAGACGGTTACGCAATCCTTCCTTTGAGCTCTCGGAAACTCGCGTTTGACTACAGAAATGGTGATAACAATCTTACCAGCATTTGTTTGTTAAAACGTTAAATAAATAAAACAAGACGTAATAATGAAACCGATAAAACGTATCAGAAAGATAATAATGATCCAAGTAACGTGTTTTATTTTAAAGTCATTATTGATGTTTTTAAGCTGATGATTTAAAATACGATATTATGATTGTTAAATAAAAATTATTAAAAAAATATGGTCACCCAAGCCCGTTTTGTTTCTACTTCTTCTTACATTGTTTCTGGGCAATTTAATACTTTTTGTTGCGCAGTTGTCTAAAAACAATTGCAGCACGCGACCGCAAGCAAGTGGCGGAGTAGGTGGTCTAAAATTATACGTTACCAGCTGCGTTGGCCGCTAAAGGTTAGCGCAGAGCAGAGGGAAGTAATAACGAATTAGAGGGCGATAAGCGCACGCGGTTCAGCAGGTGCCGGCGGCACAGGTGGCGACACCGACCAGCTGATAGCAGCCCAAGTTCATTACCGCTGAGCGCGAATCGATCCGTCGTGGTGACGCCCCCACCCACTTTCGAATGCAACACTTTCTTATCTTTCCGTCTGTGAATGTTCGATTTGCACTGCCGGATTATGCTGCTCGTTTTTTATCGAGTTCGTGAGATTCACACACGGATGTTCACGATCTCGCCGTCTCGCTATCATAATGCTGCGCTTGTTTAATCAATTCTTAATTTACCTTCGAACCTCTAATTACGAACAATATCCTGCGTACGACTGATAACGTAAGCGCCGATTACTCATGTTTTATTTATCGACGCAATAAAGATCGACCGCTCGTCGCGCCGCGTGGCTGCAATATTGGAGATAGATAGGAGTCAATGTTAGGTTGAAGGATCGTCGCTCGCTTGAGCCTGCCTAAAAGGGGTCATTGCGACGCGCCGTCCGAATGACGAGCTGACGACTGCCTACTTTCAGCGAAGAAAGTAAAAGAGCCATTCATCATGGCCGTAGCAGCGGCTATTCAGTGGGTCGCACACGCCGCGCGTCCGGTTTGCCTACAGATTGGTCACATCGACCGCTAAGTGGGAAGATTCGGCTCACACGACGGCGACGTTGCTAACAACTTTATAATACCATTTTTCTTTCCATTGATTCAATTTGCATTTTATATTGTATATTAATTTTTATAACATTATTATAAACAGTAAATTGTTTATGTCGAATTTTTCGGGCATTGCCCATGGTCCACCTTCATAGTTCACCCGGGTGTACCAAGGCAATTATTTCTTCCCTTAGTTCACCCCAAGATAACGGGGTGTACCAGGGGCTTTTCTTTTTTCCCGTGGTTCACCTGTCAAATTTTTGATATTTAGTTTTTCAGAATGTATTGCCCGTAGTCCACCTACAAAAGTGTGAAAATGAAAAACAGATATTAAATCTTTAAAATTCTAATTAAGTAAGTTACTTAATAAAAATTTTAACTTAAATAAATATCTCTGTACATTATTCACACAGCGCCATCTAGCCCCAAACTAAGCATTAGCTTGTACTATGGGTGCCAGACAACGGATAAACATTACTTATATACTTTTTTTTGTAAATACATACATATTATGACATAGACACAGACTAGATAGAAGATAAATCAGACAACCGACTCACGTACTGTAAACATGGGCTTTACGGAAAAGGGGGCCAGTGATATATGACAGCTCTTTTTTTTTTAAATTGTGGTGGTGTCAAATGCAAGGGCATTCTATTCAAACAGCCACTTTATTTATTTTGGTGTATTATTTGCAGGATTACCCTATTTGAAATAAAAGGGAATTCATAATTTCATATACCCGATACATGAATTCCCTTTTATTTCAAATTTGAGCCAAAAAAGATCATTTTAAGAAGACTATTTAGGTGAAAAACAAAATAAAACAAGTTAATTACTTATTAATTGATTTATTTTTCAATTTCTTTTTGTAATAATTAATCCTTCTGTTGCATTTATTATTTGGTAATTTTCTCCTTTGTAAACACGTCAGTCCCTTTCAAAATGTTATTAATAGTATTCCTGTTGCATAAATCCATTTCTCACGAGTTTTATCATCAGTCGGAAATCTGGAAACAACAAATCGCTTGAAATTCCCTGAAATATGGGGTAATTTTGGGGAAATTTTTCCTTTCATTAGGCATCCGGAAATCGAATTATGAATCTACTAATTATTAATAAAATTTCAGTACATAGACATCTATGATAATAATTATTATGCTGGCTTCTGATGTAAATTTGTAATAATAAGCAATTATTTTACCGGTTTGCATGTCAGATGTTTTAGAGGTTATATTTAGAAATAATTTTTAGATATTTCCCATTTATCAAGTTTTTGATGATATAACTAATGATTTAGCGCAGAAACTTGGTTCCTGTGAGATTTGAGAAAGAAATACGTGATCAAAATTTATAAAACAGTGTACTTACGTATGAAATGTAACACCCGCTTTTTCTCTTTGATTGTTGCTTTTGAAGCCAAATATTGAACACTCTACCATTTTGTATGCTAGACACAAACGTTCCACATTCGATTAAATCATATTAATTTAGGTAGTAATCCACAAAACCTTTAATTTCTTTGGCACTTTAATGATTTTTTTGCTCAGTTTGATTCAGTTTGATTTGAAGTTTGAACTCTTCTCTATTCTATTTCCTCTTACAGGAATCTCAATAAGACTATCTCACTCTGTCAAAGCATGTCAGCAGACCCTTAAGCGAGCTGGCGGGGGAGAGGGGTTACGACCACAGATTACGAAATGTCATCTGAGGTTGGCCCCCTGTACCACAGATTTAACAAACGCACCAATTTTATTACTTTGAGTCAAACGGCCGTGGACATAGAAACACCCAGACCAATACAAACAGACATGTTCATGCACACAAATGTTTGTACCGTGCGGGGATCGAACCCGCGACCTCTGGTGTAATAACCGACTTCTCGACCATTACACCAAATGGCTCGCCAAAATAAATCCCAAAGAAAAATATGAATATGCTTATTGGAGCCTGTAAATCCGTAGGCATCTACAAAGAAAATGGTTTGGTACTATAAATATCCAATATTATAATTTATTCTTCTTAAGTGACTTAAAAATTGTTTACATGGATATGCACTTCAATGACACATCACATTTGACTATGTATTGATTTTTGCAACCAGAACAAATCGTAACTTTAGTTCGCCGTTTCAATTTGGGGATACCTATAACACTGCTCCTTTGCTTTTTGAGTCTTTCATTTCATGTATACTGACATAAGTTTGGATGCACGTTCAGTTGTATGTGTCGTTTTACTTACGCGATATCGTTTGTTATTTCCAGTCACATAACAAAAACGACGACGTGGGACGACCCGCGGAAGACTCTGGCAGCACAGACGGTGGCGGGCGGCGTGCAGCACCAGAGCGCCGAGACCTTGCTGCCACAGCCCGCGAGCGCGCCCGCCATCACACCCGCACCCACACCAGGTACACTTATTGACATTTTGTTATCATGTCCAACTAAACAGTCACTGAGTTTCGGCTACAGAAGAAAATCGGATATGTTAGTACACGTGTGTGCGCAAGCGCAGGTGCTCTCCTGATTCCCCCACTCTAAGCAGTTTTTCCGGAGGAGAATGCGTTGAGACCATAACCGCAGGCTAGCGATACCTACCTGCAGCATAGCGTGACTCGGGATTGTTTTATTTGTTTTGTCCCAAAGCCCTAAACTCCCCGGTTTACCCACTAATGATGGGACGAGTCGGTGCCTGCCTTGTAGCAATTACAGGCCCAAAATGTACACTTACTGGTCTTTTGTAATGATCTTATCTTCCTAGAAAATCCCCAAATTTCGGTTACTGCCAATATTTACGATCAACTACGCTACGCAGGATAAATTTAAAGTTCACAATTGAGTGCGCAAGCACAGGTGCAATCTTTTTTTTTCTTACAAATGCACCTTCAGCAATACAGACGTCAGAAGATGCAAAGCGAGGCTAAACCCCTCTTCAGGTTTAAGGCTCCTATACTGTCTGTGGGGATAGGTTCGTCGATCTCTCTCTAGGTTCGTCGTATGTTTCTGTACCACGTCATGAGGTATTAGCTGGTCCAGGTGCTCCTGCCTGAGCATAGATGAAAGTAGCAGTACAATATAACAATAATAGAAAACAAAATAACGACACAAAAAATATATAGACTCTACACTACAATGTAGAGACGCATAAAATAAGTTTTTAGGAAATGCAGAAAATGTTTTACTCCTAAAACATGTAATCAACTGTTTTATAAGTGAAATGAAACAAAGACAGACATATAGGACTATATCTAGTGTTTTCTAGAATTTAACTATGAAATCACCTTTGTGAATAATTACTAAATATACGTACAATGTGCCTGCGTATAGTTAATGACAGGTAGACAAAGCATATCACCTTGGGTTTTCCATTTTTATCAGCAAGATGATGTCACATTTTAAAGTTTACATGAAATCCATACCCCATTTAATATATTCAAATTAGTAATAAATTGTATTCAACATTATCATTCTATTACACATCTTGTTAACATTATTAGCTGTTATTTTCTTTTTGAAGTTATTTAGCAATTTATCGTGAAGGTTCGTGTTCACGTGATTTTTAGTAATAGCGTAACTAGACACGCTTCAGACCAAGATACTTCAGAACTATCTATCTACTGCGTGTTTCTAAGAATATTAATATCCAAAATAAAATTTAAAGACGAATGGCTCATATTAGACATCAACATTCGCAGTTTGGCGAGGCGTGAACAGTAAACCCGTCAATAGGACGATTCCAACTAGGGAGTCGCCGATTCCGTTTTTACTTCTCTATCCGACTTCGTATTCACGTGATCTAATTGGCCACAGAGCCGCGTTTAAAATTATCATGGAACTGAAATAAAAACAAGTAAATAACCCGAATTCTAAAACTGATTTTATGACGGGAATTAACGCGTTGTTTCCGTCGGTCGATGCGAGACGAGCGTTGAAAGGTGTTCGGAAAATACATCGGTGTCTCGGCGCCGAATGCGCGGGCGCCGCGGCCCCGGTGCTTTCAGCGCTGGCTTGCGACACGTCCGCGGCCGACCACAACAACGGCTCTTTGTCACTCAAACCGATAAACAAACATTCATCATCCGAAGATAACAAACTGTTACATCTCGAAAGCCAAGTCATATTTTTGTTCAAGAAAAATGTAAAAATCTATTTTTACCTAAGTACTTATCTACATTTCTGCTCATACATACATAGCTGTAATCGGTATTTTTTGATACTAATGACAAACCATGTAGTCCTAAACACTTGCTTTTTTGCATTTTTTGCGTACACATTCTGCATTTAGAAATGACTATCGAATCAAGTACCTACTGTTTAATACGTTTTTTTTATATAGCGATTAACTTTTTCGTGTGTTTTGTAAAACACTACTAAAACACTTTTGGAATTGTTAGGTCTCCTCTGTAAATTATTAGGACGCATGAACGGAAAGTATTCTATCCACTCTCTTCACACCTTACACACTCTTCTCTTCCCATCCCCGTATAGTTTTTCCAAGGCAGATAGCTTACCTTAGCTGAGATCCTAGTCGGTGTCCATTGGCGGTATTGTTTACTTACCATCAGGTGCCACACTGTCTTGTTAATTTGCCTCCCTCTGCGATAATACAAATGAATTGTGTTGAAGTGTATGGCAGATTAACATGTTCCGTTATTATTTGTTATTTTCCCTTACCCTGTTTAGCCGAGAAACGTGTGCTTAGACACGAAATAAGAAAAATCCTGAATGTAAGGTTGAGTGTCACGCGTGTTGATATAAAATGACGAATACTGTTACAGCTGAGTCGGCTATTTCCCGCGGCACGTGGCTTTGCACCTATTCCTGCATTCTTTCCGATAGTTTACTTCAGTACGTGCTCTATGCAGTCACGTACTCCTTGTTGACGTTGCTCTGTTACAAGTGGACATCTTCTCGTCTCGTCATTGTGACACTATGATTATCTTTTATGTTATCCTTTCTGTTTGCTTCACCTAATTTTAATGATCCTCAATTATGGAAGACTAAATTAATGGATGCAATTATACTAACACTCACGTACCGCCTTAAAATAGCCTAGGCTTAACTAGTCTGTACTGGTGCTAGTAGAATTAGACGATTAGTTCAGGGTTACCTACATTTGGACCATATTATTATGTGGCCAGCACGTCAATCATATAATATAGAATGCCTTTCGCATTGTCATGTTGACGGAAAAATACGGACGAGACTTTACCAGTTTTAGGGTTTTAGGAACTTGATGAAAGATAATTATTCAGTTTCACGCATAGGTCGTTATCTGAGTGGCGGGAGAGCAGACGATCTATCTATGTGGACCAGGTGACAAAACAAATAAATTATGTTTTCGTAGCGCATTCTTCCGTAATCTGATGGCATGGCGCTATCTCACCTGTTATCTTTTCGGGTGAAATTTCTTTCCTATTACGCTCACATAAGGCACTCAAAATATTTACCTTCAAAGTTTCAAGCGCATGAGACAACCGGCCATTTATAACAAAGTCATGAACGATAAAAGTAGTAATAACAAGTCATGTTGCTTATTATTTAGTATTGTTAAATTATACTAAGTACTTATAATATGCAGAATCAATCCTTAATTCTACATTTATGTGAGCATTTAAATAAATTTATAAAGATAGACGACTAATTCCTGTTTATGTCTGTGTTCACGAGCAAAGATGAAGTAGAGCGCTGAACTCATTCAAGTATCTGATGAAAGCCCCTTAAAAACGAATCCTAGTAAGGACGTTAATTTTAGGTAGAAAGAGAACCGTCAACAATGTAACATTGAGAACATTTTACATGTAAAATTGTAAATCGCTATGCAGCGGGTAAACGTAATGTTAAGTAACGTAATGCGGTGCTTAGTCGCCCAACCGCGCTGTTGAGTAATGGCAAATAATGTTTAATTATACTTGCGCACGGGCACCTGCGTCGCACTCGCCGATAAAGAGGCTATCTTGATCTGATGATGAAATGATGGAAATATTTTTCACTATAGTACAATACGACACAGCTTAGAAGTTGCATCGGCCAATTTCGTAAACTTGATCGCTTCGGGACAGAACTCCAATTATGTTGGTTCTGTATTTATTTAAAATACAAATTGTCAGTTCCGTTAAATGTATGGTGCTATTGAATTCATTCATCAATGGGATCACTCCTGATTCGAGTTCCTGGGTGCAATATAGCGTTATTCATAACATAAGTAGCATCAAATGAACGACTGCAGTTCAATTAGGTAGAGCGCATAGTTAGTTTTGTAACTACGTCGTGTACCTAATATTAGATATCTAGCATTAACAAAATCGACTTACAGGCACCACAAACAATCTGGGATTGTCGTTTAGAATTAAATGTTATTACTTTTTTAGTTTTTGTCTTGCGATTGCGAGAAGCCTCACTGATGTCAATGACAATTGGGTTGAGTCCGGCAAGTGCAATCAATAAGCTTTAATCAGAAGCTATTTATGAATGATTGGAAGTTGGCAGAAGTAACACGAGCTATCGGGTGAGATGTCCGCACGACATCCGCCCGTAGTGATTCACCTGCGCCAGCGCAGAGGCAGAACGCGAGTGTGTCTGGCGCCGTTGTTTTCTTGGAACCAGCTCTCGTCGACCTTCCCTATATCCACCTGATTTACAATCACGTGCGCGAGCTTCACTGCTCATATGTCTTTATTGGCTTCCAACCAATTATATGGAACACTTTCATATTAAATCACAGGAATATTTATGTCGTGTGTCTCTGCTGGGGAAAGGTATTAGTGCTATAAGAGGATCGGAAATCGCAATTGTGACTCAAGAGCAAATTTTATGAATCATGCACCTAATGAAATATCTATAGAAGTCTTTATCACCAATCTGTGTAGGTATATCTTAATCGGATGAGATGTTTCTATTATTATATTATTAAGATGTTTATTTCATTGATTTCAGCTGCGAAGAGTACAAGTAGTAACACAACATCGGACGCGCTAGGGCCGCTGCCGGAAGGTTGGGAGCAGGCGACGACACCTGAAGGTGAAACCTATTTTATAAACCATGCCGCCCGAACAACGTCATGGTTCGACCCTAGAATACGTAAGTTAGCTTCAATATTCCCTGCCGTTGCTTGAGTTGACGTGTGGAAGTGTTGTTTTGATTGATGGTTGTGTTTTGTTTGCAGCACAGCACTTACAACGCACGCCGGCGGCGAACGCCGGGGTGGCGGGCGGCGGCTGGGCCAACGCCTCGCTGCAGGCCTGCCAGCAGAAGATCCGCCTGCAGTCGTTGCAGCTCGAGCGGGACCGCCTTAAGCAGCGCCAGCAGGAGATTAGGCTCCAGGTAACTATTGCTGATTTCAACAAAAACTCCCTCAATTGTATCTGATATTATACAAGTGATACTTTCCTGTGTTTGGTCTCAGTAATTTGTATTAGTTTCATTAATGACTATTGTAATTTTGAGAATATGAATTTGTCTCATCTGTATTTACCGATGTTTATGAACCACTTCACTTCATCTTAATGAAAAATGGATGATGATATTCTGATATGTTTTCAAGTCTACAACAAACAGGCTTATCTCAGCTCTCGTTCCCATAGGTTAATTCATAAATTACTCCTATAAATTTTTTCACTCCTACCAGCAGTTTTGCCCGTGCGAATTCAAGCTCCGTTAGTAAAACTAAAAATTTCCCATTATTTTGATGTGCGACCTTACAGTTTTCTAGTATAATGTAGAACCCTTTCGTTGAAACCTTGCGCACGCGTTGGCTTCGCGCCAACGGGTTAGGTCAGTGGGACACAAGATGCCGGTCCCGAAAACATATCAATCACCGCGTTAGTTAAGAAGTATGAATGTATTTCCAGCAAGAACTGATGGCGCGGCAGTCGTCGTCGATAATGTCTTCGTTGGCAAACAGCACGGGCGCGGTGGCGAGTACTGAGTTGTCTCTGGATCCGTTCCTGTCGGGGCTGACGGATCATCAGCGGCAGGAGTCGGCAGACAGCGGGCTGGGCATGGCGGTGCCGCGCGTAGGCGACGCAGATGGATTGTTCTCCATCCCGCACACGCCCGAGGACTTCCTGGCCGGAATGGACGACCGCATGGACTGCAGCAGCGAGGCCGGCGCCAACATGGACTCCACCGACATGGCGATCGGCGACAACCTCGACTCGACAGACGACCTGGTACCTTCTTTGCAGGTAACTTTGCTTGCTGCTTTAGCTCATTTAACCCTCGATCGGCCATTTTATACATTTATTCGATAAAACCTGACCCAGTATCGGAAGGGTGGTGTAATTTTTTTATAACTACCTACATGCTGTAAAGGCTATGTGCTGATGAATGAATTAACAAATCTGGTGCAGTTGTTAACGTACATTTCGGCGATATATTTTTTTAGTAATGATGTTCCTAAAAGATACACATAATTGTAGCATTTATATTGGTCCGATTAAAGGTTAAGTATTATACTAATTTCAAATGGCTTAATAATGTATGCTTAAGGAGCTGTGTTGAATGTTTACTAATAAAGCGCACATTATAATATGTATCAGCTGCGCCACGAGCGCCTACTTTACTGCAGACTTCTTTAATGTTAAATCTATCATAACACTGTAGTTACTCATAGAACTTTATCAATGTATAATGTCTGACATGTTACCTTATACCTCAAGGCAGTTATATCGTACGGACGTATGATTTCAACAGACACTACAACCCAACATTATTACCTATTTTATTTTCGATATTATTTATCAGCCAATATACTACACTACAAGTACTAGTTCTCCTTAATGATGGATGTAACGGGAAATCCTCATGGCAGAAAAAACACATTACTTAGCGTTTATGTCGTTTTCCTTAATATGATATTGACCACATCGGAAACAATTCATAGCCTTTATTAAAATTAAATTGCGCTTGCGATGATGAATCGAGCGAGACGTAATCAATGGCAACAAACCTTTCCCGTTGTTATTGTTAGGTAACCTACTCATGATAGCAGCCGGATATATGTACCTATACCTTTTCTGTTTGATGGCTATTGTCTACCACGTTGTGGGATTCTAAAAATATTATTGGCCAGAGAGGAAAAGGGACAAAAATCTTACAAACCTCTTGACAAAAACCAAGCAAACTTGTGCTGTGGACGAACGGGAATGAACCATTGTGGTAATGATCAATCAAGTACTATGTAAGTATGTATAGGTACTTACTTAAACAAATCTAATCGAATTTGAATTGGTTAAGTAAATAATTTATTTACCAGCGAATAATGAGAGAGTCAAAGATTTAAATCGTAACATAATTACTTATGGCAACAGCAATAGAGTTAGGTACTTAACAGAAAAGAACGAAATTATTCGCAAAATATAATATGATGAACATTTGTGTTTGTCCTGGTTCAAGATTTGTATTTAAGTTTATATTTGTGTACTTAAGTTATGTTGGCGCCAGTTCAATGTATGTGATGTTGACTTTTACTAATATTTTTTTTTTGTATTTGTTAAAGTCCTAATTTACGTACGTTACTGTGTACTAATTACTTATGTACAAAATTTTGTCAATGGATTACCATGGGTGCTTCTGGGGCCATTCCTTTAGTACCTAAGAGAAAATGCACATTATGTCCCACCCCGAAATGATGAGTAGGGGCTTGTGGGACGCCGCGACGCTGCGACATGGCAGCCCCCCTGTCCTTCCAATCCGACCAACTAAACAGACCAACTGAAACGGATCAACTATTTTTCTTTCCCAACGGTACAACTTTTCAGTTGGTCTGATTGGATTTTTTTTTTAATTCAAATTTATTCCCATCCATACAACTTAAAACGGATCAACTATTTTTTCTTTCTCAACAATACAGCTTTTTTGTTGTCCCACTGTACCCCGGGGGTAGACATCGAAACTAAATTTCAAAAATTGTGACAATGTCCACCCGTGGTGGATAAAGAGAATTTTGGTTCATTCCCTTTCGTCCTTATGAGAATAATTTACAAATGTACTAGGGCAACATGACCTTATTGGAGATGTAATACTTTGTCAAGCTTTTTTTTACGAGTTGATTATTATGACGAACCAAGCGTATAGAAGAAAAAAAGATTTTAAAAGCTGCAGTGTGATAAACTATTCGGACAAAAAATGTCCGAACAGTTCGACGATCGAACTACGAATCGGACTAGTCGGAATAAACGGATGAAAAAATGCATGGCAAAATAAAATACATCTCCAATAAGGTCATGTTGCCCTGGTACCATACCAGTATCGGCTTTATGTGCATGGGGACAGATTTGAATTATAACAAATAAAAACAGACCAACTAAGAAGTTGTATCCTTGAGAAAGAAAAAAGTTGGTCCGTTTGGAATAATATTTCTCAAAATAAAATAAATGATCAACTAGTTGGTTGGATTGGAATAAAACCTTTTATCGGGTTCCAAACCGCACAACCAGTTGGTCCGTTTAGTTGGTCGGATTGGAAGGACAGCAGCCCCCGTGCTCCCGGCCAGCTATAGTGCCCTTTTGGTTCAATTTTTTTTTAAATTACTGCCATCAGTCACTTCGTGACTCTTATTGTTTAGGTGCGTTGACAATACAATGTTAACGTTTGTTTCATCTTAATTTCAGTTGAACGAGTTTACAAACGACATCCTGCTGGACGACGTGCAGTCGCTGATAAACTCGACCCCGAGCAAGCCGGATAACGTGCTGACCTGGCTGTAGACCCTCGCGGGCTCGGCCGGGCCCGTGCTTACAAACTTTCAAATTAGGTATCATATGTTAATTTAGCGTACTTACCGCTTCAAACGACGTCGACCGCTATAGTGTCGGTGACCGGTAAAGGTGTACATTTCACGAAAATAACAATAGTGCAACGTGTGACTGGACTGAGGTGATTATGTATGGCCGTGTGTCTCCGTGGTGGAGAGGTGAAGTCGGCACCGTTACGCCAACGACGACCGCCGGCTGCTACGCGCACTTATTATTCAGAATTCGTCTTGTCGTCTCTGCATTTATTCGAATGAGGCAGATATACTGAATTCTGGGTGATGAGAGGTGGTTTAGTTCGATTTACAATGGTGTGTTCGATTCTAACGTAACATTTTGTACTAATCGCAATTTGTGAAGATGTTTTATGTACTGTATATCGATGCTTAATTTTAAACTAAGGGGCATTGAGTCGATTGGCGCGCCGCGCCGGAGATGTGTCCGGGAGCGTTGCCGGCAGACTGTCGTCGCGGCTAGTCAGCTGCAAACCTTCTTTCTTCATCGAAAGAAGCTGTCTTGCACCATATACATTTATTACGTCAGGTTTTCCCATATTCTTTCCCTCTAAGACTATCGGAAATCCTATTAATTCAAGCGTATATTAAACTAGACGTAATGTTGGCTGAATATAAATAACTAATTATTGTACCTATTATCAATAAATTTAAGATTGTGATAACATCTTGACATAACAGTGCCTTAATGTGCCTTTATAAAAATTATTTATTGTGTTTTGTAATTTAGATAAATGTTAAAATATTTCTACACTCTTTATTGTCAAACTTTTGATGTATTAATTTGATATAATTATAAACTACTTATATGTACTTGTAGTAATGTGTTTTGTCGACTTACACCGTCCTTGTGTATTTTTGGAGATTATTTGATAGATGTTAAGTTTAATGGTTAATCGTGAAGTAGATAATTACGTTGGCAACTATTATTGTGGTTACTGTGAGTGTGTTGCGGCCGGCGCCCGACGAGCGCGAGAGGCCTGTGCAATATGGATCCGACGTCCAATTTGGTGCCAACTTAGATAGGATCAAATATATTTTCGATATTTTACTGTCGCCTAAGTTTTACTTCCTCTAAATATCACGACTCATTGTATCAATCATTCATATCTTGTCAAAACGTCAGATCTTCCCAAAATTAAGTTTTTGCCCACCTAGTCTTTAGATTTTTTTATACGAGTGTGATGAATTCAGCTAGCTTGATTATTACAATTCGAATTTAGGCCTTATGAAATGCTACATAGAAAACTTTGCCATATTAGTAAAATACTATTATTCTTATAAGACTTAATGTAATCTTCAGTTATGATAATAGCAATTTTAAGCATCTGTGTAACTACTGTAATTAGAGGTAACGGTGCTGGGTTTATGGTACAGTTTATTTTGTATTCTGTAGATCCATTTGTTGTACTTTATATTGTATCGTGTATTGTATACTCCGTAAGTGGAAGCTTCTCATATTGTTCGGTTCATTATTCCCGCTCGCTGCCTGCCGCGCGCAGGGGCGATCCCGTTCCCTTTTTGTCGTGAATATATTTTGGTCGATGGCTGCGATTGATATGTATCATTAATTTGCCTTTTACATAATGTTCTGTTGCTTTAATGACACATTGAGAAACATTCCATGTCGCTTACAGTCGCCTGCTACCAAGAATAATATTCGGAACAATATATCAAGTGTAAAATAAATCGTTTATTTCTTAAGTATAGCCTTTATAATTACAAACATATCTTTTCAGTCTGATAGCAGATGCAAGTTTTCTCTGTAGTGTATGTAACATTACGTGTATCAATGTCATAACAATGAAATTCATAGAAATGTCAAGAGTAATTAATTTACTTTAATTTCATTGTAAATAATTTGATATTCATAAATGAATGAAATAAATATTTGTTTTAATACCTATTATAAATTTTATTTCCTTATCCAAAATATCACATTTATTTAGA
Source organism: Mecyna flavalis (assembly GCA_949319885.1). NCBI lineage: Eukaryota > Metazoa > Arthropoda > Insecta > Lepidoptera > Crambidae > Mecyna > Mecyna flavalis. The sequence continues at coordinate 8,711,521 of OX439426.1, forward strand.
CGATTAGAATTTTTTTTAAAGAAAATGCTAATACCTACAGTTGATAGATTGCATTAATATTTACAGATCTTTCAGATTCAAGATACTAACGTTGGATTTAAAATTCGTCGTGGACAATCTGTAAAACAACAAATAAGTTTTATTAATCCATCAAGCCCCGGAAAACCAGACACAATAGAAAATCTATTGTTTACGCGACACCCGGCTTTCGGTCGGGTGTTTAAGAGTTAATAAAATATTTAAAAAGTATGTGTGTAAGAGTGACCGTGATCGAAAATCAAAGACTGTTGCCACTTTTTTGGGCAATGGGCCAGTTGGGTCATAGTTATACACCTAAATAGTTATATTTGAAGTGAAAATTGATATTATATGTATATGTGATTTTTTACATTTAACTAGGTCCCATATAAATACTAAGCGTAGCATTAAGCATAATATACTTGAGCATGCAAGTCTTTTATGGATTATACTTTCATCATCCCATTCATCTTTCAAATTTACTATCCGAGTTCAGTACAATTTAATGTTAAATAGTTTTGAAATCACTATGAACGTTTCTACTACATATGTGGATTTTAGTTTAAAATATGTACATTATCAACAAAAGTGCTCGCTCATTAGTGCTCACTATTTTCCCATCAATGTGAACACTATAATATTTTGATTCAAACCATCGACAAGAAAATATAATTACTGCGGTAAACGTTGTATGCTTGAGGAAGAATAAATATGATTTTTTCCTTACATAGGTTTGTTTGCTAAAAATAAAAGCTGTGATTGTTCTATAATAATTATATTTATTAACAAGCATACAAGCACTTTGGTGTTAGCATAATGCGATAACTTAATAAGTATTTACATGTCGACAGATATCATGCTTCACGAATTCAAACCCTCCTCACCTGTAAGCAAATAATTGTAACTTAAGCTACTTAATTACCCTTACAAAATACTAACTACCAATAATAAGTTAAAAGGGATTCTAATTGGTAAGAAGATAATGGTCATATCCAATATTGTTACTTTTTTGAGAAATGGATTGAACTTTTCAAAACCCGTCGAGAAGTCGGCTATTACACCAGAGATGTCGCGGGTTCGATCCCCGCACGGTACAAACATTTGTGTGCATGAACATGTCTGTTTGTATCGGTATGGGTGTTTTTATGTATAAATTGTATAATACATATGTATGTAAGTATTTACAAAAAAAAAAGTATGGAAGTAATGTTTATCCGTTGTCTGGCACCCATAGCACAAGCTCATGCTTTAGTTTTGGGCTAGATGGCACTGTGTGATAAACGTCCAGAGATATTTATTTATTATTTATTTATTTTATTAATGTCTTTAAACCTTTCTTCTTACAGAAGCTTAGGATAACCTTGAACCAATTACCTTAACCTTAATAATTAATCTTGAACCTAAATAACGCAAGTCAATTAATTTATCCCACACGCAATAGAGCCCCAATGCCCAATACACGTTTCATCATGCATTCATGTAATACTCACAGCGGGGTCCTTGAACCTGTCGTCTTGAGGTAGCTCGCGGTTGGCGATGAGCTGCCGGTAGTACTCTACCGACAGCTTGGGAGTGCGCGGCCGGTCAGGGTTTGTGATGTCCACGTGGTAGAATCCGAACCGCTCGCTGTGAGCAATCACGAGTCAATTTAATATGAAGTTGGGTAACAATGAAAATATCATTAACATAGAAGTCAATAAAATACATATTATAAGACTCAAAACTACTCGTCTAATCTCGGGACCACATCACATGGACCAGCTTCAAACAAAAACAAAATCATCAAAATCAGTGCAGCCAATAAAAAGTTATGAGGTAACCATCGATCACTAATAAAAGTAGTGATCGAAGGAGGTAACCTAATAAAAAAACATACAGTCGGTTGTAAGTTATTGTTTTGTTTATATTACTTTCGAAGATCACATAAAGTTTGCTTAAACGATGTTTCATCCAATGAGCGTCTAATTCAGTTTCTGATTTAAGTACTTAGGACAATGTAATTTGACAGAAACTTACGAGAACCCAGCGCGCCACTCGAAGTTGTCCATGAGAGTCCAAGCAGTGTAGCCCAGAACTCTCACGCCATCATCGTAGATCACATTCAAGATTTCACTAAGGTAATCCTGGAAGAAAAAACGTTACAATATTTTGCAAAATTAGTTTCCCAGTTTTCTTTATGGCGGCGTTATCTATAGTAATAAATTACAAATACAAGCCTTAGGAATAAATATCTTACAATACAAGGAGGCTAGCGAAACCTGCTGCCGTGTATAGGACTCGGAAAAAATGAGATTCGTTTCACTACCCAGTACCCTCTAAACTGCCCTAATTTTACCCTTCACACCCGAAATAGTTTTTGACTGGCCCATTTCCGGGCTTACAAAAAAAAGATGGTAAACAAATAAAGAGAGATTTTTACATTAAAGTAAGAGATGCGTCCATAATCCTCCAAGGTGCCGCGGTCAGAGAAACCGTTTTCTGTGATGTAGATGGGCGGGTCATTGTACGAGCTCTTGCACCAGCGCAGAAGGTTCGCGAAACCAGTTGGCACCACCTAAAATAACCACTTGTAAGTTCATATATGCCATTATTTACTATTTGTTATGAAAAAATAATGCTGATGACTCATGTTTATGCCAAATCAAAGTTCGGAATGGTCTATAAGACTTCTTGTAATATGTATCATAAAATCTCTAAAGTATTTGGAGATTCATTACCCTCAACCATTCGGAAGCGGAATCACCGCCGACATCCATCGTAGTAACAGCCCCGATATCCTTCAGCCAAGATGGGTGCTTGGCCAAGGGGTCTACTCCAGGTCCAGTCACCAAGTGCGTGGTGTAGTGGTTAATACCCAAGAAGTCTGATGTGCCTCTGATCCTCTGAATCCAGTACTCGTCAAACTGCTCCAGACGAGGCTTCCTGAGACCCTCAGCCAAACTTTGCTGTGCTACGTTTTCCACCATTGCTGCTGGGTAGCCACCTTCTTCAGTGAAGATGGGGTGGGCGAACCAACCAAACTGTGAAGAATAAATTGTGGTAAGACACTAAATGATCGATTCAGATCGGAATCGCGTCAAACTAACAGGCATCAAGTGGAGATGGAGAAACATTTTTTATTCTAAATGCAATAGCAATTTCCGAATTCCGAAGCCACTTACTTTGAACTGGTTGGCAACTTCAGCAAGTGCGACTTGTTCAGAGTCGTTGGGGTCACTCGGCTCGTACCAGATGGCGTTGATGGAGATCATAATCCTGCCGTTCTGAGTAGGCCTGTACGTTGTGTTGTAGAGGTGGTACGCTTCGGCATGAGACTTCAAAAGCGTGTCACTGCATAGATAAGGTCCAACACCGTGAGAGTCGATAGCTGGGGCCTTCTTAATGTCACCGTACGCGTCTTCGCAAATTTCATAAGGCTCATTGAATGTGATCCAAGATTTGATCTTGCCACCGAACTCGCGGAAGCAAAGGTCAGCGTAGTCTGTGAAGTAGTCGACCATTTTTGGGTTTGCCCATCCACCTAAGTCTTGAAGCGTTTGGGGTAAGTCCCAGTGGAACAATGTGACCTGGTAAAATATAATGATAAATAAATGTTTAAAAAGAGTACAATTTAAATACAAATGCAGTTCATGATACTGAATCTTTTTCATTGTAAAAAGAATAAGTTTATGACGTCATCGATGTGATTATTTATCAGTTATTGATTGCGATGATTGATTAATTAAAGGTCTGATAATACTTTGTCATTAAACGAAAATTTGCATTTTGCAGATGTTTAGGTATAAGGAACTACCTACATATTTTTAAATAAATAAATAAATATTTTATTATTAAAGAGTGTTCCAAGTTACACAATGCTTATGAAATAAATTACAAAGGTTATATACATAAGGAACTCAAGTGCAAGTTTTACCAGCGGCCACTGCATATTTATATTGTCAGATGCATCGGGTCTTAAGTTTTTAAAGGTTATCTCTTTTTTTGGGTTTAGTGTGTCGTATCAATAATTCTGATCAATTCTCACCAATGGCTCGATGTTCTTCTCGGCCAGGGCATCGAGGAGGTCGTTGTAGTAGCGGATGCCATCGGGGTTGACGTAGTCGATGCGACCTGTGGGGAGGATGCGGGCCCAAGACAGCGAGAATCGGTAGAAGTCGACGCCGAGGTAGGCTAACTCATCAACGTCCTCTTGGTACCTATAAAGAAAATAGTAATGGATTTAGTTATACAATACAACTAGTATAATAAGTCAACATTTGTTTCATAAAAAACAAAACAAATGTAACGCATTTGTTGTGAGCTTTGAAGTTTAGGTATACTTGTGACCTAATTTGTCCAAATAATTGGGGGGCAATTTGAGATTGCTTTCTGCTGCTTCTTTATTTCAGTTAATACTAGCAAAAATGTAAGTAAAAGAAAATTCCTAAATATGTGTATCTGAAAGATATTACTTTGGAAGCTTCTTTTGTTTCTCTACCATATCATATTTATCATCAGATATTGATGATATAGGTCTTAGTAGCAAGGACTTAATAAAGGGTGATTTACTTACCGATTAAATGATAAATCGGTAAATAAATCACCAGCTAAAAACAAATAAAAGATGACAACAAGTACCTACGTCTTTACAAGGAATATAGATTAGGTAATTACCTGTGGTAAGAGTCGCACGCAATGTCGCCGTTTGTGCCATCCTCGATCAGCCATGGCCGGTTGTGGCTTAGATTGTCCCATACATTCTCAGATTTACCTGAAAGTAACAATTATTCTCAATGTTGTATTCGTTAGACTATATGCACGAGTAACGAACGACACGCATCTAGCATAGGCACGGGAGATAATACCTACTACATATCTCTAGCTGTTCATACACTTGAAGTATTATTCTGACACCTGTTACCGTAATCCGTCTTGAGGGTCTGATAAGAATTGTCGTTCTGAACTTTGATATCAAAAGTAATCGATACAAATATATTAACACAACATATTCGGTAACTTTTACTATTGATTCGATTACAATATTTTTCTTTTGGGCATAGTAAAGGATACAATTAGCAATACATCGAACAAATTAAGAGCTCAATTGAAAAATAATCCTTAGCAATAGTTAAAAAGCTGCAAATTGGTTGTGGGAATTTGATAAATTAGGTTAGATTGACTTGTTCCTGACTGCACCTGTGTGTGAAACTCACCACTAACGTTCCAGGCGCCTTCGATCTGGTGCGCAGCGGTTGCTACGCCGAAAGTGAAGCCTTCGGGAAACGTGGTGTAAGCAAGACCACTGAAGCAAGGATAATGTAATCATTATGTGAAAATCCCACAATGGTGACATGCTGTACATACGGTAAGTTTTAAGTAATAGTTCTGTTTGAGCACCTAATTAACAAATCGACTTCGACTAGGTTTAAGTCACTTCTAAGCCACAAATTTTAGTTTACACTTTTAAAACATTTCTTTTAAGTATTTTTGCTCATTAAATTGGATATGGCCAGAATGTCTACTTTTATTTATTCCTTCAGTTTTTATTTAAATTCTACTTAGCTGATTTGCTGTTGTTTTGGTAACCTGTAAATTTATAATAATCAAATAGCAATTGCTATTAACCACTCAAAGCCGAACCGGCACTCGCGTGCCGCTTAACAATAGATTTTCTATTGTGTCTGGTTTTACGGGGCTAGATGGATTAATTAAGATCTTAAATTATTTATTTGTTCAGATTTTTTCATTCATGTTCATGATCTAATCAATTGTATCTATCATATTTAAATCTGGAGGAGAACACAAATATTGTTTAGAAGATCAGACATAAGTACGCACTAATACCATCGATCACTAATAAAGAACTTCTTATTAGTGATCGAAGACTAATACGCAAATATCAAACTGAGTAGGTAATTACCTATGTACCTAAAAGAGATTTTGTTATTAGGCTCTAAATAACATTTTGGTAGGAGAATACCTATTTAGATCTTTGCGTGAATTTTAAAATCCGTAAAAGTCTTAGGACAGAAGTTTTTTTATTGAGCATGAAGCCCCCAATCTCAGAAATTGGTGTATCTTGAGTGTCAGTTATCCGGTTGAACGTTCTGTTAATAGTCTCATTATCGCGTACAGCTGTATACAAGAAAGGGTCACGTTAAAGCAGTTACATAGAAACAAGTTATACTCGTAGACCGGTGACACTTAGAGCATTATGAATCGGTTAAAACTTAAATAAACAGTTTGCATGTTTAATTTAAAGAGCACCTCTTGTTTAGCATATATAAAACCACTATTAAAAATAGATTAACGCGCAGTGTAGTTGGTCACGCAGTAGTGTTGGAATTAAATTTTAGAGTATTGCATGAGGTGTAGATTTATAGACCGGATATTGTGTGTATTTTTTTGTAAATATGGCCGGTACTCACGTGTGGCAGAGAGCTAGCAGACCGATAAGCGTCGAGTAAGCCATGGTGACGACCCACAGTGCCGCGGTTTCTTGGCACACTGCCCGAACGGTCGGCAAGACCACACATTTTTTACCAGCCTGAATGTAACGGTAATCTCGAGAGGTTAAGATTCGTCCCTGTGAGATAATGTCGATAAGTCAGTGCAATGAGATACTGATAAAGCATCCGTGGGTTGCTTATATAATTTACTTACCATACGTACCTACTTCTAACAACGAGTTTTGGTGATTGATAGGTTCAAGAGTTTAAGTGTGGTCTGAGCTCGCGATAAGATGTCATACATGTATTTCGTAATTGTAGGTACAGGTGTTTTGGTAAACACAGATATCTATTAGTTACTATCCGCGTTTTTATCACTTACTTATTTTGATGATAGACAAAAATAATTAAATACAAGAGCCACTCCCCGTTAGTATTTCTTCCGCTTCGGTGACTTTATAATAAATATGGATCAATGACATCTGAAAATAAACGAATTTATTATTATTATTATTTATTATTATTATTATTTATTTTTCTACTTTATTTAGTCTCAGTATCAAGGTACTGGATTACTGAAATAGACGGGCCTAAGCCAAGTCTATTTCAGGTGAAATACTATGCAATACACATACTATACTACTAATATGGATTTCAGTTGGTGTTTTGTGTGTCTGTTTGCAAAAACTTTCGGACTAATCTGCATGTATTTAAAATTACAGCTTTTTGCATTAAAATGTAAGTAGATGAAGGTAGGGATAATATCTGTAGACTATTGTGCAACTGTTTTGGAATTACGCCTGTAGTAGATAGGACTATTGGGACTATCGTGACATTCTTTAATTTCCAGATTCGGGTCAGTTCTTCCTTTAGGTCAGTGTATTTTGATAACTTCTCTGCAATTGTAGGTTGAATATTATGTGTATTTGGAATTGAAATGTCGATTAGGAGTGCTGTTCTATTGATCTTGTCCACTATTGTGATGTCTGGTCTATTGTGATGAATTGTTCTATCTGTAAGAATAGCCCTGTCGAAATACATTCTGTACTTTTGGTTTTCCAAAACTGTTTGGGGATTGTATTTGTAGTAAGCGGTTGCTGGCGGCGGTGTGAGCTGGTACATAATAGCAAGCTTCTGATGTACAATGTTAGCTACCTGGTCGTGTCTGTGTTTGTAGTCAGTCTGGACTATGGCTCGACATGCTCCTGTAATATGTTGAATGGTTTCCGGCGAACTACTGCATTTTCTACATATATCTGTTGTTCTAGTCTTAGTGATGTATTTTTGATAGTTTCTTGTTTCAATTACCTGATCCTGTATAGCCATAATGAAGCCCTCCGTCTCTGGGAAAAGTTCGCCGTGAGTCAGCCAAGCGTTCGACGCGGCCTTGTCGACATTAGTTTGGCTTAAATCATTGCGGTGTCTTCCGTGTAGGGATTTAGAACTCCATTCTGCTAGTTTAGTTTGTTCATCCACTTTTTTCTCTGAATTTTGGGGGTTGTAGTCATGTAGGTTTAAAGGTGTGAATTTAATATCATTTTGAACTATTGCTCTATGCATTTGTGATGATTCTGCCTTGTGGTGGAAATATTTGCGAAGGGTTGTGATTTGTTTATTATGCAAATTGGTTATATCAATAAGCCCTCTGCCTCCTTCTTTTCTGGGTAAGGTCAATCTTTGAACACATGATCGGGGGTGGTGTTTTCGAAATTTAGTCATGGTGGTATTGATAATTCGTTGTATTGACTTGAGGTCTGATTTACTCCAGTTAATTATACCAAAAGAGTATGTAAGGGCGGGTACTGCGAATGTGTTTATGGCTTTAATGGTATTGCGGGAGTTTAGCTGCGTTTTCATGATTGAATTCAGTCTGTGTTTAAATTGTTGTTTAAGTTTATTTTTGATTTCTTTGTAATGAATTTGCTTGGATTGTATGTAACCTAAGTATTTATATGATGCTGTTTCGTCTAATGAATCTATGATCTCGCCTGTATTCAATGTATATTGGTGACCATAGTGTTGTCTACCCTTAAGAGAGTTAATTTTGCATTTGTCTATTCCAAATTGCATTTTAATATCATTTGAGAACATTTCTGTCAAATTCGCTAAATGGTTAAGGTCAGTTTCTGTCGAAGCGTAAAGTTTTATGTCATCCATGTAAAGTAAATGGTTAATATAAGCAATGTTTTCGTTGTTCTGATTACTGTCTGTGGAATATTTCAATGGATAACCTATATGAGTATTAGTGAGTATTTTTGATAATGGATTCAGAGCAAGACAAAACCATAGGGGACTTAGTGCGTCGCCCTGGAATAACCCGCGCTGAATCCTTATCGGATCAGTCTCTATAGAGGCAGTGGGAGTATGAACTTTTAGTTTTGTAGTCCAGTTTTTCATTGTAGTTTGTAAAAATGAAATTATGTTGGGGTGAATGTTGTATACTTCTAAGACTTTTAGTAACCATGTGTGGGGTACAGAATCGTAAGCTTTTTGATAGTCAATATACATTGTATACAGATCAGATTTTTCTTTATAAACTTGTTTTAGGATTGTTGAGTCAATAGTGACTTGCTCTTTACAGCCTTGGCTTAGCTTTTTGCAGCCCTTTTGTTGTTCCGCTAATATGTTATAAGTATCGAGATGCTTATAAATCAATTCAGATATGCAGCTGGTCATGATTTTGTAAAATGTTTGTAAACAGGTAATGGGCCTATATTTTGCCGGATTTAGGGTGTCAGTTTGATCTTTAGGGAGCATGTATGTTGTTCCTGTGGTAATGAAGGTTGGCATCTTGTCGGGGTGCGTTATGAATAGGTTTATGTGGTTGTATATATATGGGTAAATAGTTGTGAATTTTTTGTACCAATAACTGTGAATATGATCTGAGCCTGGTGCTTTCCAGTTGTGCAAATTATAGATGACTTTTTGGAATATTTCAACGGGTACAGAATCAAATTTCATTGGCCCTATTTCGGAGGCATTATCAGCTTCAGATTGTATCCATGTAGCTTGGGTGTTATGATTAACTGGGTTCTCCCAAATATTAGACCAAAAGGTGCGCAAAGTCTCTGGATCTGGCGCATCGTTGCGTGTCGAACTATTATGTTGCTATGTTGAATATTTGTTGAAGAAGTTTTGATTTTTCGGTAGAATGATTTTTCATTGCTTGTAAATTGTGTATTTTGTTCTTTTCGTTGTGTACATGCTTTATATCTACTCAGCCGGCTAGCAAGGACTGAGAGTTTTTGTTTTAAAGTATCTAAAAATTCTGTAATCTGTGTGTTTTCTCCCTCATAAGTGGAATGTGTCTGATACTGTTGTCTAATTTTGTCAATATGTTGTATGAGTTTACTATTTCGATTACCGTTTTGATACTGCGTCAACCTGGCTATTTTAGTGCGTGTATCGTCAATTCTCCTTTCTAATCTACGTTGCCAATTTGGCTTTCGAACTATACTTGGGCGCCTTGGTCTTTCTTCTCGTGTAAGATCTAGTTTAGCTCCATTATATTTAGCAGCGGCCCATGCCGCAGAATAAATAATAGTGTGGAGAGTGTGAAAATCTGTATCTATATTAGTGTTTTCCGGAAGAATAGTATTGTTGATGTATGTATGATATTGTAGTAGCAAATTTCTTAGAAGGCTTTTGCTTTGGAATATAAGGTCTGCACACAGGATCTGTATCTATAAAATATGATAGAGCTTGTAAAAATAAATTATCTACATCTGCGATTCTTTGCGGATGCTGTTGCGGTGGTGGCTCAGATATTGGGATATTAGCATCTGTTTCTATATTGTCGATATGAATAAGCGAGATGTCCGTTTCTGTCACTTCAAAGTTTGTGATTTCGTCTCTTTCTTCGGTTGTATTAACTTGTCTATTAATTCCAAGTTCATTAGCTATCTCCTCTTTTATTTCCTGCATTCTATCCTCTTCTATATATCTGTTATGCATAATAGCTCTTCTCTGGTCAGCTATTCTTTGCTCGCTTAAGTGTGCAAGTGATGGGTATTTTGAAACGAATTGTTGGTGTAATGTATGTCTGTATGCTGTTCTATTAGTCTCTAACTGTGTGATTTGAAGATAGATTCGAACTATCATCTCGTTTTGCTCATTGGTCCAACTCATTCGTGTGTTTGTTTGGCTTTGTGTCGTTGTTGTTTGTGATGAGTGTGCACTGCCTAATTCTTGTTGAACTTCTATATAAATACGGTCGATTAAATCTTGGGGTAGCAATTTTCTCCTTATTATAGCTCTTCTTTGATCACCTAGGCGCTGTTTAGTAACGTTTATATCGGGGAACTGCTCAGTAAATTTATTATAAAGTGTGTCTAAATAATGTTTTGTGTTTGTGTCTAAATTCGTAATTTGTAAGTAGGTGCGCAGAATAAATACATTTACATCTCTTGACCATTTTCTGCGCGTAGAGACATTAGATATGGTGGGTACTGGTTTTACAGTGTCTACTGCATCCTGTACAACATCCATTGTCTGCTCACTATTTTCACTAAGTTCTGATAAAGGACTGGGTACGTAATCGGATCTACTGAGGGATGAGAACAACGATTGGTTGTCTGAGGAGTCGGATTGATCGTGACGATCTTCGGCTGTCGTATATTTGTCGAGGGGAGCCCGCCTGCTCAGCCCCCCGTCGCCGTTGGATCGCATGCTGGAACACCCAGCAACGGCTCCAGGTGTGCCCCGGCGAACCCCGGGAAGCGGCCGCAAATTATACCTCTTTTCTGACATTTCTCCATATGGGTTTGCCATTGCCAATTAGTCATTCGCGCTGTCATTTTTTTGCGAATGTCCGCCCCCCACGTAGCTTTGGATGGTCAAGCGTGGACATATGGTTGGACTTTGGGGGGCTTATTATTATTATTATTATAAAAACTAATATAGTAATACGCATTATAAACATTATTTAATGTGGCAAATTTTTATTACGTTCGTATGCCGAATAATCGTGCATCTGCTCTCTCCTTTCGGTTGTGAAAAGGAAACTGGGGGAGTTTAGTGGGTAGTGGGACCGACGTCCGACGTCTTTAGTCCCGAGTCCCATAGATACACATACGCAGGTTTAGAAAGCGAGCGGAAAGATTTTTCCTCCGAAGAAAGGCCTTTAATATTAAGGCGTAAAAAGACAATTATGTTTGTTTTTAAGTACATGTATGTATTGGTCATGAAACTAATTTCAGCAGGATTATCTAGAGCAAATAGAGTCAATCATAAGAATGACAGAAGTAATTTATTTCTTATCACTTGATTTGATACCACTGATTGCTGAATCTTGTCCGTCTAATTGTATGGATGTCGCAGGGATATGATAAAAACAGGGATTTGGTCAATTCCCTACGGGATTAGGTCAAATCACGGAGGTAGTTTAAATAACAACACGATTTTATCATTTCCCTAAACAAATCTAGTGATTTAAACAAATCCAAAATAACTAGTTCTTACTAAGGGGGAAATCGACTCGGATGGATATAGGTTAGAAGGCTTAGCCTTCGTGGTTATTTTTTTTTTAAACCCTGAAAACCTTTTTTGTTTTCACTATAATTTTGTCATTTCACTGAACCAATTTGGTGATTTGTTAAAATTACTAGATTTGTTTAGGGAAATGATAAAATCGTGTTGTTATTTTAACACCCTCCGTGATTTGATCAAATCCCTTAGGGGCCGTCCATATATTACGTCATTCTAAATTAGGGGGGGGGGGGTTGGTCTGCGGATGACGGCAAATGATAGATGGGGGGGGGGGGGGTGTTTCAAAATTGACGTCATTCTTATTTATTTATTTATAGTTTATTGTTCACGTACAAAAAGATTATTTCTAAAAAGAAATTTCTTCCAGCACACCTAGTAAGTGAGACTGCAAATGTGAGAGGCGGCTAAGGCGCGTACAGTACTAAAATAACTGATAATAAACATACATAATGCAACATAGATGTACACAAATACAGTAATAACTACAGATAAAATACTCTAACAATAATATTACATATAATACTAGCTGCCCGCCCCGGCTTCGCCCGTGGTACTTACATGTATTATACATATAAACCTTCCTTAAGAATCACTCTATCTATTAAAAAAAACCGCATCAAAATCCGTTGCGTAGTTTTAAAGATCTAAGCATACATAGGGACAGACAGCAAAAGCGACTTAATTTGTTTTATACTATGTATTGATAATAAACACAATACTTAATTAATAACTAATTTTGTCAAACTGGTAATGACGTCAATTTTGGGAGAAGGGGGGGGGGTCATTAAGAAATGACGATAGGATGATTGTAGGTGGGGGGGGTCTAAAATCTGAAAAAATCGATGACGTAATTTATGGACGGCCCCTTAGGGAATTGACCAAATCCCTTTTTTTATCATATCCCTGCGACATGGATATCGTCATGCTATGCAATAAGTAAGTACCTATATAAAACCAATCTAGCATCTCGTCATTATTTCACACAGATAGTACATAGCTACAATTTCAATTTTGGAACAAACAAAGTTATATTATTTGTAAAAATAATTTGTACATTATAATGCACAATTATATAAATTACATATACGTGAATATAATCAGACACGCAGGCGTCGCTTATTTACATTACTGATAACAGGGTTCATTACATGCCCGTTATCAACTTTTTATTGGATTTCATTATTAAATGAAAAACAAAAGTTGACTTCTTCTATCTAAAAAATAAATAAAAATAGATTAAGGAGGTTTACACAAAGCAAACAAAGGTTTAACCTCTTTGAGATTAAAAAGGATTGATTTACCTGATAGTTATTATACTTGGTTGGTAATTCTTGGTTGGTTAGTTGGTAATTCAGAGAACATCACCTTACTAAGCACCTACTCCAGCGAAAAGACCACAAGAGAAATATATATTAAGGGTATATTATTAGTTGCAAACATTTTATGCCATAATTATTATCTTGCACTGGGGTACGAAATGGTAGTACCTACACTACCTACACTGAACGGATTTAGATGGTCTTGATATAAATAGGTATAATAAGAATAACATACAAGCTTCAATTTATATGCAGGCGAAGCCGCTGGCGAAAGCTAGTAGGTATTATCTTATTCCTCTCATACAAATTCAAAAATAACTTTACTTCATTTTAGTCTTCGCCAAAACCTATTCCCTCTTATTACAGAACGTGGTTTAAAAATTAAACCGAGCTTAGTCCTGACTAAACTCCTGACTAAAGTCAAACGCTATTACAAAACGAAGTTTTACTTCATTTCGAGTACTAAAGTTAGACCCAAGAAAGTCCGCCGGTGCCCCTAGTTTTACTATGGACTAACTTTCAAACGTCAAAACGATAACACTTTAAAAATTTCGCTCCGTTCTACGTATAGAAAGACAAATTTTGAAAAGAATTACTTAATTTGTGAACAGAAAATTAAAAATAAATGTTACTTTTTCTCACATTAACAAAACACATTTATAAATAAAGAATTATTATTTTTACTATCCTATTTAAAGATTTTAAAACATGTCATAAAACAAAGTCTTGTAAAATGAAACGCACTAAACGAGTTAGTACCAGTAAATTATTCGGGTTAGTAGTCGATTCGCACGAAAATAATTCGCACGAAAGTGCGAATCGACAACTTTCAAAAATAACATTATTTTTAGTAGTCGATTCGCCCGAATGAATTTTGATCGCGTGCGAGTCGACCCCTTTAAGAATTGATAGTAGGCGATTCGCACTTTTGCAATATTATATGCATTAAAAAAAAACAAAGTACAGTCGTGTACAGGAAATCTTTATAATAATATTAACCTATTCGCTGTCTATATACCTTACAGCATGCAGAATCAATTAAATTTCAAATGTTATATTTTTACGGACAGGGAACATGTTAAATTATAAACTAATATCATTAAGCGGTAAATTATATTTGATAACTTTAATATTAAAATAACACCAAAAATTAGAAACGAATATGTATAACGGGTATAAAAAGAACCTCGACATATCCGGAACCGTAGTGTTCGTTAGATCAATACGAACATTTTTTACTATGAAAACATCCCTGGGAAATCAAGGGTTTCCAAGATATTAAGCCTCAAAGTCGCCCTTGGTTTGTTGAACTTATTGCAATTTCGTGTAATGTATCGTGTTACAGATATTTCGTCCAAAGTAACTTGGTTATTATTTCAAGTCTTTGTTGAGAAAACAATGCTGCAAAAACGAGTATTCAATGTACACGCTCCAACTTAAAACGCCCGCGCGCGCTCATACAGCTGATCGCAAATCGATCGATATCGTGGCGAGGTCATTGCACTGCGAGTGGTCGGCCGCTTTATGATATTTATCCTGAATTCAAGCTCTCTTCTAATCTAGCCAACATGTACCCATCAAAACTGCAAAGATTAGTGATCGATCACAAATCGGAGCTGTATTAAAAAACCCAACACAAACACTGGTCGACCCGGGAACCGAACTCAGGACGCTAAAATCACATTAAACCATGACGCCTGAGGCTACAAGGAATTTCCTACCTACATCTACAATTTATGATGTCTTTAGTTACAACGTAAAAATTTACTTGAATCCTGAACAAAAAAGATGCGATTAACACTCATTTATCATAAAAAATTCCAAAAAACCATGTTTAGTCTATCACAATTATTTTATTAAAAGTTATACACGATTAACAAAATTCCATCCCGCGCGCACTCTACAGCTGATCGCAATCAATTGATATCGTGGCGAGGTCATTGCACCGCGAGCAATCGGCTGCTTTATGATATTTCTCCTAAATTCAAGCTCTCTTCTAACCTAGCCAACATGTACCTACCCGTCAAAACTGCAAAGATTAGTGATCGATCACAAATCGGAGCTGTATTAAAAAATCCAACACAAACATTGCTCCGAACGGGAACCGAACTCAGGACGCTAAAATAACATTTAACCTGAGACACCACACACAAATTAACATTAGCCGCCTGAGGTTACAAGGAATTTCCTACCTACATCTACAATTTATGATGTCTTTAGTTACAACGTAAAAAATAACTTTAATCCTGAACAAAAAGGATGCGATAATTAACACTCATTCATCATCAAAAATTCCAAAAAACCATTCCAAGAAAGGAATGTTTAATCTTACAAAATTATTTTATTAAAAGTTATTAATTAACAAAATTCCATCCACTCATTCGTGCATTTTCATTGCTCTCAAAACTGCAAACAAATTTATTGATAGCCAAGTAGGTACCTACGCAAAGAATAATACCTAAAAAGTCACATCCCATCAAATCATTACTCTACTTCTACGATAAACAGAATTATCCGGTAATTCGGAAGAACATTATTCATCCCTAAAATAAGTAGTCGTACATACTAATTTTCAATCAAAACTGATAGCTAAGAAGCTCATAAATAACTAAAAAGTCAAAATTCTAATAATGCGCGTGTATTGGTAATATTGGTATTTGGCGGTGCGCCTCTTTTATGTTCAAACGCGCGCCGACACTCCCGCGCATCGCCTTTCGGCGCGTGCCCAGGCGACCGCTTCGCGCTTCTAACAGAGCGCGATAGCGCTAGTGATGACCCAAGTGTCGATACAAAACGTTATGCCGATATTTTGATATGATGAGATCTTTTATGTAGTACAAGCGATGTTGTGACAAAGCACTTAAGTGTGCATTAAATGTTTATTAAAATTCAGATTAAATTATTTGTTCAGTTATTAAATTTCGAGTACAGGTACCGGCAAACTTCTTGATTATCGGATCGGGATTGCGCAGAACACGAATTTAGACACGCCTCGCCTGCGCGCTATTGGTCACGCCCAAGTGCACATGCACGTACTTTCCCCATTACCGTCGACCGATGTTCAACAAATTTGCCGGTACCTGTACCTAACAATTCAATGAAATAATTATTAGTGACGCTTCGATGGTCTAGTGGTTTAAGTATCGGGCCGTGATCTCGGGGTCCTGGACTCCATTCCCGGGTCGAGCAAAATTTATGTCGGATTTTTTGGACACAGCTCTGGTCTGTGTATTTCATTTGTTATTCATGATAATTTTACTTCAACAGTTATAACATGAATACTAAGTTTTTAGGAAAATGGTATGGATTAATAAATGGGATTTTATCGTAGGTTTGTTATTTGTAATTTTTGAAATTTATTTTCTTTATTAATAATGGTTTTATAATTTCGCTATCATTTTGTAATAAAGTTTTCACCTAGTAATTGAAGCGACACAAAAGAAACCAATAAAATTAATTTTATAATGAACAATTTATCGTATTTTTACTTCTTGACTGCACATCTCTAACGTAGGCTAAAATTTTTCGGGAAGCAACCTGCTGAGTGTTTGTTGAATTAGTTCGGTTCAGGAAGCAAATACGTTCGGTCGCATTGCTTGCGTCTTTGAATGCATTTGTGTTTTCGGGTTTTTAGCGATTATTAACGGTTTATTACTGTGATTTGTTTTGTTGTTAGGCAGATTTAATTGTGCAGTGTTGTGAAAGTGAAAAATGTTGTTCTGTGAGTGAATAATGTCGGCCTATCTCGACGGGTGTTGGCAGACCGATTCGTACGGTAGCTGAGGCTTCCTCAGTCAGTGATACTGGCAGTGATGCGGGATAACCCCCGATTGGGAGTGCGGAGTTGCGGACGGCGGCTCGCGTGCTCCGTCGGGGACGGGGCCATCCATCATGCGCGTCATGTCGTGTCTCATACAACAGTGGAGGGTGCTGAAAAGAGATCGACAGCGGTCGTACATGATACGCATGGTCCAGGCTATTGTTCCAGGCAACGCTGCGTGACGTGTTAGTTATTGCCGTTGGATTCTACAGCAGGACGTTGCATACACTGGCTTCACATCGCGAATCATTTACCAACAAATGGCATGTGGATATGTGCGCGCGAAGGAATGCTGGGGCTTGTGCATCGTAACACTTTGCTGCGAGCTCGAACTTGTCTGCACGAAGAAGGGCGACAATTCGAACCGTATCTGCTTCATGTCGAGAGGCCACTTCCTGGTGAGGACGACGAGTAGGTAAGTACTAAGTGCTATTGCCTAATCAATGAAATTTCTATTGATATCACTGATTTCTTGTGTTTTGTTCTTTTTGCGAGTGATAATAATTGGTGAAAAAATGCCGATATCGTACCATTAGCTTAAAAAGTCGTATTTCTAAGGAAAATTGGACAAATAATTGTACACATTATCAATAATAATAATAATTTCTATTACTTTTTTTTTCTGTATTTATCAATTTCATCATGTCGTCAGTCGATTTGAAATTTGTGCAATTTCCGATGGCTGAGCAGTCTTTGTTTGATTGTGAGATTTTTTAATAAGTGAGGTCACTAAACCCTTTCGCAGTCGGTCGGCATTCGAGTGTGGCAAACTTATTAGATTATCAATTCAATAACTCTTAAAAAATCTTCACTTTTACGTACGATTTCGATGCTTCGATAGTCATCATCATACAAAATGTGCTCTGCGGGATTCCGACTTCCGTACGCAAGTCGTGTAGGAGTCGTGCAAATACGATTTGAGTGAGCGAGACGGGTGCGTGGCGCGTGAGGCGAACGAGTGCGCGAAGTTCATTGCGCGTAATAAATTATTGATTTTTTAAATACCTAAAATAAAAAGAAAATTTCCCCAGAATATTAATGCTGTCAAATAATTTCAATATGTATGTCACACGGATTTTTAGCGGTTATGTCGGGGGTTTTTTTACACCGTGTATACGTATTACGTAAAGCGTGTAATAAATAGCGCTCTCACGCTTATTACACTGCAGGGTGCGGGGTGCGACGAAATACCCTGCTCCTCACCCCCCTAGCTGTTAGCTAGAAGCACGGCGGCAATAAGCCGACCAAAGCACAAGTCGGTATCCTTTGGTTTCTATGACTCATCAAATAAGTATGTCCGGGGCGAGAGCTCTGATCAAAACAATGTACCTCTCTTACAAACTAAAAGTAATTATCTCACTCGCTGGCGCGAATATTAAAAAAAGAAATTGTACCTACGTGAATAAATAAAATGTTATGATAAAATTATCAAAGTATTCGTATAAGTTGTAAAAAAAACAGACAAGCAATACATATTTGTTTTGTTGGGGACTAAAGGAAACAGGTTTTTTCCAAGAAGGTTCCTTTATTCTTCTTCTTAATCCTATCTTGATGGTCGTACACTACACTAAGGAATGATTTTTTGACCAACCCATATCGCTTAAGTACCTCGGAGCAATACCTTAAAGAGAGCCCCGTTAAACTTACACAATTTCGCTTGCATTTTCACTATGCAAGTTGACATTATTTGCTTATTACTATAATTTTTCCAATTAGAATATACATGTATCTTACATCGTTCTAAAGCTCGCGTTAATTCTAATTAGAAAACATAACTTACATATTGATTACAACAATTTTTCTTATTAGAATCTTATCTCTACGTAAAAAGTTCTTTTTACAAAACTATGATTCTTACACATTCTATGCTTAATAACTATTACAGTTCTTATGTAACTAATTGGATTTATGTTTATTTCACTTATTTACAATAAATCCTACGTAACAAAATAAAATTTATTTAATCTAGTATAAGCATAAATTGAGATTTTGTCTCCGCTGCCCTTAACACGTTTCTAATTTTTGGTGTCATTTTAATATTAAAGTGTTCAAATATAATTTAACGCTTAATGATATTAGTTTATAATTTAACATGTTTCCTGTCCGAAAAAAATATCTTCTTCTTCCTCCTGCCCTGTTCCCAATTTATTTGGGGTCGGCGCAATATGTTCTTCTCTTCCATTCATCCCTGTCACTTGTCAACGAGCTATCCACTCCTTTTTCACTCATATCATCTTTCCCGCAATCCATCCACCTCTTTTTCGGACGTCCTCTTCCTCTCCATCCACTAACATTCCTATTCATCGTTCTTTTCGTAACGTGCCTTTCATCCCTTCTCATCACATGCCCATACCAAGATAAACGATTCCCTTTCATCTTTTCTATAACAGGTGCTACTTTCATACTTCCTCTTATGTACTCGTTTCTTATTTTATCCATTCTGGTCGCTCCACACATCCACCTTAACATTCTCATCTCTGCTGCATGCACTCGTCTTTCATCCGTCTTCTTAACGGCCCAGCATTCAGATCCATACAATACGACAGGTCTTATCACACTCTTGTAAATTTTGCCCTTTAACTTTAAGGGCATGTGTGGATCGCATGTTGTTGCAGTGACCTGTCGCCATTTCATCCAACCTGAGTTGATTCGGCGCTTAACGTCCCTGTCAATATCACCGTCGCTTTGCACAAGAGACCCGAGATACCGAAATCCGAAAAAAATATAACATTTGAAATTTAATTGATTCTGTATGCGATATATTGACAAGGAATATGTTAATAATATTATAAATATTATAAAGATTTCCTGTACACGACTGTACTTTGATTGTTTTTTATCCACATACTGCAAAAGTGCGAATCGCCTACTATCAATTCTTAAAGGGGTCGACTCGCACGCGATTAAAATTCGTTCGGGCGAATCGACTACTAAAAATAATGTTATTTTTGAAAGTTGTCGATTCGCACTTTCGTGCGAATTATTTTCGTGCGAATCGACTACTAACCCAATTATTCTTATGTTGGTATTTGCTTTGTAATAAGGAAAGTTTTAAAAAATAGTCCGGACCTAAACCTGTACTAACTAGTACAGTTTTAAACCTGTTTTAGCGATGTTTTTTGTAATAAGAGGGATTATGTTTTTACATTATGTTTTAATATATATAAATTACAATAAATAAACTGTGGACGAGAAAAGTTATTATCATCGCCAATCCTCGAAATAAAACGCAGGCACTTTTTCCTTGTGTCTGACCTTACAATATCTACCGAGGCATTAATATTATAACAATAGAGCCGTCTGCATTAGGAATACAGATTTGATAATTAATAAATATTCTGGTCTGTCGTCCACAATACCCGTGATGTACCAAATCTGTAAGAGGAAGGGATTGACCAGTGACGTCAGTCGTCACTAGCCAGGAGCCGTGTTTGTAAATTGTTTTTAGAAAAGTACAAAATCAAAGTTTCTTGGTAAATTATTCAATCACAATTATTTTTGTTATTGTGAAATCTTTCGATATTATAATATAGAAAAACATCGTCAAAACTCTATTCATGACATCTAATTATATCTGGTTAAAGCCTTCAAAAGAATATGAACAATGGAGGATTATTAAAATGTTTTGATGTCTCCGCACATTCTTTTAAAATAAAGTGTTATTCATTCATATCAAATTCGGAACGGATTGATTTATTCTTCTTACTCAATTTTCGATATTTAGCAATTTTAGTCATTCATTGCTACAAAGACAGATTTTAGAACAACTACATTTCGTTCGTCCATTGTTCATACAAACCTTAATTCTATACGTTTGAAAAAGAAACAAAGTTTTATATTTTTAGTTCCATGTTTACATTATCTTTATTTTTAGAATGTTTTAAAATTCATTACCATACAGAGTAATCGTAGTGATATTACGTCTTCTTCTAAAAGTGCACAGTGGTGATGCAGTTTGGTACCGTACCGTCATTGGAAAAGAGATAGAAAGTCCTCAACTACGGCAGTAGGTACATTGCACTCTGCGCGAGTATTCTTTCCCATTTATCACTGGCTTCTGACTCTTCTGAGCCAATCCCGCCTTCCACAAGGTGAAGGCCCGCAGCGATAAGAGTTTATTTAACCGTTTTAGAGTTCAAGTTTCATCGAGCAGGCCTTGCATGACGCAGAGGTAGTCGACAGAGGTGGCGAGGGAGTGCGCAAGCAGGATGCCGCGCGTTAGCACCTCCCGCACCTTCCACACGTCGTGACCGCTGCACGGCCGGAATGATATGGTGAAGGCTCGGCGAAGGATGCTTGACGGCAGGAACCGCCATGGCTCATCCAGGTGCCAGCTGAAAGTCATAAGTTATAAGTACATGCTGCACTGGTTCCTGCTTGGAGTACTTCATGGAACATAATCAATCAAGTTAGTGTAACCGATCTCAAGAGATTCGCCTGGTTAATTGTAAAAGGCGGATTTTGCTACAGGGAAACTAACGGAGTTTAAGTAGGCAGTGGGACTAGCGCCTTTAGTCCCCCAGTCCCACACACTGCCGAATAATTTGCTAGCCTCCGGATGTTGTTTAAACGCTTTATGTTCCGGCTGAAAGATGATGCTCTTACACGTGGGAAATGATTTTAAAATGTATACTGATTCACCTCAAATATAAGCCTTCACATGTGAGATATGTCATCACGAGAACGAATATCGGGTATATGAGCGGCATGACGACGAGCAGGCACAGGAGGAGGGTGCCAATGAGCTTGAGGAAAGTCGGGAAGGGCGCGCCATAGCGCCACATGGAGTGGACGTCGCTCGCGAACTCCCGCGCCAGGACCCGCAATCTGCCTAGACGGGACGCCGACCGCAACTGTTGCAGGAACAATTCTTAAAGGGCTGTTTCACTACTCAGTAAGTAATTTCCTGATAATTTATGTCTGGCGGCGCACCACGGCTCTGCTGCGGCGCCTGAAGGCGTGTCGAGCGCACGACATTTTGTCTTCCTAGGAAGAAGACAGTAATCACACTATCAGCGCCCCCCGTGTTGCAGGCAGACCGCGTCGGTACGCAGGACGCACGGTCCGCCCACTTGGTCTTAGTTCCCCGGAGCCCACCTGAATATTATACCCCCCACCACGACCAGGTGATGGACCATCGGGGGGATGAATACAGGTTTTACCTTTTTTTTTTAGTTAGTACCTAATGAGAGAAAAAGTAATATCGTTATTGTGTGGAGAGAACAGCATAAAGCAGTACACACTTCCACCATAAACACTTTGTTAGCCCGGCGATATGGCTTCATTATTAGCTCCTAATTTAGTGTATGTTTGCTTGGTTCTTCTTCTTTCCCTGTTCTGCATAGTCTTGCATTACAAAACTGTGGTTTGCCTGTGTAATTAATTATTCATATTATTATAAGCAATATTGCTGTTTTTTTGTGGTGTGATACGAGTACGTGCTTTTTAATTGTTGTGACAACTTATTTTTTAAAATATTTACGGGAAAAGTTGACGTTTATCCACGGAGGTACCTATTACCGGGCGCTGAATCTGTTAAAGTCAATGACGTTCAATTAAAAAATTGAAGGTCATTGGTTAAAGTGGAAAAATTGGAGGCGAAAATCAAGTCGGATGTATACTGTGTGTTTTTTAGGGTTCCGTAGCCAAATGGCAAAAAACGGAACCCTTATGGATTCGTCATGTCTGTCTGTCTGTCTGTCCGTCCGTATGTCACAGCCACTTTTTACCGAAACTATAGGAGCTATACTGTTGAAAATTAGTAAGTAGATTCTGTGAACCGCGTTAAGATTTTCATACAAAAATAGAAAAATAATAATAAATTTTGGGGGCTCTCCATACTTAGAACTGAAACTCAAAATTTTTTTTTTCATCCAACCCTTACATGTGGGGTATCTATGGATAGGTCTTTAAAAATGATAATAAGGTTTCTTATATAATTTTTTTCTTAACTGAATAGTTTGCGCGAGAGACACTTCCAAAGTGGTAAAATGTTGGTCCCCCCCCTGTAACTTCTAAAATAAGAGAACGATAAATCTAAAAAAAAAATATATGATGTACATTACCATGCAAACTTCCATTGAAAATTGGTTTGAACGAGATCAAGTAATTAGTTTTTTTTTAAACGTCATAAATTGTAAACCGCAATTTTCCTCTCATTCAATCAACTCAAATATAAAAACGTCGATCAAACTTACAAAAAACTACAAGAACTTTTATAATTATTTTAATGATACTTGCTGCTACGGAACCCTTCATGGGCGAGTCCGACTCGCACTTGGCCGGTTTTTAAGTCGTTGTTTTCCCGCAGCAGAACGCTTTACCTTCAGTAGGTAGTACCTACTATCGATTTATGCAAGTAATTTTTTTTGTTTTTTTTTTATTTTTTTAAAACATTTTTTGAATTTTTTTCTTAAATTTTAATGGGTAAATGGAAACCAAATGTGAGTAAATAGTAAATAATATTTTTTTTGATAAACGCGAAGGGCAATGACCCCGGCCGGTGACCGTCCGTGACGCAGCTAGTACTATTGGTTCGAGTTTCGTCTATCATAATCTTAAACTTTTGATTTGAGTAAAAAAAGAACTTTATTAATTTATTTTACTACTCAGATATAATCATTTTACTGCGGGAAAACAACGACTAAAATTCCACGCTGTATAGGGGTAGAAGGCTAAAGCGGGAGCGAAGCGAAACACAAAATGTACTCTGTGAGCGAAACTTTCTCTTTCCAAAATTATTGGTCTCTTAGTTATGGTTCTATCCTTAGAATAATAACATCTATCTAAGCCCCGAAATAACTTCAAAAGTATTTCACACTTTTATAAATAAAATAATATTTTGATTATGTATCTATGGAAATAAAAATAATTTTATCAATCTATTGTGCTACAAGTAATGTATCAAGTCCCAAGTCCGGACGCAAACATCAATTTGGTGTTCTATCTAAACAACAATCTGACTGTCCTTGGTTTTGTTTGTTAATTTATCAGTACTCATACAAGGTTAAAATAAAAGTAATTTAAAAAATGTCTTCTATACAGAAATCATCCATTTTCAGAAATCTACCTTCATTCTCTTCATCGTATCCGTAGTGTAGTGTTTCCATTCTTTTCTTTTTAAACTTTGAGGACATTTATTTTATTTATTTATCAGTTTGTGATTTCGGGTCATATTAAAATAAAGGTTGCGTTTTTACCTTTCGAAGTAAGGATCCCTGATAGCTATAAATATCTAGATAATGATTTCATTGAGTACCTACCGGCATATCTAATTAAGCCTTTAAGTATTAAAATATTATATACTTACACGTTAAATTGGAATAGATAAAATAAACAATACTTATTATTCAGTTGTGTGTTTTTGTTCCTTGTGCACGGACAGCACCCTTGTGCAATTATGATAACGTATTTACTTATTTTTATAGTTGCTGTGTGTTTATTGCACATTTTCTGCAATTATAATGAGGTGGCTAGAATATTAAGGAGAATTCCAGGTCCAAAATATGCTTTTCTAATTGGAAACGCTGAGGTGCTGAATGTCAACCCAGGTAAAGAATAACGATTACTTAAGGTATTAGCACAGATAATATAATATTAGTGTAAAGAAAAAAAAGGAAGGGCAGGGCAAAGGCCTCCATTTTTAAAATTAAGTTATTATAGCTGTACCATCAAGCTCGCCACATTATAATACATAGGTGATCACAAACTTCAGAAGTGTTCGACAAAATCGTTGCTTATTATGCCCGGCCTAAGAATTTAACACACTTGTACATTCAACAGCACATCACGGTATACACTTGCAGTTCGATAATAGCACTTATGCCCCCGACATAAGAGCGGTACAAAGTCCAAAGTGTTACGTCTGACGTGCTTTTGACTGTACACTTCTTTCTAACACTATTTTTACAAATTATGGTCATCAAATATATTAGATTTTTACTAAAATTTCACAGCTAATTGTCCAATTACCTGATACAATATAACTCGGCGTGTTTCAATATCTACATCTCCTTAGTTTATTGGATGTAAGTTTCTTTTGAAGGTGAACATAATTCACCTTTTTTTTATCAGTGACCAAAGTACCTACTTTTTATCTGTTTGCTGTATTTTTAGAAAGTAATGTACTTATACA
Organism: Mecyna flavalis; assembly: GCA_949319885.1. Classification (NCBI taxonomy): domain Eukaryota; kingdom Metazoa; phylum Arthropoda; class Insecta; order Lepidoptera; family Crambidae; genus Mecyna; species Mecyna flavalis. Next base: position 8,736,727 of record OX439426.1, read on the forward strand.
TTTTCATCATTGTCGAACAACTCTTATCCATTGTAAATCGGTATTTTTTATAATCGTCATAAACTTTCATTAATTTCTACTATAGCACCTGTATTCTTCTTCCTCTCACGTGTCATTGCTGTTTGATCATTATAATACAAGATTCAGACTATTCTAATGTCATCTTACGAGATGGTATTGTATGGATCCTAGTCGATTGAACATCTGTGTCCACACAAAGTTCAACTATCTGTACTGGCTTGCGGTATTTTGTAGAACTTCCAATTTATTTATTAATGATTCGTTTTTAGGGTTCCGTAGCCAAATGGCAAAAAACGGAACCCTTATGGATTCGTCATGTCTGTCTGTCTGTCTGTCTGTCCGTCCGTATGTCACAGCCACTTTTTACCGAAACTATAAGAGCTATACTGTTGAAAATGAGTAAGTAGATGTATTCTGTGAACCGCATTAAGATTTTCATACAAAAATAGAAAAATAATAATAAATTTTGGGGGCTCTCCATACTTAGAACTGAAACTCAAAAAAAAAATTTTCATCCAATCCTTACGTGTGGGGTATCTATGGATAGGTATTTTAAAATGATAATAAGGTTTCTTATATCATTTTTTTCTAAACTGAATAGTTTGCGCGAGAGACACTTCCAAAGTGGTAAAATGTTGGTCCCCCCCCCCTGTAACTTCTAAAATAAGAGAACGATAAATCTAAAAAAAATATATGATATACATTATTATGCAAACTTCCATTGAAAATTGGTTTGAACGAGATCAAGTAATTAGTTTATAAATTTTTGGGGCTTCCCATACTTAGAACTGCAACTCAAAAAAAAATTTTTCTTCAAACCCTTACGTGTGGGGTATCTATAGATAGGTCTTTAAAAATAATAATAAGGTTTCTTACATCATTTTTTTCTAAACGGAATAGTTTGCGCGAGAGACACTTTCAAAGTGGTAAAATGTTGGTCACCCCCCCTCTAACTTCTAAAATAATAGAACGATAAAACTAAAAAATATATATGATGTACATTACCATGCAAACTTCCATTGAAAATTGGTTTGAACGAGATCAAGTAATTAGTTTTTTTTTAAAACGTCATAAATCGTAAACCGCAATTTTCCTCTCATTCAATCAACTCAAATATAAAAACGTCGATCAAACTTACAAAGAACTACAAGAACTTTTATATTATGATGATACTTGCTGCTACGGAACCCTTCATGGGCGAGTCCGACTCGCACTTGGCCGGTTTTTGTATAAATATCTTCCAATCTCTTTGAATAATTCTAAGTTTATACTTTTAATTAAAGATGAAATAAAAAAATTATCATATTATTCATGTTACCTTTGGCCATGAAGTATTTCCTAAACAATTTCTTTAGCAATGATTTCTTTAACGGCGAATTGTCAGCACTGTAATGCTAGGCTTTATTATAGTTTATTTTTTGACGGATTCCTTTAACTTTATATGATTACTGCGATCAATGATATTTGACTGCGATAACAAGTTCCTTCCCTTTATGAATTTTAGTAGTAACAGAAAGACAGACTAAATCAACTGGTGTTAGTTATCAGATATTATGCTATCATTCCACTACTCGAATCTTCAATATATTTGGAACTAATTTCATTTAAATTAGCACGTCTTGTAAACACTTAAAGTATTTTGGAAAGTACATAAAGTAATAAATCGCACATAAAAGTACATAAAGTAATAATATGTTCCAAGTAGGTCTGGTTTCCCTTGTAGGGTTACGGAGTTCAGATGGCAATCGCTCCATTGTAATAACCAGGCTTGTCAAATCTAGGATCACAGTCGAAGCTGACCCTGAGCTCCATACTGGATGCATGGGAATACGCTGGGATGATGATGATAAAGTAATAAATCGCCTCATTGTTTTTGGTCTTCCCAGATATCAAATAAAATTATAATTATCATGGCTCATTGCTGCGATTCGTTGTAGCTGAAACTCTGCTATTAGTTTGTATTGGCTTGCATTTGTCATGTGGTAAAACCATTTTTAAATTTTCAGTGGCCTTATTCAAACTACGGGGTGTATATGCCAAAACATATAAAGGCATATATCGGATTTGGATCTATCCATTTGGCATTGTTAACATCTATAACCCGGATGACATAGAGGTAAGTATGCAAAAATGCTAGAATGGGCTAAAGTAAACATTTTAGAGAAATAATATATGTACCTTAAAGTAGTACATTTAAATAACTCGTATTATTAGTAGATATATGATGCGGAATATCACCTAAAGGCATTTTTATTAATTTATGTTCAAAAGTTGATATATTTTTACTGTTACAGATAGTGATTTCAACTACAAAACATTTAGACAAAAGCATCGTTTATAAGTTTTTAAAGCCTTGGTTAAATGATGGACTACTTGTTAGTAAAGGTATTTTCCCAAGAGTTGACATAAGTTTCTTTAAATACAACTATTATTTTTTATTATAATTTTGATATTTTCAGGCGCTAAGTGGCATCAACGAAGGAAAATTCTTACACCAACCTTCCATTTTAATATTCTGCGTCAGTTTTGTATGATTATGGAAGAGAATAGCAGTCGTTTAGTAAACAAGCTGGAAACAATGTTGGGACAAACTGTGGACGTCACGCCAATTATATCAGAATATACGTTGCACACTATTTGTGGTTAGTATTCATCACTGATTAAAAAAATAACGTATAATCTAAAGTCTCAATCAAAATTGAAACTACAAAACATTTAGTGCTTACAAGAATAAAAACAATGCCCACACTGTAAATGACAGATATTTAATTCTAATAAAATTATCATCCGGAGAAACTAAAGGATACTTGTACGTACTAAGGGGGAAAAATAATTTACTATTTTGTTCATTGGTGATACTAAATACTTCTAGGGAGAATTTTAGATATAATCGGTCATGGTATAATTTTATCGGACTAATTTAATCGGAAAAAATGGTTGACGAGTAAGGAATTAATATTTTTTTATCTCTAAGCTTATCCCACAAGAAAATATAATGCAATACAACTATGCTGCAATAACAAAACTTTCTTCTGCAGAAACTGCAATGGGTACACAGTTGAACAAAGAAACCACTCTATCTGGAAGAGCTTACAAAGAAGCAATTTATGCAGTAGGAGATGTGTTGGTATCTAGATTTGTTAATATACGCTACTATTCAGATTTACTTTTTAACTTATCACCTTTGGGGCGCAAACAGAAAAAACATTTAAAAACGATTCATGACTTCACTAGAAAAGTGATATATGACAGGAAATCTTCATGGGAAGAACAAAATTTCGACAACACTAAAGATAATGTCGATGAAAATATTTACATGCACAGTAAGAAGAAACGCACGGCCATGTTAGATCTGCTTATATCAGCAGAGAAAGAACGTATGATTGATGAAAAGGGTCTTCAGGAAGAAGTCGATACTTTTATGTTTGAAGTAAGAAAGGAAATTATGTTATTTTATGATGGTTATTACATTATTTCATAGTATTTGCTGTAACAGTTTTGCCATTTTTAACAGGGACATGATACCACAGCAGTGGGATTAACATTTTTCTTGATGCTGTTAGCTAACAATAGACACATTCAGGTAAGTAAAATAAAAAAATATGTAAAAACAAATCCCCTGGTGTGCGTATTTACTGAGGATTTTCTTTGTTTTAAACAGGATAAAATTGCCGCTGAACTAAAAGAAATACTTGGGGATTCTCAAAAGTCTGTCACCATTGAAGATTTATCGAAAATGCGGTATTTAGAATGTTGTATTAAGGAGTCTTTGCGTCTTTATCCTCCAGTTCATTTTATTAGTCGCATGATAACTGAAACTACGGAGTTAAGTAAGTAGTTAATTTTTTGTTTGCATTTTAACCTGTAAACTTGAATTCATTACATTTAAACCTAATTTTCAGGTAATTACACTGTGCCAGTTGGAACGACGTGTCATATACACATATATGACTTACATCGTCAAGAAGATCTATTCGAAAACCCACTAGAGTTTATCCCTGAAAGATTTCTACCAGAAAATTGTGTAGGCAGACATCCTTATGCATATATTCCATTCAGTGCTGGTCCGAGGAATTGCATAGGTATTTAATTTAAGTTATCGTTTTTTGCTACGATTCAATAGTCTATGTAACCCGAATGTCCGAAAATAAGGGTTGATGAACCGATGACGAAACGACCGGGCTACCAGAAACCGATTCGCCCAGACACGCCACCCTTCCCCTATACGGCTAAGGTAGAGATATCACAGTCATACTTGTCCACGGGGAATATGTTACAAATAAATTATTTTGTTTTCAAGAAAGTTTTATAATTCATTGATTGCTTATCTTTTGTAGGGCAGGGCAATCTAGATTATTATTGAAGTCCAAATCAGTCATATATCGCAGTTACCACTTACCAATGTTTTTGTTTCAGGTCAAAAGTTTGCAATTTACGAGATGAAATCTTGTATAGCAGCAATATTACGTAACTTTGTTCTGCTACCAGTAACACGGCCTGACGATTTGGAGTTCATAGCAGACATTGTGCTACGAAATAACGGCCCCGTGAATGTCCAGTTTGTGAAGAGGATAGATTAAGTATTTTCAGACTGATTTATTTTATAAAATACAAACGATGTGTGGGAACGATTCAAGAATTAATTAGTGTTAGGCGTGGGGTAAAAAAGGTCCACATAATTTACCTTACTTAAATAATAATACTACTTACTTTACTTTTTGAAATAAATTTATGGTCAAAGTTATGTTATTTATTTAGTTCTCTACTTATAACTTAAACTATTAGATGATTGGATTGTTTTTATTGTATGGTATTTTACATACATAATTATGATCACCAATTTATAGCTTAGTCAGAGGTGTTTCCACTAATCCTGCGAATGTCTGAAATTAATATATTTTATTTAAACTCCTTTATGTATATGTATTATAGTCTCAATCTTATACTATCTCATCTGAGGATTCATGAAGAAGCCATACGCAATGATGATGGATCTTATACTTTATACTGTATGGCTTTAAAACTAATTAATAATTTGTAACCAACAAATTGTAAACAAACATGGCGATGAAAAAGAGTAACTAGCGAGTTTCTTGCCGGTGACTTCTTGACTAGATGACAGCATTCCGAACCGGTGTGGTAGAATCGCATTACATCTATGTATATTTATTAGTATATTGTATATATCAAAATATATACGTATTTTATGTAAACTACATACTATTACACTTGAATATTTTAGTTTTTGACAATTCGTAAGTGCTTTAGTGAATGCCTATGAATAAAGATATTTTTGATTTTGATTTATTTTGATTAGTTCAGCAAAAGTGGCCGGGATTGTTATAAGAAAGATTTTACTAGTACCTAAGGACATTTTGTTCCGAGTGGCTAACTCAGAACAAAAATGTCCTACTACTCCAACCAGAACCAGGTGGGAATCGAACCCATGGACTTCTCGATATTAATTGAAGTGTCAAAACCAATGCTTCACCGATAGCTAAATGTTTTTAAGCAAAACAAATCGTTCCAAGGTCGACAGAAAGGACAGCAAGACTGGTTTCACCATTTAATTATTCACTCGGGTAAAAAAAATATTCATTAAATGGCCTTCTGCCCGTGGCTTCGTCTAAATTGATGTTACACTGTAGAAACTTGATATTTTTCTGGTATAAATCATCCGCAAAGCCTATATATCTTCATACGTCCGTTCTAAACGTTGCTACGTTGTGACGTTAAAAAAAGGCAAACGAAAACCCTTAATTACTGTTACCCCACGGGAACTGAGCTTTAAAAAGAAATAATAAGTTAAATAAAAAGTTAAAGTAGTCAACTCGTATGTCCCCCGGCGGAACCCAACATCCAGTGACATCTACCCACCAAACGTTTTGAAAAACGTTTTTCCATTTTCCCGTAAGTCTTGTAAAACGTGGACTTGTATGGAAAATCTATATCTTACATTGTATTTAATTATTCCAATAACCAGTATAAACATGTTTGTATACAAAAATGGAACTGATTTCTAAATCAGTTCCAATAAATTCCAATACTTTTCAATACTTTCTGTAATGTAAAAAAACTCTTTTTACAGAAAGTATTACCCACCAAAAACATTCTGTAAAAAACTAGCCAAGTCTCGATGGAGCTGCTTGTTTATCTCTAAAAAGTAATGAAATCTAGACATAGTCGTGCCAAGTCTAAGGTTCCTTACAGCGAGTTCTTTATTATTATAGTTAATGTTGTGTGACTTGGCCGTTGAAGGGCCAGACGGCCAAACGGACCTGCAACTCAACTTCGAAGGGCCAAATGAGACACTAGCGCCAAATTTTTTTATTTTTTTTTTGAAAAAAATATGTAAACAATTACGGATTGGTGCAATGGAGTAATGGAGCACCTAGTTTTGTACCCTTGTGTACCCTTCAACGGCCAAGTCACACAACATTAACTATAATAATAAAGAAATCGCAGTAAGGAACCTTAGACTTGGCACGACTATGTCTAGATTTCTTTACTTTTTAGAGATAAACAAGCAGCTCCATCGAGACTTGGCTAGTTTTTTACAGAATGTTTTTGGTGGGATTTCACTTCTTTTTGTAGGAACGTGGGCATATTGATTTATTTTGTATCTATTTGGAATGAGACGTTTCTCGTAAGAATTTAAAAGCCAATGCCCTATTCCAGGTTATAAACTATACATGTGCCAAATTTCATTTGAATCCGTTCAGCCGTTTCAAAATGGTTATTCCCGCGGGAATGAGATGTTTCCCGTGACATTTTTTTAGCCTATGTCCTGTTCCACGTTATAAACTATACCTGTGCCAAATTTCATGTGGATAAGATTGATAAGGTACTACTATCCCCATCCCCCCACCTCCCCCTCCCATTAATATCCCCATCCCCCCACCCATTTCCATCCCCTCTCCCATCCCCCCTCTCATCTCCTTTCCCCCTCCCCCTCCCATCCCCCCTACTCCCCCTCCCATATATTATCCCCACCCCACCACCTAGCCCTCCCATCCCCTTCCCCCTCCCATCTCCCTTCGCCCTCCCATCGCCCTTCCCATCCCCCTCCCCTTCTATACCCTTCCCCCCATCCCTCTCCCCTTCCCCCCACCCCCCTCCCCCTACCATCCCCCTTTTCCCTCCCATCCCCCCACCACCACCAAATGAAGCGGCTCACTAAGTTGAGTATTTTTTGTAAAGGCGGTATATGTCGATCTCTAATAGTTTGGTTGGGCTCTTGTGTTTTCTAATCAGGGTCACCAGGTACTCCAGATCTTCGAATATACTAGTTTTTATAGTTTTCCCTTTATGTGGCCATTAAACCCTAACTCTGTACCAAATTTCAGCTCTCTGAGTTTATGGGAAGTAATGAGTGAGTGTCTGTCATAAATGCGAAACTTTATTTCTCTAATAAATGCGTATTTTAAGTATGTGATTATAGCTTACTAAATGACGAAAATTTCTGCGTTCTGGTCTTATCCAGAGGTTCTCAAATAGGGGCCTGAAAATGCGGCGAAATGGTTCCAGTAAAGGATGGTACGGCAGTGTTTGCTTCGCGCTCGACTTGGCGGGGGCACTGCCGTGCCCCCAGATTAGAAAAACCATTGCTATAAGTTAATTAAGTCATTTTGCATGTATGTTATAAGTAACCTTACCTATATAGATAAAATTAAATATGGTGTGGATATACTCTTCTTTACTCCTATGTGTGTTTTTTCTTTAATTAATATTAGAGTCCAAATAACATTAAAAGCAGAAACGCGCACCAAAGAAGCCCGCATTAAATTAATTCAATTAACTACTTAATTGTTCATAGTTTGACCAAAACATTTCCACTTGTATATGCATTATGCATAATTCGACCACAGCTCGGTCGTATGAGAACAGCTCAGTCGCGTGTATTTGGTCGATCAGAGAGCATTCTGTGACGATGTTATCGTACATCCTATTTACTGCAATCACTCTTTGCGTGGTTCATCTTTACTGCAACTACAACAAAACAGCCAGGCTAATACGAAGGATACCAGGTCCTAAAGGCTGGTTCATCGTGGGAAATGCGATCGATATTAATTTACCGCCAGGTGAGTAGCTTCTGTTTATAAAGTCCGAATTTTGTAGAGTAGTCTTTTCGATAGGAGTATGTATATTATATTATTTTGTTGACTTCAATTTCGTTATTTTGGTATCATTTATCAAATATTTAAACAAAATATTACCATTAAATATTTGTAAGTTTATTAGGTATCATACAATCTTAGATAATATCACAGATAAATCAGCATAATAATAGTGAACAAAAATATTAAGGCCACCAAGAGGTGGTTGTGAATGTTGATTTTAATCTGTTAATAACTATGTTTACAACTTTAAAACCGTAATAATAACAAATATAAAAACCAATTCAAAATGCTAAAGATACTTGTAATCCCTCGGCTGAGCATTTATTAAGTTCTATTTTGTTTGTTACGTAAAACCGTAAGTCTAAGTATCTAATTGGACACCTTATTGATGAATAGTAAAATTATTTCTATTAAAAACAAAAACAGTTGAGTTTCTTGACAGTTATTATATTTCGAAGCTTACATTACTTAGGTGTTCCTAAATGCATCCCTATAAAGCTTACACGAATAAATAGATAATATCATAGATAATATAATAGTAATGATTTTGGGACTTCTTCTTGTACTTAAACAATACGATTTCCTTTATACTTTTTCATATAATATCTGATAGTTTGTTTTGGGAAGCTAATGTACTGGTGGTAGTTATTTAACATAATTTGTGCGTTTTCAGTTCAGCTGTTTAAATTAGGACGTGAATATGCTAAAAAATGGAAAGGAATTTTTCATATTTGGTCATATCCGTTTGGCTTTGTGAATATATATAACCCTGAAGACATAGAGGTATGTAACAATGTAACTATCCTAATTGCGCGGTTAAGCTTGCGTTATAATTGGATGACTATTCTCCTATAATGAGAGCAGTTATTGTCATGATGTCTTGTTTTACCTACAGTACAAAGATGAAAACTAATGGATGCGCAATTAACAGTCTAATGATATGATAAGATATCTAGGATAGGTAGGTACTTTCAGTAGTGTCAAAGAACGATTAAAGTTCAAGAAGCTAAGATACGTATTTCTCACGGTCCGAAATCATTGAAAAAAAAACATTATTTATTTCATTTCTTGTATTTTCCAAAAATGAAAAATAACCTAATCCAAATAGATGATGTTTTATCAAAAAACTTTTCCAGGATTTTTCTTGTATTACCTACGTCCGAAAAGAGTGTGGCCTTTTTTTAGCTTTTGTAAATAAGGGAAAAAGTGAGTTTGTCAATTTGGTTCGTCATTTTATATTTTATTTATTTACCTAGGTATTTTTCTTAAAATAATTCTAAAGGCAAAGACACCTTGTTAACTTAACAATAACAAATTGAATATTTAAAACAATAGTTTTAATTTTCTGTCATTTTATGAAAACATTGCACGGCACACGACAACATTATCTCTACATTCAATAATTTACCCAGCCCAGCGCAAATCCTGCCCTGCCTGCCTATCGAAATTTTCTTGTTTCACGATTAAATTATTTTTTACTTAGGTAACCTCACAGAAATCTAAATAATAAGTTAGATTTCTGTGGGTAACCTATTTAGTTTTTGGCTCTAGGAATACTTTAGTTATCACTTGATACAATTTCTTTATTTACAGCGCTATGTGGAGCAACATTTTGAATTTAGGTCATTTATGATTGTTTATAAACAAATCTATTTAGTACGGTTATCAATACGATACAGAATCTCTACATTTTAGGTACCTTTATTGATTTGTAGAAAATGTGTGTATTCTTGTATTACATAAAAAAGCAAACAATATCTCGTTTTTTTTTTGTTATAAGAATACAATGCCTCATAATTGCAGTTAAACTCGAGAGACATTTGTGAAAGAGTGCAAAAAATGGACTGGTACTATAGGGCTCAGTAGTCACAACAGGTTATTCGCAGTACAGGCTGTAGTCCTTGATCACGGTAGTGATGTCATTTTGGTGCCACTCGCCGCGTGGCGTGGGTGCAGTAGTAACTGCTGTATCCGTCCTACTCCAGGGCCGATTTTGATTGTCAGGGGGAGAGTTATGTTATTTTAGGGGTCACAAGACAGATGTAGGCATTCATTATGATACATTTTATTAAAATTCTTTAGTAATCCGTTTAGTAGTCCGCAGCGTGGTTGTTCTTTACTCAATATAGAAATATTCCTGTGATATATTTTTTATATTGCTATGCATGTAATTCTAAATAGAATTTAACTTTATCATTTGCCTAAAATTAAACTGTTCCAGATTATAGTATCAACTATGAAGCATAGTAATAAAAGTTTTATCTACAATTTTCTGAAGCCCTGGTTGCGTGATGGATTATTACTTAGTAAAGGTACCTTTTCATTATTTATATATTTAACAAGGTAGCATACTCTTATATTTTCTGTTACTTATGACAGTATTTTTTTAGTTCTCGAGCTCCTGTAGACTTCTGAGCTACTTAATTGTCGTTAATTGCCAACATTTCTTTTACTCTAAGGTGGATGGTAACATGCGATATTAATTCTCTAAATAAATACAGCACACCAACCCAAAGACAAGACCCGGAAGCCTGAACATCCTACACAAATAAAAATACCAAAGTTCTTTTTTAAGTATTTATAAGGTTGATATTCTGCGGACTGGTTTATTGAGTTATGGCTGTAACTGCTAAGATCGTTCAATAAAAAAAAAATCCAACAGTCAATAACTAGTTTCGTACATTGAACTACAATTACTTGTAACTCAATGGTTTCGTATAGTTTTGAGACACTACCCAGACCAGCAGATGCTGGGCGGGCGGCCATATTGGCAGCCGCCCTAGGGGTGTATTTTTTTATAAGATAGCGGGCAGACGAGCTTGCACACCTGATAGTGTGCGATTATCGTCGCCAAAAGACATCTCCAACCCCGGAGAAATCACCAATGCGCTACCGGAAAGAAATGATGGCGATTAACGACAGGTCACTATCGTTAATTGCCATCATTTCTTCACATAATAGGAGATAGTAACATCTGCGACTATATTTTATACTAGAGAAATCATTGTGCAATTAGTCAAACCGTTATTTATATTTGTTTAATCTTAAATATTTATTTGCAGGTGCTAAATGGCAGCATCGGAGGAAGATTTTAACACCAACCTTTCATTTTAACATCTTACGACAATTTTGCATGATTTTGGAGGAAAATAGCTCTCGTTTAGTACAAAAATTGGGTACGGTGTTGAACAAACCCGTAAATATCTCCCCGATACTGTCTGATTACACATTGAGCTCAATTTGTGGTAAGCACTTGAACTATGTATGTAATAGTTGTTATATGAGCTCGAAATCTAGGGTCAGTTTCGCCACCGACGAATAAGTTCTTGATATTTTATCCACCAGATATCTTAGATAATGTATCTTTTGGTAGTTTTTAGTTTGTTTGGCCCAAATAATTCCAGACTGATTGTGAATTTGTGACTAGGATAATCCTATCTATTATAGTCACGCATAATAAATATTAAGTATTTATTATGCGTGACATTAAACAGTGGTCGTGGGTTCGATATCCCGGAGGGTAACAAAAATATAGTGTACCTAATAAGATTTGAGTGCATAAACACGTCTGTTTTGTAATTACTTTGTTGAAGGTATTTAATAAAAAAAATATGAAGTCATTGTTTAGTTACTTTACTAGTGTCATGTATACAAGTTTTGATTAAGTTTGAGGCAGATGGGGCCTTGTTGAAAATGTTCAAGGATAAAATTAATAACACTTAATCAATTGTTGTAATATTAAGATTTTCTACATTTATGGAATTAAGGTCATTTTACTACTATTAAATTGAATATCCCTGGACAAATATCCCTGGACACTATTCACACAGCGCCATCTAGCCCCAAACTAAGCATAAGCTTGTGCTATGGGTGCTAGACAACGGATAAACATTACTTATATATTTTTTTTTTGTAAATACATACATATCATACATAGAAACACCCAGACCGATACAAACAGACATGTTCATGCACACAAATGTTTGTACCGTGCGGGAATCGAACCCGCGACCTCTGGTGTAATAGCCGACTTCTCGACCATTACACCAAATGGCTCGTCAAATGTTCTACTAATGCTGGTTTTTTCAAAAAGACAATAAGAAGCGACTTTTTTGATAGCTTGACAACAAAACGTAACCTATTTAAAATAAATAAAAGTACTGTAATTTTATTCTAGAAACTGCAATGGGCACACAATTTAGCAAAGAATCATCTGAATATGGAAAAACTTACAAAGAAACTATTTATAAACTTGGGTCATTAATGGTTGATCGATTCGTCAAAATACATTTATACTTTGACGTAATTTTTAATTTGTCTGCAAACGGGAGAAGCCAAAAGAAATATCTATCAACGATTCGAAGTTTTACTCAAAAAGTCATAAAGGACAGAAAGAAATATATAAGTGAACAAAATACTGAAAACACTGAAGATATAGACACTGAAGATGTGTTCATGAATACTAGAAAGAGAAGGACAGCTATGTTAGATCTGCTTATATCAGCAGAGACAGAAGGACTGATTGACGATGAGGGCATTCAAGAAGAAGTAGATACCTTTATGTTCGAGGTGATGTAGCGAGACTGATATATTGAATATTGTTGACTTGATGATTTGTATGGTGCAGACTATTTGGTACACTCGTCAAATCATCAATACTATGAAATCCGAAAGTTTGCCATTTTTAAGTGCTGGTTAAAAGTTAATATTTTTTATTTGCCAACAGGGACATGATACCACAGCGTCCGGTTTAATATTTTTGTTAATGCTGTTAGCAAATAACAAAGACTGTCAGGTAACTCTAATTTTTCATAACCAGAACTTTTCAGTTTAACATTGTAAAACACAGTTTTTTTTTGAAAAAAACCTGTATTGTTAATATTTCGTCACAAACTTTTGTAATACATATTTAGGATTACATACTTTTTTGGTATAAAGCTTCATGTTTATTGTGATATAAAAAGGAAGCAGGCCTTCCTTTGTAGGGACTACGGTGTGTGTGAGTCATAATAATTAAAATTTCAAAGTGAAATTGTGTTGTGCAATTAATAAAATTAAAAAATGTTTTTAAAATAACAGTACTTTTATCAATCTCCTTAAATTTAGGATAAAATTGTGGCCGAATTAAGAGATATCTTGGGGGGTGACCTGAAGAAGCAAGTCACTATTGAAGATCTGTCAAAAATGCGGTACCAGGAATGTTGCATCAAGGAGTCACTGCGATTATACCCTCCTGTACCTGTAATCAGTCGCGAGCTAGATGAAACTATAGAGCTATGTATGTAATTAACATTTATAATATCATAAGTTTATATTTGAGTTGTTAGCCACAGAGCATACACTAAGAATTTGCTTTAAGGATTTGGGTTTACGTATGTACGTGTACGATTGTCTCAGTGGCGCAGTAGGTAATTATTGAAATTGAAAGTTAAATATCGACGGAAGTTTCCAGTATTGATAGTAGGAAGTAGAAATTGCAACAGATGTTTTTTTTTTTGTAACAATCGCAGAAGCCGAGCAAATTTTTGGTCATTCATCCACACGTTTGGTAGTAAGTTAACCAGAATCTGGTCATCTGATGACCCATAATGCTATAGCATGCTTTCGTTACAGAATATATAATAGTACTAAGAAATTTAAATCTGAAGGTTGTGGGTTCGATTTCTACTTTGTATCTAGTTTGTGGTAGGACTTTCTTTATTTTTCGAATGTATACCTATTACAACAAAACGTCTAATTACGCAAGTACTAACTTATCAGTACCTACGTAGATAATATTGTCTGACACACTTATGACTGTTTTATCAGAAACTAAAATAGCAATAGTTGCTAATGAATTTATTATAATCCAAGTAGGATAGTAATAATTCATTAGTAATCAAAACTAATCTTGACCAATAGGTATCTTATCGGTCAAATATGTCGGTCAAACTTATTGTTAATTTCCGTAGTAATAAGGGATATAATTTGGTTAATATTTCTTAAAGTGGAAGGAAGTTTAGTGCATTTAATAACTACCATATTTTTTTTAAATAATATTGCATTCCTTCATATTGCGAATAATATATTAATATTCCTGCATTTTAATATAAAATATCGTTTACTTCCTCATCCCATAAAGATGTTGCCTTGTTTGTAATATTTGCTAACAAGAGACGCCAAACAGTAGTATGAAACTTCTGGTAGAACAAGACAATAAATTCTTATTTCTTTTTTAGGCAATTATACAGTGCCAGTTGGGACTATAGTGATAATACCTATATATGATTTGCATCACCGAGAAGACTTGTTTAAAAACGCAGAGGTGTTTGACCCTGATAGATTTCTACCAGAAAATTGTGTGGGCCGGCATCCTTATGCGTATATACCTTTTAGTGCAGGTCCTAGGAATTGTATAGGTGAGTATGTCTTTTATGCAGGCTATTTTATCAGCCCATATTGTCTCATAATTCCAAAGGATAAAATATTGATTGATATTTTGGTTTTAATTATTCCTGTATTTTTGGCCGGCTATTAAACTTTTGCAAAATGTATGCAAAAGATCTATTTTAATATTTTATATGAAGACCAGGGAACGACGATTCAGGTCACTAAAACGCCCATTGAATAGGAAAGCTCTTAACAAATTGTTTTAGGGCTTTCCTATTTAACGTCTTAAAATCCCTTTAATACCATTAAGTGGGCTGTATGCCTGACGACCAACTTAAGTCACATAAAATCAATTATGTTTATACTGATTTTTCTTAAATTTTCTTGGTAGCACTTTATTTTGTATTAAATGATATTAAAAATATATTTGTTTAATTTTTTTCATTATTCCAGGTCAAAAGTTTGCGATTTTAGAATTGAAATCAGCTGTATCAGCGATATTAAGTAATTATGAGCTCCAGCCTGTAACGCGGCCTTCTGACATAGAGATCTCCTCGGATTTAGTGTTGCGGAATAGTGGGCCTGTGAAAGTAAAATTTGTTAAACGAATGGACTAACGTAGGATGGGGTGCCCAATGTGCCCATCCACCTTTAAAAAGAAGGCCGACGACGAATGGTGTTGGACGATAAGCAAATAAAAGTAATAAAATACTAATGAGATTTGTCTTTTATTTAATGTAATAACGTGAGTCTCTATATAAATACCTATGGATTACTTAGTAATAAAGAAAAATATTATGGGGTATACGATGCAAGCAAATGTTGATAATTTCACTTGATAATTAGATTCGTGGGCGAAAAACAATTATAAAATATGAAAATAATACTTAACAATGATGAGATAATATTGCAAATTACATCCGAAGAGGATTTATTTTATATTGAACGTGCATATCATAATTGTGATATAATGATACTATATTAGAGATGACATTGAGTGAATTCCGCCATGCGCGCGTATTTATGTCGAAGTCAGTCTTCCGTAATTCCGCATGTTTTATTTCTTGATTTTAAAACTCTTGTACTGTATTATGAATAGATACTTGGTTATCAAACCGCATTTTACAAGAGGTATCTCTTATAATAAATAATTAGCCTTAGAAAGCGGAGTAAGGTCACTGACGTCGGCAAAAGAGTTACAAAGCGGGAGTGGGCTGGCCGTAAAGCCAGGAAACAAGAGTCTTGGTGCCAAAGATTGCTATACTGGAGACCTTGGGACCAAAAGCGACCCAGGGGAAGGCCACAAATGAGATGGAAAGACGACATCAAACGGGTGGCGGGCAGTAATTGGACGCTTACTGCTTAAAACAGGGAGAAATGGAAGGAGATGAAGAAGGCTTATATCAGATTACTGATTGAAGAAGGCTAAGATGATGATGATCTCTTATAATGGCCATTTTAGCGTTGACTTGATTGTTAGTGATTGTAATATTGGAGACTTAGTTGAAATTGATCTGTAGAGACAACAAAGGAAGAAGTTTAAATGCTCAACCCAATTACTTTGACATAGTTAATGTCAGGGTAATTATTCAAGGTATCACAAATCATAATAACGAACATTAAAATCTTAATAACCTAGTCGAGCAGATTAAATTTGCATTTTCAAACATTGTTGCCATATTAACATCTTACTTTGTAGTATAATCCAATTATGATATAGTTCCACGTAATCGTCGCGATGGTAATAGGTTTTGCTTACATCCTGCTAAGACTACATTGCTAAGGAACAGTATTGACACCTGACCTGACAACCTGACAAACTTGTATAATAATAACACATGTTCTGTAAATAAATATCTTTATCTTTTATCTTTATTAAATTAGTTCTATATAGACTACGTAGGTAAAATAAAGGGCACGTGTCCTCTCAGCTCCTTTAATAAAGTTAGCCAATGTAAATTAAAATCTGAGGTATACTTTGCCACGATTCCAGAACAAAGGGATTAAACCACTAGACAAACTAATAGGCATACCATACTGACCAGTTCCCATGCAATACACAACAATATCTCATAATATTATCTCTTATTGATATGTAGTAAATAACTTTATCAAATTTGAATCCAATACGCTTATAGAATAATCTAGATTTTGTATTCAAATTATATAAGGTAATTTTACTTCACAGAGTTATGCCCGGCGCATTTACAAATGAATATAATATTGCATTCTTTGAAATTTGCTTATTTAACAGGAAAAGTAACAACATTTGCATGACGATTTTGATTTTATTTTTTATTCATAATTATTCATCATGGTGTGTTTTAGTAAAAATTACCATGGCCATTCAACTCTAGCATCTCTGCAACTAGAACAAATAAAAACCAAAAGTTTACCAGTACATAATATTTCTATGAAGTTTACTTATAAACTGATTCTTTTTATACTAATTCGTTAATTAATTGCTTTAATTGATTGCTTTTACCGTCGTCAATCATCTATGGTTTTAGAATTATTTTAAGCTATTAAAATATTTATACCTACATATTAAAGAATCTGCTTAGATTTGATTCATTTAATATATATTTTGTTGGCGTTTTATTCAGATTATGAGTAATTTAATTAATCTGTATAAAATCAAACACAATAACAAATCTCTAGAAATGTATTACTTGATAATAATATTCCTTATACCAGGATTATCTCGTTTGTCGTTATGATTGGGAGTTAGGTAGCTAGTGTTGTTAGCGGAAGTTGTAACAATATCCTTAAAGACGATACGATATAAGATGACTGATTGCTATCGAGATCGTCTCGCGGCTTCGCTAACGACGCAGGCCCCTAGCCTATAGTTATCTCTTAAACAAGCTGTCAGTGCCCTCTGTAATCTAGCATCGGACGCATGTCCATACAGCTAATTAACAATGGCCTTGTTTTTTCTAATAACAACCGCGCTAGTTTTATTGTGCGTGCATTTGCTTTGCAATTACAATGAAAGAGCCAGGTTAATCAGGAAAATACCGGGACCGCAGGATCGGTTCATTGTGGGAAACATGTTCACCTTTCTGACTAATCCAGGTAAGTGCAATAAGTGTAACTTGAACCAGTCAACATAAAACTATCTTGATAAACACCGTGATATCATTTTAGTTGACAGCTAGACATGTTCAAAGGTTGAAGGTAGCTGGAATGACTTGAATAATGTGAGGAACCTTAAGAGACTAATTTTTGTAAATTTCCAGTCACCATATTCAGTTTAACCAGAGAAAACAACAACAAATGGAATAGGTTGAACAGATTTTGGTCGATTTATGTCGGAGCCGTAAATATATACACTCCAGAGGATATTGAGGTTTATGGTTTTAATTTGTAAAATGATATTGTAATTAAATTAGCTTAGGGATGCTTCTTGTTATGCTACGGTACAGTTTAGTTACGTATCTAATCAATTTGCCAGACTATAATGCTTGTTTATTATTGTCATGCTTATCAATCGTAAGTATCGCTAATTGTAAAGTTCTTTGTTCATTATCTGAATAATTCTTACTTAATGGTTCACTTATTACAAGTTGTTTTTAATTTTCAGGCGGTGATATCCACAACAAAACATAATGGAAAAAGTCATTTATACAACTTTTTAAGTCCTTGGCTGCAAGATGGTTTATTATTGAGTAATGGTAAGCTAATAAAACGAGATTAAAAGGCTATAGCCGGCATGTTTCACTATATATAAACGTAAATAAAGAAAGTGTATAATAAAGTTATTGTGTCAAACCATGCGAATGCTGCGGCGGAAAGTGTTCACCAGAACGCATTTTACTGAGCGCCACACTCGCGGCGTAAAAAAAAGAACTGGCACTCAACAAGTGTTTAGTTTTTCATGACAACTTTAAAACAGCCAGAGAATGTGTGCATTTTATTGCATAGGAGAGAGTACATACCATTCTAACCTCATATGATTACACATCCTGATTATCTAAATGTGCGGGTGTAACCCCTACGTAAACAGTCTCCATCTAGCTCATTAGAATAGTTGAGTAAGAAATAAGAAAATAAAAATTGCCCTTCAGGTTCAAAATGGCAACAGAGGAGGAAGATTTTGACGCCAGCATTCCACTTCAATATTCTGACCAAGTTTTGCACAACAATACAGGAGAACACCCAAAAATTGGTGGGAGCGTTGGAGCGAACGGCAGGAGAAAATGTTGATGTCGTACATCTTTTGTCTGAATTCACATTGAATTCCATATGTGGTAAGATATTTATAACTACTTATTCATATCATCTCGTCAGTTTAATGTCGGAAAGAATTTCTTTAAAAAAAATAGTTGGTAACGACATCGTTTGGTTAAATACGTCAAGTCAATTATTCCCGAATGGGGACTACAGCAAAACGAATGCTCATGCAATTGAGTATGGGATAATATTAGTTTTCATAGTACCTACACTCCTAGCTCAAACTTAAAACTAATTTTGTAATAATAACTGATTCATAATAGCAGCATGTCAATAAGCTATCACTAGTGGTTATTAGTCAGATACTGCATGTAACCATTAAACAGCCATATCGAATTAGTATATTATATGTGCATAATTGTCAGTCATATACTTGTAGTTAGCAATTAAATACTCGCAAGTAAAAGTAGGTCTAACCACATTTGTTTTTATTGTCCTAAACCTATAAAATGTTAAATAAAAAGGGTTTCTAATAATATGCTAAGGCAGGCGGTATACGATATGGTTATATTACTATTTTTTCTTGGTAACGACGTTCTGACATTGCAAATGTTCTTAAGTGGTGAAAACAAGAAAATACACCCTTTTTCAAACATTAAAAACGAACGCAAATAATATAACCATGATATAACATGGTTATATCCCTGTTGTCATTCGCTCATAACTATTTATTCCGTAAGCCGTTGAGCAAATGGTGATTAAATTAGTATATTATGATTGTTTTCAGAAACAGCAATGGGTACGGTACTCTCTGATGAAATAGCAGACGCTGGAAGATCCTACAAGTCTGCTGTTTATGTCCTTGGAAAATGTTTGGTACAACGACTGTCACGACTGTATTTACATTCGAATTTCATATTTAAATTTTCATCTATCAGTAAAAAACAAAATGAAGCCTTGGATGTAGTTCATAGCTTGACAAAAAAAGTGATAAAAGAAAGGAAAGAATTTGTTGAAAAAAATGGTTATGATTTTTACGAAAGCATGGGGGATGACGAGAGCGTGTTTATAAGTAAGAAAAGAAAGAAGACGGCCATGTTAGATTTACTTCTCTTAGCGCAGAAAGACAATTTAATCGACGACGTTGGCATTCAGGAAGAGGTTGATACCTTTATGTTCGAGGTAAGTAAAACATACCAGTGTAAACAACAAGACGGACCAGTTTTGTAACCAACTCCACAAAAACAGCCTATAACCAAAAAAAATATAATATGATCTTGGTTTTTATTCTTGAATTGAATTTCACTGTGACTCTTAAATGTCCTTGTTATTGGAATTTTGTTTTGTTGTTTGTCATTGTCGGGACAAGTTACAGACACATCCTGTGTAAATGTAAATTGTATGTAATACAAAAGTTATCAAAAATGAATCCGCAAAATGCACAATTGTGCACGATTTAAATATATTCTACAAGTATTTTACCCATGACAAGTTTTGGTATCTCCTTTTGCGAAGCGCAGCGGGCATGATACAATTTAAAATAAACACACTACTTTTAATTGTAATAGTGAATTACGTTAATGACAGCTTTCTTAATTTTTTCAGGGACACGACACCACTGCCTCTGGACTCACATATTGTCTTATGCTTT
This sequence comes from Mecyna flavalis, assembly GCA_949319885.1. Classification (NCBI taxonomy): domain Eukaryota; kingdom Metazoa; phylum Arthropoda; class Insecta; order Lepidoptera; family Crambidae; genus Mecyna; species Mecyna flavalis. The sequence goes on from OX439426.1 coordinate 8,757,064, forward strand.
TAGCAAATAATCCAGACATACAGGTAAGAAAAATACACTTTTATAAAAAAAAAAAACAACTATCAAATCATGAAGACAAAATGCATACATTACTTACCTATTTTTTCTCTTTGTAAAAATACATGAAATGTATAGGTATAATATTAACGTTGCTTTGAATAGTTATCGTAAAAATATGTATGAAAAATCCGCCTTTGATTAAAGTAATTTACAATCGTTCGAATAAAATTTTGTAAATTATAATTTTAACAATATTTGCATTTATTATTACTTTTACCGACCTACCATTGTTTGTGTGACATGTGAAAGTGTCATATAAGATAGTCAACAACCGACGACATAATTTATATTTAGATTATGTTATATTTTTATTAATGTTTAAGATGATTTTTGATATCAAATACAAAAATGATGAGCACTTAATCTTTGTTTGTAACAATATAATTTTTATTCAGGACAAAATATTTGAAGAACTAGATGAAGTATTTGGTGATGCAGATAAGCCAGCGACAATGAAAGACTTGTCGAGGCTGAACTACTTGGAGCGCTGCATCAAGGAATCATTGCGGCTCTACCCCCCCGTACCGTTCATAAGTCGGCGACTGGTCGAAGATATCACGATAGGTAATAAAACGGTGAAAGAACTTAATAGTATGTGAAAAAGCATTTACCTACTAACAATTGTTCTAAAGAGAGGATTTATCTAGCAAGTGTGCCACTTGATGGCAAGTAATCACTACTGCCCATGGGCATGGGTGTTCATGAACACCTGTGATTAGTCTCAGATGCGCTGTCAACAGTGTCAACCATTGCCAAAAGGAAATAAAGGGACGGGGAGAGCTACGAGAGATGTGAAGGGGTGATGTTGAGAAGGGAAAGGGAAGGAGGAGGTTGGTGAAGGGAGAGACTGGTCGGGCCTCCAGCACTCTTACTTACCAAACCAGCGTAATACCAAAGACTCTGTCGGTATTCCCCAGCCACGCTGGCCCAATCCGACTGTCATTTAGAAACTGTTAGCGGCAAGCAGCTCTGCCACACTTATCACAGCAATGAAATACCTTTATAGAGCACCCTTAACACAAGTACAGTTGCACTGCCTTTCTTTTCCATTAATCGTGTGGGATAACGTGAAGAGAGAATAGACATAGGAGGAATAACCGCTTTTAGATGCTTTTTAACGTGGGTTTCGCATCGCCAAATTCTACCAATAGCAATCTAGAATCTTCTGGATTGAGAATTTCATTTATTTTTTCGTCTGACAAGTGGAATGACTTGAGTGTGACCAACTTGGATAGTGACTGCACTATTTGACGTAAAAGGTACCCATATAAATATTGTAGCAGGAAAACCACCAACGATAATTTTACGGAAAGTTTGGCGTCAGGAATGTTTCAAAGTTGATAGCCTGAATTTTGTACGGTACCTAAAATTAACAAAATGATACAGCGCCCGCCCCTATAAACAATGATATTATGATAATGGGTATCGTCAAGATTTACAGTAAATTGTTAATCTCGTTAATAATAATCGCTAATAATAAAAGGTTTCCAGCTTATAAAACTATTTTCTTCTCTTTCTATTTTCAGGAGAATACAAAATACCAGCAGAAACCTTCTGCCACGTTCACATATACGACCTACATCGACGGGAGGAATTGTACCCTAACCCCTTGAAATTTGATCCTGATCGCTTTTTGCCGGAAAATTGCGCCACAAGACATCCATTCGCATATATTCCATTCAGTGCGGGACCTCGTAACTGTATAGGTAACTTATATAATTTTTTTCTTAGCTAAATTGCAGTTACTCTCAATAATTCCTCAACCTATTTATTAAGGCCACATAACTTTCTTATTTTGGATTACTATGGTCCAGGAAGCAAGGATGATGGTACGGGCGAACAGAGACTAGGCGCAAGACTAAAGTTCTTTACATGCTGATAGGATGTAAAGAACTGGATAGATAGATTTACCGGGACAATAGATTAATTTACGAATTCCGGCTTAAGAGAGCCCACTGGACCTGGTACACTGGGATATATGAACAAAGGTCGAAAATAAAAAAATCTCTACTTTGAGCCTAATGACCATTAGCACCTGAAGGAAAACAAGTGGCAAAGTGATATGATTACAACTACATTTCCGACAGATTATTTTATATTTTTAATAAGCGTAGAAACATCAGAAAATTGACAGTTTTTTTAATTTATATTTTTTTTTTACTTTTGCTCTGTTGTCTTTCCCCAGGACAAAAGTTCGCGATGATGGAGATGAAATCAGCCGTGTCGGCGATATTACGCCGATTCAAATTAAAATCAGTCACCAAATCCCACGATCTAAAATTTGGCGCAGATCTAGTCCTACGGAACTCTGAGCCTGTATACGTTTCCTTCGAAAGAAGAATCAATGACACGTGCTGAGTTATTAGAAGTGATATTGTTTTGATGTCAATTGAGCACATGTCATAGACTAGCTAAATATAGTATGGTTCCCGGTTCTTCAGTTTGGCAGAAGTTGGAGGATATTTATAAACAGACGCGAGGAAGAATGGTTCAGTACGTGCACGGAATCCGCGGGAGAATCGCTCGTTCCCTACGTTTATTCGCGCGTCTTGAAGCGCACGCGCACACTTCCAGCGCGCCATCAGTAACTGTTATGCGACACTTGGCGAATGGATACGACGATTTCGTGATGGAAAGTAACAGTGACTTTGAGGTGATTATTATTTTTTAAAGTTGCAAATAAAGTGACAGCTCTACTTTGTAAATAATGACGCATTGTTAGTAGAATATATTTCGTTTATTTGTTTTGATTGAACTGATTGATAATTTTATGTTAACGTTTGATTTTCTGGGTTGGTATTTTACTAGAGATTTATCAGGAAAATAATATTCTTAAATACAGTTGTATTAACGTTTCGGTATCAAACAAATTTAAGTATGTATGTGTATGTCTCGTGGTTACATAAGAATATTATTTGGAAACACTGTAAATAAGCTTTTGTACCTATAATGCAGAACATTTAAACGTAAAAGTAAATTATGAATTTTATAGCCGCTACTTGTTATATTATTTCTACTTTACAAGTGTATCTTTCCCAAGAATAAATTATTTTAATAGGCGTGTCGGTAGTCTATATCATTATAACTACGAATTTTGGGTTGAATTCATTGAATACTAATTTACGTTTTTCCAAAGAATGAACCAACCAAAATGGCTAAAATTCGAGTACCACACATGGCCGCAGGGTTTTCACTAGATGGCGACAGTCCTTATCGCAATCTCCCCCGCACAAAAAAAACGTTGATCTGATCCCGTATACTTTTTCACAGATAAAGACATCTGTGAAAAAGTACGGCAACTAAACTCGATTCTATTTTAATCTACTATAGAACTTAAAAATAAAAAAAAAAAATGAATGAATATAATTATTATGAAGTATGATCTTTCTGATTGAACATAATACGTATTTATATTATTTTCAGTATAGGTAATTTCCGATTTAAATATATAAGCGTTATACCAAATCTGTAGTTAGCCACGTTATGGTTAAAAACTCAAGTAATCCTCAGGGAAAGTAAATGTTTTCACGAATTAATATTTTTGGCATTTCACCAATACAAGATTGTTGCAAAAACAACTCAAGGTTTTATGTATTTAGACATCATGAATATTTGATCTTGTTCTCAAAGTTAGTACCTAAATATGTATTTTCATTTATTCCAAATCCTGTTTTTTTATACATTCCGGAGTTAAAGTTATTTTTAAAATAATCTGATTTTAAAATTGCAAATCGGTTTCGTAAGACCATATTAGCCACTACAAGCCTTATCAATTGTTTTACCATTTTGACCGGGTAAAAGTAAACTACCTACGCAAACTCCGTATGAGGATTCAGGCGACTGGGACCAAATAAAACTGGGACCGCGGTCCCAGTTACCTGATAACATTGTTGAATCGGTCGACTGGGACCATATACCTAACTTCCTTTAATGTACAGTTAACAGAAAAATCAAGTTATAACTCAGGATTTTATTTTATTTAGTATTACGGTCAAGTATTTTTGAAGTGAAAACTTCTGACTACACTTTTTTTATGGGGAAAAAATGTTAAACTCGCGACAGATTAGTAAGATTGATTCGCCATACTCGTCGAAGTTATAGGCGCCCAGAAACACCAAAGAGAAGTCACACGGAATATCTAATGGCGGAGTAGAATTTCATGGAAATAAAAGCGAGTGATGCAAAACTTCTATTTGAAGTACCAGGCGCCCATAAGTACCGAAGAGTAATCACACGGAATATTTCATCCTAAATTGGCAGCGTGGTGAATAAAATTCATGTAAAATAAAAGCGAAGTGATGCAAAACTTCTATTTGAAGTACCAGGCGCCCATAAACACCAAAGAGTAGATCGAAAATTCGTAAGACGGATGGAGAGTAAACAGGCGGTGCGGCGTTGTGTCAGTATGGATTTGTCATAAAAGTGACATTCGGTTGATAAGTAACATTGTTATGAGGAGATGATTGTCATTGCAAATAAATATTACACCACGATATGTGCATCTTCTGACTTTATTATAAATATTTAATAGGAGTAATGAGTACTTACTTTATGGTGTATAAAGTTAAGAGACATTAAGACTGATTTTTATATTATTCTTTTGAGGAGATTTCTATTGAATGTTTACTTAGAATTACTAGTTAAGTAGGCATATGAGCCAACGTGTTTTTTAAAACATAATTAAGACTGTTATACTGTTTAAGTAGGTAATACAAAAACTAACTTACCTTTGCAAAAATTAACTTTGTTTTATTTGTGACACCTTTTCTGCTAACTGTACTAAATCTTGTATTTCAACAATGGATTTGTGGTTAAAATTACGGGTGGTCCCACTCGCCTGACGAAATAAACAAATAAAAACTAATCAGGCAACTGGGACCGCGGTCCCAGTTATATAGTGGTCCCAGTCGCCTGAATCCTCGTATATCTAATAACACAAAAAATTTATTTCTCAAGTTTCAAAAAGTACATAATAATAATTATGTTGTGTTACCATGTTTCCGTAATATTTCACATTTAAAGTTAGTTTTAACTTCTTCATAACTCTAAACTATTGTAATCTATAGAACTTAAAAATATAAAAAAAAAATTAAAAATATAAATGACCATAATTATTATGAAGTATGCTCTTTCTGTTTCTTTTTGGCTTGTAGTTAACCGTTCACCAAAAAAGTCTGAACGTACAGTCAACAGCACATCACGGTATACACTTGCAGTTCGATAATAGCGCTTATGCCCCCGACATAAGAGCGGTACAAAGTCCAAAGTGTTACGTCTGACGTGCTGTACATTAAAAAAGGCTAAAACGTGCACCAAAAAAAATTGAATTGCTAACCTAACCTTTGGTGTGCCTTTGGTTTATTTTGGTGCACGTTTCAGCCTTTTTTGGATATACACTTAAATATTTCCATTTCTTTTTCCGAGCGTTTTGACCTGATGTATTCTTCAGTTAGGATACGCTTGCACAATAATCCCGGATTTGACACAGCTGTGCAAGTTAACATCAACCCCGAACTAGTGCTAAAAATGCATGAAGAAAAATTCATAGGTTCGCGTCGAGAATCGAGCTATCGACTTCGAGTCGATCGAGAATAGAAAAGAAAACCTGCTTCACAATTTTTTGCTTTTTTACTCAGTACGGTAAGTGGTAACTGCTTTATAAACGAGGACCATAATTAGGGAAGAGCAAAGATGTTTTGGCAATATTTTAGTGTACGGTCTCATTCTATTTATTGATTTTTATTAAAATGTTTACGCATCAATACACTTAATCTATTCCTTTTAACACTCACAAGACCTTGAAGAATGTGAAGTGCCTTTGCGCCTATACACGGACAAAGATATTTTGATTTTGTTTAGGTTATTGTTTTGCTGCAAATGTGAAATTAAAACACTTTGAGATATATCACATTTTGATTTAAAGTAGGCTGACCAAATTTTTGTTCTTTAGCGAACGTCTATTAGTCTAAGATCCGAACTAAGGTCGAATTGCACCGAGTTGATAAATAGAATGAAACTTATTTTATTATGAATTTAGCATATTAGAAAACATATTAAAAATGGGTTGCCTAAAAAATCCTGGACAGACCAATTTTTTATTTTTTTTGTAATGATTTTTAACAAATTTTGCAATAACAAGATAATAAGAAAATTATGTCCTGACTTAAGGGGGGGTGGGAGTACATAAAAGAGGTATAGACCGACAAACTTATCTGTTCCGGTGGCGGCGTCGCTACTGTCTATTTAGAACTGTCATTAAATATCGTTTTTGCATTGTATTTCACGTAGTTCCAATTTTGGCCACCGGAACAGATAAGTTTGTAGGTCTGTATTATGCGACGTCCAAATATGGCGCCGCGCTCGCACATTTCGTAGTTTTTTAAACATAGTAAACGAGACACTAATTTTATCAAGTCAAACTCTGCGAATTTATCTGTAAATATTTAGTGGCTATAATTGAGTGAAAATTCAAATGTTAATTGGCAGGAGCTTAGACATAAAATACGAAAATCGTTAAAAAAAGGGGTAACTTTGGGATTTTTTTCTATCGAGTGAAGTTTATAAAAACATGTAATTGAATGCGATTTTAACTAGATCAGATCCTTAACTGATACATATATTTTTTTTAGAATTGAAAACACTGATTTGTATGTCTCAGGTGGCTTTTAAAAACCATACGCGCGGCATCTGCGGAACTACACAGCCTTAACGTAGAAAACGTATAGAATGTGCAGCCTTTGGGTTTTCTATTATTTACGTGTGGGGACTACTGGGTTGTCAGGTATAAAAGAGAGAAAATTTTCTTGTTCTGTGGGTATAAACACGTATGTGTCGATACCAGTTCATTTCACCTAATTGGATAAAAGATTATTTTTTATATCATCTTATGCGCTGTTTTATTATGAACACGTTGATATAGGGTTGTCTGCAAAAATTGGGATTTTGTTTAAAAAAAATTTTAAAAGACAATTAAACATACTCGGTCCATGATTTTTTTAGGCAACCCATTTTTAATATGTTTTCTAATATGCTAAATTCATAATAAAATAAGTTTCATTCTATTATCAACTCGGTGCAATTTGACCTTAGTTCGGATCTTCTACTATATCTCCACTACACAATAAAAACTCTCACCTCTTGCCGTACTCTGGGCGGCAATAGCCAGAGCCAAATAATAAAAACTTAATAAAAATCTGACTTATTTCGTATGAGAATTTCTTTTAGAACAACATAGTTCCTCGTCACTTCATAGTCATAAAGGAGTGTTCTACGAAGGCAATCAAAACTACATATATTTATATAGGAGCCCAGAACTATAAGCCTGGTTGCAGATAGGTTTACGCTTTGGTATTAATGACACTGTAGAGAGATTCAAACATGCAAAATAATCGGATTTTAATTTTAATGCTTCATTCTCAACGTTCCACTCAAACAGGTAACCATGGTTTAGGAAAAATGTGATGCATAAGCACCAAAAACTTGATACCTACTACATACTACTACAACATTCGTCATCTTCGAGATAAGTGAAAAAAAAATACATAGGTTTCTCGTTGACAACAAAATTATTTGTCTATTTTTAGCGTTATTATAATCTTGATTTTCTGATTATATTGGATCACAAACGAGACGTCGAATTAGAATGAAATGGAAAATAACCCACGCTTATTACATTTCCGTGCATAAATATCACAATTTTCACGGTTTCAAAGTGAAGCCAATACATTCCAGTTCCATCCGGCAGTTTACTAGCAATCGCTTGTGATTGTGAATGTGCAGTTTATATCAAAAATGAACTCCATGAAAGTGAATTAATCGGAAATTATACTTACCTACCTACTGATGATAATATTGAATTAAATAATTATAGAATAGAAGTTCTTATTATAATTTATTTTTAAACTATTAAATCTAATCTCTGCTACGACGTTATAGCACGTAACAAGAGTTGTTTTTATGGCCAGCGAAAAGAGGAATCTATGGAAGCAACTAACGCAAGCAAAGGTGATCATCTCGAGTCTTTTTAAAGAAGAACGGTTTGTTATTTAACAAGTGACAGTAAGAAAAGATAACGTGAGTAAAAACGTGAAAAAACTTCATTTCCACACAAACGAGACGTCACAGCCAGGTAAACGCTGAAAGTAAACAGTGCTAAAGTAGATAACCAAATGATCGCGTGGGCGGGGCTGGCGCCAGTCAGTTAGCGCCTGCGCGTTGGTTACGCGCGGTGGAACGCCAGCGCGGTGGCCTGTCTGCCGACCGCCTCGCACTCGCCAGTACCTCGTCATCTGTCACGACTGTGGCCATGAATACCCGACAACTCCGTCGGCTAGTCGCCGCTGCCAGGCCCCTAAAATCCTCATGTGTTTGCGTCAGAAATTACAGTCAAGTGAGACCCGTCTATGTAATACATAAAGACGTGAGTGTTCTCTGCTTTGTGTCTGTAAAAAAACGTCCGCGCGATGTCATATATGTCATGGTGATTCTGTGGGAGTTACGTCAAATATAACCGGTGTTATCGATAAATCAAATACCTATAAGCGTTCAATTTTTTAATGATACATTTAATTTTTGCAGAAATGGCGGAATTCGGCTCCGAACTTCTATGCGGTTCAGACCATCGATATGAGGTACGTGACACATGAACCATTTTTCCCATTCGCGAGATGACTGAACAACTAAGTCTCAAGTGCACCAAGTTTCCCCGGTTTCTATTAGGATTGAATTGTTATTGACCCACATCGACTCCTATTGATCTACAGTTAAGTGGGAGTGACGCTATTCACGCGTCTGCCGGCGTAATATGCCGGGTACTCGTTCAATTCACCCCTGACATTTAGAGCTGTTTGCAAAGTGCTCATACATACACAATGTTTCTAGAGTTCCTCCCGTCAATCAAATTGATTTCTTACAAGCTCCTGGGTTCGGATCAGATTCCTCGAGGAAGAGTTCATAATAAAACAGTCTCCTCTTTCCCATGTTGTATGTATCGTTTCTAAAAGTAGGTGTAGTCAAATGCAAGATTTCTGTGATAAAGAGTCCAGGTTTTCCTTAAACCTTTTAAAGTAGAGAAGAATAGTAGAAAAACTTACTAACCCTGGAGAATATGTTATAAAAACCATCTTCATAGAATTGTATAAACATGAATACATTAAGTAGGCACTGAAGTATTTAATTTAGAGATAAACGATTCCCATTGTTAGTAGGGCAACTGATTTTTCTGAATAAAACTAGTAATTTCTAGTAGTTGAATGTATGAATGTCACCGTATTGAATTATGTGTTTAACTATTTTGTTCTTACGATTGAATCCAAAATAATTTAGATTGGATTGATTAATTTATATATTATTCTCACAATTTGTTACAATTTTATGACGCAGACCGTACTCGTTCGTGCACAACGTTGATCCTGTGTTGTGAGTATACGGTGTATTTTAGGGTTTCGTATTTTGCATGACTAAATTGTTTGTTTTTATTATTATTTTTTTTAATTTATCGATGTATGAAACTTTCAACCCTCTGGCAAGTAATAATTGGAAACCTGTTAAGTAGCTTTAATTGAGGGATAATGTATAGTAGTTACCGCTGTTTGATTTCGTATAAAGAAAGAATTGTGCTTATTTATTTTTAAATATCATAATTAAGAAACATTACGTTGCAAATTATTCTCACTAATTAACTTGAGTAACTATATTCCATATGCCAGTTAAACTAATTTCCACAATAAAATAGTTTTAGATTAAAATTTTAAAGCGTAAAACTCTTGAACTATTTACCTGCCGTCTCAGTAAATAAAGGCTCTGTATCTTATTTGATAAAGATTTTACTCCGAAGGACAACATCTAAAAGTTTTAAAATCGCGAAGGTTAAAATAAATCTGAACTACTACAATAAAATTCCCTAAAGAAAATTTTTATCGAATGATCGGGCTTTAAACACACGCTGTTGAACATTAGTTCAGAGTTTTTCGTACTGATAAATACATGAATTTAATATTGATATGCCACAAGCTAAAGAATTGTTTAGTTCAAGGTAGTGGGAGTAGTAATATAAAGGTTTTTCTTTTTTTATTCTACTCGGACGTTTAGTAGGTAACGACAGCAGTTTATTACTCTTCCCACGAATGTTCTATTTGCACTGACTATGCAGTTATATTTATAAATGCTAAATTTATACGAGTAGTTATCTATGTGAGTACCGACACTAGTTTTTTGTTACAATTTAATGTGCTTATGAGTTCATGCACTGTTACTGATCTTATTTTTTAATTATGAAAATTGATCGATTCCGGCATTTTTACCAACATGCTTACGATCTCTGGAATGCTAGTGTGTACCGAAACTCGCTTGTTTAATGGCATTCTTTCGATATGAACGTTGATTGGATGATTTTAATCAACGCGTCGATGTCGTCGACACCGGTATTTTTATTATAATTTTGCTGGTTTGTTTTGTCTTTTAATTTTTTTATCTCCTTCGCTTTAATTTTCTTTCGACTTAAAGTTTTTATAACTCGTGTTTTATTTACTTTAACGACTTCACATGCAAAAGTATTTTTTTAATCTACTTATACGTAGATATCTAGACAGAGTAGTAACAACTACCCAAAATGATGAATGATAGCACTGCCCAAAAATCAAATACTGGCTACTGAGATAGATAGTATCTTTTGGAATGACAAAACAATGAGTAACTTTACCAGAAATAAAACATCACATGATGTTGACCGCGTCAGCTATCGGTTGTTTGGCCGCGCAAACCCATCACCTGCGTAGAGGACACACCCGCTAAACTGCGCGTGCGACGCGTCACGGATTTACACAACACTATTTTATTATTAGATCGTGTAACCAACTTATTTGTGAAAATCACAACTTGCTTTGCAATACCACACGGCACACAACAATATTTACTAGTTAAGGCACACAAGCACGATTAGCGCCTTTCAAGTGCACGACAAAACACAGGCACTATTTTACTTTTATTTACACTTTTACAATTAATAAAAACTTTTAAATAGATGAATTTCAGTCTCGGTTTATAAAGTTTACATTTTTAAATCGACTTTTCAGTTACTTTTCAGCTATATGCACTGTTTTATCTGTTTTTTTTTTATAAGTAGTAGTACCTAAACAAGCATTACTTGTATCTTTCTTTAATAATTTAATGTACAATTATCTTTATTATCTTTTATAGGGTTCGAGAAGGATCCCACAAAAATGCAGATGATGTTCTCTTCGATATGTATAAAAATGAAGAGACTGGACTCTTACCTGTTGGGAAGTTTTTGGCCGTAAGTATAAATTTATTTTGATACAAGGTAGACATTTCATTTCAATTAAAGCTCCCTAAAAGCCTTATAAACGGTTTGCTTGTATTTTCGAATCTAACAAGAAGGCTGATTTAGGCGTCCTTTGGATAACTTGAAGACTTGCAAAATTATTAAATGGGTGGATCCGCGAAAATGCTTAGATGGCGAAAATATGCTATTAATAAATTAATCATCACAGAGCTGCATTTTTTTCCCTTTAAAAGAAATTTCTAATATGATTTAGCGTAAGGCGCCCTATATAAAATAGTGAAACCACGTTTGTTTAATTTATTATTTCAATAAACACGCACCAAACATCATCACCATTTGCGAAAAAACGTCGAGTAATAAACTTACTTATTTATTTTCCAAAAATCATCAATGCACTTTCCGTGTTTTATTTTACATTTTGAAAGTACACTTTATCTAGAATAATATAATAAAAAACTAAGTGATATAGTAATGAATAACATGCCCTAATAAATAAAAGAAATTTTGTCACGGAAAATCGTCAACACCGTCGCGGCACCGTCAAAGTTGTATTTTTCGAATGTTCTATTACCGAGCCGCGCTCGAGAGGCCACGCCTCCTTTCCTCAATCTCTCTTACGAAGCTGAGCGGACCGCACATCAATTTTATCCACGCGGGAGTCACAATTTTTTGGACTTATATTAGCTTGTGGACACTTTGTCAAATATTCACATCATCACCGTCGACAGAGAAAATCAGGTAAACACTAGTACTATATCTTTTAAAAATATCACAGCTACTGTGTTTTATGTACAATAACATGACAATGGCTGGTATGTGTTGTTAACAGCATGGTATTTAGGTAAAAAAAATCATACAGTCATATTCGTCATAACCATCATCGTCATTACCATTTATTTTGTGTTAATGGCGATGATAATATGTAAATGGTAATGATAAACTGTGTGTTTATTTCATATAAATTCCTATCAAATTGTTATGTTTTCTTTAAAAATATTTAAGTTCATTATTTTAATACAATTATATTAGCTTTTGAAAGTGAAACATATCACTAACCTTCCATATTTGTGGTTCATTATACGCTTCATTTTCTACATCGTGTCTTATAATTAAATCTAGAAACTGAGCTGGGGGAGATATATTTTCTTGATATCTCCACCAGCCCGTATACCATCATCATCATCATCAGCCTGTAATAGTCCACTGCTGGACATAGGCCTCTCCAATTGCTGGCCACGCTGATCGATCCTCGGCCACACGCATTCAGCTCCTGCCAGCCATCTTGCGCAGATCATCGCTCCACCTGGCCTGAGGGCGTCCTACACTACGTTTACCGAGACGCGGTCTCCACTCTAGAACCCGGTCACCCCAACGGTTATCGGTTCTACGGCTGATAATTATGGCCAGCCCACTGCCACTTCAGCTGGCTAATCCGGCGAGCTATGTCGGTGACTTTGGTTCTCTGTCGAATCACATCATTTCGGATGCGATCCCGCAGAGAAACGCCGAGCATAGCTATTTCCATAGCCCGCTGAGTGACTTTAAACTTGTGGACTAGCCGTGCCGTAAGTGTCCACGTTTCGGCTCCGTACTTTATGTCATGACGGGTAGGACGCACTGACTGAAGACTTTCGTCTTCAGGCATTGTGAAATCGGCAATGAAAAGACTCGACGTAGTTTTCCAAACGCTGCCCAACCCAACTGAATTCTTCTATTCACCTCGTCCTCAGAGTTGTTTCGACCCAACTGCAATGACTGCCCAAGGTACATTTAATTATTTTTGAACAACTTCGAGGACGGCGCCGTGAATCGCAATTGGTTCCGGTAGAACATGTTCATTGAACATGACCTTGGTTTTGTCCAAGTTCATCCGTAGGCCATGCGTAAAGAATAATCAGCCAGGTCATTCAGCATCTGTTGTAGGTCCTGCAGCGTATCCGCCATTATGACGATGTCATCTGCAATTCGCAAGTGAGAGATGTATTGGCATTTATGTTGATGCCACGTCCTTTCCAGTTCAGCGTCTTCAACATATCCTCCATTGCATTTGTGAACAATTTCGGGGAGATGACATCCCATTGTCTCACTCCTCGATGGAAAGGTATAGGATTTGTCTGCTGATTTTGTACTTGGGCGAACATGGTGGCTGCTTTGTACAGACATCTCATCACTTGGATATATCGCCAGTCTACTTGGCAACGCTGCAGGGACTCCAGAACAGACCAGATTTCAACCGAGTCGAAGGCCTTCTCATGGTCCACGAATGCTAGACACAGAGGCTGATTATACTCTTCGGTCTTCTGTATAATCTGCCGCACAGTGTGGATGTGGTCTATGGTGCCGTATCCGCTCCGAAACCCAGCCTGTTCCGCTGGTTGAAACTCGTCGAGTTTTCGCTCAAGACGGTTCGTGATCACTCTTGAGAATAGCTTAGAGACGTGGCTTAGAAGGGAAATGGGGCGAAAGTTCTTCAACAGGCTTTTGTCTCCCTTTTTGAAGAACAGGACGACCACATTCCTACTCATCGCCTTTGGAGTTCTTCCTTCGAACATGACAGCGTTAAAAAGCTTTTGGAGCTACCTCAGTACGGGTTTACCTCCAGCCTTTAGCAGCTCTGTACTAGTAACGCCGTCCTCTCCAGGGGCTTTACCATTTTTAATCTGCCCAAGCTCAATCTCGATTTCGCCAACGCTGACTTCTGGCAGGTCTTTAGTGTAATGGCGAGTTATCGTGGTTCTAGAGTCCTCATTTTCGGGATCAGTTCGAGATGCATGCGAAGCGTTTAACCGGCCATAGAAGTCCTCTACCTTTTTTTTAGGTTGTCATTGTTATTGTTTAGAACATCTATAATTATCTATGTGTAATTCGTTAATTTGTTTTGTTATTAAAGTTATAGTACGAATGACTTAATTTCCAAAGGATTATCCAAAATTCATTTCACCAGTGAAAATTATACTGTCAGGATTTTTAGGTTACCTATATAATTCGCTTGTCATTGTTATTGTTTAAAACATCTATTATCTATTTGTCAATGGCTTAATTTCCAAAAAAAAATACCCAAAAATCATTTCATCGTGGAAAAATTACATTGTAAGGATTTTTAGGTTACCTTTATACCATTTGGATTAGAACGTCTATTATTCATGTACCAATCGTTGATTTGTGTTATTTTATTATGATTATAGTGATTGACAGCAGAAACGTGTGCTTTTACTCTTATTTATCATTACCATTAACTTATCGTCATTACAGTTTTAAAAAAGTCATTACCGTCATGAACACGTCATTGCCATCTCAATTAAATAACTTTGATAATCTATAACTTCTGATTCTCTTGTTAGATTTTAGTGCCTTCAGTAGCTTTGGAAAGGTTATTAAAAAGCCTTTAAATGTATAGCATTTAGCACGCATTTCCTACAATTTTCCAAAAATTGTAAAAATAATTAAGAAAGAATCAAAACGGCGGATCCACCCAAATACAGGTATCGTCTGTGTTTGTTAACCCTTTCCCCGCCACGCTTTTTTCCGAAAATGGAGCCCCACACGCCACGACCATTAAAAAAAAAAATTGCAAAAAAATATTAGGATATACTCAACACATTCAGGCAAGTAAAAATACAACGTTTCTTGATCATGTTTTTTTGTCTGATATATCAGACATTGGCGTGGAAAAGGTTAATTGTGATGTAGGTAGTGCCTCTACCAAACGCATGTTTTATGAGAAAAAAGACAATGTTATGTGGAAATTACTGAACACAGAATAAGTTAGGACAAGAAGCACTACTAACCATTTCAGGTCATCAAGGCCATTATTAGCATGTCACAGAAAACTCTGTCATTATCTTGCACCATATCTTGTCATTACCTTTCAAAAGAACATACTACTCGTATAATTTTGCCAAGAAGCGATTAATTTGGAGAAATCGCAAGACACTTTCAGCTGTGCCAAAACAAAAGCCCGTACTTGGTAGCATATTCAATTTTCACTAAAACCCATCAATAGTCTAAATTGGCCAACAAAAGCTGATAAAATAGTTGAAGCTGCATTTTGAATTTTTGTATGAGGTCAACAGAAATAAAAGTTATGTACCTGTTTTATATTCATTCATATTTTGCATTGTGTTCCAGGCCTTGAGAACCACGGGAATCAGGAAAAACGATGCGAGAGTCAAAGAAGTAATGCACAATTTGTACAAAGTGCACAAAGAACTGAACTGCGAGGGCGGTTCTCCCGAGACGTTGAAACTAGATAGAAAAACTTTCAAAGATGTGATTGCGCCAAATATTGTACTGATCACAAGGGCATTCCGCAGTCAATTCGTCATTCCAGATTTCCAGGACTTTATAAAAGACATAGAGGAGATGTACTGGACTGCTAAAAGTAACACTGATGGTAAAGTAGCCAGCTATATACCGCAACTAGCTAGAGCCAGCACTGAGTGTTGGGGAGTAAGCGTGTGCACGATCGATGGTCAAAGATTCTCTATTGGTAGGTCTATTTCGCGCACCTTATAGTAGATTTGCTAGTGACGCTGTTTAATTTATTGTTTCATTACGTAGGTGACGTGTCGGTCCCATTCACACTACAGTCGTGCAGCAAGCCCCTGACATACGCAATGGCACTAGAGACTCTAGGGCCAGATGTGGTGCACAAATATGTTGGCACGGAGCCCAGCGGACGCAACTTCAATGAACTCGTCTTGGACTACAATAGTGCGTATCACATGTTCTAATGTCGTCACGTTTGTAGTTCCTAACGACTTGAGCAAAACACCTAATTTTATATTGTACCTACCGTTTAGACATTGCACATTGGTTTAGTTAGACTAACAACTTGAAAAGTAAACTAACTAGAATACCTAGATAACAAACAGACTACCTAGTTCAAAAATATCTCGCTATTCGGAACAACAAACTCTTTGCCAAATTCTTAATATTATACCTACCTTTGTACTTTGTTTATAAAGAGTAAGTGTAAATACTATGTCAACAGTGAAACCGCACAACCCGATGATCAACGCCGGTGCAATTTTAGTATGCTCATTACTAAAATCCCTAGACAAACCTGAAATGACCCTCGCCGAGAAATTTGACTACGTCATGTCATTCTTCAGTCGCATGGCTGGAAATGAAGTATTGGGTTTCAATAACGCTGTATTTTTGTCTGAGCGCGAAGCAGCTGATCGAAACTACGCACTCGGATTTTACATGCGCGAATATAAATGCTATCCGGAAAAAACTAATCTACGAGAGGTTATGGACTTTTATTTCCAGGTACAGCTTTACCTATAATTTTCATTTGTTATACCGTCATAACGATCAGATTTTATGACCGAATTTGTAATGATTATTATTTGATTTCAGTGTTGTTCTATGGAAGCCAACTGTGATATAATGTCAATAATGGCAGCCACTCTTGCAAACGGTGGAATTTGCCCAATAACAGATGAGAAGGTCCTTCGACCAGATTCTGTGCGTAACGTGCTGTCTCTAATGCACAGCTGTGGGATGTACGACTACTCTGGGCAGTTTGCCTTCAAAGTGGGACTTCCAGCAAAGTCAGGAGTTTCAGGCGCCATGCTTATAGTAGTACCTAATGTCATGGGAATCTGTACATGGTCCCCTCCCTTGGATCCTCTTGGTAACAGTTGCAGAGGACTTCAATTCTGTGACGTAAGAACTTTTTCTCTAGCCTTATTCATCTTTTCACTTATTGATCTTTAATATAGAAAAAATATTAAATTATTCATATTATGTTTCAGAATCTTATAGAGCGTTTCAATTTCCACAAATATGATAACATTCGTTACGCAAGTCATAAAAAGGATCCCCGTCGATACAAATTTGAGACAACCGGTCTCAGTATTGTTAATTTGTTGTTTTCTTCGGCGAGTGGAGACCTGAGTGCTCTAAGAAGGTATTCATAGAATAATTATAATTTAGTATAATCCATACTTAACGGGTGCATGCTTTAAAACATAATGATTATGTTTGTCAGCACTCCTTCCGATCCTCCTCATCTTCCTGGGGCGGCGAAAACGACCAAATAATTTGCACAAGTAACGTTTTCAAGTGCTTTCACGTGAATCAATATTGCTGAAGCACTGTTGCCTAGAATCGTCATCTAGTTAAACATGTATATTAATGGGCACTACTCGCATATCAACATATTTCTGGGCTTCAATATAGACGATTCAGATTCATTGGCATAGCTTCATTAATCGTATTTTGCAAAGGCAATCGAAAATCTGGAAATCACATTCATATGCCTTTGTTTAAATTACTAGATATGAGTATATCGTACAGGACATTACAATACATGTTAGCTTAGTAGTTGTGGTAAGTAACTAAATCGCTTCGTTGTGTAGAATGTCTTTTTTTTCTTTTTTTTTGTACTAGGTCTAGACAGGCACGCAGCCTACCTGATGGTAAGCGGCCACTGCGGCGCATTCCATTGAGGGACGCTTCACCTGGAAGCTTTGGATGTTTTGAGTAATCTAAATTTTCTTTTATAGGCACCACCTTTCGGGTATGGATATGACGCTATCAGATTATGACGGTCGGACGGCTTTGCACCTGGCTGCCGCCGAAGGCCACCTGGCATGCGTCGACTTCCTGCTGGCCCAGTGCTCTGTCCCGCACGACCCTCGCGACCGTTGGGGCAGCCGCCCGCTGAACGAGGCAGAGACCTTCGGGCACACCGCCGTGGTTCAATATCTCAAGGAGTGGGAAGCTGCTCACCCGGCCAACAAACCTCCAGAGGATGGCACGGAAGTCTCCACAGTGAATGAAATACTCGAAGCCAAACCAGACGCTGACGACGCCATCAAAGATCCAAGCATACAAGAGATTGTCTCGAGAAACGGCGATAAAGTACAGTAAATCTGAATCTCAGACATAAAAATATGTTACAGAACAAAAATCTAAAATAAAGCATTGATTAGATGATCTCCTCACCAATATCTAAATGTATTTAGGTAGAAATTACTGTGTTATTACTAACAACTTTTGAGATCTTGGTTGCAGCAGTATGTTGCTGAGTCAGAACTATGTTCAGTAAAAAATGTTTCTTCAATGTGCTTAAGAAAGTATGAAACAGTATTTATTAGTGAATAATAACAAAGAAACTGCTTGGCTTGTTGCACAACAGGTCTATATACTTAGTGCCAATTTGAGCTTGTCACTAGAAATTTTAAGACATGTATTGTTTTGGTTGGTGATATGGAATGCTTTTAAAGAAATTGAAATGTGTGAGAATGATTGCAGTAGATTCTATTTGGCAATATAAGAAAAACCATTGTATGGTATATACCCATTTTATATGTCACATCACACTAACTTGTTTAGCAAAAAAATCAGACATTTAATGAGGCATAAAATAAAAAAAGAATTTTGACCTTTTGGATTTTGTCATATCTAACATTCCATTAAAATTTTGACTGTATCCAAGTTAAACAGAGGGTTTTCGAAATAATTTTTATTAGTAATTGAATTACTGTATTAGAGTTTGAATATATGAACAGGAATGTTAAAAACATTTGATAGAAATTTAATTCTCAATTTCTGACAATAAATAGATATTTTAATATTGTAACTGTTGTATCGATTATATAATAGTTATACCCTGTCACATTATAGATGTTGTCCAAGTATGTTATGTCAATTACAATGTTTACAAAATAATTATCTCTTTTTATTCTTTCTTCTATACCAACATAAGTTGGAGAATGTTTACTATTACATAGTTTTGCCTTATTGATTTGATTTCCCAGAGAGGAATATTATTTAACAGATACTTATATCCTCCATGATAAAAAAAAGGAAAAAAGTATAAAGTTTTACAGTAATAGGAATTAAATTGTAGTCAAATTATAACTAACTAAATAGAATTAAAAGAGGGTTTTAACTGTAACTAGAACAGTTGTATGTTAATAGAGAAAGTCTAAAACTACAATAAAAGAATGCAAACAAGGTTGAGCAATGTACAAACAACTTTATTAAATAACTACATCAACAATAATACTATATTCTAATTCTTATCACTTACTGTGGGTCTTAGAGGAGAGGAAACTAGGCCTAGTAACTTGCAGTCGGCTTCTAAAAGTGTTAGGTCAGTACTTGATCCCAAAAACCTTGATGAAAGCTCTAGATCATTGACCTGAATGCGCACTCTAGCTCCTCTTACGTATTCATTACCTCGGTTAGAAGGACGGGTGCAGACACAGTGAAACTTCCATCCAAAATCAATATACAAGTCGTCTTCTACAACATGGAATATTTTGCCAATGACCACTTTGCCCTCAGGATCTCCAAGCTAACAATGAACAAATAAACCATCTGATTAAATTTCTTGAAATTAAAATATAATAAATATTATTATTATATTCTGATACATAGAATATATCCCCGAAAAAATATTAAAAAAGAACTTACGTCAATTAATTTTGAGTTGCGAAGTAAAGAAGCAAATGTATAAGTCTCTTCGGTGTCTTGGTTTTCGGCCAAATGAGATTGTTTTTCAAAGGCTTTTGCGAATCCTCCCCTTGTTGCAGGTGAATCAGTTTGATTTGGTTGGTCTACAGTACCTACATCATTTGTGGTTGAAAACAATTTAAGATCGGTTCTCTTTTTGTATCGACACAGAGCATTTCTGGTCACAATATTTCTTATCAAGTTGACATTTTGTAAAGATTGGCGGAAACAATACATAATTACTAAAGAAATTATTTATTGTGTATTTTTAAGCCAAATAATGTAACTTTTTTGAAATAGTGTTTTATTGTGATCACATAACCTCAAAATTATCTTATTTTTTAATAAAACCAAAATGTCACTGTGATGTCACTGCCGCTTTGGCCCATTGCACAGACTAGTTAGAAGATAAATTGGCCCATTGGCATAAAGTCTATCATTCACTTGTCGTAATGATAGCCGAAACATTATTACTTAAGTTTTTTTTTGTATTTTTTGCCCTAGCAACATTAAACTTTTTTTTTTACGTTTGACATTTATACTGTCGCTTCGTTTCGTTATCCGTTGTCAAATTTCACACGATATCACACGGTTTTTGATAATGTCGAGCAATCGAACTAGTAATTTATCACATTCTATTTAGATTATATTGAAAAAATGACAGAGGATCAAGATGCTAAGGATTCCCAATCAGATTCTGGCAGTAAAACGTTCATCAACAAGAACAAAGACAAGAAAGCGAAGACTCAGCGACCACTCACCAAAGTGATTATTTTTGTTCAAATTGCATTAATAATCTTGCTGAAAATGCTGTTACAGAGTAATGCATACTTACAACTGTTCTAGATCATATTGCGGCGCTTGCCGCCCACCATGACGGAGGAAGGCTTCCTGGAACAAGTGTCCCCGATTCCAGAACATGACCACTTCTACTTTGCCAGGCCTGATACGTCACTTGGAAACAATGTTTATTCGAGAGCTTACATAAACTTCGTGAATGTGGAGGATATCTACCTCTTCAGGGACAAATTTGATGGTTATATCTTTCTTGATGAAAAAGGTAAATAACATTTTTGTAATAACAGGTTGGTATACATATTGAAAGTGCATGAACTGTAAGAGAATAGGGTAAGATAAAGAAGAAAACAATTTCTTATGTTTTTAAATTAAGAAATAGTAATTTACTATACATTGTTAGGTCAGCACAAAATGGGTAAATTAAGGTCAGCAATAATATAGTAAAACTACCTTTCTTTCAAAATAAATTGTATTGTTTATTTTTATTTAAATGTCAGGATATTGGAGACCACTGTCATGTAACAGAAAGCTAATTTTACCAAATTCTGCAGTTTCCAATTGGATAACTGTGTAATAGCCATAAAGATAAGATGTCAAAATCTAAAACAGTTATTTAGTCATGCACCATGATTAAATTATTATACCTACTATGTAAAGAGGTAAATAAATAAAAAAATAACATGCTTCAAATAATTTCACAAAGTTAATTTGTATGCTATTTCAAAACTGTTTGCAATTTATGTATGTTCTTAAAAATAGTTAATAGTTCCTAGATAAATAATTTCAGATAGACCCACAATATTTATTTCAAGAAACAAATAGGGCAACATTTTAACTGCTTAAATGAAATTGGATGAGCATATATTCTTTATTATTTTACTTACACAATGAAACCAAAACTAACATAAATCTTAAAATATCCCTTTATTATATTCCAGGTGTGGAGTATGTGGGTATTGTTGAGTATGCACCATTCCAGAGGATTCCTAAGAAAAAGAAAAAGAAGGATCCCAAATGTGGAACTATTGAAAGTGATCCTGTGTATCAAGAGTTCTTAGAAAGTTTGACTAAAGATGCTGAAACGGAGAACCAACCTAAACTTGAATATTCATATCCCATAAATGATGGTAAGAATAGTATATGTGAGGTGTACATTGCCATACGATTAAATTTAGGTGATGTAAACATTGAGAGTATCTCAAGTCAGAATCATATTTTATCATAAACAAGCCGCACATGGCTACACACCACAGCTACAAAAATAACTACCTGAAGCTAAAAGTTAGAGTGTGTAGCAGTTACTGGCTTCAACCATAAAATGTATGAAAATAACATTAAATATACTAATGGTGGTGTTTTGTGGTTGTAGCCAGTGGACCATTTGTAACTTATTTGTGTTTAGTAGTTCTTAAAGAACCTTGTAAGAGCTACTCGGGAATGGTGATGTAAAATGAAAAAAAAAACAATTTGTTTTTTTTTTGAAAAAAAACATGAAAAAGAACTTAGCACCGTTGTTTTTTTTCTAAATTTGGTTTTTTTTTCTGCCATACATTTTAGTTCAATGATATATTTTAATCCGTCACACACCCCAACTGCGCTAAGCCAACTACGTTCAAATAAACAAAAACCTAAAGAGGATTTCTCCGTGTGCAAATGTAATTGATTTGAGGATTTCCCTTTTGTTGATGTAAAAATGTTGCCAATATATTCATGAAATCTTAGTACCACTCAACCAGAAAAGTATAGTAGAGTTAAAAATAAACCGAAAACTCTATTACCTATGTATTCTTAAGTATTTGTCTTAAAAGTTTTGGATTTCGTACTCTTGAAATAAAACATGGTCCAGAAAAAAAAAAGTTTTTTTCAGGTTTTTTTTCAACGTTTTTTTTACGGCAGAAAAAAAACAGGTTTTTTGCAACACTACTCGGGAAAAATAAATTTCAAGAACTATTGATGACCTATTTATTGTGTAACTAAATCTTATTTACCTAAGCCAACATGATAAAACAAATTATTTTTAATACTTCATGTCATGCTATTCATTATTAATAAATAAAACAATATAAAGGGCATGTAAGATTTTGGCCCTCCTACTGGTTTGTACCAGTACCAGTACAGGTACTAATCAACATTAAGAAGTAAAACTTTGGTAGCCTATATCTTGAATCTCATCATCTATGTTCCCTAAAGGCGATAAAAAGTATTTTTATCATAATTAATTATATAAATTCTGGTTAAGATGTAATTTATATTTTAGCAAATGACAAGAAAGTTCAATCAACACCTCTACTGGAATACCTTGCTTCACGGAAACCGGACAAGCGCGGCCGGGACGAACGCCGCAGGAGAGAAAATGACAAGAGGAAAATGAGGATTGAGAGAAAAACTAAGGAGCCTATAAAGGTATACATCATTGTATAATTGAGCTTAGTTTAAAACTAGGACGGTTTTTAAGTTGCCATTTTTGCCAAGGAAAAAGTACGGCTTTCTGATAAACATTTGGGGTTTTTTTCTGTAACCTTTATGTGTGTAATCTAGTTAACCCTTTCCCCGCCACGCTTTTTGCCGAAAATGGTGCCCCACACGCCACGACCATTAAAAAAAAAATTCCAAAATATTATTAGGTTATACTCAACTCATTCAGGCAAGTAAAAATACAACGTTTCTTGATCATGTTGTTTTGTCTGATATATCAGACATTGGCGTGGTGGGCACGAAAATGGTTTGTCTGATATATCAGACATTGGCGTTGAAAGGGTTAAAGTGTAATTCTTTGCGTTTACTCAGTAACTGCCATAAATTATATTGCATCAACTTATATGCACTACCTACTCATAGAGTACCTATGTCAAAGTCAAAGTAACTCTGCTATGAGTACTGTGTAATGAATCAATACCCTTGATTGAGATTATACACTGCGATATTGAATTCGATAGGCGCAGATACCTCAGTTCAAGTTTATACATCTAGTTAGTTCTAAATTATATAAGCCACACTATAAATTATCACTAAATGGTAATGAATTTAGTGGCTTTAATTAAGTTTCTTTTAGAAATCTGGTGACGTTTCGGAGGATGAAGCTTGCATTGACAGTTGTGATTATTATGAACATAGAAACAAGAATTTTTGGTTCGGTGAACAAAGAGTCTATCATAAAACGAAAGTGCGTTCAGTAAGGCCGGAACTGAAGACGACGCATGGCTCAGATGAATTTATTAGCACTGACTCTGATTGGGATAGCCAGTTCCCAGCTTTATCAATGAAAACACATAATACATTCACTTTAACATCTAGCAAGTTTTGCGATAAGAAAGACTGCCTTGAAGGTAGCCAGAAAAGTGGTGGCGATACATGCCTGAAGGTTCAGCAGTTTTTATGATTCAAGTTGATAATTCAGCACAATAGTAGATTTCATTAGGTGTAAAGATGTTCACTAGCGTCTTGTAGTTATGTCGAGAGGTTACACAGTTGGTAAATATTTATACAGTTGATTCAATAGTTAACTCATTTATAAATAATTATGTACTTTCTTTTGTAGATAAAAAAGATATTTAAGTTATGAAGTTGTTAAAATGTTTAATGTTAAATTACAGGAAGAAGATTCAGGTGAAAATGATGTGAAGAAAATTAAGCCCAGGGAATGGGATAAGGAAAAGTCGTCAGACTCCAAAGATGATTCAGTAAGGATTGATAGCAAAGAGAGCACTGTTTTTGAATCTAAAACCTATAGAGATCGAAAGGCTGGTGCTAACATCATCGCCGACAAGAAGAAGAAACCTGAGAATGATAGAAAGGAAAGTTCTGGAAAAGATGACGACCAGGGGGAAGATTCTGATAAAGGCTATAAAAAGGACAAGCGTGACAAATTTAAGGAATCTCCCCGTGAACTGAAAAGCAAAAAGTACAGTGATACTAGGAAAGAAAGAGTAAAATTGACTGATATTGGAAAATCAGAAAAGCAATCTGTCATAAGTAAAATCATGTCAACAGATGGTAGAAACAAAGGTCTCAACCATGATGATATCAAGCCATTTACTCAACTGCCCCATGTCAAAACTGATGATTTATCAAAACTCATAGAAGGTATGGACAAGAAGGCCAAAATAGAAGATACTGATTTGAAGGCACAAAAAGATTCTAAGGATTCCAATGATAATGTAACAGATAATGTAATTGATGTTTCACCAATTAGAAGGAATAGCTTAGGATCTGGAGAAGTACATTGTAAAGATGAATCTGTGCTGAAAAGACAGAAAAGTTATGATGATAGAAGTAAGTCGACAGACAGAGAAGGTTCTGAAGAAAAAGAAAAAAGTGAAAGTACCGACCGTCGCACAGAGAGAAGGATTAGAAATAAGGTAAATAAATTGCACCACAATAATAATATTGTATTAGTTAATTATTAATTATTTCTCAGAAATCTTAAATTTTTGCCTGCCATAGGTAACTATAAAATGAAATGAAATGATTTATACGGGCTATTAGGTATAGAAATAGACCTCCCAAATGTGCGCTGCTTATTATTAAACAGCAGGACTTATACAGGTTCTCTTCTCTTATTGATCCATCGAAGTATATTCCATTTTACGAAGATCAACACAAATTCCTTACTTTAATTGCAGTTCATCCCACTACGTTTTCTTGATTCCTTGAACTTCTTTTGGAAACCTTTGTTGGTTTCTTTGGTACATTTTTTTCAAATCATGACCCGATAATGCCTTCCCACGTAACATAATCAAAAATTGTTTCAGGATCGTCCAAGCCTCGTAATTTATCAACCGGGCATGGGAAAATTCAGTAAACAGAGGCTGGCAAAAGAGAAGGAAACGACAACTACGGCAAAACCAGTCAGTGACAGTGAGAAGAAAGATACCTGAGACAACTTTACATTTTCTCGAAAATTGGACACCATTCGACGGAATCACCCTGAAGCTGGCATTCAACACACGTCCTAGAAGAGGCGGGGGAGAGGACCACTGGACATGCCAACTGAGGGAACCACTGTTCTTGTTCAAAGCTGTTGTTTTAATGATTCGTTTAATTTACATTCAATGAGTTGGAGAATTTTTTATCCACATGAAAAAATCAGCATAGCATTTAATGCTTCGTATTTTTAGCTTGCGATCATTTAGTTCAGTTTGTTTAATTTCATTTAAATATAATTCATTTATAAAACTGGAAATGAACTTTTAATTTTAATCTAAGCAAATGTCATGTTCTAAGCTTAAAACTACGTTTACATTGACATAATATAATATATCACTTATGAGAAGAGCGAAAGATACGATAATTCAGGTAAAAGAAAGAGATTACTATATTTTTTTAATGATTGGTTAATTATTGTCAGGTGGACATAAAATAAGATAGGTACATAATTGAAACAACAGAAGTAATTAAAATATTTATTTAATCTATCACAGTGAATTTTAGTTTACAATTTTAATCATACCTAATGACGATATTAGTAACATTTTGCCAGTGGCGGAAAGACTTGTTAGGCTGACCCGAGGCTTATATTTAAACAGATTTTTTAAATCCGACCGAATTTCTTAACTTTCTAATAAATTTTAGCATTTCTCGATTTGGGGGCCACACGCATCCAAAGGGTTTCCGCTGCCTACCATAAAATTATGCCAGTGATTTTAACACATTATATACCTAAAAAAAATATGTCAATTACAAATACATATTGGACAATAGTTGTAAACCATTATGTTGTCAACAGCCCGGTCGTAGAAACAACAATCAAACTTAAAACATTTGCAATAACCAATAAAAATTAATAAAACATTATCGAAATATAATAACTCACTTTATTATTTTATTTAACCTACTCAGCCTTTTAAAAGCCTCTTACAAGTAACAATAAATATACTTTTTTAGAAAATAATTAAAAGGCGCCTTCTGAGATTTTTTTCACAGAAAAAAATTATTATAGGTAGTAGGCGAATGTAAAATGTAAAATTTAAAACTTAAATTCACATACCATTCCTAAAGGTATGAACAACCAGAATTCCCTTTTGTGTTAATTTGGTTAAAAAAAGTGTGGTACTGCTGTGGAAAAAAATTATGTTTTCTTCTATAATTATTTTACAAAATAAAAACTGAGAATGATGACAGTGTTGCTGATAAACATGTTTTTCTCGTTTATACTAACCAAAAAGGGAGCAGATTTATTGAAAAAAAAAGAATTTGAGACCATTTCTGCACAACCAGTTGGGTCGGTTCAGTTGGTCGGAGTGGAAGGACAGTTTTTAAACATTATGAAGTTAATAAAAAGTGCTTTTTTTAGAAGCGCCCAAGATGGCGTTAGTTTCGGTGGGAATGCTTTGTGTATTTCCCGATATTTTTGAATGCGTCAACTTACAACGTAAGTTGTAATGTGCGGCGTTTTAAGAACACGAATCGTTAAAATTCACATGAAAATAGCAGCAGTAATCCTTATAAACAGGAGTGTATTGCCAGCTACAATAGAAGAAGAAGAAGTGCTTTTAATTATTAGAATGATATTAAATTAACGCCTACCAATAATCCCCTACATAATTCAAAATGTCCTTTGTCACGTCCAGCTTACGACGATGTACTCGTATAAGCAAAGTGAGGATTAATGTACTTTTTATAGACTGTTTCTGTAATGAGAACTACTCTATTTTATTATTATTTTCAATTTGAGTTCTAGACCACATAAAATAACAACTTCACTATTTGGATTTATAAATGCACTTCGTACTTATTTACTATTAATATGTACAAATGATTTTTTTATATATTTTGTATAAAGTATAAGGGGAAATGTTTAAGTGTTTATTCAAAAAAGCCTGAAACGTGCACCAAAATAACTAATGCAACTAATGAAACGTGCACCAAAATAACTAACATATGCACACAGGCACACCAAAGGTTAGGTTAGCAATAAAATTTTTTTGGCACACGTTTCAGCCTTTTTTGGTGTACGGTTAAATACAAGCCAAGTATAAGTATACATAGCATATTACATAGCTTACATCTATATTATCGTCAGATCTGTGTAACGAACTGCCAACGTTTATAAACACGTTTCCTAGCTATTATTAAAAATGATGCCTATCTTCTGGAGGACAATCTTGTAGCATGATTGGCAATTGAGGAAACATTATTCCTGTTTAGACAACTGAAAATCACTTTTTAAAAGATGGAAAATTAGTCGTTTCTGTCGAAACTAAAAAAGCTAGTTATTAAAAATATTCATAAATAGTTGCGGTTTTGTGATTAAATTATACCTTTCTTCATTTAATAGTCTATGCTCGGCGTTACTATAAACCACGAAGCAAATTGCTTTGTGCTATAAACCACGTGATCTTTTGATCCATGAACGAACATAGTCACACACAACACTTAACTATATCCAGAGTCCTTTCGAGGTTACTACCAATTAAAAACGTATCAGTAATGTATGCGGCCAATATTGGCACTGTGGCGTGCATATCGCGGTCGTGCGCAGGAGTGGATCCACGAAATTTACACACAACACTATCCAGAGCACTAAAATAGTTCCATTCCTTTCGAGGTCACTACCCATTAAAAGACTTCAGTAATGTATTGCGGATGGGCAGGATTCTTGACGAGCGGTAGTGGGGGCTTGTAGTTTCGGCTTGAGGGGGAGCGTTCCACCGTCTGGGGAATCATTAGTGTCTGCAGCAGCTAGAATGGGTACTGTAGCGTGCATATCTCGGTCGTGAGCTGGAGTCGCTTTCTTCAGCTTCTCTGCCCTCGTGCGCGTCTGAGACACGTTGTGTCGATGCATCAGGTAAAGAAGCAGTATGAAACCGACAAGGAAGCCAGCTAGACCGCCGGTGACGGTCAGCCAAGTCCGCCGGGACGTTTTAAGATTCTGTAACTGATGAAAAGGTTTTATTCAGACTGCATTGACGCTAAGAGAATCAAAATGAATTTTTGGAAATCATGTCCTAAAAAGAACTCGAGGATGTTTTCAATGAGTAAATAATTAAGTTCCTAAAAAAATTTGATGAGGATAGTATTTTAATTTTATATCCTGTTACATCGACGTCTTAAAAGGACCATTAAGTACCTTCGTTTATAAATTGTCTACAGAGATAAAACTCTGGGTCTACATTTTGTTATTCGAAGTTTTAAAGTACTTGCTCGTCTAATAAATTTAGTTTAGATAATGACATCCCTTTTACGAGTTTTAGCTTTCTATGATAAATTCTCATCGCCTACTTATCTCCTTAGCTTAGCGATCCATCAACATAAAATCCGGATAATAAGGGAATTAACTCTTCAATCACGCTTATTTTAGATTATGTTAGTAAAGATCAGAAAAACTGTTGTAATGCGGGCATTCTCAAATCTTCTATTTTGGAGAACATTGCTATGTGTCACGCAAATATAACGTATTACAGGGTAAATACTAGAAATTGTAGTAGAAGTAGATTTTTTTAATTGTAGCAAACTAGCTCAAGCTGCTAAAATTACTTCATCAATAAAATAATTTGTATTTACCTTCAAGTACACAGTTTTACAACTATGATGCGTAGCATTAAGAGCTTCAAAATTTGTGGACGGACAATCGGCGAACTCTGCAAAAAAGTAAAAAAATTAACATCTTTGTAAACTTATTACACAGAATATAATATGTAGATATATAACTGGGTCCATTGCAAAATGCCATATAAGTCAGTGGAAACTTATAAATAATAAAAAATAAAAGGTAAAAGAAACTATATTGCTACTACTACACATTCAGTGGGGGTTTTTAAAACTCGGTTGGATTACGTTATCTATCTATTAGATCCAGATTTTGTAGCGCAATTGAATATGCGCTTAGTTAGAGAATAAAAGAGTTTAAAGATTCTGTATTCTTACGTAATCATAAAACGTACCTTGTGTATTTAACTTATTGTAGTTTTCCAGCTGAAAATAGACGTTTCTGCTTTCTAGCCATGCAATCGTTGGTTTGATGTCACAAACCTTCATCTCGTCAATCGACTTGCTCATATCCACTTTTTCAAGTTTGCACATCGGAGCAAAATGTTCTGGGTCCAATGCTTTCAGTGGATTATGAGAAATATTATAGTGAGTCAAATAGGGTAATGTACCCCAACTTGGCAGTGTCTCTATTCTGCAGCTCGATATATCAAGCAGTTCTAAAGGTGCCTTTATCGGTTTCTGTAGTTGGATATTATTCAAACTTAAGTGTAGGACCGGGTTGTTCTTAAGGTTCAATTTCCGAAGTGAGGGCAGTTGGAATATTGTCTCGGGCAGGCTGAGAATGACGTTGTTAGAGAGATCCAATGTTTGCAAAGATGTGAGTGCTGCGAAGGCTTCCCTGTCTATACTGAACAGTTGATTCTCAGCTAAGTACAGGAACTTTATGCTCGTGTATCGTGAGAATGTGTCAGATTTTATTTCTTGTAGTCTGTTCTCGCTGAAATCGAGGATCTGAAATAAGTTTATAGAACATTAATTTAGTGCAAGTCACAATATAGCAGTCTGTATCACATTCCGAATAAATACTAAATTAGTGAATTTTGCACTTAAAACATAACGGTAGGTTAGTAAAATTGTAGTTATAATTAAGCAATTGAAGAAGTATTTCTATATTAAATAACTCTTGACTTAGCGGCCAAATGAACATGTCCGCTACATTTTCCAAGGACCCGAAATTTAGTTTCAAAAAGGATTTTCTTTAAGTTAGTAGTACTTGGTACCTAGTATAAAAGAAATTGTCACAAACCTCGATGCTACTCCTCAGGCTAGGTATGTGGTCTAGCCGTAGCCCCGCGCAGTACGCCCCGTACATGTCATAGGCTCTCTCGTGTGTGCATTTGGTAGGCTTTTTGTCCGATATCATCTCCATCTGCGCCTGACCCGTCGCCACTGCGCATGCGAGGCATGCTATGGCGAGGGCGAAAGATCCGCTTCCTCTGAAATCCAAAGAGAATAGTTACGGTTGTTTAAAAATTATGATGCAATTCAATGCCGTTTTTTTAACTATTGATATACTTGTATTGGTGACCGATCTTGGTGTGTTTAAGAAGTCGGTTACTAGTCCAGATATCAGCTTCATTCGTGAGTAACCCTTCAACCCAGAGTAAATGTTTGTTGACTTAAGTAAATATTTGTATTGGTCAAATAAAGTTCATAATAACTTTTAAACTGCTTAATTAAAGTAGGGATAGATGTAGCTGGGACGGTTTAAAATAAAAACCTAATGTCAATTATGTAATTTAAATATGAAACTTCAGGGTAGGTAAGGGCGTAAAATAATTGGATCGACACAATTTTGCTGAGCTTACCTACCAATAGACATATCTAATGGGTCTAGGACTTTTGAGAATTACGAAGGTCAAATGATAATAGCTCCAATATAATAAATGATCTTGCTAAGCCCTGGATCGTGGCGTCAGCGTACCCTGATTAGATCGGGACAAATGTTCTGAGAAAGATAGAAAATAAATAAAATGTCTATTAAAATTTTACTTATTAGGAATAAGTAAAAGTATCCACTTTACTCGTCGAACATTCGAGTAAGTAGGTATCTGTGGCTATTTAAGTATTTACGGAAGCCGAGAGTTAAGTAGGATACATACACCTAATTACTCAATGTATGATCATTCTGCTAGGTAGATCATGTTAGAACGTACAAAATTGCTTTATAAACATCACGTGCTTTACCATTACAATCGAGCAATGCACTGAATACTGTTCATTCGACCGATGCAAACAGATCCACACATCGGCAGCCGTGGGTCATAAGGTCAATCTGATAACGTTTTTCTTGGATGGGCTTATCTATTGAGTCACGGTAATATTGAGTCTTGCCGGTACTTACATACCTACTTACGAATATCTACTGTAGTATCTATGGGTACCCTTTGTACTTATTACTTTTGTAGGTACTATTATTATTAAAATGTATTCTATCTGTATACATATAAAATTTACATGTCGAAGGTCTTACAGCATTCAAGGATGAAATCGAAAACTCAAGCCTGTAAACAAATGTTGAGGAATGATTGAAATCTAGATACTTAATTGAATTTGTTGGTTTTACGTTTATTTGATAAAAACATTTCGTACGCTGCTTCGCCTTCGTGGGCCACTAGATATGATCCCGCAGGATATTTTTCCGGGATAAAAAGTAGCCTATTGCAACCTCCAGTTTCCAAACTTTCCCTGTACCAAAAACACGTCAATCAAGCCCTTGTTCGGCTACGACGTTGAAGAAGGACAAACAAATAATTTCTATTCCTGTCTAGCATCCATGGGCTCTGAGGGCGGGAAAAAACTTACCTTCGTCTTTCTTTTCCGATACACATGGACTGTTATGTAGAGTCCATGTGTATTGAAATTTCATCGAAATCGGTTTTATGCTTTAGTCAGTTTACTTTGGCATTTATAATTTTAATCCCACCCATTTGTGTTTACATATACACATATCTTACTCGTATATACCTAATTATACCATTTACTTTAAATTATCACCCCTATTTCTGAATCTAACCAATCAAATTCAAGCCGCACAACTAACAACTAACTTAAACTTAATTT
Organism: Mecyna flavalis; assembly: GCA_949319885.1. Taxonomy (NCBI): domain Eukaryota; kingdom Metazoa; phylum Arthropoda; class Insecta; order Lepidoptera; family Crambidae; genus Mecyna; species Mecyna flavalis. The sequence continues at coordinate 8,789,249 of OX439426.1, forward strand.
ATAAATTAATTATAAGCCGTAGAAATAGAGTTTTGTACAAGTCATAGCTTATGACAAACTCTTTCTAGGAAGAGCGGTCTCATCCTAACACAAGTTCCAAAAACTTAAAAGGATGAGATCTATACCTACTCTGTAAACCCGACTTGTTATGTAATAAATATTTTTGTATTTTTTTTTTTGTGTTTGTTCTGTGTCTGTGTTTATTTGTTTTATATATTTCGTTGTTTCTAATATACACAAGTGCTTAAACTAGATACTTAATTTGGGGTCAGATCAATGTAAGTGACAATTGGACAACGTCAACATCATCATTGTTCCATCTGCAAAAATAAATATATATTTATTAAGATATTTTTATTAATGCAGATGGAACAATTAAATTACTACTAACTGGTCACAAATTATATTACTGCTTGACATACACTTATGCCCTGAATCACAAGAAATTCTTGGTTATCTATGTAGTCTATGATATGATACGTTTATGAAATTGCATAGATACCTACCTACTTAAGTGATGGATGTGACCGTGTTTCATAATTCAGGTGTTACGAAAATTACAGTCGCACTTGCGATAAAGAACAATAAATAGATAAAGAAAGTGGACTCGCATGTGTGAAAAGCTTGGATATTACGAAATTAATTAGATCAAATAGAAATAAATGACTTTGCTTATAACCACAATAAGATTCAGGTACCTATATTGACTAGTGTAGTGGCACAAATAAACAAAAAGTCACTTATAAACTTAGGCATCTAATCATAAACGATGTTTTAATTGCATCCAATCAATGAACACAAATATTACATACGGAAACTATAATGTTAATTAAGTAACATAACTCACACAAGTAAGATCAATAGGTATTGGTATAGATTATTTATCATTATCAATGTCTAGACAATTGTATCTCTACTTTTCCTTTCTTTTAACAAATATTTTTCACGTTCATTTATCTACCTACCTATGAGCTGGTATTTTGCGTACGAAATTATAAAACTACTTATATGGTTATTTCTTTACACACAATTAAAATTATGATACATATTGCAAAAATGTCAAAACAGATTTTTATTAGAGGAAGTGTTCAATCGTTGAAAGTTTTGAAATGAAATTTCAATTAGGACTGCCTGCTAGTTTGTTTTAAATTCTTCATTACGCTTATCAGACAAATATATGTACCTATTAAAGATATTCTTCTATATACTTAATTATGTATAAGGTCTTTGATACCTAACGGAATGCTCGTAAACGGTGGATTGTCGGTTGGCTCCAACACTTAGCTTCATGTTGCATTTGTTTCAAATATCAGGGTCTTTGTCCTATGCTCATAGGCGTAATTCGTAATAACTGTCTATAGCAATAATAATGTGTGGTCGTATAAAATCAAAAGCCTGCGTTTTAAATTGTACGGTACGACAAAAAATTGAATAAGTTACTATTATGGTATCTATCGTGTCCTAAAAGATCCCGGTGCTGTTTCGTTTACACGTGACAAAAAAGACAACGCATAGGTATTTTATCAAATTAAGATATTTTTGGATATTTAAAATAGACATTTTTCATACGATTATCAAATTAGGTTGTGAAATTGGTTGTGAAAAAGTCACCATAGCGAAAATTCCTTATTCGGTGATCGATGTTTGGTACGAATTCGACACATGAAGCAGGTACGAATGATTAAGCGTTTAAATTATAGAAGTAAAGAATTTGTAAGCAAAATATGACGAGTACTTATGTATATGGTATCTATTTATCATAGGTTGTTCTGTAGGAATGGCCGATACAAATCGTATATAGATATTAAATCGTATATCAGGCCAATATCGTAAAATCCGATATCGCTGCGTATCCAAACTATATATTTGATTTGGTGATACACGATATTGCTGGATCGATGCGATGCGTCTCGATTTGATATCTAGCTCGATATCCAAGACCTATCGATAAAGGATATTAAACCGTATCGCGTTGCGATACGAGCTAAAGAAAGGATTTGTGAGTGAGTGAAATAGCATTAGTCGTGTTTTCGTACAATTCCAAACCTTATTTGTATAAGAATAAGGTTGTTTCAATACTTTCTTGTGTATTTTGACACATTTTTATTAGACCTTATTTTGTCAGCAATAAGATGCATTTTCGATTTGCAATTTTACGTAACTCTCACGGACCTTCGTCCTTGAACTCATAGCATTGGTGATCCATTTCTAACTTTTGTTATTCTATTAATAGATTCGATGGTTGGTATTATTAAGTTTATGTATTTCATGCTTTTAGTTACTACTAATGAGTTCTGCATTAATAAACATCGTATTTAGAAGTTCTAAATACGATCTTTATTAATGCAGTACTTACTGAAACACAAATAACTAAGTAAATACTATTAAAGCATCCTTAATACACCTAAAGTAACTAATCGAGTCAGTTTTAAGAAATCAATCACAATGAAAATATCGTGTCATGATACAGTATCTAGTTTCAGAACACATCGTTTTATAGGTTTAGTGTAACCAAATACAGTCCGATACTCCGATACACCAATATATAGTTTCACAGTCCGATACTCCGATACACCAATATATAGTTTCAAATAATATATAGTTTCAGAATCCGATATCAGATATCAATATATAGTTTCGATTCGATATTGTAAAAATCCGATATTACCCACTACTATTGTTCTGTAATTATAGGTTGGCCTATTAAAAAATATAGATGACGAATCGCCGGAAATGTTCCCAGAAAATCGTTATTTACAACGCTCGGCCAACACCGCACCTATAATTTTCCTGCGTCACATGGTGACATTGTAAAACAACTTAGTTATTCTTGTGTCAGCAGAGATAATGAAAATAATGGAAGCAAAATTAATATCAAATTAGAGGGTTTAAAGTAATGCAATAATGGTGTGCAGTGGATAATAGGAGGTGTCCTCGCTTTGACGACTGTCTCTGTCGCATGACATCAGTCGTCATGATGCAGTGGGAACGACGCATTTAGTTACAGTAGAAACTCGATTATCCGGCGCTCAGTTATACGGATTCGCGATTTTCCGGACTACCAAACGCGACTATTTAATTAAAAAATTATAGAGTAGTAGAAAGCTACAAAATGTTTAAAACAATCAACTACAAGTCGAATTTATGCAAGCATCGTATGTTGGAAGATGTACCTATCTATAGTAATTTCTTAATAAACATAAATTTTTGTTGATATGTAGGTATTTGTAATACCTAATCAAATAACATTATGTATGTAGGTACTACATGTGCACAAAACCTGCTGTTCTCCATACATTTGATTATCCGAATCCCCACCGACAACAATTAGTCCGGTTAATCGAGTTTGCACTGTATTCGTGGTTAGCGGGTTCGACTGATAGCTAGATATATAGGCGATTCCATAGCCTATCTTTGACTTTCAGCGATAGAGTAGGTTTAAATTTTTTATACTGGTTCCAATACCAAAGGCACTTTTCTTGTTTTTCACTGCTTTTTAAGTAAAAAAGGGGCAGGGAACAAAAAATCTACTGAACGGAAATAGCAAAAGAATTATAGTTTTCTAACTTTATGTTATTAATTAAACTGAAATATAGATACTCTACTCTGTCTTGTAATTAAAATATTTATTTTTATCTCTCGTATGCATTTAAAAAACTAATACAAAACTTTACTTCGTAGCATATCGTATGCTACGATAACGCTACGACAAAATTTTAAACGTGTTACGGAAAATAATTGCACACCTTAAAAAAGATAAGTTTTCGTCATTGACCATGGCCTAAATAAATAAAACAAGGAAGTACATACTTAAGTGCTCAATGTCTATAAATTATTTCCTATTGGTGTTCGGCTGATCGCCATAAGCAACTGCATGCTTTACGATAGTAATCGAGATAATATTTCCATGCGATTAGAGATAACATTTTTCAAGGTACATACCTAACGTAATTATCGTTCGCGATCAAGTACTTACTTATCAGTATGATAGTCTAAATTTATCTTTTGATGTGTTATTTACCTCCTTGTCCAAACATATTAAAATAAGAAAAAATGCTCTTGTTCTCCTCTGTAGCAATTGCGAGTCGGTAAATATACCAATAATGTATTTTGTACTTTATGCAAGTAATACTATTTATTTATTTATTTTATTTCATAGGCCTACAAAGTTTGTTACTCTTTCTCGATAAAATCTATTGAACACGTTAAATGACATAATTCCAAGATAAAAAGTAGTCCATAACTATCTCTTCCGTAGATCTAGTCTATGTACAGTCAACAGCACATCACGGTATACACTTGCAGTTCGATAATAGCGCTTATGCCCCCGACATAAGAGCGGTACAAAGTCCAAAGTGTTACGTCTGACGTGCTTTTGACTGTATGTATACCAAATGGAAATAGGTAAAACCCAAGTTGAATAAGAAATCACACGGGTTTATTTGTTAAAAATAGAAAAAAAGTCTGTTTGAAATGAACACGAGTAATTCATAAACAGACTTGGCCTTACAAGCAGAATCTTATAAAAACAACTCGAAACGTTCAATTCGCTCGAACTCATCTGCCTCAAGGGTCTTCCAGCCAACTGTCTTAATTGTTAGAGGTCAAATTAATTCCCGTTAATTTTACACTTAACTGGACAAGACATTAGGCAATACTTCGCGGAATAAATATGAAGATGTGAATCATGTTTTAATATCGTCATGGATTATGCGTATCAAGCGACAGTTTTCCGTTTGTTATCGTTCGTGTATATTCATGACAAGATAAATAAATATGTTAAGGAAATATGAGAATATACGTAGAAACAGCATAAAAACATAAAAAAATGAAAAGGTCTTTTGGACTTGTTTGAATGAAACGTTAGGTAGAGTAAAACTAAAGATACACAATACATACTAATACAGAACTTCAACAGAAGTTGCAAGTCATGCTACAAATACTATTAGATATCTATACCGGTTAGTGCTAAGATTAGAGGTATTCTGTGTCTTTACGACTCCGGTTTGATATTAGCTGTTTTTTATGCAGGATGTAAGAAAAGGCAATAGACAATAATAGCCCGAAATCAAATATAAATACAACTTTTGGTACTTGTTTTAAATTGTTAATCACTTTCCTAGAAAATGTATGACTGTATGTAAGTACGTAAATAACGTGAACCTTTCTTTGTCTAGTGAATTTTTGAGGAAAGTATTATTCGAGTAAATAGTTGTATGTAATTTTCAACTTTTGGGAGTCATTAAATAAAAACAAAATTCTCTGAGATAGAAAGAAGAAGACAGACATTTAAATCATAGATACCTGCATTTACATAAATAATTTAAGGTACTATGATAGAATTTACGAACTGGGCTCGGCGGAAGCCACACACTGCGGGACACTCCTACGCAGCGTGCGTGGCGGCCCCAATTGTCTCATTGATCTTTATGATGCGTCCGCGCCCTGCCCGAACCAAACCCGTATAAATCGATACATATTGCACATATACGTACGTACAAAGAGCTGAAAGCACTTAGAAATTGTCTTCATCAGACTATCTTCTTTCTCCGAGCACTTTGTCCCGTCCTAGTCAAGTACTCTTGCACCGTGATCCAGGAATTAGTGAGTCTAGTTGTTACAATGGAGCTATGAAACAACTGCCATCTGACCTCCGAAAGTCTTAATAGGGGAATCAGACTAATTGGATCATGGCTGCACAGCCATTTTAATCTGAGTATGCAGGTTTTCCTTTCCAACATCAGACAAATTACCTAATGATAAATAAACTTTAATGTGGACAACATCACAAACATTGATCTGACACCGAAGTAAGTAGCTTGAGCACTTGTGTTATGGGTACCTATTAGAAATTAAGAGTACCAATAATACTTTACTTATGCTTAGACAAACAAACATCCAGAGCCAGGGTCAAAACCAAATGCGCCATCGGTATATATGTTGTGCCATCGGGCTTTCAGAAAGGTATCGAAACTAGTGTGTAATGTAAAGCCCGCTCTACACTTAGCCCGCGAATCACGGCGTGAATTCGCGCCGCGAACTTGCCGCGAATTCAACAATGACTCCACACTCGCAATGGTTCGCGGTATTTTCACAGTTAAGTTCGCAACTTTGAATGAAATGGACGTCGAAGTAGCTGTTACTGCGTCCCTAACAATATGCGCGTTAGCGTATTTTAATATTATGAGATATAGAAAAATGAAATTTCTTCCGGTTTCACGTGATGGCGCTGATCGGCGATAAAGCTGAGGACTCTATTCCCCCATAATAAGTTACTTTATGAACAATAGTGACCGTCGCGGACTGCGAGTGTGGAGTCATGCACGTTCGCGTCGCGTTCGCGCTTCGCGCTCCCTTTGACGCGGACCAAAAAACCGACAAAAATTGGGGAACAAAGCGCGAAACCGCGAAGAATATGCGAAAAGGCTCCACACTTAGCGTTCGCGCGCGATTCGCGGGCTAAGTGTAGAGCGGGCTTAACGTAAAAACAAAGAAAGAGAGTCATAAGGACAACGCTCCATTTTATATAAATACCTACACTACATTTATTTACGTGTAAAGTAGGTAGTAAATAATCCCAAGCACGTTGTGATAAGATATCTAGAAAGGCATTGTAGTGGTTTAATTAAGCCTTTCTATTGTAGAGTAAGTACTTGTACTACATATTATTATGTGTATTTTTTTTCGATGATATCGATACGTTTATTGACCTTACTTTGTTTTCGCAAACTCGAAAGCTAAATTCAAATAAATACGGTTCATAGGTCTGTCCTAGGATAATTTTTAAAATTTTAATTAGATACCTGGTCCACGTGACTGATGACGATAATGTCATATCGAGCTGTAAAATTATTTCCGGTATGAAAGCTGATTAAATCGATTACTTAGAATAAATAAAATTAGTTTATCTGTTCTTTCATTTTAGTTGGCAAACCAGCTTACCATCCTCCTGATGGTGGTGATGATGCACCATTGTGGATTATTGCATTGAAGCCCATTGAGGGACACTTAATCACGGGTGCATCGCTCAATGTGTTTCAATACTTTAGGCCCCTGATCTTACAGCCTGATTTCAAGTGTACTAGCTCCCACAATAATGTTGCCAAAACACAGCTAAAGCCATTAGGTATAGCGGCAGATTTCACCTTTAAGGCCATTCCCACTAGTATCCTAGTAGCTTAGTATCCTACCAACAACTAGACCCAAGGCAGAACTAGGCATGCAGCCAAATTCATTTAGAACAAATTATTTAAACAAAGGAAAAGACATAATACCTATAATTGGTCTAGTGGGAACAGGAGACTGTTAATGGTAATGGAGGTTAGATGGCAGTCGCTCCAATGCCATGACTGGAAGTCCAGTTATATTACATTGGAGCGAACTTGGCAAATCCTGGATTATGCAATGCCCCTACTGGTTCGGTACAAAACGCTCGGAGGAAGAAAGAATTAAATAAAGAAAAACCATACTGAATTCATGGTTACTTAATCTTATTATTAGCTCTGATCTTCTCTACTCTACAGTCTAAGCTCATAAGTACCTAATTGTTTATAGGTATATTTGAAACTTAATAAGATTTGGTATTTGAATAATATTTATATTTACTTAATTACGTGTATTTCTGTAAAGTAACTCTTTTCTAGATTATGTGCTTACTCGTAGATAAGATATTAATTCGTAAGTTAATTTTATGCGAGTGAATTAGTATGTGTTACCAGAGACAAATGCTCGTAAAGGTGGGTACAGAACTCTAGGTAAATGTCTTAGGGTATAGTTTTTTGAGTAGGGAGTCGTCTGGAGGGAGTTTAGTGGGTAGGTAACAGGCGTAACAACGCTTTGGGTTGAGGAATCCCACAAAACCCCGTGGTGTTGTCGTCGACACCACCAGGCCATAGGATACCTATGCGTAATGGCGTAAGGCATTCCCCATATTTACATACATTATATTGATTTACAAATTTTTAGTTTTGTGTGTTAAATTCTTTAGAATTATAAATATGAAGTAGATACACTGGTATGAAACACACTTTACAGGAAACCGACATTTTTTGTTTTGCGTAAGTAGGTATTTGTATAAACATTTACCAACCTTTGTTGATTATTTTTTTTTATCTAATTCGTAATTTCACTAGAGGATAGCGAAATACAAGGTCCACCAAGGTATCTAAGCCTAATCTCGGTGTCCGTTCATATGACAAAAAACGAATGACAAATTTTCATTTGACAAACAACGTTTGACAAAATTTTACTTGATAAATTTATTATTTTACAAACTTTTGTTTAATAAACTACGCATTAGACAATCTGTTTACAAAAAAAAAAATGTTATGCCAAAACATCAATTTACAAATTGATTATTTTCTAAACATGTTACTTGGCAAAACAACGTAAAGCATAAATAACATTTGACAAAATGCATTGCTTGGTAATATTTACGTTAATTTAAGGTAGTTAGCTAGATAAAGTATTATTACTTAAAAAAATAACATATTTAATTACACATATCGAATATTTTACTTTAAGCACGAAATCATATAATATGTGTAGGGTCAACTGAAACAATGGTCGGTTAGGTTAGGTTAGAACTGCGAGCACAAGCACGAGCCGAGCGAGCGAAGCGAGCGTGCCGCGGCAGCGGCCGGCGAGTGCCAGGGCCGAATTCTACTTATTTCGCTTAATTCAGGCAGTGTGTATTTTTTTTAAAGACTAAAGTTTCTATGGAAAAAGTATTAATACAAAATTATTACTTGCCTATAAATAATCTGTCCAAGGTGAAAATTGCATCCCTGCAATTTAATATTTTCAAAATTTGATTTATATATTTGAAAAAATAGTTATTTTTAAAAACTAATAATTTATCTTCTAACTTTTTGTAAAATCATCAATTTGTCATACGAATTATTTAGTCATGTGATTATTTTTAAAATAAAACTTTAACAATTTAATAATTTAATAGGTATTTAAAGCATTTGCGAAACCTGTATTTTGTCAAATGATTGTTTTTAAAGTAATAAATGTTTGCGAAATGAAAGTTTGTCAAATGAATAGTTTTTCAAACGTTGTTTGTAAAATGATCGTTTTTCATACGTTTTTTGTCATTCAATAGTAAACCCCTAATCTCACTTGGTATCTTGTAGTACTTATATCTTGGAAGGTAACTAGTTACGCTATTCAAAATCAGTCAGATCATTAGAATCTATCTCCATCACTCATCGTTATCATTTACTTTCCATAAAAATTAAAAATACAAGTCTGGCAAAATTAATGTGGGAGCCAATACACTTGAAACCAAAGGCTCGAAGATCAGATGAGTCTACAGTCTGGCAGCACATTGAGCGACTCTCAATGGAATAGGCCGCAGTGGCCGGTTACCATTAGGTGGGCTGCGTGTCTGTTGGCCACCTGATTTAGTATAAAAAAAAAATGTATCTGACTAAAGAACTTTAGATTAAGGAAAAAAAGCCAACTGTCTACCATAAAATTCGTACTTTGGGACAAACGGCGATGCGCAGCAGTTGTAAGTGCCCATTCATTTAAAAACAATTAATAAATTGTGATAATTTGGTTTGAATAACATCTTATACTTACTTAATGTTAATTGCTGCGGTGGTTACTGAGTGCTAAATACAACACTTACGGGCAAAAATATGGAATCACTCCCTGTTTCTCTTAAATTTTTATGCAAATAATCATTTAAAAACCTAATGGTTAAATTGGTATCACTATAAAGATTAAGGAATGGGCTATGAAATGATAACAATATTATTTAATTACATAAATAGATGCTGAAGATAAAATATGTTTAAATAAACAGTCGTGATTCCATATTTTTGCTCGTAAGTGTATTATTACTTTATTGTGTTGAAATTCTACACTAAGTTGCCTACTTAATCATAGCCCTAATTGACGATAACATTAGTTAGATAGGTATACCTATCTGTTAACAAGACATCTAGTTCTAAATTAGATATGAAAGCATAAGCATTTCACTAGTGGTTTTTACTTTTATTATAATTATGTAACACAATATAACGTTGTTTAACTCATTCCCAAGTAGGTAACTTCTTGAATAATCTGGAATATGTACAGCTATTTAGTGCTATTACCCTTATAATAAGTCGATAACATTCTAAACAACAGTGAATACTAACCCAAACATTCTGAAAAGAGTCTATATGTGCACTCCAATCATAACATCTCAAACGTTAATCACAAACCGGGATTCACGAGACACACTTCACACTTTCGTTCCTCTCATCGTCGAACAGTCAGGATATTCACTGGCTGCAATCAGCGACGGAAGGCATTCGTTTATTCAATCAGCCAACCGATTCGATGACCGAGATGGTTCTTTCCCCGCGGAGGATCAACCGACACTGATGCGCTTGTAATCTTTTATCAGCGCTCGTCCTTCTACGGAGCACCCCGTATCTATTCACAGACTGAGACAATAACGACACGACACGCTCATTTGGGCCAGATACGAACCAATAAGTCGGTATCTAAATGCCCCGATTGGTTGGTCAATTTTGTTTATTACACATTGGTTGTTAGTAAGTAAATTGACTTTGTTTACATCAAAGGCGATAATAGGACGTACTTTGATTATGAGCTTAGGCACTAATTGATTCTTACAATTCGGTAATTAGGTTTAAATATACCTAAATTACCTAATAGTTTCTGAGTAGTAACTATCTTAGTGCCCATGCGTAGGAATAATGTGGAGGACAGACAACAATACTTAAGTATCTTCAATTGGATAAATAGGGTGGGAATGGTCGGTCCATTGGTCTTGGGCAGTTGTATTCGCATGTGGCGAATTAGTATCTAACAAAAAAGATAATATGAAAGCTTCTCCTTTATATACAGTTGGACATTCGTGAGGCCTTTTTAACGTCTCCTTGTTTTCTGTGTAATATTTATTCGTTACTTGCTGACCCGGTGAACTTCGTATTACTTAGGTACCCCTTAATTTAAACCATATTAATTTAAACCCTATTACCTACGCTATTTTCCATATTTTCTTATCCTTTATACCTTCCCTGGAGTTCCACGAATATTTCAAACTAAAATTAGACAAATCGGTTCAGCCGTTCTCGAGTTGTAGAGATAGAATACACAAATAACTAATTATGATGTTACGTACACTTACCTACGGGTAAGTTCTGTATCCTCAAAATACTTTTTGTATTATTGTTAAGATGTTCGTATACAAAATTAGCAAAAATCTAACAGCGACTCCGGTAATTAAGTTCAAGTGGGTACCTACATTACGTACCTAAGTACTTACGTAAAGTTAAAAAAGTACCTTACAAGTAGAATTATACGTATACAAACATAATAAATATACATCAAAACAATTATGTTCCATTATCACGTCCATTAAGCATGTAAGTTAAAAAGTGAAAAGGAATTTACAACTTTATTAATTAATATGAGACAGCATCCAAACAATCCAACATTTTCGTTTTTAAATCCCTCCATTCCGCAGCCAAAATAGCCACAAAATTCCCGCCACAGGAAACCAGCACATTTGGTGTTGCCATATTGATAATATCTATAATGTTTACTCCATTATATTTTAATCGCTGGAGTATACTTTACGTTATTTTCTAAAATACGTGATTCCAAACTACATTTAGTTCCGATGAAACAAAAAGTCATTAAATAATTTTGTTTTGACAGTCTGATACTGTCAAATCTTTGACGTTTTGTCGAAACGTTTGCGGCTTTTTTGGCTCTGTAATATTTATTTCGGCGTAAACAATATATTTACTCGTAAATGCCTGAGATACAATTTAACTATTACTCATGAAGATGAATGCAACCAGTTTATATGTTTCAACATGTCGGTTAATTATACTGGCCGACGCAGCGGATAAGTCTTCATGGACAGATCTTTTTCGTTTGGTTCCTTACTTACGCCAGTCTTTATCTTGTACTGTGTGCGGTAATTTATTAAAGGAGCCCTATACTCCCACGAGCTCAGGTTGTCAGCACCACGTTTGTAAAAAATGTAAAGGTGGGAGAAAGAAACTAAAACCTTCGTGTAACTGGTGCAAAGACTATGATAATTACGCTGAAAATTTACAATTACGGATACTCCTGCAGTGTTACAAGAAGCTCTGTGAATATTTTATGGGAACTGAAGTGTACAAGACGTTATTAGAGGAAGATGAGATAGCGGCCGGTGTAAATGGTGGCACAGTCGCCAGTTCAGGATTAATTGACTTGATACAGGAAGGAGCGGGGTTCTCCGACGATTATAAAAGTACAGCAGGACTTTCAAAGTCAGCATATAGTATATTACCCTGCGTGTACACAAACTCTGCATCAACACAAACACAAGGTGCCTCCACTAGTAGTTCTGAAACACGGTCATCAAACAAAGACTCTCCCAACTCAAGGGCTGTGTCTAATGGGTCCCCACTGTATTCTGTAATGTATGCAGGCTCTGGCAACAAAATAACTATTAAGAGGAAAGCAGTAGAAGATACAGAAACACCCCCTCAGGGAGAACCAACTACTAGAGAAAGCAAGGTAACTTTGTCTTTGAGTATAAAATATTTGTTTATATATATAAAAAAAACTTATACAATCAATATTATGGGGTATGGTTAAGTTTTGTTCTAAATGAAATTCTCAAGATCTAGATATCTAAGAATTTAGTAATTTAAAATAAGTTATCTATCTTAAATGAAACCATAACAATTCAAACAAGTTAGCAAGTCTTGTTTAATAAGCCATATTTGAAATTGTGTTATAAATCATAACCTTAAATTAGGCTACAATTAGGTGGCATTATTAAAATGATACAGTGATTTTATTTTATTCCTTATTTGTGTAATCAAATATATACAACGTGTTAATTTAAATGCGCAAAACCTCAAACACCCCAAATGATTTTTAATTCAATTGACCTAATTGTAAAGTAAAAAACAACATTTAAAAAAAAATCAAAGGTTTTATGAGCTGTTTTAGTTTCACTGGCAATTCAAATCGTTTCTTGCGTCTGCGACGACGCTTTGTCGAGGGACGAGTCGGTAGGCATGGTTGCGCACGTGATGGCTTGACCTATAAATAAATAGACAGGGCAACATTTTTAATGAAGAATTTTTGAAAAATGTGACCTATATTAAAAAGTGGTTTAATATATTCTACTCGTCATTCTGACCAAACTAATTTCAGGTTTTGTGCATTTAAATTAACACGTTGTATAAGTTGACTCGCTTGTTAATTTATAATACGCAATTTCTAATTTTTTGCATGTTGGCATATGGAATTGTAAATTACTAAGAAAATCTCAATTTACAAAGATAAATGAAAGATATACTTAGTGATAAAATTGTAAAATAGATCTATTTTTATTAACATTTTGTCCTTGATATAAGTTTTTAACATGAGATCTAGTAAGTTGCTTACTATTAATAAAAATAAAAATACACTGTTTTACTGTCTTAATTTCAGTCAAGTCAACCAGGATTCAAGAAGCCCTCAAATAGGTCACGAAGTTCGGCGAGCAGTAAACGTAAAGGATGCCGATGTGGCAATGCAACTGCGACTCCTGGGAAATTAACATGTTGTGGCCAACGGTGTCCATGTTATGTTGATAGCAAACCGTGCACTGAGTGTAAATGTAAAGGGTGCAGAAATCCACATAGGCCAGATGGCATGAAGGTTTGTGAGGATTGTTATTATGTGTCATAATGCATATTGTTTTAGATATTTGTCGAAGATAATTTCATTGTAAACATGTGCCTAAGTAATGCTGTCTATACCAAAATTGATTTAACTGTCGTATTATAGGTATTTTATTTTAAACACAACAAAATTAATTTAAATTCCAGGTGAGACCACACATACCTCAGCTGGAGAACATTCAAATGTCCCTCAACTCAAATCCTGACAGTTCACCGTCATGCTCTGGCTCCATGGACAGTCTAGACACAGACACACTCACAATAGAGGCAATGGAGGAATCTCTTAACTTTAGTGCTGATCTCAAGTCTTCTAATATTAAAGGTAAATCAAACATAGACCAAAACTTTTAAAATACCTTAAGAGTCAAAATTGGCTTTTTCTATCAATAATTTTTCAATTGGATGCTTTTGCCTTGGAATAGCGTGCGTTCAGCTTAATATTGAACTAGAAATTTTAGCTCCACTATTCACTTTTCAGTATATTCAAGTCAATTACAAGAAGTTTCACCGTCTTTACCGGCCACGATAATGATGGACGAGGACCTGCCGGGGTCGCCCGAGGACGACCTCAGCTCCCCGCACGACTACACGCTAGCGTCGCCGCACGACGGAACGCTTTCGCCGCAATCGCCGCACGACGCCAACAGCGACATCGAGGTCGATGTATGACATCCACTCTCCATTGCAAGTGACTAGGGTACAATCTTCGTCAGACTGTTGACACTTACCACGACGTCCGCTGCAATACTTAGTCCAAGTGTTACTCCTCGCGTACGCCTCGCGCCTGCTAGTCACGTGTGTCGAACTGGTATTAGCTGTAAGTTAAGTTTTATTGTTTCGACAGTCTCGTCCGGTTTATTATGTAATAATAACTATTGTTTCAGTTATATTAAGTTTTTTTGTGTAATGGAAACTTTAACACAACTCATTTTTCCATTAAATCGGATAAGTGTTCCAATTGCCTAGACATCTGTGTAAATAATTTTTGTTTATTTGCTAACTAATTGTACTTAGAATGACTTACCTAAAGCGTTTGTGACGGAATACGACTCGGTACAGTCAGCCTGACTAGAAAGTGTAAATGTTAGTTTTGTATTTTATTACATTGTCACCATTTTTTACCTTCCTTGTTGTAAGAAATTAACTTCATTTTATTACTATATATAAAATCCAAATAATGTTTGTAAATCTATAGTAGCCTTTACATCGTAGCCTGTATTAGTTATTTAAACTTTATTTCCAACAAAACTAAATAGTTTTATACCTCATGTAGCTGCTATGCAGTAGGTTAGGATAATGAAATGATCATGAATGTGATTATCGACATCTTTGGGTGCGTTTTTTTAAATTGGCTATTGACATGAAAACAATAAACGCATATTAAACGTAGGTAGGTGTACGAATCATATATTTTAAATATGAAAGTTCTATTTATTTTTAGGTCTGTGTTATTAAAGTACTATATTGGTAGTCTTAAATTAATTTGAAGCAGTGATCAGTATCGATTCATTTTATGAAATGCTTGTTAACAGCTTTTGTGCAATGGCGTATATTTAGGGCTTAATGTTGTTTTTCCTCATCAGTTTCGACGAATCATTTTGCATGCGTATATGAGTATTTTTTATGTAAAGTGGAACTTTTACCATGGCCATAATATTAAATACTTATAATAAGCCGCCGCCTTTATTGTGGAGCTTTCGATAGTATAAACAGGTCCACAAACTCTTATACTTGCATTCCCGTACATGATAAATGTGTGTCCGTGTCGATAATGCCTTATTTAGCCAATATTCGCAAATACGATATCACATTCAAAGGTATAAAATATTTATAAATGTGTACAAATGTTACAATTATGCCTCATTTATGATAATTATTTAACTGTACGAAGCAGTAAATATTATTATTCATATAAGTAAATCGAGTTTTTGTAACAAGTCCTCTGTATCATGCTGATTTGTGTGTAAGACTTTAATAATTTCAACTTCGTAATAAAAATGTAAAAATTGCTAGACGACCATAGAAACATACAAATAGCATTTGATGTGATTTTATAAATACGACTTGAAGTCTTGGCATACCAATTGTCAGCTTTAACGTCTTCTAAGATTTTTAGGCGATTATTTTTTATTATTCGAAAATGTAATATTTTAAAATCATGACATTTAATTTATTCTGTGTAATAATTTCATGTATTCATAATTTGTGCTCAGCATTTGTTATAGAATGCACAGCGCAGACATAATATTATACTTACTGCATGATTCATTTACTTCTTTCCTATAATATTATTATGATCTGGAACATGATAGCTGCAATATCTAGTAGTTTTATTATGTATTGTATATATAATTACGTCCATTCTTACATTAATTTATAATTTAAGGCCATAATATAATATTATTGTTGTTCTATAGGTTTGTACATAAGGCTAGTTTGGCTCAGGACAGTAGCACTTGATATGACAAGGACGGATTTTAATTCTTATCGTGTCAGGCTTCATGTAGACGACGCCGGAACCGGACCGTCGCCGGACCGGATGTTTGTGTATACGAATGAAAACCGCGCCTAAGCCGGAACGGTGCCGGACCGGAGCCGGACCGGCTTCGGCCCGACACCGCGTGCGCATCGGGCCGCCATGCTTTTCTGAACTAAAATCAGCATCAAAATAGAACACGCGGTTTCAGTCCGGCGCAGGCACGGTTTTCATAACAATATGCGCTCCGGCGCCGGTCCGGTTCCGGCGTCGTCTACATGAAGCCTCAATCGCAACGATACAACTCAGTAGACAAACTGGTAGATCATAATATCGTCTTTCCTTTAACAGGTTACAAATTTAAAGTTCCGAATGTTAATTCATTGCTATAAAAATTATGATTATGTGTATCAATAGTTGACTATGTTTGGTTTTGAATCCTATTTAATTCTTACCAAAAACAATGAAACTGTTTGAAATCACAATTTCCAATGGTCAGTAAAGGAGACTAAAGAAGGTCTTAAATTGCAAAAAGAAAAAAAAAGGAAATTAACTGAGCATGTAACTTCTAAGTTGTATCGTCGATAATGTATGAAAAAATCAATATGCAATTATAAAATGTTAATATTTTACTGAATATTATTATCTATTTATATTTACTTTATAAAGTTCATGTTCCAGTGCACGCTTACTCTCTTATCGTATTTAATTCAAAGTATTCCCTAGTTTGTATTTATACAGTCCTTATATCGTTGATCTTACTGATGTATTCTACGGTTAAAAACAAATTAGTTTTATTCAGACTTGATCTTGATTTTCAATATGAATTATTCTGTAATATCAGAGTCAGCCAGAGTATCAACGCTTAATGGCGATATTTAATGAAACATTCGCCATAATATCAACTTATATTTATTGTATGTATTTGTTTTTATATAAATAATTGTCTATAAGTTATAATTTCGCACTGAATTAGTTGGAATTGCCTTTTTAAATATTCTGTTATGTGTTGTGTGTTGTTTAAAAATGTCTGGTCGAAACGTAAAATGTATTCGAGTATTTCATCATTCCGGTCCTCGAGTACCTACGTCGTAGATATCGTGATTCATGCCAGTTGAATATTTTATGTAAAACTCATAATTACTCATAAGTATTCTTACAAAATAAAAGGAACTGTGATAAACCATCACCAATGAAAGTCGCATAGTTCTATACTGGCATGACTTGTTATGTGAGTGTATTAGGCTAAAAAGCTCTCGAGTACAAATAAATTTAATGAAAGTAAATAAAATTGATGTAATTTTTGCTTTAAATCACTAGACGAATGAAATAAAATCGAAATATTTTTGTTACTGCAACACTTTTATTTCTATAACCTTACGTTGGAAATATAAAACTGAAAATTACTGAAGAGCTAGGTGGTTCGGTCTTCCCTGGGCCGGACGAGGTCGGGCGTGGAATCCCAAATCCGGTCGAACTCTCTCTTGAGGTTGGCGACGACGGTGGGCTCGGAGGTAAGCACGGTCATGTCGCGGTTGCAGTTGACGCGCGCGGCGTCGTAGTCCAGGGAGCCCAGCAGCGCCAGCGCGTGGTTGGCGCCTGCGCCCGCGTCCAGCAGGATGAACTCGTGCTGAAGCCGCTGCGCCGACATCACCTTCACCTCGATCCCGGTGCAGAAGAACTGCGTGTTCAGCTTGCACAACCTGTCGCTGTTGTGAATAGCGATCCGAACCCTCGCCCGCTTCTTCTGATGCACCGTGATCAGGCACTTGGCCATCGCCTCGCTGTCGAGACTCGGCACGCACACGTCCACGGTCCGCGTGGCGTGGGCCACCACGTAGTAGATGCAGAAGAGATTCTCCGCGCCCACGTCGTGCACTCGGCGGCCCTCCTGCTCGCCGTATAACAACACTTCGTTGATTGTACCGTTACTTTGTTTTTCGATTTTCTTCCTCACTAACTTCAGTGCTAGTCCACATAGCACTGGTCCACTAAACGCTAAAGTGTTTTTCCAATTAATTGTATTCATACTTATTCTTTATTATTTTATTCTTTTATGAATTACTTCTGCTTAGCGTGATTACTTACGAATGACAGTTATAAATAAAAATATTTTTTCTTATACCCTCATTTCTAATATCATTTGGAAGAAAAGCAATGTAACAGTACAGTGCATGGGTGAGAAAAATTTTCTTCAGGCGTTAACTCGAAGATGTATTATATATGGGCAGATGGGCTATCTATACAATATATGCAATAATTAAAATAATCAACTTCAACAGTCGGTGCAATTTTTATAAAAACATACTTGTTTAAATTGTGCCGAGTTTTGATTCGATTGTGTATTACTTACCTATCTAAAAAAAATGTAATATGTAATTATGAATGAATTGCAATAGCGTTCAATATCATGGAAATAATTTCAATATACAACTCAGACAATATTTGAGCGTGATTGGGAGTCTAGTTTTTTAATTGAACGTCATTGATGAATTGCTAAGATATAATAATAAGCTAAAAATATTTATCTGTTTTTTTTAGAAATAATAAATTGATCCACAAAAAAATTGTAGGCTGGCATTTAAAATACTAAGTTAGCATCTAACTTAGTAGTTTAGGTGCTAACTTAGTATTTTTGTGGGTAAGGTTGGGTTAGATCGGTGATCAATTAAATACAAACCTTTTTTTTGCATAATAAATTATTATCATCAATAAAACCTTTACGACCTTTTCACTTAATCACATCATTGACAAACAGAAAAAATTGACAGCACAGTTTTCAACTGTTCAGCCGTGCCCGTTTGTATAATAACTTTTGTTTACACATATTAGATGTTTTGTGTTAGTGCGTAGTGGAGTGTCGGGTATTGTACGCGCTTGATGTCCGCGGTGCAGTGAATGCAGTGATGTCTCAGCGGGCGCGGAAGGGGGCGCCCACGGCTTCGGGCGACTCGCAGCCCAACCCGAGCAAGCCGGGCCACACGAGCCGCAGCAAGATACCGAAGAGCCTGCGGTACGATCTCGAGAATGCACTGGTCGGGGTAAGTGCCTAGCTGTATACTTAAATGCTAAGATTAGTTGGTTGACAGTCACGTATCCTACTTAAGCTGCCCGCCCATGTCAGACTTTTTGTAGGACCGATAATCGGTGACCTATTTATTTCTATGGTATTTCTGATCGACTTTTTGTAGGACGTGTGCGTTGCTCTATTGCTATCAGTACGTTCTATTTGTCACCTACAAAAAGTCTGTCACCGATTATCGGACGTGGGCGGGCATCCTTATGGTAAAGAGTCTGAGTCGAGAAGCGTCGCTCAATGTGCTGCCACATTGTAGGCTCCTTTAACTTGCGAGCCTTTGATTTTAAGTATTCTGGCTTACACAATAATATTACCTAAACACATTAGCTAGCCAATTGGACTTTGAAGAAGTGCAACGTCCAAAGTCTAAAGCGAGAATCGAATCCACGGCCTCCGCGTTTTACCTACTTAACCCTAGCGGCTTAGCCACTGCTCCACGAAGGCGGTCCTTCCTGTATAGTGATTGACATGGAATTAGTTCCACAGTGTGTAAAGGAACACAGGTCCAAGGTTTATATCATTATGCCATATGACCACAAATATTATGTTCTACAGAACAAATACTAATGTTCTTCATATTAATGTGTAAGTTTCCTTAAGTCCAGCTTCAAATGAAGTACTTGGTTTGCTAGTCACCATGAGAAGCAAGCCCGCGTATAAGCAAGTACCGCTATTCTTATTTCTTGCATTATAGCGATTATTTTTAACTGCAAAGAATCTGCAGTATACGCAGAAACCGCGCGCACATACTCGTAAATGCGTGACTCTCAAAGCAGAAAAATTGAGACACATCTTAACGCGGTAGTTTATTGATTGCATTGTTGTAGCTCTGCGACGTGTGGTTCGAGGAGATCAAGCCGCATCTGGTCCGGAACAACATAAAGGTGCACGTGCACGGCGGCGGCCCCGCCAGCGGCGACCACCGCCGCCTGCCGCCCGGCGCGCCCGGCTGCTCCCACCTCGACCCAGGTGCTGCCCCCGATGTACGGGCTCTCCCGCTCCGACATCACACACATAGGCATACAAACTAAATAGGCATCGATTAAAGTCTACCATGAATGATATTCTTAAATCGTTATCCTATGATGAAACCGAAAAATTGCTAAGGGTCACCACATGAAGAACATTTTCTGTTCTTTGCTCATGTTTTTTAAATTAATTTCCCCTTCCAGGCCATTATTATTCCATTGTTATTCCTGCTGTTTCCTGTTTCCCCTGATAAAGTGGCACAACCATTTAACACCTACTGTTATGTTGTCTTTTTTATTGCGCTTTTACAGTAACAACTAGTATTAATACACATCTCTTAAATTAATCTCATTCCTTACATGATATCCAGAAATATATGCACTTATACATACACTAAATACACTTACTCATTCATTATTGTTTATTCCAGTTTATTCTTACCGTTTTTTGACTTGTTAATATGTCCGGAGTATAATCCTCTTAATTTTTCTTCACTCAATTGTTTTCCGTACTGTGGTCACAATCAGTTCAAAGTATTTTTGTTGTATGCAATGATGTTTTTGGTTGTATGCTTTTTAGAATTACCCTACAATTCATTGACATTTTTTTACCGCAAACCCGACTTTGGTTAATATGTATTACTCGTTTAAATGTGTATTAGTCGTATTATAGCAAGACCCTATATCTCGGGGTGGAAGGTTGATACCTTTGATTCAGGATATTATCCTAGTATGGGTATCGACCTGCCATAATCAATCTGTGTATTTAAGATTAATATTGCTGTACTTGAGTTTATAATTTATTATAATTTAATTTAATTCAATTTAATTTAATTATAGTATAAAATTGTTATCCACTCACTATGTACTAGATGTAAGTTCTAAACTCTGTAAAATGATGATTATGGTGAGAAATAAACGTTATTATTATTATTATTACATTACCGACGCACTAAACGATGTTCTTACACCACCATGTCACTACCAAGCAATGGTCACGCGACCACCGCCGCCTGCCGCCCGGCGCGCCCGGCTGCTCCCACCTCGACCCAGGTGCTGCCCCCGATGTACGGGCTCTCCCGCTCCGACATCACACACATTACCGACGCACTAAACGATGTTCTTACACCACCATGTCACTACCAAGCAATGGTCACGCGACCACCGCCGCCTGCCGCCCGGCGCGCCCGGCTGCTCCCACCTCGACCCAGGTGCTGCCCCCGATGTACGGGCTCTCCCGCTCCGACATCACACACATTACCGACGCACTAAACGATGTTCTTACACCACCATGTCACTACCAAGCAATGGTCACGCGACTACCGCCGCCTGCCGCCCGGCGCGCCCGGCTGCTCCCACCTCGACCCAGGTGCTGCCCCCGATGTACGGGCTCTCCCGCTCCGACATCACACACATTACCGACGCACTAAACGATGTTCTTACACCACCATGTCACTACCAAGCAATGGTCACGCGACCACCGCCGCCTGCCGTCCGGCGCGCCCGGCTGCTCCCACCTCGACCCAGGTGCTGCCCCCGATGTACGGGCTCTCCCGCTCCGACATCACACACATTACCGACGCACTAAACGATGTTCTTACACCACCATGTCACTACCAAGCAATGGTCACGCGACCACCGCCGCCTGCCGCCCGGCGCGCCCGGCTGCTCCCACCTCGACCCAGGTGCTGCCCCCGATGTACGGGCTCTCCCGCTCCGAAATCACACACATTACCGACGCACTAAACGGTGTTCTTACACCACCATGTCACTACCAAGCAATGGTCACGCGACCACCGCCGCCTGCCGCCCGGCGCGCCCGGCTGCTCCCACCTCGACCCAGGTGCTGCCCCCGATGTACGGGCTCTCCCGCTCCGACATCACACACACCATAGTCCTATATCGTTTCTCCACACCGGAGATTTCCGCTAGAAATTTCCTTAAAATTTGATGGAGGAGGCTTATATCCAGAAATAGGCATCGTTTAGTTAGATGATGATAAATAAATAATCATAACGTTTTCACGTTAGGACTTCATTACTTCATGCCCTAGCTATCAGCACCGGATTTCACGCAAGTAGGTATTATAACTCATAGTTTTTCAGTTTGATAAGTTTCAATATTTTAAGAACTTATAAGTTGTAAGGCCGATCAATCACCGAGGCGTGTAAAGAATTTAGTACGTAGTGAAACGAACGTCTCTCCTCACCTCAGTCAGCATTAATGGTGTTTTAAAGTAGGTCCTACCCTACCCAAAAAAGGTCCATTGATAGACGAAAATAAGCCTAGGTACCTATTTGTATCTAATATAGCTATGTTGTGTTGTGCAGCGTTATCAGCAGGCGTGTGCCAACTCTGCCGGCTGCTGTTCAACGCAGCCAACAGCATCGAGAGCGCGGTGTCGCAGGCCGCCAGCGCTGCGCCGGGCCTCGTCGCCGCCCCTCTCGCCGCCGCCGAAGCCGCGCTCCTGCCTTCCGGTGAGACACTCTTCTTGTAATGGCTGGACAATGTTCAACATAAATCATTGTGTGGTGACTTGATTGCAATGATCAAGGCCTTTGCCCTTCAGTGGGCCATTAAATAGGCTGACACTTTTTTAAAAATAAATATGGATTTTTTTTATCTTATACTTAACCTTACCATAACCTTGGCTGCTCACTCCCTATCATGTAGATACAAGTCACACTTGCTCGTTTGCCTCCCTGTTTCTTAACACTGAAATATCTATTAGTACGATTGTTCTAAAGTTGTGTAACAGGAAATAATACTCAGGTAGGTTTTGGCGTTTATTTTTTTTTATAAAGATAGGTTATTATTAAAATGTTTCACTAGGCAACCAAAGGTTTATACTTCAAATACATTGAATCATCTATGGATACTTTATACACTCGTGTAGAATCCATATCGAACCTGTGACCCGCAGCCGCGAAGGCCGCAGCCGCGTCCGCCGCGCCCGCCGCCGCGCGACTACCGGACGCCGCGCCTCTGCCGCACCTATAGTGTCCTGCCTTCCCCACGTTTTGGAAACCAGCCCAGGAGGACGCAAACTGCCAAACCACAGTTATATGTACGTATTTCGTCTTTAACTTGTCCTACCTTCATTATACTGGAGTAGGTGTTTTTTTTAATATTCGTAATAGGTACGCATTTTTAATTTAACTGCCAATCCTCTTTGTCGTGTTATTTAAAACCTACACCAGTTGTTGATATTTTTAGATAACAATGTTTGCCTATACCAAGCCGTTGAATTTCTTAACTATTTATAGGTATTTGCATCTCTTTTGTTTACATGGAATGTATATTTTTGTACGTTTCTTGAGCGAGAAAATAGCCGATAGTAAGTCGTTCTCTCGCCGGCGGTGGGACATTTGGGACAACTGCCTTATTGAAATCCCCATGTATTTTTTGACTCTCGGTCTATAGCGGAACGAGTGGGAAATAAAAAGTTCCGGGACGACCGGGAAACAATCAATGAATGTGATTTTTCTATATCTGTTTTTATGTCATTAAAATAATGACGTACACTGAGCCTCTGATCAACCTTTGCAAATCTGTCAAATTCCTGAAACCAATTTTCGGCTTAAATCCATCGCATAAAGTTGTACCTATTCCTAGTAAGACTTTTTGACAGAATTGTAAAGGTTGATTCGTGGCTCACTGTACCATTGAGACACTTAACCAGGAAGCTTCGCTCAATATGTTGCAACACTGTAGGCTCCTCTGATGCGAACCTTTGATATTAAGTACACTAGCTCCCACATTATTATTGCCGGCGCACAACCACGACTATTTGGTGAATTGTTGCATCTTTAGGGGTGATAACTAGCCAGCATGGCTCAAAAGTCTTGACCACTACTAACCTGATCCAAGACGGAAATCGAACCCACGACCTCTCGGGTCTTAACCCGAACGGTTAAGCTACTGTACAGAGGGGGGGGGGGGGGGGGGTAATGTTATTTAAAGGAGAAGACAGTGACTTCATCATATCGTTTTTCCTATAAAGACGTTGTTTCAGCGCAACCATGCGAAGCGGAAGCCAAAGACAGCAAACAAGTCTACTCAGACTTCAGTGTCTTGCATTGAAAGTAGCATTATACCGAGGAAGGACATGAGAACAGCGCGAGGCGTGGAGCCGGCCCTTTGCCCGCGGTGTCCTGGTACCACCGTGCTCCCGAAACGCTATCGGAAGAACGAGCTGCCGTCTTCTCCTTTATTTAAAGATGTAAGTAGCATCTCTGCACATCACTATCTTGCATTGCAAGCAGCATTCTACCCAGGAAGGACATGAGAACAGCGCGAGGCGTGGAGCCGGCGCGGTGTCCGCGGTGTCCTGGTACCACCGTACTCCCGAAAGGCTATCGGAATAACGAGCTGCCATCTTCTTCTTTATGTAAAAATGTAAGTCACAACTCTGCATACATAATTTATATTTTATGTTATAGTCGTATCCTACAGCAGGCTTGAACACTAAGCAACTTTTCAAGAGTTAACTCGCCATAAACCTAAAAAAAGATGTACGTCTCCCTGTCCTCTTTTATAACTATTCCTGGACAATATTTCACAGCGTTGTCCAGCCCCAAATAAGGCCTAAAGTATAGGTTTTACTATAGGTGTCATCAGACAACGGATAAATATGACGTATGCAGGGATCGAACCCGCGACCTTTTGTTGTGATAACCGACTTCTCAATTTACACTAAATCACTAGTATCACAGGCGCTGCGCCGATGTCCACACTTTTGTTTTGTATTAGTGACTAGTCACCATTGCAGTGAATATGAAATCAGCCGCTCCTGACGTAGATACATTTTGTATCATTTTACTCACAAAGAGACGTTCATGCACACAAATCTTGGTATCGTACGGGGATCGAACCCGCGACTTCTGGTGTAATATACTTCTAAACTTCTAATTCTAAATAAATCATTATTTTATTTGTAGGACTTAATAGACATAATCGCTAAGAAGAACGACATGCAACTGAAGCTGATATTCAAAAGCCCTCCCCGGGAAGAGTCCTGCTCCTCTTTGAATCTAGTGCCGGCTCAGTCCGTACGACTTCAGAATCGTACCGCCAAGAAAATTCCCTGGAGGTGAACAAAGCCCATCTTAGTAGAACTTTTAAAATTGGTTATGATTTTAAGATACATGAGTATAGAATAGCTAGCTATATTTTTACTGACTCTTATATGACTGAAAATCCTACCGGAAATAAACATTTTATTAATTTTCTTACAATGATGCTCATTGCTTTAATACCATGGAATAAGCTTCAAATATAACTATGTACCTATTTTATTTAAGACTTTTTTCTCCTAAAAGTTCGCCTATTTGTACACATAATCTTATAATTTGATTTTGAAGTGGGGTTGGAAATTGAGGCAATGAGGCAAATGAAAGGCACAATGTGGAAACTTCTATTTTATATATGTAGTTGCATAACTCTCTGATTTTTGCTGGAATTTCCATTTGCTGTATTATAATGCGTATTCATACTTATATACTTTGTTACTTTATACTATTGTTAAGTATTAGATTATTTCATTGCATAAATAAACTTGAATTATGTTGTATAATTTGTTTTTTTCAATGTTGATAGTAATTACGACATTTTAATGGCTATTGAGTTTAAAAGTGGCTCTCAGCACGTCTCATAGCATGAGCTGCATTTCAAATAAAACGTGGGAGAATCATCACACGTTTTCTTGTTTGTTACAGATTTTGAACAATGTCTTATGTTTCTCACACTTTTGCTTACCATACGATCCGATGTTTCTTAGGTCTGATTAGTGTTAAAGATAAATATGTCTCATTTTGAGATACTCGATGAAAGCGGCGATATCTCCGAAGTCGCTGCTCGGGTCGTGTATTGTTAGGAGGAAAATAAACGACACATTACTCACGCGACACTTTTTAATTGGTATACAACTTCCTTACTTCTAATTCCTTACTTACGACTCTTTACAAAATTACAACAGACGTATCGACTATAAAAGGCAGTACAGGGAGTGCTTTTCACACGAATAAAATAATTTACAAAACAACAGTCGAACATATACATCACGCTCACTAGAACTAAATAAATAACTCGCACGTCACCGGGCTTCGATCGCGACCGCGACAGCGGCGAGCCGTCCGGCCGGGGCCGAAGCGCGCACGCTCTTTGGATCCGAGAAGAGTTCATGCAACGTCCTCGCGTCACTCGCACCCTCGCACTAGTTCGTGTGCTTGACGTAGTCCGTCTCGTAGTAGGCGGCGGCATGCGCGCCCTTGCGGTCCAGCGCTCGCACGCGCACGAAGAGGAAGGCGGCCACTAGCGACGCCACCACCAGGACCAGCAGCAGCATGACCAGCCCCGCCACGAACGACGGCACCGACATGCAGATGGTCTCGGGGTCCGTCGCCGGCGACTGGATCACCACCGTCTCATTCCCCGCGGCGTTGTTCAGCGCGAAGTTCACGTCGCCCGGCGCCACCACTTGGATGGTGCGACTCGTGTTCACGTCTGTCATCTCTTGAGCGTCTCGTTTGTAAATTCGCGTCGGCGTCGACGTCTCCCTCCGCCTTCTCACTCCCACTAATCTCTCTGGCAAGTCCTCCACCGAGCGAGGACGGCCACCTAGAGTAGCTAGGTTTCCGTGAGCTTCGTCTTTCCTCTTGACGGTGTTGTAAACTCCACGGCGACCGGGAGGAGGCGGAGGCGGTAGATTGACTTCATCATCGTCGCGCGCGGGCGCGGGTGATGAGGGACTAGGAGCGTTTGGTGTGGAGGAAACTTGTGCTTGTGGAGGTGGCACGGCGTCGTCGCGCTTCTCGGAGAAAGATCCCGTGGCATCGGCCGGATGCCTGGGGTCGGGGAATGCTGGCGGCACTCCATACTCTGAGTGTGGCGACGGTGGAGGAGGTCCATACTCGGCGTGTGGTGAATTTGGCACTCCGTACTCTCCAGCAGAGAGAGTATTGCCGCCGAGTAGTGGGACTCCGTAATCAGCTCCGAGGCCGCCGCATTTAGGTTCAGGACAGTTATATCTGCATACTTGAATAACACATTGGAAGTGAACATTCATCGAGTCAGGGAATTTGAAGGCTTGGAAGTATGCAAATGATACAACAGAAGCCGAAGGTCCGAAGTTCTTAATCTTCTGGAATTTGCTCATTATTTTAGGTCTAACAACACATCCATATTGGTCAACCAATTGTATAGGTGCTCGTTTACCATCGTGTGCAACACAGTTACGTACGAGCATGTCGAATTTGTTCTCGTCGTCCTTAATGGCAAGCACCATTGTCATAGTCTGTCCTATTTTGACAATACCTGACACTTCTGAGGCCCAGGGTCCTTTTCCGACCTGAATTTGCATCCAGCACTGCAGGTTGTCTCCGAGAAAGTTCGCCGTGACGGCGTGCAACATATCCACTTGGAAAGGTCTGAATGTAACTGCTTTTTCGTAGAAGTCGTACCACGTGCATCGCAATTTTCGAGCCTGATCCCAAACTTCTTGAACGTAAGGGTCGTATTGTACAATAATCGTGTTTTCGACGTATGAGCCGCTAGGAGTGGGACTTCCATAGCTAGCTACGTTGTGGTTTGCGGAACTCGACATTCCGCAACTGTTGAGGAAGATTTCAAAAGTAGCACTTAGATGTCCCGTCCCTGGTTTTAAATGCATACAGTGTGGATCACTGTAGAATCCCTTAGAGAATATCATTCCATAGAAAGGTCTGTCGAACTCGATGTTGACACGCATGTGGGTTTTTTCGCATTGAACTTGGAGATGTTTAATTTTTGGACTATCTGGAGTTGCGAGGGGCCACGGGTCATCTGTGTGGGCTGGAGGCAAAGGCGGGCCGTAGCCGCCCCCAGCGCGGTGTTCTAGGGGTAACGAAGCTGAGTCCACGGGTGGCTCGCATGTTGCTTCCTGGAAACAAAAATATATAGGAGTTAGAATAGAGAATATATTAGTATAGAGGCTTCAGTCATAATTATGATGAAAGATGATTAGAATCATCAATACCAATATTACCAATGAATATTTGAAATGAGCCTGATCACGTTATGTGGTTGATTCGATATTATTAGAATAGTGAAATGCGTGTCGTGGAAAATCGGTTTCCGTTAATGAATATGCTTAGGAAGTAGCGGAATATAGGCACGTTTTTTTAAATGACGAGTTGTGTGTCCGTTTAGTGGTTTGCGTACGAGCAGAGCGCATTCCTGGGCGCGTCGCAGTCTAGTTGCGCGGAGCGGCGCGTGCGCGTCTGCGCGATCTCGCGCCGCGGAGCGTTCTTTCCGACTTTCTACACTGATGGATAGCTCGCGCAAGCAATTATAATATTAATCAGCGCAATCATACTGCCTAGATGAGTTCCGCGGCTGCTTTCACGATACTCTGCTACATTCTGCTCGTGTTATTTAGCGGGCCAATTTAACAATTGAAATTATGAAGTTAATAACTTTATAATATGAAGCTAAATTACTTTATAGGAGTCGTTTATAACTACGCGTTGCAACTTTTTTAGGTGTTCTTGTATGATTATGGGATTGCTTTTAGCTTATTTACGGTTAAATTATAACTTGTGAATAGCTATTAAATAATCTCAGGCCTAAATTACTAGATTGTTAGCTTCATTGTGGATAAAAGTTATAATTGTAAATAAGATAAGTCTCATTTATATTTATAGTATTTAATTTTATTAAGTCTACAAATTCAGATTCCGTTTAGCTGAAGGACTAACAGCATTTGTGTAATCTTGAAGTATGGTAACATTATGTAACCATAATATAATAACTAACTAAAAATCCCTACACTAACCCTACTTATTAACAGTATTTACGATTGCAGTTATGTACTTAAAAGTATGTAATTGACCACTCACTATCCAATTTTCCGATTAAATATAGATTGATGAATACAAGATATGGTAAACCTAGATTTTATTCCTCAGTGGTACGGTGGGTCTAAAACCGTACCACCGAACAAATAGGGTTGTGGGAAAGGGATAACTACTGATAAGGAAAAGATTAAATGCAAGCTCAGTAAAACCAGACTATACTTGGGTGGGATCCAGCCAGAGATATTATGGGGTGAGAGCGGCGACAGGTGGACCATATATGAAGGCCGAGAATAGGTGCAAGTGGTGGGTTACCTCTGCCGGCATGTGCAATATTCGCACTGTAATGCTACGCAATATTAGTATTTACCCTCAAGAGTATACGGGCGAGATTGTTGCATCAATGCAAGCGCTAACGTTTTCTAAACCGGTTAGAAATTACCCACTGATCGAGATTGTCAATTGCGGAAGAAAACACTGGACCTATAAACATGCAAGCCTATGACAAATAGAGCTTTCTTTGACGACTCTCGCGAAGGTCGCGTTGCTGGAACACCTTGGTCTTACCGTAAAGGTGATAATTGGAGGTGTTTCGAGATATATTTTTAGACCTTCCTGTCTGAAGAATAGCACACGTACCTGAGTTTGATTTGTTAAATACGTGAGACCACAAGGCGAGAAAGGTGATTAATGTCCCTAGCTGTTAATTCTGTTTTTGACATAAATCTAAACCGTTGATTAACAAAAAAAATTATAAGTATATAAACCGACAATTTCGTGACATCCACAAATAGACAAGTAATGTACTTCTGCAGTCTGACTTATCTAACCACTAACTTTAGTACTCAAAATTATGATCATACAAATTACGTAGCCGCGGTAACAGGAAACTACTACTTAATGTTGAAGATTACATAGGATGATCCGTAGTAATTGATAACACGATGTTAGAGATGAGCGTCAGGCATGCGTCAGCGCAGGTGTGCCTCAGGCCCGCAGGTGAAAGTACCTCGCCGCATCCGTTTCCCCACGGATGCACGGATGGGCGAACGGATGCAAACGGACCCCCAAAAACGGTTAAGTCACAGGAAGAGTTAATTCCTAAATAACATGTGCAAAGTTTCCCAACGGTTGTGCGGCTTCTTTCAAATTAAACGGGTGCAAGTTTATAGGGGCTTTTGCATGTTTATAACGGACTTAAAAAGCTTTTGTAAATATTTGGAATGTTTTACTTAAATTAAAATTGCTATTATTTAGCAGTATTACAAAACAAATTCTATGTTCCATGAATTCACGAGAAAACTTGAAATTGAAGGCTCTGGCATTCCACATTATTGTAATTTTTGCAAGTCGCGCTTGTGCTTTTTTAACAAAAAAATATTTTTTGTGGCTTAAAACTTAAAATTTGTATATTTTTTAAGGCGCGCAACACAATAAATGAATGTAAATACTTTGATCTGATTTCTGTAAACAACGATGTCTATAAAAATGGGTTATGTCCATACACGCCTTGATGGTCTAGTGGTTTAAGTACCAGGCCGAGATCCCGGGTCCTGGGTTCAATTCCCGGGTTGAGCTAACTTTGTGTCGGTTCTTTTGGACACAGCTCGGGTTTGTGATCACCAATCCGCTTTTGGCAAGCGTGGTGATTAAGCCAATACCCATCATTGTAGCGATAACTTGATTTCAAGGATGGAGGCCTTTGCCCTGCAGTGGGACAAAAAAGTCCATACAACGAACAAATACTAAGTCTATCACAGGATTGTTGATAAGTCGCATTTAGGACTAACCATGCTCTATGCCCGTTACAACCAAAACCGAAACACAATATTTGCTAAAACACAACGCGAAGTTTATCAAAATAACTAAGTTTGAAGTTGGAAGATAAAAATCTGTGCTAGGGAAATCAAAAGACCCGTAAGTAGGTATTAGTAATCTCTCACGTTCTAAAAATCGACAAATCACCTACTCGATGACGCTTATCGACTTAACCAGTCTAGATATTATGCAGTTTAATTTTCATCAATTTCCATCAACATTAATTATACACTGCATAATTAAGTAAGATCTAGATTCTAGATTGATATAATCTCTGCATAAAATGTAGGACAGCTTTGAAATATTGCTTGAAACCTATGAATTCTGTTGACCTGATTAACGAATCATTTCATATTAAAGTTGATAAATTTGCAAACTGTTATTCTGGCCTTGTTTTTGGTCTTTAATGAGTTAATTTAATCAAACTCATTGTATATTAAATTACAAGAATAAATGTTCTATATATTGTCGATGTAAGTTACGTTTTTATTAATTTTATATGGCTTCCTAATAATGCAAAATTGAGATTATGGTTTGAATTAAATACTCCTAATGTTCTTTTAAAAATAATTTATTTCGATATAGATTCACGCTTTAAATGTATCTACTACATTTTTTTTTTATATAACGGGGTAACATGAATTTAATACAGCCTATGAAACAGAGTTTATTTTGGTTTAAGAAAGTATTGGAACCGGAGTATCGGAAAGCGGCACAAGAGAAAAGAATCAAGTGTTTTCCGAATTGTCAGAACCAGTTTTAAGGGGATAGGGATACATTTTATTAATTATCGCATTCATCATCATCATCATCTCAGCGAATTCCCGAGTGCATTCAGTATGAAAAGGTCAGGGACCGCTTCGACTATGATCCTAGATTTGACAAGCCTGGTTATTGCCATCTGACCTCGGTAACCCTTACAAGGGAAACCAGACCTACTTGGAACATAGTCGGGACCAACAGAATTCTTTTCAGACATTCAGGTGATTCAACCTGCAATGTCCTAACCATAGAGATCTAATTAGTTTCTGTTATCTATGGTTCTAACCAAACTGGAAACATTCACACAAAGTGATGCTCCCCGCGGGACTCGAACCCACAACCTCCGTGTTTTAGAGCCCAAAGGTCTAACCATTGTACCACGGAGGCAGTCATGTAATTTAATTAATTACCGCATTATAAAGGTATAATGGCTGAACGAATTTATAGGTAATTTGGTTTTTTAACACCCTATCCAACGGGAACATACATCAAGACACCAAGCCTGCCCTATTCGCCAGGGCTCGTGGTTTCGAATTCCACCCAGGATAAAATATCAATGTTATGAACATTTGTGTTTGACCTGTATCTGGATGTTTATTTGTATCTAAGTATATATTTGTGGTATCATCGTTGTTCCCATAATAATAAATCATAAAAGGGCCCAGTCACAACGATAGGCAATATTGGAAGTTTTAATTTAAAATTCTAATAATGTCATCAACATTTGTTGATAACATTATTAGAATTTTGTGTCGATATCTTCAAAATGGGATAACAGCACATTTTGTATTATTATACTTTATGAGTCAATTGTAAATTAATGTCCGATAAATTAATACTAACATACAAACAACACAGAAAAGTTTTCTGAATGAGATTTGCATCTGTGACTAGGGATCACAAATGCAGGGCAGGCAGCTCTTAGGGCAGGGTCAGCCCAAATTCGCTATTGAGTCAAGTTTACGCTTACATAACCTTTAAATTGAATGGGACCTGCAAAGGAAACTTGTCTACTTACACACTTAAGTGCAAAAATTGGTACACAGTGGATGAAAGTTGTTTAAATTATCGTGAAATGAGTAAAACCGGATTTTTGTTTTCGTTCCATTTGCAAAACCGAACAAGGTCGAGGTTATTTATGTTTTCGATGGTCGTGTTATCTAAGTCCTTGAAGTACAAAGAAATTTCTCTATAGCTTATTCGCGTGTACTAGTAGAAAGTTATTTGCGCTTGTAATGAACGGTCTTTGACCCGGCTATTTATAGCGGATATGCAAACGGAATTGTTCAGTGCGAGTGTTTTAACAGCGATTACGATGTCGAAAGCATGTTTTGGGTATATCTCGGGTCCGTGAACCGTAGGTCACGAATTAGCACATACGTCACTCGTCAGTTGTAAGCAGTTTTTAACAAATATTTTGAAACTATTATTACAAATTACAAACGTTGAGGCTTAACATTAAATATTTTATCTCTTGCGCTAATGTATGACTTACAGATTACAATTATTGCACTCATAAATATTTCAAACATGCAAATATAAACTTTGGAATCATAAAGTAATCATTGAAAATACCTGTTTGCACCATTTTATACGCAAACTATAGTAAGTTCATTGAAAAGACTTCAACGGTCTACCCGTAGCAGAGATACTACGATACGATGTTTAAACATTGCTACGATATAAATGTCATTTTGAAATAGGTTTGTCATGCCATAATTTACTTTATCTGTGGAATTTGTATATTATTTATATATGTTTTTATTTAATAGTACTTTTTTAAATATGCTTGCAATAAAAGTAAAAGCGACATCCCGTAACCTAACGGGCTGATTCGCACCACAATAGTGTTGCGACAAAAACTTCCGGGGATGTGCAGTATGCATTTATGTAGTTAGTGTCCCACAGACGCGGGCGGGTAGCATTGTTCGCCGGGACGTGGGAAGTGTGCTCGGTGCGTGGCATCGCGCGTGATCACCCGCGACCTCACTGGGATGCTCTTAATTGTCTGAGCTTGAGCTTTCCTACGCTCACCTCGCGTGGCCCGCATGCCTTAATGAGCATTATGTCTGTGTGAAACGTGACAACTTGTGAGGACTTTGAATACCACGGCTGATTTTTAAACGATAATGCGAAATGTATGTTTGTAGTCTTAATGTAATGAGAGGTCGTGGGCTTGGCTGTATGATAAAATCGCAGGGTTGTTTAACATTGTAACTATTTTTTGTGTCTTCATTAGTGTCAGATAAATCTAAACTAATAACTCAATTTAGCATCGTATACGTGTGCAATCTTAAAACTACATATAACTTGTATATATGATTACTATAGGTACAGTACATTATTATTTGTATCTGTTATCAAAGGAAAACTTATAAATACACTGGTTCACAGTCAAAATCCTAAATTAGAGAAATAATATCCGACCGCTCTTGTAAAAAACCGAGCCATAGTGACACCAATTTCCTATAACATTTAATTATCCTTAGCAACAATAGATTACCAGGCCACTTACTATTGGCAACACTCCTGGAAATTAAAAACAAAATGATCAAATTAAAGAAAAAATACATAAACTTTTACATTTCAGTTACTTCTACCTATAGTGGAGAGTCGCCGTTTAAGTTATTTTTATTGTTAACTATACAACGAACCATTTTATTAACGGATGTAGCACGACGAGATTGACCAATATTAACACTCGTAAGTATGTTGTGAACAACTATATACCTATTTATGCCTGATGGGATCACGTTTATGACGTTTCTCGCTTTGCATCTGATGTTTTACTAGACTGCAGAACATTTCAGTCCACTCGAAGATAAGCACGGAACTTTCTCTGATACTTAAACATCCATCAATACAGGTTTATGACAATACATGGGCACTTTTCACTTGCAACATAACGTGCCTAATGTCTTGGAGTGAAAATCGGTCTCGAAATAATTACATGCGTAGAACACGGGTTTCGTGCAGCGTGCAATCCGTCAATGATTAATACGCAGTGTTGCCATCTTAGTGGATTTCCACTTATACTGTTAACTGGTGGTTTAATCCTCCATTTATATAATAAAATCCACCATTTACTGATGAAATTTTGTTTTTAGTAGCTGAAGATTTTATTAGCTATTTATAAACATTTTATTTTAATTAATAAGACTGCATACATTCAGCCACGCCTCATATTTATAAATATCTCTATTCACTTATTGGTTCTATTTTTATTTTTCGACAGTTTATTACAGTATGCTTACTTATATACTTCTTATATAAAAATCAGGCAGACCTGATCCATTAAAAATATGATTCTTTTGTGGTCCACCCCTACAATATTTTGCAGTCAACTTGTACAAAACAAAATTTTTTTCGTGTAAAATGCAAGTAAAAAGGTTGGAACATAGGTGCTAGTGGGTTTCTGGTGGTTTTTAATAGTTGAATAAATTGTAGATCTAGTTTAGCTGTTGGCAACATTGCCACTACGCCACGGGCGTTTATCTCGCGCCCGCGCGGATCGGCGTGAACTTGACCCGAAGGGCAAGCGCGTGAGCACTTTCCCTTGCCACGGGAAAGAATTTCAACCATTCCGTAGGGTAAATATTCGCTGCGCGTTGTTAAGAAACAAATTCGCTTTTTTTAAACTTGAATATTTAATATATTGTAATATAGACATTAGACAAGTTAAGTTCGTCAGTTCGCGTCCTTTCGGCGTAGATTTGACGTGAATTTGACTATATGGTGGCGAACTAGCAAACTTATCCTATCGTCCTTTTGGACCCGTTTACCGGTGTCATATAAGTTCGTGGTGTTTTTTTTTGCTAACTTATGTTCATACGCGTTTGTGTTCACTTCGCGCTCCCAAGTCATTGAAGCATTTATGATAAAACTCTAGTTTTCTTGCAAGCCAATTAAACGTCTGTCTGTATGCCACACTATTACGCTTAAACAGATATCTAGACTTGACCTTCGACAGATAAATACTTTTCATTCAGGGATAGTGTCCAGGGATAACAGAACGCAGACAAATCCTCGGGTTCCCTAGTTTTATATACTCGTAAAAAGTTTTTGTTAACAAAACCTTTTATGATTTGGACGCAATGACAAATTCATCCGACCAAGTTAAAAAGCCATTTGACTTTTTTAAATAAATACCAAGTAACGTACAAAGTCACTTGTAAGTGTTACAACAAATAGTTGTTGTAGCACCCACTGTGGGCAGAACAAATTGATTGTTTCGAATGTCCGACTAATAAAATGCAACACGAAGTTTACCGCGCCCGACAAACGAAAGTGTCCGCCAGATCATACTTTCTTTGACAAATCACTTTCTAACATGAATAAGTGAGACTATTCATTACGACTTAACAGGCTTACGATTCAAACACTAGACTTTTCTTAATTCAGTTGCAAGTAATTTATTAAACGGCTGTATAAACAATTTTCTTGCTTCGTAATCGTAAGAGATATCGCAAAATCATATCATGTTTATTTAAAATTGTAAAGAGTGTAATACATGTTTCGTCACGTACAAAGATGAGTTAAATCATAATGCTTACCTATTGTAGAAACTTTGAGTTCTCATTAGTTTCTACATTACCTACTGTGATGAAAATGTTAAAGCTATACACGAGTCATGTACGTGTTATCAGGTAGGTACTAACATAACCACTAAGTTTGGAAGCTGTAGTACTACCAAAATATACAGATTCTATTGTTAATGTTATCGTTTTGACGACAAAAGCATTTTTCATCTCACTATACTTTGACTAGCAAACTGTTTATCACCAGGATATCTGATTACATATTCTATAACTGTACACCCAGTGAGCTCAAACTTATTATAATCAATAACCAGTTCGCACATTCGCTGACACTGATCAATCAACCGGTGATATAATCACGACGAGCATCGACACGAACTGTAATGTAATACTGGTAAGAATCGGCAAGCTTTACAAACTACACAATAGGGGTCGATTGAATGGTTAGTTCGTAATAGATTTTTGAAAAGTGATTATATAATATGGGACGATTGATTTCGAGCAGACGTAAGAGCAGATATAATCTTTTGTTGCGGACTCTGAGTCGTGTTTTGTGGGCGTTTGTATATTAAATATTTAATTTGATGTGGGGAATCCTTGTGCAATGACTTAGAGTTAACATGAATTTATCTGATTATACGACACTTGCGTTGTATTCCTTAAAAAAATCAGCCTTCTTTTTATCTCAGAATAAAGTCAACTACAAATGCCTATAAAAAAGTTAATCTAATTATGATATTTAAAAATATATTTATGTCACGACCATAGTAATTAAAATAAAAAGCCATAATTTTAGGTAGGTATCGGTCAAAAGCTCTTATTGCTAAAGACACTGATTGACAACTTTTCGAGTCTTATAAGATATCTGTATGTAATAAGATTATAGCCTCGTATTCTCACTATCGTACAATTTAGCAAAACGAAATCGCGGGCCAAAGTTACGTCAGAGGCGTTAAAGATGCGAAACCGTTTCCAGTGAAAGTGTTTAAAGGGTGTTTTGGCGGTCGCCGGCCGCGCGCGCGCCGTTTTAGCTCCGCCTTTGTGATGTAAATTATGACGTTTCTACATTGGAACTTGCGATGGAGATTCCAACGGGTAAAACAATATGGATCATTTAATGATAGCTTTTTCCTTTACAGTAAATGATGCATATATCAATAGATATATGCATTTTTATCAAACACCTTAACACCTACGAACGCTAAATAAGATAAATTAAATAAGATTTGAGGGGTCGCTTCTAACTAACACTAACTTGTATCTTTATCGAAATATAACGCGTTTATTATCCAGATTATTTAATTTTTATTACTTCTTATTTCTTACTGATTCGTGCTCCGTTGATTTAAGATAATAAATAAACGCAGTTAGCTGCCAATAGTCCGGTGTTTTGTGGATGTGCTAACGGAATCATTAGCCTACTTGCCGCAAACATGAGCGGAAAAAGCTGAATAATTCAAGAGTGAGCCGCAGACTGCAACACACGCCAGTGGTGCACCGCACGCACTATACGGAAATAACCCCTATTCAAACGATATTAAGCTCTAATATTTATAAATGTAGTGGCGTTTGCTCGCCCGTACAAATTACTCTCTGCATCATAAAACATCACTTATTTTCTGGTAAGAACAAACGGATCCACTTCGATTTAAAAATTCAGTAGTATATTAATTGTAGTTTATAGTTTTTCACGCGTTTTTAATTTCATTTTATGA
The DNA here is from genome assembly GCA_949319885.1 of Mecyna flavalis. Classification (NCBI taxonomy): domain Eukaryota; kingdom Metazoa; phylum Arthropoda; class Insecta; order Lepidoptera; family Crambidae; genus Mecyna; species Mecyna flavalis. The sequence continues at coordinate 8,827,136 of OX439426.1, forward strand.
TTTTATAAATGTCTTATCAAATAATATTATAATGACTTTTTGTATGACCCAAACAAATGAAAGAATAATTTAATTATGGTAAAGCATGTTTCACCTAAGTTTCCTTATTGTACGGTGTTATGACAATATTATATGTTTTAACAAAGTTATTATTTATCCAAAAAAATTATCTATAAAAAGGACAGATTTTTATAATCACATATTCAAACATCATTGACTCTACCATATCGAAAATTTCGTAATGAACATCGGTCAACAACTAAGTTGAATATTTATGCTACTCGTACTTGCTATAATTTTTCTGATAACAGTATTGTTATTATAATGCGGTCCGCCGCTGCCCAGTAGCTCGGTGGACTGTTAGGGGCGCTGTTATCCGCACTCCAGCGCAGATCCGAACGGGACCCCGAACGCGCGGGCCAGCGGCCAGCAATCTCCCGCAAACCGAGCCTTAGGTCTTATTATCCTCATTATCATCCAGTAATAACACTGAATACTGTTAGTTCACCATTCACATTTAAACTATTGATGCGACTGCTCGGCATGAGAATGCGTTTCAGGTTGCATTTAGAAGTTGTTTTTTGTTCATCGATTTTGATTTTTATATGACATATTTTGACTACATAATCACAAGAGATGATCTTTTCATATTGAAGAGAAAAATTCATTTTATTATTATTTTAAAAATATTTTTAAAATTATGTCTTAATTCAAAACTTGATCAGTAAGTAGAAGGTTTAATGACTGATGAGAGTTTAATTTGTAATAATAAAAATTAACAAAAATTAAGGGACTTGTATCTTAGTTAATATTAAAATACTGTACGAACCTGTAACAGGAGCGTCGCGATAGCGAGCAACAATCTGGTCCTCTTCATAGTCACAGTCCAGTCGGTCGGCGGCCTGCAACCAAAACACGTACGTGAGCACTAGCCTAGGGCCCGACGCGGCGGTGGGCGGATTCTCGCATGGGCGCTAGAGGCGCGGCGCGGGCGCACACCCGACCATCTCGGCGTCGCTCGCGGGCACTGGGGGCTGCGTCGCGCGGGCCCCCGGCGAGCCCCACCTGCGCGGTGGGGTGACCCACTGACACAGTGCAGCAGCGCGCCGGAACTGCATCTTTCACTGCACGCGCGCGCACCGCTCCCGTTGCGTCGAGAGGAAACCACCGCGGCCTTCACCTTATTATGTGCAAGGTCGCCTCGTAAATTGAAATAAATTATACGATAAGCGCCATCGCGGTGCCATTTATTATAGTATTTATATTACACATGTAAATACCAGTCAGTAGAAAATGGGTATTACTTTATTATGACTGTGGGTTGTGAACCTGCTCTTTTCGTGTTTGTAGAATTTTTTTAAATTTAATATAATGCGGGGTCTAGACTGACCATAGGTACTCATATTTACGTTATATATAAAGTTTATTTAAATTTTACTACTATATTCCGAAAAAAGAGCTCGTCAAGCTTTCTGTAAGCGTCACAGTAATATTTTTAATTTCATTTTAATGATTATTTTTATCGTAAAACACGTTACCTACACGCCCCTACACGTTAATCATGGTAAGCATACACATTTAATGCAACGGAACTATTCTTTAAAAAGGGATATTTTAATCTGGAAGGAGCTTATTTGTCATCATTATTTTCCTGCCCTTATCCCACGCTAAGTAGGGTCGGCGCAACATGTTTTCCCCTTCCACACATTCCTATCAGCCGTCAATTCTACATTCACATCTTTCATTTCCATATCATACTTCACGCAATCCATCCATCTCTTTTTCGGCCTTCCTCTGCATACATATCCGTCCACATTCATAGTCAACACCCTTTTAGTGACGTGTGTGTCTTCCCTCCTCATTACATACCCATACCATGCTAACCTGGCACTCCTTACCTTATCCACTACCGGTGCCACTTTCAAACTTCCTCTTATATAGGTACTCATTCCTAATCTTATCTAACCTGGTCACACCACAATAATCAAATTCATGGACCTTATGATAATAACATTATAAAATCTTAATATAAGCACCAAACGAGCATGCGCATCTCACTTGCTTACTTACTTCTTTCATCCATCTTTTTCATTGCCCAGCATTCTGATCCATACATTGAATCCATACTGGAAGTAGCTTATTTTATTGCAAAAAAATAACATTAGAGTAACATACTGCTGTATAATTACAGGAATCAAATTCATTGAAATAATCATATATTTTGGTACCACAACGAAAATACCTTTTCAAAGTAACGTGGGAAACCTATTTTGTGTAACTTAACCTTCTTTTTTACAAACTTCACAAATCGAATAACAATCAATGATCTTATCTAACACCGAAACATCTCGTTTCATGTCATTAATAAGTGAATGCAGAAATTTGCAGTGGGATCTCACTACACTGGGTGCGCGGGCGCGGGCGATTTCACTCCAGACACTCGATCGCTGGTTAGAAAGCACAACTCTCGTCTGTCGAAGCAAGAATATGCTCGACTGTGAACCGTTAGATATGATACCACGTCCCAACGCAAAATCATTCCGTAACAAAAATAATCACCTACGATGTGATCGAATGCATTGAATTGAATTTATTTTCTGGTTTGAAACGTTCGTTTGAACATTGAAAGTGTTATTTTGAAAGCCAGGGTATTTTAGTTCTTTGGTAAAATGGTTTTTGTTTTAAGAAAGCGTACAATTATCTCGTAATTTAATTGGCAAGTTACATATCATAATGAATTTCTTAATCTGAAAATCCTTTAATTGTTACTTTGTTTTGTGTTAAAGTACATTTCTTTTATTGAATATGTACCACCTTCAAATTAAAATAATCATCCGTGGGCGTGCTGGATAGCATCACACTTCGCGATGATAAATTTTTGACATCTGAAAGAGAAGTTTCCTTCCAGCTTTTCTAGTTAAGGATTTTAGACAATTACCCCATCTTCAACGTTGAGGATGCAATTTTGCGTTGCTCCGCACCAAATAATCCGCACAAAAAATATCATTGTGAACATTCTAAAGTCAATATTGTATATCATCTAAAACATGACATCTCATAAAACTATGTTTTCTATACGTGCACATAGTATTAAAAAAGGAAAGTTAACATTTACTGTTTCGGAAGACGGAAGACTCCCTTATAGTTCGCAAATTAAATCAAGAATAGAGATTATCCATCGTTTTTTTCGTCGTGCGACGCGCCCACGCCGTAACTAGGCTGGCGGGTAGGTACAGTCAGCGTCATATAGTTCGTGATACTCAGGGTACTCTAATAAATAGGCGCAACCAAAAAGTCGATAATATCGGTACAAACAAAGTTGTCTTATTGTTGTAAACAGTTTTGTCGCTCAAAAGGTCGACACACTTAAAATGTCATATAAATCGGTTCAGTCAAACTGCCATAAATATGGTTACAGTCATCCCGCCAATGGTATCCAAACATTCTAAGTGTTCAAAAATATGGAACACATTAGAAAAATAAGCTAGCATGAAACCTCATTACGCAATCTTGTGTTTGAATGTAATTCTATTATCTGTCAGTGCATGTCAAATAACCATCGTGAGTCGTATTGATTTGTCATTTTCTTTCAAACCTTGACAACATCAAGAAAGAAAAAGACAGTGCAGTGAAAGAACAGTAAAATAGCTAAAATTGGTTTATTATGCGACTAGCCTTCCGCCCGCGATTTCACCTGCACGTAATTTCTTTTTTCAAATATCTCCCCCTTCCCCCCACATTTCTGGGATCAAAAGTACCCTATGTTCACCGGGGATAGTGTAGCTATCCATCAGTGACAGGATTATTTAAATCGGTTCAGTAGTTTCGGAGCCTATTCAATTCAAACAAACAAACAATCAAATCTTTCCTCTTTATAATATTAGTGTAGATTTGTTTTTTATGAAGGGTCAGTCTTTTGTATGTACGTTCGAAACACGTTCGAACGTAACTCTAAAACTGTTCAGTTTATCGTTAATACGGAATGTGTTAATTTCAGTTAGGTATACAAGTAAAATTAAATACGAAATATACCTAATAACTCATATTCATTAACATTGAGGTTAACATCTTTTTAGCTATACCTAGCTGTTTATTGCTTATATTTTTTTAACATAATTATCTTAAGACATATCGTCCGTAACTCCGTACTGAAATACTGGAAATTCAAGCTTCTAGTTTTGGCTAAAACGAAGCTATAGGGGATCGAGAATGGCCTGCAAAGATTGTCTGACATTAGTATTAATTTTAATTTAATTTAACTTAATTGCATTATTATGTTCCTGTGTTATTGATATTATTATGTTGACATTTTGTATTATTGAATTTGAACTTACTGACATTAATTTTAATTGTGATTTTTATTTCTTGTTACTTTTGATTCATGTATCTATTTTAAGTTATACTATTTTATGTATTGGAATGTGGCTGAATTTTCTTTGTTTCTTATATGGATTTAAGATCTGAAATAAATGATTTAATAATTAATAAAGGATGGTACGGCCGTGCCGGTTTTTTTGCTCGACTTGGTCCTCACCACGGCCGTGCCCCCAAATATCGTAAATGGCTATGCAAGAAATTCTGAAATTCCATCCAAAACAAAAGAGAAGTCTATGACGTCGTATTTAAAATGAAAAGGACAGCAGTAGTTTCTATCGCTTTCACTTTGTGTTTAATTTTTTAGATACTTATTGATGAGAAAAATAATATTTTAAATATTATAGCCGTAAGGTTTATTTTTCTAATGTGTTCCATATTTTTGAACACTTAGAATGTTTGGATACCATTGGCGGGATGACTGTAACCATATTTATGGCAGTTTGACTGAACCGATTTATATGACATTTTAAATGTGTCGACCTTTTGAGCGACATAACCGTTGACAACAATAAGACAACTTTGTTTGGACCGATATTATCGACTTTTTGGTTGCGTCTATTTATTAGAGTACCCTGAGTATCACGAACTATATGACGCTGACTGTACTTGTAAGAAAGCGGCCCTCGGGCATTTTCTATTTTCTGTAATCTGCGGCGATATTATAATAATATACTGTAGTAGGTGCCGGGCAAGTTCAATTAAGCGCTCCAGAAGAAACACTGCTAGGGCTGACACTAAACTAAGAGGTTTATTAAATCATGGCTTCGATTTGCATAACCTCTTCGATTGCTTTATATCAAGTGACTAGTTACATGAAATGAAGTTATTATTAGAAATCATTGATTTATAGATAAATTATTATATGAATTTCTATTTTAATTAAACTGATGTAATCTAAGAATTAAAAAATGTTGCTTTACACTGTTATCAATAAACAAACAACCAACAAGCAACGGAATTATTTTCAAAATAAATTGTTACTTGTATAAGTTACTCTATGCCCGTACCTAGGTATTTATTAAAAATGTTCATCATGTCCAGTAAATATCTGACGAGATCGGTTTTATTTTTATTATGAAATCTGTTACGAAATACAATTTATTTACAAAATATAATGAGCATTTTAAATATTATACATTATTAGAGTACCTATGTACATTGATTCCAATGATTCATTCAACGAGATAAAAACTAATCAACTAAAATAGAGATGTCACAAAGTACTAATTATATATGGAAACACTATATTAAAAGTATCAGCCCTAAAGCGGCGAATGTGGGACAATGTGGCCCAATCAAACATAGTCATAACCATAAACATTGCCGGCTCGTTGGATTGTTCCGGCCCTTTCGCGGTTGCTCACCGCAGCCGTAAATAAAAAATCACTTTCAGACCTCTACAATCGTCATGCCTCTAAAACAAAATGCCTCAATAAAATATATAGCCGTATCCGTTTTTAATAAAATGCAGATTTGTTATGAATACTATTTAAATATGAAGTTTGATTTATTTTGCGTGACTGTTAATAGAAAATTCATGTAATGGCTTCATGCTTCCATATCTTTACACAATAAACTCTTAATAATTGTCGGTCACTAGATAAGGTTTACTAGACCTGCTCTACTGTATAAAGTTGCTTACGGTTGATTCCGGAAAACACAGTAATAAATAAAGGGGTTTATGACAAATTAATTTAACTTCAAAGAATTCTTGCGCTAGATGTGGGTTCAATTTAATATAGGAAATGCATGGATGTGCTAAATAACGCCTTTTCTTTTAAGTTGACACTAGAATCTACTATTGAAACAGTCAATTGTTCTAGTTCTCTAGTTCTCTGCGATTTCAAAAAAATACTCACTTTTATATATCTATGGGTGCCCGAGCTATCAATATACATGCGCAACTGTTATGATAATGTATGTTTATTTAATCGACTGTACAGTTCCTTTTGAGTATGTTACAGAGAATACATTTATGTATTGATACTAACTGTAATTAAAGTTGTTGTAATGTTACTATTTAAGACGTATTGAACGACACCAACTTTTAAAGTAAATAAATAAATCGATTCGACTCGAATTTGTAGACAAGGTGAAAGGATTAGGTTAAAAGTATCGAATGTTTATAAGTGTTGTAAATAACTTAAATTAATGGTGCAAATTAAACGAAATTATTTATAGAAATTAGAAATTATTGCTAATTGATCATAGGATCATGTGATAGAATATGAAACTATAAAATTTAAACCCTTGGTTTAATGAAACAATAACTGTGTATAATTTTCCTATAAAAAGCGGATTTTGTTGGACAACAACACATATTGATCTGACCCCAAAGTAAGTAAAGTAACCCCTTGTGTTATGGGTACCAGAATCAATTAAGGTGTACCACAAGTTTATATAAATACAAATAAACATCCAGACATAGGACAAGAAATGACCCGACACACACGGAACACAACCAAAAGCATCATCTGGCCATACCAGTCATATTATTATTGACAGCTTAGATAATGTTTATAAGTGGATTTCTGGTAAAATAACATTTTCAAAGTAATTGATTTTTCTGTCATCATAACTGATTAATTATTTTCTTTTGCAGAACATCATTCATGTGAATGTAGCACACATGTATTTCTTTTAGTTAAATTATAATAAGCCCATTGTTGACCGAGGACAGACAATGATTGCGTCTTTCTAAAACTAAATCACTACCTCGATGTCTCAATATGGGCAAGACCTACAATCGCCCAAAGCTAAATAACTATTATTCGCACGATTGTTATACATAGTTGCTTAATTGCTCTGTCAAAATGTTCATCATTCGCCTGCCGACCGAAGAATGGACGATATTATCCAATTAAGAGCTCGTTGATCAACGTTCAGTCCAAATGGTGAAAGCAACTCTAATTTTTGACAATATTATCTATTCAGCTTTAGGTTTTTGTCTCAATAAAATCTTGTGTTAAGACGCCAAGCGCATTTGTTCCGCTTAAGTAGAAACAAATTTCCAGCTAGATAGATTTTGATAAGCTTTCCCCGCTGCATAAATTATTGCTGATTTAAACAATAGACGTTGGTAATCGTATTCAAATTGATAAATGTGAATCAGTAGAACTTACAAGCACTTTTATGAATAACTTGTTTTTTAAAACACCGGACGTAGCTTCTTGTTTTTATTATACGTAAGTTTATTAAATAATTAAGGGGCTTATAAATTAGATCAGGTATACACTGAACTATCTAAGATGAATACTTAGGTACTATACTCATTTAATGACAACCCTGTTTATCTTTTTCATGCGCCATTAGTGTACTTTTGTATTTCGGTATATATTTCAACTGTTCTACCGTTGGACTAATGGACTTTTTTGACACCCTAGTTCTACTTATAAATGTATTACTACACGTCGTATAAGAAAGACAATTAATTGTAGGTATAAATGGATGTGAAAATTCCGATCTATTGATACATAAGCGCGGAACGTTTGTAGTTGACGAGATGCGAACGAAACGATCGTGGGATCAGCTCTTAAATCATACACGAAATTGATAAAAAGCCATGCTTAGTTTTCACACGAGATGATCGACAAAAACTATCGTGAATTGTAACTTTATTCATAACTTTCGTTTTCTGTCTATCTCTAAACTACAATTTGCAAGTCAATGCGATCAATATTTAGAGGCTGGCTAGTTTTTTACGATTATTGTCTTGGGTGTCGTTCTTGCAATTATCCGAGCACAGCATAGAATTTAGATCAAGTGCTTAATGACATCTATTTAACTATTACTGACGTGAGTGCTTATTATGGATAATTGAGTTAAGAAATTCTGCAGAGCAAAAAAAGATGGAATTGAAAATGGAGAGACAATCTATTATGGTACAGAGGATTAGAAAAATTACAGTATTTCGGTATTAGTTAGCTTGATAGAGAATGCTAGGAGGCATTGAATTTAGACCGAGAAATCGGAAACATTAGGTGAAGCTCTCTGGCCACTTAATTGAATCATAAAACAATTTGTTAAATTGATAAGCGCATTGTAAGTATATCTGTGCTACGTGCTCATGAATGTACAACATTTTATAAGAAACATAAGGCTGAATGATTTAAAGTAATGATACATTGTATTGATTCCATTAAACTTTCATCATTCGTAGGATTATTTTTGATCGCATGCAAGTGGTCAAAAATTCAATAGTTTGTACTACATATACTGACTTATGATCTTAGCTCACGATCTTGAAGCCAGGTTTTTCACTTTATTATTTCCATAAAAGCCTGCATACAAATTATTTTGTTATGTCATAGTGAAAAAACTGTAAACAAATAAATATTAATAACTTTTAGCTACCTTACCAATCGTGTTTACAATTTTTTGTATCACAACTTCGCAAGTTATGATTATAAAAACTATTTTATCGGTCTGTAACTTAATTTGCTGCAACGTCACGTCAAGAGAAAAAAAGTGTTATCTACGAAAATCTTCACTGCTACGGATAGGAACATCTAATAAATTAATTATTCGAATTGAAGTGAAAGTGATCGTAAACATTAATTTTAAAGCTGCTTTACTTAAGAAAATGAAAGTTCTATTATAGCTAATGCGGCTCTCTTTTGGTATTTTCCACACCAAAGATAGAGATCACATAATTTCATTATAAGGAATTTTACGTGCTACTGCGAATTGCGTTTTTGTAGCTTGTCCATTTATGGATACTATGAAATGTTTAGTAGGTATACATGATATCACTACAATTTATATAAAAAGTAGTGTAAAATCTTAATTATCCGTCTTTAGGTGTACTTGCATTTATCACTTAAATAACCGTTCTGTTTGTTTTTCATGACATGACTTATGTCTATATACGCAAAGAACCCCCAAGAAGCATTTCAATGACATGCCGAATTCCACTCGGTTTTAGCTGCGCTTTGACCTTTAAAGTGACCTTTAAAGCACAAATAATATTTATTGAGAATTTAGTTATTGAATTATTACGACACAAATAATTAGTAAATCGACACCCTAATTCCACCCACTGCTGAATGTAGGCCTCTTCCAGGCCTTTCTGGCATCCAATCACTACCAGCTGTCCGAAGGGCAACAGTCAAACGAGTAGATACATTTATTTAATAGTAAGTAACATAGTTTAATTCCACACAGGCTTTTACCGACTGTAAAGGTTAAGTCACACTACTAGCTCCACGCTTGCAGAAATGGCCGGGACGAGAAAGCCGCCAAGTCACGTAAAGCAATTACTCCGAACCGTCGGCGAGGTCGTGTTATCGGCCGTATCTGCCCCTCGTGGCAGACGCCACTCTATTGTCTCCGCTGTAGGAGTGTAAAAAGAGGCATTAAACACCCACAGCCAAGCAAACTTTAATCAAAACTCGCTAGATAACTCGTAGATATAGGGCCTAGGAAAAGCAGGTCTTTGTTACAAACTTGATAATGGCTTAATTATCACTGCTTTATTACAAATGCTGCCCAAGCCTAGAGTTAAACACAGGTCCTTGAAATCACGGCTCGAAACCACTATCGAGGCATATTTTATTTGCAACAGATTTATTTAATTATCATGATGAATTTTCCCACGGAAAAAAAATACCTCCAACATTGATATTTGTAAAATATCCAAATAAATCACTACTTTTGTAAGTTAACAATAATTTAAACAACGTTTGAAAAGATATAAATATTCTTTGTTTGACCTAGAAATAAAAACAGAATTTAATGGCCGAGTAATTAAGCCACTAGATCAACGAAGCCTTATTTATATTTTAAAATTATTAAATGATCTATCTAAATCACAATGTCTTGGTTGTCTCTCTAAAATACATGAAAACCAACTAGCAATCTATATTCAATCGAAGTGAATACCTAATTTAAATTGCCATTCTTTAGATCTTTATTGGTCTCATATATTTACATAAATGTTCTAGCATGTTATTATAAAAAGAAATGGAAACTTGAATAACTTGGTTATTTTATAAACACTATAAAGAATCTAGTCCTCGACAACATTATTAGCACTGAACTGCCGCTTGTAATGTGACTGAAACTCGTTCTGAGTAGAATAAGTTAAATTATAACATAATTAATTTGTTGCCGATTGAGTAATTCAGATTATATTTTACAACGCGAAAGTGGATAGACGTGTATTGTATGAGTCTGCGAGGAGGATATGGTTTAGGTGATTAATTTAAAGGGTAATTGAGTATAAAATGAAAATATTCTTCAAATAATGATGAGCTGTACTTGTGAAGATTGATAGGCAAAGTTTGCCTGGACGACACTTTACTGTCTTGATTTATTTTTGGATGCCTTTCGAGCACAAGACTTTTTATTTATATAATACACATAAAGCACAGTAGAATTTAAATGAAATTTATCAAAGTGTCTGCATTGTACCAACATTCGGATGATCAAGTTAAGTTAAGTTTGACCTTATAATTACTTGGTAGTTGTTGGTTCTTTCGAACTATTCTAAAATGTGGCTTATTAATCAGATAATTTATTTAATAGAAAATAATATTTTCTCAATACAAAAATGGACACCACTACCAACAAAAGCATGCCTAAGACTTAAGTACAACGAATACTAGATCTAGTACTTTGCGGTGTACAGTCGAAATAAGCAGAGATAATGTTCAAACAAATTATTATGAATGTAGGCGAGTGCGCATTTGGAGTGGAACGAGTATTAGACACTTGCTATGAAAATGAGATACTATCAACAATAGTAGATAGTAACCCACTTATACTTTAATCAACCCAGCAATGGCACCTGTGTACAGTAAAACAAACAAAAGTTGAACTGACGCGGAAAATAATAATCGCAGTATGTTTATAAAAAATGATGTACAGTTATGTAGGCAGGTTATGTGGGCACATACTCATAATTCCTGTCAGATTAATTTAGATGTATGTATTTTTTTTAAATAATATTTACCAATTAACTAAATCAGATAACTTTAATTGAATAAAATGCACGTTTGCAAAACATTTTCGTTTTTTTATTGTTTGTCACGGTTCATGTAGTCTTTTAATCACATTGCATAACTTTTCAAATTCTCTTATCTAATTATTTTGGTGGCCATAAAAAGTTAAAAATGCTGTAAATAAATACAGATAGGATTAATGATACACCTTAACTGTTTTCCCTGTCGTCTATAAAAAGAAAAAGTCAAATAATTGCTATTAATAATACATTACGCAAAAAAGTAAGAGTCTTCTAAAGCACCACGCAGAGTAGACGCTATTGACTTGCCATTATTCGCAAAAATAGCTACAAAGCGATGGGCGGGACATTGTCACCATCACTTAGCCGCTTTGGGGCTGATTAACGAGCACAAGTGCGGTGACTTTTAATTGGCAAGTAACGAGCTGAAAGTTCACTAATTAACGGATGGGAATGCCCAGAGAAGATTGACTTATGAGTTATTCTTCAAGCCCGTGTTAGAAAGTGAACGTGACGCCTACATGTTTTTATTAACTCATGTAGGCTTTATGTGATGGATGCCTTTAATAATTTCAACGCATAACTGCTAATAAGTTAAATATATATATGCATTAGTTTATTTTAGTCAGTACACTAAACACAGAACATATAGTAGAATACATTTTAGTTGTTGCCTGCTTTTACGCACAAAGATTTTTTTAATGCCTACCTATGCTTAAACACTTTATTGACAGCGTATAAGGACATGAGTATAGTTAGGTAACAGTACAAAGTAAGTATCTAATGTAAATATAAGTAGTTTAAAATGTTGATCTGATTTTAATTCGATTTTGATGTGAAGAAATAACACTGGTAAGAAATTGCTTTGATATAAACATGCCAAGGAACGCCATAAGAAAGAGAGAGATAGAAAACCTTGTGAGCATTTGAAAAATGTCTTTTATTCTTGGCTTTGAAATTCAAGAGAATTGAGTTATTCAATAAAGCCTCTTAGTAATACGAGCCGCAATATGAGGCATTCGTATGTTTTACCGGCTTACAAAGCCAATGAAAAACGCAATTTTATTGTTGTGTGACGTTTTCACTTGTTGATCAATGGCGTTGTTGGGATTATCAAGTTTCCCAAGCCATATATTTCTGTAGTAAAACTTATTTTTCATTCTTATCCATTCAAATGTCGAGTCTCTGCGTGATGTCATCTAATAAATTACTACGATGATGAAGTGTTTGTAAAAAATATTGTTTTGACCTCATGTAACTAAAGTACTTAGACGATTTTATTTTACCACAGTCACAACCGTACTAAACTTTAATATCAAACCGAACCTAATTTCCTAACAGTATCTTTTGTAAGCATTAGTCACTCATTCAAGAAATCGCACCAGTATTAAGGCGTGTGTCCGATTGATCTTTCTTTACTGTGTCACTTGATTTGTGCCAAATTTTCAAATTCTTCTTTCAAGTCACGTTTACTAGCAGATGTGACTTGTTAATAAAGAAAACAACTACTTTTAACCTCTATATTATTTGGCGATATTTATTTGTATATATTTATAATCACATACACGTAATTATGTCTTCGAATTGTATACTGTATACAATCAGTGTATAAAATAGAAAAGTTAACTTAGATGGAAGTATTAGCTAAAATCTGAATACGTAATTATTGCTAATGTAATTGATTACAAGCGTGGGTGTACACTTGCGTACTACATTGTGACGTATCGATTAGGTGATCCGATGAAGAGCGACACAGGCTCAAGGTTACGCCACAACACTTTCTCCGCGGCCCACAGTTCGTTGCTCTCCGAATTCTGCATCTTAGTATCAATGGCTAACCACGCAAGTTCGCAGTACGAAACCTTCGGAATTGCGCCTAATTGAAACTGCACCTAACATGTAAGACAATAACATCGAATTCGCATCGTCACGGAACCTCCGAGATGCTATCCGTTGACGTTTACGTTCAATGCCCGTGTTAATGGTACCGAGAAACGTAACGTGGCCCACTTTCTCTTTTAAGCACACGTGGTCCCTCTTCCACATGTCGATTCCTAAGTCGCGAGAGCGAGATGACGGCACTAAAGATGCTTCAGTGTGTAAGCTGAGCAGCTCGCTTTCTTCGCCGCACTTGGCATTGGAAGTGCACAAAATCCGGTAACTTTCGTTAGCGGCGTGCGATTGTCGAATCGGCGCGGGCGCAGGCGGCCGTCAGCCCCGACGCGGTACAATTACTTATTAAACGATCTTTCGTCAGTTACGTAACCATCGAAATCTATCAATTCGGTAACAAAAAGTATTGGTCAGAGCAGTATCGTTTTATATTCGTTATCAAAATGGGAGCTTTGGCTTCGCTCTCTCATTTTAAATACCAAGAATATCACATGTTTTAAATACTTGTCGGTTTTCATGCCATTTAAAACCGTTGAGAAAATAATAAAACAAAGGGCCTACAAGAAGTTATACAGTTACAAGTAAGACTGGTCAGGTTAAAAATGATAAGATAAAGCTGTTCTTATTAAACTAGAATGTTATCAATGTAAGTTATCTCTATATGTCAACCATCTTGAAGGCATCTGTCCTGTATAACTTGGACAGAAATATTTTTGATTTGATCTAACCGGACCTATCAAAATAAAATATTATGCACAACAACTATACTAATACTAATATTATAAAGAGTAAAGGTTTGTTTGTTTGTATTGAATAGGCTAGAAAACTACTAAACCGATTTGAAAAATTCTTTCACTGTTGGAAAGCTAAGCTATCCGCGGGTGACATAGGGTACTTTTGATCCCGGAAAGGGGGAAGGGAGAGATATTTGAGAAAGATATGACGCGCAAATGAAGCCGCGAACGCGACCGCTAGTCAAAACTCGGTAGTGAGTTACGATATTTTATTGTAACTTATTTACTCTTTAAATAAAGATCAGAATTTGCAATACTATCATTGATCCAAGTTTTTATTATTACGGGGGCGAGTTTAACCACCGGTAAATAATGATGCTGACTTCTTTTTTGAAAATTGATATATTTACGAGACTTAGATATCTGACATATAAATATACACTTCAAGTCACAAATCCTATCATAAACATATCTGACAGCAGTGAACTTTCCCTTGTGTTTAGTTTAGTCGTTTAATTTTGATAGTACACTTTTGGGGTGTATTCTGTATGCTTCAGATAAATAATCTACAGGGTGGAATTTTGTAATGCCACCTGAAGGGGAAGTACTCTTAATACTGTAGATAGAAAGTTTTACTCAAAGAAAACATTCATTTGTTTTTGAACAGAAAGATAACTGCATTCAAAGATTTTTAAAAATTCGCGTGCCGCTCCCGTTAATCGAACCGACTAAAATCTGTAAAAGTTGCACCTTGTACTTTTATTGCATCGATCGTTAGGGACAATTATAAGGATAAAATCTCTCCAACAAAGTTCATAAATTAAATGAAAGGAAAACAATGAAAAAAGTGCTTTAACTTGACCGATTGAATCAATAATTTAGGATTTCATGGTTTTCCTTTCATTTAATTTATGAAGTTTTTTAGAGATATTTCATCCTTATTATTGACCCTAACGATCGATGCAATAAAAGTACAGGGTGCAACTTTTACAGATTTTAGTCGGTTCGATTACCGGATGCAGCAAGCGAATTTTTAAAAAACTTTGAATGCAGTTTTCTTTCTTTTAAAAAATAAAGGAATGTTTTCTTTAAGTAAAATTTTCTATCTACAGTATTAAGAGTACTTCCCTTTCAGGTGGCATTACAAAATTCCACCCTGTATATAAATTAAGTGAATTGCTGTTCGTTAGACTTGCTAAAACTCAAGAACGGCTGAACCGATTTGACTAATTTTAGTCTTGAAATATTCGTGGAAGTCCAAGGAAGGCTTAAACGATGAGAAAATATGGAAAAATTGCGCGGAAAATACTTAAAATTTTATTTTCCCATACAAACTGTTCATACTCGTACCTGTCAAACATTTGATAGTGATACGAAGTTCAACGGGTCAGAAGAACGATGTATTAAGTTAGTTAGTATTAGTAACTCAAATTACCAATTCAATTTTGTTTTAAATCATAATATTGTTTTGTTATGTAAGGCAAAAAAGTCTCATCAAATACTGTTGTTACATTAGACTTAAACGCGTTAGTGGCTTTCATGAATGCTACGCCGTAGAGACGTAGCGTTGCAAGTTCCACACTGCAATATAAAATTATTCTATCATCATACTATAAACATTTGTGTGTTAATCTATAATATTACCTACTCTTAACATAAAATCATGCATACATAATGCATGTACGGCTATATTATTTTATTTCATGTGATATTTGGATAGCTTTGAGAAAATCATTTTATGGGTATATACTGTTAAGCAGCCCTATTAAGATCGTATTCGGAGGCCGTAGTTTTCGCAAGCATGTGATGATTACAATGCACTTGCAATGAAGGCCAGGCATCTAGCACAGTCGCATACCTTTATGCTTTATGAAGCGTGGATACTTCTACAGTACTTGATTAACCTATTGTCTCTCAGGACGCACTTTCTTTACGTCAAGTTAATTTGCACTTAACACCGTATCAAGTGGCCGGTTGTCCTCACGGCACTTTATTTTTCAATATGCGAACGGTTGATCCCAAGTCGACGTCACGTCAACTCTTATTCTGAATTTTTGGCGCTATCTAATCACAAAAACTTGTCAATGACACCTTGCGATATCAAATTCCTGAATTTGGAACTTGAATAACTCCTTAAAATGCACTATCCTATACAGATTTTGGAACTTGAAGATTTAATTTGCGACGCATCAAATTCAAGAATATGGTTTGAATAGTGTATTTGTAGGACTGAAGGCTAATAAGC
The DNA here is from genome assembly GCA_949319885.1 of Mecyna flavalis. Classification (NCBI taxonomy): domain Eukaryota; kingdom Metazoa; phylum Arthropoda; class Insecta; order Lepidoptera; family Crambidae; genus Mecyna; species Mecyna flavalis. The sequence continues at coordinate 8,843,346 of OX439426.1, forward strand.
GCCGTGGATCTACACTACATGTAAGCCGTACTAAATATGTTTGGTTGTCTTGGTAACACTCCATTAGTCGCGCGTTCTACAATGGTAGAACGCGTTTGCATTTCCAGGAATTTTGTCGCAAATTGAAGGTCACTCATGAAGACAGTCTAAGTATTCCTCTATTACTAGATAATAGTCATATTTAGTGTCCTTACGGTGTCCTACCAAGCTGCATGTCAGAGAAAGGACCATGCAAAGGCGCGTCCCCACCCACCAACAGATTTCAAACGTATCTCTATTTATACCTTTTGCCATACTGATCTTTTTTTTGTATGACGACATCCCCCGTAGGAATGGGGATTTCACGCAAATCGAATTTGAATGTTGTATTTTTCAAGTATTTTTTTTTGACACAGTAAATTGTGAAAATAATGTGCAGGCGATCAAGAGTAACCCCCCTGGCCTAAATAAAAGTGTTCAATAAAATATAATCTTAAAAAATATTTTACAGTCGAGACTACTTGAAGCTAGACATTTACAGCGCAATTCTGATTCTTAGGCGTTCGGCATAAGGACGTTTTTATTGTTTTTGAATACCCCGTCATTTTTTGGATTAAAAATGGTTATTTGTCTTTTTAAGGAATGTCATAATAATATTAAAACTAGTGCCAAGTCTGTTGGTGGGTGGGGACAGAGCCCATACAACTTCTTGCGTTGTTATTTGGCGTCAAATGTGAATTTCTACGATTGTAGAACGCGCGACCACTCGCGTGACATTTTTTTCGTGCGTTGCTTTCGATGTTTATTTGTTGTAAGTATGTTTTGTACCTTTTAATTATGTTATTATAAATGTACTATTTATTGTAAGGTTAGAAGTAAGGGGCCGTCCATAAATTACGTCATCGATTTTTTCAGATTTTAGACCCCCCCCCCTACAATCATCCTATCGTCATTTCTTAATGACCCCCTTCTCCCAAAATTGACGTCATTACCAGTTTGACAAAATTAAAACATTGCAAATTTGAAAAAAAATAGTTTTAAAAAATAATGTAGACATGCCTTGACCTTTTTAATAAAGAAATAAATAAATAATGAGTTCAATACATAATTAATACCATTAAATACTTGCAAAATATCACAAGAACACTATCTTTTCTTAGTATGAGATATGTATTTAAGTATAAGTATAGTATTTATGTACTTTTATTAATTATGTAATGTTGTAGTTATTATTTAAGTATTGTGTTTATTATCAATACATAGTATAAAACAAATTAAGTCGCTTTTGCTGTCTGTCCCTATGTATGCTTAGATCTTTAAAACTACGCAACGGATTTTTGATGCGGTTTTTTTTAAATAGATAGAGTGATTCTTAAGGAAGGTTTATATGTATAATACATGTAAGTACCACGGGCGAAGCCGGGGCGGGCAGCTAGTATTATATGTAATATTATTGTTAGAGTATTTTATCTGTAGTTATTACTGTATTTGTGTACATCTATGTTGCATTATGTATGTTTATTATCAGTTATTTTAGTACTGTACGCGCCTTAGCCGCCTCTCACATTTGCAGTCTCACTTACTAGGTGTGCTGGAAGAAATTTCTTTTTAGAAATAATCTTTTTGTACGTGAACAATAAACTATAAATAAATAAATAAGAATGACGTCAATTTTGAAACACCCCCCCCCCCCATCTATCATTTGCCGTCATCCGCAGACCAACCCCCCCCCCCCCTAATTTAGAATGACGTAATATATGGACGGCCCCTAACTAGAATAATGTTTTTTTTAAGAGTAATGGGTTCACGGAGTAAAGAAATAAACTTTTAGATGGCTAGAAGAAGAAAACAGTGATGATGGTGATATAGTGGAAAGCGACCCTGAAGAATTTGTTACCAGAAGAGGTCTGCTTAGTAGAATCTCCACACAACACGGACACAATGGAGGAAGGCAGTAGCAAAGAGTCTGACTTGGAAAATGTTGGTAAATGTTATTTCTGTGGCAGAGCGCGCAACGAGTCCACCAGGAAGCTGTGTTTCACATGAAACAAGTGGATTTTTCCTGATCATCAAGTTCATCCTTGTCCTGACTACGCTAAAAATGAAGAAATGGAGGTGAAAGACATGAGTGAATAACAAAAACGAGACTTATAATATTAAAAGCTAAAAGTTCGCGGTTTTTTTTTGTTATTTTCGAAAAGTCTGATTTTGGGCTTACAATATGGTTAAATTTATCATGTTTTATTTGTTTTAGTTTTACTATAAAGTGTAACTTAATAGTACATAAAAATAATTTTCAATTTATAAAGCTTTCAATTAAAAACCCTTATAATAAAACTGTTCTACGTATGTAGAGCGCGCGACTACTCACGTCCTAAATGGAGGCGCGCCTACTGGAGTGGTAATATGTCCTTACCAAGGCAACCAAACGGGCGTTTTCCGCGTCCAGTTAATTCGCACCTCGCGCCGTATCAAGTGTAATGTTGTCCTCGGCACTTTCCAACAGACGGGTTTACGGTCTCACGTCATGTCAACTTTACCTCCTAATGATTGGTGCCACCGTGTCCTAACTCCTGAACCTTTTGTCACAATAACTCCTCAAATTGCACTATCCTATAGGTACGAAATTGCAGAATTTGGAAGTTGAAGATTCATTTATTTGCGAGGCATCGAATTCAAGAATATGGTTTATATAGTGTATTTGTAGGACTGAAGGCTAATAAGCGCCGTGGATCTACATGTAAGCCGTACTAAATATGTTCGGTTGTCTTGGTAATATGTCCATACCAAGGCAACCAAACGGGCGTTTTCCGCGTCCAGTTAATTCGCACTTCACGCTGTATCAAGTGTCATGCTGTCCTCGGCACTTTCCAACAGACGGGTTTACGGTCTCACGTCACGACTCACGTCAACTTTTCCTCCTAATGATTGGTGCTACCGAGTCCTAAACCGCTTGTCACAATAACTTGCCGACCGGTCCGATATCACATGTTCCGCTTTTTATGCTCGTTCCTACAACCGCTGTCTCTATTGCTATTAATGGATGCTATTAGAAAATTGTTTGTTTTGCTTCTTTTACTATTTAATTAAACCTGACAAAGCTGTTTTGCAAGATAAATATAACAGTATACTTGATTGAGTGAATATTTTTTTAAATATATTAGTCTAACCGTACTCAATGACGAGGTCATCTTATCACAATCACGGAATCCTTACTAATATAATTTATAAAAGTAAAAGTTACTCTGCCTGTCTGTATGTCTGATACCCTTTGTGCTTAAACAACTGTACGAATTTTGGTGAAATTTCATAAATACTCCTAACTTTACCTTGGGACCTTTCCTAACATACATTTCCTTACATAATATGCTATATTTTATCCAGTAATAATGCATATCCCCTTTATCTACTTATAGCAATATCAACGTGCTTAACTAGGAATCGAATCATACGAGATACTAATTAAATCTCTCTACACATCTTGTTTATCATATAAGCAATTTCCTTTGAGATGAAAGTGTTTCACGTCCCGCTAACCCGCGATAGGTGGGTCGTTAATAAACACGGCGCACTGAATACGTCACAGCGCGGGTACTACGTTTCAATCCGATGCGATGGAGTAATGACCTTGTTAGGCGGGCCATTGCATTGAGATAACAAAACGAAAATGTAATCTGAAGCTTAGTTTATTTAACAGGTCTTTATCCATTCGCCTTGCGAGAAGATCTATACTGTAGGAGTATCTATACTAATATTATAAAGAGGAAAGATTTGATTGTTTGTTTGTTTGTATTGAATAATCTCCGAATCTACTGAACCGATTTGAATATTTCTTTCACTGTTAGAAAGCCACACTATCCCCGGGTGACATATGTAAGGTACTTTTGATCCAGGAAATGTGCGGGGAAGGGGGAATATTTGAAAAAAAAAATACGCGCGGTTGAAACTGCGGGCGGAAGGCTATTTTTAAAAATTATAAACCCTTAAAATTATACACACAACGCCATAAAGCTCCAGACAAATCAATGCAAGTAAGTACAAACTTAGGTAGCTAGACAAAGGATTAAAATTATTTTAATAAATATTTTGTAATCACACTTCAATGATATCTTATTTGAGTCATTTGTTTTAAAAATAAATCAATTTATGCAATTCTAATTATTCCCGGACACAGCTAATTTCGTAGTTTTCTTCTGTGCGACTCTAAATAATGTGCGCACATAATTATTTTCTAGTACATGCCACTTCCTACTTCATGAAATTAACGCGTTATATTACTTAGGTAACCAATTAAAATTTTCATATTTTTATAACATCCGGGATTTCACTAGATCTGTTTTAAAAATAAGTCATTAAAATTGCTTTTGTAGAGTCGCTGGTATTAATTATACAAAGCATAAAATGTCGTTAATCAATTGACAATAGTAAATATGATATAGCGTCAATGAAAGTGAGAGTGATTTATGAGACCTATATAAATTCCTCACAGGTCTACAAACACTATTTATGACGAGGTGATAGGAAAAGTCGTGGAGGCATCGCTTCTCGCCATATAAATCTAACATTAATTACTCTCGACGACCGCATGTAATAGAATTAAATGGAAACACAAACGCTTATGATATATTAGAACCAGTTCCGCATGTGAAATATTGCGTGGTCCAAATTTCTTTTTAAAAACATTCGAATATAGATATTATTCGATTAGCAATCTACTTTGTCATATCAAAGTAGATTGACTATGTATAATATAATGCGGAAATTTTCAGTCTAAGCATCAAAAGGGAGGGCGGAGCGATGGAGACAAATTTAAAAACAGCTGTTAGGAGAACACTTACAATATACCTAAATTGTGTCACCGTCATCCATCGCCAACAATGTCATGTTTGACTTTATTTTTTTTTTCGACTTACTTTACAATCATACTGAATCATACCAATAAAACTAAACATAGGCTGTTAAACCAACCGCGCGTGACAAACGGATAGACATTCTCACTAACTCACGGTCACTCAGTAATCTGATAGGACAGATAAATTATGCGTTCTAATAAGTCGATCGGGCCATTTGGCACAAACGCGCTACTGCGGTTACTGGATATTTATTTAGACTACAAAAAACGTATTCATTTTTTCTCTTAGATTTAAGCGATATAAAAATTTCGAAATAAAATGCTAATATTGTTTACGCATTTAGTTTAATCCTTCTAGCCCCGGATTACTAGACACAATAGAAAATCTATTGTTATGCGGCACCCGAGTGCCGGTTCGGCGTTGAGTGGTTAAAAAGAGAATAATCGCCGGAGCTTTTCACCTTATTTAGATGAAATATTTTCTCACCAATTCATTACTTACATATATTCCGTTTTCTCATTAAAACCTGTGTTAACTGTACTTCAAAGTCATGGCTTAGTGTCGTAAGTTTCAAGAGCGACATGCTATTACATAGATTAAAGCAAGCGTAATGCTCTGTCGACTTATGCAAAGTCTCCAGTTTCCGTATCTCCGAGAAATTGCCCTGGTTTCTATGAAAATTGTCTCATCTGCATACTTCTCAACAGTAGGAAAAAAGACGCTGCGTTTGCTATTAAATATTACAATTAGAAAAAATGGTGAAAAGTAGGTAATATTTGCATGATCAGCAAAAGCCGAAAGATTTTAATATTCATAAGAATCTATTAATTTAGTATTTTACAGTCATTGGCGTCTAATGCTAATCTGGTATTCTGTGTGCATTTACAAATAAAATATATATTTTAAGAAATGTTTATCCGTTGTGTGGCACCCATAGTACTAAGCTCGGCTTGGTTCGGAACTAAAAGAATCTATGTTATACTAATTATAAATATTTATATTGATCAGTATAAACAAAAAGTTTGTTTATCTAGATAAGTTGTTCTTTGTTTCAATGTCAATCGTAAACCTTAGAACATTTACCACTTTTGCCTATTTCAAAGCAGACACTATATTATTGTGGTGTATTTTATCACACGAAAATTAGAACACAAAACTATAAAATTAAGTTCGGAATACATTACTACTTAATTAGGTGAAACTAAACCGACAACAAAGATGCTTAGCGGAGTGAGGAAGATTATTACGGAGTGGGCGCGAACTGACCCTCCCATGCATTTTCCATTCTGGTCTGCTTAAAGAGAAAAGCTAGTTCGTCATTTCAGGTTTTCTTTTAGTATTGCTAACGAGTCACAAAGTGTTCGAAAGAGCCCTTAAAACTTACAGTCATGTGAAAATAATTTTCTATCCCTTCAATTTCCCTTCATTTTCTCAATTCCTTATCTCATTAAAATAGTTTGAGATTACAAAGTACAACGGTTCCTATCATTAGCGAACTTACGCAGTAATATAATGTCTCATTTGTTAACACATCCGGTAAACACCGAGTTACTTCCTTAAGTACGTTGTTATATCATAAACGCGCCCCACGTATGTGTGTCTTTATGTCGTTCACAGTAATGTATTCTGACCTATCGCGGTGCGGTGTCGCCGGCGCATAAAATTACGTGTTTTAGGTGAGACGCATGTAAATGCAGCTTGTGCGCATGCGCCACGATAAGTCTAATGGCATTATGGAGATCATCGCGATTAGGTCTGCAGTTCAGGTCTGTCCCACTTATTAGCGCATACCTGTTCAACGGGCTACTTGCATCTTTATCGATCAGGAGGTCAATTCTTTGTAACTTAGTAGGAAGTTACAAATTTTCACTCGTGAATTGGAAATGTTTATAAATTCTGGTACAAAATTTGTAAATTGTAAATGATAAATGTTTTTGGTACAAAACATATCAAAAAGAAAATATGAAAGAATGCTATATCTGAAAACCGGCTCTTTTAAAAAAACTTTATAAGTGGTGATGATTTAACCTCATCTTCACGTACCATGGACGACATTAAGGCCATACCATTGACCATAAAATAATACACTTCTTTTCAAACCATAGATACGTGTCTTCTTTAAATCTCAGCTAAGTATCTCGTAACTGTTTCAAAGAAATGTAATAGAAATTATGTCAATAGCACGACTGAGTTAAAAAAGCCAATAGAGCCGTGATGGGTTTATCATTGCGTGAAATCTTTACACCGGGCAAGCGTAAAATGTAAAAGATTTGTGTACAGCATATCCTATCCTTATTTAACTGTAAGTCGTAATTGAAGATGGAGATCTATGCTGTAGACATTAAGTTGAAAATTGGTTGTGGAGAATGCGCGAGGAGGATGCGTTGCGAGCGGCTGCGTTGCGCGGGCGCCGCGGAAGAGAAAGTTACGGGCTCAAGGACGAGGCGCGGGCGACGCTCCCGATATTGCGCAACAGCGTGGGATAATTGATGGGGCTTGCCCCGCGATAAGGTGACCAGCCGGCATGCTCTCGCGAGACGATGCGGGTTCACAAATGATAAATTCGTTCGTTTCTTTCAATGTAATGCTTCAGATAAACTTGAATATGTGAGGTATCATTAATCAATCGTTTTAAATTTCTTATTGCTTTGATTTTGCATGAAATATAGGACTTGGTCTCTGATATAACATTGTGTCACTCTGTAGGATAAGATATGAATGAATTAATGATTTAATGATGTTCCTTATTCATATAAAAAATGTTAAAACAAATTATGACTTATCAAATATATAAAAAAAAAGTTTTGCAAATGTAAAAAGTGCAAAACTTTTTATTCTACGAGTAGTTCTTTATGCCTTTAGTATCCTTATATGCTCTAGAACTTCTACTTATTTTATTACTAAATGATTTTACAGATTTTTTCGTCATAGTTTAAATTATATCACTTTAAAAACCATAGATGGTCACCCCAATCGCAATTGTGTCGAAACCAAGCAGGGCAAGAAGGGCAAAGCGGATGTCGATTTAAGGACGATGACTCCGCATCATCATGAGCTCAGCTTTCTCCCCAGGGTCAATGGTATTGCGCCTTTTTGTCGACCGCCGTGATTACACGCTGAGCTTGTGTAATTTCAATTTGATGATGCTTTTTTACGTAATTATCTTGTCCGTGAATGTCATGTTAAAGAGCAACGGATATTACGCTTTGCTTTTTTTCTTTAAGTGACGGAGCATGTCTTTCTGCTCGCGGCTTAAGATACAATTTATTTACATTAAAGTTAATGTAGTTGGTCTTTTTTTCTTTTAGGGTAAATTAAGACTCTTTGGATCGAATTTTAATGGTTACTATTTAAAAGGAAAACCAAGTGAATTCAATCGAACTACTCTAATGTTCCTTCTCCGCCCCAATCTTGCTTCAACTATATTTTTAACGTTACGGTATGATTACGTTTAAATATACCGTCATTATCATTATTACGCAATAGAGAATTTGTAGTCTCTTTATGAGCTAACTGAATCGCTTTTTTTCAGTGTAAATACGTGTCGTGTTGTAACAAGGCACTTATCCACACAAATGACACTACATCACGTTACAAAACTCAATTACTGTCTAACTGTGCAGTTTTGTCACAGCCAAAAGTCAGAGCAGTGAAACTGGCCAGTCGTGATCCTTCAGCTGGCACTTTCACCGCTCTGCGCCCGCGCACTCCAAATGTTCTTACGCGGATTATGTAACCGCTACGTAGAGCCGGCAGGTTTCGGCAATTACGCAGAGAAAGTCGATACATTTCGCCGAGAATGATCGAGTGAACACAAACTATAGCGTTTCCGTCTCTTAACGAGCTAGCATTGCACAATTTGATACATGAGAATTGAAATTGCATAATGATAAGTGAAAATCTAAAACTTGCCCAAAATTAATTGGTCGGCAATAAATTATAACATTTATAACGCTCAAACTTTTCTATTACAAACGATGGAAAGTATTTGATTTGGGCTTGTACCTTGCAGCGCAGCTTTTCACTAATCGCTATGCAGTTTGTTAAAATTATATTAAGTTAATATTTATTAGAAAGTGTACTTACAGAAATATTATCTTGGTGTCATATATTCAGAAGTGGCTCTAATTTTGAAAACCTGGAACAAAAATATGCGTGTTAATATATTATCAAGTTGAAACCTTATTGACCTAATATAAAACCTGTTGTAATATTAGTAGAAGTTCTGTGAGTAGAAACGACGTAACGACCAAGTTCATGTTACGAAATCATAATTATGAAGAAGAACGCATAACGAGGCCCTAATTATGCTTATATTATACAAAAATTAAATGAGAAAAGATTAAAAGCAAATTAAGCAGAAAGACTACTTTCTACATAATAAAATATGAAAATATACCTATTTACTACGTTTAGCCCAAGATGATTTTTGATTTTTGGAATAATAGGTTATTATGACAATAAACAAAAATCAAAATCATCGTTCTTTAAAATGTTATGAATATCACACAGATTTATATGCATGAGATGTCAACAGCTACCTGCATTAACGGTAACAAAATGACATGTCGCTATAAGTTTCTGTCTCACCAGCCATTATTGTCAGATGTGATATTGTTCGAAAAAGAGCACCGCTTTTAACTTAGCGGGCAATAAATCTTATCTCGAATACAAGCAGAAGCATTACAATAAATACTTCGACCGAGCAGTCAAAGCATTCTCTCTATTGTTAATAATTACTGACGTGATACAGCTAATTCTGCACGACGGTAATTAATCATATTGTCCGTCCATAGATGGAACATTATATTGATTAATTACTTGACATCCTTACAGGTTAAACACTAACCAGTTGACGTCGATTTGGAAGTTTAGGTTTATTTATATTCATTATTCTTCGGCAAAATCCGTCAGACATCGAGGCTACGACACACCTCACCCAAATACCGGCATTAGTATGCTGGAAAACAATACGGCTCATTGGCGCCGAAGAAAACCAGCATCTGATGTTTTGGACATTTTTACAGAATGAGTCATTTACGCTCGCGGACTACTTAGATAGGCTCGGGTCGGATTTTAACTAGAACATTTACATTTTATCACTGATGTTGCAAAACAAGGATAATTTTATTGATTATTTTTCTTTTTTATGACTTCATTCATTTTATTGAATGTAAGTTATGAGAAATTGATGCCTCCTAGCCGGTTTCGGCTACAGCGACTGTTTTCAAAAAACATTCTGAGCATTACGTGGTTCCGCTCGCTGGTGTGCTTTCCAGTGACTGGTGAACCCGATCTTCGCAATAAACGTTCGATCGCAACGGGGGCACGTCAGCAAACCGTTGTTGTAGTGGTACGGTATAGCCGCAGGTAATCTGGCTTTCCGGTCATCTCGTTTTTTGTCCAGGTCTGCCCGTCTTTCAAGCTCAAAGCTATGCACCTTTTGATGGACAAGATGCCTCCAGTCTAAACGCTGCGCTGCCAGTTTCTCCCACTGAGCAGGCTCTATATGGCTCCTCTTCAAGTGTCTCTTCAGAACATCCTTATACCTTAGGTACTGGGCTCCGCGTTTCCGCTATCCGTACTGGAGTTCTGAAAAGAAGATGCTGATGAAGATGAACAAGCTGTTCTGATGAGAAATTATCAGGGCTATAAAAATATATAATCTCTCTAAGTCTTGTTGTCCTTGATTCGATATTATGTTAAGCGTGTTTGTATATTACACAAATATATACTTACCGTTAATATATCGGTAAATAATTTACGGACGAATAGCATTATGTTAATGTAGCTTAATACACTTTGGTCGAGTGTACTTTGTGGTCAAATGGGCTTCAATGATTTATATTTGCCCATTCAATTTTTTTGCTTACAGAAAGTATTTGCGAATAACATTAGATTTCATTATACCTGATTTTACGTCATCAAATAAGAACTCGTAGAAATAGCTGTTTTTTAATAATCCTTTTTTCCCAATTATTTTTACAAAATTCGAATTGGTAAAACAGCCTCACGCTGTTCAGTCCGGCCATACATCCATTCGTACATCGACCTATCCTTTCAATTATGATATAACAACCACATAATCCATTATGGATAGGACCCAATTACTTAACATTTGATATAACCGCCGCACATATTAATATGCTTATCAGTTACCCATTGAAAGTGCATCCGCGTAGAGTGAGACATTACTATTGTGCCATTGTTCCTTTTATGATGTCACAGTCATAATAATTCTATTACCGGAGTAAGTTATCTGTGTCTCAGTCGCTGAACATTGTCGTGTGGTGAAATCGTCCTTGCAACAATGGGGTTGGCGCACAATGGGCTATTTTCGCGATAAGTCGCCTTCCCGTGGCGATGCCGCGACTGGCGGAAACACGCGAAAGTGAAAGCCATTTGTTATTGTATTGCGGTTTTAGTGTTTGTTTCTATATTGGGCTTAGAAATAGATCTGTGATTACTTCAAAGGTTGATTGTTATTTAGATGTGGTGGATTATTACGTAACATAAAGTGATGACAAATAACTAATTTAAGAAATGAGAAGGTGTCTTAAAACCTGTAACTAGATGTTAAGATGTAATTGCCATGATCTTCCAAATCATATGTTGACGTGGATAAGTGCAATAGTATAAACACACACATTAATATTTTGATTAAACTTTTATGTTTGTTCACTTCTAAACGGTTTTAAGTATGAGTATGTAAATGTGTATTTAGGTTAGTATATATTTTTCTAATTATTTTGATTTCATTGTGCCAGTCCTATGTGTTTGTGAATGGTGTACAACATGTTGACTTTTTGCTATGTTAGAATGCTCAAGTTGGTGGATTTCAATCCACAATGCAAAGCATGTAATGGCAACGCGAACATTCTACGTTCCTTTATTTTATAGCATTTTAAGTTTTCAGCGATTATAATTTACATGTTTAAAACCCCTCATTAGTAGTCTAGGGACATAAAAAGGCTGATACTTTTTTTTTTATCGTGTATAGAATATACACAAAACTTTCTTTTTCTTATCTATGGAACGGTTAACATAAAGATCTATGATAATCCTAATTAGAGATTGCGTTGATAACTCGTACTGAACTTTTTCCTTTCCCTTGTCACAGTAGATACATGACGTTCTAAAACTGTTTAATCTAATTGTAGTCATCTTTTTAGTTGTCGACACCTAGTTACTTTTTATTTCTTTTTCATCCATTCATTTAGTTTATTCTGCTCTTAAATCTCTTGGCCGAGTCGAGTCTGTATTATTAAACATTTTAGAAGAAAATCACTTTTAACATTTCAGAATTTCATTTTGAAAAATCTTCTAAGTACATTATACCTTATATCCTATTATACAATATTCCTAACAATAAACGCAATCATACGTAAAGTATTATCACAATACCGTATAGTATTGAAATCTATCCTTTTTTTCGCCCCAAAATTTGGCTCTTGGCTTACTATTTCAACGGTTCCACGAATGAAAATTTCCTTCCAGTATATTTTTGGACCCGGACGCCCTTCCAAAGTACGACCTACTATGTCATACCCAAGTAGTTTTAAATCGGTCGGCAATCAATTATACGTGTGAATTATACACGTATAAAACATATTCGTCGAACTACACAGCGGTAGTCCGACAGATGGACAGATAACAACCGGTAGCCACCTGAGGTCGACCCCAATCTCAAGATTAACATAAATATACTCCATTAAAAGACTATAAACTTGAAGACTCAATCATTTTTAAGCTATATTAAAAGCTTTTTTCATTCTTCATTAACCTAAATATAGACGAAAACTAAGATGTTGTGAAGTTATATTGCTTATTATTTAAAGATAGATTTTAGCTACTACTTATTAGCAATTAACCTACTGAAGGACATACTGAGCTGAATTCAGGAAAAAATTGAGCCCTGGTTGAAAATCGACCCTTACATTATAAAGAACCAGTTGAATGTATGTGATCAATTTCTTGTGGGAGTTTTCTATTGGTTTGTGCTCAAGCATTAATTTCCTCTTCAGTTGTAAATTAATAACAAGACAACATTGACAGCCACCTGATTAACGCATTCATCTTTCATATTATTCACACGTCAAAAAAACTTGGAAGCGGAAAATGAAATCAAGTGATCCTCAGATGGCGGTGGACTTACATACTCGTAAATACAAGATGAAAGTGGTGAAACCTTAGCCCGCCCGCGAGAAATCGACGCCAATAAATAATGCACTAGATCGACGTGCCGACGGGCCCTTAATCGTAACTGGTCCCGCACATATTTTGACAAGATATTATCTATCGGACATCGGACATCCGCGTCGTTAACCACATCACATACCTCCGAAAGCTTAAGCCCACAATGAAATAACCACTTACAAGAAGATTAAACGATATTAATCTATCTTATCCGACAATTAATCAAACAAATTATAGGGTATAGTAAAAGATACGTATTCTAATGCAGTAGCGTCTAATTAGAGAAATTTCTATGCGTATCTCATTACCATTGTGTATACGTCTCTTATATGCTGGGCACTTGTAGTTGTAACCTCAACATGATTAAATAGTGTGATCAATCTTTGAAGTGTCGTAACAATAATTTCAAAATACTTTCAAGTGTTGTGGTCAATTTAATTAAACCAAAGTTTGATTTACTGTTATAATAATATGATTTTGGGCATTTTTATATATATAAATAATTCACACATACAGTTATATAACTATTTTATATAGTGTGGTTTTACATAATGCCTCATTCACATACATCTCTTGAATATTGTTTTGAGGTATTTGTAATTTCCAAGGAGCAGATCTCTACGCCAAATTACCAAGTTTCGATCAACATTGTGTAAGCCTATTCCCAACTTCCTTTTCTGAATCCGGGTGTTACAATTGCAGTGCTTGTCTAAGAATTATAATCTAAGGAGTTATTAAACTTGTCGTTTATCTCAGAACAACATCCGCCACCGCGCCACGTCGCCGTAACTTCTGCGGCGCAACATAATTGGAGCACAATAATTTGAGTTACTTTCTCTAATCCGACATTATACTTATTCATAAAAATTCATGCATGCACCTGTGGGTGTCCACAGACCAATTAGCACTTTCCGTTTCTTTTTATGATATTAAAACAATAGCTTTTACAACCGTCACGCCTCAAGTGACTTAGTACTGAATTAATTGAGAGAATAAAATAAAAAATGTTCAACAAGAATTCACTACTCATTGCTTTCTCACTGGAGAACATTTCGAGATTGTGTTGCAACAGCGAGAGATTTGAAATAAGTTTTAGTATGCAGTTACTGGTTTAAGAAGTGAACCCATTAAATGACAGACGGGCAGGTAAATCTGTTGTCTGACAAGGGAGAAACTTTGAAAAGTGTCTCTGAAATGACAGTAACAAAAGTGAAATCTAGCCAATTTCCCCGAGGCTGCGCCGAAGCATGTTGGCGATTGCGCGGGTGCGGCGCGCATATAGGGGCGCTATCGGCCTCCGTGCACAGCTGCATTGCAATGTGCAACGACTTTGAAAATCTGGTAAAAGCTGTGAAAGAATATTTAAAGAATTACCAAAAGACCGATAAATTCATGCTAAAACTATGATACTGACATAACATTCAAAGTGAGAAATAATATCTGGTGTACAGCAGACATTATTACATAAATTTTTTGTAACTATTATACATATGTAATAATAAAAAAAAGATATTATTAAATAAAAGTTTTCCGAAAAATGCACACCAAGAACCATAATAGCCAAAAATGTTAAGCAGTATATTTGTACTTCTTACAACCAAAGCATAAAAAGCTTGAAACGTAAATCCAGATCTAGAACCGAGGAACCTTCATCACGCATTCATTCATTAGTAGTCCACTCCGCGCCGTCTCACCTGCGTGGACCCTTTCACGTGATTTATTAGCGCGGGTCATGTTTTACAAGCTTGATTTATAACTTGCCCGATGCTACAACACTTTATACTGTGATCTCGTCGGTACCTCTAGTACTATTTTCATTAACAAGTCTCGTTTGTTGGGATTAAATTAACTTGTTATAAGTACACATAAAATTGCCGTCAATCGATAGTGTTTTGACTCTATATTAATTGTTTCTAATACACCTGGATCGTTTTAGAGGAGCGTTAAATCGTCGCCCCGAGCAATCGAATCGATCAAAACAATCGTTGGAAAGCTGTAAGCTGACCACTGTTCGCATAACCGCATTCCTACCCAGTTTCATTCGACGGTAAAAATAAAACACGTCACGTCTAGTTATTTTTCAAATAATTATGTTTTTTTCATGTAAGAACCTACTTGTATAAGATAGATATTTGTATTTTAAAAGTTTACAATATTATTGTATTTGGTATTTAAGTGAAAACGTCACGTCTTAAGTCTTAAGTCATATTTAAAAATCAATTTCAATTGATGGACTCCACAGAGCCTACCACAACCATTTTCTGATGAAGTGGCCTTTAATGAAATAGGCCTCAGTGATCGCTCGCAAGGTGGGTCATTTTTTGTCTACTAGCTGAAGTCGTATAGTAATTATATTCTCCTACATTCAGGGTCACATTTGTTCCATGCTGCTGAATGCACTTACTTTCACAACATAAAATTAAAATTATTTCCATTCGACGATCATAAAAACTTGCACGAGGATAAAATCTGGTGCATCTTTCATCGTCTAAGTGTTATGGTTGCCATACCAATTTTATTTTTATTTCAGACTTTTTCTTATAAACACAGTACCTACCTATGTATCTATCTATAGACAAAGTAAAATGTGTAATGGGGAAAATATGGACCTAAAACAAGAATCGGTCCATAAAGGTTATTATGAAAACAGCGTCTGCGTCAGGATGCACAGAATAAGACGTTTGTTAAGAGCCATTTAACCATTAGTTGAATAAAAAGAAAAATGTCAAGCTCTAATAAAAGACCGATAAAATGCAATAAAATATTTTTATAACAAAAAGATTTTCTATTGGCGGCACTACTGTGCAGTAAGTGGCTTTTAAGCCATGCATTATTAATTGCAGGATTGGGCCCAGAGCGCTGGCAGCCCTGGCCGTGCCCAATGCATGCGTAAACGCAATTAAGGCGCGATGTTTACTGCGGAACCGGCCCTAGGCAACCTGCGCGGTCACCCAGTGCGATCCCACCCTTACTCAACAGATCTAGTTTTTTGATGGCAACTTTTACAACAGGTTGTCCACCACACCACTGCTCTAGTTTTATTTATAACGCATCTCGATCTTGTAAATGTCATTGCTGATTTATTAGCGTGCAAATGTATTTTAAATTAAGTGTGGGATTTAATTTAAATGTGATAAATCCGAGTAAAGTTTCAATTATGTGAGTTTATAAATTTAAAGTAATGATAATGACATAATATGTAAGCGCATTTAAGAACGGCGCGACCTGCGTCGGTAATAATCACAGAAATCTAAATAAAATTTCTGTGGTAATAATTGTTTATAATAAACAGAGGTACGTTTATATTATGTATTAAATAAAATTAGTCATCTACCTAGATCGGAAAGTTTAAATAAAGAGTATGTGGTTTACTACTGTAGGATCAAAAATTTATAACTAATATTACAATACAAATATTGTAATATTAGTGATTAATTTTTGCATTAACTACGTTCGTGTTTCACCATCATAATAAAGAATATAGATGGTAAAACACGAACGTAGTTAAATACCACTTAACAAATACAAGCTCTTTGTTTTTTATAATTTGCGGTTCCTATTACGACACATATTCAGAGCAAGATTTTCACATTTAAAAAGACACGTGGTGCTTTCAATAATGTGATTTAAACTGTCATTTCTATGCGATTACGTAAGAAAAAATAAAAAGTGGGCAGACCATTTTAAGTGAAAACTGCAGATCTTACCAAAAGGAATGCTAGTAATGTCCACCGTCCTTATTTACATAATGAATCATCATTTCTTCGCGCTTGACTTTCGAGGCGCACAATGCAATCTATTCTGACAATCGAACGTCGAATCATATCGATTCACAATACGAATGTAATCGTTTCACCGCATACAACGATATTAAACGCTTTTAACATCTTTCTAACACGTACAAATTTTTTGTTCAGACTTTAAAATGACCCTTAAATATTTTCGTACTAAAAAGCGAAAGTGAAACTGAAATTGTAAATGTCATCTTGCACACGTAATATCATAACTGCATGTGAAAAAGTCATTTATAGAATAAAAAGCAAGCTATCGACGAAAAAAGATTACCATTCATATTTAAAGATATTTGCATAATAAAAATTAAAATTTTAAATGATTTGTAAAGCTAAATGGTTAGCAATCTTAGATTTTATACATGAAATATTTTTACAAATTATGACGTTGATTTGTTATATGCACCTATGCAAATATTATGTAAGTATATTATGTGCCTACGTCTTTTAATTTTTTTGACAGTTATCGTTTAATACGTTTAATATGATATGCAGATAGGTACCTAAATATGAATAAGAAGAAATGTATTATGCATTTTCTCAGCATTTATGAGTATAATATATTATATTGATGTGTACTTAACTTCACATTGTATGTTTTATGAGCAGATTTTGGTGGCTAGCAACAAGTTATAGAGGTGTTTTTAAGTTTTCCTTATTCTTTATTTAATATCTAAGTTATTTTAAAATTACGACTGGAAATCATATTCTGGGAGAACTCGTCTTGCAATGATCTGACGGATTCCTTAAATCCTGACTATGGTTAATTGGCCTGACGCACCTGTCAGTCTGTCTGTGAAGGTCTGGCACGTCAGTTGCACCAATGTAATAACTTCAATTGCTACATCTTGGATCATGGCCCATCCCGCTTCGATCGTGCCGAAGCGCTCGGGAATCGAAAGGAGATACGAGATATGCATCCACAAAACAGTCTCTGGACTCAAATCTCAGGGGCCCCTGCTGCGTCGGATAGGCTCGAAGATATTATTATCCGTATATCTGTCGTCCTTAATCGGTCGCATGTCGTCATTCATTTATTTAGCTAACGATGAAGACGCGCGGAGGAGCGGCCCGGGCCTGGGAGCCAGCTGACACACTGACTCGCTTTCCAACGCGGCCCGACACGCTGCCCGCTTGCATCTCACTTGATACTTGTCTACGCAATACGCGATTAAGGGAAAACGATCTATAGCTTTACAAGGTTTTTATCCAATCAATCTCGAAGACGTTAGTAACGAATAATCATGCGCTTGACTTTTTAATAAGCAATCGCTTCAAGTTGATGCGCGTGGCGGGGAAAATTCCGGCGGAATTTTTGTGTTAGCTACGAACATGTGGGTAGTGGATACTATCTCAGTCTGTATATTATAATCTTTTATATACTTTCGTCTTTCATGATATACCAATATATAAAAATAGTACTTTGGAAATGGATGTGATTAGATTGTTTTTATGTATTACACAGACTCAGTTATATCGCCACTTGAAACATTATATCAACCTATTTATTGGTCCAATATTTCCCACAGCAGGTCAAATGATTTCATTAAAAAACTGATAGCTTAATCACGACTCTATTAAAAGCGGGATAGCGACAATAACCTGACCTCTGTTAAAAAAAACACCTTTTGCAATACCCTTTGAACCCAGGTTCGAAAGGTCACAAAGCCATGAGCAGCTAATTAAACCGCTAGAGCAAATGAGCCGTATGCGAGTGCACACGCGCAGATACGCATGTTTAGTTTGGGTGCTCTCGGCGCCGGCGCCGGCACTCATCTAGTTTCGGCTGCTCTTGAGTCGTCTTGACGGAAATTAAAACTGGACATGCTCATTAGCGCTTTCTCCGCAGTGTTTCCGTTACATTCGAGAATTAACCGGTAAACATGGGACTCGCGCTGAGGGAGAAAGTGACGATTATTGATAAGTTGTAAGCATTCGTTTCATATAGGGTAACGAAAGTGTTTTAAAATTTGTTTTATTATTTCGTAATACACATAATTATAGTGTGGTAGTTGAGTGGTTTTGCTTCCGCTTCTCGTGCTTGAAGTCGACAATCTGAATATTAGTATCACGGCATAAAACATAAATAAACTGAAAATACTTTTAATGGATTTATAATTATTTTAAACGGTTTGACTAAATTTTGAACGACACGTTTTTTATAATCAAAGATAAACAAAAAGTCTAAAAAGTACAAAATGAAATTTTAATTAGAAATAAAAAAAATACAAAATAAATAACTGCGGAAGACTGAAAAACACTATAACGAATCGGAGGTAAACGTCCAATACATATTTAATTTAACAATAATACCTACTTAACGTTCATATTAATATTTTTTTAAAGAAGACATTCACATTTAACCTCTTAATAAAACTTTAAATATAAAAATTATATAAAGACGAAATGGGTACTTTAATCTGATCCATGCAAAAACATGTCACTACTTACATTATAGGGATTAGATTTAACTAATGTATCGTAATTATTTTAAGACTTACATGGGTATTATAATTCTGACAACTTCATTACATGAATTGTGGGAACCACTAGAATTGTGGACTAGAAGATTACTCGATGATTATAGACTAGAAGATTACTCGAATCAGATGCTTGGGTTTTTTGGCATGAGGAAACATCGGTCTCCTTCACACAGATAAGTAAATGTCCTTTTGCAACGCATGTACATTGTTGCTCAAGTGAAGACAATCCCAGGTGATGAGCGAGCACCGTAACATGCGTTACAAAACCCTCTGCATCCGAACAATACAATGGGAGGTCCTACTGGCAGTGTCGCAACAGTCGCCCACTTTACCAGCGGCAAGCTATTAGCATATCCGCACGTACACGTAAACATACTTGTGAAGATAACGACAATTTACTACAAGTTAAATGAACTACAAATCGACTGAAACATACTAGCGAAAAGATAACGAATACGCCTTAGCAAATACACAACTAATACCGCTCAAACGTTAAATGTATGTATTGCATGCAATTAGTCAACCAATAAGAAACATTCATCTACGGAATAATTTTAAATCACCATTTAATAGGCGCTAGAAATTAGTGCAGAGGTATGCGTTTGTGCGTGTGTTCTTGATGTTAATAAAATGCCCGTCGCCGTATTTTTGGTAGTTAGCACTCCATGATCTAATAATAGCAGAACGGCGCGAGAAAAAAAACTTAATGTTTTGAAAAACTGTAAAATTTCATAACATGAACATAATTAACACAAACAAGTTTGTTGAAATATTTTTTTTAGTTTTAAAAAATACAAAAACATAACCATTATTTGTAGGAGTTAACAAATCTTGGTAGAATGTACCCAAACTTGATTTAATCTGTTATGACAATTAATCACACAATACTCTCAATCGGATTAGAAAAGTAATTGATTACTGCAACTTCTTATATCATTATGTACTAATGGGTATATTGCATGGTTCTAGTCTTCTTTACAATGCATAATTCAGGACAATGTGTTTTTGTATGTATGTACGAGTACGATGAATTGATGAAGCTTGGACCTGCATGGAAACAAGTATCATCTTCGACACCTGCTCAGAGAATCGATTTACAAAGATGGCGGCAATTAACTTGCAATCATTTAAAATAGGTACAAAGAAATTTTATTCGTCTTGATCCATTTGCAAATTATTTACAAAATAACAATTAGCGGCAATCGCAAAATGCTTAGAAAGTTAAATAAATTGGTCTGTTTAATTGAAGTTTAA
Organism: Mecyna flavalis; assembly: GCA_949319885.1. Lineage (NCBI taxonomy): Eukaryota > Metazoa > Arthropoda > Insecta > Lepidoptera > Crambidae > Mecyna > Mecyna flavalis. Next base: position 8,863,902 of record OX439426.1, read on the forward strand.
ACTGGTACAGTCAGTTATTTTTGAAAGGTAGTTAGTTGTAGCTACTATTTGCGACCAGTTTTATCTTTACGATAACTCCTAGCGAGGCAAAGCTTGAGGGATCGCCCCGTCAACAACTTCGTCCTACAACTTTCTTACATCTATTCGACACGTACTCTGATACTTTAAGCGCACATAAGTCCTAAACAGGCAGAGGCGAAGTTATTTATCAGGCAAGCAAAGTTTATTACAACCTATTTACTAGCATTTCACATATTAACGTAAACGAGAAACCCCTCGGTACACCTATAAAATACGAGCTCTGTGACGCCTGCCCCACTTTCCACACTGCACACACAACATGACGTTTCTAGAGATGTCTAACTCTTATTACCATCCGGATAAAGTGGAAATTTGGACGAGCACATTAATTACTTTGTATTAAAACCGTCAGCTGCGTGTATTAAAAATGTGCAGATGTAAATGAGTTTTTCAAACAGACGCGATATGCGCAAGATTATTTTGGCGGATGTATTTAAGTGAAAGTAAAATTATGCAACTTTCTACAGTCAGTGCAATGGTAATAATTATTAAGGAACATGCGGCGGCATATTTTAATGCTTTTAAGTGAATATGCCTTATTCATTATTTAATTATAAGCTTAGTGTATAAGTCACGACATACCAAGTCCGTTGAACTTACAAGTTGAAAGCAACATCAATAAAATTGGAATTTTAAAAACATATTTTAAAAATTCGCTTAAAAGACATTTCATATACTGAGTTTCTATATAAAGTTCAAATATTGTAAGTGTTTAGAAGTAATTAATGATACGTATTTGAATTACCTTATTTATTCATTAATAAATGAATGAATGAGTAATTGAGAGATTTGCAGTTAGGTTTTAGATTTATGGGTGGATCTATGGTTATTTACTTTGATATAGATTAATTGAGTTTAATATTCGATTTGCGAGTAGATGATTTTCCTTTTGGCACTATTGGAAATATTAACAATTCTCGTGTGGATGCTATTTTTACATCTTGAAATATTTTATGGTCTAATACAGAATTGAAAATATTGTGAAAATGAGACGATTTAGCAACTCTACAAGTTTTATACAACAATATATTTCTCCAAAAATAAAAAATAATGAATAGCACAACATAAAATTGTTACAAAATATTTTTAACAGATTTGTTTTAAAGTGCAATAATAATATGCTTTAAAATTGGTTTGTATTTTATACAAATATAGTCGTTTTAAAGTCTATTTACGTTACATATGAAATTACTAAGCATAAAGTGTACTTTATGCTTAGCTTGATTATGTTTCAGATAATTTTTTGGTCGAAAAACCAAAATGTATTTACTGTCCGAGGCAGGCCTATTTCATTCTTTCACTTTGTAAAAGTCCAGCTTAAAGATCATAAAAATATAAAAAATATATTCAAATTAGTTCTGTAAATCCAACATCCGCTTCTAGTCCTACGAGTAAACGGGTCGAGCTTTCGTAGCACACATTGCCGCCTTTCAGCGGGCAGTAAGGGTCCGTCCACACAACACAAAACGTGTACCTTCACAGGCGTTTTCAGATCCAGTCGCAACAGTCACGGGGTACAAATCACAGCTGTATGTCTGCTCCAGAGTTCACAATTACACAATGTCACAGTCAAATTTCGATCACCTGTCACTTTCGTTTTGCGTCGTCGCGCGCGCACTGCCCGTGCGCAGGTTCGTGGGTGTGAGCGCACTGGTCGCGCCCGCGCCGCCCGCCGCGTTTTATACGCGTGAAAGTTCCGCGGCGGAACTACTCTATCCCGGATCACCACGAGGATTTTGATTTTGAAATCCTTCGGTGACGTTATGATGAGCTAAGAATGCGCGTGGGCCGATACCTTTTATATTACACAATTTTCTCTTGATATTCAGGTGAGGCCGCTGGCTGAATATGGCTTTATGACGCACGTGGATTTTCAACGGATGCAAGCGTAATACTTGTTCCATTCAGGTAATATTAGTAATTCGAGCTTATCTAATAATTAACTTGTCCTTTTAATGCTCATTTATATCAACTTATTCGTCTTTCTAAGATGGTGGTTAGCGGAATAAGTAACAGTCGTATTTCTCATCTAGCTATGGTCGATTTTTATTTCTATACTTTTGTGAAAACTATCGCCATACTGATTCAGCATTTATCAATATTGAAATTACATTAGTTCTTTAACAATATTGTTGTAGTAATTGAAACGATAACTTCTTGCCTTCATGAAGGATTATGACAGCATGCAACAGGCCCTTGTCTCCTGTGAAAATCCCCCTAACTTATAGGCCATCGAACGCTTACCTTTTTTATAGTTGTAGTTTACATAATAAATCAAACAATAACTTAAAAAGGATTCCGGTGTTGTAAAAATATCTTTAATAGGTTTGACTCAAAAAAAAACTTCGTCCTTGAACCTAAGTGCATTGACCTGAAAACTGCTGACACAGATTTTATTCACAGACTTCACTGTAAATTGAAACTAAGCAATTCGTTTCAATTTTTTTATTTTGTCAAAATTAAAAAAAAAAAAAACATGATGCCATGACACATTTTATATAATGAAATCGTTCCTCAAGAAAATGTCCATATAAATAGAGATAATTTCTCCTTAATACGACAGAATTATAATACCTACATACTTGTTTTACTTTCAGCTCTAATCGGAAGCTCAAACTGTAGGAATCCTTGACCTTGTTCTATTTCGCTACGAGACGACTATGACGGCTACGCGCGTCTCGTAGCAACTACGAGTACTATTTTTATTACACGGCGGAGAGGTTCAACCGAATTCGTTAACAATTTAAGCAAATGAAATATATTTATAATTGCATATTTTTTTGTAGTATACTCGTATTTATAGAAATTGGTGTTATTATTTACTTCAAGTAAAGTAAATTTATGGTAAAACTAAACAACCTATAACATTTTCAAAAGTTTTTCTTATTTATTATGAACTGCCAAAGCCACAGAATATATACTAAAGTAAAGAAGCGACACTCAAGCATGTGTGCTCGTAAAATTGCTCGGGGCTATGTGTGCGTCGCGCGGGGGAGCGCGCGGCGCGCGGTGTGTGGGGCCGCCGTCTGCCGAATACCTCGGCCAAGGGTTATACTTCGCTCGGCGCTCGTCGGATTGATTGCACGGACTAACTACGCAATGCAAAATCATGCACAATTTATTTATGGTACTTTATTGGATAAGGATTAATACTGTATTGCTTAAAATCACTTTTTCGTAAATAAGCCATTATTTTATCGTAATAAGTAAAGGAAAATGGTTATTGTGGGTTATCCCTAAGAGATAGACATATACCATCGCGGACTTTTTTGTAAAACTTTTTAAGGTGTACAATAGTGTAGTACATTATTTTGATCTATCTCGTAGGGTTCAGCCAGCGTTTGCAATGTAAGCGCAAAAAAATGCGATTATTTACGACCTTAAATTAAAAACCTCTAAAATTATCAGTGTTTCACTACTATATTATGCATGTATTATACATATAAACCTTCCTCTTGAATCAGTCTATCTAATGAAAAAACCCGCATCAAAATCCGTTGCGTAGTTTTAAAGATTCAAGCATACAAAGGGACATAGGGACAGAGAAAGCGACTTTGTTTTATACTATGTAGTGATTTAAAGATTAAAAAAACTTATTATAAAATATCAAACCTACTTTCATTAACATGTCCTTGCACAAGTTTATATTTTCTAACATACTATGTAATCTTCTTTGCCACAAGTCTAAATTCCATTTCGGCTTAGATTCTTGTAAGCATTTCTGTAGCAACCCTAGCGTTTACACGCTCGGCTCAAGGTCGCTGGCGCTCGAACTCTCACGTACAGAGAGTGTCACGGCTGTGCCCCTGGCCAAAACGTCCGAACCGAAACGAGTATTCATAAAAAATATGGAATATATCTCGGTAGGTAAATGTATTTAATCATCACATCTCCTTCCTTAAAGGAGATGATAGCAGGCTTTAAATAACCCAAAATAATACTTACTTACGATAAATATAATAATTAAAAGGTTAATCAAGTTTGCTTCTTAACCTCTGTTTTGTAAGCAATGCTTTTGTTATACAAAAAGCGAGGTTATTCTAACTCATATATTTATTTATTTAACAGAAGTCCTCAAATCTCAAGCACGTCATAGAAATGGAACAATGCTGATAAACTAAATAGAGTATTTATTTATTTTGTATTACTGACCGACTTGTGTCGGTTTTTTCGGACACAGCTCGGGTTTGTGATCACCAATCGGCATTTGGCAAGCGTGCAGGCGCGGTCCGAAGGGGGGGGTCACAGGGGACATGACCCCCCCCAAAATCTAAGGTCAAATTGAAAAATCTCAAAAATTTGCCAAATAATGTGGTGAATTCTATAAGTATAATTATTAATTATACATGATTTTGTAACACTTCCATAGGTTTCCTTTTTTTGAGTTTCTGAGGTAGTGAGTGACCCGGGCTGGTCAATAGCCACAAGGCTGGCTGGGGGAGTTTAGTGGGTAGTGGACGCTTAGTCCCACACACGGCCGCAGGTTTAGCTAGCCTGCGGTTATGGTAAAAAAACGCATTCTCCTCCAAAAAAAAAAAAAAAAAGGTAATGCGTGACCCCCTCCAAAATTTCAGGCTGCGACCGCGCCTGCAAGCGTGGTGATTAAGCCAATACCCATCATTGTAGCGATAACTTGATTTCAAGGATGGAGGCATTTGCCCTGCAGTGGGACATTAATAGGCTAATACTTTACTTTACTTTTTTTTTACTGACCAAAGTTCAGGATCCTGAGCATCAATGATGGCGCAAGCGCATATTCCACGAAAGACACCTGTTAAGAGTACAGATTACCTCAGCAGTGGCCACAAAGGCGCCTACCGTGAAATTTCAATCTCAGACTCAACAGAAAGCGAATAAAACTCAAAGTGAATTCTTTATAATAAGGGAGAGCACATAGATCTGAAACTGCGATAAACTATGCGTATACTGTTTTAAATATTCCGAAAGAGAAACTAAATCATCCGTCAGTTAATATCGTGGCTTCATGCTTCTCCGCTTCAAATTAATTCCACTGATAGACGCATTTTGGTTAGTCTTGTAATGGAAAAATGGTCTAGACTTTATTATATAGTCAATTGAAGGTTTTATGCCTGTGGTTTCAATCGAAAGTAAAATCTAAAAACAATTTTGATAGTTTCATATCGCACGGGAAATACACTCTCTATTTTCGATAAGTGTTAAGGAATAAGTGCACTAATATAACTTAATATATTAATATACTAGAGGCAATGACGTTCAATTAAAAAACTAGACTCCTAATCACGCTCAAATATTGTCCGAAGCAAAAGTCTGCCCACCCGACTATTGGGCAGAGTTTTCGTTTAGTTGTATACAAGTGACATTAAATACTAACTGCCACGAGATAAGGTGTTAATTTGAACGAATGTATTAATGTCATCTGTGTCAACGCCGCTCGGACGTCTAGTTGTATATTGAACGTCATTGACTAGAGGGCATAAATTGATTTATTAATGTTTTTTCAGAAAGCTGTCACTGCGGCCTATTCCATTATGGGGAGCTTAGCCAGGAACTGCGCTCAATATGCTGCCTCACTGTAGGCTCTTTCAAAACAACAACCTCAAGAGGTATACCCGAGCGACTTGACACTATTCCACAGAGGCAATCAGAGCATTAGATTGGATTATGAACTTGCTAAACATGTGGGTTGACCTAAAACAATATGTAAAAATTACTACCGTCTAACCTTCGAGCACACTGGGCCAAATGATAACACAGTGTTAAAAGTAATACCCGTGCATGATATGATAGGCCATAAAGTATGCCAAACTTCCTTACCATTTATTTATAGGAATACTGCAACCATTCATAAAAATAATTGTTATTCTATTTAACATTATGGAAGTCTACAGTCTGGCAGCACATTGAGCGAAGCTTCCAGGCGTGTCTGTGTGCCATCATTCTGACGTAGTGTAAAAAAAACTTCTTATGCATCTACGATAAGAATTAATCAAAAAATTCTATATTACCGGTATAAGTTCTTTTATAATTAAAAGCACACTAATCACGCAAACATTGTTCATTATGCAATACAAAGACATTGAACGAAGTTTTTGTGATTTTTTGAGTATCGTTTCGTAATCGTCTTCTATTCCGTTGTCAACTAGAGCAATGTTTGTATGTGTGTTTGTGTGTGTATTTTAGTTACCTGAATCAGGTGTGTGATAGATAACAAACCCGCATTAGGTTGATAATATGTATGCAGCGAGCCTGCAGTTCGTACATTAGAGTCGTTTGAGGGTGTAGCATCTCTCACAAACGCCTTTAGTTCCTGGGGCGGTTCCAAGGCCTGATGAAACCGAGTGCAACTTAAATATACAAATATGTTTATTATTGAGGATTTAAAGTTGAATATTGGATTTTATGTTGAATATTTTCAGGAGGGTAAACACCTGAAATGTGCTTATTACCTCGACTTGTAGAAATTCGGTCAACATTATAAACTTGTGCGGTCATGCAAGATATTTTCCCTAAAATTATTGTATCTAAGAGTTAGCCATTAAAAAACAAATTTCCACCGAGATTTCAATTTGACTGTAAATCAATAATAATTATGACCCAAGGACGCTACGGCGTATTTTTTCTGTTCATGACTGTCGGCATTTCTTATACCACATACAGTAAATCAACATTTTCATCATAAGTTGTAAGATCTTTAAAAATAAAAGCCAGAATTGTTTTCCGTCCCATAGCATGTACTAACTTTCTTCGTTTAATGAGTGCGCAGTTCGTAAGTCCTTAATTGAGTGGGCCCTACGATCATAAAGCTGCCATGCGCGTCGCTTTAACCGTAGCGTGGCGCCTCTCCCGCGTCTGTGCGCGCGCGCCAAAAATATGAAATTGTGAAAAGAGTGAAATCGAATAAATTGCCCATTGTGTTCGCAAGGTGCACGAATTTGGTAAGTAATACTTTCATCTGACGTGTGCTGCTCGCCATGACTGATCCGAATCACAGTAAAATTAAAAAGGTAAGGTGTGAAGCAGTTGCATTTTTTGGAATTGTATATTTTTAAAGTGTGTATTTGATGATTTTGATCTAACAGTTATTATGTTGTATGTTCTTAATGTGTAACTATAACACATTAACAATAAATATAGTGCATCTTGTTTTATAAATTTAACTTTATTTAAACAAATTACTTTAACTTATGTTTGTCACTATGTACAGAAACTTAGTGCGATATTGAATTTCAAGAGATGTAATAATTTTTTTTATATATAGAGGTGATGATTTTTTATTTGTAATTCACGGAGCAAATGCGATAGACGAAATAACATCTTCAAAAAAATATAGTAATATTAATCATTTAAGTAAACAATAATAATTCAATTTTTCACTTTAAATGCATATGAGGCGTGAAGAGGCACTTTGTGGGTCGGCAGAGTGAGGGTGACTGATGCTACGTCCCTTACGTTGCACCAGTTGTCCTCGCGTCTGGACTTTACTTCCACTTAACATCAGGTGAAGTGGGGACATTTGCCGGGCTAAGCATAAAAATATATATAAAAAATAAAATGTATGCAAACAAAGATACTTAACCTCCATAAAAAGCTATTCGATGGCTAATGTTTCCTCACTGTCACCGTGTCGTAAGCTATGGCCGAGTGAAGCATGACGCTGTGGAGCACGCTGACGCCACTGCCATCATATTTGTGGTTCTCTTACGCAATACACTCATTCATCTTATTTTTGCTTTCTTCCTAACATTATGCAGTTAATTTAAAACCACATTAACAGTTTAAGGAAACTGTTGGGGATGTACGTAATGGACACACAAAATTTTTAACTGCTGGCATTACACAATGGAGTCTCGACTCTTTTGCTATAAAATATAAACGTTTGTTCTAGACGAATGTCGAACAGTTGTTATGCTATACGCTAAATGTATATACCTACCTTGTGCAGAAATGCGCATTATCATTTTAGCCATAATCAACTTCTAGTGTAGTATTCTGAAAAACAAAAGTGATGGTCAAATCTAAAGAAATGTTTGTTTCTTTTAATTTTTATTACCTGATAATTGTATTGCAGGCCTCTGCAATTAAAAAATAAATTACTAAACTATAAAAAAAAATACAAAATAAAATAAAATGACCAACAACTACACATGCTTCTGAGCGTTCGCATTAAAATGCAAGATGAATATCATATTAACCTTAATATTAAAATAATATACTCAAATGTCACTGATAGTGAATGTTAAGAAAGAATTATCGCATGCCTGCATAAAACTTTCTTAAAACAAAAGTGAATAAGCAGTTTTTGAGTAAGTTTCTCCGCCTTCAGCTTAATTCAACTGAGGTTGCAATATTTTCATCACTTGCGATTTCTCGATGTTGGAATGGCTCAATCAGTTATTTTAGTCCAGTCAACGAAGCCTTAACTTTGCCATTTTAGAGGAAAAGCTGAAACCGGTGCCAAAATTTTCGTTAATGACTCTGTAATAACATACAAAAAATGCAGGGTCAGGAGTCACCGGGGTCATACGAAAAAAAAATGGAAAAGGGTGAAAAAATGTATTTTTCCTAAAAATCTCGAAAACTAACAGAAAAATTAGAAAAAGTTTCAGACAAAAGTCGTAGAAAATTACTTTGTCTACAAAAAATGTTCTTATCAATTTGCGCGTATCGCGCACCGTTTCCTAGGAAATCGCGTACTAAGTGCGAAAATTCGCACAAACAATGTTTTTCGTTTAAATAGAATTTTCACAAATTTTTCAATTAAAAATTATTTTTATGCATTCTACGATATCCCCAAAGAGATTTCCGTCTTATTTTTATTAATTTGGTTCTACATCAATATGTGCACTTTGTACTCGATTTTCTAGCAAACGGTGCGCGATACGCGTAATTGATAATAATCTTTTCTGTAGACAAAGTAATTCTCTACAACTTTTGTCTAAAACTTTTTCTCATATCTCTTTTAGTTATCGCGATTTTTGGGAAAAAGTCATTTTTTCACCCTTTTCCATTTTTTTTTCGTATGACCCCGGTGACTCACGACCCTGCATTTTTTGTATGTTATTACGGGGTCATTAAGAAAAAAATTTGGCACCGGTTTCAGCTTTTCCTCTAAAATGGCAAAGTTAAGGCTTCGTTGACTGGACTATTTGTGATGTCGCGGTCGGTGTCCTGAGATTGACCCAGGGTCAAAAGTTATGCTTTGGTTTATTCCTTCCCGCAAATGGTAACTGAGATTAAACTATCAACGATTGTGTTGTACTCGTAACGATGATTCGATTTTAATTTTGGAAGTCTTTGTGCTATAACTGAACGATGATTCAAAGAAGCTTTAACTTAAGTGCGACCGTTGCTTCCGATCTGGTCAGATATTATATTGCTTATCTAAAATTAATAAAGGATAATATGCACCAAAGCATGCATCCGTGCGAAGCTGAGGAGGGCTGATAGAATTTAAATATAAAGTAAAAAGGACCATTTTATTTTTAAAATACCTACTATTTCTTCCATTTATAAATTTTATAATGCAAAGTCATTAGAAGACTTTTATAACAGACTATTATATAACAATCGATAAAAAACGACTACTTTAATAGAAAGAGATAAAGATGATAGAGACAATTGTCAAGGTCGTCTTTTATCTCGTCAGCTCGTATGTACTCGTAAATAGGTCGTAACGCCGCTAAAGGTTTTGGTAATTATTATTAGTAAACACCGATGGCGTTTCTAAAATTTCACAAGACCCGCATCGTTTTGAAGCTGAATCGCGGATGTTGTAACGAAACGGCTTGTAACGTCCTCACTTAACGTATTAGGTAATAGCGATATTATCTCTGAATTAGTGCATTTTTCCAGAATAAAAATGGTGACAATTATTTTTAAAGTTGCCTTTCCGTCATGCGATTACTTACTTGCTTATTAGCTACCGAAAAAATATTGATTGGGTTGTGCGTGAAAGAGTAACATACAGTCTGACAGACTAAGTTACGCACGCATTCATCATCATCATCATCATCAGCCTGTGACAGTCCACTGCTGGACATAGGCCTCTCCAAATGCTCGCCACGCTGACCGATCCTCGGCCACTCGCATCCAGCTCCTGCCAGCCATCTTGCGCAGATCATCGCTCCACCTGGCCTGAGGGCGTCCTACACTACGTTTACCGAGACGCGGTCTCCACTCTAGAACCCGTTTACCCCAACGGTTATCGGTTCTACGGCTGATATGGCCAGCCCACTGCCACTTCAGCTGGTTAATCCGGCGAGCTATGTCGGTGACTTTGGTTCTCTGCCGAATCACATCATTTCGGATGCGATCCCGCAGAGAGACGCCGAGCATAGCTCTTTCCATAGCCCGCTGAGCAACTTTAAACTTGTGGACTAGCCGTGCCGTAAGTGTCCACGTTTCGGCTCCGTATGTCATGACGGGTAGGACGCACTGATTGAAGACTTTCGTCTTTAGGCATTGTGGAATCGGCGATGAGAAGACTCGACGTAGTTTTCCAAACGCTGCCCAACCCAACTGAATTCTTCTGTTCACCTCGTCCTCAAAGTTGTTTCGACCCAACTGCAATGACGCATTATTTTAATATAATTATAGAAAGGTTAAGTACTCGTCAATCAGCAAAGTCAACCCTACAAACGACAGTCAGCCCGCAAGGTACAAACAAAAGAATTTTTGTGTCCCTCCATTGTATCCGCTTTGCATAACAAAGCCGCGTCACTTTCTTAAACGGAACACAGAATTTGTGTCAGTCTCGTTAGTCACAGTCTGGTATTGATTTACATAAGACCACTGTATCATAGGGGTATTATAAAGTATTATAATTACTGTTGCAAATGTACTAAATTATCGAGTAGCAAGTGAAAGCGGTGCATTGTATTCGTACTTATAATTTGACTCAACAAGATGTATTGTTTGAATATGTAAATTGAATGTTTATTCCTCTACCTTGAAAAGTTTTTTGAACCATAACATTTCACATGCTTGTCATAAGTTCGTATAAAATAGAGAAAATGTTTTCTTCGACAGCTTTCTAACAGGTGAGAAAACTTATCTTCTTCATTAGCAATAATAATCACATTAACAATCGCTAATAAACTTTGTATAAACAAATTATGTTGACATCGTAGAGTACGTATCGTACGTACGAAAATGATTTTCCAATTATAAATAAAATAAATAAATAAATCATAAAAGGCTACGAATACCCTGCACGCATCGAATGCTTTTCTAAACCTTTTCTTCATTTTCACCACATCTAATGACATCATCACGTGACACACTTAACTTCTAAAACGTCAACGTTCGGTTTCGCATTCATTCACTTTTCATTCAAGTCTCCCTCTCTGGCGACTGATGATGAAACTCGGCCTCCCGGAACTGCAATAATGAATGCCTGCAGACTAGACATTATAGGTATATGTATAATTAAGTGTAATAAAAGTAAGTTTACACATATCCTATTTTGTAAGCTCTATGTAGAGACAAAGTCTTAGCTCTATTGAAGGATCCTAATCGTCACTCGTAAGACACAGGCATAAGTTAAGCTCTGAAGTGTAGTTAAAAAATCTCTACTCATTAAACTCTATATTATTCATAGATTATAAAAAAATAAAATATTTCTTTAAGTGTTACTTACTTACTTACTCCTATGGCTCAGCGACCCGAAGTGTGTCTTGGCCTCCAGAATGAGAGCACGGCACCTTTCCCAATCTTTAGCAGTTTGGCGCCAGTCCCCAGCCCGAAGTTCACGGAGATCTGACTCGATTCCGTCTATCCAACGGTATCTAGGGCGGCCAACCGGGTGTCGGCCTTGTGGTTTGGCAAGGTATGCTCTGTACACACCACGATCTTCACCCATTCTCTCTAGGTGACCCAGCCATCGGAGCCTGTGCCCTTTCGTCTCTCCAATAATATCTGGGTCAGCCAGAAGTTGTTGCAATTCGGCGTTTTTCCTTACTCTCCAGCTTCCATCAGAGGATCTCATGGGACCGAACATCTTGCGCAGTATCTTTCTTTCCGCTACCAAGAGTTTTTGTTCTTCCTTAAGTGTTAGTGTCCAAGCTTCGCATCCGTACATCAGAATAGGTCTTTAAGTGTTGCTGATCCCTTATCGGATAATATAAAATATACGATATTAGAAACATAATGGGTCTCAGAGATCCAGGGTATTACAGAAAAGATTATATCCCCGGACAATTATTGAGGACGGATAGCCTACGGAATTACATGTTTGTTACGCACATTCTCGGTTACTGCGTCATTCAACTCATGTAATTTCCAAACTATGTAAAAACAAAGCACTAACTAGTTAAGAAGTTAGTCGGCCACCCTGTTAGCACGAGGTTCTCGGCAATGACCCCAGCTCAAAACGCTTATGTAACCGATGCGCCGACGTCGGCTACGGCCACGACCAGTGATTCAACGCGGACGTGCGAAGAATGGGTCAATACTTATTTCATAACCATAAAATAGTAGACTACCGATGACATTGAAAGTATGACCTACTAAATGTCAATAAACAAGGATGCTTTAAAATCTGTTTAACGTATTATGTTGGTGAAACACGGGAGCGACAGTGATAAATATGGTAGGTATTTGTGCTTTTGGCCGCGGGACTAAAATTGTGTGAATTATAATACAATATACTAATGATTTGAATGTAGTCTTAGTATCAGACAAAAACCAATATGAGATACTTATAATAGAAGATGCCCAGGTTTTTTGGAAATTAAATATTTAAACAGTACATTATTCGGAAAATTAAACATTTTTTTAATTAATAAATATTAGCTATAATTTAACATGTCCAAAGAACACATATTTCAATTTCATTTTATTCATCGAATATTATGTTTTTTTGACTTCACTTTTTATAAACACATGTGTATGACTTTGCCATTATGTAAATCAAATAAAATAATAATGCCTTCTATAATTGGGAAACTATTCCAAGTAAGGAATACCAAAGAAAGTGATAGCAGAGAGCATACACGGGCAGGAAATCCTAAAATATCAGTAATTGCCCACGCTTAACGATCGTACACAGCTGACTTTTTAAATCGATTCACTTCTAGCTGCAAACAATCCTCAAGCGATAATTTCAGTTTATTAGATAGTAATCCGCGCCCCGGGAAGATAGTCAGGTTTTATTATTCCACTTATTACCTAACGTAATAAAGTTAATTTTTCCCATTAAATATAACTACTAAGTTGGGCTGTTTATTATGTGCAAGTTCATTCTTTAACTCATAAAAACTTTCATTTTCACTAAGCACTTCCTAACTACTGTTATGAATGATACATTTATCAACTGACTGAACCGCCCACGTTAAATAATTGAATAAATAAATACTCAAGACTCACAATGAGTATTCCCAAGCATTGTTCGGGTTAGGTAAATCTTGCCTCATCTTGAATTTCACCAAGCAAATCGGTAATTCTATTCCATGAAATGCATTTTCACATACGAATTGTACGTAGCTATTGCTTTCGCTCGTCCGAGAATGCATGTATGAAGCCGCGAAATGATCTCTTGTCATTGTGTGCAGATGAGCCACTACTGGGATCAGAGTAAACCATTGTTTATAATAATGCACGTGAATGTGAACTTGTGTGAAACTGCTCGGCATTGTTACTGGACTGATAGGGAGCTTGGGGTAATCCATACCATCCAATTTTTATTAGTATTGATAACAATATTTTATATTTCGAACATGCCTAGTAAAATGTATAAAGCGCTTATTTCTTAAAACCATTAATGCATGATAGCCTATTCAAATAGAGTAGAATATTCAGTAAATTTTCTGTTCATAGTTTCGTGAAAAAGTATTTTGTTATAAGAATAAAATATTAAAAAATCTAATTCGAATGTCTATTATCCAGAAACTTTATTTTTAATTCTACGTATGATTTTAATTTAACATAAATGTTTGTTTTTATGCCTTATTTGGTTTTCCTCAAATAAATTAATATGTAGAAAAACTTCGAAAGCCCTATTAGCGCAGCAACCAAGAAATGTGCAATCGCTTAGATTAAACCTTTTTTATTATTTAGACCTTACCTGGAACAGTAACAGAACAATAATACATAGTTGATTTATGCAATTGTCGATGATCCCCTGTCTCCTCTGCAGCTAATTTGTCAGACCTCAACGAGAGCTCATTCAGGTGGCGCTAATTGTTACGAAAGTGATGTTTTGGCGGCGCCTGAGAAAGCTGAGCTCAATACAAATATTACCTCCTCTGCTGGCCGGTGAGAATCTCTTAATAAGCCTCTTTCTCAAAATTTTGTATTGTTGTGATCTGTTATTATTTATTTTGAAGTGAATCTTCCGTGGTAATTGAATAAGGTACATTAATTTGAGGGTACCATGCTTATCGACAAACAGATATTTTTGTTGCGAATTTAGTATCAGGTCAGCCGAACTGAGAATGTTTTGTCTGGCTCGAAGAAGCATTTGTAATGCCTTGCCTTATGTCCAGGGGACGAACCCTGAAATGGGACCACACCCAGGACCACTTTGTGTGATAAACATTTGTGTTTCCATGTTTGTGGGTGTTTATTTAAGTATGTATTCGTTGTACATTCGTACTTTAAGGAATATAATTACATTATGTGGCTGCCACTATTTTTAAAAATCCGTAACAATTCATCATGTCAAAGGTCTGACACTGACAGATATATGAGAGAAAGGAAATCACGATTAACCAAGTGATAAAATAGATGTTAATTTCACGATTAGAAAGAGGCGCTCCTCTAGTTAGGTATATTCATTCCAATAAGCACAATTCAAACCCCACGAACTTATAAATTGGGCCTGGTAGGTGACTATATAGCATATATCTAGTGTTGTAGGATTATGCAGCCCAATGAATGAAACACCACGCGCAATGCGTACATTATCAAACTATTTAATTAAGGCGTTATCCCCTTGCGTCTCGCTTTAATCTCGTTGTAATGCATAAAGTGTTAATGAAACTCTGTGAAAGCCTACGTAAGTAATGAGTTCTAGGAATTAGACGCTATTCTCTAATCATTTCACTACATTTAAATACTGTATTTCTAATTTCTATACGTTGGCTTTGGCAGACAGGCACGTAGCACACCCGATGGTATACAGTTTATGTTATCGTTATCTATAATAAGATAGAATTAAGATATTTGTACTCCTTATTTAAAAAAAGCCTTTAATTTACCCCTCAATGTAATATTTAAATCAAGTCTTGAACGCAGTGCTAACGTCTGTGGTTCGATTCCAATGAAAGGTACTTTAGACGCTCCATAAATAAATCTTATTTCGGTTTGGATTTAATATTCAATGCAATCGATCTTAAAATAATTTAATTAAATAATTTAAACACAATATCATCTTCTCTGACATCTTTGATAGAAGAGTTTTTAAGATAATCGATAAACATTTTTATCGGCTTTGGCCTAGCCGCCTAAGCTATCAAACATTTCCTCCCAATTATTTTAAACTGTAATTTACCCAATGAAAATGGATGATTTATAACAACACGAATTCCAGCACATTAATTTAACCTATTAATAACTAAAATTGCTGTTCACCGGGGAGGTTGAACCAACAGATCCGCCTTGATTGCATCACGAGCGGTCATCATAAGCAATGCGCGCGGAGGTCGATGAGTAAATCTATCAGGCGGCGCCTCCTCTGTCTTTAACTGCATTTCTGGACGGCTTTCTTTTTCAATAACGACGGCGAAACTTCATAATATAGACCTCGAAACGTTTTTGGAGCATGCCGATGATTCATAGTTTGTTTTGAGCTGGAATGAGGACTTAGTGTTGCACAATATGTCGCCAGTTGTAACAATGAAATCATACGGAATTTATGAATTTGAAACAGTAAGGAAGTTCTTAAGAATGTTCACCATATTTGCGTACTATGTCAAAATAGTCTGGCTCTAAAAAAAAGTGTGTCAGTGTAGTCGATATCGTAAATTTTTATAATAAATTAATTTAATTTTTTTGGATCTTCCGTCTAGGTGTTAAAAATGCTGACTATGATTATCTTCGCGAAAAAGATTAAATGTATAACAGTTGCAGAACAGTTGTCTTATAACAATATTAGGCAATACGGTTTGACATGCATGTAACAACCATTTGCAAAATTTATCGTCTCTCGTAAAAACAAAGGATCATTATCATGAAGGGAATTAATGAAAGCCAATCGCTTTCGTTAATTCAAGTAGTTTTATCAATTATAATGATATTGAACATCGGTATATTGTTTACTGTTGTCTTTTATACACTGTATTGAAGTCCTGCTCGTTTGATTCAGGTATGATTCAGAACGAAGGTGAAAGTGGCACATTTCGTGCAGAGCCCTATCTGTTTCGCAGAGCATTGTATCTTTTCACCAGTTGTGTTATAAGTACTCGCTATTGTCTATCCAAACATAATTATTATCATTATGAAGGAAAGTTTTCGTTTATTAACTCGTGTTTACTAATTAGGGAACTTTTTTTTAAAGAAAATCAAGTTCAGATGAATAGGTAATTCAGAAGCAAGAACTTACTTTTATGTGTTGTTTAACAAGATGCTTGAAACAATTTAAACGGGAACAAATTAAATGACCACCAAAAAAAACAATCGGTACCCTAAACAGCCTCATCCAAAATAAATATAATATGTACAAATAAATGAAACCTGTGCCAAAATATTTCGGGCTATTTAAGTCATGCCTGCACTACAAAAACTTTTCGTAACCCAAAAAGGCCACGCGTGCACCAAATTTTAACTAGCAAAGTTTTGTGTCATTTCTACCCAAATATATCACTACGTTTGCCATAAAATATGCATATAATCAAGTATATTATATTGATCGATAAGATTTGTGTTAGGTTAGGTTAGAACTGCGACCACAGAAGAAGTGAATTGCAGAAGTGAATTCTACCCATTTTAATTGGTCGGGACAGAGAGAGAAAGTATTTTGTTTATTTACTATCAATCATCAAATGGCATATAGTATCGGAAAACCTTTAGAACTTCATTTATATTTTTTGGGCAAACAATGATTTTTGTATGTATAATTTACTTTATTAGGATAAAAATATGTAACTTATTTGGATGAAATTATTAAATAAAATGCGAGTACAAATTTGGTGCACGCGTGGCCTTTTTTGGTAGCTCAGGGATTGTTCTGACGATACTTACGTTTTTTAGGTTGCCAGACTTACATTATTATTGGTGATCATTTCATATTAAAATGGGGATTAAATTCTGGTAAGTACTTAGGATTTTTTGGGCGTTATATTTCATTATATCTGGTGGTTGCTTAAACCTAAGCCAATTTAAACTATCGAGTACAAATTAGCAAACATGTGCCAATTGTTTTTTATGTTTAATTTCCCTCAGTCCTGATAAAGACGCTAAATATTATGTCATAATAATAATTATGATCTACTATTTTGGAAAATAAAATTATTATTATTTAGGCCTAGGTAAACTTTAAGTTCCCCATGGAGACCCATAATATTAATATAATTTGGACTGACTTCAAAAAATTAACAACAGCTGCAGGATCTCACCTTGTTAATAATGCTGACCATTTGTACAAACACATCCAACAAAAATGAAACGGTTTTTTGCCAACGAATCACATTATAATTTTTCTAAAAGATTTAAACTACGCGTACAATATTTGTACAATATTTCTACTTTCTATTTTTTATTTGATCAGCTAAAAATTAAAATATGCTTTATTCATATAAGCTTCAAAGATGCACTTATGAATCTTCAGGCATTAATATTATAGACCAGCGGATTCGGAATATTACCTACAGTTGTTCTGTTAAGCTGATGTGTCTGAATATAGACTATAATATAGGAGTACGTTTACGAAAAAATTAGTAGTGGGTAATATCGGATTTTTACAATATCGAATCGAAACTATATATTGATATCTGATATCGGATTCTGAAACTATATATTATTTGAAACTATATATTGGTGTATCGGAGTATCGGACTGTATTTGGTTACACTAAACCTATAAAACGATGTGTTCTGAAACTAGATACTGTATCATGACACGATATTTTCATTGTGATTTATTTCTTAAAACTGACTCGATTAGTTACTTTAGGTGTATTAAGGATGCTTTAATAGTATTTACTTAGTTATTTGTGTTTCAGTAAGTACTGCATTAATAAAGATCGTATTTAGAACTTCTAAATACGATGTTTATTAATGCAGAACTCATTAGTAGTAACTAAAAGCATGAAATACATAAACTTAATAATACCAACCATCGAATCTATTAATAGAATAACAAAAGTTAGAAATGGATCACCAATGCTATGAGTTCAAGGACGAAGGTCCGTGAGAGTTACGTAAAATTGCAAATCGAAAATGCATCTTATTGCTGACAAAATAAGGTCTAATAAAAATGTGTCAAAATACACAAGAAAGTATTGAAACAACCTTATTCTTATACAAATTAAGGTTTAGAATTGTACGAAAACACGACTAATGCTATTTCACTCACTCACAAATCCTTTCTTTAGCTCGTATCGCAACACGATACGGTTTAATATCCTTGATGATGCATGCAGGGTTGAGCAGGTCGAGGTGGTGCCAAAATGAAAGCGTATTTAGATTGCAATGCGTACTTATTTAGGGTTTCATAAAGTTTTACATGAATTTGCGTGAATGTACTTTGGTAGTACGAATATGGTACGAGGCTCGATTTCACGCGGGTTCGAAAAATCGTGTTTTTGAAAGACTGTCGTGTTTTGACTGACTGATGGCCTAAAACGGTTTCTTTTGTGAAATTATACACCCCTAATGATAAATTCCGAAGGGGTTAGTGCTCAAAGTAGGAAAAAAACAACATTGGTGTTACACGAATGAGTTGGGTGATTACACTAATGAAAATTTATTAAACACAAATGGTGTTTAATAACCCTAATGATGTCTTGATTAAATTATAAAAAATGTGTAACTTTTGAATGAGTAATTAAAATAAAAAGACCCGGATCTAAGCAGTAGTATTTGGGTTATTCCTACCTAAATATTTTTTAACACAAAAACACATTCTTTAGTTCTCATTAATGTGAAAATATCCTCAAATTATCAACCAAATAGCCATCACCTCAATTCTCTGTATGATAATAGAGCGTATAATTAATAACCGCTTGCTTGCTTATTTAAAAGGTAACGATCTCCTATGTGACTCTCAATTCGTGTTTGATAAGTAGTTCTTCAATGGACCTTCTTGGTTACGCACGCAACGCATTTATAGAGCGAGACCACAGTAAGGCCATTGCTGTCCTTGGACAAATCAAAGGCATTTAACAAGGTCTGGCACCAAGCCCTTGTTGGCAAACTTCCTTCCTATGGGATCCCCGCTCCATTTTATGTTTGAATAAAACATTTTCTGACTGGACGTCGCATCAGAATAATTGTTGAGTTCACCTACGATTTACTTGAAATAAATGCTGGCTCCTACCAGAATTCTAGGCTATGCCAACTATAGCACGGTAGTCGAGAAGTACTTGTCCAGTGCATGTACAAGAAGTGGTGAAACTGAGACCTTTAGAGCTGGCATGGTGGACGAACTAAATCATTCTCTTCAAATTGTCTCAGTCTGGGTAGATGCCAATTAGGTCAGCTTTACCATCAAAACACAGACATTATTTTAATCATTTCACAGAAGATATATTCCACCAAAAGGAGTGCTTTTGAGCTAACTACTTTGGTGCTCTGTCGGGTCACCTCATCTCAGATTCGCTCCCTCAGAAAAACGCTAAGCCTAGCTCTCTTCAAAGCTCGCTGAGCGACTTTAATCTAATGGACCAGCCGTGCCGTAAGTGTCCGCGTATCAGCTCCGTATTTCATGACATGAGACGCAGGTGTTATGCATAGTTTTCATGTAATATTAAAGTACCCATGAGAAACAATTTCATTCGTGTAAAAATGAATTTCATTAGTGTTACATAAAAATCGACACGAATGAAGCGACACAAATGACATTTTTAACGAAATCATAAAGTTTTGTTTAAGAAATTGTTCCAGACACCAACAGAAAGTATATCGAAACATGCGTGTTTATGTGGCTAACCATCAGGCAATGAATTGAATTTTTAGCTAAAATACTTTTAATGTAGTATTAATAAACACGAATGAATTTTTTTTTGTCTAAACACTGAAATCAAAACTAATGTTGATATCCTAGCAAAATGAAGCGCGTGGTGCGTACCACCACCTAGGTCTCTTTTAGTGCGACTGATGCTGTACTTGGTTGCATGGAAGGTTCCACAGAAAACCAACAGGAATGTTTGTAAATAGACAGTTATGTATGGTATACACTAATGAGTGAAAAAACGGGGTCGCACATTCAAGCCCCGGGAAATTATATTTCTAGATTGTGCTTATTAAAACTACAGATGCTGTCTGACTATACGTTTATCAAAGTGTTAGTGGAAAACAAAAAACTAAGATTTCCCCAAGGAATTAATTTAAAAAAAATATGTTTTGATGAACAACCCGAAATGGAACCACGTACCACAAATGAAAATATGGACTTTTTTGCAAAATTGTTTGAAATGTTTAACAGATAATGTAATATTACTGCTTGCGTCATATAAATAACACTGCACAACAAAATTGCAACTTTTGTCTGATGATTGACTTTTATCACATGATGTTTACTAATTTGACATCGCTGATTCTAGATATGCACTCGTTTTTTTTGTATCAGCTCTTGTTTACGAGTTATAGCTTTCACAATAAATTCGACGTATGACCGTGAGTATAAAAAATATTATTATCGACAAATTATTGTCGATAATAATATTTTTTATTTCGTTTTTTTATTTAATTTGATATGGCGTCGTCAAGACGAGTTTTTGTGAATGATTCAAATCATTTTTGTTTCATTTGAGGAGAGTATATGTTTAAAGAATACCGTTTGAATGTGACTACGTTCGTAATTTAGGCTTACAAAAATTACTTTGCTCACCCACTGGAGATGGAAAAGAAGCCTTGGATTCCGCAAAAGGTATGCAAAACGTGTGTTGAGTTTCGACGTTTGTGGACCATTAAAAAAAGGAATAGATTTAGGTACAAAACGGCTATGATCTGGAAAGAACCCGTGAATCAAAACGATGACTGTCATTTTTGCTTGGTGAACATAACTGGTATTAACCGAAAAAATCGAGCCAAATGGGAATATCCGAAGCCGAGCAGTCGGCAGGTCGGCAGGCAGACGTATTTTGAGCCCTAAAATATCACCTGAACCTCAAGCCGGTCTTTTTCAGGAAGAAGCTATGCATTTTGAGGCGAAAATTGACAATAGTGAAAATGAAAACTGTAGAGAAGATAAAGGCGGGAATTTTTGACGGGCCACAAATAAGGCCATTAATAAAAGACTCAAATTTTATTAAAACTATGACAAATATTGAGAAAAAGGCATGGAATGAGTTTGTTTGGCTGGTACAAAATTTTTTGGGAAATAAGAAACGTTCGGGTTTTTCTGAACTCGTGAAAGAATTAATGAGTCACTTTCAAAAGCTCGAATGTAACATGAGGATCAAGTTACAATTTCTTCACAACCACTTAGACTATTTTCCCGCCAATCTTGGGGATATAATTGAAGAACAGGGCAAGCGATACCACCAGGATCTTCGTACGATTGAGGAACGCTATCAAGGCTACTGGAACACGCATATGATGGCTGACTATCGTTGGAGGATTCAGAATAGCTCTCTGCCTTCAACTTCAGCAAGAAAATTGAATAAAAGGATGTTTTTTTCCACTTACAATTAAATAAATTGAAATCATCTCCAAATATAAAGTGTTTTAGTATAAAAAAAAACATGTGTCATATTTTTTTAACTAAAGCTGATACAGAAATTTTAGTCACAGATTTGAAATCGTCATTAAAAATTGGACTAATATCATATACCATAACCCAATCATCAGAAATGCTGTTGTGCAGTGTAATTAGCCTAAGTGCATAATGAAACAAAAACATGGCAATTCAATGGCATATTTTTGAAGTTATTTCACGGAACATGTTTTTCGAACCCGCGTGAAAACGAGCCACGAAATAAAGATGTCTGCGCTTCTTCTTGTGAAATTTTCGGAATGAAAAAATGTAGCTTGCTCCCATTGGTCGACAGGATTTTACGCCGTCTGATTGGCCCGCAGCTTCCCGCCGGTTGTTCCGCGACGACAGCAGCCAATAGGAGCGCGCGCCGTTCGCGCCATTAGTTGAGTTTTGTATTTCAGCCAATGAGAGCGGGTGGCGCTGTTTGCGCCATAGATTATTTTGGTGTTGCCACAACATGCTCCCGGCCTTGGAAGCACCTTGCTTCCAAATTGAAGACGTCCTCTTCACCCATCACTCCTCGTGCAATGGACAGATCTTGGAGAATGCCCGTCGAATTATGCCGCTCGTTGTACGGATGTCCGCAACTCGTGCAATGCCGTCTCTTCCTGGACAAGTCTTCAGTATACGACCCTAGTTCCATTTTAGAGGCGGCAGGTTGTCGTCCTTGAGAAGCACAAGAGTATTTTCCTTCAGGTCGCCTCTGTTTTGCTGCCACTTCATCCTGGTCTGCAGTTCCGAGATGTATTCCTTCGCCCATCGTTGCCAGAAGTGCTGGCGTAGCTGCTCCACTCTCTGGTACCTCGTGAGTCGCGTAGATGGCTCGCTGACGTCAGGCATGACAGTTGCAGTTAGCGGACGACCAACCAAGAAATGAGCGGGGGTTAAAGGAAGGAAGTCTTGTGGATCAGATGACATGGGACTTAAGGGTCTGGAGTTTAGGATTGCTTCGATTTGAGTAAGTACTGTACTAAACTCCTCGAATGTCAAGTGTGCATTGCCCACCACGCGACGGAGATGATGTTTACAATTTTTTATACAACTTTCCCAATATCCACCAAAATGGCTAGCGTAACTTGGAATCATTTTAAATGTGATATTTAAAGAGGTCGCATATTCTTTAATTTGATCTGAACATGAATTTAAAAATTTGGAAAATTCTGACTTAAGCCCTACAAAGTTTTTTCCGTTGTCAGAAAATATTTCACTAGGCTTTCCTCGCCTTGCGATAAAAAGAGATATCCGTCTGATGAGAGGTCACTGACTAGTTCTAAGTGAACTGCGCGTGTAACGAAACAGATAAACAAGCAAATGTATGATTTTTGTAATTTTCCACCTCTGCCTTTACGGTTTAATGTGAACACTGGCCCTGCGTAATCAACACCACAACGTAAAAAAGTAAAACCTGGTTCTAATCTTTCCTTAGGTAAATTACCCATAATGGGGCTGACCGTGCGTGGACGTAGTCGGGCACACGTGACGCATGCGTGTGTAACCTTTCTAGCCAAATTTCGTCCTCCTACCGGCCACCATGATTCCCTAAGCGTATATAAAAGGAGTTGAGGACCAGCGTGTAGTGTCTGCCTGTGTTCATGGCGAAACAGCAGAACTGCAAATGCATGTTTTGCAGAAATTAAAATAGGATATTTTTTATCATAATCAAAGTTAGAATATTGAACGCGCCCTCCGACACGAATGATTTTATCATTGTCTAAAAACAAATTTAATTGTAACAGATGTTTATCCTTTACATTGTTTTTCCGAAGCAACAATGACTCATATACGTCGGGATAAGACTCTTGCTGACTGATTCTAGCTAACGTTAACTCTGACATTTTAAGTTCGGTTACTGAAAGCGGACCTGTTAACCGATCATTTTTATTGCGCGCATTATTTATAAACCGGAGCACATAAGCCATGGCTCTCTTTAAACGGTTATACTGTGAAAACCTACCAAATGGAAATAAATTATCCACGACATTGTGATTGACTACGTGACTCAAGACTTTATTAGATTTTAACTCAGGTAAGTCATCTGTAAATGAACATTCATTATTTATTAAAACATTTTTTGTTTCAATGTTTGGATCGAGTAAAAACAGTGGACCGTTCCACCATAAATTTGAATTGCAAATAAAATCCAAGCTTTGACCCCGCGATACTAAGTCAGCTGGATTTTCTTTCCCAGATACGTGACGCCAAGGATGTTCCTTAGACAATTCATGAATTTCTGCAGTCCTGTTCTGCACGAATGTTTTTAATAAATTGGGAGGCATGCGTAACCACCCCAGAACAATGGTTGAATCAGTCCAGAATACGACTTTATTTAATTGCGAACGCAACGCCTCATTGATTTTAGCGAATAACCTTGCGCCCAAAAGGGCACCACATAACTCTAGACGCGGTATAGTGGTTGGTTTTATTGGAGCAACCCTACCTTTTGAACACAACAGACGCACGGTTACAACAGATTCACTGTCAACGGTACGTATATAAGCGCAAGCGCCGTAGGCAGTCTGCGACGCATCAGTAAATATATGTAATTCTATAGCTGTCGGATTATTGCACATAACATGGCGCGGGATACTGATACTGTTCAATAAAGACAAACTATGCACGAATTTATTAAACACCGCCAACACGTCACTAGGAACCGGTTCGTCCCAATCTAATTTTAATAACCAACATTTTTGCAACAGAGTTTTAGCGAGCGTAATTACGGGACTAATCAATCCTAGTGGGTCATAAATTTGTGCAGCGTAAGACAAAATAATACGTTTTGTAACCGTGTGTATGTCGCGCTCCATCTGTGTATTGTAAGTTAATGAATCTGACTGATTGTTCCAACTCAAGCCCAATATTTTACTTTGAATTTTATCACCTAGCGCCATCTGTTTCTCGCCGTGCTGCAACTCGTTAGGGTTGGCACGTTCAAAATTAAAACGCCATTTTCTTAAATTTAAACATGCCGCTTTTAATACTTGGGTTATTCCCTCACAAATGGTATTTAACTTGGAAATATTATCACATGAGAAAATAAGGTCATCGACATAAAAACTTTCGTTAATTTCTCGCGCAATATCAGGCAAATCGCACTCTTTTGCCAACTGCTTAAGGCACCTACAGCTTAAGAAAGGCGCTGATGCCGTTCCATACGTGACTGTGTTTAACCTGTATACCCTGAGCGGCTCAGAG
The DNA here is from genome assembly GCA_949319885.1 of Mecyna flavalis. Classification (NCBI taxonomy): domain Eukaryota; kingdom Metazoa; phylum Arthropoda; class Insecta; order Lepidoptera; family Crambidae; genus Mecyna; species Mecyna flavalis. Next base: position 8,889,015 of record OX439426.1, read on the forward strand.
GGATCATCCCGCCACAAGATCAGCTGTAGATTACGCTGATCATCATCAATTAACACTTGGCGATACATTTTCTCAATATCTGCACAAGCGACAAATTTACCTTCGCGAAATCGTAGCAAAATTGAGATCAAATCACCTTGTATAGGGCTACCAACCATTTGCAAATCATTTAGTGACAACCCTGAACTAGATTTCATCCCAGCATCGAACACAGTGCGTAATTTAGTGGTGGTGGAATGCTCTCTGAGTACTCCGTGATGCGGTAAAAAATAATATGGTTTACTATAATTATGTATAAGGCTCATGTGTCCTAAATCAATATATTCATGTATAAAATCAGTATACAATTTTTTAAATTCAGGATTCCGTTGTAATTTTCTTTCTAATGCATAGAACCTGTTTTCGGCTTGTGTACGTGTATCACCTAACAACTCGGGTGATTGCTTGAACGGGACTCGAACGCAGAACCGACCGTCTGACATGCGTTTTGTGTTTTTAATAAAATGTTCCTCACATGCGAGTTCCTCGTCACTAAGCAAAGTATTAGCTTTCGGTAATTCTTCGATAAACCAGAAACTGCGTAATAAATTTTCTAATGAAGACATGGACTTGGTATCATCATTTATTTGCGTAAAATTACAATGTACATCCTTACTTTTATTTTGTTTTAAGTATAGAATCGAACCCGACAAAACCCAACCTAAATGCGTATTTTGAAGGTAAGGTCCGTTCATTAATTGCATTTTGCCATCCTTGATAAGTTCCCAAAATAAATCAGCCCCTATTAATAGATCAATCGACTGACTATCAAAAAAGTTGGGATCTGCAAGCGTAATATTAGTTGGGATGTTAAATTGTTTCCTATTTAAAGCGAAGGTAGGTAACTTAGAAGTTATTTGCGGTAGTACTAAACATTGCAAGCGTTTAGCAAAACTGCCGTCAAGTGATTGGATCTCAATATTACACGATTGCGAACACTGAGTTATTGAGCCTCCAACACCACGAATTTGTTGAGTGGACTGTATAATGCGTGTATTTAATTTATCACAAAGTGATTGCGTAATAAAAGAACGCTCGCTCCCGCTGTCGAGTAGCGCGCGAGCCTTGTGGCGAATCCCCGAATCATTGCAATATTATTTCTACAATTGCAGTAGATAACAGAACCGGCTGTTCCGTATGCGAATGTGCGTGATGTGCGTGTGCGTGAGTGCTATCCACCTGGAGCGGTGGGGTGTGTGTGTGTGCGTAAGTGCTATCCACCTGGAGCGGTGGTGTGTGTGTGTGTGCTGTGCTTTGATTGCTGGTGTAAACAATAGGAATATCAGATGTTCCACTCCTTGCGGTGAGCGTTACTGTGCGCGAATTAATATTTTCCTGATTGTTTACATCACAAATCAATGTGTTGTGTTTTTTGTCACATTTCCTACAAGCGCCAAATACACACATATTGACAGAGTGACCTGGCCGCAAGCAGTTATTGCACAAGTTATTGTTTTTAATTAAATTAAATTTACTTTGTAAATCAAGGTTCAAAAAATCTTGACATGCATATAAAGGATGCTTTGCATTACATTTAATACAAAGTCTGTGATTATGTGTGTTTTTTGACAATTTACTATTATTATTTTTATAAGTTGATATGTTACAATGAACTTTATTGATGTTCTGCGAGTAAGTATGATGTTTTTTACTTTCATTTGTGTGAAATAATCCTGACCTGGTATGTGATACTATAAGCGTTTCTAAAATATCTGCACGGTTTTTCAAAAATTGTATTAAATCATCTAATTTGAGTTTAATTTTAGAATTTTTATCTTGGCTAGGTAAAGTGCAAAGATGTTGTTCCCATTCTCGTTCCGTCACTGAATCTAACTTTGAGACTACAATATATATATAATAATTAGTGTATCCCAGGACTCCGTTGGTTCACCTAGCAGTTTTAACGCCCTTAAATTCTTTAAAACAGTATCAACCAGTTTGCGTAAATGTGTTGATGACTCTTTATATAAGGTTTGCATGGAAAATAAAGATTTTAAATGATTACGTACAAGTAACTTAGTGTTATCAAAGCGATTGAGCAATAAATCCCATGCAATCTCATAGTTATTTGCTGAGAATTCAAGTGATTCTATGACGGATTTAGCAATGATTTTAAGTAATGGAATTTTTGAATTGGTGGTATTGATTCACAGTTATGTACTAAAGACATAAATGTATCACGATATTCTAGCCAGTGTTCATACGTGCCATCAAAGTCAGGGATAGAAATGGTGGGTAATTTGACATTATTTGAATTATTTAATGTTAATTTGCATTTCTTATCAGTACTGCTCTCATCGGACTGAGATATACATTCGCCTAATGCCAAAACAACGTAATATTCCCGTTCAAATGCCTCGCGTATTTCAAGTTGAGCAACTATTTCTGACTCAGGAACGATATCCTCGATTTGAGTTTGGATGTGATTAAAATCATTCATTAAACTTTGTGATCCTGTCATACGCAACTTTATTTCCGTACGCTGATGTTCGGATAAAGTGATGTTTTTATATGAATCTACGTATTTCTTTAAAATTGTTAATCTACCCTTTATTGACGCTCTTTTTCTTTTAAGTTCTTTTAAAATTGATTCACTGTCTACGGGAGCCATTGTGGTGTAATTAAAGGAAAAGCACTTACAGTTTTAACAGTTCCTCTTGATATTAGCGACAATAGATTAGCGCCCACAAGTCTTTCCCAAAATCGAGCGTAAGCAGGCAAGCACACAAGACACATATGGAAATGAGAAATAGCACAGTATCACGCAAATGAAAAGATGCAGGTTGGGATGGATATTTTGGTTGGATCGCCTCACCAAAGCACTGTCCCTTGTATTGTAATTGCACGCCGATTTAGCACCTTTGCGTCTCTCGTCCTGACTCCTGATTCCTGAGGCCCTGAGCTGGTGAGCTGGTTTGTAGTCGTCCGGCTATGAAGGTCCTTAAGATGATGCATGCAGGGTTGAGCAGGTCGAGGTGGTGCCAAAATGAAAGCATATTTAGATTGCAATGCGTACTTATTTAGGGTTTCATAAAGTTTTACATGAATTTGCGTGAATGTACCTACTTTGGTAGTACGAATATGGTACGAAATAAAGATGTCTGCGCTTCTTCTTGTGAAATTTTCGGAATGAAAAAATGTAGCTTGCTCCCATTGGTCGACAGGATTTTACGCCGTCTGATTGGCCCGCAGCTTCCCGCCGGTTGTTCCGCGACGACAGCAGCCAATAGGAGCGCGCGCCGTTCGCGCCATTAGTTGAGTTTTGTATTTCAGCCAATGAGAGCGGGTGGCGCTGTTTGCGCCATAGATTATTTTGGTGTTGCCACAACAATCCTTTATCGATAGGTCTTGGATATCGAGCTAGATATCAAATCGAGACGCATCGCATCGATCCAGCAATATCGTGTATCACCAAATATATAGTTTGGATACGCAGCGATATCGGATTTTACGATATTGGCCTGATATACGATTTAATATCTATATACGATTTGTATCGGCCATTCCTAGAAAAAATTCTGAGAGGTACATTGATTCTGATTTCCTTGAATAATTAATTATAAAGTAAATATCCTGAAACATTTGTGTACCTGCGACCACTTGTGTAAAGCCCGACTTCACGACCATTAGACCAAAACGGTCATCAATAACATAAAAACTACTTACTTTGCGTTCAGAACATTGATAGTGTATTTAAAAAAGAGGTAGATATGCCATCCTTTGACGCACGGCGATTAGAATTTGATCCGTCGAGATATACTAAATCTATGTGCTTCACCAACTGTTGACATTATGCGTCTAAAATGATTTGTGTCAATTAACACAATATGAGCGGAGCATTTTTCGAGCGCTAGTGCCGTATCTACCTCTTTTTTAAATACACTATCAATGGTTCAGAATATCTAAAGTTAAAGCTAAAAGAACGTCTACTGCTGGACATAGACCTCCCTATTATGTAAAGTATAATATGATTTTATTTATTATTATGGTGACTTTCTATTGTTCCTGTTCAAGTCTATGACAAATGGACCGTTCCTAAACGACTGAAGTCAACAAGCCGGCAACCGCAAGTTCACAATCCAACGATTGATTTCAAATAAGGTCAACTGACCTCACTATTAAATTCACTTTACATTTTTCTACATGGACGCTCAGCCTACTCAAGTGAGCGGTTTAGTCGTACCAATAAAAACGACGTGTTATTGAGATACAATTACACCAACGTACTTATAAAATTAATCTCCCATTCAATAGTAGGTTAACTGGATATTGGTAAATAAATTAGAAGTGATCGTCTGCGGTTACAAAAAGTACCTATGTACGTACACACTATCGATGTCAGGCTTGATAGAAATTGTCGATAAATCAAAGAGTACAATAACATTTATTTTGCTATTATTTCGGTAATTTGTAATGATCTTTGACATATTTTCACTCTTTACATCACTTACAAGATTTTAAAAAAATTACCTCAACAACAATATTTTACTTTAAGCAAGATCTATGGAAACCTGCTAACCTACCCATGTCTCCAGGACAATATATGTAGTCACCTAATGAGGCCTTGATCACAAATGTCAAACAGAATTCCACTAAGGTATCTGTACGCCGCCTCCTCTAGTTTTCTGTGAAATAAAACTCCAAAGTAAGTAAGTACTTAAATACAGCATAGAATTTAAACATATTAAACTAACTAGCCCGCGGTTTCACCCGCGTGGTTCCCGTTCCCGTGGGAATATCGAGATATCCTTTCTTAGCGGACGCCTACGTCATAACATCTACCTGCATGTCAAATTTCAGCCCGATCCGTCCAGTGGTTTGGGCTGTTGCGTTGATATCTATCTATGTCAGTCAGTCAGTCAGTCACCTTTGAGTTTTATAATTACATATTGCAAGATCGAGGAGAGATCTCTTAAGAAAGCATCCAATATTTGAGTGCATCCATTATCATATATTTTTTCAGTCAAAGGTTTCATTTAGCGCCTGTTACCAAAAAGTAGCAAAAAGTCCGCTAGTAATATTAATGGCATTTAACGCCTGCTATAAAAAAATAGCAAAACATAACATTTTATTTTTAATGTAGTTACCATAATTTTGGTAATTTATTCGATATTCTGTATCAATATTAATCTACTATAACTAGTATCTTCGTTTTTTTTAATGTATAAAAAAAAGTCTATTAAGTAACTTTTTATTTTAACGATTGAAATGGGTTTTTGCGGCAAGACATCAATCTATGACCATTTTAAGAACATAATAAGCGGGATTTCACTCCTCGCAGCGATATGTAGTGTTTGGTGTGTCATAAATTAGCCCAGGCTACTAGTTTCTTATATTCTCTGTGACCAGCCAGCCCTAGAGTTGGACACCCACATCCGCCACAGCGGGCTTCTCGATTCCATGTAGTGCGCTTGCGGCGAGTATATACTTACTACACTTTCACTGGCTGGAAATAGGCTCCGCTGCAATTGTTTACGTCTTAATGTGCATTTTACGCCGTTTCTAGATGTATCCGCCGATGTGAAGGTCGTTGACTCCTTTTCTAATTGAACTTACGGCAGCTCATTACTTACTCGTATGTTTACGTAACCAGCAGTAAAAGGGTAAGTCGTTAAGCTAATTTTGCATGATGATATTTTTAAATGATGATAATTTAGAGATAAAATCGCTTGTTGTTAAGATTTATAAATACCCAATTAATTATAATTTTTCACATTTTACATTCCGAAACTTCTAGGTTGTAAATACTTAATAGTAGAATGATTTTCTACTTTTTTGACTCGATCTTTCATGTACATATTTTTTATGATTCACCTTTTCAATTTTTTTTTTCTGCAATTGAATTTATAAAAAATAATTTTGCACGTCAAGTCTTTTTTAACCTACCAGCACTTCGAGGTTAATGGCCTGTCGAGAAGTGCCGCAACAAACTCAACAGTCTGTCAAAAATCAAATTAATATACATACAATTTAAATACACAATTATTGGTGATAATGTCCATGAGCATGTACATGTGCAAGGAAGCAACTTTAACTTATAAATTGGTTACCTAAATTTTCGTTTAAATAGTCGCCATTTGAATAAAATGTTGAATTAATTTACTAAAAATCTCGATCAGTGATCACGTTGTAGGGTAGGAACACCGGTTTGCGACCACTTATGCGACTTGTTGACTTCAGAGTTGATTTCTATCATGATGCTGTACGTCAAGATTTTCCAAAAAATTAACACTTGATCTTACAATAGTCTAGTTTGCTAAAACCTAACGTTTATAAACGTAGCAGTGATACATAATTTAAAAAAAAATATTATTCGTAAAAATAGCAAAAACACCGGTTATCGGCCGTTTGGCCCAGTTATCGACCACCAGTGCACCGGTTATCGACCACCTAATTTACGGTAGAAAAATGAGTCTTATTCAATAGCCATAGGGTATATTATAGTATGAAAGTAAAACAGTTAATGAAATCAAAATAGCGGTATATTTTTACTCTGTTTTGCGACCTGAAAATACAATTGAGTAACCAAAAGGTCATATTTGTTGATTTCTTTTGATTTGGAAAACGATCGAAAAGCCTATCCTATAATATAGTGGATCTTGGAACTCCATTCTGCCGGCATGCTTCTCTGTAGGGCAAAGGCCTCCATCCTTGAAATCAAGTTATCGTAACACTGCGGATTATATATCGCTTGCCAAATGCGGATTGGTGATCACAAATCCAAGCAGTGTCCGAAAATACCGACACAAAATTAGCTCGACACGGGAATTGAACCCAGTACCCCGCGATCTCGGCCCGGTACTTAAACCACTAGACCATCGAGGCGCGAAAAATCAAAAACACAAACAAAAAATGTAACTAACAGAAATAAATTAAATGTTTAGTATTTATCGGGTGCGTCTAATTTCCTAGTTCAAAAAAATTTTATTTATTACATACTAATTACGTTTGTCTCTTCTCTTCTATCTTTTTTATATTATCTTACTAGCCTTCCGCCTGCGGTTTCACACGCGCGTAATCCCCTTTTTCAAATATCCCCCCCCCCTCTTCCCCCCACATTCCCGGGATCAATTATAGTACCCTATGTTTACCGGGGATAGTGTAGCTTTCCAACAGTGATAGAATTATTCAAATCGGTTCAGTAGTTTCAAAATTGTTATTCCCGCAGGAATAAGACGTTTCCCGTAGGAATTTTATAGCCTATGTCCTAATCCGGGTTATAAACTAAACGTGTGCCAAATTTCATCTAAATCCGTTCAGCCGTTTAGGTGTGATTGAGTAACAAACATCTAAACATCCAAATTTCCAAACATCCAGACTTTTGCAATTATAATATTATATATATACATATACATAATACATACATATAATATTATATAGTAGGAAGTAGGATTTTTTTAAAGGCCGGAAAAAGGTACAATTTTACCAGTTATAGACCGCCTGTTAAAGACGGCCGTTAACAGGGTTCGTTTTCACCGGTTGTCGGCCCCTAAACTTTTGGTATTTTTAAAGGTCATTATCTTTGAAACTATGAGGTATACTGGCGGTCGGAAACTGGTTGTCAAGTCACAAATTCATAGCTGTTCACAAATGTAAATGAATCTATGTTGGTGCATTTAAGGTTTCCGCAATGTAGGCAAAGAGAAATGACGTAAATAAACCGGGTTTCCGACCACCCGGTCGGAAACCCGGTTTGAATCGATAACCTATTGCCCGACCACCTAAAATATTACAAATTATGAAATGTTTGGTGAGTTTGGGCACTTGAATATTGAAATTAAACATCTTATCCTACACACAAACCAAATCAAACCCCTATAAAATAATAGTAACACTCCAAATCTTACATTTGAAAATCGATCCACCTGCAATTATTTTTGCTAAATTTGACTCGTGTCAACACACTAAATTTTGAAATGGCGACTGAGGGCTCAGTTCGCAAATTATAAAGTCATGCTGTTGGATTAAGAACCGTGGAGTTTGTCCAGGTCGACTGGCGCGAAATTAGAAATGAGCTGTCTATAGACTATCTATTATTCAAAAAAACGTCTGAAGTGGTCGGAAACTGGTGCTGGCCGGCAAACCGGTGTCACTAGCCTATAGAGATTTGTAAAATTATTCACAGTATAATCTAAAAAATGCGTTTTTATTGTCAAGAGTATTTCGTTCATAAATTTTAAATCGTAAATATTTATGTAATCTAGCCCTGTTTAACAGCTTGACTGTAGCTGTACGGCCTGATGGGGCTCGCTTTGCCCTGGCTGTCGTAGAAGTTGACCAGTTGCTTGACCGTCCCAGGCCCAGGGGTCGAGATGGGAGTAGCAACTGGTTTAGGGTTAATTGGCACCGGTTTTATTTGGCTCGGAGTAGGTACCGGTTTCACAGGAATAGGGGGAGTCACGACGATTGGTTTCTGCGTAGGAGCATGGACTGGCACAGCCGGTGCGAGAGTAGGAGCGACGTTGACTGGCTTTGCAGGCGCAGAAGGGCTTGGTGGTGCATTAACAGGCTTAACAGGCGCTTGGGGGTTAGCAGGGGCGCTTCCAGGTCTCACGCCACCGCCGCCCTCCATGTTGATGAAAGCCAGGTTGGCATTTTTGTCCAATGACGGGTACGTCTTACGGCCTGCAACAGTTAGACAAAAAATAAACAAAAGTAATCAAATTATGATTCGTACGTGATAGTATAAAGTGCTGTAAAACTTAAGCAAAACTTTTAAGTAGAATTGGGTATTTAAATTCGTTGGTAGAATTAAACTCGGAGTCGAAACAACGAAAGCTATTAGACAAATTGTTTTAATAATGCCTACATAAGTAAGAAGTAGTACCTGAGGATACAAGTAAGTAGGTACCTATGTTTGTATGTAATAAAAAAACTGTCTAAATTGGACAACTATCTTAATAATAATGACGTGTGTGGTGCAATTTTACGTAAAAAATAAATATTACTTGTAAAATCAGAAACATCCACCTGGTGCCTATATTCAAAATATAATTACAAATTAAAGAATGTCTCTTTGGGTAATAAAATCTCACTATCATTATACAGAACAGTCATGATTACACAATGTGCAATTATTATAATGTGTCACGAGTAAATTCCTGCCCATAACGTTTTCACGAGGAAATAATTGCAATAACATCGTACAAACAAGCTCTCTTATTATGTCATTACCTCTAAATAAATTAGTTGTAAAGTTTTTATGACATTTATGCGGCCCTTATGGAGTTAATAAAGTGACCCATTCCTGCATTCTTGATTATGTTTCTATTTTGAAATCAGTTTCTAAAATGTAAGAATATGTTTTATTAAAATATCATTTGCACATGTGAGCTGTGATTCAAAACAACACATAACCTCCAACATCAACGTAAACAAAAAATCTTGACTCGTGAATAATAAATCAATATTAAGTACAGAAAAATAACGTGTAAGCTAATAAAATAATCATTTTTTAATAGTTACCTAGGTTTGGTAAGTTTTTGGTAGGACTATGGCCCATAAAAGTAAAGTTTACACTTTATTACCTATGTGCGAAGGTTAGTAGTGTAATCATAATTGCCTGTTACTTTGTTTTGAGATCACAAAACAGGAATAGGTAAAGTATTATTAATGATTGAATTGGCACCTAGTTTAGTTAACTTAAAAAAAGTTAAAACCTTAACACTCTGGAGATAAAAGTAACTGTAAAATACTCACATTGTACGTAGCAAACGGCAAACAACAACACGACGACAGCCTTCATCTTGTCCTTGTATCACAAATTAGCAGGAAAAATGTCTGTTACAGCCTCCTTGTGTCCAGTACCTACCTACCTACCTAACTGTGGCAGTTTCGGCCAGCTCGTTGGACGAGTTGTTTGTCGGGGTCAAGTGGAAGCACTGGCAGCCGGGCAGCCGGGCGGCCGCGGCGACGACCTCACGCTGACCTCATCGATAACGCTAACCAGTAACTTCAACCGAGATTAGCGTTTAGCGCACCTCACATTTGTGTTGTTCTTTTAGCGATCGACTCATATTGATCAGATAGAAAATCGGTATAAGTATTATCTTTTTTTGTAAATGCAGCCTTAATGAACTCGGATCAGTATTCTATTCAGTTTTACAGACATTAAGTAAAAGAGGAATGTCAGTAAAACTGAATATAATACTGATCTTGAACAGTCTAGTCAATGCTTAAAACTTTTTAGGGTCATTGTGCTTTGTATCTGTACAATTAAATCAACGGAAAAAAAATTGGTCTATTTTAAATGCAGCTGAAATTGCCTTAATCTTAAATTAAGAGCTTCGTGGCAGAATGGTGTAGGTGCCTATTATCTTCAATTTGTGATAAGAAAAGTAACGTGCAAGCAGTGTAATAACTTAAAACTTAAACTAAAGTTCGATATTTTGGGATCAGAGCTATTAACGAGACGTGAGATTTTAGTAGGTACTTTTTATATGGTGTAGGTACGTTTCTTAATTAGTTACATAAAAGGAAATAAAATAAGCAAACAGTTAACGTGAGTAACAGTACTAGACACTATTACACCTGCTAATGCTCATTGAGCGCGTGGGTGTCGGCGCTAAAACTGCAGCATCCGAGCATGCGAAATGATGACAAAGTGGGACGTTTGTCTTTACTGGCCGTGCGCATGCGGTGGTCGTTCGCTCAATTATCTTAATTATCACGTTTGTGTGAGAATAATTTGCTATTGCCGACTTCTTGGAACTGAGATATGTTAAAGTTTTGTAAACATTCCTCGTTAAACTAGGTACTCACTCCATAACATGACCGTTATCACTATCGTACTTGAATTACAAGAATAAAATGATTGGACTACCAAAGGTAAACAATTACATGGAATATTTAACTCTTTAATCATTATTTGAGCTGTGGTAGCCAAATGGATTCAAACGGTGGTCGATGGTTCTAATCTTACCACGCACCTACATGAGAATTGTCTATGTACATATTTAACACAAGCTCGACGGTAACGGAAAACATTGCGAGAAAACTTGCTTATACGATATGGGTTCGTAGCCACGATCGATTTGTTATAGTTCTTAGACGATGGCTGTCGCTTCAATTTACTATCTGGACTTGCTAAATCCTAAATCATGCTGCAAGTTTACCCTGACTATATCAGAACAAATTCTTGGAGAAAGAAGATCTAAAATCACGTCACCTAACTTTGGAAACTTTATTGCAGATTTACACTGGAGAACCTGCACAATAAGTGCCTATGTGAATAATGTTTGACGTCAAATCGTATTCATACGTCTGATTCCGCTTTGTATCATAAATATACTGCTACTCTAAGGTTAGGAAGGTCAAACGGCAATGAATACAATATAAAATAGTCACATACGTCTCTATCGAAGATGCACAATGAATGTATCACGACGGGGCACGACACAACGGCAAGAAGGAGTTTGTTTATTCAAACAAGAGACATTTTAAGCCCGTGCTATTCGATAATAAGATGTTCATGCAGGGTATATAAGCTGACTATTTTGTAAACTCTGGCACAAATTTTGTAAGTGATAGTAACTTTACCCATCGCAGCAAATACTTTTTAATACTCGTATTATCTTCGCGATTTCTCCTGATCTAGTCGTGGGTATAGAACCAGAGCTCTGCCTAAGATAGTTCTTGTAGCCAATGTTGTTTTAATTATGTGTGGTATTCTGAATATTTATAATATCTATATCACAATTGCGTAAGCCACTTGTTACACATTATTTAACATCGCAAGTCGTTTTATGTTTGAGTTAGGCATTTTTTCTTTTTTGGACGAAGAAAATTGTTTTTCCAAATACCTACATTTCGTCAGTAACCAACAAATCAATGTGTCTTAGACCTAACGTGCAGAATTTAGTATTGGAACTCATAAAGATTCAGATTTAACATTAAATTCATTCATATTTAGATTAAAGAACATAGGACATGGATATAGATTTTAATGTTCGAGCCTGTCTGCGTCACCAGAGACATCTAGGTCACAAATAGGTATACAAAGTATGTAGGTATCGGACGTAGGAGTAAAAGGAGCCAACTTTTCCTATTGGTTTTTGCCGATACCAGGTATAAAAAGGTTTGTTTTCTCATTTGATCATTGGCAATAACGCAATAGCAATCCCATACTGTATTCTCCGCGCGGATCCGATGTATAATACATGAGTAAAACACGATTTTCCCGCAGAGTGCGCACGCGACTGTTGCATTGCAGCGGCTCGCTCGCCTGCGACCGATACTTGTGATAATGTCTCTTTTCAGAGACTTTCTTTTATTCATCCCAAAGATATTTTAATTACCTACACTGCTCTCATGACACGTGGAAACTCCCTCATCCTTCAGGTTAACGTCTTAGCAGGAAACTAAGACTATTCATATCCTAGTTCTATTAATAGTAATCTAAATTAGACTTTTAGGATGTAATAAAAAGTGACTCAGTTCTATTAATATAATCGGTATGGTGGTCGCTGTTTTTCGCACAGTTGTAGTATTTCATTAGCGCATGCGATCTAGTTCAGTAAAACTAGGTTTAAGTGTCTCATAAATTATTTAGAAATCATAACTTCGGTTGTCATACCTAATAATAAACAGACACAAAAGGTGCAGCAGCTAAATGACCTCATCCGAACGAATCATTTCTCGCTTGCTCAAGAAACACGTAAACCATGCAGTATTCGTGTGGACTGCGGAGTTGAAATACTAAAGTTTGTGACTTTGTGTTCAGAACAAAATAATCTTCATTGAAAAGTGAATTGTGCCTTATAAATACTTCGAAGAGGAATACAACAAAACCAGTACCACAAACATCATGAGTGGAGGAGCAGGTAAGATTAATATTTTATTTAGTACCTAATTATTGTTTGTCTGTCCCACTTCTTCTCCTTCGTCACACCTCTATTTGTATTGTCTTGGTAGTATCAAATTGGTTTTTAGTACCAAATAAGTACCTACATCAAACAACTAAATACTTACTACCATAGTTTATGATGTATTTATTACATTAAATAAAGTTTAATTACATTCAATTTACAAAAATAGCCTTTTTGATGCTCAGCTGAAGGTCACTTTTGTTTACTTCCAAGGTGTGTTGATGGAAGTGTAATAACAGCAGAGGCGGATTATCCTAAAGGCAAAGTAGGCATGTGCCTAGGGGCGCGACGGTACAAAGGGGCGGCAGAATTGTAAAATGAAGAAAAAATATACAATATTGCATAAAATTAATTGCGCTAGTAAGTAAACCACCTACGTAGACAATGAAAACTATTATTTTTGCTTACAAAAAGATGAATTTCACGGATGGGACTGGCTAAAACTTACGAATACAAACAACCTCGTCGATGGTACATGATCTCTGATTGAAGTTGGAAAGATACGACTGCAATGTTCGTCGCGTCGCGGCGTCGTCTGTAAGTGGGTATCGGACGTTCCTGCTTCTAAAATTGCGGGGACGAGTGTGGTGCGGGGGCGGAAGCTAAGCGGTCAGGCGCGAACGAATGCGCCAAAAAATTTAATTCACGACGATGTTCGTTTCCCAAATTTGCCCGACCGAAAAAGAAATCCGGGATCTTTTGCGCTTACGGCAGACACCTAGACCACTATCAATACTATCGAGGTCGAATAATGTCATCATCATCATTTCAGCCAAACGACGTCCACAGCTGGACATAGGCCTCCCCAAGGATCTCTAAACCGATCGGTCCTGCGCCACTAGCATCCAGTGGATTCCGGCGATCTTTATGGATTTATCGGTCCACCTTGTGGGAGGCCTACCACAGCTGCGTTTCCCGGTACGTGGCCACTCGAGGACCTTTCCGCCCCAACGGCCGACAGACCTCCTTGCAATGTGTCCCTGCCACTTAAGGCTTGCAATTCTTCGGGCAATGTCGGTGACCCTGGTCCTTCTGCGGATCTCATCATTTCTGATGCGATCACGCGCACGCAGGGAGACTCCAAGCATAGCCCTCTCCATTGCCCTTTGCGCGATTTTGAGCCTTTTTATGCGGCACATTGTAAGTGGCCACGTTTACGTTCCGTTAGTCATCACTGGCAACACAGACGTATCAAAGACTTTCGTCTTGAGGCACTGCGGTAGTTTGGCCGAAAAAACGCTGCGTAGCTTCCCAAACGCTTCCCAGCCGAGTTGGATTCGTCGATCGACCTCTTTCTGGAAGTTGGACTTACCAAATTGGACTTTTTGTCCCAGTAGTAGTACTTATCTACAACTTTCAGTGTTGAGTCCCCAACTTTTATAGGAATGGGTACGACATGGGAGTTCGACATGATTTTCGTCTTTTCCATGTTCATTTTAAGACCCACTTGTTGAGACACTATTGAGATCGTTGAGCATTGTGCCTAGGTACTTCCAAGGACTCAGCCATGACTATAATATCATCCGCAAAGCGAAGATGCGTCATGTAGTCGCCGTTTATGTTGATGCCAAGTTCTCTCCAGTCCAGAAGCTTAAACACGTCCTCCAACAGAGTATGTAGTGAACAGTTTCGGCGATATAACATCGCCCTGTCTCACACCCCGCTAGAACCGAATACGTTTTGTCTCCTGGTCCTGAAGGCGGACTGACATGGTGGCGTTTTCGTACAGCGACTGCAACACTTGTATGTATCGGTAGTCTATTTGCCACCTTTGAAGTAACCGAAGCACGGCCCATGTCTGGACAGAATCAAAGGCTTTTCATAGTTCACAAAGCTAATCATAATGGGAGATTATTTCTTCGGACTTTTGTATAATCTGCCGCAGCGTGTGCATGTGGTCTATGGTACTAAAGCCTTTACGGAATCCGGCTTGTTCGGGAGGCTGGAAGTCATCAAACCTACGTATGAGACGATTCGTTATAACTCTAGAAAACAGCTTGTAAACATGACTCAGTAGCGTGATGGGTCTGTCTGTAGTTCTTCAGCTGCGTCCTATCGCCCTTTTTGAAGAACAGCTTCACCACGCCCCTGTGCCATGCTGTTGGCGTTTTGCCCTCGAGAATAACAGAGTCGAACAACCTCTGGAGAGCTTTCAGGACCGGTCGACCTCCTGCCTTTAGAAGCTCCGCTGTTACTCCGTCATCCCCCGGTGCCTTGTTGTTTTTAAGCTGTTTTAGAGCTACACTGATTTTGTAAAGGCTGACGTCTTGATTATATTCAGTGTAGTGTCGGGTCAATTTGGCTCTACGATCTGTGGCCTCAGTGACAGGTGTTCGTGTCGTCGAGGAAAGCTGCCCATAATTTTCAATCTCGGCCAATAGCTCATGGCGTGACGTGACTACTCTACCGTCCTCTGTCTTCAACTTCGTCAGCAAGCTCTCCAAAAGACAGGTCTCTGGCAAACACTTTAGAGCCTTTGTTTCGCTCAAGTAATCGCTCGAATTAAGTATCTAACTATAATATATTAAAGATTTAAAGTTAGTTAATTACGAGTAAATGAAATATTTGATACACTGATTTAATTAATATTTTTTCCTGTTCATAATTTTCGGGTTTGCCGGTCGTACCTTAAAGCTTTAAAATATTGTACCTAAATCGAATTCTTAAAATCTGTCGGACAATATCGATCTCATGTAAACTTATGCTCTCGCGTTTTCCTAAGGTACATCGGTCGGTTTCGGTCAAACTATAGTAGGTACGAGTTATTTTTAATATAGGGGCGCCGATGAGATGCTTGCCTATGGCGTTCTCAACGTTTAATCCGCCTCTGAATAACAGCACTAAAACTGGAAGTCCGCGGGCTGAATCTCAATAACATGCCGTATCTGTCAGTACATACATAGATGGCATGACGTCACCCAGAGGTCGCACAGTATCGCCCGTTCAGCGCGAGCGCAGAGATCACTAGTGCGCCGCAATCGCGCTACACTAAACGTCCGAAATCGGTCTCCACCATGAAACTAATTATAACTCTGTTATTATGTACGTCAGCGTCTCGCGCAGACGACATCGCGCATGCCGCGGGGCAGATCTTCAACAGCATCCTGCCGAATTTGATTGGCAACCAGGTGACCGGGCAGCAGGGTAACACTGCGACGAACACATTGAACCAAATCGGCACCGTCGTCGGGGGAGTGGTAGACTATGCGAAGAAGAAGAGCTACGAAGACTTACTGCGGCAAGTCCAGGACTCGACGACCGATGACGACCTGCTGCGCGTCGGCGAGGAGATGTTCAACGCGGATATCAACAACGCTTTCAACTACATTCAGGTCAATTTGCAAGGCAAAACCAGTTCCATGTCGAAGAACGACGAGGCGCAATCTAAGTAAGTCTGTCAATAGGAATTTTCATTAACTCGAACCCACCCGTTTGACTAACGCTAACGATCCGTCTCCCATGAATCTGTCGATGTAATTTATGTTACTAGACTACCGATAAAATACTAATATCCTGCAGAATATATCTTATCTACATGGTAGTCCTTTCCTAGTAGCCTTTATTAGGAATGATTTTTTTTTACTTTATCACCACCCAAACATTATCACGTCTTGATAGGGTTAAGTTGCAACATCTGATTATGTTCAATCTCTTAAATAATAAAAATAATTTAAATCGTGAGTTTTCGCATTCGTTAATACTGCAACAAACTTTGATGTTATTACCGAGTTATGCATTTTTGCAGTCTTCTAAACGTGCCTGAGAACGTGTGGAACGGCCCGACCATCAAACCGTTCGTGGCCCTCTTCGACAACTACCACAAGAATGTCATCAGGCCCGAATTCGTCACGCCCAACGTAAGTATTGTATACTTTCAAAACCGACACACGTGTCTGCCAGTAGTTAAGACATTGACGATAGTAGATCACACTTTCCACAAATAGGTAAAAAAGATGTCTTTTCCGGGAGTACTAGTACTAGGATCCTTATAATAATAATTTTATTGAACAGCTACAATAAATAAACATCTGACCACATAACAAAAACACAAAGCCCTGGGAAGGAATGAACCCTAGCTAGACCTCTGACGCACAGAGTCGTCAGTGTGAGTGTAGACGCACAGAGTAGGTACTAAATGCGCCATTAAACGCATAAATCTATACTAATCTATATCTATACTACTCGTAATATTATAAAGAGGAAAGATTTGCTTGTTTGTATCTATTGTGTAGGCTCCGAACCGATTTAAATAATTTAGTGTTCCATTTACTGTTGGAAAACTACACTATCCCCGGGTGACATATGGTACTTTTTATCCCAGAAATATGGGGGGAAGGGGATTTTTCAAAAAATAAATTACGCGCGGATGAAACCGCGGAGGCGGCCGCTAGTATATATTATAAAACTATAAAACTAAAGGTGCGTGTATTATATGCTGATCAAACTTGTACCTATTATTTACTTAAATATTTGGCTGACCGTATCGCCGTTGTTATTAATGCACAGCTGCAATTACTAAATCGATGATGTCATTACAGGAGGAGACCGAACAACAAACTTACATCAACACTATTCTCGCCACCGGGCCTATCAGGAGCCTTATGTCCTTCTTGGTAAGCAAAGGTGAGTACAAACAATGAGTCAAATGCGGTGTGAATGTTGTTAAATAGCCAAATTAATACTACCCACGTTATTAACCTTCTACAGTTTTGAAACGTAAACATTTGGAACTTGGTTTGGTAGTATCCAATTTTGCCTTTTGGTGTCTTGAAAGCTTTTTGGGTACACAATTAAAATGAAAATAATACCTATAGAATTCACCACACCATAACTTCTGTTTAATATACTTCTTTGATAAGCGTCGATAGAAATAACTCGATATCTTACAATTTTACCAGAGGTAGACTGGTTTTGCTTGATTTAGAATACCTACAATTTTATAATTAAAAAGGATTATCTAATCATAGTTCTACGAAGAACCGTTTATCTTTATCTGTCTGTGGAGGTCGGTGACACGCGGGTCATCTGTTATTTATTTAATTTTGGCGCAGACATTATATAGATTGAAGAACTTTGCATCGCAATTTTCCTCATAGCTTTATGAAGATACACTGATGCAACAAGCCGAATCAAGGATTTGAATTTGGAATTTAATAATTATTACATTCACAATATGCATCTTCAAATTTTTTTTTTATTATTTTACATAATGCAGAAGGATTACTCAGACAAGCAGCACCTAACCAATCGGTAAGGTACACGATCACCAGATGATTATTAACTGAGTCACCGATTGGTTGATGGGATTGTAACGATGACTTAATTGCTATGGCAGATGGGGCTAGGGTTACCATATCTCAGGATTTGTCCTGAGATTTCAGGATTATTCGACTCTTCTCAGGATTCCGGCCGGATTTAGCAAATCTAGTGATAACTCAGGATTTTTAATAAAAAACAGGTTACATTTTAAAGATCTCTCTTATTAAACTACTAAAAAAAATCTTCTTTTGGTAACAATTGCAGTTAAAATCAATACTTATGTATTAGGTAATTTAAAACAAACTTAAAATAATCTTCTTTTGGTAACAATTGCAGTTAAAATCAATACTTATGTATTAATTTAAAACAAACTTAAAAGATCAAGCAAACAATCAAAATCAAACAAACTTAAAAGATGCGCAAGATCCGCAGTGTATACAACGATAATAATACCTACGTTTTTGAGAGAAAATTCTCATCTGTAGAAAATCTCAGGACTTTTCCATGGAAATCAGGCCTTCTCTCCGGACTTTTGATTTTTTCATCTGGTAACCCTAGATGGGGCCCTTTACCTTTGAAAGAGTTACTATTTAGGTACTTGTTTTTTTATTAATTTACGTCGCAGAGATAATGGAATGATGGTCAGTTCCAATGGGGTAACAGAAACTGAACTTTGTTTGTCCTTTTTTCACGTACCTACCGCACTTATTATACTCGTAGGTGACCTCGCTAACATAACAATCATCAAAATTCTTGTCATGACTGAATAATTGATTAAAGCTTAGCTTACAATATGTGCCACTGTATGTGCTGTGCATTCTTTAGGTATGTACAAAGAATCAAATGGATTACATGGTATAAATAAAACAACAGGTAGGTAAGTATGTTACAAGAGGGACAATTAACTGCAATTTACATATAAAATATCTGGCTAATTAATTATTTGCGCCTACGGCCTACGAGAGCCTGTATTTGTTCCTAGAATTATTTATGATATGGCCTACACAAGGCAAAGCAGGCCACTTATTTTATCATCTTCCTAGCCTTTGTTTAAAACTCACACATATTTTTATTATCAAAACAACAAGTGGTGTGGGAAGCGAGTGCCCTAGAGAAAAGTAAAATACCAAGCATAGAAGAAATGTTATGTAGGTACCTACTGACGTAGTAGCTAAATGATATCAAGTTATTATTCTGCATCAACTATTACTAGTAGACATAATATTGATATGCATAAATAAGAATGTTTCTCGCGCAGGTTTGACCCAACTGAACGAGTACCCCGAGCAAGTGGAGCTGCTGAAGAAGATCTGGTTCACGAAGTACGCTCGCCACTGGACCGGCCTGTGCAAGTGCAGCTGCGCCTTCGAGAACGTCTTCATGGCTGAACTTAAGTCTGACGAAGTGCTTGGTAAGTGACAGCTAGGAACCGTCTCTTCTTTCTCCAAGTGTTTTGCCCGATCTGTTATAGTCAGGGTATGCCTTCACCATGATCCACGATTTAGCAAGTCCAGTTAGATATTACGTTAAAGCGATTGCCATCTCACCATTAGCCTTAAGGTAACTTGTCCGATGATAATCATGGCTACACAGCCATTTGACTGTGCAGGTTTGCTCACGATGATTTTTTTTTAACAAGAGATTCGAACCACCGAATGTCGCTTGAAACTAGTCGGCTACAACAGCTCTCAATCAGACCGTCAAATACTTTATGGTGCAGTCCCTCATCAAATACGTCACGATGGCCCACTTACCATCAAGGGGCCCACGTATCACGTGGTTGAAGTAATATAAAATAAAAGTCATAACCACATGTCTTGGCTGTGTTGCGTGCTTGAAGAACATTACGTACTTACCTATCCATATTTTTCGCGCAGGTCTGCACAGCTGGTTATTCTTCGCCAAGCGCGAGCAAGATCGCAAAGCCAACTACCTCGGATACATCGACAAATTGGACCTCTCTGGGGTAAGAAATATTTTCATTGCAACTTCCGACAATATCTGCTATTGCATAAAGTTCTGAAGGTATTCACTTTGTAATCAAGTGCAATCTGTGAAATTTGTGCCGTATGTTGTATTCAATATAAAATAGAATATAATTTGGTAAGATGCAAAAATAAGCTATTGATCTTTATGGGCTCTACAGAAGTCTTATAATAAAGGCACTTATTTTTTTTTTTGCTTTTTATAATTTAGGAATTAACCCTTCGCTAGGATCTATTATTCGTCTGCCTGTTTAAATAAAAGTCAATACAATTTTATTTTAGTTACATATTATACCTTTTGTTTAGCAGCCGCTATAGCATACCTACTTCAGCATATGGTGAGAAAGAACGAGAGAAAACGAAAAGACGTACCTTATTATACCTACTTTAATGACATGTTTAATTAGGAATTCGCAGTATTGACAATATCAATTTTCCTTGCAGAAAGGAATGATCTTGAAGCAACACTCAATCCTGAGCGCTACGAAAGACGCGCCCGAGGTGAACATGTTCGTAGGCACGTCCCCCGAACTCGAGATGGCCCTGTATACCCTCTGCTTCATGGCCCGCCCCGACCGGCCCTGCAAGCTGCGCTACAACAACGTGCCCTTCACCATCCAGACCAAGTCGATACGCGTCGACAACATACCCCTCATCGACACCGCTTACCCCATCTTCTAAGTTCAACTCACTGATACACTCATGACACAAAACCCGTATTCGGAATCGATAAGCATTGAAATAGGGTTAAGCGTTTGTGTCCCAGTTACGAAATAGGGCTAATTTAATCAGAGTTAATTATTTATTGTATCTAAAATGGGGGAATGTAAAAACAGACTCAAATATTATACACAAAAATCACTTCCCCTTTTAACTATATGATTTAAAAATTTAAATATTCTTTAGTAATGGTTGTGATGCAGTTACATAAGAGAAGCCATTAAAATATTTTTTTCTTTTCCTTACTCTAATTTGAATAAAATTTTTACGCCCCACCCAAATGCTATGTAAATATATTAAGACTCTTGTCACTTAAGATTTTGTGTACAAATAAATTTGTACTCAAAAAGCTCTCTGTTTTAAGTACAAAATGTAAGTATTTAATGAGACAATAAATTATTCAGATAACTTGATCTGTGTTTAAATCCAAAATAAGTTGGCGATAATGGTTTTAGAGCGGAGGTATTATCACGAACAACCGTCCAGGTCGCGGCCCCAATGATAAGTTGATAATATACGAATTGCACATTACTAGTAACTAAACAACAGGATCCAAACAAGATAAACTACAGAATTGTAAATAATATTTTAATTAGAACATTTTCATAGAAAACAATAAACAAACATTTCATTTTCTCTTAAATTATGGTTATTGTTTGACTTGTATAAAACCGTTTGTATGATTACTGATGAAGTTTAGATCTTATTTATTGTCTAGTTGGGTAGGCAACACGGAGATACATCATCAAAAGGTTAATTTAAAATGACATAGTATTATAATAGATTCTATAAACTGCTACCTCTAATACATTCAATATCAAATTCAGGTATATTTAATTTTCATAGGGTTTCTAATATGAAACATGATTAAATGATTCGACTAACACTCGCTAAAATGTATTTACTAATCCACAAAAGGCTTCGCTGTAGAAAATTTACTGAATATAACTTTCTGGATCTCTACTCTATCTTTGTAAAAGGTTTATGCCCATTCACACAAAGCAGTGACCAACCACACTTGGGCAAGTACGCTTCGGTGAGCCTCGGTATACTTATCTATCTGAGCATTTTACAATGTATGCCTTAACTTAACACTGAATTTCGTAAATGCCTCGGAAACTTCAGAAACTGATATTTATTGTGGCACTTCTTGTATAAAAAATATTAATTCACAAATTGCAATTAATGATGCAGCATTGACATGCAAATTAAACAACAATAATAATTCTCGTGTAACATAATATTTTAGCAATTAAACGCTACACATATAAACTAACAATTAACGAATGATTTTGTCCGTCCATCTATTAAAATTTAGACTACGCAACCGTTTTGATACAAATATTGAGTAATAAGAATTTTATAACTGTATTAATAGTAATACTTATACGAAATTAAGCAAAACAATTACTTGCTACTTAATTGCACAATAGATAACATTTACATTTAACATCATAGTACATAATTGAAGATTCATTAACTACGAGTAGATTTTTACATGAGCTCTTCGTAAATATAAATAATTTAATAAAAGTAACAACTAGCTTTATTACAATAAGATTAACAAATATATTGCAGTAGGTAACACCAGTTATGGTCAAAGAAATAAATATCAGAAAAGGCAACAAATCTTTCTTTAGGGCTTCTAATGGTTGTATAAAAATTGCTGTACTAAGATCATGAAAGCGTATACAACGCTCTCAATTAATGTTATTACAATCTTTCTGTAATTTGAAGTCAATTCTGTTAGTTCGTTTATGCTAAAATAGATTTTATCTACATCCATACCATAATATGTCTATTTTATATTCAGGAGCGATGAGCAAACGCCCTACATTTAGATATAAGTATCTGTGGCTGCATTGAAATGTTTACATTTTAGTGTCGGTAACCGATACTTAATTTCGTTCAAATTTCGAACGTCTTCTTTAAAAGTAAAAATTAATAGGTTTTTTCGATTATCGAATTAGTCGATTAGTAATTTTATGTTCCATTCTTATACATTTAATTCGATGCTGAAATTATAACAATCGATTTGAGAATCGAAATCAACTCGAGTCTAGATTGTTTATGGATTTTAAAAACTACAAACGTCAGTCATTATGTCAGTACTAACTTTTACATACAGATTAAGTTGGTAACTAGGACATTTGCTCATCAATCCTGACTATAAAATAGACATAATTATTATCGTATGAATGAAGATAAAGTTATGTATGTGACTGTACATAATTAGTCATTAAAATACTCATGTGATTCTTTTATGAAACTCACTTCGTTTCATAAAACCACATTCGTATTTTAATGACCCTCATTATGCAGCAGTCACATAAATAACTATTATCGGGAAGGCGCAACGAATTTAAAATAAATATAGCGTACACATAGTACGAATTCTAATTGATGAAGCCCAAAAGTTACAAACCCAAATTTATATAAACTGACTTACAATTATTTTAAAAGGACATAATTGTATTTAGTACCATACAAAATAAACTGTAAAAAAATAGTACAAATAGTAGGATGACTTTGTTTATGAGACAGTATTAAATACTTTTGACTAGAATACAGTTGGCTGAATACTTATGTTCTATTGTATATATTCACAAATTTATATTTCCTATGAATAAAGCTATCCAATTATAATAAAATGATATGTATCAAATAAAAATTACACAACTAAGTTTCGAATAACGTCCCAGATCGTCACAACAAGGAACTATATTTAATACAAAATTATAAATTTCGGCTGATACTTAAAGAGTATTTGTAAATCTGCTCGCATAATTGATCTATACAATGTAAATCTATACAAAATATATTACAAAATTACACCGGAGTTCAAAGAACTCTAGTATAAAATACTTCTTACTACAAATTCATCTACAAAATATCTTTCCGTCGCTTATACATACGTCCTATTAATTGCAATAAGTTATTATGATATTTAAAATTATACAAAATAAGAACCATATTCGTGAGGCATGACGCCTCGTCGCGGATAGAAAGTATGAGTAAGAGAATAATTAAGTAGGTTTGTAATGTTAGAAGTATAAATATCCGCGAATCGGAATAATCTCCTAGAGAAGTATGTAGGGTTGTGGTATGTCCGGAACACGCTACCGAATTGAGGGTTAAATACTGCCTTTATTTCATTCCTGGAAGCGAGATAAGAACTCCTACATTGCGTCCGCGTGAAAAGCAAACACAAGCGGTTATTTACAGCCAATTTGTGATTAGAAGTTAAATATAATTATACTTATATAAAGATGGAAAAGGGTAATTAAGTTTTGAACCTGAGAGGTCAGCTATGTTGTACATTTCAAATAAAAGCCCAAAACTACAATGACCCTTTTCTAAGAAATATACTATAAATAAATATAAGGGGAACTTTAATTATAATAATATAAGTATATATTATCAAGGTATATTATCAAGACTATTAATTTTGAAATCGCTTATGTATTGCAATGAGCATAAATATTTATTATAAATAGATATTAGCATTTATATTATACCTTTAATTTATAATTACTATGATGTACCACAAAACAGTGGCTATAAATATGCAAATGTTTATATATTTTCAATAGGACAATACAACAATAGTAAGTCATGCACCAGACAATGTACATTATGTCATCCATTTTAAACAAAAAACGGTTTAATATGAATTGCAGAACTGAGTAATAAAGTCTTTTCTAAGTCGTCCTGACCGCGAATCGAACCCGGATCAGTCGTAAAGTCGGGCTCGAACCGTTCAAGCAAATGATCTTTTCATTTTATTACTGTCATCTGAATTTCGGTGGCCATTAGTATTCTTACGACGAGCAATTACACCGGTTATATTATATTTATAACGCACAAGTAAGTACGCAAGCACAGGTGCACTCCCTATTACCTTAATCTCAGAGCACAGTGGGACAGCAGACTGACATGACCAATAAATAAGGGATGTCAGGCGCAAACCTACAGCTTTACGTGCTTTCGTGCGTTCCGAGTATTTTCCGAGCAGAAAAACTTGCTCACTAAAAGGTCTGACCCGGGATTTGAACCCAAGACTCCGATCAGGATCGTCCCTCTATGGTATAAAGGGAATACTGATGGATTTTAGTCCCGTGTGCCGAACAGCAAACAGCAGCAAGTTTTTGGTTTCGCTACACAAAAAATGCCACAGGCTCCAAAACGTGCACACTACGAGTATGAGCTCAGTTATAAATCAAAGATTTTTTTCACAAAATATTGTACGTACTACGAAAGTACGTAAAAATGGTTAATCCCCACCAAAGAGATTGCCTCAGACCTCAGCTGGTGGTATGCCAGCTATTGCAATATGATTGCAATAATTTATTTGCGACGTAACTATGGTTACGCAACTGCCTCCCATCGTCATTTAATGTGCCATATTCGTACTAACCTGAGATAGTCCCTCTCAGCCATCCACTGGTTGATGACCTCGACAGCCTCCGGGTCCTTGTAATCCTGGTGGTCTTCGATCAGCTGCGTCAGCATCTGCAGCCAGTTGGCGTTCTCCTTGAACGACTTCGTGTTCAGCGTGTTGATCTCGTGCTGGAATTATTAAATCACCCTCTGTAGTTACAACACTGTTCTAGCCGAAAAGAGCCGTGGTAGCCGAGCCGAAATCATGAAAGGTACAAGCAAAGATTGGACCATAAAACTTATTGCAGAATAAATAAATATAAATAATCCTGTGACAGTTTCCATACAGCGCCATCTAGCTAAAAACTAAACTAAAGTTGGATGCTTGTAGACCAATGACGTTCAATATATAACTAGACACCCAATCTCTAAGACAAATTCCTCAAAAAACGTCCGAGTGGCTTTGACACTGATGACATTATCACATTCGTTTAAATTAACACCTTATCTCGTGGCATTTAGTGTTTAATGTCAATTGTATACAACTAAACGAAAACTCTGCCCAATAGTCGGGTGGGCAGACTTTTGCTTCGGACAATATTTGAGCGTGATTGTGAGTCTAGTTTTTTAATTGAACGTCATTGTTGTAGACGCAATGTATTAAGTCCCAATACCTCGCCATGGCCCGTTATGCGTTCGCGCGTAGAGATTCGCGATGAATTCGCTTTTCTGGACAAGGACTGAATACGTGATCCACGGAACAACCTTTACAAATCTGTCAAAAAGTCTCACTTGAAATAGAACTCTATGCAATAGTCATAAAGTTGAAATTTGGTTGCAAGAATTCGACAGATTTGCAAAGGTTGATCAGAGGCTCAGTGTACGAGTATGTTGTTTAACAATACAAAAGACGTGTTTTATACCGTTATCTCGTTGATAATGGCTCCGGTCCGCCAGCCGTGCTCGAGTGTGACGTCGGCGAGGTCGCTGTAGGGGTGGTCGCCGAAGTACAGCACCTGGTGCCCGCTCCAGCCCGTCAGGTCTTGCAGCTGCTTCACTGTACCCTGGAATACAACATTGCAATTTTAAATACGTTGGAGATTATATTTTGTTACTAGCCTTCCTCCCGCGGCTTCGCTCTCGTATATCTTTATAAATTGTAGCCTATGTGTTATTCCGATGTATAAGCTATATTATTGTAGTTTCATTAAAAGCCATTCAGTAGTTTTTGAAAGTGTAACAAACATCAATCCATCTATAATTACAAACTTTCGCGTATCTAATATTAGTAGGATTTACACAGAAACTGAAGATAGTGAGTCCTGACCCACTCTTAGGTGCGATAGATTATTAAAACAGGAAGAGATTCTGCTTTATATTGCTTAAATAAGAAATTGTGTGGCGAGAAGAAAAACAGCTTAAAATAAGTATCAAGATTTTTCGATCGTCTTATGGCTAATAACTGTGTGTGACCTGTTGTTTCACAAATGTTTCACTTTGAGCAACCTTTGATTTCAAGGCAAATTGCTCTCACGGAAATATTTCCGGAATACAACTGGTAGGTACTTTTAAAACGGGTGAAGTAGTATAAATAGTAATTAATTCAAAAGTAAGTAGAAAGTCTGACTCTGAAAAAATCGGACCACCTACCTGACCCAAGGCGGTAATCGAACCCGCAGCCTGCTTGTTTTAGACCCGAATGGCCAATGTTGACTAAGGCGACTTTTATTGAAATAGGCATGCGAGTGACGAACGTGAATGAAAATCATACTATGAGTAGAATCAAAAACTTACTTCGTAATAAATAATCCCTTTCTCGAGATGCGAGACCTTCTCCCAGATGTGAGTGTTGGCGTTCTTGTCAAACACCCGGATCGGCCGCGACACCTCCGTGAAGAACTTGGGCTTGTTCGCGTTCACGATCACCACGTCGAAGCAGTCCCGCCAGTCGGAACCCACCAGCATCTCCATACCAGCATTGCTGAAGGTAGAAAACAAATTAACTAAATAACCAATTTTTTTTATACCACATCAGTTGGCAGACAGACACGCAGCCCACCTGATGGTAAGCGGCTACTGCGGTCTGCGGCCGATACCATTGAAGGACACTAGGTACACCAAGAAGCGTCACTCAATGTGCTGCCAGACTGTAGGCTCATCTGATCTTCGAGCCTTTGATTTCTAGTGTACTGGCTCCCACATTAATATTGCCGAAACATAGCCAAAGCTGTTATGGCGGCAAATTTCACCTGTGGGGGTGGTAGCTAGCCAGTCGAAAAACTGCGTGGTGGGCCGCGCCTTCAGTGAAAAGGAAAAACCGGGGGAGTTTAATAGGTGTATCGGACGCCTTTAATCTCGAGCCCCATATTACGGTCTCTGGCGTCGGTAGCCATTTTTTCAGAAAAGAATGCATTTAGGCAACAGAACCGCAGTATTATAGTTCTGCGGCCGTGTGTCGAATTCGGGATTAAAGCGTTCCACTACCCACTATAATCTCCCG
Organism: Mecyna flavalis; assembly: GCA_949319885.1. Taxonomy (NCBI): domain Eukaryota; kingdom Metazoa; phylum Arthropoda; class Insecta; order Lepidoptera; family Crambidae; genus Mecyna; species Mecyna flavalis. The sequence continues at coordinate 8,916,764 of OX439426.1, forward strand.
ATTTTTTATTTCCACCCGATTGAGACGAGCTGGTTCAAAGCATAAACGCTTCCTCCTTCACCAAAAAAAGTACAGAAAACACATAATAGATAATTTTAACTCAATCTTTAGAAAAGTAGCAAAGATTACAAATTAAAGAATAATCGATTAACTAACTTACACAAAATGATAAGGGCTGTTAGTGACAAGGAATAGTTTCTTGTCGCCATCTTGCAACTTTTGGAAATATTTCCTGAGGTCTGGATTGGGCCTAATATACTCTTCGACATTTTGGGCAACAATTTTATGCATCACTGGATGGCAGCTTTGTACAGAGTTCTGGAAAATAAGAATACATCGATTAGTAAATATAATAATAAGAATATATAAATGAGACATCACAGACATTAATTGATGTATGTGATAAGGCTTTTACTAACAATCATCAAACACAAATGTTTATCACAAGAATTTTTCCTGGGTAGGATTCAAACCCACTGGCGCAGAACAGGTCAACGCCAAGATGCGATTGAGACAAACAAATTATTGTATTTAATATAATAAAGGCGGCAATATCATTTGATATTTCCGATACCTTAACATCCAAGAACAAGATTTCAGGGTGATAGTCGATGTGATTTCTGATGAAATATTCAGCCACGTTGCATAGCAAGCCCATTTCTGGCACAGAAAATAGATCCGCTAAATGCACCATCTTCGCTCGGTTTGCCTGAAATGAACGACGAATAATAATTTCGATACGGCAACGTTATTCTGCAATGATGTTCCAGTCGTAAATGCATTTATATCATAATAAGCGGAACTAAGTTACGATAATTTGATTCAAAAAGGGATTTGCCTCGTTTAGAACATAGTTTTATATAGTTTAATACATCATGTTATTCTACTTCTTCTCGTGTCGATGACAAATACAAATAAACAAATTAAACAAAATTGGCCCATCATGTTATTAATCACATTTCTTTCTATTCTATATTACCTACCTATACATGTACATCCTACTCCTACTAATATTATAAATGCGAAAGTCTGGATGTTTGGATGTTTGGATGTTTAGATGTTTGGATGTTTGTTCTTCAATCACGCCTAAACGGCTGAACGGATTTAGATGAAATTTGGCACACGTATAGTTTATAACCCGGAATAGGACATAGGCTATAAAATTCCTACGGGAAACGTCTCATTCCCGCGGGAATATCAATTTTGAAACTACTGAACCGATTTGAATAATTCTTTCACTGTTGGAAAGCTACACTATCCTCGATGAACATAGGGTACTTTTGATCCTGGAAATGTGGGGGGAAGGGGGGATATTTGAAAAAAAGAGATTACGCGCGGGTGAAACCGCGGGCGGAAGACTAGTTGGTAATAATAGTAAAAATGTTCCGTAACAGTTAGAACAGAATTGTCTAAGTAAATTGAGCATCTTATCTTTTCAATATAATAGTGACATTGTTTGATTGCCCTCCGTACAGGGACAGGATCTACACCAGAGTCGGTGAAGTTGCAATTTTGGACAACCAAGGCTCGTGCCTCAGCACATTTTGTTATTACGAGTATGCTCCCTGGCCGCTTATATTTGAACTATTTGAGAATACGTTGGAAGAGATCAACGCGTTGGGAAATGCTTTTTTTTATTGTTTAGTGTTTCCACTGCAACCAATTCTGATGACTGATCTTTTGTGAACGCCACTTATACTTTTCATATTTAAGCCCTATCTCCTACGAAGAGCAGTATTTTCTTGGGGGGATATTTTTATCCTCGCCTGGTTGTAGTATTTGCTTCCCCTGTTTATGTATCAATAGCTCGCGGTCTGTGAGTACATAAAATACAGAGGCGTTTTGTCACTTATCTGATAGAACCTGCATTTTCTCGACTCTCGTGTGCTTGTTCAGACGGCAATGTCCTATGGTTATCCATGACGTACCTAATAATTTCCCTATACTGATGACATTATAATGCAAGTCCAGCAATTTTAATAATACGGAAACGATGCAAATATCTCTCGCAGTCTTAATGTTAGTAGCATGATGTAGTATAAACACGAAACTAATCTAACACATTGTTTATAATACCTACAACAAAATAGAGATTAGGAGATAAGTATTATCTTATTTTCATATATTCTTGTCGTAATCAATCATATACCTGTTGTAATATAAACAAAATACCATTCGTGCATCATATAAGCCATAGTTGATCAAAAAGATTCATCGATTATACGCCGCGAACGATTTGAAATATGTCCGTAAGCTAAACATTAAGCATACAAGTGTGGCATGTTATTTACAATTGCACATCAGTGTCAAGTCACATATGGTCCTTGTATCAACACGAGATGTAGGGGAGAGCACAAATGAATGATTGCTTACAAGTGCTGTTGATTACTAGCGCATGCCCACGTATAACTAGCCGTAATGCATTGTACTATCAGCGTAGAGAACATTGAATGCAGTTAAGGCGATCAGTTCTTATCAATTCATCATATTTCTCTTTGCAAATACTATTTTTTAGAAGCCAGTTATGTACGCAATAACAAAAAGTAAAATTTTGAGAGATTTTAATGCATGAATTAATATCCATGTAATTCAAAGATGGAGGAATTAGGGGGCTCATTACTACTCCTCTATTTCCTGACATTGCCACAATATTTGTACTTACCATTTAATGACGGTTAAAAAAAAATTATAAAGCCATAAGGATTTTGACCTGTACCTACCTCTATATGAATGTCATAGGAATATAATACACTAGTCTTCTGTTTATTTTACTGTTATGGTATTTCGTCAATCTGGTGTCATATTTTTCAGGGGGCTTATATTATTAAATATAAGTTAGAAAAAATCTTTATTATTATAGTTACCTTGTGCTCCTTTGGAAGAAATAGCATGAAAGTCAACATATTGACTATTAAAATACAACAACACTTCTTTTAATATTTCAAAGTTCAATCTTTGATAAGTTTTATTTACCTTAAGTTTCCTCATGTTTTGCAAAGGACTTTTCAACAACAGTATAATATTATGATACAAAACATTTAGCATAATACAATACCTACATGTAACAAGTGCTGTTTCAAATATTTTTACATAAAACTAATTCATAAATACCTACCTTATGTGCTCTTGTATCTCCTTCAACATAGGCGATGGGAATAATTCTGTTCTTATATATTTTCAGAACTTCCTCTGTAGACACAGGTGTGAGCCCGCGGTACACTGCCCCAAACTGTATTTGCAGGAAGGAGTCCAATTTCAAAAGTAGACCCTTTTCAATGTCATAGTGTAGACCTCTAACCGCAAAGTTTGGTTTATACTCCAATTTTAATATTTCAGGAGGATACTAGAATACAAAAAATTTAGTCATTAGGTATTTATAAATAAAAAAATAACACAAATATAACTTAAAAGTTTGATGATTAATAAAGTTTAATAAGTTACATTTATCGTTGCTCACATTATACTTTTCCAATAATACTTCTCGTCCAAGGTTGTACAGCAAATGTTCCAACGTTGGCTTATAATGAGCCAGGGTGTAATCGTAATCAAATCCATAGACTTTTACTTCTGATAAGTCTAACTCGTTACATGCAAACACTCCTCTGGGATTCACATCTTGAGGCAGCTTTTTAGCTAATAAACAAATTAAAATATAATGAATTTTATTTTACTATTCCAACCGGTGTCCGTTCATATGACAAAAAACGAATGACAAATTTTCATTTGACAAACAACGTTTGACAAAATTTTACTTGATAAATTTATTATTTTACAAACTTTTGTTTAATAAACTACGCATTAGACAATCTGTTTACAAAAAAAAAAATGTTTTGCCAAAACATCAATTTACAAATTGATTATTTTCTAAACATGTTACTTGGCAAAACAACGTAAAGCATAAATAACATTTGACAAAATGCATTGCTTGGTAATATTTACGTTAATACAAGGTAGTTAGCTAGATAAAGTACGTGTAAATTATTACTTTATAAAAATAACATATTTAATTACACATATCGAATATTTTACTATAAGCACGAAATCATATAATATGTGTAGGGTCAACTGAAACAATGGTCGGTTAGGTTAGGTTAGAACTGCGAGCACAAGCACGAGCCGAGCGAGCGCAGCGAGCGTGCCGCGGCAGCGGCCGGCGAGTGCCAGGGCCGAATTCTACTTTTTTCGCTTAATTCAGGCAGTGTGTATTTTTTTTAAAGACTAAAGTTTCTATGGAAAAATTATTAATACAAAATGATTACTTGCCTATAAATAATTATAATCTGTCCAAGGTGAAAATTGCATCCCTGCAATTTAATATTTTCAAAATTTGATTTATATATTTGAAAAAATAGTTATTTTTAAAAACTAATAATTTATCTTCTAACTTTTTGTAAAATCATCAATTTGTCATACGAATTATTTAGTCATGTGATTATTTTTAAAATAAAACTTTAACAATTTAATAATTTAATATTTAAAGCATTTGTGAAACCTGTATTTTGTCAAATGATTGTTTTTAAAGTAATATGTTTGCGAAATGAAAGTTTGTCAAATGAATAGTTTTTCAAACGTTGTTTGTAAAATGATCGTTTTTCATACGTTTTTTGTCATTCAATAGTAAACCATTCCAACCAAACATTTAGATACAAAGATATATCTGTAAACAATATTAGTAATTAAATGAAGTTAGGCTTGTATGTTACCTACTCTTGAATGTTATTAACGCTATGAATGTGATGTTGGTTAGTACAGATTATAAAATTGAAAAAACAGCAAGTCTAAGATCAATATAATACACACAAGTATATGACATCTCGAATGTATGATAAATAGTAATATTCCAGGTTAAATACTTAAATTATAATTATATAAAACGGGATTTTGTTTAAGCTAATTTCATCAAACATATGCCAGTAACTAGATTCTGAAAAAACAATCTGTTATAAAATAAACAAAACGCGTCTAAGTAAACAAGATATTTTTAAACTTTGTGTATTCCTTTGTTTCATCTATTTTTATACAAAAATATATAAATTATGTAAATAAATGTGTACTTACAGCGGCACTTCAGTTTAGTGCGACAATACGCTTCTTTCAGCAATTCTCGGGTCGAATATGGTTTATTATGTAAAATATTGCATGTTTCAATTTTATTATAAAAATTTCGATTTAATTTTCGTAATCCTCCAAGCAAAGAGTTACACAGGCTCATAATGACGAATTGTTCTGGTAAATAATTATGACGACAGGAGAAACGAAACAAACGCGTAGCGATTTTTCGATATTTGTAAAATATAAAAGAGTTATTTCATTGATGTATTTACTACGAGTTAGACCAACTATTAACACAAATAAATGAACATCGTTGCATAATTTAAAACTAAATTCGAACACAAGATTTCAGAAACGACAACTTGCCAGTACTGTCATTACTGACACTTGACAATCTTGACATTGACAGAAGGAGGAAAGGGAGGAGATACGTATGGAGGGGGCAGGGTATGTAGGGATGGATGACATCCGGTGTGAACGATTATTACTACTTGGTTTGAGTTATCGATACATCTTAATGCGATTGATTAGATTTAAAATGATCTGAAGAATGTTTGTGTTTATATTTTCATTCAATGAATTTATATAAAACCTGTATTTTTATTGCAAATTAGTGTTAATTGCTTCATATACCTACTAAGAAGACTTTCTGAGCTTTGCGACCCTTATCTTAATAAATCTTCGATTTTCCACTCTGGGCAATGTTTCAGATCATCATAAATAAATAAAAGATTTAATACTATGTAGGTATAAAAAATATAAGAACACTAAAAGCTTGGTTATTTTCCAATATCTTTTAGGTATAATGTAAAATACAGAATAGTAAGAATGAACCAAAATCAAATGAAATAATATGTAGGTAGTGTTACGGTTATTTTCACGATTTACTAGAGATTAATACATTTCCCTTCATAATTCTTATTTAAATACACTTTTTCAAGAGTTCGACATTCAGTGGCGTAACTACAGGGTGGCAAGTCGGCAAAATGCCACGGGCCCCCAGCCGGAAGGGGCCCCCGGTCAGACTGGAATCCCAACTCCCAACATTTATCTAGAGCCCCATCCGATCAATTTGCCACGGGCCTCGAACGGTATAGTTACGCCACTGTCGACATTGCACATCGAAAGCGCGGTAATTCCGTCTCGTTTCATCTGTCAAAATCCCTCCCGGCTAGTGAGGGGTACGCCAGATAGTGTTGTATAAATCGATTGAACGATTTATTCGTCTAACAGTAGGTATGTAAGAAGTATTCAATTATGCCATTACTTCTCTTTCGTCTTGCATATCTTGTTCAGTCAGCTGTAGTTGCTGTGGTTACCAGCAATGTATCGTTCCAATCTAATAATTTCTATTAAAATTAAGTGTGCTTATGCCATGCATGGTACAGATGATGCAGACCATAAGCAAAACAATTTCTGTCTGTCAGTCAAAATGGTCGGACCTCAGAATAAGGACTGGTCGGACCATGGTCGGACTCTTAGAGTAGAACACATGGAGATGCCCTAAGTAGGTACAAAACGTGTATACCTAAAGTTGGAACACAAAATGGCGCCACCAATGATAGCGTCCGACCGTAGTGCAACAAATATTGTATATCGATATATTTATCGATACAAGTTTACGTGTCGATCATAAATGCACATATTTTGTTAGAAATCTATAAATAGTTTCTTATTTTCCTATCACAAAATAATGATGATGCAGTGCCTTAATATTATTATGGAAATTTCAACTTCACATGGTTAATAAACCTATTACATTTTTCCAAAAATCCTAAACAGATGATAAAGTGAAGATACTGTACTGTTTCATACTACCATCACGTAATCTTGTTATGTCGAGAGTTCTGTAAAACCAGTTTTCGTTGAAGTGTAGCGAGCAAACGTGCCTTATTTTATGTCGCGGATTTATATTTTCCCCACCTATTATGTAAATCTATCTATTTCTTCTTAAATGTTTCACTTACAGGAAATCTGCAGAAATATACCATTGCAGAATATTACTATCTAAAACGTATCGATACATAAAAATATTGTGCCACATCACTAGCTGGAACACAATATGGCGAAACCGGCACGCGTCAAAAACTGTGTGACGTCACTAAAAAGTGTTGCCAAAATGGGTACAATGCGAAGATATCTGTCTCTTTTTTCATACGCAACAATCACTTAGATGAAAAGAGATAAGTATATATTTGTAAGGCAAGTGTCGATTCGATGTATATTCATATAAGCAATTTTTTGTATAGATCAATAGGGCATCTCCATATATTATGTTCTACTCTAAGGTCGGACTCGACCGGAGATCTACCACTGACATTGTCACAGATCGGCGCAATAGTGGTAACGTGTTGCCATTGCACTTCTTTTGGCGGGTGTGGGTGGGTGCCGGAATGAACCGTGATCAAGAAACATTTTCACTAGAGAGGTCCGTGATCCGTCCGGCAGTCCCCCCCCCCCCCCCCACAACCCCTGTCTTTCCCCATAGGGACGGAATAATGAACAATGCATTCGCGCCCGATAAAAAAGTTTTCAGTCAGTTTAACACAAGACGTGCTTAAAAAAAATTGTTTAACTGATTTGATAGGGTGGGTATGGCATTATGCATAAAGAGTACTTACGCAAAGAAAATAACATCTTTAATAATTAAAGAGTATTTATATTTCTTCCAATATCTATCAATCTAATCAATTATAATATAAAATTCAAAATAGTATAATTTTAACATTGAATTTCTTAAATTAAAAAAAAAAAATTAGATTTATATTTCAGGATATCCGCTTCCAATGTAGTTCTTGCTGCGATAGCGGAATTTATACGTTGCGACATTTACATCTTTACCAGCAAGTTTGAGTTTGCAGTCACTATCGACACGAGTGACAAAGCAGAGTGTATAAAGAGCCATCTCAAGTTCTGGTGAAGTACCTACAAACATGCTGTCGACAGGCTTATCAACACCCTGTTGGTTGATGTGGAACTTAACAACAGCTCCTTTCTGAAAATGGAAATACATTTTTTTATGTTCAAGATCAATAAAATTCAAATACCAATTACAATGTAGTTAATATATAAACTAGCATAAAAAACTAAAATCAATATAATTAAAATATTCCTACTTATTCTTCTAGGCTACAGTCAGAGATGCACCTCGTGAATAAAACTAATAATACATGGTATTTATTTAATTATATAAATATGTATAATATATTGGACCTTGAATATGACCCCAAAAGTAAGTAGCCTAAGCACTTGTGTTTATGGGTGCCAGAAACAACGAAGCGAAGGTACTTACCACAAATATTAAACATCCAGACACAGAAAAAACACAAATGTTCATAACATAAGTGTCTTGCGTGGGATTCGAACCCACGACCCCTGGCGCATAAGACAGTGTCGCTACCAAATGCGCTATCGGGTAAGCAAGCCATCAATAACATAATGATTATTGATTTATTTGGGGAAACCCCTTTGTGTAAGCCTGTGAAAATATTATTACATTATTTTACTTACATCTCCTAAATCCGCGTATTTTAAGTAACCAAGGTAATTGAGACGATTAGCTTGTTCTTCTCTCGAAAAATATATCCAGTTATGCAGTCCTGGAAACATAATAAAACTTTTTATTTGGTTTAGGACACTACTACCCAACCTTTATAATTACTAAAAATAAAGGTGCGTGCGTGAGCGATCACCTAAAAATATTATACCGTAAAACTAACCAGACACTTGTGCATTTTTAAGTTCTGAAACAAAAATATGTTCGAATCCTGAACTGCTCAGCTTTCCTTTGCCTCTGGAGTATATACCAAACCAAATTTGTTTTAAAAAGTCTCTCTGCGGTTTGGGGTCTGGCGATACGTAACCTGGTGAAAAAAAATGTAAAACAATTTTTGTACATTAACATTATTATACATAAAAACTGTTAGATACATTATTATCTTTTACAGCGATTAAGAATATAAACACAGACTAGGAAAGGATATAAAATAGGAAAATTTTAATCTAGTAAAGATAATAAATAGGTTTTATTACATTTATGTAGGTATGTAAGTGTTTAAGTATATACTAAATCTATGATAGCTAATAATATTACGTTAAAACAAGTACAAATCAAATACAGATAATTAATAATACCTACTACATAAGTAGTCCTGAGAAATAAAGTTAAAAGCAAAAACAGTATAAATACTCGTATTAGCCAAAATATTCAAGGGGAGCAAATTTTCTTATTTTAACCTGATACATAATTAAAATTTTGTCTTTTTGATTCACATAAGTATCCATTAAAAAATCTTAAACATATGTAGGGGAAGGTGGGGACCCTCCGTACGGTTTTTACATTTTATTTTTTTTCTTCTTTATTTTTTCATGAATTAATCACCTGACAGCTTCAATTTATAGTCTAACTATCTGAGATTCATAAAAAAAAATTACAGATGAATTCATCTAGTGTTTCAACCATAATTTAACGATTTAAAAAAATCTGGAATTTGTACGAATCTGCCCCACCAACGGGGCACCTATATACAGTGTTGGGAAACAATTTCAATGTGTACTTGTCCGCAGCTTTTCTTTATGACAATACTCCTTGCATAATATCCTGTATTGCTGACTGCATGGATTCATTATCCACAGCTTGTCTACTTGTCTTTTTGGTTTATAAGTCCGCATCATGTTTCTGTGAAGAAATAATAAGAAATAGGTATTAAAATATATATAAACGTACATCGTCGATAGCAAAACACAGGACAAAGTTAATGCAAATATTAGCAATTAGCACACTAACACTAAATCTTACCTACCTACTAATTTGTATACATTTGTACGCGTACAAATGTGCCCCATCTAGTTTTGTCCGAATGTACCCCACTAACTGAATAACAACAAAATATAACCTCTTCTAATATTAATAGGAAAACGTCATAAATTAAGTATTGAAAAAGTATCTTAAGTATATTTAGCTACTTACTGATAGAATACTCTACACGAAAACTTGTTTTATCTACGGTAACAATAGACAAAAACATTGATCAAAAAATTACTTACCGAGCGCGAAAACACATTCGTGTCTATCATTTCACTCTCACCGGTGCGAATGGCGCGATACTACGTTGACGTAAAGGTAGTACATGGACTCACGTACATATACAAAAGTAAGACCGTACGTTGTTTCGTTCAAGTTTTATTTTGACTGTATGAGGGTGCCCCGCGTACGGAGGGTCCCCACCTTCCCCTAAGTCTTACCTTTATTTTTCAAAAATGTCATTAAGTGTCGTATAACTGATGTCGACATTATTTCGTCTAAGAAAGCGTTTTCTTCATTTCTCTCCTGCAATAAAAATATTTTTTTGCTTTGGAAACAGAAAATCAGACTAGGTCCAAAAATCTGGGGTCTGTCCGTCAAGTGGTTAACAACTACTTATTACTTTATTTTTAATAATCAAAGCGTTTCGTTTTCTGATTACCTAAAATAAAATTAGTGCTCGTACCTGTGGGGTGACGTATTCATTTACCAAAGTGTCTCTTTCATAATTGTCTAATAAAGGTATAATTTTTTGGATGGTTGGAATATTCCAAGCTTCCGGAGATATCGTAAGCAATCTGAAATTAGAGAAAGGGTAAACTAGGTAAATAAACAAATTATGGCCAACCAATTACCTGTGTGCCAGCAATTTTAAAACATTGCCTCTACAAGGATATTTTCGTAGATAATGAACCATGCGCTAAACTTCGGTTGACGTTTTTTTATTGAATATAAAATAGTACTTTTTAAAGTACTAAACAAATTTTACATAATGTGAGTGATCTGCAGATACTTACGGAGACGGTGCTTTGTCTTCTGTAGAGTATGATGTAGTTTTTTCCTGGTAGTTAATAGTAATGTATTTAGCAGCATTATTTGCATCACGCTTTATGAGTTCTTCGCTAAGAGTTTGCAATTCATTATCAGTTGGTGTGTTACCATTTGCTTGGTTTCCATTGGCTATAGAACTTGGTAAGACTACTGGACGTGTCGTTGATACTAAATTAACATTATTTCCAGGTTTTGCTGTCGGATATCCTCTTGTGGTTACGGGTTTGGTCGTTACTACGGTGGGTCGATTAGAGCCAGAAACAATATCACTGAAACTAAGCGGCTTAGGCGTTTGGTTTGTAGGTACTTTTGGTGTAGGTGTCGTAACTGTCTTTCCATTAGTTGTTCCTTGTAGAATAGAACTATAACTGGGAACTTTTGGAGGAGTATTTGGTTGATTGTCTTTACCCTCGTAAAAGTGAACTAAGTCTTTAACTTTTCCAGTTCCTTGTTGGCTATGTGGTTTTGTTGTGGGTCTAGTAGATGGATGGTTTGGTGCCACATAGTCACGTTTTCCGGTAGATTGTGTGCGTTGAGGCTGTGGGGTCGCAACCGTTGGTTTCAAGTTGGAAGGACCCAATGAAGGAAAGTCGGTGTTTCTCGTGGTTTGTGAATTTGCTGGAGGATTGAGGGGGGGATAATTTGAGGCAACATAATCTCTTTTCCCTGATGGTTGAGTAGGCCGACTAGCTTGTGGGGTGGATAAAGAACGTGGAGTTGTTACTGGCGAAGACGGAGGCCCTAGTGGCGGGAAATCGGCTTTTTTCGTATTTAAAGTTGGTTGAGGGGCTACATAATCTCTTTTGGGAGCCGATGGACTGCCTCCAGGTACACCGGATTCATGAAGTAAGAAGTCTGTGTTTTGGTTGTAATGTTGTCTAGCTGTAAATAAAATAAAAATAATAATATCAAGTAATCAGGTAACCATACAACACTTTAGTACGTCTTATATTAATTACATTCCGATGAATTAAGCTAAAATCCAAATTGTGAATTTGATAAATAAGACGTGTTAACAGATTTTATGGCTTATAATAACTATATTTATAATCCATGAAATCTGTTAGTATGTCTTCAAATTAATGTAACGTGTAAACCCGACAACTTTCTGCAATCAATCTTGAATCTTATGCCATATTTTCCTTAAGAAAAAACAGGCCCTATAATAATATTTCAATAATAGGCATCGGTACATCTTACAAGTACTTACTTCATAAGATGTACCGATTGACCGATTGTTTTATACGTAACTGGAATAATAGTATTTAATAAATTACCTGAGTTCATTAAATCAGAAGAAGGCCCCCGCTTTAAAAGAATTCTTAAAGAATGGCTAATATGTAAATGTTTTTATAATTTAATCCATCAAGCCCCGGAAAACCAGACACAATAGAAAATCTATTGTTTACGCGACACCCGGCTTTCGGTCGGGTGATAAGAGTTAAATGAATATTATAATTATAATTAATTAATTCTGAGTGATGTATTTAATTGATGTATGAATTGTTAATGGATTTAATTTAATTTGTAAAATTATTAATATGCTACCACTTTGAACTATATATTGTACGCCCGAAATGGGCAAACTGTTGGACCAAAATATGTTAAAATTTCTACAACCATTGTAACACAGTTATAACAATAAATGATTCTTATTCTTATTCTTATTCTTTCAACCTATTATTATTCGGTAATGACCTTACATCACGTCGTACCTACTACTAACTAACCTACGAGGAAATACAACAAGCACCAAACTAGGTCAGACAACTGTTGATCACTGTTATGATGATGTTGAGATTTAAGACTACAATAGACCTACTACATTTCAAAAGTATAGTTGATACAAACGAATTAAGTAAAAATACAGTTGCTAATGATGAATATTAATTATATTTTATTTATACTTATTTACAATTTTTAATTAGGAACGTAAACACAACCAGCGAAAAGTTCACAAGCTGCTTTTTTGCAACCACCAGCGTAGCGTTATCTTTATAATACTCAAGCTACATTATGATGTTATTGAAAGTTCCTTACTCACCTATACTAAAATCAAATGTCAACAAGGATAAAAATATCACTATAATATACTTATATTTTCGCATATTTATATGTGTGCCAAAAAATAAAGGCAAACCAGACGAAAAGACTACAAGTGAGACTAGATATTATCACTTGACCCAAGTTTCGGGTCACACAAACTTGTTATATCGCGGTTTCTTATTCAGACGTCTTAATAAATCGTTTGTACATAGTTGACTGGTTGAATGAGTTTAACCAGTCTCGCCCGTCACACTTACGGTGTGTGCGTACAAAAACGTTTAATCGTCTTAATCAATTCGTTTCCTTCACTCGCTGTACTGTTTTAGAATTTGAATAAGGTTAAAAAATGATATTTATGTGGGATCATTAAATATTAAATTGTAAATAGATAGTAGGCTTACCTAAGATAAATCTGTCGAATCATGGTTTTCACACTTAAATTTCACAATAATTTAGTCGTTATCAAGTTTACAATTAACATGGTAAAAGTAAAAGGTATGCTTTCAATTTGAAAGTTTTGAAAGTTTCAAAAGCTAAGTCATTGAAACTTTATTTCAAGTTACATTAAACTGTGCTGTGAGACTCCTGTTAGTTAAGTAACTTTTTTTACGCATTTAATAAAATTAAAAATTAAGATCCCCCCTAGAGTTTAGTCTTTTTGTACTTTTTGAAAATAGCCTCGTTGCATTTATGTACTGGTTATTGCATTTATGATTATAATTCGTAAAAATAAAATCAATATAGATAGACCGACAAACTTATCTGTTCCGGTGGCCAAAATTGGAACTACAGTTTTTGCAATACAAAAACCATAAATAAATAATGACAGTACTAAAACGACAGTGGCTACGCCGCCACCAAAACAGATAAGTTTGTCGGTATATAAAAATATTTTTTTGACATTATGGGCTGTCTGGTCTGTATAAAATGATATAAAATGTAGTTTCTTTAGTAATCAAAGACATGGACTTAATAATGTCCAAACAGGATTGAGTACTCGCGTGGTTAAAAATCGAGCCGAGTGAGATAGTTAGACCAGAGGCCCGTGTCCCTTTCTAACAGGGTGACAATAAGATTTTGATAAGTGAGACAAATTCAAACTTGCATTGCAATCTGCCGAATAGAATAAATAGTAAATTTTTTTTTTCAATTATTCATGTTAATAAAATATAAAATATTTTTGGTTAAAATTCAAAACATTTTCCAACCTCTGAGAGTGGGGTGGGTGGGTTCTATTGCGAGTTTCTCCGTGTTCCCACTTATTTACACACACACGAGAAACAAACATTATATTAATATTATGTAGTGGGTTTCAAGAAATAAGCCCTCTTACGGCAAGCAAATGCCATGGACCCAGTGGCGTAGCGTGGGTGTCGGCCGCCCGGGGCGGAAGACAATTCTGCCGCCCTTTTTTTTTTTTTGCTCCTCCACTTGACAAACAGACACGCGGCGGGGGGGCGGGCGGAAGACAATTCTGTCTGGCTACCTTTTTTTTTTTTTTTTTGCTCCTCCATTTGGCAAACAGACACGCAGCGGGGGGCCCGGAAGACAATTCTGCCGCTCTTTTGTGAAATTTTGCCGCCCCCCTTAAAAGTGCCGCCCGGGGCGGACCGCCCCCCCCGCCCCCCCCCCCCACGCTACGCTACTGCATGGACCTAGTATTCATTGTCACTCTAACTAGGTAGCCATAGGCTCAAAGGTATAGCAAAGTATTGTATTTGGATCCACAATACGAGTCCACTGAAGTATTTGAAATAAATACCCGTGCCAGTAGGTACTCGAATACCTACCTGACAAAGTCTTCCATCTAGTACTAATTCAAATCTTCTTTAGATTAATAAAAATAAATCAAAATATTTTTATTAGGACAAGGATCCAATTTCAATTTGTTATTAACATTGAAAGCTTAAAAACTATGTTAGTACTTAATTCTTACTTGGGACAAAGTAATATCTCGGCACATCACTAGCAGGCGGAACTGTGTGCGGGGATGGTGTAGATACGCCTTAAGTAGCAATTGTTGATTTAGGATATTTTCTATTTTTACAATGGTCACACTGATCTGATCTTATTTGACAATTTTGACATTTTTTTGACATTTAGTTAGTCACTGGGAGCGACTTCTTTCCGGTTGTTTGTTTTGGTTTGTTTGCCGAAAAATTTAAATTAAATAAATAAATTTTTGTTGTAAATTGTATTCTAACGTACCCAAACCTTTGAGGTTTTTGTTCTTAAACTATGAATTGTAAACTGTCCTTTTTAGAATTATCTACGTATTTTGTTGTCTGGACTTTAGCAAACTTTTATAGTTTGTATAAATTATTTATTGCACAAAGTGGTAAGTTACGCACTTCTTGAATTATTTCTTAGAATAATTTTGGTATTAGATAGCTTTCTTGAAAATTGCCACAAATATACATTGTACATTATGCTTCCAGATTTGTATGGAAACACATATGATTTACTTCATTCCTTGGGAGAATTAAGACCTGGCTGGAGGTTTATATCAAGACTGCAAGATGTATCAGACATTGAGTGGAGTAGTTGGAAATTTTTCATTAAGACAGCCTGGTTTCATTTATTATTACAATTTATAATTTCAGAAACTATTAGAAATACGAAAATATCCCTTTTAAAGTACTGGTATATTGCATCAAGTGTTCTTTTCATTATCCTGCATATGGGTTACAAACAATTGATTGTTATTTCTGCACAACCAATTATATTTGCTTCTATCATTTTTTTTGGCGGAGAAAAGAGCATGGTTTGGATAACAAGTATCTTACTCCTTTTATGTTACAATTCACTGAAGTATAAATACTTTTTTTGGTATTTTTTGGACAGAAGTGATTTACAAGATGAAGAAGTTTATTTGGTTTTATTCACATTAGCATGGATTACATTAAGATGCATTAGTTTTTCCATTGATTATATTGATAGAAAATGTAAAACAAAGATTGAAAGCAGTAATATGCAGACTGCACTAAATCTATTCAGTTATGTTCTCTATGCACCTCTTTTGTACATAGGACCTATTGTTCTTTATGAAGACTTTGAGCAAAGTTTTACTACTCCAAGTGAGAAACTGGCTGTTCGGTTAAAAAAATTCATATTAAATATGATTTTATTTTTATCATATACTTTCCTACTTGATTATGCTTTTCATTACATATACTTCCTGGCAATGCAGAGTGATATCAAGGTATGCCTTTATTTTTTTTAATTCAATATAATTTGGTCTAAAAGGTATTGTGTGTTCTAATTTTCATTTCCTAATTTTTCAGGCAATAAAAAGTTTACCTACTATAGCATTATGCGGTGGAGGTTTGTGGATGGGCTTGGAGTTTCATATGAAATATGTCATATCCTATGGAACAACAACAGCTTTTGCCAGATTGGATAATATAGATGCACCACCTACGCCTAGATGCATAGCTCGAGTACATGTCTACTCCCACATGTGGAGATATTTTGATGTTGGTCTATACAAATTTTTAGTGAAGTAAGTAATTATTCCTTATCTTATTTTCTTTAAAAGTTGCATGAAAACGACATCAGGTGGTGGCTTCCTTCAGTTCCGATCAAAAATGATGCCTAAACTTAAGCTTTGGTTTCAGCCACAATCTCATCTTCAGTCAGATACTAGAAATAACATTAATTTGTCACTTTTATTAGTAATTCAGTTCTGGCACAAAGAATAAATTTAATATTTCTGAGCTTACTACTATGTGATTTTGTTATTATTAGTAGCTAAATAACAATTTATATGGTTATATGATAGTTTAGATGTTAATTGGTTATTTTTCAGGTACATCTACGTTCCATGCCTTGCAGTCATCACAACACATTTAAAACTATACAAAACATTAGCCAAACTTATGGCATCATTAGCGACATTTGTCTACATATTTATGTGGCATGGTACAATATGGAATATTTTCGTCTGGTCCAGTTTAAATTTCTTAGGCATTACATTAGAACAAGTTGCAAAAGTAATTTCTGAGAGTCCTCAGTATAAAATATTTAAGGAAAAAGTACTAAAATCGGATGCCATGGAAACACGGTTTATTGCTTTAATGTGTACACCATTGCTAGCTATGTCAGCTATTTCCAACTTTTACCTGTTTGGCAGTAGCCAGGTGGGAAATATTTATTTTGAATGTTTCACGAACCCATCATTCTTTAATTCGATGTTGGTGACAGTTTCCATATACTGCTGTTGTCAAGTCTCAATGGCGTTAAAAGATGTTTCGTCACGAACAGACGTTAAGAAAAGGGTGTGTGAAAAGACTTCCTAAATTAGTAAAAATGTCTCAATGTCATTATGTTTTCATTATTCCTATATACATTCCATCGTCTTAGGTAAAGGCAAACTAAAATCACTTTAAAAAAGAAAAGAATGCAACACAATCAGTATAAAAATTTTAATTGCCTTGGGTTAAATCTATTCTCAAGCAAGACTCGTGTTTGCAAATTAGTTTTTAAATCCAAGTGCAACAGTAATTTAAAAAAAAGAGAAAAACTTGTGTTTTATCCAAGCAAATACATACTTACTATAAATTGTAGCAGGATGTTTTATTACATAAGTTGAATAATTTAGAGTGGGGATTTTGGTGAAGCCCTTTCAAGTCTGGTTTTTATTTTGGTGCTTTAAAATACATATTTGTGAGGCTACACAATAGACTTTAACTTGACAAATAAACATAGCACAAAATATGTAAAATAAATTACTAACACTAATATGAATACTCATTTTAATGTAGGCTTAGTATAATGTTATCGAATCATTTTGGTACTTTATTGATTGAAGACAAAATGTAATGATTTGCAGAAAAAAGTATTTTTAGTAGGTACATACATTTTACATGTATGAGACGATACTGTGATAAATTTTATTTTTTGTAAGTAAGTCTGACCATGTGACTAATTTATAAGAAAATTTATATTAAATATTTTTACAAGATTTAGTTAGTTTTATTGTTTTCATCAATTTATGTAATAAAATAAATTTTTGGTAACATACATAATATAACATTTATTTACAATATTTTGTAATGTAACATTATGAAACATTTATATTGCTATGAGTTGATACGTGTTCGATCCCTTCAGCAACAGGTACGAATGTGTGTGCATAGCTTCTATTAGTTCTCCAGGGTCTCCGGGAACGGCGGCCGCTTTGTGAATTTGTATCAATTCTTGTCTAGTGAATACATCTTTTCCGAGTTGATGCGACCTCCTTGTAAGCGCGTCTAAGAATTTTTTTACCTGAAAGATAGGCAATTAAATTATAAAGAATTTTTATTATTTCTAATCATTCAAATATAAACTTGCAATCGCATAAGACCACATGTGTATTTCACGTGACTACGTGTACTGAACGTAAACCCCCACCTTACTCATAGGTGTAATAATAAATTGTTTTCTATATTAATTTACAGTCTTAAGGAAATTTACTCATTATTATTTTTATATTCAAATTATTATATTTATAGTAAATTACACTAAACGCAACCGGACTTCAAAATGTGTATTATTATCATCCTATTACTTACTTTACCCCTCGCACTAACTCCTGAACCGTTAATGGATCTGGAAAGTTGAATATTTCCGAATTCGTCGCTAAACGTGTCCATCAAACTGTGCTTTACAAGACTTATCACATCATTTGCATCTTGTTCATTCGCTTCTTCTCTCAAATCCACTCTAGCGCGAGCCTATGGAATAAAGTACATACATTTTAATCTATATTATTTAATTATAATTTGCTGCATAGCAAAAACACATGAGACATTAAACAGAAAGCCAAATAAATTATAACTAGGACGTAGGATTCAGTTGACGGTATGCTAATAAGTTTCAATGATATATTTTAAAAATAAGATAAGATGCGTAAACATGGGGTATTTTATTTAAGAAGTTGAAATTAATGATAAATGCCATTTCATGGCACACTAGCGGCGCCAGTTGAAAATAAATCAAAACTTGCAAAAAAAAAAAAGAGAGTGTAATGTTTTTCTATTATTCGCCGTTGGCAATAAAGTATTTATACACAAATTGTCAAGTTGTCAACATCTCAATATTTAAATGTCTACAAGACAGTAATTTTATTTGGGTGGGTGGGTAGATCAACAGGGAATAACTGTTTCAGTTGTTATATTTATAAATAAATGATGACACAAATACAATTGTCAGCCGCCCGGGGCGGAAGACCCTCCCCCGCCCCCCCTTCGCTACGCCACTGCATAATGCACACTTACTTGTGCGAGTCTAATGCATGCTTCTAATTGTCTTGTAGTGATAGGCGTACCATCTTGAGTGCCGCCTTGATGGTTGTGCCTCAGTTCCAAGTAGAAGTTTTGTAAAACGTTTGCAGCTTCGGTGCTAAGTTTCGGATGTACATATCTCCTTGCATAGGCAATGTACTTGCGAAGTAGAACCAATGGCAACGTGTCGATTACTTCGCCAGGTTTCAATCGAAGTCGTTTGCTGCAAATCAGTGTTGAAGTTAATAGGCTGATTAGAGCAACCATGTCGTTAAATGCATGGTTCAAAAAATCAATGATTACTTTGAAAAATCCGTGAAGATTAATTTCCAAAAACTAGGATGAAAATTGAAAATTAAATTGATATCGTTTTTAGGAAACTATTTTGGAAATAAATTATTCTCGCAAGCGCAAGCGATTTGCCTCATGTTACAAAAACTCTAGCTAGAATAATATTCGAAAATGGCATCGTTTAGATTACAGACCGACAAACTTATCTGTTCCGGTGGCGGCGTCGCTACTGTCTATTTAAAACTGTCATTCAATATCAATTTTGCATTGCATTTCACGTAGTTCCAATTTTGGCCACCGGAACAGATATAAGTTTGTCGGTCTATACTAAAACATGTGTCCTTTCAAAATAGTCAACTGTTTATTGTAAAAATCATAAACATCTCAACTAGCTTGCTATCACATAATTATTTGTACAGTCCTTAACTACGTAATTCTTCATTGCGATTGTCATCATGCCTGTTGAATGAGTTACGTTTACTTTCAATGAACTCTTCTCTCAAAGGTTATCTATTATTGATATAACAGTTACAACTGATGAATAGATCCATATTAAAATTTGTAGGTACGTTGTTTACTTCTTGCTTGTGGCAACACTCGGGTTGACAGCTGATCTGCTGTGCTCCCGTATTTAAATTAATTAATAATTAGATTTTTCGCATATTTACGGCCAAATAACGCTCACTAAACATAACTAAGTGTATAACTAATTATAATACATGTTAATTAGTGCGTAAGTTGAGTGTAAGTGCTACTAAACCAGTGTAATAAAGGTAACGAAATTTCCTAACGGTTATTTCGACACTTTGAAAATTGTTAATCATTATCTTCTCTTCAGGTAAACATTGTATATTATTACTAAAATAAAATATTATAGATCAATTTAGTTCGTTAAATCTCAGATAGTCGTACGCGCAAAGGTTAATTTTATTACAAAATACCTTCATAAGTTGTTCGATCGACGCTTTGGGAATCTTTGTTTACATTCCGCTTTGCGATTCGTTTTAACGTAAATAAATACCAAAATGCAGACCCGCAGTGCCTTAGCTCGCCAACTTGACCTAGCTTTAAAAGAATTAAAGGTGTCTAAGGAGTTGATCGACCAATTTCACCAGGAAAGAGACGATAATGAGAAAGAAATGTTAGACGTTTTGAACAGAAATACTGTTTTAAAAAAAGAGATGGCTGAGTTGCACACACAGTACATTCTAGCTATTGACGACCGGGATAGGTTACAAGGCATAGTTGACGAATTTGGCGAGTGCAGCGAGGACTACGTGCGTGGCCTCAGGCGCATCACCATGCTGGAGCATGAGCTACAGGAGGCCCACCACCACATATCGCACATGGAGTCCGAGAAGACAGACGCCCTGGTCGACCAAAGCCAGAGCCTATTCAGCGAATTAGTTAACAGTGCACCCAGCCTGGTTTCTGCTGCTACTGACATACCTACAATTGATTTAACAAATGAATCAAAACTAAATTCCTTGCCCTCAGTAGGAATAGTCAAATGCAGCAAAAACAAGTATCAAAAATATGTAAAAATCAATAAGTTTATAAAAAAAACACAAAAATTAATAAAGAAACAAAAATGTTTGTTTAAAAGTGTAAAATATATTAATGAGAGGAGACGTTTAGGCGACGAATTAGATGTTTATTCTATAATGTTAGAGAATAATAAAGTGTCACATGAAAAAAGTGTAAAATTGTTCCAACAAGAAATATACAGCCTTCAGGAAAAATTGGAAACAATTACAAGTAGATACAATTATAATAAAAAAGAGTATGAGGAACATGTTCTGGCCTTGAAGAAACTCATGGACAATTCAGATTCAAACCATCATATTAATAGTAAAAACAATTGTCCACTGAGTACTCGGTTAGAAAATGAGTCCTCATCCTCTCACTATCCGTCCAACTTGGATAGTAATAAAACCAATTATGTTATGTTTAGTGATGACGTTGGTAAACATATGGGCCAATTATTAAGTACCCAATTAATTGAGCCTGTTATCAATTACTGTTCACCAGAATCTTCTTATGATTATATTATTAATAAAATAATTAATTATAAATTTAATCCTAATACTACCTTAATAATATTAATTGGTAACAGGGGTAATCTGAACAAAGGAAAATTAATAAATCATTTTAATAACTTATGTTCTCTAAATGTAAAGAAAATTATCTTGTTCACATTACCTTATTTATCAGGTGTGCCACAAGTAGAAAACGACCTTAGATATAAATTAAATATGTGCTTTGACACTATGACATTTTCTAATGAAAACTTTCATTTAATTGACATTAATAAAATAATTAAAAACTATAGTATACATGCGACTAAGGATAAATACTATCCTACTAATTATTGTAAACGACAGATAGCTGTGTCGCTATCTTATTTTATTATTAATTCAGCCAAGAACTTGGCTAACAAGCCTGCTTCTATTGAGCAGAGCAGTAGATCTGACATCAATCAGACTTTGGATTTTAATCCAAGTAATTTAAATTAAATCATAAGACAAAAGAGGACATCTCTTGCAAACCTATTACAGTGACGAAGGATAAGTCTTGTAATTTTTTTAATTTAGTTCATCAAAATATACAAGGCTTCTCTGGTAAGGAACTTGAAATAGGTTTATTCTTAGACTGTATGAATATACATGTCTTATGTTTAACCGAACACTGGTTAAGACAAGAAAATTGTTTAATAAGTATAGATAATTTTAGGCTAATTAGTTCGTTCATGAGAAAATCAGCTATTCGTGGTGGGTCACTTTTATTGGTACATAACAAGTTAAAATGTAAAGAACGTAAAGATATAGTAGCACTTTCAATTGAGCGAACTATAGAAGTAGCATGTGCAGAGCTAGAACATTATATTATTGTTTGTGTGTATAGACCCCCGGCTTCAGATTATAGTTTATTTGAAACCACAATGGAGGAGATACTCAAGAAAACCTGTATGTCAAATAAAAAAGTTGTTGTATGTGGAGATTTCAATGTAAATATTCTGGAAGGTTCACAATTGGCCGTAAGATTTGTTAACCTGTTTAAATCATTTAATTTAGTAAATCTCTTTACTGAACCTACCAGGATCACACCCACTTCTGCCACCTGCTTAGATAATATATTTTGTAATAATAAGGTAATTGATAAGAAAATTATTAACTGTATCCAATCAGATCATAGTGGCCAGCAAGTTAAATTTGAACACTGTGCTGCCTCTAAATCTGTAGACATCATTTGTAGGCCTGTCACTGAGAGACGTAAAGATAAATTTAAAAGCAACATTGATAGAAAAATATCTGATATTTCTCTTCGTGGTGGTGATGTAGATACTCTTTATGAAAATTTATTTGGCTTGCTAACTTCTGAGTTTGACTCAATATTTACTAAAAAGACAATAAAAACGAATAATTCTAAAGCTTCATTCAAAGACTGGGCAACTACAGGTATTTATAAGAGTAGACATAGATTATATGAACTGTATGGTTTAAAAGCATGTTCTAAAGATCCAAAGGTCATAGAATATGTTAAAAACTATTCCAAGATTTTTAAGAAAGTATGTTATAAAGCAAAATCTATTTACTTGCGTAACAAAATAAATAAGTCAAGTAACAAAGTCAAAGCTACTTGGAATATAATTAATAAAGAGACATGTAAATTAAAGTCATACGAAAGCGACTATTCCTTAAAAGTTAACAATGAAATTCTTAAATCTGATATAGAAGTCGCTAATGCCTTTGAAACTTTTTTCTCAAATATACCTATTATAACAACTAGTCAATTAAATTCTAGCTCACACCAAGCTCAAATTTTATTAGCTTCGAGTGTAGCTGAATGTCAGATTCCGTTTAAATTTAATTATATAAACCCAAACACAATTTTGAAAACGTTCAAAGAACTGAACATGAAAAAAACCGAAGACTTATGGGGCATCTCTACTGATATAATGAAAACAGTAATTGATGTTATTTCACCCCATTTAGCATACATTTTTAACAAATGCATTGATGAAAGTCAATTTCCCAATTTGATGAAGTACAGTAAAATAATACCTTTATTTAAATCGGGCAATAAAAGTGACCCATCCAACTTCAGGCCAATTTCTATTTTACCATCTTTAAGTAAAATTTTTGAAAAAATTATGTTTAATCAATTACTTGAACATTTCAACATCAATAATTTACTTCATAAAAAGCAATATGGTTTTACTAAGAACAAAAGTACAACCGATGCGGGAATTGAACTTATTAAACATATCCTTGATGCTTGGGAGGGTAAACAGAACGCAATAGGTATTTTTTGTGATTTATCAAAGGCATTTGATTGTGTTGACCATACAATATTACTTAATAAATTAAAACATTACGGTGTCTCCAACGCTGCCATAAAACTAATTGAATCGTATCTCACTGACAGGATACAAAGAGTCAATATCAACAATATTAATTCGTGTGGTGCTAAACTGAGAATGGGCGTGCCACAAGGCTCTATACTGGGCCCTTTGCTATTTTTGATTTATATAAACGATCTACCATACTACACCGGGGACCTCTGTGAGATAGTTCTGTTTGCTGATGATACTTCTTTGATATTTAAAACAGATAGAAATGAAAAAACATTTGACAAGGTGAACAGGGCTCTTTCGCGAGTGTCACAATGGTTTAACACAAACAACTTATTACTAAATGCAAAGAAAACGAAATGTGTTAAATTTATGATGCCTAATGTAAAACAGATGGATACATTCATTATTATGAATGATGAGCAATTAGAAATAGTTAATGATACTTTATTTTTAGGAATTAATATTGATTCCAAACTTCAATGGGGTCCTCATATTACTGCATTAGCAGCAAGACTTAGCTCAGCTGCTTATGCAGTAAGAAGAATAAGATATATCACTGATGTTGAAACGGCAAGATTGGTTTATTTTAGTTATTTTCATAGTGTCATGTCATATGGTCTACTGTTGTGGGGCTCTGCTGCTGACATCGAGTCTATATTTATATTACAGAAAAGAGCTATTCGTGCAATCTACAACCTTAGACCTCGTGACTCGCTCAGAGATCTATTTACACAAATTAACATTTTAACCGTTCCTTCACAATACATTTTTGATTGTTTAATGTATGTTCGGAAGAATTACAATAATTTTCAAAAAAAATCCGACTGTCACAAATTTAACACAAGGAATAAGCACAGACTTGCCGTTCCTAATGTCAGGCTTCATAAAACAGGAAAGTCATTTGTTGGACTGAGCATTAAACTATTTAACAAAGTACCACAACGTCTTGTAGAATTACCTTTAAATAAATTTAAAGTCATAATTAAAGATTACCTTATGAGGAAAGGTTACTATAAAGTAGAAGATTACTTAAATGACAAGACTCTGTGGACATGAAACACATTTGCTTCTCTGCACATCTACTCTTATGCTCATTTATTGTACTTATTATATTATTATTAAGTTGACATTATATTGTTATTAATTTGACATTATATTATTATTAAGTTAATATTGTACAACACAAAATGATTTTAAAAAAGGCTATCATATGTAACTGTTGAGTTTCTTGCGGCACTTCTTCTCAACAGCAGGCCATTCATTCACGTCGAAGTGCTGGTAGGAAAAAAAGTTTATGACGTGCAAAAGAATTTCTTGGTAAATCAAATTGCAAAATAAATACTTTGACTTTGACTTTGACTTTACTACTCAAGACGTCAGATTTGGCGTAATGGTTGAGAAGTCGATTTAATCACCAGAGGTCGCGGATTCAATCCCCATACAAAATTTTGTTCTACTTTTAGCGAGTGGTTGCGTGAATATGGTTGATCGGTACTTACTTTAGAGAAGTGTCGCCGTCATATTGACTAGTATTGATATCCACATTCAAAGTTTTTGTGGTACTTTTACCTTTGTGACCACTGTGCAACGCTAATACATGCTCTGATAACATTGCGTCGATTTTCTAAAAGTATAAAAATTGCTTTTAATAAAAACATATTATATTTTTAAATCGTATTTGAGTATCAATAACAATTTACCTCATCTGGTTGGTCTAAGAGAATAAAAACTAAATCGAATCGTGATAAAAGCGCAGAATTGATTTTTAAATTTTCAGCAACAGTCTTTGCTCTGAAACAAAAATATAAGTCACAATAAAATATTATAACTAAAAAAGCAAAATTAAACAATTCATAATATTAGAAATAACAACGATATTTTCCTGCGGTCATTAATGCAATCAACTGTTATTCAAACTGAAAACGTGATAATGAAATTGCTCTTAACAATAACTTTTAGTAACAATAACCGGTGCGGTTAGGGATTTTAAATGGGGTCTTAGTTATATTGTCTTCATTATCATCGGCCTTTTCCAATGCTCGCGACTTATTTCGATTATTGGCTACTTTATTATTTAGAGATAATTAGCTAATATCGTCGGTCAGACAATTTTAAATTTGTGTTTTAAATAATGATTTCTAGTACCTATTTACGCAATATTGTGTCGGTACAAATTCCGGCAAACATCTTGACGCTCGTTCGATGGAGTGGGGGAAAGTTCCCAAGACCAATAATTATAGCGCGCGGGCATTGTCCGTCGCCCGCATGCCTCTGACCAACAGCGGCCAATCTCCAAATTCGCATTCTGCGTAATCCCCACCCAATGCCAAGTTGTTTGCCGGGCACTGTACACAATCTGTATTTATTGACATAATACCTGTTATAATTTCCGCCTGCGGGGTTGGCAGCGGCCAGTACCGTGGCCCGCGCGGCCAGACTGCACACGACCCCGCCTTTGGCTACGCTCACTCGCCTCTGTTCCATCGCCTCTAGCAAGCTGCTGTGGTGAGCCGTCATCTGTACATGATTTTTTCATGTCAATTCTGTTCCCGGGTTCAAAAGTCTGGTCGGATTTTGTATGTTATTCGGTAAATGACCACTGCTGTGCGGCCTATTCTAATGAGTGGCAATTAACCAAGTAGCGTCGCTTAGTGTGCTGCCATAATGTTGTAGGCTTCTTATACAGGCTGTCCCAAAATGTTCACAACACGAGTACAAAAAAAATAATCCAGACATGAGGACTATCTAACTTAATGCTAGCATTGAACACGATAAAAAGCGTGAAAATTTAGTCTTGTTCGATGTCTCTTGTGCTGGCCTACCTCTAGTGTCACTGTGAAGTGTAATCTTTGGGACATCCTGTTTAAAAGCCTTTGATTTCAAGTTTACTGCCTTCCAAAACACTGCAAAAAAAATCTGTTGCCGGCAGATTACTCTTTGCCGGTGGTAGCTAGCCAGTCGGACTCCGAGAAAGTCCTACCACCAGATCCAAAGTGGGAATCGAACTTGCGATCTCCTGGTTTTATACCCAAGCAGCTTAACAACTGTCCCAGGAAGTGTGGAGTCTGATTCAGACTTTTGTGATCACCTGCCCACACTTGGTACCTAAGCTCGGTGCTTCAACCGGGACCAGTCATTGTAACAATGACGTTCAATATACAACTAGACACCCAATCTCTAAGAAAAAATCCTCAAAAAACGTCCGAGCGGCGTTGAGTCAACGCCGCTGACACAGATAACATTAACACATTCGTTCAAATTAACACCTTATCTCGTGGCAGTTAGT
The DNA here is from genome assembly GCA_949319885.1 of Mecyna flavalis. Lineage (NCBI taxonomy): Eukaryota > Metazoa > Arthropoda > Insecta > Lepidoptera > Crambidae > Mecyna > Mecyna flavalis. Next base: position 8,943,916 of record OX439426.1, read on the forward strand.
GTTTAATGTCAATTGCTTACAACTAAACGGAAACTCTGCCCAATAGTTGCGTGGTCAGACTTTTGCTTCGGACAATATTTGAGCGTGAACGGGAGTCTAGTTGTATATTGAACGTCATTGCCTCCAGGTCAATAACGAGTAATTAGAAATACGATATAAAAGTTTTTATCTGAATAGATTATTAAAAATTGTTTGAACTTCATTGTGTCTGCATGTGATATATAATGTAGGTATTTATGTTTTTTTCCTCAAGTTCCCTTATTTGCACATTTGTCCTGAGTGTCATTTTATAATTATAAATAGCATTAATAATTTGAACGAGGAAAAACAAATATCTTAAAACACGACCGCATTTTATCAAAGAAGCATCGTTTGAAAAGCCAAATATAGAGTAACCTATCAGAAAGTGCTGTCTGTAATAGATACAAAGTTTTTGAATTTGTAACACATGCATATTACATCTCATTACTTAGCATTTATACTTTATGTTTGAAGTAGTACCTTATCCAGTTCATCTACGCAGCACACGCCTTTGTCAGCTAAGACTAAGGCCCCGGCTTCTAGCGCGAAGTCGCCGCCCGCTTCTCTTCCTAGGGCTACAGTGAGGCCGCCGGCCGACGCCGAGGCACCGCATACATACACACCTACAACATCATTCAATACATTTTTAGCAGTTGGCAACATTTTCTATCAAAAGGACGTCGAAGTACTAGAAGGAAAGATTTGATTGTTTGTTTGTATTGAATAGGCTCCGAAAGTGCTGAACCGATTAAAAAAAAATATTTTACCATTAGAAGCGGAAATTATCCCTGATGAACTTAAGCTACTTTTTACCGCGGGAAAATGCTTCATTCCTACGGGAAAACGGGTATGTAATATGACCACGGGTAGTAAATTTTTCTCATAATGACGTGTCTGTGACAGGTTGCCATAGCAACGGATTGTTAATTATGGAATAAATCCAAGTATACAATGAATTTTGGGAGCTGGCGAATTATTCCTTAAAAAAATGTTGCATTATTACGGGATAAAGTAAGGTCCACGCGAGCGAAGCCGCAGTCGAAAGGCTAGTTTTATAAGCATATATTTGGTACTGCTCCTAGTCTCAAGACGTGTGTTTAAAACCTGAATGCAATAAAGTCTTATTTGTATTTATTAATTTAACCAGACCTCTAGGTGCAGCATGGGCCGCTGCCTGTAGCAACTGCGACTTGCCAAGGCCAGGATCTCCAACGACAAGCACATGTGGGTTGGACCGTGGGCCGTTCTCATGTTCTGTGCCTCCTATGAGTCCGAGTATCAGGCCGGCTTTAACTGCTTCGTGCCCAAATATGGTGGGGCAGAGGGAGTGGACAAGCAATCTGAATACATCTTCTGATGCATGGATTTCCTGAAAAAAATTAATATTTCAATCGATACAGATATGGTAGATGCCAACGATATTTTATCTGTTACGCTTTCACGCCTGAACCATTGAACCGATTTTGATGAAATTTGGTAAAGACATAAAACAGACCTTAGGTAAGGAATCGGCTGTATCGGCGGTGTATCGCGCTCAGTTCCCATAGGATAACAGAAATAGGTGGTGTTGGTTATTTTTTAAATATCGCATCTGAGCAACAGATCGACGTGATTTTTGATATGAGGAAAGTTTGTGAGCTGGACAGTATCTCATTCTGGCGGGATAACGTCGTCTTATAGTAGACGGCGGTGAAGTCGCGCACGGAACTGAGAAGGCTTGTATTATAATATAAAATTTAATTAAATTTTACTTGAGTTTTGGAGTTATAATGTAAAACTATGGAACTAAATATCAAAATAAAGGAATTGTAAGTGCTATTAAAGTTTTATAAATGAGTAAAAAAAAAAATAGTTACAAAATCACATTATTTAAGTTTACCTGTATTGCATAGTAATCCTTTAGAGTAAACGATAGTGTTGGATTACTAAGATTTCTTTGACTGTGTATTGACACTGCCTCTATGTATAGTTGCAATAACCTTGCCGCTCTTTTTCCGTCTTCGCCGCCTTTACTCTCACCACGAACCTGAAATATTTAGAATATTCACTACTTACGAATATATTTGTATAATACTATGTTTCAAATGTTGTCCCAAACCATTATGCTTACAGGTCACCTGCAGGCATGTTGTAAGTATGTACATACCTATATTTTTTTATCATGGTCAGTATTTCCAATTTTGGTACAGGTACCGGCAAACTTGTTGAACATCGGTCGACGGAGAGGGGGAAAGTTCGCGCATGTGCACTTGCGCGTGACCAATAGCGCGCAGGCATGTCAAAATTCGTGTTCTGCGCAATCCCCACCCGATATTTAAAAAGTTTGCCGGGGCATGTACTGCCCAATAAGTTTCTGATTATTTACTTTAGCAGATACAAAATAAATATTTTTTTGAAAATTAACAAGAGACAGTCTCTTAGCTTAGTGAAGTAACAGAACAGATCAAATAATTAGAAAGTTATCTGAAGTGGTAAACTGGCCTTTAGTAGAGAGATACAGAGATTGTAAATTGAGATTATGAGTACCTACTTGCACTATGCCAGTGACTGAAAGGACATCACCGGGACATGCTGTGCCGACCAAATCTCCTTGCAATTCTATTTCAACACTTCTTGGAATAGTTCCAGAAATACCCTGAAAAGTAGAAAAAATATTAATTTACCCTGTGCCATGTTATTTTACATTTTTTAATTTAGTATACTTTCATAATTAAATTAAGTGCAAGGATTTTAATTTGACTTTACAAACAAGTAACTATTATTATTTATCTGTAAAGACATATTATTTCAATTTGATGCCTCTCAAATAAAATTTTTATTAGATCTAATATCAATCATGCTTATACCTGTGACTGAATTTCTTGAATCTTAGCCACCTGCCAATCAGTAGTATTAGTGAATGGTGATGACTGCAAAGGATCAAACTTAGATCCACTTTTGCAATTTTGACATACAGTGGGAGCTACAAATTGAAAATTTAAATGAATATTAATATTTGTATTGTACTGTTACAAGCTATGCTTGGTTTGAGGCTATATGGCAATGAATGAATAATGTTCTAGAATATTTTTTTATATGTTAAGTATGGCTATGTATTCCAACCAGGCAACTAGGATCCAATAAATACAATTCAGTGATTTGTATTCATTCTTTTCTCATAAATTGAATTGACCATTTATTTATTTATGAATTTCCAGTATTTACCAGTAAATACTCCCTGTGGTTGTACTACAGCTTGAACATTGTGGCAGCTAGAGCATTCAAAAGCCATAGATGTACATATGAGTCCAACGCTTCCCACTCGGATCACTGTGCCTTTTATAGTAACTAGTTTACCTGTAAATAGATGAATAAGCTATTGTTTATCTGATATCTCTACTATACAAATTAAAGACAATCTAAGAATCTTAATTTATAAATAAGTGTAGTAGATAACTCCTATTTATATTGAATTTTTTACTTACCAAAATAATTTACTTTCAAATTTGCTAAAGGTATAATAGGCTGGTGATTCAGTACTCTGACTTTGATTTTAGATTCACATTTTAAGCTCTGAAAATGCAGTGGAGTATTTTAATTAATATTACCTAGTATCTGATTTAATTTAATAATACTCATAGTATAGTATCAAAATAAGAATGATAAAATGAAGAAGATAATATTATATAAATATGTACCTGATGCAAACAATATTCCAATAAACTTAGTGTCGGCTCGGGCCTCTCATACAGGTCTGTGTTGAATGTTGGCCATCCCGAGTTAAATTCAGAATCATTAACCAGACTTAACACGTCCAGTGGAACACTTCGAGTCTGATCTATCTTTTCCAAGTCAAACAAGCTCCTGTTCTTTTCAATGAATGATTGGAAACATTTTATATGATCAGAATATTCCTGGTTAGGTGGATACTCTGCAATAAGAAACACAAACATTTAGCATATATTACCTTTTAAGCCCACACACAATCAATACTTTATTGTGTTAAAAATAGTTTAAAGAATTTTAAACCTTCAGTTGGAAAATATAACCTCCATAAACTATTTCCACTCGTTAAAGAAAATACTATAGGTAACTGGTTAGCTGGAGCTCTTGAGGAACTGCTGGCTCCTACACTTGATCCTCGTGCTGATGAAGACGAATTATTTAGGCTTCTATTATCAGTATTGTTGTTCGATCTGTTAGACCTATTCCAGTTGTTTCTGTAACGTCCTCTCCAATTTCGCCGCATATCTAAGGGTGGCGTAAGGGTCTTTATATGAGTCTACTTGTGTCTTATTTTATTCCGTAAAAGTTATTGCTACTTTTAACTCATGCAAAACGTTTAAATATTATTTATTTTTATTTCGCGCTACAAAGTACAAACATAACTATTTTCTGTCACTTTGACAATGACATTTCAAATAGTGATGCGACTGGTAGTGGTTTGAAATAAATTGAACATTGTTCAATTTATTCTAAAAAAAATCGATTAAATTATTTTTTTAAATTGTATTTTAACAAATATTTAAAAAGTTTTACTTTTAATATCCAAACTACATTAAATTACGGTCCGTACATGTACTAGAGTACTAGATTATCAAGGAGGCCAGGAAAAGTAGTCCTGACCACGATAAAAAAAAAATTAAAAGAAAAGTGTTAACTTGGCGCGAGAATTGGCGCGAAATATTTGCATAACCATTGTTTTTTGTAAACATCGGATAACTATATAAATCTTGTTTTAAAACTTTTTCCTGTTTCGTGATATAAATAAAAATGAATTGCTGTTCGTTATCGTTAGTCTCGTTAACAGCCCTGCTGACACACTGGCCGATTGCAAGCGGAGCGCGGAGCGGTCGTGTCGTGTAGCGAACACGCGGCTGTTCGCTACGAGACCGCTCCGCGACCGCTCCGCGTTATTTGCGATCCGCCAGTGTGGCAATGGCAAGCTGTAAAACTCGAGGACGGTTGAACCGATTCCACTAATTTTAGTCTTGAAATATTCGTGGAAGTCCAAGGAAGGTTTCAACGATGAGAAAATATGGAAAAATTGCGAAGAAAATACGAAGTTCACCGGGTCAGCTAGTCTTTCGTTATTTCGTTTAACTTCTCTTCTATTGTATTTTAATAAGTTTAATGTGGTAAGTTGACAACACAACGTTTTGTGCACACACACACACACAACACAAAATTTTAATTATTTCGTTAAACACTTAAAATTTTTTTTATTTTCTATTCATGATTAAGGTTTTATAATCTTATTCTTATTATGCATAGCCTATGCATATTACCTATGCATTATTACCTATGCAGCATAGGTAATAATTTATTGTTTATAATTTATACATTCGGTTTAAAAAAATAAGGGACGATAAAATATTCTTTCGAAGACTTTTTTGTAAGGCCTCCGTCTAGTAGGCAAGTTATGTATTACAACGTTTAGATTACCTTTATTAAATTGTAATTTAATTAAATTGACCTCACAATAATATTATGATGTCGTAAATAGGGTCAAACAAATATTATACCTGGCCAGATTTCTATATTCGAAATAATTTAAATTTGGAATGTTTACAACATTTCACGTATTTCTGTCTTTTTGCGTCAAATCAGTCAATGACCTCTGTGAAAGCTGTTGCGTGTCATTTTTTGATTATTAAAACTTGTAAATAGTTTTTGAAAGTTTGCTACTATGGCTGACGAGGGTGGTCAGGCGCCAGCAGAGGCTCCTCCACCCGAAACTCCTGCGCCAGCAGAGGGAGAGGGCGGCGGCGAAGCGGGGGAGGCTCACGATGCCGAAGCCGGGGAGGGCACTGGGAAATCTACTGTGAGAATCGGCGATGTTTCTCGGCGATTTTCCAGGAAGCAGTCCATGTGGCGCGCTACGCCGACTGTTAGCAGTCTAGACCGGGTAGACGTCGATCGTACAGCGCTCGAAGCAATCCTAGATGTCGGCTCCCGCTTGCAAGACATCCAGAAGAAGAGCAAAGTGTCCATGAGCACATTGGCTTTGGCTCACGAGTCTTACAAAGATAAGCAAGTAAATAAAGCTGTTAATTAAATATTTAATTGTTTTAATTATCTATTCTGACCCTACCTAACTTTTAATTCAAATATTTTTTTAGGCTAAAGCTAAAGAAGCTCGTAATAATCGCATGGGTGGCTTGAAGACTCAAACTAGATTTTTGCTAGAGAACGCTGCTGCGATATTGGACAGGACAGTTGAATATGTCTTGGTGAGATGCAGTTTTAGTCATAAGATACATATCTACCTAATTCAATTGTAGAACTTTTGGAGCTTATATAGTAAATTACCAACTCTCACAATAAGAATGCATAAAATAGGTAATTTATAACTATAATAAATATTAGATACTAATTCAATACCCTTAGGATTCGAACTTCAGGAACTTAGCCCATGAGACTCAGAAATACAACTGAGGTGGTCTCTATTGTTACATCGATACCTACATCCAGTTTTTTATTCTCTCACATCGAAGTATCTACATAATGTGCACTTATATTGGCATTCGACGATTCTTGACTTGTAGGAAGGAGTTTATGATGCCGACATCTATATAGATTTATTAGACAGCGCTGTAGCTGAAGGTGGGAGGAACTGCATTGTTCTATGTGATGCACATTTGCCACCTCTGAAAATGGGTAAGATTGTTATTATTTATCTGTTCAAATGTTATAACATTAATCTTATAATGTTATTAATGTTATCTTATAAGCTTTAAAGCTTAAAGAGACAGATCAAAGAAAAGGCGGAAGAGCGTCAGAATTGGTTGGACTAATCAAGAGCGCTCGTCAAGCGCGCTTAATTCCCAACTTAACGAAACTCTCGCAGTGGAGCCAAAAAAAACATATCTACTTTTAAAAAAGGACTAAAAATTTATTTTCACTAAATATTTCTAATTAAGTTTTATCTTGCCCCACCAGTGAGACGAACAGGAAAAACACAAAAACTGTTTCACGTACCTTAAGCTTGCTTTACTTGCTCCTTTAATTTTTCTTATGGTTTCCACGCTAGATTTTTTGTTAAATATTTCAGAATCTGGACGTTTCGTCCCGAATCAGAAAGCATGGATGGATAGGACATACATATCAGATGCGTCTAGCATTGGCACAGAGGGACGATGTGTCGCAATGTACAGAATCAAGAACAAGCTTATAGACTCGAAAAACGTTGCTGAAGTATGTAATCTCGATAATTGTCTGAAGTCTATTTGGTTTAATTACATTACCTTAATAAAACAACTAAACGTATTAATTCATACCTACTATGACAAGAGATAGGTTTAAAGAGTTATTTTATAATTTTCTAAGAAAAGCAAGATCAACAATAATTGTATAGCAAAATTGTAGCCTTATCAGAATGTTCATGGGAGGATCATCGATAAAAATTTGTTTCTTGGATTTATTCTTTATAGGTATAGTTAATTGTTTTTTCCTGTTATGAGAAGCATTTAACAGTTTATATCATAAAAAATACATATTCGCTTAATGTTTCAAAAACAAAAAGAGTAATTTCATGTCATTTTAATTTATCCACTTAGCCAATTTTCATTAAATTACTTTCAGGACTATTTCTTAGTATTCTTCGATATGAACCAAGAAACAGAGAACGTGGTATCTGGTATTTATAAAACAATGAGTCGTGTGTATGTCCCTGCGCTGCAAGCGTGCAAAGCCTGGGGAGATATCAATCCTCCTAACCCGAGAAGCGAGGAAATTATTCGGACTTACGTCTCCAAGATAATGCTGTTTATTGACTATCTTGCAAGTAAGATTGCTTTAATACTGTTCATTATATTATAGGAGGAAGGAAGACAAACACTACTTAGTCCTTCCTTCTAGTCGTCCTTGTAGTTCTAGTAGTCTCCTCCTTTCTTCTTACTCATCCACTCCCTGAAAAATAAGAAGAAAAATGTTAAATTCCAAACTGTAACTCAATACTTACTGGATAAATGTTATTGTTTTAATTTCACGCTAAAGCTATCTTAGAATCTGTATTGGGATACAGACTTGATCAATCGTAATTTTGTTTTATTAGAAACAAAAATTGACTTGGACTGTTGCACAAAGTTCAAAATAAACTTGCAACTATACGAAGACGAGTTAGCTGATGCTGAGAAAATGAAAGCTGCGATCACTAAAACCCATGTTTTGGAAGAAATTTGTACCTTTGTGAAGCAGTGGGTCCGACAAATAACGATGGTAAAACTTACTATACTCATTTATGTAATACAATTTATCGTCGTAGGTTGATTAGCTGTGATATATATTTAGGCAGAAGGAGAGTTGTTACTGGCAGTTATTGTCGCATCCAATCGTGTTTTCAAATGGAGTTTGAAATTTGATCCTTAAAAATTCTGTAATATCTGCAGCGACTCTCCAATTTGCAAAGTTTACAGCCAAACTAAGTTATTCCAACCATTGCAGAGCACACGAGAGAGCAATTCAGCCGAACTCTCCCACATAACGGCCCAGAAGTAGTTTCGGTAACCGAATACGGTTGTGAAGCATGATTATTAAAGTCGTTGAAAAACAGCGCATTCATACCGCGTTGTTTAAAATGCATGAGATTAATGATTTATTATAGGTGCTAGTTCAAAGCCAGCAACTGAGGCGGGAGCCATCGAACATTGGTCCTTTAGCTGAACTGGATCACTGGCGTCGACAACTTACTACTTTTACCTCCATAATCGAACACATCAAGAGTGATGCTTGTCAGATGTACATTCATACACTTATTCGGGCCAAATCCAAACTTATCAAGGTAGCGCTTATGTTCTTTTAACTTTTGCAGCTATAATAGATCCATGAAATAACGAAAACTATATAACGTGACTATGTAAATACTGATGCTAACTTCTAAATCTCCGACACAATTTTAAGTAAAATATTAAATTTTAGAAATGGAGATTACTAGACAACCAGGTAACAGATTATTACAACGAAGCGTATGATAACGTGAAGTACTTGTATGCTTTAGAAAAGTATTGCGAGCCATTGTACAGGTATGGCAAACACAGATTATAATAGACTTTTATATTACATATTTACTTTTGTAAACTAGATACATAAAATTTAAATTATTATTTCTGAATAGATGCGATCCGTTAACGATGCAACAGTACATACCAGGGCTACTGTACACTGTACGCATGATATTCGCCACATCACGGTACTACAATACGACTAAGCAGATTTCTACTCTCCTGGTTAAAGTCACCAACCAGATTCTTAACACATGTATGGACTTTTTGACTAACAATGACAAGAAGACAATTTGGAATCAAGATAAATGGAATTTCATCAAGAAATCGAAGGTACCGTAGCAATAATTTATTGTAAGACTAAAAATATGACTCAGAAACCAAGTTTTATAAGACTTTTGTTTTTACAGCAATGCCTTAGCCTCTACAGCTTTTATAGAGAATGTTACGCTGAAACTCAGAAGGAAATGATGGAAGCAGCTGATGAAAGGCCCTTTGATTGTTCAGAGATGTATATTTTTGGAAAGTTTGAAACGTTTCGGAAGAGGCTGTTAAAGGTTTGTAGGAATTTATTACCTGTTTATCCTATCACCTGAGACAAGAAACTACTGTTTGCAAGTTTGTCATCGGAGAAGACGGATATAGAATATTTACAAAATTCTCTTTGGGAATCTTTAGGAAAATACTGTGTACCTTACTCTAGGCACATTTTGGGCGTCTTACTTACTTACGAACGATAAATTAAGACGGTACAAACTTTTCAGATCATTGATTTGTTTCAAACATACATTACATATTACGTTTTAAATAAAACGACACTAGAGGGAATAGAAGAATATGCCGCTAATTTTAACAAGTTTTTCAAACAAATTTCCTCAAAGACATACGATGCGTTGGATCACAGGTAATTAGCGCATTATTAACATTTAATAAACCACTATGAATTTTAGATCACAATAGGCGAAAATTAACAATTATATGTAATAAAATATGTCTACGATTTTTACAATGATACATTGTTTGCAGACGACCAGATTTCGATAAAGACTACAAAGTGTACAAAGATGCTGTAGCCGCTCAAGAATTATTATTAGAAAACTTTATGATAAATGTGAGTTATTGTTTTCCGTATTTTAGACCGCTTTCACATTAAGCGATTGTCGCGCTACCGCGGCGTATGCCTTTACATTACATTACAAAAATAGACGCGCTGCAGTCTCGTGACAATCGTCTAAACGTGAAAGCGGCCATAATCAAGATGACTCCCGTATTCTCCCTTTCTCCAAGCGTTTTTGTTTTGATATAGTCCGAGTAGTACGCTTGCAACAATAGCTAGGAATTGGCAAGTCCAAACAATACATTTGGTGCGACTGCCATTATACTTCCCTACACAGGGGAACTAGACCAATTGGATCATGGCTTGGCTACACATTCATTCGACTGTGGTGTAGGTTTTCCCACGATGTTTTCCGCCGCCGCCAAAGCTAGTGGTGACTAAAAATGCATAATATGCATTTTTAATTATCACTAGCTTTATATACATATTATTATTCTTATTCAGACATATTATGATATTTTTTAAATGGTAGCTTAGCATGGTAACTAATATAAATATAAAACATATTTTTGGAACTTACAGAGTGTTAACAAGTGCCCAACGACAGAGATAGCTCTACATTTACTATTACGTTTTGAAAAATTAAAGTTAGATTGCCTGTATCTAGAAGATCAATATTATGATCTCATAAGTACTTATACTAGCGAGATTGAGGCTATAAGAGACAGGTAAATAAATTTTTAATTTATTTTTTATAATGAATTAGACTTTATATTAATGGTCGGGTTTTATAAGTATACGATATTTATAAAGGTATAATGAGGAGCGTGAGAATCCAGAGCTTCCAAGGAATATGCCGCCAGTTGCTGGTAGAATCATGTGGATAAGATTCTATGACAAAAACATCAAACGACCCATGGAGGAGTTTAAGAAACACCACGAAGTTATAACTCATATGGTAAACAAGTACCTAAATTCCTGTTAGAGATCGGGTGCCTATTTTTCTAATTGCAAGACTGCAATATTATAGGTATACGATGTTAACACGCCCGTTATATTACCTATGAATAATTTCCAGTGCCAATTCATCTCTGAACAGAAACAGAATGACAGCAATACATTATTTTCTGATTTTTATTAGAATAATTTATTACATCTTTTCACTTATGGAAATAGATTGCATTGAGAGCATTGATTACTGAATCAATGCTGTAATCAAAACAATCTTTATGTAGTTATTTTAAGTTTATCTGGAAATCATCGATTCTACGAATTTGTAAGAAAATCCGTTTAAACGGAAAATAAAGAAAAACTTATTTATTTCTGCTTTTAGAATACACAAAGATGTATAAAATTGTACAACGTTATGAGTATTGTATTCACTGAGTTCGAGCTGATTTATCACGATGCGTGGGCTGAAAACGTTGGACAGGTAAGATTTATTAAACCATTTTATTTACAATCAAATCAAGTAAATTTTAATTACCACCGTTTAATGGCAACATGTATTTTAGGTCCGTTTGGGTCTAATAGCACCATTGCTCATACGACATCCTCTGACAAATTTGTACATTGTGAATTTCAATCTTTACATACCGGAATGTATAAGAGAAGTTGAGTACATGTGGCAATTGGGTTTGAGTAAGTAAAGACAAATATTTTCCTAAAAAATAAAATTCATGAAGAAGGTCTTCTAGGCTTGCATTTTTAAGACAATAAATAAGTCGAAACGTTTCGAATGCAATTACTGTTGCAGGCGTCCCTGATGGAGCTCAAATTGTTGCGTTTTGCAAAGATAAAATACTTGGTAACTTTGAGAAAATGAAATTTCTCGTAGAAAGGAATAATAATATCAGAAGGTAACGCGATAAAGCTATATCAATATGAAGTTTTATTTTTTGTTTATTAATGATTATTTATTTATTTATTTATGCACTGACCTTATAACTATCATTACAGGACACTTATCCTAATGCAATAGTATGGTCTACTTCTATTCTTAACTCTAATTAATAATCATTAATAAACATAATCATTGATTATTAAAATTTCACACCTGAATATTCCTTTTTATAATCTTAGGAGTATGCCGAAATTGTACTTGCCGCTTTTGCGGGCACAGCTTATAAAACTAGAAAAAGCTTTCCAGCCAGGATTATCAACTATAACGTGGACTTCGTTGGAGATTCCTGCTTATTGCGAAAACATTGAAAGGATATTGGATTCAGTTGATCTTTTTGTTAAGGAGGTCATTACTTATTTGAATATAAATATAATTTTTTGAATTTTAGGTAGTATATTACATTTCCGACTTAATAACCCTTTTTAGGTGGTTGATATGAAAGAAGCTCGTATAGATACGATATTAATGTCTATAACTAAGACATTATTAGTTTACTTGCCAGAAAAAGCTGTGGATCCAGCTATATTCTACGAAGAAAATCTTGTTAGGCGAGATGAAATTGGTAAGGAAACTGATTAAAATTATTGCAAGTTCTTTGCGAGTACTGGTTGTTGAATTTGGGATATTTCTTCGCAGCCGCTGATTTACAACAGAAGTCTTGGAATGCCGAAGTTGCAGTAATAGAACTCATAAACAAATTCTTGGAGAGCGTTCCTTCAAAACAGATTCAAGATTTAAGAGATAACTGGTAATCTTTTTATCAGTTTCAAACAATGACGTTCAATTAAAAAACTAGACTCCCAATCACGCTCAAATATTGTCCGAAGCAAAAGTCTGCCCACCCGACTATTGGGCAGAGTTTTCGTTTAGTAGTTGTATACAATTGACATTAAACACTAACTGCCACGAGATAAGGTGTTAATTTGAACGAATGTGTTAATGTCATCTGTGTCAACGCCGCTCGGACGGTTTTTGAGGAATTTTTCTTAGAGATTGGGTGTCTAGTTGTATATTGAACGTCATTGGTTTCAAAGGTTTGGTACTCATGGATACAGTATCATGCTGTAGTCATAAGTAAAAATTATGTTAGGTCGGCAAACCTTAGGACAGATTATTGTTTTGATTAATTCATGTGGTACTATTAAGAACTATTACAATATTATTCTTGCTTCAGGTTAGACATTGAAAAGGCGTTGAAGCAAGTTACTTCAGCTACTCGAGTGTTTCCAGAAGATGCTGGTAAATAAATGGAATGTTGACAGTATTCAACTGCTGTAATCAGTCAAAGGCATCCAACACAATAAAAATAATTCTAAATGAAATTTGAAATGTACAGTCGACAGCACGTCAGACTACCCTAATCTATTTCTACAACCAATTTTCAACTTTATTCACTTCACATAGAGTTCTCGTTCAATTGAGAATTTTTGACAGATTAGGGTAGGTTGATCTGCTGCCGTCCGTACTTTAAAATCTTACACAAGAATTTTTAGCCTTTGCTTGAGTAGTTGTTAATTATTTGCGTTTGTTTTGATTTTGAATTTTAAAACAGATTAATCTTACAGCATTTTTGGAGATTGAGAATCCAGAACGGTTTGATGTTTTGCCGACTCTGAATGAATGCAATGAATTGTTTGCGTACTTTGCAACAAAATGTTTAGAATCTCTCATAAAGTGCACTAGGCAAAGCTTAGATCTCTTGAGAAGAAGAGCATCAGTATCAAGGTAGGATATTTAATTATGATTGTAGGATATAGTTATATAATTATTAAGATTAATTGCGTATGTAATTACAGTTTTCTTACTATGACGACCGACCCAGAAGAACAAAAGAAATTGAAACCTCTTATGTGTACATTGATGTATTTGCAAATACCAAGGATTCTAATAAAGCCCACTTTGGAAGAAATACAATCATCTTTTTCTCAGGTATACTCAAATTGTAATATTTATCTTAATTTTTAAGCTATGGTGGGCGAGCGATATTAAACGACTTGAAATTATTTATAGGTGGTCCTGAATTGTATTATGGATATCCATCGTAACGTATTCATGTGGGGACAACAAGAACTCCTGAAGAAAGAGAAAATGAAAGCCGCATCATCATTAACTGCAACACGAAGTGTCAGTGGTATGTTAAGTAGATTTTTCGTACTTACAAAATGTACTTCATTTAACTTTTATAAACATATAAAACTGTGGTATTTACCAATAGCTCGGCGGTGACGAAAAACTTTGTGAGGAAACCTGTAGTGGAATGGCTGTGTAGCCAATTCGTTACGTTTTCAATGTTGTAACTGGATTTGGCAAATTTTGGGTATAAATACAAGCACGGGTCTCTACAAACGTAGTTCGGGATGAAAAGCCCCCTGGTTTTTGTCTTTAATATAGTTTGTAATTTTTTGATGCGTTATTTTTTATATTTAATTTAGAATCCACAGCATATAATGCATTAGATTTTGTTCAAAGCTGGATCAAGATCGGGGTCGAGTATAGTAGGAATTAGAAATTACTTCAGGATGGTATCAGAACATAAAGATATTGTGAGATCAGTCATGGCATTACAAGGAATGATGTACATGTATAAACCAGATATTGAGAAGTTACTTAAGGTTAGTGAGATCTTTAAATATCTAATTATGTATAAAACTCAAAGGTGACTGACTAACTGACATAGATATCTATCAACGCACAGCCCAAACCACTGGACGGATCGGGCTGAAATTTGGCATGCAGGTAGGTGTTATGACGTAGACATCCGTTAAGAAAGGATTTTGATCAATTCCCACGGGAACGGAAACCACGCGGGTGAAACCGCGGGCGGCCGCTAGTCTATATAAAAAAACTCAAAGGTGACTGACTGACATAGATATCTATCATCGCACAGCCTAAACCACTGGGCGGATCGGGCTGTAATTTGGCATGCAGGTAGATGTTATGACGTAGGCATTCGCTAAGAAAGGATTTTGATCAATTCTGTCCCTGTCTGAGGGGATAAAATAGGGGATGAAACTTTGTCAATTTTAAACCGATCGGGCTGAAACTTTGCATGCATAAAGCTACTATGACGTAGGCATCCCCTAAGAAAGGATTTTGATAAATTCCACCCCTAAGGGGATAAAATAGGGGATGAAAATTTGTATGAATCTTATTAGATTTTCTACTGATTGAAATTGAAATTAAAGATTGGAGCTACTATGATAAAGTAGACGTTCGCCCCGCGGAATAACGTCGTGTAGTCCACGCGGGCGAAGCCGCGGGCGGAAAGCTGTTACAAAATAGATGAATCCAAAGTTCATCAGAAGGGAGAAGAGATTATTTTCTTTGTCAAATAATTTCAGGGTTATGGAAGATTCGCTCATTTATGGGCAGAAGATAGAGTGCAACAGGTGCAAGATTTTGTAGATTCTAATCCCTTAAATGTTATTATAAGGGATATGTTTAAAACATATGAATCCCAAACTGAGGAAGTCCTTCATCTACCTGAGAGGCACATTATAGGATCTATTGAAATTATAACAGGTAGTAATTTTTCTTGACAGATCTCGTTTTTTTTTCCATTTATTTTGGCACGATACAGTCATTACATTACAAATATATTACATAATGAGAAGTAGTGAGTGCCAAAACTTATTTCTAAAGTTACAAATATAGTTGGTATTGAAGCCATATTATAGTAAAGCATTATTATGCACACTATATTACACATACGCATAATTTTATAATGTAAAATATCATTAGCATGTTGGTTAGCTTTAACTTTAATACCATTGATTGTATTACAAAAATAATATATTGAATATTGTTTTAATTGAACATTCGTTTTTAATAATATGTTTTATACTTTACGTGAAAAACCAAAAGTTTGAGGTCATTTTCTTTTGTCATTTTATCCCAAAACTGCCATCAATAATTATGGGAGTAATGAAAATGAGATTTTCTTTTAGAACATACAAAACTTGCTCTCCACTTGGAGTCTATTGAGTGGAAGAGAATTCTAGGTAAACTATTGAGTGCAGCTTACAAAGAACGTGTCACTAAGTTGATGCAGTTTATCAATGATCGTATGAAGACCATGTGTAAGAAAATTAAGGACTTGGACGATGTGAAGTTTGCTATGATGTGCCTGGAAATGATTCGAGAGGAATTCATTGGGTGTGTTGACTTAATACAAAATAATATAAAATAAATCCTACATTCAAATCCTGTAGTTACTTAGGTGTGATGCTATCCAGCACGACCACGGATGATTATTTTAATTTGAATGTGGTACATATTCATAAAAAGTAATGTACTTTTATGTACTCCACAATTTAAAATTTGTACTCTCATACTTTCGCTAATATAACACATAGGCCGTGGTCCTGCTAGGTGGAACCTTCCTGGCATGACCACAATAGATTTTGGTATTTTTATAAACTATATGATGAAAAATTACGTAGATTTAATTGTACTCAAATGTACTCCATTACATTGACCATTTTGAGCACTCTTTAGCCCGTTTAAGGCTGGGTTTCCACCAAAGCGGAGATGTGTGCGGTGTGCTGCGTGCTGTGTTTTTAACGCAATTCTAATGGTTGTTTATTTTATCCTTTTTGTAATAAAGCAATTCTATTGGTTGTTTAAAAACATCTCCACTCCGCTCGACACATCTCCGCTTTGGTGGAAACGCAGCCTTAAACGGGCTAAAGAGTGCTCAAAATGGTCAATGTAATGGAGTACATTTGAGTACAATTAAATCTACGTAATTTTTCATCATATAGTTGATAAAAATACCAAAATCTATTGTGGTCATGCCAGGAAGGTTCCACCTAGCAGGACCACGGCCTATGTGTTATATTATCGAAAGTATGAGAGTACAAATTTTAAATTGTGGAGTACATAAAAGTACATTACTTTTTATGAATATGTACCACATTCAAATTAAAATAATCATCCGTGGTCGTGCTGGATAGCATCACACGTAGAGATGGGTAAGTAGCCGGATGGTTTGGATTATTAGCGATTATTATCCATTAGTAGCCATTAATAGCCATGCAATGGCTAATAACCCTGCTATTAATGTATTTGAAAGTAATAAATGTATTTTTTTATGTTTTATTCTAATTTTGACATTACTAACCAATAAAAATCATCAAATTTCGCATCAAACATCATTACCATTCGCAAATTTTTGTTGGAATCCGAAATATTCGTTTCATTATTTCACGTAATTGAATGTATACCCGTGTTTGGTTATTTAGTATTGTATAAATTACATTAATAATTTGTATTCATTTACAAATTAATGTTACAAAGTCATTCAATTTTTAAAATCAACACAACCTTTGTTTTTTTGCGGAGGAGAACGCATTTACGCGCCATAATCGCAGGCTAGCGACGCCTGCGGTCGTGTGCGGGGCTCGAGACTAAGTCCCACTACCCACTAAACTCCCCTGGTTTTCCCTTAACACCCGATTGGGACGAGCCGATGCCAGCTTTGTGGCTATTGACCAGCCCATTCCCGGGAACCCTGACTTGAGGAGATTCAAGTCTTGGTGGCGCCTAGGGAGGGCCACCCGAAAAACAAGGTGACTCTCAGGATTGGCTCGGGCGACCTGTGCAATGCGGGCGTTGGGGAGCTACCCCCGCCCGCAGGTGAACCCTCAGGCCGAAGAAGGCGTGCTAAGTGAACTCGCCTTCTCCGGCCCGGCCGTCTACGCCTTGCTGCCTCCTTCTGCGACATAACTTCCTCGCAGAAGGAGGCGGCCGCCTCCCACACGCACCTGTTGGCAACCATGGCACGAACCATGGTCGCCAACGAGATGTCCTACGCCTAGCGCCGTGATAAGTTCGCGACGATCGTGTCGCCAGGCCGAGCACTCAAGGAGAGTGTGCTCGGCCGTGTTGTCGGGAGCGTCGGAGTGATGACACTGAGGCGTCTCCTCCCGACGGGGGACACGGTACAGATAGTCTGAAACATCCATGTGCGGACAAAACCTGCGACAGGCGGTAGGTGAGGCAGCCGTGCCGCGGCGCTCCACTCACTCCCTCAACACCGGACAAATGGCCTCAATCGTCCAGTGGCCGGCACTTGGAGAGCTTCCGTCCATTTGGCCAGCACCTCTTCCAAGCGTGGTCGCTCCCCCCGCATCCTTGCCGCGACCCGCATTCGATGCACCTGGGCCAGAATCAGGGCGTCGAATTCCCACGGCGTTGTGCCTGCTTAGACGCAGGGAGCCCCGTGGAAAACCGTGCGGTAAGCCCGCACAGCCCAAATCGCGATGTTCCTCTGCAGTCTTCGCAAGAGTGCTCTCAGCTAGGGGGAGAGGCTGTCAGCTCAAACAGGGGCTCCGTAAAGTGCCATCACCCCATGATAAAGCCGACAGCACTCGGGTTCTGGACCCCCACGTTGGGAAGGACCCGTCCGAGAGCTGCAGCGGCGGCACACAGTCATGGAGTGAGGAGCTGAAAATGCTTCTCAAAATTCCACCAGGGGTCCAGGATCGTACTTGAAGTGCACCTCGACCGGGACCCGGACCCCCTCTACCTGGACTTGGAGCCCCCGTGGGGTCCTGCGGCGTGGGGCGTGAAACGGCATGGCCCTTGTTTTCTCAAGGGCCACCTTCAGCCCCAAGGAGCGGATGCGCCGGACGACAAGGGAAGTGCCGACCGACGCAAGGTGAACCGCATCCTCCCATTCGCTTGCCCTCGCCATAACATCCATCCGCGGCAAGAATGAGCCTGGCAGGACTCAGTTTTACCCCAGGTTCCATAGCAGAGGTCTGACCCCAGGGGTACGGACCCCTGGGGCACACCCGCCGCCATCAAATCAACACAACCATGGTAAAACAATTTTTAAGAGTGTGTTACCAGGAAATCGTCAAAACCATTTTTAGGACATCAAATTAACGACTGGCGAATTTATTGAGGTAAGGGAAAAGTAGCAGGTTCCTGCGCTCCCGTGGTTCCCCTGATAAGTTTTTAAGTAACGTACACGGCGTCACGATTGCGCGTTTGTTTGCAAAAATATTTAAAAGGAAAGAGTGAAAAATTTGAGTGTTCCTAAATTTCCGTCATTGCCATTTGCTTAAACTGGGAAGTAGGTACACAGTTTTACGAATTTCATAAAATTTTATCAATAAAAGCGATAAGCAGTGACATTTTGAACTGTTTTGAAATTCAAAATCGTTTTGTATTTAGAAAATTTTATCAAATTATGCATATGTCGGATAACGTCCATATTGATGATTACAAAGACCGTTTAAACGACACGTTGGTTTAAACGCTTGCATTATTATTCTGAAGCTATTCCTACATTATGGACGAGCAACCGAGCTACATTTACACCCCTTCTTGACGACGACACGCCGTTATATAAATGTTATCACCATTCGCGTCATTACCGTTCATCCATGGGAATTTCCATGGAATCGTGATAGGGTTTTGGAAATGGTAATGACGTATGCGTGCTTATTCAATAGTATTTCAATAATTTTTACACATTTTTCCAGTGATATTTTGATAATTACTTCATGGTAGATACAGTGTCTGTGTACAATATTGTGTATGAGCGAAGTATGGTACCCACGTTACCAGATATAATATAGGTACTTACGTAGAAGCCCATTAAACCATACTGATACAATTACAATACAATAAATAAATAAAAAAACATAAATTTCTCTAAGATACATTAATAGCAGGGTTATCATCCAAAATCGGCTATTAATGGCTATTAACTGCTTTTAATCGATTATTAGCCATGCTGTTATTAACCGGATTATTAGCATTACCCATCACTAATCACACGTTACTTAGTTATATAAAAGCTATGCATACAAATAAAGGCTACGGTGAAGGAATCCTATACAGTAAGATGCCTCTGGCTGTGTAATATTATCCAATTGGTTTAGTGCCTTTGATAAGAGATAGGTACGGCATTCTTATGCAAACCCCTACAAGAAAAAAAGAAGAGCTCGGAAAATTAAATCGATTTGTTGTGATCATTATTTATCTAGATTTTTTTCCTAATGTATTAAGAACAATTTTTTACTTATTTCTGCAAACATAAAAATATTAATTGGTGAATGTTTTAGAATGGACATGGAATTAGATCTCATTGAAGAAAGCTACGCAACGTTTTATCAGTTCAATATTGATATACCTAAAGATGATGCTGATATGGTATATGGTTTGAGATATGCTTTCCAGAACATGCTTATAACAGTAAGTAACTTTACCCATTCAAAATTGTGTTTACATGCAAGCATACTCATTAATGTCTCTGTCAACCTAATTTTAGTCGCAGCAAGTACAACAGAAGATTGTAGATATGCAAGGACCACTTCAAAAAGAGTTGACTGAGGGCGTATCGTCGTTTAATACAGATGTGCTGAAGTTTGATGCTGATTACGACCAATTCGGTCCTATGACTCCTGGCCTAAGTGCTAGGGAGGCTAGTGACAGGTAACGATAGGAAGTTTATTTTTTGACAGAACACACATTGATGATATTTTAACGTAAATAAAAACACCTTATACAATAAAATACTTGTAATTTATTTTTCAGGGTTATCATGTTCCAGGCAAGATTCGATGAACTATGGCGCAGATTTGAAATGTATTCCGCCGGTGAAAAACTGTTTGGTATGGAGGTTAAAGATTATCCAATTTTACATCAAAGAAAGAAGGAGTTCAACCTACTGAGCAAACTGTATGGAATTTTATTACAAAATAAAACTTTTACATTAAATTTTTGGAATTAGTTTTTATTAAAATTTCTCTTTTGATTTCAGTTACTCTCTGTATTTATCTGTGATGAATACGATAGATGGGTATTTCGAGACTCCATGGGTAGAAATAGATATTGAAACAATTGTAGCACAGTTGGCAGACTTCGATCTTAGGTTATGATCAATTATTTTGTTGTATTCTTATCTTAATGTATGGTTTATCGTAAGACTTTAAAAGATATGCTTGTTCTTTAACAAAAATTGTGTTTTACTTTAACTTCCAGAACAAAATAATATACCTAAGTAGTATTTCATATTGCCTAAATGTTATTTTCTTAAATAGATGCCGCAAATTGCCTAGAGGTATGAAAGACTGGCCAGCCTTTATTGAGTTGAAGACTAAAATCGACGACTTCAACCAAACTTGCCCGCTGTTGGAGCTGATGGCTGATAAGTCAATGAAAGACCGACATTGGAGAAGACTGGAAAAACTTATGAGTTAGTAATAACATTTTAAGCCGCATAAACTTACACTAGCTTAACTTATAAATTACTAAAGTAATAAATGTGTGCTTTGTTTAGACTGTGTACTCGACGTAGAATCGGAATCATTTACATTAGCTAATGTTATGGAAGCACCTCTATTGAAAAACAAAGAAGATGTTGAGGTAAGTATTTCGTATGTGAAATTCACTTGCTTTTGTTGTCTCATACACAAATAAATGATGTACCTACTCTTTGTAAATGATTAGGATATCTGCATCAGTGCCGTTAAAGAGAAAGATATTGAGGCAAAATTGAAGCAAGTAATGGCAGACTGGGCGGTTGTGGATCTGACATTTGCTCCGTTTAAGAATCGCGGTGAACTACTAATTAAGGCGCAGGATACCCTTGATATCATCACCATGCTGGAAGACTCATTGATGGTTCTCAATTCTTTAGCATCGAACAGGTAAGGAGCCGCATTAATGGCTTATTTGTAAATAAAAATCGTATGTGACTATTATGAATACAAATATCTTCAGATATAATGCACCATTCAAGAAAGACATTGTTTTATGGATAAATAAACTCGTGGGCACTACTGAGATCTTGGAAAAGTGGCTACAAGTGCAGAACTTGTGGATGTATTTAGAGGCTGTGTTCGTGGGCGGTGATATCGCTAAGCAATTACCTGCTGAGGCCAAACGGTTTGGGGTTGGTACAATTTTTTAAATATTATGCAAAACTTATTCACTTTCTTGTTTATCAAATATTTATTGTAAAAATTACAGACTATCGACAAGACCTACGTGAAAATTATGTACCGCGCTCGAGATATTATCAATTGCGTGGAGACATGCACTTGTGATGATACTTTGAAACAGCTTCTACCTCATTTGTTCGAGCAACTGGAGGCATGTCAGAAATCACTAACTGGCTATCTGGAAACGAAACGCCTGATCTTTCCGAGGTTCTTCTTCGTGTCAGATCCGGTACTCCTGGAAATTTTGGGACAAGCATCCGATCCCCATTCAATTCAGGTTCGATGATTTATG
The DNA here is from genome assembly GCA_949319885.1 of Mecyna flavalis. Taxonomy (NCBI): domain Eukaryota; kingdom Metazoa; phylum Arthropoda; class Insecta; order Lepidoptera; family Crambidae; genus Mecyna; species Mecyna flavalis. The sequence goes on from OX439426.1 coordinate 8,966,129, forward strand.
CTTGTTTTATAATCAAGTTCATACCCAGTTTTAATTACGTATGATTTTTTAAAAGTACTTAATATTAACGTTGTTTTCTAAAATGTTGTTCGTTATATTTTTAGTTCAGTGTCTAGTTATATAGGTTACATTGATTATAAAATTATACTCACAGCCCCATTTGCCAAGTATCTTCGATGCGATGTACACTGTGGACTTCGATGACAAGGAGAGGATAGTGAATATGAATTCTGATAACGGCGAGACTATTCCGCTAGATCGACCGGTTGTTTGCATTGGAGGTGTTGAGGTAAATTTGAAAAGTAACTTAAGTACCTGCGTAAAGAACTTTATGGAAAGCAATTTGCATTACTAAGTAAATAATTTTATTGAAGATTTAATATTTTTATTTTTTAAAGCCAATTTGGTAAAATGGTTGATATTTCGGCTATTACACCAGTGGTCGTGGGTTCGATTCGCATATGGTACGAATTTTGTGTTCATGAATGGCTGTTTTTCACGGTCAAGGTGGTTGTAATTCCAAAAAATGTAAATAACTAATGTTTAATGTTTAAACGTTATCTGGCATCCAAGGGATAAGCTGTGTTTAATTTAGGACTAGGCGGCGCTGTGTAAACAGTGTCCAAAATTATATTTTTTAAAATCTGGATTGATTTTCTTTTCAGATTTGGCTAAATACGTTGTTAGATACGATGAAAGATACAGTGCGAAATATGATTGCCAGTATTTCCCAGACGATGGCAGGCGATCCTGAATTTGAATTCTTAGTTGGCTTTTGGCATTTCCCGGGTCAAGTACGTAGCTTCTTACTTACTTATACATATTAAATATGTTGTAAAAATATTACTGTATTTAAGTTCCAATTTTTCAGGCCGGTTTGTTAGGGATGCAAATCTTATGGACCAGCGATGCTGAATACGCTTTGAAGAAAGCTAGAGCAGATAAATTCATTATGAGAATAACCAATCAAAAGAACCTTGACCTATTAAACGGACTTATTGACCAAACAGTCACTGATTTAGTACCTCTCGATAGAACCAGAGTGGAGACAATGATTACTATTCATGTGCATCAACGGTTAGATTTTTTCTGTGGTCATTAATCAATGATGTTAAATTATTATTTTCATTTATTATTTTTAAATTCATTGCAGGGATATCTTTGATGATCTTGTGAGAATGAGAATCAAGTCACCTATTGATTTTGAGTGGCAAAAACAAGCTAGATTTTACTACTATGAGGACAGTGATGATTGTATAGTATCTATTACTGATGTCGATTTCTTGTATCAGGTTAGTAACTATAATTATTACATAAGCGGGCGAGCCTATTGGCAGATTTGTTAGTGACCTTTTTTGATTCATTGTCAAAAGATTTACTAGTAGCAAGTTTTTGAAATTACGTTAACAATTTATTTCCAGAATGAGTACTTAGGTATAACAGAGCGACTTGTAATCACGCCGTTGACTGATCGTTGTTACATAACGCTGTCCCAAGCTATTGGCATGAGTATGGGCGGTGCGCCCGCTGGTCCCGCTGGGACTGGCAAAACGGAGACCACTAAGGACATGGGCCGAACCCTTGGGAAACTAGTCATTGTGTTTAACTGCTCAGATCAAATGGACTTCAGAGGTAACTCGAAATCTAAAGTTTATGATAGCAACAACTTACATCACAAAAAGACAACAAACGTATCCTTCATTGACTTGTAAATGTTTTTAGGTCTGGGTCGTATCTACAAAGGGTTGGCACAATCTGGCACTTGGGGATGTTTCGACGAATTCAATCGTATTGAACTGCCGGTGCTATCTGTAGCTGCGCAACAGATTTACATTTGTTTGACGGCACGAAGGGAAAAGAGAGAATTCTTCATATTCAGGTTATTTTCTAAAACTAATAAGTTAAAGTTGTAAGAAGTAGTTTAATTCTTCGTGTTTTGTATTTATTTATTTTTGTTTGGAAGTAAGGTAAAATGTTCATAATAACATTTATTGTCTTGCGTGATAGTGAAAGTGAGAACTTTGATCGTTTATTATTTTTTCTTAGTGATGGCGATACTGTAAGCTTGAATCCTGAGTTTGCGTTCATCATCACCATGAATCCGGGTTACGCCGGACGCCAGGAATTGCCAGAGAATCTGAAGATCCAGTTCCGATCTGTAGCTATGATGGTGCCAGACAGGCAGATTATCATTCGTGTCAAACTGGCCAGCTGCGGTTTCAAAGAAAATATTTTGCTGTGTGAGTTCATAAAGATATATTATAATATGATAAACACGACGTAACCCGTATTAACTACTCGTAAATGAAACCAAATTTACTCAGATTATGTTAGTTTACTTTGTAAATAACCTGTGTCATTTTAGCCCGTAAATTCTTCACATTGTACAAACTGTGCGAAGAGCAGCTATCGAAACAAGTGCACTACGATTTCGGTCTCCGTAATATTCTATCAGTGTTACGGACCATGGGGTCTCAGAAGCGAGCTAACCCTGAGAGCACTGAAGAGAACATCATGATGAGAGTATTGAAGTATGTACTAATGAATTCAATTAATTAAATGATGACGTTTGAATCAAGAATTAATATTAACGATATTTTAGGGAAATGAACGTCTCCAAATTAGTCGACGAGGACGAACCCTTGTTCGTATCCCTGATTGAAGACTTGTTCCCTGGAATGAAGCTAAGTCAGACTGTGCATAGGTAATTAAACATTTGTATCTATAAATTTATTAACAGTAGTTTAAAAATAATAATGATATAAAGCTATATCCTTCAGAGTTTTGTGCCGCTTGAGCTATGTAGGTATATTGTAAACCAGCCAGTTGTCTTGTTATCTCCATAATTTTATCGAATTTAAATAAACCATGAAATAAACTCTGCTTTTACTTGTAGGGAAATGCAGCGAGCAATTACAGCGGTTACAGAAAGAACAGGTCTTGTCAACCATCCAGACTGGAACTTGAAGATCGTTCAGTTATACGAAACGTCGCTTGTGCGACATGGCTTGATGACGATGGGACCGACAGGCTCTGGAAAGACGACTTGTATTCATACATTGATGGCAGCTCTCACTGTTGTTGGAAAACCTCATAGGGAAATGAGGATGAATCCTAAGGTATGCTTGTAATAGGAGACCTTATTTAAAACCTAAACATGTATTACCAAGGGAATTTTGTAGTTGCCGTAATAAATATTTTTTAGACATTAACTAAAAATCCTCTGTAATTGGTGTTAATAAATTAAAAAAAGTTCATTTCTTTAGGCGATAACAGCACCACAGATGTTCGGGCGTTTGGACGTAGCCACAAACGACTGGACAGACGGAATATTCTCCACTCTGTGGAGAAGGGCTTTAAAAGTAAAGAAGTCTGATACTACTTGGATCGTATTAGGTAAATTTTTAATTCACTGTTTTGGATCTTGCATTGTTCTTGATTTTATTTATTGAGTTTAATTATTGCATCTAGATGGTCCGGTGGACGCCGTATGGATAGAAAATTTGAACTCTGTGCTAGATGACAATAAAACGCTGACTTTAGCTAATGGAGACAGAATATCCATGGCTCAGAATAGTAAACTAGTGTTTGAGCCAGATAATGTAGACAATGCATCGCCGGCTACTGTTAGTCGGATGGGAATGGTATTCTTGTCTTCCTCAGTGCTTAAGTGGCAGCCTGTATTAGAGGTAAATGTACCAATATTGTAAGTCACCATTTACATAACGTAATCAAAACCGACAATCGATGGCTTGTTTCATAAAATAAAGAAAACTGGACTATAAAGAATCGTGCGTAATATAGTTTTCAACGATTGCAGGGGTGGCTAAAGAAGAGGTCGCAGAAAGAATCCGACTCATTACGCAATGCTTTCAATAAAGTATACGATGATGTTCATTCTTATTTGCAACAAAAATTGCCCGCTAAAATGAAATTGCTTGAAGCTATTTATATTAGGTAACTCGATAGCAACTATTCAATAGGGTTGTATTACCATGTGTTTTGTTATTCTCTTATACATAGTACAGGACCCCACTGCTCGATTCTGCAGGTATCTGTTTTTTTAATACAACTAATTTTAAAAGAATGTAAAGGAAGGATGCAATGGATTAGGGATAGGTTGCCTATAAAAACAATTGCCGCAATTAACACGTATTGTAAGCTCCCTTGCCTATAATTCTTTATCTATGTGAAAATTCCATACATTTCGAATACGACTTTGTTTTAATTTATTTCTTAAACTAGCAAATCTTAAAAATCTCTCTATGTTCGTAGGCAATGTATAGATGTATTGATTGGTCTTCTTCAAATCGAGATTCCTGGCGGGAGTAAGTACAGAAGCTTTATTCTGCATTGTTTCCATTGTGGAATTATCAGCTGATTACACATCATTTAAAACAGAAATGCACACCGACCGTCATTTGGAGCGGCTATTCATATTCGCTATGATGTGGTCATTGGGCGCGGTACTTGAGCTGGATGGACGCACACGCTTGGCGGAGTATTTCACCAAGCTGCCCGTCAGGATGGACTGGCCCGGTGCTAAGTCAAAGGAGTGGATTATGCCCTTCGAGTACATGGTCACTGAGACCGGAGTCTGGCAGCATTGGTTAGTTATAAAAAAAAGATAAATTCGTTAGATTTAGTAATTATTTAACAACACTGGTTCAATACTTTGGAAATAATACCTATTATGGGTTTGAATTATTAAAATCTGTTTTATTTAAAATTTTCAAATATGGGTTCAAATTGTAAGCGTAAATATGATTAACTATTTATTATTAAAATTAAAATGTTCTATGATTTAATATTATTTTTTGTTTAAGTGAAATAGTGGACACGTCGATAGTATTTTTACGATTGGCTGAATAAAAAGCGAAAACTTTTGTCACACACAGTTTCTCAATCTTTGAATAACGTTCTCAGCGTTTCAGATGTTTACTGAAATAGTGACGACAGTTCAAAAAAAATTTTCTTGCTAGGTCTGAATGCGTGGAACCCTACATATATCCCACGGATAGCGTTCCTGAGTATGCATCTATTCTGGTACCCAATATCGACAACGTTTGCATTTCATTCTTGATCGATACTATTGCAAAGCAAAATAAGGCCGTGCTTTTGATAGGGGAACAAGGTACTGCGAAGACCGTCATGCTTAAGAGCTACATGCAAAAGTATGACAATGAGGTTAAACTGTACAAGATGATCAACTTTTCTTCTGCTACTACGCCCAACATGTTTCAGGTAGGTACACCATATTATATTCGACAAGTTAAGAAAAAAACACTTTAATGATCGTAGGCTTAGATTAGATCCTGGGTATGTTATAGAAAGTAGATGTGATCTTATGATGTAACGAACTTCTCTAGATAGGACATGTAGAGTTTATTGGTTGCGGATCAATATAGCCATACTAGTGACGTTGTTTATTAAAGGACAATGGGAAAAAATGTATGTGGCCTGGTACAATTTCCAATAGCAATAATATATACATAATTGGATAGGTATTTCTTAGTAGTTGCTGCCATAACTCTGAAAGTACAACGAGTTGAAAAATGCCGCCATAGTCAATATTGTTCTCCTTAAAATACCTATCCAACGAACGATGTACCTATATTTCATCGCTATTGAAAATTGTACCAATCTGCCCATTGTCCTTTTATCAATGTTACTTTTTACAGAGGATTGTAGAGTCGTACGTTGAGAAACGGGTTGGTATGACTTACGGGCCCCCTGGTAACAGAGGAATGACGATCTTCGTAGACGATATTAATATGCCAGTGGTCAACGAGTGGGGAGATCAGGTAACTGAACATTTATATTATAATATTTTATTAGGTTGATTCCAGATACCTTTTTCGTAAACACATTCTTGTTTCGCCGATCTTTTTTGTGGACAATGCGCTCTGGCATTTAATTTTGTTTTATTTCTGAATTTATTTTGAATTGTATTAATATTGTAAATGCGAATGTTTGTGAGGATTTATGGATGCAACAAGAACTATTGAATGAAATTTAAATTAACGGTAATGGAACTTACCTAGTAATACATCCAAAAACACACAGGCTGATTAAATACTTTAAAATAATATACTTATATTGCACTAAGGTTACAAATGAAATAGTACGTCAGATGATGGAATGCGGTGGTTTTTATTCACTGGAAAAGCCAGGAGAGTTTATTATCATCGCTGACATTCAGATGTTTGGTGCCATGATTCATCCAGGTAAGGATTATTGTTTTGGTGTTTGTCTCATATTTTCTAGTATTATTTACTGCTCTTTGTGTAACGGTTATTAAACCTATCTTCTTTTAGGTGGCGGTCGAAATGATATCCCGCCTCGTTTGAAGAGGCAGTTCAATATTTTTAATTGCACATTACCAAGCACGATTTCAATGGACAAAATCTTCGGTATGAATTGAATTTGCAATACGATTTCTATATGTAATTTTGTCTTTTATTATCAATTTTAGCTTAATTTACTGAGAAGACTACGATGTAGTATCTCATTGAGCAACGCTTTCGGTACGTGCCCCTTAATAAAACGCGGCGCAGTGGCCACCTTCCATGAAATGCGTTCTGTGCCTATCTGCCAACCGATAAGCCATATTTTTTCCCCTAAAAATGTGTGATACATTTTCAGAAACAATAAGTGCTGGATATTTTTGCAAGCAACGTTTCGATAAGAAAATCGTCGATTTCATGCCAAGGCTTGTGCCGGTTACTCGTCTTATTTGGCAACAAACAAAGGTATGTATGCAAAATATGTACTTAGTTATTTTTACTGTATGTGGAATGGGATAATTATAAATATTGGGCATCTTATCATTTTGCAGATAAAAATGTTGCCAACTCCTGCTAAGTTCCACTACGTATTTAATCTTCGTGATTTGTCCCGAATTTGGGAGGGTATCCTGTTTATTAAAAAGGATGAGTTGCAATCTATCAAGACGGCGGTAAAGCTATGGTTCCATGAGTGTTTGAGAATTATTTCTGATCGGTATGCATTTTCCTAATTTAATTGTGCGCGCAAAAATCCAAAGATCATTCACGTTGTACTACTTTTTGATATTGTTCAGATTCACAACATTTGACGACAAGGACTGGTTTGTTGCAAACTTCTGGAAGATTGCAAATGCTGAACTGCCTGACGTAGTATCTGAATTCCCTGAAGGGGAGACATTCTTCGTTAACTTCCTGAGGGAACCAGTAGACCCAACTGGTGATGAAGACGAGGATTTCAGTACTGAGGCACCGAAAATTTATGAGGAGTTGCCTTCGTAAGACGATGATAAAAAATCTTTTATATTTTTGTAACAAATTAATCTTCAAATATGAATAAAAAAGTGTAATGTATTCTCTGCAGGTGGGACTTTGTACTGATGAAGCTTGGACAGTTCCAAGAACAATTTAATGAACAAATCCGAGGAGCACATTTAGATTTAGTGTTTTTCCACGATGCTATGGTGCATTTGTTTATAATATCAAGAATTATAAACACGCCACGGTATTTTTTTCCTCTAAATTTCCTTAGAGTATTAAAGCCTCTTGATTAATTTCTATGTACCTTATGATTTCAGAGGCAACGCGCTATTGGTAGGAGTGGGCGGCTCCGGTAAACAGAGTTTGACTAAACTGGCCTCTTACATTGCTAACTTTTCATTTTATCAAATAACTCTTACAAGGTAAGTTACGTCTTCAAGTATTCTTCAACCTTAGACTTGACGTTTTTGTCAATCATGGTCTCACTCAATGCAGCTTTGAATAGGTATAAAGATCGGATTAAGTTTCACTTTTATTTAATGTGGGTAATGCATCAATGTAACACTAGTGTCTATAAATTAATTTTGGTATAGTAAAACTAATAGACTTTACTCGACCGTAATTGGATCATCATGCACCTACTCCAATACCTACTCTCGATAAAACAATTTGCTTACATGTAACAATTTTAATAGATCGTACAATGTAAGCAACTTTATGGAAGACATCAAGTTGTTGTACCGCATAGCGGGCCTGCAGGGCCAGGGCATCTCGTTCATCTTCACTGACAATGACATCAAGGATGAACAGTTCCTCGAGTTCCTCAACAATATTCTCAGTTCGGGAGAAATTGCCAATCTCTTCGCTAAAGACGAAATGGGTATGAAAACATTAAAAGATCACATTAGAGAATTTTAAAGTAGTTTTTAGTATTTTTTTAATTATTAATATTAGCAGTGTAACTTAATGTCAATTTTTCAAATAGTTCTGGGTTCCCTTGTGACCACCGGAAATGATGAGTATAACATAAATATGTATAATAATGACTATTCTGTAAATGTTTATTAAATATAACGAATTTTAGACGAAATGATGAATGAGTTGACACCAATAATGAAAAAGTATGCACCGAAGAGAATTCCAGTTCCGGATGTTTTGTATGAATACTTCATTATGCGTTCCAGAGCCAATTTACACGTGGTTTTGTGTTTCTCACCGGTTAGTTCAAATTCAGAGTTGAATTGGTCGTATTCGTAGTTATATCATTTCCATCGAACGTTGACATCGTATAGTCTAACATAATACTATATTTGAAATGTAGAAAAATTTACGTTCATAACTGTGCAGCAACAATCAACGGATTTTTTAAAGAAAGTTTTCTTTTTATTGGACTTACCTAATTGTTGCTATTCACAAGTTGGGTTTATATCGACTAACATAAAAACCAACATAATTAATAAAAGCAGTTTTGGGTTAAATACTTAAGCTTGGTTCATATACTTTCTACTAATATATTTATTTAATATTTAGGTGGGTGAAAAGTTTAGGAGCAGAGCCTTAAAGTTCCCCGGTCTCATATCTGGATCGATTATGGACTGGTTCCAAAAGTGGCCAAGAGTCGCGCTCATTGAAGTGGCCTTCCATTTCTTAAACGAATTTAAAGTTAGTATATTTGCAAAGTACTATTTTCATGAATATACAAACGAATGTATATTTTCGTTTCAATGTGTTCTGCCACAACTGAGGGCAGACGAAACGAATTAGACGGGAATAATCCAAATAACTATTCCGATATCGACGATCAGATGTGAGTGATTATTATGATGACATCTCCATTGACTCGTATTAGTTCCGTTTACCCCCAGCGGGGGCAGACGGATCTAAAAAAGTTTCGTCTGCTCTCAGTGGTGGCGAATTGGTAGGGGCAGGCGAGAATAACCCGTATGTGTATTTCACGTATAACTTAGGTGGTGTGTTCACCGGAGACCAAGACACAGCTGATCGAGATCATGGGCATGGTCCAGGACAACGTAGCCGATACTTGCAGCACCTACTACGATAGGTTTAGGCGTCAAACTCACGTGACGCCTAAATCGTATCTGTCTTTCTTGGAAGGATACAAGGTGTTGTATAAGGAAAAACATATGAACATCGCTGAACTAGCTAGGAGGTTTGTATATGAAAAAAACATTGTATAAATACTTATTGTAGCTATAACATACTATTTTAAAAGGTTAGTTACATTGTTGTTAATGAAATTTAAAAAATCGCTATTTATTATAGTCAAAAAATATGCTAAATACCTACAATTGCCGTAAACCTTTCTTTACGATGAAATTTTAAAATTCTGTTCAAAGGGAGTTTTAAAGACTTGATGTCACTAAAGTGAGGCTGCGACTCCTTTTCAGAAACTTTTCGTCCTTTTCGTAACGCGCTTTTTAAATTACCTTGTATAAAGGATTTTTGATAAATTGATAGAACAACTTTTGAATATAATATCGACAAATTTCTATTCTATCGTTACACAGACTGTTTATTAAAAATTATATAATTATAATATTCATTGTACAGCTATAATGTTATCCTTTATTTTACTATTTTAGAATGACAACTGGTTTAGACAAACTAGTTGAGGCTGCAGCTAGTGTAGATATTCTTAAGAAAGAATTGGAACTGAAAGATATGGAAATAAAAGAGGCTACGGAGAAAGCTGAAGAGGTGTCTGCATTAAATATTTTTTTTAGAATTAAACCTCTTTTTTGCACGCAACTATTTCCAAAGGTCTAAAACACTGAATGCACGATGGTGTACTTACACAGGTCGTTTACGATAAGAATAGTCCTCTAGCCACTATATTGGCAGCATTGCCTACGCTTTGTAAATCTGTCAAAAAACAGATTGAAAGTATTGAAAAAAACAATAGTACCAATATAGCGGCTAGAGGACTTCTTATCGTGAACGATCTGTAGTCGTCTATTAAGAACTCTTATCCCGTTGAACCTTACTGTTGGACAATGGGAAGCAGATCTTTTGTCTCAGTTGTTGATAAAATACCCATTATACCGTCAAACTGATTGCCATACAGCAATATTATATATAAGTATAAGTATACATATAAGTATAAATACGATAAATAAATTTACTTTATTTTTATGGGGCGTTTAGGTGTTAGCGGCAGTGGCAGAGTCTCAAGCTGCGGCTGAAGTGGTGAAGGCCGAGGTGTTGGCCGTGAAAGACAGGGCGGTGAAGCTCGTGGGTGTTATTGCTGCGGAGACGGCTATAGCAGAGGAGAAACTGGCGGCTGCTAAGCCAGCCCTTGAAGCGGCAGAAGCTGCTTTACAGGTATGCACAAACTGTGATTTGACAATAGGTAAATAATGTAGAAGGTACTACTCGTACTAACGCCTGTAGCATACTGTAGCGAATGCGGAGCGAAAGTGAAACAGACGCGAAACGAAACGGAACACATTTATTGCGATAGAAAATCAAACTTAATTTTTTTATGTATCCAATAGAATAGCAAAATGCGCCTCAGTATCGCAAATTGAAAATAAATCCTTATGAATAAAATCAATAATACAAAATGTGTTCTATAGTATGAGCGATACATAATTATTATTACCTACTAGTTTTTTTATAACACACTTGCGTCGCTGTTTTTCCCAGATTGCATTATCTAATGTAAAATAATTTTTGGACCATTTCCTTTCATATTTTAAGCTTGAAATCCCAATATTCGGTATTCATGCACTTAAATACCATACTTACTTAATCGTCTGTATCAATGTTACCGAGTGACTCTACCACCGACCGCCTGCCTCGAAATATTATTGTCTAACTAGAAGAACCGCCAGAAACTCAGTAGTTGAAAATATTTTAAGAATAGATTAAAAACGCTGTACGCTGTGTGGTAATATTTTGAAGTGATCGATCCTTATTAATAAAATCTAACGCTGCGCCCATAATGCCATATTTTTAATAAATAGCCCTTCATTGTCCAATTAAGTATAAAAAATCAAATAAAAATTAAGTAGGTACCCGTTTAGTTTGACTAAAGATGGCATTTCATAATCAGCATGATATTTGATATTATAAAATAAAATTTTCAATATGGTTTGTCAAAATAAAATTCCTATGAAGATACTGTTCTAATAGAAAATGGAATTTTCTCTTTTTCTGGATGTCTTCATAATCGAAATATCAGTAAATTAAATTATGCTCGCACATACAATAAATACATGAATAGGTAGGTAGGATACTATTATAGAAATAATATAAAATTATTATTGCCATTTAAACTGTGAGCACAAATTGACTTTATATCGTTATACAATTATTTGTGAATTACTATCAATACAATGTTTGTATAATTTATGTATTATTCATGTTGCTATGCTATTCAAGGTTTCCCCAAGTAGGTATACCTATATAGCGTGGAATATGCGTCACCACCAACCGTTTCGGCGTTAGCCGGTTTGTGATACGTAATTTCAACCATTTTGGCACGGCCCGGATAGCTCAGTCGGTAGAGCATTGGACTTTTAATCCAAGGGTCCAGGGTTCAAGTCCCTGTTCGGGCGAGCTTCTTTTTTTAGTAAATTAAGACATTGGTAGTTTGCAATGAACTATTAAGAATTAAACAAAAGATAAAATTAGGAATGAATGGAATTTTTTAGCGTATTGAAACAATTTGTTTTCGTTTAAATTCAATAAGATAAATTCACAATTATGTTATTTTATTTGATTTTTTAAATATAGCTCCAATTATAGATATTTTTTAATATATCTGCCAGTCGATTAAATTTAGACTGTAAAAAGTTATTGTTTTGTTCCGCTTAATGCATTAGGTATATTAAATATAATTAATATGAAATAAGATATCTATTAAAATAGTTATATGTCGTGCCATCCAAGAAAACGAGCCCGCTCTGTTTTCTGAACCTTTTGTTTTATATTTGTCACGATGATTGCCTTTTTATGAGAGCCACAAGAGATGGACGCGTCTTTGCAGAATGCACTGTCTAAGCTTATTTTTCAATTTAATCATATTTCACTATAATTAGACTATCAACGCCGCTGACATTGCGACGGTAAGAAAATTGGGCAAGCCGCCGTACCTCATCACTCTTATCATGGATGCCGTGTGCCTGCTGTTCAGGAAAAGGATTGATCCCATCAAACCCGATCCTGAGAGAAATTTCTTAATGGCGTCGTGGGCAGAATCGTTGAAGGTAATTAAATTGTCCCATCAATTGACTCTACAGTTTATGATGCTATTATACAGGCATAATCGCTTTACATACCTATTATATAGCTGATTATAAAAAAATGTGTCCAGAACACAGTTAGGTATGTACGTCTAATAAATGCAAATATTAAAAGAATTTGTTATGTTACAATTTTATTGCAGTAACATATCATCATTGTTTGAGGTATTCTTTAATTATTATTGTTAATTGTCTTGTATAAAATGAATGTATTGTGCGGGAATTTTGTGTTTTGTATTGGTCAGGATTTCTTCTATCACAGATTTGGTATATAATGGTTGGTTTACGTAGAACCTGAAATACTTTGCGCCAATTTGTCCTACTAATCCTACTACATATAATATTATAAATGCGAAAATCTGGATGTTTGTCAATCACGCGTAAACTGCTGAACGGATTTAGATGGAATTTGGCACACGTATAGTTTATAACCCGGATTAGGACATAGGCTATAAAATTCGTACGGGAAACGTCTCATTCCCGCGGGATATTCGAAAAAAGAAATTACGCGCAGGCGGAAAGCTAGTAACGAAATCATGTAAATTGTTTTTATTTTTTAAGGTGATGGCAGATTCAAGATTTCTAAACAATTTAAAGTTTTATCCCAAAGATGAGATTAATGCTGAGATGGTGGACTTATTGATACCATACTTTAGCTACAGGTACGTTATTACTTTTTTTACTTGACAATAGAATTTGTTGCTATTGTGAGCACGTACCCTCTTCGAAAATACAAAAGACGGGTGCTTTATATTTACTGTTGAAATGTGACTAGGGGTTTGCAGGGCATATCAGCCGCATGTAATGTCTTCGCGGGTCTCAATTAGGTACAACTGCTATTTCTTTTATGTCGACAGCATTTTTCTTGTTAAATGTATTAGGTCTCTATTCAACATTTTGCAATCTCGAGAGCACCTTCGTTCGGTAGCAAATTCTCTTCTATATAAACTTGTAGTTCGTGTATGGTGTTTTTGTATAACGTCTTCTTATGGAAGTGCATAGAAAGTCAATACATGCTGGGGATTTGATGTATTACTCGTCTACTTTGATGTGGACCAAATTTCGTATATCGCCATATAGCGTTTGGACTATTTAATAAATACTTTAAGAACGCAATAACTTTTTAGCGGCTACACGTTTGAAGCAGCGAAGGTGGCTTGCGGTAATGTAGCCGGTCTGATCTCGTGGACTATTGCCATGGCGCAGTTCTACTCTGTGAACAAGGATGTATTGCCGCTGAAAGCCAACCTGGCTATTATGCAGGGTAAATACATGGCTGCTAAGAAGGAGCTCGAACAAGCAGAAGCATTGTTGGAAGCAAAAGAGGTAAAGAGGTCATAATAATTTATTGTTTAAAGAGTTCATACTTGCGAAACGACATCTTCATAATATTATCCACAGAGAGTAAACATTTTACTCTCAATAAAATATTAATATAAAATTATTAACAACGGCGAACTTTAGTGCGCTGATCAACAATTTTATGGCTTGTGCTCTTATGAGCGCCAGGAAATAGAAAGCATTTCTTAGCGGCCACCCCTACTTTGCAAAAATAAACTAAGTTCAGATCAATTTTACCCGTTAATAATATTAAAAAACTAATTTTCTTGGCTAAAGCGCGAGCTGGCTGGTGTGCAAAAACAGTTCGATGAAGCTATGGCACTGAAGCAAGCCGTTCTAGATGATGCGGCTAGATGCCAGCAAAAGATGGACGCCGCCACTGCGCTCATCAACGGCCTCAGCGGAGAGAGAGTGCGATGGACTGAGCAGTCGGCATTGTTCAAATCTGAGATAGAACGTCTTGTTGGAGACATATTGTTGCTAACTGGGTATGTGAAATATTGTGTTGTCTTAGCATATTATAGTCAGTAAGGATCGTAGAAAATGTATTCAAGATACCTATTTACCTTTTCAGATTTTTGTCCTACTCTGGGCCATTCAATCAGGAATTCCGTAATCATTTAATAAGCTGTTGGCTTTCCGAGTTATTGAGGAGAAAAATACCAGTGTCAATGAATCTGAATATTACGGACCAACTGACCGATACAGCTACGGTATGAAAGAACCTTTTCCCTGTTGCGCGCAATACTACTTATCGTTCTTCTATGACTGATTAATATAAAATATTTTTTAATAATTAAATAGATAGGAGATTGGAATCTTTGCGGTTTGCCAACGGACGAGTTGTCTATACAAAACGGCATCATCGTCACAAAGGCATCGCGGTTCCCACTGCTCATCGACCCTCAGACGCAAGGCAAGATATGGATCAAGAACATGGAGAAATTTAACGATTTGATTGTGACCACTCTTAACCATAAATATTTCAGGTAGTTCGTCATATTATTTCATTTATTTTAAAACAAAAAAATATTTTATATAACATTATTGTTTTGTGTTTGTGTCTATTTAAATATGTTACATTCATTTCAGAAATCACATTGAAGATTGTGTATCTCTTGGTAGACCACTGCTTATAGAAGATGTAGCTGAAGAATTAGACCCTGCTTTGGATAATATTCTTGAAAGAAATTACATCAAGATTGGATCTTCGTATAAAGTATGACCTATATAGTAAATATACTTAAATTTTTACTAATACTTAAAAATAATACAATAAACTTTTTATAGGTAAAATTAGGAGATAAAGAAATAGATGTGACTTATGGCCACAAAATTTACATAACGACGAAACTGCCTAATCCCGCCTATACTCCTGAGATTTCAGCTCGTACTTCCATTATCGATTTTACTGTCACCATGCAAGGTTAATAAATTTATTCCATTTATTAAGTTATTTATATAATTAGATTTCCTTTATAACTTTCTAGTTCCTTTTGGAATGTGGCAGTCCTATATGCTTTTATAAAATATCATTTAAATATCGCCCTTGTTTGGTCCAACCAAATCAGCAAGACACGTAACTTTTTCTTATCTGTGTTAATCTTAGATGGTTTAAACAATTATTTACTTAGGCGGGACGTTAACTTTTAGGTTTGGAAGATCAGCTGCTAGGTCGAGTAATTTTGACGGAGAAGGCGGAAATGGAGGCTGAACGGACACAGTTAATCATGGACGTAACTGCTAACAGGCGTAAAATGCAAGAGCTTGAAGCCAATCTTCTGCATAAGCTAACTACTATCCAAGGTTCTTTAGTAGAAGATGTGTCGCTGATTCAAGTGCTTAATATTACCAAAGCTACTGCTACTGAGGTAAGGCATGCCGTAAAATTTTGATGTAACGTTTAAACAGTGTTAGAAAGGTAAGTTATTAAATTGCTTTGCTGTATTGAAGAGGTAACTTGTTGTAGAAACAAAAGGCTAGCAGCGCCTTTGTAATTTCTTTTTCTTTGTAGGTAAAAGAAAAACTCGACGTGGCTAAGGAGACCGAAATAAAGATTAACTTGGCTCGTGAAGAATTTCGTCCTGTGGCCACTCGCGGTTCCGTGCTCTACTTCTTAATTTGCAACATGTCGCTCGTATGCAATATGTACCAGACTTCACTAGCGCAGTTCTTGGAACGATTCGACATTTCCATGGAGAGATCCACGCCCAGTCCCATCACTTCTAGAAGAATTCTCCTTATTATAGACTATCTGGTAAGATTCATGCAAATCGATGGGGTTACATTAGATCTTAAAACTCCTATGAATGATATGAATCCAGATTTTGCCTTTCTATATTTTTCCTTGAAATAATAATTAACTATGTTTATGATTTAAATATCGTGTTGATTTTATAACATATTGAAATTGAAATCTGAAATTGTTTGCAGACATTTGACGTATTCAAATACATAAGCCGTGGATTTTATGAAAAGCACAAGTATTTGTTCACATTGCTTTTGACGCTGAAAATTGACATGCAGAAAGAGTTTGTTTCCTATGACGAATTCCAATCACTTATTAAAGGTGACATAACTTGTTTAATTAAAATAAAATACTTAGAAAAAATAAATAAATAATATCACTTGACTACTGTAAAAATCAAATCTGGTTTAGTAGCATTGTTGTTTTCATTCGCATGTTATGTGATAGGTATTTTTGTGGTTTGTGGTAAAGATTTATGGTCATGTATTTTGTTAGGTGGTGCCGCGTTGGATTTGAATGCTTGCCCGCCGAAACCATTTAAATGGGTAACAGACATGTCTTGGTTGAACCTGGTGAATTTGTCCAGTCTGCGCCAGTTTACCAATATCCTCAATCAAGTAACGAACAATGAAAAGGGTTGGAAGAACTGGTATTGTGACAATTTCGACAGTTTTACTATCACTGCGTTTCCTTTGTATTCATTCTGTATAATATATAAATTATTTTAGGTTTGACAAAGAAGCACCTGAAGATGAACCTCTACCAGACGGTTATAATAGCTTAGACGTCTTTAGAAAACTGTTGGTGGTGAGATCATGGTGCCCGGACAGAACGATTGCTCAAAGCTTGTCAGTATACTTCATCTTGGCTATGTTCATCGAATAAATAAATTTATCCTAATACTTCAGTTAGTAACGTAATTAATTTTTACAGAAAGTATGTCGTGTATTCCATGGGTGCCAGATATTCTGAAGCCGTCATTGTGAGCTATGAGGTATAACAGTTTTCCATATACTCAGTTTTCATTAAGTACAAATTATATGTAAGTAAAAAATTAAGCAATACAAAAAGCTTTGTTTCTTTTCGACGCAAAAATAAAACGATTATTAATTGCTTTTAGCAAATGGTCCTGGAGTCGCGACCATTAGTGCCACTAATTGGTTTCTTGGCTATGGGATCTGACCCGACGCCGTCAATTGAGATTACCGCTAAGCGTTTGGAATGCCTTTGTTCCTCTATTTCTATGGGTCAGGGACAAGAAATTCATGCCAGGAAGCTTATTGACCGAGCCCTAAAAGAGGTATGATTTTTAAATCCTAATTACTGGTTTGTGCAACGACCGCAAACAATGGAAGAAGGGTCTAGGTAGATAGACTCAAAAATTTTAATAATAATTAATTTCTGGTTTAATTTTATTCTGGGCCTAAACGAATTTTTCATGAGACTTTATTTAGATAATTCTTCTACTATTAGTAATAGAAAGGTTGTCAATAATTTGTAACAGTGTTCGATCTAAGGTTAAAAAGTTATAATTAAAATCTTTTATAGGGTATGTGGGTGCTGTTACAAAACTGCCATTTAGGCTTGGAGTATATGGTAGAGATCATGGAACAGTTTAGTGAGCTCGAGAAGGAACCAGAAAAGGTGCACGATATTTTCAGGTATCTATTTTTTATTAAATATTAATAATAAGTTTGTGTAGAAATATGGCGAGGCATACGATTAAAATCACGGTTTGTTAAAGGTTATGGATTACGACAGAAGTACATCCTAAATTCCCTATTACTATGTTACAAATGTCAATCAAGTACACATGTGAGCCTCCATCTGGTAAGTCCCTCTATTTTAACAATTACGATATTCAGATTATAAATTCATTGATTATTCATTACTACACAAACACGACTATCATTATCATTTACGAAATTATGTATGAAACTTAATTTAACATTTTTAAGGTATTAAGGCTGGGTTAATGAGAACATATGATTCAATGAGTCAAGATTTCCTGGACTATAGTGACAGTCCATTTTATTTACCCATGATATACACTGTCTCCTTTCTGCATACCGTGGTACAAGAAAGACGCAAGTTTGGACCCCTTGGTTGGAATATTCCCTACGAGTTTAATTCTGCCGATTGGCTGTCTTCCTGCATGTTTGTGCAAAATCATTTAGATGGATTAGAACCTGGAGGCACCATAAGTTGGACTACTGTAAGGTAAACTAAACAGTTTTATATTTTTCCCATAAAGATGCTGTAAAACTGCTGTATTTTTGTAGTATGTAGCGCTGACATAATATGTATTACACTAAAAAGGTTATACTTACAATCATTATGATGGTAATAACTTGTCTGGTACTTTAAGTACTCGTTGTGGGTTTTCCTTCAATTTCCTTGTTTGTGTCGTTTTTATTTATAAAGTTTTTTTATTTGTTTGTTTTAATGCGATATTATCATTTTCAGATATATGGTATCAGCAGTGCAATATGGGGGAAGGGTGACGGACGATTACGACACACGTTTATTGGTCACTTTCTGCAGGGTATGGTTCTCTGATCAGCTATTCCAGGAAGACTTCCAATTTTACAAGGGTTATGGGATAATGAAGTTTAAGAACATACCCGAGTATCTAGAGGAGATTGATAAAATGAAAACAGTGGATCCACCTCAGGCATATGGCTTGCATACGAATGCAGATATAACGTTAGTTGTAGTTGATTTTTAAACTTATTGGAAGTTAAATAATTATATGATTTATGTACTAATAAGAGTAATAAGTAAAGTTAACTCTTGTTATTGATAAAAAAAAAATCATAGTAAAATGTAACTGACTGCATCATATATATATTTACTTATTAGGTACCAACGAAGTATCACTCAGGATTTGTTAGATACTATTCTTTCAATTCAACCGAAAGAATCTGGTGGAGGAGGCGGCGAAACTCGAGAGGCTTCTGTGTACAGACAGTCCAGAGAGATGTTGGATAAAGTTCCCCCGAATTTTGATCCACACGAAGTAAAAGAGAGGTTTGTGGTGTAGTTGCGATTACAAATGTAGCATTTTTTATTTGCAAGTTCTTTGTAATTTAAAAACTATCGGTCTTGAAATATTATTTTCTATGAACATAGACATTATTAAGAAAATATCTTTATATATTATTATTAAGTATTTATTTTTAATGAAGACAAGTTTTTCTTACTGTGCTTTTCAGATTGAGGTACTATGGAATGTTGAATTCCATGGTCATCTTCTTACGACAGGAAATAGATCGAATGCAGAAAGTTATCTCTTTAGTTAGAGTCACATTAAAAGATTTACTGCTTGCTATTGACGGTACTATTATCATGAATGAGGTAAGCGTCTTTATATTCTGTCATGAATGCAATTTCTTTACATTTTCTGTTTTATTGAACGGTGTTTTGTCATTTTAAGTGTTAGTAACAAAAATATTAGTGTTCACTTTAAATGTTATTTGAACAGCTTTTCATTTTATATTTGATGCATCTATTAAATCAACCAACATTGTGCTCATGCTAATCCAACAGGCGCTACGAGATTCGCTTGACAATATTTATGACGCCAAGGTTCCTAAGATCTGGCTGAAGAGTTCATGGTCATCCTCAACCCTCGGTTTCTGGTTTACCGAGTTCTTAGAAAGGAATATCCAGTTCTCGTCGTGGTGTTTCCAAGCCAGACCCTTTTCATTCTGGATGACTGGTTTCTTTAATCCTCAAGGTATATTATTTTGACTCATGGGGCGCAAATCGAAGTGTTGGAGATCCATCTATTAAAATTTAAAAGAAATACCAGCTAGACAGCGTTGAGCATAACATTTCTACTATTTGGATAAGCAAAAATGAAATTACCATAAATGCGTGTCGATAGAAAAATCTCATACTTTCTTTTTCCGTATCGCTAGAAAACTTGAAACCAAGTAGATTATCTTTATCATGAGAACTAGACATCAGATAAGAGTGCAGCAGACTTCTTCACAATTAAAATCGCTATAGTCATAGTTTAACTTTTGCCCATCGTTTAGGGTTTTTGACGGCTATGCGGCAAGAAGTGACCCGAGCACACAAAGGTTGGGCGTTGGACATGGTATCCCTGCATAATGATGTGACAAAACAAACTTACGATGAAATTAAGGCTCCTCCACCGGTAATTTTTGTAAATCTCTAAAACAAAATTCTTTTGATCAGAGTAGCTTTCATATTGAAGTTTGAACAATGCAACTTAGGGATTTTCCCAGGAAAGGTTTGTTTCTCAATGTAAAGCGGGTAAAATGCATCTTGCTACATTTGGGATGAGGTAGGTTTCTGGGGGTAGCGTTGACCGCTTATAATCATTAAGGGTTAAACACTATTAAACAGTCATCATATCATTCTTGTTTGCCTCCCGCTTATAAATAAATAAATAAAAAGTGTGTTGCCAAAAAATATATAAAAAATGCCGTAGTGACAGAAGAACAGGACTAAGGGCACATAAAAATATTTATGTGGCCGTTTACTGTACATAGAAATGTTGACATAATATTTATATCGTATATTCATAGTACATCTCTCATAATATCTCGATTATCAGTTCTCATATATCCGAATTTATAGGTCACAGTTTAAACAAATGTTTTACTTAATGCAGGAGGGAGTATACGTCCATGGTGTTTTCCTGGATGGAGCAGGGTGGGATCGTCGCAATATCCGGCTTTGCGAGTCCACTCTGAAAGTGCTGTACACGGCATTGCCTGTCGTCCACGTTTACGCCATCAACTCTACCGCGCCTAAGGATCCGAAGCTTTATCAGGTAGACTGTTCTTCGACATAACCGTCTCTGTTTCTGTTTGGTCTCCATACTACGCCGTTCACAGCAATCTAATTGAAAGTGTTCAAAGAAGACTCTTAACTGTCCTCTGTTACAGATACGGACTGAACAGAAGTTTTCCTAAATATAAGGACGAACTCAAAAATTTTAATATATTGTCGCTAGAAACTCGTCGATCATACCACGATTTGGTCAATCTTTTCAAAATCATCCATTCCCCAATAGATTCCCCCTGTCTCCTTTCCCTAATCAATTTTAACACCAAATCCAGACCACGGTACCCATTCCTATACACTTTCTCGCTTTGGACTTATAAATACAATACATCCTATTATAATCCTATAGTTAGAATAGAATGTGTCGCCTATACAATGAACTCTACTTTAGTATATATTCTGTGCTCCTAGTAAATGGTTACGATTCAATTGATATTTTTAACAACAAGCGGCCCAGTTTTAAGAGGGCTGCAATCAAAATTATTTTAAAAATTTAGCATTTTCCAGTTTGTTGAACTTTCAATGTTTAACAAACTGGAAAATAATATAGTGCTAAAGAATGTCTCTGTATTTCATTGTAGCATTGTATTCCTATGTTCTAAATCATGTTGTGTACATAAATGTTATTGGGATAATATTTAGATCCAAAATATGTAATTTGTTAAGCAGTTGTTATAATGGTGTAATTCTGTTTTATGTGCCAATAAATAAATAAATAACCATGTGTGACAAGATTTAAAAAAATGTATTCGTACCTCAAAAGGAGTCCT
The DNA here is from genome assembly GCA_949319885.1 of Mecyna flavalis. Taxonomy (NCBI): domain Eukaryota; kingdom Metazoa; phylum Arthropoda; class Insecta; order Lepidoptera; family Crambidae; genus Mecyna; species Mecyna flavalis. Next base: position 8,987,841 of record OX439426.1, read on the forward strand.
TACTTGGCAATTTTATCAGATCTAATAAGGGTTTCTAAAATTTATGGCCTGTAGAATCTAAAAGGGGAACTATCAGATTCGTGATAATAATTTGATGGATGATACGTAATTAGTAATTAACTACCTACATGTGTTTTTCAAGTAACCATTTTTGGATAGAAATAATTTCCATGCAAATGGCATGCATGAATTTGTTCAGTTAATGAACTAACATTATTCGAAATAATAATATGGGTCATTCACTGGATGCGGTTTGAACATTTTTGGGGGAAGCCTGTCTTTCGGCTAAAGTGATGATGATTAACTAAATTCATTTCATTTTTGATAACTTAATAGACTATTGAACCAAGTAAATAGTAATGGATAATGTTATTGATTTCAGTGTCCAGTATACAAGAAACCTGTACGTACGGGGTTAACTTTCATCACTCCGCTTTGGCTTCCCACTATCAAGAACCCCGACCATTGGATCCTACGAGGTGTTGCGATGTTATGTGATATCAAGTAAACATGAAACAAAGCGCAGTTTTCACGTGGTCATTGATCTTAGTGTTTAATCAATGGTTTTAAAAAGGTGAGCACGATGTATAAGCACGATAAGGTCGCAAGGCCTCGTGTATTCTTCTTACTAGTCATAATTTGTGATATTCTTATTTTTTTTAGTTTATATAATTTTCTTATTAATAAATCGAAATGGAGGATGAAAATCTTTATTATTTTCGAAATAATACCAGCATGTCAAATTATTTATTGAAATGAATTATGTTTAATAATTTATTTACAAAACATGTCAAATGTAACTTAAAATACTGTGGAGGGGTATCTACATTTTATTGTATGGTACACTACCTGGCTTGTTTTGAGTATTATACTCATTTCCAAAGACTACGATAACTAATGTTTAGGAAATAAATTAGTTATAGTAATCAATGAAAAGGAATGGGTATTATCAAACAACGACTGTAACAATCTTATTGGACGGAGCGGATTCGCTGTTGCAATAGTTAGAAATCACAATGTTTGGAAGCGTTATTTGATATTTTATTTTACGATGATAACCAGTACTTCTTTACCACTATATTTACTATGAAGAGTAAAAATGCATACATATTCGAATAACTTGTAAAGAACCAAGTAGAAAATTTCAATTTTTTTTTTTACAGTGGACGAAATATCTATTGAAACGATATGTGACAGTAAATATGGCATAAATTCTATTTTATTGAATTTCTTTCAAAATTGTACATACTTCTAAACTTTGGCAGTGTTAGGTATTCGAACTAATTGGAAAATTCAGTCTATTAAGTATCGAGTCTGTATAAACAGATATTGTTTAATACTCTATCGATTCATTGTTTTGTCGATTATATTTTATGCTTGTTATATACAGTAACGAGATCTAAGTTTTCTAGTGAAATATCGCAACAATATCGTCGATTAACAGATTACAACAATACTTCAAGTCGTAGCTATGTTGTTATAGTACATAATACAGTCTTATCGTATTAACAATATACAGAGCTAACAATATGTTTAGCATAACATTGACTATAATAACTTAGCATTTATGCTTTACTATAATAACATTCACCATGCAAAATAATGCAATAGCGCAAATAATACCCAATAATCCATCGTCTAAAACATCATGCATAATATATCTTAATTAAACATACAATATTTCGTTGTAACAACGACAAGTGATACAAAATTTAGCATTAATAAGCAATTTACATATTAACGTTTAAATGATTTCGCCTTTGGCTATATGATTAAGTAGAATGAAATTATTGCACTCAACAAAACATTTTGTCTCTTTGGAGTATAGAGTTCAGAAGAGTTAGTCTCTTTTGTTGTCGCCACGGAAGTTGCCGAGAGGTTCCACCGATCTGGACCTAGGTGCTCTGCAACAAATAAAGACAAACTTAAATGTTGTTTCTTAGTGACTACAAAATGTATAAAAGGTATGAGATCTAATAAAATACCTTCTTCTTGAAAGCGTCAATTCAATCTTTCCTTCTTTAACTTGCTTGAAAAGAGAGATGGCCCCAGCATGGCTCAGACCACGTGTTGGCGCGCTGTTCACTGACAGTATCTCATCACCTGTAACAAATGAAGATAATTATAAATATGTTGATTTTTATATATTTATGTACAAGTCAAATATTTATTCAAATAAAATAAAATAAAAATACAGTACCTTCAAAAATAGTACCCTTGTCAGCGGCTTGACCATTCGGGAAGACGGTTTTAACAAATATTCCCATTTGTCCTTTCGGTGAATCTGTTCCTCCAACAATACTGAACCCGAGACTCTTATGGCCTGGACCTTTCCAAAATTCCACTTTGTGTATGGAACTATGCGAGTAATGACCCCCTTGTGGACCTTCGTGGTGAATGTAAGCGTTATGCTCTTGCTGCCGGGACACGTGAGAGCTGTGGTTTGGAGAACATCTTTGAGATCCAACCCTGCTGAAAAATCTGCTCCTACTACTATTTCGCAGTTGTTCCGGTATACTTTCAAAAGAACGATTTTGATATAACCTCGGAACATGCTTTATATAGTGGGGAGAGTTTTCTTTGATCTCATTGGTGGTATTCTCATTGCAGGCTGGATAGGTAACAACAGGTTGGTGTCTAGAACTGTGCAAGGATATGGGCCTGTAGTTGTTACTGGGGTTTCTAGGTATAGGCGAAGATCGCATGCAGATTTCAATGTTTGTTATATTTTGCAGAGACGTCGTCGATTGTGTGTAACAGTTTCTTTCCAACAATTTTTCATCGTCACTTTTTTGGCTCGGTTGTCTCTGAACGTTGTTTACTTGGACACCCACTTCACATTTGCTATGCGATTCTTTCTCATTATAGCTTTGTCCCTTATTAGCTTTTGTGTTATAGTATTGATTGTCACTAGGAAAATGAGTTTCTATTGTTATTTGATTAGAAGAAGATGGCTTATGCACTGTTTGTGAAATTATATCAGGAGGGACGTTCAATGGAGACGGTGCAATGGGACTTTGTTCGCAAGTTTGACTATTAATTATCCGACTTAATGTTATAGGTGTTATTTCATCATGTGCCATAACAAGATCAACTTGATATCTTTGAAATAGTGCACCATCTTCGATTGCTGCTTCAGTTGAACATGAATTCACAATATGTTGAACTTCTTTAAGAGAGGACAAACCGCGTAGTACTCTGCCATTGACATTAACTATTTCATCACCAATTCGGAGTCTTCCGTCTCTATGAGCTATACCATCGAAATCTAATTTTACGACTATATACCGAATTTCATAATTTGATCCGGTACTGTCAAAATCAACTCGATGTTGAGCTAAATAAACGCCCAAACTTTCATCCAATCGTGATTTTAGTAGTCTGATTTTTCTAAATCTTTTCGTACATGGTCCTCTACCCAAAATGTCTATTTCTGATGTCGTCGGTGCTGTTGTTGGTTTTTCAGTTACCTTCGCATTATTGTCTGTGTTAATATTTAAAGTGTTTTCTATTGGTATTAATTGAGAGTTCATAAATTTTATTTTTCGGGTCTGTACACGTTCGTCTAATGTAATTGTTTTGTATATATAAGGTGCTTTGTTTTGTTTACTAATCATTTTCTTTGGCAGTGGAGGCGGTTTACCTTCATTATGTTCCATTATGTGAGAATTTATGTTGTTCATTGCATACTTATCTCTATTTTCAGTTTCATATTCGTAAGGCATTGATTTTTCTACAGGAAATAATGCGCAAGGAGTTGAACTTCGACGCATCGGAACTTGAACTCTACTTACGTTAATTTTGTGATTCAAACTGAATTGTCTGGAAAAAGTGCTATGAGTAGCTTGATTGGAATCTGAAGCAGGGTCATTTTCAACTCGAATTGATCCAGATGAGAGGTGACAGGAGTATCCTGGCGGAGAATGGTTGCTATGTTCATCGGTTGGTCTTCCGTCACTGTCGTATCCAGATTCATTCGAACTTACATAATTGCTAAGCCGATGTGCTTGCAGAACTTCAGAAGTTTGATGTATGCTTTGTGTTGAAGATGCTAAGTCAGTTTTCAAGTCGCGCACAGAGCCAAATAGAGAGTTATACTCATAAACGGGCAAACTGTTCCTATTCCTTGGAATTAGCATTGGATCATAATCTAGAGCACCTCTGTGTGATATCATTGACGATCTTCGAGGTACATCTTCAATACGACGCATTGAGTACATATTACTGTCTATTTCATTTATACTTCTCATAGAACTTCTAGCAAACTCATATTCATTTCTTAGAGCAGAGTTTAGCATCATATTTTCTTCGTGAGTAGATATACTATCGTTACTTTGGTATCGCTCTTCTGATCTAGAATTATTGAGATACAGCCTCTCTCGTCGGAATTTTGGCGATTTTCTGTCTAACCTCTCCGAAAAGCTTTGTCTTACACAGCTTACTCTTTGCTGAGAATTCAAGCTATTCTCTTCAGGAAGGACAGATAATTTAGATCTTAAAAACGCATACGGGAAATTGGGCTTTTTACAAGTCCCATTATTGGATTGTCCTTCTAAATTTGGAATGTTATCGCAACTAATAGCCTTGGTTGATACTCCTGCTAAACTTTCGTCCGATAAAGTATTATTTTGTTTGGTGGGAGTGGTTTTGTTTTCATTGTCAGCATTTTGCAAATCTATGTCGTCCGAAGGATCATCAGCTTTCACGTACGTTGACAGATGTGACGTGGAACAGCTACGATATAGTGACGGACCGTTGGCGACAGGATAATTCTCATTCGTTTTATGTACATTTAACGATTGTGATTTTGATGAATTCAACATGCCCGTGGAGCCCATTCTGTGAAAAAATGTTTTAAATGGGCTCGGTGATCTATCTCTAGAATTACTTTTGATAGAATCTGTGTCATTGTCTTTCTTAAGTGATGTAGAATCGGAACTACTTCGACCCATCTTCCAGTGTTGTTTTTTCTTAAATTGACCCGTAACACTTGTGGAAGTTTCCTCATTGAAACTTTCATTCACTGATGTTGTTTCATCAGTTGCTTCTTTTGAGTCATTTTTTTTCAACATATCTAATTTTTTACCCATTCTTCGACCCCACGTTGCAAACACTGAAAAAAGTAAAAGTTATGTTAATAAGACAGATCTGTTGGTCAGTTATTCTTAACTTTCAAAATGTTTATGCAAATATTTTGATCTATTCTCAGACAGACAGTGAATCCTACTTTAAAACCAAGCTGGATTTTAAGGCAAGTCATGTCACACATTTTTTCCTATATTATTCATTGCATCTTGAAAATTTGAATGTGCGGTATTGAAACCGTATAGGTACAATGTTGGTTTTTAAAGTAAATGATTGGAGTTCTCTGAGATTAAAGGAGCCTGACCTTCTTCGCTCGTCCTTTTATAAACCCTAACAAGAATAAATTGGTGATCACTTAACATCGGGTGGGCTACATGCCAATCTGTTAAGCGAAATTGTTTAAATATCGCTTACCCTTTTTCATCTCCTTTACGTCGTCCTCCATGACCATAGCGGGGAGAGCAGTAACAAGAGCGAAGTCGTGCGTGTTAGTCGCGTGAGTTGCGTTTGTCACGTGGGAGTTGTGCGGCGTGGCGGCGGGTGCGGCGGCGTCTCTGCGGGGAGACGGCGTCGCGACGGCGCGCGGCGCGGTCACTTCCCTGCGCTTCGGCCCGCGGAAGAGGCGCATGATGACCGCTCACGCAACCATCGCGCCACACCGCACGCGCCGGTTCTGGAAAACGATACATGCCTCATATTTATATCAGAATTGCAATAGGGTAATGAACCGCTGTGAGCTTAACCTCCTGATTAGCGAGATGGGTGGATGTGCTCAATGATGATGACTGGTGATTGACATCTTAAAGTGCAGGCGTAATTGGTTCGATTGTTGTTTTTTTGACAAGACTTTTTATATTGATGACATGAAGAACAGGATTGTAATTAATTTATTGAAGATTTTCTGACATTCATTTGTTTTTGCGACTTTTATACTCGCCCAAACGCTTGATGCACACAGGTGAGTTCAGTCTAAAGAACCAATGAATTGACTCTAGTAAAAGTTTGTCTAATACGGTTAATGGTTAATTACATACGTTTAAGTATTTTAAATGACAATAATTGTCAAGTAACTGTGATTAAGTTACGTCGGGTCCGCCGGGTTTGAATAGAGTCCTAAGTTAGAAAAACTTTGTTACTCTCCTTGTTTATAACTTCATGGTAAGTAGCAAAATGCCCGCAAAACCGAAGTAGAAGAACATAATAACGTCGTTCATGTGTAAACAAGATAATGTATAAAAATGATAGGTCGCAAAACAAGTTCATTATCCCTTCTCAGACGGAGATGTTTGACGTGGAGCGGGCAAACCGCAGGACAGTTTAGAGGGATGCGGTGGTCGGCGACTATCATTACATCTGCATGATTGACACGCAGCGCCATGATATAAGTCTCGTCTTAGCTCACACGCTAATACGTCCAAGTGACTCATCATGGTAGTCGTTAGACGGGACCGCCGGAAATTCAGGCGGCTCTGCGACGCCAGGCCTGTCCAATAACTGGCCACAGCCCAACCAGTTCTGGATCACAGGCATCTACAGGTTTATTTTTCACTTAAACGAATGCGACATCGAGTAATAGCTTTACCTTTAGGAAACGCTCAATCTAATTTTAATGGACAGTCCGTTACAGGAAATGTTAATGGATTAAACACGACTCCTCTCGGAGTAGCAACGACGTATTTTATTTAATAAGTGCGGATATGGACGGCTTATATAATTTTAGGGCGGTTGTTTTCAGACCGTTTTTAATTACAGGAATTATCTCGGGGCAATTTCTTATCCATCAGAGGGAGGAATGGTTATTACTGTGTATGAAATGTAAGTTAGAACCTGGAAATTGTAATTTATTTTCATAAGATATTGAGGGCCGGTCGTACTTTAAACCAGAAATGTGATTTTTTTTTATCGTTTTTGGATGTTTTGTCATTGTTGATTGCAGTGTGCGGACTTCATTTAGTACAATTTTGAACACTATTGGATTATTAATTTAAGTATAAAAGGGCACTTTGTTCTAATTAAGAATTTGTAAGTTAGAATAGTTTCATGTTCATTGGTGACTGGTAACAACTTCTCTGTAATTATAACTGCCTACCGTGTAGTGCATTTTTGTCATGTGCATCTCTTAATAAATTCCACTCACATTTTAACAATACCAGTTCCGATAAAATGAATTAAGATTAGAAGCAGGCGCTTCATACCCAACCCATATAGTGTAGTGGACGCCGCATGGCATCATTAATTTATTTAATTTATGCGGTGCACTTTTATTAATTAATAGCGAGATTATAAATATAGTTTTTAAGCCATTAAAGTCTTATAAAAAGTCAAGCCGTAAAACGGCTCGTTGGTACCTACATCGCAGGTCGGAACGTTTATGAACTATATGTATAAGTACACTACCGCTTTAATTATTGGGTCGAGGAATAAAACTTTATAGCCACTCTTATTATATATTACACATTGAAACATACAACATAACCACACGTGAACCCACGTCTCTATAGTCGTTTCTTATACTTGCGTCGGTCGCGGTTACGCTGCATTCCCATTCTATTAGCACAAATAGTTGTCAGAATGTAGTTTTCTCTTACGCGTAAAAAACCTTCAACTTACATTAGAAGTGCGGCTTTTAAAAAAAGAAAAAATCCTGTCTGAATAGTTTTTGTTTCTTGGGAATATTGCAACACACGTAACGTAACTTTATGCAATAGACATTTTGGAGTGCTTCCACGTAGCTGGTGCGTAACGCGTCATTAGAGCGACAATTATCGTACAGTAAGTGCATAATTCGTCGCATTCTTGAGCCTAGCGCGCCCTGACGAGCGCAACGAATCTTACCTGTGCCAGGATAATAGCTTAAGTATCTCCTGATTGCCACCTAGTTAAGATTCCTAGCGGGCTCAGCGATGTCTCGCAAGCCTTACTTGGTTCTGATTTGTTTAGTTACCTACTTGGCAATTACGTTTTTCTTAATGGCGCCGTCGGTGAGACGTGTGGGCCTACCTGTCTGCCTCACAATTATTGCGGTGCCTTTGTAATATATACAGCTACCGGAAGAAAGTTACGTAAATTGATCATCGTCTATATTTATATTCTTCGGCGCTTCAAGTTGTTAGATCAGTGAAGACAGTTTTATTGGCGAAGTTCTGACCTAATTCCTTTGTTGTCTGTGGGTGATTGATAAACCAGTTAATGTTGATTTAACGTAGCACACACATTGCTGTTTGTCTTGACATAGTGATGATTGAAAATAATGGTTTATGAAGCTTATGTTTAATTTATTTACTACCGATACAATGTCATCTTTCTTTTGACTATATTCTAATAAAATTTTACAAAAGTGGTGGGACTTTAACTTAGGTATTTTTTATATTACAAACTTTTTCACCCGCTAAAGTTTGTCGTATCACTTACGGTAGGTACATCTTATAGAACAATATAATTGTGTTGTAAGTGCGGTCTCCTAATGCTAAGCAAGTACTCTACACGGGAACCCGGCGCAGTTTGTTTGACAAGCCTCTCGGTAATTAAGCATAGTTTGGAACAGTGTTTGCTGTTTATTAAGTTGCCGCGAATACTTTTATTCGCTTCGCCTCATACAGTTCACACTAGAGCTTTATATGCAAACTATAGCCAATATTTATGCGATAGAACCAACTTGGACACTGGAAACTTCCTAAATCTTACGACGTGTTGTTTTGGAAAATTTGGGTGTTGGAAGTGTGTTATACCTAAAAACGCGTCGTTTGGGTAATACAACGATATCTCTGATTTAAAACATATACTTTTCTCATTACCACTATTTACCACCAAAACATTACAACATTACAACAAAACCCCAAATGATTTATACAACTGTCTACCATTTAATGTATTCTGTGTATACTAAATTTATCACAAATACTTTTGATATCATTCCAAATAAACTTGAGCGATATTTAAGATCGACTATACGTTCTTGATAAAAAAAATGGGTTCGATCCCATCGATCGATCCGATCAAACTCGATTATAATTGCAATAATTCGCATAAAGACTCAGATTTTTCATGGTTACTACGGTTATCCCAACAGTGACGCCTATTCCAAAGGATAGAAGTTTCGAGTGTATATTCCTGTGCGTGGCCCAGTGTGTACTAGCCGCGTTTGACGGGCATTGACATCGCCGGCAGGTGTGCGACCAACTAATAGCGCGCTCACGAGTGCCTTGCGATAATATACCGTGTCGCGCGTAAAGACTCGCCGGAGTCGCCGGTACAGGTAGTCCGTCGCATGTGGGAATAGCCTTCTTTTAATGTGCGAAATTACGCTTATCTCCATCATTTTTTTTTTGATTTGTTTAATAACGAACTAGTAGTAGTAGTAGTAGTTGTTGTACGAAATAGTAAGATCGTTTAACATAATTGTTGGTTGTCAAGTGAAAAAATGCCGATGTATTTTTTCGCTATTTCGATCGAGTTGTCATTTACCCGTTGTCCTAGGTGGGCGACGCGACGCGACGCGACGCAATGCGACGTAATGCGACCAATACTTCACGCAACGTGTGTCCTATGTCCGTGCGCGACAAACGCGGCAGTAGTGTTTTAACCATGGGCAAATGAATTTTCTAATAATAACGCAGTATGCGTTATTATTAGAAAATTCATTTATTTTAAATACTTAGCCCTACAGAAACTTCGTAAACATAGAAAAATGACAACAAATATTATACATATATTTAGAGCGAAATAAATCTGTCAAAAGTGTATTCATACTCCTTCACAAAAATTCCTTTGCAAATGTCAAGTCGTCGCGCATCGTCGCGTCTTGGCGCGCAAAAAACAAGTCCACATTACGTCGCGGTGTCGTCGCGCACTGACTAACGCGACAACGTAGGCCACTATCATACACAACGACCATTTGACATTTACGCGTCGCGTCGCGTCGCGTCGCGTTGCCGCGTTTGTCGTTCACCTAGGACAACGGGTTACTAAACGTGCCTACTATATCTTTTTCTTTTTAAACACGCGAGCCCAAAGCATTGTTATCGTAATATAATTTCAACACATAAAACGCAAACTTGACAACAAGTTTATTACACGCCAAGCTTAAATAGTGCAACCGCAAAACTTCCTCCGCACCGTTCGGCGTCGAATCCTTTCCGAATGCGATAAGTTAGTAACGTTTGTTGAACTTGGCTTAGCTGAAAGCTCTAAAAGTATCTGTGAATGCAATGCGGGTGTGTAAACAGTTTATATGCGGTGCTGTGACTCACCTCGTGGCGGCGCACATGGTCGTATGCGCCCGCGCAGGCGCTCGCGTACCGCTCTGAAATAATACATCATACACCGTACAAATAGACGAATAAACATACGAATGTGGAAATCGGTTTAATTGCGTATAAACTTCTTCCTTGGTTTGTGTTGCTTCTAGTTCATGGCTACAAGGCTCGTACAATGTATGACTTTAATAATGAATTTAACATTGTACCTATTTACTTGAATGGTGAAAAGTTACGTTGAAATAATATTGTGTTTCAGTACAACCATAAATTTCGGAATTTTCAATGACAAGTTTTATTAGATTACGCATTAGAACATTTCTTACACAGCTCACAAAGTATTGTAACTATGTCAGAAGTTTCATAAACGCATTAGAAATCTAATGAATCAATGATAGTCTCGCCAGCGGTTTGAGAGTGGTCGGATATCTGCACTAACCACAAGGTCGCATACCATATCTAGGGTTGCCGGCTCTCGGAAACTAACTCTAAACGCTTTGCCAAGAACCACAAAATACAACACTTTTAATTCTTCGCATAGCGTAGCAGATAAATCCTTTTCTAGATAGATTTTCGTAGCGGCCAGAGTTTTTACTCTTGCGTCCTTCCGTCCGTCCTCATTGCTTCTAAATATCTTTTAACTTTGTTCGATTTTCTTTGTTAAGATGTTATGCATTTAAATACTATTGCATCATAATTTATGAATGTCCTAGCAACACTGTTAAATCTACTTTATTGGTTTTCTGACACGCATAGAATATTATAAGCTCGTATATTTAGTTTGGGGCAGAATGGCGCTTGAATATGTCTGTAGATATTTATTTATAGGTATAACGGAAGAATATAAAAATATTAGATATAAATATTTAAGGAAATCCTGATTTTTAAGTTTTAACTAAGTAGAATGCTTCAATTGAAGATTTTATTGAAGAATTGATAAATAACATGAGTCATTGGTGTCGTTGACAACAGTACATAGCTATTAAAAGCCTACTACTCAAATCAATCCTCGTGGTTATTGTTTGAAGACAACTTTTATATGTTAATAATTCTAAAGGCGTGTAAGTATCGGAAACATAAAAATTCCTTCACGCAGAATGTTTTATCGCCATCTATTGCTGGACAATAGGGCGGCGGCGAAAGAGTAACTGATGGAACCTACGAAGCCCTTGGTAATGTGATGACAAGCAAAGTTGCTTCTAGTTTTAAAAATTGTATACTTAAAGGTTTTTAATGGTCATCATCATCATGACCATCAGTCTGTCACAGTTCACTTTTTAAAAATATCTACGCAATTAATCCTTTTTGCAGCCACTGTCGGATTAATCCGAAAAATAGTTTTGTGTTTAACCGTCCGTGGTAATTGGTAGGAAATATACGACCTTGTCGAAGGATTAATAAATAAAGAAATCCTGAGAACAATTTAAAAAGCCCTACGATAATCTAAACTAAAAGTCACGTTAATATAATATTAAAATGTTGTAGAAAACACTTTCACTTAAGCAGTTGTGTAATGTATTAAATAATTTCCATTAATGCAAATGGATAGAAACCTGTTTATTTATCTAACATACAGCAGTATTTATGTAATGATGTGTTTAATGATTTGTTGGATCATTAGAGCATTTAACTACAGTTTAATCATTTTCGAAGTTATATCGATATGTCACTATTTTTTCAGATTTTTGTAGAACTTTCTCCTCAGAGATAACATTTTTGTATAGTTCAATTGTAACGAACCCTGAATTCCGGTCATGAGTTAAAAACTCTTCGTAAACTTTTAACGATACCGATAACATAACATAATTTTTTAATTTTATGACTACAAATAGCAAATATACACAATATAATGTAGAGTCTTTGCCAAAGTTAAAGGAATAAATTGGTCTTTCATTCATAATTACTCCGCAAGCCAGTGAGTAGGTAAATCACCCGAGGATGGGTACCACTGCATCTGACATCACGACAAAGAGGGGTAATAAAGACCGAGCGTCTCCATCACACACGCCAGGCGCTAGGGTAAGAACAAAAAGATAATAAGACGTAATCTATTCCATAGGAGACAACATTATAATAAGTTATGTTAGCATTTAAATAAAATTAATAAAACGATCGCGCGTGAAATCGAACTCGCGGGTTGTTAACTCTACATTTTTTATAAAACTTTTTAATTATTTTACAGCTTTTAGAGTTAAATCATAACTTTAGTCGTTACGTTGTTCAATTTTAATCGCTTAATTTTTAAAGTAATTTTAAAAGAAAAATAGATCTTATCTCTTACTTTATGAATGTTCTTCTTAGTACAATAATCAAAAAACATTACAGTTTGAGTCAACTGTTCAACAATATGTCTATTTAAATGTATTTCTGGCAGCGTTAGATAACCTCAAAAAGTCGGGGGTCCGATGAACGGGACAAGGGTCTAAAGATCCCCGTCTGCAGTATAAAATGTCGGAAATGGCCCCGGAAAAGGGTAAGGCACGTGTAAGCTCTAAATCACTGGGTGATATTAAATTGTGGGTAATATTTTGCAAATTACCTGCACACGCCTCGCCGATTCTAGTAGAGCATCGTGTTACGGTTACTGCTTATAAATATTAAATATCATTTATTTACAAACAGCGCTTTATTCATTTTGTCATTTAAATACCGGGCAGAGCTGAAGCTTGAGAGATTTAACATTGGTATCTATTGGCTTCCTGAGTTTGAACATAAATGTTTATGATAATCAACTTTGTAATCGAATAATGATAGCACGTCGGCAATTTTATTTTTTGCAAAAGGGCAAAATCGAATCAACTTTCAGCGCGGGTATTGCTTACATGGTGAAAACTTTAGGAACTTACATACCTGACCCAAGATTACTAGATGAATCATAATAAATGTATGTACATATTGATACCACTATCTCGTTATGTTTTGGTTTCAATGTTTAAGACATAATCATTATTCTGTCGATATAAAACTCTTGTTATATTTCAGTCATGTCAATAAATAACTTTCACAGCAAAATATCAATAAGGAAATGCGTTATACGATTGTAATAAATCTGAATCCTTTATCTATATTACTCGTAACGTTGTCAAGTTCCTTTCCTTAATTGTATTTTATAGTGTGAATATTAAAGTCAATTAAAATCGTGATGTAGTAATAAATTTCTATGACATTATTTCCGTTTTATGTTTTTCGTGAGTAGAATATATATAGAGTAGGTTATATTGAAGACTTGTTTAATACGGAAGAGCCTATATTGTCGTCGTCGTTTTTCGAGGATAGAAGCCTGTCAAAGTATTTAATAGCTGGATAGGAACACCTTCCTAGCCCCGTACCACTGTACGGGGCTATTTTATGGGCCGACATCGAACTGGATTATTCCCGACTGCCCCTACCAAATCTGCCACCAGTAGGGGCAGTCGAAACTTTTTAGTTCCGTCTGCTCCTGGTGGGGGCAGACGAAACTAATTTAGGTTCCGTCATCAAACTGGACAATGTTTTCTGTTTGCTCTGCTTTGAATGTTCAATATATTGCTTATGCACGTCACTTACAAAATAAACTTTAAAAACACCTTTATAAATACTCGCAAATTGCAAATATTGCACACTCAATATCCAAACCATCCAAAGATCGAAGATCGTGTCGAACATAAAATTCCATTTCGTGACATCACACCTAGCATGCCTCATATTTATCTTTACAAAATGTAAATACTAGTACTTGCAGGTAATAAAAGATATTTGAATGGTATTCAGTAGGGAGGCATAAGTAGCGATCGCCGGATCGAGATAAGAGGCGTCATGTTTGCCTTCCACAAGTTATCGCACGTGCTTGCATGCCCTCACAACTAATCATTGTGTTTGTAATGTGATGCGATTCACTTCAATGTGTGTCTAACAGTAATCATTTTATATAAGCACTGGTTTTGCTCTATAAATAATTATGTTAACGAAAATTATTTAGTTATAGAGGGTAATTTCAACTTTTATTGTTCTTATTTAAATCTTTTGGCTATAAAGATTTCAAAAATCTTGTACGTGCTTACTTATACTCGTAGATACACTATTTCAGTTGGCAGACAATGGATGAACTTAAATGATTGGTAAGGCTGCATTTTAAGTTTAAAGTAAATTTACCGATTTTAAACTGTCTTCAAATAAGTTCCTTTTTAAAAAACGTATTCGTGCCTCCCTTTTGAACTCTCTTTAATAAAACGAGTTTTTTTTTTTTTTTTTTTTTCTTTCTCTCTTGTCATGTCCCTTCTCATTCTCATTCCGATTCAATTGTTCAATGTATATATAATGTTATTTTTTTTAATTTCTATTTATTAATGTAGTATATATATTTATATAGTATTTATGTATGTATATTTATGTTTATATATAATTGTTTATTCATGTATTTTTAATATTTATATTATTATGATCCAGTATTAATATTGCAATTTCTGCTTAGGTTATATATATCTCCTTTTAAATTACCGCACCAATCGCTCCTTTCAGTCACGCCCAATGGTTGACTGGTAGAGAATGCCTTATGGCGTTAAGTCCGCCATTTTGTACTATTTTTGTGCAATAAACTTTAAATAAATAAAAATAAATAAATAAATAAATTGAATGAAATCAGTATTCAGATTCAAGACGTTTTGCCCTACTTCGCGTGCGTATTATACTGGAAACCTCGTCGTGACAACAACAAACAACAAAAACTGTTATCATAATACATTTCAGCGATTAATTTTCATTTAGTATGGAAGTGGGGGTTCCCAATTTACCCAATAAAAGGCAAAATTTAGAAAAAATCTCTTTTTGTCAAATCTTGCGTGTTAAAGTTAGTAATAATTTCAAGTTTTTGCGTTCGGTTGTTTGAGGTCGACGATGAATGTGTTATTCAGACCGTACATATCATTTTATCTATACAGATTGGACGAGGCATTTCTCATAGTCAGTATAAGCGTCAGTATTTATAGGAATTGCCTTCGTAGTAATGTAATGTGAGGAATATTGAAATTCCGTGTGGCTGTTTCCTTTACATAGTTGGTTGGTATTTAGTATTTCCCTTCATAGATTAAAATAGTTATTCATAGCTAAAATGGAGAGTGTGAAGGAGCTACATGGACAGAGACCAGCCCCCTTCTATCATAGGAATACCAAAAACAGATTAATGGTTAACCATTAAGTTATTGCAGCACCACCTATTCGGACCAAATGCTATGCAAACTCATCTATAATGCGATCCTCTAAGGAATGGAATGTACTATCAGCCAATGTTCATGTCTTAGCTCTTTTTAAGGGAGAACTGAATAATAGGTAATAATAAATAAATGCCTCAAAGCTCGATGGCCTAGTAGTTTTAGTACCGGACAGTGATCTCGCGGATCCTGGGTTTAATTTCCGAGCCGATCTTATTTTATGTTATAATATAAGAATACCCCTCTTTATAAAAAGCTGAAAGTAGAATTATTTGATCTTATAGTAATAAGATCAGCACATAGTTCTCCACTTGGCAACTTAAACTTTAAAATGCTAACTTAGAAAATTTAAAAAAAATATGTAAACATATGCCTGCTTAAGTAATTCAAATAACTCATTATGCTCTGTTTTATATTCGGTCCGAACAAAAAAATAATTTATATTGAACAATGTCAGAGCTACGCTGGGTGTGACCTTTGTTTTTTACGCTGCATGCTACATTATCCTAATAGAATAACTTGTTAATGTTTTCAAATAGACAAGAAAATATGGCACTACTGTGGGTTTGTAACAGGTTAACGTATGTATGTTTACGTTAAATTATGTCTGTTTGTATTTGAGTGTCTATTTTTAACTTGGTAATAACTTTTTTGTATAACTTCGGTTGGGAGACAGGCTCGTAGCAACACCATATGGCATGCGATCACAACAACCCATTTTGTTAAGATTAGACTACAAGCAAAAAAATATCGATTATTCCCGACTGCCCCTACCAAATCTGCCCAGTGCCCCAGGGCAGTCGAAACTTTTTAGTTTTTACTTTTTAGTAACTAAAAAGACTGCCCCTACTGGGGGCAGATTTGGTAGAGGCAGTCGGGAATAATCCATATTTTTGTTGTATGTTTGTATTGAATAGGCTTCGAAACTACTGAACTGATTTGAAAAATTCTACACCATCTTCACCACCACTTCGAAAAGCTACACCATCCCCGGGTGACATAGGGTTTTTTTTAGCACGGAACCAGGAAGGGGGGGGGGATATTTGAAAAAAGAAATTACGCGCGGGAGAAACCGCTGAGGCGGCCGTTAGTTGTTTATAAAACAGCCCAACGGAGGCCGTTATTACTGTGACCAACCAGTGTTAAATTAACTTAAAAGTTACTTTCAATTAGGCATCTCATCGTAATTATTAACAGGCCATGGCTGCCCGCATAAAATACTTCAGAGGCAACGTCCTACCCTATTGCTTATCCGGGCCAAGAACATTAGTATAAGGTTTCACTGTGATAAAAACGCTCATACTATTCTTGCAGCGCTGTTTGTTTGTACATCACATATCAAATGACCTGTTACTGGCTACCGTTGTCTTCAATACACAAAACATGATATACGTTACTAAGCAGATAATATCCCGGAAATATGGGGGAAAGGGGGAATATTTGAGAAGAGAAATGAGACACATACAAAGTAACTTAATTATGTCCTATAAAAATCGGATGCGATGCGCGGTGTATTCGGGACCGGGGTCAACTGAAAAAACACCCTATTGTATGGTCTGTGTCTTTTATCTCCCACTTGTTTTAGTTTATCTGGTATACCTGAGTTGCAAACAAAACACTCTCTTTTGATAAAATGAGTAAACATAAAAAAGGGTTAACTATGTAGTAAAAAGGCTTGTAAAAAGGCCTATGAAAACGTAAGCGCTGCTTCAGGACTTTTTTTAGCTATATAAAGGGATTAAATAAAAAAACCAAGAGACCGTATATGTCAGGTATGTAGTATACCCTCAAGTAGTACAGTCAGCAGTAAAAACGTACGGGCTTTATAAAAATAATAATAAATATAAGGTTTTACGAGTGCATAAACACAATTCTGCTGTTGATAGTACAGTATCTAAATATAATATGTTGTATTAAAGTCAAAAAATTAAAAATAATTTAAGACTGTTGGACATTTTTGGGGGTGGTATAGGTAATTCTAAATAATTCTTCAAATAAAACCTTAAAATAAAACCTCCATGTAAATCTTGCGTATACTCTAATGATATTGTTGTTATATGAACATGACTTCCAAGCTATTACTGACAATGTTAAATCTGCACGTTTATACGATAGGGTCAGATCAAGTAAACATGCATGGATGTAGGGAAAGGCTATAACCAGTAATTTGATGCCTTGTAAACTTTGTTGAAACTACTTGTACTTTGTAAGCGAATATTCCTTGTATTATTTCAGTAGGCTTGTACCGTTCACTGTTTGTTGGTCATTAGTTCTGTTGTAGATGTATAAACAGCTTGCAGATATGACTATCTGCCTACTTATGGACCATTTTGAAGCAAGACCCTTCAATCCTAATCCTAACTTACCTATACTTAAAATAAACCATTTGCATATTTCTTGCCTAGATTTGGTTGGTCAAGCAATGCAAATGCTATTATATTTTTATGAAGATACTATAATAATCGTGCTGTAAGAAAAAGTAATACATTCTGGAAACATTGTTTCTTTAACTTATATTAATATTTTATTAGATGTCAAAGATAACCTTGTAGTCTTTTGAAATTTTTCATTTGCCTAATGTTATGAAGGCTACTAAAGAACATCGACCTTACCGTGATTTAATTAAATTATACAATGAAGATACTGGAGTTAAGATTTTCTAAGCGTTATGTTAGATAAATCGAACATCGATCACTTCAAGAGCCTTTCTGAACCTTAAGACTCCCTTTTAGAGACCTGTTGACCAATATTGAATTTATTTGCAAATAAGGAAGTCAATATAAAATAATGAGGCGATTTCTTAATATGAATGGGAGGAATACCAATAATGTTCAGAGCCTCGTAAAAGCGGGCCGCTCGTCTAGACGTTTGTGAAAATCGAGGGTCGGATGCGAATAAATAATGTATTTTTTGCCCCAAACCAAAGGGAAGACAAACTTTATGTTAATGAACATTATAATTTAATGTATAAAAGGACAATGCCACAACACAATTATGCAGAATTAGACAAACAACGTACCTACATACGAGCTATAAGAAAGTCGAACAATATAAACTAAAAGCACACTAAACTTCGTTATAAACTTATGTTATACTATACAATTTTAATGTATTTGTTACACACTTATATTTTATTTATTTAACTGTAAATTAAATAAAATATAAGTGTGTAACATATTCTCGTAGTAGTGACGTGTAAAGAAATAGTCCCGATCATTATCTGATGAAGATGACATTTATTTTCAAAACGAGTAAAGGAAAACAGTATAAACTTTAAAGCAATCAACGTTAGAGTGTTAGTACCAGTTAAAAAAAACTGTCTCTGTTTCACTAAATGCTTTAAATGTTATTTATTTATTTAATGTGGATAAAGGGACATGTGGAGTAATCGAACTATATTGCAGGATTTAATGCGTGGTAGAGCTTTGTTGCATTTAGCTCCCGACTTTCAATCGGAATGGGCTGCCTCGACCGGAGAAATACCACCGTCTCATAGAAAATCAATGTTATTGCTATTGCGTTCCGTTTGGTGAGTGAGAGTGCCGAAGGCCCGAACCCTCTACCCCTTCTCTTTCCCCTTTTATCTGGTATTACAACACAAGTTGAGTCCCTATAATAAGTGAATTTCTTAAGATAATCCTTATGAGTACAAACACACACAACACAATACGTACACATCTATATATACATATAAAACTCAAAGGTGACTGACTGACTGACTGACTGACTGACATAGATAGCTATCAACGCACAGCCCAAACCACTGGACGGATCGGGCTGAAATTTGGCATGCAGGTAGATGTTATGACGTAGGCATCCGCTAAGAAGGGATTTTGATCAATTCCCACGGGAACGGGAACCACGCGGGTGAAACCGCGGGCGGCCGCTAGTCATAAATAATAACGGAGTGAGTGAGCATTTACATACCTACCTTCTTTGCACCAATTTTGAGTTTGCAAGTTTACACTGAGATAATCAGAGCGCAGAAGATTCATAAATCGTCAGGTGCCTTATACCGGAGAAATAAGATACATTCACATGATACATTTCATGTCTCAGAAGAAAGTCACTCAGGCGTATGACGACGCTAATCATAACAATAAATAAACAACAATCATGTTTTGCAAGACGTTCCACTTCTATCTGAATAGAATTATTAAACGTAGTTATTACCAGTTACAATTAAAATTAATTAACATTCGCTGTTGACAATTAGTCTATCCTAGTAAAATTCGGGGAGACGCGACCTAATTTGGAATTATTGCTTACTGTAAAAGCCATCTGGATTTGATTTCTGGGTCAGCAAATAACTTTTGAGTTATCGAACACTGAACCTGGTTTTGTATCACATTTATACCTACCATGCATTCAATTAACCTATTTGCAAGTAACCTAGTAGACAATTAAATTTATACCAGGTTTGTGAGATCTGTGGAAAAATTTAAATGAGGTTGCTTATTAACGCATTAGCGGTAATGCTGCATAAAATGACGCGATTAAAACTAAAGACATTCAATTACGTATGTAACACGAGTAATTTGTTGCCGGTACAGTTAGAGACGATTTACAAGCGCGTGGGCGGGCGGCATGCGCCCGCGCGGGCGGACGCAGCCATTGACGAGAAAATGCCCCTCGACGCACCACCTACACCCAGATGCGCCTTTACGACATGCAACAAAACATGCCTCAATAAAACTTTAACACCTCTACAATAGCACGGTTTCGAAAGTAAACAAAGAATACAATGTAACAACAATTTGTAAATGCCTCTTTTGTTAAGAGCGGATCTCGGTCGTAACCAAAAAACGGTCCCATTTAAACAGGATAATGTGTTGGTTTTTCAGTTTTATTACGTAATAGATAAGCGAGGGTCAATGTTCTTAATGGTTTAACAGATAAAGATGGAGTAATACGGCGGGCTCGCCGTCGGAAGCGGCCGCGTACGTTGATCGTCCAGCGAAGGTAAATCAAAGATGTCAGGCTAAGCGACATTAATAGCAGGCAATAAAACAAACTTGACTGTTTCCTGCCTCAAAATTGTCTCCCGAGTGTTCTATAGGCGATAATATTTACGATTACAAATTAGCATAAACTGATGTTTGCTTGGGGAAATCTCTCCATTCGCTTTAAGTATTGACTCTGGTTGTTGTACAGATGGTTAAAATTTACAAAACAAAGTTCATGTTTGCTTACCGAATTAATATAATAATAACATTTGCTATGTAATAGCGGTAAACAATGATATGTTTTAGCTATGACATAATAGGTTACTGCATGCATGTTTCATGCGTGTACAGATTTCAATGCTATTCTTTAAGTGATGACCTGTAATGACCTACGAATAATTGAACACCGATTTCGTTAGGTTCGCATCGACAATTTGGCTCAAATTTTGAAAGTTACTAGATGACTTTAGTGGTGGCAAACATGCGATTCATACAACAAGTAGATCGCATCACGATATCAAACTCCATAGTCCGGAAAAAACTGGCGCTTCTGATTTGATTTACATGCTTTCCGAGAGTTTGCTAATTAAACTCATCGTCATTTACGTACTTTGTTATGCCCCGTAGTCACGAAACTTATTCATAAAAGGTACCTTTGCGAGTTATAAAAAGAAAATAAATTCTCATGTAAGCGTTGGACAATTCCCCTCATTTATGCAAGGAAATAAAAATTGTAGGTACAAACTGTGGGCCGGTAGCTTCGCCAATAAAAAAATCAATCAATATAGGTAATTATATCTATAAGCAATTAATTTTGAATAGTTTTACCATTAATTTCGCTATCTATATAACGATCCACATAGGAAACGGTTATTGCTTTTGGAATAATGTGTATCATAAAAACTACACAATTGGTTTGGAAACGAAACAGGCACAGGAAACCATTTTTTTTGTGGTGTAAAACCAATGCAAATATTTGTTGAATATTTATAAACTGTCTTACTTTGTTTGAACAAGTCCGGTTTAGGCTTGATAAACAAATAAAAGAACAATAGAGATGGGTTCGCTCGCTTCTCATTCCATAGGTTTACAAACGTTGTGATCACATCGCTGACTGGAATCCCAGCAAGGCTTTTACTCATTTTTATTAACATTGTAATTAGTTTAGTCCTTATGTCACTTTAATAGTTCACAGCAGAACTCATCGTAACATAATTAAGGTGATCGACAAATTGTGCCGAGTTACCTAAAAAGCGTTGCGTGCGTCCATTGTAATAACTACCTTGTATTCAGTGAAAGCCGTTATTGTTACTCAATCCACGGTAATAGTTTCAAGCTGATCCACAACCAGAGACAGAACGTTTACGAGCATCTTTTATTAAGAAAAATTAAAATTCCAATTAATAGTTATCTCAGCGGTGGAACCTGTTCGCTTCCGGAGTTACGCCAAACCAGTCCGGCGCCTAATTTGTTCTTTTTTCAACGTTTTTTTACTTCTCAACGGTTCGTACACGGTCTCTTCTTACATAAGTATAATATCTTCTAAGCGTCCGTAAATTTTAACATTTGAGTTGAAATAGACATCGCATTAAGAATGACAATGGCTTGATTTTAATTATTCATAATGTTTTGACAGGACCTAGATGAGCAATAATGAATGGACATAATAATATGATTTGATGACTAATTAGTTTACAGGAGTCGATTAAGTATAAAGATGGTTCTAACTTCTTAATCGTGCGAAGTTATGATATTTTATTAAAAATTAACGGAATTTTAGCAAATTTTTCATTGTGGCATTCATTAGTGTCATATAAGCTGGCTAATGGACAGTTACTGAATATAAAGTATCTTTGAGCTTCACGATGTATTTAATTTTAGGTAACTTTTCTACAATAGTAGGTAAGTATTCCGCCAAATTCTTGCTGCTGTTTTGGAATCACGATATACCAACCTACTAGTCTGGATTAAAAAGAAGAAACAAAACATCTTCCATTCCATTAAGAACTTATACAACAGATACATAAGATTACTTTCAATAGTCACAACACTTATTTATTAAGAAGAAGAGAGCCAGAATAACTTATAAAAAAAGAAGATGATAAATAATACCAGATATTGGTTATATCGAATATGGGTTATAATAACAGAGAAAATATATTAATAATACATCCGGTAAAATTTGAATTCTTTAAAAGTGTTAGCTAAGATCGATTACCTCCACAAAAATCAAGCAAGTATTTTTACAACGAACATTACCAAATTACATACATTAGTTGTATGTTCAACATAATAATATCCCAGCAAAAACTGCTATTATAGAAGACAAGTGACATTTAAAAACAACAAATTATTATGGAGCGTGGATTCGATACGGACGCAAGAATGCGTTCACTTTTTGCGACGCCACTCGAGTCGAACGTTTACTTTTATTAAAATCGACAGATATTGAGATGATCATCAAGGACATGCCATTAAAATATGGATCATTTCACTAACTGGTTTGTAATGTTTTTCGCTTTAACTGTCTGTTTGAATCTTGCATCGCAAGGGGTAATGAAAAAGAGTTCGGAATATTTTGATTCGGCTGTCAAGCCGAGATGTTTTATAATTACTGAGTCCGGCGTTGATGAATTGTCCAGATTAATACATGAGACGGTCTGGTGGCATCCAGGTCGCAGATGCGTGAGCGCAATACGGGCCATTGCGGACGGTCTCAATGAGCTCTGTTCTGTCTCATCTCGTATAAAAACATTAATGTTTGCAGATTAACAGATACAGACGTATTGTGGTTAGGTATGTAGCACGCGTTTAATATTGCAGCACGCTATGGATTGCTGGCGGCCCACTTCTTTCTGGAGTTCTTAGAATTTATGTACATGAGAGAAGATGGTTTTTCTGTGATTGATGTCTTAATTAAAACCATTTCCTAACTGTATCTTTGCATTACGATTTTGTAAATACGAACTTATTTGCAACAAAAATATACGATTCAGTATTTACGCAATATCAGCAGTGAATTTGTGGTTAACTCGACAAGCAACCTTGAAATACACAGTCTAATCATTTTTAAGTGAAACTGTAAAAATACCTTTGTAGGCACATACGTTAAAATTGAAAATGTTATATGTACCTATGCTCATTATTATGCCCCTATTTTGTAACGGGAATTCGTTCATAATGATACAAGTTGATGTTATAATACATAGATTTACATCGCGGCAAAGCACTCACATGTTGGAGTACAATAATAATGACGGCCATCTCGGTGTGTTTATTATAAACTAATAGTAGGCAGGAGTCGTTAAGGCATATAACTAAAAAGTGCTAGTCACTGATGGGCCTGATGGGAATCGAGCAGTCATCGAGGTATTGCTTAGTGTATCATTTGGAGCTGGCTAGGCATTAATGGAATAAGAAATAATATTTATCTCTAATGGCACCTCAGATTTTAAACAAGTAACCGCTCTCTTTATAGTTATGAAAATTATTAACACGCGAGATGTGCACGGTAAAAGCTTTAACTGCAATAAAATGCAGTTTGTTTCATTAAAAGTATCTGTTCCTAGTATTTCTTTTGGTAATTCTTTTATGTTTGAGTTGGTGTATAAAAATATACAAGTGTGTTGACGCTCTAGCATCTGGAAATACGCTTCTGGCTACTTCTTGGAAAAGCATTTTCAGAGTGTCACAGACTCATATCTCCTATAAAAATAAATTATTACGATAAAAACTATTATTACAACGTTTCTTCATTTCATTAAGCATCAGGTCATATAGATTTCTTTGATTAAAAACTACGAAGATCTGAGTAATTCACCATCAACACCTCAAATCCGGTGAATTTTGCACGTTTTTTACGTGTCACACGAGCGCCGACTTCTGAACATTTGCACATATTTTTAAAACCACCCACGTTTTTAACCAGTTTTCTACACACATTTAAAATAGATAAATCAGTTTACATACTGGTCAAATTTTAAATTAATTGGAAGGAAACTTTTGATTTTATGGTCATAAGTATATATGTCACACGCTTAGCAAGATTTTCGCGGCGCGCCTTTCGAGGGGCACTGCTCAGGGCTGGCCAGGCGTATGCGAACCCTGATAGGTGTATTCGAATCGTCAGTTACCCCGCAGCTAGCAGGTGAGGTTGCCAAGTCGCTGGTTCCCGCGCTTTGGATGCTGGAGTATGTTCTTCAATTTTAAAAATTTTGGTTCCCAGTTTTCCGGCATTCCCGTGTCACATTTTTTCAATGTAATTGTACTACTTTTGGTAAATGGGTTTTCAGGTAAAATACCTAACTCCTTAATGTAGACGGACAGTAGAAAACTAGCTGGTTATATCTTTTCAATGAAAAGTTATTTCAAAATATATGTTTTTTTGTAATTTCCATGGATAAAACACCATGGAAATTACGTAAGACCCATGGAAATTACCTTGTTTCTTTTAAGTTTATCATCATCAGCCATAAGACGCCCACTGCTGGGTATAGGCATCCCCCAAGGATCTCCACACTGATCGGTCCTTGCGCCACGCACATCCCGCGGTTTCCGGCGGCCTTGGCAAGGTCGTCCGTCCAGCTAGTAAAGGGCCTTCCCACTGAAAGTCTTCCAGTGCGCGGTTGAACTGAAAGACACCATTGCAAAACCTTTCCACCCCAACGGCTATCGGTTCTGCGGGATATGTGTCCCGCCTACTATCACTTTAACTGAGCAACTCTTCGAGCTATGTCGGTTACCTTCATTCTTCTGCGAATCTCCTCATTTTTGACTCTATCGCACAAAGAAACACCAAGCATAACTCTCTTCATTGCCCAATGTGTGACCTTGAGGCATCTTATGAGACCCATAGTGAATGACCACGTTTCGCTTCCATATGTTATCACTGGCAACACACACTGTTCAAAGACTTTCGTCTTGAGGCACTGAGGTATGTTGGATGCGAATATGTTCCGTACCTTCCCGAACGCTGCCCATCCGAGCAGGATTCGTCAAGGGATCTCTTTCTCGAAGTTGGACTTACCTGCCTGTCCAGGTAAACACAATGGTCAACAACTTCAAACGTAACGTTTCCAATGCTAACTGGAGCGAGTGCAACATTGACGTTCGACGTAATTTTCGTCGTGTCCATATTAATTTTAAGACCAACTCTTATGGAAACGTTACTAAGATCTTCGAGCATTGTGTTCAGATCCACCATGGTCTCGGCCATGAGAACTACATCGTCGGCAAAGCGTAGCTGTGTAAGGTACTCGCCATTGATGTTAATACAAAATCCTTGCCAATCCAGAGACTTGACAATATCCTCGAGCACAGCAGTGAACAGTTTAGAAATTACGTCTCCCTGTCACCTCGCTCTAGTTGGATAGGATTTGAGCTCTGGTTTTGCAATCGAACCGATATGCATCGTTTTGGTATAAGTATGTACATAATATGTACCTCAATACGTCGAAATACATGTAGTCCACTTGGCACCTTTTTAGAGACGGCAGCACTGCCTAGGTCTCGATTGAATCAAAGACTTTCTCATAGTTCAAGCTAAGCAACGCTTTTAAAGAATTTCAACAATTAAATTGAAGACTTAAACTGATTGATGAAGAGACTTGTTTTATAAAAATTCAATTCGTTTTTTATGTTTACTATTATGTTTATCCATAAGTATAATGTTATGGGAACAATTTTAATGTATAAGAAAGTTAATTGATAACCGTTTTATCACTTTCATGTTCCTACTTTGAGTATCATAGTAAGTTTTGAAATAAAGCTACTATTTTTGCTAAATATTGTTATAATACAATGTAGATCTTTATACTACCCTAACTAACTAATATGACAGCTTAATTTCATATTTGACATGGTTTTTAGCTAAATTTAATCTGCTGGGTAATTTCCATGGCCTTTATTGTAATTTCCATGGGCCGCCAATTTTCTCTATTTTTTTTTAGCAAAAGTATAGATCCCGTACGTGGCGAATTTTGATATGTTGTTTAAATTTGCACAAGCTTTCGGAATATTTGTGCAATTCACCATAATTTAGCGATTTCAAAAAAGCCGTGGAAATTACGCGGAGAGCACTTTTCTGAAGATCTACCCTTCTACTTATACCACTTTTGTTCCTTGCCAAGCCGACACTGATGACTTTTAGGAATGTTTGAATGTAAATGCGGAGTCGTGATTTTTGAGTTCTGTCTTTCAAGTTATTGTATTGTTTCAATGAGGTTGTTGTTTTGCATTTCAAATTATCATAGCAGCCTGAGGGTTGAAATTAACTTCACAAGAAATTTATGGGGGATGTTTCGAGGAAATAAGTAATTTATTTACGACGTCATGATTAACAGGAAATATAATAATTTCCTTTTTATCTTTTTTGTGATCCGTGGTATTATCGTCGGACTTGTTTTTGTTATTGTTTTGGAATGGATGATTTATTTTATAATTTATTGTTTTTTAAAGTTAACGTTTTTTTGGAGCTAGACGTGAAATAACAATTTTTTAATTTATCAATACTGCCCTGCTTTAGATCAAGCCCATTTCTGGTGTTTATTTACTTACGTATGAGAAGTCAATGTCTTTGGTAACACAAATCGTTCCTGTATCAGTCAGCACGAGAGCACATGTCATTCACAACACTGAAGGGCACTGGAGTCACAGTCACGAGACGAGAGCGATCGATCCTTGTGCGGAGGTATCGGAGTGGAGGCGCGTACGGAGGGTTCGGTGCGCGCGGCGCGACTGCCGCCCGCGGGGCAGGGCTGCGGCGATGATAAGCTCAGTGACAAGTGCATCCATTCATCGCATCTGCAGTTTCGGCTTGCCAATCCGACTGTGATCGAACTGCTCTGCGGTTGTTGCTACTGGTGTGCATTAGTTTAACGCTGTTCCGGCCTGTACCAAAATAATGTTGTATGATTGAATATTTTTAGTTTCGTGTTTTATTTATCTTATGGATACCACATTGGGTGGGTTTATTTGAACTAAAGTAGGTAATATTATAGTGTGTGTCATCATTGGTTTTATTTTTGATACTTATAAACAAATATATGTATAACTACGCGATTTCAATAATGTAACTATTTTTAGGTACCTAAACTACAAAAGTGTCTTTGCACAAATTGAAAAATTTACGAAAACTTAGGAAGTGAAGAATATGGAAGAGTACTTAAATAAATAACCTATAAACCATATCTAACTTGTATTAAACTAAACGAAAAATATAACTAAGTGAATGGATTAACTTTCTAATAGGTAATCGATATTTCTATTGTTTAATTCGATGTTTTGGAGGCGGAATAAATGTATTAGATACTCTTAGCGATATGAAACGTAGCTACTGCTGATTTTTCTTGACAGATTTTGTACAGGTTAGATACAGAGGCGGATTATTCTAAATAGGCATGTGCCTAGGGGCGGGACGGTACAAAGGGGCGCGCGGGCAGAAAAAATATACAATATAGCATAAAATTAGGGGCGCCGATGAGATGCTTGCCTACCGGCGCTCTCAACGTTTAATGCGCCTCTGGTTAGATAATTTTATAGATTATGCAGTCGGAACTGTAATTATACGCTGATCGGCGGCGCGTAGTGTGTTAAATAGAAATTATAAAGATCCCGACTGACATATAGCGAGATGTCATTAGAAAATAAAACGAAATCACACTATAATAGAGCAACAAAATCTTATTAGTCAAGGTTTTGCTAATGTTTAAGAGCCAACAACAACTCAGAATAAAAATGTGCAGTTTCTTTTTCCTTACCCTCATAACAATTAAGGTGGTACAGAAGTCTGTCACGCACGACAGAAGAGAGATCAGGCGTAGGAGCAACAGCTTTGCGAGCTTTTCAAGGCACGGGACAGTTTTCCACCGCATTCAAAACCAGAAGTAGGTATAGGTACGTGTTAATATAAATAAGAACATGTTTGTATTGTTTGTTAATAATAATTCGTAGATTAATGAAGTTGGTGAGTAACTTTGACCGCAAATTGTCGGGCGTGATAACCGTATTCCTGTTATTGAAAATAAGAGCTTGAATAACGACAACGTCATTTACATCACTCATTAAAGTCATTAACTCATCACCCATTCGCAAAATAGTGATTCAACATTATTTGACTTAAATTGATTATGTGCATTAACTAATTGAACGTTCCAAAACAAGCTTAACGGATAAACTCGCGTCTAAATCTAATTTATTTCAAAGTGCTAAATATCTAAAAACAATAATAAACAAGAGCTGTTTTTTATTGTTTTCCTTTTTGTATTACAATCTGTCAATAACTATCTTTTTGAACGTAAAATAAATCCGATTAATTTTGTATTTTTTACAAGATGCCTTTTTACAGCAGCACATCAACCACCTTTTCGAATTTGCTGCTTAATGTCCATTCGCAGAGATTCTATTTTATATGAGACAAAAGACAAAGGAGGCTAGGTCGATACTGTAAACCATAATTGCTCATGTTTATAACACGTGGTATTTACTGCTAAAAAATTAAATTCCTTGCAAATATTAAGATATTCCTGGATTTTAAATTTTATTTTAAGGTGTTTAGGTAAACGCTCAGCAACAACAGATGTACCTGTTCTGTTGTTAACTGTAAACTAATTTAATGTTAAATGAAATACATAATAAACTAACATCATTATGTTAAAATGTCAATATTATTTATTCTAGGTGATGGTATTTCAAACGGAATGCGTCATAGTCTGACTAAAAACATTAAGTTGACCTTGATAAACAATCGTTTCTGAAACATTGTTCATGCTTCGTGATAGCGAAAGTAAGAAAAGTCGCGTTGCTCATAATGTGTCGCACGAGTCATAAGTGCAGAATCCGAAATGTGTGATTGCATTTGTTAAAAATGATATTAAGAAAACTTCTCAAATCCTTTTCGTATTTATTAGGAACACTTTGATAGGAATCTTTTAAAATGGTTGAGCATTGCATTAAGCATCTTAATTCACTTACTAAGTAGTTTATAATAATCGTAATGTTTTTCAACAAGAAGACATTTTGAAGCAAAAATGACTGACCTTTTTTTATCAATCTTTTTTCTTTGTCAACATTCTGAGATATTAACCAACAGATAGAAAGAAATCTATAAACTGCGTTATTATATTATTTACCGCCAGATGTGCATAAAAATCTCCATTTATATTCCGACATTTCTAAACTTCACATAATATAAAGATACAATTAATTTATGATTAGATAGTTGCACTTAAAATCACCAATCTTAGCAGCCTCGGATTCAAAAGATTAACGATTACTAGAATTACACAAATAAAACGAATGAAAATAGATATAATACAAAGAACGACGATGCGCGTTTTATAAAAACAGTTATAAAAAGTAATTATATTTTTATGAAGATGAATACAAAAATTTTAATTAAAGAAATGCTTTTCGAAATTCACAGTCATGTTTTATTATTTATTTTGTCATCGACTATTAGTGTGGCCACAACTCGCAGTAGTAATTTGCAGGCAATTACCTAACTGCGCTTAGTTGTTAAAATGAAGCGGACTCTAAAAAGCGAGTGTAAGTTTTAATGATGGTTGCAAGACCATGCAGTAAATAGCTACGTAAAATGGAACGCGTGAAGGCGAATTATAATAAACTGAATGTTTTATAACTTTATAACACAAATGAGTACGTATGATTTTTGTTTTAATAACTACGGTGTCACCAAATTTATTAAGATTAAAAGGGCAAATATTAGTTATCTTCTGATGGCGAAACGAACCGAAAACATGTTAGGTTAATTACATTTCTTGATGTATTTGAAAGTAGGTACTGGTTCTTTATTTTAGAGTCACTAAATTGTAGAGTATGTGTTAATGTTTTATAAGGTCTGTATTTAAACTTGTATTGCCATTTTATTTTTTAAGTTAGGGAACTCCTGCCATCAATAAATAGATGCAAGTTTGTGAAAAAGATTCATAAATTATATCAAAATTGAGATAAAGATTCAAAGTAAGAACGCAAACAATGATGAATAAATCCATGCTTAATACAAGTTATAAAACACGTCAAGACTTATTTGAATCAGCATAATACTGTTTGTTTTCTAAAACTGCTGTAAATCATACTCAATATGGAACTCTAAGAATAATTTAAGGATAGATCAGTTCACTTCCTAACGAATGATCAACATTAGATCAAGTTTATTTTGTTTTTTGTGTATCCCACGTTACGCTTTTTTCTTCTAGAAAGATCTTAATCTGACTAAATGTCTGTCCTGAAAACCTTATTCTATACCATAGAATAAGTACTAAGTTCTATACCAACAAACTGAACTTGGCCCGATTCGACCGTTATCAATCGATAACAATACCACTCGTATTTGTGTTCGTACTCGCATTTTAGCACGAAACCAATCCGCACGTTTCTATGCACTGGTCACGTGCGTTGACACGAACACTTCATATTAGATCTATGAGTATGAGTAGCTCTCAATTACCAAGTTTAATTTGATATAAGAACCTAACATAAATTACTATTATTACCTACTTGATTTCTGCTTATTATTGTCAGAGTTGCGTTTCGAGAATATTATTTGATAATTTTATCGAATGTTGTGAAATTCTGTTGGTAAACGGCATGAAGATATCGATAGAAGATGAAAAATAAACAAAAACCCTGCTTGCACCATCGTGTATTTAAAAATATGTCTCTTCCAATAAAAATGCAGATATTACCTTGCCACAGTTGGTGAGAGACGACATTCGTGGGAACTGCATGTTATGTTAAAATTTTTATTTTTTTTTATAACTTTTAGATTGCTTTAACTTATTATCTTCTTCTGTTATGTGACTAACAACTGTACTAAATGTAGGCTGATATTTATTTCTTCTATAATCACAAAGGTATATATATTATAAAGGACATTTCTTTTGATATAATAAATTATTTACCATTGCATCTTACATTCTCGTCTGAATATTATTTTAACATAAAAGGTATCGGAATTAGAATAAGCAACGATTTTTTAAAACAAACGTATAAAAATTAGAATCATAAAGATACTGAATTAACAGAAATGCTTTAAAAAACATATATCTGTCATGGAATACATATAAGAAATAGAAAATTTAAGTTGGAGTATGATATATTATGGGGTTTTTGCGATATTTCTATTTTGCATCAGCGAAAGTAAGACCAGATGGCACTCATAAAGCTATTACGTTGTTTAGGTTTTCTCTTGATTGTTCTTATAAAGTAAATCATTAATCATCAATCTCTGCTCAAGGTCGATACTCAGCTGAGACAGAAACGAGGAAAGTCGTTTTCTCGTCTTAATGAGAGGGATCATCCATAACTGAAAGTATACTTTGAAGGATTAGTGTACTCATAATGTTACTGGAGTTTATTTTAAAGTATTTTTTTTACTTTATCTAGTGAATAAGTAGTCATAATTGTTATTCGAAATAAAAGTTCAAATTGAGCTTAAAAATCTTTTCTAGAATGGTGGGTGACTACTTTAAAGAACGGGTTTTTCGCATTCCATCTTCCTCTTTCCTTTACAGCAAATTCACAAGCTGCGCGTGAATTGCGACGTCACCTTTAACACTGAGGATAACCCCATATTATAATATTCAATATCTCCCACCTTTTTCAACAGGAGTGGTTTCTCTTGCTTTCAAGAGTACCTTAAGAAGTGAAATGGTTGGTTTGGTGACGACAGTTCCCTCATCAACATTTCCCATATCGCTTGCCAACTGATGAAGTCAAGCCATAATAGGTACTAAACTATTTCAAAAAATGTATTATATTCGATGTGTATAATAAAACAAAGATACATTGTACTTAGCTTAGATACAATAATATTAAAATTTGTTTCGGCCGTGGGAGCGATACGCTTGAATAAAAGGAGCGTGATAAATTGTGGGCAGGCAAGGGCTTCACCACTGCCTACGATGATGTCATTCTAATGTTGCGACTCACGTACAAACTACTGTGAAATAGGTATACCTAATAGTAACTACTTCGAGTGAATTCCCCTATGCGCGAGGCGACTTTTTGCACACATTTTTTCCAATGTTAGAATAAAATTGCTTAGAATGTGCGACGTTCTCTTGGGGTACATAAACACGAATAGATTTCTGTTTGTATCTTTCTTCGGTGCACTTTAGGGAGTTCTGAAAAGTGTTTTGCCTACTCTTAAAAGAAGTTCGGTTTAAGGAAATTCATTAGTCAACATATTACACGTTTTAGATTTTTAAACATTTTCGTGGTAGGTATATCTGACTGTATTAAAAAAAAAAAACTTGGCAAATTCCAACTTTATAAGATATCACTGGTCTTCTGATAACTTTATTTGGACGTTGTCGTGTTTGCAGAGCAATTGAGATTTGCGGGCAGTCTGTTTGTTCAATCGAATAAAGAGTGGCTTGTAGTATATTCACCTTATCGTCATCAGGAATTTCGGTTCGTCATTTATCAGTATTTTTGGATTTGATATAAAAGATTGATTTCCCTTTTACTTTCAAGAATTATGATGCCATCTGTTTAGGTTTGTCATATTTAACAGTCTTAGTAGATTCCTATTTTCCGCAAAAGCACAGATAAAAATAAAAAGTCACGTGTATTAAAATAAACATAAATATGCATCGTAAGAAGGAGCATTGACATAATATTAGGAGTATTCATTATTTTCTACTCAAAAAAATTTAAAACTATATATGACGCATGAAGATGTAGGTAGTTACCATTAGTTCAACAACCCAAACGATGCTTCTCAAAAATTATTTCTAATGCTAATTATTTGAAAATGTATGTAGTAACTTAAAATACTGCTGGTTACACCAGCTAAAGATTCAATTAAAAAGGCAGAGCGTTTGGATGAAAGTGTAGTAGATGCGTTACTGTTATAATAAATGGCGTCGTTACGAGTGTATCGTCACGGCACGGACAACTTTCCGGTAACAAAAGATGCTGCAGTTTCTATCCACGGTAAAAATAATAACGTTTTCTAATACTACTCCTTACGTTACTTTTAAATTCTTTTACGTATTTAAGGAGGATTTCTAAACTAAATCGTGATGAAACATACAAGGACCAATGTATCCCCAAACTGCCACACATTCTAAGGGTAATTAATTTTATTAGTGTGTAAAATTATTTATAAAGGAATATTATTTCTATATGTAATTTATTTTCACGCCAAATGCGGCTTTCTTTTCTAGTGATGTCAAAATTTGAAAAAATGAAAATAAAAACAAAGCGCCTCAAATTACCTAACCGTTACTGCTTGTTTATTATTCAGTGATGTCTGCTTTTATTAGCGTGATAGTTGCAAAATTATGCAGTTTTTAGTCGGAAATAATTGGAGTGAGCATATACACACTTGCAAAAGAAGGAAATTAATTATGAACTCTATTGCATCGACTTAGAGATTACAACATTATATTTTGATAGCGACTCATACAGACGTGGTGTATGATGAATATAACGGTGGGCGAGCAAATTAGTCCACGTGTATGTGCTAAGACGAGCAGCGAGCGAATTTTAATTAATGAAAATGTGTAACGGAATTAGGATAATCGTGCTGACAGTTACCTACTCGTAATTGCTTGTGATTTATGGAATAACATAACAGAATTACTAACATGGAGTACCTTATGTTTGTCCAGCTTGTTTATGGGTAAAAATCTTTAGCCTATTTGGAAAGTGTGTTGCGTCAAGTTTTTACTACTTTACTTGTATTACTTTACTTTACTTTTATTGTGACTATTTACGTGATTTTTTATGGTGGCAGATCTAGGTTTTGGGAACCTCCCTCGGGGGAGGCCTATGTTCAGCAGTTGATATCTTTCGGCTGAAATGATCATTAATTCTGTTTTGATCAAACTCTTAGTGTATTTACAAGCTGGCTTATTTAAAAAAATATTCACACTTCTTAATACAAACATTTCTTAAAACCATCTTGATTCTTGTACAGCTTTGATTACGTTTAAAATTTGGCATGCATGATAGAAACTTTAATATTTATTTTCTGGTATAATAAAGGAATTAAAGGTTTAATAAAGGCTTTTCTAATTTACAAGATAATTTGAAGGAAGTTCATTATAAAGCCTTCTCAATATGACCGACCGTACCTGTCGTTTTATGACGTCATACAGATCCGGCGCCGGATGCCGTTCCGGCTATTACTTCCAGAAGTTTCCTAATATCGCTGAGTTGATAGTTCACCTGCCCAGTAATGAGTAATGTTTGGGTATGTAGTATAAGTTAGAGGATATCGCACGAAATGGGGACACAAGTGGCAAGGGGACTTTACAGCGCAGAATAGGGGTGAAATTTCTTAGTTGGCGCAGAATAGCATAGGTCGCTCTTTAACACTACTGTTACGGCGAAAATTAAAACAAAAGTTCTTGAACTTTTTTATGGAAATTTCTGTTACGGTGTTAATTCCCTCGTGCCTCGAAAACCACATAAAGCCGTTAGATTTCTATTCCTTTGGGTATATAAGATAAGACCATAAGGTGTGCACCGTTTTTTTTTTGCGTACTCGAATGTGCTGCGTAGTAACTAGCTGTTACCTAAATTGAGCTAAGAAGAACCATTATTTACAAATGTAATAAAACGAGATTTTCTTTGAAAAGCAAAAAGCAATAACTCAACGTAATTGCGACGCGGAAGCCAATGGTGAATGTCAGATTTTTTATTTGTTTCGCTTTAATTTACTTGTATTTTGAAACGATCACAAAAAGTTATGTTACTTCAGCTTGGTCAACACACACACCAAGCGTAGGTAAAATTCGCCGCTGTGCTGGCTCTGTGTAATGTTAAAATGTGGTAACGGTAACGTTTTATTTTACTACTGGATAAAATGAAATAAGTTCAACGATCAGACTGACGTTAGGTGGCTGCGTATAATCAAGTATGTAGTTTTCAGATTTGAAGGGGAAACCGATAGATTTGTCGCTAGTCCCGCTTATAACCGCAAGTCTCGCTAACCTGCGCTTATGGTGCTAAAAAGCACTACCTTCTCCTCCAAAAGAATGGTGTAAGTTCATTGGCGATTATAATCACCATTTACCCTAAGATGTCCGTCATGTAAGTTTGCCTCCCTCTTTTCATAAAAAAAACATTAGCAGATCTTGTAATCAGTAATGTGTAATATCTCACTTAAATGATTGGCGATATCGTTTTGACCAAAAGTCGATAGGTATAGAGATTTTGGAAGGGGAAAAAGAACTGAAAAATGTGTGCCTTGTTTCTAAGGTTTTGTACATTTTAGTCCACGGATCCATGAATGCCGCCTTGAGGCCAACTGTTCCAAAACATATTTAACCAGTTGGCTTCAGTAGCGCAAGAGTGCTTGCCACACTGCCTCAAAATGGGCCAGTTAGACTATTTGTTTTTGACATTGTTGAGAAATTCCACTATTGTAACGACGTTTGACTTTGGATGCGGGTCGTGGCTATTTGCCCGACATTGTCTTACATTGGGTTACTTTATAAAAAGTAAATGGGTGCCACACCTGATGTGTATGTAATCATCTTCTGTTTCGTATATGCCCCTGTCTACGCATTTTCTGGTATTCTAAAACCTTGAAATGTATTTTGTAATTAAATGTTCATAAAATATAGTTGCTGTCTCTACACTATTAGGGCCTTTTTTGTAAACGTTGTAATAACGTATAATATTACAGCTCAGGTTTGCTTTTCTCAATACGCTTTTGGCCGTCGTAGTAACTATTTAATAATCTGTGCCGTCGTGGTGATACCCATCACTGTGGCGATGACTTGATTTCAATTATTGAAGATTTTTCTTTGCAATGAGATGCTAAATAGGCTGATTCTTTTATATATAATAGATTTAAAAAAAAAATAGAGTTAATAATTGTTCTCCATACGTGCTTAGAACGGTAGTAACATCAGGTCTATCTACTGTAAAGGGACATCAAGTTGCCCCTTAAGTATTACCGCTCCGTTAAATTGTACTTACCCAGAAAACATAATTTGTTTAGTGTTTCACTTTGGTTTCACCGCATTATTCTGCAACCTACTTTGGATGAAATAATTCTGCGCACAAACGCACTAATTAAAGAGCAATAAAATAATTAATTACATACTTCAGGAACTATAAATTTTCTTATCTAAGGAAGCAAATTAAGTTGCTTCGGCTTGCAGGGTTTAACTGCTGACCGTGAAGACAGAAATTGATTCCAAATACGTGTGCCGAATTGAAATTAATTCAAAATTATATAGAGAAGGATGCAAGAGGCTTAGCCTTCGGACATTATTTGCGTGGAATGGTGGTGGACCAGGGTGGCGTCTAGGGAGCATCACCCGAGGAACTAATCGATCTCCAGAAACGTTTTGTGGGCTAGATTCAGAGTTGGAATTTCTGCAATTGGCTGAGACTCATCTTCCAACCAACTTTGGTACACTATCATGATAGAACTAATAAAAAGAAAGCATTTATTTTTCGGACAAAATATTCTTTCAAAGTTTCCAACACGCAAATAATTAAGTTTTGAAATTTTATAATATATCCCTGTTTTATGACTAATTTTAAATATAAATAATAAATAATTCATGTAATCAAATTCCTTCGTTCACTAGAATGTTCTTAGTAACTCTGAAGCTGGTTTTGTATTCCTTGAGCGATAAGAATTCATGAATAACTCATAATAAGTCTGCAAAAAATATATCCTACAATATTATGGTGAGAGTCGAGCGTAGATTTTTCCTTGGTCCATTCCAGAAACGTAACAACTTATTTAAGTATACATTATTTGTAAGTATTTATGTTTTACTGTAGGAAACTGCGTTCATCGCCAAAACAAAGCTTCCGTAATATTAGTAAACTAATTTTACCCAAACTAAGAATCGAACTCAAAACCCCCAATATTAAACAATAAAATAAACTAATCTAGAAGAATAAAGCGATTAAATTAATTCAACCATCTATTATTTTTAAAGAGGCGTGGCATTTGTTATTATTTATTTACACCGCTCTATGGTTTGGTAACATCCACGCTATAATATCCCGGACTAAACTTAAGACATTTTTTTTGTCCATTTTCAAAGGGCAAGAGCTTCAGGAACTAAGAGGACGTCTTAGATGCTACTGTAAGATTGTAAATTTTATGAACCGGTTCCCTTAAACTAAGTACTGGCGCGTGACGGAATTTGAGAAAAGATGAGATGAATTTTTTTTGGAATGGACGTTAACAAAAACAAACATCAGACAACACATTCATTGATTATATTATAATAGTAATCATTATAATGCCATACTATACGTTTCCATTGCGAAAATTATACAGTACGCATGCATAATTATTATCGTCATATCAACTTAAATTATCATTATCAGGGGTTGGCAAATGCCGCTTCCGAATGCAGTGTGGCAATGCGGAGGCGGGGTCTTTGCAACATCGATGATATCCTCTGCCATGCAACTTTATAATCACGTTCCATCACTATGTATTAAGGAGATACTTTACATTCTTGAATTGTTGAGTTGCTAAGAATGTTCATCAAAGTTGAGGTAAAAAATAACATTTGTCCATTTCGCAATTTACCCTTCCGATACTTGTTTACAAGGCGCAACATTTATTGGATTTAAAATGTTCCAGAGAAGATGAAATAAGAAGTGTTCATTGTTTAAATTTACATAGGTAAATAACCGATGCAGTTACTTTAGCATACAATTTAGTATAGGTGAAATGTAACGGATTATTACGGGGAAAAGTAATACGTTTTCTTCACTGTTAACCTTTAAATTCAATGAGGCATTCAATCCGTTTGAGCTAGAAATGTGCTCATTGACTGAAAAACCGGGCAGGCAGTTAACCATTTGTCATTAATAATAATATAATATTATGAAAGTGTTTTCTTCAAAACGCTTTATTTATTGTTATTTGTTTACAATTCTTCGATCTATTTGTTTACACGTGTATAAAATAATAAATCATATTGAGTAATGTTTAGTTGGTTACATTTATCGATTGGTAATACTGATGCGAAAATTGCTATTACATACATTACGTAATATAGAATTTTGGATCACAATGTAATGAAAGGCATTTTTGGTTCTAGCATAAGTAACATTGAAAAACTATCTAATAGTCATTAATTTTGTCAGTGCTTCGTTATTGCACGTGGACATAACTACAATAAAAAACATATTTTATCGTTTTTCAAGTAGAGTTATATTATCGTGAAATGTACAATTTGACGGTACGTAGTAATAATATTCATTAAACGACATCAAAAAGTCGGTCCCTTTAGTCAATTTAAATTTTTGGTTCACCATATTTTTATTTGGGCTGGAAGGTTTCCCTCCCCTTTCCGCGACGCTGGTACCTACAACTGTCATTTACTTTTTAATCTGGAACAGGGTGTTTCGGCCGCTTTTTTTTTTGGACTTCGGGAAATATTCATTATATTGCATTGGGTTTTATGTTGCTGAATCATTTATAAATAGGGTATCAATTTCTTTTTCTTATTGTCATTATTTCATTATAAAAATCTAGTAAAATAGGATGGATACAGGCCTGGCCTGGAGTATGGCCTACTGATGGGCCACAAGATATAGAAAAATTATTCTCTTTTATTGTGACACGATTTCCTATTACAACATTAACTAATTAAAAGTACCTTAGTCTTTAATAATTTAAGAAAGTCAAACTAATGTTTTGTTACAAAATAATCCATATTTCAGCAATATTATGTCGTCACGATATCGAAATCGCGTGCCGATAGTTACAATATATTAAGCATCAGTATACCAAATTCACGATTTCAATACTTAATACTTATTTACACATGCATTTTTCAGGTGAAAAATTATTGTTTTGCTTAATTGCAATACTTAATAAGTCGTGTAATCATAATAAAATACTAATATTTATGTGTATTCAACAATTTTATCGTATTTTAAATATAACACATATGAAATATACTTTTATGAGAGCTTCAAGCTCCTACAAATAAAGAGGGGTATTAAGTTTTCGCAGTAGGTAACACGTCATTGAGACGTGTTGTTAAGAAAAAGGCAACGTAGTGAATAGTTCTCAGCTCTTACACAAGTAGAATCGTGCCATGCATTGATGAGCCTTCTATTGTAGAGCTATCTAAGACTAAGAAAAAACAACTTAACAGACAATATACACGTGTGATATGATTTGAGAATTTTAATAAAATATTGTTATCGTTATCAGGTTTTTACTTAATAATAAATATGTAAGCATTCACATGATAACGAACAAGACCAATAATGTTGAAAGTTTGCCAAACTTTAAGACTTGCAAAGGATAAGAGCATTACGCCTATATTACTGGCTCTTATGTCATATTATAAGGATGTACAGTGTCCGTTTGATAAACAAAAATACATCTTTGAAAATCACGATAGGCAAATAGACAATGAACTTATCGGTTTCGTTTTCCATAAACTCTTTCTCACATCAGTACTATCAACAGCTCTTAATATATGTACTCATAGTCTTTTTTCCTCCCTTTTTATTCAACTGCGAAAATGTTTGCCCTCCGTATAAAAGTGCGAAGAAGTATAAGGGTAGTCATAACACATTACATTGCATTATGCACGTGTATCTTACGTGTATTACGCAAACGAGTTGCATCAACCAAATGAAGCGTGTAGTTTGATTTACGCGAGCGTTACACGAGCGGTCCCGTAATTCAATTTGCATAGTACGTCTACGGTTGATCTGGGCTAACCCGCTTATGAAAGTTCTAGGTCATGTCAAGTAGTGTTTTCATTGGATTTTATGTGGCTTAGCTTTAAATATGTTGTGCGTATGTTCTCGTACGTAAAGGTTGGGGCTTTGGGCACGAAATGAGAGTTTACGCTTAAGTTATTTCTTATGGGATGAATGTACATATAGGAAGCAGCACATCTACCGGCCCTAATCTGTTTAAAATGTTCAGTTGAAATATAGCAATTTTTTTAATATGTAATAATTG
Source organism: Mecyna flavalis (assembly GCA_949319885.1). Lineage (NCBI taxonomy): Eukaryota > Metazoa > Arthropoda > Insecta > Lepidoptera > Crambidae > Mecyna > Mecyna flavalis. The sequence goes on from OX439426.1 coordinate 9,028,261, forward strand.
ATATTTCAGCCGTTCCAGTAGGACATAATCTAGAAATGACGTCAATGTCCCTAGGTACGCCTTTATTTTAGTACCATTGTTTTGTCATACGCCTTGTTGGGCTACTATATACTAACTATAAAGTTAGAGTAGTTAGTTGGCCATAATCTCGGGTTCAGTTTGCGGGTCAAGCCAAATTAGTTTTATATTTTTTTTTAACTTATTGTGATAACTACTTAACTCGCATATGGCGAGCGTTGATTAAGTCATTGCCTACCTTCGGAAGCCAGTCGTAGAGTCACTCAGTAACCATGATAATTACGCAATTATAAATACATCTTTGAAGCCGAATACAGAATTATTTAATTTTGATTTTACCCTCGGCAAATTTGATGTTCTGTGGTATCGAATATAAACAGGTAATAATCAACGTGCGAAACCGAAAGTTTATTTAATCGGTTTATTGTTATTAATTCCATCACCAACATCAAACATTTCGTGTGTGTAATCAATTAAACTCGGCATGTTTACGATACATAAGTACTTTGCAACGTTTATTTAGGTCGTCCATAATTATTAACAGTAACACAATTTCCATAAACAGTTCATCGTAATTTGAACCCGGGTTTTCGGTGTGTTTTAATTTGGGAGTTATTTGAATGATTCTGTCTTGGTTATTTTGCTGTAGCTCGGGGTAGCAGGATCAATAGCGGAGTGTTCCGGGGGTGGGCAAACTGCGTTCGAGCCCGATGCGAAACAAACCAGAAGTGAAAATGGGTTGATAAAAGTGTTATCTGCAGTGGAATTGGTTTTTCATGTTTGCAAGGGTCAACTAAAAAAAAATTTGGCGCCAGGAAACTAACTAAATAAGTCTCAGACATCACTTAGATAAAACTAAATTGAAAGTTACTTGTGAGTATTGGAATTAACCAATGTACTATAAATAAAATATGTTAAATAACTTTCGACATTTTTAAACACATATTTAAAAGCATAATAGCGTTTGGCAGAAAAACAATTAAAATGATTACTGTAAAATAAAATGATTATAATATGTAATAGGACAAAATTACGTTCCAGTTATACTTCTATGTACTTAGATTAGTATCAACTTTTTATTGACATCAAAGTCACTAATCGCTTATCGATTGACATACAATGTACCATCGTAAAATTATTATAATCATTAAGTGATCATTATGAGGACAATACGATGAATGATGACCGCTTTTTGTTTATGGAAGTTGCACCAAGAAATAATATGGCACGAAATGCCGGCACGTTTTATGGCACACATGACAAACATTTCTGACGTAGGCTTTGAAGACAAGCGTGTTAGCCGCCGACTGGTAGACTCCATGCTGTATTTTCCATCAGGCCAAATATTCTCAACTGGAAAACTCACCTCGGACACGAAAATTATGTATGCGACGCCTGGATTAAACACCGCTTCCAAAATGCGACCGACTGCTTTTGTGGTACAAAATGATACATAACACTAGATAATAATCACAAAATGCTTTGGGTTCGTAATTATGTACTTCTTAAGAGTAATAAATTGTTTTTGCTTTAATAAGAACGTAAAACTTGTAAGCCAATTATAATTTTGGCACACTAATCACACAATCTACCGAATGGAAACTTGCCACTACTACGGCCTCATCTATTGAGCGATATCACCATAGCACCAATGGCGTATTTGGCGATTTTGCGGCAAAGTCACTACGACTTTGCCCTAAGAAAATGCGTCATGGGTCGTTGATTTCATCGTAGATTCGAATCATACCCCGGAATAACATTCAGTAATAAACATTTTAGTTTCGTATTTTTTTTACGTTCAGTATTTCTGATACACATATCAAAAGACGTGCTTACGTTCGGTATGTAGGTAATGATGATGTTCATAAATAACTTTCCACGGGAAAAGTGACGGTGTGACTGCTCAATGTGTATCACCTTTCAAAACCATAGTAAATTACACGAAATGTGAAAATGAAACAAGAGTTAATTCCATAAGATAGTTAAACCTAGGACCTAAAGTTCACGACTGATACTTAAACAGGCAGCTATTTCTACAAAACATAAAATATTATAAAGATGTTTAGGTACTATTGGATACTGACACTTTTATTTTACTTTGTTTACTAATTTGTTCCTACACGTATATTGAAATTCCATAGTCCGAAATGAATTGGTAAAATTGCAAATTCTGTCTGAATATAATTTACATTTTTATGGGCGTTACTTTTTAGTTACGTAAATTGAAATGCGCAAGGTATGTATGTCATTTTAAAGATATATTTTTGAATATGGAATTACTTTTTAAAAGGTTGATTGCTAAAGTTAAAGCATTATTTTTCTGAACAGATTCATGACTTAAAAATGCTGGCAGCATACAAACTATTGACATGTAAATGTACTCATGTTGCAAAACAAATGCTTTACATTTTAATTTTTTGAATATGAAATAGTTAAAAATGAAGATTTCTTCACACTGCTTTTTCTTGCTGTTTATAGCGAACATTAGGCACGAGATTGTATCGTAAAAGTAATAATGGCAATAGAATCTAGATGGTATCGTCTGTTGTGGGTTTTAATGTTTGAGGATTTCCGTTGACTTGGCGTTGTCCAAATAATATTATATTACCAGTATATATGCACAAGTAGTTAATTAAGGTATAATGAGTAGATTTACATGTAGGTACGTACTTTTATAAGACAGTAGTATAATAATTAGAGGTAAAGATAGATTCGATTCCCATGCAGATTGATACAAAACAAAAATAGGGAAAAGAACATGTAGTGGGAGGAATTGACTTGATACTGATAATTTTGGGAAACACCACTAATGTTTGGAAAAACATGAAACATGTTAAAACATATTTTACATGTTTCATCCTCTACTAATTTTTACTAATTTTAAATTAAAAGTACGGTGCCCCGCACTAGTCGGGGAGATTGACATAATTATAGTTTTTCCGCGCTTGCAATGTATAATGCCTGCATAACGATACCTTTGGGTTCATTTGGCGTAAAGACCATTTTGGCCAAATTGAGTTATATATATCATTTTTTTCAGAATTTTTTTCTCTATCGATCTGTCTATACGAAATAATGAAATTCGCAAAAAAAATGTTTATACGACCCACATTTTTCTTACTATAATGTCTTGCAAAACGTAAATTCACAGTGTAAATGCCAAATAATTATTTTTTGTAGTATTGTTTATGATGTATCCACCATGATTTATATCACTCCTGGGCGTACAAGTCGACGTTAATCGTATATGGTTTTTACGCCATAGTATTGTAAACGTAATCCATTATATCGTTTAAATAAGACGTCGTAAATCCAAAAGTTCAATAGCGTATTGATGTAAAGACCACGTTCATTGCAAAAAGCACTTTACGCCCAACACACAAAGCATGAAACTAAAAAACTTACGTGGCACAAGTCAACGGAACAGCGACATAAAGAAAAGCGAGATAGATCGATACCTTTGGGTTCATTTGGCGTATCAACTAAAACCTGACTATTCAGGAGAGTAGAAAAAAAATGTATTTTTTAATAAAAACTTATAACTTTTTTGTTTTTGAAGTTATAAAGAAATGACCTACAGGTAAGATTCTTAGAATTACGGAATGTAGAAGGCTAAATTATCACAACATACCTATCTTCTTTGGTTTAGAAATTAGCCTTGGATATACGTCCAAAAAAAATTTTTTTTTGTTTATACCACCCACGAATATTGTAATAAAATTTACTGTGTACGTCGTATATCCAACTTTGGTAAATTTTAAACTACAATTACTGACGTAAAAACCCATAGTTGTAGATTTTTTTGTATTAAAAGCCAGTTATAATCATAGAACAATTGAAATCTGACTATTAAAAACAATCCTATTGCTCCCAAAATATGTAGGAACTTAATAATTATTGTAAGCCTCATGCCTAAATTATGATCGATTTAAATAAAATAAAACTACCCTAAAACGAAATCAATATTTATTCTTATCGTGGCATACTGACTGTTATAACAGTAACAGTTTAACAAAAAACATCTTGATTTAAATTAAATAAAAAATACTTTTTTTATTATTTAAACTTTAATGCACAATCAAGAGTACTTAGGGTGGACCTAATGCCAAATGGCATTCTCTGCCAGTCAACCTTTGGGCCAAGCAGAAAAAATCTATTGTAGGTAGTGTTAATGGGCTAAAAAGCAGGCTGAAAATAATGCAGTGAACTATTGTATAATTATATAATATAAACAACTAAATCCTCAACAAATTAATATAGCGTAGGTATAACATAAATATGATACATAAATAATAATAATAAAACCAAAAAGAAAGATTCAATTCAATTCAATTCAATTTTTATTAAAATTCTTAGAACTATTCTGTCAGCTAGTACAAACATTTTCTTAAGATATAATTAACTTTATGAGCCTGAACTAGGAAATCCTGTGTTTCAGGCAAAAATATAAATTTAATTCTAATGATCTACAAATAATTATATCACTTAGTGAAATAGGCAGACACATTGACAGTGACAGTGAGATGACACAGTTAATGATTGGGACAGGTGGATGACGATGCTAGGGTTTGGAGATAATGTTTTCGGAGAAGGATTTTAGAAGCGGAGGAGCGGGAAGAGCATTCCAAAGTCTAATAGACGTTAGACAAAAAGAGTACAAAGCCGGACCGGTACAAAGGAGAAGCTAGAACTGTATTATTCGAGGAGCGTAGCTGACGGGAATGTGTCGAGCTAAGAAGCTTGAACTTCGAATTAAGGTAAGCCGGAGCGTGTGATCGTTTTGGATAGAAAAGAGAGTAGTAAGAATTCTGACATTACGTCGAAATGGGATAGGTAATCAATTAAGCTTGGTGCGATAGGAAGAAACGTGATCAAACTTACGTAAGTTGAAAATGAACCGAATACCATAGTTAAATAAACGATCTAACTTGTCGAGAAGATCTTTGTTTAAGTCAGAAGTACACCCATCCGCGTAATCAATTAAGGGAAGATTAAGGGCTTGAACAAGAGAGATTTTAGTGGGAATTGGAAGGAAATTTTTAAAATCTGTACAGAGCTCGCAAAGTGGAAATTACTTTACGACTCAGTTCACCTATATGTACAGACCGACTTAGTGTATTGTCGATATGCAGGCCTAAGTCTTTGACACTACTGCAGAAGGGAATAGGTACTATCGAGGTCACCCGCGCGTGATCACCCTAAAGGCTAAAATCCTGTGCAGTATTTTCACGTTTACAAGCGCCGCTCCTAAAAAGTCACGATGCGCGTGCACGGTATATTTTTCCAAAAGTGATCACGCGCGGGCGACCTCGATCGTACACCATCAAAGAGGGGGCAAAGTGTCTATGTCAAGCCTACGAATATAGTATACAATAATGGCTTGACATTTATTCGGGTTTACTGCTACGCCAAACCGATCAGACCAACCAGCGATGGAGCACAAATCTTTGTTGACAGCAGCTATGGCAGAGTCAATACCGCCTTGAGGGACGCCTGTGCTAAAATCGCACCAGCACAATACTGTCTGATCAACCTTCACCGCTTGCCGGCGGTTACGGAGAGAAGAGGCAAACCATTGAATTGATAATTGATAGAAGGACATCATGATCGCAATATTAAAGGCGTTGGAGAAATCAATGAGGACAAGCACAGTTAACATGCCTTCCTCCATGCCGTCTCTAATATACTCTGTTACCTTAAGTAGAGCTGTGCTGGTGCTATGACAGGGGCTAAACCCAGATTGAAATTGACAAAGAAGATTGTTATTAAAAATATAGTTGAAAAGTTGGGAGTGCACAACTGCTTCCAGAATCTTGGAGAGGAAAGGTAATATGGAGATGGGCCTAAAGTTGTTGAGATTAACGGGATTCGATATCTCAGGGAGAGGAATAATGTGTGCTTTGCACCAAATTGCTGGGAAAACCCCACAGGTAAGGGAGAAATTAATAATATGAGTAATGACTAGGAGTATGTGATCGAGTAGAACCAACACCATAATAGTACGACTGATCTCGTCATAACCAGTGGCTTTGGATTTAAGGGAGACTATAATTTTTAGAATTTGATCCGAAGAGACAATAGAGAGAGTAAAGGAATCTATCTGAAGAGGGGACAGGGAAGTAATCTCAGAGACAGTAAGAAGTTTTCTGGTATGATCTAAGAGGAAGTAGAAAAATGGATGTTTAAATCATCGCAAGAAAAAGAAGTACCAGAGAATGAAGCCTAGAATGCTGCACACTGACGGCCTAGAATGCTCATAAGTTAAGTTATGCCTTATTACTATAATTAAGTAGAAGTTTGAATCATTAAGTGTCATATTATGATTTTTGTTTCGGTTTCGGTTTACGTGACAATGTTGTTTTTTCATTTAATTTTAATTTAGATTATTTTTTTGTTAAACTGTTTAACAGTCAGTATGCCATAATAAGAATAAATACATATTGATTTCGTATTGGGGTAGGTTTATTTTATTTAAATCGAATATAGTTTAGGCATGAGGCTTACAATTATTAAGTTCCTACATATTTCGGGAGTAATAGGATTGTTTTTAATAGTCAGATTTCAATTGTTCTATGATTATAACTGGCTTTTAATACAAAAAAATCTACAACTGTGGGTTTTTACGTCAGTAATTGTAGTTTTAAATTTACCAAAGTTGGATATACGACGTACACAGTAAATTTTATTACAATATTCGTGGGTTGTATAAACAAAAAAAAATTTTTTTTTGACGTATATCCAAGGCTAACTTCTAAACTAAAGAAGATAGGTATGTTGTGATAATTTAGCCTTCTACATTCCCTGATTCTAAGAATCTTACCTATAGGTCATTTCTTTATAACTTCAAAAATAAAAAAGATATGATTTTTTATTAAAAAAAAAAAACGTTTTTCGGCTCTCCTGAAAAGTCAGGTTTTGGTTTATACGCCAAATGAACCCAAAGGTATCGATAATATTGTAAAAGTATATTAAATTGTAAAAATCAATGGAAATGTATTTATATCTAACAGCAAACACAAATACTGTGCTGTCCGTTTACGTTTGCATCGGTAACACCACACACATTTTAACAAAATAAAATACGTCGCAAAATATAAAAGTGTACGTAACTGTCCTCGTAACCTTATAATATGGCATTGACTATGAACGAATTTAATTCTGACAATGTACCTATGTACAAACAACGTATTCCCATAAACGTTATATTAAGGCAGGCAACTTTCAAACTAACCATACCATACGTTCATAATTAAAATCAAACGAAACTAAATGCGTACGAGAATTCATTCAATGAGTAAATAAAAACAGTGAAGGACATTAGACGTATGGAGTTGATGAATAAATTGTATTTAAGTAATTATCTTTATTGTATAAAAACTTTGTTTTAATAGGATTCTGATGCCGTTAAAATAGAGAGTAAGCTTTTGCTTAGATAAGACAGTTTGGCGTTAGACAGTTTCTAATATGCTTCTTACAAATTGTTACTTGCGTGTGACAGCTTTGCTAGTAATTGGCATCAGATCAAGTGATAAAATATCTTAGGAATCGCCAAAATTCCAGTAGATTGGTTCTTAGAAAAATCAAAACGAGAGAGAGCGTCAGCAGATGACTGGTTTTGTGTGTCGCTCTATGAACCTTTATGAGTTTACAGGCTATATTTTTAAAATATTTGTGGATTTTCCTGATTAACTTTGGTTACTTAAAACTATTGTAACAAAAAGCTAATATAAAAGAAACTAATGTTACTAACAGTTTTACAGAAATAATTAAATGCGGATGGGTATGTAGTAAAAAATGTTAATAATACATATAAAAACACTGTGAACGATGATATTGTTTTTTTTTACGTATTAGAAACAAATATGTGAAACGCTGTGGAGCAATTACAGCAATTCCCGTTTGAATTCCAGATATGTTAAAAGATTAAACAATCAATTATGCGTCACATAGACTATTGACTCTATCTTTTTACCGTTTCATATTTAAAACTACCAATACCGATTTTGGTACTTTTAAAATATGATACTGTTTGCCAACAGAAAAATGAATTTATTATTCTTTAGCAATCAGAGAAATAGGCCAATCTGATACTCACAAAGTGAGTAACACACTCGATGATAAATTACACACCGTATTACAAATGCAAGAAGTACACGTTATTAGTTACGTTATTTTAATGCATTAGCAATACGGGAAATGGTTATAGCTCACAAGTAACCGGAACGATGATGCAGAGATGGCTTAAAAAGATTATAGTAAATAACAAAACAATTAAACATGTAGGCGCAATAAAACTACCAACTTATCATTGTGATCAACATGATAATATGTAGAAAGATTTTGATAGCTTTAAGAAATCAAGTATTAAAAAGATGAAACATTGCGTTTATGGAGTACAATATTGAGCGTTTAGTTCAAGGAATGGACGGACACCGGGACAATAGGTATTATGTGTGGAGGAGCCATGCTGCAGACAGTTTCTGACTGACAGACAGTCAAAATTCCTTAACAACTCAACCTGGGAAGTACCAAAAGTATTTTGTTAAACCAGCCTGATAATCTTATGTGATAGTTACTTTCAGGATTGCAGAAGACATTACCACAAAAGATTGTATTCCATAATTTCAATGATACAAGTAAGATTGAAATAATAGTGAAGTGAAACATGTGTTTATGGAACCAGACTGAGCTAAGATTAAAAATTGTATCAGATAGCAGATAAATGCGAGTTAAATACTTCAATTAAAATTAACGATCTCTTATATTTTTATAATTTTTAAAGCATATTGCCTGCTTATTGGCGATATTAATACAAATATATTAGAAAAAATTCAATTTGTCCAGGTATCAGGCGGGACTCGAACCCACGTCCCTCGCTGTCCGGGCGAGTGCACTACCAACTATGCTACCGAGACCTTAGTGGACCCGTTGAATTTCTTCTAGTATTGATTTACGCTACGGCAGCGCCATCTCTTCAATGTTGCAGTAATTACTACTTACAACATCCGAAAGGAATACTTTTACAAGTATTTACCAATCTAAATAAATACTAGAAGAAATAAATAAATACTAGAAGAAATTCAACGGGTCCACTAAGGTCTCGGTAGCATAGTTGGTAGTGCACTCGCCCGGACAGCGAGGGACGTGGGTTCGAGTCCCGCCTGATACCTGGACAAATTGAATTTTTTCTAATATATTTGTATTAATATCGCCAATAAGCAGGCAATATGCTTTAAAAATTATAAAAATATAATGTATAAATAATCTCTTCTCAAAGATTGGTAAATACTTGTAAAAGTATTCCTTTCGGATGTTGTAAGTAGTAATTACTGCAACATTGAAGAGATGGCGCTGCCGTAGCGTAAATCAATACTAGAAGAAATTCAACGGGTCCACTAAGGTCTCGGTAGCATAGTTGGTAGTGCACTCGCCCGGACAGCGAGGGACGTGGGTTCGAGTCCCGCCTGATACCTGGACAAATTGAATTTTTTCTAATATATTTGTATTAATATCGCCAATAAGCAAGCAATATGCTTTAAAAATTATAAAAATATAATGTATAAATAATCTCTTCTCAAAGATTGGTAAATACTTGTAAAAGTATTCCTTTCGGATGTTGTAAGTAGTAATTACTGCAACATTGAAGAGATGGCGCTGCCGTAGCGTAAATCAATACTAGAAGAAATTCAACGGGTCCACTAAGGTCTCGGTAGCATAGTTGGTAGTGCACTCGCCCGGACAGCGAGGGACGTGGGTTCGAGTCCCGCCTGATACCTGGACAAATTGAATTTTTTCTAATATATTTGTATTAATATCGCCAATAAGCAGGCAATATGCTTTAAAAATTATAAAAATATAATGTATAAATAATCTCTTCTCAAAGATTGGTAAATACTTGTAAAAGTATTCCTTTCGGATGTTGTAAGTAGTAATTACTGCAACATTGAAGAGATGGCGCTGCCGTAGCGTAAATCAATACTAGAAGAAATTCAACGGGTCCACTAAGGTCTCGGTAGCATAGTTGGTAGTGCACTCGCCCGGACAGCGAGGGACGTGGGTTCGAGTCCCGCCTGATACATGGACAAATTGAATTTTTTCTAATATATTTGTATTAATATCGCCAATAAGCAGGCAATATGCTTTAAAAATTATAAAAATATAATGTATAAATAATCTCTTCTCAAAGATTGGTAAATACTTGTAAAAGTATTCCTTTCGGATGTTGTAAGTAGTAATTACTGCAACATTGAAGAGATGGCGCTGCCGTAGCGTAAATCAATACTAGAAGAAATTCAACGGGTCCACTAAGGTCTCGGTAGCATAGTTGGTAGTGCACTCGCCCGGACAGCGAGGGACGTGGGTTCGAGTCCCGCCTGATACCTGGACAAATTGAATTTTTTCTAATATATTTGTATTAATATCGCCAATAAGCAGGCAATATGCTTTAAAAATTATAAAAATATAATGTATAAATAATCTCTTCTCAAAGATTGGTAAATACTTGTAAAAGTATTCCTTTCGGATGTTGTAAGTAGTAATTACTACAACATTGAAGAGATGGCGCTGCCGTAGCGTAAATCAATACTAGAAGAAATTCAACGGGTCCACTAAGGTCTCGGTAGCATAGTTGGTAGTGCACTCGCCCGGACAGCGAGGGACGTGGGTTCGAGTCCCGCCTGATACCTGGACAAATTGAATTTTTTCTAATATATTTGTATTAACGATCTCTACATAAAGACTTTGTATTTATGTGAATATTTCATATCCCTTTCGTGGCTAACTATTATTTAATGTGCAAAGAATTCATTTGGGTAGTTCAGTGGGATTTATTTAGATTTTCCCATGTGCAATTTGTAATTACACTATTTATTTGCTGGTACGTTTATATTTGCTTCAAACTTGTTTTTTTTTATGCCAACTTTAAAGTGTAATGTTCTGTGTTTAGGTTTAGGCAAGGAGTGGACAGGTATACCTATCCTAGATTTCTTACTTGAAAGAAGGAGATAATGTTGTGACTAAAGACGTGTTCCTAAAGATCGAAACATGTCACCCGATCTTCTGCGTTTGCAAATAACCTTTCCATAGCTTTAGTTACTGTTATTAATAGCTTCTTTATGCTTCTTTATCTTATGTTTATATAGTTTTCATCAATTAGTAGGTACACCATATTATTATGACTCGATGATTGGTTACCATTTTGGTAACTATTACGATAAATTAACATACCCATAAGTATAATTATGTATGACTATGTAATATTGTTACCCAACGTTTTGAATTTACTGATATGTAGTCCGCTTAGTACTAATGGTCGGACGGTGAGATGTGGGAGTCAGGAGCCGTTGTCATTAGTCCAGCGTCACCAATGCATTCCCATCGTGCCGCGATGTAAATACGTGGAATTCAGCACAATTAGTGTGAGTGCAAGACAGGTGCGGTAATGTCAGCGGGATTCCATGGTCGCCTCTCAAAAAACTAAGGTTTTAGCAAGGAACGTCGGTCAACAATTAACCGGCTGAAAAATGTCGCCCGACATCCTCGGCAAATAAGCCGGGCCTAGACACCTGCTCCTGTATAAAATACTTAGGGTGGGAGCATACGGATCAAATAAGGAATGTTGCGATCGATTTGCTTGCGCGTCCCCGCCTCTTAGTCTGGAATATCGAATAGGTGACGCGGTTAATTGATGGAGCTTTTTAACCGAGTGGAGGCCGATCACCGGCCATACTACTTTTGGTATATTTTTAAAGGAGAATGACCGGTTCTGGACCAAATGCTGCCCAAGCATGGGAACACTTTAATTTGTTTCCTTACATGAATAGTTATAAAAAAATATAAAATAAAAAAAATCCTGCCACGGATTTATAAATAAATAAATAAATAAATCCTGGACCACTCACACCAATTATTTAGTCCTATACAGAGCATTGCTCGTATTACAGGTATCTAAATAACGGATTAGTGCCTAGTTTGGTTTTTGGGGTGGGCTAGGCACCAAGACGTGAGACGTTCTGCATTATTTTTAGATACAATAATCTTAGACTTACCTAGACGACATGTTAGTGCCTACATGAGGTATTATAACATAAGGTAATTATCATTTTTGTTATGTTTATCATCTCTGTAAACCATTTTTTTCAAATAAATCCATTGTTTATATTATACACTCTTTTATTTTCAAAATAAGCTGTTGGTTATGATTTTTGTTAATGTAAGACCTCTACATTCAAAAATTTTTTTTCTTAAAACTCCTGGGATAGATTTTGAAGCGCTTTGAGTTATCTACTAGTATTAATCTAAGGAACATTGTGCACTATGTCTCAATGTTGGGCGGCACTTGGTCCAACGTCCATACATAGATGGTCAATGTCCTTTAGAATTATGTTTTCCTACAAGCCCTTTTTTATTTTTAACAAAATAAAAACTTACGTTTTTGAACGATACTTGACAAATATAAACTTAAAATTCGAAGACTTTACGGGTAAAACAAATGAAAATTAATTGAGCTGTCAAAATGCGTTATTATTAAAACAATAGGTTCTTTGGCAAAACGAAAACATCATTATTGTTTTCGTAACCAAGAAGTTAAAATTAGCTCATCAATTGAATAAATTACGTAACACATTCATGCATTGTTTTCACTTCATTATTATTACACTTCTAAGAACTAATTATTATCAGCAGTGTATTCTTCGCCCTATAATAACAGCAAGTACTTCATCTTGATTCATTTATAAGAAGACCTGTTAAAATAAGGCCAGCTAAATATACACACGTTGCTTGATATCCATCAAATTGTTCCAAGCAACTGCCTTTAATATTATGTGATAGCTATCGTTCCTATCGCTTGATTAGATCACGCTTCACCGTATTTAGAAATATCGCTTTCGTGATCTTCTAATGACTTATTTTGAACGAGAGTGCGCAAGTTCATATTATGTGTAGAGGATCTCGTGTATTTGACTAGGATTGTTGAGTTGAGTAGAAATAAAATAAGGATGATTGCGGGTGCCCATGGGCAGTAATGACCGCTTTCAATCAGGAGTCACTCTTGCTCTTTTGCTTTCCTAAAAAATCTCTACTTTAAACTTCATATGTAAAGAGGATCATATTATGTGTTAAACTATTTGAGATGATACTAATATGAGGGTGGATAGAACGAATTTATATGTAAGCACTTTTTTTAATCTCCCTACTCCCTCCATATTTTATTTTCAAAGGCAGGCAACGGATTTGACACCTTAGTCGCAGGTTTCCATTTGTAGTAGTAATCGTTTACCATCACGTGTCACTCTCCCTGTCTCATTTACATATAAAATTTGAACAGTAATCTAAGTATTACATTTAAATAGAGCGCAAAGTTGCTTGATCAATAATATTATAGTTCATTATTGAGCTGTTCCACACATATTACCTGCAAATGGTAAAATATTAATGACGGTTTACCTTAGCCTGAATGAAAAAAGATAGACATGCAGTGTGAAGTTAATTACGACCACAAAGCTTGTAATATTAGCTGGATAAGCAGATATTAAGTACAACATCATTAAATTTGCCTAATGTACTTTTTGCTAAGATGATATCCATAACTCAATCAAAACTTTGAATGCCCATGTAAGACGCTATTATAACACATAATATGTAAGAAGTAAAAACACGAAGAGAGACCGGATTCCTCTTTTTATTCCTATAACATAATATAATGCTGCGTCACGTTATTTTCAAATCACGTATATAAGGAAAGAGATAAGTAGCTTTTTTTATGGTGAACTCTATCCCGCATTTGTTAACGACGCGGTGATTCTGCCAATGTCAAAATTTTAATGTTTGGTGAAATTTTATTTTTGACATTTAGAATGCCGTGGCCAAATGTAATGCTTTCAAGTCTTCTGACATGCGAACCATAGATTTGGGAGGGGATCACATAGAGCTAAAATCAAAACCAAATTACTCCATCGAGTTCCTTAGTACTAATTCTCAACCAATATGACATATTCATACAAACGAGAAATGGCATGCATTAGTAACTTCGACTTTACAAAACGCGTTACAAATTCGAATAGTGTAAAGGTATAGCTTATTCCCTTTTCATACGTTTTCTCATATTTTCTTTATTATTGTGCAGCCGACAGCCCCTAAGATGTCACCTGACGTTGACAAATCGAAAGGCGAACGCATTACGACATGCCTACGTACTAGGGTTAACTGCAAGCAACTTCATACCCACTCATACGTCCACTGTAACCACAGTTACAGAGACCATATACCTCAGGACAGTCCGTGTAACTACAGTTACATTTTTAAGAATTCGCGCCCGCCGATTGTTTTTTTCTTTTTCTTATCGCTGTGGATGTTTATAGTCTGTAGTGTTGCTGGTTTTTGACGCTCTATGATATGTACCACACCTTATTTCAAGTGGAACATAACTTCGGCTCATGGCTACAAAAAAACAAAATTGTCAAGTTGCTTGTTGTTTTTGTGGATCAGTGCGCGAGTGACTCTAGCTATTTTATTCGAGAAATCATGCCGTAAGTAATAAAATATTATTGTTTTGTATATCAAAATATTTATAATCTTACATATTTTCATATTTTATAACATTATGTGCGATTCCAGTCAGTTTTTAAGTAAAAATTTGGATTAAAAATAGGTAAGTGACTCTGTGTTTTTATTAGTGAATAATTGGAAGATCTAAAAAAGTTCTTATATTATATCGTAATTAAATGTTTTAATATGAAAACTTATTAATATTATAGCCTGGTTATTACCATACTTTCTTGAAATATTCCATATTTCATTCTGGATTAGACAATTTACCATACGTGAACTTCGATTTCACAGATCATGTAGCTTTAGTTTTTATTTTATTTGTAATATTTTAAGATGATTTATAATGGGATTTTGGTTCCAAATGAAAGGCCATTAAATTACCTAAAACCCAAAATTGTTTTAACATTGTAAACGTCAAAAATATCTAATAAAAAAAATATTTAAATTGAAAACTAGGACAAAATTAGCATTTCTTAAAGTTCACTGTAAGATCATTAATAGAATATAATGTTAAAATCAAACATAACTATTGCCTAAAAATCGTCAACTAATAAGCCTTTCATTAGTATTTTTCATTTTGCGATATTTGAGTTATTTACTGAGTAATAAGCATTTATTTAGCATACGTCTCCTATCGATTTTATTTTGCGCGTATCACGTGACTCGCGGACTGTCCTGACAACCTTGCGAAACGCGCGCGGACGTTTGAGTGGATACATATGTATTTATTGGACGTGCAGCCGTCTAATATAAAGTAAATTGGGATTTTAATGCTCGTCTCAATTTTAACTGTGAACAAAGATCATCATTGGCTGGTGTGTCTAAGTAGCCTAAATAAAATTAAAGTTTAATATATAACTAGATCAAGCCAAAGAAGGAGAGGACGTCATGCTCCCTCTTGGATAAAGAAATAATAGTCTTACTTAGGACGACGTGCTAGTAACGTGTACGCAATTACTAAACTTCTATCAATATCATATGGTAAAACTAAACAAAAAATTTCTATGATTTTACTACATATAGTAGATTGACAACCCTGTCCACGTATCCATCATAGTTGCAGGATATAAATAGCTTCGAGCGAAGGTACGGGTACAGGCCTGACACAAATATTCCACGTATTGTGTAATCAATAGCCACAAAGAAACCAAGAAATATGCCTGGAAAACTTCATCTGAGTTCGAATGAAGTCGCGAACTTAATTTACAACATGTCTTTTATTTTCCTTTGTAAACAAAACAAACATGTAAAGCTTAAAAAGTAATACGAAAATAGTACTGTTTTGTTCCTTATATCGAATTTTGGCCTAAGCCTACAATTATAATTCAAAAACAATAACGTGACAGATCTCTGATTATTTAAAGGCATTATTATTATGTAGGCACACTTTTAAGTTTACGGGTCCATAAGGACACAGTCCTTCGAAGCATGCATGGGCCATAGCCAACACACAGAGGCTTATTTATATGACTTGGCTTGCACGATTCGACTTGGAAAGTCTATAGCGAAACTATAACCGAAAAACCTATGGAAACTTTGGAATCAGACGTAAGAATAATGCAGATGATTTTATCATCATTTAACAGCTTAATTAATTTGACATCCTTTTCCGTGAATATATTGGTTTCAATTAACTGAACCAAATGTTGATGTTTACAATATTCACTTTTTACAACACTGAACCATAATTTCCCTATTGTTATACGATGTAAACAAATGAAATGACTAACAAATAACCAATGAGCAATAGGTTCATAGGTATGTACATACTTGTTAATGAATGAGCGTCCGCGAATCGAATATGCTACGTGCCGCGATGGCGATTCACAGTTAGGCAGAATACCTATGTAAATTTGGAATGGCCAGGAAATATATAGCTAAGTACTTTCGAAATTAGGAACAAAGTAATCGTAAATATAAACAATAGATTTATTACGTTCATAGTAATTTGTGGCGAGATTTGTACTGAGCTCGACAGTTGAGATACATTGATATATTAATGAATTTAATGCGTAAAGCGAAGAGACATCAATCAAGAAAAAGAGGTAGTAATTTTTTTTGTGATTAGTTTTCGGAAATAGCTCGGGTTTTTTGCAAGTGTAGTGATTAAGGCCAGTACCTATCATCCTCACGATTTGATTTTTGATGAAGGCCTTTGCCCAGGGGCACCGCCGATACTAGTCTACTATCTTATAAAATTGAAGTCTGACTTTTCACACTGTTATGATATGACCTTTAACATGGTTTGTGTACTTGTACTCGTGTCAATTTTGTTTTAAACAATTTTACAAGCCCAAGAGGTAAGGTAATATAATATTCACACATTCTTGTAATGAGATTGAAAGGTGATCGAGCCGTATAAATATTAGTATAAAGCCAAGTGACATGAGCTCCTATGTGAACGTGATATACATATAAATGAGAAACCAAATAATACCAGTTCCTTTAAACTATAATTTTATTTGATAAACTTTCTTTACCAATCTATAGTATGTCAAGTAATGAGTCAGGCTTAACCCTTCCCTTTTACCAATTTTACTAAGTACTTAGTGGTTAGTAGCTTGGAATGCTTCGATGGTTCTGTTTGCCTCATTTATCACGGCTTTGTGAGAACAATATCAATAAAGGATTCATTGAAAACCAATAGCGACCTTTCAAACTATCATTATGCTAGGGTTGGCGGCTTTTATTGCCATTGTATTCAATACGACCAATTCAAGTTTGGAGGAGGATCGCAACTTGGCAGTGCAAGGGTCGTTCCTTGCAACTGTCAAAGCTAAACATGGTTTAGTACCTAAACAGTTAAACTGAATTATGACATTGATATTTGTTTGTGCTTAAGGCGATGTATAAAATCTTCTAAATAGTTATAAATATTCATTGCGAATAAACTATACTTACTCCGCGAAATTTTAATTATAACAATAATATGTAAAAATAATATATTATGATAGTTTTTTTTTTATTTTGCTTCCGGTTTTAGTGTGTTTATGTGTGTCTGTGTGTCTTACTTACATAATATCCACGACAGTGCATGGTTAATGCATTTTCTCCCAACAAAAACTAATTTAAAACCAAACAGTACCTATGTTCCGCTACAGATACCAAAAATTGTACGAGTATTTGTGCTACGATTCCTGTATTTTCAATGGACTTCGACCTCTACCCTGTGACAGAAACACAGCATTGGGTTGCGGGTCGCGTATCTGTGCTCACGTAACATTCCCCAAATGGCTGGACGGAAGGGCCACTGACTCAGCGGCCTCAGGCGTCGCCTATTCAACGCCAAACCTGGCCCGTGCCTTTCATCAATACACCTCAGCTTAATATGACTTATACGTGACCACGCTTGTTGGGTTTTGACGGAATTGGTACGTAGTTCAATGGTATTGGACGGGGCAGTATTGAGTGTTTTTGAAACCTTAAATTCGGTAAATTAAAATATAATATTTTTTACTATAACCACAAAGAGTAATAAAAACCAAATATATGTAAATGTCTACCTCTGCTTATACATACGAGTATTGAGCAATTGGTACAAAGCAGTTATTTTGAAATCACAAAAACAAATAGACACTTGAATTTGCAATTTCTCTGTGTATAGCTTTTGTATAAACGTTTGATTTAATTTGCACATAAATAAGACTATTTGCGCGAGAAACTAATTAAAGGAACAAGCGGTATTAAAATCCATCGATAAATGGTTTTCCATCCGTAGAATCAGTTCATTGATACAGATAATATTCGACAAGGCAGCATTTATTAACATCTCTCTTTATGACGCGCTTTATTTAAACTTTTCCTGATCGCATACTTGTACTTGGAATCTAAATTAACTAACTATTATGTAAATATTGTAATGTTTAAATTACTTGTCATGTGGCATTCTCATTTCCTGTCCTGACAAAACAAAGTTCATAAACATCGGACATGATACATGTTACAATGTAAACATTCGTAGTAAAGTAAAAGCCATGTTCATTTACTCTGCAGAAAATCATTTTCTAATGTTTCCTGGTTTTTAGATTGCATAATTATTAATTAATTCGCTGCTCACTGGCTCGATGGCGGTTTGCGCATTTGACTTGTGACTCTGCATTGATTTATTTGTCACATCTAAAAATGTAAAGGGTAATATTTTGAAAGTACGAGTAATACGCCTATTCCAAGTACCGATTCGAAGCAGTGTGTGTTTTTAAAATTCATGATGTAAAAATAAATAGAAAGGAATATTTTTTTATTAAATACCAACTTATTTATGTAGGTATCCCTGTTGTGGGTACATTATTAGATACACTCTTTATTATTGTATCTTCCACATTAGAGTTATAAGTTAACCACAAAGAAACCCAAAAATACTCTAAACTTGAGAAAGCTTGTTATTTAAACAACATTGCACACATAACGACATAAATAACTGGTACTAAAGTAAAGACGCAAACCACAGCTCACTATTTCAACGTTATGTCCCTCTAACTCACAAATGATGGTCACGTTGTACATGACGTAACGTGTTGATTGATTTGCATTTGTATCGGCAGCGGGCCTTATACGGAAGCGCAGAGACAGGTGTATTGATCGTTGCATTCGAGATTTAGATTTGTTTATGAGGTGTTATGTGAATGGCGGTCACCAAGGGAGCAGTTTACGTAAGATATTACGAAATAAGGGTATGGCTTATTGGTCTAGTGGTTCCAGTATTTTTTATGCTATTTCAGTTGACCAACACGCACACAGCGGCGGTCTTGTTGGTCACACCACACATTTTACCGGAAAACATCACTCAGTCAATATGCTGCCCTGATGTAAGCTCTTTTGATCTCTAAGCTTTTAATTTTAAGTGTACCTACTGACGCTAATTTCATTTGAAGGGGGAAGAAACTAGTAAGATCGGGAACGAAAATTGAGCCCAAGATCTTTTGGTTTTTAAACACAGATATGGGTCCGCATAAAAAAGGGTTGCAATGCAATGTTCGTTGCTAAGCATTGACGACCTCTGCCTGCAACCGATCTTTTCATTTTTTTTTTATATTTTTCCTAATAATTTGCACACGTGCGTGTGACTACCAAAGTACGAGTGAAAATAACACAGTATTTATTAGAAGAAATACTACTTGCAAAATTGTAATGCGTTCCATAAGAAAACTGGATGAAACAGATAAACGACGCTTAATTCACGCGATTATCCGCTGCCGTCGTTCCTACAACTAGCCCGCATTAAGTTCAAGTCTAGTATTACAAGTACCCAATAAATGTACTTAATGTTTGCCAAGTGAAAGGTTTTACGACGCAGCTGATTGCTTCTAATCTTGACTTATGCAGTTTATAAATGAACATTAGAGTTATCTAAACGCTGCATTAAATGCTTTCATTACCATTGGCACAAACAAATGTGTCATTTTACACACTATTCCGGTATTAAATACGGAAATGTGGTCGTAAATAAAATATATAATTAGCGCTGGGACAAATAATGTGAAAAACATTTCCATTTATTTTATTTGAGTTTAATTTATTTTTCATTATATTGTACGTCGCTTATTTATTTTTATGTATAGTTTTATGATCAAGTAAGTAGGGAAATTACTTATTAAACTGACTTAAAGAAAACAAAGTTTTAAGCTCATATACCTCGGATGAGTGAGTAGTTAAATTTTTCTTTTACTTATAACAGGAATATTGATTATATTTATGTTTATTATTTTGAAATGATAAAACAACTACAAAATTGTAAAAAATTAAAGTAA
Source organism: Mecyna flavalis (assembly GCA_949319885.1). NCBI lineage: Eukaryota > Metazoa > Arthropoda > Insecta > Lepidoptera > Crambidae > Mecyna > Mecyna flavalis. Next base: position 9,048,576 of record OX439426.1, read on the forward strand.
AATAATCACTTCGATGATTAAATAATCTTAAAATAATTACTTCGAAAATAAGAACTTCTTATGATTTTCGAAGTAATTATAATGAAAAGCACTTTTTTGATCTTACCGTAAACACTCCATACAAACTTTTACACATAACTCATACATAACGCAATCCAATTGAGATCTGCTATACACGTAAGTCTGGTTGTGTTCAATCAAGTTCAGATTCCTACAGTTATCCTGCTATGCTTCCTGGTGAAGCGTGTCTCAATGGACAGCCGTGATGGCCACTTACCGTCAGGTGGCCGAGCGTCTGTCTATCAACCTATGAAGTTTAAAGAAATATTGACATTATGCTGTCGCAAATAAGGTAAGAAGTTTGTCACCGGATCATGTTAATGCAGCCTTATGAGGTGCGTTGCTGAATGAATTTCCTTCCTTATTGGACACGCGTTTTAATTATAGTTAGAAGTTGTTTAAGTATAATATGTCAGTACAACACTGAGATAAATTATAAGGTGGTTGTATACAATACAGTAGGACCAAAAACAGCCTTATGTTTTGTGCGGAGCAGATATTATTTAAGCACAATAGTGAGACCAGCGGTCGTTTGTAGGACTCCGGACCAAATGTGATCGTCCCACTACTAACAAAATCCCCCGGTTTCTCCTTCACAACAATAATCATGTCGTACATTAACGTTAAAAAAAGGATTAGGAGTTAAGTACATTTTTATCGTTTATAGTTATATCTCTTAATGAAACTGATTAACCATGAAGGGCTATTTATCACCAGCTTTATCACCAGACTAGTAAAAGTTAATGGTTCATAAAAGTATCATAAATCAACACTTTTTTTTGGAGGAGAATTCATATAACCTAGTGAGGCCTGCAGCCGTGTATAGGATTCAGGGTTAAAGACGTTCGTCCAACTACCCACTAAACTCTCCGTTGTCTCTTTCACACTCAAAGACGGACGATACGGGACTCGCCTGGTATTATTATGATGTATTTTATTTTACGTCCCTTTCAGTATGCAGTTAATTCTTGTTTGAAAACATTTATTTACTTGGATAATTTTCTCTTTAAGTAGGATTTGCACAATTAGAAATTTTATAATGAACTTACCTTGTACACCAAGATTTAAATCTCATGAAGGATTAATAAAAATTCAGTTTATAATAAGTCTGTATTTGTTCTTGGTCTGGGTGTTGGTTGATTTTGGTATCACTACCACCTCTATAATAAAATTGATCTACTTACTTTAAGGTCAGATCAATTCATGTTGTTGCAAGTATCGGTCTATTACTATAGCACTGCAGGGCAAAAGCCTCGATTGCTGGCGTCAAATCATCGTTAAAATGTTGGGTAACTTGCTAAATATTATGTTGACTGATATTTATTTCTATATTTTTTAGTTCAATTCGATACTATTATATATCATATAGTCCTCTTCAAGGTTACCTCACTCCATGTACCTATACCTTTGAGATGGTCACCGTGGAAACTCATGGATTCAAAAAATGCCGTCAAATGGTGTCGATATGAATAATGAAAATGTTCTACTATGTTATTCTTATGGTAAATTGAATGATATTTTATACAATTTTCAAGATAAGAACGAAACAAATCAATCTTGTTTGGCTTTTGCTTTAGTCCAGTAGTGGGACACTCATAGTAGACTTCGACTATGCTGAACATTCTATAGCCTCGTAGTAACATGGTGAAGATGATGTGGACACATGCGGACATGGCGCGGCATCACTGTACAAATTAATGTCCACGACAATGACCTGCCTGCAGTTTGTTGCACTCGCCCGCGTTGACATTGCATAGCGTTGACTGACGTGCGCCTGCGCCTAGCCTCCGTCAAAACAACTAAGGCATTCGCAGCCTTTTCTTATCGCTGCCGATGTTATCGCCGCGAAAGTGAACCTTATGATTATAAGCGGGGTTTTTAAGTTTATTAGGCAAGGGGTAATGTGATTACGTCTTGAATATTCCAATATTTATATATCTATTTTACCCGCGCGTAATTTCTTTTTTCAAATATCCCGCGGGAATGAGACGTTTCTCGTAAGAATTTTATAGCCTATGTCCTAATCCGGGTTATAAACTATACGTGTGCCAAATTTCATCTGAATCCGTACAGCCGTTTAGGCGTGATTGAGTAACAATCATCCAAACTTTCGCATTTATAATATTATAAGTAGGATTAATAAGATACATTGCATGTAACATGAATATGTTTCCAAATTATTAAAGAACTGATTGAATGATTGACTTGCAGAATATAATGCTGTGTTATACTATGTGCGTGAGTAGTCACATGACTATTTAGAAAAAATAAGAAGACAAAAAATTCTGGACCCGAAAGAAACGCGAATTCAGGCGTGTCTAAGCTGTATTACATATTTTTATGCTTCATTTCGCTGACTCTATCTTTACGTCATTTTTAGCATTATAAATTCCTTGCCTTGACCAATGCAAACTGGATACCGTTACTAATTGAAACATTTTAGCGATAAAAACAATTTTGGTTCACTTGAAAATCCAGTTTTATGCAACAAAAAGTTTGAATCATAGGCTTGATAGATACATATTAAATAGTTTACGTCGTAAATTGTGGTCTGTTAATGTGATAAGGTCTATTGGGTTTTATAGTGGTGTAGTGTTAATCAGCTACTGTGGGTTGCAATTTTTCAATAAACATTTTTGAAGAACGGACGCACAATAATTTGCATTGATAGTCATTATAAAATTTATCCACGTGCTGTCCATTTTTTGATTATACAAAAGATATTAATGATGGTCTTAATTCATTTCAAAAACATTGAGTAATACAGAAATGTAGATCAATTTGTTGATTTAAAACCAGCTTTTAAGCAATTACCACTAAAGCCCATTCTACTAAGTGATATTTTACTAGGTATGTCTCGCAATGTTCTTTCCAACTGTAGGATTTTTTCTATTCTTTGATTATTATATTCATTAATAATTAAGCGTACCTACTGACATTGTATGGACATTTTTATTTTATCCTTGAAACCAAAAAGATCGATGACAAGAACGTGCGTCCTTTACATCGACTACAAAAGCTAAAAAGTAATTTTCTTCATGATTTTTGACATCATCATTGGATTTTTTAATTGTTGCCAATTTAGACAACAACAACATGCACTAAAATCAAAATATTTCAGAAAAATACGCCTTGATAAACGACGATGCCTGATTATTAATGCGGCTAATAATACCTATAGTAGGTAGAAGAAGAAGGATGGTATTATCATTAACACCCACACGCGTTACGCATTATTTCTTGTACTCATAATAACAATATCGTTGGAAGTTCCGGACGTTTAAAATCCCTGATGACCATTCTCAGTTCTGCAGCAGACTTTCTACAATGATCCTCTCCAATTAACGGAATGATTGGCGTGCGAGCATCTGCGCACGCGACACACTTACTACACTTGTTACACTCTTGTTACACTCGCGCATTGTTTGTGTTGCCGGTGTAGTTCCGACTCACGAGCCGGTAATTTGACAGATGTTACAGATACTGCTGGTGGAAAATTGTGACACTTATCAGTATTGCGTGAAACTATAGTTAAACAAAAGACATTACAATAATTTGAAAAGGGATAAACTTTTGCGAACTTACCTGAACAATTTTCACAAGAGTTTGTTCTTTGTCTGTCTATTTGTAACTAATGAAATATACATAATTAATTGAAATCAGCTCAATGTCTGTGAATTCAACGTGTATGTTTTGTTGTTAGATATTTATTTATTTACAACGGTAGCTACTTAAGGCCTAGAAGGTAGCACGAATATTTTTTACTAGCTACCATCCCCATAGATTAAATCTGCCGCCATTATAATGAATACTATTAGAGTTAATCTGGCCGTGTTCTAGCAGTTTAAATGAGGAGCAGTACCGTATACTTGAAAGTTATAAAGCTACTATTATAATACTATTCAGAAAGTTAACACGAAAGATTAAACTTTGCGTGCTCTTAAGTCACTGTCTTCACTTTGTTGTTTCAATTAACAATGTTGTCTGTTTGAATTTTTTAATATTTTATATAATCAAAACAGAAAATGTTTCATGTTCAATACAATACAAATATGAATCAGCCGTAATAGCTTTGGCTGGGTTCCAGCAATATAGCCAATGCACTTTTAATAAAAGCCTTAATTCATAGGAGGCTACAATATAGTAGCACATTGAGCAATGCTTCCTAGTAATGTATTGAATGTATAAATAAGTTGTGTAGTAATAAACAAGTAGCTATTGCACGATTAAAATGTGTAGGCAAAGAACGATATTTTCAACGATAACTTGATATCAATAGACGCCTTTACTCTGCAGTTGCTTTTAAATTAAATAAATTACGAAATCGATATGAAACAAAACAGGCAAACGAACAATTACCCATATTATGGTACTTTGACGACTAGCGAGTGAGTGGTAGCTACGTTCAAGGCAAATATTGTAATTTGTAAGTAAGCTGTTAAAGCAATCATAAAATCCTGAACGGAGATCTTGCGAACTGTTATCTCGTCCGACTACTGGTATTACTTATGTGACTTGTTTCCTGTGCTGGCCCTCATTTATACGGTACTTGATCGTAATTAGCGTTATAATTATTTACAAGTTTAACATATTAAGAACTATTTTATTTTTATCTTAACAGTGCTTGTTGCTACCAGATCATTAATTTAATTGAGATTGAGCGTGTTGATTATTTATTATTTTTGTGTTTTCATTTGCTTACGAGGAATAATATGGAGCCAAATGTCTACAGCTCACTTATAAAAATTACTTTAAATTTTAGAATAATTATCATGTAACATGAAGTTGGTGTTGACTAGTTTGGTGTAATTTTTTTTGAGAAGTCGGTTAGTAAAACAGATGTTACGAATTCAATCCCGCACAACATAAACCTTTGTGGGCATGAATGATATAATATTCATGCTCATTCTTTGTTTTGGTCCGGGGTGTTTTCTACGAGTATAGATGTGTGCAGTTGGAGGCGCTGTGTGTAAAATTGCAAAGGATATTTTTAAATTGTTTCATATCAATCATCCGTGCAAAAAGTTGCTGTACAGAATAATTGTTGTTTATAGTTAACAAGATATTCAGATAAACATTTATTTCCGACATCCGTACACATTAGTAAATGGCTTGTGAGAAAAGTTAAACAATAAGTAGTTAAAGTAGAATGAATTGTCTCGTTCATTAATGTTGCCATTTTATAACATAAATAATAACGTTACAGTAATAGTTCACACTATTATTGCGAGGTGCGTGGATAAACAGAGGTGTAACCGTACAGGAAAGTTAATAAAGGTCTGACATTATCTTAATTCGATCAAATTACTTCAGTGGCAATTTGTAAATGTGAGCAGTCAACCACTTTAATTTACAAAGGTTATTATTACTTTATATTTAAGGGCGCATTTCCTCTTTATGAAAACGCGACGACGTGGAAATAACAAGTGAGCAGGAAGAATGTATGTAATTGCGAAAACAATGTCTCTGATGTTTTGTTCTAGCTCTTGCAATACTTTATTACTCATTATAATAAAGTTTTTATGCGGAGACTCAGACTTATTTATTTATTATGGCATACACAACAAGTAACAATCGAAAATGAGTAGAAAAGAAAACAATTATGTACCTAAAAACTAGATCGATACTCAAAAACGTGTATGTATGACTGTGTTTGTGTGTGTTTAAGTAAAATCGTGTATTTCCAATGAAATGAAATAAAACTATTTACAGATGTGATATTAATATTTGTCAGACAACAACGATGCTGTCTTTTTTTTTGAAAATATACGAAAAAGGCAGCATCAGAGTTACCTGGCAGATATGTACATACTTATATGCTCACGAATCGTCAATGGTGCCACTACTTAATAATGATGCATGGTCAAATTATGCTAGTAATATCATTGTATAGGCAGGAAATTAAATCTACTGCCATTATTATTCACAATGTGTCTGTCTACACCGCGTTTGGTAATATAGATGCGTACGCGCTTTCACCACGCATGCGTTTATAGAAATATGAAATCGAATACCACGTTGCTTTGATTGCAAGTCAGTTGCAATAGTGTCTACTTTGAACGGCCATGTACGCATAACTTGTGTAGTTTACGTTGTCTTTACTTGTTACTTAAAAGTTACAGCGATATGCCGAATAGACCATCACTTACACTCATGCGATGCTCAGTTCTACCTGACAGAATCATAGAAAACAATAACATATTATATTTTAAGGTCCTATTATATAGAATACTTAAAAAAGGATGCCCAAGTAGTTACCTTTCTATCGACATTAGGATTTCACATCTTAAGAGTTGTAATATCTGAGTCAATTACGTGACAAGGATTATAAAGACAAGAAAACCCACGCTTAGTATTTCGTATAAGAATAACATAACACACGCCTATTTGGCAAGGATCCCGTATTGGATGGTTTATTATACTGCGGGAACCCAGCTTCCCCTTTGCAGAATCCCAAACAAAATTCGACCCTCGTCCTATAGTAATGTTTATAAGAAACCTTTCCTTTCGTTTATTATTCGTTTGTTTTTATTGCATTGACCTCAGCGATGTTATGTGGGGGACAAGAGCATTAGCCGTGAAAACGATTATGTTACGACAGGGTGCTTGCAATATCCATATTATTTTATGGGTAGATTCAATACCGTTTATATGTGTTCTGATCAGTTATTGCTTAATTAAAAAAATACCATGATGAAGTTAAGCAGGCGGATCACAAAGCTGCAAAACGTGCAACCGTTAGGTTAGAAAAGACTTGTGCTGAACACTTTAGAAACAAAAAATTAAGAGAGCTACTTGATGAAATACACCAGTAATATTTTTTCACTGATATTGAAGCCCAATTATATACAATTCTGGTGCCAAAAGGAAATGGGCTAAGTTTATCCCCAAATACTATTTGGCTTGGCACTGGCTTCACGATCGTTCAAAAATCCGTTGAAAAGCAGAGATATTTTTATAAATTTGATATCCCTGACGCATTAAAATATTTTTTCGTTCGACAAATTAATATTTTGAATTCTTAGCAATTAAAACTTTCTTAAAAATTGTGATAATATACTAATTGTTAATTGCTAATTATACCTAGGAGCCGTATTCTCTAAATTTATAAATGCGCTGTGTTCATTGACTATGCAATCCGCGTAATCCCAATTTACCCAAAATTTGGTCTTCAATTACGACCATTATTCAGATTATTCATGTTACTAATGGTTGCTTTACTGAGCCTAATACACATGAGTATGTAGGTACATTGCTTTTACTACAATTATCCAATAGTAAGCGAGTTAAATTATACAAATATACATTTCTACATTACGTAACGTACAAAATTTTAACGTACAAAGGTTTAATTTTTTGGTGTTCTTTTCATTAATATTATAAAGGAACCCCTTTGTATGATCATTAGGTATTTCTTAAATTCTTTTTAAAATATAATTATAATACTTTATTTTCTTTATTTATATTTTATCTCTTGAAGCTATAAAAAATCAAAACCTACAGGGCATCTTATTCTCGATGACCTAGGGTTTTTCAATTTAGGAAAATGAAAATTTCACCAACCTCATACTTGTAACAGCTAAAAATAACTATAAAGTAACTAAAAATTACTAAGAATATTAAAAATAATTATAATAAAAAAAAATTCGTTTCCACGTCGAATTGCTAGAAGTCATTTCATTTAAACAATTTTAACGAGTTTAATTTATGTAAGTCGTTGATCAAAATGAATCATTTCTATACATTATCTATTTACAAACTTGTACGGACCCCGCGGTGCGGGTATCGCATTTGGCCGCTTTTTATTTACGAATACGATCGGAAGTGTTGGTATGAAGCCATTGCGGATCTAGAGTCACTAACCTAGAGGAATGCTATAGTTTCCGGAACGATTTCTTTCGACAGGAAACTTTTTACCAATAAATTGTATCAAGCGTCTTAATACCTGGAAATGAAGAGACTGATGGTTTTTTGTTCTTATTGTAATACATTCAAATACGGTTTAAGGTTGTGCTGATATGCCGTTACTTTGTTGTTTAAAGAGTTATACTAAATAGAGTAAGTTCGCCAGTTTGCGTCCATATGACGTGAAACAAACACCCTAATAAAATGAAAATATGTCTGTTGACTGCTATGTGAACGCTAGCCGGCGAACTTATCCTACGACGAAAAAGCGGAAAAGGCATATATCCATCTACAATTATTGAAGATGGATGTATGCCTTTGCCGCTTTGATTTAGAAGAATAAGTCCTTAATCATAGGGGCCGCGCATTCAATTTTGAGTTGAAGATGTTTTGAAGTTTAGATGTTTCCAATAATGTTTGTGAGTGCAAAATAAAAAAGTTACCATTGTAATTATTTAAATAATAAACTTTGTATGCTTCCTTAAACTAGGGTGTAAGCAGTTCCTCAATACTAAATTGCTTGTTAAATAAACACTTTTTGCTAATTAATAGTCAAAGTAACGTATAAAAATTTAACGCGATCGCCGCCACATTACTTCACGAATGGCGAGAACATGTTGGTTAATGGATCGCAAAAAAATGTAATTACTAGTAAATAGGTTCATAATTCTGTAAACAAAATTATGAGTGCGCTACGTAGAAGCGCATCGCAGTGTAATCGCGCGCCAGTTAAGGATGCCAGTTCAAGTTAAGTTTTTTAAGCGCCACTTTTGAGGGCAGATAAGGTTCTGACAATTTATCCTTAAAATAACAATGAAAAAAGTATCTCCTTATTTTTAAAACTGACAAAAGTGACAGCATCTAAGATATCAGACTGATAAATTATCAGGAAGTTATCTGACTATAATATTAGTATAGATTATTTGTCTGATGTGGTGTCTTTGTCGAGAAAAATTATGATACAGTAGGTATGACTTACTACATACGAAATGGATACTATGGATACATGGACTAAGAATTACCTACAAGCTTGCCCGAAGCACTCAGTATAACAGTATTTTTGAAGATCAGGTAGGAACATTTCGAGGCTATTACATATTTTACTTTTATTCGAGTATCTTATCAAATAAAACTCTTCAGCCAAAATCATCATCAAGTTACACGGTTTGACAGCCCTGCGCAGTGGAGCTATGCGGATATCGCGCAATCGCGTACAATGCGCCCGCGCCGACCTTCGAGGTCGTTCTAGTTGCAGGGCACGACGCATACATCACTCGAGCCTTGCGATTTCGCGCTCGTTGTTGATTTTGATTTGATTTAATGAACTAACGGATTTATTCGATACGAGTGTGTAACTACTGTCGACACATATATATTCACATCACATCACTCAAGCCTTTGCAATTTCGTGCTCGATGTTTGAATAAACTGTATTCATACTATTTTAAAACGATACTAGTGTACAAGTGTCAAGATGAGACAATTAATTTAAAATATACACACACAACGAAGCATCTTTTGCCAAATTATTGTTGCCAAAAGCCTTCGCGAATAAAAAGTGAATATAAAGAAGATTTCATTTCAGAAAAGAAAGCCTTATTTTCTAAATAATTTCCATTTATATTTAATTACAGATTTTCTGCATTTTATAGAGAATCATTTGTTCAAATAAAATTATTTATTCTGCAAATAAGATGATTATATAATTCAGTTGTTATCGAACTTGATAAAAAGTAACTGGTAAGATTATTATTATCTGCAGGGTGATCGGCAAATTCAAATAAAATTATTAATTGACAACAATTTTTATTTTAATGAACAACATTAAAATAAAACGGATCTTTTTTATCTTACCTTTCTTGTGAAAATCATAACTGTAGCGAAAAAGTTTTATATCTCAAAAACAATCAAGTTCAATAGATTATCTTGGATTAATCTTGATCATTTGAATTGTTTGATGGTAGGTATTCCCAAACTTGAAGATTACATTGATTACATAGCCCTGCGGCAAGGGAAAATTTCATGAGTAAACTTGTACATTCGAATTAAATTTGCTGTGGAATCGTTCTTAGGAACCGTAATATTTTTTTTTCTTTGTGGCTTGCCAAAGCATGATTTAAAAACAACTAAGATAGTATGAACGAGTACTTCCATAATTACAAGAACTACTGTTTTACAGTTTTTGGTATAGATAAAAAAAAAAAACCTTCAACTGCAAGTGTAATTGCGCTTTCATTAATTTTGCCTGAACACAGTCACAGCCTGTTATAGCGATAGATTTTACGTATAGGGGTGGTTGCTGGCTAGTCGGACTCTGAGAAAGTCCTACTACCAACCACTTGAGTAAAGCCCACGACCTCCGAGTTTTATACCCGAGCAACAATTACAAAAGACAGCAAATGGTTGAAATGAAGACGTACGAGTATAATGTGGACCTAACTAATGTTAGGTCCACGTCATAATTATATTGAAAACAAGATATTCCATCATATCATTAATTACATAATATGGGACATAGTCTTGTAACGATTACGTTCAAATCGTCTAAGTAATGCGATTACTTAACCAAGTTAAACACTGTAAATAAAAGAGGTTAACCTTGTTCGTTCACACGAGGTGAAAATAATTTGTTCAACTTTGTTGTACTTTGTTTTTGCATGCAAATTACTTGCAAAGAGTACAAAAAGGGGTGAGGTACGTACAGTTTTAGAGGTCGGTAATTGTAGCAAAGCTTCGGTCTTACGTGGTATAATCGACACCTGGCGTGTTATTACCGTCAGTGTGACGCATGCATATTCAGTAGCCCGCTTTACATATCTAGTTTTGTACTCGTGGTTTATTTTAGTAAATACCCTTGTATTGTTACCTCTTTTTAAATACTTACTTCAAATGGAAAACAGGGCTTTATGAGATTGTAAAGTTTTTTTTAATTGAGGGCCACAAAAGTCGCTAAAACAATTTTGTAGGAATGCGAAATATTGAGATGAATTCTGGAAAAAGGACATAACACTCATAAATGTTTATTACTTAGGCTTAAGGTCTTAAGCTAAGAATACGCTTTCACAAGCAATTCTAAAGTGTTCCTTAATTTTGCTAAGCCTTAGCAGCTGTTTGTCCAAAGTCTGCCTACAGAAGATCAGTATAAAAGGATTAAAACGTCCCTCAATTATGGAATATAATGTAAAAACAATATATCCCGTATTAAAAACAACATCTTTGCAAAAGTTTTTACAGGTAAAAATCTTCACCACCTAACAATTGTAACGGACCTAAATAAATACCTACCTGTCCTTTATGGTGGACACAATGAAGGGTTAGGAATAGTGTCCGGAATTTTTATGGGACCCTCCGAATATCACAGCAACATTATTGTTCTTTTTAGACCTAAGTAAATATTCAAAGCTTTTACGAGTCGGTAAGTAGGTGCTGTGGGATCTTGAAGCAAAAGGGTTGAAAACGTTTATACGGACATAGAGTACCTATATTTTACCAATATAATGTCATGTTTATGGTACCCGTTGTAATTACTAATGCTCAACTTACATAAATGTGTAAGTTATTCGTTTAAATACAAGTTTTAATTGAATTTTCGACGTGAAAAATGGTAAAAGTAATTTAAGTAAAAAAAATTAAGAGATAAAAAAAAACCTAACCAGATTTTTTTTAAGTTTAAATATTTAGAATTTTGAAATAATATAATATAGAACTATTTTTCAGTATGGTTTCACCAAGATGCATCGAGTAAGATGGGAAGACTAACAGTTCTAAGTCACATAAGCAATTTTTCGAACAGTTCTATGACCTAAAATTAAAATTAAATTCTTCTGCGCCCTATCAAGCTGTACCATTAGTTTCACCTTCGTCGGAAAAGGAATATATTTCTAGATGCTAAGAGTTTGAGAGCTGCTCGAGTCATTTTAGATGTTTCCCAAGCAACGTGGGACCGTGGCTGAAGTGAGCGACCAATTACTGAGGGCGGATGCGCCGCGCATCCACTCCGAAAGTAATCTACCGCAACCATTACCTTTACGTGCCTCCTCCAGCTTAACAGAGCCAGGGACGGACAAGGGACGCTAATTGGTGATAGTGAATTGGGTGTATTGTTGGATAATGTGGAAGGTCCATTTAGTTTGTATTTACTTGAAATTAGAATACTTCGTTCGGTACATCGGAGCAGGAACGATTCTGTACCGGTTCGAAGTAGTCTAATACTATTATCTTACTAGCTGTGCCCGCGACTTCGTCCGCGTGGAATAGTGACTTTTCGGGCAGCATATTTTAAATAACAAATACCGTCCTTTGGGTAGTATGCTTCTCTGTAGGTATACGATATGTGACGTATGGCCATAGGGAATGAAAGCATACAGGCTCCTAGGTCTGCTAACCCGTGTCAGAGCCACATACAACTGACCGTGCGAGAAACAGCTGATACTTAGATCTACAACCACAACTTTCATCGTCTGACCTTGGGCTTTATTAATTGTCATCGCAAAACATAGGCTGACTGCAAAAAGTGTTAAGATGTGTAAACTAAACGAACAAATTTTATGAAACAAAAGAATTGCTAGAAAAATTAATTAATAACCTGAGCTTATAAACTTGTACTTAAATAAAGAAAATCAAGAAAAGAATTGCCTAACCTATACCAAATACTTATAAATTATTCATATATTATACAAACCCTAAATAAAAAATTAAGATAAGTATACCAAAAATCAAGGAAAGAAATGCCTAACCTATAACAAATGCTTACAATATTTAATTACAAATTTTTAAAGAAAATTAAGAAAGACAACCTAACCTACAAACCCTTAAATATAAATAAAAAATAATAAATAAATGAAATATCCAAACTGTCAGTATTCAAGTAAATCGCAATAATCGAATGCAACTACCTATTCGCCATACTCTCAGCGCGCTTTAATATATCTACGGACGCGCAGCTCAGGCGCGAGGCGTGTACCTTTATATTGACATAACTTTTTTATTTATGAACCGATTGACATGAAATAAACACTAAATGTTAAGTGAAGCTTACCACAATATATTAGTGAAAACCGCATCTCAATCGAATAAGCCGTTTCTGATATTAGCGTGCACAAACACACAGACAAACAGACAAACAGACAAAAAAAATTTTAATTACAATTTCGGGTTCGGTGTCGATATAATAACAACCCCTGCTACTTTTTTTTAATATATTTCCATTGTACAGACACCACTTTTCTACAAATTTATTATATGTATAGATAATGTCCCACTGCAGGGTAAAGGCCTCTATAATTGAAATCAAGTCATCACTACAATGTTTGAAATAATCATCAAAAATTATATTTATATTTTAAGTAAAATATGGTAAATTAAACGTTCTTTCTTAAATAAAATAATTTCTTTATAAAATGTGCACTTAATATTAAGAAACCAAAGACTACAGAAAACTTTTGTCCAATAACCGCACATAAACAAATATCATACCCCTTACTTATTCGCTTGACATCTACGAGTATGTATTTATGCCTTGTCTCATTACTGGTTTCAATTGCTTTGCCTAGGTGCAAAATGCTTTACTAAAATGCTGCGGTATTTTTCCTCATTTGGTGTAGTTTATATTTAGAGGAAAGACTATAATATAATATAATATGAATACAGAATTATAATATGAATACAGGAAGATAATATGATTGATGGCGAAAATTCGCTTTCGCCATTTTTATTTTACCATAATCATTTTCCTGCATCCGTCCACAATTTCCTTTAATGTCAAGTTATTGGCTTGAAGTACATAGGGTTGTTTCGAAGAATTTGCTGTCGAGTCGAATCATCTACAATACCCAGATAAACATAACAGTAAAGAGTAAGAAGTTGTAGAAACTGTAATGAATACTTGTTACTTTGAATTGTTAATCAAGGAAAAATATTGTAGGTATTACCTGGTACAAAGTGGTGAGTGGAAAATGTCGCTGCTATAACACGCAATCTGGAATTACAAGATTTATGCGTCAACAATTAATTACCTTACTTACATGCCAAACTTAAAATCATATTCGCAGTGACATGAAATATGACTTTTAATTATATACATTTGTCCTAGTAGGTATTAGTTGATGTCAACCGAAATAGCATTTGTCAGAAGGCGTCCTCTTTAAGAAGTACATGAAATAGTTTAAAAATCCCTGCAATACGACTCTGTTCCACGGGGACCTATCGCAATCTATTGACGCTCTTCTGTGACAATGTTATTGCTACTTCGTGAGACAAAATTACTTCTAAATTCTAATTGATAAAATGTTCGGACGAATTCATTAAAGCTTGGAGACCTTCCACATGTTTATTTATTGTACTCGTATACAAGTAACGTACATAGCGGTTATTTTACAAATAGCAACATTAAACAACGCGTGCTGCACAAATCTAAAGCATTACGGTATATTAAAAAAAAGTGTTGGATACAGTCCGTTCCAAAAATGATGGCCAGTTACTAATTACAGTATCTAGTTAGTGTACATATTTTTTTGCAGATTGCGCGTTTTGCAACGCGCCGAACGCGCGGTTATGTCGTTTGGGATGACGGAGCACAGAAGCCTCGGCCAGGCTGGGTCTAAACCTGTACCCATTAGTGAGTGCCTAGCCGCAAAAACAACAGGGAACGAATCGGGAATGCGCTCTGGATCAGGCTCCTGGTGGGTGTTGCTAGTTCGTTTGCCCTAAGAATTGTTCATTTGGAGAACGGTGGAAGAGGAATTAAAATTGTTAACTTCATATTCTACGAAGATAATATGAAAAAAGTATTTAGGTAGAAAAATCATTGCTAATTTTAGGTTTACATTTTGTACCTGTAATTTAACTACTAAACCACTAAAACTATTTTGTGGGTATTGTGCCGCTGCATTTAAAAAATAAATATTATTTCGACGGAATCGTGATAAAGACAGGTGGATTTAAGTTCGAACGCAGTCGATTTTCACCTATATCTTGAAATACTTTTTGTTTTATAATAATGTTCTTAGGTATGGTAATTAAAAACAGGTAAAAAGGACATTATTTACATTTCAGGATCAAAAACACAAAAAAACATTCGAATAGGTATTTTGAATTCTTGTTCAGTATCTATTCCGCATCTAATGAAAATGCGAAATAAAAATAATGATCAAAGAACAATATAATTTTTCCATCTCTCTATTCATTTAATTGGCTTTGTAATCTCTGTCGAGCTCGTCGAATATATCGACAAACAAAATAAGACTTAATTAACATTTCAAAGGGCATCCATTCGCCGTCTGGCAACCCCAGTTGAGATTCCATTACGTAGTGAAATAGCGCATGTCTTTGCAAGGACCTCATTTACTATGAATACCTCTCTTGGCCGGTTTTATGCTTTAATTATACCTACTTTGAACTAAGTAATGTATTGTTTAACAGTACAATGTGTCTTTGTATGAAATATCTTTAAAGGCACAGGGGGTTTTTATGAAGCAAGGTTTAAGCATTTATGGATTATTATTTATTTAACGCCTCGATAGTTAAGTGTTTAATTCCTGGGTCGGGCAAAATTTGTGTGTTATTCGAACACAGGTTTTGACGAGCAATTTGGTGTACCTAATGGGTGAGCAGTCAGCTATTACACCAGAGGTCGCAGGTTCGATCCCCGCACGGTACACACATTTGTGTGCATGAACATGTCTGTTTGTATCCGTCTGGGTGTTTCTATGAATACATGTATTTACCAAAAAAAAAGTATAGTTATAAGTAATGTTTATCCGTTGTCTGGCACCCATAGCACAAGCTAATGCTTAGTTTGGGGTTAGTATGGCGCTGTGTGAATAATGTCCCGAGATATTTATTTATTTACAGGTTGGGATTGTGATTACCGATCTGCATTTGGCAAGCGAGGTGATAAAGCCAGAACCCATCATTTTGACGATAGCTTAATTTCAATGATAGAGGTCATTGCCCTGAAATGGTACTAGGCTGATACTTAGGTAACTTAACTTTTTACTTTAACATTATTTAATAATATGTATTCTAATCATTATTTCGGATGATTCGTGAATCAAAATGTGATTGAATGAATGAGATTTTGTTTAAAAACCTATATCGATAAGCTGAGTCGTAACACGATTTTTTTATCTAACTGGTAATTTGAGGACTATAAATACATTTTGATTGTTTATTAAACAATATAATTTGAGTGATAAAAAGAGTGCTGTTTTAACTAATTATTATTATCGTCTAATTAAAGGTATTTAAATATGTAACGTTTTAATTTAATTAATAATTTTTTTATAACGTTGACTTTAGAGCTGATAAAAAATAATTCAGTTGACTCTACTGTGCATACTTCCGATAAAGGTATAGGAGTTTCTTAGGGCCACTGACAATTTCGTGACAACTTCCCGTATTAATAACCATCCCTTTATTAATAAAGAGAATTCCTTTTTTTAAACAAATATAATTCTTATCTCTCTCAATGAGTGACGGTTATATGTGGAACTTATGCAAAATTCCAACGTGAATAAACTCAAAACTCTTACAACCTATCTTTAAAAATTCAAAAATTTACAAAATTTAAATATTTCATCTGTGCGCACTTTCACGTAAAGCAAAAGAATTAAAATTGTTTCATGTTTTGCGACAGTTTACACAAGTAGAGAGTTTAATCATCATTTCAAATTAGAATTGCATAATCAGCGATTCCATGCGTCGAGTGCGTAAGTGTAGGTAATTTCACTTCATCGGAAATAAACCGTTGTCTGTAAAAAGTCAGGGTTGTTCCAATAAATCGTCGCTTTAAAGGCAAAGTAATCTAGTTGGCAGGTGGCATATGCCTCGACCGGTTAATTATCGCCTTAGCGGCAAAAACTTGACCGTCCTTGTAAATGGTTCCTAGCAGGGATGTCACGGAGGTAAATTTATCGGAACCGAAATCGGATTTGGAGTTTTAAAATTTGATTTATCGGAATCGAAACCGGAATCGGAGGAGGATAATGAAAACCAATCAACATGTTTCTAATTAAACATAAATTAAATCAAATGTATAGATGACTGCAAATAACAATTACTCGCCAATAATCGAACGAAGTGGCGAGCATTGGGAGAGGACTAGGTCCAGAACTGGACAGAGACATAATATGCCGATGATGATGATGATGATAGACTCGAAATGTAGTAAATTATACTTTAAACAAAAGCTTCGAAGCGTGACGGGTATGAATGAACCTGTCCGCGGCCGCTATTTGCTATGCTTCGACTTCCGACTATAACCTCCGGTCTAAAGGTTTTGGAACCGAAAGTGTAATAATAAACGGAAGTTCCGTCTAATCGGAATCGGAATCGAAGCTCCGTAACATCCCTGGTTCCTAGTAATTAAACATACTCTGTTAAGGCAATGACTCTGCACTCAACATTTAAGGAATCTCTTAGCTTAGTTTAACTGTTTATGTAATCGAGTTTTAATTATTTGTTTTTCTTTGAACGGCTTGTGCTGTGAAGTGTCAATCTATGTACATTTATGTTTCAATTATGCTTTGCTTTGATTTTTAGAATGCTGTAACGAGATATTCTTCTAAGTCTAGCTTTTCAAATAGGATTCTGGAAATCTTAAATAGTGACTAATTAATAAGAAACGTTTTTATTTGTAAGAGCAGAGGATGGGATAAGCGAAGCGAATAAAAGGCAAGTATTTTATAAATTGATTGACTACGTACTTGTTTGTTATAAAGTTGATATACCAAACAAAATATGTTCTCAAGATTTCGTATGCGCATAACATACGTTTTTTGGTAATATTTTTTTACTCGAGTTACATAACACTCGCTCATACACAAGTCGTTAATAAGAAAGTCTGTCATTTTTGCCCGAGTTGTGATGACTACGGATATTTTTGACGTATTTATTGATTGGACGTGGAAAGTAAACTGCAAAAAAGTGAAAGTCATTTCAGCAAGCGAAATGTGGACATACTAGCTCTGATAATGAAGCGTAAGCGTTCGCATTATTACTTGGTCGTCGCGAGAAATTATAATCCCGACATAACTTTTACATTTGCAACAAAGTAATTCATGTAATTTCCATAAAGATATATGGAATGTAAGTCGTTACACCATCTTTATAAGTTTTTATGAGCGATTTTATTAGGTTTTAAATTTACGACATCACCACAGGCAAAGTTGTATCCTTGCTCTATTTATCTTTAACAAGATAAAAAATTACTATTCGATATAAAATCTGTATAATTTACGTCGCGAAGAAAAATGGTTTACCAAAAATAAGTAAGATAAGTTAAAATAGAAAGTAGAACGAATTTAAAATAGCTATTTAATGTCTGAAGTAAAGATGTTCAAAGAATAAATGAAATTAAATTTTTTCTTTTATTAAAAGCTTTAGTTTTAAAGTAAAGATTTTATAGGGTCAACTAATCGCTAATCCCTTCATATACAACTGTAGATAGTCCTAATGGATGCAATAATGCTACTGGACACTATTAAAAATACAAAATTGATTCTCTACTTCATTAATATAAGTACCCATTGGGTTTTAAGATAAAAATTAATCGAAGAACAGGAATTCGATACATTTAATGTAAATAACTTTGAAGTTATCTGGACTGAGCTTGTTTACTGCGTCGTTTAATAAAATAAAGCAGCATGTCATGACCATTGACTACTTCTGTTATCGAAATGGTAGGTTTCAACCATGCTCTATAAGGGTTATAAGAAAAAGATGACTTGAAAGTATTGGATGCGTTTGCTTTGTTTCTAGGTAAAACTTAAATTCTGCTTAAGTTTCTTGGGATCATAATATGATAATAATAATTGCCATTCGACTGAGCACGTTTCTTCAGGAAGTTTTTGGTCATAGCTAGTTACACAATACAATTGTGATGGCTGGGGACACATATCTTTTCTTCTACACCATGATCACAAGTGCGGAGAAAGTGTAAGCATGTTAAGCGATGTGCACTACTCACATGCTCCAATTTCATCTGACGTCTAAATAAAATACTTCCAACATAAAATATGCATAGACATTTCTCAGTCATCGACGTAAATTGCCATGAAAATACGGTTAATAAAGCCGTCTTTCCACAACGGAACTTTCTTTATGAATTCGACTTTCGTTTTCGTATGTGGTCGAATTAACCGCAACTGTTATGGTTTTATTTAGAAAATCTTTTATCATAAAATCAAAGCCATTTCCGTCATGTTAGTTTAACTCAATTAAAAAAGACTTAATTGGAATTGGTTATTTAAAATTTAAACAGTAATCTACTCGTAGTAAAAGAAATACCTATGTTATAGCCGTTTCATATGCAGCATGATCTGCAACTGCATGATATACTTGGCCCCAACTCCAAACATCGCACATTATACTCGTAGATTTTCAATTTGCAGAGAGCAGTGCATCAACCTAAGCTATTTAAAGGCCTTAATTGATATAGAAATTCAATACACTAATAATAAGGGCAAGGAAATGATGATGAATACAATGGATATAAAAATGGTGATTTTCATGTCGTGTCAAGGACCAAAAATTGTTGGAACACTGAAAAAAGTAAGTATCTTAGCCTAGTTACGATAGTTAAAGAGCGTAAAATATCGACGAAAAACAGTAAACTGTTATTCAGAAAGAAAAAACAATCCCGTTTCTGATTGTCCAACCACCTCAATGATGAAAGGGTGTACCTACTTAACCAAGACCCCGAGCACTTTACACAAATTATTCAGAACAAAGAAAAAGGCTTCAATAGTGAAGTCGTAAAAATAACATTATTATTTTTTATTCTGTATTGATAAAGTAACTTATACAAAAACAACAAATATTGAACCATTAGCTTTAGGTATTTACAAGAGATTGTTGTGATCTATATCTACTAGGATAGTTACATTGTTTGCTTCTCTTTGTCCTTGCACGGCAAGGCCAGGAGTAAAAACTACAAAGTGTTGAAGATCAACGAACCTTGTTCCGTGACTTCCTTTTTAACAACACTGGGAAAGCGAGGAATTAAGAGGAGCGTGGCGACTGCCTTTGTTCTTCGAGACGAGAGCGCCATCCCACCTCCGCCGCGGTTCAAATGACGAGCCATTACCGAGATCATTGTGCTCGTTGAATATATTTGTTTATATTACAATTTTAATAATACTCTCTTTGAGGTAAGTCCGTTTAAATTAAAATGTCAAGGTTTCATTGTTGAGTATGTAATGAGCTTAGAAATTGTTTATGATTAATTTCCTGGTGGGCTTGGCGTGGTTTTGTATAACGCTCACATGATGTGAGGTCCATGGTGTGAATTTTGGCTGACATTATAAGTAATTTCCTTGCCCAAGTCTTATAATCAGATCATTCGTAAAACAAACATTGATTTAATTTATATGTGTGTTTTTTCTTTTAAAACCAGCGCACGTATCAGACATAAAAAGATCTACTGCACTTTGATCATTTTATGTCTGATATTTTGTAAAATGCGTATGTATTTTTCTTAAATCTATTTTAAATACTGCCTCAACCAGTCTTAAGAGGAAATACTAAGGGCGAGAGAATTGAAAAATAGGTATTTGTAAAATCTATTGCTGTCTTGCATCCCCTCGCGGAGCGCGATAGAGACAACAGCAGCTTGAACCGAAAATACCTATTAAAAATACTTAAAATCAACGTTTCGTAGTCCCCTGATTTCTTCTCCAAAACTTGACCGATTTAACTACTTTTTTCATCAAAAATTAAAGAAAGGCTTTGGCCGTGTTCCTATGTTTTCCTTTTTTTATTTAATCTAGTTAAATTTGTTTTCTGGATGTTTGAACACAGCAGAAAATCTGATCATTTTTTTAGGTTTTTGAAGGTTCATAACTCTTTTAATTATTAATTTATGAAAAAAAGGAAAACATACGGACATGCAAATTGTGGTCATAGATTCTTGGAAAAAAAAAATTTCTCTACTGGCATTATCCAGGGAGGAAACAGGGGAATACGTTTGTATGGAAAAACCGCCCTAGTATTTCCTCTTAAGCAAAACAAACATCAAAGATCGATCAAGGAAACTAGCTTGGTATTTTTAATCACAACTTAACGGTATAAATCCAGCTCTTCCTGGCGATTAAGCTCCATTCAGACGTCTCGATTACGTCTAATTCCTGGGAAAAATTTGTTTAGGATTTTTTTTGCAGTGGTAGAGCCATGCTGTTTTACAGTACGAAAGGGCCGGCTCGTCCGGGGAAGTACCACCCTCTCACATAACACCAGCGTGAAATAATAGTGATTATTATTGTGTTTCGTCTGGTGTGTGAGAGTGCCGGAAGCCCCCCTTAAAAGACCGGCAACGCATCAGCGATCCCTCTGGTGTTGCAGATGTCCATGGGCGGTGGTGATTGCTTACCATCAGGCGACCCGCCGGCTCGTTTGCCGCCTCTGACATAAAAATAAAAAATTAAAAAAAGAACACAGCTCAGGATTGTGATTACGAATCCGCATTTAGCACGCGTGGTGATTAAGCCAGTACTATCATTGTGACGATAACTTGATTTCTTTGGATGCCTTAGCCCTTCAGTGAGACATTAAATGGGCTAATACTTTTTAAGCTCAATTTGTGTACATTAACAGCACTTTCCGTGGGGTCGTGCGCGTCGGGCTTATTATGCATGCCCGACAGAGAGTCAATAAAGCAGCAAGTCATGTGCGCTAATCAGTCTAGAGTCCTGTTACATCGCCGCATCGTGTCATTGTCGTGCAAGGGAATAACGACCCTATTAGCATACGTAAAAGCATTACACGTTGACGGTTCAGCGACTCATCATCGGTCCATTAGACTGGTTATTGATTAGGGAATTATCGAGTCGGGTAAAAATTAGGAGTTCGATTTCATCGTCTATCGGTTTTTAATATAAACGATAGCTTTACATGTACAAAATCTATATATGTCTTTGTATAAATAATGCCTGGTCCGATCAGTAAAGTTTTTCATTTTTGGTTAGTACAAAAATCATACATTTAGCAATGACTTGTGATTATTTTCTTTATTTCTCTCTTGAAAAAGAAAAGAAGAAACAGTATGTAAAAATTAAATTCTTTGAGACCACGGAATGCTTAGTACAAAGTATACAGCTTATCAGCCTCAATGAAATAAAAAATTCGAATTCAGATAAACATAAAGCTATTTGTATTTTAATGAAATGATTTGAGATAACTATTATTGGAGGGTTTAGTATCTTGTGGAAATTACAACCGTAATTAAATGTAAAGAAAAGCTGATAATGCGGAAGATACTGCAAGTGTAGCTTAAGGCTGTGTAGTTCCGCAGATGCCGCGCGTATGGTTTTTAAAAGCCACCTGAGACATACAAATCAGTGTTTTCAATTCTAAAAAAAATATATGTATCAGTTAAGGATCTGATCTAGTTAAAATCGCATTCAATTACATGTTTTTATAAACTTCACTCGATAGAAAAAAATCCCAAAGTTACCCCTTTTTTTAACGATTTTCGTATTTTATGTCTAAGCTCCTGCCAATTAACATTTGAATTTTCACTCAATTATAGCCACTAAATATTTACAGATAAATTCGCAGAGTTTGACTTGATAAAATTAATGTCTCGTTTACTATGTTTAAAAAACTACGAAATGTGCGAGCGCGGCGCCATATTTGGACGTGACCTACAAACTTATCTGTTCCGGTGGCCAAAATTGGAACTACGTGAAATACAATGCAAAACCGATATTTAATGACAGTTCTAAATAGACAGTAGCGACGCCGCCACCGGAACAGATAGGGGAGAGGGGGGCATAACGGGGACGCTAAGGGAAATAAACAATAAAAAATACCAGAATAAAATATTTTTATTAAAAACTTGTCACAACTCTTTGGTTACTTATTCATTTATAATTTGGCACCAAAGTTAGTGAAGTAAGAAATCAATTAATATTTTTAATTTTAATTTTACGAAACCTTCATGAAAACCCCATTGTGCCCCAGGGTAGGGGCAGTATGGGGTACCCAGTGTGGGGCAGTACGGGGTACACCATTTAATTGGCACATAATAAGCAGGTGTGGTGTGGTGGGTTTCTTTCAAATCTGTGTCATCAACTCCTGCACAGGCAGTATGGGCCTACTGTCCACATCGCTCGCAGGGCACCCAACGCTCCGAAGACTTCAAATAAGTGTGGTTTTCGTCAAGACAATAGATGCATATGGCATCCTCCTTAGCATTTTCTCCATCAGAGCGAGCTTTTTTTATATTACTTCAGTTGGCAGACAGACACGCAGCCCACCTGATGGTAAGCGGTCACTGCGGCCTATTCTATTGTGGGACACTCCACATAGAAGCGTCGCTCAATGTGCTGCCAAACTGTAGGCTCATCTGGTCTTCGTGCCTTTGGTTTCAAGTGTACTGGTCACAATATTAATACTGCCGGAACACAGCCAAAGGCTATTAAGGCGGCAGATTTCACCTGTGGGGGTGGTAGCTAGCCAGTTGAACTCTGAAAAAGTCCTACCACCAACCAGACCCAAATCGAACCCACGACCTCTGGGTTTTATACCCGAGCGGCTTAGCCACTGTTCCACGGAGGCGGTCATGTTTTTCTTCAACCGGGGATCATCAGGATTTGAACGCTCCAGTGTGGTCTGTGGAACACTGTGTAATAGAGCTGCATTAATTGCGTGTTTCATGTTTTCTATTGACCAACTGCCTCTGGAACTTTTCTTTTTGTAAGTTCGTACCATTTTTATAAACCTAAAACAAAACTAATAATATTATTGTAATATTTTCATTCAGGGGCATAATGGGGACGGGGCACAACGGGGTACCCCATTATGCCCCTTAGCCACGTCCCCGTTATGCCCCCATGTCTAACATAATTTAAAACAATGAACGAAAAAAAGAATTTTAGGTGAGAGTGATTTTGCTCAAAACGTATCAATAGTTGATGCTAGTAGTTAAACACACTAAACAAAATGATTGTAGCAAACTAAACACTTACCTTATTAGACACGTTTGGGTATCCACTCAAAATTAGATGAAATGTCGCCCGAAAAAAGAATAGGCCGTCAACACGAAACGCATGCACTGTGATCGCCGATCACTGCCGCACTTTAGGACGATGCGAAATCCCCTCTTATTGGCCAAAACAAAACACGGCTAGTATGCGTAGTTACTTGTATATGTGGGTGACCCCGTCGTGCCCCGCGACCCCGTTATGCCCCCCTCTCCCCTAAGTTTGTCGGTCTATGCCTCTTTTATGTACTCCCACCCCCCCTTAAGTATTTAGTGACATATCAAAGTAAATGATACGATAATGCTGCGTTACTACTAACGGTCTCTCTCTGCAAGACTTATTGACATTGTAGAATAAGAGCTAGCTTTTTCAAAGGTCGGTTAATCGTCACTTTTATTTTATAGTCGTAAGACGATTAAAATTTAAAGAGAGTTGGAGTATAGTGGCTCTTCCACTTGAAACAGCAGTCAGGGAAAGTACCAGAAGACTACAGTTAAGTACAGTTAATATCTGTTTTGCTATTTTTCTATCGCCAGTTAATATCTGTTTTGCTATTTTTCTATCCAGAGCTTCTTTTTGCTACCACTTTTTATATTTTTTCTTCAAATTATAGAGTACCAATACCGCAAACTTGAGCGTTACCTTTCGTGATATAGAATAAAAGAAAAAAACGCAGCAAATGAAAACTATGTGATACCTATGTATCTTGTTTTACTTTTACCACGCGTCGAAGTAATATCCAAAATATACATTCTTCATTCTTTGTAGCGACATTTACCCTGTGAAATGTGTTGAGTCTTTTTATTCTAATGTTTTTATAATGATTTTGATCATCATTTTCGGTGTCTAACGTTGTTTTGTAAAGTGGATCTATTGTGGAAATGACATAATATGGCTTCAAACTTTGTAGTGAACTATTGTTTGGTAATAATGGACGTGTAAATTTCTAAGCAGTTTGCTATTCGATTTAATCGATAAAAGCCTGAGTAAGAAAATGCCGTTGGTCCTGCGCCTAATATTTCTAAGCTGACAGGCTGTTGTCCCATCGAGTTATGAGTGTGAGGGAATAATGGAGTGCATCTTTACTTGCATACATACTTTTACATAATCTGCGTAGTTGGTAGATCGTTATCATTGGCCGCCGTAAACGGAAACTCGTGTAGGTACGATGGTCAGCTAAACCTTTGAAATACTATGTTAAAAAAAAGAATCCAACAGTTACCACAGACATTCTGATTTTGACTAGGTGCTTCAAAAATACTTATAAATTTATTTTCCAGTTGTTTGTAAACAATTCTAACTAGCTCCCAACCTATTACAGGCTCAAGTTACAATCGTGCTTTCATCGAGTCCTCAGCGCGGATTATACGCCCCTACACTTACTCGAGATGGCTTATAATGGACTAAATCCGATTGGTTACGGCTTCAAGTGGCGCGCTGTTTATGAAATTATCGAGTGCTCTTCGACTCGATGTGCCTTTAATTTATTATTAGCTTACAAATTGAGAACTTCCCCGTCTATTCTAGGAATTATTTAAGCACGCAACGAGTTTAGAGACACCTTTGAAACGTATTATTTTGTTTTTGCATCCGCGTATTTATGTAGTTTCTTGCATGCTGTATGAAAGATGAAACGATGTATAGAGTCGAAGACGATAGATAAAACAATAATAAGATATAAAATATATTAAATTTTTATTTCAAATGGGTTTTAGTATATTTTAATTCGTAAGTAGGTGCTTGAATAACCGGACCATTGGATGCCGTGTTTATAAAATTTAAAAAAAAAACTTTATATTTTAAGATGTAGTTATTTTTTGTGTTAACTCCTACGTAAATATTATTTTCAGACCTACTATGTGAGGATTATGATGTTTTTGTATGGAAAGTTTTGGTAACCTGTCATAATTATTGTAATTTCTAGTCTAGGAAACGCTTGGCTTACTTTGAGCTACAAGGCGCTGTGAGAATGTCCAAAGATAAATCTTACTTTATACTTAACTGGCGGAAAGCGTAAACTCGTACCTAATATACACTACATTAAGCACGATGTTATGCAAGTCTTGGCAGGAAGCATATTTCGATCTCATAATAGTTGAAAAGAACACTAAAAGTAATTTGAATTGGCAACGTTAGCTCGCTGCGGATGGCCGGCGGGCGGCGAGTGCAAATTGTTCAAATAGAGGAGTTTTAGGCTCGTTGGCATCGAGCCAGCCAGAGCGACGACCCCGACGCACCCTTCCAAACTAATTGGTCACTATTCTTCAGCGTAATGTGTGGACTGACGGGTTGAGCGACAATACTGAAGTTTGTTTTTGGCAGCGTTCAGTAGTATCTTTTTACTCGGTCACTAATACTAGCAATGAGCACCAATTGACACGAGTTTACACGATACAACCCCTTGTTGATCGAGTCTCAGTATTTGTCTAAAATAGCTCGAGTCGATAACTAACCGATCGTCATTTCTAAAATTGGAGGTAAAGCGAAACGAACAAAAATCTGAATTCGTTGTTTTATATGTAAGATAGGTACGTATTTTGTTATCCCTTAAATAACAAAATACATACCTGGATTCAAACATAAATGGTGTTGAAAAATGAAAAGCGACACGCCAATTACTTGTCGTCATTCGATCCGGTTAAACGAATAAAAAAAGAATATGCCATAAATTGACCCCAGCTGGTTACAAACTGTGATAATGGCAATTAAGCACATCTCATCATTAGTGAATGCGCCATCAACTAAATAAATATATTTGTACCACTTACATCAAAAACAGGCTATTTTGATACACACGATAGAGAAAAGTAAAATTCCTCAAACTATTTAAATAGTATTGTATTTACAGAGAGAGAACTTTCAAATAGTAGAGTACTACAAAGTTTATCTTCGTATAAGTTTAACCAATAAAGACAAAAAGAAGCAAACCGATTGAATACACAGTAAAAAGTAATCAAGTAAATTATGATTACAACTGCATAGCACTAATGACATGCTGACATTAACATAATAACCGATTGACTCAAGACCACGACCCGGCCACTTCATAACATCCATTTCATTTGTCTATAATCGATTCGATAACAGAGACAATCGAGTAAATGGAACAAGGTTCTGTTCTTAAATCGAGAGTTTTTTTATAATAACGACACTCGAGCCGAGCGCCAGATGTTCCCGTACCCGTAATCGGTGAGATAAAAACGCACTAGTTTGTTTAATGCTCGTTTTTCGATAACCAGTTCCATGGGGTTTTGTTTTTGTACACCGTAAAGATAAACGTTTAACCGTTGACTCTTGTGGTTTTAGTTAAAAGATACATAATTTTGTTTTCATTTGTAGTATTATAATTTAAACTTTCGTCTTTTGTCATATTTTAAATATGATAAAAACGATTGTGCGTTTAATCGTAGGTATATCAAGCGAATCGCAAAAGGTTAAAACAGTATCATGAGCTACATGCCTATGATATCCGTATCCGTTACCTACAAAACCTATTTTATCATTACCGAACTAGTGTTAGAATTCAATAGGATGTCACTCAATAGCAAAAGTGTGTCCGTGTAGATCGTCGGCAGTAATTTGTTTATTTATCGATCAATGTTTTTGCTAATTTTATCACGTCAAAAGTGATTAACTTGGCGTATAATAAAAAAGGTAATAAATTGTAAATATTATTCTGCTATCCGGCTATAAGAGCTTGGAAAATTTAGTATTAACGTGTCCTATAGAACTAGAAAACCAGAAAGCCAGAACCAAAGCTCGCATAAGATTTTTCTTTGCTGATCAAAGACTCACTTTGACTATTAATGTTAGTAAAATTAATTTCACTTTAATACTTAAAGTACCAGTTACTAAAAGTAAAAGTTTTATATTATTGTGACGCTGAAAAGCCATTAGTAATCGAAACATTTTTACTTGGATTTAGATGGATTAAGAGACTTCCTGTTTCTTTTTTCATTCTGTATCGTGCTCATTAAAAAAACCATTGTAAAACTACAATTGCCATTGCGTACACCTTACTAAACATAGACAAGAGACAAGACATCAAACGCAGTCAAGCGAAAAGCATTACGTCGCGTCGTGAGGAACGCATCAAGAAAAAACTATACTCGTGCGCAATCAACGCATCCTTCCTTTCAGTCTCAGCGCGCAGCAACTTGCCTATGCTCAAAGTATCTTACATGCCCATTGAATAATGTACATATTTTTTGTGTTACACAATTAACCGTAGCTTGTTTGAGAAGACTTCTACGAGGTACAAAGAAATCAGTATAGTAAATTTAATGAGATCTGCGGAACCAGTGTTAAAGAAAGATGATTATATCATTTCATTTTACCTATAATATCATTTTTTTTCTCGGAGGAGAATGCGTTCATGCACCATAACCGCAGGCTAGCTAGACCCGCGGCCGTATGTAGGACTCGAGACTGAAGCGTCCACTCCCCACGAAACTACCCCAGTTTCCCCTTCACACCCGATTGGGACGAGCCGGTGCCAGCCAGGCTATTGACCAGCCTTACCTATAATATCTGAATGTCTGAATGTGAACGTAATTAGCCGTACTGTAGATTTCTCTGATCTTCGAGCCTTTTATATAAGATGTCCTTGCTCAAATATCTCACAGTACAGAATCACATTCATCGCTTCAATGTTTATCCTGTTTTGAACTAAAATGAATAGGGCAGGCGTCCGTCACGTAAATGCGCCACCAAGCCCGTCAAAATCAATTTATTTATAGACCACTTGGCGAAGTCCTGACAAAACTTCGCTTTAGTAGTTTGTGTTTGTTAGGAAAAGTTTTGTCTTTTGTCTTCGAGCGTTGTCGTAATTTGTTCGAAAGCGGATTCAGCTAAAATACCATCTCGAATGAGATAGTTGTTAGCAGGTACCTAGTTATATCCTCTGTTCCTCCTCCTCATTTCGTTTAAATAGTCAGTTCATTGCGTTCTTCTCTTTGATGAATAATCCTAAAAACATTCCACGATATTCCTTTAATATTTTTAGACGTGTTAAGTACACCTAGAAACAAGCAGCCTTTAAATAGATGGCTAAGATGTCAAAGCATCTGTCTGCCTCTATCATTACTAAATAGCAATTTCGTATATAAATAAATTTAATTGACATACACAAATTAATGTCGAGAAATTTGAAATTTAAGAACTATTTTATAGCGACATATATTCTGTGATAGCGATAAGTTTAATTAGATTCATTTGTAGATTGATAAACATATCTTTTTAATTTACAAACAACTAAAACTCGGATTTCAGGTTGAACTAAAGCACATCACGTGTTTACATAGCCTCGTGTAGCCTATCGCACAAGACAGGACATTAGCATGTGTATGCGTTAGATTGTTATCGCCGCGGTTAGGCAATGTTGCACCTCGGGATTTATGACGGCCGGGTAATTAAAAACTCGGACCAGTGTAAGACGACCTTGTGCGACTGGTGTTCCGTAGAATAAACATTACGTAATACAATTTAAATTCCTGAATCAGATAAGTAACGCGGTCAAAGAGAGACGTAAAATCGTGAAGGATTCCTAACTGACAGGTGAACTCTGTCAGTTATGGGTAGTGATGTGCCGCTGAGAACTTTCTCGTTCCCGGCAATATTGCCAGTGAGAATATTCTCGAGAAACAAGAACGCTCCCGGGAATATTCTCAACGTTCTCAACAAAATTTTAATTTATAATTTGATGTTTTTGTATATTTATAGCTGATATAATTATGTACAGTGTTTCTATGTTTTATTATTGGCTAAGTTTACACAAAGAAAAGACAATGCATTAAATCAGTTCATTTTGCGGCCACTATTTTGGACCCTGGTAACCAAGGTACAACTTTACCTGCTAATGCGAATCCCGAAGGATGCCAGGCAATAATGAATATTGCACAGTGGGATACGAGACAAAAGGACCAAGAATCCTTGAAGATTTAGCAAATTTTATAGGACGAACTGGCATTTATGATAAAACTTTTTTTTATGAATCAGCGTGTTACACGATTCAACCTTGGTATTGGTGGAATTTATTTTTTCCGAACTCAGATTTGGGGAGACCTGCTCTGAAAATTTTATCCATACCATCAACTTCGGCAACTGTGGTAAGGAGTTTTCGACATTTTCTAATATACATAGCCAGAAAAGAAACAAACTAAAGACTGATAGAGCTGGAAAACTATGTTACGTGGCTCATAATTGGAAGCTTATGAATAAAACTCTTAGTGGCTAATTCCTCAAATAAGACCCAAACACAGATTCATCAGTCATCGTCTTCTACAATTCAATCGTCAGCCACCTCAGCAAACCACGAAAGTGACTCTGAACATGAAGAATCTATGCTTGAATCCCTGGAAACTTTTGATTTTGATGAGTTTCAGGATATTCAAGAAGAACCATTACATCATGAAGATCCTCTTATTATAGACTAAAACAGATCTCAGTGTTTATTTTTTATAATCACATTTCAGAGTGGTCATTATATTTTATGGTCGTTAGTTTTGTTAATTTTAATATTGTTGTTGATTTTTAGATGTTAAGGGCTCTTACAAATTGGACGTTTTGTGGGACGGCTGCGGTACGGTAGCCACGCGTTTGCCGTATACCGCGTACGGACTGTCGTTATTTTTCATACTGTTGCGGGTACGGGGTACGTTAATTCAATTAAATGCCGGTTACGAAAAGACAATTATTTATTTTAAACCACTAAACTGAAATACACAACTTTAACACAACTTAACACTTTACAATCCACGTAGACGATTCTAAACAAACACTCGTAAACGCTGTTCACTTCAAACGTCGCAGGATAGTTTGCACTGATCGCTTTCCGAAGAATTAATACTTGACGCAGCGTCGCTTACTGTCTATTTATACCCGGCGTGGCCGCTCTATTAATTTCTTGGATCATTCGCGAAACCGCGCGATCGCAAACGATCGAACAGGATATTTCTTCGGATCTTAACAAGCGCGCGCGGATGTAAACAAGCAGACGAGCGCGCGCGAGAATGAACCTTATTGCGAAGAAGAATTAGGTCCGTTTTCGCGTGCATGCTCCGTTGCCGGGTATCGTCGTAACAATACATATGGGTGCGGTAACAGTACGGTTGACGTATTGCTGTCGAGCGTTCCCGGTACGTCTAATTTGAAAGAGCCCTTAGTTCTAAGTTGATATTTTCCAATCAGTCGGTTAATTTTATCTTTGGATAGTTGTTGATTTATTTTTAGTTATTAACTAGAAGTTAATAAGACTGAATTATCTTTTTAATTTTTTAAAATCAGATTTCAGAGAGTTCACTCAGTCGTTCTTAGTCAATATTGTAGTCCTGAAGTTGATGTTATCTTGTCAAATTACTTAAACAGAGTTGATTGCGAAAATTTGTTTTGTTTCATTATGACCATTCTACTATACAAAATTTATTATATTTCATTTTAGTAAACGAACAATTTAACTGTTTATTATCTAATAACGTATAAAAAGAAAATGCTGTCATAGTCCATTATCAATAAAATAATATTTCAAAAAAAAATATTATAGGTGCAGTAATGCTGAGAATATTGCCGAGAAAGTTCCCGAGAATATTCTCGAGAATACTGGGAATATAGTATTTTACTGCAAATAGACTGTATTGTATTATACACAATGATCTGTCGACCTTATATGATACTATTTAAATTAAGAAAGGTTGGTTGTTTCCATTTTATAAAAATGATTCTCAACCATTCTCACTTCGGAGAACGTTGCCGGGAGCGTTCCCGGCAATATTCTCAGGTGGGAGAACGTTCTCGAGAACGGCACAACACTAGTTATGGGAAGACGACGGTATCTAAAAATTTAGTACCGAACTTTTTAATATGAGTTTTGGTCTGCTTTAAATTAGTTGAAACTTGAAGCAACTTGAGATTAAATAATTAGGACAAAGTGTTTGGGAAATGTTGGAATAATGAATATTTTAAGTTACATTTATAATTATTATGGTTTTATTAATTCGGTTAGCGAGGGCATGTATTGAGACTATAGATCTAAAATGTTCCGTTAACAGCTGACTTTGTGATTTATCTCGTAAAATTAAAGCATGTTCTATGTAGGTTTTTTGCTAATAAACCCAGCCTACTCAAATTTGTTTCTGCTTATGAGTCCAGCAACTGCAACATTAGTGAGTTTTTTTTAAATAATATCTTTTTTCAATAACGAAAAACATTTAATATCGCTTAGGCTTCGAAATTATTAATAAATAAATATTTTTAATAAATAAATATTAATTTGAGATAATATGTCATCATTTTATGTTCTGTTATAAAATATGGAATGTTCTATTTTCTTGCTAGTTTCTTCTCGATAGTAACAAAATACTAAAGGCGGTGATAGGATCTTCACACGATTATGCCCGGTATTTGAGTATTTTTTATTATTTTCATAGAAAAATAAAGAAACTTCAAGACTCTCCATAGTACATTTGGTGTTCTACTAGGGTTCCTCCATCTTGAAGACGGAACACCAAAAAGGAACGGTGCGCGCGTCACGGGCAGAGTCGCGCGTGCACCTCCGTTGTGACACAGTGCAAGCGCTGAAACTGTTTCCTTTTGCGCCGGTCGTCCGGCTAAAAATACTGCGCTAAAAATACTATCTTTTAGTGCGACATGTTTTTAGGTCAGGTTGCTGTCTTTATTTTTTAGTCTGACAAAGATGTAAAGTTCATTTGCATGACTCAACTTATTCTCAGGTGGATTATATTATCTATGCGGAGTTATTCTTATTGTGAGTAATAGAAATGTTTGATATTATGGTATTCTTTTAACTTGTTTTGGTAACTCTGACATTATAAAATAAACTTGCCCAACAAAAACACTGAGTGATTCAAATGCACTTTTACAGCTGAAGGTGAAAACTGTTATAACTACAAATAAAAAGGATGTAAAAAAAAAAAAAAAATGACTTTATTTAGTAAACTTTGAATTAAGTATTGGAATGTAGGCGGCAATGAATGACCTTAACGAATCAATAAGTGATCATAACAATAGAACTGAGTATGGTATACACTGAGGATTCATTGGTTAGGCATTGATATTATCATTGCTTAGGCGTTTGGCGAAATCACTTTTTCATCATGATTCAGACCCACTTAGGAAGAGATTCATCTATTGTTAATCGTTCGTAAAAATATCTTATGTTACAATTCTTCCCCAAGAGCTGCCTCTTCTCCAAGTAGTAGCATTTTCTTGGAGGAAGGGGGTGGTGTCTTAAGCTACGTTTGTGCATCAATAGCCTTAAGATGTTATCATATCATGAAATAAGACTTAGTAAAATTGAGCTCATTCCAAACTTATAGAATGCTGTTATGAACCACGACGGAACAAAAGAAGAGGTGGAAGAAACAGCTTACTCAATCTCTCCTTTCCAACAAATCGTATGACAGTGAAAACGTTGCCATGACCCCGTCTCATTATGTTAAAACTCCACGTGCTCTTGTATATAAATTAGGTTGTGACAACAAGCCGGCAGTGCCGCTGCGGCGCAGTATATGAGAGCTAATATTTACACAGCGGTGCAACACCGTCTTTATGTTTAGATAACTTATTAATTTAGGGAATTTTTTTAGAAACAGTTTTAGGTAAAATTTTAAGAAGGGCTTTCGTATGAAGTCTTGTTTTGTAGACAATTTTTAAGATCTTGGCAAAGCAAATCATACAAGACAGTTTAGTGTGGTCACTTGTAATAAAATGTTGATTATTAGCCTATAAATATCCTACTGCATGGAAAAGGCCTTATTAAGTTATCATTACAATGATATGCCAAGCTTATCAAGTGCGGAATGGCGATCATAAACCCAAGCTGCGTCCGAATAATCCGAAACAAATATTGATTGATCCAGGAATTCAACCTAGGCCCTTGAGATCGCGCCCTTAAACCATTACAATAAAGAGGTACTTAATACCAATATATTCGTTCATCGACTGGTTGAATTCAAAAGATTGCAAAATTATTATCTCGAACATCTCTGTCGCAGGCTATTAGGTACTATTAACAGCTTGTTAAGATCGGATTGTTAATACTTAGTAAGTACAATAATTGAGCCGAATATAAATTTCCAAAAACAATTTTATTAACGTATCTTATAGATCGAACAATACAATCGCATATTATGTTGATTTTGTTGTTGACTTCCGTAATTCTCACCAAATGTGAATGAATGTACTCATTTGTTTTCGCAAAACAAATTAATCACTCCCACTATTGGCACTAAAACTTCCCGCCGAAATTAGTTTTGTGGCAAAGTTGCGAATGCGCGTGAACGAATAACACTTTATTACAAGCATTCCACTTAATCAGACAATTTTACAACATGGTGTTGTTCAAAGTAAAATAAGCAACTCTTGACGCCGACAAATTATCTCCTCTTGTTTTGCACTTCATAAACTTTTATTCATAAACAACAACGAAAGAATTTCATTCGGTATAAAAACCAAATTGACGACTAAAAGGAAATTTTTTTAATCGAGATTTGTTTGCTTTGGAGGGTGTCGGAAAACAAACTACATTGTCGGTCACGAAGGTTGTATTCGAGTTTCTGAAGAATGAAGAAAAGACATCAAGCGTGAGATTACGATTACTGAGGGATCGCGATATGAACCGAGGCACAAAGAAATCTGGGGCACGGGGGAAGTCGGCAGCATAAATTTTCGTGCACCATTTATTTGACCGACCGAACGAGAGGGCTGAGTCGAAAATGGGCCAACTGGGGTGCGTTTTCGCGCCGAATCCTATGGTCTTTTCCCCTTAATCCGTTTTTATCATGCTGCCGAATCCAATTCTTTTTCGTATTCGTAATTTGTTCGCCTTTGATGCGTTTAATCGAGTCGCGTGTTTTGTTTTCGTGGCTGCGATTTGGTCGATCAATTTGTATTTGCTTGAGAAAGTTAAAAAGATTATTGTTAAAACATAAATCTCTGATCTAGATTATTTTGCTGTAGATGGATTTCTTCGTGACAAAATAATTCATTTCGATAATGAAGAGTTACCAGAAAGGGAAGATTTACTATATATGTGAGAGATGGTAATATTTGAACCATTTAACCGATTTTGATAAAATTTGGTTCTGAGATAGATTAGATCTTGGGAAAGAATATAATTATACGCTACTTTTTATCTCGTCATAATTTCTTAGTTTCCATGGGATAGCAAAATAAAGGTGTTTTCGAGGGCGAAAACTAGTGTGTGAACATATCTAAATGTATCGTGATAAAATCATTTAATATTTATTTATACTTGGATATAAATTATCCATACAAATGTTGGTCTTGCGGGTCAGACCCGCGACCTCTGGTGTAATAGCCGACTTCTCAACCGTTACACCAATTTTGCTGAAGGTATGTAATTTAAAATCTTAGTTTGTAAGTAGTATATGCACGTCTATAAACATCTACTTACTATTACCTCGTAAATTTTCGTATAGTAAGATGTCGTAGGATATTTTATTACCCGACATCGAAACTGGCCTAACTGTAATGATTGTTAGATTTTAATGGCGAACCTTTGCTTCGCAATAAGATGTTTACTAGGTACTAAAGAAAGACCATCGATTAAGTAAATTATTGTGCCGTGACTCCGAACTAACCCCAACGGTTACCGAGGCCAAACGATAGAAAATGAATGACAGTGGGCAACCTCTGTACAGACTTTATTGTATCAAGATTGAAAATGATAAAACGCAAGAGGAGAACTTTCTTCAAAGAATTAAGACACGTATCAAGACATTTTTAAGATTAACGTCACATGGTTATACTTGTATTACCTACTCTCGATAAAGCTGTAAATTAGCAGCTGTCATATTTCCAATAATTATGGATGATTATATTCCCAATAATAATCTGGGTAAAATTCATGTTATAGAAAATCTTTAATATTAATTTATATGTGCATCTTAAAATACTACATGAATAAAGAATATTTTGATATACATAGATGTCGTATCGCAGCATAATACGACAAATCGTTTACTTTTCACACTAACCTAAACTTGGCTTTAAAATGCCAGAACTACAAATGCACGTACGTAAACGAATACGAGACGTCTAAACAAATCTCTTCAAGTTTATTTTAAGATCATCTCCTTGTTCTCCGTTTGAAAATGATTTTTACAAATGTCGCCGGTGTGACAATGAAGTCGTATAGTGTTTATTTTACATTATGGTAAAGCATTGTGGCTCCACCGACACTATTACACCGATATCCGCGATTAACTCGAAGCATGGAGGCATACAGTGTGACTAAACACCACGGCCCAAGGTCGAGGGCGACGCCTTCTGCGGTGAAGCGACCTTGACTCGTCGGCCTACGCAAAAATAGATATAATTACTCATCAGAAATTTTATCAAGCAATACAAGTAATTGTTACAATCCATCTTAATGTTTCTGACAAGCAATTAATTCATGTCGCCTACATTGTCTTTAATTAAAACAAGTTGTTTGATTTCACTTTTTTCGATGAAGCTGGAAAAATGAGCCCGAGGCCTGTTTTACCGCATCTCGATGAAGTCATAAATAAATGAATGGGACAGACAATGTCCCATAATCATTTTATCTCAAACTTGTATAACACCTGTACTATGTGGACAAGAAAGCTACTCATGGGTCTAAAAGGATTCAAACCGATCTGAAACTGATAATGCTTCTTGATATTTATCTTTGATGGTTATGAGATAAGTCCTGTCTATTTATTTTTATAATCGATGGATATCGTATTTGCCGGACTACGTGCCATACTCACCGGAGTATATTTTAAGATGGTTGAAATGTCATTATCTTGCTTTGAGCATATGCACTATTTTTTTTATTTGTTCATGATTTAAATAAAACGTTAAAATTAAAATAGTCACTCCACCAAGAAGGAACCATGCTCTGCGTCTTTCGTTTGCCATATTTTCAAAGCAGAAAGAGTCCGCTTTACTGCAAAGAGAGTAAAGAACATAATATTTAATTATACTAATTTAATAGAGACCACTAAATAACAACACTTTAGAAATACAAAGTTGGAATGAACTAAACCTTAGTTAATATCAATAACTTTCTTCACCGCGACTTTGAATTTGCTAGTAAACTGTCTAACACTGCCTGTAAACCTTTAGTTGCTCATTACCCCTTTAATTACTCTTTTCATGTACTATTTGCGGGAAAGCTCAAGCACATGGCCATGTGTAATCTATTTGTTTAACCAGTATTAGTAATTCGATTCGCCACAGCAAGCAGTTAATAATACACATCAATTGGTCTGATGCATTTACTTTAGCTATCTGTGTAGAAGGTGCGTTATCTTCAAAGGGTGTTTTACTTTGATGACCGATATTAAATTAATCTTAAGAATATGTGATGAATAGGTAATGTGATCTCAAATGTTATTTACAGTTTTTTCTATTACTTTTTGTTTACTTTATGTTGTTTAATGTTTTCTTCAGCATCATTTTTGGGTGTTAGTGCTTGACCAACATTTTGGCAAAGTTTTTGCTCGGTGTATCGGAACGCACATTAAGCACTGTTATCAAGCCGTTTAAAATACCTTAAAAACGGTAAATAGAAAAGAGGAGAGTTGTTTTAGCACGAAGGTGGCGACAACAAACGTTTGATCACCCGATGCATCAGTCGCGCGTCGCCAACCCTGTAAAAACTTTATGCTGTAGTCTCTAGAGAAAACCTCGGTGGCAATCTCATTCCACAGTCTAAGCATACGCGGGTATTTTACGATAGAAGAATTCTTTTTTGTTAAGTAAGTTCTCTCTTAGCTCAGAAGGCTTATTTGCTTTCTTCTATTAGTAAGAGAATAAGATGCAACACCATTTATATTCTTATGTTAACGCAGTATGTGAGATATAAAACTAAAATGTATTTGCGCACAAAACGACGATCCTGTAACGTGTTAGTAGCAACACACTTAGCACGCAATGCGCTTGCCAGTCCGTGATGTCTGCAAGCGTAAGAGTTCACGCAACAATTTGAACAAAAGGGCATACTTACCTACGTTTAAACCCCACCTCATTACCCTACGGCAACTTTAAAATTATGCACCGTTGCTGTATGTTTACTAATTGCCTGAGCCTCGCTCAGCTCAAGCTTAAAGCCGCTTGTGATCAACATTGTAAAACAAACTCGTGAACTTGACTACGTGACGTGTAAAGTCGATTTCATAAATAATGTTGACTCAATTTGGAATTAAAATTTTACCGTTGCTCCTTTTGAATAGTCAAAGATAAGTTATACAAATAACAGATAGTGTTTTGATGAGATATTTGTTTATATTATATTATAACGTGTACGCTAAATACTGGAAGCTAGTTTTAGGTTCGTTTCACATGATTTCGATAAATTTAAAATTAGCACTGTAGGTACCTTTGTATTGCTACTTTGAGAAAAAAAACATCCATTATAGGATACAATAATAATATATCGCAAATATTATTTTTCGTATTCGAACCTATTTTATTGAGAGGATTTAATATGACAGTATGTGACCATTTTCTTTTCAATAACAATTCGAACACAGTTTTTATTCTTCATTATTATGAAATAATCAGATGTTATTATGTAATATAAAGCAAAATATAATAATATGAAAGGAAAGTTATAATGGGTCTTCAAAGAAGACGATCTTATTACTATAGAATGTTACGTACCTTTATAACTTTATTACGGAAAATGAGGTTACGCGCTCTACCAAGTTTTTATGTGCGTGCATATCAATTTTGTATTTTTTTTTACATTGGATCTTTTAAACACTTTTGATTGATTTAGTTAAATTTGTGTACATTATCACTAAGTAATTACTTTTATATTTAAAAATCAAATAATTTCATCAAATACAGTTTATTAACACATCAGGAGCTGATAAAGATGTCATAACATCCAACATAAACGTAATTACTTACCCGTGTAAAAAACAAACTTTAAAAAAGGTATAAAAAAGTATTTCTTTTATTGATATTTTCATAGATAAAATGAAAAATAGAACTGTTAAACCTGTCGTCCAATCTCTAGCATCGACTTGGTTTGCGTTTATACGACACAGTTCTCAAAAAATATTTTCTTTTATTCAATACTAAGTTTAAACTTTTCGTGACAATAGGTCTAAAGTAGTAAGAATATTAAATGAAAAAGGCTAAAGCAGGTCACTAAATTAAGTCAAGATGAAAAATCGTTATAAGTTTCATTTTACATCATGACCGTCAAGGATACAACTAATTCAGATAGTGATTCGCTTTGTCCTTCATGGTAAACACAGTCATTTGGCGGAAGGACGAGCAACGTTATGTACTTGTTATTCAAGAGCTGCAAGTAAGGCTGCGCGGTTCCCGGAACCGGCGCGTACGCAGCCCATGAGAATATAATCACTGGCAGTCGTCGAACTTAACATACGCACACTTCTACAATAAGGCTCGGTATCAGCGCGCGTATGATATTGGACAACTCACATTTTGATTATCCCCAAAGTAAAGCTTGAGCACTTGTGTTAGCGGCAGCAGAGACGATAAAATACAACTCTACCCTTCTAATCGCTTCCAAAAATGTAACTTCATGATCTCTAGAAAAATTCCAATCCAATATCATATGGTAACGACCTATATCTCTGGTGAACATAAAAGTACTCCAGCAAGTCGTGTATAGGACCCGGGTTTAAAGACGATCTTTTCACTTATATCCCCCTGTATCCAGCCCAACGACTAAAGCATACCTGAGCTTAGGTATAAACTGTAAGGGTCGATCGAAGTTGATCGACTAGTCTTGTCGATCGTTTGTTATGGTAGAAACTATCGATAGACGTCGACTTATCTATTCTATCATCGATCGATGCCGTCGCTCGACGATGAATCGATTGGTCTGGTTACACCCGTAGATTTTCAATTATATTATAATATTTGCCGATCAAAAGCAGATGGCTGATTTCCAATATTCGAAGTAGGTACGACGAAATATTCTTATTCGGAGATATTTTGTATAAATTGTCAGATTTCTATTATAGATATTTCAAGTGACAATTTCGCATAGATCGACAATAAAATTTGTCGCGAGGGCTTCAGTAAGATGAAATTGTTATCTTATATTTGACATTAATATAATACAAGGTCAACGACAGAATAGGCTTCGCATTGTGAATGAAAAAGTATGGTAATCTCCGCAGACTTTTCTAAATAGCCAATGAACAGTTTTATGACAAGTATTATTATGCTTCACAATTTTTTATTTACGTCAAGGGCAAGCTAAATCGTAGCAGAAGAAAACTCAGCAATTATTCTAATGAGATGGCATGGTTATTGTAGCCAGAATATGATTTTATACTCTTTATCTAAGTTATTTTCATGATATGACAATAAAGAATTTGCACATGTGGTTAAGTAGCTAGCCGTTAAATCAAAAGCCAAAACTTTGTGTTATAAGATAGAAAAAATTATATTACGTCGACCTCAAACAATTAGTCATCAAATCTTTGTATGGTTTTATTGTTTGGCGCCGCAATAAAATCTGGACAGAGAGCATAAATAAAGTCAAAGCGAATAGAAAATTATTGAACTTAAAGGCTCAGATTGAAGTTGGTAACCGAACGTGTCCAATCGCGTAACGAATTTACATTGTCTTATAATTCTTTCGTTTATCATGCCATAA
Organism: Mecyna flavalis; assembly: GCA_949319885.1. Taxonomy (NCBI): domain Eukaryota; kingdom Metazoa; phylum Arthropoda; class Insecta; order Lepidoptera; family Crambidae; genus Mecyna; species Mecyna flavalis. Next base: position 9,089,172 of record OX439426.1, read on the forward strand.
AATTTTACGAGGGCAATTTCCAATAAGCTCGCTTTAAGCAGGATTAAGTAATAAAGTTTTCTTTACCTTACATTTTTTCTGACAATGGAAGGAAATGGGTACTTAAAAATACTTTCAATATTGGTTCTCAATTTAAGTCAGGTTTATACAATCTATATTTGTAAACGAATTTAATAAGCGTCCGAACGATGTGTGAATGATTTAAGTTAAGTTTATAACTTCGAAAGCCAATTTCAGATAAAAAAATTGTCGTCTTCTTGTTTTGGAAATTTACACAAAAAAAAACTGCATCTAAGTAATCTGAAATCAATTATCAATAACTTATCTGACATAGGTGGAACTAACCCAAAGTATTTACAACTAAATCACAGGGTATCTGACAGACCCGGGGATGGGCTGGTAAATAGCCTGGTAAGGCTGGCACCGGCTCGTCCCAATCGGGTCTGAAGGAGAAATCGGGGGAGTTTAGTGAGTAGCGGACGCTTTAGGCCGCAGGTGTAGCTAGCCTGCGGTTTTGGTGCATAATGGCATTCTTCTCCGAAAAAAAGGGTAAGCAATGTCCTCCTAGCCGATTCGGCTACGGCGGCCAATCTTTTACGATCAGCCAACTACGCAGGATATATTATAGTGCACAAGTGAGTGCGCAAGCACAGGTGCACTCCCTATTCCCTCACTCTCATAACACGGTGGGACAGCAGTCTGACACGACCGAAGAGAGATCAGGCACAGGACCAAAAAAGGGTATCTGATCGATAAAATGTCAGAATCTTATCTGACGGTGGTAAAACTGGCGCTAATTGTTTACATATATAACGTTATTTAGTTACTTCGATAGTTAAAGTAGTGCTTCAATTAGTACCTATTAACACTGTTTGTAGCCTCTACCTAGAAACCTGACCAATCTATTTGAAGCGGTCTCGTTCCCATGAACTAGCAATATTAATATTATCAAGTATCACAGTTTCCTGTTACAAAACACTTGATAAGATACGCCATTCGCGACGGATGTGATTCATCACTAAAATTCATCCAGCAGGAACTGACTGTCTCCTTTAAGTGCTTACGGGATACGTTAATGAAATGCCTAGGATGTATAGAGTGATTTATGATACAAATTTCTTATAATATGCCATATTTATGCGTTTTACATTTTGTCACTACTTGGGTGGTTGCAGATATTTTCTTTTACTAAGTTACCAACTGGTCTGTTAGAAGTACATATTCAAAGAAAACATAACACACTTATAAAACGACTGGACTGCCCCAAAAGCACAGAACATATACTAACCCAAAAGCGCATTTGATAGTTAGCGTGACCAATAAGTATGCTACAGAAGTTGTCTGTTCGAATTCCATCCCAGGAAAAACATTCATGCGATGAACATTTGTGTTTGTCTTGTGTCTATATGTTTTTTTGTATGTAAGTTACTTTGTGATCAGATCAATGTATGTGGTGGTGTTGTCCAAAATTAATTAATTTTTAAAGTGATGTTTTACGAAAATGTGAAACAAACTTTGTATTGTTTATTCGTTAAAACTACGGAAAGTATCCGGCTTTGAGGGATGTGCTGTTAGTTTGTTTTATATTATGTCAGCTTCATTATTTCGTTTTATATGCTTTAACTTTCTGAGAGACTTTTAATACTGTTGTACGATTGTACTACAGAATGTTCCCAGGACCCGTCGAGAAGTAGATTGAAATCAAACAACACTTTCTCAAATTAGATTCTGAAATTGTAGGAAATATACAAACAATGGTTTATTAGTGATCTGATTTTGACTAGGATTTAAAAGAATTTTTTCAGATTATTTCGCTAAGAAAAATTCAATAAAAGTAGAAGTTTGAACAAAATCATAGAAGGTTTAGTAATTTTTTTTAATAAAGAGAATGAACCTCTTTACTAATACAGGAATTTAAAATCTCAGATATGAATCTTGAGTTTAAAAACCAACCAACGCTGGCGATAATCAGCCATCATGTTCCAATTAACGCCTGACTTGTAAACTGTTCCTTTACTGCCCTCAATAACTGTCTAATCACTTTATTCGCAGCAACACTGTTGCGACGACCAGTTATACAAGACCCATTTCATCTGGACTCACCAAATTGTATGATAATGGAATAATGACGTTATACAACGAACATGGGAGTTCGTGCTAAATACTCGTAGTACACTAAGAACAAACCGAAAACTCAAAATGGGACCTTTTCTCCCCAAACCCCACTTTGGCGCAACTTTTAGACGCCAGGACTTTCAGTATGTTCAGTTTTACTCTCTTAGCATCCCGAAAAACTTCCTGAAGAAATCGCACTCTACACCTCCTTTTGGGTTATCTGTTGACTGGACTGTTTATAATATTAAGTAAGTATGGATAAATACACGGTAGTACCTCTCTCTTTTGACGTAGAAAAAGAGAAGAGAAACGCTATTTGTTTCCAACAAGAATTATTGGAGAAATGACAATGAAAAACAAAGTTGAACAAATGCAATGTTTTGTAAACGATCAACAAAAGAATGTCGACTCGATTTATTTGAGTCGATCCATGAATGCGAATTTCCAATACGAATACTCTAGTCGGAAAGTACACCTCATCAATTTTATTCCTAACCTTGTCATCTGATTTACGTGTAGGATGTTATAAGAGCAAAATACTCGACATTAAAAATTCACTAACGAGGTACGTCAACAGAAAGATTTCTTTACAATTGCCAATTAAGACGGATAATGAAGATTTTATAACATTGTTCTACAGATTTATTACGGGTATAATGTACCCGTGTACTCACGGAAGGTTTTCTAACTTTTTTGTCTTCGTGGGACATCCAGATAATGAGAAGCGTCCTGGGTTTATTCGAAGATTTTATATGGATCCTAGTTTTCAGAAAGACTTCCAATGAGAGAAATTAGTAACAATGTATTTTCCTACAATTTCTTTATTTTTGTAGTTACATAAATATTTACACAGGAGAATATTGGTTTTTTAACACCATTTTAATCAGATATAGATTTTTTTTCGGTATCAGTAGTTCTACTCTCCACATCTTTCATAACTAACACCTTGTTTTTTCAATCGTTGTTTTTTTATTTCGCATATGCTTGAATAAATACCAGCCTACTTAAATCAAAGATGAATCTGGATATTTGGAGTTCTGAATCAAATCTATGTAATGTATGTTACCGTTAGAGTGCCGGAATCCGTTAATCTGCAGATTACCTACGTTATCTGCGGAATACCGGATACTACCCGTTAAAGTGTACAATTTTAATTAAAAAAGCTCAGTATTTCCCTTTACTTAATTAGAATGCACAGAAACAAAATGGTATATCGTTAAATAAGGGGATTGGTGTTAAGGCCTTCTAACCGATTTCCATCTCCGATCGTTCTTGTCTCTGCTTATGCCGCTTTTTTACTCCAAAATCGTATATTGAATAAAATAACCTTCTCTTGATAAAAAAAGTATTAAGTAAATATAAAAAAACAGCAACATATAGTTCATTTTTTATTGAATGTGCTTTGACTAGCTCCAATCGTGCGGATCTCATTCGTGCACCATGGAATAGTGCCAAGTAGATAAACCAACTTTTGTACAGTATCATCATAAAGTAAGTTAGTTTTATTTTGATAGTTAATAAAAAAATCGCTTTTTTTTTGTTAAAATGCATTGAATTAGGAGCCGATTAATATTTATACACCGATACCAGAAATATGAATTAACGTAAGGGACAAAACACTGTTTTTCAGGAGAGCCAAAAAACGATAAAAAAAAATTAAATCTCTCTATAACTTTTTACTGTCTGCTTCAATTTTAATTGTGTCTAGAGCAAAGTTTCTTAGAATTTTCTCTTCTTTCATGCTATGAACGAATAATTTAGAAATACCCAGTGGTTTAAGAAATAGCATGTCCCTTACATTAAAAAAATACGTTTTGTTGTACCTTACGTTGCTAATATTTTATTTGTAAACCGTCAAGCATAACGTAAGCACCAAGAGAAATAGAAAATTATACGAAATTCTATTGTAAAGGACTTTTACAGTGTTACAATTTGATGTAACTATAGATATAATATACTAAATTTAGAGTATTTTAATACCATGCAAATAGGTTATTTACATGATTAAATGTTAGTTTCAGCCTAGCTATCGCAGATTTAAATGAAATTTAGGGAGACAAAAATAAAACGATTTATTATTAATATTTTTTTATGTTCGACTTTTATGTCTGCGTAATTATTATAAATTCAACACACTATTGAACTTTTTGTTGAGTTTAAGTAAAAGTTACAAAAGTAACAATGTTTAAATAAATGTCCTAAATTATTAGCAGTCTTAGACACCTTTTACTTATAAATTAAAAATAATAATTTGACTTTATGATCTCTTTTAATTAAGAGTCCTATAACAAACTCTGTAGTTTTAATAATTACGTATCATTGGCTTTAAAATCAGAAATTAAATTGAAAGAAGAATTTCAGACTTAATCAAACAGTCTTTTTATTAAGTAACTGAATGAATGTACTGAAAACGAATATTATTTGTCTGAAAGATGAATGAATAAAAAAATATAAGTGATATTCATATTAATATTAGAAATATATATTACTAGGGTCGCCCTCGCGGTTTCACCCGCGCGTATTTTTTTTTCAATTATCCCCTCCTTTCCCCCATCAAAGGATCCTATGTCCGTATCCTGGCTCGAAGCTACCTCTTCACCAATTTTCAGCCAAATCGGTTCATCCGTTCTTGAGTTATAAATAGTGTAACCACTTTCTTTTATATACATAGATTACAAGATTAAATAATTAGGAATGGGCAGACAGATAATTAAATTCTTAAAAAAACTCTAATCACGAATTAAAGTAAGGGACAAGGTAAGGGTGTAAATTATTTAACACTATTGACTTACTTTATTTTTCAGAGAAAAAAAAATGTAAACGTCTGTTACATCATTTTTTTTTGGCATAAAACGTTTTACGCAGGCCAAAAAATCTTACTGTAAGGGACATTTTTTTAACGATAGAACTTTTTTAATAACACCAATCGATAGAGCAGAAAATTCTGAATCCAATGATATATATAACTCATTTTCGCCAAAATGTCCCTTACGTTAATTCATATTTCTGGTATCGACACATCTATACTAATATTATAAAGAGTTAAGATTTGTATGTTTGTTTGTATTGAATAGGCTCAGAAACTACTGAGCCGATTTGAAAAATTCTTTCACTGTTGGGAAGCTACGCTATCCCCGCGTGTCATTATAGTGAAGATTTTATCCCGGAAATGTGTAGGGTGTTTGAAAAAAGAAATTACGCGCGGGTGAAACCGCGGAATATGTATATAATAATAAGTATTTTTTTTACGGAGCTAAAACAACTTAAATCTTTCTTGTTTGTAATTTTTTTAAATATTTTGTCGCATCGAGTTTAGAGCTTTGCTAAGAGGGCTATTTAATTCAAATCACAGGAAGATGTTAAGTATAAAATACCTACGAGTGGTGGTAAGAATACCTATAATATGAATTAATCTAGAACTCACATGTTTCAAAATAATATAATTTAAAGACAACGCGTTTTCCCACCCACCTAAAAAATATAAATCCAGGTTCTAGACGAACAGTATTTTGCACTCTCTCTCTCGTTTGCAAAAAATATTCCCGAAATTTCTTTCCAAGAGAAAAATTATTACCTATGTACCTCGTTTGCTTCATTTTTTGTTATCTTTTATAGAGGCAGCTTACTTTCACTGATTTTCCTTCAGAGATATTGACTGATCGTGACAAATGGAAGCGGTTGAGTCCCTTCCGGCGCCAGGCCGTCTGTTTATCATTAATTTTGAATACAATGAAAGATTTGGTCGAGCCATGACCATATTTTTCAATTTAATGATTGACTTATTAAAAATAGGAATAGCACGCTCTACAATGGAGATACAATGATATGTTAACAATATATGTATACATAGTATTATTAGCATTACTTACATAATTCTCCTTTTCCATATCGTTTCATCTTGATTTATATTTTACGAAGATTTTACTACGCGTAAGTGAACAAAAATGTCATACTTAGATAATAAACAACAAATAACATCTCATGCGCAAATATTGTGCCAAGAATACTTTCCGTGCTTGGTTTGCCAAATGCTGAGTCTTCATAAAACTATAACGAATGGCCATTGAATATTTTACAGGGATGCCAACTCAAAAAAGAGTACTAAAAATATTTTTATAAAATATTTATTTACATGGTGCGAGTAGAATCCCTTCATTATCAAAATGTAGGCAAAAATTGTACGAGTATATTATCATTTCTAAAACTCTAAATCTAGTCTTAAAAATGTCTTTCAAAACGTTTGAGAATGACACACAGCTTCGTGCTAGAAGCCCTAAGCCCATTATTTTATACATTAACATTTATTGTAGTTAAAAAAATTGTGGCACATTGTCCAGATGTGTACCTACTCATTACTTGTAAACTAACTATACGAATTGTTTCGTCTAATTATTAAAGTAGAAAACGTGAAAATATCAGGAAATCCAACGATTTAAGCTCAGCACGTGGAAACCCTAAAGCCAAAGCCCGCGAGCAATTCCCGCTTAAGCAGGCATAAAGCAGGGTGGTTATTAGATTCACACGTCTCGGGATCTCCCGGAGTCCCTGCTTACCGCGTATATTAAATTTTAAGGGTCTATTGTGAGGCGGGTAAAACTAATATTTCCATTTATGTGAGTAAATCATCGGCACGGGAAACTTGGGAATGTGACGGTGAAGTCTCACAGGTATGGGTGGGGCGCAAATATGATAATTTATTTTTATTGAGGATGGGCTCTTGCAAACTTATTGCTTCAGTTTCATTATAACTTTGACAGTAGTGCATTGTTTACGTTGTTTCTTTATGAATACGTAAGAGCTTATTAAGTAACACAAGCTTCTTATTATGTATTTTATTTTATTTTTTGCAAATAGTTCTTAGCCTGTGTAACAGTTGCTTTCTGCGTCAGTTTTCGCAACGTTGACAGTAGGACATTATTTACTTGTTTCTTTATGAATAGGTGCGTTATGAGCTAACACAAGTTTCTGATTACGTGTCTAAGTCTATGAGTGCCGGACAACAGATAAACTTTAATTTTTGTTAATTTAATACACTCAGACCGATACACTGACGAACATGTCTTCGTAAAATCTGCGACCTTTTGGTGTAATAGTCGACTTTCTCAACCATTAAATACACCAAATCTGTCGACAAAGTGAACAGATATTCGCAACTCTGTTAAAAAAATATTCATCATCATTCGTTTTCTGTACGCATTCATTTTAAATCGTTGCAGTTGGCAACCGAGACGTAGGTAAGCCGATTTGCATTGACAATCCACCGGAACTATGGTCCGGCCCCTTGAATAAACTTAGCTAATGAAATTTTAACTCTATGTGTAAAGATTTAGGGATTGGATTTGTGACGTAACTCTGACATTCTATATCGCGGCTATACATCAAATTGTATCCGACATCCGATTGATTTTGCGAACTTCACGCCGTGGTACGACTCCGGATATCACGTTTATGTTGCTTCCTTTTCAACCTTTACCTTATTGAGAGCTCCAACTTCCCTTTTCACACAAAAGTCAACTCTGTGCGTAAAACAATGGAGCTTAAATTAGCTATTCAATGTTTTCTCACGTGAATCTGATCGCCTCATGCGAACAAGAACACGCATTTGGAACATCGTGTATTATTACAATTCATTTAGTAGGACTAAATGTTTTGCCCAAAATAAGTAATTCGTTACCTTTTTACCTTTTTGTTCGGTTGTAGATTAAAAGGCTGTTTTGGTTGTTTCTTTTGTACCTAAAATAACACAGTCGCAAAGACTAATGCGGCTTGAAGCAAAATTAAATTAGTAGTCAAATTGTGACATTTATTGCGAAAATCATACGACCAATCTGTTCAATGGTTGAGAAGTCGACATACGAACTGAACATCTTCCCAGGATTAAGCCTATGTAGCCGGGCCGGAGAAGGCGAGCTTACTTAGCACGCCTCCTTCGGCCTGAGGGTTGACCTGCGGGCGGGGGTAGCTCCACAACGTCCACATTGCACAGGTCGCCTGAGCCAAGTCTGAGGGTAACCTTGTTACTCGGGTGGCCCTCCTTAGGCGCCACCCCGGCTTGAGAGGCCTCATGGGCTCCGGGAATGGACTGGTCAATAGCCACAATGCTGGCACCGGCTCGTCCCCATCGAGTGTGAAGGGGAACCGGGGAAGTTTACTGGGTGGTGGATGCTTTAGTCTCGAGTCCCACACACTGCCGCACCGGCTCGTCCCAATCGGGTGTGAAGGGGAACCGGGGGAGTTTAGTGGGTGGTAGACGCTCTAGTCTCGAGTACCACACACGGCCGCAGGTCCAGCTAGCCTGCGGTTATGGTGCACGAACGAATTCTCCTCCGAAAAAAAAAAGGATTGAGCCTATGTATTTTCCCCAGGGTTAGTCTATTTCTCTGCCCATCACCACCACTTCTTAAAATTGTACGAGTAAATGCATTAATACACTTCCATCCACTATCAACTCATATTAAGCATCTTTACGTTCACTAAATACATATATACCTGCAACTACGTTAGTCTGTGTGGGGTTTCATTAGGGATACAGTTTTATGACGTCATTTTACTACTTAATCTTGTTTGTTGAAAACTTTCCTACCCATACAGAGTAATAACCACAGAAGTTATCCTAGGGGAAGATAAAGAGAATGTATGAGACGTATGTTCATATGGCTGTTAGGTTACTATCATATGGAGACTCCATTGGCAGTAGATGTTTTTCGTCAAAAGTAGTCAAAACAATAAAAATATTGTTTTGACGAAAAACAAACTCGAGTATCAGCCTCTCAATGTTCCACAGAAGGCAAAGGTAGAGTCTATCATTGAATAAACCATTGTTGCAATGGTCGGCTAGTCACCACGCTTGCTAAACGCGTATTGGTCATCACAAATCCGAGCTGTGTTATAAAAAACCGACAGAGGAATTGAACTCAGGACCCCGAGATCATGGGCAGGCTCGTAAATCGAAAGACCAACGCGGCGTTCAAATAAAAAAATAGGAAAAACAAATATTTTTAAAATCAGGTTATTGATTCCCAGGGCCAGGCACAAAACGCCGGCACAGTTTAACGCCGGTTACGCTGGGTATTATGCCACTATAATTATGACAAAGTTTTATTTACGCGTCAGTTTCTGTAGACTATGGGTAGAATATTAAATATTTCTATATATTTCCCATTTTTAAATAGCGTTCTCTTACTATTTAATCATCTCAGTGAGATAAACCCCTTAGACCCTATAGGGAGGAACAAATAAAGATCAATGACCGGCTTTAAGCTTACCTACAAGAGTTTATGCCACCTGATCCCTCATTTAGCGGGAAACGTTATCATGGAAGTGACAAGAGTATCTACTTAAAGGATAAAGAAGGGGTCACTGTCCTGACACTATGAAGGTTCTTCCTACGTTTTTATATTTTTATTTTGCACCAAGCATGTGTTTAAGTTTGGATGAAATGTAGATTTAGAGTAAACCAACACATGAAGCAGTTAAAAGAAAATGTAAAAGCTTTAAAGAATATTTATTTTTATAGGGAAATAGATATGAATAAAAAATTTCTTAATAAAAACCCTTAGCAACGAAATTTTCAGTTAAAAGTTAATTCGATACTGTTAAACAAACAGAACATTTACTCGCAACAAAGAAAATAAGTATAATATCGGTAAAGAAGATTTAAAATCCAAGTGGAAATTACTCTATCGACAGGAGCGAAGCTTTTAAAGGAATGAATGCTCAGGAGATATCAAGAGCCCTCCATTTCTCTATATACACACAGACACACCGACAACCTGATATTAAGCAGCAGTTAGGTACACTCTGTTTTATTGAGGGATACTTTACAAGGAAGTATCGATATGTTAGCGTAATGCAAGCTCTATTGATCTCCTAGCCATTTATTTTAAGTGATTGCTGGAACAGTCAGAGTTATTGTGTAAGAAAATTTTATCTGTGTCGAGGATCTCTGCGTTGGATTTTGATAGCGAACCCTCGGCTGCCAAGTTTGGAATAACATAGTCCGAGGATGCGTTTGACAATCTTCAGACAGAAATTGATCATTGATCAGTGTCCCTCATAAAATGGAGGTACATGTTCAATTAATCGAAATCATTTTGTTATTTTCCTCAAATCAGGTAAAATTGTAAAGAAACGGCTTACATATGAGTGGCAGACTGAAATAATATGACTATAAGTTGATTCGCGCAACTTTCAAATGTCCAGTCTCCTTGATAGAAGTTTAGATAAAATAGTGAATAAATTGGTGCAACAACCCGCTTAACGAACACTACGGCTGTAATAGTTTTAATTAGAACCAAGAATGACTTAATTACAAAGGCGTGCCGTAATTTAATACGCAGTCCTTCACGGTACTGCTTCGGTCCAAGATTCAATCTTCAGCTAATGAAGACATTAAGTTGCAAGCTTAAGCACTAGAATCAGAGTTTCATCACTCTCAGACTTGGATTAAACCCCCTTTGATGGAGGGTACTCCTACCAATAAATTGGACGGCACTCATATCTCGGAGTAGAGGAAAAGATCAGTCTGCAACTGCGGGAGTAGAGATGCCATGAGTTTGGCAAGATTGCCGGAATTCCTTTTCCGATTTAATTTATACCTTCACCTTTTAGTGATTCCACAGTTGCGGCGTTTTAAAACATTTTAAACCAAAATGGTGTTTAACCCTTTATAATGACATCTTATTTCATTAAATTTAATTATTACCATTAGGTGGTCATTTTTACGACTCTTAACCAAAAATTTAGCTGACGTAGCCGATCCATGCAATAAATGTGGTAATTTATTATTTAATTTATCAATGTGTGAATGAAAAGATGACGACTAATAGAGGTAGTATGGTAAAATAACTGGAGTCCCAAGGCTTCATTATCTACATTATCGAGAAAGTATCTCGGAAGGATTTAGTTAGTGGGTACACCCCGCCCCCTTTTGACATGATCGCTAGCCAGGACCTTTTACTCCCGAGCATCAAATAAGTTTATACTTAATCCTGCATGTCGGTCATCTGCGCGAACACGAAGTTAGTCGATGTCCATTTACCTAAAAGTACAGTATTATTTATTATAAAGACTGGTTTAGAATCCGGCGATCACTTGGTAGCCCTACCGTTGGTGTTGTACGTCGGTATGTTCGCAATCGATCCGTCGCGACGCCCGTGCCGTCGCCCGCGCCGGGCCGTCTCACCCGGCCAGCGTCTGCGAGAACTGCCATCAGCACAAACTTTGATGCGGTTTTGTTTTGCATTCGGTTTTGTCAAATCGGCGCCATATGCAATATGATTGCTTGTTTTGCACTCCTGATAAATAGACCACCGACTTCGAAAGTGTGACCTAACTGCTTAAGAACGGGTTTTATTTTTGAATTGTTGTTTGTCACGGCCGGTGATAATTTTAAAACGCGTCAAAAATAAATGTCCAAATGTAACTTTGTAACTTCAGAAGGACACCAATGAGTCAGATAATTATTTTTTGTAGTGGTTGGCTTGTTTTTCCACTATTTTCTGTAGCCGGATTTTTTATTTTTTTTTCATATTTTTTTCTTATAATACTTATGTAAAAAACACACGTCATGTGGCCCACCTTGGTTAGAGACAAACATCAGCAGATTCTGAAATGATGTTTTATTATTGTTAGATGGGTGCAATGTAGCTATAATAAGATTGTTTATTTAGCACTCTTGATAAGAAGACCACCAATGAGAATTGTTTCTGGCGAAATACCGATAACGTACATTTAATTAGCGTCAAGTTGCTCAGAGTAAGTATATTTCAGTGAAATTGGTTAAAACTTACATAAATACTAAATACACAATAGTAAACAATACAGACTTATCTGGTTCATCTAAATCAGTTCAGTAGTTTTTACGTGAAACGAACATCAGCTATCCATCTTCACCGACTTTTGCATTTTATTAAACTAGTAAGATGAGGTACCCGTTATTTTAAATACATTATGTTAATGAATCAAATCCAACATGCCCTCAACACAGATATGGGGATATTTAGAATCTGGTCTCAAACTGCAATTAAAACTTGCACGCTTGACGAATTATCTCGTCCATTATCAGAGAAATGCGTATTACTTTGCCACGAGTTGTTACAGTTAACTACACTTTTGGTAACTTTTACTGCCTTACTTATGATGATGATGTGTAATTTTGATAAAGGTTCTTACTTTTAAACGTTTCGGTTTGCTTAAAATTAATGGGATAGCTTGAAAGTTGGTCGTTTCTATCTTTCGATTTTGTTGTGATTATTAATTATTTCAGTTTATTTAATATCGATTATGTACGAGCTCAGTTAAGATGGATAGATATATAAGAAACAAATATATAATAAAAACAATAATCTTAAGATTTCAACTGAAGTTTCGAAGTAGTTTTCTTTTAGTACTAGTGGACTTTTGACGATAAGACGACGATAATGAAGTCGGCTATTACCCTTAGGTCCCTGCGTGGCACAAATGCTTTTATATTATACGTAAGTATTTCCAAAATAATTAAATGAGTAATATTTATCCATTTTCTGGCACTTACACGCTGTGCTAAGTTTGGGGCTTTAAGGCTCTCCCACGCAAATCAGTAAATCTGGATTAAACTGACCAGAAACAAAAAAAAATAGACACAGAGTTACTTTTGCATTTATTATTTAAAATATGTATTTACTATTTAACCGTCGCCTGGCACCGATTGGATTTCTACGCTACAACTATGTTTATGTCCAACAATTGGCGAACGATCTATTTATTAATTTTTTTTTGTTTGAAGCATTGGCAACACTGATTCCTCGGATTGGAGCCGTCAGGACGCTATCCTGTCATCGCTCGGTGTTTGTTTATTTGTCTGGTATGTAATTACACCTGCCGCGTCTCTCGTCCGACTGGTCTTATAATATTAATCAGATTAACTAGATGCCATTGCCAATACAGAATATTATTACTTAAGCTGTACGTATGTACCTACATTAACATAGATATACATGTATTAATCTTGTTAACGAAAATGGATCGTGCTAGTGTGTTCATTAATTAGCTTTATGTTTACTTAGTGCTACAGCGATTTCAATTTAATATCGTTGTAATATTGTTCGAGCTTGTAAGGCAGGTGGTAAGGCTGTGATATATTGGCGCATTTACGACGAGTAGGTATCAACTAATATCGTTGGTATCAACACGTAGACTTGACTTTATGGTGATATCGAGTTAAATTACTCTATAACCTACCGTACATTGGACGTTTCTCACCATTTGTTATATGAAATTGAACAATCATAATAGTGGTTTACACTGCGAGCATACACATTCCATTACACAAATGAGTATACAAGTACAGGTATACCTCCTTTACTATCACAGCGCTGTAGAATAATAATCTAAAAGAGTGATCAACGGCTTTACGTGTTTTTCGAAACAGATTTCTTGAAAAGTCCTCTCTTATTATTTTAGAGAAAAATTCAATTTTTTTTTCACCCCAAGCATTGAACCCAAGACCGTGGGCGCGCTGTCGCTTTGAAGTGTGACTCAAAAAACACTGCACCACCTAAGCATTCAATCAGAAAGGGTAATTAGGGATATATTTCAACATAATAGAAAACATTTTTAGTTAAAAGAATTATGACGTAGCGCTAATGGGCCGAACAGAGCACCACGGGCGCCTGAATTATTGTCACCAATATTAGGGAACATTATTTTTGTACTGGGTACATGGGCAGTGCTGGCAGGCAATAAAATATCTCGGCAAGTCCACACAAAAACAAACGTGTTTATCACTAGCAGGCGCCGGAAAAAGTATATTTACGATTATGAACTTTCTTCCATTGATATAAGCGTTAACAAGTAGTAGCGTGATTAGAAAGAAAATATACTGAATATTTTGGTTTAAATTCAGACAAGGTCATATCTAGAACAGTGGGGAGTATAGAGCGCCAGACATGAGACAGGGTAATGCCCTCGATTAGGGTTAGCACAAATTTAGAAATATTATACTTCAACAGGTGATTTCAGTGTTGTTTCAATTTTCGGGTGGGGCAAAAGAATTGTTTTCGACCAGAATTTTGCGCGAGTTTCACCGTACCTTTTGGGTATTTTGTAGTATAGTATAATATCAGCCAATTTGTTCCATTGAGGCAAAGGCAATTATTAAAATCCAGTCAGTATCACAATGATAGGACACATCATTTGGTGATTGGTGATTGATTGATAACAACCCATGCTGTGCTCAAAAATTCCCGACCCGTAATTGAATCTTGGACCACGGTACTTATTTTAATATTACTTGGTACATATTATGTAGATCACGGATAAAAATATTAAAGCGACAGATTTTCCCCTGTGTGGCGAAAATTCCACCCGCCACACACAAAGTGGGAACTGAACTTTTGACCTCTGAAATAAAACTTTGATAAAGGCATCGCTGTTGCACTGAGCGGTTGCTTTATTAATTATAGGCGAATGCTACACGCTCGATATTTATCGTGATGTTTGGATCGAAATCCAGGATCACGATATTTATCGAGTGTGTATATAGCGTATCACGTATCACGATATGTGATACGCTATACTACACACTCGATAAATATCGTGATCCTGGATTTTGATCCAAATATCACGATAAAATATCGAGTGTGTAGTATTCGCCATAGAGCTGTCCGTCTCCGAATTGAGAACAAAAACCATCCTATTCTCCTTGACTATCATCCAGGACTTTGTATCGTAAGATTTATAACCAACAAAGTAACCAATAATATATCCCCAAGGTGAGTTTACGGCGGTAACCGATCTATTCCTTATTCATGGCATTAACACCATTAGCCAAGGAAGGAGAGGCCATAGATGTGGCAGGTGGACCGGCCGATATGGCGGGATGCGTAAGTGAAACGGATGCAAACTAATTACGTCCCGGTCTTGTACTATCGTTGACATAATGTTTGTAATCTAAATATTTATGAAATGCTTTCTTTGAATAAATTGTTACAATATAAAAAAAAACAATATAATATAATATAAATATCTCTGGACATTATTCACACAGCGCCATCTAGCCCCAAACTAAGCATTAGCTTGTGCTATGGGTGCCAGACAACGGATAAACATTACTTATATACTTTTTTTTTTGTAAATACATACATATTATACATAGAAACACCCAGACCGATACAAACAGACATGTTAATGCACACAAATGTTTGTACCGAGCGGGGATCGAACCCGCGACCTCTGGTGTAATAGCCGACTTCTCGACCATTACACCAAACGGCTCGTCGATCAAAATATATTCGTACTTTAGGCACTGTAGTCACTGAAACAACATACATAATATGTTAATTTTGTTTGTTTTGAAGTGTACTACTCTAAGGATAATTTTGAGGAGTATTTTAATGTTTTCTTTTTCTATTTTTAGGTACCTACCTACTTATGTTAGAGAATTAGAACACCCATTTTAGCTTAAATAACCAATATTGCTATTCTTAGGATCAGTTTCACCACTGGGAGACAAAATCGCGATAATTAAATGCATCTGTCAGATAAAAATGACGCTGTCTTTTTTTTAACTAACAAAAGAAGCATCATCTAAGTTATCTCATAAAAAAAAGTGGTGAAATTGATCATTATTGTATCAACTTAGAAAAAAGGTTAAATTTTTTATTATTATCGTAAAGATAAACATTTTCATCGCCTCTGTACAACCACGCGTAATAAAATCATTAGAATTAATATGCACCACGCTGCTCGGAATTAAGGGATTTAATGTATAAATATTTTTGATAGAGACTGTATCTCTAAAGTTAAGACGTGTTCGAGGAAATGAGGAGCACTGTCGACATCTATTTATGTTTCTCTTCCTGGTTTTATTTATTGTAGAGGATAAGGTTTAATGTCTGGAAGCAGAATTTGCTTAGGGAGTATGCACTCCCACAGTACCTAAACTTAGATATTATAAGAAGCTTGTATAGATTCTATTATTAAAATGATTGTGCTCTTTTTGGGGCTGATTTGACTTAATCAAATTCAATTTAGTTTAAATGAGGTTTCTTTTTTAGGGTTCCGTAGCCAAATGGCAAAAAACGGAACCCTTATGGATTCGTCATGTCTGTCTGTCTGTCTGTCTGTCTGTCTGTCCGTCCGTATGTCACAGCCACTTTTTACCGAAACTATAAGAGCTATACTGTTGAAAATTAGTAAGTAGATGTATTCTGTGAACCGCATTAAGATTTTCATACAAAAATAGAAAAATAATAATAAATTTTGGGGGCTCTCCATACTTAGAACTGAAACGCAAAAATTTTTTTTTCATCCAATCCTAACGTGTAGGGTATCTATGGATAGGTCTTTTAAAATGATAATAAGGATTCTTATATCATTTTTTTCTAAACTGAATAGTTTGCGCGAGAGACCCTTCCAAAGTGGTAAAATGTTGGTCCCCCCCCCTGTAACTTCTAAAATAAGAGAACAATAAATCTAAAAAAAATATATGATGTACATTATTATGCAAACTTACATTGAAAATTGGTTTGAACGAGATCAAGTAATTAGTTTATAAATTTTTGGGGCTTCCCATACTTAGAACTGAAACTCAAAATAAATTTTTTCTTCAAACCCTTACGTGTGGGGTATCTATAGATAGGTCTTTAAAAATGATAATAAGGTTTCTTACATCGTTTTTTTCTAAACGGAATAGTTTGCGCGAGAGACACTTCCAAAGTGGTAAAATGTTGGTCACCCCCCCTCTAACTTCTAAAATAAGAGAACGAAAAAACTAAAAAATATATATGATGTACATTACCATGCAAACTTCCATTGAAAATTGGTTTGAACGAGATCAAGTATTTAGTTTTTTTTTAAACGTCATAAATCGTAAACCGCAATTTTCCTCTCATTCAATCAACTCAAATATAAAAACGTCGATCAAACTTACAAAGAACTACAAGAACTTTTATATTATGATGATACTTGCTGCTACGGAACCCTTCATGGGCGAGTCCGACTCGCACTTGGCCGGTTTTTTTACTACAAGTTTAGATTTTCTATTTTAAGACAAGCAAAAGTGCAACGAGTAATTACACTCACGTCAATAATTGATATCGATTAACGACCTACATGTTCAACCAATCGCGATACAATGTAACGCTTTTGACTTGTTTACCCAACCGTCACAGTAAAGAGTGATGTGAACAGTGAAGAACTTGTGTATCACCAAAAAAAATGCTGTATGCTATAAGCATAATTAATTGTCATGTAATCTTATAATCATGACAAAAATAGTCATTTCCAAATGCTCAACTACTTTAAAATTTTAACTAGGTATATTTTTCCTTATATTTTTTTAACGGTTGACAAAATGACTTCGCAGCTTTTTGCTAATAGCTATGAATGAGAGCTCAATTAAAAGCATCGCGTATTGTACTGCTTTACTGTGTGTAGGTAGACTGTTGATAATCGCTTCTTTCTGTTATTTAGATGAATTAACGTCATGCTTATAATTATTTGACTATGCAGTTAATTTTTTTATAAAATATTATGAAGGCGGATCATACTATCCTAATTTTTAATGATTCATCAAATCATCACAGATGCATGATTAATCCCGGACAAGATAAAAAAATTGACAGTTTTGTTATCAGCCGTAACCTTAAAACTCTTCACTGCCCTTCTTTACTTGGTAACGGATCACGAAAAAAATAAATGCAACTGAATCGCGGCGCTTGCGTACGCGCAGTTGCTGGCTATATTGTAATTTATAGACGCGGATTCAACTGTTGCCGATACGGATGGGTTATTTATCTCTATTTATAATATTCATAGTTTTTTACTTTCATTCATAAATTTGTACACATAGATGGAGCTTGCTGCATTTTATGACGTCATTTCTAAATTAGTTCGTTTTGAATCGGTTACGGAAATCGTAGGGATTTACAGTCGCGTGCAATAGTATATTTACACATGAGGTCTTATGAGTACATTTTTATCTGATATAATACGTTTTATATGATGAAGATGCAGAGGATCCATATAAAAAATAAATAATTACATGCTTTCAGATAGCTTGTGGCTAAAAATACGTAGGTTTTATTTGACCAAGTGATGCAGTTTATTAGTAATGTATGGTGAAAAATATTTGTGAAATATTACTATTGGTTCACTAATATTTGTAGTTTTAGGCAAGAAACTATCCTTGACCTTTTAGAACCAAGAGCTGTAAAGATCTGCTTCTTATTGTTGAAGATGTAAACAGTCTCGAAATATTATATTAGTAAAGAGGCTTCCTTTCTTCTTTAACCAAACTTCAAGTACGTTTTCCTCTAGCATATTATGTTGAAAAGCAAACATTCCAATTTATCATATAGAACGGAATGCAATAATTATAAACAGGAGGATAAATCTCACCCGTTACTTTCAGCGAATAAATGATTTGTACAAAGAGAATGCAAAATCAATAAATAAAGATAACACCCTTTAAATATACTGATGAAAGATACATTGACTGATGACCACAAAGGCCTTATTTATAAGTGGAATTCGAATAAACATTTCAATGAATTAAGTACGCGTATGATTGATGGTAGCGCGATACGATTACTTGCGTCGATTTTAATTGAATGAAGCCGTTTGTTTGTATATTGTCCGCTCAAATCAGAATAAACAAACACGAGTCACGTTAAACTCGACTGTAAAAAATACATGTATCGCACAGCTGATTTTAAATTTAATTTTAATAATGTTTGCTTAAATTAATCAAACACTTTGGTGGAAAATAATTGTTCACCAGAATTCAAGAATCTCTCAATCAGGTTGTCCTAATTTTTTTTAGATTCTAAATAGTATTTTTACGACTGACAATGTATTATTCAGATACTACACAGATAGGTATTCGCGATTTATATTCACTAATACAAAAGTTATATAAAAATTACATTTTATTGAATCGCACCTATGACCACTTAAGTGGTCAAAGTTAAAGTCAAAGTATTTATTTTGCAATTTAATTTACCAAGAAATTCTTATGCACGTCATAAACTTTTTTTCCTACCAGCACTTCGACGTGAATGAAGCACGTTGTACCTACGTTATGATCGCTTTTGATTAGGACAGACATAGAGTCTGACGCGTGTTTGGCATAGCAAGACGGGTGATGAACTTGTCTTGTGGGTATTTCAGTACGACGGCCACAGACGTTAGTGAAATACGTTGGTGATAAGTGTAGATCAAGAACTCGAGGAATTCGGTACAAATAAACAAGCAAAATGCTAAAGGAAACGAGACGATTCTTTCATTGTTTACTTGTGAGACGATATTTACATTTTACGCGGAATGCCATGTACACATAATGAGATACATAATTGTATTTTACTTTTGTATTTCATCAAGAGATTTTTTTAAATTTCTTATGCGTAATGTACCTAATGTAATCTATTAACGATAATTTTCACCAATGGTTTGTCCCCAGATTGGTGATAAACCAGTGGCTACAACTGGGTTTATGCTATACGTCACCACTGGTAACAATTGGGATTATTTTTCCTATTCATCCTCAGTGGTGACAGAGACAGTGGTGATGACTGGGAATAGTGGGAATAGACCAGATTGAGGGAGGAGGGGAAAACATGTTGTTTTTGCGCAATGACATGTGTTTTTGCTTTACTCATTTTTGAAATATGTCAATGTGTGTAAACATTATTAGAGTTTATAAATAGGTACTTCATTTTATACAAAACGGTAGTTAACCAGCCCGTAAGATCGATGCTAATCACGTAGGATTCATTATTACTTCTCCTAGTTCCAGTTGGAAGACATAAACATTGTTTTCTTACATTGTTAGCATTTCGAAAGCCTTAATTAGACCGCTCTCAAAGGCCAATTAAACATTATTCATACAAATGAATGGTTTGTTAAAGCGGGGCAGTGGGGCCAAATACTTGGAGACAAGAAAATACCAGTCCATATAGGGATTGTTGTCCTGATATTTCTGGAATGATTGGGCTATTATGGGAGTGCGATAGGAATTTCTGATGCACGGGATATTATATTGGCATATTTATACGTTCAAATATTATCTTGTAGTGTATATCCTCCTGAGACCCAGGACCCAAAAAGTTGTAGTAGCAACGTGATTTTTGGAATAGTGGAAGATATTGGCACTAACTTAAGAGAAAAAATATTTAAAAAAAATTACCTCCCCTACAAACCTCAAAATAGGGGGTATCACAGGTGATACTATGGGATTAAATCGTAATAAAATTTATTAAAAATAATGAATGTTAGTTTCAAGAAAACTTTAGAATATTATTATTTTTTGGTATTAAATAAAAAAAGACAATAAAAATTTACATTAAAACACAATTAACATTTTATAAATGTCAATTAGCAGCATTTATCTACATTTAGATCGATTGTTTTGAGTACCCGTCGAACATGTTACTGATTATTTGGTCTAGTAGGTCAATAACTCCAATGAATAGTTTCTTCGGGTAAACGTTGATATTTCCTGCTCCATCATCTGCAACTTTCCACAGGCTCCATCCACTGCCCTTTCTCTTGAAGCAAGATGGATTGGCTTCCTATCTGACCAATTTACAAATTTTTCTTGTCTGAAGACGCAGTCTAAGGTTTCTCTTCTGTTTTTAACTTCTTATCGTCATCTTCATCAGCCTGTGGCAGTCCACTGCTGGATTAAGGCCTCTCCCAATGCTCACCACTCTGTTCGATCCTCGGCTACTACCGTTCAGCTGCCGCCATCCGTCCTGCTTAAATCGTCACCCTAACCGGCCAAAGGGTGTCTTACACTACGTTTACCAAGACGCGGTCTCACCACCAACCTGACCATTTGTGGAACTTCGCACAATCACTTAAACTAATAACAAACTGATTCGTATAGTCCCAGTACATAGGACGTTTGCTTGAGTTTTAAGTCGCATTAGCACTTACAAAGAAAGAAAGCGGCTCATCCTCAGAAGAATCCGATTCAGCATCTAAGGCACTACCTTCAAGATGTCTTTTAGTACAATACTTAGTTGTTCTTTATCTATATCTTCAAACTGATTCATTATGTTGAATAAATTCACCAAAATGTCGGCACCTTTCAACCCTGACCAAGATAAACTTTTTTGACGCGAGTGCCCAACGTATCACCTGTGATACGAAAAGAAATTTATAAAAATAAGTTATAAGACCACATTTATTTTGGAATTAAACTTCACAAATACTAAGATTAATCATAATTCTATAAAGTTTGAGCCAAAACGGCACGAAAAAATAGTATTAAGTAATATTTACCTCTTCTCAAATGCACCATGTCGGAAATTGCGCGCACCTTCAATTTTAAAAAATAATCTGAACGGCCCATTCTAACGAAACTAAGTCATAGCTACATAGTATGATAGTTTAATATCTCATCTAAATGATGTTTGATCATTATTCAACTAGATCTCAATGGATGGCAATGTAAAAAATAATTTTCATTAGTGTCATAGGTGATACCGAGGGTCTCAGGAGGATATTCATATTTGTGGTAGAAACTGCAGATACCTAAAATAAAACAAATTTCAATTTTTTTTATAATCCCAATCAGTTTTAAACAATATATTCTA
The DNA here is from genome assembly GCA_949319885.1 of Mecyna flavalis. Classification (NCBI taxonomy): domain Eukaryota; kingdom Metazoa; phylum Arthropoda; class Insecta; order Lepidoptera; family Crambidae; genus Mecyna; species Mecyna flavalis. Next base: position 9,110,867 of record OX439426.1, read on the forward strand.
CATCTGTGATGCTTCCTTGTTCAAATGTTTTCAGTACCTATTGTATTTAATTATTATTTAAACATACCAGCTAATAATTGCTTACAACATTATTCATTTAAGACAGAATTTCATAAATGCTTAGATACATATTTTATTCATAAACATATTTAGATAAATGGTCTTCGTGAACTACAAACTTCCATGTAACTACATTTTCATTCCTTTATCATAATAAAAATGGTCTTCGTGAACTACGAACTTTTAAGTTATAAGAATTTATGATTGTAGGTACTTTTATTTTACTTACCTTTGTGATGAGAAAATAAACACTTTTATATAGGTATCACTAGCCTTCCACCCGCGGTTTCACCCGCGTGTAATCTCTTTTTTTCAAATATCCACCCCCCTTCCCCCACATTTTTGGGGTCAAAAGTACCCCATGTTCACGGGAAATAGTGTAGCTTTCCAACACTGAAAGAATTATTCAAATCGGTTCAGTAGTTTCAAAATTGTTATTCCCGCGGGAATGAGACGTTTTCCGTAGGAATTTTATAGCCTATATTCTAATCCGGGTAATGTACTATACGTGTGCCAAATTTCATCTAAATCTGTTCAGCCGTTTAGGCGTGATTGAGGAACAAACAAACATCCAAACATCCAGACTTTCGCATTTATAATATTACTAGCCTTCCGCCCGCGGTTTCAACCGCGTGTAATCTCTTTTTTCAAATATCCCTCCTTTCCCCCACATTTCCAGGATCAAAAGTACCCTATGTTCACCGGGGATAGTGTAGCTTTCCAACAGTGAAAGAATTATTCAAATCGGTTCAGTAGTTTCAAAATTGATATTCCCGCGGGAATGAGACGTTTCCCGTAGGAATTTTATAGCCTATGTCCTATTCCGGGTTATAAACTATACGTGTGCCAAATTTCATCTAAATCCGTTCAGCCGTTTAGGCGTGATTGAGTAACAAACATCCAAACATCTAAACATCTAAACATCTAAACATCCAAACATCCAAACATCCAGACTTTCGCATTTATAATATTATATATAGTAGGATAAATATATATACTAAGATTTTATTATATACATTTTTTAGACAGAAAAATGCAACAAACAGACATTTGTGATATAAATAGACATAATCGAAGTACATGTTTCACCAATAGCTTATTAGACGTTATTTTTTTAAATTTTCTTAAGATAAAATTATAATGGCCATTATCATAGAAATTCGTTGAGCTGACAAGTGAAGGGGTTTCCAATTTAACTTTCGTGATTTTCCTCGGACCGTATGAAATGGAATAACATAAGTTCTATTGAATTTATTCATCTGCCTGCTATGTCTAGAGTATTGTAAGCTTGGCTTAATTCACAAGTTCCAAAATGTAGTAGAATCAAAATTCCATACAATATAGCCGTAGGTACGGTGGAAGAATTAACAGCCTGTTGGCTTGGAAAATATGCAAAGGTTTGGTAGTTTATATGCTAAGATTTAATATCTGAAAGTGGTACTTTGCATGCTTGCCTTGCACGACGATACAAAGAAGATATTTTAGATTCCCCAAAACAATGAGAAAACATCCTGGGCTCGCTAATAATATGAAGCAAAATATGATTTGAGGAGCGAGAGGAGAGATAAAATTTGCATGCGCCAGTTGTCTACGTTTCTGTTTTGCATTTTTATATACTCAAGGGAGCAAAACGTGTTTTGAAAGTTAACAAGATCAAAAATGAAATGACAGCGATTGAGGGGGGATATAATTTATCTGCGTTTTATGAGTGGTCTGCATTTTAGTAAGATGTTTTTTTCACAGAGAGTGCGACGCTCGGTAACGATTCCATAAATTATTTTACAACAATGTAGCGTATGGAAATAAACCAGATGTTTTATTCAGGACTGTGGTTTGTTATTTCCTTTATTGGATTGGTTGAGATGATCTTGATCGTGTCTATGCAGGGATAGTACTTATCACCTAATCAAACATGGGTGCTTGGAAAGTGGGAAATATTTTTACGAGGACAAATAGTGAGGACAAATAGGAGGGTAAGTTGCAGATGTTTGCGATGAGAAATTAAATAAGTTTGTGAAAAATCAATAGAATCGGACGCAGTATCGGCTTAACATCACGTGGGATGCGCATTTGACTGTAAACTGTTATGACAAAAAAAAATATCTGACTGTGTTTTCAGGAATTACTTTCATTCTTCTATTAATTCCAGTTCAGAGGTTTAGGTTCCACCCACTGAAGATAATTCGAAAAGGAATATGAAACTCTCTCCCGAGTTTAGTCCAGAATTTGTTCAAGTAAATCTTTGAACTATTTTTAAGTTAGGTATCAGCATTTACAATATTTTTTAACTTAGAAAACTTTAACCGCACTACCGTCTAGTTTTCTGTACGACTTCTCTTCAACTATTTTCCCACTCATAATGTTGACGTACACGTACATCAAAATATTACTAATGAATACTTAAATGCAATCAAGCAACGTACTATAAATGTAACAGTATCCACAAATAAAGTATAAGCAACTTAAAATACTGTTGCAATCATAATATTGACGCTATATCATTTCTAAATCAGTATTTCCGCTTAATATACTTTATAAATGAACTGCTAATGTTATTCTATTAATTATACCTTCCTGTGGACATTTGTGGAGTATGGAAGTGGGGAGTGTCCAAAAATAATCCGCGTATGTTTATGGTCTGCGCGGGCGCAGGCGTAGAGACGTGTTAGATGAGTGGTTAACGCCGCTTCATATACGTAGGGTCGATAGTTCGAATTTCCATTGTAACTATATCTCTAAAATATAGATCGGATCAGTGATTACTTATTTAGTGTTTCGGATTTTTTTACAGATTTCAATTAGGTACTGTTTAGCCATGTCGCAATGGGAGTTCCTTGCAACTAGTTTGTAAGGTCTAAAGGTAGCTCATGTTCATACTTTTAATTCGCTTTATTTGCAAAATATTAAAAACATTATTTACGATTTAATAAAACGTGATTATTAGAAATATTCAACTATTGCTCTATTGCTTTTGCTTGCCGTATTCTGAATCATAGTGCAAATGTACCCTATCTGTTTGGAAAAACTGCTGAAAGAAAGGAGAAGGAAGTGGAATATCCAAAAATAGTCCGAGTCTGTTTATGGTTGCGGTGCGCGGGCGCCGCGTCGCGCATTCCTTCAATGTCAGTTCAGTCGGGCATGCAAAACATTATGATTAATGTGTAACAGGGTTTTGTTTATATCTTAAGAAGTTCTACTGCAACACAGTTATGAGATGATGTTGAAGTTTTATAGTAGTGATTAATATTATTATTAACGGGATCGATGTCGCATTTTGTAGATGCCCTGTTCGCCATATTAGGTTACGTTTGGTATAATATACATAGATATTTATGTAGTTAAATGAAGCGACTACAATACGAACTACAACTGCGAATACTCTTGAAAAACTTTGACTATGAAATAGAAAAATTTGAAGCTACGATACCCGAAATATACATAATAAAGGATACAACCAGTTCAGTGGATAAAACAAATGCCAATCACACATGACCTGAAATATGTATATTGGATGGATAGGTTAAGTAGAGGAACTGAGGATATCGACCTGAAAACATGAAGTTATAGAAAACTATCCAAATGTAATTGAGGTTCAAGAGAACAGCCAATATTTATTACACTTGTCGCATCATAATCATCCAAATCTTATTACCAAAGAAATTCTTGACCTAAAATCATTGTTAATACACGAAACAATATATAAAAGAGTAGTTTTGAAAGCCATTGTTGTGACAAACAAAGTAAGGAAGTTGCACCGGCGATATGCACCATTGAATCACATCAATCATCGATGGTGCTCATTTTGTACACAGAATTCTTGAGTCTGTAAAAAATAAACTTGTTCGGCTTTAAGATTCACAATAATTAAATTAATATTAGCCCTTCTACCCGAATTTTGGCTACGGCGCGCCCCCAATACAAGTAAGTGCGCAAGTACAGGTGCCTACTCCTTATTCCTTTACCTACTTTAGCTATTATTAAACCTTTTGAATGCCAAGCTACGAACGCACTGTTTTATGTCGTGTCCTGTACGCCCCCAGAGCTTGGTTATTCTTTATTGTCGAATGTAAGGAAAAAAATACCAGTAACAGTATTAAACATATTTATTTTCAGGACAGGGCCCGCAGGTGCTTGTCAAGTATAGACGACTTTGGCGTCCAAAATGTTAACGACGGAACAGCAGTCTGACACAATCGAAGATGAGATCAAGCGCAGAACCAATGACTTTACGTGTTTTCCGATGCAACAGCACTACTTCTATCTCCCAAAAAAAACCTTGCTTCAAACTGTGACCTATGAGTAACTACTAGCCACTGCACCACGTCAAGGAGGTATTATATACCACAGAGATCAAGAATATAGGTATGGCGCACAATAAATGCGCACATGTGCTCTCCCTTTGTCATAGCTCGGTGTGATTATTTATGAATTTTCTTTTATTATAATTATACAATGTGATGTCAGTCAGTTTTGTGTGCAAACTGTATTAGCCAACTAATTGATCGTTTAATTTACAATTATGTATGTTTACTAAAGAGGCACAAAGTGTAACTAAAGACTTATGTAAATCGTAATCAACACGACTGTCAATGTTTATTGCTATTGATTCACAAAGTACAGGCATTTGTTACGGGCCGCGATGACATTTAGCCATTCTCACAGCGGTGAGAGGCTTTGACCCGAAGCGTTCACTGCATTAAAGTGCAGTCGGAGTCCAGATGAGAAAGGTTATCCTTGAGAATGGGCGATAAAATTGAAAGGGAAACTCACAATGGAAAGCAGTCACGACGGTAGTTTCCCAATCAGGAATTCCTTTGGCTAAGATTTTAAGAATGCCTACCAGGTGTCTAGCACGACGAACGAATTGCGGTTAGATAACACGATTTGTATCGTTGTTCATTGTTTCATTTCATAAGAAAGATAATGTTAATCTTAAGTTTATTTTGTTACTAGTTAATATCAGCTGTTTTCTCAGGGATTATTGATAAAGGCCAAATTACACAAAGTATTTTTGAATTTTAGTCTCTGTGTTGTTTAGTTGATTAAAATATACAAATAAAATTAAATATACAAATAATATTTTATCTGTTAGATAACTGGGATGTCGTTTTTTAAATATTTAAAAAAGAAAACAGCATCTTTGTTGTCGGACAAATAAATTATGAAGAACTTATCTGCCAGAAGTAGAACCTGCATTAAGGGTTTATTTAAATCTGCACACAGGTATCTGTTTCCTGGCTGAAAAAACATGCACACTCACCCGATTTTGTCGTGTCATTTATCTATTTATATACATTTATCTATTATACATTATGTACTTCTAAATTACTGAGAACGAATGTCTGTTAGAGACCATCTGCGAAAGATTAAATTTATAATACAATTCATGCTTTCCAAAGATTTGGTTAAATCCGTCAAGAATATCCAGTCTACACCAAAACAAACTTTACCTCTTCATAGTAATATCGGTTAATATAAGCAAAGATGGTATTTGATTACGATGGTGTACGCGTACTTACGTATTTGATGCGTAATAAACCTTATGCAACGGTTTATAATGTAGTTTATAACGCTATTCATCGGAGAATTTAGAAGGCATATTATTATTTTCTTTGCAATGATTTGAAGATTTGATTAGGAGTTGCGGAAGTGTGTTATGCAACTTACCTGAGAAAAGGGAATGTAAAAATATATATACATGTGTAATAATATGTGTAAATAATTAGGCCCGCCCGCGGTTTCGTCCGTGTGATAAAAAAGTACCTAGCTCTTTTTGGTTCAGAGACTGCATTACGCACCCTTTCTCCTTAGCTGAGGGTTATGTGTATCCTCCTGCCCAAATACAAGCATTTTTACTCACTAAACCTCCAGGTGATTAAGGGAATCACCTGTCCAGTCATGGTCTTAACTCCCACAATGATGAAGGGAAGTAGCTTGAGTAACGCTTTATATCACACTAGCGGTCGCCTCCGCTTATTCTACCGCGCGAAATTGCTTTTTTTTTAAATTGAAAAAAAATGAACTGCAACATTTTATACCAGAAGAGATTTTACAAAGTAGCAATAAGAAGACTAGTCTATGACGCTGTGACATTTGGTCTTCGTGACCGTCCTACGTGTTCTGTTTTGTAACAAGTGACTGCACCAAGGCGTGGTTTGTGCAACTGCACCGACCTGGCCGCTCTCAAAGATGCAACGATAACTACTGCTTCGCCAATACTAAATGTCATGAACACACAACCTCGATCCTTCTAGTAAACAGTTAACTGTTGTATTGATTTATTTGATTTGAAATAATTAAATGACTTACAACATTTTTTACTGACTCGATAGCGCATTTAATAGTAACCCGATCAGATGCGTCAGGGATCGTGGGTTCGAATCCCACCTAGACACAAACATGATATGACTAGATATTAATATGCAGACACAGAATAAACAGACATGTTCTTATAAGTATGTTTGTCCTGGAACTCGAACTAACTCTATCCAGGCCATTGAGTTACAAGTAATACGTAAGTAATTGTAGTTCAATATTCCAGGCACTAGATTTTATATCTACTGTATCTAATATACTGAAAGATGAAAACGACTTATATTACTTTCTTATATACCTAAACACCACGAAATCACACTATCAAAGTATCCCAACACTACTTAAATCGTATAATATAAAGCCACGAAAATCATTAGAGCATAAGATAAGCATCAACCCTTAAATGTTGAGGAAATTTTATTTCCCGGAAAACAGAACCGTTCTTTAGAGGCACCCTAGTAATTAATGAGAACGATCAAGGGGATTCAAACATAAATTAATTTCAAGCACTGAGCCGCTTGGCATTAATGAACATTTTATATTTAATAAGGAGTAAGGACCATGCAAAGGCGCGTCCCCACCCACCAACAGATTTCAAACGTATCTCTATTTATACCTCTTGCCATACTGATCTTTTTTTTGTATGACGACATCCCCCGTAGGAATGGGGATTTCACGCAAATCGAATTTGAATGTTGTATTTTTCAAGTATTTTTTTGACACATTAAATTGTGAAAATAATGTGCAGGCGATCAAGAGTAACCCCCCTGGCCTAAATAAAAGTCTTCAATAAAATATAATCTTAAAAAATATTTTACAGTCGAGTCTACTTGAAGCTAGACACTTACAGCGAAATTCTGATTCTTAGGCGTTCGGCATAAGGACGTTTTTATTGTTTTTGAATACCCCGTCATTTTTTGGATTAAAAATGGTTATTTGTCTTTTTAAGGAATGTCATAATAATATTAAAACTAGTGCCAAGTCTGTTGGTGGGTGGGGACAGAGCCCATACAACTTCTTGCGTTGTTCTTTGTCTTGGATTGTGTGCACTTTGAAGTGATTAATTTGTGATAAGTGGTTTGCTTTGTTCATTGGAAGGCGATCCGACGCCGATTGGTTTTTTGTTAAGTTTGTTGTTAGTTGAATAAAAAATCATTTGCGTTTGTATAAAAGAGGATAAAGATTTTTTACGTTATTTTAACGGGGCTCAAAAAGATTCGTATTTGTTGTAGTAGCCATAATTGTCAAAAACGGCCGTTTTAGGCACTTTTGAAAACTTCAAAAAAAGTATCAATATAAGTACCTTAGGCTTATACTGGTTCTTACAAACGTAACATAGGATTCCTTAATCTTTGTATTAATGATATGATTTTTTTTATTCAATGGGGCGCCACTTTGCGACACCAATCGCCTTAAGCAGGATTGCGCATGATAAAGAATATTGTATCGTCAGCTTTTCGTCGGTAAGAATGTTGTATTTTTTTCCGGATAAATAGGAACGTATGACACGCCTCAGCTTCCAAAACAATGCCCACATCAAAAATCACGACGATCCGTTGCGACGTGAAACTAAGGAAAAAGGAAAAACAAAAACACGTCTTCTCTATGTTCTGTTGTGGTGGTAGGTGATTATATTAAGCCAATATCCGCCATTGTTATGATGACTTGATTTCAATATACTATGCTGATACCAAATAAAGATAAATTCTCATGCCAATACTAATAGAAATCGTCATTCTAAAGTCGCTCCAAATTCGGAAGAGGTGTGTGGAGCTGGAGCCATGAAGTCGTAACATTGTGTACATGTCCCCTTATCTCTGAATGTTAAGATACAAGCGAGTTTGCATTCGGCCTTACATTCGGCCCAGTGAACGACATTACGATAGAACGCAGATGATGACACCGGTAGATACGCGCCGGTGCATCGGAATGCAAACACATAATTTACTTCGTATACACAACAGACTAAATACTCGCGAGTTGCAATCGGAATAATTATAATTGAATTCAGTATGTACATTCTCTGTTATTGCATATGCTATAAAGGATATTAAAATATAGAACAACTGATAAAGCAATGGATGCGACCTCGGCTTTTAAATAGATAGCCTTCTCTATCGAGAAACCTCAACGCTGGTGGCCTTGTGTCCTATGCGGAAAGAGAGTCGCGTTTACGAATCCCACCCAGGACAAATATTCATCATTCATGTAATTAAAATTTGTGTTTGTTTTGTGCATGGAAGATGGATGTATATATTTGTATTTCATTGATTCTGGTACCCTTAAAAAAAGTGCCATTGCTACTTATGTATATCAGATGAATGCGTGTGATTGTACGATATATATTTATTAATTTACTACTATCTGGACTAAAGGACCAGGGTTGCGAATACACGAGCTGCCTCTACACTAATGTAAATCAATTAATAGGTCGCATTCAAAAGCGATGTATTCCAAGTATCCATGCTTCTTAAGCTGTATTGATGCAGTTAAAGCAAAAATCTTCTTTCGTATCTGCACCGCAATTTCGAAAAATTCGTCATGCTTACTTATTTTGAATTTTGAAATTTCACAAACCTCGCCTCTTTAGTTCAAACACATTTTGAAATCGTAACGATCAATTAAAAAAACTGTAGCATACACAGTCCAGCTCCTGGTCGCGGATGAGTTGAGTAATTACGAACGAGTGGTGTAATTGGCATGTACGCAGTTTGTTGAAACGCACACTTACACAGCTCTCACCCAGTTACAACACCGTTTACTCCATTCATGTGTAAGCTGATAGTCTACTTACCGTCACGATGGAGCGGGAGAAATCGACACGCCATGATCTACATGTATGTGTTAAGTGACTATTGAATTGACACGTGGCTCGACATGAACTTTGACACAGTTAACTTCGAATCGCTAATGCAACTTGAGAATTTACATTGGTTTGGTAACAGTATCATCGTAAGTTCAACGATCATCGACGGTAATCAGTAAAATTAACACCTTCTGTACACTCAAAGGTACCAAAGGACTTTTTTGCTGTGACTCAAAGGGAGTATTGCTTTGTCAAATACTTGACTGCTACTTTTGGTATGGATTCCAAAATGCTAGGTGTATGATAAGTTTTCCAATCTTCTTCAAATCCCTGGTTGACACGCTGTCTCTGGCGACATAGGAGTGCAGAATCCCCCTAGCAAAGTAACTATTCTTACTGGTAAAATCTGTTGCCATTGTTGATGATATTATCGACCCTGAGATCGCGGCCCGCCACTTAAACCAATAGACTATCGAGACGTTATATGTATTATTATAAAAAAAATTAAATGACTATCTGCTTACGTGACTTCCTTAATGATAAGCGACCATAGCCTATTGAACTTCAAAACTGAACTTACATAAAAAAAAAACAAACTAATATATTTCACTTACACTTTCTCCTCAGTGGTCGATATCTCGATGTCAACCGGGTAAATATATGTTTCCGTGATCTGTATTCCGGGTTCTATTTGGGGAAAAGGAATAGCGGGACAAACTGCGAAGGAAGCGTATTTACTCAGTGGATATCCGTTGACGTTGCTGAATATATTGGTGGGTTAATCAAATATGCCAGCTCTATGGAATAACATAATATAGTTGACTCGTATTCATTTGTTGTAGCTATGAAAAATTGGGGGCAATTCGTCAGTCGGAATTGGGATCGAGTTCTATGTATCAAAATCTTTTATCAGTTATTGGGAACATTTTTTTTTGAATATTCATTTGATAATTTGTTTCTGAAAAGATACCACAAATATTTTTGAGGGCACCGCAATCAAAGTTTAAATCTTTGACCGCAATACGCCCAAAGACCCTATTTGAAAAGGCGACTGTTGAACAAGAACTGGTTTTTTTTTCACTGTGTTGGAATTCAGTTTTTACTGTCCCATTAACCAGACAATTCTGTATGAACAAGGCAAGAAAATTTTATTCAAGAAGTGATTGAGTTCACTACAGAATAGAGACGTTTCAATAAAAATAATATGCCCAAGTCAACAATACAAACTCAGCCTTTAGAACTTGCCAAATTGGTGGTGAAATTAGTAAACAAAAGCTTCTTTCCCTGCTAAACATTTTTCTCCTTTATAAGGTCAATCGTATTCGTAAATAGTAATGGGGGAATGGTAAACGGGTCAATGTGGCCATATCTACGCGCTCGCGAAATGGGTTGCTGCGCCCAATCCACTTTAGCTGCTGATAAAGATACGACCCACATACGGATTGAGAACAGCTTCGTTTTCTTGTGCCACTTGTGACCTAAAGATTTGTGCACACGTACTAACAATTTACTAGTATTATATTCATTCTTGGAAATAGGGAGTGCATCTGTGCTTGCGCACTTACTTCTGAATCGACCTGACCCTGCGTAGTTGGTTAATCGTAAAAATTGGCCTCCGCAACTGTATACTCGATAAGGAGGACAGAAGAGTCCGTCTAGTCTGTGTAATGAACCTTTTTAGTCTAGATAAATATATGAACATTCTTAGATATTATTCCCACAGCGCTATCTTGCCCTAATATTCTAATTAAATATACTTGGACAATATTTACATAGCGCTATCCAGTCCTAAGAAAATCTTGCGCAGTGACCAGACCGCGGATACATATTACTTATCCAATATACTTTTTAGTAAATAGGTAAAAACCCAGATCGAAAACAGATATGTTTATAATCACAAATGTTTGTATATACGGTGCGGAAATCGAACTCGCGACCTCTAGTGTAATAGCCGACTTCTCAACCTCTACACTAAATCAATACTGACCAATTATAAAAAAAACGAAATACACATTAAATTGTATGAATTGTAACGATAATATACGGTAACCTCTTCAGTGTAAACAACACCTTATCACTTCACTCTCAGAAAAGGGGGCATGCCATCGACAGTCTATTTTCGGAGGCAGGTAATCAGACAGATGTGACGCGGGCATTATCCAGGCGTCGCCTACGAAAGATGTTTGGCAATTTGAAGGGGAAATCGATACCAGAGTTCTTGTTACGTATACACATTCATACTAATTTATAGTCTGTCCATACTAATCAATGAAATTGTATTGAAGGATCTGTTAGCAATGTGGAAAATAGCAGTTGTATATAAAAAGCTATAAAAAGTTTTTTTTTTTAAAAGGACACCTATTTTATCCACTTTATTATATATTATCCGTTTATACCTACGTACTTTATAACATTTTTGCATAGAATTTGAAAGCACGATAAAACCAAAAACAAAATTTATTAAAAATATAAGCGTTGCTTAACACTATACATATATGTATAGCAATAATTTAGCTATTTTGGCAACAGGTTTTTATTTGTGGATATGAGGCTAAGTTGTCGGTATCTGGAAACAGTCCTACCAAGACTAAACTATAAATGTATTTAGTACTATTGCACGGCTAAGTTTTAATTGGCTTTAATTACGAATGCCATAAAGTATGACTATGCGCTGATGAAATGAATAATGAGTGTCTATGAAGAAAATTTAAGGCTTGAATTCCCGTACAACAGAAAATGCCGCTTATTTTCGTAATTGTATGAAACTAAGAATAATTGCGCTTGCGTTTAACTCCTAGTCAAATTATTTGTTATTAGCAAAACGGAACTAACAGTGGGTAAATTATTTGTTCTGACACTAATGAGATCCAATTTATCAAGTTTTGTTAAGGCGGCTTATGTCAATCTTACAACACTGGAACGGGTAATTAATACGCAAAAACCAATGAACGTCATTGGCAAAAATTTTGTTGACTTGCAAATTACAAACTCACAATTATTTTGTACAGTATAAATCGTTACAAGAAAATTATCGTTATGGGTATCCGAAAGTATCACAAACAATACCTATAATGTACCATTGGTGAATATATTAATTATATGTTGGGCAGGGTCCCTACCAAAGCGCCATCGGGCCTGTCAAAAGGTTCTTCACGAATCGTCAGAGGAATTCATGTGGAAAATAAATCGTCGTTTTATTTACGTAATAATTCAACCGGACAGGAGGATTTCTTGCTAGTCATCTTGGCTTTGAACGGATCCGCCTGGTGGGGAGGAGGGGGGGGGGAGTAAAAGTGGCCAAGGTCACTAGGGCTGTGCGTCGCACCGTGACTATGCTTAACGGGAAGGCATGCGGTAGCATAATGCGCCATGTTCTTGAATATAATTAACTCAATTTAGAATTTTTAGCAGAAATATTTAAAAATAAGAATAATACGTTGAAATATATGGAGTAATCACTGAGGGCTGTCGGTTGACCACCTAATTTATACACCGTTGATGCTTACTGAATAAAATGTAGTTCTACAACTAAAGATGCTCACATTGTAAAAATTGTTTTATGTCGCTCGTGTCAGTACTTTTTTCATTTTACAAGCTTTATTTTCTTATTTCTTTCTATAATCCTTATTTATACAAACGCAGTCGTTAAAACTTTAAGAGAAGCCACTACAATTTTTATAAAGTAAGCGAACTACAATATAAATATTACACCTAACGCAACCGTACATAGCAGAAAAGATTGTCTAAAATTGTCGCAGGGCTGCGTAAATTATCAAGGCATCTGACCTTTACTAGGTTCACCTTTGGTATTTTCATGTTTATTATAAATAATCCGGTCTAAGTGTCCGTAAATACGCCGTGACTATAAAGTTTGATTTTAAATGAGATCTGAAGTGCTTCTAGTCTGAAAACAAATTTGAATTTCTAAGTTCGAGTTTCACGGTAAATCATCTGTTCCAAAAATTGCTTTTTCAATTTGCAAATCAAACTTGTGAAGCTACACGACCAAGATTACATTTGGGTCTTGCCTCTAATCGAATATCTCTTAATAAAGAAAACATTTTACCAGGAATAACAAAAGGCATGTCCGCCAAAACATACGAGTCCCATTGTCTTTCATAAATCTGCCCAAACTTCATCACTTGGCAGCAGTTTCATAAAACTTTCTGGAAGCAAAATGCCCCTTTATTACATCAGCTAATGTTCCTCCGACGACACAATTTCCGCGGCCGGCTTCCAGACTTCCCCTGATAGCGTGCATTAGCGAAAATATTACAAGAACGTTTATTTTGCACTGATATACGACTTTGGGTTAGGCCATTCATTATGGTGAAAATAGCAGGGTAAATGGTCCGTTGTCATAAAAATTGTATTAGGCCTGACACATTTGTCGTTGGGATCTGACCTCATTTTTCCATTCATTGAACTTCTAACCTTTTTGTAAAGTATTGTATAATAAGTATTATAATTGATTTATTCATTTTATGACCAGGTATTATTGTTAAAATTAACATCTAGAGAATAATTATTTTGACATTATTTTTGTGCTCGCATATCATTTAGGGTGTGTTAGGTCCTGTTTACTCTTACAAATTGTTTTTGTCTTTAACACTACTTGTCTACTTGTATCATCCCGACATAATATGTTTAAAAATATATTTGTTGTTCATAGAAATAAAGCGGAGTTTGTACAAAATTCCATATGAGCCAGGTTATGACGTCTAAACCACCCAGGGTGAAGTTTGGTACATTCAACATCTGTTTTTTATGTCTGGATGTTGTAATGATAACCATAACACAAATATCCAATCTGTTTCTGTCTGATATTTATTTATATTTCTAGATTCTCGCAGGGTTCTATTTTTTTATAAAATCTTTAACATGAATTTTTCTTCTGATTTTTTCCTTCATTGTATTATTTAATGAGTTTAACATTTATTTTATTACGGCTAATTTCATCGTTGCTAAGATATTAAAGCCGGGGCGTTGTGGCTTTTGCTCCGCTCTGCCCAGACCTCAGAATATGTCCGTGCGGTTTGCACATATCACTGCATTGCGGATTCTGCGTTATGACTGCATTTTCACATAAGCTTATAATTGCTTGTATTAATCAACGGCAGCAACATAATGGCTTACTTGCTGTGGCTGTAGAAATCGATATATGAAGTTGAAATCTATACGAGTATAAGAAAGAAAGCCTCTATTTGTGCGATTTCTTTTGTAGCGATTAAATGGTGTCTAAAAACATTTTTTTTCATTTTCATTTATATTATTCAATGAAATAATCTATTTTTTTAGTTTAAGCTTAAAATAGTTGTGCTTCGTTGGTTTCGCAGCGTTGATCCAGCTCACACTTTGGAATAAGGTCAATAAATTGAGGTTATACTTTGTATTTATACATAATATTTAACTAGCTGACTGCTGGTTACTGAAAATGAAATTCGTTTATAGTATTTTCCTTGTAATTTTTCCGTATTTTCTCATCGTTTAAACCTTCCCTGGACTTCCACGAATATTTCAAGACTAAAATTTGTCAAATCGGTTCAGCCGTTTTCGAGTTTTAGCGAGACTTACGAACAGTAATTTATTTTTATTTATATAGATTACTATCTTTTGAAGAACAAAATAAGTTCACAGATTAATTTGAAAATTTCGTCAGGAAAACAGAAATTATCGTTTTCCTTATCCGAAAATATCTCACGACAACAAAATACACAATTCATAAATTATGGATGCCAAATTCAATTGTTCCAATTCATTATTTATGTGTTAAACCACAGATTACAAATAATAAACTGTTATCAGTATTTGAGTTAGCAACTTAAAGTTAACTTACTAGATAAAGTCGAATATACTTTGTAAGTTGTTCTATGATATTATTTACTCAAAAACTACTGCTATTTTATTGCAAGCGTCCATAATAATCCCTTCGTATGTTGCAAGCCAAGTGACAACAAAGGGTCGATTTGTCTCCGCATTGTGCGCTCACAATGGCAACCGGGTCAAGTGGCGACTGCGGATCTACCTTAATGACACAATACATTTGATATCAGTGAAGAAGGTCGGACACCTCTGCACAAGTAGGTATAGAGGGCACATCCACAGCAACTTTAATATTCAAAGCGCTATAAAATTGAATTTTCTCAAATACAATATTCTTAACCTATTCAATACACCAAATGACGAGCCATTTGGTGTAATGGTCGAGAAGTCGGCTATTACACCAGAGGTTGCGGGTTCGATCCCCGCACGGTACAAACATTTGTGTGCATTAACATGTCTGTTTGTATCGGTCTGGGTGTTTCTATGTATAATATGTATGTATTTACAAAAAAAAAGTATGTAAGTAATGTTTATCCGTTGTCTAGCACTCATAGCACAAGCTAATGCTTAGTTTGGGGCTAGATGGCGCTGTGTGAATAATGTCCAGAGATATTTATTTATTTATTTATTAATAGGAAAAGGTTTAGGCTTACACTTTAGGTCGAAAAAAGCTTTTATTATAATAAATTAATGTCACAAAGTAGGTACGCTCCATATTCAAAAACGGGTCGTAATATTTTTGGACACTGATGTCAAGTGGTGATTGGACTAGGAATGATGTTTGGCTTTTAAATCCCTTTAAATGTTAGTTTTATTTAATAGGTTTGATTTGATAAACTAATAATAGCGTCAGTTGTCGTCAGGCGGGCACCAGTCTCCGTTTTAGATGGAAAAGGGAAACCGTGCGAGTTTTGTAAGTAATGTAGTGGTATGATTGAATTCTACTTTCATGACGTAAATACAGGTGTTGTTGTAAATTATTCTCAGCAAATATTTTACTGTTACGCTAGTATACTGTGTGTGACGGAACCACATTAATGGTGGAGACGCTGTCAGTGCCAAATGCTGCCAGCGCTATCTGGCTTCCATACAGAAGGCTCTTTCGTACAAACAAAGCCTTTTTCGTTGTATGAACACCTCTTATTTTTAAGGTTACTTTTCTTACTCAAAATTCACTAAATAACTCTTCATTTGATGTTTAGTTTGTTTTTATGAAAATCTGAAATGTCTGAAAAACCTTATACACCAACATAATAAATAATGAACACCTAAGATGTTGTCTTGAAGAATTCCAAGACCTATTGTGTTGTGTTGCAAAGTCTCAATTAAAAGTTATTGAACATTTTATCATGACCTCCCTTTTTAGTTAAGTATTATTTAAATTCATCTTTTGTAAATTCAACGTCCTGAATATTGACAAAACTGTTATATTAAAAATGTTATAAGACTGCAATGAGTTATCATATTATATAAATAAAAAGACACTATGGAATATGGATGCAAGTATAAAAATCTGTATGCACGCATGCAAGTATGAAAGAAAAATCTGTGTTCATAAAAACGTGGGCCATCATCACAAAATATTTCCGCCACAAAAACAACAATACTCGAATCGGGTTGAAAAGCCGAAGCTGATGGCCGGCCGAAAAGTTTGAATGTAAGTCTTATCTCAAGCAATATTTCATGGCCCAGTCTGCGAAAGTGGGATGAAAATTCTTTGCTCGGAAGTAACATAAATCAAGTCGGAAAACGTCACGGACGGAGACGCCGCAAATTGGGGCGTTTTGTGTAAAACTTCGTACACGTGGAGGGAAAAAATAAAAAAATATTTTTTCTGTCCTACATTTTTACTAAGCGAACAGGTGATGTTTCACAGTTTAATTTGTACGCTCGAGTAAATTGGTATATTGAGATAAACGAGGCATGCTGAAATATTTAAATTGGTACGTTCCTTTTCTTCAAAACGCCCGTCTTGTTCATTTTATTTATGTATCAGGACATGAAAATATATTTAAGACGTATCTACCTACTTTAGGCTATATCAAAGATATCCTCCGTCAGTTAACTATTGTCATAATTAAAAGCGGTCACACCTTTATTAAAATACCACAAGATGTGAATAATACCACTTAAAAATTGATGTAATGTGATTTATGTGATTGTAATTTTTCACGTGTGGTAGAGCCATGTTTCGGCAATTTCTGTCTTTCAGTCGTAATGAGCCAGCCTCTCATAAAAGATTAACAGATTATGAATAGAAGCTATTCTATTGCACTCCATGTACTGACTAAACTACTAAGAGTGTAAGAACCGAACCTATGACTACTTATTTATACTTTAAATAGATTCCACAATCAACTATAAATCACGTAATCAAATTAAAAACCTTTTATTCATAATCTACTTAAAGCAGTCGAATAAAACTCACGAATCAGTGCAAACGGTTTGACCTTATAATCCTTCTAGAGATCCGGCCGGCTAAATTAAGTTCTCCTGAAAACCCGAAACTTTTGAACCGTGAAGGCTTCAAGAGGCCACGGCTTATTTACTTTGAAAGGCCTATTAAGTTTCTTTGCTGGCAGTAGCAAGCTTATCCCTTTTTATTATATTATGGAAGAGCCTACCCAACTTATCCTTTTACCTTTGCTTTTTCGGCAACGACTTAGAATTTCTTAGCAGAAAAGATTTTTTTTAAGTGGGCGTTTATGTTGCTTGATTTTTTTATTAATAGGAATGGGATTTAGATACTGAAATATTCATTGTGTTTCTTTAAATCCGACCGCCTGCAAAAATAAGCAATTTTTGCAATCGCATATCAAAAGTATAACTAGGTCTTATATCTGTGATATCTATTATGTATAAGTAAAAAAGGAAACCATTCATTTAAACAGAAGTCCTTAACTCAGAAGCACAGCAGGCAACTAAGGAAAGATGTATCATTATAATTTTGTAATTTAGTTCTTATCATTTAACAGCCATTTATAAGGCTTCTAAATACTTATTACCATCATTCGCATATTGACTTGAACTTATGCGTTGTAATAGATCAAAATGTGAAGTATACATCAGAGACATTCCTCGTTTCCAATAGACAAAAAGTTAGTTATGGCTGCGATGGCGGCGCGTGTTCTGCGCAGGCGCGTGATTGATATCCTGCAGGCGCGGGAGCAGCGGGTCATTAGCTGCGAGCTAGGGTGCTTCGTTTGCGCACGTACAGTCAGAGACACCACCACTCTATCCTCGTTTTACTGAGGAGAACGATACAAACGACCGGCAGTATGTGGGACTCGGAATACAAATGTTCGTCCCACTACCCACTAAGCTCCCCCGGTAAACCATTCATACATACCCGAATGGTTTAACTATGGTGTAAAAGTAGTAAAAAATACAACATCTCCGTCTGCCCTATTCTTTAAAATTCCTTCAGACAATTTTCAGCTTAATGTTCTTCGACTAGGAATTAATGTCAAAATAATTGAAACATGTAGACACACTTAGGTAAGTGGATGTGATGGTTAATATATACGCCAGTGATTTAGAAAAGTTTCTCTAGTAGTAATAGTAGTAAGATTTTCTCTAGCAGGATTTCATCTATTTGGGCAAATCTCAATGGTTTCTCAATGAACTCATTATGTACTCATTTAGTTTCATATAATACCCGAAGAGGTGAAATTCGGTATCCGAAAAAAAAGTTTTCAAGCACGCAGCAGACTGTACCCGCTAACATTAAGTTGAAGACGCTTCACTAGACATAGTAGTCACTTGTAATTGCTATAATTTTATGTAATAAGGGATAAATTAGATCTATTAAATTCTAAGATTTTATCTAAGAAGCAATGAAGATACGGGGTGAGTTTTCCCTTTATTAATCTAAGTTTTAAAAACACCGTAATGGCTGTCCATTAATTGTGTTATTACAAAAAAGAGTGGTACAGACATGCATTTCTTTCTGCTTGGCCTAAAGGTTGACTGGGAGAGAATGCCTTTGTACTCGATTTCAATGAAGTTTAATTAAATAAATAAATAAATGCTGCAGACAGTTCCTGTCTTGCAATGGACTGGCGCGATCGGTCGGGGATGGACCAACCTTTTACAGACCCGTAACTCTCGTTAACGGGAGGGGTTTAGCCTCGCCATCGACGTAGAGCCTTGTCCAGGAAGATGATTTTAACGCGCGAATCAAGCTGATTTTGCCGCGAAACGCGCGATGCTCGTGGACGCAATGTATTGAGCCCTAGTACCTCGTCAACGCGCGTTGTGTTCGCGTGTAAAGATTCACGACGAATTCGCCTTCCTGGACAAGGCCTAGGGGGCCTCGCGCGGAGAGGTTTTCCGGGACAGAACACCGGGATTCCTCTCCACAGATGCGGGTGGGAGAGCCAAGGAGAGAGGATGTGGTTTATGTTGGTAGGCCCGCCAGGTTCGAATCCTGAGCCCAACTCTACCTTCAAAACCCGGCCCCGTCGGAAGGTGTGCCTTGAGGTACCGTGCGTCTCGCGGTGAGGCCGGTACGCGTCTTCACTAGACACAACTGGTGAAGGCGGCATTTTCACAGCGTATCAAAAAAAAAACACACACGCACACACACACACTCAGGGCAGGAAGTCCCCCAAATTCCATAATAAAGTACAAAAATATCTTCATTAGTTGTGTAATCGAAGTTGATAAATAATGCGTAAATTGGTTGGTATAATTTAAAATAAATGATTTTCAATCGAAAACCTGGTGACATTTGGAATCACGGACTATCTTCTCATGTAATTTAAATGACAATGAAATGTACCTAATTAATTTTCATGTCATTTAAATACCAGCATATATTACGTTTAACAATCAAACACGACATGTGAATATATTTTAATTACGTGCCGTAATTAATGCAACGTAATGCTTCATCTTTCCGATAGCGAAGAAAGTAATCCTAGTGGCACTTTGTGATAGAGCAAAAATGCTGTTATAGAGAGATAATGTGAATAGAATTCACTCATATTGTCAGTGAAGCTGTGATACTGCACATACTCGTAAACTGCAATATTGACTCAAGTTTCATATTACTGAACGCGTTTTGTCATTCTAAGTGCGTCAACGAAGTGCATTATAATTAGTTTCAAGAAGAGCCAGGTGGCATGTATTGAATGTCAGCGTTTCTGGTTTCTGCGGTGACGGGGTGATGTTACCGAAGGATAGCTTTAGAGAAAATATTAAGGTGCAAATAAATATCATAAATAGTTTATAGTAAAACCAAAGTAGATTGTAATAAACACATAACATAATAAATTAATAGACTCATAGATTGTTTCAAGCAGGTTCTGTTCCAATGTCACCGTCGAAAAGTTTTATCTGTCTGAATACAAACAATATTATCTGCCTGTCTTCTGTAAACAGGATACGAGTATGAACCCACCCTGATGATTGTAATATTTTCAATGAAAATAGAAATCTATGCGACGGACATTAAGTTGGAAAATAATTTGATGTTGGATTTTGACGGATTAGTGTAGGTTTATGTGCTATTTACTCCACGCCTAAAAACTTAAATTAATTCTTTTTTTCCTGCTATAAGCTCAAACCTCATCCATATTCTTAACTATAGAGCACTAAACAACACGCTACATAATATATGCGTTTAATAATTATAATAGGTTGTAATTGTTTACGAGTTGCATGTAGCTAGATAATCGTATCCGCATTAAGAGTTATTTTGTATACTGTAGCTTAATTTATGTTTATGATTCATTTTTATTCATGAACATAATGCATGTTTTGATCTGACGCATTTAATATATTATGTGTGAAATCACAAATCAATAATTCAATAATATCATTTAAAATAAACTGGCACATAATATTTAATTTTTAATAGTTCTCAATGCGATAATTACGCGTGTCATTTGAACAAAATTATAGAAGTTTTTCGATTTTTATTACTCTAATGACAAGAAGCCAAAAACTGACAAACAAATAAAATTGTTGATACAGGTATTGTGTGCCAATTTTAAAATTTAAATAGTTCCGCAAGATTTTGTGATTTACTTTCGATAATAATTAACGCCAGTGTGCGTTGAGATCACTCTTATATCCGAAAAATGCACTTACGCTACGCCGCGCCGCCACGCTCTTTACCAAATATAAATTCTGACATTTTGATAAATCATACCAGTTTCCTATAAATTAAACTTATTACATTTCATGATAATACGTAACACGTATTCCTATCCTAAAGAAAATTATATATTACGTATCACATACATAATATAATATCCGCAAGTAATTACCAGTAACGTAATATAGGATGGAGCACACAGCCCTAACCTAACGATTTTCTCCAGGAAAACTTGTATTATGATGAGCTTACTTAGTACTTGGCAGCTTATTTACGCAGATCCACATGTCGCCTCTCTTCCGAGAAGGCTCATCTTATTACTGTCAGGCTGTAATCATCTTTGTTGGGTAACCGTTACGTGATAAGCGTTTTTGAACGGCCGACGAACTCTGCAGGGATAGATAAGGATGGATGTCTATTACGCTATGGCTCAGCGAGCCGAAGTGAGTCTTGGCCTCCGAAATGAGTGTGCTGCGCCACCTTTGCTGATCCCTAACCATATCACGCCTACCTAGGTATCTCTATAAATTTCATGCTGATAGATAATGTGGTTATAGTAAACCAAATCGAGCTACCTCATAAAGGATTGTATGTAAGAATGGTGAAAAGCACATTTAATATAAATAATACATTATAGTAAAAGATCCTAATCAGAATTCTGGATTCCACTAACGGTTAAAAGACGGAACAGCAAAACATGTGTGTGTGTGTGTGGTAGACCTTTCTTTTTTTTGCGGAGGAGAACACTTTTACGTGCCTTAGCCGCAGGCCAGCGAAGCCTGCGGCAGTGTGTGGGGCTCGGGACTAAAGACGTTCGTCCCACTACCCACTAAACTCCCCCGGTTTCCCCTTTTCACCCGATGAGGACGAGCCGGTGCCAACCTTGTGGTTATTGACCAGCCCGGTGTGTGGTAGGACCACCAGGGACCACAAAGTTTCATTTTCTTAAAAGCTTTTAAGCCAAAATAGGTAGACACCTTTTTCTTGTCATCCAATCGGTATTACGAAATTGAACAAATTTTCTACCTCGGTGAAAACTCACTCAAATAGCTGCGAACAATAAATCTAAAGTTGTCATTGTTTTGTCATAAAATCCTTTGTCGTTTGTTTGGAATGATATAAAATGTAAGTGTTGTCACCGTCACGCCAACTCGACTTCCGACCCTTTAGCAATTGCGAGTTAAATAATCTATGAGATATACACGCCATTCCTATTGTTTCGTTGGAAATGCCGAAAGCGAAAGTTTCACACCATCGTTAGATAGATAGATCAGATTGATGGTTTTCACGGAATAATGCAAGGAAACGCAAATAATTGACTGGAAACGTGACAGTCTCTTTGTAACGTAAAAGTGAGGCAGATAATAATTTAAGATAATAATTTAATTATTACTCAGGTATTTACGACAATAAATGTCAATGTCTGATAGTTATAAATAAAATATTAATCTTCCTATTTTTAAATAATATTTTATTGAACATAAGAAAGTAAGAGGTTTGTTTCTCGTTCAAGCAAAAACTAGTGAACAGATTTATATGAAACTAACGAGTAACCAACCAGTAAAAAACTTAGGTATAGGTATATTTTACCAATAACACCACGAAAGCGAGTCTGCGGCTGGAACTACGCTAGTATCTATTAATATTATTTTCATCTTGCAATTTTTTCAATGCTAAGTACATATTAAAAGAAAAGGAATTGAGAACAAACATCTCACAAAAATTACACCTCAAAAACTTAAAGTAGGTCGGTACTTACAAATTACAAAGTCAAAAGTTTATCCTTAACCATTGGTTGGCAATACATTTAAATTAATCATGCATCGCTAGTTTAATAGTTTGAGTACGTACCTGGTGGCACCGGGTTCCAATCCCGAGCACCATGTGTTTCGTCTTTTCGGCTGCAAAGAGTTCAGGGTAGTTCACACACTGCAACACCGAATTTCGATAAACTGACAAACAAGTAGTTTCAATGCCCTGTATTAGGACATTATTATAATTATGCTGATACTTATTTCAACTTTTTTTAAGCTTTTGACACAAAAAATAAATCTACACCACACACCCACCACACCTTAGCACTATTTGTTTTGTTACACACTTTCATACTTCTACACTGACAGATAAGTCAATGATTTACCACTTTATGAAACTGTTATTTTAAAAAAAGGCTGTTCTTAAACATACATAATTATAAATAAAGTTGGTTCTATTTTGTTATTATTCAATACAATAATTTATTATAAAATTATTGTAAAGAAGTGTATCTTAGCGACATCTGTCACAACTTGATATTCTTTTCTTTAAAGCAATGTCACTTCTTTGTATGTGGATCAGACGTAGCATGCTTTTTGCCGCGTTATTTCTAACTTTAAGTTTAGTTTGCTAGATGGCGCTAAAAGCACAATTGTGATATAGTATATTTTTTGTGTTAAATAGTGGTAATAGTGTTGCGTAATAACGCCATCTAGCGAGTCTAAGCTTTACTTAGTAAAGCATAGACTCGCTAGATGGCGCTTTAAAATATAAAGTGTTGTATATTTCGTCGATGTTTATTAAATAATTTTATTCAACTACGTCAAAAGACAAATATTATCACTGTTGACTATGAGGTGAATATTTGTAAGTCATATTGTTTTAGCCAAGTTGGCTCATAAATGCCAGGAATAGTGCGTTCAAATTTCACCCAACATGACTGTGATGGACATTCTGTTTACTTATAATTATAAATCAGATAAATGTAGGCATGATGTGTTTAAAATAAAAAAAAGTCAGAGACTCGCATAATTATTTTAATTTTGAACAATTATGAAATCATTACAATATCTACTTATAAATACAATAATCTTATGATATGTGTAGTAAAACTTAAACCAGATCATAAAATAAATGATTATAATAACTACATTACATTTTGATACATTCACTATCGTAGGTATTCAATTAACAACTCGTTATAACCGAGCTCAAAAATAATTAGGTACAAATCAAACCAATTTAAAATAAATAAACAATGTTCGAAATTAGAATACCTACACTTCAAAAATCGAATGCAGAAAACAATTATGTATGTTTTGGAATAACCAAATCACTGGAAAACATTGCCGTCTGTGTGGCCAGGCTTATTTTTAAAGGCAAACCAAAACAGAGAAGATAAAAATTAATTAAAATTAAAAATAGAAGTCTTTGATTGCGTCTCTCTTAAAGCAGCATAAAAAGTTTAATAAAAAAGTAAAAACAGTCCCATTGATGCTTCATTCATTAAGTTTTTTTTTTTATAATTTAGATGCAATATTTTTATGGATTGAACAGAAATTTCTGCTTGCTCTTGTATCTCTGTGTTAATGAATAACTGGAGTAACACTAAGATGGATTACAAACCCAGGTAAAACAGATATTAAAAAAACAGAACGTCAAAACGGGAAAAACATGCTTAGGCCATTATAAAGTCCAAATAGTTATCGATTCTGTTTGTTCACAGAATATCTAATGTACACATATAAATTAAAAAATTGACCAATTCTGTTAATTTTCGAATTCATATCGATTACCTAGGTACTTCTTTTCTTACTTTCACACTCGTTAATTTTTTTATTTCAGTTGAACGAATGGTTTTTAAAAGTATGCTTAGTCTAAAGCACGAAATCTCAGTTGAAGCGGAATACCAAGAAAATAACTAAAAACAAGATCATAGAAATAAGTTAACTGAAAATTATATTGAAGACAATAAGACATAAATCGATAAAATCCCATGCTAAGTGCAAATTGAATATCGAAATCTAAACGACGAATCAACGATTACTATCACAGTATACAGGTTTCTAAGAATTTTAATTACCTTTTTAAAGCAAATATTTAATCAATCATATTGCACATTCATACCTAATTTTGCCTATATTTTGAATTTACCTACAAACATCAGATTCACAAAACCGATACGATAGCATATTTTACAATATTCAATAGAAATATTTAAATGATCAAGAAAGTCCCCATAAAGCTATAATAATTATACTACATAATTTATATATTATCTTACAGCATTGAAAACAACTGACGTACATAGTACTAGTACTACCTATAATAATCTAATGATATTGATCAATTTACTTCTTGAGGAAAATTGGACGTACAAGACCTACACATTCCAGTACAAGATTTAAATTATCTACAAATTTTATCAGTAATGCAGATAAAAATAGACGTTAATTAAAAATACCTAATTCTTATCTTTGGGATTTTAGTTTAGGTATTCACTAAACTTGAGCGTAAATATGATACGAAAAGGAAGCTTATAAAACTCAGGTACAGCTTCAGATTTTCGTGTGAAGAATTTTTGTCGAAACGAAAAGATTTCTTGAATGGCACATCAAGACATTGTTACATCTACTATACGAACGGTTTACAATTTATACCTAGTATGATTTACAACTTAATTCGATTCACAAATAGTTTTGATCGAAGAAATTACAAATAAAAATGTTCAATTATTCTGCATTTACATAATTTCATTGAATCATATTCAAATGTATAAGATCAATTCGAATTATTTTAAAATTTCCTAAATCTGGGCGGTTACTGCATTTAAAAAAAAACTGATTCATAACAATTTCGTCTTAACACAATCTGCAATTTTCATTTATGTTTATTGCATATAATATGTACATTCATAATGAATATAAGGGTAGCAACTAGGATACAATAAAAGATCATAACTTTTTTAACATGCAAAATTACAGAATCATTATAATTTAACAATAAATAGCAGTGTTTTAATTATGATTTTTTATTCTTCATCGTTCAATAAATCTGTGCAGGACTTAGCTTTAGTTGACCTGTAAAAGGAAAGGTATTTCTTAGTACTTTACTAATATAATTAAATTATAAAACAGTATTAAATATCTATTTTGCGATAATAAAATCTTTATTACTTAAGAATATATTAAATTTAACGAAGATATTGTTAATTAAAGCAACATATTCTAACGCAGGCGTGATAACATTTGGATAAGATCGCGTGTAAAGGCTTGCAATATATTAGTAATCTGCATTAGTACGCTGCAATTTGACATTTAAAAAAAGGTAAAATACATTATTAAATTTTCTTTAGATAAATTATAAAATTATATTTCTAAATTGCATACGTTCTTGAAAAAATAGTTTTAAAGCAAGTTGTGTTTCGGTTGATTAAATAACTGCAAGATTATTTTTTTTTACTTTTTACTACTATACTTTTAAAACTAAACACCGAAAACAGTTTATATAATAAAAAAATAGAAGAAAAGTTTCTTACTGAGAATTCTTCACTCGCCGACAGACCCTCAGTTCTATTGATCCACTTCTGACCGATTTGAATAAAGCCAGAGCTTCCACGTGCGCCAGTTCATGACAAGCCTGACCGTTTACCGCTAAAACCTCATCTCCTGGAAATTGAAATTTTAGTTTCATGATTACAATAGTCAGTCAAGGTAATTTCAACTTTATCAGGACCCCAGTAGAGATCAATCTACTAAATTTGCGTGATAGTTGAAACTTCTATTGTATGACAATGGACGATCTTTCCTATAAACTTCACTTTAGGGTTCTCTATAAACAAGCCAGTTAGTGTATTCTATGAATGTAAATTATCTACAGGAAATGGTTACATATAACGTACATAAAATATTCAATGAGAAACGTCTGTAAATGACGTAGATGCGGCATAAACGTGGAGGAAAACATTACCTATCCTATTAATTATCATCCTAGCAATACATGTGTTAATTGTACTAATGATGAACAATTTATTCGTGTAGGTCACTTTACTAAGTTTAATCTGCTCTTTAGCTACAAATAAATTAAAAGACAAGTAATATTTACCGAGTAGGTAGCTCATATTTACTGCCATTAAAAGGGTACTGGACTTTTGTCCCAGATAATTCAGGTTAATCAATCTATTGTTTGTAAATACAACAATGTGTCGTCGTTTAGCAAACATTTATATCAAGTTTGATACCCATTTATGTCAACAATTATTGTGATATGCTTTGTTATAATGTAACCAGTAGTCAAAAGTGAATACAATAGTTTCCAATCCTTATCAAATGGCATTCCATAACATATCAATTGGCAAGCAATTTTACGACAATTTAAAGACAAAATTAGTTTTAAACAAATTTATAGGTACCTGCTTTTAATCTGCCATCATCGACTGCTTGACCCTGTGGTAGAATACTCTTTATGAATATTCCAAGAGGACCTCTCGGAGAATCACGTCCACCAACAATTG
This sequence comes from Mecyna flavalis, assembly GCA_949319885.1. Classification (NCBI taxonomy): domain Eukaryota; kingdom Metazoa; phylum Arthropoda; class Insecta; order Lepidoptera; family Crambidae; genus Mecyna; species Mecyna flavalis. Next base: position 9,138,242 of record OX439426.1, read on the forward strand.
TGAATCCAAGTGGCTTCTTCCCATGTCCTTTTTCGAATGTTATGGTGTGATATGTGTGGGTCGGAGCTCGAGGTCTTCTGGGAAGGGTGCAGAAATTCGCAGCATTTGGAGTTTGTATATCACTTTCACTATCCTGTCGATCTTTGTACCTATCCGAGGCACAGTCCGGCACATCTACGTCTACAATGTCACCAGCACAACTGAGAGCAAGCCCGTCCTTGTGAGCTCCGCCGTAGCTGACGACTTGACGACGCAGCAGCTTGTTGTTCATGCTGCTGTAACTCGCGTTCTGGCCTTTGAGGAAGTGTGAATGCGAGTTCGCCGCGCCGTCGCTCGGCTCGTCCGCAGCTGATAACGCGCTGCGATTACATGCCGACTCATCCTGTGACCGTCGACGATCTATCCTTACGTCATATTTATCTACTCGTTTGTCCTTTCCCAAAATTATTGCGTTTTCGTAATCAACTGAACTCTCACGCATCAACAAGACGTTCCTCTGGGATAGTTCCCTTTGTCTGGCATCTGGCGTACTTTTTTCACGCTGTCTGCATATGACGATATCGATTTCTGATGCGCCTGATTTTAAAGCATCTTTAGCCTCAGACATAGTTAGATCACGTAGTCTCCGGCCATTAACGTTGAGTAATTCATCGCCAATGCGAAGCGTGCCTTCCCTGAAAACAATGAAAAGATATTGTTACAAAAACACTATACGGTTACATAACATTTCATTTAATTCGAAACTTGATGATTACATACTTAGTTTATAAACAATACAGGTAGGCAAAATATTGGCAAAAATTGTCAACTTACTTTTCTGCTAATCCGCCAGGAACTACATGTGCGACTAAATAACCGACATGCCCCTCATCAGATAATCTTGTCTTTGCTATAAATATACCGAGCTCATCTGCTGGGTTTCTTCTCATTATTCTGACGACTTTAAATTCCGATTGTCCTTTGTCAGTTTTACTATTTCTAGTTGGCTTTCGACAAGGCGGTATTGGTGGAATTCCTGAATCTCCCAAAGAAGCATCTCTTTGACGCATCTTTTGTTTTTCTGTTAGTTGAAGATATTGTGGTTCTGCATATTCACTATTGTTACTCTTTGGCATTCGCCTTAGGATTTCTTTACGATCTAAAGATAAAGCTCTTTGGGTGTGTCGCGGTCTTGGTTTTGGGTGATCGATTTTTTCCACTCTACTTATTCTACCTGATGATCTTGGCTTTGGATAGCTTTGATCACCTGACACACTTCTTCCATGGCATGGTGCTAAGGGATTTATATGAGAGGCAGAGCTTTCGCACCGAGATGAGATTCTATCACTGTCAAAAATTGAAGAAGCTGCTGATTCATTGACTAGAATTCCGGAATCAGCATCTTCACAGTCTTGTATTAAAACATTTTCATCGTCACACGAAACTTGATAAACGTCATCATGAAAAACAGAGTTACTACCCTTTTGAAATTCGTCTAAGCCTGGTAAAGCCCCGTAAGAGAAGCTCCGTAACTTTGCTTTGACTCCGCCTCGTTTTTTCCGACTTTTATTTGATCCACTCGATTTTAAAATGTTGTCATTACTGTTGTTAATTTCATCCTCATTTTCACCATTAGGTCTGTATAATTTAGAAAGAAATTTATTAGTTGACGATTTCAAATATCTATCGGACATTGCCCTTAACTTGGCCGATAAACACGAGCTAGGACCGATTGTATCCTTGTCAGTTTTATTAGTCTTAAATTTATCAGTCTTACTTGAATTATTCGACTTCATTACTACTGGCCCTTCGTCATAAGGTCCATAATCGTCATTGAAAATTTGATCACTTGATTTGGATAGTTTCGCACCCGCTTTTGGTATTGCATGGTAACGTTCACATTCTGAACCTGAGCTATAACATCTAGTGCCTCGGTTAGTAAATGACTTCCCTTCCCTCCATTGGTTTTCTACAGGACTAGTCACGCTTTTGGCAAAAAATACGTCATCATCGTAATTTGGCATTTTCACCCAAGGATTTTGGTTTTCAAATTCTATGTGGGTTTCAGCATAATTGTTTGCATAACGATTGGGGTCCTCTACGTGTCCAAAACCGCTGCAGTCGCTTCCTGACGTAGACGCAGCATCATCCGCATGGCGTAAAGGTCCGTTAGATTTGAAACACGATAGCTTTGTATTCTTTACTTTATCGAGCAACGGGTTTCGCTTTTCTCGATATACGTTGAACTCTTTTTCCAAAGAGCCTCCGCGGTTTTTACGACTCGCATTATAGCTTTCCTGCGGTGAAGTGGGACCGTTTTGGAGTGATATGCGGCGAGTGACGGGCGTCTCGGCGCCGCTGCTGCGGTGACATCGATGGGGCGATTTCTCGACGATTATTATTTGGTCGCTAAGGTTGTAAAAGTTGGTTTCCACCGAACTGCTGCTACTCTTCCGGTTGGGGTAGCGCACTGGGGATAAATCTGAAATAAGGAAAAAAATCATGTCACACGTTGATACTACAAAATGTTTAGGACAATAGCACAACAATAGTCACTGTAAATGAGAAACAATTGTAATAATTTTGTAGAGAAACGGATCAACTAGGACATATTATGTCCAAGTTACTTATTAAGTACCTTGGACATTGACGGATCATAAAATCTAAGTTGAACCTGAGGTATGCAAAATATGCGGATAAACATAGGATATCAATGTTATTTCCTTATACTTATTTAAATTCTGTCTTTAGTTACGGCCATTCTCTTATTTTACGTCATTGACTCCCAATATTTCCTGTTTTATTCACTTCTTGATGTAATTAATGGTTAAACATGATATTTATTAATAATCTTGCAGGTAACGCACAAGGAAGTTCTACAAAAACCTTTGAAAATTCCAGTAATATACATTGCGTTGGAGAATAAGGATGAGCGAAGTAAAACGCGACCCGAAATAGCGTAAGAAGTTTATAGCTTCCTCCTTAGGATTAGTTTTGCCACCATCTTAATACGATTTTACGTCCACATAATCCTAAAAGGTACTTTTTGTTTAACGCCTCGTAGTTCTGGTGGATTAAAAAACGTCAATCGTCTTCGGGACCCGGATTAAAATCCCGAAGCATAAACATTTTTGTAATTAATTGTCCTCATACCCTGCGGGTAAGCTACATACGAGGGTTGCCCCCTATATCACCACTGCAAAGATCACTCAAGCCATGATTGGGTACCAATTAGTTGCTCGGATGGTCCTCCAGAGCCAAAAAAAAACCGTTCAATTGCATCAGGACGGGATGTGGCCCGGCTCATCCCTCTTCGTGAAGGGATAACCGAAGGCAGTTAAATGGATAGTTTTGAGTCCATGGCCGCAGGTCTCGCCAGCCTGCGGTTAAGGAGCTTAAACGCATTATCTTGAGTGAATAAAGCAATACTCATGATTGAGAGGATGATTTGATTTTAATGACAAAAGGCCTTTGACCAGAAGGACTTACCTAAACACTTTTTATACTTTACTTCTAACTTACGTAAACAAAAAGGTATAGTCTTGCGTGATCATTGCATAAGGGATAGGTAACCGACTATTAATTACTACGACAAAATGTTGTCATGCGTGCCTTGCGTGCGAAGAAATTACGCTGGCAACGATCGAATACTAATCAATGAGCAAGTTAGTAACTGTTTATGCTAATTGGGCGTTATGCTTCCTCGAACAGTTTATCTAATGCCCATTCGGATTCTGTGTCAGTCGGTATAAATTGCAGTTGATTAGTGGATGCACGAGGAAAGGTTTTGAATTAAAGGTTTTCGTCCACTCTGAGGTACTCATTCAAGTTTATTGCTGTGGGCAGTTATGTGGGTCTTATAATATTGTAGTGTGGTTTTTATTGGTGTTAAGTCTTTCTTAAAGTCTGCTCAAATCTAGCGCGTCGATTCCTTAGTAATAGGCCGTAGTTGCTGGTAGCTGATTTCAGAGCAAATTATACACGATACTAAGTCCAAAGATATTTATAAGTTTACAGCTGGAAAGACATTAATCTAAAGTTTAAATTAAGTGTACCTGTGTACGACTACATTGAGTTGAAAGAGTATAAAGTCGTATAAAATTTTAATCTTAAGTTATAATTACGTTGTATGTACATACGTTAATGTACATTAAGAAGCGTCCTGGGAAATCCTAAGTTCCGCTTAAACTTGCTGGACTGTTTACTGCGGTCAAATAGTTATGCGCAATTCGTGCTATATTGTACAAGTTAGTGAGCTTCCCGTGGGACTTGGCTTTGTAATGCTTTAATGGAATTAGTATGTTATATAATCTGATCTTGTTTGATAGTAACAATAATACAAATTCGAAAATTAATTTACTAACCTTCTGGTTCATCATTCCTTATTTCAAATTGGTCTGCGAATACGAGTAGGTATATTAAGATAATAATCATCATTAGATATAATGAGATAGGGTAAACAATTAGAGAATTTAGCAAAAATTTGGGTTTAATCTTGGAAGAAAGTTTATTTTTATTCTAAATAGACAATAAAGATAATCCTAATAATAAACGTTCTTTCCCTTGCGCGTTCATTAGGTACTTAGTGCAACCTACTTAAAACTGCACCAAGGAAGCTTCCGCAACTTAAGACACCAACAAAAGTAGCAAATGATAAGAAGTTTAGAAGTATCAGTTGATTTCATCGCTGTATAAATAAAGTAAATTTAAACTTTCAGCTTCCAGTAAACTGACTAATCAGTTTTAATGCCTTCTGTTTCGCTTTGAGCACGTTGTTTTGACAGGCATTGCTTATTTATTGCATTAGGCACTTCGTATCTCGGTGGTAGGTACCTACATAAATCAACTTTGACTTTACGAGTACCGACGTCAATTAGTATTTACGAGTGTGTTTGCGGAACTTTAAATTAAACTGAATACCTATAAGCAAAGATTTAAATCGTTGCCTCTAAGGAGAAACTATTCTGAAGAAAGTGTCAAGACAGTCGTTGAATATTATTAAATTTCACATAATAATGACACAGAACATTAGCATTAAGAAAAAAGATGCTGTAAATTGAAAAGATGACTTTATAACATTTTTCTTTGTAAATCGTTGATTATGTGTTTTTTTTTTGTATCATCTTCAGCCGGACATAGGCTTTTCGTATTGTTGGTATGAATTAATAACTAACTGTTGTTAATGTTAATCTTGTTCTGTGGTTGTTAATATTACGGTCGATATATTTTAAACCCCCAATTTCAAATTTTCCAATTTTACTAGTAATAAATAAATAAGGTAATGAAATCTATAGATTTCATACCTACTAATCCTGAAAAGTAAAACGACTGCAAATATTCATAACATACAATACACTTATGATTGTGATTGGCAAGGTTTGGTGAAGCCTTGAAAAAATATCATATATTTTAAAAACGGCCTTTTATTGAAATATTACATTTTGAACTAACTTTATTAAAACTTTTTACATCTAAACTGTTATTAGCAACATTTTACACCTACTGGTTTGAAAGCACTAAAGGATCACGATGAAGCTTTTCTGTGAAAGATCAATTCAAGCTGAACACATCTTGCTAAGGACTGTGTACTACTACCTTGAAAGCCTATAACATCGTGAAAAGGTGTTACCACAGACCAGAGATTAAAATAGACCCCGCAAGTACGTCATTTTGTATGAGAACCGACCGTGCCATATTTTTTGTACCGATTGTGACGTAACGAGCGTGATTTAGTGATGAGAAGTAGTGACACGTCCACTTCGTCTCGATTCACGATTCGATTACAAAAATCACTACATAAAATAAAACATAAAGTCGCTTCCTATCTGTCTGTCCCTATGTATGCTTAGATCTTTAAAACTACGCTACGGATTTTGATGCGGTTTTTTTTAATCCTTCTAGCCCCGTAAAACCAGACACAATAGAAAATCTATTGTTAAGCGGCACGCGAGTGCCGGTTCGGCCTTGAGTGGTTAATGGATAGAGTGATTCAAGAGGAAGTTTTATATGTATAAAACATGCATAATATAATAGAGAAACACTGATAATTTAAGAGGTTTCTGATGTGAGGTCGTAAATAAACACATTTTTTGCGCTTACATTGCAAACGCTGGCTAAACCCTACGAGATAGATCAAAATAATGTACTACAATATTGTACACCTTAAAAAGTTTTACAAAAAAGTCCGCGATGGTATATGTCTATCTCTTAGGGATAACCCACAACAATCATTTTCCTTTACTTATTACGATAAAATAATGGTTTATTCACGAAAAAGTGATTTTAAGCAATACAGTATTAATCCTTATCTAATAAAGTACCTTAAATAAATTGTGCATGTAATATAGATCAATATCGCCGTTTACATCATGTAATTTAAATGAATATTTTCGAAGATATTACAGATTTAAAATGCAGGGACATAGCGGTTGCGGCGGTACCGGTAGAGTTGTAAAAGACTCGAGTCTTTTAGTCTTAATTTCGAGACTTGAGTCTTTTTTCAAGACTCGGACTCGCGAGTCCTATGAGTCCCGAGTATTTTGAGTCTTTTGAGTTTTCTGAGTCCTTTCGAGTCTTTTAGTTCTTTGATCAGGACTTGAGTCGTGAGTCTTGAGTTGGTGTATTACATTATCCAATAGGTACAGTCCATAATAGGTGAACTTGAGTTGGTGTATTACATTAACCAATAGGTACCTACATAATCTTATTATCTTATTATATAAAAGAAAGTGGTGTTAGTTACACTATTTATAACTCAAGAACGGATGAACCGGTTTGGCTGAAAATTGGTGGTAAGCTTAGACCCAGGAGACTGACATAGGATACTTTGATGAGGGAAGGGGGGTTAGGAGGGGGGAAGGGGATAGAAGGGGGAAAGGGGATAGGAGGGGAAAGGGTGTTAGGAGGGGGAAGGGGATAGGAGGGGGAAGGGGGATAGGAGAGGGAAGGGGAATACCCCTTCCCCCTCCAAATTTTCAGCCAAATCGGTTCATCCATTCTTGAGTTATAAATAGTGTAACTAACACCACTTTCTTATATGAATAAGAGTATACAATCATGGATTTAGAGGACTCAGTCTTGAGTTATTTTAAAAGACTAAGTCTTTGAGTTCTTTTTGGCAGGACTCAAGCCTTGAGTCAAAAGACTCAAGACTTGAGTTCTGAGTCTTATTACTCGAGTCTTCAAAAAGAACTCAAGTCCTATTAAATGAGACTCAAAGACTCGAGTCTCTTACAACACTAGGTACCGGCCGTGACGTTAGGGGTACGCGTAAATGCGTTTCCCGTCGCAAAAATAAATAAATAAAAAGGTACCGGCCGTGACGTGACGTGATTTTTATTTACTGATTTATAAATAAATAAATTAGGTATTATTAATAACTAATGTTAATAAATATCCATTTTTAAACTCTTCATTTATAAGCCGGATGATAGTTATTGACACTTTATTTTTCACTTTAATGTCAAATAGCCTATATCATTCCTGCTTCCAAAATCGACTAGGTACCTATAATCGATTTTAAAACATTATGTGTATGTTGCATAGAACGAACATCACTAATCGCTGTATTGGGCAGAGGAACGATAAAAATGCTTGTACCTCGAAACTTAAACGATATGCGAAAGTACCGACTTTTTGATATTCATTGCGTAAAAAGCACGCAATACAATTGGAAGGCCAGTATAAAATACGCAATGTATTACGAACTTGCGATTTACTCGGCTTAAGCATTATTTACTTGTTTTCTCAAAATTGATAAATAATTCATTTTAAAATAAATTACGCGTATTCAGATTACAAAATGACTTAAAGATGAAAGGAAATATCTTCGTTTAGTGGAGTTATCTTTTTCGTATTGTTTTTGCAGTTTAAAATAGCACAAATCGTAATTTTTTGTAGGGTTGTAACGGAACTTCGCCTCCGCCTCCGTTACTGCGGAAGTTCCGCAAGAAATCGTACCTTCGCCTCCGCTTCCGCCTCCGCACAATTTTTGCGGAGTTGTAACGGAGTTTTATTTACTAAATAACAATAAATATAAAGCTTTTTCTCCCATCGTTCGCACGTACTTATCGGCGCCGCCAAGTTCAGTGCCAATAAAAAAATTATTTAGTTCAGCTAGATTAATTTATGAATCCCTTAGAAATCGTTTGGAAGGTGATAAAGCCGCAAAACTATTGTTTGTCAAATTTAATTTACCACTCCTTAATTTTGATTACTAATTTTGATTACAAAAAAGTTAACTAAATTTTTTTTACCTTATGTTTTAAACTAGCGGGCGCCCGCGGTTTCACCCGCGTGGTTCCCGTTCCCGTAGGAATATCGAGATATCCTTTCTTAGCAGATGCCTACGTCATAACATCTACCTGCATGCCAAATTTCAGCCCGATCCGTCCAGTGGTTTGGGCTGTGCGTTGATATCTATCTATTTCAGTCAGTCACCTTTGAGTTTTATATATATAGATGTTTACTTAAGTGTTAAGTATTTAAAATAAAAACTTTTGAACCTTAAATTACTATTTTATTTACATCTACTTTCACCTTCGCCTCCGCCTCCGTTAACCTCCGCATCCGCGGAGGCGAAACTCATCGCCTTCGCATCCGCCTCCGCCTCCGTTAAGAAGGCCTCCGTTACAACCCTAATTTTTTGCTATTTCGTCTGACGTCTAACTAGGGTAACGGTCGCGCAGGACTAAAGGTAAGAATCGGCACATTCAGTACGGGGGACTGAAGCTGGGCACGCGAAGTAGCTACACTTGCGGTCTCCAGTCCTCTTTCTCCGTGGGTGTTACATTCTGCTAAAGAAAGAGGACAATTACGAAACAGTCAGTCGCAATAACAAGATCACATTACAACATTTACAAAGGAAATGTACAATTGTTGAATAGTTTGGAGACGACGTAGGAGGCACCGAAGGAGTCGTTAAATATGGCACCTCCATTCATGCATAGTGTTGCAAAATACTCGATTCTTAACTTACTGTCACTTGAATTGAAAGGAGTCTATTCGCGTTAAGTGGGCCACGCCTACAGGTCAAAATAACAACCCACTAAAACTTCGAAAAATGTAGCTACTATTAATATCTTATTAAAATGTTGAAGGCATTGAATTACTGGGGCACAGACCTCAGAAAAGTCCCCGGAGGCTTGATATTTTCGCATACGCGATGTGCTCGATATGCTCGAATTTTAAGGTAGGTACTAATACATTACTTACAGTATTTATACTACCCATCTGTTGCAGCTCAATATTTAAAATTATCACACTCGAGATCATATTTAATAACTTACATGTCTGTCTGAAATTCTGCATCGACGACGATCGAAGATTTGGTAAGTCAAAAGTTTTGGTTATGTTTTGTTACGATATTTTCCTTTAGGGGCCGTTCAAATATTACGTAAGCAGATTTATTGCAAATTTTTACCCCCCCACCCCCCTTGTCAGCAAAAGTAAGCAAAGCTCTTACCCCCTCCCCCTATGCTTACGTAAACATTTTTCAATTATAATTTTTTTATATACTATAATTATAATGTTATAATTATAACTTTATAAATAAGAAAATAGATTTAGGATAGAGATTAGATTTTACATATACAGTATTCAACATAGAGTAAGGGACAAAAATATTATAATCTTACGAACATAACAAACTTAAATACTAGTGTGGAGAGCAGGGGTACTGCTTTCGTATAAAATCTTATTTTGTATGAAATATTATTGTAACCTATTGTGTTTACCTAAATAAAACATTATTATTAAATAAAAACATTATTATTTTAAAGTTTTAGTACACATCATCATCATCATCAGCCTGTGATAGTCCACTGCTGGACATAGGCCTCTCCAAATGCTCGCCACGCTGATCGATCCTCGGCCACTCGCATCCAGCTCCTGCCAGCCATCTTGCGCAGATCATCGCTCCACCTGGCCTGAGGGCGTCCTACACTACGTTTACCGAGACGCGGTCTCCACTCTAGAACCCGTTTACCCCAACGGCTATCGGTTCTGCGGCTGATATGGCCAGCCCACTGTCACTTTTATAGACGTGGCTTAGGAAATGGTTCGATAGTTCTTTAACAGGCTTTTGTCACTCTTTTTAAAGAACAGGACGACCACACTCCTCCTCCACGCCTTTGGAGTTCCCTCCAGCCTTTAGCAGCTCAGTAGTAACGCCGTCCTCTCCAGGGGCTTTTCCATTTTTAAGCTGCCCAAGAGCAATCTCGATTTCGCCAACGCTCACTTTTGGCAGGTCTTCAGTGTAATAGGGATTTAACGTGGCTCTAGAGTCCTCATTTTTGGGATCAGGTCGACATGCATGCGAAGCGTATAACCGGCCATAAAATTCCTCTACCTCCGAACGGACTACCGGCTTTGAGGCAACAACTTCTCCACTTGCTGTGGTCAGCTTCGTCAGGTGGCTTCTTCCGAGAGATTGTACGAACACCTTGGACCCCTGATTTTGCTCTATAGCTCTTTCGATCGAAAGAGTATTAAAGCACCGGACACATATTAAACATTGGTACACATATTTAATAAAAATTAACAGTCTTCAGTCCATGAAACCCGAATCCATGATTCTAAGTTTTCGCTGACATTGGATTGCTTAGATTGCTGCTCAGTGTTGTGAGTCTGCTAGCTTTCATCCGATTTTGGAATGTCTACGTCTTCTCACATCATGGTGCTCTAACTAAAATGTAATCTTGCTTTGGTATACTTACAATACGTCTACTCGCTATAGTATCCAAACGAAACAATACACTGACAGAGGAAATTTAGACAACTGAGTAGCGCACGGTAATTCCCCTAATCGGTTCTAAAGCGAGTGCCTAAACGTATGCAATATTTGCGGGAATCCCCGAAAATGGGTTTCGTTTTCAAGCATATGCAATGTGAGGGTTGCCATTGGTGTAAAAAAGTAAATAACTACCGATGACGTAATCATCATCTAGACCCCCCTACCCCCCATGTCATCCAAAATAAGCAAAACAAAGACCCCCCCACCCCCCCATAGTGCTTACGTAATACTTGAACGGCCCCTTAAGGACGTAATAGCAATTCGATTTTAGTTACTTATTCAGTATGTCCAGTACCTATTATATAAAATTTTAAGCAGAATTTAAAATAACATACTCGCAGACTCCGATATTTAGCAACACTAGGTATACATTCACTTACACGGTCGTTTATGTATCTCAAACATTTAAGTAAATTGGCTGATAATGTCCCACCTCGCTAGAAAGTTGCAATTTGTCAGGCAATAAGTATTAAAAGCGAAATTAATGGGCCATTTGTTTAGTGAAGGTCTTTTTCACCAAATATGCTCTGTATGACGTAAACATGTTATTATTATTTTTTAAAAATATCAAAATCTTTTCCCCAACGATAGTAGGAATTGTAAACGTGATCTTTTTATTTATGCTTTCTCGTTTATGCCTTTTACTTGTAAAAATAGCGAAAAGGGCATAAGCGAACATATTTGTGTTTTTAAGCGAAATACGAACCTGCAGCAACCTCCAGGAAAACAACTTCCAGGAAATTTTAACACTTATTCGCCTAAACTTTGTATGCAAATGTCAGGTACGTACGTGACAATATAGTATGCGGCTTTGATTGAACATTAATTTGCGCGCGATAAAAGCACTAACACTTATTGGCAAGGTAAGTAGTTTATTTACTGCACGGTTGTGAATTGAACAGATTAAATCAGTGGGAGAAAAGTGTGTAAACGTAGGTCTACCAAGAAAAACCGACAAATACCTACCTTGGTAGTTAGTTACTTTTTCAATAGCCTTAATTTCTTATCAACATTTTCACTATTTTACTACCTACTTAATTAATAAGTAATATATTTTTCTGATTTAAAGGAAGAATAATAAAAAAGTATAAACAGATTGGGTACTGATGCACAGAGTAACTTGGACATTAGAAAGTCCAACAACCAACATACCTAAGCCTACGACCCTTCCTGATAACTGAAGTTGTGTAAAACATTATCCATAGCTCTTAACAGGTTAAAAGGTTTACTAATTGAGTCACAATGTCAGGTGGGACTTGTATCGTTTATCGAGTTTTGACTGACAATAACTCGGCCTCACAGGAAACTATACTATACCTAACTTTCTTACACACCCAATGACGTTCAACGTCATTGTACACACCATAACCACCATACATATATTCATCCTACATACTCAAATTTTATGTAAATCATTCTCAATTATTCTACTCCTACCATTTTCTATGCCACGTCGTATTCCATAGCGACTGGCAAAATTAATCATTATCCCAGCGTATTCCCGATTGCATCCAGTATGGAGCTTAGGGTCCGCTTCGACTATGATCTTAGATTCGACAAGCCTGGTTATTACAATGAAGTGATTGCCATCTGACCTCCGTAATCCTGATATGGGAAACCAGACCTAATTGGAAAATAGTCGGGACCAACGGCTTAACGTGCCTTCCTATAACAACGTGCCACCATATAAAATTATCCTATTATATCACAAGAGTTAAACTCTGGAAACAACTGGCCTGGGAAAAAAAGAAGTTTTATCTTACCTATCCTTGACCTTCTTGTGGAGCGTGTTCCTGCCTCAGGAGATACGGCGAGCAGCCGCGGCGGCTCGCCTTTCTTAAACCACCGCATCTTCTCTTTCACACCATCCTGAACTCACTGAAACAAGAATATATCTATTAGTCTTATATAGATAAGGCTATAACAAGGAGTGTGTATAATCACATTGGATAAAATCAAGAAGCAGCGTAACTATTGGATACATTTCAAATGTCGTTTTCTGGCTTCAAACTAGGTAAAATAGACGCAAACCCGCGACTTTTGTTGTAATTAGCAGACTTCCAAACCATTGCACCAATAAATCGATAATCAAAATACGATTCTTAACTTACTGTCACTTGAATTGAAAGGAGTCTATTCGCGTTTAGTGGGCCACGCCTACAGGTCAAAATAACAACCCACTAAAACTTCGAAAAATGTAGCTACTATTAATATCTTATTAAAATGTTGAAGGCATTGAATTACTGGGGCACAGACCTCATTTATTGAATGCGTCACGTGCCGCCGGTATGTATCATCATTTCAGCCAAACGATATGTATGGGTCTTATAAAATCTTGATATGCCGAAATATTAGGTACAGGCCTTCAGGAATTTCTATTTGCCACAGAATTTTCGTTAATCCTTTTCCTAATAATTGAGGTGTCACTGTTGCTATTTCACACGCAAGACTATTAAGTGTTTAAACGATTGGACATCTGAAGTCATTAAGACACAGCAGGTTTCACAACCCGTCCTCCTCCTTTTATGAAGCACGCCATTTGCAAATGCAATTTCTACATACACCCAACACCTAACTTGTTCAAGTACGAGTATTATTACTGTCACCGTTTCGACATCTTAATAATAATTATTGAAACGGCTTTAGTATTAACTAATTCTATCAATAAGCAGTCGGGGTAGTCTTACTTTTTTCCGCTTTGTATGGATGTTATTATACATCTTTACTAATATTATAAACAGGAAAGATTTGATTTTGTTTGTATTATATAGGCTCCAAAACTACTGAACCGATTTAAAAATTCTTTCACTATTGAAAAGCTGCATTATCCCCGAGTGCCATAGGGTATTTTTTATCCCGGAAATGTGGGGGGAAGTTTTTTTTTATGCCATTGGTGTGAGTTGGGGGATATTTTAAAAAAGAAATTACGCTCGGGTGAAACCGCGAACGGAAGGCTAGTAGAATAATAAGTTAATTCATAGCGCCATGACGGTTTAATAGATAAGTAGGTATCGAGCCGTGCAGTTGGTGTAGTCGCACGTTTACCAATAAAATTGTATTATTTTCGTAGCCATTATAAGGGCACATAATACTCGTAGAGTTGATATGCAAAGCTCTTGAGATTGAAAATGCAGTCGCTATGACCAAAATCGGTCTGGAGGATCATCATCATCATCGAGCCTAGCCGAGGTTATGGACATGGTTTCCTGGGTGCGATTCCTCCAATTTTCGAACACAGCTCGGTTTTGTTATCATCCTTTGGCAGGATCCTAATTTATTATTGTGAAGATTACACAATGCCAATGATAGAGGCCGTTGTCTTGCAGTGGGACATAAAAAAATCTGGTACTTTCTTATCTTTTTTGTCCTCAAAATTATGCATCAGTGTTTGTGACGATTCTAATATTCGTGATACACGTGGCTTTATATGCTTTCTAGGACTTTTGTGTCAGGAAAACGGTTAAGTTTGCTTTAATATTACCCTTAACCAGGCGCGGGTAGATGAAATTTTTAAGTTCTAGTTTAAAGTTCTTGTCAACATATAATAAAACATAATGAGCGTTATCATCAATGAAATTCAATCCACTTCTAATTAGCGTCAACTTAACAATTACGTCAATGAGAACAATCAAAATTCACAGCATAGTTATGAAGTGTCGAACATCGATCATCGGTCCATATCGTAAGAAGCAAGAATCGATTGCGATCACGTAACATTGTCTAACCTTGCATTGACGTTGTGTAACTGATTAATTTTTTTGCAATCACTGAAGGCTACTCCAGTTAGAGCACGATAGGGGTGTTAACGCATTGGGTTATACCTTACTTTCTAGCATTAGCTTTATTAGTGTTGACACGGTGGATTAGGGTTGATCCACATCTGTGCCAGTCAATCGCCATAAGGCAAAAATTTTCGGATGTAAAGAAACCTGTTCTGTGTTTCGGGGAAAGGGCACTGAAGCTAGTGAAATTACTAGGTATATGAGACCTAATAACTGTCGTCTCGGTGTAGCGGACGCAGGGCAGTGCCAGACAGTAAATGCTTAGTTACCTACTGTTTAGCACTGAACTGTCTAAGGGCAGACGTGGCGCTTACCATCAGGTGTACGATCTGCTCGTCTTGTTACACATTGCAATAATAAAAAAAGGGGAAGTTGAGTGGGTAGCGGGTTGAACATCTTAAGTCCCGAGTAAACACATTCTCCTCTAAAAGACAAGGATTGAACTACCTCTTGAAATGATGAGAGTGCCAAGCGATAGTACGTGTCGATTACACTGCCCATCAAAATTGCCCTTTAGCAATTTTTTTCTTGATTTAGTGAATTACTGTTCTGAGTGTTAGAAAAAGAAAAACATAGAAAAGTGTGATGCCGTGCTGACATCTGGCAACCCGTGGGCACTGCTTTTGTGTACAAACAAAAGGATAAGGTACACTTAAAACTGACTATGACAACATAAATAGAAATGATTTTTTCGTGTTGTTTTCTACTGCTAAATAATGCCCAAGCTCTGCCAGGGTGGGCCGGTAATATTATGAATACATATAAATAACATTAATAAAATTATTCACATGTAAAATGAGCTGTTCTTGTTAGCAAGCATCATATTTCAATTAACATAACATATCAATGTCTACTTAGTTAATTTAAATTTGATAAATCCTCTTCACATATTAGGTATACGTGTAAACAGAAGTCTGGTTAACAATACAAATTACACTGGAAAACAGCATGTCTGTTGCATGAGATTTTTTACATGAATCTGAATAGTTTTTCCTCGCTGATTTCAAAAATATATGCCGTTTTTATGTAGCAGCTCTAGTTTTGGAGTTATGAAGTGACAGGGCTTTTCATCGAAAATGCACATAGTTTGAGTTTAAAAAATTTATTAAATATATTTATTCTACATAAAATTTCCTTTTTTTGGATTTTCTAGAGTGAGATGTATTATGAGTACTATTTTGAATGCTCCAACCATCATATGTTCATTCCAGTACCCCTGATACCTCTCCTCCATAGTGCCAATATCCTGGTGAAAGCGCTCTCCTTTTCCTCGCTTAGATCACCGAAATTTTCAGGAAAATAGTCTACATGGCTGTGAAGGTAGTGAAGCTTAATACTCATGTTGCATCCAAGCCGCTGCAAGTGTATCAGCAACTGTTCAACGTGCTGAATGTAGCCGTCAGACTTCCTATTGCCCAAAAAAATCCTCACTACCCAAATAAACTCTTCCCATGCACATTTCTCGACAGCTGTAATATGGTTGATGAAATTTTTATCACCTATCAACTTCCTGATTTGCGGGCCATCGAAAATACCACATTTGACAATCAAAATCACTGTCGGTACCACTGTCGTCGTTTTTGGTTTGTCAGCTGCACTGATCTGGATTTTCCAAAGATGTACATGGCTGCTGTGATGTTGATGTGTCACAAATGGTTTTATGGCAGATTTTAAGTTTGGATATATCCACTTAGAGCAATTTTTATGGTTTATTCCTATGATTTCCGTTACACAGAAATAACAGTCGTCATGATGGTTGGATGGTTCACGCTAAATCATAGGAGCTTTGTACTAAAAAGTGGGTCTTTTTGTGTTTGCCCACAGTCGCAATGATTCAACACAACTTTTACATACCAAACTTGGTATCCGAGGTTTAGCGTTTGACGGAAACGGAAACCCAAAGTAGTCGAAGTATGCCTTTTTCACAAAGTCCAACACATTTAAACGAAATTTTTTGAACATATATTCTCCACAAGTAACACAAAAACAATCAGGATTATTTAAACACGTCCTTCTAGAGGAAGACATAATGAAATTTCTAAAGGAACTAGTTTAGTTACACCGCTATTGATAGAAATTATCGACGACTTATGTAAATTCAAGGCGGTACCTGTATCTCACTAATTAGAGCTGCTACAAAAAATCTGATGGTAGATTTGAAATCAGCGCACCCAAATTAGTAAACAACAGTAGAAAAACTTCATGCAACAAAAAAAAAGTTTTATTTTGTTTTCCTGTGTTATTTATAACTGAAGTAATTTCGAAAAAGGTTCATAGCTCTTTTTACAATGAAATAATGAAAAGGTAATCTTAAGTTTTTATATACTACTTTAGTTCTTCTAAACTGTTGAATTGAAAGTTTCTAACGAAAAAGCCCCTTTGCAAATAACAAAGGAGATTTGACGTCATTAAAGAGGAAACAACAAACTGGTAAGTTTTTTGTGCCCTTGTTACTCGTAAATAGGCTTATCTAATATTCGGTTTGTAGGCCTTTTCAAATGAAATCATATCGTCTAAAATCAAATAAGAAAGCAAATTAAATCATAAACCAATTATTAAAAATCATTGTTTTTTTTTTTTTAATTTGACGTTTACAGATTTAAATCTCATTTCTATTTAAATTCGACAGTAGCCCCTCTACACTCAAACCATCTAAAAAAATACGTGGAACAACGCTTGAAAAAACTATTAATTTAGTTAATTAAAATATCAGCGTTTTATCGATTCCCACAGGCCCTAAGCGGCCTTATATTTCACGTCCAACTGAGGTACATAATTTAGTACGTGACGGTCACGTACCCACTTGACCCTTTTCCATTCTTCTCTTGACAATGTCAACGTTTGAATTTTGGACTTTTTCGTTTAGTTTTATCGTTCACACTTCATCGGGCGAAAAACCTGTCACACTTTCGTAATTCGTACCTGGGGGCTTAGACAAGATGACACCGATTCGTATCGATGCGATCTCACGCTTGCGTCTAGCCTTGGCGATAACAAGAATAATGGCCTAGACAAGATGACGTTCGAATAGCGATGGCTTTGGCGAAATTGTTTTTCAGAAAACAAAAAAATATTGGTTATGGTTGCGTCATCTATGTCTGCAACACTAAATCTATGGTCTACAAACGTCAAAATGTTCAAACGTCAAAACATAAGAGCTGTCAAATGAAAATAATTTATTTTGGTTTTTACGTAATTTACGTAAACAGTGAGCATAGCGAGTGGTTTTGCGTATTCATTAGTAGTTTAAAAACAATAGTGAGTTTGATAGTGGTAAGTAAATACATATGTGTTCTTCAAAACCACAATGGCATTCAAACTTAGCATTCAAAATACTTTCATTTTTATAAGCTCAAAAAATGATGAAATCTGTATGTTTTAGTGTTAAAACATGGATTCAAGAATGCGTGCAAGTCCCGAGCAATTGTCAAAGCTTCTTGAGTATATGAAAATGTAAGTAAATCTAAGTTTTATTCATTCAATCAAGATTTAATTTGTACAAAAATTTGGTACCAAAAGTATGATGCCTGGCCAATGTAAACAATAAAGCGGTCGCGGCTGTCTCTTACCGGACCACAAGGTCGGATAATACATATCAGACCAAGTACCTATGGTCTGATGAACTCACAACCATCTTAAATGCTGTCGATGGGTTGGTGGTTGGTTTCTGACACCAATAGGAACAAGCTATGCTTTGTTTGGGGTCAGATGCATGTGTCTGGAGAGGTCCCACCCACAACCTTTAGGTGTCTGCCTCATTGCTCTTCCATTAAAAATTATGTTTTCTTTAATGTGATTTAATTTTATAGCAATCATGTAAATTTAATTGTCTCATGTTAATTCATGTCTCCAATTGCCTAAATAGCCCCTGTGTTACTAATTTGATATAAGAGGAAGCTTTAAAGATTCCTTTTTTAGTTTTTCATTCAATTTAATTTTTTTTGTTTGTTTTAGAAACTATACACCAGCCGTCACAACATCCTTCAAAGGGACAACAGGGATGACACTGCATACTGCTGCTCTCCAGGCTATAAACTATTTGTGTGAAAAATTTCATTCAAATCAGGCACTCAAGTGCTAAACGATAATGAAATTTGTATGTTTTAGACTTAAGTGTTAAAACATGGATTCAAGAATGTGTGCAAGTCCCGAGCAATTGTCAAAGCTTCTGAAGTATATGAAAACGTAAGTAAATGCAAGTTGTATTCCTTTATTCAAGAGTTAATTTGTACAAAAAAAAAGTAAACAATAAAGTGGTCGCAACTTTGGAACACGTATATTGAATCTTTGTTTGTTTATGTTACATACAGTCTTGGTGACATGGCAAGGCCTCTTACCGGACCCCAAGTTTGGGTTATACCAATAAGACAAAGTATGGTCTGAACTGGCAACCATTTTAAATGCTGTTGATGGTTGT
This sequence comes from Mecyna flavalis, assembly GCA_949319885.1. Lineage (NCBI taxonomy): Eukaryota > Metazoa > Arthropoda > Insecta > Lepidoptera > Crambidae > Mecyna > Mecyna flavalis. Next base: position 9,157,212 of record OX439426.1, read on the forward strand.
GTCAACAAGCTATGATGATGGGTTGGTGGTTGGTCTCTGACACCAATAGGAACAAGCTTTGCTTTGATTGGGGTCTGATGCATGTGACTGGAGAGGTGACACCCACAAACCTTTAGGTATCTGCCTCATCGCTCTTCCATTTTTCCTATCAAAATTCCTCTCTAAGTGAATTAATTTTATTGCAATCATGTAAATTTAATTGTCTTAAGTTAATTCATGTCTCCAATTATTGCCTTAAATTCCCTGTGTATACTAATTTGATATAAGAGAAAGATTTAAAGATTCCTGTTTTATTCAATATAAATTTATTTTGTTGTTGTAGAAACTATACACCAGCCTTCACCACATCCTTCAAAGGGACAACAGGGACGACACTGCAGTCTGCTGCTCTCCAGGCTATAAACTACAGAAAAATTTCATCCAAATTGGTTCAGCCACTCAAGAGTTAAAAATAAATTAATATCTCTGAACATCTATCTGTAAAATTGTAAATGCTGTTATAACTCAATGTAATAATAATTTGAATAATTGGATATTGTTATATTATGTTATTATTATTATACTATGTAATAAAAATTTAACTTTACATATATTTGCATGCTGAAAAGCTTAATATGGAAACCATAAGACCTACTTGTGTACTATACTTTGCAAATAAATAAATTTTATTTGAATTTGATTCATATTCAATGAATTTTATAATGGACTTCATTATGTGACTGTTAATAAAAATGCTGTACTATTAATAATTATTATAACTTTATTCAAAAACCTATTTTATTTACAAAAATCTAGTCAAACTCATACAGTTTTGATTTTCAATAACATGAGTACCCAAGTTTTTATTTATTCTCCCTCATAGCTCACTTTCACTTTCTACTAATCAAATCATTGCACATAGCACTGCTTCAGGTTAACTTATTTCATAAAGCTCTTGCATAATATTATGTCTCCATGCAAATCGAAGACCATGTTTGGGAGTCATGTTGCTCCACCAAGTCATAATCACATGTCTGAAAAGAAAATCAGATAAAAATGAGTATTATCATATAAACTTCTCCTTGATAAGGGATCTCTTCTGTGGTGTAATGCTATACACACACCCGCTGGCCATCGCTCTGATACCTACTTGTTTGGTTTGGTTACACCATACCTAATAGGTAGTGAAGTTTTGTGTGGTATTTATTACCTGTAAATGTTCATATGAGGCACGAAGAAGCTGCATTTCAGTAAGTAGTTAAGTGCAACAACGTAGTGCAATTATCTTGTTGCCTGTATCTTAATAATTATTGTAAATTTCTCACTTTTATTTCTAGTCTGGCACGACTCTTTAGGTCGTCAAAAAGCTTCTTAAATGTAGTATTATTATTTATAACTTTATTCAAAAACCTATTTTATTAACAAAACTCTAGTCATACTTACAGTTTTGATTTTCAATTAGATGAGTAGGTACTCAAGTTTTTATTTATTCTCCCTCATGGCTCATCTCCACTTTCTAGTAATCAAGTCATTGCACATAGCACTGCTTCAGGTTAACTCATTTCATAAAGCTCTCTCATATTATGTCTCCCTGCAAATCGCAGACCATTTTTGGGAGTCATGTTGCTCCACTAAGTCGTATTCACATGTCTGAAAAGAAAATCAGATAAAAATGAGTATTATCATATATACTTCTCCTTGATAAGAGGTCTCTTCAGTGGTGTAATACTATACACCCGCTGGCCATCTCTCTGATACCTACTTGTTTGGTTTGGTTGCACCATACCTAATAGGTAGTTTGGTTTTGTGTGGTATTTTTTACCTGTAAATGTTTATATGAGGCACAAAGATGGTGTACTTTATTAAGTAGTTGAGTGCAACAACAATGCAAATATCTTGTTGCCTGCATCATCATAATATTAATTATTGTAAAGAAGATCGGCGAAACTCAATTTCATATTTTATAAGGACGTTCACAATCAGAAACATGTTAATTAAATAGAGTTAAATTCGTAGATTTTAATTCCACAAAATCATCACTTTTAAAGAAGGGAGTGTTGCAGTTCAAAAGATAAATAATTTTCAATTTAATTATAACAAAACGTTTCTATAATGCAAAAACTGAACGATGTTTTCTTGTAAGAGTATGTTCCAATCAACGCAGAAGTTTTAATACCAAAGTAATCAATTCCATTTTCAATATGCATATCCAATGTTAAGGTAAAAAAATATTTTGATCTATTAAACATCAAACAAGACTGTAAGAGACATTAGAAAGTTATACATACACCTGCATTTTGAATGTATTTTACTACAAAGTGAAAAAAAAAATACTGAAGAATATGGCTTAGACTTCTTTGCTTTCCCATTAATAAGTGTGTTATTTTATTTACAAAAATCTAGTCATACTTACAGTTTTGATTTTCAATAACACATGGGCTTACTTTCACTTTCTACTAATCAAGTCATTGCACATAGCACTGCTTCTTCATTCATTTGTGGGAGTCGTGTGTTGCTCCACCGAGTCATACATGTCTGAAAAGAAAATCAGATAAAAATGAGTATTGTTATATACCTATACTTCTTCTTCATAAGGGAGTTCTTCTGTGGTGTAATACTATACACCTACTGGCCATCTAAGTATGCTTGCCAAACCATACACCATAATAGGTAGTGTCTTAGAATATTATGATGTTATTATTCTAAGGGTAGTGTAGTTTTGTGTGGTATCTTTTACCTCTAAATGTTCATATTATGAGGCACGAAGAAGCTGCACTTCTCTTTTGTGGTGTTTGTGGGAATACTAAATACTCTAATTATGCTTTAGGGCATTTACAACCTCTCTGATACCTACTTGTCTGGTTTGGTTACACATAGTACCTAGGTAGTTTAGTTTTGTGTGGTATTTATTACCTGTAAATGTTCATAAATGAGGCACGAAGATGGTGTGCTTTAGTAAGTAGTTAAGTGCAACAACATAGTGCAATTATTATCTTGTTGCCTGCATCTTAATAATTATTGTAAATTTCTTACTTTTATTTCTAGACTGGCACGACTCTTAGGTCGTCAAAAAGCTTCATAAATGTAGCTGTATTAATAATTATAACTTTATTTAAAAACCTATTTTATTTATAAAAATCTAGTCATACTTACAGTTTTGATTTTCAATTTACATGAGTACTCAAGTTTTTATTTATTCTCCCTCATGGCTCATCTTCACTTTTTACTTTTTAGTAATCAAGTCATTGCACATAGCACTGCTTCAGGTTAACTCATTTCATAAAGCTCTTTCATATTATGTCTCCATGCAACTCGCAGAGGCAGACCATTTGTGGGAGTCATGTGTTGCTCTACCATCTAAGAAAATCAAATAAAAATGAGTATTATCATATACCTATACTTCTCCTTGATTATGGGATCTCTTCTGTGGTGTAATACTATACACCTGCTGGCCATCTAAGTATGCTTAAGGGCATATATTCTGATACCTATTAGGTAGTGTCTTAGAATTATTATGTTATAATTCTAAGGGCAGCAGTGTAGTTTTGTGTGGTATTTATTACCTGTAAATGTTCATATGAGTAAGTAGTTAAGTGCAACCACATAGTGCAAATACCTTGTTGCCTGCATCATACTAATCAATGTAAAATTCTTACCTTTATTTCCAGTCTGGCACGACTTTTAGGTCGTCAAAAAGCTTCTTAAATGTAGCTGTTTAGCTTCACCATCATCAGCCTATTACAGTCCAATGCTGGACATAGGCCTCTACAAACGCTCGCCACACTAATCGATCCTCGGCCACTCGCATCCAAATGCTGTTTAGCTTGTTTAGTCTGATGTTGGTTATACAACATTTTTTGCATTTTCTCAATTATTTCCAAATTATTTCCAATTGCCGTCCTTAACTTAATCACTTTTGGCACCTCTCTCAGGTATTCACATGACGTGCAGCCCACAATAAACGCAAAAAATCATTTTTAAAATGTTTAATGCACTTGTCAAAGCTTCCAAATCACAGCTGATGAATAAAATCGGCCATTTTCTTTCCATATCTGCAGCCCTTTGGGAGTCGCTAATTGACATTGTCGAAGAACGCTCAATTGGGCCATATCGAACATAAAAAGTGCCACTTGTCTACGCATTTGTATGGAGTGGGCCATAGAACAATTCGATAGTGTGGCGATAGTCTATGGTATTCGTTTCGAATTGACACTTGGCTACCAACTTTTTCTAACTTTTTGATCGCTGCCGATTGACCAGGTGACAACTGTCAAATCCATACAAATTTGACCGAGCGAAATTCGCCAGCTATGAAGCGATGTCATCTTGTCTAAGCCCCCTGCTCTTGCTTCGTATAACATGATGAAATAATAAATAATCCCATTGTCAATGGATGCAGGTTATATCAAAACGATCAGTACTCGTATGTAAATCTATGGAAGAGGCCAGTTTGTGAGATTTGTTTTATAAAATTAACAGGTTTATTATATTTACAACCGATGTGGTATATTGGTTGAGAAGTCGGCTGTTACATCAGAGGTCGCGGGTTCGATCGCATGAATGACAACACTTCGCATCACGGGGCCTGCCTATCGGCACTTAAAAAGTAAAGTATCAGCCTATTCGAGGCCAAAACCAATATCTGTTTAGGTGATATTAAAAAAAAAACTTTAAATAAACTTTTCGTATTGAATTAGTTTAGAAAACAGTCCATCTCGCTCACACGTCTCTGTAAATGGTAAGTAAAAAGGTGGAATAGCTACAGGACTGGTTCAAGTTGGCTGATTGCGGTAATGATGTCCTTAGCTGGAGATTCTCAGGGCACTTTCAATGACGCAGGCTTCCGTACAAAGAGAGAAAAATGCTTAGAAAGTAATCTGAAATAGCCAAGACGTCGTGAGTTAAAACCTTCTTTGATTGCACAATAGTTAAGGGAGGGATTAAGAACTGTTGTCAGTTTATAAGATTACACAAAGAATTTATCAACAGATAAAAAGAAAGCACATTTTAATTAATCAAGCCACGAAGAATGTAGATAGTTAGATACTACCTGATTTTCCAAATTGAAGTTCAATTAATGTCTTTGGTCGGAACTATTAATCAAACCCAATATTGTAAGTTGTATACCTAGGTATTAATGTTAAAGATTGACTCCACCACTGGATTCAAAAATATAATAATCCTCTAAATTCGTACAATCGTTCTGAAGTTATGCGTGTGCACAATGTAACATACATACATATCGGCGTTTTATTCTTATTTTAAACTATAGGATTTATTACCAAGTCAATAAAAACACTAAGCTAAAAGTAACAGGTGTGACATTTAGTAATTCCATGCGAAGCTCTTATAATCCGGAACTAAAAAATTCCAAGAATTGATTACGTGTCATTTCAAGAAAATATTCGAAAAAAATACCAGTTCCATTTAGTATTTTCCTGTTTATGAAGTAAATAAATCAACCAGATTATTTATCTGAGTTGATGAAATATTTTATGTAGGTATTCGAAATTGATTTCTAATATGGATACTCAAAAGTTAATTTTCTTGGCATAAACATAAAACAAGTAAGTATGTGTTTTTTCCGATCGCAGACGACTGTGTATTTTTTGTGAAATACTGGTCTAATTAATTAATATGAAATAAAATAATAAATAAATAATTTTATAATAAAGTCATGTTACCTATTAGTCCATTTTAGATGATTTCGACGCTTTGCTTCATACAAGCACAATAAAAGTAGGTAAAGTGTAAAGGTATATTTCTCAATAACTTTACCGGTTACATTAAGCGACCACAAGCAATTTCCAGCCGATTAAGTATAGTAGCTCTACATATGAATGAACTATGTTACAATATATGACGGAAGTAGTATTTCACATGAATTAGAAAACGAATAACCACATAAAGAAACGTTATAAGACTCGATAACGATAATAGCTCTAGAACAATAGTGTATAAGTATCGGCAGTCACTTTTATTGATGCTACTGCATAAAGCCACTGTTCAACTTTCCCATCTATCTTTGTTGCGCAAGAATCGTATTTCAAACTAGATACAAAAATATCCGTATCTGGAGTAACCACAATAAATTATGTTTAAGGAAGTGAGAATTTGCTATCGTAATGGATTTTTAATACCTCTAATTAAATTAAAATGGTAAATCATCATTAAATTAGTGAAACTGTATTTATTTTATTAAAGTAGGTAAATGTTACTTCCACTCTGTTTTTTTTTGTAAAAAAATAAACGACTATTAAGCAAGTGAACAGAATACAATAATAATAACGCTTAGAAAATATAAATTACTGTACCTGATAGGCAAATTAGATACCTAAACTTACATTGTGGTTTCCGAGATTTACGACTCATCTAAAATTACAATTAGATAAATAATAAGTAAAATATATAAGTATATAACCTCATTGGCATCGCAATGCTTATATCAAGAATATAAGCCATTATTTACAAAGCACAGACAGAGACTATCAATCTCATACGTACAGTCAGCAGACTGATGCACATCAATCTTCTGGTAGGTTGATCTATCAAATTCTTACGGTTCGTTGACACTAGTTCCATGATACAGTTCCATGATTGAACACCAAATTTCAGTTTAATGTCTAAGACGTTGAGTTCTAATTCAATTGAGTGTTTCTGACAAATTCGGGTAGGTTGCTCTGCTCCTTACTGTACCTCTTTCGTAGGGTTGCCATCTCTAAAATTTGGAAAACAGGACAAGATGCGTGAAAACCCCGAATTTAAGAGTCCGAAAGCCGGACATGTCAACAAGATCTTTTAAACATATTCAATGTAATAAAAAACATGTCTCGCGGGCGGCCCAGTTTTTTTTATTTTTTAAAACTCGGTGTACATATAAAACCTTCCCCGGACGCTCCCCGGATGCCCTCTAAACTAGGACAAATCCGGGGAAACCCGGACGGATGGCAACCCTACTCTTTCGCAACAGCTAAAAGTACGTAAGATAAGAAAACTCAATTCCAATGGAAATCAGAATCCTCGTGGCTGTACATAGATGCTGTATGTCAAGAAATTACCGAGAAAGAGCATGAATTAATGAACATCCAAGACAGTATCAACTCCTAAACAATCATTAATTCATGACAGTACGGTAAAATACGGGTAAGGTCTTGCAATCGGAAACGTACGGCGTAAATGATTCATGCAGGTAAACGGTGATGTCAGAAAACTCGTCCCGACTCACGAGTGCAAAGCGACAAAGCTCACGAATCTATTTGTCATTACACAGTCAACAGATCTTACGGTAGATATATGAGCTGCGACATTTCGACTCGAATTTGAAATTCTTGTTAGTTTTTATGAGTACTTTACTATGAGGACTTTTGTTGACAGACACGTGATTCACTAAATAAGTAATCGGCCACAACATGTTATTACATAGCAGGTTCCTTGAAATCAAACTCATGTGTTAACTTATAATAATATATCAGGATAGCGTAAGCACTCAAGTTATGGGTATCATATTCAACGAAAGCATTACAAAAATTTTAAATATCCAGATACCGAACCAACACCGATAATCACGTAAATGTTTGTCCTGAATAGGAAACGATATTTGGCGGGCTCAATACCAAAAACACGGACCAGTCAAAACTATCTAAATAAGTACCACTGTTATGCAGAGGCTTCGACATGGCTAACATAATTCTTTACTTAAATCACAGTGTTATGAAGGGAAAATTTTTAACATTTTGATAGTAACTAAACACATATAGCACCAAAGTGTGATCGTCCGATTTGTAACAGATTACTGACGAATTACGTATTTGAAAAACGGAAGTACAAAGCTGTTATTCAATTGGTAATTTGATATGTGCCTCAACAGCCTTGATTCAATTTATTTATAATTTATAATAATTTACTAAAATAATACACACATTATCTTCTTTTAGGTTGGAGCTGAATAACGCTTACAAATAATATTAAGATTTTGAATGTCCCGTTAGTTGGAAGTCATCACTCAATGTGCTTTCACACATTTTAATTCTTTCTTTCAGGACAGCTTACACACAGAACAGACAATAAAAGTAAACAGATTCGCAATTAATACTTGCCTAATTATCTTCTTTTTGACTTCAGTCACCTTCGTGTTTTTTGTGCTAAGTTAGAATAAGAAAAAAATCAATTAAGTGAATTCATCGTAAAAAATACTGTAATCCTTACTTCTTGTAGAGATATTTACGAAAATATTACGAGAAATGGAATGCAGGCACGGACCGGGGCAGACTAAGCCCAAACGTGCCTTACAGCTTTTACTTTCCGCTGGAATTACAACCTTAAACTGGCCTAAGCACTTAAAACGTATTTGCCACGCTTATATCAATATGCAATAACCGTTATGGCTAATGAGGAAAGTAATTAAAGTCAACTGATTAGAGTTGTTTGATCCGTTGAAATAATCGAAGTCGATAAAATCTGGCTCACGAAAATCTATGAACTTGTTGTTCAGTTGTTTTAGATAAGAACTCAACTAAATTAGTCGCTAAAGCGATTCCTTTGTGTATCTTTGATTTAGAATAATATTTTTTCATACCTTAACCTCGAGCTTTCGGTACGAGCTTATTTACTTTTATATCAAAGTTTATTATAAGTACCCAAAGATATTTTTTTCTTTCCTGATAAAATTTCTTTAAGCTTCCTAAAACTACTTAGTCAAGTCAAGCTCAATAAAAGAAAAATAAAATTGTTTTTTTTTTTTTGTAATATTGTAAACGTAGAAGCAAATTCCACTTTCGAAAAGCCATAGGTCGAACAAACGCTTACATGAGGAAAATCTTTTTAAGATATTCTTGTACGTGAATAAGCAAGTAATACCTTGTACATGATAAGGAAAATTACATATTATGCTTAGATGTGTGCATAAAATAATAATTTCGAGTTTTTTTTTTACAGTCCCAAGTATTGAGGTCTTATTCTTCTGCTTCCTGTCGCAACAATTTACTCAAGAACCTTCCCTTATTGAGAGCGTATATGATCGGACATTTTACCAAGTGCTTCCTTTGAAAGGGTCATGTTTTGCTTAGTGCTTCTTTTGACCAAGTGGAAAAAACTACGCTCCTACTCGTAACGCGGGACAGTTCTTACTTATGACATAGCCTCTAGAAATGTCAACATTACAATCTTTAGAGGGCTTTAGGATAGATCTTGTGGACAGGAACTTTCATTAAACCTAGCACGTGCCAACTGCCCTGCTCCCAAATCATTTATGTGTCGGGACCGTATTCGGCGTAGCAACAAAACGGTTTAGGCGCAAATTGTCAAATTCACATTTTGTCAAGCTGTTTAGCAAACGGTCAAATTCGCAAATTGTCAACGTAAATTGTCAAATTTTCAAATTGCCAAATTCGCAAATTGTCAATTCGCAAATCGTCAAAATCGCAAATTGTCAAATTTCCAATCTCATATTGTTTGGAAATGCTAACATAGATGGTTTTTGCCATCACTTCTTCTTTGTCTGCAGCTTTTTTTACTAGCACTTCACTCAGTTGAAGTAGAAATATAGAAATATACTATAGATTTAATTTATTTTTCTTCAAGGCCAACGTGGAAGGATGAACTGCTTCTTTGTTCGTTAAAGCTGTGTGCTTAAAGTTTATATCCCGGTCTTGATCAGTTTGATTATCGTGCGTGACATTGAATATCCAGTAGGTAAACATTTTTGAGTTTTAGCACCCCGTTTGTATAGATGTTTATTGTAAGTGTTTGAGTTTATGACCATTAACCGTCATAAGATGCGCGTGGGCCTCGACGTCGGCGGTCGAGTGTATTTACTCAACAACCCATCAAATCCGTTTAATATAGGCTTTATTTCCAAGGAAGTAAGACCTTATAAGGCGCATATAAAAACTGAAGTGAAGCCAGCTTCATAATGATGTCATGTCTTTGGCCTCCTGATATTTTGTAATCTTAAAACACAGTAGTTCCATTTAAGATGTACTTCGTATACAAGTGTACTCGTACTTGTGTTTCAATATTGGCATGTTTGCAGCTGTCAAGATTGTAACTTAGCTTCTATGGTCAGTTTAATCAAACTTGGTATAATTTTCTAGTTGATTGACATTCGAAATTGGATAAGTTAGCAAAAAGTGCTTACTCTGTAAATACTTATTCTTTTAAAGTTACCTTGACATTAGTAAAAACATTTCGAGACTTCAATTTTTTAAGATGAAGATTTATTTATTATCCTGAGAATTCTGAGAATAGTTTGAAGACGTCACTAGATAGATATCAGGTATTAGACCACTTTAGAAATGGAATTAAGTGGGATTTCAAGATTTAATCCATTTAAATCAGTTTGCTCATATACCTATCACAAAATCAATTTTAAGTTGCAATCAGAACCAATCGAGTTTACGAATTTTGCTGATACTTTCTCACATAAAATTCACTCAAATAGCTTCGATTCCAAGACAAATGTTTCATGAATAAAAAAATGAACTACTATCTATGTACGTAATAGCATATTTTTACATCAACTTCAACGATGAAAGAGTGAGAATGTGACTTTTATTGTACAACAGCTCATAGCTTGGATTAGGTACGATCATAACAAAGAGATGGTAAAGGATCAGTGTCTACTGGTGCCTATTGTGTTCATTAAATATACATATTTTCCATAACAGTTCTCTTTCATCGCTTCATAAAAATATGACTAATGCTGATAAGCAAGTCCAAAGCATTTAAGACCAAAAATGACTAGCTTTTAATAACAAATAATCTGGAGCATTTAAATATGTGGAATATTTCCCGTCCCAAAAGACTAAAAGACTTTAGTACCTAAATGATGAAACGATCTATTTCCCGTCACAAGATACGAAGTATTGGAGTGCCTAAATGATGAAAGGGACACCTAGACATAGCATAGCACCACTTGAAAGCGGACTCAAAAAAGATTTTCGTTAACTCTATATTTTTAGGTTGATACGGCTTTTTTTTTTATGCGAAAAGGGTAACCATTTGGCTACAATCTCACCTGATGGAAAGTGTGATGCGGCCTAAGGTGGTACATGCTTACCCAAATACAGCCTATTCACTCTGGACTTGAAGGTTCCCAAGTCGTAGTGGACCGGAAACACCTCCGAAGGCAAGGAGTTCCATTCCTTAGCCATCCGCATCAAAAAGCTACTGGCATAGCGTTTCGTGCGGCTGGGTGGTATATCCACTATGTAAGGATGGTAGCCCAGTCTGCGTCTGGTATTCCGAAGGTGGAACGGGGCAGGTGGGATAACCTCATGCAATTCGCTTGTACACTCTCCGAAGTGTATCCTGTAAAATACTGAAAGACCGGCTGCAATTTGGAATAGAGGTAAATTGTAACCTTAAAAAAGATATGGGTTGATTTTATTCCGTTCCCAAAGGATTCTACGAGACCCAATTCCACGCTAGGATGGGCACAGTTAATATTATTATTCTGCTGGGAATATTCAAGAAACAAAGTTAATCTGGGAATGCGTCATTTGACCGAAGTTCGTACAAAATAACATAAATAAATATTTTTTTATTTTATAAATAAATATCTTTGAATTTAATTCAAACATTGTCATCTAGCCCTAAACTAAGCATAGTTTGAACTATGAATGCTAGACAACAGATAAATAGGTTATTATTACATTATTATTATCAAGCCAATAATTAATACCCATATCCAAATATGACTTTAATTGGCTAATAAAGATAACACTTTGGCTGTGGAGATAGGTTAATTATGTTCAAACAAAATTGTATTTATCCGCTATTAACACTTGTTCGTAAAATACAGGTCACATTGATTTTTTATATAGACCAGTTGATGTAGATAAACATTCCACATAAAGTTTGTTTGTTTGTATTGAATAGGCTCCGAAACTACTGAACCGATTTGGAAAATTCTTTCACTGTTGGAAAGCTACACTATCCCTGGGTGACATAGGGTAGCTAACTAGGCAGGGTGCTAGACGGTGGAACTGCTATTAGTAACTACATACATATAGATCGATAATAATCAACCAGAAACATCCGGGATTATGGGACCAGGAGCAATTGCTTCACCATACAAATAATATATCATTTACAATGTTCTTATATTTTTTGTAACAGATTTATGAAATCTTTGACGTCCGTGGTCGTCATTGTTTCTGCGGTTCCCACAATCATCGCTGGTAATCGTTTACCATCGCAGCGCTGATAAATGTACCGTATCGTGTTAATGCAATGAACTCTTAGCCTTACCTCTTGTTTTGAATTACACTCCCATACTCGCGGCCGTGGTGGGTATGACGTAACAGAAAAAGAACTCCTATTTGAAAAATGGCTAAGTAAGAGTTGGGACATTACGTGAGGAATTCCGTTCACATTCTACAGCTTCAAAATTAAAGTATTCCATTTTCATATTTTAATTATTGTTTTCATAACCTTTAAACCATTTTTTTGTGTCTTTAATGGTCTTTGGTTTTGGTTAACAAGCATTTTTAGTTTCAATTTTGAATTTCTTACGTTCGCATCTGCAATTACCACAAGTTCATATTTATAATGGTTTTCTTTATTTCCTACCTTTTTCCGAGAATCCTCAAGTCATATTTTAACCTTTTTGCCTTTGTTTACATATTATACTGCATAAAAAATTAAAACCTGCAAAAACGTTTTATGCGAAAGCCAGAAATAATTTTAAAATGAAAAAAGATGGAACTGTGATATTACATCGATAACAACGATGCTTTTGTGAAAATGCGTCGAAAAATTATTTAATTAAAAGGGCGAAAGAATACTGCTCTCTAGTCCTCAACGAACAATACGAGTTATCGTTAAGATCTCAGCAAGTTGATTGGGGACAAGAGGGCAATAGGCGTCTGTATACTGTTTAGTGTATAGCCTCTACGGAACTCTAAAACGCGACGAGTATTTTCCGAGAAAAGAAATGTGAGGTGTTAAGAACAGCCGTTGAAGGGACATAAGACTGAACTCATAAATCGTTCTGGATAGCTTCCCCGAAGTAAAGCCGGTATCTTTAATTTTTACGACAGTAAAAATAAAAGACGCTCGTAATTAAATGTTGGTAAAACCTCGCATTTGGGATAATTAGACTTGATTTATTGCTTTTGTAGTTTAATTGTATACATACTTAGAGAGTTATACAATGTTAAACGGGTTTATCAACAAATCTGGTTGGTCTGCATTGTTCATATTATGTGATATTTTGACTTTGAAAAAAGTATCATTTACATGAAGGTATTATGACGTAAAATTATACTCGTATGTAGTAAGGAACTTAAGTATGTTTTTATAGTAGTAACAAATCATTATTATTTGAAAGAAAAGTTAATTACTGTTCTAATATTTGTCTTTTTAAGTAGCAGTCTGAATAGGGTTTACCAATATGTCATAGACTCATAGTAGATATTTCGGAAGCATTCCAAATTCCTTTGATTTTAATAAAGTATATCTAGGCGATACGATAAATTACTATTTACTGCTATCGTAAAACAGCTCCGATTAAATAACACAGACAAATTGAGCAGCATAACTTAGTATACAAACTTCATTACGACAACGGACCCTATCTTGGCAAGTAACCAAAAAGCAAGAGACCATATTGCGTCACTTACATTTATATATCGCAGAACAACTGACAAAAAGAAAATTCTCCAGCAAATCTTGCAAGACTCCATCTAAATAAACAATATCACTATCACCCCTCACATTACTATTCATGACTTTCATCCCTTATTTGGCAAGTGACCAAACTCGAGGCGCATTTCACCCACAGTTATGTTTTGTGAGACGTTACACTAAGCAAATGAGATTCGTAATTCATGCGTGTTTATTCGCTAAAGTTATTTATGTCTCCACCATTTCCTTTACAATGGAGATTGGGGTAAGTGGATTAGCTGAGCTTAAGACAAAGAAAAGAACCTTTGTAACCAGGTCATTGTTTACTCAAATATGAGTCTTACAATGTCAAATGATTTCAGTATCTAATGTATCAGCAGTACTTTTGTTGTCCTTATGAAAGAGGAATAATAACTCGTTTGCTTCTATATATCGTATTTGGAAATATGTATTAACGTCTTCTCCGCCCGCTGCTTCGCTATTCTGATAATCTCTCTACGCTACAATGTTTACGCTACATTACTGTAAAGTTTCATCTAAATTCGTTTACCTAGTAGTTTTTGCGTGAACAAACATCCATTAATTTTCACAAAATTTGGCATTTATACTTGTATGATTAAAAGTAAAAGTTTGATCCACGTTACGTTTACTTTATACCAATCGTGATCACGCAACAGATTGGAGTTAAGTGGATTTTAATAAACTTCGTTACCAATTTAAGTCTGCTTTATTTATAGAGGACCCACATATTTTGCTAAGTGATGCGTTTCCGACATAGAGCGGATCATTCGAATCTTTAAACGAGTAGGGTTTCAGACAATTGAGATTAATTTGGTGCATTTCGGACGTATTTATTCTACCTTTCGAAGAACGGACCCATACAATAAGATCAGTATCACACAAAAGCGTGATTCGGTGCCGCGATCTGATTTGAAATCAGTGAGTTTCTAGTGAAAACCGAAGCGGGGTACATCACGTGTGATTGATCAGTATTGAGGTCGCGGCCGCGGGGATGCATCGGAATACAAACGAGATCAAAACACGGACGTGCATACACTCGCGAACGAAAATATTTACACATTATTGTACCTTGTTGTCATTGATATGTCGGTGTTAACCCCGCGTAGGGGGGAAAGTTAGACAAGTCAAAGTACATGTCTACTAACTTTTTTATGCTTCTTCGATAGAAGGCAGGCACTCTGCTGCCTGATGGTAAACGTCCACTGCGCCTTTTCCCATTAGTGAGTGCATTTCACAAAAGATTGTGGTAAAACTGGCAGTTCACCTCTTGCTCTACAATATTAGTTCTAATTAATTGAAGACTGCGGTTAAAACACGTGTAATTCGGTATATCACAGAAAATATGTATTTTAGGGGTCTTGTGGTAACATTGCATTTTTCCGGAAAAAGGTAATATCGTGATCACGTGAAGAATTTAAACCTTTCGTTGAAAGCACACTATTATTTTTATTTCAGTTACAAAGTGTTTTGTGCTTCATATGTTACACCGTTCTATTAAAAGGGCTGTAAGCAAGTTTTATAGGCGACTGTACCTAAAAAGTAAGGGGTAATACAGCTCGCGACACTTTGTAACGAGCTTGTTTCGAAGATGAAAACTTGTAAACAAGGCTACAACCTCCGCGGTGTATCCAAAAATATGTCGTTTTATCTTAATATTTAAGCAAACTTGTTTCCAGGTAGACAATCGATAAATTGAACATTGGGATATTTACCAAATCGATACAGTACGATACAAACTAATGGATATTATCATATTGAGCTATCACTCGTATTTAGAAATCCTAAAGAATCCTTATTTGTTGTGTGTAATTTTTTGTAGGTATTTTACCTCTTTAGTGACCAATTGTGCGCAATGAAATAAGTTATCCTAATAAAAAATACTTATTTTAAAATAAGCAAATACACATAACCGTTCTAATTTCAAAATAATGAAATACACATAACCATTATAGCATCGTGTCAGAAAAATATGTTAAATAATTTGCTGGTAATTCATTAATTAAACCCAAACAAAAATAAAGACTTAATCACAAATACCTAACTTCAATGTTCATCGATTAGAAAGTGCCCATGCGATCTGGATAAACGTGTAACTAGGTCTTCGTTATCTTTTTAGGTCACTACTTAGTTTATCAAACCAAAACCAATGTCCTATAATCTTGACCCAGTGCAATTTTCTATGACCAGGCCTTATCACGTTGCCAAATGATTTTATCGATAAAGTCAACAAGTAAAATGTCGAGGTGTATAGATACGAGGGTTCAATAAATGCGATTATTTTGTGTACAGAAGATATGAAAAGCTGCATTCCAAATACAAATCCACAGATAAGATAAAATCGACGTAATTCAAAATGTTTGGGGTGATAAAACATTTTTATTTTTAAAAATAATAAAACTTGTACCAATATTTAGTGTTGACTTCTTTAGTTATTTCAGTAAACAAATACGAAGTAACTAATGACATTACACTTACCTAAATACTTAAATTTTACTTCGTAAGAACCTGATTCATAAAATATTAAAATCAAAAAGGGGCTTTCGGGACCGCGGTCCCGGTCCCAAAAGCCTCCCGACCCAAATCATTATGTGACATGAAAAATAAAAGAATATCTTTGAATAAAAGTGCTTAAACAGTACTTAGCCCTATGGATGACAGATAATTACAATTTGGGAAAAAAAATATTATTCATAATTTTTAAGCCGTCTCAGAGCCCGTAAAAGGCTTCTCAAAAAGTATAAGTACAACAAAAAATTTCTCAGTCGCAAGAAAAATAAAGAATAAATTCGAACAAACTTCAACGCACTAGAGTAAATTTTATAAGATTCTAAATTCTAGGTCAAGAGAAATTTTAACTTACTATTTTAACATTTAATTGGTCAATTCGCATTTCAGCAATACACATTTCAGCACAAATGGTTTTCGAAATAACTATCACTCTGAATCAGTAAGACATTTTTTCACCAATAAAATGAATAACTATTCAATCAACGCGATTATCAATAGCGGATTAGCAGAATCTTAAGACACTATTCAAGATAATTATGCAGTTAATTACGGAACAATGACGTGTACCGTGTTCTGTTTAGAATCGTGAGTCAGGTGGAGGTCACGCCGGTGTCGTCGACTTGGCCAAGATTAGCCGTGACGCATTCTGGGCTAGGCTTGACTTGCCGCAGTGGGCTTAGTTCATGGGAAGTGTGAGGCGACAAAACGAAGCTCGCGCCGTCTTAGGGTTGGTTTTTGATCGTCTCAGTTCAAGAAGCTTAGTCGCGTTAGGATAGAAAAGTCTATTGCCAATACGTCAACAGGGTTTGGTCCACGTTTGTAACTGATCTTTCGTAACCAGCTACGAACACGGAATTTTTTTCTCAGTCCTCTTCTTGCATGATTTAAAAATAAAGTATTGGTAACTTCTTCGTAAGGCTTCTAATTAAACTTTATGTTGTAAAATTGGTAAAACTAAGGTCTCCTGTTCGTATCAATTTTGAAAGTGATTTTTTTAGAAATTTCCCGTCTAGATTTTAAAGAAGCCACCTTTAGTAATCTAGCGATAATGATAGCAAGCAAAATAACTCAAAACTGTCTAGTATCTAACTTATAACGTTTCATAGTTAAAGTTTCCAAATTGTTCACGTGTATATTGTTGTCGCAGAATTTTTTTGAATATGATAAACACAAAGACATTTCAAAGCATGCGTCATAATTGTCATTGTTCACAAACAAAATACAGCTCATGTTATTTACTTACTTATTGGTCAGAAATGAGATTGACTTGTCATCAACAACGATTAAAATAAAACACTATCGCGTGGTGCTGTTGCCAAACCATCGATAGTGTATCGAATATTAATTGATCGTGCAAATAGGGCTTGTGGCCCCATAAACGATTTATTTTAATCGAAAGTATCAATGAAATCGATTATGATTTCGAATTTTTACAATAATTTATTTCCGTTGAATACATAATCTATAAAATTCAATCGATAGCACCGAAATTATATCGAGAAATCGATAACATCGAATTCTTAGATGATTTGACGAGCCATTTGGTGTAATGGTTGAGAAGTCGGCTATTACACCAGAGGTCGCGGGTTCGATCCCCGCACGGTACAAACATTTGTGTGCATGAACATATCTGTTTGTATCGGTCTGGGTGTTTCTATGTATAATATGTATGTATTTACAAAAAAAAAGTATATAAGTAATGTTTATCCGTTGTCTGGCACCCATAGCACAAGCTAATGCTTAGTTTGGGGCTAGATGGCGCTGTGTGAATAATGTCCAGAGATATTTATTTATTTATTTATTTTAATCGATCGATTAGATGATTATCTAGGAATAATCGATATCATCGACAGCCATATAGATTTTAAGTTTATTTTGGGTGATAATAAATAATCGATAATTTGATAATAGATTCGGCAATACGACCGCGTGATAACTCCTAGGGCATTACAAATAGCTCAACTATTTGCTTTTCTCCGTCCTTGTCATACATACATTAACATTTTAAGAAACAACTTAGAAATATCAACAGCGACCTTCCGGAAACAATAAAATAAAGGTCAATATTAACATGACAGTAAGTGGACATCAGTCCATATTTTGTTTCCTCTAGTCTTGAGTGCGTTTCCTCACAAACGTGTATTTATGTGCTTGCTTCGGTGTATACTGTTCGATTGATGCCCTTTTTGAGACTTAATTTGAATATCGTTATAGCATGCATGGTTTATAATTGATCTAGATTGGAATTTATTTATGATAAATACTGCTGTGGTTAAAAGTTATATTTATTAACTTTATGATTTTCATGTTTATTAAAACAGAACATGATGTGACCGTACGTTTGGTCTACTTGTCACAAATTAAAACATGAAGATAAAAGTTATAATATAATGTTTTGGTCAATTCAAACGGAGATTTTAAAGTTTAATCGCGACGATACGATCATTCAAACGTGTCATATAGCCTGTACAAAAGAAAAGACATACCCGGTATTCTGAACTGTATACTGTATCCTACGAATATACTCTTATTATAACTATTGTAATGTGTAATAAGATAATATTTAAGTTTGCAACGTAACATTGACACGAGTTAAGTGCTTATCATTTTATTAAACATGCTCTCAGAAATTGTCAACTTCCCGAAGACAGTTGTATGGGTGTTACTTGCTTATTTATTATAGAGGAGACAGTAAAACGCAGAGGTCAGAGGTTGTCTCGGGGCACGTCAAGATAAGCCCTGACTCTGCAGAGATTTAATGAGTATTCGCTACTGGTAGGTACTTTAAAACAAGAGTGAGGTTACTAATAGGATCTGCTTACCAAGACGGATGTCTAACACAGTAATACGACTTTCTTACCTGAAAAGAAAAACAGTTTAATTAGTAAAAATTATAAATTCGTTTATAGTACATATACAAAAGCAGCTTCTGTATTATTGTTAACCCTTCAATATAATATTAACTAATTTAGACATTATAATAATATGTACATTCTTTGACATGTAAAAAATCAGTATTTCACTTTTTTGTAATAATATCCTTATTAAAAATCATATGTCCAGCAGTGGAAGTCCTTCGGCTGAAATGATGATGAAGATGATGATGATTCAAATTCATAAAATCATAAAAAAACAATCACAAATTTATTTTAAATTTATTATAATAAAGCCAAAACTGTAAAAAAGTAATCAAATAAAACAATAATTGGTTTTAAAAGCATACCTATTGAAGTTTACGAAATCTAAGAAATAAAAGGTGAAAAGGTTGAAGCTTTTCAAGGAATTCGCCTTCACTTTATAAGGGGAGCGGATATTTTTCAATAGCATCTACACACACAGTCGGGCTATTTTGTGGCTGCAAAGGTGTGTCTTATGGGTTGAGTTATATGGAACGTGATATTTTGTCACTTAATAATACCTACTTATATCATTCGTCCGGAATATTTTTTTATTAAATGCTTATTTACTCGTATGTACCTATCTCAACAATGATGGTAAGCGGTCACTACGGCCTGTTCCATGGGCTTCTAATTGATGGTTTGCCTGTCGGACTTCAAAAAGACCCTACCACTAGTCAGACTCAAGGCAAAAACCACTGTTCCACAGTGGCGGTCAAGCAGCACTTTTAGAAAACTTTACATTTGTGTAATGAAAATATATCTAGTAATCTTGATACTACTTCTTGAATATCAGTAGATTTGCTATTAGAAACCTGCAGTTCTTCGATCGCAACGTAATTTTCTCTGAACTTGATACCATTTATTATGTACCAGTCAGTTGGTGCTGTCGCTGAACTGGCTTGGCGATTTCAAACTCTCTACCAAGGTTCTTTCATGCCTTTGTGAGTGTGAGAATCATCAGTCAAGACGCACATGCCATATTAATAAAAATATTTCTTAATGTCTTCTTTATCGACGCACATTTCATCGTTACTTTCACAGTTACGTTATTTTTACTATAATATAATTGATGATATAAATATCACAGTTACTCGATACGACCAGTCGCAACACTATTAGTACTCTAACTGAACCGGCGGGCGCTTTTACACTCCGGAACAAGGTTCTTTCTTGCCTTTGCCGAGTGCGAGAACTCCTATACAGCCCGGACGCTCATTGTAGCTCAACTTCAATGAACTGCGCTATTCAATATGGAACAAACTTTTATGATACGCTTCGGACATTAAGAACTGCGCGTCTTTAACCTCGAAAACGCCTACTTCTTAGCTAAATTGATATTTAATATCGGCAATTAAATAAAATATATTAGTCACGATTTACCCTGTAATCAGGTGTTACTTGGGTGATTTAATATTTCGGTTCTACGGCTATTGAGAAATCGTTAATTTGGAACATTTACGTTCGTGTTGTTGAGTAAACTTTTATTGTTTTTGCAAACATGATGGTCATTTAATTACCCATTGAATTAGTGATTTTATGTTTAGTTGTAATTGATGGGTTAATAAATGTATTAAATGTTTAGTTATTTAGTTACGATACAGTAACTTTTTAAAGCTATTTGTTACTTTTATGCTTATTTAAGTTTTATATCTAAGTATTTGTTTGAGTTATAATTTTTTTTGAATAATTTAGATTGACATGTGTGACATTTATTATAATACTAAAATGCAGTTTTACATTTGAGACGATATAAGTAATGATAATGTTTAACTATAGTTACAAAATTAAATGATCACAGAATTAAAATCCGTTCCATAAAATCTTAAAATGTGAGTTCAAGGATAAATGTAATTAATATTTCTTATTCCTAAAATCGTGCCCTTGGGACTGTAAAATCAAAGAGAAAGGGAAAAATTAAGAATGAAGAAAAACGTCAACTTTATTAAATAATTTACCCCGGTCCGTTGACACCAGTTTTCTTTCGCCGAATAGGTACTCCTTTTTGTATACCCTGTTTTACAGCTGGCAGTTAACGATGTGCAAAACCCTATTAAATTCCAGCTTTATTTTTTTTTCAAAGCAACTTGTTCTGTTCTAGAGAAGTTTTTAGCGTTACGTAAAAGATAGCGAAAGAAAAGCTTCCGTTGTTTTAATACTCCGAGTTCACGTTGTTCGTCTTTGTTTTAATTTAATCATGGCTTTTGAGATTGCTCTTTATCCCTTTGTTGAGTAATCTCTGTCGTCCGAAATAGATTAGGTGAAAAAATTAATTACACCTTATGACGGCCTATTGTATAGGCGTTCGTCTTAAAACTAGTTGTTATCTCATGGGTCAAAAACCTCTATCTCAGTTTGAGATGCTAGTTAAAACCCGTACCTACTTTAAATGTTCCCAAATTTTTTTTTTACTTATATCGGTAAGTTGTTATTACGATATTTAATTAGATAAAAGATACTTGAGATATCATTCTGAAGCGTGTTAATCTTAAAAGTTGCGATTCTCAGATGCCTAATAAAAATAGGAGCAAATAAAAACATACCCAAAGGTCAAAGACATCAACATTATATTTTTTATTTCTTGTAATTAAACTTAATGTTTCCTGCGTTTGATATTTTAAATCTTTGTTATGTTGATGATATGGAATAAAAAATAAAGCGCGTATCGTTGACAGTTGCGCCTAACTTATTTGGACAGTTGCTTGAATTATTGGGCTCTTTATGGTCAGAAACAAGCCGTCTGGAAGGCAAACTGTGTCATGTACAATGATGATGCAATTATTATTGCAGTGAGGTGGCATAATTCTCGTTGTAAGCGAGCGTTAAGCGAATAGGTCAGGTACAGAGAGATTTTTGATCACGTTTTAATTTTATGTTCTTTACCGCGGGTAAATGTTTTTGATGTTTTGTAATGACCGTCTCAGAGGAATATTCGTCGTTATACCGCAAGTCAATTGTAAAGGTCGTTGGTAAGATTATTGTCCACTTAATGCTGAGTGGTAAATGGAACGCAATCAATACAAGATACTATTGGGCAAAAATCCTACTAATATTATAAATGCGAAAGTCTGGATGTTTGTTACTCAATCACGCCTAAACGGCTGAACGGATTTAGATAAAATTTGGCACACGTATAGTTTCTAACCCGGATATAGGCTATAAAATTCCTACGGGAAACTTCTCATTCCCGCGGGAATAACAATTTTGAAACTACTGAACCGATTTGAATAATTCGTTCACTGTTGGAAAGCTACACTATCCCCGGTGATCATATGGTACTTTTGATCCCGGAAATGTGGGGGGAAGGGAGGGGTATTTATAGAAAGAGATTACGCGCGGGTGAAACCGCGGGCGGAAGGCTAGTATTTTATAAATTGGTTAAGCATTAATAATTTAATAATCATGATCTTACGGAATCATTTCCGAACCGAAATTCGAACTCAGGAGTCAGGACTGTACCAGACGAGCGGTAACACACAATACTTTATTTGTATCACATTGATTGACGAGTAGCTCGCGAAATAACAGAGACAAAGCCGCTATTAGATATTTTTTTAGCTCATTAAGTGATAATTTTTAATTTATCACACCTTTTTCTCTTAATAATCCAAAATCAAACTAACAAAACGCTTATTTCTTAATAATATTCAATGGAGTTAATTATTCGGAAGAAACAAATTTTTACTGCTTGAATACAAAGTAATACAACGACTTATATGCAAATACAATACACAGAGCATGCAACACATTAAAATGATGTATTTGTTTATGCAAATGATATATAATTTTAGCCCCATTAACACTTCAGGTGTTAGTGCTTTTACAAGATGAATATTCAATATTCATATTCATTATCTGTACTGTTTAGGACATAATACTTTGACTCCCGAGAAAATACCGTTTGGAACAAAAACATGAAATATTCACAAGCTTCTTTGTTTCACGAATTGTGAAACTTGACGGCAAACACGGGTATTTACAAGATAAAAGACGAAGCATACCTTATGATATTCTGGTGAGTTTGCCGCAGAACTTTGTTTTAAGTAGTCTAACCAGCTAGACGTTTTGAAATTAAAATGCTTTTGTCTGACGTCAACAACTGTCGCGAGATGTTTTATTAAATTTTCACTCGTGACTTCAAATATATAACAGCCTGGAGCGAACATGTTAACAGTGCATATTGTTTTACTAAAGATATTATTAGATGTAAGTAAAAATAACAAACTTTAAAAATGTAGATTTTGGGTAAATAATAGTTAATTAAGTTTTGGAATTAGTGCGTGTGTTTTTGACCGCCTCCGTGGAACAGTGGCTAAGCCGCTCGGATATAAAAATACGGAGGTCGTGGATTCGATTCCCACCTTGGGTCGGTTGTTGGCAGGGCTTTTCTCAGAGACCGAACTGGCAAGCCACAGGTGGAATCTGCCGCCATATTAACAGCTCTGGCTGTGTTCCGGCAAAATTAATGTGGAAGCCAGTACACTTTATTGAAATCAGAGGCTCGAAGATCAGGTGAGCCTTCAGTCTGGCAGCACATTGAGCGACGCTTCCAGATGAAGCGTCCCTCAATGGAATAGGCCGCAGTGGCCGCTTAACATCAGGTGGGCTGCGTGCCTGTCTGCCAACTGAGTTAGTATAAAAAAAAGAAAAAAAATAACTAGAAAGCTTCATATTAATCTATCTGCATATTTAGTACTGGATTACAAGCAGTTAAGCTTGGGTTACATCAATGTTAGTTACATATGACAAGCCACACGAGTAATATGGCGCGAGTTCATCGTAAACCAGTATCAATGGATGAAGTTAATGAGGAATGAACGAACACCGAGCGAAGTTCACCGCACCCCGATAGATTACGTGAAAACCGTAATATATTCGCCTATTTAGAACGGGTAATTTGAGCACATTCACGTCATTTTGTAATAAGCTCATGTCTCGGCTTTCTCCGATAAGCGGTGTCTATTGTCGTAAAAGGTAATATTGATTGCCACTTACGGTGGTACGGTTAAACAATTAGTTAAGTTATGGGATGAAAAAGTGGAATGTATGAGTGTAAAATTATACATATTTGGTTCTCTGTAAATATTGCATCTTGCTATCATGTTACCATTATGTTACATTACAATGTTAAAAGGGAATGAACTACCGTAGAGTGAGCTAAACCCGCGATTATGGCGATTTCTAAGTAAAAATAATAAAAGTCCCAGAACCTTACATAGTTCTTTAAAATTTTCTTGGAGAAAGCGAATAAATTAATAAATATCCATGGAAATTTTGTCTAAATACTAGGAAAAACAAATAAAAAAATGTTTCATCTAAATATCGTGTAAATGATGAACTTGCGAATTATAAAAATCATTATAATTATACCGTATCGAGTACATTTGCATTTGTCCAACGTATTCACAGACATCTACCAAGTCTACTGATAGTAACAATTCGTGTGAAATACACGAATTGTTATTTAAGCCGCAGTGAAAAAGGGAGACGCGTGCGTTAAAATATCACGTCAAACGATGTAAATATTTGTATGCATGATATGTTTACTTTGTGTACGCCTCGAAGGACTCGTATCGATCTTTTTACAAATACGCGCCTCAAAAGAAATACCCTTATTATAGGTACATTTTAAGAACATGAAGAGATGATATCACTATTGTTTCTACCGAAGAATATCCTTGGAGTTTTTGAAGATTAAGAACATCGTCACCAATCTTTTTTTTTTATACTATGTCAGTTGGCAGACAGGCACGCAGCCCACCTGATGGTTAGCAGCCACTGCGGCCTATTCCATTGAGGGACGCTTCACCTGGAAACGTCCCTCAATGTGCTGCCAGACTGTAGACTCAACTGATCTTCGAGCCTCTGATTTCAAGTGTACTGGCTCCCACATTAATATTGCCGGAACACAGTCAGAGCTGTTATGACGGCAGATTTCACCTGTGGGGGTGGTTGCTAGCCAGTCAGACTCTGAAAAAGCCCTACGAGGATTCAGGCGACTGGGACCACTATATAACTGGGACCGCGGTCCCAGTTGCCTGATTAGTTTTTATTTGTTTATTTCGTCAGGCGAGTGGGACCACACGTAATTTTAACCACAAATCCATTGTTGAAATACAAGATTTAGTACAGTTAGCAGGAAAGGTGTCACAAATAAAACAAAGTTAATTTTTGCAAAGGTAAGTTAGTTTTTGTATTACCTACTTAAACAGTATAACAGTCTTAATTATGTTTTAAAAATCACGTTAGCTCATAAGCCTACTTAACTAGTAATTCTAAGTAAACATTCAACAGAAATCTCCTCAAAACAATAATATAAAAATCAGTCTTAATGTCTCTTAACTTTATACACCATAAAGTAAGTACTCATTACTCCTATTATATATTTATAATAAAGTCAGAAGATGCACATACGTGGTGTAATATTTATTTGCAATGACAATCTATGACAATCATCTCCTCATAACAATGTTACTTAGCAACCGAATGTCACTTTTATGACAAATCCATACTGACACAACGCCGCACCCACCGCCTGTCTTGCTTATAGTCCTTATTCTGAGGCCTGTCTACTCTCCATCCGTCTTACGAATTTTCGATCTACTCTTTGGTGTTTATGGGCGCCTGGTACTTCAAATAGAAGTTTTGCATCACTTCGCTTTTATTTTACATTCACCACGCTGCCATTTTAGGATGAAATATTCCATGTGATTACTCTTCGGTACTTATGGGCGCCTGGTACTTCAAATAGAAGTTTTGCATCACTCGCTTTTATTTCCATGAAATTCTACTCCGCCCATTAGATATTCCGTGTGACTTCTCTTTGGTGTTTCTGGGCGCCTATAACTTCGACGAGCATGGCGAATCAATCTTACTAATCTGTCGCGATTTTAACATTTTTTCCCCATAAAAAAAGTGTAGTCAGAAGTTTTCACTTCAAAAATACTTGACCGTAATACTAAATAAAATAAAATCCTGAGTTATAACTTGATTTTTCTGTTAACTGTACATTAAAGGAAATTAGGTATATGGTCCCAGTCGACCGATTCAAAAATGTTATCAGGTAACTGGGACCTCGGTCCCAGTTTTATTTGGTCCCAGTCGCCTGAATCCTCGACTCCCACCAACCAGACCCAAGGCGGGAATCGAACCCACGACCTCCGTGTTTTTATACCAGAGCGGCTTAGCCACTGTTCCACGGAGGCGGTCAAAAATCTGATACGTTAGCTAAATCTAACAGTAATAAAAAATCTTCTGTGTCCCATATTTTAGATAAAATGTAATGTAAATTAAGCAGTCGTTTAAATTTTCCGAATAAAAAGGTCACTTGCACACTAAAACTAGAACAGAAAATTGTTAATCAACAACAGACAACAGTTACCTAAAATCACAAGTAAGTAATTACGCAATTTACTTAATGCGGTCAATTAAATGCTGAATTAATCAATTTATTCAACGATGTCTCGGATATCGTGAGTACCAATGCTGTAAATATTGCGGAGCTCAGCTCGATTCTAGTTCGACTAAGAAACAAATAAACTTAAAATAAATCCTAATAAGGGAAAAGCGTGCAACAGAGATTAGCACTTACCTAAAAATCCTTGTTGTTCAGTTAAGATGTTGATATTTATTTACGTTATATAACTTCCTTGATTCTGTTGATCGGGACAAAGTGTGAAATACTGGAAATTACCAATGTAGGTAATTGATGTCCAACAATACCAATTTAGTTTGTGATAATTTATCTGTCAGTTAATAATAACTCTGTCATTTTTGCTTGGAAATAGATAAAAGTTACAGCATTTAAGTTGTCTGAAAGTACAAATCTGTCTGTAGTGAAACTGGGCTAAACATATACTAAACCTAATACAGACTTATCACGACAGCTCTTGTCTCCATAGATCTTGTCTCTAGACCCCAAACGCTGTAATAGTAAAAAAAAAATATCAGCCTTGAGAGAGCTAGCTAATCCGAATTTGGTAAAACTATACACAGTTTTTCAGAGACAGTTTTTTGTTATAATTGTCACAAAGCGGGCATTGATTTGTCCTTTTAGGTGTAAGGCCTCGGCCTCGAATTTCGCGGCAGCTGCAACGAGCGGCGGCGCACGCAGGCGCACTACGATCACGGCTTGACGCAGGCCGTCAAGAGCGAGCGCCAGCGGTATGATGCTGTCAAGTGGTGTTCGCTGCCGCTCCCACTCCCGCCCCGCTGTGTTCGAAAACGGGTCTGTGAGATTCCATACAAAACATTTCGCCGCTGCCATCCCGCCCCGGGCTGCCGCGAAATTCGAGGCCGAAGACTAAAGGGGAAGCCAAGAGAGTCGGGCACTCTCTTATTAGCACATGCTATTCAATACGGTAATGCTTAGTATGCATGAAGAGTAACTTTAACAAAAAACATTCACATATCTATTTCATCATCCACATAAAATAACAAATGTACTTATACCTGAATAAATAGATGCATTGTTGAACAAAGCAAAACATACATTAAAGAATTAAGTATATCAATTTCAAAAAAAAAATTTCTGACTATAATAGAAGATGTGGTTATGTCATGGAGGAAGCGATTACAATACAAGATTTGCCTAAGTTTATGAGCGGTTGAAAGGTCAGATGTTTGACTGATAGCCATGCGAATTTACACGCACAATTAATTCATTTAAAGTTTGTTTTTTAGCCTTGCATAACTAGCTTAGCCATTAGGCTAGAGAGATGTCTGTAAGATATAGCTGTATAGGTACTTGATCTAAAGACCAATAGTAAACGTTCAGTTTCACCCAATTTGAGCTAACTGTCTAGTTTATTCCATTAAAGTAACCATAAAATAATTTTTGTAGATGTTAGAACGGAGACTTTTCGTATTTTAAAATAATGTATGATGTAGTTTTGATCTCTTTTGCGCTGGAGACAATTTGAAAGGCTAGTCTTTTGTGATAATGTTATAAATGAGTGTTACCTACATAGAAGTGTGTTTTATCGTCATCTCATATCGCTTAGTATCGTCTTTATTCTGGATTTTATCTGCATATTAAAACAAGATAAAATTGTAAAATTTCAACATATAAGATAAAACATGTATTGTTTCACTTTACAAAAATTAAGGTTTTCAAATGACTATGTGTGACTATCTGATACAATGAGACTAAAAAAATTGTGACAATTTTATTTAGTACTAGCGGCCGCCTGCGCGGTTTCAACCGCGCGTAATTTCTTTTTTAAATATCCCCCTTACCCCCCACATTTCCGAGATAAAAAGTACCCTATGTTAGTCGAGGATAGTGTAGCTTTCCACCGGTGAAAGAATTTTTAAATCGGTTCAGTAGTTTCGGAGCCTATTCAATTCAATACAAACAAACAATCAAATCTTTCCTCTTTATAAATATTAGTATAGAAGTTTAAATAATGATTTTTTTTTCAATTATCTTTTAGCATAGCTTTAAAACTATGCTAAAAGATAATTGTGTATTCTAAAGTACGCAGAATTAAAAAAGGTGTCTCCCTTTTCGTTTTATAGTTTAGATTTTTCAGAGGCTGTTAAATATTATGTTCAGGATTTTTAGTATCTCTTGTAACTTGAATTGTATAAAACTCACATATTCAGTGAAACAAACATGAAAGCGCAATTCCGTATTAATTTTCTAGTTTTATTAACGTCAGAAGTGATTTGTAGCGATTCGATAAGGAATGAATAGATTTGTCGTGACATAAGTAAAGTAGAAAACAGGGAAAGTATCGCTGTCATATTATTTTTATAGCACATCAGAATCTGTAAGTGACGTTACAGATAATGTATCAACATCATTTTCTGAGGAGTGAAAATTGCGTCGGGGCAGTATGTTTAGAAGTTTTAGTATATATTATTTTGTTATAAAGCACGTTTGTAAGTTTTGTTTACGATTGCGCAGCCGGTTAAACCCTCTTTGGGAAAGCGATCGTTGGTGATATTTTCACTAACATTCAGCAGCTAGCTTGAAATACTAGTTCTGGTCATTCAACTCAAAGTTAGTAGCTAGACCAATTTATAGCGATAAGATTAGTTGATACATGATATTTTTAATATTTTTTTTAATAATAAGCGAATATTATAAAATTTTGTTATTCACTTACTAAGCAACCAACGCCACATATTACTAATAACTTGAAGCTTTAAAGAAGATAACGGTTCGTATATTGACAAAAACGATAAATTTTATCAAGGTGTCAAACTCAGAAGTTCTGAAATCAGTAAATGAAACAATCAACCAACGCAGTAAATCAACTAAGAGTTAAAAATATTTTTAAAGTAACTTTATTGTTTAATCTTAAAGATAGGTAGGTACATATTTTCATAATTAACTTCATTTAATTAAGCTGCGTGTTGGAGGTGTCGGTCTATAAAATCTAATAAACGAAAGAGATTTATGGAAACAGCAGGGGACGCGATTAAAACCGACGATACAACGTTATCTTAGAAATCGCCATTGCACAAACCGGAGGTAATTACTGGAGCAATGACGTTCGATTACAATGAAGATGATTCATTTGAAACGCATTTACTTTCTCACGTGTTTTGTTTGAGAAGTTGAGAACCTTCTTATAGTATTTCTTGTTGGGAATCAACAACGATGAATGAAGGGTGAATGAAGATAAAAACTATTAATAACACATAATGGTTTTCCTTTGATCTTGTAATGCGGGAACTGAATAACATAAATGAAAGCTTATAAATTTCTCAGTAATTTCCGTTCAGTGAACTCTATTGAAATCTCGTTTAATGTTCTGTTGATTTATTGCTGTAAGATTAGCTACTGTGGTTAGTTCTGATTGTCTAAAGGAGGAAGTAGTTTAGAAAATATTATTGTTGGATAATCGAATTCTTGTGTAAGCGGTTGTATCTAAATTAGAATTATTTAGAATTAATTGCCAAACTGGTTATTAATGTATTGGGAGACATTCTATCACATAGACCAAAAAAAGCTTAAAATTTGTAGTTCCACTAATTCTGATAACTTTAATAGTGTGAAGATAAAATGTAGAAGGTTGTAAAATACGATTAGGAGTAACTTAAGTTATCAGTTATTTATCCGTTTCAAAAATTTTAATTTATTTCATAATGAAAATAATAGTATAAACTTATTTATTTTAGATTATTCAGGTACTCCGTTTTACTTCACCTCCATCAAGAAATTCAGAACCTCTTTTAACATAGTTTTATGGGCGTATGGCTACTGGATTTTCAAAATGCTCTATTTATAACAACACTCTATGCGGGTTACTAGAGTGCTTTCACCCCAGTAATTTTGTGCAATTTTTTATGGTACCTACTAAACTACCCCCATGCGCCGCGCACACGGCATATGTTCGCCACAATCTATAATTCATAGCACCATAAAAATAACGTAAAAGCCCTTTCATGGTACAATATCCAGGATTGATTTTTGTGGGGACAATACTACTACACCAATAAAAAAAAATTACTTATTATACACGAGTATTACAAACAGTCTTGGCAGTGACATAAAAATATGTAGTTGCTTAATTTTACATCGATGCTTACGTGTGACACTTTGTTTTGAAGATGAAAATAGGAATGAATCATAATATTATGTTTATCATTTATCTTCATTTGCGCTCTGAGACGTGCAAGGTTAAGATCATTAGCAGAGATTGAAATTATTTTGCTTCAATAATTATACAGAATTAACGAGGAGGAGCTAAGGCGCAGCGGTCGTTGAATTTAGAAGGATGGAAAAACTACGCAACTTTCTATGCGTTCAGTGCAATTATGGTATTAGCACAAAGATACAATAAGCCGATGGTTTTTTAACATCAGGCTAGTCCACCGCTGTCTTCTTGCGAAGTAGCAATTACAGAAGATGGACCTTGTGGCTGAGTTGCTGAGTATCAAATGCTGCATATACAAAATCCATCCCCTACAGAAAGACCCGACCCTCAGCCTGTTTTATGTGACCTCATAGAAGTTAAATTCGGATACGTTCCAGAAAGGTTGAGTACGGCAACAATCCGATGTAGGTATCCCGGCTACTTCCCAGAGGAATAGTACCAGTATATTAAGAAACTCTTTACGAAAATAGCGATACTTTATCTGATTCATGATTGCAAATTCCAAAGCCTACCTAGGTATATTAAAGACTTTAATAAATTGAGTCAGATACATAATTGTTTTGTCATTAGGGAAGTTTATTTTACTGCAACCTTATTGAATTATTCGTATTCATTAGCGAACGGCTATCCCCAATTTATCTTAATAAACGCAGAACGCATCTTTAAAAAAAACCAATCCTGCCCTACTCTGGGCAGCAATAGCAAGAGCTCAAAAAAAAACCTAAGCGATTATAAATCAACAAAATACGTGCATTATAATACAATAGTGTATCAAAAGTAAACTAATTCATACGCGTGAGTCAGTGTTATGCACATTTT
Organism: Mecyna flavalis; assembly: GCA_949319885.1. Taxonomy (NCBI): domain Eukaryota; kingdom Metazoa; phylum Arthropoda; class Insecta; order Lepidoptera; family Crambidae; genus Mecyna; species Mecyna flavalis. The sequence goes on from OX439426.1 coordinate 9,188,671, forward strand.
TATTGATCGAGAATCGAGGCAATTTGGTCCATCAATATGAAGCAACATTGGTTATTTATCTCAAGTACCTACCTGTGCCGTGATTTACAATATTACTACGAGTATGAGTCATACATTGAACGCGTCGATGCGATCCGGACTTCGTCATAGTTTATAGTTTAAAAACTACGTCATCTTCTTTTCCGATTACTCGCATTGAAATATGATGTACTTCAGCCCGTGTTCACCCACTGTTGGACTATGATTTTTGATTTACACAGCTTTTTTAATAATGTCTGCAACACTGTTAAATCGGTTTATTATTTATTATATTATCCGAGAAAGGTTAAAATAACTAGTAACTTTATGTATTGAATAAGAAAAGCCTATAGGATCACAACTTTTCTGAATCCATTATGAAGGTTATAAGCTAATCACAAAATGTACCTACAGTTAGTTGCTTAGATTCTAATATGATAATTTTAAATTAATACAGCGAATAAAATTAGAGATTATCAGTTTACTGAATACTTAATATCTCTTAAACGTTATCTAAAAAAAGTACTTTTTATTTCTACTTCAAACAGGGAAATTGAGGAAATGGATAAAATATTCTAAAAATAGTTGTTACTAGGTATTTGAACCGTATCGTTATTGAAAAGTGTAAGTCGACAAATACCGAATACTTCATGCTTTCTTTCTTGGAGAGTTGAATCAAATGAGGTCCAAGTATCGTCTAAATAGATATAAAGTACATTGAGACAAATACGAGTAGGTATATGTACATTGTAAGTAGGTAATCATAGGATTGATGATCTAATTCCTGTCGTTTGTCGTGTAATTAATCACTTAGTTATTCCGGCCAATTCTCCAAATCAGTCTATATGTACATACGTCCATGACATTGCATATCTTTACTTTAATGTCACCATGTGATATCATCTTGGATATCAGAATAATATACGCAGCATACCTAAAGAGCTTAAATGTCAGACAGGCATTTTGTTCACAGAATTTATTGATACCCTACGATTTGATGAGGATAGGAGAACAATTAAATCAGGAGACATAGCGGCTAAGGTATTCCTCGAAGCATAGATGAGATCTGGTCTAATTTTCGATTTGCAATTAAACAACAAACAAACGGCAAGTCTCATTTTGCTTTAGCTATCGTGTACACTATAGTAAGATGCGGAAAACTCACAAAAACAAAGCTCTACAATCTTTTTTATAAACTTTAATTTTAAAAAATCCTGGTCTCAAATAATGTAAATGATCTACTGAAACCCAAATTACAATAAAAAAAACGAAGAGAATCATTATTCGTTTTAGAAAACAAATGTAGTAGGTAGTCACAAAATCATGAATCTTACTTACTTGCATCATAACCTCTAGAATTTAAAAACGGTCCTTTGCAAAGTTTTGAACCAACTTTTTCTTCAATTATAGGTAAGAGCTGGCATATTTCCTGAAGAAACATGAAAATCTTAACTTCTTACTTAGTTACGATAACACTGTAATGAAATTCAAAGCAATCGAAATTGGATTGCGAAATCTATCTTGAATATCGAGTAGGGTGAGAATATTCTTAGTGATTCTAAGGACTGCTTGATTTAAGAGGAAAGAAAAAATATTGGTATAGATCGTAATACGCCTATGTTCATTTCATGATTCAATGATTTAGGTAATTAATTCGCTTATTGACCTAAGTGTGTATCGGGACTAATGGTCATTATTGAAAACATTAGCTATCCAAACCCAGAAAATGTTGGTACTTTTTCGAGTGTACGGTCAATGTTTTTTGAAAAATATCTAGGTATATGTATACTTACTAACCACTTTGCAGGAAGGAACTAAAAAAATTCTAGCACAAAATTAACTGTTTACAAACTGAGAACAAGAAAATCACGAAATGTAAATAAGTTTAAAAGAAATACCGGTGTCTGTCAGTTTTTAGTGACACCGAATTGAAGGATGTAGATAGATAAAATACAAAATGAATAAATAAGTCAAATACATATAATGGAAAATAATCGAATATGTCTAGTATCACCATAATTATTAATAAAGTTAGTATTAATACATAACTTAAATTAAGGAGAGGTAAAACCTGTTTGTGTATAGCATCACATTTCTCAACTATTAGGTCTTGTTACCACGCGTTGTATAGCGTTTCGGAATTTGGTTTAGATTTGATCATTGTTGATGTAAGAGGATAACAGATTTAAGTTAAACCTTACCTTGAAAGTTCAAGTCAGACTCCGAATTTTTGCAATATATCCAAAAATATTGAAAGCACTACACTTAAACTTAAAAAGTGCACGATCAATATTAACAACTGGAAACACAATAACAAATTACGCGTACACTAACTTATCAAACGTTCATCTTGGGATATCCGAGTTATTCGAAGGTGCGGCAAAGCGTTCGCTTCTGTAAGAACGCGACACTGAACTAAAGTTATTTAGTCGGCGTCGTGGTCGACGCCGCTGTCCGGACGGATATTACCTCAGATTAAACGCGACGGAGCGTCGATATCATCAACGTACACTGCTGTTTCGCCGTCAGTAGATTGCGTGTTATCATCAATTCCCACGGCAATGTAGTCTGTGGCTACGGATTCAATCGTACCCTGAACGTTGCAAAGTAAACTTCTAAGATCGTTGTCAAGTGGGATTTCTCGCACGTGAACAAATTTGATTTTTGTACGTTCATGGATATTTATTTATTTATTTATTTATTATTATTATGGATTCAAGAATGAGATTGTAATATCCAGGTGAAATTGTGGATATAGGTTTCGTTGATCCCTATGAGATTTAGGTGGCTTATTCAGATTTATTGTGTTTGGTTATACGATTTTATGTAAGTGTTCTTTAAGAAATTTAATAAAATGTTGAAATAAATACTAATAATAGTTACCTATTTCAATTAAGAATACAATGTGCAATGTAAAATTAGTAGCAGATATTATATAACAGTTACACGTTACAATGGTATGTACAATGTGCATTCCTATCATTTAATTATAACGATGACACGTGTGTCGCAATATTCAGTCTAAGCATTTTTTGTTTGTAGATACTGCAAGAACTCATAAACACTCATACAATGTGACGACGCTTTGCTAATTCTTCAGAAATGGTCATTTCGTTTAGCATTGTCATATGCTACGTCTAAGTGTCCAGTTGTGAGAACGGCTAGCAGTTTACTTCGCTTCTAAATTGTTTAGAGTATGACGTTTTAGTCATAATTTACACAAGGTAGTAAACGTTATGGTTTCATGGTAAGTCTTATTGTTCTTGGCTATTTGACCTCGCCGCTTATGGGACAGGAATAATTTTTAAAGACACGACGACCAGTTCTATATTGAAATAGTAGTTGGAAGTGTTAAGTGCGTAAATGCGTGCGACAATAAAATTAATGTGAGCAGTGGAATTTCGGAAAGATGCAACCAAACTTATGTTTATAAAAATGTTTAAATTACAAAAATTCTAAAAATTATAACATACTTTAAATAACTTACGTAAGTCGATTTTTTCTATGTCTAAGTTCTAAAAACACGGGTTTTTTCCTCTGTTGCGTTTTGTCGTTTCTGCGAATGATTTCTTGCGACAGCTTTTGATACGATCGGCTGGGGTGTCCTTCAAAACAAGGAGGAAAATTGGTACCAATCGCGTTTGGTCATATTCTATTATCACTAAAATTAAAAGCTATTGTAACACTCAAGCCATTATAGGGTTGATTGTCTAACTTTACTGACCTCTCACTACTGACCTCTCAGACTTTTATAGCTTGTGAAATTATTTGGAACAGATTTGTAACTGCTTCACCACTATGTTTAATTTAATATGCTAAATAATGTCAAGTTTACCAAAGATGTTTTCTAGAACACGAACTTATAAACACATAGGTACATACACACAGAGTGTAGAATATACATTTAAATTCTACTTACACGCTTTTTTTTTTACAGATTGTCGTATTTGGTTACTTACAACTTGCTTACAACGAATGAAATGAGTGATAGTGTTAAACCTACTTGTACGATATAGTATAGTGCATCAGAAGCGACAGGCGTCTTCAAGATCTAGTGAAAAACGTGTATATCGCAACAAATCTAACACGCACGCCTGCTTTATCAACTTCGCTCAGATCGATATGAAATATTGTGAAGATAAAGAGAGAAAAACAAAGCACCGACCAACGTTCATACAGGTCACTTCCTGAACTGGGGGAGCGTTCACTGAAATCTGATTACCTGCTACATCGACCACGCCTGCTCTTCCGCCATAGCTTACCGATAAACTACAGCCCTGATACTTCGATCAGAAAATAACAAATAAGTGTTATGGACGTGATGCTCAATTTAGCATGCCAAGAAATCCCATCAAAATGATTTAAGACCCTGATTTAATTTTCCCAATTTCTAAGACTGGCCGCATTTACAATATCACAAAAATATATAACGAACGAGGTGTCTAATCGTGAGACCACAGATAACATCATAATACTGGTAAGACTAAATAAGAAAGAAAAATCAATGGTTTATTCAGAGACAGTTGCAGTACAAATAAATACTCTTAATATAAACAATTTAATCACAAAAATGTAGCATCCCTAAAAAGGCAAGCACTCAGTAGTATGCCGAAGAATCCCAGAGATACCACGACGCTGGCCTTCCGTTACGTACACGCCAATAGCACAGCCAATAGTGAAAATAAATGGTAAAAATAATGAAAATAAATGGAATATGATTTACTTATCAGAAACGAGCAAAAAATGTTTATTTACTTATAGCAATTTGTTAGATTATATTATCCAATGTTTAGACTGGAGTTGCCAAATCCTGGATTATGTTGCAAGCGTACCCTGACTAGACCGGGACTAAACGCTCGGAGTCAGAAGAACAGTTCTTGGCCAAAAACAAGCAAACCACCAACAAAAAATGCTTGGTTTAAGACATGACTTGAATTTTCTAAATCCAACCTAGCAAACCAAAATATTCCACTAACCAATTCATCCAATTATATAATTTAATATATTCTTTTTTAGCCGACTGAAAACACGAGGGTTTATACCTATAGTAAATAAATTAATGACATTTCTAGTTCGCTTTGTTAATAGCTTTGCCTGAGAACACCTGTTGGTTCTAAAACGTACCTAAATGTGTTTCGATTTTATACATCTGCTTCACGCTACAGTAAGCAAGAGTTGTAATGCTAGTTTTTATTAGAATTTGTTTTATTGATTTTGTTGGGTACAGATGTCTCTCTGATATAATGAAGATCGATTTCATAAAAAAAAAATATTATTATAAGTATTATTTTGTTTAAAAAAAACTTTTTTATAATAAAATACATAATTATATTCACGTCATACATCATATTTTACGTATACGTAAAATATGATGCCCGGCTCTTTTTATAACAATAAAATAAATAATGAAAAGAAATAGTGAGAAATACATAAATGCCATCCGCTATGTATCATAAATTTTGTTTATATTTTGTGCAATAGTTTTTTGTTCAAATTATGGCTTCAACAAGTACAAACAATCAGTTTAAGACTGTTGACTCCGTCGATCGCCGTTTTGACTCAAAATAGGCAGTTTTCAACGAGATATTTTCTATGAAAACGTGATCTAAGAAACATGCGACTCACAAATTATTATAAACAGTATCTTTGTCTAAAATCGTAGCCCATACCACTTTTCTTTCTATGAAGTATTTGTGAATACTGACAATTTACCCGAGCAGTGTTTTATAAACTTCACTTTTAACATCGATTTCGAAGCTCAATTGTTTTAATACCATTGTAAAAATAGGACATTTTACTTTATTATGCAAGTCTACATATCATTACGCAAATAGTTAGATGGGGTATGAGTTAAATTTGAGATTATTTTCATACGAAATTCAAATCCATTTACAGCGAAATTACAAAGAAATCACTGTTGTAAACATGCAAAATTTACCATTAATTTCTTTAATTTACAAAAAGTTTTTAGTCTAACTTAAAAGAAGAACATATTATCTTAAGTTTGAATACATAAAACCTATATAATGATGCACAATTTATTTTATAGACATTTTTTTAAACTGCTATAAAACACTCCGCGCAAAACATTTCAAATTAGTCAGCCGCCGGGCTCTTCAGAGGCAGGACGTATGTCGCTCGTACCCAGAAACGGCTGTGCCGCAAACATCGCTGATTTGCGTAGCGTGGTACAGTTTAAAGCGCAACCGACACTTCTTAGTACTATGTTGAGTAAATATTTTATAAGACTGGTTATGAATTTATGTTAATATTATATACACTACATTAATTGGATAAAAAATGTAATATCTATATCTATATAATATATTATATAAAAGAAAGTTGGGCTAGTTACACTATTTATAACTCAAGAACGGATGAACCGATTTGGCTGATAATAAGTGGAGGGGTAGCTTAGACCCAGGAGACTGACATAGGATACTTTCATGGGGGAAGGGGGGATAGGAGGAGGAAGGGGGATAGGATTGGGAAGGGGGGATAGGAGGGGGAAAGGGGATAGGAGGGGGAAGGTGGATGGGATGGGGAAGGGGGATATTAGGGGGAAGGGGGATATGAGGGGTTAGGGTGATATGATGGGGTAGGGGGGATATGAGGGGGTAGAGGAATAGGAGGGGAAGGAGGATATGATGGGTTAGGGGGATATGAGGGTGTAGGGGGATAGTAGGGGGAAGGGGGATAGGAGGGGGAAGGGGGATATGATGGGAAAGGGGGATATGAGGGGGTAGTGGAATAGGAGGGGGAGGGACGATAGGAGGGGGAAGGGTGATATGATGGGGTAGGGGGATATGAGAGGGTAGAGGAATAGGAGGGGAAGGAGGATATGATGGGTTAGGGGGATATGAGGGTGTAGGGGGATAGTAGGGGGAAGGGGGATAGGAGGGGGAAAGGGGATATGATGGGAAAGGGGGATATGAGGGGGTAGAGGAATAGGAGGGGGAGGGACGATAGGAGGGGGAAGGGTGATATGATGGGGTAGGGGGATATGAGGGGGTAGGGGGATAGGAGGGGGAAGGGGGATATGATGGGATAGGGGGATATGAGGGGGTAGGGGGATAGGAGGGGGGGATAGGAGGGGGGGGTAGGAGGGGGAAGGAGGGTGGGAGTTAAAAAAGGAAATTACGCGCGGGTGAAACCGCGAGGGCAACCGCTAGTGGGAAATAAAGCTAAACTACAGTGGAATCCGTTTAAAATGACATCGATGGGAATTGACAAACGCGTCATAATAAGTGGACGTCATACAAAGCGTTTTTTAAAAATAAGTTTATTTTTTTGTTTCTCATGATTTTAAAACTACATATTTTAAGTATTAATGCGTTAATTTCTTGTCGCGGTTTTCGAATCGTTCAATTTAAATGTTTTAAATCCAAAACGGTTCAATTGAACGATTCCTTGATGCGGTTGTATGAGTATGATTCTCCATTTTTCCCCCTCAATTGTAAATGTTTTACAGCGTTGAGATGACATTTTTTTTCACAGGATATCACTAAAAACAATGCATGACCTTCAAGTGTCAACTACTTACTTGGATTTAAAACAAAAACGAGCCGCGTGCCAAACGTCGTCGGGAATCAACGAACAATACGAATCATGTCGGTCATTAAAACCGGACAATTTATTAAAAATAGGTCATAATGCGACATGTCACCGTAAGCGAAGTCATTATATCCGACATTTTAACAAAGATTTTACACGAAAAAAAAACTTCTTAGTGTAATTACGTCATAATAACCGATTGGTCCCGTGGGTTGGTCAATATAGGCGGAGTCATAATAAACGGATTCTACTGTATTTAAAAATAAGAAAAGGAAATGAAGAATCCTTAGTTAAGGCAAGAGCTGAATGGTAAGTATAGTGCAAACCGGTGGCATAACTTCTTTGACATTCACAAGTGCTGTATCAGCCTAAACTGAATAAAAGTTATTCATTTTCATTTGAAATTAAAATGTAATAATTCTATTCATATTAACAGGTAACACACATTTTGATAAGTCTACATAATGTCATTTGTAATAGTTGTTATTTGATTAAAATATTTACTTTTATTTTGTAAACGAAATTTGAACAGAACAATTTTGTAATACAAGCACACTTAAAATGTAATGTGCTTTATTCAAATGGGATGTTAACATTTGACTTTAAACGGTCTATAGGTCTAAATCAGATTGTTATAAAAATGGTATTCTGAACTCGGTATTTTATTTCTGAATTACGTATCGAATGGTCATACTTAAAAGACTTACATAATTATGTCAACACTTTTCATTAGGTAAATAAGTATTTACACACACATTTGGGAAGGATTACTTTATTAGTATTAATTGGCTACTCTTATAAAATCTAGGTACTTCATGTAAACAGTAAGATATTGTCAATGTTTACTACATTGATAAATATTTTACCCATTACCTATATTACAACACACACTTACTTATGCCCTGTTATGATTATGTAAGGGTAAGTAAGAATATAATATAAAAACTACACACTATTTAGTATATTTGAAATATTGACTAATATAAATAGTTAAAAATAAACAATATTTAAAATTAAATCAAAAGGATCAAAGTTATTACTTTGACTACAGCCAGACATTGCTTATCTTGACCTGGCGCGCATGCGCGAAACCCGAAATTCGAAGACTCGACGCGACGCATTTTTAGTTAACGCTCTTAATAGCATTAAACTGGTTAAACGTACATAAAATACCTTTAATTAATTCCACAAACCGATTTTACAACACACAGCTGTTGGACCTAAGTATTTGGATTTAAATTGTAAAGGTTTAATGAGTACGTTCAACCAAAGCAGTTCTGTTATATATGTATATCCAACTACTTAGTTGGTATTTCAGTTTGTACAGTCAGTAACACATTCACCTACCCAAAACAGTCTAAACGTCTAAATAGAAATAAAAATCTATACGAAGAAAATGAAGATGAAACATGATTTTGGGATTTTTTCAGATTTTGGTAGGTCGGTGTTCTTTTAACTGTACATCGTCACAATACATGTTTATTCCGGGTCTTGTTTAATAAGAGACACCAAGGAAAAATGCTAAGCTTATCGAGAAATTAATGAAAAACCTTTTAATCGGAGGACTTGGGCTGTTGAAAATGAATATGTAATGAGGTGGTACGCATTTGCCAGTGGGGGAGAAATAATATACTTCGTGATGAAACTACGTAACATTATTTTTTTCCCATCTTTCGGGATTATAGGTATTTGCCAGTGTTTTTGTAGCTATACATAGATAGCTTGTGTTACAATAACCGCGTTTACATTTTGGTAACCCATCTGAGTATTGGTCGTGTAGAAAATTGCTAAGCTTCTGATCGTTGCAAGCCACGCCCTAATGCTATGCAACGCCGTACGTCCACCTCACCACCCTCATAAACATCAATATTATCATTATGTAATAAATTGGTTTATTTTGAAACTAGTACTATGATAAAAATTCATAGGTGTGTCATGGACTCAATTTTAAATCCTTCAATAATTAGTGACGTAACATTTCATTGATTCAGTTGACCTTCTGATCTGATCCTTATAGGATGTCAATGATTAAAATATATATATGAAGTTCACTAATTATTCTCATTGTGGAGCTGTAGGCTAGCTATTCGTACACTTATATGCACCTGATAGAAAAGAGAGAGAAACGAAAGAAATTATTCGGAAGGCTCTTTCTCGTGCTTACCTTCCCTAATTTCCCTTTAGCTTTATCTCTGTGGGATTTCGTTGTGGGATATTGTGTGACAGATTTAGTGAGATTATTGGTTGAACCTCCATGGGATTGCTTGTTATTTAATTGATATTCTTTTACCAAACGATAATATTATAACAAAAGAATAACGACGTCAAATATTGTACCCGTATATACAGATAAAACAGAAAATTACAGAAATAATCAGAAGGTATCAACTCACAGTTATAAGGAAAATAGGTATAATAAACTGTTTACTTTTCATTTTAATAATTCCCTTAGGTAACAGCTCGATTGAACACTGAAGTTCCAAGGTCGCGTAACAAGCAATAAAATAAATAACGTTCGTGTCAAACTAAAATAAAAACTAAAATTTTCGTGCAAGCACAAGTCGCGATGTCATTCAAGATATTTATTGAGAAAATGTGGTTTGTACCCAGTAATACCAGACAAAATCATGTAACAACTAACTTTGTTTCTTTTATTCCAGCTGTTCTTAAAATTCTAGAGTTGAAATGCTGTCGTGTAGGTTTATGCACATATTTTTTATTTTGTTCTTTTTTTAGTCTTTAGAAGTATTTGTTGTGATATTATTATTGCATGCCTGCATAATTCTCAGTAGTTTTAAGTTTTAACTCTGTGAGATACCTAAATAATTCCTAATATTTTATTTGTCCAAGGTAATAATCCTTCATAACGTGTTTCCCCTCAGCGATGAATAGTATATTACTAATTACCATTCACCTATAAAACCTTTTTGTTTACATGTAGGTATTTACGATTATACAACAAGGTTACCTCTTACCTACGTCCAATCAAACATGTACAACATCAAATCGAAAATATCAAACATTCACCACAATTTCGATTACGTATTTATCGAATAGTTATAAAAAATGAATTTGATGTCGGTATATAATTATTATTCGAAACGATTCGGATATAACCAACCAAGTCCATGCATTACCAGTAACCTATTACTTATTGCAACAACTGTACCATTAATCATCGCGAAGCACAGTACTAGCCGACACTGCAATAAGGAGTGCATTTGACTTAATGGTATTTTTACAGCATTGATTTTTAAAACTTTTTACTGTTGTAATAACAGTAAATAAAGTTTATATAGGAACTCATTATGACCGCGACAGTTATATTTAAGTGTATCGCGTGTACTACATTTACAATAATGATCGATTTAAGATCTGAGATATTAAATTTGAAATATTTAAACTGCTATATAATATAGCTATGCTATGGTTTGCTCTGATAAATAACACGGACTAGATTTATCTATAATGTGATAAACTCGTAAGTCTTCATTTTAAGTAGATCACTTACAAAGTCAGTTTTTTTTTAAAAAAAAAAGCCTCCTTGAATGGCCGACACAGCTAAGTAAAAACCAATATTTTATTATCTCCAACATCATTTGGACCATTCCCCTTATCAAAGTTGTTAGTTAAACTGCAAAAGATGCACAATATCGTTTCAAGAGTTCTAGATTTTAAATTAAGAAGTTAGGTTCATTGATTTTTTAAAGCACAAATCGCAATACTAAACAAGATGACACTACAAGCAAAATTAATTAATTCATAATTCCTAAAACATTGCTGGATTCACAAAATCTTGATCGAATTTCGTATTTTCGTATGGTTGATGAATTATTGAACTCAAGCAAAATTATAAAACGAATTGGTACTAAAATAATGGTCGACTCTTGAGCCGAACTTCTGAATGCGGGAAAGTTAGGTAGTAGTACCTATTACAAATTTTACATTAGCATAATATTGATTTAATATTACTCTTCAAATTCTTTTATTCCAGGTCCTTGACCCTTCAAGGTTACAGAATAATGTATCACCAATAATAAAGTACAGCTGCATCATTATATTAAAATTTCATACTTCATATTTGGATTAAAGAATGTTATTGTTTGGCACAATTAAAACCGGCGCGGTGTTCCCATGTTCTAAAATTGTTCAACTTGCTCGATTTGTGTCTGCATCGTAGTTTAAAAATAACAGCTTACTTTGAGAATTTCAAAATTCAAGTTAATTGCGTCCGGCGGACTTGTGTGTCATTAAAATAAGATTTGTTAAGTTCAAAATACTATATTTACAGTGCCATATTTCAAGGAATCGCATCGATGAAATTCGCAATAGTTTATAAGAAATATTTATTACTAGTAGCACAGATAAATGACTCCGATGTTTAAAAATATTTACTTATAAATATATTTTGCGTGCATACTTTTTATCTGTTAGTGAATGAGCAATACAGGTAAAAATCAACAAAAAAATATTTGACTATCGTACCTACTCATTTGAGATTGTGTGACGGCAAGGAAATTCGCAAGGTCGTAAGGTGTATTTTAAGTGGTTACATTTACCGCACGTGATTGCTATATCTGCATTCAAGTATGATTTATATTCATAGAAAATGAATAGCCAACTTTACAATACACAAGTAGGAAAAGCTTGAAGTTGATCCGATCAACAAATATTAAATTTTAGAAACCATAATAATTAAACATGATGCGATACTTTTTTGTCACTTCAGTTGGTAGGTAGACAGGCACAGCTTATCTGATGTTAAGCGGTCACTGCGACCTATATCACTATACTATATATGTTGTTGTTGTCATCTTACCACTACTTTGAGTAGGTATATTATATCAGTGATAATACTTCATAATTTACCACTAACTTGGGGGCGATGGAAAACATTGTGAGCAAACTAGCACAATCAAATGGTTGTGTGTGTAGCCATGATCGAATTGGTCTGGTTCCCCTGTTAAGGGGTAACGGAGGTCAGATGACAGTTGCTCCAATGTTAATAAATAACTAAACTTGCCAAATGCTGGACCATGTTGCAAGCGCACCCTGAGTAGTGCGGGACAGAAAGCTTAGATGGAAAGAAGAATAGATTTATCACACATAGATTTATCACATTACAGTAAAATACAATTCTAGTTTAGTCTTAGCCATCACTTTAAGTTTAACATAAATCAGGAAGAGAACATTCTGCTTTTTAAATGAGTGAAGCAATGCATAAAACTAATACAAAATTTCCATTTACAGCCAAAAACGTATGTTGTATCGATTGGTTTATTAAAGAAGATGGGCGAAATTCCATAGAAAGTTGGGCCTAGATTTTTTATGGATTACACTTACATATTTACTCTTATAATGTAGATAATAAAGTAATATTTCAAATACACTACAATTTATAGTTCTCCTCCATGGAAAAATATAGTTATAGGATGATTTTGATTTCTACAAAATAACCCCATATTGGCGAGTTCACTAGGTCCGTTGCGCGTTGTGAGAAAAGCTTAGGTCGTTTGTTTTAGCTGAAACCGTTCTTTAAACGTAGCGAAAGACGTCAAATATAAACCAAGCATTCGAAACACCAAAGAAATAGGATTCACATACTTATGTAATTCAAAACAAACAGAAACGAATGATTGACAGACGCTGTTTGACATTTGATTTTTTTTTACTTTTCTGTTGCCATAATGTTTTCAGAAAAATTCATCTATTCTAGCCATGGAATTAATATTAATGATTCTAGCTGTCATTAGACAATATAATTTCCATGGTCATTTGTATGGGATCTGATCAGAAAATCAGTATTTAAGTATCTTAACTAGCAACACTATTATTATTCTACGATATTCTACCGGACATATTATGCACTATGCACACAACACACCGGATGCACTACAAAACCAATAGTATTTTCATTTATTAGATTATTTTTTTATCCCTTGGTAAAAAAATATAATAACATTGTATTTAACTATTTTAAAATTTGTGACGAATATTAAATATATTTTGAATTGTGTAACGAACACCTAAAATCAGGCCCAATTTTGCCGTTCTTCTTTGTCTTGTTTTATAATCAACTTATTCATCGGCTCATAGAATAGACTAAAATTGTTTACACTTCGTCAATTTAGCTAAAAGCTTTGTTTAACTAACAATAACAAATTATACAGTAAGATTCGGATAATGGCTGGTTGTTGTTGCTTCAAGCAATTTTTTGATTAGCGATGACGCGATGACGTCACATGATGTTGTCATGATAAACAGGCTATCAACAAACGTTAAGAAGGCCTGAATGCTGCTCTTCAAAAGTTCAAAGAAAAGTTGATAGTAGTTTCTGATATTTACGTGATAGTTACCCATCAAATAAAGCAAATTAAATGGAACAATATCACTGTGTTACAATATTTACATTAAAAAAACCCGATGTCAATTAAATACATTTTTAAACCGCGATGTAGGATCAAACAACTTAACCGCGAATTCGTTTATGTTGTTTTATTCAAGGAGAATTTAAATTATACGAACTTTGAGTTCCACAATTAAAATTGAAAAAACTATCTGAAAAGTGCTGGTTATAATATGACAACGATCATAGATAACACGATATAAGTCAGCAATTACACGGTCAAAAAATTTAGTTGTAATCAGTGGGTGTATAATGCCCAACAAGGGTGGGTGGTTGGTTCCCAAGAGTTGTTGAGTTATAAGTACAAAGTGTTGGCAAGCTGCATAAGGTTACGTTTAGATAGACGGCATCATTTTGCTTAACTTCTAATTGTGATAATAGAAATAAAAACAAAGAAATAAATCAATTTCACAATTGGGTTTGGGTATTTATTTTTATTACCTAAGAAAATCTTAAATGTGTGTCCTAATTGTGTTGTTAGAAATCTTGATTCTGCAGACGAACTCTCGATAGGTTTTATTTTCCGTAACTCTGATTAGTACTAGGGAAACGTAAATTAATATTAAATGGACTGCTGTTAAAATATATAAAAGTAGAGAACGATTTTTGAAAAGTTAGATTTTACTCGTAGGTAGTCGCTGAGCAATGCCCCATTTTTGGGACAGTTTTTATTTACACGTCGGTTACCTTTGAACCCCGTCGCGTAACCCAAGCTTTCAAAGTTTGAGAACAGCACATAGCAACATTTATTTATATTAATTAAATGCTGACCTCAGGTACAATTTGTATGCGGTTTGAATGCAGCTTTACAAACAGTCGCAAGAGCCTGTTCGTAATGGTCCTTAGCCCACGGACTAATGACTGCCATTTGTTCCGACTCCTGGCAATGGTGACGTTTAGTGTGTGATACAGTTAGAGACAAATGAATGGTTGAGAACTCGACGTTCTAAAAATTTACTGATGAGATTTTTCTTTGTTTCGTATTATGACTAATTTGGTTTAATCTGGAGTCAAAATTGTGTTTTTTTTACGAATGCTAATAAAACCAGTCTGGTATTAGGTAATATAATCTGGATGACGACCTCGTCAAAAGCAAAAAACTACCAGCATTATACTAAGTTTGAAAAAGCGAGGAAAAGCCTAAAATTTTTCACAATTTTTTTATTTCTTTTTAAGGCTAATATATTTTTTTACGCTAGATCATTTTGTAGCCACTCACGCAGACCACCTAATCTTAGAAAGAGCCACTGCGGCAGCGGCCTATTCCATTGAGGCCTATTCCAGGAAGCGTTGCTCAATGTGCTGCCACGTTGTTCTTCGAACCTTTGATCACAAATGTACTGGTTCCCACATCAATATTGCCGAAACACAGATAGAGCTGTTATGGCGGCAGATTTCACATCTGGTAGCTAGCCAGTTGTACTCTGAAAAAGTTTGGACTTCATCAGTTAGCTAGAGCCAGTTGTACTCTGAAAAAGTTTGGACTTCATCAGTTAGACCCAAGGCGGGAATCAAACCCACGACCTCTAGTATTATACCCAAGCTGCTTAATCACTGTTCCAAAGATGCGGTCAACATAATTATTACGTATACAGTAATGCTAGTCGCGATATGATCTCACAGATGGGGAAACTTTAGATTGACCGGCTAGCACCACCTCTACTAATGAAAACTGCCACCGTAATAGCTCTGTAGCTTAGAAAATGATAGAAAAATATCACCACGATGCTATTTTCTTGATGATCTTTTAACATAATAAAATAAAGATTGTATCTCATGACGAACAAAAAATCTAGTCCTATTATGTTTGAAACGAACACATAAAAAGTTGCTTAAGTAGAGACTATTTCAAGAACTCGCGAATTTATTAGCACACAGTAGCAGGTGCTTATTTAGAAGGACACAGTTGCGCTTTTTATACGTAAAGTTAGACTATTAAAAATCATATCATGTTGTGAAGTGACTTCTGTTTTTAGATGGTTATAAAAGTTTATGATTAACATTAGAACGCCCCACTTGGGAATAGGCATTTGATGAGTTTAATTAAACCTCGAAAAACATGAGCTCAATAATGTTATCTTCCGATTTAGTTAGTACATAGTATGTGTCAGCTTATTTAATATCCTTATGTAAGCAAATGCTTCCAGACTTGAAATCAAGTCATTGTCACAATGCGGATTAATCACACACCCAAAAACAAAACAAAAAGGTATGAAATAGATGACGCATAAAAAGAAATGTTATTCCGCCACTGACTACTTGTAAGTAAATACAAAAGCCTAAAGATTAGGAGCTAACAGGCTAACAGTATAGCAGCAAACATTGCCATTGCCTGCCTGTCAACTAAAGATATTAAATATGATCAAAGTACCGATAGTCTGAAACTGATTTATGTAACAAAAAGAAAAAGGATGTGAACATCTTTAGTATATATTTTGGTATTGCTATCGGCAAACTTGTTGAACATCGGTCGACGGAGAGGGGGAAAGCTTGCGCATGTGCACTTGCGCGTGACCAACAGCGCACGCGAATCTCCCGAACGCCCGCACGCGCTATTGGTCAGAGGTATGCTTCTGACCAATAAGCACGCAGGCGTGTCAAAACTCGTGTTCTGCGCAATCCGCCAATCCCCACCCGATATCCAAGAAGTTTGCCGTGGCCTGTACTTATATTGCAAACTGGGACACCGAGATTTTTTCTTTCCACAAAACGGTACACCTGATGCCAACCTAAATTAATTACTAAGATGTTTTAACAACAACCTCTCGCTTAACGTCATCTTATTCTTATTCAATTTAGTACGCACTTTGTAAGTCATTTTTCTGATAAAATAGATTACGGGCTAAACAACAATCCCTTTAACTTTGAAAGCACCAAAATTGCTTCATAACAGGCTCATTTTTTATTTCATCTTCCTAACGTTTTTGTCTTCATTATTTATATTAATAAACAAAAATTATACTCGTAAATGCGAAAGTCTGGATGTTTGTTTGTTACTCAATCACGCCTAAACGGCTGAACGGATATAGATAAAATTTGGCACACGTATAGTTTATAACCCGGATTAGGACAAATGCTATAACATTTTTACGGGACACGTATCATTCCCGCGGGATACTTGAAAAAAAAAATTACGCGCGGGTGAAACCGCGGGCGGAAAGCTAGTATAAGTACTTATAATCCGTACTCCGTACCATGTTGTTGACTTGTACTGAACCGCATACGAGTATGTAATCAAATCATCAGAGGGGTTTAAGATTCAGGCTTTAATCTTAGAGTATTGAGCCATAAATAATAGATTTTCACCGGCAGAGTTACCGTAAGAGTATTTGTTGTATTTTAAGAAAAGCGATTCCTATATGCGGAAAACGTCAGAATTAACGTGGTTAATTCGTTTTTAAGAAACACAAAATTAAACAGAAAATGTTGTATGGACCCTTGTCTCGTTGGCGTAGTAGTTTGAGTTAGAGTTAGTAGGCCGACTTGGGTTCAGTTCCCGGATCGAACAAAATTTGTGACGTTTCATTTGGACACAGCTTGGATTTTACCAATAATTTGATCGTTGAAAGTTTATTTCAATTATGGAGATCGTTGCCCTGCAGTGAGTAATAGTACCTATAGACTAAAGAAAAATGTACCTTTATATCTTTTCAACCACAAGAGTATACGAGTAATATATTTACTGCAAAGAAAGCATAACTTCATAAAAACCGCCAGTATTTTATTGCTAGCCCCTATCTTTCTGACAGAGCCCTCATAACAGCACCTGTGCCTTAGTTTTCTATTGTGTTACAACCACAAATTGCTTTTGACTTACTTGAAGGGATGTGGAGTTAGATATTATTAAATAAAGATGACGAGAAATAATTCCATTTATATCTAAGTTCTTCCAGTTGCTGAGATTGTTTCATAATATTTCTTTGTTATAAAGATAAACTTTCCGTGAAGACCTGGGGGCTCAGACAAGATGACATCGCTTCATAGCTGGCGAATTTCGCTAAGTCCAATTTGTATGGATTTGACACATGCCATATAAAAGTCACGTGTTGAAAGTAGGTATGGGATTTGACATTCGCTATCGCACTATAACGAACGTCATAAATGCCGCTTGTCTAGGGGGGCTGGTATGTATGAATTGAAGTAGATACTGTGGGATTCGTGTTTTGAGACTATCTAATAATGTAAGTTTTATAATGACAGCGCTGTTTTCAAATGCTACAGATTTATAGCGGGGCTAAAAACACTGCAATTTAAACTGCATAATTTGAGTTCGCGATGTAAAGTATAACTACTAATTTTGAAAATTCAAAAAGTTCATTTCATGAATGAACCTTCAGTACTCTGGGTGTTGCTAATGTCTTCGGACGACATTGATTGTACGTACATATACCATCATCATCTATTTGATTCTGCGCCTCCATGCCGAAATCATTGCATGCATGTATGCAGGTATCTACATAATATAATGGACATTCATTTTGATCTAAAGTTCCTAACTACTAACGCATAAAAACTTAATAAGTCGTTGCTGGTCTGAGAGCATTTCCATATAACGTAAGCCGCGTCGATTAAAAATACTGTTCACTTCAAACTAATAGCTTTGACGGGCTTTAAGCTATTATGAAGTGACATCAAAGTAGAAAAATCTCAGGCTATTAATGAATAGTGGAACTAATTTGTTAATTACAACCCGTCACAGTCATTCACGGTCCATATGAGGTTATTCACAAAAATAACTGCAGTTACTAAAATATTTTATTATAAATAATTATTTTATACATAAAACTCTTATCATTCTATTGAGTAGATAAAGGCAACAAAAATGTTAAGTACGAGTATGTCTAAATGTAGTAGGTATCCTTTCTGTTTTTCTAGCTCTAGTTTTTTAGACCTGAAGTTTGATGTGTAGGTTTTATGTTACTTGACTGACCACACAAATTAACAATGAGATGGTTACATAGGCTATCTATACATTCTATTATCTGTATACACAGAATAGTTTTGAATGCGAAGACTAATGACTTAGTATCCTTCAATATATTAACATTGCCTTTTATGATGATCCCGTTGTATGATATTCGTGATCTAGGTATTGCTGTCTTTTAAATTGAATACTGATAAAAAAAAGTGTACCTGCTTTAAAATCAAAAAGCAATCATTAAATAACTTCGGGTTATTGCTTCAATGACTCGTCAAAAAATCAAAATATATTTTATAGACTAGCAAAAACAATTTTTTGTTCCTGGTTGATTTATTAGTTGGTTACTACTTTGAAGATTGCCTTTAAAGCATATGCTTTTAAATTAGTTTGTATTGATGCACTACTGAAGATCTTACAGTTATGTGACTGTCATAAAAAGTACTTAGGTAATATTTATCCATTGCCTAGCTCCCATAGAAGCAACTACGCTTAGTTTGGATGTGGTGAATAATGTTCAAATTTTACGAGTATTTTTATATTTTAGTCTGTTACCAATCTGTTACTGATAATTTTTTTGTAAACTGGCTACCATGCGGAGATTATGTACCTATGTATTAACTTTTTGTTTAGTCCTAAATAAATTACCTTGAAGTCAAACTACTTCCTTTGTATTGTGAAATCAGACCAAAAATACATAAAAGAACGCAAAAATGCATTGAATTGAAAATTATCGAATATCTACAAGACAAAATGCGAGTCACACCGCAGGGATTACTTAGTTAGTTCTATTATAAAGACGAGTTCTGTGTGACCAAAGAAAAAATGTGGTAAACACGTGATGTATGCGTTGAAACTATAAATGGTCGGAACTAATGGTTGTGTGAGTGAGCCTCAGGTGTATGGAAGAGCACTCAACAAAGTTCACTGCTCCTTCACTATTCACCGTCTTCGTGATGTAAGGGAAAATTAACTTTAAATATTCGTACCGACGATTGGTTCTGCAATGAATCAAGACGTTGACACTGTTGTTCCCTTAAAAACTTTAGGAAATATTGATGACAGTCAAGTTTATAAGAGTTGTTGATTGCCTGATCTGCTACATACAGGTGTTTGCAATATTCACATTTCCTAAACTGGGACTTCCTTTACTTACACAAGGTAATATAAATTAGAATCGTTCAAAAACCGAAATCTGTATTTATCAAGTACCAAGAAGTATTGATCACTCATAACATAATTCCAGAGTATGCAAGTATGCGTCAACAAATATTATTTTTTTCCCTTCTATTTAAAACTGGACCTCTTTGCCGGACACAAGAGCTTTGATTTTGCTTCCTTTAAGCGAAACGTGTTTATGGGCTCCTTTTTGGAGGTACAGCCATTATCCTTTCTTAGCTTACAAAAACCGTATAAAAGATTCAACACACTTGCCAAGGACAAGAGTGTTAAAAATCCGAACTATTTTTAAAAATAGAATCAAAATATACTAAAACGACTATAACTAAACCCAATGAAGCGTTCCAAAAAAACGAACGAAAAACTCGTTCATTTGAAAAACAATGAAAAACAATAAGCAATACAAAAGACAAAATGAACAGTTGGAAAGCAAAGAGCACCATTTCGCCATGCTTGCGTATTCAGTTCTGTCGTAACCGGCATAAATTTGACATGGCAGGATTCCGGTCTTGTCGAATGTCACCCGTATGCTAACTACCAGTATTGCACGCTCCACCTGTTTTTAACCGACTTCAAAAAAGGAGGAGGTTCTATGTTCGACTGTATGTATTTTTTTTTTTTTTTTTTTTTTTATGTATGTCCGTCGATTTCTCCGTCAATTGTGGACCGATTTAAATAATTCTTTTTTTATTTGAAAGTGCATAGTTCTGAGGTGGTCCCATTGTCACCATGTCAGGATCTGATGATGGGATCCCGGGAAAATCAAGGGCAAACCTCAAATTTTATAGGCGCACACTACGCGTTACTTGTTTTTTTCTGAAGCCATTTAAGTTTTTGCGTCCTATAGACATCACTTTATGTTGATGAGCTGATGATGGAAGGTACAACTCCTTAACGGTTAGGAGTTAGGAGATAATTCTTTCAGTATTGTAAGAATATGTGGACCGTTATTTGTATTTCATGTACTTTTGCAGCTAAGCTGATGATGGAAGGTACAACTCCTTAACGGTTAGGAGTTAGGGGATAATTATTTCAGTGTTGTAGGAATATGTGGACCGTTAGTTGTATTTCATGTACTTTTGCAGCTAAGCTGATGATGGAAGGTACAACTCCTTAACGGTTAGGAGTTAGGGGATAATTATTTCAGTGTTGTAGAAATATGTGGACCGTTAGTTGTATTTCATGTACTTTTGCAGCTAAGCTGATGATGGAAGGTACAACTATGATGATGGAAGCTAAAGGGTACGATTTCTTAATTCTTATGTCCCTCTTGCGGGCTGCATCTTTAGTTGGTCTACTGAATGGTGCTGAACACTTAATGAATACCTAATATTGTCAAATAATACAATTCTACTATTTTACTCGTATTTTCGTTATCAATATTATGAGAGAGTTTTACTCACTCCTACGTATTATTCACACTAAAAATAGAAAAATAAACAAACTTTTTTAAAAAAAAAATTAAACCGACTTCAAAAAAAAAAAAAACAAAAAAAAAACTACCTAAAAACACTGAAAAGCAAAAAATAATTTTAATAAGACATTCATCAAATGCGCTTATTGTCTAAGCCTATTAATAACATTAAATTGTATTTACGTGCTAGGTAGGTACCTACTAATCTGTTTGAAGTCGGTGCCAAGCCAGGGGTAATGAAAAATTATACATACCTAATAATTTATGTATTATACAGGGTTACAAATAATCCACAGACGTAGGTACGTAGTCTGGGTACCTACTATTTGGCTTGGCACCGACTTCAAACAGATTAGTAGGTACCTACCTAGCACGTAAATACAATTTAATGTTATTAATAGGCTTAGACAATAAGCGCATTTGATGAATGTCTTATTAAAATTATTTTTTGCTTTTCAGTGTTTTTAGGTAGTTTTTTTTTGTTTTTTTTTTTTTTGAAGTCGGTTTAATTTTTTTTTATCTGTTTACAACATAAGATGCCGCCAGCTACTTACCATAGACAACCAATAGCATGGAGGGCTTAAATTATAGATATTTTGTAGTAGTGTAACTATTTTTGGTACTACGTAATTTAACGTGTATGGATTAAAACTATTTCACCAAGCAGGCGGGCAAGTTACCTAGCCTACCTATATTAGCTTCCACATAAATATTTCCTTACCTCAGCAAGAGATATTATTCAGATGCGATAGCTAGCCAGTCGAACTTCTAGAAAGTCGTATTACCAACCAAATTATCACCATTTCAGCCAAAAGTATTTGAGTATTTAGACCAAAATTATATTGTTTTAAATTCTATGGAAAGATTTTTTAAAGTATAAACGCCAAATTCTATTCCCCTGTCCTCGTTTAGTAAATATTTTAAAGATTTCCGAAAAGCAAACAAATATGTTGACAAAACAATGGGGTTTTTGTGCCGAGATGAGCCCGCTTTTTGTACCTAATGAATGCGATGAGACTGAAATTTAAACAAAAAAATGAATACCCAATATACTTATGACTAGATATATGTACGTAAATAAATTTAATAATATTGCATTGTAACGGGTCAGGACCCGTTCGGACCCATATTGAATATTTACGGAACATTTGAATATTTATTTTTTTATATACGGAATATTTAGAACATACTTCGCTGGACCCTGGTCCAGCGAAGTACGAGTATGTTCTAAATATTCCGAATAGCTTGCTTAATAATGCCTTTTTACATTTAGCTAGTAGGAGCTGGATGCAAATAGCCGAGAAATTGGCAAGCATTGAGAGAGGCGACAGGCTGATGATGATGATGACTTTGTCTTCGCAGCAGAATATAATTAATAAATATAAGTCGCCAAAATGTATGTGTGCGCTTAACTCCAAAACAACGCTGCACCAATTAGATAGTAATTGTTTTTTTTGACAATAATGTCAGGATAAGGTTTGTATCTTCTTACACCACCACATAAATTGAACCATCTACATTGGACTACAATTTGACTATCTATTACTGAAACGCGCATTCAATGTAGACACATTTCCAACAAATATAAAAAGTATTATATTCTAAATTCCCTAATGGCATCCCTTACCTAGCCTTCTTTACGTGTGTACTTTTTACATGTGAGAGTATATTTCTATAATGGACTATAAATCTCAATGGAAAAAGAATATTTCTTGAAAGATAAAAAGCAGCCGGCTAAACCCTTCACTGAGTAAGGGAAGATTAATTTTGTGGAAAGGTCAAACTTGATTTGGGTGGTGTATTCATTTAATATGCGCTGTTTTATTAAAAAGTGCACGATGTAGGTACCTATATGACAGAAAATAGATGCGCTATTTATAAAAAGGTTCTTGGTCTTACAATAGATTTGGTTGTATTCAAAGCGCGATGAACATTGTAATCTTAGAATAATACACCAATGTATCTGTTTAGTGAAAACGCGTCACCTTAAGCAATGCTTGAGAACTTAATACGTTTAAAGAAACATAATTTTTAATGATACGTTGAATCCTAAGTTACATTTATTTACATTTGACTGTTTACTTCCCTCGTTCCGCCCCACAGCGCGAATATCACAAGAGGTGACTATAACTTACACGAAGAGAAGACTTCTTAAACATTGCAACAAAAACCTTAAATAGAAATCGATAACATGGATTTTTCATCGATATTGCTCATTTAATTTTTATCATCACGTAACTTAACAACTTATGATTTTGACAATTTAAGCAAACACAAGCAAACTCGATACAAAATTAATGTACTACTTGACAAACAACAAATTATTTCGGGAACACGTTTGAAATGCCTTTCCTGTGCGGACGGCGACCTGGCTTGCCAAAATAATCGATTCAAACTCGACTTTATTACCATCCCATAGAATTGATTTAGTACTTCGTCTAATTCCGACTGCAACCGGGTTAGCGAGTCCGCCGTTGAAATTAGCGCATTATTTATATAACTGGCCACCCCCGCACAGGTATTCATACTTTTCATGGTACTGCTTTTGGTCTAAATACTTCCGATACAGGTATCGATTCAGCTCGAAGCTGTAGCTTGTGGGTCAGAGCTCCTATTTTTAAAGCATTCAACGTGATCTAGTTCCAAATAGTATTGAGAACCAAATATTTTTCCTACTTTAGTATGCGTATGCGGGTGATATTTATAGTCCGTATAATATTTTGTTTGCATGTATTATACTACTAGGTACTCCATATGTTACTTATATAAAATAAAGTTGGTATTGCTGTCGAGACATTTTCTGTCAAGTGAGACAAAACTTAAATGGTGGTGTTTTTCTTTTTTAATTTTCTCTAAAAATACTCTCTAAAGATAACTTATTTTTTATTAAGCTTATTTTGCAGAATCGTTAAAGATAGATAGAACCTGAAGATAGCAGACAGAGATATATTTTTTTATTTCTTTGTTCCCATCATTACGATTCAGAGGAATGTTATGCATAACAGGTACACAAGGCCTCGAAGATATACCTACAGCAACTAAACAAATGTACAATAGTTACACAAAAAGTATGCTATTCCTGCGGCCTTTGTTAATACACCTACTATTAATTAACTTCTGTGCTCCCTAAATTTTTTTTTTTTTTTTTTTTTATATGTTACGGGCCATTATATACAGGGTGTTCGGAAGAACGTTGAACATACGATAATGGGGGGTAGTTGGGGTGGTCTGTTAACTAACTAGCTCAAAAGATTTCACCTAGGTCTCGAGATTTTTTTAAAATTATTTTTTTTATAAATTTCCATAATTTTTCGGTTTTGTACCTTTAAACCCGTCTAACTTTTTTTTTAATGACCAGATCCAAATAATTTTTTCATTATTGGAATCTTAGTGATTGGTAGGTCCCTTTAAATAAAAAGTTGTAAATTGCACATTGCTAGAAACAAAGTTATGGGCCCTCAAACATAAATTAAGAGTTGAAACAAATTTTGAATCTCAACTTCGCGTAGCATTTAAAAAATAAATAAAAGGGATGGATGACTTCTGATTTGTTAAAAACATCTGCAAAGTGTGAGCTTTGTAACGATATGTCGTTTGTTTTGATATCTTTTTTGTAACCAAAATTATTCGATGTTTTCTACCCAGGCGGACCATTTCGACGAAAATCTACATACGTGAAAACTTAAATGTTTTGCGAAATTTATCAATGCAAAGGTCAAAATAAGAAATAAGTAGGATAGTGACATAAAGAATGTAGATTTTTTCTCACTCTTGCACAAATAAAGGCTATCTTTTCTCTTTTTCACTCTGTGTGGAATGCGCGGCGAGTGACGCTTCCCAAGAAGGTAATAATACTAATATTTCACTCTAGTACACTTACATCGTATCTTTCCTCTCTTTTGCTTTCGGAACAGGCGACTCAGTTTAAGTGACAGAACCAAAGAGGACAGAATTCTTAGTCGAGACTTAACTGCCTCTGCGATCATACGTGCCCTTTGTGCCTACTCTTGTTACAGTTATCTTCGTTTTGTATTATTGTTATCAGTTGTTTTGTTAAGTTTTGTTATTTCTGTTACGTTTGTTAATCGGTAAAATGACTTCATTTACCAATGAGGAATATGCGGACATTTTAATGGCATATGCGCGTAGAATTTATCAAGAAAGAAGATAACTGTAACAAGAGTAGGCACAAAGGGCACGTATGATCGCAGAGACAGTTAAGTCTCGACTAAGAGTTAAGAGTTCTGACACTTACACTGAGTCGCCTGTTCCGAAAGCGAAAGAGAGGGAAGATACGATGTAAGTGTACTAGAGTGAAACATTATTATTATTACCTTCTTGGACAGTTAAGTCTCGACTAAGAGTTCTGACTCTTACACTGAGTCGCCTGTTCCGAAAGCGAAAGAGAGGGAAGATACGATGTAAGTGTACTAGAGTGAAATATTAGTATTATTACCTTCTTGGGAAGCGTCACTCGCCGCGCATTCCACACAGAGTGAAAAAGAGAAAAGATAGCCTTTATGTGTGCAAGAGTGAGAAAAAATCTACATTCTTTATGTCACTATCCTACTTATTTGTTATTTTGACCTTTGCATTGATAAATTTCGCAAAACATTTAAGTTTTCACGTATGTAGATTTTCGTCGAAATGGTCCGCCTGGGTAGAAAACATCGAATAATTTTGGTTACAAAAAAGATATCAAAACAAACGACATATCGTTATAAAGCTTACACTTTGGAGATGTTTTTAACAAATCAGAAGTCATCCATCCCTTTTATTTATTTTTTAAATGCTACGCGATGTTGAGATTCAAAATTTGTTTCAACTCTTATTTTATGTTTGAGGGCCCATAACTTTGTTTCTAGCAATGTGCAATTTACAACTTTTTATTTAAAGGAACCTACCAATCACTAAGATTCCAATAATTAAAAAATTATTTGGATCTGGTCATTAAAAAAAAAGTTTGACGGGTTTAAAGGTACAAAACCGAAAAATTATGGAAATTTATAAAAAAAATAATTTTAAAAAAACCTTGAGATCTAGGTGAAATCTTTTGAGCTAGTTAGTTAACAGACCACCCCAACTACCCCCCATTATCGTATGTTCAACGTTCTTCCGAACACCCTGTATATTAGCGAATTATTATAGAATAAATTTAAAACAAACGAATGAATGAGACTACAAAGTTTTATTATTGGACCTGGCAAAAGCCGACTGTTTGGTTGCTTGGTAACATTTTGTTGTACTTTTTGTTCCTCTTTATTACCGTTTGGTAGACAGCAATCAATTTTCATTAAAGTTAACTTGGTCTGGATTTTCTGATTTCGAACTGTTAACTGTCTGAGATGGATGAGAAATCGAATCAAACAAAAGACATGATTTAGGTATTTGCTCATTGAAATTTTGACAGTTTCAATCATGTTAGCTTTGATCTTCAATAACAAAACAATAATATTATGATTTCAAGATTATTATTTAAATTACACCTAGTTGTTTTTCTTTCGACAACAGACAAATCCTACATTGTTAATGTTAAAGTAGGTACTGGTTGGAGAGATTGACGTGCAAAATATTTATTTAGAAATCCATTGAATAAATTGTTACTTCATTTGCATTGAATTAGATTCAATAAACCGCCATAATACTAAGTAAGTTGCAATGATAACAACAATAAGCGACGTCTGCAGTAACATAAGACATGTAAGTACGGTCAACAGCACATCACGGTTAACACTTGCAGTTCGATAATAGCACTTATGCCCCCGACATAAGTGGTACAAAGTCCAAAGTCTGAAGTGATTTTGACTGTACAATCTGTACATAATATTTCTGAAGAAACCTTATTAAATTCAAACAGAAATATTCTTTACTGCGATAAAATTAGGCTCAGATATGCCCAAGTGTGAAGTTCTGCTAATAAACATTGCTCCTTATCAACTACTTGCATACATGGTCTAAGTAAGTACGGTTACAACCCTGGAAGGAGGATATCTCCAGGACATTGCACCGTCTTATCTTCTCCTGCCTGAAGATAGCGCGTAATTTGTTGTGTTTATTTCTTCGAGCCACGAGCTAATGGTCAACAGGATATGATATTATTATCACGACATATGAAAGATGCATGGGGCCATGTCGTGTTTACACAGGATGTAATTATTGGTCTCGAAGATCGAAAGGTAAACATCAAACATGGCAGGAGCCATTTAAACTGATTAGTGTGTGAGCAAATAACTAGTCGTAGTGAAGGATTATTACCTCTATTTCCTTCAAATACCTATATCGTCTTACGTTGATTTTATAGGCTTCAATTAGGACATCAGTCCATTAAATATTTAAGTTTGTAATGTGAATTTGCCTTAATCGGAAAATTGAGATGATAAATATTTCATTAATTATGACATCAACACGTAGCCTTTGTTGAATAGTTAGACGTATTTGGGAAAAAGCAATCTGATTTAAATAGAATACGCGTTTGATTTAAATGTCGATTTCGTTTATTAGTAGATACATGTATCTTAGTATGTCTAGACTCTCATCTATCGATGGCTCGTGAAGAGAGGCTTCATATTTCCTATCTAAGGAAGCCAATCGGAGGGAAGGCAGAATTTTAATTAATTTGAAAGAGC
Source organism: Mecyna flavalis (assembly GCA_949319885.1). Taxonomy (NCBI): domain Eukaryota; kingdom Metazoa; phylum Arthropoda; class Insecta; order Lepidoptera; family Crambidae; genus Mecyna; species Mecyna flavalis. Next base: position 9,216,786 of record OX439426.1, read on the forward strand.
TGATCGCTAGCGGTAATTAATTCATAGTAGACGACGGTCTACGGAACCCGATTAATCTGGGAGGTGCTGTCAGTATGAAAGTTTGATGTCGTTTATCTTCGTAGATTCAAAGGATTATTGCACGTTGATTGCTTATTAATTAGGAATATAATATACCTACATTATTTAAATCCTAGAGTGACTTATGAAATTAAATCATTGACAATTTTCGAATTTATCATTTACGTGGCTGTGATAATTTTCCCTTTACGCTTCAACCACGTTTTTGTTTGGTTAGTAGTTGGTCTCCTATTTGCTATTTATATGTATATATAAATATAATTTATATATATTCGATATATTGAAGATTAATAAGGTAATTTGCAGTCAATGAGTTTAGAAATTGTAACAGAATGCAGGCTAATTAGAACATAAAAAATCATTATCATGATATTTGTAAAAATTTTAATATTATTTATAATCGCAAACTTATATTTTAACCTGTTTTATTTAGGAATGTAGCATCGCATTCCATTATTATACCTCCTGATTGAACAGTGTATCCACGTATAGATTATGCTCGGATGATGGATTGTGCTTGCCTAGAAGATTGTATTTATGTGTACTCATGTGATTAACATTTCTGTTTATTATGTTATACAGATTATTTATAGCGTCTGTATCCTGATATCCGTAATTGCTTTGGATACTGATTTGGGATCAGATCAAAATACCTACATGTTGCGGTCTGATAATTTTGTTATCATTTATGTGAACAGAATATGACTGCAGCGTATTAGATTGCGGTTAATTGAGTTTAATCAAATTAAACTGTTTGAAACATTAATTTCTTTAGAATCTACCTCACAGCAAGCTTTGCATATCAACCATGTCATTCGTCTGCTATTTATGATACGAAGCATAAAATCTATGATGCGGTAACTTAATCGTCCAATGAATAAATTAGACATTCAAACCACCTGGATAGCTGCGTGATGGATTTTATACGCTTTTTCTATGCTACATTCTGAAATGTAACTCATAGGTACGATCTTAACTAATCTAAAATAAAAGTCATATTATTAACCTTCTTCGATACATTTTCAGGTTTTTAAATACCGGTTTTATTAGTAAAACATTAATCATATTACTCTTGTAGTCATCGTAACCTGACAATATAAAATGATATCACTTTTTAATTTTCATTATATCGACGAAGGTATGCTATGAAATAGATACCTACTTGTGATTTGCTGAAATTAACGTTGCAAGAATCCTCTTGTGATCCACAATATAAGTACAAAGATGACATAAAGTAGTTACAGAACTGGTAGAGATTGAATTCAAAATGCCGGCAGCGAATTCCATTCCATAGAAGGGTCCGTGATGAATGATGATGATAGAAAAGAAACTGAACGTCAATCCTGTCTCCTTTATCGCAATCGCGATGGTGCTAGATCCACAGTATCTTGGCAGCGACGGTTCGATACCCGCTTGGGTAAAAAAATAATAACAACTACCTATCATCTGGCAGAGAACTGGTTTCAAGCCGGCGGATGAGCCGCTCGATAGACATAAACACGCAAAAGGTAGCTTTTTTATTGCCTGTTCGACAAGGATAAAAGAAATGAATGACGTTTTTCTCGGTACGCAACGTGTAAAGATATTGCCTTGTATAGTTAAAGATCTTATTTGTAAAGAGAAACTGAGAATTGAGTTAGATCTTCAAGCTCGTAATCTAGAATGACATATTTTCAAACATTTCTCGTTTTTATCATAACTTTACTTATTACAAGCTATTTGCCTTTGATGGTAATGTAAGCAAAGACAATGCGATCGCTATTGTGATATAACCTATAAGAAGATATGAATATAAATGAAGCACGTACATATTATGTTGACAATTGCTTATAGAAACAATTTGGTTTGTTTGATTCGTCCAGCTATCTAAATAAGAATAGTTTGCTTCAAAATAAACTTTACTTACCTGAACATTGATTCGTCCAGCTATCTAAATAAGAATAGTTTGCTTCAAAATAAACTTTACTTACCTGAACAAACAGCAATTAGTGCATCGGAATAAACGGAGCAACCAAAACAAACCGGCGAATGTCAGTAAAACTTAAAACTGCAGGGACAACCAAAATACGTTTCCTACACAGATCGTTTTAACAGTCATCGATAACTTTAATACATCCAATTCATAAGTTTCACTCCACTTGCAGTCACAAGAGTGTGACGAAGAGAATAACTTTTCGCGTCTGAATGAACCAGGAGACGTCGTAATGATGCGATCGTTCGGTTTCGACTAACGAACGCGAACGCGGCGGCCGGTCCGCTGTTCGGCGGAATCGGCGGTTCAGCTGGTGTTCGTTCGCTCGCCGTCTTTCTTTACATTCTGCCATTCGGTCGGTTTCGGTCACCTTCGGGCGCGATCGCGTCCTGAGGGTGGCCAGGAACGGAAGCCATCTCAAATGGGATACCAAAGTTCGATTGTTTTAAAACATTCGGCGCCCGGTGTAATTGGTTAGGAAGACGTCAACGTGTTTCGCCGCGGTATAATGAAGTCGCAGTTAGGTATAATCTAATGAAATCGTCATTTGCAATTCTATGTTGATTTGCGGTTTTGTTATATTTGGTCCTTCTCCTATCTGCAAGAGTACGAGTAGTGCTATTCAATATGAGTATGCAAATCTATCCCCTGTCATGTAAATTAGGATATCCAGATTTTTTTGCTTATTTCATTACATTACTCAGTTTTGTTGTCAATAACAAAACTTTGGCCTGTATCACAGATTATTAAATAGTTACTAACGTAACCTGTATGTATGCTGATTAGTATGTCATTTCTTGTAAGCATTACTGCCACGACAACTTGATTTTGAACTATGGACTTATTTATCATTGCAGTGAGAATTTATTTTCCTAAACCTCATTTATTAGTAAGAGACAAACAATGTATAAAATGGTACTATTTTAGACACATGCACTACTGACGCACTAACTGACGCTTGCAAAAGTGACGAAATAAAATAAAACCCCGCGTGCATGCCATGTGCAAAACAGTTCTTTTATGCCATCCATCATTGTCACCGCGTTGACATTTTTATTCCAACTATCCATAGATACGCATCACTTTCTATTTGTTTTGTTTACTATAAATAACAAAATCCTTCTTATCCGAATCCTGATTCGTTTTCGGGCACGTTCTGGATAAGACTTGCTGAGTTTTGTGAGACAAGTCAAGCTCAAGAAAAAGTATTTACTTATGTAGTGTTATAAATTCATTTAGGTTCAATTTTTGGATCAGGCAGAATCAAAGCGGGATATCTAATGGGCTATACTGATATATTTAGGGATAAGCTATGCTTTGTGCCCCAATGTAAAGGACGTTAATATGTTTTGTTTGATTTAAGATTTACCAAAATTATTGCTAATTACATAAAAAAACAACTGCCAGTAAAAGAACAGAAAAAAAAAACCGACGGAAGAAATACTGAAATAAAATAAAGAAATTTTACTCAGACATTCTAATGAAAATTCGAACCAAGAACAAAAAAGTCAACTATATTTTACAGATGCAATAAAATATACTGTACTAAGCCAATATAGGTAGGTACCGTGCCAGAGTTCTGAAAGTCAAACAAGCGCCAGTTATTAATGAATGCAGTATGAAAAAATCCAGGGCGAGAAACGGGTCAGGTATGAACAGAGAACGAAAAAAAAGACTGTTCTGCACCCTATGAAATCCAATAAACTGGGAGGATTCGAATTGATATGATGAAAAAAGTGAAGTCTGCTCAAAAAGTAGTTAAGAGACGTAAATTATATTAATATTAAAATAAATTCAGACAATAATAAATTGTCCATGACCTACTTCATTTGGATGAGGAGACATTTTAAGTTGAGTACAGAAACTATCACACAATGTTATATTTGAGTCATCATCATCATATCAGACATAAGAGGTCCACTGCTGAACATAGGCCTCCTCCAACGACCTCCACAATATCCGATCTAGAGCATCATATTATAATACCCTTTAAAGCATATAAAAAGATGGACGTACTACCGTTTTTAATTTATTTATGAAGTGACCGTTGCCCCCTTTGAATCAGGCCTCTGAAAGCAATGAAAGCGAAATCTGTAATGGATATACCGCCAATTCAACATGACCGAATGACTGATGGTTTACTTCGCTAAACCCGAGGCTTATGTTTGTATTGTTGCGAAGAATTGTACGAAACAAATAAAGGGCTCTGATGGAAATGAAATTACACGATCACCTTGAGAAAGGCAGGTCTGTATTTTCGATATTGGCTCTTTATGCCAACGATGTTGCAAGAATATTTTGGTAACATGGGGCCAGGCGGATAATTTGTAGTTTAGCTTTTTAATACATATTTGGGCTCTTGATGGGTCGCTTGCATTGAGATGTGTGGAATACCAGCATGTTTTTCCGTTTTATCGTTAGAATCTTGAACTGAATTTAGAAGTCAGGAACATTTATTTCTCGTAAAAGTTGTAATAAGTATGATAAGATAATTTGAAAATATAGCTAACTACGAGTACTACAAAAATCCACTCTTGCACCAGTAGATGTGAATAAATAGGTTGGTCACTTACCAACTTACTTATTTAATTAACAATAGTTAAAGGCACGAGTTGCCCCCTAACCCGTTTTTTAAACTTATTCTAATCTAAACTAGTGACTAGTCCGTTAAAAAATGTATGCAATATTTGAAAATTACTTTTGCTATTTAAGGTTTCAACAACTTAAATGTATAAAAGCAATAGTACTTTTTTACATTTACATTCGCAATAATTTCATAATAAGCTAAAACCACCAATATAAAGTTGTCACAGTAATGCCGTGACGCTTCAATGGCTCGCGAACCGATTTTGCAAAATTATTATATTTACGCCTCATATAGTTAAGTGGCGCTCTCATTAAATAAAAAAGCAATAATTATAATAAAAGGATAAAAGAATCGTATGATAAGTATGTTAAAAATAGGATTAGGTTTGTTGCAATCTTAAAACAGGATATTTCGTATTCGGTATAGTTATTTTCCAAACATCCAGACTTTCGCATATATAATATTATAGTAGGATACATTGTATTTTAAGAGTATATTTTTTTAAAAGGATCAACTAATACCAAATAAAAACACGAAAGTTAATAATCACGTCCCGTGACTTCCAGGCAATTACCCCTTATTTTGTGAAACCCTACACTAAACTTTCTTCGGAAACACTTTGGAAACAAATGCGTGCCGCTTCAAAGAAGTTTGTCGTCTCCACGGCTCATTACAAATAGGAACTGTAGATCAGAATGCAGTTGTTAACCTCCAGTGGCTTGGCAAGGACAATGGGCTATATTCTCAGCCAAGAATGGCGGGTGGACAAAAACACGGATGCCTAGTCACTGGGGATTATGAGCAATTAGTCAGTGTTGATGCGCATATATAACGTAATACTAGGCAACATCGCTCGTAATGATAATTATTTCAATCTTGCAATCAATACGTTAGATGTTTTGTAAGTAGGTATACGTAATTTGCACAAATTCTAGGTAGGTACCTACATTGTGATAGTGATTTTTGAAACAAATTAGATGGGTTATAAAGGTACGAAAATGAATGCATAACATTGCATTGTTCATGGTCAATTGAACATTGTTACTGATGTGGAAAATGTACTATGAAGCTTATTTTATTACTCTCAGGCTCGTCAGTAAATATCGTAATATTTATATTTTGGTTTCATTGATTACACTAAACAAAACACAACCAAAGAGGGACGCAATGTAGATATTGTAAAAATTACAATAAACAACCGGTGTAGTTAAAATAAAATAATTGGTAGGTAAACTGGTTCTTTTCGTTCTGTTACATTTATAAGATTTGCTCAGAAGATGATTTTATGAGTTTATGTAAAGAGCTTTAAAAATATCTCCTCCTCATCGCCTTGCCGTATCAAGTGACGACAGAATAAAGTGCTTTATTCTGTCGTCACTTGATACGGCAAGGCATTGAGGAGAAGTATATTTTTATGCTTTTTTTACCAAACACCAAAATCAGAATTACAAAATTACATTAATTATTCAAGCTTTCAGGAAGGAAGGAAGATTATAATATTAATGCTTTGCTGTGGTAAGTCTAAATTAAAAGGTGTACAAGAATTTGTGACCAAAATAACACGAAGTCTGTAAAGCTAGTTTTCAAAAAGTCGGATTGTCATTATGAATATGGTGCAAGCAAAATCGATTTATTATTCTGTAAAGTTAGCTCACATAATAGAAAGCGGTAGGCATCACAAAGGCTAACACTAATCTAGCAAACAACGATATCACTGATAGGATCGTACTCTATACACGTTTTAATTACAAGTCTGCCAGTATACAATCCAAATAGACGCCATCGAGTTGAGAATCGACTCGACGCATCGATTCGTATAGTATCGAATTAACTCGAGCATTCATCCGCGGTACTCGGGAGATTCTCATTCATGCCACTCTTATGAAAGAACTCTTCGGACGATAATTATTGGCCTAGTTTTTCAAGCGTGTGAGGAATTTCTTTGGATTTTTTGTTTTTGCAACACGAGGCAATGTATTCGTTTTGAGATGGGGAACGTGGAAATAAAGCTTGATTTTCTGTGTCTTTTATCTGTGAAATAACTGGTGATTAGTTCAATAGCGGAAATTTTAAAGTTTCTTTGCTTCTCCATGATTATCTGTTTCTCACAGATCTCCATTTTATATTTGCTTCATTTGATATAAATTGCATCATACATAGACCATTATTAAATAAATTATTAATTTTAAAATTATTCACACAGCGCTACTAGCCTAAACCTAAACTAAATAAGTACTCGTAATGTTATACATCATACAGTTATGTTCTACAGACCCGGGACAGATGCAAGTAGATAATTAATTTATGTTCATGCACAATTTTTGTATCGTGTAGAGATCACGCCCGCGATCCCTGGTGTATGCATTGAGCTACTATTAGTACGTCAGTAGGTACATATATATATATTTCTATGGGTGTATGAGACTACTTATTAAACATTCATTAAAGTCATCGTCTGAATAATATACGAGTAATAGTAAGTAAGTTTTTATATTTACTGTTATCCCTATTATGCTGAGATGATCGGTTTCGGTTTCCAATTTTATTGTTAACATTTTCAACCAAATTCGAAACATTCTTTTATCTGGAAAATAATTCTTGCCTAGTAAATAAATATTAATTGGACTCACAATGGTGTTTGTTGTCCAATCAAACAAACCAAAGTAGGTAGTAAAAATTTACAGGCAATTAACATGTAGGTGATAATTGATGCAAGGTTACAATTAGTTTTTCCTTCATTCACACTTTTATATTTTTATTATACTATTGAAATCAGACTAACCAAAGAACTTATATTATGCACATGTAAAAAATCGTATAATAAAACTAATAAATAGGTATATTCATTATTGAATATATAGGTGCTTGCAATGTTTCTTAGCTACATTGTAAGTAAATATTCATGGTTTCGCCTCCGAGAAACAGTGGCTAATCCGGTCCCATTTTCGATTCCCACCTGGAATCTGGCAGGGCTTGAGCGCCACGGTATAAAAAAATATAATATGAAAAAGACTATCAGACTATCATTATCTGCTTAGCATCCTGTAAGTTTGCTGATACACATAATAGTCAAGTTGTTTCTTGTAAGAGCCACTTGGGAACCAATCTTTTTTTCGATCCCTCTGTGGTGTGAACACAAAACGTTTTCCGCCGTGCGGTTTGATTCATTGTTAGGTCTTCTATTTAGGGTGCCCGTGGTTTACGCCATCACGTAAAATGGTCATTAATTTTGTATTGTGCTTCGTTTCTGCCGGTACGTGACCGAAATATTTCGAGAGCTGTTTTAGTGCTACGGTTCTGAAAGTTTTTAATGCTGCGGTCATTTAGTTTTGATTTAAAACAAATTAATCCTATTTATAGTATAACACGTACTTACATAATATGGCATTCAGTTTGTTTATTAAGCGCTTTTAACTAATTGTATTGTAACTACTTAGACTAAGACAATCCTTGAACATTATTCACACAGCGCCGTCTAGCACAACTGGTACCTACCGGCTACCATGGGTGCCAGCCACGCAATGAATATAAACATTACATGTATCCTTTTGGTATTAAAAAATGTACATAGAAACCGAGTAACCGACAGACATGTTTATAACTTTGTACCGTAACACCAAATTGGTTATCTATTGTTTTGTTCGATGGTGCATTTGTGAGCATTATATTTTTATTTTCAAAATGGTCGGTTTTCATGCACCCTTAATATTTTACATAAATCTATCTATATGTACGGATTTTGAGGCACGAAACCTGATTAGCTGACGCCACTCCCAAATCAAGCTAAACAGTAACACTGTTTAACTTGAGGGGCCGCAACCCTATCTCAAGCTAGCGGTCAAAAGACATTTGCTTTAGATCTCCTAAACTGAAAAGCTTGGTGGTACATATTAAAAAATTGAATCGTTATGTAGCGTTAAGTAGCGCTGAATTTTAAAATTTTGCAGATCTATCTGTTACCTAAATACAACACTGTCTTATTACAATTGCGCATTTCAATACGATTGAGAAACAATTTATTTATGAGGGCGACCTTTTTAGAGCTCACTATCGGCATACATAAGCCTGACATGAGGCGTGAGTCAAGACGACCCAAATGGACGGCCGATCTATGAGGGGAAAGTGATCGTTGCAGCAGCCGTTATGCAACCCATGGCTTCTCAATAGCATGATGTAACAACACCTCCTTCGAACACTGTAATTAGATCGGAATTTTCGGATTCGCGTGTGAATTTTGACGGTCTACGTACTTTTGTACTCTTAAGTTATATAAGGCGTTTTTTGCTATTGTTAAAAGTTGACCTAATTGGTGAGTATAGACCGTACATTACTTGAAAGCTAATAGACGTGATCAGCTGTGGTTCTACTGCATTGTTATTTCAGGTAGGAGTCCAAAAAAAAATTGCATAGATGTACTAATTGTCACGTCGGCAATCTTAGGTTTAGATGGTAGAATAAAAAAAATAAGTACCTACAAGTGTACCCTGACTCAAGTGTCACATTCGTGGCCCTAACTCCAACCATGCTTCGCTTACTTGTCATGCAATTCCGGTTAGGAATGTTCAGCCACGACTATGGTAGTCGTTCTACTACGCTTTGTTGCTAGAATCAGCTGTTAAGATGGAAAAAGTCTTAATAATTTCCCAGGTTATGAAATATTAGGAACAAAAGCAAAGCTCCTTTAGTTTTCGTAATTCTTCATTAATAGATGTTTGTTTTTCTAAAACTGGAATAACGGTGTATCTTTAAACCCTAATAGGCCTCACAAAGTAGCAATACACCCTCTAAAACCTTAACTTGCAGTTCAATATCCATGAATTGTACAGCACCTATGTCAACGTAAGCTCGCGGGAAGCCTACATCAAAGCGAAACTGCGGCTTGAACCGACTGTACACTGTGAATACCCTGACACATTGAGATTCTGGGATACTTTCGATATTAATATAAAATAAAATAAAAAATAAGCCCGGCCTTGAATTTTTCGCGGGCAGCGGGGCGGCAACGGCAGACTTATTGAATATCAGATGGGGATGGTGCAGAACACGAATTTTGACACGCCTGCGTGCTATTGGTCAGAAGCATACCTTTGACCAATAGCATGCGGGCGTTCGGGAGATTCGCGCGCACTATTGGTCACGTGCAAGTACACATGCTTGAACTTTCACCCTCTCCGTCGACCGATGGTCAACAAGTTTACCTCTAGACCGTGATACGTGGCGTATTTTTTAGGAAGCCTACACACGAAAATCAAAGGACAGAATGAAGAAAAACTAAGTAAGAGAAATGTGCTTATGTAATAATTTTTACGTTTACTACATATAAATATTAATCCTGGTACAGCTTAAATTACCGTAAGTTCCCTTTTATCATAAAGCGGATCTTTGTGGTACAAGCAGCGCCAAAATGGTTTGAACGTTCAAAACCACCAAAAATATCTGAACAAAGGTGCACAACAAATGATATTTACACCCGAAATTGTGCTAAGAGTGATTTTTGTCATGTTCAGATATTTTGAGTTGGTTTGAACACTCACATTATTTTGGCGCTGACTGTACAAAAGTCTCCCTGTAAAACAAATACCTTGGCAAATACCGTCTGCACTGTACTGGCACACCGCAGTTGAGTCAATATTGTCAAGCCACCGACTCGATATGGCTTCTGTGGTAACCCTAAACTTCGTGTTACAAAACCCTGCAGTAACATGACATTGTGTCGTTTTACAGCGGAACTAAAAGAGACAGGACATGTTTTTGTGAGTGAATACGCAGGTGTAGATTAAAAGTTGCTTTAGAAGAGCGTAATGTCTTTGAAGTTGTATCCTTAGCAAGTTTAAGAGTGTAGTTAAAAACTTGAGTTTATAATTTGATTTCCATAGCTTTTAATATTTTTAGCATATTTTAAGACGAACGTAAACAGTGACCCATTTTTTTACAGTTTTGCTTAAGGTTATGTCACCTTTAAGTAAGTATCAGCCTATTTACTGTCCCAATGCCTTCATCATTGAAATCAAGTCATCGTTACATTAATGGGTAGGTATTGGATTGGTGATCACAAAACCTGGGCTGTGTTCGAAAATTCCGATACAAATTGTTGCCTCACCCGGGAGTTGAACTATTAGACTATGTTAAAAATCGATTATGTATGTACTATATAAACTTCATGAGACTTTCCAATTTATTGACAGCCGGACACGATCCAGATGTCCATTACTCATGACATGATCGCCGCTTCCTATGAGGCATAGCAACTGTTCGTTGGCCTTTTGCCGGCTTCAAATCTAAAAAAAACAGTTTTGCTTGATATGACCGTAAATTTGTGTACCTAAGACATCAGGCCCAAATCCTACAAAAATACTACCTACTACTTCCAATCGCGGCTTCAACTCCGCGGACTACTAGGTATTTTAGTTATCCCATGGGAACGGAGCATTTTCTCGGGATAAAATCGGTTCAGTAGTTTAGGTGTGAAAGCATAACACTCAGGGTTACTTTCGGTTTTATAATATTATCTAGTATTTGATGCAAAAGTGCTGAACTCACTAGGATTTGTTTTATCTAATGTAGTTTATTTATTTATTTATTTAAAGGACCACCAACATAAGATACAGCAACAAAACATAATTTAAAGATAGATTAATTTACAATTTAGGCTGACTGTCTTAAAATAAAAGGTAGCCACAGCATGCATTGTAGCTTGTAAAAATAGTGATACTTAACTTAGTTCATGACTAATCGCAAAGGGTTAAGGTAAACGTTTTCTAAACCGAATCCAAATTCTTCATACCTAATAAACTAACATGAGCTGTATTACTCGCATCAAATATTTCATCAAGTCACTTCGATTGGTTATTACACCTAAGTACTTCCCTTAGATATCATTACACCTTTATGAAGAGGTCAACATCAAACAAGAAATTAATGTTACCTTAATCTTTCAAGCTTGTAATCTACACGTCAATCCACCCGCGGCTTATAATTTTCGTAGGCGTGTTTCGTATTTTTTTACCGAGCGAAATGCAATCTGATCAATATTTGGAGGTCAGAGATAAGATCTCGGCTCGGAATAATCCGGGACATCTTTAATCGGCCGGCTTGTTGACCTGGAGGAATTCGTGAGTCCGTTACGGTCGACCGCATAGTAGGGCTACCAGATCACCACATGTTATTTTGAACTCACAGTGATGCAACTGGGAAAGTACAGTTCTCGCGTACAATTCCTCAATAATTTCAATAATGTACTAACATATTTTATTTATGGCATAACTCACTACCTTATTGACTGTATATCCCAAATAGATATAATTCATAGAGAAATTATTTGGTATTTAAAAGTTGTATTAAACGAGTTGATGAACTAGGAAAGTTAGCAACATAAAAGTATAATCAGAGCAACGTGTTTCGCTCTACTATAAACTAGAAGTACCTACTCTGGTTAAGCAAGAAAATTGATACCGATAATGATGATGGAAATCTTACACAAACTTTAATAGAAAGTATACATGATGTTACTACATCATAGGTACACTACAGCTGCGTAGAGAATTCTCTAAATTAAAAATATCAGCGAAAAAGAACAACTTGTTACATAATTTATAATTTACATGTATTTATTATCTTTTTAGCTGTCCAAAAAATACAAAAGTAGCATCATAGTAGTAGACCCATAGTTCGGCAACTTCTATCGTCTTATCGTTTTCGTGTTATTAAAAACCGCGAAGAAGCATATGTATTAGAACTAAACAAGCCTTTGAAAACAAATAGGGGATAATGCCCCCTGTACCATATAAATTTCGGCTTCAAATTGTTAAAATAGGTAAAATGCAACATTTGACATAAGGTACGCTTAGCTTTCTGTCAGAAAGTCTCACTGTACATTAAAGTTGTTAAAACATTAAATGTGACAGTAACAGACAGTTCTGCTGCGGAGGAATTCCGACAGAAATAATATATCGGCACACCACATACGTACGTGGTTACTTTACTGTTATATCCTTCGCGGTGCCACAGGGGCTCGAAGTTTCGCGTTCCTCAGTTACCTACCACTTATGAGCCATTATACGGCCGACTGATTACGCAATACTCACTGTTAAGGCTGAGTAGACAAACACGGTGGCCGGGGATAAAATTTAATGTGTGTACCATACTTAAAGTTAATTGATTTTCGCGGAAAACGTAAAATTCAATTGGTCAATTGATTTGCCAATATGATGGGATCTTATTCAAGTTTAGATGTATATGGGTTTGTAATAAATGCAAAAGATTATTTTGTCGTTGTCTTTCTACAAAGATTTGTAGCAAGGACATCATTAAATTTTAACGAAGTTCTTTACATTTTTATTCCTTGCCGAAAATTAACTAAGATGTAATATAAGGTGCTCTACATAACAAAATCTAAATTTGAAAAAATGAACAAATCCGAAAAGACTTTTTTTTGTCACAAAACACTGGCTACCGCATTGCTTGCTGCTTTTATTTTGTATAGGTACTATGCCCTAATAATAACACTCAATGCTAACACCATAAACATTGCTCCCAACTTGACAGTTACGTTATTGTTACGTTATAATGTATTCAAAAATTCAAAAACATTCTAAAAAGACGGTCTAAATTAACACCGGTAATAGGACAGAAATTGCCTGCTTGCGTGTTTTGGGAGGGTGCGGTACTTGTACGTTTAGGCAATACGGGGTAACATGTTAGGGTTGTCAGAGTGGATTTAATTTGCAATGTACTGGAAATAAATAAACTGTCAACTAAAACCTGTATAAAAAATAACAAACATACATTTCTAAAGTCTTCTCCAATATAATAATAATTATGTTTTAAACAACACTGTTCGCCTGATTTGTTAAAAAGATAAAAGTTTGTAGTGGGTGAGTAGCCACCTAAGCCCACATTTTATCTTTTTAACAAATCAGGCGAACAGTGTTGTTTAAACCTTTTTATATTTATTAGTGGTCATTTCACCCAATACTTTAGCCGATTGTAGGTGAGACTATTCCAAAGTTTGGGCATCGTCATTTCACCCAGACATAAATTTTGCTATATCGCACTCTTTTTGGGATTTATATTTTAATAAATGTGTGCAAATTCTGGAAAACAAATGAATGTCGGGAAAACAAGTGTATGTCGGGAATGCTGTTTATTCTCGACCTGTTGCGGCAGTGGAGCAGGTCGAAGAAAAACTTTTAAGTAGAATCGACCCCTAAAAAGCACAATATTTTAAAAAAATCTACAGACAATTACAGCTTTGCCGACTCGAAGAAGAGCTAAGAAAAGACAGCAAGTTCCTGTGCAACTGTACGAGGTATCTAATTTATTTTTGTTATGTTCTTTATTGTGGATCTGGCACTGACTTAGAGCAGTAGGTAAAATATTCTAAGGGATTCTGATCATAAAAATATAGGTCACATTTTAATAACGTTACAAATATGCAACCCTGCCCTGTAGGAGCGGGTGTGGCCACGCATCGCTGGGCACTAGCAAACAATCGGGCGAAGCCGTTACACGCGTCAGCTTGCATGCAGCTTAATGCGAATGGGCCCTGTGCCCCGGACAATTCGACCTCTTCAAAGTTACGGTTATTGTTGCCTGTGCTCTCGCTTGCTGAGTGAGCCTCTCCCTCTGGCTTTCGAAACAATTCGCATTTCGAAGGACCAGTGTTTTCAAGCAAACTAAAATTGGGCTTTGCTGTAGTTGAAATGGCTTTTCTTTTCTGTGGGATCCACTTTATGGACTAAAGGCACTGAGGTCAATTATAATACGCGCGGCGTATATTAGTGACTAAAGGGTATGAAAATTAGAGAAGACTTAATTTTAGCACGTTGAGCGATGCTTCTTGAGGAGTTTTCTTCAGTGGTCACTTACCAACGTTAAAAGGCTATTTGCTCGTGCAGAAAATGAAGTAGCGTCACCTAATTTCACCTTGAAGGATATAGTGGAATAAACCATTATCGCAAGTAGAGCAACCTTAGGTGCAAATGATTTCAAGACAATATCGACAGTAATTTCCAGACAAAATAAAAAATCCACATTTTCAAAACCTAGGGCTTATACAAGGAATAAATTTGGGTTAAGCAGTCGATACAGAAATGAATATAATTTTCTTAATTGTAGTCGCGTTCTTCATGACTTAGAGTAGTGATTACTACGAGGAAGAAGCATAAAACTATGCACTTAGCATTTTGAAAGGAGTGGTTTGCCTTCCACATTTCGTATACTGGTGGTTGGGAGACGGCACTAAAGTTGTCAGCTTAGTTCTGGTTGATGTTTTGGCCAACTAAAACATAATATAGGTACTATTTTTAACTTGAGGACAGAAGTGGACGACAACGATATTGCTCCAAACTTAGGTAAGAACGAGTCTTTTTTACATTTTGTTGTTTTATTTATTAATGGAAATCACAAAAGTGGGAGTTGGGAATCACAATATTCCTTGTCGCACACGAAACCATATCAGTATCTAAGCAATTTGAAAGTCGGTAAATGATTAGTGGCTATAACCTAGTTGATAAAACGATATGAATGAAAAACAAATATTACCCGAAGAAAGAAATTCCAAGCAATAATAGCATAAGTATTCAAAATAGAGAAGTACAGACGCCGCAGTTACTAATGGCAGTCCAAGAATTTGAGCAAGGGTTTCCCACAGACCCGTTGAGATGGAAAGAGACGGCGATAGCGATCTCGAATCACGCGTGGTATGCGTCAAATTGACCATACGACTTGCTTTTAATAGGATTGTGTTGTATATTTGCATAATGTGAATATACAATTAATTTTGTTATTTGTATTAAGGATTAAAATTTTAATTTTATTTTCAGATAGAATGCTGTTCAAACCAATGGATTTTTAAGGGCAAAATATTTTAATGTAGCTGAAAACATAATATACGTAAACCTGTTTATTCAAATTCAATACTCACTTAACAACTGGATATAAATAACTTGTGTGCTCTTCTATGGATCAGGAATTACAAATCAATATTATATTCAATACCATATCTAAAAAAAAACAATAAGTGCAAGAACGTTATAAGTTACCATCGAATATAAGTTCATTATAACTTTCATGAAAAAATGAATATAATCAGAAATTACCTCTGCAATTTATCTTATTGGATTTTCACTTGCTTAATCCGGTAGCTGTCCCAAATCCACCTCACACATTACTAGTCACATTAGCTGCGCAAGCACGCGGTGCGCCCGCGCAAGGCAGCAGGGCAGCCTTGATCAAGGTATCTCGGCCGCCGAGACAGCTGATCGGCGCAACGACCCGTGACGTGTTGCTCGCTTTGTTGAAGCTTTGACACATTGTGCCTTACTTTCTTGTCTTAATCAATCAGTCATTCCACGTGAAAGAAGGTTGAGACCTCTGAGTCACTTCGTAATGTCTGTGCTGGGTTTTGATTGGTAATCAAAATTGGTCTATAGTTTTTGTAATCAAATGATAGAATTTTAATTTTAGTTACACATAATACAGTTCAGTTACAGATCCAAAACTATGGATTATTGACAAAGATCTTTATAAACATAATTTTTACTATAATATTTTCAAATTTAATAAGCAACAAATAATGCTTCTGCTTGACTAACTAAAATTAGATTGATATTGTTCTTATCAAACTCAAGGTCTGGACCAAATTTGATAATGAAAGGTTGAAGGGAAACAGAAATAAATTGTCGACGAGAAAAATCATAAGCTTCTTAAATCAGAGCTACCTCGTACCTCGTACGCATTTGTTCAAATTGAAATGGTTGACAGACTGAATATCCGGTGACAAAGGTATTCGGTCTAATAGAGATGTTGACGTAAAAGTATTAATTAAAATGAACATTGTTACAAACAAAAGGTTGTTTCCTTTTTCTTCTCCTCTACTTGAAAATAACTAGGTTACCAAGCCATGAAAAGAATGCTTTAACTGAGGCATGGAAAGAAGTTGATAGGTGGCTGTGTTCCAGCAAAATAAATATGAGAGCCGTACTTATTAAATAAAAGACTCGAAGACCAGAGGAGCCTACAATGTGGTAGCACATAGAGCGAAGCTTTCATATTTTGGTCGACGTCCGTGGCCGAGGTTCGGTCCCCCTCTGGGGCACTCCCTGGCTGTCGCTGTAAATATTCGTGGTAGAGCCTACATTGGTTAAGCTATCAAGGCAATCCACGACCAACAGCGACGTCAATCAGAAAAAAAGTAAAAAAAACATAAAAAAACGTAAAATAATAATAAATGGTATGATAGTAACTACTTAATAAAAGTTTTCTTTGTTTCTATCTTTTTTGCTTTTATTTCCAAAACAAAATCAGATTTTTATTTCTTTTATTGATCCTAATGTTTTCTGATTCACTTCATTATCCTTCAAGCGTCTTTCGTCTTTGACAAATAAGGCAACGGAAATCAGAATTTGAATTTTCATTGACTGAAAAAATATTGCGAGCTAACATAGGTACTTACCTATTGACGTTTTTTATGTGCGTTTTAGAATAATAATACATAAACCAAAAAAAAGTTTTATCTAATAATCGATTTGCATAATAAATTATTTTATTTAATCGATTTCGTATTAACTAATGGTAAAAAGTTAGTTTTATGTTTAATAAATGTTTATCTTCGTGATACGTAATCGTAATCTAACGATTTCCAACACAAAGTCCGAATTTGCTTAAGTTTAAGGAATAACCTATACAAGCAAAGTCCTCTTACACTATTTGGGTACAAAACAAACAAGAATATTCTTAAGTGATACCGCGTTAACGCGACTTGAGCTTCACAAGTTTCCGATGAGATTTAATTATAAAACAGCGTCTAAAGGTCCTGGTTAACGATGACTTTGATAACAGATAAGGCATACCGGACGGTACCAAGTTAACGATTTCAAAGGAATCTCATTAAAGTTGTAATAGAAAGAAGTCGGACGCTTTGCTTCGAGTGCTACACAATTTGATAATAAGGTTTACGAAGAACTTAACTTGACAGTGATAAATGGCCAGTTATGTCTTATCTGCTGAAGAGCTTGAAGCAATTGAGTCTTGAACGTTTAATTGGCTCGTTGAATGTTAGCTTCAGCTTATGAAATGCTGGATTGGTCTCATCAGCTATCCTTTGTAAGACGAACATCAGATGTTTGTCAAGATCAGTTTGCCAGAATGTAAACAAATGCGGAATTCCATTTGCAGTAGCAACACTTAAAATTTAATGTGGACAGGCCCTGATTAAGAGTTCTGACCGCCCTAGGCTAATTATGAGGACGCGCCCCCTCCAGGTGTGTTACGGACGGGTCTAAAATTAGGAACTGAGTAGAGTAGTATTATGAAAATTTTAACATGGTTCATACTACCTATAAAAGTTTTCAAATCGATCTGCAACCTCACGCATTATAAGACCAAAACCATGACAAGTGACTGCAGGCTACCAAGTAGTAAACCAAATCCATCTCGTGTTTGGCAGCATGACTTGTATTGGCTTAGTTTCTATAGACCCCTTAGGCCGCGTGGTCCGATCGGCTTGTCCGATCGATCGGACCACCATGTTTTTTATTTCCTGTTGGTTCGATTGATCGAACTCTAAAGTTCTCGTGGTCCGATTATCGAATTACTAGGACTATTCATTTCCTTATAGACCGATTGATCGAACAATTAGGTCGTTTTTTTTCCTGTTAAATCGATTGATCGGCCAACGATATTTTTGTCTTCGTTATTTTTTTAAAATTCATTTTAAGATCGTGAAATAACAGAAGATTGTAAAAACAAAAGAAAGCAAGTAGTAAAAATTTCTTCTTTTATTTAAAATTAATATTATAAAGACAAAAAAAAAAGGATTTTTTTAGTCATGTATTTTTTTAAAACAAATGAATATTATAAAAACATAAGAAAGAAAGTAGTGATGGTTTAAAGGATTTTTTTTGTTTTTTTTTAATTAAATGAATCCTATATAAATGCGTCTGGAAAATTCTTAAAATCATTTTTTTTGGGATTTTTTAATAACAAAGGAAGATCATAAAATCCATATGAAGTTGCAATTTTTTTTTATTTGAAAATCGTGTAAGTTTGTTAGTTACGTCTTGTTATTTATTTACGTAACATAAAAAATTGTAATGATTATTCAGAACCAAAATACGGTAGGGCCATTTTCACTACCTTCTGATAAGTGGCAAATAGCCGATCCGTCAAATATTTGTAACAAGTTTTTCACAAAAATATCATGTCAAAAATCTGTCAGATAAACTATCTGCTTATCAGGAGGTGGTGAAACCGGCCCATATTGTCGTACTAGTCCAGCGTACCTAATGAAAACAAAGCACAAACTCAACTCTTGTTTGCTTTATTGTTGTTGAAGTTGTTTGTACTCACAAATTCGCTATGGTCTCACAATTTGAAATCGATCGGACCAGTAGTTAAGATAGAAGAAGTGTGGTCGGACTAAGAGAATTTTTAAAAGTCTCGTGGTTCGAGCGATCGGACAAGATGAACTTTTAAAATGTCGTTAGTCCGATAGTAGGACTACAAGGATTAGAAAAATCCTGATGGTCCGATCAATCGAACCAGCAGGAAATAAAAAACATAGTGGTCCGATTGATCGGACAAGCCGGTCGGACCACGCGGCCTTAGGGCTATAGACAACTTAGTTTCTATTGCCATTGAATCGACTTGAGTTTTTTAAATATTTACTCTATAGAAAACATTTGAAACAGTGAAACATTTTTGCAACTGATTAATAATTTATTTGAAAATTATAGTATTTAAGTAATTATTATTAGATTATACAAAAGCCCTTTTCGTGCTTTTATGTTGTAGGGATAATAATTGTGTAATAATTTATTTCATTAGAACCAAATAAAAGTGAAGGTTGTCAATAAAAATCAACTATTTATAAAAAGTACAAAAATACGAATAATTTATCGTCGATAATCGATGGTTGCCACGATAATCGATTTTTTTGGTTCATTCACTTATCACAGCACTAATTATATTTTATGAAAAGCTGACAACACAGTAAACGTCAGATTTGGCCATAAAATTTTGAATCGTTTATGGGTAAAATAAGTGACGTCGGACGTGTGTGTGCCGCGTCGCTGGGTCGCAAATTGAGCTGAATATTATACTTTACTCGCTTACACTCAGGCGTATTTCAGTACATTTATCTCTTTCTCCGTTAAATTAGCCGGTCTCATTGCGCGCGGCAGCAAGCTAAGGAGCTGTTGCTGCGCTGCCGTGTCAGGCGAATGTCAGTTAACTTAAGATACATGAGTTACGCGTAACAAGTGTTTTTCGTGGTTTTTATGGGTCTTCTATCCCGTGTATAAAATATTATTTAATTATCTCTTACCGTTATCCCAAAAAATGCTCTAGAAGAAATTACGATTGACTACGATATTATGGTTAAATACTGTATCTTAAGTTACAGACAACGCTTGATGAGTCGACAAGACGCGATTATGGCAAACTCAGTTAAGTGTCTACTAAAATACATGACTTAGCCACGATAGATACGTAGTTTACTTATATATTATACTGTTATGGGGTAATTACTAAGACTTATGCAACTACATAATATTTAGACTGATTTAGTAGACCGGTAGGTAATGTTTTTGTTGATAAATGAAAAAGAAATACATTTTAGTTTATTTGAATACCATTTCCAGTTTTGTCATAATATACTTGTTATTTGATTACACCTATGTTCCTAATTAAAATATGACTGATTAAAATTAAGATTCTTATTAAAACCTACTTTTATTCTACCTCTCTAAACAAAATAATGCAGAAATGCATGTATGGCTAAATAATTCTTACTCAAGTTGTCACGGCTAAGTCATGTATCTTAAGATACGGCCCTTCGCGTAACAAGATTTGTATGAAATTCCTATCACGCCTATCTCCGTTTTTGGAAAAAAACATAGAAAATAAAGATAAAACAAAAAAGATAATTACATCACAATAATATGTACATCTTTACAATTCTTATGATATGAAATAAGTTTGGAAAAATCTCTTGAAACATAGATATAATGGCAATAAATGCAAAAAAAACTTTAGGAGTCGTTTACTCAAAACTAGGTTTTTTGAGATAACGGAGATAGGCCTGACACGGCAGTGCGTTGAGGAGTGTGCGGTGCGATTTTTGTTGAATTCGCCTCACAGAAACGCGCGTTTACGTGAAGATTGAAGATTATTTTGTATGGGAATTTCAAAAGGAGATGGTCCAGTTTTCTATGGAACTTTGGCCATCTCTTGTACATTATACCAAAATATAGCAAAAAGGCTATGAAACCTTACCTACATATTTATTTTTACAATTTATTCGTTGTTTTCTTGCACAAAGAAGATTAATGTTCATTTTACGGCAATACTATTTTAAAATGGCGTCGATTTTTATAACGGAATGACGGACGGAACGGCGGAAGGACCGCTCGGCTGTCATAAATGACAGATGACAGCTACTTTTTTCACGCTTGGAACCAAACGTTTTAGCTGATATTCGTTCAGAAAACTTATTCGGCTTTCCATGCGAATTCAGATATTATAAGTTTCATCGTTCCGAGCCATATGTTTTCTTTAGTGATTATTGATATCACAGTATTGTAATAGTTCTAGTGAAACAGTAAAACTAGGTTGGTTTTTGAATAATTGATAGATTACACTTCAATATGATTTCTGAACGTTCTGAAATATGGCGACAGAAATTGCCATCATTAAGTGAATGTGTAAAATGAAAAATATTTTTGTGCAGCCGAAAACGGCAAGATATATTTTTTTAAATATTTTTAGGGAGTTTTAGTGTTTTTTGGTCATTTTTTGGTTGACTGTACAAGAGATGGCCAAAATTGTTACATCTCCTTTAATGTTAAAATCAGGGACTCTCAAGCACACATTTAGTTTTAATGTTTTGTCTAGTTGAAATAAATAGGGTAGATGCAATGATGCTAGATTAGTGCATACGAAGACACGATTTCAGCGCCCCCTCGATCCTCGCGCCCTAGGCTGCAGCCTAATTAGCCTATGGGTAAATCAGGCCCTGAATGTGGAGCATACAGTGTGGCAGCACATTGAGCGATATTTCTGGTGAAGTGTCAGTCAAGCATTGGTCACTTACTGAACTGAAGCGTTAAATGGCAAACTGTAAAGGCCTTTTTTATGGACTATTTGTTTGAGTTGAGTAAAGCACACGGCAGACACGTGGCCTGATGATAGGCCACCACCTGATATTCCATCAAAGAAATTTGTATAACGTCCATCTAAGTGGAGTCTTTGTAGCTGAAGCAGTGTTCAGCAAAAATTTATACATATGTGTTTCAACTATTATACGAGTTTCGGTAACATTGTCGCCTAAACAAAAATACCATTGGCATTCGTTTTTGGTATTAGAAAGGAATAGATCGTTAAATTATAAAAATAAACCCAAAATATCCTAACTAAAAGTCACTACAAGTCTCCATCTTTCACTGTGAAAACTCATGGTTTATCAAATTCTTGTCTCAAATAAGACTGTTCTGTTCATCGTACTGCAACGAGCGAGCTTACAAAAATTATCTCACCTTTTTCCTATTGTGCTATTTCTACGAAGACTGTGAATAGGTGGTCGCTTTATCTGTGCTACAAAAACACGGTAATTCTAGAAGGTGACACCTCGCGTAACCCGATGCATCGGGTAATGAGGACGTGACTGCATCCGGCCCTTGTATGCCAAGAAACATTATAGCACTGTTGTCTTGCTAAAGTGCAATATGGCGATCGTGACACGTGGCATTGTGTCGTTGGTATAGTTTGGAAAAGGTTCACGATTAAATAATGCCTTGGAAAGTAATGGTTTGACGCACGCTTTTAATTTTGAGTGGCTCGATAGTTCATTAAATTAATGATAAATAAATATCCATGGATATTATAATCACAGCCCGCCGTTCAACCCCAAACTAAGCGAAGAATTATGTGCTCATTGTGAGGTTAAGAAAACCTCGCAAATGTAACACGTATAAGGAATTAACTACACAAAATAAACTGTTTTGATTCATTTCCTGTGAAGTATATGTTATAAAAAGACGACCGAATCAGCAGGAGGTACGACTTCGAAACAAAAACATATGCGGGCTGGAATTGATAAGATAATTCGAATTCAATATTACCGGCACGCTCAGAAGCATGAGTTATCCAACCTTTATTTTCCATTTTGTTAAGTTGCTGCAGTGTTTTGCTGTGAGTGTTTTGGAAATCCCAATTCTCGGGTACAACAGCCGTAGGTCGGGGGTTCGATTCACGCGTAAGATCTGGTTGACCATAGGAAATTTGCCAAGTCCGAGGGGTTAGCTGCGACCGCCACGGGTAATATCTAATCTGTGGTAGTGTTCCGGCTTTATTCTGTAACCAGTGCCATCAAAAATACTTGAACTCTTTAGCAAATTTAAGCTTGAAGATCCGAGGAACAAATATTGTATTAAGATAAATGAAACGGCAGATTTCACCTGTGGGGGATCCACAGGTGAAATGGCTGTGTACCGGCAATAATAATATGGGAGCCATACCTTTGAAATCAAATGTTTGAAAATCTTACAGTACCTATAGCAGCACATTGAGCGTTGCTTCCTGATCCCTCAATGG
This sequence comes from Mecyna flavalis, assembly GCA_949319885.1. Lineage (NCBI taxonomy): Eukaryota > Metazoa > Arthropoda > Insecta > Lepidoptera > Crambidae > Mecyna > Mecyna flavalis. The sequence goes on from OX439426.1 coordinate 9,239,996, forward strand.
AACAGCCGCATTGACCGCTCACCCACTAAGTAGGTGTGCTGCGTGCCTGTCTGCCAACTGATATGAAATTTAAAAATAACATTTTTATATAAAGTGGGTATAACAAATGAAGATTATCTCTGAACATGCGACAGTCGACCAGACTTGTAACTTGGTTACATAAAAACGAAATTACGGCAAACGTTTTGAACTGATGAAATAACCTTTGACCTTGTATTTTGCCAAGGTTGAGACGACATTTTGTGTAATACCATTTAGCGGCGAATGTTATTCTGTCACGAAAGCGATTCGATCAGTTGCTTTAACTGATTTGTTTATTTAGAAGACAGTCATCGCTTTGGTTAACAACCTTAGGCTTCGGCCTCGAATTTAGCGGGCAGCGGGGCAGCATCGGCAGCGGGAGGTCGGTAGCGGCGATATGTTTTGTATGGAATCCCATAGACCCGTTCTCGAACACAACGGGGCGGCAGCGGCGGTGCACGCAGGCGCACTGCGGTTCATCACTTGACAGCATCGTACCGCTCTTGACGGCCCGTGTCAAGCGGTGACCACAGTGCGCCTGCGTCTCAGAAAAAGGAAACTTTTCTGAGGCCTGCGTGCGCCGCCGTTCACGCTGCCGCCCCGCTGCCACGATATTCGAGGCCGATAGGTATTATAGCTACTATTTTAATTAAACCGACAAAGTCTAAAACTAATATAAGCTCGAGCTGTTTCTATAAAACTTACAATAATTTTGCTCGATCTGGGAATTAAAACTGAACCCGGAGATCATGTTTAGGTACTAAAACTACTACACCAATTAGGCGTTCATTATAAATTTATTATTTACATCACAGACATTGATTGGTCAAAAAGTAAGTAATGAGTGATGGTACCAATATAATACCCACAGAACAAGAAAATTTTCTCTCTGATACCAATCTAATTGACGCTTAATTTTTTGTAATAAATATTTTCCCGGAAAACTAAAAGTAAAACTAATTAATTTTAGAATTAATGCATAATAATTTGTAACTTAACTTGAAAAACTTTATAATCAAAATATTAACAGATGGTATTCTAGTATTTGTATCAACGATATTAGATATTTATTTTATTATTATTATATTATTTAAATTCGTTGATTTGTATTGAAAATTTAATAGAATTTCCTATCACGTTACTAAACACGGAATCTGCCTTGTCTTTCTCATAAATTGATATTATGTAGGTATTTTATTTTTTTCATTGCGTTTTTTTAAATACAATTACTTGTTTTGATGATTTAAAACGAGAAAGGTGATCCCCCTGTGAAATTAACCTCGTCTTATTTATTTCTCTCTAGGTGTACCAGTTAATTATAATGATAATCGAGAATTACATTCAAGGTAATTCAGAAACCAATACTTTTGATTAATTAGTACTAGGTACCTACTTTATGTTTATTTAAGTCATTAACTCATTACATTTGAGGCTATGTAGTAATTGCTCATTGCGTGTAAGGAACATGAAGTTCACCTTCGAAATATTTTGCCTTATTTGAATCGGTGCAGGTGAGCTGTTGACGGATTAGGCAATAATTAGGTATGAGTGGTGCTATGTCGTTCGTTTATTTTGGCAATGTCCTAAATGTAAAAGCAAGAAGCAACATAGAATAAATAAAAAATACCTTCTCGTAATGCTTATTACCCACAATGCAAGAAGATGCTTTTTGTATACCTACACCTTTTTTTTATAATAAAGCAGTCAGGATAAAAATAACAAATATTGTATTAACGCCCCCTGGCGGCCCTGGTTACAATTTACATTGCATTTTTTAAGCATACTAACCCCATCTATTGACAACTGCATTCTTTAAAATGTTTTCAAATACAACATGCTCTGCTTGTAGGTAGCTTTCCTGATAAAGCGCTTAGTTCAAGTTATTTCTAATAGATGGCAGTTACTGAATGTTTTTCGTAATTTCGAGTTTCATCTTTATAATGTTTTTTTTAGCTTTTGGGAATAAAGAAACAAATCACTTAGTAATTAAATAGTAGTTTTTTTCTACTAAATGGATAATATTAAATATCGATATTACTTATAATAATAATGTAAGTAAATGTATCTTATAATAATAATGTAACCTACAGTATTTTTTCTGGTCTGTACTAAGTTTTCTTTTCTCAGTATGCGTATTCTTATTTATTAATGAAAGAATTTTGGAAAATTACTACGCAATTTAAACGAGCAAAATGATTTTATTTTCCTATTGGTGCACACCAACTTCTCAAAATTAATAAAAATCATAATTTAATTTTCAAGCGTCATTCAGCAAGTCTTACCATTAGCAGTAAACCCGCTTTTAGTATCCTTAATAAAGAGGTTATATAAATTTAACAGCGCGGAACTAATTTTTCACTCCCAATCGCAGTCGTATGAAAATGCAACCAGTACAACCAATGGCATTTCTTGCAGCATTTCTAAAGAGATGAGAAAAATAACGGCAATTTCCCGCGCCATTGGCACCCGTCCCGAGTCTCACTGAAGACTGCGTTCTTGGCCATTTATCACGTCAGAGGAGCGAAAAAATCACGAGTTTACTGACCCGACGCTTTTCCATTTACAGAGTTTTCTCTCTTATCTCATCCGTGTAATGCCTAAACTCGATGTTGCACGGTCGGCGGGACTGCTACAGACACGATTCTCATACTCATTTTCGACACCGTTTCTTCAGTTCATTATAGTAGGTAAGAGTAGATTTTTTTTTACCGGAATCCATAATAATAAATAGATCTACTTCCGCCGTCTAGCTCAAAACTAAGCAATGCTTCTAAGAGTAATAATTATTATTTTATTATATTAATATCTATTAAAAAAAATTGAGCAAAATGTTTATCACCTAGTTTGTTAACCAGAGTGGTATTCGAACCCACAACCCATGGCGCATAGGGCAGGGTCCTTTGTATTTTCTTTGTGGCAGGGTCTCTATCAAAGGCGGCATATCGGGCAAGTCAAAATGAATGCGCTCGATCAACGATAACATTATTTAGAAACATTACAATTTTTACGTAAATATTGTAATAAATTTCATCATCATCATCTAACTTATGAGAATTGCTCTTGTCAGTAAAGCAATTTCCATTTCTCTCTGAACTCTGCCAGCATCACTTCCTAACGTGACTGCTGAGTGTCTTTTCATCTTGATTTTCCCCATTCCCTGCCTTTTTTTTTCTTCCATTCCAGTTTTGTTTTTATGAAATGTCATGCATGAGCATGACGTATAAGGTGTCCCATTATTTTCCCTCTTCTATTTTTTGTTGTTTCCGTCCGCTATCTTTAAAAATCTTTTCTTCTAAATAAAAATGGGTAAATCAAACGCCGTAATGCGTATAAAATGCAATTACCTTCACCGGGTGAATCCTAGCGGATAGCTCACGTTTCCTCCACATAGCGAGTTTGTGAGTATTCAATAAATATGTATTACAGATTACGGACAGCGTATAACATATTTGACTTCACATCAGGAAATATATGAAATTGGTTAAATCGTTTCAAAAAGTAAATCTTGTTACTTGTTTAAGTTATTGTAGAGTCGAACTATTTTTTAATTTCTCTCAGCTTTGTGTTTCGTTAATCGTTGGTTTTGTATCAGTTGCCCTTTGCAAGAGCTTTTGCAAAAATAGTTATGTAGACTGTACTACATTTATATTAATTAGTAGAAGAGGTATAAATGATGCCTGATGAAAGATAAAGTCAGAATGTCACTGACCAAACGTTTGCAAATATGTGAAATTTCTGCAATCAATTTTCAGCTTTATGTCTATCACAAAGTAATTTTATTCAAGTGAGACTTTTTTAAGCGTTGCAAAAATTTATCCGTGGGTCACAATAATAATAATAATAATAATAGTCATTTATTTCAGGCAACAAACCCATATAAAATTACAAAATTTAAAATACACATAAAATATACAATATACAATAGAGCTTCACACAAAATAAAAAATAAGATAAGAATACAAAGCATAAAAATCATTAATACAAAGAAACACAATATTGAAAATGTGGACTCCAAGGCCAATCCCACGGGCAGGATGCAACTGCACTTAGCGATTATGCAATTACATCCAGCGCGCGAACATGGGTGAGTCCCAGCGGTCTGCCATCACCTTTAAGATGCCGTTAGAACTGGTTCGCAGCCTATCACCGCTTACGGATGATGGCGTGAAATCCGTCTACATGCCTCTCTGCGAGCATAAAAGAGGCACTGCAATGTCGCGGCAGGCCGAACAGCACCCTAAAAGCGTTGTTATATTGGACGCGCAAAGCGCTGTACGCCCGCTGGGTATACTTCACCCACAGACTGCAGGTGTAAAAAGTTTGGCAGTAGGCCTTAAAAAGCGTCACCTTCACCTGGTCACTGCAACCTGCAAACCTGCGGGCGAGCATGTTACAGCGCACGGACAGCGCTCTGCGCTCCCGCTCTATATCCGCATTATCACTGAGATCCTCGGTAACCCAATGACCCAGGTACTTAAAACGATCTACTCTTTTAAGAGGGGTGCCGCACAGAAATAAAGAAGGTACACTCGCGTACGTTTTAGTACCAGCTTTAAACACCAGCACCTCGCTCTTTTTAGCGTTGTACCTTAGTCCTTGCGTTGCAACATACTGTTCACAGATATGGAGTAACCTCCTCAGGGCGCTAATCGATGGGCTCAGCAGCACCATGTCATCAGCGTAACTTAAGTTATTTAAGCACACCCCATCAACGTGACAGCCAATGCCTGCGCTACTGAGCTCACCGATCAACCGGTTCATGTATAAATTAAAAAGTCTGGGCGAGGACAACCCCCCCTGCCTCACTCCGACTTCCAACCTATAGGAATCGGAACACTCTCCTGCCCATTTAACCACATTATTTTGGTTACAATACCAATACTTAAATATTGACACAATATCAGGTGGAATGTCTGTTTCAGTTTCCATTTTATGCCACAAGACCTTATAATTAACCAGATCAAAGGCTTTGGATAAGTCTAAGAAACAGGCATATACTGGCGTATTTCTTGCAGTATAATATTGGACAGTCTCCTTGAGACACAGGATGGCACTCTCAGTTGAAAGTTCAGGTCTAAAACCAAATTGAGCATCCTTAAGGTCAATGTGCCTCTCCAGATGTTTATCAAGAAGCCTGTCCAAAACCTTCGCAATAATAGTAGCCAATGATATCGGCCTGTAATTTGCCAAGTCAGAAACGTCACCAGTTTTATTTTTTACAATTGGCACAACTACAGTATACATTAACTCATCTGGTAAGTAACAATGACTAATACAGAGGCAGAAAAACATAGCAAGAACCCTAGGTAAATGAACCCCTGCAAATCTCAAATGCTCAATGCTTAGCCCGTCATGGCCAGGGGCGGATCTTGAATTTGTGGGGCCCTGGGCTAATACTGCTTAGGGGCCCTACCTTATTACTCAACCAATTGCCATTTAGTCAAAAAACTGTTTTCTGCAGTGATGTACGTATACATTATAATATACATAATTATGTTAAGTACTTACAGGAAGAAAATAGGAAAACAATTTTTTTTATTTATTTATTAAAACATTATGTATTTATTGCAAAATAAATTGACAGGTTATGAATGGTTATGTTATATAAATTATACAAACTTTCTGCATTTTTGTGCTGCAAATTCTTTTTTGGTCATCGCACTGTAATGTAAGTCCTTTGTTAAATCGCAGTATAAAAGGAAAGAACTGCATAATCATCTTATCCAAAGCAATGTTAAGCGTGTCTCTTATAAATTTTTTCTACGCCGTTTACTGAGACTTTATCTGAAAATTTTGAAGTAATGCATCTCTAATTTATGTCACTGTAGTCTGTTCCCACACTAGTATACTAAATTTTTAGCTTTCTCTTCGTATTCCTTTTGCTTCTGATCTGATCGTTGCTATATGTTTTTCACGAACTATTTTAATGACACAATTAACTTATTGCCTTCACTAATTAGGCCGTCGGAAATAGACATTTAAAACGCAAAGCGTGATGTAGTTCTGCATTTTTAGTATGTTGTAAGGGTCTATTATGGTAGTGTGAATTCTAATTTGCAACTTCGGAAAACCTGTGGAAACTGAGAAAATCGAGAAAATCTTCGAAATTTTGGGACTTTTTTCACTATTTGCTCTCTAGGGCCAAAACTACGCTTTTATTGCGAATGATGTATTCTACACTTATAAACTGTATTAAAATCCTTGCAATTTAAGCCTAATAGCAACGCTATTGACTCCATAGGAGCCAAGCTGTGGCACTTTTAAGTTGACCAATATTTTTCGAAATAAGAAATTTTCAGAATACTCCCACTTATTTCGTGAAATATTGGCAAAACCACTTGGCCTTTGAAGAAAGGTCACTCAAAATGTTTTGTAGTACATTTATTTAACTTTTATTAGAGCATAAAACGAAGTCTGTAGGACTAGCTGTTCCCTCACAATCTCAAAAAAACGAAAAGAAGATTAAATGGGTTATAGAAACAAAAGTCTATTATATTGAGTTATTGGAAATTAGACAGGAATTTTATACATAGTAGTGGGTGGAGGTCAGTTGCGATCTGACTGCATGCCCCTCTACATCCCTTTTTGCATTTGGAGGGTTTCATTTTTAGACAATCGCAGTTTTTTCGGTTTATCATCATTGATTTTATGTTTTTCCTAGAAATTAGCTTCCAAATCAAACTTCAAGCGAGCCTAAACGATCGCAAATGACCTCTACCCACTACTATTTATAACATTTCTGTCTAATTTCCAATTACCCAATATAATATCTTTTGTTTCTGTAACCCATTTTACCTTCTTTTCGTTTTTTTTTTGAGATTGTGAGGGAACAGCTAGTCTCACAGACTTCGTTTTGTGCTCTAATAAAAGTTAAATAAATGTACTACAAAATATTTTCAGTGACCTTTCTTCAAAGGCCAAGTGGGTTTGCCAATAATTCACGAAATAAGTGGGAGTATCTTGAAAATTTCTTATTTCGACAAATATAAGTCATCTTCAAAGTGCCATAGCTTGGCTTCTATGAAGTCAATAGCGGTGCTTTTAGGCTCAAATAAAAGTTAAATAAATGTACTACTAGTAATTGTAGTTCAATGACTACAAAATATTTCCAGTGACCTTTCTTCATTCATAGGCCAAGTGGTTTTGCCAAAATTTCACATAATAAGTGGGAGTATCCTGAAAATTTCTTATTTCGACAAATAATGGTAATCTTCAAAGTGCCATAGCTTGGCTCCTAAAGAGTCAATAGCGCTGCCATTTGGCTCAATTTACAGGTAATTTAATACAGTTTATAAGTGTAAAAAACATCATTCGCAATAAAAGCATAGTTTTGGCCCTGGAGAGCAAATAGTAAAAAAAGGCCCAAAATTTCGAAGATTTTCTCGATTTTCTCAGTTTCCACATTTTTTCCGAAGTTGCAAATTGGAATTCATACTACCCTAATAGACCCTTACAACATACCAAAAATGCAACACATCATGCTTTGCGAATTTAATGTCTTTATCCGACGGCCTATTTTGTCTCTATAACCCATTTTTCCTTCTATTCGATTTTTTGAGTGAACTACTAGTCTCACAGATTTCGTTTTGGGTGTTAATAAAAGTTAAATAAATGTACTACAAAATATTTTCAGTGACCTTTCTTCGTGGAGCTAGTGGTTTTGCCAATTTTGCGAGAAATAAGTAAGTAAAACCTGAAATTTTCTATTTTCGAGAAAAATTGGTCATCTTCGAAGTGCCATAGCTTGACTCCTATGAAGTCAATAGAGCTGTGATTGGCCTCCAGTTGTAGGTACTTTAATACAGTTTATGAGTGTAGAGAACATTGTTCACAAAAATGCATAGTTTTGGCCCTGAAGAGCAAATAGTAAAAAAAGTCCCAAAATTTCGAAGATTTCATCGATTTTCTCAGTTTCCACAGGTCTTTCGAAGTTGCAAATTTGAAATCACATTACTCTAATATACCCATTCAACATACTAAAAATGCAGAACTGCATCACGCTTTGCGAATTTAGCCCCTTATTTTGTCTATTTCCGACGGCCTAAATAGCTAAACCAGGGCTCTACTTTTTTATTAACAGCTACATTAAATCTCTCCAAAATGTCTTCCCAAAAAACAATCAAAATTGCAGTTTCTGGTTTCGCCAGTTTGTTAAATAAAGGGGTAAAAATTTTTGTATGAAGGCTGGCTTACCTACTAGTACCGCCATTTTGAAATTTTTCAAAAACGCGTTCACTTGAAATTCTTTCACAAGTGGATATTTTTTTCAAAATAGCGTTTACTTATTAAAAAATTTATATAAAAATTCTTTCAAAAATGGATACCTGATATCAGTACAAACATAATAAGTCAATAGACGAAATCCCGTAAAGGGTCACGTTTTATTTAAAATATTTTTTAAAAAGGCTTCCAAAAGCTTCACTAGATGGCGTTGAACGAAGTATGTACATCTATTGTTACCTCTTGTTTTGTATCTAGGAGCCATAGTCTTTACGCTCTGTTTTTTATTAACAATTCCGCCAATTGTAATTTTTTCGGGAATGAAAATGACTTATAAACAAAACGTTCCGTTTTATGAAACAAGTCATGTCGAAGTAAACTTTATAACGTTTCGTTCCTTGTGTGTGACTGCATAGGTGGAACGGCGCCATCTATTGAGAACTAACAAAACGTGCTGTCAGCAAATCGCCCATTAAGTCTGTAGTTTGTTTGACAATACACGTAATATACCGACCGAAAACAATCGACGGGGAATTCCCTGTTGCGTTTGATAGATGACGTTTGACACACGAGTTAATTGATCGCAGTGTTGCCAACCTTATGATCGGTTTTTTTTAATTCTAGATATTTTTTATTATTGACAATATCGTCTATTGTTTTCATTTCGGTTGGGGGCCCTCTGTATCCACGGGGCCCTGGGCTGCAGCCCAAAAAGCCATTAGGTAGATCCGGCCCTGGTCATGGCCCGGTGATTTACCACGTGACATATTTCGTATGACCGAATCTATCTCCTTCGCGGAAAATCTGATATTAACTTCCCCGGTGGGGTCACCAGCAATGAGCATCTGATCCGCTGCTGGGGTGGCCGGAGGTTGCGCTACAAAGTGCTGCCGTAAAATTTTGCCTTGACAATACAGTAAAATTTTGCTTTTAAAATAAATTACAATTAAAATATTGAAAATATATACACTTACAATTTTTTACTTGATCTTTAGATTTTTCCTCAATTTTGAAGAATGTGTACCATGTGCACTCAGGCCGGATATGAAACATCTCCTTTGGCGCGCTTTCCAATGCATTTGTTACCTGTGCGAGATCACACAAACTAAAAGAGAGCTAGGCGGTACCTCCATTCTGAAATTCTGCATTACTGCCATTTTCACGAAATTTCTCTCGCATCCTAAGGTGTTCCACCCTTTCACAACGAATATTGTGGGTACATCAACTAGAGTAAATCAAAAGATTTTATACAACCGGAATGTCAAGTAGTATAAAAGAGATATCTGGATTCCAAGAACGCAAAATTGATTTTGTTATGCGAATAGGAACCACTTTACTCTTTCGCGGTTATTGTGTAAAAAGTTAAATTGAGTTGCTTAGTTAGCTTCGTAACATTTAATAATCATTTCCAGTAAAGTACATAATAGTTACAGTTGTTCGGCTTAAGAAAATGATTCATTTCCAAAACTGGTACTGACAATTAATAAAAAACAAAACAAAATCTAGTTTTGCGCAGACGTTCTGGAGTATTGCGCGCGCATATCGGCGATAATATTCAAAGATAGATAAACAAAAATTTCTTCAAAGCAATTGTGTGTTTTTCGTTCCAGATTGCATGTTATTCATTTCGTTATCATTGACTTAAATGTGTCAATACTCCGCGGCGGCATGGCGGAACCACTACACCGTGACAAGCTTTTTATTATGTTCTATTTTAGTAAAGCCTATCATTGAGTAAAACACATCACTCAGCTCTTTTGTTTTCACATTCTCAGCCCGCTGTTTTTAATAATCCACTATAATGGCATTTGGCCGCGATTCTGTCGTCCGCACATCGGGTACTCCATTAATACTGTAAGTGGCTGGTTGTCACATTCGCCTGACATTCATTGCTCATGTCTGTTACATAGGAGTTCATAAAAAGGATAAGGCTAGCTTTGCCGGCTCGCGGGGCAAATGAAATATTTTCTTTTCATAGAATTTCTCCCGAGGCTATATGAGAGTGCACGCACGAGGGGATCCAAGGTGCTTATCCGGAACGATCTCTTTTCTTTCCAACTTAAGATTCAGCACATTACCCTAAATGCGAAGCGACAACTAGGTGCGAGTAAATAATGCGTTTTGCGTAGTCTGGGATTCGTCTGATATAAAAACAGATTTGGGATAGACAATCACGTCGTTTACATTTACCATGATGGTGGAATCGACGAGTCCAGTAAGATTAGGTAGACTTGTCAGAGGTTTGAGGTTATAATATTGTTTATTACTTAGTGCTCACAATTTTGGGTCTTTGAATACGGAATATTTGTTTATAATTTTAATAAGTAAAAAAGTAAAATGCTCTTCATTTGTCATTACAAACAGATACACATTCAGTTGACTCATCAGTTTCAAAGGAGCCTATCACAACTAAGAAGAGACCGTTCGGAAAATTGATGAATGCATAACAATATTTTTCGTTTAAAATGTACTTCCCTTGCATTTGAGATGACCAGGAAACGAAACGCTTCCTAACCCCAACATAATGTATACAGTTAACTTTTTACTTTCCATGATTTGTTTTGAAATGAAAATCGCGAATCATGTTTTATGTATGCTCGTTTGTGAAGTACAGGAGTTAGTAGAATATTTTATTCATAACTTTATGTTTGCACTGTATTATAATGGTGCTATTTTTGTGGTTGTTCAAACATTTAATTATTTAGTTTGTAAGCTAGCGCTTGTGGTAATAGTGAGTGATGGTACACCCACCTCCTAATCGGAAAACTTATTTAGACCTTGGCCAGTTTCACATGGCCACTGACTGGTAGGTAATATAATTGGACTTGCCAAATTTTATATGTTTGCTTGCTATCCATAACTGATTCTTACAAAACGCTCGGTGAAAAAAGACCATAGGGAGAAATGAATACACTCGAATGCTAGAAATAATATTAATTTTTGGGATTGTCCTTACAAATCCTAGCATGCAATAGATGACAATAAAAATTTTGGTCACCAATCCAAATTAAAAATTGTGAAAACACTGATATTTCGTAAACCAACACCCAAACTTAAAGGTAAAATTATCTCACTACCTTATTATTTATTACTCATCAACCTAGTATAAAATAACAATATATTTCTCAGAAAGTGGATGTAATTTTCCGCAAGAGAGGCTTCTAAACCAATACAGAACAGGGTAAACCTACTTACTTGGGATAAACTACCCTAAACTCATGCTTAAGATCCGCCGCCCTAAGCTTTACTTACTCAGGCTTTGTAAGAATCCTAATAATTTACCTTTAATAGTTTATTTATCGCCTTGTTGGGTTAAAGATTTTAGTCACGATAATTTTGCCGTTATTGGTCGCTTCTTAAATTAGGCCAAAAGATGTTGTCACTCAAATACTTAATACTTAATCACGGTTTATAATAAATCACAGGATTCTAAACTAGCTTCTCATCAGTCAGATAAGAATGAAACTATTGAACTGAATCAAACCTTTTTGAAAGTGATAAAATAGTACATCACTTTAGGACAAAAAACCCCTAAAGAATATTCAGGGGTACAATCGTCCCAACACCAGAATCAAGATGGGTCCAGTTCATCATCATCATCATCATCAGCCTATAGATAGTGTGGGCCATACTCCACCACGCTGGCCTAGTGCGGGTTGGTGGAGGGTCCAGTTGCCCACTATCAAAATGAGAAAGAGTGGAAATGGTCCCCGGTTCCAGTTTTGGACTAGGTCGAGATGTCCCTTAACCCAAAATAGTCAGTATCTAAGTTATCTGACAGATAATTTATCACAATAATATTTTTTTTATTAGAAAAACAGACCCTGAGATATATAGCCTTACTGCTAAAATTAGAAAATGTTAGGTTAGGTTTTGCTAGATAAAAGCTAGCAAAGAATTGAAATTTCAACTTTCCGGTAGGACATAGTTTGTTGATTAGTGAAGTGTACCGGTGCAAAGCTATATAGCCAGTGGCCAGTTTGAAACAAATGCTTCATTCAACAGTGATCTCTATAATGAAAAGTTAAGTCTCGACGCAGAGTCCAATTGTTAATTTTGTAAAGTTCAGTAATGTTCACATTTAGGAATGCCGTTTGTTTATTCTAAGAAACCTTATTACGGTGCTTGGAATAAGCTATGCAAATACTTAAATCCAACAGCAAAATTGCTTCTACTTATAGCTTGAATTTATTAGTACGTTAAAATGCTTGAGTATGTGTTAACTGTTTGACTGGAAACGCTCGGTCTCTTAGACCGACTAAAACTGTTAATATAACACAACTTTGTCGTGAAGTTGCCTGCTGAGGAACTTTATCTAACTTCTCTATTCTTTTGTAGTTTTGAATCAACTCTGCGCTCAATATATGCTGTATCGAATCAAATTGCAATATTCGATTTCAAGTTTGATAAATGTCTTATTGTTTTGTTGTAAAATTTTATTATCCGTTTGACGACCAATAACAGTGCCTACATATCTTAAACCCTTTTGGATTTATTATTTTTCACCTACGCTTGCGTCATATCTCAGATGACGTCTAAATATTTTTTATTTCGCTCCCATTTTATTGGATTAATTATAATGGAACCTATATAAGTTTTCTTAATTAACGGAACGCGAACGCGAACCAAATCACTATAAGTTGTATTGTAATAACTAAGATGTAATAACATTTATCTGAGATCTATGTTTATTCCGAAAATAGACATGTATTTTTATATAATATTTACTTACAGTCTCACCAATAACTACTATAACGTTTACTAACGATTACAATTATAAACACTTTAGTAGTCTTACTAAATTCGAGAATGCATAAACGCTACTTTATAGTGCTGCATTGTCAGGTCTTTTAGACCGCGTCCAGAGAAGAAACTCAGAATAACAAGGCAGTAGTCATCGGTTAAGTGTCAGCCGGTCATAACGAGCCTCACGAGTCGCCGTCACGACGTAAGCTCATCGGCCGATTGCTTTATTTTATTACACCCATCCACCCTCAATCCTGTTTTATTGCGTAATTAATTTCACACGTTACGTCTCCTTATTCCTTAGGCACAGATTAACCGAATGGTGACCAGCTGTCCCTTAATAGTTACTCGCATATCTATTTTATTGAAGATAAAAGTATTTTACGAGGACGTTTGTAGACACATTTCCTCCGGAATTTTTTGGTTGTAGGTGAAGGGAATTCTAGTGAAGACAGGGCATAAACTCTGACCCTCATATTTTAACTTTATCCTTTTTAGAGGTAGGACATGGACACGTCTTTGCCGCAAAATATGTAAAAACCTACATAAATAATTTGTCAAGAGGTTTTTTTGAAGTAGGAATAAGTTAGGTTAAATAAATGGAAGCCTTTTAACCTTTGACAGAAGAACTAGACCTATTGGGTCAGGGTTAAAAGCTAGCTATATTTTCTCCCACCATCGTCCTAATCATACAATAAATAAATTATTTTTTATTGTACGGTGTAAAAAGAAATTGAAAATCTGGGTCAATCAACTTTGAGTATATAAATAATTTTGCAATCATGATTTCCCCGCTGACCAAATCAAAATAACAACTTTCTTTATAATTATGTACTTAACGATCAAATCCGAAATCAAAACAAGAAGTATTCGGGTTAAATTACGGCGACAAACAAATTAATGCCGAAGTTCCAGAGCTCTTCGGAATTCATTTGATCCGAAATAATTTTTGACGAGTTTATAACCCCGGGAGATTCGTTTTGAATCTTCCCGAGAGGCCTGTGTCACTGGGAAACTGGGAATTTGTTTCATAAAAAGTTTTTTTGCGGTACATTTTGCTCACGTTATCAAATAAAAAACTCACTTTTCGCGCGCGGTTTTGCTCGAGAGTTTTCAGATATAAATGGTAAGTCTTTTTTTAATACATAATATCACCTTCACCTTTTTTGACTCCTAAACAAAAGTACCTACATAATGTAAATTGGACACAGGAGTCAATTTTTTAACTTGTCAAATATGGAGTTCCGCTTGCTTTTACGAAGTCATTACCCATCATTGTGACGATGACTCGATTTAAATGATAGAAGCCTGTTGCACTGCAGGAGCAGTGGGATAGACTGATCCTATACTTTAGTTTAGATTTTTCCTCTTTTCTAAGTGATTTTTGCATGTCTATTTACATTTGGACAAGCGCCTAGGTGACGCAGGGCCTACGGAGGGTCGGGTAAATAGGAAGGTCGTTTTGTCGCATACTCTATTAAACGACCATGATTTGTTGCTGACCCTCTAAATGTTTACAATTTTTTTGGTATTCTCCAGGAATAGTTGGATAAATTGCTCGCGTCCCTTTGTGGATATTTTGTAGTAATGGTTCCTTATGGATTGCTGGGAGCAATCTTTACATTTTCATTTCGGTTTTTGTACATAATATATTTACTCTGGGATTTTGTGTAAGTGAAATGAAAGTTTAGGAAGACCATATTTTTTCCAGATCTTTATTGGAAATCTTCTATCAATAAAATGTGATATTTATATGTACCAACTACATTTTGGCTTAATAATTATTATTTTGTGTTGTCCTTTGGGTAAACTAGCAACTTTAATATAATAACTCTGACTGTTTACCAGTCATTATGATTGGTAGATGTCGGTACACTTGAAATGAAAGCTTAAAGATTATTGGACCTTACAGTGTGAGCTCTTTGGTGAGAAGTTTCTCAATAAAATAAGCAGTGGTGGTTGCTTATCATCGCTTTGTAGCCTGCACTATACGTGAATACCTATTCACTTCCTAAAAAAGTTATCCTTGGTCAGTCATTTGTTTTTCTTGTTTTATGTCATCAGCAGCAAACGAGCCAGCGGGTCGCTTGATGGTAAGCAATCACCGCCGCCCATGGACATAGAGGGATCGCTGATGCGTTAGAGCTGTCAGCGTCATCTCGCATAAAACTAAGTATGTCCAAGGATATTAATATATTATTATTTATATAATAAAAATAAATGTTAATCTAATTTCCACACACCTTCTATTCCTTACTGACTTTAATTTTATAAGATCGTACGGGACCTTTCCGTTTTATATACGTACTCGTATAAGACGCGAAGTTCAATCGAAAGTTGGGTACAATTTTATCAAAGGATCATCTTCAGGGGAAAGTTCAAAACTCCGGTCACCATTAATTACTTACGTCTATTGTGATTCGTCAATATGCCTTACTTGTTTAGACATTAGCTGATGGATCCGGCCAAACTTTTATCCCTTAGGCAGTGAAATGAAATAACTTTGGAAACTTCAGTAATATTATACGAGTCGCCGAAAGTGGATGGAATTAAACTCCTACTCAACAATTTTTACGAAATGCTTCCCGAAGTATTCCAATATGCTGATAGAAAAACGGAGTGTTGTGCAAGGGAATGGATTTTGGGATGTTGGCAACATTAATTTGCTATATAAAAGATTGTCACCAAAACTTTTTTATACTCGTATCTATTTATTTACTAATGAATCACGGCAACATATGAGCCTGCACCAATTTGTTTTGAAAAATGCTTTAAAGCACCATAACCGTAGGCTGTGATACGTCCTACTACCCTCTAAGCTACCCCGGTTCTCCCTTCATACCCAAAAAGGTCAAGTTGGTGCTCGCCTTGTAACGATTCACCGGCCAGGAGTATTTTTTTCATAATAATAAAACCAAACAGGACATTTTGCAAATGTTTTTGAAATAAGCAAATAGTAGATATTTCAATAAACAAGCTTTTTGGTTCCTATACAATGAATACATACTTCAGGCACGTTAGTACTTTTATTATATTCTGTGCTTCAGGCTATATAAACTGTCAATTGCATACTACTGGCAGGTACACGCAATCGTTCTTGTTGAATAGTCTATCAATGAAACCTAATTATCTAAGTCCCTAGATCATACAGGGTGGTAATATGTAATTTACATAATACTGATTACCCAGATACTGATTCATCGGGCTGTTAATAACTATTTAGTGTTTGTCTATCTGATAATATATGACAGATTACAAGACATGACTTAGGAACAGTTTCATCACTTACAGATAAGATCATAATAATTATCTTTTGTAAATTTTTCAAGAATTGAGAAAATTGTAAAAGTGATTTTCCTGTAACTCTAGGTAGCCAGGTAGTTTTAAAAAGCCCAGCCACAAACCAGGTTTAACGCAAAAAAGAAACTAAGTCCTTGGGCATCCCGTCCGATCACTTTTCATATTAAAGAGTACATAAAATAAGCAAAAGAAATACGTTCCTATCTTCGTCGGTCTATCAGAAACGTTATTATGCAACACTGCCTTTCGCCTAGTAGTTAAAAACTTGCAACACGTAGCACATTTGCACTCTAAATCTCGACCGTTAATAATTGTCTCTTCCCCGCCCCGTAGCTGCTTAGTTAGAATACTAAAACTTTTTAGTATTCCACCAAGAAAATCTCAAGTTGTTAGTTAAATTCAAATTGGAAAACTTTTGGAATTTATGTTCGCAGTTTTAAGGCACCTATTATGTCCCCGCTACTCGTTACACGTGTACGGGAAGATTTTTTAAGAGTAGATACCTACCTACCCATACTGGGTTGCGTTTCATCAATTCAGACGTTCGGTTTAATAACACTGGGCGGTACCGGTATTTGTTTTGCTTCTTTTTCTCTTTCCCTGCGTCTGTTTCCGAGTGCATATGGTAAAACTTTTCAGTCGTCATTGTTTACATCTCCTGCAGTGAATCTACGCTACGTGAAGCTACGGCAGCCAATCTTTCTGATCCAGCAACTTCTTAGGATATATTACAAACTCCTTTAGGCGTAGGTCCTACGGCTTTACGTGTTTGCAAGGGACACTCTTCCAGGAAGTGTCGCTCAATGTGCTTCCATACTTTAGGCTCGTCTAATCTTAATGTTAAGTAAAATACTTAGATTACCACTGCGTTAGTAATATCCGGAAAATAACCTAAGCTTTTTAGCGGCAGATATAACTTGTGGTAGCTAGCCAGCGTCATTTTTGAAAGTGCTACTACTGACATTCCACCTCCCGTGTTTTAAACCTTAGCGGCTAAGCCTATATTCTTAAATGATGATAAAAGGGTAAAATGTTATTAATTACAAGTTTTAACGGAATGTGTTCGACTCGAACTTCGAACATTTTATCACGTAAAATTATGTGATAGAGCGTTGCGACGTAAGACAAAATAAAATTATATCTAAATAATAATTATACCAATTTTCCTCCTCGTACATAACCCTAAAAACGTAGCAGTCAAATTTATCCCAATTAACTAAATGTCTGTGAATTACACAATATCCTTTTCACTGGAACCCCACAAAAATTCAAAGGCCATAAAAAAAGGTAATGAAGTAATAAATTAGCAAGAACCTTTATGGAACGGCGTTGCGGATTATAAAACAGGTATATTAATTCAGCTAATTCATTAAAAATAAATAAGCAGACACTTTAGAGGTAAATGAGGACGTTGATGAGGATACTCTTTCCTACTAATTAGTCCCTAATCAGTCCTCGTCATGATAAAGACGGAAAAAAACTTTTTCCTACCTTTATTACCGAACTAAATTCTAAGGGAGATAACCTCAAGGGGGTTTAATTATTATTATTTATTGTTATAGCGCAAAGTTTTGAAGAGGTAGGAGGGAAGTTTTAATAAGTATTAAAAATGTGTCCACATTGTGGCATGAAAGTTCCGTTGATTTTATAAATTTTAATTAGGTATGCCTCTTTTTACTTTCATTATATTAATGTGATTTATAAATTGAGAAATTGTCTTATAATGAGAAGTATTATTTTAATGATGGCGCACAAAGTACCTAATAAGTCTACTCTATGATCAAATGAAAACTTTTATTTTTTGCGTATCTATAATGTTTATATTTTGTTTGTATTACTGACGATCATTCTCGGTGTCCATCCGCAACTTGGTTCCCAGCGGTGGACAGTGACACAACTTTAGGAAATATGTGCCACTGTCCCCCGGGGATGGATATTTCTAAAAGTTGTGACACAATCCACGCGGGGTGGATCTATTGTAAAATAATTTGTTGTGCAACGATGGTTCTGATATCCATCATTATTTAAACTTTAATGCAAATCAGGAGTACATAAGGCGGACCTAATGCCTAATGGCATTCTCTGCCAGTCAACCTTTGCATCTATGTATATCGTTTTTCTTCTTGTGGGTAGTTTTCTATAACCTTGGGATACGATCAAAGAAATGGCAAATCCTTTCCTCCATATTTTCCCCTGAATTAGTTTCTTTTGACGACATATTAATGATTTTGTAGAACCTTTAATGTAGTATTTAATATTTTACAGAATTTTAATAAATGCTCGTCTATATATTGCTAAGTCTCGTACCCGTAATACCTATATGTACATAAATAAAATTATTATTTTTTATCCGCGTGATACGAGATTTGTTATTGTGACAGACATTGAATACCGCAGCTATTAGAATACTAATAATAGTAATAATAGAACCAATTCATACATATTTAGAACTAAACTTAAACAGGTAAGTTGTTTGTAAACAAACTTTGTATAAATAAAACAAGAGTTGTTTTCTAATACCGCGATATGTTTTGTTGTTCAGCAACTTCTAAACTCGAGCGTATCGCCTGTCCCGCTCATCCATATGCAATTTGCGGACAAACTTTCCGAGTTCCGTCTTAGTTTTCTCTCGAGATAGTGAACATTTTGATAGTAATAATTTGTAATGGTTTTAAACCGTATATTGTTTTTTATTTTATAATTTAAACTTCATCATTAGCATCAGGATACAAAAGGCGGACTTAATGCCTCATTGAGTTCTCTACTAGCGGTCCCCTTCGCGGTTTCACCCGCGCATCATTTCTTTTGTCAATTATCCGAACCCCCTCCCCCATACATTTCCGGAATAAAAGTATCCTATGTCACTCGGGGATAGTGTAGCTTTCCAACAGTGAAAGAATTTTGCAAATCGGTTCAGTAGTTTCGAAGCCTATTCAATACAAACAAACAAAAAATCTAATCTTTCTTCTTATAATATTAGTATAGATAAAATAATAATATTATCTACTAAAGTAGAGTCATTTTAATAGGTCACATTTGACAGTTATTTATTTAGAAAATTAGACTCTACTCCTAATGTACATAAGTAGCGCTTTCCTTTGCATAAATGAACTGTCAAATGTGGCCTATTAAATTGACTTTACTGTACGTACTTACTCTGGGCTAAGTAGAAAGAAACAATGGAAAGTGTCAATAAACAGATAATGTTTTTTTTCTATTTCTGAAAGCCCGTGATAGTCCACTGCTGGACATAGGCCTTTCTAAATGCTCACCACGCTGATCGATCCTCGGCTGTAGTAACTTATTTATGAAATAACTTATTCACTATTTGGATTACCTGCATTAGAGCGATCAAATGGGTAATTCTGTTTCGGAGAACTTAGCCCTAAGATTTTATTTCAGAAAAAGATTATTAAATCGGTAACGGGTCCCCAAAAGTTGTTTTCCTAGAGAAGCCACTGCCCCAAGGTAGTCAACTTTGATAGTAAATTTCCCGTTAAAAGATAATTTTTCTCTTTTACAAATCCTGTAATGGTTGAAGTCGCTTAGCCCTCCCCCCCCTCCTCTCCACCACCGGAGACACTCCATTAACCGACGCATTATCTTCCTTGTTGCGAGCACTCTTCATTTTAAAATATCTCCAGTACCTATTACTTGGACGCTTTTACCGCAAACAGAACTTCATATTTAAGTTTTCTTATTATTTTTTTGCCGGACCTGTATGGATGGGCAATTGGTTTTGTCTCTGGAATGTTGTTTGTACGAGTTCCTATGCAATTTATCTATTTAAGCACCAATGTAATTAATTTTATGCAAGCAAGCATAAACATTTTTGCGATGATTTAATTTTGTATTGTTATGTTATGTAACGTGTATATATATGATTATTTCTGATGAAGTCTATGCACTATAGAAGTAATTTCTTTTGAAATGCAAACAATTGTTACTTCTCTTGTAAAATAAAACAACTTTAAACGGATGAAAACTCGCGTATATTCTACATTTTAAAATCTAAACCCGACGTTTCGACTACTTTTCAGCAGCCGTGATCACGGTATGACTCAGGTGTTATGCGTCAAACAGTTATTCTAGTTCTAGTTTCTCTTGTAATTAAAATTAACGTCAAGTGATGAAAGACTGAATATTTTTATTATTAATTCCAAAAAAAATAATCACTACGAATATTCACACAGTAATCGTAGACGTGAAGAGTATTTTGAAATAAAATATTCCCAAAGGTAAAAGGACCATCATTGGGCTCAACATACGCGGCCCACTCGTAACTAGCCTCTCAGGAATATTACCCTTACTTTAATATTAGTTGGGCAGCTCTCCCAAAAGGTGGTACTGCTCGTGTTTCCACTTTGTTTCAATTATAATATTTGCAAAATTTAAATTCTAAGTCGCGGTATTTACCGAGGGTTGTGTGTTTTAGTACGCAGGACAAACATAAATAAATAATGGTTTTTACCTGAGTACACTATTACAAAGACATTATACTCGTAGTGAGCAAGTAAATGAACAGGTCCACCCTTTATTACGAAATGTGCACATTAGGTGACGCTACTTATTTATTTATTTATAATTGATATGTTCTATTGTTCGATTTTTTATTTTATTTTTATAATAAAGCTCTTCTGATGAAATTCGAAACAATTTTTCCCGTAGATCTACGAGTATGTATTAACAAAATATGTGTGCTTTTTTAACAGAGGCGAACATCTGTCCAAAAACATTCAAAGATTTTCACGCTCCAGAACTCATTATGTTTTTATCACAGCTATGCTATTCTAAGTTAATTGTTTAGACACATAGACGTAAGTATTTTAATAGGAGAAAAACTTTTCATGAAGCTACTTCAACAAGCGCTGCTGCTAATATCAACTACAAATCTAATTTCGATTCGACGCGAAATTCTTTGCGCGTCAAAAAATGCTTACCGTAATAAAAGACATGGACAAAAAATAGGAGTTGCGCAGTCGTGTTAGAGTGTAGATTTACGCAGCCCTCTTAGGCAATCCATTAAGCGTTTTAGTGAGTTTTGAGGTTCCGTAAGTGCGAATTGTTTTATAATAAACCGTTTTTTAATGATAATCTTTTCTTGAGGATTTATCCTTTTACTCGTTAACTTTATTGCTAAAGTAAGACAAAGATAATAAAGCCATTTTCACGTTTTTATGACAAAAGTTTTTGGCTTCAAATTATTCAACAATGTTATTATTATATGCAAATGAACCATACCCCCAAAAGGAGGCCTAATAACATATCTAAATTATTAAGTGTGGGCAACAGACAATAAAATAAATTATAATTATATGTATGATTTCTTTAGCATAATAGGATGTTTACGGCTAGCTATCAATTTTCCCCTCTATCCTTCGCATCGTTTATTCGTCACTCAATCACTACTATTTAATAGTCTTGTCAAAACTATTTAGTAAAACACACACTTCAGCCACAGTGAGTAGCATTGATAGAATATAAAACAATACCAAAAAAGATATTTCATAAACGTAGTTTGGTCATATAATCAGATCGGAATGAATCCCATCAGCCATTAAATGGGTAAGTCTACAAAATTACGCGCTAAAAATAATATTGGTATAATTTTCACCCTAAAACATTAACGACGTCTCACATAAAATACTGTCCACACCTCCGGATATATGAGAATCCCCTAAACGCTGACACTGCGGAACACCAATCTTACCAGGATGGGGGCCAGCTTAGCCGCTTCTAATGTAGCGTATGCTAAAATTGTCTTTTTAAGGGCCATAAGGAGTCGTTGCCGGGTTCCGTCGCGAGCAAGAGCCTCTGTAATTTACGATCGTTGAGGTAACCACCCCCGGGCGTGCTTCTATTTGGACCCGAGATTCGTACGATTCCGACGTCAGATTGCACTCGTTTTCAATTTCGTGATTTTTGGCTAGCGGCTAAATGATCGCCACTTTTTTGCACGTATGTGCTACTAGAGGCAAGAACAGGATTGGAGGTAACGTATGGACTTAACGAAATGAAAGAAAAACTGTGAGTTTTCCAGATTTACTGAGGTGCTGTTTTGGAGTTATGACGACAGGTAAATAGGATATATTGCAGATTAGGAACATTTAATATGGGTTTAATCATAATAGACAAATACTAAACTTATATGCATAGAAATATTTTGTACATATGACGCTTATGTTCGTTTTTCTTATTTAGTTATAATCATGAAAAATGTAAGTCAGTAAAATTGATTTGAGTCCAATGTACATAAATTGTTAATTAGAATCAACTTTTGCCCTACGGATACGGTTTCGGATATTTACAACTTAGAAAGAGAGAAACAATTAGATATAATTAGATACAGAACATAAAATGATAAAAAAAAATATTTGACATAGTTGTGAATTCAATCCACGACGCTAGGCAAATAGGAAACATCATTACAGCAGTCACCAGTGTAACCAGTGTCATTCACAGTGTTTCCACTAATTACGATCCCTTTTAAGCTTAGTATAATATCTGCCCTCGTAAAACGGTAGGCCAGAGACGACGAGACGTAAAATATGAACCCTAAAATAATACGTAATTTGTGTAAAAAGGTTCAAGTTTAGGTGCTAAAATGTACACAGCTGTTATTTCCCATAAAACAAACGCAGAGATCGTGGATTTTTCCTGATCTGTTTTTTATTTTCTACTACAGTCAATAGTCATTATGGAAGTTTGATTATGTTCATAGAAAGCCTTCCCCTTATGTACACTATCTTATCTTATCTTGCGTTGGGTTCCAATGACTAACGGAAACCGACTTATGTAGGTACGCTTTTGTACATAATATGCAAAACGTATAAAAGTATATGCACAAATATCGGAGCTATTCTATTTCTAACGCCTATTATTATATAGAATGACTGTGTGCATGGTTTTACTGCAAACTAGTGTATTCTGCGCTAAACTCCAGTCAGACTTTGTAGAAATAGAGATAGATAAATAATAGATATTGTACTACTTTTAAATATAGCACACACTCGTATAATACAATTTGCCCTGCGTAGTTGGCTTATGATTGAGTCGGAATATCCTTGAGCGGGTTAAAAAATAGTTGTTTAGGGCGGGTACATTTTTGTTATTTTTAAGAAAAAGTATAATAAAAATGTCTTGCACATTGCAACTCTACACAGATTAACCATAATATACAGTAGACTTAGGTACATACTCTCTTAAAATAAAATAGAACGTACGATACAGATGTAAGAAATCATTTAAGAAGTTAAAGTCAAACTCATCTCATTCAACCATTACACCTAAGATCCGACTCCCACGTCTTATTAAAGGCAATATTACCGTTGTTCCAAAACATTGTATCGTTTAAGAACTTAATCTTATTAGTGATTCGCTGATTGCTCGCAGGAGTGAAGCAGTGATCATATTTGCGGGTGTAGGTACTAAATGTCAACTAAGCTGCTTTGAGCGGTGACGATGCCGCTGCCGCAAGGGACTCCTGGGTCGGGTCAAAGCAAACAGCGGATTAAGGCCGGAGTCTTGTCGCGTGGAGCCTTGTATCATATAATAATAATAATATAGAAGATAAGTTAAATCCACAGTTGCTTTGTCATGTTGCTGGGATTAGGTCGAATGGTCGCGTATCAAGTTATTAGAAGAGTTGTTTAGCTACGAGTATATAATTATGTATTATTTGGCTAAATTTTGCTATTAGTATATTTAGTGAGTTTTTATTGATGCTCAATTTGTGAAATAAGCTTGTTTACTTTATTCAACGCGGTAATACAAATAAGTAACTCGTAATACAGGTTTGACCTGAAACTGATGCCCAAAGAATGGAATTTTTGTTTGAAAAAACTATTCGGAAGAATTGTAAAAAAATTAAAATACACTAAAACTATAATTAAAACTGACTAAGCAAACTCAAACCATTATACCTTAAGATTAGGGTTACCGCCAAGGGTTAGGGCCGTTAGTGCCGTCCTAAACATTGTAGCATTTAAGAACTTAATCTTATTAGTGATTCGCCGACTGCTCGCAGGAGTAAAGCAGTGATCATATTTGCGGGTGTACTACCTAAATGTCAACTAAGCTGCTATGAGCGGAGACGACGCCGCAGCCGCAAGGGACTCCTGGGCCAGGTCAAAGCAAACAGCGGATTAAGGCCGGGGTCTTGTCGCGTGGAGCCTTGCTTCATATAACAGATGGATTCAATCCGATGTTGCTTTGTACTGTTGCTGAGATTAGGTTGAATTGTCGCTTATTAGAAATGTTGTTTAGCAACGGGTATAATCCATAACGCTAAAGGTTTACTCGTAGTACCGCCGAAGTACCGAAGCCTAGTTTCACCGCAAACAGGTAAGATTGTGGTCATTTATCAGTCAGGTAAAAGTGATGGTGTCCTTTTTTTACTAAAAATCGACAAAATAAGCAGCATCTAAATTTTTCAACAAATAAATTATTACGAACTTGTCTGTTATTCCAGAAACTAGCCTTGAGTGTGATAAAATAGATGCTCTATTTATGCAATGATTAAACTGTTACTCGTTTGATAGAGTTTTTTTGTCTTGTAATCCTGTATTCCTAAATTAGTTTTCTTTATTGTAAATGTACTAAATGTCAACTAAGCTGCTTTGAGCGGAGACGATCAGACGACGCCGCAGTCGCAAGGGACTCCTGGGCCGGGTCAAAGCAAACAGCGGATTAAGGCCGGAGTCTTGTCGCGTGGAGCCTTGCTTCATTTAACAGATAGATTAAATCCGATGTTGCTTTGTACTGTTCCTGGAGATTAGGTCAAATCGTCGCGTATCATGTTATAATCAGCGGAATGCTATGGATAAATGCTTATGTTAATAATGCTTTTTACTTTGTTATATAGTAAAAATCGGCAGCCTTATCTTATACTCATATTTTTTTAATTGTTTAATAAAAATTAAGCCACAACGATACTTCATGCATGAGGTTCTATTAATAAACAAAAATAAATGTTCAAATATTTGCAAACGAAAAGATATATATTTTCACTGACGAATTATAAAGGGTGGACACGAGCTGAATAGATAGATAGATTAAAATAAAGCAGTATTCACATCTTTGTTCTGTCATCAAATGCAGATTCAACAAGATGAATCATAGTTTATATTCCAATTATCTGAGACTAATTGATTCGAGACTTCATTGAAAATTCTGTGTGTTATCGAAGCTTCTATTGTGTTGCATGGTTCTATTCACTGATGGAATGTTTGATGTCATCAACTAATGGTGGTTCCGCCTGTCCAGGTCCCAACTGTATCGGGCCTATCTGCATTATCTAACGTAATTGAAGTGGGCCCGATGTCGTGTTCCGAGGCAGTTGCACAACTGTTACGATATCTTCTGCAATTTTTAAAGGAATATTTTCACTAAAAATATGCGGGAGCCACATTTGGGGGACTTTAAGAGCGAATTAGCCTACAGGAAACATTTATTCCTTGACTTTTTTTGTAGGTGTTGATGTCAACTTCATAATCATCCGTTACACAGCTGTCAGATGAGTTCCCCCAACTGGTTGGGGACGAACTTGGTGGGACGAATGGGAATGAACCAATTATTTTATTATTAAGATGAAAGATTTGATTGTTTGTTTGTATTGATTAAGCTCCAAAACTACTGAACCGATTAGAATAATTCTTTCACTGTTGGAAAGCTACACTATCCCCGGGGTACTTTTGATCCTAGAAATGTGGGAGGAAGGGGGGAGGGGATATAAAAGCGAGTGAGAAAATCGTAATCCTATGTACTCGTACGTACACGCTAGGTACCTATGTACTCGTACGTACACGCCTCCAGCATATTAGGCCAAAACAGGTATCAAAAAGCAAAATAAATTATGAGACGGCCACATACTCTCAAAGCACGCCCCGACGAGTATCGGGATCAAGGTAGAATGTTATACCAAAGAGGAATCCCTGCCTCGAATACGTCGTCTGCAGGCACGGGGGCCAAATTACATTGTGTCACACACGCGGCCGGTTTGCGAGTGTGATGATTATATTCCGACGGGGCCTAGTTTCAAAGCGTCTGGCTCCACAGATAACGCTGTAAATGTCAATCTCTGCAGGTCTGTTCCATTTTGAGAGGATCAAAGTTGCGGCCGGGGATTATAAGGGTCTAAGATAAGCTTATTTTCTAAAGCCTAAATTTGTATCCACCTTGTTCCTTTGTTGAAACGTCACTAGGCGTTTTTAAGCCAGTGTAGACGGTGTAGATTAGTTAGTGAGTGCAGATTTGACTTTAGTGTTTTAACCACCTCCGTGGAACAGCGGAAGCCGCTCGGGTTTCAATACCCGTAGGTCAGGTATTTGATTCCCGCCTTGGGTTTGGTTGGTGGTAAGACATTTGCAGAGTCCGTACACTTGGTATAAAAGGCTCAGAGACAAAATGAGACAAACATTCTAATAACCCTTAACTTTTTATTCTACTAAAAGGACTTTTACTCTCAGGAACAAAAATGTAAGAATTGAATGATTTGTATTATAGGTATCACCTGGAGACATTTTCTTTTCAAAATCCATGTTAAACATTTTCATTTAATAGAGCAATGTCTGATTTTCCGCCAATGAAATGCGATAAAAACGAAATACCTTCATTACTTAATGCTCTCCCGCGTCTTTTTGTTCAATTAAATATCTCACTAAAAGAAAAACGCGTGCACGGTGTAAAGAATTAATCGTCTCATAACGAAATTATATCTGACGAGGGTCAAAGAGGACAAAAGCTCTCTTAACGAAAACCTTTTAACAAGCGCGTTAATGTTAAGCCAGGGTGTTATAATTTGTGACATGTTATGTTTTTCATAACTTGGTGTATAAATGAAAAATTAAAATTCATAAGATACACCGAGAGCTCTAGTAAAAAATAACCTTTTGTGAAACGACTTTGTGCTTTACACTCTCTAAATTTGCTTCGCTTTGATGATGCTACGTGTAGTCATTAATTTTTTTAACGTTTTTTTGAATGGAACGGTTGGATGTTTATGGTGTCTCTATAAGTGAAATTTTGTGGGCCGCCCTTTTCCTTATTTCGTGCTCTGAATATTTATGTAAGGTAAATTATTTCCATTTATACCTATATTTTTATAAAGACGAAATATTTGATTGTTTGTTTGTTTGTATTGAATAGGCTGCGAAACTACTGAACTGAGTTGGAAAATTCTTTCACTGTTGGAAAGATACACTATCCCCGGGTGACTTTTGTCCCGTAAATAAAGGGGAAGGGGGGGGGGGATAATTGAAAAAGGAAACCGCGGGCGGTAGGCTAGTTTTTAATAAAATAATAACGTATGGAAAGATTTGTTTTGATAGGATAAGTTTTGCTAAATTGTTAAATCGAGTAAGTGTTTTGATTTTATCAACTCTTGTGAAAGGTTTTTAGATGTATTATACATTATCATTATTATTACGTCAATGGAGAGGCCAAACGCCCAATTATCGAATCACAGTTTCAAAAATTCCCGCTCAATTTTCTCAAAAAGTCGTTGAGTTCCGTTTATTGTTTTTCCTTTTTGAGAAAATTGAGCGGTTAGTGTAAATTCTTGAAACTGTGATTCGATAGTTGGGCGTTTGGCCTCTCCATTGACGTAATAATCATTGCACAGCTACAAATATTTTTCTATCTATGAGACGTTAAAGTGTCCACGTTTGTATGAAAAAAGCCCAGTGGCCAGGTTTTATTGACGGTGAGTTTTTTTAGCATGTTTCTTATAATCTAAAAGTATCACTCCGTTAAAGATTTCTTGCACTCGATCATGTAAGTAAAAAGAACTAAAATAAAAGCTATAATCTACAGCGGTTTCACAATGAAACGAGGCTATCCCTAAGTTTAAATGGAAAAGTTTTAGTTCCAAGCAACACAGCCGGAGTGCTCTGTTAAATTGCTTAACGTTTTTTTAAACAAGCAAACAGTTTCTCAAAGGAAAATGTACCGTCGTTAAAGGGGTTAATTTTGAGCGGGATAGTTAATAAAATTTGTAGAGGCAGTGTCCATAAAAATCTTTTGTTCGAGGAGTTAACATAGATCGTTAGGAGTTTTCAATCTGCTATTTAAATACTCCCGTTTCTTTTATTGCGTTGGCAAAAATTTACTCTTCACACCGACCGGGCGTCCCTTCGGCTCTTAATTGTCTCATAAAACAGAGGGAATGAACCGTTGTCTCCCTCCCTCCCATTCCATAACTAAGCTTCACATCCAGCTGGTAAAATGGACTGTTTTTGTTTACCTATCAGCTGCAATGGGGGTACGCAGAGATTCCGCGATGAATCAAATTGGTTTGTTTTTACAGTTTTTTATTTATTTTGTGTTTGGAATGTTGGCGAATTTTATGGCATGCAGCAACAACATAAATATTTAGGTGATATTTGTGTTGTTGCTGTATCAAAGTATCATCGTGTTCACATGCATTAAGAATAATGTTTTGCAACATACTATTCTAATCGCAGCGAATATATGTGATCAACCTAAAATTTTGCTTCTGAAAAATATTTCTGTAAATTTCCATTTATCCTTTGATCTACAAAGTAAAAAGCAAATTGCTATGCTACGTTTCAAATATTTGAACGTCTATTCTTGGCCGTGATATACTCGTACTATGCCCTCAAGTGAAGTGGCCTCGAACCCCTTGAGTCTAAGTAGAGCCATCTAGCCACTAGTATACTAACTATTGTGTACATACATATTACTAGACCGAAATAACGTGAGGGGTCAACTTTCGTCGAAAATAACTTACTTAAGAGTTTTTTTTATTATTTCTGGTGAGTTTTGCCCAGATTCTACTCCTGTTGATGCATTTGAGTGGGTAAATGGAGAAGATCAATTTAATAAGGTAAAAGTTGCATTGTGGTAGCCTGTCGGGAATTGATACAACGAGACTTACTCAGAAGTAAATATAACATAGAAATGGCTTATTTTTTCACAAAGCCTTATTTTTATAACAACTCCTTCTCAGGTCGATTACTACTGATCCGATTTTAAACTTTTGGAGAACTGGAACCGATAATGGGATAGATAGAACCTACCAACATTTATTTGAATGTTTTTGATCAAACAAAAGCACACATGATGCATTTTTTTAATTATTACCATGATGTATTTTTTTTTTAATTATTACTTCTTGAGGGAATATAGGCACAGTCCACGTGGTGATAAGCAGCCTTTGCGGCCTATTTCATTCAGAGAAACTTCACCAGCAACGCTTAATGTGGTGCAAAATTGTTGGCTTCACTGATCTTCGAACCTCTAATATCAAGTGTGAACACTTGTTTTTAATAATTGCCTCAACTGATTTGTTGTTTATATCAACTTATATATTGTGTTCTTTAATTACTAAATCAAAATTGACAGAGAGGAGAGAATTATGTTGAATATCCTTTGATTAAACAAGGCGTAGTCGTAGCCAGACGCTCAAAGCTTTTGTACTTATGTCATTTAAAATAAGTTTTTTTCTTTCTATTGCATCTGTGGAATTTTTATGTTTTTGCAGTCTTTTGTCTGCAGAATTGTATTTTTCTACTCATTTGGGTATTTACATTATTTCTTATAACTGTTTACTGTGTTCTTTCGTTTTAGTGTACGAAAATGTTAAAATGAGTATAATTCTACTACACACCGACTCTTAGAAGTACCTATTAAATAAACCGATCGTCGTGATAATAAAAATACGTAAAAGCCCTGTTTTTGGCAAATACGATGATGAAATTGATGAATCAGTGAACGGCATCGCGCAAACCGTAGCTGAATAATCCCGGCTTGATTGAAAATTTGTTTCAATCTAACGGGCGGGGGCAGCCGCAGTCAACAAGAAATTAAATTTTCCGATGGAATTTTTACGCCAATTTTTCCCTGCTTAATGAAGGAAGCGTTGTTATTGCATCCTTATTGAGGGAAGTGGTTCGTCTGCGTTCAATGTAAAGTGTTGCTTGCAGTTTAGATGAGAAACAAGCGGCGTTTTATTATACTCTCCTGCTTAGAAACTGATGGTAAAAGATCGTGGCAAAATATTTTGAGACAAGTAAAAAAAGAACTATTTGATTTTGAAGTAAGTAAGCACTTACTTCAAAATCAAAGTGTTCTTTATTTGTGAACGCTTCAGAGATAAATCGTGAATTATATTTATCAATGTTATAAAATTACTCTACCATGATCTTTGGAATTTGGCCGATCTCTAACTTTATTCCGTATTAATATATCGATTGTTTGATATTTGAATTTTATTTATTGTGATTTTAATGTGATGTCACTACTTACGCGAAAAGATCAGTTTGATTTTTACATAATTATATGCCGCTTCTTATATATATTTTTATTATTAACAGAAATAACATAGCACGTAACAGTTGTGTTAGCCACTAGTCTGTTCATATTGTATCGCACTATTACGCAACTCCGGCAAAGGTAAACTTGACAAGTGTTCACGGCCGGAGGGTCAGCGGGTTACACCGATAAACATCATTTACGATGTTGAAATTGCCTCAGATATCTGCCTCCTCAGCGATATGCTGTGAGACCAATAACGTGCCCGAGATATTCGCCTGGAGCGGTTTTATGGCAATGAACCCCGATATTGCACCCTGAGAATATTAGTGCCTACTAGTTTTGATCCGGCAACTGCCATCTTTTTCCAATATCCGTTAATATTGGTCGTTTCTTGGTAACAACTTTGAGATCGTTGGAAACACTTTCCTTGATGTTTTCGCGAGCCGACCGCCGCGAGTGCCTTTATTAAATCGGCTTTTCTGAATCTGTTTTGAATAAAAAAATATTGTCTTTCAAAAATGTACAGATAAACACTTCTTTTAGTATTGCGTAGGCTGACTTTGGTCGAAATTGTGGTTAAAGGTTTATTAAGTCTACGTGAAAAATTCAATGTTTTAATTATTGGAATGACATTTGAGTATAACACAAAATAAAATACCTGCTTAAAATAATGCTCTTTGTAATATAATATAATAAACGGTTATTGAGTCGAGATTCTCTAGATTTAAAAAGCAGTTTGCAATAGAATAATAAGTTCATGTATCAAACTTAATTTAATGGGTGAGAAATAGCTGTTTTATGGCTTAGGTTGCAGGTTCCATACATCACACCATCACATGATCCTTCCACAACATAAACACTGTAGTTGTATTTTCACACAAAACTAGTTTTGTGAAAATTATGTACAAATATTAGTACAAAGCTGAGACTTATCTTACACACGCAATTCATAAATAAATCGGCCTACGCATTATAATCATAAAAATTGATAAATTGATATTATAAAATCACAACATACACAATTGTAATCATAAATCTACTTAAAACCGTATAGATATATTTCTAAACTGCTCATAAATTGATAAAAATGTTTTGTATCTTCAACAAAAAAAAGACAATACTCATCTATTTTCATAAAAGATCCAAGGTATGATTTGGATAAGTTTCGTTGTCATTTATAAAATATGATTCCTACATTACCTACTTCAGATCAGTAGCCACGTAACCTAATTGTCTTTCCAATAACATTCGCTCATTCTGAGCATAATTCAATATAGGCTTTTATGTTAATAGAACAATATCAAGTGTATAAGGTCCAATGTTGTATTTATATTTTTATTACTCTTGACCGCCTCTTTAGAACTATTATTTAGCTACTCATGGAGGATGCAGCGGCAGAAGTAGTGGCAATTTCTATTGAAGGACAAAATAACAACATCATTCAGTATTTTTTTTTTCATTTTAATTACAAGAACTATGGAAAGGTATGCACAGCAGTGGGACAGTTTATAGGCTACTAGCCTTCCGCCCGCGGTTTCACCCGCGCTTAATCTCTTTTTACAA
Source organism: Mecyna flavalis (assembly GCA_949319885.1). Classification (NCBI taxonomy): domain Eukaryota; kingdom Metazoa; phylum Arthropoda; class Insecta; order Lepidoptera; family Crambidae; genus Mecyna; species Mecyna flavalis. Next base: position 9,272,120 of record OX439426.1, read on the forward strand.
ATATCTCCCCTTCCCCCCACATTTCCGGGATCAAAAATACCCTAAGTTCACCGGGGATAGTGTAGCTTTCCAACAGTGAAAGAATTATTCAAATCGGTTTAGTAGTTTCGAAATTGTTGTTCCCGCAGGAATGAGACGTTTCCCGTAGGAATTTTATAGCCTTTGTCCTGTTCCGGGTTTTAAACTATACGTGTGCCAAATTTCATCTTAATCCGAACAGCCGTTTAGGTGTGCCGTTGGCAGGCCGTTGTTTTTCATATAAATCTGAACGTCATACCACACGATGCGTTGAAATGACGGACGGCAACGCAACGCACGCGGAACGGAGAGGAGAGAGACGAGGTGGGGAAGGGAGCTGCGTTGACGCAGCGCCGACGCAGGGCTTATGTGGCATTAGCGGCAGCGCAGACGACAGACTATCCGTGACAGACTTTTTAGTTTGCGAAAATAGAACGTATGCAACTGTATGGAGTAACGCAGACGACGCGCAAAAAAGTCCGGCGCGCACAAAATCCGTGTGATTCCGGCAGACCGCGCCGCGCCACACCGCTCGCTCCGCACAAAAAGTGTGCGAAAAAAATGGAACGTTTGCTTCAACACGGGCTAACGCAGACGGCGCACATTGGCGTACATTTTAGTCTGCAATCTAGTGGTGGGACGTAACGTACGTATGCGATCTATTATGGCGCCAGACATCGATGTAACGATGTTAATTAATGAAATACAAAATAGACCAATAATTTATGATACTTCTATGGCAGAATATCATAATAGATATTAATACATATATTATGTAAAATCATTAAAACTTGTTTCTTGGTTAAGTATTCTGTATAAGAAATTTTTTGTAAACAAATTGTAACTAGTGATTGCTCTGTGTAATTGGTAGTATTATTATTATTATTATTTATTTATTTTTTGTTGCCGGATAATTTGTTTTATTATAAATTTTAATGTTCTCATGTAAGTGTTTATGTAATTTCTTTTTGAGAATAAAGTTTCTTTAACCGAAATACTAATTTAACGAGCCATTGGGTGTAATGGTTGAGAAGTCGGCTATTACACCACAGGTCGCGGGTTCGATCCCCGCACGGTACAAACATTTGTGTGCATTAACATGTCTGTTTGTATCGGTCTGGGTGTTTCTATGTATATTATGAATGTATTTACAACAAAAAAAGTATATAAGTAATGTTTATCCGTTGTCTAGCACCCATAGCACAAGCTAATGCTTAGTTTGGGGCTAGATGGCGCTGTGTGAACAATGTCCAGAGATATTTATTATTTATTATTAACTTCCTCATTGTTGTGTCTGAATGAGTCAAAGCAGGTCTTAAAATAAATAGCAACTCATCATATTATGTAGTAACAGACATTTTATAACACTTTAAAAAAAATCCGGTGTTGTTCAGAATTGAATGTTTAATATAGAACTCTCCCTTCAGTAATCTTTCCGAAAGTATAGGATGTACCCAAAATTTTCTTCGTCTTTTTCTGTCTGTTACATAAAGTACAAAATAATACTTCGCGATCTCTAATCTCTGCACGATTTTCATAGCGTCTACGTCCCTACAGTTCTGCCGACAAAATGATCGAAGATGTGCGTCGTGTGCGTTGAGTCTGTGAAAAATCCGCGACAGACTTTTTGTGCGTTGAGCCTGTGAAAAATCCGCGGCAGACTTTTTCGCACAAAAAGTGTGCCGTCTGCGCTGCACCTTACTGCGTTGAAATAATTGCGTTGCGACGACGCAGAACAGCCGCAACGCCCGAGTGGCACCACTCGTACACTTGTAATAAAAATGCTCAACGATAAGAGGAGATTGCGAACGGAATACGCTGCCCACCATAATAATGTGTGCCTGTCTCGAGAAGTTAATGCTGACTGAAGTAACATAGAAAATATTTTGATGTTTAAATTCATCATATTATTATTACGAACACTTAAAATTAAAGCGGTATATAGCACCATATTTACTGAGTAGTACAAGCAGAAGTTTTACTGCTTCACGTTTTAATTTTGTCACAACAATCGTTGTCGAAATAAAATGTATCGCGAAAGTTTAAAATCTAATATCACTTTTCGAGCCTCAATTAACGTTCTTCCCAACGAACCATTAGCACAACTTCATCAGTCCATCAAATACTGTCAAAACTCTCGTGACAAAGTAATTGCCTAATTGGTTGTAAATACCAATACAAAATTAAGTATCCATTTCGTTTGACCCAAGGCAGCCTTCAAAGGGTGAAGGGTACGTAACGACCGGATCCGACATATATAAACGTATGTATTAATTAAATTGCTCTCTATCTGTATTGAATACACTCGGCCTTTCGCCCATTACGGAATCTTGTAACTTTATTTACCCGAAGTGAATGAAAAGTTTCGCTTTACATTGGGTCTACCTTTTTAGAAAGACACGTTTTTTCCACAAGTCATCTTGGCAGGGGAAATGAATTTGACATCTGTAGAATTTGTCACAAAGAAATCTCTTCGAAGGTTTTTTGATGTATCTTTCGTTTGTGTCATAGATTTAGTATATTTTTGTGTACGTAAAAGATAAATAAATTATAATGATTGCGTTGAAAAGACACATTATTCCAAATGTGAGTGTTTATTTCCTTTAAAACATCTATAGTTTGAATATTGTGATCTGAGATCCAATTAAAATCCATTCGCTACCCAGGGTATTCAAGTAAATCCATAATCTTTTCAGCATTTATTTAGTTTTTCTTTGTGAGCTGTCCTTTTAATCTCAATCTACGTTTTTGCCGACTAAGTTCAAGAATAATAATATCATACGTAATATCAAAGTTGTCATATTAAATTCAGTAAAAGTTTTGGATTCGAAGTGGATTTATAAATATTACTTATTACTTTTAGCTACCTATTCTTTGGAGGACTATTTCTACTTCTCAGAAGCTTTTTGATGAAGAAATTTTCGTTCACAGAGATACGAAAGAAAATAATGCTAATACACCTTTTGAATTTACTGAACCTAATATGGCTGTAAGTATTAAAAATTGAGAAATATTTTTATGTTATTCCATTTCTAGTTAGAATTTTTACAGCGATCAATTCGCAGAAAGCCGTTATTGTGCCTTATACAATTTTTCTTCTGACTTTATGCGTTGTTGGACAATATTTGTGACGATAAAGCCTTCATTTTAATGTAATCTCTAGACATTATTCACACAAGTGTATCTGACGAATTTAGGCACACAGTAATTAAATAGTCAATGTAGGAATAAAAAGATAATAATAAAATTTACCACCGCAAAAATAATAAAAAGTATCCAAATCATTTGAAGTATAATGAAAAAAATTACTACCTATTTTCTTACTATTTTAAAAGCGTGTTCATTTAGATTAAAGACAGAGTCTGATGAACCTTTGGACATGTCATGTTTTAATAACTCTAAACAAAACATAATGGAACGAACACACTCCAATTTGCTAAACATTAACCCGTGTGTTTGCATTATTGATGATGATATAATTAAAATCGTTATCAAAAAAGCCAATTTGATGTCTATAAATTAAAAAACCAGTAAACTGGGGTTCGTTTTAAAACGTGATGGGGAGTTTTGGTAACCTACTTTCGAGTTTGAAACTTATTGAATAACTGCGAAGGAACTTTGGAAGGAAAATGCAACTGTTGGAAGCGGAACTGGGAATATTTTCTTGACTAGTTTAGGTATTAATTCTCTTAGTGTTTTTTTAGAATCTTTGAACGTTGCTGTATGTACCATAAAGTCAGTATTGTTATTTTTTTCTACATTATAGGAGCTTATATAAAAGAGTTAGTCCGATGATGATTTTACCACAAAAATCCATAATTTATTTATTTATTTAAGCTTCATTACACAAATCGAGTACCTACAAAAGGCGGACTTAATGCCTCATGGCATTATCTCCCAGTCAACCGTTACGCAAAGCAGAAAGAAATAGTGGTAAATAGTGCATAATATGTATGTTCGAGTTTGTTCTTTGTCTGGAAAAACATACAAACAACAAAGACAAGATGTCCGTCAGATAAATGATTGTCCTGTGTGGGATTCGAATCCACGACTCCCTTCCCAGGTATAGGGCAGAGTCTATACCAAAAACGACATCATGAAATTACAAAATATCATGAATGTTATTTATTTCCGTATACTAGCCAAACATATTATCTGTCGCGGCCTCTACACAATATTCATAAACAGTTTTCGGACCGATTGGAAACATACCACTAGTCAAAGTATTTTTGACTAATATTATCTGAGACTAATAATAACGGTTTTACAGCTTTTGTTTAAGTCAATGGTCCATCGTCTTTATTTTACGTCGTTCATATGTCTGGTCGATACCTATTTTTAAAATTTATTTTTAGCGGCTTGCAGCCCTCATCCAGAATTACCCCGTCGGCGCTCAGAGGTCGGCCGTTGGTCCGGCGTTGGACATTGTTCAAAGGCAAATGGGATGGATACCTATATCGGCTATGCACAAAATAGCGAAGATACTGAGCATGCCGAGAGTAAGGGTGTATGAATGGGCTACTTTTTACACCATGTGTAAGCGGTATGTAAGAGTATTATAAATATTTACTGACACTTTTAAGAGATACAGATAATTAGCAAAATAAATCGTAAATCGTTAAATGGTAATCGACCTCTAGATCTAGTTTACTGTGTGGCTCTTATATTATCATTGAATTCCATTTTTTTGAAGCAAAACAGCACAAATATTTTCGGCAAGTTTTTTTGAATAATTATCATACTTCTAAACCCTAAAGCGAGAAAAACATGACCGAATAATGGTCCTGTAGGGTACCTATTAAGAATTTTTCGTTTTTTGAGAAATTTTTAGAGTCTGTAGCTACTACACTCACAGGAAAATAATCCGCCCCAAAAGCTCTTACTGCGTTCCGAAAATATTTGATGGGACCTAGTACATTTGAAATCAAAGACTCGAATACCTATGATACAGTGTAATATGCTTTGCTTTCTAGCTAATAAAAAATAGAACAAGAAAAAAAAGATTTTTTTTGTCTTATCGTCACTTGCCTGCCTATAACTATGTAGTAGCTTTAAAAAATCTGTACTAGGTACAGTAACACCTGTTTTTAAGCAATATTTATTTATTTAAACTTTATTGCACAAAACAAGTACAATTGGCGGACTTAATGTCGAAAGGCATTCTCTACCAGTCAACAATGGTTGACTGCCCAATGGGGCAACATCGTAAAGAATTAAGGCATCTGGTTTATTCTCTTAGAAGTCTGATTCCTTCCATTTGAACTTTCAGACGTTACCGTGGCAAATATCACGTAAAGGTATGCGTGACCACACCGTGCATGATACGAGGGGGAGACATCATCCTGCAAGCAGTTGAAGAAGCGACTTGCTGCACCGTCGGTGGACTGTCTCCTGACGGAATGTTTGGTGTAGACACCGTCCAGTGTCAGGGAGCATGCGTCAACGCTCCGATGTTTGTCATTGATGACGATTATTACGTAAGTTCACTTGGTTCTACCTTATTTTTAATAGGTTTTTAGTAACCCATGCAGGAAGGGTACGCCTGATACCTTAGTAACGATCCGAGAAAAATAATAATCTCATTTTGCTATCCCCGATTTCATCGTCTACTGTCAATTCTTTCTAAAAGAGCCTATGAGTCAATAATAAGATTTTTTTATGTATTTAGATCAAGATTTGATTGTAAATCTTGAGTACCTATCTCTTTTACCAAGTGCTTGCAATATGAGCGGCAGTTTGTCGAAAAACTATGAACTAAATATGTTATTAAATGTTTTAACCAATATAACAGTAATTGTTGTCTACTGAACTACTCAATCAATGAAATCGAGTAGTAGTTTATTAAATTAATTGGTAAAGGAAAGCACATTATGAATTTATTTATCCATGAGTAACATTATGTAATTACATCAAATCTTTTTTATTTATTTATTAGGAAGATGTAAACGTGTGCGACGTTTACAATATTATTCAAATGGTGAAAACTGGAAAAATACCACCCTGTGGACCTCAGTAAGTAGCATTCACGTCTTATTTTTAGTATTTGCAGTTACCTGTTATAAATCCATGAAATATGGGCTAGCTAATACCCAACCGCCATAGTGCTAGATTTTGCTCGTCTCACTTTAAGTAGTGGTAGGAAGTAGTCCCTTGGGACTCGGGACACTCGGGACACGGCCGCAGGTCAAAAAAAAAGAACCCCATGAATTTACTCGTATATATAACTTTTTGTAATAATTTTCTCCTGAACATTGGATAAGACAAATTCTCTTCTTACAAATTCTTACTTACTCACTAACAATATATTAATGAAACGTGAAAAGTTACGCGACAGTTTTAACTTATTTTACCAATTACAGAAATGGAAGATTCGCTGCTGAACCAATATGTGGTCTGACAAGTTTATGTGAATATCCCCCTCCCCCGGGATTTGGTTGCCAGTCGCTAAAATAACTGTAATTCTATATGAAATTGAAATAAATATTATTTTGAACGAATTTTAATAAGCGTAAGTAATTTTCATCAGCATCAATCGTTTTTTTATTGGCTTTTAGTTGAGATCGCTATCGAAATTAGCTAAGATAATAGGGCAGTCACTCTAATACAATAAAGGAGAAAAGTTTTAACCACTCAACGCCGAACCGGCACTCGGGTGCCGCATAACAATAGATTTTCTATTGTGTCTAGTAATCCGGGGCTAGAAGGATTAAGCAGCTTTTGCTATACGACATAATGATGATGATTTCATATAATCACTTGCTAAGTCCATGTATGGTGTAATGGACCAATCAATTGACACAAGACGGCTACTAGCTTGTCTTTCTTCGGTTTTGAAATTTGAAAAACAGTACATTTTACTCTTTAATTGGATAGGATTTATCATGATCTATTTTTTGGCCTACTAAGTGGTATTGTATAAAATACTTATGAGTGTTCTTCCATAGCTCCTACTTAAAGTTAAGCAAAAGCGGTTTCAATTTCTCGTTCATTATGAGATCTCTCCCCGAACCGTACTTGAACTTGACGCCAACTTCAGAATTAAACTTTAAAACAAGTATCGCATCTTTGTAACGTTTCTCACTTAAACATTGTCCCTGATCCAAGTATCATCCAATGCTAATTATACATTCTTCCGTCGTGTTTTACGGCGACGGCGTCTCAAGTGGAAAATTGGAATTTTATACTGTCGTTTTTCTGACAGGATATTAAAACGTCGGTGAAATATTTAATTTGCTGCTAAAAATTGCCGTCACGGCTAAACCTGAGTGTACCTGATGTCGTGGTTTTATGAAAGAGCATTTTTTTTATTTCTTACTTATTTGTTTTACCTTCGCAATAACCTTGTCAGCTTACTTGATGAGAACTAGATTAATTTGACAAGACTTTTTATTCGTTCTTAAAGACCTATTATAACACTTATAGGGAAAGGATACCACGGTCTGTTGTCTATATTACACTAATAATATTTTTTGTGAATGTGTATTTTATAGACTCCACTTTGGTGAGTGTGCTGCTCAGCTACACGATTTGGTTCCACCAGCTCCGTTCCATCATCGAACTACTAGACTCGGTCAGGGACTCCATCCGTATACAGTGGGGATACCGCGCGTACGAACTAAGCGATTTGCTTCATCTTTCTTGATGCGCGGGAGTGGAATTCTCTGCCAAGATCTGTCTTTCCTACACAATACAACTTGGAACTCTTCAAGGCCAGAATTAACGGGCTTTTCCTAAGCAAGCGCGCTCCATCGTAGACCGCATAGATGTTTAACATCAGGCAACTTTGTGGTCAAGTGCTAGCTTAGTCCAAATATAAAAAAAAATGTAAAAAAAAATGATTACAACTAAGCAAAGGCCAAATTTCTATAAATACAGAGTTATAGAAACAGCTACCCTACGTCTATACTAATGCATCTCCTTTGGGAGGGACACTTGCAAATCCACTGTGAATTTTAAGATAGAAAATAATCGTTCCACAGAAGATTCGAATTAAGTAGACTGTCCAAATGCTGTATGCGCGTTATTAACTCGTTAATTAATCAGCTTCCTAGCAAATGAAGTAAAATACGAGTATTTCCCACAAAACAACTGTCGTTCGGTTGAACAACGCTATGTGTAGTAGCCTCGTGCAGTTTTCACCTATAATTAAAGTTAGTGGCGCAGATAATATCAGCTCTTATTGCACAACTGGTGTACGAGCGATCCTCCCTGGGGACATCGGATGCTACCAGTCTCGAGGATTTACTGCTCTTAACCTCAATTCATCCTTAATTATAAACTCTAAATCGATTTCGTTTTGCGCTTTGGTGATATACTGGACTTATTGGTTTACACTACACAGAAGTTGGCTGTTATACATGTTATCCGTTAATCTTGCCCTTAAAACAAGACACATTTGAAATCTCAGTCTCTGAAACCACAAAAAATACCTTTTTATAGGCAAGGCAATTGCCACAAAGCGGGCATCGATCGGTTAGACCATTTCGGGTATGAAGGAGAAACAGGAGGAGTTTAGTGGGTATTGGAAACGAACATCTTTAGCTCTGACTCCCACTGATAACACTATTAGATAATAAGGTCTTATTATTTTTTGTTAGTATTAGCAAATTTGACAATACCAAGAGAAAAAATAGTTATTTTTTTAATATCCTAAGGACAATAATATGAATAAAATTTCCTGAAACAAACCATATTTGCTCAATTTAAAACTCAGCAGAGAAAATTTGTGTTCGGGCTGGGTCCATTATTCCCCATAATTGAATTTCCCTTACCTGCATGTTAAACTGATTTCGACATAACTTCCAAAGAAGCCTTTTACATTTTCATTTTTGTAACTTTTGTGGAAAGTTCACGGCATTAAATGTGAAATTTCGGTGAGCGAATATTTATTTGCTTTTTACTTTACCGTGTAAAATGTTAACTTTAATTTTCGACGGACGATATGCATAAAGTTACTGAGTTGTTTGAACATTGCAAAGCAGTTTTAAATTGGTACTTAAAATTATACTCACTAATTGTTTATTTATGTCACGACCTCTATAAAAAAATTGAAAACTGAAAACATTAAAAAAGCGCAAAAACTTCAGCTAACTATCTTTTCCAAACACAAAGCAATAATAAAAACACAATACGAAAGTAAAATAAAAAGCGCTGATATTTTAAAGTGTAAATATTTTAATCATAACAAAATGTGGGTTAAACAGTGCTCACCGTGATGGCAAATAAAACGTCCAAATATTTGGAAAGAGGAGGAACGAGATAATGCAGTAGTTAATGGTGCGACCGGACGTCGTGGCTGTGTTGTTATTGCTTTAGGATGCTGGCTTGCACACCGTCACGTAACCTTTACAAAGTAAAATATTAGCCTATTAAATAAGGGGCAGTCGCAGGCAGTAATATGTATGATGTATGGGCTGATCAATAGCCACAAGGCTGGCACCGGCTCAACCCAATCTGGTGTGAAGAGGAAACCGGGGGAGTTTAGTGGGTAGTGGACGCTTCAGTCTCGAGCCCCATATACGGCCGCGGGTACTAGCCTACGGTTATGGTTCATAAACGCATTCTCCTCCAAAAAAAAGGCACTGATTTGTATATATTATAATACAATTTAATTCAAAGATTGGCACAAATATAAATTCAAAATAGTTGGACTTTTGGATGCATGTGTTTATACGCTCGTACCTTGGCTGCTGGTCAATCGCCCTAATTTAAGGCAGGCACCGGATGTAAGGGGAAATCAGGGAAGCTTATTGTATAGTAGGGAAGATCATACTTGGTCCCGAATCCCGCAGGTAACGCTAGACTGAGGTTATAGTGCTTCTCTGCTCTCTCTCTCAAAAATATGGTGTATAGTATACGTACCATTTATTTTGGCGGAGGTAAACGCAGTTTTGTCCCTTACCCGCAGGCTGGTGTATACGTACCTGGACAAGACAAAATAAGCAAGTCAAGACCAACTTACGGAAAATAAATAAGATTTTAAAAAATGCAGTGGTTAACATTATTTTCATGTTTTTTTAACACGCGTTTTTGATTTCATTACTAAAAAATCACCCACTTAAAAAGTGGGTGATTTTTTAGTGTAGATATAGTAACGTAAGTCAAGTGTAGTTATAATAAAGTTTTTTATACAGCGCAGTCTTCCTACTACATAATAATAATATATTCACGCAATAACGCGCATTTTAGTAGTGGCAGAACCATGGGTGGGCCGGCTCGTCCGGGGAAGTACCACCCTCTCACATAACACCAGCATGAAATAATAGTGACTACTATTGTGTTTCGTCTGGTTTGTGAGAGTGCCTCGGGCCCACACCCCCCATAGGCCATACCCCCATAGGCCGGCAACGCATCAGCGATTCCTCTGGTGTTGCAGATGTCCATAGGCGGCGGTGATTGCTTATCATCGTGCGACCCGCTGGCTCGTTTGCCGCCTCTGACATAAAAAAGTAAAGTTTCATATTGAATATACTCATACGAATATCTATTACGCTACGTTGTGATAAAGGTCGTCTTCACCAAGCCCGGGGCCAGCCGCCAGACCAAAGTCGTAACCGTAAAACGTACAAATGGAAAACAAAAATGCAATAATAGTCCCTTCGAATTGTGATTCCCTCTTTCGTGATGGAAAATGATGCCTCTCGGCATGTATTTTAATACCATTTCAAGGTACAAGTCTAAAATGTAACTTTATGAGCCCAATTTAACGGTTCTAAGTCATTATTAACCTTCGCGCCAATGTTAATTTGTAGGTTAATTTTGTTACAATAAATTTGCCTTGAGAGGGTTTCTCCGAAAATGTTAGAGCTGTTGAAAATATCAATTTGAGGTACAATAAACCTGTGTAGTAACGTTACTGCTTGATACTATAATAATTATTATTATTTTCTTTAATTAAATACATCTAGAATAGATAAATTATAATCATCAAAAATGTTACCTATTTTGTTAACCCCTGTCTTTGTCCTGTGTTTCTCTAAAGGGTTAATTTACGTGAGGGCAAATTGCTTTCTGATCACAACTAACTTTAAATTGCAATTATTGAGCTTCAGAAGCGCATGTAGCTTTCTATCCAACGGACCTGATATCCCGAACAAACGTGATTTCAGTTAACAAGCGCCGGGTTAACGTCAGTCTAAGAGTATCGGTTACTAAAACGTTCAGACGGGTTAACGCCACAACACTAGTTAGTTGATAATACGGCGAATATCACGACCATTTCCATAGCATAATCAAACGGGTTAATATAATTTGACAAAAATGAAAACATAACTTTAGAACAACTGAAGCCGTGGTTACTGGTCAAATATAACTTTTGAATTAGTTACAAATAACGATCGATCGTTTGTAGCAGGGGTTTTACGCGATTAAATTTGTGTAAGTACCTACATATGAATATATTTTTAAAGAAAAAAGATCAAAATCGCCGAATGTAGCACAAATATAATTATTCAAATATATGAAAATAAACACCAAGACACACATAAACACAAAACCAGCCCTGGCGAATGTCATTACAAAATTCGCCATGGAGCTAAACTAAAGCAGACTAAAGCTATATACACAAATAAGAACTAATTTAACTTAATAAATGCTATCCCAATCCTCATTTAAATCCTAGTAGGCGAAAGGTATTGAAGCGATAAAACAGATTTGAAGAAGTTACTAGACACAATAGTATGAAAGCACTCCGGCACCCTTTTGTTTACTTTGTCCGCAGCAATGCCGAAGTTGCAGAATTATTTTGCAGACTTTCAAAGATTGCATTTTCTTTTATAAAAGATTGAAACTTTTACACCGAAGTTTGTACGAGTGGCAGGCAGAGAAAGCGGCGAAACCATAAAAGGACTGCTTCATTATTTACATAAACGCCATAAAAGTGAACAAAAGAAAATTTATACCGTAAACTTTTGGGCAATATCCGTTTTCTGTGACACGTTTTTTCGAGGGACGTTGTTCATCGTTAATCTTGGAAACAAAAACAGCAAGTTAGGCGCCGCGTCTGCTGGGCCCATAATTTACGCGAGCAAGTGCGCGCGACATGCGGCCGGCGTGTTCAGCGTTCGACCGATAAAAATTTAGGTAAACAACGCTATTGCACATAATATATTGTTTTACCATTATTATATAAAATTTTCAGTTAAAATATTGAAGCATATTGGACAAATGCATGGAATAACTTTCAAAATATTCTTGCCATTGTTTTATAAAGGAATCATATTATGTCGCACAACAGCATCGTAGGTCGTCGCTGGGAGGCTTATGTTCATGTGACACCCGTTTCCCAAGATACCATCAACTGCCAGGCTAGAAGAAACAAAACCCCAGGGTTGAGTGGGTATACTCCGCAAATGAGGGTGGGGGACTCCTACACACCACCTCCGCCTCCATGGAGGATGACGATACATCGTATTCTCGTGATAAAATAAAGCCTATGTTTATATGAAGTACTGCTACAATTTTGACGCAGTTTAAAAATGCTCGCAAACGGTATTAAACCAAGAAGAGGGATTTTACATTCGAAGAATTGTTAGATATATTGCTAACGGCCTCTTTCTACCATCGCACCTCTTGCTATTAACTGGGAGTTCACACTCTGCAACAAAATTGGTTGCGTACCTACTGTATGATTTGAGGAAAACTGTCGCTCCTGCGCATGTACGCTTTGAATAATTGGATTTCAATTATGTTTTTTATATAAATTTACTTGGACACGTGACCTATGTAGCCCGTGGTTAATCAAATGGTTCGCATTTATATCAGTGCTAGACTAATCGCTGACGCATTAGGTGGGTAACTAGTCTTTAAAACCTTCCTAAAATTAATATTTTACCCCATTCCGACACTCAAAAGTGCAAGAGATTATCAGTGATGTAGGTAACAGTAAATTATTATGTATAATTAAATGGTAAATCTTCTCCGCTGTAGGCACATATGATCATAACGTTTATTTGGTAAGCTTTTCCTGATATTTCAGCTTTTAATTACAACTTTGGTTTATTTATTCTCCTTCTCCAATTAAGCATTATTAGGAAAATATTTCCACTCATTTGTTATTAATGCACATGATACGCTACCGATTTTATTTCAATTATTTACTTTCCGTTTTAATAATAATAAAATAATACGGACCCACCAATTACATTGATTTAAAAAAGTTCCCATCAAGCTGTCAAAAAGCTACACTGTAAATAATTGCTTTGGCAAGGGGCCCGGTACACCTATATACGGGAAATTGGAAATTTGATTAGGTTTGTAACACGCGGATTTGGGTGAAATTTTTCACGATTCAAATACCTGACGCTGAAAAACATTTTCAGATATATAAACGGTCTATGAATCTTTTAAAAAAAAATATCCTTGATATTTCACACAGCGCCGTCTAGCTCCAAAACTTAACACAGCTTGTATGTAATTCAACAGATATATTTTTAAAAATTGTCACGAAAATGCCAACTGAATGTAATTGAACTTATTGAATTGACAATCCGAAGTTCCCAAACTGGAATAGGTTCCTCTGAAAATATTTGACTTACGGCAATACTTGAATCTGTTTAGCCAGCCGTACGTGTCTAGAAAATATTTTTAGTAATATTAAAGACAACTAAACACAGTTTGACTGTACTTTTATGAATAGAGAGAGCTTTGTTGTATTTAAATGAAATGAAATGATTTAGTTTCTGCAAATGGATTTATAAAAAATACTTTTGCACGTCAAGTCTTTTTAAACCTACCACCACTTCGACGTGAATGGCCTGCCGAGAAGAAGTGCCGCAACAAACTCGACAGTCTGCCTTTTTTAACCTCTTTTAAGTTCATCAAGTTCTAAAGAGTTCTTGCTTAGTCAGGTTTACGAATTCGGATCTTGTCGAAAAGTATCAGAAATCATAATATATGTCCCACTGGAGGGCAAAGGTTTTCATCTTTAACCGCCTTCGTGAAACAGTGGAGTCACACGGGCCTAAGAACGGAAAAACTTGGTTCAGTTCCCGGCGGTTTGGTTGGTTATAGGACCATTAAAGTCCGACTGGCTAGCTATCATCTCTATGTCAATAGTTACGCGTACGCTCTACGTAATATTAATTCGCCAATATCTGAGAATATCTGAGAACCAGTAAAATTTAAATTAAATAATAATGCTCAAGGAGGAGAGGAGTTTAAAATGGCTTCCTGGTTGATTATCCCTCAATAGAATGGGCCGTAATATGCTTACTATCTTGTGGACTTATATAAAATTTCACCCGCGCGTAATTTCTTTTGTCAATTATTCCCCCTTCCCCCTATATTTCCGGGATCAAAAGTACCCTATATCACCCGGGGATAGTGTAGCTTTCCAACAGTGAACGAATTTTCCAAATTGGTTAAGTAGTTTCGGAGTCTATTCAATACAAACAAACAAATAAATATTAGTATAGATAAGATAATCAAGTCACCGTTACCACAGAATATATAGGTAAATATTTGCGACAATCTTTCATAAACTTGTCCTCTTAATTGAAAGACGCTCGATAGATATCCTTCCGCTTCTGTTTATGTACTGTAAATTTTCTCATTCCACTAGGATTACACAGAGAACATTCCGTAACTCGGCTCCAGTCGTGTGTGCGTTAGAAGGCTGATTGTAGGGCAGTCAGGCCATTTCCCTTGAGGTCGTTAGTCGCTTCACTGTCGGGTACACATATGCGCGTCCATATTTGATGAAAGGCAACATTGTCTATCTCCAAACGAGGTATAAACAACGCGGCTGTAAATTTACTATCATAATTTGTAGGTATCATGCGAGGGTGCGTAGTCAAACAGCGATCGTTAGATAACACAACGTTTAAACCATGTTCAAAGTGGATAGAGATTTTGGTAACGTTGCTATTTAATTGTAGGTGTTAAATGTACATATAGAAACACTTGAAACTAAACATGAAATATAAAAAAAGTCCTGAAAGATATAAAATGAACTCAACTGGACTGAGTACCAGTAAATTTTTTAAAATATCTTTTGTTAATACATTCCAACTAAGGTTGAATCTAAAATCCTAAATACCTACGTTTTAACAAAAAAAAAACAGGTTTACAAACTGTTTTTTTATAACTAATCTATTTAAAATATCCTTAGTCCTAATATAAAGTATTGCATGCAGCATAAGCAAGCACTTGTACCATTAACGTGAAAATTCGGCTTTGGGTGAAAATTGATGGGCCTCCGTACGAGCTATCAATCAAGATTTGCAACCAAAACTCCCTTTAAAGTTGAATAAGCTCTGCAAATTGAATAAAAACACCCTTCATTCGAAGTCCACTGAACAGTAAAACAACGTTGGAATGTTACAACTTGCTAACTTGTTAAGTAAAATGGAAACGACTTTACGTACGTTACTTACTTACATTATTAAAAATTTTAAATTAGGTTTCCATACCGTTGGAAAATTTAAAGAAGGTATTTTGATAGGTATTTAAAAATATTATCAGTACGTTGCATGCGCTACAATATTTTTTTATGTAAGTAATTGTATTTTTTTTACACTAATACAAATAAAATAGTAAGGTACGTGTTCTCGTTAAGTCTCATACCCATAGAGATCTAAAATTCTGTTATCTGTGCTCATACCATAAAGATAAAGAATTTAATATGCTAAGAGCACAATTTTTTACGGGTTTTCTTGAAGACTTGTGTAACCCTATTTTACAGAATAACGATTTTTGTCTAACACTGCTTATTAGAGTTGCCCATCGATAGTCCACTATCAATAGTCTATCGATAGTTGACGTCATATCAATAGTATCGATAGTCTATCGATACTATCGATAGCCCAAATCCAGGCAATACTATCGATAGTATCTATACTATCGAGCAACAATACTATCGATAGTATCGATAGTTTTTTAACTATCGATACTATCGAAAGTATCGATGCTATCGATAGTATCGATCAACAATACTATCGATAGTATCGATAGTATTGCTTACCCGCGATAGTATTGCCTGGATTGGGCTATCGATAGTATCGATACTATCGATATTATCGATACTATCGATAGCACTATCGATATTGTTACTATTTTTCAAGGTCAACTATCGATAGCGAAACTATCGATAGTTGGGCAACTCTGCTGCTTATGATGAACTATTCATTAAAGTTTCGAAATATGTATAGACACACAAAAGACTTTAAACACGCATAAAAAAAACATACATTCAAACACTTATTCATAAAAAGAATGAAAAGACGAAAACCTAAAACAAAATTGAATTTACTGTGCAAGTTGACTTACTAACACGCATTTGAAAAGCCCTAGCTTTTGTTTTAAAATCTGAATGTTACAGTTTAAGCGAGAGTTTTTCCACGTAAAGTGATACCTATAAGTGAAAGAAGCCGATTCCAGCGTGATTGATCGCGGTAAATGGCTCGCGATGCCCGTTGCTCCCCGCGTGACAGCCGGCGGCGAGTCGGGCGACTATACGGGCTATTTGCCAGTGAGACTGAACCAATACTAAAATAGCAATGTATTGAGAGTTTATCTTTATACCTACTATAGTTCCAACTGTATTCTTTAAAGTAGTATTTCTGGGTAAGAATATTTTTATTCATGTAATTTTTTTCGTTATTGTCATAATATGGACAAAACACATGTCTCGTTATTCAACTTTAGTTATATTACAGTCTGTTTCAAACACGATGATATGGCTGACACATCCATAGAACGTAAATGTTTGCGTTTAGGAAAATGTTGACTTCGATATAAATACAAATTTGAATAATAAAGAAATAGATCAACACTAAATACTGTACATTAATAACGATTTAATAAGAGTCATGGTTTTTTTTTTTCGGTTTAGAGAAGTTTTATGTACATTTTTCTATAAAATATAAAAATTATATGAGACGTACTAGGTTACGTTCTATGGTCTTTAAACCAGAGATGTGACTTAGGTTTTATTATTAATCGATAAAAATATATTTACGTTATATTACGTTTATAAACGTTAATAATCGAAACTATAATTTAAGGGAAAGAATAGTGGAATATTCGTAAAAAAATATTGTATTATGTAAAATAATACCGTCAATTTAAAATCGATGTTCAGAATGTACAAAACTAACACGTTACTATTTATTGACCGAGTGAGCGAAGCGAGCGAGGGGTACAAATCATTTTTGTATGTACATATAAAGGTATGTATGTTTGTTCCGCGAAAATTCTCGAACGGGTGATCTGATTTACACGAAAATGTAGGAATAGTTAATAGAATTTTTAAGTTTGTTGACCATCGGTTTAGTAGTTTTTGTAATATTCACGTTTTTGTAAGAAAATAAATAATTGTATTTTAATTCTCTGGGTCTAGGGAAACTAACATAACTGTACGGTTAGTATTAATTCAGATTTAGCTTTCCTGTCCGCTGCCTTCCAGGCTGCTATGTGCGTATCGGCATCATTTGGTCTTGGCCTTTCTCCACTTAAATACTCCCAGTAGTCGCTTCGTACAAGTAATGCCTCTATCTGTAGGTACCTTCCAACTGTCATAGCTATCTTTTGTTAATAATTCATTACTTAAGGTGGGTCTATGCTTACGAGCCGAGCACGAGCCGCGCACGAGCGGAGCACGAGCCGAGCCGCTCTGCTCGCGTGACAAGTGTGGACACACAACGAGCCTGCACTGCGAGTTTAGTATATATTCTGTGCTGCGAGCGCGATGCAAATCTCTTTGTGTTCGTCAAAAACCCGACAATCGCGGAGCACAGTCGAACACGAGCCGAATGCTCGAAGCGCGCTCGTTCGAGGCTCGAAATCGGTCCACAGTACACGAATTTTGGATCGGCTCGTGCTCCGCTCGTGCGCGGCTCGCGCTCGGCTCGTAAGCAGTTTACATACATTCGCAGACATGATTCGGTCGTACCCTTTTTCAAATAATTTTCGATGACTCCTTTCTTAGTTACATGTACCTACTCACTCTTTATTTTCGCTGGTCCTGGGCCCATAACCTTTGTAGGGGTAAATATCAGATAACACAGTTTTAAAGAGAAATATTTATTGTACATAAATAAGAAAAAAATAATATCTGCCTATTAATATCCCAATGCAGGGCAAAGGCCTCCATCCTTGAAATCAAGTTATCGCTACAATGATGGGTATTGGCTTAATCACCACGCTTGCCAAATGCGGATTGGTGATCACCAACCCGAGCTGTGTCCGAAAAAACCGACACAAAGTTAGCTCGACCCGGGAATTGAACCCAGGACCCCGAGATCTCGGCCCGGTACCTAAACCACTAGATCATTGAGGCGTTTGTACATAAATAATAACTGGAAAATATTTGTTTTATTGTCTTTACACTCTTACAAATATTTTCCACTTATTATTTATGTACAATAAATATTTCTCTTTATAACTGTGTTATCTGATATTAACCTCTACACTAGCTAATATCAAAGTAGAAAAAATTAAAATTTATCATACATTATAAATCTATACTTTGAATCGATTGTCATAAGCACTAAGATATAATCGATAATCGATTGGTTATGCAGGTTGACACATGAGGTCACGTCTCTTTAATTGTCAAAGATGAGGTGTCACCCATATCATCGTGTTTGAAACAGACTGTAGTGACAACTGTTTTGATTCTAAATTTGAATTTGAAGTATATTAATAACTAGCGGGCGCCCGCGGTTCCACCCGCGTGGTTCCCGTTCCCGAAGGAATATCGAGATATCCTTTCTTAGCGGATGCCTACGTCATAACATCTACCTGCATGCCAAATTTCAGCCCGATCCGTCCAGTGGTTTGGGCTGTGCGTTGATATCTATCTATGTCAGTCAGTCAGTCAGTCAGTAACTTGCTTTCTTTTTTAATTTTAAGGATAAAAAACTTACAACAATGGTAAAAGATATTTAATAAATATCTCATTTAAACAATTTTACAAGTTCTTCCCTCCTCCTTAATGCAAACTTTCATTGCTACTGACTTATATAATTAACTAGCCTTCCGCCCGCGGCTTCGCCCGCGTGAACTATAGGACGTTATCCCGCGGGAATATCTTGTAAATTGTAGCCTATGTGTTATCCTTATGTATAAGCTATATTATTGTAAAGTTTCATTAAAATCAATTCAGTAGTTTTTACGTGAAAGAATAACAAAAGTTCATCCATCCGCTCCCCGGCCGGTACCGCCGCAACCGCTATGTCCCTGCATTTTAAATCTGTAATATCTTCGAAACTATTCATTTAAATTACATGATGTAAAGGGCCATATTGATCTATATTACATGCACAATTTATTTATGGTACTTTATTGGATAAGGATTAATACTGTATTGCTTAAAATAACTTTTTCGTAAATAAGCCATTATTTTATCGTAATAAGTAAAGGAAAATGGTTATTGTGGGTTATCCCTAAGAGATAGACATATACCATCGCGGACTTTTTTGTAAAACTTTTTAAGTTGTACAATAGTGTAGTACATTATTTTGATCTATCTCGTAGGGTTCAGCCAGCGTTTGCAATGTAAGCGCAAAAAATGCGATTATTTACGACCTTAAATTAAAAACCTCTAAAATTATCAGTGTTTCTCTACTATATTATGCATGTATTATACATATAAACCTTCCTCTTGAATCGGTCTATCTAATGAAAAAAACCGCATCAAAATCCGTTGCGTAGTTTCAAAGATTTAAGCATACAAAGGGACATAGGGACAGAGAAAGCGACTTTGTTTTATACTATGTAGTGACTTGTCAATTTAACAATGCAAACATTAAATTATTGTAAAAAAATCGAATTAAACTTTTATTAATTACATAAAGAAACGACTAAACACAACGTTTTTTGGATAGCCTAGTTAAACAATCGTGCAGCATTGCTAGAAATATAATACACAAACATATCAGACGCAAGCTTGATAGAAGTTAAGAAAATGCGTAGAGAATAATTGATTGCGGTAAATGACTTACGACGTCCGTTGTTCTCCGCGTGAAGCCCGGCTGTGGCTTGCTTTGAAACTTTACGAGCCACTCGCCAGTAAGACTGCTCAAATAATAAAATATTATTAAGGTTCAATATTTACATGTCTTATTCAAAGAATAATCTGAGGTCTTGTACAAAGTATCACTAGATGTGAAAATTAGGGTGGGAATATTTTACTTGATTGATACGTGACTTCTAAAAAACAATTTTTTCTTCGTGTTTTTCATAAAAATGCATAAGGGACTTAAAACTATTTTAAAAAGACCCTAGTAACATTACAGATGTACAGGAAGTCACGACTAACATTTGCCTGACCCAAAGTAAGTTTCCGTTTATTTTGTAAATTGATATAATCTGAAGTTGCCGGTTCAGCGTGATTAATCGCAGTAGATGATTCGCGAGCCCCGGTGCTCTTCACGTGACAGCCAGGGGCGTGGTATGTAACTTTAAAATTACTTCACTTGTGAACACAAAACAAACATCGAATGCAATAATATTATTTTTATAGTCGAGTCATTTTAATAGGCCACATTTGACACCT
Source organism: Mecyna flavalis (assembly GCA_949319885.1). NCBI lineage: Eukaryota > Metazoa > Arthropoda > Insecta > Lepidoptera > Crambidae > Mecyna > Mecyna flavalis. The sequence continues at coordinate 9,292,635 of OX439426.1, forward strand.
CATTTATGCAAAATAAAGTGGTACTTATGTACATCAGGAGTAGAGTCTAATTTTTTAGATAAAAATAATTGTATTAATAAGAACTGATGTGGTTTTCTTGAGTTTTATTCCTTTAGCGTATGGTTTTTTTTTTTTTTGCATAAATAAACTGTCAAATGTGGCCTATTATATAATTACTCGACTATAAGAGAGCTGTTTTCTATGTGCTAACTTTTTGTTACTGTTTAGCGAATTGTTAATTTAATACAAATTACTGAAGAAGTTCATCACAATTAATATAATAATTGTACCTATAACACTCGTTTTCAAAAACTTCTATTTACACTTTAGGAAACAATATCCTTAATAATTACTTTCTCCTCTTCACTATCTTATTTTTCTCTAAATTACTTTTTACTATTAGAAATAAAGAGTACTCTCGTCTTAAGCTATTCTTATGTTAAAAGCATTAACTACCAGAAAAAGTTAAAAGTTTAATTTTATGTACAGGAAGCGAGGTCTATCATCCGCTTAAAATAACCTGACCAAGCGTAAGTTTCTGTCGATTCTGTAAAGTGATATAATCTGAAGACGCCGGTTCGGCGTGATTGATCGCAGTAAATGGCTCGCGATGCCCATTGCTCCCCGCGTGACAGCCGGCGGCGGCGTGCCGTGAAACTTTACGAGCCATTCGCCAGTGAAACTGCACAGTAAAGACTGCCAAAACACAAGCCTTATTTTTTTTTCGAGAAAGCAAAAACAAAACAATGAGTATGAGTATTAGCCTTGGTGACATGAGTGTCATTTGAAGTGGAAAAGGTCATATTTTTTATGACCAACAATAACATTCATTCATATAAATTTTCATGGTCATATCGTCATTTGAAAATGTTGTTTAAGGACGAAGGAGAATAGAGAGCGGTAGGTGCCATGCTTAAAAAAATCTGAAAATTTCCTTTAGATACCATAAAAGTTCGTGGTCAATTTTAAAGCATCAATTTAATAATTACGTGGTAAAAAGTCTAATCGATCAATTTATGTAACTAGGACGATAATATGTTTATATTTATTCAAGCCACCATAAGGGATACTTAATTTTATTCTAGTGGGCAGGAAGTAATGATGTAGGATCAATATCTATATAAGCTAGGCTTGTTAGTATTATTTTTTACTACATTTAGTTTGAATTAAATTGCCTTTGAACTTATTGATCGCATAGTAAGAACGTTTTTACCCACGATGAAATACTTTTATGTTATTCTTGCAAATATTGAACTGACGTTTAGCTGCCTGAGCTGAATGTAAATAGACTCTGTCAATAATAAAATATGATATATTGCCGGCATTTTCTTTATACGTGCTCCTTTCATACAAGGTAACGTCTCTCAGACTTGTATGAAAGCCTTTAATCAAGAGTCAGGAAAAACATTTTAAGTTTTCTACTTTGGTGCCTCGAGTTGTTTAGGAGAAAAAATGATTTTACATGTTTGTCCGTCTCATACTAGTCTGTAGTCTATTAGGATTTTATTTTATGTATGTATGTGTATGTACATATATACTAATCTTTAGCCAGTGAATGTAAATGCAATATACTTGTGAAAAGTAGCCTATTTTATTCTCCAACTTAAAAAAATACGACGATAACTTGCTCTGTTTTGATGTGAAACACGGGCAAGACACTTTCATATTTGTAACATTAGAATGGATTAGTAGATAAACCTAATTGTTAATTATATTATATGAGAAAAAATATTATATTGTTTTTATAATTTTATGAGTTTGATTTCATTTTTAAATATTTTTTTGTAAAAACATAACAATTCTTTTCCATGAAGGTTTATATAATAAACATAATTGTTACTTCACTAATTTTTTCGTAAAGCTCAAGTTTGTCAAAATAAAAAAAAAATTCGACGTCCTCGAAATTATTGATACATATCTTCAAATCGTAATAAATAACGGGTTGATTTAACTGCAAATCAAAAAATATACTGAAATGTACATCAAAAAAAATTAAATGCTATCCTAACTAACCTTTGCTGTGCAATTAGTTATTTTGAGGAACACATAGTACTTATTTTTTGGATATGTTACCGGCCAAACCCGATTTCAGGACAAACTAGTTTTGCCTAGGTTAAACTAATTTAAGTCAACATAGAATATATTATTAAAGTGAAAACAAAAAAGGTTTTCAGGGTTTAATAAAAATAACACTACCTAACCTATTTTCATCCGAGTCGATTTCCCCCTTAGTAAGAACTAGTTTAGCCTAGGCCAAACTAGTTTGTCTTGAAATTAGGCTTGGCCAGTAACAGATATACCTACAATATCTCATAAAAGTCATAAATAACATCACTTCAAACTCGGCATAGTTCCTAACACAGAACAAGAAAATTTTCCTAACTAGACTTCTATAAAACACCTACTTATGAACGCGAAAGCCGTAAAAATGTTTTCAGCATGGAATAAACCCAATATATGGGACCATAAAAACCACGGAAACATAAAATTTCCAGTACCTAATATATTAGCAATTTCCGTTATGGGAATCGATGGTAGATGCTTATAATGTTTCATGGCCGGTCATTTTTTGGAACTTAATGGACTTTAAAATGTATGCTCGCAAACAACTACAGTACGAAACGATTCGTGAGTTATGTCCTAGTTGGCCCGGTTCTGATTTAACGTATAATGGTCGCTACGTAGCTGAGTACCTGATTTTTATGGCTATCCAAATACAGGAAGTATTATTATAATATTTATAATACTTATACAAATCAACGTGCAAGATTAGGTGCAATTACTAGTTCAATATTTCCATAACTCGGTGAGACAGAGACAAGGCCGAAGAGAATTCTCGTGTGGTAGAGCTAGATGCAGACAGGTTCTGCCTGTCAGTCGAAATGGGTCGACTTGAGCGGGGAAGTGCCACCTTTGACACGATCCCAGGATCGAACTCTTGACTCCTAGCGTAAATGCATTCAAGTGCAAAGTCACTAGTTTACAAAAATAAGTAAATTTTTTGATGTAAATACTACTGAATACACTTCATAAGATCTTATTTTATTGTAAAAAAAAAATTAAAGCGTTACTTCCAAGTTACCATATACGTATATATGGTGATGAACTGACCCAAACCACAATATTTTTTATACATAGATAAAATTCAAACATTACTTTCCTCTCAATAACAAGTTTAGGGGTTTCAATATACTCGAGTGTTTCTGAAGAAAGCACTTAACATTTATACACTTCACACAATGAGATAGGAAAGAATGACCCGACGTACTTTTTCATTTGCAATAACACTCTAGAACGTTGCGTAGTATACCGATGAAATTTCTGAAATATACATTCCAATAAAAGGAAAAGTATTCTGGGAGACGTTGAAAATGTGTCCGCATTTGGACAAATTTGGGTCGAATATAACCCCGAATGGAGAGACTGAACGATCCCTTACAACCGTAATATAAAATCCAGTGAAAACCTCTTTTACAATATTGAATAGATATGGACATAATAAGTATAAAGAAATTCATACCTCGAAACGTAAAAATGAATTGCGCTCGTAACTGTAGCTCGCAACGTAGTTCGTGACACAGTTGAAACTTTTGGGAAGTTAATCATAACGTCTGTGTTTAATAGGCCATATAATTATATTTGCCCAAAAAAGTTAATCGTTCGTTCCGAATCGGCAATTTAAATCTGTCGACTTAAACAGTTGGAGTAACGAGTCACCGGGCATAGGCGAGGTTTTGTACGAAAGATTAACGACAAAGTGTGGGGTCACAAAAAAAGCGTCGCAAAGTACGGAAATTGCCAAAACTTCGTGTCGAAGCTTGAAATTTTCTTGTTCTAAATGTCGTCGTAAATGAAAGATGGCTCTTTTAAAATCGGAAAAGAAATTAGGAACAGACGTTTTTAGGATTACGAGTTTTGTAACAACTTACAGTTTGCCTTTTTTTACTTTTTTGACACCGAATGGGATCGGTCAGTTATAGTAGAACGTGTAACTTTGTCGAATCTTGGAATAAAGGAAAATGTCCGCATAAAATATAATAAACGCACTAGAAAGCACTTTGTATTAAACCATCTTTTGTCTTAATAGTGTATAGTATTATTTTAAGCTAGCGACTAAGGAAGTATAGATTTATAAAGCACCTCCGGTGCAAAAACTAAAAATTATATAAGTGTTTTGCACACACGCATTCAAGTGAAAACAGAGAGTACCAAATAAAATATGTTTAATTTTAAATTTAAGAGAGCCACAGCATACCATCTTCCACTCGTGCAGGGAAGAACTTCCACCTTTCATTATAACACAGAAGTCGCACTTCATAACTGTTGTGATATGTTTCCTTCGGAAGGTATGGTCTCCAAAACTCAGTTGAACCTATTTTTGCTGCCATCGTTTTTGTTCCCCCTTGAAATTACGTGGTATGCCCCGCGCGTATAATGCCGCTGGTGTTACAAGCGTCCATAGTATTAGGTGACGGTAACCGCTAGCCATCAGGTTAGCCGTGAGCTTATTAGGACATATCAACAAAACAAATTGACCAAATGTCATTGCTGAAACTTTTTTGTATTTAATTCCGGTTCTCATGTCGCGGGAACGAACGGTAGGCATCGTATCCCTTCAATTCATCCGGGCACGCTCGCATACGTGCCGTGCCTGACAACCGGTTGGATGTTACGGCGGTTATAAATATGTATACTCTGTGCGCAAGCCGTAACGACGGCATTATAATATGCCCAAACTGCTCCTGTACTCGATGTGATAAATGCTTACGGTTATTTCATGGCGCAACTGTTTGAATTGCGGGATACTTTGATTTTGATACGTTTTAAATTTCAGCGAGGAAATAGTACGCATTGACCGCCTCTATAGAATAGCAGTTTTTTCTATCAGATTTTAACAGAACTCAGCTCCGGTTATTGTTAAGACATTTCAATACGACTGGCTAGCTAGTGGTGACCTATGGCGTCTAAATAGCTCTGACTGTAATCCAAAAATATTTATGCAGAAACCAGTTGACCGAAAAAAAAGTGATACGAAACCGATCAATTTTATTCCAACCATATTTGCAGTTCTTATCACATCTCATGATAATAATACGATGATATAGAACACACGTTATTAAAAAACCAGAAGTTCTAAAAAATCCAGTTGCAAAATAAATACTCAACGACTCAACTGTTACACAACACAACAAATTGCCCAAGACATTTAATGTCCAATTAACAATATAACCGCAAAAAATCCCGGCTCAACTCATAACGTCGACCGCTAAATCAGGCTCACATATGAAAAGTTACCTAAAGGTTATTTAGAAGAATTTCCCGGCGCTCTGTGGGCGATGTAGCGTTCCCTGGCTAATGACGACTCCGGCCCACAATATATCTCTGGTACGCACGACCTCATGCAAAAGTGCGCCTATAGCACCTTAATCATCGGTAATAAAGATCACAATGGAATGTGTTAGCGTGCACTTAGGAGTAGCGGTTGTGCCTAGTTAGGTGCAGAAATCACGACGACTCGTGCGCTTGATTGAGTTTTCTTTTCCATTGTGCCTCCATTAACAGAATAGCTTTCTCCCCTATGTTCTTATGGTGCGTCTATGCTTACGAAGCGAGCACGAGCGGCGCACGAGCGGAGCACGAGTCGAACCGTTCTGCTCGCGTGACAAGTGTGGACGCACTTACGAGCCTGCCACGAGCCTACGACGATCTCTCCTCGAACATAGTTTCAGCCTAAATATCGAAAAACCGGCACGCGGTGCGAGACAAAAAATTGTGTAGTTCTATCTCTTTCTTTTACGTGGTCTATCCGTATCGCCCTCTTTTTCTTGTGTGAATGCGATAGATACTATCAATTTGTATGCAATTTGTCTATAGTTTTCTCTGTCTACGGGCGGAGCACAGTCGAGCACGAAACGAATGCTCGAAGCGCGCTCGTTCGAGGCTCCAAGTCCGTCCACAGTACACGAATTTTGGATCGGCTCGTGCTCCGCTCGTGCGCCGCTCGTGCTCGCTTCGTAAGCATAGACGCACCATTAGCGGACGCCATGTGTTCGCGGAAAATTATATCAGCAATTTTTCTTTCTTGCCGCGATGGGCTGGCTAACAGCCGTCGATTCGGTTTATGGTTTTGTGTAAACGCGTTTTACTTTTAGACAGTTAAGCTAAGTATTCGATTCTGCTAAAATATTGCTTTAGTTGACTTAGATGTGCAAATAAGTAGCAGTGATTTTCCTTAACATAAATTTTGAAGTGTGTGGACATAATGCACAATAGGGTAACGCTTGGTATATTATGAAGCAAAATATTAAACATGCGTTTAATTATAAATATCCAGACACAGAACAAACTCAAATGTTCATCACAAAAATGTATTTCTGGGCACGAAAAACAAAGTAAAATCCAAGACTTCCAACGTTAATAGCATGTGTAAATAAATTTCCGGCGGTAGAAAGCCGGAGCCTTAAAAATAACCGAAAAAATTGAATTAAAGTAACGTGATTTAATTTAAGCTAGCTCCTGAGACCCACCTAGTGCTTACGAAAGTAAACGAAAGCGACCCTAGAGTGCCTTGTTGAGCTGCCGTCTAATTAACGACGTATCTAATTATACCATCGTAGAGCAAGACCGGCGAAGAGAATTTCCCAAATTACTTATTACGAAACGCAATTACACTTAGGGGGAATGCTATGAGACAAATTGAGTTAGGTGTATTACACCCTTTACTTATAAACATTGTTTGGATTGGTAATTAACTTTGAAGGTTTTACAGTTTAATTTGTATTTAAAGGGAAATAATTTGTGTGGATTATGCTTGAGTGAAGGGGGGGGGGTAATGACCGAAGTAGCATGATTGTGTGTGTTTATCAATCAATATGTTTGCGAATCCTTTGTTAATTTAATTGTTGTTGTTGTTTAGTTTATTTATTACTATAATTAATATAAATAAAATATCCGTATTGAATACTGTCGTATCCGCTGTTTTGCATAGAAGATTAACTTTTTTATAAAAAACTAGCCTTCCGCCCGCGGTTTCATTCCCGCCTAATTTATTTATTCAAATACCCCCTTTCCTCCCACATTTTCGGAATCAAAAGTACCCTATGTCACCTTAGGGATAGTGTAGCTTTCCAACAGTGAAAGAACTATTCAAATCGGTTTAGTAGTTTCGGAGCCTATTCTTTATTATTTTTTTATTCTTAGGTTTATTTTAAGAGGTAAGTGATACAAAGTTCACCGGGTCAGCTAGTCATAAATAATGCTAGCTAATTTTATTCTATGCTATGGACTGTTTCTTGCCCGTGGTCCGTTCAATCGAACCGTCGATTTTATTAATATTAAATTATATTGCCAGTTACTATAAACATTTAAAAATATAAAGCTTAAATTGTCAACAATTATAGAAACAGTATGTAGACAGTACTGATTAAACGGTGTCGTCAACTGAACATCTTCCAAGGTACCACGTAGAGTACAGCCTTGGTAAACCAAAAGGAATTCAGCCTACTCTCTAATACATAACCAAGCGCCATCTTATTCGAACACAATGCCCATTTAGGCAACATTTACGCAAATATATATACAAAAGCAGTACCAGGCCACGTGAGAAAGGAGCGAATCTTAACCCTCATTCTAGAGGTGGAAAACAAACGGTAATGTTCACCGCACGGAAGTCGTGGCTGGGCTTAATTTTGGTTCAGAAACGACCCGGCATTACGCGGATGAACACCTCTCTCTTAACCCGCTTTAATTGTTGCATAAACCAAACAAAATGGGCAATCGCGAGCTCGAAGATCAAGCACAAGTCTGTAAGCCTTTGCTTTGTTTTTACTCGGCTTGCCCGGGCAGAATGGAAAATGTGCAATTTACCAGGTCTCGTTTTGTTGGAAAATGCAAAAGGAAGGGTAATAATGGTACTTGTTTGCCGTTTTTCTTGGTAGTTGACAAAGTATCTGCGCTCATTTTAAAAGCAAAGTTAAGTAAAGCCTCGATACCCACAGCAACATAAAGGCTTGCTCCACTGTAAAATTATAATTTTTAAAACATCACGTATTTTTTTATTTGACTTCAAAATGAGACGGCTTATTACAATCAAAATTGTGTTAGGGTTATGAGTATTTGAATTACTGTTTTACATGCATTATATCCTTGTTGAAATTGAAATCTTCAACCCCGACACATTTACATATATCACTACTGGGTTAATTCGGTGCGAGGGTTGCTCAAGCCTAATCAGACCTTGGTCGTGTAAAACATTTACTCAGCTTAAATAAAGTGGAGTTTTTAAAGTACCACATATTTTTTGAATTTATTTTTAGTAAATTATAATCTGATAATTTTAATATAAAATCAAAACTCCCGTTTTCGAATACAATTTGCCAGTTAGTAGAAAATATATTTACGGTACGACGTTAGTTAGAAGTCGCATCTAGGTAAAATAAGCAAGCCCAACAAACAACTCCTAAACTGAGCGCGACTTCAAAATACGAATGTTTATTTGTAACTTTTTGCTTCACATTACTGAGAATCTTTTAACTACTTGCGTAACATATTTATTCCTGTTTTCTGCGAGAAAGAATTCATTATAATTTATTTATAAAGTCATATATCATGAAGAGTTACAGTAATAAGTTTTTTGTGTATTTTCAATGGCAGTTGGAATGATGGAACCGAAGTTCAGTCTACATTTTGGCGGCACATTGAGCGACGCTTCCTTGTCAAAATCGCACACAATGACTGTTTGTTATCAGCTGCGGGCTTGTCTGCCAACTATAGAGGCTTAAAAAATTCAGTCACGTCGCTTTTTCCGTAATCATAACTTTGTGTTTAGCTTAACTCCGGCTACGGTTACCAGTCTTAACAATAAACCAACTACACGAATAAATTATTATAGCGCACTAATTGCACTATGCTGCAATCATAATAGTATGATTTTAATAAAGACATTACGTCCTATAATAAAAAAGCTGTTAACGCAAAACACATACAAATTGAGCACCTGGTACTTATTGAATTTTAACCATGCAGGCGATTGCAATTGCATGCATAGGGGTATTAATGAACGTCCACAACAAAGTATTCGTTCAAAAATAGCTCTTACAGATTTCCCCAGGTATTACTAAATGAATTTATTTTAATAACAGGTACCGCAATTCATCACCTCCCTACATGCAACGGCGTCGTGACTGTGAACTATTTCCCCAGTTACACTTTCTGCAAATTAATTCAGTTCGCTCCACAGAGATCTAATCTATTCAAAAGTTGGATACATTTATAGCGGTGTCACTCAATGTGTTCCGATTTCACGTTTTTCATACGGAACCTTAAGGGAAATTTAGTGATTGATGAGAGTTTATAATGGGATTTGTTCTGATTCGTATTTAATTTCCTGTTCGGATATTTGGGCTGTCGTTTATTGTAAATTTAACCAAATTGTGCCCTTTACCCTTTTTAGATATTTTTACGAAGCATTTAGAAGGTGAAAATTGTTTGATGTACAATTATAAATAGACTTTGAAACCGCTGTACCAAACTTTTTTGTTATTCGTTTTCACTTAATTATTCCAAGAAGGGTAGGATAATAGCTGGTAGTTGGTTATAAGGGTGGTGTTTCTTAGCCAAACCAGTAAAACCCTTTACGATTTTTATCGAAAGGAGTAATTAAGGTACGTCATTATCATAATTATAACCTAAATACAATATAATAATTGCAATATTAATTTAAAAGCACATCAACTTTAAAATTATGTTGATATTTTGTATATTACTAAATAGCGAGTAGTTTATTCATCCTAAACAAGCCTCAATTGTTTTAATCAGAGCGTTGTTAAAATTTCACTTGTCAAGATATAATGATTTAGCGTTCACCAATGATTTTCTCTGAATTTTAGATCGTAGTACCCAAAACTGGAGAAAAATATTTCTCAATAGATGGCAGATATCGAAACATTTTTCTAAATCAAATAAAATACCTATGATTCGAGACCACGATTCTTTCAAAAATCCGTTTAATCTAAACATGCTAAAAACAAAAAAATCAATTATGAATGCGCAAAAACCAGTCCAATTGATGTGTAAAAGTAATTTCCAGTTTTTGCTCTCACGTCAACACAATATTTTATCAGACCAGTACAAAATAAATCTGTTCAATATTGTTTTACGTATTATTCAACGAGCCCGATATATAAAGAAAGGATTGATTTTAATTAACAGATATCAAAAATTGGGTCTATTGTGTTTTTCGCTGACTTGATTAGATTTTCATGAAACAATGTGTAAAGGGGCAGATAACAAATTGAATAGCGTGTTTATTAAAATTTGTTCGTGCTTACGGCAACATTATTCTTTTGTTCCAATTTAGGATAGAATTTTAATACAGAAATGTTAGGCGAGTGAATAAATGAGAATATGCGACTAAATGGTGATTTTTGTTTATGCTTGTGACATTTTGTAATTGCACGACTTATAAAACATTTATGCACAATATATTATTATTTGTATTGATATTTTTAAGAGAAAAAACTTTTGCGTGTTTTGATTTTCTTTGATAATTGCGGCTATTTTGTTTTAAACGGGTTCACTATTCCATTTCGAAAAACAAACAGTTAATAAATTTAAAACAGAATAAACTATTTTTTTAGCACATATTATTACATTTAAACAATATTGTGTCGCTCTGATCACAATTATTTTGATTTTAATTTAATTTAGGTCCAGTTTGACTACTGATAGATAAGTTCGTCCTCATTAACTTTTAAATGACAGTGATGCTGTCTTTTCTTTTTTTAAATTGGAGAGTTATTTCGACAATTTGTACATAAGGCTTATTTCTTCGAATAGCTGCTCCACCAGTGGGTTAAAACCATACGGCTTAGTTCCCGTTCTACGGAGGCGATTCTTTGACAAGGTTTATTTTGTTTTTATAGTATCTCGTACCAATTTAATAATTAATCTTGCAAAATCACGATTATGGTTTACGCGTATCAGCTTGGAACATAACATTTTTAAAAACAATAAGTCTCTCAAATATGCAGACGAAGATGAATCCACGCAAAATATTAAAATTACTTCAAAACTCGAAACGTACACATAATACAAAACGCACCAGAATCGGTATAAAAAGCCTACGTTTATAATTTCACGAATAATAACTTCTTACATTTAAACGTAAAAGTTTTTCTTTAGCGAATTCATGATTCACGAAACAAAACGAAGCTATGCAAAAAATCCACATTCTAAAAAAGTTGCCATAAAACAATCTGAAGCTGAATATAACACGGCAGAAAATAAAACGGTGGAATGTAAAACGTTGGCGTTTGTGAAATATTAAAATACACATTTACTGTATCAAATAATGTTTCCTCTACGAAGCTATTTTGTTACACAACATCATTCGTATTAGTGATATTCATTCTTTATAGTTTTCTTATCTTTGTCAATTTTAAAATGTGAGACACAGTTGGGTAAGCCTTGAAATTAAAAACCATGGTATAATGTTTGCATCGTTCGGGGATCGAACCCGCAATTTCTTAAGTTGGCAGACAGGCACACAGCCCACCTGATGGCAAGCGGCCACTGCGGCTTATTCCATTGAGGGACTTTTAACCTGGAAGAGTCGCGCAATGCGCTACAAGTGTACTGGCTGTCACATAAATATTGCCGAAACACAGCTACGGCAGATTTCACCTGTGAAGGTGGTAGCTATATAGCCAGTCGCACTCTGAAATAGTCTTACCACCAACCAGCCCCAAGGCGGAAATCGAACGGGTTTACCGGGTTTTATACCTACGCGGATTAGCCACTGTTCCACGGAGGCTGCGATGGCCATGAACGGCCACACTTAGTGATAGAATTTAATATAATGTCCTAAATGTTATACTCTTTACAACAAGAGTCTAGCAATATTGAAGTTTGAATTTAAAGGCTTAAGCGAGTTTTAAATTCATTTGAATTCGGAGTTTTCAACCGAAATTTTCAGTTAGAAACAAAGTTATTTAGTAAAACTAGCTCGGAGTATTACTAATAATTTATTGTTATTCCGAAGCCGGCAACAGGCGACTCGCAATGAGTCGGAGACCCAAACCCCTGAGACTCTCTCGACTAAAGCAATAGCTTTGTCTGCTTTTTATTTAACTATTTCTTGCCTTGCACCTGAGCTTTTAGTGCCTTTTAATTTTATTTGACTTTCCCGAAGAACCGAGCTATATTTAAAAGTATTTTTATTCACCTTACTAAGATTTTGTTATTGTAGGTACCTGGCCGAAATTAAAAACCATTGCTGATTTTGTTATTATATATTTACAAAAAAAAAGTATATATGTAATGTTTATCCGTTGTCTAGCACCCATAGTACAAGCTATGCTTAGTTTGGGGCTGATGGCGCTGTGTAAATAATGTCCAGGGATATGTATATATTTTAAATATTAATTGACTCAGATTAAAAACACACACACAAGTTTAGTTACTAAACTAGTAAGAGTACCCGACACACTTCAACATTTAGGGTTAAATCATGATCCAAGAAAATGACGATGACAAATGCGGGCTGGAATACAAATAGGCTGACGTTACTGCATAAACCATCAACAAAGCAACGTTCCTAAGGTCACGCCACTCCGTCCGAATTACAGAAAATGTTTTAATTAAGGCAAAGTTTTTGTAATAAAATTCATTGAACAAAGTGTTCCAAAATTTAATATTTTCGTATTGCGAAAGTTTGGAGAAAGCAAACAATTCGTTAAGGGAAGATTTGCTTGAATAATTTCGCGTAAATACAATCTTTCGCTCGATTTGCAATTCACATAACGACGGAATGGCGGAAATTATTCATATTGTACTTAGTTATGTACTTAGTTTGGTATACAGGTACAGTTTTGAACTGTTATACCACAAAATGAGGTTTTCAATTATGCTCTCTAGTTGGATTTAAACGAAGGCAATTTTCGGAATAATTAAAACTAGAATGGAGGTTTTGCCATTTTGTGTCCTTATGCTTTTTTATCGTACGTTTAAATTGGGCAAATATGAAATAATTTGTGTTATAAAATATAGGTTCAAATATTCGCCTTTAAAAATACTCTATTGACTGTAATTATATTTATTTGAGTTTAATTAAATACATTATAGTACGCAGCCGACGATAAATCTAAAGAACAATTTAATAACAAAATTGGTCGTTGGTTTTAATTCCTGCTTCAATCTAGTTTGTGATAGGTCTTTTTGTCTCTGAAAATCATAAATACGGTTTAATTTATATCATATTAGAACATTTCACGCTAACTGGAAATAAATAAAATGAACTAGCTAGTATTTGCGTTTTGGCGTATTCAGTAATGTAATGTAATGTTTCCGAAACGAGATTAATACCGCAATATGATTTACTGTGTGACTCCCAAAGGGAAACGCCGAAAATAGGCCCAGAGTGCACAACACATTCAATTTCATGAATGAAATCTAAATATTCGTACTTGATTTGTCGTCTTCTTCTTTTTTCAGTATAAGTTGGTTAAAACAATTATAAATAATTAAGTATTTCAACGATTTTTCCTTTACATGATGTTTACATGTCACTTCTGATGTTTGTTATTAAATAAGAAATTAGTCCGAAATAGTTTATTTTTAATGACGTTTTTCGATATAGCGGTAAATATTTTATAAAGTGTTAAATAATATTATTAAAGACCAAATAATAAATGTATATTTATGAATAATGATAAATTGTTTTAAAGTTACCTTTTATAATATTAATAATTAATAAATAACACTATAAAATATTTACCGCATTAACGAAAAACGTAAATTAATTTCGGACCAATACTTTTTTTTTTATTTTTTCTTGGCACTGCACGGCACTGCACGGTTTGTGCATCGGCCACTGACATTGATCATTTATTTTTATTCTTCTTTTTGGTTGGTCCGAAATTAATTACGTTTTTCGATATAGCGGTAAACATTTTATAGTGTGAAATAATAATAATTATAAAAAGTAGTTTTATACTAATTTATTATTATTAATAAATATACACTTATAAATTGGTCTTTAATAGTATTATATAACAATTATAAAATATTTTCCGCTTTATCGATTAACGCAATATAAAAAAGTAAGTTTCGGACCGGTATAAACATACGTCATTAATGAAATGTAAAGGATATAGTCGTTGAAATATTAAATAATTTATAAATGTTTTTTCCGACTTCTACTGAAAAAAGAAGAAGACGACAAATCAAGTACGAATATTTAGATTTTATTCATGTGATTGAATATGTTGTGCACTCTGGGCCTAAGTTACTATGGCTTGCTGGCAATCCCCTTTGAACTGGCTCATGTTAATATTAAACGTTATATTTAATTAATGAAAGGCCCTTGTTCCGCGTACGTAAGTAAGCACTTGCCTTCTTTATTATAAATAATGTGGGAGTCTGTACTGCCCCTGGGAAAATCAAGTCGATTTTTATTTACTTTCATTAATGAGGTGCCGGCGGTGTTACAAAGGAGCATTTCATGTTTGACCTGTGCTTAATTTTTATATTTCATTTTACGTTTTCGAACAATATCGACATTGAAATTTGAAAAGCAAAGAGAACGCAAACAATGGCGCTTTACTATTTCATGTTGTTTATCTAATATGAAATTAGCAAATCTGACTTTGACATGAATGAAAATATTATTTTCATGTAATCGAATATAATTTTAATAACGTGAATATTATATCAGTATATCTTCAAACTTCTGGATTCATAGAGTTCACAGATTGTTTCAAAGATGAATGATAAAATATCGTGTAGGCTGGATTTCCTTTTGAATCCGATAAGGTACGAGTAATGGGTGAAAGAATTTGCCAGATAGGATATTTTGGAGTGAGTATTAATAGCACAAATTGAAATGAAAGAATCCCAATATCAAGGTAAAGTGTTTCTAACTTTGGCAACTCATGGTAGTTTAGTATTATCTTATAAGTCCTTTCCATCAATTCCATCTTTGCATGAACATGTCTGTTTGTATCGATCTGGGTGTTTCTATGTATAATTTGTATGTATTTACAAAAAAATAGTATAAGTAATGTTTATCCGTTGTCTGGCACCCATAGTGTAACGTTGTACAAATTCTCCTATTCATATTTTTTTCCATGTATGGCAATATTGGCAATTCAACCAATCATCAGCGCCCCGTTCCATCAAAAATGCACTTCTCACGTTCAGTGTGACAAGTTTATTAACAATTTGTTGTTAGTGTACAATTTGCTGAGTATGTGACGCATGGTTGAGAGCGAATAAAATTCATATTTATATTTTTCACAGGTTTATTAGTATAATTATATTTTTGATTGTTTTAGGAGTCAATATTCTTCAAAAGTAAAATAGTTCTTTTATTTTCTAAATTAATTTTTATATTGAGTAAACGTTTTAGTAGAATTCGGACCGGTTGGTAACTGTCGGATTTTAAGGTTAGTCACACTGACTGAGCCGTGGATCATTTTTTCGAAATTGCCGGAGCGGAGAGGCTCGGAAATTAAATCTTTATAATTGCTTGCCTAAATGGCAGAATCCAGTGGTTTTGTGCTTGTCCACATCCTCCTGGTAAGTGGTTCGAAGGATTTTATTAATTCGGCGATTTCTGTTTGGTTAAAAATGGCGTTCCTCTTATGAACCGACATCTTTCAGGTTGCTGTAATGGTATTTTATTGGGTGGCGGGAAGCCGCATACTACGTCGCGGAATGTCCATAAGGAATCCTTAGACAGAGCTGGTGAGTCCCTGACCACGACATGTCCCATGTATCCACGTATTCTCCTCGTTTTATTCCGTTGCTAACCCTGAAATTATTTCTTTTCAGCGGTGGGATGCAAGATATCTAATATTTATTGATGTAAATTTTTTTCAATTTATTTCAAGATGCATTTATTTTCATATTTGCAAATTCAAAGAATTGCGTAAGGCCGGTTCTGACGGAGCCCGAGAGGAAAGACGTCGGTCCAGAAAGGCTGTATTTATAAACAAGGAATGATTTGGTAATAACCGGGAGTAGCAGGTCGGTGCAACATTTTGTTAGTTATTAACAACACGTAGTACAATTCGTGGTGGTATTCCCTTATTAATAGTTATCTTTCAGCACACCAATGATTATCTATGCAACACCCCAAAGTTAGAACCTATTTTTACGACCCCTGTCGAATGAGCTAGATTTTTCTAGAATTTTAATTTTTTAATGTTATCTTATTTTCCCGACAATTCATCATTTAATCAATTCAATTTATTTTTAATCTAATATAACCAGTTTTTGATTGACATTTTACTTCAATTTAATGCACATTAATGCACTTCAATTTAATTTATTTCTACTGACACTTCTTTATCTACTAATCTAGTTATTAAGTATGCATTGTTAGGTACTAACCTAAATATGGATCAATGACATCTGAAAATAAACGAATTTATTTATTTATTATTTAATTGTATTTTGAGTACTACCCTCAGTGTGTGTGGGAGTAATAAACTTATTTGTTCAACTGCATCTCATCTTTTTTTTTTTTTTAACTCCCCCAGCACGAGGGTCACAACCATTTTTTTATATATTATTTTTGTTCATGGGCCTCTCGGGCACATAGATAGGAGGATTTCATGTGACAATAGCACAAGCTAATGCTTAGTTTGGGGCCAGTCGGCGCTGTGATAATGTCCAGAAATATTTATTTACTAGCGGGCGCCCGCGGTTTCACCCGCGTGGTTCCCGTTCCAGTGGGAATATCGAGATATCCTTTCTTAGCGGATGCCTACGTCATAACATCTACCTGCATGTCAAATTTCAGCCCGATCCGTCCAGTGGTTTGGGCTGTGCGTTGATATCTATCTATGCCAGTCAGTCAGTCACCTTTGAGTTTTATTGAAATAGATTTATCCAATCGGAGTTCTATAAATATGTTTAATTCCAAGACTTAACTTCAGTTTTATTTTAGTATAATCAAACCATCACTATCAATACTGTCAGCCGTTTTGGCACGCTTTTCCACGTACATCCAACTTGAGCATAATATCACACTTCCTTGCAACCTCAAAACATCAAAGCTGTAATTCCACCTTTAGCTCTTATCGCGACAAATCCCGCTCATTAACTCTGTAAGCGTGCTCATAACAAACATAAAACATATCCGGAGCGCAGCAATACCCTAATAATCCTGAATAATTTAAGCCCCGATAGGCTTACAAAAACCAACCTGTAATTGAATATTAAATAAAAGTAAATTAAATCCGTGGCCCTGAATATTAATAATCCTGTTGCCTCGGAGAATTAGACCCTTATAATCCAACCCTTCAGTTCCATCCTTGGTCCTTCGCGTGTGATTGACGTCTCGGCGGCAATCATTGTACCCGTAAGGCCTATCTGACCGCTCATTTCTACCCAGATTATGACCGCGAACTTTTCGAAAAGGATTAATGCTCAAAGACACGGGAACAACTAAGCCTTGTACACATGACCAGCGTTGTTTTGCCGAGGTCGTGACGCGAGTTGCTAATGTTCCCCGAAATGGACAAAGTTAATTTTGTCATGTCGCGTCATAAGCGGATAAGATATTATTAAATATGAGGAATGAACGAGGAAAATTACATTTTACGCGGGTTTTTGCAGGAAAAGAGGGTGTGCCTACCAAAAACACTTTAGCACTTAGCCGTGAGATTCGTCAATTAAAAATGCTTTTTGTAATAACGACGAGTTCGGAGCATTTTGAACTGTTCACTTACATAGTTGCATTATTCTATGAAATGGTATTCATTCACTATTTAAGAGCTACGCTCTTGTCGGTGGAGCACCTTCCACTTCTCCCTGGACTCTGCCAGCACATGACATTTACTTTTTCTTTTAGTTGCTGAACGTAATCTCGTCTTGGTCGTCCTCTTCCTCGTATGGTATAGCTGTATTCCGTATCTTCCGTATGGTATAGCTGTATTAATTTGGAACACTGGACTGTCTAGTACAAAACTAAGGGAAAAGACCAATTTATCTTAGCTTTAGCTTATTTTATCAAGTTTTGTTCGGCTAGATATAAAAAAAAACATAAAGAAAGTGTCCTATTTCCTTTATTTTTCTTATATAAAGTGCCAACACGTGAGTCCAACATAATAACTGGTAAAATTTTTGTAAATGAAATCTAATTTGTTTATACAAATGAGTCTTTCATTCAATTACGCAGTGTATATCGAGAGGTATTATACTTCAGCAGGACCTATATCCCGACCTATAATATATGTTTAATTTGGTTCATGTGATATAATGCGTTATCATTACGTAGATTCAAAAGTTAATCAACGATATTTTTAAAGTAATACAGAATATTTTAAAGAATACCATTTGATTACGCTTATCTTTTACAGCACAACAAGCAACGAACTTTTTATTTTTACAACCCAAAAAGTAGATACCAAGCACTTTAAATAAAAATGCATTCACTTTTAATTCCTTCCGCTCTCGGTTAATTTATAATACAACTCTGTATTTTTCCGGACCAATATGAATCTGAAATTACCTGGACGTAGACACGCGACGGTTATTTTATGCTTTCCGCAAATAACTTATTAGTTAGTTGGTTTGCGCTATATTAGGTGCTCGTAGGAAACATGGAGATAGCGCGGTGTAAGGTGTAAGTACAATAAACATGTGGTACGTTCTAAATTTGCGTAAATGGAATATGGTAAAGAGCGTAAATGATGGTACTTTGAGTGAATTATAGAAATAAGGATCCATTTACCTGTAATATGTTCGTTGTTAAATGTTATGTATTGTTTATATACACGAAAGTTGGAATCATTGAGGGCCAGTATAATTACTTTTTGATAATTTGTATGCGAGATTTCTTAAATACTATATCTTCAGTGCAAAATAATCTGATAGGTTAAGTATCAGAAACAGTGTAGAAAAAACAGCACACATTTACTAGCGTCTTTGAAAGATGATAGAGACTACTAATTATTCTGGCCAAACTAGAATCATTTTAACGTTTGCATCAAACATGGTAAGGCACATAAGCTTCTTAGCTAATTTAAAAGCAAGCCTCTTTTACAGAACGACTATGCTGTAGAGAGTCTTTTGACACTAAACAGTGGGCGTGGTTTTTATCTACAAACTAATGTAACACCTCTGCGGTGCTATAATTGGGCTAAAGTGTTAGTTATAACGGTCTACTTCGCCATGAAATGTGAACAAATTAAATTTTAACACCACTCTGTGGATTAGTGGGTTTTGTTCGACGCGTAACGCGTAACCGGGGACGCGGACTAATTGTACCCTTCAGGAGAGGGTTGTGTACACATACTTGCTGATTATGGTGGTATATAATATTTTTTGTACGGAGAAGTTAATTTTTTAAATTGCCAAAAACTCCATTCCAACTAGAACTTCGATCATAAGATTTCACGAGTAGAAAACGATTTAACATACTTTTTATTGATGTGTATAATACCTAGAACAAAAGAAATAAATGTTAATGCATATATTTATGTTTGTTTACAGCAGAAAACGAACCCACAACCTTTAATGGTAATATAACACTTACTAGTGTACATTAAATCAGGTTTAAAGTTTAGAGAGACTTAAGAGCGAAGTTTCCTGATTCAATATCTCACTTGTCATATTCGCTGCTATGTCATGCATGCATGTCATAATTATATACTGCGTGCCTGTCTGACAACTGTAACGATATTCAAAAAAAAAACATAATTTTGGTAGCCAAATTCATACATTAGACCCATTTATTTATTTATTTATTTAAAGGACCACCAACATAAGATACAGCAATAAAAAAACATAATTTAAAGATAGATTAATTTACCATTTAGGCTGACTGCTCTTAAAATAAAAAAACCGGCCAAGTGCGAGTCGGACTCGCCCATGAAGGGTTCCGTAGCAGCAAGTATCATCATAATATAAAAGTTCTTGTATGTAGTTCTTTGTAAGTTTGATCGACGTTTTTATATTTGAGTTGATTGAATGAGAGGAAAATTGCGGTTTACGATTTATGACGTTTAAAAAAAAACTAATTACTTGATCTCGTTCAAACCAATTTTCAATGGAAGTTTGCATGGTAATGTACATCATATATATTTTTTAGTTTTATCGTTCTCTTATTTTAGAAGTTAGAGGGGGGGTGACCAACATTTTACCACTTTGGAAGTGTCTCTCGCGCAAACTATTCCGTTTAGAAAAAAATGATATAAGAAACCTTATTATCATTTTTAAAGACCTATCTATAGATACCCCACACGTAAGGGTTTGAAGAAAAAAAATTTTTTGAGTTTCAGTTCTAAGTATGGGAAGCCCCAAAAATTTATAAACTAATTACTTGATCTCGTTTAAACCAATTTTCAATGGAAGTTTGCATAATAATGTACATCATATATTTTTTTTAGATTTATCGTTCT
Organism: Mecyna flavalis; assembly: GCA_949319885.1. NCBI lineage: Eukaryota > Metazoa > Arthropoda > Insecta > Lepidoptera > Crambidae > Mecyna > Mecyna flavalis. The sequence continues at coordinate 9,313,043 of OX439426.1, forward strand.
CTTATTTTAGAAGTTACAGGGGGGGGACCAACATTTTACCACTTTGGAAGTGTCTCTCGCGCAAACTATTCAGTTTAGAAAAAAATGATATAAGAAACCTTATTATCATTTTAAAAGACCTATCCATAGATACCCCACACGTAAGGATTGGATGAAAAAAAAAATTTTGAGTTTCAGTTCTAAGTATGGAGAGCCCCCAAAATGTATTATTATTTTTCTATTTTTGTATGAAAATCTTAATGCGGTTCACAGAATACATCTACTTACTAATTTTCAACAGTATAGCTCTTATAGTTTCGGTAAAAAGTGGCTGTGACATACGGACGGACAGACAGACAGACAGACAGACAGACAGACAGACAGACAGACAGACATGACGAATCCATAAGGGTTCCGTTTTTTGCCATTTGGCCACGGAACCCTAAAAAGGTAGCCACAGCATGCATTGTAGCTTGAAAAAATAGTGATGTGATATTAAACTAAGATAAAACAAAAAACAAAACAATAAACCAAAAAACAAAATCAAAAACTTCTAACAATTCGACATGGGCTGAGGTAAATCAATTGACTTTAAAATATTCAAAAACTTGGGTAAACTTTGGAAGTTGATGTCTAATAGGGGATTTTTTTTGTTATGTCGTTGTACAGTCGAGGCAAGCGAATCACCGGTGAACAGCGGCCTAGGCGTGTCCTACAGAATTTATTTCTAAATAATCCACAGGGGTAGCGAGGCAATCTGATAGGTATATTAAAATCTAATTTATTGAGTAAGGCAGGGCTATCAATACTATGATTCAGCAGTTTATGAAGAAAAGACATATCCAATTGGACCCGTCTCGTATATAGTGGATCGAGACGAAAGTATTTGACTTTGTCGACGTATGCTGTTATTGTTCTGGGGATCTTAAAACGGTAAGTCAGGCTACGGATAAATTTCTTTTGCACTTTTTCTATTCGACTGATGTGTATTTTATAAGTTGGGTTCCAAACAGTGCTGCAGTACTCAAGCTTGCTGCGTACATAGCTGTTATAAAGTAAAATTACTGAATTTGAAACGATGTAGACCGCCTGTTTGATTCTGTTTAGTTTGTACCGCCTATCAATTTAAAAGTGCCCATCTATCCTGTAACAAGAATAATATTTTCATTAGCTTACATATTTTTCATATCATTTAGTAATACAGACATGTCCTAGGTCATAAGGCATGTCATAATAATATTTCAGCCGCCAATCTTGTTACCAACAGCATAAACTAATTGCGTCCTTGGGAGAAGCGGTGCGTAAACACTTAATAAAAGGCTCGACATGCGACATGTATTTTGATGAGAAGATATTTTAACAAGAATTGGTAAACATGAGGTGACCTCGTGAGAGTCACGTAATTTCTACGCGCACTAAACGTAGCTAGATCAAAGGCGCTTCGAAAGTACGAGGCAAGAAAAACATCGAGCTAGACGTCTTATATCTTTCGAGAAACACTAATAAAAGCAATTAGCATTCTTTTGATAGCTTTTTCATCAAAGAGGGAGTAGTTTTTACAAAATGTTTTTATATTATTTATTTTTTTACTGCTCATAATTTGTAGACAGACGCACAGTTTTTAGGTTGTTGGAGTTTGCATGAAAGTAGCTGTCTCAATGGCCTTAAAGCTTGCACCTTAATGCGACAGTTGCACTTCTGAAAACTAATATATCAAACCTGGGCATAACCCAGGTTTATCTCAAAATATTATACCTACGTATTAAAGTTTTCTGTTATATATTCAGACTGGATATCATAAAAATTGACATGTTTCAGGAAGCAGGTATTTTTTTTCTGTGATCGATGTGCGATTTGGTCTTATGTAAATGAAAGCAATAAAAGCAGTCAACTGCCTATTTTGAAAATAAATCATGTCTTTGGGAATAGCGATGTGTACATTATTGTTCATAAAAGACTCGACAGAGATTTTGATGAGAAGATATTTTAATAAGAATTGATAAACATGACGACGTGACTTCATAAGTTACACGTAACTTGTACGCGCAATAGATCAAAGGAGCTTAAAAATTATGAGGCAAGAAAAACATCAAGCTACTCCGCTAAAATCGTTTCGAGAACCAGTAAGACAAGCAATTAGTATTCCTTTGAAGACCATTCTGCCTAATCTCAAAGTACGTAGTTACTTTAGTTGATAGATCTCAAATAACAAAGTAAATAAAAAAAACTAGTTAAAAAGAAAATAAAAGAAGATTTAAGAATTTTCCCAAGACAATGTTATTTTGGCTTTGGAGTCAGTGTTGGCCTGTTTAATTTACGAAAAAATTAAGATATAATTAAATAATGAAATCCGTTATACATTTTTTATTTATTAGTTTTGTTTAAATATATCTTTAACTTTTTTTACGAGATTCTCAGTTACGTTATGTTAACTGCACATAAGCTGGTGATCCTACATCAGATTCCTCTTGCAATGTGTGATGATGGGAGATGATAGAAAGACAAGGTGTTGTAGATTCATTGGAACCTCAAGAAATACAATAAATGAACTTGTTGGCTAGGTTATTTTAAGAAACCATTTTTTAAAAAACACATTGTCTCGTAGACAAAAATCCAGCCTAATTGACTGTAAGCTGCCACTACGGACACTATTGAAGGATACTTCATGAAGAAGCATCGCTCAACATGCTACCACACCGGTGGGCTTTTTTTCTGGATATTGGAACATTTAATTTTAAATGATACTAGCGGCCGCCCGCGGTTTCACCCGCGTGGTTCCAGTTCCCGTTCCCTTTCTTGTCAAATCAAATCAAAATTTGACATGCAGGTAAATTTCAGCCCGATCCGTCCAGTAGTTTGGGCTGTGCGTTGATAGCTATCTATGTCAGTCAGTCAGTCAGTCACCTTTGAGTTTTATATATATAGATTTTTTTATTGCTTCCGCCAATGACGTTCAATTTTAATTGAACGTCATTGACTTTCGCATTATTATTGTTGGTTTATCCATAGTTACAATGAAGGCAGATTTAAATTGTGAGGCGTTAGTTCACCCAGTACGTTCTAAAAATGTGCTGTTATTTAATGTGATTCAGTATGACTGATCAAGACTTTTATTTTAAACCCAGATAAGTACTATGAAGATAGATTTTACTTGGTGAAGTTTGAGTTGGCCGATTGAATGATGAAGTTTCTCTTAATTTTTGAATACACTCTAAAGTAAATAGTTGATTATGCGTGAACTGTTTGAAAATAATATTAAATGTCTTTAACTAATCCGGTAATTAAAATTTAAAAACAACATTTTACATGGAAACAATGCAAGATCTCTCTTTAAAACATTACATAATTCAGACCACCAATTCCTCCTTAAAGCCGCTAACGTTATATTTCACCGCAACCGCGTTCCGTACGCAAACTAATTGCGTCCTTGAGAGGCGGCGCGTAAACATTGTTTATAAAAGGCGGGCAATAGACGCATCCCGGTATTACCGCGGCCGCCTTATTACGCGTCGCGAGTGCCCACAAAGCCTTCGCGTGCCTTATCTGCCGACCAGGAGAGCCTCGTAAGCCCAGGTTGTTACCTCGAAACACATTGTAGCACATTATGCGCTAGCGACCTAACGCCCCCGTCCTCACGTAATAACTGTGTGTTATATTTTGCGACGATATCCCGTTAGAGATTTTCTCGTACATTGCATAATCTTAGACGGCAGTTTGAATGCATGAAGTTATGAAATCTGCAGTAAGTGTTCTTTTTATGATCTTGCCGCGACTAGTTTGAAGAAGATTACAAGTTCAGTTTCAGTTGGGGTAGTTTGGGTAATATGTTTTGGTGATTGCTTTTAGACTGAGTTCTAGAAATCTTCCTTATATGTGAGATAATAAATAATTGTTTTTCAAGAGAGTTAAGTAAGATATGTTTTATTTAAACATAATTTACGAAAGTTAGTACCTTTTATGAAGATTTCTTACAATTTTGCATGACGCACATTGAATGGTACTCTGCTACTGACTCGTTGACGCATTTGTAGTGACCCTACCCTGTGCATTAGGAATCGTAGGTCTGAATCCTGCACAGAACAAATATTAAAGTGTTGAAAAATTGTGATTTACCTGAGTGTGGATTGTAATACCATTGTAGTTACTGGATATTAATAGCACAAAATACTACTAGCTTTAGCAACTTTGGGATCAGATTTACGTTTGTGATGTGGTTCAATATTTATTTTATACTTAATGGTAATAAGTATTAAGTATTATATTATTATGTATATTCTTTGCAGTAGGTAATAACCTATAGTTTAAGGCGATGTCTTCGGGCTTAACCCTCCCTCGAAACGAACATTTGTACTAGGGTTTCTCTATTCAGGAATTCTAAGTTACAGTCTGGAATCTGAAAATTTACGGTATTAGTACATTGAGAACACGGTGGCTTAACACAGTATTAGAATGGACGACAGGGTTATTTCATTTGGAATAATGAACGGTCGAGGTCTAGTGGTTTAAGTACCAGGCCGAGATCTCGGGGACCTGGGTTCGATTCCCGGGTAGAGCTAACTTTGTGTCGGTTTTTCCTGACACAGCTCGGATTTGTGATCACCAATTCGCATTTGGCAAGCGTGGTGTTTAATCCTGTACCCATAGCTTGATTGATGAAACGATAGCTTGATTTCATGGATGGAGGCCTTTGCCCTGCAACAAAGACACATTAATAGGCTGGTACTTTACTTTACTTTATATTATATAATAATGTTCATAACCAGTTACATGTAATAGAGATATCTAGTTGAAAACTAAGTTATGTTTAAAACTATTTTCTGCTGGCATGTCATATTCTGACAATGAAAACAAACTTTAGCAGTATATTTCATGAAAAGAGCGTTGGATGCGACTTGACTGCATATGAAAGTTCATAATTCTATTGTGAAACGAACTTGGAACTACGCATATGCGAGCCAGATGTGAACAGGAAATAGACGGTATAAAATATTATAATGATTTTGAAATATTCTTCTGTCCTAAGTTAGTACGTGTTGTATTGAATTACGCTGAAGTTTTGATTGTATAAGGCAAAAATATATTTTTTATTGAAAATATATAACGAATTTACAAAAGAAGGGCACAATTTTTTTAATACCTAACTCACGATTGTAAATTATTAACGAATTTATTAGCTAATTAATACACTTTATTACTGAATAGAATTTTTTATTACACTATTTAGTACACTAAGTTCGCTATAATACGTTCGCATACGAGTCATTTGGTGTAATGGTCGAGAAGTCGGCTACTACACCAGAGGTCGCGGGTTCGATCCCCGCACGGTACAAACAGTTGTGTGCATGAACATGTCTGTTTGCATCGGTCTGGGTGTTTCTATGTATAATAAGTATGTATTTACAGTATATAAGTAATGTTTATCCGTTGTCTGGCACGCATAGCACAAGCTAATGCTTAGTTTGGGGGTAGATGGCGCTGTGTGAATAATGTCCAGAAGTATTTATTTAATAGAATTAGATAAAATTAGAAGTTTACTGTTGTTTGCTAATATACCTCTACATTATGGGTGCAAGGGCTGTGGTAGACAGGTGTGAGGTCCAGGTTCGAATCTCAGAGCGTTTTGTGCTGATTTAGCACAGAACGAGAGAAAAAGGAAAACCGTCTGAATGATGGCCTCTCCATAGCAGCTCTCCTCTGAATGCGAGAGGAAATGAATATGGTGAAAACTCTTTTTTTGTACGTATTTAATAAATATGCACGTTAGATTTGTGACTGACTGACTGGTGGTAGACATTATTCAAAATTCCTGAAATAGCTAATAAACGTACAGATAAAATAACCTCGATAGATATTAAGATTATATTGCAGTAATTTATTATTAAGTAATTTATAATAAAGGTGATCTCATTAGCAGCAGTAGGTATGTACACACTCACAGCATAGAAGTTACATGTAAAGGCAGATCTTTAGTATGGGTAAATCACATGAAAACATCTGCTAACATTCACAATGGCTATAAAGTAAAACAGCTCTGTTTGTTTCGAACATTCCTTATCCACACTGCTAACAAGGACATCGGACATCAAGTCATAAACCCAACATCACAATCTTAGCGAACCAAAAGATTCACCCATAAACCAAGCTTACAACTGGTAACTGTTTTATTACGCAACAATGAACCGAAACAATAAGCACTAACCTTAAATTTTGTTTCTGTGCGGAGCAATTTTGACTAACACACAAAATGTTAACAAAAAGAAGTAACGGACCAAAAAGTCTGTGGCAAAACTATTTTATAAAAAAAGAGAAACAAAATAAAGAATCCATTCCATCATTTGCAACAATATACGGGTCTGCTCAAATTGTCTGTGCCTAGGCTTTAAAAGTTTTTTAAGTGCCGGAACAGACGGCCGTTTTAATTGCACCAACCGGAAAGGGGAGAGATGAATGGAAGGAAACGGCACTGCCTTCCAACCGCCCTACATTATTAAAACTTGCCTCTTACTCTGAGCTCCACTTTAGACTCGGTGGGTATAATGAATCGCGCATCTCGAATGGACTCGAAATAATTTCATTTGTGAAAAACTTCAATAGTGTACCGAGCGATCGTTACGGTTATTAATTCGATGTAGCGACAGCAGAAAAAGATTTGGATGCGGAAGGTGAATAAAAAATTATGTTTACACGTTTTAAACTAACATTTTAAAAATATATGAGAAATATTTAATAAATCAAGTTGAAAATCAAAATCAAAATATTCTTTATTCATGTAGGCCTCAGAGATGCACTTATGAATCGTAAGTTAAAACAAAATACTATGGGAAAGTTTGAGAAACATGAAGTACACAATATGTTTATTTATTAAGTTATTTTGTAATATTTGGTTGTTTGCTATTTGAGGTAGAAATTATGAAAAAAACATTGTGTATTATTGGACACGTATGCTTCGAAAAATTTACAGCGCATAATGTTTTTGTAAACATTGTTCACCACCCATTTTAACTGATAATTTTTAAACTAAAACTTGAATTGATAAAATCTTTTTAATATGTTTCGTTATATTTTTTCTTTTAATACTCGCACATACACTTCATCATTGGTCTATTCCACTTTGATCACCTGGGTGAAATCACCCAGGTGACTATCGGCGACAGTTTGAGTATCCTGACCATCAACAACTAAAAGACGTTCACTGCTCTACGTACGAAAACATATATTTTTAAATGTATTTAATGAATAGTAAACTTTTTTTATTTATGAATCTTTTAATGTCGACGCTACCAAACCGCTTCGAATGAAGAACTTTAGCAATTGAAAAAACTGTTCGTGTTTTTCACTTTCTATGACTGTTTGCTGCTAGATAGCTGATAGTAGCAAATTGTTTTGATTTTTATAAATAGCATTAGGCACGAATAGACATTGTTGTTTATGGTAAGTTATGCAGGTGTTATTGACGCATTTGGTAGTGATATATCCTTATGCGCCGGACATTGTAATTTGTTTGTATTGTGTATTTATGCTGTTTTGCCTCGCACCCAAGATGGTTTCATATGATAAATACCTACATGTCGGTTGTTGTGTCTTTTAATTCGCGATGAAAGACTCGTTTTTTACTTAAATTTAGCGAAAATGAAATGAATCGCCCAGAAGTGTCAGTGTTTGCGGATAATTTAAGAAGGACTGCTCTAAATTTGATAATTTTTTTTGTGTGTTTTATTTGTTTCTTTATAGATTAATCCACAAAAGTTGTGTTAACGGCTCTTGCTTGAAATAACTAAAAATTATTTTGATGATGAATAAAGCATAATCTGAAAAACTACTACCCAGATAAAATTCACAGACATTCACAACAAAGATTACAATTCTGAGTTAAGAGCGCGAAAACACAACAATATATTTTCAAAAAACCCGCACCTAAATGCGGTGACTGCAGGAACTAAATAAACATTCCAGGTGCAAGTTAATTACAAAACAGAGTAAACCAAAACGATGTCACCTGTATTAATGTGGCACTATAACTAATGGCTGCCATAACAGAGACAAAAACCGCAGATTGCGCGAAATGACAGAGCTTAAACTGTTACACGGCAGAGTAGCGGCAGTAATCCGAGCGGACAATTAAATGAACAAAATGATATGCGATAATTGATCTTTTAAATGGAATTAATGCTGGAAAAGTTAAGTATATGTACTAAGTATTAGCGGTTGACTCCGCGGTTTCGCCCGCGCGTCATTTCTTTTTTTGAATATCCCTCCTTTCCCCCACATTTCCGGGATCAAAAGTACTCCTGAAAGTAGATCTAGTCACCCGGGGATAGTGTAGCTTTCTAACCGTGAAAGAATTATTTAAATCGATTCAGTACTTATGGAGCCTATTTAATACAAACAAACAAACAATCAAATCTTTCCTCTTCATTAGTATAGATATTTTTTTAACATAAACGCAACATGTTGCATGCAAACTAATAATAAGTGGAATTTACTTTATGCCTTGATTTAATTAAGCCATAAACAATTTTCTTCAGCAAAAATATTCATGCTTGACTTGCAATTAGCGCTGCGCATACCGATGCTACGAATTCTCGTAGCGAAACAAAGTAAATATCCATCCATGTATTCAACTGCACAATTCAGTGCGTAGTGCTATTATACGCTACGACGCTTTACAGTGCTACGATATGTTGTTGAAATTGCTGGATGTTACGTCATATATTTTTAGCTTAGTTACTATATTTATGGAAAAAAAGGGTTAAAATTATAAACATTTGTTTGGAGTTTTAAGCTTACCTACATTGACATCTTTCATTGATGAATAGAGCGGAAGGTACGACAAATCTCGCAATAGATAATGGGGATATTTTAAAATGTTTGATAAAATATCATCTTCAGATAGAATGTTAAATATTGCAACGTTAATTGGTATAATTTAAGCAAATTCAATAAAATATCATATAATATTGGGCTTGGCGACGACGGAAAGATAAACGTTTTTATCGCGGAATATAAAGTCAGCCTGCACAACCACACTTAAACTGAAAATATTACGTTTTATTTGTATATTTAAAGCCTTACTTTTTCCTATTTAAATCCCTTGTCCAGCTGATTACGAAGAAAGATGAGCAGGACGATCACAAATTGCGTCTTACCCACTTTACGCCTTAAACGTTGCAACTGAGATAATACCTTTAACCGAAACGGTTCATCAGTATTCAGCGGCGTAGCAATTGAAACTGCGGTAGTGCTCCGTCCCCCCACTCAATTTCCCTTGTTCCGACGGCTCGAGTTATTTGCATCACAAAAACACAATGTCGAGGGAACGCGAGACCATTAATCACTAGTAGCGGAACTCCAGAACGGTGGTGAATGGCTTCAACCACACGAGAATGATTCAGACGTTTCGGCTGATCGAAGGCGAGTCGTCACGTCAAAATGTCGCGGGCGGCGCGGTGGGTTATGGAAATCGAGCTGTGTATCGATTTTGATTAATTGTGCTTTTGTGACTTGCTTTGTTGCTTTGTGACCATACTTTGTCGCATTAGGGTAGTTTCGGTTGTACCTACTGTGGATTAGTTTGTTGAAAATATTGATTCCGAGAAACATTATTAATAAGGATTTAGTTTTTATTTCAGCATATCCGGTTCCGACGACTACGTAAAAATCTATTCTCAGCAAAATATAGGTATTAATAGTTTTAGGCTGGCCTCGTCAACAATTATTATAATGAGGTTAGTGTAGTGTATGGCAGGAGACAGCTCCAACGACCGTACTTATATAATATTGATGATATTATTTACTCTATGGAATATCAACCATATTGCACCCGCATGATCCTCACACGTTTTATTGGATGCAAGTTATCAAAAATACTAATATTTTTTACAGCGTTGATGGCGGCTGCATTAATTACTGCACACGTGTTACACTTAATGACGCGTAAATATATTGTTCCATTTAAATATACAATATGAGAATTGGCAAATTCAAAATTCAAAGCATATTCGCGCTTTATCTGTGAAAAGTGTACTATGTTCTTAAAGCCTGTGAACTGCAATAGTGATATAGCCACATTCCGCCTACAGCGACTTTATGTCAAGTGAATGTGCAAACACTGATGCATTTAACACTCAATTAAATACAATTATACTTGTACTGTTTTTAACAGATTTGCGCACGACGATAGTGGCAGTTAATTAATCTTTGATATGAGCCTCTACCGAAATCTCTGTTTATAGAGTTTAAAGAATACAAAAGCTGATACCAAAAGTGGCGACCAAGATTAGCAATACGAAGCTTCAAAACCAACTACGTCCAGTCTCTTGACTCTTGCTTAGATTGTTTTATCGGGCTGCTCAATCTCACCGCTGCTACAAATACTGTTACAAGTTTCGTAGTTGTATTTAAAAAGTTGAAACCAAGTTTACGAGTAACACTATCGTAATTTTATCATTGACAAAGTAAGTAGCAGAAAATCTGTAGTAATTAGCGGAAAGTCGTAAAACATCTAAAGAAAATACTCAGGAAGTTTTCACCTCCAACTTTTTACGGTAGACGTTAACTATGCAAACTTCTTCTGTCGTCACTCCACTTAGAAACGTGAAAACAATTCGTTTTAAAAAGACGCTCGTAACAAAAAACCCTTCGTAAGTAATTAAGAAGTTTGAGAAACACCGGCTCATTGGCATACTTTCGGCTTGTAATACGCAGTTAATCTCGGCACAAAAACTTGGCGCTTTCTGATGTTATAATTCACGAGAACCCGCCCGGCGTAGCGACTAGGGTGAATTTCTTATGAGCCCGACGCGTATTTGTCACAAAAATCTATATGTATATTAGGCTTGTGCCTACGTGCCTCTCAACTCTGAGCAGATAAGGCAAAACTGACATCGTTCTTTATTGCTTTTAGTCAGACATTCTGTGTTTCTTTTCCGCCGTATACACTGTGAGTAATGAAGAAATTCAGAGCAGCTTAACACTCCTAAATTGTGATAAAGCCCGTAATATTGTCTTCCACGGAGGCACAGCTGGGTCACGGCGGGAGAACATTTCATTACGATTATTGCCGAGTTAATGATGTCGTAGTAACTTCACTTATTCGCGCCGAGGCGAGGTATGCTGCGAATTTAAATAAATTCGGGCACATACGGCAAGTTATCCTCATTCCGGGAGACGAACTCGGAGCTGTGTCTGTCGCACAAAGAAACGGCGGTAATTCACGAGCTTAGCGCGATCCACTCTTATCTCTTTCAGTTCTCGAGCGACGACGCTCTTAAATCTTGCCGAGTCTCGAATACTACACTCAGGAACACTTACAAGCCTTTAATTAGAGACAAATTAATGCATAATTTAGCAGTTTTAAATCAGGATTAGCGTTTGCAATGAGCTACGTTTGTTGCAGGATTAAATTGTATGGACAGGCTCAAAGCTCGTTAATCTGTATGATGTGTAGCAATTTGTGTACACTGCACATTATTGTCCTACATATAAAGGATTAAATGTTAATGGTGGCTTTTTATCTTGTTCAATTTTGGAAATGTAGTAAATGTTGCTTGGCATTCCACAACTGTGTTCCACAACTCACAATTTTCTGCCACGCACGGCCTAAATATGGAATTCCTTGTCATCAGTGGTGTATCCGAACCAATACGACCTGCAGCTGTTCAAAAAAGAGTGCATTCCTTCCTTAAAAGCCGGCAGCGCATTTGTGATTCCATCTGATTTGCAGATGTCTATGGGCGGGCGGTGGTGGTCACTTTCCACCAGATTTGCCGCATGCTTGTCTGCCTGCTATATCATAAAAAATGTTAATCTTTTGATTGCAAAACCTGTGTGCTTAAATTATGCAAATATTTACTTTTGATAAGAATGAATTATTAAATTTTTATGGATTCTCCACAATGCAGGCTATTAACTCTCATTAAAACCCAAGAGCATCACCACCAAAGTAACAGACACGTGAAATGAACAGAAAATAATAAACACAACCAAATATTATATTCGTTTGGAGCAGTCGTTAGAGCTTCACTCTAAAATTAGTTCTTTACATATAGGCGATTAATTAATATTAAATAGAGTATTTTTTATTCGCTTTAAGGTATATGGTTATATTCAATTTACTCATGTTTTCCAAAATAGATCCGTATTATACCGACCCATATTTTGGCAGCGACAATTATTCCGGAGATTTTGCATGTGCTAGTAACCTGAGTTATAAAAAGGGTCCCGACCCAACTAATACCCTTGTCATGTTGAGACGAAATTAGTTCAACTTTTGCAGCTGCGACGCCGAAACCCCTCTGTTTGTACAAAATTTAATCCGACAATATAACATCAATATACACGATAGTAATAGATAGAATTGCATCTAGGTATTAACAATGTCGATTTATTTCCGTTAGCGCTTCTTCTTTTCAAATCCCAGTTCTTTTTTTTTGGCCTTGAATTCACATATGTGTTTTCCGTTAAATTCAAGTATTTATTGCATTATCATGCGCATGAAATCAGGCGCAGAACCAAAGGCTTGTGTTATTTTTCAGGCACGAAGTTTTTACACCACTAACTACTAGACTTGGTGGACTTGGTGGTGAATGGTTACACTGGGTATGTTTCGAACAAAAAAAACCCAATCATGAAGATTGGAACCCAAGTTGCTGGCGCGACCTTCGCATACTTACACTTTTTCTTATTAAAAAAAAAACAGCTCATGTGTGTGATTCATTCTAGAGGTAATATTCCTCTAATCCTCTGTGGCGACTATAAGACCACTTGTATACATACAAATGTACTTGTGTGTATGTTGTAACATAAATAGTTATGTTGCATCTATGAGTAGCTTCGGTCTTCCGTGTGGTTAATCTGATTGCGAATCGGTTTGAAGATTTGAAGATTCATCGACGGGTTGTACAAAGTCAGAAATAGTTTGTTTGCAGACTTCAGGAGAAGTTTATAATGGAATTAAAACAGTTTAGCATAGATTGGATTCGGATGCGTATCTACAAAGGAGTTTATTATCTATTTATTTATATAGGGGTATTAAAACTATGTTAGGGTATTTTTGACTACCCCAGTGGTGCAAAGGCCTAATTTGTCGTACTTCAAAGTGACAACGGATTTCAGGTTTCATCTAAAATGCCTGACATAAAATTGTTACAAAATTCTCAGTAGCAGATAGCTCTAGAGTCTAAAAGTAAGAAGTCTTTATTTATTTGCGTAATTTGGAAATACATAGATGTTGTACTACTTAACACCTCATCTTTTTATATTCGATTGCTATCCGTTTAATAAGGAAAAAAATATTGTGAGTCCAAACTGGCACACGGTCCCATCGTCGAGATAGCCAAAAACAGTATCGGCCTCTCAATATCCCAATGCAGGGCCTCCATTATTAAAATGAAGTCATCTACACAAACATACTCGTACAGTCTGACCAGATAGAGTAGAAATCAAAAAGTGCTAATACTGCAGTGTCATTCCCTTTCAAATCAATCAAAGAAAAAAGGGAGGACACTACAGTATTGCCACTTTTTAATTTCTACTCTTTCTGGTCAGACTGTATGTACTGGCATAATCATCACTTTTGACAAGTACGGATTGGTCATCATAAACCTGATTATTTGTGTCGAAAAATCAGACACAAATTTGGCACCACCTAGGGCTTACAACCAGGATCCCAAGATTATATCACGCCAATGTGACCAACACTAGACAAAGTACGAGTATCATTTTGACAGAATACTCCTAGTTCTTTGTTTATATTAAACCGCTTACGCGGAACAGTGCGTTTGCTAAGTTTCAGCCGACGAAGCGTGAGTTCGATTTTCGCCTCGAGAATGGTTGCAGGTAGTACTTTGAAAATTTGCCGCCCTAATAACTCTGGCTCAGTTCCGGCATAACATAATGTGGCACTGAAAGAGAATGCTCGAAGATCAAAGAAGCTTAAAGTATGGCTGCATGGTGATCGATGCTTCTAGTTAAATTCCTCTCAATAGCATATAGGCCTTACATGTTTAATAATTAATAATATTAAGTATTAATGTCCTAGACTACAAATCATCAAATTGGTCAAATCAACATGTAATTTTAGGGAATGCACGGTACTGGTCTGTTGATTTAGTTGGCCATAATACAAATATCTTGTTATTCGCCAAATGTTTAACTAAATTACTTAACCGGTTCAGCTTGTTTTATTTCCGTCGCATTCTTTAAAAAGGCGACATTACTTTTGGCAACGACATAGGTTGTGTAAGTGTGGTTCGAGTGTAATTCACGTGTCGCTGGCACGAGCGCGGCTAACGAGAGCGGCCTGCGACAGCGGTTACGTGCCGCATACAGACTGCCGCTCAGTGGATTGGCTACTACGAGACATCTAGCCATGTCCCTTTTGAGGGACCCTTATTTGAACAATATTCATAAGTTGGTGAAATAATTCCATACCAACACGATTTATTTTCCACGTAATAATTAATACTAATTATTAGTCTAACTAATCATTTTATTACATGAAGAAGCATTTGATGGCTGCTTAAAATCAGAAGAGTTTGCACAGTGACTAAATGCCGCATACAAACAGATGCACAGTGGGTCAGTGCACAGATAGACAGTGGGTCTTCAATAAAAAGATATCTGGGCTTTTCTTTGGAACTAATCCTTAAGAAAGGAAAAATATCAGTATTGTGACCTCAATTTGCACTCGATTAGCATCCAAGTTTTAAGGAATTACTTTGCATTTTATAATGTCGCAATAAATACGTATTAGCTTATTTAAAAGCTAGATAAAAACATTGAGTTACAAGTACAGTAATTGTAGTTCAATGGTTATAAAATGCATTAAATCTACATTGAAAAATATCAATGCGGATATTTTATTCAAAGAAAATTGAAGGATAAACTAAACTTACATTAAAAACGCTCTCAGTCTTGCCAAAAAGCAATCACTTTGGTACCGTGTTGGCTGCACAAAGCTTCGTTAAGATTCTATTATACATGCAGATAAGACCTAAATTAAGAGTGGTTGAGTGGAAGAAATTGGGTCAGCCACCTACGGAACTGTGGCTTACATTGTGGTTATCATTTCTCGTTAATTTCCTGTATTTACAACCAGCGCTGTAAAGCCAATTCAAGATAATTTAAGACCGGTACCGAGAAAAATATTCTTGTACAATATAATGAAACGAAAGAAGCCTTTCGTTGGTATACAGTTTTAAGGATTTGACCGTGATTGGCTAAACAAAGAACCAGTATAAAATAAATATATATATGCTTCATCTTAGTCTTATTTATCATTAGTGTTTATTTGTTATTATTATTAGCATATATAAAAATGGTATCGACATTCTGTGTCTGTGTTAATGTGAGCTTTTGCAAAATTGGAAACCACAAGGATTTTTACGCTAGAACAAATTGTAATTAAATCTACTCGTATTAACCCATACCTAACAAATAATAATGGCTGATAAAAGTAAAAACATCACCAAAAGCTGCCACCCCTATCAATCGCAAGGAACATTAAACACCAGGCCCCGTCAGTTATTAGAAAAAAATTAATGTCGCAGTACTTGTAAATTATAGCTCGGCCAGATGTTACTAGCAAACAAGAGGTGGGCATTTGTAGCAAAGATTAACGAGAGAAAAGTAACATAAAAAGTGCCACAGCGTGGAGTGGCAGTAAAGTTTTATACGTGATATTTCTGCTTTATATGATGGACCTTATTAAACGACGTACTTTGGGGGATTTTCATTGCTCTAATTTTGTATGTACCCTTCAAGACCAGTGAAGCATTAAATTTGTGGGACGAGGAGTGAAATACCCCTTTTTCATAATGCACTAAACGACATTCACATCTGGAATATTTTTCTTTTTAATTAACCAAATAATACAATATTTTGACATGTGCTAGTGCGTTTGTTTTGAAACGATGAGGTAAACTGCAGTATCTAATAAACTAAGATTTTATGAAAGTTACTATAAATTAAAAAAAATATTACATAGTAAAGTTACCTAATATTTTATAAATTAAATTTTAGGTTGTTAGTTTGCGCTAATAGCAATATTTCTTTAGTTTTCAGCTAGGCACGCAGATTCACTGATGAAGTGATGATGGTAAGCATCCACTGCGTTCTATTCCATTGAAGGATGCATATAAAACTTTGCTCAATGTTTGCATACTGTAGGCTCTCCTGGTCTTAAAGCCTCTTTGATTAAGCGTTTGGCTCCCACATTTGATATATCTGAATTTACAGCGACCTTAACTGATTATAATAACGCCATGCTCGTAATCAGTTCGACAATTTTCCTCTTCATTTCCTCTCCTTCATGTCAACCAATTACGTACGCACCCTCGAGATGAAATTTCACTGATGTTTTGGCCGAAGCACAGATTCAATTTGAACGGGTACATTACACCAGCAAGCATAGATACCTAATTGATTTTATGCAACGATGATTAAATTAAAAAAAATACTAATATTATTAATGAGAAAATAAATCCGTCTTTCTGTCTAATAAACAAGTCAAACATAGACTTAGACCCTTAGGAAAGGGTGTAGGTTACATTTTTGCCCGGAATAATGCCCAGTTCTTAAGGGGTAGCAAAAATATAAGTGTTTTTGTTTGTTCCTCTTTCAATTCACACTCTTGGAACATTATATGTATAGTTTAAAATGTCATTCAGCATTATTTATCCAGTATTGTTTTAAATAGTAAATAATAGATATTATGTTACTGTCAAAACTATTTTTGTAGAAATCTGTTCTGAGTTTTTAAACTGACGTACGGACGACAGCTGCAGATAAACCTACCCTAATCTATCAAAAATTCTCAATTGAAAGAGAACTCTATGTGATGTGAATAAAGCTGAAAATTGGTTGGTAGAAATTTGACAAATTAGCGAAGTCTGATGTGATGTCGACTGCAATGGAATGTTTCACTGTTATGTAGACCTAAAGATTGATTCATAACACAAAATAATGACTGATCAAAATGTCGTCATCAATCTAGAATGACATCCTTACAAATAGGCACATTTGTGTACCTTTAAAGTAATATAATTTCATTGTTTATATCCTTTAAGTAACAAGTGCTACTTGTCCATCTTAACGAATTCCACATGCTCCGATGAGCAAGAGTCCTAATGCGAAAAATTCAATATAATTTATCGAAACGTTCATTTCCGCCATTATTTAATATCTTTTGAGAAGTGTTCCCCTCCTGGGAAACATTACAGTAATGGCCATATAGAAGACAAATGAGGCAAAAATGCGCTCCCAAGATGCTCTCATTTCTAAATATAAATCTAATGCCTTCATTTCACCTTTATTTCACTCATTTACGTCAACGTTGTGATATCAGATTTTGTCTATTGTGTCTTTAAGATATTAAAGTATTTTTTTATACCACATCAGTTGGCAGACAGACACGCAGCCCACCTGATGGTAAGCGGTCACTGCAGCTATTCCATTAAAAGGGACGCTTCATCAGGAGGCGTCGCTCAATGTGCTACCAGACTGTAGGCTCATCTGATCTTCAAGCCTTTAATTTCAAGTGAACTGGCTCCCACATTAATATTGCCGGAACACAGCTGTTTTGGCGGCAAATTTTACCTGTGGGGATGGTAGCTAGCCAGTCGGACTCTAAAAAAGTCCTACCACCAGACCTATGGTGGGAATCGAACCCACGACCTCCGGGTTTTATACCCAAGTGGCTTAGCCACTAGTCTACTGAGGCGGTCACAACTCTTCTAACTTTCTTGTTTATTACATTCTTTCTTTTAGACAATGCAAAACGTACTTGAACACTTTCTTTTTGCAAGCTTTATATAATAAATAAATTAAGTACTCGAAAATGTTTTGATATTTAGTTTTGCACATTGTGGGAATTGAACCTGCCATATTTTGGAATATTTAACTCTTTAGCCATTACACTTAATTCGATGTCAAGAACGTCCAAAAAAATCGATAGTATCAAATAGTTAAAACGTTATATTGAGGCAAATATAAACTTACCTACATAATAATTTTTAACGGCTTTGACATAAAGCCTATTTCAGTAAAATGTGGCTTTATGTTTCACTAATTACATATTTGCTCTAATCAGTGTAAAATAGAACACGGGTTGGAAACAGGCCAATCTATAATACTACCCAATATGGGCCGGTGTCACGAGTACATGTGAATTATTATCATAGATGGATATATGCATGGCTCGATGGAGTAATTAGTATTGAACCTGCCAGAGGAATTAAGTCATGGGTTCGCATCCCATCCCAGACAAACCTTCGCGTAAGAAATATTCCGTTGTTTAGTTTCTAGTTGCTATATCGAGACAACTACCTAAGGGTCGCCAGGCACGGGCCATCGGCCACAGCCACGAAAGGACACCATTGGGATATTCAAGGGCATTTTGACAGAACAGAATCAGTGCTATTAAATAAAACCTACTTAGATCTCGAGAACATAATAACAGTGTCTCAAGAAAGATTTATTCGTAGTTTCAACCAAAAATAGGGTATAGTTTCCTACGTAGTAAAATCTTGTAAAGTAGTATTTAATGTATTTTCCTTTCAGTGGCAATGGGGGATACGAAGATGCGGGCTTCATTTGTAAGACCTATAACAAAGAGCGAGTGGACGCGAAAAGCGGGGTGAAACTTTTTTCTTTATTATTGCAATTTGTAACAAGACGAGCAGTACCGATCGTACGGATCCTAACGAACCACCTGTTTTTTCTAGGTGGTCGGTTAAGAATTTTATTCCGAACAAACCACCTATCTGATGGTAAGCGCCACGTCTGCCCTTAGACAGTTCAGTGCCAAACATTAACTAAGCAGTTACTGTATGGCATCGCCCTGCGCCTGCTACACCGAGGCAACAGTTATTAGGTCTCATATACCCAGTAATTACACTAGCTTCAGTGCCCTTTCTCCGAAACACAGAAGTGCTTGACAAAACTATATTTCACGGTACTTTTACAATTTATTTCTTTTTCTATTATGTGTCTGAGTTTAACTTTATTTTGTAATTTTTAAATAACACCTTGGTTATAACTTATGAATACCTATTTTCAGATTTTTTGGGCTATGCATGACACAAGAAATGTTTACTCTGAAGTTAACCAGAACTGAGCCGCACAGAAGATAGCATATTAATCAAGTCCCAACGAATAGCACGTCTAAATCAATAATAACACGTAAATGATTTATTTAAATTTTCCGCTGTTGCTTGCGCGTCTGCTTGTACCCTCTACAGGGACGGTAATAAGCACTTCCCTACAAGGCATTCAAGAAATTTCTTATTCAAAAAAATTTCTCTCGTCTCATTTGAAAGTATGATTGATGATACTGTAAAAGACTAAATCGAGATAAGTGCCCATTTTAACGTTACCGCTAAAGGCAGAAAAGGGTTATTTTATACTGATGTTTTAAGTGAAACTGATATCTCTTTTATGTAACAGATTTTATTTGTTTTCAAATAAATGAATCAATTTATTTTTTTAACACCATCTAGACCCACACAATGCATAGTTTGTCAATTTATTTAAATAAATGCAATTTTCTATAAATGTCAGGTAAAAAGGACACACATCGCTTTTATACTTTTTTAAATACTTAAATAAATATAAGGCGCTATTCTGCTTTTTTATTACTTTATTATTTTTTTACGGATGACGCCAAAACTCTATTAGATTATTGTAACTGATTCTGAACAAAATTATTGATAATTTAAAAATATTACGTAAGAAAAAAATATGGTATATCTGTTTATATAATCCACGCGAGCAAACCACAAGCAAAGCTAGCTTATGCGGTGAAAAATAAATGCAGTCTAATTCCTAAAACTTTACTTATTTCACAGCACATTAAAACAAACACCGAGCTTCAAGAGCTCTTTGCAGTAAAGGAATATACAGACCTACTTGACCACACAAACATTACTTCCAATACAGTTCAAACGAGAACAAATAACTTCGAAACAAACATCGCAACAACACGTTTACCACCAGTGTGCACTAGTCTTACCATTCCAAGTCGCGTTCGCCGCCTAATGGAAACTTCCAGAATAAAACATCTCGGGGCCGCACTATCTCTTTAAATTGGAATATATTTTTCTTTACTGTGACCCGCAAATAGAAAGAGCACCCACTGACTTCTAAGATTCGTGTCATCCCCCGCAGCTATTTGTACTGTGACACAGAAAAATGGTCCAACCTTGCATTTTCTCAGCCGAGACAGTATGTGCTGAAGGAAGTTTTATCATCGGCTCCATAAAAGGCGGTCATGCGTAAATGTTACTTATCTGCCCACTTTTACAGCATATTCCGCTTGACATTTTAGCTTAGGTTATGAAATCATAGGTACATGAACTCCTAGGGGCTATTTATCTTACTGAGGGAAAAGTCCCTTGAATAGGACTCTCTTATCTTAGTTGTGCTATGTTAGGATTCAGAGTTTGAAATAAAAAATATTTAGTTGAATTCGAGAATAATTTTAAACCACTTATTTAGTAAAAATTCTACATGAAGTTTAAATGGACATTATTATTATACCTACATATCACACTATTTCATCAAGGATTATAAACCTTTTCACATGGCATTCATTATGTAACGAAAGTGCATTAATAAAAGATTAACAGAAATAACATTCGTAGAATTCAAGGCTATTGACAGCGCATATAAAATGATACGTACTTTATTGCATAAAATGTTTATGTTTGCTTCATATTAAATACATTATAATTTTAGAGGTTGCCGCAATTAATGATTCCTTTGAGTTTGAAACTTTGACGATATAAATTATACACATTGCCTCAGGTGCAATGGAAGTCGTAAACTATATCGTTGTTATAACCCATTAAGGTTCATTGAAGCAAGGCCTCCATCACTGAACTCAACCTAGCCTTGAAGCTTGTGTAACTGAAATGCTGGTTATGAAATGCTTGAGTTGGTAATAGCCGCAATATTATTGGAAATTCAGGAACGCACTGTTGAATACTGATGTCTATGTAATCAAATAAAATATCTTTGGGCGTTCACTTTGTACATATGAAAACGCTATTTTCATTATTTGCCTTTGATAATATAATACTTATTACTGCCGACAAGTTTATTGATAACATAACTAATTACTAGACTCAGTGGGTTTGTTTCGCCAGTCAACTAGTCAGCACCTATTTAGTTATTATTTACGAGTTTAGCCCGCAGCTTCGTATCGTTTTTATTTATTAAATACAAATAAGATTTTTTTATGTATTCTTCAAAATATTAACAATAGTCTTTGCAAGGTATAATAAAACGTCCAATAAATCCAAATATTTTAAGATTTTTTTATACACAATAAAGTTCCAGTTAATATCAATTCTTCGTATTTTCCCATGGCCTAATACGCAACACCATATATGGGCAAGTGTGATATATGTGTTACGTGACTAGATAAATCTGGAGTAAGTAAAACTTATCGCTGATGGTTTGTACCTGTCTTAAGAGATACACGCAATACATCATGCGCTATAGGAGATGTTCTAAGCGCCACCTGGTTGCTACTCGTATACCAAGTAATTCGTGGGAGAGTCATCTGGGAGTGATCATCATCATCACATTATGGGAAGTGAATAAATATATGTACTTAAGTGGTACATAAAATATCTATATTAATAAAAGCTAAGCCAAAGGTCACTCACTAAGTCATTCATCATCTCAGCGTATTCCCGATTGCATCCAGTATGGAGCTCAGGGTCCGCTACGACTATGATCCTAGATTCGACAAGATCACTTGACGTGTACTGTAATTCCGTCCTGCATAGTTGATTAATTGTTGAGATAAACCGTTGCAACCGAAATTTAGCTTATCAAAGTAGCTGAGATATGTTACGACCACAGACTAAATACTATTTCTCTATGGTTACGATGTTACGAGTAAAATATACATTATTAATTTTATGTTACCAAAACTTCTTTGCTTAGCCTAAACCCCGTTTAGGTTATTATGACATCGAGTAAGTAGTTATAACAGATAAATTATAAGTCTTGTTCTTAATATCTTACACTCGTAAAAATTGACTGAGCAAATCACATAGATACCAACAAAGAAAGTAGGTAATAAAAAATTCAACAAATCTAGCTCTGTTTAATAACAAATTCATAACGAAGTCAATAGTTTCGAGTAAGCAAAGGCGCCCTTTAAACTTAGAATCGACTTTGAAATATGGATTTGTCTCGAGGTCCATCCCGACCATCTCAGACACTATCAGATATCAATTATTTATTAGAGCATTGGGGCTTAAGATAACAATTAATCTAGCTAACGAGATGACCAATCAGTACAAAGCCACAATCCTAGGCTCCGTAGTCTACGGAACATTATTAGCTTAGTCGTTGATAGATTCATTGGTTGTTTGGAGATCTATATACAGTTGGTATACATGTATACTTATGTTTGATTGATTGAAACCCTAGATTGAAATCGGATATCTACTTATCCGTTACAAATCAAAGCAACGTGAACCACTATAGGGATGTTTAGAATGTCACTGACCGAAACCGTGTAATCTTTGGAATTAGGCAACAACCATTTTTAAACAGCTTAAGATATCATTAAAAATACTGTAAATGGATTAATAGTATAGCACTCGCTTACGAAATGTCATTTAGGGTAATATTTGGCTAGCGTAATATAATTAATTTTAGTAGTTTGTCATAATGTTAAAGAGGTGGGATATATCTGCTCAAAGGACCAATTATAGCAATCGTTCATTTTCACACTACTGCTCTGCACACCTATGGTTCTAGTAACTTCCACCTACATATTATTATGTTATTTTTATGACAGAGGTGCAACTAACGTGAACAAAATGAATAACAACGTTACGAGTATGTTACGTAATGCACGTATCTTAGTTGCTGCTTTAATTATTTGACAACTACGAAAATCATTTCTACATTATATAATTAGTCACTAAGGTAAAAGCCTTTGCTTGACATGAGGATACCATTTTACGATCAAATTAAAATGATTTTTACATTCCGCATTAATAAGAATACGAAATTTTGATGGCGTACATAGTCAGTTTTATAAATAAGAAAGTTTCATAAAATTACGCATATTGCAAATAATATTAAACAATTAATAACTTTAGGCGTCTTCGATGTTTGAATTCGGCATACCAAGGTTTCATTTCACTAGAATGCAATATCAAAGCACAAAGCCTTATTTTTGTATTTCAAAACGTTTTCAAAGAAACAGTATGCAGTAATGAGTGCCCCTTTGTAACTGCGGTGTGAAGAACTTGGCAAAACATGCTTTAGCTTCTGACCGCCCGCTTTGTGGACAATGTGGACCGTAGCATATGAAGCGATGTGGGAACGTTCATGTACGAATTTAAAATACGTGTGGATGTGGTAATAAAATAGGGTGAATGCAAATTATTCGACCATAGCCAATTCTTGACTTGTTAAATTGTAAAATGACCAACAACAAAGGAAAATATGTAAGTGACCTACGTAGAAGCACATCACAGTTTTTAGCCATTTTACAAGAGATGGTCGAAAATTGGCTGTGGTCTATAACTTGCCGAAAACTGGCACATTTTCCAGAATTAAGAATAAATATCGAGTGGAATAACTTATAAAAAAACAACGTTACAATGATGACGAAATTAACATATTAGAGAATTCTCCAGAAATCCAATAACATTTATCAGAAAATTCAGAATGTATCTCGACTTGGAATTTGTAGCTCGAGGCAATGGCCGCTTCAGAACTTGATTAACGAAATAACTAATGAAGCGGCAAAAATTCTATATCTTAAATACTAACAAGTAAAAAGTATCCTAAAACGTTATGTCTATCAAAATTAAACAATTTCTCAAAAATGTAATTTTGTTTATCTAACACTTTATTTATTTAAACTATTTTACACTTCAGATTAGATTAATCTATACAAATATAGCTTGCATGCCTTATCCAACTAAATCGATAAACTTCTAACTTCTGGTAAAGTCTAAACGCGGTAGACGGTCGTACCTAGCAATAACAATGCAACGTGCTGGTTTACCCGTATTCATGTTCAGTTGCTTTATCATAACACGTAGGAGCACTGCGCAAATGCGTGTTGCTTGAATGCAAACTATGCCGCCGTGGCGATCATTGATTGTATGTGGGCTTCTGGGGAAGATGTAACAATTTGCGGTGTGGTTGTAATTAATAGTCTGGATTGTAACTGAGAACTGTGACCCATCTTATGAAATGTTCAGTAAAGGACTGAAGAGAATGAGGGTGATATTGTGAACCCTTAATCCATTTATCTGCATGAGGCAATTGCACCAATTCGTATTTTTCCCACTGACGGTAGGGAAATTCATTAGAATAGAGATAATTATAGAGTGGCTGAAGATTGCCTTTCCAGAGTCTTTATAGTTTCCTACCAACACTGTAAATGGTCACTATAATTGTTGTGCGTGCGAGTGTGGAGCTGCCGTCCCGGACATGAAGCACATAGTGACGGAATACCCCCTCATGAAATACCATGGAAACCCTGCAGACCTGTACTCCCTGGAAAATGACGCTATCCCATGGATTCAGACGTTAAATGATAAATTATATATGCCATACTTACGAATAAATAAATAAATAAATTGTTTAGTTTGTTGCAGAAATAGAAATAGAGCATTTAAATTGAACGATACGAAGCCCACATCAAACTACTGTAAGATATCCTTTCGAAGTGTTCCTCAATATGAAGAAGCCGTATAACTACGAATATCAAGTTGGTGGTCTAATCGAACATAATTCTAATTACAAAAAAATATTTGAAATACTCTCTATACATCCACAGTCCACACGATATAAAAAGTGATAATATCAGATTTAGGTTAATTTTAGTCAAGAAGCCGACATTAAGTTACGTCGTGAATACATGAGTATTAGCATAAGGTGCGATCGCATAACCAGCCCATTTACTCCGGAGAATTGTGATTTATGTTTTAAAATCACATATCCGAAACCCCTAACGACCTGGCAAGGATACCTTAACATCGCCTAGGTCATATTTTCTTACGTGGCATTATAACTTTTCCATGAAAGGTAAATATGGTAAAACAATGTTAAGGGCCGGTATTTCAAATACTTATCTTGATCTTGATCCGGGATTGATAATAAGTATGACTTAAGTGTATTTCATTATAGGATTAAAGTTAAGCGGCACCTAAAGTAATACACTTTTACCTGTCAAAAGTAATACTTATCTTAAATGTTATACTTAACTTAAGCAATAAGATAAGGTTACATTGAAATACCGGCCCTTAGTCATTTAAATGCAGACACTAGTTCGATAGTGTATTTGATGGTATCACCCAGCTATTTTCTTCTATGTTCTAAGTCCATACATACATACCGTCACGCCTTTTTCCTGCAGGTTTCATTAATTTACAGTGTTGGTAGGAAACTTTAAAGACCCTGGAAAGGCAGTCTTCAGCCACTCTCTATATCTCTATTCTTAGTAGAAGATAAATAAAATATAGGCCCGCATTAATGAATTATGTATAATCGAACATTATTTGAGAATTAGTATTGTCAACTAAGGTCAATCGCCATAAAGCGGGTACCGGATCGACACTTTCACGTGTGAAGATAGATGTCTTTAGTCTTAAGTCCCGCCGCAAAAAAGTGTTGTCAACTTAAGGTGCCAGCATAAATGCAAATAAAGCCTCGAAGATCAGAGGAGTACGATGGCAGCAAAATGATTTCTAGTGACATTTCCTTCATAAGAAATGTCACTAGAAGTCATTGTGATAGGCTTCATATAGGAATAGGCCGCAGTGACCACTAAACTTACCTTCAACACAAATAGCAATAAAGTAGGCTGCACGCCTGTTTACAATTGATTAAAAAACTCAGTTTTATTGTAAATTATGCTCTAAACTGAAAATCCTACAAGTAACTTCAAATAAAAACAAAATTTACTCAATACACAGTAGTTATAGGGATGTCTAATGGATCGTTGACTAGTAGGTATTACTTCTCGTGCCGCACTGTAATTACAAAATGCTTTCCAAACTTAAAATATTTTAGCAGTTTGGCTAGCTTTTTATCAACAAAAATAATAAGCCCGTGAAAATTTTTCTTACTTAAATATCACAGAGGAATTTAATTTTGCTGTTGACAGCTGCCTGCCCACTACCAATGTCGGATAAATGGATGAGCAATTTTTCATTATTTTTAACGTGGTCCTTTGAACGCTTACATGAGAAACGAAAATTAAAAATACTTCACCATACTTTAGGCCATTAATGAGATGGTGGTAATTATTATATTTATTCGTAATTCTTCTAAGTCTTTTTTTTTTCTTGTAATCTATTTGTGGATCTTTTATTTTGTTTTATGTTTTACTTTGGAGTTCATTCAAAAGTCAAAGGTAATAAAGTAAGTGAGGTAAATTTAAGGCGTCACAATTCTTTTTTTTTTTTTATTTTAGCTTTTTTATATATATTGTTTTCTTACTTTAACTTTTATTACGGTGAATCAATGAAAAACATCTTTATCACATGACACCATATTAAGATGAAGAAATAAATAGTAATAATAAACGTAGATACTTTTAAACAAAAAACGTCCTTACATCATTTAATTTTCTGATCCAAGACTTAACCAATTAACATCCGTTTTATTGTTATTTGGTTGAAAGAAATACATTGTTAAAATGCAGCTAAGAACATTACAAAGCTAGCTGGTCCTACCGTAACAGAGAGATTTACTCTCCGTAAATATCTCCTTTAGTTAAATTTACGAACACGAGAGCTGTTGAAACTTGTGTCTTGCCGTGACGTGTAGCTGCAAAACTTAAGCAATTGTCTAAATATCTGCGGTGAAATATGCTCGTAGTATTCCAAAGAACAATGGGAAGGAATCGGAAATATAGAGTAAGAGTAAGATTTAGAATACAAATTAATCGTCAAAGTATAATATTATATTATGATCTTATAACTTCAGAAAGACTAATAATTTGTAAGAACATCTCCTTGACACACCTCTAGTGCAAAGTCACGACAGGAGGTTCGCATTATAATAATAATTATGTTCTCCTAACCGAATTTCTGACGGCTAATTTTTCCAAAGAAAAAGACATATTTTATTGATTAGTGGTAGATATCATTCAGCTTTTTCTATGCTTATTTAAGATTTAAAAAGGTCTATCAATAATGATCTAGTAGTTACTTACATATTTTATTTAATTATCATTAAAAAAAATAAAGAAGTAACAACATCGTATGCCAGTATGAAGATTTATTTAATTGTTTTGTACTCTTGACGCATTATAAATATTTCACCCACGGCATTTAGACAAAAATTAACTGGCTACTTCAGTCTGCACTTGATATAATTAAGTGCTCATGTTTATCATACAACCAATACAGTCATTGTTGAAGGATTTGTTTATACTAGAGAAGATGGTAGAGAGACACGCATCCCAACTGATGGTAGTGGATACTGCGACCTGCGATCTATTCTACTGACGGGACGGATATCTCACCAGGAAGCATCACTAAATGTGCTGCCAGACTGTAGGCTCATCTGATCTTCTAGCCTTTGATTTCAAGTGTACTGCTGTTATCGTTAACGAGATGTTAATACTGGCGTCGTTACATCAAAGTAACCAACCTAATACAGACGCTTCGATCACAGAGCTTCGACGTCAAATTGTTTGATCTGCCACAGGCGACACGTCTGTGTCAGGGGTTATCCCTACTAGTGTTACTACTGGTGTTATTGAATTTCCTTGTAGTATTAATGAAATTATTGTTTTTATTAAACCATGGCATTTACACGATGTGCATATGTATATCGAAAAAATATCTAACAAAATCAGCAAACTGTTAAGCAGAAAAATTAATTATTCCTATTTTGACAGATATAAAATAAGCATGCGTGCCAATAATAGGCGTTCTTCACATTGGCCAACGAAACACAAAATAGTTAATAAGATTATAATAAATAGCAAGGAGCATAATATATTATATTGATGCTATCAATCAACATTAGGTACTATTGAACTAGTGCGCACACAGAAATTCAAGACATACAAAATACATATATTTCACCCACTAGGGGATATAATAAATATTTTTTTTCATAAGTTCACCGTGGGGAATACGCGACGTAATCATAAATTCAAACCATTGTCTTCGTGTTTGTGAAGCAGCATTTAGGTATATAGTACCTCGCACCCTCGGGTTGAGCCTCTGAAAGAAGCCTCAAATGAAACAACCAGACATCTTAATTGTTTTACTGCAACGGTGACACTTGGATTTACTTAGAACTGATTGCATACACGTAGGTTCGGCGAATCGCAGTAATATCGCGTGTTAGATCCGCCTTCCGTTCTGTAATGACAAGTGCCATCTATCGCCTTTAGGCAAAACCAGACATTCTGCTACGGAACTTTCAATTTTGGTGTTGCAGTATATGAAACTCCACACCTAATTGGTTCGACGTGGTGTGTGAAATAAAACCGCAGGCATCGCAAAGGCCGGTCGATCACAGAGTCGGCGGTATGTAAACAATGGTTCGGCCGAGCGTCGTCGAAACGCTTCATCAGAACCCTGAAAGCGGCCTATGCAACGCCCGCCCATTGTGGGTTTTACTGTTAGACCAGTTACGGGGACACAGTCACACCGAGGTGTAAGTAGAAAAAGTGATAAATACACTTGATATTAATGCAATAAGATAATGTGTAGTAGGGCCATGCTGCATGTGTTCTAGAGCCATGCTGGAGATGGTCTCTGTTTGTCAGTTGTACCGGCATGGCCGGTAAATTAATGTGCGTACTATCTTTCCACAAAAGACTGACTTACAATTAGTTTGGGCCTCCGGTACTACGACTGCAGTATATGGCGTGCAGTATATGGTAAGCCAGAGTC
The DNA here is from genome assembly GCA_949319885.1 of Mecyna flavalis. Classification (NCBI taxonomy): domain Eukaryota; kingdom Metazoa; phylum Arthropoda; class Insecta; order Lepidoptera; family Crambidae; genus Mecyna; species Mecyna flavalis. The sequence goes on from OX439426.1 coordinate 9,341,923, forward strand.
CAAGAAGCCCAAATCCACCTTTTTCCTAGTACCTCAGAAGAGAAACGTTTTATAAATATTTATTATGTTATGGATTTGCACACAGAAGTTAATTGGGAAAGCTCAAGCGCAACCGTCATTGGATTGGTACTTACTACCTACTTCGCAACTGACGCAGTAACTTCTTTTAACTTGAAGTTTTATCTTTGAGCTTATCAAGCATCTTAAGGCGGGCATCGGCTTGTATTCTATATGAAGTTCATCCTATTCGGGTATGAAGGGGAAACTGGGGGAGTTTAGTGACTAGTGCAACTCATTCTCATGCGATACAAAGGTAAACGTAACATTGCGGACACTTACGGTGTAAATAAACCCTCGCAGTATGTAGGACAGTCATCACGTAGCTTGACTCAAGTCATTTGCATCACAACAACGCTGAGCTGGCTCTCATTAATCATGAGACCGGAACGTTCATTGCGTGTTCACATTTCGCACCATTTCCATCGATGCAAGGGAGCGGAGGAATGAAAGCAAAAATACGGCTCTTTAGAGAAATGTGACAAGGCTATTTCGTGATAATTATATCGACATTTTCTTAGTTTTATTTTACATTCATCCTTTGATCAGACAGGAGAGGCCATATTATCCTCCAGATAATGATTATTTTACTGAGAAGTGCTGCTTCACATAAGTGGTCAAAATAAAGATATTTTCTTGATACATTACTATTTATAAAACAATTATTCGAAATTTATTATAGAACTACTACTTTGTAATCTTAAGCACCTGTAAGCACTTTGAAGGGTATGCCGAGCGTTTGTATGAAATTTGAACAGAAATTAAGAGTTTAATTTTAGAATAAATAAATACATATCCACTCCAAATATCTACAGCAGAAAGGAGAAAGAAGTATAAAACGTGTCGTGCGTCATCATTTTTATCATAACAATGACGAGTCAATGATTACACCAATGAACCATGTGCGAAAAATTCAAACAATTTCCATTCGACCCGGGAATAGAACCCAGGCCCCGAATCACGACCTTTCGATACTTAAACCACTTGGTCAACAACATGTATGAGGAAAAAAAATATCATGTGATAAATGAAATACGTGCACAGGCTGAGCCATTCTCATGATAAGTGTCCTTTGAAAATGACACAACGATATTTCTTCCCCGTATTGTCAGAAGGGCGCTGGTTATTAAACGTCGACGATATCAATAAAATTATTACTTTACACAGCCAAATTTAACTAAACGTTTTTCAATAAAAAATTTAACGACATTTCTTGTCTTGCGGGTTTCGCATGTTTTTTTTTTCGAATATGGCGCTCAAGCTATGGCCCATCTGTACCGTCAAGTATGGACACCACGAGCTATGATCCCAACATTACTGCTACTTGTTGTTGACTGCAAACTATAATATCGATAAAATTCACAGTTAGGCCTCGGCCTCGTATTTCGCGGCAGCGGGTTGGGAGCGGGAGCACCAGCGCACGCAGGCGCACTGCGGTCACCGCTTGATGCGGGCCGTCAAGAGCGGTACGATGCTGTCAAGCGGTAAACCGCAATGCGCCTGCGTGCGCTACCGCTCCCGCTCCTGCCCCGCTGTGTTTGAGAACGGGTCTATGGGATTACATACAAAATATCTCGCCGCTCCCGCTGCCGCTGCCACCCCGCTTCCCGCGAAATTCGAGGACGAGGCCTTAATCCTTAACTAAGTACTATTGACCTAATAGAACTCTGCATCTAAACAGTAGAGTACCAATTTATCGTACCATCAGTAAGCATGAAAGGTACTCTGTATAGCATGGAAGGGATTGGACAGTATCATATTAAAACCCGAAAAGTGCTTAAAGACCCCTAGAAATATTAAATAGCCCTTTGAATAATGTCAATATCGGCTCGGAACATTACAATAGGGTCCCATCTAAGAGAAGCTTTGTCATTGGCATTCAAAAGATGGTAAGGATTCGACGATGATGATGGTGGTTAACAAATATGAAATGAATAAAGTTGAACTTATTTATTATCCTACTTTAAGGTAAAAGCCTGTATGATTAAAATTAAGTCATCGTAATTAACAAGCTTAACCCTGTCTCATTAAAACGCCATGGCGACGTTGCCAAACCATCGCCGAGTGAGTTTGATTCCATACAGTACAAGTTTTCGGCCACTGCAGCTAATTTCTGCAATCAACCTACCACCAGGTTCCTTCACTCTCATAACACGGTAGGACAGCAGTCTGACACGACCAAAGATAATACAAAAAAAGTCGTAATGGAAGAAGTGTCTCAAGTTTGGTTCATAACAGACTCAAGCTACAAGAAAGTTTCAATGTTCACTAGTCAAGATAACACTGTTTTGATAACAGCATATAAAAAACCTAATCGAACTAGCCAACCAGTACGTAGGTGAAAATCGATATTCATCTACGGTAAACCATTAGATAGATAAGCGGTGGGAAACAGTAGGTAGGTAATTACTACAAGTAGTACCTATGTTGTCCGCCGTATAATCTGTGAATGAGACCTATCATTTGAGACTGGACATACTCGGATGTAAAATTCAACGGCTTCGTAGAGTATTCCTTAGAATCTTTTCTAACAAAAAGACGATATCGATAAAATTAGTTTATGTAGGCGTTAACAGTGACGCTCTTATTTAACACGAAGTCGTATCATAATAGCATGAAAAAAAGATTGAAGACTACTATGTCATGTTTTTTTACAAAGTTGATTAAATTTTAACGTAAATATGATTTTTACTGGCGGCATTTAATATAATTTTGTAACCAATTTCCAATAATTTTATATTAAGTCCTAGTTTTTATAGACGTACAAATCATATTTTGGTGTAGAGACATCTAGAGTAAGGTCCGTAATTATTTACACAGGCAAAAGTGGATGTATATCTTACTGCCTGTTGTATAGTGATATTATCAAACAATTTCCATTTGTTCTTACAGAAAACAGGTTGAAAATATTATGGAAATTCCAGTTAGACGTCTCCCAATGCATTTTCTAGGAAGACGCAACACAAAACTAAAGAAGGGATGAGTAGATGCACTTTACAATTTTCCAGAAAATACGGAGTGATGTGGAGGAAAGCTTCCTTCAAGTGGACTATTTTAACAAGAACCCATGATTTCATCGTTGATTGTATGTGGTAATATCGATCTTGTTTACAGATTTTGTACTGTTTCTACAATTATGATACAGGTATTTAAGGAAAATAACAGTTACGAGTTAAATAATTACGCCGTAGGGTAGACTGGGTACGGTTGAAACGGTGGACGGTTGAAACACAGTGAATATCTCGTGAATAGTGCGTGATGAGGTAAGGGGTACAAGGGGAGTAAGAAGCGGGCGACAAGTCGAAACTTGAATTTTACTATTGCGTCGCTCTTCGGGCGCTGAGTTTGACTGTAGGAGGCCCCATTGTGTTTTTTGACGGAAAAGTAAGTATTTTTGTACCTTCATTTTTGCAATTATTAAGATTTCATTTATAGTTAGATGATTGAGAGTTTTGTTATAGTTGAATTGAAGTTTGTACAATATTGTAGTATGATAAGTTTTTATTTAAATTTACTATCATTCTTACTGTGAACCGTTTTATACCAAGATGGGGGGGTGGGGACAGTTGAAACATTATGTGTAGGTACGATTGAAACAGTTTAATAATTAAACTTTATTGTTTTTCAGATGACAAGGGTACGCCAAAGAAAGACTACGAAAGATAGAACCGAGATATCAACGTACAAACAAGCTTATGAAGATTTGAAAGCGGGATCTTCGTTAAGAACAGCGGCAAAAAAAGGGGTTTTTATAGTTTATAATTAAAAGTGTTGATAGTTGAGAAATATAATAGCATGTTTGCTTCGTAACCTAATTTCAATAATATTATCGCTACCCAACATCTGATTATTATTTAGTTTAAGTTGTACTTAATATAAAACTTTGAAGGCTGAATTAAAATAATGTTAGATTATAAAATAGCCAGACTTAAATATTACTTAATAAAAATATTTGTGATAGTCAAATGTGCCATTACCATTCGAAAAATGTTATTAGAAGATTAATAAAACATGATAGTTGATATATTTTGTATTATTTGCATGTGTTTCAATTGACCCCAGACACTGTTTCAACCGACCCTGGCATGGGGACGGTTGAAACAAATTACTGATTTTTTTAAATTTGGTTTTATACAGAAAATACTATACAGTGATCTTAAATAACATTGTTCTACAGTAGACAGATATAAGGTCTTTTATTTAGTACATCTCCGACATCGCTTGCTTAACAAATCCCGATGCTATGCATGATAAATGCTAAAATGTTTCAACCGTACCCAGTCTACCCTATCATTCATTCTAAACGAAAATGTGGCAGCCCTTAAGTGTCCTGCCACTAGAAAATTGCCCCGAATTTTTACCAACTGTTACCAACAGATAATGACATTAATATTCTTTTGAAAACCGACGTCAAAAATTTAAATACTAAATTAGTTATTTATGTGAGTGTTGCATAATGAGGGTCATTAAAATACGAATGTTGTTTTATGAAACGAACGAAATGAGTTTCATAAAAGGATCACATTAGTATTTTAATGCCTAATTATGTACAGTCACATACATAACTTTATCTTCATTCATACGATAAATGTCTATTTTAAAGTCAGGATCGATGTGAAACCGCGTGGAATATAATCCGTAGTACCAGGAGAGCAGAGAAGAACAAGAAGCTAGGCTAGCTCGCGTCTTTCAAACTCTTTGATTTAATGAATAGTTACGCTGCGGTTATGCTCTCCTGGTACCTTTGAAAATACATCAAGATGTTTTGCTTACATATGTTAGCTTCAAATCCATTAATTTTTACTTTTTAAGAAGACGTTCGTAATTTGAACGTAATTAAAGTATTGGTTACCGATACTAAAATGTAAACATTACGATGCAGCCTCAGATACTTATATCTAAATGTAGGGCGTTTGCTCATCGCTCCTGACTATAAAATAGACATACATATTATGGTATGGATGTAGATAAACAATATTTTGTTTATCTGTTGGTAGCAACAAAAAAAAAAGGGATATGGTTGCCGAATATTATACAGCTCTGCTCTGAGGCTCTGCTCTACATGTATTATGAAGTCAATGCATTGCAGTGGAATAGCTTTTTTATACGCGTAGGTAAACGACGCCAGAAAACGAAACAGTGTAGGTAGCACTTATATAACCACTCAAACGTCCGCGCGCGTTTCGCTAGGTTGTCAGGACAGTCCGCGAGTCACGTGATACGCGCAAAATAAAATCGATAGGAGACGTATGCTAAATAAATACTTATTACTCAGTAAATAACTCAAATATCGCAAAATGAAAAATACTAATGAAAGGCTCATTAGTTGACGATTTTTAGGCAATAGTTATGTTTGATTTTAACATTATATTCTATTAATGATCTTACAGTGAACTTTAAGAAATGCTAATTTTGTCCTAGTTTTCAATTTAAATATTTTTTTTATTAGATATTTTTGACGTTTACAATATTAAAACAATTTTGGGTTTTAGGTAATTTAATGGCCTTTCATTTGGAACCAAAATCCCATTATAAATCATCTTAAAAATATCACAAATAAAATAAAAACTAAAGCTACATGATCTGTGAAATCGAAGTTCACGTATGGTAAATTGTCTAATCCAGAATGAAATATGGAATATTTCAAGAAAGTATGGTAATAACCAGGCAATAATATTAATAAGTTTTCATATTAAAACATTTAATTACGATATAATATAAGAACATTTTTAGATCTTCCAATTATTCACTAATAAAAACACAGAGTCACCGACCTATTTTTAATCAAAATTTTTACCTAAAATCTGGCTGGAATCGCACATAATGTTATAAAATATGAAAATATGTAAGATTATAAATATTTTGATATACAAAACAATAATATTTTATTACTTACGCCATGATTTCTCGAATAAAATAGCTGGAGTCACTCGCGCACTGATCCACAAAAACAACAAGCAACTTGACAATTTATTTTTTTTGTTGCCATGTGCCGAAGTTATGTTCCACTTGAAATAAGGTGTGGTACATATCATAGAGCGTCAAAAACCAGCAACACTACAGACTATAAACATCCACAGCGATAAGAAAAAGAAAAAAACAATCGGCGGGCGCGAATTCTTAAAAATGTAACTGTAGTTACACGGACTGTCCTGAGGTATATGGTCTCTGTAACTGTGGTTACAGTGGACGTATGAGTGGATAAAGAACATTTTCAGAAAAAGATACTAAAGCACTCTATCTTTTTCCCTTATGAAGGATTATGAACGTCAGACCAATCAATTTAATGTTACCAGACTTAACAAGTCTTGTATCACGTTAAACTGCATTTATGATGAACTATAAAAATCATCATCTTTATTTATCGTACAACTCGTGACGTAATTAAGAAACTAAAGTATTAAATAAGCCTTCTGCATCCATCAGCATATAATTTTTTCAAGGCCGTCCCCGCGGTGCTCCAAAGGAAAAAATAAACAAAAAGAAGGTTGGGTATTCCTTTGATGTCAAGTAATATGTAAGCTTAGCTGCATCATTCTTAATTCTTGAATTTATCCGTCGACTAGCTAAAAAATGCAAACACGAAAGAAAATCAGAAGAGCTACTTAATTATTATAATCAGGAAGACAAATCTTAGATCAAAGGCGGTGAAAAGTGAACGGAACAATTGACTACAGTCCATTAGAAATCAATGGGGAAAGAGGATTAATTTGCACTGATTGGATTTTCATTTTGTCCGGAACGAGTAATTATTGTGTTAGTGTGAGGTGAAAGAATAATCACAATGACTACGATATAACGATCAATTTTCATTATTATGATTTCGGTTTGCATTTCTTTTTTTTTTGATATTTCAGTAAGTATTGATATTACAAAACATTACATAAATGAATATCTGATCCCAAAAGTCATCACTTGTGAAACAACGGCGAAGTTACCACAAATATAACTTAAATACAAATAAACATCCGAACACAGGACAAAGACAAATAAATATTACTCACACTCGTCATAATAAATAATGATTAAACGCGCAAAATTATTCTAGCCGCCAGCAAAAACTACCCAATAAAACCATAATTGTACTTGGGGCATTATGGACTTAACTCAAAGAAAGTTTTTTCCGCATTCGATCAAACACATTTAGGTCTCCGTGTAATAAAATAAAATAATTTAACTATATCCATAAAATCAGCAATTGAAAAATAAGTAAGTCCATTATAATAAATGACCGGTAAATTCATTAGAGAAATGCCCTTTTAATGGCTAGAATTTGTAGCTTTCAGTCGTACTTCGTCGATTAATAGATCGGCAGATAAAACTTTTTCAATCGAGAAGTTTTCTTATTGATTAGCCAGACGACATTAGGTGAGTTTACTGTGTTGAGAGATAGCGAATGAACCAACATAGAAATAGGAAAAGAGAAGTAGAGGAAAATAGAGCGGTTTCAAACGTTTTAGATATTTTAAGCATTTGTGACTTATTGGCGTACTGGATTCCGTGTTCGATCGTGGGAGAAAATTTTTGGCAGAAGAGTTAAACACAGTTGTAAAATATTTGTGTATCTGATAACGAGCATATTTTCCTTGACACAGAGATTACACCGTTCGGATCAAAACATCTGTAGGTTCTGGGTTTGATTGTTGTCTTAGTTCTGGTTTTGATAGTGCGTAATTGATAGATTGAGGGTGGCACTAAATGCGACGGCTCGCCTGATAGTAAGCGGTAACAGTCGCTTATAGAAGCTTGTAACACCAGAGGCATCTCTCCAGCCAGCGTCGTCGACCACAGGGTCACTCTACCCCACCACAGCCATATAATTTCCTTAAAAACTACAGAGTTTTTAGAGAAACAACGTTGTCAAAAATTTGGGTTTACTCCCCAATTGGGCTCTTACCTTATTCACTGACAAAGACATTGCTCATTAGTTATGAATCTTGCTTTACTGTGGTCTTTTGTAAGTTGGAGGCACTACCAGACAAGTGAATCATTCAAGTGCAAGATTCACATTGCTCGACCTCTTAAAATGATTCCCCGTGGTACAGGTGGAATAAAGGCTTTTAAAATCCTTATATATTTTTTTTATACTAGGTCAGTTGGCCGACAGGCACGCAGCCCGCCTGATGGTAAGCGGCCTATTCCATTGACGTCGCTCGATGATAAGACAAAATATAGACAATACTAAGAGACAATATGACAAAATATCAAACTACTGAGTTCTCAAGTCATAGCTTAATCTTTCTTTTCGCAGTGATATCGTAGCTTGCTTAACTTGTAGTATTGTGTCTTTTATGTGTACTTGACTCATTAAAACTTTTATCCTGCTTAAATGCACCGGTACTGCTTTGTTGCATTTAAAGTATTCAACCTATTGAGGCAATGACGAGAAGTGTGACAGATTTATTCGTTAAAAATCTGATTTTTAAAAGTAGTGATCAAACGAATCAGCAGCCTTGCTATTTTAATGTTTAACGTAAGGTATTTCAAGTTGAACTAAAGTTGGCGCCTATGAAGTAACTTACATTACAGAGAGAATGAGGATATTATAGTAAAACGGTTTTTTTTTCCAATACAATAAAGTACAAATACAAATTCGATTGTTTAAAAGTACTTTAAGTTTACGGGACCGCTACACAAAATACCCAGTTTTCAATTACGTACTCCACCGTTTAGCAACCTATTTAAAGAACAATGTTTCACTCTATTTGTATTTCTTTTAGTTCGCGTGCAAAGAAAACGTTGAAATTGCATGCACTTGCATTTATTTGTTCCGGTTTCTGAAGAAATTTTATTTGTAACAAATTGTATGCCTAATTGTAGAGATTGGTTCAATTCATTAGATACTTTGTTACGAAATGGTTGTTAGTACTAATAGCGTTGTAAGGTAACTTTGTTAAACATGCTTTTAGGCTGGTATCGGAATGGTTAATACGTTTCCTGGTATTTATAGGTAGCGTATCATTTTTATCAAGCCTTTTTGTGATAACAATCAGGTCAAATAGAACGAAAATTTCCATTTGATGAATAGATTCATGAATACATTCAATTACCCATTCGTGTTTTTCCGTGACGTAAATAGAATGACGGTTCGAGTTTTCTCTCAAAGACGTTTAATCTACGTTTTTAACATTTCCTTTAAGAAGATGTCTTTTACCAGAGCCCTTTTTTTAATGATGCATCAGTTGCCGATGCTACACATTTTGATGGTTAGCAGCACAAACTACAAACTGTTCAAATAAACAACTACAATTTTATTCATTAGAATGCCTCACAAAAACCAACCTCTCAAAGATCAAGTAAATCTTCCACAGTAAGAGATTTTCCAAGTTAACACGAAGCAAACAATATCGGCAGCCCCACCTTCTAAACTTTCGGGGAGTTTATATCAGTTCTATGTTCAAATAAAAAGAATGAACGATTTATCCTTACCTGTTAAATTGAAAAAGTTGCTGGGACCAATGTAAGGGTAGATTTACGTGCAACGGCTGCTGAGTAATATCAAAAAAGTTTATCGGAACGGTTAACGTTCAGCGACACAGCGGAACTCAGATTTTAATAATTTCCGGACAGATTGATTCCATATGTATGTAGGCGCGATGATGCAGCAACGTTTTGTTATGTACGAGTAGAAATGTATTTGACGATTGCAGTGAAATATTTGACGCCTCCGTAAAATAGTCATTCAATCTGGTCACAAAACTTAAGTCATTAAACCCACGATGGGTTCAATTACCGCCTTGGGGCTGGTTTGTTGTAGGATTTGTTAAAATCCGACTGGCTAGGTTTAACCCCTACAGGCAGAATGCCGCCATAATCACTAAGGCTGTGTTCCAGCATTATTAGTGTCGGAGCCAGTACACTTGAAATGAAAAGCTCGAAGAGCCGAGAAGCCAACAAATGGTAGCACAATGAGCGATGCTTCCTTGTGAAGTATCCTTAAATGGAATAGGCAGTGGTCGCTGACCATCAAAGGGGCTACATACACATCTAACTGAAATGACATCAAAAAAAAAAACATAAATTATAACTAAAAATACAGACATGTTAGAAATATTTATTTATTCATTTGTACCATAAGGGAATCCGTGACCTCTGGTGTGATAACAGTGTTTTTAAAATTAAACAAAATCGGTCGCATCATACCACTATCACAGAATAAATAATAGTACGAGTACTACCACTGTGTAAAAATATTATTGACAATATTAACACATTCGTTAAACTAACGCTAACAGTGGTTCCCAAAACTCATTATTATATCGTCAATCGCACAATAATATGAATATTCCGTTGATATATTACATGACAACGGCTAATTCCAACGTTTCCACAAAGCCTATTTGCACTCGAATAATTGCTATAAAACTCCAATTCCAAAGCGTTTTTATACATAACGTTAATCACTTAATGGTGACATTAATTTCGGCTTTGTGTTCGTCGGAATTGGTGCGCATTGATTAAAAACAAAACATGATTGCCTAATTGAATCCCAAATGTGTCTGCAGAGGGCTGGATAAATCATGGATTAGTTAAATCACCGATTATTCTTATCTAATACGAGTGCGTAAAAATGGAAGTTGCCTAAAACCGATTGTTTGACTGATAGGCAAAGCACAAAAAGAAATACTACGTTTATAGATTTGAATATTTATGCAAGAGGTTGTATAAACTGTGAATATACACTCGTAGAAAACAATAGAAAATTCAGTAAGACAGGTCTATGATTAATTTTAATACAAAACTTCAATTCAGATAATTCGCACACATGGCTTTTGCGTCTATAACAGACAAATTATGGCGTAAAATCTATTGAGCATCTTTTTTGATAGCTGAATAAAGTACAGATTTTACTACTACTAGTAATATTAGATACGTGAAATGATAGATTTAATGCTATCGGTTCTTATTTGTTCGTTTTCGGAAACTTAACCCAATTTGTAATAGATTACTGTGCCCTTTAATTTTTTGTTTAATTACATAATATGGTTGGTTACTAGTTATAAGGCTATGTTCCTGAAATTTTATTACAAAAATTATATAATACATAACTATATCTTTTTAATGAATAGGTACTTTGTTTAATTTACCTCTTTTTAATATTCGTCCATAGTGACTTAATAGCCATAAAGGTGGTATTTACGCTGTAAGCCCAATCCACAAAGCTGAGTGCATCTTTTGCTGATTAACTGCAACTATTGCACGCCAATAGCGAATACTTGTGGTGGTCCCGACTTCGCTATGCAACAAAGCAAGTAACTAATAACAGAAGTTTCCAACTACTGAGCTATGTATTGTAACTATTTACAGCCAAGTGTAAGAATATTTTAGAAAATAATCGGAGATCTCGGCCAAATTTTTTATATATTGTATATATTTTTACTATCCGATTGAAAAGCTATTAGGATAATATCTCTTGGAATTGAGTGACAAATGACGTCAACTGCGCCTGTCCGTAACGTTAGCAACGCATTATTTTGTCAGTGTGTGTTAGTTTTCATTGTCGCTTAACGCAACTCCAAACGGTATTATCCTATCCTAATAGAATTGAACCAGGTGGTGGGTTCACTATTTCATTTCGAAATTCATCTCGACGAATCACAATTCGTCGATGACGCCTCGTCGAAAGTATGATAAGTCGAACGTTAAATTAATCGACTGCTCATTATTTCGAAGAACATTTGATCAATGCAACTCTTCTTAAAAATACTTTCTACCGATGGTATATTTCATCGAAAAATACTTTAACGAATGACAATAAGTAGCTTCCAGGTGAAACGTCCCTCAATGGAAATAGGCTGCAGTGACCGCTTACCATCAGGTGGGCTGCGTGCCTGTCTGCCAACTGACCTTGTATAAAGGAAATCTTTATTTTTATTATTAATTCAAAGCCTAGGATCAAACCTCAGGTGCAGTTACCGCTATGCGACTTTACTAATGAAAGCGTCGAAACGGCGCGCGTTTTGTTGTATTGTGCTGCAAAATCGAATTCCATTTCAACACATCTTCGATCTGCCTACCCCCTACGAATCTAGGAACCCAGTGGGCAAGCTCAGAATTCCGTTACCACTAAAGCGTATGCCTTCCGTCTAATCGAGTAAATGTTTCCAGACCACTGGCTTGGACACGTCGCGCAGACTCTGAGGCGCCACACTCGTACTACGTACTTGCATCACAGTGTAGGAATGATGATAGTAATGAACCGTAGTTATGTGACAGTACTGACAGTGTACATAGTATCTTAAAGTTAATAATCAAAGTATACAAACACAATAGTTATTGTTGAAAAATTCACTGCTTTTTATCACAGGGTAGGTAGAGACCAAATCCTTCCATTTGATTTATAATCCTAGCTCGCAACTTTTGCCTCTTGCGCATTCATTAATCTATTAATATATGCTCATCGGTTGAGGGTGATCGCCTATTTGGTCATAGAAAGTTTTTCTAGGCCTATCCTTCCAAGCTATTATTCACACGAACTACTTAACCTTCTTCACTCATCCTATACATTTGTAGACATACGTGTAAAAATTGCCATGTTTTCTTTAACTCATTTCTAAATACTGGACTGTAACTTGAACAGAGTTGAACCAATTAATTACGACTTCTAGTTCGGACTATATCAACAATGCGCTGTCGTTCAAGACAAACTACTTTGACGATTATTTTTAATACAAGTGATACTAGAAATTTTTGCTTTGCACAGACTGAACCAAAACTTCTGCTGCAAACATCAATAGAGAAGATTCACTGGCATTTTTCTACTGTGTTATTACGTAGTGTAACTACATACATCGCGACTTCAGACTTGAGCAAACATTTGTGCTGCACTCATAGGTTTGATGGCCGCATTGGAATCGTTTTCTGACACATTTTGCTTCCCTGTCATTATAATATGCAGCATTTCGAGTTAGCATTAAAGAAGAGAGATTATGACACGTCACGGATGTGTTAAATTGAATCTATGAGTAGTTCTATACTTGCGTTGAATGAGCAAACGTGAAACTGCAAAGTTTACTCGTATTTGCCAAGATGTTACCATCTAGTATAACAGGCATACCGTTCACACAATAGTTTTGAAATTTATTGAGAAATCGTCGCTCAACAACAAAAAGTTTGCGACAATAAGTCTTCAAGCTTTTAAGTGCACTATCTCCAAGTACGAGTATATTCCAATGACGATATAGAGAAAATACGACTACCAATATCAAACAAAAACAATTTATTCATACTCTTATACAGCCTCTTCGTCTCAATTAGCGGAAGGCTCTTGCTTACCACGTCTTTTATTTAACACACATTCCACAGATCCTAATATTATAATTACCGAGAGATATCGAGATTATACATATATAATCTCTTATGTATATCTCGATATCTGTACAAAAGGAAAAAAATACCTGCGCAGGGCATCCCACTCGTTACAGACGAGTTCATTAACCTCAGCTTATTTGCACTGCGAACAGAGTAACTTTGCATCAATTAATGCAGCTACGAGCTAAAATCCGAGCTGATGTAACAGCTTATCTCCAATTCGGACCAAATGGAGACGTGGGCCATCGAACACTTATCAACGTCGCTTTACGGTCGCCCGGGTTAAAACGAAATGTAACAGTTGGGAAGCGCCCCCTCGCATTTGTCACGTGGCAGGACTTAAGTGGAAGAATTTGCGGGAATGCTTGAACAATGGACATGTTTAAGGACACTAATTTTTACTGCCCGCGTCCGGTCAGAGGGCGCGCTTTGTTTAATGGTCTAGTTTGGCTAATAAGTCGAGGATGATGTTGCAGTGAGAACGTTTTTACGTTTTAAGTATGAAAAATGGATAGGATTGATCTACATCAAATACTAGAGTGCAATTTGTGGTGTGATTCAACGACATAGGATATACTCGTAGATGCCTTGTACTCCAAATAAACTATAAAAATTTCAAAATTGCTGTCATTTTAAGTAGCATCAGAGTCATAATTACATATCATAACATATCTAACACAACACATACCCGCATCTAATTACTAAGTAAGGGACTTAAAATAATATGTTATGGGAATCTTGGGGACGGAAAAGATGTTTATGCTGGGTGGGATTTGAACCCACGACCCTTGGCGCATATCAAATTTACCATCAAGCCAGTCAAAAGGGTATGTAATAACAATAACTCGACGCAATCCCCAAAAGACGCAGGATCATGTGGTATTTATAATGGTAAAAGGTCGCGGTGTAATTTTGTTACGTCACAGAAATTTTAACGCGAACGTGTCAACCTTCCCTCAGGAGCTGTCCACTTGTCCCGAAATGAGAATAAGCATTTTCATTTTTTTTATATGATACAAACAACAGTAAGCAAAAAATTACATGCTTCTTTTTCGATATCTTCACGCGTTGCTGAAATTAATGGTCTTCCCGACAAAAACAATCATATAAGTGTACTACTATTTTTTCCTTTTGAAACACAGAACCCTATTAAGTTATTACGTTTTAGGCTAAATGGTGTAGTTTCACACTTAATGCTCGGTTCGTCAACAATTTGATAGATTGACAAAAGAGATTAGGCACAGAACCAACGGATTACATATTTTCTGAGGTACCTACATGAGTGTCAAATCGTTAATTGCCAGTCTCTGGACGTAGACTGAGTATTACAATTTTTATTCCAATCCGTGAACCCACTGCGCAACTAAAGCAGAACTCGAATAACAGGAGAAAGACATAAAAATATATAAGAAGACAAAACTATGGCTGAATTTTTCTAAAACTCCCAATCCAACTTGAGTGTTCGTTCCTCATCAGTATTTCTACTTCATTGACTTCGGTGTGGTAAGAACGTTTTATTATCCAGACTTTTTGCCAAGATAAAGGGTCAAGAGTTATTCGCTGGGATACGTCTGGTAAAGATCTGTAAAACTTATGAGCGCAATAAAACAATCGCAGTATTGCTCGGAGTGTTTTTATACTGCTATACATAGTTGTTGGATCTAAGCGGTCAAAGTTTATCTAGTAGGTCTCAAAGGTAACAAGTCGAAAACTAAGTTCCGAATAGAATATTTGCTTTTCTATAGATATGGGCACGAATCAAACTGTGTAAGTTGTTATTAGCCAATTGTGTAGTTGGCTAAATTATATTGTTTGTTGTTCTAATAAACAGGTGTAACATTCGACGTCTATATTGAGCTATTGTATCACACTAAGTCTAGTATCAACTTTTTTGTGCTTTACACACTTTTAACTTTTTAACTTTTTTGTGTAACAATTGCATACTATGTATATTTACAATTAAAAACAAATCAGATAAGATAAGCCACGTGGACGTACAGAAAACTATAAGTGATATATCCTGTTTTGAGCAACAAAAATTTGTTGTTTATTATCATTTAATCATATCACAGTTTTAAATTTTGATATTTTAATATTAGACCATCTCCGAAAAAAAAATAACTGAAAATTTTTATCTTGAAGAAAAAGGTACCTACTATATTTTTTCACTTCTTTATGTAGCATGTGGAATAAATTATTATTTTAATACATAGTTTTTGATGGCACCTTTTATGATAGGCATATCTCGCTTAAAAGGGTTCTGACTGTTTAAAATGATACATCCCATAAAACTTTGGGCAGCGGTGGATTAAAGTTTAACATAATAGCGAGATTCCCGCATAAACATCACAGGGTAGTATAAAAAGCTGTTACCGCAATTGAAGCCAGATGCGAGGGCATTTAATAAAAAATAAACGGGACCGCTATCCCGGCAATCTATCACGCTCTCAGTCATAAGCTGACTTTAATGCTGGGTCACTTCAGACCTTTTTGTTGACGTTAATATTACTTAACGTTTTCAAAAAAAAATACCAAGTCATCGAGCGGTCTTTAAATGAAACGTCAACTTTGGGATAAACGTCGGAATATTTATAGCGACGGCGTGACGTGAAGACACGTGGTCCGGGAAATTAATTACATGTTTTGTTGCTTTCTTGACATCATTAATGGGATTTTGGTTGGAATTGCAATAAGCAGTATATTTAAAAAAATCAATACGATCTATAGAAGATACATTTTTTTCCATTAATTCAATATTTTAACAACATGGTGTATAATTTTGATTCCCCGTCACTAGGCTAAAACTGAAAACTCTCAGAGCATCCATATTCATTTGAAGAATATGAAATGATTTTAGTTTCAACACGTGCGATATAGTGTCAAACCAATTAATTATATTACTTTCATATAAAAAAAAGAAAAAATACCTACCTGATATGAACGCCATATGGCCGGGGCTCGCTATTACGAAATTTGTTGTTTTCGAAGCCAGAGCTTATATGGATAATTAACTCTTTCGCTGTTTAATAATTATGATTGGTTAGTTTGTTTGCCGTTTTAATTACTTATTTGTATTCAATACAACATTTTAATGACAAAATTAATATGACTAATTGAAACAATCAAAAAATATACTTACATTTTCATGGTTTTGTAATTATTTTGTGCATTTGCAACCACAACGTAAATAATGCTTTATTGAATCATAGTTTTTGTACTACTTAGTGAAAATGCAAAATTTAAAATAATACCATTCAACTGAATTGACGTCTTTATTAAGTTCGTGAATCGTGATTGAGTTACTTAAACAACAAATGACTGGTTACTTAAACAACAAATGACTGTAAACCCTTCTTTACATTAAAGGTTTTTGTGTTGTGGATAAAGATTTTGTATGGAGGCTGGCTTACATACTTTATGGGTTTTCGTCTAATGACATTTTTATGTTTGTATTGATATTAGGTACCTATCCATTTCTGAAACAATTTTAAGTCAACGCTTAAAAAAAAAAACAATTTGGCTTGAAGGCCAAAATCTTTGTCAAATTGAGTGGTTTAGAAGTAAAAACGTAACAGACGGAGGGAACAGGGAGGGACAGACCAACAGAGTTACCTTTGCTTTTATTATGTTTGATTATATTGTTTATCAATAATATCTAGGAATATCATGTGAGTATATGAAATAACCAAGAGCCTTTACACAAATTTGCAGTAACGTAAGACATCTCGTACATACGTTGAATCTCTAATGTTATGCGAATCGAAATGTGTTAGTGAACTCGCTTGAGAACTACTAAAAAGAACATTCTCAGACTATGGCGGTAGAATGAACACTGGCTTCAGCAAATTGAAAACTTGATTACTCCTTGGTTCTTTGAAAGTTTTTTAATTAAAAGAAACGACCAGAACCGTAGGTATACAAAGGTCTATTGGTCAGTTTTCTAATAAAGAATTCAAGGTTCCCCTCAAACGAAAACTTGCAAAAAACTTGGGATGAAACTGTTTTTCTTTAAGAATTCTTTGAAAGTAAATTCCTTTTCGGGGAAAAGTGATCAATTTTAATAGTTTTTTAATTAATTTTTTGTAGTTTAATCGGTACGTCATTACTAAGAGGCCAGTTACTTTTTTTTTGTCTGTAATAACTGCGTGTAATTTAAATTACTATTCTCTTTGTTTTAATATAATTTTTGTTTGTTATATGTAACTTATGTTTGTCATAATTAATATTTATATTTGTAGAAGATATTTTGTTTCACACTTCGATTGGCTAGCTGCCACAGGCATCCGAGGCAGAGGTTTCTATTTCAATATTATTATGTAGGCTTGTTTTATCCCGATAATTTAGAAAAGTTTATGGCACAGATATTTTTGTCTTTTTCACACAAATCCATTATGTTAAAAAATAGAAAGAAAGTACATATACATTATTCTAAGACATATACATAATATGAGTGTCCAAGATGACAACGCTCAATGTTTGGCATAATGAATTGTTTTTGGCACGAATATTTTCGTAAAAATAAGAGAAAAATGTGCAGTTTAATGCTACAGAACGATACGACAGAGACGGATTGACGTTTCCAGCTTAGGAATTGAATTATATCATCCGCTTCCAGCAAGCATGTTGGGGATGCCGTTGAGAGCTTTTCAATGTTTTGTCGATGCAAATATTGCATCCAGAAAAAAGAGTAGTTGTTGATTTCGTTTTATTAATGGGCTTTAGGCAGTGTTTATAGATGCGCAGTTAATTTATGCAAGGTATTTTTCGATTCAGGAATTTAACAAAACAAAAAAATAGTTTAAGAAGCATTTCTCAATGCGCTGCCATAAGTAAACTCAAATATTTTTTAAACCAATTAAATATTATGAATTTTACTTGCTCCCTTGTAAATAACAGCCAAAGCTATTGTGCTGAAAAATTTCACCATTCACGACCTCCAAGTCAGACCCAAGAATTGTTAGCCATAGTTACATGTAGGTAGGTGGTTAAATAGAAAAGCGTTATAAAAAGGACTCGTGTTATTCCAAGTTACTCACGTGACATGTGCGTATGTTATGGTAGATCCAAAGTACACGTGCTACGAAACGCTACGAGCGAGCTACGAAAGTTAATATTTGTAACATTGATAGTGTATTTAAAAAAGAGGATTTGTAAGATACGGTTTACTATTGTTTGACAAAAAACGTATGACAAACGATCATTTGACAAACAACGTTTGAAAAACTAATCATTTGACAAACTTTCATTTCGCAAACATATTACTTTAAAAACAATCATTTGACAAAATACAGGTTTCGCAAATGTTTTACTTAGAAAATTATTCAAATGTTAAAATTTTATATAAAAAATTATCACATGACTAAATAATTCGTTTGCCAAATTGATGATTGTACAAAAAGAAAGAAGATAAATTATTAGTTTTTAAAAATTACTATTTTTTAACCAATACTTACCTGCGATCAAATTTTGAAAATACTAAATTGCATGGTTGCAATTTTCATCTTGGACATTATTTATAGGCAAGTAATAATTTTGTATTACGACTAATACTAATTCCATAGAAACTTAAGTCTTTAAAAAAATACACACTGCCTGAATTAAGGAAAATAAGTAGAATTCGGTTCTGGCACTCGCCGGCCGCTGCCGCGGCACGCTCGCTTCGCTCGCTCGGCTCGTGCGTTGTGGTCGCAGTTCTAACCTAACCTAACCAGCCATTTTTTCAGTTGACCCTACACATATATAATATGATTCCGTGCTTAAAGTAAAATATTCGACATAACGTGTACTTAAATATGTTATTTTTATATACTCGTAGCAATGCATTTTGTCAAATGTTTTTATGCCTTACGTTGTTTTTCCAAGTAACATGTTTAAAAAATAATCAATTTGTAAATTAATGTTTTTGCATAATACGTTTTTTTCTTTTAAATATATTGTCTAATGCGTAGTTTATCAAACAAAAGTTTGTAAAATAATAAATTTATCAAGTATAATTTTGTCAAACGTTGTTTTTCAAATGAAAATTTGTCATTCGTTTTTTGTCATATGAACGGACACCGTAAGATACATATAACCTGAATTTGTGGGTTTCATACCAGCATGGAACGAATATTTGTGTGTGTATGGACATGTCTGGTTGTATCGGTCTGGGTGTTTATATGTACAATATTGTACTATTATGTATTCTGTGACAATATGTATAATTCTACAAAAAAATATAATGTCAGTAACGTACGTATTTATTACTTTGGCTAACTTTGACCAGCTATTATGAATAATATCCGGATAAAGTGATTAATTTATCACATTGTCTAGTCAATTTTGGTATTATATAATATAATGACCAGTCATTATGTATAATAGCTATTTAATCACTATGACTGTAACATATACATAATATTTGTGATACCTTCGTTGTTTCTGACACCCATAAAACAAGTGCTTACGCTACTTACCTATGTACTTTGGGATCAGATCTATAATGAGATGTTGTCCAATATTATTAATATTGTTCCACCTTTAACATAATTTGCAATCTTTGTATTTTAGTGCCCACAATAATATCCTCTAGTTTAAACAACTTTGTTAAACCGACTTTCAACAGAAGAATGCACTAAAACCAAATTTCCAACGTACGCCTTTCGTGTAAATTTTACACATAGCTGCATAACAAAAGGCTGTTGAAATCTGCACTCCCTCGTTATGAGTCGGGAAGAATGCTCGACTTTGAGTGTTAGGGAGCAACGGTACATGACATCTTGCCCACTTAGAGCTCTTGAGAGACGAAGACGTCTCCCCGTCATTTAAAACAAAGGATGAAATTGCCCGCGGTGGCATGCATTCTCAGCGGTTGTGAGCATTGACCGTTCACTCGGAAGCGCTATTGTGAAGCGAAGTTTCACTACACTTCATTTACGTATTCAGATGCATTTTTTTTATTGTTTTAATTCGTTGTAAGGAAAGAGGTGGAAGCGAAAAAGTAATTGAATTTTGTAAAAGTGTTACGTGTGTTCCTTGTATTAATATTTTAAGGTATTTCTTAACTTAATTTTTCCACTCAATTTATTTGACCAAACAACAAAACAATCAAGTGTTAAAAAGAAAATTGAATTTGCTTTACTATTTGCTATGTTACCTGCCAAAGTTTTTATAATTTCTGGCAAACTTGACAATAGATTCACCCTTCAACTAATGAAACAAAACCTTACGTGCACCTTTGAAATCCAAGAAACAAAAGGCGACCATTCAATCATAGATGCGCTACTAATTTCAATCCGGCACAAGCGGAATCCAAATGAAATTATTAATTCCGTTTGCGAAGGAGATAATTTTGCAGAATGGTTGCGTTGTTTGACTTTAATTAATTCGAGGCTTGTCAACCGTGGGTATAATTTCAGTGGCGCGGCTGTCTGTGCCGCGTTTCTCGTTACAGTAATCGCCTAACGTTCATTTAGTGTTGATAGCGCGTGGATCGAGCGTGCGAGTGAAGCCCGAACACAGAGTATACACGAAGTAACTCTACTTACCGTATCTCGTTTTCTCTAAAGAATCATGTGGCCCAGTGTCTGTATACGAGTAAGCGTTAAGAAATACCAAAGATTTATTATTATGTAGATGTGAGTCGTGATACTACAGTGAGTTAAAGAGAACTTCATGTAAAGAGTTCAGATATATAGAAAAACTTTGCTAAGAGCTTCAACAAGGAATCTACTTATTTAAATAAATCTTGTTTGTAGATTGATAGATTAAACTGATTGAATAGATTGTGTTTGTGACTTCAAGATCTGATTAAATATAGACTACATTGCCGGACCAACTCTACTTAATTTATGCTCTGTGAGCCCGCGCACGCTTGAGTCTTACCTGATTCAACCGTGATTACAATGCCTGCTTGGAACGACACAAAATCTGAATATATACAGGTGCCCCTTTACGTAATTCTAAAGTGTGCCAGTACTTGACTCAAGTAAAACGACTAATGATTATTTATGTAGCTGATGGAATTGCTATTTGGTACAATGGTTGAGAAGCTATTAACACAAATATCTTGGGTTTGATGCTCCGCAATTCAGTCTTTTTAACTAGAAAACAATGAAAAAAGTCTTTGGTTTTGTTGCAATGGTATTCGCCTACACGCCTCCATGGTCATGGTAAGTACCAGACCATTGGGGTAATTTTCTGGGTCGGGAAAAATGTGTATGGGATTTTCGAAATAGCTCGAGTTTGATCATCAATCCTCGTTTGGCAAGCATGGTGATATAGCCATCATTGGATGATAATGTGATTTCAATGATTGAGATCTTTGCCTTGAAGTAGGAAAAAAGTACGAGTATGTACTACGATGGCATAAGGTTCAATTTCTGGTGGCCACTATTTTGTACCATGTTTTTGTGCAAATAAACGATTATTATTATTATTATTATTATTCTTGCTTCTATTTAAATAGGCTCGATGTTATAATTACAAAACATCGGTTTATAATAAAATTCACGGGCCGGGGCCAAGTGAAAATTATTGAAGTTTATATGTTAAAATTTATTCTAACTGTAAAAATTTTCTAGTTAACCTACAGGTGTTTAAAACGCATGCTTTCTGCAATTTAATAAAAGTGTCGTCTCGAAGTCCTAAAAGTCTTAAGGATGGAATTAACTGAGTAGGTATTACACCTGTGGAGGAAAGCACAATTGGTACTATGGTCGCTTTCCGAAGTTGCCACATACGTACTATTTCATCTTTTAACTCGGTGTATTTGGTTAACTTTTCAACTATAGTCTTATTAAGATTGTGGGTGTTTGGTATGGCTATATCAATTAAGTAAGCTATTTTATTGGTTTTGTCTATTAGTGTTATGTCCGGTCTATTGAAATGCACAGTTTTGTCAGTTAAAATAGCTCTATCATAGTACAGTTTATGGGTCCTATTTTCCATGACAACTTCCGGGCTATACTTGTAATAAGGTGTTTTCATATCAGTCAAAAAAATTTTGTGTTTGTGTGCGATAAGTTGGTGTATGATGTTGGCTACTTGATCGTGGCGGTGTTTATAATCCGTCTGGGCTATTGTCTTGCATGATCCTGTTATATGCTGTATCGTTTCTGACGCACTGTGACATCGTCGGCAGATATCTGTAACTGGAAGTTTCATAATATGTTTCTGATAGTTGCGGGTATCTATTACTTGGTCTTGGATGGCCAAAAGAAATCCCTCAGTTTCAGGAAACAACTCACCACGCCTCAACCACTCGTTCGACGCTTTGGTGTCGACGTTGGATTGGCATAAGTCGTGGTAATGTCTTCCATGGAGAGATTTCCTGGACCACTGCTCTATTTTTGTCAGTCTGTCAGTTATGTTTTCCTTGCTTTGCTGTGCGTTGTCTTTAAGATTTAAAGGTGTCAGTTTGTGGTCATTTCTAACTATTGCCTGATGGAGATCTGATGTTTCCTGTTTGTCATGAAAATATTTTCTTAGGTTAGTGATTTGTTTGGAGTGTAAGTTAACTATATCTATAAGGCCTCTCCCTCCATCTGTTCTTGATAGTGTCATTCGCTGAACGCAAGACCGTGGATGATGTTTTCGGTGTTTTGTCATGCTCGTGTGGACCATGCGCTGCAGCGATTTGAGCTCGGTTTTTGTCCAACTTATAATTCCAAATGAATATGTTAGCACTGGAATAGCATAGGTGTTTATTGCTTTGATTGTATTTTTGGAATTAAGTTGTGTATTTAAGATGGAGTTCAGGCGGTGTTTAAATTTTCTTGTTAAGGTTATCTTAGTATTCTTATGGTCTATCAACTTTGACTGATTATACCCCAAATATTTATAAACATCTGTTTCTTCTAAAGCTGTGATGGTTTCTCCTGTATCCATTTGGTATTCATGCTGATAGTTTTTTCCTTTTTTTATTGAATTAATTTTGCACTTATCTACTCCAAACTCCATTCCTATATCTTTTGAGAAAGTTTCAGTGAAACTGGTCAACTCTTCTAGCTCGGTTTCAGTTGTAGCATATAGTTTTATGTCGTCCATATATAGAAGATGATTTAAAATTACTTCACTATTATCATATTGTGTGTCTGTTATATTATCTATGGGGTTTTGTTGGGACAGCAAACGGTAACCTTTCTTCATTGTGTTTAATTTATTTGACAGGGGGTTTAGAGCAAGGCAGAACCAAAGAGGACTAAGCGCATCTCCTTGAAAGATACCCCGCTTAATTCTAATGGTATCTGTTTGTACTGTACCTTCTTTACTGTTGAGTCTTAATTGTGTTTTCCATCTCAGAATAATATTTCTTAAAAAGTTGTAAATAGTGGGATGTATTTTATAAATGTTTAAAATGTGAAGTAGCCAGCTATGAGGGACGGAGTCATAAGCTTTCTTATAGTCATTATACATTGAAAATAGATCCGTTTTCGTTTTTTGTACTTGTCTGAGTATTACAGCATCTATCGTGACTTGTCTGAGTATTACAGCATCTATCGTGACTTATTATATTATTATTATTATTTTCCATTGGTAAGATTGTTTATCTCAGGTTGACCTGGTTAATTTTATCTCATTTACGGGCTGAAGCCAAGTAAATGAAACATTGTGGTACCTAGTTTATGTGGTTGTTGGGGTTTGGCTAGTTAATCTTTGAGTTTCGGTAGTAGGAGTATCGTCATCTATAGATAAAAATTTCCGTACAATGCGACATCTATTTAGTATGGCAGCCTTCTGTAGTTGGATGTATGTGTTTGGATGCAGATCAATGATCTTTAAGCTGTGGTGAAGATAGGTAGGGACCACACCCGTGGTTGACAAAACTATAGGAACAATATACACTTTCTCTTGCTTCCATATTCTGCTGACTTCATCCTTCAAATCGGTGTACTTGTGTATTTTTTCGGAAATTGTTCGTTGCAGATTGTGGGTGTTTGGAACAGCTATATCAATAAGGTACGTTATTTTTTTAACTTTATCTTGAAGTATAATATCTGGGCGGTTATTATGGATGGTTCGGTCAGTCAGTATTGCGCAGTCGAAGTACAACTTATGGGTGGTGTTTTCTAAAATAGGGTTGGGAGTGTATTTATAGTATGGTGAATATGTAGAGATGAGTCCGTGTTTGAGTCCTAGTTTTTGATGTATTATATTTGCTAGTTGGTTGTGTCGGTGCGTGTAATCTGTTTGTGTTAAGTTAGGGCAAGCTCCGGTTATATTATGTTGAATGTTTTCGGGTTGACTGCATCGATCACTAATAAAGAACTAGATACACAATGCCATGCAAAAGTCGCCTCAAAACGGTCGAAAATCTAGTTCTTTCTCTTTCTCGCAAAATTCTAGATGGAATAATGTAAACTCAACCTTACGTGCAATGCGTGAAGTTGTATTTCGCAAAGCTATTACGAGTGCTCGCGCTCGACGAATCACAGTGCGCCAAATACCATAAAAATTTTACGACCTAGGCTCGCCGCAAGGACAGGGAACGGGGTGGAGTCGAATTGTTCAAAAGTATTTTTTTGTTTTTATTGTAAATATTGGTATGGGATTTTTGGAATGGGTTTATTTTAGTTTTAGTTACACAGTCACAACATTTATTTATTAATGAAATAAATATACACAGATATCATTAATTATGTATTTATATTAAAAATTGAAAAAAAATAATAATAACATTAAGTGAGTCACGCTCACAGGTCACACTTATACTATTTTCACACCTTTATATAAATTATATTATAATAAATTTATTTCAGAACTTTAAGCACCACAACATACATTAATACAATGATGAACATTTGTAACATAATCCTTTGTATTTCCCCTCCTCATTAAAATTTCTATAAGGAGGGCCTCTTATATCGACTCATATGGGATAAACTCCAATAAAATCTCACATGTTAAATTTATTACATAAACTAAAAATTTAATTTATTATAATATGTTTGTATAATATTTACTTTTAAAAAAGTACTAAAGTCTTATTAAACAATAAAAAAAATACAGTTGTATTTTAATAATAAAAAAAATTTACAAACAATACATAGCGTCTCCACGGATTAATGGAACCGAGTAAACGAACATAACCCAAACAATTTAAGTGGGCTTGAGGTCTTTACAATTGAGTTGCGTTATAACTACTGGTATTTATTTCAATTTAATTTTTAAAAATGATATTACGATGATTTTTTAATAAAAGTGATAATAATAATTAATGATAATATTAATACTTCCCGAAAATATGAAAGTCCATCCTTTTTTTTCGTCTTGGATGGGTGATTTTTGCACTTTTAAAAGGAGCATTTAGGCATGTTTATTGTCGGAGCGTTCGAATGCTACTAAGATAAAAGTCCACCTAAATGTTGATTTTAGGAGCTCTTTCGGTGAGGACACTTTTGGCCGCTGATTGTGTATCTAGTTCTTATTAGTGATCGAAGGTTGACTGCGACATTTACGGCATTTGTCATCTAACATTGATGGGTCTTTAATTATGTATTTCCTATAATTTCTCGTGTTTATTATTTGATCTTGTATTGCGATCATGAAGCCTTCAGTCTCTGGAAACAAGGATCCTGTCGTTAGCCATTTATTTGAAGCTGTGGCGTCTATATGTGTTTGCTCTAAATCATGAGGGTGTCGCCCATGCAAGACTTTAGCTTTCCATCGTTCGATTTCTACCTTTTCTATATCATCTACAAATCTATCAATACCTATTTCAGTTAAGTTAAGTGGGGTAAAATTGGTATCATTGCGGCTAATGGCTTTATGAATGCTGCTACTATTTGATTTATTACTGAAGAACGATTTTAAGCTGTGTATTTGTTTTTTCCACAATCTAGTCAGGCTAATCAAGCCTCTCCCTCCATTATTTCTTTTTACAGTTAATCTTTCGACTGCAGATTTAGGGTGATGATAGTTGAATTTTGTGAGGGTAGTCCTTGTGATTCTTTCTATGTAATTTATGTCCGTTTTATTCCATTTTATTATTCCAAAAGAGTAAGTCAGAATAGGTATTGCATACGTATTAACAGCTTTGATTAAACTTTTGCCAGCTAATTTACTTTTACATATAGAATGAACTCGGCGCTTGTATTCTTCGGTAAGTGCTTTTTTTAATTTAATGTGATCTAGCCCTTTTGATTGGTGATATCCAAGGTACTTATACACCTCATTGGGCTCCATGGCCGCTATATTCTCACTATTATTTACTGTATAGTCACCGGCTCGGACTCTACCCTTCACAATATGTATTGTTTTACACTTCTCTATTCCAAATTGCATATTTATATCTTTACTAAATTCTACTGTTGCTTCTATTAATGTTTTCATTTCTTTGTCTGTTCTTGAGTAAAGCTTAATATCATCCATGTAGATCAAATGAGATATGCATGTTTCTGTGTTGTCGTGTTGTAGGCGATAACCGGCTCTTTTCTCGTGCAGCATATTAGATATGGGGTTCAAGGCAAGGCAGAACCACAAGGGGCTCAAGGGTGACTCCTCAAGGTGACCCTTGATAAATATTCCTTTATTAATTTCAATTTCTCTTGTCATTAAATTGTTCAGGTGTAGTTTGGTTTTCCACAGAGTCATTATATTATCTAGAAATCTTACTAAAACAGGGTTGATCTTGTAAATTTGTAAAGTTTTGATAAGCCAAGAATGAGGTATATTGTCAAATGCTTTTTTGTAATCGATGTAAGTACAGTGTAAATTTCTTTTATGTGTTGTTGCATGTCGGTGAATTACAGAGTCTATAATAAGCTGCTCCTTGCACCCCATGTGACCCCGCCTGCAGCCTTTTTGTTCCTCTGCTAGTATTTGGTTCTCTTCAATGTGTGTGCCGATTTTTTGAGCAATTGCTGACGTGAGAATTTTGTAGATTGTGGGCAAACAAGTTATTGGCCGATATTGTGATGGCTCAGTAGTGAATTTACTCTTTGGCAGCATGTACGTAATACCCTTAGCAATAAATTGTGGTATAG
This sequence comes from Mecyna flavalis, assembly GCA_949319885.1. Classification (NCBI taxonomy): domain Eukaryota; kingdom Metazoa; phylum Arthropoda; class Insecta; order Lepidoptera; family Crambidae; genus Mecyna; species Mecyna flavalis. The sequence continues at coordinate 9,369,255 of OX439426.1, forward strand.
GTTGTTGTCCTTTAACTACTTCAGTTATGTTTTTGGCCAAAATTTTATGCAGTATATGAAACTTTTTGTACCAAAAGTTATGTATTTTGTCTAACCCCGGTGATTTCCAGTTATGTAATCGACTTGCTATACTCTCTATGTCTTCTTCTGTTATTTCTTCAAATTTCATTTCCTCTAGCAGCTCCCATCTCTTTTCTTCCCTTGTTATCCATGTTGCCTCTTTGTTATACTGTGCTTCTGTTTCCCAAATACCTGCCCAGAATTGTTCTAAGTCATTCTTTTCGGGTATCTGAGAAGTAGTTGAATCCAAATCGCTTTTAGTTATATGACGCCTGTAAAATAGCTTTTCGTTGGTGGCAAAGAGTTAGTTATCTTTCTTTCGTTGCAATGACTTCTTGTATCGTGCTAATCTATGCGCTTTGAGGGCTAATTTCTGTTTTAATGTATCTAGATATTCTTCCGGTTTCCTGTTATTGCCTTCGTGGCTACTATGTACTTTTGTGTTTTTGAATATTGTCTCTATTCTTCTCACTATTTTGTTTGATCTGTTTCCTTTAATGTATTGGGTAAGTCTACCTATGTCTGCTCTTAGTTGTTTTATGTCCTTTTCCAAACGAATTTGCCAAGGTGGTGTTTTTTCTCTATATTGCTGGGTGTTACGTTGTCCAACTTGGTAGCCCAGTTCGCGCGATATAACTAAAGCACTACAATATATTAAGGTATGAATGTCCGGTAATTGTGAGTGTTCAGAAAAGTATTGACTTAGTATATTATAATTGAATAAATGAATAAGTTGAGAAAGTTTTTTGCTGTATTTAAGTTTTGGCAGTTTCGGTCTTAATGTCGGGTCCATTCCTGCATATTCAAGTAATGCTGACTGCAGATTATTTTGTATCTTTTGTGCTATCATGTCTGGTAAAGGTCTTTGTTCAAGGGTTTCGATTTCATTTTCCATTAAAACTGTAGATGTTTCTGTCTGTGTGGAAGCATGTGAGTTTATTGTAAGTGTTGGTTGTGTTAGTTGTTCCGTCTCCGTTGTGTAAGTTGCCTGTGTACCTACTTCATATATCAAGTCAGTATTAAGGTTTTGTGAAATATCAAAATCGCATGTTTCATTTTGTGGAGAAGAAATACCTGTTTGCTCTAGTTCTAACCTAACCTCTTCCTTGATTTGATTTAGCACTGCATCACTGAGATCATTTTATTTCGTATAATTACACGCCTTTGATCTGATACTCTTTGTTCACTGACGTTGACTCCTGGGTATTGTCGCATGAAATGTTGGTGAAGTAAGGTTCTGTATATGGTCATGTCGGTCTCCAGTTTTGTAACGCGGTAGTATGTACGCATGATAAATAAGTTAACATCGTTATTCCATTTCATGCGTACTCGAGATTTTCCGGCCTTGGTGGACGCAGGTTTAAAAGCGTTAGCTTCCTGCGCAACACTTAAGGTCGGGGCTCTGAAATCAGCAGCTGATTCAGAGGACTCCGCTGAAGCTGTTATTGGAGTGTTCCTATTGGCGGTAATGTTTTGACCGACCGGAGTTCGCCGCCTAGACTTCCGGCCTCTGGCGGATCGCATGCTGCCACGCCCAGCGCCAGCTCCAGACGTGCCCCGGCTACGACCGGGTCGCGACATACGAAGACTACCAATCCGTGCATTAACTTCTGGAGATGTAGAGGAGGAACGTGTGGTAACTGATTCTTGGTATGAGTGGGGTGAAGAGCTTGGTGACTCAAATAGACTGTAATTGGATGACAATGGGGATGATGACGGATTGGAGTTTATTTCGGCTGTGACATTTTCGGGACTATTTCCGGCGAGATCCCGCCTGCTCAACTCCTCGCCGCCGACGGTTCGCATGCTGAGACATCCAGCGTCGGCTCCAGATGTGCCCCGGCGATCACCCCCGGGAAGCGGCAATTCTCGTAATTTTCTACTTCGAAGCTCCATGTTTGATGGGTTTGCCTTTGCCTAAAGGTGGGTACCGACCAACGCCACGACACGCAATGCAAGACGTTACACAGCGAGCACGCCGGCCAGCACCCACCTTTATTTGTCACCCGAAAAGTTGTTACTTGGCGGGTGTCCGCCCCCTACGTGGCTTCGGTGGTATTATTTTTTGGACGCTTGCAAGTCGTATCGGTTGAAAACACCGCTGATGACAAAATTCCATATTTTGGTCGTGCGTGGCAGAAAATTGCGAGTAAAGGGTACAGATGTGGACTGCCAAGCATCAATATGGTGGGTATATGGTGGGGATGATTTTTTTGTCGCGATGGTGTTGGTGGCTTACTTCGATTTTGTACAATTCTCCAAGTGTTTATAAACAAAACGTGCTACAGTACAAGCTAGTGAAACAGAGGGTGAAAATCATTCTACTTAAATATAATGGGATAAACTTACGATTTATACATAAGTATACGAGTATACGTAGACTCCATGAACCTCCTTCTTCGTATTTAGATTGTAATGGCTCCGATGCTGCTACAGAATATTCAGACCCGAGTAAACATCATTTACCTTTGCCTGGCTTTCGAGGGAAACCGGGTTAATTAGGAGTAGCATCCAGCAGTATGAATCCTAGCCACCAACACACGTTGGCTTTCCTTTAGTAAATGGAAATATCAAATACTTTAAAATAAATTTTAAATATAAATATAAAAATAAGGTAGAATTGCCGAAAAGTATGTAAGTGCTCAAAGAACAATGGCAGTTTTATACCTGCATGTTTTTAAGGTGTCTTAAAACTTGACTTATACAAAAACGATTATTTGAGTTAGCCAGATTTTTACATCATAACACATTTTTATTTATAGGCTGATATTAAATCATGAATTATAAAAACCTTTCAGTTCATTACAATATTAATATCTTACGCGTTTGTGTTGCCGCTTTAGAAAAAATAACACATTTATATTTTTTTTCAATAATAAGAAAAAGGGATAAAAATAATTTCCGTGGCTGGCGTGAATACATTGATAAGTCGACTTGCATGATTTTTTTTTTATTGGCTCAATGGCTTCCTATGGTCATGACACATCCCTGAAAAAAAAATTCAGCTGAAAATGTTGAAAAAAGGCGGTAAAATTGCCGTTGTTCACAACTGAATAACTACATTTTTGCTGAACACCATCGGACATACTGACTTATCAAATAATATTTTTACATAACACTATGAATAAAGATTTACAACTCGATTTATCAATGTATGGTCAATTCATATCACAATGCACAAAAATATACAACTAGACTTACTCATTTACGAATTTCATACACAAATAAACATAAATTGACATGTTCAGGTATTCAGTAAGGACTGGTTAAAATAGGTTGAATCAAAGGTTGTTATGTCGAGTTGTCAAGTTATTCCCGCGTAATGCCAGCAACTTCAAACGTGATATGTATAATTGTTAAAATACAAACCACAATTTATGTACATTCATGATTTAAATGTACATACTTGCCAAATTTTGATTATTTTTACGTGCAACAAAACGTTCAAAAATCAAAATCAAAAATTTTGATTTACGGCGAAAATATTGGAATTTGTCCAAATTGGTCATTTGAGGCTCTAATGAAGATATTTTAGTTATCATTCGTGTTTTTTAAAAAAAGCCTTGATTTCAATAATTTTTTCCTAAATTTTTAACATAATATATTTTTTACTTTCAACTGAGAAAAGAGATAGAAAATTCCCCAATCGAATTTTTATGTGGGTTTTTCGTTTTATGGAAGCAATCAAATTAATTGCTGCATGGAACGAATTTGTTGAATCAAATAATAAAAATAAAATTATAGTAATGGTGAATGGTAGTACGTTACGTTTAATAACTCTGGTAAGTAATGGGACGTATGGAAAGATGATTTGTAGCTGTGGACGTATTAGACGAATGGAGTAAATGCCCAGTAAAGGTTTTCAATTTACACCTAACACAGACCCAAAACAGCATTTATTTTACCTGCAAATATAACAAATAATATTATTTGGGAACAAACGCTTTATTCCGATTCGACGAGTCATTTGGTGTAATGGCCAGAAGTCGGCTATTGCACTAAAGCCCAGCACAAACTTCAAGGCCCTGGAACTTAGTACATGAATTCTTTATAATGAGTAAGTTTCCACTAAGAAGGGGTTTTACCCCTTAAGGAAGTAAAAAAGGATTCATAGTTTGTATGAAACTTCGTCCCTTTTTTTATTCTAAGTCGGTTAGCAGTCAGACACACAGCCCACCTGATGGTAAGCGGCCACTGTGGCCTATTTCATTGAGGGACACTTCACTAGGAAGCATCGTTTAATGTGCTGCCAGACTGTAGACTCATCTGATCTTCGAGCCTTTGATTTCAAGTCGTGTACATTAACACTTTGAAAGTTTTACTTTTATAGATTTTTACTTAGGTGTCAGTTTAAAATAAAAAGGGGTTTCTGATAAACCAGCCCCAAGGCAGCTGAAGAGGGGTTTAAAATTATAATTTGAAATTTTACCAAATTCTTCCACTAAGAAAGGGTATTTGAATATTTCACCCCCCGAGAAAATTAAAAAGGGGGTGAAAAACAGGGGTGCTTCATTATGTGTAAGTTCCACAAATGGGGCTTATGGAAGTTACCTCCCAGGGTCAGTTTCCTCTTTATTTGTATAGACTAAACTTCCACCCGCCCTATAAAACAGTATGAAACCCATAGACTGACTGACTGACTGACTGATTACACTACTTAGCACTTGAAATTTTGTACTGGGATTCTTTATAATGTGTAAGTTCCCCCTAAGGAGAGTATTTTTTGGAAATTCACCTCCCAAGTGGGTATAAAGGGGTAAGGAAGTTTGTATAAAACTCTGTAATTTTAAAAGTAAGTCTTGTTTTGATGTAGATTTTTGTTTCGGTGTCAGATTCAAATTCAAGGGGGTTTTAGGAAAATACACCCCCCAAGGGAGGTAGCAGAGTCAAATTGAAATAAAAATTGGAAATTTCGTGCAGGGGTTACTTATAATGTGTAAGTTCCCACTAATAAAGGGTTTTTAAATATTTCAGTTCGTTGGCAACTTCCAAAAATCCCTCTTATACCTTGTAAAATCTAGCATGACTCCTTCGACAACTGTCATCGGTTTGACAGGTGTATAGTTTCCAAAGATCCTGATTTAATTGACGTATCTTTTTATGAATTTTACATAAATCTAAAAAATACTGATTTTAAGAGCATTTACCCAGACATCGATGAAGTGAATCCTGATCTAGTAAAAGAAAACTAAATACTTTTTAATATGGAAAAGGAAAAGAAGCTGAGCTAAAAAGAAGAAGAAGAAAATCATAAAATAAAGAAAAGAAGAAAAAAAAAACATAAATATACTTACTTTTTAAGAGAAAATAAATTTTCAAGCTAAATGCCTATCTTATAGATGTTATTTTGTCGAAAATTGAATAAAATGTTAATAAAATAGGTCCTGAAAAATAATCTAATGTCTTAAAATTGTAACTGAAAAAGTTAATTGTGAAGCAAATTATCCTTAATATATGGTGAATAACTTGATAAGTCGTTGGTGAATGAATTGACAAGTCTTTTTCAAAGAAAACTACACTGAATTATGCAATGAGGCTTACACCGTTCGAAAGATCAGAAAAAAATACCTATATTCAAAGGCACAGCCATTTTATAATATAATATCCTGATTTACCAGGCGACGCCAAACTTTAAAACGGCCGCCCTGTAAAATTGCGTTTTTAGACTTGTCAACATATTCACGCCAGCCACGGATTTATTTCAATGCAATGTGTAACTTAGAAATTATTTATCATTAAAAATAGCACAGTGGAAGTTCTCTTCGTACATAAAATAGCGTAATGTTTCTTTATTGGTAAAAATTTAACTTTTAAAGCTGTCTCGCGTAATATTTAACTATCTGCCAATTGCAACACTGCTACCAAAGTTATTTTGACAGCAGGAAACTGCAAAGCAATTTGTTTGACAGTCTATTTTTTTTTATAGGTTTTGGCTTTGCACGGTTTGTACTTTAGCCACAGACGATATTTAAAAGGTCCAGTATTCTCATAAATGTTTTAGGAGACTGTTTATTTTTCCTCTGACTGCTTCTAAGATGACTATTTTAATAAAAAATAATTTTATTAATTACTAAAAGAAGAAAATAAACAAGGATTTGTTTCATTACCAACATGGTTTGTCAAAGTACAAAAATACTTATAACTTTTTTTTGCAACCACCGTTTGTTAAAATTCTTTTTGGAAATGTTAATGTAATGCAATTGCTAGTGTATAAGCATTTTTTATATCATAGACGCCCCAATTTTTTCCAGGATAAACGTAGTAGGACTTTGCCATTGTTCTTTAGTAATCCGTGCCAGAATGATTACACTAAAAAAAATATAGTTACGGCATGAATTAATAAAAATCAGACTCCGAATATCGAAGACACTTCAAAGTGCGTCCTACTAAACTAAATTACAACTGAGCCACCGACTCATCTTTTACTATATACATTTTATATGGTTAACAAAAAATGTCAAACTTATCAACATTTTTATTTCATGCCATTTGCCATGTAATTGCTTCTATTTGTTAGAACTTGAAAACAAATTTAATCAAAAATCACCAGCATTTAATCGCAGATTTAGCTCCCATTTTATCGAGAGGCGGTTCCGTCTTGAAGTATAATTAAGGAAAGTAAGAAACGCTCCATTATTCGACTTAAGTGCTAGCACGTACTATCTGTTACGTGGCAGAGCGCTTTGATTAAACCAGCTTCAAGACAGAAAATCCCAGATCCCAGATGAGACCAAAGTAAAACGTCGTCGCATCGCCTTGCAAATAGAAAACAAATGCACAAAATAAGTTCGATGCTTTCGAGTAGCGAAAACCGATAGGTAGACTCCGAACGCACGCTGAGCCAAACGGAATCCGTACCATATTTCATGTTCTCTACGTTATGCGCTTTGTGAAAGAAAATACATTTTTCACTATCTTTAGAGCTTTCGCAATGTACTTCCTTTGTTTGTTTCATTCCGCGCCCAATAGCTTTTTTACATTTCGGGAAGATTTAAATTCAATTCGTTGCTCCATTCTCGTTATTCAGAGACGATGGAATGGATTTTGTGTAATTATGTAAGCAAGTTTGGGACAGCTGTTTCTTTACAAGTACATAATTATTCGATTGAAGTTTTTACGTATTTTATTTCTAAAATATGGATTAAAGAGATAAGACCCAGTTTAGTTTTATACAATGAATGCTTTACGTTTCCGCAGTAATATCTATGATTTTTTCCACTTGTGTACCTAATTGCCAATAGCTCTAGCGGCGAGGGGCCATGAAGCAACCTGTACGGATACAGGTAACATTGGGTATGTAAACGTGATCAAATTGTGCTGATTGCCTTCAAGGGTGAGGCTTGATGGCAAGCGCTTCAGCGTTTTTTGACTTGCCAAATCTTGGATGATTTTTTAAGATACAAGGCAAAAGAGAATGCTCGGAAAAAAAATTAGCATTAGTAGGCACGCAGCCTACCTGATGGTAAGCGGCCACTGCGGCCTATTCCATTGAGAATTCTATTGGGGATAGTGTAGCTTTCCAACAGTGAAAAAATTATAAAAAACGGTTCAGTAGTTTTGGAGCCTATTCAATACAAACAAACAATCAAATGTGTCCTCTTTATAATATTAGTACCTATAGAAAAGTCACCTTTACTCCAATAATATTATAAGAAGAATAAAACAATATGTAACTATTATTATATAACCCCTTATTCAATTTCAACATAAAAATTCAAAGATTAAATTAAGGCGAGCAACCTTTTGATTTCCAGACCGCGGCGCCGCCGCTTGCTCCAAGTGTTACATTCACACGTAAAAAGTGAAATAAAATTGGAAACCGTTTGAGCTCGCTCTGCGGGATGATTTCCCGTTTGCCGACACTTGGTAACGATTCATTCGAGAAACTCATTTGCACGAAGCCTCCGGAGAACGATCCTCATTTGCGTAGTGTAAGTGGAGCAACTGCCGACTGATTGTACGGGCCTGGATGGACTTATTTGTACGTGTCAGCCGCTAATAACCATTAGAGAGTCGTTTATCCACTCATACGTCCGCGCGCGTTTCGCAAGGTTGTCAGGACAGTCCGCGAGTCACGTGACACGCGCAAAATAAAATCGGTAGGAGACGTATGCTAAATAAATGCTTATTACTCAGTAAATAACTCAAATATCGCAAAATGAAAAATATTAATGAAAGCCTCATTAGTTGACGATTTTTAGGCAATAGTTATGTTTGATTTTAACATTTTATTCTATGAATGATCTTACAGTGAACTTTAAGAAATGGTAATTTTGTCCTAGTTTTCAATTTAAATATTTTTTTTATTAGATATTTTTGACGTTTACAATATTAAAACAATTTTGGGTTTTAGGTAATTTAGTGGCCTTTCATTTGGAACCAAAATCCTATAATAAATCATCTTAAAAATATTACAAATAAAATAAAAACTAAAGCTACATGATCTGTGAAATCGAAGTTCACGTATGGTAAATTGTCTAATCCAGATGAAATATGGAATATTTCAAGAAAGTATGGTAATAACCAGGCTATAATATTAATAAGTTTTCATATTAAAACATTTAATTACGATATAATATAAGAACTTTTTTAGATCTTCCAATTATTCACGAATAAAAACACAGAGTCACCGACCTATTTTTAATCCAAATTTTAACCAAAAAACTGACTGGAATCGCACATAATGTTATAAAATATGAAAATATGTAAGATTATAATTATTTTGATATACAAAACAATAATATTTTATTACTTACGGCATGATTTCTCGAATAAAATAGCTGGAGTCACTCGCGCACTGATCCACAAAAACAACAAGCAACTTGACAATTTTTTTTTTTTGTAGCCATGAGCCGAAGTTATGTTCCACTTGAAATAAGGTGTGGTACATATCATAGAGCGTCAAAAACCAGCAACACTACAGACTATAAACATCCACAGCGATAAGAAAAAGAAAAAAACAATCGGCGGGCGCGAATTCTTAAAAATGTAACTGTAGTTACACGGACTGTCCTGAGGTATATGGTCTCTGTAACTGTGGTTACAGTGGACGTATGAGTGGTTACGTAATGTCGGGTCGCAAATGTTTATCGGATTTTTATTAGCCGTTGAAGATTTTAATACCTTGTTAAATGTATTACATTTATTAGGGAATGGACTTAAATCTAAAATTATTACATAATTTGCGCGGTCATTACTTTAATATAGTGCAAAAATTTTATTTATGCTTTCCTTAAAAGATATCTCAAAGTGCTAACATTATACATTAATATACTTAATATGTATATTTTAAATTATAGTGCCTATTTAAAGTAAGCTTTATTATATTAATACTACTAATATTTAGAGGGTAAGGGTATTTTTTATAAGATTATATTTTATGCGGCGTATTATGCATTTCCGGCGAGTAAGACGACAAAAAAAGGAAAGAAAACTTAAAAACGTAAAGAAAAAGTGTACCAATAAATAATAAATAAATTGAGTGTCCCGTATTACACACTCAAATCAAATTATTTTATAGGATGAGACGTCATAGGGTGAATACGGAACAACCCCTATATCATAGCTCTAAACCACATAAATCGACATCTGCCAGTTACAAATATTTTAACTCAATCATAAGATCCACTGACTAGAGATACCTCATGATTTATGAATGTTACTGAGAAAACAGATGAAAACTATAATAAATTCAAATCAATTTGGGAAACTTTATATCGAGGTCGCTTTCTTTGTCAGGCCTATATAAACAAGACATCGATTTCCGCATCAACCTCTGGGATTCACTTCTGGGACTAATAGATCAAAGGAACCACCTCCTTAGAATTCAAACATGTCTCCGGTGTATGTTGGGTTCTGTCAACTTCATTTTCCACGTATTCCACGTAACTCTAATATAAAATACCTTATCCTCTAAAGGAATATAATATAGTTGTTTTTTATATTACATCCCTGGACATTATTCACCCTAGACATTATTCACACAGTGCCATCTAGCCCCAAACTACAATAAGCATAGCTTGTACTATGGGTGCTAGACAACGGATAAACGTAACATTATAATGTTTTTTTTTTTGTAAATACGAGAACATACATATTATACATAGAAAATTAGATTTTACCTGTGGATAATCTCTGAATAATCCCTACCACCAACCAAACCTAAGGCGGGAATCGAACCCACGACCTCCGGGATGTATACCCGAGCAGCTTAGCCACTGTTGCGGTCAAACTTGTGGCTCATGTTTTGGGAATGGGAAAAAATAGTTACGGATGAGAAAGATTAAATAGGCCGAGTAGTGACTTTGCCCTTTTCGTCGACTCTTGTAGGTTTGAATCCTACGCAGGACAAACATTCATGTTTGTTTTGTGTCTGGATGTTATCTAAGTATAATTAACAATAAAATTATTTGTAATACCTATAACACAAGTAAAGCTTATTACTTGAATTTTAATGAACTTGACGTTGTCTGATAATTATTTATTTAAACCTGCTACAAAAACATAAGTTCTTATATTAACCTGAGTAAAAATTACTGTATCAGTGAAAAAGCGTGTGGCCGGTGTGTTGCCTCTTCAAACTGCTGTGCACCATAAAGTCATCATTACATTGAACAGCGCTAGATAAAATCTTGCAGAGTTTGTCCGGTCAGTCATTATTATCAATCCTTGTGAATCATTGCAATTTGGTGGCCATGTTGTAGAGTATGAAACTCACCAAAATCTCAAAACTTTTTCCAATAACATGCTCCACCTCAACAAAACTCCAAAGAGCCTTAACGAAACAGCTGAAAGATACGTATAACAACATCTCGAAGTAAATCTTTTCTTTTATTCAATCCTTATTTTCAGAAATTCCAAATCCATCAATCCGAAGATTTCTCGAGAAATTCCTTTCTTTGCCTTAAATTCAACCAAAGAAGGAAAACAAAAACAACTTTCCTAGTTAAGACACATGTGCTGTAAAACCAAGAATAGGAAATTACACTTGTTAGCACACAAGTTCTATACAGGGTGTCGCATAAATAACACAAAAAAGCTACAACTTGTTCTGTAGTTCAAATGGCAAAGTTTTGGTTTCAGACGCCGACCTAAGTGCACTTTGTCACTTAAATTGGAAAATATTGTTCTCTGCAAAGAAACGGGAAGTAACGGTTTTCAAGCTAAAGAATGGCATTGCTATTTTTGTTCAACTTAAAAATCGCGTTTGGAGAAAACTGTGCATCTATTAGAGCGTCTTGTTGGTTTTCAGTTTATAGTGAAGAGTTACTTCTTTTTCTGTTCTTGGGTACAAAAATGCTTTTGAATAAATATAAGTTTAGATGTTTCAAGTTAATATTAAGTTTTTTTTTACTAGCCCGCTAAAAACATTAAGTTGTTGATATTATCAAGGCATCAAGATCCCTTGTAGGATAAGTCCTTCATTAATAATTAGCAACCTTCTAATGTAGTATGTATGTATGTATGTATGTAGTACCTATTGTGTTGATTTAGCGGTTTTAAGCGCATTAAGTTGACCTTTGAATTATTTAAGAATACCATTTTTTAATGCACTTTTTCCCCTGGTATCGGACGGCAGCCATCCAGGTAAAACATCTGCTTGTATCTCCTGTGCCTCCACTAGTTTAACATAGATTATTCCCCGAAAGGCAGGAATGAACTTCTAGCGCGGGGCAATCAATTTTGAGAAGTTTCTTCAAAATCAGGACGCCTGGCAACGCTGATTGGTAAACGGATTTTCAGAAACATCGATTGCAATTTGACATTTTCGTGACAAAGCCAAAACTGAATTTTCTATTTTTTGTACAGCAACCAAAATGTATAGCAACCAGTGCGGCAGAATCGGACGCATTGCACAGGTCATCCAAGCCAAGTCTGGGGATCACCTCGTTTCTCGGGTGGTCCACCTTAGGCGCAAACCCCGGCCTACTGCACCAGGCTGGTGTACCCGGGGATAGGCCGGTCAATCGCCACAATGTGGGCACCGGCTCGTCCTCTTCGGGTGTGAAGGGAAACCGGGGGAGTTTAGTAGGTATTGGACGCTTGGGTCCCGAGTCCCACACACGACTGCAGGTCTCGCTAGCCTGCGGTTAACATGCATACACGCATTCTCTTCCGAAAAAAAAGTGTAGCAGAATCGGAGGGTTCAGTGTTTTATTATGGTTTAGGTTTCAGTGACCGCTTATGTGTTTATCTATGTGTTTATCTGCCAAACCAACAAACATTAATGTATTATTATAAGTTTAATACACATGCACGATGTCGCATTCATCGTTGTATGTAATACATACATAATATATAACCAGCTTACATACCAATATTATCCATGAACGTTTTTGGGTTAAATCAATATTATGGCAGTTTTCAAAGCGGAAGCAAAATAAATTATGCACAAGAAACAACGAAAAAGTAATATTTGTACGTAGTCCTATCGTAACAATATCCTAGAGACGAGATCACTACGAAATCTTAAAACTGTCCACATACCTACTATTGTAAATGCGAATTGGATTTTATACTTTGCGAAATAAAACTTATTTTTGTGCACTAAAATACGAACTTATTTCTTTCGGATATGAAATGGCACAGATTTAATATTATTATCATCTGCTAATATTGTCATCTGCTAATATTGTCATCTGCTAATAAATTATCTCGACTCTATCTGTCACTGGTAAATCTGTCCTCTTACAGTGCTAAATAAACTGTTTGATTGCCAATAATTGCGAATTTTGGATTGGTTACTTTCCGAGATATAAATAAAATAATAATCAATTAAGCCTTACTCGTGAATTTAGGCAACATTATGTTTAATACTAGCTTCAGCCCGCAATGTCGCTACGTTAGCTTCGTAAATGGGACTATTTACTTTATTTACGTTATAAAGTAGGGCCAGTAACATTAGAACACCACTAGTTGGAGTTGAAATAATATAATTTCACCATAACAATTCTATGACTAGTTACCCAAATTATAATGTTTTAATCCGTCTACGTCAATATTACAAGGGTTATAAACATAAATCGAAGTTAACAGCGCATTGAAGGGTCAAACTCGATATTGGATTTAGTTAGAAACTGCAATTACGTCTGTTTCCAACATTAGGCCATCACCTTATTGCAAGTCGTAACTATTCATTCTGTTTACAATAGGATGGTTCAGTATCACTTACAATATTATAAGGAGTAGCTATTACCCGTTAATAATTAATATTTGATATTTGTGAGTACATTCTGGGAACGAACGAGCAAATCTTTTAAACGTTGAATACCAAGTATTTACAAAAAAGCCTATATGTCTAAACTAAAAAAAAAGCAGCATTAGTATTTTGCCTATTAATGTCCCACTGCAGGGCAAGGCCTTCATCATTGAATTCAAGTCATCGCTACAATGATATGTACTGCCTTAATTACCCCGCTTGCCAAATGCGGAATGGAGATCACAACCCCGAGCTGTATCGGAAAAAACCGGAATAAATTTTGCTCGACAACACGGGAATTGATCCCAGGACCCCGAGATTATAGCCAGGTACATAAACTACTACACCAACGAGGCGTAAAATATTAAGTTAATATTATGAAGGTTAAACCAAAACTACCTATTTTTAAATACGAGTAGGTGTATTCCCACACTATAAAAAAGTGCCATTCCAAGTCTTCGTTTGTTGATATACACTCCCCAGTACTTCACTGTATTACAGTTCTTTGATCAAACTTGCTCAACTCGAAATTTTTTATTACGTTGAAAACTTAGCGTTCTGATCCTCGGTTAGCTGCGCGTTTCCCAGGGGTATTTCTTTGTGATTTCGTTTTGTCTTAAAACATTTTTCTAAGCGAGCCAATTTGATCTAGCCGAATCCATTTTGTTTCGGGAATTGCCAGCAGGCAAGAATGAGAGGCATTTTAAAAAAGGTCCGACCATTGTCCTGTTCCGTCGCGATGCTTAACCCGCCAGTCTGCGAGCACAAAGCCACTACAGAAGGTAAATGGGCTTTCTGCTCCTGAAACTAAGGACCAGGGGCTAGGAACCTTCATTTAAATAAATGGATCGATAAAATATGACTAATATTAGCTTACGGCCTGTCTGGTTAATTTTAGATCCGTAAGAATGGAATAAACAGAATAATTTTGGGCGGTGAAATATATTGATATTTGTTAAAACCGCCACCAAAGTTGATCATAATTGTGATTTGAAAAACACTGGTGCTTCAGTTTTCTTTTAAATGTTGTAAGTTTCCTTTCTTTCATAATATAACCTTAGTCTTTCTGACATTGATTAATGTAAAAAAGTGCATTATTATTATTTAGTGTCTTAAGAATATCCATCATGATTTTAACAACATTAACCCTTTCCCCGACACGCTTTTTTTCCGAAAATGGTACCCCACACCCCACACGCCACGACCATTAAAAAAAAAATCCAAAAAAATATTAGGTTATACTCAACTCATTCAGGCAAGTAAAAATACAACGTTTCTTGATCATGTTTTTTTGTCTGATATATCAGACATTGGCGTGGTGGGCACGAAAATGGTTTGTCTGATATATCAGACATTGGCGTTGAAAGGGTTAACACTCAACAAAAATAAAACTGTACATAGAATTTTTTTGAAGTGATGGTGATGCCTCCTTTATTGATTACCGTAGTCCCATTATCACATTAGCCAATTGCTGATCGGTGATCACAAACAATAGCGATGCAACACAACTTTTTCTCGATCCAGGATTAAACCTAGGAACAAATTTAGATTAATAGTTAACCTGTCATTCGGGTGCACCCAGTCCCCTGGTCCGTCCTGCTCACATTATGCTTTAGAACCAGACGGTGTAGGTGCGCTCTGAGCATTGTTGCTGCGTCTTATTACAGTATGCATAGCATAATAACATAACATTCATAACTGACACCGCTCGCGCGCGGTTTATTAAAACCCGACTGAGTTTACACCGGGCTCTTTTGAATGCGTAATTGAGGCTCTTATTTGTTTTAACGGTTGAAAACCGTTTTGTAATGCAAACTTTAGTAGAACCGCTTTTTATATTAATGTAACGGGCAATATGTTGGCGGCTGTTGTTTTGTTGCAACGTTTACACATTGAAAGAGGCTTTATTAAATTAAAGAGCTGGACAGAATAGTGGTGGAAACAAAACAGCGTCACATCTGCAAGAGACTAATACAACGTCTACCCCATAAAAAGAAAATTGTTTTATACGGGTAGTAAAAGAAATGAGATAAAAATTTAATTACGAGTACATTAATAGCGAAACAAATGGAACTAAACGTTTTTTTTTATAGCGTAAGACTCAATTTGTTTAAGATTGTAATTCAACAATATTTTCTGATTTTCCGGCTTCACAATATGTTTTTTTTATGATCAACAACAAAAAAAAAACGGTCGAGTCGTGTTTGACTGATTGATACCGTTCTTTTTTATAGTGTTAAATAACTCTCTGATTTGGTGACAAACATTTAGAATACGAAAGTTGCTACAGACTGCTGTTGTACTTGTACGAAATAATTTAAGTTAGTAAGTAACTACTAACCGGGCCTTGTTGTTCGTAAAAACTTAACGTCATCTCGGTAGCAACTAAAATTCTAAAATTCCCCGAACCAAATCCCAGAGAGCAGCGCATCGTAGTTTACTATCAGAAGTTGCAAACCTTAGTTTAAAATTCATTAACGTTAAAAATTCCGCTTCTGGTCTCCAGTTTTTCGCCAGCTCCGCAGTTATTAGTTTACCCCAGTCCGGCAAGTTGGTAAATAAGAAACACGATACGTCTTCCTGCGCCATGTGTCCGTGATATTGACGGATTACCTACGTACTTTTGACGGAGCAAATTCATCAACTATGCTAATGTAATTTACATTCACGAATAAACAGCTAAAGATCGACGCTCCGAGTCATCAAAAGATGTTTAACCAGAGTTTATTTTGCGACCAGTGGTGGTTACGGCGCGTCGTGTCATTTTACAAAATTTTGTTTTCATAGTCATATTTTACATTTTTCTTAAGAGACTAGCTCAAGAGTACGTCAGCCCCCCCCTCCCCCTGCATTATAAACAAGGATTTCATTCACACCCACTCATGTGATAGGTATTAATTTGTTTGAAACTTGGATTTTTGTGAGTATCAAGTTTAAAGGACACGGGCGAACATCCATAGAACGTTGGGCCTTGATTTTTTATGAATTACACTTACCGATTTACTATTATTATGTAGAAAATGAAGTAATATTCCAAATACACTACAATTTATAAATCCACTCCCTGGGAAAAAATAGTTATAGGATGATTTTGATTTCTACAAAAATAACCCCAATTGTCGAGTTCACTGGATCCGTTGTAAGAAAAGCTTAGGTCGTTTGTTTTAGCTGAAACCGTCATTTAAACGTAGCGAAAGTCGTCAAATATTAAACCAAGCATTCCAACAATAACGACAAAACAAAATTATTCACATATGTTATTCAGAACAAACAGAAACGAATGATTGACAGACGTTGTATGACATTTGATTTTTTTTTTGCCATATTTTTTTCAGAAAATTATCGTGCCTCTATTCTAAGCTGTCATTTGTATGGGATCTGATCGGAAAATCAGTATTTAAGTATCTTAACTAGCAACATTATTATTATTCTACCGGACGTACTATGCACTATGCACATAACACACCGGATGCACTACAAAACCAATAGTATTTTCATTTATTAGATTATATTTTTATCCCGGGGTAAAAATATTAATTAAAATTATAATATTAAAAATCTTTTAACGAATATTAATTATATTTTGAATAGTGGAACGAACGCTTAAGATCGAGCCCATTTCTGCCGATGTCCTTTGTGATGCTTTTGTTGTTTTCGATTACACATTTTATTTGAGGGTTTGAAATACAACCATTCTTTAGCATAATTGGGGTTAAATAGTATCAATACATTAACCCGCCATTGGTGACGTGAATTTGACTTACATCGTTGGTGACCCCGGTCTCACGCACCGGGGGTTTCGACAGCGAGTTTTTTATGTCATTTACAGTATAAGCTACTTTTCATTGAAATAGATATTATATTTGATCTTTAATTGTCAATTAAACATAGATATTTCAGTAATCAAATCTCTTTTATTAGCAATAGACAACATCTTTAGAAGCACTAAAATTATGAGGTATTTAACAAGGTTTTTTTAAAACTCAAAAAAAGCAACAGTCTTAATTAATTAACACTAGAATCAGGCTTTGTCAGTCTTATGACATTAGAAACTTAAAATAAAATAACATAAATGGTAATACTTCTACCAAAAAAAATAATTAAATATTGCTAAATCGTTGGTGACCCCGGTCTCACGCACCGGGTTGGCACCAAAACTCTGTAACGTGCGTCCATGTCGCTGTCGCAGGGTAGACTGGCGGTGGGGGGCGTTGAATTAGGCAGCTACTCGAAACCACAGTGTAATTCGATGAACGGTGACCAAAATATTTGATTTTTTTAAACTACCCGGTCTCACAGACATATAGGTCACCAATGGCGGGTTAATGAAACATTAATGCAAAAAACTTAATTGATTCAAATTGTTATCTTTTTTAATTTTGTGCAATTCGATAAGTGAACGTGCTTATAAAAGCCTATTCTCTAACAAGGTAACGGTATGAACGTGTTATATTCTATTTCATTTACATAGAAGCTAGATCGAAAATAATTTTAATGGTATTCATACATTCACTCCACGTATCAACGAGTAAGATGTAGGATCCAAAAAATATATAAACATTTTTAGCTAACATTCGGCTTTAATCTTTTCACGTCTGCTGCCGAGTTTTTGATAAATTACAACAAATACTCAAATTACAATAGAATAATCCATTATCTTCGCAAGTTAGGATATCGGGGTAGCTTTCATAAAACAAGGAAACAACTAAGGCTTTTTATTACAATTTAGTGTTATCCAATGACATTTTTAAGAAAATAAGAATGTTTCTGACTTTCCAACACACTTATTTATTTCTATAGAACGTGGCATCCACGTCAATATATTGAACAATAAATCAGAAACGTTGACAAATACCTTATCTTGAAAAAAAACCAACAACGCAATGACGTATTGCAACAACGTAACAATATAGCATTTCTCAATTCAAAAACTTTGCCACACGCCGCGCCCGTTTAAATTCTGCACACTCACTGAAGCAATATTATCCAAAAGAGCTAGCAGGTTAAATTACTGCACTCTTTGTAGAGTACGTTTAATTTGTTTGGAATAGAGAAAATTGGAACCAGCGAGCGAGACCGCTGTATTTCGTTCGGTATGTTTGTTATATTTTCCGCTAGTGCTCGAATTAAAAGGATTAGATTAATGGATTTCGAATTTTTGTTTACCCATTTAAGAGATGTTGTTTTAGTTTTTTTCATGAGGATGATAAACTTATCTATTTCATTGCTAACTTTTTATAGCTTTTTTTAAATGGCTTTTCACGCAATTATACCGTATTTTTCAGTTCGATTGCCAGATCGAGCAAAATTGTGTCGCCTTGACACACAGCTTGGGTTTGTGACATGAATCCGCATTTAGTAAGCGTGGTGATTAAGCCATTTTATCATTATTTTGACTAAATTTCAATGGTACTGGTTTTTGCCGGCCAGTGATACATTAATATGTTGATACTTTTTTATCTTAATCTTAAACAGTGGCAATACGTATCGTAAAGCAGATTTATTTATTATTTAAAATAGACAAAATTCATTACTTATCTTATTTACGTCAATAAAACAAATATAAAAATCAATCCAGAGATTAGTAACATACCGACAACAATAACGATAAATATAAAACAGCCAATTACGTATTATAAATCATTGAATTTACTTTGTCCCCTCTCTAATAAATTTGATGAGAGCGGACCACTGACATTTGGTTCACTCATAGAAATTCAGCAGATGCGTGCTCGGAATTTCGATGCGGAGATTACGCCGTCCTCGACCAAGTTGGCTTCACAGGCCTTCCTGATGGATCCTAATTAAGGCTCGACTAATGGAGAGACATGCTGCTATCTGCCGATTCCATTACGGGACTTTGTCAGCAAATATTATGCCGGCAAATAAAGGTAAGTGTTAATGTGATAATAACAAAAACGCCCATCCTCACTAACGGACGGTAGTTACCCGCTCTCGACGTTTTCTACGTGGAAAAGAAATGGTTCGCTATTAGATTTACGTTTATGAACACGTTTCTGTTATCAAAGGACAATGGGAGAAAGTTGTTCAAATATACGACACTGATGAGGTCTGTGTAACTGAATAGCCTGCTAAAAATGGAGTAGGTATTGCTACAGTTCAAAGCTTGTAGCGATGTTAGTAGAATTACTTATTTAATTTTTGTAACTGGGCATAGAAGAATCGTACATTTTCAAAGTAAGGAAAATCTTTTACTAGCTTTATATGTTATCTATACAATGTTACAAACATTTTATTTTCTCGCAATAGAGAATAAATAAGGGGTGTTGTTAGCAAAATAATAAAATAGATTAAACGAGTATTTGAAAAGGTTTTGTTCGACGTTTTCTACTGTTATTTTATTACTAAGTAAATAAATTCGATGCGTGTTTAGTAAATATTTACTTAATATTTTAATACTAATCTGTTCTTTTAAACAGATACTGAAGTACGTAGTAAAAACAAATTTTATTTTATTACAATTTTTGTTCAACTCTCAAGGAATGGCACGAACGGATTTGTGAAGGACCTAAATCTTGTTTTATCAGTCTGAGCAGGCACTGCGTAGGTTTTATACGTATGTGCGACTATTTATGGTAGTAAGGGGGATGTTAAAAGCGATATTTTCCCATCGTGATGTATGGGGATCTTCCCTGGAGCTGTAATGAGAAATTCCGATGTCACAGCTTTTTGTATGACGCGCCGGGGACGGCCCGCAGTGCGTACGTCGACACAATTTGTGAATCCGTCACCCCTTGATGGCGGGGTGACACTTTACAGTGGTAAGATAACTCTCAATTAGTAAAAGGAGGCTGTGACGTTTTTGCAAGGGTCTGGTTAGGCCAACGAGCGCCGTTTAAATGGCTTATTTACTCAGAAGACACAAGTCTTTTTATAAAAAATACAAGCTATTATGTGGACTAAAAGTTAATTCATAAGAAAAGAATCTGATTACACAACAATAAGTTATTCTTCCCAATGTCTGTCTAGTCTTTGTTTGTACCAAATTTCATCAAAACTGATTTAGTAGTTTAAGCATGAAAGCGTGACAGCCAGACAGAGTTCCAGATAGACATATTCTGCATTTATAATATTAGTATCATGGATTTATTGCGCATATAAACAACATCATGCACGAAACATGAAATGTTTTAGATTACCTAATACCTGATCGGATAAATTTCAACTAAATTAATTAAATTCGTGTACAAAAACTCTACTCTACGGTACTGAGGGTCTTAGTAGTTTTCCAGCGATTTGTTTGACATAAGAAAATTGCGTCTAGCCTTTTAAATCTTTCCACCGCATTTATTCTCTACGTATCGATCAGTGAAACGTCGATATAAAGCTCAGGCCATTTTTCTCTAATGCCGCAGCCATCACGCGTGGTCTCTCAGAAGGGTCCGGAAAAGGTGTTCGTTACAAAACTTGTCAAGGAAGCAATCACATGAAGTGCACTAAATATTTTATCTAAATTTCTTATGAGGGAGACACTTTATTTCCGTAGGGAGAAGAGTGCTTTTCTATTGTGCCTAAAGATATTTTCGTCGAAAAGGCTCGATTTTTTAAGCGGCTCGCTTGATTATGTGGGGGATAAACTTCCTTTATGTGGTAATACTTTCAATCCACCTCATCGATAACGTATTGTGCCTAGTGCAGGGCTTGCCAAATCAATTATACTGATACTACAATGAGAAGATGTTACATAAAGAGTCAATTCAATACATTCTCTATGGAAGCAACTATAGAATATATGTATTTTGTCAGAACCTGCTCTTTGTGGGGGAAATTTAATTTAATTATTCCCACTATAGGTTGGCGAGTCCTGTGTGAAGGATTTGATGAAGGCTTTCATCAAACTACTTTACTAGCTTTTTTTTAATTAAGTAGCTTTGTTTATCTGATATTGTAAACACAAGTGACTGCGTATCAACAGACATGTTTCTCTGCCCATCCATCATACTGTCATGTTAGCTCGCCAGCCAGTTTTACACGTTTACCTCAAGGAACATTGAATATATCAGTATTATAAATTCGCAAGTAACTCTGTCTGTCCGCCTATTACTAGTACATTTTTTTCTAAAAAGATTTATGTTATGTTGTACTTGCAACTTTTTTCAACAATTCATCAATTAAGATGCAAAGGATACTTTAAACTCTTTGTTTAATTAGATAGTATCTATTGCCATTTTTTCAAACTTAAATATTACTGCAGGAAACTCAAAGATTCCAAAACTATCATGAATACAAAACATTTCATTAATTACTTTCAAAAATGAAACAAGTTTAAAGTTGTTTCAGTTTTATAAACGTCAATTTTGTAATAAACGAAGGTTCAAAATTAAATTTCCCATTATAGCATGCGAGTCACGCGAATCTAAAGTGTTTTCCCTTGCACCGCCCCTCGCATGTTGGCCGACGCTTAGCTCTTCAGACTAAATGGGTATTAACATTTTTCCAAACTTTTGCATTCAAGTAAGTAGAATTACCTCTACTGTAGACATTTTAAACTGGTGTTAATGTTCGTTAGAGGCGTAGGAACTTTTAAGGTAGTTATAATTAAGTAGCAACTGAAGAGTATATCAGATTTTATTTTACTTATTTTTTGTAGGGGTATAAAATCTACCTATTTTTATTAATTTTTTTAAATTAGGTCATTAGGCAGAACCAATGATGGTGACTTCTCAACCATTACACCAAATCGGTCGTCAATTCTTATTTCACACGTTTTAAACTAAAAAGCGTCAGTTATTGAAAAAAAAAACATTTTCAAACAATATTATGAGGTTATTGCAGTGATTAAGTCGTTTATTAACGAGCCATTTGGTGTAATGGTCGAGAAGTCGGCTATTACACCCAGAGGTCGCGGGTTTGATCCCTGCACGGTACAAACATTTGTGGGCATGAACGTCTGTTGTATCGGTCTGGGTGTTTGTATGTATAATATGTATATATTTACAAAAAAAGTATATAAGCAATGTTTATTCATTGCTTGTCACCCATAGCTCAAGCTAATGCTTAGTTTGGGGCTAGATGGCGCTGTGGAATAATGTCCAGAGATATTTATCTATTTTAATTTATTTAAAAAAATAGGTGATTTGATTGTAATGATGGAGACTTTAGCTTTGTAGCAGAACAAAAGCTGATACTTTATTTAATGATCTGAAATATCCCTTGAGATATGTAGCCTCAAAGATATTGAGCCGGGTAGCTCATAAGCTTTTACGGCTGTTTAAGGTAAATCGCATTTTGACTTACAATAAAACGTCGCAGAGCGCATTTATACATTTTCTTTTGTAGCCGCAGAGGTACGAGAATTACCCTCTCTTTGTAATGCTAATTTTAAAACCAAGGAATTCATTTTTTATTCATAAGTTTTTCTGCTTCGAAGCCAGCAGTCGGAGCATCCAACTTGCTTGTGATGAGTTTCTATTCTAGCTGAATGAAATTCGCTTATTCTGTATTGAAAGTTACGTTATGTGTGTTTCATGTTTTTTGTTGCGTGGAGAAGAATGTGTTCTGTTAATATAACGTAACATTCCTCTTCTTTATGATACTTATTCTTTTCTGAACGGTGCAACCACGGTAAAATAAAGTAAAGATTATTGACACGTAAAGTAAGATATTTTTAGCAAAATATGCTTTATTGTACATTTGCATTTTTTAGTTCCTTGCAAAACAAGGAGAAATGTAGTGAATGGCAAAATGACTGGTATTGTTTTCATTGATGACTGATGTGTAGTACAAGTACACCACATTTATTTCACAATAATGTTCAAAACAAACAATAGATTTATTCGTAAGCGAGTTTTAGAAAGGTAATTTCAAGAGCTAGATCAAGCGGATTTTATTGTTTCACTAGTTAGTTTTGAAAAAAAATCAACTCACCTGTTTTATTTTTAGAACGAAAAGATGTTTTGTTAA
The DNA here is from genome assembly GCA_949319885.1 of Mecyna flavalis. Classification (NCBI taxonomy): domain Eukaryota; kingdom Metazoa; phylum Arthropoda; class Insecta; order Lepidoptera; family Crambidae; genus Mecyna; species Mecyna flavalis. Next base: position 9,392,437 of record OX439426.1, read on the forward strand.
TAATTGTTCGGCAAAGAAACGTTTGTTTTTGAAACAAAAATGCTTTTGTTTTCTCACAAAGTACAAATTAAAAGAGCAGAGGGAAAAGTGTGCCTACTAAACAAATTTAATGTAAGTTACGTCTAAAGAGGTATGCTTTTGTGAGCAAAGAATGCGCTGCAAAAAACACTAAAGCATATTTATTTAGGGGAACATTTCTCATTTTCGCTTACCTTTCGAAACGGCTTTCGTCTGGTGTGGGGTCCAGGCGTCATGAGTTGCTCGAAGAAGGGAACGAAATATCTTCACAAACATACGTTTATGTATTTTAAATTGTTCTTGAAATCTAATTTGATACCATTTTTGTTCCTGATTTGTTGAGTATTTCGCATCACAATCATTTAATTTTATCTAAAAAACTTTGAAGCACAAAAAGATATGGGTATCGTTTTGACTGGAGGATGGCGCATTTGGTAGTGACCCCGCCGTAGGCGCCAGGGGTCGTGGGCTCAAACCCCATCCAAGATAAACATTTATCTCAGGAATGTTTTGTGTTTATTTTATGCCTTAATGTTTATAATATGTATTTAGGTTACATATTAAGTGGTATCTTCGTTGATTTTGAAGCTCATAACATGTTTTGGAGTCGGATTAATTCGTGATGTTGGCGAATATTCATTTTTTTAGATATAATAATAGAAGTTGCAATAAGAAAAAGATTAATAGAATATAATGTAGTATAGAACTAGGTACCTTTTTATTCTTATATTAAGTCTTATATTTAATTATTCTTATATTACTTCTTTGCATACATTACTTCATTAATACCTATAAAACCTTATGCATTTATACAAAACACAAGGTTATTACAACTTAAAATTAATACGTGATAGAAAGTTTTCAAAATAATTAAGAAAATGAATTTCAAGACAATTCTTAAAATTGAGTTAGGCGCTAAAACAACAAATCAGCACTCAGACTAAAAAGAAAAAAATGCTAAGTTCCCGACTGTCAGCGACTTAGCGGAACCTTTTTTAAGAAAGGCAGAATTACAAAATAGATACTGATCTCATTTAGGGGTGGGTTTTCATTGCGAAGAGCCAATATTCGATACTTTTCCCCCAAGTGGCACACTTTTACATTTGGACTGCGTTCCTCATTGACGATTCAACCCTTGCGCGGTCGAACAAACTGGATTAGCTCGGGACATGTTCGCTCGCTAGGGAAATAAATTGATTTTTTTATTTCGCTCTGTTCCCAACTCGCGTCCGCAATAACAGGCCACAATGAAAAATAATAACATACCGACGATTGAACTGCGGAAACGGCGGGCGTCGGTTTGATGGCTCCTAAATGTGAGTAGTTGATACTATCCGTTCATGCTACAAATTATGCGTTCAATTCATTTCAAAATTCGTTTTTTTTTACTATTCCTATTTTTTCTATTTTTGAAACTTATGTTGTTACTAGCCTTTCACCCGCGGCTTCAGTCGGGTGGACTATTCAATGTTATTCTAAAAAAAAATTTATAATATTTTATCGCGATAAAAAGTAGCCCGAACTATTCCCATATCAAAAATCAAGTCAATCCTCCGTTGAGATAATGAAAGACGGAAAAACAAAAACACTTCTATTTAAGTATATTGTCATTCCATGGGAACTGAGCATTGTCCAGGGACAAAAAATATCCCATGATTCCCATGTGTATGTTATAAAAATAATGTAATAGTGTAAATCAAAAATCAATATCACTTTAGTATAAGGCGTGAAAGCGTTATAATAATGACAGAGTTCCTTTCCTATGTATAATATTAGTAAGGATGGATTATTATTATATTATTTTTCAAAAGATTAACGTAGTACCTAAAGTTTTAGTATAAGTAAAATCAAGCTTAAGTTTATTCTGTTTTCATAAATTGAAATCAAATTATTATAATCAGAAAATAGAAACTCATCCCGAGTTTCTATGATAGATATTTGTTGACTTGAATTAACTTTGGACTATTAGATTTGTTATTACAAAAATATTATGTCGTTCTTTTTACACGTGCAAATCATGCAACATCCTCACAAAAAAAGAAAGAGCATATAAAAATATCCGTATTCTTCAAACGAAGAGGGAATAGTAGCGAAACTTGCGATATTGGATGACCACACACTGTTATATTTTTTTCTGAGGCTATGAAAAATCCATCAAAACTTTTTCACATCGTTAGTGGGTCTGGGCTTAACGGAAAAATATAGTCGGCCGAAGCTCAGCTGCTGACAACATGGGCCCCGAAGTTACATAACGAAGCAATCGAAACATTTTTAATTTAGACGAAGTTATACTTCGCTTTGGGGTTATGCTAGTATTTTACCACCAGCTTAGTTAGACGGACTAAGCTGTCATTGGATTCTAAACTTTGTGTTTACAGTTGAAATAGAGGAAACTCGCACAGAGTTTTCGTCAAACTTTATTATGCATGTCCATCTAAATCATTCCGACTGTTTTCACCTATTTTCGCAAAATGATGAATTCGCTAAAATACTTCTGGAGTAGGTACGTGCGTGACATTATTGTCGGACCTCGAAGTTGTTTCCAAATGTAATTTTGTTAACACTTAATGTATTAGGAGCACTATTCAATTGTTTATTTAAACTCTCTCCTGGAGGCGTAACAGAACCGTGTGTGGGGGGGGGGGCACCTTGAAAAGAGCTCTGCTCCAGGGAATATAGGAATTTACCCACTAAACTCAGCGTTAATAGAAGGTACACACACAAAGGTAGCTAAGGGCTGATGCCTGTTACCAAAAATCATATGCGATGCTGTACTAACCCGCAAAATGAATCTTCACTCTTCGTTTCAAGAAATAAAACATGTTAAAAATGTTCATAACGAGGTTTGATATTTTAGCCAATAAATAAAGTTCATACTGCGGCAGTTAACACATATCGATCGTCTAAACAACGGCCAACCCGACGGCAATTCGATTGGTGGCCGCTCGGGTCCCAATCGAATTAAAACTATGTGAGATAAAGTGTAAACCTAAGTGAGGGGACACTATTTTTTAAAAGTATTTTGGTTAACAGTATTTTTTTCTGATAGGTAAAACAATATCATATGCTTTAAAGTTCAGCCATCCTGGTTGGCAAAACCTTGGACTAATACTTTCATTTTTTTACGAGTAAATGATGTTTCTATAAAAATTTAGTGTCCATTACAAATTCTGAATTCATCTGGCGCCATAATAGCTCTGACTGTGTTCCGGAAATATTTATCTGGGAGCCAGTACACTTGAAAACAAAGGGTCGAAGATTAGATGAGTCTATAGAATAACAGCACATTGGGCGACGCTTCCTAGTAAAGTATGCCTCAATGGAACAGACCCCAGTTGCCGCTTACCATGTTGGCTACATGCCTGTTTGCCAAATTATTTGTGTAGACAAAAGAATGTGGATATGTAAGGTTTATTATTTAAGCCGTTTTGTAAAGTCCCGGCAGATAACACATATCGATCGAATAAATGCCGGCGAGCGCAGTAGCAATTCGATTGGTGACCGAGCGAGGCCCAATCGAATTAAGACTATGTGAGATAAACTCTAACCCTAAGTGAAGGGCACTATTTTTTCACGCCACTAACTATGTTAGTTTTCGCAACTCACTTTTCATGTTCTAATGGATGGTTCTATTCTTGTTCAGGTATTCTTATAAAATAAAAGTTAGATTATGACGTACCTAAGTGTCAGTCAGTCCGGCTCGTCTCAATCGGGTGTGAAGGGGAAACCGGGGGAGTATAGTGGGAGTGGACGCTTTAGTCTCGAGTCCCACAGACGGCCGCAGGTCTAGCGAGCCTGCGGTTATGGTGCATAAACGCATTCTCCTCCGAAAAAAAAAAGTCAGTGGATGTGTACTTGATATTATGACGTTGGCCTAGTAGCGCCTCGTGTGGCTTGTGGTTAACAATGATCTCGGGAGCCTGGTTTAATACAGGCTGAGAAGAATATTTCATAGATAATTGGGGTTGGTGACCACTGACGTTGTTTTAAGCTACTTTGTTATAATTTGATTTCTTAAAGCATACGTCTTTATTTTAGCCGAAAGATGTCTTTTATTCGAAAAACATTTACATAAAAAATCATATCCGCCGTAGTCGCTTATCTTTAGGTGGGCTATGTACCTGTCTACGAACTGATATACAATAAAGCTACCCTCTTTTATTTTAACTATCGCCATTGTACTTTCAGGATAAGTTCTATTATACAAAATTCAATAAAATATCGCCGAAAACGATTCTACAGTCACGTAAAGTCACAGCCTGTATACGTGCTAGAGCAAACAGTTGCCGGGGAAAATTTGCGCCCAGTTTTATCTGTTGACATGCAGCATCGATAAATACTGCCGACAATGTATCAGAATAAACAAGACCTTTTTTTCTTCAAATACAATTCAATTTTCTGTACGAGTTTCGTAGTAGTTCGCAAACTCATGAGTGCATATTTGCTCAAGGGATAGAAAATCCTTGTCTGGGGAAATTGCCTTTGATCGGATTGGATGACGGTGCCGAGTCGCCGTCGAGCGTCTCGATTGTCATTTGTTTACAGCTGAATCCAGCCAGTTCGCATTATAGACTGCTCGCTGGATAAGCGGCGAAAAATTCTGAAGGCTCTGCTTACGTCTACTTTTTTCTGTCTGAGAACAAAATTCTTTAAAACGTTGAGAGACATTTCATCGAGCACTACCTTCAATGAAAAACGGTCATAACTCGTAAATTGAATGAAAAATCTACTATACGCTGTATTCATTACAAACAAACGGCAATTAATTATTTTTATAACACGATGTCAACATTAATATTAGCTTTTGCTGTCTGGCTAAATCGTGCGTTCAAAAACCGACTTCAAAAAAAAACAAAAAAAAACTACCTAAAAGCACTGAAAAGCAAAAAATAATTTTAATAAGACATTCATCAAATGCGCTTATTGTCTAAGCCTATTAATAACATTAAATTGTATTTACGTGCTAGGTAGGTACCTACTAATCTGTTTGAAGTCGGTGCCAAGCCAAATAGTAGGTACCCAGACTACGTACCTACGTCCGCGGATTATTTGTAACCCTGTATAATACATAAATTATTAGGTATGTATCATTTTTCATTACCTTTGGCTTGGCACCGACTTCAAACAGATTAGTAGGTACCTACCTAGCACGTAAATACAATTTAATGTTATTAATAGGCTTAGACAATAAGCGCATTTGATGAATGTCTTATTAAAATTATTTTTTGCTTTTCAGTGTTTTTAGGTAGTTTTTTTTTTGTTTTTTTTTGAAGTCGGTTTAATTTTTTTTTTAAAAGTTTGTTTATTTTTCTATTTTTAGTGTGAATAATACGTAGGAGTGAGTAAAACTCTCTCATAATATTGATAACGAAAATACGAGTAAAATAGTAGAATTGTATTATTTGACAATATTAGGTATTCATTAAGTGTTCAGCACCATTCAGTAGACCAACTAAAGATGCAGCCCGCAAGAGGGACATAAGAATTAAGAAGTCGTACCCTTTAGCTTCCATCATCATAGTTGTACCTTCCATCATCAGCTTAGCTGCAAAAGTACATGAAATACAACTAACGGTCCACATATTCCTACAACACTGAAATAATTATCCCCTAACTCCTAACCGTTAAGGAGTTGTACCTTCCATCATCAGCTTAGCTGCAAAAGTACATGAAATACAAATAACGGTCCACATATTCTTACAATACTGAAAGAATTATCCCCTAACTCCTAACCGTTAAGGAGTTGTACCTTCCATCATCAGCTCATCAACATAAAGTGATGTCTATAGGACGCAAAAACTTAAATGGCTTCAGAAAAAACAAGTAACGCGTAGTGTGCGCCTATAAAATTTGAGGTTTGCCCTTGATTTTCCCGGGATCCCATCATCAGATCCTGACATGGTGACAATGGGACCACCTCGGAACTATGCACTTTCAAATAAAAAAAGAATTATTTAAATCGGTCCACAATTGACGGAGAAATCGACGGACATACATAAAAAAAAAAAAAAAAAAAAAAACATACAGTCGAACATAGAACCTCCTCCTTTTTTGAAGTCGGTTAAAAATGAAATTGCCGTTTTTTAACGTACAGTTTAATTAACCACACAGCAACATTTCATGTTATGACAATGTACGAGTATTATAATAAATACAAATTCTAGCCTCAAGATTAATTGAATATGAAACTTGGGGTTTTAAGTACGAGCGTACATTATACGTCTTGTCACTCCTTTTTTTATGGATTGGAATGCTAAATTAGGCACCATAACTCGCCTGGAGAAGACGAGTTATTTCACGGGAAAATATCTGGCACTGCGGTGGTACCCACCTAGACGGCCCAGTACAGGAATCTACCATCTGGTAAACCTGTTTTGGTGTCACAAAACAAAATCAGTTAAATTACTGATACAATTGTCAATGATATCATTCTGAAAACATGTGGTAAGCCAAGGAAAATCTAGTAAGGATTTCTAGTATTGGATTCTAGGATTGGATAAAGCTATAGTTTCAAGAACCGTGCACGTTTTCTCACTAGAACGTGTTATGTTGTTCTTGACGTTTAGTGTTTTTATTTAATAAATAACACATCTAGGCCAGTTTGTATTAAATAATAAATTAGAAAACTTAGTTTATTTTGTAAGGGAAGATTTCTTTAAAGGGAACGATCCGTAAATTTTGAATCAAAAAAGAAAGATAGAAAGATTTTTAGTAGTCCGATGTTGGACAACTCCATTCTTTTTAACACAAATAACCCCACGCACTGCAAAGAGGAATGTGGAACTCATATCATTGTGAAGAAATAATGTTATTTGAATCAATGGAAATAACACAAATAACATGAACGAATATCCAAACACAAATTGACAACAATATCAGTTACCTTAGAACATAAAACGAATCAGAACAAACATGACATGTACCTTGTACCAATCCCCTCACTTAAAGATATTCGCACACATTCTTCCTTCCCCATTGCGTACCTCGAAGGTTTATTTGTCTTAACAATATTGTTTACTGTAACTTGTTAACCAATTAGGGGATTCGCGATCGTCTTCAAGTGGTAGTTCCATTCCAAATTAACTACGGCCAAAGTCCGTATTCGGGCTTCTAGTCACGGACAAACCGAATTTAGATGGGTGTATCAATGTGTACGGCAAAAAAACTTTTCTGTTTGATCAAATTCAAGTTATATTTTCTTTGGCAATACCATGCTTGCGTTTACATTTAAATGTGTTTATGAATAAGTCAAGAACTATCTTTGACGTATCTTGTAAAATAACTTGGTGATAATTTATAATATTTTCTTATAAATTGGCTTGTAGATGCAAAAGTGTTTCTATAAATTCGAGTACATTTTGATAATCTCAATAAACAACTTGAAGTGAAAAATTTATGTTTGATTAAAGCAAGTTATAGTTTCTTTAGCCAATACCTCGTAAGTCGGGATGTATATTTGACGAAGCTTGTATAAAAGACTTGATAATTATTTTCAAATAAATTAAGTTGTTGATAAGGTGTTTCAAAAAAAAAAAATTTAAAAATTTCAATAAATAACTACTTTAAAAATGTTTGTTAATCAATAATGGAAGAATTTTATAAGACCGGCAACGCATCAGCGTTCCCTCTGGTGTTGCAGATGTCCATGGGCGGCGGTGATTGCTCTGGCATAAAAAAAAAAAACTTTCAATATTCATAACAAGACTAAGTGTACCACAACATCCTTTTAAACAAAATTTTCCTTATCTCTTGAAATAATCTGGCTTCATTTTAAGTCTCGTATCGATTACGACACATTTGTATGCGGACACCAAAATTGTTGGTGCTCATTTTGCATCGATAGTCTGGGGGGAAATCGAACATGCATAGCTGTTTATATATGCATGTCTGTGCTCGCCCACGAAGATATTTCTGATAAAGAATGAGGAAACTGTAAATGGAAGTGTCCTTCAGGCGGTTTCCATTTATATTTAATGGTTCTATATCGCAAGCATTTATTTCGCGGGCGACCAGGAGTTTTTGGTTTATTCTAAGATATATTATAATAATGATAATTATAACCGAAAAAGCTTTGAAGCAAATCTGGACAACAGAGGAGACTTTTCAAACTTTTTTATTTTCCTTTCATGTCACTGATTATATTTAGCATAATATGCTAAACTAAGTTTATATAATAAACTTCTTACTACTAGAGAGCAACGCTTTTATGAGGAAGTACCTACTCTAAAACTTAAACCGGTAAATATATATTTCCAACTTTTGAATTTCCGTGATCGGTACAGCTTGCCAGCAACAGATTATAATAAATATTAGCTAACTTCGATCACAAAAATAATAACTTGAAATCGCCGATGATATCCACCCAAATTGATCTAGCTTGCAATTCAGTAATATATTAAAAAAATAATAGCAAAATCTACTCACAAAAGCCACAAAAAGTGATCTTATTCTATATTGTCCAGACCTCACAACATTTAACGTCAATGACACAGCATTTACAAAAACAAACGAAAAAATTATAATAAATCTTATAAAGCACTTGTGTGCTTTTTTAGCACTATCGAAGTCAATATTTGTAGCTATACTTTTTCAAACGTTACAGTTCTTCGTTGTTTCCGTCATACTGAATGTTTTACGTCAAGGGTCGATCCCCTAGTTAGGTCACACAATACCCTGCTTATGCAACACACAATAATAAGTTTCATAATTTCGCAAGGGAACTAACGGCATTGCCGGGTAAGGGCAAGGCATATTTTATCAGTTTTGGCGGATAAAAGCTATCAACTACACCTGAGACTTATTTTACGCCCGCGCCAATATCGCTGTACCGATACCTGGGAATAGGGCGGAACTCGGATAAATCATAAAATTCTCTCTCACTACGGGATTGGCTTTGTTAATTTTAATTTGTTCGTTTGGGGTCGTAATTGAGCGCGTGATTGAGCGTTCGTGATTTTGTTTATTCGTTTATTGTTTGAGAAATTAAATTGTGATTTTAGACAACGTTTACAAGTTTATAAAGTAGTTTGATTACCTCGGGGTTAAATTATTTGGTCTAGCGAATTTGGTAATAGTATTATGAAATTTAGCTCGGGTTCGTTTATAAAGATTGAATTCAGGATTCCAAGATCACGTGAAGGTATACAACCTATAAAAACAGCTACATGTTTTTGTAGCTTTGATATGGTAATAATCTGTCAGCATAGTTTAATAACAGCACTTAGCTATAAAATTTAAGTACTTACTTAATTGTTTACTCAAGTTTTCTCTGAAATTGTTAGCCAGTTGAAGTTACCATACGGCTTATTAATATAACTATGTATTTTATTATTAATTTGAAACTTCTTGAGGATGTGTGGCTTCTTATTCTCAGAATAACATATAAACTACCTTTATCTACATACTACGCGTGCAAAACCTCTGATTTCAAATTTCTCTTTTTCATAAAAACTATCGCACAGGTTCAAGGTTTATCAGGTAAACTTTACAGGTATCTTTGTACCTCAGAATAGCACTGTATATTACTTTTTATCAATACACCACGAGCGAAGTTGCATTCAGAAGCTAGTATTCAATAAAACTCACTCGAGTTAGCCTGTAGAATGCATCTCTGGCGATGAGTTATGCCGGGCACATCTACGCAGCGATCGCTCGCGCCCGGTGCATACGAGATGTGTGCAAATTGATCCAATACAAATGTCAACAAAGCCTGCTGCCCTGTACGCGCTTTATACTGCATGGGTACTTGTATTGTAATGCCAACGGCTAAGGAGTTTAATGTGCTGCTGTTGGTTTTCTTACTTGGTCCTGTCAGCATAACATCGAGTTTTTTTTCTATAAACGAGCAACAGTCAAGTGGTTCCTAGCACACCCCGTGTGTAATTACCCACTGTCTTATGACAGTCCGTCTTATTACTAAAAAATCATAGCTTAATTTTATTTATTAAAGAACTTGCGGCTGTGTGTAAGACACGGGACTAAAGACTTGTCTCTTTACCCACTATACTCCCATGGTTTCCCGTTCATAACCGAAAAGTGACGAACGAGCCATTGCCCGCCTAAGTATAACTGTAGTAAGTGTTCTCGGGCATTTAATTTTTTTTCAGTGAAAGCATATTATATTTGCCGCACCTGACTGACAATCAGAATACTGATACAAGACTCAGCTGAATCGACCATTGTATAATTATGTAGAAAGAAAAATGTACTGGATAAGAAGAGCTAATTTCATAAAATCATACAAATATTTATATTAACAATTTAAAAAATCTTGAACAAATTATCCGGCTCTAAGGTCTAAAATATTAAGATAAAATAAATAATATCTCTTTGGATTTTCATACGGAGAATAATCTCCGCTTAAACACATTTAATATTGAATCATTTTGTTAAGTGCGTCTTCCTCGTATTTATTTCCCATTATTCCACTCAACACAGTGAATTTGCTTATCTTGCTTTCATTTTATTTCCCAATAGTGATTTCAGGCACCTGGAATCTGCCATTACTCTTTTAAAATTGCAAACTTTATAGCATCAATATTTCAATGGAATTGCGGAACTGTTCACTAGAATCATTTAACTTAGAAAATGTCGGGACCGTTTTTTCTGGACTTTTGTGCCTTTGAAACCAATAAGCAGTATCCGTTTTATGAATTGTGTGTGTGAAAGCAATTTATTGTTGCGGTATTTTTGCGGTGTTTTTAAAATTAGTTTAGGAGCCCCCGATGTTTATCAAAACTTAAGAAGAAGCGGAAAAATACTTTCCGTATTCCATAGAGCACAAAAAATTGGGATTGCCAATTTTTGTCATAACCCAAGGACTTGTACTTCTAAAATGCAAATAATCAATTTACCTACCCAGTTGTAACATAATAAACACCATTTCAATTAAAAATAATAAGATGAAAAAAAAATAGACGCTTAAGTAAATAATATTTTGACAACTGACGTGTTACTTCCATAGTTTGTGTTGAAATCTGTGCCAAACTTAAAACTGACGCACATTGATAGGTATGCTTCATTGATAAGTTAATTTAATTAAACAATATTATATTAGGCAAGATGGCTGTAATTTATATGATTGGTCAAATGTAATTTCCAATATAGGAAATTAATATTAACCGGTTGTTAGAGTAGAGAAGGCTAAGATGGATGTCATTCACAATATCATTAGGGTCAAGCCAATTTACCTTACGTTAAGTAAATACGATGTCACTAAAGTGTATTGAAGACTTTCCAAACGGAGAAATAGATGAACACGAATGTCAAGAAAACCAACTGAACGAACTAATTTCGGCTGTTGAAATGCTACTAGCACTTTTTGGGAACGGTAAATTAAATCGCCGTCGCGCGTGACCCGTTTTGCAATTTAGTAATGTACTCAGTACCTACCTACTGTGTAAACTGCATTTGTCTCTTTCGTTGTTAGAAAGATAGCGGAGGATAGAAGATATGCCTCGAACTAAACTGTCTTGTTTAGCTGAAGATAGAAGAATAGGTTTGCTGCCTAACAAACAGGTTAAAATAAGATAAAAAAAATATAGGTATCACTATTTATATTGACTACTTTCCAAATTAATGCAATATCTTACAGTTTGTAATAAAAATTAAAGCAAAAGCACTTGATTAATATTTGTTGTACCCCATTGAGTACATATTTTTGCGATAACTTGTTGTTACTTTTACCGAAACTTTGATGATGGATTATTATGCCAGTTACACGTGTTACTTTGTTTTCTACTAAGAAAATAATTTTAGGCTTATGATACCATATATAATATAATTATTTTCACCCGGATAAGTGCTGCGTGGGCATTCGTGAGTTATTGGAAATTGTTTAACTTTTCAAATTCACCTTAATGTTCATTGCCGGTTAAGTAAATTGGATACAAAAATCATTGTATATTATTTGGAAACCATACAATTATTATAACAATATATATTTACATAAATCAGTGAAGTTTCCTAATGAAATAACACAAACTATTAGGTAGGATCATCGCAGTAAAGTATTTGTATCCCAAAAATAAATACAAAATCGCTAAGAAAAAAGTACAAAATAACTGTCTAGGCATATCAATACATGATTGTGTATCCAAACGAGGACATACTCGATGTAAACAGCAAAGTCAGCTAGCAGTGATCAGAGAGGCTAAATTTTTCGACCGTGACTACTCCAGTACACTGCCGAAAATCCAGTGAGTCAGCAATGTTCATTACTAGCTCGAGGAGGAAATAAAATGAAACAGTTGCCAAACGTTATTACAGAGTATTCCGCGATTATGAGGGAGCAACAAATTCTTTGAAAGTGAAAAAGTGCGATTTACACGACGGGGTTTATCATGCTTTTCGCTTATTAATGTTGCAGATGATAACGAAAGAGAATAAATAATGTATTGGGACAGTCTTTAGATGCTAATTCCAGTTTCTAGTTAGGGCCAGTTTATGTAACTAGCCTCCCGCTCGCGGTTTCACCCGCGCGTGATTCCTTTTTTTTAATTTCCCCCCTTCCCCTTCACATTTTAGGGATCAAAAGTATCCTATGTTCACCGGAGATAGTGTAGCTGTTCAACAATAAAATAATTATTCAAATCGGTTCAGTAGATTCGAAGCCTATTCAATTCAAACAAAACAAACAATCAAATCTTTCCTCTTTATAATATTAGTAAAGTTCTTTTTATTAAAAATTTAAAATTAAAAAAAAGTCATGTCAAGATTTTTCCACCATGTATGTGTTTATCCATTTTATGCATTTTATCTATCAAAAAGCCCATATGTTTTATATGAAATACTTTTTCGAAGAAATCACATCTTGTTACAGGTACAATTGTGGGGGGTACCTACTTTATCACAGACCGTAAATTAGATCCGAACTGAACGTTACCCGCATCGATAAAAAGAACACGCTTAGCTTTTTTCTGATTGCGAAGGGGAATGTCTTCTTTTAACTTCACCTCCCATTCATGTAGACTTGCTGTATAAAGGTATATCGAATGGTGGAAATAAAATCACATAAAATTGGCAGAGGAGCTGGTTGGATCAAAGAAATATAAGATAACATTACGTAAGTGTTATCTTCTATATACTTTTTGACACAAATTAACATTAACGTTAATTTATGTACTCAAATTTGACGTGTGTGTCGCGTCGCCTCTTTGCAAAAAAATATAGTCTTACAATTTTAAAACTTGTATGTCCCTTTTTTCACTCCCGAAAGTAAGGGAATAAAAATCACTAAATATTCCATTGAGAGTAGCGTTATGAAGTATCATGATTTCGTGTATTACTTTACTTTCATTAGGCTGTTAAAATAAATTCACTCACATTATAGTATATTACTTACACAATGGGCGGACTCAATTAGTAATTATTAAAACTAACCTAAACTAAACTAAACTTTGTTAACCTTTTTACTGCACCCGTGATATTTAAATCCGATAATAGTTTGATCATAATATTTCAAACAACTAATAGATTTTTTCTTGCACTACCACGTCGCCACTTGAGCTACGGCAAAACGACCGCTGTCTGAGCGATTAATTAACAAAGACCGGCCCCAGGGGGCGCCACTAGGATTTATTCGCTCTATACTCCACTTACCCTTTTGCAAAATAATTATTAAGAGTAACATTATTAATTTTCCCTGATAAACACGGCTTTACCTTGAGATCGGTCGTGTTTTATTAAATTTCACGCGGTAATTGTTACAGGAAGTATTTCTTGCTTCAAGTTAATATTTTTATCAGTATTGGTTCGAATTATTTTGGGTATAATCAAACATTGTGCTATTTTATGCAATAAGACCTGGTCGGAATTACCGTAAAGTAAAATGTTGATGTTATTAATTGAAAATATAATATTCTTGTTGAAACTTTGCTGTAAATCGTTTCTGTGAATATCCGAACGAATTTATATGTGAAACCGAGTGCTTTTGGATATTTACGTGTTTAAAATTTCATTATTTATTTTAAATGCCATTTGACCCAAAATATATTGGCTTGTATTTAACCGTACACCAAAAAAGGCTGAACGTACACCAAAAAGGCTGAAACGTGCACCAAAAAAATTTAATTGCTAACCTAACCTAACCTTTGGGGTGCCTCTGGTTTATTTTGGTGCACGTTTCAGCCTTTTTTGGATATACACTTAAATATTACCCAAATATATTTAAGGTGATCCGTGATGTCTGTGGAATTTTATCATTCATTGATTTAAACACAATTATGTGGATGTTAATTACTTCCGAGTTCATTTGTTTAAGTTTACATTCATTTCTCTCTACGAGCATACCTATAGTTATGTACAGTGAAAAAACGAACTTTTTTGTTGCATGGAATTCTTCTACGGTTATTTTCTAAATAGGGCTAACTACCTGTGCGAAACGTTAGTAGTTACCAAAAGGCTGGACATAAAATCTACATTAAAGTCACTAATTTCAATTACGACTTCCACGTAACATTGAATCAGTATAGGTCACAAACCGAGATCCAGACGGATCGTAGCTAAGCTAGTGCGTGATTACACTCCAGTCCGGGCCCGTGATTACGGCGCGACGCCTAATCAAGGATCATACCTAACCACCTCACTCAAACAGGCGGATTGCCCGTGTAGCCTTGCATGATGAGTTTGGAGTGCCTTCAGTACATCGGACGCTACTAATTTAGTATCTAGTACATTGAAACCAGTACCTTAAGCTTTGAAATGATTGACATTGAGTTGATGCGATGTTGGAACATTTTTTATTGTTACTTCAGATGACAGACAGGTTTGTAGCCCATCTGATGGTAAGCGGTACCTACCAGCTATTCGATGTACTGCTTCTTTATGGGCTCCTTTGGTCTTGAAACCTTTTATTTTATGTGTTCATCCAGGATTTTGCCAAAGTTATTATGTCAGTAAATTCCAAGATGATAACACTAGCTTGGAATTTATCACCAGGGGACCGTTTATCGTCAAGTCGGGGTACCCGGGGATGGGCTGGTCAATAGCCATAAGGCTAGCACCGGCTCGTCCTAATCGGGTGTGAAGGAGAAACCGGGGGAGTTTAGTGGGTAGTGGACGATTCAGTCTCGAGTCCCACACACGGCCGCGGGTCTAGCTAGCTTGCGGTTATGGTGCATAAACGCATTCTCCTCCGAGAAAAATAAAAAAAAAGGGGGACCGTTTATCGTAAGATGGGCTTTTTTGGAGGAGGATGTTTTTAAGCACCGTTGCGGGCTAGAAAAACCTACGACCTGAGACTTAAGGCGTTCGTCCCACTATCCATTGAACTCCTCTTCACACCCGGAAGGGAATAAGCTGATGCCCACTTCTTGGCAATTGAGCGGCCCATCATCAGGTGGTCTGCCAATTGAAATAACATAAAAAATAATTATTTCGATAATATTGAACCAGTATATTACCAATTCGAATAATAGCTAGTGGTCAATCCATGCGGGGCGCTAATCAATGATTATTGCTTAACACTAACCACTCCACACAAACACACCTAATTGCATTGACTGGATAACGATATAGTCTATTGAATGTGAATATTCTGCGGTAAATTTGTGTCCAGCCCTTGTGCCATATGTTCTCATAATTTTAAAATACGTTACTAGAAGAGAATCCCAGAGCTTCGTCGTCGTCTCGACGGACACTTACTTTTTTGACGGACACAATAATGTGTACTGGCTTAAACAGCACGTTTGTCAAGTGCGGATTAGTGATCACAGATCCAAGTTGTGTTTGTAAAATCCGAAACAATTTTTTTCCGACCTGGAAATCTACCAGGACCGCCAGGATCATGCCTCGGTAAAACCACTATACCATCAAGAGGCATTATTGTGAATGGCATAGTATAATAAAGTATAAATTATTGACGTACAATATTTTTATCCGCCAATTAACAAATCTACTTCCTTTCTACAAAGTAAGAAAATATCAACACCAGCATGAGATCCAAACTTAAACGGGGTATCTATCAACGTAATTCTAGTATAACGCATCCAACAAACAGCTGCAAGTGATCAAACCCATTGTTTCAATTGGTGTCTACACCGTTTCAATTGGCGATAGTTCGACCAACTGGCGTTTACACAAAGTTCCAGGTATCGTCGGCTAAACTATCACATAATTACGCAGCAGGCCGGAGCCAGTCCATGATTACGCAGAGCCTAATCAAGGATCATTGCTGCGTCGGGTGCATCTACGCAAACGGGCGAATTGACCACCCGCTTCGCATCCAATCAGATGCTCTCGTTTGCGATACGCTATATAGTTCTTTATTTTGGAATAATATCTATTAGTTATGCAATTGTTTTCTTTAAATATTATATGAGATTAGAAAATACTCTATTAAATCTTAGATCTAAAATATGTGAAAAGTCAGAAAAACACCTTAATAGCTTATTACGAGTAGTTACCGTAATTTGAAAATTTTCTGCAAAAATGCTGATTTTGTTTATTTCACAAAAACAATTAAAACTCAAAAGTTTCATATATTGTCTTTAAAATATTATGGTTTTCCCTAACTTCCTGAATCATCATGTTTTGGCACTAAATTTTTTTATCAAAATTAAAAAAAAGTATGTCTAAGAAAGTCAAAAGTATTTTATGTACATTCCTTCCGCTGAATATGTACAGAAACGGCATGAATTCCTCACAGAGAAACCCCGTCCCGCTCCCCGTTACCTTACCTTAAATGTATAATTTAATTAAATTGTTGGTTTAATAAAATAACGCATTGGAATGACTTAAAAAATCTCATTACTTACGCTCCCAAGCCCAAAGCCTTTCCAAAGGGCCTCAAATAAAGCGCCATTGACAGCATGCCCCGTATCTGTCCGCGTAATTTGAAACCAACGGATTCTTTCACAAAGCAGATAAATACCGCAGATATCCTCTTTGTAACAAAAGGTCGTGCTGCCGCTTTGTACATTAGATACTTTGGCACAGCTTAACAATGGAACATACTGGTACTGAATGTTTATTGTCGACTAGGTACACATGTGACATTAATGTCGAAACTGGATTGTACATATTATTTTATCGCATCGTGTTTACGTATCTGATAACCCGTCTGAATTTATACTAATTTTGTAGCTTTTATGATTTGTATCGATGTAAAAGAGATCGTAGAACATGCCAGATCAAAGGTTGTAGTTATTTTAACAAAGGTGATATAACTGCGAGTGTAATAGTGGTAGAGCCATGCTGTTTTACAGTACGAATGGGCCGGCTCGTCCGGGGAAGTACCACCGTCTCACATAACACCAGCGTAAAATAATAGTGACTACTATTGTGTTTCGTCTGGTTTGTGAGAGTGCCGGAGGCCCATATCCCCCCTTAAAAGGCCGGCAAAGCATCAGCGATCCCTCTGGTGTTGCAGATGTCCATGGTCGGCTGAGATTGCTTACATAAAAAAAGTGTTATTATTAAATGATAATTTATACAACTACAACGCAACGAGTTACTACTAATTATCAAGAGATGGCGCTACCTGTGACATAAAACGTGATAGAAGTTATAGCTTTTTTTAACTTAACTAACTGCCCCCTTTTACTAACACTATAAAATTATTATCCATTTCGGTCATTCTATAGTTACACAAGCACATACTTTCTATTCGATTCATTTATTTACTAATCATTCGTTTTTTTAATTTAATTCTTAATGTTTAGATCATTAAATGTTCTATTCACCGTTATCAATCCTTAAAATAACTATTTAAAAATAAAAACTGGAAAAATCTGTAGGTGCAACTTCCGCATTAGCAACTTTCCGGCGTCATTATCTCGGATTTCAAACTAAACTTCAGTTAGACATTCTTGCATTAAGGTGACAAGTTTACTTACCACGTTCCTCCATCTAGAATCTATCCTCCCTGAATAGTACTTCCTGATATTATCTCCTTGCGACATTAACGTAGATTGGTTAGTAGAATTAATCAACGCTAGTATACACCAGTAGATAATTATACGATAGATCTTGTAATTAGCCGTAGTATGGGTTATGTGGTAACGTATTGGACGAGCTTAGATTAGGTAGTGAAGCAATTGTATCGATGTTTTACCATCGATAGGTGACTTCAAAAGTCGATTACGAGTAATGACACATTGCTACAATTTTTGTCGAGTTCACACCTCTAATTTGCCGTCTAAATATACGCCATCTTTGCCTAGATGGAAAAAAGTGCATAGAAGTCTAAAAAGCCAGTTACATAAAGCATCGACTTTTGTAAAAGTAAGGAGATAAAAGACGTATTTAATGATTAAAGTGTATATAGAAATGTTAAGATCTAATTAAACCACTAAGAAACCAAATAATAGATTGAACAGAGTAAAACAGAATTTGAAAATATTTGAATTATTATCACGCATATTTGAACAATTTTAAAAATTATAAAATCGTGTACTCGCCCATTTTTTTACTTAATAAATTCCGCATTATATACGTGGTAGCTCTGACTTTCTGATCGTCCTACGATTTAATGTTGCTGAAACATCGATAACAGATAAAATCAGACTAACCCTAGCAATCTAGTTCTTAATTAGCTTAGTAAAATATTCTGTTTCTCCGAACTATTGCCTAACCGGAATGGTCTTATAAGACTATAAAAGTATGATGACATTATAAACTTTAATATATACCTAACTTAGTACTCTCTTTGTTTTTTGTACTTTGTTTTTAATTTATGTGGTTTACTAGTATATGATTAGCTTGGCGGCCTTCCTTGGCCTCTATCCTTGAAATCAAGTTATCGTTACAATGATGGGTAGGTGGTTTAATCACCACGCTTGCCAAATGCGGGTTGGTGATCACAAACCCGAGCTGTGTCTGAAAAAAGCCGACACAAAAAATATAATATAAAAATATTTTAGCTGGACGTAAATTTTCCGTCAATGATAACGCGAAGTCACTCGTGCCAAATAAAGCAAATAAACAGATAGGTAAAGACTAAATTATCGAGCTAAAGCGTCGTAATGGCGTATATTTGCGGAGTAAATTGAATTACTCCGAGATTGTTTAATTTCAAATGTAAATGTTTGCTACATTTAAATAATGTTTATTTATGATTTTACGGTCATGAAATGTAACTAAATTTTGCCCAAGAAACTGGGGATTGACGCAGTAAAGGCCGATATTATGGCCTGTTAGAGAGTTGTCGTCGTATTTTGATTACACTTTATTACGAAAGTTCATCATCATTTTAGGACGTCACGTCTTATGCGTCAGATAAGAAAGTCGAAAATGCCGTGTCAAATAAAGATATTTTGAGTTGAAAATACCTGTTAACCAAAATTATAGCAAGTCGTTAATTTTCTAACGTAATGGAGTAAGTTATTTGAGCCCAAATGTGTGCAGTAAGAAGAAGAACGCTTAAAATATTTCTTACATTCATTTTGTCATTTTCATAAAACATAATGAATAGCACCCAGGAATATTTATAATGTTTTCAGGCTTTTCTGTTTAGAACTTTTAGTCAGAATCCAAACTCGGGCAGTTGGAAGTATAAATAACATCTCATTTAGTAAAGGTTTAATTTTTATTTATTATTGGTTACACTGCACTGAGGTCTAGTTCGACAACTGTTAGATAAGTTCCTGGTAACTAATCTTAGCTTTATTTAAAACAACTTACCTTAATATTTTTTTAAACTGCCCTATAACGCTGTCTATTACACTTTAAACATGTTATTGAATAAAAACGTATCTAAATAAAACTAACCTAAAAACTTTAAAAAATTTGTTCATAACTTTATAAGAGATTATACGTCAGTCAGCCTTCAAAAATGGTATAAAAAAGTATTTTTTAACGTATTAGTAGACACACGTTAAACAAACAAACAACACTGAAAAAACTACACGGCTATAAATAAACAAGTTGTTGCTATTTACAGCCGAGTAACTCGCTTCGGAGGGAGCCTGCAAAGTTTGTTGCTAAAATTACACAAGTCAACTTTGCTAACGTTGTTGGTAATATAAACCCAGTAAGTTGGTCAAAAAATAGATATCCAAGGTTGGTTGCTTCTAACCTATTCACTCAGTAAACTTAGCAAACCTATTATCTATAGTGAATCGAGTCACTCTGTTAACAATAGCAAATTCAATCGGTCACTGCAACAACTAACTTGGTTAAAGAATAAACACAACTGTCGTCACAGCCAACGTGCTTTGTTGTGTTTAGCAAAGTAATTCAGTAGAATCAATTATTTTGCTTCGTAAAACTAGCTAAGTAGCTTGAATATTTTTAATCATGTATATTGGGTAGGGACAGCCAACCTACTTTGTTATTTCTACTCAATTCAAATTGGTATATATAGCAAAGTTACTTGGTATTATCAATCGTGTTCATTGGGTAACTACAATTAATATACTCGGCTATTTCTAGTCAATTAAAATTGGTATATTTAACCGAGTTACTTGGTATTATCAATCGTGTTTATTGGGTAACCGTAGCTAAAATACTTTGTTGCAAGTAAGTACCAATTTAAACGACACATATTAAGCTAGCGTGTTTTTTTATATCCCATAATCTATGGTTGATGAGACTGTAAAGCTGAACGTCTTTTACTATGGGACAAACTCTGAAATCGCGGAAAAAATCTGCTGTTTCATACAAAAATTAATAACAAAAAAATCACAATGTATGAAACAGCTGATTTTTTTCGCGATTTCAGAGTTGGTCCCATAGTAAAAGTTGTTCAGTTTCACCTAGAATTATGGGATACAAAAAAAAACAACTGACCTGTGACGTACGTAAGGCTTAATATACAATGTGAGGTCAGCTCATACTGAAAATGTGTAGTTCGATATGTTGTCGTTTATACCATTGTTACTCACTGTGCAGTAGGCAAAAATTTGGCATGTCGGGAAAAAACCAATGAAACGTTCTGCGTCTGTAGTAAAACAACAGATACATATTTTGCCGACAGACCAAACCGCAAAGGAACTGAAAGAAAATGATGTACATTAATGTTTGTTTTATTCTTTCTTACACGATACATAGTATGTCTGTCGTAACAGATCAAAGGTAACATTTAACATTTCAGGTAACATTACTGGTTAGACTCGTATACTCCTCTTAAATTGTACTTAGTCTTAAAAATATAGCTCAATATTTTTATCTTTGCTGCTTTTCTTGCGCGCCTTTGCCAGTTCAAATATTTTTAGCTTGATTGTGGGGAATTTTTCAGTTATTTCGGTAAATTATTGTCCTTTGTACAGGTTGACAAAATCATTTTCTAGCTGTGAACAAATAAATGAAACAAAAGTAAGTATACGAATATTTAAACTAAATCAGTAAAAAAATCTAAAAACTGAACTCTCCAGAAGATATCCTTCTTACTTTTATTTAATTAAAAAAAGTTTTTGTGTATGTCTTTGTCTACTTACGTTTAACTCTTCAATCCCGAACCGGCACGCGAGTGCCGCTTAACAATAGATTTTCTATTGTGTCTGGTTTTCTGGGGTTAGAAGGATTAATAACTTCAATATATTCTTCCAAATTCCATGCTGTGAGAAGATTTTTTACTCAATATCTTCTTTGTACTGTAAATCCTGCAAAACAATGCAAATCAATTTATTAAAGTATATTGTAACACTTAACTAATTATATCAATCAATATATATCAATATGCACCTTCAATGTGTCTGTACCACATACCACCACCACATTTTGGCTTTCATTATCCTGTAAAAAGAAAAATTTGTTACTATTATGATTTTCATACTGTGTCACTTGTGGGATAGGCAGAGAAAACAGACTGCGAATCATACATAACTCCTATGAATATCATTGTAATTATTGCTATATAACATGTTTATCGAATATAACTTAAAGCACATTCTACCCAAAAATTGAGTACTTTCATGCAAACATAATTTTAACCAGTTATGCTAATCACTGTGATATAAATGATAGGTGATAAATATATTTAAATGACTATTCATGTTTCCTATGGCCAGCAACTTAATCTTTTACAGTTTTCTTCATATTTTCCCATTTCTTTTTTAATACTTTGCTGCACCTAGATTAATAATTAATAATACTCCATTAATACTAGATTAATACTCCATTGCTTAGCAAGAAATAAACATTTTAATAATGTTTGCTTATATTAGAAGTGCAAAATAACATTATAAATACCTGTTAGTTGTGTTCTGGGAATTGAATTCTAATGCAATCTTATCCCATTGCGCTTGTTTTGCCAGGATACCGCATCACTCTTTTTATTTTCAATAATTTTAAAATATGTGATACATATTTTTTGTAAAACCTCCAACATAATTGTGAAGTTATGACTTCTTTTTTTGGGTGTATCCATATTATTCTGAAACAGAAAACGAACCTTTACGTTTTGTTTTAAAAATCAAAGCAAAGATCTTTATTAAAATACTTTAATTTACAACGATTCTATAAAATCTTTACGCTTGGAAAAGTTTGGAAATATTTTTAGGTAAGGTAACTCACATTATAAAATCCACATATAAAATAAACCGTGAAAATACTTACAAAGTAATTCTTTTTGGTAACCAATCCAAATACAGTAGATTCAGACTACGGCGGGATTGAAATACGCTTAGAATAATATTAATAACATATTCTAAGGAAATACGCCATTTTTAAATTAAGCTTCAATAAACATTTCCAATGTTAATTGCCGAGCTGTGCTTATTTACGAATAGATAATTAACTTGTATAATGTTCACTAATGCGTTTATTCAACCAAACACGTATACACTATCAGTTAATGGCAATATTAGTGAAAAATTATGATAGATTCACAGCTCGCGAACGCAGCACGAGAGTAGGAGCGACACATTGAGTAATCGATTCGTGGCTGACTGGCTGCACTGAGCAAGTAAAAAGACTGGAGTGGCGCGGCGGCCATTCTAGCCAACTATGATTGTTTAAAATTAAATAACTTACTTAACAATAAATAGATAAGTATGCTCGTCTATTTTTTACCGAACTTCATGTTTATTTTTAACCAAGTATGATTGTCTAAAATCAAATAACTTACTTAACAATAAATAGATAAGTATGCTCGTCTATTTTTACCGAACTTCATGTTTATTTTTAACCAAGTATGATTGTCTAAAATCAAATAACTTACTTATCATGAAATAGCAATGTAATCTGTCTATTTTTACCCGAACTCGGTGTCAATTTCTAGCCAACTATGATTTTGTCTAAAATTAAATAACTTACTTATTATGAAATAATAACGTTAGCTTGTCTATTTTTGCTAGTTTTTGTTAGGGGTAAAATTAAACGAGTCGGTTATTTAGAAATAAATAAGTACTTTGTAAATAACAACCAATCATTTTTAGCAATACTTGCTTCTATAATATTAGCAAAGCTCTATTGCCCATTTTAAATATGTCTTGGTTAAATGCAGCCGAGTAATTTTTAACAGAGCTAAATTGGTACTTTGCTAAAGCAAATTTTTTTCAGTGAAACAACAACGTTTTATAACTCCTGTCAGTGCGAGCATCGCGGCCAAAATAATAACATTGTAATTCAACAATGACTTACTGGACTTGAAAACTCTTTGTTGTTTTCTATTTTATTCCGGGATTTTAAGCATCCGAAATGAAAAGCTTTCGTCCGGGATTATAATTTTAATACAAATGCTGCTATTAACAAGAAAGAGCGTTGTACGAAACATCCACGTTGTGTTTTGATAAACGTTTTTTGTCTTTCTTCATATAAAAGAAAACATTGTTCTTTTTCGTCGTTAAAATTTTCTTTTACGCGCTTTATCCGGTCCGGTCTAATTAGAAATTAATTTTGACATGATTACAAATTTTTAAAAAAGACATTGAACGTTTTTTGGTATTACTCGTGCATGTAAAAACTATTAGGTATCCCAAGAAATATGAATAGGCCATACATTTAGCTGTAACTTTGGCTTCTGATTTATTAATATTCGTATGAACGAAGTAATGAGCCGCTAACGCCAAAACCGCGAGTTAATTTGTTTATTAACAAATATATATTTGACTACGACGCTTGACTTTAACCCTTTGCTGGCCAAGTAGAGCCTTATCTACCAAGGAATGCCTTTACTGGGCTTTTAAGCAATGTCATATATACAGATTTTTCGATGGATGTACTTTTTCAGTCCAGTCTACAAATCTTACTTCGAAATATACCATTTTTTTATATTATATGATCGATTTATTGTTGATTGATTAAGAAAACATGCAGATAAATATTATTTTATATCAAAAAACTAAAATACTTTGGTCCAGTCATGGGATACGAGTAAATGTGTAAATATATTTTATCAAAGACATTTGCCAAACATGCAACTTTCGCTTAAAAAGCATCTAAACAAAAGTAATTGAGATCTTGTACGAGGACAAATATCTGAAAAGAAAAAATGTTCAAGCAGCCCTAGGTGTGTTGTTTATGCCCTACTCTTGGTCGCAAAATATAAATGGTGTCAAAGTGACAAATAGTCTGCAGAAAGGCAGAAAGATACTCTTCGGCCACGATTTTTGTCGTTAAGAAAACCGACGGAAGACGAGAAAATAATATTTCATTCATCTCATTCGAACGTCAACAAAACTCAATATTAAGCATCAAGTCGAGAGACCTGAATCGATTAAATTATTTTTTTCACGTGCTTGTTAAAACTTTTTATGTAGATACGTACGTACAATATGAAAGACAGACTTCAAAAAAGATACGGAAAGTTATAAATTATCTTCAAAAGAGTTTATTTTTATTACTTTTTGAAATAAAACAATTTTTTTTCTAGATCTGTCATCAGCAAGACACGCAGCTCAACTGATATTTTTTTATAAAATGTTGCTTAGTAAATATTATGTTATCTTTACACGCTTAGCGCCTTTGACCTTAGTATCCGTCAGCATTTAGTAACGTCTGCTACTGAAAGTCAAACTGATGCCAAAGAATTTAGACCTAAGACCATACAAAACTTGATCACGCATTAAAAACCTCCTTGTTAAGCGAAGAGGTTCTTACCATCGTGAAATTAAGAAGTGAATCACTTTAATCGCGTCCAATTTAAAGTTCCCACAACAAAACAATCGAATTCCAATACAGTTGACGTCGAAGACTGTATCTGCAGTGATCTCGGGCGGGCTAATTGCGACCTCGGCGGAAAAGTGGGGGCAATTTGCCCTACATTCGACGAAATGCCGCTAGTGGCTACTTCTAAAAGGCTTTATTAACAGCAGACTGGTTAAAATTGCTTTTTTCCCTAATATTGTTACAATGCAAGTTACTTGTACACGGAAAAATCTGTTTTCTTTTCAGGTTATTTGATTTTTTCAGAAATAAGTGCAATTTTATTTAAAACCTATGAAATTTTCGTTCAGTGTATTTTTTAAACAAATTTTTATATAAAATTACAATAATATACAAAAAGTTCTCCATACAAAATGAAAACTTTTTATTTCTTACAGTACAATTAATAATGTGTCTTATATAAAATAACATGGCTGCTAAAAAAATATTAAATTGACAAAGCTATAATATTATAAGCCAGAGCTCAACGAAGTTAGTTTAGGTATATAGACTATACATTATTTCGAGTTACAAATTAGTGTTTCTTATGCTAACAGAGTTTGACACAAACGTACTCATATTTTATTCACGTAGATAATAGTGCCAAGTTGGACTTCATCACTTAACACTCATCAATATTAATTTAATTAATTATTGATGATTCTCGAAACGTTACACAATTGTTTATCTGGTCATCAGCAAACATAAAGGAATCGGTTTTTTTGTATTTCATAGCTTGAATGAATATACATATTTCCCGCCATGACCAGTCCTAATGTTTTGAGTAACCCATAATTTGTTTCATATTTAGGTTGGAATTTATTTTAATAGGGTGGCCTCAAACTTCGCTTATTAGGCATGAGGTATACAATTATGGGTTCATTCCACTATCAAGGGAGGGAGGTCTTACCGTAATCTCTCCTGTTTAAAGTTCTACTTCATTTTGGGAATCTAACCCTCAACCAAGTTTAGCACGACAAAACCATTGCTCAAGAATTTCTGTAAAAATTAAATTCTGATAAAAAGATTTTATACATTTTAATCTGTTATTATTTTCGACAATCGCTCAAAGAAAACAAAAGCCAATACGTTTTATGATATTGTGTTACTCTTACCAAAAAGAGTTATCTTTGCTTCGTATCGAGGAATTTAATTTGAGAGCTTCTCGATGTTTTTAAATTGCGAACGACCCACCTTTTTCCTGCTTGGGGCGGATCTCCTCGAAACCGAAGTAGCGTTTTTCATATGGGTAGGGTTAGGAACAACGGTAATTACTAGCCCACTAAGAGAGGTGTTGTATTTTATGGTTTAACGAATTATTTACTAAAATTGTTAAAGATTCGAATACTGAATTAGCTTGGTAAAGATCGTTCGAATTAATTGAATTTTTAAGATTTTCGGTCCTAAAATAAAAGTTTTATATTATAATGTAAATAAACGCTATTCAAAATTATCAATGTTGGTAAATAATGTGAAGTCGATAATTTAATAAAAACACATTATTAGTCAAAAATGATACTCTACGTTTTTAAAGTCTTTTCAAAGCCTGGATGTGAGTCCAACAAAAGCAGTAAAAGTAGTCAAGACTAAAAAAATATATTTTTTCAAATAAGGTGAAACTGAATAGCATCTCCGAGTTTATAGTTATTCCGAACAAGTTCAATAAATAAGAAGTACAGTCAATAACTACGTACATGCTACATCGAGCCATTCGAAATATAAACATGAACGAATGTTTGTTATCACCCATTTTGTAAATAGTCCCGATGCAAAATTGCTCAAGCCTTTTTTGCTAGCTGGGTCAAGTCGAGAGCAAAGCAACGTTTTTCTTGCGCCTAGGGCTGAATTATTAAGCGGGTTTCGAATGTAAGGTAACTACGTAAATATATTAGCTAAAGGTACGTGAGACATAAAAAAAGGATAGCTTCAAATTACTTTTTCGCTAACTTAAATGATACACGTGGTGCAGTGTTGTTAAATATTTGTTTTAGTGTAAAAAGTTATGTTAACTGGAATATAGTTTTGAGCAGAAAAAATCTTTTTAATATAGATTTACTTAAATACGAATAAGTTTTACACATATCTCTAGTCGTTCTTTCAGTAATGATAATAACGTATCTAGATAATAACGTATCTAGATGACGTATTGCTACATCTGCTGTCGTACATTAGATACTGTAGACAGATTTTTTGCTATAAAATTTCACCCCGTTGGGTCGGAACAGGAAACCGGAGGAGTTTTGTGGGTAGTGGGACGATCATCCCGAGTCCCACATACGGCCGCAGATCTAGTGAGCCTGTCAACATTTACGTCCATTTGGCACCTAGGTACCAGACCAGTTAATCTTCTTCCACAAAAAAAAAATCTAAAGTTTGATAATTTTAAATCAAACCAAATTTTATATTGCTATAATTTAATAAAGCCAAAGCTTAAAGCATCGTAAATTTTGTAGGCACGACAGACCGTATCGAAAAAAAGTACTATAATCTATTTCAATGAAAAACATCTTATTCAGAACCATTCAATGAACTGTCGAACTGTTTAAACAAACAAATTAATCAACTGAAATCCAGTCATATCGACTATTGATTCTAAAAAGGACTACCAGTAACCACACTATTTAATTGAAATATGCAGAAAATTGGTAGGTATTTGCGACATGACAGGCGCTGCGTTACATAAAGTACATAAATGTACCTACATAGCAAAATAAAATGAATAAGTGGAAAATCCCGACAATGAATATTAATTTATTGTACACACTTTTAACTAGTCTTCCTTTTTTAGGCACAATAAAATATTTTTACTCGTACTAATAATTATATAAAGTTACATGAAATAAGTAACTAATAAGCACATGACATACACGTTTGTAAATCAAACACACGACTCCTGGCGTCTATACGCCAGGAGTCCCTACCCTTACCCTACCTTTACCCTATGGTAAAGACACTACCAACCATATCATCAAGCAAACCAAACAAGGGAACTTAAAAGATATTCAAACCCGAAACGCCTGATCCATAGTTACCAAATGCAACATAGAGCCAAAAGAATAATGAAAGTGTGATTCAGAAGTGGTATCCAACGAAAATAAATCAATCGAACAACCGCCGGATTCCAGACAGTAAGAAAAAACAACCGCCGATCGGAACATAACACTAAATCACGGTAGATATCTATACCGGTATCCCTGAAATCAGTGTTCACTTAGGCCGTTCGGTCCGAGACATTATCCGTATTACGAGGACTTTCCCTCCCCTCAAGCTTCCCCTCACACGTCTAAATTAAAGGCTATTTATTTTGTCACCGCTTCCTCGGGGCAGCGGTCGATAAGGTGTTTATTAACACAACATCTGTTTTGTCTATTATGCCGCCGCAGTATCAGCTTACAGGAAGGAAAATTTAATATAACAGGCTGTTTTCTTCCACGTGTTCTTCTGGTTTGAGATAAGAATACTCATGAATTGAAATAGGGAACATGCACTATTTTTATTTTTGTCTTCATTTTAAAGAATTCCATGTAGAATAAACCACAGTTTAATTAAAAAATTAATACATTGTAATTTATCGGAAAAAATGCGGTTTTCAATTGACCGTTTTAATTTTCGCGCGAAAACGGACCTATGGTTCCGATGACATGAATGACGTCACTCAAGTCTTGTCACTGCCTCACTAGTCGAGTGGTCGTACTTCACTGTACTTGTTCGTCGCTGGCTTTCATACTTTTGCATATTTTTTCGAGTTTTGAAATATTTTTTTGTAAAAAATTTAAAATGGACTATCTATCAACATCAGGTGATCATAACAATACCACTAATATTCCGAAAAAAACCGTGTTTTATGCCAATGTGGACATTGGCATAAAACACGAGTCAACACGGTCAACACACATCTATTTCAACAAAGTTTCCAAATTAATTGTTTTTGACAGGACCTTCTGACCCAAAACTGAGAAAAAAGTGGTTTCAAGCTGCGAAAATACAAAGTTTAACAACTATGATTTATACATACCGTAGTAATTTAGTCCCTTTCATTTCTACCCTTAAAAACTCTGCACTTTCGACAAATAAAGTTAGAACCATGTCAACACTAACTCTTGGTAAATTCCTGGAGTCTGCTTTGATGAACCCAACTTCCATATTTATTACAAAAACGCAATTAATATTCCGATAAAATAATATTTACTTTTTCAACCATATAGACCGACAAACTTATGTGTTCCGGTGGCCAAAATTGGAACTACGTGAAATGCAATGCAAAAGCGTTATTTATTGACAGTTCTATACTGACAATAGCGACGCCGCCCCATCAGAACAAATAAGTTTGTCGGTCTAACGTCAAATAAGTTGATTGCTGTTTTAAAATACGTTTCGTTTCAGTTATTTTTAATTCGTAACTACAGTTAAAAAACAACACTATGTAAAATAAAAATGTTGCAGTGACCTTTCTTTTATATTATTTTAACATTTTAGTCATAAAATTTTCATAATTATTATATACGCATCTTCCCTATTGTCTTTATTGAGGCTTTGTTATGTCGGCATTTATTTGAAGAGTGTAAAAATGTTATTTATTGAAAGAAATACAATTTATATTAATATCGAGAATAATATTCAATTCACTACTCATTAAAAAAAGTTTGTTTTTCTCTCTTATAAGTCAAGTTTCAATGGCTTATTAGCAATTAACAATAATTATGATTATCACGACGCTTCCTGTTTTAGGATCAAATAAGATATTGGAATTCATGTCTGAAAGTATCTGGGGGCACGGCAGTGCCCCCGCCAAGTCGAGCGCGAAGCAAACACTGCCGTACCATCCTTTACTGGAACCATTTCGCCGCATTTTCAGGCCCCTATTTGAGAACCTCTGGGTAAGACCAGAACGCAGAAATTTTCGTCATTTAGTAAGCTATAATCACATACTTAAAATCCAAAATTTCAAGGCTGTAAGTTATTTAGTTCCGAAGTTAAGCGAAAGCAAAGTTTCGCATTTATGACAGACACTCACTCACTCACTCACTGATGATCATCATAATAGAACTAGTACTTTCCATAAACTCAGAGAGCTGAAATTTGGTACAGAGTTAGGGTTTAATGGCCACATAAAGGGAAAACTATAAACACTAGTATATTTGAAGATCTGGAGTACCTGGTGACCCTGATTAGAAAACACAAGAGCCCAACCAAACTATTAGAGATCGACATATACCGCCTTTACAAAAAATACTCAACTTGGTGAGCCGCTTCATTTGGTGGTGGGGGGGGGGGGATGGGAGGGGAAAGGGGGATGGGGGAAGGGGGATGGGAGGAGGGATGGGAGGGTGAAGGAAGATGGGAGTGGGGACAGGAGGGGGAGGGGGGATGGGAGGGGGAAGGGGGATGGGAGGGGGAAAGGAGATGAGAGGGGGGAAGGGAGGGGTGATTGGAATGGGTGGGGGTATGGGGATATTTATGGGAGGGGGAGGTGGGGGATGGGGATAGTAGTACCTTATTAATCCTATCCACCTTCTCCCTCCTATCCCCCTTACCCTCCTGTCCCCCTCCTATCCCTTTCCCCCTCCTGACCCCCTTCCCAATACTATCGCCTTCCGCCTCCTTTTTTTTTTTTTTTTTTTTTTTTTTTTTCGGAGGAGAATGCTTTTATGCACCATAACCGCAGGGTAGCTAAACCTGCGGCCGTGTGTGGGACTCGAGACTAAAGCGTCCACTACCCACTAAACTCCCCCGGTTCCCCTTCACACCCGATTGGGACGAGCCGGTGCCAGCGTTAGCTATTGACCAGCCCATCCCCGGGTACCCCGACTTGAGAGGCCTCAAGTCGAGGTGGCGCCTAGGGAGGGCCACCCGAGAAACAAGGTGACCCTCAGACTTGGCTCGAGCGACCTGTGCAATGCGGACGTTGGGGAGCTACCCCCGCCCGCAGGTCAACCCTCAGGCCGGAGGAGGCGTGCTAAGTGAGCTCGCCTTCTCTGGCCTGGCCGTCTGCGCCGGAGGGGAGCAGCGAGGGGGTCGTCCTCGCGCTCCCGCTCCGCTGCCTCCTTCTGCGACATTACTTGCTCGCAGAAGGAGGCGGCCGCCTCCCACGCTCTCCTGTTGGCGACCATGGCACGAACCATGGTCGCCAACGAGAGGTGTCCACCGCCTAGCGCCGCGATTAGTTCGCGGCGCTCGTGTCGCCAGGCCGGGCACTCGATGAGTGTGTGCTCGGCCGTGTCGTCGGGAGCATCGCAGTGATGACACTGCGGCGTCTCCTCCCGGCGGGGGACACGGTACAGGTAGTGTCCGAAACTTCCGTGTGCGGACAAAACCTGCGACAGCCGGTAGGTGAGGCAGCCGTGCCGGCGTTCCACCCACTCCCTCAATACTGGACGAATGGCCTCAATCGTCCAGTGGCCGGCACTTGGGGCTTGGAGAGCCTCAGTCCATTTGGCCAGGGCCTCTTCCCTGGCCTGGACACGACCCAGCGCCACCTCCTCCAAGCTGGGTCGCTCCCCCCGCATCCTTGCCGCGACCCGGATTCGATGCACCTGGGCCAGAACCAGGGCATCGAATTCCCATGGGGTTGTGCCTGCTAAGACGCAGGCAGCCCCATGGGAAACTGTGCGGTAAGCCCGCACAGCACGAGTCGCGATGACCCTCTGCGGTCTCCGCAAAAGGGCCTTTAGCGAGGAGGAGAGGCTCTCCGCCCAAACAGGGGCTCCGTAAAATGCCATCGACCTTATCACCCCATGATAAAGCCGACGGCACCCAGGTCCTGGACCCCCCACGTTGGGGAGGACCCGTCCGAGGGCTGCGGCGGCGGCGCACAGCCGTGGAGCGAGGAGCTTAAAATGCTCCTCGAAACTCCACTTGGGGTCCAGGGTCAAGCCAAGGTACTTAAAGTGCGCCTCGACCGGGACCCGGACACCCTCCACCCGGACTTGGAGCCCCTGTGGGATCCTGCGGCGTGGGGCGACGAACGGCATGGCCCTCGTTTTCTCGAGGGCCACCCTCAACCCCAGGGAGCGGATGCGCCGGACAACCAGAGAAGTGCCGACCGACGCAAGGTGGACCGCATCCTCCCAATTGCTCGCCCTCGCTGCAACCAGGGTGTCGTCCGCAAAGCAGACGACATCCATCCGCGGCAAGAGCAAGCCCCGCAGGACCCAGTTGTACGCCAGGTTCCATAACAGAGGCCCGAGTATGGAACCCTGGGGTACACCCGCCGCCATCGGCCACGTTTGGACGCGCCCCTCCGCATCCACGTAGAGGACCTTCCTGTTACGCAGGTAGGACTACCTGCGTAACAGGAAGGTCCTCTACGTTCCACCCACTCCCTCAATACTGGACGAATGGCCTCAATCGTCCAGTGGCCGGCACTTGGGGCTTGGAGAGCCTCAGTCCATTTGGCCAGGGCCTCTTCCCTGGCCTGGACACGACCCAGCGCCACCTCCTCCAAGCTGGGTCGCTCCCCCCGCATCCTTGCCGCGACCCGGATTCGATGCACCTGGGCCAGAACCAGGGCATCGAATTCCCATGGGGTTGTGCCTGCTAAGACGCAGGCAGCCCCATGGGAAACTGTGCGGTAAGCCCGCACAGCACGAGTCGCGATGACCCTCTGCGGTCTCCGCAAAAGGGCCTTTAGCGAGGAGGAGAGGCTCTCCGCCCAAACAGGGGCTCCGTAGAGTGCCATCGACCTTATCACCCCATGATAGAGCCGACGGCACCCAGGTCCTGGACCCCCCACGTTGGGGAGGACCCGTCCGAGGGCTGCGGCGGCGGCGCACAGCCGTGGAGCGAGGAGCTTAAAATGCTCCTCGAAACTCCACTTGGGGTCCAGGGTCAAGCCAAGGTACTTAAAGTGCGCCTCGACCGGGACCCGGACACCCTCCACCCGGACTTGGAGCCCCTGTGGGATCCTGCGGCGTGGGGCGACGAACGGCATGGCCCTCGTTTTCTCGAGGGCCACCCTCAACCCCAGGGAGCGGATGCGCCGGACAACCAGAGAAGTGCCGACCGACGCAAGGTGGACCGCATCCTCCCAATTGCTCGCCCTCGCTGCAACCAGGGTGTCGTCCGCAAAGCAGACGACATCCATCCGCGGCAAGAGCAAGCCCCGCAGGACCCAGTTGTACGCCAGGTTCCATAACAGAGGCCCGAGTATGGAACCCTGGGGTACACCCGCCGCCATCGGCCACGTTTGGACGCGCCCCTCCGCATCCACGTAGAGGACCTTCCTGTTACGCAGGTAGTCCCCCACGATGGTGCGTAGGTAGAGGGGCACCTGATGGAATTTAAGTGCCTCCTCTATGCACTCATGGGGGAGGATCGCCTTCCGCCTCCTGGCCCCCTTCCCCCTCCTGACACCTTCCCCCTGCTATCCACCTTCCTCCTCCTATCGCCTTCCCCCTCCTATCCCCTGTAGATTCTTCATTAAAACAAGTGTTTTATATTTAATATCACTTTTATTTTACTTATTGCCATGCCTTGCTTCTGGCGGTAAATCTAAATGTGTCAACCATGACAAGTGACAGCTGTCATATACATTATCAGACGCGTTCAGATATCCACATCCCCCTACCCCCTCATATCCCTTTTCTGACAGAAAATGTAATAAAATAAATCAATACACGTTTCTACAAAAAGAAGTGAAATCCCACCAAAAACATTCTGTAAAAAACTAGCCAAGTCTCGATGGAGCTGCTTGTTTATCTCTAAAAAGTAATGAAATCTAGACAAAGTCGTGCCAAGTCTAAGGTTCCTTACTGCGATTTCTTTATTATTATTATAGTTAATGTTGTGTGACTTGGCCGTTAAAGGGTACACAAGGGTACAAAATCAGGTAAATTGACTTGTACCCACTAACGTATTCAGAATGCTCAACGGAAATGTTTAGGTTGAACATACTTTATACGTCAGTACGTTGAAATACGAGTACGCAGCTTTATTAAGCCTACAATTGGCTGGGTGTTGAATCAACGTTTCCCAAGTGGCAATTTTCCATCGTCAATGGGTAGCGGTTCTGGCGACAGATTGGTGCAATGGAGTAATGGAGCACCTGGTTTTGTACCCTTGTGTACCCTTCAACGGCCAAGTCACACAACATTAACTATAATAATAATAAAGAAATCGCAGTAAGGAACCTTAGACTTGGCACGACTTTTTCTAGATTTCATTACTTTTTAGAGATAAACAAGCAGCTCCATCGAGACTTGGCTAGTTTTTTACAGAATGTTTTTGGTGGGATATTATTCATATAAAACAAAAATAAATATACATGACGTGTTATTCTAGGAAACATCGATACGAAAATCTCAAACATTCTCACTCTGCTGCATTCGCGTTTCAAATCACAGTATTTCAAACTTAGTCTTATAGCAAAAATCCAGCACACAATAAATACAAAGGACTTTTACTCCGAACGCCCGAGACAAACGTGCGCAGTCTATGCATATACTTACCTACAGATGTTGTTTTGCAGGAAATACATTTCCAGATTTCGTAATTTTTGTTCTTTTACCGCTTAGCATAACCCGGCCACTACGCTCATATGTAGCTTGCCGCCGGGGGGTGTTGTAAAAAATGTCGCTCACACGAAATTGCTCTCAAATCTAGGAAAAACTCAAACGTTGGCAAAAACTGTGGGAAAATGCACGCCCGATGGGTTCGCTCCTGTTTATACAACATCAATATTCAAAGCCAGTAGAAATCTGCTGTTACGCCACGGTATGGCTTGCGCGTGGCCCCGTTAAGAGATACCAATACCATTACTTAAACGATTGTGATCGAAGGGGATGGTAACAAATTTGTTGGGACTGTCGTACGATTCTAAAAAATACGATCTGAAAAAATATTCGTTCTATACCATTTATAAGTGTTATATTTACACACTATAGTGTGTTAGTATTCCTATAAGATGTACTATTTAAAGGAACAGTCAATAAGTTTTGCCATCATTTGAACCAGAATATAATCGGTGTATTATTTTTTGTTTGTAGTTCTTTATTAGTTCACATGTAGTGTCGTTATGTAAAAAATGGTATAATGAAGGTTACATCAATAATCCTTATTTGATACCCCGAGCATATTACGTGGCTTGATATGATAGTCTGTCAATTAAAAAAAAATCGTTCATGTCTTTGTTAATATAGAGTGCCTACAAACTATCGGTATTTTAGAACTATTATAATACATACGAGTAATTATAATATTCTGTGAATATTATAATAATACTTTTATAATATTCTGTGGTATCGGGATGAAACATTTCTTTAAACTCTGAACGTGTACTTAACAATTCATTCAAATTAATACTAAAATAATATACATAGTTTTAACATTTCTGAACCGGTAGTAGTCACTATAATAAAATTGTCGATCCATAAGTAGGTAAATCTTTTAAGTCTAGATGAATAAAGGCTATTTTGACTTTGGCTAAGCTCCTGTCATCAAATTAGTACAAGCAGACAAATATAAAAAGACCTGAAGACGCATTTCAACGTCCAATTTCAATAGTAAAGTATTATAAGCAGAAAAGGTACGGAGCACTTACTCCGATCCTTATTTATACCAGGCTTAGCTCCTGTGTTTATGCAGCGGGCACGGCTGGCTGGTTTCTTCGACGACAAAATGCACTCACGTCCCGTCCCCGGCGCACTCAGCCGCGAACGCGAATGCACTAATATTATTGATCATGGACCTATCCGAATACTAGTTTTCTGCTTTTCCAGTTTGATTCGGCATGTCATATACGGAAGTTGATTTGAATAGCATTATTCAGGTTGGTGTATTGACAGAATATAGGGGTCGGACTTGATCTTTGAAGAAAACATTCTAGATTTTGATTTATGGTTAGGTCAATTTAGAACGACATTTTCTAAAAAATAAAAAAATTTGCATAATAACCTGCTTAGTTTTTTCAATGTAACTGGCATCAGAGTTACGATTAATTTGACAGCAATAAAAGCAAATATTTTTAAAAAGGAATATCAAAAAGTTTTAAAAAGACGTTGACCTTTTTTATTTTAAAGAGGCACTGGCAATTACAATGCTTCTGAATTTTGACAGCAATAAAAAGTAAATTAAATTTATTTATTTTCTTTAATGGCGTAGGTATGTATAGATTTCTTCTGAATAATTTAGCCAGCATTAAATTTTTTAAAACTTATAACCTGCTTGGATATTAATTTGATGTAACCTTCGTGGTTATTTTGTTATTTTAAAGTAGCACTGGCAATAGTGCCACAAAAGTTTGACAGTAATAAAAAGTAAATTAAAAGTTTTGTTTTTCTTTTACATACATATATTATGTAGCGTTTCAAATTTTTCTGAAGGTTTTTTCCTAGCGTTTTCTGTGACACTGCTGCCGGCTAGGTATTCTTTGAAAAGGTTGTTGCTATTACGTTTCTTCATTCATCTTGACTATCTATTTACGCAGTCTATATAGATATAAAGTAATTTCTTTTTTCAAAAATTCCCTCTTCCCTACACATTTCCGGGATAAAAAGTACCCTATGTTCACCGGGGATAGTGTAGCTTTCGAACAGTGTAAGAATTATTCAAATCAGTTCAGTATTTTCGGAGCCTATTCAATACAAACAAACAAACAAGCAAATCTTTCCTGTTTATAATATTAGTATAGATGTCCAAATCCGGGTTATAAACTATACGTGTGCCAAATTTGATCTAAATCCGTTCAGCCGTTTAGGCGTAATTGAGTAACAAACATCTAAACATCAAGACTTTCGCATTTATAATAGTAGGATCTCTGTCTTAGCCACGTGTGCATTTAAGGTAGTAACTATAGTATTTTCCATCTAAGGGGAAAATTGTAAATACGATAGAGAACTCGATATTATTAAGTAGTAGCAGGATAACAACGTACTGCGAATGTTGTGTCACGATAATCGTGGTACCAAGCGTAATGTCCTAACAGATATTATATTCTAAAACAAAGCTTGAATTAGCAGAAGTGAAATCAAATTCTACTAGTTATCCATATATCCATAATTCTATCTATCCATCTATTCTATTTCCGAAAATAAAAATTGAGTTGTTAAATAAATTTTCTTCTGTTTTCCATACAATGTTACATAGATTTACCTTTGAATTACTCAGAGGTAGGCAAAAAAAAACGATTTTCCCTTTACCCTACGCCCAACAGGCATGCTATCGATCTCACGCACACGGCACCATGAGTCACGACCGGGTTTCGAACCTACAAAATAATAAATCACAGTCTCCATTTCCACGGGGAAGTCAGTTATCTATCATTCATAGACACGGTTCTTCTCTTAAAATCCATCCATATGTATGATATCCGTTCCGTCCATTAGGATGTACCATTAGATGCGAGGAGTAAAAAATATTTTGGTGTGGCCTTTTGGAATTTTAGGCAACGTGCAAATTAATAAATTAAAAGTGTATTTATTAAGACTTTGAAAAACAATATTATTAAGAAAACTTAAATTGAATTTCTTTATTTCTTGATTTTGATTTCTATATTTTTAAGTGTATCTTAAGTGACATGACTTTAATAATAATTAATAGAGCTCGCATTTTAATGCAAAAAATTCAGACTTATTTTGGCGTAAAAAATATTTGTCTGCACAAAGATTCTTTGAAAATATTTATCTTATTTAACTATTCCGTCTCCAACGTCTAGCACATTTCTATTAGTAAATTAATCCACAAGAAAATAAGGCTCAAAGTAGGTTACTGAATCATTAGTGTCCCCCCCCCCTACTGGGAGTAGCTTTCATCAAGGCGTCACTTCAACAGACTGGAAATACAAATATTCAGCAGCAACCGCTGGCTGATATTAAAAAGAAACAATGTATTATCATCTGCAGTGCGACTTATAAATCTTGATGAAAAGCAAATAATTACTTTGCAAAGTTAACAGTCCTAAGTCGAGTTTTATAACTTACAAGATTACTAGAGCTTGGCTTTCCAACGACTTTGGCGTCGGTAAAATAATACAGACGTATTCGGTTAAAGCCAACAAATTCAAATAATCTACTTCTTATGAAGACCGATTTGGCGAATTGTAGAAAGACTACTGAAGGAAGGTCACGTACAAATATATTTTATTTTTTGTAGCCATGCAACCCGTCTGATAGTAAGTTGCCACTACCTTACTGTGCTGCGATACTGTAGCATTTGGATCACACACTCGATTGCTTTACATTTAAGTTCACTGGAACACTGTTATAAAATAAACATTATGAAGGTTGTTAAAATAGTTTGCAATTACCAAAAACTTTTACAATTTGCGGGTTTGATCCACGTAAAGTACGGACACTTGTGTATAAATATGTCTGTTTGCATCGGTTTGGATGTCACTACACTATGTATAAACTGTACACTGTATTAGGTAAAAAAATCAGTCATGGACATGACTTACTTTATCCGTTGTTTGGCATACTAATCAGCGTTGCCAGACGTCCCGATTTGTCCCGCGCGGGACAGGCTCAGTCCCGCTTTTCGGGGAGAACTCGACCGTACGTGCAGAGTGCTGAGAAAGAAAAGAAAAGCGCGTACCGCGTGTAATGAAGATAAGTGTGTGGGAGAGAGAGGCTACTTGACATGGCTACTTTTGCTATCTATTGTCAAGTAAACGTAATTTTAAGTCAAATAAAAACATAAATATTTGAAAACCTTTGATTAAATACGTTTTTTTTACTATGTCCCGCTTTTGACGGAAGAATCCCGCTATTTTCACTCAAAAAGTACCAAAGTCCCGACTCCCGAAAAATAAAAACTGGTAACGCTGATACTAATGCACAATTATTTAAGTTAGTTTTGGGCAAGATTGCGTTGTGTGAATGCTGTTCAAGGATATTTAAAATTTAAACTGTGCTTTAAACATAGTTGGGCTAAAACCCTTTGCCTCCATCATTAGTTGTCGAACGTCAAGCCTAGTTCAAAGGTATTCCCGTAGGCGAACAGTTGAGCTTGCTACGTGAGCACTTATCCCAAATTAGTAAGGTTCAGAGCAAATGGTTTTCCAAACACGCGATCGAGTGTAAGGGTTGAACGTGCAATTTTAACTTTAGTCTCTGAATTGTTTATTATACCTAGTGTTTTGGCTTAGTTCTCGTACTTATCTGAGTTGGCAAGGATTTTTGTATTGAGTACTGTAATTTTGGGTTATTTCGGCTACCTACTTCATCGCTTATTTTTAGAAATCTATAAAGTGTTTGATAATAGTTTGTGTGCGTGTGGTGATGCTAGTTTTGTTTGATTATTATGAGTAGAAAGTTATAATCATATTATTATGTTTAACCCTTTCAACGCCAATGTCTGATATATCAGACAAACCATTTTCGTGCCCACTACGCCAATGACTGTTATATCAGACATTGTATTTTTACTTGCCTGAATGAGTTGAGTATAACTTAATAATTTTTTGGAATTTTTTTTTAATGGTCGTGGCGTTAGGGGCACCATTTTCGGAAAAAAGCGTGGCGGGGAAAGGGTTAAAAATATAGCAGTTACTTTATTTATATTTTTCTAAATTTAAGCCCACGTTAGGGTTAGTTACCCTCCAAAGCTAAAGTAACACAAGCACGATATACAATTTTACTTAATTTACATAATATTTTAACGTCCTTTTGTTTTGGTAGCATGCTTACTTGCTTGTTATCAATCTAGGTCATGCGTTTAGAAATAAGCCTAAGACTGATATTGATAACGGGTGGGTCAACACACGATTTAATTTGTCAAACTTACCTACTTCGAGTTAATTGCCACCATCAGGCATCAGGTAAGTGATGACTGGTTTCAATGAAGAAAGCTTGGCCTTTACAAAAAATATTAATATAACAAATAAATCATAGCCATCGGGCTAATCAAAGTCCTTTTTTTCACGGTTGCTGGCTAATAATATTTTTTTTTAATATCACATCAGTTGGCAGACAGACACGCAGCCTACCTGATGGTAAGCGGTAACTGCGGCCTTATTCCATTAAGGGAAACCTCATCTGATCTTCGAGCCTTTTAATTTTAAATATACTGGCTCCCAAATTAATATTGCCGGAACATAGTCAGAGTTGTTATGGCGGCAGATTTCACCTGTGTAGTTTGAATATATTCAAACTACAGAATTCCATTAGTCTTTTTTAAGCAACTTAGACACAATAATAAATGATGATTTAAAACAATTTCGTCATCGTCATTTATGTCACAATTTGGTTGAGTTGTTACGTTTGCACATGCTCCACATTAGCTTGAGCACTTAATTCCATGCAAGCGAGCAAGTGTTAAATTTTTTCATTTTCAATTAGAAATATTACTAGACAAATACATTTTTCTTAGTCTTTTTGAGGCAGAGAATATTTCGTGGAAGTCATTCTCCTCGTAGTTCCTAGTAAAAAAATAGGCTATGAACGTAATAATAATAGCAATAAATTATTATTATTACATAATATTAAGTAGTGTTCCGACGTTTCACATCGGATAAATATCCTTCATTTGAAGAACTCAGTAATTATTTTCAAGAATTTTCAAACCCAACCTTGTTTAAATCGATTTGTAATATTCCAACTTTACAAATCGATTAAAACAAGAAATAGGATATGTTATAAAATAATAACGTCTAAAACAAAAAATCTTAATAAACCGCGAACTAATCCGTTTAAGTGTGTGTTATTTAAGGATGTATGATTTCAATTTATCAGTTCTTAATTTAAATAACTAGAACTTTTTTTTACTTTCCCCGACACCCACACCCCTTAAAGCATTATTTAGTCACCAGGCTTTCGGAAAGTTAAAATCCTACGCGTAGGAACATCCATTTTAAATTAGGACGAGTAGAGATGGTGCGTGAAATCCACCAGCGCCAAGTTAAGCCCATTGTATCTGACCGAACTCACTCAGTCGTCCGTCACTGGGCATTGGGTATATTCGACCACTAAGAGATCACAATAACTTCACAACAATAATAGAGCTGGATCAGTAAGGACTTGAACCAAATAGCCCTTTTAATAATAACTAGCTTTTGCTAATTATTTGTCTTATTAGATCTTGGGATTCGGTCATTTATAGAAAAAGTAATCTATGTGTTTATTCCGGCAAATAATCTGTGTTAAATTGAATTGCTTTACACGCAATTATGTTGATTCTAACAAACTATTTTAATTGATATTTTATTAATTTTACATAGGACTTCATCAAGTAAAATACAATTAAAGCATAGGGATAAAAGAAATCTATCACGAAAAAAGCAAATTAGCATACTATTATGTTGTTCAGTGTGTTTATTTAAAATAATATTATAGTTTTTTAAGACCACATCTTTTAATTCTACAATATAAAATACAAAAAACGATTTTATTAAACACCTTCCAAGATTATTAATAAACACAGCTACATTTTTTTTCATTTAAAACCAAAACACTTACTCATAGAAGCTTAAAAAATGTTCAACCCGAAAATACTATAAAAATAAATCGCCTCTAATCCTTAAATTAGATACAAAATAATTTTCCCACAAAAAATCAACACTAAACAACTCATAATCCACAATAAAAACCGTCAATATAAATTCTATAGCCGAAACATTTCCCTCAAAACGATCGACATTATATTTCCAAGAAAAAGAATCAACCGTGTTAAATCAGTTTAGTACCAAGCGATCGCCGAAAATAGAGAACGAAATTTCTGTTCACTAAATTCATTTGTTGGCCCGAATAAAAGTTTTTTCCGCTTCGGGTTCTAAAACCGTCTGTTGTGAGCTCCGGACGTTTGAAATAAAAGACGGATCAGTGTGAGTTAGACACGCGGTTTTAGAATTCCGTACCTGTATTAACAGTGTCTGAAAGAGCTCGTCCTGACTGACATTTTATATTGAGGTCAGGTGAGAAGATTTGGAAATTATCATTGATATTTGGTTATAAGGCTAATATTGAAGGAATATACATCTAATGGGGGCTTATATTAGCCCCATTATAACAAATTTCTAGGTTTCTTATGGGTGTATAACAAGTATTTTTCAACGATGGATATTTTTTTCCATATTTATCGTATTCTTCGCTCTCAATCTGAACGATTGAACAAACTATGCAGAACATAATCTCAGTGCACAACTGAATGACAGATTCCTTATTTTCTACTCTAACAGCTCTATGGGATAGTGAGCCACACGACACGACTGTTAAAATGTAAAGGGCCACGAAAAAAAAACACCTTCAAATAAATATTATTATTATTACTAGCTAGCTATTTTGACGAGCCATTTGGTGTAATGGTCGGGAAGTCGGCTATTACACCAGAGGTCGCGGGTTCGATCTCCGCACGGTACAAACATTTTGTGTGCATGAACATGTCTGTTTGTATCGGTCTGGGTGTTTCTATGTATAATATGAATGTATTTACAAAAAAAAGTATATGAGTAATGTTTATCTGTTGTCTGGCACCCATTGCACAAGCTAATGCTTAGTTTGGGGCTAGATGGCGCTGTGTGAATAATGTCCAGAGATATTTAGCTGACCCGGACACCTTCGTGTCACTTACCTCTTAATAATATAAATTTTAATTTAAACCCTATTTTTTCCATATTTTCTATCGTTTATACCTTACCTGGACTTCCACAAATATTTCAAGACTAAAATTAGTTAAATCTGCTCAACTGTTCTCGAGTTTTAGCGAGACTAACGAACAGCAATTCATTTTAATTTATATAGATGTTTCGTCCATATTATTGTTCTCGTCCACTTTAATGATAACATTAATTACGTGGACATAATGCTATTTCCCTCAACCAGAACATACATTTTACATTCCAATACACACAAATTATAAGGGAACGTTATTATGTACCCTTGTGTGCCTTCATAACCACTAATTTTATTTACAAACCTC
The DNA here is from genome assembly GCA_949319885.1 of Mecyna flavalis. Classification (NCBI taxonomy): domain Eukaryota; kingdom Metazoa; phylum Arthropoda; class Insecta; order Lepidoptera; family Crambidae; genus Mecyna; species Mecyna flavalis. The sequence goes on from OX439426.1 coordinate 9,435,325, forward strand.
TGCTTCTTGTATGTGGAAACCATTTTACAAATTTGTAAATCCCAAGGGCAGAAAAGGGTTCAAATTGTCCAAATCATAAATTAATACACAACTAGCTTCCACGTGTAAGGACGATAAAAAGTACCCTATGAGTTATTTTCGCGTATGTAATATTACTGTAAAAATTCTTCTAAATCCGTTCGGTAGTTTATACGTGAGAGAATATTATGATTATGTAGGTATATTAAATATTGGACCACATCACATACATAGATCTGACTCCAAAGTAAATAGCGGAAGCACTTGTGTTATGGTTATCACATACAACGAAGGTACCCCAAAAATATATGGTAACAAACATCTATCCATCCATTCTCACAATCATTCACTTATTACGCGACAGTAAGCCAAGGTTTATCTTGTCCATCGGCAAATTTATTGTGTGCTTTAATTTCAATTTCTACAGAAAAAGCGATGCTTTAAAAAGCATCTAATTTTAGGCATAAATAATATAAAAGGTTAAAGCAAAAATTACAAGCAAAATGTTTTATTCTTGTTAATTTAAAAGAAAAATAACAACTACAGAAAATAACCCTTTTTAAGTATAGGCGGAACCCTACACCTCGGATCGGACGGAGACCGTCCTACAATAGCTCATCGTGCTCCCTAATACTGCAATTAGAACGGAAATACTATAGTGAAAAGATTTGTCCCTCACTAATGAAGGAAGGCTAAGCTTCCTAGACGTCCCGCCTTTCCAAGGAAACGCTTAATGTTCCATTATTTACTGTTCCGTTTTGTTATTAGACTAATTAAACGGTAAGTCGACCCGATCTTGTCGGTGGATCTTTGGTTTTTGTATTTTTACATGAAAGAAGGAAGAGTTGTGCAATACGTTAGGAACATAAAATTAGTACTGAGGTCGTTAAGAAATAGAAGTAGACATTAGGTCATAAAATAATTTTACTGAAGGATTGATAATAAATGCAAAATATCAATAGTTTTCAACAGATTTTGGGTAAGTACTTTGATTAATGTGATCTGTGAAGCTATGTGAAGCTGTTTACGCTGTTTCTGATTCTGAAATTTTATGAGTCTTTGGTCAACTCATCCCACTCGATCTCATCCCGCGGGATGAGTTGTCATAATGCAATTTTTGAATCGAACTACTCATCCCGCTGATATATTTTACGTCTTGTACGGACATGAAAAAGTGATTTTATTGAGATCAAGCAAAAAAGGCTCTTTATGTAATGGCAATCAAACGATCCCTTTAGGCCTTGTCCAGAACGGCGAATTTTAACGCGCGAATCGAGCCAATTTCGCCGCTAAACTCGCGCGAAGTTCGTGGACGCAATGTATTGAGCCCGAGTACCTCGCCAACGCGCGTTTTAGGCCGGGACATCACCAAAACGGAGATGTGTGCAGTGTGCTTGTGTGTTGAGCAAGAAGGGATGTTTTTAACGCAATAATTCTATTGGTTGTTTGTTCATTGTATTGTAATAACGCAATTATATTGGTTGTTTAAAAAACATCTCCTCTCCGCTCAACTCGTCTCCGCTTTCCCCGAGTTCGAGTCCCGGCCTTATGTACACGCGTATAGATTCGCGACGAATTCGCCTTCCTGGACAAGGCCTTAATGATTCAATTTAAAAGTATCCTAATACTAAACAATTACCTTACATTTTACATTTAACATTCTTTTACGAGAAGTAAAGGCATTTTAAACGGCTCAAAGAGAACTTGCAGCCTGTGAGTTTTAGCAACAATGTTTAAACAAAGGTATGTAACAAATTATCAGTAAAAAGGATATTATATTTCCATCTGTCCATTCTAGTCTATTCCTTCTGTTTATTATTACCTTTAAGATACAAAAATGAATAAAATGAACGTTCATATTTATTTCAAAAGTCATATCCAATCCTCGAAATATATTAGCATAGATATTAACTCCGTTATAAAAGGCAGCGTTCCTTAATTAAATTCTGCAGCTATTTATTTACTTATTCAATAATGCAAACGGCAGAAAGGATGCGAAAAAGACAAGCATTATTAACCTATTTCAGAAGTGGAGAAAAGAGACGGGTAGGATGATTAATTAACAGAGAGCTGCCCGCAAGCGAGGCTTTCCCACCAAGGAAAACTTAATTACTTTTCTCGGCCGAATCATAAAGCTGAATAATTCATACACTAGCTACTAGGACAGTCTTGAATGTGTGACATAGAAGCGCACTTTCCGGCACTCGGTTAAAATTGAATTGCCTCTTACATTACTTTGCGCGGCTAAGTTTAAAGGTTACGGCTGGGTAGGCAGTGTTACGTTACGCAAAGATCTTTTTAAGTGGTTACAAAGGCTTAACCGAGATGAGACAAAGATGCATGACCGTGCTAATATCTGACTAGGCGAGACGTTTGTGTTCGGTCGTGACTCGTGTTTGAATGACATCCCATCGCGCTATGAGAGTGAATAAATAGGGCTGCATCTGTGCTTGCGCACTTATTTTTATTTGACGGTTGATCGCAAAGATTGGCCGGCGTAGCTGAAAACTCGGGGACCTTTAGCGATACGCAATACAGCATGCCTTCCATTCGTATGATTTAGAGAGTAAATCTTATCAAGGTTTTTTTATGAAATTCATATTAGACTAAAAAGTAAATTCTTGATCATCTGAATTCTATTTTTTTAAATGTTAAAGTCCGTAAAATTTTTGCTACCAATCAGATTTAAGGTAAAAATATAACTGCATAAGCAGAGGCGGAGGCGTTAATTTTCTATGAGAAATGCTTTACGATTACATTATATTCGATGGTCATGTGCAACTCGTAGAACAACGACAAAACGTTCTAGATCTTTTATGCTCTGTGAAGAACGTTAAGGGATAGCATTCGTTTTTAACCACGTGAATTTTCGCCTTAGGATCTGGTTAGTAAAAGACATTTTTAGAGTCCGACTGGTTAGCTATCACAATTCAAATCCGCCATATTAGGTCTGGCTATGTTCCAACAATGTGTAATGTTGGTTCAATATACTTAGAATAAGAGGTTCGATAGTAAAGAAGCTTACAGCATGTTAGAATGTTGAGCAATGTTCCCTAGCGAATGGTCCCTCGCAGTCTGTTACAGTAAGATGGCGTATTTGCCTTTCGGCATATAGAAGAAATCGATCCCACGATATAACCTAGTCACGAAACCATGACAATCAAAAGGAAGGGATGCAAACGATTGATCGCTTGTTGAAGCAAATTGTCAGCCGTTACTGTCTGATGTCCATCAGATAGTGACGATTGATAGAAATAGTAGAGCTATGATTGATAGCTTAATAATAAAAACATTCGTCCTGCATATGAACTAATGCTTTTGTTTTTTAAACGAGTATTTCTTTTTACAAACGTTACATTTGATGTTGTTAATAATAGTAGATTGTTAACCAAGGGCTGTATGACATCAATTGCATACGAGGTTTTTGGGCTAATTAGCCCGAGTATGCAATTGATGCTTACACCCGAGGTAAACACTCTGCTTTACATATCGATTGTGAGGTAAGTAAAAAAACTTAACTTTTGAGAAAGAACTCCAAAACACGAAAAAAATTTACTTTCGCGCCTAGCTAGTCGACTGCTTTTTTTACTCTTCACGATTTTATGGCACGCAAGCGCGTCAAATCGTGCTGGCCAATTTGATTTTTAAATAGATTTCAATTATCATACAATGTGACTGCGAAACAAATAGTTCGATATTTAAAATAAAATCTTCATAAATTCTAATATAATATTCTTCTTGCAGTATGAGTATGACAGTTCTTTTTTCAAATTCCAAAACCTATGCTGTAATGATATCCATACACCCCGGCATTCAGGGAAGTAAGTGACTACTTACAGAGCAAGAGATATGTAAAATACAATATAACGCACCTACTAGTATGTATAATTTAAGAGTAACAATGCTTGAAATATATGGGTCAGTTATTAAAGGGGAAACCTTATATTTAGCAATACTTCCTAGTGAGTACTGCTTATTGATAATAAATAGGCTGTAATAGCTGATTAAAAACAGATGGCTAGTTTTCCTGACTGGAATGTAGATATATCATTTTAGTGAAAGTTTATCGTAAAAAATATTAAATCAATTCTTCATTTAAACAAGAATTAGCTTTAAAAAAGTTTGTCAGCCCAGCGAATTGCAACGTATTCAAGTAATATTTAGAAGCTTAACATTTCAAATTAAAGCTTCGCATTATGGAAAATGCAGTCTGTCGGATCGAGTCAGTGATCTGCGGGGGTTATCCGTTGTTTTTCCTTTTCATACCTATCTTTACACTTACAGTTGTTTAAAGTTGTCCGTTGTTGTTTATAATTCCAACAATGACAACAGTTGGTTTCAATATTCAAAATATTAAATAAAAGGTTTATTCACTGTAGGAAATTAAAAAAGGAAAAGCATATGGAAGTACTCATAACGCAGGCTCCTCTGATTTTCAAAAGTCATGATTATTGTGTCTGATGATTAGATATGTTTCCTTAGTACTGCCGAAGTCACTAAACTACTATTCTCACTTACAAGAAGTTACAATGACCCCAACAGAGGAGCTCGGGGAAAAATCTTCCTTTTTGATCAATGAAATGACTTGTAATGACATCAACGGCATTTCCAAAACTCCATTTTAAACCTTACTTTTAACCTAACTCTTTCCTATCAAACAACTTGCCTTACAAAAATCCATCCTATTATAACATCGACAAAAACAAATATATCAGGTTACATCACACCGCGCTCGTCTTACGCAACATTTCTATTTGAAACTGAATCCCATATAGCAATACTTTGACAATAAATAAACGAAACATGGCAAGTTGTTAGCTCAAACTCGAGGAATGTAACCAGTTAACCGTCCTTGGTGGGATCCCAAGGGATATTGGCGACACGTTCCGTTCACTCAGCACGAGAGCTCCTCCAATTCTCGGAGACAATTTCAGTGTTCTTTTCCCGGCTCAAGAGCTCGCGATATAGCTGACATATACTTAATTTCGATTCGATGCCGCACGGAGTCTGTTTAGAAGCGAACATCGGGAAAATTGCGTTGAAAATATTCTTGCCGGGATAGCTTTGCATACCTTTCCATGTCAACTATTTAGGGTGTTTGTTCATTCACCAATATCGATTAGATTATAAACTTTATTTAACCAACTTTAGCAAAAGTCGTCACCAAGTCCTTCTGAGTCCTTTCGAAAAAAATGTAAAGTATCAGTCTATTATTAGAAAGACCTCCATCATTAAAATAACGACATAAAAATTGTACTGGCTTTATTAAGTAGGATCTCAGTAGAATATCTTTGGAAATTATTTAATATAAATTATGGCTTTCATTTCATTGCCATGACCCCGTCATATCATTTCATGTCTTCTTTAATAAAATTTTCATATATGGCCAATGGTTCAGAAAAGTTGTGTTGTCGTTAAGTGTGGACGTGGTGTGTTCTACCAGAGCGAGCATCGGGAAAATTGTGTAGAAAATATTCTTACCTCCGCCACCGTGCCGTGTGTAGGAATAATTTCAGTTTATTACCAACCAATAGAGTCGAGCGCAAGTTACGAAGTGGAAGGTTCATTGATGTTATGTATATTGTCAGGGGAGTAAAATACCTGAGTCGATATTAAATAGAGTCCGACCGAAACTGGTTTTCCGGCCGAAACCGAAACCGAAACCGAATGTTCGGCCGTGGCTTCAGTTTCGGCCGAAACCGAAACCGAAACCGAAACTCACGTGGTCAAGTATAAAATTCCTTAAAATACTGAAATTTGGTGCATTTTACCCATTATTCTGCATTAATTGGGACATGAAATGGAATCACAGTATATTGATTTTGTTGTAATCATTTATTTAATACTAGACTTCCGCCCCTGGCTTCACTGGCGTAAGCTATACGCTTTAAACCACTATGAAATGCCCCCGGTAACTTTCAAAACCCCCTTCTTAGTGGAAACTTACACATTATAAAGTATGCTTTTAGAAAATTTAAAGTAAAAAAATTAAGACACTTTTTAACACCCCTTGAGGGGTGAAATATTAAAAAGCTTACACAAGGCTCTGTCCCCACCCTTTCCATAAAAAGACAAATAACCAGTTTTAATCCAAAAACTGACGGGGTATTCAAAAAAAATAAAACCGTGCTTATGCCGCACGCCTAAGATGCAGAATTGCGCTGTAAGTGTCTAGCTTGAAGTAGACTTGACTGTACAAAATTTTAGTAATATTAGTAATCTTAGATTAGTGTAATCTTAGATTACATTTTGATTGTACACCTATATTTAGCCCAGGGGGGTTACTCTTGATCGCCTGCACATTATTTTCACAATTAACTGTGTCAAAAAAATACTTTAAAATATGAAAAAAATACAACATTAAAATTCGATTTGCGTGAAATCCCCATTCCTACGGCGGATGTCATTTTTTATTTTTATTATTAAAGGAAACATACAGCATGTTATAATACTTATAAATACATTTTTAAAATCTTAAGTAATACATTAGCCTACATATAATGTTCCACTACTAGCTTTTATATAAATACTGTTGAAAGAAAGACAAACGTGTTAAACCAGTTAAAAAGAAATAATTATTAAAACTAACACAAACAATAGGTAATCAGAAGTGAAGTAAGAAGAAAATGAAAACAAATAAAATAAATTGAACAAATAAACATAAATAAAAATATAAGCCTAAATAGTCTTCTTTGCCTTTAAGAGGCGACGAAAAGACGCCAATTTCACATGAAATATGTCGATGCCACTGTAAGAGTTATTGTGCTTATTACAAGCTCTAATGAGTAAGCTATTAGCTCTGTAATTAGCTTTACAAAGGGGAACGGAAAAGGTGGGTTTATGCCGAGCACTAGGTCTATTGCATCTCAAACCCAATCTATTTAATAAGAAGGGAGAAGTCATACAAAAAAAAGATCAGTACAGCGAGATGTATTGACAGAGAATAGAGATACGTTCGAAATCTGTTGGTGGGTGGGGACGTTTTTTTGCTTGGTCCTTTAATTTTTTATTTTTAAACCCCTTTTTAACCCCCACGGGGGTAAGTTTTCGATAACACCTTTTTATTTGAAACTGATACCAAACTAAAAATATACTTCCCGAATTTTAAGACTGTAACTTTTAAAATGACGAAGTTTCATACTAACTTCCAACCCTCTTTTTACCCCCTTGGGGGTTAATTTCGAAAAACCCCTTCTTAGTGAGAACTTACGCATTATAAAGAACCCTTGTGTACAAAATTTCAAGTTCCTGGGTCTTGTACTTTGGGCTGGTCGTAACTCGTAATTCCTTTTTGAAATATCCCTCCCTTCCCCCCCACATTTTCGGGTAAAAGTACTCTATGTCAGCCGGGGATAGTGTAGCTTACCAATAGTGAAAGATTATTCAAATCAGTTCAGTAGTTTCGGAGTCTATTCAATACGAACTAACAAACAATCAAAATATCTTTCCTCTTTTTAATATTTACAAGTATAGATAATACAAAAAAACATATTAATCATACTTTTATTATATTTTCAAATCAAATTCTCATAGCAAAATGTTTATCAGTTAACAATAATCGAATCACTAATTGTTACTGTTTAACGTACTGACTATTGTGTTGCTAGTGTTGCTACAGAGCTATCCGAACGGCGCACGACAATAATTCCCAAACAGGTGTGCCGCCAAAGCGTTGCTGCGAGAAACGAACGAGCGAACGGCGAGCGTGCACGACAACTTCCGAAATCAGTTTCGGTTTCGGCAAAAGGTTCGGCCAATTTTGGCCGAAACCGAAACTGCAGCCGAAACTTGATTTTTGGCCGAAACTTGGCCGAAACCGAAACCGAAACCGAACCTTCGGTCGGACACTAATATTAAATCATACTCTTTGCGCGAATGATTTAATAAGAAAACAGATATAGATATTTTTGTAGGACTTTATTTATGCGGCTTAAGGATAACAAAAAATATTTGGTAAGATTTATTGCTTACTAGCTTCTTGCCGCAGCTTCGTGTGGGTGTGAAAAAGAAGAAACAACCCTCATCCCGACAAATCACAAACGCAAGAAAAAATTAATTCAGTATAGTAATTTTGAAGATAACCCAGGGGAACAGGGGAACAACAATTTTGGTTATTATTTTTATATTGATTATTGTTATATATTTAATTGATTTACGGTCATGGTAATGTGTGAAAATCTGAAATTTTATGTTTTATAAAATGCATATAAAAAAGACTGCTATAATATATGTCCGTTTTCTATCTTCGAGCCTTTAACTTCAAGTACACTTATAAAAACTTTCAGACATGGAACAAATAAAAATTGTCTAGTCAGTACCAATTGCACTAGGTAGTGACCTGCGCCAGACCATTTTTTTATAATGAACTAAGTGGATATGTTAAGCTGCTGTAAGCTTGGATGACGTTCTACGTTTCGGCAGCATTCCGTTCCTTGCAAAAGTCACATTTATTCCGAACTGCTATGTCTCAAACTCTTTCGAGATTACGAAGTTGCACCCTCTCCGCGTTTTACAGGAAAAGTGGATTAAGATTCCCTATATCTACCTAATATTTCACATTATGGTCGGTTTGCATGATTTATAGGGTAACTTCGGAAACTTTCGCATGTCATCTACTCTGCCGTGTCAGGCGAATGTCAGTTAACTTAAGATACATGAGTTACGCGTAACAAGTGTTTTTCGTGGTTTTTATGGGTCTTCTATCCCGTGTATAAAATATTATTTAATTATCTCTTACCGTTATCCCAAAAAATGCTCTAGAAGAAATTACGATTGACTACGATATTATGGTTAAATACTGTATCTTAAGTTACAGACAACGCTTGACGAGTTGACAAGACGCGATTATGGCAAACTCAGTTAAGTGTCTAATAAAATACATGAGTTAGCCACGATAGATACGTAGTTTACTTATATATTATACTGTTATGGGGTAATTACTAAGACTTATGCAACTACATAATATTTAGACTGATTTAGTAGACCGGTAGGTAATGTTTTTGTTGATAAATGAAAAAGAAATACATTTTAGTTTATTTGAATACCATTTCCAGTTTTGTCATAATATATTTGATTACACCTATGTTCCTAATTAAAATATGACTGATTAAAATTAAGATTCTTATTAAAACCTACTTTTATTCTACCTCTCTAAACAAAATAATGCAGAAATGCATGTATGGCTAAATAATTCTTACTCAAATTGTCACGGCTAAGTCATGTATCTTAAGATACGGCTCTTCGCGTAACAAGATTTGTATGAAATTCCTATCACGCCTATCTCCGTTTTTGCAAAAAAACATAGAAAATAAAGATAAAACAAAAAAGATAATTACATCACAATAATATGTACATCTTTACAATGGAGAATGTTACTAGGTATGCGAAACAGCTTGTAACTTTGTCACAGTAAAGCCTATGTGAATATAAACACATTATTTTTTGTTTCATGCCAAAATATCAATTAGTTTAGATTTTATAGACATTTAAAAATCGCGTTCGCCGCGCGTCGGCCATGCTGGCGCTGCAGTACAATGACGTCACAGGTCCTAGTACGTTGCGCGCTCCGGTACGGTTCACTACGAAATAACCGTACTGGAGCGCGCAACGTACTGCGTGAGAGGGTGTAAAGTGACGTCACCGCAACGAGCTCCGGCCGGCCAACACTCGCGCCGTTTAAAATTCAATATCTCGGGAACTAAGTGACATATCGAAATAATTTTTATACACACTTTTTTTATTTCATATGGACTATAAGAAAAGTTAAAAATCAAAAATAGCTAACATTCTCCATTCTTATGATATGAAATAAGTTTGGAAAAATCTCTTGAAACATAGATATAATGGCAATAAATGCAAAAAAAACTTTAGGAGTCGTTTACTCAAAACTAGGTTTTTTGAGATAACGGAGATAGGCCTGACACGGCAGTACTGGCTCTGCGAAAATTTTCTAAAGAAACTTTAAACTTTTTACATTAGATGGATTACTGAACCATTGTACGTAATTTATAACTGTTGTTGGACTTTTTATTTTGTGATAAATAACCCTTTGTTAGAAGGATAACACTTTTGCAAAACAAAATATACATACATACATACAAACCTGGCTCACAACTTTTGCTATATTTATGCACATTTGTGTCAGATTTTTCAAACATAGCCCAGGTTATTTCATCGTGTTTATTTCAATGATTGGGACCATTACCCTGTACATTTTATAGGCGTTTGCTTTATTTTTTATTCATTTCACTAGACAATTAAAAAAGTAAGAAAACTTAAGCCATTAAGTTCAGTTTTCCCTCGTTCGTTGTGTACGGTAATTACTCTCAACAATATCCAGTATTACTTGCAATACTTTTGTACGAACGAAGAGAGAATAGCGCGTAATTGACACCATCTGCGGTTTCACATAGAACTAGTTAGTTTCGAAAGGAAACGAAATGAATTTGTTGTTTCTGTATAATGACATAGATACAACTAATCGAAACTAAAGAAAATAATAGATGAAAATATGTTTTATTCTGTATTCAATCACATAAATATTTATTATAATATGGATTTGTTCAGAATTCAATAAAGGATGGGTTTCTGTTGAAAGTTTTCAAACGCCGCCTTACATTCTGATCTTCGCGGTTGTCTATGAATTTTTATATTTTTGTATTTATTTACCAACAGCTCAGTCGTGAAGGAAAACATTGTGAAGATTTAGTTTGTTCTGAAGTTACCAAAGTAACTCAGAGAGGCTCATTGCTTTGAAGGCATAAGCTGTGTAGATGGTAGAACTGGACAGTGAGTATGATCAGCCTTGGAAAGCTCAAAAACATACCAAACCAGCGTCTGCCTTTTGTCAAACGTAGTCAATATCTGGAAAAAATAACTAGATTGTGGTTTTAGAGCACTCCACTTAGACAGAATATAAACTCTTGTGAAATGTCTGCTAGTTAATATTATAAGTCGTTACTAGTTTTCTTGAATCCTCCAAGCCAGAGATATAGCCTTGTAACGCTTGCTGTTTTTGAGTAAATAAAAAAAAATTTTTGAATTGTAATATTGTAATATTCTAATGAACCTCGTAAGACCGACGTTTTGTGCTGCCAAAGTGTTTAGTTATGAAATGCATTAAAATCAGATTCTACCGCCGCAGTACCCATTAAAGCTATATCGCAACATGAAGCTGTACAGTTACAGTGAAGTCCTTATAAGCCGTTATACAGCACCTTCCCGAGCGTAGCACTAAGAGGCAACTAACGATATTTTGTCTGGTCGTGATTAATGGTTACCGACTCGTGGATTGTTCAACCGGGATGGGTTTAGGAGAAGCCTCCACTACCCGTGAAATTAACTTTCGTCGCCTCTCCAGGGCCGTCAGTTTATTTTTGGAAGTGCGTTTGCCTTTTTGTGGCCCTATATTTCAAAGTTTATTGGAAACGTTTGATTATTGATCCCTATTTCACGGTCATGCGGTCTCCCATGCCATCGTGATGTTTTATGATAACGATTATGCTAGATGATACGAGTTAATGATACTTGGGTTTTGATATTACAGTCGTAAAGTAAAGAAATGCCTGGGGTGCAATCTGGGTTTCCCAAAATTTCATATGTCATGACTGATTTGGTGTAATGGTTCAGAAATCGACTATTGAACCAGAGGCTTACCCCGTACGGTACAAACATTTGTGTCAATAATCATGTCTGTTTGTAATGGTACTGGGTGAGTATTTTTATGTATAATATTATATGTGCCTTTAGTTTTTTTCTTGAATTACTCTTTCATTGACTACGTGCCTAATTAATTCTGGTGTAACCAAAACTTAGTCTGAAATCCTATTCCAAAAACTCACGATATTGCTACCATCGACTATTCATTTAAAAACAAAAACACGTACGTCCACCAAAGTACGGGTGCATACGATAGCCGGGTAATTGCTCTACTTCAACAAAGGCAGAATTAAAAGCCTGGACATGTATTGACATGGCATGACGCATTCCCGATCCATTAGTGGCGCGGTAACCTCCCCATGAGAGAGAGCCCTGCCCGTGCCCGTTCCGTCATCGAGGCCAATTTGAGGTTTGAGCAAATATTTTTAGAACTCCTGAATCAGTATATTTCCATGTGCCCAGTCGATTGACAATAATTATTATTTTAACTTTTTTTTATTATTATGAAAAAACAGGCAGACGGGCATGCGACACACCTGATGGTAAGTGGCTACTACACAAATATACTTGTACATGCACTGCCGGCCTTAAAGGAAGGAATGCGCACTTTCTTAAAGATTAGTCGTATTGGTTCTTAAATACCGCTAATATTGAATTCCATAGTTTTGTTAATAAGGCTTGTATAATAATATAATTTTTGATTTTTTAAAGTTTTTTGTCCCTCCGAGCTATGTAAATGAATAAAAAGGTAGTGGGGTCGTTCTTCTTTTTAACCTACAATTTGATTTACACTTCTGTCACGCGGATTAACGACTCTGTCACGTACTTTTTACAGTGAAATTATTAAAAACATTTATTATTTAATCGTGCACAGTCATTAATGTTTAGTACAGTGCCCAACGAATTTAATATCGTTGACAGTGCCTGTAAAAATAAAATTAAGAAAAAACTTATGGTAATTTCCTTGTTTTTTTTTTCACTGAGCGGTGAAGACACCTTTTTGTAGGTTAAAAAGACGAACGACCCAGTGCACCTATGCCTGCGCACTAGCTTATCATTAAAATACATCGTGTGTAGTTGGTTAATCGTAACGATTGACGCTCGTAGCGGAAATTCGGAAACACGGACAGTGTATTATTTAAACTCTATAGAAATGTAAAATGCCATGTTTGTATAAATTAAAACGCATTAACAGCTGCTGTTTACCAAATAGTTATGAAGATTAACGCGCTGTTTTAGTATGTAACCCTATTTGATTTTTGTTATGTATAAGAACATTATTATTTACGGGAGATTTGGTAATATTATATCAAATTCATGAAACGAATAGTAAAAGCAAAATGTGTTTTAGCAAAAGTAAGTTCAAATTAAATGCTGTTATTTGAAATAGTTATTCTAAAATAAGTTTCAAAACGTGCCAGTGGAATCCTTCTATTGAAATTCTCATCCAATAAAAGGAGTTTAACGGAATAATAACAAAAGTCTTGTTGGTCTTGTGTTTTAAGTACCTGTTTGTACTGGCCCAAGTCCTAGGTTCGATTCCCGGATCTTTGTTTTGAATTTTTCATACAATTTGTGTTCATTAATTCTACCTAGGTACCATAGTAATGATGGCTTAATATGAATGACGGCGAAGTTTCTTCTACAGTGGAACATTTATATACTAGTAAGCTACGCCATATAAAAAGGTACTATAAGAATAATAGGAATTATGACGTTCAATAACAATAATAATTGAAACTGTTTGAGCTTCACTGATCGCAAACGAACCACATAATATGAGCTTATTATCTATGGCCTATTTGTGTCTTCAATTAGCAATTAAACTAATGTGATTACTCAAACTAGAACCACTACTCAATTAAGGGGCTAACATCCTCACATTAAATTAAAAAAATTCACAGCTTAAAAATGTGCATGCATTCAATTGATTTTCTTTACACATTATAAAATCATTAGGAAAAAACCAATAACACTTTAATAGTAGATTGTTAACCAAGGGCTGTATGACATCAATTGCATACGAGGTTTTTGGCGCCCGAGCGCAGCGAGGGCGCTAATTAGCCCGAGTATGCAATTGATGCATACACCCGAGGTAAACACTCTGCTTTACATATCGATTGTGAGGTAAGTAAAAAAACTCAACTTTTAACCCACTTGTTCCTGAATAAACTTTTTTTCAGTAATTGATCTGAAACCGTGTATACCTAATATTTATGTGATAAATAATCACAGAAAAATATTGAAAAATTTTTTTTATTAACAGAAAAGCTGGAAAATGCCGTGTCGTAAACGACACGGTAGGGGAATCTACTACTTTGATAACTTTGTATGTAGATTTCAACAGACATCATTTTCAATTAGGAAACCACAAAAAAATTACACACAATATCCCAAAAAAAAAATTATTGTACCTTTTTAAGAAAACCTGAGTGTATGATAAGATTAAAAAAAAAAATTTATACTAGATCAGTTGGCAGACAGACGCAGGCCACCTAATGGTAAGCGGCCACTGCGACCTATTCCATTGAGGAACACTACACCAGGAAGCGTCGCTCAATGTGTTGCCACACTGGATGTAGCATCCGATCTTTTAGCCTTTGATTTCAAGTCTCTTGGCCTCCACATGAATATTGGTGGAACACAGCCAGAGCTGTTTTGGCGGCAGATTTCACCTGTGGGGGTAGCTAACCATTCAGACTCTGAAAAAGTCCGACCACTAACCGGATTCAAGGCGGGTATCGGACCCACGACCTTATCGGGTATCGGTTTTATACCAGGGCTTAGCCATTGTTCCATGGATGCGGTCATAACATGTCTTGGAATGCTCCTTGAAGTGGCCGAAATCGGCCCTTCGGCTTGTGGGCAGGAGTAGAAGAAATAGTGTCTGGGTCTGATGGTAAAGCTTTCAGGACCGGAGTCGATGCGCCGTCATTTTGAAAGCCGTACGGTAAGGCAAGGTGTCATCTCCGCTATCATCAGAAGAATCTTGCTGAATTTGAGCAGGTGCCTTGAGTTGAGACCCCGGTAGAATTTGAAGGGACACAAAATCTGCAGAGTCCTTGTCCGTAATTTCGGTATTTCAATTTTCCTGAGGCATGATACCATAACTATCAATAGTCGGGGATTTTAGCTCTAATTCCTCGACTATCGCATGCAAAGTCAGGGGTTTTTTGTGATTTTCTGTAGCAAAATAATAAGTATTATATAGTAGCACATTTCCCTACCGTGTCGTTTACGACACGTACAAAGAAAACCTTAACTACTGCCTGAATATGTTATAAAATAACCAACTTTTTTACAGTTGCTAAGTCTATAGGAATCAAGCTATCATAATTATATCACATATAAATAGGAAAGTGTTTATAATAATATGCCATCTGACCTTGAATTACTCATCGTAAAAACCTGAAAGTTTGTGGTCATCCAGCACAAAGGAAATAAGCTGCAGCACACTTAAAACATTTTGTAACTTCTAACCGAGTCCTCGATAGCCAAACGCGACGAAAAAAAATAAGTTCAAATACTCTCATATCTCTCCAGATTTTTTTAAAGTTGGCGTGTCGTTTACGACACGGTCGGGTTAAGTGGGTTAAGAAAGAACTCCAAAACACGAAAAAAATTTACTTTCGCGCCTAGTTAGTCGACTGCCTTTTTTACTCTTCACGATTTTATGGCACGCAAGCGCGTCAAATCGTGCTGGCCAGTTTGATATTTTTAATAACATACAATGTGACTGCGAAACAAATCGTTCGATATTTAAAATAAAATCTTCATAAATTCTAATATAATTAATTGTCTTGATTCCGATTCGAGAGAAAAAAGAATTACCTAACTTTTTAAAAATATTCTTCTTGCAGTATGAGTATGATAGTTCTTTTTTCAAATTCAAAAACCTATGCTGTAATGATATCCATACACCCCGGCATTCAGGGAAGTAAGTGACTACTTACAGAGCAAGAGATATGTAAAATCAATATAATCTTAAGTCATGTCGGTAGGCTCCAGATGCACTGAATCGGAGTGTTCGGATTATTGTTATCCTTCGAGAAGAACATCGATACTTTCGAATCGATAAAATTTTTAGCAGGCGTTTTTATTTGTCCAGGAATCATAATGTATTCGAATCCTGCAATGTTGGTTCAAAGCAAGGAACATCAGGTCTCTACGACACAATGCACTCACGCCTTCGCCGGCTGCACTCGCGATGCATTTACATATTGATCTCGAATCACACGGGCTGAATCGCAAATAAAAGTGCGCTTTTATGTCTCCACGTCGAATGCGCCGCGTGTGGTTTTCCACAGTTCTCGTGCTGTTAACTTTTGTTATGCAGTGTTCGATAGACAATGAAGTAGTTTGATTTCTTGAATGGATACAGCATGGTCTTTGAGCAAAAACCTAACTTGGAGATAACCCATTATGACTATTTGGTTATAATAAGACACATTATTTCCCGTAAGATGCAAGTAGCTGTAGACACACACTGAATGATCATATTAAAAAAACTAAGCTTATAAAACTTATACATGTCTAAGTATAACGAAACAATGTGGGATTTCAAATATCTAAACCCACTTATATACCCAATCACTGTCAGAGAGATAGTGTGTTATAGAAAAAAAAATATCTTTATTCTGTGTAGCAGATAAATTGGTAACGATACCGTTTCATGTAAACTTTTTACTGTTTGTAATGTAGAAAAACATTTGGTTATGTAAAAATGTTTCATTAAACCGCGCCTTTAATCCGTTTTAAGTAGTTTTATTCCACGAGTAGTAATCGCGTAAATATGAGATACCCCAACCTAAAATATATTTAGCCCGTTTCCGATTAACAGAATGGGTAAATGACATCAAAATCAAATATTAAGAGAACATCACTTTAAAATACTTGGTCAAATAACACATTTTCAAATCCTGAAATGTTGGTTCAGTGCAAGGAGCATCGGGTCGCGCGCCATTGCCGACGCCTCTACGACACAATGCACTCACGCCGCCGCCGGCTGCACTCGCGATGCATTTACATATTGATCTCGAATCACAGGGGCTGAATCGCAAATAAAAGTACGCTTTTATGTCTTCACGTGAATGCGACGCGTGTGGTTTTGTGCAGTTTTCAAAATAGACTTTCTGTTACAACTTTTTCTGTCTCCAAACTTTTTATAAACAAAAAACTTTACGGTTAATAAACACATCCAAGACCGAACTAGCGGTGCATTAATAAAAATTATTTGTCTGACTTCGCATGAGGTAACGATAAAAAAGAGTAATAGAAAAACTTCATAGCTGGCATACGAGTATTCATCCGCCCAATGCAAGAACCATTACTGCTACGTTTAAAATAATTTATTAAAAAATATGACACAAAATAACATGAGTAACACAGAAGTAAAATCCCTGAAAAGTCAAATCATTTTATTTTTCAGAAAATCAATTTTCCGGTTAACAAATGAATTAACTACTACGGCGCATGTGCTTTGTGAGGAACGTCCAGGTTCACTTAGTGACTCATTACAAAATTCGAGTTTCCATGCAAACCGCAAGCCACAGACATTTCTACCCTTTTATTACTCACCGAGCGCTTACGCACTACATCCGATTCTTATCCGATCCGAGTTCTTGAAATGACGGTCCGAAGTAGCCGTAGAACTATTCCTTAGGTGAATTACGCACTACGTCCGATCCGAACCCGATCCGAGTCCGTGAATCTCCATTCCGGGTTCAATCCGAGCTGCGTAGGGTGGAGGCACCAAAAATCGGCCCCCTCAACTTTTTTTTGACCTTTCACTGCTTATAATTTTTACATTAATAATTAATAATTTTTGCTTTCTTTCAACTACTTTTTTAGGTTAAGGGATAATGAAACTTCATTATTACATTCGCGAAATAACAAATTCTTTGTTAGATTTGAATATATAGATGTTTGTTTCCAAACTTGCCGATTTTCCCTAATATCGGCCTCTTGCACCCAAATATCCGCCGTCTATAACCCTTATATCAGCAAACCATAAAAAATAAACAAATTTTAAATCGACTACTCACAAATCGAAGTTTTAACATTCGTTTATGGTAAGACTACGCCTCTAGAAATGTCACTGCGACACCAGTCGCAGAGATCATCTAAGATTTAACAAACCATAGTGCGTAAGCACTATCCGAACTCGGTCCGAGTTTTCCAGATCAATATTTTCACGGACTCCTTAATACCCCAAGATAAACGGCGTGTTCGTATTTATACCCCCCGCCTAAAAACCAGATTAGCACAACGTCAATTTGTATACATGGGTCCTTTTCTTTACAACTTTATAAATAAAAAAACAAATATATTAAATATGAACAAAAGATCATTAAAATCTACTCTGTACAATATATTGCAAATTCTGAATTACAGCCAGACAGAAAATATTTCAAAAATTAACATTTGATATTAATTAATAACGCATCTACTTTTGACTTGTACCACAACCCAACAGTAACACAAGCAGTGTCTGTTCACTCGAACGCGGACCGCATTATCGCGCCTGCTCACACGACATACAACGCGCATTCTCTTTCTCTGTCGCTCATCTCACTCCACAACAACAATCCAGTTACCCTCGTAAAAAAAAAAAATGTTTTTGTTTTATATTACTTACATATTATATTACATTTACGAAACGTTTGTATTAATTTATACTTATTACTATAACATACTTAAATTTCTTAAAAACAATATTCTGATTGTAAAAAATACTGTTGATAACAAAAAACTAATGTATATTTTGAGAGGTGGAGGGCTGATAACTTGAGATACAGGTCTAACCTAGTTCAGGTATCAGCCCGCCATAATCTGATCGGTGACATACTATTGTAACCTTAGAATAATAACATATTCTAAGATTGTAACAGATTTAATTTAATTTAGATGTGGTAATGTTAAGATTATGGTGAGCAATAAACGTTTATTATTATTGTTTATTATTATTACTCAGATCAGATTCGGATCGGATGTTGTGCGTAAGAGCTCTAAGGGTATACAGCTGCTATTTGCATAAAAATAATTATGATTTTAGGACCCTTTTTTTAAGTTATGGCGCATTTTCTCTAGACGGCCGATATTAGGAGTGGGCCGATAGAAGGAGCCTCCACCCTACGAGCAGGCAGTGGGGTGGGCGGGGTCAATATCTCTATGGGCCTCTATGGGCGGGGTACGTGCGTGACGTGTCTCAAAACAATATCTACTAAAATAGCAAGCAAAGACATATACTTATCCTTTTAATTCATATAATGACAATAATGCGTTAGAAAGGGATGTATAAATATTTGTCTTGTGTCAGTTTCTGTAGGTTGATGGTAGGTTGTCCCTAGGTTTTGGAAAGTAGTGACGTTCCTTGTCGGCACTTTAAGTCGATAAAAATAAACCTAACTGATAAAGTTAAGACTTAGGTTTAATATCTATATCTCATAATCAGATCATAAACTTGTCTACCAGGACAGGATGACTTGTCACTTGTCCGCTGGAGTATGGCCCTCTGCAAACTAGCACGCTAGCGATAGACTAGGGAGAAAGTTAATAAAACATAGGTTAATAATATATAAAAGATTTTATTAATTTAATCGTTTCTTGAATGTCGCAAAATCACTGCCCTTTAAATAAAATGTTTTATTTAAAAAACTTGTGTAGTGTTTGGAACAAATATGACTACGTTTATTCCATGTCCATGCTCTTCTTACACATTGTTTTTATATTTTTTCATGTCTTCATTCTTTGGAAACCTGTAACCAAAAAGTAGGAATGTTGATATAAGAAATAATTGTAGGTACTATGACCTTGATCTCTTAAAAAAGTTGGTAAATATTATATTGTTTGAAAGATAAATGATCCAATAAAGACCTCTAATGGTTTTGTTTTTACCAATGAAACATTAATATTGATTCATCGATATAGAAACGCACATCACTATGCGAAATAATATAACCTCTAAGATCTGAATAAAATTTCTTTGATTCAAGCAATAATCGATACTGAATTGGACAAAAACAACTATTATCACAAACTTTAAGCATATTTTAAAAGTTACACACTATTATCTTAACTGAAATAATCGAAAACAATCTAAACTTACCGATGAAAGGTTACGGTTTCTTGGGTATTTTCTTTTCTTCCAGTGTGGGATTTACAGCCCTCAATCACACAAGACATTTTTACACAGGCACAGAGTATCTATCACAAAATACGTTTTATATTATTTTCAAACCTTTTACTGAACAATACCACCAAAATAACTTAATTTGGCTGAGAGGAGTATCAAACTTTGTGCAAAAATATTTGTCATCATATCCATTTGACATTTGTCTAGTGACATTTGACTAGTGACGACCCTTAGAAAACAGAAACGAATTCGGATCATGTTGTTTCACTTACTCCTATCGCCGAATTAATGAAGTTAAATGAGTAAGATAGCAAGTTTTCAATTCTTATTTTAGCATGGTTTCTATTGGACGTGTTTTGCCCGAAGTTGACAAAATGCTGTCCAATGAATGCTGTCGCTCCGAATTTGTACCTATCAGAGAAATCGGACTAGTGCGTAAGCACTATCCGAACTCGGTCCGAGTTTTCTAGATCAATATTTTTAAGAACTCGGATCGGATAAGAATCGGATGTAGTGCGTAAGCGCTCTTCTACAATGACGTCATCACGGAATCTCACAGACGGCGGCGTGTCATCGCAACAGGAACTTTTAATTGCTTGTCATAGATTAGCGTTAGGGGAATTTCGGTCATAGGAATGGTCATAGGTACTGCCCATCGATCGTATCCATCAACTACTATTTTGCGACAGTAAAGTTGAAGATTAAAAAACTGAAAATATGAAGGCAGGCTATTAGTCCTAATTCAACCAAAAGAGGTATTTTTAAACGCTTACGTGTGGGGGTATAAAACATATTTATGAACTATAAAAAATATGGTAGGTAGAGAACAGTCTATTGCAGTGGAGTATCGGAGCATAATTTGAAAAAACCATCTGGTTTCTTTCAAAAAAAATATTACAAAATGACGAATAAAAAAACTGCGTAAATTCAATTACTCTGAATTTTCAGCGACGACCCCAATTTTTTTTTTTACAAAATAAATAGCCAAGCTAATCCTCTAAAGAAGTACATATCGGATTAGATTTTTTATTTCATAATTATATTATAAGTAATTATATGAAAACCCGCAAAAAATATAATCTTCGAACTCAAAGCCGCCATTTTCATTATGTGTGATATGCGATTTTCAACTCAAAACCCAAAGCGGTAGAATAAAAATAGACCGCGGTAACCCGTTTAGTTGTCGAGCAGCGCTCGAGGTGAAAGGTCGGCTCCGGACGCTCTGTGTCGCATGACAGCTGCTTTTTTGACAAGTTCACTAGAGATGCGGTGCTGTCGATTCCCGAACGAACACCGATTTTAGATCTAAAAATATTGTTTTTCACCTATGTCAATCTAATATGATTCAATAGTTTGTAAAATCAAGGATTAATACCTGCGGCGACAAAAAAAAAGTATATAAGTAATGTTTATCCGTTGTCTGGCACCCATAGCACAAGCTAATGCTTAGTTTGGGGCTAGATGGCGCTGTGTGAATAATGTCCAGAGATATTTATTATTTATTTATTAATTATAAATAAAAATATTTCCTGGCATACTATTACTATGTAATCTCCTTTGCCACAAGTCTAAATTACATTTCGGCTTAGATTATTGTAGGCATTTCGGTATCATCAACCCTAGCGTAACACGCTCTGGCTCAAGGTCGCTGGCGCTCGAACTCTCATGTACAGAGAGTGTCACGGCTGTGATGGTGCGGAACCCTTCACGTTCGAGTTCAACTCACACTTGGCTGGGTTTTTTTCTATTACTCCGGCCAGTTATTTATGCAATATTATGTATGTGTGAGGTTATGTTTATTGTACTAGTAGAAGATCCGAACTAAGGTCGATCTTCACCGAGTTGATAATAGAATGAAACTTATTTTATCATGAATTTAGCATATTAAAAAACATATTAAAAATAGGTTGCCTAAAAAATCCTGGACCGACCAATTTTTTTTTTAATGATTTTAAACAAAATTTTGCAATAACAAGATAATAAGAAAATTATGTCCTGACTTAACGTACAAAACGTATAGAATGTGCAGCCGTTGGGTTTTCTATTATTTACGAAGATCGACCTTAGTCCGGATCTTAGACTATGCGTTGATGTATTTGGTGTTGATGTATAATAAATGTATATGTATAATATCCACGGACACGAGGATTCGAATCCAGCCTAAAAGCTGCATATAGGGCTCGTGGTTTTTTACTATCACATGTTTCATGTATTATCCTTTTTTCAATTATTTTAGCTATTTTGCCAACGAAATTTAAGTTTCTCTAGAATTTATGAGTTAGCCTGCAAAATAACCTAATTAACCTGCTTAAATCATAAATAAAAATAAAAATAAAATAAAAACTGCCTTAAAACAAATATTGATATTTAAAATTTAGTATGATGTCCAGACCTCGTAAACAGTAGTAAAAAGTTTTGATATTAGTGAGTAGGTAGAGGTACCTACTCAAAATATTAAAACTACCAGTTTTTGTTTGGAGGTGAATTGTCTGCTTGTTTTGCGTATACTGTATTAACGCTGCGCTCTCTGATTGGCGGTTGCGCTCCGCCTACAACGAGACGCGCGGGTGAAAAACGAATTTGGAATCGTGCTAAGACATCGTCTAAAGAATGAAACTACGAGTATAAGATAATTTTATGGCATAAAAGAAAATGTATTGACTAAAATCGAGAAAGGTATGCTTTGATGGTTTTGTCATATGGACAGAATTAGTGAAAGTAGACTAAAAAAGAAATAATATACTGTAAGAGGATTTTGAATGGGAGTGTCGGAAGGAGAAGGCCTAGAAGGACATTCCATGACCAAATAGGCGATGTCTTGCAGAAAGGTCAGGATCGTAGCAAATATGTAGATGAATTTGATTTAATGTTGATATGGGTAGGCAGAGACCCACCCCCGCAGGAGAAAGGTGTGACAACATAAATTGCATGTATGTATTAAAAAACCTATTTATCAAGAAAATCAATGTTATATTTGTGATTCCGAAGACATAACAAGCAAGAATCAGTAAAAAATAATTATGGAACAAGGTGTACTTTTTTAATAATAGCCCAGCTTATCTTTTTTTAATCCACGATTGTATATTATTATAACGTTATTTTTACGTTCGTGCAATAACCCTTTGCGTAGGAAGTCGTCTGGACTGGACAGGGCTGGCTAGTACGTTTTACCAAATTAAACTTCTGCAGGAATATCTTGTCACCTGAAGTGGGACCAACCAATTATACGGGAATTTAACTAGTCTAATCATTAAATTTAAGTAGAGGTTCAGGGAAACTATTTGTAAATATTTATAATAATTTTAATTTCATAAGATAAGATTATACATATTTTTAGTAACTTGCTGTGTCCAATACGGTTTTAACAATTTTTTTGACCAAAAGAAGAAAATTGTATCAACCAGATTTTTATTACTTATAAGATTATTCGTTGAATATTGAATAATTGAATAAAACCTTAAAAAGAAAATAGTTCTAAAAAGTACTTTCTCATATTTATAACAAATCTTATATGAGTATTTTTGAAATAGCGCCCTTGATTGTTAGGGTCAATCTTGTTATTCTTTCATTTTTCCGACTGTCGAAACTAACCTCTCGGGGGCATTTAGATCAATTTATTATGTATTTATTGTCCTAATTAGTTTTATTTCCGACAGAATGATTAGTTTTTCTCCCTTGGGATACTCCCTCAATGTTTTTATATCTTTCTTCGTTTATTCATTGATAGATAACGAGTACGTCCTTCTAGCAATCAAATTAAGTTATTGTTTTATTAATAAGTAGTTTACCAAGTTTATTAAGTGAGAATGAGTGTTATTAAACCTTTGTGTTCGTGATATTCACAACATACCGCTAAAACTCATTAGACATTTAATAATTATATTATTTTTTCGATGGCTAATAACTCGTTGCAGGCTTGTTTGGTTTAATGGCGTTGCGGTTAATGCCACGACATAATTTGTACTGTATCAAAGATTTACATCTCTCGAACTTTCTTAAAGATGAGGATTGAAATTGAACCCCTTTTTACACTATTTTATTTTTATTTAAGTAGACCCCTTAAGCCTAAAGATCACCGTCATACCTTCATGAATTTAGTTAAATAGTGTAGGTCACGAATCCTACACGGTTTCTATTGTATGGTCTTGACACAAACTAATCATTAACCCATTTTACGCAAATAGTCATTGATAAACTTTTCATTGTTAGTTTTTTATAAAAGCAAACTAACAGACTAATGTTTCCGTTCAGTTAATTCGCTTGTTATTAACTGAAACGGCGTGTTGTGATTGAATAGTTGCATGTCTCGAGGTATTAAAGCCTGTCGTGGCTGGTAGTAGTAACTCCGACTTAATTTTCGTCAGCTAATGACTGAGAAATCATGGCCGAATCGACAGCCACGTTTTGCTGATCGATTTTCATTAACAAGAAACAGTTTAGCAGTCGCTGTTTTTACGATGTTGTTTTGTGGGTCATCAAGTTACTACGGCGTTGAGTCATGCTAAAAGTGAAGATGTAATTCTGTTTATAGTTGCTTTTGAAAAAGGCAAAAGCGGACTAAACTAGGCTTATTTCAGTTTCATAAACGCACGGATCTACGAACACTGGCGCGTAGTATCATAAATATTATTAGGCTTCAAAATGTTGCTTCACATATTTAATATGTGTGGTAGATGTTTAGAACTGGGCGCAAACCTACAAAATCTTCTATGTGCGTATTAAGAGCAGACGGAAAATATGGTTTACTTATGGACGCATTAGAAAATAAGAACATTACCTAAAATTTCTTTTTACACTTAAAATACATTTTATTAAGACAAAATATAGAAGCTGAAATATAAATTAACACAAAATTAGTAATATAAGTAAACCAACATGATAAGACCTTACTCATGGCACAGACTAATAATTTATGCTTTGTTCAGAACAAAACAAAAGTAGCCACCTGAATAACAGACAAAATTACATTTTCATTCCCGGAGAAGTTTCAAAAGTGTTATAACCTCCTGAGACCCTCGGTATCACCTATGACACTAATGAAAATTATTTTTTTACATTGTCATCCCTTGAGATCTGGTTGAATAATGATCCAACATCATTAGATGAGATATCAAGCTATCATACTATGTAGCTACGACTTAGTTTCGTTAGAATGGGCCGTTCAAATTATTTGTTAAAATTGAAGGTGCGCCCAAATTCCGAAATGGCGAATTTGAGAAGAGGTAAATATTACATAATACTATTTTTTCGTGCCGTTTTGGCTCAAACTTTATAGAATTAAGTTTAATCTTAGTATTTCTGAAGTTTAATTCCAAAATAAATGCAGTCTTATAACTTATTTTAGTAAATTTCTTTTCGTATCACAGGTGATACGTTGGGCACTCGCGTCAAAAAAGTTTATCTTGGTCAGGGTTGAGAGGTGCCGACATTTTTATGAATTTAGTCAACATAAATATGAATTAGTTTGAAGATATAAATGAAGAACAACTAAGTACTGTACTAAAAGACATCTTGGAGGTAGTGCCTAGACGCTGAATGGGATTCTTTTGAGGATGAGCCGCTTTCTTTCTTTGTAAGTGCTAATGTGACGAAAAGCTCAAGCAACCATCCTATGTACTGGGACCATACGAATCAGTTTGTTATTAGTTTAAGTGATTGTGCGAAGTTCCACAAATGGTCCGGTTGGTGGTGAGATCGCTTCTTGGTAAACGTAGTGTAGGATGCCCTTTGGCCGGTTAGGGTGACGATTTTAGCAGGATGGCTAGCAGCAGCTGAACGGGAGTAGCCGAGGATCGAACAGAGTGACGAGCATTGGGAGAGGCCTAAATCAGAATACATTTAGATCGATTGTTTTGGGTACCCGTCGAACATGTTACTGATTATTTGGTCTAGTAGGTCAATAACTCCAATGAATCGTTTTTTCGGGTAAACGTTGATATTTTCTGCTCCATCGTCTGCAACTTTCCACAGGCTCCATCCACTGCATTTCTCTTGAAGCAAGATGTTTTGGCTTCCTATCTGACCAATTTACAACTTTCTCTTGTCTGAAGACGCAGTCTAAGGTTTCTCTTCCGTTTTTAACTTTTTATCATTATCATCATCAGCCTGTGACAGCCCACTGCTGGATTTAGGCCTCTCCCAATGCTCGTCACTCTGTTCGATCCTCGGCTACTCCCGTTCAGCTGCTGCTAGCCATCCTGCTAAAATCGTCACCCTAACCGGCCAAAGGGCATCCTACACTACGTTTACCAAGAAGCGATCTCACCACCAACCGGACCATTTGTGGAACTTCGCACAATCACTTAAACTAATAACAAACTGATTCGTATGGTCCCAGTACATAGGATGGTTGCTTGAGCTTTTCGTCACATTAGCACTTACAAAGAAAGAAAGCGGCTCATCCTCAAAAGAATCCCATTCAGCGTCTAGGCACTACCTCCAAGATGTCTTTTAGTACAGTACTTAGTTGTTCTTCATTTATATCTTCAAACTAATTCATATTTATGTTGACTAAATTCATAAAAATGTCGGCACCTCTCAACCCTGACCAAGATAAACTTTTTTGACGCGAGTGCCCAACGTATCACCTGTGATACGAAAAGAAATTTACTAAAATAAGTTATAAGACTGCATTTATTTTGGAATTAAACTTCAGAAATACTAAGATTAAACTTAATTCTATAAAGTTTGAGCCAAAACGGCACGAAAAAATAGTATTATGTAATATTTACCTCTTCTCAAATTCGCCATTTCGGAATTTGGGCGCACCTTCAATTTTAACAAATAATTTGAACGGCCCATTCTAACGAAACTAAGTCGTAGCTACATAGTATGATAGCTTGATATCTCATCTAATGATGTTGGATCATTATTCAACCAGATCTCAAGGGATGACAATGTAAAAAAATAATTTTCATTAGTGTCATAGGTGATACCGAGGGTCTCAGGAGGTTATAACACTTTTGAAACTTCTCCGGGAATGAAAATGTAATTTTGTCTGTTATTCAGGTGGCTACTTTTGTTTTGTTCTGAACAAAGCATAAATTATTAGTCTGTGCCATGAGTAAGGTCTTATCATGTTGGTTTACTTATATTACTAATTTTGTGTTAATTTATATTTCAGCTTCTATATTTTGTCTTAATAAAATGTATTTTAAGTGTAAAAAGAAATTTTAGGTAATGTTCTTATTTTCTAATGCGTCCATAAGTAAACCATATTTTCCGTCTGCTCTTAATACGCACATAGAAGATTTTGTAGGTTTGCGCCCAGTTCTAAACATCTACCACACATATTAAATATGTGAAGCAACATTTTGAAGCCTAATAATATTTATGATACTACGCGCCAGTGTTCGTAGATCCGTGCGTTTATGAAACTGAAATAAGCCTAGTTTAGTCCGCTTTTGCCTTTTTCAAAAGCAACTATAAACAGAATTACATCTTCACTTTTAGCATGACTCAACGCCGTAGTAACTTGATGACCCACAAAACAACATCGTAAAAACAGCGACTGCTAAACTGTTTCTTGTTAATGAAAATCGATCAGCAAAACGTGGCTGTCGATTCGGCCATGATTTCTCAGTCATTAGCTGACGAAAATTAAGTCGGAGTTACTACTACCAGCCACGACAGGCTTTAATACCTCGAGACATGCAACTATTCAATCACAACACGCCGTTTCAGTTAATAACAAGCGAATTAACTGAACGGAAACATTAGTCTGTTAGTTTGCTTTTATAAAAAACTAACAATGAAAAGTTTATCAATGACTATTTGCGTAAAATGGGTTAATGATTAGTTTGTGTCAAGACCATACAATAGAAACCGTGTAGGATTCGTGACCTACACTATTTAACTAAATTCATGAAGGTATGACGGTGATCTTTAGGCTTAAGGGGTCTACTTAAATAAAAATAAAATAGTGTAAAAAGGGGTTCAATTTCAATCCTCATCTTTAAGAAAGTTCGAGAGATGTAAATCTTTGATACAGTACAAATTATGTCGTGGCATTAACCGCAACGCCATTAAACCAAACAAGCCTGCAACGAGTTATTAGCCATCGAAAAAATAATATAATTATTAAATGTCTAATGAGTTTTAGCGGTATGTTGTGAATATCACGAACACAAAGGTTTAATAACACTCATTCTCACTTAATAAACTTGGTAAACTACTTATTAATAAAACAATAACTTAATTTGATTGCTAGAAGGACGTACTCGTTATCTATCAATGAATAAACGAAGAAAGATATAAAAACATTGAGGGAGTATCCCAAGGGAGAAAAACTAATCATTCTGTCGGAAATAAAACTAATTAGGACAATAAATACATAATAAATTGATCTAAATGCCCCCGAGAGGTTAGTTTCGACAGTCGGAAAAATGAAAGAATAACAAGATTGACCCTAACAATCAAGGGCGCTATTTCAAAAATACTCATATAAGATTTGTTATAAATATGAGAAAGTACTTTTTAGAACTATTTTCTTTTTAAGGTTTTATTCAATTATTCAATATTCAACGAATAATCTTATAAGTAATAAAAATCTGGTTGATACAATTTTCTTCTTTTGGTCAAAAAAATTGTTAAAACCGTATTGGACACAGCAAGTTACTAAAAATATGTATAATCTTATCTTATGAAATTAAAATTATTATAAATATTTACAAATAGTTTCCCTGAACCTCTACTTAAATTTAATGATTAGACTAGTTAAATTCCCGTATAATTGGTTGGTCCCACTTCAGGTGACAAGATATTCCTGCAGAAGTTTAATTTGGTAAAACGTACTAGCCAGCCCTGTCCAGTCCAGACGACTTCCTACGCAAAGGGTTATTGCACGAACGTAAAAATAACGTTATAATAATATACAATCGTGGATTAAAAAAAGATAAGCTGGGCTATTATTAAAAAAGTACACCTTGTTCCATAATTATTTTTTACTGATTCTTGCTTGTTATGTCTTCGGAATCACAAATATAACATTGATTTTCTTGATAAATAGGTTTTTTAATACATACATGCAATTTATGTTGTCACACCTTTCTCCTGCGGGGGTGGGTCTCTGCCTACCCATATCAACATTAAATCAAATTCATCTACATATTTGCTACGATCCTGACCTTTCTGCAAGACATCGCCTATTTGGTCATGGAATGTCCTTCTAGGCCTTCTCCTTCCGACACTCCCATTCAAAATCCTCTTACAGTATATTATTTCTTTTTTAGTCTACTTTCACTAATTCTGTCCATATGACAAAACCATCAAAGCATACCTTTCTCGATTTTAGTCAATACATTTTCTTTTATGCCATAAAATTATCTTATACTCGTAGTTTCATTCTTTAGACGATGTCTTAGCACGATTCCAAATTCGTTTTTCACCCGCGCGTCTCGTTGTAGGCGGAGCGCAACCGCCAATCAGAGAGCGCAGCGTTAATACAGTATACGCAAAACAAGCAGACAATTCACCTCCAAACAAAAACTGGTAGTTTTAATATTTTGAGTAGGTACCTCTACCTACTCACTAATATCAAAACTTTTTACTACTGTTTACGAGGTCTGGACATCATACTAAATTTTAAATATCAATATTTGTTTTAAGGCAGTTTTTATTTTATTTTTATTTTTATTTATGATTTAAGCAGGTTAATTAGGTTATTTTGCAGGCTAACTCATAAATTCTAGAGAAACTTAAATTTCGTTGGCAAAATAGCTAAAATAATTGAAAAAAGGATAATACATGAAACATGTGATAGTAAAAAACCACGAGCCCTATATGCAGCTTTTAGGCTGGATTCGAATCCTCGTGTCCGTGGATATTATACATATACATTTATTATACATCAACACCAAATACATCAACGCATAGTCTAAGATCCGGACTAAGGTCGATCTTCGTAAATAATAGAAAACCCAACGGCTGCACATTCTATACGTTTTGTACGTTAAGTCAGGACATAATTTTCTTATTATCTTGTTATTGCAAAATTTTGTTTAAAATCATTAAAAAAAAAATTGGTCGGTCCAGGATTTTTTAGGCAACCTATTTTTAATATGTTTTTTAATATGCTAAATTCATGATAAAATAAGTTTCATTCTATTATCAACTCGGTGAAGATCGACCTTAGTTCGGATCTTCTACTAGTACAATAAACATAACCTCACACATACATAATATTGCATAAATAACTGGCCGGAGTAATAGAAAAAAACCCAGCCAAGTGTGAGTTGAACTCGAACGTGAAGGGTTCCGCACCATCACAGCCGTGACACTCTCTGTACATGAGAGTTCGAGCGCCAGCGACCTTGAGCCAGAGCGTGTTACGCTAGGGTTGATGATACCGAAATGCCTACAATAATCTCATTCAAAGCAGGCCAGCCAAACCAAGTCGACGTCGGACGTGATTAAAGAATTTCGTCCGCAAAAAATAATCCCAACGCTAATCCTCCTCACTTTCTGATTAGCCAAAAAATACGTCTCGAATAATCAGTGGCAAATCTAGTTCGAACTTTATAAATGAACGCCGAAAAGTCGGTTTTTTCTAAATTAGTGTGAAAAGTTTTGTTGCCTGCGGTTTTGTTTTAAACGATTATATATATATATATAAATTAGTGCAGTATATAAGTTAATAGTAGTTATTTCATCGATGAAGAAAGTAATTTCTTAATTTTTTTTATTTAAGTACTTAGCCATTCTATGAATAATTTTGTAAATAGTAAAATAAAATGTACAGTCAAAATATTTTAGTAATTGTTTGAGAATATCATTTATTATTTGTTTAAACTTACGTCGTTTAAGTATAGTTATCGTTTAAGTTAGTGATTTAACGAATCTTCTTATTTCACCTGGTCAATACACTGTTTAATAAAACAATGTATAAATCTCTATATAAAAATCCTTATTTTCATACAGGCAGCGGTAACAAAGTATACAGAGTCATAAAAATAGGCGCAAGAAGGAAACAGATTGATATATCATCTTTCGCAGACCCGGCTCTAATCTCGACTAGGCTGAATTATGGTGTAGAAAATATCCTCTCATTCTTTGCATAAGCTATAAATCACGTGGGCCACCGGAATCCCTCGAGGCATTATGAAGGGGGAAAATAAGCAATAGATATTAAGCACGAAGTGAAATACGTACGAGCGACTTCATAGAATCTTCTAACTGATAAAAATGCGCAAATAACTGAAAACTTGCTCGTTTAAAATTGAATAATGTTTTGTTCCTATTTTTTAAACATCTCGGCAAATATATTTAGTCCAGTCAACGAAGCCTTAACTTTGCCATCTTAGAGGAAAAGCTGAAACCGGTGCCAAAATTTTTCTTAATGACCCCATAATAACATACAAAAAATGCAGGGTCGTGAGTCACCGGGGTCATACGAAAAAAAAATGGAAAAGGGTGAAAAAATGACTTTTTCACAAAAATCTCGATATCTAAAAGAGATATGAGAAAAAGTTTTAGACAAAAGTTGTAGAGAATTACTTTGTCTACAGAAAACATTATTATCAATAACGCGTATCGCGCACCGTTTGCTAGAAAATCGAGTACAAAGTGCACATATTGATGTAGAACCAAATTAATAAAAATAAGACGGAAATCTCTTTGGGGATATCGTAGAATGCATAAAAATAATTTTTAATTGAAAAATTTGTCAAAATTCTATTTAAACGAAAAACATTGTTTGTGCGAATTTTCGCACTTTGTACGCGATTTCCTAGGAAACGGTGCGCGATACGCGCAAATTGATAAGAACATTTTTTGTAGACAAAGTAATTTTCTACGACTTTTGTCTGAAACTTTTTCTCATTTTTCTGTTAGTTTTCGAGATTTTTAGGAAAAATACATTTTTTCACCCTTTTCCATTTTTTTTTCGTATGACCCCGGTGACTCCTGACCCTGCATTTTTTGTATGTTATTACAGAGTCATTAACAAAAATTTTGGCACCGGTTTCAGCTTTTCCTCTAAAATGGCAAAGTTAAGGCTTCGTTGACTGGACTAATTGGGTAAAAGATCTCAAAGTTGGGAAAGCTTTTTATTATTTAATAAGAAAGGACGAACCCTGAAACAACTGATGAGACGTAAAACACTAATACTCTGATGTAATATATTATCTAAAGCAAATATTTAAATTTTCCTATAAAGAAATCTATTTGAATATTAATTGGTCCATGCACTTTTTACAAAAGTTACCGTCTTATTATACCAATTATTGTGTTTTCAAATAATAAATAAAAAGAACTTATAAAATTACACGTTTTGTGATCTTACTACAACCGAATTTAGTTTTGCAATGTTTGCTATGTGGGAGTACAATATACTCCCGTAACTCAATTTGAATGAACAAATTGAATGTAAAAGACAAAGTCAAGTGAAACCTAGTAGGTATTCCCTTGTGCATAAGGCTTCGGAAAGGAGATCTTTTTTTAGTTTGATTCTAGAAATGTGTTTCTCGTTATTGCGATTTATTGTTCAAATATAAAGGTAGGAAATTGAAAAGAAGCTAATAAAAAGCAACGAAATGAAATCATAAAAACATCGCGTGTTTGACGTTGGCGCAAACGTTTTATCACTTTATTAAATGTTGAAATCGTTTTTGGTAGAATAGTGAAAGCTTAGAGAGGTGTAAAATGGAAAGATTTCTTCGCCTTTATACCCTAGCTATTTACACTGTTGCGATAGTTATTGCTTAAATATTTTATTCATTCCAGACTCGGTGTTTCGTAGTCCACAAAACACTACGGGGAGACATGAGTCGTAGCATTCTAGCTACGGTCTGTAGTAACAGTGCTACGAGTCGAATTATTTCACGTATAATAAGTTTAAGGCTTTAAGCTACGGTTTTAACAAGTTCATTTTATCACTTGGACTGCAAACCTGATTTAGAAAGTTGTAACTGAGATTACATTAATCAACTGGGAATAGTTAATATTTGTCCAAAATTATTATTTTATTATAAAATGAATAGTGACACTAATACATAAATAGGTCACATTTAAAATAATTTACAAAATTTATTATTTACTGATCAAAAAAATCTTACATTAGTCTAAATCCTCCTTTCCCCTCGAAAATTATAGAATTTTTAAATCCAAAAATAGTAAAATATCATAAGTACCATACATACCTGAAGAAATAAGTTTCTCTATATCAAACAAAGTTTGAACTATCAATAACGTTTATTTCATTTTTCTTAACACTGAGTATTGGTATGGCATACGGTGTTGCACGTATTTTTCTTTCAATCGCGTATAAATATCAGTAAGGTGAGCATGAAGGTATATGTGAACAGATTCCTAGTCTCCCCTGGGATTTGTATCTCGTCTCCCGCAGAGAGAAACGTGTCTGGAATACACAGACGATTTCTGCTTACACGCCACCCAACGTTCTTTGAGTATGGAGTTCAATGCAAATATTCACGCTGTTGATAATATTGTCAACTAACGTGTTTATATTTTTTTACTAAAACTGTATTAAACCAGGGTCTGTTTGGGGGTTATAAATCAACAGAAGAGACATTATCTTCAATGTTTTACTGCTTTAAATAATTCGTTTCACTGCTTTAGTAGTCCACTAGTTTTAAAGTAAGTACTTACAAAATAAACACTTTTGCTTAAAATCGAGTCTCCAAGAATGGAAATTCGATTTTAAGCAAAAGTGATTAATGTAATCTCAGTTACAACTTTCTAAATCAGGTTTGCAGTCCAAGTGATAAAATGAACTTGTTAAAACCGTAGCTTAAAGCCTTAAACTTATTATACGTGAAATAATTCGACTCGTAGCACTGTTACTACAGACCGTAGCTAGAATGCTACGACTCATGTCTCCCCGTAGTGTTTTGTGGACTACGAAACACCGAGTCTGGAATGAATAAAATATTTAAGCAATAACTATCGCAACAGTGTAAATAGCTAGGGTATAAAGGCGAAGAAATCTTTCCATTTTACACCTCTCTAAGCTTTCACTATTCTACCAAAAACGATTTCAACATTTAATAAAGTGATAAAACGTTTGCGCCAACGTCAAACACGCGATGTTTTTATGATTTCATTTCGTTGCTTTTTATTAGCTTCTTTTCAATTTCCTACCTTTATATTTGAACAATAAATCGCAATAACGAGAAACACATTTCTAGAATCAAACTAAAAAAAGATCTCCTTTCCGAAGCCTTATGCACAAGGGAATACCTACTAGGTTTCACTTGACTTTGTCTTTTACATTCAATTTGTTCATTCAAATTGAGTTACGGGAGTATATTGTACTCCCACATAGCAAACATTGCAAAACTAAATTCGGTTGTAGTAAGATCACAAAACGTGTAATTTTATAAGTTCTTTTTATTTATTATTTGAAAACACAATAATTGGTATAATAAGACGGTAACTTTTGTAAAAAGTGCATGGACCAATTAATATTCAAATAGATTTCTTTATAGGAAAATTTAAATATTTGCTTTAGATAATATATTACATCAGAGTATTAGTGTTTTACGTCTCATCAGTTGTTTCAGGGTTCGTCCTTTCTTATTAAATAATAAAAAGCTTTCCCAACTTTGAGATCTTTTACCCAATTAGTCCAGTCAACGAAGCCTTAACTTTGCCATTTTAGAGGAAAAGCTGAAACCGGTGCCAAAATTTTTGTTAATGACTCTGTAATAACATACAAAAAATGCAGGGTCAGGAGTCACCGGGGTCATACGAAAAAAAAATGGAAAAGGGTGAAAAAATGTATTTTTCCTAAAAATCTCGAAAACTAACAGAAAAATGAGAAAAAGTTTCAGACAAAAGTCGTAGAAAATTACTTTGTCTACAAAAAATGTTCTTATCAATTTGCGCGTATCGCGCACCGTTTCCTAGGAAATCGCGTACAAAGTGCGAAAATTCGCACAAACAATGTTTTTCGTTTAAATAGAATTTTGACAAATTTTTCAATTAAAAATTATTTTTATGCATTCTACGATATCCCCAAAGAGATTTCCGTCTTATTTTTATTAATTTGGTTCTACATCAATATGTGCACTTTGTACTCGATTTTCTAGCAAACGGTGCGCGATACGCGTTATTGATAATAATGTTTTCTGTAGACAAAGTAATTCTCTACAACTTTTGTCTAAAACTTTTTCTCATATCTCTTTTAGATATCGAGATTTTTGTGAAAAAGTCATTTTTTCACCCTTTTCCATTTTTTTTTCGTATGACCCCGGTGACTCACGACCCTGCATTTTTTGTATGTTATTATGGGGTCATTAAGAAAAATTTTGGCACCGGTTTCAGCTTTTCCTCTAAGATGGCAAAGTTAAGGCTTCGTTGACTGGACTAAATATATTTGCCGAGATGTTTAAAAAATAGGAACAAAACATTATTCAATTTTAAACGAGCAAGTTTTCAGTTATTTGCGCATTTTTATCAGTTAGAAGATTCTATGAAGTCGCTCGTACGTATTTCACTTCGTGCTTAATATCTATTGCTTATTTTCCCCCTTCATAATGCCTCGAGGGATTCCGGTGGCCCACGTGATTTATAGCTTATGCAAAGAATGAGAGGATATTTTCTACACCATAATTCAGCCTAGTCGAGATTAGAGCCGGGTCTGCGAAAGATGATATATCAATCTGTTTCCTTCTTGCGCCTATTTTTATGGCTCTGGATACTTTGTTACCGCTGCCTGTATGAAAATAAGGATTTTTATATGGAGATTTATACATTGTTTTATTCAATATGTTAATAAGCGATTTATGAAGATAGTGTATTATTAACCAGGTGGAATAAGAAGATTCGTTAAATCACTAACTTTAACGATAACTATACTTAAACGACGTAAGTTTAAACAAATGATTAATGATATTCTCAAACAATTACTAAAATATTTTGACGGTACATTTTATTTACTATTTACAAAATTATTCATAGAATGGCTAAGTACTTAAACAATAAAATTAAGAAATTACTTTCTTCATCGATGAAATAACTACTACAAACTTATATAAATACTGTACTAAAGTATATATAATCGTTTAAAACAAAACCGCAGGCAACGGAACTTTCCACACTAATTTAGAAGAAACAGACTTTTCGGCGTTCATATATAAAGTTCGAACTAGATTTGCCACTGATTATTCGAGACGTATTTTTTGGCTAATCAGAAAGTAAGGAGGATTAGCGTTGGGATTATTTTTTGCGGACGAAATTCTTTAATCACGTCCGACGTCGACTTGGTTTGCTTGGCCTGCTTTGAATGAGATTAGACCTGAAAGGGTAAGGGAAATGTAATTTCATTAGAGGAATCTTTTATCAAGTTGTTTATAAATACAGAATTTGGGCTTAGGTAAAATTCCCTTAATTTCTGAGTCTTCATATACATAAGAATATTAAGTAATAGAAAATAATATTGCTTTTGCTTTCGTTGATAAAAAATTATGCAAAATACTATTTTAACATTGAGCGGAATTAAATTTATTTAATTTATGTATTTGATTCAATATATTTACCGGTCTGTAATAAATAAAAAAAAAACATTTTAATGGGTGTAAGCTTAGTAAGCATAGTGATCTACATTCATCGATGAAAACAATCATGCGTTTCTAATTGGAAACATAACCACAAACAGTAGAATACATTTATTTCAAATTAGCCAAAATGTTTCGTCTTTCGATTAAGTCAACATTTAATACTAAATATATTAATGAATTAAAAAAGAGTTATTATTAATTTATATTATTTAACCTTTAGCTACTTTAACCCGGCGGGAGTGTGGTGAAAAAATGTTACATCAAGTATGTGGCGGGGTATGACATGCCCCAAAACAAAACTGCCTGTATATTATTGTTATTTTTAAAATGATCTTAAATTTTTGTATTATTCAATTATTTAGGTACCCCTCAAGATGGTTTTAAATTAAAAAAGTATATATCAACATATTTTAATAATTTTCATTAACAATTATTAAAGCACTAATTTTTGGTTACAGAATTATAGCATGGGCGCATGAAATTAAAAAAATTCTATTTAAACGAAAAAGCCTCTGAAATCTCAAAATATATGAGGTCCTAAATAAAATAAATAAAAAAATCAAGTTACAATATAGGAACACTTTTAAAACGCTGGAAATCAGCCATATTATATGGCTATGTCAGTCAGTAGATGTTCCCCACGTACGTTTGTGCTCGTCTAACTCCAACGCCGGCTGACACAACACTAAAATCACACCACTATCCTCCCCAGCACTTCCTCACTTCCAGCTACACGAAGCCTCAAAATCGTCGCATAAAACAATAAAATTATATATCGATACAAACGAACACTGGGGTATGTCACACCCCGCCACACTCTCGCCGGGTTAAATGTAATCAGGCACCATCAAACCAGTTCGTCAAATCTCTACGTTACATTTCAGAAATATAAAGAGCCATTATAAACACAATTATTTCAGACACTAAAAAAGTAATGTTACAAACAAAATAACCTTACCTTTGAAAGGTACACTAAGCTGTTTCCATATCAAAGACTTGCTGTCGCAACATTGCATATATAAACGCTAATAAGAAGCATAAATAACTTAACTTGGAACACTGTGAACTAAGAGGTATAAAATAAAAATAGTACTTCTTTTGTATTAACCTTTTCAACGCCAATGTCTGATATATCAGACAAACCATTTTCGTGCCCACCACGCCAATGTCTGATATATCAGACAAAAAAACATGATCAAGAAACGTTGTATTTTTACTTGCCTGAATGAGTTGAGTATAACCTAATAATTTTTTGGATTTTTTTGAAGTGAAAACTTCTTTAGCGGCGTTGTGCACTTTTTTTGTATGGGGAAAAAATGTTAAACTCGCGTCAGGATTTATGTGTCACGTGACCTGATCGAAAATCCATATAAAATTTGAAGTCCGGACACGTGTTTTCTACAAACTTATCTGTTCCGGTGGCCAAAATTGGAACTACGTGAAATGCAATGCAAAAACATGGCAAAAACGATATTTAATGACAGTTTTAAATAGACAGTAGCGACGCCGCCACCGGAACAGATAGTTTGTCGGTCTATAGACAATAATGGTTTTTTGTTCAATTTGACAGCTCATTTATGCAAAGAAAAGTGCTTCTTAGTACATCAGGAGTAGAGTAAATAATTGTATTAATAAGAACTGATGTTGTTTTCTTGAGTTTTATTCCTTTATCGTAAGGCAAGCGTAAGGTATATTTTTCTTTGCATAAATGAACTGTCAAGTGTGACCTCTTCTACTATTATAGCCGCAGTGCGGTCGCTTCCTATATGCTTCCTATGCTACAAAGTGGCCACAAAGACCTTAATTTGATATCCTGCAAAATTCAAAATTTAATTGCCGTAATAAAACATTTAAAAAGTTTGGAATATCTTTATTCGCCGGAATTATACAGTATTTTGTTAAAATTAACACCACTTCTCCGCAGTCTTTGGATCCGCTATGCTGCGGAGCATGCATCAGGTCGTATGAAGTTGGAAATGCTGTCCGATTTCCGGCGACAAGAGGCTCGTTCTCACCAAAGATTTGGTTCTCACACACAGTTTGGCTTGTTACCCCAAATTCCCAGTCCTCGAAAGCGACCGACATGTTGATTACTGTAACACCACTCGTGTTATTAACGATTCGAGAGTCTGCGGATTCTGTAAAGGGAATCATTTCTTGGCCGATTGCTCCAAATTCAAAAGTTTATCCGCAGATTCCAGTATGCAATTAGTTGTAAATTCCAAACTTTGTTTTCGTTGTTTAGAAAATAAATAGTTGTCAACATGCTCAGTGGTTGTCAATCAAAAAAGTATGACATTGAAGGTTGTCAATCATTTTATCATCGTTTATTACATGGCGTTTCAGTGTCACAGCAAGGAGTTTCTGATAAGTCTGTAAAAGTTTATGATTACATTAATTCTGAGAGATAAACTTTTTAATGTAATATAAATTGTCATGTTTGTGTACGATAGCGCAATAAATAAATATTGTATTTTACCACATAAATGATAGTACTTTTATACCTCTACCAATCAATTAAATCCCTAACCATTCCAAAATACATATCAAAAATGCACAACGTTAATATTCAGGTTTTCACTTCTGCCGGCACTCCCGGAGTGCAACCCGTCTTTTTTTTAATGGTCGTGGCGTGTGGGGCACCATTTTCGGAAAAAAGCGTGGCGGGGAAAGGGTTAACTGTAGTTAAGCATAACTTAACTGTAGCGTACACCAATATGTAGTAGGGTCCCACTCACCCCTATCACAGAGGGTCATGTCTGACGGGTCGTAACCATCGGCATTTAACGCAGTGTTCTGTAAACCCGAGCCTACCCGCAATTGTCTACATCATTAAATTAAAAGCTTTCGTGTTCGAAGGCCGTTTGTAATATTCGCGGCACCTAGAGCCCATTCGTACAAGGGCACGGTCGGCTAAACAGTTAACTAATTTATTATCCATAAATTTCTGATCAAGAAGTTGATAAGACACGTTCTTAAGGCTTTACGAGTTTAGCCTGCGTTTAATCAGTCTCAAGTCTCAAACACTAGAAGTGGGTTGAGTTTATATCTCATGAATATATTATACGGAATGATTTTATAAGCTTTTATTCAGATATGGGATTAGGTTCATCAGATGGAAGTCAAACTTGAAATGTATAAAGTTGTGTCGAGTTAAATTATTCTTTGGTACAATCAGACGTTCTTTGGTTGACTTTTCATGTCTGAAAGAGTGTAAGTCTTATAAGACTTCTGTTGTCGGTAGATAGGTACCTAAATGAAATAAAAACGTACGCTATCTATATTCATCATATCGATTTTGTCATAGAGCATTAAAATTTACTTATTTTATATTGATTTTTTCGAAAAAGCTGCATTAATTATGTTTATATGCGTATATTTGGTGCTAATTTTCTTATAATTTATAATTTCGTTGTTTTTTTAAAATAACCCTACACGAAAGTTATTTGTATTTAAAATACCTTTAAAGTGTAAAAACGGGAAAGCAATATAATGGTGTCACTTTTCTAGGTAAAAAATAGGCGGGTTTTAAGATGAAAGTAGAAAAAAATATTTTTTTTTAAGGCCTGTCGTAGATTATATCAGGAATAACCAATATAATTATCCTAATAAGATTTTTAACGCCTTTCAGTTCAAGAGTAGATTCATACATATAATATAGATAACATACTATTTGCAAGTACGGTAAGCAACAATATATTTTATTTAGTCTTTCCTTGTTCATATTTGTTAAAAATAAGAAGTGCCCTAGTTTCTTTTGTCCTTAGGCAGAACTATTATTAACATTTTTTAGTCTAAATAAATAAGGGTTGTTTAAACAAACACATTTACTGTTTGCAGTCTCATTTAATTTATCATTTTATATTTATTAAACTAAGATAGTTACATTAAAACACACATTGCGTAACAAATTGGACTGGAAGATATGTTAGAACCAGTGATACAATATGTACACTTATGTACTTTTATTGCTGAAACCCCATCCACTTATTCGAGCGTTGATGTTAATCTTCCGATGTAAGCGATATCTACAAACAAGCAGGTAACAGCTACTGAATTAGCCCTTCCTCATTTAAAAATGATTTGTGGTACTGGCCGAATGGAATATGGACCGTTGTTTTATTCTTTTGGAATATTTAAAGTAAGGTTGCACGTGAAAATTCGAATCTACGTATTAGTTTGCTCTCGGGTGGAGCCGTAAACAAAAATATCCGAACGGGATGTTTAAAAATGCGCAACGGATATCAACGGTAAACCGGAATTGGATGAGATTTAAATTTCGGATTCTTTTATTTTACGAGCCGCTATAGTCTTCTGTTTTTAATGGAGTTGATTATTATAATTAACAATGGGTATTGGGTATTTAATTCTATACGAATTAATAAAACTTTAAATGTAAATCGAGTATAAAATTTGATTAAAACATTCAACAACAAAGAATTTGCATTAAATGTCATCGAATACAAAGATAATTAAGTCGTTTCTCAGTTATTTAGACTTTGGCCAACCATTATTAAAATATAACTGTTTCATTTAGTTTTTTGTGTCATTATAAAAAAATTTCAAGTCTCAAGTATCGTAGAAGTCAACTAAATGCGTCATTTGCAGTTGCGCAAATAAAATCTCATAAACAATTTCAGCGGAGTCGAAAAATTTTACATACTGCACCGGTTTCCGCCGATTGGACACGAGCAAATTATGATTACTCTCGATAAAATCTATTGTATTATAGTCTACCCGAGTAACAAGGGCTGTTATTGAATATAATATCTAGTAATACGAGTCAATAACAGCAGAAAGTAGATGCGAGTCGAGTAGGTCAAGTAGTTCATATAGTGAGTAACACAGCGAGTTTCATTTCAGCGTTCCGACACGGCCTCGCACCACAAATCATCCATCTTGCTCCGAATAGCGGTGATAGGGTGGACCTAAAATATAATTTAAGGTGGATATGTTCCTCTGAACACGAAGCGAGTCTAACACGAAAACGTAATTCTAAACGCCATGTTGATATACATATTTTAATATTGTCATTGTTTTATTTTAATTAGTATTAGGTATAATACTTTACAAATAGTCCACTAGACGAAATGTAGAAAAGACAACTTAGCGTACTTTTAGTTTAGAGCGCTTTGCATTAGCGTATAAAAAAACTTCGAACGAAAATTACCTAAATTTGATCTAGGCTAGTTTACCAATATTCTTCTATACATAACATTACGGGTTGTCAATGTACACTCTTAGAAATAAATTCGTTATATTTCAATTGGAACAAACATACGTACATTCGAACTGAGACTTAACCGCAAGGGGTCCATCGTGGCTGTATCTACGACCCATTTACACTCATCGATCGACTTATTCGGTTCATTGTAAAAGTAAAGCGGCTTGTAAAAAAACCTATTCTAACTAGATATGTACATTATATTACAAAACAGTATAAATAAATTATTAAATTAAGATGTATAATGTAAATAAAGTATCCAAAACTTCAGCTCAAGTAGAACTGCTTATTATTTAAAAACGCGAGAATTTCAGTTTATTTTAATGACATGGGAATATCACTGTTCAGTTTACATATTGATGAGTAATGCTATGTCCAATGGCCGATGAAGATAGTAGGTATAAAATACAGTTCTTATACAAATTCGAATACTGGATATTGCTGAAACTATGACCCGTATTCTGAAACGACTACGCCGAAAGCGTAGATGCGAATTTCTTCGCAAGCCTATTTGTGACCTAAATGTTCACAATAAGGACGCAATTAGCTTGCGCTGACTCGTTAGTTGAGTGACAACATTTAAAAGTTTTTTGAACACGGGCCCAAACCTATCTACGTTTATGGCAGTAAACAACTAAAACTCCTACTGTACAATTACTATGGCACTGTCTCGTACTATAAAATATTATTATCGTAATAAGGAATGGTGTAAGCGGAATATAAAAGTCGTAAACAAAAGTCTCACTTGAAATTGTATCACTAGAAATGTAATAAAATGGAAACTTAAAAAATTGGAATGTTGTTATTAAAGCCCGTCGATATTTTGAGTAAAATCTATATATTATATTTTTTACAATCTTACTTATTATGTTAGCCACTTGCTTCACAATAAGGAAAACTATTACGGACTAACACTACGATCTAGATAATATATATTTCTGCTAGTAATAACAACAAAATATTGAGAGTCTTTTTCATTATTCAGTACTTACGTACATCTTATAATCCTCTTTTTATTATACCTCTGATGTGTAATCCGAGCACCGATTTACAAAGATAAAATTGGTTATACCCTATTCAGGGCACGTTTACACAGAGCGATTTTCCGGCAAAATCTTCACAAAAGGGATTACGGGACAATTTTCTAAGATTTTCCGTAAATGTTTCTCTGTAAACGCACCTTTAAACCTAAAACTACAACATAATGTATTATGGCAACATATTCATTTGGTTAAACATGTAAATACATACTTATTACCAAATCTTCGTAGTCATCTCTCCATGATATCGCCGGCGATAAACAGTTAACCGAACGGAACGGATATGTATCGGTAGGTACTTTAACAGGTACTTTCAAACACTAGAACAAAAAAGCTAGACAATAATACTTTTAGTATCTTACAATTTATTAACAATAGCTCAACGTAGACATTTTAATGTCATTTCATTATTTTTTTAAATAGGTTGTTTTGTTATATCAAGTAATATCAACTAGTTGATTTTCGTTACTTTGTTTACGTGTTTTGATTTTTTCAATTGAATCAATTCACTCGTTATAAGAGTGGCACAGTAAACAAACATTATTTTATTTATAATAAAATAGCTTCATTAACCTCCTTTTGTTATACGATGAAGTATTGTGGCTTTTATAAATTTTAAATATATATTTATATAACTTAATGATTATTTAAAATCATCTTCCTTAGAAATCACCATTTCATCATTTTTCACGTGTAAAGAGGCGCAAAAAATCAACTAGTTAAAGTATGTAACAACTTTGCGATTTGATAAAACATTGACCAATGTCTCTCGGTGGTGAAACACTGAATCAGTATTATAGGCACATTTATTTGACAAACAAACCCTATTTAGTACAAGCGTCGTATTCGCGCTGCGATGTTCGTTCGTTAATCGCAATGTCGAATTGTTGTGGCGGGTCGTATCGGTGCGCTGAGGTCGATATGTCGTCCGCTCGCTTTGACGCTGGCTACACAGCCTCTGAGCCCTGTGTAGAGAGCTGCAGGCAGTCCTAGAGGCAAAGTCGGTGATCCTCCTGTGAAGAAAAGCATTGCTCAAATGATCTTAAAATTTGATTAGGATGGGTAATTTGTCTAATGATGTGACTTGAGCGATAAGGAAGATACGATTACATAAGGAAAACAAAGGACCGCTTATTGCGGCAATGTTAGATAATCTCTCAAGAGCGTTGACAATTATTAATATTGATATGAGGAGTCACGTCACTGTGTAGGTACTTAATTTCAATTGTGAGCGTAATAGTCGTGATAAAATCGCTTTTATGGACTGGTAGTTTGAAGAAAATAGACCATAATTTAAGATTCCAAGAGAACACAAAACCATGACAATTTTAACTTTAAACTTACCTAACATTAATAATAGTGCAATCAAATTTGGTGTTTTACTGATGGGCACTCTAATATCTCAAAATCTTCGAGATCAAATTATTAATCTGCAGAATATCTGTCTATAGAAGTTGAAGTTAAGTGCAAGTTTTACAAGAGTTATAGTTAAAAGGGTTAGAAAGTTTACACATCCTTATGGTGAAGTTAGTTTAGATTCTATCCATCTTAAACAATTTGTAACAACTCACCAATCCACAATTTTGGGTTCGATTTCGAGGGCACCAGCAGTGACTGCGAGTACCCCCTAACAGGCGGCGCATCGTCCACCTGAAGCATGGCGAGCCGCTTCCTCCTCCGCACCACAGCAGTGTGCCATATCCCGTCATCCACCCGGA
Organism: Mecyna flavalis; assembly: GCA_949319885.1. Taxonomy (NCBI): domain Eukaryota; kingdom Metazoa; phylum Arthropoda; class Insecta; order Lepidoptera; family Crambidae; genus Mecyna; species Mecyna flavalis. The sequence continues at coordinate 9,479,634 of OX439426.1, forward strand.
CCTTCGACTCGATGCACTGGAACCAATCCTCGTTCGTGGCAGAGTTCAGTTCCTTCACATCCGTGTCGGTGTATATCAGTTGGAGCTTCCCTTCGCTCAAGCCAAGCCCGATGAAGTCTCGAGGCCGGATCCCGATCTTCCGTCTCCACATTAGAAGACCGGACTCGTTGTATGTTCGAAATTTGATTTCGTATCTAATACCACGGGCGTTGCGGTTCCTATAATGTGGGAAAATTTAATGTCATGTTCGATTTAAACATACTATTTCTATAGTATGGTATGGTCTACGATCTTATTTATATTCATTCAATAGTAGGTTAAAAAGGACTTGATGACGTGCAAAAGATTTTTTTATAAATCAGAAATAAATCATTTCAAATTAATCATTTCATTTCAACTGCAGTTAATTTACCGATTTTTTTTAATATAGTCACCTGACATCAAGAAGATGTGCAAGAATCGCCTGAAGTCAAACTATAGCAACTCTTGAACTAAGGGCAGTTAAAAAGCTCTAATATACCCGTAAGTTGTTTTAACAGTGAAAGGACTAGAAAATCAATAACTAGTAATCACTGTTTTTGAAATGGATCTAGTATAATAGTTTACAAATAACAACTATCAGAAAACACCATTTAAATCCATAAAATGGTTTGCATTGCGAGGAAGACTAAAATGTCTGCTATAAATTCTCCAAGAGCATGTTTTCGGTAAATAAACTGTAGTTAAATCTGAAACCAAACTATTTCGGGCAGTATTTGGCATTTACTTGTTTACGTTAACGCGTTTATGTAAATGCATAAACTTTGTTTTAACTTATTTGCCTCACTCCACGAATCTACAACATTCAGTAGCTCGGAAGAAAATGTAAAAGGAAATTGTAGAAGTTTTACATTTTAAATACGGTGTTTGATTATTTCTTTAACATTTTAATCATTTAAATGAATCAAATAGGAACTCATATTAATTAATTTCATATCAAACTTTTCAAACATATTTATTAAAAATCCAAGCCATGTAGAATACAAAAATTAAGTCCCAGGCAGCGTAGGCCTATTATTATCCAATCGAATTTCAATTCCAACAGACCAAAAAAATTTTCAGTAATATGGTGATATTTTCATTGAATATTAGTTATACCAGAAACTAGCCTTTATGTTTTATTAAGAGGTAAAAAAATTCATGGCTTAATCTGTCGGTGTTGACGTTTGTAAATTTTTTTGAAGCTACCGGTACCCCATAAATTTAATCATTTCGTCTCTTATGTGGTTAAAATATGCTTAAAATGGCAATATTTGAATTAAAAAACAACAATGACCAAAATTGCTTTAATACTTATTGTGATAAAGAAATAACCATACAAACCAGGTCATCGTACATCGGGTACAATGAAATTTGCAAAACAATACAGTGGCATGTAAAGGGGGACGTTAGGGTGTGTAATTTTTCAAAAGCACAAAATACGTTTCATTAGACACCATGATTGGCGTTTTATGGCACGGGGTCAGCGTGACATGCATTTCCACCGAATCTATTACAAATGAATTGACAATATGTAAACAAAAAAAAAAATACCTTAAAAGTACTTACACAAGATATTTTATGAATCCCGCATTTTATAAAAAAAAATTATGATACTAAATTGTTTATTATTTTGTGAACTACAATTTTTTTCACACAATAGTCTGCCTTAAAAGCTAAGTGTGGAAATCCCCGGTAAAGTTAACTGACATATTGTAGTGAATTATTAGATCTCTGAGTATTTATTAGATCGAGAAAATTTTTGCTTATTAGGTATGCATTTTTTTAATGGAATATCTTAATGACACCTTATGTGTTTAAAGGAATTGAATATTAGGAATTGAATTGATATAAAACTAGCAAACTGTATATTATCCAACTTTTAGTCTCATCGCAAACTTTTAATACCGACTATATCCATCCATACAGTATTCATTATGAGGAAATGGATCGTGACACGTGGACATCAGGTGAACAAAAGGCAAATATTCGTACAATGAAAAACCATTACTTATTTATGTGATTGACTTGTTTGTAATAAGGCATTCTCAATTACTTAGAGAGGAACTATTGTTAAGGAAAAATTCTAGGTCACAAGGTCATGATTGTCCCAATAAGGTGGATATATGACATCAGATATACGAAGTGGGACTGAATGACAAAAACGACGGGCTGCCTTATAAAGAAAAAGTTAGGCTGCGTTCAGGAATTGATCCCTTGAGACTAAAAGAAGAATAAAGGTCCGCTTTATATTAGCTACACATGTTATTTTTGTGTTATTGTGTATATTGCAGGAAGACGTTGTTGGTACAATTACACTTAAGTTTTTATATGTCAGATCAGTAATGTCTATTATACTAAGGAATACTACACATTCGTTGAGTACGGCTGACACGACTAGGCATTTTTAAATGAAAAATGAAAAATCATCTCCAATAATAGTCAAAATGGGCACAGTGAAAACTTCTATTCAAAATTAAATCGTGTTATAAGTATGACTTTTTTTAACTGTTCACGAGAGCGGTTGGCGTTGCCGGTATTTATTAGTCATATAAAAGCTAATCAACATTATGCTCATAAACGTGTAGAAACGTTACCAAGCCTGCGTTGGCACATTAAAATATACCTACAATTGGAGCAGGTCGAACATTAACGTTGTTTAAATTCGGCCGACTATGTCTAAATTACACTTAAGTGCTGCGATTTCCGTGTCGCCATCAACTATTCATGGTCATGAAACAATAAAACAGCCTAATGTCCCCTTTTACCACAGAAGTACAGAAAAGAACCAGTAATTGTATATGTTTACCTAATCTAAAATTTCTGCAGAGGTTTATTTAATAACTAATCGTAAATGTGTTATTGGTGTCCACCGAATGTTATCTTACATCATATGGTCCTTCACCAACATCATTGTTAGTATGTAAGCTAGAAAAGAAATTAGGTTAGTAATATTAGACAAGACACGATGAGAATCAGGACACAAAACATCTTAATGTTTGTCAATGATTTTATCAGACTCTTCAAAAATATGACATACACATTCACTATCATTTTTAAAAGTAATATTGAAACGCCTGTCATTACAAAGATAAAACGATCAATAGATACAATCTAGTTAAAACAATCGGACTAAGTTATCTAAATAATAGAGTTAACAAACAAAGCTAATACAAATGTAGTCCTTTATGAAGTAGGTCACCGTACGGTACTGTCCCGACTAGCTTTTCATTTGTCAGTAAAACAATTAAGTCGCAAGTTACCGCTGGCACGAACCACTGGATGTACCGAGTGTTTCGAATTAAAACTTTAAAATTCCAGTGGCAATAAGATGGTTTTTGTTCTTGCTATAAACAAAGCTAATAAGACCGTTTCGTTTCATGCACGTTTTTGAGAAAATGCCCATTACAATTTTGCTAAACGAAACGTTGAAACACTTTCGTTAAAGTTTCACTTATTTCAAGTGGAACGTTTAATGTATCGAATCGCACGATATGGATTTCATTTACATAAATTAAAATACTGTGATGAATGAAACATTCTCATTAATAATAATGTTTCTGGGCGATATACTTTCAATATTCCTTCTTTTTAACGTTATTTTCTTTGTTTGTCTAAGTATTTCAGGGTATATGAGATGTTAATTAGACTTACCTGCGATTCCCCTTGCTTCGGTACGAATAATAGTTATTGCCATCGAATTGGATTGGTGTTCTATCATTGAGCATTTCAACCATTTGCACTTCACAATTCCTGCCTTGGAATCCTTCTCGGCATATACATTTATATTCATTTAGCAGCGGTATACAGGACCCATTATTCTTGCAGGGAGTCAAACCTACACAGGAACATTGACAATTACAGGATTTATAGGGATCATTGCTTTGTTAACAGGATTTCGTATCTATACAATTTAGATTGGATGTTCCTATATTGCTTAGGCAATGTTATTCCTATTTTGGGCCCGTCACCACTATCAGATAATTATATTCATGATCATTTATATCTGTTTTATTATTTTGTTTTATTTGACTTTGGTGAAACTAGCTTTTATTGTTAATTTTTCTTCATTTAAATTCATACAATGATGATGATTGGTGTTTTTCGAATTTTGACTAATAATTAATTTGTAACAAAACAAATCATTTGAATCATCTAGTGAAGAAAATTTGTTACGAAGATTTTGTCCAATCAATTCAAACATGATAATATAATAATTGGACAAGGGAAATTATTGTATGAGACAGAAGTTCTAATAAAACAAAAACATGTTGAAACCTATTTAAGAACATATTATGTCGACATAAAAGTTCAAACTAATTACATTTATAATCGAAAAGTCGAAAAGTTGTAGCACTTACCGTCTCCACAAGGCGGTCCTGTGTATTTCGTGACGCCACTAGTGGCGCAAGGCAACCGATCTTCCTCCTGCACAATCGCGCACCTCGCCGTGTCTCCGCCATACAACGACAGCGGGGTTCCATTCACGAAGACCTGTTGCACGGCGCCTATGAAACTGCTGGTCACGCCTGACATCTTGTGAGGTCGGATGTAAGCCCTGGAAAAACGAGAATGCCGTAATGCTCGACAAATCGACGAACAAAGGCCCGATCGACCCGAGACCCAATTACAATAAATTACACATCAAGTTAACAGCACTAATGAGGACTCCGCAGTAATCATTAATCAAGACTTTGATACGGTCTCAGTAATGACACGTAATCAGCGCGTTAATGAACACACAGAAGGTTGCAGGGGTTAAGTTTATGTATTTTCTTCCATAATATTATATTAGTATGGTGTACGTTACTGCTAGTTATGTGAGATGACAAGAAGATATCTGAATTGCAAATGATTAACTGTTTAGTCTTATCAATGTGTCCAATTAAATGAATGACTACGACGACTATAAACGAAAAAGACTCGCTAATTTATAGGTATTAAAAATTGAATCGAGTAAAAATATAGTTTTCAATTAAAAACCAAGTAGGTAAATCAGTTGTTTGGCTCTGGTGCTTAAAAAAACCATCAAAACTATTTATGGTAAAGTCCTTATGTAAAATCTAAAGACAATTAGTTTTGCAATTATTGTTAAAAAATCAGAGTCACTATTCCAGACAGAAACTCAACGTTAGCCCACATAACAAAGAGAACGTCTCAATAATGCTAACCTTAAAGAATAAACGTAAACCTGCAACATTTTTCTAAGAAGCAGGAAATACAAGTTGGCTTCATGTAGCTGGTGGACCACGTGTTTTAAAACAAAGCACATAAAATGTCATTATTTAAACGAGCTACCCGGAAGGACATTTTACGTTAATTTTAAAGTCAACTGTTTTACAAGACACTGAAAAGTTAAACTGGGTAAGACAAAATTTACCTATTTTGTTTTCCGTACAAAAAAGGTAAATTTTGTTCTCCTCCGGAGGAGAATGCGTTTAAGCACCATGACCGGAGGCTAGCGAGTCTTACAAATGTGTGTCGGACTCGGGACCAAAATGATCGTTCTATTACTAAGATTACCTCTGTTTCCTCTTTATACCCAAGATATAATATTCTCTTTTATGTCTGTTTGTAGCTGATCAACAATTAAAACAACAACAGGACTCGAAACTTTCTTTGTTTTCCGTATAATTAAAAATCCACTAAGGCGGGTGCGGGACTATTTAAAAATTTAAATCAAACCTTTCTTCGATGAACCTACAAAAGGGACACACTAATTTATTCCGACTTAACCAAGGAAATGATGAATAAAATATTTGATAACTAGCTAACCGGCGACTTTGCTCTTGTAAAATTTCAGTCTGACAATAGAAAAAGAATTATTTCCAATTTTCCCAATCCAAATATTTGATTAAACTTACTTTGGCGTCCAAATATAAAACGCCAAATAGACCAGTGTCTATCTGTATATTAATGTGTCATTGCTACAATTACTGTTTATACGGCGTACCATTTTTCTATTCTCGTATTTAGTAAAGTCGTAAACTACTAAGCCTTTCAGAAACAGAATCAGAATGTTAAAATATATTTGCTTAATTCTTCTTTCACGTCGCAATAGGTTGATGTGATTTCTGGTATAGGAAAAGGTAATGAACTGGAAAGAGACAGCTTATTTTTATCCTGAAAAAATGTGACATGTCCATTGTCCAGTCCACGTAGGCGAAGCCACGAGTGAAAGACTAGGTAGTTACACATTTCTTATTGTAGGATGTACTTACGGCAAAGAGCCAATAAATAGAGGCAACGTTAGCTCCAGATGTGTCAGCGGAGGGGCAGAGTGACCTCTCTGTGTCGGGTGGTGATCCAGTTGCAGGCTGCCGTGGCGGCCCGTGCGAGTGATGCGGGCTCTGTGCCATCGACCCTTTGTTATCGGCACGGGTGACCTTTGACAGAATAGATTGTGAGCAATTTTTATAGACAAAAATGTTTTTATGTTTATTTTAGAAAATGTTTTCGAGACATAGTGTACTGGTTCCCACATTATTATGGACGGCACATAAACAACATTTCGGAAAGACATTTTTAATTCATTTTGTTTTTGGTAACAAGTTTTTACATTACTTTTCTGAAAGATGGATGATTCATTCTTCATAACTTTTAAACCAACATGGGAATGGGAAACATATATTTTTTAAATATCTTTTATCGAGGCAGCTGTTTTATAGTAAAATATTAAAAACTTGTAACAAAGCTTTTTCTTGTCGTAATTAATGTAAAATAGAAACATGGAAATATCCTAAACGTAGAAAAGAAAACAAAATTACAGGCTACACTTACGTGATATTAGCTATTCCGCTCCCCAAATTGTACCTAAACTGTAGGTACCCATTAACTAAGTTAATCGCTATAAAATCCCCCTTGGCTTTATTAGACTGGCCAGTGTAAAGGAGCATTCCCGAGAATCGGTTCGTTAAAAACCAGATTTCGATGCGGAACGCTTTACCGAGCCCTTCGAGTGGGGGTAATTCGATGTAGCTCGTTCCGTTAAATTGGGGAGACCACGTCTCCTGGACTACTGTTACATCTGTAAACAAATAAAGATGGATCGAATTAGGGAAATTGCTCTGTTGTAGGTATTCATTATGAAAGAATTGTTTTTTATTTTGATGAGAATATTGCTTGTTCCATGCTTTACAAGTACTTATAATTTGCCATTTTAGTTTTACTTTAGCTGTAAGTAAAACCACTTTGGGTATCTTCTATGGTTAAACAAAATGTCCAAAAAAGGCATTTCATTATATTTTTATCCTATACAATATTCAGCAACAACAACGTTCCTTTAGACCTTTTAACAACATTAGACTGAAAATTGTACTTATTGCCTTGACCAGGTGACCAGGACTGAAAAGTTAATAGATAATATACAAACCGTTATTGCATGTGTTTCCGTTGGATCCAATCTCTCCTCCAAACAAACATCGGCAGACGTGTCCTCCCTCAGATCCGATGTCACACAATAGCCCCTCATCATATCCGCAGGGATTCGACTCGCACGGATCTAATCTCTCGTCACAATTGCCTCCTTGAAATCCGATAGGGCAGATACAAGTATATTCGGTCGTCGAACCGTCTATAGCCTTACATGTGGCCCCATTCTTGCATGGCATACTCATACATGGGCTGGATTGGCACTCGCGAACGTTCTCTATACCGACGACTAATGAGTCTGGCCTTCCCAATTTCTTTGTCACTTGATGACGTATTATCCTTAAGTACTTAACGCACCCAATAAATCCGCTTCGAGTGCCGATATTGTCGAAAACCCTGCGTAGGTATTCATTATATTTATATGCTCGGTTGTTATGGAAGGATTGTTGTGGTACAAGAGGATAAAAATAGCTCGAGTTTATTGACGGATAATAATTATGATAGGAATTAGGAAGTACATGTTACCACACGTATAGGTAGTTATTAAACTCTCATTCAAATACTTATGCATGCATTTATACATAATCGACTTAAAAATTCTTACCTAGAGTAATTTGTAGGCACTTTTCCAATATAAGCGTCTTCAGCCAAATCTAATGCCTTCAAGTGGCCACTGGATTGTCCAGCCACGTCTTCCATATCGTCTACAGAGAGAATTCCGTCGCGATGGTATCGCTTTGCCGATACCTTATGATATTCATTAAGAGTAATTTTCTCAAGCGATGTCAGAATTATCACGCCATTTCCAAGGTTATACCTGCATTAAATTCAAGAATAATTAACGTGGATAAAATGAGTTCAAATAAAGTTTAAACGATAAACATAATATTAAATTCTTTAAACCTGAAAAGAGTTGTTTTAAGTTATAGATGTAGAACAACGAACGATAATTTGAAGTAAGAAAGTGGAAAATACCGCTTACCTAAACTCTAAATATCCATTAACCAAAGCTAGTGAAACAAAATCGCCCGTTCCGTCGGGTTTCTGCTGATTGTACAATAATACACCATTCTCGGAGAACGCTTTGAACTCGATGTCGATGTTCAACTTGTGATAAGCTTTCAGTGGCTTAAGGCGAATGTAAGACGAGCCGTCAAAGGACGGGGTTTCAATGTATGATCCCAGTAAGCTGTCTTTTGCAAGGGATTCGCAATTCAGTCCAGTGTAAGGCCCAGCGCAGACGCAGGTGTACGTTGATCCAGGCAGGTCTATGCAGGTGCCGAGATTATAGCAGGGCTCTGACAAACATGCGCTATATTCCTCAGTCGTTTCTTGAACTGTTTGTTCTGTAGACAAAAATGTAATTGAATCCCCAACGATAATGTTTTAACATAATTCTATTCAAGAATGTTTATTAGCTACGGAAACGATATTTCAAAACTTTCGCAAATCAACCTGAATGTTAATACAAATTTTGTCTTCACATTTGACTCCATAAATGTTTGAAATTGGGTTACCTGTCCGTCAAAGGGCGGGATTAATTTTCCAGTAGGAAAAGCTACGAGTATTTTGCTTTCTTTTCTTCTTTAAGAGATAATATTTTTACGGTGTGTTGGCAAATTTTTTACTTAGTTTTGCTATGTGGCCCAAGATGCAAGTTGTATTTTTTGGACGTTATAATAATTTGTCTGTATTTATTTAATCAACAGAAATGTAATACTTGTAGTCATTACAATGACAGTTACAAGCTTAATTAAAATCTTTCTAAATGCGATTTGGGGAGTAATAATAACAATGTTGAGAAAATTCAATTTTGCAAGACAAAGAGTTCAATAGAAATAATATCTTTTAACAACTTACCAATGCAAGCTTTCCTATGTACAGTGGGGATGTAGCCTGGCCGACACTCACACCCGCCACGGGCACAGTGGGCCCCTGGGAGCGCAGAGCAGTCGCCATCTTCAGCACAAAGATCTCCAAGTAATGCCCCCACAGCTCCCACAGTCGCTGTTGTGGCTGTTTGCGAACCTAATAAACAAATTAATTGCACCTTTTTGCAGATATTTATGTACACACATCATAATATTATTGTATTTGTGTTTTTTATTGTATGTAAATTACTGTCACTTTATGGTCAATAAATGTTATTCTTATTTTTCTTAAAAGCATATTTCGCATTTTGTGGTAATGTGGTTGATATTGTTTCTCGAGTTTATTTTTCTTAGGCTCTAAGTCTTTTAAATAGCCTTTAAAACTTATGGTTCTAATATAAAAAAAATATCTGAAATATATTTACCAAGAATTAAGCTTTTAAGTAGTTTTATTTGAAAATGTAAAATAGATATGTGTACAGTTTAGTATATACGATAAAAGAACTCAAAATCGAAGAAAAGTATGTGTCCCAAAGTATGTGATGACATTTTAATATTCTATGGGTTTCGTAACATAGGAAACAATTTTCTAATCTTATTATCTTACATACCGAGAAATGAAAGATAAAATTTTGGCTCAAATTAAATACCTCTATTAAAATAATTAACCCTGTTTATTTATAGAGCAACCCTAATATCCAAAGCGTTTTGTTTCAGCAAAATGTTATTGTTTTAGGGAACGCAAATTTCCCTCGTTATATTATCATGATAAGTATGATTTGCAAAAGAGAAAAAAACAACGTCGTTTTTATAATGGAGCATCATTGTTGGCAACTTTTTAATAATACGTCAAATTAGCACTGGGTCAGGGATGACTAAAGAAAAGTTGCTGTGAATTTATTGCTATAATTATAATGTTAACGAGGATCTTTAAACTGAGTGGCAAAACGAATACTTACAAGCAAATTGGATGATGTGTAAGCATTATTAAAACTAGTTAAGTGTTTCTATCATAAAATCATGTTCTTAAATTCCAAAATTTACCCAAGTAATGTTATTACTTTCATATCTCTTTTAGTCGGCTGATAAGTAACTGGTTTGATTGGTGCTACCTATAATGTAAAACCAAAAAACAGGAAAGGTTTTTATTAATCTAAAGCATCATTGAAGAAAGGTTCACTAAGTGTTGGTATCTTATTTATAAAATATATAATTAGGTAATATTATTTTAATAGCCACAAGTTGAATTACGACAAAAGCGGCTAATTACCATTCAAAAATTGCACGGAACATGTTCATTAGTAAATAAAAAACATTTTAGTATATAAAAACAGCATTTCAACACAGTAATCTAAATATGAAAAGAGCACAAATAAAACAAAAACGCAGCGAAAAGGGAGTGTAAACTTAAATATTGACGATCCAATATTGACGCGTCGATTCAAAAGGATAAAAAAGTGAACTTGCGCTAGACAATTATTTGCTTTCAAATAGTTTTTAAACAAAAGTGTGTCTCCATTTCAGTGGTCGAATAAATACATTCGATATGCATGCAGGGTTCTCAATCAGGTAATTTTAACTAAATGTGGTTTGGTTTTTGTGGTTCAAAATAACGTTTGGTTACTAGATGTATTTTGAATGCCGACCTAATGGATCAGTTGTTAAACGGCACTTTAGAAAACTGACTTTTTGTTATAAACTGGACTTGAAGGTTTTCTGGCCGACGCCCAAGTTTTCTGGTCCCCGGGCCCAGTTTTGGACTGGGACGAGTTGCCCCCTAACCCAAGTTTTCTTCTATAATTCATACATTTCCCTAGTTTAAAAACGAATGATTGGCAAAAATTGTATGCTTGAAATTAGATTTACATTTAAATTCACCATCAAATTGGTCTTACCTTTAAATTTCTGTCCGGAGACCACACTATCAAAGTCACTGGGCGTTTCCTTCCTCGTCCAGTCGTATTTATTATAGTATTTGTCTGGATTAAGTAGATGCCTTGTAGACTTAGAAGCGGCGCCATCGTCTTGCTGCGTGAACTGTATTGGCGAAGAAGGCCTTGGAGGTCCCGCCGTGCCCGCTATCTCGCTCAACTTGCATGGCCCGAATGCTTGAACCACGATGTCTTCTTGCGTGCGACACGCTTGCAGTTTCAAGTGACATTCAGACTCGTAAGTCTTGCCGTCACTGCCACATACCTGTTGGTTTTTGTCAGTTTTAATGTGAGGCAGCACGAAATCTTTCTACTCGTGTATTCAAATATGCTAACTACTCAGTCTCAGATAATGAAAAGTAATGTATACTTAATGCGATGGTTGTATTTCTAGGCGCTCTAAAGCAAAATGAGTAGTTAAATACTTGAACACTGCTTACTACTTAATATTTTGCTTTTATACACAGGCAAAATAGACCCCTAAACTGACTATGATTTTAGACGAGGGAAAGAGGTTTCAATTTGCACGAAGCGTGGGCACGGTTTTCACCTTGCGGAGGGAAAATATGCTAATGAAATAGATCCGTAAGCATTTTGTGTTTACCAAACTAAGTTTGAAAATAACTTAACATGTGCGACTGAAAATATCTCATGAGAGGAAAATATGATAGTTCTTTTTTCTTTTAAAGTTTATTATCAACTATCGTGTTTCAAGAGAACCTCAATCAAACAGATGTTCAAGTACAAAAAGTTTTTTTGATTGATGGCAAGTCATTCATCATTCGCTTAAATATGACTGTCTCCGTGGTTAATAAGGCGCACTTTGAAGTCCTTGGTTCAAATCCCGGACCGGACCAATTTGCGACTGGATTTTTCTTTTTAAATAATACTCAGTCACTGTACTGATCGGCTTGGAGGCTAAATAAGATAAAAGTACATAAAGCTTCAATATCTAATGACTCACGCGCTTGTTGGGTGCTTTAATCAATATAATCAAATTCTTGAAGGTATATACAATTATTTATGCTATTTATAAGCACTGCAGTCTTACCAGCATATTGGTGTCGGTGTCGGGGCAGGGAGCCGCAGCGCACTCGCAAAGAGCGCCGCCGGTGCGGTCGGTGCATACCGCGCCGAAGTAACACGAGAGCTCTGAACACGAACCCGCTATACCTCCATTTTCAGCTAAGAAAATAAAAACAGTTAACATTTCTCCATCGTCCTAGTTGTGTTTATTTTAAAATTTAAATATCCGCTAGTCGTCTACGTCGTTTCATAAACCATTTTCTGACCGCTACGAGTATTTCATGATTGTGTTTTGACTAAGACTGAGGTCAGTACTGCGATTAAAGCGTGGTGATTAAACTAGTACCCGTAACTGTAACGATAATATGAATTGATTTATATAAAATAGGCTGATACTCTATTTTACTATAGCATTATTTAAAGAATAATCTATACTCTATATACTTATCATATTATATAGATGATAGATTTGTTTTTTGTTTGTATTGAATAGGCCCCGAAACTACAGAACTGATTTGAATAATTCTTTCACTGTTGGAAATCTATACTATCCCTGGGTGACATAGGGTACTTTTGATCCCGGAAATGTGGGGGTAGGGGGGATAATTGCCAAAAGAAATTAAGCGCGGGCGAAACCGCGGAGGCGAGCGCTTATATGGTATTTGCTAAAAATAAAGTATCACCAAATTAATGTCCCATTGCAGGGCCCTGGTCACAGCCAAAGAGACAACGTTTGAAGCAGCAGCGTGTCTCGCATCAGCGGGAGGAACTTTAGTGGCCAAGCGCATCCAGCGACTTGGCCTAAAAGTCTCTCTGGAGAAGACGGAGGCTCTCTTCTTTCCGGGGCCTCGAATGAGTGTACCTGCAGACCCGCATATCATTGTCGATGGGGTCCGAATTGAAGTTAAGGCCCAGATTAAATATCTGGGTCTTGTCCTCGACCCGCGATGGACATTCGTTCCCCATTTTAAGGGTTTATCGGCGCGCCTTTTAAAGGCTGCTGATTCATTTTCCTGGCTCCTCCCGAATTTGGGTGGGCCAAATTCTAAAACGAGGAGGCTCTATGCTGGGGTCTTAAAGTCAATGGCGATGTATGGCGCGCCAATCTGGGCAGACTCCCTCAAAAAAAGGGAGAATTTAGTCCAGCTTCGCAGACCCCAGCGAGCCATAGCTCAAAGAGTGAGTCGGTCATATAGGACAGTAGCAGGAGCGGCGGCATGTGCCATTGCCGGGACTCCCCCCTGGGAGTTGGAGGCACATCTTCTAGCCGCCGTCTACGAGTGGACGGCGGACCAGAGAGCACTGGATGTGAGGGTGATGCCCGTAGAAAGGGCCGACTTTAGGAGTAGCGCCCGCGAGTTCATGTTCCTTCAATGGAAGGAGGATTTGTCCCTCGCCCAGTACGGGCGCCGTACCCTGGACGCTATAGGTCCAGTTGTGGACGAATGGACCGAACGACCGCACGGATTCCTCACCTACCGCTTGGTGCAGGTTCTGACCGCGCATGGATGCTTTGGGTCATTCCTGCACCGCATTGGTAGAGAGGAGTCCCCGTCATGCCATCACTGTGGCGCGGCGGAGGACACGGCGCAGCACACTCTAGAGGTGTGTCCCAGTTGGGACGAACAGCGCCGAGTCCTGCGTGCGGTCGTCGGCCAGAATCTCTCACTTCCGGCTATAGTCGTCTCCATGCTTGGAAGTGAGAGGTCCTGGAAGGCGGTCGCCTCTTTCTGTGAGGACGTGATGGCACAGAAAGAGGCGGCGGAGCGGGAGCGAGAGAAAAGTCCTCTCGCTCCATTGCTCCGAAGAAGTCGGAGGGGGAGGAGAAGACGGATCTATGATCAGTCTCTTCTCCCTAGCAATGGCCTGCGGGACGGAGGTGTGGGGACACCTCCTCCTGCATTGCACAGGCCACAGCTCCCGACGGGTGGCAACGACCAGGCGCTCTCGGCCGTTGCTGTCCAGCCTCCTCCCTCCGCCGGGGGGAGGTAAGTGGGGCCCGCCCTGTAAGAGGCGGGCAGGTCGCCCTGCGGTGTCTCTGGTTGTCAGGGTCTGTCCTAGCTCAGAGACGCTGCCGACGGCGATGCAGGAGCGCGGGGGGGTTTAGTGGGTATTCTCCGTGCACCAGTCTTTATAAAGACTGGGGCATGGATTGCACGAGTCCCACACACGGCTCGCCTACCCCAGACGAGTTATGGTGCATAAAAGCATTCCCCTCCACAAAAAAAAAAAAAAAAAAAAAAAAAAAAAAAGGGCAAAGGCCTCCCTTTTTGAAATCTAGATAATTATCTACTACATAATTTAATGTGTTCAGTTATTTTTTGTGAGGAGTATTAGACTTCTCATCGTCTGAGCATATAAACACATAAACAAACCTCGAATTGCCATATTCAGAGGAATAAAAGTCTACCTAGCTGAATAAGCTCAGTTCATATGTCCTGTAGGTATATGAAAAAGAAAAAAGTATGGACATGACTGACGGACATATACCATGACTTGTCACGCTTGTCACCCACATGCCGCGCAATCTCAAAAAAACCCTCTCGCTGGAGATAAATAACGATCTGATGCGACCTCGGAATTAAATAACAAAAACCATTATTTTTGTATAAAAATCTGGCCACGGAATTGACTATTGTATTCGGAAAAATAAATTCCAAAGTAAAATATTGCTTATTATTATGTTTCATTATAAAAAAGTTATAATATACCCTTGACTGTCAAAAGAATGAGGTCAATCATCAGAGTCTTAGGATTCATACCTCAAGCCTTTATCAAAATCCAACTAGTATTTTATAATGCTTAGGCAACTTTTGCTCATTATTTAAAACATGAATAAACTTGCAATTCATAAAAATCTGAAATTGATGGAACGGGAAACTACAGAATTTTGAGTATCAGTTAAGCATCGTTCGGGATTTGTAATTACTTACAATTAACATATATTGTGTAAAGGTGTAGTAGGTATGTCCTATTTTTTGTAAGTAAGAGTATTTTAACAATCCTTAAACATATTAAAGTATTCGAGATTAATTTAAGGCATACACATAATTTACTCGTAAGTAGGTACCGACCTTTTTATTTTGCAAATTTTTTCACACTTTTTTAAAATTAGTTTCAAATTCTAGACTACGTCAGGGCTATGATTGAAACCCGTGAATCGTTTAATTGAGCAACATGTATTTCGGCGCCGGCTGTAAGCTCGAGCACCGACGAAATGACAGGACAGCTCCTAACACGAGCCGTTCGGTGCACCCCGCTTTTACATACAAACAAACTGAATGACAGACATTTAGAGCACGATTTGATAAAACTATAGTTTATGTTGAGCTTATTTGAAAATGAAATTATTACAGCAATTATTATATAAAATGATGTACCTATTTGACATATTTATTTTGTATTTGACATATTTATTTTGTATAACATTAAATTAATTGAAATGATTTTGATTGACATTGTGCCTATTATATTATATTTTATTTTAATTTCAATATATAAATGTAATATAAATGATTGTTATAATGTATCTTTTAGCGCTTTGGAATTAATTCTGTTAGCTTTAAGATGTTTGTTTGATCAATAAATAAATAAATAAATAAATAAAACCTACAAGCTCATAATAATCGTCAAAAACATTTATCAAGTTTTGGCTGGCGGCAATGAAAGGTATTAACTATTTAATAATCTCTGGTAGGTATAAGCCCTCGAAATACAATTTATAGATTTTTTTGTATAAAGCCTAATTTTACTACTCATCAACATCATTATTACCACCGAACGTCAACATAGATCTCCCCCGGCGACCTCTAGAATAACTGCATCTAGTGTATCTCAGCTATCCTCGCCAAGTCGTCTGACTGATGGGTATCAGTAAGTATTCAGTGCTTGCCGGTACGTAGTCTCCATTCACGTTATTCTTAAACCAATCATAAGCCCAGCCAGCCCACTTTTACTACAGTACAACTACAACCAATCAATAAACAAAACAACACGTACAAACGCTACACTCAGAGTTGATTCTTTTACCAGTGTATTTGTACTTCATTATTGCGTAAACCGTTGAACTCCCCGGGGGAGGGATATGGAGATAGGTAGTACGTATAACTAGACTGAAACCGCAAAGTTTTCCTAAAACAATCCTCACAGCCTCCCTCGCTTCCTCCACATACATACTAAATAAAGTTCTAAACTCGTGAAACTTTAGCGAGTAAGAATTTCGTTAATACAAGATGCGGTAGTAATTTGTAGGTAGTCGTTGATATTTTAAATCAGTACTTATAATTATAATTGAAGTTGATGATTGTTTTATTCTTTAGGTTACTATCTAAAGAGTAAAATCTAGTATTAAATGAATAAAAATATAATACCTATATTATAAATAGTTATATTAATAGCAAAAAAGTATTTTCAAATTAAAAAATATATATTTTTTATATTACCATATAAAAAATCACAAAAAAAAATATATAAATAATTGCCGCGCACTTAAACCACTGAGGTTTTTTTTGACGCGACCTGAGTCGACAATTTGTTACATAAAAGGTACACCTACAATTTAAATTTATATTTGTCAAGTCTTTCAAAAAACAAGATATTAATTAACAAAAGTCATAAATTACTGTCTTACATAGATATTAGATGTAAAATAACGGTAAATATGTCCAAAAAGTAAGAAAGATTTATGTTCTTACTTAAGAAAGATTTATTATGTCCTTACTTTAATTGAAACGCAGAATATACAGTGTCTACTCACGGTCAGAGCATCCGTTAGGACCCAGCCTTCTTCGATGGTCAGCACATACGGTACATTTCTGTCCTTGAACACCTGATCGACACACACAGCGCCCAGTCATCTGCTCACAGTCTTCCCGCACTGACCCGAATGCGGAACAACCACATGCTATAACAATAATAAATAGATAAATATCGGGTACCATTTTAACTCAAAGACATTTAATCTTAAATTTAAGGAAGTTTGTGCAGTCACAAGCATTTAAAAAAGCATAATGAGGTCTTATGTTCTGTGCTATGTGAAAAACAATCATACATAGCACGTGACTGGACCTAGTATCGTAATAAATGGTAAAAATGAGTCCAGTGACAGAAGTGTCTAAAAATCAACGTTATTCAATTACGAAAAGGAATTTTGCACAGAATATAATTATAATAGTAATTTTAGGAGTCAGCTCATGATTGACATTGAAAAAGGTGCCGGTTTTGAACCTACGTTCTCTGGTTTATTGGCCAACTACTCCACCATAACACGAAATTGTTTGTTCAATAATATTAAAACGAATTTATACGATTTCATAAAAAATACTCACGACTAATTTTATTCTTCAGTTATAATAAAAAAGTAAACTTTTTATGTTTGTAAAGTTTGAAGTGTGGAGTAATCTCCAAAAGTGGTTTTGGCAACTTTATACTTTATTAAGTATTTGAAATAAGTTTACGAAATTGTAGGTATTTCAAATGTCTTATCTTCTACATTTGATACAGTTCAAGTTCGAATTGGATTTCAAACGCCTTTTATAAAGTAAGATATTTTAAAAATCATTTTCAGGTAAATAAAATCACACCTAAACCTATTATTTCACAGATTTCTAAAGTTAGCTGTTATTTTAAACGATTTTTTAAGTATAGACAAAGACTTCAGCAATTTTCTAAATGACAAAAATGTTGATAGCGTGTTTGGAAAACCTATTAAATACTCATCATAGCATATTTTATGCGTTCAAGTTACTATAAAACTACGCCAATAAAATGAAAAGTTGATCGATAAGAATTCCTAACGGAAAATATAAATACCGACTTCTATAAAACTCGTCCTTATTTTAATCCGGGGCTCGCCTCAGAGACCTAGATTCGTTGAATTAAATATACGTCTCCATTTAATCTCGTTCCCTTGTTTAACCGTTGAAGTATTTAGTACTTACGTATACATCCAGTGTGTCCGGTTCCAATCCGCGGCAGCCCCCAATACCCGGGCTCACAACGGTCGCACTTAAGGCCGCCTACACCCGGCCGACACGAACACTGCCCGTCCTCATCACAGCGATCTGACACTGATCCTAGTCTATTACAACCACAAGTCGAACTTGTAATTGGACAACCCTCCTCATTAGGACCAATCGCAGATGTCGTGCCGTCCGCGCAACATCCATACATACTCTCCGAACAATGCGAGGATTTCTTTTCTTCCATTGGCCTCGTATCATCTGCACGAAACGATAATAATGGCTTTAAATATCTGCATGCACCGTAAAAACATAAAATGTGACATTTTGCGAGTCGGAAACAAAGGATTTCAACCGGTATCAGATAGCGTGAGTATATCCAATTTAACCGTGGTGCCATGTACTGTTAGTATCTTCACCCTGACAAATCACCAGTTAAGTGGCGTATATATGAAATCGGCATGAAAGCGACCGGTTTAATCGGACGAACCGCTTTAAATTTTAATTTATACTAGACTGAATATTTTGGTTTGGAAAGGAAAATTGTTTTGGGACGAACAAAATAGCGCCATATAATTATCATAATTTCAGAATGTAATAATATGTACCTATGTATAAAAGAGTCTAGGGAGTTCACTGTCGTTGGTTATCAGAAAAAGTATCATATTAAGGGCACATTACTCACTTTTAGGGCAACATCTCGCCGCAGTTAGTGTAATATGGCAATAGGTGCCTATCGGACAATCTTGCCGGTGCGGGCCATTTCCACAGTCTATTTCTAGGCCAGTATTAGGATCAATCATCGCTTTGTTGTTTCCACAAGGTCTCACTTCCATACCTGTTTTAATAAATACTTGAAATATAATAGTACAAGTCAAAATAAATACAAAATTATGCAACACTAGTAGTTTCCATTAATTAATCATCATGCAAATATTTACTAAAAAGCGAATTTGTTAGTAAAAGCGAACCTTTGCATAAATCCAGCGGTCGTAATCGCAATTCGAGTTGTTTCTGGCAGCCCTCTTTACGCATAGCACAGAGGCTTGAATATAATCTGAAGTCGGATGCGCAGACGGGGAAGTATTCAACTTCGTGCGGGCATTCAAAGAGACAGGAGCACCGGGGGTACCCATCCGCTCCAATTTCACAACTCGCTCCGAAATCGCAGCGGATGTCGCGGCAAGCAGAGGGGCTAGCAGTTCCGCCGAGATCCGTCGCACCCAATGAATCCGTCGACCCTTCCTCTGCCTCAGTAGTGGTCATCGCGGTCGTAGCTATCCATCCCCACCCAAATATTTGCGTGTTAGTCGAGCGATAAAGCGGAAAGTTAGTTAATTGATCGAGGATGGGTCGCTTTATTGAAATTACTGCTAACAACTGGGTTGATGGCGGTCAGATGGTAAATATTGTGACTGTGCCCACCCACAAGTTTTACGAGAATGTAGACAAGTATTTCAAAATACAGTTATTTAATATTGCGACCTATGGTTAGATTTGAAGTGTTACTATTTTAGTTATAAATTGATTTGATTACAATCGTTACTCACTCATTGCGATGGGTGGAACTACAGCAAGGCGGTCTTTGCAGTCTCCGTAGAAGATGACATGTAGCGTAGCCGGTGGTGGAAGTCTGCAGGCGGCTTTCTGCAGTTCGCACTCGTTAGTATACGTTTGCATGGTGCTTCCGCAGACAGGTTCCCGAGCTGCTCCAGTGCAGTCAGTGGGACATATGCATTCTCCCGCGGCGCAATGAGCTCCGAAAGAACACTGAACTCCTTCGCAAAGAGCTGTAACAAACGCCTTGCGTAAATAAAACCCAAAGAATACGAAATTCATCACAAAATGCAACAAAACTATATTTTTGTTCTGTAGTAAATAATACTATGGTTTTATTCACTTACTTAAACACTTGATTCTAATAAAGAACGTCTTATTCGTTTACAATAATTTTTAATGAAAAAATTTTGTCGCCAAAAAGTAGGAGCCGTTTGGACTAAAACGGAACACGTGAAAACTCTTCAAATCATATATACATTCCGGGGTGAAAAAGTTTGTGAAAATATTATTTACCGCGAAATAAATCACAATTGTAACTTTTTTTCCTGTGGTAGCTGTACGTTTTTTTAATTCTTTCAAATTGTTATCGTCCTCTCGTCCCGTACTTTTTGCTCCTTTTATTCTGTGGAGCTTGGTAAACAATCGTTATTAAATTTGAACGGGTGTCTTCCCTCGTTTCTCATTGCGGGAACGAGAAAGCCTAATTTTCCTCGACGTGAGAATGAGAAAATGCCATGGGAAGCTCGCAATTGTCGGACAAAATGACATTATCTGCTCAACCATTCGTTTCTCGGCAAACTTTAGCCGGGTGCTTACGAAGTCGTAACCTTGCTGGCACAGACGATATAAAACTCGTATAATATTATTTATGAGATCCACCATTCAAGAATCGCTTACCATTATTGTTATGGTTATATTTTTGAAATAAACATAAATTGTCGCAAGCACTAAACAATCGAGTTTTTATTTCCCTGTTTCTGAAAAGACTTATGTTTGGAAAAGTAATTGGCAGAGTTATTTAGCATAGGGAAGTACACCAAAAGTAAGCGTTTGAGTTTAAGATTTCGCAAAGTATAACAAACAGACAAATAATAACAGAAATCTATTTTTCCAATAAAACTTCGGTCATATTTTTTACATTGATCGGAATAAATACAGTTTCGCGATTTGATTAATAATTAAGCTTTTTAGACAGAGTAAAAATATTAAAAGCGAGCTCAGTTTATTTATCATGTAAGAAATAACATTTAATATTATACTGCGATTAGATAAATCAGTAAAGTGAATTGGAATTAGGTATTTTGTTTTGCAATAAAATTATAAAAACTCCTTTATTTTATTGAAACTCGAGGGATTATATTTTAAAACAGAATATGAAAATCATTCCAGTATTTACAATCTTATCGTTACCTTATCAAAAACTTTTCTTTAAAACAATGTTAAGTAGGCGAAACAGAAGAAAACTTTTAGAGTTTTAATTAAACATTCTGAAGAATTTAATAATTGCAAAGGTCAATATGGAACTTTGTGCCCAAGGTAGGAATGTAATAAAGACTGGGCCGCCATATTTGCGAGAAAATTTTGTATTCAAAACTGCCATCAACATGAAACAATGTTGCTCGATTATGGTAATTAAATACCTAAGTCTGGCGTAGTTTTATTTTCGATACCCGCGGAAATCAAACATTTGTGGGCATTAACTTGCCTGTGTAAAGGTCTGGGTCATAGGTATAGAACTAGTGACTGAATGGTCTCTATGTATAAACATGAACATAATTACTAAAGTATTTAAATCTGTTTTTTCTTTGTCTGGTCTCCCAAGAACCTATTTGGCTCAGTGTAGGGAAAATTGAACCATATACAATATGAACGCATTTTATATACAGTAAATAAAAAATTAGTCCAGAAATCACTTCTTCTTATATATTTATACGACGAGCCATTCGGTGTTTCGGTGTAATGGTCGAGAAGTCTATTACACCAGAGGCCGTTGGTTCGATCCCCGCACGGTACAAATATTTGTGTGCATAAACATGTCTGTTTGTATCGGTCTGGGTGTTTCTATGTATAATATTATTATGTATGTATGTATTTACAAAAAAAGTATATAAGTAATGTTTATCCGTAATCTGGCACCCATAGCACAAGCTAATGCTTAGTTTGGGGTTAGATGGTAATGTGTAAATAATGTCGAGAGATATTTATTTATTTATTTAAGTTTACATCATCGCAATGACTTGAATGACTTTATTCACCACGCTTGTCAAATGCGGATTGGTGTTCTGCTTTGTTCAAAAAATCCAACACAAATTTTGCCTGACCCGAGAACCGAACCCCGACCCCGAGGTCATGTACTTGAACCACCAGGCCATCGAAACATTCACCGTTATCTTTTTTATAAACCACTATCCAAAACTCACAAAGTTGAAAGTTTATACTCCATAATACAATCCAATGAGCCTATAAACGGACAAAGGTAAAGTTAAAGTACCCTTAAGTAAGCAACCCGAAAGATGCACAACACAAAGCCGATTTACTTAATCTGACTTCGTTTCGGTGTACGCCAGCTATGGAGCACTTTAATCTCCTATCGATCCTTAAGCCGTCCTAAAGCTACACCTATAACAATAGTAACTGAGTCTAAATCAACGTTATTAACTCTTGCCTATCCTGTATTGTAGTACTGTTTGTAGTGATAATTATGTAAGAAAAAAATACTTCGTTTTATATACTACTTCAGTGGGCAGACAAGTACGCTACTGCAGCCTATTCCATTGAGGGACTCTAACCGGGAAAAATCTCTCAATGTGCTGCCACAACGTAGGCTCCTCTAATTTAGAGCCTTTTATCTATTTTAAGTGTACTACATTAATATTGCTGAAACACAGCCAGAGCCGTTATGGCAGCCGAGTTGACCTGTAGCCAGTTAGTCGAACTCTGAAAAAGTCCTACCACAATATCGCATACTAGCAAATTGATTTATTAGTTATTTGTAATAAACGATAAGCCCCAACGCAACTTCACGCATCGCGTGTCATAGTAATATGGAATTATGGCAGCTTAATATGCGCAGTACTGATTGTCCAGCCGAGAGAGCAAATTAAGCATTTCCTGCATTGAAGAACTCAATAGTGGTCTCAGATGTCATATTAGCAACTTGAATTTAGAAATGTCTCTCATCAAAAAATTTCAGAGAAATCAAAATTTGATATATTATGTGCAATAAAACACGAACAATATCAAATCACAGTTACAAGAGCACAACTGTACCGGAACAGTAATAGAACCATTTAGCAACTAGATGAAAGGGTGTCATCAATTGTGTCGTGTTTATAATTATTGGAACGTTCAAAACGCCTGCAAACATTTCCAGCTTATTGTGGAAGCGTCCGGGCTATTTATGGCTGCCTGTTAGAGTGGACCCTTTAATTACTATCCATGTGTAGCAGTTGTTCCCAAATTCATTATCATTATTTTAGTGATTAAACTTTTCTACCTGAATTGGTGATATTTATCAAAGGATAACATCCTTCTGTTTTCATTACTTTATGTTTTTTTTAAAACGATCATCAAATATTTTTTGAAAGGATAAACCAGTTTTACATTTTTAATATATGTCTATCAAATTATGAAATTTTATCGTTCAAAAGCCTTCTTAACAACTAAATCACAAGCGAGGCTTCAAAGTATGTGGATTCTTGTCATAAAGCACACCAGCTTTGGTGGGTAAAAGCAACTTTTACATAAATTAGTTTTTATAAACACATCCAGCGATACGTAATTTATAAGAACAAAAGGGGAACGTTTGTACCAAACATACATTATAGTTAACCGCTGAATGGGAAACCAGTAAGCTTGGTAACGCTCGATTTACCAATTTTCCGATTCAACTTTGCGTTAAAATTCGATTCACTCTTTTAGTATATTTTCTACAAAATGAACATCGGATAATATGGTAATTATCTTATTAAACCCTTTTCCAATTATAACTTTAAATCTAACTAAAATACAACCAAATCAGATCACTTATTTCACAACTTGAAACATCGCACTCCAAACTTTACACCTGGCAGAGAAATTGGTAGCAAAATTATGAGTTTGTATACCGGGCTGCACAGTTGGGAATACCCAAAAATAGCTTAATTTTACTCATGCATGCATATTTTACCGTAACGGACAGGGATGAATGGGCGACACACCGATATTAATGGGATTAGAGGGGTTATTGTTGATGCGCAATTGACATACGATTTGTGCGTGGCTATAAAATTGGAGGCGAGATTTGATCGCTACGATTTTCGCAAATGGCTTTTAACACACAACATTGACACGAATTGATTAAAAAAATGGTTTCATGTTATTCATTTGTTAAACACACCGATGCGCCGTTTTTTTGTGTCATAACATGAAACATGGAAGTCGCACTTTTCACGTTTACACTTTAGATCGCCACGGTCTAGAACTATGTGAGGGTAATGTTTTGAAATGTAAAATAGACATAAAGGTTAATACTATGCCTTTACCCAATTTTTAACATCCCCAAAAATAGTTACGCTGTTATAAAGCCAAATAGTGAAGTTTTGCTTATTATATTATCATGGATATTATCCAAGGAAAATAGTATGTTTGTCAAAATTATAAACACGTAAAGTTGTGAATACGAAAAACAATTTATAACCTGATCTTTTATTACAGAAAGAAGCAAAGCAACATCTACTCGTAGGGTTATTAACGTGTAATTATGTCGCGATACGGCCAGTAAGTCTTCATTAGAATCGATGTAACAATAAATTTTCAAAGTAACAAGTCTGTATTCTCGAAACAAAACACGAATTTATTAAATTTGTATAATTAAGTCTACGTTATTCGTGCTGTAAAACAATTTGGGAGTTAATGGCGCAATATCCTGGAACAGAATGAGTCGGCACCGAAATTGTCAGTGGTATAATTTGCGTAGCTAATTGTCCAGTTCACCAATATTGTGGTGAGACGTAGAACTACAAATGGCTGCTTCTGTGCGGTTAAACGACGTAATGAAACGGTCGATATCTACAAGCTCTGACATTTCAAGGTATTTTGTTGTAGTGGCACCAAAAGTTACAGTTCTTTATATGACAAAACTAGCTTTCCGCCCGCGGTTTCACCCGCGCGTAATTTCTTTTTTCAAATATCCCGCGGGAATAAGACGTTTCCCGTAGGAATTTTATAACCTATGTCCTAATCCGGGTTATAAACTATATGTGTGCCAAATTTCATCTAAGTCCGATTGAGTAACAAACATCCAAACATCCAGACTTTCGCATTTATAATATTAGTAGGATATAATATATGTACGTGTATATTAGGACTTTGGGTTGATGTATATAAACAAATAATAAAAAATAGTAAAAAAGAAAAATTGATTCTTTTTTGTCATTTAGGCTTAAAATTATAGTATGGTTAAAGTACGGTGCAATAATAAATCAGGCAGACTGCTGCAGTTAAATAAAAATACTTTTCAATTGTTTAGAAAAGGGAAGATTGGAGCTATACGTGTAAAGTTATGTGAAGCTGTTTTCAATATTTGTGTTTGTAATTCAATATTTTAGAATTCTAAAATCCACTTCTAGTTTTTTCAACAAAATATAAAACAAGTCGCACTAGTTAATAAATCCTAGTCAGGTAAAAAGTCGAATTCATATACAGAGCACTCAGAATTAAGTAGGTACGATAGCGCCACTGCACCGTTTAGTTGGACAAAATAATATTATTCCGAAAAAGAACAAAGGAAAATTTGTTTATCATTTATATGTGCATGTGTGGACTGAGAAGAATACGAATACGAATATAATGTAACTACATATATTCCAGTAGCAAATATTGATATTCAGTACTTTTTGCAAGTAATAAAAGTAAAAATGTATTTAAACAGAACGAACACGACTTTCCTACCTAGAATGTGGAACGTGAATTCTGAAATTTATGAAATGGTCTTTTCCATTTCAATTCTGGAAACGGGACGGATCATATTTTCCTAGTGGACATGGAAAATCAAACAAAAACTGGAAATCTAGATGGTATATGAGAACACTCACCGCAATCTCCTTTATACGCCAACCGCAAGTCACTTTGGTCCCGACACGCAGTTGAATCTAGCTCGCACTGAGAAGGGTACGTTTGACCGTCGCTCCCACATACCGCATCCGATTCCTGTCGTGGAAATTAAGGGTTAAATTTATGGACGATAAGTTGCTTCGGAATTTCAATCTACTTAAATTTTTGTTTGAAAGTTTCACATTTTTGCGGATGAAAGTTATTCAGGTTAATAATGAACATACTTTCGCTGTTAAAGTAAAATGTTGAAGAGTTATAAATAAAATGGTACCTATAGGCATTCCAAGTCAATTAAAATACTTTTGCTAAAGAATGGCAAAACAAAAACACAAATGGCTCCATAGATTTTCTTTTGGACACAAATTGATGGATTTTTGGGCAGTATACTTAGATTACTTAATAAGAAACGTTGTCAAACCTGTGCTTCTGTGCAGTTGTGATTACACCGGCAAATGGGTTTTCCTGTGTCCATATCTACAGCACAATCCCCACCACCTTGGCAGACAATATCCACACACGACTCTGTTCAAAGTAAAAACTAAAATTACCTCACTGTAACAAGCTTTTGTTTATCGTTCGGGGAGTTTCCACCATTAATTATAAAAGGTGAATGTTAATTATAAAGTCAACCAAAACGTTAACTCAGACAGATTTTGCGTTAAATTTACAAGTACATACTTAAGCTTAAAACGAGATGATTGATCACCAATACTTTGTCCAAAGAAGCCCCTCTTTGTAATTTATTGGCAAGTGGTGAGTTGAAAACCCTTTGAGGCGAATTTGATTAAACTATGACTAAAAGCCGGAGAGCGTCTTTATCAAATATTGTTTCGATACTCAATAGTCGAGTACTTTTAAATAATAAAATTAATCCGTAGTCTCCGTTCATCAATCGGTGTCGAGTTAAATTACCACGGAGCCGTTTTAATCTCTAATTGACATTTCAGCGCGATGTAAGCGATAGGTTCCGTGCAATTTATTGCCGCGTCTGTGTTCTGTAAGCAAAACAAATGACCGCTGCATTCGCTTTGCGAGAGAAATGGAACGGAGAACACTTAAGCGTTGAAAATTCTTAAAGTAATGCAACTTTCGCTACAAATATTTCTGCAGCTCGGTTAAAGGAACTTTGTGCAAATACTTATAGTTTCGATGGTATTGATTCAATGAAGGAATAAGTTTTTATTTATTCACGCTACACAATATTTTGTAACAATTAGCCTTATTTCCAGTATGTTTTATGCCCAATATGATTGTGTTTAACAGTATGTCGGTAAGTTGGCTATTTTTTTTTTATCTTATACATATTAAAACAAAGAGCATTATTTTCTTCAATTTAAGACCAAATATGTGTATTTGATAAATTAACCTTTACTTCAAAATAATAAAAAATCGTGACAATTGTAACAAAATAAAATGGTAGGTTAGGTTGTGTATCATTTTTTATGGATTATAAATATTATTTGGAAACGAGGAATGCTGATTGGCGAAAGAATTTTTATGTCAAACAATCGGTACGCCTCAAGACAATTTCATTAAGTGAAAAGATTTTCATCTCGGAAAATTGATTGCAATTTTTCTTCAAAGGAATGTTATAATTTATTTTGTCTACGGATTTGCGTCTGCAGCTAAAGTCTTCTATTTAGTTAATATTTTGTTCATTGAAACAAAATAAAGAAACACCGTTACTTTACCTACTGAAATAAAAAAAGTTGTTTCCGTAGTATTGTGTGGAATGGCGGAAGCGGCCGTGATATTTATGACGTCACTATAGGAGAATGAATAGAGTTTCAGGACGGTTAAATGTAAATATTCCTTTATTTTACGTTTAAACACTAACAAAGAATTCTTTTGTTACAAATCAGCCCATTGACTTTTATTATTTGTAATGTAATTTTATGATTACGACATAAAAATTACTGTAAAAATATAATTCTGTTTGATAAAAGATTTTTTTTGTCTATATAATATGTTGTGTATGTTTTTGTAGTTAACCATAATACAACAACTTCTACAGATGAATTGACACATAACAAATATTTTTCAAGAACATTTTTAGTATTGTGATCCCTGAAGCCTAGAAACGGACACGAAGACATGCGCGAGCCTCGCACGCCTGTCATGGGCGGTATTCATAGAATCGAAGTGACAAAATTAACTCACGACAAGTCCCATTGTAAAGCACATGCAGCTCGCCGTCCTTTATCCCTTCCTGGCAGGCGTGCATGCGCATCTTGCACTCGCTGCCGTACGTGTTGTGGTCGGACGCGCAGACCGGCGCGAGCGTCGCATCGCACACCGGGCATGCGCACTGGGCGGTTCCGCCGCGCGAGACACAAGCCCCGCCCCATGGACATACTGCGCGAGCGCATGGGTTCTCTGAACCTATGAGAATAAAATCAAAATATTAAACACTTAATTTAAAAAGTAAATATTTTTTGCACATAAAACCTGTTTTTATTAAAGTCTTATACAAAAGAGATTTGTTGAATATAATTATATTTTATTTTATTCATCTTCATTATCTAGTTCAGTTTCAGGTTGTAAAAGGGTTTTCCTAGTTCAACCAGGGTAGTATCAGTAATCAGACTTATGAGTTGTTATTTTTTTATTGTGCTCCGTTTAGTGAGAGTGCCGGAGGCACGTCCTCTGTGTCTTATCTAGTCTCAGTCTGTTGTGGAATTCAACATGAGTATATTCGTGTCTGAGTTAACAATGAATAGTAATAATACTATTTTATGAACTGTTGTAATTATTATGCATTTTATGAGCAATTCCAAAGTATTAATACTGATTAATGAATTAAATTGCCTATAGGTTGCTGAAGGTTTTTTTCCACTGATCTGAACTTGACGGTTTACTAATTTTACAATTCACTTCCTAGAAGAGTAAATAGATTGTAAAATTAATGCGAGCATTTTATTACAAAATATTTAATAAATATTTGCAAATTAAGTATGTACAGTCAGCGTCATATAGTTCGTGATACTCAGGGTACTCTAAAAAATAGGCGCACCAAAAAGTCGATAATATCGGTACAAACAAAGTTGTCTTATTGTTGTGAACAGTTTTGTCGCTCAAAAGGTCGACACACTTAAAATGTCATATAATTCGGTTCAGTCAAACTGCCATAAATATGGTTACAGTCATCCCGCCAATGGTATCCAAACATTCTAAGTGTTCAAAAACATGGAACACATTAGAAAAATAAGCTAGCATGAAACCTCATTACGCAATCTTGTGTTTGAATGTAATTCTATTATCTGTCAATGTATGTCAAATAACCATCAGCATCAGTCGTATTGATTTGTCATTTTCTTTCCTATTATTATGCGACTAGCCTTCCGCCCGCGATTTCACTTGCGCGTAATTTATTTTTTCAAATATCTCCCCCTTCCTCCCACATTTCTGGGATCAAAAGTACCCTATACCGGGGATAGTGTAGCTATCCAACAGTGACTGGATTATTTAAATCGGTTTAGTAGTTTCGGAGCCTATTCAATTCAAACAAACAAACAAACAATCAAATCTTTCCTCTTTATATTATTAGTGTAGATTTGCTTTTTATGAAGGGTCAGTCTTTATGTACGTTCGAACGTAACTTTATCAGAACTGCTCAGTTTATCTTTAATACGGAATGTGTTCATTTCAGTTACGTACCCAAGTAAAATTAAATACGAAATATACCTAATAACTCATATTCATTCATTGAGGTTAACATCTATTTAGCTGTACCTAGCTGTTTATTGCTTATATTTTTTTAACATATCTTGAGACATATCATCCGTACTGAAATACTGAAAATTCAAGCTTCTAGTTTTGTCTAAAACGAAGCTATATGGGATCGAGAATGGCCTGCAAAGAATGGTACGGCCGTGCCGGCTTTTTTGCTCGACTTGGTCCTCACCACGGCCGTGCCCCCAAATATCGTAAATGGCTATGCAAGAAATTCTGAAATTCTATCCAAAACAAAAGAGAAGTCTATGACGTCGTGCTTAAAATGAAAAGGACAGCAGTAGTTTCTATCGCTTTCACTTTGTGTTTAATTTTTTAGATACTTATTGATGAGAAAAATAATATTTTAAATATTATAGCCGTAAGGTTTATTTTTCTAATGTGTTCCATATTTTTGAACACTTAGAATGTTTGGATACCATTGGCGGGATGACTGTAACCATATTTATGGCAGTTTGACTGAACCGATTTATATGACATTTTAAATGTATCGCCCTTTTGAGCGACAAAACTGTTTACAACAATAAGACAACTTTGTTTGTACCGATATTATCGACATTTTGTTGCGTCTATTTATTAGAGTACCTTGCGTATCACGAACTATATGACGCTGACTGTACCAAGAAACACTAGGTACACAGTTATATAGTTTCCAGAAACAGGTCGTTTTTGTCGTTTATCCAAGCGGCAAGCCTTAAACTGTAACCCATCAGTACTTAGAGAAGACCGCAACACTAGGGAAATTAAACTACAAACCTTTAAATGTAAAACCAAATTATCACGAATGCATTGCTGGCGGATTACTGCGTTTTCAGAACGACACTTACCACAAGCACCGATGTAAGCCACGCGCACGTCCCTGTTGTCGAGACACGCCGTCCGGTCCAAGAAGCAGGCGCTGTCGTAGGTCCGGCCGTCCGTGCCGCACACGGGCCGGACGACAGGCTCGCAGTCCGGCCCGCAACCGCAGACCGCGACGCCGCGAGCGTCCAGTGAACAACGCTCGCGGACCCCGCATTTCACCGAGTCACATGGGTGTTGAGCTAAGAAAAAAAACAATTTTGTGAATACGTATAACTTTCTTGGCTAAGTAGAAAGCAGTTTTTTTTTTTGAGAGACTATTTGCTGTTGGCGCGTCCTACTGTAAGGAGTTCAGCGCCCGAAAATATAAGGGCATCGATGGATCATCAATCTAAACAACTAAACAACCATTCTCAACAATAAACAGTATACAGTAGGTATTTGCTTTACCGTGACACCACGGAGGAGGAGGTTTAACGAGAAGTATCTATATCGTTCTTATGTGCCCCTTACAGGCATCTGGTTAACCATGCGTTCTTGATTGTTAAAAATGTGCTCACGAAAGGTACCATAGAACAGTGAGGAGTATGACAGAGATTGTTATTGACTTGATGTTAAGTATCTCTCTGATCTAAAGATTTGTTTACCCAAGTAAGGAAAAAGGTATTTTTAATTGTATCATATAAAAATATATAATATTTATTTAATAACAAATCCATTATCTTCATCTGATTACACACCAAAGAAAACTGCCATCAACAGAAAAAGCGAAAAATTGTCACAAGAAACATAAAAGCAAATCCTTTAGAAAGTAAAGTTTTAAACATTAATTTGTTGTTTCGTTTCTGATAATTTCGTTTGGGTCGCCCCAAATGGATGCTGTGTCCAATTACTTTCTTTAGAACAAAATATCCTTCCGATAAAACGGGGCTTCGCATTTTCGAATAAAGATTTAATTTTAGATTACAAGACGTCGAGGTAACTATTCGCATCGAAGTTTGATTAGACTACAGAGAGCAATATTCGTAATTTTGGAAACCTAAAGGGCGGTACATAATTTTCGTACGAAAATTAAACAAAGACGTAAATTATGAAGACACTTTACTTTTAGCTCTTGTTTACTATAGTCTAAACATTACTATATTTTAATTAAATAATGTTAGTTTACAGCTAATTAACTCGTGATGTGAGCGTAATTCTCGAAAACTATTTTATCAGCCTCAAAGAAAACAGCTAGGCTGAAACAGTTAATATTAAGAAGTTTTAAAACAAAAATACGGGCCTGACTAAATGGTATAGGGTCTGTAACATGTTATAGAAAACCTTGTGGTCATGAAATCTTTCTGACAAATTTGTAAGATACTACCAGATTTAAATAAAAAATGGCACACATCACAATCACACATAGTAATATTTATATTAAAAAGCAAAATGGCTTAAGATCTTATATGCACGTACTTGATCCGTCGATAATTGCTCATTTTCAAGCTAATTATAAATCACTAAAGCTGTTTGCCCTAGAAACTGCCGTCTCGATGTGATTAAAAATGTAAAATTGTTGTTTTATTACTTCAGAGATAAATTGATTAGTAGTTACTTAAATGTATTTTTAAGTTGTACTTTACTTAAGGTTACGTTAATGTTAGGGTTACATTTATTGTTATTTTATACAAACATCCATCATTGTCTTTGTACAGAAATAATTTGCCACTAAATTTCGTTTATCTGAATGGCTGTGGTTTATTTGGGACATCAGATATCAATGACCTATTCTGTAAATATTTTGTTGCCAAATATCACAACACGATTCTCTGACGTAGCAAGAATACAGTAGCATAGTTGAAACAACGTTATTCTCCAGACAAAATTACAGGGCGAACCGTGAAACTCAAAATCACAGTAGAAAATACATGCTGAGAATATTACCTGAAGCGCATTCGCCCCTGTAAGCTATAGTCAGCTGCTGCCTCGTCCGACACGATTCCCGGCGTAACGAGCATTCGCTGGGGTAGTCTTTGTAGTCGGAGCCGCAGACCGCGGAACCGGGACGCACGACTAAGTCGCAAGGCGGACCGCATCGGCACACCGGCGCCCGAGCTTCGTTCAGCTGGCAAACTCCGCCATCCGCGCATTCATGCTCCGAACATGGATCTGAACACAAATTATTCATTCGGAAACAACATTTAATGGAACTAGGTAATATATTCAAATATCGTTTAAAATATTCCAAACAGGAGTTAATGAACCATTTACATGACACGGAGCTGCGAGTGAACTAATTCGGATTACTTTAATAACCATAATGAGTTCCACTGAGTTGTTATAGTAGCATTATTATTTCAGGAAAGCGCCGCAAAACGAGTTTAACAAGTTTGTTGATATAACACGGAACGGCGCGATTTATTAAAAGTACAGAAGTGAACTACTAAAGTAAACAGAATCTCACAAAGGATCTCGGAATGTGTGGGTATTCGGTCTTGTACAAATTTAGTTCAGATCGAATGTTCCCGGACAAGTTCTGTGAAAAGGGTTAACAAAACGTAGGTACATAATAGATAAAGTAAAGGAGATTAAATTAGTTTTATGAAAAAGAAAGTAGGCGACCCAATTGGTTTTGTATAAGAAATTTTTTCGCCTTGTCTGAGTTTGGGTTAGTTTTATAGGGTCTGTACG
This sequence comes from Mecyna flavalis, assembly GCA_949319885.1. Lineage (NCBI taxonomy): Eukaryota > Metazoa > Arthropoda > Insecta > Lepidoptera > Crambidae > Mecyna > Mecyna flavalis. Next base: position 9,512,670 of record OX439426.1, read on the forward strand.
AGTAAAGCGTACGTTTTTATTCATTGTTTATTTTATTCACTAAACAGATTACAAAGGATACATGAAAAACTCTCTTAGTTTGTTCAAAAAGTAGTTGAAGATAGATGTTAGTATAATAAATACAGTAGTAAAAGATAAATGCAATAAACTCATGAGAGATACGCATTATATCAGGGCTCGCAATAATTCCCCGCCGGCAGGTGACAAGTGTCAGAGCCACACGGAACGTTTGTGTTACATTACAACGGTAGGGTCTTTTCAATAAAGGCAGCACGACACAAGGTGTGTCACATTTCTATGCAAGATTCTATCCGGATCCCGGATTTCAACCTCGTTCGTCGGCCAGTCATCCTCACCCCAACCGAGAATGTTGAACCTTTTCATCCAGCCTACGGTTATTATTAAGAAATGGCCCATTCTTAACGAGTTTCTTTTATACTTTCAAACACCAACATCAACAATGCGAGGTCAACTGGTTTAATTAATTTTCCTCATTAAAAACTTCTAAGGGTTGTCGGCGGTGGGTTTCAGATATCTGGCAAAAATTCTTTTTAAATTATTACGATAAAAAATAGGATGGCCTTGTTCGTTTTCTCAGTTTTTTGCCGACTTATTTCAATGCTTATCTTTTATTTATGTTAATGTTATTGAATTATTTTAATTTTGTAAGCTTGAAATAAAACAATGCTAGAACAACACTTTTTTAAATTATGTATCTCTATAGTACAAGGCTGCTAACTACTTTGGCTTAAAAAAAATCAAGTCCGTGGATATTGTTAGGTTTGCAAAACACGAATAGATTTATTATTTAATCTAATATATCCTATTGCATAGTTACTGAGATAATATAGCATGGTTTAGTGATAATATAATCATGTCAATTGGTTATGCGGCAAATTAATATTAATGATACCATTCAAAACGATAATATCGAATGGGCTTAGAACTTGAATGTTGATATTTATGCAATTTACTGATAAAGGGAAGGCTGTTGTGCTCTTTACCGTACCTACTCGTATTGTAATTTTCACAAGATTTATTTAGCTGCATCTTAGCGTAAATATTAGTAAGTGGTTTATCTAGGGTGTAAGCTTACCGCATTTCCCATGGTACTTTATAGTGATGTTATGCTGATTCTCGCAGGCGTGTTTGTCAAGATGGCAGGCAGAAGGGTACTCCTTGCCATCAGTGCCACAGATAGGCTTGCGTCGCTGGCAGCTGCGCGGACACCTGCATTCAGCTTGGCCTGCAGTTACCACGCATCGGGCTCCGGGGGGACAAGCCACTCCCGTGCATGGGTCCCCAGCTGCTGGACAAAGACATTTATAATATCTTTAGTTTTATCGCAAAATCGAGTTCAATGGAACGTTTGATACATTTTTAGCCTTTGCTTCTGAAAATATTCCATCGATATACCTAATAAATGCACCAAAAAAAGAGATATTGTCTGTACAGTGTCTTGCGATGCGATCAAGTTCAAGGGGAGTATAGTATGAAATATATTATTAAATGAAAGTGAACAATTTTTAATATTGACACTTTATTCTCGTATTCGTTTTGATATAGTGAAGGGAGTAAAAAATTAAAATAAAGTCTTACACGCGAAAGAAAAAATTCAAGTTCTGTCTTCAAATACCCCGCTTTCCTCTAAATACGCAAGGATGACTTACATTTTATGTCAAACTCGACCATTTCAATTAAAAAAAGACATAACGTTGCATTAAATATGACTCCACTGAACTTGTATAGAACTTCACTGTCGCAACTTATAAACGGACTTTTCTCACAAAGGTTGAGGAGGGCGGATGCTTTGTTACCTATATGAACAGTAATTTTTCCAAGTAGACAAAGAAATATTTTCCAGTCCAACTAAAATGTCATGGACGTACACCAGGCGACATGTGCTGGAATATTTTTATAAGATGACTCTAGGTAAAAGGTTATATCTGTATTCATATGCTAAGGATTTATGGGCGCTAGCAAGAAATGTAACACACTTCAAAGGTTTATCCAGATTTTGAAGCATTAATGTATTATATTCTTGAACATACGTGAAACATTAAACGAATACGAGTAAGCCCTGAATGTTATATTTAGAGATTTTATTTGAAAATAAATACAATGAGGTTATTAAATGTCACCTGCGCAGAAATTGGGATTCCGTAAATGAAATTTTGTGAAGATAATATTGTAAGTACGGTTACATTTTAAAGGCTAGCCTTTCCATCCATCATTCTGGCTTCCTGGTGAAGTGTCTCATAATGGCCGTAAGTCACTCACCATTAGGTAGGCTGCATGCCTATTTGTCAAATGAACTGAACTAAACTGGTATCAGGCAGGGAAAAAAAACATTGTACCCACCACACTCTCCTTCATGTTTGACGCGTAAGTTGAGTCGTCGTTCGCAAGCCTCCTTGCGAAGATAGCAATGGTTCCTGTAAGTGCGGCCGGCAGTGGAGCAGACTGGTGACGCGGTGGACGAACAGCTTGTTGGGCAGGCGCAGTGGGCGCGGCCATCGCCGAGGGATACGCACTCCGCCCCCCATCGGCAGAACGTCTTCTCGCAAGCTTCTGTAAATATTCACTAATTGTAGAATGGCATACCTAGTGAAAATCCCGGTTATATCAGTAATTTCTTTATAATAGTAACTAGTGCTAAAATTCGAAATAGTACAGTTTAGATGCAATTCGGTATGCAAGTAGTTTTGGACACTAGAAAATAATATTTTTTTTACTTATTTCTTTTTTATCTACTTCAATCAATGTCAGCTATTTATCCATAAACATAATTATGAAAGTTATAAGTCCTTTCGTGATCCTTTCTTACAAATTTCATCAATCTTTTCAAGTAAAAACGTTCACTGTCTATACCTGAGGGCTATACAAAAGTGTATTTTACGCTCAACAAATGTAGAAATAGGCTAAGATTTCGACCTTTATTAAATAAAATTAAAGATAAGCAAAGCGAAGTTACTGCGTCAAATATAACTAGAAATATTTCTGTAGAATCCGCCGGTGGTAAAATTAGACTAAGTAATTGGGGCTTAAAAGGCAACGAACTTAAAAAAGGACTCGAGGAGATAAAGAAAAAATAACCATTGTACAATTTGCAACCATCTCGCGCATTTTAATGTGAATAGCACTAATAAATCCTCAGGCGCGAGCTATCCGAGCCACGAAGTCTTTGAAGAAGACGTAATTCTTTAGCGAACTCGGCGAAGAATGACACAATTTCCAATTTTCCACCTGGGGAGACGGAACCGTGACGAAATTATTAAAGAGGAATAAAATAAGATGCGAACATCCGTTTGCCTCAGCATTGTGTTAGCGCACGCTTGTGGGATTACCGATCTATAACGCTTAGTTAAAATTCCGGGCAGATATCGCCTGGTGCGAAGTCGCACAGTGGTTTGCCAAAAGTTAATTTTCGATTTACTTCTTGGTTTCGAAGTTAGCCGTCGCTTCGTGTCAATATCATGCTAACTCATCGCTTTCACTGTCACTATCTGGTATTGCAAAATATGTTTAGTTGAGAAATGATTTCGTATTCTGATATTACTTATATTCACGATTATTTATTATGATTCACGTGTAATACTTTTGCTAAGGTAAAGAAAAAAAAAATTTTCTATACAAAAATACTCAGAATTGGATCCAGATAGCCATTTGTGCGATGCATAATCTATACCGGTCTATTACTTAAAGTATTACAATAAACATATTCTTTAGTATTATACAAAACTTAGCTTTTAAATTCTATCTCAGAAGTCAAATTCTGCGATATATTATTTTTCTATAAAAGATTTGGCACGCGTGAAATATCAATCTATTCGTTAGTGATAAAATTGCCGACCTCAAACAGTTCAAAATAATATCATGACCGCAAACTCATTTCCGTGAATTTATATAGGTACGTAAAGGTCCCAGACAAATCCGCTTAAGAAAAGAAAGCAGCCGGAAATAACAATTTCGTAAGAAACAAACAAAATGTTAAAACGCGAATCGCTGTAGAAGAAGCCCGAGATAAATGGAGACAGGAGGGGAGATAAAAATGATGGCGGATGCCTTGTGAATGAAAGAAAATTAGGAAATTCACCATGTCGCTTTTTCGCGCGAGAAAGCCGCTTAGAATATCTTTATTAACTTAAAATAAATTCGCTGTCAAACAAACAGACTTTGTTGGAATACGATAAGTGGCAATAGACATAACACAACAAACTGTGCTGTGTAAGGAAAGAATTGAAGCAGTCAATTTAAAATGCCCAAAATACTGATACATTCTAGAACCCTGTTCGTTTAGTAGTTATAACGTTATCTCGTAGTTTTAAGTTTTGACACAGTTTTGTTCAGATGCAGAAAAAACACAATTTGACCGCCTCCGCGGAAACGTGGCTAAGCCGCTCGGGTATAAAACCAGGGAAAGGTCATACCGTCGGGCACGCCATAAGTAACTTTTAAAAGGTAATGATAAAAATTCAGTTCATCTTAAGAAACGGGCATTATTAAACATGTTTGTTTTGTTAAATGGTATTATAAAAATTTTAAAAAACACGTCATGTTTCAAACTTAAAACAAATTCCAAAGTAAAAAAACAGTAATTGAAAAAAAAAGGAATTCGTATAAGCATTTATTAGTCTTTCAGGCTTCACTGAATACAAATCGTTGTTTTACTACTAAAGACGCGCAATATTTCTGTTAAAGGAACCATATGAGAAAACGAATAAAGGAAAATAAATAAGAAACTTTTCAGGGTGTTCAATATTGAAGTGACCGCGATCAGTGAGTGCCGCGTAAGTTCCAAACTGGGTTGGCCAACAGTTTGGTGTATTGATTATTGCTATTTTGTCACAAAACCTTTATCTGGATTTGTCTGGCTTGCTACTTTACGATGCCTCCGCGTTATATTTTGATCTTTGTTGCTATTCTTATCCATAGATCCACTGAAGAAACTTCTTAATTTCTCATTGATACATTTTGATTCTGAGCACTCAATCAAGTTTGGCTGAACTATACATCTCACCCTCATATACAGACTTATAATTGTAGTTTGTTCGATTCCTTCCTTGGGTCTAGTTGGTGGATAGACAATTTGAAACATTGTATTTATAAAATAGTTACACATACAAAATTACTACCTTAAAATTAATATTATATAGGTACAGATGGCTACGCGTTAATGAACAATGGAAAGAGCTGTTAAAGTTCTTCATCCAGTTTATCGGTTAACGATTTATTAACAATTACTTTTTTCTAACTGAAAGATACACGTATATGTTTTTATTCTCTAACGACGGCCTATGTACCTTACATACTTGCATACCTACTTGCTATTAAGTCGTAGGCATCGGTTACTCTTCAAACTTCCCTATCTGACTGATGTTTACGTCTTTAAACATGATACTAATCTCAATATAGATATTATTATCTGTGGTTAACATCGCTGGTCACACTGTAATTTGTTTTTCCTAATAAATAAATAAAAAATATCTTTAAATATTAATACGAAAAATTGTCTTACCTTCCGGGGCAGGTGGTCTTGGTTGATAATGTAAATCTGAAACAAAATGAAGAAATATTATACAAAAGTTCCCACCATCTCATGTTACAAATGCGTAATCAAAAATGATTAAAATAACAGGTTTATTAAGGAGATTATAATAAAATTCGCTTATTTACTTATAAAATATGGCATAATGAGATATCATTTCAATTAATAACACTAACTTATATAAGTTGTTCATTACACAACTTAATATTTAACATTACAATTTTTCTTCAATTGCTGCCCCTTTTAAAGTTTGAAGTTAAGCCAAGTTAACATAAAATTAATATGACACTACGATCTATGATTTTGTATAATCACGGGTATAAAATTAATAACTTTTTTCAGCCCTGACAGTTGTAGAACAAAAATTAAACTGGAGTAAATTGAGCGATTGTGTAAAATTTAACAGATTAAGTTAAGCCTCACGTTTGTTTGCAATTAAATCTTTTATTAAGCTCTTTACCGATTTGCAGCAAACCGCAGCAGTTTGATTGGAAAGCAAACCACGCGCCCACTGCCGGCGGTCGCGGCCGCGGCAACAACGATTCACTTTTACAAATTAAATACTTACTACATATTTCGATTCTAAAGTAAAACAATCCACTTTACAAAAAAATATCACGTGTTTCGTGATTTAAAAGCAATATGCACAAATTCTCCTTTCGTTCCCGCCACGCTTTTTCTTTTTCTTTCATTCAAAAAAAGAACGAACTGGCAGGCCGCAGAACACAATTTTTTTTTTCATTTGTGAAAACTAGCATTGATATTAAGCATTGTTATTCCAAGTTTTTGCTACAGATTTATTATTTATAGGTATTCGTGTTTGATAATATTATTGCTTGATATAATTGAAATAAAAGTAAGACACATGTGCACAAATAGCTTAACTGGAATTTCTAGGAATTTTATAGTACTAAGTAATCCAAACATTATTACTAGTGAATGAACTGTAATAAATATTTATGTGATCCTCACACATTTTTTCAATTTTTAGAATCTTCACAAATAAAATCTACCTTCTTATAGGATAGTTGTAGAAGTGGAAAATAGAGTAAATGGGTTAACCCCACGAAACATATTTTGTATATTCGGCAATGATAAATAAATGCTGTTACGTCCAGTAATTTTTTTTAATCCACAAGAGATTTAAAGTCGTTCCTTTTACTTTTGATTCCCTAAAAATTTACAATTAGTCTTTTAATGTATTAAACTCATTGAAGATAATAATATTATTATGTGGAAAATGGTATACTGGCTCAGAGGTATACGGCCTAATGATCTCACCCTTTGCGGTAGGTGATGTAGGGTCGAATCCTGTCGGGTTGAACATTTTATTCGTAAAAATTTTCAGCTGTAGCTTTGCCGTAAGAATTAATAGTGTAAGAAGGGGATCAACTTTGTACGTCTCGCTAATAGAGATGTGAATCAATCAATGCGGTGTGGCATAGGCCGGTAACATAAATGAATGAACGAAGTCAAGCCAATATTGAATACTCTTTACCGAACAGCTCATTCGTTACATCATTTACAAACCCACGTACCGCGTACCAGGGATCATAATGTAGTAAACAGCATTCGTTTCCCAGGTAAATATTTATTCGCCTAGAGATCCCGAAACTGCGAGCCTGCATAGAGCGTGCATCTTTATACCGAACACGTCTAAGCACTACGAGTTGCATTGTAAAATTGTCAAACGAATGCGGTTGCCGGTACTATTCAGCATATTTTGTTTCCTTGTTTGTATAACTTCGGTTGATAAGAAACTTAATTTATGAATATCAACAGAATGTTTGCATGGTATTGGAATAAACTTTTCTAGAAAGTTTACGACGCAGAAATAGACACTTTGTGGAAGCTAAAGGAGATGGCTAAGCGGCTGCCTATAAGATGTATAAATATATCTTACTAGTGCGTAACATTAAAATAATAATTAATAATTAATCACGTGTTTATTTTTCTTCTATAGAACTTTCGCAAAATAAATCATTATTTAAAAGTTATTTATATTACATCCGGTGACCTTTGACTGTTCGACGTGCGTACAAATATCATTATAATTATGTCGATTACATAAACTTGATTTCGTTTGAACTGGCCGGGAAAAAAGTAGATATCTTCGAAATGTAACATCTTAATCTTAAACTATTTGTTAAATCTATTCAAATTATTTAATGTCCATTAACGTTAAATGATGAAATAATGATCAAACATAAAAACATCAACAAACAATATTTATTTATTCACTCGTCTTAGGGCCGATTTCTTAATAATCAAATATTAACACTCAGATACAGCATATAACGACGGAATATAGAATGCCATTAATCCATACCAATGCTCTTTAGAAATAAGATTATGAAATCTCATTTTTAGTCGAATTATATTTTATTGATCAGTTAAATCTTATCTGATGATTGAATCTTATTTGATTATCGATTCTACTGCAGCACTATTTACGTAACATCCATCTCTACCTCTATAGAATAGCCAAATGTCCTAAAAAAGGTTTTGAACTCTCACTATGACGATTGTGTTTAATCCGGCTCGACTCGTCGGCATGACTGGCGCGCTCATGTTAGGAAAATCTATGAAGCTGTTTACATAGCTGTTGTTTGAAAAACAAGCCCCAATTATCTCTTATTTGTACTCCATGCACAAACGCCTATCAAAAGTTTACAGCAAAACGCTATTGTAGAAGTTTTGCTTAGCTATTGGCGTAGGAATTTTAATAAATATATTTATCAATATTATTACAAAATGAAAAGTTCCTGAAACTTTTTTCACGCAATAGACTAACATTTAGCCTCCCAGTATTGCATACAACTAGGTAAAGTATTTTATACATCACTGAGGCAGTTGCCCTAACTGTATTTAGCCAACTCCTTTTATGAGAAAAATTATTACAATGCTCGTGATACCAAGATTGATTGAATGCTTCTGGAATTTTAATCAGGGTTGCGGCTTAAGCTTAGGAAAATACAAGTGGACATAGTGGGTGACAATTAACACAAAATATTCATCGTATAACATGTTTGTCCAGGATGGGATTCAAACCCACGACCCCTGTTGCTAAGGGCAGGCGGACGATAGTTATCTCCTGTGGGAGATTGCTTAGCCAATTTAATTTGGAAAAATATAAACTTTAGTATTTATGCAAAAACTATTCAACGGATTTAGATGTTATTTTACTGAAATATAGCTTAGAATAGTATATCAAATGAAACGTTTTATCACAACATTACACGGGCAAAACCGCGTGCGGAAGCTAGTGTGATTATACTCTCGCGTTTATTTTCAATATGTTTAGAAAATCTGTGATAGTGACTGCAAAAAGCTAGTTACGTCGTATCCATGTATAAAAGAGTACATAGCACATCCCGTCCTACCTCAAAGAACATACCCTAAATTGAATTTCAAAGGTCGCGTACGGGAAACACGCCGGCTACATCTTAACTGAATTTTCAGCTTCCAACACTGAGGAGAATACTGTACGTCTTATAATAAAAATCAATATAAGGACATCCTATAAGGATAAATAAATTTAAGGGTCGGTCTCTAAGACAAAACGGCACACATTATTTATAATACTAAATAAAGAAAATAAATTATTTAAATGTTTCCCCATGTTTGTAATAATGTCTTTGTTCTGTTTGAAAGAGTAAAAGAAATTATTTATGATGAAAACTGATGTATGTTTACGTATTTAAACAATGTCTTATTTCAGGCTATTTTAAATTTTTTTTAAATAAAATACCATTTCAAATATTCAATATAATTGGAAATCATCATAAATATTAGTAAAATATATTAAATAAACATCTTGTAATAAAAATTCTTATGTCATACTTAGAAATTGTCCTTATCTGTGATTTCAAGCATTTATTTGCCTTTTTTGTAATGTAGATGTTTCTTTTGAAAAAGTGATATTATGTAACATGCTGTAATACTTGCACATCTTGTCAGTTGCCTTAAATGAAAACTTAAGACACCAATTAAACAATTATTTCTAAATTTACGTAATTACTTTGACGTCAATTCATTAATATTATTTCAAATTATTTAAATGCTTTGAACTGAGAAACTCCTACTGACTCAGACGTCATTATAATTTAAGTCGTGAATATTAAGTGAAAGGGTTCATTAAAAGTTATTTTAATCGGATTTTCCCTTGCTGCATGGTAATTAGTTTACCTTGCATTCTTCTTGCTGCCCAGCAAAGGTCGGGGGTGTTCAGAATTTTAATAACATTGAATTTTGTCTTATCCCAATTGAGGTAAAACTTAGGAATAAATCTCTGATATTTTTTATACAAGCTTAGGCAGAGAGACTAGAGCCGTAGAGCCAGCTCATCAAATGAGTAGCATTTGACGAGCTGACTCTTCGGCCACTCACATTTCAAAAGCATTGCTGAATGTCCTGCCATAATTTATAAATCACTGTTATTCACAATCTAAACTGAATATATATTAATGCAAAATTTTGTATGGCAGAGCCATGCTGTAGATAGGTGCTGCCGGTCAGTTCAGGTGGGCCGGCTTGATCGGGAAAATACCATCCTCTTACAGAAGACCGACTAAGTAAGAGTGCCGGAGGCCCCAACTTCCTCGTCCATTACCTCTATCCCATGTCCAATTGTCCATATCCCTTTCCTTCCTCATCCCTTCGTATAATTTTCAAAGGGGGGATACGCAACTTAAGGACTAGTGTTAATTAAAACATTGACTACCAAACATTTATCAGTCCAGTGAGTTGACAATATTTTTTGGTTTAAAAAAAACGGTATTGCACCGTGATCTTTCTGTTTTTTCATATTATTTTTTCCTAGGTACAATACTATACAATATAGGATATTGTTTTATTATTTTTGTTTAGCTATTTTTCTGAATAAACTATTGAAACATGCAGCAAACTCTATTCACCAACAAGAGAACGAAACGTAAATCCATATCTTTTTTACTTTATTATTTATCCGAACGCAGCTGGAAATTGGATTTCTGCGTCATATTCTGTGACCAAAACAAAAATATGAAAGCTTTGAAAAGGTTTTTTTTTAAATACGAAGTTTAGCGCCATTCTTTTATAATTCTAAACATTTATTTTATTCCAAACTCTTAATCCACTTAGCAAAAATTCATAATCCCTATTAATATCTCAATGTCAATGAAAATACCATTTAAACCCGAGTAACGGTTAACCCTTAATCAAACTCGCACTAGCAAGGTTAATCTCCAACATTAAAAATGGAACATCTTTCAAGCCACAAGGTATTCCAGCGACATTCAGTCGGATTAATTTTACCTTAGGCCCTAACATTTCGGCATGACACAAAGAGGTCACGGCTAATGGTTTCGCGGCCAGGATAAAATATAAAATACAGCAAGAGGTTGGCAGAACGCGCGGGTATAGACCGGGTTGTGCCGGGGCGGTCTGCCATATTGTTTTATTGCAAATTGGTTGGACGTAGACCGCGCCTGTCCTTTACATATACGAGGCCATTAAACTACGGCCGGTGTCCAGTCACGTGTTAAACGAATCCGATAGCTGCATACAATGTTAGACGGGGCTCGGACTTCAGTGACACGAATCCAAGGATTGCAGAATCCAACGATTGGAAAAATCTAGTACGATTGGTGTCCAAATGTTCGCTGTAAGGTTTTCATTAATGCAGTTTGCTAGCGATATCGAAATATCGCGCAGATGATGTATTCTCACGCCAATATTTATAGAGCTATGGCCACATATTGCAGCGCGGGAAGCGGGACTATTGGCTTAAATTTATATCCAAGAATATTCTTATTTGCATGAGTATTGAAACCGATGCGGATTGGGACTGAGCATTCAGATATATTGCCGAAAATGAATGCAATGCAATCACCAGTTCTTCAGTTGTACCTACTTTTAATTATTAGTGTAAAGCGTCACTTTAACTACCTACTTTGTGTTACTTTGCCTTGCCTAATTCGTGGGTTGGAATCCTATCCGAAGCAAAAATTTATGTGATAAAAACTTGTGTAAGATTATATTCCTGAATATTATTGTATATTCAGACATAAAAATACACAACAATTTGTAAGGATTTCACGAGTAATTTAATAAAAGTGATCCGCTTATTAGTGAATACTATACAATGAAGATTATAAAATGCCCTGCCAAAAAAATAGCACATTATAATGATTAATCAATGGAAAGATGTAGAAAAAAAGGAAATGCTAATTTTAATAACAAAAACCTTTTAGGTCATCATAATTATATTACACCAAGTTTTCCTGTGACATGCAATAAAGAGTTTGATTTGATTTGATATATTTTTAAAAGATATTCTTAGAACTGGTATTATGACGTACACTCTATAGAAATTGTAATAATTTCTCATTAAGAAACTCCCTCAGGAAACTTCCATCATAAGATCCTTTAAAAAGGGTCTAATAGGGTAACCCCCAAGTAACAGAAAGCCCAGTCATTTCTAGTATTCCTTTTACATAAAACTTTATTGTACCCTTTGATAGAATATTTCAGATAGTATTTCCATTTAAATTTCCTACTGTGAATAAATATAAAGTTACTTAAAGATTCAGTTGCGTAACAGTAGTAGTAAGTATCAGTATACCCTAATCATTTATTTTATCAGTTTCTATATAGTCACCTTTTCCAATATTATTCACAAGCAATTTTACTTTTATGACTTTTTTTTTTGTTATTTTTCTCGTTCCGAGCAATTTACTACTTGCTTTGTGATTTGCATCTAAACCCATCTCATCACTGTCTAAAGCAGTAATAAAACAGATTGTCAATTTAAAACCATCCATTTAGCCGATCCGAATGTGAGTGAAAAAGCACATGTCGCGTTGACACGAATCAAATCCACAAATCATCATTGAAATTGCATGTTATTTACAGGTGCTCGACAATATGAACCACGCTTACCTAACCGAATATGCAAATGAAAATGGCATAATTCATATCGTTACCAAACCAAAAACAATTTCTGTTCCATTACGAAATATCGTTTATACAGGAAAATGGAAATGAGCTAGATAGAATCAATTCAATATCATTACCAAGTTATCAGATGTCAACGATGGTTTTCGTTAAATTTTATGAATCACGCAGTAAAGGCTTTGTCTGTACATACTTCGCATTAGTTATTGTTTTTAAGTAGTAATTTAAACGACGATAATGAATATGACGACTAACGGTTCCGAAGCACGAACTTTTTTAGCTTTATAGAAACGAGCAGTATACCTACCGGGTAACAATAAATGACCACGTCGAAAAGGCGTCTATTGATTTGTTATGAAAGTCTTAATGAAAAGCTGTGTAGTCACAACCCCCCGGCTAAATGCAAGTTAGACGAAGTTAGGTTCACATATGAAAGGTAAGGACAATGTAAATAATAGTGACTTGAAGATCTTTTCATCAAGTTAAACATGAGATGCAGTTTTCCGGAAGAGAAAAAAACTTTATTTGATTAGATTTATTATTAATCCAAAAGAAATCGAAGTACCTATATATAATCATGTTTAGCTCGTCTTTTTGAGAAAAAGTAACATCCCACTGTAATGGAGCCATAATATGAGGCAACAGCGAAATTGAGGATCTAAAAATATTAACGATGTGCCACAATATAGTGGCTCTTTTGCAATCATACTTAAACGTCTTCGTCGCCCTGCATTTTTCAATGCCAAGCAGGCTTAGCATTATACATAATATTTACGTCGGCCCTAACCGCCTAACGTTTACAAAGGCACAGACAAACAATTTATAACAGATAGCGATCAGAACCTATCCATAGATCTAACGAAGTGTTAGATACGGCGCTTGCCGCGCTAGTGAGCAAGTGCGTGATTGCGCTTGACACCCGTAATATCCGGGCCCGCGCTGCCCACCGATGGTATCAATTTCAATTTGTTGCGGCGGTATAACTGCCGCCTCTGCTCGATTCGTATGAATCGATTCCACTCCAGTTTCCTGTTGCTCGCCGGACTTAATCTCGGATCGGCCGATTGAAACGCTCGCAGAGAATCAACGGTGTTTATAAGCGATATCTATTTAATTTCGCGTTCGATGGATTACGACAAATACGGGATATTGAAAATGGATTGAGGTCCGAATACAATGTTACAACAATTTAGGTTTGTATTTTAGTAGAAATCGTTTCTTTACGCTGGAAAAGTTATTTCTATAAATTCTAGAATTATTTGTCAGTCTTAGTCTTGTAACAGAGGCGTTGACAAATAGGTAGTTGTCGGAGAACATTTATTTTCTCATTAGCACTCATGTCACTGTCTCAAAGTATCCAGTGTAATAATATATTAAAATCACGGCCTTACTTAGTTGTCAAACTTAATAAACCTCAACTTCTTAAAGTGTACATGGGTAATTAGAATCCAATAATACAGAAATTTATCATTAGATAAATCATGGATCGAGCCATATACGGGTACTTTTATACGGATGTAAGTCTGCTTTTTCACCTGCTGACACCCTTTTAATCAGTTATTAAGTACCATAAATTATTATTCTTTATGATTTTCAAATAATACTGCAATAAATACATATGCGATTCATAGAAATAACCTAAGATAATATTTCAACGTACACAAATTGTTATAATATACGAGGATCGCCCCCGCTGCTATAAGCGTCGTTGTCGACTTTCCAACTATGAGTAGGTACGAGCCACGTCCTTATATTCACTTGAAATAACTGATACACAAAGCATTCACTTTACGACAAAGTCTTTAAAAGCGTCAAACAAAACGTCCCAGTTTATTACCTCCCATGCACTCAGTAAAGTATTGCAAATTCCAATCCATGCATTCCGCAAGAATTTTGTGTTCAAACAGCGTGAAAATTAATCGATCGATTAGCCATTCGCGCTCAGCTTCAAAAGCTAAAGTTGAACGTGACTTGGGGAGCCGGTTCCCGGCTAACGCTGGATATTAATTCTGCTCGAGAAAAAAAAATATCGCCCCGACTTTTTGGCAATCTATTGCGCTGACTGACTAACTCAGGCTGAACGCGGAAATTTGAGGTGGTACGTAACACTTTTTTGGAACTACTGCGTTCGAGTTTCATCTCTGCAGCGTATTAATAACCTAGATCCTAGAAAATATTTTTTCGATACGATTTTAGATGTACGTTATCTTTATATTAGTGGTAAATTAAATTTGAGCATACGTAGAGCAAATACTAAGAAGAGTTGCCTATAGAAAATGATAAAAGGCCAGTGAAAAGGATAGCTGGTAGCGTTACTCAATTTCACTGACGAATAATAAAACTCCTAAATCACACAAGACCACACAGAAGTCGACATAGACCAAATCTGCATTGTGCCTTTTAGCATAAATATAGCAGACTCAAAATAGCATTTTTATTATTATTCTTGGCAGTTTGTAAAACCTACCCATCATAAAATAATAAAAAATATCATCAGTGGTCGGCTTTGTATTCCATTGATATAATGTAGCTTCGATATGAAATATTATTCGAGAGGTTTAAGTAAGTCACCACGACTACTCGTCGCCAGCACGTGCACATCATTCAAAATGAATATTGACAAAGGACCGCAGTGACAAAGGTTCTAGCTACTGTCTGTCCTCCGTTGCCATGACTATTTGAGCTGGGCTTATCTCACAAACTTATCATAGACTAATACGAATACAAAGCTATTTTTAAATAAGTTCATACTTCCAGTACCCGACAGAGCCACACAAATCATGGATGCGTTGTTAATTAAAATTTAAACTACTTATGCAAGACGTAAAGGAACAAAATTTTTGTGCTGTTAGATGTTTGAATAAAGAAAGTTAAAATAAATATAAAATTCCCCATACAATTTTTGTTTTAAATTTCATTCTAGGCAACCGTGAAAATATTTTAGAAATCAAAGAAGCTAAACCACTGCCTACATTCTTTCCTTCGGGAATAGATTAGAAGTAAAGTATTTATTTACATTATCACAACTAACATCCTGCTTATATCATCAATTTCCAACGGTCAGTATTCATCTTTCTCTATATTATGCGTTCGTAAATAAAAAACTCTTAATTAGATAGCGTGTGTTTCGAATGTTTTATTTATGATTTTCCACTCGACAGGCCGTAGTGGCTTACCATCAGTTGAGTTGCGTGCTAGCCAAGTGAATTTTTATGAAAAAAATGTTTTATTCCTTTAAAAGTTATGTAGGGCGCGGACTATTATCAGTTATTATTCCACTAATGGTATTACATTTAAGAAACTACTATATAGTTTGACGATTAATTCTGCGGAGTGATTTAGAAGTCTGCTACTAAACCGGACTTAGCGTATCTTACCCTACTTAGTACAAAATTTTGTATAATATATCTACGTCTCCGTTTGAATTCTGTTCAGATATGATATGTGTGCACATAAATGTATATATTTTCAACAAAGAAAAAGCATTTAAGTATCTCCAACCGATGTCTGGTGTCTTTTCTTAAGTTTTGTTAAAACTTTTAATTATTCAAGCAAAAGCACAATCACATAATTTTATAATATCATGAAAATATGCATGTTTTAAATTATCCGCGACCATCGGAAGCAGAAAATAAATTGAGGGTTAAAAAACTACGTCACATAGGCGACAGTACTAACAATGAGAGCGCGCCACTTCGAACCTAGATTATTCAATTGTCAGCACTGTAAAAGTCCCTAAAAGAAACAAAGCCTCTAAGCCCACGTCAACCGGATTGTCCCGAAACGACTAGCGTTTGGTTTTCGGTCTCATCTTATGAATATTGTATTCTGGCTCAACCCTAATACGCAACGCAGTTTGTTAACGGTTGCAGGGTAAATACAGTTCCGAATATTGGCCCGTTTATTGTTCCCGGCCGTGGCATCCGTATTATATTAGTTTTACTTTGCTACTTTGCATTTTGAAATTCAGATTGCTTCTGAACTGTACGTCGTATTATTGTAATTGGACTAGGTTTATTACTGGTACTCTATTTTAGTCTGTTGAACAACAGAATATGTTTTTAGCCTTCCATTAATAGTTGAACTGAGTATGCAAAAATTTAATTAAGCCATTATTAGATACATTTAATAATATTATTTATATAATTCCATTAAAACTATTTTTGGTTGCCTTTTTAATAATGTAAAAACGTAAATTGAATAATATTTTCTGTTAAAGAAGCTGAAATTACGTGAAACTGACAAACAGCCACATAACATGTTAGCCTGAGATTATGGTTCTCAAAAGTGTAATCTCCTGGTGATTTAAGTTATGTATCATACAACACTATTATATACCATTATATATCAAATCCACTGATTTTAGATTAAATCCAAGAGGCGAAAAACTATTTTGTATTTTTGTGGATTCCATGGGAGCTAACTCATGGAATCCTAGAGAACGAAAGGATCCTTCAGAAGACTTCCTTCATAAAGTACATCCAGACATTTTGCTTATTAGTAAAGGTAACTAGCAATTTAATTTAATAAAGTATTATTCAAAGACAATAATTATAGACGTCAGGGATGTCATAATGTGATTATAAATGTATTAAGCATTACCGTACTTGATAATTGTATTATTCAGAAGGTTGGCGGCACTTGGATCTAAAAACAAAGTTACTTAGGATTAACAAAAATATTAGGTAGAGTCTGATACTTATATTTTTATTTAAAACGTTTTTTAATAACCTTTATATTCTTGTTTTTTATACACTTTGTAATGTCATGAAATAGGATCGATAACGCATTAGGTAGTTACCCTACCACATACGCCTGGGCCGTGGGTTTGAATCCTGATCCAGTACAAACATTTATGTTATGAACATTTGTTTTTTTTCTCAGTCCGGATGTTTGTATTTAAGTATGTATATTTGATTATGGTTCCACGATTATTCAAAGTGTTATCATCAAACCACAAAAGGACTTTAAACAGAACATCCTAAATTAAATCTTGAGTGTTCAAACCTTTGTTCCAAGTTGGCAATAATTTAATTCTCCATTTCGTTTTGATATTCAATCCAAACGGAACAAAAAATACCGTATTAATTTATGTGCAATTATTTTATTTCGTCGTAATTCAATAGGGGCAACCTACAACTCTTAATACAACATAGCAACTTTTTGGAGTCCATTCTGGAACCAACTCACCAGAGCCCAAAAGGAAGAAATCGGGTGTGGTAATAATTTGTTTTCATACACAAAACATATTCGTAAACAATATCGTTAGACTTTAATAAACTATAAGCGTAATCCACTTCCTCTATGAATGTCTGATAAGGGTTTCTAAACTTGTTGGAACTGTCAGCAGTTCGTGCTTCCGAGCGGATAATTTATTTAGCATTCAATTAAGTAGCAAATTGTCCTCTACCACCCGACGCTACAATAGACGCCTACAAGCGAATTTCGGGTATTGTTTATAAATAAACCACTCAATTGCTTTCCACAATCATTGTTGTTTAATTGTTTGTCTATTTTTACAAGGGTATTCGTGCTCATTTCTGGAAATGATAAATCGTTTGCTTTACTTAATTTGATTATCAAATCACTTACAATATTTGTAATTAAAATAATTTATAGCTAGTCATCTGTCGCATAAAAGTAAATTATGGGCACAAATTATGTTAGGCTGCGTTCCCAAGCAGAGAGATGACTCAAAACTAAGTCTTTTCTCTCAGTATTTTCAAACGTCTTCAATAAATCTACTGTCACTACATTTGTCTGGTTGCTTTCCCTTACCAAACGAAGCGAAAGGTAATGCAAGGGTTTATTCTTTTTTGAGAGGCCGGTGGCACTTCCGCTGATCCATTTCGACTAGCAAGAACAGTCTTCAGTATGACTCTTCACATAAATGCAAGTGAACTTTAAGGTTAAGACATTCATTTCCCATCCTCGCCAGTTCAAGCCTCGTTAGAAACATAATAACCGCGAGGTGCGACGTGTGCCAGGACTCAAGTTCCGCTCCGACTTCGACAGTTGCCGATTAACTTTTAATTAATGAAATGTGGAGCTTACTTTGCTAACATTCTTCTGCGACTTGTTTTAAGGGAGGGGATGTCATCTACTTTGTTAAATTGGGAGTAAATTGGTTTCATTTTACTTCGGATGTGAGTAAATTTTTAATTGCCTAATTCGGGATCTGTCTAAGGAGAATAATTATTTAAAAAAAAAAATTAACTACCGTTAACAATTCTATTGCCGTTATTCAAATTGAAAGGCAGTCGAGATATTTACGGTAGCTACGGTCTATGCAATTACTTTACATTTTCAATTTTCAATAATAAATGTAATAATAACAGACATAGTATACACAATCTTCTGTTAGGCTTGTAACATATAATTTCAATTAACATTTTATCACCGTGATAACTGGACGAAAACTTTAGTTAAGAATGACATTTCAGATTCAGCAACGTTCTCCTCTGGGGATTTTAAAACGGTTTCCTAGGAAATCGGCGAGTGTCATTTAGAGACAGCTCGTAAACGTGATTGCAGGAAACACTATGCAGCAGCAACGGAAAACTGTTGTCGTTTTAGAACTACAATCAATCCACTACCTACCTCCGTTTTATTTATGAGCTAGCTCTCCGTTTACGATTTCTCTCGCGCGTACCTTAGTTAAATCGTAGTTTTTTCCATAAAGCAAATACTAAGTAAGAGTTCATCATCATCATCAGCCCATCGAAGTCCACTGCTGAACATAGGCCTCTCCAAACACTCGCCTATTGTTCGATCCTCGACTACTTGCATCTAGATCAGCTAGCCTGCTAGCCATCTCGCTCAAATCGTCACTCCACCGGGTCTGAAAGCGTCCTAGAATTCGTTTACCTAGTCTCCACTCTAGAACCCTTTTAAAAGTTAGCTAAGCAAGTGTTAGGTAAGAGTTGCTGTATCTTTTTACCTATAGATGGCATAATACTCATTCCCCTCCGTAAAAAAAAATGGCTATAGCGGAACTTTAAAACCATACCCTATATTGATTCAGTCACCATTCACTTTGTCTAAGAGAACTATGTGTGGATTTCTTATTATGGCTAAGACTCACGATGCGATTTTTAATCGCGCCCGCAGCGGTTGCGGGCTTGCAGCATCTGTAGAATGTTGATTTATTTATGAAAAAAGTAAGAGCAGTTTTCACGACGCGATTTTCACCCGCAGCGCGCGTGGTTGTCTACGATTCCCGCCCGCAGCCGCAGCGGGTAGCGCCCGCACGCGCTCTGAGGTACAGGAATCCGTCCTCATTTTTCACTTGTAACATAATATGGCAGCGTGACGTACCAAAAGACAACTTATCGTGGACGGATTGTAATTGCACGTCAACCGGCGGCGGAATCGCACAAATCACCGGTCTCGTGAGTTTTGAAATAAAACCGCAGGAAGCTGCGGGCTCGCAACCGCTGCGGGCGCGATTAAAAACCGCACCGTGAGTTCTTAGCCTTATTCACAAAGGATTTGCGGATGTGTTAATGTTAATGTGTAGATTAAGTGGGATCACGGATTAGATTCTCAATAGCAAAGATCACATATAATATAATGTAAAAGGATTTTGGTTAATTAGTTGTTTAATTGGATTTGCTTGCTTGTTTAATTTTATGGCATTTATTATTAGAAATCTTGTAAAATAACAAAAACACAGATAATATTTTTTCAGTTGATTTTTTTACATATTCTAATCATTGGTTAAATATACATTATCATTGATAGATGTTTTATAAGAATCTGAAGTTATTTTAATTTTATTTACAAGGCTATCTTCCATCATGGTTTTATCTAACGCCATTGACCAATATCTAAAGTCAAACATTCGTAATTAGTAAAACCGAAATATTCCATTTGAAAAGTATCTGTTCTACGAATCTTTTATCAGATTTGTCTCTTTTGAGGGTGAAAATCTGTTCATCAAGTTCATTATCTTTTGACTCCAAACCTAAATTTGTTACTTATTCAAAAGCAAATAGCACAAAGGTCCATTGATTAAACATAACTAATAAAGATTGACTTCAAAAGACAAAGCTTTCTTTTATAGATCAAAGAGTATGACTGTTTACTTTTAAAGTGAGCAGGCTCTTACTTATGAAACTTATTGATCGATTTTACAGGTTAGATAATTATAGGAATATATTAAATGAAATGAATAAATAGTAGACCATTGACCAATAATATCCATACTAGATTTGATGTCAGATTAAACTAATGTAAAGTTTTTATAATAAAAAATAAGTAAGTTTTGTAAAGTTTTATTTCAATTAGTATTAATAATTTTAACTAACTTATTATTAAGAACATCGGTTTAAATTCCGCTCCAAACACCTCAATGAATACTTAAAAATCCAAGTCTATGTGGCGCCCAGAGTGCCACTGAAATTAATGTCCTGCCACCAAGAAAAACGAGCGAAACGAAAATCTACCTAGACCACCGGTAGCATTTAGTGCAGAAGAATCAACTTTTAAACGAATCGTGTAACTCAATAAAACTCTGCCTTTTGGGTAGTCAAATTAGAAAAGCTGTTTCGATTTCTTGAATTCTCAATTAAGAGGATGTCACCATCCATTGATTTGATTGATTTTCGTAATACGAATTTAATATGGTCTGTTAAAAGCTTCATCTAACAGGCCTTAATAAACCTTCACAAAAATGTTAAGAAAAAGTATTTACTATTTGCAGAATAACAGTAATCTACATTATGTAGGTTACATAGATGAGCCAAACCATATTAGTAATTTTCATGAGGTCCAAAATTAATTTAAAGGTTCGATAAGAGAAACAAGAAAAATAAGATCTAGAAAATTAATTAGAATTGTATATTTATTGTACCCAAGAAGCAATTAATACAAATATATTTTATTTTCCTGTTTATTGAGTGGCAGAAATAAAGATAAAAACTTATGCTAAGCTATACATGAATTGTGGTAAAATAATCACATAACTTTTATTCGTGTTTGATGTATGTAAATATTCAAATTGAAAAACCCTAAATTAAAACCCTCGTCGTCAATTTTCCTTGCATTTTAACTTAAAACAAAATACTTCACTAATAATATCACTGAAAGCAATTCAAACTGTTAATATCTTTGTCTAGACAGGTGAAAAGTGACTCTGAGAAATTTAATTTCATATTTGATCTCAACTCCAATAGAAGAAGCTTTCGCTAGTGTTATATTTGTCTAATACCTACGATATTAAATTAGACTGGTAATAGATTAGAAGTCAAGCAGAGGCAATAGAGTATAATAATATTATTTATACGAGTATATACATTTGCAGTAGGTAATTAAATGTCGTTGGTGCTTCATTTGATTGTATAGGCTAGACTTGGGGCTCTTCAAGGCCGGAATTCAGAAGCTTTTCCTAAGCAAGCACGCTCCATCATAGACCTTTAGTTTTAACATCAGGCAACTTTGTGGTCAAGTGCTAGCTTAGTCCAAATATACAAAAAAAAAGGTTTCCTCACAATGCTTTCCGTTACTGCCAAAAGAGTAAATTCATAGGTGCCCGCCGAGTATGTATGATGAAGCAGAATTTAATTTCACTTGGCTACTACACAGCTCTTTGTAATAAGAGTAACACCACGGCATCACAAAAGATTATTTATTAAGCAACTGTAGGTGCGTATTATCTACGACACAGGAGTTGAAAAGAACTACCGTCAACTAACAGCAGGTGTGTGCCAAACGGCTTTACCTCTATCGACAGGCTTTATCCAATCCGCGATGATCGAATTAATCCGAAGCGGGGCGGAGCGGGCCGGTGTGCGGATCCGAATATTCGAAATCCGTTGTTTGCCTCACTACGTACTCGAATATTAATCTACTCTTTGAATAAATTACACCACTGCTCCTTTGATTCGGTATTACAGACCTACTAAGTGTACTATTGCGCCTGGTTGCCGGACTAGATTGACACCGTTAAGGTATTAATGTGCGATAAGTGCGCTTTCAATTCATAATAATGCGATGCTTTTAACATTAATATTACAATCTGATTCCGATTTTGTCCAGCTTTGGCTAAGTTATATTATTATGTCGTACAATTTATTTCTATGTGGAGATCTGATAAGTCAAATTATTGGAATTGGTTCCTTTTTGCAACGTCAAAATAAAAGCTTTGTACTTAATGCATGATATGTTTTAATATAATAATAAAAAGAGCGAATGAATGAAGAGTAAATGAATGAATCCATTTCTTTGAATTGTTAATGAAAAATTTTTCGTTGATAAAGCCGCGGACAATGTGTTTATTATTATGGTTTCCTGACAAAACGTAGCTACATTGACTTTTTTTTAACTAATTATGTAGAATAGTATCTTCCTCCAAGCTTTTGTCTTGATTTAGTAACAATGTATCATGATCAAGGATTTGGCATGTCTAGTCATTACATTTAAGCGCTTGGCATCACACCTCCGTTATCCTTAACGTGGGCACTAGCTACCTATTCGAACAAGACTACACACCCATTAAACTGTGCAGGTTCCCTCACGATGCATGTTTTCTGGCCACAGCAATTTTACCACCTTTGTCACAACTGTTCAAAAATGCAGGACAGCATAATGGACTATTTCAGCACCCTTCAGTTACAAAGAAGAGCTGCAGAGGTGGTTCACCTTCAGATTCACTACGAACATTATTACCTAATAGTGAGATAGTGTCTAATAGTGAGATACTATCTCACAATTTAGATAAGGCCTGTGTCCCAGCAGTGGGAACGTATATGGGCTGATGATGATTATTATTACTTAATACTTAATGCATTGGCCCCAACCAAACCTAATACTAACTTATCTATGATAATAACGTTGTTTATCAATAAACAGATACAAGTTCAATATACAGACAAGAACGTGGCTCACTTAACCGTAAGCAATCACTAAGGCTAATTAATTTGAAGGACACTTCAATAGGAAGTTCGTAATGTGTTTCGATACTGTAGGCTCCTCTGGTCTTCTGTTTATAAACGTAATAAGTGTCTACTTGACGCCTGGTTGTATGTAATTCTTGTAATAGTACTAAATAAAACAACTTGTTTTTGTAGGATTCGTTTAAAAGATTCACTCCGAATAAAGTGGAATTTTAAAATACTACAATAATAACTACGAGTACTAGAAAATATGGCTTAAGGGCAGCATTGCCCTTATTCTATGTTACTTTACCAAGCCTTCGAGCCTTATAGTACGAGTATACTGAAATGGGCACAGTATTTAACGAACAACAATATGTCTCTAGCTAGCTTTTGATAACTCTTTATAAATATCAAAAGACATTTATAAAATATATGATTTAGACAAACGTATATAAGTAACTATGCATGTAATACATACTCGCAAATGAGACCAAAGTCAATGCTTTGGTGTGGTTTCTAGGTAAATAAGACAACCGTTAAACTCTATTTTATACTAATTGAAACGGATTAATACTATCTTATGCTTTGAGTACGAGTATAATACTTAACAGAAATGTAATATCTTGCCTGAAACAATATTCCATTTCAGGATAATATCGCTTGCCTAACGAGAAAACGTCATCTGCATACAGTAAGTCGTGCTGAAATGAAGATTATGTGTCTTGCTCAAGCAAAATGCTTATTTAAATCTTCTTTGTTACTATGCTGCTTTACTTTTTAACACAAGTGGGTATTATTGTAACCAATAATAACCAACCATGCTATCTTTTTTCCTTTATAAAGTAAAAGAATTACCTAGTTACAATCACTAATTTATCTAACTTGATACTAAACTTATATTTATTTACTATTATTTATTATTTACTTAAATATTTAAGTATGGCCCACACTATCTCACAATTGAGATAAGGCCTGTGTCCCAGCAGGGGGAACGTATATAGGCTGATGATGATGATGATGATACTAAACTTATGGTGAGACGGTCTGCCGACGATATCCGAGGCTTATCACTTAAATTGACCCGAACTGATCCTTCTGAGACTTATATCATCCCACTAAGCATTGTTTAATAAGGCATAGGTAAACCCGCTCAACGCGTAATTACGTTAGTACTATATATTCTGTGGCGTAATATAAAATTGATGACACATAGGTACTCATAAAAACTTCCAAATAAATGTAATACTGAAAAATTTGGGTTAGTTGCTTACTTATCAAACAAAAATGTATAAAAACTATAGTGTAATGGACAAGAAAAAATATGATAATATAACTTTACTATGTCTAACGATATGAAAACTATATACTTACAATTATTTGTCAATAAGAACCCTGTTGAAACGCCTAGCAGGACTAGAAAAAACAGCAGCAGGAGAACTATTAAAGCTGGCCTGCAGTAGTGGATCCAACAATAGTCCTCAGAGTTAGCTGCAGGGCCACTCGGCGCAAGTCCACAACACTTCCCGCACCCCGAGTCCGGCGCACTCGTCGTTCTCACAACCGCACTATTCCCTTGCTGATTGACTATCACACCCTGTACTGGAGCCTCGCTCCCTTGTCCGTACATAGCACTCTTTTCAGATAACCTAGCGAACCCCGAACTGTCGTCGTCTTGAGGATTCCCGTACACCCCGTAGGACGCCACCATATCGACCCCCGACAGAGAACGCGTTGTCTCGTTCCCTGTACTTTCTTGCACAGCCGCATTGTCTGTACTAGGCCAGCATTCACAAGAACATCTGTCCTCTTTTCTCCTTTGCCGAGCCTGCGACGACTCCGCCCTCCTAATGGGCACCTCACTCTTCTTCTCCTCATCTTTCTTAACTTTGGCATCTTGAGATATGACGTCATGGTTGACCTCATAAGTCGGTTGTAAATTTTTGTGATTCTCTAGGTACCAATGTCGTTCCTCTGCTCTGAGCGTTGTATCATTATTGCCCTCATACACATCGGCATAATTAGACAGGGGGTGTGAGGAGGGGCTGTAAACGGGCCCGGTTGCGAGCTGCCCGTAGCCACGATCGTACTGCGGCGGCCGGCTATTGGTCGCGTAATACGTGGTAGATGCAGGCACGGTGTAATCGTAGCCCGGCCTGTTCATCTTCAAAGCTTAATCGCCTCATTTGAGCTTAGGCTTCACCGCGGACATCATTAACCTCCCTGTTTGTAAACGAGAAAATGATTTTCTGATAGCCGCACTGACCTACCATGATGCTATAAATGTTATTAGTGTCAGATTACTCAAACACGAGCGACGTTAAAGTAACTAACGTTACGCCATGCGTGAATCAAAACGGAGGACGGAACGGACCGAGTTGCAAGACAAACTTAGTTGATTTTGTTACGCGTTACACTCGACGGCAGAAAGTTATATAGTAGAATACACATGTGTTTATCTCAATTACCTCTCTTGTTCGACGGTGGTATTTATCTTTTGTATTAGAACAAGCGCCCGCCCGCTTGCCCCGTACCCAGGAAGGTAGACAAAGAAGTAACGACGTGTGTAAATAAACTCCCCTAACTTAAATTAACCTTATTTATTTCCCTGATTTTGACACATGAGAGTTATGTAACTAGATTACTCGACTTGTATAAGAGTGTCGAACAAGTTAACAACGAAGAAAGGTCCCAATTTAATTATATCCCTTGTCATAGTATTGTTAAATCAGTTTCGCTGGCTCTACAAAAGTTTGCCGCATTAATAATGGATCGTTGACCTTTCAACGAAGTCGATAACAAAGTTTTCTGTGAATCCCTGCGATAGCTAGGATAATCCGTCCCAATTAATTAAATTAAAAACAAACAAAAGTCATTACATGAAAGTTGGGGCACAGCAAGTTACGAATTGTGCCGACGCGACCCAGTTGAAAATTAAGGCCTATCGTCACCAATCCTCTTTACTTTTTCGTTCGTTTAGGTCCATTTAAAAATCATATTTCAATAAATTTTATAAAGTAAGTTATTCTTTTTTCTATACACATAGAATATATTTTTCAATGTGTGTTTAAGATTTAGGTTATAGTTAATGACAACTTTGCCAAGTGCGATTACTATTCTCTGGTGGTCACATAACGCACAAAAATCTTTAAGATGATTGAGATAGACAGAAAGCTAGTATTATTAATACTAAAAAAACAATAAATAAATATAAAAATTATACTAAAACTTGCATAAAATACTCTTGTTTTAGTTTGGTCTCGATGGTTTAAGTACCTGGCTATATCTTTGCGCACTGGGTTCCATTACGAAAAAATTTTATCGAATTTAAAGTAAGTAAGTTACTTAGTACCTAAGGGTATAAGAACACTTTAAAATACATTCTTAACACTTATCACGAGTACAACAAAGCAAACGAACTTCTTTAAGAGTGTTTATCAAAGTCAGTAAAAGATCTACTTAAAACTGAAGTTTAGAAATTACGTCACTCAACTTAACTTCTTCAAATCATTAATGTAAACAAGTTTGATACTTTTATAAGTTGTTAAGTCTATTAACGGAAAACTTTGTTCAGGTTGTTTTGTACCTATCATTTTATTTAAATAAATTCGAGAGCAAGTCATTTGAATAATTGATTTTTATTAATTCTTCTTTAAACTTCCTGTTTGTGATCCTCACGATAAAACTGATCTTTCAGATAATATTAATCTGACTACTTTTGCAATAATATAGAGTCAAAAGATATAGAGTCTTTCTATGTTAGATAAATTATCAAGAACTTATCTGTTAGTAATGAAACTGGTATTTAGTGTATTAACTACGTATTGTAGTTTATTTAAAAGAAGCAGAAAAATATTTGGTAACTAACATAACCTGCTTTTGCCAAATACGGCTTGAAGGCTCGAGCCTTTTTATATGATAAATTAAATTGATTAAATCCCAAGATTGTGGTCTAATTCTTCAAACACTAGATAAAGGTACGTAATGTTATATTCGTAATTATCGCAGTAAATGGATTCAGCCGAAGTTACCTGTAACTCGTCGGAGGGGTAAACCACCCTTCACACTCGCGAACGCATAAAAAGGCCACTTTCAGAAGTTCATGTTCAATGGAAGTGCAATTTACTGTACGCTTGCAACGTTTATGTATTTCAGCCTCCACATTTAGAAAGTTAAGTGCATGTTTACGAATATGGGGTACTACTCAAATTATTTTTATGACCGTTTTGAGAAGATATAAAATAACACTTAGGAATATTAAAGAAGAGTTCGAATAAAGATGTTAAAAATATTGAATTAAATAAAGTAGCATTACAAAATATATTTATTGATGTCTAGGAATTTTCTCCTTTGTATTATTTAGTTGTTAAATAAGAAAAACTTCAATAAAATTATGTCCAAATTTACATAGTGCAGACAAATGCACAATATTTTGTTGTGAGCTCTCAATGTTTCCTTCCTATAGCATGGAAACATTCTCACGATTTTGGTTAAATGTCACATGTAATAGTTTTATCGTCGTACCTATCTGCTATAGTTAAGTAGTAGAAATGTACCTAATTTGATAGGCAAAATGGATGATCGATGTTTGTGTTTATTTATATTTAAATCCTAATTGGTTCTTTTCTCTAATTTGTTTTTGTTATGATTGTTAGGAATACAATTAATAAATCGTTTCGTCTTCATGTTATCAGGTATTACATTTTATTTTCCAAAGTAAACTGATGTACCATGTTTTGAAAACACACGTGTAACATACTTGAAGTAATTTCATTATTTCAGGAACAATTTTCCGACTGTTAGGTTATGCAGTTGATAATTTTCTCTCATTCTGTAATTAATTTGGTTAGTCTGTTGTCAAAGTTCTTCTAATCACATCTGGCCTTAAAAATGATTTTGCGATTGCCGTTACAAATTATTATCACTTTTGAACTAGGAGTATCTACACAAGTAACCTGAGATCAAAGTTTTGAATATATTTTTTATCTAGTTCACAAGTGTATACATTTCTAATTATTTTAACCCGGCGGTACTCGCTACGGGGTAAAAAATACCACAGAGTACTAAATTTTGGTTGTATTTTTTTTTCTACGCATTCTGGCAACCCAAGATCCTAAGTACCTTCGAGCCGATAGTTTACACGCGCTCACCCCGCGGGGCAGTCAGTTTGCGCGCGTAGCTTGTTAATGGTGGACGTGTAAAGTAAGAATGGGTAAAAAATACCCGGTAGCGACGGTACTTGTTACATTATTTTTCGATATGTTTACGATAATGTTTTTTTTTGTTTTTGAGATATAACATGATAAATATTTCTTTACAAGATAGTACAATAGTAGTGCTGCTTCAAGAAGAAGACAGCGGAGAAGAAAATGTGTCAGAAATAGAAGATTTTGAGGAGCATGTAAACACGAAAGTGAAACTGAGCAGGAAGCTGATAGTTCAGGCGCGGCCTTAGATTCAGAAAATGTTTTTGACCATCTACCTTCAAATTCATAAGTCAAAGAATATGAAGAACTGCGTCCAATAGATGAAGAATATTTAGAAGATGTGCCAATTTTTTTTGTTTTGCCATGCTAAATTTTCAGGTAGATAATTGGAACAGTTTGTTTAGTGTTGATTATCTCAATGTTCACTCAGTATAAAGGTATCATTATTTTTTTGTATTTTGCAAGTGTACCTAGTTGATTTTTGATATAGATATCAAATTTGCCAAATTTGAAAGAAAAAAAAATTATTGTTGATTTTGTAAGCTTACTAAGAAATAAAAGTATTATTTGTTAATTTTTAGGGATAAGCTCTCAGTACAAATAAATAAACATTAAAACTTGCATTTTTAGTTTTATTTATGGACAATAGTATCAATAACACAAATACATTGTCAAACCTTTAAACACAAACGTATTTTCGAAAATAACGGAAATTAAAGTCTGTGGTATTTATTACCCGGTAGCGAGTATTCATGTCCGTAAATACCTAGCGAGTGCCGCCGGGTTAAATTATAAGGGGCGTGCAAAATCTTAGCATATAATATTTTTGCACTATGCCTTCTATTTCCTCTAACTATTGTGACGCTATACAGTCGTTTGTGCAGTGCCCGATACACACAGATACGTAACAAACATAACATAGTTTACTCCTACAAAGGAAGAAATATAAAAGTATACCTACATTAAACAAGTGCACACATCACATCAGTATGCCGGCAGAGCCTAGAAATCATAACGACCCCTCTGTTCTTGAAGCGCTTTTCATAGCGCGCCCTTAAAGGAACATAAAATATAACCGAGGCATAACGTAGGTACATAAACGACGTAGGCAAAAAAAATGCTCTCATACACTTTTATCTATAGTTTAGTGTCAGCACAAGTGTGCCGATGCTAGGGGAGGCTAATGTTAAGTCAACAGCGGGGGATAAAATCACTGACTTTCTTTTGCCATACAACTCTGCCTGCCTGTGTTTTTTTTTTCCAACAATATATAGAAAAACATATCTAATTAGGCGTTGTTTGAGCTTGTAATGTTTTATAAAAAAAAACGAATTTGTTTTATAAAATACAATGTAGCACATCGCAAAATGGTGCACGTTACAAAATAGTGTTAGTACAAACATTTTAGAATTTTACTGAAGTTCTTAACTTTGACAAGAAAACTAATCTCCTATTATACATAATATTATCATACCAAACTATTTTTATGTGATTTAATAGCATCCAAGATTTAAAATCTAACAATAACAATACGTTAAATACTCTTTTAACCTGATCCATCCAGGCTTTCTTTAAAACAGACAAAACAGAAAGCTTTCTACCAACTGCGTTAAAAGTGTTGTTTTGATTCACTCTTAACAATTAAGTAATAGTATTAATTTTATGTTCTTACTTAAAAAAATTGTATATTTTAAATATTGGACAACATCTCATACATTGGTCTGACCCCAAAGTAAGAAGCGTAACACTTGTGTTATAGCCTAGGTATCAGGACCAACGAAGGTACCACAAATGTTTTATACGTAATAACAAATAAACATCCAGACACATAATAAACACAAATGTTCATCACATAAGTGTTTGTCCTGGGTAGGATTCGAACCCACGACCCCTGGCGCATAGGGCAGGATACATCACTGCCAAATGCGCCATCGATCGGCACCATCGGGCCAGTCAGTCAGTTCGTAATGAAATAACGACATCCATTTGTCCAAAAAATTCGAAATCCCTTCAATAATCCGACCAGATGGCGCTAGCAGTGTTATAAGAATAACAATTTCTCTTTCAAAGAGAACATAAGTGACTTATCGCCCTCTCTCAATGAAAATAAAATTGATAGCTGTAACAAATCATGCACGGAGCAATCGATCGGCACGTCATGAGGTGTAAAGTTAAGGATTAACCCTACCAAGTAAGGTGAGGACGTGGGATAATTTTATTCACACATAACCGGGCACTATGTGCACTTGAGCTCGTATAACTTACATACGAGAAAATATTAGGATACAAAGAGAACATTTCCGCAAGGGTGTATGTACATATTTCATGTTACGTAAAAATTATTTTAACATGGAAAATACTCGGAAAAAACTCTTTAAAACTTAGTACGCATCAAAATATAATTATTTTCACTTTTGCAACCAATAAAAGAGTGGATTTATTTATCTCTAAAAATAAAAATGAAATGATGTTCGTTAGTCTTGCTAAAACTAGAGAACGGCTGAATCGATAAGACTAATTTTAATCTTGAAAAAAAAGTCCAGGGAAGGTTTTACGATGAAAAAATAGGGAAAAATTGCGAGGAAAATACTAAAAACGACAATTTTATTTTACAATACCAACGAGCTTTTCTTATCTCTCAAACGAAGTGATACGAAGTTCACCGGGTCAGCTAGTTGTATTAATATTTATACTTATAAACCAGTATTTTACCAATAACCTGTTAAGTATGTTTTCAAACACCGAACACAATCAAAAGCTGAATGAAATCTAAATTGAATCGCTAACCAAGAGAGCAGCTAGTACTAAAATTATAAACAAATTAGTTCTCTTAAATAGAGCGGACACTGATCCAAACAATCCAAATCTAAAGTTTCTGACAGCTTAAAGTCGTGCTACTTTAGACATGCTACGATAAAGTGGAGGCAATCGATTCTACGTCATGCAACGAGAAGTTGCCATGAATTTCGCTTAGTGTATTAAACCCACAGAAGTTACTCAGAGCTAACTTTCGTAGAATTTGGTAGTGGTAACTCTCGTAATCGGCTCTTTGTGATTCCATATTATATAAAATTACACAATAGTTGACAAGGATTATGAGTAAAATATTATTGAAAGAGTTTTTAAAAAATCACAGTTACTTTATCGAGAAGCGACTCACACCAACAAGACAATTTATTATTTAGAGACTATTAGCGTATTCTTCTTATCTATAAATAATTAGGTAATGATCCGAACACTGTAATATAACAGAGGTGCGGTTCCTATGACATAATATGATTAACAGGCTTAACAGGATAAATGCTTAACAGGACCACTTTTATATTATTTACTAACTATAGTCTCTTTCGATTGTATGTAACGATCTAAACTATTTTTTCAGACTTAAAGGATACAAAA
Organism: Mecyna flavalis; assembly: GCA_949319885.1. NCBI lineage: Eukaryota > Metazoa > Arthropoda > Insecta > Lepidoptera > Crambidae > Mecyna > Mecyna flavalis. Next base: position 9,544,634 of record OX439426.1, read on the forward strand.
AATTAGAATAATATGTAACATTTTAGATATCCATAACCCGCAGATGCTCTTTACGTACCCTTATATACCATAGACAATCATTTCATACGTTGTGTCGCAAGAAGTTATACAATCAGCAAAGTTTGTGCTAAGTCAGCAGCGGGTTAACGTAACTTCCAACGCGACTAAGCGACCCATTCCAACATCGAGAATGCCAAAATCAACATGCAATATCCAAATGCCTTGATATTTTACAGGGTAAAATTAAGATGACTTATCCGTCTTATATACATTACGTATGTATAACATAATTAGGAAATCTGTTATAGTAAGTCACGTCATGATTTTTTTTCTTACAAGTGGCAGACAGCCACTTAGCACAAGTGATAGTAGTTAAGTGGTCACTGCGGCATATTTTAGTGAGATGTTTGGTGGCCTCTGCGCCCACCCATGTTTTTTTTTGCAATTATTGTAGCATTCATGTCAAATATCATAACCAGTAAACGATGCGCAAAGGTAAACTAAATTTTGACATTTCATGAAAACAGTTCTGAAATTCGCGGTAAAACAATCCAGTGACAATTTATTTACCATCACTGCTACTGTCGGTTGAGCGAACATTTAAAATGAAAACCGTAAACTTGGCTTCTATTCCTATAACCTAACTATCATCGTAGCTTAGTGATGAACAGGTGTGATATTCCACGGAAACAGCTCTGAAATTCGCGCTAAAACAATCCAGAGACAATCGATGCATACGTCATGTGAGTAGAAGTTACACAATCAGCAGATCGTCCGTAGCAAGTCACTGACAGCTTAGCGTAACGTTCACTGCCCGGCCACACGTTACAAGCCGGGCATACCGACACCGGTGTGCGAATGTATGCAAATAGCTAAAACGTTTAAGTAACCTCATTCAGGACTGTATTGTGTGAAACTGTTACGTAAAACACAGTCTGTTCTGCTTATCAGAACGTTTTCAAAATTCATAGCTAGTGATGCGAACGTTACGTTGTTTCGTAGTAAGTTCATTTAAATAATACAACATTTTTAGTGCGCTTTATTTTAAACTCTTATTTGAATATATTGCGATAAGACTAAATTTTATATATAATTATACTATCTTTGTTCACAAAGATATCGTATTGAAACCATAACTTACTCGTGTATTTTTGATATCGACGTCTTACGTTTATTAATATAAATTAATTTACGAAAATAAATTGCGCTTGGACATTCAATACTAATTACGTGATAAGATAAGTAATCAATGTAAAATAATTAACGAATAGTGTTTTTTTTCCTTCAAAATACATCTGGACAAGTTCAGCCCAATCTAAATTTTCTACTACGCAAAACGTACACACTATTTCATATAAACTAAATGTAAAATAGAAATAATTCCCTACTAAAGTCGAGGTCAGTGATCTAAAATCCCAATTTGGAGTGTACGTTGTTGTTCCTCGCAAAACTATTTCATTTCGTATTTCAGTCAACTTAGTTCCGCGCTAAAATGGGCATTACATCTATCATAATTAGTTCCTAGCACTCTTTATTAAGCCTCGTCATAATTATTTATTCGCCCGACCCAGCGGTTTATCCTCTAGACGCTACTTAGTTCTGATAAAAGTACATGGCATTAATGGCGTAACTCACGCCTCATGTACAATTTGAATTTTATTCTTTTAATTAATTAAAAAGCTTTTCTTTTTTCTGTGTCTTGCACTGCCCTTTATTCTGTTCAAACTATTTTTCATACTTTCCTCTTTCCTTAGTTTGAGTGGAAGAGATCGCTATTAGCGATAAGTCCGCCTATATTGTACAGCTTTTAAAGTGTTTTAAGCAATAAAGAGTATCTATCTATCAATCTAATTAAAAAGCTTATAAAAATGTAACCTAGGGTTAATAGTGTCAAAAAAGCCATGGTTCTGTGAATTAAAATTATATTGACATAATACACAACATCCATGGAACAGTACGTCACTAAGATAAGGTCTGGTAGGTCATTAGACGATAAAACCACAAGTGAAAAATTATAAAGTGTTTTTGCAAAAGCTGTCTTATGTACATAATTATTATATTGACTGTAATAATCCCTTATCACCCTCACCGAACAACATTAATACTAAAACAGTCAAATCAAATTGCAAATGCAAGCTAATGCTTCACCAAATGAAAACAGAGTTGAAACTAGTACCAGTGGAACTAGCAAACCGCAGGCTAGCGTTTCGACGTATTTAAACAATAAATCACTTTGTTCCGGATTAAGGGAACAGAAATAATCATATAAACAGCAGGTTTTCGGCTCTTAGTGGCAGTGGACTCATTAGTCTGAAAACTACAGCTCTAATTGAATATTAAACTTTGTTATGAAACAAAACTTTCCGTGAGAGCACGCAGTGTATTGTTTCTCCTAATAAATGTAGTTACCTCATGTAATTATGTAGGCGTAGTAAGTCGCCGAAGGCGTATTTTGGTGGGAAGTTTCGGTTAGAAATAATTCAGGAGTGTGAAGTCTAATGCAGTTGGGATATTGCTAGCGGGATTCACTGCCACTACGAACACAAACCGACTTAATAAACTCCTTGTTTGAATGTGAAAATTTACGTTACTCTACGAGTAAGTAAAAAGCGAGCTATTTTCTCCAGTAACAAATTAAAACTGTTACATCTGTAACTTTTCAGTCTCTCTCTAAATCCATTCATTATAAACATGAAAGTAATTCTGTCTATTAAGTTTTCTACAAACTTAAACCACTGAAGATGTATTGACGAAATTTTTTGACAACCAAATGATAAAACATGGGGTATTTTTTTCTCAGAAAACGAAAGATAAGGCAAGAAAGACTTTCTTTAATTAGCATGATTAATACAGAAGGTCAAAAAACATAGCATTACTTGTGAGTTGATATTATAAGGTTTTTATCTAGCTTCAGATAGCAAACAGACGTCCACTGAAGGTTGTATTAATAACAAAGATCCGTGTGATCTATATACATTCCTTTGATAAAAGTGGCAACTTGGTCGAGTGTTCGTGACAAACATAAAAGGTAAGTCATACTTTGATCGGGCCAAAAATTCAGTCGGGGGAGTAAATTAAAACCTCAATATTTGACTAAGAAGTTATTATTCAATTATTGGCCATTAGAATTGTACAAAGTAATAAAAAATATCAAAGACATTTATCATTGTTAAATACGAGTAGTACAGTTCTAATTTTGTGCTCATATGTAGGACCTATGCATTTTATGTTATTAATTTATTTTATTTATACTTTATAATAGATATTTTTGAGAGAAAAGTAGTAAATTTAACGCTATGCGATTTATTAATATCTTTATCGAGAAACCTTTTCGGTCAAACAGAAAGCTATAATGGGCAGCGCAATCCATTGTCTCAATTTGTAACTCTGACAAAATGTCTCTAAACGCTGCTAGGAAGAAAACGTGTAACAGATTTCTAAAATACGAGTAAGTGTCCGCGTCACAATTTATGTTCAGTTACAAAAACAGCGCAAACTATGTTTTTAAAATAAATTTTGCGAAACAACGCTACTGAATTTCTTCTGTTTCGGTTTTAAATACAGAATTAGAGATTATAGAGATTTTTATAACTAGTCTTAACAAAATTAAATATTTCTCCCATGAAAACGTAAATGAATTACCACTGAAACAGTTTTTTGTTTTTCAGTTTTTCTGGATTCCCCGCGCGCCCCGCGAACGTAGCGGTTGAGTTCTAATGTAGCTCCATACTTAAAAATATATTAATAGTAGTAAAACCGACTTAATTTACATGTTACTTATATCTAAGTGAAGATAAACATCTGGTACACGGACTCAACGTAGAAATTCACCAAATTAATAACAATACAGTGAAGTGTTTACCAAAATAATGAGTATAAAATCGTTGTGGTTTTGTGATGTGACAGCGGTTCAAACAAGTGCGTTACCGGTCGATCAGCTGTGAGTCAGCTGAGAATACGACTGCACGCGAACACACTCGATGTCCCCCGAGCGGTGATTAGTCATCTGAGACAAGGAGAAGCAACGCACAATTTCACCCTAGCATCGTAACGACCGGTGGCCCGGTGCGGACAGTGCTGGAAAGCGGATAAAACTAAGCGACGCTGGTTCAAACCCTGCAAGTGAATTTTTATTTTTTATTAAATAAAATTGTTTGATAATTAAATTATGATGGCACCAGGCGCTACAAAACAAATAAAGTCAAGTCGCAGAAATATAATCACAGTAACATGCTGCAAATGCAAAAATACCTTTGACAAAAGAGCTACGCTCCAATGCCTAAAATGTCAGAAGATATTTGATTTCGACTGCGTAGGAGTTTCAGAAAAACTGCACAATGGTAAGGACAAAGAAAAAAAACAGGCTTGGGAATGTCATACGTGTAAACGTAAAGTAGACAAGCCACAAAACACGAGTCTCGAACAGAATAACGTAACAAATAGGAAAAAAACTGGTATCAAAACATCTACTAGAACGCAGGGCCCCAAGGAATCTTCAATTATTCAAAATACTAAAACTACACTACCCAGGTCATCGATGGACGACAATGATGATGACAAAAATCTCGATTCGAATATTTGCACGGACCTCCAAATCAACAATTCTTTTAGTCCCATACTAACCAGATCATCTTTGAGCGACAATAATAACAGCAATCAGGATTCTTATATATTAACACAGGAAGAAATTCTACCATCTGATGACTCTTTTGCACCTACAGACAGGCTGTCAAAAAGTGCGGAACACACTTTATTAAGTAACACAATTACTGAATATGACTTGCGAGAGGAAATATGCCAACTGCGAACTAATTTGATGTCTACTGAAAATGAACTGGAAAACACAATATTGGAAAATAATAATTTAAGAAGGGACGTAGGTAAGCTGAACAAAGAAATACTTTTGCTGAAAAACCTATGCAAAATACCAACAAAAAAGGAACATCTACAACAGAGGTTTTCTTTACCCCCTTCAAACCAACCAACCAACAAAACTCCACCCGAGTCCAAATCACTAACCGGAAAAGACGATTCAAATGACTTGCACGACCTGCAAATGCAAATATCGGAACTCGAACAGTCTCTATTGCGTGCAAAATGCGAAATAGATAGCTTAAATAAAACAATAACAGATCTTCAGCTCCGACTACAGAACACGAAACCAAAGACGGCAATGAATCACCCTGACATCAATCAACTGACAACATCATCATCAGAAATCAAGAGTAGCGTCGCGACTGACTGGGCTTCACCAAAGGAAACTCAAATACATCAACCTACCATATACATAATAGGGGATGAAAAATTAAGAGGATTGTCTGCAGCTATTTTACGCTCAAGAAACGGAACATGGAATGACCGATACAATACATCTGCGATGATAGTTTCAGATGGGTCAAGCTCTGAAATATTGCCACACTGCGAAAGTATTGCCAGAAATATATCCGATCAAGACATTGTTGTTCTAGGCTTTGGCTCACATGACCTCGATCTACATAGATTTCATTCAAATCTTTGTATCGCCATTAATCTGCTTTCTAAGAGCTCTATATATATTATTCCCGTTGAACATAACCCACATTTTAATGAGTCCCAATTGTTAAAATCAATGAAAATGTGGACAAAACATTTTAAAAATTGTCAAATAATTGAATGTTATAATTATCGCACTCATATCAACCATTCTCATTATCTGAAAATGATCTGTCATAAAATTAATTTATCCGTAGATTACTATGAATACAAAATAAAATTTTTGACATTTAAAAATATGACTCATAAAAATAACATAGATACTATTAATTTGACTAAGACTTTACCAAAAAATCAAACTTGCAATCCTATAGACATGCCTAAAAAAGGGACTATTCCTTTCTACTTTAAACGGTCTAGTAAAAAGAAGATAATTGTAGCACCATCATCAAAGGAACCCTTTTTTCGAACCCCATAGTAGTCATAAACCTACAGGTGTTACGGAATTCAAAATCCTACACCAAAACATTGCTAGCGTTTTATCCAAAGCAGACATTCTAGATCTAACATTATTAGAACTTACTGAAAAAGGAAATGAACCTGATGTCGTTTGCTTATCGGAGACTTTCTTAAAATCAGGGTATGAAAACTACGTCAAAATTCATAACTACCAATTAGCATCCTCTTTCTCCCGAAATAAAAACAGGGGCGGCACTTGTATATTAACTAAAAAAAACGTAGCATACAAGGAATTAACGTTTCTAAAAAAATATGCATGTCAGCTATCTTTCGAATGTTGCGGCATAGAGATAATTCATAATAAGTTAGTTATCATTTGCCTATACAGAACACCCTCATCTGATCCTAGGGTGCTCTTGGACAAACTTGAATGCGTACTAGATGATATTTATAGTAAATACAAATATAAAATAAATATCGTTATAACAGGTGATCTAAACATCAACACACTGATCAATAGTAAAACTACAGAACACTTGCAAGATTTGGCCCAGAACTAAAATCTAATAATGCACATTAAGGAACCAACCAGAAAGCTTTCATGTATAGATCACATATTGAGCAATATTAAAGACGCAAAGGCATTAGTTTTACCTCTTTATCTTTCCGACCACGAAACTGCCCAACTATTGAGTTTTCCTATAAAATATAGAAACGTTAAACCCATGAAATATTTTATTTTTAAAAGGGACTACAATCAGGAAAACATTCTGAAATTCAGGAAACACTTGGAGTGTTTATCGTGGTTTGATGTCTATAATGAAAGTGATTATGACGCAGGTTTCGATATTTTCTATGAATTATTCTGTCTTATCTATAAACTCTGCTTCCCACTACTTAAAAAAAAAATTAGTTGTATGAGCAAAGTTAAGCAAAATTGGATCACAAAAGGTCTCAAATTAAGCTGCAAAAATAAAAGGAAGTTTCGCTATAAGTATTATGAAAATAAAACTAACAGAAATAAAATCACCTACACCAAATATTCCAAGATACTTAAGAAATGTATTGATAATTCAAAAAGAAATGCCAATATTAGATACATTTGCAATAGTAAAAATAAGTGCAAAGCTTCCTGGACTATTATAAAAAACGAACTAAATTCTGTGTTTACGAATAATAATATAGAGAAAATTCAGTTGGATAACTCAGAATTAGTAGACCCATCAAACATAGCTACTGCATTCAACGAATATTTTATTAACTTAACGAATAACAAAGAAACTAACAGCCCAAGAAAAAATCCATCTAGGGAACTAGTTTTAAATACTATTTTCTTGAACCCATTTTCAGAAATAGAAGTAAGAAAGGAAGTAATGTCATTGAAAAACACTAAGTCAGAAGGTTATGATGAAATCAACACCAGAATTATTAAGGAATGTGTTAATGAAATCCTCCCAATCTTAACACACTTAATAAATAAATCCTTTTGTTGTGGCACATTCCCTAAACTTCTCAAATTCTCAATAATTAAACCATTATTTAAAAAAGGTAACCGTGAGGATATAAGCAGTTATCGACCAATTGCCTTGATACCTATATTTTCTAAGATCTTCGAAAAATGTATGTACAAAAGATTGTTGGAATTCTTTAATAAGTTTGACATAATTCATCAGGACCAGTATGGCTTCCAAAAAAGTAAATCCACGACGCTGGCCACACACCAACTTGTAAAGACCATTATAACGAGCGTAAATAACAAAAATATGACGACTGCCTTATTTTTTGATTTATCGCAAGCATTTGACCACGTTTCACACAAATTATTGTTGCAAAAACTGAATGGAGTAGGAATTAGAGGGCCAGCTTTAGATTGGATACAATCCTTCCTGACTGGAAGACAACAATGTGTCGTAATCAATAAATTAAATTCTAAAAATGAGGTTACACCGTACTTCTCGAAATATAAAATAAATGGATATGGGGTGCCGCAGGGAAGTGTCCTAGGCCCAATCTTCTTTCTCATTTACATAAATGACATTGTCAATGTAACAAACCATAAATGTATTATGTTTGCGGATGACATTTCCATTGTAATTTCGACAAATAAAAAACTTTATTCTATTACTGACCATGAGAGCGAAATAAATAATACTATTAACAAATTAATCGACTGGCTTGACATGAACAATCTAAAAATAAACTTGACTAAATCTAATTATATCAATTTTAATAATTATAAAAATACTGACTTGAATAAAATTAACGTTCGCTATAAAAGTACAAACATTGAGGAATTAAAACAACTGAAATTTTTAGGGTTAATTATTGACAAAGACATAAACTGGAAAACTCATATAGATAATGTCTGTAGCAGAGTGAACAAATTTGTATATGCATTAAAACAAGTCAAAACTGTAACGAACACAAAAACAGCCATTGCGACTTATCATGCCTACGTAGGTTCCATATTACGCTATGGGATAATAATGTGGGGCAACGGCACTAATGTAGATAGAGCTTTTATTGCACAGAAGAAATGTATAAGGGCAATTTGTGGAATTTCCCAACGTACGTCTTGCCGTCCTTTATTTGAAAAACACGGCATACTGACATTGACTTCCTTGTATTTATTTGAAATTTGTGTATTTGTGCAGCAACATAATGAACTATTCAAGCGGGCTCATCATATTTATCCTAGAAATCACAGAAATCCAGACAGGCTGGTATTGCATGATATTCCCAAGACAATGCAATACGATAAAAGTTGCTTATCGATGTGTGTCAAAGTCTATAATAATATACCCAATGAATTTAAAACTTTGAACTTAAGACAATTCAAAAAAGCCCTACACGATTGGTTCCTTAAAAAATCTTTTTACAATGTCAACGAATTCTTAAAGCAAAAATTTTAAACTGTGACATTAAGTTGATATAATTGTTATACATAGATTATGATGTGGATTATTAATATTATTGCATGTAATTTTAGTTATTTATTATGTTTTGATGAATGTTATTTAATAAGTTAATATATTAAATAGATTATTATTATGGAATAAAATTTTAGTTAGGTATAATAATAGTTTTGTAAATGTAATCTCGAATTTAATTTAACGCCAAATCAAATGTATTTGCATGCTTTAAAATAAGCTAAATAGGTTTAAGCACTATGTACGAACTTGATGATCTGTCATACCCTATTTACTGCAAATAAATCTTTATCTTATCTTATCTTATCTTATCAGTTTTATAATGTTTCCCACGTTGTTGTTGTTCGTTACAACGAGAAGTTTCTCACAACTACATATTTACATCTACATGAAAAATTGGACCAAAGTTATCCACGTGCAGAAATAAAAAATCTTTATTTTATTTATGAAAATTCGCTCAAGTTTAAGTATTTTATCACGAAAACAAAATTATCACTCATACAAAATAGAGCGTTAAATTGGATTTGAATAAGCCGAATGACGTAGGTTAATTCTAATGAACGGTGTCTTATATTTATACATGGTGACTAAATCTATTAAATGGTAAAATATTTGTCTTTGTATTTTAGGGAAACCTACCTTTAGATCATAATATATCATCCAGAGACAGTACTACTGAAAATTATCTACTTTTTAGTAGTAGATTATGTGTTTAACTTGTTTGTATTTGATATGGATAAAACAAAAGGTATTTTCATGAAGAAAGTGTTTGCTTAGGAATGCTTCACCCACTTACCATGAGATCGGGGGTCAGACATGATCGAATTTTAAGGGATACAAATAAAATACTGTTATGAGCAACTACATATAACAATATTTCATAGAGATCACTGTGCCAATATCTTTTTTTTTAATAGTATAATACACTTCTTAAAAGTTGGGTTGAGTTGAGGTGGCGTAAAACGGGTCATTTCGAAATGCATCCATTTTTCACGGGATAAATGTCTGTATTTTAAATTAATAGAAACACCTAGACCAATAAAAACAGGCATGCTCAATGCACAAATTAAATGTTGGTAACCGTGCGGGATCAAACTGACCTCTGGTGCAATTATTGCAGACGGTATCAACCATTAGGTACAATAAAACGGTCGTTAAATTACCTTTATTAAAGTTAAGGAAAGCAAAGTTTAAACGCAGAATCGCATTAGGAATATAGATGTAACTTCTGAGTACTGTCAAGCATAATTATGACGTTCTATTTATTAAAGTTGCCAACCGTAATAAAATTATTATTTAGAAGTTTGGGTTAATAGTAATTCCTATTAACACGTATCGTGTTTAGGGTTAGAGTTATTTTCGGACAAAAAAATGTCCTTTTGTATGGTAAGTCCTTGGTTAGATAATCAAAGGACCTTCTATAAAGGCTTAGCCCATGCCTGCGGTCGCGTGACCAGTACGTAAACGACAACGACGTAGGTCACGACATACCAGGCATGGTCAGAGAACAGGAATAGTAAAACAAATTGGTTGCATCGTTCCTACACAACTTCTGCTGACTTGATGACTGCGGTTTATAGCGCGTGCAAACTTAGCGTGACTGTACTGGACCGTTTACTTACATAGTAAAGTAGCAGTCCCATTCAAAAGAGACCCGTGGTCTATTCATACCTTCCATTTCTGCCAGGTTAAATGTTTTGATAGTAAGAAAAAGTTCTAAAAGATGTCTTAAAAGTCAAATAATTTTTAGAAACGAATACTTTAGTTTTGTTTTGAAGTGTAAACTTATAACGTAAATCAACTAATATCAACACCGTTATAACATATAGCATCATAGTAAACCATACGTGCAATGCTCATTGACACGAGTAACATTCTAATCATCGAAAGTGGGTGACAGACCAGATCGGACGACGAACCAGGCACCCATACAAAACCGACACATTCAGCACATACGTTGAAAGTAAACACATGCGGGCTTATCACTGCTCACAAAACATGCAATTGTCCCGAGTAGGGTACAAGTCCCCATTATAGGCATAGAAATTGTTCCAATTAATAGTCCAAGTGTTCGCGTCCGCGAGTGAGTGGTACGGAGTGGGACCGGCGTACCCTCGCCGCAGCGGTCGAGCTCTTACTGGCAACCACCCGAGCATACCCCGCCCGCCCACCGCCCGCCTCTGTCACCGCCACACTTCGCCCAAATTCAGACGAGTTTTCATTTATGTTATCGGTGTAAAAGTTCCACCAAGTTAAACTAAGAATCTTCTTTAATTAACTGCCCGTGAAATTATACTAAGCAAACAGGTAGAGCCAACGGCTTTCAGGCGAGACAACTGTCTAAAGTTAGCAGAATAGGGGATGTCAAGTGACTTACCGAATTCAATTATTTGATAAATCGTTCGTTTCTTGGAATTTGTGATTTATTGGTTTATATAAAGTTTGTTTCAAAAGGTGAACAAGTTGTAAGCAAAAATACATGAAAGTTGAAGTGTCACACAAATACATAGATTCTATTTAAATTAAATACGCCAATTTTATCATTAATATCTAAATAACTAGATTTAAGTTTTCCATGTTTAATGTTAACATAATAATTATATTCTAAAATGGCATTTGTTTGTGATCCTGCCAAATGCGCCAAGAATTGTGGGTTCGAATTCCACTTATGACAAATGTTCATATAAAGGACATTTGTCTTTATTTTTGAGTTTAGTGTCTGGAATTGTATATTGATTGTGATTCTGATTCCCATATAAAAAGACTTCGTGCTTGAACTACTTACTTTGTGATCCAATCAATTTGTGTCAAATTGTTTGAAAATTATTTAATTGTATATCATGAGGATATGATTTCAGTAGATTAATGTTTTAAGAATGCATATATAAAATTTCCAAATAAAATATAAGCGTCAGAATGATGCAAAAAAGACACAAATAATTACTCTTTTATCTCTGTTACTTTTTGTTATATAGCGGCACCTTAAGCCGTTGGTCCCGACTATGTTCCAAGTAGGTCTGGTTTCCCTTGTAAGGGTTACGGAGGTCAGATAGCAATCGCTGGCAAACCAAGCTTGTCAAATCTAGGATCATAGTCGAAGCGGACCCTGAGCTCTATACTGGATGCAATCGGGAATGCGCTGGTATGATGATGATGACTTTTCATAACGTCTTTTATTCCTATCAACGTGTTATATTTACTCATCAGAGGCAAACGTAATCACAATATATGTAGATACATATACATATACATTAGGGCCACGCTTCCCCTTCCGAATGAACTCATTAATCTTCGTGTTTGTACGCACTCTTCTGTTTCGTTTTGCAGTTTGTAATTAACGGGAAGTTAAAGTAATATACAAAAATAACTTTTGAAATTAAGGTAATAATACTTTTTTAATATTGGCCTGTATGAAGGCTGCTGACTGACATTAGACAAAATTGGGGAGGTTGCCAATGTATATGAAATGTTACGGTTAATGTTGACTGCGTCTTGACGTTGAAATGATCCTTTAGATTCAAGAACTTTTAAAGTAGTGTTGAAACTGGCCGATATACCTAGTTACTGAAAGCCTATTTTATATTGATCTCTTACTTATTATATATTTTAAGCGAAACGTTATATGTAGATTAAAGTAACTCATTCTATTTTAAATTTGTCACAACTTAGAATTTAACATGTATATTTAAATTGCTAGGCTATCAAAAAATTAAAGCCGCCATAAAGATGTGTCGCACTGACAAGACACCCTAAACTTTATAGCGAACGCCATTGGGGAAAATCCCACGGCTGTAAATTCCACGATGAAATTGGGCGGATTTCTTAGTTATGAAAGGCAGGTACAGTGCGACACAATTTACAAGTTATATCGATATTCCTGATTATGCGTCGTTCATAATTTTGTTTTGACATATTTCTGACCCCTTATAAAGTAGGTTAAAATAAAGACACAAGTCAATTGCGAATATTTTGAAAGCGCCTGCAGAGATCACTGATACATCTATATTTCTATCATACTCTACTTAATTTTTGTTTTACGTATGCCTTTGGTTTTGTATAAAGGTTTGTTAGAGAAAATCTCTGTTTTCAGTGATGAAACTATCCTACATCCTTTTCAAGATGTAGAACATCTTCGTACGAAATATAATACCCGACTTACAGTCGGGTGGTCTTTTGTTTGACGCGAAAGCGCAACAGACGAATGCTTATACAATTTATACAAACTTATAAATCATAGCCTTCCGCCCGCGGTTTCACCCGCGCGTTTCACATTTCCAGGATCAAGGTACCCTATGTTCACCGGGGATAGTGTAGCTTTCCAACAGTGAAAGAATTATTTAAATCGGTCTAGTAGTTTCAAAATTGACATTCCCGCGGGAATGAGACGTTTTCCGTAGAAATTTTATAGCCTATGTCCTATTCCGGGTTATAAACTATACGTGTGCCAAATTTTATCTAAATCCGTTCAGCCGTTTAGGCGTGATTGAGGAACAAACATCCAAACATCGAAACATCTAAACATCCAGACTTTCGCATTTATAATATTAGTAGGATTATTGAATGGAGACTATCCACCAGGCCGGACGGAATAAAGAGATATTATTTCTTTAAAAGATAAACAAATGTAAAAAAATGCCAATGTACAAATATTATAAAAAAAAAACATTTTCCAAAAGAAATAATAAAGGGTAAATCCCAATTTCGATACATACATTTAACATGGTGCTTGGCAACCAATGATATTCTTTTGATAGAATACCTGATTATTTTTCAATATTGGTAGAGCTAAAATTGGATTCAATTTCAATTTCAATGATTCAATAAGAAACTGTTGAAATGAAAAGCCGAACTGCAAGTTTCCTTGCTGAATGCGGTATCAATCGTCTCGTATCGATTGAATACGTGCACAAATTGTAAGAATTATTGATATCGCGCGGGCAGCGGCTCATACAAAAAGTTTATAAAAGGAAGTGGAGCGAACAAACTGGCGGGGAACAAACTTTTATGCTGGGACGAACGCGAGCGTTACTTATCTGCCGGCGTCGAGCTGACAGCTGCAGATGAAAAATTGAAATTGTGTGAGATAAAACTACCTAACTGCCGCTGCAATGCCGACCAAACAATGTGACGACAACAACGTTATATATTTTTTGAGCTTCTTGCTTGGCGCCGCTCGGCTTAATATGTATTCCGCGGGTGTCATCGCGCGGGAATAATGCAAAGACCGCGTAAGCGGATGTGGGGTACGAAATTATTTCTTGGCTTCCATGTTCGTGTGGATATTATACATTTTTAATGAAATGGTTATGAAGATTCGATGGTAGTATTACTCTTCCTTTCTAATTTCAAAAAGGACCCTTTAAAACCAAAGCCGGAAAACTGGCAGGAAGATAATATGTATCAGCCCAATTGATGGTAAGCGGCCCCGATCTTATCCTTTCAGGCATACTTAATATGTTGCCGTACTTTAGGCTCATTTAATCTTCAAGCCTAATTTATTTATAGACTACAAATTATTAATCTAGCCAAACACGTCCAAAGTTGGTGAAACGGTAGATTTTGCTTGTGGAGGTGATATCTAGGCAATTGGACTGTTGTTATTTTTGCGAAGGAGTATGCGATGCACCTTAACCGCCAAGTCACCCTTTTAAGTCATATTATTATTAACATTAACAAACCTGTGTGAATAAAACCCTTCGCCTTTAGTTTTTAACCTGAGTGACAGAAGTTGAACGTGCATTCAACAAAAAATAGTATCCTTTTTTTAATACGGGCAACCAACTTCACATTCTCTCGTAAGCAATACAAAACATAACCGCGTCCTGTATCAAGAAAGCAAAAGGCTGCACTCCATCGCAAAGCTAAAGGGTGTTGCTCAGTATGTAAATATGAGTGTTCCGCTTCCTATATCAATTCAGTACGGCCGATGGAAGTTGAATGGCGGGAGACGCGCGGCTGTTACATGCTATAATAACGAACCGTCCGATCCGTCAGCGCGCGACCCTTCTCTATTTATGGGGCAACTCCGGCGCCGAGGACGCCACGTGAAAACTCCCGCGTAAATCAAAGTCATAAATTCTCCTATCGTGAATGAACATTTCTCTTCGGGGACGTCTACACCGGCTGAATGGATAACGCCGACCCGCCCTCGCAGGATCACCTCTACCGAGTCATTTGCTTTTGTTCGTGCGGCAATTAATAACGGGCAGAAGGGCGTTTTCGAACCGCAGGCGCCATTCGCATATCAGTAATGATCTAGCGGTGCCGCGCTCTCCTCAACTATCGATCATGTTCAGTTAATGAACGCACCGCACGAGGAATGGCTTGAATCGTGTCATAAACCGTTTTCGTGTGATTTCTCCGAGTTTATTAATTTCAAAGCGGTTTTCATTATCTCAATCGCTTGTAAGTTATTACTTTACCCCTTAATATTACGCTCGTAAATCATGTATCTGTTAACCTGCGAGTGTAATCTAAGACATAATACGAGTACTTATGTCTCTTGGTTATTGACATGTGAATGCATTTGTAGCACCTATTGGTTGTCACTCATAAATACAATTAGTATTAGATTACTATTAGAGTAATTTGTTTTTTCACCTGTTTGGGTGGTAGCGTGGGAATATACACAACCTCCGTTTTATATGACCTCAAGCAGTCTAAACACACACACGGAGACTGTTACGCGGAGAAAATTAATTTCAAACAAACGTTAGATCAAAAATAGATCTTTGTACTTTCAGGTCAAGGTTACTTAAAACGTTAGACCACAGGCCTCTAGTATTTAGTTTATAAATAAATCAGTTGAAGCAAGTATTTCGCAAGCACAATAGACAACCGCGCCGTTTACTAAATACTTAAAATAAGTAAAGGGGTTTGTTTTGTGTACTCTGTAAAGTGCCATACTGTTGAATGAATTTATTAACTTCATTGTATTTTAGAGGGATCTGACAGAAATCTATATGGAGTGGCTATTATACTAAGCGACGTTTACTTTTGTATGTTAATTCTAAAGTGAATGCTAAATAAATAAACCTTCAACTCTGGAAATAAGGGAAAATTCTAAAGACATTATTTCATAGAGTTTTACTCTCATAACTATGTTGAGGATGTTATGAAAGGAAAAAGATTGGTTTGAGTATTCATGAAGCTGTCATAATCAGTCTGATTATGACAGAGTATGGACGCGAAGGCGTATAGTAACTAATTTTATTTTACACAAGTTTACTGTGATCCCTTTCAACTGAATGATGTCTCTAGTTTAAAAACGTAACCAAAATATTTTTAGATCTAAAATAAGTAAAGAAATACATTTTGTAACTAGAATAATTTTTACTACATTAATGTAAAAACTAAACTGTAGCAATTAAATCAAATTCTTTTAATAAACACATTTTAATATCTGAAATCCCAATTTCGTTTTTACGAAAACTGTAGTGTCTAACATTTTAATTTTAAATTCATTTTTGTATGATAACTTTCTTCTCCATATACAACGTACTTAGCTACCTTATGACTCCCATCAATAAGACAAGATTGCAGATAAGGGGTTCTATGCGCGAATAACTTATAGGTAACGTGGCAGGGATGGTGAACCAATGGCACGCGTGCTATTGATAGCATGCGACAGAATTTTTGGCATGGCAATAATTAACGTTATTGTCTCGTGTACATAATATTATAATAGTAAAGTTTCAAGAGCAGCTGATAGAGATGAGTTAGTTATTGGAATAGTTCTATCTTAATCATTGCTGTGTTGTCCCATATAATTTGTTGTAAAAGTAAAGTAATATTTGTTAAAAATTATACATTGTTAAAAATGTCACCTAGCCAAAAAAAGAAAAAAAAAGAAAAAACGTTTCACTTGGTATATAATGGAAAATATTGATATTTTTAAGTGTACATCAAAAAAATACTGAAATGTACATCAAAATAACTGATTGCACACCAAAGGTTAGGTTAGGTTAGCAATTCAGTACTTTTTGTTGCACAATCAGTATTTTATGATGTGCAGTTAAATACAACCCTTTCTAAAAGTACATATAAGACGTATTATTTTATAATATATTGTAGCTACAAAACCTAAATATTACTGATGTCATGCATAATATGTAATACAGCTTATTGCCCGCATTACTCAAACATTTATTTTTGCTCTTATTGGTTTTAATTATGCTAACAAACCTAAGTACTATAGTGGTTTCCTTTGCACGCATTAAAAAATAAAACGGATTTAAGTCGTAGTTACATATTGGTTTTTAAAAACTGACGTTTCGTTCGATTGCTTTCCCGCAATCGTGATCACGACAAAGTTCAGTTTAGCATATAACCGCGATTTTAACCCTTTTAAGTTATTTTTATTTAACCAGAACTATTGCTCTGGTAATATAACCGCCACAGTGAAAAGTTCCGTTATATATTCAGTTTAACAAAATGTGCAGATAAACCTAGGATTTAACTTAGTTCGCAGGAGATTTTCCGCACTTGGCCTCACAACTGGGACACACTCGTAGCACAAACCCATTATCCTCACTGAAACCATTTCAGGTCTATCCACTATTTCAACTGTTACCGTGGCGCCGCGTTAGATCCTCATCTTTCGCACCAGAAGCCAAACGGTCCCTATTAAGGGCACTTTTACCTCAGGCTAAAAAGTTGGTAGACGTTTTGTTGTGGCCCGACCACAGGCTAATCCACTAATTATATTAAGCAACTTACTTTGCCTACTTAGATCAACATGATATCGTCTAAATATATTAATGTATGCTACATCTAAATTACACATGTAAATTCTTGTCAATTCCCTCACTTTATAGCTACGGTCATATAAATATTCTCAAGAGTTTTGTAGAAAGATTCAGATTAAAGATAAGATACTGAGATTCGTGTTGTACTTTCTTCAACATTTCTAAATAGATCAAATATCAAAGTAGGTGAAAAATGCTATTCAACTTTTCTTGTTTAAAGCTACAAAGATGGCTATACTGAATTTGTTCCTCAATTTTATAAATTTCGTTCTTAAAAATATTTAAAATGTAGCTGGTATAAACGACAATTTTCAAGCTGAATTTTAATACAAAATGTCGCGAATAATACGATATAAATGTCTCATTGCAATGCTTTTTTATGTTGCATTACACTCTCTGATTCTTCAGTATGAAAAAATAAATCATTAAAACTTTGACCAAATAACGCAACATAAAATTGAAATTAAGACTAGCAGAAGGTGGCATCACTTTCATGTAAAACAAAATGCACGTTTAAAATACGCAAATAAAATGTTGTAACAGCAGTTTGTTATTCAAACGCCAAGCGAATTTATAAAATGTGGCGCGGACATTCCGCGAAGAATTAGAATCGCTAATTATTTTATAGCGTGCTCTGTTACACTTAAACATGTTTTGTTATACTAAAGGATTAAAACAATGTAAACGTTATTTTGTTTTTGTACGAACTTCACGTTTACGTTGAATAAACGTTCCGCGACCTACATTAACGAAACGCGGAACCCTGTTTATATAAATTAGCTCCATTCGATGTCTGATATTTCAAAATTGTTGGGCGAAATTTTACATGTACTAATTTATTACTGACTTGGGACTGTTCGGAAATTTTTAATTGAACCATTACCACGGGAACATTAAAATCTATTATTTTCAATGTAACTTATAAGTCTTTATTGAAAATATGCTGACTTAAAATGGTTCCAAGATGTTTCCCTACGTTTTAAGCATAAATTAAGATACATATATCTATCAATTAGTTAAGACTGTCACAATGTACTACTACGAGTATGCTATGTACTGGCAATAGTAGTAGCACAGATTACTAAATAGTTACTAACGTAATATGTAGTTTGAAAGTTTATCTGTAGTAACAGACCGATTCATTTATTCTTTGTAATGTTTTCCTTCAATTTAAAACAATCTCATGTAAGCTGTGACCCGTGTTATTTTATCTTTGGTCACAAGATGATTATACGTTAAAGAAAACCATTCCCATGAAACATATTTCATTGAAAATAAAGATAATAAATATCCTTTTAAACATTTGTTTTTTAACAGTGAAATAACTTTAGAGCCATCCACTTTCATTTAGTTAAATAACGTTTTACAACAAAATACTCTAAAGCTCTCCCGCAAAATGATACGGTGTAACATTAACGCGGAATGAGCAAAAGTCGGACAAAGTGCGGAATAAACTCTCATAACAGGGCGACGTTACACAAATTTTTCAGCGGATTTCTTTCTCCTTCCACCGTCACATTAGGCTAGCACAAACATCGGATAAGTTCTATATTGTTGTTTACGGCAAACTTGGAACTTAGGAGCAATTCAACTCATAAATTCCCTTGTAATAACGGTTCGCAGCTTCCCTAGATACTTGTAAAGGCAGCATGGAGGAAGGTTCAAACGGGGTCACTGGCGCATCCTCACTTTAACAATAACAACTATTAAAATAAATCTGTTTAGTTAGATTACTCAATTTGGACGGGTTCACCAAAGTTTGGCGTAATAAATACTTCAATTTGATTATGCTGGAGATTATCTACTTTAATCATCGCAATTAAAAATACTTTCATTTTAAAGACCACGGTTTTCGGATGCTTATTTCTCAATGCCCACTTGTTCATCACTTTCAGACCACGGTTTTCGGATGCTTATAACTCAATGCCCACTAATTGTTCATCACTTTCTAGGACAACAGAATGTTCAAACTACATTTTAGCTTCCCGAGACTTGTTATTGGCATTGTGTCTATCTTATTGTATCTAAGCTCATTGTACTATTTAGCTGTTAGTCTTCCAAAGAATAAATAAATAAATAAATGTATTCTGAAGTTTCTATCTTTTTCTTTTATTATGCAATTAAGTAATAAGTGAATTAGAAGTTAACCTATCAGATTTAAGTGTTGTTTCGCTAGGAATGTGTTGTCTTGGAAGAGGACAGGACCGTGTGTGGGCCTCCTGACACCCAAATAGGAGTTCTGGACAAAGATGTAAATCAACCCAGGGATTGACCCACTAAGCCCCATTTTTTTTTTATTATTATTAATAGCGGCTTAGTATTTCCACAGTCACTGCGACCAATTCTGATCTATTGTGAACGCCACTTAGATTACAGTTCCTCTCCAAGCCCAACCTCTTCTACGAAGAGGAGGATATTCTTGGGGAGGATATCTTTAGCCTCGTCTGGTTGTAGAATGTGCTTCCCCAGAATAAGGCTACGTTTGTGCATCAATGGCTCGCAGTCCGTGAGTATATGCAGAGGTGTTTCGTCGCTAGTGTGACAGAATCTGCATTTCCTCGACTCGCGTAGACCCATTACAGTCATGTGCTTATTAAGACAACAGTGTCCTGTAATGGTTCTAACCATGATGCGTACCTGTCGCTTACTCAGTCCTAAGATCCGTTTGGAAGTTTTCGGATCAAAGGCTTTTGTAAGTGATTTTGCGTGTTTAAGTCCTGGCATGTTTAACCATCCCTTTTTTGACTTTTTTGTGTATAGGTTTTCCAAGGTGGTACGGGCTAGGCTTTTGGGGATTCCACAGATTGGCTCTGGGCCATGTTGTGTTGCCTCCGCACCTGCTTTTGCGAGTTCATCGGCCCTCTCGTTGCCTATTATTCCCTCGTGTCCCGGAACCCACCTAAGTGTTACCCTATTATTCTTTCCGAGAGAGTTTAGTCGGGTCATACAGTCTGCCACCAGTTTTGACGTTACCTGGTTAGCGGCGAGTGCTAGTATCGCCGCTTGACTGTCTGAGTTAATGTATATTCCACGATTTACATGGTTACTTTGCAGGTTGATTTCCGCACATTCGATGATGGCGAAGATCTCTGCTTGAAAAATGGAGGCGAATGTGCCCAGATTTTGTGTGTGTTCATATCTTGGTCGCTCTCCATATACTCCATAGCCCACCTTTGGGCCCATTTTGGAGCCATCGGTGAACCAGTTTAGGCTTCCCCGTTCACAGGTAACTTGGTTGTTTAACCAGTTTTCCCTGTCTGTCACTAAGCCCCATTGTGCCCCCTAATCGTCTTTCTTTGGGAGGACGCGGGTATCATCTAGCCCTCCCGGCGATATCTGATTCAAGATTTAAGCATAACTTGCTTAAATAATTTATTTCCTATTATTATCCAGGCCTTAAACTACAAAATTCTAGTCATCATGCTGATAAGTCATTAAAAAAATTCTGGTATTATATTTTGCGTAACATAGTAATAATTAACATTCATCGTGCTTATATTATATTCAAGAAGCCTATTAAACGCCACTTGAATTTGAAAATAGGCGATTGACCGAAGATGGCTACTTGAAAACCTTTCCACTTTTACAACCTTAATAAAATTTTATTAAGTTATCGTTTTTATGAGGACATTCCCAAGGCCACTTAACATAAAAATATTATTAGCATATATTATTTGAAAATTGTCAACAATTTGAATGTAAGGTAACGAATATTTTGCCGGTAGAAGACTTCATACCTTTAATAGTTTTCCAATTTATTGATTGAATTTTGACCCAATCGATATGGACCTCCGTAGTCCTTGATAGAAGAACTAAACCAAGTAGGTATCTTTATAATTATGTATGTACCAAATGCTATATACGCTAATTGAAACATCCACATAAGGCCCTCAAGATTTGAATCACCAATCTACTTATAACTCACTCGCTACAATTCAAAATAAACAACCGCCTGTGTAAATTGAAAGGGTCATGGTCAAAATGGGCGTAAGACCAACAGCTTTGAAATATATTTTATGTGAAAGCTAATGACCATATGTTAATTTTATACTATGACGGCAATCACCCAAACCACCGGGGAACAGAGATATTCAGTAATATTCAAACTTATACGCGCTACGCACTATTATGTCGCGCTTAACGGAATTATTACATTCCATCCCTTTCTAACGTCTCTATTACTCAGGCGGCGACTAAAAAACAAGCGCGTGTAAGGGGTTTTTATTTTATAAATAATAAAATAAATAAAACTTTTAAACATTATGTATTTTAAGACACAATATGGAACATATATTTTAAAACAAAATCAGGTACACTTTTACGTATAACTTATCCGTAACTATCAAATAGGTACACAGAATCAGATCCCACTGATAGGGGGCAGAGTAAGGGTTCTTACACACGAGCGGCATGTCAGATCGCGCACATATAATACTAACATTTTGATTGATAGAGACCAAATCGGTAGAAATGCGATAGTTGAGCATTACTGTACTTGCTTAACAGGCAGAAGAACAGTAGGAAGTTGTGCTCACATAGTTTCAGTTTTGTGGTTTTTAGGGTTAGGACGGCACGAGCCTTTCGTTGCTCCCGCAGAACATTTGTTAGACGTTATAATTGATGAATGAGGCGCTCGTGGCGTAGCTGTGATGACAGTGGTTCGTTAGAGATGATAACGAAAGTCAAGCTACCCACGCCGCGGTCTTTCGAGCGTCTCCGTGCTTTGGAAAGCACGTTAAGTTGTTGCTCCCGGCTAATAATGTAGATATTAGTCGTCAAGCCTAGTCAGAGGCCATTTGGCGGCTTGATAACATCTGACATTAAGGTCGGTCACTTGCCTTACGCACCCCTCCACCAACCCGCACTAGGCCAGCGTGGTGGAGTATGGCCCACACTATCTCACAATTGAGATAAGGCCTGTGTCCCAGCAGTGGGAACGTATATAGGCTGATGATGATGATGATGATGATGATAATTGATGAGTACCATTGATATGTGAATAAAAAGTATTAATAATAGTAGTTTTACTATGTAATATGTGTTTTATTTAACCAATCTTTGGGCTTATTTTGCAGGCAAACCCGGTCTATATTAAGGTTAAAAAGTATTTAGGGGATATTTAGGAGTACAATGAAGTACATTACATCACATTTTATTTCTGTTGGTTTTACGCCCAGCTCCCATACAAAAATGCCCATGATCCTTTGCATACAAATGTAGTTTCATTTTAATTTGCTAACGACAATCCAGATCTTGCCGGAAATTAAACTTTGCAAATATATTGGGGCTTGATAATTAAAACGGAACTACTTTTCTATGGAAATTGGAGCGTCGCAACATTCCCTTGGTCCTAGTAATATTAAAATAAATATTGCATGTTTATTGTTGAATAGATACGAAAGGCTATGCTTGGAGTCTCCTTGCGTGATCGCATTACTGAAATTGGCCGAAGAATGCAGTGGGCAGGAGACATTGTAAGGAGGACTGACGGCCGTTGGGGCGGTAAGGTCCTTAAGTGGTGGCCACGTACCGGGAAACGCAGCAGTGGTAGGCCTCCCACAAGGTGGACCGATGATCTCATGAAGATCGCCGAAATCCACTAGATGCGGGTGGTGCAGGACTGATCGGTTTGGAGATCCTTGGGGGAGGGGAGGCCTATGTCCAGCAGTGGACGTTGTTTGGCTGAAATGATGATGTTGATTGTCCTACTGCAGGGCAAAGGCGTCAATCATTGAAATCAAATTATCGTTACATTAATGGCTTAATCCTCGCCTGGATGGTCTAGTGGTTAAAGTACCGGCCCGAGATCTCGAGGTCCGGGTTCAATTCCCGGGTCGAGCTTACTTTGTGTCAGTTTTTTCGGATACAGTTCCGGTCTGTTATCACCAACCCGCATTTGGCAAGCGTGGTGATTAAGTCAGTACCCATCATTGTAGCGATGACTTGATTTCAAGGATGAGAGGCTGAAATCAGATAAAGTATGAAACAACGAAGAAGTCGTATCTGTCAAATTCGTAAACAAAATCCTTAATAATAATACCTAATAGGTACTAGCCGTACCAGAGGTCTTCGTCACGTGAAATTTGGGATTACCTACAGGGGGATACTTCTTGTAATTTAAAATGATAAATTTCGTATTTGATGACGTAATAATGTATTACGTTATCAGAAATTCTGATTACGTCGAAATTTTTTTTATTCTTTCAGTTTAGCTGGGCAGCTAGAGTTTCACATTTGTGTTAATGAGATACATAATTAATCATATTTTTTTTAAATCTTACTTGCATGAAGGCACGAAGAAGTTTTTTTTGTTAAATTAATTGTCTAGAACATTAACCGGGTATCAAATAAAAGATCCCAAAATCACGATTAGACACCTAAACACCAACGAGGCTTTAAAGTTGTTTGAGCTTTGGACACTAAACTAATATGCACATTGAAAGCGAAAGACAACTAAGCGTCTTATCAATCCATTAACGTTACTTAGTTAATACAATATTAACGGTGGTTTTCTTGGAAGAGTAAGGGACCAACTTTAATCCTTCGGTTTCCCCTGCCGATACCAGGCTGGTTATCTAAACATTGACGGAAGGGCTTAAACGAGATCGATATCACCCGTCGAGCCCCTCGTTACAAACAGACTTAATAAATTGATTTTAGATAAACAAAGCCCGTTGCCCTTAAACAGCCCACTCGAGTGGAGGCCCGAAATAATGGGCCCCATGCGATTGTTCTGGAGGTTCTCGGTTGCTCTTCTGGTAAATAAAGTGAGTAAAAGCCTTTTAATGACCCACTGCAATGGTAAGGTTGCTTGTTTTGTACCGAAAATCTTTAATTGTATTTTTATCTGCTCAAGGTTTCCCCTTTTGCGGAAACTTTTTGCGAGAGTTTTGTGTTTTTAAAATGAATCGTGTTTTTTTCTGAATGTAAACAGCTTTTATGGTGCAATGGGTGAAAATATGAGTTTTATATAGAAATATGGGCTAACGTTTTCGAGAAGCGTTTTGATGTTTATTCTCGACGTTATGCAGTTTCGTTCCACATAGTAAAATCAATAGTATTTTGTTTCAACTATGTTTACCGCAATATGACACTATGTAGGTTTTTTTTGACTTTAATCTTTATGTAAAGCAAACTTACATCTTATTAACTAAAACATAAGAGTCGATTTTTCAATTTATTTTTCAATAATATCATCTTTATTAGTAAATAGGAACAGCCTCTCTACTTGAGTCCCCGAAATAATAGCTCCCATGTGATTCTCTGAGAGCTCTCAGTTGCTCCTCTGTACGTAGTATAAGTAGAACGGCCTATTAATGCTCTATTATACCTACGGGACAATGCTCATATATTTTGTCTACAATGAAAAACTTAATGACCTTTAATTTTGCCCAAAAACTCGTAACTAGAGAAAATGTGGTGGTGATCTTAAATAGTTCATGAAGATACCTATGAGAACCATATTTTTTTCTGAGTAGGTACAAAATATAAAATAAATATTTTAAGAAATGACGATTGCGATAATGGCTCTGTGGAATAGAAAACCAAACACCAAATTTTGCTTTTGTCTGTTTGTTATGAATATCCCAACTTCAACACCTAGAGTTTTTAAATAAAACGAAATATTGCTAAGTAATATCATTATTGAAAATTATTTTAACTGCTAGATTAATAATTAAGCTTGTAAATTAAGATTTTGTTTAGCCACAAACATTTTCTAATTTATAATTCAGCAGATGTGAATACCTAAAATCCTAAGCCTCAAGATAACAAAACATGACATTGATGGATAATGAAGTAAATAGTAACGTAAAGATAACATTCCACATTTTAAGAAATTCATGAACAAACTCAATCTGAATATGAACATAACAGTGTTTATATTCAAAGTGTTTGTTTTGATAATGTTTGCACAAAGCGAGTTCTTGGAGAGTATCGGCGGGTTTATTATGCGAAATACTCAGCTGCGCATTCGATATTTAGTTTTTGCTTATTTGCCATTCCCTTCTTTTGTATCTCATGCCACGTTTCGCTCTCTGGAAGTGGACATCAGATATTTAGATAGAGAATCTTATTTGCAAATGTGATACGTGATTGTGATCGCTTTGTTTTTATTTTTCGAAAATGGCCGATGGTACAGTCTTTGAAAATCACTTACATTGATCTGTTCTTAAAGTAGCTTACGTAGTTACTAGGCTAAGAATTGACGAAAGCACCACAATTATTCATATAATATGTGTACTACAAATAAACACACGACACGATA
The DNA here is from genome assembly GCA_949319885.1 of Mecyna flavalis. NCBI lineage: Eukaryota > Metazoa > Arthropoda > Insecta > Lepidoptera > Crambidae > Mecyna > Mecyna flavalis. Next base: position 9,570,508 of record OX439426.1, read on the forward strand.
CAATACAAAACAGCAACTTCGTTACATAAAGGTTTGTCCAGTGTGACTCTAGGCGTATAGAGTACGGTTACTACAAAATGCGTCATTCAAACGGTATTAGCCATAAACGATAATAGGTATAAGAGAAGAGAATTAATAATGTTAGCAAGCAGTATGAAACTGGTTTGATTTAGACAGGTCAGGGTTTACCGACGTTTGACAGCAGTCGCTCCATAATAACTAACAAGACTTGCTAAAATCTTAGATAATGGTCCAGGCGTACCATGAATAATTCTGGAAATAGTGCTCCGGAAATTACAATATTTGCGATGTTGAAAGAATGAAGTTATTGCTGTAAGAACTGGCCTAAATTAAAGTCAGATTGATGGAATACCGCTTAATTTAAGGAAAAAATTAAAAAACATGTATCCCAGAATATTAAACTAGTTAATTGTTATAATAATAGCTTCCTCCAGCAGCTTTGCGCACGTATGAACTATAGCCCATGTTTTATTCTAGGCCTATAATAGGCCTCGATTACCGCTTTATATTAAATTGGGTTACATGCAAGTCTGACCACTAAAGTAGTTTAAAAAAAGTGTGTTACAAAGATTGTAAACAAAAACACAACGTACTTTTTCAACGTATTCCGCCAACGTTCTGATTCGATATTGTTTACGAAGGTGAACGATAAAAAGTTTTGAATGCTGTTCCCCGATAAACTTTTTGTTGTTCAAGAGTAGAAGCAGTTAGGTAATGCCGTGGTATCTCAAGAAACTATTATTGTAGCTTACTTTTCTTTTAATACTGAACTGTTGGCTCGACGCCCGCCCCCGAAGGTGGGTCGGATGTTGCGGTAGAGTCCCTCATTTTAATAACACTCTTTTTGTGCCTCGTCTAAGTTTTCCGCTGGTAAAAGTATAAATTGAATAGTTACGTTACGAAATGGTACGCCATTTCTAAGACATACCTACTAAATTCCACATCTGTATATATATATTTTAAGTACACAATTGGAAATAGTTAATTCATGCGATAAGCCTGTTTTTGTATGTTCCATATTTAATTAAGTAGTTTTGGATGTGAGAAAGAGTAGCTAATATACATATTATAACCATTTTTCATCGCCAATTTTCTCATTTATAACTTTGGTGAAATAACGGTAGGCACACTACAAAAAAAACCTTTCCAGAGGTTCTATAAAGTTGTTACTCTGCAAAAGCATATTGCAGTCCTACTGACCCAAAAAATAAAAGAACTTTCGTCGTCACTCGCTCATCGATATTTGCAGCCCAAAAACAATATCTGGAAACTGCACGCAATTTCCTCGACATTCTGTCAACGTTGGTTAATTTCATTTGTACGTATAATGTATTCTGTTACAGTTGCGAACGGAATTCTCGGTCGGAGCGCACCAGCCGCCAACTGGGCGACCACAGGCCGCAACGTAATTAGCTAAATATGACTTTTAAACTAACAGCTCCGGCCAGAAGCCTCTCCGACCAACCTTTTTAGAGAACGAGCGCATTTTCATACGAATGCTCCATTTACAAGCCGGCATTTAATTTGGTACTGAAGAAATTTGCACACGTCAAAATGTTATCGCGTTATATTCACGGATGTAGACGGGAAATGTGCGAGCGTTTCACACGAGATGCTTTGTGGGAGCGAATGTTTGAGAGTACTGTTCGGAGACGGACGTCCATAAAAACTTTTTGTGCAAACTAAAATTGTAGCAATAAAATTGTGAAAATAAATAAAAGTACATTTTTAACTTGACGTCAAAACTCGTAAACTGAAGTAAATAAATCAACGAATATATTCATACGCGGCTGTTCGAAAAATCTTTTCATGCACCATAAGCCGTTCTAAGCCTTCAAAAATTGTTTTTGAAAACCTTAACTCCCTTAATTTTAATTTGAGCCTCGGTATTCAGTTTCACATCACGTCCGAACCGGAAGCTGCTCGTAATACAGGTTCGTGAAGTCTTACTATAAATCATAACGCCATTTCAATTTGCCGAGTCTAACGCAGCAGTAATAGGCCGGTACTGACCGCTCGTTGAAAGACCTAAATTTGTATTCAAGAAACGATATCATCATTAGTTTGTGCAATTTTCTTCGCATCCACCACACGAATGCTGCCGTTCGAACGCTATGGCTAGAATGAATAATACTTTGTAATTGCTTTTCGGATCTGACTTGGAAATCAACCAGACTTTTATAATGAGATGTGATGTGCTCTCATTACGCAGTCCGACAGCCGATATTAGCTATCTGTATAATTTCAACAGCATTATCAAAATCATCATTACAGAACTATCTCACGCATTTCATTTAAAAACGATTTGCTAAAGTAACTTTAGCACTTAGAACAAGAATACTTACAAGAACTGTCACTTCATTATTCGGTTAAGATAAGGGATAAGATCATTATACATTGGTACGTAAGCTGAACGACAAATGCAGGTGTTTATCTTGCGAACTTTATTGTAGGCAATAGTGGAAAAGGCGCCTTTTTGCGATTGAGTGAAATAAACAGGTGCGATTTACATTACATGAATATTGAACAGTAGGCTGTGGTGGAGATATTTATTTGTTTCAATATTAGTCTCGTAAAAACGATTGTTACGTTTAACTGAAAGTTGTGAGGTAATGAAGTTTATATTGGCTAGCTATTTTTATTAGAAGTTTAAGGACTTTTCAAAAACAAAATAAATATTATCTTTATTTACGTCGCTGGCAAGGAAACTAAACGAATTGGGGCATAGCTTGTTAAGTGTACACTTGTCGTATGCTTGTTTTCGTGTCAACATCATAACTTTTTAGAAAAATAAAACTAAACTCGCTATACCTATATCATTTATTTAGGTCACCTACTACTTTTTAACATAAAAAAAGGTTTTATTCTGGCCCTGTTTCTCTTACGCCTCCAAGCTGACCTTACGTGTACCATTTAGCAGCAATAAATTAATTACTCTGTCAAGCGATTTATTGCCACCGGGTTGCAATGGCAAGGGAAAGGCAATTGCGTCTTGAATGTGTTTGTATGAATAATAATATGTTTGTATGTATGACTGCCTTTGTGGCACAATGCGTTGCTAGGTCTAATTTTTAGTACCACGTCTCTGTTTCACGCATGGAATTAATATTATATTACGTTTATGGTTTCACGCTAAATGGCTCTTTAATTGACATTACAGCAAAACACATCACGTCTAGGCTTCTAGAGAATTCTGTTGATTGATACTTCGCCAGGAAGAAACGCTTAATTTGCTTCCACGCTGTTTTCTGATTCTTGATCCTTTCAATTAAAGTGTGCAGGTCCTCCAAAAATAATAATGTGTTTCAATTTTTGATACTAACTGAATATCACATTAAAGTTATTTTTGCCCAGTGTCTGAATTGACTTAAAAAGACAAATTCTTATAGGTATGTAATTATTTTTTTGTGTTTGGTCGGAGCAAACACAAAAACATAGGTATATTAATTTAAAATATATCTGTGCCATCACTGATTCTTATGTCATCAATACAGCGCTTTATTTACGTACTTTTGGATTGATGTATTCCCTTCATTAAAAACGATGTCATGCACATATTTTACATTAAAAGACACGTCGTCTCTTTTTAAAAGTAGCAGTAACAAAATGCATAATAACTTAACCTTTAACTAGTGACGTGACAAATTGATAACACTATAAGGGACATGTAGTCTCACAGGCTACTACTTTAAAAGTTAAATTTTGTTTTAAAATTGCTTTCGAATGATTTAGATTGTGTTGATACTTATCTGTTGGTATATAATGAAACAAATATAATTGAATTTAATCAGTTTTTATAATTACTTAAAAAAACAAACGATAATTAACAATCAGTAGTACTTTTTAGCCTTACTTGACAGGAGATTCTTTTTTTAGCATTTTAATAGCCCTTACATAAATAATATTAAAAAAATACCACTTTTTAATTAAAATAGAATCAAGATAAAAACAAGAAAACATAATAGCTACTTCTGAAAACAAGACATAAAAATTCTGACACCTACTCTATTTGGTATAAATCATTGGCAATTTTTGCACTATGGGGCGAGAACATTGCAATCATATTTGTGGATTGCAACACCCGATACACGTGTACAATGTAGTTAAGGAGGACAAATACCGCATGCCCTTCGTTTACCGTGACTAGTTTCAGGACTTTGGACAACTTCTTCAATCATATCGTCAGCCAGAACTCGTTTTATTACTAGTCGTAACTCCCTTGGTAATTGGTTACACATAACGCGTCTTTATCTATGGGATAGCACTAGCGAATGGGCTAATGACTTTAGAAATTACGGCTAATGGCGTTTTCTGCCATTTTGCACTAAAGACCGAAAAAAAGTTCGAAAAACTAGTATTGGTAGTAGTAGTAGAGTTGTATGACAACTAGGGACATGTAGCCTCACAGGCTACAGTGGATTTTCTTATTAAAATTACTAAAGCGTTAAACAACCAAAAACACGTCCGACTGCTTTTGTGGTCGTGTTAGCACTTAAACAAAAGCTACTGAGACGCGGGGTCGCGGCAAGTGGGGGGATGTGGTCAATTCTGAAAATTTGCAAAACACGCGACGCCTGTGAGACTACACGTCACTAGTTAAAGGTTAATCGTCCGTGCATACAAGTTCATACCAGGTATTTCATTTTCTCGAGTCGCACCGCACACGTATAATCGCTTCAGGAGGCACGTACATGTAATGTTATTGATTACAGGATGTGTGTTAACTTACTAATTGACAGAAGATCCCATTTAAATAGTTTATGGTAACAAAGGGCCCTCAACGTGCTTTGGCTTCAGTCAAGGCTCAAAAGGATCATGTCTCGTAAACTTTTGTACTTTTTTTTCTTTAGGTGATAATAGGTAAATCCACTTATGAATTAAAAATTCTTTATCACGTAAGTATTATCTAACAATTACTAAAAATAGGAAAAGAAACTGAGACACCAATATTCGCACCTTATATCCGTAAATATATTTTTTTCATTGCTTAAATGCAGTAATAACAGCCCTCGGATCTAATATCTGGTGATCGTGGGTTTGATTCCCACGCTTGGTCTGATTGACGGGTCTTTCAGAGGAATCATTTAGAGTCTGTATCTGCTATAGCTGCAAATCTATTGCTTTGACTTTGTTCAGAGGCCACTTTCTATCTAGTGAGCATAAAATACTACATATTATTTTATTTTTTTTGTTTACATTCTGAATCCGTGTTGTTAGTATAATAAATAACTTAATCATCCTTGCGTACAAGCCCATTCCAGGTATTTCTCGGAGCGCACACATATAATCGTTTCAGGAAGCACGTACATGTAATGTTATTGATTACAGGGTGTGGCGGTCCAGCCCGATTTGAATTTCCAATGAGCTCGTTAGAATCAGTCCGCACGCGGCTCGGACGAACGATAAAAACAGAACTTCTTTTGGGCGAGTGTAGGGCATTGTGTTTTCAGCATTGTTGGCAGATATCTAGGTATGTACCGACATCTATGTTGGAGCATAGATTTACTAAAAGAATATGCCTACATATGGATGACGTGTACAGATGGACAACATTTGTATAAACGAGTGTATTCATGCTATTTAGATACTTTTTACTTTAATACAAGAAGCTATTTAATATTATTATGTAATTCGTATCGTATGTAAATCAGAAAGTTTATAATTATTAAAACTATTACTTCCTGAAAAATAGTAAAAAATAACGGATTAACAAATTAACTTTTTCCACTCAATTTTGGTAAGTAGAAATTCGATACCAAACCTAAGAATAAATGGATCAAAGACATTTCTCCTTTATTTAAGTTCCCACATTAAACATATTTTCAACTATTTTAAAAAATATAAATCGTTTTTTGTACTAGCTTCATATTTATACAAGATAACAAATGAACGTTTTCAATTTAAAACTTAACAAATTGAAAAACAAATTCGAAGAAAAGCCCGACCGGGCCGTAGTATCAATAAATAAGCGCAGTTTTTAATAAAACCACTGCGTGAAACTAGCGATCCGGCAGCATATTGCATTCGCGCGTTATAAATTCGCTAATATGCCTGAACTAGTACGATAAGGCCTAAAATCGCACAAGTTATTTCTGCTGCCGGAATAATTCTTCGGATTTTTGACAGCGTAATCGAAGTTTGCCGCTAGGCCCCGCCGGCCTTTAATTAAGAGCAAAACTGCAATTGCTACGTATCGCCTCTGCAGGAGGAGCAGTTGCTTACTTTATGCTATCACAGGCAAACTTCATTGTGCTACGGATAAATACTGGTCGTTCTAGCGTAATATCTACGTACCTATTCATAGCACATTTGCCATAATTTCGACGTTATTGTTAATTTTTTTCAGCTTACCGATAGACATGACGTAATGTTAAATAGCTACTCCCGCCTACACAAATGAGTGGCATTTTAGGTATTTTATAAGGGAAGGGGTGGTCTGACCAAAAGCCCTTGACAATGGTCCACTGAAATGGATTTTTTTTTAGTTGTAGCGTCTGTTGATATGGTCTTAAAGTTACCACGCAAAAATAAAAAGCCAGGGTATACATACATACATTATTCATTTCATTGAGTTTCAGTGTCTGATACGTTATTTACTTGTATTTACAAGTTCAATATATTTTTCAGACTGTGTGGCCTGGAAATAATCTTAATACTTCTGAATAAGGATGTAGGTTCAATTGGTATTCGGTAAACAATATAACAGTGAAATAGTCAATTGTGACGATGCCTTGATGACATTAACGAAATTACCCTGCAATGTGACATTAATTCTCTTAACTACCTAGGAAGGTTCGCTAAATTAGATTTAAGTAGGAGTTAAGGATTCAACGGTATGTAGATCTCCATCAGTATTAGTCACCGAATAATTAATTAAAATCCCACATAGCGTTAAATGTAGACTCAACAGCCATAAACCGTATGATTTATGTTCTTCTAATTACGCCATTCTATGAAAACGAACAGTGCCCTCATTGTGTGGATTTGAATCACCAACCTTCACCCTATTCGCGAACACAATAAAATGTAAACAAACCTACGTAGCACCTTAAAGGCACGCACAGACGACTTTATTCGTCATCTAATTATTACCTGCCCATAATCCTACGGTTTCTTTGGCCTCACAAGCACGCTAGTTCTGTTTTACTATTGTATAGTAACCAACGTAACAAGACCCTTTTATTGTAGTCAAGCTTTCAACATTCTTTAGGTACATTTTCAAGTTATATTTTTTTTAAACAAAAGATCTGTGGTAATTTCGTAGTACTAATAGATATTTCTATTTGCATATATTTGCCCACTACCTCTGGCATTTTATCCAAACGTTTTATCCCGATCTAGCCAGGATACACCAATTTTGGCACTTTCAGTTATTACATTAGAGCGACTGCCATCTGATCTACATAACCCTTAAGAGGATTCAGGCGACTGGGACCATATGAAACTGGGACCGCGGTCCCAGTTACCTGTTAACATTTTTGAATCGGTCGACTGGGACCATAACTTTGTTTTATTTATGACACCTTTTCTGCTAACTGTACTAAGAGGATTCAGGCGACTGGGACCAAATAAAACTGGGACCGCGGTCCCAGTTACCTGATAACATTTTTGAATCGGTCGACTGGGACCATATACCTAATTTCCTTTAATGTACAGTTAACAGAAAAATCAAGTTATAACTCAGGATTTTATTTTATTTAGTATTACGGTCAAGTATTTTTGAAGTGAAAACTTCTGACTACACTTTTTTTATGGCGAAAAAGTGTTAAACTCGCGACAGATTAGTAAGATTGATTCGCCATGCTCGTCGAAGTTATAGGCGCCCAGAAACACCAAAGAGAAGTCACACGGAATATCTAATGGCGGAGTAGAATTTCATGGAAATAAAAGCGAGTGATGCAAAACTACTATTTGAAGTACCAGGCGCCCATAAGTACCGTAGAGTAATCACACGGAATATTTCATCCTAAAATAGCAGCGTGGTGAATAAAATTCATGTAAAATAAAAGCGAAGTGATGCAAAACTTCTATTTGAAGTACCAGGCGCGCATAAACACCAAAGAGTAGATCGAAAATTCGTAAGACGGATGGAGAGTAGACAGGCGGTGCGGCGTTGTGTCAGTATGGATTTGTCATAAAAGTGACATTCGGTTGCTAAGTAACATTGTTATGAGGAGATGATTGTCATTGCAAATAAATATTACACCACGATATGTGCATCTTCTGACTTTATTATAAATATATAATAGGAGTAATGAGTACTTACTTTATGGTGTATAAAGTTAAGAGACATTAAGACTGATTTTTAAATTATTGTTTTGAGGAGATTTCTGTTGAATGTTTACTTAGAATTACTAGTTAAGTAGGCATATGAGCCAACGTGATTTTTAAAACATAATTAAGACTGTTATACTGTTTAAGTAGGTAATACAAAAACTAACTTACCTTTGCAAAAATTAACTTTGTTTTATTTGTGACACCTTTTCTGCTAACTGTACTAAATCTTGTATTTCAACAATGGATTTGTGGTTAAAATTACGGTTGGTCCCACTCGCCTGACGAAATAAACAAATAAAAACTAATCAGGCAACTGGGACCGCGGTCCCAGTTATATAGTGGTCCCAGTCGCCTGAATCCTCCTAAATCTTGTATTTAAACAATACATTTGTAGTTTAAATTACGGGTGGTCCCACTCGCCTGATGAAATAAATAAATAAAAACTAATCAGGCAACTGGGACCGCGGTCCCAGCTATGTAGTGGTCCCAGTCGCCTGAATCCTCTTAACTAAGAAAGCAGGCCAATTTGAGCAAATTCAATTGCAGGTTTGCTCACGGTTTGTACCGTCACAGCTGAGCCTATGGTAAATAAATACAAAAACTTCATACGTGCGCTTGATATTCGAATCATCGACATAGCAAGTGCAAAGTGACGTTTTATACCAAGCGGTTACAACAGCCCTGCACGAGAAAGTGACTTACTATTTCGGGATGAAAGAAAACTTTAAGATGCATTTATTCGTATTTTATTAACCAAATTCTTTATCATTGCGACAAATTGTTCTCGAAAAAACCAGTCATTGCCCATGATATCTTTTTCTACTGGCAATTTTCCAACGCAACGGTATTATAACGTTTATGTTTTTCGTTATTTACCTTCCTTATCAAGCAAATGATAGTTTTACAAGGCTAAAGTTTTTACGCAAACTCAGCAGAAGATCAAACTTAAAGTATTTTCTCTAATCTTATAGCAGCGCTATTTTCCCCCTTCGCCTGTCATGCCCATTGCAACCTTATGACGCGAGCCATTCTTCCATAAAATTTTCAAATTATGAGCTTGCATGGTTCTAACGGCTCATTTTACGTTGGTCCAAGAACCCCGACCTCATTCCAATTAGTACCAAGATTGTGCCACGACACGAAACACTCGGAAAAAGCTGTCGCTTAGAAGCCATCGTACAAAAGTTGGAATCTATTCATTAGAACACCATTATAAAATATTAGAAATCATTATGTAAACCATTATAAAGTCAATCTTGCAAATTACTGTACTTATTTTTGGTTTCTTAATTTTGGACTTAGCAATGAAATGATAATTTTAATCTGTTTTACTTATAATTTAAATTTCTGAGAAACAGTTTTGACTTATTCATAGGTTAATCGGAGGATAAACGCAGCCAAACTAACGACTGTTTTACTAGTTTGATATAAAGATAATATATGTACATACGTAAAAGATGGTACGACGTATTGTTCGAGCCCAAACAGCGATCCCTATAACTCAACGCCGAGGGCAAAATCCTCAATCGAAGCGAAATCATATCAAATACCATAACGAACGATCGGCTATTCCAGCACTTTTAGCGACAATCCATTTTTACTACAGGGTTAAATCAGCAATGTTCAACCACCCCGGGCTAGCCGTAAACCTCCTACAAAAGAGAATGATTGATCGACACAATCGTCAAGAGGTCTCACAAATAAACAATTTTGAACGTCCCACGCGCAGTTTCACGAGTAGGATTTATATATTATTCTCATTATTCATTTTAATTGTAGCATTCGATATCTTTTTAATTGTGTACCCTGTGGCGCGAGTTCTTTTACTTTTTCCTGAGCCCACGCGGGAATAATTTAAAGCTAGCTTCTTAATCCACGTTATTATTGGTATAACAGCTCAATCAGCAACCGGTCTACATACAACTAAGTGACGCCTCTTAATTGGAATGAAAAAAGTACGGAGGCAATCGTTCGAGCCGCAGATTTCCGATGCCATTTAGGGGACGGAGTCTAACCTTTTTGCTTAACTCCTTGCTAAATTAAACATGAGTAGGCTTGCATAATTTACAGCATTGCTACTAAAGATTAAAATTTGAATTTTAAATTCACAGTGACAGAAGAAAATGTTCAGTTTTCTTACCTTGTCATTTTCGCAGAGTCTGCATTTTGCTCAAGAACTCGTATGAATATTAAACTTGCTTGGTTTAAAGTTTTGAATCTTATAACTACGTCTGAAGTCAGCACATTCGATACTCCACTGCTTTTTTTGTACTTGAAACGAAAGTGCAGAACGAATATATGTATTGTTGAAGTGTATAATTTTCAAACAAATGATACTAGCCTCAATTTTATCATTTTCACATAACTGAAACTGAGTATATAATTATAATATTTTAGCATAATAGCAGCATGAAGATTAACCAACCGATTTCCACTACATCTGCCATCGGCTACAATCAGGAAACATTAAATTTTCTGCCACTTTGTAACTTCCTCTGATATTCAAGGCTCTCATTGATTTGTTCCAGCTCGCGCCTAAGTATTTCCACCGTTAGAAATATTGTAATTGCCGGTTCTCAAGTACAAGGGGAGACCACCCCAAAGTCTTAAAAGGAACCCAATGGGTATCAAATACCCTCAGAATTATACCACTACTCCTCGGAAAAAAATCCAAGACCACAAACAAATTGCATAAATACTTTCTTAGAACGACATGCTCATAAGAAAGCTAATACTGGGTCTCCTCAGATTAATATAGCATTTTATTCATGACTTGAAAGTTACCGCCTACCTTGACGGTATTCCGGGAGCTATCGGCTCTGCATAACTCGTTGCAACAACCAGGAATCTTATGATTTAAGGCGCATACATTTTACCCTTATAATTTTTGCCACAATATTTAAATTCTCTCTAGTGAGATAGCAAGATACCAGAGTAAAGTTTTATAAACAGATAATACTGTAACAAAATGTTAACAACGAATGCTTAAAAGTTCACGTAACGATACTGAGTAGGTAGTAATATTATTCCATGAAGTGTATAACATTTACCTACTTCAGTCAAAGCCATAAAGACTGCAGATTTCCATTATGATAAATAGTCTCATTATTTCCAATGCATAAGACCTTTACGTGAACGTGCATACAATAGCGTTTTTAACCCCACCGAGCCCCGTATATACCCGTGGAAACGGCCGCACTAAGTACAACATAATATTTAGATGACAAATTCAAAATAAACGTTATGCGTCAACCCTTTAGACGGCGGATATTCATTTTGATATAGCCCCTATTACCAATGCATAAGAGCACGGGTATACGTGTACGTGCGGCGGTGCTTACTCGTAACATGTGCACTTTACGGCCCCAACGGAAGAACAAGCTTGCGACACATTAGATAGGAGTAGGGCTGGCAACAAGCCGAATCTGCCTAGATATACGAGGACGAGTTTAAGATACGCTACGCTGAGGTGGAGCGCGATACAACTTATAAGTCACAACGGGGAAATTTACAAACTCGATCCTTGCCGAACTGAGTGTGACCTCAAAACTCTGAATGTTTATTTGTTATGACATTGGGAATTTTCCTTGTGTGAAGGCAAAAATGTCTAAGCATCGTGTATTTAGGAGTATCGAATATCAAAGTACAAAATTGGAAACGTACCTACTTTGTTTTTTCTGTTTCCTGCTATTTTAATATAATTAATGTATCATATGCGTATCATAATTATGAACGTCATGTATTTTTTACATATTTACATAGATATCTGCTCTGCACAGCTCTGGCTGTGTTTCGGCAATATTAATGTGGGTGCCAGTACACTTGAAATCAGAGGCTCGAAGATCACATGAGTCTACAGTCTGGCAGCACATTGAGAGACGCTTCCGGTGAAACGTCCGTCAATGGAATAGGCCCAGTGGCCGCTTACCATCTGGTGGGTTGCGTGCCTGTCTGCCAACTGACCTAGTATAAAAAAAGATATAAAGAGGGAGGTAGGTACTTCGATTCCTCTCTTGAAGCAATAAGCCTTGATGAGCTAATATGTGGCACTCGCCGGACGTTACGTTGAGACTGATTCTAGACTGGGCCCATCGCCTTGAATTTGGGTTCCGATATAATAATATAATTATTATATTTTATTACTTTTATTTGCTTACAAGTTTTTCTTTAATTTCGTCCGGTCGAAATGAATGATCTTTTGACGAAACAATTATTTATATTGAAAGCAGCTTTACGCTAAGTAAATTATGTAAATAGAAATCAATTTTAAATAAAACATGTTTTCAAAAACTTTAGTATTATAATTATAACTGGGTCGTGGGTTTGAATCTCACCTAGGACAAAAGTTCATTGGATGTTGATAATTATTTATCTAAGCTTATTTATTATACCTTCATTGATTCTGATATCCCTTACACAAATGCTTATGCTTGTTACTCTGTAGTCAGATCAATGTGTGATGTAACCCAATATTTATATATTGAAAAATTTTCCTTTCCGCCGGCATATTTTACCTGTGGCTATGGTGTCCACGTGGTCATCATAAATCGATTATCATTTTCGTAAAGCACAGCCCTAGTCAACCGAACCTGTGGCGGTCCCATCACGGTCGCCTGACGACACACTTGAATGTATTGCATTAATGAACTTTTTTCGCGATGTTTTGCCGCGTTTGAGGAACAACAATACTTGCATTCGCTCGTTCACATGCAAATAACCAACTCTGTTCTAAATTACAATATTATTTCGCTTGTACAAGTAATTTATCGTCGTAATGGCGGCGAAATGTGCTCGAAGTTTCCAACAATATGTAATAACGTGTGGTTGGTTCAAATAAAATGCTCCGATAAATATGGTAGCGTTCAAAGTTGTTTATACGCGTATACTTCATTTTATTCAGATGTACGTTTACGTGAATGTATGCTAGTTTTCAAATCATTTTTTGCAATTTTATTATCTTATTGGATGTGCTGTTGTGCACGTCAACTGACTCATTTGTTCTGAACATAATTGGAAATGAATAATCATTTCATAATGTACAAAACGATTTAAATAGGATCATAAAGGTACCCTCATGAGATTATGAGAATTCATATTACATTTTATATCAACACATGATAATAAATATTTTGGTACTAGTGTTATCTGGCTGTGAATGAATGCTAAGTTTTATTTTCTGTAGTCAATGGAATGTAATAATATATAAATGTAGCTTACTATTTTATTAGGTGGGCATATTGTTTTGTTTAATGTCCAGAGATATTTATTATATTGTATATGGCCTAGTGGTTTAAGTACCGGGCCGAGATCTCGGGGTCCTGGGTTCGCTTCCCGGGTCGAGCTAACTTTGTGTCGGTTTTTTCGGACACAGCTCGGGTTTGTGATCACCAATCCTCATTTGGCAAGCGTATTGATTAAGCCAGTACCCATCATTGTAGCGATGACTTGATTTCAAGGAGGCCTTTTCCCTGCAGTGGGGCATTATAGGCTGATACTTTGCTTTACTTTTTACAAACATTTTGTAATTTTATTTCGTTATTACACAGCAAGAAACTTTGCATACTTTCACGATAAACTTAAATGATAGTAATTTATTTATAAAGGATTCTATACAATAAATATTTCCACTTATTGAATTACAATTAAAAATGCGGGGCTTAGACCAACGGCCGCACTCTTTTATAATACTTGAACATGCCTTCTTTTTAATCGCCGATGCTATAAAAGGCTTCATTTTAAACAACATAGGTCGATTCTGTAAAACGTAAACGGTCATACAAAACACAAATTTGCATGTTCCCCGGATTGTCCACTTAATAGTCGCTCAAAGTCGTACCGTAAAAGTACGGAGCGACATAAAATACTGTCTTAACCCTTCACGGAGCCCTCCCTACCCCAGAGGGTGATTCATTTAATTGTTAATGCCACAGTGATCTAAGTACTAGCTTATATGGGTTAATGAGGCCAGTACTAATTCATTGAGTCACGGAAGCCCCTCAGGTTATGAAAACTGGTATATGTAGGCACGTATTGTCGTTGATTCAATAATTATATTATCTTTATTTAGATGAAGAAAAATTTTCGCTTATCTTTTGATGTTGATCACAGAACTAAGTCATGTTTGAAATAAAATCTCGAGGCAAATTCAAGCACAATAGGCTTTTTTCCACTAAGAATGAATCGGATGGCTTAGAGTTTCTAATGATTAATCATGATATGTATTGTAGTAAACAAAAAAACAACTTTTTTACTAAAATAATATAAGATTACAAATATTTTTGGAAATTTAAATCGGCAAAATTACTTATTTAATCACGTGACATTAAACAACAATCAGAGAAGCGTGACGTCACGCCTTGCAAAACACCGGTTGCAGCTGTATAATGATCTCGTCGACTGACATCAACAAACTCGATTGTTTCACGAGGAGTGACGTCATTCAAGACGCCATGACAGTCTTGGCCTTTCCAAAGTTAATTTTAAGTTTATTTCTAAAAAAGCAAAATACTTATGAAAAAGGCCTATTTTTCTAAAAATAATATATATTTGGGGTAAAATAGATACTAAACTATAGTTTTAAACGAATTTCCAAATTTTGTCAACTAGCCTATTGTAGGTACTTTGTTCATTAAGACATAAAGTCTTTTAGCGGATATAGTTCCTTATTTTATAACTTTGAGTGTAGTGAAGAATTAAGTTTTTTGAGAACTAAAGTATAGTGGATCGTTAGTTAAATTGCTAGTTTCTTTCAAATGTCGTTACTGGCACATCTATTACGACCAAAGTATCTCTTTATAAAGAGACTCAAAAAAGCATCCCATCCTATTCTTCTAGGCTAGACTTAACGTGGATATGTCTTTTTCGGAACACACACGAAGTGATTTCACGCAAAATCGTAAAATAACAACTGGATCTTCTTTCGCGGTATAAATGGTGTTGTAAAGACAGATAAAGCATGTCTACGCCTTAAATAGACTACAAAAGGGTCGAATTTATTCCCTGTATTAATACTATTATATATTATCCTTACAAGCTATCGACTTTGTAGGAAGAGTTCCAAGCAAAAGTTGACTTCTTAAAAAGAATGCAATATTAATCACATTGTAATAAAGGATTCCAGATCGTAAAATTCTATTAGAAAGTAATGCGAATTATTTCTTCCAAGCTTTGAAATAGTAGGTTTTATTACCTTCAGCAGTGTTTAAGACCTTAATACCTAAGAAGACAATCTTGAATAGCCTTAGGTGCACATTATACGTTATGCGATTCTTTGAAATGCATCAGAAATTCTATAGACAAAATTTCATTTTGTCTGTGACTTCGCTTTTTCCTAGTCATATTTTTCTTTTGATTTTTTAAACGCATTACACGGCTTCATACCCTTCATACCTCGATGGCAGGGTGGTATCGTGGGACATCGAGCGTCCTACGAAACGCGGCGAGGTTTACCAACTTAAAACTATACATCTCGCTACCATATTCAGTAATGGCGTGGGGCTCAGAAAATCCATGGAAACCTAAATCTTAACCTGTTATTATGAGCTGAATGGCCAAAATCAACTCCGTACCCAAGATGTATTTATGTTAACGATTAATGCAAATTTTCAAAGTTCAATATCCATTAGTTTGAGCAGGCGTTGATCGTCACTAAGCTTCCATATTTATACATGTATATAGATACATAGATATTGGCTTACCGCCAAGTGATTGTATTAGCATTAATCGTTAAGTTATAAAATTTATTAATGTATTTAATCTGTATAACACACCCAGGTCTATGCTGCAAAATTACATGGTGTACCGACACCTTGTCGAACCAAGCAAATTAACATAATGAAATGGCCCCAGCTCTGTATTACGCTTATGTTTATTGATAATATATCCATACTAATATTATCAATGTAAAAGTAGTTCTGTTTCTATAAAGTTGAGGTTACACGAAATTTTCTTATATAAAAAATTAAATTGATACTACTCTCCTGGTCAAGCGTTTACTATGGCGACCAATTACGATCAACTTACTGCACAGGATATAATATAGTGCACAAGTGAGTACGCAAAGATAGAAAGAAAGCACTCTTTCCCCGCTTTCATAAGTTTGTAAAACCATAGCTTCATACAACCGAAAATAAAAATACGAAAAATCAGACACATGAAAACGGCTCTTCATCTATTCCAAGGCATGGGAGTGTTTTACCACTAACTTTTAGAATCTGAACTCTGACTGAGGTACTTTCCGAATCGGAAAACCCAATCACAAATTTTTGATCCGACCCGGAACTTAAACTCGTACTCCTGGCAACCTAGACTACTAGCATCAGCCCAACAAAAGCAGTTAGAAGATAAATATTAAAATTGATATACAGTAAAAACAAATTGAACAAAATTAGTACTTAACGCGTGAGGGGTATCAAAATATATGAAATAAAGACATTGAAGTAAAGTAAAAACGTGTTGAAAAACCATTTACCTCCTGTTTATTTTATTTTTCCTTTATTCCATCTAGTCCTCTACAGTAGGAGTCGTTAGTTAAAGCAAAAACAATATATTTAGGTTCGATAAAACTAATTAATAATTCAATGTAAATATTATTTAAATTAGAAAACATTATTTGACTACACAGCTTTAATAAAGAATATTAATTTTCAGATACCTCCATAAAATTATTCATCATAACACCTCTTGATTACGTGTATTACAAGTCTGCTCATAGGTAATTAAATGTAAAATAGTACCTACTAAAGTAATTATGCATCATTTTGCGCTATAGTTATTAAATGGTTCTAAAAAGTTTATGCATTAGTTTAATTACGCCCTTCTATAATTGAATCGGTCATTTCAAAAACCTCTTAAGTCACTCAATTAGAATTTTTCAGAAATCAATAAAAACTGCTTCATACTCAAACAAATGAATTTTAATGGACTTTTTTGTGTTTGTTAAGTATTTGATTGGTAAAAAATGAAAATAGCGAATAACCTTTACAGTTTTTAATAGAAATAATGAAAAAAACCTGAAAAACATTTCTTGACTTATGTTGTTTTAGCAAGAAAAAAGGTTAGTGGTATATTATTTAACCAAAACCATCGTAAGTCATATTTTTTATTGCTTATAATTGAGAATTAACGTGGTTTTTAGCCAAAATACGCATCTACTTTTAAGGAACCATTTTCAGCAAAAAAAAATGTGACTTATGAGATTTTTGAAATGACCGAATAAAATTATTTATTGGTGCATGCAAAAAGCTCCTAAGTCACCTGACTTATGTTGTTTATGCAAAGAACGTCTTTCACGCGGTATTATTAAAAAAGGAAGGAATCTATCGAGTTACGTGGTTTTTATCCAGAATATGCATCTACCTTTATGGAATAATTTTCAGCAGAAAAAGCAAAAAATGTGACTTAAGAGGTTTTTGAAATGACCGATTCAATATAAGTCCTATCAATACAGAATTTCACACAACTTACAAGTACTATGGAATAATAAGACTGCCGCCTTCCGCCTGTGACCGTGTTCACAAACCAGAGTTGTGATCACTCATCATTTGGCAGTGACGATTAAGGTAGTAGTTATGTGACAACTTGATTTTAGAGGGACAGTAAGTAGGCTGATGTTTTTTTAAGTTTCTTCTATTTCTTACGTAGATATTCCAACCTCTCTGTAATAGTAATGTCCTCCTAGGCGAGTTTCGGCTACGGCGGCCGATCTTTACGATCAACCAACTACGCAGGATATTTTATAGTGCACAAGTGAGTGCGCAAGCACAGGTGCACACTCCCTATTCCCTCACTCTCATAACACGGTGGGACAGCAGTCTGACACGACCAAAGAGAGATCAGGCGCAGGATTCCGAGGCACGGGGTGTTTTTACACCGCCAACTTCCAGACTCCGGACTGTGGCTTAGTTTTTTAAACAGAAAAACCCACACATTTTTTTGGTCCGACCAGGGGGATTTGAACACAGGTCACCGGCGCGGGCGTCGCTTTAAAGTGCGACCTACTTGCCACCTGTACCACGGAGGCCGTCACTCTGTAATAGTACCTTTTTTTTTTGTGGAGTGGAATGCATTTACGCACCATACTAGTTATTCGCCTGGGGTAGACGACCCGTGTGTGGGACTCACAAGATTACCCACTAACCCCCCCCCCCCCCCCTAAGCACTAAGCATCCCTAGGCCTTGCATCAGCCTAATACCAGGGACACTGCAGGGCGACCTGCCCCCACCTGTTACAAGGCGGGCCCCGCTTGCCTCCCCCCGGCGGAGGGAGAATATGTAATAAGTACCTAGCACTTAACTAATAATCAACACTTTAATTTAAAAGCTCTGTTGTTTTAAAGTTAAGTTAAGTTAAGTAGCTACAAAGATAGAAAATAATAACACCTTTTTCAAGAATTCTTCTTGAAGAATGAAGGTTCGTTGTTTATTAATCTCTTTTAAATATTGACATCAGCCATTCTCGGAAATTTCACCTCGATACGAACTAAAGTTTTCTATTCTACATTTTGTAATTTCTTTAGCTCAAAGTTCAGACTCAATATTCCAGCGATAGCGTAGTATGAACAGGATGTTTAATAAAATTCTTGCAGCTAATATGAACTTTGTGTACGGAACGCTATGCTATGTGATGTAAGGGAACAAGAGAGGATCGAGACTGGAACAGTGTTCAAATAATCAAAGTTCCCAAATAAACCCCTAATTCAATTTATTTTCCAGCAATGATTACCTTTGTTTTTTAAAAGAAGATTTAATTAAAAAAGCAACTATTGCCAATGTAAAAGGAATATGTATGGTATAAGGATTTTGAACATGTCTATAACAAGCATACCTAGCTTTAGTGCAAGTAATAAGAAACGAAACGTATTGCATTTCATAGGTCGACAACGCAAAACCATACACTCTGTGTATTTCAAAATGATTTGTTTACAAATCTTATAACAAAAAGAAGTCAGTTAACAAATCTTGTTTCCACTAATTTATTTGCCGGCCTTATCTTTTTCAATTCATTCAAACCAACATTTACAAATAAATAAGAAGCCGAAGCATCGCGGCCGTCGTAGCTAATTTGCCTAAGGCGCAAGCCCTAGATAAGGCACGGACACGGAAAAACATTTCCGCTCGCCATTAACGGAGACGTCATCAGCTAGGGGGCAGTAATCAAATGAACGCCGTATCTGGTGTTCAGACATTCCGCTATCGGAGGGCGGACGGGCGTCGGTGCAACGAGCAAGATACCATCGCGCACCCGACCTAATTCGATTCGCCGAGCCCGACGAGCTCGTCGAGACCGCCTAGCCTTAACCTGCCTTCCAAACTAGCCGATGCCACGGCCCGGCCGACTCGTGTTTAGCGCGGAATGTTACAACCCCCTTATCTAAACTCAGACATGCAAACTCTTGGATCACGACAATCAATTCGCAATTTCACCGCCTTCTTGCACCAGACACTTTTTTGTTTTATTTTAAAGTCGCGTGTCGCCGCTTCGCAATCACATTTAGATTAGACACTGCATATTTTTAGCTTACATCCTAACGCTCTTATCGTTATGGTGATGCATGGAGCGTGCACTTAAATAGTTACTGTGAGAGTTGCTTTTATATTTTAACACTAGTGAACGATCAATAAAAGTTTTATTTGTCTGGGAAGACGCGAGAATGCACCACTCTTTTAAGTTCGTTAAGACGTACCTCTTGCCTTCAGATGAAATCATATGGCGCTGTGTACTGTTAGGTAATAATATCTTAAGTGGTTGATACAATGCGCAATGACGTTAATACTGATCGTAAAATATTACTAAAGCCTATCAGACTTATATAACAATATCTTTGTGATATTAATGTTGCATTAACGCATTACAAAATTATATGAATAAAGACATTTCGATTTTAGAACTGTAGAGGGAATTCCACTTAGAGAAAATGTTACTTCAAACATTGAAGCATTTATGTGCCCGTCCATAAAATACTAATATCAAATTCTATCAGTATGCGTTAGCCGAGTGCAGAAACAAAACATCGTGAGAAAATTCTTAAAAACCTTATGCAGATTGTACTAGCCGTAATGATAGACTGGTTATTTGTTAAAGAACGTTCTATTTCTTACGACCCTTGAAGCGTGTCTCATCAGCAACTGTAGTTGGTACAGTAGGTTCCTCTGATTTTTGAGCGTTACTTTCATACTAGCTTCCACATCATCATCTCTGAACACTACTAAAGCTATTATGGCGGCAGATTTCGTCTGTATAGTATTCGTTGCTAGTCCATCGGATTTAAAAAAAGTCTTACCACCAACCAAAATGATGAGAATTGAGCCCACTTCCTGCAGATTGTATTTCAAAGCCCACTGTTCCACAAAAGGGTGAGAATCATGGTGTGAATACTTAATTATTTATCATCAGAGCAAAGGTATTCGTCATTGAAATCAAATTATCGTTACAATAGGATAACTGTTTTAATTAGGTAGGTATCGCCGAAATACAAACATTCAATTAGCATTAGCTAGTGTTTTCTTTGTGAAAAATCAATTAGGGTCGTAATTAGAAGATGCATCTAGAATACGATTAGCGGAGGAGGGGCGCACTCGTGCGCCGGAGCGGTGACGGAGCGGACGCGCCCGCCGCTTCCGCCGTAACATCCGCGTAATTAATTCAATGATCGTCCGCATAATGACTTGCATGTGGCTACCCTGCGAGTGCGCTCCGACTAACGCCCCTAATTCCGACCGCGTTAATGAAGGGAATTCTCCGCAGAGACGTTTTTGTTAGCACTAACACACGCCGCGCGCGAGGATTTTTGGCACTGTCACCGACGAGCGTTTAAACGTTTCCCCCATTAATCTTTCGTTTCCGCAAAGATTGCATTTTAAAGTTTCTGTTTGGGCAGCATTTGCTTGTAATGTTTCATTTCGACTGTTGCCGTACAATTGAAATGGGTACTGCGGTGTCGGCGTAACATAAAAACAGAATTGCTTTCAGCCGAGAAATCCTACAGGGTCAGATCTGCCGTCCTCTGCAACCCGTTATTCTCATTATGCAGAAGGGATTTTCATAACAACGTTGGCCGAGTTGTAGTGGAACCGAGACTGCTTTAGGCTACTTAGAGAGCCATTTGCAGAGAGATTGGCCCGACCTACGAGGTAGATTGAGGAACTTTAGAGATAACTTCTCGAAACTTCGAACATTTGACGGTGCAATACTTGGATAAGGTAAACTGACTGTCTTAATTAAGTTAGAGACGTTCAAATATAGTTTAACCTCATATTAATACTCGAAATTTATAACTATAGCGATTTCATTGATTTTGAACTGGTTGTGCTCTGTGAACCGATAAAGAACGTTTCTGATGATTGTTCGAGAGGCATAAAGATTTTCCTTAAGCAGCAAATACTTTATTTATCGAACATTTATCGTGGAAAAAGCTTCTTTATTCCTTAAAGAATGGTGTACATTTCATCCGCTAAGCGATTTTATTCAAAGCAATTTCTATCCCCGTTTAAATAATAAATATATCAAACATTATTTCGCTATAAAAAGTAATCGAAATGAAAGCTAAAGTAACTTGCGCACAACACATTTAATCCATCTCCATCTTCCAGACGACTTGGGTTGATATTTTGATATAAAATTATACGCGTGGCCGGGCTAGGGGCAGCAGACCGACAAAAAGGCTGGTATATACAGTTAGCAACACGTCAAACTACCCCAATCTGCCTAAAATACTCAATTGAAATTGAATTCTATGCAATGGATACTAGGCTGAAAATTGGCTGACTAAATTTGACGGATTTGGCTAGGTTAATGCGCTAGTCACTGTGCATGTATAAATACTTGTATTTCGTACGTAGGTCGTTTCTTGTCCGACCAATGTAAGTGCGTGTAATAGATTTTTTTACACTAAGCATTGGACACTAAAACGATTTGGGGCGCTTCTCGAAAGAAAACAGTATCGTTCTAGTTTTTGTACTCACATTATATTAATGTTCGTGATGAACACTAAAGATCATAGAAGGTTTGGGTTGAGAACAATCTTATTTTCACACAAGTCGGCTCATTAAAAATTAGTATCTACAGGGTTACTGGTTCACTTTTGATCTTCATTCTTAGGGGTCAATTGTTAGCTGGGGACCTCCTCTATATTTCCTTAAAAGGATCGGTACACATTACCGGTAACCCTTAGTAATATGACATATTCTATTTACAGTATACTGGGTAGGTACAGTATTCCACGAACTAATAGTCCTTATTGTTACAAGCAATCAACACTTAGTTTATTACTAGTAAAGCAATTTTATAGTTGACTTTACTATGAACACGCTGAAATAACTACTATTACAGACAAAAACCGACACACAAGCGTGTTTAAATTAAAATTCAAGTTGATGTCGCCTAATGGTCATTAGACCAAGACATGTACCGCAGTAATGGCGTACAATTTCCGTGAAAGCTTTGTATTAAGTCATTACAACCCCACAATGCAATCAAGCGATACCGCATATCTAAGATAAGAAATTTCGCATTCAGAACACTTCGTGCACATTTTCAATTTTTCCGAATAACAGCAGAAGTGGATCGGAAAAAATGCGGACGCAATTTGAATGTATTTTTTGATTAAATCTTTTTGTAAATTACGACATTTCGTAAAAAGAAACCGGAGTACGTCTGATGACAAACGCCGCCCAATTTCTTTTACATTACTTTTAACGCCTCGTTGGTCTAGTGGTTTAAGTTCTGGGCCGGGATCTCGGGGTCCTGGGTTCGATTCCCGGGTACTAACTTTGTGTCGGTTTTTTCAGACACTGGTCGGGTTTGTGATCACCAATCTGCCTTTGACCAGCGTGGTGATTAAGCCAGTACCCATCATTAAATTGTAACGTTAACTTGATTTCAAGGATCGAGTCTATTCAGCGTGCTAGCCGAGTTTCAGCTACGGCGGATAATCTTTAATATCAGCCAAATAAGCAGAACATAAATAATTATAGTGCACAAGCATAGTATAATAATGAGTACTGCGTAGCACAAGTGAGTGCGCAAGCTCCAGGTACTTTCTCTACTCCCTCACTCTCATCATCAGATGGGTAACGACGTGTGTATCTGCCATCTGGATAAAAATAGATGATAGTCTATACTAATATTATAAAGAGGAAATATTTGATTGTTGTTTTGTTTGTTTGTATTGATTAGACTCCAAAACTACTGAACCGATTTAAATAATTATTTCACTGTGGGAAAGGTACACTATCCCCAGGTGACATAGGATACCTTTGATCCCGGAAATTGCGGGCGGAAGGCTAGTTACATATAAGGCGATAATTACTATTCAACGTTTAGCTACGGCGGATAATCTTTAACATCAGCCAACTAAGCAGGATATAAATTAATATAATGCACAAGTGAGTGCGCAAGCTTCAGGTACAGTCAAAAGCACGTCAGACGTAACACTTTGGACTTTGTACCGCTCTTATGTCGGGGGCATAAGTGCCATTATCGAACTGCGAATGTATACCGTGTTGTGCTGTTGACCGTACATTACTTCCTCACTCTCATCATCAGATGGGTAACGACGTGTACATCTGCCACCTGTATAAAAATAGATGATATTAAACAAATAAAATAATCTTACTAGCGGAAACATAAAACAAATAGGTACTTTGTAATAATTAAAGGTGCAACCATAATTAAAGCTTGCATAAAATTAACAACCTTGACCTAGCTAAGAATTTCTTTATAAAAAATTTGTAAAAATAAGTTTTTCACTGCATTTGCGATATTGTTACGTACTTTTTCTTCTGCAATAGCTTTGATTCTGTGAAGAGTACTAAGTGTTCTCGTAAAAGAACACTAATCAAAATGAACGACTATATACAGAAAGTCTCAAGAAATTACAATCATCCTTTTTCTTTTTTATTAAAGTCGATGTGAAGTGATATATTATAAATAAGAAAGAAGAATACTTACTCTAAGAAAAATCGGAAAATTCTAGTATAATATTCAACAGAAAACATGTTTCAAACTAGCTTAAGAGCCTTAATCTTAGTAATAAATATTTTCACGATAAAAATGATGTAGTCGTGCTGTGTTACGTTTTTACGAATTATAACATAGATCTGGTTGTAATATAATATTATATTCAACTTATGCATGCCTTAATTTGAAGTTAATTACTTTTTATAAATAGTTTAATGTCACTTTAGTTTACAGAAAAATACCCAGCCTACCTAATAGTAGTAATTAAACTGCCTCCGTGGTACAGTGGTTAGAGCGTTGGGCTCTAATACCCGGAGGTCGTGGGTTCGAATCCCGCGGGGAGCATCACTTTGTGTGAATGTTTCCAGTTTGGTTAGGACATTGCAGGCTTGAATCACCTGAATGTCTGAAAAGAATGATGATTCCGTGCTTCGGAAGGCACGTTAAGCCGTTGGTCCTGCGCCTGATCTCTCTTCGGTCGTGTCAGACTGCTGTCCCACCGTGCTATGAGAGTGAGGGAATAGGGAGTGCACCTGTGCTTGCGCACTCACTTGTACACTATAATATATCCTGCGTAGTTGGCTGATCGTAAAAGATTGGCCGCCATAGCCGAATCGGCTAGGAGGACATTATTAGTAATTAAAATAGCTTCCACTACGCAAAAGAATTTAATGGTAAATCAAATTGCAAAATAAATACTTTGACTTTGACGTTGACTACGGCACATTCCATTAAAGAATACTAAACCACAAAGCATCGCTGTACGCATGTACTGCCACACTCACCTAGCCTTTCTTTTCAAGTGTACTCAACAGAGCTTAGCATATCAACACGTATTTCAGTCGTAAATACTGATTACCAGCCCAATATAGTAATGTGCACATAGCATGACCTCTAAATAAATTTGAATATCAAATAAATGGGTTCCAGTAAATATATTCGTACATAGGATCCCATAAAAGATCGCGCTGATCTCAACACAATGCTCCAAGAACGTATTGTATTGTTGAGCATTTTCAAGAAATCGCTTTCTCAAAAGCTGGGATCGCCTTTTTGCAATTTACTACGGCTCTCATCCAGATTGCATGAATACGAACGATGTAGTCCTGTGTCTTGTCGATTTAGTTATTTGTTGCACTTTATTTATAACATTATTACTTCTAAAGCTGTTATTTACAGTTTTCTTGAAAGATAAATACGTTCTGGATAAAGTCGCACACGAAGAGTTGGTTTTATTTTAAAGTTGTCTAGCTGTTACAAATATAAGAATTTTTAACCAAGTATTTTATTTAAGGTCATTCATTAAAAATAAAAAATAATGACGACTTTTACTTTACGTACTAACAATTCAATTTTACAAAATATAAAGTAAAAAGTGAGGTTTTTTAAAGAACATCGCTTTCACTCATCACTTAGACACGCTTATTTATCATACAGCTACACGAATTCTAAAAAAGGTACTGATCGGTACTACCAAATAAATTCATTCATGCACTAGTTTAAGATCAATGTCAATGAAAAACGGTAAATCTAAGGGCCGGTATTTCAATGTAACCTTATCTTATTGCATGACATTTAAGATAAGTATTACTTTTGACAGTAGACCGACAAACTTATCTGTTCCGGTGGCCAAAATTGGAACTACGTGAAATTCAATGCAAAAACGATATTAAATGACAGTTCTAAATAGACAGTAGCGACGCCACCACCGGAACAGATAAGTTTGTCGGTCTGTACTTTAGGTGCCGCTTAACTTTAATCCTTTAATTAAATATACTTAAGTCATACTTATTATCAATCCCGGATTAAGATCAAGATAAGTATATATTGAAATACCGGCCCTTAACCAATAACAGCATCATCATTATTCCTAGTTTAGTAAGCAATCATGAATTGTATTTTCGCTCTTGCTATGATCGTCACTGGTTATGTGCCATTCATAGTTTAGTACATAAGGATTTATAATAATGAGGTGTACAGCCATAAATTTAATAGAGAAAATTGCCGTTCAATTGCAGAACACATCAAAACCAGAGTAGTTATAGAAAACAGACAGTAAGCCCTATAACTGCGTCGATACGCATTAAAACCTTGTTATGTTTAATAAGCAATTTTACTTCATGAATAATTTTCGCCCTACGCGCAGATTGCAAGAACTGATAATAAAGCGAAGGCATGAATTTAGCGAGCAATCGTAAATCGACGGATTGTACGCAATAATTATAAAGTTTTAAAGGCTCGCAATGAACAGTTAATCATGGCTATTCGAATCTTGCGCACGAGTTCGCCCACGCACGCTGTCCAATGGCGCCAACCGCAGACATTCACAGTGCTCCAACTCGCACCGTAATATACTGCCGATCGGTATTTAGGGCTCTGCATCTTATAATATAAAACAAAACAAAATCTCGTCAAAAGTTAATTTTAAAAAGATTAAGTAAGTAAAAAAAAATTGTTTTGAATTTTTTTATTCAACCACAGCGTCGAAAATTAAAAAAGTAATTTTAAATAATAGCCCTCTCTTTCTAAGCATAGAAAATATTAATACCCCTTTTGATACACGTATTGTATGGACTCCATTTTTCTTACAAAAGTTTTTCAGAACTGTTACGCACTGCAATACGAGTCCTGAAACTCATGCTCTTCAGCTGATCATTGAAGACTTACCTGGAACAAAATGCAAACAACATATAACAACACATCGTAGACGGAGGAGAAGTAATAAAATAGTAAGAAAGAAAATATAAAGAAAAGTGTTTTATTAAGTTCTAACAAACTAAATTACATAATATGTAGACCTTATACAGCAAAGTGGATACTCGACCAAATACTTGGAAATTATTCACACAGAGTGGTATCTAATCCTAAACTAAGCTTAACTTGTATAACGGGCGCCAGACAATGGACAAACATTACATAATTATTATGATTAATTTATGAATAGATACATAAGTACACAAGTATTATTATATAGGTATATAGACCAAACCAAATCCAACAAACAGTTTCATGCATAGCAAAGTCACTCGTAATACCCAATGTAAAATAATGTGGCCAGCCACTTCCAGAGAATATGTAGCATAAATAGCGCTCATTCAACTTGCGGTTTTCAGTTTAAGTTGGTATACCAGTTGTAACGTTTAAGCTCGAGTTAAATACCCTCACTAAAACGATGGTGCAGCTCTTTTGTGAAAACTATTTATTTTGATACGTAAATCGGAATTAAAGAGGTTGAAGGACATAAATAAATAAAATTGAGGAGGTAAAAATGTAACGTCAACTTCGTATCGAAAATTTACATAATTTTATTATTAATCGTCGCACAATTTTTCGCAATTTAAACTCTATCGTATAATTATAAAAATTTAACTGTTCCCTTAACAAAAAACAAAACCAAATGCAAAATAACAACATCTTCTAAACGCATTATCTAGCATCAAAACCAATATTTGTTTACGTTTATTACGTGTTTACAAACATAATATGAAAATTCGCACCACATTTACCGATGACCTGGTTTAAAAAAAAAACCGAACTCTCACTTACAAAGTTATCTCAAGTGTTTTTAATAGGCCGATATAGTTAACTGCGTTATCCGAGTGATTAAGGCTGCTAGTGATGTGATTAAGCCACTCGCTATTTCCAGAGCAGATAATGCGGGCTGCCACTTATAGGGAATGTGCGAGATAAGGAGCGCTCTTGAAACATTTTGCAGTTGACAGCTAAAGTTACTATAGCAGTTGTAACGTTCAAAACCTGAATTAAATATTACACAACAATATTAGTGTCGCATTTTTGTAAAAGCAATAACGCATACGTAGCGTTTTTGGATATTGTTCTTTTTTGTCTTAGAAGAGAAGTTTGTAATATAGCAAATGGCAGACAAAAGGCTTTTGGTCAGCAGCGGAATTTAAACGGCTAACAGAAAAAAAGTTATAAAAAAAAAGTTTACATTATTATTTATGTTATTATTACAGTTACATTATTAGTTATTACTCGTACAAATAAAAATTTGTCGACATCGTGACTACATACTGCTGACACATCTGATTCCAAAAGTTCTTTAATAGTCCGATATCGTAGTTAACTGCGTTATATGATGATGCGATTAAGCCATTCTCTATTTCCAGAGCAAATAATGCGGGCCGCCACTTCCCGGGAATATGAGAGATAAGAATAATAACTTAGAAAACGCAGTACATAAGAGTCTTGTCTGATTTGAGCTTGTATGTACATAATTAGTAATCATGCAAATAACCATTATGTTCATTTAAATTTGTGTTCTATTTATAGTACAGCGGGCGTTAATGGGTTTCATCAGTTAACTATTTAGGGTTATTAAATTTATTTAAAAAATTAGAGTCTTGTCTGATTTAACCATGTATGTACTGATTGTGATAAAGCCACTTGTTATTTCCAGAGCAGATAATGCAGGCTGCCACTTCCAGGGAATATGGGAGATAAGGAGCGCTCTTGAAACATTTTGCGGTTGACAGCTAAAGTTCGTGTGCTCGTTGCGATACCCAAATCCCGTATTAAGTTGTACTGTAATTATACAGGCTTTTGGTGTGGGAGATACAAAATTAAGTTGGTATGGTATGAGTTGGTCTTAACTCTTGTTTTGCGGAAAATTTTGTCTTGTTAATTATAATTTACCTACAATCACAAGCTTAATGAAAATAAACAAGATATCATCACATAATTTTAAGTTAGTAACTCTTACAAAAATGTCGTCTTATTTTTTATTTATTAATCTAAGCATTCTAAGAAATAATGCGTAGTGTTTTCATTAGCAATTCATTATAGAATAGAATAGAATAGAATAAATCTTTATTTGGTACCAATAAAACTTAAACTAAACAATAAAACTTAAACTAAACAGTACAAAACACAGTAAAATTAATCAAAGAAAAAAAAAACAAAAGAGAAAACACAGAACGAACAAAAACAAAAGGATCAATAACAAAACAAAAATCAGATGTATTTAAAATTCCAATAAAAAGTAATAAAAACCAGGTTGGTACCAAAATGGTCTCCGCTCAGTATTTGGCCGTGCCGTCTTTAAGTGGACGTCACGACCACTGGTATTATGCGGATGCCAGGTGTTGGTGGGGTAGACAGACTGTACCACAAGTACGTATTTTGCGAATTTTTAACATATTAGGTACATACATTTTCCTACAATATAAAATTAAAAGTGTGTGTTTGGGTGTGTGTGTGTGTGTGTGTGTGTGTGTGTGTGTGCGTGCGTGTGTAAATATTATAAATATATATATATATTATATAAAAAGATAATTAAATAGAGTGATATAGTTTATATGATTACTCATTCCTTTGTGTTTCCAGAAGATGTTTTTTATATTTTATTTTAAAAGTTTGAACTAACAGGACATTTTTAATCGGAGGGGGGATGTTATTCCAACATTTTGTCGCAGAGTATTTAAAGCTGCCACGAAATGCAGCAGTGTTATATGGAGGACATATTAATCGATCAGTAATTCGAGAGTGACGCTGCGTAAACTTTAATTTATTAAATAAATATGATGGACTTTTATTTCGGATAACTCCAAATATTAAAGTTGCAAAGTGAAGTGTGCGCCTTGACTTCATGTTTAAAAGATTACTTTTATTTAAATAAGGTGTAACATGAGCTCTGGGAGGAATCGTGAAGCAGTACCTCGCGCAAGAGTTCTGAACTCGTTGAATGAGTCTATTGGTCCGCTCTAATAGACATCCGCCGATCACTGTATCACCGTAGTTTAGTTTTGATAAGATTAGGGATTCGCACAGATGTATACGTGTTTCTTCGCTTAAAAACTGTCTAATTTGGTATAGCACTCTCAGTCTATAATTACACTGCTGTACTACATTAAGGACGTACTACATTAAGGACATTAGGAAGTGTAACTTAACGTTTCAATGTTCTTTGTTATTTGATATTGAAACCTTTCTTGGAATTATAATCATACATCATCAAAAAATAAAAAAAAGATTTGCTGTAACATGTTGATCCAAACTTGAAATGACTGAGTTAATATTTTGAAAAAAATATTCGCACAGAAAGGACATGCCAACTTTAATTAAAAATTTGCATTAAATAATATTAAAGCTTTAATAGTATTCTGGCTCATAAGTTTTCAGTACGTACTTGATTCATTTTATTGACCATGACTCGCGCTGCTATTTGTAATAGTAAATTGATTTTCATACCAAGCATCGAATCAAGTAACAATTAGTAATATTTTTATGGCCGCATCGCATAGCGTTGTTCAGAGATACAGTTAACACGTTCGATGCCAAGGAAAAAGTGAACTTTTCCATTCAGGCCATGGAGGACAAGGATGGGCGGCACTAAATACTTACCGTACGGGCCGCGTCGGACACAGATGACCGCGTGTCCTACTTGTTTTCAAACCCCGCTATTGCGCCAACGGACAGCAATTTCATAATAATTTGCTCAAGAACTGACCCGCGCGGCTCTCTAGTTTGTCGTATATAACTTGGTTCTTAAAAAAACATAAGCTTAGTAAAAAAAAGAGATTTTTGACACTCAGCTGTAGCGTGCATCTTACTGTTACGGTTTACGTATGGAAATCAATAAGAAAAGATATACTAATAAATATAAATGCATAAAATGTATGTATTATATGTATTTATATTTATTAGTATTCGTATATCTTATATGTATATCGAGCTACATATACAGGGTGTTAGGTAACCCGAGGGACATATTTAAGGAGAGTTTTCAGAATCCGATTTGGAGTCCAATTCTGGACTCACGACTGGAGTACTGGAGCGTAGAGATGGACGATATACACCGATGTATTTAAAACAATGAATGTTTTTTAATCATGTATGTATCGTATTGAACCCATGAATTGTTATTTTATTACTTCAACATCAAATAAATATCGATGTTTTTTATTTTATGCATCGAAAATGCAATCTATTAAATAATACGCTCAAGTTTCGTGAATCGGAACGTAATAATCACAATTAAGTCAACGTTATAGCGTTTTCACACGAGCAACAACACGACAGACACTGCACTGGGTCAAAGTACCCACTTTAATAATAAGCTTTAGTAAAGTACTCACTTTGACCCAGTGCAGTGTACCCACACTGTATGAATATAGGAGCAAGTGTCTTTGCCAAAATCGACCCAGTGCGGTGTCAATGTTGGTACACTGCACGAATAATATACAGATGAAGTCCCCATACCAACATCGTCGTTACATGTAAAAGTAATCTTAAACTTGACTCGCCATTTTTTTTATAAATTTTCCTAAGAACATCAGACTTAGCTGTATTCCCTAATGTGAGTATGTCACATCAAACTTAGCTGTATAGGCTATATTGCTATCCAGCACAGTAATATAGCCTATACAGTCGAGTATTTGGCTGCTGTTAGGCCAGGGACTTATCAAACTCTAGTGTCTACTTTTATAAATAAGATCACCCTCTAAGAAAGAAAAACCTTACAAATGTCTGAAAAATCGACATAACATGGATGCTTCTTTTCATTGCATCGGAAAAAACATCGTTTTTTTTAAATATCCCCCCTGCTGGTGCACAAGCAGCGGGTGAATCAGGAGACGCCCGTACGCGGGGCGCTAGCGGGCGGGGGTGGGCGGCAACGTGACCGCGTGGCCTGGTAAAACGGTTTTTTGATTTTTCGCCGGCTGGGGCCATGGGGGTCACTGTGGTGCGACGCTTAATAATTCGTAATAAAAGGTCATAAATAACTCAGTATTATTAAAATGTGTTATTTTCGCATATTAGCTTAACAAATAATCCAAAAAAACGATCGACGAAAATTGGAAGTTTCAGGGATTTTTACTTGGCTCAATGGGAAATAGTAGTGTCGCCCATCTATGACCGCGATGGCATCGAACGTGTTAAATGAAATAACAGTATTAAATGTTCATATTAAAGTGTTTAATAGAACTGCAGTTTGCCGACAGGCATGCAATTTACTTTATTGAGCGGTTACCATGCCCTATACTAATTAAATCTTCATAAGGTATGTACAGTATATTTCATACATTTACATTCTTCAGAATGTGAGTCGTAATATTAACGTGACGTGACGCGACGTTTCCTTTTTTTCCTTAGCTGATTTTTTAGCCATTTTAAGTAGAAATACAGCCAGTCAAATTTGTTAACAATGTGCCTTTTTATCATTTTATTAAAGATGTATCTGACTCTCGCGTATTGTATCTATCATAAACATGCTTCAGGTCATTTGAATTGTAAATCTGACTTTTCCAATAAAACAATCAGTTGTTAGCTACAGAATTACCTCGAAGATTCTTCGCCATCCAGTGCTATACTTAGCATTTTACGCTATCCGGTGCCACAGATACATTTTGGAAATAATAAATATTACACTACCAAAAATAAAATACACACTCAACGCACAATATCATCTCACTGTTTATTCATCTATACTATGCCAGCTTTGTCAATAAAGTCCCATGTTTATTATATACAAATAGTAATTAAAGCGGTTATTCAATGGGCGCAATCGAAACGTTCTTTGTACGCCGCGGTAGGTAACTTTACTACTCGATCGGTACAGTTGCGATAGCTGAACAAATGACCATGATTTATCTGATTGTACGTTAAAGCAAAGAAGTATTTTACTGTGTTTTCTGTGCATTAGTTAATGAGATCAATTCTAAATCTGATGAGCCTTTATTGCGGGATAAGTAAAATAAAATCTAATGAATTTACGCACTTGATATTAAAATGCGAAAGCTTGCGAAGATTGATGTTGTTGTCGCTAAAAGTATGGGTGTGGAGTTTTGGACAAAACATTTGAATTTTTGACAGAAATCGATGATGATGACAATTTATGGTATAAACTAGCGGGCGCCCGCGTGGTCCCCGTTCCCGTGGGAATATCGAGATATCCTTTCTTAGCGGATGCCTACGTCATAACATCTACCTGCATGCCAAATTTCAGCCCGATCCGTCCAGTGGTTTAGGCTGTGCGTTGATATCTATCTATGTCAGTCAGTTAGTCAGTCAGTCAGTCAGTCACCTTTGAGTTTTATACATATAGATTAGAATTAAAATCTAACAAAAATATAAATATCATTTGAACGTATATTATTTTCTGATAAACTGTCATTGTAACTTCGTAACTATTTAGCGCGTTTCGTAATGTAATGACATCTCCCACCGTCTCCACTTAGCTGAATGATTTATTTTACTAAAATCAACAACTTGATATCTTTAATTTCAATCTTATACCAGTTAAAATAGAGTCGACAATCATTTGGTCTTCGCAAAAAACCGTTAACTTAACGTTGAACTCCGTATATTGTAGACCTCTTTGGCTAATTATTTTACAACGTTGTTGCAATAATTCAAAGGCTAGCGCCGGGGACTAGGTTGACGATATTCTTGGAAAACCGTCTCAGAAAAGTCTTTATCATTAGAAAAACTAATTCTATAAGGAGGAAAGTGCACGTACCAAGTGTAGTCAGTCGTTTCTCCGGTCAGACAATTAGCTTTGTTGTTTGGGAACGGGATACAACAATGTATCGTTTATATTCGTCATAATGTTTTACTGCAAAAACGGCACTAGTAACTTATTAGTTTGTCATAACAACATTTTGTCTTCGATGATTTAAGGACCGGCCGTGTGAATAGTGTTTGCTTTGTACTTCAACAACTATGTATAAGATACATATTTTTATTTTTTACAAATTGGGGTGCGTGGTTTACTAATTGGAACAATTTGTGCAAGTTTCTTTTCCGTCACCACTAAGCATGTTATGACGCATAAACGCATTCTCCTCCGAAAAAAAAAGTGCACAACGCCGCTAAAGAAGTTTTAACTTCAAAAAGGTTCCATCCTATCCTATCCCATTGACTCTTCATCAGTTGGAGAAAATCGGGTAATTTAGTAGGACAAAAGTCTTTAGTCCCGAGTACCACACGCGGCTCGCTAGGATATTGGTAATGATGCTTGTAAATCATTACCCTTTGCAGAAAAAAATATTCCATTATTAGTCCTCTTTACTATGCCCTTTTAAGGGCATTAAATATTTTGGCCTTCCTACCGGGTGTTCGTCTAATGACATTATTTGTTTGTGTTGATATTAGGTATTCATTTTTGAAATAATTTCAAGTGACCGCTATTTTTCAAAATCAAAATAACGGACCAGGCAAGCCTATCCGCCTGCTGGAATAACACACATTACACACATGAGCAATCTATCTTAGGCTACATTTGAACTATGATCGCACCGCTGCAGTGTGGAACGGCTTACCGCAATCAGCACACATGTGTAATAGGACGAGGCGTGATTACAGTGCTCCGAATAACTCGAACAACTGAGCTGTGTTATTGTGAATATTCTGGATGACACGATTCCAGTGGTTATAGGATAATTATGCCAATGATATTTTATTACATTGTGATGCATGGGATTGTCATAGGAATAAATTTTCGGAACCGTTTTTTTGTCACATTCATAAATCATTTTTTTTTGTCGTAAGATTTGTTATAATATTCTATTTGACGTTTATATTCCACGTGCTTTTTAGTCGTTGTTTTGCTGCAGCAGAGCGCTTCACCTTTTTAGTAGTACCACAGATAATATAATACTAGTAGTAGTACTATCGATTTAGGTATGCAAGTATTTTTTTTTATATTATTTTTAAAGTGACCGTCCGCGACGAAGATGGTACTATTGATTTGAGTTTCGTTCATTACAATCGTAAAACTTTTGATTTGACAAAAATAAACTCCATTAATCTATTGTACTACTTAGATATAATCATTTTACAGCGGGAAAACAACGACTCAAAATTCAAATCGCACGACACGTAGTTTAGTGTTCTTCTGATTAATATTACTTAAATATGTAGTATATTTATAGTGATGTTCTTTTTTATTTTGATTTAAAATGTATGTAATGTGTGTTTATTTTTATTGGATGTCCACCGCTGAATATATTATCCTCCAGCAATCCATAAAGCATAGCCGCAATTTACACACGTCTTGCATGCATGAAATACCTAACCACCAATCTATGTAGTTCTAGGTTAACAAATTAAGTGATACTTGAATATATTGACTTGTCCGTAGAACAAAGTCAGAATTGTCAAAAACAAGCTAATTAAGCTGCACGGGTTAAGTTCAATGAATACTCTATACTGATGTGAATATGTTTAAATAGTTGTAGCATTGTGTACCTTGTAAAATCTATGTGATATTGTAAGATCTATATCAAGCCAACAACACGCCTGATGGTAAACAGTAACTATCGCTTATAGGCGCTTAAAATGCCAGAGGCATAACTCGCGCATCCTGGACCCTGTAAATCGAAGAAAAAAAAACTTTGGCAGCAAAAAAAGTTTCTTCCAGCTGCCAGCACCATCCCCACTCCAAGTGAGCTCTGAAGACCTTACTCACCGACAGAAACATAGCACAACATTTATGAATTAAGTGCTACTTGACTGTGTTCTTCTGAAAGGTGAAGGTGCTTCCCCAGAGGAGCAACTCAATCGATTGTAAGGCATCGTTCACACCTAACGTATCGTCCGCGGCCGACTGTGAGTATGCTCCAAGTCAGTATGTAAACGTATAGTCGGTTCAGTGTGAACGACAAGTTATATATAATTATATACATATAGTATAATATGGAAAAGCGATAAACTACGTAACGCGCGCTCACAGTCAGCGGCCGATACGTTTGGTATGAACGATGCCTAACAATCACTATGCTCTACCTCTCTTGAATAGCATGAAGTAGGAATTTCTACGAGTAAATTCATTTGTACCACCATATAAAACAGAAACCCTCTGTTTCTATTCCATTAATGATGCGCGTTTGGCAGAAGTGTACACATTACGGAACAAGCGATACCAATTTATCCGGGACAATGTATTTATTTATCTTTAGCTCGCCTGCTCATTTTGTGGATTTCGTGTTCTTGTATGATATCTTCTTTATTTTTCTGTGACATTTACGTATATAAATTTATTTGTTTTAATAAAACATACAGAGAGCTATAGTAATTTGTGGTCCTATTTATGAACTTTATCAAAAGTATTCAATTGTTGAATTGTGCATTATAATGTCACATTATCTATTCTTTATCTATGGAAAAATGTATTCAAGTTTATTACTTACTATGTTTATGCAATGAATTAATATAACTGGAAACGTAGTATTTATTGTTCTTGTTGGTTAGTCAGAAATTTGAAGACTCATGTTGCTTTTTGCACATTATATTCCTAACAGGAATATTGGGATGTGGGTCGGATTATTGCCACAAGCCACGCCCTGGCTCGTCCCTTTCAGTTGTGAAGGGAAACCGGGGAGCTTACGGGGCAAGGGAAAGCTTCTTCCGAGTCGCACACACGGCTGCAAGTCACCATTAGACTGCAGGTATGGTGCTTAATCGCATGCAAGAAAAGGTAATATGTTAAGGTAAGGCTGTTTGCTATGACATAATTTTACACACTTTTAGATCGAAATTATTCAAAAACCTACCAACTAAAACTTTCAATGTCAACATTGAGTCTGTTTACCATCTTCTTTCATATTCTGTAAAGAGCGACATTACAATAACGCAATTGTAATGGAACAGTGAAAAAGGAATTTCATTCCATAAATGTGATTTTAATATGCCCACTAACATACCTGTGTATTCTCGTATTTGCATGCACTATAGATAATGTGTGTACTGTGTACACAGCGGAACGAATTCAGTTTAAGTAGACACAGCAAACACTAGTCGCGGACGAAAACGAAACCGAGAGAATTAAAAATGCAAAACGGAGCCGTCATCGAGGTTTCTCCTCAAATTTTGATTTCTCTCGGGGTGTTGTTTTACTGAGGTGCAATAGAAAGTCTTTTTAGTGGCAGTTCAGTTTCGCGCTCGAGTAATGTTTGTGTTGGTGTGCTAGCTCTACTGGTTTTCTTTATAAAACTAATACAAGTATGTTGCTGAATGTGATAAAGCACAGCTAAAAAACAAATTACGTAAGACAATTGGTCCATTTACATACATTCTAACTTCCTGAAATCGTGGAAAAATGTAGTATTTTTAAGAATTATCTTTTGCAAGCCAAGCAGTATCAGCATTTCACCTGATGGTGAAATGCTGATGCTGCTTGGCTTGCAAAAGATGATTGAATGATATGGAATGATTTCCATACTGATCTAACAAGACCTTAATTGTGTAGTTATCAAAATCGTTAATAATTCTACGACTTTTTTAACGCTAAAATACAAACTTAATCGCAAATAGTAACAGTCAATTTCTAATATTTCGTTCTCCGTTCCTATGTTGCCTGAAATGGATCAGCATCAAGTTTTATTTTATTATATTTTATTATGTCGATCTCTTTCCCATTATTTTATTAGAATTCATGTTACTAAGACCCAATATAAAACTCGATCATAGTTTTTGACACACCCATACTGAATTTTACACCTTAGCTTGGCCGCTTGGGTACGAGAGTATCTAGATAATATAAAGCACAATAACTGTAATAATTAACAGACAGATTCCAACTACATTTGCTAATGTCTACGATTGATATACTAATCAGAATAGGAGCCAAACTATTTTTAATTCTTGTACTTTGTGGTGTGATGGGGCATGTATCTGCCACAAGCGAAAAATAAATTAGTAAAAGGACAACTATTTTTTTAAATAAAAAACGAGGCAAACGAGAAAACGGTAAATGGTCGCTATCGCCTTGGATATTTTGTAACAACATAGGCATCGCGTATGCGTTACCGGTCCTAAAGTTTACCGGTAGGAAAGCAGAAATGTTATGCGTTTTACTAATTTTTACTCCAATTGTATTTAAAAGACACAAGTCTTGGGCGTTGCACAAATGTAGATACTTTTGTGTTTAGTATCAGATAGCAGCCACCGGTGAGTGACATCATGAAATCCGCCCTGTGGTTCAGCTTGACTTAAGTTTCGCGGCATTTCACGTTATACCGCTTGAATACCGCTGGAACCTACTTAATAAAGCCCTACGTCTGTTATAGTATGTAGCTAATAATATATTGTATGCATCACTGAATCTTTTTAAACCAAAGGACTAACTTGTTATGTTTGTAGGCACCGAAGTTCAAGTAAAGGAGAGGGCTTATGTCTCTCATGCGTTAAAACACGGATTGAACATAGCCGGTTACGCGGCGGAAGCCATCATAGTAAAGTAATGTAAGAGAGGCAACAGGCGTAAATAGAAACTAGGGAAATGGGCTTATTGGAAGTATCCGGGATCTTAGCTTTACAGATTTTGCAAAGGTCACGGAATAAAGGAGTAACGCTTGAAGTACTTTATACTCGTATATTACTAGCATGGGTTTAGAAAGTAGTTGAATGAAAGCTGCAATGTCTCTAATATTTGATCCTTTTGATATTAAAAGATAACTGAGTAAAAAAAAACTTGAATTATTTTATGTTAAGAAGCTCGGGCCTATACTATCTTAAATATTTAATTTTCTTTACTTGGAATTATGATCTTAATACGTTTTTTTCACTTTTACTTTTAGTTCACTTAACGTAAAGTTAAGTGAAACTAATTACGATTATTTTAAAAAAAAGTGATTGACAAAAAAACATTATAATATAGCCTTGATTCTCAAAGTAAGCGGCCAAAAAACTTGTGTCATGTCAAAAACAACAAAAATACATCACAAATACGTAATATTTACATCCTGATACACTATTACCAAATATAGAACCACGCGAATGTTTGTCCTTAGTTGATAGAATAGATAGGCTGGGTAGTGACCCAGCCTAATATACCCTGCGCAAATGCGCCACGAAACAAACGAAGTCGAATAATACCTATTCTTTAAAAAAACTGGATTTATTTCTACAGTGCCTGGGTAAAACAGGGCACCTTACTCACATATTCGCGCGAGTTGTACCTTGTCGGGTGCGATGGAAGCCGTCATCGTAAGCCGACGGGCGTAAACAGAGGCTAGAGAAAGCGGTTTATTGGAAATAGCCTATCTTCGGCTCAGTTTTAGAGTATTCGCGTAGGCCGGCCGACCGTTTCAATTAGTCACGCGTATCGACACAATGATACTGGATGTTATGACTGTAATAATGTCGTTTTATGACTTTACAGCGCAATATGGGGCTGCTTGAAATAGATAAAGTTGTTTATGGTTTAAGAATATTGCTAGCTGTGGCTTTGATTTGAATTTATTTGTTTTATTTAGATGCTTAAAACAAAGTTAAATATTTATGGAAATATTGTCGTAGGTACAGATAGTATCCTAAAAAATAAAGTAGACATCAAGACTGGGAGTTGTCAGCGTTAAGTTGCAAATCCTACTACTTGAATTTTTTAAGACTTGATAATTTTAAAAGAATAGGCATCTGACACAAAGTCGACTTTCAAAGATAATTATAGCCTAAGTTAAATGGAAAAACGCGTAAAAGTATCCTTTTCAGACAAGTCTTTACTGATTTACAATTTATAGACAATAAAAGACGTTACCTTAAAAAATCTGTTACGATCGTAACAGATTTTTAATTTCCATAATACATAGTGTTGCCCAAATGCAAGAACAAGACGAGACTTAGCCAGTCTTGGTCTTGGTCTTGCGCCAATACACCTGGTCTTGGTCTTGGTCTTGGTCTTGCGCCAATACACCTGGTCTTGGTCTTGGTCTTGCGCTCCCAGTCTTGGTCTTGGTCTTGGTCTTGCAGCAAGAGTCTTGCAAGTCTTGCAATTACCTATTAGTCTATTACTATTTATTAAAGTTTACTTTAAATCTTAGAAAAACGTATTAGAATTGGAACATTGTGAGCTTGAATTAACATAGCCATAGTAAAGATCAAGCAGATTAATAAATAACTGAAGATTTGATAAGAAATTCGAAAAATCAACTGACCTATATGTCGCTTTCCATGAAAGTAACTGTTTCTTAATAAACACGTGCGCGTGTATCATAACCATGTACTTCCGAAAAGCGGCAAACTTTGAGAAGTACATAAGTACAAAACCTTTGATGCCGCATTATCAAAGTGCCGATGGTTAAAACATAACTATGCATGCACTCAGTTTGATTTTAATAGATATTTTTTTATTCGCTATGTTTATGGTATTAGTCGTAATGCGCATAGGTCCAGTTTTTCATATTCTTTGATACAGTTTTTTGCGTCTCATAGAAGTCCTAAGCGTACCTACCTATACACCGAACTGTTACACCTAACTACTCAGTGAAATAGCGCTAAGTCCTAGCTGCAAGACGCAAGAGTCTTGCAGGCTATGTCTTGTTCTTGCTCAAGTCTTGCACGGTCAGTCTTGGTCTTGGTCTTGCTAAAAATACGCGGTCTTGTTCTTGGTCTTGGTCTTGCAAAAACGCAAGAACAAGACCAAGACTGAATTTGGGCAACACTAATAATACAGATCATTTGACATGATTCAATTACATTGTTTGTCAATTTAAAAAAAGAAGATAACAATTCATAATTCATCGGCATCCTTTTTTATGAGCTCGCGATATTTACGATATTCGCAATGACCTTGACAGTTTCTACTGTACCTACTCGCAGTCTGTCTTATAGAGTGTAATAAGGGATCGTCGGCCGCTTTTAAAGGAAAATATTTTGCCGTGAAAGGTAAGCTTGGTTGCACAAAGTCATTTATACAATTCGTAAAGAATTTGGCTTGGTATAATTAGTTTTGCGGCTGGGTTGCTCTGCCTTTGCGCGCTTATTAAAAATGCTTACATACATTCTGGTTTTGAAATTGTTGGATGTTACAGCGAATTACACTGTAGTTTGCGGCTTTGTTTTAAGATAAAGTCATATTCTCTACGGTTTATGTACATTTATAATACCTCATTTATGCTGTGCAGCTTAGTAGAGTTTTAGATGTTTAGTACTAAGCATCGCACATTAAATACCTATTTTATTACAGACCGAAAATGTTTTAATCCCGTTGCAAAATGGAACAATATCTACAAGAACTACATTAACCACTCCGATTGAACACTTTTAAATTAACAATTTTTTCTAACTTGTTTGCTACGTTACCATTTTTAGTATGGTTGGGAACAATTATTTTTAGATTGTATCAAACTGGCATGACCAAAATTGATTTGAAAACATTAAAAAATACTGTCTTCCAAGATAAGTGTTAACAAAACATCGTAAGAAAGACCTCCCTTGCGTTCCTGCAAGAACAAAACAATACCTCCAAGCTCGTCAGACGAGATCCACCATACCTGTAACAATGAGGAATAAAAACAATTAGTAAACGCCTTTGTTACTTCATCAAATGGCGTAACAATATATTAGCCCCCGCATCATTGTTAAAAGTAAATCATACGACGTGGGCGCAGCGTAAACTGTTATACACTTGAATTCAAAGACTTTGAAATCAGAGGACCCTACAATATGGCAGCACATAGAGCGATGTTTCCTGGTTAAGTGTCCCTATGTGGCATAGGCCGTAGTAACCGTATAGCATCAGGTTAGTTGCGAGCATTTCTGCTATCTAAAGACTAAACTATTCACAAGTGTAAAGGCACTCAATGCCAGTTGAAACTCAACAGAAAACTAAAATCGAAAAATAAAGATTGCATTGATTTAAATATCAGATTGAGATCTTAATCTTATTGAAAATCTCGAGTTAAATAACGCACCTTGTATGTATATTTAGATGTTTTAATTGCAATACTTGACAATTAATTTACTTTTTTTATATTATAGGGGGGCAAACGAGCCAGTGGGTCACCTGATGATAAGTGATCACCGCCGCCCATAAGCACCCGAGACCCCCTTGGGGTCGCAGGCGCGTTGCTCGCTTTTTGATGGTTTACATGTCGTATTGGTTTGGAAACACCGCTGCGGGAAGCTGGTTCCATAGAACAGTCGTACGCGGCAGAAAATGTCTGCGGAAACGTACGGTAGAAATTGTCCAGGTGGTTTGGATGAAACTGCATTTTATTTTAATTGTCTCATACATACTCGTAAATGATGTAAAGCTGTCTACTATAATAACTTTATTTGACAACGGATCCTTACGGCTGTTATCGTTTGCAGAATACCAAAAGTAAATTAAAATACATAAATCTTAATAAAACAGATAGTTTAAAAGCTGTTTCTTTATAAATAAAAATATATTTGTAGTAAATCTAATAAATCTATATTGTCAATTGCAAACCAATAAATCGAGTCAAGAATTCAATAAATTGATCAACTCTGACTAATAATACAAGTCAACAGCGACCCATATCAATCCATAAACAACGCTAGCCCGAACGAAACGCAAGATTAAAAACGTGTTGTTAAACCTTTGCCTACACTATAAAAGTCAGGACTCAAGTCACGTGATATACGACTGTGAGTACCAGCTTTTAGGCCATTCTTTGTTTTCGGATGTTAGAGGTAAACTAAAAACAATGCTGTGTATAATGCCATTTGATTAATGATCTGGAGGGTGTACCTGCCAGGCAAGAGAAAACAAAAGATTCATTTTAGAAGCCTCTTTGCTTAGGTGGCACGTAACGTGGGTGAGTGTCATGTGACAATGGTTCACTTCTGGGATTCGTATTATTTGCAGAAATAAAACTGTCAATATTTTATTATTGCGCAACGAATACAGTAAAAGGGCAAAGTTTACGTGGTTGAAATAGATTTCGACTTGTTATTTGATATTACGAAACTTAAATTAACTTGAAAGATATTTATAAGTAGTATTAACTTACTTATGTAATGTTTATGAATTTCGAGAACAACAAATGTCTTAGGATGATTTTTTAGAACATTCGTAGGTATTAAATTTATTTAAAATTGTGAAAAAAACTTCCAAATTAATATTTTAGATGTTTTATGTAGGTATTTGATATTTCTCTATTATACTTTGTTGGTCATCCTCATTATAGGACTAATACCATAGACGTAAAAATATGGGACTATTTGGGACTATACTATACTTTTAGTACAACGTCGGATTTGGTATGCATTTTAGAATAAACAAGTAAAAATAAAGCTCTTATCACTTGAAATCTGACTCAAACCTTCTTTGAGAGTTTATCCATATTAAAATCTTTAAATGACACTGTTTTTATATTATAAGTGCATATCTTACCTCCGTGCATTATTAATGCGGTGGACCCAAATGAATACAAATGATGTTCAAATATGACATTTCGTGCGTAGGTGACAGGGTAAAAAATTGTTTTACACTGTGATACGGCCGAGATGCCCGCAGTGGTAGGGTTGTCAAGAGTCGAGATGTTGACTTATACGTCATGCTAGTGGTATACCCCATGAAACCATTTGTTTTTAATAGGCCTCTTGGCAATGCTGTGCAAGTAAATGGAGAAGTGTTAGAATTATCTAAAAATTAATTTAAAAAACAAACAAAAATTTAAATAATATCGAAAATATGACAAGTCATGGGTAGACGGTAGTCTACGAGTCAATACTTAAGAATTTTGACAGTTGAAAAGGAGCGAATCGTGAATAACAGAATAGGCGATGGTTAAAATTTAAAAGTCTCATAGTTTAGAGAAAATGTTTTTTTATGCCTGTACTTTTAAGTAGGTTTATGTTTCTTTATGGAGAAGTTCATTTATTAATTTTATTATGCTATATAACAACATCAAGTCAGATGTCATTTCATTATTGTACTTTAGTGTACCTACATCATAATTATGAAAAAGTCGCAGTATCGCAGCCTAAAACCTCATAACCATTTTTGAAAGCATAGAGAAGTCTAGAGTGAATAGACTCTATTTGGGTAAGATGTATGTATGTAGGTACTATGTACCGCATCACACTAACCATCCGGTGGTTTTGAGCATACAAAAAAAAATCTACGTCGCCTTGGCATCCCTACATGCAGGTAACATTCGGCTGGCATTCCGACTCTTTGTTCGATCTACGAATGTCGTTTGCCC
The DNA here is from genome assembly GCA_949319885.1 of Mecyna flavalis. Lineage (NCBI taxonomy): Eukaryota > Metazoa > Arthropoda > Insecta > Lepidoptera > Crambidae > Mecyna > Mecyna flavalis. The sequence continues at coordinate 9,614,680 of OX439426.1, forward strand.
ACGCGCTTCCGGATGCGTTACAAATCTAAACTGTCTGAACCGTAACTGTTTCGTCCATTAATTCGGATCGCATTGGTTGTTAATATCCTACGCTATTACGTTTACCATGACAAAGGGATTATACCGGGTCAGCATCGAAGGTTATCAGATTATACTTCAATATACAATACGTTGTTGCTATAAAAATAAAATCTACGAAGTTATTTGCTAATCTGATTAAGATATGACCTTATGAGAGTCACTGTATTAAACGGCCATACATATCTTTCGAAATGGTAATAAGTATTCGCTTATTGTAAATTGTAAAGCTATGTGTGGTCTGGCTGTGTTAAAGTTTTAAAACAGGTAATCAAACGAAATAACGTAATAGCAGATAATATTAATAGGTTAGTTATAGCCGTTGATTGTAGTAGCACAATAAATAAGAAAGTTTTGCTGGTTGTTTTAATGTACACTCTATATTAATTAGTTCAAGCTTTTGATCTATACTTTGAAATTCGATTTATTTAGTTTGATGAAAATACTTAACTTGTATTATCACTTTGACACTCTAGCTGTTCAAGTGATCCCGGTGTCATGTCCCAAGTTCACATAAAAACACAGCATGCATTTTGTCCTTACTTTTAAGAAAGTAAATTGAAATAAAATAAAAGCAATGAATAACTTTAAGATATTATTCACTCCGCCACTACTTTTATTTTATTTTATGCCGAAGTTAGGTCAATAAAAACTGCTCGCCATACAGTTTCAATTCAATCCAACTGGTATTTCCTTAAGCGGCGAGTGGCTCCGGTTTATGGCACGAGCACCCTGCGCACTAACACCGGTTTACGATCGCACCCCCACTTCTACCGTCTTGTTCCGAGCGAGACACTTAAAAGAAACCCTGCATCATGATGCCATCTATAGGGATTAACCGTCTAGTCTGCCGATACGGGGTACTTGTCAATCTTTGTTGTCTGAACTTCGAGTCTCAATTTTAATGAGATGTTCCGAATTTGGACAATTTTAAAGGAATTTTTTGATCAAACGAAACATTTGAAACAGCTGTGTGTTCTGAAGTGTTTAGACTTTACTGAAACTGACAAGTAAGTAATTTAATTTTTTTTCGCCCTATACTTTTTTTTAACCGTTGATCCGTCGTGTTTACTGATTTTAACTTTGAGTTACTTATTACTATACATAATTAAAATTAATTGATTTTATCTAATTTGGATATAATCGTTTATTTCGAGGACTAATTTCATTCTTTCGTAATTATGATTTGACAGATGTCCTTTGAAGAATTATTCATACTCGTATTCATTATGTATACGTTAAATATATATATTTACAGTATACCTGTTTACATAATTAAAGGTATTTTGAAATGCTACATGTAAAATGTTGATATAAGCGATTCTTTCCAGATAAGCATTAAAACTCAATTATTGAGGCACTCTTGACCATGTAAGCTTCGTTGAATGAGCTGCAAGTACAGTGTAGGCTCATCTAACATTAAAACCTGTACCCTAGTCCTGTAATGATTCCCACTTTACCCACGGTGAGAGTAGTACCCGATTTTGAAAAAGCTCTATCACTTACCAAAATATTTAGGTTTATCAGGGGATGCCTGTCTACGAAATGGATTGTTTATATACGAAGTCTCTTGTTGAGACATAAAATCTAAAGCAAAAAAAATCACGGAATTTTCAAACCACTGTTCAACAGCGATGGTCAGGTAAAGATACTGAACATTGTTTGCATATTACGCCTTGTATTAAAACCTACGTAGTATCTTAACGTTTTCACACTTTGCAAGCATTTACCATTTTATCAACTGTAAAATTTTATAAGTACTGAAAACAAGATATAAAAAATACATTAACATTAATCTAATCTGGTCATTTCAATCCTACTCCGCAGAAATGTTTCTCGTTAAATTCCTGCGTAATTTTCGACGCACGCCGACTTTTCAAGAATTTAATAAATAAGCCTGCCTCAATTATTCTACGCAATTTTTTGGAAGCCATTCCAATGCTCGATGAAAATGTAAGCCGCTTATTTTTCCGTTTAATCTTCTCATTCGGCCCTTTTCAAAAGAGTTTATATTAAATCTCATAAAACAATGTCGGTGTGCATGGCCCGTTTGCGTCGGGGCGGTGGGATTGTGATGTGGCGTTTAATGATTTTAATTTTATTGCTGCGAACGTCTTCGCGAGCTGTCTTTGCTATACTTCTGACACGTGTTACAGCCGCAAAGAGCGTCGTAAAGTTCGTTATTGAAGCCATAAACCTTTGTTAAGAATTTCTCATTACGTTATAACATCTCGTAATACAGACAAATAAAAGGAATTTCAGCAGCAGATAGACTTTAGCGTGGTTTTAGCGAAATATTTGTATTGTATAATGAAGGTGATATTGCTCCGCCGCTGGCTAGTGAGGGTTGTTATTAGATAGCCCCGACCTTAGATTCAAACTTTGCTATTTTAAGCGGGGATTTAATTTAAATAATTGTTTTTGAGATTTGCATAGGTACACGTTCCGTCTGACATTAAAGTATTAAAGGAACTAAATGCTTTTGATAGTACAAAAGAAAATCGTTTGCTCGATTGATTCTTTTTCGTTTTGACTTTTAGTAGTTATTACGAGAAAACACAAATTAGAAACTTCGGAATTTGTTCTCTACCACGAATTTTTCTATCGATGATAAAAAACAATACTTACTAAGATAATACGCGAGTTTTACAAAACTGATTTATACGGACACGTTATGTCATTCTATTATGCCACTAAGTATAAGGTAACTATTTAGTAATCTGTAGTATAAGGCATATAGTCATCAATAAGTTATTTTTGAATCCAAACAGTGACACTGAGAACTGCAGCTTTCTCACACAAATACTCCAAGAAAATTGTAGGTTATTCCTTATAATTTCCAAGTAACAATAGACAAAAGAATTACAAGGTACATTATTAGAAATGTAATTTAACGAGCTTCAAAGTCCGTAAATGCGTTCCGAAAGCACCGAACCATTGACTAGCCCAATGTAAGTTATGTGAGAACTTTCCGAATATACACTTTGTTACCTGAAAGGGGTTTCATAAAACTGAATTATAGCCATAACCTTAACTTGGTCTCGAGGATCGCCATAAAGTAGCATCTTGGGTGCTCACAGGACACGTGAAGTCGGGTGCTGTTAAATTTTATGGAAACGCGACGGGATACAATGGGAATATGTAAATTAGGAAAGCATCTAAACCTACTGGACTCTTACTTTTGAAATTCGCCGGCCAGAATAGCATCATATAACCGTTGATTGTCAATATAACCAATATTATTCGAAGCTAAGTGTTACGTTACACGAATGCAGCATATTTGAGGATGGAGCGCGTCCTATCGTTAAATTGAAATTCATGCTCTCGTGTTAACATTCAGAATGTGCTATTCAGCTAAAAGCATGCAAGGAATATGGAAGACTGGAATTACCTTGGGATTTACTCTGCGTCATAATCATCCGTTAAAATGACAATAAAGATTCATCGATGGGTATTTTAGATAACATTATTGGTAAATAGGTGTCAGATTAAGTACACTACAATAAATATTAGAATATTAAACTGTTAGGACCTGAAAAACTGAAAATTTAGTCAATTCAAATTAATAATTTCGACGTTGGTTTTTGGTCAGGACCGATAAAAGGCGCAGGACCAATCATAAATGTGACTACAGAATATAAATAAACTGTTAAATGTTTTAAAGGAAACCGAGTCCGAAAATAGATTTAAGACCAGCGGGGAAATCAGTCTTTAAAGTGCGTCGTATAGCTAATATAGTCCAGTCAAATAAGACTTTGAAGGTTACAAAAATTCCCATAGAGCTGAAAATTGGTATGAATGTTCAGAATACTATTATAAATGAATTGTGAAAAGTCCTCATCAATCCTCCTTGTGCATTTTTTTTTATTGATGTTGAAAGTTTGCAAAAATAGGTTTTTCGCGTTTTCCAGCTAAACGGTTAGTTTTACAGGACAAATAGTTTAGACAAAATTGTAGATCATCCGATTCCCTACAAAAAATGTATCTACACTTTTATTCGTAAGTGTTGCCATTTCCGTGATATAGCGGTTGAAAGAATTGAAAAAAAAATATATCATTCGTAATATGCACGTTAATGTACTTTTATATACATTTTTGAACCGTTATACGAGTAAAAAGATGAGTCTCTATGTCTTATACCTACATACAAATTATAAAATTCTTAGAATATAAATGAACGTCATAGACTCTGCCCCTATTTTCATTTAACAAAGTGCATTTTACTGTTTTTTAAAAAAATATGCGCATTTCTGCTTTGTTTGTAGTCAACCTTTGGCTGAAAGTGGAGTGGTTACTGTTATCGCGGCGTGAAAGCATTAATTGATGCAAGTATTGAAAGAGGTGATGGGTTTTCAGAGTACCTGAAAGACCAGACATCTGTAAAAGTTTATGTGCAGCGTCGAAAAAAGTATACTCGAAAAAGTAGCAGTGATCCCAAAAAAAAACAAGAAGAAGCTGGTTCATCAAAAATAAGTCCTCCTCAAACTAGAGCAAGTGAACTAGCCGAAAAATAAACATCACTGATTGAACTACATTTTGCTTCAATCAGTGATGTTTATTTTGCGGCAATGAATTAAATGAAGAGTTGGAGAAGAAAAAAGCACTGCAGTACTGTCGTAAGATTTTTAAAGTGACTACACTTTCGTTCAAAGACAGTATTCTAACTATAGCTTAAACTCGTTGTGATGATGTAGCCAAAGCTGTTGCTGCTCGAATTGAATTTGACTATGATTTAGTTGCTGCCTAAGGCTATGATTTAGTTGCTGCCTGAGGCTAAGTATCATAACGATTGCTACAATTCTTTTTTGAAACCGACCACTGGGGGTAACGTAGGTTGTCCTCAAGATGAAGCTACAAATAATATACTCACCGGCAATGAAACTTGGCAACTGGGCTTTTTTCATACAAACATGGTCACTTTAGCGTCTCATAGATATAAAACTATTTGCAGCTGTGCAATGATTATTACGTCAATGGAGAGGCCAAACGCCCAATTTTTGAATCACAGTTTCAAAATTTGCCAAAAACCGCTCAATTATCTCAAAAAGGAAAACAATAAACCGAACTCAACGTTCCATACTACGATGTATGATGGTACTGCAGTACTTTTTTCTTCTCCAACTCTTCATTTAATTCATTGCCGCAAAATAAACATCACTGATTGAAGCAAAATGTTCACTTACTCTCGCTCTAGTACGAGGAGGACTTATTTTTGATGAACCAGCTTCTTCTTGGCGCCGTCTTTTCACGGCATCAATGCTACTTTTTCGAGTAGTTATACTTTTTTCGACACTGCACATGATTTTTTACAGATGTCTGGTTTTTCAGGTACTTCGAAAACCCATCATCTCTTTCAATACCTACTTGCATCAATTAATGCTTTCATGCCGCGATCAACAGTAACAACTCCACTTTCAGTCAAAGGTTGACTACAAATAAAGCAGAATTGCGACATGTTTTTTGAAAACACTGCCGTCTATAAGAAAAAAGGCCGCTAAATGACATTTGACCATTTTTCACTTTTTAATACCACTATATTTTAAAAAAAATTCTCTATCGATCTATCTAGGAACGGTTATTCTATCTTTCACCGTTTCCAAGATATTTTTTTTAAAAAAGCAGCTAAATACAGAAATAATATATTTTACATCGCTTAAAGGTGGCAAAACAGCTTTACTAGATTAGAAGGTAGCTAAATTACTTTAACGTTTGGATCGTCTGAACAATTTTACTATCAATGCTTAGCTAAAAAACAGTTCTAATTTTGCAAGAAGCTAAAAGGCAGCAAAGTATTTTTAGCGGCTTTCTAGCTTGGTAAGGTTCAAGTATAAAGAACCTTGCTTACATGAATAAAAAGCGGCAAAGCTCTCTTAAATAACTAAAAGGCAGTTAGAATCATTTAGCGGCCTTTAAGCTTTGCATTGTTTCTACTTTTACAATAAATAAACTAGTATAAAAATCCATGTTAGTCAGTACGCAAAGTAAAATACATAATTTTTACAAAGCTTTGCTTAACAAAAAAGCCGGTTAAATAGCAGTACATCGCTAAAAAGCGGCAAACTCACAAGCCCCCGCACCCCTTATAACGGGCACGCTAGGCTGGCGGGGTGCGGCTGTTTAGGGAAAAATAAACTAACTATACACGGATGAGGAAGTTCGCTGGTGTCGCGTTTCCCGCTAAAATCGTCACTCGACATGGCGGGAAGGTTTCCAAGGTACGTATTTTATTTAATTAACGAAGTTATTAAAAAAAAATTCTAGCTTTTATTTGGATTTCTTTTTGTTTACTGCAAAATAGTATCGAGGAGATCGACAAGCAGGCGGCTTATGTTCTTGAGTCAAGCTAGCCGTAAAATTTTTCTATGAGCTAGCCACTATGAATTGAAAACTGAATGCAGTCGAACAATATATTATTTATCTACATCCATACCCTTATATGTCTATTTTATAGTCAGGATCGATGAGCAAACGCCCTATATTTAGATATGAGTATCTGTTGCTGTATCTTAATGTTTACATTTTAGTATCGGTAACCGATACCTTAATTACGTTCAAATTTCGAACGTCTTCTTAAAAAGTAAAAATTAATAGGTTTTTTCGATTATCGAATTAGTCGATTAGTAATTTTATGTTCCATTCCTATACATTTAATTCGATGCTGAAATTATAACAATCGATTTGAGAATCGAAATCAACTCGAGTCTAGATTGTTTATGGATTTTAAAAACTACAAACGTCAGTCATTATGACAGTACTAACTTTTACATACAGATTATGTTGGTAACTAGGGCGTTTGCTCATCGATCCTGACTATAAAATAGACATATTATCATTATGAATGAAGATAAAGTTATGTATGTGACTGTACATAATTAGGCATTAAAATACTCATGTGATCCTTTTATGAAACTCACTTCGTTCGTTTCATAAAACCACATTCGTATTTTAACCCTCATTATGCAACAGCCACATAAATAACTATTCGTTCCTCAGTCAGATAAGACGTATTTTTAAATATAAATTAGGTACCTTCACAAAGTTAATTTACTTATTTATGTTAGATGTAGATATTTTTGGGGTCCATTATTTACGTTGAAGTACGGTATGTTTGCTCGAATTCATACATTATTTCACAGCTTATTAACGACAGACCTAATTGAACGGCCTTATTGGGGCAGTAGCTAAGGAATGTTGCTTTTGAATGGTGTGATTTGGTGTATTTCTTTTAAATTATTTACTTACTTAACTTACCGTATTTGATATAATAATAAATTAATAACTTATAAGTGGTTTATGTAACACGAAACAAAACCAAGTTAATTCTGAAATTTCTGATCATTCAAGTATTAATTCGAAAGACCACAAATTTTAAGGTGTTAATGAAAGAGTATACTGATTCTCTTATGTTGTGTAATGATTTTCTTTAATATTAAGGAAGAAGAATAACTTTTTTAAATATTGGACAACATCACATACATTGATCTGACCCCAAAGTAAGTAGCGTAAGCACTTGTGTTATGGGTATCAGAAATATATACTTAAATACAAATAAACATCCAGACACAGAACAAACACAAATGTTCATCACATAAGTCTTTGTCCTGGGTGGGATTCAAACCCACGACCCCTGGCGCATAAGGCAGGGTCACTACCAAATGCGCCATCGGGCCACTCAAGCCTATTTACTTCGTCTTTTCAGAGTTCATTTTCAGCCCTACGCGTAGTAAAGCTTGGCTTAGGTCGCTAAGCATATTCTTAACCTGCTCAGATGACTGTGGGAGGATCACGATGTCATCCGCAAAACGGAGGTGACTCAAACTCGGTCCACATTTATACCTTTATATTTCCAGTTCAAAGTTTGAAGACGTCTTCGAGTGCATTAGCAAAGCTTTGGTGATATAACATTGGCGTACGCCACTTTTAATAGGGATAGTTGTAGTACTACCTTGGACTTGGACAGACATAGTCGCTGACTGGTATAGGTTTTTCAGCAGGTAGATGACGATTTAAATCTTTGGGTAGATGTATCTATAGGGGTGTTGGCCCAAAAGGAGAGCGGGAACGAGGATGAGTCGTGTGCGCCTGGTGTAGCGCAATCGTCAACACCGAGTGGACCAGATGTGGTTACCGCACGCGAGTACGGTCTTAGGCCCAGGATTTGTTGTAAAAACCTTAGTCAACACCGCAACGCTGTAGTGAATCAAAGACAACTCAGTGTTCTACCCAGTCGAACGCTTTTTTGTAGTCTTAGAATGCAAGGTAAAGAGGTCGGTTAAACTCGCTGTTTTTCTGTATCACCAGCTGCCTTAGCGTGAATATGTGGTCTAACGTGCTGAAACCACTTCTAAATCCCGCTTGCTCTTTAGATTGGTGTTCATAGGAAGAATACTCGTACTTTATAAATTTGACTTAGTAGTGGTAGCGTCTACTTTGAAGGTTTTGTAAAAAAATAATGATGATTTTGCTAGCCTAAATAGCAGTTATATGAAAGGGTTTGATAATTTACCGCTTTTTAGCTATGCACAACTGTAATAAAAGTTATTAATAAATAAAAGTAAAGCAGTTAAGCCACATACACTTGGCTAAAAGGCGGCTATGTGTAGTTAGCCGCTTTATTGCTATGAATAAGATCAATATAACTGCTTTATAGTTATGTAAATGTGGCTGTTTTCGAAAAATTCACAACTATAAAGCAGTTAAAACCTTTTAGCCGCCATTTAATTTTGTACACCTTAAGTTATTTTTAAAAGTTTACAAAATTGAGGGGAAAATATGTGTTTAGTTTAAAGAATATTACCAACTGTCTAAATCAACAAATTTCATGTGAAAGTTAACAAAAAGACCTTTCTTTTGGTGTATGACACACATTTGTACATACTTTTATTAAGGAGTAGCATCGATTTGAAAATTTTGCCGCTTATTTGCTCAATAACTCAAAAGTAGTTTTTGTCATTTAGCGGCCTTTTAGTTTATAGACGGCAGAACAGTAAAATGCACAATCTTTGTTAAATGAAAATAGGGGCAGAGTTTTTGACGTTCATTTATATTCTAAGAATTTTATAATTTGTATGAAGATATAAGACATAGGGACTCATATTTTTACTCGTAAAACGGTTCAAAAATGAATTTAAAAGTATATTAACGTGCTTAATACGAATAAAATATTTTTTTTAAATTTTTTCAATCGCTATATCACGGAAATGGCAATACTTATGAAAAAAGTGTGGATACATTTTTTGTAGAGAATCGGATGATCTACAATTTTTGTCTTAACTATTTTGCTGTAAAACTCACCGTTTAGCTGAAAAACGCGAAAAACCTATTTTTGCAAACTTTCAACATCAATAAAAAAAAATGCACAAGGAGGATTGATGAGGACTTTTCACAATTCATTTGTAATAGTATTCTGAACATTCATACCAATTTTTAGCTCTATGGGAATTTTTGTAACCTTACTTCTATTTTAATACCTAATTTGACTGGACTAATAATCCATAGTCTCATTATTATAAATGCAGAAAGAACTCAGTCTGTATGTCTGTCTGTTAGGCATTAACAGGCACATCAAGAAATTCTCTAGCGAAGTACTCAAATGAAATGTAAACTCAAATCAAGTTTAAAGTATCAACAAAACTTAAGTTCTTAGCCACATGCCTCAGCATGACAAACGGATAGTCTCTTGTGAAGATGCGTCAGCAAAAATTACCTATTCTACTGTCACGTCCAGTAAGAGGATTATCACCTTCAAACTGATCTACCTCAATGCGTACGAAAACAATGCAATTGAAAATATCTTTTAGTGTATGAATATTTTATTTTATTACTTTGCCTTATTATTCAGATGATGTAAACCTGTCATACAACAATAGGCAGCAATGTATTTACTCAGCTCGTAGGCGTTTTTTACAACACTAATAATTATATTAGCCTACGTTTTTATCTTAGTATGGCTTAATAGTTTTGACAAATGACACCATCGTGATGTCAGTAATGTGGACTTTGAAAGTTTATGATGTCGTTGTTTTTACCAATTAACACTTTGGCTTGGAAAACTTTCAGTTTTAGAGAGTGAGGTCAGTCTGACAAGATTAGTCACCAAACGCTAGATTTATATTTTATCTTTAAGTGCTTAAAATCTGGCTCTGTGTTTAGTTCGGTAGGTTCTTAGTTTAAATAGTGTTAGTTAAGTACAGGTAGATTTATAGTTTTGGTACCTTTGTTGAGTCTAGTATTCATTACATAATTTGTTCTAAAACCTCAATGCTTTTAAGTTTAATTAATGTGTTGTCCAATATACTCACATTCTTTTTTGTAATACAGAGCAAAATGAGAATAAAAATAATTAATTCTAAGTAAAAGTCAATACATAGTAGGGAGCTTCGTTAAAATTATTTGAAGTCATAAAAATGCGAAGTAAATTTATATTTACTGGGTTATCCCAGTATTTTATTGCATAAAAGAACAAATAATTAAGATAATATTATAGGCAATTCTTAACATTGGCAACATAATTGTAGAATCGGACATAATATTATATGGTATCCAATTAGCATAGAGGCATTTACGGCTTGTTTGTACAAAAAGAGCGTGAAGTTTGCGAGACGCGCGGCGCCCGCGGCACTCGCGGCGCCGTCGGTCTGCGCCCACGCATGCGGCTTATCTGCCCTGTTCTCACGTAGAAATTTACACGTGCTCGCGGGGACCAGGCCATAATAACGCACTCGTCGCATTTTATCTGCTAGCGTACCAGCAGTACCCGTGCAAGAGACCATACGCCAGCACACGGACAACCGACAACACCCGTGGGACGACACACGCCGCAACTGGCGCATTTTATAACCTTTTTATTCCATTGTCACTCCGGCCGCAGCGACGTATCCGAGGGAAAAATAAATTTTACTCTTTATCTAAATGTCAAATCGTTCAGTTTCGATCGAATCAGTTTCCAAATAGTTTTAATAAATCTCCTTTTACGGCGACCGGAGCGGGCGGGTCGATACGGGGACGCATTACGAATTCATGCGGCGAGTTATCGTGTTTTGTTCTGTTGTGACCGCTGTGTCTGTTCGCGGCAACAATAGGTTTAATTGAAAGAGTGTCAATAAATTTGTCGGCGGTGGTGGAGCGGTCCTGCTTCGTCGGTGGTCCGATAGTAAACAGGATCGTCCCGCCGCGACACATCCCGGAGGATCGGACCCTTGTTCCGGATGGCGAGCGCTTGTTTTTATCTGCCGTCGTCTTCATTACATATATCTTCTAAATGTTTTATCGGTTCAAATCGATGCTATCTTGTCTAACTTAACGCCATTCTGTTGTTTAATGACGAATCAAATCTTTTAAGATAATAGGTTATTCTTGTTTTATCTTTGCTCGTAAAAAATACTCGTGATTCACCGTGGTAAGGGTTCAAGGGACAAAAAAACGTGTCAAAACGTCAAGCTTCTTAGGCTTGGCTATAATTAGTATCGTCCGTGTCAGTCGGATGATTGAACTGACAGGGAACATACGTATTTCGACAGAAGTATAAAGGAATGTGCCCGTGTTTCTCGTGACAGTATAAAAGCACAATCGTACAATTTTCGGATGTGTTTTCTCACGGTGCGACCCCGCCCACACGACCGCTTCTACGAATATATTCCGAACCAAGGAGTGGAACTTCGTGTTCATAATTTAAGCATAATATGAATAAGTGAATGACGCAAATTATGCTAAAGAAATTTATCGTCATTGAGTTATGACGTAATGTATAAAAGGTTTATTGTATACGGAAGTTGCTCGCAATCAAATCGTTGATTATGAGTTGGATGCACTTTTTATAGTATGTAAATTGAACTTCTTAATATAAATATTTTATTATTAAGTATGCTCAACTTCAAATAAATTATGCTTATTTTATTAGTTACACATTGAACTTGTTTTTGATTATAATAATAACATTGGATGTCCCATGTTGTTCTTTATTGTATAAAAAAAAACTAAACAATTTAAATAAGTGCTGACAACACCAAAATTTCTTTATGTCATACATCTTCTCAGGTTTAAGTCATACGACAAAAGAAGATCAATTTTATTTCATAAAACGAGACATTCCATTTCAACCTTCAACAAAATGTATTTTCAAATCTAATTGCGTTCCTTACCACAAAATTATTCTCCGTTTCCTCTAAACGTTAGGGTGTACGTAGCTCTGCGGTCGGCTCGAGGTAGGCTTCAGAGCGCAATGGTTTGGCAATTCACACCCGATAATAATCTTTGAGATAAAACGCGCCACCTACAGTTAGCATCACATTCGAACATAGTTTTTTACTTTATCGAGACGTAACACTATCTTCTATCAATGAGAAATGTGTGAACATAAAGTTTTTTCTTCGCAAGTACTCAGGTAGAACACGCACCTAATAATCTTTTTTATGCCTATATACTTGATGGTAAGCGATAACTACAGCATAATACACTAAGGGACACAACTAAGAAGTGTCAATGTACTGTCACAATATAAGCTCCTTCGATCTTAGAGTCTGATTTCAACCGTTCTCACTTCAGAATTCAGTTAACATTAATGAAAAATGAAACACAATCGGGATAATTATGGCTGAGTGTATAGTTTAATTTAATAAGAAGCATTAAAACATTATTTATTTTTGCTGTACCTTCAAGTAAAAATATCTTCCTCGTTTTAAAATTTGCATTATAATTATTTTATTAAGTATAATCGTACTTGTCTTCATTGATGAGATTCGCTAGCAATTCCGAAAATATGGCGCAGATGATTGTATTCTCCTGCCAATATATTTTATAAAGCTCTGTCCACATTGCCGTGCAACTTATACAGAAAACAAATATTGATTTTGTTCAGTATTAAATAATTTAATTTTTCACCGTATGAGTGTCAATACATTGGTAATATGTATACTCGTACTTTGTTATTATCATTAGGCGAAGCGTTTGTAGAACGTAGTTTTGCAACTGGTTAAATCCCAAAGGTTACGGGTGCTGCGGTGACCGCCTGTGGTCTGTTTGGGGGTAGAACTTTTACATTAATTACTATACTTTATTGACTGGTTGGCTACGACCGTTGTCACTACGAAAATTCGTTGCAAATAAATGATCCCGTGGTGTTACATTTTTAATGTATTACTAGATATCGGGCACTGGTTTGACGTGCAAAAGTATTTTTTATAAACCCAATGGCAGATAATTATATGTAATTTCTTTGCCATACTATAATATTGATAAAATAATAATAATAATAAAGTGCACTACTAAACCTTTATACGAATTCAATTTAAACCTTGCTATTTTATCGCAAAGCCGTGTCTAAGCGTAAAATCGTAGTACGAGCGAAGTTAATATTCTGCACTTAAAATACATAATGTGGTTGGTAGCACTTCACGCTCGCGTGGGTGTTGTATGACATTAGTCGGAGTAATTGTTATTTATATTAGGTAGTGTATTCAAATGTATATGGGACAAAACGTGTTAGGCAAAGCGGGTCATTCCGTTCTATACCAATGAAAGATGGAATACGAGTAAATAAAAGTATAAAGATTTTTGTTTCTTCACAAATACACGATGTAGTATATTAATTATTGTATGTGGGGTACACGACTGAAAAATCAAAAGCGTCTCGACCCGCCTTCGTACGAGTAGACTACTCACTTAATTCACCAATTTTTAATATAATGAGGCTCTTTTCTGGCGCAGAGTCTATACAATTTAGTCTTTTTAATTTTTTTTTGTTTCTTTTATATGTTTTTTATCCGTAGAAAGACAGGTACCACAGGCTCATTCCACTCAGATCCACTTCATTTGAAGGCATCGCTCAATGTTCTGCCATACTTGGGCTTTCTGATATTCTAGTCATTTATTTCAAGTGTACTGACACCCACATAAATATACGGAACACAGAGGCCGGAATTAGGCCTTTCATAACAATAAATATTAATATAATAAATGTTCACATAGCGCTATCTAGCCCCAAACTTAGCAAAGTTATCAGATAAAGATAAACATTATTAAAAACTTTTTTTCATTTGTGCAATTAGACCATTTTGTCGTAATAGTTGGGAAGTCGAAGGTTCAATCCCATTACTACACATATACAAATACTAGCGGGCGCCCGCGGTTTCACCCGCGTGGTTCCCGTTCCCGTGGGAATATCGAGATATCCTTTCTTAGCGGATGCCTACGTCATAACATCTACCTGCATGCCAAATTTCAGCCCGATCCGTCCAGTGGTTTGGGCTGTGCGTTGATATCTATCTATGTAACACTCAGTTGCAGAAACGTCCATTAAAGTTAATGTGTCATTAAAGCTATTGCTGTCACTTTTTATTTCATGACAACGAAAAGTGACAGCATTAGATTTAATGAAGCATTAACTTTAATGGAGCTTTCTGCAACAGGGTGTCAGTCAGTCAGTCAGTCAGTCACCTTTGAGTTTTATATATATATATAGATTTGTGTGCGTGAACATGTCAATTTGTATCAGTATTTGTGTCTCTATGACGTATTTACAAAACAGGAAGTCTGTACTAGCACCCAGAGTACCTACAAGCTGTGACACAGTGATGGTTTGCTTGATTTCAAGCTTGATGGCACTGTGTTCGTATTTATACTTTATTTTTTATTATACAACATCAGTTGGCAGATAGGCACACAGCCCACCTGATGGTAGGCGGTCACTGCGACCTAATCCACTGAGGGACACTTCACCAGGAAGCGTCGCTTAACGTGCTGCCAGAGTGAAGGCGCATCTGATCTTCGAGCCTTTGATTTCAAGGTACTGGCTCCCACATTAATACTGCCGGAACAAAGCCAGAGTTGTTATGGAGGCAGATTTCATTTGTGGGGGTGGTAGCTAGCCAGTCGGACTGTGAAAAAGCCCTACCACCAACCTACCCAAGTCGGGAATCGAACCCACGATCTCCGAGTTTTATACCCGAGCGGCTTAGCCACTGTTCCACGAAGGTCAGCTTGATGGCACTGTGTTCGTATTCATAATTTTGTGCACGCAAATGATTATTCCGCACCAGGATTAAACTTGCGATCTGTAGTGCCTGTCTCATCAATAAAACCAATCCAATATCCCAAGCCTAAGCAAATTAAAAAGTATAAATTGAGATGTTATTTTCTACACAGATAAAATAAACCGGTTCGCGTCCAATATTTTGATTTAAATTCAGTCGACATTTTAACAGCGGCAATGGGGCTGTAAAGCTTTATAGCAGCTTAAAACAAGAAACGTAAGCGCTGAACTGTATAGAGGAATCGGATTATCCCAGATCAGTCTTGATCGTTTTTGGATATATTTATAGTAATTTATTTCATGCTTGATAAAATTTAAATTAGGATTGATGCGGTATTTCGAATGGGATCGATGGAATTATAATGTTAATGCCGAGTTTGACCTTCTTCCATTGATTTAAAAAAGATTGTTTATAGAAAAGAAACATTTAAAAAAAATTTAAGCTTGCGTGGTCTATTACGACGTTTTCCCGCAGGAATGCGATATTTTTCTAGAACAAAAAGTATAATATGTCACTCACCAGCTCTGTTTCGTTCAGAAAAACTACGTCAATTCGAGGCTCTGTTGTGACGTGAAAGAAGGACAAGCAAAATACTTCTATTTCTGCTATTCCATGGGAATTTAATATTATCCCAGGATAAAAAGCATGGTCTAGTCTGTATCTGTAGCATATTTTATTAAAATTGTTTTTTTGGTTTATGCGTTAAGGGTAACAGACATACAGACAGACCAACTGTCCGCCCTGGCTTTGCACGGGTGTTGTAAAGCATAAGTACAAAGTGTACAAACTATGTCTTGACAATAATAAACTTAACAAAAGTGTACACCTACGGAAACGATGTTCAGTGTGATGAGCACTTTCTAAAGACGAAAAAAATTAAATATCTTCACAAAATGACAATGATTATAAATTAATATTCGTGATCCAAAAGTTGAAGTGAATTATGCCACTAGCACAGTTAGTTAATCCATGTAATAACGTGAATCTTAACGAAGGTTATAGGGACGATATACCTATGCAAATAGTAACTACAATTAAGGGACCATCGCTCAATATTCTGTCAGACTACACTCCCATTAAAATCTAAGGATTCTAATCTAGCAGCACATTACAACTTTTAGACTATCTAATGTAAATGTACGATTCGTATTTACAAGTAGGAAACATCAGAATAAATTTTACTTGCATAATTTATGATCCTGTTGAACTGTTTATTCAAATAGCCATAAGTTTAAATGATCGTTTACTGTGGATAAACGGAGTTTGGTAATTTTACGAGTATAAGCAATTCACAGCCCACTTGGAGTAATGGATAAGACGCCGACTGGTCTACAAGAGTCGTTGGTTGGATTATTACATTAACATTACAAAGATGTACAGTGATCATCTTTGCATGATACCTGTAAAACTTTTTATTTTGATATCGTGATGATCTAAGATTCTTTAATAAAAAAAATCTCAAATTAACAGTTTGTATCGGTCTGTTTAATGTCCCGCTGCAGGGCAAAGGCTTTCATCAATTTTATTTAAGTTATCGCCACAATGATGGGCTCTGGCTTAATCAACACACTTGCCAAATGTTATTTGGTACCTGAGCTGTATTCGAAAAATCCGACAAAAAATATGTGACCCTTTTTCTTGCAGCATTAAAAGCAAAACTACTGGCTTTGATAATGATTAAGTACCGAATCCTAACAACTTTTTAGTTTGTTTCACTGAAAAACCTTCAAAGTCGACAAACTTCAAACCTTTTGTCGACATTTTTTCAACCCTAGTGTCTAATTTTCTTTTTAAAATATGTACTGTACCTTTTATAGCTGCTTTAACTCGACGTACATGATCCAAATTGGTCGGAACAGGATCTATTAACAGCTTCAGCGGGGATGAGTACTCCTCCCCGAAGAGCAACGCAGCCCAACCACTAGGCCCAACACAACCCCTCCTCCAGTATCCTCCTTCCGCGAACAGGAACGCACGACTAGACGAATTACTAGTTCTCGTCTCAAAATTCAATAAATCACCAAATTCACCAATATCACCCTTTAAAACTCTACGTATGAACACTTTGAACACACTCCGCTGCCTACCGTTTTTATACCGTTTTTGAACGTTAGAAATTTTCCCCGTGAAAATGTACTCGGCCGAAAATACAATACGTTTCAACGTATTATTGTTTTTGAAAATAGAATTGTTGTAAAAGCACGGAGGTGGGAAGCCGTCGTTTATTTTGATGATAGTGTTACGCTTCTTCACTTTGCCTTTTATGACGAAATTCGCATCGGAAATGAGAAACACTGAAAGTAGTATGAAAATGAAAACTAGTTTAGTCATTTTGGATAAGTTTATGTTTGTTTTTGTTGGAATAAAACATAGTTGTTGATCACTTATTTAGGTGGAGGGTTTGTTGACGGCATGTTCGTAAAGTTCAGTATGAAGACGTTAAAGAGAAATGTCGTTGTAAATCGTGCGGCGGTTGGTTGCGCGCGCGCCGCCCGCCGTGCTAAGCTCGACTGGAGGCTTTATCGCACCAATGCAACTGCAACCTGTTGTATGTTAATCTCAGAGCTATCCACTACGCCGTTTGTAAACATTCGACAACGTTGCCATCTCGTAGCAGCGGTAGTACGCGAAGTATTTTTACGATAATATTTGTGCATGTGCAAATCTTCTTAACGGTGGTCTTACTCTGCGCAACACATATACAGGATGTATATTAAAATTGGCATTTTTATTACATTGGAGCAAAAACAGCTGATTGATTTTTTAGCATGTTACTTTTTTCTATTGTTTTGAAACATATTAGAAAAATAACGTGTGAAAAGCATAAATTAAAATGATAATATACCAAATTGTCGACTTCTTGTCCTAATCCAAATTTTCGGAATGAACATATTAATAAGTTATCATAACAACAGTAAAGTTTCGGTTATTTTATGACCGATAGCCGCTTTACTGTTTACCCAATTTACTCCTTCAAAAACCCTAAAAATATTCTGAGCACCATGCACCCTTAATAAAGCTATTTACTTAATCCTAAAAAACGACGAAGAATCTTGTACTTATTATGACTAAGTGTACCCATAACAATTAATGAATATTGAACTATGCAATGACTCTCTATAAAAAATAATGACGCAAGAAAAAAGTCCAGATAACCTGCCAATATCATTAGAAACCAGTTGTCAAGCTCGGCGACAGGTTTTGTATAAATTTTACTTAAGCCACACTTAACTCTCGATGCATTACGCGTCTTGAACGAATGTGAGAATGCAGGCTCCAAGGACAAGTGAAAACATCTACAAGCTGTCCACAGCTTGAAGGATAACAGTAAGACAACTCGTTACTTTGCCATCATTATAAGGGATAGGGGTGGATATATGAAAATGAGAAATGTCTTTTATACTTTGTGCTCTGTGCGATATTAATCGCAGTTGAAAATTCAAAAACATGAGTATTCAGTTTAAATTTGACACAAAAGGGACGATGATGATGATTTAAAAAGGAAATAATCATAACGATAAAATGTACCATAGTTATGAATAATTACTACAGAATAAATTTTTATAGTAATCTCATGTTTATTAAACCTGCAACAAAAATTATTTAATATTGTAAAACTCGTGTTTGAAGAGTTGTTATTTTATAATAGCAAGCTATTTTCTGAGTCGAATTAAAAAATTGTATATATTATATCAAGAGTTAGATGATATGGCTACACTGTATAAATTATATCTTCAGGTTTTCAGTATATTTTAGATTAAAGATATTGACATTCCATCAAGAATGTAGGCCGTAAAGATAACTGTTACTTCTCTACACTGTGACATGTTTGTGGCTAAGTACCCGGTACTTGTTAAGTAGAAACACTTAGGTACTACCTACCACGTTAACGAAATGACATGTGTTACATGGTTGCTACAACTTCATCCTCAGTAGGTATCTAAATGCAAATGAAAGGAATTCAATTAAATTGAATTTTCAATTGCATTCCAATCCTTAGGACATGGACCAAATGCTTAAGGCACAGATTTGAATGATTTGAATGAATTTAGGTAGCAGAACACAAAGGAGCCATACTAAATGCATGCAGTTATGTACATTGTAAGATTCGGCTTAACGTTTCTCTAAAATGTATTCTCTCACTGCTGGAAAATACATTCAATCAAAGGCTCGAAGATCAGACGAGCTTGGAGTGTGATAGCACATTGATTGACTCTTTCTGGCTAATACTTACTTAATGAATAGGCCTCAGTGGCCACTTACCATCTTCTAGACAGTGGTCTGTCTGCCAACTGATCAAGTAGGTATAAAAAAAAACACTCCAAAAGGAGCAAGCAGGTGCCCGCTTTGTAGCAGCAAAAATAATTTACATGAACTAAAAATATAATCTCAATTTTTCAAAACGGCGTTAAAAAACGTTAATGCAGGTCCCTATTAATAAGGCATTACATAATGAGAGACCGAGAATACTTCTTAAGGGTTAAAAGGCCTAAAGATCAAAGGAGAACTCAGGCAGACCAGTGAGTGATACTTCTTAGAAGTAATCCTCAACGAAACGACTGCAAAGGCTTGCTAACCATTAGTTGGCCTACTTCGGACAACGAGACAATGTGCGTACTAAAATTAAAACGGCTTAAACAATATTTGGCTTCCTGAATTATTATAAGTCAAAAACCGAACCAGAAAGGCGTCATTGCAGAAAGGGTATTGTATTGACTGCATCAGCGTGCGTTTTTTTGTAAACTGTTCATGCAGTGCTGTCTATCGATCCTATTACTACAAAGCAAACAGTTTTTCTTGCAAAAAAATTGATTAACATCTATACTAATCTATACTAATAAAGAGGAAAGATTTGTTTGTTTGTATTGAATAGGCTTCGAATCTACTGAACCGACTTGAATAATTTTATTTTACTGTGGAAAGCTACACTATCCCCAGGTTACATAGGGTACGGGTGACATTTGATACCGGAAATGTGGGGGGAAGGGGGGAATATTGAAAAAAGAAATTACGCGCGGGGCGCGAGTGAACCCGCGGATGAAGGGCTAGTTTTGATATACTTATATAGGTAGGGTTTACTTTTAAAATTGGTTCTACAAATTAGTTTTATGAATAGATTCAGAACAAACTTGAATGTTTTTTTCGCGATATAAGACGTAATTAATTGCAATAACTAGTGATGTTAAACGTTAATTGTTACTAAAGTAACATTTTTCTGACTGGTTTCTTTCATATCTATTAATAGAAATGCACTTCTATCTTGTTTTAATGTAATTAATCTGTCAATGGTATCAACGTCTTTGCGATAAATTTTAACTTTCACGCAAGATAAGATCTTGGGATTGATTCCGTATTAGATGTTCATTAAGAAATCTCTTAAAAATAACTGTATTGTATTAACACATTATCATGTACAATAATTGTATATAAGATAATAACAAGATGATCTATTGATACTGCATCTCAAGGGCACACGAAAATTCAAAACAGCAGAGGGAGTTTTACATCTAAGAATAGAAATTAGAATACTATAAGAAATGGCTATATTATTACATATTAAACTATCAAACGTTAATAGTTATCTACATTTATTTTATAGCTAAGTTAAAATAGGTCAAAACATACGTGGGCTATATTGCGATATCACTAAAACTCTCTTAAATTAAATCCAAGTGTCTTATCTATCTATGGCTTATACTATTCGCGGAAGATGGCACATTATCATATTCATTATAAGTTAACCCGTTCGTTTCTCCATGTCTTATCTCTATTACTGTTTTACACCGAAACATCAAACAGATCTAAATGCTAAAGTACCGATCGTACAAAATTCATAAATACATAAACTGTTTTATTTAAACTGATCTTTACTACAGATTATCGAAAATATTAACTGTAATCAAATCGTGGAGCAAGCGCCAAGGTTCAGCGTGCGGTGTACAAACGGCAAAGCTGTTCTCCTTTTTTAAAGGAAATGGAACAGGCAATTTTGTTCTGTGCCTCCTGACAATACGGTTGGTTTTCGCGCGGCGTGTATCACAAAGAGTGACAGAGGTATACGTGCATCCCAGTGCACGTAAAACTGCGTGGGTGAACGAGTGGTAAACGCCATAGACTCTGGCCCAAGGTGCGATCGTGAGAGCGACCGCTAAAGCGATTTACAACATCATACGTTCTTAGAATACAATGTGAGGTGACATCTTTCAGAGTCGTCGTATTTTGCAAACAAGGCTTAGCCAAACAAAGCAGTGCGAATGTTGAGTTTAGAGTAAGCTCGTAGCTACAAATTGTAAAAAGGTTTTGTTTTTTATAAAGCGTGTCGTGGCTTATATTGTACTATTGTTGAAGAGTAAGTAATTTGCATGCATTAAGTTTGATTGTCTGTGTGTGGTTTCGATATTGGTTTCTGAACATTTCTGAAATAAAAATGAGTACCTATGAGGATCATATAATTAAAAGTACAATGCATTAAAAAACTTTAAACGACGCCTGTTTATTATAATAGAGACATGCATTTTTTGAACAAAACTCATTTGTTTTCTTAATATAATAATTAACATTAGCAAGTTTTGTGATGACTTATAGGTATGGCAGCATTAACTCTCTAAGCATTAACTCTCATAAACTGGTTTTTTGTTTTGTTTTCTGTTATAAATGAAAGTATGAGAATGGATTGGTAAATATTAATATAAAATGTACAATGTTCAACTCATTAAAAATTTATTTATTTATTCATTTTAAATTTATATCTCTATATCTCCAGGTCCCATACTAAATTGTATTATACCTTGAAAAAGGATAAAGGATAAGGATATAAAGGGATAATGCTCAATACCCGTGAGCTAGTATGGGACCTGGAGATATAGAGATATAGACTTCTTTTGATCTTGAAAAATATCACATTCTTGCGAGAAAACGTCGAAAATGTTCACGCAAGCAAAGCCACGGCCTGTAGGCTTGTTTTGTAATATCATCTGTATAGAACACGTAGGAAGAACTATGAGTGAAAACTTATATAACATACATTTTAAAAATGATCCTTAACTACCTTATAAAATAGATCTTAAAAATATTATATCAGGTTCCGCTATTCCTTTAATTTTGCAGCTATCGGCGGCTGACTTGCATTTAATTTATTCTCAAGGTCTTAAGATATCGAGCAATCTACTTATTTGTAACGACAACATATATAGTGTCAAGAACGATATTATCTCACTTGAGAAGTGTATCGATACGAGGTAAGTTGGAAGTTATTGTCCATGCGTAGGTTTTACATGTTGAAAAGTGAGTATATTGAAATAACCAAAAGTTACATTTGTTGTTATTGAAATAAAATATTTAACGGAGATATTCACTATTGTTGTTTAATAGTTTTTATTTTACAGACAACATTTATAATATTATTATTTATAAAATAATCGAAAACAAGTGGGCGATTTTTCTATTAGCTTTTTTATAAGACTAGTTAGTTAATCGCTGTTTAAAGCAGCTGGACTTTGTTGGTTTGGTGCCTCAGAAGCCCGAATCCCTTTTCCTTGCATGTTATTTTTTTATATTTGATGAACCATTTCGTGTAATAGTCGAGAAGTCGGCTACGCAGCCCATCTGATGGCAAGTGGCCACTGCGGCCTGCTTAATTGAGGGACACTTAGCCAAGAAGATTTAAGAATTTGCCAAGTAGGCTGCTCTGATCTTCTCGCAGGCGGACAACGCATCTGAGAACCTAGTCAAAGGTTTCCATGGGTGGCAGTGATCATATTGCCATATGTGGTTAACTCTCACGTTTGCTTCAGTCATTAAAATAATTATGATAAAAATTTGGCATTTTCATTAATTGTTATTATTGATATGCAAAAAAAATACAATGCATTTTAGTAACCGAAATTCTTTACATTGTTCTACTTTTAAGTGTCGCCCTCATTGAATAAAAAATCATATCATATACATAAATATTAATACAAAGATTAAGAAATCCTATGTTGCGTTTGTATAAAAGAGGATAAAGATTGTCGCCTAAAACAGAAAGTCATCGTCAATTATTAGTAACAGTTTCTTTTTATTACTCCTTGTGGAATTGAAGAGTAGTTCTTTAATTAAAGTTCCCAATGCACGCGCAACTGTTTAATTCATTCCAAGCAGATAGAAGTGAACTTACCAACTACACTGATTAACATAAGTTAAACATAACCTGACTCCGCATCAAGATATAGAAGGAGAGCGAAGAAAAGCTATTAAAACTGGGACGTGTAATGCCCAAGCAAACAAACGCTCTGGGAATGCAATCCGACAAAAGTTGGAAATGGCCTTATATTATTTAATTAATGGATTTGTACTAAGTGCCTCAATTGAACAAGTTTATCGCTCTACTGGTATTTTGACTGACCAGTTGGTATACTATACATGATGTCCCAAGGGTTGACCCGTGGGGAATAGGGCAGGATCCCACAACAGAGATGTACATGAGTTTAACATTTATGTGTGTTGTACATCTGGATGCCGAAAGTTCCTAACTCGGATAGGAATTATCGGCATAGTAAATACATAGCAAAACCGCATTTTGTGATGTATTTGACAATTTTAACGGATAATAGGACATTTAATTATACACTGAGGAATTCGCAATGATAGTCAAGAATCTGGAAGTGGACAAAGTTATTACGTGTAACGAACTCGATAGTCCTTCACCTGACCTCTCTTTGGTTTTGTCAGATTTCTTTCCACCAGATTGTTAGATTGAGGAAAAGAATAATCGAGATATCATTTTCTGAAATAAGCTAATGCAGGAACAATGCACACAACACATTCGTTCAGCTAATACATAGTTAGGTATTCCGAAGGCAATCGAGCAAATATCCGAAAACCGTCTTAAGCCGGGCATGTCAGGAGGGCTAACAGGGCTCATAGCCAGCGCACATCGGAATGCAATCCGGGCATAGCTGCCGCGGACAGCGGTCGATAATTGCATTTTGTGGTCGCCGCTCCACTTGGTCGCGAACACGCGCTGTTCCGGAACGCAAACAAACTTCAGTTTCTTACAGAAATCCCGATTGGTTTAAACTAAATTGTTTGTGTTTAGAAGGCTTACGACGCTCTGGTTAATTGGCGCGTTGGCTTTTGTTGAGAGCGAAGATGCTAAAAGTTAGGTTTGAGTTATTTTAAACGATTTGTCGCAGTAATTGAGTACTTGGCTTCTACCCTAAGGATTGCGGGTTTAAAACCTCACAAATTCATTTCTAGGTATTTATAAAGTTTTAGTGTATTTAGAATAAAACAAAGAAAAGATTAAAGTATCCTACTTTTGTGATGTGAGGTTTTAAACCCGCAATCCTTAGTATAAAAGTATCCTTAGTATAATCCTATCATTCTACCTATATTTTATATTAGTTCATTTGATAGTTAACAACATAACATACGATAAAAAATCAAACTACATTGACACCTCAGCTAAACAAAATCTCACTACAACTTGCAAAGACAAAAAAGCCTGGTATAAAATTTAAATCTTACAACTTCTGCTCCGGACCAATCTATTAAAAACAAAAATGGAAGACGCTTTTATTCCGTTCTATGACACTGGAATTATTTCAACCATTTCGACGTTTATCGCGTTAGGCTAACGAGACATCTCGAGAGGGCGCTAGTTATGGCCATTCTTTATCAAAAACGTCGCTGAAAGTGAAGTCGTCTGGGCAATAAGAACAAAGGGACTAATTCCCGGAGTTATCGATAATATCACGTCAGCTGGTTTCGCCTTGTTACTTCGACGCAGAATGCCGGACAAATTGCATCGCACTACGCCACTGCTCGAATACAATGCTCAGCGGCATCAATGGTTATTTTATGCACAACTGGCCACGGTAACAAAGTGGCCGTTTGACTCGCCAGAAAAATTCCCAACAATGAATTTTTAAACGACATTGTAGGTAAATGCACTAGTAAATTTGCTTTAGTACCTACCGGGGCTATTCTAAAGACTGCATTATACTCTGGAATAAATACAATGTTGGTTGAAAAGGAAGACGAAAGAGATTTACATATTATATGTGATTCGTATATGTAAGAAGTATAAATGAAAGAATATTCTATATTAATGTTCAACATCTAGATTGATTCATTTTATTCTACTTGCTTATCTTGTCATATTTAATTTAAAACATTCTTAAAATTAAAACAGATATTTTTGCAGTCACCTGTGCCAAATACTTTAACACAATGTAATACCTATTATATTAAAATATAGATCATGTTCTAAATGACAGGCATAATATAACAAAAAAATGGAAAATCTTATTATTAAATGAACAGCATAGGGGAAAGCGCATCTCCCTGTTTAAGGCCAGTCTTCACCGCGAATAATTTAGTACTGGAGTACGTGGTCCGCAAAGTTATAATGACCGATGCAGGGGTACGACTGAATGGACAGCATAGAGTGATTGGTTACGCAGACGACTTAGCCTTACTGGGCGAGACGGAGGATCAGGTGCGAACGATGGCAAGAGTGCTGGAAGAGGAGGCGGCCAAAGTGGGTCTCAAGATCAACCGCGGAAAAACTGAGTACCTTCACATGAAGAGATACAGGAATACCAGACGTCCCCGAGAGCATCTCCGCGTGGGAGATGTGACCTACAAGGGCATCGCCGCATTCAAATACCTTGGATGCACGGTCACCGATACTCATACAAGAGAGCAGGAGATCGACATCCGTGTACAAAATGCCTTGCGATGCACCGCTGCTCTTCACTGCGTGCTGACGTCTAGGCTTCTAAGCAGAACTACTAAGATTAGAATTTACAAGACGATTATACGTCCAATCTTAATGCATGGCTGTGAAACCTGGACGCTCACATTGAGGGAAGAAAACAAGCTTCTGGTAGCCGAAAGGAAGATATGGCGGAAGATTTTGGGACCGACGAGAAACGAGGATGGCAGCTGGAGAATACGCAAGAACTGTGAGGTTGAGGAACTCATAATGCAGCCTAACATTATGGGAGAAACCAAAGCCCACAGACTCCGCTGGCTGGGCCACGTAGAACGCATGGAGGAGGATCGCGCGGTGAAGCGTGCGTACATGGGGGTGCCAAGTGTTCGAAGGCCGGTCGGGCGTCCAAAGTACCGCTGGAGAGATATGGTCATGAGGGACCTGTTCGAGTTGCTGGGGCCTGTCAATTTGCAAGAGGTTGCTCAAGACAGGGAGCAGTGGCGTAATCTCGTGTTGGAGGCCAAGATCCACTTCGGGTCGCTGAGCCAGCGGAGTAAGTAAGTAAGTATTATTAAATGTCACCTACGAACTTTGAAGTATGTTTTTAAAGTCAAAAATACAGTGACACGACTGGACTGTGTTTCTAAAATAATGTAAAAACCAGCAAACTGATTTCGAATATAAAATTAAACCCCTCCAAAACATTGTTCTCAAAATAACGTTTAAGTTATTAGGTACTAAATGACATTTTTAAAAAAGAAGAAATTATTGATCTGGTCAATAGGTTCAAGTCAATCTAGTCTTTTTATGAAAAGCCTTGTACTACGAACAAAACATGTAAAACATTTCCAAGTCAAGCGTCGCAGATCCATACAATTCTTTCTCTCCAATCCGCAAAGTGTCGCACGGCATACGAGAGAAATTGCGGACAAATTACGTCCGCTTGGGCGGGCTCCGCTGCGGAGGCATCGAAATAGACACATCTAAATATGGGCAGCGAATATTGTCCATTTTCCAAGACTTTGATTATTTAAAATTATAAAATGTCCAACTTAGCTTAGTACTCATAAATGTCAATGACTTGTGCGATGGTGCCTATGGTAGTAACAATGACCTCTACACTAGAAGTCGCTGCGCTGGTTTAAATCTTATTCAGGACAAATAACAACTATTATTCAAAGATTTATGTAGTCTAGGGTTTCTTTTTTGTCTGCATGTTTATCCTACTAATATTATAAACGCGAAAGTTTGTATGGATGTATGGATGGATGTATGTTACTCTTTCACGTAAAAACTACTGAATGGATTTTAATGAAACTTTGCTTATACATCAGAATTACATAGGCTACAATTTATTACGGATTCCCGCGTCCTATAGTTCACGCAGGCGGAGCCGCGGTCGGAAGGCTAGTTTGTGTATAAATATGCACTTTTGGTTCTAAAGTTGGTTTTGATATTTATATTTAAATGGGGTTTGGTAGTCATAAATCCCAGTTAAACTCGAAAGGCCCCATCATTCGTTTAACCCTATTAAATAATGAACCCATAATTCCATAACCTGATAAATTTAAACCACAAGACCATACAAGACTGACAGACATAAAAATACAATACACAACTATTTACATAAATCCAAAACAATTTTCTGCGTGACTTTCTTTCTTAGAGAAGAAATGAAAAAAAAAATTAAGAAATCTTGTTTTATAGTAAACTTAACAGTAAAAAATTCGCCCTTTTAACAATCCCGACCCATTGCGCCAACGGAACCCTCACAATTCCAAATAAGTCTTTCCACCAGCCCATTCACTCTTGTCAAATTCAAATATTAAAACTCGGACATTTTAATTACTGGCACTAAAAGTAGAAATTGCTAAAACACCGAAATTACGGCGTCATAAAACGAGAATTTTCTTTTAATTCGCAATTCCCTGTTTAAGGAATAGCTTCTCATAATAAAACAAGCCAACAGTTGCGTTTCATGTTGAGGCCAATCATTCACGGGAATCATTAAAGCTGTTTTTATGTGTTTGTAGAGTTTACCGTCGTACGGTTGTACAAGGCGCTGAACATAAATATTATTAAAGGACAATAAACTGAATAACACAAGAATGCACTTGATGTTAATTTCAATTCGTTCGAGATCGCATTTGTATTAAATAAATGGTTTAGCTAATTTATGAAGCGATAACATAAAACAGATAGGTAAAGGAAAACGTGCTCGGTTCCGATCATTTGTTTAGATTTATAATCTAAGGATATAATCGAAATGATGATGATGATGATATAATCGAGAAATATTACTTAGCAATAGGTTAATAAATTTAATCAACAAGAAGAATTGGTAATATCGAGGATAAGAATTTGAATTTTTGTTAAACTAAATCAATCTATCATTTTATTAAAGGCAACGCACATTTATCCGAACCGTATGTGTCGTGTCAAAAGAAACGTATCTATTTTTATACACCTGTCGCACTTACTTTAACTTAAAGTAACATTTTAAAATAACTAAAATGACAAAAGTAACATTTTGGGGACACTCACGCACGCAATTATCAGAATTTGAACGCATCGATTGATTCTATTGCACTACGCGCGCTGTCTCAATCATATACGTCCTCAAAAATTCGTCTATATAGGAATTAATGAGCTTTTTTCGATTGGACGATTCGTCCCGATCAAAAATGAAACAAAAAATATATCATTATTACAGAACCTAGGATTTCTCGACCACGACTAAGTCTAGCACCCCTACGTAACGCTTTTAAGCCAAGTTCCGCATATTTCAGGAGTAGGCTTACGTAAACTTACTAACTTTACCTACCCACTTATTTTCTAGTTTACATTTTGCATTAACGAGAGCATTCTCGCTAGAATTGTAGGCGTATTTTAAGGATTCTCAATATAAATGCTAATAAGTTAGCCACATTTGTTATTTGCCATTGCGAAAAATTACACAAAATCCTTGCTGTAAAATATGGTAAAATGACATTTCACGAGGTCGTAATTTAAACGCAATCTGGTTAAAGTTGACACAAATAATTTGTAGGTGCAGATTTATTTGTTTGGAATTTTTTTTTTTGCAATGCAAGTAAGGGAAATTCAGTAGAATTTTTACGTTTTTTTGGTGGCATGGGTCGGTGTGTTTGTACGTACGAATTTCGTGATGCGTTTAAGGGACATATTCATAGTTTTAGCTGAATACTATTGACTTGACAATATGTAAAAATCTTATATTTCAGTTTTATTATGGCAGCTTATATTGGTGTTATTCGGTAAAAAACATATTTATCAAGTAATGACATCAAATTGACATTAAGTCATTTTGGAACTTAAACAAAAAACCAATTCACCTTACATTTATGTCAGAGAAAAGATTATTTTTAATTGTAACAAACACATTTCAACTGCACCGTGTTTGTTTTAGTTTTTAAAAAAACTCTTGAATTTCATTGTACAGTTAGACATCAACTTACCCGAATTCAACTAAATGTCTCAATTAAAATAGAAATCCACGCAAGCTTAGAATATTGTTTGAGGCAATTTGACAAATACATTAAGTTTGATGATATTTTCATTGTACATTATATGCACCAATATTGTTCTCAAAATTTATTTTTATACGTAAAGATTCCAAAAAAGTTATTAAATTTCCAGACACAATCCATCATAATCGTTTTAAAAAGTTTATCTTTATTTCTTGAAGTACCTAAGTAGAATAATTTTGCAAGCGCACGGTAAGAGAATTCTCTGAAATAAACATTTTGTTGAAGACAAGTAAACATTTTCATTCCCGTTATTATTGCCCCAATTGCTGTTCGTCTGCTCATTTCATAAGTTCAAAGTTTCTTGTATGCCTTTTTCTTCATTACATTTTTAAAAGAGTTTCTATTTATCATAATCTACTATACCTACCTACTTCTATAAATGGAAATCATTATATTATAGTCTGAATCGTTTAAAGAAAACAAAACTGGAGAAAAATGAAACGCAACTGAATTTAATGAATCGAAAAACAATCTTCGGACTTTATACTCGAGTAAGTATTGAAAACAGGAAACGGACTATTCTATGTTTTCATTAAGGAAATCATAATATTAGGTATGCTTATAACTTTAAATCCATGAAATAATAAACTTTTAAATGCAAATGTAGGTAGAACATTTGCGAATCAATGTCGTCGAATCCTACGAAAACTGCCCTTATTTGGTTGATATTTCAGCTCATAATATGAGGTTATATGCATAAACAAGTCTGTTTATATTGGTTGTTTGTACAAATTATAATATAATTTATCTACAAAATTAGCATTATAATGTTTATCTATTGTCTTGTTTGCCTAGTAAACTTTGCTTGTGGCACTGGAAGTGGAATGTCCATGTGAAAAGAGATTAAGTATATCATATTCATACTAAACATCCATGGATATTATTTACTCTTACTTTTAAACGCCCCAAACTAAGCATAGTTTGTACATATTATTTAGTTATATTTTTTTAATTTGTAAATATGTTTAAAATTATAATTATACTCAGAAAACATCAGGAACAAAAAGTAAAAATGTCGCATCGATTGCCTTTTTAAGATTATAAGTAACTTGTATGATTTGTATATTTTTATAAAAAACCGGCCAAGTGCGAGTCGGACTCGCCCATGAAGGGTTCCGTAGCAGCAAGTATCATCATAATATAAAAGTTCTTGTAGTTCTTTGTAAGTTTGATTGATGTTTTTATATTTGAGTTGATTGAATGAGAGGAAAATTGCGGTTTACGATTTTTGACGTATTAAAAAAAAAACTAATTACTTGATCTCGTCCAAACCAATTTTCAATGAAAGTTTGCATGGCAATGTACATCATATATTTTTTTTAGTTTTATCGTTCTCTTATTTTAGAAGTTACAGGGGGGGGGGAACAAAATTTTACAACTTTGGAAGTGCCTCTCGCGCAAACTATTCCGTTTAGAAAAAAATGATATATGAAACCTTATTATCATTTCTAAAGACCTATGCATAGATACCTCACACGTAAGGGTTTGAAGAAAAATTTTTTTTTGAATTTCAGTTCTAAGTATGGGGAGCCCAAAAAATTTATAAACTAATTACTTGATCTCATTCAAACCAATTTTCAATGGAAGTTTGCATAATATTGTACATCATATATATTTTTTTGATTTATCGTTCTCTTATTTTGGAAGTTACGGGGGGGGGACCATCTTTTTACCACTTTGGAAGTGTCTCTCGCGCAAACTATTCAGTTTAGAAAAAAATGATAAAAGAAACCTTATTATCATTTTTAAAGACCTATCTATAGATACCCACACGTAAGGGTTCGATGAAAAAAAAAATTTGAGTTTTAGTTCTATGTATGAGGAGCCCCCAAAATTTATTATTATTTTTCTATTTTTGTATGAAAATCTTAATGCGTTTCACAGAATACATCTTCTTACTAATTTTCAACAGTATAGCTCTTATAGTTTTGGTAAAAAGTGGCTGTGACATACGGACGGACAGACAGACAGACATGACGAATCCATAAGGGTTCCGTTTTTTTCCATTTGGCTACGGAACCCTAAAAAGGCTTAATGTCAACTTTCTTGCGGCTTTCTTTGGCAGGCCATTCGCGTCAAGGCGATGCACGTTTGAGAGGATAATAAAAATGTAAAAAAATTGCTATTATTAATTGTTGCAATTAATTTTAAACTTTAACATGAAGTTATTGAACATATTTAAATACATTTGCCTGCCTCCGTAGAACAGTGGTTTAGCCGCTCGGGTATAAAACCCGAAGGTCGTGGGTTCGATTCCCGCCGTGGGTCTGGTTGGTGGTAGGACTTTTTCAGGGTCTAACTGGCTAGCTACCACCCCCACAGGTGAAATTTGCCGCCATAACAGCTCTATCTGTGTTCCGGCAATATTAATGTGAGAGCCAGTACACTTGAAATTAAAGGCTCGAAGATCAGATGAGCCTACAGTCTGGCAGCACATTGAGCAACGCTTCCTGATGAAGTGTCACTCAATGGAATAGGCCGCAGTGCCAACTGATGCGGTATAAAAAAAGTAATAACTACTATCTTTAGACACCTGTTACTAGGATTTCAGGTGTGGGGTACGGGTTTTCGGTTCTGTCACTCACCAAACAAACCGTAATAGCAAATATATTTCATATCAATCTTCTGTTCGATATTTGATGGAAGCTAGTTTAATATAGCAGTCAATTTCTGTCAGATTTAAGTAGAAAACGGCGCGTATTTCTATACAAAATAATACGGCCTTTTCACTTTCAAACGTTTTACTAAGTCTTATTTCACGGACCACTTGATTCATTCTCCCCTCGAGCTTCTGACAGTTTCTTTGATAAGTACCTGCTTACTAATGCCGCTCTGGGCGGTTAGCCTTTGTGCCCGGTGTTAATCAATCACCACTATGACATTATCAATAGCGCTACCTGACAATATGCTATAGAAATCACGTGCTAAGGGTTGCTTTTGATTTATGCCTATTGTAATTTTTAAGCACTAATTATTTTATTGCCTTGTATTCTGAACGATGAAGCGCTGGTTTGTGTGTATAAAATTGAGCTGTCTTGGTTTAATGACGAAGGAATGGAAAACTGCTAAAGATATCTACTTTTAAGAAAATTTTAAAGAGACAATGTGTGGGAAGAAAAATATAACAGAAGCATTGGTTTATATGTACAGGTCACCCATGCTACGTCACAATCTCAGCTAACAGGCCAAATAATAACAATGTCACGATATTGTTGAGTAACATAATAAATACGTTTTAGATAGGAAAGCAAGCACGGAATCGAAGTGACAGGATGGCGCTCTCGAAAAGTATTAATAATTCACACGGTTCGATTGGCGTAAATATGGAATTTAAGAAATAACTCGCAGCTATTTCCGTTTAACTATAACACAGACATTAATATTATTAACTGAAAAGTTATTACAGTTACAGTCACGTGACCGTCAAACGCCAGTCAATGACGTTTGACGTTCACTTGACTGATGTAAAGTTACCAAGATATAAACTAAATATTAATATCTCATTGTCGGACCAAGGATAAGGGAAAATTTGTTATACATATGTATATAGCAATGGTGTGTGACTGACACCACCGTTATCGATTGCAAGTGGCGACCTCTTACAATATCTATTTAGATTCTCTTTCCTTACTTTCAAGTTATGAAGAAGCTATTTTTATTAATATCTTTGGTTATAGTAATAATTCAGTCCTGCATTATAACAACACCTTTATTAAAGAATGAAGTTAAAAGGTGCAGCTGTCAAGCTTAAAGGCCTAGACACAATCGATCATCAACTTTATTCTATTTATATTTATATTAAAGCATAAACCAGCTAAACAGTAACTATGGCAAAGTAAGCTAATTTTCATTTTCACCATTACAGGCATGAAAGGTGAATAAGCTTCTCAAATTCATCGTTCCAAAATTACGATTCAATTGCGAGCAAGATAATTGAAGTATCCTCCACCATCCAGGGCGGAATTACACTCGTACCTACACGACATTGAAAAAGCGCTTGTGCGGTGACCGGGTCCGTTTTGTGTGAAATGTCAAAGTGGGGGAGAAGGAGCCGGCGCGAAATTGTGTCGACGCAGTGACCGCGGCGTCGCGACCGACCCCTACCCGCGTAGGGGAAATGCGAAAAATTGCTGGCTATTAACAGACGTACTGATTGAATTTAATGAGGCGCTTACAAATTGAGAAATTGGCACCGACTTTAGACATTGTCATAGTTTATTCCCTTACCAATTGGTAACTTTTTATCAGTCAAAATTAAATTCGAACATCTTACTAATTGTACGGCTTTCATTAAGTTTAATTTTTAAAACGTACAAATTAAAAAATATATTTGAAAAAGCTGAACAGGCCGGGGCAAAATACCATTTGCTGGAAACACATTGGCGTTTTGAGCTGGACTCTAGAAGGGATGATTACGAGTATAATGCCTGACATAAGTCAATGGTGTACGTAAATGAGTAAAAACCTGTTTGAATGAAATTCATGGCTGATCCACTCACTATAGCTTCTAGTCACTATTCCACTGTATAAATCTTAAGCTGCCACAAGCTTCCCTTGACCAACCGAATGGTCTAAATGAGCGCAGAAATAATATATCCATCCGCTACCATTTATTATCAAAGGATATGTTTCTCTTCGTCGAATGCGCTCTGCAGCAAGACTCATTAGTTACACAAATATAGCAGGTCCCACGTAAGCTACCGTAATAATTAAAGCTAAATTATGTGACTGTGAGTCCACTACATGCACGTTAGGATATTAACTATGTGATTATATTTTACCTTGTCTGGTACACGCTCTTGAAGACAGTATATTTACACTGGGACTTTGCTGCAATGTGTAGTGTATAAGAACGTAAACCAAGTCCACAGGGGCTCATATCTGGGACGTTTGCGTTATACGCGCCCAAAGAGATACTAAAGCTTCGTCTACACAGCAGAAATGTTGCGAAGCATAGCAGGCTACATAGTCAAGTTGGATATACTTTCTTTTCTCTGAATATCTTTTTTGATAAATAATAAACAATTTGGCGAACATAGGACAACTAACGTACTTACTCTGTTCCGTGATCATTGATCAAAACATCTTAGCTATTGTGGGTAGCAAAATCAATAAATTCAAACCTTATGGTTTTGTTTAGTAATTAAGTGCATGAAAGTATACTGTTTGTTTATTAGGTAAAACTGTTGCAAAGTATCGCAAGTTACAAATTTACTTTTGAAGCTTAGAGCTCAATATATGTGTATTTTAATAGGTTGAAAAGCAAAAAGGGTGAGTGTATTACAGCTGTACATACAAATGGAATGATGTAAGCTCGCCCAACCCTACGGGGGAAAGGCGTGGCATTATGTATGTGTCACGTTATATATATTACTATAGTCTAGGACTCGTTCCTCAACTTCCCTCAACATCTCTTTCCTTCTGTCAAACTATCTTTACTTATCTCTTTCCAATTATTTTTCTTTGTGAAGAAAACGGCACCCGGCTTTTCTTCCAAAGAAATTCTTTACGGTTCTGTCCAGGAACACATTTACTGGCATACAACTATTGCCGGTTTTCTGGATCTCTATATGTCTCTCAGTACAAAATTTCATCTTTATCAGTTCAGGGTTTGATTAGGCACTAAAAAAATAATGAAAAGTTCTACATACTTTAATCAAATAATTTATGTAATACAACTTTAAAACAGTAATTTAGTATACATCTCTAAGACTACGAAATTGACAGAAGAAATTTCATATTGGCACATGACGTAAGATGGTCATGTTATTAAAGTACCGAATATTAATTAAAACCATATCTTGCAACTATATTTTATACGTTGATACAAAAATCGTTCAGAAAACTTGTTCCATCTCATTCGCAATGGTTGAAGAAATAGTACCGATAATAATACAATTATAGGAAGATTATTACTTGAATGACGTCCAAAATAGGAATAATGAACATAATTTTACACCTTATATGGGTTATTGAAAAACCTCTCAAAAACCCTGCAAATATAAAAATATTTAATATTTTAAAGGGCGTGTTTTTATTACTGACTAACTTTTAAATATTAAAAACCAACAAAACTTCGAAAAACTACAAAGATAAAGTTAAAAATTGGCGTCTATACATTATCCGTCCGCTTGTTCTTACAAAAAATACAAATTGCCTTACAATAATGGCTAATAGGATGAGCGAGGATAAGTTCATTTTATAAGCTGACATATGAAAAAAAGAATACGTCGCCTGTAATCACTGTTAATTCGTTGCACATCAGAGTAAATTAATACAAGCTTGCAATCAAAGGACAGGTCTTGGGAGTTTTAATGAAGTTATTTTGTCCCTTTTAAGGTCACAGGCGGTGTCGACGCGGCCGGGTGGTCCATCCCACTCGAGAACAATTCTAGTGAAACCGTCATCCTGGGATAAGCGGCTGGCTCATTATTCACTAAAAGCCCACGGCATGCCCGCTCGGGTAATTGGAGGCTTTGTTCCTTTGCCGGGCTTGGCGCTTCGCTCGCTGAACGAGTACGAAACGCAGCCCGCCGGATTATTACTCGCACAATCAACCGTGTACTCGCTGCCTTATACTAATCTGACGTCTGAAGTATGAATTGTTTGAACGGGGATAAACGTCGCATCGGTTTGTGCGGTTTTCGCTTTTGTTACTTAGTTGGTTCTCAGAGTTTTATGTTGCTAATTTCTTGAAAGCCTAATTTTGAGATTTGAACTCGTTATATTCAAACAGTCGATTCTCGCTGTAATATCGGCCACGTCCTTGCTAATTGAACACACATTTTGCTGTAATCAAGTTTATTTCGGTGCCTACTCTCTGCTTTCTACTTTTTATGATCATCATCCTGGGCTCGATACCTTGGTTGAGCAACATTTGATTTTTTGCTCGGGTTTGTGATCACCAATCCCTATGTGACAAGGGTTGTGATCGCCAGTAACGATAACTTGATTTCAATGTTGAGCCCTGTAGTGGGACAGTAATAGATAGATGCTTTACTTTTTTACCTAAATAAAATCTAACACAAATATGTACTGTTACACATTTTATTCAAAAAATAAATTAAACCACTCTTTGTCCATAATGTTCGTTTAGTTTTATTCGTGTTATTTGAACGCATTGCGGAGCTCGCGCCGTGATGCGGCGTGAAGCGCGTTTCGCGAATCGCATTTCGCGCGGTTTGCTCCCGCCTATAAAAGTTTACTCGATGTGTTTTTTCTTTGTTTATTCAAGTCATGAGATAAAAGTTGTAACAGAAAATCGTGTCTTAATGAAAATTAACCACCTAACTTGAATCCAAATGCTTTTTCAATGTGGCACTTTTTTATAATAATTATACCTTTGTAATCTAATATTTGCTTAAATCATTTCATGTAGATGAAAAGGCCTGGTATTATTACAGATAATAGTTTACTTGTAAAAAAAGAATTATTTAAAAAAAATAGTACAAGTAGCGATCTTCTTTCGAAATATTTTGTTTAATTTTATATTTGAACGCAATGCGAAGCCGCATCCTGACGAGGCATGAAACGCGCGAATCGCATTTCACGCGTATTACACGATACAAGTTTACTAGCTTTACTTTTTCACATAGAAAAAATATGGTACATTTAACGATACCTCGTACTTTGCAGTCAAGCCTACTTTCCAAATATTTAAGATTTCAAATAAGTTAATTACTTGAATAAAATTAAATCACGGTTGCATAATTCATATTATAGAACAGATAATGCTCATGTAAAAAAATTTAGTAGTTCTGGGTTGTAAAAAGTTGTAAAAAATTTTTTTTTTTACTCTATAACACAAGTATATTTTATCAAGCTTTCTAATTACTATTAAACGTGAACAGACGGTAAATTTAACTTTTTCACGAATAAAATTACCATTAACTCCTTGACTTTATTAGCACTAAATTGATAGCCCGTCTTAAAAAGTAACTTTGTGTATTCCGAGCTTTAACGATAGATTACTTTTGTTTGTCTTCACACAGAGACCTTTAGCGACATCAATTCGACCTGACATTTAAATCACATTTAGTTAAGTTGGCTTGAACCCATTTAAATGACCAAACTTCGATCATTAATTGTGGAGAAACAACCGTCCAACATTTTCTTCCGTCTGAATAATAAAATCTGTCTGTCTGTTACTCCTAACCACCAAACTGATTTTGATGAAATTCAGTATAGAGGTACTTTTTGTTAGTCCTTCTTCGTCAAAAGAGCAACAAATCAACGCAATTTCTGGTATGGAGACAGTATAAAGAGTGATAAAAGCTATTGAAAAATATTATAATACTTTTGCAGGATAGTTAATTAGACAATGTAGTATTTTCCAGGTGCGCGGGAGACTAGTTTTTTTAATAAGACATTTATAACATTACTGGATTATTACTCATTTTCTAGTGTGGTCAATGGGCATTATGACAACCTACTTTACATAATAAGACTAAAACTTGTTATCCATGAAAAATAATAAGGCGCAGGATATTAAACGGATCCCCACTCTCCAACGCATGAATACTTATTCCCCATTTCTCGAGACGTGTTTAAGGAACTCGGGGCAAAAATGCAATTACTGAGATTAGCCCTCATTTACGTGATAACAACAAAAACCTGTTCCAGTATTTACATTGCGAAATGAGTCCTCATTTTGCCCTCAGCATTCCTTTACCTACTTGAGGATTGTCGCGATTGTCTTTGTCCTGGATTTTCTAATTTTGGAGCTAATTTTCTTTTTGTCTCTCGAATGAGTATTGAATGAAGTCAGTTTAATGTGATTTCAAATTGGGTACTGTCATTAAGGGAACAAAGCATGCCTATAAAATATTTTGATGACGTCTAATTGCCTTTTGCACTTTAGATGCTCATGTATTACCATATTGTTAGGCACGTAAAGACTTCACTGGGACATCCCTGACAACAGATTTTTATTACATTGGAGCGACTTTCATCTGACCTTCTTACCCGATCAACTGAATCATGGCTACACATCCATTGGACTATGCAGGTTACCTCACGACGTTTTCCGTCACCGCCAAACTAGTGGTAAAATACTCACTAAAAATCCATAGGTGTGCGCTTAGACTTAGAACCTTCTATCTCACGACCACGTTTGGAACCATTCAGCCACCAGAGCTCTTAAAAGTAAGACAACTGTTTGCAGGAAGGCAGACTTACTTCCGAATGCACCAACAGGCAGGTCTACATATCCAATGAACATGCAGTGGACGGAGCGCATAATAGCGGAAAATTCGCCCGAGGACACCACGCCTGAACAGACAAGAACCGTAACTCCGCAATACCGATGGAGAAACCGTAGAGTTAGTTATGGCAACCGTTCTGAACTTATAATGAAACTGACGATGTCGCAGAAACAATTAATTAGGGCATAACTCGCGGCAAATGGCAGGAACGAGTGTGCGACTGGGTGCGCGTAACTTAGATTAGAAAGTTCGCTGTCAATTATCTAAGTTTAACCTGAGTCTCGTTAGTGCTTTTGTAAGAATTTGAATTAAATGAAAAATTAGATTCTAGGATTTTTTATTGCTTTTGATGAGCTTTTCCCAAATACTCTATTGCTGCATTTTGATTACTAGAGACGGTAATTATTTAAGTAAGGTTAGAGTTGCAACAGGGTGTCGCAAATTGATAACGAAGAGTCTTTTAATATCTAATGGAGAAGTAAGTTGAAAGTTAATTTTTAGGTTGCAGACTGCAAGCCACTGATGCAAAGGTAGCTTACTTTTCAAGTATAAAATCAGAAAGAAGCTGAAGGCAACCCTACCAAAATATGACTACTCTTAATGAAAGAGGCCGACAGGGCATGGGCAGGAACTGTTAGTAAAGGGGCCATCAACACAGTTCAACAGAGCAGTGGTAGCAGTGACAGTGAAAACAAAATAAAAGAATATTATTCCATAATAAAATAAGACTAACAAGTCTTCAAGAGTTGTTAAGGACAGCGGAGACGACCAGTTAATTTACGCTTTAATTTGATTAAAATGTATATAGTTACGTAGGATTTATCGAGAATATGTAAAATAAATATAAATCTTATTAGTAACTTAAGAAATGTAATAGGAATTAAGCGTAGAATATGTAAGACTTGTAGTTTGATAAGAATTTTTTACGTAGATTTTAGATTTCCAATAAGAATAATGGTTGAAATATGTGAATAAGTTATGTTTCTAGTTGGAATTAACGTAAACTTTAAGACTATGTATGAAACATGTAATTTCTAATTAGATAAGTAATAAAAATTAGCGAATAATGTGAGCCTACAAAGTAAAAATGAGATCGAAACTATGTAACTTTTAAGCGGCTCTCTTTAAGGTATTGCCCCGAGGTACTTAAGTGATGTGGGTTGGCCAAGGGGGCATTCCTTAGTGTACGACCATAAATATAGGATCAAGAGGAGAAATAAAGAAGCTTCCTGAACAACCTGTGTTTCCCTCAGTCCCCAACAACGCCTGGTCCTTCGAGCCGGATGAGGAAAACCGCGAACCCAGGAAGAATGGTCGTCACTAGGAGTCAAGCCGGGAACGACGAGGGATACCCCCAACGGCGAGTTTTCGTCGATGCACCGCGCTCGCCGTCCACGTCCGGCCCCCCCGCACCCCCGATCGGGGGGGGCCCCGCCGAACTCGACGTGTACGAGCGGAACCTGCGGCATCGACGGAGAGGAGAAACGCGTCCTCGCCGGGTGTCTCTCGCCCCGCGCCCCGGGCCGAGAGCAGGAACGCACCCTCGCCGGTGGCCTCTCGCCCCGCCCCCCGGATCGAGAGGGGGACCCCTGCCGTCGCCGGCGCCCCGCACGCCGCCGCCGCCGGCGCTCCGCACGCCGCCGCCAGCGCTCCGCACGCCGCCGCCGACCCGCACGCCGCCGCCAGCGCTTTGCACGCCGGCACCCCGTACGCCGCCGCCGCCCGGCACGCCGCTGACGTCACCGCGCCGCTAGGCCGAAGCAGCTCGCCGATCGAAGGAGAAGATGAACCCACCCGCTGCGCCCCGCGAAGAAAAGCGAACTCGCGCAGATCCACTGCAAGCGCCATCGCCCGCATACAATATGAAGCCGAGAAGGAGCTCGCCTTCATCCGCCAGCAAGAACTGCAGATTCAAGCGGAACTAGTAAAGAAAAGGCTGGCTGCAGACATGGCTGCTCTGGAAGATAGTAACGAGGAAGAAGATGAAGAGCCACCCGAACAGCTGACTCAACGCGTCGCATCGTGGCTACAAAACAACACCGTCGGCACAGAGGTTCTCCAGGCGGGGAACACCGAATTCCCATCGGCCCCTCCGCTGCTACATCGGGACTCGAACGAGTCGAAGCTCGCCAAGCAAGGGCTGCGTGGGAAGAGCCGCGGAAGGAGCGCCCACCAGCATCGGCAAGAACGCATGGCCGAGGAGCTGAGCAGCTAGCAGAAGTCCTGCAGAAGATGATGACCAGACGTCCACCACCACGTCAAGCAGCAGACCTGCCAATATTCTCCGGATCGCCGACTGAGTGGCTTCAATTTAAGGCAGCGATGGAAGAAACGACAGCCACCTTCGACTTCACACCAATAGAGAACTTAGCAAGGTTGAGGAACTGTCTACGAGGGGAAGCCAGAGAAGCCGTGGCTCCTCTACTTGCCACAACGACATCGCCGAGCCAAATTATGAAGACGTTGGAGCAATGTTTTGGTCGACCGGAATTAATCGTCGATCGAGCCCTGGAAGAACTGAAGAGGCTTCCCAAACTGGGGGGAGCAACAAATGAACTAAATACGTTCGCCGTGAAAGTCCAGAACACAGTTGCTGTGCTTAAGAGGATCAAACAGGGGTACCTCCACAACCCTCTGCTGATCAGAGAGATCCTCGAGAAGCTCAGCCCGCACCAGCGATCGAGGTGGTACGACTTCGCCGAGACTTCAATGGGAGCCAGCGAGGAACCAGAGATCGTCCTCCTGTCTCAATTTCTGATGAGGGAAGCTGATCGGGCTTTACGCCATGGATTTTGCGCAAGCTTGAACCTCAAGAAAGAACCACAGCGACCGCAAGGAAGATCAGTTGACTTCAAGAACCGAAAAGCAGTTTTCGCTGTATCTGAAGAAAAGAATGAAGCCGACGCGCCCAAGACACAGAACTTCAGATGTCCTTCATGCGAGCAGGAGCATCCACTCACAAAATGCTCTCAATTCTTTGCGAAGAAGATCCAAGAACGGTGGACCATCGCACAAGACGCAAGAATATGCTTCAAGTGCCTGACTAGCAGACACCGAAGAATAAATTGTCGGGCAAAACCCTGTGGTGTCAACGGGTGCAGAAGACCGCATCACCGACTGCTCCACGATGAATCAATGGCATCAGCCGCAGTGGCCTCTACGGGAACAGAAGAGACAGTGGTCACCACCTTAGCCACCACCAACCGAGAGGTGAAGCTGAAGATCTGTCCGGTCACGCTCTCCGGACCCAAAGGGGAAGTCAAGACCTACGCGCTCTTCGATGAAGGGTCGACGGTCACTTTACTCGACAACAGTGTGGCTGAGGAGATTGGAGCAGAAGGTCCTTACAGAACTTTGAATATGCACGGGATCAACTCTGAGCGACGTGACACCAACAGCCGCCTGGTCAAAATTAACATCAGAGGTCAACA
Source organism: Mecyna flavalis (assembly GCA_949319885.1). NCBI lineage: Eukaryota > Metazoa > Arthropoda > Insecta > Lepidoptera > Crambidae > Mecyna > Mecyna flavalis. The sequence continues at coordinate 9,656,668 of OX439426.1, forward strand.
AGGACGTCATCACGTCATAGCTGCGAGAACCATCGGCAACATGAACCTACCGACGCAGTCTATAGCCGAGCAACTACTGCAGCTGGATCACCTCAAAGATCTGAAGAAAGAAGAGCTTTGCTACGATCAAAAACAACCGCGAATTTTGATTGGCAGCGATAACTGGCAACTGATCGTGTCCAGAGAGCTACGTTTGGGGAAGAAGAATCAACCCGTCGCCTCACGAACTCAATTGGGCTGGGTTATACATGGCAGCATCCCCAAGAAGATCATCAAACAAGATGATGAGAACGTCCTCTACGTTTGTACAATCAAGCAACACGAGGAAGACCTGCAAGAGATGGTCAAGAAGCACTTCGACATCGACGCCCTGGGAATAGCGCAGAAGTCCAAGATCAGCGAACGTGATCAACGAGCCATTGATATCTTCGAGAAGACTGCAAAAAGAAGAGAAGATGGTCACTATGAAGTGGGACTCCCTTGGCGGGCAGATGATGTCAAGCTGCCTTTAAGCTACACCATTACGGCGAAGATTGAATTACAAAAGTTATGGCGACAGAAGATCGACTGGGATAATCAAATTCCCTCACCCAGCGCTGAAGTTTTCGCTCAATGGCTGAGAGACCTGGAACACATCAGCCACATCGAACTACCGCGAAGCTACAACGGGGGGAGGCCAGTCATGAACCGCCAACTGCACGTCTTCTGTGATGCAAGTGAAGACGCCTACTGTGCAGCCGCTTATTGGAGGCTGGAACAAGAAGATGGAGCAGTGGAGACTACCTTGGCCGCAGCCAAAGCCAGGGTTACGCCGCTCAAGACACAAACGATCCCACGATTGGAACTACAAGCGGCGCTGGTTGGAGCTAGACTAGCGGACAGCGTCGTGAAGGAACATCGATGGAACGCCGATGCAGTCATCTATTGGACAGATGCTCAAGTGGTTCTCCATTGGATTCACAACAACAGTCGGCGCTATTCACCATATGTAGCACATCGGCTGGGAGAGATTGCTGAATTAAGTTCCGTCCATCAATGGAGATGGGTGCCAACGCACCAGAACGTGGCAGATCTAGCCACCCGATCGGGATACGTCCCTAAGAACGCGGAAGACACATGGTATACCGGCCCAGAATTTTTGAAGAAACCCATGAACGTGTGGCCGCAGAACCTGATGAACTACGAAGATCAAGAGCTAGAGCAAATCGTCCTACACGCTTCAGATTCTGACGTCAGACTCAGCAGTTTGCCAGACATCACTCGCTTCTCGAACTACGAGCGTCTGATAAGAACTACTGCAATGGTTCTACTCTTCATCGAGAAACTCAAGAACAAGAGGGCGAAGCTGGACGTTGAACATCTGCGAAAGGCCGAGAAACTGTGGCAGCAACAGTCGCAGCTAGAAACGTTTCCGGCTGAGATTGAATTACTGAAGAAAGGAAGAACGATTCCCAGATCGAGTCCACTCTACAAACTCGATCCTATCTACGAAGACGACCTGCTCAAAATCAGAGGAAGAATTGGAGCTGCACACGTCCCAGCGGAGACCAAGAAGCCGATCATACTGAGTGGAAGACACCCGTTCACGAGACTTCTGGTAATGCGAGAACATAAGAAAGCGGGACATGGCGGCCGAGAGAGAGTCGTGAATGATTTGAAACAGAGATACTGGATATTGAAGTTACGACCTACCGTGCGATCCATCACCAGGGATTGTCCCTTCTGTCGACTGAGAAGAGCACACCCTCGGATGCAACCCATGGGAGATCTACCTCAAGAACGGCTAGGAGCATTCCAGCGTCCATTTTCCTACTGCGGCTTGGATTATTTCGGCCCTATGACCGTCACCGTCGGACGACGACACGAGAAGAGATGGGGAGCTCTATTTACGTGCCTGACTACACGGGCTGTTCACATCGAACTGGTAGCTTCTCTCTCAACGGACTCAGCTCTGATGGCGATCAGAAGGATGGCAGCACGAAGAGGATGGCCGACCATCATATACTCCGACAACGGCACGAACTTCAGAGGAGCAGACGTAGAACTTCAGCGAGCTATAAAAGAGTGGGCTCCGGAACTTAAACAGTTGGGACTGCAACACCGAATGAAGTGGAGGTACATACCTCCTGGCGCTCCAAATCAGGGAGGCGCTTGGGAAAGAATGGTCAAGTCGGTGAAGATCGCTCTTCAAGCCACACTGAACGAGAAGTCTCCGAAAGAAGAGGTTCTACAGACTCTACTGGCTGAGGCTGAATATTCAATCAACGCAAGACCACTTACACATGTCTCAGTCGAGCAAGATGATCCTGAGGCATTGACCCCGAACCATTTTCTGATTGGGTCATCGACCGGCCTGCCTACCACTGGAACCTGCGAACATGCGGATCGTCGAACCTGGCGCGCTGCCCAAGCATTGGCTGACGAATTCTGGCGGCGCTGGATACACGAGTACCTGCCTACGCTGGTGCCACGTCGCGAATCCCCACGAGATCAACGAACTCTTGCAGTGGGAGACATCGTCATAGTGGTGGACTCCTCATTGCCACGCAACACATGGCCTCGTGGCGTCGTGGAACGCGTCTACCCAGGCCCGGATGGACACGTACGCAGTGCCGACGTGCGAACTACGAGTGGAGTATTTCGACGACCGACATCCAGACTAGCTGTATTGGAGGTGGCTGGAGTGAAGAATGCTGATCCAGAGAACGAGAGACTGCCGCTGTCACCCTGAGAGGCTGCATCGAGATTACGCCGGGGGGAGAATGTTAAGGACAGCGGAGACGACCAGTTAATTTACGCTTTAATTTGATTAAAATGTATATAGTTACGTAGGATTTATCGAGAATATGTAAAATAAATATAAATCTTATTAGTAACTTAAGAAATGTAATAGGAATTAAGCGTAGAATATGTAAGACTTGTAGTTTGATAAGAATTTTTTACGTAGATTTTAGATTTCCAATAAGAATAATGGTTGAAATATGTGAATAAGTTATGTTTCTAGTTGGAATTAACGTAAACTTTAAGACTATGTATGAAACATGTAATTTCTAATTAGATAAGTAATAAAAATTAGCGAATAATGTGAGCCTACAAAGTAAAAATGAGATCGAAACTATGTAACTTTTAAGCGGCTCTCTTTAAGGTATTGCCCCGAGGTACTTAAGTGATGTGGGTTGGCCAAGGGGGCATTCCTTAGTGTACGACCATAAATATAGGATCAAGAGGAGAAATAAAGAAGCTTCCTGAACAACCTGTGTTTCCCTCAGTCCCCAACAAGAGTCTTTATTATAAGAATGAAAAATGACATCGTTCAAGTTACAAAAAAAAACTCAAAATTAAAATACAATTCTTATTTCCTTTTAAGAGGAACTTCTTTTGAATTACATGTAATGTTAAACGTATCTCACCTAACAAGCTGGGAAAAATAAAGACACACACATTGAGTTACAACGTACCCCCTCGATCTAGTGGTTTAAGTACCAGGCCATTATCTTGACTGGTTTGATGCTGCATTTGGTAGTCAACTTATCCTATTTGTCAGGGGTCGGGAGTTCGAAGCCCGCCTAAGTTAATAATTTAATCTTTATCATTCAAATAGTACAGTTTGTGACTATGTAACCTTTCTATGGACGTTTTAATTTAAAAATTACATAAACCTATAATCACGATTAAGTATAAATAATAATTAGAAATTCGCACTTTATTCAATTATGAAACAAGTGCGCAAAAAACGGACATTGACGTTTGTCAGTCGTTTAGATTACGTTTTGAATTTTTGATTGTATAGAAGATAACTTATTTTGCTCACAATTTATTTCCTTGTCCTGTTCGTTCCGGTAACTTCAAAGAGCTTTGTTTAGTTTCGTCATCTTTATTGAATGTGTCTTGATACGATAAGGTGAAAAAAGTGTAGGATGTTGCAGGATTGACTAAGCGACGTTTCGGTGCGCAACTCGAAACTATGCTGTCATACCAAGTTTAGTTTTACCTCAGTTATCTTGACTTAAAGCATGTGCTCTGTCAATTATATCATAATGAGTCAACAACTTACTTGTTTGTTGTGAGTGTAGGTACCTACTTAACAAAAGGGTTTATTTAGTTACACTATACCTACTCGTATATACTCTTATAATACCTAGTAGAATAGAATAGAATAGAATGTCGAAAAAAATTAAATAAAGGTGCAATTAATCTTTAAATCTCTAAAAATCTTAAAGAAATCTTACAAAATTTTTAACAAGGAAGACAGTTTTTGGTGACGGTTTTAATTTTTTTTTAAAAAGAAGTACTAAAAAGTTGCCTAATTATGTTTGTTAAAAGTATATTCCGCAATCTAATAGACATATTATTGTGCGAAAAATCATGTCGCGAAAATCCCTACAGCGATTGCTCATTAGTTCGATAATTTAAATATCTTTATAGGCTGCTTTTATGTATTTTTTAACGACTATAATGCAAAATTAGGCTAATAATTAAATCTCAGGGATGATAGTAGCCGTTTCAAACCCGCATCCGTTCGCAACAAGATTTTTCGCACAAACGTTACATCGCACTAACAAATCATCGATGTAATAAAACATCGTACTACTGAATTATCGGCACAGCGTGTTCGATATAATGAAAATCGAACTATCAACTTTTGCACTCATATAGGGGACCCATTAGACTGCGGAATGTTATAAATAAGAAAATACAAACGAAATAACTCTCAACGACAGCACTCAACATCTTTATCTGCGGCACGAACAAGTTTATCCCTCTGGTACTCCGCGCCCAACGAAGGGTGAAGACGGAGGCAAAGAGCCGTGTTTTATTTCCAAAGATGGCGACCATTGAAGTTAAAATTCAAGAGCTAATTTTTAAAAGAGGCGCGTTCTCGACTGTTCCGTGCGATCGCCGGAGCTCCGTCAACGCCGCCTCGTTACCGAGAGCCCCGCGGCGCCGGGACAGAACGCACAACCTTACTTTCTACCAACTAAAATGACAATTCTAAACCTTAACATACTTTACATAAGAACTACTTTAAACTCCCCTTAAACTTGGAAAGGTTTACAACCAGCCTTCCTCATTACGTCTGTTGGCGTTATTGCCATCTCGTCGCAACATCAGTAAGCGCCGCTCAGAAAAATATTTACATACATCTCCTGCAAATATTGAAGGCGGAGGAAACGTACAGGTAATTGTGTTTGCTCTTATGTATTAATAACGTTATGTTACAAGAAGCTGTTTTTCTCAATATTGAGTAATCTTAAATATAATTTATTCAGTCAGAAGCGGCATCCCGTTTTGGTGTGATTCAAAATCAATAATATTTCTTAATAATAATATTATATATGACGTTATTTCTTTAGCCTCAAAATATGATATAATTTGCTGTTGGCATTATACAGCAGCAATAAAAAATTCCGCTTTAAAGTTTTAATTAAGAAAATATAAATAGAACAATTAAGACAAATCTAACAAAAAAATAGAGTTATTGTATGCAGAAATACCATATATATGTACCTAATTAAATCTGTAGATTTAACAAAAAATATGACAATCACGAAATATTATGGGTAGCAATGTAAAAGATAGTTGTATTTTTTCTATTCTGAAGAGCACACATTTACTTGATAAAAAAATTTTAGTATCCCATTGTGGTCGGTGATTCAATTACTATCACAGCAATATCCGCCTCTTTCTGCGTTGCTGTCACAACACTCTATCAAAGCAAAATCTAATCATCAAGTTTTATATTTTCATATCGTAAAACGCAGGCTGCGCAAAATTACACACGCGAACAACAACAAAACTCATCCGTTAGGACGAATTGACATGATGCAATTACAAGACCACATCACTATCGAATTAGTGGGATTGCAACACAACGCTGTTCGACGATGAATACAACGCTTTATGGCCATAAGCGTATCCCATATCATTGTTTAAACAATAAAAGCTAATGTAACAGTTTCTATTAGAAGTAATAAGCAATATCATTCGATATACAATATGACGAGAGGCTGTAAAACACCCACCTTCAAATTGTGTCTAAGTGAAGAAAATAAATACAGGTGGTGATGTGGGAAGTCGGGGCCTATTCTACAAAATTACAAAGAACGCAAAAGATCCGAAAATCAAAATCAAACTTCTTTAGAATAAAGTGGGCTTCAAAGCGATACCTCCAATGAACACTACGCTAACTTCAAAAGTGCAGGTTTACAGGAGGAGCTCTTGAAAGAAAAAAGTTGATAAAATCTTTATTTTTATAGTTATTTTCTTGATATTTTTTGTGTGAGTAACTAATTTACTGATGCTTAAGATCCGCATAGTGAAATTTAAAAAAACTTATGGGTTTTTTAATTAGCCTCACTTAGCGGGATGTAACGCAGAAAGCTCTAATTTAAGATCGGGATACACTCCGCCAATCCTAAGTTAGCGGAATATATTCGGGAATATTACAGGCTACAAAATAATAAATTAAATGTATACTACATAAAATAAAATTAATAATTACATTTAAAATCGACTTCATTACCAATTTAGAGTATTTTGAACAATGTTTTTATTATAATAAGATCGTAATTTATGAAAAAGAAAAGTTAGCGTTTTGTAGTAGGATAAGCCGAAAATCGTTGAGCCGTTATACAAGCCGCTAACAAATAAATAGCGTAGAGTATCTTAACTGTGTCATTACTTAGCGGCCTTTCGTCCATATTGGTAACTAAGCTTATGTAACCAGTTCCAAAAAATATTATTTTTTCGTTGGTGTTTTAAGTAGTTGTGAGGGAAGAATTATTTTTCCACTTCGTAGATTAAATTATTTCCATTATAGTAACCCGAGACATTGTGCAAAAAATCCCGATATGATGTGGGATTGTTGTGATATACAACTGGCTCGGTGTAGTTGATTTGAATTAAAACGTACTATGCAAAACACTTTTAAATCATTTATTAATACTTAGAAAAATTTTAGGCAGTGGCCTACTGTAATATCTTAAATTTTAATTGCTGAATAGTTGCACTTATTTCTGTGTCAATATCATGATAATTATTTGGTATTTTGTCGTTTTTAACTGCTGAATTTATTTATTAAATTTTTGTTTCCTTCATTAGAATGCCCAACACTTATGCGATGGATGGGTTATTATTTTCCACAAAACGATTAATTCTAGCATGCCATCCTTCCAAATGGCTGCCATCCTTAATACTGTTTAACTATTCCCCTTCACAACACCAGATTTTAATGAATCTTGTAGCCAGTTACGATCGAAGTAAAAATTTAATTGTGCTATTAGATCAGCTAATATATTTTATAAGCAATTGGGCCAAACCTGCACATCTTGCAACATGCCGCCTCTGAGCTGGCTTGATACTTAGCTGTTCTGCTTTTTTAAAAAGACTTTGACTTAAAGTGGTTAAAACAATCTTTTACATCTGTTTGAGGATATGGTTTCTGAATGCCATTAAAAGCAAATCTTCAAAAGCAACAAGCATTTTACGTGGTTTCCAGAGAGGAATTTAGTTTTGATTATTTGTAAAGGATTTTTTTTTCTTGTCTTGGTTTTGGAGGATGGCAAAAAACAATGGTACTATTTTTGGGTAATAACAATCTAGCTGTGAATGGAAAAGTAAAAAAAATCAAAAGTGCAAGTAACAACTTTTTCGTCAAAATTCTAACGTCATTTTAATCAGCCAATAAAAATATGAAAAACAATCGTTTCCTCCATAACTAATAAAATTCACAATTATTAATATTTGGTTTCCTTGACACCCAACACATAGTATAATAAACAATCATTATAAATGACTGTAACTCATTATACTAATAATTATTTTCCGATAGAAGTGGCCAGTCACAAACATTTAACGTTCATAATAGATAGCAAAAAGTTACAAAAAATGGAAAAATTCTTCTTCTTCCACAACTAGGTAGTTACCAAACAGCAAAAAAAAAATTTTGTAACTAGTTACATAAGCTTAGTTACCAATATGGACGAAGGGCTAAGCGGTTCGTTTTATACTAGAAAACAAAACTCTTGTATTATAATTGTAGCATTTCATGCAGCTAATTTCGATTTTAATTTACTACAAGATAGTGAAAATTATTAAACTTAGTAATGTTTAACTCTGATTTACACTACGTTATTTAATTATTTGTTCAAAAGTGCATTCAACGGGCGACACACACCGCTAACTGTCACATGAACAAATACTTTCCCGCGCAACACCCCGCCAACTCCTAGTTGGTGGCGTATCTCCCGCGGGCCGGCAGTCGCGCTAGCCGAATACACACCACTATATTAAGACAGCGGCTTGTCCACCCCGTAATTGAAGAAAGTACCTTTACTTGGCGTTATGTAAATCTCAAAACTTTTTTGTTTTTAAAGATATTGTCATGAAAATTTGGGGGCATAATATTAGTAAAAAAGTGGGTCGATTTCTATAAAAAACGAAAAATGGCAAATTTTGAGTTAGCGTAGTGTTCATTGGAGGTATCGAAAGATGTTTTTTATAAAAATAATCTAAATAATGAAGCTTACAACGTTATTGTGCATCATATTCCCGACTTACGTATGTTACCTTCGTGAGCATCACACACATACGTACAATGCTAGAGATTGTATTAATCAATGATTATTTTAAAAGAAGATTAGCCCATTTGTGTCGAATTCTGTGCCGAACTTAAATCTGAGGAGCACAGTGTAGCGGAAGTTAACATACAACCCGCAAGAAGAAAAGTGGCTATAATATTAATGTTTGGCAGAATGTCACTGTACAAAATGACATATTACCTGACATTTGACATTTCTCGGTAATACAATGGCCTGTCCTTTCTTTGATCGTACCAGAGTGCTGTCCCATCGTGTTATGAGAGTGAGAGCATAGGGAATGCACCTGTGCTTGCTTACTCACTTTTGCACTATTTGTATATCCTGCGTAATGGCTGATCGTAAAAATTCGCCGCTGCCGCTGTAGCCGAAAGCTCGGCAAGGGAAGGGAGGATCATTGGTATTACTGATGTCAATGACAATTTTAAAACACGGATAGAAATAAATGCATTAAAAATGATAAGTGGAATTCACCACAGATAATAAACATTACAATCAGTTGAAATGAAAGAGCTGAACGCAGTGGTCGAGGGAAATATCTCCCATCCAACGCGCAATGAATCTCTGTGATTAACTACCTTCTTTTCCGTGATACTGGAGAATAAACCGTTACATTATTATACTTGCCTGGTTGCATTTTGGAAGCAGATTATTTAATAAAGAACTCGTGTTTTTATGTACATTAATGGAAAGTTTTAGGTCAATATAGAAAGAATAAATTATTAAAGGACTATTAAAGTTTTCGTTACGTATTATATTCGGTTTTTTAAGGTTGCAAAGGCAAAATAAACTATATACAGCTAAAAATTACTTAAGATTATTATTAATTTGTAGTTAAAGTCTATATTTAGCATCATTTAATCTTTACTTATAGGCACCTGAGAGGATGAATAGTTGTATTGGTAATGTGATTGAGTAGAACCACGCCGTAAATCCTTCTTAATTATACTGTAAGTACCCTATTTTACACAAGAGAGCATAACATACCATATAATACTTACCCTAAATACATTTTAAATATTTTAAAGCTTTAGTGTTTACGGCCAGTTGCTTATTTCCATTTCATAACTTATACGTACCTGACACAAAAAATTATATTTTTAAAATATGTTCTTAACAACATTGAGTATTTATATTATTATCATTAACAATCAAGTAGAAACCTGGAAAAGTAACATGAAAAAATACAAATATTGAATAGATTGGGAAGAGGCAGTTACAAGAATCGGTATAAAAGCAGTCACTCATTGGAACTAAGCTGTGAGTAGGCTGTAATATGACGGGGCCGACTAATTGCCCCAGGATGGGCACTTTCTCGTGTGAAGGGGTGACCAGAGAAATACAGAGAACAGGACACATACCTACGTATCTAGTTCCAAATCCCACATACGGCCGCAGTTCCCACTAGCCTGCGATTATGGTGTTTTAAAAGCATTTCTCTTTTATTAAAAAAGTAGGCTATATTCTTTCCGGAGAAAAATGCCTTTCTGCCAAATAAAATTTAAAGCAAGTAAATATTTGACTGAACTCAATATGCCTAATCTAAACTACCACGGTAGCCTAATCTAGAAAATGATTTATATAACAGCTTCACCAAACATGTCGAACACGACTTCTTAATCAATTTAAAGTCCATTGTCAATATTAGCGAGCACTTTTTACCGAGTTAAACACAGGACCGGTGAGATCAATGCCGACATATTGTTTAATGGATTAACTGGCTTCTGTCCCCAGACAACGATGGAACTGTACCTAATGGAATTAAATTCTCTACCTGCTAAAAGAAAGCTCCTTATATTTGTAGCTGCGCTTTAAAATGTTACGTGACTGTACTTAGCAACTGCGAGTTCACGATGTGGATATTATATTTGATGTCCTCTTAACGATATTATATTTACTTGATTGGCCTTTTAAAATGACACTCTAATAGATTAGAATTTAAATAATAAGGTAAGGATAAGATGAGATATTTGAAAGTTTGTAGCAATCTGGAACCGCTCTCGTAAAATAGTGGCTAAGCCGGTTGGGTATAAACGAAAGGCGGGTTTGATTCTCGTTTTGGGTCTGGTACTTAATAGAATTTTTTTAAAGTCTAACTGACTAGATTTATTGCCAGGTGACATCTGTGTTCCGGCAAGATTAATGAGCCCAAAAAACTATAAAATGATTTTGAATTTTGAATCTGTAGTTCATAATTAATTGTTATAAATAAAACAAGACTATAGAGAATAAAACCTATTCTCAGGACATCTTATGAATGTTGGTACATTTTTTTTAAACCTGAATTATATGCCATTGTTTGACAAAATCCACCGGACAGTACGACATTTCGATCCCAACACTATAACATAAGTTAGCAATAGCTAAATAATAGTGAGTAGAAATAGTAGGGCATTAGTTAGTAATTCCCGGTAAAGTTTCTGTCCAACAAGCTGGAACTAATAGATGTAGCGGGTTGCATTAGTTTGCGCTCGTCTGGGTTATGTAAAGGATACATTGCAGAGCTTTGCACCTTTCAAATTATGCAGTAATTCCTTACAAAGTATCCTAACTAATACCCTATACTAAAAGAGTTTACTGGAGTTATTTTTAACTTGACAACCTTTTATCCTCAGCTCAAAAAGCCTGATGGATACGATTCCCTATCCACAATCTCAGCAGAAAATGGTAGGATCGGTACTAAATATATCCCAAGACAATCACTTGTCCTGTCTGGATGGTTATAATTATATTATATTTTAGTAAACATGGGTTTGGTGGTTCTCACTGTGTGTCTGTCACCATCCATCCCATGACATAATATTATTTAATCACGTAGTTCTCCTCCTCTCCTGATGAGGAGTCCCACATACCATTCATCGTCCGCGACGGAGGGTGGTACCCTCCGTAACGTTTTTTTCGGGAAGAAAGGCAACTTTTGGGCTTTTGAATGACGTTGAAGCGTATACAAAAATGTAGAATTTAATTCAAGGTCTTGTTGTATCGTGAAATCCCTAAGTGTTATACTCTAACTCACATTGTAGATCCCTGAGAGTCCTAAAGTATACGCTGATAAACATTACTCTCCGACATGCATTCCAAAGCATTTTAACGATTCGTAGTAGGTACGCGCACGCTAAAATCCACATTTGGTCCGCTATTTCAAACACAAGTACTTATTGAGTTAGAAGCTAAGCAATAGTGAGTGGGAACAGTGGGACATTAGTTAGTAATGCCCAGTAAACTTTCTGCTCGACAACCTAGAACTAATAGATGCAGCGAGGTACACAGTTTGTGCACGACTACGTTATGTTTAAGATGCATTGCTGCGCTTCAAAGCTTTCTAATTATGCACAAATTAAATTCTAAATACAGCAGTTATTGCGGGTAAAAGTTACGGGTAGGTTTAACCTACTAAGCCTGAGATTAGACTAACTAGGGTTATATTTATCCTGTTCATTAACGAGCAAAACTGGGCTTAGAATGTTGCGTTGAATGGCGTAGTTATATAATCTGTGGTGCATGATAAAGGTTTGGAAATTTAGAATTTTACTATTATACTACAAGAGAACTGAGACCTATGGCCCGGATAACGGTAAGCGGTGCCGTCGCCTACCGGACATGAGGAGGAAACTAGGGGAATTTAGTTGGTCATTGCAAGAACATTATTAGTCTTGAGACACACGTAGCACAAAAAAAAAGTTTTATCGAAGTAGGTGCGAACCAAGTGAGCTTCATTTACTAATGTTGTATAATCTAAAGGCAAGCTGTCAGCCCTGGTATAAAGGGCATAGAACTGGGTCGTTACCAAATACATCAACAAGCAATGATGCGTGCAAAATTTAATTCAAACACATCGACTGTTTGCTTGATTGAATAACAGACATAAGAAAAGAACTTTCACTTATTTTAATGAAATGACCACACACATTCGGTTAAAAACAAAAAACGTCATTCCCCACTCGTTCATAAAGCTTATAAACTAAACTATGACTCATGTTTTGCCCACTGCCGGGCGTTTCTCCGAAACAATGCCCCGTCCTGGACCTACGTTAAGATTAAAAACAAAAAAAGATATCGGCCTCCGTCTCACGTAATCCAAACACATGAAACTTTTTGTCGGAATCCGGTGTTGTCTTTACCAAGTGCGCTGACGAACATGGCTATGAATTTATAATAATATACTCAAACCTACGGTTTCGCTGAGACAAAATAAATAGAAATGTTGATATCACAGTGCATAAAAGATGACAGTAAGGATGAACAATTGCCGTCGCGCCTTTGTGGGATGGCAATTACCGACATTAGTATTACAATACAAAAATAAGCAGACAAGTAAACCATATTTTTGTCGTATTCATAGCTCAGCTACGAAATGCAATGTATGGTATATACAACATACATAATTATATATGTAATTATAATCTAGAATTTTTAACTTTATTACCAAAAAAAGGAAGCGTCATTCACGATTGTTTGAGAAATAATGACATATTATTTTTTATTAGATTATAGGTCTATCTCCAAGCTCTGTAAAGTCTGCCAACAATAAAGGAAACAAAGATTCAAAAGCAATACAAGAAGAACAAAGACTTTCAGAACCTCAAAATTGATGACAACATAAAAACCTACGCTCAAATCTCATCGTTACTAGACTAACAATCCAAACGGATCCAGCAATCATAACACTACTTTTAAAGTACACAGCAAAAATAAATATCTGCCAAGTGCTAGAGTTATTGTGGAAGAAAACAAAAGAACGCGCGAAAATAAGCGCGTACGAGGGTTTTCAATAAAACCAGTGGCGTGAAACTGGGCTATTGGTTTTCTTTGCGCAAGCACGCCGTTGCAATTTGTGCCTCCGACCGGCTGTGGTCGAACTAACATGCAAATATTGAAAAGTGATTGCTGAATCGATATGAGAGTTATCCATGTGACGTCAGCTGTGATCAACATTTTTTTGTAATCAATTTCAGACAACGTTATGCGCAAGTTTTCATCACTCTAACTTTTTAATCAAATAGGGACCAACCGTGTAGTTACAAACCCGAACTGTTTGGAAAATTCTATCGCGTTTTGCCTCACCCCGAAATTGAACCTAAACTAGACACCACCAAGTACCACTAGACCATCCCTCGTAACATAAAAAAATACTCCTTTAACGAACTAAGGTTGTAACCAGTATTTAGCCTTTACGCTTTACGTTTCTCTTTGTGAATATTGACAAAACAGACAGCATTGTAAATTTCTGACAGATACATTTTATCATGCAGTAATCTGACAGAATACAAACTGGCGCGTAATATACAATTAGAAAACAAGGAGAGCATCACTACTTCACTACACTTAAGAGTGTTTTAAACACCTTTGTCTCTTAAAACTTTTGCACGTAATAAAACTTAACTTACACAATGTAAGTTTGTATTAAACGCTCTTGTAAGTTACATTATTTTCCCTTTGAGGCAAAGATTTTTAAGTAAGCTTCAGGCCATAGTGACTTCATCATAGCGTTTTAGTTATCTGTAAGCTGTTTGTTAGACATTTTTAGCATTTTCGTTGACTTTGATAGCCTTGATTATTAATTAAACAGCTTATGGTGTACAAAATTAGTTAAATAAATTGTTGTCAGTTGTCATCTGCCATCACGAATATAAAATTGTACACCAATTGTAATGTATTTTTTTTTTGTTTTGTCATAATACTTAGCTTACAAATATGTATGTTCTTCATGAATAAATGAATAAAATATTAAGAACACGCGGTTAGTAGGTAGGTATGGTATTAAAGAATCAATCAAGTTTATTGATGGCCATTTAATGAGCAATTTTCCCAGCAAAGATACATTAATACTACTCTACTTTTTCTTTAAAACCAGCATACAGTATTATAAGAAGCTACTGCTTTCTCAATCACTTTCTTATCATAGCGGCATGTTGTAAACATATTGTGAGACCAGAAACCGGTCAACGTAAGCGCCGGGTCACACAGACCCATCAAATACAAAACTACGCATTCACAGCCAATTATATTTTTCATCGCTACAGTCATCAAAGCCGCAAGAGATCAATAGACGCTACTTTATTGAAATGACATTTAAAACATTGATATTATATTATAATTTGTTAATTAGCCTTTTACGTAAAATGTAATTACGCTTAACATTAATTATGATACTAATAATACGAGATGAAACTCAACAACCAATTACTACGTTTGTATTTGAAGTCAAATCGATAGATAATATCGAATTCTTCGATGTCGATGACGCAACGTTATTTTCTCATACATAATTTAAATATCAAAGTAATAAAGAGCTTTGACACAAAACAGAAAAGTTGACGTTGACGCCTACGTAAAATAAAATAACACATTAGAACTGTCTAAAGAAATGTATGAGATGTCAATAAAATATTAGTTTGAAAGAAGGTATTGTTGACCGTATCGGCTATATCGTTACGGCTCATATATACAGTTCCCGAGTATTGATTGTTAAATCAAACTATCTTCGAAGCTTAGTCATTACACAGATCAAATCGGATGATAGTCGCGATTCCAATTAGCATTCAGGGATTACAAATCCTGTTTCGGCAGATTATGTCGGAGACGGAATGTGTACATAAACTAACCACACTAAACATATTATGGTACTTATTTCTTTATTACATTGCAAATAACTGATGGCCGAAAATATAACGTTCTGAATATCTATTGCAGATAATAGTCGCGTAAAGACATTACAAAATGAATAATGAAATGAGCGAATGTACTAAATTAATGGATGAATGAATAGTGCAGATCACACAGCTGCTAATTAAAGTGTAGCTACGAATGCACAAGTATCGCTAATGCTGAAACATAAAACACCAGCACGTTCTGCCAACCTCTGTCTACCAATCTACTAATGCCACTGACCCCTATACCTCACAGACTTAAACCAAAAAGGCTAATCCCGCCAGCTCTTGCCACTCAGACCAGCCCCCGTCACGTATTCGCTGCATCACGTCACGCCCGTAGCGTAGCCAGGAAACCTCACACTCCATGACTCCACAATTTCTGCTCCATTTATGTTAAATCCTATATTATCATAATCATTTACATAGCCGGTCGACTGCACGATGGAACCTTATTATCGGTCCTAATTATTGCTCTTTGTGTTCAAATTCGGTGAGATTTTTATTTTAAAACGAGTCACGTAGCGACTGCGGTTCAGAACAAAGGGGATATTGAGTTGTTAAAGACCATTATATCTCATATGTCCTGAATAATCATTTTATGTGCATACAAAATTATGTTTGCTTTTATACTTCGCGTTCGCGTACGTGAGCGTGTTCCAGCCACGAGATTTTTGGTTTATCTTTTCTACGTGATTATGCGCCGATAAAATGCATATTTTATGCTTTGACCTGAGCGAGAGTTTGTTATACTCTTTTAATATTAAATTCTTCTCTTTTGATGGACCACACCATCTTTATTGATTCTGTTTAAGGTATTTGTAAAAATATTTAATAGATAAAAACCAGATTGTTGTTTGGGTTAGTATCTACCTCAATAATCATTGCGTTGTCTATTTCTTGACATTTTTGTTGTAAAAATAAAAGATTTAACATAACATAACTAGCGAGATGAGAATTATCAAAGTTCTGAAGCTGGTAAATTATTATCATTATCATTTTGATGATAAAAAATGTTAAGTTGAGAAATAATTTGGTCAAGCCCTTCAAAATCAACCAATTCATGATCGCCAATAACATATTGCCTTACAAAGAAAAGGCATCGTAAATATTTGACAGTGTGACGTTTACGTTTTGTCCCAACGTATACTAAGTCATAATAATAGTAAATCAGATGTTGCAGAAATACATTTTAGATGAGAGATAAAAAAGAACTTCCATTTTACTAAAGGAATACATTAAATTGAACGCAGTTACACACTCACATAAATTCAGCTGTGGCAGCTCACGTCACATAAACTTGATTTATATTTTGTGACGTAACGTAAGTTAACTCCTAACAAAATGCTAGGTTACCATTTTATTTGTTAAGTAGTTTTTGAGATTTAAATTGCTAAGATAATTTTGGTCACCTAATTACATGCATGTATGTGTTCGTAGTTACAATACACGATTTATATTTCTACAATCACTACTAGACTGCAGTTGGAATAAAAACAGTATACATAGTAAGTTTTCTTTAAAGTTGACAGTTTCATTCTACTAATTTACTTTTTTATTCTTAATTCTTAAAAAATCAAAACTTTATAATTCTTTGTTGAATTGTCTACCTACTCTACCTATATCTTTTCATTCATAATATTAACGTGAAAATTAAACAGAAACTAGTTCTTTATAAAATATAGTCTTTAGGGTATAAAACTTCATAATTCACTGAACGATGTAGATAGCAACAAGAACTTATTAAATATGAATAAATATCCATCAACATGGTATTAATGTAAGTAGCTTAGATGTTGCTTAGATGCTAAGTTAAGCTCGTGAGTTTGTGAGAACACATGTTATCGGAATATACCAGCGTTAACAGAGTATGTTAACTTAAGATGTATACCTATAAAAATGTAGACAATGTTACAAGCAGTTTTCTCTAGTCATTAATTCTTCTAATCTAAGCGGTTTTTCGCTCAGACATGAGTCTGGTCTGGCTTAACTAACAAAGACTAAGATTAGAATTAAATGAGTACCTATACCTACTTAGTATTTCTTTGTTAGATGATTTACGCTATTAAAAATGGCGGCTTTTTTATCTGATAGACTTTTTTTGTTACTATAACATTTTGACAGAAACCATTTAAATAGTTAGGCGTTTATTTTATTTTAATTACTTTGATTAACCCGATTAACAAGAACCTACTTAAGGCAGACCTATTGTAGGTTTTTCCTGAACCATCTCGGAATCCTTAGACATGCGTGTGTTCGTGTCATTACCAAAGTACATACCCAAGATAAGTAGCCAAAAAACGCATGACACCAACGAAATAAAGCCTAGACGAAGTACGTGAGTATAAAAATATTGACATTAACTAGCCTATTAATCGAGCGTGCCACTATTTATGATTCTAAGAACCTTCGAATACAACGAAGCACACATATTACGTCCAATGAGGCCTATAAATTGTTCCACGAAAAAACTAAAATCGTTTCTAAGCTTGTACGGCCTATATGTAACTTGTGCGAGCCATAAAAAGGTCGGATTGAATACGGAACCAATTACAACTAACGAAAACAAATAAGCACAATTTGGAACTGTTTCGAGAGTAAACTACACGTAGAGAATTAAAGAGAAGTTTAATTAGTAACTATAATGGACTTTGGAAGAGTTTTTTAAGATGTGCTTTTGCTAATTAGTTTATATGGGTAGTCACCCCAACAGCCTACTTCCAAGGACATGCTCTCGGTGGTACTATTTAAAAATCTCAAATCTGGACTAGAATCGCCTGATCACTAACTCATCAGTGGGTCACTTAATAGTGAGCGATCAACGCTGTCCATGGACACTTTAATCAAAAATGCGTTGCCCGCCTTTGAAGTCGCAAAACACTCTCTTTTTAAAAGAGCCTTATTGGTCTAGAAACACGGCTGTTTGATTGTGGTTCCTCAGTCTAAGTGAACAAACATTCACAATATGTAGGTACCTAAAAACACAAAAATTCTGCATTGAAAAATACAAGCGATGAAAACCGCAAGTGAAAATAACTATGCAATAAATTTCGGAACTAAAACATCTCCTTTTTTATAATAATCACAGAATATATAAATAATAACACCAACAAGACATGACTCTAAACTTTTATGTGTCTCGACACTCACCTGTGCACACAAATAAAACCATAAGTTCTGCATCAAAATCGATTTAATAGAAAATACGAGGTTATATACACGATCTAAGCACCTCTAGTAGTTGGAATTTATGTTAATAGAATACATTCTGGCATGGCACGGAGCGCTGCAGATAGGATGGGAGCGTGAGTCTAATCTTTGGACATTGGGATATTGCCCCTGATGCATACTGCATAAGCCTTGTTAGCTTTCAAGGTTAGATAGCATTAAGTCGCATTAAGTGGGCAAAGCAACTTAAACGTGACACTGTAGGTTCTTATCGCGTATTACAGTTAAATATACATTATAGGAATAACATTGTCCTGTGTCGACTGACGAATAAAGGCAAAATATAGTTTGTTGTAATAACGTAAACTTTAAGTGTATAAATCCGAGAGAAATTAAAATAATTTTGATGATTACTCATATACCAATAAAGTAACACTAAACATTTCATTATGTTAACAACGTTAAATTTCTGCTAAGTGTTAAATCATGGTATTACTAGAAAAAAAAAACTACAAGAACTTGCATAAAAAAACTAAATGTCTTCATTCAAAAAGGGGTCGAATATGCGACGGGACAGTTTCACTATAAATTAGCCTGACAAATCCTTCTATTAATATTACTATAACCCACTTGTTGAAAATTCAATATGCTAGACATATTATTCACGTATACAAATAAATGTAAACATGAAAGCCGAACAACATTGATGCTCAACAACGCTGAGAGCCGCATCCGGCCCGTATCCGGCGTGTCAGTGTTCCCGTGTTTACGGATTGTGGAAACCACACAAATAAATAAAAACAAATAAACTTTGACGCATATCCTTCTGTTAAGGACAATGATTTCCGCACATACAGAGCGGAAGCACTTCGATCGTGTAGGCATAAGTAGGTTATGTACGTATAAATACCTATAATTGCAGTCTTTATGTTTTTTATATTCTTGTTAATCATGTCAGTATTAGACTAGATATAGAATTAACGTTGTAAAGTTCGAAACCTTGACTTTAGTGAATAAAAGAACAAAGCAATAATAACATTATCGAAGTAGGCGTCATGCATTATTAGGGACTAGCCGCGCGCGGTTTCACCCGCGCGTAATTTCTTTTTTCAAATATCCCCCCCCCCTTCCCCCACATTTCCGGAAACAAAAGTACCCTATGTTCACCGGGGATAGTGTAGCTATCCAACAGTGTAAGAATTATTCAAACCGGTTCAGTAGTTTCGAAGCCTATGCAATACAAACAAACAAACAAACAACCGAATCTTTCCTCTTTATAATATTAGTATAAAGTGTAGATAACTCAAATTTGCTTTTGAGATAATATAGTTATACATAAAAACATCAAAATAGCTTCACTTAGTAAAATGTCATGAGGTCACAAAAAAATACAGTCGAACTGAGAACCTCCAGTTTTAAATTATTTTACATGCATTAGGTACGCGACATGTAACCAATTCAGTCTTTAAGGATCTCATGTCATCCAATGCGTTCCTTATTCGTCAGTCTTAATTAATGGCCGCTGGCCGACAATACGGTCGCTCCATTAACTCAACGAAACGCTGTCAAAATGTCTGTCAGTCGTCACCTCCACCCTTCGACAACGGGTTTCAAGCGTCTAACCCGGTATTAAGGTGTAAACTTTCATTGTAATTGGGTGTTAATACCTAGTCATTGGAAGGGTGAAAAGTAAATTATATATAACAGTGATTGCTTTTGGCCTTAAGGCATACGTTTAGTCGGTAGTATTCAAAGTACAGGTTTGGATTTTACGGTGACTACATTTTTCTAAATATCTTTCATTTTTGCTGAAATATTTAAATATGATTTTCTTTCTAAAAGAAACGCGTGACGCGGAACTTTTCCGTGCAAGCGCAACTTCAATGTCCCATAAATTTTTTTATTTGTTTTAGTATTTGGGAAATTCTATCTCAGTTTTGTTTTATTTTGCTTCTTTTTTTAGTTTTAATAGAAAAAAACAGTATACTTCCTTATAAACGCCCAATTCAAATTTTTATCAGGCAATCAGTCCGCATAATGTACATATTTTGTGCAATAAAGTGTAAATAAATAAATATAAAATAACTTTGTCGTCATACATGTGCCATAAAAGCTTAATGGTAATCTCAGCCGAAATTATGAGAATAAATGTGAACAAAGAATCGTTGTTATTTAATAGAAGAAATAAAGCCTTCATAAATGTTTATGGAATACAATAGAGTGTCTTTTGTTCTATTTTATCGAGTCTAGACAGTTTCATGTGAAATAAACACGCGCATTAACATTTAATAAAGTCGTGCTTGAATGTTATGCCGGCATGTTCAGGTACAGCAGACACTCCGACCAATAAAACACCATCAAACACGCTCATAACATAATCGAACACGAGCATAGACTAGGCGAGGATACAGGATGAGTCTTGTTTTATAATTTCACCTTTGTCTTTTTCCTGCACAGATAAAAAAAAAAAACACTTTTTTTCTGAAGATAATTCTGAAGTACTGAACTCTGTTATGGGAACTTATAGTCGTTTATTCGGCTACGGCAACCAACCTTTACGATCAACCAACCAGGCACAGGTGCTCTCCCTATTTCCTCACTCTCCTAATACGGTGGGACAGCAGTCTGATACGAACGAAGAGAAGTCAGGCGCTGGCCCAATGGTGCTTTCCGAGGTACGGTTGTGTTACACCGTCATCTTTCAGATTCCAGACTTTGACTGAGCTTTTGAACAGATAATCCCAATCATACGCTCCACACCAGCAGGCTATCAAAACAAGTGATAGGATAGAAAGAATAGATCAAGGATAAAATATAATATATAAATGACAAATTCTAAATTAAATAAAATCCTATCACAAAATAAAAATAAAAGTGGATTTTTAAATGACTGATAATAATAACTATAATAGTAAGCTTAAGACAGGAAAATAGAAAAGTGAAAATAGAAAGTGTTTTTCAGACTGTAGTACATATCGATCATCCTGTACAGATGGCGCCACCGCGCAAGCAGGAACAAGCTCGTAAAGATCTTATTTCGCATTTAACCGATCATAAAGTATGATTTAACACTTTGTTGGGTAATAAATAATCGCGTACATCAGACGAGTCCGTGGGTAAATGATACGGACACACAATCTGTTGGTGGTTAATGATCTTTTTAATAACGAACCCGCTTCCTAATGATTTGACGCGGATTTATTTATCAATCAATAAATTAAAAGAAAGTCGGCGGTGTAACGGTAATGCGTTTTTTTACAATAAACATAAAATTAAGCAACTGTCTGCGCGGTTTACTACAGGATGGGAGTTCTTGGAATGATATTTATTATGTTAATTATTGGTCTAAACGGCTAATCTCACAGAAAATAGTAACGTTTCAGCCTATTAATGCCCCAATGCAAAGTAAATGGCTTTATCATTAAAAATTTCATGGCAATGTTTGTAAACACCACTATTTGGCAAGAGTGGTGATTAAGATAGTACCCGTCATTGTGAGGATGACTTGATTTCAATGATAGATGCAATGGGGCCTGCTATAAGACATTAAATAGGCTGACTTTACTTTATATAACTTCAAAGTTGAACAATATGTTATACCCGCACATGATACAAACGAACTAATTACATAGGCAACAGAAATTAAATTTAAAGTTGCCCATAGTTGTAGTAACTAACTAGCGAGTTCAAGTTTGCGGCGCGAGTAAACCAATAGTTAGGCGTCTTGAGTGTCGTAAATAACAGCTATTAATACGGACTTTGCCCGGCGGATCGAACAGTGCTAAATCTGCACGCATTCCGAACTTTGCCTGCCAACGAGCGAACTTCTAAAATGTATACTAGTAGCCTTCCGCCCAAGTCTTCCGCGTTAGGACTAATTATGACGTTATACTTCAGAAAAGTGACATTTTTGGAGATAAAATGTAGACTATATATATCTCCAGCTAACAAACAGACGCCACACACACACCAAAAGTCACATTAATCCGTTGCTATTCAAAAAAAGACAAACAAAATTACCCACGGAAACTGAGCATTATCCCGAGATAAGCCTATGTCATTTTCCAATCTCTAGTCTAAGTTTTTACCAAATTGTAGGCATGAAGCACAGACAGACAGAGTTTCTTTCGCATTTGTAATAAAAGTACAGTAGTAATTTTAAATTTCTAGTCTCTATCGAAAATACTAATGTTTTTCTCTTAGGAACATAATATGTCCGGGCAGTTCGTATATTATACGAACTGCCCGGACTCTAAAAATCTAGTGGATGCCTTATCCCAATTAAGACTTTTTTTCCTTTAATTCCCTTACTATAATAATAAAATCCATTGTTTACTAGAATATTAGAATAATAGAATAGTCTTGATCTAAACAGCGAGTAAACATCAACAATAACAAATAATTAAGGAACAACTTAGTTGAAAGCTTCTAACAGCGGGACTAGTACCTAAATACCTTAGCCACTTTAATGCATGCATCAGTGCTTGCCTAAGCGCTTACAAAGAGGGACAGATCGGTTCTAGACAAGGGTGTTTAGACAGTTGACATAAGGAATACGTAAGCAGATGTCAACAAAGTCACACTACTAAGATTTTAAGACTAGTGCAATTCTAAACAGTAACTGATTAAGCTGGCAAACAACGCGGCAGAAATCATCTCAAGGGAAGGTTTCTAAATAAAGTGCCCTGATCTAGTGTCCAATATCATACTGTGATGCTTAGATAAAAAAAAAATGCTACATAATTTTGTCAATAGATGGCGTTCCGCGCTGTAGAGTCGCGGTAGAGCTAAAAATGACGTTTTAGATCTTTTGTTTACTAGAAGTTTTTCTGAAAAATCTGCCAATCAATAATTGTCGGCGGTTTACAATAAAACCTTGTGACTTTCTTTTAGCCAGTACATCAACGCTGAAAACTATACCTCTCGCCAATCAATACAAACACTGTGGTTAGTTTTATCATATTATAGTATGAGCATTATTATGCGATCTTCGCAATTATAATACAGGCTGTTCTCACCGCATAGATAGAAATCAGCAGTCTTGTCTGTTGTACATACACCGCAGCGTAATTTTAAACGGCTTTACATGTTTTAATAAACATTATCCTAGTTAACAAACGTTACCTAAGTATCTCATTAACTTGTATTAACATTGTTGAACTACTCAGAGCGACCACAATCTGCACCAACCTAATGATGACACCGTAAATACCGCTATTAAGCGAGACTGAGTTAATTCTGAACGTTATTTTAAATCACATATTATTACTGCTTTGGAAGGATAATATGCTTTACTTAGTTAATAACGGTACTTCATAATATTATTATATGTGAATACTAGCACCGCATCGTTGCCTGCAAAGTATATTGATAAAATGTATCCTATAACTATTAGCTACTGTGTGCCTATTATGTAATAAGCTGATATACCTATACGTATTAGCTATACTCCAAAGTTTCATTTTAACCTGCAAGGATTCATTTAATGTTTAAAAGAGTAACAAACCCCTTATTCTTACATATTTTTTATAATAATAATAAGAGCAAGATAACGAAACTTAGTTTTATAGGATACCGTTATTACATTTAATGTTTATAAATCGACACACGGATTAGGTGCTTTTTGATGCAGATCAGATGGGTACTAAAATTGTCACGAATAGATACCAACTAAATGTAAATCTTTAAAGACAAATATTGTCTAACTCCTAAGCTAGGTTACAAAACAATATTTTCGTGCGGAGGAGGATGAAGGAGGAGAAAGGAGAATGCGTTTAGCTGTGTATGTATGACGAAATATCGTCCCACTTTCACGGAAAAATCCCTCGGTATCTTTTTACCCGAGAGTCACGAGTCGGTGTCCCCTTTGCGGCGAAGGACCGGCCCATCCCCAGGTCATCAACTGTATTCAGAAGGCCGAAGGGCACCTAGGGAGGGCCCAAGAAACTAGATGATCCACAGGAATAGCATGACTTGTGCAATGCTTACCGTAGCCTCTAGGGAATACCAGATCATTCTTGCCCAATATATCATATCTGATTTGATCCGAATTAGAGATGGAGGGCAAACCCATCATGTGTCTCTTACATGATGAGAAATTTGTCCTTCATTCTCTTGACAAAGCAAACATAATAATTTATCATAATAAGTTATTTGAAAGCTTAAACAAACGTTTAATGTGACGGCACGTATACGATTTTCCAAAGCCATTTATTTACTGCTATTTTGGCATATTACCTCTATTACAAATAATAAATAGTCGACAAGTAATTAACTTTCAAAATACCAATAGCATGATCTTGCAATACCAGAAACATAATTTACTCACATTACAGACATATTTATTGCATTACAGTAATGTTTAAATAATTGAATTATGTCTGTTTACAAGCTGTGTAGGCTCTCTACATGAATGACTCTCTACAGAATTATTGATTCAATATCTCTTATTGCCTGTTTCTTTGACAAAATGTTAAACGTGTGACATGTTAGTTTAGTATTTCATTTGATTCATAGCATAGTAATGTAACTTTCGCAATGCTGATGGAAATTATAAGTTTGTTTAAATTCTCCTACAATACAACATACATACATTGTTTTGACGAGCCGTTAGTTGTAATGGTCGAGAAGTCGGTTATTACACCAGAGGCCGCGAGTTCGATCCACGCTGTCCATGCACGATACAAACATTTGTGTGCATGAACATATTGTCTGTTTGTATCGGTCCGGGTGTTTCTATGTATAATATGAAAGTTTCATGATTAATAAAAATATAAGTGCCATTACTGACTAAAGTTTTATAAAACTAATTTCGATGAAAACTCCTAAAGCCACTCAATTTGTAGGTGAACTGTGATTTTAGTAATGATAGCAATATTTACAAAAGAAACTAAAATTATATTTATGTTAAAATATATATCCACAAAAGTAAAAACAATAAAAACGAAAGCTTCTCAAATTGATTCCCGTTGACAACACGCATTAAACGCAGTTCATTCCACAGCCCGAATTTTTAACCCACTATAACAGATGCGGGATTAAGTGACCCCGGCCCGATTAATTTATATAACGCGCTTTAAAGACGGGCCACCATCAAAGTCGACTGGCCTCGTTTACACGGCTGATTTACTGGTTCACACATCGGGACCGATCTCACTTAGCAATGATTTATGCGTAACATCACCCCTGCCGAGTCGGACGCATTATCGGACCGCATACCCTATCAACTTTGGAAACCGTTTGTACATTAGCCTAATACTCACTCCGCCACTTGTAATAGATAAATCAGATACGACCCGAGCTCATTATGAATCAGTTGGATGAGACGAGTGTTTTTTCGTTCTGTAAATTCGTTAGAAAGACGTAGCATTAAAAAGGATCTTTACTTAATCAAAACAAAAAAATACAAAATCAAAATTGCGATAGACTTTCTCGATGGCAACTAGCTTATTCGGCTATTGTAGCGTAAAGAAACGTAAACAAGATAATTCTTAGACTGATTTTACGCGTAGCCAATGGTCATTTGAACTCATATTTGCACACTTACAATAAAATTCAAAACTAAATGATAGCTCTGGTGAAAAAATTATCTTAATAGACGCTTTTTTTAGTGGACGTTCTACAATCAGTCATGATCGAAGATATGAATTGTTTGATTAGCGTTACCTTTGTGATATAAATACTTTTAAAAATGTTAGTCCTGATTTACAAAACGATGTGTAGAAATCTGAAATTGGCAATATTATTTGATTTCATGAAGAACTTCATATAAAAACCAGTTTTAGAAATTAAAACCTTATTCATTTTTTCCTTTGATAAATGCACCCATCATAAGCTGGAGGGGAGGGGGAGGAGCACGCAAGAGTACAATAAGATTAAACAAATGACATATTAAAAATAATATGAATATTCTGATTGAATAATTCTTTTCATCTGATTCTGACAAAATTACGCTCACGCTCATATTTTTAACCGACTTCAAAAAAGGAGGAGGTTATATGTTCGACTGTATGTATTTTTTTTTTTTTTTTTTTTTATGTATGTCCGTCGATTTCTCCGTCAATTGTGGACCGATTTAAATAATTCTTTTTTTATTTGAAAGTGCATAGTTCCGAGGTGGTCCCATTGTCACCATGTCAGGATCTGATGATGGGATCCCGGGAAAATCAAGGGCAAACCTCAAATTTTATAGGCGCACACTACGCTTTACTTGTTTTTTCTGAAGCCATTCAAGTTTTTGCGTCCGATAGACATAATTTTATGTTGATGAGCTGATGATGGAAAGTACAACTCCTTAACAGTTAGGAGTTAGGGGATAATTCTTTCAGTATTGTAGGAATATGTGGACCGTTAGTTGTATTTCATGTACTTTTGCAGCTAAGCTGATGATGGAAGGTACAACTCCTTAACGGTTAGGAGTTAGGGGATTATTCTTTCAGTATTGTAGGAATATGTGGACCGTTAGTTGTATTTCATGAACTTTTGCAGCTAAGCTGATGATGGAAGGTACAACTCCTTAATGGTTAGGAGTTGGGGGATAATTCTTTCAGTGTTGTAGGAATATGAGGACCGTTAGTTTTATTTCATGTACTTTTGCAGCTAAGCTGATGATGGAAGGTACAACTATGATGATGGAAGCTACAGGGTACGACTTCTTAATTCTTATGTCCCTCTTGCGGGCTGCGTCTTTAGTTGGTCTACCCATGGTGCTGAACACTTAATGAAGAATACCTAATATTGTCAAATAATACAATTCTACTATTTTACTCGTATTTTCGCATTCTTATGAAAGAGAATGAGTATAATCATTATTATTATGAAAGAGTTTTACTCACTGCGTGTTATTCACACTAAAAATAGAAAAATAAACAAACTTTTTAAAAAAAAAATTAAACCGACTTCAAAAAAAAAAACAAAAAAAAAATTGGTACCTAAAAACACTGAAAAGCAAAAAATAATTTTAAAAAGACATTCATCAAATGCGCTTATTGTCTAAGCCTATTAACTTTAAATTGTATTTTACGTGCTAGGTAGGTACCTACTAATCTGTTTGAAGTCGGTGCCAATCCAAAGAAAATAAAAAATGATACATAATAATAATGTATTTTACAGGGTAACTAATTAATCCGCGGACGGTACGTAGTCTGGGTACCTACTATTTGGCTTGGCACCGACTTCAAACAGATTAGTAGGTACCTACCTAGCACGTAAAATACAATTTAAAGTTAATAGGCTTAGACAATAAGCGCATTTGATGAATGTCTTTTTAAAATTATTTTTTGCTTTTCAGTGTTTTTAGGTACCTATTTTTTTTTTGTTTTTTTTTTTGAAGTCGGTTTAATTTTACTGTATGAACCTCAAGAGATTCTAACTTGGCAAATTCACTTCGCTCTTCGGTTTCAAGTAATTTAAGCTACGTAATAAGTCTTAATCAGATGTTTTGATCAAGGGTTTACGCGGTGCAATATCGATAACCGCAATTCAATAAATATAGCTACGATTACACATTCTACATAATATTAGAAAGAAAATTACTTTGTTTTCAGGATTTGATTCCAAGAATATGTTTTAAAAGATGTTTTTTTTTTGTTCA
Organism: Mecyna flavalis; assembly: GCA_949319885.1. Lineage (NCBI taxonomy): Eukaryota > Metazoa > Arthropoda > Insecta > Lepidoptera > Crambidae > Mecyna > Mecyna flavalis. The sequence continues at coordinate 9,684,675 of OX439426.1, forward strand.
TTTCTTTTTTTTTTGAAGACGTATAGTACACATACGTCAAACTAAGAATGACCCAGAAGTTTAAAAATTATACTAATAATTTGGATTAGGTAAATATAATGTTTAAAGAGATGGGTATTTTTTTACTGTCTTTAAAAAGTTTGAAATAGCTACATATTCCTTAAGTTATTAAATTATGCCTAAAATACTTATAAAAATTGCTAGATTGCTAGATAAAACCATCGATGTCTTATTCCCGTTAACTTTGTTAGGGCAAATATCAAATGCCACAAATCAGGGAATATAACAAAGCTAGCTAATGTTTCCCCCAAAAATACAGCTGCGATTAATCTTATTTCCGATAAACAGACAAGTAATCACGCACACTCATTTACTTTCGCACAGGCCGAATGGACCCACCGCATTCTGAATGTACAGCTACAGTGCTAATGAGTGTTATGACATTAACTTATGAGCTAGATATTTGGAGCAGACAATCGATTGGTATGGCATTAGGAAGCACGTGTTTTGTACATAATACATTGAATGCTTTACTATTTTTTCCCTCTGTACAGTCACACATCAATACATAATCAATCTGTAAATGGCCATCGCATAGAGTTTTATTTTAAATTGTTTTTTTTTACAGATTGCTTACATAATGTGTTCTACATTATGGCTTGTAAAAATCATTCAATTCGGATCAACATAAGATTAATGCAATATTTTTATTTGAGATAAATAGTACACTCATTGTTTACAATAAAATTCAGTTACAAAATCACTATGTGACATTGAGATTATTTCAATTACGTTTTAGAACTTTCATTGCCTGTCCTCTGGGTAAAAATCGATTCCTTACTTGAACAAACTATAGCTTAAGAGTCCAAATTCAATTGATAACCTTTTAAACTCATGTAACCTGAACAAAAAAGTACAGAGATCATCATTGCCTTGTACGACATCCCATACAAAATTATTAAAACAAGATCGTAAAGTAATTTAGCAATGACAGCGCGCAGTTCTGCCTGATGCGACACAAATAGCGATCTGTTAAAGCCGCTTTCAATTTATGTGTCGGTCCCTGTCGCAAAGCGAAGAAATGAAAGAGCATGAGCCACTCGTAAAGGTGACAAACGCCCAGCCTCGCTAACGAGACTGCAACTTTGAGGACTTGCTATCGTCAGTCGCACTATATTAGTACCTACTACACTCGACCTGATGTAATTATCTGGTTACTTTGTCTTCGTATATTTTTCATTAATTTCGGTAAACCTATTCGTTTAGTTTATTTATTAGGGGTGTAATGGTGTGAATAAGGCACCGCAGTGATATAGGGTTAAATGTCTATTAATGTACATATATATACATAGCTAAGGCTCTTAATTGTTGGAATGGTACTATTTAAAGTAAAAAAACGTTGAGATAGTAAATTATTTTGCAGAATTATTTAATTCATAGTGTGGAAGCCAAATCAATGAAATAATTAATATGTAATTTCTCTGTTTCTAATTAAAACTTACTAAAAATAATAACTTATTTAAGACACACTTACCGCAGTATAAACCTAACTTATTCTTGGGACCTGGAGTCACATCACGGGTGGGGAAAAACAGATCCTTTCCAATAAAGCGTGGGTTGGATTTGGAGAGTTAAATGCGGGATTGCCTAATGCCATAATTGTAAAGAACCAACTGCTAACCAGTCACTTTAACGATGACTTGAATTAAAGGCAAAGGGTTGTACCCTACGGAAATGTTTAAAGATTATTTGATTGTAGTTTAAATCTTTGTTTTAAACCCTAAAAGAAAATGATGAAGAGTATCATGATTTCTGCCGTGTATGCGAATATGAGTATGTAACAATATTCTTGGTCCCAAGCACACACACTATCAAATAAAAAATATTATGTAGCTGGATGTTACTTACTTTTTGTGACTGTGTACCTTTTTAAAAAAAAAGGTATTTTAGCATGTTTATTCATTGTCTTATATCCAAAATAAGTTTTGTTTGGTTTGAGGCTATTGCGAGGTCTTGATTGCGAAGTACCAAAAATTATAAATTACATCTATTTACATCAAAAATTAAAAAGCGTAAAGTGCAGTGATATTGTTCAACCCAGAAAACAGAGATTTCGCACTCGAAAGCACCGGCCCTACGAGAGAGCACATTAATAGCGCAGTGTAAAACATTACTTTGTACAATGCTTCGTCTTTTTATGAAGCCAAACGATTCTTTTTATGTGGCGCTTCCCGCGAGTTCACTTAATTTTATTGCTTCTGGTTGCTGGCTGCCTGTAAATAGATTACACGATTGTTTTACTAAACGCTGTTACGCGTTAAGCTTTTGACTAAAGGGTTAAGTTGAGAACGAAATGTGTTTTAAAATACAATTAAGTGTAAGCATTTTATTTATTACTAATTGCTTGAGCTCGCTACTTCATTTGTGAATAATGTTGCCTTGAGGTGACTTTAAGAGTGATGCATCGATCTTTGAACATTACAGTTTGACTAGCTAGTTTACAAATTAAGATTTTAAATAAATTTAAAATCTGTCATCCAAATGACTGTAGCTTGTTTTTTTTTTCAATGTGCGAGTTTTATCCGAAACCATCTCATACATTGATATGACGTCAATGTAAATTCAAAACTTTTTATATTATGTAAATCAGATTTAAATAAAATACTGCAATTTAAATAGATATATCAACCCAGACACAGAACTAAAACAAATGTTCGTAATTAGCACATTTGTTCTGGGACTCCAACCAGTGATTTGATTATTCTACGGCATTAATGGTAAGATCTTCACTAAATGAAGGACCTTTGCACCAGTATACCTATTCAACAAGGCGTGACATTAAGCAATTCTTGCTATTGAAGTGTCTCTCAACGAAATACGAATTGAAGTTGGGCTGCGTAGATTAATATTTTAAATTTACTTGAAATAAAAATGCATAATATAAAATTGAGATTCATCGAAGTTAATAATAGGTAAATTTCGTTTTTACTAAGAATTATGTTCGGCATTGAACGTCAAAATAATTTCGCCATAGCCTATAGTAATAAAATACGAATGGTTTATTATAAGCCGCAAACCTCAAACTATCACAAAACTACAGCATAAAGGAAATTGTTAAATCGTATTTCAATATTCTTGTACTGCGAGCAGTTGTTGTGTTCAAGTTTGCGGCGGCCGCGAGTGCCCTCCGAGCTCTCGACCGGCGGTCAACTCAATACACACTCATCCGCAATCGTTTTCACTGCCGTCGAGATTACTAAGGTTGTTGGTTCTGATTGAATTCACCCGAACGACCGTGCCTCGGACGCCTGACCCGGAAAATTAACCCGACGAGATAAATGCCTATATGTGTCAAGTGGCTGCGAGGATGAATTAACGGCGTACGCGTTCTTAATTCCTACCCCTTGCTTCGTACGTTGATTATATGATGCCTGCTTGACGTACCTTAATGGACGTGTTTATTAACAGCGATTTTCTTTTATATACTAATCTATATATATAAAAGAAAGTCGTGTTTGTTACAACACTTATAACTCGAGAACGGCTGGACCGATTGCCATGGTTTTTGATTTGTTGGATTTGTTTCCGTCCCAAATAGCAGAATACATCTTAAAAAAGAAAGGATTTTGATCAATTCCCACGGGAACGGGAACCACGCGGGTGAAACCGCGGGCGGCCGCTAGTTCATAATACTCTTAACATCGTGGCCATGATATTATATATAATGTTATCCTAGCCGAGTTTCAGCATCAACTAAAAGGCGATAGAGCAATGAATACCAATCGACCAATTCGTTAGTTACTAAAACGAGGTTTGATTTTCAGTAAAAATGACCGGTAACTCAATAACTTCTAATCAAAGCAAGAATTGGAAAAAGTAAATTCTACTTTAAGAAATACCTTTAATACTAAGAATCTCCCAGACATCCCAATGGTCCATAAGTTAGCAAGGGTCAACTAACTTAACGTCCAATCGGCTACAGCATTTTCTGGTACACGTATATTAAAGCAATAAGAAAGAACTGCTTACTTATCGCCTGAGGCGATTCATTCAGGGCAAAAATCCCTTATTCTTAGTTGTAATTGGAATTTTGACTACTTAGGTTGTTACTACTAGTTCTTAGGTTGGACAGTTACAGATTTTTCGAACTTAAATCAAGTTTGTATTTACCAACCCGCACCCGGCAGATCATAATTAACCATAGAGTACGTTCAAAAAATAATTGACTGATCAGAACTTGTGACTCTAGACAGGTATTTAAACCGTCTTTATCCGCTGTTATTCGAACAAAACTACCAATGTCTCATTGTCATCTTAAGATAATAAGGTCACCAAACAGCATGTTCGAACCACCAGGCAAGCCCTTGCAGAGCTCCCGTTCAATTTCGATCCTCAAGCGGTAGTTACCGTCATATTAACATGACGCGGTGTAGTAGCGACCGCTTACACGCTGCGGGCGACGATTTAAGTGAAACAGACAGCGGGCCACTTAACCTTCGTCGCTTGTTTAAAGGGAAGGCAAAATATTGAACCCCGTCTGCGGTAGTTTGAGGTAAAAAGAAGAATCGCATCGACGGAATGTCGGAGGAATACCTTTTTTATTCTGTTGGCACTCGGGAGCTGTGTACAATTGTATGCGTTGGGTTCTGGGTATTATTTTTTATCGAACAGACTTCTTTTACCGTGTAAAAATTTAACTGAAAATAAAGGTACATATTTAAAAAATTATAGTTTTTTTATTTTATATTTATATGTATTTAATAAATACATATAAATATAAAATAAAAAAACTATAATTTTTAAACTATAAATACTATTTATCTTCATTTCAAGAACCTGATTACTTCTTGTAAACTAATTGTAAACCAAGTGTGGGTTCTGAACCATATAAAATTACAAAAGCGGTATACTAATCTTGTAAAATTTACCTCTTGTATTTGATAAAAGCTCGTAAATAACTTTGACATTTACATTTACTTCGCTGTTTTAAATGGACAAACTTGAAACGTAGAGTATTTAAAGAATTTAAATGTTTAGAACATTTTTGAACAACAAAACAACTTTTATGTAAAAGTTATTTTCTTGATAGCGCAAATACAAAGAATCACGAACGGTGGACTTCGTACCTTAATGCATTTTCTATTTGTCCGCCTTTTTGCGTAAAAATGAATAGTGAACAGTGCAGTGGCGAAGAGAAAATATTTAAACAAGATGCTTTTTTACGTTACCTTTTGTCGGATTGTTTATATTTAAATTAAGTGTGCTTTTGCAACTTAGCTATTAATTTTAGAGAATCTCTTTATCAGAGATTTTAGATCATAAAATGTTCATCAATTAAGAAAGTATTTTTATTGTCAATCTCTTTGACCAGATTATTATTATTTTTAAATATTAAGTCCTAATCAATTTTAACACCGCCCTTGGACATTTGCGACATCTCAGGTAGGTACTTTGCCCGCCTTTAAAAAAAGAATATGAGTGAATCGGGTTTCCAGCACCCTCAGTCACCAATTGAAGCGGAATAGCAAAGTTACATCACTTTTACTATACATCACTTTTCTTTGCTCTACCACACACTAATTAACTAATATCATTCTCTCAAAAGTTACGCATCAATTGATTACTTAGTTTGATGGAATCAACAAGTTTAGCTTTAAATATTTTAACAGCTGTACTTAAACAAACAGCATTTTATGATGATGAAGACAAGCTATTTAAGTAAGTAATAAAATTACATTCTGGGAAAGTCTTACATCCGATGTTCACTGCCTCTTAAGAGCATTATCAGTAATAAAGTGAAAAGTGTTTGTGATGACTAATCTCACACTAAGTAATGGTTATCAGTGTTCTGCGGCCGGCCATCTGGAGTGAAGGAGTTGACTCAATTACGGTTTAGAAAGTCTGTCCATAGGAGAAAGAGTAAACAGTAGGACTACGTTATATTCATACAATCGCACCGCGCGTAGCTAATATTGGGTTTTTGCGATATTTAGTATCTATGTTTTTTTTAATACTACGTCAATTGGCATACAGACACGCAGCCCACCTGATGGAAAGCGGCCACTGCGGTCTATTCCATTGTGGACGAGCGTTTTGTCAATCTGCTGCCACATTGTAGGTTCCTTTGATCTTGAGCCTTTGATTTCAAGTCTACTGGCTTCCATAATTATTAATATTGCCGAGACACAGCAATTACTGTTACGGCGGCAGATTTTACCTATGTGTCGCCGTATGCACACTCAAACAAAACTTCTTTGTTGGAATTAGAAACGAGTCGAGATTTCGTTTGAGTGTGCGTGCGACGACGCATAGTAGTATTGTAGATAATACTCGTATTGCGCACACAAATCCGCGCGACTGCGTTGTACGAAGATAGCGTACTGTGTACTCTCTCTACTATAGTCTGTCTGTACGTCCAATATAACTTCCATTCATATTAGTGAACGCGTGCGTCGGCGCGTACCCGAACAAGCCCGGGGCCTGATTACGTCAATTTACATGAATTAAATAAATCAAGAATTGTTGTCGTCGGATTGTTACGTTTGGCTGGTTTTCATCTAATTTATTTTGTATTGTTGTACGTAAATACGGGCACGAATACGAGTGATGGAGACCTTTTGAAACTATTGACCTCCGCCTACAGCTTAACCCTCGGTCTATGGGTAGGTATAGGAATAAAAGTTCGCTTTATCTATCTCAGCCAAGTTGCATTAAAATGCATGACTGCGATTTCCAAGATTGTGCCTGAAAGAGTAGGTATCTAACAGAAATCCATCTAAAGGTTCCCAAAATTATCAACTTTACAAAATTATAAATCCAAAATCCATCGGCCACACAATAAGGCAACAATTGAAATAACTCTTGTTTAAAAAAAAGTATACTTTATTTAGAAAAGAATACCTTATTTTAACTTTCTAACCTAAGTAAACTAAACCATTAAAAACATGCTTACATCGTGTAGGTACAATAACAGTTTCAATTCAAATTATTACATCAAACTTTTCGACCGAACTTATTTGACAAATCCCATATGGCGTGTTTCTCACTATTATAAATTTAAGGTGTCTCAAAAGAGATTGCGTAATGTTTTTCGAGAGAAAATACTAAATGTTTGTCGCAATAAAGATTTGTTGGGTTGGGCAGTAAAACCTTATACAGTTCAATAAAAATATGTTAGCATATCTGCCGCACAGTGCGGACCACCTACGATTTGACTTTATTATCGTGACGAAGTGCCCAGATAGTGTTCTCTTGGCGTCGGCTCATTGTTTCTGTGCCACTTGTATTTCTTTTTAGTATATTCTTGTAGCAAGTATAGAATCAGTCTATAAATTATGATCTGAGAGAAAAAGGCGCTGTTAGAATAGTGTCCTAGGATATTTATTCATAGAACACGAAGCTTAAACTCAAAAGGAGGACCGGTCAGTTGTCAAAAGGCACGTTACCACCAGATCGATCGAGAAGTATGAAGGGAAACTCACAACCACGAGTATGTAGCTTTCGCTATCACCACGCTTGCCAAACGGGAACCAATTTAAAAATGCATACTTGCCTGTCTCGTAATTTTAGAAATACTCGTTGATGCTCACCTGAAACAACAAAGTAAAGATATTATTAAAATCTTATAAAAATGGACTGTCTTTCACTAATCTTTATTGGCCCTTACCCTTCAAGGTCTAAGTTCACATTTGGATATGATTTGAGATCCATTTAACTGTTGAAAAATCTTTTTGTCAATTTTGGCTAGCTAGTCTGACTGTAATCAAAACAAACCTGTACAACCCCTTCAATAGCACTGACTCCTAAATGAAGGCATGACATCTAAAAGGGTTAAATACCATTCATTTACATTCAAAACAGAACTATCACTGCTCGGATCTCAGATAACAGTTTCCGAACTAGCTCACTAAAAACAACATTATCATTTCTTCATCAAAAACCAATTTAACTTCTAAGTTTGTGGGTCACGCGAGTTCATACATTCCGAGCTAAAACCAACTAATTTGGATAATGTTAATGATAGAAATTTGCGCCAGAAACGTTTCAGCCACTAATATATGGAACTGACTGGTCGGATTTTAGTTGGAAATGGGTTTAAGCGTTTTGCACGTTAGGCTCATTTATCTTGTCCAGTTATCTTGAGTACGGAGCAGTCACCAGCCGTTGGATGCTTAATACAGTTCGATACTAAGGATAATGGGAGCGTGCATTTTTAGCGGTACCATTTGAACTTTTATTTTTATTAGTGATATCACGTGACATGCTAAATGATAAGCAAAAACAGTCATGAAAAGTTTACGCTGAGTCATTATTTTTTAGAAGGTATATAATATTAATCCTTCTGGCCCCGGATTACTAGACACAATAGAAAATCTATTGTTATGCGGCACCCGAGTGCCGGTTCGGCGTTGAGTGGTTAAAAACATTGTAAAGCTATTCAAATGATTTTTTAAAGGTCGAAAGACCTGGGACTTTGGAAAAATGACTGTCTTATTATAATATTAATTATAAATAAAACACAGATTTCACCCATATTTACAAATGATAAAAATGTTTGATATTTACTTTTTCTCTGAATTGTAGAGCGTTTACTAATCGAAATCAAATACAGTTCATTATGTACTCAAGTATACAATACACATTTCTCGGAAGCCAGAATATTTTATACGAAGTTAATTAACGAAACATCAAATAAACTCTCATAAATCAATAACAGAACCTCTTCAAAGATATTACAATTTCCAATATTAACTCGTACATGGAAGGGATAGTTAATTATCTTATAATTACCGTCGGCTTCCCCGTCATTGGCTAGATAAATGGTTCCTACGGCTTAATGCCTTAATACATATAATAGGGCGCAATAATATATTGACGATCCTGATCAAAATAGTATTGTTATGTTGTGATGAGCCGTAATATACAAAGCATATTCGGGACGGCTACCACTTCGTTATTATCACATGTTGTTCTTTACAAATGGTTTGGCACGCCTATTTCGTATCTTCAAATGTCATTTATCAAATAATTAGATACATCGTGTCAGTTTATTTAATTGCATTCTATACTATACTAATACGACTCAAGTTATTTGTAATTTTACCTTGAAGTTCATCCCTTAAACTACTTATACTGTATAAGCTGACTAATTCCTAATGTGGCTGACTCCTACACTTGAAATAAAAGGGTCTAAAGAGAAGCCTACCAGTGTGGCAATAAAATCAATAAAAGGCTTCGATCAATAGAGGCATATGTCTGGTTCCACATTAGTGTTCTCTGTTTTCTAGTAAAGTGTCCTAATGGAATGGAATAAAGTGGCTACTATAAATATTCACCATTAGATAGATAGGTACATCAGCCGTTTAACAAACAACTCCGAAAAGATTTAGGTACTGTGGAAAACAAATATATTCCATTTACCAACGGTGACTAACGTACCTACATATTATTCTTTTAGTTTTTTCCTAACAAATTAGTATTATTCTTTTTCTGTAACGTCCCAGTTTTAATAAGTAATGTTCATTTATTAAGCTTCTATGTCCTCAAACTCAAACATCAGGAATATCAAGCCTGTGTGTGCAAAAAATCAACTAATTTTCCCTTTGCATTTGGACTTCATACTACTATCATGATATTATAGAAGTTTGTGATACATAAATTATTCTAATCGCGGTTGGTTTTCATCTTATCTTATCATTCAAAATACTCAGCGGGAGATAGGTATTACAAATCATAATCTTTTCACGTTGTATGTGATTATTTTCTTCTTTATTTTTTTGCATTTTAAATATAAATTTAATAAACAGAGGAAGATGGGCGCAAAAGTATAATGGTCCCATTCTTAATAGTTCAGTATTTTCTGACGGACGACAAAGCGAGATCAATACAGTCCCGGCCTTAAAAATCTTTTCCGTGACTTCTCCTTTGTAAATACCCGCATTGTGTAGCAATAAAATTGTGAGGTCTTTTAAAAAGAGGGTTTCTACCTACCGAAGAATTTTCTTTCAGTTCATAGAAAGGCCGTGGCATTCAAAGTGGATCGCCGCAGTCTTTATTTGGCAGTGGAATCATTACCACTCGGTAAATATCTTTGAAGCCTTGGTGTATGTCGTGGACAATAAGGAACTGATTAATACATTTGTACTGCAGCACTGCACTAAGTGATTGCCTCATATGGAGCCCCAACATAGTATGCAGTTAGAGTCGGATTGTAAGTCCAAACATCGTAATTGATTTGTTTTCTAGTCGGCACGTTTCTGATGTTTAAATTCACATTGCGCGTCGTTAGTAATTGTCAATAATGGTAATAGAATGCAATACCGAACTTGGGAACTGTAAAGTAGCGTTCAGTTATTAAGTAAGATCGTGCAGTAGTATAAGCAACGCTAAACTTTTTGTTAGACCTCACTTTGCCTTTTTTAATCTCAGTTAATCGCTTAGTGTCTACCATGGTTTCGGATATATATTTTTCAGAGTAGAATTAGCTGACTTTTGGTAAAATGTATAAAGCTAAAAGTTTTGGCAATCTCAATATTTGCAATTTGGTTGCATTGTAAGCCTAAAAAACTTACTTGAATTTTTTAACTAATAAATAATGGAAATAGCGGTATCTCGGATTTGTGTTCCCTGACGTGCCTTTAGGAAACTTGCTCAAGTTATCAGGTAACGATAATCGCAATGACGAACTCGGTTTCAAATTCAAACATTCCCAGACAGATTTTTTTTCTTTTATATTTTGCCAGAAATAAATATCTATTAGACATACATTAATTTGCATTAAAACTGTTTCCCCTTGAGAGTTTCTGTTGTAAATAGTAGTACAACCCACAGCAGCGCATGTCTTCCCATGGACAAAATAACCTTTTCACGTTTACAATATTATACCACTTACAGCAGGCAGTTATCCAACTTCCAAGTGATTTTCTTAAGCACTTGCATTGTAGATAACTTAATAATCTCCAGCACCGCGTATCTTGCTATGGACAGCAGCGTAACCTTTCAAGTCCACGTTTACTCAACGCCATGCGCCCCATAGTGGGCGGGTGCGAGCGTGAGAAACAAATAGTCGGTGTCGCGCTCACGGTACCCCATCGCAGTGAATTGAAAGTGCTGTTATAATTGCTTTTAAGGCAATCACGGTTATTGCTTGTCACGCGTCACGAACGAATAATAAAGTAACCGTTTTGTTTGTTCGGTTAAAATGTTTGAGTTTCTGGAATCAAGGAAACACTTTTGTGGAAAATATCGTAGTGGAATGCCGTGGGTTAGTCATTTGAAATACAAATGAAATTAAATTGACATCCTAACAGGATATATTCGATTTGCTAATATAGAGAGGAGTTTGTGAAGCTATACATTTGAATATTTCTTACTCTAAAAGCACTAAACAGGATAAAATGTAAAGTACTCTTTTATTAGTGTAGTTGGAAAAAAATTCAAACCACTCTAAGGATTTCGATGAAATTGTAAAGCACCAAGCAATTCAACTAAGCAACTTTCAACAAACAGTTTGTCTTTTTAATTTCAATATAAATGATACTGCTTCCTTTTTTAAGCACCAAAGACATATGTGATATCAGGTATTAAGTAGTCTACTAGAAGACCAATAGACCAAGTTTTTGTCTTAGGACAAATTATAATGTTTACTTTCATTTTCAGCATTTCTATTTTCTATTTTAGCTAGCGTTTACCACGGTTTATAAGTCACATTCGATCCGCCATCAAACATTGTCCAGCCACAGCTTATAGGCTTCCTTCGCCGTTATGAAATGAATTCCTCTAGGCACAAATTGGCCGATACTCAGTCGTAAACCCGGCGAAAGACGCGGCGCCCATTACCGTGGGATTTGCGAGGAGTGCGCACATTATACATGACCTTCTGTTTTGATTCATGTAGGAATATGATTTTGTTGCTAATACATTTCAATATGCCAAAAAATTATTTACAAAATGACAAAATGATCATACACCTCAGGCCAGATGAAATGACGATTTGTGCAGGACCGTCTCTCTTCGGGTGTGAAGGGAAACCGGAGACGTTTAGTGGGTACAGATACAATACTCACTGGTGGCAATTGCAATAGGATTATAGGACTAAAGTTACTTAAAAACACCGGTTAGTAACGCGGTACTAGTTGTTCTATTGAATGATTTTGATTACCATAATTTTTGTCTTTAAATACCAAATTAAGTGACATAGATTGTTTAATTGTACCGTAACAGAAGTATATTTCAGTATTGTGAATATAACGTAATAACTTACTACTCGGACTTTAGAAGTGCGCGTTTACCATTCCGCCCGCATATATTTTTACGTAATACCGGACATCCGGAATAATTTCCGGCAGCTATGTTCTGCTATGGATTTATGTGATTTTTATCTTTTTTCCAGTTAGGGTCGTGGTAGTGTCATGTTTCGTTATATGGGTATCAGATTAACCTATACCCTCTGGATTTATTCAATTGTTTCGAGGTTTTTGTTACAAATGGGTTTTTCCTGAATTTTGTTCGTTGCCTTAACGGTGTTTTATATTACTTCTAATGCAATGCCACATTAATCTGTTAATAGGTATAACTTTGGTAGCCATCTCTACGCCTGTTAAACGTAACTCTAGCTTATAGAGTAGAGACCAATGGTTCAAATCGCAGTCAAGATAACTTTATGCGAAATGAATAATTATAACGTTTGAGATTGACGTAAGCGCTAATATAATAATGCTTTTGCAAGTTCAAGGAAAAGACATGGCCTCTATAAAGTTGTAATTTTAATTTGATTATGTTGTTAGAGGTCAATACTCAACTCATTTAAAAGTACACAAGAAACGCAATAAAACACCCCACACAGTACGCGAGTCCTTTACGCCGTACAACCGGTGAGTAGGTAAACGTAACCGCGCAGGACCGGGCCGCCCACGCGCTGCGCCCGCGCCGACGTCTTCTCACGCCGTGACTCATGCGCTATCATAACTCTGTACAAACACGCCGATAACAGGACACTACGGTTCTGAGATATTCGTCGTTTAAGTGAGCACAAATTGGTGAAAGGGAGTAATTTGGATGGATTAACATGGATTTTGGTTGACCTTTTTCATTTCTTCCGGGAGTTTTTTTCTGCCAATATCAAACTACGTGAAGCCTTATCTTACTTAGTTGAAAATATTTTTTGAGTTCACAAATATGCATAAACATTTCATCGTTCAAAACTATGAGGGTCATAAAAAAGACGAAAGTAAAGTATCAGCCTATTAATGTCATAATATTTTGCTTGTCCCGGACATCAAACTCCCCGAGTTCACCGGCAAGTAAACCACTAGACCAACGAGGCCTTAGCAAGAGAAAATTAGAAAAAAGTGTCACGAAATTGTTCAAAAATTCAAACTGGAAGGTATGCTCATTAATATTCTTGTTTAAAGTCGCAATAACGTCAAAAGTGCTAGCTTAGTCCAAATATAAAAAAAAAACAGTTTGAATGCACGCATTCTGTGCATGTGCACAATAATATATGTGAATAAGAAACATTAATTCTTCTAGATATGTATCTACAAGAATTAATGTTTCTTATTATTTTAAAATTAACATACCATTAAATACAGCTGATAATTTTAACAAGCGACGAGAAAACCTATTATATCTTTAGTTTTTGTAGCGATATAGAGACATTTTAGAAATATCAAATAACGGAAGACAGATTTATCCTTAATTCTGCCAATGGCCCAAACTTTGTTTCCAAGACTAAAGTTACTGGCAACTTATGGCCAGGAAGATTTGACGGACGGACTAAGGTGGCATGCAAATTAGTCGCAACAGAGTCGAGACGTCCCTAGAGAGTAATTATTTCTTAATGTTAGCATCAGTCACTCTTAGAGTCATAATTATTTATAAAGTCAAAGACATAATATTTATTTACATATAAAAGCTACAAAATAACAATTGTAAGTCATCATTCATCAAGTTGTAATTATGATTCCACCGCAGGCTTCGAAATATTGTTTCTGTGGAGAAGAAAGAAAATAAATTCGACAGTTTCTCTTTTCAATTGCCAAATGTTTCAAATTATTATGAAAGGTTACAAAATAACCTTCAAAGTTTATGATCATCTTATAATGAAATAAATGATACTTAATAATATTTTTTACAAAGAGTTTGTTTGAATTAGGTGACACACATTATGAAATTCCAGCATTGCTTTATTTATTACATACGAGTATGATGCTCTTGGCTGTTAGTAAAGTAACTTAATGTTAAGGTAAGTGTTGTTTGTCACCGCACTAGGTAATTTTCATTGCTTACAAATCCGCAGAGTAACTTTTACCTTCACCCTTACACTTAACCCAGAACCCTCTTCCAACTTTCAACGAGCAAACAAAAAAGTTCGTGTTCAAATCAAAATAGCTCTTTTATTAGTGGACCGTAAGGTATGTTTTGGGCCTAATTTGAATAAAATAAAATATAGTTCTCTGTAATAAATAAAAGTATCCACAATATTTGAGTTATAAAAAAAAAAAAATATTGTGTATTGTTGGCCTAGTGGTTTGAGTGACCATGATCTCGGTGTCCTGGGATCAATTCCGTGTCAAGCAAAATTTGTGTTGATTTTTTCAGACCCAGTCGGAGATTATTCTCACCAATCTACTTGGCATTAACATTTTGAATACAAAAAAAAATTGTGCATCACAGTCGTTCTGAAGTTAGGTCACATTAAGTGACTATACTTCACACATACAGTGCAAATAGAGGAAACTTCAGTCAGGGGATTAGACAGTCTGGTATTAATTTAATTGGCAGCGGTATAACGTATACACTCATATTACCTACGCGCCCAGCAACAATTAATATTATGCAAACTGTTCATTATCTCTGTATGCTAATAAATATGAAGATATTACCTATGGTGGGTTTGATTGGACAATGAAAATGGAACAGATGGATCATTTCAACTGCTTGTGAAAATACAAGATACAATAGGAGGCGATAGGAGGCAATGAAATAATTGAATTCTAAAGGAAAACATGATAAGGTTTTCAAAATTTTGTTAGTCAATTAATGTTGTATTTTTAGCTATAAGAATAAAGTTCAGGAATAATGTATAGATAATACTCGTAGGTATAGTATAAGAAAACTAATGTACTTTTAAGGAAGTATGTTTATTCCCTTCTTTTACTTTATTATTGTATATATTCTTACTCCTTAATGACAAATACAATTGTTCATAATTACTAATGTAATTGATGTATAATTAACAATTTGTCACATGCCACCATTTGGTCAATTACAGTTTTTTTTTTATATCCTTTGTGTATATAAACAATAGTTTATTAAATATAGATTTGAATGCAAATATCACATTAGATGATAATTTATTGTTTAATGACAAAAATTATAACGATAATGATTGACGATGTTTAAGTTAGTTACCTTAAGGCAAGAGAAATCCACTATTTTTCAATTAAAATAACAATATTTAACAAAAATATAAAAATACAAACATAATAATGTTTGTATATACTTAAACGTACATGTATAATACATAACTATCAAAATATAAATAATGTTTTGTGAGATACAGTTTCTTATCTCTGTTAGAATGAAACGTGTAAAAAATTGTTTTACATAACCGACTTTTATAAAGATAACGCCAGTCTATCGAATTGCTTCAAAGACACAACATTCTTCTAGTGAAAACAAAATGAGTAATTATACGAAAATTAACAATGTATTTTACGGCGGCTCTAATTTTCCTTTGCCATCTCATATGAACTTTGGACGTCTATTTGTGGAAAAACTATCAAGTTCAACCGATAAAGATGCTTTGGTAAGTGCAAATAAGTTTTCTTGATTAAAACTACTACTCTAGTAGTTGCTCTAATTGTGTTACGGAGAATGAGATATACTTAACTGGTCCTGACAATAGCAAACGCAACAAACAAACATCTAATGTTGTCTTAAGTTACGAAATATAAGATTATCTAAGCAGTACATACTAGTTACGTAAGGTATGCGAATAGACTTCAGTCTTTGTATTTGTCATAATATTTGTATTTAACTGTACTATTACTCATAAACTACACCTAATTATAGTTATAAGATATTTAATTAGTGGGCTAAAAAGGTTTAATTTAATTTATTAATAACAATTCGGTCAGACTTGTACATACCTAGTACATAGGTATTTAGTAACAAGTATACTATATCTTTAGCTATTTACATTTTTAATCTAGACTTGATTATATAATATTTATATCAAGTATATAAGTTCTTATCGTGAAAGTAAACACTTCATAATAATCTTTCAAAAACAACAGCATTGTTATCGGAGTAAGGTAATATCCTAAAATGTACTGTCAAGTGATTTAACAAAGATTATTGTTTTATTGTTTTTATATGGCTACGTTGGTGGGGTAATGTTTTGAGATTGAGGCTTCAAAACACATGTTTGTTTATATTTTAATCATATTACGAGTAGTTGTCCAGATTTTAGCACACGTATCTCATTTATAAACAAATGATTATGTTTTTGACGAAACGTCGTTTAAACGGAAAGGCTAAAATATATTTTCAAAAACACTGACGGAAATAACGTAGCTTAATCTGCCATTAAATTGCAAATGCTACAATGTAAATAGAGCTTCCATTTTATCACATGTAGGTACATTAATCCTACGATGTAGTTATTTGTTTCGATTGTGGAATAAATTAATCCAATTTTACCTTACACCATATTTTATGAATACCTACGTGTGAAAACGTGCAGCCATGAATAAACCGAGCCGGCGAGATTGACAGCGATGACAATATTCTACCGCAATATCGGTTGCAATCATCGACGAAAATATCCTCTAGAGAATATGCTACATCATTTGTTAAAAACAAAAATGGCAGCGGACGCGGCTTATTGGCCTTTTTAAAGGCAAGAAGTCTTGCTATGAAAGGAACGTGCATATATTAACTAGGGATAAATCAGTATAATCCGCCTTAGGCCGAAGCTTGCAAGCATTTAGCCAATAGGCCGGGATATCTCGTAATGGACTGCCTCCGCCTCCTGACGATTACCTTGTCGCGGTGAAGGGAAAGTGATGGAAGTGACCAGGTGATAGCAATATTTTGCTCCTCGGTAGACTACGAGTGGTGGTACAGCTTCGCCCTTTCTAAGGCGTGGGACACACGGACCGTAACCCACAGCCCTCGACCGAGGGTGACAATACGTAAAGTTTTCCCCGTCACTTCCGGATGTGAGGGGAAACCGGGAGTGTATAGTAGGTAGTGCCTACCTGTAGGTAAATCAAAATACAGCTGGTTAGATCAACTTTTAATTATCATCTATGTGCTCTCTTGCTTCCATTATTGCAAACAATAATAAAAATAAAATATTTTCTCATCCTTCCCATACCATTATAATATACCAATACAATATTTATTTTATTGCAATGTATTTTATATTTTTATAAGTAATATTTTATAAGTTAACCAATAATGTTTTATCTAAAATCATTAACCATCATTAACTTAATTAATATCATTAATTCGAATCGGAGGTAAAGATAAACTATTACCTACATTATCAAGCATTTAGGCTTAATTAACAACTTAGAATTTTTTACCATAATATTTGCTTATTTGCCTCATTAATAGAGCATGCGACTTGAATATAAAATTAATGTAGAAACAATTCTATACCCAAACTTTTTCTTCACATTTGTTGCAGGATGTGAAATTCTCATTAATATATAATTTATTTATTCTAATCTAAAACATGAGACCGACGTGCACTTTGAGAAGTCTCGAAATGTAATTACAATTTATTTAAGAACAAATAAATTATTTAAAATGTTACAATAGCTGACTCTTTTGTCAATTTATTTTTAATAAAAAAACCGGCCAAGTGCGAGTCGGATTCGCCCATGAAGGGTTCCGTAGCAGCAAGTATCATCATAATATAAAAGTTCTTGTAGTTCTTTGTAAGTTTGATCGACGTTTTTATATTTGAGTTGACTGAATGAGAGGAAAATTGCGGTTTACGATTTATGACGTATAAAAAAAAGCCTAATTACTTGATCTCGTTCAAACCAATTTTCAATGTAAGTTTGCATAACAATGTACATTATATATTTTTTTTAGATTTATCGTTCTCTTATTTTAGAAGTTACAGGGGGGGGACCAACATTTTACCACTTTGGAAGTGTCTCTCGCGCAAACTATTTAGTTTAGAAAAAAATGATATAAGAAACCTTATTATCATTTTTAAAGACCTATCCATAGATACCCCAAACAAAAGGGTTGGAATTTTTGAGTTTCAGTTCGAAGTATGGAGAGCCCCCAAAATGTATTATTATTTTTCTATTTTTGTATGAAAATCTTAATGCGGTTCACAGAATACATCTACTTACTAATTTTCAACAGTATAGCTCTTATAGTTTCGGTAAAAAGTGGCTGTGACATACGGACGGACAGACAGACAGACAGACAGACAGACAGACAGACAGACAGACAGACAGACAGACAGACAGACATGACGAATCCATAAGGGTTCCGTTTTTTGCCATTTGGCTACGGAACCCTAAAAAGACCGCAGCACTGTTTTCTTATGTATAAATTATAATAAACTTATTTGTAAGCCTGATTGTTGTTGTACTTAAATAACTGCTAGTTGTTTCGATAACCAAGCATTCAACAACCTTTATTGTTTCTATTAGCTATATTTTTAAAAAAGAATTAAAGATTAAATAAATATTAACTTTCAACATTGTTAGAATGTTCACAAACACTAATATTCACAGGCACCAAATCGAACTCATGATAACGACCAGGCGCGGTTCCACAGAAGTTGTCTGAACAGCTATACTGTCAAAATAAGAATTCAATATTCTGGACCTTCAAATACCTTATTTCATAGTTCGTATTATTGAGTTTATTAATCCAGTTTTGCTGGGCAGTGATGAATAAACTTCGGTGGCAACAGGCGAGACTGACGCCGACAATGCCCTCCGCAATATCGACCCACTGTTGGACGCTCTTAGCCCACGCGAATGAATAATGGCTTTGGAGATTACATTCGAGATATTGTTCTGAGTAATATAAATATATCATGCGATTACTATTCATTAAAAAAAAGGAAACGAAGAAAACCTGGTGTATTAATAAACATTCTTGAAGCTGACGTTTAAATGATATGATATTTTCACTCAAGATTCCTGTAAAGCAATCTATTCGCTAAGTTTTTAAAGTGTAGATTTCAACTAACCGCGACATCGATGCGAGAATAGAAGTTTTAGTATTCAACGTAGGTACTACATATTTTATTATCACAAATCCCCTATTGAGACTGGTTATAATCAAATGTTAGTAAAACTCTCGTAGATGTTAATTATTTTCAGGTCCATCGTTTTTATATTTCGTAGAAATCAGTCCGACAAAAGACTGTATCAATTTCATACTTTTCGCTTAATAAAAATTCTGCTGAATAGTTAAATTTAAACATTTGCATGAAAAACAATTGACAAGATAAATTAGTTAATTAACTTTGTAAAATCCTGTGTTTAACACAGGACTTTTCAACACACCTTTTTAATTTCAAGGTTTGCATCGTTTCTATCACATTGGTATGTTCATCTTCAGGTATTCAATGTAGTGTGTAAGTACTTAAGCATCATCTTACCCTTGAGATAGGTATTAGTGCTTAGACTATCTCCTTGAACGCGGAGTCTAGTAGTTCAACAACGATATAATATCACAGAGATATCACGAACTTCCAGACGCGTGACTGTAAATTACCCTCACAGAAATCGGAGACTTTTAAAATATTCCTAACGTTTCTGTCAATATTAATTACCTTTTTTTCTTTTCAGATAAACGGACTTACAGGGGAGAAAATTAGCTACAGTGAATTAGCGAATCAAATTAAAAAAGTTGCTTCTTCGTTGTCCAAATTGGGTGTAAAAGAAGGTGACGTGGTGGCTATTTGCAGTGAGAATAGAATCGAATTCCTGATATCCACCATAGCTGCGTTTTATATTGGAGCTGTTGCTACATTTTTAAATATCGCTTATACAAAAGGTAAGACCAAATCAGTCTCATTTAAAAATGTGTATCAAACCAATTCGGAAAATAAAACATTTTTAACACTAAGCTTCCCATTTCCATGCCAGAAAGAGGTTAACAATTTATCTTATCTTTTTGAAATATTAAAATATTTTATTTATAACAATATGTGTACAGCACAAAAAAAGTAGCTATCTATTCCTATGACCTGAATCTCGCATGGAACAAAATTCATTTTACTGTAGGTAGGTATTTTAATTTTCAGATGAACTGATCCACACAGCAACCATTTCACTGCCGAAATACGCTTTTTTATCACCCGACGCGTACAAACTGCACTACGATACTCTTAAGCAAAACAGTACGGTGCAAAAGTTCATCATTTATGGAGATGTTAAGACAAACGAGCTCAGTTACAATCAACTGATCGCTGGAGCAAGTACAGATGTAGAACCAGTTGATTTTTATGGTAAGTATACATTAACAACCTGATGTAGTTTACGGGAACGAAGATGTGAGCAGAAAAGTATTATAATAATATATTTAGCCAGGGTACATAGCAATCTCTCAATTTAAGAAAATAGTAATATGAAATACATAAAATCATTCGCTGCCGCGGTGCTAAGAAGTTATCCATGATGATAATGTATGTTATGTAGTATTAATATTGTTTATTAGCTTTCCGCCCGCGGTTTCACCCGCGCGTAATTTCTTTTTTCAAATATCCCGCGGGAATGAGACGTTTCCTGTAGGAATTTTATAACCTTTATAGCCTAACTTTCGCATTTATAATAAGTATTAGTAGGATTGTAAAAAGTAGGCACCATTGCTATCATTTCTTGATCCAATCATAAATATGCTATCATGATAACTATAGCGATATTAGGCGCAATTGATACGAGTACTTTGATATCGTTTGAGAATGCAATATGTGATTTCATATCAAGTAGCATCTATCGATTACGTATTTACTTACCTCAAGCGAGGTAGTGGCAGGAAACTCACACAATTCGATCTTGTTATGGTGTAACCTTCATTTTTTAATCAGTAAATAGCCTTATTTACTATTTTTTTATTGTGGCACTGTGGAGCTATTTAGCGCTTCTAATTCGCAGTAACGTTACAAAAGATAACAGTTACAACCAAACTTAGTTTATTATTATCTTAATTACCTGAAGCGAATAAAATTGCCCAGCAAATATTATGACAGGTTTAAAGCATGAATAAATTATGAATGTTATTAGATATTCGGCTAGACTGTAAAGGCCTTTTAAATGTAAAATTCAGACGAGATATCACGTGTCAAATTACAAAAATTCTTGATGGTGAAAATGAAATGAGCGTTTTCGTTATTTTAATAACAAAGGGCTTTATTTCGCAGGCAGAGTGCAAACCGCGTTGATACTATATTCATCGGGAACTACTGGTCTGCCCAAAGGAGCCAAAATAACACATTTGAATTTCATTGTTGTATCATATCAAGCTCCGTAAGTTTTTAATTTCAATAAGATTTAAAGAATATTAACGAACGACGAAAGAGTAAAAATGATTAAGTATTTTAATATCACAAAATAGCAGAATCAAAGACAAATAATGAAATAGAGCACATTTCATTATTTTTCTTTAAACCGGAACTGAATCTACTCGTAAATCTTGATCCTCTAAGTAATGATCGGTGCTTTAACCATTAAATTAACAAAGCAGAAAAAGTAACTGGCCCAGAAATCATTTCTCAGTGCTGCCTTACTGTGATGCTCCGCTGATTTTCGAACGTTTGACTTAAAGAGCAGGTACTAGCAACCATACTAATACTCGTATTTCAAGAAAACAGCCTAAGTGGTAATAGTGGCAGATTTCACATACATTTGCTGCTCTACAGAGGCGGTTTATTGGTCTTTTACAAATGAATTGTTATTATATTATGTAATCTGAAGCTGTAATTAGTATCTTGTTAGCCGAATATTTATTTGTTAATTTATTTTATTGTTAGCTTTTTATTGTTTTTCAGAATCTCCATGCGAACTGTACCAATATTGGCAGTTGCACCATGGTGTAATACTATGGGATTGCTTATGTTATTGGATGCGATGATGTACGATAAAACTGTAATCTTCCTGAAAAAATTTGATGAAAAAGTATATTTAACCACTATTCAAACATATAAGGTATTTTATCACGCTTAGTACTTATAAAATGTATGGTCAGGGGAAAAGAAGATATTCTTTTTTGCAAACACATAAATTTAATAAACATAAATACTTAAATTTTAGTAAAACACATCACATGCATTGATCAGATCCCAAAAAAATTGCTTAAACACTCGTGCTATGACAACAGTGACAACTGATATGGGAACTAAGCATTTATGGTATGTGTAACACAAACAACGTAGGTACCACTAAATATACACACGTGAGGTCATACACGTAAAAAGACGGTAATGAAGATCATAACTTTTTTTTCTCAGGTGGGAATATTAGCAATAGCGCCTCCAGTTCTCATCGTTCTATCTAAATCGCCTAATCTAGCGAAATATGACGTCAGCTCGGTAGAACTCATACACTCAGGAGGAGCTCCTTTAGACACGGATATCATTTCTCTTGTTAAAACTAGGTAAATTTTTAATATTATGTACATAGATATAACATAGTGTTTTTTGCATTTTTATGATAAACAGTAGTGACAGTAACATTATTCCTATGGACAACATGAATTTTAAAAGAGACAAGTGCTTCTCTTACGCAAAAAAAAGTTGTTGTTTCTGTTGTTAAAACTAAATTCTCAACTACTACCCCTTATTGGTAGTCGCTATATCATTCTATCTTCAATGCTATCCAATCAAACTGTCTCAAGACCTGAATTCCTAATGAGATACCAGAAGGGATAACTGGAATAGCTAACATAAAAAAGTAATAGTCAAACTTATAACAGCCTACTTAACTGTTAAGGTATAGTGAAAAAGCTCGTAAAGATAAAATTGGATTTAGCAATAGTTTTTCTTTTGTCTCATAAAAGTCCTTTTTTATATCTGATGGCTGCGCCTAGGTAAACCTCAGTTAGATAAACAGATGTCTTACTATCCAGAATCTTAATGCAAATTACGTACTCTTACAACCAAAGAATGCCCTATGTTTCTCCAGGTACAAAATTGTCATTGCCTCATAGCGACTATAAGTACAATTATAACCACGCAATCTCCATTTCAGGTTCCCAAACCTGCGTAATGTGACACAAGGGTACGGTATGACAGAAACAACAGGTGCCATCACAAAAGAATTGGACACTGCACCAAAACAGGGCAGCGTCGGACAAATTGCGGCTGGAATCGTCCTTAAGGTAATTTGTATGATGACATAGCTCTCCTCCCCAAATTGTATGCCACAATTGGTTAAATTTTACTTGAAATGAGAAAAAAGTTCACGGTACTATGCATGTGTTATGGCCAAGCGAGGTAATTGCGAGGTTTGTCTTTTTGACAGCATAACGATGTCGTGGAACTTTGATTTTGGTCTTACAATACAGCATAGCAAGTTCTTCGTAAACTCTTTACGATATTATGTCTTTACTGATTCTGCGTAACGTAGAGAAATGCATTTGATCACTGTTCTGCGGTAAGGTAGACTTAAACGCTTAAATTTTTTTTAGGTAGCAGATCCAGAAACTAGAAATGTCTTAGGACCTAACCAACAGGGCGAGATTTGCGTCAAAGGCCTCGTCCTATTCGATGGTTACATCGGCAAGAAACCAGACGGAGACTACGATGACGAAGGATTCTTCAAAACAGGCGACATCGGTTATTATGACAATGACGGATTCTTTTACATTGTCGACAGAATAAAAGAACTCATTAAATACAAAGCATGGCAGGTAAAATCGATGGACGATAAGCACATCCTTAAATTAAATTCTGAAATCTTATAAATCTATCCTAAAAATGGAAATATTAAACACGTAATTATGGCGGTAAAAAGGCAAGCCAATTTGTAATTCTGTTGCCCATTTAGGGGAAGGACGCTTAAGTTCAAGGGAGAGACAAATGATTGAAAACGGTTCTTGCCTTGAGGAAAATCGGAAGAAGGTGAATAATGCCCGCCATTCGTATTATTTTCACATGTTTTATGATTCATATTTTGACTTATATTTTTGAATGGTTCTTTATCATGCTTCAGAATCTTTTGTGAGTAGAAGAAATAGAAACGTTTAAAAAGAAATAGGGCAAAATATTTGAATCTATTCAAATCGAATCGTTCCTCCTTTAAAATTATCATACATTGAAGTATGTACCTTCTTCTTGTTTTTATATCAAAAAGAAAAAGTCGGAGAGATCAATAAACTGATCTTCCTGATATTTGTACTATCAAATGCATGCTTTGAAAGGCGCTTGTGGCACAGATGTGACAGTGGTTCGTGGTTCGTTAGAGATAACGAAAGTCAAGCTACCCACGCCGCGGTCGGTTAATGGATGGGTGACCATTCTGACCACATTTAGTGACATTTATTTCAAACGTCTTCGTGCTTCGGAAGGCACGTAAAGCTGTTGGCCCCGGCTGATATTTACTACTACGTATAATTATGGAGATATAAGTCGTCAAGTTTAGGAGACCATTTGGCGGCTTAATAACATCTGACATTAAGGTTGGTCACTTGCCTTACGCACCCCTCCACCAACCCGCACTAGGCCAGCGTGGTGGATTATGGCCCACACTATCTCACAATTGAGATAAGGCCTGTGTTCCAGCAGTGAGAACATATATAGGCTGATGATGATGATGAAATGCATGCTCAGTATGAATGTTCGATAAAATAGGTCTTATAATAATATTGTGTTTATAGGTGTCACCTGCCGAGTTGGAGGCAATATTATTGCTGCACCCAGCAGTAAGAGATGTGGGGGTAATAGGCTGTCCTGATCCCACAGCTGGGGAACTGCCAACCGCCTTCGTGGTCAAGAAACCAGGCTCAGATATATCCGAAAAAGATCTTATTGAATTCGTTGCCGCAAAGGTAAGTTATATTTAACTAGCTTTTCGCCCGCGGTTCCACCCGCACGTAATTCCTTTTTTCAAATATCCCGCGGGAATAAGACGTTTCCCTTATGAATTTTATAGCCTATGTCCTAATCCGGGTTATAAACTATACGTGTGCCAAATTTTATCTAAATCTATTTAGCCGTTTAGGCGTAATTGAGTAACAAACATCCAAACATCCAGACTTTCGCATTTATTATATTAGTAGGATATAAGTTATGTTTAACAGTTGGCTGATATCCACGGTACAAGTACAGTAATTCATTTAAATAAAGTGACTACAATTTTTGCCTAATTTGGAGCTAGATGGCGTTGTCCGGAGTACCCATCATTGTGGCAATTACTTGATTTCAATGACAGAGGCCTTTGCCCAGCAGTGGGACATCAAATGATAATGATCTTATTTTCCAAAAACTTACAGCCTAAATATACATATGCACTGATTACTAAAAACTAAATAGACTGATACTTTACTTTTTTAACATGCCATGACAACTTTGCAGGTTTCTCCGTGGAAGCGGTTGCGAGGAGGCGTTAAGTTTATCGACGAGATTCCCAAAACTGGCAGCGGCAAGATTTTAAGACGCGTTCTCCGTGAACTGCTACCAAAGAAAGTACCAAGCAAATTGTGATTAAAAAGTGAATATAAAATACGGCTTTTATTTAAACACCTTTAAAATAACGATCGAAACAAACATTGAAGCAAAAGCAAAATCTCTAAACATTATTTATGGCAAATTCCCGTATTAACCATAAACTTCGTGTGGTAATTTTTTCTTGAACCCATTTAGAGACTGTTCTAGTCAAAATTTTCTAAAGACCATTTTGAAATTATACAAGTATAGCATTGGTATATTATTTATTTTTTAATTTGTAAAGAGTAAATATAAAATATAATTATTGTCTTTAACATATTTTCTTACTAGACTGCTAATTTGAACACGCGTGTACTAAAAATAGTTTAAGCAAATACTGCCCATGAGTGTATAAACTTTCACTATTCCTTTCATAGGGGCACGCTAAAAAACAAAAGAAAAATGCAGTTTTTAACATTCAGTCCGTGTATTCGCTAGGCGTCAAATATTTTGTATTTGGGTTTCCCTTTACACCTTTTTTTTTTGATTGGGTCGAGCTGGTACTAGCCTTGTGACTATTGACCAACCCATCCCCGACATCTACACAGCTAACTAATGAGTGGGTCGGTCACTTTGTGAATAGGATTAGTTCGATCACGTTGTTTGTTTGTATGGATTAATGTATCAATGACAATCAATTGTTTTGGTTATCAATACAAATAATCCTTAAATGGTGGCACAGTGGCTAAGTAGATCATACTTTAAAGCGATGCGATGCAGCTACCGAATCTAATCAAAAAAGGTGATAACTTCGTAATCCACCGATACAATTTAGGTAAAATTGAATTTTTCTTTAAGAGATATAAAATTTAATTTCCCAAAGAAGCTGAGAATATCGCTACTCAAGTATTTTCCTAATTGTAGAGGTAGGAACAGATATCGGTTGAAATGTTCCCTTCAATTAATTTTCACTTTCATAAACGATCAATAGACGTTTTCCTGGTGGCCCAGCTGCTATATACTCAATCAAACGCGATCTAATTAAGTATCGAATTGATGTGTAATGGAGTTGACTATAATGACTATTGATAGTCGAATATCGATAAACTCTTTTACTAAGTCAGTTGGCAGACAGACACGCAGCCCACCTGATGGTAAGCAGCCACTGCAGCCTATTCCATTGAGGGACACTTCACTAGGAAGCGTCGCTCAATGTGCTGCCAGACTGTAGACTCATCTGATCTTCGAGCCTTTGATTTCAAGTGTACTGGCTCCCACATTAATACTGCCGGAACACAGCCAGAGCTATTATGGCGGCTGATTTCACCTGTGGGGGTGGTAGCTAGCCAGTCGGACTCTGAAAAAGCCTTACCACCAACCAGACCCTAGGCGGGAATCGAACCCATGACCTCCTGGTTTATATACCCGAGCGGCTTAGCCACTGTTCCACGAAGGCGGTCAACTATCAATAGTTCGTCGTCATATCAAGAGAATCAAATCATCAGTTTCAATAGTATCGTATCTAATAAATGTTTCACAAAAAGGCAAATGCCTCGATCATCGTCACAATGCACAATGATGGGCACTCGCTTAATCATCAAGTTTGCCAAATAGGGATTAGTGATCACAAACCCGAACTGTGTTGGAAATTCCGACATAAATGCCAAAACCGACTCGGAATGTTAACTACAATATCATATTATGGTAAAATAAAAGATTTTTATTAAGATTTAAACAACGGTAATAAATAATTAATTTAAATAAAAAAAAAACGAGCACGTAAGAAAAAATCAGAGAGAGATGTGCGGGGAAATCAACCACAAACAATATTAATTCAGTGAAGGAACAGCGTAGATCACAGAACAAGAAAAAATTATCTTTCTATGGTAAATAATATACTAAATCTATGTTCTATAGCGTAGATGTCGTTGCAAGTTAATAACAATGCTATTGTACTAAAAAGTAATTTATCGTTATTATTGTATACATAATTGCAGATATTAGCCGGTAAATGGAATTTGGAATACATAATAACATTAATGATAAGAAGAGAGATAATGCATAAATGTTTTACTCACATCAGTTTAAGTTAGTGACTGAGATAATACGGCAACTTTCTTGAGTCCTGTTAAAAATATTTGTTAATTTGTTACAATGAAAATTAAAAGTGACGTTGAAGGCGTGATTAACTGTGATGTTAAATGTGATATACCTAATCATATGAATTATGGTGCTTTCATACTAGAAAAAATATCAGTAGCAGGAGATAAAAATGCCTTTGTAAGTATTGTAATAAATATTATAATAATTATCTTAGGGCAAGTTTCACCACTGACGGAGAAGTTCGTGATAGTTTATCTGGTAGGTAGTTTTGATGCTGTCGTTTTTGTCAATTCTCCAAAAAAGTCACAGCATCATCATATCACTTTTGTTTCACCCTTTTAATCCTAATAATAATAAAACTGCGAAAGTTTATATGTAATATGGATGGATGTTTGTTACTCCTTCACGTAAGAACTGCTGAATGGATTCTATTGAAACTTTGCAATTGTATAGCTTATACATCAGAATAGCACATAGGCTAAAAAATGTCCTATAATTTAGCAGAAGGCTAGTTTAAGTCGTACATTCCAGTAGCCAGCTATCACGAATTTATTAAAATACTTAAGTTACTATTCACTTTCTTACGCCAGATGTTAAAAGGATATTGAGCTAACCCAGGCAATTAGATGTGTGAAAAGCAGCATAGTTCTTTTGTTTCAGATTAACGGTGGTACCGACAGTAAACTAACTTACAATGAGATGGTTCAAGAAATAGTGAATGTAGCATCGTCTCTAACGAAGCTTGGTTTGCAAAGAGGCGAAGTAGTGGCTATATGCAGCGAGAACAGACCAGAATTCGTGGTCTCAATGATAGCTGCACTGTGCAGCGGCGCTGTGCTAACATTTATCAACAGTGCATACAGTAAAGGTAAGATTTTTCATATACCAAAATCATTAAACATCACAAGAATTTAATTTTTAATTATTGCTCACTTTAAAATTATTTTTAGTTCAGGGTTTGTGGATCTATTTATAGGTTAATCTGTTAACTCTGTTAAACATCTGTTTAAGATGAAACAATTCTAATTAGGGATATGTAGCAGCAGCTTATACATATTAGGTAAACTTAATTACATAAAACAGACGTCTTAATAATCAAATTCACCCATCCAGCAATGTATGGTCCAGATGGTCAGACATGTCAAGAGAACCCCATAAGAATATTCAACGATATTAGCTAAAAAAGTTAAAGACGTGACGAATCGCGCAGACGCGGTGATGTGAAGATGTGTGATGATGAAGAAAAAAAAAAACCAGCAATTTTGATAAATATTCACCTTAATATTTTTTACTATTTTTAGGAGAACTAATTCACACAATGGGTATATCAAAACCAAAATACATTTTCATGTCTCCCACGACCTACAACACATTCTACGATGTCATTAATCAGCATACGACAGTCAACAAATACATCGTCTTTGGAAAACATGAAAATACGAACGTTATCAGTTATGAGGACTTAGCAACAGCATATATAGATAAACAATCTTTTAAGCCCGTAGACTATAAAGGTAAATGTTTCTATGTAATATAAACTATTGTGTAATGTTGAAATAAGCAAATTAAATAGAGATGAAAGGACTAATATTCCTATAATACTTACTATTTTGCTTAAGAATTTTTCCATTTTTGTAACTTTTTGCTATCTATTATGAACGATAATGTTTGTGACTGGCCACTTCTATCGGAATATAATTATTAGTATAATGACTTACAGTCATTTATAATGATTGTTTATTATACTATGTGTTGGGTGTCAAGGAAACCAAATATTAATAATTGTGAATTTTATTAGTTATGGAGGAAACGATTGTTTTTCAGATTTGTATTGGCTGATTAAATAAATGACGTAAGAATTTTGACGAAAAAGTTGTTACTTGCACTTTTGATTTTTTTTACATTACCATTCACAGCTAGATTGTTATTACCCAAAAATAGTACCATTGTTTTTTGCTATCCTCCAAAACCAAGACAAGAAAAAAAAATCCTTTACAAATAATCAAAACTAAATTTCCTCTCTGGAAACCACGTAAAATGCTTGTTGCTTTTAAAGATTTGCTTTTAATGGCATTCAGAAACCATATCCTCAAACAGATGTAAAAGATTGTTTTAACCACTTTAGTCAAAGTCTTTTTAAAAAAGCGGAACAGCTAAGTATCAAGCCAGCTCAGAGGCGGCATGTTGCAAGATGTGCAGGTTTGGCCCAATTGCTTATAAAATATATTAGCTGATCTAATAGCACAATTAAATTTTTACTTCGATCGTAACTGGCTACAAGATTCATTAAAATCTGGTGTTGTGAAGGGGAACAGTTAAGCAGTATTAAGGATGGCAGCCATTTGAAAGGATGGCATGCTAGAATTAATCGTTTTGTGGAAAATAATAACCCATCCATCGCATAAGTGTTGGGCATTCTAATGAAGGAAACAAAAATTTAATAAATAAATTCAGCAGTTAAAAACGAAAAAATACCAAATAATTATCATGAAATTGACACAGAAATAAGTGCAACTATTCAGCAATTAAAAATTTAAGATATTACAGTAGGCCACTGCCTAAAATTTTTCTAAGTATTTATAAATGATTTAAAAGTGTTTTGCATAGTACGTTTTAATTCAAATCAACTACACCGAGCCAGTTGTATATCACAACAATCCCACATCATATCGGGATTTTTTGCACAATGTCTCGGGTTACTATAATGGAAATAATTTATTCTACGAAGTGGAAAAATAATTCTTCCCTCACAACTACTTAAAACACCAACGAAAAAATAATATTTTTTGGAACTGGTTACATAAGCTTAGTTACCAATATGGACGAAAAGCCGCTAAGTAATGACACAGTTAAGATACTCTACGCTATTTATTTGTTAGCGGCTTGTATAACGGCTCAACGTTTTTCGGCTTATCCTACTACAAAACGCTAACTTTTCTTTTTCATAAATTACGATCTTATTATAATAAAAACATTGTTCAAAATACTCTAAATTGGTAATGAAGTCGATTTTAAATGTAATTATTTATTTTATTTTATGTAGTATTACATTTAATTTATTATTTTGTAGCCTGTAATATTCCCGAATATATTCCGCTAACTTAGGATTGGCGGAGTGTATCCCGATCTTAAATTAGAGCTTTCTGCGTTACATCCCGCTAAGTGAGGCTAATTAAAAAACCCATAAGTTTTTTTAAATGTTACTATGCGGATCTTAAGCATCAGTAAATTAGTTACTCACACAAAAAATATCAAGAAAATAACTACAAAAATAAAGATTTTATCAACTTTTTTCTTTCAAGAGCTCCTCCTGTAAACCTGCACTTTTGAAGTTAGCGTAGTGTTCATTGGAGGTATCGATTTGCTTATGAATCCTCATAGGATTTTAATATATTATATGTATTTTCAATTTGAACCTGTAGCTTTATTCTTTTCCATTTATTTCTGAATTACTTCCGAGAGGGTTTTCTAACAGCACCCAAGGTGTGTTGATGTTTTACTTTACCAGGTTTAAAGTCCTCATTAAAGTACTCATATGGTTGTAAAAATCTGTGAAATATAGGTAATTATGTAGAATTGAGGTTACAGATGTTCACAACATTGAACTTTACTGTATTGACATGAGTTCGACCAATCAACAATTTTTTTATGACGGATATGCACGTACGTTTAAATTGAAAAACAACTTAATGATACAATGCCACCTTTTATGGACATAATTTCTCGCACGTTCTCTGATTAATGGTCTCATTAATCAATGTCAAATTAAAACTTATTTTAGGACGTGTGGAGACGGCGCTCATACTTTACTCTTCTGGCACCACGGGCCCGCCGAAAGGTGCCATTTTGACACATTCCAGTTTAATCATAGCCGGGAACCAAGCTTCGTAAGTATCAAACTGGCATTAATTTCTGATAAGCAAGCTATGAACGCCGTTTCACCCATTAAAAATTTAAAGGGATAGTACTTTTTTTATAAAAATATTAGTAGGATCCTTTATTTTAGATAAAAAGTACTATCCTTATACCTTCCTATGTATTCTAATTCCTTAAACTACAGGGGCTGACAGATTTGAACCAGAGGAAACAAACGAACATTTCATTGTTCGTGCACTAATTTACGTTTTAAGTAGCCAAAATATGAAATTTATTGGGCAATTTATTTAATTTAAGTTTTTGTAGGCCAAACCGACGCCACTTAAATGTTCTCTCAATAGCGCCATGGTCGAACACAGTCGGTTACATCAATACTATAAGAGAAATAATAAACGGTCACACATGTATTTACTTGGGAAGATTCAAAGAGAGCGATTACCTACGAGCTATAGAAAAACACAAGGTGAGAAAACCTACTATATTCTTCTCGTAAGAGCATTAGTAAAAATAGGAATATTTCCGTATAGTGTTCCTAATTTTCTCTAGGAGTAAAATAAAAAAGTTTCCTCTCAATAAAATAACAGTAATCCTATTTGATTTCAAAATAACTGACAATTTGTTATTCAGAATACTTGTTTTGATTGTTGTTTTGACAATAACTTTTTATGCTTACTTTTTCCGATATTGTCAAATAATGTAATGCTTTCTTCATTCAATTAAAAACTGTTTCTTAAACTAAAAAGTATCAGCGTATTAATGTCCCACAGCTAGGCAAAGGCCTCCATCCTTGAAATCAATTAGTTATTGTTACAATGATGGGTACTGGCTTAATCAACACGCTTCCCAAATGCGGATTGATTTAAATTCTGTGAAGTAATAAAAAAAAAACGAATAAATACAAGTATAACATGGCATGGGTCGTATTTACTTATTTAACATATTTTTAAATTTTCAGGCTGGATATCTCTTGGTAGTACCACCCTTGGTTGTAATTCTTGCTAAGTCATCGATATTAAGCCAATACGATGTAAGCTCGGTACAATTTTTGTATAGTGGAGGAGCACCTTTAGACTGGAATGTCATTCAAGTAGCTAAAAAAAGGTTAGTATAATTTATGTCAAATTATTTTTTTTTAAATACTCAATAGGTTACGTAACTCAAGAAGATCTACTTTTTCAACTCACTTAGTAACATTACGCAATACAGACAGCCTATGATGTCCTACTACCAATGTCCTAAGGCAGGAATCAAACCCAGTGTTCCAGGGAGGCAGTTCAAGTTAATAATTTATACTTTTTTATTTTAGTTAAGTATTATGTCTTATTTTTTATACTTCGTATTTTTTCACCAAAACATCCCAAAACTTTATAGAAATTATAGTGCTTAGTTTGGGGCTAGATGGCGCTGTGTGAATAATGTCCAGAAATATTTATTTATTTATTTATTTATAGAAATGCTTTTGCTCACAATTTCGTGACTTAATTTAATTAAATGAATACAAAAGCACTACTGAAACTACTTCCTTTCCAGACCATGCATGCAATTTGTATTGTGCGGATCGTAGCGAGACTTCTGGGACAGTAGCCAAATTCTCAATCACTGCCCCAAATCGTCCTCAAAGGTTTTGCAAAGCGCAACTCCAGGCTGAATAGATCAATTGAACTCAGTTACTCTCTAACATTGCTCAACACAGTTGAGTGAATTTGCAGATTTAAGTTAAACATTGTCATTCACAAGTTTAACGCCTCTTTTTGATCTGTTGGGTTCAGTACCAGGCCATGCTGTTAATAGCGAAAAAAAAATCAAAATTATCGGTCACAGGGTTTGTGATCAGCAATCTTGTACAAGTATGTCGTGGTCGTCATGGACAATAATTTGTACGGGCTTAAAATTTCGCTTTCTAAATGGGGATTGCTGATCACAAACCCTGTGACCGATAATTTTGCATCGACATAGTTGATACTTAGTGGTTTCTAATATTTACGCGATTACTACTCATTAAATGAAACAATTTTAAACACATTCCGTGATCACGACTGCTGAAAAGTGGTCGAAACGCGCGTCGGGTTTATTTTAATTTTAATTTAAAATGTAGAAATATATCGCGAGTTTATCCGGTTAAAGTTGTTTTAATTAATATTTTACTTTTTTAAAAACTTAAATACCAGTTCGCGATGTTACTTCCAGTTTTCAACGAATTATATTACGATTGGTCATTTCAGGTTTCCTAATTTGATATACGTCTTGCAAGGCTACGGTATGACTGAAACAACTGGAGTGCTCACAGAGGAGCACGAAGGTGTTGTCAAAAGCGGCAGTGTGGGCAAAGTAGTTATAGGAAACATAGTTAAGGTGAGTAATGGAACTACGTATTCTATTAAGTAGAATAATAAATAATAAATAAATATCTCTGGACATTATTCACTCAGCTCCATATAGCCCCAAACTAAGCATTAGCTTGTGCATGATGATTATTTTAGGTAATAATTAAGGCTACCTACATGATGATTTATTTGGGTAATACATTTCAGGTTGTAGACATCAAGACGAAGAAAACACTAGGGCCAAACAAACCTGGTGAAATATACGTGAAAGGGCCAGCCTTGTTCGGAGGATACATAGGCAAGGACATGTCAGAGTATATCGACGAAGAAGGCTTCTATAAAACTGGAGATGTTGCGTATTATGACGAAGATGGGTTCTTCTTTATCACCGATAGGTTAAAAGAACTCATTAAATACAAAGCATGGCAGGTAAGTTTGCAAGCAATTAGGCATGCTACAGTATTTTTAAAAACTCTCATTTCTGAATAATCTAATTAAACACGATATTATTTATTATATTTTACTTAGAGAGAAACTACCACAGCATATGTACCTTAATATAAAAGTGCCATTATTTTTCGTTTAAAATTGGATATTTGTAAAGTGTAAAGGTATAAATCGACTAAGCATAATTATTTTAATTATATTTACATTTTTAACTGTGAAGTTGTTTTACATTTAGAGAGTGAAATAAAGTTTCAAATAAAACAACTGATAATAGATTTAATTCCCATTTTTCTGTGTTTTCTTATTTTAATTATTTATATAAATACGTTTTAAAATGTGTCAATGTGATTGTGTAGTCAGTATTTCTTTTGGCTACACGGTTCCCTAATTTCATCAAGTATTTCTTTTTAAGTCTCTCAATTTTCTTAAGCAATCTAAGCGCTTGTCAACACTCTCATTATTTAACATTAATAATATTAAATCAATCAGCGCCTATCTATTACCAATCTTGTAAAAACCACTTAAATCTAGTTGGTAAGTAATTATGCAAATGTTAATTTGGATGCAGACGCGATGTTTTGAATATTAACGTCATCAAATAACAGTTATTTTCTTAACCAGGTAGCGCCTTCTGAACTGGAAGCCACTATACTATTACACCCAGGAGTGAAAGACGTTGCTGTAGTTGGTATACCGGATCCAGCTGTAGGAGAAATGCCAGCAGCGTTTGTGGTCAAGAAAACCCCAGAAATAACTGAAAAGGATGTTATAGATTTCGTAGCTTCCCAGGTGCGCATTTAACTGATAAAATAAATTTATTTTGACTCATATCTTTTACCTTATAGTTAGCGGGCACTAGTAACCAAACAATCAAAAATAGCAATGTTGTAATGTTCATAGCACATATGAATCGTAAAACCAGAGCTCTAGTTTGACGATTTAAGCAAGAGCTAATCGTCCTCATAAAATACGGTAGTTTAATTTTTGGTCAGTGTCCTTCATCACAGCAGACGGTCGCAAACCGTTTTAGATTGACAAATTATTCACGAGTTGACTCAAGGGCTGACTGATATACAACCCTTTTCTCCTCGTTGGTGTATAGTGGTTTAAGTGGATAATAGGCTTATTTTATGCGTCTCAAAAAATTGTTTGAGTCTAAGTAGAGCTCATGAGTTTGTAATTATCATCGTTGTTTTAGTCTAAGTTGGGCTCGTGAGTTTGTAATATCATCGTATTTGGCTTGAACATACTGTGTCAGCATTAGTTACTAATATTGTAACAGCTTTGTCAGTGATAAAGTTATTCGTCTATCGTTGAGATACTTTTTGTGTACCCTAAAAGCAAATAAAAAAAATTGATTTTGATTTGATAGATATAGACTATCTGTTAGTGGTAAAACTGGTACTTTTCTTAGTCCTTTAAATATTTGCAGAAATACGAGCACTCCCAAATCTCCAAACCCTCCAAAAGCATGCATAATTTCCAATGCACATATCCTACAGCAGTATTGTGTTATAATATGAAGCTATTTACATCGCATGCGACGGTGACATTTTATCATACATAAAAACATGATGGACAAATGTGGATGCCCTATTTTAAGTGCTAAATATTTCGATGCAGGTGTCACCATGGAAACAGTTACGAGGCGGTGTCAGATTCGTCGATGAGATACCAAAGAACGGCAGCGGCAAGATATTAAGGCGGGTGTTACGTGATTCACTGAAACAACTAACAAGTAGCAAATTATAGTTTTTACTTAGAAACTCGAGTTTTTTTTACAAGGTCCAGCTCTAAGGACTTAGAAGCTTAGACAGCTTTGATATTTGATACAATGATATAGTTAAGTGTTAAACAAAGTTTATTTTCAATATTGGACAACACCGCACTCTTTGATCTAAATAAAGTAGTGTAATTACTTGTAATATGGGTATCGGAAACAACGAAGGACCAGCAATTATAAACAGCCAGACATAAGCAAACACAAACACTCATGACGTGTATGTTTGTCCTGGGGGGGGTCTGAGCCTACGAACTTTGTCGTTTTAGGCAGAGACATTACCAAATGCGAAATGGAGCCATAAAAAAGAAGTTGCAAAAATTTTAACTTGAAGGTTTCATTCTAAGAAGGTATTAATAAGAAAACAGTTTTAATTACTTATAAAAGAATTGTTACTCTTTTTAGTAATATAAAATTTTAATAAAAAAAATATTTATTTAATCTATCCAACTCTATACAAACTCAATAATCACTTTTGTTTTAATTTTGTATTTCATTTCCACTTTATGTGTCATCAGCATTTTCACAGCATCAAAATATATATACAAAACATGTGTAACTTTCTATTCGTATCATGTATTTTTAACGTAGCAAGTTTTTAATCAAGTAATTTATACACTGTCGCTTGAAACAAAAACCGATCTAAGAAAGTATACACATACGAAATGTAAAATGATTACCAGCTGACTCTTAATTAATATTGGTTACTGATTCCGTTTACACAGCATGATATTTTTCATGCTATAAATAGATCAAATAACTATTTAAAAATCCTTATTTCCGAGCATTATGCAAATAATGGTCTCCAAGTACAGTCATGATCAATAAGATGGGTGCGCTTAAGCTCTTATGATAATGCAATAGGATTTGAATTTGAATGTGTTTGTGTACATATTATTACAAATATGTCCAGTCGTCTAATTAAAAATGGTGGTGTCCAGCGGCGAATCCCTGGGAAATGTAAAGATTGTAATAAAATTGAAGGTTGGAGGTGCATCGGTACCAAAGGCAACAGCTATAAGCGAGAGCCCCCTGCCAGGTTTCGAGCGGAGTAAATGCCCTCTTATTTGCGCACATAAGTAGGTATGCCGTATTACCGCTAAGATTACTTCGCGGCAAATTATGTTGCGTTATGTCGGGCCCCGTATTTGATACTGAGCTTAGGTGCTTTAGGAAGGAATTTCAAATTGTGTGCACATACAGTAATGTTTTATTAAAATTTCTGCGCTTGAATCTTGATGTAATATTTCGCTGATCAATACACAAGTAAAAGATTTTTTCATGATTATCCAACGAATTTTAGGATTAGTAATCATGAAAAAAATTAAAGCGAGCATGTGCTTGCATGGTTTCGCATTATCTCTCTCTCGCTCTTATCATTCTATCCATCAATATGCGGATACATGAAATTGTTTTTCTTGCGTAGAATGAAAAATGATTTTTATTTATTTAAACCAGCTGTTTCTGTCTCTAACGCCTGTCAGACGTTATTACAATAAAATTATCTGCTATATTTATTTTGTATTGTTAATAATGCAAAAACTCTCCCGCGGAGAAAAGGCGTCAACGATAAACAACGTTTCCTTACCCGACACATCTGGTGTTACTTGTCTTATCTGTGTATCTTATCAACCCAAATTCATAAAGATATTTTACGCACCATATTTCACAGCCTCGTGATATTCATCTTGGGCGACATCAAATTTGACAGCAAACGCACACGTGTAACCGCATTTTGTCTCAAATCAACACAAAGGCATTGTACAAAACATGGTTATTGTTTGAATGATCTTATTCGATATTTGTCCGCATGTGTCAAATTAATCGGCAAGCAAAAACTGCATTGTAAAGCGGTAGTGAATGCTAAGCATACTGACTGTAGATTGCGACTTTTTGTATATTTGCACATTTTGTGTAAAGATACTCACAAATGTGTCTTTACACAGTGTGTGTAGTTGTTGACAGATACCGCTCTGTTATAAATGAGGATATAAATTAGGATTATATTTGTACCTATAAATTACTTGTCATTAATAGTAGATTGTTAACCAAGGGCTGTATGACATCAATTGCATACGAGGTTTTGCAATTGATGCTTACACCCGAGGTAAACACTCTGCTTTACATAACGATTGTGAGGTAAGAAAAAAACTTACCTTTTGAGAAAGAACTCCAAAACACGAAAAAAATTTACTTTCGCGTCTACTGCCTTTTTTACTCTTCACGACTTTATGGCCAGCGCGTCAAATCGTGCTGGCCAGTTTGATTTTTAAATAGATTTCAATTATCATACAATGTGACTGCGAAACAAAGAGGTATTCCTCGAAATAGTTCGATATTTAAAATAAAATCTTCATAAATTCTAATATAATATTCTTCTTGCAGTATGAGTATGACAGTTCTTTTTTCAAATTCCAAAACCTATGCTGTAATGTTAACATTACATGGTAGGTTTTGAAACCTATGCTGTAATGATATCCATACACCCCGGCATTCAGGGAAGAAAGTGACTACTTACAGAGCAAGAGATATGTAAAATAATTAATTGTACTATCTATTACTACTGGTACGTAAATGCAATTCATTACAGCTCAAAGTAAAATAAAAAGAACCTATCTTTTTATTTTACTTTGAGCTTCAATCAAACTTAATTTAAATAAGCTTCATTAATTATCTTTTTAGTGGCTTAACCACCAGTTCATGATCTCGGGACTTGCCAAATCATGGATTATGGTGCAAGACCCTGACACCAGTACGAGGCAAATGGCTCGAAGTATGAGCGCAGCGAGGGCGCTAATTAGCCCGAGTATGCAATTGATGCTTACACCCGAGGTAAACACTCTGCTTTACATATCGATTGTGAGGTAAGTAAAAAAACTTAACTTTTGAGAAAGAACTTCAAAACACGAAATAGTTATTTATGTGACTGCTTCATAATGAGGGTCATTAAAATACGAATGTGGTTTTATGAAACGAACGAAGTGAGTTTCATAAAAGAATCACATGAGTATTTTAATGACTAATTATGTACAGTCACATACATAACTTTATCTTCATTCATACGATAATATGTCTATTTTATAGTCAGGATTGATGAGCAAACGCCCTAGTTACCAACATAATCTGTATGTAAAAGTTAGTACTGTCATAATGACTGACGTTTGTAGTTTTTAAAATCCATAAACAATCTAGACTCGAGTTGATTTCGATTCTCAAATCGATTGTTATAATTTCAGCATCGAATTAAATGTATAGGAATGGAACATAAAATTACTAATCGACTAATTCGATAATCGAAAAAACCTATTAATTTTTACTTTTAAAGAAGACGTTCGAAATTTGAACGTAATTACGTATCGGTTACCGACACTAAAATGTAAACATTTCAATGCAGTCACAGATACTTATATCTAAATGTAGGGCGTTTGCTCATCGCTCCTGAATATAAAATAGACATATTATGGTATGGATGTAGATAAAAAAATTACTTTCGCGCCTAGCTAGTCGACTGCCTTTTTTACTCTTCACGATTTTATGGCAAATAGTTCGATATTTAAAATAAAATCTTCATAAATTCTAATAAAAATTGTCTCGATTCCGATTCGAGTAAATAAGATACCGAGAAAAAAAAAACTTTTTAAAAATATTCTTCTTGCAGTATGAGTATGACAGTTCTTTTTTCAAATTCCAAAACACATGGTAGGTTTTGATCTATGCTGTAATGATATCCATATACACCCCGGCATTCAGGGAAGTAAGTGTCTACTTACAGAGCAAGAGATATGTAAAATAAATTACGCGCGGGTGAAACCGCGGAGGCGGCCGCTAGTATCAAATTAAGTTTTTTATGTAACTAGGTAGGCATCAAACATTACTATTAATAGATCGCATAGAAATGTTTGACTAGTTAGTGAGCGTATTTAATCTAAGTCTTAACGCAGTGTGGGTTAGATTCCTAATACCGTCGTCGGCATATCTGGCTCGCATCTGCACCGGCGGAGTTGGCGGAGTTGGCGGTATTCCAGGCGACCGAGTTACGTGTACAGTCTTGGCTTTTTATATGTGTTGTTGTGCGTAATGGACGAGTCCTTAACATATACAAAGGATACCCTTCAGTCGACGTAGACGAAGATTGGAGAACGGTGTGCCTTTGGTTTATACCATACGGTACAACTAAACTCACTAATTAAACAATTGATAATTTTCGCAGTTTTTCCAACTTTTTACATTAAACAAATAAACAAGCTTATAATATTATGACGCTATGCGAGAAATAATCAAGCATATTGCTTTAATTTAAATTCTATCTCAGTAAAGTAAAGAAGATATTTTTGTTTTTGTGCTTTAATTTTTTTCAATGTTCGTTAATTAAAATTAATGTTTATTAACATCAACTTAAATTCTTCTTCTTTAACGATTTAAAAAAAAGCCGGAGGTTATAAATTCGACTATTGGTAACGTTATAATTATTTTAACAAACGACTTAAGTTAGTCCATTAATAAAATGGGCGTGTGGTGTATGTAAATATGATTCATACTCGTGTTCTAAAAAACAGGAAAGTGCGAAACTAAAAAGCGAGAAGTCACGCTGTTTTTGGGGTCCGTACCAAAAAGTTTTATATCTTTTATTATTAACCAGCCAAGTTGAACGTAGATCATTGAAATCAGATTACTGTGTCATGATAGTTCTCTTGATCTTCAGACCTTTCATTTCAGCGCGATAACTAGTTGCAACAACTTGTACTTAACACTTACTCATATATTTGTCCCCATGAATTACTTTATTTCTATTTAATACACATACACATACCCCAATTTTTAAAGATGTCCGTTTGCTCACAAGTATCTATTTACGGAGCCCTGAGAATAAAAACTACTTTACAAAGCGGATTGAGGACATATAAATTCGTCGAGGTAGGTACATCCCAAATGAATCATAACATAGGAACGCCCCAGTTTGTCACAAGGCATTTTATAAAGCAACTTAAGCTTGTAAGCTTTTGTGTTACCGCATGCCTATAAAAGGTGTTTCTAAGCGGCATTCAAATGAGGCTCACGCGACGTATGTAAAAGGGCAAGACATTGAAGTCTGGCGTTCGCGGCAAATTGCACGGTACCGCCACCCACGCCACCTCGATGACGATGCGAATGGTCCGGTTAAAAACTATTTCTTGTACATTCTCCCGGTATATGACTGTTAATACACTGTTGGTCGATACTAGGGTAGCGGAAAGTAATAGCATGTTTCGACTTGATCGCATACAATATGTTTTAAATCCAATTCGTTATTAGAAATAAGATAATGATAATAAAATATGAGCAGAAAAGTACATCTAAATAATTCCTTATTACACAATACAACACTACCATTTCTTACAATCTCAATTGAGAATCATTTTATTGTGTGGCTCATTATATTATTACATTACATGAATTCCTGCCTGTTCATGCTTGAAGTAACTTACTTAAAAGAATAAGTAACATATCAAAGGAATAATTAACAACCTCTTCTTGTTTAAAGTCGGTTTGTGTGTAAAATATGTATTAAATAAAGTATGTATGTAACATTAATTTATCCGTTGTTAAAACTACCCATAATAATATAAGCTATGGTTTTAGTTTAGGCTTTGGCGGCGCTGTAATGTCCAAAAATAAATTTATCATACGACTTCTCTGTTAATCCAAATATAAGAGAATTGTATACTCTAAGTAAATAAAATCAAATACACGACTTGCAGGAACGACGTAGAGCTTAGGGTCGCGTGGCTATATGATAAAAATTCACCCGGGAAAATGTTTCGTTCTGAAAAATAAAAGTCCAAAGATTCCTTTATATCTTTTACCGTAACCTCGTATATCTGCCCGAAATTCACTCCAACTCAATACTCGGAGCCCGAAATAGTGGAGAAACAAAACTTTCAAGGTGTAAAACAATTGCGCAAAAGTTGCTTGGACGCAAGACTTATGAGATATTGTTCACGACGTCAACTCTCGAGAAGTTTCTTGATGATGAGGGCTTTAACATGAATGTACTGTTTTCTTCTTCTAAGAGAAACTGTTATCTGCAGATAACAACTTGACCGTATATTATATAGGTTTATTATAAATAGGTAAGTATTTCAATTATAATTTTCTTATTTTTTTCTTTTGTCTTTTGCATGTAAGTCATTCTTTTCTTTGCATGTCAAACGTACTTATAAATTTTTAAAATTATAGAACTCTGTTTATTATAAAATGTCTTTAATTGATGGGCACTGGCGTCACCACGCTAGCCGAATGCGGTTTGCTAGTCACAAACCCGAGCTTATTTAAAAAAAAAATTACACAAATTTCCCGATCCAGAAATTGAACCTGAATAGGGCTTAAGGCCTGGAACTTGTAACTAGATGTTACTTTTAAATCACCCTTCTGAGATCAGATTACAAAAATATAGTTAACTTTTTTTAAATATGTAGTGAGGTTCGTGTACACCTTTATAACTATAAAAACCAAGGCGTCCTATTATTATTTTAGACTTCAAAGATTGAAGATAAAATTTCTGAAACTGTAAAAGTTTTTAAAGAATATTTTAAGATAGACGATAAAGTTTTAATAAAAAGCCTTTTTTCATATTTGACCCTATATTTATCACTTTTATATCGTAAAGAAGATTAAGCTGAAAAGTAACTTGATGCTAGAAAAAAAATTTTGCAATATAATTATGTAGATTACCTATATTATATTCGCATGTAAAATAGCTATCCTTATTTAATGGAATAGAGAATGTACACGTATGTACGGTAACTTATGCTTATTTGACTATGCTAGATCTAGACACAAAGGATTGCCCTAATTATTTCAAAACTAAGTAGTCCTGCGCCACCTGCATTTAGTGGATTCAGGTCAGTTCAGGTCATCGGGCCTACCACTGCTGCGCCTAACGGTTCTTTTCTACCACTTGAAGACCTTGATTGTAGTGGTAGAGCCATGCTGTTTAACAGTACGAATGGCTGGCTCGTCCGCGGAAGTACCACCCTCTCACATAACACCAGCGTGAAATAGTGACTACGTAAAAAAAACTTTCCATCCACATTGCATGGGTAACTGGTTAAATCATTTAAATGGTGTTTCTTATGAGCAGGCAGAGTACATAGTGGACTATAGCAAAGCTTTCTTTACTAAATCTTAATTTTTAATCTTGAATTAATAGATACAATTCTCCACAAGAGACGCTAGACTGCTAGACGATAAGAATACAGAATTTTCTGAATCAACGCATAACTGCCTTTATTGTATTAGATTATTATTCATCGAATAAAAATGTAAAACGAACGAACGCCGATATGAAAGCGGTCCATACTTAATATACTGTTTGTTTTAACTGTAAAGCGATGTCATTGGAGTACATTTGTGTCAATTACATACTTTGGTTAACAGTATAATTCTATACTTAGGTTTAGGATTGATGTTAAAAATTTTAATTACATATCTTCTTAAAGAATGATACCCAATGAAAGGAACCTTTGTTATTCGTGTAAAAAGTATGTTTTTAATTTAGAAATATACATATTTTCTAATTGGAATTTATTTACTTTAATTTGAAACCATGGCAACCA
The DNA here is from genome assembly GCA_949319885.1 of Mecyna flavalis. Taxonomy (NCBI): domain Eukaryota; kingdom Metazoa; phylum Arthropoda; class Insecta; order Lepidoptera; family Crambidae; genus Mecyna; species Mecyna flavalis. The sequence continues at coordinate 9,728,436 of OX439426.1, forward strand.
ACCAGATTTACCAATATACAAAACAGATGAAGAATTCGACAAATATATCCTATAGCCTTCCGCCCGCGGTTTCACCCGCGCTTAATTTCTTTTTTAAAGTATCCCCCCCTTTCCCCCACATTTCCGGGATAAAAAGTATCCTATGGCATTCGGGGATAGTGTAGCTTTCCAACGGTGAAAGAATTTTTCAAATCGGTTCAGTAGTTTCGGAGCCTATTCAATACAAACAAACAATCAAATATTTGCTCTTTATGATATTATATATCCAAGTTTACACAAGTTGTGTATTCACATAGTGCTATAGTACAGATTGATCTGTATCTCGCAAAAGGGATGTGATGGGTGTCAAAAGGGTACAAGGATTCCCTTAGAGATATATCAAGAGAAGTGGACAACGGGACAACTGAGCGTAAAACATCGAATTGATAGTACCTACTTGTTGTGTATTTGAAGCTTGCGTTGTATTGATATTCTACCACTATCAACTATAATTTCTCAAAAACAAACACATTAAGACACAAAGGTTAAACTCTGCAATATTAATAATAGTTAAAAGCTTTTGTAAACTATAACCGGAAATGCCAGAAAATAACAAAATTACGTAAATATGAATAAATCGTCACAAATACTATTGACAATACAATATTACCTATCCAAACTGACGCTGCTTTACAACCTTAACGGTGAAAATGGTGATTTACCTCAATAAATAAACAATAAAGCCAACAATGAAAGCATGACCATTTATAAGTCTCAGTACAAACACTCGTTGAAACATGTTTTGTTTGTGCGTTTCATCGGAGCCGACACCTTATGGCTGTAAACATTTACCTTTCAACGCGGCATTCACTCTATCCAAATCGTAAAGTGACAGTGGAAGAGGCTCGTTCAAGAGCCGCATTCGAGGCTCGCCGCTGCCGTACTCCGGGTAAAAACCATCACTCAAAAAAATACCAGAGGAATGTCTGTAAAGTTTGTAGGCGCACTTATTCGTCCGGAGCCACTCTACGAACACAATCGCACCATTCAAGCTGCGCTCGTCTCCCGAGTGCAGGTGGCTCCTCATCTCCTCAACCTCTCCCTTCATTACTAGCCGCACATACAACTTATATGCCATAAACACTTTCGCGTTCGGTTTTCTCCCGCGCTTTATCTTCTTCACGCTCAAGACCCTAGCCGTGAAAATGTATTTAGATTCAGACACCGCTGACGACAGAATCTCGTAGTCGTTAGTTATCGTCTCGTTTAAAACACATTTGGGGGCATTTATGTTTTTCTTGCGGTGGAACGTGTCCCGCTTTTTCACGATTCCCCTTACACGGAACTGCGCATGAATTATCGTGAGGCAATAAACCAATAACACTAAAAACTGAAGCTTCATCTTTATTGGAAGTGTGTGAATGCGCCTTGTTTTATGTCTCACATAACTGGGTATAAATAAGAGCCATTTCAGCGGCCTTATACGTGGAAACTTTTGATTGAGACGGGTCGTAAAGGCGCGGCGAGCACAAAGTTGCGCAAGTCGGCTTTGGCGCCACCGAGACGCGTGCGCAAGCGCAGCCTCACGCGTAGACTGCCCACCTCGCAATTCGATGCAACCTTCATCAACGTAAACAAACGTGGTCAAACGTTAATGTTTTGCTTTGACTATAATGTTTATTAGCCAAAGCTAACTGGTTTCGGGTTTACTGGGTCGGAGTAGTGGTGTTGGAGTGGCTTATATTGTATAGTTGTTAAGAAACAGATGTTTCAAGTGTTTGACGAGCCGGCGATAGAGCGGTGGCTCGATGGGGCTGAGCGACATAACCTCGCGCGAGTTAACAGTTATTGCCGAACGCGCTCGTGGCGAACGGCGCCGGCACTGAATATTCATGTACCGGGGGTCGTAGCTGGAGGGATGAACTCGCGAACACGCCAGCCCTTGTCTCGTTTTGTAGTACTTTAAAGTAAGATATTCAAAAGTTTATCGACCGCACTAGTGGTTCAAATATATTGTAGGTACAATCTTAATCCTAGACGTTATATTTAAATAATATATTGGCGGTATTATTGTTGTTAAATTAAATGTTTGCACTAGCTATGTCGCGTGATTTCAAGCATTGCTTCTCATGCTTGAGATCGATGTTTCAAACCATAGAAAGATTTATAGGTGCCAACTACCGCCAACCTATAGATTTTTCAATGTTCGGTTTTACTAATAGCTCATCAGTGCCGAAAAACACCTTGAGGAAGCCTGCAAGGTCGTATGACTCTGAAGCCGTGATCTTATTGATCTAGTTATCCTGTCAAGGGTTACGGTTAAATAACTATATCATGGTGCAAGCATATCCTGACCAGATCTGGACAAAACGCTCGGAGAGAGAAGGCTTAAGGTTTTTTTTAATAATAATGTCCTCCTAGCTGAGTTTTCGGCTACGGCGGCCAATCTTTTACGATCCAACTACGAGGATATATTATAGTGCACAAGTGAGTGCGCAAGCACAGGTGCACTTCCTATTCCCTCACTCTCATTACACTGTGGGACAGCAGTCTGACACGACCGAAGAGAGATCAGCCGCAGGACCAACGGCTTAACGTGCCTTCCGAAGCACGGAATCATCATTCTTTAAATATTTATTCAGCATAGGAAGCGACGTTTTCCTCAACCAACCATTCTGATATTAAAAATAAGTTAATTTATGCCCTTGTAAACTCTTTTTGGAACAAGAGAATAAGTATATTCATTAAATTAGCACATAAGCGGTAGCCCACCTTATTTCATTAACAAGTTATGTATTTGCATTAACGAGACTGGGAAAAGCCACTCCACCCTCTGAGCCATGAACTAACTGCTTCATGAAAGCTTGAATATCTTTGTTACAGAGAAGCCTGCAGAATTTCGTGTTTTAAGTAAACGGAAAGTAGTAAACGGAAAGTTTTTCTTCTTATACGAATATGAATTTTCCGAAGATTTAAAAATTTACGCCCTGTGAGGTATAAAAAATTTGTCAGCCTATTTCATTTCCCACCGTATTTAAGTTTTCGAATGATGTAAATACTGTTATTTTTTTAAACTCAAGCAAGTGAGCTGAGTGGAATGTGCTGATAAATCGTAAATACGACGGGCCAAAACATGTGATCTGCAAATAAAACTATTTATCTAGGAAACAGTTTTATTTTCGTTTATTTTTCGGTGCTACATAAAGCATCGTTTAAACTGTTTGAAACGAATGTGCATTGTGCAGTATACAATGTGATTGGATTATTAGAATTCAACACAATAATTAATGTAGGAATGTAGGTAATACTAGAAATAAGCAATTTAGGCACAGTTGCCTTGCTGTCAGAAAATTTTGTGATGATTTATCTGTCAGAAAACAATGATGCAGTCTTTGATTTTTGAAAATTGAGGATATAGACAGCGTCAATGTAGGAGACGCCCCTACGCCAGGTGGAGTGACAATTTGCGCAGGATGGCTGCAGCGAGATGCGAGTAACTGAGGATAGAACTAAGTGGCGAGCATTGGGAAAAGCCTATGTTTAGCAATGGACTGCAATGGGCTGATGATGATGATAGCGATTATCTTATCTGACAGACAAATTATCAGGAACCTATCTGTCCGCCCAGAGACATCTGCAACACCAGAGGAATAATTTTTTTGAAGATTTGCTTCGAAAACAGCTTCATTTATATAATAATATAGTTTTAAAAAGTCGCCAACCGTCTCTCGCACTTACATAGGTGATTGCAAGAGCTTACACGAGGAATTTGGAAAGTTGGAAAGTGGTACGAGCGTGGGCGGGCGAGTCGAGCCGCCGCTTTCTTGACGAATCTCCACAGTCGCACTTTATATTTTATAACATTTTTCACAGGCAGGTCGGTCTATTTATTTTAGCTTCTGCCTCCACGTGTTATCAGCGTGACAGTTTATTAATATAATGTGGGAGATTTGAGGAATTCTGATTGTCTTCTTGGTCATTTGTCATAATTTGAATTGGAATGTGAAATATAGTTGGGCCATAATGAATCTATAGTTGGGCCTCATTTATTAGTTACTCTGACAGTTTTAACATGTTTCAAATGTTTAGGTCAAAAGACGTATATTCAATGTGTTTTTAACTAAGTAATAACTAACTGGTTGTAACATAATAATAATATTAATTAAATGATAATACTAAGTAATTTTAAGACCTCGATTCTAGGCAGTATTCCTTCATTGTTATTACCACCACCACATGAAAAAATGTGTCAATTTGTTTTATTAACATACACTTAAAATATACTCGAAGATTATAAAAGTATACAGTTGAGCAGCACATTGAGCGATGCTTTCAGGTAAAGTGTCTCATTGGAATAAGCCGCAGTTGCCGCTTATCAATTAATAAAATAGTCAGAATAAATTTAAACAACTCAGCTAACTACAAACTTCATAATCAACCATTTTAGCAACGAGTAAATTATGGCATATCAGTCACACACAACTGATAGACTGAATATTTCAGCGAGAATCGTAGTAATATTAGCTCAATGGCGAGAATAGCGATTATTTCAAATATAACAGTGTTATAATGAGGCCCGCAAACACAATTTAGAACGATAAATTTACAGGCGGTAAATTACGCTATCAGCTGACTTCGTGTGTGGTGCGGCGTTATCGTGACGAATGCACTTGGCCATTACTTTCTCTACACTATAACGCCTCCTGCGATCTCAGTATTAGATATGAAGCTGGCGGTATTGCGCTTTATCGATATGGCACTTATTGCGACACATTTAGGTCTAATATAAAAATGTCCAATTGTTTGCGTGAGCCTCTTGAATCTAATGAAGGAGATTAAATCGTATGCATCTGAGGGAGCTTTATCTGGGGTTTCTCACGGATCGTGCGGCGGGAGCGGCGATACGGATCGGCTGGCGCTACGAAGCCGGGTCGCAGTCTAACTAAGCTAAGAAGTTAAACATAACAACGATGAGCCATCGAGATAATACTTACGTATGCTACGCCTTGCTCGCAACTCTTGCAGCGAGTTGCACCGAGGTAACCGCCCGTCAACGGGCTGCTCTTATTAAACATTTTTTTATGTGCAGCATGTACTCGTAGTTTGGCAAATCATTAAAAAATATATTTATGATCTACTATTGTGACATATAGTTTACTTATTTCCAAAATTTTACCAGCAGTCCATTAATTGAATATTTTTTATTGTATCAAAAACAACAAGCCAGTACTGTATGAAAAAGGTAAGACGAAGATTAATAGATAAATATTGAGTTATATATTTTATTAGCTGACCCGGCGAACTCTGTTCCGCCTTAGAGGTATAAATAAGTAGACTTTGTATTTTAATATAATTGTTTTTTTTAAGTTTTTTTATACAAACGGGATAAAAAGTATCCTATGTTTTAATCCCGGTTATAAACTATGCGTGTGCCAAATTTCATCTAAATCCGTTCATCCGTTCTCTAGTTATAAGTGTTGTAACAAACACGACTTTCTTTTATATAATATAGATAACAACATTAGAATGTGTTTGTTTAAACGATTGAGTTAAACAAATAGGAATCAAAATAACTTTCATAGGCTGAAATCGTCAATTATGATAAAAGTATGACGTAATTCTGATGAGCGATTAAGTTCGTGCAACTTGCCCTCAGTAGCCCTAAGCGAGACAGCGATACTCATCTCCTCAACGGATTATGCGAGGCTTAAATTGGATCTTCTAAGAATTTTTAGGTCAAACCGGCTTTTGCAATAAAATTTATTGCGGGGTGTTTGACTTGGAATAAATTTCTATTCGTGACCCTCAGCGGATTCAATTAAAGACCATCTTAGCGTTCATAATACTATTTACATTATTTTGTTTTAACGGATTCCCAGCTTAATGTGAATTAGACGCAGTGGGGCACCGCTTTTAAGTGAATTAATTTAAATACTGTAAAGGCACTTATTTAAATCCCAGTGGAGTAAGTTGCGAGTTATTAGTAAATAATTTCAAAAAAGGTTAAATTGAAGAACTTTGACGTTAGTTTCAAAGGCAGGTATTTATAACCACCTCATAAGCTTTGATCTCTACTTGACTTGCAAATGTAAGCCGTTTCCTATGGAGATCAAATTAGGAGAAGATAGGATTGTGATGAAAATGGCTAATCTATGCTATAGGACAGAAACGGGCTTCATTATAGGCCCCCGACAAAAGATTTGGTGACCCAATTCCGTATTATTAAGTTGTAGAACGCCCTTCCAGTGGGTACACTTGCTTTTTTCTACCAATAATTTCGGATTAAACATATTTATTACAAGTTACAAAATTTTATTTGTAAACCACTAAAATTCTAAATATTTAAAAAATCTGAATTTAATATACAGCAGTCAAATATACGCATAGGTAAATCAAATAAAATATTTTTTTTATCATGGATTAAAAAAATTAAAATAATTTCCTATTAATGTGCCTCTGAAAAGACAAGGACGTCCAGCATTAAAATTAGTCATCGTCATAATAATAGGTACTGGCTTGATCACCACACATGCCAATTTTAGATTGATGACTACCCCGAGCTACCTATATAGAATTTCGACACTATTTTTGCCCAACCTGGACCCCGAGATCATGGCTACCCATCGAGGCGTACACAACTTTTATTCATTTAAAAGAGGTATTTTAGCCAAATGGTGAAATAAATCGTAATGTTCCACCGAGTTTGCGGCGTGACGTTAATTTAAAAGCCGCTACAATAGCAGCTTTACGCGGATATTGATTGATCCCTGTGTATTTAGGTTTATACGCTGAAGCCAGGGCCGTAAAGCGTAGGGCCCCATACAATATTTATAAATGGTAAAAGTGCCACTGATTATTATAAAACTTTGATTTTTATTTTTTGTTTCCTATAAACTGAAAAAAGAACACTAAGAATATCTTCCCAAATAGCATTCTTCAAACAATTTTAAAAGAGTCCCTGTACCTAAAAAAAAATGCCATCATCGAACTTATTTCTTCTGAGTAACTTGACAAACAGATTTATTTCTTACAGCCCAAAAGGTAAAAATAATCACATAGATACGATATAATTAAGCGTGTGCCTATAATGTAAACGTCCCACAATACATAATCAGCTAAATATTACTGCTGTGGCAGAGATGGTATTTTAAGCCCTGAACTTATTTTGAGACATAATTTAACTTTAAGTTTGTTAAAAAATTATTATTGGTTGAAAAAGATTTTGTAATAATTTGTATTTGTACCAAATGTCATCAAAATCCATAATGGTTTAAACGTAAAAGCGTGGCAAACATACAGAGGCAAAGTTACTCTCGTATTTAGTATATTATTGTGGATAAGATACAGGACCAAAAGGGCCCCAGTACGTCGCTGGCAGTCCAACAAACGCGCCGGCCGCATTCACTCCATTAAGTTAACGAACAGTTGTCGAGATGTCGATCAAAATCACCTCTTAATGCCCTGTCGTACATTATGGATACAACACCCACACGTCATTATAGGGTAAGGCTACGATGCTAAACCGATTGCATTTGAACCGCGGCTTTGCTTACCTTAACAACTTAATTAAGGATAATAGTCGAGTTAAAGGACGTATGCGCTTTTTATTGTTCTATTTTCAAACGTTAAAGTGGAATTGGAATTATCTGGTCTTGGTAAATGGCAGAATAATAAAACATATACATAGGTATACCAGTTCTAGTAGGTGGTTTTCCAAATATAAATAAATAAATAGGCGAGTAAGAGAGACTTTTTGATACACTAAACTATGAGAGTATGTTTTATTAGTGTTAATTTATATTTTTGCATAAATTCCATTTTGTTTATAGAATTTCAATCTATGCTACAACGGTAACTTTGAAAGTCTCTTTTAACACATTATGCTTAATAGATTTTGACCGGTTGTATTTACAATACAGATTTCATTGGTAATGTTATTTCCGAAGTCTTCTTTGTCATATTTAACTTCTTCGAAAGAAAACAACATTTCATTTCAACGATATCTTATAGTTACAGTTAGTTTTAAACAAACATACTACTGTTTTTATTGAGTTCAACAAATGCAATAAATATCGTATAAAAACAAATTGCTTGCAATACGAATGTTCACTGCAAAAAAATCTGTCGATAGACGAATTGCATCGACCTACATGGCGATTTTTAATTGTATGAACCCTTTTGCAGTACTGCCGTAAAATATTCAAACACCAATGTCGGCAATATTGTGTTTGTACAAAATATATCGTTATTATTTGACCGCCTCCGTGGGACAGTAGCTAAGCAGCTCAGGTATTAAAAACACGGAGGTAGTGGGTTTTCCCGCTTTGGGTCTGGTTGGTGGTAGGGCTATTTCAGAGTCCGACTGGCTAGCTACTACCCCCACAGGTGAAGTCTACCGCCATAAGAGCTCTGGCTGTGTTCCGGCAATATTAATGTATTACCAGTAGTACACTTGAAATCAGAGGCTCGAAGATGAGATGAGTCTAGTCTACAGTCTGGCAGCACATTGATGGAAGCTTTTAGGTGAAGCGTCCCTCAACGGAATAGGCCGCAGTGGCCGCTTACCATCAGGTGGGCTGTGTGCCTGTCTGCCAACTGACCTTGTATAAAAAAAATATCAGTATATACCAAATATAGCCTTAGTTATTTTAACACTAGGTCGTCGATGAAGGAAAACATCGTAAGGTTGGTATGGTTCTCCTGTTTCCTAAGGGTTTAGATGGCAGTTGCTCCAATGTAATAACTAGACTGCCAAATCTTGGATCATGGTGCACGCATACCCTGACTAGTCCGAAACAAGATGCGTGGTTTCCATCTCCGCTTCACATGCATGACTCGATATGTCATCATTTTATTAATGAACAAGCGGCCGCCCGCGGTTTCACCCGCGTGGTTCCCGTTCCCGTGGGAATTGATCAAAATCCTTTCTTAACGGATGCCTACGTCATAACATCTACCTGCATGCCAAATTTCAGCCCGATCCGTCCAGTGGTTTGGGCTGTGCGTTGATAGATATCTATGTCAGTCAGTCACCTTTGAGTTTTATAATGACAGCTTTTGCTATGCAATGGGATAGATATCCCGATACTTTTTACTACTTGACACTTGTTACAACTCATAAATTCAAATCATAATATGATTCCCTGTAATAATTCCGAAACTAGTCCAAGAACATTGTAAAATACAAAGTAGGCACCAATACGACTTCATTTGTATCGGAGTTCATAAGCCTTCGGTAATAAAATAGGAAATATGGGTATGTGGAGCGCACCTGCGTTCGGTATTTGCTCTCGAAGTGTCAATGAGAGCCGTCGGCGTCGATGGTTGAAGATACTTATTAGTACATACTACTATCATAATTATTCCAAGTAATAAGTAAAGGTTCTTAGCCCAATTAGAGGGCACAGTGTTCCATCTCAATGATCAATTATGTTGAAGATATTATGGTGCACGTGTAAAGCTTATTCTCAGTAGTTCTGCGCAGTTTAAGCCAGTTCTATTTAGGTTAGGGAGTTTTTTTTACATAGATTATGAAGATTATAGACCGCCTGGTGGGCCATGATGTCGGGGTTCTGGATTCAACTCCCGGGTCGTAAAGTAGCATTGATAAAAATTGTTAACTCCAACACTCCCCAACATAACTCGAGTTCAAAACGACGCATATTTATGCTGTAATTAATAGAAGTCGATCCTAATTTAAGGTTCAGAATTTAAAATGATGTATGTTCATATATAATACGACATAGGTATTTATACATATATACGTTAAAAGGTATATTATCGGCTCATTAAATAAATCAATGTAAAGTGTAATTCGTCTCTATGGTCTCAAGTTTATGGTAAGACGGCGTGTATAATAATTCGTATATAGCTCAAAAATAAGAGATTACTATTGATAGTCGATCAAGCACATATGTTATACCATGGTTATACTAGTATAAACGATAGTCAAATAAACAATCAATGGCGTAATAACCGACTTCTTATAATTCTTTTATTAATTAAAATACAGGTTTTTTTAAGAAGCCAGACTATCATCACACCATTGTCCAGTAAGCAATTATCAAATATCAGGTTTTGCATAAAATTGAGGTATCTGAAAAGCTATTTGACATTTTTGATAGCTTCGCCTTAAAAAAAATCAAAGGTCACGTACAGACCTTTGTTTCCCTCTTTCATGCCATTGTCCAAGAAATGTCACAAAATTACTTTTGATGTAAATTGTACCCTCTTTTAAGGATTTTTGCTTTGTATCTAAGACTTAATATTAGGCTTAAAATGTGTTTTTGCGAACGAGACACGCACAGGTTTAGTATCTCACAATAAAATCTACAGAACAAAATACAGCAAACACGACTGAGAGAAGCTTACGAAAGGAAGAATAAACAAATAGAAAAAAATAAGGACAAGCGACTATAATTTGGAAATAATTAATTTTATGCTGAAAATATAAAGCAATTTTTTGTTCAAAAACGAGACAGTAAAAGTAACTTTTTTATATACCTCTGGACATTATTCACACATCGCCATCTCGTCCCAAACTTAGCATTAGCTTGTGCTATAGGTGCCAGACAACAGATAAACATAACTTATTTACTTTTTTTTGGAAATAGGTACAAACATATTATACATAGAAACACCCAGACCGATATAGACATGTTCATACACACAAACGCTTGTAACCGTGCGGGGATCGAACCCGTGACCTCTGGTGTTATAGCCGACTTCTCGACCATTAAACCAAATGGCTCGTCAAATTAAATAGATAAAGGATTGCAATTCATATTATTAAGCCATAAACAAAACATCTAAAGGTTGTATTGTGTAAAGCAACTCATTATAAAATCGAACACGATTCGGATTTCATCAGAACCCAAATTTTGCAATATGTGGAGTAAAGGAAATGACTGCACATTTGGTTAGCAAACAATTACGTTAGACCATTAGATCATTCTATTTTCTAAAATCAGACTTAAGTAAGTAGTGTGACTTTGAAAATCGCGTGTTATGATACTTGTATTTCAAAACCCACGCATTCCAAGAAATCTCTAAGACAATAAGTATATTTTAGAAACATCTGTATCCAATATCTCACGGTGACTCAATCAGGTCTTAAGTCTCTGGTCGTAAGTTCGATCGCTTGTAAATCAATGTATTGTCTAGCAATCAAATCTAAGAGTCTCTTTGTTATAAGTCAACATCTGTACATAATATAGCAGCCTTACTAGTATAAAGCGATATCGATATGGCACTGTAAATGCTTTCTTCTGTAAATTTAACTGTTTATTACAAACATGACAACGATGGTTTAGTAACATCTATAAAAAATCAGTAAAAAGCGCTTAGTGAAAAAGTTGATAGAAAGTAGGCCCTTTGAAACAAGTATAAAGCTTCAAACTTTACTTCTACGCACACTGGAAACGCCTTGATATCGCTACAAGCAAAGTTGGATATATTCTAAAGCTCCACTGAACTTATAACCTAAGGTCACGAACAGGCATTAACCACAAAACCGCTTTAAATGTACCCTTACAGGTATAAAACCAGTTTAAATTTGCATGTGATTACAACAGAACTACATCTATATCATAACCGCTAACTTGTTAGTTGTTACTTACCTTTAACAGCAGCATTTATCCTATCCAAATGATAAAGGGTCATGGGCACTGGGTCTGTCAGCAAACGTAGGCGCGGTGTAGGCCCCCTCCCTGCGTCTGCATATTCCCCACTGCTCAGGAATATCGCCGACAGCCGAGGACGAGGAGACGGTGAACAAGACTCCAAAGCGTGAGGACGCTCCACAATCAACGTCGAACCACTCAAAGAATCATCCGGACCCTCCATCTTCACAAACAACCTCAAGTCACTCAATGAACCTTTCAGGACTCTACGCATATACACTCTATACAAATTCGATCGACTCCCGTCGTCCACTGATTTAATCTTCTTAACGCTTAAAACTTTGCCGGTAAAAATGTACTTCGATTTCCCTATCGCTTCCATCAGCGACCACTCGTCCTCTATTATAGTCTCATTGAAATTGCAGAGTGGCTGAGCAGCCCTATGACGTCTGTGTGTGCTGAACCTTTTTCTCACTTTGCCTTTGATTTTGATCTCGCCTCCGACGACGATCGCCAGAGCGATAGCATAAACAATAACCATTGAGATCTTCATTTCGCAGGACCGCTTGCAACACTTTTAAATATGCGACTGCTACAAATGTATCTGTCACATTATGTTTGTAATTTACGGCCACCGAAGAATATAAACTGCCGGCGACGGCTTATTAAAGGGTCGAGGCGTTGACATCTCACTAACAGAAAGTCATCAAATTGAATATTTAATCTCACGATTTAATCAGTATAGTAAGCAACAAGTTATGGGACTTTTATTAAGTTTTTAGCATATGCGGCACAGAAGTGGTCGTTCTCACGATTGATCGGGTCTGTTGGTAAACAAGCTGGGAATGCTCTCGGTGCAATTAAGCGGACGCGTGCGCTCGCGCAGCTTGCCGGCGCTGACTGAATGAAGGCTGTCACGCGCAGCCTCCCGCACTAAAATAAGGGAAGCGGTTTGGATTAGGTTCTCGCGCGTAATAAAAGTTGAATTTCCGCAAATGGAAACGGCGACAATAAAAATGATAATTTATTTCATTTTGTATTTTCGTATTTGTAGAAAATGGCAGTGGAGTAGTAAAGTGTTTAATTTATAGGGGAGATGTCGGTAGTATTTTAAAACGGAAAGTGATAAAGAGATGACGTATACGGGTGGGATAATCCGGCGGAATGCGGGCATAAATCCTGGCAGTCGTCCTCGGGTGGCAGCTAGGCCGTGTGCCGGTGGTGTGAGTGGCCGCGGCCGCGACGCTTGTGAAAGCTCGCGATGCGTGCGGCGCGCGCGCGTGGGCGAACGAGACGCGGCGCCCGCGAACACACCGCAAGGGATTCATTGCAAGGCATGCGTGAGAGCGTTTAAGAGCATTCAGTTTTTACTTTTAACATTGCGACTATGAGTAATTTTGGTCAGATGTGCAGTGCCACACAATATGGACAAAGGTCTATGAGTACAAAAATCAAACAAAAGATGAAATTTGTTATTTATATCAAGTATTTTAATAACTTTATTAAAGAATAAATAAAAAAATCGAGTGTTCTTTTTCAACATAACATATATCAAAAACGTTTTTCTAAAAAGAATAATATATTGAAAAACAAAACGTATAATAAATGTGTTTTGTATTTAAAAAGACAACTCATTTACAAATCCTTTATTCTCGTAGCACTTAAACAAACTCATTATTAAACCGGTTTCACGTACTCTGAATAGTTACTCGCTCCGAGCTCCCTAATAGAACTTTATACTTGCGCCACCGCCGAGTGGTTGGTAACAAATCTTTTAAGGTGTAATTGCAGTATACCTACGTGGATACAGAATGTTGGGCACGAACGGGAATGTTATCAGCGCCGTTACAAACTACAACTAATGGCGGAACGCTGTACCGAACCAGTACAGATATTTATGTATTGTGATAAATATTATACTGAGAAATTGTTACAAATATTACTAGTAAATTGTTGTAATTAATATTCTCGTCAATTACTTGTCTTCGGGTTTTGCTACGCCTGTATTAGGTAATGTACAGGCATGTGGAAAATACCTTTAGAAACATGAGAAAACCATTTCGAATAGCAAATGAACCTAATTTAATGATTTCTTTCGGATAGCTTACAAAAAAATATATACCTTATAGGGCGCTGTTTGGCTTGCCGCGTCACTGCAGTGCATCATCCATGTTCGCGGAGGCACACACTCAGCGCTTTTACAAAAGTTTAGTAAAGTATAAAAGTATTTTAAAGCAAATATTATTTCAAATGATTGAACCTTGTGAAACTTTTTAATTATATTATTTTTAGATCAATTGTACATGGTCTTCAAAGCGTTAACCACGATATTTAAATCAAAATGACCTCCATAGCAGTTAATTTGCTGAATTGCAGTGCAAACCAGAACTCAGTCTTTAGTAATAAATGCATGCGTTTCTGTCGTAGAGGCAGTTAAGTCCAGTACAAAAAGGCATCAGTAAGATAGTATTAGCGTGGAATGTTTCATGATTTGAAGAGAATGGCTTAGACTAAATTATCGCAAAAATAGAAACCAATAACTTGTTAATATACTAGATAACTATGTTACGTCCATATTTATTTATTGGGCTAGTAGTCGATTCGCACGAAAATCTACTTTTATAAGCTTCATCAGGTCAGTAAGAATGACATTGAAAAATCTGCTACATAATGGTATAATTTCGAGTTAATTAGAATCTACATTAAAATCCAATATAACAGATAATGTTTGTTGTTAGAATGGATTTAAATGTGTAAAAAATCATGAAACATGTTTATAAGCCTTGTTTCACGAATATTTTTTGCAATATGCAATAATATTACATTGATCTTACACTATATATTACACTGATCTCTGATAAATATTACACTGATCGAAAAACGCCTGTGTACGCGTGCTTTCTCGACTTATCGAAGGCCTTTGACCGTGTCGGCTATAACCTACTGTGGGACAAGCTTCAGAACATACATCTCCCTCAAGAACTCATCACCTTGTTTCGGTATTGGTACGCGAACCAGTCCAACACCGTCAGGTGGGCGGGCGCAGTGTCAGACACATATCAGCTAGAGTGTGGAGTGAGACAGGGCGGCTTGACATCTCCAACCCTGTTTAATCTTTACGTTAACGACCTGATTGTGGCGCTCAGCAGTCATCGTGTTGGATGCCATATTGACGGGATATGTATTAACAACTTAAGTTACGCGGACGACATGGTGCTGCTGAGCGCCTCGATCTGCGGTCTGCGGAAGCTTATGCGTATATGTGAGGAATATGCGTCTGGTCACGGTTTGCTGTATAATGTTAGCAAGAGTCAGCTCATGGTCTTCGAGGCTGTCGGTGCTAAATGCCCAGACACGGTTCCCCCGGTAAGGATGAACTCGATTCCTCTGCAAAGGGTTACTGAATTTAAATATTTGGGGCACATACTCACCACCAACCTCAACGATCACCTTGACATGGAGCGTGAGCGGAGGGCGCTGTCGGTAAGGGCGAATATGATGGCTCGCAGGTTCGCCAGGTGCTCTAAAGAGGTCAAAGCGACGCTGTTTCGGGCGTATTGTACCTCGCTCTATTCGTGCAGCCTGTGGGCTAGTTATACAGCAAAAGCCTACAGCGCTCTCCGCGTTCAATTTAATAACGCGTTCAGGGCGGTGATGGGGTTGTCCCGATTCTGCAGTGCATCAAGTATGTTTGCGGAGGCCCGCGTTGACTGCTTCCATGCGACCATGCGCAAAAAAGCTGCATCTTTGGTGCGCAGAGTCCGGGCCAGCTCCAACACCGTCCTGGCGATGATAGCCGCAAGATCGGATTCGTGCTATATTCGGCATTGTGGTGAAAGACATGGCACTGTCCCGATGCCGAAAAGGGTGTACTGATGTTTTAGGTTAAAATGACATTTATGTTTTTTCAAAATTTTAATTTCAATGTTAATTATTTAATTCTATCAATTCATTTATAGTGACATTTGAATTTCAATTTAATTTATATCAGTGACATTCTCTCTCTATTTAATTCATTGTAAATTGATTATTTTTTATTATTTACTCATTTTAGATGTTATTTGAAATTTTAAGGTTTAATTCAATTTTTTAATGTTTTATGTAAATTTTAATGTTTAACTTCAATTTTTTTATGTTTTTATGTATGATTTTGATGATGTGTTATTTATGTAATGAATATGGGTTAAAGTTGCCTGAAATAAATAAATTTATTATTATTATAATAAGAAAATAAGTCGTCAAATCTTCACTGGCATGACATCTATTGTGCCTCAGACCTCGCTCATTGGCTTTTGTTCCACATGCACAGCTGTGATTTATAAGAAACATGGCTCTTGTATTTTGATTAGTGTTGCCATAAATTCAGTTTTAATGGAAAGTACCAATTGTATTAATTCAATAGTTACAACTAATCCCGATAAACCAACTACTCACCACAGCTACGGTCATTTAATCGATAGTTATTACATGGTAATTAGAGAATATTACAACTTAAAAAAAAACAGTCTAAGTAAAATACTTACGTTATGATTGCTATAAGCAAACGTCAGCACAACTTTATCAACAGTTACGAAAATCCGTTGAAGCTTATGTTTCCGCATGGTAGTTATAATAATATAGCCTTCCGTCCGCGGTTTCACGCGTAATTTCTTTTTTTAAATATCCCCCCTTCCTCCCACATTTCCGGGATCAAAGTACCATGTGTCACTCGGAAATAGTGTAGCTTTCCAACAGTGAAAGAATTATTCAAATCGGTTCACTAGTTTCGGAGCCTATTTAATAGAAACAAACAAACAATCAGGCTATTCTGGTAAATTAAGATATTTTATTTTATTTTATTTATTTATTTTATAATCAAATCTTTCATCTTTATAATATTAGTATAGAAAAGAAAAAGTATACAGTCACATAAGACCGCTTATGGCACGTAGATGCCTTGTTCTTGTACAAAGCCAACGAATGATAGCACAAAAATTCGAAGTATAATAATCTTCTATTGTGTCCTGTGTTCCTTACTGTAATTGGACACCCAAACCCGCGAACCACTTATGATATGTGGGTAACCATTCAACATCAACATGTCGCGAGTAAAAATAATTGTTTCAACGTCGCTCAACTCCACGCCAAGTAATGCGTACATTACACAAAGTGATTCTGTCATGTTATAAGACTCTTGTTTTTTCTTTTAATGTACGAACGTAAAAGGCAAGCGTATCACTTATAAAATAGTAATTAATGACGTCAGTGATGTATGGCTAGTTTGTATCAAGTCTCAAAACAAAATAAAACGTTAATTATATCATTATTACATACAATAAAAGCTTTTTACCACATCAAAAAAAAAACAGACTAGACCAATACAACAAAAGGCTCTCTTTTCAAATTTTATAACTTATGAACGTGTCGTGATTCTTAATGAAGCATGGTAGATATAAATCACTTTTTCCTAACTTTGCTAATCAATTTATAAGGAAAACGATCTATTGTTTTAAAACTAAAGTAAAATCTAACGCAGACATCTTAAGGCCGCTTAAGGTGACCCTGTGGCGCCAGTTTAATTAACAAAGCCATGTTAATCAAGAATGCAAAACTCTCACTAGTATCGACGGCTTCACGTCTACCTGAATATCTTATTTAATATGGTCTTAAACACGTGTCTTTAAATCCATATTTGTAAACTTGAAAGCCACCGATATTCGCAGCATATTAATGTATGTTAATTCATTTAATCAGCCTTAATCTCCAAAAATAATTGATTTTAGATTGCGAATTCAATCGAACCACCTCGGTTAATAAGGATTTAGTGTTGGTACGTTTGTTATTTCGTCTTGGAATTTGTTTAGGCTACGTATGATTGGATAAGGTTGAAACGATAGAGATTAATTAATTAAACAATAAGATTCACTATTGGATATTGAATAACAATTCAGCGTTCTTTGCAACGGTTCTGTAAACAGAAGTAGGTAACTGATGAGTGGCCAAACATTTTCACTAATTTTCATTTTTGTATAAGAAGGCACGTAAATGATCCCGTGTCTTGTGATCCAGTCTTAGCACACTACTACATTTGCGCGTTGATTTGCACAGTACAGGTACAGTGATTTTTTTTGTAAAATATATTATCTATTAGAGGATTATTGATACGCATATTTAAGATAGCAATAGAAGCGGAGGATTTAAATAACAAAAAACTGAAAAACTGGAAGATCAGGGCACAGTTAGCGGACAGTGGCACATTGAGCGCATTTCTAGCGGAGAGGCGCATTCCTTTGAAGGACTTCAAGGGAATGCACCTGGTGGCTTATTGCTTACCTAATTACATACACACAGTTACACATACAGTTTGCTGACTAATGATCTAAGAAATAAAAGTTACACTTAATTTCTTTATCATCGTCGCTTCTCTCTACCTACTCCAATAAAACGCAATTTAAAAACGTCGGATAGCGTAGCTAATTACGAGCACAAAACCTCGAAACACAGCTTTATCAACCCTTTACAAATCACAGTACTGCGAACTCGGAGCGGTATCGCAATAAACGTTTAATTTCGCACAACATCCGTACTAAATAAGCGCCAACCGGAATGACTACACGCAATATTCCCCGCAATAATTCACGCTTTGGACTCACCCCGAACTAATCCCGATTTAGGTACTGAAACGATCACGGGACGATATTAAATCACTCTGTCAAACTGCAACAAGCCGCTCATTAAGACCCTCCTCGCTTGGTAAACACTGATACAAACCGACAAACGTCTACCTTAATTGATACGCCGGTATGTGAAAGAATGACAAGATATGAGCATTCTTCTTGAGGGAGAGCATAAAACAGAATATTCCTGTAGTGTATGTGAATATGATACTTAAAAGAACGATCGTCTCATGCCCACACGCCGCTTACCTGGGTAGCGGCGAGTGGGGGCCTCTCCCTATAAAAGGGCATACGGCCCGCCCGCCGAGACACTTCATTGGTGGACACGGAGCAGGACGGACGTGCGAGTGACGTCAGAACAGTGAGCCGATATCACGTAATAAGCAAACAGTACATTTTGGCGACGAGTCCGTGAGTACCCAGTGTTTATGTTATTGCTGAAAAATATTAAAACAGAAATACCCGTTAAAAAAAAAAAAAAAAAAAAAAAAAAAAAGGCATAGCGAATGCTCATTAAATAAAAACAACTTTAAACGGATGAAAACTCGCGTATATGAGTAGTAACCGTGTAAATATCAGAAATCACTACATAGCAAATGCTATTATTTTATTTGTTATAAGGTCATAAAATATTAAAGTAAATATGATTATTTAATTATTCTCAAGAATTGATAGAAAAATATATGATTAATGTTTCTGATCTTAAAATATTTTTGTAATGGCGGCTATTTCCGGTACGGAGTAAATATATTCTTCAATGTTTGAGTAATCTGAAACTATAATAGATGTTCGATAAAAAATTAATAAATATACAGAATATAATCTATTATAATGCAATTTATATAATAATATTTTTTTTGTAAAATAATTTATTAACTAAAACGTACCTGAAGTACATTTTGTTTTGTATACTTTCCCGCCCGATAAGCGGTATTTAAACCAAGGGAATAAGTTGCGAATTCACTCTCGATTTGTGTGTGGCGTGTAATTACTCTCCGTTTACAATATATCGGTATCAAAGTTGCATAAATAATTAATTATCACATAGAATTGGAAGCGCAAGTTGTATAAAACATAAACGTAGTTATTTCTATGTTGCATAATTATGACGTATAAAAGTAATGAAAAACTGGAACACAATTTCAATTTTGTAGTTTGTGAGTAATCGATTAAGATGGGCTTCACGTATGTAAAAATAATTGGGTGTACAATTATAAAGAAGTACTAAATAACGAAGAAAGTTACAGTTACTGTTCAACTCCAGTCTCAATGCGCCGGTTTGAAAGACGGAATATTACAAAGTTATGTAAGCATAAACTGCGGGAGAGATCAAAGTCATGTAAACAAAAAGTTGCTGAAGCTTCCCCTGTCAACTTTCACTTCGTTTTGATCTAAACTGAACCTAACTCTTATCCCGAATAGGCCACCAACCTGCTAATTACTATGATATGGAACAAACTGTCGGTTGTCCATTGACTAAAATACATAATGGGAACTAGAACAATAAATAGTTCGAATTCCGTGTTTATTGCGGGTAAAGAAAAAATTATACCACTGAATTTATTAAAATTAAAATGTAATTATTGCTTTGTAATTTAACAGTAAAATTACTATTACTACAAGTAAACCAGTATATTAATTTCTGGGGCGCGGCCCGGATTCGTTCAACTTTTAATAATACGGAAAAAAAAAAAAAAAAAAAAAAAAAACATCAGTCATAACATGGATGATGCCCGTGTTATGGCTAGATGTTGTCGGGTGACGCCCGTTGAAGTGTCATAACACGGATGATGCCCGTGTTGTGGTTTGATGTTGTCGGGTGACGCCCGTTGAAGTGTCATAACACGGATGATGCCCGTGTTGTGGTTTGATGTTGTCGGGTGACGCCCGTTGAAGTGTCATAACACGGATGATGCCCGTGTTGTGATTTGATGTTGCCGGGTGACGCCCGTTGAAGTGTCATAACACGAATGACGCCCGTTAAAGCGGCATAACGCGGGTAATACCCGGTTATGATGACTGCAAGTTCCGGGTGACGCCCGTTGAAGTGTCATAACACGAATGACGCCCGTTAAAGCGGCATAACGCGGGTAATACCCGGTTGTGACTGCAAGTTCCGGGTGACGCCCGTTGAAGTGTCATAACACGAATGACGCCCGTTAAAGCGGCATAACGCGGGTAATACCCGGTTATGACTGCATGTTCGCGGGTGACGCCCGTTAAAGCGGCATAACGCGGATAATACCCGGTTATGACTGCATGTTCGCGGGTGACGCCCGTTAAAGCGGCATAACGCGGGTGATACCCGGTTATGACTGCATGTTCGCGGGTGACGCCCGTTAAAGCGGCATAGCGCGGGTAATACCCGGTTATGACTGCAAGTTCCGGGTGACGCCCGTTGATTAACCATTGATATTTTATTTACAGGTGCCCGTTTTGTGGTTAGATGTTTTGCGATAGCGAAATTCAAGCTGTATCGCCGCGGAAAGTGAAGGGATGGGTGGCCATCCTGACCGCATTTAGTGACATTTGTTTTGAGTGTCTCCGTGTTTCGGAGGACACGTTGGGCTGTTGGTCCCAGCTAATATTTGATATATGTATGTACATAGATGTTGATCGTCGGGCTTGGGCGGAGGTCGTCGTTTGGCGTTTGGTCATTTGCGAAAGTGAATGTTGTTAAATACCTGTCAAGTTCAAGACTTTTGTGATAATGGTTTAGTTTTGATAGACACAGATGTTTCCCCCGATGTAAGACCTCAACTTGATGCTATTACAGATAAATTTAACACCACTTTGCTTCCGGTATCCCTAATCACCGTGGCTAGACTAAACCTATGCAGATTGAATTAAGGGATCCAAATAAAACCGTTTGTCGACTGAAGAACGGAGTGTGGTACGCGAACGTATTGATGCCGCAGGCCGGTGTAGTTCGCCTCAGTTTATCGCCGTTGCGAGCCCCATTCTCCTTGTAAAGGAAAATAATGGAAGTGATAGACTCTGTGTCGATTATCGAAAACTCAACGATAACACAGTTCCCGATAGGTTTCCGCTGTCCTTAATTTCCGATCAGATAGCTCGTTTGCATGGTGGGCTACTTCACTACTGTGTTAGTGCTGGCCACGACCGCTGAAGAAGCTCTTGAGGGTCTTTCAACTGTTCTTTCGATTCCTACTGAGAGGAAGTGTTCCTTCTTAAAACGGGAGGTAGAATACTTAGGATACGTTATCAGTAGTGGAGAGATAAGACCAAGATGATGTTCTTTTTCATGTTTTTCTGGACAAATACTTACGACAATATTATGTTCGATTATTGACATTTTCATTTTACTATCATTGATAGTTAACTTTTGTGTTACTTCTAGCTCTAGTATAATTGATTTTAATAAGATAGGCACGGGTGTTCCCATAGAGTCCAAGCCTAAACTTGTGAACCTACTAAAGGAGTTTTAGGAATATTCGTCTCTGGAACACCTTATGGTCATGCTTACGTGAACCCGTTAGAGATTCGACTAGTAGATACAAATAAGACCGTGTATCGTATGCCGTATAAGTGGAGTCCACAAGTACATGAAGTCGGTAGGAAAAATCACCCTTTTTTATTTGGTGCCCCTAAGCGTATCATTGCCGATCAGGGCCGGTGTTTTGCGAGTACTGTTTTCAAGGAGTTTTGTAAGTCGTATGGTATCAACTTGCATTTCATTGCTAGTGGTAACTCTTGTGCGAAAAGTCAGGTCAAACGGGTCATGAGCACTCTGAAAAAAAAACGCCGACCGCTGTCGAGTCCAGCAAAGAGCGTCATGGCAAGATGCTCTCCCTGATGTTCAGCTTGCGTGGAGTTAGTTGTACCATCAACAGGGTCACTAAGTCAAGTCCCCTTGAACTGTTTATAGGAAAAGTTGCTAGGCCTTTGGAACTTCTTAACGATGAGCCTATCGTAGACACCGATGCTGTTCGCGAACAAGCTGTTACTAGCATGGATAAAAACTCTAGCTATGACAAGTCTCATATTGACAGCATAAAGGCGAAAGTTCAACGTTTTGCTGTAGGTGATTTTGTTCTTCTGCAGTATTTATCCACTGCCCGAGCCAGCGTGGCTGAGATCCAGTCCCAGAGAGAGAGAGAAACCATGGTTAACAGTGTTGGTAAACGGAGTACTTTACACTTAACTCTGAATTTTCGAGGTGTGTCTGTACCGGTTAGTGACCCCCTGAAGCTGCTGAGCGTAAGGAGCTTAATGCCTAATGTCAAAATTATTTGTCCCTTTCTTCAACCTGGTTTCATAACTTCTAGCTGCATATGTTGGTGTGTAGTCGTAGCTCCGGTACAAACGAAGAGTGCGCGGCGCACATCCACTAAGCAATCGATCTGTTTGCAGATAGTTTAGGACATCTCTTTTATCAATTTTGGAAAATATTAAATGACAATTATTGACTATTATATACTTTTGACATATTTATTTGTATGACATGAAAATTGATTGAAATGATTTAGATTGACATTGTGCCTAAGTATTATATTTTATTCTATTTTAATTTCAATTGTAATGTAATTTATACTTTTGACATATTTATTTGTATAACATGAAATTAATTGAAATGATTTTGATTGACATTGTACCTATTATATTTTATTTTAATTTCAATTGTAATAAACGTTCTAATTTGATTTAATTTAATTTGTTAATTTAATTCAATTTAATTTAATTTGTAATGTCATTTATCCTTAAGCGTTTTGGAATTAATTTTGTTAGCTTTAAGATGTTTGATAAATAAATAAATAAATAAGTCCAACAATACAACCTATTACTGGTTATGTGGTATCGCTGGTCAAGTGAAGTTTTTAAAATAATCGCTGATTAAGAGACTACAAGATCGTGCGGAACGTCACGGCCGCCACCAACACCATCGTGCAGTGGGCCTCCGTAGAGGAGTTGCGGCTTCGTACCACGGACAACGAAGTCCGTAAGCTGATAGATAGATAGATATTCTTTATTGCACCACAAATTTGACAAAGAAAAACAAGTAACATAAATGAACTGCACAACACAGGCGGACTTATCGCTTCAAGCGATCTCTTCCAGTCAACCTTTGGATAGAGGAAAGTATGATAAAAATAATTGAAGCTGAATGCGGCTCCAGAGGGAGTATCAGAAGTTTTGCCGCGAAGTCGAGGCCTTTAAGGCCATCCGATCAGAGGTTCCGTCTGGGCACATGCCCATGGATGTCGGCGTGTCTGAGGCGCCCACGGAGCAGTCCAGCATTGTGTCCCAGATCGGGGCCATGCTCGACGTCCGGCTCGAGGTGCTGGAGAAGGACGAGAGACTGCTCCTGCCAGTCCGGCCAGCGAGCCGTCGTCCACCTCTGCAGCGCAGCAGGCTGGGGATGACCTCGGAGGACACCTATGCCCCGTTCCTGACGAGGCCAAAGAGAAAGGCCGCTGCCCGAGCTGCGGTAGCGCAGCAGCCCGTCGCTGCATGGCAGGGAGGTTGTGGTTTATTCAGATTGAACACCAACGCGAGGACGCGTGACGCTGTCAGAATGGCCGTGTCGGAGAACGTCCACCTTGATGATTACAAGACCGTTAAAATTTCAATCCTATAATCGATTTGATTTCTTATTTTAGTTCCAACTCGATTGTAAAGATGGCGTGATAATCGTTACTTTTAGTTATTTTTAACTGACAGTAACCGGAAGCCAGTGTAATTCCCTTTTAACTTCATGGTGGCAGCACTAGTACTAACTAGTAGTCACTAACCTAAAGTTTAAATTCTTTTTAATGGTAGTATTGGCTTGCCGGACGTCGTTAAAATTAATTAAAATAAGAAAGAGGACGTCCGTTCATTTTTGATTTTAATTTGAGGGGCAACACTATTGCATATCTAAACGGAAGTCAGTTTAGTTTCTTTTTTTTGAGAATATAACCCATTTTGCGGACATTCTATTTCCAATCACCGACGAGTGTACATCCAGCGATATCACGCTCATCTCCATTTTGAAACGGAATTAGAACGAGAGATCTCCTGTTTAAACAACAAACTCATGCAATTAATTCAAATTCATTAAAATAAGGAAGAGATGTAGTGTATGTGAATATGATACTTAAAAGAACGATCGTCTCATGCCCACACGCCGCTTACCTGGGTAGCGGCGAGTGGGGGCCTCTCCCTATAAAAGGGCATACGGCCCGCCCGCCGAGACACTTCATTGGTGGACACGGAGCAGGACGGACGTGCGAGTGACGTCAGAACAGTGAGCCGATATCACGTAATAAGCAAACAGTACAATTCCTATACTGAATTCGGTAGTAGGCTCTTCTGATCCTGTACCTTTAATTTTAAGTTAAGTTCCAATTAACCGATTCAAGTTTAAAACAGAACCTCTTCAGACGAACCTTTGGTAAGCTGGTAAATTACAGCCGCCACCCATAGATATCTGCAACACCAGGGGAGTTATCTATGGACAATGTGCTATCGACCTTTAGGGAAGGAATTTACTCTTTTATTTTTTAAAGACTTTCAGGTCTATTTGGAACTACAATGATGTCCAGACTTTAACCGTGCAAAGTACACAGTTGAGAATTGCCAAACAAGCTATGATAATTATGATGGACGTAACTTATTTTATTATTATTTTATCTTATGATCAGACTTTATATCAAGAACTTCACCTCATATAGCACAATCTTCATAGCAACTTAAGAGGAACATTACAATAGATAACTCCATCGGAATTCCTCATTGATGTCAGTCGTTAAGCCTAAGTGGATCTTTGCACACAACATTGCTAGAATTTGATGCCTACAACTGCCGCAGGGTGAAGTATGAGTTAGAAATTGAGGTATATCAGCAACCATTAGTACTACATGCTAACGAAACTATGTAAACATATAAACATATTTACTCGTTGTTTGTTGGAAATGTAATCATTTAAATCTCTATATAATACGAAAAAACCTTTTTTGCTTTGCCACTGAATGAGTTAAATGGCAATTAAATGATTAAATGAAATTTAATAATCAGAAACATTAACTTACTGCTATTTTCATTTTAAACTATAATTACTGAAACTAGGTGTAAATTGACTTTGGCCTTTCTGAGGTTTATCTAATTGAAGTCTGAATTATACTGTTATTATCTTCATATTAATGCAAGAAAATCACTCGGTTTTATAGAGAACAAAATATTACACACTTATGTAGATATATTTTTATGAATTGAATTGGTTCTGTACATATACATAATCAAAAGTGTTGACTACACTTACAACTATTTTTTATGGCACCAGCTCGGCGTATTTTCGTTTTATCTTAAACTTTGTGAATTTTAATACGATAACGACAATATCGAATGAACATTAAAATTAATGAAACACACACACACACTTTTAAGGACAACATAAAAAATAACTTTACTAACAGACTTTGAAAATAGTATAACATTGAGTCTAAGATCAAAATTTTAGTTCTGTTTTAATGACTTTAAATGTCAAATCTATTCGTCTAAGTAGTTTATAGCGAAGGTCTATTTCTTGCCTTCAAGGGAAAGGAACCCTAAAGCACCGAGCTGTCGCTAGCTCAATGCAATAAAAAGACCACCGCTCCCCGTTAAAAGTATATTACGCTCAAGATGCAAATCGATACCTTATTAAGAGTGTTGTTAAAATATTCTTTATGGTGTAGACAAAGTATGACCAGAGGCGTAACATCGTTAAATACAGGCTCTTAAGGAGAATTATCGTAAATTAATGTGGTCAATTTCCTTACTCTGGAAAACTTAATTAGAGACCAACGTTATGGGAGGTCTGGAGATAAATGTAGCAAAGATATTCAGTGATTGCGCTTTACGCCGCGTTAAACAAAGGATGAGCTTCTGTAATCGCAATTTGGTGAGCGAACGCAGTTAAATCACTGAAATGTACAACTATTAAATGCCTAAAGGAAGCTTTAAGAGTACAATCACGGTAAAATTGTTTCCAAAACAGTGTACAATATGACGCAGCCTGTAGCGTGGTCAAGTTCGTAAACTCAATCATTCATTGACCCTGCCCTTTGCGCCAGTGGTCGTGGATTTGAATCACTCTGGGCAAAGTTTTTGGTGATGAAACTTTGTGTTTGTCTTGTATCTAAATATGTATTTGTATTTAAGTATCGATATGTGTAGTACCTTCGTTATTTCTGATGTTTGCGATAGTGTTATTCATAGTTTTATTTATTTTATGTATCTGTCCCTTTTCCATTCCAAATTACATGATTATGGTTAAGAAGTAAATTAAGGTAATCTTTACTTAAGAATAAAAGTGGCATAATTATATCTGGGCCTGTAATAAATATACCCATATTAATTCAATCATTTCGGAATCAATAAACTACATAGTATATAATAGCTAAGTTTAAAATGACGTCTACAGAAAATAAATTATTGTACAAAATGTGGACCTAATTAACCTTACCTTATTCATTTAAAAGTGTAAATACGGCCTTGTTTTATAAAATAACTTTATTGCATTGTTTAATTTTATCTCTTCGCACGTACACTGTAAATATCAGCGCATTTTATTTCGCGAACAAAACGGCAATTCATTTTAAACTTTCAGTAAACGTTCAGTACCGCCTTTTGTTTGGCCATAGCGCAAATACCAACGCTCACTTAACCCTACTTTGCCGTAGGTACGGATGTGTGCCTAATTACGTCATTAAAAGCAATTTATGTATTGGTACTCAGCAAACTCGCATACGCATGCAAAAGCGCCCCGCGGGCCTTTACTTATGGTTTATTACACGGAAAAAGCGTAGCGAAACCCGCCATTTGAATAGCAAAACCAGATTCGTCAGCACATCACCTCAAACACAAGCAATTACAGGGTTCGTGATACAAAACGAACCCGCTTGATATAAAAGATGAAACCGTTAACGTTTGTAAGCCGCTTTCGATTTATGCGTTGCTGGCAAACTGAGCTGAATCGACTGTGTGAAAAACAGAACACTCGCAAAGCGCTCTCGCGTCGCGCCTCGCAGCTTGATGCACGGAAAAATAGTTTTTCATATTCAAGTTTCTTTTTTTAAATGCCGTAGATTCGGCCGTCCTAAAAGCGAGCGGGCTTTAGACTGTTTTATGGTAATACCACACGGTAAAACATGTTTGCTCTTTCTCTTAGTTAATTTATAATGGCATAATTAATGAGCTCAAATGAAGACTTAAAGTTTAACGTATATTTTGTGGTGCGCTACGAGATGAGTATTTTACAAGCCTTGAAAACTTTTTTATTATTTTATAATTAATTAAATGGCGTTCTACTTACACTAGGAGCCTTTATCATTGTAATCATATGACAATAATAGGCAAGAAACTTTACATACGCTTGGAAAATGCATAGCTACGAGTATACATATATGTATAAGAAAATAAAATCATATTTACTCTACAGCGTTTAAATATGGAAACTTAGAATGAAACAAAGAACCCATTGTTAGCTCTATAAATTAAACCAAAGAAAAATTTACGATTGAAAAAATAGAATTGTTCACGAAAACCAGAACTTAATAAATAACAACGCCTTTAGTGCCGAATCAGTTAAATACTTTATTTTGTCAGTCAGACTACAAAACATTCAATGGGTTGATTCTTGAAATTCCGTTCTAGTAAATAATAATGTCAACGAAAAAAGGCGAGCGGGTAAAAATAAAGTAGGTACTCGACAGCTGAAAACGGGGACATCATTAGTCTTTTGCGAATCACGGCTCAGCGGAGCAGAAGCTAGCACAAAGGTGTCAGGATCGGCCGGACGCCGCTGGTGCTTCGTTTGAACGGGGCTTGGGCACAGGCCACACTGGGGAAGAAGCGAAACGTACATAAGTTGTCTTCGCTTCGTTACTTAGACTAACACTGTATTGGTGGACAATACCAGACACGGTTTAGCGGAGCAGAAGCTAGCAAAAAGGTGTTAGGATCTTCCGAACGCTGCTGGTGCTTCGTTTGAGCGAAGCTGGGGCATAGGCTACACTGGGAAAGGAGCGAAACGTACATAAGTTGTCTTCGCTTCGTTACTTAGACTAACACTGTATTGGTGGACAATACCAGTCACGGTTTAGCGGAGCAGAAGCTAGCACAAAGGTGTCAGGATCGGCCGGACGCCGCTGGTACTTCGTTTGAGCGGGGCTTGGGCACAGGCCACACTGGAGAAGAAGCAAAACGTACATATAAGTTGTCTTCGCTTCGTTACTTAGACTAACACTGTATTGGTGATTGGTGGACAATACCAGTCACGGTTTAGCGGAGCAGAAGCTAGCACAAAGGTGTCAGGATCGGCCGGACGCCGCTGGTGCTTCGTTTGAGCGGGGCTTGGGCACAGGCCACACTGGGGAAGTAGCGAAACGTACATAAGTTGTCTTCGCTTTGTTACTTAGACTAATGTAGTGTAGTAGTAGGTACTCATCCTAATGTATGTATAAATATCGATGTTCCCTACTCAATCGACGACTAATAAACGAAGATTCTTAAGAGCAAGTTGTTTACTTTAGTGCTCCCGAGCTCCCATCCTTACATGGCGACCCTGCCATTTTTGGAGGTCTGCCGGAGTTCGGTCGGGCGAGATTAAATTTCAACAAAAGTTATTTTATTTAAAAGTAAAGTAAAATCAGTGAAAATGTGCCGAGCCAACATAGAAAAGGACGAGGTGTTTATATCCCAAAATGCCTTGGGGTCCAATGCTGCGGAGTACCACATATCGAACATAAGCATTGTACTGATGCTAATATGCACCATGCTGGCGGTTGCTGGACTGCTTGGGCTGTATTTCCTGTACAAGAGGTGCCATCGTACTTGGATACGCAACGAAGTCTTGGCGCAGAACTTGAGGCGTTCTTTCCGACGACCGACCCGGGAGCCTCGTGTGTCCTACGAGTGCCAATGCCGTAAGGACCCAGTGTGCAGAAAAAGTGAAAACAGTGTTTAAAGTGAATCGGTAAGAAAAAACTATATCAAATAATTTTATAAAGTGTTAGTGACGTAGACATTTTTGATTTCGTAAACCGCGATCGTGCAATGGAACTTATGGACTTTAATTACTACTTACATACTTAAGTTTAATAATGGAAATATATATATATTCTAATTAATTAATTGCATAACTGGATGGCTGACAATATAAAACAATTATATACCAAAATTAAAAATATCAAAGATAATCTTTATAAATTAAGCTATTCAAGGAGAACGCAATCTGTTTTACAACAAAAATTAAATGAGGCCAACCATTTACGCGATGAGTTTGATAGTTGTATGTTAATAATATTAGAACAAATTAAAGTCGGTAATATTAAAGGTACTGTTCTCGAGGAAATCCAGTCATATTGCGATTTATTTAAAAACATTTATGAGCAAATAGAATATTTTTGTGGCCAGGTTGAGTGCCCTGTCGTTAGTACTGGGAATATTATAAAGCAAAATACCATGGCAGCCTTTGATTTTAAAACGGCGGTATCATTACTGCCGGTGATGACTGGTGAAGAGGATGTCACAAAATCCTTGATTGATGCTATTGAGTTATACGGCTCTAGCCTTGACGCGACTGGTAAAAAGATGTTAATTAATTTCGTGTTAAAAACTCGTTTGAATGCAAGTGCTAAATTACGTTTATCTGAGACATACGATAGCTGCGATTCATTGATACAAGATATTAGAGACCACTTACTTACAAAGAAATCGAGCACTTCCATTCATAACGAACTAATGATGATACGTCAAAACGGAATGTCTATTGATAAATACGGGAGTAAAATTGAGGAGCTTTTTGTTAATTTGACGATATCACAAGCCGACGGAAATCAAGCGGCACACAAAATTTTGTGCCCTTTAAATGAAAAACTTGCCATTAAAAGTTTTACCGCCGGGTTGCGAAATCGTCAACTTAGTACCATCTTATCAGCTAGGAACTATACTTCCCTCAAGGATACTATACGTGCGGCGAAAGACGAAGAAGCCTCGTGTAGTAATCAAAATTCGGAGGCTACTGTTTATTTTGGACAGCGAGGACGTTCGCACAATAACAGGAATTTTAGAGGTAACTCAGGTAATCGGAGCAACTTCAGAGGCTATTCTAGGGGTTCCTACAGAGGTTACTCGAATAATTCATTTTCAAGGGGTCATCAAGGGAATGGTTTTGTGAATCAGCGAGGTCATACCACTGACCAACCACGCGGGAGTAATGGGTATAGGCAAAATAGGCCTTTCCGCGGGGGTAAACAGAATCGGTATTTTTATCCGCGAGGTCAGAGTGTCCATTATATGAATAGCAATGATAACAATTTGGTTCAAGACTCGGTTCAACCATTAACGTCGAACCAAAATTCGGAATCGGAAAATAACACATTACATCAGTTTTTTCGATAATAATTTTATACTGTCATGTGATTACAGTAGTTCAGTGAACTTTTCATATAGAGACTCCAAATATAGCTTTCTAGTAGATTCCGGTGCATCTATGTCAGCGTTGAAATATGAAACAGCGTTGCAATGGAAGCTTCCAATACATAATGAATGTGTTAACATAAATGGAATTGGGGGCAATGTACGATCAATTGGATATGTTTTAGTCACGCTTAACTTAAATGGAAAACAATTTGATCATAAGTTTTATGTTATCGAATACCTACCTTGTTTGCAATGTGGAATCATTGGTAGAGATTTTTTGAGTAAATATCAAGCTGTTTTAGACTTTGAAAATAACACGCTTAAATTAAATAATTTTAATAATGAAAGTATAGTTGTACCCATGATTAATGGATCGTTAGGTAAAGGGAGCTTCTTATCAATACCACCAAGGTGCGAAAAAATATTTTTAATTGATAGTAGTACGACCGATGATTGTGTGATTTTGCCAGAAGAATTATGTAAGGGTGTTTTTATGGCTGGAAGTATATGCAAACCCAAAAATGGTAAAATATGTTTACAAATATTAAATACACGCGAGTGTGAAGTGAACTTAAGTTATTTTAGACCGGAAATTCATAACTTATCCGAATACGATTTGTGTAACTTTGAGACTTGTAGTGTCGATGGAGAAAGAGTGCGTTTAATGTTTTCTCAGCTTAATTTAAGTCATTTAAATAGTGAAGAAAGTGATTCCATTCGTAATATTTGCGCTAAATTCTCAGATGTATTTCATCTTCCCAACGATAAGTTGACCACAACTAATTTGTATGACCAAACAATACAATTAAAATCAAATGTAGACCCGGTGTATGTCAAACAATATCGCCTACCATTTTCACAGCGATCCGAGGTCGAAAATCACATTCAGAAAATGCTTTCAGATAACATCATAGAGCCCGCTATGAGTGAATGGTCGAGTCCCATTCTATTAGTACCTAAAAAATCAGACGATAAAACTAAAAAATGGAGATTGGTGATTGATTTCCGAAAACTTAATGATAGAATATTAGATGACAAATTTCCCCTACCTAATATAACCGACATTCTCGACTCATTATCCGGGGCAATGTACTTTTCGCAGCTCGATTTGTCACAGGCGTATTATCAGGCAAATTTAAGTCCCGAAAGCAGAAAGTACACAGCCTTCACAACCCCTTCCGGACAGTATCAAATGACGCGCCTTCCGATGGGATTGAAAATCAGTCCAAGTGCTTTCTCCCGGCTGATGACAATAGCCATGTCTGGACTAACATATGACAAATTATTCATTTATTTAGATAATTTAATTTGTTTTGGACGTAATTTAGAAATTCATAACAAAAATCTCATGGAAATTTTGATTAGACTGCGAAAAACAAATTTAAAATTAAATCCTAACAAATGTGATTTTTTGAGAAAAGAGATGCAATTTCTAGGCCATGTCATTTCAAGCGAGGGTATAAAACCAGATCCGGAAAAGGTTCAGGTAGTTCAAAATTATCCGGTACCTAAGAACGCTGACGAAGTTAAAAGGTTCGTGGCGTTTACAAATTTCTATAGAAAATTTATTCCTAATTTTGCGAATAAGTCATTACCACTTAACAAACTTTGTCGAAAAAACGCAGAGTTTGCGTGGACAACAGAATGTCAGGAAGCATTTTCTTCATTAAAACAGTCTTTGATATCTCCACCGATACTACAATATCCAAATTTTGACACAAAAAACACTTTTATATTACAAACGGATGCTTCAGGCTATGCTATTGGTTCCGTATTAAGTAATAGCGACAATAAGCCCGTTGCATTCGCAAGTCGTAATCTGAATAAAGCTGAAATTAGATATCCCACGATAGAAAAAGAATTACTCGCCATTGTGTGGTCCGTAAAATACTTTAGACCATACTTATATGGACGAAAATTCATTATCAAAACTGACCATAAACCATTAATTTATCTTTTCAACATGACAAACCCTTCAAGTCGTTTGACAAAATTTAGACTTCTGTTAGAAGAATACGATTACACCATCGAATATGTAAAAGGAACAGACAATGCAGCTGCAGATGCTTTGTCTCGTATCCGAATAACCAGTGATGAGTTGAAAGAGATGAACGAACATGTTATGTGTGTTTTAACAAGAGCACAAAGGAAATTAATGAATGAAAATAGTACGAAAGGTATTTGTGACAAACCAATGGTCGATAAGAGTACTGCAATCATTCGGTCTGATCAACCAAATGTTGTGGGAATACTTAAAAAACCAGAGGATTGTGTCGAGTTGAGATACACGAATGAAAGAGAGTGGAGAATGATAGAGAAAAGTGCACAAGAAAAGTGTAACTTATTTGCTTACGATCCGTGCAAATATATCATTTATATTAACCCTTCTTTCCGATCATATTGCGCACGAGATGCCTTTGTGAGGAAGTTGGAGAATTTATGCAATCGATTGAATATAAAAAATGTGTATATAATTAAAAATGGTTGTAATGAATATGAAATAAAAGAGTTAACTCGTATTATAAATGACACACAAAATTGGTCCGGACCGCGTTTTTATATTTTAAATAGTGTCATGAGAATAGATAATCGCGATACACAACGCGTAATACTGAACGACTATCATATGTTACCAACAAGTGGCCACGCTGGTATAAGACGTATGATTACTAATATTAAAAGACGTTTTTTTTGGCCAGGACTAGAAAAGGATGTATCAGATTTTGTCAAACGTTGTGACAAATGTTTGAGACAAAAACATTATAGATACATAAAAGAACCTATGGTTCTAACAGATACCGGACATTCTTCTTTTGATAGGATATATTTAGATTTAGTTGGGCCCTTAGTTAAGGATAGCGATAGTAACTCATATATTCTCACACTACAGTGTGATTTAAGTAAATATATAGAGGCTTACCCTATAAGAAATAAGGACACAGTCTCGGTAGCGACAGCATTCACAAACAATTTTATTTTACGTTATGGAATTCCCCGAGAAATTATATCAGATCGAGGCACAGAATTTGTTTCATCTGTTATGAAGGAAATTTGTGAAATTCTCAAAATTAAACAAACCATATCTACAGCTTATCATCATCAGTCTATAGGTAGTTTAGAAAATAATCATAAACACTTAATGTCATATCTAAGAATGCAAACAGAAAATGAACCACATAATTGGAGTTTGTGGTTACCATATTGGTGTTTTGCTTATAATACGACTGTGCATACAGAAACCAAGTACACACCATACGAATTGGTCTTTGGAAAACCTTGTAATTTACCCAGTAATTTATCTTTAAATATTGACCCGTTATATAACCATTATGATTACCCTAAACAGCTTAAATTCAGACTTCAAAAATCGCAATATGATGCAAGACAAAATTTAATTAAAAGTAAGATAGTTAGAAAAACTCAATATGATTTACATGCTAACCCTATCACATATAATGTTGGAGATTTGATACTACTTAAGAATGAACAAAAGGTAAACAAACTTGATCCACTGTACATAGGACCTTTTAGCGTTATCGAAGACTGTGAACCGAATCTAAAAATAGATTATAAAGGAAAACAAATGTTAGTACATAAGAATAGGACTAGGTTATATAGACACTAAATAAAAAATGTATTAATTTTAATTGCATTAAAATGTTTTATTTTTTATAAATCTATTGTGTAACTAAAACATCATAGTGTTGTTTAAAAATTTCAGTTACAGAGTGTTTAACATAAAAATAATACAATTATATTATTTTTATTTTTTTGCCGGTGGGCGTGTAGTGTAGTAGTAGGTACTCATCCTAATGTATGTATAAATATCGATGTTCCCTACTCAATCGACGACTAATAAACGAAGATTCTTAAGAGCAAGTTGTTTACTTTAGTGCTCCCGAGCTCCCATCCTTACACTAACACTGTATTGGCGGACAATACCGGTCACGGTTTAGCGGAGCAGAAGCTAGCACAAAGGTCAGGATCGGCCGGACGCCGCTGGTGCTTCGTTTGAGCGGGGCTTGGCCACAGGCCACACTGGGGAAGAAGCGAAACGTACATAAGTTGTCTTCGCTTTTTTACTTAGACTAACACTGTATTGGTGGACAATACCGGTCACGGTTTAGCAGAGCAGAAGCTTGCAAAAATGTGTCAGGATTGGCCGGATGCCGCTGGTTTTTTGTTTGAGCGAGGCTTTAGCATAGGCTACACTGGGAAAGAAGCGAAACAATTATTGGTTCTCCTAGCTTCATTACTTAGAATATCACACCAGGTTCTTCATCAGAGCAGCTGCTAGCACAAAGATGTCAGAACTTGTACACATACTTCTCGTAGTTCTAATCCGCAAAAGACATAGACCCAATGTGACCATTGCCTTACACCGCACAACGTTCTTACCTAGATATTTATCGCAAATCTGATACTTCTTTACACGGATTAGGTTGATATATAGGCAGCGTTGCTGTTCGACGTGTGGGTAACGAAGTGCTTTTCTAAGAAGCGTTTCTTGTATTTACCTTAGTGGTTTTCTCTGTAATGTCTAGAATTTACGTTCTAAGTTGTTACTTGCATAAAATATACAATCTAAAAGCGTCAAATATACGGAATACATAGTGAATAATGGCAAAACACATTTATCAATAATCCAGTGGCAAGTTAAAGTAAATAATCTTGATACAGTAATGAATTTTTATTTCTGGGCATTGTTTTAAATGTATATCACAAAAGGCACATTACTTCTAGATAACAAATGTATAGTTCTATCTATGTATAACTAATTCTCCTGTGCAAAAGCTTCTTTCTAATCGTTTCTAATAAAAAAGCATACTAGGTATATAACAAATTCAATGCCAAATTCTCTAATATTACAGAGACTAGAACCCCCATAAAGAATCTCCAAATTCGTCGCAAGTATTCCCGAACCCATTACCGTGGAGCAGATTATCCTATCTTTGAAACAGGTGACGTCCGACCGCGTCGGAACAGTAATAGATTGGTCAGTTCGCTGGCAAAATTCAAACTAAATTAAACGCGTCAATCTGATGGCTAATTGAGAATGAGCCGAGCCAGCGCCGGGCTGACCGAACTACTCAAAGTTATTGGCGAGTAATTTTGAGTTATTTAATTTTTTAAGTGTTTTTAATGTTTCAATTTAGCGTGACTCTTAAAGCTGGTGCATTGGCATAAGACGTCGCTCACTTGTCTGTTCCAGATATGAAGGGAAAATAGGAGTTCAGCTGAGAGCTAAGTCTGTAGCCATGAGTAGGACTGTGGACTTATGATATTCGTCCCCACAGTTCACTAAATCTCCCCCGGTTGCCTCTTCACATCCAAAGAGAAACGAGTAGAAGACCTTCTTACTGTAATAAATGGCCTGCTTCGAAAATGCTTTAAGATTAGTCACTCAAGCTGGAGTAGTGAAATTACTGGGTATAAATGAGACCTAATAACTGTCGTCTCGGTGTAGCGGGCGTAGGGCAGTGCCAGACAGTAAATGCTTAGTTACTGTTTGGCACTGAACTGGGGCAGACTAGATTTTTTGGCGTTTACCATCAAGTGTGCGGTCTGTTCGCCTTGTTACACATTGCAATTAAAAAAAATACACCTAGAAAATCTTATACATAAAGTTAGGTAAAGATATTAATAACGATAAAAAGAAATATGAGTTTGGGGAAATGAGCATCAAAGCGATTACACCGTTAAGCAATAAGGCTTGGTAGGTAACTCATTTCGGCGCAGTAACATTAAGTTGTGGGAGCGACTTCCCGCACACGTATTTCCTTATTCCAATAATCCCAGGTCCTTTGGCGGGGCGTGAAAAGGCACGCCTTTACGATGACTAGTACATTTGCGATTGCAATGTTGTACTTTTCGATCACATATTCGGCAATTGTCGCGCTCTCCATCAGGCGAAAAAAAAACTACTAATACCTACTAGCCCTTCTTACTAGTTAATGTACTACTTTCTTAATGTACAAGCGTAGGTCTGATTTTGAAAACACACAAGTCCATGCCAGGCTGTATATTTATTTAGCAGTCAGTTTGCATATAATATCTTAATTCATAAAGAAATTGTCATAAATAACGTTCTTTATGTTACCCGAACATATCAATAACGCCACTAATATGTACATATTATGTAGTTGCATGAGCACGCCATCTTCGAATATCGCCCCAAACCTTGCGCGCCCTGCCGCCTTGATACGAGTAACAAAGACGGCCCTGGCGAGGCCACGCTCGCGACGGAACTCAGCCGATCACGGGGACGTCGCATCAATAATTCAATTTATCTGCCCAACAGCCTCAATAGATAGGTTTTACGGACAATCGCTTTCTGCTTACGATTGTGTGACTAGGCAGAATTGATGCCGGCTTACTCTGAATTTTGAAATAGAGCGGTAAATCGCTTGTTAGGTAATTACCCGCCGGCAGTCGATCCACTAAACGGCCGTGCCGTCAAATACTGGAATCACCTAGTATCAAATGCTCGGCTACTCATTGCATCCGATAGTTGCTGCAGCAACGTCGACCTAAATGACGTAAATTTTAACTTTGCTAATGCTTGCAAATGGTAATATGAAACGAGAGTTTACTGCCTTCATTTTGTGGCTTAATACGCGAATGTACATTCTGAATTCTAGGAATCTGGTTTGGGAGATGACCTTTCTATACAAAAATTTAGTTGCTAGTCCGCGGTATCCTGGAAGAAAATTGAGATCACCTACATAGCTTCTGGTCTGTGGCTTCAATCATGGTACAGCGTCCTCAACTATATAATCGTACATATTGATGAATGTGCAGAAATTTCGTGAAAACACATTGTTTACTGTAGGGTAAGTAGGACGCAAGTATCTTGCTCAATCAGCAATCAGAAGTGAAATGTTTAACAACTTTACGTACTTCTCAAAGCAGGGGATTATCAACTGTAACTATGTATGAGTTCCTGTCTAAAACTCAATTGCACATTTCCAATTCAGCCTAGCCACGTAGGTTCTTCTACGCTACAGGAGCTGTCAAAATATATTAAAAATATCAATTTTTCACTAAGAACGCGTCATAGTGGACAAAGATCTCACAATGTAAAAAATACAGTCATGCGAAAATATTATTTGAACCAATAATTATGCTACAGAATTACTTTCAGTTTCAAACCGTTACAAAACGGCAAACATTACAAAAAAACCGGCCAAGTGCGAGTCGGACTCGCCCATGAAGGGTTCCGTAGCAGCAAGTATCATCATAATATAAAAGTTCTTGTAGTTCTTTGTAAGTTTGATCGACGTTTTTATATTTGAGTTGATTGAATGAGAGGAAAATTGCGGTTTACGATTTATGAGGTTTTAAAAAAAACTAATTACTTGATCTCGTTCAAACCAATTTTCAATGGAAGTTTGCATGGTAATGTACATCATATATTTTTTTTAGTTTTATCGTTCTCTTATTTTAGAAGTTAGAGGGGGGGGGGACCAGCATTTTACCACTTTGGAAGTGTCTCTTGCGCAAACTATTCCGTTTAGAAAAAAATGATATAAGAAACCTTATTATCATTTTTAAAGACCTATCTATAGATGACCCACACGAAAGGGTTTGAAGAAAAAAAAATTTTTGAGTTTCAGTTCTAAGTATGGGAAGCCCCAAAAATTTATAAACTAATTACTTGATCTTGTTCAAACCAATTTTTAATGGAAGTTTGCATAATAATGTACATCACATATTTTTTTTAGATTTATCGTTCTCTTATTTTAGAAGTTACAGGGGGGGGACCAACATTTTACCACTTTGGAAGTGTCTCTCGCGCAAACTATTCAGTTTAGAAAAAAATTATATAAGAAACCTTATTATCATTTTAATAGACCTATCCATAGATACGCCACACGTAAGGGTTGGATGAAAAAAACATGTTGAGTTTCAGTTCTAAGTATGGAGAGCCCCCAAAATTTATTATTATTTTTCTATTTTTGTATGAAAATCTTAATGCGGTTCACAGAACACATCTACTTACTAATTTTCAACAGTATAGCTCTTATAGTTTCGGTAAAAAGTGGCTGTGACATACGGACGGACAGACCGACAGACAGACAGACAGACATGACGAATCCATAAGGGTTCCGTTTTTTGCCATTTGGCTACGGAACCCTAAAAACCGAAAACGCTACGTCACCGCGCAAAATTCTCAACTTGGAACTGAACAAAGGCGCAGTGCTGTATTTATTTTACCAACAAAGGGAATCAAATGTGACGTACATTCCATCTGACTTACTAATATCATGAATATAAATTGAAACATCATGGATATTTATGCGGGGTTGCGGCGAGCAATACCCGATACGCGGGCAGGTGTTCCGTTCAGACAATGTGCCTGTGGCGATAGATTCCTGATACCGATATTTATGCCTATTACCGAAACGTTCAGAAGAAATACAATACCGTAATTTCGGACACTGATATTCACGGCCATTTGGGAAGCGCTTATTTTTTTTTCGCGATCGTGTTACCGTCGTTCTGGAAGAAATAAGGTAACGATACTTAGATTTGGGTAAATGAATAAATCCTTTCGTGTAGGTATTACGGAAAATTCGATCATTTTATTGTACGCTTGATATACCTAGCAAAATAGTTTTATTGCCTGTTGTCTTGCTTTAATAACTAGATCCTGATTTTTTATTCTATTTACGAACTTATATTATTTTTCTAGTGCTCGTTGCAAGTAAAATGCATCTCAAGTGAGAACTCTATTGCATAATGCAATCATTATTATTTTATAAATATTTGTTTCCTCGCTTTAATCGCTGACAATTAAAACTGTATAAAAACGTGTTGTGTCCACTTAACATAAAACACCTTGTTAATTACAAAAACCAATTCGACAATATTATCTGTAAATATTTAATACTGATACATTAATCACGTTCAACATTCATGTGAAAATATCTGTCGAAATAAAAGAACATTATGGAATTAATAAGAACATCGTAACGTCACAACGTGAATGCAATTACTGTAATCGCACTGAAATCTGTCTACCCTTCTCATAAAAACGACTAGCAACTCTTATGAATAAAGAAATAAAGCTCAGAATTGTACAGTTTTTATCCGCGAGTATGTATGTGACAACGTAACACGGCTTTGAGGTTTTCGTGAACCCACGGGGTCTTGTATAAATTAATTTAATGACACTTAATGATTTACGCGATAAATCTACCAGTGGGTTTACTTTTGTTAGTCTACATTTACCTATGTATACTACACTTTATATCAATTTACGTTTGCCGGATTATTGTGTCTAGTATTTAACAAAGTGTTTTCTTAACAAATGTACAAGTATGACGTATGCTAAATAACAATTCACACTCAATTATACACTATTGTGGTTGGTTTGGTTGCTGGTGCTGTATTTAAAATTCGGCTAGGCTAGGTCGGCCATCCCCGGGTAAAGAAAATCTTTTTTCCTAACCTGGTGATCTAAATGAAGCTTAGGTGTAGTTTTCTTTACTTTTCAACTCCTCCGTGGAACAATAGCTAAGCCGTTCAGGTATAAAATTCTGAGGACGATTCGATGGCCTCGTCAGATCTGGTTGGTAGTACTGTCACAGAATATACAGGGTGTCCAGAAAGAGTATCGGGTATTTGTAAGTTCAATAAAACAAGAATTATTTAAATGCAATAAAAAAGTTTATTATTTATTATTAGCATGTGAATTGGAGAATTATTTGGAAAAGATGATGTTATCCAAATGATGACCGTTACGTTGCTGGCACTCTTCTAAACGGGAACGAAGATTGCTCGGCTTCGTTGATTTTCATGAAAATATGGACCCTTTAGCAGACATAGCGGCCCAAACAACGACCTTTGGGCTGTGCAGGGGTCTTTCATGCTTTCGTCTCGGATTCTCCATTGCCCAGTACCGACAATTCTGCTTATTAACATGACCATTCAGGTGAAAATTTGCTTCGTCGCTGAACAGTATGTTGGTAAAGTTATTAAATCGCTGCATTATCGTTTCCGTTTAGAAGAGTGCCAGCATCATAACGGTCATCATTTGGATAACATCATCTTTTCATAATAATTCTCCAATTCACATGCTAATAATAAATAATAAACTTTTTTATTGTTTATAAATAATTCTTGTTTTATTGAACTTACAAATACCCGATACTCTTTCTGGACACCCTTATGGTACCTACTGTTAGTAGAGAGTTCAAATTTTTCAGAGTCTAACTGCTAAGATACCATTCCTACCGGAGCTTGGGCTCAAAATTAGAGGAGCCAACAGTGTTTTAGCAAATTGAGCGACGCTTCTTGGTTAAGTGTCACTCAGTGAAAATAAGTTAGTTCTACCACAGAAACACGTTTCAATTTCTTCTCTGGTATTTGGACTATTTTAATTGGAGTATATAACTAGGCCCATTAATGTATTATTGATTTATGAAAGGCTGGAACATTTGCCTATTTCTCGATAATAATGTCCTACTACTTACCTACTAACGAATGGATGACTAAAGCTAATATTATAAAGGTAAATTGATTATAATCCATTTATTTATAGGTGCTTACTGCATTTACTAGCGTGGATAACAAGCTCAATATTACATTTGGTAGTAACTGCCCTACGGGGTCATGATACAAATCTGAACGAATATTTGTGTTTGCCTAGATGTCTATTGAGTCCTACATTCGTCGTAACTTCCTCTTAGTCAGTGATAGGCCGATCAATCGCCACGATATCATTAAAATCCTACGAATTGAGATCATCCCCAAAAATGGCTATTTTTTTTTATATCCTACTAGGTAATGAACCCCGGTAAAAGATCCCACCAGATAGACATTCTAAATTGTAATAACATAATGTCCAAGGAATTTTATTTATTTTATTGTGTTTTACTAAGAAGATTGCTGATTAGTCCCACACGTACAGAACTCATATCAATGCGAGTGAAATAGTCGCATCTAGCCATTTACACGACTGGCGAGACGCGATCTGCAATCGGTTTTAGGGTGTTCATCCATCACGCCTACGTCGGTGCCAATATCTCAGCGCAGTGCGATCTCCCGCGGCCGACACGCGTTTGTACGAAATCTATTTCAAAATAAATAGTACAGAACATAGGCATTGCCACGGTAATAACTAGTAATAACTAGCTTGATTGGTTAATGATTAAAATAGCACGATATCAATTTGAAAGCCAATTGTCATTAAAACGATAGAAAAAGAGTAAAGAAGTAAGATGTAAAATTACTTAACCTACATTTTCACCTACTCCGAGGAACAGTGGCTAAAGCCGCTCGGCTGTGTAACTTCCGCCTTGGAACAAGTTAATGGTAGGATTTTTTCAGAGTCCGACTGGCTAGCTACCACCCACAGGTGAAATCTGCCGTCATAAGAGCTCTGGCAATATCAATATGGCAGCCAGAACTTCAAATCAGAGACTCAGGTGGACACAAAAAGTGTACCTATACGAGTACGTCGGCGCACAGGCAAGCTTGATTTCATATGTCACTGGTGACAAGTATTCGACACAAGACAAAAAATTGTCTACACAGGACCTATATACGTAATGCTAATCAGTATTTAAGATAAACTGGCAGCAATTATTATATAGTAGTTGTGGAATGTCCTCGAACTTGGAGAGACTGGCCTAAATATGCAGGGAAGTAGTATTCAAAGTTACGCGGCCGGCGCGTACGCCGTATCTTTGATCGGTCGTGTGGGACAGCCTGCTCCTACACTCTTGCTGTTAATCTATGTTCCTGTATAAATAGCGAATGTCTATCTCGTTCCTGATTAGCTTTATTGGCGCCATAGTGGGCGTTTGTAAACTAGTTACGATATGGCGCTTTGACTTTATCTATTTCGGATAAGTTGTG
The DNA here is from genome assembly GCA_949319885.1 of Mecyna flavalis. Taxonomy (NCBI): domain Eukaryota; kingdom Metazoa; phylum Arthropoda; class Insecta; order Lepidoptera; family Crambidae; genus Mecyna; species Mecyna flavalis. Next base: position 9,770,962 of record OX439426.1, read on the forward strand.
TAAACCTAAGATACCTATGAAAATAGGATTCGAATGATAACAATGTGAACATAATTGTGTTTTGATTATACTGAGGCATGTATGGGAACCATTTTCTTGTTCTATGGTGGGAATGGAGTGAGTAAATAACTTTACAGAATCGGAGAACCAGAAGAACCTAACATCCTAAAAGAGCTTCGAACCATTAACTTCAAGATTATAAAGCAACGTTGTATATAGCTATTTTAGACGCAAAATCTCATCGTACAAAAACTACTTTCTACATTTGCTACTTTCAGACTTATAAAATGTTTTAATTGGCTTCCTTCATTTTTATCAGCGTTGGCATTTTTACTAATTACTGAATCACTGATTGAACCTAACAAAATTAGACGATAATTTATTCATTAGACGGCCGATTCGGAAATCTGATAGACTTTGTAATTAAGAGCACTCGATTGTCTACTATTAATTAAGTTAATACAGTCTAATAAATCATTCAGAGCAAAATCAACAGCGATCGGGATGAAATTGATTCGGTTGGCCAGAACGTTTCAGTCAAAGATAATCAGAGCTATCCTGTCGGCAGTTCTATTAGCCTTTGCGGTCCGCTTAGCCACATTTCGCCACCACAATTTCAAACCTAAACGTTGCAGAGTGCAGAGGCGACAGTCTCGTCGTCGCTTTAAATAATATATAATTTAACCCCGAATAGATTGCGAATCGCTTTAGCAAATTGGCACGCTAGCTTCCTATTTATTTACGTTGTAATTTAAACATGTTGGTAAAAAGTAACTGATCTCTGCGACTTCGTTTGTGTGGCACAATATTGCATTATGCTGAATAATCATCTATTACAGTATTCAAAGATGTCACAAAAGCAGGTCCGAGATCTCATTATTTAAGACTTTAATAAAAATGTATCTTTACATCGTAGTTATTACGAGTATTATTAAAAAGACCTACAATTATATTAATTATTATAGAATGTTCAGATAACGAGACAGGAGACGCAAAATGCGAATGATGAAAATACATTCCACACCAAAATAAAAGTCAACATAAATAATACATAGATAGGTATGAAGCCTATCGAAGCTTCGCCCGTAGTAAACTAATATAATGACTAAAATAATATTAAAATACATATTGAAATTGAAATAAAATAAGTGTTACAGAAGTTTTTATTTCAAAAGCTGGAAAGCAATGAAAAATCAAAAGTTTTCATATAAAAAACTAAGGGCCGGTATTTCAATATATACTTATCTTGATCTTAATCCGGGATTGATAATAAGTATGACTTAAGTGTATTTCATTATAGAATTAAAGTTAAGCGGCACCTAAAGTAATACACTTTTACCTGCCAAAAGTAAATACTTATTTTAAATGTTATACTTAACTGAAGCAATACGATAAGGTTACATTGAAATACCGGCCCTTAGTTTTTTATATGAAAACTTTTGATTTTTCATTGCTTTCCAGCTTTTGAAATAAAAACTTCTGTAACACTTATTTTATTTCAATTTCAATATGTATTTTAATATTATTTTAGTCATTATATTAAATAATAAATAATATAATCATTTATAGTAATACTTTATTGAAAGTATCATAACTTCAGATCGCACAGAATTAAATAAATGTGTTTGTTATTGTCAGTACAAAGTTTGCACATTGTTTTACTGTGCGTAATCGAAGCGTGCAGACCGTAAAAAAAAGATTCCTATACGGTGTAATGTATGGTCATCTTAACATTTTGGCTTTTATATTAAACTAAAGGAAGTGATGTAACTCAACAATAAATCCTGAACAGACAGCTAATGGTTCTATTCGACTCATGTTTCTCTCACGAAACGCTACTTACTCACGAGGTTCGCTATTGCCTCGCTAACCAGTCAGTCTGTCACGCAGACGATTGACGATGTCCTCAATCAAGGGTGGTGTGTAGATAACAATCACAGATCTAGAAATAGCATTGTTTAAAAAAACTAAACGTTACGTAATATCACTAAATAGTTATTTATGTGACTGTTGCATAATGAGGGTCATTAAAATACGAATGTGGTTTTATGAAACGAACGAAGTGAGTTTCATAAAAGGATCACATGAGTATTTTAATGCCTAATTATGTACAGTCACATACATAACTTTATCTTCATTCATACGATAAATGTCTATTTTAAAGTCAGGATCGCTGTGAAACCGCGTGGAATATAATCCGTAGTACCAGGAGAGCAGAGAAGAACAAGAAGCTAGGCTAGCTCGCGTCTTTCAAACTCTTTGATTTAATGAATAGTTACGCTGCGGTTATGCTCTCCTGGTACCTTTGAAAATACATCAAGATGTTTTGCTTACATATGTTAGCGTCAAATCCATTAATTTTTACTTTTTAAGAAGACGTTCGAAATTTGAACTTAATTAAAGTATCGGTTACCGATACTAAAATGTAAACATTACGATGCAGCCACAGATACTTATATCTAAATGTAGGGCGTTTGCTCATCGCTCCTGACTATAAAATAGACATAAAATTATGGTATGGATGTAGATAAAATTACTTAAATATCGTCTACTTAAATAGCGGAACTACAAACACTATAAACCCGTTTATGACCTATTGAAAGGCAAAAGCTTCCCCATTCAGTCGTTTTTGGTCGACTTATGCAACTGACTAACTGACAATCAAAGCCCAGCCCAAACTATAAAACCTAGGAACTTTAAATTTTGTACAAAGATTTTTGGCAATGCGTAAGTTCCCACTTAGAAGGAGCTTTTGGAAATTCACCCCCCCCAAAAGGGTTATAAGCTTGGAAGTTTGTATGGAAGCTCCGTCATTTACTCAAGGAGGCTTAATGCTAAAATTTGAAATTTTATACATGGGTTTTTTATAATGTGAATGTTTTCACTAAGAAGGCGTTTTTGGGAAACCGCTCAGAGGATTTCATAGTTTCTTATAGGGTGTAGTCTGCGCAAGCCAAGCCGCGGGCGGGAGGCTAGTCATAGAGTAACATTTTCAGCTTCTAATTACTAAGAAGCCAGACAGCCCTAAGCTACTGCTAGCCCGTCTCGCTCGGGATATAGATTCCATTAATTACCAGTCTATCGAGCAGTGATAGTACTATGTAGTCGGCCCTGCAGTGGAACTCTGACAGTTGACAGGGGTAACAACGGAGAGGCGGGACCGTACTACGTTCGTAATTGTACTGCTGCTAACTGATGTACTGGGTAAATTAAAATATGGACCCCACTTGTGTATCATTGCTGTTGTATGGAGATAGGATAAAAAAATTGGTGTTAAAACCTTGGGATTTTGTAATCTTGCAAAATAAGGATAATTGTTATGGTTTAACTTGAAGACACAATTTGTCTTTTAAAGTGTTTTATTTTTATCATTTTAGCAATTTGGGAACATAAAGCTCTTGGAAATCGTTGAGGCTTGTGTGGCTTAAATCAAAACTTCTCTGAAGAAATATTATGATTCATAAATAAAAACACCAGATGTATATTCTGCTTTTTCTTCTTTATCAATGCCAGGACAAAGTTTGTATCTCTCATTTTTTCACTATTTACCGCTAATACGTATCTATATATTATAATAAAATAACTATTCAAAACTTTTTGTACGAAGACGACAGCCGCAAACAATTCGTGTGGCCTCGCTCTTAATTTTACGTCAAATTAAGAATTGTTGACCGACCGACCGACAAATCTAATACGTTCGCGATGACAACCTCCACCCAATATTGACGTGGCGCCATTTCAAATAACCGCGACCGTCGGCAAAACTCAAAGCAAATCGTAAATTCCGCCTTAGGTATGACAAACCGTCGATATTGATCACATGTGGAATCTTAAATAAACGTACTTATGGTCAATAACAAAAGTGCGTTGTAATCTTTAAGTCTTGATTTTCTTTGAGAGGATTTTCTTTGCTTTGTAATGTTTTATTTGACATTTCAATGCTACCGATTTATTATTATTATTAATTTAAAGTATAACAAACATGTGGCCTGCAAAACCATATATATATGGTTTGACTGCAAATACGTACAGTCGCAAGCTAACGACTTATAATAAGTTTCATATGCAAAATTTCTCGATCAAATCACCTTATCGTCAAACTTTTATCTGTACTATCCAGCAGTTTAATAGCGATTTATTGTTGTACTACCAAAACATTCCTTGCACCAAAACAAAACCTAGTAGTACCTTTAGTACGTATATACTCGGCAGTTACTATGCAACTATCGTAAAAGCTAAGCTTCCTGCACGGTCAAAATGTTTACATTTTATAACACCCGAATATGTGACTAAAGATTATACACTGAATTTGCCATATTGTATTTTGAAAAGCACGTTAAGACTATAGTCACGAATGATATCTTAGGTTGTCATTCGTTAAAGCAAGTCACGACAGAGGCTTATCTAGCTCTGGCACCAGGTTAACGCAAGGCAGCCGTTAACTCAACATTTGTCGATGACATAAAACTAGAGCCATCCTTTATCATTTGTTTAAAAAAAAACAATTTTATGACACACATCCTCTTTCTAAGTTGCAATTACTCTTTTCTTATATTTCTATTACATGAAATTACCTCAGAGTTCAGTATTGGACCGTCAGTGACCGATTTTTCCAGACCTTTAAGCCCGTGTGTTTGCACAAGCTTTCACAAAGCCAATATTATATGATCACTCGAATGTTTAATTGTTTGGACGCGTCAACTTTTCAATTATGTTAATTGGGCGGTCGCAACTGCATTTCTTGTCGGTGACGCGTGTACAAACGCTGTCGCCTTTTGAATATGAACAAATACTCAAGTACGTACTTGTCATTTTAAAACAAGTGGGTACATTCAGCGAAGTAGGTGAGCATTAAGTAGTTTCTATCAAAGCTTAAGAGTGGACTTCAACTGAATTTGTTAACTTGAAAGTAAGTACCAATACCAACTATAATTTTGAATAAATACAATATTTTTAGTTAAATTCAAAATGATAAGGATTTAGAGTTGTTATGCACGACAAAGACCCAAAATCATCAAAACTACCAAGTTTAATGGTAAATAATTACTAAATACTACCACCCATGGACTAGGGTCTAAGATACGTTGCGGGAAAAGAATATCGAGAATGGGGGAAGGGCTATGGGTAATGAGGATGAGGAGGAGGTAGCGAAGGGGGTTGAGCCCTCCGGCATTCTCAGAAGAACGCAACGCAATAGCAATGCTACATGTAAAGTACACGTCAGTCTTCCGTGAGATACATTTAATCTGAACATCCAACTTTCAACATGCACAAAAATATATAAACATACAAGCTATAAAATTATTCTCTTCAGCTAAGGAAACTGGCGGTCCTGAATAAAGTTTTGAATATTACGAGCTTTAGTAAAATATAACAATGAAGTTACATTACATTTTGCGGAGGTAGGTGTTACATGTGTGATATATCTCCGGTAATAAATCCGGCCGGTAGAAAGCCGAGTTTGCCATATTTTAAAAATTACAGAACAAAGTTTTCCATTTTAAGTCGAAATCTCCAGCGGCTTCAATGCAAGCGGCAGTTCATTTGGGATATAATTCACCCTCTCATATTTGAATATCCGTATCGACTTCGATACTTTATCGATATGCAAAAATATATCAGTACTTACTGACATACAATAAAAATACAGGTGTTGCCACTGTATTGTCTTTAAACTATATTTCATCTTTTAGACCAGACAAGCGATAAAAATACTTAAATATTTTTGTATTATTACGTGGGAATCTTTCAGACCAATACAAACAGACAATTTCGTGCACACAAATGTTTATTATAACATGCGAGGATCGAAGTTTTGATCCGACTTCTTTAGCATTACACCAAGTCTGTCATTATAAATACTGGCTCCACAAGGCTTAAGTCCCTTTAGTAATCCCTACTTCATTTCCATGAAAGCCGATTCATCAAACCGTCTAAATAGTTTCACAGCGCTCAAAGTATCCGGAAAGGACACTCCCAGAAGTAGACGGTGTTAATTGACTTTTGCGGAGGTATTTACGTAGCAGGCCTAACCTACACGCCTTGATGCGATCGCTCAGGTAATGCCTAGGCTTACATGCAAACTTTATTTGCTTCACATTATGCCGGCACCGGATGACGTGAAGATTCTATTAGAGGCGGCATCAATGGCTCTACAGTATAAAATCATGTCAACGGTTCCGCTCGTGCTATCAAACGCTGTTAAGTGACTTTTGTGGGCGTATTCCCGTATCAATTACTTCCCTTTACACACTATAAGTAATCATAAACATGTTATAACTCCAAATAAACAGCTTAGTCTTACATGCACACTTTATTTACTTCACATTATGCCAGCTTCGGATGACGCGAAGATTCTATTAGAACCGACATGAAACTGCAGAAAATAATGTGCTTCATATTTTCTTCTGATTGTGCCAGTCATTGTTTATTCGTGTATTACAGAAAAGGTCGGGAAAAAATCCTTCTCTATATTTTGATGTGTTATAATTATATCCAAGTGTAACAACGGGCTACTCGTATTGTTAAGAAAGATACAATAGATTGCAGTAAAAACTCAAAAAAATATGAATGACGAGTCGTGAACTACCAGTAGTAATCAAAGAATCGAAATGGGAAATTTATATTTGTTTACTTTGAATTTTATTGGATTCAATACTTTTTGAAATGCCAACATACTGGCGCATTTATAAAAGGATATTATTCGGGTAAATATGTATATGTTTTGAAGGTATTCTGTGAATTCCACGTGTTGTCTTAATAGGCCCTGAGCAAAACAAGATCTTTGTGCATGTAAACATTCTCAACGTAAGTATTATAACGTTCTCTTAAACTTCACGAATTTCATGTTAGCGGATTACAAGAAAGTCTACGTGTCTAATCTACCCTCAAGTGAAAAACGACCCACGTTTTTCACTTGAGGGTAGATTTTATATGATTTGAAGTAGATACTGTGTTTTTTCTGCCTTCGCAATTTACGACTTCTACGAAAACAAACCGAACCTTTGCGAAAAATATTCACATGCCGTTGTGTAAAATATGGACGTTCTAAATCGAGTACAGGAAACGGAATCCTTACACGTTCGGACAATATTTCAATTCACCGGCGCATGTCACCAGAGAAAGATCAAAAGGCCCAACAAAAATGTATAAGTAATTCAGCATAAACGGTTCTATATCCCCTTATTCTGTTGGTACGAAATCTCCGTAAATCCGTTTCAGAGGGGACCTGCCTCCGGCGTGCACTGACTGAGACGTATGCAAAGGGATCAATGAGATAAATTGCTCGCCGCTGTCACTTATTTCACAGCAAAATGGATGCGGACGGAGCGAACACGCCGGCCCGGAATGCGCCGGGTAATGGTGCGCGTGGGCATAACACTATTCGCCTAATTGCGCTACGAAACAATGCGGTATTCGTACTTGAAAAATAGCTATGCTTGAATACAATAATCACCCTATTTTCGAAAAAGCATTGCTGTTTATTCATTAGCGAAAGATAAAACCAAAATAATATAAAAAACAGAGATAGAGCATAGTGGATCCTTCACGCACGTCAAGGGAAGTGCCACCACGTTACAAAAGAGTTACTTCATGATTGTTGTGTTATGTTTCTGTAGGTAAATAGGACTTTAATGGGGGGGACAAAGCAGCAGAAAGAACTTTTTTATTTTCCCTTTAAATTACGTGGTCGAAGACACGCAAGTAATGCCTATGGTGATACAAGCGTCTTTATGCGACAGTAACTTCTTACCATTAGACGGGCAGCTTGAGCACATCCTTGGTGAGATATTAAAAAAAAATTATGTATTCAATTTTTATTATTTACTATACATCTGTCACAGTAACAGTAGTCCGAGAAGCAGGGAGATGTATTTTGTCAACACAAAAGAACCAAAATCTGTAGCAAATACAAATTATCTATCAATCAAAGTCTGTGGTCACCAACCTTTATTAATTTGGAAATAAATTACCAATCATTGTAAATACTTTAGTCCACATTAGTAGATAGTGAGTGAGTTGCCCTTATTTGAAGCCTCATGCAAACGTGACCAAATTAGCTTCATTTCGTTTTTGTGGTCGCAGCTTTGCATCTGAATTTTAGAGCGCAACATGGCATTTTCAACCGTAACGCTTATTGGAAATCCGACCAAACCTTTTCTGCTTCTAAAATTAGTTTTATCTACATCCATACCATAATATGTCTATTTTATATTCAGGAGCGATGAGCAAACGCCCTACATTTAGATATAAGTATCTGTGGCTGCATTGAAATGTTTACATTTTATTATTATTATTATTAAATCATTTATTTCAGCATAAAGTAGCCATATACAATACATACAGAACATAAAATTAATTGACCACATTAAAATAAAACAAAACAAACAATATAAATATAAATTAACAAATCCAAACTAAAATTAAAAAACGTTACAAAATTTAAATAATAAAAATATTAACATTCGAAATAAAAAATAAAATTATTTTAAATACATACTAATAATCAAATTAAAAAATAAACAATAAATTTCAAAATTAAAAGTGTCAATTAGATCTAGGTGCACTGGCATGCAGTGCACAACATTGGACCATGTACGCACAATCTGCTCGGTCCGCGATCATCTTCAGGAGGGAGTTGGAGCTCGCCCTGACCCTGCGCATGAAGGAGGCAGCACGCTTTCGCATCGTGGCGTAGAAACAATCTATGCGCGCCGCCGCAAACATGCCCGACGCGCTGCAGCGCCAGGGCAGCCCCATCAACCTCCTGAATGCGTTATTGTACTGGACCCGGAGAGCTCCATACGCCTTCTGGGTGTAATTTGCCCACAGACTGCACGTGTAAAAAGATGTACAATATGCTCTGAACAGAGTTATTTTAACTAGAGGTGAACAGCGTGCAAATCTGTGAGCTATCATGTTGGCCCTTACGCACAGAGCCCTCCGTTCCCTATCGATGTCAGCATTGTCCTTGAGGTCAGAAGTAACCAAGTGGCCCAGGTATTTAAACTGGTCCACTCTTTCTAACAGAACGTTCCCGAGCCGTATGGGTGGAACACTATTTTCATACTTGGCCCCTCCGGCCCCAAAGACCATATACTGACTCTTCCTTGCATTGTATACTAGTCCATGTCTCATAGCGTACGCTTCACATGTGGCAAGCAACGATCGCAGCCCGCAGACTGAGGCGCTCAGCAAGACCATGTCGTCTGCGTAACTTATGTTGTTGACGCAGACCCCGTCAATGTAACATCCGACACGTTGCTTGCTGAGAGCCCCAATCAGGTCATTGATGTACAAGTTAAAGAGTGCTGGTGAGGACAAGCCGCCCTGTCTAACTCCGCACTCCAGCCCGTACGGCTGAGATAGTGCCCCCGCCCATCGCACACAGTTGACCTGGTTTCCATACCAGTACTGAAATGTCCTTATCAACTCCCGAGGGAGATTCAAGGTTTCCAGCTTCTCCCAAAGTACATCGTAGGAAACCAGGTCAAAAGCTTTCGACAGGTCAAGAAAACACCCGAAGATAGGGGTCTTTCGGCATGTGTAATACTTGACGGTCTGCTTGAGACACAGAACCGCACTTTCTGTAGACAGACCAGGCCTAAAACCAAATTGATTGTCATGCAGTTCTAGATATTTGTTTAGGTGTGTCTCAAGCAGTCCATCAAGGACCTTGGCAAACACAGTTGCCAAAGAGATAGGCCTGTAGTTACCCATGTCCGACAAGTCACCCGTCTTGTTTTTCACAATCGGGACCACAAGCGTTTTTATCAGATCTGGGGGCAGATAAGAGTGGCTGATACACAGGTTAAACAGGAGGGCCAGAACCCTAGGCAAGTGAGGGCCCGCGTTCTGCAAATGTTCGACACTAAGCCCGTCATGGCCTGGTGACTTGCCGCGAGTTGAGCGTTTTATTAACTCACCTATTTCCTTAGCTGTGAACCGAGTGTTCACTTTATCATGATCGGAAACTGTGTCCAACACAGAACGCGACCCCCCAAGCTGACTTTTTACATAGAAGTGAGTTCTGAAACGGTCAGCTATTTGCTTTGGGTCACTTACGCCATCCACGCTCACGGGCAAGCCAGGCCGCGTTTTCAATTTGTTTGTACTTTTCCAAAAACCGCGGAAGTCGCGCTTAGAGTGCAGAGAGGCAATGATGTCCATTTTTATTTGGTCTTGATGATCTTGACACCATTTCAGTTGAGCCTTAAATTTGCTCCTACTTTCCCTCATTTCCTCAAACTCCCTCCCCTTCCTTGGCTTCCCGCTAGACTGCCAAACTTGAAATTTAAGCCTGGCTTCCCCGTGCGCGCGTTTGACGTGCCTGTTCCACCCCACTACCTGTTTCGTTCTCTTTCTACCAGTATTTTTCCTACTACAAATAGAAGCTTCGCTAAGGCTGCGTACAATGTCCCCATGCAACTTATCAATTATATGCCTGTGTGAAATATCATTACAATAAAAATCACAACATTGTGCCATTTCTAATGGAAAATCAATTAATCGCAATCTATTATTACATTCATTAAAATATAAATCTGTTTGTTCCCTAGTTCGATCCCCCCATACAATACTATTAACTGAATTATTAATTAAATTATTACTTAGTCTCGATGTCAATAAATTAAATTTGCATTCTAATGTCAAAGGATAATGATCAGACCACATTACGTCATTATTAACTGATACGTTCACAACAGAGTCAACAGTTGAGTGAGTAACAATGCAATGGTCAAGCCACCGTCTTGAACCGTGAGCTTCGCTTACAAATGTGTACGTGTCACTATCAGGGCCTAACATGTCCACATCTATCACTGACCAATTGTCTTCTTTACAAAAACACAATAGTTCTCGCATAAACAGTTCGTTTGTATGCGCATTAAAATCACCCATAACGTAAACAGACTCAACACCGCAGTCATTTACAATAGCACTCACCGTACCGAGACAGTCCATAAAGCTGGGCAGGTTTTCAAACTTATCGGTGGGCATGTATACACTCATCACTAAGATAGGTCTATCACTGGTATTGATTTTTATTGCACATACACGTGGATTGGTACACGGAACCACAGACACATCCGGGAACACGTCAGAGTTCCATAGAAGGCCTACTCCTCCATATCCTCTCCCCACCTTCCGTACAGCAGCCGACGTGTCAAGGGCCGAGGTTCCTGTAGCATTGAACTTCTCGTCAATGGAGGCCAAGTAGGGAATCTCATCCGGATGTAGCCAAGTTTCCTGAAGCGCTATTATATGAGACTGCCGACAGAGTTCCCTTACATGATCGACAGACCGTTTAACACTTTTGCAATTAAATGTACTTAGTTTGCAAATTGCACTCATAATTTATTTTTGTAATGGCCGCTACTATTCGCTTTCTTTTTAAAGTTTACGAATCGTCTGAAGATGACACCCTGAGGCCATAATTCTTCATTCAGGAATAAGGACAACTTGCTTTCATTTACAAAAAACTTATAAGCTGTGTGACTCTGTTGTTTGATTGAAACTACTTTTTCTAGTGTCACCGTTTCGTGCGTCTTGGACCGTATGTAATTAACAATATCGAGTGCCGTAGTATCTTTGTGTATATTCGTTATAAATATTGGTACCTTCATTTCAGCGGCCTTAAAAGTCCCCGCCGAGTCACGAGATATTCCCGCTTTTCCCGAGTACCTGTAGCCTGCTTTTTTCTTACGATCCACCCTCTCCCATTCATTTTTATTCTGACTGAGTTCGCAATCCTCTTGCGCTGCCACACTAGGGCGCGCGCGTGACGTAACGCTCAGCTGGTCGTTCGTTAACGGAGAAACAGGCTTGGACGGCAGCGTGGTAGGCAGCGGGGAACACGGCTGAGGGGGCGGCGACGGCGGTGCAGTAGGTAAGGCGATGTGATGATTCACGCTCTGCGACGACTCGGGCGAACGGGTCTGCATGCCAGTAGGTGGTTTGTAGTTACCTTCATTTTGCAGTAAATGATTTTTGTTCGAGCATCCAGATTCATGTCTTGCAATAGAAGCCGAATCAATATATGAAATTCCTATAGGGCCACTGTCCCCACACCAAGCTCCCCTTCGTCGATTCACATTTTCAGATGGACTTGGCGGTAATGAGCCATACGTAATCTGTGCTTTTAGTTTTTCTAAATCGCCTGTAGTAGCGTAAGAGGATCTAATATCTTGCACTTCATTCTGTAGTCGCACTAAATCCTTAAGAAGTTTTGTACAATCTAGGTGGTCAAACGTAATAGGAGGTAGTTTCTCCAGTTTTTGAGCCACAAACACTGGAATTATGTCCGGCTCACAACTTCTGAACACTTGTATTATGTCGTCCAGATCGCGTACCTCCCGTTTTCCTCTGCTTTTTGAGTTGCTTAGACGACATTCAGCGGGAAGCGATTCAAAAAGTAACGTTTTCGAAATCTTGATTTCGTCCTTAGAAAAGGCCGACGAACACAGCCGCACCAAAGTCACTTGATCGATAACCGATATCTTATTTTGAATATACGCAAGCAATTCATCTATAACGATGTTGCAACGGTTGCATTTTAAAACGGACGTCATTTTCGTAAATAATTTGCGCAGCGTGGTCACGCCCGTCACCCGTCGCGCGCGCAACGAGACTGACCGAGACTTTTAGTGTCGGTAACCGACACTTTAATAACGTTCAAATTTCGAACGTCTTCTTTAAAAGTAAAAATTAATAGGTTTTTTCGATTATCGAATTAGTCGATTAGTAATTTTATGTTCCATTCCTATACATTTAATTCGATGCTGAAATTATAACAATCGATTTGAGAATCGAAATCAACTCGAGTCTAGATTGTTTATGGATTTTAAAAACTACAAACGTCATTTATTCAATTTGACCTACAAATTATGACATGATTTTGTACTAATTTGCTCATCGATCCTGACTATAAAATAGACATATTATCGTATGAATGAAGATAAAGTTATGTATGTGACTGTACATAATTAGTCATTAAAATACTCATGTGATTCTTTTATGAAACTCACTTCGTTCGTTTCATAAAACCACATTCGTATTTTAATGACCCTTATTATGCAGCAGTCACATAAATAACTATTTCAGGATCAGTAACGAGTTTTTTACCATTCCATCAAGTAAAGTTGACTGGTCTGATAGCGCATTTGGTAGTGACTCTGGCCTATTATGTGCTTGAACTACATACTTTGGGGTCTCCATTTTTTTATGTCACCTGCCAGATAATAAATAAATTTTTAAATAAATATCTCTGGACATTATTCACACAACGCCATCTAGCCCCAAACTAAGCATTAGCTTGTGCTATGGGTGCTAGACAACGGATAAATATTACTTATATACTTTTTTTTGTAATTATACATACATAATATACATAGAAACACCCAGACCGATACAAACAGATATGTTCATGCACACAAATGTTTGTACCGTGCGAGAATCGAACCCACGACCTCTGGTGTAATAGCCGACTTCTCAACCATTACACCAAATGGCTCGTCAATGTTTGTAGTTATTGATTCTGGCTGCAACGATTAAACTATGTAGAACATAATTTTTACTATCACGAAAAATTTTATGCACAGGCAGAGGTGAACTCACTGCTCCCTTACTGGCACAGCCAAATGAAGAATATCGGCCTGACATTATTTTATGAGTAGAAATCACGTACCAACAATTTTATTGGCTTTTGGGGACACAAAAATATAAACAGCACCTACTTCCTAACTCCGGTCTGTAATTAAGCAATTTGTAACAGAAAAACCCGCAGTCTACAAAAATAATTTGGGGCAAAAGGGAACCCCAGGCGAAGTTGCGGCGTTAATGTGCTACCATACCTACTGTCCCTATTTTTTGATATGACAATCCCAACCCTAATTAAAGAAGCCTCACACGGACGTTCGCTTTATTCCGCATTTTACTTCCAGTTTATCGCTGCCACATTTTTCAATTTTTCACAAGCCCGTTACCATTGCGCATTGTGACAAAAATCTACCACATTGCATTGTTAACATTTACTATTGTGATATTTTCTGCAACACCGCACAATACGAACTTACAATGGGATAAATGACAGTAGAGCATTTCTTGTCTGAATTCCAGATTAAGTACTTAATGGAACCAAAATCCGTTGTATGTTCGAAGAAATTTTCTTGTGCATCTATTCATCCATTCATACAATTTATTTGGTCACATGAATCCTGTAGTATTTAAATCATTTTGTGATACTGTTTGAGATTATTATACATAGTTTTACAGGTATTTTTAATCAAATTAATATAATGTACGTGTAAATAGGACACCACACAAATACGCCATGCATTAACAGAGCCTTAGTTCGTGGACAAAAGCTTTTGTATTCATACCAGTTTAATACCTGTTACCAAAATACTTAAGGGGCCTACATTATGGAACCAAATCATTATCACGCATGTTTTTCCCTGAATTTTACCTAATTAATCAACTCAATAGGCTTCTATTTCACATTAATTGGAATTTTGGCAGTGTTGCACATGACCACAATTAGCGCTGATGAGATTACTTTATTTACGTGCACCCGACCAAATCAAAATAACCACAGCACTGCGGCTTTACTGACCCTATCTGTACTGCACTGTGGCAATTTACAACACTATCTCTACATATAACCACGCATGTTGTATTTGTTGAAATTTAAGGAATTCCCTTTGTGACAGTAGCGAAAATGTATATCACCATGAAACACCGCCTTCCGGCATTGATAAAGCCGTCAAAATTTCCGCGCCCATTACTCCCTGATTACATTATCCAAATACAGCGCGAAACTAATAGGAGCACTTGGAATTTCATTCCCGCAAATTACGCTGTTATGAGACTACAAATAACCGCAAATTTATGTAGATAGCTATCAAGTGTTCCGCGTTACGTAAAACGTGTTTAAGACGTGGTGAGGGCGATAACGCGACAGTAGTGTTAACATCTGGCCTCGGTCTGAGCATAAACATGCCAGTGTCGGCTCATGTCTTCATTTGCATGCTCCGACATCGGCAGCCCCTCGATGTTGATGTGATTATCCGAATTTATTCAAAGTAGGCACCGCCCCCGAATTGGGATGGCGCATTTTGTCTGCCGAGTACACGGTTAGGCGATCCTTGTTGTTAGATGGAATTACTAATTATTCTTCATCCGTGTCACAACATTTACATAAATAGCAAATTCAAATCCTTCTTTCGTTTCATCTTTCGGATGTAGCGGAAAACAATTTCTGCTTCGTCCTGCAAATTGTGTTCACATAACACTGAAATACTATTCGAAGTCACTAAAGTGACTTTTAGATTTCTTCCCATTACTGGTGCTTACTTTGCACAAGAAACTACTACCGGTTCAACTATTTTTTAAAAGTTTTCTTTGTGTCATTTTCTTGTAAATTACTGTTATTGTTTCGCTATTAAACTTAGCTGTTTCTTTTTAGCTCTAATGCGTCCATTAGTTTAGTTCAAAGACATCTGACATGGCTGGTAATTTGATCTTAAAACTAATTATATCTGGTATCACTGATTTTGATCAGATTAGTAATACAGGCACTTCAGAGATAAAATGACAAACATTTTGAACTCTAAATACGTCCTAAAAAATCCTGAGTGAAATCCAACATTTAAACTGCCAGTTAAGCGAGAGCAGTAACTGGACAAATTAGTGATGCTCCACAAACTATTAATTGGAGGGGATTAGGGGAAAAAGGTTCAGGATTCATTATTTACTATATAGAGGTAATATTGCAGAGTTCCACTTTACACCCACAAGGGCGAGTTATGGAAATAGACCAGCCCAACCACGGGCACTCCGGTCTAAGCATATTTTAGCCTGACTTAACTAAAAAAGTCCTGACAGAAAAACTGATTAACCAATTTCCGATCATGTATTGGATCCGAGACTCAGAACACAGCCGTATTTATTGTATAAAATTTAACCCACTAAATGTAACACATATCATGGAAACTGCCTTCATATCATTTAGCAGGTTACACTATACCAACAACACGACCCCAGTTACGTTATATTGTTGGTATAGTTTATCAACAACTAAAAAGACAATATACAAGTTTGTTTGTTCCGACTAAGGGTCTTTCGTCAATTTATTCAACGCGGTACTAAACAAAAGAGAATTATTTTGACTTTGTAGATAAGAAACAATAAAACTTATCTCAAAGTAGGCTAAACCGATTTGATGCCAAAAGTAGTTACAGAAAGCAGTTTTTTTATTATGTTCGTAAATCTAGATATTTACGATACATAATAAAAAACTGCCATCACCATCATTTGGGCTTCTAAATTGCAAGGCTTGGATTCCATACAATACGATGAAAGTTAACGATTAAAAGCGTTAACAGATTATCAACTGCTCGTATATAAACTTCTACTTTAAATTCACATAGATATTGAATTAATTCGTATTATAAAAAGCACCTTTTAAGCTCGAATTGCATAATTGACGACAAAATGTCCAGTTCTGCATTTCAATAGAGCGAACATAAAATTACTACAGCTCCGCCGTACGTAAGTGCCCATAGTGAATGGGCAATCCCGTACAATTCGTAATCAAGTCCACTTGTAAGTTGTAGTTTTCTAAATTGTTGAATTAGACTACTTTTTATCCCAACAAAATATCACATTGCTGAGGGACATCGTCGTATTCGTCCACGAGTGCGAAAAGTTTTAAATAGTAATAGTACATCTTTAATTTAAAAAATAATCATTATTCTCCTTTTGGAAGAACACCAAACCCAAGAAATCAAGGCCGTACTTTACTTTAGTA
The DNA here is from genome assembly GCA_949319885.1 of Mecyna flavalis. Taxonomy (NCBI): domain Eukaryota; kingdom Metazoa; phylum Arthropoda; class Insecta; order Lepidoptera; family Crambidae; genus Mecyna; species Mecyna flavalis. The sequence goes on from OX439426.1 coordinate 9,787,769, forward strand.
TTTGTTTTATGCTTATAGACATACTAAAGTATGTAAGTGCCTCTTATCTACCAGCCTACCTCTTCCATCTTGACACTGAAACCTACATAAATCCCTACCTTTACAGTCAGCCGTATTATAAAATACGCTACGCAAGCACGAATCGCGTAATCGTCGACAAAAGGTCCAGTTCTGCATTCCAATAGAGCGAACATAAAATTACTACAGCTCCGCCGTACGTAAGTGCCCATAGTGAATGGGCAATCCCGTACAGTTCGTAATCAAGTCCACTTGTAGTTTTCGTGTGCGATATCGCGATGCAAGTTAAATCGATAGCGCTCGGGGGACAATGCCGCTCGTTTGCCGGCGCCGTAAAACTGACATAATAGTATAGGAGTTCACAACAAAAATCGCGCCGATTTAGGAAATGGTAGAAACGTAACTATTGACTTGAAAATAGGAACATGCGATGCGATTATGTTTAGACTGCTGTAAAAAAAGGATTTTATTACTAAAGTAATTTGCATTCGTTGCATTGTTTTGAATATTTTATAAAACCACACGACTACCGCTGGTCGACTCGTGATCATAATATTGAGTCGACATAATATGTCGACATAGTCGGTGGGTACATTTTTTATTCAAAGTACGGTTTATTTTAAAACAACCTCAAAAACGCTTTGTATTCTCAATAGAAGAACTATCGACGATCTTATAAATTGATCATCCAAACCCAGCCATTTTTAAATTGTGTTCAGTTCTCAGGGTAATTTTTTGTGATATTGCACAAGATTGGACTTTGTTTTTATGCTATGCCTGGTGCCAAACCCACTCCAAGAAGTCTTAGGTTGTGTAGATTTATATTATTATAAACAGGTAAAATCACAGAACAAGAAAATTTTCTCTCTGGGTAAAATATACCATACTACGCCAAAAATTAAAAAACACTTACTAGACAGCTTAAGTCCGAATGTTTTAGGATAAACCCAATGGCCGTACATAGACTATAGTATTCACCTTACTTGGAAGCTAGGTGACTAATAAATATAATATCTGACGAGCAAAAGAATTAACAATGTAAATTAAATTGCTCAAAAACAATCACGTCATTTCATGACAATGAATAGCATCAACGTAACGATAAGTAGTTTATTAATGACAATCAAAAATCAAATTTGTTTGCACCTCCTAGTCTATAGCAACACCCCTGACTGCATCCTTTTCTTTCGTATTATACCTCCTATATAACTTAGCTATTAAAACTCTATTGTCAAAGTTAATCCTTAATTTATTCGATTTCGCGACTTAATAATACCATCTCTGATGAATAAGTCCATTTCTATTCTAATAAAGTCACTTTAGATCAATTTTCTTATCTGCGCCTGAGACCATCCGGAATAATGTTGGAATAATTTTCAATTTCCAATGTATTATTCTGAGGTTTCTGTTTTACAACTGATAGGTTAAGACGAATTAATGCTTTAACGTTCATATTTTATTGAATGTATTGTATTGTTTGGTTTAATTTATTATTGTAGCTCTCTTTTCGATTGAATTTTCCTTTTGATGTGTAGTTAAAAAGGCTTTTTTGAGAATCTTTTATGTTTCTACTATATTATTTGATTGATTTCTTGACCACAAAATATCGTAACACAAAAAATGGTACAAAAAAAATGAAAGTTAAAAATTAAAAATCCATATTTATATTATTGGTTTATTTTCTACTTTACTCAAAGAGCTAAAGCTTAGTGATAATAACATGTAAGACAAAACACTGGCATACATTACAAGTTAACATTACAACGGACAGCGAATCTGATTATGCAATTGCTGGTAGAATGGTAGATCAGTGATTACAGCCTTGTCGCTGAATAGATCTCTGAGCGCCTACGCAACCTAGACAATCCGACTAAAGTTCCTACATAAAGATACAGGTTTGATTTGTCGATGCCGACAGACACAGATCATCACAAGTTAACAGCAAATAAATCTTTGCTCAACTGATAAATTGCAACTTGTTTCGCCATGCCGGCAGATAGAGAAATTATAGGATTATTTTACACCGTGATTACCTGCAACGAATCGATCCTGTACTACGCTTAATAATGTCCTTCTAGTAGAATTTCGACCATTGTTAAAACACTGTTTTAAGAACTATTAAAGTGGAAATGCAATCAACAGATTACATGTCGCGCAAAATTTATCATTTGAGATCAAAATCCCAAAAATCCCCTGTTACACTAAAATATTTTCGCGCGTAACCTATAAATATAAACCATGACAAGGTAAATACCGCGGTATTTTAATAAATAAATGAAAACAAAGCAAAGCTCTGTCCAGTGACAAATTTTTCAATAATCCTTTACTGGTGTAAAATACTCGTAGCACTCGCTGAAAGCGGTCAACGCACTAGCATTTTTTTACGGTCAAAGAGATTGATTGAATTTCCCGCCGCATAATTATTGTAGATTATATTCAACAAAAAAATTGAGGTTACCATACGCCAATATTTTTGGTGAAATGCCGATGTGAGGACAGTTTTTCCCCGAAATCTATTTTGAATTACTAGAACACAATAGTTATAAATTTAATTTTAATTATTTTTTGCCAGGTAGCCCTTATCCTTCGTTGTTTCGTATTTCAAATCATACCAAATACTAACGTAATGTTATGAACATTATTTACTTACTGCATCTTTTTTGTTATTTTAATACATAATAATATTTACGGTGCCTCTGTTTTTTTTTTTTTTTTTTTATGGTATAGCGGGCAGACGAGCTTGCGGCACACCTGATGGAAAGTGACAACCGCCGCCCATAGACAACTGCGAATCATGTGGAATCACAGATGCGCTGCCGGCCTATAAGGAAGGAATACACTCTTTTTTTAAACAATTGCAAGTCGTATCTGATCGGAAACACCGCTGATGACAATGAATTCCATATCTTGGTCGTGCGAGGCAGAAAATTGCGCGTAAAGCGTACAGTTGTGGACTGCCAAGCATCGATATGGTGGGGATGAATTTTTTGTCGCGAAGATCGGTGACGGAATGCAGCGGCAGGGATAAGCTCGAATAGCTCCTTGGAACACTCCCCATGGTAAATTCGGTACATAATGCAGCATGACGCCACATCTCTCCGTAATGCCAAAGGATCAAGCCGGTCCGAGAGTACCGGGTTATTGACGATACGAGACGCTCTACGTTGAATTCGGTCAAGGGGGAGAAGCTGGTACTGGGGAGCCCCCGCCCACAGGTGAGAGCAGTACTCCATGTGCGGCCGAACTTGAGCTTTATAAAGTTGCAGGCGATGAGCCGCAGTGAAATACCTGCTTGACCTGTTAAGCACACCAAGCTTCTTAGAGGCTAGTTTATCCGTACTATTATTCTCAAAACATAGGTGTTAACTTTAGGGATGAATCACCGTACCTGTATATGATATTATCTGATTTATTAAGGTTCCTCGCAGTTGTTGGTACAATAGTTACCAAATACAACAATACACTCAAAGACCAACAGTCCCGTAAACTAGGACATTTAGGAACACAATTGATAACTCTGGAACTACGTAACAGAATCTCAGAAGCCTTCCTCAGTGTCTGATAAGTTTGAAGTGAAGAAGCCTTACGTGCTCCTTTTATCTCGGTGTTGAATCTCTAAGGGCTCAAGTATTTACTTTGTGAAATTTTATACACGTTGCATTTAACGGTATTAAACTTCTTGCCACTTCTGGGGAAATTGCTAAGATAAAGCGTTAAACATAAAACGAACTACCTAGGTACCTACTGTGACAATTTATTTTTTACATCATATTAATTTTGTACGAACGGTTGTCTCAGCTAGCAGTTCTCAGAAGTTTCATCAGCTCATCTATCAACCCAGTTTAATTCACCTTCAGAACGCAAACGTAGTCATCGGCTACTAATCAAATGAAATGTTAAATAAATATGAATGTTAATCCTGAAAGAGAAACAATTTCAGACTTTCATACTTTGGTCTTTAAAGCCTAAAAGGCAGGAAAAGTACTATAGAATCTATCAATTTCAAACAATGGGTGAATTTTTAACATCATCTTGTGTAGATTTTACAAAATAATAATCTAATATTTGATCATAAATGCACGGCAATTGCGCTAACTTCAAAAGATTTTATTGTAGAGCCGGTAGTGCATTTAGGCATATGGATACCCAATATGCCTATTAATTTCTTAAGAAAAAGGTACTTGTGCTACTAGCATTTCTTCAACCAACCATCGAGCTATAAATAAAAACACATGTTCAATGCTGATCACTCTTGCATTTTACATTCATGGTCTTGCTGGCTTGGTCCACTAAACTAAGAAGTAAAAAAATGTATCTCGGTTTCTTCCATACAGCATAGCATACCATAACATAAGGAACAGCAGCTGTTCAGTACCGTAGCTCATCATCCAACGTTGACGGAGACGGACACATTCCAATAACACGTGTAAATCCAAGCTCGATAAAGAAAACACATGCTCAATGGCTCGCCCTTGCACTTCACTTTCATGCTCTCGGTAATGTCGTTTAAGCAGCCGCCTTGGTCCGCTAGGATTCGTTTTATATCAATGTAATTTACCATCGTTTTCTTATTTTTTCCTTGAATAATCTTACAATTTCCAGTAAATTAAGAAATAAATACTAAATCTTATTTAGGTATGCCACGATTGCGCCGCAACCCTTGAGTTTCTCTGAAACTAAACCTTCGACTTAACTAACAAACATATCAGTCTCATTTATGCAGTAAAAATTGTGTTGGTTCAATAGTAGCTATAATTGTATTGAGTAGGTACCACCTACCTAATAGGTAAAGTTTTCGCAATATCTATATTGCGTCAAGATTTACTTTAAGGTCAAAATTTACTTGCGTGATATAAAGTTTTTGATGGTTTTCTCAAATAAATGAAAACCCTACCAAAGCAAAATAAAATGAACTGACAAGATTTATATTAAAATATGTCAAGCAATTAATTTCAGACATGCAGGCACTAGTAGAGACAAGATGACAAGCAGCTACAACCACTTTAACCACTCAATCCCGAACCGGCACTCGGGTGCCGCGTAACAATAGATTTTCTATTGTGTCTGGTGATCCGGGGCTCGAAAGATTAAAACAGTATCTCAATTAAAAAATTAAAGATAATTTAAGGCCGTTACATTGAGAATTAAGTCACTACTTGTGCCCAATAGAAATGACTTATTAACGCAACATTTCTTAGCTTACCCAGCGGCCTCTTTCGTTGACTTTTCAACCTCTGCGCTAAATCGGTAATTAATTTACAATAACAGTTTAATCTTATTACCGTATTACGACAAAATCCTCCGTAGTTATGCTAATAAATTGCCCGTACACAGTAGGTACTGGGTACTCAAATTATAATAACTTAACATGCACGGGAGGGAAGTAGGGGGTGCGCCGAAACGTAAAAGGTTTTAATGGAAGCCATAACAGAACTGCTTTCAATTTATGCAGGCGGCGCAAACTCGGTTATTAAAGTGCGCAACTAATGAGCTCTATGACGCTAGTCGTATCTACGTAAAATAACTCTTTGGTTTTAATGATGCGAAAAATCTTAGCTTAAGTTATGCTTAGGCGGGTAGGAGCTAAAAACGTTAACAGCTATCTCTCTTTGTGAAAGTGGAAATATTTAGAAATATTGCATTAATTTACCTGTGCACTATCATATTTTACTTTACTCGCTGCCTTTTACCCCTACTAGTGTTTGTGAACTGATCCATGCACTAGTTGCGAGGCTCCGCTACATCTGCTTCCTGCCACAGCTTCTCCCACAAAGTTAACTCACATCCATAAGTTATTGCACCTTTGTAGCACAGCTATAGCACTGCATACACTATGTCTCAACTGGAACGTGTCTATGATATGCAAAAGTCCATGGAGTCCATATGGTCAAGAAGGATGGAAGAGTTCGAGGAACAGCTGAAGACTACCAAGGAGCCGTCCACTGTAAGTCGCCTGTCCGAGGACTTCAAAGTGTTCCGCGAAATAGTGATTGGCTCCCTTAAACTGTTGCGTGAACAAGTGGCTGAATTGGTCCTGAGTACCGATGCCTTAGAGACACGTTATCGTCGGAAATGCCTTCTGTTTGGTGGTGTTGTTGAGGCCCCTGGGGAAAATGTGGCCTCCCTCATCGTTGAAACTCTCAAGGACAAGTTTGGTGTTGCTGATATCGGGCCAACTGCTTTTAAGGCCTGTCATCGTTTGGGTGCGCAGAGTGGTGACCGGCCTCGACCTGTTTTGGTGCGTTTCTGTGACCAGCAAGTAAAGGCGCTTGTCTGGAAGAAGAAAAAGGTCCTAAAGGGCACCCCGCTGGTCATCTCGGAATTCCTCACCAGGCGCCGGCAAGCAATCTTTTTGGAGGCGAGAAAGCGTTTTGGCGTATCTAACTGTTGGACGATGGACGGTAACATTAATGTCAAAATTGGAGACAAGCGGCACTACATCGCCCGTGTGGAAGACTTGGACCGAGTTTCTGCGTCTGCCGTCCGAACAGCTGCTCCATCTAAGTCCCAGCTCAAACCAGTGGAACGCAGTGATAAGAGTGATAAAGTGGCCCCCACTCGTTCCAAGCGACGGTAATCCCAACATTTAGTTGTTTAGCAGTCACTACCTTCGTTTATTTGCTTTATAAACTAACTTTTATTAACACTTTAGTTAAACAAATAGGTACCGGCAAGAACTTTTATTTGGTGCTGTCACTGTGTTTGGCATTCCATGTTTCGTTCCGAAACGCTTAATGGTACTTGTACACTGTATTAATGAGAGTGTTCTTTGTATTTTTATTTTTTTGTATTTAGTCATATTTTAATTGTATGGATCTCTCAAATAAGTATGTACTGTCGTAAACATTCATGTGTAAAATATTTTCTTTCATACTATTAGTGATGTGAACTGATATTTAGTTCTAAGTGTTTTGTGAAGCTGGCGGGTCAAAGCAGATACAAAGAAATATTTGATTTCTGGTTTTGTACTTGTGTTTTTGTTATTGTGTTATTTTTTTATAGGTATATAGATATATTTATTTTTATTTATATCTCATAGTTTATATATATATATATTTTTTTTTTTTTGTTTATTTGGTACAATGGTTGATAATGATTCTTTCCACTCCGCCTGTGATAGTTTTTCTCTTTCCTCAGACGACGATGACTCCTTTCATGACGTTCCCTCCCTTCATTCATACCTTGCGCGTGAACTGCATGACGTCAGGAAATTCCTGAACGTTTGTCATATTAACGCGCAAAGTATCCCTGCCCACCACTCCGATCTCCTTGAATCCTTTTCCAATAACCTTTTAGATGCCATTTTAGTCTCGGAGAGTTGGCTTAAGCCTTGCCTTAATTCCGCCATAGTTGCCCTCCCGGGGTACATTCTTATCAGGAATGATCGCATTGGTAAAGGTGGGGGTGGTGTTGCCATCTATTTGCGTAGTGGTCTGTCTTACAGAGTCCTTTTAAGTTCGCCATCTTTATACTCTGCTTCTGCGGAATACCTCTTCGTCGAGATCAACTTTGGAGGGGTCAAGGCCGTTCTTGGTGTTGTGTATTGCCCACCTGGAGTTGACTATATTGCTGACCTTGAATCAGTTCTACAGCCTTTATGCAATGACTATGCGCATTTGGTTGTCATGGGTGACCTTAACACCAACCTCCTTAACAAATCTTGCTCTTCTAAATTGGTATCTCTAGCCCATTCATTGAGCCTTGCCATTCTTCATCTCAACCCCACTCATCGCAATAATGCTGCCTGTGCCGACACTTGGCTTGATGTGATCTTGACGTCGTCACCTGATAACGTCCTCAAGCATGGACAGTATGCTGCTCCTTTCTTTTCCCGGCATGACCTCATTTTCGCTTCTTACAACATCCACACCCTCAAGCGGAGACCTGCGAGGGTGATGATGCGTAATTTTGCTAAACTTGACAAAGATGCTCTTTTGCGAGATGCGGCAAGTCATGACTGGGAAGCAGTTTTCTCTGCTCCTTCTGTTGATGATAAAGTTGCCGCTTTGAATAGCGCTATTCTTTCGCTATTCGAAGTGCATGCGCCACTTCGTTCTGTCAAGCTTAAGCGGCCTCCTGCCCCATGGATGACGATAGGTGTACGCATGGCAATGAGGAGACGGGATCGTGCCTTCGGCCGATATAAGCGGGTACGGTCTGATGAGAACTGGGGTAAATATAAGATTGCCAGAAATCGTTGTAACCAGATGATAAGAGTGGCTAAACGACGATTCTATCATGACAACCTTCAAAACGCTTCCTCTGCAGATATGTGGAAATTCCTCAAAAGCTTAGGACTTGGCAAACGCCAACAAACCGACACTCTTTCGGGTACTTCTTTTTCCTCCGATGATTTGAACTTACATTTCTCTTCATCCCCTTCTATAGATCACTCCAAAAAAGCTCGTGCTATCTCCGAGATCGCCTCTTTGCCGCCACTCTCATTAGACTCCTTTTCCTTCTCTACTGTTACTTGCGATCAAGTCAGTAAAGTCATCAATTCCCTGAAATCAAAAGCCATTGGTTGTGACGAGATCAGTCGCACTATGATAGTTCTCCTACTTAACGTTATTCTTCCAGTAATTACCCATATAATTAATTTCTCCCTTGAATGTGGGGTTTTCCCATCCATTTGGCGCAATGCATTTGTTATCCCCCTTCCTAAATTAGCGAACCCCTCTTCACTCAACAGTTTTAGACCTATATCTATTCTACCTTTCCTTTCCAAAACTCTTGAGGCAGTTGTACATTCCCAACTTTCCAAATTTGTTTCTCACAATAGCCTTCTTTCTCAACTTCAATCCGGGTTTCGCCCCGGTCATAGCACAAGCACGGCTCTGCTCAAAGTCACTGAGGATATTAGAGATGGTATGGAGGGGGGCATGGTCACTGTGCTTGTCCTCACTGATTTCTCCAACGCTTTCAACACTGTTGATCATGACATCCTCCTATCCTTATTATCCCACATGTGCTTGTCCTCTCTGCCTTTGCAGTGGTTCGCCTCTTATCTGTGTAATCGACGACAAGCGGTGAAAACTGGTCAGACGATCTCTCGCTGGTGCGATCTACTCACCGGTGTTCCTCAAGGTGGTATTTTGTCCCCGCTTCTATTCTCCATATTTATAAACTCCATCACTGCCTCCTTAACTTCCTCTTATCATCTGTATGCTGACGATCTCCAGCTTTACCATCAATGTCGCATTGAAGATATTAACACCACAATAGCAATGCTTAACAAGGATTTGTGTTCTATTGCTGATTGGTCAGATCGTTTTGGTGTGAAAGTTAACCCTAATAAATGTCAGGCCATAATCGTGGGCAGCCAATACCATATGCGTAGGATAAATTGGGCTGCTGTTTCCCCAGTTATTTTTGATGGTGTGCAAATTCCCTTTTGTAGCAGTGTCAAAGACTTAGGTCTACACATCGACAGCACACTTAGCTGGACTGTGCATGTTGACGAAATCAGCCACAACGTTAACTCCACTCTGCGTGCTCTCTATAGATTCAAGAACTTTCTACCTATTCCCACTAAAATAACTCTCGTTCAATCCCTTATTCTACCCTTGATAGACTACGCAGATGTGTGTACCTCCGATTTAAATAGTACCCTTCTTAACAAATTGGATCGTTTAGTGAACTGTGGCATCCGGTTTATTTTTAATCTTCGTAAATTTGATCACATTTCCACTTACCGCCTTCAGCTTAAATGGTTACCTATCCGACTTCGTCGCAATGTTAGAATACTCACTTCACTTTTTTCTATCCTAAACGATCCACATGCTCCCGTTTACCTTAAGTCCTTGTTTTGTCTTCTTAGTTCGACACATACTCGTCAGCTCCGCTCTTCCCACAAATCCATCTTGGCTACTCCTTATCACCGATCCGGTTTCGTCTCAAATTCCTTTCGTGTTATAGCTATTGGGCTTTGGAATGCTCTCCCCGAAAACATTAGACAAGCTCCGAGTCGGATGGCATTTAAATTCCTACTCCATAAACATTTTCTCCTGAAGTCCTCTCCATCGTCGCTCACCTGTCCCAGTCGTTAGCCGTATGTACTGTGTATATATTTTATATAGTGTATATATTTTATTTATTTATATTATATAATATGTATGTATATTTATGTAATTTTATATTGTGTATTTATTTATGATATATTATTTCGTTTATTTCTGTTGTTTTCGTTTTCAAGTTTTATATTTATTGGCTCTGCCCACTGTTTCTTTCTGCTTGGCCTAAAGGTTGACTGGGAGAGAATGCCATGAGGCATTAAGTCCGCCTTTGTACTTGATTTGTGCAATGAAGCTTAAATAAATAAATAAATGCTTTAAGTTTTTCAGATTTTGTTCTACATGATGGACAGACGATCCGATATGGCACTGGCTGCAGGTTGCTTTAGATCGGACATTGCGTGTACACAAAACAAACCTCGACTGCAATACCGTAGGAAGTAACTCTGTTAAGCGCTACGCGTGTAAAACACTCTTATATGTATAAACTGTATAAATGCAAAATACAAAGAAATCAAAAGCATTTTAGCAAAGTCCAGAGAGAAAGACTGAAACTAAGGATTACAAGTTTTAGCCTCCACAAAGTTTTTCGTCTGTCTTCAACCAGACTGTCAATTCGTACAATCGTATTATTAATTTTATGGCCGGCTGGTCTCCAAAAACCCCCCATCCCATTAACTAGCAAGATCAATGAACCTGCGGGTTTGCGCAGTTGATGTGACCTTGCCTAATGCGCCGAAGGTCGATAATTTAACCTTAACCAGGATTATAATGTTAAATATTTCTAAGCAACTTGCTTCAACAAAATCATCATTATACCAAGCAATTTGTACAATTACGCTTGGAATATAATCCAAGTACCTGATCTGCTTAACTTGGGATTAGGAATTAACCCAATGTTTATGATATTGTTTAAGTTTCTGACAAAATTTTGAGGTATACAACGTGTTAAGTTAAATGCGCAAAACCTCAGACACCCCAAATTATTTTTAATACAATTGACCTAATTGTGAAGAAAAATACCACATAAAAAGAATTAAAAGGTTTTATGAGCTGTTTTAGTTTAACTGGCAATTCTGATCGTTTCTTGCGTCTGCGACGACGCTTCGTCGAGGGACGAGTCGGTAGGTATGGTTGGCGCACGTGACGGCTTGATCTATTAATAAATAGACAGGGCAACATTGTTATTGAATATTTTTTGAAAAATGTGACCTATATTAAAAAGTGGTTTAATGGATTCTACTCGTTGTTCTGATCAAACTAATTTCAGGTTTTGCGCATTTAAATTAACACGTTGTATATGTACTACTAGAGACTAGTTTAATTACTTGTTTTTAAATCATAGAAATATTATGTACTGACGTTTTTAATGCATAATTTAATTTTCAGAGTACGTCCGAGATGCTAATTTACATGTGACCTATTACAGACTCTATTAAAAAAAGCATATCGATGCAGTGACCCCGGCTCCAAAAATAACTTAACATACTTTTTGTATTATTTTTTTTATTAATTATTAATCTTTAAAATAAAAAGTTGTACTTTTTTACCCACTGTTTCACTTGTAAACTTTATACAACGCTTTAAGCAATTTCACCGATTTTATGAATTCATGATCGTACTTTTCAGCCCAAACATCAAAGGAAATAAGCAATGGCCTCAGAAAAAATAGGTTACTGGTCTCTGATATTTTTTAATTTTCGATAAGATCCAGTTTTCCCAGAAGATTCTCCTAACATGAAGTAACTACATGCCGTGGGAATATTAAATTTTCTGCTTTCATGTCTCCAGAAAGTTCGTTCACGTCCCGAAGTTGGCGTTTACCTGTTCCCGCACCGAGAGATATTAATTTTATGAAAACCCCAACTAGAGTAGTAAAGTTTTGTTAGCAAATGGAAGAATTTGTCTACTTTGCGGTGTTTGACTTAACTTTGATCATATAATGGGCTCTTACGTTTCGAAGCTTTTTATCACTGTAGCAGTTGCGTTATTTGAATTTAAACTTATTTAAGAACTTTCTTGATTTTCATTTGATATTAATTTAACAATGTGACGTGCCTAAGTCAGTGCATTAGAGGACCTCAATAGAAAATACGAGTAATGTAATATGTTTAATCTTAGCAAAGGCACCGACACTCGATTTTTGTCATTATGGTATTTTTGTTATTCAGATAGAACTAATTAGTATGGAACACTGTAGTTGTACTTTCAAGTAAGTCACATCCTGTCTTTTTTGAGAAACAAAAAAAACTGGAAACGTAGGCAGTGATTTTTTATGAGATAAACAAGCAGCGCTTTAAAGCGACGAAAATTACAGATCACCTAGTGATTGAAATGAAAACACATCATGCTTTTATTAAAACAACGACACGAATTCACAGGAAAAGAGTTCAGATTATTATGACCGATGAGAGTCGCTCAGTATTTACTGACATAAAAGAGTGGCTCATAAATATGAGCGTAAGCACACACGTCACACAGAGTAAAAGATAACAGCAATAAACATTTCGTTTCAATAAAGGCTCACGTGAGCTCTGCTTGCGTTTATGACCCGATCAAGCAACTCTGAACCTCCGACAATGACTTATTTGCCGAGATATAAAAACGTTACCGAGGTTTTATGACAATCTAACAGTGTAATAACTTTCCGAAATACTATTATAAATGTTTAGTATTTTTTGGAAGATTGAAATGATAAAATTATAAATAAACGTAGTCGTTTTATAATATCTAGAATCTGGTACCTGTGGATGAAAGTCGTACCAGTCAGTTTTTTTTTTTTTTTGTAAGAGAATGTTTTAACCACCATAACCGCTAAGGAGTCCCTCAAAATTCCTTCGGTTTGCTCTTTACACCCGGAGCTGCTAAACTACTGTTCCACGGAAGCAGTTTAAAAACTTAGTACTTTGTAATAAAACTATATAATATTTACTTGGACCCATTGTACAAAATATGTTTTATTCTGTCTATAAGCCATCCATCACACATTGAGTGCCAAGTAATTTTGTAATTTGAATTTAAATTGATGTAACTTAAGTGCTATTCATTTGCATTGTATTCATTGGGTTCCTATTTCTATTTCTCATGTCGTTCGTAAATTATAAGCAAACATAAAGTTTGGCGGTGTTATGTTTTATGTGAAGGCGGGCTATACGAGTGTGGGCTTTCATTGTCTTCAAGATTTCTCAGAATATTTGATACTGTCTTTGTTATGCTTCGATATTCAGTATGATAAGTAAGACGAGACATGTATTTATCACGCTTACTGCGAAAAGCTTTCCAAGTGTATTTTACTCGGTAGACACTGCCGTTTTGTACCTACCCCCTTTGGTCCTAAAGGGCGGTAGGTATGACAAATGACAAGTGCGACACAACTGCCCTTCTATGTGAATTATCTGCTATATGATACTAAGACAAGTAGTTCTCTTCCTATCAATGATATGTATTATATAGTGAAAACGGATCTTATTCTACTTAATTTTAGCAAAGACGTCTATATCAGGTATGGTAGAGCCATGTTATACAGATAGTTCATGTCTCTCAGTCGAAATGGGCCTGAACTTTCAGGAAGGTACCACTACCTCACAGAAGGCCGACTTGTGTAGCGTGAAGGGCGAGCAAAAGTCTCAGAAGCCCAGAACCACATCCTTTCCCCCTCCTTCGATCTTCTCTTCTTAAGGCGATCCGAGTCCCTAGTCGCTGGTAACCATAGAGAGGTAATAATTCCTTGTCCTTAGTTGTCACATTTATATTGTTAGTTTGCCTCCCTCCTAATAAAAAAGAGATCTCATATTAAACTCACTTTCATTCTACTTTTATTACTTGTGAAATAAATTAATGTTATTGTGATTTGTACGCTACAAAACCCTTCCCGTAAAATAGATTAAGCACCCTAATAAACAATAACATTCTTTTATCATAATTCAGGCGCGAAGCCATTCAAATTGCATCGATACTTATTATTTTAATCGATTGAGACCGCTCGAGGTGATTTTAAATGAAATCGTAAAGCATCTAGACGCGTCATGTTTTAGTAATTGACTCGTTTCGGTTTAAATCATCGAATGGCCTGACGTTCGAGTCGAATATATCGGGTATAAATCGATCCTCCATAATTGTTTATGTGGGATTAATTGTTCGGTCGGTACGCCGGTGGCGGGACGGCGCTCTCGTACTCGTATATCACGGGCTGACGCGCGATTCAATTAAAGCAGCGACTGACAGCGCCGGTCAAACGCATAAAGTTTCATACAACGCGGTGTCATGCGGCTGCGACGATGGCTGCGGCGCTGCTGCGGCGACACGCTTTTCATATTAAATTTCGGTTTAATTTGGCATTTAACAGTCGGGTACAGGCAACTTCACAAGTTCCTGACGAGTTATGACGTGGAACTCTTTTTCTACAGGAGTTATACTTTGATTTTTCCATTAATAGAATATTTTGTTCCACTCTTTTAATCGTAAAAAGTAACCTTAGAATTCTGGCTGTCTTTTTTGACTTTAATATTAAAACACCATGACCATTTTAGTATTTTTAGAGAAAGATAACAACGAAAAGTTGTGCAGAGAAAATCCTGTGGCGAAATAGTGTTGTTGGCTGTGACGTGACATTCTATGTCGATACCGTAGCAATAACCAAACAACAAAACTTTAACTCGACTTACTGTCAAATGCGTAGTTTGCTACCGTGATGATAATGCGAGTGATAGAGTGATGAAATGATGAAAGTAGAGGTTGAGTTTAAAACGTATAAAATGATTAATTTTTGATCTTAATTGTATCTACCTTTTTTATCCGTACGACATGATGTGACCACAATTTTTAAAAGTTCGCAGTAAAATTCATACCATTTAAAAGTGTTGTCAGGGTTTTGACAAGCTTAAGCGGCTTGAATATGCCGTAGCGACAACTGACTGACAGTCAAATGCTCAGTTTGCCTCCGCTGTAACACTGCGAGTCCTGCGACTGATGTAGTGATGACTTGACGCGAGTTTGGTTATACTTTTGGCTATATCAGTAGTTGTCAGAGAGTTGTGTTACTGGATATTTAATGTAGCGTTTCTTATTTTAACGTGAATGTTTATTTGTAACGTCTATTTTGAAACGGACTGCGCGGGTGTGGAACTCTCTGCCGGGATCAGTCTTTCCTACACAATATATTTTGAGGTTCTTCAAGGCCAAAATTAACGGGCTTTTCCTAAGCAAGCACGCTCCATCGTAGACAGCATTGTTGTTTAACATCAGGCAACTTTGTGGTCAAGTACGAGCTAAAGGTGAAAATCGAATTTTATGCTGTAAAAAAGCATCGCTTTGGTTTTGAAAACACCACGTGACTATACTGTAGCGACAACAAGCAAGTAGGTATACCCTTAGAATAATTATTCTAAGGGTATACCTTTTTTTTCGGAGGAGAATGCGTTTAGGCATCATAACCGGGCTGGGCCACTGGCCGATGGTACAATCAAAAGGACAAAGAAGTATAAATATTCTACGAGTAGGTATCACAAAAAAAAATTACATGATGTTACCAACAGATTGAGTTTTATTGAGTAGGTTTTCCTGGTAATATGTACAAGACGTCTTGTAGTTGCTTACGATTATTTATAGTATTCAATTCAATGCTAAATATTCTATGGTTTCTTTATAAAGGTTATGATAGTAGCTGTTGATAGATGCGAACAAATTGATTCCTGCCCACACTACCCTGCGAAGCAATCGGGACTTAATTTAGTTTCTAGGAAGAAGATAGTATAAGTAAATAAATACGTATTATTTTTTTATTCAAACAAATGAATTTCAACAAAACTCATTTATTGAGATCTGAATAAGAGTATGTTAGTTTCTGGTATTTATTTACACATCTATATAAAAGATATTATGTAAAATAACGACTTCTGTAGAAACCTGATCAAAGTAAGGTTACAGATAACTAACTTGGTTAAGAAACAGTAGTTGTAATGCGAGCTCATATTTAGGGTTTAGTACCTAAGTCCGCGTAAAAAACGGATCCCAAAAACAAAACAGTTTAATCACAGATAACATGAAATATGCATACTGTGTATTGTATATCTGCCACTACTGACTACCGTTAACTTACCTCCCATTAAGGCTTTTAAAAATTAGCCCCTTTGAAGAAATAAAAAGGTAGGTAGCAAGGTGGCAAAAATCCTGTGATTAGCTCAGGATGTCAAGAACTGTGCATCGTTTTCTGGCAAGTTGCTTTCCCCCTCATCAATTCGTGATTTATGCATGATCCACTTCACCCTGCCAACAAAATATGCAATAGCTCCAACGTCTTGCTTCGAACAACCAATGATAGCAAACCAGAGATAAAAGTCTTGCGTTATAAGACAAAAATATTTTGTACGGAGCCGTCTCCATCCCAGGTCACTTCGCACTAGTACTGTGACACTGGCAACCAACGGCGTACTCCATGGAGCGATACAGAAAAATAAAACATTGTTTAAAATTTGACGGATTAGGCGAATGCTGAAAAATAATTGAGGGATTGGTAGGTTGGACGTTGAGTTAGGAAGACATGAGAAAATATAAGTCTTGGAATATAAGGAAATTTTATTTTATTTACCACCAACCTATCGCATATGGTGGAGGCGCGATGCTAGCATAGTTTAGGGAAAGTGATAGGGACAGTACGCGGCGAAATAATATTCGCGATCGTTATAACAGCAGAATAGGATAATTTTGCTTATTGTTGTAGAGAATTTACCAAGAAGATTCAAGATGTCGGCAAAATTCAATGGAATACGAGGGGATGTGGAAGACTTCTTGCAAGAGTTTGAAGTCATAGCTAGCATTAAATCGTGGAAAAAAGGCAGAAATAACCGAAGATAAAATTTTTATAAAGCAGTTCATAAAAAGTGTAAGACCAGAAATAAAACAATTATTTATTTCTAAAGTGTATTCGAGCAAAGGTGAGTTAAAGGCGGCTGTGCAACAAGTAAGTGAAATCGAAACGGAATCTCGATCCGAGAGGTACCAGTTGGCGATGCCATCTGAAAACTACGTTCTTCCATCGAGAAATCATGGGCAAGGTGATGAGTCTAGCCCTAGTGCGTCGCTTCGTGCAAGAGAAGACACAGCTCCTGCTGTTGAGACTCATAGATCAACATACACCACACCGTCTACTGGGTTTCCTCAGCAAGGAAGATCATTTTCTTCGCGCTATAATTTTCGAAATGTAAATAGACCGGATTATCATCAGGCGAATAATCAACGATCAGATTATCGTCGGTTGAATAATCAACGACCTGTGGAGCTGAGCGGAGCGTCTCGCGCTGGAGGACGGCAGGATGCTGTTGCATCTTCCACAGACAGAACATTTAAATTATTGCGTTTATTTAAAGATCCATGCATAGTGGTAAGAAGATTGAATAATTTGAATTATTTAGTCAGGAAATATAATAATAATCGGAGTAGATTGCAATTAGTTCATGTGAACAGGATGAAAAGGTTTTTTAGTAGGAGCCAATTGTGAATATGAATTTTATCTTTGTTTGTATATTTGTATATATGTAATGTTTTGTAAATATTAATATAATAAATGTGTTTCATATGGAGCGCTACTGCTGTGAAGTTGTGGAAAAATAGAAGTTTGTTACCGGAGGAGCTGTGCTACCCTCCGAGATACAAGTTCAATATGGAGTGCAACATCGCAGCACGTCTTTGATGAAGAAGGGCCGTTTTTATAAAGGTGTATCGCTGCTGTGTAGGGTGTTTGAATGTTTAAGCATTGTTGTGGTAATTTCTCTGACAACAATCCTTCATTTCCTATAAGGAGGAGGAGGGGATTTAGTTGGTCTCCAGCTGTTGGATGAAGTTATTACTGGCGGTGTTTGAGATTGCAGAGGAGGATTGACACAGTGACCCTGTCTCTCCCATAGGGAAGAAGGGGATGGTCGAATAGATCATCAACTGTGTTGGTGGGTTAGGCAGAGGATAGTTGGATAGGCTATCAACTCTGATGGTTAATTTAAATTTTTTTAGCTTATGCAAGGGTTGTAAAGGGAGGTGTTGATCAATCGGCCCATACTCATGACGTATCCCGTGTTGCGATGTGCCCTTTGATTTATAGAATTAATGGTTGTGTAAAGCTGAGATTAGGGATATCAGATAGGTTTAGTTAGGTAGCGTATATGCCATCGGTAGGCTTTTTGTTAGGTTTTTGCCTAACGAACCCATCGCAGAGGTGAGACTTCGTGTTGATCATTATTTGAAATTTAAGGTTTTGAATTTTATATTAATCATGGACTTTGGCTGTAGAGTTATGTTTTTTTTGTTTGCGCTTGATTATTGACTTGCCTCTATCATGGGTGGCTTTTTAGTAAAAGGCATGGCATATAAGATATCCTAACACTGTCTTTAAAAAAAAATTGTTTTCTGATTCAAGGGCTTCAAGTGGAGAAGGTCGTTGGAAGCAGAACCACTGCAGTAGCCAGGGGACGGTCATCAATGAACTTTGATGACTGAAGTTGAACCATAGGCATCTCTCCTGGGCAGTGCCTCGACCCTCAACGGAGCGGCGGGGAGATGTGACACTGGCAACCAACGGCGTACTCCATGGAGCGATACAGAAAAATAAAACATTGTTTAAAATTTGACGGATTAGGCGAATGCTGAAAAATAATTGAGGGATTGGTAGGTTGGACGTTGAGTTAGGAAGACATGAGAAAATATAAGTCTTGGAATATAAGGAAATTTTATTTTATTTACCACCAACCTATCGCAGTACCGTATGAACCGACTGGAGTTTCGCTTACTTTTACGACATATTCCCTCCTCCTTCCATTCCAGAGAAGTTCCTCAACGCTTGCCGACTCCTAGTGCTCAAATGAAAGAAGCCTCACGCGTGGAATTCCATCTCTTTAATTAAAAATTTTCTTTCTTATTTCTCTGTTTGAAACGAGATGTTCGTTATAAAATAAATGTTAAACGTATCTAGTAAAGAGTTCTGAAACATAGACACGAATAAGATCATTGATAAATTATTCATTCTTGTGGCACGACCGCTCTATTTACCACAATAAAAACGCCCAGTGAAAAAGTAGTACATATGTTTGTACAACGACTGCTTTGATTTAGATCATGATTTGGTGTGTTTATTATTGTTAGGAAAAAAAAACAATTAAGTAAAATTTGCAAAATTAAGGTTTCAGAATTAGTCGTTTCCTACTCCATACGAGTATAACGTCAAAATGTAGCGTAGTGCAAGTGTCATAGTCTCAGGCAAATTCAATAATACTGTTTCTAACCGTGATAACTTCAGTCATCTAACGATTTGAAGTTGTCCAATTAGAGGATGTGCGATTAAAATTTATAGAAGTTGTTGTGTAACGAGGACCTTATCTACGTTTGGCACAATCTAGCGCAGTGTTAATTACCGTCCCTCCCAAAGTTGGTATAGTAAAGTCTGACATTTAGCTGGATAAGGCTGGGTTCAAAGCCTATCGCGGTCGCTGAGATTTAAATATCTACTGTTGTTTTAGGACAGTGTACACATGACGTTATGCTAAGAAAACATATTAATTGCAAATGACCGTTTGCGAATCGTAAAGGACTGATTTGGATAGGTTAGTTACTAGGGGACTGGGTGATGGGGACACATTACGCAGGCCTCATAACAGCAGGGTCTACGAAACGCCTGTATGTTTACGCAATTCCTACCTACTGAAATAAGACAAAATTGAACTAAGTCTACATTAACCCTAAGACTTGATTACACACCACACTTTCAATATTGCAAAATTGGGCTCCAGTGACCAAACTATCACCATGCTAAAAATTACACCGATCCATTGCTCTGTTGCGAAAGACAAACCAAAAAACTTCATCATCTAGGAATTAAAAGTAGCATAATATTCCTTTCCCAACGTCTACTCTACCTTTCATCAAATACTTATTACAGACAGGCAGAGTTTAAAGTTTCACATTTCAAATATCCAAAATTTTTGGAATAAGCTCAGAAGTACGCATGTTTAGGGTCCAACAAACAAGGGTAGTAAAGTCAACACATGTTACGTTAAAAACTAACAAAGTACACGAGCGCGGACGCAATAGTTACTTAGTTACCTAACAATTTGAATTAGTTAGGTAGTGGGCGTGATATTAAGTTATCGGGTAACGTCTTGGCCCTCGGGGGTTGTTAAATCTCGCACGGATAATAAAGTGGACCGTATTTACGAGAGCTCGTTGGCAAGTTATAGGTCGATTGGATTAGCTTGATACAGAGTTCGAACACACGCCCGGTAACTTGTGTGTTCAGACTGTCGCTTACCGAGGGATGTGTCGGCCCTTTAATGGTGGAACTTTAGATTAACTAACGCTTGGCTTTTATTGTTTAGTAACGTGTTTGTAACGTTGTTTTGATGGTGAATGATCAGGTATTGGTACAGGTTGATTACAGAATAATGGGAGACTTTTACGTGCAAACAATTTTGTGAGGGAATTGTTATTGTAGATACGCAAATGTTGCTCCTTTTTCCTAGCGTTTTGTACTGACCTAGTCAGGGTACACTTGCACTGTGATCCAGGATTTCGAGATCTAATTATTACGAACGACTGCCACCGATCTTCGTAACTCTTATTAATAGGGACACTAGACCAATAACATGGCTACACAGTCATTCGGCTGTGCAGCTTACCTCCTAAATCCATAGCCGAGATTCGAGTAGCAATAATTATACCAAAACTATTTTATGAACAGAATAAATAAATCATAAAAATCAATATTCGGGATGCGACTGGAAATACAAAAATTATTATTATTATTATCGACAGAATAATAAAATATTCAAGTTCTTAATAGAATCATAACATTCACCCGAACTTACATTTAAACACAATGCCGTGGTAAGAAAAATGTAATGAGAAAATAATATTTTGCAAGTCCATAGCTTTTATTTCCTTCTCAGTCCCCGTCAGTTTTTTCTTATTGGACGGAGTTCTCGCCACATAGAGTCCTTTTTAATAACCCGGTCGTGCACCGCCTGCATAAGTTAGGCGTGTAGTTGGTTCTATTAAATCCTCTTAGACGTACTTCCGTAAAATTCGAGTGTTTGGCTTTAGATCTTTTTGCTACCAATCATTTCCCTGTATATAAAAAAGTTACTGGCAATACTCGAAAATGTGATGAGATACCGGGATTGACATAATAAGTCAAATATTATTTGTTTGTATGCCGTTGAAATAATGTTACCCGTGTAATATTCTTATTTCAACACGTGTTGTCAACTTTGGGAGCATGAAATATTTAAATACTGGTAACTGGTAGTTCCTACAATTAATAGCCTGATGTGGTCTGCACAGGTACAATTTAAAATCTTCTTACTCAATCTAATTTGAACTATGTATCCAAATATCCTCAAATCAATAATCCGTTTAGTACAGTAAACATACATCCAGACATCTGCATATACCTACAAAATATTCACAGAATTTTTATTCATAATTTTTTGTATAATGAGTTTGTTTTCACGTCAGAAGTTGAGATAAACGCATTATAAAGCTCATTAGTTGCACATTTTAATAACCGAGTTCGCGCCGTCTACGTCTGCATAAATAGGAAGCAGCTCTGTTATGGCTTCTATTAAAACCTTTTACGTTTCGTCGGGTGGCGCCCAATTTCGTCATAATGCCTAATTAGTTTTCAAAATAGGAAGAGCTCATTTCCCGTCTCGTAACGTTGCACTTGGATTTAAAAATAAAGCTGGCCAGAGGAAATTGACGGAATAAATTTAAAAATAGAGTTCCAAAAAACAAGCAATTAGCGCAAAAAAAAAGGTTTTTGGGAAACCTAAAAATAGCTGTAGAATCTTCAGAAGAGTCGGTTGCCAGTTACAATACAGGAAGAAGGAGACATTGGTACTTAGATTGTTTTACGGGTCGTCATCGGCCGTCATAATGTAAAAGCGGCCTAAGAAATCACGAAAGCTTTGCAGTTTTGTAAAAACTTCATGCATTGGATATTAATCTGAAAATTGGTTGTAAGAATTTGACAGAATAGGATAAGTTGATGTACTGCTGAATGTACATTATTGCTGTCCTAAAAAATAAATGAAGCCTGTCAGAGCATAAACATTACTTAGACATTTCTTTATACGTTTGTTTACGGCCAAACATGATGTTGCCAGTTCTACGAAATTCATCACAATAGCTCGTAAACATGATATATAAGGAGCCCGACGGTAGCCGCTACTGCGTAATCTTAAGAAGGACACTTTATAGGCACTAAATTATCTTCTTTAAGACTTTAACACTTGTTTATTAACTTGTGGAAAGTATGTGAAAAGTACTTTGAGATGTTGCTTACATTGATATATTATGCACACTATTCTGGGAGTTTAGAGAGGTACAATGTTGCATAGTGTCATTATTAGCCTGTTTAGCATTTACGAAGATAGGGTAGGTATTGTTTGTTTAGAAATAAAACCCAGAGACTGACGGACAACGTACAATTATTTAAGTCGATTAGTCTGGATGTGTAAAACTCTACACCTTAGTTCTATTCGTGACATAAATGAGCAATAAGGTAGGTCTTTAGATGTTTCTTCCTAGTGGAGGTTAAATATAAAAGTAACTGACCATAATTTTGGAAAGAACAATACATAATTCAGAAATTATATTATAGAAGTAAATTAAAATTCTTATAGCACTGTGTTTGTAATCAGAATCAACGAAGTTACCACAAATAAATACGTACTTCAACAAAATGTTTATCATATAAATATTGGTCCTCTTTGAGGAGGTGAATGAAGTTCGATCTGTCACCTCGTCGGGAACAGGGGGACAGATCGAACATTTTTGTCCGATCTGTCACCCCAAGGGGACAAAGAAGGGTGACAGATCGGAATAATTCGATTCAAACCCTCGACCATTGTCACATAGGGGCAGGGTCACTACCAAATGCGCCATTAGGTTAGTCTAATCTAAGCTATTGATGAAGGTGGTTTTACGGAAAATTCGAAACCTAGTGAAGTGAGTGTAGTAGTGGTTGAGCCATGCTGTTTTACAGTACGAATGGGCTCGTCCGGGGAAGTACCACCCTCTCACATAACACCAGCGTGAAATAATAGTGACTACTATTGCTTGTGTGTCGCCTGGTTTGTTAGAGTGCCGGAGACCCACACGCCCCCTTAAAAGGCCGGCAACGCATCAGCGATCCCTCTGGTGTTGCAGATGTCCATGGGCGGCTGTGATTGCTTACCATCAGGTGAACCGCCGGCTCATTTGCCGCCTCTGACGTAAAAAAACCTTAATTACGTCGTAGGGTTAATAAATTACTGCAATAATAGCGGTCATAATGTTCTACCGGACGCTTAAATTATCCCTGGTTCAACAAATGCCTTGGCAAGTATCGGGTTTGCAAAATCTAATTAGTGTGCTATCAACAGTTAGGACAGAAACGGTTAAATCTCAATATTGAAAAGTCGTGATCCGGTTCGCATGAAACTAGTGATGGGAAAGTCGTTCTCTTAAGTAAGGAAAAACCGTAACGAGACCAAAAAACCGATGATGTCGGTACCGTAACGATTGAACTCAGAGTACAATGTATATTGTACTCTGAGTTCAATTTATGTTCTGTGTTTGGATGTTTATTTTTATTTCAGTATAATATGTACATATTATTATATTTGTGCTATTAAAGTGATTTTGATGCCTATGACACACATGCTAAGCTCCTTACTTTAGGCTCTAATCAATGTAGATATGCGACTTTTTTTGATATGTATTATCAATTTTATTAAAACAATTGAGTTAGTTCATAAATATATGCTATATTTATCTCCCAATTCAGTTTAAAATAAGTCAATCATTTAGTAAAAAAAAGAATGCTAAACTAACTAACAGTAAATTGTCAAGTGTATGAAAAAAAAAATTTAAAAATAGTACCGTGGCTTAGACTAACTAAGCCAATGTCATCTCCAAATAGAGGTAAATTGTTTCATAGCCACATAACTTTTGATGTTAATTTATATTTATTTCTACACAATAATACAAATAGTAGTTTTCAAATAATTACAATACATTATTTCCCACGCACAGAAAAGGAACTATTCGAAAATCCTCAAAAAAGCACTTACCTTTTCTCTCCATAAAAGTAAATGGAGGCTTTCAGTCCCGCCGTGTGACGTCACTAGTCCGCCGCGCGGCCCAATGACAGGTGATCCGCCCCGAGACTAATTGCCGGCTACTTGTTTATTTACGTACTCCTATTAAAATGCCTTGGGCATGTTTTCAGACAAACCATTACCCTAATAGTCAGTTGGTTGGACCGTTCTCGATCCGTTGAAAAATCTATTTCGTATCGCATTTATCTTTCCCGGTATTTACTGTCAAAATAAATAGGTTTTTCGAAATCGTGCAGGTCATTTGTTTCTTTGCGTTATTTAGAGCTAGTTTCACTACCTACAGGTATTATGTTCGTGATAATTTGTCTGTCAAAAAACAATGATTTTGTCTTAAATTAACTTGGTTTAAACGCCAATGGTGAAACTGGCCATTAAAATACCGTTTACAAATTTTGGCAAGTTCAATGCTTACAACTTTTTTAAGAGCTTTGGTACGTATAAAAGGAGAACCAGGCGGTTTGTGTCATGATTATGAGACGAAAATATCAGACTGGTGCTAATTTCAACACAATACCTATCAAAATTAAGCGTTCGGGAAGTCCATAGATAGAACTAGGTAATTTAACATGTTTCTTTCTTCATTAAAATACATAGAATTTGAAACGCTCAGAATAAATCCTCGAAAACAAAAGAAAACGCACTGTTTTAACCACAAATAAACCAGAAAGTATTTTTTAATTTAAATTCATTCTCATCTCTGCGTTCTATTTTCATTACTTTTATTACAACTTGCTTGCTTGTCGAGACATTTGGTTTAACGAGCTATAAAACGTGCCTTCAATTGCATCGCTTTATCAAACCTGCTTGAGTGAAATTAGGATTTCTCGTATCCATTTAGGTCACGTTCGTGCCCGAGGTGCCTGCATCAAAACAGACCTAGTGGGCGTCGAGGAGTGATTACGTTCTGTTTCCGCCATATTCTAATGGACGTCATGGTTATAGGTAATATCCTCGGCTTATAGTGCGGACACGCCATCTCACTCATCTCACGCACTCTCACAAAATCAAAAAAAATTACAAACGAACACAAAACAATGGCTTTATTCCAGATTTTTTGATTATTTGAAGTGAAATGAAAGTAATTAAAAATGGCGTGAATAACAACAAAGCGTTGTGGGTATTTTCGTGTGAGGGGTCATAAGTGTGTTATTGTCGAGTTATTTGCTTATTCGTTGAACCGTGGCTTTTATTGTGCTTAAACCGGCCTAAAAATTCATGTTTTTTATGATAACAATCATTTAATTTTAGAAACACTATTTACAATTGCAGAATTAATTTTACTTTTTTCGAATTTCTAATAATATGCAATAATTCGTCATTAATTTAGCAAAAACAAATATTGCAAATTAAAGATTCTTTCTTGCATAGGTAAGAGGTCGCAAAATATCAGCTTGAGTAATACCTAATTCTCTATACGTAGTATATTATAATATACTAAACACAAAGTAATAATCTGGTTTCAAAGACCATCGTAGTATTTGTGACGTAGGTTTTTCAACTATTAAATAAAAGTAGGTAATTCAAATGTTCAATAGACTAATTATACACATAATTACGACAGAGATCCAAAATAAAATAGAAAACCTTTGACTTACCTTTAACAGCCGCTTCTATGATCTCAATATTTCTCAGCGTCAGCAAAACTGGCTCCACCACCAGACTCAGCCTCAAGGCGCCCTTCTCCTGATGTCTTTCAGTCAAAAATATTGCATATGTGCGCACACGCAGCGTAGGACACTTAAACTCGAGCGAACTTTCCACCAAGACCGTCGCATCGCTGAACCGCAGCGAGTTCGAAGTTCCGAACCGAACCGCCACTCCTATATCATTCAAATCACCTTTCAACACCCTCCGTATCTTCACTCGATAAACCTTAGTACTATTCACAGAACTGACACCAAACACTTTTCCGGTGAACACGTATTTCGATATCAAAGTCACCCGCTTTAAAAGAACCTTGTCGTACGCGACAGTATTGCAGTTGCGGGTGATATTCGCGCGTTTCAATAAATGCACCTCTGTCGTGGCGTTTACCGCCAAAGTCAATACTAGGGCGAGCAACCGCATGATGGACTGCAGAAAGGCGAGCACGACCACTTCCGTCAGCGTCGACACGGGTTTTCGTATAGGATCGTGTAAATCTACGGGATTTGTTGAGTTGTGCGTGCGCGCCGTGTCGGGGCGCGCCGTAGGCTGTCGCGCCAAGCTGGCTCGCACCCACACACTCCAGATCGTTCACCTACCCTACATATTTACATACTGATTGGTCCCGCGTAAATAACACCACGCTTGTAATAGGACACCCGGTGATTGGACACGACGTTTATCGGGACACCATCTTGATTTGTCTTCTGGCGTCATTATAGAAAAGCCATCTGTTACCTGGACGTCTCTATAAAGTGTAATAGTACGCGCAACAGTGATCTACTGGTCGGGACACTGTTACAGATATCATTTTGATTTATGCGCAAAGTATATTATAAAAATGGCGAGGAGTAGGAGAAAAAAACCTTTTTCTTTTTGAGTATTGAAATTGTTTACTTCGATCATACTAATCGCTGAATTACGCTAAAAACTACATATATAACGTATTAGGTTTTTTTATACAAGTACTGGTATATTCTAAAAGATTATCTAGTACTAGATGCTAAACTAACAATGACTACGAATTATTTTAAAAGCACTAATAATAACGTTATTTTAATACCGAGCACTATATAATAACAATAACATAATAATTCTAATTTAAACTTATGAATAACTTTATATTGTTTCTTTGTTTATTACATTTTCTTTCGCAACATACCTTAGTCAACATCTAACCTTACCCATATTTCCTAAACAGTTAACGCATTGGGTGTAACAGATTATTATTACCATTACTTTCACTTTCGCGCGATGTAATTGCATAGCAGATAGACACTTGAATCACAATCATACCTACACAAACTCATAAAACACAGCCAACGCATTTCCTGCAAAATAATGGGCTTAACAATATTACTCGTGCATACGCCATTTGATTCTGCCCGGGTGCAGCCTCTATAGCGCGGATTATCTCTTGCCCGACCAAAAATTATTGTCAACCAAAGCACTATCGGCCGAACTACATCTATAAATCGCAATCGAATTGTACACTTACATAAATACTAAACGCAATGTTTTACACACCAGATGAACATTATTACTCAATAACCAACTTAATCATTAAAATAATCAACTATTATAAGTATCTACTTCATCACACATAGTTCAGGTCATCAGTTGTGGCGTCATTTTCCAATATGTTTATCTAGCCACAGAATAAAAACAGAGTCAGATATCCAAGCTTACGCTCTCCACTTGAGAACTATTCTACTCTAGTGGTTACTCGTTTTAACCAGCCCACTGCCACTTCACGTTTGCACTGTGGTCATAACTTGAATTGAAAGAGAAGATAATCAAAGTAGGTACGAATATTTTCTCTCTAGATTCTGGTTCCGTTGTTCTCGTTGGCTGCAAAAGCATTGTAAGAAACCAGCTATATATTTAAAAACTAGCTGTGCCCGCGACTTCGTCCGCGTGGAATAGTGACTTTTCGGGCAGCATATTTTAAATAACAAATACCGTCCTTTGGGTAGCTAAAAATTTTACTTTACAGTATGCTTCTCTGTAGGTATACGATATGTGACGTATGGCCATCGGGAATGAAAGCATACAGGCTCCTAGGATTGCTAACCCGTGTCAGAGCCACATACAACTGACCGTGCGAGAAACAGCTGATACTTAGATCTACACCCACAACTTTCATCGTCTGACCTTGGACTTTATTAATTGTCATCGCAAAACATAGGCTGACTGCAAAAAGTGTTAAGATGTGTAAACTAATCGTACAAATTTTATGAAACAAAAGAAAAATTAATTGATAACCTGAGCTTATAAACTTGTACTTAAATAAAGAAAATCAAGAAAAGAATTGCCTAACCTATACCAAATACTTATAAATTATTCATATATACAAACCCTAAATAAAAAATTAAGATAAGTATACCAAAAATCAAGGAAAGAAATGCCTAACCTATAACAAATGCTTACAATATTTATTTACAAAATTAAGAAAGACAACCTAACCTAAAAACCCTTAAATATAAATAAATGAAATATCCAAACTGTCAGTATTCAAGTAAATCGCAATAATCGAATGCAACTACCTATTCGCCATACTCTCAGCGCGCTTTATATACGGACGCGCAGCTCAGGCGCGAGGCGTGTACCTTTATATTGACATAACTTTTTTATTTATGAACCGATTGACATGAAATAAACACTAAATGTTAAGTGAAGCTTACCACAATATATTAGTGAAAACCGCATCTCAATCGAATAAGCCGTTTCTGATATTAGCGTGCACAAACACACAGACAAACAGACAAACAGACAAACAGACAAACAGACAAACAGACAAACAGACAAACAGACAAACAGACAAAAATTTTTTTAATTACAATTTCGGGTTCGGTATCGATATAATAACAACCCCTGCTACTTTTTTTTAATATATTTCCATTGTACAGACACCACTTTTCTACAAATTTATTATATGTATAGATAAAGTCACCGGTTTAGTAGTTAAATATGTAAAAAGATATTAAGTTGGGGTGCAAAATTACATAATCACGCGTCGCTTGCACACAAAGAGATGATATATTACAGCTAAACCAACTAACGGAGAACTTAATTCAATCAATCACGGGTAATGACACTGATTGTGAGTAAAAGATCCTTTTGCATAGGGCGGTTATTAAGTTTATCGATAAATAAACTTTTTGCGTTACAATCTGGCGGCGGTGTGCGCCACAGAAAATCATTAGCGAGACATAAAAAATCAATTTGTTTCTTGCGTTCCAGCCTGTGCGAGTCGACGAAACAAATATCTCTTACGGAACATAATTTGTAAAAGTCAATTACGGACGATTTGCGCAACTAGGCTCTGAGAACCAATCAGTCCTTCATTTCTGACTCTTGTAAATGAATTGACACCAATAAAGTTAAGACTTTTTTCTTTACTTTGTGGTCTTATATGGCGCTATGCCAACTTTCCAGAATAATTTGGCTATTCATCATCATCATTTATCATGAAACATAAGAACCGCATGTTTCAGTGAAAAAATAATGCCGACTTTCTTTACTTCGAATCAACGGTAAAACCATTTTAAGTTTTATTTCTATTGCTTATTGAATCTGATCGTCGGTACCTGATTTCCTATAGGTATTATAATTTTATTTAAACTATAACAAAATCATTTCTTTAGGCGATTAAGGTATGATTACAAGAACGGAAAATTTTAAGCACATATCAAGGGATAAGAAAACGACCTTTTCTAAATTAGAACACCAGACCTTATGTGTTCTGAGCAGCTTTTCCAGTTTTGACCACGTTACTTTTAATCATAATTATTTATACCAATAATTTGTGGCACTTAACGATCTTAATACTATCATAAACAGGTACTTGCCATAGGGCCTGTAAGGGCATAGAAAAAAACGTATTCACTGTCATAATATACAGTATGACAGGAAATGCGAGGGACATATTTAAATACCAAATAGTTCATGCTTCCATATAACAAAATAAGTATAAATCAATAAAAACTCGGGTAAATATCTGTCAATAACCTTAGTCGAGACCTGAAAATCCGCGTTACGTGCGGGCACTCTTCCCTTCACAGTACCTATTTCGTGCACTCGTTCATTACAAATTATTGTACTCGCGTACAATTTGAGTTTGAGGCGTAACCGGACGCTCAGCACACGGGATTTTTAGGTAGTTCATGCATACTAGGATAATTATGAAAAAAAATTAAGGATATAATATTTTTTATAGCGACTTGGATTCTAAATCGGATTCTGAACACTCTCCTTAAATATGTCCCTTGGGTTACCTAACACGCTGTATATTTTGATGGAAAATTAGTACAGTGTTAACCTTCATTGAAATAGATGTTGGCAGTATTAATTTTTTGCGAATTTTATTAACCTACTAGCTGACCCGGTGAACTTCGTATCACTTAGTTTGATAGGTAAGAACAGTTTGTATGGGAAAATTAAATTCTCGTTCTTAGTATTTTCCTCGAAATTTTTCCATATTTTCTCACAGTTTAAATGTTCCCAGGACTTCCACGAATATTTAAAGACTAAAATTTGTCAAATCGGTTCAGCCGTTTTCGAGTTTTAGCGAGACTAACGAACTTATATAGAAGATATGAGCCTTAACTAGTACACTAGATGACAAAGCCGTTCCCACAGGGAATTCTAAATCTGTGTCTTTGAACAGAACGCCTAGCAACCTTTACCGGTCAACGCCACCTTAAGGGGGGTCGACCCACGCCTGCTATTTCCTCGCGCTCACTTGTAAGCAGCGAGTCACTGTTTATAAACAAACAGATACCCACTTAATCCTTTTGAGTAATTTATTACACGGATGAGGAGCTGCAGAAAAATCTTTAGCGATTCCGTTGAGACAGCTATGCAAATATTCCATTTTTATATAAATAGCGGGGTAGTAACTGATGCTTTGAAACTGTCTTCATTCGTTTTTCTCTTGCTAGTTGCTACTTGCAAAGGGCAGCTTCTTGAGTTGAGATGTTTTTCACAAAAAAAAAAGAAATTTATAATACTACATTTCTGTCTTGTTCGCGAAATAATGTGACATAGTGATGTCAACATATTTCTATGTATCACCCCATCATCAAAGGGGCTGTGAAATATTCTTAAAACATTTAAGCCCTTTTCCTCAGTATTTTTATAATCAATAAATAAATTAGTAGAGGTATAAAACTAAATTGTCGCAGAAGCACATTGTCACTCTGTATTCAAAATAAACTTTTGCGAAACACATTAGTTGACAAAATATTTAAAAGCATAGTATTAAATACTTTGTGACTTTCTCATTAACAACCAAATAAAAATTAATTACAAAATTCCAAAAGCAAACAAAAATTAAAAAGTGGCAAAGCACCCTATTCATTCAGACTGATGTTAACATAAGGGCCATAAAATTAAAATTCATGCCTACAAAGGCGCTCTAGTGGAGTTGCAATTAATATGAAAATCTCTGGACAATATTTATGACAGTGGCAGAGGCGAAATTATTGCAGAGTTTAATATTTACTGACGTCCCGTATTTTACACGTCGAGGGGATTACGTGCGAAATATAAACGTAAGCTGCGTTATCCAAATTTAATGGTCGCTGTTTTGACACTTGATCATTGGAGTTTCCTGAAATGGCTCGTTGCGAACGTAAAGTATAATAGCCACCGTTTGTTACTGTCGACAGGTTACACTTGTCGGGCGCAGGCTTATTTACGACTGCCATTGCCAGTACACGCTTTCGACTCCTTGCAACGTCCAATAATGCGGAATCCGCCACGGAGCAGCCGACTGCAGGTATTAGTCGGTAAGGCAATAACGTCAGTGTGACGAGCGCCGGCGATATTCTGCCTCCAAAGGCGCCCACCGCGGAGCCCGGACAAGCGCACTATTGCATTCTGTTGGTGCATCGCAAACGACATAGCGCGTAACCCCATCTCGACTTCTACGTATAATTTCCCACATGCGAGTAGCGTTTACTCTGCGACTGCTCACGGCAGCCAGTGAAATACGAGCACCTACGTTTACGTTTTCAAATAATCCTCTCCGCTGGGGAATTATAACCCGTGAATAAACATAAAAGGCCGCGGCAGCAGGCTGTAATTCCGCGGTGGAAATGTCGTAAATAATTGTCGTAGCCTTCGCGCTAATTCCTCGCCAAGAGTGAAATCTATGGGATCGCTCGCTACATAGCACAAAAAGCTACCTGTTGCGCTGTTTGCGTGAGCTTAGAATTTTATTACGAAAACTATTTTAAAAACTGTGTAATTGAAATTCCGCCGGCATTGTCTCTCGTCCGCGTTGACACTTCACTGCAGGTTTAAGCGAGTACCAGTAAAATAATGAAACTTGGCAATCTCTGAATGGCGTCATTGTTTTAAAATTAAGGCAATATACAAACAACACTTCAAAGGCTATAAAGGCGCTCATAATCTCGCGTCGAGGGGATCGCCCAAAGAACCTAAGCTGTAATTGTAAGTTTAGCTATAAGTGTTATAAGATTCTTACTTTCATTACAATAGTTCGTTTATGAACCTTGTAAAGTTGTCTCATGTTTTCAAAAACTAAACTAAACTAGAGTAGTTTCAGCAAGTTTGTAGCCAAGTTACTTGTGGGTTAAACAGTAATTATTTACTTCGTAAAAGTACCCGTTTACATAGTGAGCGTACATGAACATCCCGTAGGGTTGTCTTCAAAGATTTGTCTAGTGTTATTTGTCCTTAAAGGCAAAAACTAATATTTTTATTATATTTTTGTCAGCCTTCAGTTGTTCGTCCATTTTCTTTAAAATACTTTAATGCGTCGGTATTTGCTGTACCTACAATATGGTATTTTTTCCACAATTTTATGGTAATAAAAATAAAATATAGAGGCCATTGTCGTTTATCAAAGATAGGCTGGGCATTTAAACAATGCTTCATCCGATATAAAAACGAATGTAGATACCACACGACTATCTTTCTTTCAAAGTTATCAAAAAATAAAACATTTGGCTATGATACTACTATTAGATGTTGTGAGTGCTAAAATCACGGTTTTATAACTCAGAATTTTATGAACAGTTACTCCAACGAGATGTTCAGAGGAAACATTACTTAGAAATAAATATTTTAGTACTTTTGGATATAAAGATATACGAATTGTCCTGTTAGTGTTAGATAAATAAATATAAATATGAACAAAACGTTATTATAATAGGATAAGTGACATATTAAGTTTCCTTAATCGATCATTAGAAACAGTCAAGGCATATGACCTCTCCTAAAGAGAGAGGGCACTCATTACTCGTCGATATCATATGCCTCTAGGTCCTCTAGGACCTCTAGGTCTTGGTTTCAATTGCCGCCAAGGGCCAAGTGATCTTGTTGGTAGTAAAACTTTTTTAATCTCCCTCAGATCAAATCTGCCTCAATATAATAAATTAATAGTACACTGCTGACCAGTGGGCAGTGATATCAAGCGGGCAGCATGACTGTTAAACTGAAAAATAAATTATTTTCATATTATGTGTACTCGTACCAGAAGATTCCTCTTTATTTACTCCCAGTTATAACGCCTTGCTTCCAATACATAAAACATACCAAATATGTAACACAAAAACAGTAAGCTACAACTTCACTTCGGGGGAGATTGAGCAATTAAGTATGTTCTACATCTATCAGTTATCGTAATACTCTGTCGTGCTCAGTTCAATAAGCATGGCTAAATTAATAGTATAAGCTACCCGCCCCAGTTTTCTCACATGTCCAACTTGTCCAAGTAAGTAGTAAGTTTTTGATTGACGTAAAATATTGACAGCTTTGGAACAGTTTGTTTTGGAAAATAAAACTTGTTTTTACTAAGGCGGAGGCGTTTTTATTACTCTTACTAAGGCGGAGGCGTTTTTATTACTCTATGTTACTACTTTACTTGCAATTTCTCCGATATTTTCTCCATGAAAATCTTCCACGGACTTGACTAATTAAAAAAACAATAATCTTATTA
Organism: Mecyna flavalis; assembly: GCA_949319885.1. NCBI lineage: Eukaryota > Metazoa > Arthropoda > Insecta > Lepidoptera > Crambidae > Mecyna > Mecyna flavalis. The sequence continues at coordinate 9,821,557 of OX439426.1, forward strand.
GTGCAGCTGCCTCTAGTAATACATTTCGAATTAATTTTGTCTTCGCAAAATTCGATGTCGCACAATCGATATGCAATATCCGATAATTAAACATTGCTCACCCGTCTGATATTAAAGCGGTTTAAACATTCAATAGAGGAATTATTTATTTATTATATTATCAACTATTTTTCGCTCGCGGCTTCACCTGTGTTGATAAAAAGTAACCCACAGTCATGTTATTCTGATGTAAAACATATTACTGTAACGTTTCATCCAAATCTAGGGTAGCTTTTAAGTAGCAAACATCTATCCATCCTCACAAACTTTATGTAAGATAAAACAAAAATAACACATAAAAAAAATAAAAGCTTTATGTACTTACCTAAATTAAAGCAATGAATTTTCTTGACTTTTGAACGCGGGCGGGAGTGTTTTTTATACTTGGTCAGTTGGCAGGCAGGCACGCAGCCCACCTGATGGTAAGCAGCCACTGCGGCCTATTCCATTGAGGGACGATTCACCTTTTATTTTTCCTCGGAGGAGAATGCGTTTATGCACCATAACCGCATGGAAACGTCCCTCAATGTGCTGCCAGACTGTAATATCATAATACTGACAAAATCGACTGTTTACTCAATATTAATCAAATTATATTATGTCCGCAGTCTGGTTTTTTGTGTCGAAGCATCAGTTGTCTTGTCACCCCTAACGGCGCACGCTCCGATCGCGGCAGAACATGTTAGCGCCAACTGTCTGCTCCGCAGGATGTCACAGCGGTAATTAAACATTCCTCACCCGCCTGATATTAACCCGTTTGAAAATTCTAACTATGTCGTACACTAGGCTCTCTATGAAAATGTTATGCAGTACGCGACATACAGCTAAGTGGTTAGACGCTCTCTCGTAATATCCGCACGGAATGCCGCTTCCTTGTAATTTCTTAATGAGGAATGTTAGTGCTTCTCGGTTCTCTAGATAAAGCCAATTAGGTTTACTTGTACAAATATTATTTACTACTAATAGTATTTAAGTGCGAATTAAACGCTGTAGAGGCAAATATTAAATTGCTGGAACGCCTTTCAGATGCTAATCTATGAGGACGCTAAAAAGCTGTTAATTAGTTATTTGAATAGTTACTCTATAGGTTGGTGTTTTGACATCATTGAGTTATATTAATAACACTTTTAATCCCTTTACTTTTTAAATTTACACAGTGGAACGACCCTATGTAATAAATAAATATCTCTTTACATTATGTTTGACCTTACCCAAGGTCTAGAGTCCATAATATGTCTGTTCCATACTCGTAATAGCATCAAAACCGCCTCATCAGTTTAGGTGTCACAGACGGAGATAGTTATTTTAAACATTTTAATATTCGTATAGATTTTCCATCATAAAATATAGATTATATTATATCCGTCACCAACTGAAAGTTCATTTATAATTCGTAGCATCAGTATAGGTACGATCGAGGTCTCCCGCGCGTGATCACTTTTGGAAAAATATACCGTGCACGCGCATCGTGACTTCTTAGGAGCGGCGCTTGTAAACGTGAAAATACTGCACAGGATTTTAGCCTTTAGGGTGATCACGCGCGGGTAACCTCGATAGTACCGGAAAACCCCACTTTACCTACAGTAGGTACCGAAAATGTTTTATTACAGTTACAAATGCGTAATATGCGTATACGAGTATACACACCGCAAATGTAAGGATAGGTACAGATCAGACGGTTGTATCACGGCCCTAAATAATTGAGTAGGGTGGGTAAGCTCGTAATAACCGGATCGCTCGAGCACCGTCGGGCCTTAAACTTCCCTTTGTCAACGGTCCGTTTTTGTAATTCGACCGGGTACCCTGATACTTTTTAAAATCTTTCCCTCTTATTACAAAAAACAATAGTTAAAACAGGTTTAGATCTGTACTAGTTAGTACAGGTAACAAGTCCGGACTATATTCCTTATTACAAAACAAATACCAACATAAGAATAATTTACTGGTACTAACTCCTTCAGTGCGTTTCATTTTACAAGACTTTGTTTTATGACATGTTTTAAAATCTTTAAATAAGATAGTAAAAATAATAATTCTTTTATTAAAAATGTGTTTTAGTAATGTAAGAAAAAGTAACATATATTTTTAATTTTCTGTTCACAAATTAAGTGATTCTTTTCAAAAATTGTCTTTCCTTGCGTAGAACGGAGCGAAATTTAAAAGTGATATCGTTTTGACGTTTGAAAGTTAGTCCATAGTAAAACTAGGGGCATCGGCGGACTTTCTTGGGTCTAACTTTAGTACTCGAAATGAAGTAAAACTTCGTTTTGTAATAGCGTTTGACTTTAGTCCAGAGTAAGTGTAGTACTAAGCTCGGTTTAATTTTTAAACCACGTTCTGTAATAAGAGGGACTAAGTTTAGGCCCACTTGATAGCCTTGATACCGAATAGTAAATAAATATACCTTGCTTTATGTGTATATAAGCTCTTTTCAGAAGAGTGTAGCTAAATACAATATATTTTATAGAGCAACTTTTTTACAAAAGCAGTGCTTTATTCGATTTTCTTATAGCAAACATGGACAAGCATTAACTTGCTAGGTACCAATCGATTCCTCCAATAACATTATATTGTCATTGTTTTTTTAAGTCAAAGGATTCTTCAATATCTAATATTGCGCTTCTAAAGCAGATGTATGTAGCTTCGGCACTTTCTTCGAAAATATTTCAATGTAAAAACCTTTAATTTTTACAATAAACAGAATATCTGATAAACCCCTTTGTTTACAACATCAATCATGTTTTATTACAAATGCGTATATCAGAATTCACACCGCCAAGGTATAAGGGTAGGTACAGACACTCAGCCGGTTGTATCACGGGCCTAAATAATTGAGTAGGGTGGGTAAGCTCGTAATAACTGGATCGGTCAAGCACCGCCTGCCCCAAAACCCTTTGTCATCGGACCGTTTTTGTAATTTGACCGGGTACCCTGATACTTTCTTAAAACCACTAAGTGCAGACCCACTTGATAGCCTTCACTATTTTTACTAATAAAATAAAGAGTAACAGAGAGTAACTAGCTATTTCAAATAACGTATATGAAGTGTTTTAAATATTTTATATTAAATAAAACATTATTTATACAAAGGATAAAAAGAACCTTATTTGTTTTTAATATTTCTTAATAAAATTCTTTTTAGGGATGGCGATCTGAGATCGATTAATCGAAGAATCGATTTTTTGAGCCAAAAAGATCGATTTTTTAAATCGATATGTAGTACTGAATCGATTCAGTGAATCGATATTTCACCCTTGAAAATCGACATTCGATTTTATTTTATGTTTTGGTATAAACCAAAAAAGTATTTACAATTAATTTAATGTAAGTACGCGTATTATAAGAGTGCTGCCGGCTGCCGGTTAAAGGATTATTCGAAAACTCGCGAAATGGCTGAATGTTTGGATTCCTGCGCCTTTCTTTAAGTAACGTTTGTAATCTTTGACTTTTGTCTGTATCTGTGACTGACATTTCTTGTTGCGTCATCATTAGAGGTCGGATATTCGGATGCATAATTATTTACCTAAAGTTCATTTTTGCTAAAATATTATGGAAGCGCCTTCTTAATAAATATTTTTTCCTTATTAATTCCGCGATTCCGGGAAATTAGTACATGCGAATCTAGTCGATATCACGGAATTGACGTCTTTAGCATGTGGCATTTTTTTTACCGACTTCAAAATAGGAGGAGGTAATATATAATATCCGATTGGATGTATTTTTTTTATATATGCCCGGCCATTTCCCCGTCATCTGTGAATTCGTATGATAAAAATCTTTTGAAAATTAAAGAAATAAACCGACTTCAAAAAAAAAGAAACAAAAAAACTACCTAAAAAACTGAAAAGCAAAAAATAATTTTAATAAGACATTCATCAAATGCGCTTATTGTCTAAGCCTATTAATTAAATTGTATTTTACGTGCTAGGTAGGTACCTACTAATCTGTTTGAAGTCGGTGCCAAGCCAAATAGTAGGTACCCACCCAGATTACGTACCTAAGTCCGCGGATTAATAAGTAACCCTTTATAATACATTATTATTATATATCATTTTTGATTACCTTTGGCTTGGCACCGACTTCAAACAGATTAGTAGGTACCTACCTAGCACGTAAAATACAATTTAATTAATAGGCTTAGACAATAAGCGCATTTGATGAATGTCTTATTAAAATTATTTTTTGCTTTTCAGTTTTTTAGGTAGTTTTTTTGTTTCTTTTTTTTTGAAGTCGGTTTAATTTTTTTTAAAAAAAGTTTGTTTATTTTTCTATTTTTAGTGTGAATAACACGTAGGTAGTGAGTAAAACTCTTTCATAATAATGATAGCGAAAATACGAGTAGAATTGTATTATTTGATAATAATATTAGGTATTCATTAAGTGTTCAGCACCATGGGTAGGAGGAGAATGCGTTTATGCACCATAACCGCAGGCTAGCTAGACCCGCGGCCGTGTGTGGGACTCGAGACCGAAGCGTCCGCTACCCACTACACTCCCCCGGTTTCTCCTTCACACCCGATTAGGACGAGCCGGTGCTAACCTTATTGGCTAGTGACCAGCCCATCCCCGGGTAATCATCAGCTTAGCTGCAAAAGTACATGAAATACAACTAACGTTCCACATATTCCTACAACACTGAAAGAATTATCCCCTAACTCCTAACCGTTAAGGAGTTGTACTTTCCATCATCACCTTAGCTGCAAAAGTACATAAAATACAACTAACGGTCCACATATTCCTACAATACTGAAAGAATTATCCCCTAACTCCTAACCGTTAAGGAGTTGTACCTTCCATCATCAGCTCATCAACATAAAATGATGTCTATCGGACGCAAAAACTTGAATGGCTTCAGAAAAAACAAGTAACGCGTAGGCGCAGCCTATAAAATTTGAGGTTTTCCCTTGATTTTTCCGGGATCCCATCATCAGATCCTGACATGGTGACAATGGGACCACCTCTGAACTATGCACTTTCAAATAAAAAAAAAATTATTTAAATCGGTCCACAATTGACGGAGAAATCGACGGACATACATAAAAAAAAAAAAAAAAAAAAAAAATACATACAGTCGAACATATAACCTCCTCCTTTTTTGAAGTCGGTTAAAAATATAAGGCAATCTTTATTTCTGTTATAAAAAATTTAATTTGTCAAATCCAAAACCCCCAAATTTTTTTGATACAAAAGTGCACTCCATATTAACACCTTAAAATAAGTAAATATAGCTACACTACACACGGCACACCCGATTTGATTCAATAATAAAAAACTAAATTTGTCGATCGAGTCGATTTTATCGATACAAAAGTGCTTTCCATGTTATGACAATACCTCAATTTGAGGTAAATATGCATCCGAATATCCGATCTTTATTTATAATACATTATAAATCAACTTGAAAAAAAGATAGATTTTTCAGAAATCGATCTTTTTGGCGTCGATTTTTTGTGGATCGATTCATTGGGTCACGATTCGAATCGATTCAAAAAATCGATTTTTTTCGGAAAGAATCGCCATCCCTAATTCTTTTTTTTTTTGTTAAGGGTAAATTACATACATCTAAGATTTTACACAAACTTTTACTATGCGACTTGTTTAACGAAATAACGCATAGTGCATTGGTAAAAAATCTATTGATCTCCGATTACAACTAGGTACTTGGGTTCAGGCATGATTGTGGTCAAGGGTCAAGTGCTAGCTTATTATTTTAAAAATAAAGAATGTTTATTCGTTTTCTTTCTAGCATCGTTCGAGCCTGGACGGCGTTGTCTAAATAGTCTTCAGGGATATTAAAACTTCGGTATCACAAGTCACAAGTCTCCTCTCCCCAATGAAATCTCCAACTTAATTAAAAACGTTGACATGAGCCACCAGGCGCCTCACGCTAGTTTCGCGTCACTTCCCTCTGACAGCCTCATCAATACGAGGCTTATGCGAGGTACAAGAGAAATGAATAGACGCTTTTAGCTGTATTACGGGCAGGCGGCTAAGCAAACGACTGGTGTGATGAAATAAATGCTGCCTGTCTCTTGGTGACTGTTCATATTATACTGAAATTTGGCATATTACTCTTACACTGTAAATTACTTAATAAAAAAGAAAAGTATGAGTGCCCTACTTCAGAGCAAAGGTCAAACTAAGCCATGTCACAATAATTGATATCGCGCTTAAAAAATCTAATATCAAAAACAATGCAAATGCGTTTAGTTTGACTGATAACACACTAGTTACCTACATATGCTTTTCCACGTGGACCATGCGACGTCATCCCCTATGAATGTTTTTATCGTTTTTATTAAATATTATTTATCTGCACGCATTTATACTTTTGAGTTAACGAAAGTTCGTAACAAAGAAAATTATCTACATTTACCTATTCATCTAATTTTTTGACTTCAAAGCAAATCTTTTTATGGTCCATTGTAATAATATTTATTTATAATTTGCCAAGTTATATTTAGCAATTAAATCAATTAGAAAAACGTTCAAGGACTTGAAATCATTAGAGGGCTACAAATCAAAGGTTTCGTGTTTCGAGCCAAGATCTAAAAAGAGTAGCCTCAAAGATTAAAGGCTTAAATCTGCTTTATCCTCCTGAGCTCCATAAAACGACGTGAGCCCTTGAGCAACTAAACTCGCCGTCTTTACACTTGGTACCCACAGGCACATAAAATAGGTTGTTTATTTTTAACAGAAATTATTTATGTCGCAAAAGGTTTAGGGGTCTTTTGTCATCTGCTTCTATCTACTCCTAATAACAAACGTTGTTCTTCGCCAAAATCTCGTCGCCTAACAGCATTTAAAAGAAACATCTTAACTTATTAACTTCTTCAATTACTTTTATAATTAGAGCCTTTAAAAAAAGAGCAAGCTTTGCTCTTTTACAAAATCTCTTTTAGCCTTAATGAGCATATTCTGGAAATTGCTAGTTACAACAAAAACAATAAATAAAAAAGAGACCGAATTCCTCCACGCGTAAAGCCGCGGGCGCAACTAGCTAATAAGTACTAAGTGGCAAAAGCTATAGATCCTTAGCTATAAATAAAAATCACAGAATTTCGGTCTCACCCGGGATATGCACCGCTCGTTTTAATATGCGACCTGATAACCCCTTCATCACAAAGGAAGAAAAAAGTATGAACCTTCTGACAAAATCTATATAAAAAATAACACGGTCGAGCTAGACTATTTGCAAGATCCGGCTTGCGCGTTCATTTCTCGTTACCGCCATTTCTGGCTTAATGTGACGCCTTATTTGGTTCCCAGTAATAAAGTAACACCGGAATATTCCGCTTGATAGGTTACCATTTGGGCCACTTTCATCACAACTGCTTGTAATATCCAAGCTAAGCGAAGCGAAGCCTTGCTAAGTGTTTTATATTTCATCATATGCCTATGTATGTAAGTTAAACAGTAGGTACACCTTAATAGTATTAATGCTTGATAATTAGACTTAAGTGCAGTTTATTAAATGTAATTAATTTACTAAATTGGCCACCTACTACACTCCTACCACAGGTGTGGCAAACTACAATAAATATTATGTCAAAGTAAAAAGTAAATCTCGAAGTGTCTCTCAATGGAGGAGGCAGTGTACGCTTACTGTCAGATGGCTTGCGTAAAATCACGTAAATAACCTCGAACTTGTCTTACATAATTATATCACAATATTATCAGTTTAAGGTTAAACATGGTATTCCGGAGCACGAAGGAAATTAGATATAAAAATACTGGTCACTCATCCGGCTACAGAAGTGCATTAAATTGCTTAGCTTTTGAAATTGTTTCACATTCTCTAAATATTATCGAACTAAGATTCGAACCCCTTGGGCATAGGCCACGGTCACTACCAATGGGTCGGTCCAAGTCAAAGAACTGATATAAAAGTATGCATAAAGTTACTACGAGGAGTATTCTCCTCGCTAAATTACTATAAATAATGAAAGGGAATGTCTGTCTAGATGAATGCGGTAATCTAGTTCATAAAGGTTTCTCGATGAATCCTTTATCGTACAGAACATTAATCTACGCTACACCAGACGCAAAGCAAGTGTGAAACGCTAAGATAAACGAGCAACAACACTGAGAAATTAGTTCTACGCATATTATTTAGAACTCTAATTAATAAATGGCAAAATGCGCAGACAGCCGTCAGCCTCACACATTGTAAGACCAACGTTTTACATCTGCGTACAGTCGAGACAGAAACGGTTGCTATTAAAGGTAATCAGAATATTTTATCCTCGAGAACATTTTCTAGTTAATGCGAAACGTATTGGGGGGGCGGGTCTAGCTAGCCTGCGGTTATGGTGCATAAACGCATTCTCCTCCGAGAAAAAAAAAAAAAAAAAAAAAAGGTACGCGCGTGACAATCAGATAGGCGTATTTGAAATTAAAAATATTTTACGAAAAACAATTTTTACAAATGTTTGACATTATTTACAAATAGGTAAATATTTTAAAAAGGAATACATTTATGATTGCGTTTAATTTGTTTTATTAAATATGTGTAAAAGATATTACCGTTTAAAATTATCCATCCCTGATGACATCCACTTATCTGGGTATGATACTTTGTAGACTTTAAGATTTGTATTGAAGCTATGTATTTTTTTTTGTGTTTCTTGGGTATTATGTGTATGCAGTATCAACCCTTATTTATTAAAATACGAAATTCTATACTCGACACAATTGAGTAAATTAGTAGACCTTTCTGATTATACCAGTACTTTTGGCGAATGCTGCTATACAGAATTACAGACAAAGTCAATGCGGGCTCGTAGGCTTTCTTTCACTGAGACAGAGATAAGAAATCACCTGTCATTAGTGTATTGTATTAGCAGCGAAGTATACGTATTGCTATTGGTTCTTTTGGTATGTCTGAAGGTGGCTGGTTCATCTGGCATTATTTATAAAAAGTTTTGTTTGGATATTTTTGTATAGAATAAATTTAGTGCACTTTATGGTCCCCACTTAAAATAATTACTTTTTATTTTTTCCATAGAACTTTTAATCGCAACTAGGTACTTTGTGTTCTAATAGCATTTATTTAATATTGCTTCATAATTTTACGTAATGTAACGGTGTACGGACACCTTTTTTAGCCACCTCAAAGCTTACGTAGCCGTGGGTATTATCTCTGTATCATTTATTGTCTTGGATAGTAGATAAAAATATATTAAATATACTATTAACAAAACTCAGCTTATCGAACTATTCCGAAACAAGACCTTTTTTCAGTACATTAGCATCAACAGGAAGGTGAAACAGGATGATAAGGGGGCGTCCATCTAATTTTAAAGTTTACTGCATTTATATTGCGCTTAATGTTATTGGCATCACGATTACGATCTAACGGGTCCTCTCTAGTCCATTATTGATAAGGAAGACTTGTAAAAAAACTTTTTACGACTTGCTTTCAGTTGTTCGTCTAACAGAATAATGGCTTTAAATTTTGAAGCTCTGGCTTTTATGAAGTAGACAGCGATAACAGGGATTATAAAAGGAAGGAGGGGGCGAAGTGTAGATAAGAAAATAATGGGGCGACGATGAAACTGAGAGAAATGACTGGAAATTTATCCCTTCTTTTATTACGTATCAACATTAAAAAAGATCTAAATCTTCAACATTAAATAAGCGGAATGGCCGTTAGACCAGTCGGTACACGCGTCTTAAATTTTTATTACGATCAATGAAATTTTGTTAATCATGTCCGAGTTATTTACGAATCATTGCACTGGTTGTCTAGATTTTTTTAGCCCACCTGATAGAAAGACTAAAATTATGTATACCATTGACGGATATTAAAGAACAGAAAGCGTCGCTTCGCCCTATGGATATTGATACTGACCTTTTGAAATCTGCATTATTTATTTATTTATTTTTCTTCAGATTTGATTCCGAAGTAGGTATAATACTCATTATTAGAATTTTTACCGCTTCCGTAGAACAGTTTCCACGCGGTAATTTCAAAGGTCGTAGATTCTTTAAGCGTTAGGGTATATCCTCGGAAAAACATTTTTCAGTGTCAGTATCTGGCTTGTTACCACGGACGAAATCTACCGGCATATTTTTGTGTTTAGTTACTTACATAGAATATAGTTATTATGATCGGTATTTCGGTAACAAAAAGATTTATTTACGTCTGCGCTGCGCCTAATTGTTCTTTTTCTTTAGTGATTTGCTACGTTAAAGATTAATTTTGTTTTGGCATAGACAAATAAAACAAAATGTATAACTGTAAGTATATTTTACGATAAGTTCATCACAAAACGCATAGAATTAGATATGTTAAAGTTAACAATGTTTAGAAGTCCAAGTATTAAGTTATATCACATTGAAGTTCGATAGTTGCAGTAATATCAGATAGGAAAGAACTTATTGCTCTAAGATTACATTAGTTGATTACTTATTATTTATTCAAAACAGTTAATGTAAATGTTAATTTATTTTTAGAAACCTTTTTAGTTGCGAAACTTATTTCAGAACATATTATTATTGTGCCAACATAAAATTGAGATGATCACAATTCAATGGTACCTAATCTCTTGCTCTTTTTTCAAATATAGAAGTAATTGGTTCGCTTCTGATTTAAGGCTTGGTCAGACATGATATTTTTCGAAAGGCTACCGTGAATACTGGGAAAACAGTTAAAATGAGAGCACCGGGAAATAGAAATACTTTGGCTTGGCTGAAGAACTTCTTGTCAGTGGGATATTTTCCAACGGAAACGGAAAGATTGGCTGCTAACCAATGATATTTTATATTTTTTAATAAATCATTGTTACTAACCGCCAACATTTCGACTGAAATCGTGAAAAATAATACCTTATTTTAATGAATCTTACAAGTTAGAAAAAACCAGATGTAATTTTATGGGTTTTATTACGGCTAAAAAAACAACTGCTTTTTAAAATTTTATCTAGCTTCTCATGAACAGCCGATTTTGCCGTTGTCAGATAAGATCGTGATATCTATAAGATTAGATATATCTATTAGATAACAATGATGTAGGTAGGTTTCATTTTTTGAAAATCGTCAAAATAAACTCACCGGCAATAAAACCAGGCCACTGGGCTTTTTTTATACAAACGTGGTAACTTTAACGTCTTATAGATAGAAAACTATTTGCAGCTGTGCAATAATTCGACAATTGGGCGTTTGGCCTTTCCATTGACGTAATAATTATTGCACAGCTGCAAATAATTTTCTATCTATGAGATGCTAAAGTGACCATGTTTGTATGAAAAAAGCCCAGTGGCCAAGTTTTATTGCCGGTGAGTGTAGTTAAAATCTACGTTTCTTTATTTGTATTTTAGTTTATTAAACGCTTTTAGGAAGAAAGAAAATATTTACTCATTATGACTGTTTTGTGCTAATACAAATATTACCTACAAAGAAATCACTCTTTCTAGGAAGGTATACCGCAGTCCTTAAAGATATGCTTATTTCTACAATATTACCAATTTCTCATGCGTTTTATATGCATGGCACATCATAATTTCTATAACAAGACTTGGTAGGTACCTATATCAATTTTCCAACGTTTGCTACCAATGGTATCTTTGCATAAATGAATAACCAAAATATTTAAACATGAATGAAATCAAAAATAAGATAACAGTCGCTTAAAAGATGTCAATAAATTAGAATACTATTTTTTTTTGTTTTTCCCCCGATACCCAATAATCATCATTTGTATATTTTCCGTTTTTGGAAGGCGAATGCGTTTACACAAGTCTGCAACACAGTTTAAAAGTTTCTCCAAAATATGGGCGTTTTTAGTTTAACGCGATTGGAACGCATAGACAATAGAATTTAAATGTTACCTCAACGCCACCACGACTAAGCATTTCATTTGTTTTTGCTTTACATAAAGTTCTGCTAGAAAAGGCAATTTATTTTTACTGTGTTATAAAGTCTTCCTTCGCTAGTTATCTCTCTTTAAAAATGTATGTTACACATATCGAACATTTACTCACATTTTTTATTTGTAAAAGTATATTTTTTGACTTTTTCTTTTTAAAAGTTTAAGTTAAATTCCCTCACGGGCACACAAGGCGGGCAAGATTGTGGGGGGTGCATGGTCGAAGTCCGTGCGCCGTGACAGAGAGGCCGCGCGCGGGCGGGATCACGTCGCGGCCACTCACGCGCAGGCGGTGGACGCAGCCCACGAATCCTGGTAAAAACGGGGTAGATAATCTGGAAAAAAGACGAATATTTTTATATACCCAATCATAACAAAGACAAAATATAGTAAAAGTGGCAAATCGTAGGTACACAATAAAAGAAAAAATGCAGTCCCATAAAAATGTGCTAGAATTCCGTGAACCTCCCTTATAAGACATCCTGACCGAATTGAATAAATAGGTACGCGTGATTTTTAAAAATAATTCAAATGTTTACCTACTGTGGCGTTACATATTAATTTTCACTATCTCGTCTGACTTGCTCACTTCACGTTTTTAATACTAATATTATTAGTAACCACTAATAAGCTGTTACCAGATTTGGATATTACAACAATATAAAACAAAACTTACGTAGTTACATTATCAGGTGGTCGGCCGACGTATATAAAGGGGTCGACGTCGAGCGAGCTCATGCGTCCCGGCGCCGAGCCCCGCGCCGTGGCCGCGCCCAGCCGCAGCATGGCGTCCTTCTTGTACCGCCGCGCCGACACCTTCGACCGCCCGTCCCCCCGCACCCGCCCCGCGCGCAGTTCCAGTGGCCCCCCGCCTGCGTCCCACCGCAACACCGCCCTATCCTCAACGAAACCAAGCCATAAGTGGTCCCTCGTCCCCGACGCGCTCACGAGCACCCCCTTCCCGCAAACCGCTGACACCTCCGCCCAAATATCAAACCGCTTCGCAGGCAACCTCGCGCGAGCCGTCATCCGCGCCTTTCCGTCAAAAAGCGGCACCTTGTACATATCGTTCACCTCCTCCTGTATATACTCCTCGTACAACAAATACTCTTCCTCGACCTCGTTAACCAACTCTTCGACCGGATCTTCGTCTATATCGATCTTATCTTTCGTCTTGACGACGCATTTCGCTTCCGCATCGTTTTCCTCGATTTCAATCTTCTCTGCGAAGTTATCAATTATAATGATATCTTACGAGTAAATCTGATAATTTTAAAAATCTTACATTAAGTGCCTCTGGATCTACTTAGATAACAATCGGTGCAGAAGTCTACTAGTCTAGCTCGTACTAATTCTAGCGGTAACCGACCGGCGGGAGGATGTCAACGCAACTCAGTTCGGGGTCTGGACTGTCCGGTTTGCCACTATCGCTGGTTTCTACGGAAGCGTCGGTGAACTGGAGAGAGCTGGTGGAGGAATGTTTGGCGTGTTTTAGAGAATCGGGGAGTTTGTTCGGAGAGTGCTCACGATGTTTACGTGTGAGGATAGAGCGAGGTGTATCGGCGGAGCGACTACCTCGCCGCACGTGCGGAGCGTCGTCGGCGCAAGGGCCGAAGGCTTGGGCGACGACGTCGGACTGAGTCCGGCAGGCATGGGCGCGCAGGTGGCAGGTGGAGAGGTAGGTGCGGCCGTCGCTGCCGCAGACGGAGGGGCCCTCGGTCGGCGGGCACTCAGTGGCGGGGCACTCGCAAGTCGCAAGCCCGCTTCGGACGACGCAGTACGCTCCGAAATAGCATGTCATGTGGTCGCAGTTAGTCGCTGGCAGCTGCGTTGATTCCGCTGTTAATAAATAATTTGTGTTACAATTTTTCTGCCCGCTTGTAATATTGCTTTAGGTAAAGTTGCACCACAAATAAGCATATTTGAATAGATGTCTACAACTAAACTTACGATCGAAACACCCGTTAGGTCCGAGCGTGTGCTCGTGGTTCGAGCACACCGTGCACTTCTGTCCCTGGATGCCAGGCTTGCAAACACATCGCCCCGTCATCTGCTCGCAATCCTCTCGTACTGAACCAAACGCCGAACACCCACAAGCTGGTAACAATAACCTCATCAATAATATTCTATTTTAGACAACTTTAAACAATAAAATATAACAGCGTGGTGTAGAATCTATACGTTATTCACACTCGTATTTTGCAGGCTTCTATTGAAAGAGTTAAATTGAACTACGAATTCTCGATGCAGGTTTAATACGAATAATAGCATAGGGCAATCTTTACCCAAGGTACAGAGCTAAGCCGGTGGCATCCACACTTTGAAGGACAGCCAACACCGCTCGGCCCTCTGGCGGGAGACACCCCATCCATACAACAACCGTGCCATGATTGTTCAGTTGGTAGTCAGGAGCAAACAAGAGAAAACGCAGTGTGATACTATAATAGAAAGAAAAATCAAAATACTCACGAATACAGCCAGTGTGTCCAGTACCGATCCTTGGCAGGCCCCAGTACCCAGGCTCGCATCTATCGCACTTCAATCCTCCCACTCCGGGTCTACATGCGCACTGCCCGCTCTCTTCACATTGTTCAGAGACAGAGCCAAGTCGGTGACACCCGCACTGTGAAGGACAGCCGACACCGCCCGGCCCTCTGGCGGGAGTCACGCCGTCAGCGCAGCAACCGTGCCAAGATTCTTGGCAGCCTTTCGTCTCTGCTAAGCCTTTTTCTATGACAATGGAAATAGACTTATGTAAACGTAAACATAAAATTATTACAAATCATCAATAAAGCCTTTGGCAAGGCAAAGCTGAGCATTTCAATGTCTTACCAAAAATATGAAATTCGTAGTCGGAAGAACATTTTTGAAAAAAATTGAACGAATAGTCGAAAATGTTATATTTTTTCAAAAAATAAAAATGATGTAGGTACTATACTGATATTTATTCTACAAATGACATTGAGCAAATTATTGTTTTCCTATTCAGCGTACTTATGCCATGTGTGGCCAATAAATGTTTTTTCAGCTATCAGAATTATCGTATCAAAAATAGCTTCAACAAGTTTCAACTTCGCTATCGTATTTTACACATGCACAACAAAAGTTTCGATTGAAAAACGATACATTTATAACAAAAAGTCAATTGTTATGAGTGAAATGTGTTTGCAGAAACTATATTGAAAGATTTAGTACCTTTTCTGCAGCACCTGGCTGCTTTAGCAGTGTGATGGCAGTAGCTGCCAACTGGACAGTCTTTGCGATGCGGCCCGCCTCCACAATCCACAGGACGACCTTCTGCGTCCATCACTGGTTCATCATCGCCACATGGTCGGAACTGAATAACAAAAGAATATCTACATTCTAACGTCAGTCTAGATTTTGTATCTGTGACACACAGAACAATTTCATCTACTTACTGTCGCTCATATAATCAAATGCGCCAAATCAAATTAAGCATACCAAATTAAGCGTTGCAAAGTTAAGCTGCAGACAGTTCCTGTCCGTCAATCGAAATGGGCGAGTCCGACCAGGGAAGGTACCACCCTCTCACAGAAGATTGCTGTTTATGTTATATTATGTTAAAAACGAATCCCCTCTCCCCTCCCCTCTCCCCATTCCCATACCTCCTCCTTCCAACTTCTTACATAGGCGGACAACGCGTCTTAGACGTCGTCACATGTATATATAGGCGGAAGTGATCACTTAACATCGGGCTTAAGTACCTACCTATTTTCTCAATAGTAAATAACACATCTTCGACCTAGTTACCTACAGGTGTCTTTAAACGTTAGTGATCACTTAACATCACGTGCTCGTCCCTCTTTCATAAAACAAGTAAATGGATAGGTTACCTCTAGCCCTCGGCACAAAGCCAGCGGTCGCAGCCGCAAGTCTTCCTGCCGCCTGCAAGCCTCCAGCTTCATGTGGCACAGGGTAGGGTACAACCGCAAGTCTGACGCGCAGACCGGCGCCGACGATGCAGCCGCCGCCGCCGCCGCAGCCGCACAGTCAAATAGGCAGGCGCACCTACATAGTGATTTAATTAAATATGTGTTACATTTCAGGCCGATGAGATGTTAATGGCTTGAGTAGATACTAAGCCGTATCCTGACCGTACATTTATCGAATTTGGCTCGAGTTTTTTTTATTTATTTTTTTATGTTACTTACATCGGTAAACAGGCATACAGCCCTGGGTATCACCCACTTCTAACTATAAAAATCACTATCAGGAAGTATTGCTCAATATTCTGCCACACTGTTAGATCTTCTGATCTTCTAAACTAATTTCAAGTGTGCTTCCATAAAATAATGTGTCAGTTTTCACTGACACATTACTTTATGGAAGCAGATTTCAACTTTAGAAGATGATATCTAGCTAGTTGGACACTAGAAAAGCTCTAACGTAGACACTTCCTCGACTGCCAACCAGATTTGGGCACTATTCGAATAACTTGTTATCTGGATAAGTATTAGAATAAAATTTTATTCGCAATATAATTATTCGCGAATAATTCATTCACGAATAAATTATTCGTAAATAAATTTCCTACGAATAAATGATTTTATTCGTGAATAACGAAATAGCAATTTATTCATTCGTTATTCGTCATTCGAATAAATTTTGCCCAACTCTGCTGCTAACTTCCCAACCATTACACTAAATCGTTCGTATACTCCGTACCTAGGCTGTCCATTGCCATCGACCGCGCACGTGGCCTCGTAAGCACACTGCACGCGAGCGCACACAGCGGTGCTGGCCCCCGGCTCGCTGGAACTCTCCGCCGCGTCCTCGCCGCGGATGTCGTTGCTGTCTATTATCCGGACTGTTTTGTTACCACCTATAACACAGAGAGATTTCGTTGTTTCTTGGGAACTTTCTGTATACATATTCATAAATTGTGTCATAGGGTTCCAAAGATTTTAAAATTCTTGTCTTGCAAGAAGTTTTCATAATACATGTATAAGCGATTACAGGCTTAGGTACACGCCATTTTCGTTAATATAACTCGGCAAGCTTCACTCGGCATTATCTGCAACCTACTGGCTTTCAAAACATCAGAAGAGCACAGTACGAGTAGTGGGTCAATCTCATAGTCAAAGAGTGCAGTTCTTGACAAACTGGCCTTCAATGAAATAACCAGTGTTCGCCGCACGTCACAAGTGTCTAAATACCCACCAACTAAAATTCAATTACAGAAGACCAACGTGATAATAATAATAATAAATATTCTTTATTGCACATAAAACAGACAAAAATACAATAAACAAAGAACAAAAACGCACAATACAGGCGGTCTTATCAGTAGTACTATCGATTTATGCAAGTAATAATTTTTTGTTTTTTTTTTTAATTTTTTAAAAAAATTTTTTTTTTTTTGTTTTAATTTTAATGGGAAAATGGAAACTAAATGTAATTAAATAGTAAATAATCATTTTTTTGATAAACGCGAAAGGCAATGACCCCGGCCGGTGACCGTCCGTGACGCAGTTAGTACTATTGGTTCGAGTTTCGTCTATCATAATCGTAAAACTTTTAATTTGACTAAAAAAAGAAATTTATTAATCTATTTTACTACTAAGATAGAATCATTTTTCTGCGGGAAAACAACGACTAAAATTCCACGCTGTATAAGCGATCTCTACCAGACAACCCCCAAGTAAAGGATAACCGAAAAAATGGGTATAACTATGCAATATGCATAGTTAATAATAGCGATCAACGTACCAGTGGCACTAAACGTGCATAATTGGGCGGAATTGGCACAGGACCGAAGGAAATGGCGAGCTTTGACGTCGGAGGCCAAGACCTATTTCGGATCGCTGAGCCAGCGTAAGTAAGTAAGTAACGTACCAGTGGTAGCGTTCTCGTCCTGCGGGTCGGTGCACTCGCCGTAGTAGGCCACGTGGACGGGCTGCTCGCCGCGCATGCGCGCCTCGCAGGCCGCCTTCTGCAGCGCGCATTCGTGCACAAACGTCTGCCGCGTGTTGGAGCAGACAGGCTCGCGCTCGGCGTCCGCGCACGGCGTTGCGCAGGCACAGGCGCCACGCGCGCACCACGTGCCGGCCGGGCATTGGACGCCGGCACACGATTCTAGGTTAACAAATGGCAACTATTTAAGTGTATATCCAAAAAAGGTTGAACGTGCACCAAAAAAAGGTGGAACGTGCACCAAAAAAAGATGGAACGTGCACCAAAATAAACCATGCAAAGGCACACCAAAGGTTAGGTTAGCAATTTTTTTTTTGGTGCACCTTTAGTCTTTTTGGTGCACGTTCAACCTTTTTTTGGTGTACGTTCAACCTTTTTTGATGTACGGTTAAATACGAGCCATAACAAATTGCATGTTAAGGTAGTCTTCAAACCGCCTTTCTCATTGTTTTAACACGTTCACATTGCGGCACAAAAAATACTGAACTTACCAAGGGTGTGGCATGCATGAACTCCATGATTCATGCAAAATCGCTCTGAAGGATCATAATTTTGCACACCCTTTTTTGCCGTCACCATTTTGTTTGTAATGAACTATTTTTTATAATATAGTTAATTTTCAAAGGACATTCTTCATACCACACGATCCCATATGCTTGATGTGAAGTCTCCTTTTCTCGCGGCACGCTACGTCTCGCAATGCACAAACGCTGCTATAAGTTTGATTGTCGTTTCCACACACCTCTTCTGTCTCCTGTAGAGAATTAAAAAAACTTTATTTCTGACTGAACATTCCATCTGTCTTTTTAAGATCTGTGTTTTTAAAAAAGAAGGTAAAAATACCCAGTCTACTGGGACATTGAATGATGTTCAGTACCATCTTAGCCTACGCTTCTGAATACTTACAGTGCCTTCTTCACAATGCTTCGGACAAACACAGCTGGCTTCAGAAACACCGTCGCTCTCGCAAACTGCGTAGAATTCACACTTCTTGTTTTCGCACCCGTCTACAAATAAGAGACAATATTATTTCGTTTTAGCACGATTTCACCATACTAAAAGAGGTGTGTAGGTACTTCTACTTTTGAGAAAGAAGGTAACCATCGAGCAAGTGATCACAGACAGTAATCACTATCGCCATGGACACCTGCGACTTGGGTGACAAGTGCGTTGCCCGCCTTTAAGATTATAATATGAAGGGAAGAGGTCGGGAATAGGCTATGGAAGATGGGGATGGGAAGGAGAGGAATAAGGGGGAGTTTGGCCTTCTCACTCACCAAGCAGAGCGCATAAGACAGTTACTACTCATGCGTCGGTCTTCTGTGAGAGAATAAGTCTACCTTAAGCAGACAGGAACTGTCTGCAGCACGGCTCTGACACACTTAAATGCTAATCACACAAAAAGATAGCGTAACTTGAACTTATCTTAAAAATATATAGGTACAACAAGGCCCGTCGTTAAGCACCTGCACGTCGCGGCGATGGCGGCACGCCTCCAGCTGCAGCTTGCAGCGGTTCCCGTAAGAGATGCCGTCGGAGCCGCAGACCGGCGCGAACTCGTTAGAGCAACGCGGGCAGACCGCCCGACGCTACGAACTCTATATAAACTAGCGTATATGTACTCACTGCAGGGCCCGTCGTAGAGCACCTGCACGTCGCGCCGATGCCGGCACGCCTCCAGCTGCAGCTTGCAGCGGTTCCCGTAGGAGATGCCGTCGGAGCCGCAGACCGGCGCGAACTCGTTGGAGCAGCGCGGACAGCGGCACACGCCGCGGCCGCCCGTCGCTACGCACTCGCCGCCGTGCGGGCAGACTCGGCCCGCGCATACGCCGTTTGAACCTGGAAGAACGGTAATCAGTACTGATGTGAATCCACTAAAACTTTGCGAATAGTTCAAATTCACTTCTCTAAAACAAAGTCAGAGTAAGAAACTGCTTCTGCAGAACCTGACTAAGCAAAAATTTAAAGTGGCTATTCCGATTATTTTTCAGAGTCCGACTCAGAGGATTAGTGCCTATTTAAAAGTGTGTTTATTATGGCAGCACACTGGGCTGATATTTGCAGAGGAATCGATAACCCACGAAGTAGACAAGTTTTTGAGTGGAAACCGCGGCTCGGCAAACGTAGTGTTATAGGATGTCATCCAGCTACGTGGAGTGATGATTTAAGAAAGGTCGGCAGAGCTGGGTGTGTCATGCCGAAGACAGGGCGCGATAGCGCCCATCGGGTCAATCCTATGTCCAGTGCGGAATGCTATAGGCTGATTATCGGCGCCTAATCGCGACACATATCGCTGACGTGTGCGCGCGTCCGAGCTGCACACCGGCGCAGCACCGTCCGCGGCACTGGCGACACCTATGCGCAGTGGTAACAGCATACCGCAGGCGCCAGCGTGCAGCGCGCGCAGCTCGCGGCCGAGCAGGCAGGCGGCGCGGCGCAGCTCGCACTCGCTGTCGTGCGTGCGCGCGTCCGAGCCGCACACGGGCCGCAGCACCGGCTCGCAGGCCGGCGGGCACGCGCACACCGCTCCGCCGCCCTCCACGCGGCACTCAGCGCCGTGGCGGCATTCCACCTCCGCGCACGGATTCACACCTGCGTACATGACTTGATCTCAAAATGCATATTAAACATAATAGGTATGCAATGCCAACGACAATCGAGATTCTCACTTTTAAAAAGTAAGTACAAAGATGAACGATAAATGCCCCACGTTGGGCGCCATCCAAATGCTCTAAGCTATTTTCTTCAAATTAATTTTTAGTTTTTAATATTTTTGGTTTTTATATTTTTTACACTTGATTGCATCATGCCAAAATAATAAAATGAAAGTATAAGTATGAAGCTTATCCTCACCTGTACTGCACTGTCCTTTGAAAATAATCTTAAGCTGCTTTCTGGCGCGGCAGGACTCCCTGTGCATCTGGCACTCGTTGGAGTAGGTCTTGCCGTCGGATGCGCACACGGGTGAGAACTCGAGAGGACAGGGCTCAGCGCAGCGGCAAGATGGCGCCCGTCGCTCGTCTAGCTGACACACTTCTGGGTCTGGGCAGGTCACTCCTGCGCACGGGTCTGCAAAGTAATGTTTTTTTATTTCTTATATAGGTACACCATCTAGTCTCAAAAGTTAACTATACTGTAACACTCCTTATTCTAGGGTAGGTAGCTTGAGATAAACGAATAGACCCACTTACCACATTTGCCGTAGTACTTGAAAGTGATATTGGTATTGGACTCGCAGGCAGAGCGGCGCATCTCACACTCGCCAGGGTAGTCACGTGCGTCGCTCGCACAGAGCGGGCGGGAGCCCTCGTGGTCGCCGTAGCTGGGGCATGCGGTGGGGCACTCACAGCTGTGCGCGCGCCCATCGGGCGTGGGCCGGCACAGCGCGCCCGGCCCACAACTCACACCGCGACACGGGTCTGGCACGTCTGGATGCAAGTACAATTCCTTTATTGGACAAAAGTTTAAAATCGTCCTCATCTTTTAATTGGCGTCGGAACCACGTTGAGGCCGGCTTAAAGGCTGGAAGATTATGGAAGCCTACAGTGCGGCAGTATATTGAGTGAGTCTTCCTGGCGAACGGTATCCCTCAATTAATTAACAAGAGTGGCGGCTTACCATCATGTGGGCTGGTCGCTCTTTGAACTAGCATTAAGAAAAATAAATATAGCTTCCAATATATTTATTATTTCCTCGAAATCCTCGGAGGTTCTTTAAATTCTGTTACAATCACTGATGACTGCCTCAATCACGAAAAATAACTTACTTAAATGTAGGGTACTTTGATACTCTCCATGAAATCAGTGGTTCAGGCTGAAATATAATTTTTTTCACTATCGAAGAAGATCCATGTGATGCACTCAAGTAACACTCATTAAACATTATAGTAAAAACTGTCACATCATTGACACTGGCAATAAGTCTAGTCATCAAATAATTTTACAGTTAATGTTGAGTCTTACCCAAGGGCGTCGCCAGCTTATGATTAAGGGGGGGGGGGGGGCAATGGGGCAATATTATTTAGGAGAAAAAATATGAACGCCGAGCGTTACCGCTTTGCGGCTAGCTACATTTGATCTCTAGGGGGGGCAGCTGCCCCCCCCCCTGCCCCCCCTTGGCGACGCCCTTGGTCTTACCGGTGGGGAAGAGATAGCAACCGCTAGCGGCCGCAAGCAGCAGCGCGAAGACCGCCGCCCGCGCAGTCACCATCGTGCGGCCAGCGTGCCGCCCCCGCGCCCCGCTACCACCATCACACATGTTGCGAGGGACTCGCCATAGCTATAACATACCACCACTCTTAGGATTGTTTCACTGCTCTCATCTGATCTGACTGCGAGGAAACTAGCCCTTAGGTTGGTCTTATTGTCAAGCAGATGAGCTGACCGTTAGCACGCGAATCGACAAGTGCTGCTGTAAACAGCAATTAAGTATTTCCAACCAACCTTAAATTAAAAATACCTACTTACCTATTTAAATCACACAAACGTTTTTCTCATAAATTGATAAGTACAAACAACAAAAGAAGATAGGTAACTAGGTAAGTAAGTAAGTAAGACTTATCTAATTTGGTGTGCATCAGTGTCGTTCTGAAGTTATGCTGTCACAACATGTGTAGGTAATTTTGGTACCTAATTCATTTTATTTATATAAATAGAATTATAATAATAACGTTTGCATAAAAATATGGTTGTCTAAGTGACAACAACAGTCTACACTACATACAATAGGTACTTAGGTACTTATTCTTTACGTAGAAACGTGGGTAAGTAAAAGTGTTTTCAAGTCAGTTACCCACTACTTATACCGCAGAATTATTTTACCCACAACGGACAACGAATGCCTATTAAATCTTCTAAAAATGTAGTTGCAATCCTTTGTACTTCAGTAAGTAGTACTTATTCAGCACCCGCTAAAGCCTTACAAAAGTAGAACGATGCGACGTCCGCAGTAAATACTCATGAAATCTAATCTAGATCGATAAAAGCATACAGGTGTCATTACAAAATCCTAAATTAAATTATCTGCCTGGGATGACGGAAACACTTAAAAACATTATAAATAAGAATTACTTACCTAACGCACATTCAGATCACACACAAAGCAAGTCCAGGAGTGAGTTTCAGTCGATTCAAGCCACGAATGCAACAGTGTACAAACAAATGTCTACCTATTGAGCAAAATATATATTTATTGGATACTTCCCACCCCAATGCCGGGGGGTAACTGCCGTCAGCAGACGCATTTGTCTCAATGAACCTCATTCGCACATGCGCAACACAACCTTTATAATTGAAGCATCAAATACTTAGGTAGGTACCAGTGGTCCCTCGCGCAATGCGTGAGCATATGTGTATTTTTATGTAGGTACTTAGGTACATTTGTATAAAAAAACACCTACGCTTATGTTCATCAATACTTTTAGTGTAAGCCAAAGTCTGTGGCCAAAACATTCGAATAGGAACCATCGTGTTTGGTTTGTCGAAGGATGACCCCAGAAGACATTGACAATTCTTGTTTCTTGTACTGTAAGCAGCATGCATAATATGAAACTAGCCCAATCTGACAAACAAATTCACAATCGAAGGACACTTACTGTGATGGTCACAATCTGTGGACACAATAAAGCTGAAAGTTGATCGTAGATTTTATTTACGCTAGATCAGTTCGCAGACTGGCCCGCAGTCCACCTGATAAAATCTCTGGACAAGGAAGCTCTAAGGCCGTTTTCTCACTACGCGAAACCAACATTAAAAGTTGTGTGGATGTCGTGTTTTCTTTCGGAATTTCATTATTTATGTATTGCTCTATTTTGAATCAATTTTCTTAAAGTATAACAACATAAATCGAAGAAAAATACACGTACAATAATATGTGAAGCCGATTTTGCAACATCCTTGATTTTCTGGTCAAGGTACAACGGGTCAGTAGTACCATTGATACAATGTTGTATCACTTGTACCATCAATGGTATAGTCAATGGTACAACTGACCCATCGCCCCTTTTTTACTAGCACGACTCCAACACAACTGTCACGTCACATTTTGTAGGCGGGCGCGCCTCGCAAGGAATGTTGTGTTGGTGTCGTGTTGCCTGCATGTTCGGTTTTTTTTTTTGTACTCTTGTTGCGAATATCTTAGGCTATTTTATCCTAATGCTAGCCCTGAACATGTTCAAAAACGTGAAAATTTAGAAAGAGTTTAAATTGGCAATATCTTGAAAACCGAGCAGTTTTTACTGAGGTCATCTTAGGCTTGTTCGATGCCTCTTGTGCTGGCCTACCTCCAGTGTCACGTGACGTGTCGTTTTTAGGACATCCTGTATAGTTTGATGTAATTTTCTTTTGCCTATTATAGGGTCAGTTGCAGAAACGTCCATTAAAGTTAATGTATCATTAAAGCTATTGCTGTCACTTTTTATTTCATGACAACGAAAAGTGACAGCATTAGATTTAATGAAGCATTAACTTTAATGGAGCTTTCTGCAACAGGGTGTTAGTCTTTAATACTTGTGTTATAAATGTAGGAAAAATAGATGTATAGGTATAAAGCAAATGGAACTCCCCATGTTGAAATCACAAGGAGGGGACAGTCAACCTGACGTCAGAATGACTGGCCACTTATTTTATTTTTTTTTGCCATTGAATAGGTAAGTACCAAATAATCATAGGTACCAAAGGTCAGTACTAAATAGGTACGGCTAGAGATGGGCAAATGCCCGGCATTTAAGGCAGATTGGGAAGATTCCCAAATAGATGCCCATAAATTCCTTCCCTTGGGCATTTATCTGGGCATCTATTTTTATTATTTTATATAATCGATATTCGTTTGGAATTATGTATCACAGGTAAGATTTGACTGTTTGGGTAATCTTTTAATGAAGTTACTTTTTTTCTTTACGATAAATTCAAAAAACCATAATATTAGCATATTAGCTGCTAATAACGGCGAAGTGCAATGTGAGCTAGGCACGGTCATGCACTACCCCTAGAGAGAAGCTATGACAGCTATCCCCTTAGCACCCCCCCCCCCCCCGCTCCCAGTTGATAAATGCGTTTGTGCCCCATAACCGCAGTCTAGCTAGACCTGCGGCCTTGTGTGGGACTCGAGACTAAATCGTCCACTACCCGCTAAACTGCCCCGGTTTACCCTTCATACCCGATTGAAGACGAGCCAGTGCCAGCCTTGTGGCTATTGAGATTGACCAGGCCATTCCCGGGTAGTGCCGGGTGGCGCCTAGGGAGGACCACCCGAGAAACTAGGTGTCCCTTTAGACTTGCAATGCAGACGTTGGGGAGCTACTAGAGTTTTAAGAAACTCAAGTCTTTTAGTCTTTATTTTGAGACTCGAGTCTTTTTTCAAGCCTAGGACTCGTTAGTCACATGAGTGCCGAGGCTTTTGAGTCTTCAGAGTCCTTTCGAGTCTAAAGTTCTTTGAACAAGACTGAGTCATGAGTCTTGACTTGGTGTATTACATTATCCAATTGGTACATAGTGGGTGATTTTATATCGTCAGCAGGTGTTTATTGGGTAGTAGCCTTAGGAGGTGTTCAGGGTACTAACATAAGGGGGTGTTTCTTGGGTATTCATCAGGGGATGTTCTCCGGGTAACATTGCCAGGGGGTGTTTTCAGGGTATAAACATAATGGGTGTTCTCCAAGAAGTATCATCAAAGGGTGTTCACCGGGTCTTGCATCGGGGGAGTTTTCAGGGTAGTCACATCAGGGGTGTTTACCGGGTTGTTGCATCGGGGGTGTTTACAGGGTAGTAACATCAGCGGGCGTTCTTCGGGTAGTATTACCAGGGGGTGTTTTTAGGGTATTAACATAATGGGTGTTCTCCAGGAAGTATCATCAAAGGGTGTTCACCGGGTTCTTGCATCGGGGGAGTTTTCAGGGTAGTCACATCAGGGGTGCTTACCGGGTTGATGCATCGGGGGTTTTTTCAGGGTAGTCACATCAGCGGGTGTTCTTCGGGTAGTATTACCAGGGGGTGTTTTCAGAGTATTAACATAATGGATGTTCTCCAGGAAGTATCATCAAAGGGGTGTTCACCGGGTTGTTGCATTGGGGGTAGTTTTCAGGGTAGTCAAATTAGGGGGTGTTCTCCGGGAAGTATTACCAGGGGGTGTTTTCACGCTATTAACATTATGGGTGTTCTCCAGGAACTATCATCAAAGGGTGTTCACCGGGTTGTTGCATCGGGGGGTGTTTTTAGGGTAGTCTCATCAGGGGGTGTTCTCCGGGTACTATCATCATGCGGCTTTGAGTCTTTTACAACACTAGGAGCTTCCCCCGCCCGGAGTTCAACCCTCGGGCCGGAGGAGGCGTGCTATGTGAGCTCGCCTTTCCACGGCCGCTCGCATCCCACACACTCCTGCTCGCGACCATGGCAATTTTGAACAGGAAATCTCTAGAATACGTAATTTCCCACCAAAAACGGTTTTTTTTTAAATTCGGGTTAAAAAAGGAGCAGTTTTTGGAAATTCACCCCTCAAGAGATTAAAAAGGGGGTTGGAAGAGTGTATGAAACTCCGTCATTTTAAAAGTTGTAGTCATGGAGTTCGGGAAGTAGATTTTAGGTTAAGTGTCAGTTTCAAATAAAAATAAGTTTTTTGGTAATTCATTCCCCACAAGGGGATCTTTCACTTTTAAGGAAGCATTAGATCTTCTATAGTGGCGACCCCGACGTGATAAAAGTATATTCAAGATCTTCCTCCAAGCTGGATCGACTAATCAACTGAACCCCTTTGGGGATTGAAAATGTTGAAATATTCAAAAACCCGTTCTTAGTGGGAACTTACAGGTTATTTAGAAACCCTATAAATTTTTTTTAACCCTAATCATTCACCTACTAAGGTGGTGAAATATCTAAAAACCTTTTTTGTGGGAACTTACACAGCATAAAGAACCCCAGCACGAAATTTTAATATTTAATTTCCAACCCCTTTTTTACCCCTTTGGGGGTAATTTTCTAAAACACCCTTTTTATAAGAAACTGACACCAACCCAAATAATCTACTTCCCGAATTTAAAGACTGTAACTTTTAAAATGATAGAGTTTCATACAAACTTCAAACCCCCTTTTTACCCCATTAGGGGGTGAATTTTCAACAACCCCTTCTTAATGGGAACTTACAAATTATAAAGAATCCCTGTACAAAATTTCAAGTTCTTAGGTCTTGTAGTTTGGGCTGGGCGTTGATTGTCAATTAGTCAGTCCTCTCTTTTATTTATAATATCGATGGGAGAAAACGTAATTGCTGTAAGTAGCAAAAATGGCGTAAGTAGACTAAATACACAGTTAGAATCAGAAAAAAATACTGCGTCGAATGGTCCGGGTCTCGTGTCTCTACGATGACAAAAAATTCACTCTGAGGGACTGTTTTTGAAAAATTTCTATGCAAATTTTGTCGTAAGTATAATGTTTTTGATACTTATTTACTTACAGCAAAATGCAGACAGGTGATTGGAATTCATTATTACTTACACGGTTCGTATTATGTGCATATTCACTTGCTTACAACAATCTTATGGGAGTTAAAATTAAACTTAGACTACTTACGCCATTCTCTAGGGCGGATATTGAACGCCAGTTTACTTACACGACATTCTTTAAGGTTTGTAAATTTACAGGCCGGCAAAGTAAATCATTCTTATTCCTGTCCCTTAAAAATATTATTTTAGTTACTTTTCATATTTGTATTGGACTAAGCTAGCACTTGACCACAAAGTTGCCTGATGTTAAACAACAATGCGGTCTGCGAGTTGCTTCTGACCAAGTCTAGTAGTTCGATGATGGAACGGAACTTTCACCAAAGTGGAGTCTGTAAAATACGGAGAGTTAAGCAATCTTCCTACGATGATCGAGGCTCTGCAAGCTCTCGACCAAAGTATCGTCACCGGTAAGCCTCTTCGTACGCCGCTCAATAGTGTCTAAAGCAGCCAGCTGATTTCGAGCAGAACCATCCCTAAGATGGCAGCAATACTCCATGCAGGAACGAACTTGAGCTCTGTCTCTACAGTTTAGGAGCAGTTCCGCAGTGAAGTAGTGCCTGACTCTGGTAAGGATTCTGACTTTTTTAGAGGCAGATGCTGGTACAAACTCTATGTAGCTCCCAAAGTTTAGGTTGGAAGATAATTTCATCAGTAGTCGGTCAGATAGAGGGACAGATACGCCACAAAAAGAGGGAGTAATTTAAATGCGATCTTTTTGGTGCAAAATAGACACGCCTGCGTTTTGGTGGGGTTGGAGCTATCAAAATTGGCATCTCCCCGGTCTGGGACAATTTGGAGAGACTGATTTAACTTGTCCACCATGTCTGATCTTAAGGTCTCAGTTTTAATGCTACCTGTACAATCATTGGACAAGACGTATCTCTCGACTACCGCGCTATCGTCAGCATACCCCATAATTCCGAAAGTAGCCAACAGAAAATTAATGTGCGGCAGAAATGGTATAAGCACCGCGACCTTTTTCGGGAACAGGCTGCCCAGCAAACATTTTAAGTGTTTTGGTCCAAGACTAAAGAATATATTACCAATTTAAGTAAAAATAACGTCCCACGCAGCATTTTTTTTCACTTAATACACACTTTAACTGCTACGTCGAAATATATAGTAATTAAAACGTTATTTTCACTGAATTTAGTAGAGAACTTAAAAGTCGAAAGTAAGTCGAAAAAAATGGTTGAATTGACGGTTGAAAGCTTGACCAATAAGTCATAAATACTTGTAAGTGATTGCTTGGTATTTGCGATGTAATTATTTCTTATTCAGTGACCATTAAGGTCATCGATTCTAAGTTGAATATGACACCAAATGTGAAGTAAATTTCACCAATAGTAAATACCTAAGTACGACAATCAAGTGAGAGATACTTGTAATGTATTTGCAACACCGTTAGGTTATGTTCTGATAACTTTAACGTTAGATTTACTCAGTAATTTAACTTATAAGTCTTAGTGATGTTGGCGACTTGAATTGACTTGACGTTTATCGTGGTTTAGTTAAAAGTAAGTCAGTCTTTGGCAAACTACGACGTATTATATGTAACCTATCTTTTATCATTAAAGTTTTACTTACTGTCCAATGGGCAAAGATAAAAAACTGTACAGATATTCCACTTCCTACTATACTGCCCTACTAACTTCGATCACTAATAAAGAACCTACTAAGGACAAAAGCGGTACCTCAGTGAAAGCAAGTTTAGATATAATTGATGTTTTGTAAAATTAGGTTTTTTGTTCATTTAGCGATTGTTATTTTTAGTTATTAAATGTAGTGTATGCATGTATAATATTAGGTATATTTTCTATCACAATAGTTAAAATATGTAAAATATACATGGAAATGCAATAACCGTGAGTTACTGCTACACCGCTTAGATATTACAAACGGTAAACGGTAAAAAATTTAAACTGTAGAAACAGAGCGAGCGAAGCGAGCGTGCCGCCGTAGCGGGCCGGCGAGTGCCAGAACCGAATCCTCAGTCAATATCGATATTGACTGGTTTTAGGTTTTGACTGTAACATGTATACATATGTAGTACTGTGTGTTGCAATGTTGAAAGGATTGCGAGAGCGTATCACAGTTTAATATAATATTTATTATATTATTGAAAATCAATAATTGGTAAAACTGTTTTGCTTATAACTTTCTTCTTCCATACACTAGGATTAAAAGAAAAACGTTCCGTAAAATAGTTACCCTAAGCCTTTAAATCAAACCACATTTCCATACTGTTCGTGAACTTTGAGGTACCGGGGCAAAAACGCCCGATGGTCTTTATTAGCATCCGATGCTCATCCATCGGCTTCTACACCATCTTTTCATGAAAATTCATCTTCAAGTCAGTTTATAAAATCAAACTGATGATGATAATGTACAGAAAAATAATAATGAAGAATCAGAAAAAGAAAATTTTGAAATGAAAGACTCAGGAAATAGGTAGGTACTTTTCTGTCCTTGTTGTTCTATGTCGGTGCACGACACAAACAAAAAAGTGGTTGGAATTATTGACTTAATTAGGTAACCTGATACCATTTAGTCGCAAATATTATGTCACATTGACCTAAAATAATTACCAGATACTTATAGGTCAATATTTAGGTTAAAATAACGTTTTGGTAAAACCGCCATTTTATTTTAGTAATCCGAAGAAGTGATAATTCATAACGCATATTTTTTGTTGTTATTTCTGGGATAATACCGTTAAACGTCACATCTACTCGCTTATATTCTGGTAATTAGTTGGGTTTATTTAACTAAATACTGCTAAGGCAAGATAATGACCACTATTATTAAATAAAATATTCATCTTGACATAAAAAAATAATAATTCTTCACTATATTTGAAGCCCATTAGTAGATTTCAACGTTAAATCAATAAATGCACGAAGAAATTTTCATCGCACAAGATTTTGTCGTAATATGGCGTTGTAATCAAGCGCGATAATTTAGAAACTTAGCAAGCCGCCATTATTATATCAATGTAAAAGAGGTTAGCTTTTTGGTTAGACATTTTGTTTGTGTAAAGGTAATATATTTTTGTCTCTTTTACTCTCCATCGTTACCGATATAAACTTCACTTAAATATGTAATTAAATAGTAAAAAATACGTTGGATCCACGTTTAAAAGAGGTAAATGATTACCAAAATAGTAATTGCAACTACAAGGCACGTCGTGGTAACGTCGAGTTTACGTCGAAAATATGACCTATCCGTTGACCTGTCGGTTGCAATTACTAGAGTTACGTGGAATCCACGTAGCCCGCACGTGCCTTTTTTCCCCAAATAGGTGGATTCCACGTGGATTCCACCTCGATTCGAGGTGCCTCATTTTGGTCTCCGTAAAAATTGCCACTTAATATTGGTATTTTTATTGTTATTTTGACCTAAAATGTTTGCTGGGTGCACGTTAGAAAGTTTCCAGGATTTCAGAAATGAACCCTTCCTCAGAGAGAGAGGCGGTACAGGCGTGTCAAAATTTGAGACAGTTTGTGTGCACAACTCCGCAACACTGTCGCTGATATCCCATCAGGACCACTCGCCTTGTTCACATCAAGACTGCGCAGAACCTTAAGCACCTCTCGTTGACGAATCTTCTTGGCAAACACAAAAGTTGATTCACAACGAGGAAGATTCGGTGGCACATGGTTAGCAGCAGCCAAATGCGAATTGCTGGGGCAAATAGATTAGCCTTTTCAGCGTAGCAAATGCGGAAGTGATGTCCTGCAGAAATTCGCCTCAACCGATTTGCCTAGTGACCAAAATAACTTACTACCTGAAGGGTACGAAGCTAACTTGGCCCCAATCCGGCCAAAATGGTTGAAGCGAGCACGTCGTAATACCCTCTTGCAGGACTTGGCAGCTTTGTTGAATTTTCTCTTCAAAGTATGCACCCCCAGTTAGCAGGAGGTCCAGAGAGTTAGCTGTGTGGCCATCAACATCAGGAACCCTAGTAGCACGTTCCACTAACTGGATTAGGCCAAGTGACAGAGCCAAAACTCGCGCCTCTCTTCCAGCAAGGTCAGTCTTCTGGAACTTGAACAACCACCCTTTATGCTGGGCATTAAAATCCCCCAGAAGGACGAGCTGTGCTGACTGACGGGTATCAATGTTGGGCAATTTCAGCTGCGTTGTTGAGGTATTTGAAAATCTGGTTGTCTCCTCATCTGTCTAGTGTGGGAACGAAACAGACAGGAATAAATAATGATTATTGTGACCTGTATCCACCAGCAACATTTTAGCACCAATTTAAAACAAAAAATAACCTGGTTGCACCATGAAATGTCAGTCTATGGCAGAAACTAAAATGAATCTCTTAAGTTGCAGTATCGTTTCAGTTGCGTTTCAGCGTGTGTTCAGGGCCTTAGCTATACTTAGTTAAATAAGTTTAATATGATAATTACACTTGATCTACTATTCTTTGGTACAAACATTAACATTAATGCAAAAAAATCAACAAAATCATTGTAATAACAGCATTTTTTTCAAAAAAATCAACAAAATCATTGTAATAACAGCATTTTTATTTCATCACCCTCAGAAATTTCTTAACTTAATCTATTATGTTGGTATCAATATTATTCTTAAGTTAGTCACACCTCTCTTTTATGTTACCTATTTAATAAAATAATTTAAATACATCATTTTATACTTCCGGAAATTTATACAAGAAGAACTGCTCAATACAAAACCTGAAACTACTTACAGCATTGTTGAGGTCAGTAAATTAAAAGTCAATTGCTGTTAGTAGAGCAAAACCCTATTTCCCGTAACTTTAGGACTAAAACAATAATTGCTATAAATGCGCACTATATTAACAAAAGCTTGTACAAAAAATTATCTTTTTATTACGCATGATTTAAAAGTTATGATTTTTTTTCCAATTTTTTATCAGTTTTTTGGCTCTGGTGTAAAGTTGTGTTTTTGCTACTTACAGCAATTACGTTTTCTCCCGTCGATATAGATATGAGAGGAGAGCCTGTATTTATATGTATGGGTGCCTAAAATGACTAATATGATTTTTCAAACAATCATTTCTATCAGGTCGTAACCCTATTGAATGACTACCAACTGTTATTCATCGATATTTATAAATGCCCAGTGATTGGACATTTATTTGGGCAAATAAGGAAGATTCCCAAAATGCCGGGAATCTTCCCAATCTTACCTGCCGGGCAGAAACACTTTGCCCATCTCTAGGTACGGCTGTTTTCTCGTGGTCCCAGGATTTTGTCCCATTAATGGGACCACAAGGAAGAACGGTTTCCTGTAGTCCCATTGTTGTGAATCTTACCTGCTTATTGGATAAGGATTAATACTTACTGTATTGCTCAAAATCGCTTTTTCGTAAATACTTATGCCCTTATTTTCTCGTTAGTAACGAATAAAAATGGTTATTGTGGGTTATCCCTAATAGATAGACATATACCATCGTGGACTTTTTTGAATACCTTTATAAGGCGAACAATACTGTCACAGAGATAGAATGTACTTCCATCTCTGTGAATACTGTAGTACATTATTTTGATCTATCTCGTAGGGTTCAGCCAGCGTTTGCAATGTAAGCGCAAAAAATGTGTTTATTTACGACCTTACATTAAAATTATCAGTGTTTCTCTACTATATTATGCATGTATTATACTTATAACCTTGCCTTACTCTTGAATCACTCTATCTAAACCGCATCAAAATCCGTTGCGTAGTTTTAAAGATCTAAAGCCCGCTCTACACTTAGCCCGCGGATCGCGCGCGAAGGCTGCGAAAGGGCGCGAACGCTAAGTGTGGAGCCGTCTTTTATGCGAAACGGCTCCACACTTAGCGTTCGCGCCCTTTCGCAGCCATCGCGCGCGATCCGCGGGCTAAGTGTAGAGCGGGCTTAAAAGCACACATAGGGACAGTTGGAGTCGCCTATGACCACCTAGGTGATCATTTTCGCGGGTGACCAGAGGATACTCAAACTGTCGCCAATGGTCACCTGGGTGTTATCACCCAGGTGATCAAAGTGGAATAGACCTTTTTCCCAGTCGTACCCAGTGGGGACGACCGGGAATAAACACCATTTAATTACAATCCGGTGGAGACAAGTGGAAAAAAAGTGGACATGTCTATACCGACAACACTTGGTAGGGACAAGTGGACAAACCGACAGAATTACAGGAGGCGACTTTACTTTATACTATGTAGAGGCTCCGAAACTACTGAACCGATTTGAATAATTCACTGTTGGATAGATTAGCTACACTATCCCCGGTGAACATAGGGTACTTTTGATCCCGGAAATGTGGGGGGAAGGGGGATATAGATAACAGAAAAGCGTTAAAGATGATGCCCAGTCGGTTCATTCCCGTTAGAGTTGAATTCCCGTTCGTCCTACTGATCGGACAAAAGGCAATGAACCGCCCAGTAGGTCAAACAGATCAACTGCCCTTAATTATTATGGTGTACACCCAGTTATCTTGGGGAGAACTAAGAGAAGAAATAATTGCCCTTGGTACACCCAGGTGAACTATGAAGGTGGACCATGGGCGAATACTGAATAGGTAGAAACTAATGCGATGGACAAAAATATTTTTGTAGAAATCCTATATTCCATCTAGTGCAGGTTGCCGTGCTGCCGTCTGTACAGGGTTAATAGGTGGTTTCACAGAATAAGAAAAATTTTCTTGTTCTGTGGGAGATTTAATAATACACCAAAACAACTTTAATATGTTTATTATCATGGCATATACCATTTAAGACGATCCACTCTTATTACATTCATTCGCATGTAACAGAGAATAAGACTTTACATAATGTATAAAAATAGGACTGTACGAGCCCTGACACGACTCGGAAATGCACATAGAATGAGAAATGAATGCACAAATCAAACACTCTTTCCTGTCCACTGCTAAAATGCAATGACAAAGTTATGTGCCCCTCTCGTTAAAGCTATACACAATTTTTGAAATTGCACATGATTTTGAATATATGCAAACCTACTAACAATTGCTTTTTTTGTACATTTACTATGAACTATGTATATCACCGGTGTTTCTGTCAAATTAAATGTCTGTAAATTACAATATATTGTGAGGCATCAAATAAATAGTAAATCAGATTACAGATAAAAAAAAAATATTATTTAATACCGGTAAAATCGGCAACAAATTGGAACAATATAAAAATTATAGTATTTGTCTACAGTCTGTACATTAACAATCAATCGACAGATTTGGTAATAAATAAATTCACTATACAGTCTCACTTATAAAACACAGTCACTATCATATAATGTTTCTAGATGAAATCGATGCGCTTCGCTTATCACATAGATAAAAACACAGCACTATTTTGTCACTTACACTTTACAGTTTTCACATAAGACCAGTGTTCACGGAAAGAGATCTCCTATCGACTATTTACAATAACAATACACCTATTTACATGGAAGGTTAGCTTCCTCACGAGTTACGTGGGAGGCGCGCGTCTGTCGTAGTCTCTACGATAGACTTCGCGCTCATACTCCCGGTCCTCGTACTGGTAGTCCGACTGGCTGTAGCCACGCCAGTCCTCCGGGTACGTGCGCACGGGCGGGAAGCCCATGCCACTGGGCATCGCAGCGCCCTCATAGTAGCCGGGGTACGGCCCACTCGCCATGCCACCGAAACCACCATACCTACTGATAAACAAATAGTTAAAGCATTTCCATTTCCCTCTATACTAAAAACTTTAAGTAATTAATGAAAAAAATATCTGAGGGTATGATTTCAAGACCCATTATTCGACTGGCAACTTGATTTTAAAAGCCTTACTTGATGTAATAATTCGCTATCTCACCTCCTTTTATCATGCGGTCTCGCACTCCTATCGCCACGGTACTGACGCGGGCCAGGGTAGGCGGGCGGCGTCCACCCGGGGTGCGCGGGATGCTCCGGGTGCAGCGCCGTGGCGTGCGGCATGGTGTAGGGAGCGCGCACGCGCGGCGGGCCCACGCCGCCGCTGTCGCGCCGCGTCCGCGACCGGTCGCGGTCCCGGTCCCGATCGCGCTCCCGGTCCCGCTCACGGTCCCGATCCCGCTCGCGATCGCGGTCGCGCTCCCGGTCCCGGTCCCTCTCCCGCTCCCGCTCGGTCCGGCTGCGGTCTCTGTACATCAAATCGTCCCGCTTCAGGCTGCTATCCCTATCCTTGCGATCCTTGTGTTTGTGTTTATGTCTGCTGGGATGGAAGAAGCGACATGGTGGTGAGCATACGTGGAGAGGTTAGCAAGATGAAAACTAAGTTATCGACAAGCAGGCGAGCGAATGAAATGGATGGGGTTATACGATCGATATCTTACCTCTCGTGGCGTTTGTTTTCGCTGGGTTCAGGGTCACATTCTCCTTCTTCCAGTTTTCTCTTCATTCCAGAGGAATGTGGGGTTTTATCGTTTGTCTTTTCTGTCTTTTCTCTCTCAAGCCTAGGTCTTTTTTCTTTCTTTTCATTAGAATCTTCATGCTTGACCTCTTTCTTGGGAATCTTGACATGATTATTGGAATTGTGATTATTTTTATTATTAGCCTGAAAAGATAAAGAAAGACATTAAACTTAAAACACCTTATTGCATGAATGAGATTTGATTTGAGTGATATAATACCCAAGCAATATTTACCTTTACATTTTCCTTATGTTTATTAGATTTTTGTTTAGCTTCTGTATTTTTCTTTAGACCATACTTATACAACTTATACAATTGCTTTGCATCAAAATTCGTAAACTTGGACACAAAGTACCAGAGATTACTTCTCCATTCCACTTTTTTCTCAGCATCTGGATAAGCTTCAAGGCATATGTCTATTTGGGTTCCTATTTGCGTGAGACATGCACGCGTTCTAGCGACCTGTTCAGATTCAGATAATGTTTGATCTGGATTATCCAGTGCTCTGAGAGCTTTCTTGACAGGCCTCATCTTTTCTTTGCACTGCAAATAAAATAAAATATGATAATTTATCCTATTCTTTGATAAGAACAATAAATAAAACAATTAGTAGAATGTTGACTTACCTCTTCAAAAACGGATGGATCTAAGTCTCCCAAAACCTCAAGTGCTCTAGGCTCATTATTAGCTGTAAAATGCATTGGACCTGCTGGTTTTTTCCTGCCCTTAACTTTATCACTCTTTCTTTCTTTGCCATCCCTCTTTGTGCGTTTTTTCATGTTCTCTTTCCTATCGTTTGAAGTTTCATCATGTGTTGAAATATCGTCTAATTTTAATTTAGCCTGTAAATTCATAAACAATATGTTACATAAAACACTAACTTGCTATGGATATTAATATTTTCTCACAAAAGATATATTTATCTCACCTTATCATTTTTCACGCCCTTATTATTTGCCTTCTTGTTTTCATCTCCAGAACTCATGTCATCTTCAACAATATCTTTTGTCACCGGCTCTTTAGCCCCACGTTTCACCCGCGGTTTTCTTTGCTTCTGTTTACCATTCTTCTGATCTAACAATTTCTTGATCAGTTTCAAAAGATATTCTGCTCTGGACTGTAAATGTTTCGCTTGAGGCTTCTTGTCTTCATTTGTAAGAATTTTATCGCCTATTTCGAATGAAGAGTCCATCTTGATAGCTTCCCATGAGCCCATGCCATACTGGTAAATACCAGCAAGTAGCTTTGAGTCATCAGCAACACCCCACTCAACATCGAAATTAGCTGGCCTTGTTCTGTAAGAATATACTTTGTTAATTATTTCCATAGGAGCACAATATTATTTTACTGTAATCAATAAATAAAAACACATGCAGTGAAATAGTTCATCTGGTTAATTTTATATTATGGATGACCTTAAAAGAGGATACTTAAACATAAATGGAGAATGGTAAAAAACCTGTTAATTACCTGAAATCTAATTGCCATTTCAGCCTCTCTTCTTTTGTTTGTGGCAAAAAGACATCCAACGGAGCTAACTCATCCAAGCAAGCAGCCAGAGTCTTAGCATTAACAGGTACACCTCCAAGTTTAAAGCTCTTTCGTGTGTTTTTGCGTCCTTCATTTTGTTCAGCTGGAAAATAATGCTCTTATGTATTGTAGAAAAATGACACAAAAACGTAAAATATACAAATATTTTTTAATATACTGCAGATATTTTATGAATTTTAATGTATTAAAAGTAGTTTTAATTGAAAAAAACTCATCCAAACTAATGACATATTTGTTACATTTATGTACCAAAGTATTAGGGTATGAATATTAATATTGTAGATAAAGTAAAATGTAGAAACAATTTAAGTAGGTAAATTAAAGTAGGTATGTTTGGACTTGGTTACACTGTAATCAAATACATATAGTTTTAGTAATTATACTCATATGCATAATTGAGTAACCTATTAATAACATATTAATAAATAACAGGATGTAAATACTAACCAGTGGCCTCTGTTGTGTCACTGAGTACTGCTTTGCATCTTTCTTCCAGAATCTCCCCTAGTTTCTTGAGCTCAGCCAAGGGTTTTTCTTGAAGCTCCGCGTCACAAGCTATACTATCCAGATGTTTCAACGGCGCGGAGAATTTCTTATAACTCTTCACAAACTTTCGGATCTGTAAGAAACGATTATTATAAATGCTTACATTAAATAATATTATTACGATATCTTGAATCATAAATTATATTATTCTCGTTGGTCTTTTA
Source organism: Mecyna flavalis (assembly GCA_949319885.1). Taxonomy (NCBI): domain Eukaryota; kingdom Metazoa; phylum Arthropoda; class Insecta; order Lepidoptera; family Crambidae; genus Mecyna; species Mecyna flavalis. The sequence goes on from OX439426.1 coordinate 9,859,560, forward strand.
ACTGTTGTACTATCATCAATAGAAGTAGCTGAGGCTACAGAATTGACAAAATTATCAAAAAAAAAATATGTTTCATATTAATTTTACAACCTTTTTACTTAGTTGCAAGTGGTTTCTATTTATCTTGCTATTATTCTGATTTATTGGTACTAAATAGACCAATTTCACCACTAACAGCAAACTAACAGTGACAAAATTATCTAAACTGTCAACAGTGATACTAGTATGTTCTGTAGTGTATTTTATTCACTTTAGTTTATCTGATAGCAGTGAAACTGGGCTTTAATCTTTCTACCTTTATAATTAATTTAAACATACCTCAGCATCAGTGAAGCCTTTAATCTTCTCCCTATGCGAGGCGGGCGGCCGGCCTCTCTTCCGCGGGCGGTCGTCATCCGCGCTGGCGTCGCCTTCCGAGGCGTCGCTCTCCGCGTCTCCTGCGTCGCCTTCGCCGTCGCCGCCGTCGGCGCCTTCGCCTGAACCGCGCCCACGTCGCTTGCCTCGACCTTCTATTTGTACAAAAAGGTGATTAGTCTTGAGAACTGGATACTCGAATTTAGCGAACTGGAGAGAAGTCGATTTGTCGCCATAACAGATTGTGTAATTTATTTTTCAAATTGTATAGTACTTCAGGATCACCGACATAAATTAATTGATGACATTGTTTAAGAAGTAAGAACCTCTAGAAATAGTGTGTAATGTTTTTACTATTTTTTTAATAAAGAATTTTAAATTTGATAAAAAATTACATTGTTTAAATTTTAAAATAGTGTAACATTGGGAGTTTGTCTATGTCCAACAGTAGACTATGACAGGCTGATGATGATTTGAAAATAATACTTACTGCCATCAGCACTGCTCTGGTTTAAATTCTTTCTTCTTGGAGGCAAGTACAGGTCTTCCATTTCTTTATTTTTCTCCTCCTCCTCAATAGTTTTGCGAACATTTTCAGGAATTATGTCATCCTAAAAACAAATATTTTTGTTAATATTTTTTAAATAATTATTTAATTCACTTCAGAAAGTTAATGAAGATTTAATATTATGTAAAAGATAATTTGAAGATAACATACCCAATCTTTGCTTTCCTCTTCTGCGTTTTCCTTCTTGACTTCCATTACAGCCTTGTCTTCATCAAATGCAAAACTGGCAACCTTGAACGCAGATAGCAGTTCATCGCCTGCCATCGCAGGGCCTTCGTCCCGCGTCTCGGCACGTTGCAGGATTTCATCAATATCACACTGTAAACAAAAACGGAATAAATAAAAATAATATTTAATACATTTACCTAGAATTATACCTGCAGGTATGATAATTTGATATCTTTTTAGAATTATGAGTTGAGGTCTGGTTAAGTTTGGTTTAATATCCGATTACTCAAACATTACATTGGTCAAGTCTAAAATATCAAAAGTATAAAAAAAAAAATTACTTACAACTGGGTCCTCATCATTTTCATCGTCATCTTTGAACAATTCCTCAGCGCCAAACTTAAGTATGGCATTCAAATCCTCCTTGTTAAATGGATTATTAGCTGTCGTAGCGGACGCGTCGCGTTTGTTGAGCACTGTTCTACCGGTGGTGTCCATCCGCTGTATTACTAAATGGTCCAGAACCATTTTTCTTTTCGCCCTTTCAACTATGTCTTCTTCTACAGATCTAGCAGTAACTAATCGGTAAATATTGACCTGCAAAGGAAATAATTAAAATATTAGTTTACAAAAAAATCATCTCATGAGCCAAATCTAATATACTTAACAACAAAAGATTTAATGTACAAAATTATACACACCTGATTCTTCTGTCCTATTCTGTGAGCGCGAGCCTGCGCTTGCAAATCATTTTGCGGATTCCAATCAGAATCAAATATAATCACAGTATCAGCTGTAGCTAAATTAATCCCAAGACCTCCGGCCCTTGTAGACAGTAAGAAACAGAAGTCCTGGGAACCTTCTGCATTGAAGTGGTCAAGGGCTTGCTTTCTAATCTCGCCCTTTATACTGCCGTCGAGCCGTTGGAAGGGAAAGTGCCTCCTTTGCAAATATTCTGCTAAAATATCCAACATCCTGACCATTTGGGAGAATATAAGAACTCTGTGCCCAGTCTCTTTTAGCCTGCATAACAATTTGTCCAGCAATAGCAGTTTCCCCGAGCCTCTTAGAAGTTTCTAAAATGTAAAAAAGATTTTGTTTAAAGAAATGAATAAAATTACAACTATAAAGGGTTTTTTAGTTAAATATTCTTTTATACACACCTCCACAGCATCTGTCGTCGCTAGTGACGCTCTTGATTCGAAGTCTTCAGGCTTTGTCAAGAGTGCATGATTACAGCATTTTTTTAATTCTATTACAATATTAATAAATGTATTTATCGACCCTTTTACGCCTTTTCGCAAGGCACTATAATTTTTGGTCAATATCCATTTGTAGTATTGCTTTTGTATTGATGTCATCTCTACCCTTAAAATCTGTTCCACTTTGGCCGGTAAAGATTTTTCTACATCCTTCTTCTGCCTTCTTAAAATGAAGGGCTCTAGTTGTTTATGCAGCTTCTCATACCCTTTAACAGAGGCATCCTCATGATCTTTCTCAAATTCCTCCCATGACTCGAACCTATAAAAAGAAACCATTGGCATTAAGTCTTTCTATAAGATATATGTAGATGAACCTTGACAAAGTAAACCATTTTCTAAATACATTACTATACATTGCAATAATAAAAATACTCACTTGTATGGCATAATGAAGTGTAGCAGAGCCCATAGTTCTTTCAGGGAGTTTTGCAGTGGTGTTCCAGTAACCAATAATCTGTGGTTGGTTTCAAACTCTTTTAAGGCTTTGTATAACAATGAGTCATCATTTTTTAATCTATGTGCTTCATCTACTAGTAAGCACGCCCAACTAAATGATCTTAGGAACTGTCTATCTTTTAGTAAAATTTCATATGTTGTTAGTATTGCATTGAATTTTAGCCTTTTAGAGCTTGCAAAACTCCATTCAAACTGCCTAATCTGAAAAAATAAAAAAAACAAGATATAAAGGACCATGCAAAGGAGCGTCCCCACCCACCAACAGATTTTAAACGTATCTCTATTTATACCTCTTGCCATACTTATCTTTTTTTTGTATGACGACATTCGCCGTAGGAATGGGGATTTCACGCAAATCGAATTTGAATGTTGTATTTTTTTTTGTAGTATTTTATTTGACACAGTTAATTGTGAAAATAATGTGCAGGCGATCAAGAGTAACCCCCTGGCCTAAATAAAAGTGTTCATTCAAAATATAATCTTAAAAATATTTTACAGTCGAGTCTACTTGAAGCTAGACACTTACAGCGCAATTCTGAATCTTAGGCGTACGGCATAAGCACGGTTTTATTGTTTTTGAATACCCCGTCATTTTTTGGATTAAAAATGGTTATTTGTCTTTATATGGAATGTCATAATAATATTGAAACTAGAGCCAAGTCTGTTGGTGGGTGGGGACAGAGCTCATACAACTTCTTGCGTTGTCCTTTTAAAAATTTTAAGTTTGTAATTGTTATGATATGATATACTAATAGTATAATTGTTAGTCATGCAGCCATTAAAATGAATAGAAAAGTTGCATCAAATTATTTGGAACAACGGCAGAGTCGGCAGATATTAAATTATTGCATATTTAAAAATCAGTAGTGGTTCTTATAAATAAATAATACTTACAATATCTCTACTAACAACGTCACCAATGTATGTGACCACATTTATATCCGGAGCCCACTGCTGGAACTCTCTCTGCCACGCAGTCATTGTACTCAAAGGCACAACACATAGAAATGGCCCATACAGTTGCTGTGACTTGAAGAGGTAGTATAAAAAACATATTGTCTGAAAAGTGTTCAAACCTAAGGTAAAGATTCAAATCAATTTAGAATTCTATGGCTATCTAAAAATAATTATCTTTTAATTTAGAAGAATAAAATTACCTGTATTGTTTTACCTAATCCCATTTCATCGGCAAGAATAACTGAATTGTCTTTACACCAGGAATGTATTAACCAGTTTAATCCGTCCATTTGATAATCTCTTAAAAAGTAAGTCTGCAACAAGGAAATAACAATAATAATTAAATTACAAACCATTCTAATTCAGAAAATGCCTAACGTCTTGTTAAAATATTTTTTTCTCTACACAAATGATTGAAACCAATTTTGTTAGTCTATCATCATAACACTGAAATATTCATTAATTTAATTTTTAGAATCTTTATTAATTCCATTTTATTAAACTATGCTTACAAGATATTATATTACGTCATATAAATGTGATCTTTGCTTTTTCACAAACCAAAGTTCACTTTGCTGTATGAATAGCAAGCCAAAGCAAGTAAACTTCCAGTACATCTTATTTCCACGATACTCAGATAGATGGCGCTGTAACGCACAAAATATATTTGTAATTATATCGCATGGTTCGCCATGCAATTTTTTGTTCAGAAATAATAATAAAAAAAATAAAAAAAAAATATTACTCAACTGATCAAAAGTTCGATTGAATGTGGTAAATAAATATGCAATTAAGGAGCTTACATCACCTAATACAGATTATTATTATAATTTCTATTATTAATTATAAAATTCAAATTGAAACCTGAATTTCTAAAAAGAATTTTTAAAAAATGCCACTGCTTGGAAATAATTAAACTGTCTCAGAAAATACAAAATGTTTTACATATTTCAGCCAAACTCGATTCCGCCATTTTGCGAAAACGACCTCTGCTCATGCATATACCAAGGCGACATCTAGTTAAAATGCTGGAAAGCATGCAAGTCACAAATTATTATGTAGTGAAACATCACAAATTGTTATTTATCTTCCACCAAAACCCTGCCTGCAGTTTCCATATTATTTTATAAAGCCTGTTTTATTAATAGTATGACTTTACAGTAAAAATATTATGTCAAACAGCTGGCAAACATACTAATTATCAGAATATTAGACCATAATAATAAAGAAAACATATTGCCACATACCTCATCTTTGCCCATATATTCCGGTTGTTCCTTTACTTGATGGAATTTTGGCCTTCTTCTTAAAACAGGGCAATGCCTAGATGGGGTAGTTTTGGCAGCTTCTCTATGTTTAAAGTGTTCAACTTCCACAGGCCATCTCCTCTCTATTAGTGAGGAGTCTTCCCAAGTAGCATCAGCATAAGGTAAAGATTCCCACTTGCAAAAATACTCATGGGCAGTTCCACCACCTTCCAGCTCCCTGGTTTGCTCCGCTACAACAGCATTAGTAAAAGATAATGGAATTAAATAATTAAACAAATTATATTGGGTATAAGAGACCTATTAATTACTGTCGTCTCAGTGTAGCGGGTGCAGGGCGGTGCCAGACAGTAACTGCTTAGTTACTGTTTGGCACTGAACTGTCTAAAGGCAGACGTGGCACTTACCATCAGGTGTACCATCTGCTCGTCTTGTTACACATTGCAATAAAAAAAAATATCTATATATTTATTAATCTCGATTACACAACATCATGGTCAAATACAAGTATATTTAATATACCAACCTATTATCCTCTCCACATTATTATATGTTTTAACCAGCTCTTGCTGCAGTTCCGATTGACATTCAAAGTAATCAATATCTTCAGGTCCTGCTTGTTGCCTCCACCACGAAAGCTCTGCTTCCTTTTTAATGTAATTTTCTAACTTCTTAAGTCCCTTAACTTTTTGTTCATTCAATGTTGCTTCAGACTCCCAAGTGTTATGAATATGTGACCACCCTTTCCATTTAATCAGGTACTGAGGTTCTGTGTTTTCAACATCTTCGGGATTGCACCCTTCGTTGGGATCTCCATGTTCTTCTATGTAATATATGGTAGTCACATTCCCAGTGACTGCATAATGATAAGAAGACATTAGCTAAAATTCAACATTACATTTGCACCAAAATGCAAATTAAGAGGATAATTGCTTATCAAAAAGTATTTTGGTATACTTAAAAATTCAAACATTTTGAAAAAGAGATGTATTAGATATAAAAAATAATTTTTGTGACAGTTCAAATATAAAAAACTGAAATTTAATTACTGTACCTCCTTTTTTCCCCCGCCGATGACCAAGAACTTTTTCAATGGTTTCACTGTGTTCTTCAGGTTCAGGCTCTCCTTCGTTCTCTCCATCACCTTCCACTTCCAAGAGATCAGAAGAGTCAGTTTGTTCGTCACTTGCTTCTTTATAACTTACTGCAGCACCTGTACGCCGAGTAGCTGTTCGACTGTGGAAAATGCGTTTATGTATCACCAACTCAAGAAATAGTACAGCCTTAATATTTTTTTTAATCTATTGTAATTCGAAAATCTTGTCCATAACTAAATCTTTATTAGTAAATAGATACTTTTACTTCAGATTTTCTGTATCAAATGATCACATTGATGATGAAAAATTATGAATAAAATAAAGCCACCGCTACAACAATAGGTACTGGCTTTATCACCTGCTTGCTAAATGCAGTTTGATGATCACAAACCAAAACCCAACGACTCATCGAAAACACCCTTTGTTATACTGATGGCGTTTGAATCAGGGTTGGCTATTATCAAGATAATTATTTTCTCTGATAATTATCCGATAAAATTATCCGATAATTATCCAACTTACATATCAAATAAAATTATATAAATTAAAGGTATTTTTGTTTTTTTTTACCATTATATTTAGTTTTAATGCAGTCAAACTATGACCCTATTGGATTAAGTTTTCTAGGCATACATAATGTTTTTCTTTTTTAGTTTCGCAGCGCACAAACTTTAGTTCACGAAAAAAATAACAGTGAGAGGGGAATTCCCCTGTAGATGAATGACATTTGGCGTTCGTTTGGATGCATGTTTAATATTGTGACGAAAAAACATGCGTTTGGATTTGGATTTCAAATTATTTTGTTTTGTTTGTAAAATAACAGTTACTCGTTATTATCAACGATAATTATCAAATGTAATTATCTTGATAATTATCAACGATAATTATCACGATAATTATCCAGTCCAACCCTGGTTTGAATATAATTTTTTTAGGTAAATTTGAACACAGAAGTATTAATTAAAACAAGAGATGGCAATAAGAGACAAATGCACTTGGAAGACAATAACTTACTGCAGGACCCAAATGTAGAAGAGTTGCTTAAAATGGGAATTAATGGAAACTACTGGAGGAGGCCTTGCCAACAGGCACATAGATGAAAGTAATTCTTTAAACCAACCACCAGTCACTACTCACTAAATAAAATCTTTTACCAATTCAAGGATTTTAATAAATTAATTAATTTATTAATTAATCAACATAAAGACTTAAAAATGGAAAATGTTTGTATAAATAATATGTAAACGATAACTGTCTTCTTTGTACAGAGTAATATTAAAATTATTCAAATACTAATCAAATTACAACATTACCTTCTCGTATCATCATCAGAAGCTTCTGTGGATTCATCTTCCTCACTAGTAAATCTTCTTCTTCTAGCTGGTTTCTTTTTTCTTAGTGGTACACTTCTTTGGCCTGGTCTTTTGGAGGGTGGTGGTGGTGAACCTTTCATATCACTATCACTTTCTGAACTATCTGAGTTCCATGAATCACTAAAAATTAAGTTTAAATGATTATGATGTTTGGAGAAAAGAAATCAGTCACAGTATAATATCTCACAAGGTCAATACCTTTTTTTCCTGCTTTTCCTGTGATGTGTTCTTCCTCGATCTCCTCTCTCACTTGAATCACTATCGGCTGCTAACCTAAGCCTATCAGGTTCTTTTCTGGACCTAGCTGATCTTCTAATCCCATATATGTCTGGGTTTTCCTCCCAAAGGTCTGATTTGACCCTCCCATGACTTCCCCTAGATCTGGGTTTAGAGGGTGTATCTTCATCAGAACTATCCTTATCTGTGTGATGATCTGATTTAGAAGAATTGGCATTACTGTGTTTTGGAGACTTAGTGTCATCACTACGGTGGGACCTATCACCTATTGAAGATTTATCCGAACCTGATCTGGCTCCAGAACCTGATCCAGATGAACTAGAACCACTATCACTGAAAAGTAAACCATAAATATCATTTGAAATAACAGTTCCCACAGTCAAAATGCTACACTTTACAGTTACTGTAATATGATAATTACTAAATTTAATAAAACACCAAGAAGATGACAGTCGGTAATATGTATATCTTACCTTTCGCTGCCAGATCCTGAACCACTGCCTGAGCCGGAGTCACTCTTTTCACCCTTATCACTTGCAGATTCACTCCCAGATTCATTCATGAATCCTTTCTGTAAATAAACACTGGATCAATATTGAAAAATTAACAATAAAATTAATGACGAATCCCAATATTTCACGAATTAAATTTAAGTAAATGAGATTTAATGATGGGAAAAATGCATCGCAGCAATAAAGGTGATTACAGTTAAATTAAAAATATTTCCTCACTGACTTTGTTGGTAAATATCAACAAATGGATAAATTTATTAATTAATTCAAGAAAGATCACCTATTTCAACAATTTCCTGTAAAATGGTCCTGCAGATGATTTTCTATTATTGAGTTTCAGCATGAACAAAAACGAAAAACACCATTTACACTAATATAAGACATGGCTATTTAGTGATTCCAGAAAACATAACCTCTTTACTATCTCCCCAAAGGGAAATAACAAGAAAAATAGCAAAAAATACCCAAAATTTAATAAAGTGCACAAGACAGAATTATATAGAAATAAAGCATTTTTATTCCACCCAATGAAACAGTAAATGACCAGAAAGTATAAACATAACCTCAATATCATGTACCCTGAATGGTAGGACCAATTTTCAAAGCTAAATTGCGAAAATGGGTCCCATCCCAAAATTTATTTCAATGGCCTTAAGAGAGAGATTACGTAACCAAGAAACATTGGAAATCGTTTCTAACGTGGGACAAGAAGGTTTTCATACATAAAATAACAGTTTTCTATTGTAAACAATCGCAGAAACACCAAAATTCAGTATTACGTCTCAAAAATTCCCCCTGATCCAGGGCCACACCCAACACTTCTAGAATAATCTCCATATGTTGTAAGCCACAGAACTTGGATAAAGTAAATAAATACACCAAAACAAAAACGTAAAAAGCTCTAAAAACACTTACCAGGAGCATTTTGAAGAAAATACTAGGAATACACTATTACATAGGAAATGAGTGGAATAACCCGTTGAAAATCTAATATTTCATTAACAAAAATTTAAGAAAACGTTTGATATATTATTTTCCAACACATTTTTAAGGTAAGCAAGTAAAATACAAAAAAATATTTTGCAGGAAAATCTTGTCAAGCGACGCCATTTTGTCGTCGCATGAATTCTGGTGACGATGGAAATAAAAAAATGGTGATTTCCCGACACAATTCAGGATAAAACAGGTTAAAAAGTACCGATAATCACAAAAAAAATTAAAAATGAAACTTTACAGCCGTCGGAAATACTACGTTGTATTGGAAACGATAAGAGCACCGCACACTAGCAGCGAAACTCGAAAGCTGCAGCCATATTGCCGTGTGCCAGCCAGCTACTGGCAAAATAGGGTTGTTAACAATCATAATCATAATCGATATTCAATTCATTGAATCAAATTAACACATTTCCATCAGTGAACCCATGATGAATTAGCCTATATTCATTTTGATTGTAATCCTCATAAACCAATCTAAAAGTACATATATTTACTCCATGTTCAACAATGTTCAGCGATTGTGTTGAGGAGCGTGCGCAGGGCGCGCGCGAGCCATAATGCCCATAATATGTTTGATACTTCAGTTCTCTCTCTTTTTCTTGGTCGATAAAATGTTTAAATCTGAGTTCGCGCATTGCAACTGTTTTCTTAATTTAGCATTAGTTTGTATAATAACTAAGTTACGTAGTATTTAGTACAATACGATAAAAAATAATATTATTATGATTATGTTTCATTTTGTAGTCCTTTTGTTGAAGTTTCATTCGTGTGTGTTGTAGTGAGTGCGGGGCAGTGGTCCAACTGTTCTGTCCACCTAGTTGGACCATGGATCTTTACTAGGGGCAGTTTTAGTTAGTGCTATGTATAAAGCACTGGCGGCTTTTGGCGAAAACAGTTGCCTTTCCCTACATTTCATCCCTGTCTTCCTTCCCTCCTTATCAGATCACGCAGTAAGCCGTCCCCCGTTTGCTGGTAAGGTCCCCGGGTCTCCCGCAAGGGTCTCACCTGGTGGGCCTATTCGCACAGGAGGACGCAGCGTCTTAAGGCCCTCCTTAAGACGCTGCGTCCCCCTGTGTGTGTGTTCCCCCTGGAAAGAGTAGACCAAACACACCTTGACCGGGCACCGCAAGGTGCCTGAGAAGCAATCCGGGTATTATGACTTAGCTCGACAACCGCAGATGCCCCTCATAAGGGTGAATAACAACGGAAATGCATAGCAATGCAAAAGGCAGTGTTGAATAACTGCTGCACTAATGGTTAATGGTAAAGGTTAATAAAGTTTAGGTAGAAGGCTAGGTTTTTAGATCTAATCAGATTTAAAGATCTTTGAAATAAAGTTTTTTTTGCTAAGGAGAAAGACTAATTACTAATAGTTACATTCTAAAAATAATCGAATTTTAGATATGTACCGAAATCGTGTTTTAAAAATATTATGACCATAAATACACTTATCATAACTTTTCCTATCAACAAAAAAGGGTCTTTACCTGTAAAAAATAGCGAATAGCCGTGCGCATGTTAAAAACTGCTATAAAATGTTACAATCAAGTTTGGCGCAAGGGATATTTTTTATAATTACCTTCCTAAAGCTGATAGAATGCAAAATCGACGAAAAGTTAAAACAATCTAAAAAATACATGTAAACTGTCAAATGAGAGTATTTACCATATAAGTTTCTTTCAGTGTGTTTAGATAAGAAGACTTACACTGACTTGACTTGACGTGACGATAAACCTACCTCCTCCTCCTTAAGTCATTCCCTCAGTGCTGAGGATCGTGGCTCCGACGAAAGCGTTGCAATAAACTTCTCCATCTACTTCAATCTTCAGCTTGATGGAGAGCCTGGAATATCGGCATCCGCAATTCCTCGGACACCTGGTCGGACCATCGTCTGGGACTGCGTCCTCTCGGTCGTTTGCCATCCACATTATCGGTCACTATGAGCCTCTCCAAGTTATCTGTACCTCGGCGTGCTACATGACCAAAGTACCCCTTCAGCCATATTCGTAACTCAAGTTTGATAACTGGCTACATAAACAGACTTTTTTTCACTGTTTCATAACTAATCTGTAGTATTCTGTGTGCCCATATTGTCGAGAGACGCTGCTGGGTGTCTAGCTTGAGCTCTTTCAATATCGAAACGTTGGTGCGATGCGCTGTCCAGGGGATTCGAAGCATTCTTCGCCAGCACCACATCTCGAAAGCGTCGATTCTTTTTCTGTCCGCCGCCTTCATAGTCCAACCCTCAGAAGCGTAGAAGAAAATTGGGAAGACCAATGTACGGATGATGTAAATTGTAATCCTTTTGATGTTGTGGTCTTTCCAAATCTTGCTGAGCTAAGTCATAGCGGTCTTGGCCATGCCTATGCGTCGCCGGATTTACAGTTCACAGCCGCCTTTGCTGCTGATGACAGAGCCGAGGTATTGGAAATCCTGTACCGTTTCGTACTCCCGCAGTAGATTAGTTTGCTGTATTTCGCTGAAACGATCCACGGCCATCAGCTTAGTCTTGCCTTTATTGATGCTGAGACTGGCTTCTTTGCTCGCGTGTTCTACTCGCTTGAGAAGTTCTGCCGTTTCAGTTTCGGATGCAGCAAGCAAGGTGGTATCATTGGCATATCGAAGGTTAGATATTTTAACGCCTCCAACCTTTATTCCGCCTTCCCATCCTTCTAAGGCTTTCCGCAGTATATATTCCCCGTATATATTAAACAGGATGGGAGATATTATGCAGCCTTGTCGCACCCTGACCTGAAACGGCTGGATGTGTGATTGCCCAGGATGACCGTCCCAAATCCAGACTCATAAAGGGTTTTGATCAGACGAATCATGTGACTTGGTACACCCGCTCTGCCAAGAATCTCCCACAGGTTTTGCCACCGAACAAAGTCAAATGCCTTCTGGTAGTCTACGAAACACAGAATGACTGGCGTATTAAATTCGTAGCATTTTTCCACGATGAGCCTTAGATTTGTTATTTGCTCCCGGGTCCCTTTGCCTTTCACAAAACCAGCTTGCTCCTGCGGTATCTGCCAAGCTAGAAAGGCCCTCAGTCGGTTGTTCATACTTAATATGCAACATTATCTTGCTCGTATGGGAGATCAATGCAATATTCCTGTAGTTGGTGCAGTTCTTTACCGAGCCTTTCTTGTGTAGCGGGAGAATTGACGAGTGAACCCAATCAATCAGCCATTCGCATGTTTTCCAGACCATGTCGCAGATTTTGTGAAGCAGTTTGACGCCTACCGGACCCAGCGCTTTCAAAGCCTCTGCGGTAATTTTGTCAGGCCCTGGGAGCCTTATTTCCCTTTAGTCTGCGGATGGCATCTTCCACTTCAGACATGAGGATATCAGGTTTGGGTTCCACCGCTTGTAAGGCATTGGTTGTGCTGCTATTGGATTGATCTTTGTACAAATCCTCACAGAATTCTTTCCAGCGTTCCACCACCTTTTCTATCTCATTAATTGGGTTCCCGTCTTTGTCGTCTATCGTCCAAGAGTGTGGTTTGAAATCACGTGTTAGTTTTCGGATCTTTTTAAATAAATCTCCGGTTTGATACCTCTCAGCATGCTTTTCTACCTCTGCACACACGTTTTCAATGTAATCGTTTTCGTCTCTTCTGCATTGTTTTTTGATGATATTGTGTAGACGTGAGTATTCCTGCTGTGCTGTTAGAGTATTTATTTTCTTAATGGTCTTTCTCTTGGCGATTAATTTCCATGTCTGATCTGTGATCCACCCTTTTCTTGCAATGGGTTCTTAACTATGGAATCAAGTGTGCTCATGGTTTTCGACTTGAAACGAGTCCACAGATGTTCCGGCCTTGTCTCGACGCTATCAGAGATCCGCGCTAATCGCTTTTCACTTTCTTTCTGGAAGTAATTGACATCACAAGGGAAGATAAACCTACACCAATGTCATTTTATGCTTTAAGATTTTGATCATCTTTTTTTATTGTGGGGAATTTTACTGCTAACAAAACAAGTACATAAAGCGAATCAACGACACACGATGAGACGACCGAGGGTTTTTCAAGCTATATACGATTGAATAATACAAAAATTAATAGTTTTCGATTACATACGGACTTCGAACTAATTTTGCAGTAAATAACTATTTATACAATAATTGGTGTAACTGTAAATAGGTGTCGTGCGTAAGTAACACCTATAAAGATTTAACAGTCTGTAAATCGACATTTTTCTGTAAGAATGCATCTCTAATTAGAAAAAAAACTTCATGGATTTATAGACCGACAAACTTATCTCTTCCGGTGGTTGCGTCGCTACTGTCGTTGTAGTACTGTCATTAAATATCGTTTTTGCCTGACATTTTACGTAGTTCTAATTTTGGCCACCGGAACGGATAAGTTTGTCAGTCATACGTAATATCCGCAAATTTTCTACTGTCAATTTGAGGAGGCGGTCGAAACGTTCGAAACATGGTCACTGGCATTAAAATTATAAGTAAAATTAATTCTTTCAATGCCATGGAATTAATATTATCTATATTACGTTTATGCTCAATGCTCCCGTGATAAATGCAAAAATACAATTTTATTATAAAAAAAGACAAATCGATTTACAAAACGGTACGCTTTGAGGGTGACCAACTCAGACCTGCTGGCGAATTTGCTAAACTATAAAAATGTCCCAGAATCCCAGATTAAGAATAAAAAATAAGCTTTAAGTACCGTGCTAACAAATTCACAATTTATCTTTGTATTCCTTCCTTCCTACCAAAATGTGCGTTAGAAACATTGAGCTATTATTACTACGTACAGTACATAATATTTCTATGGTTAGAAACAGATGCTTGATATTTTGTACGGATGGCATTAGTAGGCCATCAACCTATAGATAGACCGACCATAGAAGTAGGAATTAGTTACGTGACTGCTGCATAATTAGGTAATGACTAATTATGTACAGTCACATACATAACTTTATCTTCATTCATACGATAATATGTCTATTTTATAGTCAGGAACAGGATCGATGAGCAAATTAATGTAGGTAGTACAAAATCATGTCATAATTTGTAGGTCATTTTTTTTTTTTTTTAATTAATTTTTTACGGCTCTGGGATGTGCATCCATCAAGCCAAACAATATTTCCAATATTGCTTCTTCTAAGGAATTTTATTTCTTTAGAACTTGAATTGGGACTATCGTCATTTACATAGTCATTTATAAATTCTGGTACTAATCTTCATATTCTTCAATGAAATTATATTTCCTTAACAGTTGCAATTATATAGTAATATAGATATTTGTACGTATTTATGTTGCGTAGTATTGATGGCAGGTGGCGGGGTATTTCCTCATGTTTGTATATCTTCATTAGGCCATCAATTAGAAGTAGTCTTTGAACGTTAAAGGCGGAGCACTGTAGAATTAAGTGATCAAGACTGGCTTCGCTACTGGAGCAATAATTGCACACACTTGAGTTCACAAGGTTGATTCGTTTAAGATGTGTTGCAAATTTTCCATGGCCAAATCGAAGTCTATTGATGGTAGTGATAAATTTTCGTGATGATGACTCTAACTTGAAATACCAGGGTTTTATTGATATGTTCTGCTGTATTTCTGCGTACCATTTTCCTTTGAACTGTCTCGTGTATTCCCAATCTCTGGACCAATAATCATACATTCGCATTTTTAAAATTGGGTAATAATCAGTTAATGGTACTGGTGGTGGCGGATATTGAGAGAAGTCAGCACGAGGAGTCTGAATTTTCATCATTTTATCTACTGTTTCGTTTCCAGTAATTCCAGTATGGGATGGCACCCAGAGTAGCTCAATCGGTTTTCCATTGTTATGCTTCAAATACTGACGAATTTCCAAAATGTATGTGTTATTCTTATATGATATTTTAGGATTCTCCAGGCAACTTAGAACGCTCAATGAATCGGTAACAATTAAAAATCTGGTAATTTGATCGGTATCTAGTCCTGTTATATATTTCAACGCTGAACATATAGCGAAAGCTTCTGCAGTAAAAACTGAGGTACTGTTATCAAGATTGAAACATCTACCAAACTTAGTAGTAGAGTCAAAGTATGCTGCTTTTACATGTTCTTTTGTCTTGGATCCGTCTGTGTAGATTATTCTAGCGGCTTGCATATTGTTTTCCACATAGCTTAAAAAGTCCTCATTACTCTTAATGTTACTAATACATATTTTAGGAACTGCCAATTGAATTTCTACTGTACTAAGGTTCCACTGATCATTATGGTCTATGTATTTACATAAATCATTTAATTGATTTACATGTTCTCCTTGTAATAAACGATTATCCTTATAAAAACTATAATATTGTTTATTAGCTAATATTTTAATGTAGTACTTTTCAGTAAGGTAATGTAATCTTACATCTATAGGCGGAATACCTGATTCTATTTCAAGAGAATTTATTGGTGTAGAACACATTGCTCCAGTTACAATCCTTAAGCCTTTATTCTGAGTTACTTCCAATTTTCGAAATAAAGAATGACTAATGATCTTACCATAAATTATTAACCCGTATTCATAATGACTTCTGACTATAGACTTAAAGATCATATTTAATAATTTTGGATCCATTCCCCAAGTTACACTAGCTAGATGCCTCATAACATTAATGCCCTTTTGCATTTTATCTACAGTCTTTAGAACATGTGAATTAAAATTCAATTTGCTGTCAAAAATTATACCTAAAAATTTTTTCTCTGAGACTACATTAATATTTACAGAACAGTAACTTAACACTATATTTACAGGACAAAAATCAATTTTATTGCTAAAAACTACAGCTGAACTTTTATACGGATTAATTTCTAATTTAAGTTTTTCTTTATAATATAAGTACAATTTATTAAGGCTTTCATTCAACGTATTTTGAGCCTGTAGTAGATTTTTATTAGATGTGTACAACACAATGTCATCTGCATATTGTAATATTGATAAATTTTTAACATTAACGAATGAATGAAGCTGAGCAGTGTATAAAATATAAATAAGAGGTGACAACGTTGCCCCTTGCATGACACCTTTAAACGCTTGTTTAGGTCCATACAACTTTCTATCAAATTTAATATAAACCTCTCTTGAATGAAAGAAGTTGAAAATCCACTTACATATTTTCCCCGGGATGTTATAACTGTGTAAAATATGTACTAAGCATTCTAAATTTACATTATCAAATGCTCCGCTAACATCTAAAAATACAGCAACTACATATTTGTTTTTCCAGAACGCTTCTTGAATGTCACCACCAAACTTTAATAAACTGTCGGTCGTACTTCTACCTTTTCGAAATCCGAACTGATCTATCGCTGCTATTAATCTGGATTCCATGTATGCCTCTAATCTAGTTTTTAACATATTTTCAAAAATTTTACCTACACACGAAGAGAGTGATATGGGTCTATATGAGTCGGCTAAACTAGGATCCTTATCTGGTTTTAGAATAGGTACTATAGCATTTACCTTCCATGAACTAGGTATTAAATTGTTTTGCCATAATAAGTTATATATTCTGAGTAGAATTAATTTAGCTGAGGAATGAAGCTTCTTAATTAAAATGTAGGGAATGCTATCCAAACCAGGAGTAGTATCTTTCTTACTATTTAACGATAGGTTGAATTCCTCCACAGAAAAAGGCAGATTTAAATGTTTATTTAAGTCATTACTTTCAAAAAGCTCATTCAAACTGTTGAAGTCGTGTATTGGCTGATTCGCGGCAATTTTATTAATGAGATCATTTACGAAACTGTCATCTTTAGACTTTACTGATGATTTCTTATGATTAAATATTTTAATTAATTTCCAAACATCACTAGTTGGTGTGTTGCGACTAAAATTTGAACAAAAAGATTTCCAACTTAAAGACTTTTGTTCCTTAATTGTTCGTTTTTTCAGAGCATCTAATTTTTTATAAATTAAATAATTTTCTATTGTAGGATATTTTCTATAGGAATGTAAAGCTAATTTACATTGTTCAACCGCCGAGGAGCATGTATCATTCCACCAAGGAACAGGTTTATGAGTTCTTTGCCCACTATTTGATACCCTATGTACTGGAACGAATTCTTGCCTTAAATCCATAAGCAAACCACAAAATTTCTCATAAGCTATAAGAGGATCAGATTCCAACAATAGTTCATCAAATAAGCCCACCGATTTTAATGAATAACCAGACCAATCAGCCTTTTTATACACGAACTTCTCGAAACTCTGTGAATATTCATAAACGTCTGCTTTTATGACCAAGTTTACTACTGTAGGAAAATGATAACTACCCAAATTATCATCAGACCATACAGACCACTCTGCTGAACCGGCTATACAAGGATAGTGATGGGTAATGCTAATAATCCGGTTAATAACATCATGGATAATAATCGATTAAAAGCAGTTAATAGCCATTAATAGCCGATTTTGGATGATAACCCTGCTATTAATGTATCTTAGAGAATTTATGTTTTTTTATTTATTTATTGTATTGTAATCATGGTTTAATGGGCTTCTACGTAAGTACCTATATTATTTCTGGTTACGTGGGTATCATACTTCGCTCACACACAATATTTTACACACACTGTATCTACCATGAAGTAATTATCAAAATATCACTGGAAAAATGTGTAAAAATTATTGAAATACTATTAAATTTAAGCACGCATACTTCATTACCATTTACAAAACACCATCATGATTCCATGAAAATAAACGGTAATGACGCGAATGGTGATAATATTTATATAACGGCGTGTCGTCGTCAAGAAGGGGTGGTGGTTGCTCGTCCATATTGTAGGAATAGCTTCGAAATAATAATGCAAGCGTTTAAACCAACGTGTCGTTTAAACGGTCTTTGTAATCATCAATATGGACGTTATCCGACATATGCATAATTTGATAAAATTTTCTAAATACAAAACGATTTTGACTTTCAAAACTGTTCAAAATGATATTGCTTATCGCTTTTATTGATAAAATTTTATGAAATTCGTAAAACTGTGTACTTCCCAGTTTAAGCAAATGGCAATGACGGAAATTTAGGAACACTCAAATTTTTCACTCTTTCCTTTTTAATATTTTTGCAAACAAACGCGCAATCTTGACGCCGTGTACTTACTTTAAAACTTATCAGGGGAACCACGGGAGCGCAGGAACCTGCAACTTTTCCCCTTAGCTCAATAAATTCGTCAGAGTCGTTAATTTGATGTCCTAAAAATGGTTTTGACGATTTCCTGGTAACACACTCTTAAAAATTGTTTTACCAAGGTTGTGTTGATTTGATGGCGGCGGGTGTGCCCCAGGGGTTCGTACTCGGGCCTCTGCTATGGAACCTGGGGTAAAACTAAGTCCTGCCAGGCTTACTTTTGCCACGGATGGATGTCGTCTGCTTTGCGGACGACACTCTGGTCATGGCGAGGGCAAGCGAATGGGAGGATGCGGTTCACCTTGTGTCGGTCGGCACTTCCCTTGTCGTCCGGCACATCTGCTCCTTGGGGCTGAGGGTGGCCCATGAGAAAACAAGGGCCATGGCCGTTCCACGCCCCACGCCGCAGGACCCCACGGGGGCTCCAAGTCCGGGTAGAGGGGGTCCGGGTCCCGGTCGAGGTGCACTTCAAGTACGGTAGTAAGGTACCTCGGCCTGATCCTGGACCCCCGGTGGAATTTCGAGGAGCATTTTCAGCTCCTTACTCCATGACTGTGTGCCGCCGCTGCAGCTCTCGGAAGGGTCCTTCCCAACGTGGGGGGTCCAGAACCCGAGTACCGTTTATCATGGGGTGATGTCACTTTACGGAGCCCCTGTTAGGGCGGAGAGCCTCTCCCTCTAGCTGAGAGCCCTCTTGCGGAGATCGCAGAGGGTTATCGCGACTCGGGCTGTGCGGGTTTACCGCACAGTTTCCCACGGGGCTCCCTGCATCTTAGCAGGCACAACGCCGTGGGAATTCGATGCCCTGGTTCTGGCCCGGGTACATCAAATGCGGGTCGCGGCAAGGATGCGGGGGGAGCGACCACGCTTGGAAGAGGTGCTGGCCAAATGGACGGAAGCTCTCTAAGCTGCAAGTGCCGGCCACTGGACGATTGAGGCCATTTGTCCGGTGTTGAGGGAGTGGGTGGAGCGCCGGCACGGCTGCCTCACCTACCGCCTGTCACAGGTTTTGTCCGCACATGGATGTTTTAGACACTATCTGTACCGTATCCCCCGTCGGGAGGAGACGCCTCAGTATCATCACTCCGACGCTCCCGACGACACGGCCGAGCACACTCTCCTTGAGTGCTCGGCCTGGCGACACGATCGTCGCGAACTTATCACGGCGCTAGGCGGAGGACAGCTCTCGTTGGCGACCATGGTTCGTGCTATGGTTGCCAACAGGTGCGCGTGGGAGGCGACCGCCTCCTTCTGCGGGAAAGTTATGTCGCAGAAGGAGGCAGCGAAGCGGGAGCGCGAGGAGGACCCCTCGCTGCTCCCCTCCGGCGTAGACGGCCGGGCCGGAGAAGGCGAGTTCACTTAGCACGCCTTCTTCGGCCTGAGGGTTCACCTGCGGGCGGGGGTAGCTCCCCAATGCCCGCATTGCACAGGTCACCCGAGCCAATTCTGAGGGTCATCTTGTTTTTCGGGTGGCCCTCCCTAGGCGCTACCAAGACTTGAATCCTCTCAAGTCGGGGTACCCGGGAATGGGCTGGTCAATAGCCACAAGACTGGCATCGGCTCGCCCCAATCGGGTGTTAAAGGAAAACCGGGGGAGTTTAGTGGGTAGTGGGACTTAGTCTCGAGCCCCACACACGACCGTAGGCATCGCTAGCCTGCGATTATGGCGCGTAAATGCGTTCTCCTCCGCAAAAAAACAAAGGTTGTGTTGATTTTAAAAATTGAATGACTTCGTAACATTAATTTGTAAATGAATACAAATGAATAATGTAATTTATACAATACTAAATAACCAAACACTGGTATACATTCAAATTACGTGAAATAATTAAACGAATATTTCGGAGTCCAACAAAAATATGCGAATGGTAATGATGTTTGATGTGAAATTTTGATGATTTTTATTGGTTAGTAATGTCAAAAAATAAAACAAAAAATTATGTACATTTATTACTTTCAAATACATTAATAGCAGGGTTATTAGCCATTGCGTGGCTATTAACGGCTACAAATGGATAATAATCGCTAATAATCCAAACCATCCGGCTACTTACCCATCTCTATACAAGGAGTTGCAAAAGCTATGTCTATGGCTGAAGCTGATTGATTAGGTCTATTAAGAGTTGTAGATTCGCCCGTATTTAAAACGCACATATTAATTTCTTCTAACATATCTAATATCTGAATCCCCCTAGGTTTATTATTTGAAGATCCAAATATTGTGTGGTGTGCATTAAAATCACCCATTACTAAAACAGGCGATGGTAAAGAACTAATAATATTTTTTAAATAAGAAATTGGAAAACGGCCTTGCCTAGGAGGACAGTATGATCCTAAAATTGTAAGTGGGTGGTTTTCTGTTTCAACTTTGATGGCAATATTTTGAACTTTGTCATTCGATAACGTGGCAACTTCGGAGCACTTTATATAATTTTTAACCAAAATGGCAACACCTCCATAGCCATTGTCACTGTCTCTCCTAAATATTTTATAACCTCTAATATTTACATTATCTGAAGGTTTTAACCAGGTTTCATTTAATATACAAATATCTACATCTACTTTATATAAAAAATCCGTAAATAAAAAAAGCTTTGGTTTTAAACTTTGGACATTGTGTTGTACGATCTTCAAAAGACCGCTACAGCTATCCATCCTTTTTTTTACTAATTTTTTGGATGAAAAGTTCTTTAATCGTAGATGTATTCACAGGTAAATTGTTGTCTTTGCTACACAAACACAACAAAATTTCAACAATCGCATTCAGTATCTTATCATTATTTATAACATCAGACATAATATCTTTGTTTTCTTTATTAATCTTGTTTTGATTTGGATTCTGGGAAGAACCCGCTGCCTTAGCAAAAGTTTTTTTAAGGGCTGGGAAAAAGGAGCCCAACGTTTGTTTATTCATAATTTTATCTTTATTTTCATTAATTTTTTGTTGCTTGACTGGGCATACTTTTGCTACAGCAATGTGTTCTCCTTTACAGTTGATACAAAGAGGCTTACCTACATTAGTGCATTCTCTGTATGAATGTGATTCTGAGCAGATTGAACACACAATCTGCCGTTTACAATATTTGGTAGTATGGCCAAAGCCCATACACTTATAGCATTGCACTACTGGTTTTATGTATTCTTCCACAGGCAATATACATAGACCATAATTAATGTGATCTGGAAGGATGTTACCTGAAAAAGTAATGGATACAGTTTGCAGTGGAATTATACCATCTGTTGTCCTTTTTGTAAAACGCCGCACTGACAAGATTTCCTGTGAGCTAATCAGTTTATCAAACAAATGTTTGCAAGTTAGATCTGTTGGAATATATTTTACAACGCCAATACACTCTGAAGTTGAAGCAGGGATGAAGGCTTTAATTTCATGTGAAGATAAGAAGCTGGAATTTGCAAGCAATGAATTAGCATTCTTCGGATTGTCAAATAATATAGCATATTTCAATGCATTCACTCGTTTGATTTCTTTTACACCTTTATTGTACCGACTGAAAATCTTGTTTAGGTATATTGGATCTTTGTTACCGAATTTTATATTTTCATTTGAGCTTTGAATATAAACAGGGAATACTGTTCCTGGAGAATTTTCAGGGTAACTTCTGACATGGTTCTGTTTGTAATAGGGAGCGAATTTATTTTCTTCCTCATCTTCAGAGCTCATATCAGGAGGCTCCTTTTTTCTCTTCTTAGATGGTTTATTCAAGCTACCACCACTTTCAGAGCCCATCGCACCTTTTTCGTGAACTTTACTACTCAAAGTAATGGAAAATTGAATTAATAAATAAAATTATAAATTTAAGCAAAATTTATCGAACTTCCCGCCTCAAAAGTTCCCGCCTTTTTCAATTTGTAGGTCAATTTGAATAAATGACGTTTGTAGTTTTTAAAATCCATAAACAATCTAGACTCGAGTTGATTTCGATTCTCAAATCGATTGTTATAATTTCAGCATCGAATTAAATGTATAGGAATGGAACATAAAATTACTAATCGACTAATTCGATAATCGAAAAAATGGTTGCCTGTAAAGTCGGTTTTACGGGCGAAGATTTTACGTGACAACGTCTTTTTCTCGGTAGAATATTTATTGATATGAATAAACTATGATCGGTCTGCCGCGCGCTGCGCGCGCGGCAGACCGATCATAGTTGAGTGGGAGAGAGACGCAAGGCATTCGGCGGGCCTCTCTCTCGTTCGGTGACTCATCGTAACGTTACCGAGCGTTACACTTTTTCATAAGTGACTCCCAGCCGCAACCTAATTTAAGACGTTGTCACGTCAAAAACCTATTAATTTTTACTTTTAAAGAAGACGTTCGAAATTTGAACGTAATTAAAGTGTCGGTTACCGACACTAAAATGTAAACATTTCAATGCAGCCACAGATACTTATTTGCTCATCGCTCGCTCCTGAATATAAAATAGACATATTATGTTATGGATGTAGATAAAATATTATTTAATCTATGAGACCGACAACAAACATATCTTTTCTTCCCCCCTACACGTTTCCCGTAGGAATTTTATAGCCTATGTCCTGTCCTATTCCGGGTTATAAACTATACATGTGCCAAATTTCATCTAAATCTGTTCAGAGCCGTTTAGGCGTCGTGATTGAGTAACAAACATCCAAACATCCAGACTTTCGCATTTTTAATATTAGTAGGATAAACAAATGTCAAATATTCGATACTTAACCCTTAATTCGACGCCGTGCAGTATACTTCCCATTGAATAAGAAAAAATCTGAGTTAAAAATTAGACCGTTTACCGTGAATTGGCCGTTTACAATTGAACACAAAACTATCTTACTTTGCTGTCAAAAATCAGCAACTCACACACAAACACGAAACGCGAGCAATCGCCGGCTATATGGCAGGGAGGAGGGAAGTGCTGTGAGGGCTCTCGGGAAGTTGCATTTTATTCTTTGTTTTACGTTCAATTTTCTTATATTATAGTTGTAAACTACAGAGAGTGAATCCGGTAAGCTATTTATAATGTTTTTATTGTCTAACTGACTTTTTTTTCGTGTTCATGACACCCGCAACTTGAATGTCCAGTATACTTCCCGTTGTCGACTTACTAGTAAAATAACTGCTAAAAACTATGTCCAGTATTCTTCCCCTTGTCAAAGTAGCAGAAAATTAACTTTTATGGTTTTTCATAATATTATTTTAGGGATCAGCAGGCAAACTGATATTTGCTTTACGGTTTTTCGTTTTTCAGTGTTTCAAGTCTAGAGGACAACGCTTAGTTACATTTTTGCCGTCTGAAAATGCTTATTCTGCTATAGATACTGGTTCTGAACCTGAGAATGAAGAGGAAATTGCTGCTAATAGAACAAAAGAGTGTTCCCTGCCTTTCCATCGATCCTTCGATCCATAGAGCGCACTCGCTGGTGCCCGTGAATTTGGTCGCGTGGAGTTTCAATCATGCCAAAGCAAATCGATAATTATAAATATTATTCTCTGAGCAGAAAATGCTTATCAGGCCGAACAAATTTAGCTGAGATCTCATTTCTAATTTATGTTTTGTATAGCTGGGTTCTTAAACTTCCTCTTCAGATGTTCCAGATCTTCAATATTAATATCTTAGCAGAAAATGCTCATCAAACACAAGAAAATTGCTAGGGCGCCATTATTATTAGTCTTAGTAGTCAGTTGTGGGCCTGCACTAGGTGTTCCAGTTTCCAAAGTCAATTATAGCCTACATATATGTTTCTCAGGATAAATAGCTATATAATAAAAAAAAAACCATTTAAATTTGTTCAGAAGTTTCGGAGATTTGCGTGTTTGAAAATAAACAAAATGTTTTTTTTTTTATTTGTGTTTGGCAAATGTTTCTTAAATTTTTTGATAAACATATTCAATGCTCAGATACAGTTTTTAAAGTGTTATTATAGTGTGTATAAATAAATATATTAGATGGCCAAAAAAATTATATACAAGACAATATTTCAATCGACAGTAATGAGACTAATGTTGGAAGTGATACCCTATTGAAGACTGGCAACGAAATCCCTTCATCAGGGAGGAGAATGGTGTATGGGACACCCATCGCCTTGTTACAGGGGGTTACCTACTAAACCCCGGGATCCTCTTTCTAGCCTTGTAGTGGTTTCGCGGGAAAATGGACGAGCCATAACGTCCATGACACCACCAGCACGTGTATCTATGTATTAGCCCTTCATTATTACTGACGGATTTTCGTTCAGACGTAAAAGGCATATACCGATACGCGCTGTGTCAATTATTCGAGCAAAAATAGCAACAAAAAACTAATTGTAAGCTTAATTTTCCTACGGAATCATTTGTTTCTTTTATACATTATCTTCGACAATGTGAAGTATACTTCACATGTTTGGATTGCATCACTTTCTTATAAACTTGGCAATGTCCAGTATACTGGACGTAGGTTTTTCAGGAAACTGAAATAAATAAATTTTTTTTGGTATTTTTCTAAGGTTCCTTATATGATAAGAACCTCAAATTCAAAATATTGTACAAATCGAAGTAAAAAAAAATTCCGTCGAATTAAGGGTTAAGTAATCGATTCTACTATCGATTTACACTGCAAGATTGACCTACCTTATGAAATCCTTATTTTCGCATTCTGCAATGATTTACAATACAATGAACGATCTTTTACACTTTCACAATCTATTAATAGTGTTACATTACATAGCAAAAGATGACAGAAGAGCGGAAGATTATTTCTCTGCTGCATACATTTTACAGTATTGCAGTAAAAAATTGTGAAAAACTCCTGCCAAGCCGATGACAGCTGTCGCAGGAATCATCCTACATTGCAGTGTAGAAGAATCGAATATCTATGTATCGAATTTTTAACATTTGTTTATACTACGATGACGTCCCTAGCAATGTCACTGTGACACCTGGTGCAGGTATCATCCTAGATCTTAGAGTAGAACACATGGAGAAGCCCTAAGTAGGTACAAAACGTGTATACCTAAAGTTGGAACACAAAATGGCGCCACCAATGATAGCGCCCGACCGTAGTGCAACCAATATTGTATATCGATATATTTATCGATACAAGTTTACGTGTCGATCATAAATGCACATATTTTGTTAGAAATCTATAAATAGTTTCTTATTTTCCTATCACAAAATAATGATGATGCAGTGCCTTAATATAAGAATAGGTTAGTTATATATATTATTATGGAAATTTCAACTTCACATGGTTAATAATAATATGAATTGCCCTCTGAGTACTGAAAATACTGAAACATAAATAGAGACGCCCTATTAAAACAAATACATAGATCTATACAAAATATTGCTTATACAAATATACATCGAATCGACACTTTCATTATAAATATATACTTGTCTCTTTTCAACTAAGTGATTGTTGCGTATGAAAAAGAGACATAAACAGATTAACCTATCACAACCCTCCATACATACTCGTTTACTTGTTTATTTAGTGACACAGTATTTTATAAGAAAAGCACCTTTCATTATAACCTATAACATTTTTCCAAAAATCCTTACCAAAAGAGTAAACCAGTTTTCGTTGAAGTGTAGCGAGCAAACGTGCCTTATTTTATGTCGCGGATTTATATTTTCCCCACCTATTAACTCTATCTATTTCTTCTTTAATGTTTCACTTACAGGAAATCTGCAGAAATATACCATTGCAGAATATAACTATCTAAAACGTATCGATACATAAAAATATTGTGCCACATCACTAGCTGGAACACAATATGGCGAAACCGGCACGCGTCAAAAACTGTGTGACGTCACTAAAAAGTGTTGCCAAAATGGGTACAATGCAAAGATATCTGTCTCTTTTTTCATACGCAACAATCACTTAGATGAAAAGAGATAAGTATATATTTGTAAGGCAAGTGTCGATTCGATGTATATTCATATAAGCAATTTTTTGTATAGATCTCATCTCCAATTATGTTCTACTCTAAGTCCTAGATTTACAAACTATTCTAAAATAAAATTTCACCTGCGGTATTACATTACAATAAATTGGCAACCCAGGTATCTATTTTATTGATTTTCTTTGATTATTTTAATTTCATGTAGAATGTAGGTAGGACAGCTATTTTACATGTATTGTAATACATTTGATTGATTAAGTTATGGAGATTGGAGTTC
Source organism: Mecyna flavalis (assembly GCA_949319885.1). Taxonomy (NCBI): domain Eukaryota; kingdom Metazoa; phylum Arthropoda; class Insecta; order Lepidoptera; family Crambidae; genus Mecyna; species Mecyna flavalis. The sequence goes on from OX439426.1 coordinate 9,886,111, forward strand.
TTAGCACTTACTTTAAAAAGAAACTGGTGGAAACCCTACATTGTTTATTTATTTTAACAGAAGACAGCAGGTAAGTTACTGTTATTTTATTGACTTGTTGATCTGATAAAAATATGATGTTGTCTTTTGTTATGACTTGAACTTATTTGTGACGTTAACAAAAAGTCAAGTTAATATTTAAAATAATTATTCTTTCATTATATGAATAAACAATTAACTTTTATTTTTCAAAATTAATTTTCATACAAATCTAATACTTACAATTAATAATTTCTTGTTAGCAATGAAATTTTCTTTAGGAATAAACATTGACTTACACTGAAATGTTTCTCTTTACATAAAAGGTGTGGACTGGCCATCAGCAGTTGAAGCAGCTTCAAAGCCTGCTTCTATGTGCTGATACTTGGCAACACGCTGCTGGTTAAAGGAAGATACATCTGGGTATACGAACTAGTAACTACTTGTGATATTAAAATTGAGAATTAAGAAGTGAAGCTTGACATTCAAAATGTTTTTCACTGACTTACCCGAGGATGTTATTATAATTATTGTGAAAATGTTAGATTTAAAATCTATATACAGTTTGTATAACACATGTGAAGATTTAAGGAAGATTTTGTCATTACCTGGTGTGATCAGAGAATGGCAAATGTCTCTAAATTCTATGGCAACTGTCCAGTCGTTTAAGTTAGACCTCTTTAAAGAAGTAGCTGGGCATTTACAGGAGGTCAACATGTGTGGTGTTATTGATGTTTGTAAGACAACTGTGATGCCAGCTTTACGGCGCTTAAAAAACTTAAAAACGTTGGATGTTTCTTACACTAAAATTGATCTTTTGGATTTCTTTGACATGTATGATGCATGTCCGACTATAAAAAATATATGTATAAATTTTGCATTTGAAAAAACTGGGTTTAAATTACCAGAAAATTTAATATTGAGAGGGCAAAACATTTTTGAAAAAATGGAAAATGTCCACTTTGTAGGAACTACCACCAGTTTGTTATATTCAGATATAGCAAGATATATTTTGCAGAAAGCCAATTTAAATAGGCTTAAGTACACTATAATTCACAAAAAAACTTATGGCCCTGTGGAATGTGAGGGCAAATATGAAGGTATTGTAAAATTCAACCAAATGTATGTGTATTTTATGAATTTGGAAGTGAATTATGGTTCTTTTCGAGACATGCCTATATTTAATAAGTTTAACTCTGCTAAGTATGAATTCATAATCATATCAAATGGTGTACTTTTGAATGAAATTCAAGTGTATGTAACACCTATTTTCAAAGACTTTTTCCAAGAGAAATTTGGACTGACTGCAAAGAGCTTAGATGAGTACAATAATGATCTCACTGGTAATATGGGAATAATGATCTTCACCAAGGAATTTACTTCTTTTGATGATGTGTTCTTTATGAGACTATTCCATAGGTTAAAAAACTGTTTTCCAGTATTTTTTCTCTCTGACAGCCAGATACCTGTCCCTGATAATTGTAATTGGTTTTATACTACTCCAGTAGTACCCCGTAACCCTGCAGACTGGCCAAAACTTGGTATTAAACAAGTAAAGAAGAGAGTTGCTAATCGAAGTTTTGTTTTAGACTATGATGTTGTATTCAAAGAAAAAACAAGGATTATGTTAAGTCTTACATTTTCTGAGAACTATGTAAATCCTATCACACTGTCACCATTCTGTAACTATTTGGAGAAAATTACATTTTTAAGCTTAATAGGAACTGTAGTCTATAGTGAACAATTTTTTAATGTTTTGTTTCAAAGTTGTAGCAATCTAGTTACACTAGATGTAGTGGCTCCATCTATATCACCGTGTGTACTTGCTATATCGCGCTATTTGCCGCAAAGTAAAAGTTTAAAGAATCTTCGTTTGATTGATAGGTCTTTTAATTACAATGTTTTTTTTCAAGCTCTCAGCCAGTGTAAAACATTGGAAAATATACATATCCTAGATCGATCGTCGGAAAATACAAATTTAGCTGATCCTAGGGCTCTATTTAAAAATTGTGATAATCTTTATAGCATATGCATAAAAGCGTGTATGTCAAATGAGACAAAAAGGAAAATGACTCGTATATTTAATAATGCAAAAAATTCATTGAAAAAATATCAGTTAGATGTCAAACTGTGCCAAATATTATTGACTCATGATAGAGATGGATTTAATTATGAACCTTTTATCGATGTATTTAATGTGTATCCAATTAAACCAGGACTGTCATTTTCATGTAACTTTTATTTCCCCTATTAGATCGTCTCCAGACGACGCGATGCGCGACGCAGCTCGCAATGCAGTTTTGTGTTACAAATGGCAAAGATAGCAAAAATCCAGGCATGGGTCGTGGTCCACCTGCTTAGTTCACCTGGGTGGACCACGGGCACTTTTTCTTGCCCGTGGTCCACCTCAGTTCACCTGGGTGGACCACGGGCACTTTTTTCTTGCCCGTGGTCCACCTCAGTTCACCTGGGTGGACCACGGGCACTTTTTTCTTGCCCGTGGTCCACCTCAGTTCACATGCATGGGTGGACCACGGGCACTTTTTCTTGCCGGTGGTTCACCTCAGTACACCATGCATGGGTGGACCACGGGCACTTTTTCTTGCCGGTGGTTCACCTCAGTACACCTGCATGGGTGGACCACGGGCACTTTTTCTTGCCGGTGGTTCACCTCAGTACACATGCATGGGTGGACCACGGGCACTTTTTCTTGCCGGTGGATCACCTCAGTACACATGCATAGGTGGACCACGGGCACATTTTCTTTGCCGGTGGATCACCTCAGTACACATGCATAGGTGGACCACGGGCACTTTTTCTTGCCGGTGGATCACCTTTTTAGTCGTTTAAGACCCGTGGAACACCAAAGTGGTTCACCTAGGTGTTCCACGGTTACTTTTTGTACCGGTGGATCACCTAGGTGTTCCACGGTTAACTTTTTGCACCCGTGGATCACCTATCTGCTACCACTTTGGCGTTCCACGGGTCAGAAAGGAATTCTTGTCCTTCCAATCCGACCAACTGAACCGACGAACTGGTTGTGCAGATTGGAACGCGATTAAAGGTTTTATTCCAAACCAATTAACTAGTTGATCATATTTTATTTTATTTTGAGAAATATTATTCCAAAGGGACCAACTGAACCGACCAATTGAAACGGACCAACTTTTTTCTTTCTCAAGTATACAACTTCTTAGTTGGTCTGATTTTATTTGTTAATTCAAATGTGTCCCCATCCACATAAAGCGGATACTGGTATGGTACCAGGGCAACATGACCTTATTGGAGATGTATTTTATTTTGTCATGTATTTTTTCCATCAAGGTTTTACACACTTTTAAAATCTCTTTTTTCTTCTATCTATACGCTTGGTTCGTCACAATAATCAACTCCTAAAAAAAAGCTAGACAAAGTCGGTTTGTCCACTTGTCCCTACCAGTGTCTCCACCAGTAGAGACAATTCCACTTTTTTGTCCACTTGTCCCTACCAAGGGTTGTCGGTAGAGATATTTCCACTTTTTTTTCCACTTGTCTCTACCGGATTGTAATTAAATGGTTTTTATTCCCGGTCGTTCCCACTGGGTACGACTGGGAAAAAAGCGCTTCGTACGTCCCTCTCGTTCCGCTATAGACCAAGAGTCAAATAATAGGTTCGTTGACACTAATTCCATAATACAGTTCCATGATGGAACTCCAATTCTGGAAAACAAATGAATGTCGGGAAAACAAATAAATGTCGGGGAAACAAATGAATGTCGGGGAAACAAATAAATGTCGGGAAAACAAATGAATGTCGGGAAAACATTGTTTATTGATCTGAAGTTAAAAAAACAGGTGCAAGCGATTTTCGACCTTATCGACATTTAAAATTTTGTTGCTTTTTCACAACTGCTTGTCGACCATCTTTGCTAGTTCATTAAAATCAGTTATTTTGGTAAATGTCGATAAGGTCGAAAATCGCTTGCACCTGTTTTTTTCAACTTCAGATCAATAAACAATGTTTTCCCGACATTCATTTGTTTTTCCGACATTCATTTGTTTTTCCAACATTCATTTGTTTTCCAGAATTGGGGTTCCATCATGGAACTGTATTATGGTATTAGTGTCAACGAACCTATTATTTGACTCTCGGTCTATAGCGGAACGAGAGGGACGAACGAAGCGTTTTTTTCCCAGTCGTACCCAGTGGGGACGACCGGGAATAAAAACCATTTAATTACAATCCGGTAGAGACAAGTGGAAAAAAAAGTGGAAATATCTCTACCGACAACACTTGGTAGGGACAAGTGGACAAACCGAACATTTCGTGCTTTCCGCCAGAGTAACGCACATAAGAAGTTGGTATAAAGAGAAGTTTGCTATTTGCGAAGTAGACCCCTAGCGCCTGAGCGGTCCACCCAAACATGTGTAATGAGGTAATCCACCGGCAAGAAAAAGTGCCCGTGGTCCACCCATGCATGTGTACTGAGGTGGACCACGGGCAAGAAGAAGTGCCCGTGGTCCACCCAGGTGAACTGAGGTGGACCACGGGCAAGAAAAAAGTGCCCGTGGTCCACCCAGGTGAACTGAGGTGGACCACGGGCAAGAAAAAGTGCCCGTGGTCCACCCAGGTGAACTGAGGTGGACCACGGGCAAGAAAAAGTGCCCGTGGTCCACCCAGGTGAACTAAGCAGGTGGACCACGACCCATGCCTGCAAAAATCGGCAGGTTTACCAAGTTTGTCTGGTTAATAGCCACAAGTCTGGAACCAGCTCGTCCCAAAGGGGGGAACCGGGGGAGTTTAGGGCGTAGTTGGACGCTTTAGTCTCGAATCCCACACACGGCCGAAGAAGGGCTATAACTAGTCTTGCAGTTACGAGTACAGTCCCTAACCGCATTTCCCTCTGAAAATAAAAGGTATACTTACCTTACCTAAGTTTATTTATGCTGTTATTGTTCTATGCTGATACACGACTTTTTTATACGAAGAAAGCAGTGGACCAAGTAGTTTATCTGCTGGCGAGATAAGTCGATCGTACACTTCCGTTCCGTCAAAACAGATCAAATACCTCTATAACCTGACACAGGTGAAATCTGCCGCCATAAACAGCTCTGGCTGTGTTCCGGCAATATTAATGTAGGAGCCAGTACACGTGAAATCAAAGGCTCGAAGATCAGATGAGCCTTCAGTCTGGCAGCACATTGAGCGACGTGACGCTTCCTGGTGAAGTGTCCCTCGATGGAATAGGTCGCAGTGACCGCTTACCATCAGGTGGGCTGTGTGCCTTTCTGCCAACTGATGTTGTATAAAAAAAACGTTACTTTTTAAGTACTTTTCTTCTTGAGAGTCAAATACGTACCGTACGTAATGATCCTACCCTGTGCACAACATACAATGAAAGTAGGAAACGTGTAAAGGAATCATTAAAATAAAACGTTGCAGAGCTCACTAAGGTGCAATAAAACAATCGACGACTTGTTTATGATTTATTGTGTGGTTGATCGTTTTTCCGATTTATTAGCTTGGTAAGGGACATGCATAGGATTCCAAGAGCTGCGCTGCCACCACACGCGTATGTCAGAACTCCTCTGTAATACTGCGGGCAATCCGTCACGTCTTCGCATTTGCTGGAAATAATAGTAGGACATTTAAATACATATAATGTGTGTTCGGGGCGTCCTGGTATGGTATTAAAGTTTATTATTTGTTTATTCAAGAAGAGAATTATTTTTGGAGGGAATACAATTATAATAAAATAAAATAATAAAAATAATATTAAATACAGTGGTGGACATATAATTAAAGACACTCTTGATGTTGACTACGTACAACAAAATAAACGGTATTTAGAGACCCAGATAAGTATTAATTCCATATTCCATATTTATTGGTTTTCATACGTACACTGTTGTCGCATTTTTAAAATGCGGACAGAAAAAAAGTTATTAAAGCAATATTTTAGTCTTATTTCCTTTTTTAAATGTAACACAAACTTTGTCGATACATTTTTCGCTGGTCAGCTAATTAAAGACAGTGCGTATTTCATGTTCTAAAGTTAGCATAAAAGGAGCACTTCAACTTTTTCTATTAAGCAGATTTTATCCTGACAAGCAAAAACTAGCTTAGTTTTAAACTTGCTTTAAGTACATATTTATTGTGATAAAAATGAATTAGTATGGGAAAGGGAAAAAGTTGCGATTTTCTCTAGTAAAGGAAGAAAATTAAAAAAAAATTATATCAAAGGTTGGTCGGACAGTACATTAAAAGATCACTTACGATGCTCTAAAATATGATTATAGACGATATCCGGTATTTTAAGAAGTTTTATACGGTTCACATGCCTAGGAAATTTAGACCGAGAAAAAAAACCACCTCAAAAAAAGCATTATTTTATTAAAAAAGAGCCATCAAATGGCTCAAAAGCCATGCGTTTTGAAGTATTTTGTGTAGAGGGATCTAAAGAAGGATCTTACAGAACGATAAGAAGGAAATTATGGAAGTCACCCTTTTTTGAAAGATTTTTTCTAAGATCCTTCTTTTGAAGGAATAAAAAAAAAATAGGAGCAAAATTACGATTTGCCCAAAACTATTCACATCGGGACAGAAAGACAGAAAAAATGTGTTTATTTCCGAAGAACTTTAATTAATATGGTTAACTCTAAAGGAAAAGTTAACGTTAGGCGTCCTCCAAAGAAAAAAATGCATCCAAAGTACACAAAGGTAACAGTCAGACGTTGAGGGGGTAATACAAAAATTTAAGGATGTTTTCCTGATAAAGATGTGAGACCTAATAAAAAAAAAATACAAGGTAGCAGGAATAAATTTAATAAAGGAGTATTTTAGAAAAAGTCGTGTTTCCTTACGCCAATGAACATTTGCCGGTGATATACTACTTTTCAACAGATAACGATCCCATAAACACTTCAGCAGGACTGTCCCGTCACTAACCCGATCGAAAACATGGTGATCTAATGTAAAGAAAATTAAAGGAAAAAAACATACAAGTAATGTTCTTCAACTTTACTCGACGTTTAAAACGGCATGGGTGCAGATTTCGAATCAAACCTGCAATAATTTGAAGGCATCAATGCCTAGGCGGGGTTGGACTTTTATTGTTGCTAAAGGACATGCGACGTGTTTTTATGTTTTTAAAATACATCCAAAATGTATTAAAATCAAGTTCGTTTCAAAATTTAGGTACTAAGTTGATTTTTTTATAGTTACTTAATGAGTCTGTCTTTAATTAGTTGGCCAGGCCTTTGTATTCGTTCGTACTGCTTGCAATAAACTTTACCAACAAAAAAATATATAATAAAACATCTTTGTATCTTTATTTTACTTCAAAAATTTTACGATAACCCTAAGAACAATTTAAGTAATATTGCAAGATAATAAATGTAATACAATAAAAGTATAAAGGGTAGGTAAACAGCTAAACACTGAAAACTTAATATCTCCTCAGTGTCTTTTAATGTCCACCACTGTATATAATGAAGGTACTTGAATAAATGGAGAAAATAATGTCACGCTTTTTCTGAATTTCTATGATTAAATGTGATTTTTGTCAAATGTTCAGATATTTTTGGTGGTTTTGAACGCTCAGATCGTTTTGACGCTGACTGTACCCACAAGACGATTGAAGCAAAATAGGTGATGAGTATTTAAAACACGGTATTTTCACTGTGGTGGTCACCACATTAGGAGAAAATACAGTATTTTAAATACATAATAAGAAAAGATTTAGGACGCACTAGTTCTCTATAGCGACGACCGCGATGCCAGTGACAAGTTTGTCCGCGAAGGTCACGATGGAGTAGATAGCAGCTCCTTGGTGTGAGTGCGGCCCGATCATATCGGCTGTGACGCACAGGCTGGAGACCAGTGTTATGGCACTGCCGGCGCCTGTGAATAGATCATAAATACTTACTAAAGTAAACTACATCTTAAAAACTACGGTGAGGAGTTGATTGGAGAAATCAAATTAACCTCTCATAAACATTAAGCTTCTGCGTGAAAAGCCAAAAAAAAAAACATTTTTTTATACATGAGAGGACTCCATATCCTTGTGACTGAGTACAAACTACAGTTTAAATCCTTTACCTATAACTTAGGGCTCATGCATGTCTTTTATAATATGTATGACTGTGTTTTAATTAGCTTGGTTATTTAAATATGTTCATAAAAATACTTTTGCTCGTTAATAAATTCGACAATTCCAGGCTTTGATAAAGGGATTACTATAATTTTTAATATTTTTAATGTAGGTAAATGACTCTCTGTTGCTCTACAAAGTCTGTTCCTATTAAAACAGTAAGAAGTTGATACCCGACCCAGGTTTTTTAGTAAGTAACTTTCAAATATTTTCTAAAGCATGCCCAGGTAGATACCACTAGGGGATTATTCCCGACTGCCCCCACCAAATCTGCCACCAGTGTGGGCAGTCGTATCTTTTTAGTTCCGTCTGCCACCAGTGGGGACAGACGGAACCTAAATTAGTTTCGTCCCCACTAGGCACTATTTGGTAAATAAATCTGCTACAGCAGTATCGTAGACACGTACCTATCAACGTAGCAACTAAATATATTTGCACGATGCTAGCTTCCGGATCGATCGCCAGGGCAATCCACAGACAGCTTATAAAGCTTAGTGAGCTTCCAACTAAATACGCCACCTGAGAAAAAGCAAACAACACAGTTCAGTTAGACTCAGAACATTTATGTTTTATTTATACTTAACAAAACCAACATTACAATGTTGCAGATTATAAGTGGAGCACAGAAACGCCCAAATTCTAGACGGGCAATTGATCCGATTCCATCATAATAAAAAAGTATTGATATAATTTGTTGATAATTTGTCTTTAGTAAGTTATTATATTCTACGACCCTTTATCCAAGTGATTTGTTCGGGTTTAGATAGGGGACGCTTGCACAACATGATCTACCTACTATAATAATAGCATTAAGGTCTAGTTGAATGGAATCACTCTCGTCAGATTTCCATAATAGGACTTGGTCTGGACCAATTTGATTGTGCAGATATTCCCAGAATTACGGAAGAATCACAAACATTCATGTGTGAACGTAGACATTCAAAGCGATCAATGTTAGGAGTTCTAAAATTAACCTGAGCACAGTAAAAAAATAAGACAGTATAAGGAGGTGATGTTGAACTTATTGGTTCACCAGCGCGTAACCAATCTCCACCACTTGCCTGTGGCCGAATTATACATATATTTCCTAATCTATACTAATATTTTAAAGAGAAAAGATTTGATTGTTTGTTTGTATTGAATAGGCTCCGAAACTACTGGACCGATTTGAATGATTCTTTCACTGTTGGAAAGCTATAAACTATCCCCGAGTAACATAATACTTTTGATCCCGGAAATGTGGGGGAAAGGGGGATATTTGAAAAAAAAATTACGCGCGTTACCTATATTTTTAATAGTAGGTAGGTTATAGGTATTATACTGTGGCCTGAGAGACGATACCATTGACGTCAGTCCAACAGAACAGCTGTTGAAGTAGGTGTGTCGTCGGAATACTCGTATTGTGTTTTTATAATCAGGTGATCTTTGTACCATTCGGTTTGTTTTTGCAAATGTTAGAATGACGTATTGACAGATCTATTCTTGCAAATAAAATATTGTTTCGACAGTTTAGTACGTATAAAAATAGGACAATACTCTTAAGTGATTTCGACAACATAATTGTATTTAGACGTTTGATATCTATAATCGTAAAACTCAAACGGGTATTGCTATCATTAATTAAATTTTATGGGTTTAGGTAATAAAATCACGGTATTTAATTTTGCAAATAAGATATTCGGTCCTCTTTTATTGGCCTTCGGTCTTCGGCCTAAATTAGAGGCTCGAAATTTTTTTACTCAAATGGGCATAAGAAACACGTTACGTCCAGGCATATGCAAAAATTTGAAGTTTCAATACGCTGCAAATTCTGCAATAGAGTTATTACTATGCCCAAGTGAATCATTAAACATAATTTTATTTATTCATTATTTAATTTTGGGGTTTTTATCCACCATGGTTGCCAGCCACATTGATCTTCTAAAATTATAAGTTAATAAAAAAGAACCTCTAAGTTAGTACGGTTATTAACCCAAATATGATTTATATTCGTACCTGATTCCCGCAACTGTTGATTCTGCTTTTGAGGAGCAGCGAGAAGAAGAATGAAGATATGTAAAGCACCAAAGGCACACTGGCGATCAGTTCGGACCCAGCACTAGGGTTCACGGACAAACGTTCCTCCAGAAACAGAGGGACGTACACCAGACTGAGAGCCCAGTACAGTCTTGAGAATACGTATCTGAAAACCAAAAAATACATACAGTCGAACATAGAACCTCCTCCTTTTTTGAAGTCGGTTAAAACATTATATAATAAATAAATATCTCTGGACATTATTCACACAGCGCCATCTAGCCCCAAACTATTAAGCTATGGGTGCCAGACAACGGATAAACATTACTTATAATTACATATTTTTTTTTGGAAACACGTAAATATTATACATAGAAACACCCATACCGATACAAACAGACATGTTCATGTTATGCGCACAAATGTTTGAACCGTGCGGGGATCGATCCCGCGACTTCTTGACTATTACCTACACCAAATGGCTTGTCATTTAACAAAGTTGAGGTTGGATGTAAGTACCTAAAGCCATTTTGGTCTTGTTTGTTTAATGTCTCTTTAGTAAGACCGGCAATAATGTTTATAAAACTACTTATATTTTACTATCTTTCCGCTCTCGCCTTCGCCTGAGAAGACGACGTCATTTCGCAGGAATTTAATAGGTATTTTTCGGTCATAAAACTAGCAGACTCTACAGCTACAGCTCCCAAACTATTCCCATACCAAAAATCACGACGACCGCGCGACCCATTGTTTTGTTGCTATGTACTTCATAGATTATCAAACAATACAGCAACCGGATATCTCCAATATTTTTGTAGAAAAATTCAAATTTGCGTTTAAACCAGTATTGTATATTTGTAAATTTTTAAACGATATGGTCACAAATAGGTCCATCTGTAGGTAATAAAATGGAAACCGCTGATCATAGAAATCCGTAATATAAAGGGGAAGATATTCAAGTAAACTTACAATAAACTAGTCTGGTACAGAAGCGGCATCTGCAGGAAGTGCATTATCTTCGACTTAACAGCTTTTATTGCCGGCTCTCCTCCCTCCACCGCACCCACAAGGGCTGTCGTGCCTCCCGAGTGCCCATTCGCTTTGAGATCCTTATGCGGCCTCAGTTTGAACAGGATGTGAAAGAACGTAAACGATGTTATTCCGATGCTGGAGATTATTAGTGACACGTCCTGGAAATAATTGTAACTGATTGTAACCTTATAAACGCCTCGATGGTCTAGTGGTTTAAGTACCGGGCCTAGATCTCGGGGTCCTGAGTTCAATTCCTGGGTCGAGCTAACTTTGTGATGTCGGTTTTTTCGGACACTGCTCGGGTTTGTGATCACCAATCCGCATTTGGCAAGCGTGGTGATTAAGCCAGTACCCATCATTGTAACGATAACTTAATTTCAAGGATGGAGGCCTTTGCCTTGCAGTGGGACATTAATAGGCTGATACTTTTTTTTTTATAAATGTTGATCAATAGATCTAGCGATAGGACTGGAAGTTTACAGAAAACTGTAGGAAAATATTTAAGTGTATCAAATAAATACTTATAGTTCCTCAAAATAACTAAACCAAAGGTTAGGTAAGGTTAGCAATTCAGGTTTTTTTGGTGTGCATTCAGTATTTTTTGATTTGCAGTTAAATACAAGCCAAAACTTTATAGCAAATGTGGTAATGACCAAAAGTTTCAAAGGAGATTGGCCTAGAATTTTGTTCTGTATCTACTTTTATACTAAACTAATTATTTTTTACTCGTTTAACTATACGTACCCTGAATTTGTAATCGTCTTGTGGACCAATAAATGTGCTGTAATTAGTTGCCCTTAAAACTACCCACGTGATAAGATACACCATTAAACTAGATATCACGGACGCCATATATCTGAAAAAGAAAATATAATACTTATTGATTTGCTTGCTCTACATTTTGAAATTGTTGATTGTAAGTATCCTTTGGCAGTTCTTAATACTTTAGTAAAGTTTCCAGTTGCAATATAAAAAAAACCGGCCAAGTGCGAGTCGGACTCGCCCATGAAGGGTTCCGTAGCAGCAAGTATCATCATAATATAAAAGTTTTTGTAGTTCTTTGTAAGTTTGATCGACGTTTTTATATTTAAGTTAATTGAATGAGAGGAAAATTGCGGTTTACGATTTATGACGTTTAAAAAAAAACTAATTACTTGATCTCGTTCAAACCAATTTTCAATGGAAGTTTGCATGGTAATGTACATCATATATTTTTTTTAGTTTTATCGTTCTCTTATTTTAGAAGTTAGAGGGGGGGGGGACCAACATTTTACCACTTTGGAAGTGTCTCTCGCGCAAACTATTCCGTTTAGAAAAAAATGATATAAGAAACCTTATTATCATTTTTAAAGACATATCTATAGATACCCCACAAATAAGGGTTTGAAGAAAAAAAAAATTTTGAGTTTCAGTTCTAAGTGGGAAGCCCCAAAAATTTATAAACTAATTACTTGATCTCGTTCAAACCAATTTTCAATGGAAGTTTGCATAATAATGTACATCATATATTTTTTTTAGATTTATCGTTTTCTTATTTTAGAAGTTACAGGGGGGGGGACCAACATTTTACCACTTTGGAAGTGTCTCTCGCGCAAACTATTCAGTTTAGAAAAAAATGATATAAGAAACCTTATTATCATTTTTAAAGACCTATCCATAGATACCCCACACGTAAGGGTTGGATGAAAAAAAAATTTTTGAGTTTCAGTTCTAAGTATGGAGAGCCCCCAAAATTTATTATTATTTTTCTATTTTTGTATGAAAATCTTAATGCGGTTCACAGAATACATCTACTTACTAATTTTCAACAGTATAGCTCTTATAGTTTCGGTAAAAAGTGGCCGTGACATACGGACGGACAGACAGACAGACATGACGAATCCATAAGGGTTCCGTTTTTTGCCATTTGGCTACGGAACCCTAATAGGAAGTCAATAGAACAATCATCGAAATCTCTAGAATGTAAGTGGGCTCGTCCGGTGGGACGTACGTCTTTAGCTCTGGGACTCAGGACAGCAGTCTTGCGAGCTTGGAGTAAAAGATTCTCCACAGAAAAATAAAAACATATAAGTAAGATTGTGTGTGTGTAAGTAGGTATACGCGCTTTCTTGCCTTATAGACGTCAATTCAGATCTTATTTGTAAATTATCCGTTATAGCCGGGATGAGAGCAAGGTGTGAGATCTGCACAATGGCCCAGCCTATTTGGAAGAATACGATAAGGATCGCGTAGTAGAATGGCATCCACCAAGACAGGTAGCTGGAGTCTTCGGTGATCCAGCAGCCCCAGCATCTTACGAAGAGTAGGGGGAAGGTGCACGTCACCAATATAGATCCTGGAATGAGTGAAATAATTCATAAGCATTTACGTAACTGATATGAAATGTTAGTTTTCGGAAAGTATTCATAATTTAAGTAATCCAGTTTACATTGAATAAAACCGTAAATAATTTACGGTTATTAGCTTTATATATTCTGGAGAATTTTCCACACACAGCGCCATCCAAAGATTTAAATCATTGGCGCCATCTAGCTCGAAACCACTTACTTACAATAGTTACAATTACATATCAGATAAATTATCACGGACTTATCTGTCAGTGATGAAATTGGCCCTGAATAATGTAAATAGGGAGGGCACTATTTATTATACTATAATAATATGCACATTTAGTTAGTGTTGGATATAACAACTTTGGAATCCCTAATAATTATCGTAATTAAAGTACATAGTAGGTACATAGTATAAGTTGTAAAAAGTGTACCTGTTAAATGCCAATACTTCTTTGTGCCATATCTGTCCGCTAAAATTCCCACCGCTGGAGTTGCTAATGCGTCTACCACTTGTCCTGAAATGACAGATTTTCACATAAAAATATATAATTATAAAGGGTCAAAAGCTCCTTTCTGCAGTTGTTTGTAAGTTGCGGTATAATTAACTAATTCACTAATTGTGAATTAGTAAAATATACTGCAACCTCATAACAATTTGAGGGAAGCTTCTGGCGCTTCTGGAACTGTATCATCTTTTACGACCAACAAAAAAAACCTTGTTTAGTGATTGTACAATTGTACATTAAGTAATCAGATTGTTTACCGGTGAAAGTCTTTGTCATATCAAAATACCGACCCAAAAGCAGCATGGCGCCGGCGACGGCTGCCCTCATGTCGAGGACAGCTTGGAAGAACAGCATCATGTAGGAGAACCACATGGCGGCACAGAGATCGTTGTACACATGCCCGAGGCCGTAGACCACGTTCTGGCTGAGGAACGTCCGCCGTCTTCTGCATGGCTCACTGAAAAAAAAAAAAAAAATTTTTAATAACCAACTCCTTTGAGCTACGACACTTTTACGATTCTCACAAAAAAATCAGGTTTACGGCTTGAGCGTTAGTAACACCAAAGCGTTATGGTTATGTCGTTCAGTCTCATAGACGCACCAATATGTGACGCACTAATCTGAATTATTGGACTACACACAAGCCTCATTTGCATCCATGGATTAATAATACATCATCATCCATTGACATGTCTATAAAATATTTATTGTAATAAGATAGTGACAGCTTTGGTTACAGCAACAAAAAGAGGCAGTTGTGTCTGGTTGTGTCCCTTCTAAAAACCACCAATACAATCACAAATTATTTCAATGCTGTTACCAATTTTTCTCACACTAAATCAGTTATTAGATCAGAAATAACACTCTTATTTTAGTTAATTTTGAATTAATACATAAAGATGACCTGTCGCAAATATATGAATAAAGACCCGCCATGTAAATAAGTTTATAAGTATTATCTTTTCTTCATGCACATCACTTAACTTCATGAAAACATTTAAAACACTGCAATTTGTGCTAAGACCTTACTCTCTCTTTGTAGAGTGACGATCAGCAACATTTCGAAGAAATTAACGTTTGTAATGTTTATCGTTCAATGAAGCATGAAGTAAAGTAATAACCGATAATCGCTGGCGCATATTACGTATCGCCATTTTATGACGATATTTTTTAAGTACTTAGTTTAAGATTTCTTATAATTTTGTAGTAAAAAGTGTAAGTGTTATGTGACACTACAAAACAAAATATAAATAATTTATTGCTGCGCTCTAAAAGCTGATCAAAGGTGTTAAAATTAATTCTAATTTCGGGTGGCAATGAAAGTTAAGATGTTATTGGGTGATGCTATTATGCCGCTTATAGATAAATAGAATAAGTAAAACAACAAGAAACAAAATAAATTACTATCATAGAATAAGGCTTAGTATGGTACGAGTAGTACATACGCATTTGAGGTACTGCCATTTGAATCAGACGTAATCATAGTACTTATGTCTTTATCACTCGTGCCTACACTTTCTTTGGTCAAATACATTCATGGACTAAGTGGATGTCGACTGTTACGTCCTTAGTACCTTACCTCCTTCATAATTTCCTAATTCAGCAAGTCATTTGTGCAATTGGCACGACAGGAGGTACTTACATGGCATAGGTCACGCTAACACGAGCGGATTACCTTTGAGGAGTTCCCACATCCGTCTGGACATCCTTCTCCACTAAATTCGTTTGAACGTCTGTTGCACCATACTTTCCGCTCATATTTTAATACCAAGGAAATTAACGGTACATAAAAAATAATAATTATAGCTACTTATAATACTTAAAAGCACATCACAGGGTTATTTAAACATCACGTGGTATTCGTTAAAAATCATTGTAACCAAATAAAATAGGGTGAGCGCGTGTGGTATGAAAGCGAGCCCAAAGACTTATGACATCGGATTAGGCCTACGCTGTTGTTAGTCATCAGGAAAAGGCGACATAGACTATATCTAACAGCCAATTTAATACTTGAGTGCATTGCCTTATAGTCCACGGACTTGCATTGTGGATACAATTACTTACAATAAGTTCGTACTTTGACCCATATATCAATCGAATAACAGGTTTTGAAGATGCATGTTAAGAGGATGATTTTTTTACAATAATATTAAATTCAGAAAAGAGGGATGCCTTTAAATTTTTTGAAATGACTGGCCACTTTATTGAAATTGTAATGTAAAATGACAAAATCGTGATGCTAGCCAAGAAACGAAAAGCAAAAAAATAACTGACGAAAGTGTAAATTGCTCCCTAACGAAGATGAATAGCTTTTGTTTTCACATTGATTTAACCATTAAATTTTTGCATTGGTGTTCTTATCTTAGAATTATTTTTGTAGATATTAAATGTAAAAAAAATTAAATTAAGCTTGTATGTATTCACCAGGGTCACAGAACATATACTAAAGTACCAGGGTTAAGGCATTGTAGCCCTCACTAATGGTCTTAATTTCATTCGATATCTCCGTGCGTTTCCGAAACTAAGGGGCATGAGCTTGACCTCTGTGAGCTTGACAGATAGGCGGACAACAAAAGTGATTCTAAATGGTTCTGTTGTTTTTTTAAAAGGTACGGAGCCCTGAAAAGTACCTACTAATGTTTAGATGGGAAATACTGTAATAGAGTCTTAATTACAATATTAATTATTTTTGCAAACAACTCAAGTTGGGTGGGGCACTGTGATGCAAACAAATATCCAGGTATTCTCATGTAGAGCATTCTGCGGTAGCGTTCCACCGCAAATTGCTCTACCTCCACACTGTATCGGTGACAAAAATTTTAATTTCTTGAAAATATTATTTTATTTTTCTCAATATAGGTAATTGTACTTTTCATGAATCTTGTAGGCGCCTTTGGATTTCTATTTCAAGTTTTATAAAAGTAAAGTAGGTACATTTATCAGTCTTGCACCGGCGTGCACGTAAGTGTGAAGGAAAATTCAACTTTACATTTACACACAAATTATTTAACGTATGTAGTAGAAACAAGAAAACAGAGATAAATTCGCATGCGGAGTTTGAATTTGGAACTCTTCATTGCTTATTTTCAGAGCTAAGTATATTTTTTATTTACTTATAAGTAGTTTGATTGTGAGGAGGATTCACTTCACGAAAGTTTAACGCCACACTGGCACAATAGTGTCAAGTCGAAACTAAAACATATAAACCTAAGGGTTTATCATAAACGTAATAAGTATAACTAATAGATAATATTAATTCCATGGGGTTTATGTTCTAATTTTAAAGGATGAGGGGCAATTTTGTATGTGAGCTGGGCGTAAAACCAACAGAAATAAAATGTGTTTAAATTTACTTCATTGTACTTCTAAATACCCTCTAAATACTTTTTAACCTCAATATAGACCGGGTTTAACTGCAAAAAAAACACAAAGATTGGTTACATAAAACACACATATAGTTAAAACTACTATTTATTAATACTTTTTATTCAAATATCAATGGTATTCATCAAGTTTAACATCTAAATAATGTTCTGCGGGTGCAACGAAATGCGCGGGTCGGGCGCGGTACTGTGTGCGTACCCGACCCGCGCCGTCCTGTGTGTTTTGCGCTTTAAGTTACCGACCGATAGATTGGTTTCTTTGGCTTTATAGCTCTGCACAACATCCTGTCGTGTTATCTCCGTTGTATTAGCGATTGTTTTGAATACTTTAACAAATAAATATGTTATATTAATAACGAGAAACGTATATGTTTGAACATGAATATCTCTGTTCTCCGGTTGTTTAGGTGGTTGCCCTCATAGTATAAAATTAAGAAATGGTCATTAGCTTTCACATAAAATATATTTTAAAGCTGTTGGTCTTACGCCCATTTTGACCATGACTCTTTAATTAAAATGATGATTATGATGGCAGAATTCTTAAATGTTTTGGAGGCCATCAAAAATAGAAAGTAGGTAAGATAGTTTTTTTGAAAATCGAACGTTGGTGCCGTTGCTGAATTATTGCTAAAAAGGTACAGTCAGCGTCAAAATGATCAGAGCGTTCAAAACCATCAAAAATTCGGAACATGTGACAAAAATCAACCTTACCTCAAGACATAAAGGTGCATTAAGCATTTTCATTTGTTGTTTGAGAACAAAATATTATGACAACAAACGATATTTACACCTAAAAGTATGGTGCTAAGATTGATTTTCGTCAAGGTTCATTCCCGTTCGTCCCACCAAGTTTGTCCCACCAGTGGGACGAACGGGAATTCTTATTTTCACTTCCCGTTCGTCCCACCAGCAAGGTCAGTGGGACGAACGGGTATTTTTGGTAGGTTTGAACGCTCAGATCATTTTGGCGCTGACTGTACAATATAGATTAGTACAATGTTAGTAGTACTAACTCATTCCGGCCGGTCGATGGCCTGTCATTCGAGTAGGCGATTTAACTTGACAGTGGCTTCCGTGGGTATCAAGTTTCGGCTCCGTACCGCAGTACACGCGTGGCTGCTCACGATGTTGGTTTCGTGACCCGAATGACGGCCTGTTCATAAGGTAATAAAACGACAATATTTCTCTTTAAAAAAATTAATTAGTTGCCACGGCTTATTACTTGGTTCCAATTGAGCAGATACTACCTCTATTTTGAAGACCGTATTATAAATTATTAATATAATATTATGTAACCTACCGAACACCTTTTATTTGAAGAATTTAAAACGATATGAATAACAGACAACATCAGAATCCTGTCCCTGATCCTATCTGATTAAAAAGGAAGCAATTTTATGGTTACCAGAATTACCAATATCTACACAGTTAAAATAAACTAAACATAGAACTGATGATGGCACAAATGTTCATCAATGTATGGTAATCTTAAGTGGGATTTCTATGCGACGTGTACGTTTCTATCTAGGTACCAAATGTTCCATCAGGCCAGTCTGAAAGAGTTTTGTCAAATTTTTCATTACAATATAATTTAGAAAACATTTGTTACTAGGTATTATCCGTCTGCCTGGTGCTTCGTTAGCGTGGACAATACGACGAACGTAAAGAAGGATAAACAAAAACAGTAACAAGTTTCTCTACAAGACTGTCTTATCTTTACGTTCTTTTGTTGCCTCTTAATAAGTATACCTACTACCTTATATATCTAGCTTCCGCCAAGAGTTCATTTACATGTTTATGCTAATTTTATCTCAAAAACATTATATTTTTCCTAGTGTTTCTGTAATAAAAAACCTTTTTACGATGTATAATATCGATCAAGGCTTTGATCAAAGCGTAAAATTAATTTACGGCTTTTTCTTAATAGGCAGTTTCCTAAGATACCTAAATAAATTTTTAATTGAGTGGATCCAAAGAAACTTTATAATTAAGTGGATAAAATGAAACAGCTAAATAATAGATCCCATTAAGTATATCAATGTGGTGAATATAACAATGTTAACAATTTCTTTGGCGGTATGGTCATACTTTGACGCCACGGACACGGTCTTTCTTTTTTGGTCCGTGGTTTGACGCCATATCTGCGGAAAATTAAAAGACTGTGGAAGTCCGCCTAGTGTCAAACCCCCTCCTCATCTTGTCTTGCCTTGAAAAGACACATTGTAAATGGTATCGACGAGTAATGAATTGTTGTTAATGAGTGAGTGTTAAAAAGTTGTTATAAAGTTTAAAATTCACAAGATAAGTAAAAAAAAATTACGAGTTGTATGATAGATTTGTTCAAACTAGCGCCATCTCCTAAAAATAGTCGTATAACATGCGGTAACAACAATCTAATAGCATGCGGTGTATCTACGAGCACAAGCAGGCCCGTCTATTTAGGTGTGTAGGTAGCAAAAATTCCGCTAGATGGTGCTACATGTATTCGTTGTAAGCTCAAAATGAATCGTAAGGTTCTGGAAAACCTATAATGATTATTAAAAAACGTAAAATCACAGATAAAAGACGATTCGCCTACTTATGACCAATTTGCTATGTCTGGGGATCTCCAAGTTTCTCGGACGTTCATCCTTCGGTGCAATCCCCAATGGGATAAAAACAATACCTATGTCAAGCGCCAGCGGGCTCCATCTCTCGGTAAAAAGTGAAATAGAGTTTAATAGGCAGTAAGAGAAAACTTTTAGTCCCCAGTCCCACCCCCGCCTGCAGGTCTCGCTAGCATGCGGTTATGATGCCTTCTCCACCGCACAAGAAAAATGGACCGATCGATGCACAGCTTTATGTAAATGCATAGGTGCTTTGTCTATTTTCCGATATTTTTGAATGCGACAACTTACAACGTAAGTTGTAATGTGCGGCGTTTGAATCGTAAACACTTGAATCGTTAAAATTCACATAAAAATGGCAGCAGTAATCCTTATAAACAGGATAGTATTGCCAGCTACAAACAAGAAGAAGAAATGCATAGGTACCGACCGACCTAAGAATACATTGTTGCAAATAACAAATAGGCAGATGGTAATTTCGAATTTCGCAAATAATATTACTGAAGTCAGTAAACTGGGCAATAATTTATGTTACACTGGCAGTTTTATTGTAATTTCAGTCACATCTAGTCTTGTCTAAACATACATTCTAATTTTTACTGATTTTGTAGTCGGGCTAGGTGGATTATGTAAAATACCTATTAGCTAGCAATAACAAGGTCTTGTTTTGCAAAGACGGTCAGCTATGCCTGTTTGCAATTGGCAGCTTTACATTATTTACATTCACCTCAAATTCAACACCAATGAATAGTAAAACGGTGTTATGATCTAAATTAATATTAATAGATATTTGAAACATTGATGAGATAATCACATTCCATCAACCAATTTTATGATCGTAAATTCTGGCTAAACTAGTAATTATAAACTAGTAGTAATAAGTAATGAGCTCCCCGGCGAGGTGTTCCCACGAGACAACAGTATGGGGGGTCCTTCAAAAGGGCGTGAAAAGTTTTTTATCAGGTCGGCATTGCGCACGTGATACCCCTGGTGTTGCAGGCGTTCATAGGCTACGGTAACCGCTTACCATCAGGTGGGCCATATACTTGATTGTCAACTTTATGGCATAAAAAAATTGTTAACATCATTATCATTGAAATTGAATAATGATTCCATTTTTTTGTTGATAGTTCAACTGATTTTTTCGCGCCCCAGGATAATAATATATGGATGGGTGAGCACTAGTGAAATGGCCCTGTAAATAAGCATTAATTGTCATCTTCTACAATTTATGTTCCAAGCAAAAGTCCAATTGTTGGTTGGAAATGCAATGTGACACATGCATCACCTTTCTTGTCTAAGCCTCAAGGGGTTTGAAGTCATCTCCAGACGTTACCGACCGTGAGGCTAAAATGCTATCTTCAACATAGTACAATTAATATATAAATATTTTAAATATTCCCCAGGCATGAATTAAACCATAAGTATTTTACGATTATTAATGTGACATGCAATACCTACATTTAATTTGATTTTATTTGTTGTAAATAACTCACGACATTGGCGCCACCGACCCCCTTACATATATTTTATAAGATCTGTTATAATATTAATAATTAATATTACCTACTAATAAGGTATTCTTTGGTTAAGAGTAATATTCGCAACGACTGGTAAACGTAAGGCCTTGGATACACATACCAAATTCAAGTTTACGCGTAGATGTCCAAGGAAATCTTGATTTGTTCGTCTAGTGTTCTCTGCATTATGCATTAACGTTAGAGTTACTTGTAAGATTTGCCTATCCAATGGTTCCATGAGGATCTTCAAAGATTTCACAACTGCGAATCTAACTATCTTTCTTTTTACAATGGATTGCAATTCATGGATTTCCGACACCAATACCTTGAGTGCTCTGGCAGGACGTTGTCCCAGTCTTGCCTTTTTGCTTATTGACTTCGCCCATTTGACTAGTGAAGTCTAGAAAATGAATCGGCGTAAAGTGGAGAATTTTATGTCTTATAATATCATACGACATAACACCTGGATGGTCTAGTGGTCCGAGATCTCAGGGTCTTGGGTTCAATTCCTGGGTCAAGCTAACTTTGTGTCGGTTTTTTCGGACATAGCTCGGGTTTGTGATCACCAATCCGCATTTGGCAAGCGTGGTGATTAAGCCAATACCCATCAATGTAGCGATAACTAGATTTCAAGGATGGAGGCCTTTGCCCTGCAGTGGGACATTAAAAGGCTGATACTTTACTTTTTATATCATACAGTCTTTCTACGCTAGAGAGAATTCCTGATAGATATAAATAAAAAGCCTAGAGAAGAGTTGGTCAACACGATGACCACTTTCTGTTCATGTAACAAAAAGTAAGGTCTGGAGCACCTGATGTGGAACCATAGGTGCTTAACGTCTTCAGCGTAACCAGCACTTACGAATGAAAAAACAAAAGTCGTCTTTTTTTACAACACAAGGTATATTAATATCATAGACTGGGTTCAAAATTATTTATAAAGATACAGCTGGGATTATCTTGGGAAAATAAGACATAAGGAAATATAAGTTGTTGCTACAAAAGCGGTATTGTCCAATAGAAAACCGTTTCCTTGTAGTCGTAAACACTAAGCTGGCTATAAACCATAAATTTTATTGCATAATTAATAGCAGTAATAATGATTATGGCTAAGTTGAAGACACTTTATTTTCCTGCATGATCATCACATCGTCATTGAAAGTAATTTTGTTGAATGAAACGAGCACGAGCATATCGAATTGTATGACCATTTCTATGGGTCAAAATTTATATTGCAAAACATAATAAATAATTCATACAATAGACCTAAATACATAATACTGTCAAATGCTGTAATTTAGTACGTCCTCCTACGCTCGCGTATCCGCCGAAAGGAATTGTGAGCGCTGCGCACGCAAGTGACTACGCCAAGTTATCTGGAATGTCATTCGGATTACCTATACACGAAAACGGTAAATAGGGTAACATTTGAATTAGAATGAACTTATACTACATAGAATTATTTTAATAAAGCATTGTTGGTGTTTTATCTAGAGTTTGCATAACAATGCGCTAACCAAATTAAGGGAAACGTTATGTGTTTAAATAGTCAAATGTAACATACACATTTATGGCGGCGTTACGTTGAAAATTACTTACTTGATTGGTATGATTCAACCTTCAGCATAAGAATCACTTACAAACTTCAATTTAAGGTTTAACATAATTTATTTGACACGACTTTTCCTCTCTCCAAGATTTATGTACTGGAGGGTAAGCAAGAGTAAGGTCGAAAAATACGAGTAAGCATTTAATTTGAATGAAGCAAACTTGGCGCCCCTTTTATCTTTTTATTAGTCCAAACCAAATCTACCAGGTGTTAGGAAGTAGGTATTCTAAAGTGCTCATACAGACAAAGATGATGAAATATTGTCCTACCACAGAGAGTTATATCTAGATTCAAGTGGGTGAACTTAATTTTACAGCTAAATTTGTCACCATAATATTATAAAGTACAGTATTAATTTAAATCCTTGTATTTCGGTGTGTGTTGATACAGTTTCATTGTTAAAACGATTCTAAACCACTCTAGCAAGTTGGATATGCGGGGGCATCTTCTCAAATCAAGAATGTTATTTTTAAAACTTTAAGAGGAAATAAAATTCTGAAAGTTCCCAATACTGATGTCGTCGATGATCGTAATAAAATCTATGAGGAATATTCGTAAACCAAATGCTACTTTCCCCTCAGATAATGACCGGATGCAAGCAGCCTGCATCCAAGGTCCAGCAATCTATTATTACCGCTGTTCCGTTTGCGTATAGCGGTCCACATCTTCTTTTTTATATTATGTACTACATCAGTTGGCAGACAGACACGCAGCCTGGGGGTCTGGTTGATGGTAAAGCTTTTTAAGAGCCCGACTGGCTAGCTACCATCCCCCCAGGTGTAATCTGCCGTCATAACAGCTCTGGCTGTGTTCCGGCAGTATAAATGTGGAAGCCAGTACACTTGAAATCAAAGGCTCGAAGATTAGATGAGCCTACAGTCTGGCAGGACATCGAGCAACGCTTCCTGGTGACGTTTTCCTCAATGGAATAGGCCGCAGTGACCGCTTACGATCAGGTGGGCTGCGTGTCTGTCTGCCAACTGAATTAGTATAAAAAAAAACATTATCTAAAAATCTGATTTGTGATCTCCACAATGACACAGAATATATAACAATGATACGTCTTGCGCTGCCCGCAAGTAGTTTTATTAATGAATTTCGTCGGTCTGGCCAAAATAAATATGTACTACGTTTAAAATGTATTCCACTTTAGCCTAGTTCTCATTCGTAAAGCTTCTCGAATGTAAAGTGCAATAAATGAGACTTCGTTCCAATGGCCGCCCGCATGCCCAGCTGGTGGTTGTATATTCATCTTACATGCGCTGACCAAACCACGCTTATAAATATTCCATTACAACATATCCCACTTGCACCTGAACTGCAACGAAATATTCACATCAGTTGTCATTGAAAGTTCTCAGAACCAGTTTAATCTTTATTCGGCGCCACCTCCACGACTTGACCTTTTGAACACGCCCGCGTCTCTGGTCGCTAACTTTTTCGTTTCTCTTTTTTTTAAACTCGATTTTTCCTGTATCACTTCGTTAACTAAATTATTGTGAACGCATGCAAATTGAGCGGATTATAAATATGCGAGGACCCTAACCCCGTGAGGTCAAGTGCGCCATAAACATATTTAGAGTTGAATATCTAACTGGTCTGGTTAAACGTACCTACAGGTATGATATTAGAATTTTTCAATACTAACATTAGCATAGATATTCATGCATTTTTTTATTGTTTATTAGTTTTACGAGTTATGAAAACAGTACAGCCCCCCTAGACAAGTGGCGTTTATGACTTTCGTTATAGCTCAATTTGCGATAGCGAATGTCAAATCCCATACTTTCAACACGTGACTTTTCTATGGCATCTGTCAAATCCATACAAATTGGGCTTAGCGAAATTCGCCAGCTATGAAGCGATGTCATCTTGTCTAAGCCCCCTGATTAGATAAAAAAAATCATAATGTTATGTGCCCACAAAGAATGTTAGTCATGTCTGTCGTTTATTCTAAAACAAAATAATACAAATAAACTTTGTATGAGGCAGGTAACACGCCACGTCATTCATACATAATAGGACGAACGTATAGTCAATGTGGGTGGTACAATGGTCGCACGCGTGGCTGAAATAGTGCGGGAGGTAACGACAAATTTAGAAACGATAATGAGAACGGCTAATTCTAGGTTTAAATTTTAGATTATCTAGCCACCCAGTGACGAATTCGTCTAACTAATGAGTTATAGGTACGGTTAAACTAAACTACTGTTCTTTTTAATCTGTTTTATAATTTAGATATAGGATGGTGATTTTATATTATTGCCTGTGATTATAATTCAAACCACTTCAGTTTATTTATGCATTATCTATCAAGTGACTAATTAGTGAGTGTGTGTTATAAAACATATTTTCAAACAAGTTTATTTGTAAAGCAATGTAAGTCTAATTTATATATGGTTTCGTGTAATATAATGATCAAATCAAAACCAGAACGTCATGTTTACCATTGGGTTGTGAAGGTTTGGAAGCAGTAGCTCCTATGTAATGGATTGGACTTGCCAAATCTTCCTTGCCAAGAATACCCCGATTAGATAGGGAAGAAGCGTTCGGGAAATGTTCTATGCTGCAAAGACTTGGCTGAAATTGAATTGGTTTGTTGTTTATAATATTTCAAAAGGTCATGGTTCAGTTATGCGCGATACAATAGTCAACAGAATGGGAGCTATTTTGTTTATTGGTTTTGCTTGATTTATAATTAAACCAGTAAATGAAGTACTTTAAGCACTTATATAAGGTTTTATAGTAGTAGTGACTATACGGGTAATTAAAACTGGGAATGGCAAGGATAAAGTTGCAGCATTTTGCCAGTTTCTTTAATTAGTCGGTACCGCCCATTCTTAATTTTGACAAAAAGACATACAACTCGTGTCAGACAATCAGAGCAAACGCGTAATAAATTATAAGTACCATTAGTGCCGCTATATCAATTAATGTTGGATTTAATTATCGTGACTGCAGCGGGCACCGGACCACGACTGTCTAGCTGGCCGGCGCATAAATCAACCAGCCCTGCACCTCGGTGCATTCGGCTGTGCAATCGATTGTGACCGATCGTGATCAGCCCATTTTTAATAGGCTGCCATTTTTGAAAGGCGAAATATTGAGAGCTTGGATAGAAATACTCGCTCAGCCTTAGTTGTTTTAGCACAAAAAACTACTACAGACGTATAAAATTAATGTAGTTTATATCTGATTTCTTCTCTTTTAATACTAATTTCTGAAAAGCATCAAAAACTTTTTTCTGGAGTCCTGAGAAAACGCGTGAAAAAGGGACTGGCTTTCTTGTCACTGATCTGAGAAACCAAGATCGTTGTTATCTCGATTGGGATGAATGATCCTATTTGATTCCTTTACCGGTCTGGAATGATGGACTTTTCTGGTTTGGTTCTGGCTCAAGGAATTCTTCGTTAAAATTCCTTTACTTCAAGCACCAAAGAACGCTGGTACTGCGGCAGATAAACATATCTTCACTTGTGTTAGACTGTTCTTCCACCAAGAGGATATCTAACATACATACATATTATAATGTTCTGCGTAGAATCGTAGATGTTTAAAGATTGAGATAAGCCGCCTTAGTAGGTATATTCTGCTAGGGCCCATTATACAACATCGGGATTATTCTAAGCATCAGAACCATTGAGATAATTTTAATCCAAGACACGGTGGGCTCGCGATGAATTATCGCGTACACACGTCGTTTCAGCTTCTCGCAGAGCTAATACGATTTATGGAACATCTGAGCGCAGTCAACGTCGCAAATGCAGCGAGGCTCAACACCTACGCCCGGATACGTTGTAAGTTTACATTGTTAGAGATTCTATTTGCGTGTTGGGAATCCGGACACATTGAGAGTTTTAGCGCAAGAGCAATACGATATTAGCACTTTCCGTAAACATAAGTGAAAAGAGGAGAGTTACTTACATCTTAACAATCAGCGAATCAGCTGACAAGATTTTTTTGTATGTATGTGTTGTACAACTCGAAAATGTTATATTTTAAGAATTATTTTAAGTTTTTCGTCAAATAATGTAAATATGGACAAGTGTTTATTTTCACCATTTTGCTGCTTAAGCATAGCATAAATTTAAGTAAAGCCCTTTAGTTGATTTTGATAATAATAACAGTTTTATACCTTAGTTGTTACTATGCTGAAAATAAGTTAATGTAATTTTTTTATATTAAGCTTATTTTATAAAATTAAAATTGTATCTTACATTGAGATAAAATGAAAAGATTACAAGATACACGGTTCCTTGAGAACTTATTTGGTTTCCCTAAACGAGGAAGATCTTGTAAATATAGATACAAGGCGGAGGAGGGTATACAAAACCGTATGCTGACGTTCTTTTATTTAAAAATTAATTTCATATTTTCTATAGACAACATTTTTTATTTATTCAGATTTGTCGTGTGTAAATTAAATAGCTATCAAGGACGTATATTGTTACTAAAAATCTAGGCTCTCTCCACAATGAAGTTATAGGAGGGCCGAAAATGGCCTGAAATGCTCCTACTGAAAGTGCATGGAAAAACTAAAATCAATGTTTTGGTATAACAATACTTTGCACAAAAATAGTAAGTAAAATAAAAAATATCTGTGTTAATAACTATTTTATTGTATTTATAAACAAAAAGCTAAATTGTGGCGACAAGTACTTACATATACTTGTAATGTTTTATTGTTATTTCTTGCTTCATCCTCTCTCGGGGCGTTCTCTAACTTTGGAGTCTTTGTTGCTAAGGCAAAAGAACGTTGATGTTTAACGAACAGTTATTAAACTACATAACTCATATGTTAAGATCCTTCTGAGGAAATTGTCTCATTAATATCTCGAGCTAAGTTTGTTTAGGTATGTTCTCTAGTGTTGTTTAGACCGTCGTAACATAACACTAAGTACCTCGCTGAAAACAAAGATAAAGTGATTTGGATAAAATGTTATGAATATAGCTTTACATGCGCGTGTCTTAGCATATACAGAGTGTTATTACACAAACGACTAGCTGAGACGTGGGGTTGCCTGATAACAATTTGATTATTATACACCCCCACTTCGCCAGCAAAGGTAATCTGCCTAATGATTCTAGCCTTACCCCTCACTTAAATAATATCGTACCCTAACAATTTAAAGGGAAATTAGTTTCTGAAATAGTATGCTAACTAAAATACTATTAGCGACTAGCTGATACATGCGATTTTGTAGCTTGGATAAAGTTATGTATGTGTTTTCATATTCCTTTGCCTAAAATAGATGCCCGCCAGTCTGGGACAAAAAGACTTAGTCTATAAAGTTGTACAATGACTGGTTATAGGTTGCTAACAATCACTAAGCAAAACTGCCTAGTGCCTTTTTACTCGTATATAACTCTAAAAATTAAGAGCTTTTAGTAATTATTACGTCATGTGCTACTAGTAGAATTTACGTTAGTAACTATTTAATAATCAGTGGTAGAGTGTCTTTTGTCAAACATAGAAGAAACTTTGACACGTATTCATAATTATTTATATTATTTACCAAAGTAAGATGTATTTATTATCTTAAGCACGATATCTTCTTAATTGCTCTTAAGTTGTCGGTGATTCTAAGAAAACTCATATCATCTAAAATATCTTTTTAATAATGCATTCTCAACAAACAATGGATTTCTTCGAAGAATTGCCGTCGAAAGTCTCGCTAGAGATTCGGAATAAGTGAGCACGAAATAGATGAAAATGCATGTTTGCCACCTTATCACAAAAGTGGCTTTCATTTTTCATCTTTTTAGTTGAGTGAGCGACACGTGTATATTTGCACGTGTCGCTCACCTTTTTTTTTGTAAATACACTCGGCGGCAAAAATAATCGCCCACTTGGCTTTTTCCATACAAACGTGGTCACTTTAGCGTCTCATAGATAGAAAACTATTTGCAGCTGTGCAATGATTATTACGTCAACGGAGAGGCCAAACGCCCAATTTTTGAATCACAGTTTCAAAAATTGCCAAAAACCGCTCAATTTTCTCAAAAAGGAAAAACAATAAACCGAATTCAACGCTCCATACATCGTAACATGAAGTTTGACTTGACTTTAGTGTTTTTTCCTTTTTGAGAAAATTGAGCGGTTTTTGGCAATTTTTGAAACTGTGATTCGACAATTGGGCGTTTGGCCTCTCCATTGACGTAATAATCATTGCACAGCTGCAAATAGTTTTCTATCTATGAGACGCTAAAGTGACCACGTTTGTATGGAAAAAGCCAAGTGGGCGATTATTTTTGCCGCTGAGTGTATATACAATACAGTCTTACATAATATTTTATACAAAGAAAACATTCCGACTAAAACAAACTGACGTTATTATATTCAAGCGGTGGTTTGTTGTTTCTTTGTGAACTGTCTTGTTCCGTGGCTTCTCCAATGTAATAGCCGAAATTTCGACTATTTTTTTTTGTGGAGTAGGTACAATGCGTTGGAGCCCCATAACTGACTTTTTAACCACTACGCTAAACTATAAAACAGTCACGTAACATCTTTAGACCCTGCACCTATTCAAAACATTGAAACGGAAAATATCAAACGCGGTAAAGAGGAAATTTTAACATGGGCAGTATAATTTAAACGTTCGCGTTAACTGAAATGGCAATGTGTGTTATGTAGGTCATAATCCAAGGGAGGTAATGCCCTCACCGAGCATAACCGTCTGCTTCGTGATCCCGTGCAAAAAACCATCTAGACGCCGGATTAAAACTGTTTTTTTACGTTTATTTTTAGGAGCCTGACCTGGTTTACGGTAAGTCTATAAACCCGTTCGTTATTGAAATTGTTGTTATACCAACTTACTAAAGATAGGTGCGTGTTTGTTTTAGTGCGGCAGAGTGCGGCGACCAGATGTCTCGTGTTTTCGGATTAATCTATGGAACTAAGGAGCATCGCCAGCTGAGTTAGGTACTTTTTATAGTCAGCTAAGATAAAACTAAAATTATGAAAAAACACCAAGTTATTTTTAATGTCCATTGGCTCTATTTGTTAGTAATTTAAAATGTATTAGGTACAATGCTCGTCCCACTACACACTAAAGACTACCCGTTTCTCGTTCACCGCCGAGAGGGATGAGCCGGTGCCCGCCTTGTGGCAATTGCTGTTTAAAGACTGACTAGACTATGGGAAAAGATATTTAAAAAAATCCCAGTTTCTAAGTCATAACCTAAATAGAAGTGTTTTGGTTTGTTCTTGTAACACATTGCAACGAAGTAACAAATCAACGTGATTTTTGGTACCTAAAATAAGTAACAAATATGTATTTGTATTCTTAATGCTAGGGTATTAGCTTCTCAAAAATACAACATTCGCTCAGGGATTAGGTAGCGTGTGAGAAACTCTATGAAAATTTTATTTCTGGCTATAAGGCACTTACTTTTCGTAAACATTGCTTATGTATACTCTAAGGGCCGGTATTTCAATGTAACCTTATCTTATTGCTTAAGTTAAGTAGTACATTTAATCTAAGTATTACTTTTGAAAGGTAAAAGTGTATTTCAATCCGGATCTTCCTCGCCTTAGCTAATCTAAGATTAACCGCAGGTTGCCAACATAATAAAACGAAATACGATAATTGTCTATAGACCGACAAACTTATCTGTTCCGGTGGCCAAAATTGGAACCACGCGAAATGCAATGCAAAAACGATATTTAATGACAGTTCTGAATAGACAGTAGCGACGCCGGAACAGATAAGTTTGTAGGTCTGTACTGACCTCCTTAGTGAGTAAAATTTTTCTATGGGTACTGACATTGACACTTCTGTCACTACTCCTCACTGTCAATGGAATCCAAGACTGTATTAACAAAAATTGTACTTTAATTTCCTTCCTCGTTCGTACTAAATATTACGCGCCTACGCCGCCGCGCCGCTGTCGCACCATCTCGGCAGTTAAATAAATCGGGAAACAAGGAGAAGTTAACACAAAATTGGCAACCGAAAAGTCTATGCGATGAGGAGGGCTTCATCAAAGTCGTAAGGAAGAGGAGGAAGCTTGCCAGCCGCAACCACCGCGGCACCGCACCGACCCGCCCGGATGACCCGCTGCGTCCTGCCTGAAATACGCGCGACGCAGTTGTACGTGTCCAGATTGCACTGGTCTACGAAGGTGGAAGATGTCGTAAAGTATGTCCGAAGGAAGTCCAAATTAACCCTGAGGGTCGAGCGCA
The DNA here is from genome assembly GCA_949319885.1 of Mecyna flavalis. Classification (NCBI taxonomy): domain Eukaryota; kingdom Metazoa; phylum Arthropoda; class Insecta; order Lepidoptera; family Crambidae; genus Mecyna; species Mecyna flavalis. The sequence continues at coordinate 9,917,451 of OX439426.1, forward strand.
GGGTGTTGTCTACCGAACATTTCGAAGACAGCTACCAACTGACACCGCGCAGCGCGCCTCATAGTGCAGTCATTGAAGCATTATAGCTCCGAATTTTTTTACTGTGAACCGAATTGCATACAATTTTGGAATTAGGTTCATCTTACCCTTAACTTCAAAAGTGAAAATGATTTGAACTCCGCAACCACCATGGGGGTGGTTGCCACCCCTTCTCGGGGGTGAATTATTTTTTTATCAAAATAACCTCGGATATCGACAGAAGGCCTAATTTTAAGCAAAAAATTATCTATACAGTTTTTAAAAAAATTCAATAGTTTTCAAGTTATTGGGAATTGAAAATTCGTAATTTTTTCACGTATTTCATCGGTTTTTTGCAAATATCTCCAAAAATATACGTTTTATCGAAAATTTTATAAAGACCAAAATTGTAGCAGGTAAAACAATGAACAATTTGAATTTTTATAAAGTATTCTAAGTGCAATATTAAGCTAGATATTAAAGATCAAAGCCGTTTTTATTTTGTCTGAAATTTAATCTATGTGGTCAATGCCATCTAGCGGCGAGCAGATGCATTTTATGCAGTCTAATACAAAAGGGTTTTGTAGTGCTTGAAATAAGCTTTAAAATGAGCACTATTAAAAGTCTTTTGCACGTAAAATAAGTGAGCTGTATTGCAAATAAGGGGAGCATCTAATGTTTTTTCTTTAAAATCAATGGGTTTCATAAGTGCCATTTCCACCAAAATTAAAATTAATCGTATTCCGCCTAGAAATAACTTTATTATGAAGAGTTTGATAGATAGTATCAGTTTGGCTGCTTCAGGACACATATTTTTCAAAAAAGTCACGATTAAATAAAAAATCAAAATTTCAAATTTTTAAAAAACCCACTTTCTTTTCATAATATCTCAAAAATGACGACAGATACGTATAAAAGTGTACGGATTAAAAATTTAGGTATTTTTCTGACAAACAATTTGGTTTTTTTGTTTTTTCTATCAAACAAAAATTTACGGAGATATGATTGTTTAAAGAGCGCGTGGTAGCGCAAACACAGCCTCTCTTTAGCCCTTTAACCCTTCACCGTTTTAGAAAAAGGTTTTTTGCTATATATTGCAATATACGATGTTGTAGCTCTCTTAATTACCTTTACAATGGTTTTTTATAAATTGTGATAGCATGAAAATTGAAGTAGTTATGGTCCAAAAACTTATCATATTTCAGCGATAAAATGGCTCAATGTAAATTTTTCCATTAAGGGGTTGTATACACCTCTTAAAAATAATAGGCGCAGTTCAGATCATTTTCACTTTTGAAGTTAAGGGTAAGATGAGCCTAATTCCAAAATTTCATGCAAATCGGTTCACAGTAAAAAAATTCGGAGGTAAGACCATATTTTTCGCTTCAATGACTGCACTATCAAGGCTACTACCTATATCATAATTTTAGTTTTATATTTTTTGTATGTTTGTTTGTCTGTAAGGTATTTATGATATGAGCCAGTAATTACTTGTAATTGTATTGCTCGAAATAAAGTTATATTATTATTATTATTACTTTTAATGACAGAATAAATACTCTATATGCGTGTCTCAGATTTACGTTACGTTACGTACCTACGTTACGTAAATCTGATACACAAATTAATATTTATATACATAGGTAGGAACCTTCCTACCTACGTATAAAAATATTATAACATGTAAGACCGCCTCCGTAGAACAGTGGCTAAGCCGCTCGGGTATAAAACCCGGAGGACGTGGGTTTGACTCCCGCCTAGGGTCTGGTTGGTGGTAAGGCTTTTTCAGAGCTTGTGAGAGCCAGTACACTTGAAATCTACAAAAAATAGTAATAAATCGAAATACTAGGTAATCTAGGATTGGAACTTAAGCGATAGAAATCCTCTACTTAGATTAAGGGTAGTTAAGATGAACTTTAGGTGCCACTTAACTTTAATCCTAAATTGAAATACACTTAAGTCATACTTATCATTAATCCCGGATTATTTCAAGATAAGTATATATTGAAATACCGGCCCTTAGATGTGATTTTATACACTTATATTTGGATTATCAATTCGGTTCTATTAACCAAAGATTATCTAAAAATTTTGACATATTCAAAGGATAAATTTACAATTTTTGTAAAAAAAAATCTTTTTTTTTGGTAAAATTCGTTTCTGTATCATCATGTTTGTTTGAATCAACAAGTTCCATATCTTCTTTTGGAGCTCAAAATATGACGCGACGCCATGCGTATACTTTGAGCTGCCAGCATTGAAGTAGCTAATGTAATATGATACTAAAATAATAGATACTCCCGTTATAACAGTAATACTTGACGGGCAGCTAACCACTGCTGCATTCGGTTCATCCTGTTCGTCGGGACACGCTATCGAACGAGCGGTTAACAACTACAAAATTAGATTATTATTTTATCAACACGCGCTGGACACACTGCCGAATTTACGCTAAATAAATTACAGAACACCAGGCTGGGCACAAACTAACTTAGTTCATATTTCATTGGACCGCAACTTTTTGTAGTTAATGTGGAAAATCGCAAGGGTTTAAGAGTAACTACGGCAATCCTACCAGTGTCCTTCCCACTAAACATTATAGATTTGAAAGGTCGAGAAAATGAATATACCTATGCATGGATACTATTGACATTACTGAATAGTACCTACTAGTAGTTAAATAAACCCCAGAATAACATTATTTCATTGTGCCTTTATCAACTTTCTACGGCGTAGAAAAACTATAACTCTAACTCTAAATAAAAGTTTACTCGTATTACCAAGTGGTTTTGATTATAGATTTTAATGATCGTACCTAAAAATACAATAATTCTTGACATATTTATAAAAATATCCTCGTTTATAGCACTCATAACATAATATAGTTTAGTTATTTTATAAATGCCACAACTTTAATGTTTCAAGGATCTTATCCACTGTACAAAGTGTTTATTTAGAATAATAACCTATTGCACTAAAATTTATTCATTATCAAAATGTTGGTTCTGGGAATTATTAAGGGCCTATTAATGATAGCTAGTTTAATTCTTAGAAGCACTTCTAGTCTCGACAATTTTGTCTGAAGGCAATCTCGGAACAATACCGCTGATAAAACTTCCAATCCGATTAACATGAAAATCTAATTAGAAACATTTATTAGTTTGCAAACTCGAAACAATAGAGCTACCCTGTTCACCTTAGTCACATACCTGCTACTTGCCAAAGAATATATTAATACGGATCGGAAGACATTGAACAGTGTTAACAGTATTAATTCAAGTTTGTAGTTTGGTAAAGTAGCTTTGAAGGTTATGTGATTTTAGGATCTGTAAGGCCTTTTGAATTGTTTCATGGAAACCAATATTTATAATCAAAAGTTTATGTTTATTTGTTTTTGTCATCAATCTAAAATGCCTCTACCATTTACACCTTATTTATCTTATATTTGATAGGGCATACAAATTAAATTATTGCGATTTCTGAGACATAGAATAGAATAACGTTTATATTTTATGTTTCATTCTCTAGTTTCAAAAATAACCGCTCATCAATCATGGTTGTTTTAAACTTTGAACAATCAATTTTTATCAATATCTGAAGATATATTATTTTTGCACATAAACTTGCAACTCATCATTCTAATCTCTCGCAGTCATAAGGTCGACTATCGATACAAAGTAAATAAATGTTCGCTTGCACTTGCTCTCTCCTGTCGTACCGTGAAGCCACTTAGTCTTTGCCCGAGTTAGACAATACGCTGTTTGGTTTTAGTCTGTATTTGCATAGTAGGTAATTAATCGAGATCGGTCGGCTACTATTCCGTGCTTAGATTTCTATGTAGGATTTAGGAACTTAAGCTGCACTGGTATTTTAAGCGGCGTTCTTAGGAAGTAGTTTGCTCAAGTAATGTTTTAGTGGTTATTTAATTTACGACTACGATTTTCAAGTTTCGTAATAAAAATTTGTGAACTTAAGCAGTAAAAATGTCAGAATATGTCTCGTTATTAAACATTCTGCTTGTTCAATTTCCTAATTCCAAAAATATACCTTATATTGGACCAGTAATTAAAAGTGAGATTCTTCTAATAACTTGTACTATGATTCATGATTTGGTAAGTCCAGATTTGTAGAGGCTATCATCTGACCTCCGAAATTACAGAGAAACTACACCAATTGTTTCACGACTACACTGTCAAGCTAGAAAATATGCACTTCTTATATGTAGAAGCTAGGTAAATATACGCATAGAAAAATAGATATATACTACTACGAACTATGTAGTTGGAAAGCATGTCACAATACTTGATGGTGCTAAGCGGCCACATTTGCCCCTATATTATTCACATCGTTTTCACGTGTACTTTTTAATAAACGTATAAACTAACTTGTATCAATGGTAGCACAGGTAGTTCAATGGTCTCTTTTTAGATAAATTTTCAAGTCAGTACAATATTTGTAACAAAGTATTTTAGTTATTCCGTGTCCATACCGAAAGTGGTACGTCAGCAATCTCGCTTGCAGCTACTTTATTTAATGGAGGCTTATCTAGTCTTATGCCTAATGGACTCGATTACATAACGGTCGGCTCTTTGGTTGCCATGTCGCGTGATACCGCATTTGACAGTTACTTGTTTATTATTTACTAGCCTTCCGCCCGCGGCTTCGCCCGCGTGAACTATAGGACGTTATCCCGCGGGAATATCTTGTAAATTGTAGCCTATGTGTTATTCTGATGTATAAGCTATATTATTGTAAAGTTTCATTAAAATCAATTCAGTATTTTTTACGTGAAAGAGTAACAAACGTTCATGCATCATCCATGCGCCCCCCGGCCGGTCGGTACCGCCGCAACCGCTATGTCCCTGTATTTTAAATCTGTAATATCTTCAAAAGTATTGATTTAAATTGCATGCTGTAAAGAGCCATATTGATCTACATTACATGCACAATTTATTTAAGGTACTTAATTGGATAAGGATTAACACTGTATTCAATCGTTGACTGTATTGCAAAAAATCGCTTTTTCGTAAATATGCCCTTATTTTCTCATTAGTAAAGGATAAAAATGGTTATTGTGGGTTATCCCTAATAGATAGACATATACCATCGCGGACTTTTTTGTAAACCGTTTTAAGGTGAACAATACCGTAGTACATTATTTTGATCTATCTCGTAGGGTTCAGCCAGCGTTTGCAATGTAAGCGCAAAAAAATGTGTTTATTTACGACCTTAAATTAAAAACCTCTAAAATTATTAGTGTTTTTCTACTATATTATGCATGTATTATACATATAAACCTTCCTCTTGAATCATTCTATCTATTAAAAAAAACCGCATCAAAATCCGTTGCGTAGTTTCAAAGATTAAGCATACAAAGGGACATAGGGACAAAAAATGCGACTTTGTTTTATACTATGTAGTGAATACTAACACAGAGTAAAGCAACAGACTATAAAACGTCGGAGTGTATTAGCTTTTTATTGCGCAACTTAGACAAATGTTTCTTAGTTTAGAGTTAGGTATTACTTATTACCATTTAATAATTTTTTCCTTTCTATAAATATAGAATGGTTTTAACAACTTACTGCTTTATATGTTTGAGAATAATGGTTTCAATAAATCGTTGCTTATATATGGCATTTACTACTAACTCAGTGCTAGTTAAGGCAAATGTAAGAAAATCATAAATTGGAGCATTTTAATCACAATCTTATACCATGTTAAATAATTTCCCTTGTACAGGCTTAGCCAGATATTGGTCTGACTTTACTATTGGTTTTTAATTTTGCAATACTCGTATTATTAGTATTTGTAATATTGAAAACAAAAACAATATATATTTTTTTCTTAATAATGAATATTTCTAAGAAAATGCGTAAAGTAATAATAGTGTCAATGAAATGAAATGAAATGAAATAAATTTTTTCTGCAAATAGATTTTTTAAAAAATACTTTTACACGTCAATCTTTTTTTCCCTACCAGCACTTCGACGTCAATGGCCTGTTGAGGAAAGAAGTGCCGCAAGAAACTCAACAGTTTTGCCTTTTTTCAAAAAAATATTACAAATTAAAAATTATAAAATTCAAAAATTTAACATCACAAAAATAATTTAAGTCACAAATAAAAAATTTAAGTCATAAAAACAAGTTACCACATAACTTAGATTAAAAGGGTACAACAAATATTGTTTGCGAGTCAGGGTTACTCGCTTGCAATCAAAGTTTTTGCGTACCATGCCATAAAATAAATGCATGTAAAAGATAAGACGGTCCTAAAGCGTTATAAAACTTTTGTCAAGGGATCCCTAAAATTGGTGGGCTGTCATCACGCGATCTCTATGCGAGGCGCGCCGACAATAACATGGTAATGTGTTCTCTATAAGTTTGCTCGTCTGTGGGGTTCTGTAGTTAACATGAACCCTCGTACATCAAAGCATGGCTGCTTCCAGATCAGATTAACGATTTCTGTATAGTTTTTGGCTATAAAAAACATCGACAGTGTATGACTTGCTTCCACATTATTTTAGCCGGAACACAGCCAGTTTGTGCAGGCGGCAGATTTCATCTGTGGTGGTGGTAGCTAGTCAGTCGGACCTAGAAATTTTAGGTACTTTCATTTGACCAGGGCTTAACTAATTGAGATTTTACTCTGAATTAATTAATTTTAAATGAAAGTTGCATTAAAAATTAACAGAGAAGCACATTTTGAGAATGTAATAAACCTGATTATTTCGTAGTAAGTATCGATATTGATCTTATATTTATTAACTTCAGCATAATAAAATATAGAATTTTCTAGACTGATACGTATTTAAGTATACTGATGTAACATAAGTTTTACCAAATCTTTGTGTAATCGGATATGGGTAGTTGAAATTTTTCATTGGTTTTCGCCGGTATTACAAGTAGTTTAAATTGAGGTGGGAACTTTTTTTGTTATATCCTATTAAGGGTTAAGGATTATCGGTACGGAACCCGGATGGGTGTATTCGATACAACCATGATCGTGTTTTTTTATGATGTATTGACGTTACACGCGACACTAATAGTTAACGAGTTTACAACTAAACTAGTTTCCACGGAGTTGCCAACAAAAAATAAATTGGCGAAGTCGTCTACGAGTTGTCTCGTTTTTTCTCTTGAGACAGTTTTGAGCTTTACTGCGGTGGAAAACAGAGAGCGTTAACGATGGTTTTAAAGTGCAACTGATTGCCGTTGAAGAGGGAATAGTCGAGTTATCGACTAGAACGAGAAATTTTTTTTTGTCTCTATGTCTGTAAAGTTGTTAAACATTTAAGAAAGTAACTGAACTTTCTTTTACGAAATGGCCTGTGGCGATCTCTTTGAACATTTTTGTACCCTCTCGTTACCTCTACAAACTGATATTAGCAGGCGTTAACTGGGCACTGTCGATCTACCTCAGAACAAGATCTTCTACTTTTAAGGAACTTCAGATCTTCTACAGGCTACAGGTTTATCCTTTGAAACGAAAGATCAGTGTGGCACATTGAGTGATGTTTCCTTATGTAATTTTCTCTAATGGGACTGTCGAAGAAAAAAGTGATTGTGTATTGCGATCAACTATTACTATAAATCATTGCTATTTGTAGTCCAAAATTTAAATTTCGGACAGCTGCATAGGCTGAACTCAGGCAGTAGGTATTAGCATAACTAGTTGCGATCTGAGTCAAGATCGATTGAAACACAAAGGCTCAGTTCGGTGTTCGTGATGTAATTATATAATTATGCACCAACTTGTTTACCCCCGCAATCGATTTTAAAACCACTACAAACTAGGCTAAATACTGACATGACGATTTATCGTAATAATCTTAGCAATTATTTTTGATTAAATATATCTTATTGAAGACATTAATGAAACTACGTAAAACTCAATTCCATAGACCAGTAAATCAAGCTACTAATGTAATTTACTGCTAAACAGTCGGACAGGCTTCTAAAATTAGATCTGACAGCTTTAAAATAATCAATCGCCCAGTAGAGTTTCTAGTCTACTAAATTGTGTGTGTGTGTGTGGGGATCCATCACAATCCGACAGCTATAATAAAATATTATTTTAACATAATAAAATTACGACTGGCATGTAAGAAATAAGAGTCTATACTTTTTTATAAAGATGTTTAGCGTCTTCTGGTGCATTAAAGGTACACCTACATCAGGTGTATACAGTGTTTTGTAGCAGCTGAATACAACGTGTATTCAGCTGCTACAAAACACTGTCATAATGAATGCTTTACACACATGTTCTCTCTCTTATAATATGTTAATTAAGTTGGTGAATTTATTGATTAATATAGTTTCGTTACACTAGCTCTTTGCCTCAGATGTAGTAATATTACATATGTATAGGTACGTATATATGTCTCCTTTACCAAGTAGGTAAATGTTAGTGAGGTTTAATGTTAGTGAGGAGATATAAAAAGTATAGGTACATCGCTTAATTTTATTGCTGCAGTTAAAACATTTCTAAAGTTATATTTTAGGGATTTTACTTATCATAACTCCCAGCGAGCCCAGTTCAGCTTCAGTATATCGTATCTGTACGTCGTTAACTTTGATTGTAAAATTTTCCTATCAATATTAAATATCTTTGGTTGCGCCGGAGTACGAAGCAAGCTTTGAATCCAGTTTTTCTAGCGCTCGGGAATGCAGTCAAACACACCTGCCGAGCAACCAATGCCGGGTATAAATTCTAATTGATAACTCAACTAATCAAAACAGAACAAAACTATTCTTGAACTGCGCGGGCGCGTTGATAATTTTCGAATAAGACCTTATTAGCCTGTTTAGTTTAGAGCTCATTATAAAGACCAGTGCATTTCTGCCCGCGGCTTTGCAGCAAATTTAATTATCACTCGATAGCATTACAAGATACAATGAAACTTCCATTCTCTCGTTTAAAGTTCTCGTTCAAGAATTTGAGCAAAATTGCATAACGCAATATTAAAAAACTTATAGAGCATTAACTTCATAGACATTTCTCACTCAAATGAAATCATATTTATTATATTTACATTAGCCTTAAATTTATCGGTGTGGTTAATTAGTCATAAGGAGCCTTGTCAAATTTGAAAAAAAAACACTTTAATTGACATGGCGCAACAAATGTCAATAACGCGCGCTTTGAAAACATTCCAAAGAGTAAAGTTAAATAACATGTTTGCTCATGAGTAAATAGTAATTTGCTTATAAGTATTATGTAAGACTGGACATACGATTACAATTTCATAGCCCAAATAAAAATTACGCCACATGCAACAAAGTTTAATCTTTGACCCCCGAGCTATGTATAAAGGTCAATTTAGACGACGTGTGTGAGAAGTTAGCTTGATGTGCGCTCATCAGCTATTAGTATCGCAATTAATTCTAAAATTTAAATGTGTTAATGAAATACACGATGTGAACATTTGTAACGTTTTAGTCTGTCTTTTGGAGGATTCAGGCGACTGGGACCATATGAAACTGGGACCGTGGTCCCAGTTACCTGTTAACATTTTTGAATCGGTCGACTGGGACCATAACTTTGTTTTATTTATGACACCTTTTGTGCTAACTGTACTAAATCTTGTATTTCAACAATGGATTTGTGATTAAAAATTACGGGTGGTCCCACTCGCCTGACGAAATAAATAAATAAAAACTAATTAGGCAACTGGGACCGCGGTCCCAGCAATGTAGTGGTCCCAGTCGCCTGAATCCTCGTCTTTTGCACGCTAAGTAAGATTGTGTAAAGTTTTGTAATGTCAGTACCGTTATTTTAAAAGTTCCATTTTCAGTATCTTTAGGTTACGAAAGCTTAGTATTTATTGATAACTGCGTTTTGCGTTATTTATGTGTGTACAAATTATACTCAGGATTTGAAATTATTAAACATAATTTATATAACATGTAGTTTTTAAAGTTTGCTTTGGATCTGGATGTTTCACAGTAATCGATCAAATGAATAATTTTTTAATCTAAATTTAACTATTTGAATAGCTAAAGATAAGTATATTTGTTTCGCGGCAATGAGCCCATAAATCAGACAGGTTTAACTTTGACCTCCAGCGCGGTGCGCATCGCTCATCAGCAATTAGCATTGCAATTAACAACAGATGTAATAATAAAGTGCGCTAAAATTTCACCTGCCAGTCCTGCACTTTGCCATGACAAATTGTAATCTCATTATGTAAATCTAGTGTGCATGGCGTACGCCCGCCGTGATTAGCACGACTCATGGGATCTGGTCATTTGCTGATGCCAATTAACATTCCTATCAAATTTACATCTAATAACCTTCGTAGCTCGCGTGATCGTGCCTCTTTTGGACACAGCCATTTGCATGAAAAATTGCATTGTCCGTCATTTTGAACGGAAAGAAAAATGCAAAAACGCTTTAAAATACGTACATATTTTTTAATTTTCGTGTGTTGCTGATTCTTAAACATGGCTTTAGCCCCTATTTTAGTAACTTGTAAACTCTGCAGTGTGTCTTCTATTTAATTGGAAACAAATAAAGTTAGTAAACTATGGAAAGGCGGTACAAAATAAAATAAAGTTAGAAATTGCATTTACATCATTGAGTTTCTAGAGGAAAGCCAGTAATCTAAACGACTAACCAACTACGCAGAATAAATTATAGTGCTTAAGTAAACACGCAAGCATAGGCTGAATAGGTTCACTTCCTATTCCCACTTTCATGGTCCAGTGGGACAGAAATATAACTCGTTAAAGTGCTTTCCAAGTCACGGTACTAATGACTCTGCTCCTATTACAATAATTTGGGTAGTAATCAATGATCTCATCTTTTGACATTAAAAGAGAAGCAGATAATGTAATGGATGCATGCGTTGTGAAGACTTGAAACTGAAAATTGTTATATATCTTAACAAAAAATACTGTGTGTTATGTGTGGTAGAGCCGCGCTGCAGACAGTTCTTATTAGTCAGTCGTCCGGAAGAGCTATCATCTCACAATAGACTGACGTATGAGTAGAAGCATTGCTAATGCGAACGTAAGTTTAAGAAGTATGGGCACCGGAGTCTCGATCCCTTATCCTCTCTACTCCCCATACGTATTCCACCCCTCCCTCATATACTTTCCTTAAGGTGAACAATGCATTTAAGACTCTAGGTAGGTCTATTGGACGTAGTATTCCCTTAACAATTGATGTTAATCTTAACAGTTTGATTCCCTCTTAAAAAAAGAGCAAGGGAATAATTTTGGTTCGGTCCAAGAGCTTGAGATGTCACGTCTAATCGCGTCCTACTACTGCGCCGAGTCAAATGCATTATTGCTTTCACAACAGGTAATACATGTGTCTTAACCGTGTGCGTTGATCAAACAACACCTGCTAACAGTGAAAGTTGCCTGGTCGGGGTGCATGTCTGTCTTCTATAACTCACGGGCTGGCGACATTGCCGCGATGTTAGCACGAACGCGTGTCGTTGCCTCGAGGATTAATGGAACACTGACCCCATTGCACCTACTGCATAAGTAGGACAATGGTAATGCAAATTGTTTTGTTAACTATTATATTTTCACTATATTACTTGACAACATTGTCCAATATTGGAAAGTATCAATCCATTACCACGGGACCATTACTTCCATTGTTGAAATTATCATCTTTATACCACGTTTAGACACCACATTTCTCATATGCGGATTGGTGATCACCAACCCGAGCTTTGTTCGAAAAAAGTGACATTTAAGTCGGTTCTGTAGTTTTTGTGTAAAATAGTAAGAAATAGATCTTTAAAAACTTTGAAAGGAGATCATTCAGGCTCTATACATTTTTGGGCCTTTTCTCAAAGTGCCGGCCAACAAAAAATAATAGTACATATCGATAGAACTAGCCATTTGAAGCAATAGTTAATATGGCACGAAAGTTGTAGCATCGCTCTGAACCAAGTTATACAAGGTCAAAGATTGGCTATTTTCATACATTTTATCAATTTCTGAAAGTGCCGGCCAACAAAAAATAATTATACACATTGTTAGAACTAACCATTTGTAGCAATAGTTAATATGGCATGGAACTTGTAGGATCGCTCTGAACCAAGTTATACTAGTTCGATGATTCATCATTTTCATGGGTTAGTTTTTCATACATTTATTGACTTCTGAAAGTGCTGGGAAACATAGAATTGTATTTAATATGGCTAAAACTAATCTGAAAAAGTGGCCAACTTCAATTCAACTTCATACTGGGGGCCCAGTCTTACTGCATAACACTGTCCACTTGTCATTGCGTTAAACTCAAACCGGACCCACTGTGCACCGGAGCTGACAGTGAACCAGTCTAGAGTCACTGGGATAGGAAGCGTGCCGGGAAGAAAGCTGTAGCCAGAGCTAGGCGATATCATTTTGTAACCGCCATAAGATAAGCTGGAATGGTCTGAGGGCTGGAAGCATATTTACCCTAGAACGTTTTAAGTTCTTGGGAGAAAGCGATACAGGACACTACCAAATTCGCTACCAATTCGCGATATTCTGTTATGCGAGGACCTCGTGGTGAAGGAGAGATGTCGCTCGTATTACCATGAGCTGCTAAAAAAGCAGCACAAATAGGTACATCCACCTGACCTTCTCCTGAATCCCTTTAAAACCGTATGCTCACCGAGGGGATACTAGTCAGTGGAGGCTGAGTGTCATCACCCTCTTCGGTCTTCAAAGGCAAGTGAGCAGTGCAGGAGTGCGGCAGCTACCGCGGCATTAAGGTCATATCCCACACCATGAACTCTTTTAGCGGATTGTCGACTCTTGCATACGGCAGGTGTGTTCGTTCTCGGAGAGTCAATATGGCTTCAACCCCGACTATAGAACCATGGATCCCGTTTTTTCATTAAGGATCGCCATGGAGAGATACAGAACAAGGGATACGCCTCTACATCTCCTGTTCCTAGACATGGAGAAGGCCTTTGACTGTGTTATTCGTGCAATAATCTGGTGTGCATTGCGATCCAATGGGGTTCCTGAAGCTTATGTTGACGTCATCCACTATATGTACAGCGATTCCTTTTCTGCAGTTCGAACCGCTGTTGGGGACAAAAAACCCTTTCCCACTACTGTCGGAGTCTACTAGGGATCCACCCTTAGCCCATTTCTGTTTACTATAACTTGGTTTAAAGCGATCCTACAACTTCCGTGCCAAGTAACTATTGCATCAAATGGCTAGTTTTAGCAATGTGTACAATTACTTTTTGTAGGCCGGCACTTTCAGAAGTCAATATATGTATGAAAATGATGAATCATCGAACTAGTATAAATAACTTGGTTTAGAGCGATCCTACAGCTTCCGTGCCATATTAACTATTGCTTCAAATGGCTAGTTCTAACAATATGTACAATTATTTTTTGTTGGCCGGCACTTTCAGAAATCAATAAAATGTATGAAAATAGTGAATCTTAGAACCTGTATAACTTGGTTCAGAGCGATCCTACAACTTTCGTGCCATATTAACTATTGCTTCAAATGGCTAGTTCTATCGATACGTACCATTTTTTTTTGTTGGCCGGCACTTTCAGAAAAGGCCCAAAAAAAATGATCTCCTTTAAAGATTGGTAGAACTAGTAAAATGTTTGATTCATTTGCTGTTATTAGGTTTTATATTCATACTATTTAAATTCTAATATAGAAAATAAGTGACATTTCTAGGATATTGTTCCATAATCGAATAGGTTGTAATTGCTACTTACCATAAGGTATGCTCAGTGTATTTGACAATATCAATGATCTGATCCCAAAGTAGGCAGCTTAACAATTGTTGTTATATAAATCGGAATTAGATAAGACTACGTAAACAAATAGTAAATCAACGTTTTTTGATAATCATTTATCACACCATACAGAATTTGAATCCGCATTTAGTTACGAGTATCGGGGTATATAATGTTCCAGTGCAGGGCAAAGGCCTTCCTATTAAAATCAAGATATAGTCACAATAATGTTACTATCTTAATCAGCACGCTTAGCTACCTTCAAAAAACCTACACAAATGTTGCCCGACCCGGGATTTGAAAAATACGAGTATTTGGAGATAACTTAGAACCTAACACTTCATCTGAAGTTATGGTCTGCGCCCATAGATTTTGTGGGAGCCAGTGTATTTGAAATCGGCCAATAACCGCTTACCATCAGGTGGGCTGCGTGCCTGTCTGTCAACTGATCTAGAAAAAATTCTAGAGGGTAGCAGTTTTTCCTTTTGTGATATATAACCCTCAAAACATGCTTAGTCCTGATGTTGAGTGAACATTACATTGCCCGTTATTGCGCGGTACGAGGTAACGAAGCGTGCTCAAGCTGAGATACTTAACTTGCTACACTTGACAGTAACTTGGGGTAAAGGGTCGTCTCTTAGGAAAACATCGCAAATTTATGCTACATGAACGCTGCCTAATACTATATTATGTTATATAGTTATTCTATCAAGTTAAAGTGTATCATCAACGTAGATTGGGTACAGAGGGGTTCCTATCAATTTAGCTCCGTGGTCCTTCAGTAATCGAATTCTGTAAGCCCTTTCGTAATTAATAGTAGGTATTATAGTGTGCGGTTGGTTAATTACGGATTGGCGTAAATATAATTACTTACTTGACACCGAAAAGTACCTACAGCTGGCAGGTCTTTCAAACCTATTCATATTGTACTAACATTGATGTTCGTAAGTTCTTGATAAATATTTTTACAATTTTTTTGTAATCATGTTGTTAAGATATTAAATTGTACTATTTAATTCTCTATAGTTATTTATTTCAAAATAGTTTCCTACAATTATTAAATGTATATGTCGCAGTAAGATAGATAAAGCTGTAATATACCTAGTTATATGCCAGGGTTATAACTATGTAACGTACGATAGTTATAAGGAGCGATTTATAACTATCGTACGGTCATAATCTAGTAATATGGTTATCTGACCAAACTAATCTAGTTCTATAGTTATAAATCGACTGGGGCGACTAAGAAATTAACGGGCGTCTAAATATTTTATAGTATGGAATTATAGATGAGGTGTAATAAATATAACTTGGCGACTAATATTATTAGTGAGGTCATAAACATTGTATAAACGGCCGGAGGCGGAAATCGACTCGGATGGACATAGGTTAGAAGGCTAAGGCGGGAGCGGAGCGTAGCGGAGCTCCCGCCTTAGCCTTCGTGGTTATTTTTTTTTTAACACCTATTCCCTAAATTAATGAAAGAAATGGTTTTTAAAATTACGTATTCGGACTGACACGTTTTATTAATAAAAAGTATTGTAATGTAACTAATTGTAGGTTACAAAAAGTTGATTATAACAAAAATAAAGACCATTAAATCGTTTTATTTAATTGTTTAGTAGATTTATAGCTATGTAACTAGATTAGTTTAGTCAGACCATATTACTAGATTGTGGCCGTACGATAGTTATAAATCGCTTCCTTATAACCATCTTACGTTATATAATTATAACCCTTGGCATATAACTATAATTCGGCTCTAACTATGATACTGCGACATATACATACAGTTACAAAAATTTAAGGTCGTTGTTTACTGAAAAGTAAATTTTTTATTTTCTATTGACGCTTCTATTCTGTCTTTACAGCAATCATTGTCTTGTAAGTATTCATAGTTCTTCTAAATACATAGCTTACCTTTTAACTAGGGTACCTTTTAACTCCCAACTCTGTGCATACAAAGAGGAAAACATTGAACAAAAATAAAAGAGGTCGCACGACAATCACAAATCCAGCATTAATTTTTAAAAAAGATAACACCAAAGTCGTGTTTGCGTGGGTCTTGTAAATTTAGCAGGGGGCGGACGCTCAACAGCTCATAGGCGTATTTCACACACGGGGGGCCATCGTACATTCATTAGCGAAATTATTTGCTAATTTGTACTGAACCCGACCGCGTTTACTCGGCAGGGGTACGCGGGACTTAATCTACTTCATTACACAGGCTTTAGTGATAATTAACACGGACTCCTGTACAATTTTACACAATTCCGCGTTTGAGGCACGTAGTGTTATTAGTGTTTCGCCGTTGGACTTTCCGTTCATTTGTTGTGATAAGGTATTAGGGGCAGTTTTCACGCGCTTAAAGTTAACGCGGCACTTTGGTCCAATGAAGTAATTAACGAAGTTGTATCTAGCTAAGTTTGAAGAACGTAGCATTAACATACAAGTTTAAAGTTCAGTTAATGGACTGCACAGTGTATTATGAACCCCATTTTTGTTGCATGTGCTTTTTTTTCCAGAAATTGAAAGTTTTTATCATTTTAAGCACACTAGTAAAACTCCGGCATTGATAAGACGAATAGTTTTTGAGAAAAAAAAATTCAAAGTTAGCTTATATCCGGGTCTGAAAAATCACAAAATTAAATATTGCGACAAAATTAAAATATATTTCTGAATTTTGATTGCGTCTATCAAACAGACATAAAATACCAGATATATCTGCAAAATTGGGTCCTTCTACCTGCAATGGATAACGAAATATCAAATATTTTGTCATTTTTCTTTATAATTTTTTTACTCCTCCATAACGCAGTATTAGCAGATGACTCGTAGATAAATCGAAACCTTGGAAGGACCACTACCCATGGTATTTATTTCGTAAGCTAATTCAGCGTTATGTACAAGTAATGGGCATTTCAATTTTTATCCGGATGTTTTGGTACTAGGGTTGTCACTAGAGATTAGAATCCGGATCATGAGATAATATATTTTTATAAGTATCATTTTATTTTAAAATTGTTGTTCGGGATATTAATTTCTCATTCCTACTTCTTTTTAATCTTGATTTTTAACCGACTTCATATAAAGGAGGTTATTAATAATGTTTTTACACATGTATGTACATATGTATCTTTGTATGTAGTCTGTATGTACGCGTATTTGTATATCTATTTCTCTAAACCTAAAAGAGCGCTAGCGATGATTATATTTTAATTGGTTTATGTATTGTTTCACTTAGCAAATAGTGACAGTTTAATCCAAATCCATTAATATTGACTCGAATAGATTTTAATGTACTGTTTGTCGCTATTTCGATGAAATGCTATGGTGACATGGGAAGGAGTCCGCCCTCGTTAGGGGAAAGCTAAAACCCCATGTCATTACACGTAGCATGGAGAAACGGGGGCGAGGCATCATGGAGCCGTTCCAGACCGTTCACATGTGCTTGTATAAGGCTAAACTCAATAAATTAATTTGATTCTTGATTTGAAAATAATATTAATATCCGGATATAGGAAGGTGACAACCCTGGAAAAAAACTAAAATTACTGATTATTTTTACATAACGCTGAATTAGCATACGAAATAAATACCATGGGTAGTGGTCTTTCCAAGGTTTCGATTTATCTACGAATCATCTGCTAATACAGCGTTATGGAGGAGTAAAAAAATTATAAAGAAAAATGACAAAATATTTTATATTTCGTTATGCATTGCAGGTAGAAGGACCCAATTTTGCAGATATATCTGGTATTTTATGTCTGTTTGATAGACGCAATCAAAATTTAAAAATATATTTTAATTTTGTCGCAATATTTAATTTTGTGGTTTTCCGGACCCGGATATACGCTAACTTTGAATTTTTTTTTCTCAAAAACTATTCGTCATATCAATGCAGGAGTTTTACTAGTGTGCTTAAAATGACAAAAACTTTCAATTTCTGGAAAAAAAAGCACATGCAACAAAAATGGGGTTCATAATACACTGTGGACTGTAGAGTGCTATTTTATGTATTTATTCTATAAATGTTGTAAATATTGCATATTGTGAAATGTTTATTTATGGATATGAATGTTGCCAAGTGATCTGTGCTTGCATATGTTATCATCATCTTGTGGTTTTGATTTCGATTGCTCAAGAGTCTTCCTTTCGATTTTGGAAAGAATTTTATGAAAATATAACCTGAAACTTCTATCGTTTTAGCCAACTACTAATACATTACACGATATCAGTGGTCACTTCATAGGAACCTTGATTATTTCATTACGACCCTTAAATAAAACTTTTAATCATAGAACGACGAGTGAACAAGGAAAGCGTGACTCTTGGTCTTTAAGTTAACGAAAGTAATTTCAGAACTTTGATAAGCAAAAATTAAGTAATTATACTTTATCGATAAGGTTTTATTAAAACAAAGCGGGCGCGGGTACTGTGATAGATGATAAGGCACCTGTGGCATATAAAATATCTCATAAGTGGTAGTATTGCTTTTGCCAGTGAAGAAATACTACAATTTACTCGTTGTATCTAGCTTTTGATTTGTATTACGTTTTAATGAATACATTAATACTATATAAGATCATATGCAACACTTTATCAGTCAAAATGGCGACCGGAGAAGTATCACCCCTCACTGAAGACTTACATAAAAGCCTTGTCTTTTGCATTTCGTTTTGATGACGTTCAGAGGCACTAATTCTTTCTTTCTCTCATATCCATCTCTTCATCTTTCCCGTCGTTAAATATTATTTTTTAAAGGTTTTTCATGAAAAAAAGGGAGTGCACAACTCAAATATTCATCACATGAATGTTTGTCTACCGTCAACTGCTCTATCGAGCCAATCTAAGATATTAGTTACTGCAATAACATCACCAGTCAGTCACCAGCCTTTGACGGCATGCAACTTAAGAATCTAATCGATAGTTGTCTATCAACTAGAACAGATATTCATCTAATCGTAAGTCATCTCTTTAACAGGATGTGGAGCAACTTCCGGCGCAATCTGCAACTGACCGCTACGGATATTACTTAACTATTGCTATCGCTCTTAAAGAATAATTTATGATGACCAACGTCATCATCATCCTTTTTGTGAAGTATGCATTAATAAACTATAAATATCAGCATATTAATGTCCCACTGCAGGGTAAATACCTCCATCATTCAAATCAAATTATCTTTACCATGGTGGGTACTGGCTTAAACACCAATACCTGAACGTAATCTTCGGTTTCTGGGTTTAATTTCAAAATATGTGTTGGGTTTAGCTACATGAGCTCTATTTTGGGTACGTTATCGACAACCCGCACTTGGTAAGCGTGGTGTCACCACCAGATTACGGACAGGTATCCATCACACACAGCGATGTATTCTTCTCTTCAACCTGACATGTTAAAGGCTACAGTCAGAGTTTTATTGGTGGCAGATTCCACTTGGGACGACAGCTAGCTAGTCAAAAAGATAACCACACTTCGTCGACAAACACAAACTTCTTAACCTCTTTCATATCCCCGAATCAACATACTAATGATTTCAACACTGCCTCTAACAACACTCTCTAGTCGTCTATTGATTTTTGTCATTGTGTATGGGCCGATAATCGCTTAGTCTCGTTACCACAAATCGCATAAAAACGTTAACTGTAAAATAAACGTTTGAGAATACTCTGCCGGTCACACCAAACGCTGAGCACAATGTGACCCCTCTTTGAAGTGAACAAAATGCCTCAAGAGACCAATTTCTCTTTTAAAAAGGGTGTTATTTACTCGGGCGTGCGTTGTTTAGGACATGGAAACGCGCAAATGAGCATTTAGGCGCTGAAATAACGGTTAGACAGAAGTAATTTCGTTTGAGTGGCTCTGTTAGCTTTTTAATGTTAGCTAATGTTTTTTGCATTTTCAATGCCGTTTTACAAGCCACAAGCTCCCCGCTGAAACGGTTTGTGGTCAAAGGTTTTTGTTTAAAAACATCTTTTAGAATTTGAATTAAATTTTTTGAAAGTCGAAAATGACCGGGCATCAACTTCAAGAGGGATTTTATTTTCGTAATTTTCTTTTAAAACCGTTATGAACTTATGAATGTTGAATGAAAATAAGTGGAGGGCTTGGTTAGCAGCTAGCAGCAGGTTGATTTCTGCCAGAAGTTGCTTTTTATAGTCGTCAACAATTATCAGGCAGCTTTCAGTGTTAAGGTAGTAGGTAAGGAATTAAAAAATATTTTTCAGTATAGATAGCGTTCCAGCTGATCAGTTCCCAAAAGTGGAATCTGATCACAAGTATGAAGAGTCGGCCATCATAAACTTACAAAATCAATCAAAGTTTTTGTGTAGCTGCGATTTTTTTTTTATAAAATTATTCATTCACTAAAATAAGACGAGTCTTACTCAACGTGCGGTAAACGCGTCTTATCAGGGGGTAACCAACAATAAAATAACATGACTTCTTTTTTGTACGAGTTTTCTTTATGAATATTCTTTTCAGTGAGCGATAAGCAATTTTATAAATATTAAAAAAAACAGTTAAAATTGTCTTTGTTAACTTATAAGAGTTAAAAAGTTATTGCTACTTAATACAAAAAATATATAAATCTGCATCAAGACCAACTTGTAGTATAGTGGAAAAGTAGTCGCATGTACGGTTCCTGTACAATACAAACAATTGTGTTGATGCGCATGAATCTTGTTTATATCACAATTTGCAAATTTTGCTATGTAAGTATGGGACCAGAGGGCGCAACGAATAATTTATTTTTCAAGCAACTCATGTGACTGACCAACTTCAGTTGTCTATTGTTCACACTCAATAATGGACGGCGAGGACGTCCTTACTGACGTGTAAGCGTGGCAACCCTAGTCTCGCTGACATTTCCGCCGCTTTGCATAACCTGACATTAAAACTGATTGAAGTGCCGTCTCCCAATCGGAGGACACCGACTATTGTGCTTTTGTACTCTCGTTAAGGGCACCGATGAGGCCGCTGATGCCACATGTACCGTTGTTATTTATTACGCTGTGCTACCGAGATTATAGAGGTGAGATTAAGACATTTAATTAGTATCTAATTGTTTTTTTTATTATAACGGGTTGGGCACTTGATCATAATTAAGTATTTACTCTCAACATGTACTACACACTCACGAACACACACCTACGATGACACTTAGCATAATTTATGTTCTCACAACAAACGACGTATTGATGTCGCAGTAAGATAGATAAAGCCGTAATATAGGAATATAATTATATGCCGTATCATAGTTATACGGAAGTGATTCATTACTATCTTACTAGGAATATGATTAATGATACCGTACAAGTTTAGTGGTATAATTAAACTACTAGATTAAGTTTAGTGGACTCTAACATTTCTTAATTTAAAATACATTTCTTTCGTTAATTTAGGGAATAGGTGTTTAAAAAAAAAATAACCACGAAGCTCCGCTCCTACCTTAGTCTTCTAACCTATGTCCATCCGAGTCAATTTCCGCCTCCGGTCGTTTATACAATGTATGATAGCTCACTAATAATATTAGTCGCCAAGTTATTATTTATTACACCTCATCTATAATGTCATACTACAAAATATTTAGATGCCCGTTAATTTGTTAGTCGCCCCAGTCCATTTATAACTATTTAACTAGATTAGTTTAGTCAGATAACCATATTACTAGATTGTGACTGTAAGATAGTTATAAATCGCTTCCTTATAACTATCTTCCGTTATATAATTATATTCCTAGGGATATAACTATATTACAGCTTTATCTATCTTACTGCGACATTGATATATGCCAAGGACTAAACCATTTTACAAAAAATATTAAATGACGTTCGTGGGTCTGGGGTGCCTGTGTAGATTCAGAGACCCGTACATAATATTAAATTAATTAATTATAAAAATGTATTTAGTATAAAGGTCAGAGCAAGACACGCAAATATAGTTTTTACATTCAGGAATTGTCTCACAATGTATTTGTAAAGAAATCAAAAAATATTTACGAGAATTTAGTAATGCTGCGTTACTGCACCACAGAATCAGTTTGCCTATTCATCATGAGATTGTGCGATAAATTCAAGCAAAGGGAAATGTTCGTCTACTATAGAAAGTTGTCGACTTATTACTACGGCTATCCGTGCATAATATTACAAATGCAATATTGCCTTTACATCAGAGTTCTTATTTTATTTCAAAGGAATTATTGAAACTGCAACACTTTCGTAGTTTACTAAATAAACAAGAATTTCTAAGCTTACAGAACATGTATTATTATGTACATAGGTATAAGGGAATATCAAGACGTGATTCTGAACTGTGTAAGGCAATATGAAGACGTAAAGATACATACCTAAAGTTAAATAATTTTTGTTTTGTAGTTAATTCAACTCGTGTACTAGCCAAACAGCCATCATCATCGTAATTACGCTTTGTACATGTACATTCACACGTAGCACGTAGGTATATGCGTAGTGGTACACCATTGTACGGTAAAGTGTCGATATCAAAGTCGGCACACGGAGTTACGCTGTCATATTTCACGACCGGCTGTCATAATAATTACTGATATTGGTCGCTGGGAAGCCATGTTTTTGCGCTCCCGTACGTACTTTATGTACTCAAACGTATAAAGGTGTAAACATACGAGTACCATCTGTGATCTTTTGAATATTTTAAAATGGCTTGCTGATTTTTTGTTATATTCGGTGTTAATTTTTTAGTATAATCAGGGACAGATTCACCACTGTTACATAAGGTTTGGATAAATTATCTGTCAGATATTTTATTAGCTGTCTAATTGATAATTTTCTGAGGAACAATCTTCCAGTTGGGACAGTCAATTGAGTCAATGGCACACATCAACAAAGCAGAAAATGTTAAATTTCCTCAACACAATTTGAACTTTTTCCAGTCATTATATTTAAGTTGGCGCTCTTTGTTTTTAGGCCATTGAGTACTTTTAATGCCGCCATTAGGTTTTTTATTAAATTTTCCTCCGCAAATATCAAATCTGGCCGCTAAGATCTTAAAAAGACGACCTTGGGTCAAAGTTAATTTAAATTTAAAGAGCGATAAAGCCTCTGCTGTCTATAGACGCAAAGAACTTGTTAAACAGTGCACCGTCTGTGCATCATATTTACCTACTCGTAATAAACAGCAGCACATCAACCTATTCCTTATAATTATGTCAAATTCCTACAACCAATTTGTGTCCATTGCATAGAGTTCTGCTATCTTCATTGTCGTCTTGTATTTGAGTGACTTTCGTATGATTACCTATGTCAAGATGAAAATATAATCGGCTACCCGTTTTTTGTTTTTATTTATTGACCAGGTGAACGTTTAACCTCGATGTTTAATCCCGCATTAACCAAATTATACAATGTGAGTATACATACTGTTCTGAACGAAAGAGAGAGCTTTACTAAGAAATTAAGAAAAATCAAATTGAAAATATAAATTAAAACGAGTGTTATTTTCCTGACATCAAAAGCATGTTCGATACAGATATTTGTATTGAATCAATTGTTTTTCCTTGAATAAGCACCAAGATTTAAATAAAAAAGGCAATTTCCAGACGATTTAAAAGCCGAGTTGAAGTAAACGTCAGAAGAGTTCGTAGTAGTATATGGGTACGGTAGTCCACTGATACATTGATATAAAGCTTCTGAAAACTAGGTAGGTAGTTCTCGATTTGTATAAACACTGTAATAAGCGTCGTAAGTTTCGTGTGATCTTTTCGCTTTTACTTAGCTAGAAGAATACAGATGAATTTTATTAATAAATGAGTAGCAACATCTTTTAAAAGGCCGGCAACGCATCAGCGATCCTTCTGGTGTTGCAGATGTCCATGGGTGGCGGTGATTGCTTACCATTAGGCTCTGGCTCGTTTGGCGCCTCTGGCATAAAAAAACCATTGTAATTTCATAAAATTTCAGTGTGGTGCTAACATCTAATAGAAGCTAATATAATGATCTCTAATAGAATGATCTAGTAGTTTTGCTATTGCACTGGGTTGGGTGAGTAAGAGTACCGGAAGCTCAAACTCTCTCTTCTCCTCCCCTATCTCCTGTAGCCTATCCCTGTCCTCCTCTCTCCATATCTTATCTCAAAGGTAGGCAACGTACCATCAGGTATTCCAACTGCTCGTTTGCCTCCCTTCCCTTTCATTAAAAAAAATATGCACAACCCATTACCGTGATTTCGTGCTAAAAGTGAAAATATCGTACCTACCGAATTCTGAACATTATCAATCAGACTGACTCCATGATTGAGCATGAGTTTATAATATAATGCGAGATTTTGTAGATCACTCCTGTAGTTTAGAGCAAACTGCGTATGAGATCAAAATTAAATGCACGATTTTGACATCTACAAACTTTCTTATTAACCTTTCCAAACCTATCATGTAGGTCAACTTTCGTTCAATATTGGAATTCGACATTGTGAATGGCCCGTGACAACGATAAGTTAATCGAATCAATTAAATTATTTTGTTTTGTTCGCCGTTAACACAGTAACCTCGGTCAGATTCGATTCGCTCACATCTGCATAATCTTTGAACAATCTGGTACTTAAACGTGTAGGATTTTGTTTTAACTTTCCATGTTTTCTTTTGAATGTTTTTTTTGTTTTTATTTATGGCTTGTCGTTACTCTTGTCTAATCAGAATACCAGCTGCGCTACTGTGGGCAGTGCGACATACATCATACCTATGTCATAGTGAGCATCATTTGACATATTTTCTTTTAGTTTTCATGCTGAAATTATCACTGGAGACAGGCAGGCTGTAAAAATTGATACAAATTCAATCCAAATAAATGGATATTCAAATGATATTACCAAAAATGTCAATTACAGCAGTGCCTACGTCAGTAATCTATAAATGGATATTGCCAGGGATTTGCGGATTGTGCAGCACAATTGTATAACAGAGCGACGATTACAATTTATGTAAGTGGCGTAAATAATAGATTGAAATTATCTATGATTGGCGTTCGGTTACAGGAAGCTGGCCCAGTTCTGGGCAGATAGTCAATCGCTTGATTAAATGTGAGAGAGATACAGCCACAGTTGTATATAGATCGTTGTTACAGAGTGTTTTTTTAACGTAATTGATTTACTTTACATTATAAACTTGATTAAAAAATGGAGGCCTTTGCCCGACAATATGTCGTAGCCATATTTAATTACGGTTTAGGTTTGGAAACGGCTGTTTGCCGACGTCGATAAGTTCTCGACGTAGGTCGTAGGTGCCTTTCGTATGTTAGATACACCAAGGTGTATTAACCATCAGATGGTATTATTGTACATAAATGGATTGCCATAAACATTTGAAAGTAACTAAAAATATACTTGGGTAGTGGTTTTTGATTCTGATTAAAAAAATATGCTCTATGTATTTGTATAGGCGTCTTTTCGTACTTCACGTACTTGTAATAATTATAATTTATGAGGTAAACCGCTTATTGTTCGAAACTATAATTGGTAGAAGATCAAGAACACCCTGTAACGTCGGTACTCTCTATCAATATCGGTTTCGGTCGGTGCTCCGACTGTAATTCAAACCGAGAGAGTTGCCGATACGATCTCATCTCATAATCACTTATAAGGCGGCTATTGTATTGCTGCTACTGTGTTTTTTAACTATGCAATCTGTTATATGTAAGTTACGATGATATTAAGATTATTAAGTATGGTTATCAATGCTACGTAGTTATATCAATAGATACTCTGATCGAAATGTGTTGCATTCCTACAATGGAAACATTTCCTACAAAAGTCTATTAGGGTTGTATTCGTGCTTGATTTCTCGTACCTACACATTTATATCACTACCGTACTATTCCCATAATTTTTCTTCCATTCCAAAATCAACATGGATGCATAAGGAATGCATAATAGTTGTGACCTGTGTAAGACGCTAGAACCAGTAATAATAAAATATGCCACAAACATCAAAGCGATTTATGAAATTAAAAAACTTTTCTTATCTGGCAAATTCGGCCTAAGGTTAAGAATTAAGCTAAAATTTCAATAAGAATTTAGGCTAAGGCCAGATTTTAATATACATAAGTAATTGCAGTTATGGCTCGATTTATATCTTAGAATTACTTGCAAGTTCGAATGACATTGTTGTAAGTTTTCATGAGTATTTTTAAGGTTATGTTTACCATTTGTCACAGAATTTGGCCAAAGCCATTATTTTAGATTTTACATTAAAAATATATAGGATTTGTTTAGTTAACTAAGGCATAGATATGTATAGCCATACCTAATATTTGTGTAGGAGGGAATCGAAATCACGAACTCTGTATGTAGTAGCCGCCTTCTCATTACATCAAACCAGCCTCATTAAATATAAATGCTTACACTGTAGAAAAAAAAAAGTAACAAGTCTAGCACAATACCAAGTACCCTAATAACATCATACTTTTCCAATTGCCTAATGACGGTTGAAATAATTTGAAGCGAGTCACGTCCACGATGCTCGTAGGCTAATGGGTGAGAATGATCCCTCATTGGAGCTGCATCGTGCCTGAAGGGATTTGATTGTGCTGTTATTATATTAGCGTCCAATATAGAGCTGAGGGCGCGCGTGTTTGCTCCGCCCTGCGTAGTGATGCCCGCTGCATTGTGTAATTGTGTTGGCAATACTAATATGTATTTTTTATTATGTTGGTAGTAATGTCGAAGTCTTATTTTGTTGGAACGATGCTTTTCTATTGGCGTTATATTCATAGTGAAGACTATTTTATCAATAAATTATGTAAAAGAGATATGGTGTTCAACTTACAGTTGAGCTGATATAGGACTCAGGAAAATGGCGTGCATCTTTACACACACAATCAAGCTTTGGAATTAATCCATTGTGATCACTTACCGTCAGCTGAGCCATTTACTCGTTTGTCACCTTTTATAAAAAAAAAATTTTGAATAAAATATGGCGTGTAACATATTGTGGGATCCATTCATGTATTCTGACTATTGATTGAACTATAAAAGTAAACGCTATGGGATCAAAGCAAGTGATTAAAGCAGAGATATAAAAAAAAAGGTATACTTGTAATTAAAAACCAAAAAACAAACTAGAAACTTTTCCTTGAATGAAACATCTGACAACCGGTACAACAGAGAAGAATCCAATAAACTCAGCGGCATAAATATTAATTTTAACCGGAGAAAAGTGCAGGTGCAGACTGCACTAGCTGAAACAATAGGTACGCAGGGGTACCTCCCTCCCTATTGACGTATTCCGAAGCAATCAACATGAGGGGGCTAAGTGAGAGTGTGTTTGTTTCAATTAAACACGGGATGGCAGCTCAAAGAGAACGCTTCCGATTTGCAGTTATTACAATTTTGCTGTTTGTCCAGGACGTTTATCTTTTTTTTTATGTGAAGGGTAATTTAATTGAATACATGATGATGAACTTCGGTCGCAGCATCTTTAATGAGCGATTAATGAAACTACGTGAATACAAATCTAAATTGTAGCTTAAAGAATTATTTAACCCTCGGCATGCCTGGATGGGTCTGTCAGACCCGGGGTCACATGAAAATCATTGTTGTGCACTTAAATTTGAATTTCGTGCGCTACTGCTCTCAGTAGCTGGTTATTATGAACTTCTGTACATTCTCCACCATTTTTAACATTTTTAACCGACTTCAAAAAAGGAGGAGGTTATATGTTCGATTGTATGTTTTTTTTTTTTTTTTTTTTTTTTTTTATGTATGTCCGTCGATTTCTCCGTCAATTGTGGACCGATTTAAATAATTCTTTTTAACCGACTTCAAAAAAGGAGGAGGTTATATGTTCGACTGTATGTATTTTTTTTTTATGTATGTCCGTCGATTTCTCCGTCAATTGTGGACCGATTTAAATAATTCTTTTTTTATTTGAAAGTGCATAGTTCCGAGGTGGTCCCATTGTCACCATGTCAGGATCTGATGATGGGATCCCGGAAAAATCAAGGGAAAACCTCAAATTTTATAGGCTGCGCCTACGCGTTACTTGTTTTTTCTGAAGCCATTCAAGTTTTTGCGTCCGATAGACATCATTTTATGTTGATGAGCTGATGATGGAAGGTACAAATCCTTAACGGTTAGGAGTTAGGGGATAATTCTTTCAGTATTGTAGGAATATGTGGACCGTTAGTTGTATTTCATGTACTTTTGCAGCTAAGGTGATGATGGAAAGTACAACTCCTTAACGGTTAGGAGTTAGGGGATAATTCTTTCAGTGTTGTAGGAATATGTGGAACGTTAGTTGTATTTCATTTACTTTTGCAGCTAAGCTGATGATTACCCGGGGATGGGCTGGTCACTAGCCAATAAGGTTAGCACCGGCTCGTCCTAATCGGGTGTGAAGGAGAAAACGGGGGAGTGAAGTGGGTAGCGGACGCTTCGGTCTCGAGTCCCACACACGGCCGCGGGTCTAGCTAGCCTGCGGTTATGGTGCATAAACGCATTCTCCTCCTACCCATGGTGCTGAACACTTAATGAATACCTAATATTATTATCAAATAATACAATTCTACTCGTATTTTCGCTATCATTATTATGAAAGAGTTTTACTCACTACCTACGTGTTATTCACACTAAAAATAGAAAATAAACAAACTTTTTTTAAAAAAAATTAAACCGACTTCAAAAAAAAAAGAAACAAAAAAACTACCTAAAAAACTGAAAAGCAAAAAATAATTTTAATAAGACATTCATCATTGTCTAAGCCTATTAATTTAATTGTATTTTACGTGCTAGGTAGGTACCTACTAATCTGTTTGAAGTCGGTGCCAAGCCAAAGGTAATACAAAATTATATATAATATTATTATGTATTATAAAGGGTTACTTATTAATCCGCGGACGTAGATACGTAATCTGGGTACCTACTATTTGGCTTGGCACCGACTTCAAACAGATTAGTAGGTACCTACCTAGCACGTAAAATACAATTAAATTAATAGGCTTAGACAATGATGAATGTCTTATTAAAATTATTTTTTGCTTTTCAGTTTTTTAGGTAGTTTTTTTTTGTTTCTTTTTTTTTTTCCTGAGTCTGCAGCAACTTTTCAAGGTAGAAAAAGGAGTGTAAAGTGCGCGCGGGTCTCTCAGACCCATCCAGGCATGCGGCGTGACTTTATTACGTAAGTATTTTATATTATTCTTTGTGGGATTATTGATATTTGTGTGCTAAAAGTTATTTTTAATGTATATTTTTACGTAAAACTTAATCACGTAAGTTAATTTTATTTAGTTTCCTTTACTAATTGATAGTTTTGAGCAAAATGTTATATATTGATGATATGTTGATAATTTTTTGAAGATTTTCTAGATTCAACGTGGATCGAAACTGCTGCAACTAGGAGGATAATATTATATTTTTCCTGGAATAAAACGAAGATGTCATGTTTGTCAAGTCAATAAAGACTGCAATACACAGTATATTGTAAGATATTTTTATGTATGCAAAAGCTACACTCATTTATTTCCTGAAACCTTTCAAATCCCAAGAAAATGTTGATCCAGGTGAAGAAGACTGAAAATTTTATTATTATGTATAAGCATATGGTAGTGCCTATGAGAAATAAAACCTGATTTGAGATTTTTTTTAAGTTTGATACTATTAATATGATACCAAAGATTAAGTGAATTTTTTTTGTTAAAATAAAATGACTGTAGTTGAATTACAATTATTTCAATAAATATTATTCAAATGACATGTCTTTAGCATTATTTTATATTTTTAATCCCCTTAGAAGGCATTAGGATGCCAAACAAACTAAAATATATAGAAAAAGTTAAAAAAACAACGAATTGTAAATCCGGGTCTGAGAGACCCACCAGGCATAACTCGTAACTTTTTACCACCAGGCATGCCAAGGGTTAAATTCATAGGTTCAAAAGTTAAGTGTCCATTTGGCCACAATGTCGCTTATAGTAAATTTTCCCTTTTAAGCGTCGAACAGATTTACCTAATATCTCTCCAGATAGTTCATATTGCTTTTCTACAAGAAAGAAATAGCGCTTGTGCGCTCACTTTTGCATTACATGTCCTGCGTAATAGATGAAGTGGTGGGCCGCACCGACTTTTAGGTGTCCTTTACCCAAAATTCGCCTAGGAATAATTCATAAACCTGTTGTGGTCTTATTCGATTTCAGCGACTTTAGCATCTCTGTTATTTAAAAATACAAAAATATAAACCAGTTTTATCTTTGCACCACACTAAAGTTTCTTAAACTTACTGTTTATTGGCAACTCACCTGCGCGTCTGCTATAAATAATAAAGTATATATCTGGATGAAGCACATCAGGAGTCTAGACGAATGGATCGAAAAACCAAATACCAGCCTAAATGCCCTGCAGTAATAAACTGCAAAACAAGTTACCTGCTTAATTATTTATTTTACATCGACTGCCCTGAGGGAATCTATGCTGCCAGTACGAGATATTGAAGGGTCAATAAACTTCAGATTCTGAAGCTCAGATCAGCCAATTGTATGAAATAAGTTTCTGAGTGAAATGCCAGTAGCATGTTTTTGGGCAATATGAAAGTCAAGTTTAAGAGAAACATCTTCGATAGTGAGATTTGCATGTCTTTATTATTAACACTTTTCCCTAAAACTTGTATTCAAGACGTCAAAGATGTTCGTTTGTCTCGTAACGGTAAATGTAAAAACTGTGAGGAATTATCTACTTCTTGTCAACGATTCATTGAAATGTAGACGGAACGTTCAACACTGCTAAATTAAATGTTCTTCTTTGACTTGCAAAATGCAAGCCTTTTTTTATAAAACTTTCTACAGAAGTGAAGAAGCACTTTGTGCGTATATTTCTGGTAAAATGTACTTTTGTAAAGCAACGTCATACGAGTAAATGAACTTCATTGAATGAAATCTTCAATAATGTTATAATTTCAGGTAGTTTATGCATCTAATATCTAAATGTCTCTGATTAATCGGAAATGTACAATCGCACATGCCATTCTGAAGAATTGACAGTTTGTACTATCAGTTTAGTCGTGATAAATGTTACCGTCACATTATACGTCACAGATTATAGAACTAGTGTTATGGTCTTGATATTTGAATTTACCAAAATAACATCCAAAGCAAGTACCATGGATTCGGATTGCAATATTTATCAGAATTGTGAAGTGCGAGGGAACCGACGCTGGTGCGTAGAATCACGGATAAGAGGCCAATGAAAATATTAATAAATAATTATTTCAGTTTTAAAATGTTTGTAGGTAGCTTTTGTTTTTTTTTTAGTTTTAAGCTGATTTTAAATAAAAGCCTTATTCATTCAATTCATTCGATAGCTCTAGCAACAATGCATTCTGACAGATTTTACTGTCAAGTTATTTCAGTTTCCGACGGCATCATAAAAAAAAATCCGAGCCATCGATATTGGTTCCCAAATCACAAAAACACTCGCGTATTAAAAATGTGTCTAGCATGGAGTCGCAATCAGTCGCATTGACGCCGGCCGCGTCGCGACTGCATTTTTCATTCCCTGACATCCGCTCTGTTAGTGAGCGCGGATATATGCCGGTGCAACCTCACGATGGATGGGCCTCAATAACGACTGTTCATATGCGGGGACTTGGTTATTTACGCATAGGCGCAGGCTTAGTGTGATACTGAATCGTTTGAATCACATAGATCAGAGTTTTACGTTCTTTTGCGTTTTCCTATTCCAGAGATTGATGGCTGGCTTAGTGGCTTCGTATACAAACAAAATGACTTTCATTGGAGGATAGAGGATGCTTTAATAGATTCGGCCATATACCAAAGTGTAATTGGTAAAATAAGAAACAGACTGTTATGGATTTCATTCAAGATGTGCTTGAAAATGTAAAGGAGAAAAAAACAGGTAGGAGCAAGAAGAACATAACGTAAGTATTTTTTTCTTCGCTACCTAGTTGAAACTTTTTACCTGTTTTGCAAGTCAATTTTAACGACAATACAAACTCAATTCAAAGCCAATCGTGCGCTCGGGGCTCCGATGAGCGAGCAAGAAAAGCGGCGCTCGTCTTAACTGCCCGCTGGACGAGACACAAGCGGCAACAAATTGCCGACCTGTCCGCCTCATTATCACATGCTAACGTTCTATACGCTGTGTGAAGTCGTGGCACATTAGTTATTAAACTTTGCGCCGTCCGAACTAGCAAATCAGCGGTAGAAGAACACGGATGTCGTAAATTGCAGTACACGCGCGAGTGTTGCGGTTGCAAGGGAAGCACTATTTATAGAGGTGATACATTGGCGTGATAACGCGTTCGGAAAGTGGCGTTCAAAGGGAGAGCACGAGAGGAAATCGTTTCCCATTGAGTGTTCCCGTAATCACGGCGCAGAGCGGGCACAAATGATCGGCCGCCGCCGGTTGCGGATAATGAATTACCGAGCCATTGCTTGCTTGCAAAATCTAGTCGACGTCGTACTTGTAAGTAACGAGGTTAGAGAGTTCTCCCGGAGCGAGCGGGTGCGCTGGCCGAGCGCGAGCGTCGTGACTCGGGGTGCGTTCGGGAGCATTCATGGGCGAATTATCTTCTAAAATGGCCGATATAAATTATCTTTAATGGGTTTTATTGCTTTGAAATACTGTATTCCATTCGGTTTATTTTCGGACTCATTGAAAGTTCTCGATGGGATTGTCATAATACATAATACGAACAGCCGTGGCAAATTCGCAAAACGAGAGTAGAACGTAATCGGCGAAGTGTGGATAACATAAGCCGTTTTATCGAGATTTTTACGAGTGTTTTCGCACTATTCCAGCTATAAACGGCGAATCAGATGAAGTGGGAAACCGCGGGAGGCAAAAATAACTCTATTTATTTCGCCCTACAAAATATGATACCCTACGCCACGCGGGAGAAAAATAAAGTGATTTGTTCATAGCTTAGGTATATTGGTTGTACTTTACTAAGTTGTATTTATTTAATTTTGAACAATAAAAGTTGTCACTATTTATGATCAATTAAGAGCAGAGTAATATTACTTATTTGGGTGACGAGCTAATATGTATACAGGATTATGTTAAACAGTAACATTGCTTTAATATGTAAATGACTAACAAACTACTCCAATCAAATATGGTAGATATCCTGTCTTTTCTAGGCGATATTTAATAAATGTTCCCTAAAACACTGAGATAGTAAATCCGAAAAACTTTACCTGTGGATGGCTACGCCTTTTGAACTTCTTTGATGTTGCTTATAGATGCACTTACCCCTTAACATTAGCTAAATAATTGTAAGTTCATCTACCTCTAACTTGATATAAAAATGAAAATAAAGAAAAAGAACTGAACTATTTTGTTTACCTGACATCACTTCTCAAGTCAGCTTCCTAGCTTCTCTGTCGATGTGCAATTATTTCAGCCAATGAAAAATGCACTCTAGTTGTTGGATAACATGTTGAATGCATTCGATACAAACCGTATGTCTTGTCATGGCATGGTTCGTTTCGAAATTTATTATTATGACTGCTATAATATTATTAAATTACCCGCGAGCTATCAGAGAAATTTTATGTGAATAGGACTTTAAACATAAGTAGCGTCCTCTTCGTTGTATCGTACGGGTCAGTAATTTCTGTGTTAATTATGTACCTACTTACCAATGTTTTGCAAATAAATCTTAGTGCCAGTCTATTCTTACCAAAATATACCCTGCATTTTTTACTGCAAACTCATGTAAAACTTTTAGCAATTGAAAAGAAAAATCAATAGAGATACTACTATTTTATAAATACGTGCTTATTATAAATTCTCAGGATTGATACCTAGATCAATAACGACAAACATGTACACATT
Source organism: Mecyna flavalis (assembly GCA_949319885.1). Taxonomy (NCBI): domain Eukaryota; kingdom Metazoa; phylum Arthropoda; class Insecta; order Lepidoptera; family Crambidae; genus Mecyna; species Mecyna flavalis. The sequence goes on from OX439426.1 coordinate 9,951,009, forward strand.
ATACGATCTGCACGCGATCTCTGCCTAGGGTTGTACCCGACTTCTCAATCTATTTCACCACACTAATAAATAATTAATCGCTTTTTAAAAACAATCGAACTTACAACTGACTTTACTTTAAAATCAGCTGACTGTCGAACATTGAAAACGACCAGCAAAATTGGCCAAGCACCGCATCGACGATAAAGACGTGAATTTACTGAGCTCTCGGGCGCAGAACCTGCGGCCATCGAGAGAGTTCGTAATACATGTGCCTGTAAGGGTGGCGCTGAATTACCAAGACTCGAGATTGCCTGCCGACGACGTTAGTCGGCCGCGGGAAATATTGTGCGAAAACTTTGAGAAGCCTCATACAAATCTTTTGGGTTCCGTATTCAATATTGTTTGGTGGGGTAGTAAAGTCTTTACTACCTTACCTACTTTTTAAGTTAAAAGCAACTTTTTATCGTCTGTAGAAATTAGATTATTTCATATGTTTAGTGTTAATGGTCCATTGGTTTCAGTACCGGACTGTGATCTCCCGGGCTTGTGTCAGAATTTTTTAATATAGCTTGAGTTTGTGATCAGCATGGTAAGGTACTCAACCCATCATTGGGACGATGACATGATTTTAATGATTGAGACGTTTGCCTCACGTCAATTTACCGGTTCACATGTAAAATACACATGTACATGATTTAAAAATCTTTAATACAAACGTTTTCTTGATAAAAACAAATACAACGGAAAACTGATGATCTATTTTTTTTATAAAATCCCGTGTTTCAGTTTTGTACATTTTCAATTTTATTTCTAATAGAAAACTTGGCTACGGAACCCTTTCTTACGCCTATCACTCGACACGCGCTCGATGGGGTTTTCTTTTCCCACCTATCCGGTGCTGGGCTGCAGCTGATAGTCTCTAATGATGGTTAAATATATTTTACCTTACCCCAGCAAAATATAATATGGGTGAATATTGAAACGCTATCGGAAAGTGGTTAGCGTAATTCGATTATTAGGAATTAAATCCGTCAGTATCCGCAACATATTATTATTATAGTAAATACCTTGCCGTAAATAAATTTTGTTTCAGAGTTAAATAAATTACCATACGTAATAAAAATATTGCATCTACTGTAATACGTATGAGTTCGTTATACTTTGTCTGTCAGATAACAATTAAAAAATAAAAGAATTTTTGTCCTATTTCACGTCGCAATCCGTTGCGACGTTAAAAAAAGGACAAATACACACAGGATTGGATTGATGTGATTTTTGGTTTGGGGATAATTTGAGTGCTGGACTACTTTTTATTCCAATAGAAATATTACCATCCTTTAAGGCGATTGGTGTCGCCAAATATGGCGCCCTCATTGAATAAAAAAAAGTACCTAAAACGGCCGTTTTAAAAAATAATGGTTACTACATATACGAATCATTTTGTGTCCCGTTTTAATAACATAAAAAATCTTTATCCTCTTTAATACAAACGCAACTTATGATTTCTTAATCTTTGTATTAATATAATACGATATGATTTTTTATTCAATGAGTCGCTATTTGGCGACACAACGTGGTATAGTCCACGGCGAAAGGCTAATATGCTCATGCTTTTTTATTCTTTCCTCGAAATAAAAGGTTTACCTGGCCATTTTTCCTTCTATTCATATGTGTGCAATGGTGCGGTAAAATAAACAAATTACCTATTTATTCTAAGCGGGTCGTTCGCACCCCACCGTTTTCTGCGGCTTGATTACGGCATGTAAAAGCCATTCATTTTGTATATGCAATTAGTGAGTAGGCCCAGCCCACTAAATATTCCTGGTAATGCCAGTGAACCCTTTACACATAGGCTGTCTAGATAGGTAAGCCTGGCTCTTGTACACAACGTTAGACCTTCGAAGGCCGATAAATTAATTAACGATTCAACAAAATTATGATTTGAATTTGAAAAATATTTTCTAATGTTCATGAATTCTATAAAAGTTTTTATTTGTTTTGTACTAAACATTGTCATCTAAGCATCTTTCTATCTCGTGTGATTTATTTTTTGATAAAAATTCATTTTAATTGTTTGGTGGTACGAAGGTACGCGGTCTGAGTAATGTGGGCGTTGTGTGAAATAATATGTTATGTAATGTATTATGATAATGGCTAGTAAGACAAATATACCAAGTCTTTATAATCTAATTTGTGTTCATTAATGAACGTTACATTCTTATTAAGGTAATTATTGGATTGGAGCTATGTTTGATTCAATTAAGAGGTAATTATGTCTGCTGTATTTAATTGTTAGTTGTTGTTTCAATGTTTAATTATACTGGAAAGTCAAGGTATCTGTTAATATTTTGCGAATTTTAAAGTTTATTCGTTCACATTAACCTATTTATTTAAGTGACAATAAATTAAAGCGGAAAGACAAAGTTAAACGTACAAAGTTCAAAGCAGCAATTGTTACAAGGATAATAATATTGAACTTTAAAAACTGGACCAATTTTGCAATTCGCTTTTACATTTTTAGGTAATCGAGAGTCGGACCACACACTGCGAAGAATTCAACGAAATGCTCAAAAATATTTTTATTTCATATCATAACGTTCCGATACGATAAGGTCATAAATAATTGATGTTTGTAGCTGACATGATGGGAAAAAAAGTAGTCCAAAATATATGATATCATCCGACACGTTGTTTTAACCTAATAAGCATGAAATAAATTTACATGACGACTATGCTTTAGTTATGCTTTATCAAGTAAGTCGATTTGATTATTTTAATCTCATTGCTCGAGAGCTCAGGCGCAGGACTAAAGGCTTTCAGAGTTTTACACCACCAACTCAGAAAGTTGGTGGATTCCGGACTGTGAATCAGAATTTAACCAATAGAAAACCGACATAAAAATTTTGGTCCCGCCGGGGGCTCAATATTGCAGGTCACAGGTGTCACTCAAAAGTACGTCTTATTAGTCACACACAACGCCACGGATAAAGTCAAGTGTATATGGTCCACATTTAATAGATGTGATATGTGATATACAACTGTTACTAAAATGCCACCACAGTGCAGCAGGTACAATTTGTGAACAAGAATTAGTCGCTTACGTGTTATTTGCACTGTGCTATTTTGCTGGACAGCACGGGGTTGGCAGCGGGGCAATGAATTTGAAACCTAATTAATGTGAAGCAGAGACTTGGCGGCGCGTGACCGCGCGGGCGGCGCGACAAACGACGCTTGATAGTGCTGTCGGGAAATATGTATCGAGGAAATCTATAGGTTTGACCGTAATGCCTGTTGTATATTCATATTTGATGTAATGTAATGATTAAGACAACAGACAACAGCGATCGTGGGCTTACCGCGGAACGGTAAGATTTGTGTGCCATGAATAAGAAACTGCCTGTTTTTTTTTGCTTTTACTTTACATTACCTTAGTTTGGGGGTAGTTGGCGCTGAGTGGATGGATATTTATTTAAAAACTTTACGACTAATGAGGAGGGCAAAGATTTTCTTTATCCATCAAAGCGTGACGGAATATAAATGGATGATATGAATAGATGTGGCTAGGAAATAATTGCATAACAACCTAGGTGCAGGCAAGTTATTAGGTCCTGGGCTTAATAAGAAAAGGTAGCGGTGTATGAATTAATAATTTATTGTAATATATTATTGACTATTTATGATGCAAATTATTGCGAAAACGGAAAGGTTAGATCATCAAATTATATATCTTTATGACAAGGCCAGGTAAAAAACGTACAAAAAACTCAAATATCAACATAAATGTTTAAGAATTAAAGTTAGGTCAGTGCCAACTCATCGATAGTCGATTAATTAAACATCACTAGAGCGCATCCTCACGACTATGGAAATTCAGTTAACTGTTGTATCACGATGCTACCGCCAAATTTCTATAAACATGCCAATTTCGGACTTAATAGCTTTGAATGACAATGAAATTGTGAGTGGCTGTGGCAAAGGTTGTTTTCATGGTCGTGGGAGTCCGGAACAGTGAAGTTAAAATCTCCACTCTTTTGATCACAATTCACAATGGAATACAGACTACACAATCACTTACTAGTTAATGTAAATCTACGTATTTTTACTTCATTTTGCACTTTGTTAACACCTACGTTCCGTAGTAGTTCTCTTAAAACTTCCAAACAGCGCTCTGGGGACATATTAAAACTCGCAGTTAAGCTTAACTCCTATGCGTATGTGACCTAATCGATCCATTAAAAGGAACAGAAAAATAGCACAGAACGTGAAGTTTTAACTCTACATAGAGAGCTTTTTGGTGTAACATATTATGTATAACGCTCGCGCTCCTTTAAAAATGATGAAATATCAAGAAGATTATAATTTCCTAATCAACTTTGATCATTTTCTATCCATTCGATATTATTTATAAATATAACAGCTGTAGTTACAGTCCTGTGCGTTTCTCGGAATTTCTTAGCCAAATAATTCACTCCATTTTGATGTGATTTGGAATAAAACGAACTTCAGCATAAATAAGACAGGCAACTTTATTATACCGGTAAACGATCGCAATGTGGAGCAAATACTCCATCTTTAATAGAATCTTATTAGCAATGCCCATGTTCCTTTGACCTTATAAGTGCGTGATGATATTAATGTAGTCATAAAATACCTACATTGAATATCATCTTGCGTTAGTTGACGATAAATGGGAAGAAATAAATATAAATTACGGTAAATAAAACTATTTACAATGTCAACTTAATATTGATTGATAAGCCAATAAAACCTATTAGTGTAAAATATAGTTGCATTTAAGATAAACGACATACAAATGAATACATTATGTAGCGTGAGTTGAAAATTCTCCTTCACTATAAGACACCTTTAATAAATTACGCCCAAGAGTAAAATATTCAAATAAGCAGACAAGTCTCCGGTCATTAACATACTAATGAGCAGTTAAATTCTGGAGTTTATTGTGATAAGAGATGAAAAATAATGCATAAAATGTTATGACCATCTTGATAATGGAGTAATTGCTATTTATTTACACATTTTCCGGGAAAATGCCTCGGTTTTGTTTATAGGCGCCGCTTTTCTCATTTCTTTGTATATTTGTAAATTTCCTTTTTGGTAAAATATGTACGGGGATGAGTTTAAATATGCGTTAATATAAGACGACAAATGTACAAAGTTAGTTAGTTTTAATATTTTGTAACATGTTATATATACGTACGGTGTCATTCTCGCCGCCTTTTAATTAATTACGTTCTTTGTTACCGTATCTTGCAGAGAGAGTTAGAGTATTGATATATCAAAACCTCATTAGTTTGTATGCATTTGAACTTTCACTTATAGTTTGTTAAAAGGTGTCGGTATCTCAAAGGCGTTATTATGTCTACGTAACACGTTGTGTCGGTAATAATAACTTTTACTTTGCCATGCAACCTTTTTGACACACTTGTTTGATCGTATCATAATACATAGTGTTTAATAACATTATTGCGTAATGGAACATTCGTGGCCATTTAACGTAACATTAATCATTAGTATGGCATTTTGCCAAACGGGTACTCTTCTTGCGTATAATTACCACTTGGTGGTCGCGATGTCAATTTTTTTTATAAATGTCACTCAGGAATACCGTCTAAAATCTTAATTTACATCACTAACATTTTTTTAATTGACGTACAATTGACGGCTTGTAGGAGGAACTGCAGTATTTTTAATAGCCTTAAACGCCACGTGTTTTTAGACGTTTGAATGTGACCCATGGTCACAGGATTTAGTTTTGGAAGAACAAATAATTCTATAATATAAAAAACCTTACCAGTATGTAGCCAAAAGGCAAAAACAAATTGATTATATTAAAATCCAATTGAACCAGATTCGTGAAAATACATTTCCCAAAATGGCTTTCGAATGCTGCATTCGCGATTTTGCTTGTCGTTCTCGTACTGGTAATTAATTGGCTCGTGAAAAATAATGGTCCGTTGTTCGCAGCTTGAAACCAACATGTTAAAATTAGATAATGATAGTGTTAGAGTAGAAATAGATGTTATCCATAGGCTGTATCATGTAACGGGATTATTTGTGCCGCGAATAGCCTTTTCCCGTATCTGCGTCTGAGCATAGGTACTTTGATATCGCGAACATAGTGGTTTTACAATCAGCCACTTCTTGGAAAGCTAGCAGAGACTATGCTAAACTATCTTTTCGCTCGCGGCTTCTCTCGTTTGTAGTTTGTTATTTTGCGATGGTCCTTGGTTTAGATGCAATTTATTGAATATAATGTAAGAACAGGAACTGTTCAACCTATCTAAATCCTAATATACATAAAAGTGCGTAAGTCATCATGGCCTATACTTCAGTTATAAGAGTATTAAAACCATTAGTGGTTTAATATTCTAATAGTAATGACATGTATTTAAATAAATATGGATAAAAATGACACCCCTCTTAAGCTCGATTTTGATTTACGCATCCTCGAAACTTGTTTAGCACCTGGTTTATAATCCGGATGCCATAAAATACGTTGTGCAGCCTATAAAGAAATATTCCCCATATAATCCAAACGGGAAACCTTATTTCGAAGCTCATTCTCTATAGGACATTACTTTTAATAAGATACTTTGGGATAGCACCGACGTAAGAGCTGCTAAGCCCTCAAATATTTCTCGTCTTCCTTGTTCGGCTACGTAATTTTTTAACACAAAACAAGGTTTAAGCTCACGCATTTGTAACGGTAATGACGAACGAAAACCTTCGAGGATTTTTTTTAGCGTTTAGATGAGAATCAAAGGCAACCGCTCTCTTTGATTCAATACTTGCCAATCTGATAAGTTTTTATTATTTGTGTGCTTCATTCAATAACAGCTTCAGTGATTCACTGTTACGTGATAGCTATATGTTCGGTCCTAAATTGTCTAATAAAAAACATATATTTTTTTGAAAGTTCTAAACATTTTGACCGCCTCCGTGGAACAGTGGCTAAGCCGCTTGGGTATAAAACCCGGAGGTCGTGGGTTCCATTCCCGCCTTGGGTCTGGTAGGTGGTAGGACTTTTTCAGAGTCCGACTGGCTAGCTACCACCCCCACAGGTGAAATCTGCCGCCATAACAGCTTTGGCTGTGGTCTGGCAGTATTAATGTGGGAGCTAGTACACTTGAAATCAAAGGCTCGAAGATCAGATGAGCCTACAGTCTGGCAGCACATTGAGCGACGCTTCTTGGTGAAGTGCCCCTTAATGGAATAGGCCGCAGTGACCGCTTACCATCAGGTGGGCTGCGTGTTTGTCTGCCAACAGAAGAAGTATAAAAAATACTCGGCAATTATTATGAGTGTAACGAATTAGGAAGAGCCCTGTTTCGTGGTGCAAAGTGCACTATAAAATGCCTTGCGTAGTTGGTTAATAGTTAAGATAAATAAGCTCTTGTTGACAGAGTTGGATAAATATCATTATTAGGTATTTATGATTTGAATATGACAGTTGAAACGTCCTTGTGGCAACCACTTACCTGATTTTTAAGCGTTCTAAATATCAGGTATTACAGCCGATAAATACTTATAAGATTTTACCATGTGGCGTGCATATGTTATTGTAGCGACGAACTTTTTTGTGATCTATTTGTACAGTTTAATTTTTATTTCATTCTGCGTCTTATGCTTAATATAAATAGGGGCTATAAATGCGTGCATAGTACCAGTGTAGCAAATAAAAACCATGCACCACTCTACACGTCACATCGTTAGTGTAAGTGATGTATTTAGTTATCTACACACTCAAGATTGTGAGGCGCAAAGTGGTTACTAGCGAGATAAGAGGGAGAAAATTTAAGTTCACTGGAAACTGTATTCATTTTATCTTTAACGCCAAGAGTTGCTCCGTACAGAAATCAGTTTCATCCATTTTAGTTTAGATGGTATCTGATACTTATTTCCGTTTGTAGAGACGAGTTTTAAGGTTAGACTCCTAATTTGGTCATACTAATAAGTGATATTATCTGAAATATCACCTGCGGATTCTGACATTAATGGTTCTTTTATATAGCGTCCAGTCAGTGTGGTTAAGTTTGTGTGGAGTAATTGGGTGTGTTATTATTACATCGCGTTAGAAAATGATATTTAATAAAATCTATAATGTCAATCTTAGTCATCCATATTCTGCATTATAATTAAGATAAAACTTTGTAGCTTTTATTAGGTGTCTGTTAATTTTATTACATTTCATTTAGTTTTGGGATGTATGTAAATGGAAATGAATGTGAAAATGAAGGCATTGAACAACCAATAAATTGGTTATTAGAAAAAGTTTGTGCTTGTTTTTTTTCTGCAAAGGAGAGCTTTCTTGGCGGTCAGAGTCTGGAAGCTTAGCATTATCAATAAACATAATAAATGTAAGTATATTAAAAAGCAAATCGAACCTATGACCTCCGGGTTTTTACCCGAGCAAGCTATACATTTATAACTGTCAAAATAAATAACAATGGATGTGCTTTATAATCATATCTACTAAACCGCAAAATCCAGCTCTATTGTAGACCATTAAAATGATTCCACTTATAGTTGAAATACCGATTCTGGAGCGCCACTATTCAAGTCCACTCTTTACACATTTGGCACGTTCTCAAGGCAGATGTCCGGAACCGTTTTTGGATAACGGCTAAGTTTGTAACTTTTCGCATTTCCTCGCTCGCGTATCCCGCGGCAATCTCGCCATTGTCGCATGTTGCGAATTCGTTATTCCTGTTACAGGATTAACGAGGTGCATTCGCCTCGTATTCCGCATGAAATATTTGCTTCTTCCGTTCGCAATATAACTTATGCTATTGCCACGCAACATTAATACTAGCGGCGTTATTCCACTAGGTAATGTAATAATTACCACATTCATTACTTAGGTCAGAAGCGATTTATTTTGCATAATGGTGTTTGGGTGAGCGCAACAATGGCCGGCGCAGTGCGGCGGGCGCGGAGATATGGCCGGCCCGTTGGCTGCAAATTGGCGAACTTGACCAGCCAGTGCTTTGTCTGCGGGGTCATTCCTGCTCTTTGTTTACACAAGCTCGTTCAAACTTGCGCGTTCAACAAAGGATGAGACCGCTTTAAATTTGACCACTGTTTTACCGGAATTTTTCGAGCGGTCGACTTTTTGCTGAATGTTATAAAGCTTGCGGGATGCAACGCAAAGAAAAGAGTTGTATAAGGCTAAACAAATTCCAGGATAAAGATTAGGAGAACTCATTTTTCTCTACCCACTTTGCGAGAGCTGGGAGCGACGGCGTGTGTGGTAAACTTCGCAAGGTAAGAAATTTACATGATTTTGCGAGCAACTTTATTTTTCACTCAAATTTTGAATAGTCTTACTAAACTTGGATACTTTTATAAATTTGGTAAAAGCACGCATCTTCTACATAACGTGAAGTTGTATAGAGGGAGTTTTTCCTTCAAATAATCCTCGAGAAAAGTCAAGGTACTTACGGTAAAATAAAAAAACGGAGTGACAAGTTTAATTTTACTTGTCGGTTTCTTCTCAGTCTTGGATGTCACTCAGATATAATATATTCGAATATATTTAATAAAACGTAGCTGGAGGCATCTTAGTAGAAAATCTGAAACATTGTGGTTTTTCTAGCTACTTCTTCTGAGTTTTGTGATGTGTTTTCGATATCGCTGATGCGGCTCGTTTCGGAAGGGGCGATGGCGAGGCGGAACACTCGTCACGTCATTTGCGAGGCGCCGGAACCGCGGGACACTGACTATACACTCGATAAGGAATAACTGCTCGATTGTCACGTCGAACTTGTTCGATATTATATTCTTATAATAATTCGATTCATATTATACATTTTATACTTAAAGAAAATATTTTTTTAAAGTGCGTCGTTTTTAACTTGTCTATACTTATACCTATTATCAAGAGGAAAGATTTAATTATTTGTTTGTTTGTATTGAGAAGGTTCCGAAACTACTGAACCGATTTGAAAATTGTTTTCACTGTTAGAAAGCTATACTGTCCCCGTATGACAAAAGGTAGGTACTTTTTATCCCGGAATATTTGAAAAAAAAGAATAAAGTGCGTGTGAAACCAAGAAGGCGGCCGCTCCTATAAAATTATGTTATAATTTTAAATATTATGTAGGTATTGACTATTTTTCAAATAATGGAACTGTTTTTAAAAAGCGACATCAAGATACACTGTTCGATATTTTGAAGTATTTCCCCAGTTTCGCGATGTATTTTCGATATTGCTGATACGGCTCGTTTGCGTGAAAGAGACGCCCGATTCCAGCCACCGGAACACTCCTCCTGCCAAGTCATTTGAGAGCCTCTCCCGGAACAGCGGGCTCTTCCAACTCGATAAGGACGAATATCTAGGCATAAATAGTCTTGCGGCGTCACTGTGCCCTACAAAGGCGTCATTAGGGTAGTTTGATGGATAATGTTTGCCGCGTGAAGCAGGTACAAGGTTTGCCATTAATATCGCGACCTCATTGACACAGTGCTCTTGATTACTTTGTAGAGGCTGTGGAATGTAAGTGCAAAGCGTAAGATCATTTTGCCTGGTCTTAATCCGGAATTAAATTAAAAGTACAAATCTTTGGGGACTATAATATTTCCATCAATTTTTTTTTTCGAAATACATAATTATTGAGAATTTATAGATACTCCAACACATAAAAAGTGACTATAGAAATCATGACTCATCATTTAGATTGCAAAGATGACACTACTCACTTAAAAGCTAATTTCTCCTCTCAAAAAATTTATTGCTTGAAAGAGTTTATACGGTCCAATAAGTTTTTTGTTAACTACCTATTTGAAAAGGTATGCAATGAATGACTACGATTATAGAATAGACTACCATAACAGTACTCAAATTACTGGAAGGTTAATCGCAGCACATTACGGTATATAAACCTATAACCTAATACCTCTGTGGCATACATGTCCACTTATTATGCCGCATGACTCGTCGGTTTACTGGTCTTTGCGTCCACTTCAATTCAGTTAAGACTCTTGGCATGAATTTTGTCCACGTCTCGACATCAGCTTTATGTTCATAAACTTGTCCAACGTTTATTATGCTTCGTCTTACATCTGTCTTTTACTGTATATCACGAAGACACGTGTATCTATAAATAAATAAAACGTGAGAAGGGAACCAAATCTTTTCAAATCCACAATAACGCCTGGCGCCCGAATTTGAATTGGAAAATGCGAAGTGAACATGAGCCCGATATAAAATGTCACTTAAATCGGTTACGATTGCAATGTTTGTGGAATAAATGTCTTTGAATCGATGTCGTACAAAATCGATTTAGAGAAAAAAGCATAAGTTCAATACCCTCCGGGCTAAATAGTTCTTTTTTTTAGTAATGTCATGGTGATTACGGCGTTCATAACAAGTCGATAATAGGCAACAATGAACTCATCATTGTATCGAAGGTCTTCATTTTGTCGACGGAGGCTTTTGTCCTGACTGCTTTGATCCTAGTATTTCCATATTGAATATTACAGTATTCCAATATAATTTTGGAATATTTCATATTCAAATTGAACAATGTTAATATTACTGATTACAATCTATCCATTGAAAAAATGAGTCAATTTACGTACTTTTCCACAGCGATATTTATTTGTAAAAAATCTACGCATAGCAAAATTTTAACGCTATTGTCGCTTCGTAATTACAAGACACGCAATTATATACTTGCACAATATCATAAGGTTACATATTAAATGTTACATTGTGAACTGCTTGAATAATTCTATGCTATTTGACAAGAGTGATACGTGGTTGACTGAAGACCGCGCACTGGGGTGCCGTCGTGCAGATCGCTACAGTGATAGAGCGGCTCCGTGTTAGAGATGAACCATAGTTAATATGATTTTGCGTGTCCGATAAGATTAATAGCTGCGACTTCAATCGCTTTCCCCTCTCCACCCGGCGCCGGCGCAGCCATCCTAGCCAACCATCAATCATAACTTGTGTTAAAATAAACAATAAAATCCAGTAGGTCGCGGGAGTAATGCTAACCGCAAGAAACATTTGGTGTGGTCCAGATTAAGCAGTCACCTTCACTTGGTTTGATGATGAATGTTCTGAGTCATCATTAACATTATTTTGGCGAGGTGAAAGATCTTCATCAACAGAGTAATTATTATAATTAGTTCGATTGACTATTAACGTTAAGATCTTTAAGGATTACAGTTAGCACTTATTTAACCGGCTTCGCAGTAAGACAAAAAATATTGAGTAGTTAGGTGGCGTCGTTGTTCTGAAGTCATCACTATTCTGAATTTATGCGCGCACATACATTTCGGCGATCCAGTCTTATTTATACAGTTCTTATAAAGAACTGTATGCTAAAGCAGAAAGTTTTAGGTTAAAACAGCTTAACCTTTAATAATTCCTAGATAGGACTAAAAAACAACGATACGCCCACGTTGATATGCGAAACTACGCGAGACATCGTAAGATATATCACTGCATTGTTTGCGCGGTCTCATCCATTTATATGTTCCGTAGGACTCGAACTGCCATTCCCATACCAGCCTCGCTGCAAAAGACAGATCGTTAATAAACCACTCTGATATAAATAAATGGACAGTCTCGACTATCGCTTGAATGAAAGTTCCATTCGACAAAGATGCACTACATTATTCATTTTCGATGCTTGAATAATAGAAGCGAAGGAAGAGATTGCTTGTGATAATACCGCAGACAATGTTGTAAATTAGTTTTACCGTAACTTGTCAAGAAATAAACAGAAATAGTAGTTCAATTATTTATTTTTGTACAAGTTAAGTTTATTATGAGCGGTCAATGGCCACAAGGCGGGTCGACTCGTCCTCATCTGGTGTGAAGGGGAAACCGGGGAGTTTAGTGGGTAGAAGAGGGACGCTTTAGTCCGGCGTCCCACATGCCTGCGGTTAAAGTGCTTTCTCCTTGAGGAGCTTGAGAAAATGCTAGTTGCATCTTACGAGTAAATTCAATTGTCGTCAGAAGCAATAAAATATTAACCCCCATATCTTCACTTGTTTAGCCTATATTCTCGTACAGTTAATATACTCGTACATAATTGGAATCCCCTTTTTACTTACGTTGCGTTCATACTCTTAAAGTGAAAATTGCATATAACATTGGACTTGACTTGAAGCCTGTGGAGGATTCAGGCGACTGGGACCATATGAAACTGGGACCGCGGTCCCAGTTACCTGTTAACATTTTTGAATCGGTCGACTGGGACCATAACTTTGTTTTATTTATGACACCTTTTGTGCTAACTGTACTAAATCTTGTATTTCAACAATGGATTTGTGATTAAAATTACGGGTGGTTCCACTCGCCTGACGAAATAAATAAATAAAAACTAATCAGGCAACTGGGACCGCGGTCCCAGCTATGTAGTGGTCCCAGTCGCCTGAATCCTCAGCCTGTGTGTGGTTACGGTTTATTTTTATCTGCATACATGCGGACGACCCAACAGTTTATCTGTAGATGCATTGGATAAATGATTAGTGCAAGCTGCCACTAGCGGAAGAGACAAATGGATACCAGACTCTGCTGGGTTTAACTTACTGAAGTTCCTGCTAAAAGTTCAGTCCATCCATCTTGTTATTTCTTTGCTGGCTGATAATTCTTGGGTAGATCAATAACTTCGAGTCTCGGGACAAAATAAAGTATTTACAGGTATATTTTCGTAGGTACGTTTTTTACATTTTTTTTCTGCAATTAAGACAAACGCAAACAAACGCCATCCCGCCATGTATAATATTTTAATTTCTTATTGCTTTAACCATGCTTACAAAAAGTTCATGCAATAATAAAAAATGAGGGTAAAAAATGTAACAAGTGGTTTTTGTTTACATAAAAAATACGTCATAACTCGATACGTTGGTGTGCGTCTGAAATGCATTTGCTCTTAACGAAATATGGACACTTACTCTTATTTTTCATGCAATCAATAGTTTCTGTCGATTATTATAGCTTGTTCGTTTGGCGAGACAAAGCGTTTTATTGGTCGTAGTCGCTACTGAATTTGTACTCATTGTTGATTAAACAGAATATTGCAACAAGAATAGGGCAACACAAATCTACCTGCAAGTGTCACAGTGGCATTGTATGTACATATTAGTACTACGCATTTCCTACTATCAATTAAGGAACGAAGGACGTGAAACAAAAGATCCATTGACGCGACGATGGGTCACGTAACCATACTGAACAAATTAATATTCATACAACTAACACGAACAATCTGCGTTCGACGAATCGCATATGAATTCTGTATGGATTTGTAGTAGCTCATGCATTTTATAGAGGGTATGGTACGAGGAAAACAGCTCATTGTAAGGCCTGGGGCTAAGCTTGCGGCTTTGTGCTCTATGGAGCGGTATAGATGTACCCGGGGCCCGCATAATACAGTCAAACTAAGCACCTGAGCTTTGGTATATTTTATTCGTACTTACACTTATAATAGTCTTGAACAGATTCGCATAAGATAGGCTTTCATTAAATTATAATTATATTTTGGGTGGCGTCTAATTATAGCAAATGAAGCTATATAATCTTCAGTTTGTATGTTCAGGCACAAATCTTATGTGTCTAAAGCACGTAGTGCTTAACAATTTATATAAAAACCGAGAAAAACGTTGTTAATAACCGTCATATACGTATTTAGTTCGTGTCTTAAGTCGTAACAATCATATAAGTGATACAATTTATTCGTTTGATTTAGAACTCGAGGGCGTGTTGGCTGCCATGTTATCGTGCGCCATATAAGGCTGCAGACAGGACGTCCGTTATGCCTGTAACTTGTATCTGTTGAGTGTCTACAATCACTAAGGGAAGTCGTTATCAACCCGGCACATACTTAAGTTTTTAAATGGTTGCAGCTTATTTTCAAATATTCTAGAAGTATTTTGTCTACTATTAGTGCACGTAAGTGAGCTGTGATACTCGTAGGTAAAATGAAAACTAGGAAAGATAAAAAAACTTTATTGAGGTGTGTATTAAGTTTAAGATCTGCCGTTGCATTTGTTTTTAACTGCACAAGATTCGTAACAGTTCGACTTGCATCCACATTATATAAACCAAAATTATTAGTGCTGAAAAAAGCTAAATATACTCGAATTATAAAATTGTTGTCGTTTTGTTAAATTTATACCTTAGGTAAATTAAATCATAATATTACACGATCTACTGATATTAATTAATTTTAGAATAAGTTCATAATTTAACTTATGTTTTACGACAGGTTATATAAAATAAAACAACTGTAAACGGATGAAAACTCGCGTATATTCTACATTTTAAAGAGAGCGCAGCGGATCTGTGATGATGACCACCTTGATGCAGAAGTTCAGCATGTCAAGAGGGTACTTAAAGAAAACAAGCTTAAGGTACCACATCATCGCAGACGCCGTGTTAAACCAGCTACAGTTGAGCGTCAACCTGCTGTTCTACCATATGTGAAGGGAGTCACTGACAAGATTGGTAACATCTTGAAGCGTGCTTCAATTAAAACCTACTTCAAGCCGCCTAGGAAGATCAGCCAATTTTTAAGACCAGTTAAGTGTAATGTTCCCCTACAAACAGCAGGAGTATACAAGCTTGATTGTGAGTGTGGGCTCTCTTACATTGGACAAACCAAAAGGAGTATCAGTACGCGAATTAAAGAACATATCGCGGATATGAAACAACGGAGGTCAACGAAGTCAGCAGTGTGTGAACATGTACTCATGTACTGGATAAGCCCAACCATTACATTCGCTTTGATAAACCCCAGGTCCTTGCCAGAGAAAATCGCTATATACCTAGGATGCTACGCGAGGCCATTGAAATTAAAAAACATCCTAATTTCAATAGGGAAGATGGTTGGAATGTACCACCTACTTGGGACCCAGTATTACATCTAATGGGTTCCAATGAACATCACAATACTGTGCAGCTTCAAGACACCATCAGCTCCTACTGCGTGGATAGGAACGTTTTGAATGATAGTGAAGACGACGGTTGCTGATTATTTCTAAAATAATTATTAAAGTGAAGGTAGAAATAACAATTTAAATGACTGTTTGACGCATAACACCTGAGTCATACCGTGATCACGGCTGCTGAAAAGTAGTCGAAACGTCGGACTTCCGGCAGAGGTCAGCCAATCAAAATGTTTTGTTAAAGTTCCCGCTCCGTGGTTGACGCCTGGCTTGTCACGTGTTTCCCCACTACTTCCACCACCACCGCCGGTGGCCGGGCCATGCGTCGACTGGACGGAGCGTAGGGTATTCGTTCTCGGACCTCGGTCATGTACTATTGTAGCAGAAGCTATGCCAAATTTGTTGTAAAAGGAATGATAATTGTGAAATACTGTTACTACGAAGTTGTTAATAAACAAGTTGCAAAATTGAACGTGGTTTCAATCCAGAGGTTGCTTCATAATGATATTTAAATCTAACAGGCCAAAAGAAATACGAAAAGAAAGCGATCAATAATTACTAACTATAAACTTTATCTCGGAAAATGAAATAAATAACAAGTATGATTATAAGCGACATAAACGATAAAAAAAAAAATAATACCATTTCAACTGCGTCAAAAAGAAAGAACATGATTACAAAAACATTTTAGGACGAAGATTGCAAGCGTGTTTATATTCGACAGTAAATGTGACCGTAATAAAAATCCAAAATTACAGATCATAAAAACTGCTTGCAATTGAGACCTTGAAATCCCAGAGGCTTTTGAAACGTCCTCTCTTCGAGTCTATGCCGGATGGTCTTTATTTGGCGAGCTCGTTTTAAAAATGGATATAGTTTTTATCTGATTTGCATACTTTTGAATCTATTGCACCGGCACAGATTTCGTTTTCATTCTAAAATAGTTACGTTCATGCATATGTAAAAATCAAAGAAGACAATTGAGTTTATCGGTGGTTTGGTTTTGCTTTTGTTGGCATGAATGGATATGAATGTCTAGATGCAATGTCCTTCGTGGTTTAATATTATAAAAAAACATGATACCTTTTATATTTTAATACTTTATTTCGGATTTTAAATTATTATTTCCTAAAAGAATACACGTTATAAATGTAATAGACCATAGTCGCAAGTAATAAAAATAATGTGATCATCATGCCGTGATACCATCGTACGAGATTTGAAGAATTGAAAGAGCACAGAACAGAGATGAGTGGCACAATTTGAAGGAGGCCTACATCTACGCGATAGAGAACGGCTGAAGAAGAAGAAGAAGAAGAAAAATAAGGGAGCACTGGTCCAGTAGTAAACTATGACCACCGTTTTGCTAAGAAGAATATCAAAAATTAGAATCAAAGAATTCGATATTTACTTTATTTTTAGAAAGTATTTATGGTCAGAAGGTATAGGTAATAAGGGTTTTCGTATACCTAAGTTTACTGATATTGAATTATAGATCAACATTTCGATGTTGATCTAATGAGACTCCGTGAGAAAATATTAATGTGGTCGCCAATACATTTAAAATTATAAGTCTTGAAGTTCGCAGGAGCTTTCAATATGGCAACATATGGAGAGAAGCGTCGTAGTGAAATGACCCTCAATTGAATAGGCCGGAGCTTCTGCTTACCGTCAAGTGGACTGCGTGCCAGTCACAATATTAAGAATTACCTTAGCAGTTTAATAAATGCCGTAAGCTTCTTTTAGATAAACGACATTTTAGAGTATTATCCTTTAGAATACTTAGATTATGCGTTACTGTGCAGGTATTCACGAGATTTGTTTCAACTCCCCCAGTTATGTGCACAACAAAACTTTGCCCAAGTAATTCCTTGCATTCGCCTAACAATTTGTATTCGTTGAACCTGGAAAGTTGGCCATATGCTTTTTTGAACTCCATTTGCATTAGCATGTATAAAAAGAGTTTTGGTCACGACTCGTATTATAAAAGAAGCCGAACTAATTAAAAGTAATTAACTCAACCAGTTTAGGCACGGCCGTGATTTGTCAGTCAAAACAAGCTCTCTTATTTGTACATATTACTTAAATGGAATACTTCTACCTATAAAAGTTTTTCTTTTTAATCGATATGTATGTCTTTAAGACCCGACGAAACACCGGAGTGCTCCTCCTTGCTACATGTTGATATTGTTGATATCATGAGTCCATGACAGACGGATGACCTATCCATAAGAGGCGGATGACCATTTGTATCCTTATCACCACCGGCAAGTACGTAGAGGTGACCCTTGCCAATGCGATGATGTGGTCAAATCCCCATGTAAGACGTCTTTGCGATTTAAGAACTAAAAAATATTTATTATTCGTTTAGTTTCTAGTACTCTTGGCATTAACATCAACGTATGTACGTTACAAGAGATAACAAGTGAAAATGAAATAACATGATATTAAACATGATCTGCAAGAAATCTGTTGTAGGCAATTTCTCTTCTCCAATGCATTTACAGACACACCTTTACCTAGCAGCTATGAAATGTATACGGGCAGCAAATTATTAAGACCCGCTACTTAACTGGACGGTATTGCCGACGACCACTGAATTTTATATGGAATTTTAACGTCGAGTGCCGTCGAGGCCTCCACTTGACTTTGAATAACGTCCGAAAAATATTTCATAGTTAGTCTTTCAACCGCTGCTAAGGTTGGAATCTTTTTGACGTGGCCAACCCGTAATTTTCGCATTAATCTAACGACATATAAAAAGCGGAACGTTCGAGTCTACGCTGGTCATCATACGATAATGTGTTCTAGTTGCCTCGATTTGTTCAAATTGAACATACTTGGCTAGATTTATTTGACCTAGCCAGTAATTTGCACGTGGAGGTAGGCTCGCAGTGTTGCCATGCAATTGATTAAGTAGTAAGTCAAATGTTTAGTTCCTTAGCACTACGAGTATGTTTATTTACCGAGGTATTAGTGACAATTAATGTTGTAGTTGATGAAACACTTACCAATCAGTTGCTTAAAATCTCAAAACTTCAGTAGAGTAAAATTTTGTGTAATTTATAATTTATTAATTGTAACTCCTAAAATGTATTTCTAGTTACAGAATGTCAACTCGTCAAAACTCAATACAACTAACTCCTCAAAAAATCTTTCCCTTTATGGTACTAAATCGTTAGGCCAATTATATTTTATCCAGGGCATTCTAACAAATTCTCAATTTTCACTTCGGTCATTACACATACATCTGCATATATTATGATCATTTTAGAAATATAAATAATAATAATAATAATACTTTATTGACCATACAAAGATTACATAATGTTACTTAAAATTAAATTACACCAGTATGCTTATAATTTCTACGTAATATACATATTTTTGGAGCATCTGCTGCCGAACTAGGAGTAATATCCTGTATTTCAGCATTCAGCGCTTCCACCCTTGGGAGTTTTACATTTCATACATACATCTAAATGAATTCCTCACATTCATACTAAATTCTGAATGTATGAAATATGTCTTTGGAATGAATATCTAGCAGCGACATTTCTGATCGGGTGATAATTTAGGGACCCTTAAATATTTAATCCTGAAATTCAGTAACGCACAGATTCTTAAGTGATCATCATTATCTGTGGGACTTTCTAAAACAGTTGGTGACTTAGAACTTCTTCACGCTAATCGTAGAGAAAAAAAATGTTAAGTTCTAATGAAAAAAAAAAGATGACAGTCGTTGACGTGACGGAAGAAATGTTATTTGAATATGTATGGATTATGGGTCCCGTCAGGTCCCGTACGTAGTTTCGAATGACGTTGAAGCGAATGGTCGTTATTTAGATTATTTATTTCATCTAGATTATATTTTTGTAGTTTCAAGTTTTTTGAGTTGTAGCATGAAATGTGCGCCTTATTGTGTCCGGATGGTGGATGTGAAACGTACAGCCACAGTGATTTGGGACGAGAGCAAGATAATTATAGTTTTTAAGTGTCCCTTTATATTATAAAGACAATTTTGGAGCGTTACGAGATAAAATTACAGTATATCATTAATTTTACATTTTCTATGTCAGAAAGTAAATTAGTATATATAATTGTATTACAAATACACACAACATTAAATTTTAATGTTTTTTACATTAAAATCGAAGTATTTCGTTATCTAAGAAGAACAGTATTGAAAATACTACGTATTAAGAATAAATTATTATCGTCAATAGACGAAACACTTCAATAGATTGAAACTGAAATACATAAGAAACTTGTAACGGCAAATTATTCTCCGAGCAAAATAATACTTCCTTCACAATACGCAATTGCTAAAAGATACACAAGGTCAACTGAATTGTAAGGAATCTTTGAGACAATAGAAATAATTACAATAGAACCAAAAAAAGAATGTACAAAAATAATGTCCGCGTTTAGAATGTTTCCTTTACGGCATCGTCGGCTTGAGTAGTCTATACTAAAAGGCTATCACACGTTAACACGGATAAGGATAATACTCATTGGATTACGTGAAAGTTAGTCGTAGGATGTAGATGCAGGTAGTAAGGAGGAAGTATTAAGAGAATTATAACTTCCTATATACATATATATAACATACATAACTGCCTGTATCAGTCGAGTTATTACAATCACGTACAAAATTAAATTTTAATGTGAAGTGAAGTTTAATTTCGTATTCATGTGATAAACAATTATAATTGTAAATATGCGTTTGTGTTTCTAAACAAATAATTTTAAGAAAACAGAGGGTGGTCGCTGACATTAATAGCCAGTTTGATTGAACCACTAACAGATACAGTCTTCTACATATTTTTAAAATTAGGCAAAAGAGACAGCACCTAAGCTGTCAAATTATCACGAATATATCTTTCAGTTTGAAACTGGCCCTTAAATTCAAGCATTTCAAGATATTTTGACTTCGTGCCATACAATATGTTATTCACCAGTATACACATTAGTCTCGTCACTAAGTTAATGAAATAGTTAAATTCCCAATTCGAATAAAGAATATTCAGTAAAAACTATTGGCAATACAAGTTTTTTTATTGAGACCTTCTGAAGAAGCTAAAGAATAATTAGTTTACCTTTTGACAGTCGCAGTCCAGATAGAATGTTCGACGAAATAACTTGGATTACATTATTAGCAAGTTCCAGTTTATTTTAATACCGGCAAGCCAATTCCAGTTGAAATATGATATAAGCAAGAAAGTATACCGACGAGTCTCATAGCGACTGGATGGTGTGGATGTCCTCGGCAGTTGCGCGCCACCCTGCCGAATTAATTATGCAACCGATGAAGTATAAACAAGTCGCAACAGCCAGTCGCCGTCTAGCCTTCTATGTTAATTAAGCGCATCCTTGTTGTTCCTTAAGAAGTGTACTTAATGCTCAAATCACAGACTTTCCTTTTAGATTACGAATATAGGTAGTGATTTCTAGCCTCTGAGCATTTATCAAAACGGGCACATTTTTAACTCTAATTAGATTCGTTTTCGGACTTGAATCTTTGGTTATATACAGGTAGTTTTTTCTAGAGATCATTAATTTGTCATTGCTCTATCTATAAAAAAAATCTGCTTTCGTGCCTATAAATATGAGAGACTTATATAAGTAGGAGTTTTAATTTAATAAAAAGTTCCTCAACAGCTCAAAGAAGCATTGAATCGTAGCTACTGCTTACGTAAATAGCTTACTCTATAAAAAATGGGAAAGAAAAGTATTACTTTATAAATGAATAGCTAAAATGTAGGTAGGTATGTGCGTGCAGAACTTCAAGCTATGACACAATCCTTTTTTATAGTGTTTGGTTGATAATAATATTAATAAATAATAAACGGTTGTTAAGCTAGGACAAGGTTTGTATAATAAATTCATTAAGTACACCTATGCGACATTGGGTCGAGCAGCTAGCATGAAATATTAATAGCATGGCACGAAAGTAATGTCATTTAGCCAAGAACCCGAGACAAAAAAATAATTGAACGGCGAAAAGCTGCGAAGAAACTAGGAATTATTTTCATTCGGATTCGGATATTTCAAGATTATTTTGTTCGAGGTTGATTCATTAAACCCTTTGACCGCATGATTTATTATTTTAGTATAATAAAGTCTAGCTGGAATTCGGACAAACATTATTTAATGTTAAATAGTGGCGCAGTATTCAAAGTCAGCCATGTTGAAAAGTAGCAGAATAGTAAGTAAATGGTGGCACAGTAGATGTAATATATTATATATTATTATCTATATAATAGATAGAATAGATATCCGCTCGGATGGCGATGTTGTGATTCTGTATCAATGAAATATATTGCAAAAATAGATTCTGCAAGAGAATCAGAAGGTACTTGGTGTAGATAAGCGCCAGTACAAACTGAGATAAGTCAGTATGTCCATAATTCAGGAAGAGTAACATAAGACTATGAATGTACGAGTATTATGAAACAATGCAAAAAATAGAGTGAAAATAAATTGTGTGACTAATAATTATGTTTAAACGAACCATTTAACGAGTACCAACAATTTTATTAATTGTTAATTTTAAATAAATATTTACAAATCATTCTTACACATACACAAAGGTTTAGTTTATAATATATATGTTACGGGCAACGTGATTAACTGGGCATTATTAATAAGGACCGGCCATTATTAATAATGCCCGAGAGCGACGGGCAAAGTGATTAATTTATCACTTTGACCGGCCCTTATTAATAATGCCCGACGGCCCGTGGTCCATGTAATAAATCAGTGTTTAAGATAGCTTGAATTTATCACTTGGACCGGGCAGTATGAATAATTCCCTACTTGTAGTCGGGCAATGTGATAAATTGGACCGCGGCCGTGTCTTACGTGCGGTGGAAAGTGACTCGAATGGATATAGGTTAGAAGGCTAAGGCGGGAGCGGAGCGTAGCGGAGCTCCTGCCTTAGCCTTCGTGGTTATTTTTTTTTTAACACCTATTCCCCAAATTAACGATTTAACGACTTAACGACAAAACTAGTTTGGCCTAGGCTAAACTAATTTAAGTCAACATAGCATATATTATTATAGTAAAAACAAAAAAGGTTTTCAGGGTTTAAAAAAAAATAACCACGAAGGCTAAGGCGGGAGCTCCGCTTCGCTTCGCTCCCGCCCTTAGCCTTCTAACCTATATCCATCCGAGTCGATTTCCACCTTAGTAAAAACTAGTTTAGCCTAGGCCAAACTAGTTTGTCCTGAAATCGGATTTGGCCGGTAATATATACATGCCGCTTATTTTTTGGTCACTTTTCATGAAAAAATTGTAAGTTTTTTGTCTTTTAATATACAAAAACACTACTGTTCACCTATTTTATTACTTGGCCCAAGATAGGGTGGGCATTATTCATAATGGCCGGGAAAAGTGATAAATCATGCTGTTTTAATCACATGGCCCAATTGAGTCGGGCATTATTAATACAGACCGGCCATTATGAATAATGCCCGGACTTATCAAATGGCCCGTAACATATATTTTGATTAATCTTTGTTCAACTGTAGTAGGCAACAAAATTTCAAACCATGTCCATGTCGCATGTATAACCAACAAAAACACGAGGCTTGGTTTGCTTCCAACAGATTTTTATTTACACTTCTGACGCTTTGATTTTTTAATATTTATGAGTTTTATCTGTTTTCCTATCCGGGTGTACACAATAACCGTGTAACTTGCTTTGTTTCGAACGTCAATAGAAAGTCGGACAGATGTATAAGATAAATCTTTCATTATAACTTAATTAATGGCCACGCATACCTAACCATGCTTTGTAATAAACTACCAACAGCAGTATTAGGTACTCATAAGATAGGTACTTATTATAGACTTAGCTACCTTCAAGAAAACAGCATATTATTTCCATAAGGGCCGTCTACGTGTATGCTATTCTTCTGGTGTTGCAGTTGTCCATGGTCGATGGTGATACGTTTACTAGTTTGCTTAATATTTTTTAAGAAGCCTCCTCAGTGTATAGTTTTGGTCAATTTTATCATTAGTAAGCATGTTTTATAAAAAAAATTGTAGATTGTTAACCAAGGGCTGTATGACATCAATTGCATACGAGGTTTTTGGCGCCCGAGCGCAGCGAGGGCGCTAATTAGCCCGAGTATGCAATTGATGCTTACACCCGAGGTAAACACTCTGCTTTACATATCGATTGTGAGGTAAGTATAAAAACTTAACTTTTGAGAAAGAACTCCAAAACACGAAAAAAAAATTACTTTCGCGCCTAGCTAGTCGACTGCCTTTTTTACTCTTCACGATTTTATGGCACACAAGCGCGTCAAATCGTGCTGGCCAGTTCGATTTTTAAATAGATTTCAACTAACATACATTGTGACTGCGAAACAAATAATTCGATATTTAATATAAAATCTTCATAAATTCTAATAAAAATTGTCTCGATTCCGATTCGAGTAAATAAGATAACGAGAAAAAAATATTAACTTTTTAAAAATATTCTTCTTGCAGTATGAGTATGACAGTTCTTTTTTCAAATTCCAAAACCTATGCTGTAATGTTAACATTACATGATAGGTTTTGAAACCTATGCTGTAATGTGAACATTACATGGTAGGTTTTGATCTATGCTGTAATGATATCCATACACCCCGGCATTCAGGGAAGTAAGTGACTACTTACAGAGCAAGAGATATGTAATAGTAGATTGTTAACCAAGGGCTGTATGACATCAATTGCATACGAGGTTTTTGGCGCCCGAGCGCAGCGAGGGCGCTAATTAGCCCGAGTATGCAATTGATGCATACACCCGAGGTAAACACTCTGCTTTACATATCGATTGTGAGGTAAGTAAAAATACTCAACTTATAAGAAAGAACTCCAAAACACGAAAAAAATTTACTTTCGCGCCTAGTTAGTCGACTGCCTTTTTTACTCTTTACGATTTTATGGCACGCAAGCGCGTCAAATCGTGCTGGCCAGTTTGATTTTTAATAACATACAATGTGACTGCGAAACAAATCGTTCGATATTTAAAATAAAATCTTCATAAATTCTAGTATAATTAATTGTCTTGATTCCGATTCAAGAGAAAAAAAAAATTACCTAACTTTTTAAAAATATTCTTCTTGCAGTATGAGTATGACAGTTCTTTTTTCAAATTCAAAAACCTATGCTGTAATGATATCCATACACCCCGGCATTCAGGGAAGTAAGTGACTACTTACAGAGCAAGAGATATGTAATAGTAGATTGTTAACCAAGGGCTGTATGACATCAATTGCATACGAGTTAGCCCGAGTATGCAATTGATGCTTACACCCGAGGTAAACACTCTGCTTTACATATCGATTGTGGGGTAAGTAAAAAAACTTAACTTTTGAGAAAGAACTCCAAAACACGAAAAAAATTTACTTTCGCGCCTAGCTAGTCGATTGCCTTTTTTACTCTTCACAATTTTATGGCACGCAAGCGCGTCAAATCGTGCTGGCCAGTTCTATTTTTAAATCTATAGATTTTAACTAACATACAATGTGACTGCGAAACAAATAGTTCGATATCACTACATAGTATAAAACAAAGTCGCTTTCTCTGTCCCTATGTCCCTTTGTATGCTTAAATCTTTGAAACTTCGCAACGGATTTTGATGCGTTTTTTTTCATTAGATAGACTGATTCAAGAGGAAGGTTTATATGTATAATACATGCATAATATAGTAGAGAAACACTGATAATTTTAGAGGTTTTTAATTTAAGGTCGTAAATAATCGCATTTTTTTGCGCTTACATTGCAAACGCTGGCTGAACCCTACGAGATAGATCAAAATAATGTACTACACTATTGTACACCTTAAAAAGTTTTACAAAAAAGTCCGCGATGGTATATGTCTATCTCTTAGGGATAACCCACAATAACCATTTTCCTTTACTTATTACGATAAAATAATGGCTTATTTACGAAAAAGTGATTTTAAGCAATACAGTATTAATCCTTATCCAATAAAGTACCATAAATAAATTGTGCATGTAATATAGATCAATATGGCCCTTTACATCATGTAATTTAAATGAATAGTTTCGGAAATATTACAGATTTAAAATGCAGGGGCTGAGCGGTTGCGCCGCCGGTACCGGCCGGGGAGCGGATGGATGAACTTTTGTTATTCTTTCACGTAAAAACTACTGAATTGATTTTAATGAAACTTTACAATAATATAGCTTATACATAAGGATAACACATAGGCTACAATTTACAAGATATTCCCGCGGTATAACGTCCTATAGTTCACGCGGGCGAAGCCGCGGGCGGAAGGCTAGTTTAAAATAAAATCTTCATAAATTCTTCTTGCAGTATGAATATGACAGTTCTTTTTTCAAATTCCAAAACCTATGCTGTAATGATATCCATACACCCCGGCATTCAGGGAAGTAAGTGACTACTTACAGAGCAAGAGATATGTAAAAACAATTTACTTTGTTCAGCTCATTAAAAGTTTAGGCTGACATAGAAGAAATTGTGCACTTATTTCAAATTTCAAAAAGTAAAGATCCTAAATGTCTATTGAAATGATGTTCTCCTTTCAAAGGATGATTGTAAAAAGTTGCGCAGCTGTAATGTCATAGGTCTGGTGCTGGCTTTTTTAATAAATAAATCGATTTAATATTATAAAATGTGATATTACTTAGATATTAGAGTACCTACCCTTTTATTGTTTACTCATAATGTCTGAAATAATAATTAATAAAATATTATGTTTCTTTGATATTATATTATAGTGGTAGAGCTAGCTAGTTAGTAGGTTGAAGGAGGCTTACTGTGGCGGAGGGTACACTCTGATAATAACTTTGATATTCAATATCTGGCCAACTAAGCAATGTCGCGTAGATAATCATTCTCAAATGTAAATACTTTTCCAATATTATATTTCTATGCTAGGATACCGCTGAAGCGAAGATCCAAGTATTTTCTTGTAAGAAATTTGGTAATACATTATGTTGTAAATAACATATTGCTGATCGAGGGTTGTTTGAAAATAGTCCTGAGTCTGATCTAGGTCGAGACGAGAATATTTTTCGTTAAATTTTATTCCAATAATATTTGTTTCATATATGCCATCACATATAGAAAAATACTTTTTTATGAATATGATACTCTAAGAATGGTGATTTAGGCGAAATGTAGCGCCAAGACTTGCGATGCCCTGTAATCAATGACTAAGACTGTGGAAAATGCCAATATTTTTTATATAAATGTAATTTTATAACATAACAATACATATTTATTATGACTGGAGACTGAATACGGAATTAATCATGTAGTATTACAGATTACGCTTGATGTTTCGCTTGTGTTACAACAATTGCGCCCTCATTAGCCTGTGACCACGATAATTCGACTATAATATCCGTAGTACAGCGGATATCGCGTATGGAACCGTTATTATTAGTTATTGTTATAATTACTGCTGTAATTAAGCGAAATTGAGTTGTTGTAACCCTTTCTTAATGTAGTTCTGATGTTGTTCGTATCAAACTTTCTCTATCATTATCTTCACGTTACACAATTTCAATTCTAAGAATAGCTTAGACAATGTAAATCGCGCATCAATGCATTGGTCTCAGAATGGAAATCTTTGGGTGTAATATTTTTAACGACCACTTTGTATGTTTGTAGAAATTGCAGGTGTTAGTCCTTTAGTTCACAAATCTACTTTGAATCTGATTTCTATGTCCAGTATTAGTACACTAGGCTATGAGAGATTGGGTATATGTAGTTCGCATATCCTTATCATAATCATGTGTTCATGTCCTGCGCAGTAGAGCCGTCTTGATATAAGCTTGGAAAACATGGCATATTTGTCTTACATGAGAAAAGTCGTGTGCAAATTCGGGGATTATTTATATTTATTAAAATCTAAGTAAAATAACCATACTTGGCTAGACTGAAAGTGTTACTATTAATCATAGTCATCAAACACTGTGAATTTATTTCGCCGCCTGGGAGTGAGTTGTCATTAATTACGTCGATTAATTGATGAAGGTTGCAGCGATGACTTATCGAGCGTCTGCCGCAATGTTGTGGTTGACATGTGCTGGCAACACAGGCGTTCCATTTTTGTCTAAAAAGTTTAGAGCTGAATTTTGCGCTAGATTTTCGTCGGTGCCTCTGCTAACTTGTATACTTTGGCTATCGCGTGATAGTATTTTTTCATATAAAGTCCACATTTTTCCCCGCGTGATTTCCTACATTATAATATATTTTTTATTTTTAGTTTTCTCAAGCAATCAAGATATACTTTTGATTCGATCTGAACTTAAATACTTAAATATATGTGTAAATTTTGTGTATTCAAATGTATTTAAAAGTTAAAATTGTTCTCCAAGTCAATCACAAATTAGTAGCATACATTTAACCTTCTTCTAACTGCAATCCGTTTTGAGAACTTATTTCAAAGTTTCAGAATAATAACTACTCAGAAAAAAAAAATTCATGAAGGTAACTGTGCGAAATATTAATAATGTTACTAGAGATGTAGAATTATCACGAAGTAGGTATAACAGTTCAGAGTAATTTTGTCTGCTGCTATATATTTTTTATGATTATTCTTGTTGAAAATTATTCTCCTTCAAAGAACCTTTCCACAAATCCAAGTTTAAGTGGCGACGAGTGGTTCGTCCTAACTCATCTAATATTAATTTTAATGTGGGTTACCCAAGAGTAGAGCACTTGATGTTAGTTTTTTCAGGTTAAATACTCCGAGGCTTTGCTGGCAAGCGAATTTACCGAAAAGTGATCTAATGTCCGTCCGTCAGATCTCACATACTCGTAGATTACTTCTTGGGCTGCACCAGCTCGTCCCAATCGGGTGAAATGGAGAAACAGGGAGTTAAGTGGATAGTGGGACGCTTTAGTCCCGTGTCCCACATACGGTTGCAGGTCTAGCTAGCGCAGGCTAGCCAGACTTGCAGCCTTTGGAAGAATTGCTTTTAGGGACCATAACCGCAGGGTTATGGTGCCTAAAAGCAATTCTTAAAAAAAAATAGATTACTTCTTATCTATTGTTAAATTACCATTGTTCTACCATACTTTAAAAGTCTGTAACTCTATTCGTGTTTAGGTCTACCTCTATAATATAATAGTAGGAAGGTAAAGTTATAACTACCAAGGCAAAAAAAGTCTGCAAATGTGTAATGCCAACAAAACAATTTAAAGACTGGAGGGTTTTATGGATAACAAAGACACAGTTGCTTCTTCAAAATTAAATTCGGTAAATGTAGGCGTTACTAAACGGATACTAAATCATGGTGGAACAATTAAAATTATTTCATGTTCAACTTATCTGAGAGTTTCAGTAAGGCCGCAACGATATTAAGATGCGAAGCGGAATAATTATCTAGGAAATGAATATTTTCTGTTCTTACTTCTATAACTATTTTTGTTAGTTACATTGTATGTACCTGTACAAAAGGCAAAAGGCAAAAATCTATGTCATGGACTATCAAGCTGAAAATTGGTTGTAGGAAATTGAGACTACTTGGTTTTGCGTCCGTTGTCATGGTAATCTGGGTTTCCCGTTTGCTTACCATCAGGCTAAGTGGAGCCAATGTATTGAGCTACTATAAAAAACTACGTCAGGTTTATGTGCTTCTGACTGTAAATATAAAATATTAGTATTGAGTACCTATATAAAATATTAATATTAGTATGAGACGTATTTACATATGAGACGTGTCTACATATATATTTGTTAAATAAAATGTATTCAAAAGTTATCTTAGGTTGTCGAAGGGTAACGTCAATATTTACTACGAGAGCCTAGAAGTGCTCTAGAAACACGGAATTCGGCTTGGGACGCCACTTGGAGAGATAGATTGAAGACGTAGTAAATAAATCTGGTGGCCTACCTAGTAAACAGACAAGAAAAATATCTTCGGAATTAGCTATTTTGGGAAAATACTTGTACTGTCTTTTTCTGTCAAGCAGTTCTGCTGATATAGACCAAAGCCGTTTATTCCTTGTGTGACATAATACTAATATTATGTTTATTAGAATATATTCAAATTGCTACCGTAGGACTGAGTGTTGGATGGACCAGAATTGTAGGATGGCAGACTCGATTTTCATCTAATAGCTAATAATTTAAAGACCTTAATATGGACTGTGACAGAGCCGTTCCCTCAACCAAACACAAACAGGAATCGAGTTTCTCAAAAATCCTTATTTTGTCATAAAAAAAATTAAACTGACGTGTTATCAAATTCTATACTTTCTAAGTTGTATCGTACTGTCCCCTGAGTTACAGGAATCGCTCAATGCATGTTCTACCAATAGAGTACCAACCTTAAGAACTTCCACACGGTGCGAAGTATTAATCAAGTTTAATTAGCGTGTATCCCTTAGGAGAACATTTACAAGTTCAAAGGCGTGCCTCGAGATTCCAGGGCAGCTTCTAGAGTTGACCTCAGGGTTAAACCTTTCCTTCGCCTCGAGAATGGCGGCTTGGATAAACTTGTCGGATTTGTTTAATTAGATACCCCGCATGTTATACGTGCTCTTATTAACAAAGAAATTGGTCGGCTTTCATTATTTTGCGAAAATTTGTTGTTTATCATAGTCTGCGTAAGTGCGTCGTGATGCAATACATATTTTAGAGAAGTTTACCAATAATTATAAACATATTTTGGTTTCGAAGAGAAGTAATTAAAAATTCATTGCAATTATACTTAACTAGTAGTATGTTATGAACAAGATAATAGAAGTGTTATGATTAAGGTAAAGTCAATATCGACATATTTTTTAATAAGTGAAAACTTTCTTGTAAAAAATGGTGGTTGTTTTTTTTAATTCTTCTTAATTCAGTGCTGTTAAGTATATCAAGGAGTTTTTGAAACTCATAATTTTGTTATTTATGAGGTCTAATATCAACAGTTTGTGAAGCATCTTTTTCAGTTGAATGCTTCTTTTGTGCGATAAAGGACTCAGGAGGCGCCATGAATCTTCACGCTTCCTTGCACTAATCCTGCAGTCAGAAGCACGGTTCCTGAAAAATCACTTGCAAGATTAATTATACAAACTGTTTATTTACAATCATACTGCTCATTATCTCTGCAACATATCCGGAGAGAATATTTCAACATTTCTTGTTAAAATAGACCTTCTTTTTGGGTTGTAATATATTTTTATTCGTGAAATCGTAATCACAATCGGGAAAAAATAAACACAGTAAACGGACTACTGATGAGACATAAACTTATTTAAGCGACTTCAATGATCAATATTTTTAATTAATTTAATTGACCTGAATACTACTATATTAACGCTACTTCTTATGAAATCCATATTTTTAATCAATTTAGGACAAACTTAATCTTAAAAAACATTAGTTTACAACTGAACTTGTTCAATATTCTTCGTTAAACTTCACAATGGACGACTTTGAGTTAATAAATAAATATTTGTATAAACGTGCAATTTAGTCTCTGGTGCTTTGTCTCTCGTGTAGTATTATAATTTTATATTTGCATGGTGCCAACAACCAAATTTAATTAATTTAATATTTTTTATTAAAGCTCAGCACATTCCAACGAGTTTCATTTTATGGGTAAAGATATTTTAAACAAAATAATATAAAACAATATTTTATGCATTTTACTAAACCCGAAATGTCTTAATTGCAACATGTTTGATTAGTTAATAAACGTATTCTAATGTACAGTCAGTGAGACAACTATTTACCCAAATCTAATTGCATAATTGTGTGGGTATTTGACAGACATGGTAAGAGTTCTCCTAATTATGTTATGAGCAATATCTGTAAAAAATTGTCACCAATATAACGCGTTCTTGTTCTTAGATTTATCTTTTTATACATTAATATTACATTTTTTATTTAAAATAACACGTACCAAAATGTAAAATAATATTTAGGCGATGATTAATTATAGGATTCTACAGTCCTCGGTCAGTGGTACAGTCGACAGCACATCAGACTACCCTAATCTGTCAAATTTGTACAACCCATTTTTAGCTTTATTCATTTCACATAAACTTCTCTGAGAATTTTTGACAGATTAAGGTAGGCTGATCTGCTGCCGTCTGTACAAATATAGTGCCGGGCACTGATTTCCATAGACCACTGGATAGGCGATTGGTACCAAATATTTGATCTGATTTGAAAATCGCCATATTGGCGCTGAGAGCAGTAGTTAGTGTACTTGGAACTAATAATAGTGCTGACTTTCGCAGAAAAACTTCGATAATGCTGTCATTGTCAATGTCAATGGCTGTCCATTTGACTCATGTTCTGAGCCATTTGAAGTCATTTTAGTTCCCAGTACACTATTGGGGGAGCTTCAAATCGACTGAAAAATTATCTGTCATTTCAATGTCTATAGCCACTCCAGCGTAATACGCTGAGCGTATTATCATAGAGCTCAGTGGTGCCGGGCCACTACAAAACTCTCCATCGAGCTTGTTAGTCTGAGTATTGCTTCACTTTACTGGCATAATGATATTGTGTATCATGCTTATATGATAGATGGCTGCCAATATTACATGTTATTGTCGCGACAGTTTCAATACATTTCGTAGTCTCAACGAGGGTTGACATTTACTCAATTCGATTCTGTCTTTATTATAACCTTGGTATTTTCTTAGGAATATAAAGTGATATTGTTTGTTTCCTTATAGTTGATAGATAGCTTATTTGGAGCGTATTCCAAGTTGGTTAACCTGTCAATCTATTAAGCTGTCCCTTAAAACTATTATTATTGATTTATTTACGTATATCCAGTAAAATTTCTATAGATACTGGATTTTTAATAATTTTTCTTTACATATGTTCGTACCTAGTATCTTATAAATGGCAACGTCAGGTTGAAGTTTAACATGCTCTGTGTTGTGGTAAACTAATATAAAATGTGAAAACTTTTCATGACAGACTTGTTCGTATCAATTACGGCAAGTACTTGCATGAAGCCTACATTATAGGAGCTTACCTAACATAATTACATTACATAGCCTAATATCCCGTTGCATCTAATTTTTCGAACAGAATAAACGATTGTCTTTTCATAATTAAATTAGCATAAGACATAATTTCTATGGTCTGTGATAAATAAAATTAACTTTCGTGTCAACAAGTCATAAACAATTTAATTGCGGTAATAACTTTTCAAATCAGACAATTATGGTCTACCTAACATATTATCATTTCCCAAAATTAATTAAATTACATTAACTAATACAAAATATACGATCTCACGACATTGCCTCAGGATACAGTGCAGCCTAGTATAGGTCAAAGTTGATCCGATTGCAGCGAGAACAATGCATTGGAGACAGTTATTAGTATGCAATATTGTAGGCTAAACAGGTTATTTTCATATTACGGCTTAGTTGCACGTAGTTTAGTTTCCAATCAGTACATCTGCGAAGAGAACTTTGAAGTAATTACCCGGTATTAGCGTATTTGATGTCACATTCCGTTATGCGAATTCAGAATTGCTGTTAATTCGACTAGAATGTTGGGCCCATTAGTTTGTTTTGCGCTGCTTGTAAAACCATATATCCTTGACTTTTTAAATAAAAACATAATAAACTAAACAGTAAAATACCAAAAAAATTATCATACAAATAATGGGTCTAATATGTCGGTTTCGCAAAATGAAAACATTTACTTTAAAATAATAATTTCCAATAATGAAGAATCAAATAATTGTGTGTGGCATTATCTTTAGAAGAAAAACAAGACACACACATAAAAGTACAAAAAATGTAATGTTATACTTGGAAAAGAAGTGAAAAACCAATTGGGAAGTCATAAACGTAAGTATTCAGTGTTATTTCATAGAAATAAATATTTATGGAAACGGTATAGGTACAACGTAACGAGCACACAGCGTGGAGCAAACAACAAATTCGAACGTTTTGCGTCCTTATTTGTTGAGGTCTTAGCACAAGTGATAGAAGAAAGCAAAGGAGATCAGGTTCTAAACGAACGAGTAGGCGTGCGTGGGAGCCTGCGTGGGCGCCGTCGGCTTGCCCGCCTAAAATAAACAGACCTCCAGCAAGGAGTAAAAGTTGCCCCGCCAAGAGTCAATTTATGTTGGCCATTATATAAAAAGCCGAGTAAATTAATATGATCTGTAACACTCTTACAAGCTAATTCAGAAATGTATAATGCACCAAAGTGAAACGTAGATACTGATTTCACCGCGATGCCATTTTAAGGGCGTTGGATATAAATATCATTGTCATTTTGTGTTTTACGTTACTTCAAGATTCCATATTCTGAGAACCACTTCAGTTCATAGACAAGCCTATGCCGTGAAAGGATTTTTGGTCAATGTACTTTCATAATGTAAGTTTCTCTGATCTTCGAGTGCACTTGCAAGAATGTACGTAAGTAAGTACGTGTAATATTTAAACAAAAATTCATGGCTAAGTTTACAGATTTATGTAGATTCTATCAGATACTGGTATTAAAAATAAAACCTTACTAGTATTATAAATACATTAAGTTTATGAGGATGGATGGATGGCTCTATTACAAATATCATACCTATATTATTAGAATAAATAAAGCATAGGCTACTTTTTATCAACTCAGACAGTCATTGGTTGAAACTAGAAATATAAAATGTTTTAAATGTTTTTTTAATCGATCAATTTCGTTCGCGTAAGATCGACTAAGCGGTCAAAAGCCGTCAGAAATGACAATAACCCGTTCAGAAGTGCGGTCACGGTCGAATCGCGGAAACGGCTACTTCGTCCATTCCCGCGGCTCTCGATTTGTGGATTTGACTCGGTTCTGTTCGAGTCTAGCTAATCGTTGGCCAAACGAACTGTATATTTCAATTACAAGCCTAAATGAGCTGACTAGAGCTATACAGATTCATGGTAGCTTTATGAATGACAGTTTATAAAAACCACGACTACAACTTTTGTAGTGATAATAACTATGTAGAATAATATTTTTATATTAATGTAATTTTTAGAAGCTGTGTCAAGCATTAATAATTATTTTGGGAATCGAACAAAATTATTATCAGCTATGATGATAATTTTGGTTAGGTATCCAATGTTTTCATTAGTCAGTGCTTTTTCATTTTTCGAAAATATTATTTTTTATAATTACAATAATGGAACCAGGAGCAAGTTGTTAAGTAAATCTAATTACTTTTTAGTCTAATCTTTAATTAGACGATGCAATAAAATTATTTAATTTACTTACTTTTAGAGATAATAGTTATAAGTTCGGTAATGTATTCTTAAAAGAGGTTTTCTTTATTTTGTTCCTTTACTTTATGAATCGGTAAATCTAATTATTAAATTGTAAACATAAACGGATGTGCCTTGTTTGTAGTAAGTATAAAGATTATGCGGTTATACTTATTATTTTCTTAACCGAATATTGAATCTGTAGATATTATTTTATGTATACTGTAATGACATTTGATTGCCGAATCATGTGAAACAACATTTATCTCAACGGAAGTGCTGTATTTGAAATATACCTATTATAAAAATAAGGTAGATTCTTAAATTGTTAGATGGTCAAGTTAAATTACAAGCAATAAAATTGCTTGTAATTTAACTTGACTTGAAAAAAAAATAATTATTAGATAATATTAGTATGCTATTTTAAACATAACGTTCATCAAATCAGGTGTATCGCATTCCTTGCGTTGTATTTTGTAACCATTAAACCGGCAATCAGATTTAACGCTAGTTAATAAATTCCTTTACAACCACGTAAAATCTGCAGGTCGCAATTTGTGGATTTGTTTCGGTGTGCTAAGGGCCAGGGTAATCACTGGTCGACCTGTACCCTCGATTACACCGCCCACTTCTGTAATGAGCAGCTTGTGAAGGGTTAATTGCTAGCTTAAGCAGCGTCCGCGTCACATTTCCATATTGTTTATCTCTCTTAAGGTTTAATTGTGGGTATAATACCTTAAAAACCTCGGCGGATCATGTTTTGATGTTTAGGGGTCGGATAGTCTCGAGCTGACTTGCGTTATAATATTAGCCGAATGGATTATTCTGACTTCTCTTGTTTGTTTAGGTTTGTCGGGACCGCAGTGCAGGGCACGTAAATAGTAATTTCAAAATGATTTATATGTTCGCTCTCATGTCATTGACTGGCTATCCTATTTAGTTCTACGAAAATATGCTGTCTTTCAAATAAACAAGACAATTACAAACTGCTCATAATACATCTATATAAATTACAGCAAGATTTGAACCTGTATTTATGTTTCAACTGTGTCAACAATAAGACTATACGATATGTCAAGTAAGGCTGTTGATTTATTTCGCTGTATTTAGGGCTATAGCCGCCGTGCAGACGACCTGTTACCATCCATTACAAGCCCGCTGGGGTAATGACCCTCGTGAAGGGTTGACTCAGCTAAGGGAGCGTCCACTTTGCATTCACGCCATTTGTTTTTCTACGCCTCATATGGTCATTGTATATGGCTCTATAAAATTATTTTATTTTAGTTATATTCAGGGATTGACTAAGTTTGGTGTTGTGGGAATGGCTTGAAAAAACATGGATAATTGAAGATCTTTCGACCATTAGCAGCTTTATGTGCCAAAGCACGTTTAATGCGAGTATTGGCGATTCTAAATTAAACTCGGTTGAACAAGTAGAAGGCTCTTAACCAATAATGATGGGGATCCCTTTTTTTCGCATAACTTTTTTGTCATTATATAATTTGGCATAACGAGTTTGGCATAAATTTTTTTGACATAATAATATTTTGTCATAATTGTCCTTTCGCATACTGTTTCATTAAGCATACATATCGTTTAGACTAATTTTGATTCGCATAAAATTTTTAGACATTGTTTTTTTGTCTACAAGTTATTATTGTGTAACAGTAGGTTAAGGTGCGGCGGGGGTGGCCCTTGGGCCACCCCTAAGCCGCGAACATGTTTATTTATATAGGAAAAGTATTTCGAAAAGTTATGGCTTTAGAATATTATGCTTAACAATTATTATGCTTAAAAAAGGTATGCCTAAAAAATTTATGCCTATAAAGTTATGCCAAAAGAATATTATGCGTAACTATTATTAGGATAAATAAAAGTATGCCATGTTAAATTATGACAAAAAAACTTATGCGTAAAAATAGGGAACCTAATGATGTAATTTAGTTCTGAGATAGCTCTAGACTTGCAGGACATGGAAATTTTAATTAAACCCAGCAAAACATGACGGTGTTTCAAGTTCTTGCAAAAACGATCTAGAGACCCAATTCGGTGCGAGTATAGCTGCAAAGTTTAAAGTAAAAATCTTTGTTAGAAAATGGTTTGGATTTATTTTAGCCTGGTTAGGAGCCGGCTAATCACCGGCCGGACGACATGTACCCTCGATTACATGCCCACTTTGGTAATGAACCCAGCTCGGTAAGGGTTAATTGCCAGCCAAAAGAGCGCTTAAAAAAGCCACATTAACTCCGCCTTTGTATACAACAGGCGGAACTGTTTCTAAATAATTTAAAATAAGAAGAGTATCGAGGTGTATTTAAAATTTCATGTTAAAATTTATTTCACACAACTACTATTTCATTTTATTACAAATTCATTTCATAACTTGCATTGGTCGAAGTTTGTTACGTGCGCACTAAAGTTGCTAAGTTAAAGTGTGGTAAAAAGTAAAAACTTTTTTTGTACAGAGGTTCCTTTTTTGAGATCCGAAAATCGAAACAAGTTATTCACAGTATGGAATTTCCTATTCATTTAAACTTTACAGGACTTTATACCAGGAAATACTAATTTAACTTATATAAAAAGGATATGTGACAATACACTAATTATTTATACACAAAATTCAACGGTGTAGGTACCTGACCAAATCCCCATTTAACGTTATTTCATAGCCAAGTCCGAGTATCTGCCTTTTTAACAATAGCTTCATTTCATTTAGACGCCAAACGGAATAAAAAACGCTTTGAATTAAAATTCCCACCGTTTCCAGAGATATCAATACAATGAAGTATGGACTTAATTGTGTTGATTTAGCGCTTAGAAACGTTCGAATCGTTAGTCTGTTATTATACACAAACAATACAATATCAAAAATAACCGCAAGTTGATTTTCGCCGGGTATAATAGACAGTCGATCCTTACAATTAGAGGTATTGGAATAACATAACAGAAGTAAACGCTTCCTAATGATGTTCGTAAATAAATGATTATTACAGTATAATTGAAAATAAACAACCTACATTTCATTTCATAACCTTTTTTGTCAAAATTATTAATTGACGGTGTAAATATTTAATTTATTCTTACCACTTCAAGGAAACCAGCAGCCGCATTATGATAACTGAAAGATAACAAAAAATAAAATTTGAAATTAAAACAAAAATGTACAGATCTAGTTATAGGTAGATAAAGTTACTTCAAAACAAAAAAAAAAAACATAGGTAAATAAATTACAGTAGCGGTAATAAGAAGGAAGAGATCAAACGTATAATGTAAGAAATTCCAAATGAAAAGCCTCCAGGAAGGAAGTAAAATTAAAGAACGCAGTACGGAATACGGCACGCCAAAGGCAAATTAAACAAAAGAAAGCCTTAACCGTAACTAAATAAAAAACAACTTGATTGGCCAAATACCTGTTTCCCAATTTTAATTTCTGTGTGTGATTAGTCAGGTTGTTGTGATTCACAATTGGACGAATCGTTCGCGATATTTTCTCAGAACTATGGCTTGACAAACGAAAGTCACGCCATCACGGCACTGAGTCAGCCTCGGTGGCGGTAACCGCACGGATTGAGAGACTTTCAAAATTGTGAAACTACTTTTTTGTTAGTCTGGGAATCACGCTAATCTTAACTTGCTCATCTACCTATCATTATCATCCCAGCGTATTCCCGATTGCACCCAGTATGGAGCTCAGGGTCCGCTTCGACTATTATCCTAGATTTGACAATCCTGATTATCACAATTGAGCTCTTGCTCATGTACTAATCCTTGTAATATTTGTACCGAATATTTGTCATGATAGATCTCAAAATCCATATTAATTTTATAAATGCGAAAATAACTGTCTATTTGTCCGGTAAGCTTTCACGCCTAAACAACTAAACGGATTGTGATGTTTGGTAAAGATATACTAGATCTTGGAAAAAGGATATTGAATTTTACCCCGAGATAATGATCATTTCCTATGAAATAACAGAAAAATTGTGTAGTGTAGTGTTTTTGTCAGTCCTTCTCTCACATCGCAATAGTTTTGGAACTAAAGAGTGAAATAGGCTACTTTTATCACAGTAAAAATATCACTTTACTAACGTTTTATAGGACACGCTGGTGAAGCCACGGACGGAAGCCTAATATATTCTTGTTTTTAGCTGCATATTGTACAAAGGAACAAAAAGTAACTTCTTAGAATTACGGTTATGACTTGGCAAATCTATTATGCGATCTTTGATCTTTGAACTGCTAGCGAATTTAAATTAAAATCCTTCAACAATGCTCCGCGTTCATTTTTCTTCTGAACACCCTGTATTGTAAGTATCTAAATCTTATGATTTGTGATTTTTTTTTTTGATAGTGATTAATTTAAAAAATTGACTTGCCTGAATTTATAA
This sequence comes from Mecyna flavalis, assembly GCA_949319885.1. NCBI lineage: Eukaryota > Metazoa > Arthropoda > Insecta > Lepidoptera > Crambidae > Mecyna > Mecyna flavalis. The sequence continues at coordinate 9,990,512 of OX439426.1, forward strand.
TTTGTAAATATTTGGAATTATAAAAAAATATTGAAAAATTCTAAGTTTAGTTGAAGGTCCGTTGCAGTTACTGCCGTGAAATCTTCGATAAATAAGACCATTTGGATCTCATAGCCTATACATGACTGCAGGTATTTTATCCGCACTTTCCACCACAAAGACAATGCAGATTGGTATCATCTCGGGCTCATTCATATAAAAAGACGTTTGAAACCATTACATTAATCATATATTATTCTATTGTTTTTATAATTGTAATGAAACAGATCATTTGTTTTGCTCACAGGTGCTTATTAAAGATTAAGCTCATTAGCTTGAACCATGAAGAATTTTAAATCGATTTGTTATTTTAGCAGCTCATTTACAATGACTCGGTGGGTAATTCGTTAGATAGTTTAATTTTATTGACTTGTGTGTCTTTATATATTCTGCAAGCAGTTCCTGTTGCTTTTTTTATAATGCGAATTAATCAATTTATTTATAAAGTAGCTTGTATATCTGTTGTGTGATTCGCATATTAAAAAGTTTGTATAGTTTGAGGCTAGATGGCGCTGGTCTAAAAATATCGCGTTAGATGTGTTTCCTACCTTTATACAAAGTTTATTCGTTATTCACTCTTGCCTATTTATAAACTTGAAAGGATATGAAAGTAGTTAAAAATACTATATGAGATTACAAACTTTTCTTGTAGATAAGATGTACGAATAAAGGGTTAGTCAAGTATATTCACGTTTGTAATTAAATCCCGTATTGGTTCATATCTTTTCGAAAAAACTTAATACTTAGTTTTGTAAAAAATGCATGACTTAGTCCAACGGGATTGTTTTCAAGCGGTGTACTTTGTACAAACTATTCGATTACACGCAGCGACACAAAACGCAATATTCTTCCTTCATCAACAAACACCTGTATCAAGTTTATTTCAATTTGTCACTCGGTAGCGAGGTTAAGTTACAGTACAACGAGCGTGTAATAAAATATCCAGAAAAAAGCAAGTCGCACCGAAGGAACTGCACACATGACTGGTTCCGACTGCAAAAAGTTGTAATTGCTGTCGACCGCACTATAGGGATCGACCTGGGTCCCGTATGTTACCTCGTTCACGTTTGTTTTATTCTAATTATACACCGTTAACGAGCTTCGATAGTACATGTTAGAAAGTGAACTATTTCCTCTTGACATGAATATATGAACACTTAGAAAGCACAGTAACGCGTCGTACCAAAACGTAAGTTATCTGAACTTATTCTGTTTGATGGTGATGGATCAGTTGGCATACTAGCACGCAGCCCAATAGATACTAAGCGGCCCCCGCCGCCTATTTGGTTATGTTTTCACACAATATACTTACTCCTCTGATATTTGAGCTTTTGATTACTGGTTTCCACATTAATATTACCAGAACATAGTCGGAGCTGTGATGACTGCAGATTATAATGTCACTTGTCCGTAATACAAACTGCTTAGTTTGGGACTATAATAGAAGGCGCGTGAAAAAGTTCAACGGATTTGTCAAAGTTACTGCTTTAAACCTGGCCTGATTTCCACAAACTTGACAAGAAAATTAAAAAAATTGCCAAATGGATCGTGTCGTACACAAAATACTAAATCTATGTACACAAATCATGACTATAAATAAACTTTGACTGATGATGATAATATATTTTCAGCTTTTCCTAAAACCAATAAGTTGCAACAAAACATTGTTAAATTAACTCCAATTGTTATCATGCAAAACGAATTGTGAAATTAGGTGCACACTGCGCATACCAATAGATAATACATTTTCAATAACGGAAACAAAATATTAATCTTGTAGGCATATTTTGCTGTATTACGTTATGCTATAATATAGCGTAATGTACATTACTATATATTTTGCATTTTAAACACGCATTAATGGTGGTTAGCATTTTGAGGGATCCTCCGACCACTAAAATATTCAGTTCCCTTCGTTGGGTTTGACCTTTATTTAGGTACGGTCAACCCCCGTTCGCTAATGCGTTTACTGTAATTTGACCCTTATGTCAAACGGGCCACGGCTTAAGCAGGCGCGGACTAGTTTCCCTTCCCGGATGCTGCGAGGAGCCGATATGGACACGAGCCGTATCTATGGGTCGTCGCATGTATGCCGACCACGCACTACTACACTACTATTGCACCACGCCAACGTAAGAAACCTAACCCTTTTCTCGCCGGCCACCGCGCACCGGCGACCGCTGGACCGCAGGCTGTGTTTTTCAAACCGGATTCTCATTCTCTCGCTCCCAACTGTATTGTGCCCTCTTTATGATTCTGGCTCCGGCGCTCCTCGAAAACTAATTGAAGATAACAAGCTTGTTTTTTCGCCTATCCATTTGTTCATTTTGAAATCGAAGCCAAAGAACTGAACGATATTGTTTTCTTTTGATGTTTTTATCGAGCTTTTAATACAGAACGTCGGTCGTACAATTCTCTTGAATGAAAAGTTTTACGGGTGCAGATCACGTATGCCGCGTTTTATTCATGCGAATTTTGCTCGGATATAATTTGTCAAATGTTTTGGATGTTGAATTTAGATTAGACTGGCATTACCATACCCATTTCCATTATTAAAGATCGCGTAGGGCGAAAATTAAATACGCTGTAAACAAACGTGAATTTATTCAGAATGGCAAACTAAGTGCCTACGTGTAATGATGCTTGCTTTTTGTTTTTACGTTTACAAGGAAATTCTCGGATTATTGTTTTTTAATTTGTTTACAGTACCTACGGTATAACTGTAACCTGTAGCTGTGTTTTTAAATGCTTGATAATCTTGATATCGACTTTCTCAGTTAAAATATGGCATCATAATAGTTTATTGCGGCAATAATAGTAAAATTGAAGTAGTTCGAAAATAATGGACTTAAAATGTTAACAAATCATCGATGGACTAGTTACATTTAACGATGCTTTTTGGTGAATCGATTTAAATAAAATGTCCTGTTACCATAAACTTATGGTATTGAATTACGCCTGGTTAAAATAATATAAAGACTATAAAAATTCGTGTCATATTAGACGCACTCAAAAAATATCTTTGCTCCCAAGCCATAATAGTCTTAATTGAGAGCCGAAACATACCTCCGCGCCCTAAGCACCCAAAAAGCCCATATATGTATAATCTGTTTTTAGTATACGTTTTTGTCGAGCATCAAATGTTAACTGCCAACGGCTCGGTCACGGGACGCGGTCACGCATGAAGACAGCAACGGTCGCTTCCTGCGCGTGACCATAGCTGGATGTCGAAAGTCAATAGCAATGATCCGTGCGGAACACTCGTCGATTCATCTCTCCACTTTGGAGTAAAAAAGAAAACAAATAAAAAAAGCACAATTACATCCATCAATTTTTTGTACAACTCGTGTTGGCAGAGAGACGCGCAGTTACGGCCTATTCCGTTGAGATATACTTTAAAAGGAAATCGCCTTATGCGCTGCTATAGAGTACCTAAGCTTCTTCTACTCATGATTTTTTAATGCTTCTTTGGAACAGTAGTTTTTGGTTGTAGTTGGTGTTAGGACTTTTTCTAAGACCAACTAGCTAGCTACCATCTCCTTAGGTGAAACCGATTCGAAGAGCTTTACTTAATACGTTGGACGTAACAAAAGTTGTAACTTCCCAACTTGGTAAAGATTAGCCCCGAACTTTGGTGAATGCTAAATTGTAAAAGCTACACCCAGCAGTGGTATAGTAGAAGTGTTGTAGTAAATACGACGGTTTTCCTTAATGTAAGAGGAGGCAAACGAGCCGACACAGTCTAACTTATGGTAAGTGACCAACTCTCATGGTCAACGTAGGAGTTTTAAATTCGTGGCTGGTCTTTAATTCAGATCATAATACAAACCAAATCTTTACATATTAAGCACTATTGACAATATCAATACTAATACAACCATGACCCGTAACCGAAATTGAGAAATTTTAACATTGAGCATTATTGATATGTCACGATGCCATACCACGAAACAAGAGTTTAATACATACTTGAATTTAGATGTAGATATAAAATATGACATGTTTACTGTCTAAATTTTACTACACTTATTAAATCGCCGCGACCGGTATAATAAATGTTTACCTAACTATTTATATCTTTTCGATGATAAGTGTTATAAATTATTGATTAGATTTTAATAGGCAAACATTTTGCCGGAAACTTAAATTTTAATATCTTTGCCGATGACGTTAATAGTCCAGTCCACCCACGCCTCGAAGATGGCACGTAATAACAAAATCGACCGAGACAGTGAATTCATTTTCCATGGTGTTTTTTAACATGGATCATTACTATTTAGTTTGTATAGAAATGTTTAGAGGAGTCGCTTCGTGCCGGTCGTCGACCGAATAATTTTCGCGTTGAATTATCGTCACGAAAGCGTGTTGTTGGTTTTGGAAATAACGCGGGGTCAATCACCCAGAGACTTTATTAGGTAAAGTACTGCAGTTCAGCAACAAACAGAAGTAACGCTGCGTGATGAAATATTCCATTAGAAATATTCACACTCCACCTGCGGTTATTATGAGCGGACCGTTCATATTAACGAGAAGCGCCTTGTAGCACTTTCGGTTTCATTACTCATATCCATTATACGTTATAAATATCATATGTGCCAGATAATTAAAGTGAAAATAATTTTAAAGTCAAAAAGCATTTAATGTTATGTTATTTTATATGATCTGATCCCGTAACCAATACCGCATTTTGGAAATAATTTCGTCCTGATGTTCAGGGGCGTACATTGTATGTCATAACTAATTATATTAATATTAGCTATTGTTTCAATAGATTTTAAAGTAGAACACACAATAAATGCAAATACTATACAAATGCAAACATAGACAGATAGATACTGACAGATATGGATGTTAACAAAATGGATTGAGTGCTGACACGAAATTTGTTTACCAGCTCGCTGTTTAATCATTGATGCGTCGCTGGATATCTCAGACTGTAAGACAAATAATTGATTTATCAACTGTATTTAGGGAATCAAACAAAAACCGCAGCAAACCGAGTTAATGTGTAATTGTGCCAGCAGTAGAATTCAGATACTTGACTCACAAAGAAACTAATATACGAGTAAAAAGAACAGGAAACATTTTAAGAGTCAATACAAAATTCTCAGAATCGATAATATTAAAATCAGTGTATAGAGAGGTAAAGTCATATTTCAATAAACTGAATTTATATCTCAAATGAACACAACAGAAATCTTTATTAGTTTCACATGTCAGGTTTCACTGCTATATTTTTGAAAAGTCCAATATCGGTGTAGTAAAACTTGATTTATAAACTGAGAATAAAGAACCTTAACAGAACCAATCGCAATAAAAGCGAACTGTGAAATATAATAAAATGAAAAAAAAACTATCTCGGTCTCACATCTCGTTTTAAGAGACATAATGTTCTTTATAATAAGTTAACCCTAAAAAGATACCATGACGTCCAATGTTGCATTGGTTTATTGATGCCCCTCTGACATTTGTTTATTTATTGTGTCTATTTTCCCGGTTTCTTGTTTAGAATTGTAATTTAAAAAAAGGTTAATTTGTTGCATTACTCAAGCACAGTCATTCCTGTTGAATTTGAATTGCAAGTGGGATAAAAGTCAATACTAATATTGCTTTCATATTTAAATATACATATTAAATGCAGTAAAATATTATTTAAGCATTCTAGTCATTCTTTGAAAGTATATTTTTATTGCTTTGTAGTCATATTCTGTCAATTATTCTGAAATGTTCATATTCAAAGCCTTCCCACGACCGCATTGATTATATTTTGTTATCCAAAGCGTACATTTGACTTAACATTGCAATAGGTTTGTTTTGAAAAACCAGGCTGTCTCCGAAGGGTTAACCTGTATCAGAGCTAGTTCTCGTTCACAGTAACTCGTCGCGCTCGGCACTTAATCGCTCCCATTATCTGTCAACTGTGATTTCCTGCCTCGAGCGAAGCCGAAGGTCTCTTCATAGTAGAAAGAGGACACAGTACGTTATCTTCATACAAACGCGCAGCCCGCGGCTTGTATATGAAATAAATAATAAATAAATATCTCTGGACATTATTCATGCAGCGCCATCTAGCTCCAAACTAAGCATTAACTTGTGCTATAGGCGCCAGACAACGGATAAACATTACTTATATTTTTTTTGTAAATACATACAATATAGAAACACCCAGACCGATACAGACATGTTAATGCACACAAATGTTTGTACCTTGAGTGGATCGACCCCGCCCGCGACCGCTGGTGTAATAGGCGACTTCTAGACCATTACACCAAATGGCTCGTCATGTATGTGTGCGCCATAGTATCTATGCGTCGCCGCATGGACACTTACACAAAATCTTGATCCATTTCTCAGTGCCAACAAAGAGATTTTGATTGCGTGTCTGTGCAGCGACGCATAGCTGCAGTCGCCAGCACATCAGACTACCCCAATCTGTCAAATTTCTCCGATTTACAGCTTTATTCACTTCACATAGAGTTCTCTTTCATTCGAGATTTTTTGACAGATTAGGGTAGGTTGATCTGCTGCCGTCCGCACTATGGCGCACTCCTACAAGCTGCACGCGGTGGTTTGTATGAAGGTGTTGTACTGTGTACTGTTTCTACTATGGTCTCTCTATATTTATTATTCCGTCGTTCGCCCTAATCTTCAATATATTCTGGACCGAGCGTGTTCTTTTTATAGATATCGACTTCACCGTAGCTCAATTTGATATTTATTTAAAAGATGTGGTAATCGTAAGTATCGGATACTTTGGTCAAAATTTACTGTTAAACTTAACAATGTGGACAGGAAATGCAGCTTTTGTCCAACAATAGGTATTAATAATTAGAAAATAAGCTATTATTATATCAATATATACTTTATAAACGTCGCATCCATATTATTTATCAATATGTCAAGGAACATCAAACTGGGCACTTAAATCTTCTTGCATTTTCTCGAATAAGTCTACTTGTAGTAGAATTACGCATGATGAATGACGTACTATCATCTACAAAATGTAGGTATATTTATAAAATGTATACGTTCAAGTACAAGCTTGTAATAACAAAATACAAATCTGTAAATAATTGTCAAAAACTATATCTGTATCACTACGCAATGTTACGAATTATACAAAGTATTATATTGCAGCAATCAAATAAGGAAACAGTTAATAAGTTTATATTATCGCTACATTTTAAGTATTACGTCTTATCTTTGAATGAACAGTTAATCTTGCATTCGAGTTAATTAATAATTTAATTTACTCCCACGAAACTGAGAGATTACTTTATGTTTATATTATTATGTACACATATAATTACATGGTCGTTAAATTTTTAAAAATGGTTAGTACACACCATACATTATAATTATATTCAAAATAATAAACACCTTAAATAAGTTCAATTTAGTTCCGGAAAATGGTTCACGATACTGATAAGATAAAATATAATCTGTATAACAAAATAAATAAATGACATAACCTTGACCGTGTTGATGTGATTCTTTTTCTTTTGCTATACTGGGGTAAACTTGGTTTTGATAAATAAAAAAAAGGATTTGCTGACTTTACTCTCTACATTTTTCAAAAGGTTTATTTAAATGATCTGTTGGTTTCTTGGTAAGTATCTATAAATATAAATATCCTGAATCATTATTCACGCAGAGTATCTAGCCTCAAACTAAGCATAGCCTGTACTATGGGTGCCAGATAATAAATTAACATTACTTAAAATATACTTTTTAGTAAGTACAAACATAAAAGTTTATACATACATAGAAACACTTAATTGAATGTATGTACCGTGCGAGGATCGACCAAATCGCTTATCTGAATATCGTAAATCAATAGGCTATTTAATAATATGGCATCGTCAACCCATACAAGACCTAGTAAATGGAGGTATAAGAATCACTCCCTTCATAAGTATCATTACATTCCGTAATGACAGATATAAATAGACCTTCCATTGATTGATACATACCTCCAGCAGTCAGCTTTGTTCGAGACAAAGACCGCGAAAACAATCAGCTGTCCATCTTATCGGCAATCAAGCTATCTAAATAAGTAATACATTATCGTGCCTGTTGTATACTTTATTGTCCATTTACAGCAACGTTTCGGTATCGATAGGAGAGATAAGTGAGTGGGTCATAACAAGCAATCCGGGGCTAAGAGATAAGCGTTTCGAGGGAATGTGTTTGGCAGTTTTATGGAAGAAGATCGTTTTAGGGGCAGTTTTCGAATGCGGAAAATTTTCCAGATTTTTAGTTAGCGATCATCATAATATTGTACCTACCTATATAGCGTAATTGATTTTTTCAAAAATTCCTCCCCTTTCCCTACATTTTCGGGATCAAAAGTACACAATGTCACCCGGGGATAGTGTAGCTTTCCAACAGTGAAAGAATTATTCAAATGGGTTCAGTAGTTTCGGAGCCTATTTAATAAAAACAAACAAACAATGAAATCTTTCCTGTTTATAATATTCATATGGATTTAATAATGGTTTTATACATAGCATACAAATAATTGATTTCAGGGGGCTAGTTACAGCGATATTCTTTTCTCGTCTTTTCTTGACATTTTGTGCGGGTCCGGTGAAATACGAGTATTAAATTTTGATAATGGCATTAAATGATCACAATAAAACATTTTGAAAGTACTTGTATTAAAACAAATTAAGTAAGTTACGATACGATAATTAAGGTTAATTTTACTTATTATGTTCCTCTTTCTCTCGTAAGCTTATTGATTGAGCCAAATAGCAGTTAAACGTATGTCCAATCCAAGGTTAGTGCAGAAATCGGCGCCCGCGCAGGCGGGTGCAACGCGTCACTCGTTACACAACTCGCGCCTTCACAACACTCACTGACCGCCAGCCAAATTAATTACTATCCATAGGAAACCAACTCGACTGATTTCTTGAATATGATGGCGAAAGACATTTCATAAGAAATCGCTGACTTTTTTTTTAGTAAGTAAACTTGTAATATCTAACAACTTCTTTCTTAGACAGTATTTCGTTTTATGGAAACTACTTTAACTCTCAAGAATATTCTCCAACTATCTGCATTTAAATTAATCTGTTTCTTGCCAGGGTAAAAATCCATAAATTAAAGTTTTTACTCTAGGAACTAGATGTTAAAATTAGATTTTCACGACCGTAATGGGACGTTTATGCAGATTTAGTCCGTGAACGTTTTCGCTGGAGTTATGAATGAGCGTTCCAGATTTGCGCCTGTAATCTTCTGGTGCGTCGCAGTCAGACGCGACCGAGGCGACCGACGCGACCGCGACCTCGCGCGGAAGCGCCTAACTGCCGGCGACGTCGCCTCCTCCATTCCTATGTAAATCCCTGTGGGGTACCCGACGGCACATAATATAGCCGCAATTTGCATATCTTGCTGCCCTTTGTGGCCGCTAAACCGGCGCCCGCCGCCCGACGCGGCGCTGCCGCT